>OY982534.1:7500-10007500 GCA_963859965.1 Ceramica pisi | reverse complement strand
ATGGTTCTCAAAATTGTTGCTAGCACTGTATGTCTCAAGGTTAATTCTGCTGTGGTTTTTGAGTAAAACGAGTGTTAACCCTGACCTAGTTAGAAAAAAAATACATCTTATTGCGATCAGCAAATCGCTAGAAGACGGAACGGTCTTATCACTAAAGTAAGGCAATCAATTAAATTACGAAGTGCATCAAACTTAGAGCCATTATCCTAGATGATTACGAGACAATTTAGACTCGCAGTCTAAATTGTAATTTTCATAGTTCATAATGACTTATTCCTAAAAGCTTATTGAAATCGAATCTATATTGAACTAGCTCAGGAAGAAAAAACAAAGTGTCTTATAAGAAAAAGTTAACGAATAAGACTATAAGAAGCAAGTAAACAACGACACTTCATGTTACAAGAAAAACAAACTACAGCAAAGAGGAGAACCATAAGTACACTTATAATCCTAAATAAATACATCTCCTCCAACGTGAAATCGACCTTGGGGCCTTGAAAATAGGGTTTGTAATGGGCTACGTACCTAGATGGGCCTGGTGCGGTTCGGCCATCTGAATGAGGGCTGAATCTTTCTTGTTGTAGAGTATCTTCACCCGTTGCACATCCCCATACACGCCTATACGCAAACAAAAGTCTTACAAACATATAATTGAGATTATTTACATATAATTATAGAAACTATGGATAAGTAATATCAGTACTCTTTTTTGTGTAGAGTGTGTTTTGTTTTTGTAAATATCTTATTAAGGCTGCGTTTTCATCATCTCGAAAGGATGCGAAGCGAGGGATGTGTTTGTTTTAAACTAATAGAATCGGTAGCGCTGAGCGAGGCTAGGTAAATGAAGCGATTCTATTGGTTCTTAAAAAACACATCCCTGACTACGCATTTTCGCTCATCTTTTATGGAAACGCTGCCTTATGATTGTGTTGAGTGAGAGAAACACAGTCTAACAATAGGATTATACACTGTCAATGTTGTCCAAAGTATACCTATAACTAAGCTAAGTTACTGCACTTAACACGGTTTCTTTTAAAATACACAGCATATTTTAGTACAACGGCTTGTAATATATAATGTCGTGAAACGGGACAGTCGGAAAATACAAGAAGAAACAACTCCAAGCTCTAAATTGGTCACGTTAAGCTTTCGATTAATGCTTTAGCGGTTAACAGCACCGGCCGTGTACTGGCGCGCTGTGTTAAAGCAAATTACTGCAAACAATTATTCACTTCTACTACTATTTCATTAGCAATGACATTTTAAACTCTCGTTTGCTTATAGTTAACGCACCTCTTTTATTAAAAGCTGTTAACAGCGATTACCATGTTTGTGGTGTCGCTATCCGTTTACCGATATTCAGGTAGGTATAGGTTCTAAGACTAGGTAACTAAATAAAAAACATAAAATAAAATGAAAGACAATGAAATCATCGTCACATAGAGAGATGCGTATTTCGCTGTACCGTATCTAATTTGAAACTGACAGCCCACAAAGAAAATGAAAAAAAAAAACTGAAATAAAGACAACACTGGGTAAACAATAGACGATCTAACTAACTTAGCTACGACTAGGGTGTCCGAAACACAAATTGTCATACGAGTTAATAAGCGTTTAGAATTTAGATTCGATAGTGTTATCAAGCAAAGCTTCGACAAGTGGTCGGATGCGGTTATCAGTACAGAAGTCGAGAATGTTAGCTGACAATTTGTCTTTCAGGCGACAGGGCTCAGGAGCAATATTAATGTTTTAATATAAAATACGGAATGTTTGTGCACACGTACCGAAAAGGGTAAAGAGAGCGTCAGGCGTGACCATCTAAAACAATAGGAAAGAGAAAAGAGACAGTATTATAAATAGTCGTAAAAGATATCTGACATCATATCTATAAATAAATTAGCAACTTATCTTTAAGGAGTTTAAGTAGAATATATAAATAGAACAACCTGTAACGCCCTTCGTGTGGTTAATGCATTAGTTGGTTTGAATCGAAAGTGAACCCACAGTTACAATGGTGTCTGATACGGGCGTTACTGGCTATTGTGTTAGCGTAATGAATAATTGCCAATAAACATTAAACTACTAAGTCGAAACAATGTAGGAATTTTGTCTAAACTGTCTTAAAGGGGGTGGTATTCGAAATGTAAGTTTTGTTTTTTTTTTTATTGAAAAGGGCGGTTATGTGAGAGAGAGGTATAAATCCGCCTGCCAGTATTGAGGTGGGTTATGTCAGGTACCAACCTCCTCGTTGAGGTTGGAGACGAGCAGTACAGTGGCGAGCGGGAGAGGGGGCGCGGCCAGGGCACGCAGGGCGGGGGACGCCGGCGTGAGCGTGAGCGCGCCGAAGGCCGGCAGACCCACGCCACCCACGCCCACGCCATACGGCGACGCCAGGCCCGAGCCCAGGCCCAGGAACTGAGGAGCCAGCACACCGCCACCTGTGACGATACGACCAGTGTTACGATGCTATCCGTTGATTAGTATTGGTAAAAAATCAAAGGAAAAAAAGTTTGAAAAATAAAGAAGTCCTGCCTGAAATTCGTCAAATATTAATATATAAGTCCTAACCTAACCTAAAGACAATAGCGCTCAAACTATGTACCTACATACTTATATGAACAAAATTCTAGTTAGTGTGCTCAAAAAACTTGTGTTATGTCAATTCTAAACTTATAAATTCTGAAGCTACTGTAATAAAAACAAATCAGACAAAGTACATAATTATAGCAAAAGCAGAACATTCGCAATGGCGGAATGATCCTCACATATTACAACCCTCTACGGTGCAATACGGATTTATGACGAGTTATTAGTCACCGCGGGAATATTTAGCATTGAAATATGAATAATAAACAAGAAAAGAGCTAACGTGGAATAGCAAATGTAATTTGGAAGCGTTATTGAAGATTTATTTCACACTGTTACTTCATACGTATATTGACGCAACAAAAACATACGCATTTACAGCCAAGAATACAAAATCACCGTAATTTGCAACATAAAGAAAGAAAGGCAAAGGCGCCTTTATACAAAAACATCCAAAACAGTGAAAATGAATAAAATATGGGGACCTATCAGGCTACGCAGGGAACAAAGCATATTTCTCAGGCATTCAAGATTAATGCTATTACTAGGGACATATAATAGAAATTGTTCTGAGAGTTGTAACGTAATGAGCATACCTGTGCTTGAAGATTTAAAATGGAGAGACTTTTTGAGATAAGAAAACCAGTAAACTACCTAAATAAAAAGGTGCAAGAGCGATCGAAGTCAAGTTCAATAGCCAAGTGTAAATGGGGCAGACGTAGATTACCGGAAGCACGCTAGAAACTTGGCGTATTAGATGATTAATTGCTTGAAAAAAAAAGTGTTTTTGAGCAATCATCTGCCCCATTGGGTGGATATCGTTGGATGCAGGACGCAAGAGTCTACGATACTGTGTGAGAGTTGGAGCGCGGTGAGAAAGCTTCCAGGTGCGCAGAGTAGTGAGGACTAACTCATCCTGGATGCGAGGGCCAGGGCGAGGCGAGCCCGCAGTGGCATCAACTCACTGGTCAACAGCTGGTGCGTGTCGCCATCGCCCGACGGCAGCGTCGGGTTAGTGTAGTCCCGAGACTTGTCGTTGTTATACTTCACGTTCAGACACGTCATCTTCGAGTAGTCGATGCGCAGTGTGCAGCAACCGTTGTAAATATTCTGCCCATCTAAAGCCTAAAAATAAATAAAGAAAGTTACGATTATTGAAATAACTTTTCTCGTTTGACACGAAAAAAGAACGAATTATAAATCTCATCAAAAACATATTACAAGTCGGAAAAGTTTCACTTCTTTTGAGGGTCGTTTATTTGAGTGATAATAAGGATGTGATGATTTTTATTAGTAATAAAATGAATCGCCTTCAATTTAACTTTTTAATACGATCAAGTTAAAAGAAAAGGCATTTGGTAAACCTAGGTGCTTGTCTCTTTATTCATTTTGTAATTTGCATCGGAAGTATAAGGCCAACAAGCAAAATTCCTTTTAGCACGAGATAAAAAAGTGGATCGATCCACTACCCGTAACAAAGAAGAAAAACTCGCATTATGGCCGTGTCAAAATTGTTACGTAGCGAGAGCAACAGCTATTTGTTTGGCCGCGACGCCTGCGGGACGCTGATAACACCACATCGCGATAGAAAAGAGAATTAATTAAAATGCAACAGCACTCAACCCATTCCTGCGAGCATAAAGCTCGTCGGCGCGGCCGGCGTCTACATAATATTTTTATAATGAAACCAGAATGCAACACGTTTTATTTTCACTAATGAAACTAATGCCATAAAAGAACCGTACAGCCATATTTATGATCGCGTACTCAGTGCAATCGTCTGGCATAATTTATTGTTACAAATGGCATAGAATTATGCAGAGAGCACTCAACGTTTTTCTGTTTATTATTTGTTGTCAAGTTAACAGAATCGAGTCGAAAAGTATAATCGTTGGAGTAAGTATTTTAATACTCTTTGGTTTTTTAACGTTACTTTTTCAATTGAAACAGTAGATTTTCGTCTTTTGGGACCAATGTTAAACGAAACTTAACAATTTGCTAAATTAATAAAACAGTTTCGTGGGGTTAAGTTAATGTTCATAAAGAATCCGGGCGGTTTCAGCGGGGCTTTAAAAGGTTTTGTTAGCATTTAAGTGAATACAAAACACGCTTAGGTAGCTCTGTCGTAAGACACAGTATTAGAATTAATTTCTATTGCTAGCATAACTTATTTTATATTCTCGTGCCAAAATTGTTATAGGTAAGGTACCTTAAATATGTAAGAAGTCTGAGAGAGAAAGTTTTGTCAGAGGATAAAAATTAAAGGCCTGAATTAATTAATTCCTGTGGAGTAAATTGGAGTTCCTTTGTAAACCGTCATCTGTCAAATGAATTATGACATTTTTACGACGGACTCCATTAGCTGAATAAAAATGTTTTGGTCTTTTAATGCCTTAGTACGGTAAATGATTGTGCTAGTAGCCATTGTCTCTGTCTGTTATTTTTACGTGAGAAGGTCGACGGGTATAAAAATTATGAAGGGCTGCAGAAGGAATAAATCAAGTTGATAGGTACTTTAATAAGTGCGTCTCATAACAACAGTTTTTCAGTGCAATAAAAATATCAAAGGAGTCGTCGAAGAAGCAAAAGTTCGATGTCGGAACGTGGGATATTGGCTGTAGATTTAATAAATTTCTGTTCTATATGCAAATGCGACCCCCTGATGTGTAGACGTGAATAGATTGGCTCGTTTAAAGCTCAACTTATATGGAAATGCGAAAGGCACGTAAGAAAGCGTGGAAGAAGATAGCTTCGATACGTAATTAGTTTTGTAGAGCCTCGCGGGCCCGAATTTCATTCGATTTTGAATGCCAAATGTACCGCAGCGTAAAGAGACCGTAACGAGTAATTAATTTACAATTCTAATATACATCCATTTAATACATAGACATTGTCGGGCGACATTTTAAAAGTCAAATGAGAACATAATCTGTGATTCCAATATTGTTTCATTTTCAGCAATTTGCATTCGTTGACAAACAACATGGAATAACAGCATATTCCAAGTGGCGAATACCTAGTATTCAAAGAGAGGTTTTGTGGAAAACATAGGAAGCGATTACTTTAATTGACATAAAAACCTTTTCGATCGGATAAAAATTCAATTGGAAAGATTTTCAATAAAACAGGAATATAAAAAAATCTCGGAAACGAAAGTCTCTCTTTGTTTTGAGTCTTTCTGTTTATCAATGAAAATTAAATAAATATTTCAATTGGTTAATTTGAACAAAACAAACTAACTGGGCTTGAGTACCTATATACAATAGAACTTGCATTCCTAAGCTAGCCTAAATACTTACCCTATTCACTACTGGGAACGACGTCATACACGCATATAATATTTATAATAAGATGACTTTTATTAGGGATACGTGAAAATAAACTGTTACATTCACAATTAGACCTTTAATGAAGGTATCTCAGCTGAACGTTTGTCGCGGATTTGCCAAAGAAAAGAATGAGAGGTAAAAGAATAAGAGGGCAAAAAGGATTTTGAATTGCAGATTAATTTCTTACTTTTTATACCTAAGCTTTTTCGGAGGCACTTTTGAATTTAACTCGGTCGTTACTTTAAGAAGTCTTATTTTAATCTGAAAATCTCAATGTTACTTAGAAAAGATTGTGTTTATTTACGAAAGGATCTGAAAAATATTACGTCATTGAATATTGTGCTTTATGAATAAAATTTGTTTTATTTTTTCATGATTAGCAAAGAGCATTCGTAGAAATCGTTTTCACATTTCACGGCAATTAATTCCATGATCTTTCAGGTAAGTTGTTCCATCATCCGTTATCTTTTCTGGACTGGCAATAGACTCAAGTCTGTAGGTCAACTCCCTCCGAGACTAATACTTCATTTTACTTACGAGTTCTACCGGCGAACAAAGTTATTCCGTAAAATTTAGCACCTGACTGCTGTAAAAATCCGGTATTCGAACTATGAAGGAAAGTGCTCCTCTGTTTAAAACACCCGGCTGGTCTACTCCGCTACTCCTCTCAGTATCAATATTCTCAAGAATTTCATTTTAATCTTCTGAAATGGTTATTTGCGCTCGCGGAGGGAGTCGTAATTGAGGTAAAAAAAATATTAGGAAGAGTGACAAGGTGATAAAACGACAAACGTCACGCCCGATTTTATATTGGAATCTTTTACTGCGTAATAGGGTGAACGAATTTCCGTTCAGTCGATTTATTGGATTCGACAAACACTGATAATAAATTAGAATTTTTCACTTATATTTTCTGGGGCTGAAAGTTAAGTTGAGTACTTGGAGCAGACGGGCAGGCTTGGCGGCGGTGTCGTCGCGTCAACGTAAGATGTAACAAGTGTCCTCCGTATCTCTTAATCACGTCCCCGGTAATTGTTTTATCTTTAGCTCGTTAGAACTCGTTTAAGCAAAGCCTTCTTAGTGAAGGATTAAATGCGGTCCGCCTTAATCCACCCCCCCGTTGCTAATTCTGGCGGTTTTTCCACGGAGACCAGATAAACGTTTTTGTTGGGGTCCCGAGCTCGCCGCGTTTAATATTTATAAGAGCCCACATAGCTCAGAGTGCTTCTGTTGCCGGTGCAAGGATTACGCTAGCGCCGGAATGCATTTGGTTTTTGTCCGCAGATGACGTCAGAGAAATTGTAACGAAAACATTTCGGGCGCATAGTTTTTTACCAAGACTTTGAATTGTGTTCAATTTGTGTTGATACCGAAGTAAATAATGTAGAGTGTAACGTTTTAATTTAGAATAGTTGGGTTGGTTCACTAAACAATGTTGTTTTGGACGGGTAGACATCCGCTCGATTAGCCACGGATAAAGGATCACTTATCGGGACGGCCGGCCCGGCCGCGGCGGTGCACTAAAAACGTACACCAAGAGCAAGCTTTCAACTATTAATAAAAATAAACAAACAAACAAAGCGAATGCAAAATTGCTCATTTTAATCACTTCGCTTTTGCTATTGGAAAAGCATTTAAAATTTTAAATCGGCACAAAATGAGATTGCACTGTGACGAATGGCACTTTGAGTAATTTCTTTTTGGTTTGTTGGAATAAAAAATTAAAACTCAAACGCATCCGATATTTTGATTTATAAGGTAGAAACGCATTAAGCTTGTAGTAATAAACAACAGTTTGTAACAAAGTACTCATACGCTAAGGTACACTCATGCGAACACTCTGCAAAATTTACTGCGAAAAGCGGACTTCAGTAAAAGGGAAAATAATAAATTAAGTTTTGATAGTGGCTCTAACCTAATTACGGTACGTAGGTACACATTTGGGGACGCGTCACCGAACAAACCGCGTTCGCTCCATTAGACAATGTAATTAATACTCGCGGTTACCCCTAATTGTGGTTGACTGATAGTGACGAACGAAAATCGAGTGACGATAGCTCAACAACCGCGCCCACTTAACACACCGTTCCAGTTTGCTTTGGAAACGAAACTAAATTGGTGCTAAATGTATGTACATTGTGACATCATGAATAATGAACTCTACCACTTTAGCCGCGGGGTAAGGCATGAATCGGTTTTGTCCATGAACAATATATTGTTCATGAAACATAATGGCATTGTTTTACCTATGTTTGTATGAGCGTGTAATACAGCCTACGGGCGGTGTATTGTTAAGTGGCCGAGTTAACCATGCGAGTGCCGAAAGTTTAAAACTGGTTGCGCTCGACGGTTGATTGCCAGCCGCCTCTTGATTACGGTAAGCAAACCAGCCACAGAACACTAACAAAACAACTGCTAAACAATGTTTGACACGTAACTAGGTGATGCAGAGTGCAGCTCAAGCGGTGTGGACACAGTCTGTAGGAGCCCAAACAGGGGTGGGCGATGGCACGTGCAATTTTAAACGGGACTCGGACCTCGGTGCAGGTGAACGACGAACTGTTTGTTAGCCGCCGTGAAATTTCTATGAAGTTTGACCGTCACTAGCACAGAGCAAACGAGACTCTATAGATAGTTTCAAACTTTGATACAATGTATTTTGTGATGTCAATAGCAACATTTCAAATAAAGCAAAGTTCTGCGAAGCAGCGAATGAAATTTCCTTTGATGGTGCATTGATCTCTTTCAGCAGATAGTTTTACTGCACTAGATTCGTGAGACGCCACCCATTCGACGCAAGTATTACCGACTCGCTCAAGGCGAAGATATAACATTTTTGACGGTTACATTGTTTGAACACGTCCCAGTGTTGACACAAAGACACCGGTTAGACGTTGCCGCAGTGCAAAGTGCAATTTTAAAATGTAAACAAAGCCCGCACCTTGAGTCCATAAACGGTATCTCGGATTTCACCTTATTGAACCTCGGAGACGAAGTCTTGTCAACTTTACCTCGTTTACTTATATGAAAAATACGAACGGCTGTTACTGACACGTATTACTTTTTTATGACAATAATTCATGCAAATAGACTGCGCTGCATGAATTTGACAATTATTTATGATATTGGAAACGATTCATATTTTATTTATTCGCGCTACGTACCGGGTCAAACGGATTCAGAAATGGCTATATTCAGGGTGTAATGAAAAAATATGGATGTAACATGATGTAATCGGGGTGTGCATATTTATACTGGGGGCGCGTGATGAAAAATCGTGTGCGATATAAACAATAACCGGGGACGCACCTCGGACTGTTAATATGGATTGTTTGTGACAGCGTCCGCTACGTTATGGATGAGGCAGGAGTAGCAGGCCGCAGGGCCGCATGAATCACATTGTTATCAATCATAACTTACTGATGGAGCAGCCAAGGTCTGATTAACGGCCCACAATACAACCACTACACTAATGTCTGTCTCACTAGCGAGTGCCGCTGCTCTAGGATTACTGTCTACTGTTTTGTTTGCATAATGACACGCTTTGATATTTTAAGGAATTTGTGATGATCTCTTGCAATGAGAACAAAATGACCAACATTTTTACTAAAAGCTATCTTGCAGTTAGTGACTTCTTCAGAGTACTTCCACAAACTCGAGCGTACATTTGGTTGGCTGGCCAAAGCGCCGCACGGCTATTTATATACATTTACATGTAAGTACATGTAGTCGAGCGCATTAAGAGCGTACATTTCGTGTCTGGGCGCATAAGCCGCCTTCTGAAAAGATTTGATGGCGAGGTTAGAGATTTATGTCAAGGATCATAGAGGCGGGATCGGGGGATTTCAGAGCTCCTAACATCCGACTGTACCCTTTGTGGCTGGAGCACTATTCGGCTTCACTTCACTTTGTACCTCTTACTTGTGCTGCCACTTACCTCGCGGGACGTTTTAATTCCATTTCGAGAAAAAACCGAGTCTAAAACGAGTGCCTACACGGGACTGCTCTCGGATAACGTTCGGTTTGTACAGGTGACGTGTAACTAATTCTATGTGCTGTGTGTTTGGGGTTTAGGTCGGACCGAGTCGCTAAGACTTTAGTATAAAAGGATTTCTCTACCGCTGTCTAAATATTTGTGAAATTTCGTTTATTTTCGTGCATGTTATCTATGTATTTCCTATCACCGATCAATTATTTAAAAGGAACCAATTAGCCGCTTGCACGAAACAAACAACACAATAAAACTTTTACTAAACAGAAAACGAAAAAGAATTATAGGCCAATAAACAAAGTCAATGATTAACAAGAACATGCCGATTGCATGTAGCATTGCAATAAACAGGAGCGGCAATAAAAATAGATGTAGTAGCTGACATTGTATGCTCGTTAGTCGCATCGGAGTTACGCGGAGTCGGTAGTTACGACCTTAGGTCCGTTAACGAGAGCGGACTTATTGCCGTCGCGACCACCACCGCCAAACTAGAGTACCGACTAAACCAATGTTATGGCGCTGACACTGGGATTAAAGTATGCTATTCTCATTTCAATTACGCGTTAAGATGCTATTCGGTTTTGATGGAATGGTCTTTAGGTTTTGATCGGCTTTGTGTGTAAGTTTATTTCTTCCAGGAGTGAGCCATCAATTTCGTTTGCTTTCTCTGTGTTTCATTTTAGTAACGTAGATACGAAACTTGCAGTTATTTACAATGACGCGGTGTTACAAACTCAGTAGCTCTACATTTGTAAAGTGAAGCACAATGTAACTCGTGAAAGAGTAAAATCAATTTTATTCATAATATAAATGGTAGTTGGAGTAAATCCGCGGTTTATTACAGCTAAAAATAAAGCCGCATTTGATCCGGCCGCAGACGCCGACGCCGACGCGCCAGCACGGTTCTATGCTCGACTCCAATCAGGACACAGTTGATGGGACTTAGCGTTGCTAAGTTTTCACCACTCTGCGCTGCCGGTGATATCTCAATTTCACGAGGGGTTTCCCGGCTATCCAACTTTAATTTCTAACGTCAAGTCATAAGCTGACCGCGGCGCACACTCTTAAATATATACCCATTTCGTTCAATTGCACAACGCGCTACCAGTTTGCAGCTTATACCAATCGTATTAAGCTCCACAGGAATTGGGCGTAAAGAGCGACTAATTAGGACGGATAGTCGACTCGCTATTGTAGAATTCATTAGCGAATTGTACCTACGCCGCGAGGTATTACAGACAAATTCGACAAATGAATGGAGTAACAAGCACGTTAAAATTATCTTTTGTGCTGTTATTATCCCTGTTACGAATTGTTTCATACGTCTACTCGTACATGAAACTTCTGAAAATAATAAAAGAAACTTTTGCACGAATCGTTGCGTTCGAATGATAAAAATCAAAAAGCGAAACTCTCAGTCGCCATCGGTCGGAAACAAAGTTACGTTCAGCGATTCATAACCGTATGGAAACGAAAAAAAAAAACAAAAACTCGATAATTATACTCGAAAAGCGAGTTTGCGGAAGCCGCAAAACGAAATTTAATTTGCCCTGAACGCTGCATCAGAAATAAAGTTAAAACAGTCGCTGCAGTAGGCGGCAGTACGCCCAACTTCTAACGCAAATGAATAGCGAATGGGAAAAGTTGAGCCGAGAAAAATGATGTCCCACTCGGCGAGTCGGGCGCCGACTATTGTCGCGGACTCGTGGCTGCCATGTTGTTTCTCGATATTATTGTTATTAAATGCACATAAACGTTCTGTTCTTGTTAAAGCTTTGTTGTAGGTAAGCCGCCGACGAGCGAACACGGAAGTTTAATGTTTTGAGGGCATCCACACTCCAAATGAACTGAATAGATTTCCCACAACTTTTTCGTTTGTTCAAAGTTGTTTTTTATTTAGATTAAATGTAACACGAACAATTTTGAAACTGCCATGTTTTGAATGAATGTTTGTTATTTGTTGGTTTATTTCTCAAATGCTAGTGATATGTCGTAGTTCCGCGGCGAGGTAGTTCAAGAGAAGTAAAGTCCTAGGAGTCACTTCATTTCGAGATAGTTCGAGAGTCATTAAAGTGAATGAAACGTGTGGCAATAGGAACTTTGTTTTATGGCTTTACTTTACCAACAGTTAAATAAAAACAAAGAAGTCTTTTACTTACTGTTTTTGCCGTTTGCGCCGATACCGTGTCTGGGTACTGAATGAGGGCTTGGAATGAATCTGTAAACAAAATAGACTTCGGATTAGGACTAATGAGAACTGGAGTGTTGAAAAAGTAACTCTGCAAAGCTTGTTGATCTTTATTTAAAGAAAACGATTCGAAATAAGAGATTGCTCGATGTTTTTAGATCCTTAATTAAAATGTACAGTGGTAGTGTAATAAGTATTGGTGGTAGTGGGTTATTTAAGAACTTGTTTTATGCATATCAGAATTCTTACACGGTTGTTTCTAGATCTTAGTTTATAATGACCTAAATAGTTCTGCAATTAAAATCATAGCAGCTGGGATTGCATTTAAGAACTATCCAGTTGTATGCATACTCTCCGGAGTAGTCTTAAAACAATGTATTAACCCAACGGTTAAGTAACATGTGGGTTTTATAAAATATAACAATTTCCGTAGTCGTAAAACAATTTTCTCTAGAGTACTCGAGTGTTGGATGTCTCACGGAATTCCTGACAGGCAATATCTTGTTCACAAGAACGTTCAAACAAGGTGAAATTGGCGCCCGACGTGGGCCACCCGCGATCCTCGAACTCGCTCCGAGTCGCAGGTGCACCGCAGCTATTTTATCATCAACACTTTACCGAATATTCAACTAAACAAGTTTCATGCCTATTTACTTTCGTCATAAACCCAGAAGCAGGAATTTATTGCGTCTGTCACGTTGTTTTACTCCCTCGCCTTGTGAAACTTTGATGTGCTAGCGTGTAAAACTGCCTTATTCCGAGACGATTGTAAATAAGACATAGTTACACGTGTACTCCGCGGTATTCTCTGAGGTAATCAATGATCAAAAAACTCGTTAATCAGAAAAAGAAGTGCGTAAACAACGGAGAAATTGTGGGAGCACATTCAACTGGAATGGTCCCACAAGTAATATAGTTGGTGGAGTATATTTAGTGCGAGCGAGGATAAGCGTTAAACCCCCTAATTTAAGGCATGAGCCGGGCGATCATTGCCGTCCGGTAGGTGAGACCATAAATTCACATTTTTAGGAAACATCGTTCGGGTAGGTAGCACCTGCGTTGGCCACATTACGTACCATTACACGGTGTGACACAGACTCTCGCCCGGTTAAGGCACTGTTATGTCGTTATTTTGCGGTTGCTTAGCTGTTATGAAAGATGTCCAAGCTGAAGAATATGACACTATTTTTTTTAGAGAAACTCAAGGATTTATATAGTTACTTGGCAGCGTAATGAAAGGTATAAACTAGGTAACTTTAGATGCAGATATTTGTTCTTTAGACAGAAATCGGCCAAATTAATACACCAAATTAAACTTTTGCTCTGTCTGTTAGAAAACCCCAAATCTTCCCGTGGGTACCGCGTCGCCCAAAGGATTATCGAATAACAGGGCACCCACCATAGTCACCCGCAAAAACGCAGTTTGCCCAAGGCTTACTTGTAAATCTAAAAACTTGCAAGTAAGGCAAATTCTTAAGACAAGGAAGAGATTAGATTGTCTTCTATCTATCTATACTTATAATAAATCTGTAGAGAGGTCAATTCTGTACATGAAGTATATTTCCAAAATAACTATCAGGGGGTGATTAGGGATCAATACTGATGCCAAAAATGCAATCAGTTAAATTTTTGTCTGTCTGTCTGTCTGTCTGTCTGTCTGTCTGTATAACCGTTATAGAAACAAAAACTACTCGATGGATTTTAACGAAACTTGGTACAATTATTATTCATACTCCTGAGCAGGTTATAGTATACTTTTCATCAAGCTACAATTAATAGAAAAAATGAAAAAAAAAAAAAAAATGTGAAAGTTTGGTTGTTTGTTACTCAATCACGCCAGAACGGCTTAACGGATCTTAATGAAATTTAGAACAAAGATAGATTATAGTCTGGAATAGCACATAAGCTACTTTTAACCCCGGGAACATGTTCCTTAGGGATCATGCGGGCGAAGCCGCTGGCAGAAGCTAGTATAAAATATGAAGCTTATAAAAACATACAAAAGTTCGGCCACAAAATTCGTGATTGGACCTCTCCTTAACAATTTGCCTGCACCTATAAAATATAGAACGTAGAACCACTTAAGGTAGGAAAACGTCGACGTAAATTAAAAGTAACGCCGTGTCTCCTTCATACATAGTTAAATGCTCTTTAAGGTCCCATATTTTCTTTGGCCCATTTGGGAACGTTAAAATGGAATGCATAAAAAGGCTTACCGCAAATTGGAGTTTTTATGTAATTACATCGTGAATAAGCAAAAACTTTTTATAGGGACAATGGAGACGGCCACTTGAATGTAATAGTTACTTCGTATGCACCGAGTTCATGAAAACAAAGGAAAAATGTAGCTCAGGTTTATTTGGTATTCTGAAAAATATTTTCACTTTATATTACTACGGAATTTTTATAATAAGGACTGAGTCGGAAAGCCGATCTTGGCAGAGATTAGGTATGCTGTTTTGAGGAAGAAAATGTTTGTCGTTGTAGGTTTAAAAGTTGCTAGGACGTATACAGGTTGCTCTGTTTTGACTTTTTCATTATAATGACGTGGTTTACACAGGTCTTGTAAAAATGTTTAACGACGGTTGGATTTAATATAGTCAACGACTACGACTTTTTACCTGTTTTTATGGAATTGTTTTACATTTATTTTGCTAGAGAATTTATCTTAAACCCTTGTGGAATCGAAATTCATATTAAAGATTCAACGCGTATGTAATTAAATACCTTTAACGTATAAAGAAATGTTCTGTTTATTCCTAAACACAACTCTTCGCAAACAAAGAGTACGACGTAAGAGATTTTGCTTATTCCATAATATGTTATGATATTTTTTATTTATTCGTTACGTTAGATACGATACACGGGCATGTTACAATTTAGCCCGGGGGCTGTTACGTGTGTTATCGAGATATTTTGCTACAGACTACCTTTCTTTGATGTTATACTTTTGTTAGGAAATTAGCTTTAATTAGCTAAGTACGGTTGATTTTATTACAAAAATGTTCCTTATGCGTGGAGAAAGAGAATATGAGGAACACATCGTTTTTGAAACTTCCTATTTTTTTGGACTTTCTGTTGACTTTGATTCTACTCAATTCCTACTTATAACATATAACATAATATTAACATTTTAATGTAATATTATAAATGCGAAAATTTGTGAGGAAGGATGGATGTTTGTTACTCTTTCACGTCAGAACGCTATAAAAGATCTTCATGAAATTTGGCATAGAGGTAGATTACAGACTGAAATAACATATATGCTATAATTTCGAGAGTATGTTCCCTAGGGATCATGCGGGCGAAGCCGCTGGCAGAAGCTAGTTATATAGGACCAGAGAAAACTGCTGCAGTAAAGCTGAACTTTCAAAGCTTTTATGAGAACATTTCAGCAAATTTTCCATAAGCCGTACAAATGTTTTAATATTAATATAAATTAAACCCATTCACAAGCTGCTGTTGACACAAAAAGTTTTATGCACTTTAGGCAATAGTCAAAATGGAAGTTTGGGAAAATAATTGTCCCCTTTGCTCTGTTTTATTTATACAAGATGAAATATTCAAGCGCTAATTCAATAACGCTGCTTGCGGCTCCGATTGCGCGCAAGAAATTCAAATCTCAATCAATCCGTAGCGTACGCGCCGGTTCATTATGTTTCATTAAAAATTCAACTCGAATGCGCAATTACTTTATGGAATATTTAAACGTCAATGTCTGCGCAAAAACAAGATGGGAGTTGTGGTAAAATTAAAATTTCGTAATCCACGTTTCGCTGTGTAGCAAAGAGGTTGCTTCCGCTATGTTAATATTAAGCGGCGGGGCAGGGCGGTGCGCCGGCCGACCGATTACAGTATAATTTGATATCTTAAATCCCGACGTCTCCCTTGAAATGAGCGAGCTCTGTCAAGCCTGAATGCGTCCTCGTTCGCAATTTACGCGCCTTTTCAACTAACCTGCGTCTCCAACACTCGGATACTACTTGCAAATTGCTAGATACTTGCACAGCAACGTCGTTAGCATTGGTGCACTTGCACTTCGAGAACGCATTTAGGTGTTCCTTAAATTGCTCAGCAGAATCATTTGCGGCGCGTAGATATTCATTGGCGTATGTAAATAAGCTTACTTTCGGCGTTTTTGCGAAAACTAAGACGCCGCAAAGATGATATCTGTAGACGAATCAAATCCTTAATTAAGGGAATCTAACGACGACATAGACACGACACCTACCGCAAACAGGGGACGCATAATAATTGTAGCGGTCTGCTACACCTTAATAAAGCCAATCGGGGCAGGTTGCGGGGCGCGGCCGGCCGGGGGAGGTGTAGGATTACAGCGACTCCGCGCTCTTCATTGAGATTTGTTTCGGGATTAGGAACGCGTTTGATGGTAACCTCCCGTCACCCTGTGGCCGACGCGCCGACAGAGCGGAACCGCTATAATAAACGTTTTCTCTACGCCGCATTCAATATTAACGCGATATAAACCTAACGGAATATTCATCAGGCAAACTTCCAAACTCATGAAAGTAACACGCATGAAACAACATGAATCAAAATTCGGTAACAACTTCTATGCGATAAATGTTATAAGAAAATTGTGGCTTTGCCAAACGTAGGCGGCGAATGTGTAAATATAGGCACTCATAAATAAATGTGAAATATTAAATTTCCGATGCCGAGAAACTCAGAAACTCACGTGTGCTCACGTTGATAAGGATAGCTGACAACCCCTTCAATTTTTAATCTGTTCAAACGATGACTTGTACGAATAATTCAGGGTTTGCGATTGAGTATCTAAATGGTGAAAAAAAGTTATGTCAGACATTATAACTTTGCTCCGTCGTCGGAGGAATTTCAAAACGATTTTCTAAGCGATTTAGAAAAAAAGCACGAATATCATCGGCATAAATAAGAAGAAAACGCTTTATGTAAATCGTTTAACAGGTAAAATATATACTTGTAGGTAAGTTTAGGCTGGTGCGTGACACACCGAGGATATTGAAAGCGAAAATGAGAGCGATATAGCTATGTGGTTTATTTGCGGGGAGCAAATAAACCACATCCTTATTTCAATTATCCCGAGACAGGATAATTGAAATAAGGATTTATACGTTTCAGATATGCAACCTACTTCAGCTTGCGTCTAGGTACTAGATACGATTTTAATAGATTCTGGGACTAGCATACATGGATTTTAATTAATGTTGAGCTTACTGCAGGTAAATGTAGTTTACTTATATCAAAGAAGTAATTATTTTTTCCTGACCACTTAACATTAGCGAAGATTAAGTTTTTTATAGCCAGACAAAACCAAGGAAAACAAACATACTTTTGCTTTATAGAACCTCATAAAATGAAACCTCGAACCTCGTTTATTTGTTAAGTTGAAAAAAGAAAAAAAAAAAGAAGTTTGTTTTCCTCAATATCGTTGAACGTATTAAACGTACCAATTCTGATGCTATTTACAATATCACTGCAGTACATATAAGAGTCAAACGCCCCGTCAGGTGCCGTTATGAATATTCAGAAGTAGAATAGGTAGGTGCCGGGAAATTGTCCGGAGACAAAAGCTTTTACAATTGGACAATGATGAATGTGGTAAAAAAGCAAACAGCCGCTGTGAAGGTGGACGTTCGGAAATTGGAAACGTTGCATTAGGAGTACTGATGTCATGATACCGACAAGTTATGAGTCTGAACTGCTTATACCCCTGTGATCCTGGTACGTGTATTGAGATTTTGCGGAACAAAACCGATTAACTGTAACGGCAGATTGCTGTGATTTCAGTTTGATAGCTTTTTTATGGGAATGGTGTTTACCTTACACGTATTGAATAGGGGGCTGTGTTCATGTTTGAACGCTTAGATACAGATGTGTCCCATTTTTTGATGATTCAGAGCGATTCCAAGTCGTACAATAAGTTCCTAATATAATTTATAAACTTAATAAAATAACTTAAATAAAATGAACTTTATAATTTTATGCCCCGAACTATGAAACGAGACGAAACAAAACTAAGACGTTGGATAAAACAAGTGGATCGGATTTAAAATTGCAACTGTTTCTTCATAAAACTTGACAAGTCGCTATCCCTGCAGCATGGCACTATTAACTTTTTTATTTTTTCTTTTTACAAACAGCGAGTTTTAAGCTGGAGGAGCATGCCTTATAAATCTTCCGTTGACCTGTAAAACAGATTTGTAATAAAGAGAAGTAATATTAATCCGGTTTAAATCACAATATTTACCGGGTAAGAATTGACTATCCCTGGCCATTCGTGGGTGGCGATTACGATTATGTGAAGAGGTAAGCCAGCAATATCCTTTTATCTGGTAATATCTGAACCAAAAACTGCCAACCGTAGTGATAAAGACAATATTCCCGGACAGTCCATTGGTCAAGGTCAAAAGAAAGCCTCAATAAAAAGAAAGTGAACCAAATGACATACTGATGTTTATTTTATGAAAAATGGTTACAACATTAGAAATTAAATGTTAATCATTGACGCTAAAACGACGCCCGAATCGACTTAATTAATGAAAGGACCGAAAAAATTAATTACTCAAATTCATTTTTACGATTTCACTGCTCTATGAACATTCATCTATCATTAATCGGATTTATCTAATTGAAGATCGTAATTTATAGATTTCATCAAAGAGATTATTTAAGCGTCGGTATGTGTACATAATTGCTTTAATTACGAACTTTGAGCTAATTCGGAGAAATTTATATAATTTCGGGACTTCTTCTTGGTTTATTATTTGATTAACAATGTAGATTATAAATTAAGATAAGAATAAGGTACAAAACGAATGATAAAAATCTGCTAATTTTCTAAACGGTGACTTGAGAATTGAGATGGCTCATACTGGTAGGCCAATGTGTACATGCGGCGTAGCATTACGGCCATTATGTACAGGCAGCGTAGCACATTAAAGCGTAGCACTCGTATCGCGTAGCGCTCGTAGCCCGTAGGCCGGTGCTACGCCAGTCAACTTCTACGCTACTCTAGAGAATTCCATCTATCGCTCGAGTAGTACACATCAGCTTCAACGATGATATTAGTATAGTTGTTGGACGAAACTTGGGGCTAGGTAAAGTCAACCAAGTCGTTCTAACTTGCTGCACAAACTCGTAGCAGGTTATAAATTATCTTTGTGCTCTTTACTGCATTACACGGTCTTGCAATGTTTGAAGTCTCTCACCTCATCAATGTTTAATAGAATCTACATAGAATCCAATTAGGTTAATTAAGTGAAAATGTCGTCAAGAATCGTTTTAGCTTGCAATTTTCACTCTTGGCTAAATAATTCCGCGGGCGTTGCCCAGCGGGGTTTTTAAATAAAGTTGATTTGAGGTTTCTCGACTAGGTACTGTGTAATTAGCCAAGAGTGAACTGTAATGTCGGCACTCGCTACCGCCACGCCGCACGATGCCCGCGGCTCAGGGGAGCTTATCAAATATGTACCTACCTACCTGCCTCCTGTGTGCCGGATTTATTTAGGATATGCATGAGGGTACGATTTAAATTTTAAACGGATTGCGCCCTTGGATTTCGGCCCTGTGTTATGTTTGGTAAATCTATCACTATAACACGTCCGACCGAAATTAATTTTAAAGCTCGCCTCGTTTCGATTCAATAATAGTTGTTTTAGCTGCTGTAATCCTGGGTCGCTATAGATACAAAGCGATTGTGACAAAAGGCTTATTAAACAATATATTTGAAGCAAATTACAGAGCGGTTGCATAATTAATTAGGTAGATTTTGTGCAAAATTGTGTTAAAACAAACGGAAGGCTCATGAGGTGTGGTGTGTGAGGCTGGGAGGTACTGTTTGAGGGTGCGTGAGGCGTACGGTAATGTTCCCTTTCCCTCCTCTTCCTCCTTTTTCGGAGAGTATTTGTCGCACGCGGTTTCCAAGGTACCTGGGGCTCATCCATCAAAATGGCGTTCGAAGCTGAGGATGTAACTGTCTTCCGCAAACATTACGAATATGCATATGCATAATTATATTCCGTAAATCCAACCCTGCGTACGTGTACCATTTATCAAAGAGCAAGGCTATGGGTGATGTAAATAAAGGGAGCTATGTACTTACTATTTTTAGTAAATGTGACAATCTTGAGCACCTTGCCGTACCGCTGGAAAATGGAGTAGAGTACGTCGAGCACGATCGGGTATAACATGTGTTCTATGATCACGCGCAGGACTGTGTTGGGTCCACCCTGTGAACAAAACTAGAACATTAACATATGCTGCAAGCATTCATTTAGTGGGGAGCAAAATTCAGATTTTGTATTAATTGCTTTATACCTAGAGTTCTACCAACTAATAATAACTCTTCCAAACCGAATCGAATCTGGATCTTAAACGCTGATCTTAAAACAGCGTTTAAACCAATACAGGTAGGTAAGACAAAATTTTAATAAGGAAAATTCAAAATTATGACGGCCCTTGTATAACTCAAGAAACAAGTACCTCTACAAAAGAACCTTGTACCTGCTTATTTACATGAAATCTTTGGTTTAATTAATTAAAATACAAAAGGAAGTTCAGCTATTAATTACACGGTAATTTCGAACAAAGAATGTAATTATATACTTCCGTTAAAGCATTAATTAGTGCTTATGAGAAAAGCTTATCAATAATTAAACTCCCCACAGACACTTTGTGACCGAGCGCGAGGCTAAGATACATGACGCTAAAGGTAGGGACACATTGGAGAGCGACACGATATTGTCCAATGTGTCTTGGTTTTAAAACCCGTTGGGTATTTCTAGGAGATGTCAGATATTGAGTTAGACATAAAGATGTGGTTGGTGGGACAAGGGGAATTTTGATATACTTATTGGTGAACAAATGTCAATCGAGTTTGTTTTAATGGCTACACCTAGATAATGCATGCGATCGTTGTTTGTTTTTAGAGGGTCGTCAAATCGAAACGACATGTTTTATTTTATTTATCCGATTTATTTGAAAGGTTTTAAAGTAGGAAATATCTACAGCCTGAGTCAAGTTTAGGTTAAAACAAACGGAAGGCGGGTTTAGACTAATGAAGGTTTTCTGAAATGTCACTGACACTGAGGCTTTAGTCCCAAACACCTATCAAGTCGCTTGTTTTCTGACATTTATTAAGTTGGCGTCGACGTCATGTTAACGTCAAAATCACTTTTTCAGTAAAGATATCCTCTCGCCTATGTTACGCCAAATAGTGGAGTAAATTTTCTTGAAAACCCTCAGTGGTGACGCTGCTGCTCCTTGGGAAAAAAAATGTCTCGAAAAATCGCTATCTACTTCCCTATGTCCGCTCCTTACCAAAGTATATTGACCGATGCAACTGCATGATCCCTACCCTCCGGGCGACAATCTGTCGAACGTCTTAGACCAGTCTATCTGCATGCTACCCGCAGTCTCCATCTTAGTCTGCGATCCCAAGAGAATACCAAACCTAATTTGTGGAGCAAGTTTAACATTTAAAGGTCTTTCTAATCGGCTCTATTTCAACGGCTCATAATTATATTGGAATTTCAATATATTACTTAAGTTATGCTATATGTATCGGGAAAGGTAAGATGATTAAGGGCGGGTTGTATCAAACAGTTGGTTAACGTAACATACGTACTTCAAAAAGTTACGATTACGGACGATGTTTGACGTTCGTTAAATTAGAAGCGTTGTTTCAAAACATTCTGGTATAAATTCCTGCTCATCCCAATAGCTAAGTTATTGACACGGGTCCTACCTAAATAGCTTTTTTTGCATTCCACCACTTATTTGTGTCATCAGAAGAACTGGTATTGAGGAATTCAAAAGAAATTTCACAATATTGTTCTATTTGACGCAACTAAAGTCACGTTAACCAGTGCTCAGACCATCTGTTAACGTAAACGTTATATTTTACGTGCGTTAACGCTGACATTTTGTGAAACAACCCAATTTTTTGATTTGACGATAGTTAGCACCATTTTTAACGTTTACGCGTGCGTTAAGTGTAGTTGAAACAACCCGCCCTAAAAGATACATGTGAAATTAATTATGTATAGTTTTAAGCACTATTGAATGAGATAATTATTTTGGGTATGCTAGGGTATTAGTTTATGAATAATATGAATTTAGGGTTTACTTAAACAACGAGTGATATATTATTATGTATTTCGCTACATTTGCCTTAGTGCTAAAACACAGTAATTGTGGATTATTTCATAAATTTTGAGGCCGTGACATAAGGCTGCATAGAATATTCAATTCATTTCACAGTGTGTTGTAGAGTCAAGATAAAAGCTTTGCAATCAGAGAATCACATACTCGAACCTGTTTACTTTGGCAAGTTCTTTAAGGAAGAGACTAATATTAAGCAGATGTTTTGCATAATAAATAGGACACAGAACAGCCAAAAGTTAAAGAAACCTTCTTACCTGTATTTCCGTGCCTCCGTTCGCAGGCTGCAAGGCTGCGCCCGCGCCGGCTACCAGCGCGGCACCGGCGCTGTTGGAGATGGCCTGCGCGGCTTGTAGCGCCGCCTGCGCTGATGCCGACTGCAAAAATATTACCTATAAATAATAGGTAAGTGTACGCCGAAGGTATATGTCGTGTGTTAGCTTATAAGTAAACTATGCTAGGACTTAACTAATTAAAGCTAAGGGGAAGGAAGGGATGATTAAACCAAGTTTGTCATACACGATTTGAAAATTTATACAAAGGTTTTTAAAATTTAGATTATTTTTTAGCATAGAAGAAAACATTTCATCATTTGAAAGATGAAAACAAAGGAGATAGAATGGTCATCACACATCAACACAAAAGTTGTTAATTCCCACATTTCAGGACGTCCTTCACTAAGTAAAAACATTCATTGTCACGGAGAAAAAAGTATGTACAAACAACAGCCCTTCGCTCTCATAATTTCGCGAACAATGAAACGTAATAGGGGAATGGAGAGGAGTTATCTGACACACGCGTGAGCCACCTTCGAGTGTCCAAGACCAACAGATAACATTGACCACATCAAACAAAGGGGGGTCATAAACTTATTTTGTATCGTCCGGGAACAATTCGGTACTTTGTTGCGTCGTTATATACGGGCGGACGGCATTGTGGACGCGACACTTTGAGCGCTTAGCGAGTTAGATAACATTCATAAATTGCTCATATAAATGATGCAGTTTTTTTTTCGGGACTTCAGGCGGCGTACGGTGTGTTCGACATATAGCGTACAATTTGAATGGATGCGTTCGTAAAAGGTTTTATTTATTAAACAAAAATAATCTGTACTAGCTTTACCGTGAAACTCAAACATTTCACTTGCAGCCTATTGCCTAAAAAACCCGTTATCCACGTGAAATCCTTTAACACGATCTACGGTAGGTTCAAAATAAAAAACGTAATGACACGCGAGTGAAATACAGCGTGTTGTTTACACGTTACGATCGCATGCAAGGGCGCGGCACACTTTGATCCTATATTTTCACATGACTTTGTGCGACGACGGGCTGACAAGCGGGCAGGCCAGACACAAAAATAAGGCTTTAACCGTGTCACGTGGTAAGCCTGCCGCCGACGGCAAAGGCTCTGGTACAAATTCACGTTGACTTGTTTCCCCTCACTCCTCTTTTTCTTCGTTACATATTCTTTGATATGTCTGTGTTGGAACTATTTGGTAGAACGTGTTTCATAATAACTGGCCAGTAAGGGTTAAATTTTGATGTTGTATGTTTAACGTAATAGTAGATTGTTGCATCGAGCAGAAAGTGATTCGTGTTTTAGAGCCCTCGCTACAGCGCTAACTAACACTCGATGCAATTATAAACGTCACTTTCGCGAGGCTCATAATCGGCTTTTTTATTTATAAAAATAATACACAATAAAAATAACAACCACAACAATATTTTTTTTTCGGGTGCCGTATATTTATTCTGCCATTGTTTCTGAGGATAAAGAAGCGCTGATTGGCTGGTTGAAAACTAGTTGGTCAAGCTTGTGGCCTGCGATTGGCCTGTTGTGTGTTCAGAATAGCGTTAACTGGCTGGTTTAAATCTAGTTGGCTATTATTGCAAAGATGAAGCCTGCTTTGTTTTAATCGCTTATTTATCGAGAGTTATTTTTTCTCAAGCAAAAAATCATCGTATAAGAAGTACACGCAACAAAAGGATTTTAGGAATGCGATAACATCAAAAATATTTTCCGTGTCACCGGCGCTCGCTATGTCGAACTTGGAAGATATTTAAAAGGTCTTATTCTGGAGACGCGCAATCTTTCACAGGCGACCACTGGCAGACATTCGTCGAGGAGACGCGACAAAATAACTTCATCCGCACTACGACAGTCCTATTCAACCACCACAAAAACCTTTTGCATCGCATGATTGATCAAAGCTTTGCGTTCAATGCACGTTCTTTAAAATGCAGCTGGTCGACGTCATTCTCTCAAGTCGGAGCGTTCAGGAGACAATTCAGTTAACACGATTTAATTCGGATGCTCAGTGATGTAATAATGTATAAAGCGTGTCTTTTCATGTGAATCACAATAACAAAGCCTAGTTTTGTCTATTCGTAACAGTCTCGTTATAACTTTTAATAGTGCGCTACAAAGAGATCCCGAAATGTGACGAGATAGCGATAAATCTTTATAGTCACATCATCTTGTAAGTACTTATGCGTTCAGTGTTAACACTCAAACTGATATTTTGTTGGAAATGTGTAGTGGATTATATTATTATATAAAAGTGAACGGTGCACTTGTATTCTAGTTTTATGAGCGATAACTTTGATTCTTTGTCGTACACTAAAGTTTGGGTCATATCTGTTCACTATGCTTTTAGATTGTTATATTTTATTAACTTTAAGAGGTTGTCTTGTCGAAGCTTAAATAGCGTAATTTCATCGAAGCTTTCAGGAGTGCTAAAGTTTCAATTAAAACATTCGAGCGGGTTATTTCGTGAGTGATATTAATATGGATGAGACATTTTGAGAAGATTTCAAATACGGAGATGAAATCTGAATAATAGAAATATGAGTGAAATTATTTTAAAAAGCAATCGGTTCCACCTGTACAAAGAAATCCCGGTGTTAAAGGTTTAAAAGGTACATGAGAAATGTGCAGGGAATAAAGTCGTCGGTAATGGTAACGAGTTCTCGTCGCAGTCACATCATTATGAGGTATCGAACAGATGACGCTACGTCAAATAATATTCTTGCTTCCTAGGCACCGAAATAAGGAATTCTTTTTCAAGAGAGATTTTTAGTGTATTTTTTTGGGAGATCGTTTTTGTTAGTTTATTTTTTGTGTTCTGGAATTGTGATGATGATTTCTTTTTGAGTCTTCTCGTTTTTTATAGAAATCACTGTTTTATAATGTTCTTTTGTGGCCATATTAAAGCATTGTTTTTAAATAGAAAATTCCTGTAACTATAACCTACTTTATTAACTCACCCACCTTTGTAAATAAACACCTATTTCCAACCCCCAAATTTCGTTTGATTACCTACTACCTCAAACTATCAAAGACCAAATAACCACACCTGCTTTAACCAGAATTTGTAGAAAGGTATTTGTACCCAGTGTGTACCATAATTCGCTTAAGATGTTTCAGATCAATATTTACTCTCCACTACAGAGAAACAGGGATTAACGCAAACAGATAATAGACACCTAGATGTATCCGTTTTGAGTTTAATCATCACATTAATTAGCCACGTATTGACACAAACGCCTGTTTGCGATGCCGACAATTTGATCAAACAACCTGCAACTATTTAATAAACAATGTATCGAGAATATTATTTAATGTTACAATAATAATGTAGTGTACATATTTGTGAAGAGCGAACTTGTGAATAAATGACTAGTTGCAGACTTGCTAATAACACCTAAATGCGCTAACTGAATAGTTAACAATGTTTTCAGTACATTTCACGTGATATGATCTATCTGTCTTGTCCAAACCTTCTCTGGTTAATAAATAACGACGTCAAAGCTTTTACCGCAAAAAGGGTAAATTATATTATTAGTGGCAAATAATGATTGTGTTGTTAGACAATCCGGTGGGTAAATATTCCCCGTGGTCCGGCGCTAACCCTTGCGCATGTTATCGAGTGCCATCCCCTCAATTATGGCAACACAAATTTAGGCAAGAACAATTTCTCAATATTATAAGCCATCAAAATGGTTGAGGGTTTGTTTTTGATAGGTTTCGTGGATAAACGAAACTAATTAAGCGTTTTAATTAATCCTTCCATTGGGTGTTTTGTTACCGAAAATATTGATTTCCTTTCTCATTGGCGAAGAGCCTCCGGTAAGAAAGGTTCACTCACAAATGTTCGGCATTTATCTCCTTTTTACCTAACGTTATCCCGAAAGCCTTATTATGGAGGGCGGTAAGATTCGGCGAGCGTGCCAGTTGATTCTTATAGTGACGAATTGCGACATAGGTGCTCGGGGCTCAGCTTTATTTTTCTCAACAAGTACTACGAAAGTCTCGAACTTGTGTAGCGTTTAGTAACCAACTAGAGGATGGAACTAGCTAACTAACGTTTTGATGCGGTTTACTGAGCAGATTCAGCTACATAACCTGTCTGTAGACACAAATAATTTCCTAAAGGGTTAGTTACCAGTTTAACCAGAATAACTTTAGTTTAACTTGGGCGATCTATTTCGTGTCTATTTGATTACAACCGCTTATTGAGAGGCATAAAGGATGTTATAGTTGTGAATAGCTGTGTTCCGTAATTCTAAGTCATCAACGAGTGAAGTAATAAAAATGAAGTAAAGGGCCTTAAAGCAATCAACAGTACACGGCGACATTAAAGAGTTGAGCATATTTTTTAGTGCTCGGAGATGTTAAAGGGAACGTTAATTATAGAGAGCTGATGGAGTGACATCCTATTTAAGATGGAGAACAATTTTATCTTGAATATAAATTCTATCTCGAAGCTGAGAAAGTTCCGTTGTAAAAATGCAATTCTGGTTAGCATATTTTTATGTTTATTGTTTAGCAATTATAGCATGGGTGGTTTAAATATAAATTTAAATAAATATTTTTACAAAAAATAATTTTATACTTTTTGCTGTGCCCTGCAGGGTACACAATTGTACTGGAAATAGAATGCAAATAAAGATATGAATAAGACTAGTAGAACATAAGTATCAAAACATCAAGAAACTGTCACCAAGAGCCTCACAGTCCCATACTAACGATATAATTGCGACACACTGATTCGTCCATTTACGACCGTACCCCATAAACGGGGCAACTTTTCGTGAAATTATTCAGTAGTCACGACACGCACGGCCGGTATCGCGGCAAATGTATAGACAGAACAGTAATAGTTTAGTAACTCAATCAAATCGGAACAACGGCGGTGACTCTGTCCCGTCGCGGCATGCGGGTTTATTGAATACCGTTATCTAAATTGTGGGGTCTTGATGCCCCCAACAAAGATTAAATTAACAGGTCGAGTGCAGGCCAGCCCGGGGGTCTGTTCCGCAATTGTAACATCGGCTTTAATGCCCGATCGCATACCGCACGATAATCCCGCTGTTGTGTAATAGGCCTAATTGAACTGTCGTTACGTTATTACGTATTGAGTGGCCGCGTTTTGTGTCTATCCAGCCCGTGAGCGTAATCCTAATTAGTTGCTGTTATATCCAATGATAAACATGTTCTGTGTATGGATTTGGTAGCCTATCAGCTGATTAAAATAACTAGCTAACGTATGATTTGTGGGAAGTATTAATGTGTTCAGCATTTCCGAAAATAGCCCCTTTGTTTCTGTATCGGTTGTGCTTGACATTCTCACCTGTCTAGCTTTTCGCAACTATGTTGAGATTGGCTTCCATTATAACGGTATAACTGAATACTAGTATTCTCGATGTGAATGTGTCTGCCTATCAGAAATTAATTATCTTATAGATTCGAAATCATTTCGTTATCTTTTGGCCTTCAAACACTCATTGGTCAACATTCACAGAAATTCTTAACAAAATGAAGGTACTTACTGCATTGCTATGTGTCTGATCGGTCTTGAGCTCCTTGTGGTTGGAGAACTGGACATAGACGGCTCTGCCGCGGAGTTGGGCCACGCAGCCGCCGAAGTACGCCACCATCGCCACTGCCGATATCTCCTCCGCCATTTCGAGGAATGCCTGTACAAAATAGAAAAAAAAAGCTTAAGAGACTGGCTGAAAATTTCAGAGAGAGTTTTTTTATCCTAAATAAACATAACTTGTGGTAAAAATTTTGAGGTTTTTTTTTTCGTCGAAATGCGTTTTTCGATAATTTATTAGGGATTATTAACGTAGAGTTATTTTTTAACCATTGGTCAAACTACAGATTGGTCAGAAAACGCACATAAACAAAATTTAGGTGCCCATAGTTTTTAACCATTGGTTAAAAATGGATCAAGAAACTCGACCTTATTAACATCCTTCTTAAATTCTCAAGATCCCTGCTGCAATTCCCAAGATCAAGCTGTCGAGCTTCAATAAATATTTTCACGATACTGCCCATTGTCATTTCTGAACCATTTATCCGAACATACTCCTACTTAGCATCTATTCCAAACATTCTAAACACCATCTCTCAACGTCGAGTATCGAACAAGACAGAATAATAGTTCCCAACTCTTTTGTTGGGTCGTTAAAACGTACAAACTCCTCGCTCGTAGAGATAAATCAATTGTTTAACAACAGCGGTAGTGTAATGCGGCCCACCCCAACTAGGTTTGTGTTTGCCGGGCCTACGGAGTCCAATTAATCGGATCCGATCCCCCGACCATACATAAACCTACTCCACATTCACACGTACTGACTGGTCTGCACTAGATATACAGTCTGCATCATTCTGGATAGCGTTATAATTTTAATGCCCGTTCCATCCCTAAATTTATCTATTCCACGTGGTTTTCAAACTTCAGTATCCTGCTTTAGGCATCGGACAATACGAAACACACGGCTTTTTGTGTTATGCCGCAAATTAAATAGAATACTTGCCCCGGGCTAATTAAAAATATTCCTATACACGGCGATGAAAAGCGGGGTCAGCGGAAAATTCTGTTAGGTACCTTCCTGTAATGTAAACTAAACGTTTGCGCACCGTATTTTTGAAGTATTTGCTTTGCTATCCATTAGGTAAACAATCGATTATAAATATATGCAAAACATATTTACGAAACAATCATGATGAACCAGGCAAAACATTATTTTGAATTGCATTTCAGAATCAATCAATCAGAACTTTTCAGATACCTATATAGATATTCACACAGGTACCCACTGAATAACGCCTCATTGTGATTTTTATTTGAATAAAAATATTCAAAAACAAGGCTGATTTAAAATCTGTGCTAGAAAATCCAATCTTCAATCATAAGAGGTAGTAAGCAAAATGTCATCCCATCGAAAACTGTTACGGGATCAAAATCGATGCAGCACAAATTAATAGAACCGTAGCTGTCACGCGAGCGACGATCGTAAAATAGTGTCAACGCCTCTTTCGCTTTAATCACCGAGAGTGGGGGCGATTGTCCGACCCACTCACATCGATGTTTGCCCACCTCTCCACAGATGGCGCCTTTGTAACCGGACTCTCACAGGTTCGGTAACCATCGACTACCAACGATACTTTTCATCATCCACTCTGAGTGCGTCAAAGGACTAGCGGCGACCACGTTCGGTACTTTATATTGATTAGTTTCAAATAATCTGGCGATGTGTTACCTCACTTTGCGAAAAGATTTTATATATACATTTTATTTTCACGTGTGCAAACCGATTTTGTAAAAATATTTAACTGACTGTATGTCTTTGATTTAAAATCTGAAATATTTAAATCGCAAATAGAAAGAATAAAAACTTATGAAAATTTTCCAGGTACTTTGCACCTTTTGTATGGCTAGAAAAGAACACGGAATATTTCATAAGAAAAAGCAAGTAAAGAGCCTGTGACCGTTCTTAAAAAGGGATTCGACTTGTTTCTCGTGGTAGAAGAGAGATTGTTTTCCTTCACGCCATGCTATATACAGGCTGGATGTCATACGAGCTATTTATTAGACGGGATAACATTGTCGCGGCTGCTTCCTGCGTTCCCGTAATAGGATTTTCTTTTTATTATTTTATTTCTTGGTTGTAAACTAACTCATTTTTAATTTGTCAGCGGGAAATCGTAAATTTCTCATTGCACGTGCCCGGTGGGTGCTTCGCGTAAAATACGCAGTAAAACCGGCTGGGTGTCGCCTTGTAACCTGCTGGTACTTCGCGCTCCTGTGATGATGTGAACATACTTTTTGATGGATCACTACCTGAACCTCGCCAACTTGTTCTGGACTTTAGGTACACTCTGCGTATATTGCACACTCCGGCTAACAACGCCATTCTTTTTAAGTACAAAAACCTTCACCACAACTCGACGACCAGAAATTGAATAAAATATGATCATAAAATATCATTTGAGAAGGTCAATCACGGTAAACGTATCTCAATCTACATTCATTCATGAGCCCTTCTCGACCCAAATTGAAATTTATATTAGATGTCATCGCCTTTAATTTCCGCAATGTACAATTTTAGATGCAATCTCTCCCTTGGGTTTCTATTCGCCAAGTGTACTTTTAAAAATAAGCTGGTAAAAATGGGAAAGGGGCCTAAAATGTAAGAGTGAATATTTGTTCCAAATTCGCCGTTCATTTTGACCCCGCAATAGATAAACGTCGCCCGTTTGACGGGGGTTAGTAGGGATGTCGATCATACTAAAATTGCTTTCCATCGTCGGCGTAACATTTTGTTTTAAAATATACAAAGCGTCATTTATCGTGCGTCTTCAATATTCGGGTTCGTTTTTGTTGTTTGGTAAACAAATACTGATCAAAAAATAAGTTGAAACGTTTGATGATCTTATTTTATCTATCCTAATCTTCAAAAGTTTAGAATGCACTTAGTGCCTATACAAGATTAATATTACTAGATTGTAGGTTACTATAGTTTACGCCAGATAAACGTGGAATAAAGCACATTGGCCTTTCCCTAATATCTCTTCGTAGATACTAGAACAATAAATTAAGAACTGTTTTTCATTACTAGAGAACGTAAAGGATCACGATAGAAGTCGATTCAGGACAGCTTTATGTCATTCATTTCTGACTTTGATCTTAAGAAAGTCAATAAATGTATGTGGGTCAATGTACTTTATTCCACGTTTATCTGGCGTAAACTATAGTATACGCACAGAATTATGCCACAGCAATACTCATTAGTGCAGCATCCGACAAATCCTCGTCAGTCATCCCTTGTCCTCTAAAACTGCAGTAACAATAAAACGCGGGTAGGGGTACTGTGACAATGGTTGGCGGCCTATTTGCGGACAAGCCGTGCCTGCCACTTGTTGTGCTTCCTGCGGAGGCAGCGGCATTGTAACTAGAGTGGCTACATGGCCGACTTCATTTGTTAAATGAGCCCTGATCGGTTACGTGGCCTAAGTTTTGCTAATCGGCCGTCGACGTTGATGAGAGGCTTGGCGAAGATGTGCTTAATTATGTAGTTGGTTTTCGTATTCCGTTGTGAGGCGACGTCACTGATGGAAATAAGCTTTATCATGACATTGACTAACATCAACACTCAATCAAAAGTTAGGTACTTAATACCTACAGGGTTTTCAGCCATGATATAGTATCATAATAAACATAAATAATCTAGCTTTAGGTGCTTGATTTCATTTGTGTGATACAGAATTTTCCTCTCCTAGCTTTCACAAAATCTCTTTTAATTCAAATACAGTAAGTACCCTAATTAAAAGGATTACATTTACAAACCAATTTACCAGAAACAAATGTATTATCTTACCTGGTTTTTGCCTTTAAGCACGAGTACATTAGTGACCCTCCCGAAGGGCAGGCCGAGTTGTATGATCTCAGCTTCTGTTGTCTCATTAGGGATGTTCCGTATGTGGATGACTCGCGACGGTTTGCCGACATTCTGTTCGAGTTTCACCTGTTAAACAATAAAGAAATATTAATTAAAAGTTATAAGTAAATATGACAAGTAATAAACTAGTAATCGAGTTTTTAATCTTCACAGATGTAGACAAGGAAGACCTATAAAATATTTACTCAAAGGAGAAAAACGGTCAGTAAAGAAACACAACTAGAAGGATTCATGAACAAAGTGTTTGCTGGATGCAATGATCTGTAATCAAGTGGCGTTCGATTCTGGCGGAGTGGCGGAGCAAACGCGAATGTAAAAGGCCAACAGCGTATAAAATGACCGTTCTAATATACATAAATAAAGCTAGCATGGTTCGCGAGGAAGAGCTGGTTGGATAATTGAAAAGTCGATGTAGTATAATTGTCGAGGCTTATCGGGCCCAACCCCGATGTGGGCGCCATTGTTCCCCAGAGAGCCTTTTGATTACGGCGGCGGGCTCGAACCGAGTCCCAAATATATTGTAGCTTTGTATGACACTTCACTTTTCATTGAAGTGAAAAGAGCAACCTTTATAGCGCAATTTATGATTGTAAAAAAATCATAAACAAATTAAGTAAGAATTCTAACTCTCGGAGAGCCAAGTTAAAGTGTAATAAAACAGGGTTATCAAATATTTCCACGGTTATAATTATGTTTTCGGGGAAATCTTAGCAGACATTTCAGTTGGAACACCGAATAAGATTTGGGGAGTTGCGGGGTATCGTAGCGTCTCCCTTTTTACGTTCTTTGGCGGGTGGCGAAGCGTGGAGGTGTAACAAATGAGTCTAATGCCTATTAGTTCGACCTTGTTAAGTTCAGACAAAGTGAGCAGCTGGTCTGACAAAAGTGCAGGGAAAAGTCGAAACACTTGGAGAAGTGTTCCATTGTGACTAGTAGTGGCTACTCTCATAGTACTGTTATTACATTGTGATTGACTTCTTAATTACCTACCTACACTCAATTAAGAGGTATGAGTGTGATGGGAACTTTATTAAGACTTCATTGCGTAGGTACTACTTCTTCTAAAAATAATCATAAGGAGCAAAACATTTCATTTTTTTATCAGTAGTAAAATCCGATAGATTAAATCAAATTTGTGATCCCGCCAAGGAAAAAAACTAAATATACAATCTTTTGAACTGAATAAATATTTTTGTGTCCATCCGCTCAAACACAACCAAGACAAAAAAACAATCGAACACTCAGATCTTTATAAAAACAAACCACTAACTAAAAGAAAAGAGTACACAGATATGATATTTTTGAACAGCCCGAATTTCGTTAGAATCGACATCAAAAGAACCAAATCTCCGTAAATAAACAAATAAAAAATATTTTTCCAAAGTGACTTGCAAAGGGAGGAATAAATCGTCGCACACGCTCGCCCACCTCGAAGGTACGTTTCGGTATTTTCTCTCCTCACGAAAGAAAACAACTGGTACGTAAAACGTAAAGAAGGACATTACTTTCGCTGGGTCAGAAAATCTGCGAGGAACGATTTCCACATCAGGCACTTTAAATCATCCGCTCCGTCTCACATTTCATCCATAAATATTAAATCTTGGCTTGGTTCTTTGGATAGAAAAAAAGCTATCGTATGACATTTTCCCTGTGAGGATTTCCCGGAATCGGTCAATTTTCCCGGTGATCGCGCCGGCCGTGTTTATTGAAACACTATTTCTCAGTTGGCCGCGTCTACGGCGCCATATCATTAACTATAACTACGTCCACACTCGTGTTGACGTCTACTTTGACCTATTAACACCTATTTTATCGCTCGAATATTAATTAATTAATATTTCATCTTCGTATTTCTTATTTTCGTGTATATTGCGTAGCCATTTCTTATGTGAGCATGAACTCAGGTGTAATATAATTAACATATTACACCGGGTATAGAATAACATAGCTGCACTATCTGTAGTACTGTCGTAAATTGATAAAATATGGGGAAGTTTGGATTAATCGATTATAACTATTTTCAAACTTGCTCGTGTAATATTATGTAGCTATAAACTAGCTACACAATTATGTTTTCTGATAAAGAGTTAGGGCATTTGTCTGTAGTGTACTTATTTAATAATTCTCAGTGGCTATTTAATTATAGAAAGCATTTTTCCTCAAAGGTAAACTCCGTGAACAGTTTAATTCAACCAATCTTTATTTTATCTACATACTCTTTGTTAATTTTCGTTAGTTTTGAGAGTATTTTAAGCGGAGTTTGGATAGAGAAATCATTTTATCTTAACCTGTTTTACTACTGACACTGAAACTATGATGCTTTACTACCGGTAAGGACGACAACAAGCCTAACACCCGCTTAAAACATAACTAACCAACTTCAAACACATTTCAGGCATTGGAATTTGTAATCATGTAACGCCCCTGTAACCGAACACTAATATTGGCACGTTCAAGTAAACGTAACACGAGTTAAATGTACCTGAGCACACTAAGTATTCTGCTTACGACGCGTTGACAAACGCCCCGTCGTCGGCGTCTATGGCACTGTGACTAAGGAAACGACATTCTGTAATCCGCTTGTGGCGCACGGGTCAGGCTCGACCCATCAGAACCGGGTATTAGGTACCCCGTTTAAAAGCCGCGTCTTACTTTTTACAGTTTTAACATCTGTTAGGGATCATGTTAAAGGTCTTAAGAAATGTTATTGCTGTACGCTAAGAGCCGAGTAATAGTATAGCCGTTCTAGATCGCGTTGTTATATTTTTAATATTCGTTGCTTACCTTTACAGTATGGCTACTTTGCCTCGGTTAGTGGTACAGTCCTATCCTACAAATATTATAAATGCGTAGTTTGTGAGGATGGATTGATAGATGGTGTTTGTAACCTTTTCATATCAGAACGTCTAAAAAGATATATATGAAATTTCGCACAGAGGTAGATTATAGTCTGAAATAAAACAAGGGCACTTTTTATTCCGAGAGTATGTTCCCTAGGGATCACGCGGGCGAAGCCGCTGGCAGAAACTAGTAATTGATAACGGAGATGTATATTTTCAAAGAAATATGGAAGCTACTATATATGCACCTAATGTGCGGTCAAGAGCAAAATATAAAGGAGTTTATTTTATTTCAGTGCAAGACATACAGACACATTTTAGAAAAAATGAAAATGTGTTTAGGATTACCACATGTAGTTGCCATTTTACAAGTACGACTTTATAAGCGGGCCGGACGTATAAAAAACTATAACATATGAAATTGGATATTTCAAGTATTTACGGTATCTGCAGAAGGGAAGACAATGACTAAGCGAATATCAAAGAAACGACCCTCAAGCCTACAATGTAATCGATTTCGTGATGCAGGAAAACTTCCCACAAATATTTATTTTATCTACGTCAACAAAAGTATGGGAAACTTCGCTTAAAAACACGTAAGAGGATTCGTTAAAACTTCTAGCTGTACTGCTTACTATTTAATAAATTAACATTGTTCTAAGTAGCTCTTGGTTCGTTCAATTTAGTTAATTTACCCAAGTGAATTGTTTGAAAATCTGATAACAATCGCTTTGTAAGATTTCGCGACGCTTCTTGCTTCTGAACGTTTAAACATTTTTAAGATAACTGCAAAATGTCGGGACATTTTCAAGATTGCTTTCTTTATTTTTAAAAGGAAGAAATTCAAATCGATCCTAATAGGTATTTAAGGTGTTTTTGGACCATAACCTAGTGTTCTTAGTTTTATATTAAAAAAAATATAAACAAAATATACATGTTTGTGGAATGATTTGAGGACATTTCTGGGTTCAGACAATAAGTATGTATTTTCACTCCGAAAAGTAAATATTCTCAGTATTTTACTGTAAAATATAATAAATTTATGTAACTTATTTATCTCATTTTTTTAACATAATGATGTCTCTTCATTACAATTTCCCATCATAACATCAACTGTAAAACAAACATCGACAATTCAAAACAAATTGGACAAAGTAACTATCCATTTAAGGTATAAAGTACATTAATTGATGGCCCTTAACCATGTCTGTCATTTGAGAAATAACGTACTTTCGTGGAGAAATCTCTCAAAGTATCGGAACCCTTGAACTAATAACAATTGCGATTTATTGGGGCGTTCGGTAGCAAGTCACCGAAAGTTTGAGTACCACAGGTACGAGGCACAAGTTTGCATGGAGCAGCGATTTTTTAACGTTACTAGCTGCGCCGGTGACTCTGCTTGCTATAAATGTTAGATTTGCTTTAAAGGCGATCGTTACCGCTGTGTCCTGATGATTTTTGTTTTAGCTGGCGACTATCAACTTAAAACAGATAAGTACTTTAAAAATCGGTTTAGGTTAAACAGTCGTCATTAATATCCAATATGATAGACATTTAAGAGCAATATAAGACATTGTCGCTAAATCAACTTAGGTAATTACATAACTATCTTCACCATCATTATATCTGCTGAAAGAAGTCCCACTGTTGGATATGAGCCTTCCCCAAAAGTCGCCACAACCACCGACCCTATGCGTCTCGCATCCATCGGCTACCAGCGACCCTCACCAGGTTATAACTACTGTGCCTTACAAAAGCAAATACTGCTGATAAAATTTTCCTCAATTAGTGCGAAGTCAAGTTAGTCAAAAACGATTTAAAATTCACAGTAATAAACAAAAATACTAAAAATCAATAAACTTCTTCTAAAACATTCTCTAAAACAGAAGTTTCAGTAAAATAATCCGCCATGATTGATTCTTATGGCTTGCACCGCACGTGCAGTTGCATCCGCCGTTAAATTTCAAGAGCTTTATTACACCAGAAATCGTTGGAGTCGATTCGTTGAAACTTTTAATTGGCAGTCCAGTGGAATATTGTATTTCATTGCCGACCATCAACGATATTATTTGATACAGATTGAGAGCTACTTCCCGACTAGTTATTATAGTAGAACCATCAAATAAATAGAAGCAACAACGTTTATAGTATTGGTTATTAATAAGTATTCTGTAGAAATTATTCGCAAAATGTGTACAGAGTTTGTAGTTAGTAAGAAATTGTTTTTGGGCGTTAGTGGTGAATACGACAATACATACTTGGTTGGTCTGTATTATACAACGATTTCAGTCTATTATAGGGAAATAGAAGTATTGAATTAAATTGTTGCATAGTAATGTAGTATCCTGAATATATCGTAATATGTCTGGACAAGGCTCGTTTAGAAATAATTTTTTTCTTAGTATCGGTTAGTTGAGTTCAATATCGGGGAAAATACCGCCCAGCTTACGTAGAAATACCGCGTGTATCTGACATCGACGCACAAACGATTTCCATGGGTCCGGGGCATGATTCTGGACGCCCCAGTGTTGGAATTTTTCGTCGGCTTTTTTCTCATTTTTTCATTTTTTTCAAGGGTTTTTTTTTCCTTTAGACTGCTCATAATCGTAATTCTGACCTAATCCAATGAGATTTTTGATAAAAAAATAATTAATTAACTAATTTCACTAAAAAGAGCAATCTGAATAAAACCACAATAGATATCAACTCAGCTGAGCTGATACTTTGTGGTACTCTTGAAAAAAATGAGAAAAGAACCGACGAAAAATTCCAACACTGGGGTGTCCAGAATCATGCCCTGGACCCATGGAACTCGTTTGTGCGTCGATGTCAGATACACGCGGTATACTTTTGATACAATGTGACTCTTGTCACTTTTTATCTCTATACAAATTTACCTGCTACCCTAACCTAAAAACCAAATAATAAAATCACAACGTCTATCTTATTTAAGAGACAAAAAATAAAGACTAACAAAACCTCTTATCTCTTGTGAAAAGTTGTAAAAATCAGGTGCAGGAAATTGGTTTGCCGATACGTGGCGACGACAGACGAATCGATAAACTTAGTGTTGTTCACTGGTTTAAGACTTCAACTGTGATACCATACTCGAGACTTAAGTGATGCTTCATAAAATACGAAGGTGTAATCATATGTAAAAATTGACGAAAGGAGACACGGAAGTTTTCGGATTTAGTTCTAAGATATAGTTTCTTATATAAAGTAAATTAGGTATGGTTTGCTCGTGATATTACGTGCCGATACTGAAGCTTTTTTTATGGCCGATCATCGAAAATTGTCCGACATTTTTGTCAATGGTAGAAAAGTCACTGTCATTTCGTATTTTAGTCACTAATTTTATATTTAGTAGGGCACGAACTATCAAATAACATACTAAATAAAAATGAGCTTTTACCAAGCTCACTTTTATTTGGCATACCAAATAAAAGTGAGCTTGGTAAAAGCTCATTAACATTAGCTCAAAATAACATATTATTTTATCAGATCTAAGAACCTTCTGAATATAAGGGTACAGATTTTCTGAAGAAAATCCCAGAAGGAGAGTGGCCGAACATCACACTTTACTCAGCTAGGTGCTAATTCATCCATGCATAAGAATGGGACAACTTGGCGCTGGAAAACTTTTAATAGTGGCCTTCGCTGGGCCTGAATCACTTTGCAACTTCCAGCCATTTTGCCTTAAGAACATTATTCATTGAAATAAATAATTATTGTTATCCGTTAATCCTTAATTATGTTTGATGATGGTTTTTCTTTTAAATGGAAATGGGTCCATTTTTATGCAGGATTAAACATTTTTCTTTAGGATAAGCCTGGTATCTGATCGAGATGGATTTCATTTAGGTAAAATATTGAAAATTGTTAGACTATGGAAATAAAAAGTTTTGGAAACAGGACGCGCAGCAACACAAGTGTCTTATTACAGTTGTAATATTATTTCATACGTACCTATGGACGAATCAAGTTTCTCTTATCAGAGTCAAGAAAAATGGTTTCATCCATAAAGCGTAACAGTTACAATTTTATTGCGCAAGCAACCAAAAGAAAGTTCAACAAATACCTATAAAAAGGGAATATTAAAAGTTTCTAGACGAAGCTCTGACAAAGCTTTTTTAAACAAACTTTTACTAATGTAGTGATTTTTTTTGGCCTTAAGCCATGTCGAGTTACATTTAAATAAACATAATGTTATGTAGGAACGATAACAAACAATAAAGGTGGACAGTAAACATCCCCTCTTTGTAACTATGTCTTAAATCACACGTTCCGTAAGTTTTTGTTTGAACAGACGCTCTGGCCGTGTTCGTGGTAAGAAATCGTAAAATAGGATAGCCAAATGGTTTTAGTACCTCTAAACCTAGCCGTAAAATAGTAAGTGCCCGGCAATGAATATCTTTATGAGATTATTTGATTGATTACTGAATATTCTGGGAACGAAAACCATGAAGAACAGTATCATACTCGTATTACATTTGATTTCAGGTACGAGGAGCTCGTGGCAAAAGAATAACCGCCGCACGGATCAATATACAAGGTTAAGCAACGGTTGCCAAGGTTGGTCTGTAGATGGGTGACCGTCTCAGCATACCAAGTTTCCTTCGTGCCTCAGAAAGCAGCTGGGTCCGGTTTTTTAATGGAACAAGCCCGCCACACATTCTCAGCCACTGCAACTCCTGAAAGCCCGAAACAACAGCGTCAACCACCGCCGAGCCAATGAAGCCCAACAAGTCCCGGAGAAACGATTCAACTGTCTTGGATCAGACAAGCAGGAGACAGAATAGAGCTGTCTCCTGCTTGATAAGGAGTTGGTTGCCGTTGGTTCCGGCTGTCATTTATAGAGCTTTGGCAGTCTCACAGATTGTCAGAGGCCAGAAAAACTGAATCCAATCTTGCCAAGAACTACCGCGTTACCCACTTAAAGAGTTGTGAAAATCTGGTAGGCAGCCACTCCACGTAAAATATGACTGGAAGTTATCCCCATTATAGTTGGGAAAAGGCTAGGCAGATGACGATTCGATATCAGGTACAGCTTCATTTATCGTAAGTTTATTTTAAGATAACTTGGAGTAGTACGAAGTGAACTTTGTTTACAAGACTTCATTAGTAAGCAATATTGATGATAATTGTTCTAATAGCAACTAAACTATGTGCTAACGAAGCAATAAAGGCGGCCGCGTTATTTGCGTACGCGCTTAGCACTCACAATACGCAAATATCCTACAGCTCCAAAGGCTGTTTAGGGTACTTTACTAAATAAGTTATTCTCGCTTTCAGAGCGTCATTCGAATATAAAACAGAAAGCTATTTATAATTTAGCCAGCTAATTTACCGAGTAGGGCAGTTTAAAAAGAAAATAACAATTAGGTACTCCAATGAATAAGAAAAAGGGACAGAATAGATCGTAAATTCTTCTCCAAATAAGATCAGCAGTCAACCTGTGCAAGCGGAGTCGTAACTCCGTAAGACAAGCTCGTAAATGCTTAAGTAGTGGTAAACGCAGTCCCCGGACATCTACTGATTTGATTGATCTTCACAAGGCAGACCCTTTGCGTTTTTACAGGAAACGTCAAGAAAATGAGGAAAAAACGGGGAACATAATTAATTACTTGATTTGGACATTAATGACCCGGTCAAAGAGGACGAGGGTTGATTAGTGTGTTTTCTACAGACGTGCTTCCTCTGACATTGGTATTATTTGAACGAGAGAACTTTGCTAAATACACATAGATACAGTATTATGACAAAAAAGTAGAAGCAAACATTTCAAATTAATTAAAACTGTCTGCATTTTCCATTCAATTTAAATTTGGGAACTGGAAAAACATTGAAAAATGATTTTTTTTTTCTGTAACGGCCGAAATACAACTCATAAAATAATATTAAATAAAAACAGAGGCCCTGAGTTTACCTTCAATATTTTCAAAGCATGAAGTGTTTGCAGTACAACACAAAGAGAGAACATAAAAAAAATACTTTTAAAAACGAGTCTCCATTCCGCCGATAGGCACCAAATGAATATTCAGGGCAACAAAGGAGAAGGGGTGTCGCAAAAAGGCACTGCCTTAATTTTCATGGTAGAAAAAAGCGGGGCAATCGCAAAACCATAAAATAGCAAATAAATAAGCAACGTTGGGACACGTCCCTATTTAATTATGAATTAAGGCCGAGCAGTAACGAGATCACAATGTAATTAAGATTACTGCGGCGAGGTTTTTACAGGGCGCCCCTAACAAGTGAGAGTAAATGGACGGCAAAACGCCGCGAAACTAAAATGGCTACCTTGTTTTGCTTGAGATAGAGAATCATTTAATGAATCTTGTTTAGTATTAGATGATTACGAACAAATGGTACTACCAATAAACTAAAAAGTTCCACGAAAACTGAAATATTCGTTCTTGTAAAATTTAGGAAATATGTTGGGATACTCTACTCAATTTTGAATAATGTTATTCCCACGTTTCTTGAGATGATATTAGCCTAATAAATTAATACAGATAAGTAAAGTAGTATCCATTTAATTTAATACACGATATTGCGAAGAAAGTAAGAAATATTACAATTTCTGAGCTATACTACAAATAAGAAATACTACAAGAATCATTAAAAAGGTTTTACGTTTAGTTCGTATTGAAAAAAAAAAAAACATTCCTCTTGTACGCAACAGCCAGTATGATATTTTATTTTCGCAGTGACATAATGACCGGTGACAGCGGGGGAAATAAACTGCCTGAGGGAAGAATAAGAAAATGGTTTCTTTTCAACGAGACGGTTCGCTTCTATTTAATTTGCGTAAATGATACCTAAGGCAATGTTAAATATAAGGTTTGGGAATGAGAACACACTATTACCTATGTTTACCGAAGAATGTTGGCCTCGATCTCATATTATTACGAAGTATGATGCTCCCAAGAAATATCGAGGAGCGTTAATATATTGAGTTTAAAACTTTTAGCAGTGCCATAAGAAGTGACAGGTCCATCGGTTGCTTAAGGCACTACACTTTCTATATACCAATATTGTTTTCTGGGATATTTAATTATTCAGACGTAATATTTTCGCTGCTTTTCCTATAAATTCTGAGTATATCTAATAACTTTGACCAGTTTAATTAGTTTATTGAGTGTTAATGAGTTGATTTTTATGCAATCTGTATTGTAACAATACATGCTTGTTTATTTGCTACTTATTCGAAACATCACACAGTTCTTTTACATAATTCTACCAAAGACGTCAGCGAAAGTCGCGAAATGAGTATTATTCAATTGAATTGCAGCTGAAAAGTAAGCAGTGCAGCTAATTAGCACTCACAGACTTAAGTCTGCCTTTAAACCCAACATTTTCATAAAACTTCTTCAAGCAGTGCGTAGTTTGAAAAGCACAACCGCTTTGGAGGAAGTGAGGAATATGCAACATAAAGATACCTCTTTTGATGTTAAATTATCAAATGACTCCTTTCGCCCAGGGTGGGGCGGGAGGGAGTGTCAGGGTCGTCTGGGTTAGTCAGTAAGAGTCTGACACTCCTCCTCACTCAGAAACTCTTAGCGTTCCAGGGCCACGGAAACTCTTTCGAATAATTCTCCTAAGATCTGACCTATGACTGTAACACGTTATTTCGTTTTAATGGATGATGCAATCCATTCGGTGGTCGGACCACACGGGCAGCACTGCTCTCTGCAAACAAAGAACTGTTTGAACAGTACCATACTAAGTGTGCATGCAAAACTCGCCCGTATTTATGTAAATACACGATGAAACAACTGCACAGTAGGAAAGACCCCAAAACTGCGACCTTGTTTATTTTTATAACAGTTTTCTTCTGTGTTGATTGTTTTTCTACCTTTTGCCACAGGCGCGTTTTGTTCTGTGATTTTTTTTTTACTTTTACTCTCTGGCATCTCGTTGATTAGTGCTGTGTACACACTGCCTACATTGTTGACGCTTTTAACCTTTTAGTTAATGGTTGCGGTTTGTGTTACGTTGAAATATGGGCACTGAGCAACCTATAAAGTTTTGTTTATTAAGTGTTTTACAGCTCATAATGTGTTTATTACAATATTTTACTGCCTATCTGTAAGAAACTATACGCCACGCTCTACGTTTGATATTCCGTACTTGGGTAGTTAGGGAACTTAAGTTAAAATACATACTACGAATTTAATCTATACTAATATTATAAAGCAGAAGAGTTTGTTTGTTTGTTTGGTTGTTTGTTTGGTTGAACGCGCTAATCTCAGGAACTACTGGTCCGATTTGAAAAATTATTTCAGTGTTAGATAGCCCATTTTTCGAGGAAGGTTATAGGCTATATATCGCGCTAAGACAAATAGGAGCGGAGCAGTAATGGAAAATGTGACGCAGACGAAGTTGCGCGGGTCAGCTAGTCGTTCATATTCGAATTGTTTCCAAATGGAGACGGAGTATAAAATGTAAAAAGTAACAAGCCGATAGGATATCACATCTCGTTGCAAACGCAATAAATTATCTAGCGAAGGAGTGAAACGAGGAAATGTTCAAAGAAATAGGATAATGGAAGTTCTTTTCATGTATTTCAAATTGTTTTATGAATATTGAACAAAGGACCTTATTTTTTACGCATCCGTATTCAATAAATATTTAATTCTGAATAACGTTACCTGCGTTTCTTTTTTCAGCACCTTTTTCGTCTTGTTCAAATATTAATTAAAAATTCATAGAAAAAAATGGAAATGAAATTGGGTGAAAATATTTTTTTTATTTAATTTTAAGGTATGTGCACACTGCCCACTTTAAGGGTTAAACGGTTAACCTTATCGATTTAATTCCTATATGTAAAAATACATCCTGGTATCGACAACTCAGGGGTGGAGATTAATAAAAATTTACCCCCCAAACCCTTAGGGTAGCTCTTTATGGCACGTTGGCTTTTTACGAGGGACCTTTTATTTTAATACTTATTACGGTTTCGCGATTCCGCCGTTTTATCGCGATTAATCGTTTTTCAGTTAATTACACATTTCAGCGAAAGAAGTGCCGTTAAAAAGGTAAGTATAGGAATAGGCTGTAGCTACTTATTTTCAGCTTTTGTATTGTGCGTGGGTGACTTTCAAAATCAAAGGTTTATAATAATTATTCAGAATCAATATCTTTTCGAGAAGTAACTAAGTTAGAATGTAATCCTTAGTAGAACTAAAGGCGGCAGTTCAATATATCTCCTTAAAGGTTGATCCACACATTTTTGAGCCCTGCCCGGGACGTGGCCAGGCCGTGGTACGACCGGAGCTCAAAACAACATCGGTGCGTATATTTTATTCTAGCTGACACGCGCAACTTCATCTGCAACACTTTTTTCATGTCTCGCTCCTATTGGTCGTAACGTGATGTTATATAGCCTATAGCCTTCCTCGCTTCCCATAAATGAGCTATCCAACACTAAAATAATATTTTCAATTCGAACCAGTCATTCTTGAGATTAGCGCGGTCAACCAAACAAACTGTTCAGCTTCATAATATTAGTATAGATGAATTCGATCACACATGTGCGTGTTAAAGTCATGCTTGGGACGTGACAGAGCACTTTGTGATCGATCACGTCCTGGACACTGCCCGGTCACGGCCATGATATGTGTGGATCAACCTTAAACTGTTTATGGTCTTAAGTATTTTGTAGGGTAGATTCGTATTAAACAATTATGGTCTTCCTTGTGTATCTGGTATCTTACTGGAGATACAAGAATAGTTAATTCATCATCATCATCATCATCATATCAGCCGAAAGACGTCTACAGCTGGACATAAGCCTCCCCCAAGTGTCACCACAACAACTAGTAGTGTGCGCCTCGCATCCATCGGCTACCTGCGACCCTCACGAGCTCATCGGTCCATCTTGTAGGAAGCCTTCCAACGTTTCGTCTTCCGGTACGCGGCGTCGGACCATAAGTTCTGCGAGCAATGTGCCGTGCCTAATGTCACAATAATAAGTTATGTACAAATATTTAAAGATAATGTAATATTTACCTTTTTGGCAGCGGAGTCCTGGTTGTTATTGTCGGCGTGATGCGGAGCGGCGGGCGCCATGACGGTGACGCCACTCTGCGAAAGAAGCTCGTCGGAGCCTCTCTGTGGACAAAGCAGAAATACTTTAAACAACACTGCCTTGCTTTACAGAATAAACCAAGTGATAACTATTGCTAGATATAGATAGTAACAAACTACTGATAATAAGGAAAACTATCTAACGGTTATCATAAAATTTTGTCTGAAAGTTTTCCGAACTGGTGATTTGACATCATTATGTAATTTCTTTGATATATGTACTGGTTTCCAGAATAAATATAAGCAAAGATATACAATAGTTCATAGTTGCACTGGGTTCGTTGTTAGCTTATAAATTAACATACTTAAATACGAAGATGCTATTCCTATAAACTACGCATCCTGCTAAAGTAAAAAATAAATCGTTCTAATTATCTAAAAACCATAAGTCATTTCCGTTTAAAATCAGCACAGTTAGCAGATGTATGCTGTCGTTTAAATTAAGCAGTTCAAATTATGAATCAAAATATAGGTAATTTAAATCAATGTAGGGCAATGAAAGCGACTCGTACTGAAAATCATTAATTGGACGGATTGAAGAGCGAAAATTATTGAATTCGTGCGTAACAGAATGTTTGAATAATATTTTGAGATAGTTGTAGCTAATAAATTGTACGCGATTTCACAAAACATTTAATGATAAGCAGTAGCGATGATGTTCTTATTGGTGTTTTGTCGATATATTACCGAAGCAAGAACGTATCAATATCGAGCTTCACCACGATGTGAACCGAGCCCTTAAACGACGAGAAATAAGGCCGCGCCGCTGCCAAAATATTGACAGGTGACTTTGCATGCGCGAAGACGTCATCTCCCCCGGCACAAAGGGAAAAATGTAACAAAATAAAACAAAAACACAATTCCGGGACACGCCAACGCACACGTCAACCCGCCCTTCCCCGGGATCAATCTCAATTTAAGACAGCGAAATGACAGACCTCAGCAGTTAAACGCACCGGGCTAAGGTATAAATCACGCTACGTAATAAAGAAAATGTACAAATGACGCAACACCGCGGATTTTGTATCGCGAGGCTCACACCTGCCGACGTCGCGTCGCCTGGATATCACTCACACGAGACACTTAATAAAGCCGAACACATCTATTGTTCCTGCGAAAAACGACAGACCATCAGACACACTCCAACCTATGTAAACTTATACTCGATTATGAAAATGCAAATTACGAAAGTAATCTGTTATTAGGAACATCCACATCAAACCTACGTAATCCCTTCGAATTGTTGGCACGGGCTTTTTATTTTACCAGAGCAGAATTTTCGTGGAACTTCACAATATTTTAAGGTAATAAAAAATTCTGAAACAAAGTATGCAGATTTTGTTTGAACTACACTCCAATAAAAGAAAACCTTTTAGCTCTTAGTTTCGCATTTGTGATAACTGTGACCCTTTATTTGCATTTCACTTAATATTATGAAAAACAGATAAAGGTAACAGCAGGATTCTCATTTTTCAGCATAAAGCTTTCATTGTAGAAAAAGGAACGTTCTCTGTGAAATAAAACCAACATTCGCGAGTCCTATTCCTTAGAGTAATTTCGTAGAGCGCGTGTAATAATTGCCCGAAATTAAATAACATTTTTCACAACAACGAAAAAACAGCACGAATGAAAATTTTGCGGAAGGAAGGCGGATTGTGTTGGGAAAGAGGGCAGTTATCGTTTCCTTCGCAATTTCTCAACTTAATGGAGAATGATGTTGAATGATGCCTTCATGATGAAGACAATGGTGACATCGGGTATAAATACGGGGACTAACGTTATTTGTCTGGAGGCTCATCAGTGGCAGGTAGGACGTATCCGTCAGGAACGTAAAAACTGCTCTCATTCATTTCAAATGATCGACGCTTATTTTTAACGAGAACTTTATTATTATAAAAACCTCTAGATTTAAAGCCTGTATCCGAGCAAATTCGTTTGAAACTTTTTAACATAAAAAATTGGGTCCTTGTTTAATTTTTCTTAGTTACGACTGTTTACAAAAACCGAAATATTATCTGTAATATCGTGAAATTAACGTATTAATAAAGAATGTAATCTGTCCACATATAATACACGCGTGGGTATGTACGGACGGGACCTACTACGACGCAAAATCAATTCCCTAGATTGGTTCTTCACAAGATGGTATTTGGTTTTACTCTCGAAAGAAAACTGTGATCTTTTCCCGATGAGAAACATACTCAAACGTTTCTCCAATATGTCATTTGAATGAGCGTGATACGAGGGGCCCACATATCAAAATATAGGGAATAAAATATACATGAAAGGTTTACTTATAACAGACGAACGAGCTTGGGCCCTTCCTACTGATAGTAAGGACACAAAATGATATGTTTACGTGGTCAAAGAGGAGTATCGAAGTCCATTGTCGGAAATCAATACGGATAATGTATTAGTGATATTAAAATGTGCTGAAAACGTTTGGGAGCGATCGGACACAAAGATTCTGTTGTTATTTATGGAATCTAAAGCATAATGGTTAGATAAATATTATTTTTTGATACTTCGGAAAACAATTTTCGGAAAAATGTTTTAAGGGAATATTATAAAATATTTTTCTAAAAACTTGTTGTTCAATTTCTGACCTGAATGTAATAATATAAGGGTCAATCCGTGGAAACAGATCTCCGTTACAGGAATTCAGCAAATAGTCTGGCTATTACTGGTTTACAATGTCTTATTTAACTTTATTATGACAAATAAGTGGGAAAGATCTTGAATGTTTTGTTGTTTTTACAGGAAAAACAGAATAAACAGTCCAGATTTCCTCAAAAACCATCGAGTGGGCGAGCTACTTCGATTTTGATAAAATTCACCGATTTTTTTATTCGTCTACTTGGATGATAGTTTTATGTCATCCAATAATCGAAATTGCGTATTTTGCTTTTCTGCGATTTTGCAGTGATGTTGTTAGGTGTGGGGTAGGTACCACTAAAAAGTGAAAAATAAAAAACTTTTTACAAAAAATTACAACCGACTTCCAAAAAAAAAACACTACAAAGTAAAAAATAACTTAAATTTCGGAAGTCGGTGTCAAAATACGAAGAAACTAACAAAAACACCGACCTCCGAAATTAAAGTTATTTTTTACTTTGTAGTGTTTTTTTTGGAAGTCGGTTGTATTTTTTTGTATTTTTTTTAATAAAAATAACAACAACTCATTCACAGTAAAAATCAGCGTATACGTAAAACGATACCCCAGAACATAACAAATAATACCATTTGTTCCTAAACTGGCTGATCGCGATTTTTATGAACATCATAAACATATTCGACAGCACTATCGTGTCGTATGAAATATTTATGTGGACCTAACACTCTTCAGAGATCATTAATCGATATGTACGAGTAAATATTCGAGTCGGGTATTACATTCAATGGAACGCGAACAACTGATTCTTTTCAAGATAATGTCATCGAATCGTGATACTGTAGAACACGAATATTTCCAGAACCTGTTACAATAAGATCGATGCAATTCCATCAAGATTTGGTCACAACGACGAATGTCAAATAAAATATTATAGGTAAGTTCACTATGAACCATAATAGTAAGAGTAGGGTAAGCTGATATAATAAAACTCATGTCGAGAGCACCTTGTTTCTGTGGCCGAATAAAATAGGGAGAAACGAGAGAAAACGAACATTTACGATGCGGATGAAAAATCGCTTCGGCATTTATGACGTCATTGTTCCTGAGAATGAATCTAATATGAAAAAAATAAAAGGGTCTAGCGTGGAAAGGCTGTAACGAGTCTAATAATTTTTATTGCGATTTCACGAGCTTACAGTCTGATTTAACTCGACGTGTGTAAATTATGATTTAATTTCATAACCAGCGTTGAAAACGAGCGTAAAATGTTTTTATGTGAGATAATATACTTTTCATTAAGAGTCATGCGTTACTCGCACAATTTTATATTCATGTTTTATGGGCGCAAGCAACTCAGGGGAATTGAATCGTTAACAAAAACATACATGGATTTGTGTAACAGCTTGCTACAAATGCGCCCAACAAGAAGTCAATATATCAACCAATATAATATTGTATAGTTCAGGGCATTAATTATACCGTTTATGTTAATCTCCCTAATTCGTTTTAAACTCTTAACAGAACAATTTTTCACCTTCGTGCGCAGAGAGTGTTAATTAACTTGTTTTGCCTTGATTAAAAGAAGGGGTTTCTTTAGTTGGAAAGAAAATGAATCAAAAATAAATAGGTACAATCTTACGTGGAAAATTTCTTAAAACAAATCTTACTTAATACTTTTCATAAAAGTATTAGCTTAAAAATTCCTTATGCACTGGCATAATAAAATGGAACTTGTTCACTGTAAATTTTAAACCAAGCAAAATTCTGAAGTCAAATTTGTGACGAAATAATGTTGTGGGAAATAAGGTAAGCTTTGCTAGGTAAGCTATTATGTACGTTACCGCTAATGCCCGCGAGTACCGAGTGGAGCGTGCGGATCGTGTCGCTGCTGACAGAGGCGCGCTAACAAGCTGTGTGTAAGCACACGATGCGCACTCAGCACCGCTGCTGTCGATCTCATCATCGCCGGTCGCAACGTGTGCGCCGCACATTCATCTAATGCTACACATCATCCCCGACCGCCTTCGACTAAGATGTCGAAATTAACGATCTTGATAATATTTGGCGGCTCAGCGCTGCCAAGCTCCACTCGTAATTAATTGCACCAATTTGTTCTGCGCTTATAACGGACATTTGTCAAGCGCCCACCCGCGCCGGATGATTTTCGCACTAACTTCATAATCGATATTCGGAAATATCGATTATCGCCCAAACTCTTTGCCCCAACTCGGATATTAAGACGTTCCGCAGTAATTAATAAGCCGTAACGATGTTTTCTTCGATTCCAACGAGCAATATAAATTCCAGCCATAATAATTTATTATGTTTGCACTTGCCGTTGTAGTTGAGATGTGCGTATTAATAATTCAAAGTGCGAATGCGATAAATTAGGCAGGCGCAAACGAGACGATGTAAAAGTTAACAATTCTCATCACAACTAGGAGGCAAACCTCTTAGCCCCAGAACAATATAAGGAGACATTACTCGCTGTCACAACTCTACTTTATAGGGAAAGTAGGAGCTGCGAGTTTGTGTGAACAAAGTTGTAGGGGCCTGGTTACTTTAGTAACGAATAGAGACGTCAGGAGGTAACCGCCACTCGAGCGCAACTCGCGTGCCATTTCAACTCGGCCCGAACTATGTCGGCTAACGCCGGGATCGATGCGGCGAACGGCTCGGATGCTCGCAACAATATATTAATTAAAGGGTTATTAAGTATCCGCTTGTATTACGGTCCACTTTTAAATCGCATCTGTTAAACTTGTAAGATAGATCGGATCATTACACTTACTAAACTTGAGCTTAATAGCTGCTCAATTTACGATACTGTTACAGCTAAACTAATCTGGTCTGAGTAAAAGTTGCGCGATAAAAGTTAACAGATACAGAGCGAGAGAGACAAAGGGCAACGTTTAGAGGCGACGTTCATTTGCATACGAGACGATACGAATACAGTGCAGTGGGCGCATTGCCGTGTTTTATGGCTTTCACTATTTTATAAACAACTGGAATGAAACCTTGAATAAATGTCCGAAAGAACTTACTTTACGTGGAGACATTTATCATCAGAAGTAATTTAGAGTTAACGAAAAGTTAGGGGTCTACATTAGTCATAATTTCTATCTGGCCTAATTATGTTTTATTAAAATAATATGGGGCTAGTTTATTTGGGCTCAATGAGATTGAGTTAGTCCCGTGGATCCAATAAAGGCTAATGTCACTATAAGAAACGTGTTAATGGCTGTTATTTATCGTGCGAGGCTAAAGGAGGGAGAATAATTACAGATACACTCAGCGTCTTGACACGGATGTTACAAGCCAACCAGTCATGATTTATTGGGGAATTATCCTCCTTATGGTGCACGAATAAATTACGAAATATTAAATTAGAAACACCGTGAGTAAAATTCGGCATTTACTACTGTTTGCAGCTAAAACTTATCTCACTCGTACATACAGATGAAGCCACTTCCTTTAGTTTTTACTACCCATATTCATAATACTTGAGGAGTTGCGAAAGCGGCTTAGTGTAGGTTGTGACGAGACAAGTCCGGCCGGCTCCTAATGAGAAACTATCAAACTCCAACGGCACATTTGTCTTGTTAATGCTAATATTCAATTCTCTAGACGACGTCGCGCCGCTAACTAGGCTTTTAGTTGGTCGTGTACCGGTATTCTAATGTAGATACCGACATGAAATGTACTATCGTGCAGTCAGGGAAAATAAGTTAATTATGATAAGTAGTTAGGGGATTTCTTGCTACGGGCACGTTAATCAAATCAACTTCACATTCCAAGTCATAAACTGTCAGCTAATATTATACGGGACATGAAGATAAATCACGAATATAATTTCGAAGATGTCACTTCAACAAAGGCCCATGAATGGGTTCACTTGTATCGCATTAGCACATTTATATTGTAGACAATCGATATCACTTGACTAAGGAAAAAATAAATAGATTCTTTATGGCAATGTACGAAGGTAACAATTCACCCCTCAATGGGCCGTACGGAATCTAAAGCGATCGTAATTTCGTCTGGCAATATTCCGCCTTTTCATATTTTCCTTTTGCCTTCCAAATGTTATATCGTGCCCAATACAAGGCAGCGATTTCGTTTGTTATTTCAAGCCCTCTCACGCTTCTCCGATTTAGTATATCGACACGTGAAGCATCAGTTAAACAAAATATGAAATCACTCCGAGTTTTCAATTGCGATGTAGACTGATTTTCCTAAGTGAAAATACTTTTTGAACAAGCAAAATTTTTTCGTAATAAAAATAGGTAAAAGTCTAGTTTCTTATTTTAGTTTTGATGTTATGACATAACGATGGACATAAAAAATGATTTAATAAGGTAGTCCTAAAGTACTACAAGCCAATTAGATCAACTAGTTGCCCACACAACCCCCACACATCGAGCCAATTTTATATTTCACCGATGAAAAGTATAACAGGTATATCAGGGTGTCACATTTTCAATAGTAACAATCCCACTCCGGATAGCTACGAGAGAATGCAAAACGTGACACCCTTTAGTCGTCTCGTAAGGCTGCGTCAAAGAGGACCGTTTCACAGCTTATGCTGATACTGCGTCTTTGAGGAAACGCATCCAGCGCTAGATTATGTATGCCATCTTTAAAACAACTGTAAGGAAATATGTTTCGTTCAACTATTGACGGAATTCGCGGAGTGAAAACTTTTTGACTTTGTAACCACTTGTTCTTTTATTTCTTGAAAGGGGTTCAAATACTTTGGCTTTTTCGATGCTACGAATGTTTACGAAGAACAGTAATTATTAAAAGGTAAATATTTCTATTCAATTGTTTCATTTGTATTGTCATATTTTATTCACGAAACTGAATATACTTCACTGTAATTATTTGACAGTAATTCATGTTATAATATGTTTGTTAAACTCTGTAGAAAGTTTGACATGTTCCAAAGATTAAATCACATAATATTATACGTCATGCTTAACAAAAACATAACATTCAAAACAGAATATAAAACGTCAAAAATATACGTCACACATGACAAACAATTTAACTTCACGTCAAAACTATTTATGGTATGCTGGCGTATATTCGCGGGTGGCGTTTCAAAGGCAATGGTGTGTTTACATTTGTCTCCAGAAGTGCGGCGGGTAGCCTCAGATATTTAACCGCCGGCGGCGCTTCGCAAAGATAAATAAAAACGGCAGAGATTTAAATACTTTTTCTTTCCTATTCTTCACCTTCCCTCCTTGAAGCGAGTCCTTTATATTTATTAACGTCGGATCCCAATATTTAATTATCATTAGATCGTTATGAAGTTTTATTGGCTGGTTTTCAAAGGGCGTGAAAATGTCTGCGCTTAGGGAGTTAAGTATTTCTCGTCCGGTTTCTGTTCCTTTGGTACACGATCATTAAAGGTCTGTTTTAATTAAAGAAAACCATAGCATTTTTCACAGCGATCTGTTCATTAATGTTTTGTCTTTTTGGCTTTTATCAAGTTGAACAGACAGACATTCACACACGAGCTTTGAGGACGTTTGATGTGTATGTACCAAACGTGCTCAAATAGAACATCGCCAATCAAAAACCTCAGTCGATTCGGACCAATAGACTGCAGTCGACTTTTTGAGATTCATCTGGCTACCGATGGATCAGGATTAATTACTCCTGCTAGAAAAGAAACAAGTTTATTTTTATCGAGCTTTTATCCGCATTTTTGCTCGTCTGTAAATTTAAATTGAAATTACTTCATACTAAACTAAGTATCGTCTCAAATATCATTACAAATGTCTCAAACTGTTACACCGTGATAAAATATCACACGTCCAAACTTATAGAACAGAAATAACAGTTTTCATAAACGGCAATCATTAATTGAAATACGTACCTACCACAAGGCAAAAATACACAAACAGAGCAGTTACCAAGCATAGTTGGTACAAGTGCACTAATTAATTACTAAGTACATAATACGGTGTATTTAGAGAACGGCTGCGAACATTGGCCAGTGCAGCTATTGATTACACCCGGAGGTGGTAATACCAGGAACATTGCAGTTCCGAACTACAGTATCGAGACCGAGACCGATACCAAGTTACAGAGCATACAGGACTAACTAAATGTTAATGTTATTGTTATACGGAGCTATAGGTCCATTGTTATGGTGTTGTGTGTGTTTTGTTAGCTTAATTGCGGTAGGCAGATGTTAGGAACAATGTTATTTAGATCAATGGATGGACAAATAAATTAGCCGACATCTGTCATGTCAAACGTAGTTTCAAGAAAGTCTTGCTTTGATTGATGAATCGAAAGAAGAAAGAATGGAGACTATTAGAAAGAGTTTCACAGTTTTAATCGTTTAAAAAAAAAAACTTTTTACAAAAAATACAACCGACTTCAAAGAAAAAAAACTACAAATTAAAAAATAACTTTAATTTCGGAAGTCGGTGTTCTGCAAAATCGCAGAAAAGCAAAATACGCAATTTCGATTACTTGGATGACATAAAACTATCATCCAAGTAGACGAATTCCAGCTATTTCAATTTACAATCCGAAGTTCGTAACCGATTTTCATAAAATTTAAATGGGACCAATCTGCAAGTATATTCTTTCAGATAAAACAAGAATTTTTCAAATCGGTTCATAATTGTCGGAGTTATGAGGTAACAACCATAAAAAAAAACATACAACCGAATTGATAACCTCCTCCTTTTTGGGAAGTCGGTTAATAAAATCTAAAGAAGAAGTGGTTCGATTTGAAAAATTATTTTAGTGTTGGATAGCCCATGTATCGAGAAAGGCTATATAACATCACACTATGACCGAAAGTAGCGGAGCATGTGACGCAGACGATGTGGCGCGGGTCAGCGAGTGGTATTATAAAATTCAACATGAAATTTTTATATATTTAGCACCTCTATAACATTTTTGCAAAAAGCGAACCGTACGTAATGTTAGTTTTATATTCATAATTTTATTAGGTTCTACTTCATGAACTTTTTAAAACATATATTTTAATTCTGCACTACCGTACCCGGTTCAATGTTGCGACTATGAATCATAATCAAATTGCTACTCGTAGTGAAATCAGGACACAAATTAATGACGAAAATGGGTCCTTGGACTCGGATAGGTACAGATACAATATTATGTAACAACAAGAAGAAACTAACCAAAGGCAATAAGGACCAATAAATTATTAAAAGGAGTTGAGCCACCGAATTGGCGCGTTAACAACCTAAAAGCAATAAAACGTGAAAACTGCATTGTTGAACAGTAAAGCTCGGTTAAATTCGGTGAGAACCTTCCATAATCCAATAAAAACAAGTAATTTTCGTACAAAGGCTAGCACAAAGCAATTGACCGGATAAAGCAAGTGTTGTTAGCCGAAGCGAGTGCCAAAAAGCGTTGTGCATCAAAATATCTAGCGTCAAAACATAGTCCACAGCTCTTGACGCGTTAATGGACTTACTCAGGGTACAAGTTTGGAAGCCTTGTAGCGTAACAACAACCATGTTACGAGTTTTGAGCGCTTATCAACAACACACCGCAATGTCTAAGAGATTAAGGAAATTATTTTCCCGTCAAAAATTTGCAAGCTACTGTGAACTTTGCGAGTTAGCTTAGCTAAAAATATTGAAAATGAAAATGTTTATTAAGACGATTATTAAGAAGTACATCAAACTATACGAAGACACACGAAGGGTTCCGTGCCTTAAAACTATACTTTAATTAATTTTTGTTAAAGCGAAAATGTGAAAATTTCAACTGTCTACCTATTACAGTTCTTGACACACAGTGAAGACTTAGTAATAGGGTTCCGTTGGTTACCCTTTTGGGTACGAAACCGTTAAAAAGTAATTGAAAGAAGTTATCATACGAAAGAAAATCGCATGAAAGTGCAAGTTGGTAGCTTTCTATGAGAAAAGAATCACCGACATAATAGGTTTGCTTCAAACTTTTTCTCTTACAAAACTCCGTTCCTTTTACAAAGTTGAATAAAATTAAGAGAAAAACATTCGAGATTCGAGTTTAAAAGTGAGTCCAGATTTGGAAGTAGCTAATGTTCTTAAATCGGAACAGACGGGTAACGAGCCAGGACAAATATTTTGCCACTTCGGAACGTTACCTGACCGGGGAAGTGGCCGCGGTGGAGTCAGCCGCGGGGAGACAAAGTAAATATGTCCCCGTTTCCCGGGTCGTCCCCACATTTTATCGGGGAGCGATCGGCGCTCGGGTCGGGAAATGAATTTAAAACGTGTTTGCGGGTAATCTGTTATCGGTCCCTTGTCTCTGGCTGGAATATAGACGTCCAGCCCGCTCCTATATCTCGATCGTGATTTTGTGTCGCCAGTAAACATCACCGTTTATAGTTGTGATCGTTGAGTCTCATTACACATTGTTTCCTGTTAATATCGTTATCAGTTACCCTAACACAGTTAACATTGTGCTGGGTAATTTTACGTTAAAATAACATAATAGAAGCTATTGCTATTTCAATTTCATAGCATAATACGAAATGTCGAGTAAGGAATCCAATTGAATAAGAGCCACAGCCGTGTTCGCTAATTAAAAGTGATCTGGTAGGTACGCACTCCTTGCAAAACATAAAGATACATTGTACTGCCTCATTATACTGCTTTTTGAGTAATAGCCTACAGCTAAGGAGCAGAGGCATCGTTATTTTTTTATTAAATCGCACAAAGGAAAAACATAGCTAATCTGAGGAAATTTCGTAAAAAGAGTAAAATAAAATGTTAAACGTATGAGTAGTGAATGTTAGGTGGAAGCGGAGTCTAATACGAGCAACACTGGGTTAATTATTTCGTCACAAGAGCCCTCGTAAGCCACTGTAACAGCGCTTCAGCCGAGCTCGGGGGGGCCATAAAAGCTACATAATACGCGGCGACGTAAAACTCTTATTATTTTAGTATCTGCGAAACGGTCGCGGAAAACATATCGTAAAATAAAACCTGTCGCCTTGTACGAAGATGCAAACCCTCCATCGGAGGCGCGGTTCAGCCAATGTGCACGCTCTAAATCCAGGTGGATTCAGTGTGGACACCGGTTAGGATCGAAACCAGCGAGCTAGGTGGATTTCTATGGTAAATACAGACTTTATGGTAGCCGAGGGATAAGTTTCCATTTTAAATTGAAGAGAAACTCTGAAATGTTTCCTTGTCTCCCGACGGAGGTGAGCGCGCGAAGCTGAATAAAAATTCACGTCAGGTAAGCACACGGAAATATTTACACAACTGAAGAATTTACTGGGAGTTGCAAGTGGTTATATAAATAAATGCTTAACCTTATCGTAACTCTTTGCTATCGATTGACGTCAGGTAGGGCGGAAACCCCATGAAAACATTACAATGTTGCCATATCTGATGGCAGTAACATAGTTGCAGATACCAGCAAGACGTAAAGCGGTGCGACAAATCGACAATCACAGATTCGAGTGAAAAAATGTCAACATGAAGTTATTCAACATTTTTTTTGGCGTAAATGCGACTAAGTCCCGGAAACGCCCATTTACATAGCCGATGTCGGCGCGATGGTGCGTGGCGACTTCAAATGGGAATTATAATACCAAATTGAATACAAAACTTTCCTTTCAGTGCCGAGTAATGGAGGAGTCTATGCACCGGAACAATCGAAAAGACAAATAGAATGAGAGAGGAGACGAGACACTCGCTCTGTTGAAATAATAAGTGCCTGACGTCTTTTTGGACGTTCCTGCCGCGCTTTTTTTGTAACGATAAATTTTTACGCTTTGATCTTTCCAATTCAAATAGGCTTTTTTTCTCGTAGAATCAGAAGTTATAAGAATATTTCAAAAGCTTTAAGTGAGGCGACGGAGCAGATTTTCTTTTCCACCGGCTATATCGTTCTGATTGAAATGCAAATGAAACGATGTCCGTTCTAAATGTATTTATTTTATCTTACCTCTTTGGCTAATCTCTGAAATTAGGGAGATAAAGAATAGTAAAATTAACTTGGTACTGATTGAGTGTAATTAGACCTGCCTGCAGAAGTTCATCTGAACCCTTTTTCGTTGAACTGGTATGAAAGTATTAAGTTCCTCGTTTTGTTTCTACCCAGATATTACTCCAAGAAACTATAAAAATATTACATTTAAATATCTCAGCATTAGTAGTAAAATTTATGAAATTTTAATCTACTCTCTGCAGTCGAGCAATGACAGGGATTGTTTGCTGAAGAATCTGAAGCGGTTCATTATTCCGTTCCGAGTTATTTGGCGCCCAACGAGGGGCTACGCGCGCTCGGCGGCGAACATCTGACGAATCACTCGCAGATTTGAATCTGTATCCGCGGAATGTTTCATTTTTAAAGCCATGTGCTCTGGTTTGTTTTATTTTGACGCTACATATGTGTGCGCCATAAGCGCCTAACCGCGTTTTGTAGTTGTAACTTCAAATCTGAACAAGTTACACAGCGAAACAAGCTGCAACAAAAACATTTGCCTATGCCGACGTTAGTGAATTGTTCTCCCGCTCGTGACTGGGTAATTTCCATACATTTCAAGTTCCATCGCCTGCGGGACGTTCGTTCTTTTGTTGATAAATGTTTGACGGGAACTCCGGGGACGCCATTAAAAGTTTTTTCGTGAATAATTCCAGTTTACATACGCAAACGTTTACTCGTGAGTTTACCCCCGCACTCACCTATTCGGTGATTTCTTTTCATAGAGGCGTTTGTTCAAGGAGTGGTGAATTTCTTCTGAGCGGAGTCGTTGAATATGTAATTGGAAAAGTTTTTGTGTATTCTTTGTCATAACCCTTAGTTTTGATGTAATTTACCAGGGATCAGGGGCAAACAGCGAGCTTGTAATATTGTAGAATTGTGTAGACAAAAAGTTCACGGTAAAATTTTGGCTTGATTGAAAACTGCAAACAGTCTCGTATATTAATAGGAGTCAGTTTGCGGATAAAGTTTATTGGAAAGTTTTTGTAGAACAAAGTGACCGATAAAGACACGTAGACCTTAAAGTTGTCGGCGACGTGGTCGGGTGAAGTGGTAAGTTCTGAGCCATAACTCAGTGGGACGAAGTTGGGCGATCAGATTGTGTGGCAGACAAAAAGAGCATGACGTCACGGAAGCTAGATTGCGTGGATAAACGCGCGTGTTCCCGACACCACGGGTTAAGCTCGCGCTATATCAAACCTTTTTACTCGAATATCTAGTGTTAGATATTTTGGAGCAAGTTAATCCACATAGTGCTTAGACTTTATTGAGTGAAGTAGGTTCTGGGTTTCTTGTAGTGCTTTTGAGTTAGTCATCATTTACTTGAGAGGACAGCGTAGTTGCCATTTAATGACTTAATTTACCAGTACCTTCCAAAAGAGAAAAATGAACAAAAGCTCAAATAAATTAATCGAAAGAGACAATCATATAAATGTAAGAATCAGTGATATTATAACTTAACCAGATTCAAGGCATAACTTCTAAATGACTCCATAATTATCCCGTATCTCTTTCCTCAGAACCAAGTTATTGAGCACAGATATCCTCGGATTAATTAACACTACTAATTCCTCGGAACTCGCTCTTGAACTAAGACACTACTTAGGTAATCCTTTACCGGAATACCGTTAACTAACTGTAAATTAAGATAACACGTCGCGATAAGTCGACGTGTCGGGTTAAAACGGGATCTCCAATAAGTGGGTGTATCAGACCGCACTTGTAAAGGTAGGCTTAGACGGGCAACTTTTTTTTGACAGACAATAATTGGTAGAAGTAGTGGAGAAAGACTTTAGCGGAGGAAAACTTCTTTAATTGCTACGTATTGCTGAAATAGTTTCGAAGATATTGCCTATAATAAATAATTGCTTCATCTTCGACTACACGTATCTCACCTGATGGTGAGCGATAGCTCACCATCAGGTGAGATAATGGTCAAACGCATGCCTATCAATGATAAGAAATATAATGATGGGTGACCATTTGGTCAAATGGCCATTTTGTAGTTAGTAGCAATTGTAGATAGTTTACTTAAGTTTCTACATTTTTTTTTGTTGCTGTACCAGTCACCAGCAACAAAAGAAATAAGTTTTTTTGTTAATAATTTGCTACAAGTTTTGAAATGTCTTAAATTGCTCGGTTTCGCTGTGAGATTATAGTTGACAACAACTGCGCAATTTTAGTTGCACGTGTGAGCACCCCTCACTCAAGTAACACAAGATATTTATAGCCCAGCTAGGTTCTCCAATGAACCTATTTGTTGAGGCTGGTTTAGAAATCAACGGTACATTTTAAGGGAACTGGAAGTTCCCCTTGATATTATTTTTGTTTCAATAATATTTTTCTCTGCGATGATGATTGGATTTTCCTGTGATACATAAGAAAGTTTGAGTTATTAAGTATACCGTTTTCCCGTTCCCGTTAGGATTTTCGGGAAATCCTTTCTCTGTAATTAAAATAAAGTTAAGCCCCAAAGTTTTTAGTGCTTTCTACGACCAGTAGTTGCGGCTTTTCGTTGTCTGTCAGTCACTCAACCAGTCAGTAACGGAAAACAGTCAGTAACGATAATCAAGGTTAAGCAACGCTTGCCGAGGTTAGTCTGTGGATGGGTGACCATCTTAACATACCGAGTTTCCTCCGTGCTTCGGAAAGCACGTTAAGCTGTTGGTCCTGGCTGTCATTTGGAGATCTTTGGCAGTCGTTACGTATAGTCAGAAGCCAGAAAATCTGACACCAGTCTTACCAAGAAGTACCGTGTTACCCAGTTAATGGGTTGTGGAGGTCTGGTAGGCAGCCGCTATTCAGCTGAATCCGGTTTGACTGGAAACCAACCCCAATATAGTTGGGAAAAGGCTAGGCAGATGATGATGATGATAACTATCGACTATATCGTACAAGCATAGTCTTTCAGTGTAACTGGAGCAGTATTTTCCACGAAGCCACAGCCTATTTCACTCCCACAACCGAGTTTTCTACTGAGTAGGTAAAATATACCTGGTAGACTTTGAAGAATCGAATTTTGAGGTTGGATATTTACTTCATCATCAAAAAAACACGTGAATTGTACAGAAGTCAACGATTTTCATTTATTAATTTATAGATTAATTTAAAAAAAAATCTACACTATCTGCTTACAGCTATTTAAAAAAGACAAATATTAGAACGAAGATTGCATTTTTTTATTGAGAAAATTTGTTCGCATCTTTAGCAAAATCAGATCATTCAAAAGCATCAACCAAATTATCAAATCTCTATTACAGGTACTTAACGGCCTTATTTAACGCTCTTCACCTTAATTCAACGTTACTTTTAAAACTAAGACTGGCTATATTCGATAGAAGGTCTCACTTACAGAGTTCAATGTAAACGTCACCAGAAAGTGGCAGACTCTATAAGATTGTGAGAAATCTTGATTAGATTATATTTTCTCGATATACCGCGTGTATCTGACATCGACGCACAAACGATTTCCATGGGTCCAGGGCATGATTCTGGACACCCCAGTGTTGGAATTTTTCGTCGGTTCTTTTCTTATTTTTTCATTTTTTTTTCAAGAGTACCACAAATAGGTATCAGCTCAGCTGAGCTGATATCTATTTGTGGTTTTATTCAGATTGCTCTTTTTAGTGAAAGTAGTTAATTAATAAATTTTTTATTAAAAATCTCATTGGGTTAGGTCAGAATAACGATTATGAGCATTGTAAAGTAAAAACCCAATAGAAAAAAAATGAAAAAATGAGAAAAAAACCGACGAAAAATTCTAAGTCTAGGGTGTCCAGAATCATGCCCTGGACCCATGGAAATCGTTTGTGCGTCGATGTCAGATACACGCGGTATATGATGAAAAAGTTGTTATGACTATAATAAATCCCATCTAAATTCAATAGTTTCAACTCTATCAGTGTCTTATTTAGAAAAAAAAAGTATACAATTTCACGCGATATTTTACAATCTAACGGCGTTTGCCACTTTTCGGCGACATATACATACCTACATACGTACCTACCAGCAAATTTTGTATCAAACGTAAATAATTTGAAGGATCAGTGGAGGCTGGCTGTGTGATTATTTCACGCTAACGAAATTAATAAGGTAAATTTCAACGGTGTGCGAGGGGCGTTATTGCGTTACCTCAGAACCGCTTGTTTGATGTGAAACAGGCAGGAAAAGCAGCGATTTTAAACAATACTGTTATAATCTCTACATATGTTAACGTAATTAAAAAACTGCGGCGATACTGAAGATCTCATGATAAATTAATGTGATCATAGTGGCAGCGATGTCGATGTCTAGGCAAAGACATTGTTTTGGTGACAAAAATACATGTCTATAAAAGGAATAACATTGTGATAGATTTAGCTTCTTTCAAGACTGTTTCCTCGGACGAAAATATACTGTCTTCTAGAGAGTGTCTTGAGACGGGTAACTAGGGAATTATATACAAGACTTTAGCTTCCAAAAAATAGAAACAGTCAAAGTATATAAATATTTCTGGGAACATAACTCTTTAACAGCAACATTTTATTTTCCCCCATAAAAAACGAATCCTCAATATTGTGAGGCTGCGAACTATCAAACTATACTACCACAGAATTTACTATGAAATATTCAAACATACAAAACTGGCAGAAATGGCAGTGCCGTGGGAAAAGCTAAGTGTGAGCCAAGATTCATGCAAGTTAATAGATATGAAGTTTTTATGAGCCATAACGTCACCTCTGGAAGTGAAATAAAAAGTGATATAGCCTTTTTTATGCGGCCGCTAAAATATTTTATATTTACTTAATTTGGACTACTGTAGATATAACTATGAAATTTATGGTTCATTATTTTAATTCGAATAGGTTTTGAGCTAAAGAAATTAAGAGAAAAAACCGATAAAAACCTAAATTAAAAACCGGCCTTGCTCGCGCACGACGGGTTCCGTACCATTTCTTATAGCGGCAACAGAAATACATCATCTGTGAAAATTTCAACTGTCTAACTATCACGTTTCATCAGACACAGCCTGATGACAGACGGACAGACAGACGGACGGACAGCGGAGTCTTAGTAATAGGGTCCCGTTTTACGCTTTGGGTACGGAACCCTAAAAAGTAAGTAATCGTATATTTAAGAGGGTTACACTTGCAGTCAATCTTTCTCCATCTTAGATATCAAAAGAAAAGCAGATTTATCAGAAAGCTAACTGCGTCGAAAATCGTCATAAGCATGTTTTACTCGTGTATAGACAGAGTAACACTCACTTCAAATGGCGACGTCGAGTCGAGGCAAATCGAGGGTGTCCAACTCTCGTACGACAAATTATGTCCCCGCGAACAGATAGCGATATTGTCGCCCCAAAAACACTTTTCCCTTGTTTTTCCCCGAAATGGGGAAGGAAGAACGGTAGTTCGGCAAGACAGCTTGATCCGGTCTACGGCCGTTTTAGGGGCAGCAACAAGTATCTTATTTACACATGGGAATACAAACTTTGTACCCGAGAATAAAGAGTTTAATTTATTTCGTGCGCATGCCAGGGAAGAGAGAATTCATACGTGCCTGTATAAGGAGGAATGTGAAAGTGATGGAGCGGCTCACGAGGAAACGAGTTATAGTCTGAATCAAGTACTTAGTTTTATTGCGATTTGGCTTCACTGCTGGCTGGGTGATGTACAATGAGATATTATCGGTTATATCCTAGTCAAATAAGTGACAACACATTCATTATTCCACTGCTCTAACCTCGATAACATAGATAACCCTAACAATTTGGTGTACAATAAAGTAGTATATAAAAATAAATAAATAACCCTATTCAAAGGGTTTCGAACATAAATCTGTGCGGAAGCTTTAATACGAGTATGTTATGTAAGCAATGACATTAAAAGCTAAGGCACCATCAAACGACAACGTTCCAAAAGAAAATACTTTAGAAAGAAAGGAAAAACGGGAAAAACCAATTGTGCATCCCCGTTTCGTTGTGAGGAGTCCAAAAGAAGCCCGATATAAACGAAGGACGGAGACGACTCGTTAAAAGAGATACTTATGAAAAGAGGAGATTCGCGGAAAAAATCGAAAAGCTGAGGTAGACAATAGAGACGCGGTTGGAGGCGCCGGGACAAGTTTTAAATTAACAGAATGAGACTCAAGTTGACGGCAACTCGACAACTCGATAGCACACTACACAAGCAATGTCTCTTGCTGTGGCGTCTACCGCTGTAACTAGGCGTACTAGCGAAATGTGGTCGTGAAGCAAAAGGGGCGATGAACTGCACAATACGTTATACGTAATAGGTGTTTATGCGAAGGTGAGCTGGCGGAGGTTTCGGAACGGCCCGCAAACTGAGTGGGTTAAATGGAGCGTGGACGCGACGAGGCCCGCTGCACTTGTTGCAATTTCTCTCCACTCCACAACTTAATTGTGCCGAGTGTGCCTTTACTTTTGCTATAGACGAATGGCGTCAATTCCAGCCAGAAAGGTCCATTACTCTAATTGCGAGCCGCATTTCATCTAAGCATCTCACAACTTCGGTCCGCAGCGAAGAAGCCTTCAACAAACTCGAGAAAATTCACAGAAACCAACTACCAAAGAGTATGGAAGTAAACGAGGAGTCTTCGCTAATATTCCTAATTAAGCTTTTAATGTAATTGAATGAGTGGAGACACATTGCGATTGGAAGGAAGGAGTAAGCAAACAGCGCACAACCCTTCGCTCGCGACCAAAAATACTTTCAGATAAATTACTTAGAGCGAACTCAGCGCGCATACAAATCGGCCAACGATTCTCCATATTTCACCTTGCCGAACACTCGCTCGATTTACACACTTCTGTAATAGGCGGGGGAGGGTAAACGCCGCGATGGACGAGTGCCGATGCAGAGATCTCAACTTGCTGAAAATTAAGCCATTTCCGTTTGGGAGCGTCGTGTTCTAACTTTATTACTAATCGAGGCACGTCACGAAAAGAATTTCCGATATACAATTAAAGGTGAAACGGGTGTCGAAGATCTTGAGTCAGAGGTGGGCCGATATCGGCGGCGTCTGTCGCGAGGAGGCAAATAACCGGAGAGTAGGGGCACCTGTGCTCGATAAAGCGCCCCGTCTGGCCGAATGGGAGAGGAATCAATTAGGCCGTTGCCGAATTGCGTAACGGCTCTAGTTACGAGCATTACGAGTGGGTCCGCAGCTGCTTTTTGCTCATCGAACCTCTTGTTATTGCACAATCGACATTCGACGCCTCAGATTAAGATATTACGTATTCATCGGACCTTTTCATTATAGTTTTATGGAAGGAGTTAAGTTAACAGACTTGGACCTCGAGGTCAGTTTCGGCTAGCTTTTCGTTAGCTTCATCTTCTACTGATGGGCAAACATTAGGAGTAATTTTACCAATAGAAAGAATCTATTGGTGCTATAAATAAAACATACAACATGATATAGTTTTAAACGAGTTCGCGTTGTCATGCGTGTATTTAACGACGACCGCACGCATTCGCTGTTGGCGGCTGGGTAATGGATTACCTTAAACGCAACTGTATCATCGGGCTAACCACAGCGAGAACGATTCCAACTAAAAATTACATTTAATCCGTTTGGAAATTTCGCGGTTTTTACTATTATATTTTCAGTTTGTGTTGTTGCCGTTTAAGTTAATCAAAACTTGATAACTTGTGGTTTGAACTTTGATTTTTATTTTCTTTTACTTTGATTATTGGCTCTCTTTAGGGAAAATGGTTATTTAATTTTTGTACTTGTTAAGGAAATTCCCAAATAAAAAGCTAATTATAATGCTGTGTGAACGAACGATAAAAGGGAAGCCACAGAAATCATACGTGGCAAAAAGTAAGCTTAAAATTAATCGATGTCTATAAAATTCAGATAAAGGCTGAGCACCCATCGTCACGGGCCGATTCTGGAGTATTAAAAAATCCAAATTAATTAGGACGAATAAATTAAAATCGTCAAGGGAACGAGCTCGTAATTTTCGCCATGTCCGCTGTAGATTGCGGCGTGTGAGGGCAGTCGTATGTGAATTATTTAGAGGCGGTCGCGCGGCCGACTGGCCCGCAATTAATGAAGTGGTCCGAGTCGTTTGTCAATGCGGTGGTCTGTGGCGGTCGGCGGACCCTCACCTACACCAATCTGTTACCTAAAATGTGTCAGATGCAGCAAGCCTAAAGAATATTTGTGATTCATTCCACCAAATCAATCGTAAGCTCCAAATCCAGTTGTGCTGGTAACTTAAATTGCGCTCAGTCCTGTTTTAATTGCTTTCTGAAGAAATCGGTAACTTTTCAAGAATAATTTGCTGGTTTCAAATAAACTTTCAATGGCTTGGGCTTTTATTAGTGGTGCTTATTAAATGAATGCTTTCCTGTCATAAACGCCTAAAGGTCTCCAACATGTAATTATTCTGGCTACAAAGCTACCCATAATAATTTTACTATGCGGATTACATGGCATTATCTTACGTCCATTAAGTATAATTTTACTAATAACTATTCAACGGCTTAGCATCACTGTGGCGATATTCTAAAAGGTGATTATAAATCTAGTGAAGAGGTCGGAAGCGGGCCGGGCAGGTCGCCGTTAATTTTAATGGTGAGATTTATTTGTCCCCGATTACGAGGAGTTTGATCAAATTCCGAGGCGGCGTGTAAGCGCCCTCGCAATGACATTAGGCGCGATGCCGCGACCCGCCCGCCCGCCGCGCCCCTGTAATCGTACCGTTTAAATATAATTGCAATAAGTTAATAAAATCCCACAGCGCTTTTAATTAATTTGTGGCGACACAGGCGCCCAATTAAATGGGGATTTCGAAAATTTCATAAAGCGCCGTTGTGTGGTAAACGCTATTTTTGCAAGCACTTTGTTTTTGCGCGGTTTGTTTGTGAACGCGTGGCTCGTCAATTTTGAGTGAAAATGTAAATAATGTACATAATGGCTTTCATTTGGTGATTGAATTAATGTTAGCTTTTCAAATGAATGCGGTTAAAAATCAATTGCTTTTTTTGCCTATAGATAATATTGTCCCGGGCGCCGAAAATAAAACTAAATGAACAGATATTAAAACGGAACCCATTTGAATTCACGAAGTATGAAATACCGAAATTCGTGTACACGGTTGAATTACTAGCCCAGAAAAAGCCGATGTAGTCTGCTATCAAAATGTAGCGTCTCAATTCGTCGTCCTTATTGTAAATATGCATTAGCGCAGATGACTCCGGCTTCGGCTCCTCATTACGGCGATGCGCCATCAAAGACGTCCACGATCCGGACCGTGAAGTGTCCCGGATACAAGCCGCTCAATTATGTTAATGGATTTGCAGCATTCTGCCTACAACAGGCCTGCCTTCAACTGATTGATATGCAGCTTCTACGTCACGTGTAGGTACATTTATGACGATTACATTACAGTCATCTATTATTTGAGTAACATTAGCGCCGCACGTAATTATCACGATAATAATAGCGGTTGAAACCAAACAGAAGCGTAGGTATTTGCTTTACACTGATGCTTATTTCATACAAAATCAATAGGTAGCCCTAATAAAACAAATACATTTTATTTCTCGACGTGTCTAGTAAGCGCAAACGAATGATTGATAGTGCTTTGGGCACACAACGCTTATTGAACGGCAACAGAGGGGACCACCGAAATAATGACAGTTTTTATCGAACCGACAGGGGAATGTTATCAAAAATGTATTAATCTACACTAAAATGGTAATTAAAGGAAAACTTTTGAAAGTAAACACGATTGGAAATCAATGGAGGTCACGTCGGTGGTCTTGGTGAACAAGTGAAATTATACCTATTGATAAAAATTAAAAACACAATTTGTGTGTGAGCTGTGTGTCCGCAAAAAGGGAACGAAGCAAGGCAAGGGTGGGTTGTAGGGGCGCGTTATTTTACATAACAGTTATAAGAGAAGTCGCGCACCTGCAAGTCTAACCGTAAGATTGGCAGCAAAACGCCGACTCACCCGGCCGGTATACGCTTAAATTACGCGTAAAGCCGAACACAAAGGCTATGCGTATTCAAATTCCATTAATCTCCCACCCGGGGGAAGGTGGGGTAAAATGAACCGGCGCGGACAAAAACAATGCCGCCGGCAAATAACCGGCTCAGCATTGTTCCGGCAATTAGAAAGCTTTCCCATGTACCGGTCGTGTATAAAAACAGTGTAACATCAGCACGAATCGCTGCCTATTGCTCGTTACAGTTGATGTTTATTACGGTTATTAGGACTAAGCCGTGCGGTTCCATAATAATGTTTTTCGTATAAGTTGTTTTAAATTAATCATGTGCCCACACATAGGGGCTAACCACGTGTTATTTGATTTATAATCTGATCGGTAATGGCATCGTTAACTTTGATTGCAGTCCGAATGTGTCGAAGTCGTTTTAAGCATGATTGGACAAACGCTATCGTACGACGATATAATCTGGGAAAAGCCGGATCAAAGGTGGATATCAGCGAATTAAAACCGACTGTCGAGTGTTCGGTCCCGAATGCGACAAATGACACCACGTTACGAATTGATTTTCAGATAATCCCTGGCCAGTCATTCGAACGAATGTCGATTCTTCAGATTTCAATAAGTTGAAATTATACACGCTTTTGATGATCAAGGTTTTTTGTAAGAACTACATACAATCTCTACACATGCTGAATGGATTCATGAACTAGATGACATTACATGTGAAGTGTATGAAGTTTCACTACAATATTGATATAATAGAAACTCACGAATGTATAATCCGCGATACCGATAACAGGGCAGCTTACCTGCAAAGAAAATTATGTACATTAGGCAATATATTATTTGAGTTTACGTTCCATTGAATCCCAAACTGCAACTTGACACAAGCTGCTCCTCGTAATGGGAACAATGTGGCCGCCGCAATCACAAGGAGCATGGCCGTGCTATTGTTTTTACCGCTGTTATTGCGGAGTGCCGAGTAGCAATAAGCGAGCGTTGTTTGCTCAGGGCCACTATTGTACCCGGTTATTAGGACAGGACCTACGCGGCCCGCGGCGGCGGCGGGTTAAGATCGGCTCAACCAACTCAACCCAGCTTTCTTGCTGTGTAGGTAGCACACTTAAGCCAACTGACGTCAGGTGGCGTCGGGTTACGTCGGGTAACTTCGAGTAACCTCGGCAACGCTACAACATATCTGAAGGATTACGTACATGAGTTTACAGTGTTACAGTACCTTGATTAAATGCTTGTGTATTTAATTATATGAGTGTTCCGGCGAAACAAGCGTCAATTTGTCCCGGCTGCACGGAGCAGAACTACTAATTAATTTGACTGACTGAGATTTAAGCGTGCTCATAATACTCGGCTCGCATTTCCACAATGCACAACATATTCCTAATGTCATCTCGTTAAAGTTGGCGTATTCATGACGTCACTGTTATTCGACGATACCTCTGTTACATTTTCATCATACCAGGCTATGAATGCCTTTTTTTTTTCTTTTTTTTTTTAGGGATGGGAAATCATCCAATGACTCCTCCCGCTCTGGGTGTAGCGGGAGGGAGTGTCAGACTTCTACTGACTAAAACCCATCCATGTTCCTTCATTGCCCTTTGTGTTCCGGAGCCACGGTGTCTCTTGCGAATAATCCCGCGACTCCGGCAGGCGTCGGCCCTTTCGGGCCCCTCTGTGTGCTGACTCTCTTTGAGGCAGGCTATGAATGCCTTTTTTTTTTTTTTTTTAGGGATGGGAAATCATCCAATGACTCCTCCCGCTCTGGGTGTAGCGGGAGGGAGTGTCAGACTTCTACTGACTAAAACCCATCCATGTTCCTTCATTGCCCTTTGTGTTCCGGAGCCACGGTGTCTCTTGCGAATAATCCCGCGACTCCGGCAGGCGTCGGCCCTTTCGGGCCCCTCTGTGTGCTGACTCTCTTTGAGGCGCGCGTGGAACACTAACGCGCCGTCGACACGGCCTGTCGTCACTAGACGAACGGACGGCGAGCCACCCATAGCTCGCCGTCCACAGGCCCGCGCCTACGGTGGCCGGAGGTCACCAGGTGGCCCCCGACGCCCGAGGCGTCCACCACGGCGGCCGGGACGAGAGGGTCTCCTCTCCCTCTCCGCCACCTCCTTCGCTAGCATGACTGCTTCGCAGAAGGAGGCAACGGCGTCCCATTCCGTCTCGCTCCGGATCATGACTTGGACCAGGGCCGGACGCGAGAGGTTGCCGCCGATCGCCGTTTCGAGGACACGGCGGTGCGCCGCCCAAGCGGGGCACACCTGCACAGTGTGCTCCACCGTGTCCTCCGGTCGATCCTCACAGTGGTGACACCCGGGCGTTTCCTCCCGCCCGATTCGATGCAGGTACCTCCCGAAACATCCGTGTCCGGTGAGGACCTGCGTCAGGCGGAAGGTGAGGACGCCGTGGCGCCTCTCTAGCCACTCCTCAAAGAGGGGACTTATCGCCACTATCGTGGCGTGCCCTGCACTGGGTTGCGACAGTCGTCGTCTCCATGACGCCATGAGATCGCGCCGGAGGTCTGTCCGCTGCGCGACAATTTGCCGCGTCAGCGGAGTTTCCCCCCGGCGTAGTACCTCCGCGCGCCAATCATGCAGGCGCGCGAGGACTATCGCCTCCAGATCCCATGGCGGCAATCCGGCAAGGAGACACACCGCTTCGCGCGAGATCGTGCGGTACCCTCGGGCCATCCTTAGGGCCATCACCTTTTGGGGCGCGTTCAGATAGTTGGCAGCACGCTGCCGCAAGGAACGCGCCCACACCGGGGCCCCGTAGAGGGCCATGGACCGCACGACCCCCGCGTAGAGCCTCCGGCAGGAGGCGTTTGGTCCCCCCAGGTTGGGCAGGAGCCGCCTGAAAGCAGCCCCGGCCCGCTCCAGTTTGGGTGCCAAACGTCGGAAATGTTCCACGAAGTTCCACCGGCTGTCGAGGACGAGCCCTAGGTACTTCAGCGTCAACTCGACGCCGATGGAAACCCCTCCTACCGTCAGCAAGGATCCCGACGGTGGCGTATTGCCTCGGCCATGAAAACACATGGCCTCGGACTTGTGCAGCGCCACCTCGAGACCCAATTGCCGGATCCTCTCTACGACTGTCGCAACCCCGCGTGTCATAACGTCGGCCGCCTCCGCGTACGACCCCCCCTGTGCCAGCACCAGCGTGTCGTCAGCGTAACAGATGACGCTGACGCCGCTAGGGAGGTCGGCTCGCAGCACCCAGTCGTAACCGATGTTCCACAGGGGCGGCCCCAGAACCGAACCCTGTGGGACACCGCACGACATCTCTCGCCGGTTCCACTCACCGCTGTGACTAGGGTAGATTACTGCCCGGTCGGACAGGTAGTCCCCGACAACACGACGAAGGTAGGTCGGCACCCGATGATACCGGAGTGCCTCCCCAATGCAGCTCCAGGGCATGGTGTTGAAGGCGTTGGCGATGTCGAGTGACACCGCCAAGACAACACCACCCCGGGAGACCGCATCCCCCGTCGTGAGGGCTCTGACGCGCATGACGGCGTCCACCGTAGAGCGCCCCTTGCGGAAACCAAACTGGTTGTCCGCAAGATCCGGCCCCGTTCCCGCTAAGTGCCCGGCGAGGCGGTTTGCGATAACTCTTTCGAAGAGCTTGCCCACCTCGTCGAGCAACACTACGGGCCGGAATGCGGACGGCGAGTCCGCAGGGCGCCCAGGCTTCCGGATGAGGACCAGCTTCCCGGTCCTCCAAGGAAGCGGGAACTGGCCCCTCTCCATGCATGCGCTAAAGAGCCCCTCTAGTCGAGGCCCGAGAGCCTCCAAGGCCAGGGCCCAGGCTTTGCCAGGCAAGCCGTCGGGCCCTGGGGCGGTATTCTTGGCCTTGAGCCTTCGTACCGCCACTCTCAGGTCTACCCCAGTCACAGCCGGGATGTCGTCGTCGTCGTCCTCTAGGTCCGCTTCCGGCACCGCAGGCGGCGGAGCCATAGGCGGGGGAGGATGTTCCCCTCGCGCAGGGAACAGAGTGCTCACCACGTCCTCCACGAGCTGAGGCCGGAGACTCTGCGTCAGCGGGGGGGCCCAGGTGCGGAGCTTGTTCCGCACCATAAGGTAAGGGCGCCCCCACGGATCTCTGTCGAGAGTCGCCAGCATTTCCTCGCGGGCCAGATCCCTAGCCCGCAGGACAGCGTCGCGGAGAGCGGTCTTCGCAGCTCTGTATCCCTCGTATAGCTCCGCTTCGATGGCATCCGCATCCGGTGGACGGATGCGACGCCTGCGATGCCTGGCGTACCGGCGCCGCGCAGAAATGCACGCCTCGCGCAGAGAGGCCAGCTCCCGCGACCACCAGTACACCTGGCGCCGGGCTCTTCCTGGCCGGACTCGGGGCATTGCCACGTCACAAATGTCGGACATGGCCTCCTGGAACCACCCTGCCTCACTGTTGACGTCGGCAGGCCTGTCCGGTGATGTCACCCAGGCCTGCACGATCGAGGCTTCCAGGAGGAGCTCCCGGTCCAGCTGCTTCAGAGCCCAACGCGGACCACTCGGAGTCTGTACGACCGGCGCGCTTGAGGTCTGGGTGGAGACGTCAAACCGGATATACCGGTGATCGGAATACGTCTCCACCTCCTCCATGACACGCCAGTCAATGACCCGCGGTGACAGAGCGGGACTGGCGAACGAAATGTCCACCACCGACTCGCCCCGCATCCGCACACACGTGGGGACAGAACCCCGATTGAGGACAACCAGGCCTGTCTCCAGAGCCCAGTCTTCCACCATCCTTCCCCGCACGTCTGTCAAACGAGAACCCCAAGCCAAATTCTTGGCATTGAAGTCCCCGAGGACAAGTACGGGTAGGGAATAGTGCCCGACGACGACACCCAACTCTACAAGAGAGTTGTGGAACTCGGCGAGAGTTCGGTTCGGGGAGAAGTAGACGCCTACTACGACGATCTCCCCGAACCGTGCTGCGACGCACCCCTGTCCCTTCCTGACACTTTCAAGGGACGGGGTACCGGCGGCGGCCGACGATATGATGGTCACTGAGCCGCTTAGGTCCGCAACCCAGTCATCCCTGGGTGGGACAAAATACGGCTCAGCGACCACCGCAATGTTGATCGACCACTGCGCCATGCTTTGCATCAGCAAATGCTGAGCGCAGGCGCAGTGGTTGATGTTCGCCTGGAGGAAGCTGAGTGGGGCCGTTACTGGCATTCCATGTCAGCTTCCTCCCCCTGGGCCCCCTGTGAGGGCCCCTCTGTGGCGGCAACGGCGGCAGAGGCGACGGATGTGGCTGCGGCGGTTGCGGCCACGGCCACGGCGTTGGAGACGGTGGCAGTGGCGATGGAGGGCCTCCCCCTGGCTCCGGACTTGGTCTTGGGTGGAGCGCAGGCCTTGCTCCCAGCCCGGTGGTCACCCGGCTTGCCGGCCGCCGCACATGAAACACAGTGCGGCTTGGCGGAGCAGGTCACGGCTACGTGACCGGGCTGACCGCAGCGGAAACAAAGGCCGCTGCGGTCGACCTCCGAGGCGCACTTGACTGACACGTGGTGCCCCACGTGGCAGCGATAGCACCTCAGAGGTCTGGGCTCCAGCAGCTTGACCTGCGCTGACACCCAGCCCACCAGAAGTCTTCGACCCTCCACAATGGCTTTGGCCGCCGTCACAGGGCAGCAAACCATAACGGTTCGCATGCCTGAGAGGTCCGGACGTATGGCGCCTGCCTTGACCTGTTCGGCAGGACACCCTCCGGACCTAGCGACGGCGGCCACGACCTCCTCCTCCGTGACCGAGTCGTCCAGACCCAGGATACGCAGGTCTGCGCACCTAACGGGCCTGGACACTCGGGCCTCGTCCGCGTTGAGGGACGCTCTTAGCCTTTCGGCCAGAGCGTCAGCGGACGAGCCGCTGGCCTCCCCGGGGATCTCCAGCATCCGCGCTCCAGTCGCAGTGACTTTGAGCCGGAGGCCCCCGGTGATCCCTAGCTCACGGAGATCCACCGTCTCCTTCGCCTTCGCCAGCAAGTCGCGGTAAGATACGCCCCTCTTCTCCGCTTCCGGCTGTAGCGTTATCACTACAGCGGCGGTCTTCGGGGCGCGGAGCCTATCCGCGATCTTGCGCGCCCGGGACTGGCGCTGCCGCTCCTGGTTTCGGGCCTTTTTCTTCGCCTTCCGCCTCTTCTGCTGCTCCCCGACCACGAGCCATCCGGCTTCAGCCGGGGGAGGTGTAGGGAGCTGGGCGGGCTGGGAGGGCGGTGGCGGCGGCTGCGACTGCGGTTGACGTGTCGCAGGCGGTTGGCGTGCCGCAGTCGGTTGGCGAGCCGCAGGCGGAGGACCGCTCGCTGCAGGCGCTGTCGCTGGCAGCGCCCTGCTCTTCTTCCCCTTCCCCTTCCCCTTCCCCTTAGCTTGCGCCTTTGCAGGCGCGTTTGCTGGCGCCGACTCTGCTGGAGCTGGCTTGGCTGGGGGGGAGGGCAAGACAGCGCCGCCGGAGGGCCCACTGGATGGCCCCGGTCCGGATGCGGCAGCCGCAGCAGCCGCGTAGGACACCGACATCGGGCCCCCAGCCACCTTGTTTGCACCAAGAGGGGGGCGCAGGACAATGCCCTCCAGCACGGAGAACCGCCGCTGGAAGGCGGCGAGCTCCGTTCGAACCAATGCCAGGACCTGATTGTCCTCTGGCTCGGGCCTGCTTGGTAGCTGCTGCTGTTGTTGCCGCTGTTGTCCCGCCCGGGGTTGTTCCGCCTGGGTAGCTACGCGAGAGTCGGGCTTCCGCAGGCTGGCCAGGTCCGCTCGGAGCTTCGCATTCTCCTGTTGAAGAAGCTCCATCGCGGCCGTAAGGCGGGCGACGTCCGCTCGCAGACTGGCCATTTCCCCGTCGTGCGAAGTCCGAAAGTTGGCCTCCGCTGCCGCTATAATTGAGGCGGAAGCCGCAGGCATGGCCCTCAGCCTTGTCGACGGCTTCTGCTTATGTACAACTTGTTTAAGCGCGGCCTCCACCTCCTTCGCAAACCTGGCCTCACGCTCCGCCTCGGAACCGCCAGGTACGTCGTCCTCATCGCCCGTCCCGCAGGCCGTCGAGCCCGGGTGGCGCCCCTCCTCGGCCAGTTTGGCCGACCTCTCGGAGGCAGTGATGCCCCTTCCCTTGCCTCGGATCCCTCCACGCTTGTTGGTGGGGATCTTTCTTGCCGATGCCGAGGCCTCCTCTTCTCCGGATGACGACCCTCTGTCGCCATCCCGCCTAGGCCGCTTGCGGAAGAACTTGCTGATCTCCGCAAGTGACCCGGCCCTCTCGCGCCGGGAGCTCTCTGAGCCTCCCGCGCCTCTCCCGTTTCCGCTGGATGCAGCGTCGGACTCCGACCGCTCATCACAATTGCCGTTACCGGCGGTTTGGGTTTTTTGGTTTGTATCCATATTATTCCCACGAGCAATAGGTAAATAAATGTCCATCCTGACAGGGACCGTGTATCAGGATAAGCAGAATAAATTGCTTTACTCGCCAGAGGGGCTGCAGGTACCCTGGCGAGGGTGAGCACTAGCGACTGATTCTTTCCATGGTAACACCCGTCAGCCATACATCCCCTCACGGTGCGCCGCCGCTTGGGATTCGGGGTAACTTTTTATAGAGGTTTTCTACCTCACGATCCAGGCGGTTAAGCCAAGACCCTCGGTCCCTATCAAAGCCGCGAGACGTGATCCACAGCACTTCAATAGGGATTACGAGATCAGCGGTGACAAAGAAGGACCCATCCAACTCTGTCTGCTCGGAGGCAGGGTAAGTGCACACCGAGCCCGCTCTTGCTCCTCTGCTATGCCCTCTGCTACACAGAGGGTCACGCAAAGGAACGCCCCGTTGGTCCAATGGACCCCACCCGTGTCAGAAAATTGGCCGCAACAGTAACCCTCTCCGAAGCATAAGAGGAAATTCTCATTTCCCCTCATTCCTCGGAGAAAATTACTGCCGCGCCCAGGGTGCACCGGCCCAGCAACTGCTCTTCCCTCCAGACGGATCGAAAGGGACCAGCAGCCGCCAAGCACACGTGGAGGACTTCTGACTTCGCACCCCAGGCTATGAATGCCTAGTGTAACATTTGGCAGAGTTTTAAGCTTTTTGTTAGTTTCTTCGTATTTTGACACCGACTTCCGAAACTAAAGTTATTTTTTACTTTGTAGTGTTTTTTTTTGGAAGTCGGTTGTACATTTTTGTAAAAAGTTTTTTATTTTTCACTTTTCAGTGGTACATCACACCTAACAACACTACTGCAAAATCGCAGAAAAGCAAAATACGGAATTTCGATTACTTGGATGTCATAAAACTATCATCCAAGTAGACGAATTCCAGCTATTTCGATTTGAAATCCAAAGTTCATAACCGATTTCGATAAAATTTAAATGGGACTTATCTGCAAGTATATATCCTTTCAGATATTTCAAATCGGAAGAATTTTTCAAATCGGTTCATAATTGTCGGAGTTATGAGGTAACAAACATTAAAAAAAACATACAACCGAATTGAGAACCTCCTCCTTTTTGGGAAGTCTGTTAATAAGTACTAAATACTTAATAAACTGTACCTAATAGGTACCTAAGTAGACTATACATCATTAATCACCCTACGAGAAACTTTAGAAGGCCGCACGGCACGTGTTTTCCGCACAAGTAAACTGTATCTTTATAGAATGCTGAATTTTTAACGTCATGTAGCAACAAACTCTCAAGTAGGTACCTAAAAGGATTAAAATCAGGCAAACTCACGAAGTACAGCTAGTTACGTTATAAAGTTTCCTTTACAATATACCGAGTAAATGTATGTACTTAACAAATTCCGGAATTGGAGAATGTTTTAATGACGCCCTTATCGAACGGAACATTCCTAAGAAATTCAAGACGCTCTTAAAACGATACCAATTTCAATAATTATGTGTCCTTGACATAATCAAAATTAAGACAGGAGCTATATCTCTGATTCCTGAAGACTGTATTTGTCTTGGATATTTATAGACATCATTGTCAACTTAATAGTAAATCAATGGTACTTAACATTTTGTAGAAGGTATAAGGTTGCTTCTTATACGGATTTTTCTTCAGTTATTAATGCTCATCACGACTCATTGGTTCGTTTAGCTTCTGAAATAATTAATTAAAGGTCACACTGTAGGTACCATGAAATGAAAAGTAGGTAGGTACGTAGGAATCATCATCATCATCTGTGTGGCCTTTTACCAACTATATTGCGATCGACTTCCAGTCAAACCGGATTCAGCTGAATACCTATATTTTTCGTGGTGCGGCTGCCTACCAGACCTCCACAATTCATTAACTGGCTAACGAAGTATTCCCGTTAGAGCACCAATGTTTACCATTAAATATTTCTGCTTGGTGCTCTATCGGGAATCGTTTTGGTGCTCTAAATATTGGCGCTCTAAACGGGAATACTTCTGGGTAACACGGTGCTTCTTGGCAAGACTGGAGTAAGATTTTCTGGCTTCTGACCATCCGTAACGACTGCCAAAGATCAAGAAATGATAGCCTGAACTATCGGCTTGACCACCGTGTAATCACGGTGGTAAGATAGTAACCCATCCACAGACTAACCTCGGCAAACGTTGCTTAAACTCGACAATCGACCCGTGCGGCTGTTAATACTACACCACGCTCCTCCTCCTTCTTAGGTAGGTAGAAATATTCCCGTAAAAATGAAAACCAAAGAACCGATAAAACAAACCCGTCAAACAACAGAACCAATAAGACGATGATACCTTTATTTGTATAAAATGTTACGTCTAATTCTCTGTACAAATAATAGGTAGCACAACGGATATGGGAGCAAACAGTTTGTGGGCAAACATACATCGCGGTTGTCATAGCTACGTGGGTACAAGTAGTGGTGGGTAGAGCTAAGTGCGGGCCGGCCGTGTGGCGGTTCGCCACCGAACATTAGCTGTCGACACCGGTTCCGACAATACTGTGATTATTTTAAATATTAAACGGTTTAGCCTCATCTGACTAACGGAAAATAATATTGTGGCAGTTTTAGTGATATTACTTTGCCGCAATGATGCGGAACTAACGGAGTTACGGTTGAGTTAGTAAAAGATAGCGGACGGGTTATCTCTGGGCGGAAAAAGCCACTTAATCGGTGTAATTATTGCTATTTTAGTTTGCCATTTACGAAATTATAAAAAAAAACATGATTTATATCATAAGAAAATGTATTAATTCATTTTTTATAGCAATAAGTAAACTGACTTCTTAATGTAAGCCATTCAATAAAACATACGGCGCGCCAGCTGAGTGTTTCGTAGAACAGGTCCAACGAACGAGCAACGTAGTTCAAGACCATAACAGGTTCGCAGCGCTAGACGAGTCATATACCACGGCCAAGGCCTGTTAGATAAACCGAGATAAGCTTGTATCATAAACTTAATGTTAAAGAACAGACCACAAAATAATACCTTGTTTTCCTTTTATTTCCAGATCAAATGGACTAGAATTTAAATAAGATTACCGGCTTAAAATAATTGTAATTATGATACCCCAATGAAATTTCTCACTAAACACGCTCAATATGAACTCCATTATCACAGCTATTATCTTCCGTTCGAGTTTTCCTTGTTATTTTCTCGTTGCCTACACAATTCATTAGAAAAACGGCGAGAGGGCTCCATTGCGACAGACTCCGTTGTGGGAACCGCTTAGGTTTTGTCAAAACAAACTCAGGTTTTAACGTAAAGTCTTTTCACGTAAAAAAACTCAACTCATTTATCAAATCACCGTTGTCTACATTACAGCGGCGGCCGTATTGTGAGTAGGCTAAAAAGCCCGTTTATACAAAACGAGGTGCCGCGACGCGCAACGTTCATTTAACGTCTAATCACGCACGAAAATGAACCTTAAATTGACCTAATCTTAGGCTTTCTGTGACAGATTCGCACAACGTTACTACTGAGGCTAGGGTCCGACAGAAAAGTAATTTGACGCCTAAATTAAACGAGTTAAATTATACAAATAAAATTAATGAAAGTGCAAAAGTGGAGCGATTTTCCAAACAAACATTATTTAAGGAACTCGGAATAATTAAGAATTATTAAAATTCGGCATAGAGCCCACAGAGACCTCTAATTTACCACGAAATCATAATTATAAGCACAGATTTCTACTTCATCACAGGTGTGTGGTTTTCAAAGCTGCTAGATCTAGGACTGCATCTCCTTTACTAAAACATGCCCTTTTCCTTGTTTTGTCTATTATTTAGCTACCTTAATTCCAAGAACCTCGCAAAATGTCTCGTTCGTCAGCCAGCCCACACAAACTCCCAATCTGATAGGTCCTTACAGATACTTTTATTTGGTGTGCATAAAATTTTCACCGCCTTTTAGTAAAGCGGATTGCCGTGAGGCAAAAACGACGAACGAAAGCTCTTTCATTTGTTTAAGAGTGGCTTTACCTCCTTTAAGTGCTCCAGTATATAGGGCCTGGCTTGAATACCCGTGAGTGTTGCAGCGGGAAAGGCTCACTTAAAAATTGCCTGAGTAATTTCTATGACGAACACGTACGTGTGAGACTCAAGTGCATTCCACATCGGAATTGGGCGCCGAGACCGAGGCGAGACCGGAGTGTGCCCCCGAGCCGCGCTCAGCCGCCGCAGATATACTCCGAGCGAGAGATTACTTAAGCCAATTTTGTCTTAGTGCTCACGCCATTACCTGCACGAGTACATGGACACACACACGCTTTAGGGACGTGATTAACAGCTAAGTGAAATTTATTTTATCGGGCTCTATGCGAGCGAGAGTGTATTCCATTGTCTAATGGAACATTCGTTTTGCTTACTCTCAAAGAGATGGAAAAACGGTGCAGTGGATCTTTTGATTAAATGGATATTTTCGACAGTCGAGTCAACAATACAAAGAAAATAAAAGAGCACCAGCTAAGATAATTGAGTTCTTTCGTTCTTTCCTTTTATAATTAAATATTTATTAACACGCAGTTTACGTAATTCTTAATCTGGAGATAAAAAAATTACTAGGCCCTCGCGGTAACGGAGTTTTCACGTCGGAAACTCATATAAAAGACATTTCGGCGGAGCTCGTTGCCTATCGGCGGTATTATTCAAATTAATTTAGCGCGGTGAGGCAAAAAGTGCGCGCGTTGGGAGTGCCGCCCCCATATTCATAGAGCTGCCCTAAATTAGCATCACAATGAAGTGTTAGAAGCGCGACTCGCGAGCGGCAAGTGCTTAATGCGGCCTGCTTCTTCTCACACGATTATATCACATACTAATGAATTAAGTATTAAACTTTTCAGCCGCAAATTTGTTTGGGCTTCCGCGAAATTAACTAAGACTAATAATTACGTACGGGAAGAAATTCGCGCTCACAGAAAATTGCGCATAGTTACGGTAATGTCTTAAAAGTCCTCAAGCCGGGAAATGAGTATCGCAGAACGGAAGGTATAAATATGTAGGTTTATTCATAGGGGCGTATAATGTTAAGTGTCCCAAGTAGCGTGCCAGCTGAACGACGCGGTATATTGTTTTTGGACCACCCTTTTACGCTTTCACGCCTATAAATAAATCAAAATATTCAGGAAGGGCTCGACTTTAAGGCGGCTTAGCGGAATCGTAAAATTCAACAGCGTTCGTACCGCTCCGGGGTTTATCTTTCGCCAGCGTTTGGCGTGTTTTTGCTTGAACCGTAAAAGAGTATCACAGTGTATGAATAGAAAGCAACCCTCGCTTTTACCGAGGACATATGGAGCAGAGCACTTTACAAGTTTAATGCTGAGAGCAGATTATCTGCTCATAGGAAATATGAACCTGCCTCTGCTTAGTGGCGAGCCTGGTGAATAATTACTGACACCCCGTTACTTATAACTCCGGACCCGCTCATGAATACCGTAAACGCACGAGCGCTACTAAAAATAGCACCATTAATTTCAGCCAACAAAACATGTGTGAAGAATATCCCACTACACTTGGCGCAACTAATCTCTATTTGTTTTGTTCAACAATAAGATTGTTTTGCAATATAAAAAAAAATGCCTGCGACCTATTCTTAGACCTACCAAACATAAACGAAAGTATCATAAAAATCGGTCAACCCGTTTCGGAGGAGTTCGATAACAAACGGGTATCATTTAAGCTATCGCCAATTTAATTAGTTTTGTGTTTCTTAAATAATAGGGTTTGCCCACAAAATAGTAGATTTGTCACCAAAATCAAGTCACCAAATAATATAAAATCAATTCCACAATAAATCACCTAAAATCATGGAGTCGTGCGTAGGTCACAGTTCTAACCTAACCTAACCATTTTTCTTTTAATAAATCAATTTATTTGGTGACAGATCTACCATTCTGATTACAAAGCTATTATTTAAGTAATAAAACGTTGATAATTATTCATACCTGGGAACAATTTTTGTTTATCTGAGAACGAAAATATTTCGTGGCGATAGATCTATTTATTAGGTGATACAACTTGATGACAAATATAAATATTGGTGATAGAAAATATAGTTCCCTTATCAAACACCGTGACACCAGATTTTTATTTACATTAGATTATAAAGATAATAGTTTTGAACAAAAAAGTTCATAAAACAATATCACTTAAGAAATTCGCCATCTATTAGGGACGATCAGTTTTAATTACTCTTGTTGTTATATTGACTATGATGAAAAATCTCCATCCATAATCTCCGTCTAAGCGTATGCAAGGAATTCGAAATTTATCCACAAAATACAAGCTGCCTTTGTTATTCGCAAGTACGGAACGTTTTGGTCATTAATAACAATTTATTTAGCACAATGCCGTAATTTCGGTCAAAACCTTAGAGAAAACGTGGATTTGATATTAAACGCCGAAACGTTTTCTAAATTGATTAGATAGTTTATGATAAATTGTACAAGTTTAGGGATGCGTCCGCATTTGTTTGAAACCCGGATAAACCATAGATGTTTGGGCATGCTGTTTAATTAATACAAATAGGTTTTATTTTACTAATTTGAAATTTGCTTTCAGTATGTTTGGAAAAACTTTTACAAAATCATCTGCCTAGCTTGTTCCCTTCTATATTCGGGTCTGCTTCCAGTCGGAACTGGATTCAGCTGAATACCAGTATTTTACGTGGAGCATTTAACAATCCAGTAACTTGTTAACGAAGATCTACAAATGACAGCCAGAACCGTGCTTCTGAGGCACGGAGGAGTCTCAGTACGTTAATTCGGTAACCCAACCACAGACCGACCTGGACAAGCGTTGCTTAACCTTGAAGATCGACCCATTCGGCTATTATTATTTAGCCACGAAAACTTTTAGAAATGATTCGAGCACTAAGTAAAAGTTTACTAAGCTCTCAATTAAGGTAGGTACTACCTATTTTAATAGAAAGCTAAAACACCCAGCAACAACCGGAGTTCTTTAAACGCTGTAGATTTTTTTAAAACAAAAATAAGTGAACAATTCATAAAATACCCACCCGCATACCAGGCACTTATCAGGAAATAAGCAAGGCACTTTTTTGTAAAATTCTTTCGTTACTGTGCACACAGAGGAACTTTACTTGGACAAAGTTGAGGTTTACAAAGTTTTCCATTCACAGCGACGGCAGCCGGCCATTGTGGCTAATTCAAGGCTATAATTAAATTTGTTTACATAATATTCTGTTACGAGACGAAAACTTGCTGGTAACACCCTCGGGGGTAACAAGTCAAATTATATTTTACATAGTTTTATAAATACGAACATTAAGAGATTTTCGCGGTTCGTTCTTTACGTTTCAAAAGTTTTAACAACTCATTAGGTTTACGATGAGATTTATAAAGAACTTCAGACTTAATTCACTCCTCTCAACAAAGCAAAAAATATTTGTAAACGAAAGGCGGGGACATAAAAAGTTATCTTAAAAGATTTAACGTTTTAATAAATTCCTTTTAAATTGAAATATTTTCCTTGATATCCTTTCCTACCTAGATTTTTTTTTACAAAAGAACATCTCTCTGTTAACCCGAAAACAGGGAAAAAAATCTGCCTAAATTACTTTACATAAACAAAAGTGGATTTCAAAGGGCATAAATCAACATTAAGATTGTACAGTCCAGAGTTTCATTTGTGAAAGCAATTTTTTAGAAAAATAATGAAATTACCCTTGGAACTAAAGTGACCCGCCCGAGGAAAAACAACAATATTCTCGGCCCTCACTACAAAGAGGCCAGCATTTGTATTATCATTCCATTAAACAAAAGTCACCGGAGTTTCAAATGAAAACACAGAACTCATTATTCCCGGGGCAGAGAAATGATTTCAAATGTTAACAAGATTCCCCATAATAGAGTTGTTCACGGAGAGATTTAAGAAAAACAAGTATGAGCTACGAGCCGCGTTGCCTTGTGTTGTGATTCTGAAGAATTGTGTTAATAATAATGTCTCCTACAATAACGCCACTCCAGGCAGTACACGCTTATATGACAAACGGAACCCACTCGCCGAATTATTTTATAATCTCTGCCTTCTACTTTAGCAATGTTTGTTTTCGAGTATCTAATTTGTGTCGTTTGGATTGTTGTGTCGTTTGGATTGTCTTGTTTAGAGTGAAAGTTTTTGGGGAATAATATTTATATTTTTTTCGATTTTGGGTTAAAAGTCAGGTAAAATTACGTTTAGGATAGATGACCCGTCGAGAAAGAGGGCTTTTGTCTCGCATAAACTTTGATCCCACCTTACCTTCCCATGCAATTAGGTTGCAGACTCACGATTTCATTGGTAAAAAATAGCCTGTGATTCATCCACGAATCCAGAATAATTAAAATACAACTATACCATCCTGATTTTACCCTATAAGTAATAAGATGCAACATTATAAATGTTGCATCTTATTACTTATAGGGTATTATTACTTATAGGGTATTTTGAATTTAAGATAGCATTTTGTTGTGACGTAATACCAGCATACCAATTTTCTTTAACATAACCAAACGGGGAAAGGTATGCCAAATCCAGAATCCGCGTCTTCCCGTCCCTCCGCGGAATTCCTATATTATATAATACATTGGGGAGGATCATTTTGCTCGTTTATTGCCGGATATATCTGTGAATGCTCGTTTGTCAAATGCACAGTCATTTATTCAATGGTTTATTTTATGACTTCGTACCTCTATCACCCGAATATATAATAAACAAAGAGTTAGTGTGCATCCCTCGAGGGATAACTTCAAGATAAATGTGCTTTTGAGCTCGCGTAAATATTGTATTAAAGCTCTTTTCTTTTTATTTATTCTCTCGGAACTATTTTGGAAATGGTACCTACCTCTTGTCTCGACGGTTGTCAAAGTCAGGTTTTGATTTTAATTAACCAGCCCAAACATTTAAAGTATTTTTTACAAAACGTACCTAACTACCTACTACCTTAATTACAATATTAAATTTGCAGTCATATAAAATATCTTTAGCTTTCAGGAAGCTTTTGCGGTAAACTTAATAAATGCAAATCCACGCGAGTAAAGTGGTGGGAAAAGCTAGTTTATAATTCAAATAAGAGCAACGTATTCGCAAAATAACGCCCGTATAAAAATAAATTATCACCCGCCCACAGCGAAAAGTATAAAAGGAAGAACTTTTTAATTTTAGCAACCACAAAAAAAGACCAATGTAATTAAATTTGGAGGTACGGGTTAGGTCCATATTCTCAAAATACGGAACAGTGGATACCTGTTTCGGTGAAATTAGGGAAGGATTGTGCATTCACGGAACTGATTTAGTGTAATACCTATGTTCCCAAGCAGTATTCGGATACTGATCTGTTACTAGTGTGTGGTCTTTATCTAGCTATTCCTTACATGCTGCCATTCATTTGACAACACGCCACGGAGTTACGTTTCCCATAAAATATCGTAGATACGGCAGTACTTCGGTATTTCTAATTAAACTGAGATTTGATTAGTAACATAACTCGCCAGACAAAAGCAGTTCATAGTTGTATTTTATAGGTATTCCTTCCATTTGACATCGAAATTATTTCATGAAAATATGAACGATATTCTGGGACACATAACATTGTCTATCAATAAAATGTTATCTGAAATTCTATTTGTATTTTTTTTTTCAGTCTGAGCTTTCCAATGTCCCTGTCGTTCATTTGCAATAGTAGACGGGCGAGCATGGTAAATGTGATTCGTGCTATCGTATTTGTAGTTTCAGGTGTGCTGGTGAGGGCCGGAAGCAGCGGGGCCCATCCCACCAATCAAACAGTGGTACAGAAAGCGAGCGTCCAAAGGCTTTGTATCTCATAATAAACCCGATATCCGGGCTGCGGACTGCTGCAGCCGACAGAAATTAAACTTGGGTTTTTTTGAAAGGGTCGGGCTTTGACATTTTCAGGAATATTGTGTGCACGTCCGTACGTATTGTTTTTGAGTACGAATTGCGTTTTCGATAACAACAAGAGGCGTTGGCGTGTAAACAATGCATGTACCGCAGAATTGGTGGTGAAGTGTAATGGGAGAGTATTATACGCTGGCGGATACGTTGGATATTTTACATTTTATTTCAATACTAGCTGACCCGGCGAACTTCGTTCCGCCTAACAGTAAATTCTTAATTTTTTTTTTAAATAATCGTAGCTTAAGTTACTCCTTATTACATCAGCTACCTACCAATAAAAGTCCCGTCAAAATAAACAGACAGACAGACAAAAATTGTAAAAAATTACATTTTGGTGTATGTACCGTATATATATTCGTTTACATGTAGTAAAAAACGGTTATTTCAATATTACAAACAGACACTCTAATTTTATTTATATGTATAGATGTATAGATCCTGGCAAATAATTTGACATGAAATAAGAAAGTATATGGGGTGGATTTCTTCATTTTATTTCAAGCAGTGATAGTAAAAATGTTCAGTGATTTGTAACGAATGTACATGTACGTACATCAATAAGTTTCAGTGTCGCGTGGGGAGGTGGGAACGACACGATTGTAAAGGTTCCGGTGCCATAAAACCACCGCGCTGTAAAGTGAAACCTTCATATTTATTTCTGTTATTCGTTAAAAGACTCGTAAAGTTAATAAAGGGTTTTTTGTAACAAGCAGGGAGCACGTTCGAGATAAGCCCCCGGTCTCGAGCTGAAATCTTTTAAAACGTCGTTAAAACCAACCCCCGGTCGGCACAGACAAAAGCCCAACAACCTAATTGTTGACGAAAAATATTCTCGATGCAAATTCGCACTCTTTACAGCCCATTCGGAATTTGTACTGGACCCGAAAGAAGTTAACGTAATTAGCCCCTGTTGTTGGGGTGTATTCAGATTTTGTGAAGTCGTGATGTAATCGCGAACAACTTTGTTTTCAACCCTACTGTGGAATGCAGTATCATTTTATACCAAGTCGCATTTTCAAGAATATAGATACCTACCCAAAAGATGATACGAAGTAATTAAGTAGAAATAATATAAGTAATTTGTTTTCATTTCCATACTCTGGATAAAATACAGTGAACCCTTGAGCTAAGGCTATGATACTGTTAATGAAATTAAAATGGCTACAAAATCATGGAATAACTGTAACAATAACATCAGTTGTTCTTCGCAGAGATTGGCTTGTTATTAGTATTTAATTAAATTCTTCAGCAATGTAGCGGAGCGGTGACTCCGTCTGCTTTGCAGGGACCTTTAATTTGGATTCCTACGTAATAATCCTAATGATAACTCTCTTGGGTCAAAAGACAATAATATATATGAATTCTAAGAAAATGCACCTACACCGATAGGATTAACCCCGTAAAAAAAAACACGAATGAAGGAGAGTACGAGAGTTTTTCCTAAATTTTCAGCAAAACTTTTCCAAAACTTTGAAATTTGAAAAAGGAATAAGTTAACCTTTTGCGAAAAACTATTTCCATATTTTGGGTTGGTTTACTGGTAGGTTTTGATTTTTTTAACATTTATAAAACTGCAGTTAGAATTTTTATAGCTTTTATGCAGTCATCATTATGTAATTATAAGAGTCATTGCGTATAGTGATCCATCGTCAGTGGTGGCTCGTGACACATTGGCTCGTTCACATAAACAGTGTTTACATTGGAAAGCGTTGCCGGTGGACGTTTGCCGCACGTTGTCATTTCCCGGATGTAATTTGGTGACTAGTCCTTTATCCAATTCAGGCATGCTTTCCAGTTCACCTGCTCTCGACAATTTCGATTATAATTTGTATTATCATTTCCAATTTCATAGAATTATACAATAAAGTACTTGTGTAACATGCTATTCTTAATTGGTACCTACGGGGATCTGGAGTGCTCATTGGGCACACTTCTCCCTGAAGACAAAGGTTCGTGGAGTCCTTGCAATCGGATCCGGCGCGCCGACGCCCTCTCGGTAATTTTCTCGTTAACGGAATGAATAAAACATTTCATTCCTTACCTTTCTTTTGTAATTGTTAATGGTTGATGGGTTTTGGCAATTTATGTTCGGTTTCTTTCAGAAACCCTATTTTGCCGCGTCATTTGTTATTCGATATCCATTCAGGATTTGCGTGACGGCTTTAATTGTACGTTGAGAGGTACTATCACAGAAATGTAGCTGTCTGGTGGGCCAGACGACATTGTTGTTTTATCGACTATTTGGCTACATTATTTGAGGCGGCATGATATGTATTTGGATGGTTTTTATAACGCTACAAAATAATAAAAAGAGGACCCATCGCCGCGATGGACAATTTGCAAAGAAAAATACATCACGATAAAAAATGTAACTCTAACGAGAACCTCAAAATGGCTCGTAAGCAATGAAACAGCGCAATTTCATGAGAAAGGCGGCCCGCAAATAAACCAAAGCGGAGCACATTCCCGCCTCCATAAAACGCAGACTGAAATAAACGTAACAGACTCCGTTCTTTAAAAAATCCGGGCGGCGACAACCGCAAAGCTCAGCAAAATCTCTAGTGTGAGTTGGAATTCCAGCGTTGGAATTTTCATAACTGGCGCGTGGCGTCGTCGGTCGTTGAAGCGTTCCAGGTGAAAGATACCGAATTTATACCCCGAGGCGGTTCCGACGCCGATCGTGATCCGCCTCGCGCTCGCGCCGCTGTCGCCGTCGTCGGGGAATCCTAGCGCCGTACTTTATTAGGTACCGAACCCGCTCGCCTCTCGCCAAATATGTGTGCGGCCCTCCGATGACAATAAACACCCCGTATGAACGCTGCCCACATGAAAGGCTTTATTTCGCCAGGTGTCATGTTCATGTATGCGCGTAAAACGTAAACGCGTCCGTTCTCTGTTATTGACATTCAAGGGAAATTGTACCTCCAACGTAAAGTTACTTCTTGTTTTTGAGTTTGTAGCTTCATTTTCACAATGCAAAATGTTGAACCTAGGTATTCATTTAACGAGTCGATTCAACCAAAATTCTAAGTAAGTATTCGAATTATTTCATATTCTAAGAGAAAATATTCACTGCATTGTAGAAAACTTTCTTAAATTGCATTATTTAACATGGAGTCTGCATTATTATTTAGGAGTATTATGTTCATTGTGCTATAAATAGGTAGGTTCCTCGAAACTCCTCATTCACGAACAAATCTTTATACCTTTTAAAACGTTAATGTTACAATAGAATTATGTTTTAACAGGAATCATCACGCGGAGCCAAGTGCAGGATATTGTGGGGCTGTGGGCCACACCCCGCGAAGATTACGTGAGTTTTTCATATAAAGCCATTCAGCCAATTTCCTCATATCCTACACAGGAGCATAATAAAGGAGGCTTTTGTGAAGGAAAGAGGTTCGCGCACCTACAATGCGTAGACACCGCGTGTACAACCGCGAGGGAGGGAGACGGGACTATACCCACTCTCGCTCTTTTCGGATAACTTCTGATATTTAGGGTGCTACCGTTGTGAACAAATAGGTACTTTTACAACGTCAACGTCTGCTCTATGGGAGATTTAGTTTCGTATTCAATTTTCACTAAATCATGTGCTTAGGGAAGGTTTAGTTTTTACCGAGTCAGTTCAAAATTTTCCGTCGATAAATAAATTACGATGCTTCTGGCGCTTTCTGATACTATTTGAATTTATTCGTAATCAAACAGTTTTCTCTCATGACTGGTTTATTTTTGTACAGTAAGAGTAACAATTTTGAAATTTGAATTATTGCATTTAAATCTTTTACTTTTAATACCTACCTATTCGAAGTTTATGATGATAATCTACAAGATGTTTTAAAATTCAACGCTAAACTTCATTTAGGTTATTGTAATAGCGGTAAATCCGTGTTTACTTTGAATCCTTTCTTTACCTATTTAGCAGAAAGTATTGAAGTATCTATTATTTTGTTTAGTTTACTTCTAAGATCTGCGTGGGCAGATTAAGGCATGGCCATAGTCCACAAAGACATGGTCTCACAATTTTCGTGAGGTGCGCTGGTAGCTCATCTTCTAAAAAAATTTACATTAACCCTTCGCCGCCTTATACGACATCCAGAGTCGGATGCACCAATCACAGTAATTCCAGATATTAAAAAATCCTTATCAGATACCCTTTACCATGTCGTACTCCGTAAATGAACAAATTACCTGAAACAAACGAACACACAGATGAATATAGGCTGGTTACAGACAAACAACATGTAACATTAAGTGAACACTATGTAGGCTAGGCTGGAACAGCTGATGTTGACAGCGGTTATTGCGGTTACCCCGGGTCGGCACGGTGTACCATCCAACACCGTATACAGTATTAACAACGAATATTTGACGCTTTATTTTGGGTTGGATTTTTGAGTGAAATTACTATGTGGATGGTGGAGTTTTTTTTACTTTATTTTACCTAGCAAGAAAATATTTGCATTAATTCATCATAAGAATCGTCTCGTTATGATATTTATATTGTTTGTATTTCACCGCAAAATTCAACCATTAATGCAACTATTAGGTACGAGTGAAAATGCTACAAAAACACCACTGAGTACCTATACCTACATAACATTAAGCTATCTACAGTATATTATAAAACATAACCCAAATTGATACTTCAACCAACTCCCTTATCCATAAGGCCCAATAAAACAGAAAAAAACACACATCTCATACAAAGTAAACTCCCCCACAAATAAAATATTAACTAAATATTCACTACACTATCTAATAAAATATCGAACATATTTCAATATACGTCTCTAAGAGAACGGCCCTATCGATATTTATTTGTGTAGCAACACCCTAGCGGCCGCCGGAGTCCGAAAACGCCATTGGTATCGCAATAAATCGTTCGAGACGTGCCGTACTGGCGATGGAGCTCAGTTACTAGTGCGCTGTTTTTACTGGCAATAGTTTTCCGTTAATCTACTATAACCAATACTAGTATGGGTATAGGCGGCGTAAGGGATAGACGCGAGCGAGTGACTTTATTTTGAGTAGCCTATCATCGATGGTCAACTTTGGAGGTTGTCGTCTGCTTAATCGGACTTTCCGGTGACAAAAGAAGCCTCCAAATCAGGGCTCATAAAAACATAAAACGCGACGGTATTGCCAATGGATTCATTTTTTAAATTGTTTATTTTTTTTATTTTTTATGTATGTATCGAGCGATTTCGAGTGAGTCTTTTATGCAATTTGAAATAGCACTGCTTTTCCCCTATGCAAATCTAGATGACACGACCGAGTCTCTGAATCGCGCGTAAACTTTTTTATCACTATACTTGAAACTTCAGCTGTGAAGGAAAGCATCGCAAAAAATTCACGCATTAATAATAAACTAAGCGTGTGGAAGCGGCGATAGGTAGCGCCACGTGTCACTTTGAATATAAAGTACTGTAACCTAGATACATATTTGCTCACTCTGCAAGAACGCAAGCGTGATAATGCCTTCACAGCACACTTTTACGGCACACGCATGTACGCAATTATTAAAAGAGAAAAAGAACATTTGCCATCCAGGAAGCACCAACTTTACGACCACTATATAAATAATAATCTTACTTCATTTTTATAAATCAGTTTAAGATCTGAACAAATTCAATCAAGCAATATTTACTAGCTATAATTCGAGTGCGTCCCTCGTCGATCGCAATGTGAATAGATTACGTTTACGGTGCGCAACTTTTCTCCGATACAACGACACTTCCACTAGTTTACGGACGGTGTAAAACATGGACACCGCACTTTTACGAGTGTCGCTTAACATATAGTGCCGTAAAACTGAGAAACTACCAAAAACTACACACACAGACATAAACAATGGTCATTTCGCAGTTCGTTAGCTAATTGGATCGTAATGTATAGTTATGCTACAGCAATCAAATTAATGATATTTCTTTCGGTGTCGTGTCTACTGTTCAATGTCTGCGATGTTCCATATCATTAAGTTCACACGCGATATAATAGATCCACGGTACGGTCCTGATATGCTAAACGTTCTGTTTCACAAACATTGAACATAAATTACACATTGCGTTCATTTTGATGCTCATTCGGCGGGTTATTTTTATTTAATTCTAGGCAGGTGCGCTTCGGCCGTGTTTCAGCCAATATTTTTGCACGATTACCATGCTGATGAAAAGCCAACATCAGAACATGTTACATGTTTCCACACACGTTCGCACCTACATAGTTTTAATTCCACGTTAAATTACATCTTTGACGAGAAAACGTACCGTTTTTAAAACAAACATTAACAGTGCTCCAAAACTTAAATTAAACGCGCGTCAATATTACTTTAGTTAACACGATTTGTGATGAGAAAATTTTTGGCGGAAATTTAAACGAAATTTTATATTAAAATACAATAACAATAAACAGATAAAACCGATTACGTTCTCCGTTGGAACCAATAAGGAGAGATCCCGATCGTGGCTTTTCCCAATAAATATATCGAGATGAGACCAAGATAAACATATCGGAGCGAGCGGGCGGTAGGTTTAAAATATGCAGCCTTCCGCGCTTCGTGAAATTCGTGTAAACAAGTGTAGCGGCCGACTGCGGATAAATCTTCGGGTATTATTGTATTCATATTCTGCGGGAAAGAAGGCTTCGTCGATACTTTTTTACGTATCGGTTAAGCTGCTCACGAAAATTGAAAGACTTTGTTAGCTTCGTACATATAATTCGTCTAAAACATTCCTCCTTTCTGGAATATGATTAATTTTTATATCGCGCCTACGAGGCGCCTACATGAAACGTCGTATAAAGTATTGGGATGTGAAAATATTTCCAAGTCTAATTTCTTATCATGGCAATATTCTCTTTAAGTGTAATCGGAGATTTGGCTAACTGTTTACTTTAAATATACTACCTACCTACATTTGCGAAATAAGGTACGTCATAAATAGCCATAATAGCTATTTATAGGACCCATAAAGAGTTAAGTAGGTAATTTTATTTAGCCAAACGTATATATTAAACGGTTAACCCACATCATTAGGTGGCAAGTTACGGCGGCGGCGCACAAAAGTAACGGAACTGTTGTCGGAAACATATTAATGGTTCGTTGGGACCTACACAAAGAAGTTTGACAAGACGGCGCACAGGTGATCTCTGACATGTTTGTGTGCCGACCCTCACTTCGCACCGGGCGGCGCGCGGCGTGCTATATGTGTCTTTGGTATCTCGTAGTATGAATTAGGTAACTATTAGGTACGTAGTTACCTGTTTCTAGTGCTTTAAAGAAGAGCAAGGGATCAGAAATGGTCAAACAGTATGTCACCAATATATTCTACCGCTAAAATATAAAATGGATCAACGGGGTACGAAGGAAAACAAAGCAGATAAAGCTATGCATCTACGAAACATTACATATTTCTACCTGTGCTTTCAGAACCAGACATCAAAAGAGCACTGTTAATACGAACCATATTTCTACTAAATCTCATACAACAAAGAATGCATTGTACCACTACAACATTGTATTATGTAGCGCTCAGAAAATATGATAACTGCATTCCAATTTCGGAATTCAATAGTCGCGAACACCGAGCTATTTGAAAAATCTCATAAAGATTCGATATTTGGAACATTTAGTTGCAAATATCGAATGTATGAAAATTGACTGATAGTTTGTCGAGTAGTTAAACGATCAGTATGGTGAATAAAAAACATACGTCGCCGATAAATTCATATGCAAATAAATAACTGAACGAATGCGCATCCAGCGAAAGTTAAACGGTGAGGATAAAAGTTGTGCAAATATGTTCATTTGGGCGAATAAAAATGATCAGCGTGCGATGCGGATGCGACGCGACGACGTGACGCGAGCGTGCACGACGAATAGGAATACACGCACTCTGTTAGCACGGGCGGGTTGTCAGCAACGAGTTTCAGTTTTTTCTTTTTGTACTTCTATCGCATTCTTAAGGGCCCTGGATTATTCGACTTTCTAGCCAATTACCGGGTCCTGCGCAGAACGCAAAGCACAGCAACTAAGAGGCTTTTATATTGCAGGATTCCGTAACAGCTTTAGGCAAATCAATCTTATCGAGGAATTTTGAAGCCTTAGTGCAGAATTAATAAAGAAAATCTCAGATTTTTATTTCTTAAAACCAACTTTAACACTGGCCAACCCTGATCAAGGATGTGCGAGAGCAAAGCGATGCGAAACCCATCGTAGCGGACAAGCGGAAGTCAACCCGGCAAGTTATATATTTTTAATTGATGCATACAGCGACCGATGTGTCGAGTAAACATTTACGGGTTTATTCGAACGTTGACAGGGCCGCCTTTGTTGGTCGATTTTAACTCAAAACATTAATTGGCGGAAAAGTGTGCAATTCGCATGTTTAAACTTTCAGTCGATGTAAATATTAACACAGTAATTATGAGGGCGTTGATTGTATGTGTCGATTTTAATTTTGTGTGCACTCTTTGTTGTAGCTTTCGAGGTTCATTAATACTGTAATGGGTTGTGAGAGTTATTCAATATTAGCCTTACGTTGGTACTGGGGGCACTTACTTTAATTGAAATCGACTTGTGTATGATGAATATACTTCAAAGGGCGTTAATGTATGAGTTACAGAATATAACTTGTTTATCAGTATCAAATGTATTTTATCATTGTTTTGATTGGCGACACAATCAGTTTTCTAACGGGGGCGGTAAAAGAAGAAACCTTTAAGTTAAGACAAAAAGTATCTAAATGCTTACGCACTGAGATAGCGATACCTGTATGGTATCGCTAAGCAAATGTAAGCCAACAATGATTTTTAATTTCCGTCCTAGGACCGACCAGGGCACAGTGCACTGAATACCAATTACTGGTAGTAGCACAACTACTGAGCACCAGGAATGTGGAGCCTAGCTATCGGGTAAGCGACCGATTTGTGTACCACGTACAATACGCCACTATGTGAATCAATGGAGATCAGGTATGCCGCACAGGAACGTTCAATCACTGCACGCGAATTGAACGTTTGTTTTATCACATCACTACGCCAAATTAAATAGGGAAGGGAAAAAATTGGGCAATGCGGAACTATGCGGTAATTTAATTATTATAAGTACCTACCTACTTGTTTAAAGTTGCATGAATTTTAATCAATGCAAATAAGGTTTAATTAATTGACGATTATTGGTTAATGCTTACCACTGGGTGGGGTAAGAGGGAAACTGATAAGTACCAACTTTAATACTCCATTAAAATTTGTTTAAAAAAATATTGACTTTAAGTAAAATATTATGGCTAGGATCAAGCCAACAGCTTTGTAATTTACCGTTGTACAAATAGATTGACTGAAAGATTTCCATATTAAATGTGAGAATAAACAAAAACCAGACGAGAAGGTAAATTGCTTTTATCAATCTGGAACTTACGAGAATAGCAAAGAAAACCAAACGTAAGTAAATATACCTCCTCAAAATCTTCCTCTCAGATATTTGGGTACAACAAAGAATTGTTGGTTAACAACAAATATCCGAATTCAATACTGGCTAACCCGTTGAAAAATAAATTTGTGCCCCGGCGGATGTGTGCGCTTGCCAAGCTTGCAACCCTTTGGGACGTGAATTGCCTGCTTGCACGTTGCACAATAACAGTTTTCTTACCCTAGTGGTGTTCGATACATTTTGGGTGGGACACTCCCGTATTATAACTTATTGCCTGACAAAATGTAGGACCTATTTGTGATAGGTACATTCTAAACTGAAAACTTTTAATATCATAAACCACGAAGTGTTACGAAACACAAAGACTATGAAAGCATACGGACTTTTACCAAGATTAATTACAAATTCAACGTTCAAAGCCATTCATCAATTCCACCGTGAACACAAAGCCATCAGGGGTGTCGCGGAACTTCTTACGTTATTGAAATTTACTTTTTAAAACAATGTTAAAGTGCACAACGCTCGTATTTACGCTGCAACGGAGGATGGCTAGTGGGCAAAGTTTTTACGATGGCCCGTCCCGGGGAATATTGTTGGTGCATTAACGTTTAATGCCCTCCGCAGTTTCACTAAAATTTAAAATTGGCTCGCGAAACAGTTGCAGCGATTAGATTGGATTGCGAGACCGGACTAATTTTCGGGATGAGTTTCGAGTAATATGTTTTCAATTACTTTTCTGTGATCAAAGTAAATTAGATGTTACTTTTTTATGAGTTTAAGGATTAAACGACTAAAAAGCACTTCAGAACTTTACAGATTCACCTACTTACATCAATAAGTTACTCTTTTCCCCCTTTCTATTTGGTTCGCACAGATTATACAAAGTCGCTTTTGGTAGCTCGCATACACGTCATTTTAAGCAAGTTTATGTACGGAGGGGACAGAGAGTTGGTACGTCAGAACGGTATCAATTTCCGGCCTTCCACTGCCATTTGATTTATGTTTGCCATCTCTTTTTTTTTTTCAACCAAACTACAGTTTGTTCCTGAGTGGAAATGCAGGTGGAAATCAGCAGCAAAATAAATGAAGGGCCGAGGTTTTCATCAGTGTGAACTAGGAGACGGAAATATAAAAAAAAACAACAGAAGGTCTGTGTCTGCAATAATTAATTTGCAACAATGATGTATTTCATTGTTTCAGTGATCAATAACATCAGTATGTAGGATATGAAATTGCAAACCTATCTCCTTTTAAAATATAAGTAGGTTCCTGATTTGTTTTCCGTTTCATAATAATTTAATACATTTTTAACTACAATTTCAATTAAAGACCTGTGTTTTTGTATCAAACCTCCACATCTTGTACAGAACTTTAGAAACTGAACCTTCTTGAAACTAATTAATTAACGTAAGTAAGTACAACACGCTAGAGGCAATAGAACTAGATGATATAATAAAGTAGTATAATACCTACTAACGTTAAATTACATCTTATAAATACCTCTAGGAACTCATTAAGTAAGTAATGTGCCGAATCAAATGCTATAGAGTATACACTAATTATTACAAAGTATTTAGAAGACTTTTTAAAAAGATTTTCCTGTTACAAAATAGGATTTACATTCAACAAAAATAACAAAGGGGAAAAAGAAACATCGTTATCGAGAACTGAATCAAGAATCGTTCTGTTTATTAGTTGAGTTAGGCGCATTATTAAATTACACTGCCATTTTGGTTTAATATGAAGATGCGTACTTAACTAATCAATCTAAATGATCGGGACTGTAATTGGGTTGGAACTAATTAAAATCAGGTGAAGCATGGTACAATGGTAGTATACAATATACCTGCTGCGAAACTGACTAAATGTCAATTATATTAATGGTTTGGTGACCTATATCTATAACAGGCTCAAACCAACAACAACGTGTGTAATAGGAATTGGGCAAGAAAACGCGTGACTAATGAGATATACAAGCCTAGAAGTAAATGGGTAAGGTCAGTTCAAACAAGATAAAGTACTGGTAAAAATCCCCAAAATATCACCCCCTTTCGAAGCACCCATCTCACCCCTATTAAAAGTGATAGTGGTGTAACGTGCCAACCAAAACAACAACACACCACAGTGACTAGACGAAACTCACACGTACAGTATTCGACAAAAGTGCTACCAACCTTAATATTGTTAGGAAACAGTAACCTCTCAGGTGCTGGCAGGCTATATAACCATTCAATGATTAATACTCGCGCGATGACACGACGAAGAACGAAAACCATACGTTTTCCTACCTATAGCTTGCGAACACGTATGGAACGCTTGCGGAGCTAACTATACCGATATGATTACGTCACGTTGTCTTTTGTTGTAAATCATAATAATTGTTGTGAATAAATTTAAAATGAGTTGATACTTGTTATGAATGTGATGCTTTGTTGTCATTATTTTGGCATTCGTGTTTATCCGGTTGAATGTGTCAGGAATTCGGGCTATATTAACATTCCACACCGTCACAATCAAGTAAGCAATACTTAGAGTTAATATTTTAAACGGTTCACTGCATAAGTTTAAATGTTCAACCAAGAAATTAACATAGCTTCATTGTCAGATAAAAAGTAAAATGAAGGACATTTATGGAGGTATTCACAAATTAAAAGCGTTGAAATATTACGTAATAATCCCATAATCGAAAGAACTGCGCTAGATTCTGCAACAGTAAGAAAAGCTTTTCTCCTCACCTGAATATCATGCATGCAGTCACGTTCATCATATGTGTACCGCAAACGGGAAAACAGACTAAACACCATTTTGATAAAACCAACTTTCACTAAAATATAGAAGAAACTTAGGAAACACGCGAGAGCTAAGACGCAAAATTATTAAAACAACTAGTTAAACACATGACAGAAGACAGAGTGGTAAGTAAGTGATTTTAAAGTTAACTTTTTATGCGGATACCCTCAAAAGTTAATTATTTCGCAATTATTTTTCTACAACAAATTATTAATTGACAGGTTCGCGTATGTTTACTTTTGGTCGCGCTGTCTTTTTTTTAAGTTATTTTATGGCTTTAATTTCTTCTCAAGAATTTTGAAAATGGAATTGTTCAAAAAGTTTGTTACGAGTATTTAGTATATTTACCCTGATGGCTAACCAGCTTATAAAAAAAAACAAGGTTTTAAGTTTAGGTATATCAATGACATGAATCTATTTTTTTTACTCTTTCAAATATGGGTACAATAGTACCTAATGAGGAATAACGAAATTCTATGTTGAATTTTAAATTTGTTATTTGACCGAGAAAGTTCAAAGAATTTTAAAGCAATAGTATTTTGAGTTGTGAATTTAATAAAGCATTCGAAAATGCAAAATGAGATCACTATAATATTATGATCTCATTTCCTAGGTAGGTACTATAAATCCTGGAATCTGTTCTGAGTTCATTTCATTAGGTAACTTTGAATACGGTCTTTAGTTTTTTCGAGTTTTAGTTCGCGTCCTAGTTTGAGAATTAACTGAACGAGAACGAGACTGAATGATCTAGTTGGCATACTTTTTCACTATTACTTGACTACATATTATAAAACGAAGTTCTCCGCCACGTCTGTCTGTCTGTGTGTCTGTTCGCGATAAACTCAAAAACTACTGCACCAAATTTCATGCTGTTTTCACCAATGGATAGAGTGGTTCTCGAGCAGACGAAGTTGCGGGCATCAGCTAGTTATTGATAAAGAATCACTATCGTGAAAGCTGTGTTGGTATTTTATAGGAATGTTACTATTTAGTAATAAAACTGGGCAAATGCGAGTCGAACTCGTGTGCCGAACTAGTTTAATTTTTTCAACATGTTATTTTAACACTACAGACTTTTTAAATCGCACACAGTAAGCCCTTTCATTTGATATTCCACACGATACGGTTTACAAAACTTTTTTTTTTCTTGTCTGACCCCCAAAAGTTAAACTTAAAAAATATTTATTTCCGTAAAGCGTGCGTGTTTGGTTCACAGAAGCCCATATTATGTATACCAAATTTCAACAGAATTGGTCCACTAGATCTGGAGAAAACTGACTGTAACAAACGAACAGACAGACAGGTTGACACCCAAGTGATCCTATAAAGGTTCCGTTTATTTACGGATGTAACCCTACAATGTAACCTGTGTCGGAACCCTAAAAACAAGCTAATTGGTTTAAATGTTTAAGATTTTTGACAACGGCTAATTTACTACGAATCTTGATATGGCCGGGCCGTACCAGTTTTGTATTAATATATTTTCACATGTAAAACAAACTTACTAACTAGTGCGCGACATTTCATTCCACAGCATAGCCAGTACAGAACATCCTGGTCTGTCTTAATTAAGTAAAAACCGACACACATAATAATAATATGTACTTTATATGTGTGGCAGAATTGAGAACTAAAACGGAACGTACTGGGTTTGACAGTTGTTTAACAGCTTCCCTTGGAAAGTGGCGCCGACATGTCATGTTCATGAACAAATTGATCTATGTGGAGGTGACGGCCACATTTGACATGAATTTAAAAAGCATCTAAAATCGTATTGGCTTCTATGATGTTTCGATTCATCTGTTGGGATTAGATTTGTTTTACCAATGACCTAAAAAGATATGTAGCATACAAACATAATGAGATATGGCTGACAAAACGTCGTAGCTATTTATACCTAACTTATAAAGGAATTGATAGAAAATGTTGCCTCATAAAAAATCTGTATAAAATCCCAATAACTAAACACTCGAAATAAAATACCATTGAAAAGTGCACCGACCGTGAATATTAGATCAAACTCGCATTTACTCCCTAAGGCCTCTTCCACATGGCGGGGCGTGTGCTCACATATAATAATCGCAGCGGAAACGCTGTCGCACGCGCGCGGCCCGCTGGAGCGGAGGTGTCAAACGGCAAATTTCACGGCGCGACTGTCCTTAGATCTCATGCCGCTTTGCCGCGCGTTAGTTTCGCTGATGTGACGCCCCCTTAGGCAAGGTGCAATCATGTTTGTTTTATTTTAAAAATCGAGTGCCGTTCTGAAGTTTTGAACTCGATACGTTCGGTTGTATTGGCTGTTTGATTTTTAGCGAGTTTGTTTAGTTTGACTTTTATGTGGATATGAAACTAGCAGAACTCCGTAGTCGTAATGTATGGTTTGATGTGAATGAATGCAAATTCGATGGATGAATCATTTGAATCGTTTTTGCTTGACAATCCTAGAATAAAACTTCAATATCCAGCACACGCAAAAACGCACCATCAAAGATGAGCGTATTCGAAACATCTGTCAATTACCGTCCAACGTAACATTGTTCAGCGAGTAAAGCACTGGGATTAGATTCCAATTGCAGACGCATCTGTCCACTAATGAACGTTGGCACGTGCAGACTGCAGGCCGCCACCTGACACCTCACGAGTCTGGATGCCTGGTACATCGGCAGCTCGTCGAGCATAGTAAAAACGAATAAATGGCGGATTTGGTGGTTTAATTTTGGATAATATAGAAAAATTGCTGTATTATCCTTTATGGATCAATCAAATTATTCCAGAAATGATTTTTTGACCAGAGGGCCAATAGGCTTGTGTCCTGAAAAAATCTAATTAGTCCGTCAGTTAGATTATCAAAAAATATTTGAACCGTGTTTTTTCTTTTGTTACGGGAACCAAATTTACGAAGTTAAGACGCTTTACGGCACACCTTCGCATAATTTTTAGTGAGTCGTGACGTCACGAGCCCCCACTCCTGAATTTTATCTTTGTCAATATTCATTGATTTACAAAAAAAAATACGTGTCCATTATTTTTCAATACTCTAACTGGCGGACTAAATAGTTTTGCAATTTGTGGATGATGGAATCTAGCCTATTCTACTTTTTAAACAACTTTCGCACTCGCATGTCAATCGCAAACTGTCAAAAAAGCCTTAATTTTCATACATTTTTGACAGTTTGCGATTGAGATGCGAATGTGAAAATTAATTGAATTGGCACTCAGGTCAGAAACAGTCAGACGTAAGTTTTGTTGCACGGATAAAACAAGTATCTGACGTTGGATAATTCAACCCTAACTTTGGTAGGTTATGCATTAACTTTTCAAAATATTGATTAATTTTGAGCGTAGCCCACTGTCATCTAACACCTCATCACATCATCATCAGAGAACACAGAGAGAGATCTGAACACGTGGTGTCGTCAAGAGTAGTTAAAATCCACAATTGTATGGGATAATGATAACTTAAAAGATCTGATCATTGGTCTACTTGAATACCTAAATAGGAACAGGCCACTAACCCAAGATTCTGCACTCCTGATACACTGACAGCAGTAACAGTATGGCTCATAGACGAAAATTAAAAAGTTTGCAGAGTCCCAGCACGTTTGAAATAGTTCGTAAGTTATCTTTTAAACGGAGTTCGATGATTAGCTTTGGTATTTTGGTGTAAGCTTTTTATTTTAGCTTTGTCCATACGTGCAGAGAAAAATAGTTGCGAGTTTTGAGTCTGCTTTTAAAACGATATGAACAAAGAGTCTTTCAGGGTTTCGTACCCAATGGGTAACCAACGGAACCCTATTACTAAGCCTCCGCTGTCCGTCTGTCCGTCCGCCCATACGTCCGTCCGTCCATATGTCTGTCAGCGGGTTGTATCTCAAGAACCGTAATAGGTAGACAGTTGAAATTTTTACAGATTGTGTTTTCTATTGCCGCTATAACAAAAAATATTAAAAATTAAGTTTTACGATACGGAACCCTTCATGTCCGAGTCCTACTCGCACTTGGCCGGCTTTTTTATTTCAACTATGTGCACACAAAATAGTTAAGTTTTGAGTCAAAAATAAAGAGATGAAGCTGACTTCTATCGTGATCCTTTACGTTCTCTAGTAATGTAAAACGGTTCAAAATTTAATGTTTGGGTATCTTCGAAGGGATATTAGGGAAAGGTTAATGTACTTTATTGCAAGTTTAACTGGCGCCTACCATAGTAGTCCTAGTTTTTTTTTTTTTTTATAGTCTCCCATTTAAGTGCCAAAGGTCACGAAGCTTAACTTAGACCCTTTTAACAAGCCAAATTGCATTCTATGTGTATTTGAAATTAGTTGTAAGTATCTGAAGGTAATCCTAATCTTGAGTCTAATGGATAAGGGAGCACCGACTCCCAATAAAAAGTAACAGAACCTTTTTACTAAAACGGCGAACAATAATAATACAACCATACATAGAGGTCCATTTACCGAACTATACCGAATAGCTCCGTATTAGGAGGCTCATTCAATTTCCAAAATGTAGTAAATGTTGTGAACTTTACGGTTAAGACCTCCATGTACCGATATTAGTGAAAGAATTACTATAAAGATCGAACTCACCAGTCGTAAATGTGTATAGTGGGTACACAGCCTAAAAATAAATTCTTAACGGAACTTTACTTCTAACTAAGTCTTGGTTTAAGGCGGGGTTGCAGTACTTTTTAAGATTTTTGAACGTCTGAAAATCTTATTAATTATGAGTTTTTTAATAAATAAAAATCATTACATAAAAATTTAACATACCCTCAAGTAAATCGTAAAGATAGAAACGCGATTTAAAATGATTGGCTCGATACTTTTCTTAATCAAACATGACACTAAATTACAATTTTAAACGTGTACTGCTAAGCGATTTCATCACGAATATATATAAAAGTTATATCAATAGATAGAGCTTTTTATTTTGAAGTAAATGTTGAAACCATATTGTATATCTTTATCAGTTTTCGCCAAGAAGAAAAAACAATCAAAATTTAGGCATTATTTCGCTCGCCGGACAGTCGCTGTTGTTCGTCAAAACACACAGTACTGCAACCTCGCCTTAAGGTGGTTTTGGAGACCAAATTGAATGGTTTTGCAGAACTGGTGTAGTTTCCTAAACTTGAAACTATTCAAGCAACGGATTCTAGTACAACAAGATTAAATGAACATTGCATTTCAACTAAAATCCTTAGCGACGTTTAAACTAATGTAAATATTTCAGTATAACACTATCATCACTACAAATTATAAAACAAAGTCCTTCGCCACGTATTTCTGTATGTATGTCTGTTCGCGATAAACTATGAAACTACTGCACCGATTTTCAGGCGGTTTTCACCAATGGATAGTGGTTTAGTATATAGTTTGTCAAGCGGGCAAAGCCGCGGGCATCAGATAGATGACAACAAAGGTACAAACTGTTTGTGAAATTGTATTATACGTACTTTTCATCTTATTTAAACATCCGTGAAAAGACTTCTCGCAAACGGAACGAAAGTAGGTAGACAAACGGAATTTCCTTCTAGTTGTTAAATATGCATTTATACGTTAGAAATTGATAGTCTATTAACCAACAGACACATCACTGTTACTGCAATATCATTAAGCCAAGGAGGCTGTTGCTTAGCTTACGACACGTAAATTGACTTAAGTATTCATGGCCTGATGAATAAGTGATAGGAATGAGCGGGGATGCGATCGAATCAGGCCCGATTTCAATGACCGGAATAAGTTTCTCAGAGGTTTCACTTCGGTCGAGGTCCGACTGTTACCTCACTCCTCCTATGAACAGGTAGGCATCTCCAAGGAAATGAAACAGCAGTAATAAACATAAGGTGGCAGTAGGAACAGAAAAATTGCGTTACGCAAAAATAAGAAATAGTAACAAAGAATAAAAAAAAATAGTAACACACGTAAAAAGATACTTTCACAATGTAATGCTCACTCATATTTCATACATAAATTTTGCACATGCGTCGGGGAATAACACAAAGCACGCGAAAGCTTCTTTAAATATTCCTTTCCTTCATAATCAAAGTGCTGCGTTTGTAAGATAAGAATTCCCTACGCGCCGAGACGTTGACTGTGTGTGAGAGAATCGTTACACCAACGAATTATTTTACTCAGCTATTTGTCAAAAATACTTCGACAAATATTTGGGAGACAATACACTTTCACAGCCCTTAGATGTTTGCGCGTTTATTAATAGCACAGCTAATTTGTTTCACGATTAATTAATATCTTCAGCTCTAAATTGGCGCAGAGAACATTAGTTAGTTACTAAATACATATTTAACCACTATAAACATCTAATAAAACTTACTTGAGTACACTTGAGGGAGTTCGTAAACAACATCGGAGTCCACAAGCCTCCGGAGAAAGTTTCACTTATTTTCCTACGATAAAAAAACTCTCAATTTCTTTTAAACATGTAAGAGCTTACGAGAGACGCGTGGAAAAGTTACTTAAAATCGTATATAAACAGAAATACCGTCTCCGCGGATTATTTAAAGCAACCCGTGAAATTTCAATGAATATCCTTAAAACGCGGAGATTAAACCAAAAAAGTTTTTGTATTTGCTTAGCTCTTCACAGCTGATATAACTGGATTGCAAAAGTTCTAAGGATGAGCATAAAATGCTCCAGTCGGGGGAGGGAAAAGAAAATCAGTATTAAGAGTGTCGCAATAACTGTGAGTGTGTTTTTGTTACGGCAAAGTTCTTGAGTAACTAGGTAACGCGGCATAATGGCCCTGAGTAACGTTTTATGACTTACGTCAGCGAATAACTACCTGACACCCTATATAAAAGTAGGTATGCCTCTTATTTTATTATTCAAAAGTAATGACATATACATAGGACTACTTTGTTTGAAGATGCTCCAAATTGCTCGCTTCGAATCAAATGTATGAGTGCCTACTACTCGTGTATGAAAATGGTGTAATAGATTTCTTATTATGTTATGAATATAATATATTTCAAGAGCGCCAGTTTATTTCTTCGGGCTTTTAGTTATTATTTTTTACCGCCAGACGCTCCTAGATTCGAAGATTTTTATATTATGCTTTTTGAGACATAGGTGTGTTTGAACGGGAAAACTAAGTTTACATCAAGTTTTATACGTAAATCATTTGTTTCCTATTTCCATTACATTCAAGAAACACTTTCTTCAAACACTGAAGTAGGAGTACTCACATGTAAGGCCCCTTCAGACTGTTACGAACCTTTATAAATGACTTCGGAGCATGTTCATTAAAAGCTCCTCTTTCATCTCAGAACGACTCAAGACGACAAAAAATATTAAAGAAATATTATTTCGTTTCACCATTTTCTCCAAAGTTGCCAATTCATGATAGGACTACAGTTAGCTAGATGGATATTATCTATTCATCGGAAGACCCGGCCCTCCCGACTACAAAACAGGATCACTTGCGAACGAAAATGTATTGAAATCACAATGTAACCTGAGGCTTTTGTCCATTGAAAACATTTTTTATGCATTAAAAATATCTTAGAAATGTTTATTTAACAATAGCGTTTAAGAGAAATTACTTATTCATGGCACGTCTGAATTTTCCTTGCTTTTGTTAACAGTGGGAATCGATTCGCTTGCTTCGTGTAAATTGATAGCTGATGCAACTGAAATTTATTGTACATTTTTGACACCCTTGTTCTTGCCAACTTTTCAAATTATATTTAGTTTTACATTTTCGCCGTTCGAAAATTCGCAATCGGATTTATTAGGAACGGGGATTTGATAATGTAGCATTTGAATCAAGTTCGCTGGTCCGTAGTGATTTTATGTTAAAAGCGCCAATTTAATCGATTCGACGGAATAAAATAATGAACTGACGGGACCCGCGTCCATAAAACACGATTTTATCATACCGTTGGGAGGGACACGTTTTCGAATATCGTAATAAAAAAGTCACAGATGTCAAATTTATGACGTTGGACCATTGTAAAGAGATTAAAAGATTTACTACGGATGAGGGTGGCAGCTACGAACGCTACGCAGCTACGCCGAGCGCTACGCCACGCCGCCCGCTACACCGCTACGCTGTAAGTTCTACGAGAAAATAATTTTACAAGTTTAATAATGCTGTAATCCTTTTGTATCGGTGAAATTAACGTCCGTCTGTATTACCTACTATTATATAAAGGAAAGTTTGTTGGTTGTTCATCCTAGGTAAATATATGACTATTTATGCTTCGCAAATAAGCTTTAAAACCTAGTATCGTGTAGATATTTATTCTTCGAAATAGTATACAAATGTCCACTATGAGACAGCCAATAAAATAGTTCCGAACTCACCCAGAAGGTCTTGGAATTAACTGAAAATTCATACATACCTGTAACAAAAATAAATATCATGAAGACACAATACTTTACACAAAAAGCCAACACCATCAAATTAATTTAAATATGTATTATTTAAAATTCAGTGCAATAATTAACAAGTAATAAAAATACAGCGACTAATCAACAAATTCATTGTAACGTCTCCGAGCGCAGTGCTAATGTTGGCGTCAAACTCACAGAATTATGAAAAAGATATTTCCCTTGGGGAGGGCGATGCCTTATAAATGTCCGTAACTTGGTGAATAAATCACGGTAAGCGCTAACGCCGCCAAATAAATAATTTTCTTTATTCATCAAAATTAAAAGGAGCAGTTGACAAAGCGACCCTTAATTATTATTAAAATCCGATTTTGTTCGCGGCTATAAAAGCCCGATCGCCGAGTTACCGCCAGTTTATTTGCCCGACGGTCGTACGCAACAAACACCATTATTAAACTTATACCCAGTTTCCTTTTCCTCCTTTCTGAATACAGTTATATTTTCTTTCTTCCTAACCCCACTTGTTTTTATGAACCGAATCTGTCAATATCGAAGGATTATTGATGTGTTCTCACGTTATTATGAATATATTGAAGAATGTTTCAAGTTTGGATCGAATATGGGAATATGAGGAATGAGAATTTATGTGTAATATTTTGAAGATACTTTGCATATTTCTGTTTTTGTCAGGCTACAATGGTTCTACAGTGAGTCAAAGGCCGCTTTGTTTGTACTTATTTTCTATTTTTCAGCGAATTGAAAAACCTAAATAAAAGTTGGGAATTCAAGGGTTATCAAAAAACAGGCATCATTCTCTTTGTACACACAACAGTGTTCCATTACCGAACGTAAAGTAGTAAAAAAAAAATCGTTCGTATTTTCTGATTCCAGGAACCCTGAAGCTGTAACCTGCCGTAGCTAGAGGTGCATTAGCTGGCGTTTTCGAAGCCGACGAGGAGATTACTTAATGGTCTAAACCAGACGCGGAGTTGTACGGGAAGCGATGAAATAAAAGGAAATAAAACAACCAGGTACCTAAGGGTTTGTTTAGTGTTGAGAAATACTGAAATGCAAGTACAACAATAGGATTAGTTCGCCCGTAGCCGAAGAGAAATGTTTTACGTCCTTTTGAAGTTAACTTAATCTAAAACCGATATAAGAATCGATTGTTTTAAATATGTTTGTCTTATTTGCAATTCTGATTAATTATTATTCTGCCAACGAGATATTTCTTATGGTAATCATTTAATTTTACTTTATTTAGATAGAATACGGTTTACAGAAATAAGTGTTACATAGTCTTGTGAGTAAAGTAAATCTTAGCTGAAACGAAACATGCTATCATCATGAGCACGGATCAATACTACACCTAGTACATTTATAACCTAATCTAATCTTCTTAAGTTAGTTCTTCGTAAGTTATAGACATTTGTTTAAGTAGCATGAGCTTATAATATTATGCAAACGGCCTGGATCCAACCGGTTGTATATGTTTAGCAGTAAAAGATTTATTTGTAAACAAGTGTTCCGTACAAGTGCACATCGAGTTTTCAATTACACAAAGTGATGGCCACACTGAAGCGGGCGTACCGCGAAAAACGCCGCCGCGGTCAGGCAACCTGACCGATTGCACACCGCTCACTCGAGACCACTCCAATCCCGGCAAAATCAACACAAACAATTATAAAATAAGGTTAGTTTTCCAACGCTCGCACTGCCGCATCTACGAAAATCGAGGAACAACTCGTTTTCGAAAGGTTGAAGGAAAACTCGATCGCTTTTCCAGGGGGAAGCTCTCAGTGGTTTATTGCGTTATTACCTGGACGTGTCTGCCGCGTCGGGACAGCCGCAATTTGGGGAGAAAAGAACGATATGTTGCGAGGAAAGGGATTTTATAGAGCTCCAGAGCAGCGGCTCCAGAGAAAAGACCAAGCGCCCGTCTCACTCCACGCCTAGCGTAATTTTCTTTGATCGAAAACTCTACAGGACACTACTTCAGTTTTTATTTTCATCCAATTCAATATCGTTGAACGGTTTGTAAGACACGCTTCGGAACATTTCCCAGTATTTTGTTTGTTCCTTTTAGTTTATATTTCGCTTGATTCGTTTGTGCTGCTGGCAATATTCTGTGAGGTGACAATTTTATCCCTCGTTTCTTATTTTAAATCACGACCGATTTTAGATTTATTTAACAAAAGGAGAATTTGGTGAGGAACTGTACATCAGTAACTAAAATACAGATAGAAATACGTCACAATATAAGACTCGTATTACACATCGTTCACTACAATCCCATAAGTCATCTACACCGAATTCGATTCAATAAAAACGTTAGATGTGACCAAAGATTTGCTCCAATAATCGAGCGACAAAAACTGTAACTTCGTCTTAGGGCCAATGAAATAGGAGTGGATGTCCATAAAATAAAATAATAACTGGTCAATAAAATCTTTCTGGTTTGGGGCAAATCTGTCAAATATGTCTGGCGGACTGTGAAGGGGGATAAGAAAGACGTCGAGGGGTGGAAGGGGCGCCAAGTGCTCGGAACTTGATCTGCCGTAGGTTGATGGCAGTTGCTATCAATCGGCAGGTAATTGGGGCCATGTCAACCGAGTAAACGACGCCGCCAATGGTCAGGATATTCTTTTCTATTGCGATTGAATTTGAGTACAATGTTAAGTATCGATTGTGGTGAGATAAATGGAGTGTCTACCTTTACTTACATTGAGACGATGCAAGTTATTAGCTATTTATCGATTTATTGTTCAGATTTAAAATAAACATGTGAAATAGTAATCTTTAACTACTAATTCACCATAAAATTTCTGAAATGCCCGATAGGCAGTACCTACAACACTTTTCACTTAAATAAGTAAGTTAGTTTATCAATTTACTTTTTTCCTAAGAACAAGTATATTGATAAACTAACCCGGAACAAAGTCCGTCACTCATAATAGTAAGGTACAGTTTTTACGAGTTTCCTACTCACCCAACTAGCAGTTGAACGCCCTATCTAAAGAAGTTCTATCCAAACTTTCCGAACACATGAATGAATAAAGAAACATCGTAAAATACAGTAAAAAGGTAAAGGGAAAGTCGGAATGTCGCGACAGATGAGGTATTCGGAGTTAGCGATGAGCAAGAACAACACTACAATAATATGACGGAGAAGTTCCTCAAGTCGGGAGACGTCGTCCTTCGCTAAATTATGTACGACCCGAAGGTTGATTGATAGAGAATGCTATTTACCTTCGGTGTCGTGAAATAAAGACGTCCGCAGTCCATTATTTATTTACACAGAGCGGATTTAAAAAAAAAGGTCGAAGTTACGACTCAAGGTCCTGATTTATACGTGGTGAGAAAACTGTAATCGGTTGTGTCATTAGGACTGAAAATACTGAAATCGAACATTAGCTTTAATACTAATACGAGCGTAATGTGAGTTTAAATATAAGTTTTGTTTCCAAGGTTCCTAAATAACGGAAAGTATTACTGGCTTATGATATTATTTAGCGATATACAGTCACGGGTCGTAAGGCCCGTAAAGCTATCGCCTTGGTTGCTGTGGTGGGCAATCGGTAAATGTGAGCATTTGGGGAGGAAGCACGTGACTAGAGTCTGCTATGTAACGCTAACATCTGTATCACATTTTATCGCGTTTAAATAGATACAAGCTTTCGTTTTGTGGTAGGAAAGTGAGGAACGTATTTTTTGCCTCGAAAATGCAAGAAAGAAACTCATGGATCTAGGTAATTATTTTATGCCGAATAAAAGAACTATGAACTATTTTTTAACCGACTTCCCAAAAAGGAGGAGGTTATCAATTCGGTTGTATGTTTTTTTTTTTTTTTTGTTGCCTCATAACTCCGACAATTACGAACTGATTTGAAAAATTCTTGTTTTATCTGAAATATACTTCTGAAATATGCTTGATATACTTGCAGATTGGTCCCATTTAAATCATATCAAAATCGGTTACGAACTTTGGATTTTAAATCGAAATACCTGGAATTTGACTATTTAGATGATTCTTTGATAATCGAAATTGCGTATTTTGCTTTTCTGCGATTTTGCAGTGGTGTTGTTAGGTGTGGGGCACCACTAAAAAGTGAAAAATAAAAAAAACTTTTTACAAAAAATACAACGGACTTCCAAAAAAAAACACTACAAAGTAAAAAATAACTTTAATTTCGGAAGTCGGTGTCAAAATACGAAGAAAGTAACAAAAACACTGACTTCCGAAAATAAAGTTATTTTTTACTTTGTAGTGTTTTTTTTTGGAAGTCGGTTGTATTTTCTGTAAAAAGTTTTTTTATACATTTTTTTGGGAAATGGTACAGATGATGACTATGCCCGAATAATTAAAAAACTCTGTAGGAAACCCAGTCTCCTATAAAACTATGAGATGATTTTAAAATGCAAAATTATCACAAGATAAATTACTTCATAATATTTTTGTGCAAAGTTGCCACCAACGATTATGCCCAAAAAAAAGACGACCTGCATCGTCCTAACTTACGTTAGCAGGTTCGCAAGTGTATCTAAAAATAACCCGACTAGGGCTATAGGAATCAATGTGAGCGTCCCAGTCTCCATAACAATCGAGGCGGGAAATTGCCCGACTTGGTCCGATCCGCGCAATAACCTCCGACTTCTCATTATGCAGATTGCCCCTCGACTCACATATGCACGTACACTAAACATCTTACCGTGGTCCACGTGTGGCTATCATCTACATTTTTACAACTTGCATGTCTGAGACGTGCCAGTTTGAGTCTTTACTGCTGATGAATTAAGTTTGTGTATTTTTTCTTGGGGACTTATGACCTTATGTTTTGGATGTTTTAGTGGGTAAATTATGATTCATTTAGATGGAGAAAAATGCTCCTAATTTCAAGTGTCTTTTTCTTTTGAGTTTCTATAGGTTTTCCTGAAAGGCTAACATCGAGAAATTGTTTTGCATTCGTACTTATTATGTCGGTTTTGGTAAATTTTATGTCAAACTCCGGTGAAGTACGCATACTACAGCTGAGGGCTAATTATTCAAATTTTTAAGCAACTTACGCATTCGCATGTCAGTCGCAATTTGTCAAAAACATGCCTCTTCCATACATTTTTGACAGACTGCGACCGACATGCGAATACGATAACTAGTGGAATTAGCACTCTGATCAACTAAGAACTTAAGCATTGGCCAGGGAGGTTACAATAACAATCGGAATCTTAAAAAAAAAAAAAATCACTACGGCTTTGTTTGTGTTGGAAAATATTTAGCTTCAACCTAAATATTTTCCAACACGAACAAAGCCGTAGTTACACCGCGGGACTCCTACATCAACGTTGATCAAAGTTCAGTTAAGTAACGGTTGTAATAAGTGTATCGTCGGCGACATAATCTGCATAATTGGTAGCCGTCGTAGGATATTGCGTCCACGTGAGGCGGCGCGCAATTTTCTGCGCCATTTCCTCCAAATCGTCCAGTCAGATGGGCTATCCGACGCGCATGCCTATCCGATGCTTAACTTTAACGCTTAATTGATACAAACTATAACGTTGTGTTGAAGAATGAATTTTTGAATTTTTTTGAAAAACGTTGTTTTCGTTTCGTTTTTATTAAGAATACAAGGAAAAGGGATTTTTCGTAAGAATTCGTATGTTGTACCTAGTTATATCTTCCGTCACACATAGGTTTACAGTAACATTAATATAATTTCAATTCATGGTCCTGGAGAATAAAAAACTTTGTTAATCCAATTTTTTGACGCCGACAGCAATACTATTAGTAACTATGGAGGCTTAAAAATTTGTTGTCGTAATTTACTCTGCTGTTATTTTTTACTTTTAATAGGCATGCGTTCGACCATTATCTCATCTGATGGTAAGCGATGATGCGGTCTAAGATGGAGCACGCTTGCCTAGAACTAGCCTATTCACTTTTGACTTGAAGACTTAATTTTTGTAACGTTTGCTACAGCGATGATATAGTAAATAGTAAAATATAGTGCTGTTACCTTTTTATGTTTTAGAATAAATCTTTAAAGATTATTTCTCCTCCCAGATCGAACTACAGAACACACAAAATACAGAATCTCCTGAATATGTGCTTAAAATCAACCAAAGTCAAATAAAAAAATGTTCTCATCAGCACATCCCCACATTCGTTACCGGTAACACAAACAATTGATAACCTGAGCGCGTAAAGGGTTAGGTACATATCAAAATGTGTTGGTTTAATTAAACAAGAGTTCCAAGCAAACGTCAGTTAGATTGTTGGCAGATAGGTATTTGTACCCCTTTGATTACATTTCACTTGTCCACCGTTTACTTCCTTAGGCATTGACGCTAAATTACTGTACTAATGAATAATATAATACGATTATGTTTAATCTGTGTTGTAATCAATTATATTGGTATGAACGGGTTTGATTGATTGTATTACTTTTTTAAGTTTGTAGAACACGGTTTAGGGCGTTCCAGGCCACATTTTTTATTAATGAAAAATCTATAGGTACTAATATTAAAAAGCTGAAGAGTTTGTTTGCTTGAATGCGCTAATCTGAGGAACTACTGGTCCGATTTGAAAAATTCTTTCAGTGTTAGATAGCCCATTTACTGAGGAAGGCTATAGGCTATATCATCACGCTAAGACAAATATGAGCTGAGCATTAATGGAAAATGTGACGCAGACAAAGTTGCGCGGGTCAGCTAGTTGTTGATATACCGGTTATTGTGAAAATACTTAGGTACTAAAGACTATTTTTTAACTTTTTATTGCAGGAGGATAGGGTAAGTCCATACAAATATTTGCTCTTCTACGACTTTAATTTATTTCTAAATACTTTATTGTACACCAAGATAAAACATACGAGTAAATAAACAAAACCACAAACAAACAAATAACATTGGCGGCCTTATCGCATTCAACTTTGTATTTTTTTTTTGAGATGGGTTTACTCTTGACTTTAGTTTAGCTCAGAGGTGACGGAGACAAAGTCGACGATGGAGTGAGCTTTCCCTTATTTTCTTAAACCATAATTCTGCATCTCTAAAATAATAAAAAGAACTACTTAAAAACCCAACCAACACCAAAAAATAGTCCACTCCAAAACCATTAACGCAGCCGACGCGTCGCTCTAAAACTGTCCCACTTACCAATTTTCACCTAGACCTAGTAACTTGAAAATGATTACGTTCCACATCGTCACGATCGATGCGTCCGCTCATCCCGACGTCACGCGATTTGTCGTGCAACGCCACGTTTTTTCATCAGATGAAAGCCCCTATTTATAACTCGAGCAAATATTTTCAACGGACGGCTGAGTTTTCTGTTTTTGTGCACTTGAGATGCATTTATATCATGTTAATTGAAGATAGTGCTGCAATTCAGCGGTTTTTTGTCTCTAATCCGCAATTAAAATGTGCACAGCCAAATGCGGTTTGTAATTGAGTTTTTTTTATATATTTAGAAGTAGTAAATATTAATTTGTCTTAACAGGAGTTTTGGCTTTCTAAGACTGCATCTGTATGGGTGGTTTAATTAAAATTGTTTCTAAAATAAAATGTAAAATACAGTGAATCAACACAGTGTTGGTTTTCTTCAAATTGTTTTTTAACAAAATGTGTGTACCTATGTATTTATATTTTTTTTTCTGTGTGTCTTACTTAGTTTCAACTGCATCTGTCATCTTCTGTCTCTACATTACCTGTGTTATCGATTAGTAAAAATACTCACGGCGTTAAACGGCAGTGTCGTTTTTACTAGTCCATAAAGTTTCATCAAAATAATCTAACACAAAGCACCCTTTTCCACCATTTCCGCATTTATATCCAATTTCACTTAAAACCGGATAACGTCATAGCACGTAATACAACATAATAGTTTTCATCAAATAAATGTTGCCACAGAGGAAATGAAGATTTGAAAAGCAGGTGTCCAAGGATTACACAGAGATGGGGTCACGTGCGCGGCTGAAATGCGATGACAATGCAATCGTGCACATTGCACTAACGTATTGCACTTTGCACATAATCCACACTAATCGTGGTCCGGTGAGGATGAGGATAATAGGTTGCGGCCGTAATAGGTTGGTCAGGGAGCATGTATTTTTTTCACCTGGTAACTACGAAGCTAGCAAAGAAGCTCCTAACGTATAAAAATTGTGTATATTAAACTTATAGCATTTGAAAGGACCAGCTCTAGATATTCGATAAAGGTTAGTTCAAGTAGCTTAATTCTAGTCCCATAGGTAACATGCTAACTAAACTGACCCATCACTTACGTGATTGTTAACACGCAACGTGCCTGTTCATGAACTGACATTTAGTTCATTTAGCAGTAAAATACGCCTTAAAAGACTGCCAAAAAATTAGGAAATTACTTAACTTCAAGTTACTTTGACTCAGTAATTTATTTGCAAAAAATAACTTTAAGAAGACTTTTTTTCCAGCAAAAATTGCATCACGGTAGAGATGTTCCTACAAATTTAAATGAAGCTTGTTTATGAATTTACAACTTTTTCAATCCTAATGCACAAACTTATTTCGAGTAAAATTAAAGTGTTTACGCTAGAACATTAACCGGATCCGTTGAAAGTTTGTCTTAATTAATCTTTAAAGCTATTTAGTCAAAGAGAAGTAAATTCCGTTGGCCGCTTTATTGAATTCTAAGTCCGGAAAGTTGCCTTAAATAAGAAAGCATCGATACCCGACGTCTGAGCGCCGCGGTAGTCTTTAAACGATTTCCTAACTTAATATAAAGTTACAAGATTGTCTAGTGGGAACTTCACTCGATTTCAGATTTTTTACAAAAAAAAATAACCGTGGATGCTGCTATAATAATACCTATCGATTGGTGAAGTTAGTGTTTTCACACCTACTTTCGTTCCTCCTTCACCTTCTTTATTTTGTTTTTTTAACAGAAACGTATTCACTTTGCATGCGACTGTATCGTATTATTAGCCTAATCATCAAGAGCATAAAAAATAAAAATCCTTGTAAAGTCACGAGTCGGACTAATCCTTCTTCTATTTACTTTTTGTCACAGCTAATTTTCTAATTTAGTTGCAAATGTACCTACCTAAGTTTCGACGCATGCTATACTCAGTATTATTACTCCCGACATTGCTGCTGAAATTTTTATATTCGAATGAAAATCAGTCATTATTCATTCAAGTGTACGTACGGGAATTAGTCGCGTAAATTACCATAATTGTAAATAGTCGTCGAAGGTAATAGCGAATATTGAATTATAGATGAAGTATTGGAAGTGGGAGATGAATCCAGTTTTTTTTCTCTGTTGAAAACCCTGAGGGAAATTCCCGGCAGCATTGCGGCTGCGAAGCCTTCAATTTATGCAGGGGGCGCATTGGCGTCTATCCGGATGACAATCTTGACATACGGGAGGCGGCTGAACAATGCAGTTTTGTTAGAACATCGTACGTGAGCTTGAGCATTTGCATTTTGCAGACCATTTCATCGTTTTATGTATCGATTGTTACGGCTACTTATACAGCAACATCACTATAACAAAGTGCGAGCCTAAAGCAATTACGAGTCTCAATCTAAATGAAATTTCCAACTAAGCTCTCGAGACCCTAAAGATTTCACAGAACATTATTACTACTGCAAAATACCCCCCAAGGCGTGAACTTTAAAATTTATACCAAATTCACGACAACAACGACCAAAATTATTACACAATCAAATCAAGAGAACTGAGAATTTAAGCAAAACTGGATAGGGTGGCACAAATGGAAAATATGCCTGGTGTTTGTGTTATAAACTCGACCAATCATGTCGGCGCTAGCACAATGTGGGACTAAACGGCACGCCAACAAAAGAGCCGTAAAGAATGGGCCGCCGACACACTCACGCTAATAAAATAGTTCGAAGCAACAGGTCGCTGCGGCCCGCTCGCTTGCCAATACAATACTACCAACTATGAGTGTGTATCTGTGATTCCTCGTACCTCTTGCAGTGTGAATCACTGCTAGATAGATGCTGTATCATATTGAGATTGTTGTGTGTCGATTTCTTTACCAATTCAGTTTTATTTTTGTTAGCAGCAAAGAATTGTCAAGGTGTTTATTTATATTTAATCTTGAACTCAAAGGAATAATAAGGATTCCAATTGACTCGTAAAGTGCTCATTTATGTTTGACGAGATTGTGAGTGACAGCTACAGGAGGAAAGAAATCGGTGCGGAAAAGTGTATGGAAATCTTTTAAATATCCGTATCCTGAATATTCTATTTTTTCAGCTCGATCTTATACTTTAAGATGAGCGAGGTAATTTTGTTCGTTTATCCTTTAGGACTTTATAAATCTTTCCACTTTTCTACGACCGATCAATCATTACCCACTTAATAATAATAATTGAACAGACAAATGAGACTATTAATAATAGCAACAATAGTCCATCACTATCCTCTTTGGCCCCCTCTATTACTCGCCAAGATATGGAGGGTCCTCCACCTGCAAGCAGCATTGTTTTATCGGACGCACTCAATAACCTTTAAGATAGGTTATATTTTGATTGAAAGCACTTGTGAGCCAGTGGAGTGATTTATGGGGGAAATCGCTGTGGAAATACACATTTTCTTAGTACTCGAAGTTAATTTTGAGCTTTCTTAATCATACCCTAAGTACTAATAAACTATGTAAGACCACACCTCAAAAACTTACCAATGTAAGTAATTTCAAAGGGCTCGTACACACAAAACTACAGAACACACAAAACAATCTGGCTACCTGTACCTGTACTGCGTTAACTAAGGCTATTTACAGGCCAGCAAGAACGACGGTCGCTGAGCCCCTAATACCCAGGTCGCGTGTACCTTGCGGTCCCACCGCAGGATTTACAAGTTTTCTTCTATTGGTCCAAACGCTTATTTCTGTTAAGGTCCGCTACGACTTACATAACTTTCACCCACCGTGTTTTCACAAAGTTAGCTTTCACCAACCCTTTGATATTTTGTCGATTTGTGGTTTTCCTTCTTGTGCCAACTACCACAAGGAAATTCGCTTGTTGAATAAACTTATCCTTACAATCCATTGTTACCCCGAACCCCTTTCGAACTATCTGATAACTATGTATGGGATCAATAAAAACATTTTTACGTGTTTTTTTAGGTCGATCGGTCATTGCGTTGTCGAGCTTGGGGGCAAAATAAATAATTCCCATATAAAGAGAAGGAAGGGTTGATTTAATACAGCGAAGTTTAATACAAGATGAAAAGACATGCTTTAATTTGAGGGCAAACAAAGGCGGACGTTGTTTAACGTTCAGCCGCAGTCGACAAAGAACAATCTATTTAAGAGAACAGCGAGTACATTGGGTGGGAAGGCGGCACTAAGTGAGGAGTGACAAAACTTGAGCCGGCGACTAATTAGCAATACAAACATGAATCAGAGGCTATTACTTGTAATTGAATTGTCGCCGGCGGCAAAGTTGTCGCCGCCGCGAATTTAAATATCGCGCTTTACGAGGTTCCCGTACTTTGCCCGAGGGATTATTATTACGTGAGTTTAACTTATAATTGCAACTAGCACAGCTATTTTTGTAGATTAAAGAGTTTATTGTTTTTTTTTTTTTAATAATATTTATCGCTGTTGAACTGGGTGTTTTAACTGCACTGCAGTGATTGATCACAACAGCTTTTCAGCTCAGTTATTAATTGGTTGATATCTAAAATGAACCATAACATAAAAAATAGTGAAAGTGAATTAAATCTAAAGGCTTTTCCTGCATATATGAGACCTATCAAGCTTAAAAATATTCCGGTGCTCTTGAAATAACGAACATATTGATGTAAATAACATGCTTTATGCAAATAATAAGTGTGCCAGTGAGCCACCAAGTTTATAAATCGCGTATTTCCGAAATACAAACATGACATTCAATGTGAACATTAAATTTCAAGTCAGTCATTGTTTTCAGATCGGCTACATTTATACATAATATATATATGAATACCGCGTGTATCTGACATCGACGCACAAACGATTTCCATGGGTCCAGGGCATGATTTTGGACACCCCAATGTTGAAATTTTTCGTCGGTTATTTTCTCATTTTTTTCAAGAGTACCACAAAGTATCAGCTCAGCTGAGTTGATATCTATTGTGGTTTTATTCAGATAGCTCTTTTTAGTGAAAGTAGTTCATTAATTATTTTTTTATTAAAAATCTCATTGGGTTAGGTCAGAATAACGATTATGAGCAGTCTAAAGTAAAAAACCCTTGAAAAAAATGAAAAAATGAGAAAAAAAGCCGACGAAAAATTCCAACACTGGGGCGTCCAGAATCATGCCCCGGACCCATGGAAATCGTTTGTGCGTCGATGTCAGATACACGCGGTATATATATGCGGCGGATAAATATTCATCGCAAACAAATGACGCTAAATTGCTGCGGCAACTTACCCGATTTTGCCCTTTTGCCCGCGGACAATTTTTCACAGAAATATTATAAAACACTTCTCTCTCCTTGCTCTGAAGAAATTATCTCCCCCATTGACTAAAATTTTTCACGGCAAGTTTGACTTCAATCCATTACATTTTTCCCAGTTTTATCTTGAAACTGTCACGACAAAGTTGGATTGTGTTAATTGGGAGGTTGGATACTTTTTGTTAGAACATTTTGTGTACTACAGAAGTGTTTTTTAAATGGAAAATTTAGGCGCTGAATAGTTTGCGGCTTTTGTTTTATTTTTCCAGTTCATTTTTGTGCCGTACGTTTTGTGTGAATTAAAAAATAACTTTGAAAGCAATCTACATAATTCTAGTAGGTATCACAATATGCTTTGTATTTCGCTGAAATTCTGTGAGCGTTTAGTTTGACCTGAATACTGGCAAATTCCATTATCAAATCAGAATATACTTGGAAACTTTGTTATGGGACATTTAATAAGTTGAAACATACGGGAACACTAATTATGTTACCCGCACTGTCCTATCTTGTGCGTGCTAATTACTTCCCATACGTCATTGCGGTGTATGTTTCATGACGTCACATATCTGAACCATCTTGCCCTTAATACTCTCGTATGTGTTGGTATAAATTAGAAGTTGAGTTTCATTCCCCTGTTCCAACATGTGAACTTTACTTAAGGGCCCACAAACTCGAACTGGTGTGCATTTTTAAACAGGTTAAACAACAAGTGAACTACGGTTCGCTTTGTTTAACCATGATTGATTATGGTTCATGAATTATTTAGGTTTTTGGGATTGGTTCTTCAATCTAAATCAAAGGTTTGACTAACTTTTTCTGTTCACATTAGAATTGAGTAAATGATTGCACTTCTAGTTACAAATTACAGATATTTTCTATATTATAAAACGGAACATGAAGGTAAGACCGCTTAAGAAATTCAAACCCTGAAAAGTGGCGCGGTAAACGTTTAGACGAAAATGTCGGTAGGCTACCATCAAGGCACTAATTTAAAATACCTTCCAGTCATTACCATCCGAATCACCAAATCGAAGATGTCTCGAGAGAAAAACAACTTATCAGACAATGAAGGCAAGAACTTCGTTTTCCCTGAAAATAACCTCTGGACTTAATTTCACTTGTTCATTTCACCACTACATAGATAAGTCCAGAAGATCTACTCCATACACTGAGCGTAGACTCGCTTCACAAGACCACTCACGACTGGCATTTGTTTGGATTTGTTCCACATTCAATTCAAATCCGGACAAAATATTGTATTGAATGCGGAATAAACCTTCGTTCAAGATGTTTCCAGAGGGCTAATTCTACTCATTCTCAAGCAACGTTCGCATTCCCATCTCAGTCGAAATCTGTGAAAAATGTAGTTATGAAAGACGAGTTTTTTTTTTTGCGCAACAGTTCATACCGGACAATTGAGGTCGGACAGGCAAAAATTTCACGTAAAATACTGGTATTCAGCTGCATCCAGTAAGAATGGACGGCACAACCAGCATATTATATGGGAATAGACTAGGATGATGATGAGTATCAGACCAACGTGCCTTTGCGTCTGAATATTCACTCACTTTCTGGAACTGACCTTCTGTGTTAAGTTATTCTACGTCAGCAAAATGACCTTGATATTATAATACCATGCCCAGACAACATTACACAAACAATTATTATCTGGCCCTTTGTTTGCAAAATTTAACGCGAAATTTCCATAATCTGAACGTAGAGGTTGAATTTCAGGTTTTATTTTTGGGTAATTTGAATTTAATTTTTGTAGCGTAATTTGAGGTATTGATGATCTTCTACGGGTAGTATGTACCAGTATGCTTATGCTTGTATGCCTTGTATTAAACGATATTTGTGAATGAAAAGCATACATAGCTTTTATTAAATTACCAAGAATGCTTTTTTAGGCATGCATAATTGCGTAGCTACCAATAAAGAATTGAGAGACGAATCAGCTTTGCAGTAAGCGTACTATATTTTTATAGTTGATGGATCCAAATTAAAAAATCAATCAACTATAAGAGGTTGACAGGAGATGTTGCAAAGAACATAAGATAACCATTTCGACCTACAGAAAAATTGCTGACTGACTTTTAAATAAAGTCAGTCAGCAATTTTTCTGACACAATAGTACCGATATACCAGGATCGCAGAATCAAGAGGCAGTTTGTGCGAGCTCTCAATTCCTTGACTCAGCTAAGAAGGGATTAGGCTGCTTCGCACGCACTCGGATTTCTCTGGTACAGACATCTTCGAGTGAAATTTAGGGATTAAATCCTCTTTTGGTACCAAATGGCGCGTTGAGTTTGATTCAGCGACATATTTTTATATATTAAAACGTGCTCCTAATGGATTTAGGTATGTTTCTGTTGGCTGTAGGTGATTACTTATGACATTTTGATTGATCAAAACTCATTTACTCGAATTAAGTTTGATATAAAAGTATCAGACTTATATGAAGAACATTTCAAAGAGAATAAAAAAAACCTTCGATTTTCCTTTAAAATACTGCACCGTAAAAATACCTATAAAATAACCCCGCTGTCTTTTAACATTAATTTTCACGTAGATAGTCTGTGTCAAAAACTTTTTCTATCTCAGAAATCGCTGATGACACTGGAAAATGAGGAGAAAAACGATTTTCTTGCCGCCATCCACTAAAACTATAAAGGTCCCATTTCCTAAATCATGAAGGAAACTTTGACCGATTGCCGTAAACTGATATAATATTTATCCTTAGATTGCTTTTTCCTCAAAAAAGAATGGCTACACATTGTTTGTTGTGGGCAAACATTATTCCGGAATCGGATCGGTTCCAATAACGTATTTCGTGAAATATTTGCTACGAAATACTTTCTTAGAGTTGCTACCATACTTTTGAATTCTACAACCTTGTCTGTAAAAGGTAAGCTTCATTAAAACAGATAATTTATTTATAGGCTTTAATAGAAAAGTTTTGATCTTGTAGATTTCATCTTAAGAATTTAATCATGGAAAAGTTAATGTACGTATATTTTTCATATCCAAGTAAGTGAATAAATTAATGAACTCAAAGCTCAGTGGCAAGTTCATTCAATGCGAGCGAGCTATACAAACTAATGTACAGGATTTCTAGAAATAAGTACTTCATACGTCTAAACTTCATAGCGAACCGAAGTTGGTAAGGGGCATGTTTTCTACAAACATAATGTGGTGCGGGGACGGTATGAGGCTCTGAGAGGTTGGTCCTCCGAGTCAGACTTTATCTGATCTAGCCCCTGGATTAATTAACTTAAATGCAACAAGTCCGAGTTTGCGCTGCTCTCGAGATAGTCTGTCGCGTGTTTTACTATGGAAGCTGCTGAATTAAGTAAGTAGACTCACCCAGGATTATATTACGTTTCGTTATAGCGTCTCGACAGGAGATTTGTATGCAAACTTGGCTAATAATTGCTTTTTGATGTCATTAAATGAAGATAGTTTTGTGTGCTTTGAAATTTACAATTTCAAATGATTGAGACTTAGTAGGTGCTGACGATCTCTGCTTTTACTGCACTATTACCATAAGTAAAGAAACGTTAAATATTTCTCTTAGTAAAAATATACATTTTTAAGTACAAAAATGTGTGTTAATTTTTCAGATTCGCAGTCTGTGGGAAAATTTACTTAAAACGTAACAAGTCGCCGTTTGCTTTGCTGTAGAACGGTACCGTCGTCTGTTTTAACACGGAATTAAATAGTCTCGGCTATATAAGACTGGATGCTACTGTATTTTAAAATTAAACATCTAATTATAAGTTAAGATTCATCTTTTGCAATAAAAAACTAAATGTGCTTATGTTAAGTCTGGCCGAAGATACAACTGCCACTAGGACAATAAAAAAGTTCCTATAGTAAAATATTTAATTCGGTAAAACTACCCCTGTCAATTTTAAGGGACTTTAGTATTGTATGCTACAGTATATCATAACAACTAAACTGACTAGCAGTAATTATTCCAACAATAATATACAAAGAGCAACAATTTATTGGAGAGAAATCGGCGCCATCGTATCGGATCCGTCGTCGGTCCCTCCGACGTCCGTTATTGGGACGCTGGGCTTACTCTCGCCAATTTATACGGTACATTCAAATTTATGCCGTATACTATTGTAATAGGGGTGGAGGTCACAGCAAAGATAAAGTTGTTAAGTTATACGGAAGCGGCCTAATGACGACATGGACTACAATAGCACGTGTGGCCCCTTGTTATTGGTATCTGACCTGACCGCTACGAGCGATTTGTCTAAATGAGATCCGGACCTCTTCTCCGATGCTTTGTTATTTTTTTTTTCGTACGTTGGCCCTTGCTTGTGAGTCTTGTGACGTATTCGTAGGAATTGCTCGTTTTCCTTGATTTCATAGAATCTGTTAGTTGATGTCTAAACTTTTTATTATATCCCTAAAATAAGTATATCTGAAGATAAGTTGATTACTGAATTATAGACCATATAGTTTTCACGCTTTGATTTAGAAATACCTATGTAGGCTTTCTCGTTTGTTTCCCTTAAGGGCCGAAAAGTGTAGCTTAAGCGATGTACCTGCCAAAAGTTCCTTGAAATAATTTACACGATTTATTACAAAAATAAACGATGATTATATGATATGATGTTACTACAAAATTAAATGATATATTAAAGAACCTTTACCTAACATTAAACTATAATGAAATAACGCTGTTAAATAGAGAAGTTTAAGGAACGAATGCCTTTGGGCCTAGATTTTGTGGTGGGCTGCATCATGGGAATTTAAGCTTAGAGTTGTAGGTGTTAGGGGATATAATAGGTTTACTGTGAACAGTTATAGGTACGTGGGTCCACCGCAACTACCGTAATCCCGTATACCGGCGATTAATCTTCGTTCCGGCTCTCACGAGGTGGTTTGTTGCGGGTATATTTGTGGGGATGGCCACGATTTGCTGGCCATGGCCCCCGTGGGCCGAGTTCGTCATATATTAATCCTTTGTTTGGTTTAATCGCCTCTTTTATCGATGCTAGATTAGAGGCGCCATGTGACATAAAGCCAAATTGATAACTAATGGAAGTAAAACCGACAATTATAACTGAAATGGTAATGAAACTACGATTGTTTCATAATGTCACTTTGATATTCCTAGGTTCATTTTAGTTGCGAGTGTATTTTTAGAATTGTTGACTTGTCCGTAACAAAACCATTCTAAGCTGAATCAAATTACCGTGAAGCTCATAACATCACAAAGCATACTCATACGAAAACAGAAATCAGTAATAACGTCAAAAAATACTTACGATAATTATACGTGTATGTGACTTGAATATTTGAACACAGTTCTCGGGACGTAAACATACACATTAGGTGGGCATTGTTTTTTAGTAATTTGTGGCATATCGTAGCCTCCTCGTAGGCAAAGCGCGGAGGGCGGCCGGTGTCACGTGACACCCCGCCCGCCTAATGTTTCACTCGCGTTACTGTGACAACTTCTACCTTTTACCAAATTGTATTTTCGTGTTCGGCCGAGTTTTCCTTATAAATACTGTCATTAAGACAGCGACACGGTGACAGGTGCTAATGTTTGTGAAAGTATCGAACCCATTTGTAAATAATGTAAACAATATATGTTATGACATATGACATTTTACTGACACCTCGTGAGATTGAAATCGATTTTTATTTTACTGCGGAACTCAATATTACCATCGAAGTGAGATGGAATTCAGGAACAACGGTACAACAGAAAAACTTGTAATCCCGTTTAATTCTTGTTACAATATACACGAATGTTGAGTCTCATAAGTAGATTGATAAATTCTCAAGTAAATTATATAGCTCGATTCCATATGCCAGGGGTATTAAACGGATAAAGTATAAGCCCACGAATGATGTTAGATACGACTATAACGACAAGAACTTCCCCGAATAAATTAGTGAGAGGGGAATTGTGGAGCGGGCAAAACGCTTGTTATCTCCATTCGCGATTTTACAGCTCCAAGGGAACAAAATCTTTGGAGTAATTATTCGAATTCGGAGTTTGAGGCACGCTGAATAAAAAAGCTACGAGATTTTTACACAAAAATGCTCGAGGAGAATTTATGTGCCAACATGTAGGCACGATAGCGACGAAATGTCAGCGTTAAAATTTCGAGACAAAAATATAACTCAGTGTTAATTTTTATCAGCGGCGGCGGCGCTGAAAGGTGTCATTGAGGTTGTCCGATATCGCATCCGTAAAATATACATCGCTCATGGCGGTAACTTTAAAATGGGCCCTAAAAGACGAGAGGAAGGTACACCCGGGCCGTCATTATGAGGCCCCACGTCATTTGTTTATTAAACATCCTGCGAGGTGGAACAGAATAATGGCACGGTAGACTTTGTCACGGCCGCTTTACCCTGAAATTAAATCGTAATGATGATGCGTACCTCACTCGCCGCCGTTTTCGGCACCCCCCCCCCCCCCCAGCCCACAGTTATTAAGTCCCGCGTCGTCTTGAGGTCAAAATGAATAGGTTTTTTTAAAAGCCCACCCGGTATGACAACTGTCATAGTTATGAAAGGAATCGCGTTGAGTGGTCTACCGAGGTTACATAGAAAATGAAAAAATGCGACGGTTTTTCATACTTTGTAGGCGATACCATTTCGTAACGAAGTGAATATGTATGTACCGGATTTATTTACTAATAGAACTTTGACATTCATGTAACGGAGTCTCTGGAGATGTTCTCATCAGTAATAGAAATAAACTCGAGTCTTATTTAAGTTGTTTCGATTGTAGTAGGTAAGTTTTTATTTAGAACTTTTACGTGTGGTTCATATAAGCTTTGACAATACAGGAGAGTATGATTCACCAAGAAACAACAAGAGATATGGGTATATCTCAAAGTCTTCTTAAGCTAAGTATATGGGTATATACTTAGCTTAAGAAGACTTTGAAATAGGAAATTGAAATTATCAGCAGACCGTTAAGATTTATTTCGGCTTCTGCGAAAGAATTTTAATTAAAAACTTGTTAGAAATATTCGCGAAGAATATGTAATCTGTTGTTAGATGAATTATTTCATAATTGGTCGTTAATTGTGCCCAAATTAGGGAGTTGGGAAAAGTTTTTACAAGTTATAGATATTTTTAGACTTGGAAGAAAATTTCTTGAATTTTTCAGCTATTTCGTTTTAACGGGAAAGAAGTGAAGTTTAAATAATACGTAATTTTGTTGGCTAAATACCGTTTTTCTTCACCAAAACTGTCAAGTAAGCATAAACAGTTAAACACACTTGTTTATAAGCATGGTTTTAAACTTCTTTAAAGCACGAGTTTTAATTTTTTAAAGCCGCGGGTTCTACGTTAAATAGCTTCAAGCGATCCTAGCCCGTATTCAATTAGCAAACATGATTAAATTTTTACGCGACTTAAAAATACTTTCCCTACAACCTACTTCAAGAAAATTTTGTACCTACTATCTGCTGCCAACAATTTTATTAGCATAAAAAAATTAAAACCTACCTTAAGGTTTAATTAATTTGTATTTTAATGGAGAAATTATGTCCGAAGTGTTTAATAACTTTTATATTTTGGTTTGCTCGTGTTATTTACTGGGGATTATAATTCAATGTCATTAGTAGGTACCTAATATAATAACCTTTGTGGGTCTTTATTTAGGCGTAAACATATAATATTGCACGGTACTAAAGTGCAATTTTATGGCAATCTTCTTTGGGTGGACCACCGTTTTAGATTTATGGGAAACCGGTAGAAACGTATAACCAGTTTAGTTTTGTTTGTCATCATTTTTTTTCTTTCTTTTCCCAACTATATTGGGGTCGGCTTCTAGTCAAACCCTAAACCAACATTCAGCTGAATACCAGTGTTTTACATAGGCTGCCTACCAGACCTCCACAACCCACTAACTCGGTAACACAGTACTCCTTGATAGGACTGGCGTCACATTTTCTGGCAGATAATAACCCGTAACGACTGTTTAAGTTCTACAAATGTTAGCCGGGACCAATGCGGAGGAATCTCCATATGTTAAAATGTTCAACCATCTACAGACCGACCTCGGCAAACGTTGCCTAACCCTAAAGATCAACCAGTGCGGCTGTTATACTTTAGCCACGATTTCCTTTTTAGCCACGAGTTAAATAATAAAGCAAATATCTTTTTTTTTTATTAAGAAGTTCCCAGTTAAAACTATTTTTTTTTTACCCAAGCTACAAACCAATTGAAGACTAACGTCGCTCCCAAACAAAACAACACACGAACCTCCGCAAACAGAAAAATAGAATTACGTGCACTCGTCCGCGCCAATTATACTCGCGATGCATGCAAAACGGCTCGAATCAGATTCTGTAGTGCCGACCTGTGTCAGCAAGCTGAAGTACAAACATAAATCTACAACAAGCCCCTCTAGGGAATAAGTGTGGAGTAATTTGCGAGCACACGAGCTTGCTTCGTCGCGAACATTAACTATTAAATTCGTTGCATATTAAACTAGAACCTTAGTGTAATCCAGACCCACCTGAACGTTAGGTTCGTTCTCGCGAGGCTCTTCAATGCTTCTTAAGTAACTTATGAGTTTTGGAAGTTTACTCGAATCGATATTGAGATGTGGGGCCGTTTGCTGCGGTGGAATAGTCTGCAATATATCGCCAAGCTTTAAATCCTAATAAATTTATAACTACAGTCTCTAGACACGGCGGATTGCGAATTTGGATGTCATGTCAAATGCAAGAATATAAATAAATTGTCATTTTGATAGCGTTTGTCAATCCTATACATTTTTGACGTTTTGACAATCGTCTTTGCCACGCTACCGCAGACAGAATGGCACTGGTCTAGAGCCTCAGGCTAGGTTATGATGTTCGAATCGTAAAATTCAATGAATAAATAAAACATAATTAATTTGAAAACAAGAAACAAATGAGATGAATCATCGACTTCAAGGGTTCAAATCTCAGGTGATTCGAAAGTTCTCAAAGAAAGGAGAAGTTATGTCGAAAACTGCCCTCTTTGTTTGAGACAGGCAACAGGGCCACTCTGTTCTGGTCGAGAGTACGGAACCCCACTTGACACGCTTCATTTTTACCTTTTCTTTAAATTGAAACTGGAGCGAGGGTGCTCTTTCTATGCTCCGTATATCAGCCTTCATTATGAATTAACAAGATTTTTTAGAACATTATTTTATATTTAAAACTTCCCTCCGTTAACTGGGCTGCTATGAAATTCCTTTAACCTGTCGAGACAAGCGTGATAAATGCTAGAATTGTTGGAACTTACTAAACTGGATTTCTCAACACTTGATACATGATCATTGACCGAAAAAATAACAATATATTTAAATTCAACACCAGTATTGAAAAATTCCGAAACCAGTCACAAAATTGAAGCTATTAAGCAAGTTGCACGGGGTGACTAGTTCCGCGTGGGTCTTGTAATCAGAACCGTTGTAATAGCAGTGTTCGAGCATACATCATGATATTTCCCATGTTGGTGGATATTCTACGCGCACGGAGAACAACTTTTCCCATCGGGTGCGGTGCACTGCGGCCGTGGCAATGCACTTTCGCTGACCCCTTGGTTCCTCCCACGGCGGCCATCTCTCTCACTCTCCCAACTTTCTTCATCGTTTATCTCGCTCACACGCAGTTGCGCCTGCGCTTCCCGGGTACCGAGGTAATAACATTCTACGACGCGGTACGCCGCCGAGTGGAACGGGTTCTGTCGATGACTTCGACGATTATTTGTATGAAAGACAATGGTCAGCGTGTATGCGTTAAAGAGGCTGCCTTTATATGCAGTGATACAGGGACATTAAATTGTGGATGTGTTAGTCATTAATTAACAGCAAACTTTGTTATTTATGATAGTTAAAACTAAGCGTAGACGGCTGTTAACATTGGTGGTAAATAGTGTTTTAAAACCACTCGTGCATACCTAAGTGAGATTCAGAAGCTTTTGTGTATGAAAAGGAAATAACTACAACAAACTCGTAGTTGAATCTTGTAAAATCTCAACAATATAACATATAAGCTAACTAGTTTCAGAATGTACGAGCAATTGAGCAGTCTTGGATTCAGTCACTGTAAGTGGAATAACTTTCTTGGTTACGAGAGCGCCTCGACTGTCTTTGTTAACGCCCTATACAGTTACGCTTATCTAGTTGCATTCCAAGTGAATGATCTTCGCACATGATATTCTTAAAGTTAAACTCGCGAGACGACAAACCTCGCAGACGTCAGGTTGCATAATAATAAACAGGTATTTACTGCGCACCTGCATCCGAAGCTGCGTTTAATTTTTCTAAATTTCATACTACCTCCGTGAAACTGGTACAGTATCACAAACGTGACTCAAGTTACGGATTACGTGGGAGAGCACTGGAATGGTCTGAACAGTCTGCGAGAGCTATACTAAGTGTGTAATCGGGCGTCACTGTTATTTCGACTTTATCTATCAAAAATTTAGGACGACATTCGTTAGTATCGCACTCAGGGGGACGTCGTTCTAGGCTTGCGAGCATATCGCCTAGCGTGCGTCCAAACGTTCCAACGCAGACATGACAGCCGCTGTATTATGAGACGTAGGGCTCAGGATTTGGGTGCACATTCGATCGCATGAGCAGTGCTCGTACCAGGGAATGCGTCTGGTAACATTCCATCGCACAATGAGTAATTTAAAAATTCAAAAACTCGTCGAGGCTCGGCTGCGCGAGGTGAGGCGATCCAACGAGTGCCGCTCTGCAATTGAGACTGTTATCTGCCTGCATGCTGCTACACAGCGTACATACATACGAGGGAATAATCCGCGCCGCTGAATAACACGGTTACCTAAATATAAACTCAGCTATCGAAACGTATGCTGCAATCGAATAGAAATGTACGTATCGAAATTGTAACTACAAATAAAACCGAGCGATTCGTTACAATATAAGTTCATATCTTATTCCGAGAACATTCGAATAGGAGGAGATCACAGCAGCGCACCGGAAGGGTTTCTTGAATCTAATATCGAATGGAAGTAAAAACGGAACGAGATAGTTGTCCGTGAAACGCGATCTCATTGCTAATTGGTAAACATACGGCGAACAAATTGCGCGCGATCGTCCGAAGCTAGCTCTACTATTTTTAAATGAAATTCTTTCCACTCATATATTCCCAAGCACAATTACATCGTAGTCCAGTTACGTTGGTTTTTGGAATTCCCAAACAGGTTGTAGAATTTGATTGCGATTTAATTATTCAGCATTCATTCGATGCATCACATGTCGATTCACACATATTTCAATCATACGCGCTCGAGGGTATGTCTTTGTGTGTGTTACTTTACACGGTATTTTGAGCAGTGCGCACTTAGCGTCGAGATAATTAACATTGACCCTCGATTAAATAAAACTTTCGGACAGAAAACTATTAAAAAAAGTAATGAATATAGTATAATTATTAAATTAATACATAAACATACTTTTCATATTAAATAAAAGTAATACCAAAGCGATGTTGAAACTTAAAAACTATAAATGGTATAATTACAGTTATTAGTAATTATAAACTCGAGGTGTACGAACGAATCTTGAGACTTAACCAACTCGAAAATGGTTCATCGTTAGCAAGATAAACCTGGACCTAATAATATTTACGGGAGAGTTTAAAATAGCTTGATTGCGGCAGTTTAATTTCCCAGAGATGGATGTTTGAGTAGGAACTTGAATCTTAGCTGGTGGTTTTTAAGTTTCAATTTAGCGGAACGTTAAAGATGGAGGGTTGGCTGCAGGGAATATTGGACACTGAATCAGTATGCGAGAGTTTTAAATTCATTGGCGTTACATTTGGACTTTTTCGCCGACGGGTGCAATGGGAACATGTTAGAGTGAGGTGGTAAAAACTCGGCCGTAATTAGTCTTTGGATCCGAACCGTGAACAGATGCGGGGGAGGGCTGAGTGCCCGTGGAGCTCGGAGGCCCGATGCGTCCGACTCTCACTGCTGAATTACATTTTTCGATGGCTACGGGCAATATTTTTCCTAAGATTTAGATTTTATTTGCACTGGTGAAACGCCGAATCGAGTATACTTTCAAACAACGGGCTTTAAAACGCTTTTCTATTGCTTGTTCTATGAATGAAGTTGTAAAACACGCTGTGGAGTTGTATTATCTTATCTTCTAAGCTCCCAACAACACCTACTTACTAAGTTGGAGTTTGCCGTAGGAAAGTTAATATAGACACGTCATTAAACTCTTAGCTGAAGGTACGGCTACATTACACTGAGCCGCAACTGGGCGCAGTGCAGCGCGTTAATCCACACGAATCACTTCTATACATTTTACGAACCTACCATAATGTGGATATCGTAATAAAAAGCCAACGATGCGCTGTGGCCCCGCACGCACTAATATACGCACACCTTTACGTAAACCTCGTTTTATTTATAGCAATTAAGCTCCGTCAATACAGATAGAAACCATAAAGTTTTTAGTTATTAATCATTTTTACTGTCCCTTTTTTCCCTTGAAAAATGGTGAGAAACATATTTCTGCAACACTTCTCCGAATTAACCAACAATAACTCATCTGATGTTACTCCTAAGGAATTGTCAGTTTATCATATTTGAATGAAACTAAAACACTTGCAGACGCCATTTTATAGTAGGGCCAGTAAAAGAAGTAGAAGTTGGAGTAAAGCGTAAAAAAATATATTTACGCAAGTGTAGCGTCCGCTGAAAAAAAAAACGCGGCAACTTTTAGCGAAGAACGACTCTCGCTTTGATACTTCTACAAGTATGAAAAAGTCTTGTTGATTAGCTCTTGGAGTTTTTATTTCGACGTATCTTTTACTTTTTTCGTCTTATTATGGTTTTGAACAACTTTCGTGGTCCTTCAAGTTTTCCGTATAAAATAATATTAGGGAAACAAATTTGCTAACAAATAGACGATTCATTTGGACATTTCACTTAAATATTCTTGGAATTCAAACAAAGTTTGTGCAAAAAATATTTTACTAGGTGAAAAATTTTGCATTGGATAGACACAGACCCATATAGTCGAATATGAACCCTCTCCCTCATTAAATTTGTCAACTATATTCAGGGTCGGTTTCCAGTCAGACCGGATTCCGCTGAATACCAGTATTTAACGTGGAGCGACTGGCTATCTGACCTCCACAACTCAGTAACTGGGTAACACGGTACTTTTTGGCAATACTAGAGTCAGATTTATTAGCTCTGGCAATCCGTAACTGACTGTCAAAGATCTACAAATGAAAGCCGAGACCAACTGCTTGAAGAGCTTAGGAGCTACGCCGGAGTCTTGGTATATTAAAAACCCTCCACCATAGACCAAAAAATCATTTTGCTACCACAACCATAATAAGTTCAGTCATCAAAACATTGCCAATAAAAGCGTGTTCACATGAAGTATTAAAGTTATTTTGAATGACAGAATGGGCGTGATTGAGGGAGCGTCAGTGTGAACACGATAACTTTTGAAATGGACTCACCGTGTCGGACGCTGTGAAGCGAGCGCTGCTGCACTCAAGTAGTGAAGATTCACTCACCTGTAAACAAAAGAGAAATATTGTTACGACTAGTTCATATAAACCGATTCCTGGTACAGTTCGCGGGCGGAACAATTGCCGCGATTCCATGGAATCCTATGGGGTACTGTGGATTCAATGGCACGATGTCGAGGTATGTCTTTGTCATTGTTATGCTTTTTTGGTAAGGTTACGGGAACTTCAAACGGTGTTTTTTTATCTTTTTTCACAAGCGTGGAAAGTCTGTTAGGCCTTTGTAGGGATAGGTTTCGTGGAATCACACGTGCAAAGGATCTGTCTGTTGATTACGTTTTTTCTTTTTGTGAATTGACCCGTAAGTAAATTTTCAAATACCAGTGTGCCTATTCTACTAATTTTCAAATTCGCATCTCAATCGCATCTCCATCGCAATCTGTCACATGCAAATGCGAAAGTTGTTTAAAAATTAGTAGAATTGGCCCTCTGGAATGCTTTTAGATTAGTCTTTAACATTGTAGAAAAAAAAATACTGCATTATATCCGTAGATACCCAATATGTTTTATCTATGCTATATAATAATAGGCAAACCTGACTCACTGACTTATATATCAACGATTCAACGCACAGCCGTAACTAATGATCGTTGAAAGCTGATATTTGGCATGTAGCTTCCTTAGACTCCGTAGGGGTGCACTAAGTGGATTTTCCGAAATTCCTACGGGAACGGGAAAAAAACGGGAAAGCTAGTTTTTTTATAAGTGTTTGTAGAACATTCTTATCTTACCAAACAAAGGTGTTTAGAGTTCACATTATTTAGCAAATAATAAGAAACTATCATATCATAAGTAGGTATTTCAACAAGAGAATTATACCAAGACTTTCCCAAACTTTTATCGTTAATTTACAATAGACAATTGCAAACTAAAAGCTGGGCGTCCTTTGTACCGCTCTCTGTGTCTTCAGATTCACTGAACTGATTCTAATCGGATGTTTTTCCTGTCTTTTGCTTGTTTTTGCTACTCAAGGGCTTGTCTGTAAGCGTCCGGGATTTTATTAGCAATGAACATTCAATTACACGATTGTATTTATTTGTTTAGGTAAGCGTTTATAAATATACATTGGATTTTTCGGGGTCGTATTTGTTTTGTATTCTTGGGAAAAATTCTTGTTTTAAGATGAAAGCAAGTCTAAATTTTAACTAAAGTCATAGTTGGTCTATATGCCACATTTTATCCAAATCCGTATAGCCGTTCGAGCATAATTGAGAAACATACAAACAAACTGACACTTATAATTTTGTCATAGTCTTTTGTTTAGGAATACTACATAGTAAAACCCATATTTATCTTCCTACTAATAGCAATAATGATGTCAACATCCGTGCACTCAAAAATTGTAATCTGCCTGAACCTTAGCTGCCTCATTAGTCTAATGGTCGCGATGGGAAAAGTGTTGCGCGGATATTCTGACAAGAAATTTTCTGTTGCAGGCTGCGGTTAGAAATTGAACTGAGAATCTACATAATTACGGTCTTGCTGCTACTATAATTATAGCACTTTACTGTATACAATACTTGGTGTATAAAACTGAGAAGTGTTTATTTACCCTTTTTTTTTTCTTTTAGGGATGGGAAATCATCCAATCACTCCTCCCGCTCTGGGTGTAGCGGGAGGGAGTGTCAGACTTCTACTGACTAAAACCCATCCATGTTCCTTCATTGCCCTTTGTGTTCCGGAGCCACGGTGTCTCTTGCGAATAATCCCGCGACTCCGAACACTAAGGTTCTTTTAGGGAAATCACTGATTGTGATAGGTCAACCCTCCATGGTTTTTAAACTAATATTATCGTACGCAATCAGACGGCCTATACTTTACCTACCAAATTATATTGGGATCGACGTCCAGTCCAACCGGATGTACCTGTGTACCAGTATTTTATATAGTGCGACTGCTGATCTTACCTCCACAACAACCCAGTAACTGGGTATCACCATTCCTCTCAATATTACCGTATTCAATAAAGAATATTCTATCTTACTTTTTATTTCTTATTAAAATAAAAAACGAGGTTTCCACCACAAGGAATTTCTCCTGTATCGTGGGTGCGTATACAAACATACAAAGTCAGATACACAAACAGCCAGACCCGCAACAACTATCTGTAATCCAAACAAATATTTGTTCCGTGCGGGAATCGAATCCACGACACGCGTTGCAGCAGCCGATCGCTCAACCACGGCGCCAACCATGCCGTCAAATAAAGCTTATAAAAATATATAAGCAAAAATTCCCATAAAAATCATCAAAACTCCCACCACAAACTGCATACAAATTAATAAACCCTCGTATATTAAGTGCATTGTTTATAAAGCCGGTTAAGACGTAACGTTGTTCGACGACTATTCCGATTCATAGGGGTGGTCTACAATCCCCGCTTAACTTCATTATGAGAGCGAATTGCTAAACGTTCCCATTGTTGACCACGGCCCGGGGTTTAAGGGTGGTTAGTCATGCAAATAGACATCAACTAGAAACAAGCTCTTGGGGATTCGGCGAATGCGTTCCGATGGTTCGGTCTGCGTCGTCGGCGAGGAATTGAATCAGTTGCTTGAGAAGTGTATTTTATTTAGAGGATCGTTGCTACAAGATAACGTTGTTAGGAAGGCTTTTGTGGTTGAGCGGCCATGGAGATTTGCTTTTGGTTCCTGAAGGGCTTTGGTCAGTCTACTGGGAATATTATGTTTGTTTGTTGTTGAGTTGATAAAATTTATTCATCAAATAACAATTTACATGTCGAGGTGGTTTCTAAGGTGACGATGTGTCACCAAAAAAATACCTACCCTAAAGTTTCCGACCGTAAAACTTACGTTGAAGTGACCTCCATCAGAAGAAACTCAAGTTTCATTCATTGGTTTCAAAATAATTCATAAATATTTTTAGTTGATCGATGATGATTTTTAAAAGTTGATATTCTTTTTATTTTATTCAGAGGGTCGTTGTAACAAGATAACGTGCAGGAAGGAGTTTGTGGTTGAATGCGGTCATAGGAATTTGCTTTTAGTTTCTGAAGGTCTTTAACAATAACTCTAGTGGGAGCATCATGTTGGTTTGTTGTTGAGTTCAGAAGATTGAATGAACAAAAGCTTCAATGGTGACATAAATAGGTGTAATGACAATAAACTTATGTTGGGGTGACCTTTTTTACATCTCAAAAAAATCACACTTAAGTACACCTTTTCATTAACTAGCTAATTTTGGATTTATATAGTTCTGTTTTAATCACATTTCTGTTATATCCATTACAAAGTGCTGCTTAAAACAATTGAATAGAATGATACTTCACAGATATTTAGCTATAAACGGTAGGTAAACAATTGTTCTCGGTAACACATTACCGAGTATTCCCATTTGCCGTTCAATTTGCGAAAACGTATTAGTTTGTCATTATATTAAACCGAATCTGAACAGCTATTGTACCGAAAACTGAAAGTCGATCAAACGAGGGACCAGTTTAAAGGCCAAAATGATTTTCCGCTAATAAACGTTTAGCGCACAAAGGACGTTAATGGAGAATGGATTATGGATCTCTGTTATTAATGCTGCTCCAATGTAGCCGAGCATAGAAACTCGATAGTTCGAATAGTAGAGACGCGACAAACGACCACCGTCGGAATTGTTTCGCTTCACTATTGAACAGTCCCATTATTGACGTATTAACTGCTACGATAATACATTTTGATAGAACATTCGCGATTGTGTCCCGGAATGAAGCATGATCGAAATGAGCAATCGAACAAATTAATATGCTCTAACAAGAATTCACTGAATAAAGGATCATTTCTAAATCCCTTGATAAAGGACGATAAGAAACAAAGGAAAACCGATGTTTTGATTTTTATGTTTTATTGACAATGAGAGAAAAAATTGGAAAATATTGTCTGGACATACTACCGTATGAACACATTCCTCGAATCCCTTTCATGCATTCGCTGTTAAAAAAACTGATATGAAACTCGTTGATGATGTTTTGGTACGTGGAATTTATTTATGGAATTTAATACTATTTATTGAAATATTTGGGTGAAACATGCTTCCGTTTCATATTTTATTAGGTTAGTATAGTGATCGTGACGTACCTAACACGAAACCTTTTTCTTCGAAACTAATCATAAAAAAACCAAATTCATTTCATTTCATTCGAAAAGTGAGTAAGGCAAACCTTATGTACCTATTGATATTAAAAAGAGGACAAAATGTCGGTAGTCAGCCGCTACGTCAAGCATGAGTTAGTATCGATATCGCTGGATATTGAATGAAGACGCTACAACACTACCAACTGGCTCCGTGGTGGAGGTTTAGGCGCTTGCCTTGTGACCCGGTCGTGGGTTCGATTCCCACGGGAAGCATACTTTGTGAACATTTTTTCAGTTTGGCTAGGACATTGCAGGGTTGAATCAACTGAATGTCTAATAAAAAGATGATTCCGTGCTTCGGAAGGCACGTATAAGACGGTAGTCCTGGCCGCCAGATGGCGGTCGTTTAACCATGTCCGAGGCCCTTAACTTTAAGGGCCTCTGACATGGTTTAGAAACTTTGACACTGGGATCGTTAGACCTTACTACCCACTCAATAATAAAAAGAAGAAAAAGACTACCATCCTACCAAAATTACTTTATAATTAACATTATGTGAATTAAAGTAGGCGTCAGCGTAAATTGGTTTGCACAATACACTCGGACTAAGTGCTTATCATGTTTTATTTGAAAAATAAACCACCTATTTAAGTGCTTAAACTTTGCAATACCTTACCTAATGATGTGCAAAAATTGAGAGAGAACTAAAAGTTTGAAAGTCGATAATTCCAAAACGTGGTTCCTTTCATTTCAAGTTTTTGAAGTAGATGCTAACCTAATTACTTTATTCAAAAATATACATACTAAATATAACGCTACGTTTCAAGATGCAAAATAAAAAAACATTTAAAATCACACTACTGCAATTATAATCACTGTCACAAGCCAAATGAACAAAGTAAAAATAATATGATGCAAGAACGTATAAAACCATCATAAGATCGAACTATTCAACTCAACTCTGACGCACTATAAACAACACAATAAAAGCAAATACCGTCTTGGTCAATTTATAATATCTTAACAAAGCACAAACTCTTGAAGCTCCAAAACATTGCAACGAAATTTACAAAGAGCGTCAGACTCCTATGAAAATCCTCCATTTTAGAGTAGTGACGTGAACAAGTGAACATCAGCGGTGCTCGGGGCTGATCACAAGTTAATGCAGCTAAACTTGTTGCACCGTCATATCTTAAACTTAACCGTGCCTTAACTAATTACACCGACCGACCCATGTTTGCTTTGTAAATGTAAGATGAAGTTTCTGAATTTCGTTATAGGTGTGTTCTGAGATAATGCGGGAAAAACAATGTTTTGTTAAGAGAATTTTAAATGTGTTTGCATGTGTGAGCTCAAGAATATTTCAGTCATAATATTGTGAGAACTAAGCTTTATTGGCACCCACCTGGGACTACACTGTCCCAGATGGGCGCCAGTAAGCCAGCTTTAAGTTAGTTTTAGATATATAGGAAAATCAGAAGGATAATACCAAAGTCGTTCTTAAAAAAAAGCCGGTATTGATTCTATTAGCCAAAACATGACTAACTTACCCACTCATTTATGCGACGAGAATTATAAAAAACAGTATTTTTACACAATTCCCCAGTAAACACAATGTTTATATTTAACACAGTTTAATTTCATCAAATAACTTTGCCGTTCCAGAATACATCGCTAACTTTCCGCTTGCAAAATGCTAAAATAATTCCAATGCTAACAAATACGACGTGGAACAAAACAGCTGAATAGCGAAACAGTGAAATAGTCTCAGAGTCACCTTGTGTTCAGTTCATTACCAGTCTACGTCGACTTACGTCATGCAATGTTCAAAACTTAATAAACTTTAAACAATACCCGGGAAGATACGTTGTCAGAACTTCTAAAACTTGGAGTGAAACAGGCAACCGACGGAGCTACGCCCCTATTAAGATACACAATGTGTCTAATGTTTAATAACATATGTACCTTTGCAATATGCGTAAGTGTAGGTATCTCATAGTCGAGTAACTCTCACACAAACCGTAGGTAAGCCTAAGCTTTTGTCGCAAAATAATTTGACCGAGAAAGATACTTTATGTGAAAGGTATGTCCGAATAGTTTTCCAACAAAGAGAAGCTTTCAATTTCATTAAAAACGACAACAAAAAGATCAGATAGAAGTAATCACAGAACTGCTTCGAATTAGTTTTCACAATTTCAAAGGAGGCATTCCAAGGTTAGACAAATGTTGGAGGTTCAGAGTGAAGGCCCCTCGGTGAGCCTGTCGCCAATCCTCCTCTCCTTTGATCACGGAATACTTGCTGACTTCTGTCCCCAATTTAAAAAACTTGGCTTTGTTCGTGCGAGTTGTTTGACCACTTCTTTCTTCGTTTCAATGGGAGTAGGCACCCATTTGAAACGGTAAATTAGAAAACATTTTGATTGGCGGGTCACACGACACCGATAAACTTTTGGGTCTTGTTTCAGCGCAAACCTGTTTAAAGAAATTACATGTTTGACGCTTCTTCCTTCTGTTTCAAACGGTTTTATTCAATTCATAATTCGTTCTAAAGGAATACCAGTACAAAATGTATTTAAGCCCCTTAATTTCTCTGTAAGACTACACTGCATTATTTTCTCCCCATATAATGTGAAACATTTTTTAAATTGGGCCATAAAGCGAAGCCTCACCGAGCCAGGCTGGGCAGGTAGCAGGAAATTTAATAAAGTAAAGTCTATTTTATCATGAATTATTCTGAAAAGTATGTTTTGTTTTTAAATTAATTCGCGATGTCTCAGAAGGAATGTGGAATCGCAACACCCGAAGCTATGCTGTAGGTAATTTGAACTCGGGCATTTACTAGTAAGGAAATGGATCCCGAAATAACTAAGTAAGGAACGTAAAATTACAACGCTGTGAGCAGTTCGCCGTAAGCCACATGTGTTGTACGCACGTATAACGCGACTAGTAAATAAACAAGCAGGAAATATTACAATTTCTAAAATAACGTCCTTCCGGCTTTTCTTTGATTCTTATTTTTAGCAGCATAGTAGCTATAGTTTAATAGCGTATACGTTAAATGCTTCTTTGATAACCGTTGTAAAAGAATATGCAAACTGAACAAGATTAAAAATGAATTCATGAATCTCCCATGAATAAATGCATTGAGGCTGTGTACATAGTAGTTTTATAGGTTTCTGAGTATTTATCTTTATTAATCTTTTGTATGGCGATGCAGTTCCGTGGCTGTACCGTAATCTCATCTATTCACAGCACGTCGACTGTTTATTAACATATTGGCCATAAAGCGGACAGGCGCGAATCTGTGTCGATTTTTTCCGACTTTCCGGTGCAGACGGCTATTCAACGAGCCTTTTTTGCTTTCGCTTCACTGCCAGCCTATTTTTGCTGAAAAAAAGGATCAATGATGTTTTCACGGAAATAGACGAACAGCCTTAGGTACATGCTTTTCGAGGATCCTTTTTATAGAATTCTAAAGGTATGGAGTAATTAACGTGATTTCATTATACTTGTGTAGGTTTTCAAAATGCCTTACCTTACACATACTTGTGAAAAATTATTTATAATAATATGAAATTGATTAAAATCACGCAGGTATTTTTTTCCAGGCCATATATTTCAGTTATTATTATAACAATAGAAGACAACTTCAAACGATGCCAGTACACACTGAATCAGACAATGTGTAGTAAAACAGCACACAACATAAATAAATAATAACACAGAATAAATAAACGCAAAATATGACAACGAATCGATAGGAATGAATAACATCGCCATACGATTTCAATGTTTGTGTTCGCGTCTGTTTGTTTAGCATATGGAGGAATGAGACGACGACCGGCGGATCACATCGCATCCGAGCCACGAAGCGACTCTAGAACCGCAAACATAAGAACATGAAAATAAATAAAAATCTCACTTACAACGTTTTGCGACAGCGAAAAATGAATCTGTCTAAACGCAAAAGGGGACAAAAGATTAATTGAAAATCGATATAGGGACATACCTTTGTGAATCTATCAAAATACATTCACTTTCAAACGATAAGGTCGGACTGAATTATTCTGTCAGTCATGATTAATGCGGACTTATGACATGCTTTATTGACTCTTCCGCCATAAAGCTAACGATGCAAATAAAACAAAATCCCGTATCATTGAAAGAAAATACCTGCGCTCAAGTAATTAAATGAAAAGATGATGATTTATAGCCCCCATTAACTGAGCCGCTGTGTTCAAATATTGTAGATTTTTTCAACTGATTGCTTGGTAATCAGAGTCGCTTTTATATAAAATAGCTTTTATTTATCTAAGTGTGGAATAGAAACTTACGAGATGAAAATAGTGCGATAAACCTTATGATACTGCAGTAATTACTGCGTGCACTGCAAAGTTAAGTACTTATAATAATATTGCTCACGAGATAGTTATCTAAGGAATTGTTTATAAAATTATTAAGAGTAGTATTAACTTTATTTTTGTATCCCACTTTCTACTGAGTAGAAAAGTTGCTTTTGGACTTCATACTTTCATAGTATCAATTTCCAGGGAAATCGATAACATTCAAACAAAGGGCGCACATCATCGTATCAATTAGCTCAATTTCACCCTTTTTTATCCAAATTCAGAACCATTAACAGCACTGGTTTATTTGAAAACCATTAGTGACCCGAATGGATACGGTTCGAATCATCGACAAAATGAATGGCTGTCTTTTACAAAAGCCTCGCGATACGGGCCCGATCTGAATTCGAATTATTAAATTAGCTTTTCAAAAGAAAATAAAAGCACATGCACGATTATTTTACCAGAAATATGAAAGCACGAAAAATTAAAAATGGAACATTTTAATTCGTGTCACTGATCCCAATGAATGGAAAGGATTTATTAACAGGCTGGGGTTTTTTTAATTACGCCTAATCCGATACAAAACCGCGTAGAAGAACACAATCAACGCTGGGTGCGCAACACTAAATCAAAACAAACTTCAGGCTGGATCCCTTTTACAAACTTTCTAAATAACGGCGAACAATCTTTTTCATTAAAAATCTCCATGAGCCCGATTATTAGGGAAGTAAAACGCCTCCGGTGGGCCGGACCGGAGTTTGGGAGTATTCGCAAGATTTTCGCGAGGTCAAACTTGGGAATGTTAACAGATAATTACGGGTAAGTTTTAGCTAGCACGAGACATTTAACAGATGCTTTATTCGGGAGCGCGCGGCCGCGAGCGCACGATGAATGCTAATGAGACGGCTACGCGCCGGAATCCGGCACCTACACCGATCACAATAAGCGTCGGATTGCCGTGCTGCCGACCCGATCCCGGCTTCCCGAGCCGCCCGTTAACACATTTGGACTCGTGTCTAAGGTTAATTAGATTAGTATCCAACAATGCTACGCAGATGTTATATAAAAACAGATTTAGGGTACATCACGCGCACATTTCGCAATGAAATTTAATGAGGAAACTTTAGTTGATTTAGAAACACTTTCTATTTTCGTTTTATCGATATTGCCTCGCTCATTAACAAACTGTAAAACTGTGTAATAAATAATTAAGACTTTAAAATATGTTGATATTTAAACGAGCACACCATCTTGCTCGGCGTAGCTCTAAGACACCAGCAATTTACATGAGTTGTGACAGTCATACATCCTTCCGTGCGTTACGGGCCAATTAATCTAACACGGAAACGGATATATGAGCAAGGCGCAAATGGTTTCATCACATATATAATTTACAGTCTGTATATATCATAGATAGTGCTTGTATATTTGTGTGGGTAAGAGAAAGGCGTCGACGCAATTTTCTAGTCGAGTGCTTTTTCGTATTATCAAGTTTTACAGGTCATAGATTTATAAACGTGATAAAGTTGACCGAAGATTCCTAAGACACCAATTTAAATGAACATTTTTTTTCTTATTTCCAATTCTTATTTTATTCTTGCGCCCGCGACTTTGCTTACATAACAAGTTCTTGGCTTTTCCGACCAAAAATGACATGATAACGACCAAGTCACTCAAAACATTCTAACCCTAGACTAAACCCCAGTCAAATCCACTCAACAGTAACCAAGCAAATTTTGTCGTAACATTTTTAATTTATAATTCCTATGCCACATGACATAAATTCTCTGAAATCCTTCCCAGCTTCCTTTAACAACACTTTAGACAAAACACAATATCTGGCAACACCTTAAGGTAAGCGCAATCTGTGTAAAAGCTAATTAATGCCGAGCAGGAAACGGAAGGGCAACGGGTCGCGTCATTAGATGCATTATGCAACGCGCCACGCATGCGCTCCGCATCATAATGTGTGTGCGACTGTGATGTCATGGCGAAATGCACCGGTGCCTTTGTTTTTCTTGAGAAATGAATTTAAATGTGGACGTAAATAGTTCTGTGGGTTTTGGCAAAATTTGTGGACTTCTTGCACAATTTTTTGATTTAGTTAATTTGACAAAGCACATTTTTTTAATAAATATGTTAGTACATAAATCTGGTTTGACTGGGAGCCGATCCCAATGTTGTCGGGAAAAGACTAGGTAAATGGTCAGTTCCTAAATAATTCATCATCATTGATGAGAAAATGCTTTTCTTAACGAAAACAGAATGTTTAAGAAAAGACGTAAACCATTTTAGGCAACTTCTTCCAATTAACTTTTTGATGAGTACCTACGCCACAAACAAGACTGACATATTCCCTGAATTGCCAAAAATACTAACACCTATCCAATTCTTACATCTGATACAAACTTCCCAGTACTCATAGAGCATACGTGTAGTAATTTAGCAGTATTTAAATAGTCGCTTTCAAAAATAAATTGCTCGGCAGACGCTAGTGCAGTGATTTACTATGATAGGTATCGGCGAGTGAGTGAAACCAGGCGGTCTGAACGGGCGGGCGTTTGAACGCGCCCGCATTTTATATTGTACTTTAACAAGCGGTAAGAACATTTTAGTGTTAAAATTAAATTTCGTTTACATGTCTGTCTTTTGGTGTATTTCGGATCTGATGTATCTTGTTGTTTTCTGTAAGATGGAACGGATGTTGTGGAAGTTTTTCAATGTTTTCGTTACAGAAAGTTACGTTTTCCGTGCTTTTCCATAATTATTCAGGCTATAACCGTCCCTAAAAAAAATAAAGGAAACCTCAAAATAATATAACTAAAATATAATAAAAAACGAACTAAGTATTTGGTTTTGAAAGTTAGATCCTTGCCAATCTATGAATTAATTTAGTATATAGCAAGAAAAGAAGAGAAAAAGTCGTCAAAGTATTCGTGAATTAAAAAAAAAAATTATTATGTAAACCGGCCAAGTGCGAGTCGAACTCGCACGCGAAAGGTTCTGTACCATAAAAATGACTTTTTATTATTTATTGTTATAGTGGTTATCTGTGAAAATGTCAAATGTCTATCTATTACCGTTCTTAAGATACAGCCCGCTGACAGACAGATGGACGGACGGACAGCGGAGGCTATGTAATAGGGTTCCGTTGGTTACCTTTTGGGTACGGAACCCTAATAATAAAATGATTTGCCTAATACGATAATATGGTTTATCTACTAAGTCCAAAACTCAATCTCCTAAGTCCGACCACAAGCAAAACAAATCAACAAACAAACAAAAAAAAACAAAACAACAGAAGAAAACATTCGTATCCTCCCCGCATAAGTCGCACGATCCAGCGGAAATGTGTAACCTAATGGTGCATCACTAGACTCATTAAGCCCTACATTATTGCTGAATGCTCCTCCGAGTGGCACATACATTTCGTATCCTCTTCGGGCTTAGGTTTCGTGCAGACGGTTCGAGTTAACTGTGCAAGTTGTTTTTATTTTAATATGTCATTCAAATTTTCCAAAACTTCAAAACTTCTGACAGGAAATTAACCTAAAATGTTTAAATGTGACTTTTTGGTATTTTGGACCCGAAAGGTATTACTAAGCCTCCGCTGTTGGTACGACTGTCTGTCAGCGAGCTGTATCTCAAGAACCGTAATAGATAAATATAGAACGTTGTTTTTATTAAAAATATTGTGTATATCTACTGCCGCTATAAAAAATAACAAAAAGTGAATTAAATATTGAAGGCAGCTACGGAAAGAGAAAATGGAAGGAAAGACGGAAGGCCTTTGTCCTGTAGTGGAAATTAATAAGTTCATAAAAAATAACAATTAAATGGAGTTTTTTTTTTTCTTTTATGGTACAAAACCCTTCGCATGAAGTCCGACTCACCTGTTTTTTTTGCACCTGAAGGATGCAATCAATTAACTTCTTTTCGTCTTTCTCCCAAAACTTATTTTATTTACTCAAGAAAAATAAAAAAAACTAAAATAAGTTTTTTTCCTATTTAAATAATAATGTCCGCTTTGTGGCCTGTGCCGCAGGAACAGTGTATTTTCAGCATAAATCTATGACCCTCAGTGATACTGCTCTCAATTTATGTATTTCAGTTAATCTCTAGACTTATGGTTGGACCCAACATTTATATAATTCCAACTATGAGTCCACACCCGAAACTCTATGACCATATTGGTCATGCATTATAAAGCTTCCTCAAACTAAATCACAATTAAACTGCAAGTTTTTCAAATAAGTACCTACTTAGTAATTAGTTAGCAAGTAATTCGAAGATACTTCACAAGAATACTTGCACAAGGATACTTTAGTTAGTTAAGTTAGGAAACTTATATGCACAAGAATCGCACGTAGTTGCATGTAATCTTGGACAAGTTGTGCTTTGTCCTACCACTTAAACGACTCATTGGCAAACTGTATTAGAACCGGTTTCCGAATCTAGTCATCATCATTTCGTTTGCCTAGCCTTTTCCCAACTATATTGGGGTCGGCTTCCAGTCAAACCGGATTTAGCTGAAAACCAGTATTTTACGAGGAGCGGCTGCCTGCTTACCCATTTAATGGGATGTGGAGTTCTGGTAACCTCCACAACCCATTAAATGGGTAACACGGTTCCCCTTGGCAAGACTGGTGTCAGATTTTCTGACTTCTGATTATCCGTAACGACTGACAATGATCTCCAAATGACAACCGGGACCAACGGCTTAACGTGCTTCCCGAGGCACGGAGGAAACTCGGTATGTTAAGATGGTCACCCATCCACAGACCAACCTCGGCAAGCGTTGCTTAACCTTGAAGATCGACCTGTGCGGCTGTTATTATTTAGCTACGAGCTCCTCAATCTAGTCATCATCATGTTAGGCGATAAACGTACACTGGAAATAGCACTCCTCCCAAGAGCACCACATAGACTGGTCCCGGGTATCTCGCATTTTGCGGATTCCAGCGGCCTTCAACAGGTCAGAGTTTTTCAGGTTTTTATGCTAACATTGTTGTGCTTGACATGGGTTTTTGAATTGAATTGAGTTTGCCGAAAGACGTCCACTGCTGGTCATAGGCCTCCATTAAGTGTTGCCACAACAACCGATCCTGAGCTTCACATGCTCATTATTAGATTCTTCAGAAATTGGGGCCATTACCTTATCTAATACTAGCCTTCCTCGATAAATGGGCTATCTAACACTGAAAGAATTTTTCAAATCGGACCAGTAGTTCCTGAGATTAGCGCGTTCAACCAAACAAAGAAACTCTTCTGCTTTATAATATAAGTATAATTAGTATAGATTTAAAAATCTCGTGTCACGGTGTTTTGTTATAGAACTCCTCCGAAATGGCTTGACCGATTATTATGATTTTTTTTATGTATACTCAGCAGGTCTGAGAATAGGTTATAGGGTAATTTTTTTTCTTTGGCAAAACATGTTTGCCCGGTCAGCTAGTAGTATTATAATTATCAATCATTATTTCGTTATCACCTATGTATTAGTGCTGCATAATGCCTGCCACCATTCCATCCAATTCCATTCTTTTCCAATTATTTATTTAAAATGATGACCACTTAAAACAGTCCGGACTCGCAGTAAACCTGGAAATTATGAGAAAAGGGGTGATATTCCACTAAGTTATTCAGCTAATGTTCCATGATAAATGACCGCCCTAATTGTTGAAAACACTTCGTACGATTAGTTCCCAATCCTTGTCGATAAATCTTGAATATTTTATGTAACTTGGGCAAATAAATAGGTACCTAAAGTCTATTTTACTTTTCAGGTAGAAATTGAAAAACGTAGTTCTGAAATTTTTGAAAAATCTTTGAATGCAATCTATAAATATTATTTAGTGAAAACGTTATTTAAGTACGAGTAAGTATCATTATTCAGTACACTTTATTCAAACATTACAAAATGTGGAAAAGCGCTTTCCGATTTTACATCAGTTTTACTTACGTACTACGAGTAGGTTAATAAGCTTTGGTAAAAATGAAGGTAAATAAGTTTGTCCAAATCAATGGCTCTACCCCGCTAAATTCTGTGAATATTCATACAGTCAGTTTTCCTCTCTCTACCACAAGAGAATATAAACTGCGCCTACATTTTTAAGATTCAATCCCACACCTATTCACGCACGGCTTCACTGCAGAATGCAATTTACAATAAATTATGTAGATATTAATAAGCTTTAGGTTAAGGGTTGGAAATAATGGGTGGGCCATTCATCGTTCGATAAATTGCTATGGAGACATACTGTAGTCAGATTACGTGCTTCAATATCCGGCACAAGCCCACGAACGGGCTCGGCCTAGCTCGGGATGGCTCGGGGCTTCTACAAACGTATGTTTTTTTAATGCATTTTGAAATGGGAATGCGTAGATAAAAGGAAGCGTTGATGTGTTTTTGTTTATGTTTTCGGCCAGTTCGAAATGGACGATCGATTTTTTAGTATTTCGCTTTTCGAATATCATGTTCAAGACGAGTAAGGATTTTTAAAATACGTTTGAAGTGAATTCGCGCATCGCGTATTAGTTATTGAAATATTCTAGTCGCGAAGTCTTCCTAAAAACGCAACCTCTTGCCAATGACCGCTATTCCGCTCTAAATTTCTTCCAAACAGGAAGTCTAAAACGTATAGAAAAATTCGAGTGTTTCCATTCAATTGGCGGGTGATCGCTCGACCGTTGGGTATTGATAGGTACGTGGAAATAATTTCAAACGTATTTTGTGCGGTTATGAGCATTTCCTTCGACGTAACAGACACACATCTCTACAAGGAAATAGACGCGATTTACGAATGTGACTGCAAAAAATATATTTGTATCGGGAATGGTTTCTTTCCTTATGAAGCCAATACGATTTGGAATTATCTGTCGACGGATTGTGCTCGTCTTAAGGCGTTAGTAGCATCGATTTTGTATTTCGAATGCTTTTGTAATGTTTACTGAATAGATTTCTTCTTTTACGTAAGCTTGAATGTTAAGACAAAATAAAAAGTGCTTCTACGAATTTCGCTGCAATTCTAAATAAATCCGCTAACTGGCTGATTCCTCATTTTTTGTGATCTTATAACTGTACCTTCACTATTGCTATGAATATTTCGCTATACTTTCTGCATTTCCCGAGTTTCCGATAAACTTATTACAAAGAAAATACCTATAGTTAAAAACACTATCAAATTTTAGAAAAATCAATCTGTGGTCATCTAAAATAAATGCTAATCTCTTACAAAATAAATAACACTGGGACCTGACGGATTTCTTGTAAAGGATATATTTGCTGAGTCAATACAACCTCCCTTGCAGTGTAAACACCGCTCGATCATTAACTACGATTATTTACATGACCGTTTAAACATTATATTATTATCAAGCCGATAACCCTCTGACAACTCTAACCATAGTTTTAAACTAATTTAAGATAAAAGAGTTTCCCCCGTCAAGGTTTGAGTGGTGAGATAAGTCATTTAAATTTTGTCTTAGACTAGACGCCTAAATAGATCTCTTCAAGTTAGACAGATCTTGAACCAACTTGTCACAGAATCTGATAAACTAAATTCAAATAAAAGTAATAAGGTGCGAAGTTTTACAAGAAAAACAGAGACTGAGATATCAAATCTCATTCTACGATCTATCTCGGAGCTAATAACACGTATCCCGTAATACCATCCCCGGCCAACTTCGCAATACAAACATTGGAGAAATCCGAATATCTATTTAACGTTCCCTCCTCCGGCGCTAACAGATTAACGCCAATATTATCCATCGAACGCGACCTCACTGCAGACGGTCGAGTCAAACCTTAACACTTAATCCTCACTAAACACTATTACAAAGACCACGTAAATTTATTCAGTGTGGATCGCTAATAAAACGGATAAACTTTCAGTGTCATACAATACAAAGACGTAACCGATCGAACACCGCACTCTATTAACAGCTCTATCGTTAACGCAATAGGTGTCGAATTTGATAACGATAGGCGTAAATCTGCGGTGTCGGTGCAAACTGAGATACGTAGTTGATTGACAGAAGTCACGCTGTACATTGTATTAGAGGGATTGGAGCAAACTTAAACTGTCAGTCTCGTTACCAAGTTGAATGGGTTGAGGCTTAGCACAGAGATCGCAAACTGGTGCGTCTTTGATCTTCATAACAGCTAATTAATTGGGTAAGGAAAGCTTAACCGAATGTATTGACGGGCCTAAGCCTCTAAGAAACGCTGTTTAAACAACTTAAGGGACCGAGATTGTTTAATGATAAACCTTTCAGTGGGAATTTTCTGGGCAACGACGGGTCAATAACGGAAGTTGGCCGTTCATAAAATTTATTTAAAATTGTACGAGTTACTGAAAAGCGAACTGGTGATTCTTTTTCAATTCGTAGTCTGGTTTCCAATTATTTTTAATATCATAACGATGAGAGGCAGATAAAAGGCATTTTTAAAATTTGAATAATAACGAAAGAAATATTTTAAATGGTGGTTTTTTTTTTCTGTTACTTAATGGTGGGTTTCGTTGGAAAATATTGATTAATTAGGTAATAATCTGAAAATAGATGAATAATTGATTGGACAATACAACGAGGGCCCACCCTCCAATTAGACTTTTCTGCTATTTTCTGAAGTACTTAGATAAAATAGATAGGCTCTGGTTTTTAAAAATTGTGTCAGCAGTCTGGCTTTTGCTATAAAAACTGAAATTGAACCCGAAAAATTAAACTCGAAAATGCAACCCGATAGTTATATCCTTTTTATTATTTCTTTAATATTCATCATAAGATCTGAAGTATACTATTTAAAGAACCAGATTAGCTATTCCATCGAAAATTAGACAGGTCTAATTGTATGAAACCTTTTTTTAAAGGATGGGAAATCATCAAACGACTTCTCCCGCTCTGTGTGGAACCAAAGGAAGTGTCAGACTCTTACTGAATTAGAGCAATCCGTGTGGACACGGATTTTACAAAGGTATGAAACCTAGGAAGTAGAAAAAAACACAAATTAGTTTTAAATATTTTCAATATTCACTCTAGAATCGAAGTATTGTGAACAATATTTTATCACCAATATCGATGATAAAAAAACAACAATATGAACACAAAACGTTTTGTCCACTCACTAAATTGGACCCAAATAAAGTGATCAGAAAACAGCATTTTTACATTTTCCGATGGGTTTTAGGATTTTACGAGGTGCGTATGAGCGAGCACGTGGTATTGAAACGCATCCATTGCTTGTTTTTATTCTAAAAGATTAACTTAAATTTATTTGAGATGGCTTAGTAGGTCGTTACCACATCACTGTATTCGTTCACATGAAAGAAATAAAGGTAGGTACCTACAGTAGAACGCGAGAAAGAAATAAAAATTAAGTTACCATAAAACACAAGAAACGAAGAATAGGTACACATTTATGCAAACTCATGCATCAATTATTTGGATCGCCACTTTCTTTTCCCTTCACTTGTTTTTAAAAATTTTCAAGCACTTGGGATGAAACTCTTATATCATAGCACAGTGATGTACGCAGTATACTATACACAAATAATTTGGTACGCAGTGCACACAGGACGTTATTACAGACAGGTGTTCGACTCGGAATGCGCTCGTAAAACCAACTCTATATGGATTTATTATTTAAAGTGCTCTACACCTATTGTTGGCACCGCGTGTTTATATTGAGGCAGGTCGCGAATACTCACTTCTATACATTTTTCTGTTACACCAAGGCCGTGGGCACAATCAAATTATTAAAACATCAATATAAAATAAATAATGGAACTTAATAATGGAGTTCTGTGCGCAGTGAACAGCGATGATGCCAAGAAAAATACGGAATAGTAGCACCTCCCACGCAAAAAGTTGTGCAGTAAACGAAACGAATAATGTGTGTGGTCTCTTAGTCGATCGATCAATGCGTCCGTCTTCAATTCTACACATCACTTGACTTGATTTTATTTAATAAGATACTAAACCGGCAAGTAGTTGAAACTGGTACTTCAATCGTCAACAAAGTTTTCAACAAAGTCAATTTTGTGATCGTCAAATTCAATAAGGTAAACTTTTCAGCCACCTTTTTTTAACTTTTGATAGGCACGCGTTTGGCCATTATCTCACCTGATGGTAAGCGATGATGCGGTCTAAGATGGAGCACGCTTGTCTAGAAGTAACCTATTCACCTTAGAACAAAACACCGGAAAAATCACCACAACGGAACGCATCGTAAATCGAAGACGAGCTTACACAAATTAATTAAGATAATCGTTTACGCGTGAAATTTAATAGGTAATTAACATTTCTAAATGTTATCATGTAATATTGGCCGGGGTCCGTTAAGCCCCGTGCCGTCTATTACCTAACCAAACAATTGGTCGAGGCCGATAGCTAAGTTGCAAGCAAGCGAATATTCCGCAAAGAACTTACGATTAGTATTATGGTTAAGTATCTTAACTTGATTATCGTTATCTTCGCTTAATTATTGTTTATGACTTTGATGAAATTAATCGATGTTTGACGACATTTGTTATTTTAAGCGTCTGTAGTTGTTTATAGAAGGTCGTCGTGTTTACGGTAAAAGCTATAAATATACAGTTAATTCGTATTTTTTACCATAATTATTTTTGTGTCTAATTGTACACGTGATTGCTTGTCTTATAAAACAACGTGGGTAGGATATCTAACGGTTAAGGAACTACGTCCCATGACTTTGGTACTATGTTTAACTCATACTAAGTTATAAATAATTCTATTTTAGTTGTACACTCTGTTTTGTTTCTATCGGCCTCACTAAGGTGTGTGTTAACTCAACAGTTAAATAGTAGACAAATTAGTAGTACCGGCTTCTGGGCCCCATCTGTGCTGTGCTTATTTTGCGGTACAGGTCTGGAGGATTTAAGTTTGTTGTACTCTGCGTTTAAACAAAGCTTACTCAACACGGTATCCCGTGTACCTGCAACTTGTGTACCGATTTATGTACTCACTACTTAATTCTTAGTGTTCGCAACACTTGGGTCTAAGTGAAAATTATTTGTGTCACGTAGTCGTGTTGGTTTTATAGAGTTATAGAGTGCTTATGTTGTGAACAAGAGTGTGTACACAACCGTTTTAGTGTAAGTTACACTCTAGTTTTGTTTTATATCTACTTTTAGTATACATTTTGGTGCTGATGTTTTTAGTTATTTTGTTTATAATGATAGCAAAGAAACTATGAATAAGTACATGTTAATTCGAGTGTATAACATTACAATAATAAGTCTTGTTCTAGAAAATCCATTCAACATGACAATGTTATAACAGAAAAAATACATGTTTCCAAGGTCATTTACAGCAATAACACTGGTCAACAAAAATATACTTTTTGTGTGTCACACACAAGAATGTTTTTTACTAATTATGTTAAGAAAACATGTTTTAGTATCATAGAACTGAAATTGTAATATAATTTTGAAGTGGAGCTTTGAGGCAAAAACTAAAGTTTTAAGGTGGTTCTAACACAGGCACATTATCAAGTTAAAGGATTGATTGTGTTGTGCACCAGATGGTACGTCAGAATACTAAACTATTCCTTTATATTCAAAAACCCGAAAATAAAGCTCACTTTTTTTTAATGATTGTGCAGAATTTCTTTTGTGATTTTTAAAAATTATTTCACTTTAAGTAAAGAAAATTGTCAAAATCTTTTTAACACCCCTTCCACGTTATGTTAGAATAAAATAAATCAGTAAACTGAAAAAATACAGCTGCTTTAAAGTAAAATTAAAAATCGAAATTAACAAGCTAAAGGGAAAATGATGTCACTGGTAGTAGCTGTAACACAAAAACTAAACTTGATCAGAACAAAATAAATATGACTTTATGATAAGGGTAGATAGGTAACTCAAAATTAGTGAGCACATTCCTTGTGACAAAATCTTGTTGACCAGTGTAATCGATACAAGGCAGGCACTTGACAGCAAGATATTCTTGTCACATTTTGCATCGTCTATAATTAAGTGACGTACAGAAAAAAAATGTATAACTCCGGCTATCAATTAGCATACAAACACGAGCACAAAGGCTGTATCTACCCAGCTGAAACATTAATCAATTGATAACAGGCGTACCGAACGAAATGTTACAGAAAATAAAATCAATAGTTTTTATGTATTCGGTCACCCTTTATCATTGTAGTTTATCATGTCTGCGTGTTGTCCTAGATAACGTATAGTACTTTATTATTAAATGACTCGACCGAAATATTCAAATAAGCTTAATTTATTTGTCGAACAGCTGCATCGAGAGGGTTGAGATTAAAGGTTGGTATTCAAAACACGCGATTGATCTCGAAGGGTAATTCTATTCATGATTTTAGTTTGCTGGAATATTTGGTTTAAATTGAAAAGTGATGCAGTAACATTACTTAAGTAAGAGTTTAGAGGAAATATCCTTTGTTGCTTTATTAGACAGCTGTTTTTAATCAACTGCCCATTAACTAAGATTCCAATCAATTATTTTATTGCTTCTAATGAAACATTGAGAGAAAAAAAAACATTGAAAAATTCACTTCGTCAATTTATGTTCGTCTTGTGGTCTTGTTCACATTGCACTTTGTATAGACGGAAATTATTTATTCATGAGCGCATCGGTTATAGGCATGCAAGTTTTTTCCTGTGAGTTCAATACTTATTTCCGAGAATTCAATTATTTATTGAAGTAGTTAGGTAATACTTATCACAACAACTATGTACCTTTTACCCTGAATTTAATATCAACGCGACCTCCTTTACTTTCACATCTTTTTATGTAGAAAGGTTAACATTTTCAAATTCCAAGAATAAGCAACAATTTTACAAAAAAAAGTTTTAATAGCCACCGTTAATGTAGGAACAAATTTAAATATACGTTTATGTGCCCTGTTTAGACGCGCATTGCTGACCTTAAAAGCTCGCTTGGTAATTTTGCCATTGTGGGGATTCTTAATGTATTTTTACTGACTGTATACTCGCCAAAATTAAAATAAGGGTTAAATACGTTGTAAAAGAAAATATAAACAAAAAATAAACTGTATAACATCCAAGTATTTTTATATTTTAAGATCAGATTCCCTTCATTGGAAAGCTTTTTTAATCACGGACCAACAAACAGATAACTCCATTAAACAACGCCATTTATTTAAAACCCATATTTATTAAAACACTGAAATAGTCATGAAAACTGTAACAGGCAATCGTAAAAACTGTCGATAGAAAAAACATATTGTCGGTAATCGACACCTGTGACAATTAATGGCGGGTTCAGTCCACACCACTTTCATTACTCGCCCGACATACTGGCCCGATACACTCGCCTGTATGAATTGGTATTCGTTTGTTTGTGCACATATTTAGTAATGGGGGCGGCGCCGGCCGCTTTATAGACTTGAGCTCTGTGAAATTTATTTTATTTGCACTATGATAAGGGTAGTACTGTTTTTTATTTTGTTTCTCTTTACATTTATTTTTAAAATGGTGTATAATTCCCTGTAGGTTTGTGAGTTTCTGGATAACTACAACTCCATCCAAGAGCTCCATCGTAAACCACATTTAACTATCCGTCAGGATTGATAGTGGTCGATCGGACTTAAAAACTACGACGTAGATGCAGCCTGGAGGCTGGTTATAATTAAACAGCACCTTAGTCTCATCACTGATCGAAATAATAAGAATCAATAAAACTAGATTACTCCCATAAAAAGTTTCAACAGAATTAATGGAATAGTTTTTCAGAATTCAAGACTATATGATAAAAGAAATAGCTTTACTAGCAGCCTTCTTACATCGATTACATTTGCTTAGCACCTTTACTACATTATCAGTAAGAACAGGTACAATCTGGAGTCAACACGAGTCACAATCGATTAGACATCGAACAATTAGATCGCTAAGTTTAGTTCCCTTGCGGGCCGCAGTAACAATGTGAATCGTAATTGAACATCGTGAGACGTGGAGGATCATTTGCGTTCATTATAACGAAAAGAGATGCTCAAACATTTTAGTGAAAGCTGCGAACATTTGGGTTTGAAAATGGTGCAAAGGAATATGGAAATGGAGGTAAATGCACTTAGTAGGTATTATTTAATAACAGTTTCATTAGAATTCGTTGAACTGTCGATAAAACATGGAACACCATATCACTGTCAAATGAAAATCCCGTACAAGAATTCAAAGGCTCTATAAATAAATCATCATACACCCCAAAACTCTCGCCGGAGCCAGTTTTGTTGTCAATAAATCCATCCTCACTCACTCGTAACATACTCTAAAGTTAACAGATAAAAACTTAGTTTGTTCAGTCCCAACTCTTACGTAATCGAATACGTAAGACGCGCAAACTTCCTCTATTACCCCCTACTTAAGGGTACAAATTTAAGCGCCCCCTATTTAAACACTGTTGCCAAATACCTACGTGTGTAATTTACGCCAAGTGCGGTTTACAACCGACGAACATTTTGGGAGCCGGATTTGGACGAGAGAGAGTCGAATAAATCTCTGACGAGACGAACGATTTATAAGCAACCGGTGATTTGTAAGAAACCTACAGGGAATCGAATTTGATTATACGGGAAAACAGGCTTGAAATTTTCTGATTCTAGTGTACAGTAATGATGTACGCGTTCGGCTGTATTTACGTCTCGTAGCTTGATGTCTGAGTAATTTCAAGAAATGGAGTAATATTTTGAAGTATAAGTCTTGCAAAAATTTGTCAAGTATTTATACAACAAAAATAATCCTAAAATGTTGCCAACCTAACATCAAGTTTTAACAAATTCGTGCGACAACAAGTAACATCCCATTACTCTCGAACCAAGCTTTCATAAATAATCAGGAGTCCCATTTTTCAGTACCAAAAAGTGCGGTCCCCTCACAGGTGGGCTAAGTCCCGCAACACTGTCATCATTTAAGCCGCACATTAGTGAAACTTGCGTCGTTTGAACCAACACCTGTAGCCCTAGCACGAATCACTATCGAAAAAACATTCGAATCGAGAACGAAAGCATTTTGTATGGGAACTTGAACAGCGCCTCTGGTGTGCGTAAATTGAACTAATTTTCAGAGCACGAACCAAACACGCAAGTTTCGTATCGTCATCGTATCGAGAACGAGACGTAACTCGAGCCGTTTGTATGAAGATAGCTAGCACGAAGGCATAAAATGACGGATAGTATCGTAATTGTCGAAGGCTGGCTTGCGAGTTTCACGAATGTTTATTCACTTTAAATTTGGCAGTGAAAAAACTTTCGTCGGAGTTTATTTTATGCATAAAATTATAATTTAAGTGATTGTGTTGATATATTTAGTTAGAATATGTTGAGATTAACAAGAAGCACCCAACGACGTAGTGCATTGTACTATTATCTTGCAGCGCGATTGATTGTTGAAAGTAGAAATGTACGAAGAGAAACAGGGTGAGTGATTTATTTTAGAACACTATTTATTTATAAAAATAAATAACAAGTTATCATTTAAAATTACTATTACATTTACAGAGAAATCTCAAGGAGAGCTCTACTCAGAAAGAATTTAGTAAATATTAACATGCAAAACCTTAGCGACACAGAATTTAAAAATAGATTTCGTCTAAGTAAGGAAGCATTTTTGTTCTTGTGTCGCGAATTAAAAGAAAAAACTAGTCTAAAATCAAGTAAAAGGATCAGCATGGAACACAAAGTAAGTGTAATAAATAAGCTGCTTAAGTACCCTTCTAACTAAAATATTTTTGTATTTTGTACCTATAATGTGTACATTAACTAATAAATACTATGTGAGTATAATATATACAGCTACACTACGAACTATTAACTCTTTAATATTTTTATTTCTAGGTGCTGTGTGCTTTGTCATTTTATGCTACAGGCTCCTACCAAAGAATAGTAGGAATGGCTAAATATTTAGGGCAAACTACAGTGAGCAAATATGTGAGGCAGGTTAATGATGCTCTTATGAACCCTTTAATATTAAATAATTTTTTGAAATTTCCAACAACACGAGAGCAGCGAAATATTGTAAAAAACAAGTAAGTAATAATAACTATGTAGGCCAAACAAAACTAATTTAGTGCAGAATGTTAAACAGCGAAAGGAGGATCAACTGAATAACCACAAATATGATAGCTTCCTAATACTAGAAAAATTGACTTACAATACTTTATTTACAGATTTTATACAAAATTTGGCATCCCTGGAGTAATAGGATGCATTGATGGATCTCATTTTCATATATTCACTCCAAAAAGCGACATAGAACACTTATTTTACTGCAGAAAGCATTTCTACTCACTGAATGTGCAAATGGTGAGATATTGCCCTACTAATTTATACTAATAACCTTACAATAACTTAAGATAACAATTAATTATTATGTTGTACAGTTATAAAAAAATGCGTTTTTAAATTATAGATATGTGACAGTGAATGCAGAATTTTAAATGTTAATGCCAAGTATGGAGGTGCCACCCATGACGCTTTTATTTGGGACAATAGTCAAGCCAATAGGTATATCCAAGACTTACACCAGAATAATGAACAAGTGTGGTTTTTAGGTATATTTTCTTTTATATGTAGGTTGTTCTAATTTTAAAATAAAGACATAAATACTTAAGTGTTAAAGTTTACTATTTTAAGATTACTGTTGTTTAAGAGTCTAATTAAATATACAATCAAATTAAATTTTCAGGAGATTCTGGATATTCACAAAGGCCTTGGTTGATGACACCAATCACAGATGCTGCTGAAGGCACTCCAGAGGCAAAATATACTACCATCCATGGAAAGGCCAGAGTTGTGATCGAAAATACTTTTGGAAGACTTAAAAATAGGTGGAGATGCCTTTGTAAGGACCGCACATTACACTACACCCCTGAGAGGTGTGCTTCTATCATAATGGCATGTAGCGTTCTACACAACCTAGCATTAGATTTTATGATTCCTGATCCTGAAGATGACATGATATATTCTTCAGGATTAGGCGTCTCAACATTTTCTTCTCCAGAAGAAGCTTTACGCGAAAGTGGTTCTAGAGATGAATTGATTCGCGGTAGAGCCATAAGAAATATGTTAGTAGATAGGATTAATCGGCTTCATAATGTAAATAACTAATTTCGATTTTTGTGTAAGCATGATGAACTCTACCTATAATAAAGGTAGCATTAGAGAATAAAAAATATAGTATAATATGTTCGAAACAAATAAAATGTTACTTATTTACAAAACAGAATGTACCTTTAAGATATTAATTTCATGAATATAGTTTCACCATCTCAGCCGTACGACACCCACTGCTAGACATAGGCCTTCCCCAAGTATGAATATAGTTTAAGCAAAATAAATTTAATTCTAACATTTTCCAAATGTTTTCTTTTTTTTTGGATATAGAAATGAATAGTGTATGTGAACTGTGTTAATGAACTATAATACAAATGAAAAAAAATCTGACACTATTCACTTCTTTTCTCTAAATATGTTTTCAATAACTGAAACGCCTCTTTCATAAAATCTAACCACTGAGCTTGCAACTGGAGCTCTATGTCACGCTGACGAATCCTCTCTCGTTCTAATTCTTGCGCAATTCGGTCACGCTCCTTTTCATACTCCCTAGCATTCCCCTCACACTCCTTAAATATTTTTAAAACAGTGTCTTCTGCTTCTGGCTTCTTTTTTTTTTTCGGCGGTTGCCACTGGGATTGCACTGGAGCTGGTGGTGGTGTAAGTGCTGGTGGCTGCGGAGTAGGCGGAGGAAGAGGTGGAGCGACTGTGGGTTGACTGCTTGTTCCTGGAGTATTCCATTCATCTGGAAAAATTGTGATTTAACAATCAACATAAATACTATTCTGCTAGCTTTAGTTATCAGGATCTCTTTTTTTAAGTATGTGCTTTTCTGGATACCTACTTGCTCAGTTTGTGTCTAAGATCTTATTTTAAAATATTTTGTTATTACTAGTAGTTATATCAAATAAAAGAGTTATGAGTTAGTTACCAAGTTAATGACAGATAAATTTAAAATAGGCCAACCTTCTGAAATTGGTGTATATTCATAAGGAACATCATCCACAGTCAATTCGTGTACAGTTTCTGTGGCAGGTGCTTGTAGACCCGACAAGCTATCTTCCTCCCCACCAACACCCTAATTTAATAAAAACAATAATTGAGTATCACTGCTTATTTAACATTTGTGAGTAAAGGCCACCTTTACTGTTTGGTATACCTACTGTATTTTTTTTATTAAACAAATACTACTCTAGAGTATACCTACAGAAATCATGATTGCTCATAGAAACATCAAAGTTTAGACATTGTATATTAACAAAAATCATTATTGAAATGCATTATGTGGCACTCAAACCCCAGCCAGTCATCCACACAAGAATTTTAAGTGTTACAATACTAACAAAAAAACTCAAGTGGTGACCCTTTTTTATTACTTACAGGATTAGGTAGGTAAGTTGCAGACAAGTTAAACTTTTGACCATATTCTGTCCCAATACGGAATTAAATATTCAGATAATTCGAAAATCATTAATTATTTTTCCCTGAGATTACACCGATTGCTATGAAAATAAAAAAATAGAGATATATTATACTACATTACCAAGCAAATAATATCACACCTCTACAAATCCAGCTTCTTGTATAGGCATTCCAGTAGCAGCCTGCACTCCAATTAAATTTAAAACCCTATTTTCAAGGTCTGTTAATTCCATCTGGATCGCTGGCCCACCACCTGTACCCTGAGCAGACCTATTTATTTTCGCCCACTTTTTCTTCACATTATTTTTGAAATCACTCCAAACCTTAACAAACATGAACAAGAGTAGGATTCCCAGCACCAACATAAATAAATGCATGTATTTCTAAATTGTGTGAAGTAAGTTCATTTCCTTAAATGTGCGTAATTAGGATTTAATAAGCTTACCTTCCGCCACTTTTCCTCTGTTCGAGAATCCCCAGTGCCATCACTATTGAGCATATTTATTAATTCCTTCCATTTTTGCTGCACATAATGTCTACCACGAGGAAACCCGCTGGGTTTGGATAAGTCTCCATGCCTAAAATAAATTTAACGTGAGTTAAAGGACTGCGTGCTCCAATACCTATTTATTAAATTAATATGTTACCTTTCTATTTTATACTGAAATAATTGACAAAAATTAAGCAATTACCTTAATTTTAGGTTTTTATTCAACTTTATTTTTACAAATTTCACATGACTAGCGTAATACTTTATTAGACTTGAATAAACAAATAAACTTTAGCTCTTTAAAACTTTACAAACATATATTCCAAATATCCCATTGAAACATCAATTTATATGCTTATGACAATAAAAACTTAAATGTAATACACTTACTTTTCCATAAATTCTATCATAATAATGTACTGCGGGTGGCTGGTTCTCATTGTAAAACAATAAAATAGTTACAAACTTTTCACAAATTAAATCACAACCAACACAACACAAGTGCACTTCAAAACAAAGTTGGCCTTGAACAACTTGAATGAGCTTCGGGCGTCCGTCGTTCGTTTAGGAATACAATCAAACCAAACAACGTTTTAGTAATCAGTTAAATTATTATGGCATTTATCTAACTGAATAATAACTTTTTCTGCAGTTTCTTTGTATTGCGTCATAAATTTAACGGTTTTAAAGTTTTAAATGCCCTAAAATCACTAAATTTTTAATTAACTATATACTTATCCAGTTTCTGAACCAAACATTCATTCAATTGTAAGAATCATTCGTTCTATTTTTCCCATCCTTGCTTACGTTAGTATGACGTCACTAACGTTATCGTATCGAGCTCTCGATACTAGTTCGAAAGTGCTTCGTGCTTCCGACATTCGTTGTATTCCGTTATCGTATCGACAACTCGATACGTTTGCGATACGAAACCTACAAATATTCGTGCTAGGGGCACTGGGCCCCGCGACACACTACTCGATATTTTAGTACCGGAATAAACTGCCCGGCAAAATGTAAATTTCGAGTTTGGGCTGCGTCGGCAATATTTCAATTTGGAATTCGGTGCGCTGTTTTGCATGTTATGTGTAAGACTGTAATGTGGGGATTGAGTGCTTTTAATTTGCTGTAAGTTTTTTTTTGTTTTTCTTTTATGCGAATATTTTTTTACCTGGATTTTTGTTTACACTATTGGATACAGACTTGGTCTAACGAATTTATTGCTCAGAAGAACTTAGGTAACTGGTCACTAAAACTGAGAAACAGTGTTTCGTAAGTGTTGGTTTATTATAAGTAGGTAATTATTTTTAATACTAAATGACCGTAAAAAATATTGCTCCAGTTATTTCCAATATTACCTAAGTTATTCATTGTGTATCTAATTCTTATCTCAATTCCAGTAAAGCAAAACGGAACAATTTTACATAGTTTCTAATTATTCCTTAAAGATTTTGATTTTATTTTTCCTTAGTACATCAAACTTTTCTAGCATATATGCCTATGCTAGAATATAAATAATAGATCATACTATATGTAAGAATATAAATAATGTTAAAAAGAAAAAGATGAACACCATCAAGCACGAGAAACTCGACAAAAGCGGTTAAAAGAGCAGCTAATATGTTAATCTTTATATCTATAATACTTTTCAAAGGGCAAGAAATCGCGCAAAGACTCGTAAATATCATCTTGTCCAAGAAACGCAGCATCGCACGTGCGTTTCGGACAAACGCGCGTTGCTACGGCAACCCTGACATTCTGATAGAATCGAGGCGTAACAAACGCGCGGCAAAACCTTTCAAGTCTAACTTAACCTAAGGCGTACCATAGTGAATCGCATTATCCAAATCGGTAGCTATCGACCCGCTCTACCTCTACTCCGACACCTAAAGTACTCCTAAAAGCCTTTCTGTTTGTACAAGACAGTTCGCAGCTCCGTATAATCACAACCATTCGAGATACTCCCATTCAAATACAATGACACTAAGTCTAGATGTTAAACTACAATATTAATGAACTACTTTACTCCGACTAAGATACTGTTATTTCAAAGACATTGAAAAATAGCTGTTTAAGTTTTTTGACGTCCCTCCGAAGTAAGCGCACTTATCTACTGAGGTGTGGTGCCCAGATAGTCATTAAGGTGTTCAACTTAGACCAGTTTATTTATCAGACACCGGGAATGCTTACACCTCAGAGAAAACTACTTCTAATGAAAGGAGTCGTGACGTCATTAGTATCATTAGACGACAACAAAAACACAGTAAGCAAAATGAAACAAATCTGCTACTTACGCAGTTGTTAATGAATGAAATCTACGTGATTTTTCTCTAACAACACCCACGTACCTGGAAAGAAAATATTATATTTGTTTATCAATTCTGATGAACAAACCGTAACTTTCGCAATATGCAGTCTTTGAAATGTTTCGTTTGATGGCTTTTGGACGGATGAAAATGATTGGCGCAGACCCCTTTGCAATTTCAATGCAAAAAGTTCAGAAAAGCGAATTTAATTAAAGTTATTCGAAAACTGAAACAACATTCCAAATTCAAACGTTAGCTACGTTCGGAAACAAACCAATAGCGGGGCGCTGGCGAACCACGAGCGCGTCAGTTAATCGCCGCCAACTAGTGGGTAATCCTTTCGAGTGGTGTGCATATAACGAGTGCATTCCAACCCGTGCCGCGTTCCGAACGCACGGCATACAGTGAAATTGCGGCACTCGCCGACTCAAAGCGATGACGGGGCCGTATCATTGCATGATGTGCATCAGTAGGCAGTGTGTGCGTGCCACTGACGTACGCTGATCCGTCTGTTTGCAAACACTAACTTCTTACTACCATATTTTCGCAATGACAGTGATAGATGACAATGTAGCCTTCAACGTAAAAATTGGCTTTAACGACCTGTGATTTACTGACTATCGATATAATCCGCCACGAATTTTATCCAAGTTAAATAGCCAATGTTAACTATGCAACCGAGTCTCAAATTCAGGCGAGCTCCTTGAACGAAATAGCGGGTGCAATTCACAACTTTCACCAACTACAGCGGCGCTTTAAAGTGAGTCGCTTTGTTAGTTGGTGCCCTTTTCTTAAGTTCGCAGTTAACTTTGCGCTTGAAAAACTGGACGTTAAGAATAGTAAATAAATGCAGCATCAGAGAGATGTACTGAATGGGAGGCAGCGAGGTGCGCCGGCGCCGCGTGCATTGCCCTCGCGCCCCCCGCACCCCTCCGCGCGGTTCTACAAACGCGACTGACTGCATTCCGCCGCGCTTCCTGACCAGGGCAAGTGCAGCGGCATTACGCTGCAAGTACATGCCGCACCCCCCGCGCGTCTCGGCGCTGCACCCCCGCTCACACCCGCCTAGCTAACCAACAAGAAACGAACACAAAGGAACTCCAAAGCACCCGATGTTTTGTATACGCAATCACGTAATTCGATAAAGATGTCTGATCAATGGCATCCTCTTTTGATGTATAGTAGCAAAGGGCCTTTGCCCCTTTTAAAATAATCATAAAATCTAATATTATGAAGAAAAATAAAAGGACTCTTCCCCGCCCGTTACTCGCCTTCTCCGAGTAAGCCCTTTGTAATCTAATGCATTAAGATTATTAGGTTGTTCTGACATCATCTTATTTCTTTAAAATTTACCGGTCTTTTATATACACCGACTTTCTTGAGCCAACATTTACTTTATGTTCGGTTCATGTTATATCGTTGTTGGAGAAATCCTATTTCGGTTTGAAAATTTGTCACATTTTATGAAAGCACCGCGATACAAAGTGCGAGTACTAAGTTAGAGTAGAATTAAAAGCGAACCGTGAGCTAACAAACGTAGATTTGGATCGTGCACTCAAAACGGTCATACGTAGCGTTCGATATAAGATACTCCCCGGCCAGTTGGAGGCAAAGCAAAAAGTATGGAAACACCCGGTAATAGTCCGCCTGCTGAAAGCGTTTTCCATGAGGCTTTTAAGCGCTTATCTTGGGAATGATAGCCGCGGCCGGACGCTGAAAGGCTGTGACGGCAATTTGCTTACATTAGGACATGCCCCGTTTCACCATTCGGCTACGATGTAAGCCAAGAATTTTACGCTGCAGTTCGTATTTCGCATTTTTTTATTAATATACCTTTCATGCATTTACAGTGTCTATTGATTCGAAGCGCAGTCAGCTATGAAGTCGAAACTGATTCAGTTACAGTTCGGAATGTGGTAGTATTGTAGCAGTTTGTGCAGCTCAACCGGGTATTAAATTGTTTTTAGAAACAATCGTTGAACATAGTTCCGACTCTTTTCGTAACTATGTGTGAATTTTATTTTTAACGTAACTGAAGCGGAACCCGGCAGTAAATTAGAGCGAGTGAAATAAAAAGAACATCTGAGTAACGTCCTATTTCTCAACAAGCGGTTTTTTTTTAACGTTTGTTAATGGGCTCGTTAATTTGTACAGAGTGTGTAATTATCGTTTTCAATACTATGTCACGTGACGTTTTGTTGAACGCAGATTCGATGGTTCTCGGAGTAGCGGATGATTCACGAGCTACATTTTGCATAACGGCTTGAATCTTTCGTCTATCGATGTAGTAAAGATTATAACGTAATGTTTGTTAGTGTAGGCGCTAGGCAGGAGTGCGCCGTGGTGCGGTGTCCGCAAGGCGTGTTTGTTTTCCGCGGCTATTTCTGGACAGGCCGCGCGCCATTGTTCCAAGAGTTATGGCCGCTCACGAGAAGGTTAAACAACAAAACTATCGCTTCACACAAGAAAATGAAAGTAAAAATATTGTACAAAACCAATATTTTATGTTTTGGACGATTTATATAAAATTGTGGGGGAAAATTTCAAAGTATTTCGCGCCATGCCTTCTCCGTTAGGTAGGTAAGGCGCGGTAGTATTCACTGCACGTAAATGTTACGAATAAGTGTTTGACCGCAATTTCGTGAAATGTTTACATTTAAAATTACTTTTTACATGTGATATCTACTGAGCGGAAAATAAGCGAAGAGGCAGCTTTTAAAGAGTTTGTGCTTGCACTGACACACTGGACTCCAGTTTTCCAGCTTTTTATAAATTTAAAGACATTGAAATAGGTAGGTAGAAACAACTGTTATTACTTATTCATCGACGGATATTCAGTAATAAATAAGTGTGTGTATTAAGGGCATTAAGGGTAGAATCTAGAAGACAATGGCACAAAAGCGAGATCATTGACACGAAAAAAAGAAGCCTAATAAGCTATGCCCAAAAGTGAGCAAAGTCGGGGTATGATCACTTTCTCATATCTTTAGGAACTCCTACTAAAACAGCTGTTTAACGTCTATAAGAGAACAAAAATAGAAAATATAAGTCTCAGTTCTCTTTGAACAGACTGCTATTTGAACACACGTTTCACCTTTTACCGTGCGGATTATGAAAATTCTTGTCACAGAACAAACTTTGTCTCAAATGAAAATGTTTTTATAAAGTCGTCGTAAATGTTGTAGCGATTTTTTTTCGACAAGCAAACAATGTTCTTGTAGTTTTAATAAAAAAACCCTGTGATGTTTGACCATCTCACTATTTCTCTACCGTTTTTACATCGTTCTTTTAGATCAAACAACTATACCAAATAACCTATCAAAGTCGAAATCACACGCAGTCATATCCACAAAATATCCTAGTCGAACACCCGAACCAATAATAATTACACTCGCCGCAAAAAAAAAATCGGCACAACCGTACAACTCAAAATCTCTGAAATATTGCCATTGCATCCGTACGAAAATTTGACCTGCAGCTCGCAACGCTCCTTGCGATTCAATAGCGCACGATAGTTTCCATATCTACATCGTTATTATTCCACTGTAAACCAATATTGTCGTTAATGGTCGAACATTTGAATGTTTTTCACGCAGGTTTTTCCTTGATATTTTACCATGGATTTTCTGGCTATCGATTTCAGATTTTTGCTCTTGGTTGCCTAAGCAAACAGATTGGTTGAAGTTTAGCTTATAATTATTGGTTGTCTTAAACACGTTAAATATTTTAATTTTAAAAAGTAAGAAGAACTTGTTTTCGTACACATTCAGGTTTATTTTTTTATTTAACTTAATTTTACCCAACACAGTCTAAACAGGAAAAACTAATTTTAAACAATTTTCTTTGTTTATATCTCCACTTCGTGCCTTTCGCTGCATGCAGTACCGTTTAATTAAATTAAATTACCTGTTGCTTTTAGATGTAGAAAAACAAACTAAAAAGCTTCAAAACTACATAAACCGATACTATTTCGTAAAAGCGAAAAAATTTCAAACTATTGTTTTAGCAGAAACGAGTGTTAAAAAACTTAGTTTTCCCCACAGAGAGAAACTTTCAATCCTTTATAATATGTTTAAGAAATAGAGCTCATAGTGTTGTACCCTCAGGAATTCTGCTCCATCGTAGTCTAATGGAGAAGTCGTAGTTGTTCCAATGGGCTAACAAAACACTGAAACGAAATATGAATATTTAAGAACTGAGAGAATAGTTTGGAGTTGGTAAAAATTTTCCACAATAAATCGAAAGTAAATGAACATTTTGGCATTGAGCAACATTTGAATTTGTTAAAAAGGTTTGCTGAGAAAACGACATGCAAGAGAAGAATATGTTAAGGTTTATATGGTTTATATATCCAGAAAAAACGGCTTCCCCTGTGCTTCATTTCAAAATTTAAGTGTCTAATTATAAGCGTATTACAAAAGAACTCGTCTGTTTAGCACAATCCACTCGCAAGGCTCCGAGACTTAATACACCACTTTGATCAGAACTTCACCTCTTTTGACTTACAATTTTTATTCGGGCCCCTTATTTTTTAATCACTGTGTAACAATTTTCAGGGGTCTCAAACATTTTCTAGTGATTCTTTTTCCATTCATTTAAACATTCTAGAGCATTACGCAGAGACCCATTTTTTATTATTTAGCTAGAGGTATAATGATAGCATCGGAAAATTTCAGGTAGTAAACAAAAGGAAGAGTTAATAAGCTTACGTACAGGCTTTCATTATGTTGGCCTCCCATCTCTTTTCATTACCTGCATCATAAAGAGGATTTTTATTTCAGTTCCTCTTTTCTTGTGTAGGTAGTGACGATATTTTTTTAAGAACATAATAATGGTTCTTGCTTCTGCCTTTTGTTTCAGTATCAGAAACAATTGTTGAATGAAAAGTGCTTTTGTCTTGGAAAAGTAAGGACTTTTTGTCTCCCCTAAGTCGGGATTATTTTTAAATTTTGATGTGTTTACTTGCTGTCAGTTGCGAAAAACTACTCCACTGCCTCGATGTGGTCGTTTTTCTTTTTAATACTCGTTCCTAAAAAAGTAGGTAAAAGGAAATGCGACAAGAACAAAATTTCCAATTACATGAGAAGTTGTTTCATGCAAGGCTAATAATGTGTACGAGTACATTATCCTCGAATATAATTATATCCATTAACTAATTTAAAGCTTGTCCAGTACTTTAAAACCCCGAGTAATTCACGAGCTACGTTACATTTTGTCACAACGTATGTTCTATGTCTGCAACTTGTAAGATTTCCAGTTCGACAGCTTCAGTTCAGTCCCCGAAGACATTATATACAAATCCGGGAGACGTGGCTGCGAAACTAAAAGAATTCCTTCTCAGCATGGTGCCGCCAACTTTACTGTAGGTATTTTCGTAACGACGGCATGTAATGCCGCGTACGATTTTGACATATTGCTTTGCAAACAACGTAAGCTTCAAAGCTTTGTTGCCGACTGTATTTACGCCATCTTAGATCTTAGAGAGCGCAACAAAACACGAGCGCGATTGTATCAGCATCAGTTCTCACGGCAAAAACAAACAAATTATAACTATTAACGCCGCGGGTTGAATATTGCCCGATATTAATATTTCCAGCGGGGACGAGGGTTTTATTCAGCGAAATTGCAGTTAGAAAGATCCTATTAATGAACGTCCCGGACTCCTTTGTCCGGCGCCGGGGCATTTCCTGCACAATCGCCCTGACACCAAGTAATTAGGGAGAAAAATTCGTTATCCTGACGTCTAGTACAGTGTTTCAGTTTTGCGGTGAAATATATTTTTAAAAAGTCGTCGCGGGATTCAAGTCGTACATTTAATTTGGTATGATGCACTAATAAAGCTATTAGGATTTTTTTTTGGTTTTTGAGCAATACTTAACGTTAACTTTGTGGTTTTGAGTTTGAATGAGACGAATTTTTATTTTCGTGAGTTCGAATACTTAAAAATGCGGAAGAATTTATATAAGTAGGTGCTTTGGTGAATTCAAAATCTTTCTGCATACTTCAAATGAGTTATTAAGAGAAAACTAGCTGTAGAAACAGTGAAATAATTTACTATGAAATCGCGATTCAACAGCTTTTAACTACATTAGAACGATTTCAAAGAATATCAGAACAATTAGTATTCCAAGCGAAATCGTATTAACAACTCATTATTTAATGTTTAAATTGGCTCTATCCACGCTACTAACATATACACAGATAATTGTATCGGCAATTAACTTCAAAGGTTTATATATGTTTTTTATGATCCTACCTGAGATAGACTAGGAATTAAACGTTCTATTTGAAACTATCCTTTCCGACCAGCACATTTTTCAAGAAGAATTACAACATTTGGCTTTCTATCAGTAAACCAATTTTTATTGATTAAATAAGAATTCCAGAGGTTTCCTCCTAGAATTAGCAATCATTTTTTCTTTTTTTTTACTATATTTATTTCAATGAAATGTAAAAATGTTTTTTTTTTTTTTACTTTTGCTAGTCTTTGATTTTAGACTCGATTTGGTAAACAGAAAAAGCGAACCAAAATTTATATTTTGCGAAAGTTTTGAAATGACATCAATATAAAGTTCCAGCAACACGTCTCTTAGTTATGTTTTCGTGATTTTCGTACCATGTTTGATGACTTAATTTGATATGTACGACAAAACACGCTAATCGACGGTCTGTCTGCCTGTGAAAACCGGCAGCGCAAATGTATGGCTAATAATGACAAAAGACTGAGTACAAATAGTGCGGGAGACTAGTTTTTTAGCGTAGACACTTGAATCTACGGCCGTTCCGGTTTGTAAGTCGGCGCGATGACCTTATATTATTTATGGGTTGGTACATAACGTGGGCGGTAGCGATTATTTGATTGAAATAATAGAAAAAAAAAACATACCTAATTAATACGACTATTTAAAGTAGTTCCTGATGGATTGACCACAGATGGCAAATTACAAAGAGCGTTGCATAGATATGGAAGATACCTTTCTCAGCAGTCAACCAGTGTAGGTTAACGTAAAAAAAGAAAATTATTGAAAAATAATATCAAAGATTTTTATGTCAATTTTTTTCTTATTTTTACATAAACAGAGCCATAAATGTTGTATTATCACAAGTGAAAACGCATTTCAAAGGAACAACACATGGCATTTCCAACACAGATGCACAAACAGTTCCAAATACAAATGTACAAATATATGTGAATCATAAACCATTCGTAGCATGGTTAATTATAGACTTGAGTCGTATTTAATGATCGACTAAATTAAAGCACCACATTATGTCGGACACATAAAAAACTTCTTTTTCTCAAACATGCTTGAAAATGTGAGCATTATATTGACAACCTTCTTCGAGATAAATTGAAATTGCCGTACTGGCCGAGCAGCGGCCGGCAAAATTGTATGAAAATCCATATCTATCGTGTTTTGCGGCCAAATAAATTACAAACTAAACTCATATCTTTTATGTAATTTAAAAATGGAACGATCTAATATTCCGAAACATGGCAACCAAGGAGGTAACTTATCAAAGGTTTTATTTAAATTTCGAACTGGCTTGCAAATAGCAAGCTGTTTATTGAAATAAAAATGATACACTTTTAAGCGGGAATTATTGTTGTTGGTTGTGTGATATTGATTTTGAAAAGTAATTGTATTTTAATTTCCGCGCATTTTTTGAGAAAAGTACTATACAAGCCTTGGCCACAATTAGACATTGATGGACTTACGTATGTGTGGCCCACATTTACACGTCGTCCATCAATTCCTCTTTTGCTGGTCGCTGTAATGTTGTAATGTACTATTTTGATCCTCAGAGTATATTAGCAGTTAGATGTGACTGCTAGATAAGTACTTACAGTATGTTCTGAGCTTGGAATTTGATCCTAAATGGGGTATAAACACAGGTAAAGAGTTATTATTATTTGTACTTAGTTGTAGGTAATTGACGACAATCTTTCACAAGGAGACAATCTTTTGCATCCGGCGGCGGTCGCTGTTACTTTACTGCATTTTGACTTACTATAGACTACTTTTAAGTTTTAAAGCTTCTTACTTTAACCAAGATGATATCTTAGTTTATCTGAAATATTCAGTACCTCCCATTTTGGGAGCGGTCGGTTACCAAGTCGGCTGCGATAGGCTGATTCCGAAAAATTTTGGAGTATTGCCAACCACCCGTACAAATTCACCAGATGCGGACGATTTCACAATTGGTATCCTGGGACCTATTGCCTACTTGAGTTTCAAGTTTTTCATCGATTAACGTTTTTTAAATTGGACATGAAAATATCTTTGACTAATTAAAGGAGGAAGTGAATCATAATCGCTGTCCGCTTTTGATCTAAGCTTCGTGTAATTATTAAATACAAATTTTCTCGACACTCATGGTGACGCAACGGGGCCCCTCGTGTACGGGCGTTTTTTTATGTAGGTAAGCCCATAAAATGACCAGTCGGGGCCCCAAGGAAAGATTTCATTTACTGTTCAAGATATGCTTCGTTCACTCTCATTACAAAAATTGTAAATTAAATGAAACTATGCCTGCTTGGAATAGAGGTCGTTGAAAAATTGAATATTGTGCAGTTCCTAGTACCTATCTGATAAGTTAGGTTTATTACAGTCATTGAAGCAAGCATTATTAAAAATTGTGCAACTAAACTCAGTTCTGCAGTTAAAATATTCCTTGAAAGCAACATCTATCAGATCCATATCTTCAGAACACATAAATCCAGACATTTTAATTACAACAACATATATTTACTAGCGTAAAAATCCGAATACTTTCGGCAACCTGAGTTAATTTGACTAATTGGACTGTGTAAAATATTGCAAGTGACCAAAGTAATTTCCTCCTAGGTTTAATTGGTACCGAGCGGTGTGGAAAATTCGCTGTGCACACAAAAGTGGCTTGAAAGTGTAAAACTAGTTTCATCGTTTTTAAAAAGTGTTTATGAGGAGGCTTAACGAACGCGGCGGCACGCACGGCGTACGCCGAAGAATAACAAGTACGCCCACCGCCGCCCTGGCTGGAAATACCTGGCCTATTGTGTGATGCGTCTGGCTTATTTTATTCTCATCTGATTTGAAGAAATAAATACGCAGAGACTTGAGAGCATCACGATTTTTAGAAAAGCTACAGATTTTTTCTTCTGGTCTAGGAAACCTAAAAAAAGCTTTTTCAGTCCCACAAAAGAAGCTCTTGTTATCAGGAAAAAATCCCAACAGTAAAACACGTTTCCATTGTATCAGACTTTTCTTTTCCTACTTTGAGATACCTACCTCATTATCGTGAAAAATATTCGTAACATTGTAAAATCTGCCATGAAAAACCGACATTACCGAAACAAATATTTTTATTATTATTTTATTTTTACGCGAAAGCTGTGTTTTTATTATTACAATGATGCCATAGTCTGTATTATTACGCCTATTTCAACTTTATGCATGACATAAACACGCCAAATGTGGAAATTTCATTATGACCATGATAATTCCGTCGGCGACCCTGCACGAAGGTTTTAATAGCTTTAAAAGAAAAGCACGTCGGATCGCAGAAGATATTCCGCTACACGACATTATTGCATTTTTGCTCACGAAACACCTGAAAATCATTAATTCATTTTAAAGGTATTACCGCTGCCTCCTCGCAGCGTCGCGTCGGAACATGCGAACTTCTAATTTGTTATTGTAAAATCAGGAGAAAATCGTACGGTAACAAATGGTGCAGAAGAAACTCAGATTACAGTCGGTCACACAACGTTAAATCACAGCGCATCACGTGACAGAATCCGTTCTTTGCATCACTAATTGATTGTTGAATTGGAATTAATACACTCATTAGATGTATGAATGCAATTAGGTGCATAGTTGTGTAGCGAATACCGTTTCGCGCGGTCGCACCGAGCGACTTTCAAACGAAATTACGGAGAAACTGATATAATGGTGCGGCCACCACGCGATGTGGCGCGCGTACTTTTAGCATGATTTATTATTTACTGCAATATCCTGGTAATTGATTACAAGTATTTATCATCTGTGATCACCCATCTGTCCGCTGTGCGTGGTTATGGCAATAAGCTCTCGGAGCGTTTATCATACCGGGATGGGGCAGCCCATCTTTGGCAGTGGTCGTATACCTATTTTACTGTTGAACGGCTTTTATGCATTAAGACTTCCAAGTCTCAAAAACATTACAAAATGCTCTCAAATTCCTTACGAAGGATAATTTACCATCGGTGTTTAAATAATCATGTGTATTAAAGTCAGACAGTCGGTTTTCTTTGCTTTCTCCGACATTACGAGTATGTTGGTTTCTATTTAAAGACAACGACCTCATAAACACAATCATGGAACGTTAACATGGAAACAAGAAGTGTGTTTGAATGTTTGGAATGTAGGCGATTATTATGAATGAGTTTTATAAATTGGTGAAGGAAGCTGCAGTGCTATTCTGTAGACATCTCACCGTGTTAGCTAAGGTGAGGTGAATATGAAGTGAGGTGTCAATCTATACAAACGAGATAGAATGACAAGTCACTTGATACTCACTCTACGTGATTGTACTCGGTGAGATGTTGACAGAATAGACCGACTGATATGCCCGGTTTCTGAGGTTTTCATCGGTCGGTTTACTATCCGTTAACGCTATTTGTCATTCATAACACTATTGGCTAACGCAGAGATAAACGAAAGATAAAGTATGTAAGAAACCGGGCATGAATGATAAGTTTCTGGTCGATTGTCAAGTGTAAGCTACACTTTATGTCGGATTTATCTTCCCACACGAGTTGGGAGAGTAATTTGAGCTGCGCTTAGAAATACAGGTTCTGGAAACTTAACTGCTCCGGTGTAGTCATTTTGAAAGTCCATCTAAACTTAAAGGATACATTGAATATACTCGTAAAATGTATTTTAGATCTTCTAAGCGTGTTGATGGTCGAATTAATGAACTGAATAAAACAATGTTTCAGTCGAGTTTCAGTTTTTGCAGGATAAAGAGCTTAAGCAAATCTAATAAAATTTATTGATTTTCTGATGCAAGAGAATAAATATTTTCTAGTGTATTTAAATTTTTCACAAGCTAACGGAGCTTTTGAAAACTTTAACACTCACGTTATACAGTTTAGTACTAACAAAAATTCAGTCGAGTTGACTTAGGCATTCGTGTATGACATACCCCGTTATCTAGACCAGACTTCCTTGAAGAAATTTAGCATGGTAATGGTTCCCAATTCTTTGAAAAGCTTCGCGGGCCGTTACTTATATGGTCGCGACTCTGAATATTATGAGACGTGACACAAATACAAACGATTTAATTCAAATAAATATTAGTATCGATTTGACGACCCATATCCCGTGATTCCAATGTGACTGCATTAAGCTCCATTTTGAAATTGGCGTCCGTTGCGCTAAAGATTGGTTTAATTAAAACTGACACTTTGGCGAACTTGCAATTTATTTAAGCTTGATTAGTGAGCAATTTAAAAGTGCTGTTAAATTGTTTGAGGGGTTGACAAAGAAAATTAAAGAGCTATTCGTCTGTGGAGAGAGCGAATCAGATTTGCGCACAAGTATTAAAATAACATAAACACACCTTTGACGGGTGGTCTTAATGAGAAAAGTTTGATACGACTTCCATTTAAGTCAAAGTTCTGTCATCAGCGTTTACTTCCCTAGGCTGTGCGCGGCTGCTCCTCGGAAGCGAGATAAGAAATCTCAATCGAAACGTAAACAAAACTTGATTTTGTTATTGACTGCAGACGACCGCTCTGTTCGATTTCCGCCTTTCCTAACTTCTGTCGGGATTGCATTCGAAATTGTGTTAAAAGTTTACATTGACGAAGTTCGTTGCCGGTGCGAGTTATACATTGTTTTGGTTTAGAATAACAAACTCCGATCAGATGAACGAAAAACGCTTGAAAGATTTCCTGTTAACCGTTATTACAAATTAAAAGATTACTTCTGCTTTATCAAAAGAAAATAATATTGTTACAAATTAGTTAGCCCCTCCATCTAATAGAATGCTCAACTTCTGCTACTTTCGCAGTGTTGATGATTTTATTACGTTACTTGTTCAACTCGAACACCAAACTCCAAGTGGGAAATAAAACATTAATTGTTTAAAGACTTCTATGGTAAAAACAGTTTGAAGTGCCCAAACTAGATCAATTAATTTCAATATTCCCTAAGGATCAATATAGCCGAAGTTTAAGTCACAGCGGAGACGTTAATATGCTTAACTTATGCGTGCGAACTTCTCCTTGCCTGTAGTTACGAGAAGTAAGTTGTGTTAGTGCGCCTATCTGAAGTGTCACCGTTAGACAATGTTACGCAATAAATATAATTGTTATTTATTTGTCGCGTGAAGTTTTGATCGGTGCGATACTCGTGCCGCACTCGTGGTATGGAGGGCGCGATTGTATCGCTAACATTAGTCTGCGGCCCGAGAGAGTTATTATCAGATCCGTTTGTTCGCAACTTTGCAGCGTTGTGCTCTCTCCTCGTGGAAACTTATCGGTCGAGTGCTCACGGCGCGCCAGATAAGCGGGAAAAGCAGAGAAGCGGAGATGACTTACCATGTTAGAGAGCAGCAGCCGTTGGTGTTTAGCGACTTGAGGATCTAGGGCTTGGAGCGGAAGGGCTAGGGGCAACGGGAGAGGCAACGGCAGCGGGAGGGGGTGCGGGTGCGGAGCCGGCTGCAGGATCAGCGGGCAGCAGGCGCACGGCGGCACGTAGGACACGCACCCGAGCTGCGGCGGGAACAGCGTGCCGGCGGCCTCCTCGAGGCCTCGCACACGTCTCTCACGACCGCATCCACGGCCGACCTCCAACCGTCCGACGGCTACTCGCGCCGCCGACTTCCCGACACGACAGAGGTGCCCGACCACCGACTACACCGAAGCGCGCGAGCTTCCGAATTATTTGCAAGTTAACGCGGGAACTCCACAAGTTCTCGAGCGTGGCGCGAAGTGCGTCGGAAAGTGTGGAAACTCGAGTCGAATAAGTTGAGGAAGGACCGGGTCGCCGCGAGGGAGCGGGAAACTGAGCGTTCGGGAGAAGCGAGAAACGTCGCACAGGGCTCGCGAGAGTATGGAGAGAGTGGCGTCGTGCACGGAGCACAAGTCGCCGGGCCGGCGTGTGGCGGTGGACTGAGCCGGGCAGGTGCGCGGCGCGGCGGGAGGGCTGGGGGCGGGCCCACCTGATCCACCTGGGCGCCTGCGCCGCGGAGCTCAGCCTCCGCGCTCACACAGACACGACACATCCACAACACTCTTTCGAACACTAACATTGCACTATCAACCGTCATTATGCTGCAACTTTTCATCGTAATATATTATTTCATGAGCTTTTCTAGTTTTTCAGAATTAAAGTTAGCAATGTCAATGTGTTACCTATAGGTAAAGTTGATATCGAAATGGAACTTTCGGAAAACTTCGTTAGGTATATTTTTTTATTTAAAAATGTTTGAAATACAAATAAAAGTAATCCATCTTTTATGCAAATCCCAGCAATAAATGGGTTTTGGGAAATCGATAAAAAACGGTTTTTCTTCACTAAAGAACCTGTCCATCTGTCGCATAAACCTAAATAGGACTATCCTTATACTATACAATGAAAATGAGCGTAATAAAATAAATTGGCGACTCGACGACTCGCAAATAAGAGGCATTATCTTGCGGAAATCTCTAGCGGGATAACTGGGATAAATCGCATTGATCTCAGAGGTCCGGCTTTCTCCAAGAGGACATCTGAAAAGGTACGGTGTAAGCCCGTTGTACACGCTTAGAGGGGATTAGGCACCTTTTAACGTCGAACACTATTTACCTTTAGGATCTTTTCCCCGAGACACAGATTACATTCTCGTTAGTAGCCAATGAGTAAACAGAACGGATTTGGATCACACATGCTGTTGGCACGCGGACTGAGTGCGAAGTAGAGGCTCTTAGTTAAACATAATAAATGATTGTTCGATGAGTTGTAATGAACAGCGAAATAAAGCTGACCATGAACTCATATTCTTTGGTTTTTTTAAACGAATCATGTTTTTTTTAAAGATTTACTACAGTTTCCTAATAATAGAAAACAAGCATTTTGTAAACAAAATATAAATAGACCGCACATTTTTTTGCAAGTGTGAATGTCTACCTACACACTTACATTGATGTATTGAAGCACGAGAATTCGAGGACGGCGAGATACCTAACTGGAATAATGAAAAGTATCAGAAAAGGCTCACAATAGGTATGTTATAGAAAATGAAAAACCTTTTAAAGGTTTTTCTTATTATTATATGGAAGTTAAGTGTTGTTTCGCTTTATTTTCAGGAAAATGGGATGTCTTTATAAAAATATTATAATTTAAGGGGTTACTCCGTAATTAATTATAAATATTTACTGCATAATCTACTTGTAAAGCAGGTTTTAAGGGTCTTACATGGAAGCTGCTTAAACCTCTGTTTTAATTTCAAATTAGACGAAACGATTAGGGAAACAAAATGTTTCAAACAACGTGGAACACAAACATGATAAATAATTAATTAATACTAGAGATGAAAGCCTAGATAGTTACACTGAAAGGTTTAATTATAATTTTACATAGCGAATGGTGAGTACCTACATAAATTGCTAGTGGGCAGATTGAAAATTTTAACTGGAAATAATTATGCGATTGCGAATGACACAGTCGAAAGGATTAAAATAAATGAAAGATTTTTAGTATGGCGGTGAGTGGAAGAAGTTAGTTTTTGTCGTAATTACAACAATTATTATCAAGAAACAATTTAATTTAATTAATCGCTTTTGCTCATCTTACTATTGAGGGATCGTAGTCGGATTATGAACACGGTACTTTAGGTACCTATACACCCGCAGATTTTATAACAAAAATCTATAATCATTTGACCAGTGATAATTTAATCCATGATAATGATTTTGTAGTACTAAATTAATGTAGGTAATAATAATTATACTTAACATTTATATTCTCATCCACATATTGCATGTTATCAGAATTACACATTATTTTTTATATTATGGGAGATTATTGCCTAAACTAACTGAAAATGGTGCCTGTAATTATAGGTATACTTAACGGAACAATATCATATCTAAGTTAGTATAATAATATGTAGATATAGTAAAACACATAGTGGGCCGACTATATCAACAACAGAGTATAATAAGATCGTCACGAATTGATTAGCCGATTACTAAGTTTCCAACTACAAAGGCTACACTTCAAACGTGCCTGTTTTCGATAGTATTAATAATTAATTCTGATCATCGCCATAACAAGCTAAGGTAATTAGAGTATGTGGTAACTTGACATGTTTTTGAAGATGTATTCCACGGTTCCTATTACGAGGAAACAAGGGGGCGCCAAACGGGTCTAATAGTATTTCATTTTCCAAAATGTCAAAGTATTGTCAGAACCATACCTATACCGCTAATATGGCTTAGTAGGGCGTAGAGCTTTTTAAAAGCTCGTTGTGTCAAACTTACGACCGGATAATGCATTTAGTCAACATTTACAAGATGGTGCTGATTTTGACAGCAAATGTCAATGATATGTCAAGACCGTTACATTCAAATTTTTATAAATGTTCTATATTTTGGTAAAGGTCAAGATATTATGTGGGATGCCTACACTTTGTCTTTGCTTACAACTAATGAGATTAACCCTTAGATTATATACCTCTAGATGTAGCCATGAGACTGTAGGGAAGTGTGGAAGTGAGAAGCATATATACGAAACAAGTGAGAAAATTGAGACAAAACATAACATGCTCTGTCTCATACGGCGTGCCGGTTTTTTGCTTGGCGAACTTTGGAAAGTTAGCCAAACAAAGGCCTGTCACTGTCACTGAGAGGTCGACTCGAGTCAGTTTTTTATGTTTTTAGATAATTTCGGCAATTAAAGTAATAGTTTTAGTGCATTTATGAGAAATAGACTCCAATAGTTAAGTGTTTTGTGCATTTTGTGTGCTATATAATGGGATGGTGCAGTATTTTAGGCTGCAAAAGCCGCACAGAAAGAAAGGAAGATGAGAATGTTACTTTTCACTCGTAAGTATGCAAATGTTAATAGTTATTGTGCACTGATTGAAGAAATACATTTGTGTTTATGTAATGACATGGCTTTCGATGAAAATTGGGCGTAATTCTAGCGATATCGTTTATTTTTCTTTCCACATAACCTATAACTTGATATTCGTTGTGTTGCCATACCTTGTCATCTTTTTTTCCCTTAACTCTGTAATAAAAAGTGCAAGTAGTTAAATAAATAAGATTCAATAAAATAAATAGTTTGTTCACCAGATTACTTTGAATTATATAGTAAACTTCATATTAATCTAATATATAAAATTCTCGTGTCACATTGTTTGATACAAAAACTTCAATTCAATGTGCAAACAACGAGGCAAAAATATTTCATAAAATAGACCTCTCGAGTCTCTGCGATTAGTTTGTTCAATCAAATAAACCATCAAAGTTTTAATTCTGCTTTGTAACAATAGTTACGTAAGTATATAAAGTATCATGTAACATGTTCGAAGATTGTTTTACTAAAATATTACTGTTAATATCATTAGAATCCTGTTGGCAATTTTATATGTTGAATAATATAAATAATTTTGCACTCTTCATATGAATGACATTATGCGACTCATATTAGTACATTAATAATAATTTAGTATGTAGTTGTTACAACGAAACACCCTCACGTTTTTGGTCATATTTAGGGAAAAGTTTCCATAATAGCAACATTGAAGTTTTATAGTGCTGTCTCATGTGCGGCCACGAGGTGGCTACATCTAGAGGTATTATAATCTAAGGATTAACCTATCTAGGATGAAAGATGGCGGGTGTATATCATGATTATTATGGAATTCGCACCTTCATTAAGTCTGAGTATTATTATTATATGAGTCGGAAAACTCGCCTAGAACGGTGGCAATTGTTTAGCTTGTCAGTAGAAATTGATACATCTATCAACATAATGTTATTTTTAATTTATTCCTAGTCTTTAATCATCAATAACCCTGATATCTAAGATTTGAAAAAAAAAATCAGCATAGGTTGAGAATTGAGTTTATGTAGAGCCACTTAAGAACGATCACAATTACTACCTATCGTATTTTCCTTATAGTCTGAGCAGCTGCTATAAATAGCACTTAAACACACAGGCGTAAATACACACAGGCGTAAATACACATATTATAAGCAAGGTATATAGGTACCCAGTCATAATTTCCGCGTCTAAACATGCAATACGTTTCTAACAGCCTAAATATTTATCCCCACTCCAAAGCGTGTGTATGAATCACAGCGCATGTATGTATGTGTGTGTGTAGCTAGAAGGCATGTGAGTGCAAATTCCGCAGTTCAAAGTTAGGCTGCGCGCCCGCGCGGGCCCCGGTCGTTGACCCTGCGCGCACGCCGCCATGCCGTCTACGATCGGTGTTATGTAACGTGACCTTAACATTGGGCTGTGAGAACGCAACCTTATTCAGTGTCGACGATGAATGTGATCCGATTATGGCGTATTATGAAGTTTAGACAACAGGTGCAGTTATTTGTAGGCGTGAGAGTAGCAAAGAGTGCTATGAGTAAACGTTTCATTTAAGAATCTTTTTGTTTAACTAATTTTATTTAAATGGGCAATTTGCTTACATAATGTGAATACCTGGGTTTCGTATTTAGCAAGAATGTGTTAGATATTAAAAAGTACAGTATTTTATTCTTAACTATATTACCTTACAAGCTCGTTTGGTTATTAAAATGAATTCTCTTGTGTTATTTTGAAGATAATAAATTACCTAGTCAATTTTCAGAACTTTATTCATTTTCCATCTAAGTCGTACTTGTAGGTTTTTTCAAAAGAAATCTTTCAAAAGAACCGTATTTTAACATTTATTTGGTAAACAATAGTTTATTCAGTTATTTTAATTTCCATTCGTGACCGAGAATATAAGAATAGAACCTAATTATTTTATCAAGACTTTTTAATCACTGGCCGACTGACCGCAGTCTTCAGAATGGTAGGATTTTATTTAGCAAAACCTAATTAACCAGACCATAATTACTTATGCTCTAATTTGTCAAACTGTAAAATAAATAGATTGATATGATTGTCTTAAAATGTTTGCGATTAAAAGATAGGAAGCCATAAAGAAGCCAGTGGTTTTTATAAATATACAGATAATATGACAAACATAACTGACTCTGTAACGTTACATTTTACAGGGGGAGCCTGTGAAATGTGAGGTCACATATAGCACTCACCTACCTAGGAGGGGAATGCGTGCTAAAAGGGAAAAGGACAAATAAATAGTATTAAGATTTAATGATTACACAACTTATAGAAGAACGGCTGATGAATGAAAAGGATGAGTGGACGTGAGATGGAAATGAACTCTTCGTTGAAGAACCGGAGGACTGGAGGGTCCGTTGAAGAACCGGAGGACTGGAGGGTCGTCACTCTTCAGAGGGCTGGAGAGGATGGGCCGAGGAACGTCTTCATCCCAGGCTCGTTCAGCCCAGGCATCAAGGTGTCCTTTAAATGCGGCAAGGAAAGAGGCCGACTTATCAGGTTCCGAGGAGGTAAACTTAGAAACGTCCTCTAAGTCTACTCTTAATATAGGAGAGAGGGCGACTTCTCTGGTTCCCAGGAGGTAAACTGTCCTCTCAGCAGTCACTCTTAAGGAACTTTTTCCGACTTGTTGCTGATCTCAGCTCCAAACGTAGACTGACCATTTTTTTACGACGGCTCCCAGATGAAGGCTCGCTTTTATTTTGAATTTGATATGAGTTTCTAGAATTTGATGGAAAAGAAAAATGGACTTTAAGAAGGTCTGATAACAATTTCATATGCGACCTAAAACTCCTAGCTAACTTCAGAATAGAATTAAAAAGAAAACTAGGCTTGTCTAACTGACATAATGACATAATACAAGAAATGTAAACAAAGCATTGAAGATAGTTAATTTGCAGAAAAACTTAGAAAATACAAGTTAAAAAGAATCTAGGAATCAAGTTATGGCTATGCAGCTATGTATTAATTTATCTAGGAAGTTTATAGAGAGCGTAAGTACAAAACAATAAGACACACACTACAACTCTTTAAAAGTGCGTTGTTTTCCTAGTCCTACGTTTCATTTTAATTAACTCTACAAGCTATGTGTGATATGAGTCAATTCAACTATCAGTAATGCCGGTTGGCAGTGGCCTCTATATCAGAGGATATCTCTGTAAATAATTTACAGACTTTGAATTTTTCTTTTTTTGTTGCTGTCCGGGCTGCTTTTTTTTATACAGAACGGGGAAACTCTTGGCCCAAATCTCACCTGATGGAAAGTGATGATTAGGCTTAAGATGGAAGCGAGTTTCACCCGGAATCCTCTTACACAGAGGAACTGGCTATCATACCTCTTACTGCCGGAACAACAATGCTGTTAACATTGTTGTTATTGCTGCTGGCCGGTTTCGATCACATGTTAGAACAATTTTCATAAACATGTAATCAGCAGCGATCAACATTACAACATTAGTGAAGCGACACCGAGCCCCGCATCGATGAAACACGAAAAAAAATGCAAAATAACGGACGGAGAAAAGAAAACATAAAGCAGGCGCATCGTAATGCAAGTAAATCGTCCGTGGAATCCGAGAACAAAACCGAATAAATTGTTTTAATAAGGCATAAATTACGACAAAAAAATCGGACCGATCACGCCGTTACGATGGCTGACCATGGCATTTACGCTTTGTTGGATGCCGTACATGGTGCGCTTGAAATGCGCTTTTTGTATCGGCAGCGAGCTGGTTTTTGTCGCGGCATGCAGCGCATACACGGTAATTTGCTATTAGTACTGTTACGGGCAGGCAGCGGGATGGTCGCGCCTGGGTGCACCACTAGTCACCTCTAGCTCAGCGCAGGTGACGCAGGTGTGACGCCACACTGAAGTTCTAACGATCACATGTAAGTTAATGATCACGCATGGAGGTTGTTAACTCAAGCTTAAGAGCGTTACTCAACTTTGAAGCTAAATTAAACTAAGATCAGGTGTTTATGTTCTAAGTTACGGTATTTTGTATGCTGACACTTGAATTTTAGCTTAGGTGAGTCGTATTCGTAGTTTGATGAAATTTTGTAGTGCTTGCTCGAATAAGTTGAATCTTAATACAGTTGAGTAGAGCTGACCTCTACGACTTTGTAAGGAGCGACAGTTCTATGATTATTAATTCTATCACAAACGAGAACGAACGAGCTAAAACCGATTTCACTCAAGATGTTAGGAGTACATCAAGGTATTTTCTCGCAAACAATTCTTTGTCTACGAACTTACTATCTCTTTAGGGAGTCGTATACTGAAAATAAACGAGCGAAAAGCCTTTTCAAGGTTACCGGTGGCAACAGAAATAGCCGCTCAAGGATGTCAACATTTTACAATGAAAACAGATACAAAATAAGTCATTGTTCCAAAAAGTAAATAAAACTAAATGTTAAACTTTTGATTCGAAAAGAAACGAGATCCTATAAAATACAGAGTCGTCTTTACCGACGAAATATTTGTTTTGTTCCATACAAAGTAAAATTATGTATCCGTTTCAACGGTGGCCATTTTTAAAAGACTTTGTTTTTAACCCTCAGTAAAAACAATTACCATCTAAATATAGTTCCGAGATCTAAAGGAAGATAAATAATTTATAAAAGGTCAAAACACCCGTTAGTAGTTCATAAACATGTAAGTTAGATTAACGCCATTGTCGGCAAATGGTTATCATGTATTTACAAAGCAGCACGCAGGTATTATCGCATTGTCTGATATTGAAGCGCGTTCAAATTAAAGCATAATTCTGATGATGCTTCGGACAAAATCATTATAATTAATGAAAGCACAGCCACTGTGCGTTAATCCACTTCCCATTTTGTGGACTCCATTAGAGCATGTAATGCGATATACTAAAGCGAAAACAAATTTTCGACTGAATAAACCGAACTACATTTCTAATTATTAAATCTGAGGCTACAGTATTCTTGGTATCGGTCTATTCGTTTCGAAACACACCATTGTCGGCAAATTCGTGGATTGCACACGCAATAATAATGATGCTGAGATTATCCAGTGAAATTCCGTGAAATCTTTATGTTTGATGGAAAATGGAAATCCTGCATTTCGTACGTATTTCGGCAGCCACGAAAATGTAGTATATTAATGGTAAAATACTCTTCTTTATACAGAATTAATTTACTGCTATTCGGCGATGTAATACTACTCCAAAAATACTACTGCATATTCATTATGCAGTAGTATTGTTGCCTGACATACCTAACCAAACATTAACGGATTACCAATTTCATGTGAAACTTTCAGTGACTCTTGATCTGATTTTTCATTCAATTTTAAAAGGTAAAGGCATTTTACATGTCATAATATACCAACACGTATTCTAAGTACATAATGAGTTTAGGTGGAGCATTATATAGACGTAGATATAATTCATTCGGTGTGGCACTCATAAGCAGGCTCAGAATATTCTTTGTGGAGCGCCGGGAAAGGGCTGTGCGGTTTCTAGTGCTGCACCGATAGACTTGTCGATGAATTTTTGAAAATGACAGTAAAATACTCCAAAACTGCATACAAATCATATAGTTGGGTAATTTTCACTAGGATCCTGCTTATCTAATATTTGTCCATAGAGAAATCTGACTTTATTACCTTCAAAATATACAACAAAAGAAAATGTAAATGAATCATACAAGATCTTACTCATGCATGCTTACATGTACACATATAATATAACTAGGTAGATATTTTCCAAATACAGCCACACTCGTTACAGTCGAACAATAGCAACGTATCGTGCAACTGCACTTTAACAATAAAAAAAAAACAGCAAACCTGTCTTTCACTTGTCAAAGAACACACGCACGCACTAAAAGCATGACTGTCGCACATCGAGCACATTTCATCGACATCGGTGCAGCACGTGCCTAAAACACAGCTCTTTGGCGTCAGGTCCAGATCAAATTAAAAACAGAATTTATTATAAGTATCATTAATTATTTAATGCAATACTGTGTTCACTGGCGTCGGGTGGGACGGCCTGACCGCACTCCGTGTTTTTGCTACCAAATTTACAGGTACAAACAGAATAGGATATTTAGATTAACACTGAAGGGATGATGTTGGGATAGTCGACGGAGGAAGGATAATTAGTTTCGCACGTACAACATCACAATTAACTTTTACTTCGTTGATGTCCATTTACATGATTTTTTTGGTACTTCATTCTAATTTGGGGGCAGATTATTCGTTACACTTTCAAATTTGTATGTCACAACACTCTGATTTACGATAATGGTATAATTAAACATGCATTTATGGAATATTGGATGAATGGTAGTCGATTCTTTTTTTTGTTTTGTTTTTCATAATTTTAACTGATATTTGTGATAGGTCTACAGTTTTCCATTTCGTGTTTTAGTTTTCACCATCAACATTTTTTAATACCTCACCAACTATAGAGCACGAACAATAGATTTACGTTTTCAATAAAATATTGTTACAATTTTATTTAGGAGCGTAATATTAAGGGATTACCGTGCACTTTAAAAGCAAGGGGATTACAAGCGAAAATGGAAAACGCATTCAAAATTTTCCAGTAATATTCTTTGAACTGAAAAATCCAATTCACGATTTTATGAGGAAATACAAAAAGCGACATAATCCGCGTGTTGCAGAATACGTTTTAAGAGCATAACACGAAATGAGTTTCATATTACAAGATAGTCGAATCCGTGTGGATTTCAAAACGATGGCAATTGATAGTTCGGGGTAGGGCGGGGACCGAGGAGTAGCAAACTTTTTGAAAAGTTCCCGTTACCTCGGAGGCGAGAGCGAAGCTACGTCATGTACGTAAATTCCTCAAAAAATAACTTGTCCTTTAAATGTTAAATTAGTCTTTTGAATTTCTGTTTAATATTAGTGGACTCAACCCTCGACAAGGAATTAAATATGAATATTTGTCTGGCCTCGTCAACAGAATGTTTCGAAGGTCCGAACCAGGGGTTCTTTACGTCTTTGTGGCGGTTAGCAAGTATCAAGAGTAGGTTTACTTAGGCGCTGTCCCCAGGCCTGTTTTGGTCGCGCTACTAGGAGAATGAATACGAAAACGTATTTGCTTTGTGACTTATAAATGTCCTCTGGCGGAATGACGACATTGTTAATAAATTACTTGTAAGTCTTGTCTGTATCTTAAAAAGTTTGGTGAACGTAATACTGGGGAAGTCGGTTCCTATAGTTGAAATAACCTGTTACTTTGTAAAGAAAAAATAATTTTCAGTATTGTAGAGAATCCCGCAGGTGCAGTATTTCAACTCATCTTTCGTCTTTATTGCTTCGGTCTTAACATAGCGCTCGTGTTCACAAAGAGTTCTGTCTAATAATATAGCTAGTGTTGTTGTAACTGGCATCAAGATCATCCAAGCTGTCAGAGTGAGTCAATATCTACGAGTAACCAAATTTTTGACTCTTGAAAAATTTAAGCACATAATTAAAATCGTTGCCCACATTGCACTTAAATCAAAATTACTCAAGTTTGGCCAAACACATCCAGTAATAGGTCAATGGCGCTACCATAGACAAAACGGGCCACATTTTGACAAGCACGTGGATCAACAACAGTATGTTTGCTCTCCGTTAAGTGCAGATAAGGCTCTCACAATCGCGACTCTCATTAAACAGGGGGAAGTGTTTGTAATAATTGATTAAACCTATATGTGTGTCGACTGTTGATTAATTGACGGTGGGTACGCGAATAAGAGGTTAGGAGTTACTGGAATGTGCAACGTTTTGCTGTCTGGATGCTGAACGTTTTTGTTAACGCTTTGTTTTTAAGGCTGCTATTTCATTAATGATAAACGATATTTATTTTGTAAGTAAGTTGTAAATAACACTTTTACACGTCAATCTTTTTTAATCATTTTAAACTAGATGAGGCCATAGACAACCAAAATAACAGTTTGTATTGGGACGGTTATTTCCTTCTACACGGGACTTCTATTGGTATTTTATCCCGAAAAAGGTAGGATTAGGCATTATTAGTCCATGAATGTCCGCCTTTGTACTTTTTTTTGTGCGAAAAGTTTAAATAAATAAATGTATTTGTAATTTATCACTTTAGGATAGAAAAATTGTGTTATGTTCTTTTTTTTCTAAAATCAACTTTAGACCATTGTTTTCTATAATCCAAAAGCTCTAGATAAAGAAACATTCTATCAACGAACGCAACTGTCGAAATACCAAAATATAAGGTACTAGCTGACCCACGCAACTTCGTCTGCGTCACATTTTCCATTAATGCTCGGCTCCTTTTAGTCTTAACGTGGTGATATATAGCATGTAACCTTCCCGGATAAATGGGCTATCTAATACTGAAAGAATTTTTCAAATTTAAAATTTCGGACCAGTAGTTCCTGAGATTACCCCCTACATACAAACTTACAAACAAATTTTACCTCTTTATAATATTAGTATAGAAGTATAGATAGTATAGAAGTATAGATTGGTCACGTGACATTTCTACAGCGTTAGTCAATCCCATGAATATTGACGTTTTGACAATCGCTTTCGCCACGCTACCGCTGGCAGAATGTCACTTGCACTCACTGTCCCTCTGAACATCTCAGATAAGGAAAGAAAATAAACCATTAAATTTTGCTTCTGAAACCCTCTCCCATATTCAGTCGGCTTTCACCCAGTAACCACCCATACATTCAATTTGTAAAACGGCATCACTTTGGCGCCGCGACTTAAGAATTAGTTTTGACCTCAAACACTTCAGTAAAGAGACTTTGTTCATTTGTTACGAGTCCCATGTGTTTTTTAGATCCCACGTTGAAAGCTTTGAAGTTTGCGTAGTTTAGGTACCCGAGGCCCTGACACTGAGGCCGAGGCTTTAGGAACGCGCAGCGTGTAGCATTTTTAGAAACAATCAGGGAGTTGAATCCGCGTACGCATTTGGCTACCAAATTTTAAACTGAAAAGGAAAATATGCATTATAAGAAAATACACTGTCTGGAAGCCTGATAGTTTGACAACTAGTCTGAAAAAGGTTAAGATAAATAGTTGGGTTGTGCCAGAGGGTCAATTTATACTTCTGTACTAATATTATAAAGCTGAAGAGTTTGTTTCTCTTCTGGTCTCCCGTTTCTCGTCTGATATATAGCCTATAGCCTTCCTCGATAAATGGGCTATCGAACACTGAAATAATTTTTCAAATCGGAATCGGTTCCTGAGATTAGCGCGTTAAACCAAACAAACAAAAAAACTCTTCTGCTTTATAATATTAGCGTATTAGTATAGATTATTTCTATGATCGAAACTACAAGCTACTTCAATATTTCTTAGTTCTTCGACCAGCTAAGTCGCGTTGTGTTTTCGCGAAACTTATGCAAATGGCGTCTACAATCTCGCAACGTTCTTACACACTGGCGCCTCAGCTTCATTGTGACGTATCAAATTAATTTCATACGTTGAGCTTACAGTCAAAACTTGGGCTTATAGACTTACAGTAGCGAAAAGAAATGGTCTGGAAAGTGGAAAAAAAACTGGAAAGGGATGAATGACAAGAACTTTTACTATACTACTTAACAGGACTTTCTATAACATTTCCCTAACGATACTACACTAAACATAAGTGCAATAACAACTAACAATAATATCGTTTTACCGGCAACATTAGCAGAATAGCTGCTAATGTTGCCGTAAAACGTTATTATTGTTAACACCAGATATTCCGGAACACAGGTTAAAGCCAATAAGGAACACGAAACGCTTCACTAACAGCCAACAGCACCTAATGTTCATGATAACCCGTGATTGCCGCCACTGGCCGTGATCCTAACAAGGTTTCCGCTGTGTCCAGTGAACCGATTGCAAAACGTGGTGCGTACCAAAGGGAGCTGGGCATGGCAGGTGAAACAAGAACATCTCTGTTGTAATATTCACTTTGGTACAGCCCCCTCCCGGACCTCACCCCTCAGTCCCTTCCGAAAGCTCTTAATGCCAAGTCGGCCTGACCTCATGCCAGCTACATTAAGCCGTTTATACATTATGTATGAATTTGTTATGCCGTTTGATGTAAAGAAGCTTTAACTCAGGTAGTGCTAAGGTTTTAAGTCAATTTTCCCTTAATATTTTATAGTGTAATTTTTCAATTTGTGTTATCTTTATACGATGGAGATAGGTACTTACTTAAAATAATGAAATATTTTGGCTTATATTTTATGAAGGCGTCCTTTCAGCTTGAATTTCTTAGAGAAACATAGTATCGTAATTAATTAGAAAACCATTTGACTGGACTTTTCAATTAGTATCACTATTTTTACTTTTTGGCTGCAAAAGCCTTGTTCAGATAACCGAAAGTCCACGGGTATTTATCAATTAGGCTAATTAAATCTCTCTGCAGTAGTAATATTTCATAAACGTAAAAGGACACAACAACAATACCACAAACAAATTCTGAGCAAATAAATACAGGTGCATTTTATTTTCCAGTTTCCCGTTTTTTAATTAAGTTAATGACAACACCACTCGACAAAGTGTTGCCAGGTGCCATCCCGGCTGAGCCAATACCTCTCCTTGGCGTCAATAGTGCTCGTATTCCCCAATATTTGGATTTTCGCCGGCCTGAATAAGCCTTCCGTTGCACGCCCAGTTTTTAGCCCCGAAGCTTTCCCAGAAATGTAAAAAGTAGTCCAAAGCCTCTCGTACGCAGTATTTTGACATCTCCAATGGTGAACTGTTAAAAGTATTGGTTTGGTCAGGTGTGGATATTTCTGTCCACACCCGGACGGTGCAGTAAAATTTTATTTGCAATTTTAACCACCCCACAATATGCTCGTGTTTTTTGTTCTATTTGTAACTTTGCAGAATATTTCTTCGATAGTGTGCTTGATGTTGCTTGTGTTAAAGATAAAGATAAAGATAAAGATAAAGACATCAACAGTAATTAAAATATAATGTACTTCAAGTAACTGAGAATGGTGCAAGTGTATTACTTTGACTCCTGTATAAACTCTATCTACCGTTCCCATTACAAAGATTTAAAATATGGAAGTAGCACAAACATTTCAAAGCATTTCCTGTCTATTTAAATACTCAGATAAACATATTATTACACCCACAAAAAACTGAATACCCACCGCTGTAGTTACCACTTTTTCTTGCTTCTTTTTGTATAAATTATTATCACCAGGCCAATGAACACGAATGAGGTAAATAGGCCTTATCCGTTTACTAGCATATTTTTACATCGATAAATATCTTGTTTATTTCAAAGGAAAAAACAGAAATAACAGTTTGTTAAACAATACTTTCCTACAGTAAATTCGGATGTGTAAAGTTCTTAAACAGGTCAACACGAATTTAAATGAAGGAACACAAAATCTCGCCGAATCTTGTGAAAACTACGGCACACAAATTTGTTACTTTACATTCAAATGCGGTCTCATTATGATGTAAAAATAAAACTTGTAAGGCTTCCCCCAAACTGATTTCGGGAGAGGAAAAGAAGACGTTTTATTACTTTAATTAATTTAACGATGTAGTAAGTGCTTGTCTGAAGTTCGTCTAAGTTTTCAGCTTAGAAAATGAACTGTTTAATTGGAAAGTTGAGTATAATTGAACAGCATAGTGGATCTAAGCCTCTGACGTACTCTCCTGAATCGAACCTGCACTGACGCTTAGTTGAATCAGTTCTATACCTACATTAAATAGGCTACACTGATTTCAGTCACACATCTGAAATCATCGGGCAGATTTCATCAATCAAACTGAACGCGTAAAAACAGCATAAATATCAAACGAGCTGTCAGTGTCATTATTTTCTGTGGAATATTGACACTGACACTGACTCTTGAAGTCAGTACATCTATGTACTGACCGCGTTCAGGGGGGCTACTCTCTAAGCCCGAAGCCCGTAGTTTCGGGCTTAGTTACGGGCGTATTATGCTCCGTATCACCTAACCACTAAGAATTCATTTCGTTTCGTTGATGAAATCCGCCTTAAGATTGCAGGTTGGTAAATGGGGCTGCCACATTTCTGATACGAAACAGTTGTCGCTGACTTTGATCACTGACCGACGTTTTTGTAGAAAAATACAAATTAATTTAGCAAAATTATACATAAAACACGCACGGTACATAGAAATCACAAAAAAAAAAAATGGTATGCCAAATACGGCTGCACGGCTGCTGTTCTATTCAAATTTCACAAGAACCATTTAAACCGAACCATAAAAAAGTTTAACTCTTCGTTTTTTTTCTAATGGCCCATTACATGTTGTTCTGTGAAAAAGTTGTAGATAAAGACTTTTAAAAATTTGATCCTATAATAATAATTAATTTTAAATTACGGCCATTACCATATCCATACGACATTGAAAAGGGTCTGAACCAGGCCAGAATCGATAGCCGTTAGTAACAGTGTCTACTCATTATTTCCGAAACATGAAATCTGTTCAATTTGGCTGTTCCAACAAAACATCAATAACGGCGGATATTATTTGTATAGTAAATACACTGTAATGCTGGTACAGATACGCAATCAATTGGCAATAAAATGGCTGCTCAGTCAACCTTAAAAGTTGGTTGTCAACCGCTTTGCAAGTCCTGGCTTTGGCTTCAACGAAATTAGTATTAAGGTTTGAATTTTGGAATGTTATTATGTATTTTCCTAATATAATACTCGTATTTTATCTAGGAAAGAGATGATATTTTAAAGGGAAAACTGACGTACCTACGATTTTTTTAACATTTTATTTTTTAACAACCACGTTGTGTTCCAGTTGGTTTAAATAAATCGAACATAACAAAAATAAAATTCTCCAAACTCATTGAAATACTCAGTTCACCCACTCAAAACATTGACAGAACTTTAAAACATTTAAGATAAATCGTACAAAATTTTGAATTGTAAAAGTAACATTAATAATAAGTTTAAAAACGTATTTATCATGAGCGGCTCTAAGCCATGGCAGGCATGTCCGACCTAACGAGGAACGGAGTATTCTCCAAATGTTTTGCGGAGTATACGTCACACGGAAGGCGGAACGGGGTTGAGTTGGGGGCGGTACCTTTTACAGCTCTCGGATTTCTAGGAAAATGTCCTAGGTCTAAAGAAGTCTTATAAACGCTCCGCTCCCGCATCGTTCAGTTTCGCTACCGCTTGTAGTAAGACGAGACTTAAATGGGGGAATAATCGCGATGCATCCAACAGTCTGGAGGCATTAGGCTGCAACGCATTAGATGCTACGTTATATTTGAGACGTCTTGATATCGTCTGCGTTTTGCAATACTAATATCTGTTCTTTGAACTAATGTTGGTAGGTCTATGATGGGTTCAACGATCTGTGTTGTATAATGACCTGCTCTTTACAGCTAAACTTCGTTTGCCTCCTTATTTCACTGGTGAGCTTATTATTTCGTGAGATTGTTTCGGGGCATATTTTCATGGTATATTTAAATGTTAAACAATAGGTATAGCCTGAACCTATTGCTTATCACCATCTTCTTGACAGAAAATCTTTGTCAACAACCAAAAAATAATGATTTATCCATCATTTTACTGTCAGAACATAAGTAATGAGAATGGAGGGTGTTCTGTTTTGTACTATAAGATTTGATACCTCATTGAGTTGGCGCATTGTTAAATGAATCTTTCGTACAGCTTGGGAGTCTTTAAGTCAACAGTGAAAAGGTTACTTCTAGGCAAGCGTGCTCCATCTTTAACTATATAATCTCTTACCATCACGTGAAATAGTGGTCAAACGCATGCCTATCATAAGAAAAAAAAACTGCAGGCGTCAATAGTAGCTTTTCCCACGCACCAACACACAATATACACTATCAACTACAGATAGTCCATTTTTAAACTTACTCTTCCAAAAATCACATACTTTCCTATTTCAATTACTTCAGCATCCCCAAGACAGATGATTGTAGGGAAGCGGTCGAGATAAAAGGCCGATGTCACTTGTTGCTTGAATCTGGTATGCGTCACACGTTTGCGATGTCTCGCTGCCTCCTTCTAAACTGTGTTTAGGAACGTCTGTCGTACCCGCTTTTTATTTCAGGCTATTTAAATTCTATTGGGCTTGGAACTGTGGAGGAGTTTGGATTAATGGTTGGAGTTTATTGTCACGCCTTTGTGAGTAGTAGGTACCTAGTATATCAATAAATACCAAGTTTAGGCTTCTTAATTTGAACAAATACGTAAACAAACTTACTGAAATCATTAAATAAAACGTATTGAAGTCCTGCACTGGAATCTATCATCTTTCACTAACATAACCGGTATTTTAGTGAAATGTATTAATAAAAACACTAGTGGTTTTGAGCCCAAACAAACAAAATTCTTCCGTTTACAGGTTCATCGAATTATTTCAGTTGAATAGACAGCACGTAACCGTATACCGACCACAATGCATTATGATACCCGTTCATTTGCTAAAGTGGTTTTTTGGTTTAAATGCAATAAAATGTTTGTTTCTCATCAAATCAGTGAAGGGCTTGGTTCGTTGCATGATGAATTATTAGCGGACCCGGGCGGGGCCCTCCCAAAAGACCGAGATATTTTTTCTAGTATACAACTTAACCAAATCATTGAAGAATTTACCAAACTAAATTCAAAGAGGCATGTTACGCGTTAAGCAAAATCCACTACTATGCTAAAAACCCAAGCTCGAGCCAAACGACAATGAACGTAGACTATAGGTTTTCCGGGATCGGTGCATTGGCTTGATCTGAATTTTTTAGGGTTCTGATCATCTGTAAAAAAACGGAACCCTTATAGGATCACTCGGGTGTCTGTCTGTCTGTATGTCCGTCTGTCACAGTCAGTTTTCTCCAGATCTACGACCGATTCTGTTGAAATTTAGTATACATATGGATTTCTGTGACCCAAACACAGTTACGTTAATAATAATTTTTTAGTATGGATGTCGCTTTTGGTGGGGTCAAACTAGAAAACTAAAATAAAAGTTTTTCAAACAGTATCGTGTGACCTATCAAAATAATGAATGGCTATGGCTTGCTGTGAGGTTTTTAATGATATTTTTTCATAATTTTCAAATAAATTATATTGAAGTTACTCAAGAAATTAGACCAAAAGTGACCATTCCCTCCATTAGGTGTAGTTTATACCTAAAGATTAGAGGAAAACCTTCAAGAAATCTGTAGTGTTAAAATAAAATATATAATATAACAAAAACAGACTTATCCCTGAGGTTAGGTAGCGTTAATTTTTGTCCGTTTCACGTAGAATAGGCGGCGGTACATGGTGGACATCCCACTCATACGCACAATACATCTTTGGGAATACTTTCATTGTCTTCATATCTACAGCTAAAATATCAAAAGGCCGAACTGTGAATTTTTAAAATTTAAGATCAGTTCCAGATAGTTTTTTGTCCGGTTTAGATTTTAGTTTAAACTAACCCTAAACCAAGTTTCAATAAATCTGACAAAGACTTTTCCAAATCCTACGATAAGAGCAACTAAAAAGCTCACTATACTTCCAACTGTAAAATTCTATTCAACAATTTCGACCCCACTTTTAATTACTTCAACAAAAAGGGAGCGCTTACAAAATAGCAGTAAATAGTGAGCACAGCGCTGCAGCGGCTACATTGTAGTGTAATCCCACATGTAGTCCGTTGCTAATAAAGTGTAGTTACCAGTAGCAGTTGTGCTCATGTTGTGACGTCATTGATCATGAACGTAATGGACGCTACCGTAGGTAGGTAGACCTACGAATTAGGAAGATAGTTTTATATTTTATCATTTTCTTTTATGCTATTAAAAAAAAAAAAACCTGTTTTGGAAGATATTGACAGGTAAGTTGGTGCAATGTGACGAGGAATGGTGTCAATTTTCCAAAGAATTTGTGTGTTGTTTCTTACTAAAATTATTTACTGTCTTACAAACCTTAAGTTGTTTTCTTAATGTTGGAAATTGGTTATTTTGTTTGTGTAGCTGTAGACACGTCCTTCTTTATTTCTTATGGCGGCAGAACTGTAAGTACTGGTAGCAGTTGTGCTCATGTCGTGTGACGTCACTGAACAATGAACACACATGAACGGAATGGAAGGTGTTGTAAAATTATGAATTAGGGGGATGGTTTTATGGTTCATCATTTTTTTTTTTAAATGGAGAGGAATTAAAATTAACTGCATGGTGTCAACTTTTTCTAAAATTATTTTGTGAAAATCTTGTAAAGTGTATAATTATTTATCTATTCAGGAAGTACAAATACTTGGTTTTCTTGTGGAGAGCAGATTTTGTCGTCTAAAATAAGACCTTTTTGAAGTGGTTTTCACCAACTTTTCGAAATACTAGTGTTAATATAATACCTACCTACATATAATCAAGAATACTGGGAGTTTTTCAAAAAAAAAAACGAAACAAAGGCAGTCAAAAACAATGGAATTAGGTACCTACTAGTGCTAAGTAAATCGCTAACATAAAGGAATCACTTATACCCAACACAAAGGCATGTCAATGTGACATCTGTAAATAAAATATGAAAAGCTCAAAAGAAACCAACTAAGCTTAAACTCTTATCCAAATATTCACATTTGTAACTCTACGACGAGTTACCTAAAATGTATCATAAACTAAATTATTCCACATGAATTTAATATTAGCCAATTATAAAGTTATATTGTTACCAAATTAAACAATTGGGACTATCAAAGTAAATGTAACATGTAGATAAAGTTTTACATATTATGTTTTTAATTGTAAGATTTTCTACAAATATTAATTTATTTTGCTTTTCAAATTTGGGTATTTGTAGTACCTGAATTACATCGAGTATTTGTCCGAGAAATAAGACAAACTGAGTTTCTTTCGATCATCTAGTTTGGATTGTGATAATTCAAGAATGTGACGTATTAGTAAAGCGTCAGCGTCGCTTGCACGTGCGTTGTTCGGAAGGGGGCGAAGGGGCATGGGGCACTGCTCGATCAACTGTCGGCCGGAGCGGACGTGTGTGCGCGCTCCTTGGTGAAACCAGTGTGTGGCTTTTATTTATTTATTTATTCAGCAGCAAACGAGGACACCACAAAAACAAAAAAAACAGCAACATCTTCAATTTTAGCTGTATAATCATCAATTCGTTAATTATCTAAGTTATATTCTATACTAATATTATAAAGCAGAAGAGTTTGTTTGTTTGTTTGTTTGATTGTTTGGTTGAACGCGCTAATCTCAGGAATTACTGGTCCGATTTGAAAATATATATCATCACGCTAAGACCAATAGGAGCGGAGTAGTAATGAAAAATGTTACGCAGACGACGTTGCACGGGTCAGCTAGTATAAAATATAACTGTTACTGACATTGCGACATATTGCTCAAGAACTGACATACATAATTACAACATTTTCGCGACAGTTGTTTAATAAAGCAGAGAATGTATGAAATAAACTTTAAAGAATTGGCGAAATGTCGCTAATCACCTGTCGCCAGTCAATTTACTAAATGTTTAGGTGTAGTTTGATTTATAGAAGCTTATTTACCATATAGGTACACTACACGGTACATAGGTAAGTCACCTACAGTTACCGGCTCAAATCCCTTAGCATAATTCTGCGCTACTAGATTTTACAAACCAAGTACAATACAAACGTATGAACCCACGTCGAACATGAACAAGTCTATTTCTAATCTGTTCGTAGTTTCCATCGGACCACGTTTCACAGAGCATTTTCAGTTCAAATAAGGCTTTATCAACCAGTTGCGTGGAACCGAGTCCGAGCCAAAATTGAGCGTCGAAATAAGCATTTACAGCAAACAGTTGAGCATAATACAGTTCAGTACAATTTGTATGTGAAGACAATTTGGCTGGATCGACTCTGTGTTCATTACGTTTGGTGAGACGAGTTTTATTTCAACGAATCGGTTCAATGAAATGAAAGTATTTCAGAATAGATTTGTTTGCTTCGATCAGGGTAAATGTCTGTTTTTCTACTATTGTTTTCGAAATCAGGATTCTGTCTGTACAGAAGACGTAGATAAGTATAAACGATCAAATATTCATATATTTAAATTGTAAATTAAAAAGTAAAGGTCCGCCTCCAGCGAACATCGACTTCAAATTAAGGGGCAGCGCGAATAAATAATCCATTACAATATAAGATTAAAGGCTACATTTCCACACAGCACACCAAACACTTTCAGTGTCTCCCATCAAAATGCAAGCGAGTGAAAGCTTTGAGGTAACAGAGGCAACTTGGGCCCTGATTGCGGATCGCAAATGTTTGCCGGGGCTCACGAGAACCGCATCAATTATTCAAATAACTACGTACAGAGACTGACTAGACGAGTAATTTTGCGAATATTACCCGTGGAGGGGCACGAAATGTAAGCTGCTTACAAGTTTCGCGCCAAATAACTTGGGGATACCCGAGAATGGCTCTTGTGTATGGTAAGTATGCAAGTCCGGGCGGCCCGGGCTCTAGTTAGTTAAGTGACGTTATTAATCTGATGAAAAGACCTATTGATCGTGAGTGTTGCTCGCTCTTCACAGTTTCAGATACTTAACTGATATTACAGACGAGAACTTTACTCTTTACTACCTAATGATGAAATATGTCTTCGACAAAATACGCACATCCGTTTTTCTAAGCCGGATTCAGAACCACTCGCAGTTATCCAAACATGACGAAAATCTCAACTTAAATATAGGAAAAATGTTCAATCTGAATAAAGTATGCTACGGTGGGCTTTGCCAAAAAGGGAAGAAGGATTAAAGAGGTCGCGAAGCTGACATAGTAGGATTAACTGAGCGGAGCTGTGTCAGCAAATAAATGACGATTCTTCGAACGGATACATTATTTACTGGAAGATGTACCTATTTTTAAAAGATTTCTTAAGGTAAAAAAATTAGACTTTCAGCATCAAAATATTCCTACACGTGTTTTCCGGATCAAAGGACCACCGACCTGTATTGGTACTTTTCCTTTAAGTACTAAAAAACTAGGGACTGTCCACTGTCCGCAGGGATTTCTCAGTACCTAGCTATACAAATGGATTTTTCGATTCAAAAAGCCAGAAAAGTCCTTTCATCTAAACGGTCCTATTCTCAGAAATGTCTTGTTTTCTATTTCTAAATCAATTCTGACCTTTAAACTGCTCTAGCCAAAAGGCTTAGTCCTACAAAGACATAAAGCTTCTCAAATCCCCAAATGTCCATTTATTCAAACATTTCTTGCCGTGAACTTACAAACATTAATAATTCCGTTAGTTAGTCACTTCCAGTAACGTTCAGGGTTAATGTATTCCGTAAAATAGGCTTAGTCGGTGGCAACACGTCAATAAAATCTGACACTTGTCAACGAAAAAAACGCTTATATTTTCAACGGGGACCAATTCGATTTTAACTGCGACAGCATTTTTGGAAAGTTTTGAAACTATTTTAGGTGTAACGAGGGACCTGTCAGCGTTGGACAACGATAGAATTGATATATTGAACACCTTAAATGGCACAAAGACTGACAGTCGAACACAAAGAATTTAGTCTGTCAATTTGAACTCTTTCTGAAGTTGCACACAAAGGTTCCAACCATAATACGGCTTTTTACGAGTTTAGTCACACGAAGTCTTTTAAAATGTCCAATTTTCATCTAGATTGCATAGTAAATATTCTATTAAAACAAGCGCTACAATGATGCCCAACACATTGTTACGTCAAACCGCGTTAATATATCCAAAGCCTTATTAAAATTTAACAGAGAAGTTGCATCGCGCTGAGGCATAACACAGCATCGCATTTACAGGCTCGCGCCTATAATTTCGCTATCGCTATTACGCCATGGAATCCTTAATTAATACCCTCAACGTTCCTTTAATATTAGATCATTAAAACCGCAATGTTCTAAAACTTACCTGCTTTCAAAACTCCAAGTTATATAAACAATGCGAAGTTTACGGTTGAACTTCGAACCGGTACCTATGTCAGGTTTACAAGTTATAACTTCCGATTCTAATTAAAAATTTAACAAACCGGATAATGGCGGTTGCTTTTAGCTAAATCATGATTATAATTTTGTATTGAACGGAGCTCAGCAACAAAGGATGGATTAGTTTTCAATGTAAAATTATCGCTCATTAATATCTTGCTCGTGCTCATTTGATTTAGCTTATCAAGGTCTTTTAACTCTTTGTTCTACGGAAATCAAAGTTCGGGGAAGTTCAAAGTTTATTTAGAATACCTTATTACAGAGATGTCTTAATTATAAGTCAATTTAGTGGTTAATCTTTCCTTATACATAATTACAACATTATTAACATTATTATTGGTTATATTTTTGGTGTACAATAAAGTATATCTATCTTCTATATCTATATCTATCTATCTATCTATCTATACTTATAATAAATCTGTAGAGAGGTCAATTCTGTACATGAAATATATTTCCAAAATAACTATCAGGGGGTGATTAGGGATCGATACTGATGCCAAAAATGCAATCAGTACAATTTTTGTCTGTCTGTCTGTCGGTCTGTCTGTCTGTCTGTCTGTCTGTCTGTATAACCGTTATAGAAACAAAAACTACTCGACGGATTTTAATGAAACTTGGTGCAATTATTATTCATACTCCTGAGCAGGTTATAGTATACTTTTCATCCCGCTACAGTCAATAGGAGCAGAGCAGTGAAGGGAAATGTTGGGAAAACGGGAGAAGTTACTCCATTTTTTAAGCTTCCGTCGCGTGTGCAACCTTAATGGTGAAAGCTACACAGAAATCATGTATGACGGAAGTGTTCTCCTTAAAATTATATAAAAAATATCCAACGACATCATATGTCTATCTTTTATGATTGACGAACAATAACACGTGTAACTCCCGATAGCTTAGCAGTTCGAAGCTTTCTGATTGTATTTGTCTACTTTTACGTTTATAAAACTCTCAGTCGTCCCTAATTAACATTAATAAAAGTTAACATTATTAAACATTTCATAAAAAAAGAATCATAGAAATCGGTATAGAAACACCAAAGTTATACATGAAAAACCGCTAATAATAAGCCATCGCGCGTGAATACTGAATCATGCTATATGGATTATTTTTGTGGTCGCGAACGCACAGGCAGGCGGCTAGCTTGGCGCCTAGAGGCTAGCGAGTAGCTTCGGAAAACGGCTTACGACAGTTTGCAATATCCTTTAATAATTATAATGTCGAGGGGAAGATGGTTATAATTTCGCTTTACACCAAACGAGTAATATTATAAATGTAAAATATTGGTTGTTAGTTACTCAATCACGCCAGAACGGCTTAACGGATCTTAATGAAATTTAGAACAAAGATAGATTATAGTCTGGAATAGCACATAAGCTACTTTTCATCCCGGGAATATGTTCCCTAGGGATCACGCGGGCGAAGCCGCTGGCAGAAGCTAGTAATAAATAAATAAATAAATACAACGAAATCGAGATTAGATACCAAACCAACAGTCAGTACCTACAGTTTAGCTTCAAAATACACTCGATAAACGGGGTGTTGAAAAAATAATGCAAAACGAGAAAATTAGAAAATACTCATACTGTCAACAACTTTTACTTCGGGGCCTATACAATAAACCATATAATTAAGTTTGCAAGACACAAATATAGCAATGAAAAGCTTTTTTTGTCGAGATTTCAGCGATGGTTCTGTAGAAGTTATTAAATAATGAGGACTAAAAATAACCCCTTTTCAGGTTAACAGTTATTTCTGTTAGGTATCTTGTACTAGCTGACCCGTGCAACGTCGTCTGCGTAACATTTTTCATTACTGCTCCGCTCTTATTGGTCTTAGCGTGATTATGTATAGCCTATAGCCTTCCTCGATAAATGGGCTACTGAATGAATTTTTAAATACTGAAAGAATTTTTCAAATCGGACCAATAGTTCCTGAGATTAGCGCTTTCAACCAAACAAACAAACAAACAACCAAACAAACAAACAAACAATCAAACAAACAAATAAACTCTTCTGCTTTATAATATTATATTATATATTATATATAGTATAGATACCATCTAAAACTACCTGCTACAGCATAAATTATCATTTATTCTGAGCCTATTTACCAACAACTATTCCACAGTTACAAAACGCTACCTCGCACCACTCTAGCACTCAGACCACTATAAAAAAAAACACCGCATCAATAATTCGTACTTCAATAACAGCAAATTATTATTTCAACGTTCAGAACAACGGCTTGCCTGCAGTAACCACTGGAGACTTGGCCAGGACTAAGCTTGCTTTCGTGATGTCGTTGGCAAGGTACTTAGTTAACTTCCAGTCTTCGTCGGCAGCGGTCGAGCTTCTTCCAAATACACGAGTAAAAAGAAAATTAAATATATTCGAAGGAACTCGGTCTGACTTCTTTGTAGTGGGGTGTAATTTTGTTTATAGGGGGATCGTTTGTGTGCATTTGTTTTAAGGTGTGTGCTTAGTAAAATATGAAACTTAAATTGTCCTAATAAAATGTATCTTGGTAGATTTTAGTAAAGATTTGCTTGAAATCAAACCACAGAAAATATTTATGTAGTGTACAAATAAACGCATACCTTATTAATCCTGACGTTTAAATAAGCACTTTTGATTTCAAAATAAATCCTAATCCACTAATACTTGCTGATTTTTAACATTTCCTCACATTTTCGTACAGGATAAAAGCGGACAAAATAGAAAACAGAGAATCCAATTACGTTTGTCACGTTAAGTTATTATGCAAAATTGTTTCCAAGGCTTTTTGTCTCAAACAGTCGCTAGCCGGCATTACTCTGTAATGTAATCAAGCAGAAATATTGTTTCCTTTGTGTCTTACGGTTTCAGAACGTTTACATATTTTTGTAGGCTGCACTTTGTTTTTATTCGATTTAAATGTCGTAATTGGCATCCAGTTGAAGAAGCAAACTTGGTGGGCTCCGAAATTGTGCTACAGATCAGAGGCGGACCCAGAATTGTCATTTCTGTCACGGAAACAAACACATAACATTTTATTTTGCTTAACGCAATACAAGCATATTTGGATTATTTTTCTTAAATTCCTCATTAATTTCGTTAGGTAGTAGACTAGACACCAAAGATATCTCGGACTTTTGGGGGGAACTTGAGCCTTTTAGCCCCCCTCCTGGATCCGCCCTTGCTACGCATATCTCTTTTATGAAACAGGGTTGTCGCATTGTAGCGGCGCACCTGTCTATGGAAGCCATTACAGACTACAATCTTCGTATACCTAATTGATGAATGAAGTGACTAAATTTTGATGTCACAAAGAAGAATTCGGCAAGAGATTTTTACATCTTTGTTATGAAACTAAAAGAGTTTATTGTAATTTTGTAACATTTTGATATTACCAACAATCAGCCTATTGGTCGTAGGTAATGGATTATTGAGCGACATATTGTGCTCAAAGGAACCATTGTTAAACACTAGCCTTTCAAGCCTATGCCGATGAAGGAGGTACCTAAAGCCAATATCGCCTGAAATGACGTAGCACCAAACGGCTACAATACAGGTCCTGGATTTTCCATACACAGCGTTACTACGAATTCTAGATAATGGCTGGAGCAAATATGAAGAGTACTCTGTTGAAAACACCAATCAAAATCACAAAAGGACTTCTCCACAAAATTATCCAATTCGTTACATAATAAAATGGAGCGGTCTCGCCCGCAAGCCAATGGGGCATGCCACCAGAATAGCTTCTATCAATATGCTAGGGTCTTTCTTACGACTACATACGTCTTTATGGTTCGTTGGCCTCGTCGATACGTCTCTTTAGAATTAAATTAAGGATGAAACCAATAGGAGATAGGCAGTCGATTTCGCGGCGGCCAAATTACGCGCATGCCTTCTTATGCGAGATTCAGGGTAGGATTGCGATAGATCGAGGGATTTCGGTTACATTCGTGATTAACTTGCTTTATAACGAACTGGATGATGAGGGTTACCCTGGATTGTTGAAATGCATAAATAATTAAAGGGGATTTTCGTTTAAATTCAGCGCATCACTTTTTCTCGAAATTACAAGTTATCACAGAGACTTTTTGAATATTGAAGCATGTAAGGTATTCTCACTATATTAAAAACTGTTTAATAACGCAAGAATAAAATATTAATAAAACCCTCTTAAAATATCACAAAAATCTTCATCTCAAGAATAAAAATCTTTAACTAATCTTAAGCGCATTAGACAAGAGTTTAATAACTTTAATATAAATTATGCTCCGGTAATATTTACATGAAAGACGTGGTAGCGAAATAACATGCAAGCTTCAGCTTCAGCGCAGCTTTAATTAATTTACCTTAAGAGTTAAGCCTTTTGTTTTTATTAAAAGGACCTCCCACTTGCGCGTCTTTTTCTTTATATAAATTATGTAAAGGATGGACGTGGAATATGACAAATAAATGACGTTCATTTCATTGGCGGGTTTTGCCTCTTAATCTAATGCAGAAATGTTGTTGGTTTTTACTTTTGTAGAGTATTTTAAAACATTTAAATTTGATTACCTACTTGGGAAATAAGTTAAGTTAGTTCGTAAAATGTTTTTGTATGTAGTTACTAATGTATGTAGCAGAGAGTCCTCAAAATGTCTCAAAAGAGTTGGTATTGGTTAAAAACCCTTTAGCCAAAGCGCATGTAATTCCATAAGTCTATCTCAATTTCTACAACGATCAGCTTCCTGTGAAATCTTGCTAAAAGCTTCCCATCCCTTTACTGTGAAATTATTTTCCGTAGCCCGTTGGCAACTTTAATCACTCCGAGATCAAATTGTTTGGCTTTATTCAATGCTGAAGCTTGCACCTATAATTATCGTATCAGTTGAAATTCCGCCTGTACTGTGCTTCTGGGTTCTAGGCAGCAATGCACGTCCGTGAATTTGAGTCTGTGTATAGTTTCTAACAATTCCCGCTACTCGAGCCCCCTGGTTACTGTAACTGCCTTCGCTATAACAATTAGGTATTCCGCAAATCCGAGAGTTATCTTGCTATTAAGTATACTGCTGGATTTCAGGAAAATTAATTGGAACGAAATCAGAAATTGGCAATAAGGAATATGCATGCGATTTTTTTATTTGCAAAATTAAATTCTTTTTAGCTCTAGAAAACAAGCATGAAATTATTTTTTTAATTACTTCATCAGCGATGAAGTTATAAAGCTTTAAAGATTACATTTAGAAAGAGAAGTCCGATATGAACACGCCTATACAGCTGCCATATAAAACAGCGTTTTCGTGAGAGGGACAGATATATATGTTTAAATTGTTATATCTCCTTTACTTTTCGAACAGTTTTGATTCTATTTTCACGGTTAGTTTTATATTTTTAGATAGAATGTGTAGATAGTAAATATTTTTTTCATGCATATTCCCTATTCTCAATTGCAGCTTCATCCTGTGACTAGCGCTAATATTGAAGTTTTGATTAAATACCTGACAATAGTAGTCGTAATAACCGGATAAGAGTAACTTCAGATTGTAATTTTGCGTTTTGCAAAATTACTGCAAATCGCGTGTCTGACTCAATATCTTAAGACAATCGGTACAGTTTCAGCGTGTCTTGGCAAAACGCACGTTCAACGCTAGCCGTCCTAACTTTACCCAATACCTAGATTAGATTTTGAGGTCCAGCGTTTGTTGTCTAAGGAACTTAGCAATCTAAATTTCGAGACAGCGCTGGTATGCCTGCTGTGCTTTATTAAATAGTTTTACCTGTTAATATTGCGAAGCATCTCTGTTTTGTCCGTTAACTAACTATTATCTTTACTGTAACAGACTGTGCATAATTTGATGTTATGAGATATTTAAGTAGAATTGTCGTGCATACTATAATAGCGTGTTAAGAGCCGTTTAGTCATCAAATTTTACCAATTCGCACTAACCGTTTCCAAGCGTCTTTCATAATGCGCACAGCAAAGGAGTGGAACTCTGCCTGCGTCTATGTTTCCGAACGCTTACCTTTTAAAAGTTACGAGTGAACAGGCTACTTCTAGTAAGCTCACTCCATCGTAGACTTCGTCTCTGTCATCTCTGACCTAAACTAGAGTCAAGAGCAAACCCATCTCAAATAAAAAAAATAATAATAATATGATATTATACACAAACAAGAGTTTTATTATAACGACTAGCTGACCCGTGACACGTCGTCTGCGTAACATTTTTCATTACTGCTCCGCTCCTATTGGTCTTAGCGTGGTGATATATAGCACAGTATAAATATGGACAGTACGGAAACTACCTGCAAACGCTCGAAACGGCACACTCACACAAACATGCGCACCGACGAGACTTTTCGGTGCCCGTCGCGGTACTCTCAGTAGTGAGTGCCGCCGGCCGCGTCAAGACGAGTCGTCACATTTGAGTTTAGCCCCACGATCTTTTTAAAAATGCCACGAACGTATATTATATAAATTTGTATTCCTGCTGATTTTGAAAGGTGAGAATCATTAATGATATTGTTATTTAATCGTTATCGAAGTATAAGTCCGTGTGATCGATAAAAATGAATTCGTGAACTTCAAAACTATCAGGTACTACTACTTCTTGTAAATCCAAGATGGCGCCTGCTATAGGTATTTTTTTTTGTCATGGGTGTCATTTTCATGGTTTTCGAGGGTGTTGAAGCCGATAGTGATGTCAAAACGTGAATCCAAGATGGCGGCTGCAACAGGTATCAATTATTTAGTCATGGGTGTCGTTTGTCAGCACACAGAGGGGCCCGAAAGGGCCGACGCCTGCCGGAGTCGCGGGATTATTCGCAAGAGACACCGTGGCTCCGGAACACAAAGGGCAATGAAGGAACATGGATGGGTTTTAGTCAGTAGAAGTCTGACACTCCCTCCCGCTAACACCCAGAGCGGGAGGAGTCATAGGATGATTTCCCATCCCTAAAAAAAAAAAAAAAAAATGGGTGTCGTTTTCATGGTTTTCGAGGGTGTTGAAGCCGATAGCGCTGTCAAAACGTGAGTCCAAGATGGCGGCTGCAATAGGTACCATGTTTTTCGTCATGGGTGTCATTTTCATGGTTTTCGAGGGTGTTGAAGCCGATAGCGATGTCAAAACGTGAATCCAAGATAGCGGCTGCAATAGGTACCAATTTCTCGTCATGGGTTTCGTTTCCATGGTTATCGAGGGTGTTGAAGCCGATAGTCATGTCAAAACGTGAATCCAAGTTGGCGGCTGCAATAGGTACCAATTTTTTCGTCATGGGTGTCGTTTTCATGGTTTTCGAGGGTGTTGAAGCCGATGGTGATGTCAAAACGTGAATCTAAGATGGCGACAGCAATAGGTACCATTTTTTTTCGTCATGGGTGTCATTTCCATGGTTTTCGAGGGTGTTGAAGCCGAAAGTCATGTCAAAACGTGAATACAAGATGGCGGCTGCAAAGGTACCGAGCGCCCGAAACGTTTTCGTCCAACAGCGGCTCGCGTACGCTCCCGCCAAAACTTGTAAAAGGTTACGCCGTAATGACAAAGTTAGTGCGACAAGCTGTTGTGTGTTAATATTAAATTGTTTTCCGTGTTTAAACTATCGTCTTTTGTCAAGATTAACCAACGCCATGAGATTACCTATTTAAATTGTACTTGTAAGCTAGTTAAATTTGATTGATTGATCACTACAGAACAAAAATTAAAAAAAAAAACATAAACATTAGACGTGACAACCCTATTGCTTCAATGGAGTGTAGGTATTTATATTCTCAACTAGGCTTAGTTTCCGTACTGTCCATATTTATACTGTGTATATAGCCTATAGCCTTCCTCGATAAACGGGCTATCTAATACTGAAAGAATTTTTCAAATCGGACCAGTAGTTCCTGAGATTAGCGCGTTCAACCAAACAAACAAACAAACAAACTCTTCTGCTTTATAATATTAGTATAGATAAATCTAAATTCTGTCAATCAGCGTAGGCTAGAATTTAAGCATGTTTTCAAATTAGCAAAAGCATAGTTTTCATGTCGAAATATGCGTTACATTCACCACTGCTCACAGGTCATTTGTTAACAATCCTATAATCAGTTAAAATCAATTGTTCAAATTAATTGTTTGACAAAATTAATTATAGCGTTGTAATTAACGGTACATTACACTTGAATTTTCAATAATAGCTTTTTATCGAATAACCCTGGCCGGCTGTTTAATTGCGGTGGGGCTTAAACCGGCCAATGCGCTTTCGGTACACGGAACCCGAATACACTTTATTTACAATACGTAACCGTAAAAAGTCAATAAAGCGGAAAACTATCGAATTTAATCGTTTTAATTAAAATATTGTTCGTTTACTCGCTTGCCAAGTACTTATTAAATTCAGACCGTTAAAGTTAATTTTTCGACGAAGTGTTATAGCCGATAAATTCTCGCCTGTCCAAACAATAGAATAAATTAAATGTAACGACTTTGTTAATTCAAAATGGTTAGATGGTCTTGAACATTTTATCAGTCACATTGTACCTAAATGTCAGTCAATCATGATGGCTTTAGATGGCCAAAAGTAATCTTACCTAAGTCATTTTTTCGTTCAGTAATTTTCGTTGCTCGACCATTCTGCAATTATTCTGAAAACTTTGGGGTAACGATCTTATATAAAAATAAATTATTGTACACTCATGATAAATCTTTTAGACAGGAAAATGATGGTGGCAGCTATGTGAAAAGTTTTCAGATCGACTTACGGCAAAAAATCGTTTTATATGTAGGTGTAGGTGGTTTAAGCTTGGTTTTCTAATGCGATTTTTTATGTATAAATCTTTTAAAGACCTTGTTGAAACTATTTACAGAAATAATATATTTATCCGTCGTTCAACAGAACTCATTTGTGGAATCTGACTTCATTCGTGTTTACTTACAGTTAGAGGAAAGATTTCTTAGAACTAATTTTATAGAAATGGAGGTCTTTTTCTTCATAGAAAATGTGCTCTACTGACATTGCTTGAAATAAATCGCTAGCCTGATTAATGTGTACCTATTCCTGGTTATGAACATGTTGACGATGCGATGGTGCATATTTATTACTACACAAAATCAAGTCGTGCCCGAATGCGGGTCCTACCGCAACCGCACGCAATGAAACTAACAGCAAACCGATATTTTTATTTATTTTAGCCTTCATTGTATCAAATGCCCGTCCCAATTTCTTCCAACTTTTCTTTTCCTAAGCCACCGAATTTATTTCTTCTGCATTTTCAGTTCCTGCGAGAAAATTTTGTACCATAAGTTTCATCTCTAGAAGGATATAAAGCTTTATCTATCAGTACATATGTATAACATTTTCAAGGCGGCTGACCACTGTTCAAAGCCGAACCGCTTCACTATGCAACAACGACTCAATGTAAATTTTTACTTTGTCACCTTTGTGCGGATCCCTACAAAAACCTCCCAATGTTTTTCTTCTACCGCTCCAAATTAAATGCTTTTAAATTAACATATGCAGAAACGGGGATGTTATTTGTGGGGTTCCTGTATATTTTAGTGCAGGATATTGTTTGATTGTTTTACTTTCCTGTTTCATTGTTTTATGTTGGTCTTTTTCTCTAAAAGACAGAAAGATGTTGTCGTTAGCGTAAACTTAATTTTCATATGTTGCTTTTCGTAGCGTTTCATTGTCATTTACACTTTTGGCTAATTAATAAAAATGGTAGCCAATGTCCTAATTATTTTTAGTGGTATATACTTAGTACGTATTAAAAGTAGTAAATATATTATAAAAAATTACATACATTTAAAAATAATTTACAACTTATTTAAATAAATGAAGTTATAAAATAAATTAACACTTATTTAAAGTTTTAAGTATATAATAAAAAAATACATTAAATTTAAAAATACATTATAGTTTATTTAAATTAATAAATTGTATTTTTTTTAAGTAAATAAATTAAATATTTGAAAATCACATTCCTCCCATCTAAATCAAAACTACACGAAAAAGAGCGAACTGCTCGCAACAAAAGTTATATTCGTTTTAATCTTTTTTCTTTCATTTTTTCATAATTGCGTTTATCCACAAAGAAAACGACAATCCTATAAAACAACCACAAATAAGGGGTTTGTAATCATTTTATTATATAAAACGAGGCCAGTTTAAATAACATGTTGCTAAGCTCAGTGTAAGCCCATAATCGAAAATTGTTTGTATCAGATTAATTTATTAATTAGGTCTCGCGCGCCATACAATATTCTTTTATTAACGGAACAGAAGTGCTCCGGAGTTACAATATAAAACTAGAGCGTAATGCTGAACAATTATTTTCAAGGGGTGATCGGATGTAGCTTTAACGATTTGCTAGTGAAAATGATATGCACTTTTAATCGAATGAATGTTTTGATTTGAATAATATTTACATCCAAATATCGTGTGCCATTTAGACTTAATATACCTGAATAAATGACGCAACTAGAGCATTAAAGTAATGCAACGGCGAACAGCAAGTCGAGGGCAACTTCACTTGAAGTAAGCTAAGAAAAATCTAGGAGGTATTTAATCCGAGCGTTTCAGCGAGATAAATACAAAGGCTACACGCTCTATCGCGTTCGCTTACACATATTTAAATTTAATTAACTATCAAGAGCATATCTCCTTTGTGCCCGAGGCTAAGAACGGAGAAGGTTTACCAGGCAAATGACTGCCCGTTCTACGTTTTATACCGCAAATTAAAAATATTGTGCTTTTGCTGCAAAATGGCGGAAGTGTAAATTAATATTCCTATATTGATCACACACGAACAAAAACAACACACGTAAGTTCCCCTTTTTCAATGACACGATCAGTAGAGTGAAACAGTAAGTACTAACTCGAATCGAGATAGTCCTTAAGCTTCATTCAGCTACAGTGTATCTATGTAATGATTCGTATGGCAAAAGTAGTGACTACCTTAACTGGGAAGCGTTTGCGTTAAAATGACGTAAGTTTAAAGTAACTTTAATCTTACGACATTTATTTTCCGACCAATGAAGTCGGTAACCTCACTGGTAGTATATTTTTTAATAGGAAGCTAGTAGCATAGCTAGGAGCATAGTTATTGCTAGAATTAAAACTCTTAAACTGGCAACATTTTGACTAAAATCTACTGTTTTGTTGTAATGACTTTTTTGTGTAGGTACTTTACAATAAGTACTATGATCTAGAGCAGTTTCTTTTTAATTAAATAAAATATAAACGCTATTTAAAAAAAAAAATTAAACTTTTAAAGATTACCGAAGTATACCTACATATATTTATGACCAAAGTACCATCACCAAAACGGCAAGAAAATCCGTAAAACCGTTCAAATGAGCAAGACAAAGATTTTTAAATACACTGTAACATAATCAGTCGGTCCGGTGTTTGTAGCTCGGACTACGAAAGGCTCATTGAACACCAATTACCTCGGAGGCCTCTAAAAGGTCTTTAATTAAATCCTTCTCCGATGACGTCAAAATTATAGCGTAAATTGGATTGAGACACCCCCTTGTTTCGTTAATTGTAAGTAGACAATTTCTTATCTAAATTAATGTGTTTTAGGCCTTATTGGGGTAGTTGTTGTTCATTTACTTTGGCGTTTTGTCCATAACATTCATTGTAATTTTGAAAACTTATTAGATCTTTTTTTATTTTACATTTTTGTGATTTTTTTATTTTTCTATTTTTTATTTATTTTTTTCGTTGTCGAGACACAGTTTTTGTTCTCAAGAAGAAATAAGTTTCTACGTACCCACCTAGATACTTAAAAAATATTATGTTTACCTTCAACATTTAATACCAACACAATAACTAAAAAATCCCCGCAGAACTTTATTTCCTTCAACATTATCAGCAGAACAACAAAGAAACCGTGTTATGAATAGACAAAATTAAGTTTAAAAAATAGTAATAAAAAGAAAAAAAATCGTCGCTCGTACAGTCAAACAAACAGTAAAGACAGAATAGTAAAATATCAGCTTATTTACGAGTACTTTGTTTTCTTACCTTTCGCTAACAAAGACCGCGTTTCAAAGTGAAATTCAATTCCGAGAACGAACATTTTTCCAACATAAGTTCTCGTGTAATACTGTATTGTAGTCGCTTATTTTCTAAGGATGCATTTGATGCTCGGACTAAAGGATAAAAGGTATAATACAGTATGTAGTGGGACTTTTGAAAATTTGAGCCAATTGTTCATTTTCAGGAGTTATTGAATTTTCGGTTTGATTTGGTTTGATTTCGCTGGTTTAGTGTCCATTGGCAGATTAGAATGTGCTTTATTTTGTGGACTTGTGTTTTTGGTGTTTATAATAATGTTGAGCACTGACTAAGCTGAAATATGATTACTTTGTACATACAGGGTGCTTCAGAAGTGCATGGTCATATATAAGGGTGGTGCTTTGTAGCTGCTGTACGGTAAAGACACAAAATAAAATGTAAAAAGTTTTTGAAAAACCCGACCGCAGAAAATGATAAAAAGTAAAAAAAAAATTTAAAGCAGTCTGATGCTTCTGTTTTACTTTTTTACTTAATTGTCGTTTTTAGAGGTCGGGTTTTTAAGTACTTTTTTTTTGTGTCTTTACTGTATAGCTACAAAAACCACCGTCAAATATGTTAACGCACTTTTGGAACACCCTGTATACACCTAAGCAGAAACTTTATGGGACCGTAACCACAATTTATTTATTTATTTAACAGTTAATGTACACACATTAAACAATAAGATAAAAATTAAAGACACACACAAATAATTATGTTACTTCCAATGATATATAAAACTATAGATTCGTTGTCCGCACTCTAAAATGACAACATGAAATGAAGCCAATTGGCCACATAGCGCTTAGTTACGCACCAACCTGTCGCGCGACACTACGTTTGTTTTGATGTCAATTTGACTATTACTTATCCTGTGATACGTTACTGAAGATGTATATTTATCTCCCTCTAGCAACGGGCATCCCGCCGTACGGTGACATATTTTCTTTCCCTTTCTTCATGCGTATTAGTAGCTATCTAGTATTTTCGCCGTTTTTAAGCGCCGCGATGTTGGTTTATGACGTGTCTATATTTATATAATACGTCATTGGTTACTTCAAATATTTTATGTTCCAAGCGTCGTCGCGTCGGAGGACCGCTAAAGCTCGACGTATGTGACGATAATAATTAAAATAGGTTTAAAATATTATTTGTTGCTGATGATCTTCAAACGGCTGATCAGGTCATGGTTACCTTATCAAGTTCTTTCAATATCATTGAAGTAATACGGTACAAAATTTCGAATTGATAGTACATATGGAAGGTAGTCAGATCACCTCATCAAGTATTGTCTTCAAACGGCTGATCAGGTCATGGTTACCTTACCATATACTTTCAAAATCATTGGAGTACCACGGTACCAAATTTCGAATCGATCGGACATAAGGAAGTTAGTCAGATCCCCACATCAACTAGAAAAGATCTGATTATCTTCAAACGGCTGTACAGATTTTCATGAAACATGGCTAAGAACACTCGGGGTAAAATTATCTATGACACAAAAAAAAACTAAACGAAAATCAGTTCATCCGTTTGGGAGCTGCGACCACAGATAGATATACAGATACACAGACATACACGATAAACTTATAACACCCCTCTCTTTGTGTCGGGGGTTAAAAAATGAAACAGAAAATAGGTACAAAGGCGATGCTTATTTCTAAAGAAATCTCTTCCAGGATACCTGCAAAAGGAGAGCCAATCGTTCGTTTATTAAAATTATAATAAAATATTTCGTTTTTTATTTTTATTTATTGAAGTTTTAAATTTAGTTTTGGGACATTTTAAAATTTAATTTATTGATGGGAATTTACTTTATTTATTGGTTTTAATTAATTTGTGGAATTTCATTTACTGTTTCATTTATTTATTTGATTGATTTTCATCTGGTGTTTGTCTGATTTAATATTTTGTTCCTATGATTTTTGTACAATGGTTTATAATTGCCTGGATAAATGAATTTATTATCTACACTAATATTATAAAGAGGAAAACTTTGTTTGTTTGTTTGTTTGTTTGATTGTAATGAATAGGCTCAAAAACTACTGGACCGATTTTAAAAATTCTTTCACTATTCGAAAGCTAAATTATCCACGAGTAACATAGGCTATATTTTATTTTGGAAAAAAGTAGGGTTCCGTAAGATATTTGGGTTTTTCGGACACAAGGTGTAAAAATCAACCAGAAAAGTTACTTATTTTGCGTACGCTGCCTAAACTATAAAAGATAGAACCATAAATTGTTCTAATTAATTGTAGATCTTATTAATATCTTCAAAAAAGTCCGCGACACACTATACCTATCTATGTCGAGTGAGGCACAACAACCACTTTTTTATTTAAAACTCTTGATTTTTTTTTTGGACTAAATTTAAACGCGTTTATTTTACTCATGCTATTAATCCTTATCAAAATAAAGTATTTCATCACTAAGTACAGTTTATGTAGACGATATTTGGTCTTTGAATGATTAAAATCGGACATTTCGTTTTGAAGTTATGGCGAAATTAAAATATTACGATTTCTGCTGCACGGCCCGTTGCGAAGTGGACGTCACCAAGGCGGGGGTGCGCGTGCGGGAGGGGAGTTTAGATCTATGAGTAGGTAATGTAAAGTGTCCTCCACACTATTCCGAAGTTGCACGAGGCGAAGTGCTCTCCGAAGTTGACCGAAGTCCGAAGGTGTTCACACACTCGAGCAACATCGCGAGGAGCTCAGTCGCCCGTTCCCCCTGTTCCCCTCACGATAGACAACGTAGGATACGATAGGATAACGTTCATGTGGTAACTGCCGTTGCAATGTGTACTCTCGCATAATAAAAATACGTGCGTATTTACTATGGCTGACACGAACCGAAGTGAGCCGAGTAGTGTGGACAGACGCTTCGTGTTCGAACTTCGAGTCCTTTGACTCGGGCGCAAAAACCGACAACAACTGGAAGTCGCCCGGGGCGAAGCGAAGTTGCACGAGGCGAAGCGAAGTGCCCTTCTACACTATCGTATTCGCTCAACTTCGATCAACTTCGGGAATAGCGTGGAGGCTACTTAAGGTACACGCACGGCTCAGACGCGAGGTCGGCTCCCTACGCAGCGGTCGTGCGCAAAGTCTAATAATTTTCGTGCGATTTTTTTTAGAAAACTACACCTACGCAAAAGTTCTTCTCAGAGCTAAACAACAGTTCTTCTCAGAGCCAAACAACAGTTCTTTTCAGGGCTAACCAACAGTTCTTTTCAGGGCTAACCAACAGTTCTTTTCAGGGCTAACCAACAGTTCTTTTCAGGGCTACACAACAGTTCTTTTCAGAGCTAGAATATTTTACACTTTTGTGTTTATTTTACACTTACACGCTTTTAACATTTTCTTAAACATTTGAAAATGCCTAAGAGAGCCAGGTCTTAACTTACTAAACATAGTTCTCAAGCACGGGCAGCAAGAATACACCGTATGGGAGAATCTTCACCGGAACGTTCACAACGCCTTGCTGAACAAAATCAGAGAAAATCTCAGGTAATACGAGCGAGAGTCGAGTGTCGAACGTTCGCAACGCCTTGCACAACAAAATCTGAGAACCTCTGACTCTGAGTTATAATATTATAAAGCAGAAGAGTTTGTTTGGTTGAGCACGCTAATCTCAGGAACAACTGGTCCGATTTGAAAAATTATTTCAGTTTTAGATAGCCCATTTATCGAGGAAGGCTATAGGCTATATATCATTAAGCTCAGTCAAAAAGGAGCGCAGAATTAATGGAAAATATGACGCAGACGAAGTTGCGCGGGTCAGCTAGTTACTTATAGCAAATATGACACGAACAAAGTATCCTACTCCCTAAACCTACTTCACCTTACCTAAGTAGGTAAACATGCCTTTTGCAAATCAATTTTCAACTTGAGATCTGAAACTGACAGCACAGAAACTAATTAACAATGTTGTTTAATTGAGATTCTATTTCTGTTGTTGCTATGCTAATACTAGGCTATCAGGTGGTGGAAGAAGTAATTAAAACAAAACTTTGCCCAGGTAACCGAAGAAATACATCATTAAAGAGTTTCAACGGGGAGGCTTGCCTACACGTAATTTTACGTGAGGCGTTCCGTAGCATTTTATAAAACCTTACAATTCCATCTCACCGATATAACATTCTTTCGTTTCTGACTGATTAACTGACAGACAACGAACAGCCTAAACTACTGGTCGTAGAAAGCTCAAATTTGGGTTCCTTGGAGAGTGTCTGGGAGCACAAAGAGAGGATTTTCTTATGGGAACGAGAAAAACGGGATGTGCAAGGACGAAGTTGCAGGCAAAATCTAGTTACTATTATTTGATTGTTTTCACGTCTGAAACGATTTGACTTAAATTAATTTTAGTACAAATATTTTGGGAAAAAATCTACATTAGCGTGAGCGAAATCGCTGGCAAAGGGCAGTTTGCTTTATTTGTTAGAAATTAAACTACAGTAAAGTCTCTCGTTTTAGGTACGTCTTCTATTACTTACCTATCACAATAAGTAAGTACTTCCCTAATAGAAGAAAAATCTCAGAAAAGTAGCATTAATATCAAACGTTATTGCATTATTATCAACTACTAGCTTTTGGGGTTAATAATAGCCAACGACACTCACAAATAACGTGGCTTCAAAATCGGTTCAGTACTTCCAGAGATTACCCCTACAACCTCACAAACTTTACCTCTTTATAACATTAAGTATAGATTTGAAAATGTCAAAATTCGTAGAAGTAATTTTTAATATAAGACTTTTGTAATGTTTATTTCAAAATACGTAGAATGGACTGACTTCTAAGAATCCTACCTCTACCTTGAAACTTACGAACATTATCACAGCATTAGCACATCTTCGTGAGCTAGTCTTCGGCACATCAACACTAATCTCTACTCAGACGATATTCGAGTTACATGCGGCTTACCGTTCGCTGATTTACCTGACTAGGCTTAAGCCAATGTAGTGTAATTGGTAACTCAAGCCAAGCATGTTCCCTAAATGGACTAAAGTCTCTGCGTATGAATTTGATACGCTAACCATTAGACTGCTAAAAGCTGTAGGCAGAGTAATGCAGCAAAAAATTGCACTAGTGTTAAATAACGAATTCGTAGCATTTGATTTTATTTATTAAAAACCGGTAACTCGAGTTAGCGTAAAAATATATCGCTAGACATCGAATGATATTGTGCTATTTGTACTATCAGAGTTTTTTTTTCGTAATTTAAAAGCAGATTGTCTGTATACCTATGTGAAACATTTTTAGGCCACGACTTTTATATTTATAAAAACAATTTTTTAGGGTTCAAATGGGTAGCCTTTTAAAAACGAAACCTTTATAAATTCTATATGTCTGTCTGTCTGTCTGTCCGTCCGTATGTCACAGCCACTTTTGACGTGACAACGTCTTATAAATTGGTTTGCCGGGTGACACTTCAAGAAACTGCGTTACGCTCCGCTCACGTTATGCGCTCACAATGAGAGCGAGTGAGAGGCACGCGTCCCTTCCACTCGGGCATGGTTAGCCCGCCTAAGAGCGAGAGAGACAGACATAAAAGTCGTTGTCACGTAAAACTTTCGCCCGTATACCGACTTTACAGGCACCCAATTTTTTTTCCCGAAACTTTAAGAACTATGCTGTTGAAACTTGGTAAGTAGACGTATTCTGTGAACCACATTAAGATTTTCACACAAAAATAGAAAAAAAAAACAATAAATTTTGGGGGTACCCCATACTTAGAACTGAAACTCAATTTTTTTTTCATCAAACCCATACGTGTGGAGTATCTATGGATAGGTCTTCAAAAATGATATTGAGGTTTCTCATATCATTTTTTCTAAACTGAATAGTTTGCGCGAGAGACACTTCCAGTGTGGTAAAATGTGCCCCCCCCCCTGTAACTTCTAAAATAAGAGAATAATAAAACTAAAAAAAAATATATGATGTACCATGTAAACTTCCACCGAAAATTGGTTTGAACTAGATCTAATAAGTAGTTTTTATTTAATACGTCATAAATCATAAACCGCAACTTTTGCTTATAATATATACCTACATGTTTCTACGGAACCCTCGGTGCGCGAGTCCGACTCACACTTGGCCGTTTTTCTTTCAAAAAAATAATTTTCCTGTAAATTCCAACAACAATCCAAAATTGCGATCTTCAACCTCTGAATAATACGTCATGCTAGCCGGAAGATGCCAACAGTTGATGTAAGCTTCCTCGCCCAGTTGAAAGCCGGGCTTCCAACACAAGGTTTCCGCAGCGCTCATAAGGTTAGCGTGAGTACTGGATCCGCTTTACGTTCCCCGGTCCTCGGTTGACTGTGTTGCTCGGTTTATTTCATTGTTAATTGGATGAGGACAGTTTGGTCAAAAGGTAAGTTTTTGTGGGTATATTAATAGCTACTGTTACAATAACAGCTACTACGATAAAATAACTACCAATACTACAGGGAAAAGGCCGTTTCTTAAACATCAACATAAATTAATGAGTAGGTGACATTCGATTTTTTTGGATAAACTAAAGTATTTCCTTAAAAGTCGAGCACGTTGAAAACGCCTTATTAAGGGTGCTTGTCCATTACAGCAAAGTAAGGCAGCGGAGCGGAGAAACGGAGAATTTTTAACCAATGGAATTGCATAAAATCTGCGCACTACGTGATTCACTGACATTTTCACTGATATGATTGGTTAATATTTACATGATTGGTAAAGAATCATCGTATTCATGATTTATACAAGTAAAGCGACGTATATAAAAATGTTTTATTAAAGCATCCAAAAATCCACCCAAATTACCTTAAACACACTTCCACGGTAGTTTAAAAGCTACGTTACCAGTGTAATTGTTTGCTTTCAGACTATCTAAAAAAACATGGCGGGCCGATAATAGAGTGGCTACAACCGAACATTACCCGTGAATATTCATTTAGCTAGGACACGTAAAACAATTTGCCAGTCAAATGAGTTTTCTAAAAAGCCGATTAAGCGAAAACTAAAATTGGTTAATTATTTATCGAACATGGCGATACGCAACGGAAAGCGTACGGTGTATTTAGCCGGCTAATTATCAAAGAATAATTAATTGATAGGGTTATATTTAATTAGGAATGTTGCAGCTTAGGTTTCATTTGTAATATAAAGCACGCTATTTTCATAAATAAAAAAACTCCACAGATTTTTTTATTTAAAATAGCTTGCGAATCCTCTTTTACCAGTAAATACCTCGTTAAAAAGTACATTAGTTAAATACAGATACGCAAACATCCCTGAAACTGAATTCAGGTCTAATTTAAAGGCTCAACTTTAGACGCAACTTACAGAAAGTTCCTCGTGATTATGCGATGCAATATTTACACAGTTAATAGAAGGCAATATTTAAATAGCCCCACATCCATAACTCGAACAAATACGAACTCCAGCTTACCTGCAACAAATGTAAAACAAAGTTTAAAAACGCTAGATCCGATGCGCAAATTAGTTGGAAAATATGATGTAAATACTCATGTTCCCACAAAATTGTAATGCTTACAGGTGTTGATTTTTATGAGACAGTTTCACCCAGAAATAATAATTTGTGGTTTTCATTGCATTTTCTCTCCAATATTATAAATGCGGATATTTGAGGTTGTAAAGGTGCGTGTTTGTAAATCAAAAGATTTTGTGGAAAATTCTAAAAGAACTATGAAAAATGTTACCGACTAGGTACAAGAAATATTGTACCCGCGAAGTTAATTAAAAGTATATTATATCAGAGTTCTTTTACACACGTACTCGCAAGCGGAACCGCAAATGCAGCTATTATTATTTTTAGTAAATAGTTGGCAGGAGAGATAAATATATTGCCTAGCAGAATTGTATGTAAGTATATAGATAGTTACAGCGACAGCAAGTGGGTTGATGACCCTAGATCTAACCCCCTTGCAATAGCCCCGCAGTATAATACCGTCATGCGTGCCTACTTTTATCCAATGCTACTATGCCTTCATCCATAAACAACATTATTATAAATCATCAGTGTAATAGGAAAAAAAAACCAGGGTTTCCAACAAACAATTAAAGTGCGACTATTAAAAAAATGTTAGATACTATAATTAGACATTTATGGCACAGTGCAACACATTTGGTTATATTTAACAACAACAACATACATGAGGTTAATGCTAGTTAAATTCATCCACTTACCTGAAAATTTGTGAAAATATTAGTTTATGGCGGGTAACGAAAATCTTTATTATCGCGAGCAAAGCCGCCAGCAAAAGTTAGTAACAATATAATTTCATAGTTCCGTCCAAATTAATGCTCATTTTAACCGTGATGTTTTAACAATTAGCAAAGCATGGCATGCTTCATTAAAACTTTGTCTGGATCCCGTTAAATTACCTGCAGCCTTTAATTAAAACATCAACATAAATTAATGCTGAACACAAATACTATGGCACAATGTTGCCGTCAAATGCTGCATTTGTTATCAAATTTTGTTAATAATATGATGAGCATATTTTGCCGAAACTGTTTTGTGGTTTTCGCCAAACCATTTTCACATACATTGCAAAATTATTATGATTTTGAACGTATTTTGATTTGGAGCAAAATTAGTACTTATGTAATTGGTAACAAAAGCCAACGAGATTTCAAATATTAAAAACACTTTTTTTTTTCGATCCCTAGTCCCTTGTGTAGCATAAGTCCGTTTCCTACCTATTAGACTTGGCGGCCATTATGTTAAGATGCTGGGCATCTTCCTATGAGTAAACATACCTAATGCTATCCAGTAATCCGTTTACGCGTGGTGACATGGGATAATTTTCCATAGCATGTTCAACGATGACGATCGATAGTGTTTGTTGACTACGTAATTTTTTTCTCACATCGATGGGTATGTTAGTGTACATGTACTTAATTTGTAAAGTCACCATGAGATTCCACCCCAAAACATGGCACCTGTTTTACCCGAAACGCCCGCCGTCAAATCCTATAACGTTTAACAAAAAAAACAACGCCTTTACCAACACTGTTCCCGGCTCCCGTCACAGTTTTTAATGCAAAAGAAATCCGTGACGATACATACACACAAGTATCTTTATAAGAAAAAACAAATCTATTTCTTTGCAAAGAGTCGCCGTCAATATTCGGCGTAGCACACACTGTTTGCGATGTGGCAAGAGCTAACAGCGAGGCTTTTATACTAACATTTAAACAAGAGATCCCGCTTCGGGGGAAAGATTAAGGCTTTGTCTTCACGTAATGCAAAACAGACGATGCTTTGAGACAGAATTTGATTTTGTACAAATTATCGTTTTGAATTATGATGTCTGCTACGGGTAATTTCAATCCAAGGTGAACGTTGTACCTATCGCTTTGTGTTATTTTTCGAGTAATCTAATAAGTAATTCTATTATTAAATTGTGTTACCTACAGAGAAATTATATTCAAAATATTTACATACTAAATCACTTTCTCGTTCATTTAATTGATTACATAGATTAGAATTTTTACCGTTTTTTTTTGTTAACAAAATGCTTAGTCCTGTATGCCCGAATCCTTAGATCAATGAATTTATTTGATCACCCTCTAAATGAAATGTAGGTACTGAGTAAACGCTTAACAGAATTTCGTCTACAAATGTAGCACAAAAGATCTACTACAAGCATGATCATTTTGAGCTTGTGGAGTACTTTGCGTGTAATTAATTCTTCTTTAATGATATATAATCAATTTAAAAAATCCATAGCTGATATAACTACTAGTATTTTAAATTAAAAAAAAATATACCATTTTTTTATAAAATTGGTTCTAGTGAAATATAACTAACATAGAAAAAACAAAAGAATATAATAAATACTCAAAACACATTTTTGATACCCTGCAAAACAATATCGTGATCGGATCATATTTCTCCGTGATTCAACAATAGGTAAAAAATGTTTTGCAAAATTTCCTTTTCAATTATGAAAACGTATTGTTGGGAAACTATTCTATTGAAATAAAAATACTAGAGTGGTCCAACTGTGTAGTGAATATCACATTTTATTTCAGTCGAAATATTTTTGTTTTCTATTTCCACCCAATGTTTTAAAGTGGGTTGAAATGTGGTGAATGTTGCTGTACGGGTAAAATACATTAAAATGATAAAACCGACTCGCACTTGGCCGGTTTTATATTTGTGTGTTCTCAGCTATGATTCAAGCAAAACGGTTTAGCCGTTTGAAGATCATCAGCTTTTTTCTAGTTGATGAAGGCATGCAACTTCTACCTATTGGTTTGATCGATTCGAAATTTGGTATTCTGATGATATTACAAGAACATGGTAATATTGACCCGAGGTCTGCAGAGTACACAACTCCTCACTAAGTTACAGCAGATATATCGTACCGAGGTGAAGCGCATGGCCCAAAGAATCGTACGTACTTACATTAAATTAAAAGGATCAGTCCACATTTATTTTTACTTTTAAAGTTTTTTTTTTGTATTAGTTAAACACCAAAAACTGCCAACTGATCGACCAGCGGCAAATGAGTCCTACAACGATGCTACACAACATATTATTATATTATTAAGATTTCGCATTAAATAATGATGTCTTCGGATCCCGTAAATAATAATGATAATTTTGCATTAATTAATTATAAAAACAACCCTTCTAGATCGACGTAATTATAATGGAACCCCTCTAGAGCCACCCTCGTCGCATCTTTGCCAAAGTTCAATGATCCATACATACACATAAGGTAAATTTATACTAACTACTAATATTAAAAAGTTTCTTTGTTTGTTTGAACGCGCTAATGACATTTTTTATATAATTTGACACTTTTTTGATATACAACTAGCTGATGCCCGCGGCTTCGTTAGCTTGACGAAACATACTAAAACCTTCCTCGAGCACCACTCCACCCATGGGTGAAAACAGCATGAAAATCGGTGCAGGAGTTTTTGAGTTAGTTAGCAGACAGACAGACGCGGCAGAGGACTATGTTTGACTTGAATTAGTATGTGGATTACTTATTATCAGAAGTAATTTTAACGATTGTCTGGTGGTTTGAGTGCTTTGTACTGCCTACCCAAATGTCCTTTCTTTGGTATTATTCGTCAGAACGTTGAGCTCCTTAGTAGATCAGAGTTGAGCTACACGACTATTGACAAATGCTTGCACTGACTGGACAGGATCACTCAAATCGGCGTAGTTCGTTCTTCTAAAGACATTCTCAGACACTGATGCGCATGGTGCTTAAATGAAGTATTGTAAGTGTGAAGACTACATAGTTCGCTATTTTTTAAGATTTATTTCATGACTGTCTGGCGGTTTGAGTACACTCTGTGGCCTACCGAAACTGCTGTTCGTCAGATCATTAAGATTAGTTCCACTCAAACCTATGTGGTATTTTTCTCAAAAGGCCACCACAGACGTGAACGTACATGGTTTTTTATATAATATTGATGATTGTATGGACTTCAAAAGAGACTATGTCCTATAAGTTTGTTTCGGAGTTTCTTCTCAAGGTAGTCTAGTAGTAGTAGTAGCTAGGAAACATTGGCCTCATCTAGAATAATATGACCAAAGAATATAGACGTGTAAAAGACTTACATGTAAACTATTTGCAAAATAAATAAGACTTGATTTTATAATCTTTGGAACTACTGGTTCGTATTTAAAAATTATTTTAGTGTTGGATAGCCCATTTATTGAGGAATGCTATAGGAGGCTATATAACATCACGCTGCGACAAATAGGAGCGGAGGGTTATTGAAAAATGTGACGCAGACGAAATAGCGCGGTGCTCTAAATAATATCATGGTATTATGCTGACGCTATTCGTTTTCTAAAGATAAAAGTACTTGAGGTCAAAGGTCGACATTACATTGTTAGGTTCGGATTGAGCTTAGGACTCAAAATCTTATATTTGCTCACCCATTCACCAATATTTGGTTAGGATCAAAATTCTTATTTGCTCAATGATTGTGATTACGTATGGAACAGTAGCCTCTATCATAATATGCCTAATATACGTAGGTAAGAGCAAATATCTTGAATATTAACGTTGGGATAGGTATAGTCTCTTGGAATTGAGGTATTCCTATATAGTCTCAGAAGATTTTGAATAAAAGGCCTTTTACTTAAGAAAAAATAAGAAATCTGAGGACATTCTATCTAAGAAAAGATTTATTTAAAAGTAAATAACAACACAATACTTATACTATATCACTAAACACATTTAAAAAAAAACTATGTACAGTGTCAAAAATTCGTACGCATCGCTGTCGACTGGAAGTGAGCCCATAAGACTGGCGGCATTGCCACGTTGTATCGCAATGCTTATCCCCTGTCCGATGCAAAAGCCACAACTAGGGTCACGCGAAGTGTCAACTAAGCGTTTAGCTAGTTCTTTAAATAACAAGTGAGCACTCGGACCACACCATAGAGAATATAACCTTCACAGTCCAAGAGTTTCAACCCCACACTGCTCAAAAATATAATTGCAAACAAGGGTATTATTCCCGACGTTTGAGGTACTCAGTAGCCGCAGCGACAGTACCAGCACATCACTACGAGCTAGGAAGATGGGATGGCGCAAGAGTATCGAGACAAGTAGCGTCCCGCACTAAAGGCCTACATTTATCTTGGAAATAAATTTATTTATTTATTTATTTATTAATATTTAATTCAGGACAATTGATATCCCATAGGGTTTGTTAGTAATTGCTTAAACTATGTTAGTATAATAAACACTGACTATATAATAAAGACAGCGTCCAGTCGCTTTCCATCGTCGCGTGCCAGGCCAATGGATTCAGGACATTCTTATTTTTTTTTACCAAATATTTAATAAATATAAGTACTGTAAAACTGAACATTACTCTTATAATGAGTTCTTGTAAAATTAGTTACGTAAGATCATGAAACAGGAATCTTGATTTACATATAAGCGTAGGCTTTTTTCTAGATTTGAATTAGTGAGACGTCATCATCTCAATAATTCCAATCAGGAAAAAAAGAAAGAGTCACTTTCTAGAATAAATCCAAAAGTTTCTCAGACCTCATCTTACACTAACAAAATAATTAAACATTAAATTCAACTTCACCAAAGACAGGTATAGACATAAATACACATCTCAGATCCTTATCGCCCGTCTGTACCAAGAGTTCACCGTCCAATTCGGCAACTTAAGATGCAGCCCTTTCATGATAAGAGCACCAGATGTCACCCAAGATGTAATTGCGTTTGCCTTTGTGCCATTCCTAATGAAAGGTTCACGAAACTGATATCTTTAATCAACGCGAACTTGTATAACGATGCGGGTGGTTGACGGAGTAGCTGTTAAAGTGGAGATTATGGCAAAATTGAAAAAAATAATATATGGTAGGTATTTGAGTGGTATCAAAAACTTACTTGAATGAATACCGATTTTAAAGAGGTATATTCTCCTGAAAAGTTAATGAAATCGGTAGAAAAAATAAGAAGAAAAACAGCAATTTTTCTCAATAGTTTGAAGTATGACGTTGCAGTCTTGTGACGTCAGATGGCTGTAGTGCTGTCTCTGTTTATCAAATATTTAAAAACGCTAACAAAACCCCCTTTTTGTTTAAAAAATACCAGCTAATGATACTATTGTAGCCAGAGTCGTTTACATATCATCTCTATGTAACTTGTGCTTTGAAAATTAATTACTGTCCAAAATAGAATTAGGATATGTTTGAGCTTTAGAAATGTAGCACAAACTGCAGCATGACGGCTAATTAGTTAATTAGCTTCGTGTTTTTGCTTTCGTATTATTGAAGCGGTGTGCTCGTCGGTAATATGTCGGTCGGCTCGTCACTTCGACGTGTTATGTGATTTCTATTAATTATTTAATTGAATTATTTGCCTTTAATAGCCTGTTTGCATAACATTTGCAAAGCTTTTTTTATTTTAAGTTAGGCTGTGGTGTGTTATCCCACTGCTGAGCAAAGGTATCCCCCATATTTTTCCAGCTAAAAGTGAGGAATAAGACCAAATTATCACGCTAGTATTGCCAAGCTCATTATTTTCATATTTATTCATACACTAAAACCAAAACAGACTACAAGTATCAAAACCCATATATACCACGACAAGCTCATAAAAGGCAGATTCCTTAAATTAGCAGCAACACAGAAACGTAAGGAAACTAATCTCTTTGAGACAATACTAGGGCAATATCTCTGGTTTACGACGGCTGCCTTACTAAATCTACAAATATTTGAACATCCGCCCTCACTCCACCATTGTCTAGGTCAAACTAATTTTGGGATCTTCTGAGGAGTAATTTAATTTCGCATTAAGACCAACGGTTAAAATCTGGTTTACCTTTTAATTAAACTTATTTATTGAGGGAATCAAATCAGTGGTCTTTAAGGTAAGTAAACACGGTGAATCGGTGATTGTGACAATCTTTTTATAGGATGCTTAATTTTTGCATATACATGGTGGAGGAGCTCAAAGTAAATATGATCTTATTATGCAATGATAGGGAAGTACGTGAAATGTTGAGGAAAAAGTGTGAAACAGTGTAAGAGAGTGTGAAATTATGTAAAGTAGGTATATATGTATAAAAGTCATGGTTGAGTACGAGGAACATAAATATCTCGTGTACCTATAGCCCATTCACTTTATACAACGGCAGTTACTTCCCTCCGCTGCGACTAATAACTACTTAAAAATTTCAAGGACGGAGTCTAGATATGTATACGTTACTATTTCTTAAATGTTTTTTTAATTAAAAATAATTGAAAATTTGAGATTACAGTTTTGATCTTCAAGAAATAGAAATCGTGTACTTTTTATTTTTTATAAGGTTTATGAACTTCAAACACTGCGGATCAGACAGCGTTTTACTTTGTGTGATGATTTCAGCGCCACTCTCAGAACTGAATAGGGAATAATCGTGAGAAGACATGTCTTAAAACCAAAAAGATCAAAGGCGTGGTGACACTTTCCACCCTGGACACATTAATGACTTATTATAAAAACATGTGACACTAAAGAATACTGATTATTTATTTAGGAAGCGATTCCAACAGCGCTAATTGCTACTCAATAACACACACTCCGGCTACAATCAATAAACTCATAAACAACTAACTTTATTGACAATTTGTACAGTAGTCTTAGTAGCCCGTTGTGTTACTAGCCTTACAACTAGCAAAACGATGTAAACAGCTGTTACATTAACGTCTAAAACGACTATGCAAATTTTATCATTAATGGCTGTACTACAACCAAGAATTACGATTGAAGTCAAGACCGTTGTAGAAAATTTATGATAATATAACCTTAAGTTCTACGAAATTAAATATTTGATACTCAAAAGCTTTACTCATGAAAATTATAAATAATTCTAGCTGTAGACGATGCCACTCAATCTGCCTACGCAGACAAGCAAGGTCATCCGTAATGCGACTTAAGTTCTTAGTTCAATTGAAGGTAAGAAATACCTGCGCAGATTCTTCATTAGCAACGGGGGATGATAGAAGACCCAGGACTGTTAAGTTTTGAAAAGCCCCTTTGAAAAGCTAGATAAAAATGAAAGAGATCCATTTTAAGTAGGTGAAGTGGGCATATCTGGACTTAATGGATTCTTAGTGTATTGATGTCTCGGCATGCAGCGTGGGCCAAGGTCTGCCACGAACAACTATGGGTTGTGCAACTGAATCGCAGACTATGTCTCACATAGTTTTCTGCTCTCTTTTCTGTGTCCCAATACCAGCCAACATTGGGCCGTTAAATTATAATATATCGCCCATGGATAAGACAAAGAAGAATATAGCCAGAATAAACCCTTTCACTTAATAAAAATGACGGCCTACCTGCGCGAGTTTGAGGGTAAAAGTGGAAGTTGCCGGCCGTGTGAGCCGTTCCGCTCCGGCGCATAGCAGGGCTCCTCGGGCCCATACATCACTTAGTCAGCCGAGACGGGCCGCGCATGCGTGCCGCCGCTGTTAAATGTAAACTTTACGCTAAGCCCAGGAGTATTGGCGGATAATTTACCTGGTGAGATGGTAGTTGGAATATTTTAAACTTATTAGTTTTTTTTTCCGGTGTTTGTTTTCGTTAACGGGAATTCGACGGATTTTGGTGGTTTTATAGTCATATAGTCACTGGTTTTTGTGATAGAATAGAATAGAATTACTCTTTATTCAAGAACCTCTCTAGAATACTCTTTTTATTAATTCGTGTGACATTGACAAGTAGGGATTCGCAAAGGTACTGTACTTGACATAAAAACGTTGGTGTGTTTAAAATATTACCTACATCATCATTTAAACATCATAGTTATCTGGCCAAAAGGCAATATTTTCAGTCTGGAACACACAAAAAATGCGCACAAAAAAGTTGTAATAAGAAGATACCTACTTAACCTCACCAGCTTATACATTTTCATATTAAATCCACACTGGACGTTGATTAAACAATGCGTTTGTTTGATCAACACGAAACGCCACAGCGACAAGCCTCTTAATGACATTCAAAAAAAATTCGTCATTAAAAGTCAATTGAATTTACTTGTTGGCGAGGGCAGCAATCAAGTCCATCAATTACTTGATGTGTTGGCCAAAAAGTGTAATTCTTTTACAAGGGTAATGTGTTGAACCATGTTTGTCAATTGTCAGGTAATACAATTGTATTAGAGTAGGTACCCATTTTATGCCTTAGCCTTTATAATTTAACTTCTGCCAATAACATAAAAGCATGTTCGAAAGTCAACAACCAAATAAAACGGAACAATAATAGATAAAACCAATAAACAGCACTCCACAAATCCACTCACTAACCCAACGGTCTGGAGACTTACGGCACCTAATTGCCACGAAACTACAAAATCCGTGCATAAACGCTAGTGTAGAAAGTAATCCCCGTAGTCAGGTAATAAACATAAACGTTTTCCCCAATAAGACTTGATGCAAATTGAGTCCCGGAGGGTCGCGGCGCCGGAGTATTTACCTATCGAAGGAACTCGATCGGGCCAGAAGCCACTAACTAGTTGACGTCGTTCAAAATATTGCTGATTCGAATAAAAAACCGATTGCTATCTCACTTTGATGTAGTCGGAGGAAATGGGATCTGCTTCCGATCCGCGAGGAAAGGGAGAAAATCTCCTTCCCGTTTTCTGGGTACCGCGGGCAGTGTTCCGGAACCCTATTAATCTTGGCCCAATATTTACCTGTCGGTTGCGCCGTGTGGTCTCCCAAACAAAACAAATGTAACGATATTATATTCAATGCTGCCTGTAAGTGAATTGGGGAAGTCAATTTTAAAATAAAAGCGTGTTTCAAAGTTCGTGAAATTGGAGGGAATGTGATTAATTTTCGTGTTTTACCGCGTTATTGGGTCAACACGGTGTATCAGATAAAATTGGAGAGCAGGAAAATAAAAATAAACTTGGATAGCCAACACTCAAATTATCTACGTAAATAACCAAAGCTAAATTAAAGAATCATTTACTTGTACAAACACTGTCAATCTTAGGTAATACCATTTTGAAGTAGGTACTGAACCAACGCGTACAAACAGATTACTCGTCTGGCTTACTTTTTAAATTTCTCGTGATTGTGAAGAGGACGGATAGCGTCATATCACCGAGGAGGGCCCGGTGTCGACTTTTGACCGTTTCGAGTGCCGATCTAATTTGCCGAATCGCAGAAGCATATGAAATTTAATCAGTTCGCTTCACCGAAGATGGTTTTCGATAATACTGTGAATTTTCTGAGACATTACAGCCTTGTATGAGTCTTGACATGCGATATGGCTTCCGGGTAATATTGCGATGTGCCTCTCTATCAAAGCAGTATCTATCTAAAGAGCTAATATCTGATACAACTGATCCACTAGACACAGTCACTCGAACACCTCACAAAAACCAGGGGTCGTCTCTCCTAAGCAGGGTCCCAACAAGTGATACAAACAACACTTGATAGGGACTTAAATGATTAAAGATTGTCGTCAAAATTGTCGATGAAAAACGATCCACTCATAAACAAAAGACGCCGAAAGGTATTGCTTCCCTGATTAATAGGTAATTAGCAGACGTTATTTATATCTTCGTGCATTTCCTTGTATTGTTTACAGTTGATATTGTTCAAGATGATTTGCTTTCAACAGTATTTTCGGTTTTATTAGAACCGATTCGCAGTATTGACATCTGGGTACAAATTTGACCTACTAACGGTTTTAGGGATCGGATTAAATCCAGGTCGTGGTAAAAAATCTGTGGTAAAATTGAAATGGGTTTTTTTCGGAACGAGTATTTTCCAAAAAGCCACAGTTTTGTGGATTACCGTATTTAAAATCTGTGGATTGCAAGGTTTTCATGGTTCCGTACCCGAAGGGTAACCAACGGAACCCTATTACTAAGCCTCCGCTGTCCGTCCGTATATCCGTCCGTCTGTCTGTCAGCGGGCATCTCAAGAACTGTAATAGGTGGACAGTTGATAGCAGAGTATTTCTACTGGCGCTAATTAACAAATAATAAAAATGAAATTACAAATTCATCGAGCCTCCCATGCAAGAGAAGTGTTTATTTCGGTATGTCGGAACTCTTTGTATGAGAGTCTGGCTCGCACTTGGGGAGTTTAGTGATCTGAAAAATTACCATCGCTAAATTTATTAAAGAGTCACCATGTGACGAATAGAGATGTTACCTATATAATATATTCATAAGTTTATAAATATATTCTGTTTACAATCAAACATCTCAAAGATGAACACGTATCAATAATTAAATTCAAAACAAAAGCTGTAACAAACGGGACGTGACGTAGCCGCTGTAAGTCGAGCGTTGAGAAAAAAGCTTGGATTTGTGAAAATATAACTTTCCCCTAACACAACGTTTTCCTACGTTATTTCCTTTGCAGTCGCAGGTGAGATTTATCTTCGGATAATTGGATAAAGAACGCGTTTGCGAGAAGTGATACGAGGTGGAAGAAGGGGGAAGGGAGGCGCCAGAAGAAAAAAATCGTAACAGCCAATGATGTGTTACTTTTGAATATAAATCTTTTGTTTGAGTTGTGTTGCTTTGGAGTTGCAATGTATGAATAAATATTTATATGTATCTTGTTGGTGAGTAGCTCGTTCTCGAATATGAGTGATAATCTGTGTGTTGATTATAAATTTTGTAAATACATTTTCCAATTTTAACGAGGACGATTTTGTATTTTTAAATTAAATTGCGATGGTACAAAGGGCCTTGCACAAATTTCTTTGACGTATAGTAAAGTAACGTTAAGTTTTACTATAACTGTAATACTCGTTTCGCATACGAAGTTGTAGTTACTTAAATTTATAAATTCACTTACGTTAACGATACTCTGTTGTGTGTGTATTCATCATAAATTGGTTCCATGTTACTAATCATTGCTATTTACAGTTAATCATACATTTCGTTAATTCCGAAACATACTAATTGCACAAACTGTAAATTAGGCCGTACACATTACAGTCATATAATCAACCAAAAGGTTAATAAAACTTACGCTGTTAGTAAAATTATTTGCCGACCGCATTAAATTAAACACGTCAAACACAGCGGATATAAGACACAAAACAAACCGCACGTCCACCAACCTCATTTGTAATGAGCTTTTACATAGTGCAGAATTATACACGACCGGATAACAATACTCACCACAAAATGTTCATTTATTATGAAAATATGCTCTACATACCTACCCTACATCCACCCAAATATTTAATATCCACGAAAATATTTCAATGTTTTTAAAAATTATTGAAATTCGAGGCGATTGAAACAATGCACATGTCAAAAGTACTCCGTCATAGGTATTTCAGAAACGAATTTAAATGAGTTACTATAAACAAAGGAAAATATACGGAGTGAACCAATATGTCCGTTTGCGTTCAATTACATTTTTTCAAGTTTCCCAGAACATATTTTAAAAGCCTGAATTTATTTTGCAGTGGCGTTACTTCAGTGTTTAAACAAAACGATCACAACACAGGAAACATTTAGTATTGGAACAACACATAATAATACTAAGTAAAACAGGAGTTAATTAGTGCCTTGAAATAACATTCCATATTCGACAACAAGGTAACAAAAGGGAAAAATGAAACAGCTACTGTTCTACAGTTGGCAAATACCGGAGCAGAACAATCAGAGAATTGAAATATTTACTGAAACTTGAACAAAACTAGGCAGAACACAATGTATGTTATGTGAAATGTTAAACATCGAGAAACCTGACTACACACAGAGTTTAGCGTAGCGCCGCCAACGAGAATGCTGTACTTATTTCGTATATGGATATTCGCAAAGTGCTGCGTAGTTGGAAAACGCGTACATGTTCAGTCACAGTGCATATACCTAATATTTTGGGTTACATTTATACTAGGTTCTTTTTGCAATACCGTAGCTGATAATCTTTCAGATTTACTTTCAGTAAATAACTAAGATATTTGTGGCGAAGATACTGCAGTTTCATTTTCTTTTATTTATAAATGTTATTCTTTTGCTACAAAAATTTATCGTCAGCTTCAAAACTACTAAATACTACTATTGACCATGACTACAAGATTTATTCCTAAAACTAATGTCGTGTTAGTCACAAACGCATTCTTTTGGCAAACGCTACGCTAAGAAGTGGAAAGCCATCCCAAACGGTGAGTAAAAAAGTGCGACACTCAATTTGAAATTCTAAACAAAACTCATACATTCTACGCACCTAAATTATTTGATTTTGTTTTGCGGCCAGTGAGTGAGTGATTCAGAAATGTATTTACAAAGTGAAGCCCCAAACACACGAAAGGGTTAGCGTGAAGTAAATTGAGAGCGGTGAATAATTCATACATATTTTTGGCATTACCTTGACCATTTCACGAAATGCGACCGACTGCCGCGCGCACAGGAAGACGCCAGGCCGTACCTTCACTTAGCTTTATTTAGGCACTTATATTTATTTACACTAGTCTATCTATTCTTTTTACAGTCTTCAGCGGAGTTCAGGATAATAGCGGGTCCTGAAAATTAATTCCAAACGTTAGTAAGTAAACTAATCAACTTTAATGTTTACATAGACTAGAGTTATGAAAACAGAATGCTCGCCTCAGCTGTCACAACAGTTTGGGAGAATTTAGTTTTATTTGAAACTCAGATGCACTACGCACGAACTTTGGATAAGTGGAGTGTCTTAGTAATTTAACTTTGTGTACACGAGCATCTTTTGTTATCAGTGAGCTTACTTGTTTTAGTATAAAAATGTTAAAAGAACATTGTACCATCGGTTTGTGACACTTAAATTTATATGTTAAGCATTTTAGCCAGCTGTGTTTTAGTACAAATATTTATTATAATTATGAAGTTAAGAGCGGATTTCACCAATGAAACTGAAGGCAATCAGTACATCTAAACTGCGTTCAACAGCTGTCAGTGTCAATATTCCAAAGATAAAAAACTTGTGAAACAACGTGTGTTTTTATTAGTTTCTTCGTATTTTGACACCGACTTCCGTCTTATTTTTTACTTTGTAGTGTTTTTTTTTTTGGAAGTCGGTTGTATTTTTTTTGTAAAAAGTTTTTTATTTTTCACTTTTTAGTGGTACCGCAAACCTAACAACACCACTGCAAAATCGCAGAAAAGCAAAATACGCAATTTCGATTACTTGGATGACATAAAACTATCATCTAAGTAGACGAATTACAGCTATTTCGATTTAAAATCCAAAGTTCGTAACCGATTTTCATAAGATTTAAATGGGACCAATCTGCAAGTATATCCTTTCAGATAAAACAAGAATTTTTCAAATCGGTTCATAATTGTCGAAGTTATGAGGTAACAAACATAAAAAAAAACATACAACCGAATTGATAACCTCCTCCTTTTTGGGAAGTCGGTTAAAAATAATGACACTCGACTGCTCGTAAACGTGGTTTATATGCTATTCGCGTTTTTTTTATGAAATCTGTTTCTGTATTTACGAAATGAGACACAATTGAAGAGCCACGGAGAGGAGTTCCCTGCCGGTATCTGTGTTTCCTGATAGCTATATACCTATACAATCGATTCACTCGTTAATAGATTTCTTTTAGGCAAACGTGCTCCAGCGTCATAATTTAAAAAAGTATTACAAACGTAAAGAGCCTAACCACCGATTAAACTTTCTGTGAGTTCGTAGAGACAAACTGACCTAACCGTTCGATATGAAGTTTTTCAACGTTTAGTTTAGAGTGTACTCTTTGAGATAGAACGAGATCACGCTAAGTCGTCAGTGTAATAGCTAACCAATTTACTAGCCCGATGCGGATGCTAGCAAATCTACTTTTTTCGTTTCAAGCGAGTTTCGAATTTGCTCTTCGGAATTAGTTTGCATCGACGTTTGATCGGATATTCCTTTAAAAATGTTTAGCAACGATACCGAGTATTTTGATTTTTGCTTTTTCATTTTAATTCGAGGTATGCTTGTTTGTGTGTCATTGCTTCAGGTTTGCTTTTTCAGTTTATAATTGCTTTATTGGTTGCCCGTCTATTCAGCGAAGATACGGCTAATAGATTCAATATATCATGGAATTCATAACTTTCGTGACACAGACTCTCAGTTGGTCTAAAAAGGCCACTTTAGCAGAATCAGAAACCTCATCACGCTACCCGTAACTGTCAAATTTTCCCAATCAACCTTGAACCTAATGCGTTAGCGATAAAGATGAAAATTAATTTTGACAGATTGTTGTGTGATTCTCCTATAGTGGCTTTTTTAGCCCCCAGTTCTTTGGTTACGTGATCACGTGACATTTCGACAGCGTTTGTCAATTCCATACATTTTTAAAGTTGTGACAAATGCCTTCATCACACTAACGCTTACAGAATTTCACTTGTCTAGAGCTTAAGGTTTTTAGATGCCAATCCATAACCATCAACTGTTACACAGAGCCTATGCACACGGCGTATTTTTAAAGCGCCGACGACGCGTGTTTTACGAACGCGCGCTCTTGGCGCTGTAAATATATAAAATTCGAATATACCTTAATTGTTTATTAAAGCGGCAATAGAAATACATAATCTGTGAAAATTTAACAGGGCTCCGTAAGTCACCCGTTGGGTAAGGAACCCTAAAAAGCAGTAGGTACTGTCTGCGTCTGAATTTCGTTTAAAGCACGTTAACGCGCGTAATCTCCACAACGTCGGCGCGTTAAAAACACCGTGTGCAAAAACCCTAAAAGTTTACATATTTCCAAGCCATCCAGGAGAAGAAAACTAAAAAGAACGAGTTAAACGCGCACATAACTTGGTTACACCATGGATAAACAGTTTAATGCGAGAGGAACGCGGTTAGAGAAATTAAGATAAACTTTACCTTGTAGGCTACTTCTAAGTTAAATTAGTAAACTAAAAATGAGTTTCAAGATTCAAAGAACCGTTACTAAAAAGTATTGGGAATATAAGGAAATAAAAACACAATGTTTTCAGCAGTACGGATTTATTGTTTTACGAACTTTTCTTTACACATTTTTGTAAAAAGCTCTCTGTGCTGTTTTGCTGGAAATAATTATGCATCGGCTTTGTTAAATTAATATTCCAAGAATCTTTGGTTTAACAAATGCCACTGGAAATGTATTTTCTCAAAGATAAAACTAAATAAATGATGAATTTTTCATTCCTGACTCTCCCCTTGATTCTTAAAGACCTTTACATGCTTTTTTTTCAACAACAACTTATATCTATTAATTTCATAAAAAGTTTAATTATTTTCCATCTACCTTAATATGTACAACAAAAAAACTCAAAACTTCTCAACTTCAACTCTACCTCAAATAAAAACAGCATTCAAGTCGGTCAATCCTCTCAATAACTACACAGATACCGAATATTCGACCAAAGAGGGAGATTAGGTACGAGCCGCAGAAACCACAGTGGGCTTCACGGTCGCAGATATATTCCCCAGGAATTGTCTATAAGATAGGCTTGTTCGAGCATTTCATTGTAGTACGGCTCTTGTTTCCTGTACTGGTTTGCTTAGATCACCTATGACAGGCAATAAAAGCATTGCTGTGAAAAGCATTGTTGTGTGATTTATCAATAGGCTTTATTTTTATTTCATTTGTTAGGGACAAAAAACAGTTACAACAAATCTTAAATTAGCACAGTACTTTAAAAAGATTATAGAATAGAAATTGCGGTTTAGACAGCTTTTGTATAGAAAATATGTCAGTGCTTATGTATTACTGACACTGACATATTTCAACTAGGTACTTACATATTTTCTGAACACATTTAAAATTAAGGGCTTATTTCTCAAATAAACCCTTAATTGCAAAGTTAGTCTGTGTTGTTTTTTGTTTAAATAAAAAAATAGCAAAGATTAAATATCTCAACTACTAAGTCCTAAGTCATATTTAAGTCCCATAAAAAAGAGGCGGAGGGGAAGGGGGAGGATAATCGGGCACAAACGGAGACTCCAGACTCTTGATAGCTACATTATGAAAATCCATTAGAAAATATTCAACAACACTAAGCACCCCGAAAATAAAACCCAGCACTTTCAGCTCAGCAGATACGAATGCGACCACTAGAATAACGAAATAACTTTTATTTCTTTCAGGGAATTAGTTTATGGGGGCCGAGTCACCCGCGTCCGTAGGAGAATACCCTTCAGCGAATCCCTACACGTTGTCCCCGGGTGGTGCTAAACAGGTGACACTAACCGCCTCCGTGGTCTAGTGGTTATACCACCTGATTCAGACCCAGAGGTCCCGGGTTCGATTACCAGCGTGGGCAAATTTTTTGCTCGGTTTGGTTGGTGGTAGGACTTGTTCTAAGTCCGCCTGGTAAGCTACCACCATCATGTCTAAGTCTGTCGCCATAACAACAATGTTAACAGCATTGTTGTGTTCCGGCAGTTAGAGGTATGATAGCCAGTTCCTCTCTGTAAGAGGATTCCGGGTGAAACTCGCTTCCATCTTCGGCCTAATCATCACTTTACATCAGGTGAGATTTGGGCCAAGAGTTTCCACGTTTCGCATAAAAAAAAAATGGAAAGTAAGCTTCTAGTTAAGCTCGCCCCATCGTCGAATTTGTCTCTGTCATCTTTCTGTCTTTATTACATTTTACGGATTTTGTACTGGGTGCATGTTAAACCTTTAAGTACTCTCCGAAATTATCAAAACTCCATTTTATACAACGGCAGTACATTTTATGTGGAATTTAATCTAGCGTATACTGTTATTTCGAGAATCTGCGATATACCACGTGAACTGAAAATGTTCAAATTAAAGTTTCTGAAAATTTAATATTCATATTAAAAATATAGTTCAAAATATTTTTACGATATTTTTACGTAAGGTTCGTTGTTTTTGGGTACCTACTTCATTTTTAGATATTTTAGAAAAGTTTCATCTACGGTACTGATATCTACATGGCACATCTTATGCAAAACGTAAAATACTTAAAGTAAACGAAAAAATCCAAAATCCAAATATTTTTTTTAAAATAGCAACCTTTATTTACGTTAAAAATTCAGCGTTTTATTTTTCGCACTTAAAAAGCTGAGTTTCATTCTGTAACATTTTGTCAGTGTAACAGCTAACATTAAAGTCGTTTAATTTAAATATTTCTAAACACAACTCTTAATTTACATCTCCTAAGTACAATTTATTTGAAAACTAATTTCTTTGCTTAATATAACGATGTATCAGTCTGCGTCCTTTGTAGCTGAACAGCGTCATTAGGAGAATGTTTTCTCAGTTTTCATTGAGCCCACATGTTACATGAGAACAGTAATTATACTCTAGGTCTAGGGTTGCAGCGTCGAACGAAATTCTGGTTACCATTTTTTTTTTTTTTTTAGGGATGGGAAATCATCCAATGACTCCTCCCGCTCTGGGTGTAGCGGGAGGGAGTGTCAGACTTCTACTGACTAAAACCCATCCATGTTCCTTCATTGCCCTTTGTGTTCCGGAGCCACGGTGTTTCTTGCGAATAATCCCGCGACTCCGGCAGGCGTCGGCCCTTTCGGGCCCCTCTGTGTTGCTGACTCTCTTTGAGGCGCGCGTGGAACACTAACGCGCCGTCGACACGGCCTGTCGTCACTAGACGGACGGACGGCGAGCCACCCATAGCTCGCCGTCCACAGACCCGCGCCTACGGTGGCCGGAGGTCACCAGGTGGCCCCCGACGCCCGCGGCGTCTACCACGGCGACTCTGGTTACCATCACGTGGTATAATTTGATTCATGGTGATAATATAATACCTGGTGATAGTATTTGTGATAGTAGTTTGCCTATACCACTACTGAGCAAAGGAATATTTCATACCGTCCAGATGTTACCATCGAGGGCTAGTATGTAGGCCTAGGACGTCACATGCAACATTTCATGAAAAAATTTGTGCATATAACATGGTCCACAGTTCGACGTCCAAACGATACCGCCTCGTCACAGCAAGATTTTTAACTGTGAAAATTGTGCAAGTACGATTGAGCGTGTAACCAAGCCTTAAGAGGGCGCATTCCGTCCACTAGCGCCGCCAATCGTTTTTTATTAATTGTGGTAAATTTAAGACACGTAGATAAAAAACCGCTCTGTAGTGTTCTGAAGAAATGTATTTATTATGTTTTGAGAGTTATGCTTTGTACTTTAGAACATAAATAGTTGCCTAAGTCGATATTTTTGCTAAAAGTGGCCACTTTTAGCAATAATTGCCGTTTTGGCTATTTAGCCAAGAGTTATGTATTAAAAATAGCTCTCAAAAAATAATAGATACATTTCTTCAGAACACTACAGAGCGGTTTTTTATTTATGTGTCTTAAATTTACCACAATTAATAAAAAACGATTGGCGGCGCTAGTGGACGGAATATACGCTCTTATTAGTATTTATTTATTTATTTATTTTAGCTCTTAAGAAGTTATGATAAATTAATAGGAGGAAGTTTTCAAGGTTCATGTTTGTTGACTTCTCACATTGTTGGCATAAGGTTCACTTTTAAGGGGAAATACTAAGTTGATTATGGCTTTCGGCACGTGTAAGTAGGACAATGGCTGTTAAGTCTAAGTTCATACTTTTCTTTATATGACAAAGAATTGGGTACTTAGTTTAATCAAACAATACGTGTCGGTGATTTTTATTTGTCAACATTTTCACATTTTTTGTGAATCGAATAGTTAGCATCAATGATAGCAAGATTGCTTTAAAATGATATCTCAGCAAAGAGAAGTAATTATCCATTAGATCTGTATTTCCACTCTTCCATATTAAAACAATTGCACGTAAGACCAAAATAGCACACGTAAACATGCTTTAAAAATAGAAGTCACTCAAAATAACCTCATGACAAAAAACAACGGCAAGTTAAGTGGGAAGAAACCCGACAATCTCCACGTTTTTCCCCAATTTCCTCGACTCTATGACGCAACTCAGCAACACCTACGGGACTAAACTTCTGCAAAGAATTTAAATTAGTAAAACAAAGGTACCTCCAGCAAATATATGATTTTAGCAAAGCTTATTATGGATACGTCAACACAATTTTCCTACTGAGCAAAGTTTCCAGGAAGTTGTTAAATTAAAAATTTAAAACTTGGCGGTTTTGTGTAGCTAGTGAAGTTAGGAAAGGTAGGTATGGCAACATTCGCATGTGTGAGTGTTTTGAGACAACCCTCTTTATTGTTAGCGTTTTGAAATACATATTAAAATATGTTTGTGATTTTTTACTTTTTGTTTTTTTTTTTAATCCATTTCTCGCAAAGAGAAATGGATAATGAATTCCATGGTATAATTTCCGTGAATTTTTGATCAACGGTATTTCATTGTAAAAAAAACTTTTGTAGGTTTGTTTACAAAAGCATTCCATTTCATTCGTATTTAAAATAACACATGCAAGTAATAAAGTAGGTACCATTCTCATATCACGAGTATCATCATTAGTTGAAAAAATATTTTTCATAAATTGAATTGGAAAATACACCATCACGAACTAAAATCAACTAATAAGTGCCTAAGTCTTACAAAATATTTTGTAGTCGACTTTCGCCACTGAACTTAATCAGGTAGGGATTAAGTCGTCTTGACCCGGTAAGCGTCTGTGTCGTTTTTATTCACAACTGCCGGAAGACAAGACCCGGACGGCCCGGTACGGTCCGGAACGGCGAGAAAGTGAGACTGAAGCGTGCCAAGCATTTTTTGTGCGAAATTGTTTGCTGAAAGATCTTGGCACATTGCTTCGTCGAAAGGTAACTGTTAAACAAGAGGTTTATTTAAATACTGTTTGAGTTTATCAAATTCTATTTTAATTAACAAAGAGGAACCGTGCGATACTGTAGTTTTATACCAGTGACATAATTTTTGTATTGGGATCATTATAATTTTAGGTAATTAACTTTTACAAAATCATACATTTTATCTCTTTTCATCAACAATTAGTATAGGTTTTGGCTTTCATAGTTCTTGCGTGGTCGTAGTCAGAAGCCAAGAAATCTGACACTAATCTTGTCAAGGGTTTATCGTCTTACCCAGTAACTGGGTTGTGGAGGTCAGACAGGCAAGTAACTCCATGTAAGATGCTGGTACCTTTATTATACTAATCAGATTGATTTAGATTGTGAGTTTCGAGTAATATCATTTCAACAATAAAACGAGCAACCATTTTATCGCTGGCAAAGTCATTCCGGCGGCCGGAAATGCGCTGTCCGCGCCGGTCCTAGTTAGAATTAACGGATGTCTTGCCGCCGAGTCGCTTCCGAACCGCACCGGTGCCGTGCGTTTGATCGGTAACGTCTTTTAGTTTAAATATTCTTTGACATGGGTTATAATCTTATTCAATAGTTATTGTTGGGTTCATTTTAAAGTTGTTCATAAATAATGACAGCTAGTTGTTTTCGCGGCTTTGACTTTTAATTTTTTTGGTGAAGAAGAGATGATAATAGAAGAGTCTATAATAGTGAAGTAAGTCTTTCATAATTAATTGATTGCAATTAAAATACAAATAATAAAACACAGGTGCCACGAAATTGTCAAAACAAAAGTTTCAAATAAGTTGAGTAGCAGCGTGTTCACATCACCGTCAAGGGGTTCATAACACGCATTGTGAAACTTTCACGTAACAATAATGGTAATAAAGCATTTTTCCACGACACCGACTCACAAAAAACGAACATTTTAATTGGCAGCGACAGTAATATAGTGAGATACATTCATTTGTTCTGTCCCAATTCAGAACACTCGAGCTGGTACCTCAACCCTCGAAAAAGGCGCGTACGAAATGTGCGTGAAGCATTACCGACACGCGAAACCCCGATTACAGAGGGCTCATAGTGTTAAAAATTAATTTATATACTACCTCGACCTATTAACTAATGAAAACACCCCTGAAACGTTATCTATTGCGCTTTTTACCCGACATGTTACCCAACTATTAGAATCAAAACAGAAATGGATTACCATCATTTATAAAACGACGAGCGCGGATTTGATAGTTTTGATTTATGTCTAGTTTTCAGGCGTTTAACTAATACGACTATCGTGTTACGTCAGTTCGTTGTATGTTAGTTTAGCCTGTTAACGTGAATGATTTGGCTTCTATGAAATGATTGCGAGAACAATTCTAGATTTGTTCGAATTAATAACTAATCACAAAAACTTTTCTATGTTCGTTCCTTAAACATATAAGTAACGCAATACCTACCGCTGGCAAACAAAACAGCTCATTATTTGGCATGACAACTAGACAGAAGCTAGTTACCAAAAGCTTAACAGAAGACTATGCTTATGTATTTTTAAACTTCATTCCTTTCAAGAGCTCGTCCGAACTAAACTTCAAATAGAAAGCTAAAATCTTCTTCGTTACACCGCTTTCTTGACTGTAATCCCACAAACTGTACTCCTGCGACCCCTCAGAATGTTTTAGAGATATAATAATATCGGTACATTCCCTCGTTAAGTGTTGTTACCTGAGCAAAAACTTTCACGACGAAGTTAGTTAAAAAGAGCGATCGCCATCAATTGTCACCGGTAGCCAATAAGGGACAACGACACAAACTTACCGATTGCCAGAGGCCTTTATTAGAAAACTTTTGCGTTACACACGGCATGGAAAAATAAAGCTGCGGTACGTGATACAAATAAGACATAACGGCTGGACTAACGGAGGATTAAAGTTAACGATAGGTCACTATGAACGAGTAAGCTTAGTGGCGTTCGATTGGAATAAACTGGAGTTTGTACGGCTGGTAGTTAGGCAGGAATTGACTGGCCGAGTGTTAAAGTTTGATTGTTTATTGTGTACTGGATTTGGGCTTTTATTCGGGGGAGAAATGTGATTGGGGTTCCCTGGAAAAAATGTTGCGATTTTCTGTCTAAGATGGACAAATGATATCCAAACATCGCAATTTTCTCAACGAAATATTCTCAGTAGGTAATTCTAACTAATATTATAAATTCGATATTGCGTTTGTTTGTTTGTTATGTTTTCACACCGAAATCGCTGAATCGATTTTGATGAATTTTGGTAAATAATAAATGGATACAGTTATTATGTAGGTGTAAATAACAGCTAAGTTACGGCAACTTGGAATGTAGGGCATGCTAATGAATGCAAATCAATAGAGCTAAGGTTGTCTCTTAAATATTTAATATGCATTGCCTGTTCAGTGTTATATCTAAGTACCCACTGGGGTAATATGGAAAAAGCTAGTTTGTCTAAGTCCTGGGGTAATTTGGTAAAAGTACTACTGGAAAAGTTATTGCTTTCAAGTATACTTACAATGCAAATACTCACAGTGAGAAGCTGATAAGAAATTAATTTTATAATATTTAATTAGTTCAGCATAGATTTGCATCAATCAATGCCAATTCAGTTTCTGGTTTTACCTAAATTACCTATTTTATATTAACGCGAAGCTGCGAGTGTAAGCTAGTTCATAATGAACTTCCGTGATATGTTTCTAAACAAAAAAATAAATTTAATTAAAATGTAATAAGAGAGACACGCTCTTCACAAACAACGTTCACCATACACAATTCCTACATCTCTGCTCACCCTTCTAAGCCTACAATCCATTCAAAGCCAGCCAACTAATCATAAGATTAGATAGTTGGCAATTAGGGCACCTGCAAGGAAATTACGTAATGCCAGGTCTGACCGTGGTCTTCCTTTGACATTCAATGTCAGCCGCAAATGGACTATATTACCTACATACAATTGAATGCTTATAAATTAGCCTGTCAATACCTTTCTGTGTCTAGTTTCATGGAAAGCCACAGAGCTGTGTGTGTTGCAAAGTTGGATTTGATTCACACTGGTCAAAAAGTATGTTTTTTTTTTAATCTTGCAATCACCAAAATAATTACAAACATATTACAAAAAAATTAAAATTGACCATGTACAATTAAATACTTGCTTAGAGTTTGTAATAGAGAGTAACAGAGTTCGAAAGAAAGAAAACTAGTTTTGCACTATTTGCATCCAAACTAGGCGGTAGCACTCCCTCCTGCTTCGCCCAGAATGGGAGGAGTCATTTGATGATCTCCCATTTAAAAAAAAACTAAAGCATGTATCTCGGATTGCATTTCATCTGCTTATACAAAATGTTTACCTACTCTTGGCTGAAGTATACAGACAATTGTAACGAAGCCTAAAAATATTTTGATAGTGAAAAGAGTATTGCCTGCTGAACGACTTACAGTATTCTAAACATAGATTTTACGGCGATATCTTCTAACTTACGTGTTTCTGTGTTTGTAAAGGAGCTTATCCTGTGTCATACGTTTTAAATCAGTCGACGATGGTCTATGAATCCATACTAGCAACTATCAAAGTAACCAGTGCTTTTTAAGCTTTGTCCGAATGAAAGAACAACAAAATGAAACCAGATGCGCTGTTTCATTATTAAAAAAATAAATGACCTGCGAAAACCCGTCCAAAAACTTTTATTTCATCCCTACGTCAAAAAAACAACACTGTTGTTCTGTAATGTTATTGAGATGCTTTTCGTAATAAAATAATTGTTTGAAAACAAATGAAAACTATTTGTCGGTAGAAATAACTTGGAAAATAACAGGCAGATATCCGAGTATCGTTTTCACGTTGTGTTTATTTTGAGCAAAGCAAAAATTGGATGCACGTTTAATATATGGAAACCGTGTATTAAAAAGCCGCATGTGCAAATACATTATTTACTCTGTGCTCTTTGATTAACCAATCGAATTGATTGGCAAAGGGAATGCAAACTATAATATTTGAGTAACAAACAGGTAATGATAGGAATATGGACATTTATTTAGTGAACATGTCGTTACTTTTATGATATGATATGAGCTCGCGTACGCTAACTAATTTGCATAAAGTTATAATTATGAGCGATGTAGCGTGATAATCTAAACTGGTATCATTTAGTGGTAAATTGTTTGTTTGTGTGTAAGTTAATCTTTGGAGAGTACGAATACAATTACAAAATTTAGAGGTAAACTTAGGAAAGTTTTTGGAACGATTACGAAATTTTGAGGCAATCTTTTGAGAGTACTGATACGATTACGAAATTACTTACACTGATAGAAAACTACACTATTGCTGACTGCCATATGCTACATAACTTTTGTGGAAAATACCAGGTTCCCTTGGAATAAGCCACTTGAAAAGCTAGCAAGAAATGACCACCAACCGATCCTGACGGTTAGAGGTCCTTTGTAGGTAAATTCGCTTCATTCGATTTTTCCCATACATTTTTGTGAGGATCTATGTATATTTTTAACCCCCGACGCAAAAACTACGGGGTGTTATAAGTTTGACGTGTCTGTGTGTGTGTGTGTCTGTATGTGGCATCGTAGCTCCCGAACGGATGTACGGATTTTGATTATATATTTTTTTTGTTTGAAATGTGAATTAGTCGTTCTTTCTTCTCATTTCGTTCGAAGTGTTCTTAGCTATGTTTGATGAAAAGTCGTCGCCACAAAATGGTGGATTACATAATATTCTTTCACAACTCACTCAATATGGGTATCACCTGAAAGGGCTTGACTAGTAGAAAACTATGCACTGTGGCAAATTACTTTAACTCGTTCTACCGATATGATACTTTGGTAAACGATGTAGTGCCATTTAGAAGAGAGTAGATCATAGGGTTTCTAGTAGAACGTATTATGTTATAAAAATTTTAAAACCCCCGACGAATTAAAAAATACTTTAAAAAGTAAAAAGTAATTTCTATTGATCCTTTTAGTTTAATATAAGTACGATTCTATTGTAGAATTTGTTCTATCAAAGCCTCTTTGACGGCAAATTGCCAGTCGTTCCTATGGCAAAAACACTCACAAAACATGACCTAAGAAAATTAAAAAAACTAAGAAATATTACCTCTAAGTACGCCACTATGTCAGTAAAGTTATGAAGAAGTTTTCATAAGTCTAGACATACCGTGGTGTCCCAGGGGATTACGGAACTTTTTATTAGAAATAGGATTAATTTCTATGATGACGTGGAAATAAAAAAGTATAAATTGTGGGTACCTAGACCTGTAATGGCTGGGAGAAACGGGTAGCTTTTGCACGTCGCGTTTTTTTTTTAAGAAATCTTCATATATGTACATAACTGGCAGATTCTGCGAGGCGAGAATTTATGTATAGCGGGTGTGAGTTTAAATCGTCTTGTACTAGAAATTAGAAAACTGACTATTCCGTTAGTAACTATAACGAAACAATACTTTATATTTACGGTGATTAATTTTTGTTGGAAACAATCATCAGTAACGTAGAATAAAAATTTAATAATTAAATCGCTTACGGAGTCCTTTCTAGAAAAGTCCATCGTGCGATAAGGACAGAAGACACGCACAGACGCGGTTATTCCTGTATCTCTATAGAAAATCGGACTTAACTCGAAGCCAGCTCTCTAACCCATATATGCCCAGAACTACTTTCGGATTCCGATTTTGGTTATTTTCGGATATGTTTATATGGATAACCCCCTATTTTAGTATTTACTAGTTTTAGAGTTTATTTTTAGTATTTAATAGGTATTTTAGAGGTGTTCGAAAACGAAACAACGGGCAAATATCCTACATTCGGTCTGGGGAATTAAAACAAATGTGTTATAATGAGTTTATTTATTATATATCCACAAGAAGTTACAGTAAAAAAAAAAAACTCGTCAACTGTCGATGAAAACTGAAAATCTTGTTTCTTCGTAGACATTCTGAATCTCAGTCATCAGTTTTTGCACAACATATTGGCCTAAACCACTACTATATGTTTCATAGCGGCCTTGATATGGGTCGGTGTATAAGCAATATCCCAAGCGCAAGGCTGCAATCCACGTCTTGAAGCCAAATCTAATAGGCTTTCCCCTGATATGCTGCTTACAACCGTGTCTACCATAGTAAGGTATCATAGATTCGTCTATGCTGATGTCCTTTTCAATTACAGCATATTGCAGAAACTTCTTATTCAGTAAATCGAAAAGAGGGCGGACTTTAGCCATTTTATCATTAGGAGGGCAAAGGTTGGTATTATCGGCCACATGGAAATATCGAAGAATTTCTTCGAATCGGTTTCTCCGCATGGATTTCGCCACTAAGATATTATGTGTGTCCTCGTTAGTTTCCCAATACATCCGACGCCGCGGCAGTGGAGAATACCCAGTCAATATCAAAATGCCAATGAAACAATAAACATCACTATCAGACAGGAAAGAAACCCAAGGTTTACACCTTGGGTTTCCTTTTTGTACTGCATACATTACAGAATGACGGACAATGTGCATGATAACTTCGTGGCTAAAAAACAATTCGAAAAAATCGACTGGTTCTGATGCATCGGACAAAGTAATGACTGACCTTGGGAATGGTGCGATCCATTCATCATTATGTTGGGGTAAGTCTTTCTTCACCCATTTTCGGGCTGTCTTTGGAAGTGGAGGTGGCGGCGGAGGTAGAAGCGGTGGATTATCTGTTGATCGCGATGGTCGGCTCAGCTTACGGGTTGCTAGAGATTGTGACTGGCTTGACGTGCTTGGGAGTGAAACTTCTTCGTCAGACTCGCTACCATCACTTATATTTATTCCCCTCAGCGTCAGTTCAGCAGGTGCCAAAAGTTGACGACGTGAAAAGTTTTCAAATGTTACATTCGTTTCGTCCCCAGAGTCAGAATCTGACACAATTCCATGACCTGGAGGGTCGATGTATATGGCAGCTGCTGTCACCTCATCATCCAAAGCTAAATCATTGATAACATCAATGATTTCATTTGTAGATAAGTGTGTGTTTCGCCTAAAACCAAAAAAACAGATTTAGTACAAGCCTCACCTGTATATATGCCCGACGTATCGTTTTCGAAACACGAAAGTTATAAAGACAATATAGGTATTTATAAATTCATATTTTATCATTCTAAATACACGAATTAGTTAATAATCTATCCGAATTTACTATAAACCTGTAATAAGTACAAAGCTTTACTAAATTAAACAGTTACTTACTTTTTTCTGGCTGACGACATGATTTTTAGTGCGACGTAAACACGACACAAATTACATTGCTTAGTATTTGATTCAAATGTCAACGCTGCTCAAAAAGCTTTGTTGCAAATAGAACCTACTTCCATAGTCCTGCAATAGATGGCGTTTTTTTACATTTTACTGCACTAATAAACGATTTATTACGCTTTTGGGAAAGTACTACCTCTTGTTTCGTTTTCGAATCAATGGGCATATATGGGTTAACAGGATGCGTTAAGAGAGCAGTTCACAGTTTTCAATGCATCGATACATTTTATTACCTTCTTCAAGCTTCAACTTCAAAAAGCCGACAAGACGAACATGAACAGTATTTCAGAATGTATATTAATATAAATATCGATATCGACAAAGGCGAGGCACGGTGGATGACGGACGGGCCACCATTAACCGGCGAACGCTTATTGCGTCGCCCGCGACGTTTATATTGTTCCTCAGATAATACCCGGTTATTTAGCACAACACTAATATTCACCCGTTTTTTTGTTCCCGTCTCTCTTTGTTAGATGAAAATCTGATGTAAGGGTACATCATTTCCATTCAAGCGAAGCGAATCTTTTTTATAATTCTTTCCATTATCCAGGTCTATGAAGGTTTCTCTAAAGGTGCAATACTGGTTTCATTTAAATGTCTTTCGTAATAGCTGTCTCGGTTATTATGTGCCCTTTGTAATTAGATTTGCTTTATAGAATATTCTAGAAGCAAAGTTTCATAAATTAAACTTTTTATGAGACGTTGTAAAATTTTTCGTGCCCAATTTCAATTTCATAGTTAGGTGCTGAAAGGTTAAACTGCAAAAAGTTCAGTTACAGCTAGCAAAATAGTTTCGTAAAGCGTTGATATAAAAAGGATTAAATGCATGGTGAGCCGTAATGTTACTTTAAAAAAAAGTCTCCCCATATCTTTAATACGTACTTTTAAGGGTTCCGCGCCCAAAGGCTAACGGAACTCTACTACTAAGCCTCCGCTGTCCGTCCGTCTGTCTGTTGGTCAGCATATCTCAAGAACTGTAAGAGTTACACAACCGATTTTTTCACATAATGTGTATTTCTATTGCTACTATAACAACAAATAATAAAAATTGTAAATGTTGTATGTTATTTGTTACCATCCATGAAACATGTTTCTTTTTCGGCTTGTGGATCGGAAACCTTTGTGTGAGTGTCGGACTCGCACTTGGCCGTTTTTTACCACACACTGCCGCATGTTGGGTAAAAGTCTCTCCATACTTTACAACGTGCTTTTAAGTAGAACTTATCCGGCCAGTTTAAAGTTGTTTAAGTATATCTTATAATAAAATAGTTACCAGCAACCACATATCAACTTTCCAATACTCCTAGAATTGACTGGTATGAACACTCTTGAACTGAAAGTTCAGGAACTTCGAACTCACATATTTCATCGCTTACTTACAAGTTAGGATTTGGTTAAACCCTGTCTTATCTACAGCCTAAGGCCTAGACTAGGGTATAAGTTCTTAGACGCCAGTATTTAGGTAAAGTTTAGTTTTTAGTAATAATGCTTTATTACGTATCAAAAAGTAATTATTTCATTCAAAACATGACTGTCGTAAAAATTAAAACAGCAGTTCGTCAGCACACAGATAAACCCTATGAGGTTAACAATTGTAGTTCGGAGTATTTGCGGCTACTTTGAAGTTCTAGGTTCCTAGATGAAAAGTATCGTTCAAGCTATTCATGTAATGCAGTAACTCTCTTTTGCTGCAGGTTTCATATAAAATTACTAGAGAGTACATCTAATCTCGAGCTTTTTACTCGGTCGTGAATCAAAGATAGGATAAATCTTTGTGGTTCAGTCGCTCGTTCACCATACCGTACTATATTTCCGCAGATGCGTTAATGTAGCCAACCTTCTCTGGGGTCCCATCCTATCCTTGGGGTCCCATCTATACCTATATATCATACAAACTTCCGCATTTATAATATTACTTATAATTAATTTTAAAAATACCTGCCTACAGAAAACCTATCCTTTGAAATCTATACGTGGAGTCAACCGGACTCCAGCTAAAGATATTAAACAGAGACACCAGACCCCACACTTTCTTTATCAGACAAGAACATTGGCTTGTAAAATTCCTTAGCTTCTAAAATATATTGTTAAAGTGCGGCTCCTCCATGACTTCACACTATATATTTTCTTAACTGTCTCCTTCAATATGTTTGCATTGAAAAATTTACATTGCATGCGAGTTTTAGAGGTGCTCGCAGGTGGTAGTTCAGAGTATAGGAATAATACGTTAAACGTCAGCTCGGTTTTGGAGCCACTTCTTTTTATAATGGAGGTATCAATTACAGTGTAAGAGGAAGATAAGAATGACTTTCAATGTTGATTCTTTAGCGTCATCAGAAATTAAAAAAAATAGTAAGAGCTTCCCTAAAGCGTCTGCCAAATAATGTGATTTTGAGTACATTTCGTTCCGACAAGAACTGCAGTATTCAACTGCCAAGAATATCCCAACTATTTTGGTCGGTTCCAGTCAAACCGTAATTTAAATGGAGCAGCTGCCTCACTGACTTCCAACACACCCAGATACTGGGTGAAAGGCACCTGGGAATCCTGGGACTGGAATAGTATCCAAAAATAAAAACATTAAAAAATATCAGCACAGCTGAAGGCATATCTCGTCTTTGACACAAAGGTCGTCGAAAATGCTATGGCATTCAATATCCATCAGTTGCATTGTTTATTCATAAATAACTTCATAATAACTATAATAACTTTTACTTTATTCCTAGTATGGGGCAAAGTTTGTCAAAAAACAAAAGAAAAAAAAAATGCGAAAATAAGTTTCTTTGCTACAATTCAAGGCCGCTTACGCTTAACGCGCAATAAAACGCTTAACCGATATGAAAGAATTTTAGCAAAAAGATAGATGAGCTCTGGATATAGTTATTAGATACTTTGTTTATTCAGAACATAATACAAACTAGAGCGAATCCGGTGGTAATAGCTAGTCTTCTATACTAATATTATAAAGAGGTAAAGTTTGTGAGTTTGTGAGGTTGTAGGGGGTAATCTCTGGATCTACTGAACCAATTTTGAAAAAGCTTTTACCAAAAGAAAGCCACGCTATTTGTGAGTGTCATAGGCTATTAATGAACCCGAAAAATACCGCCCAACGAAGTGAGCACGGGTCAGGTAGTTCATAAATACATTATATTACACTAACAAGTATTTTTCCTATTCAAATCAAATAAACTTATCTTTTCGAACTGCAGCGGAAAGGAAAAACTACATCTTTTGCGCTGCTTACATACAACTTACAAACAAGTATTACTTATAAGTTATAACTTGATAACTCTCGGTAACAAGTTACTTAACAAGCACCTGATTTAATTCCCGACTACTTAATACTTAACTTCAATAGAAACCGTTAAGCGTGTGACAAAGGAACTAAGTTGAATAGTTAATAACATTCGTTTAAAGTAAGAGTTGTTGATAGAACTAAATTATCTATAATAGAAATTAGGTGTTTCAATTGATTGTTAATTTTGTATAGTACAAATAACTTTTGGTAAACATTTCAGGGATTTAGGGAGGATTTTTGACAGTTAGATATTTTTGAACTGAATAATAAATATAACTCGGTGAACTATGTAGTATTTTGTGTAAAATAAAGCTGTCAATCCGCCATTATTACACCTCAGGTAAGAAGCCTACTGATTATTCAAAAATCGTCAGTTAAAATAGTTGGTTCGGTAGTAGTAGCTTCTTTTCACTTGAGTTCTTAAGTTAAAAGTAGGTATAACTCTAGCGTATGGTCTAGTATAGGAAATGATATCTAGCAAACGAATGCAATTAGAATTACGACATTTTAGGCTTCCGTACCTCAGCCGGCAAAAACGGAACACATTTTTGTTCGTCTGTCAATACCCTTTTTCTCATAAACGCGTGGAGGAATCAAGCTGAAATTAATATCAAATACTCAGGTCTGCTGCCTTGTCTAGTTTTTTTAATAGCAAATCTACGAGTATTGTGGTTTGCTAAGCCTGTATAGAAAAAAATATAGCTTTTATATATATTTAGGGCGAAAGCTGACGACCTTCCCACCGAGATGTAGCCGGCTGACATCTTGTTTTCTGCAAGATATTGGGTTAGCTACAATCTGACACAATTTTCATTCGAGAGGAAATTTTTTCAACGCGTTTGGGAGGCTGCTACTGCTTAACCCATCCACCGAATCGCAGCTGACGTTCACAAAGGTTTCTTAACCATTTTACAAGAAACTGAATGATAAAGATCTCTCCACCATTTTACAAGTTATTTTCTGGGATGAAATGTATGCAAAAATTTGAGCCTGGCTTGCGGTGTATACGGAGGGAAGTGAAGTTATGTTTTTTTTTTATACTATGTTACATATGTGATTTTGTCCCTCCAGTGGGTAGGAACAAAAGCCCAGATGCAAGGTGGGTTGAGGTTGTAATGCAAAGAAACAACAAATTGTCTTAAACAATATAATTTTATTTGCAGGCAACTACCCACTAAAAATATAAAAATGGTTAGGCTTAGGTAGAGGTTAGGGTAATGCCAGCCAGCATAAAGTTCAGTCGGTGGAACTTGGGTAGTGGGGGGTTGAAGATAACCCAGTACTGTACCTATTATTTAAATTTAAATTAACTATTAATTGTTCTTAATAAATTTCAAGGACAACCTTCCAGTTTAGTGAATGAGAATTATAATCTTAAATTAATTAAACTAAATGGGCGCCAGGGACTTGAAGAGTCCCGGATCCCTGAGCCGACTAAGATGTTCAATATCCTTCCAGTTAAGCGTAGGTGTCGAACCCGGGGTCCATTAATTGAAGGTAGATAAAGACCGGCTTCTAATTTTGAAAACCGGGTAGGTAGTAAACTGGTTCTAGAATGAACCGGTTGAAAATTGAGGGTAAAAGTTAAATATAAAAAAAAACCGTCCCGCCTGCGCTATATCGCTAGGCGGACTCTGCCACTGCACGGTCGTCTCCACAGGAGGCGTTGTGTGGACTCGAGGAACGGGTCTCACGTCCAGGCTCCAGAGGCGCCTCTAGATCCTGGCGGCGAGACGAATCTCTCGAGTTGCCTCACCTGGAATTGACAACACGGGGAGCCTATTATATATATGAAAGCTACGGTACTTTCCCTGAGAAGGAATATAGGGGTCCGAGCTAGGGAATCTAAAAGCTAAGACAATAGCCGGACCACGTGGCCTTTTGCAAACACTACACGAGCTACGACTTTCAACGCTAACCCTGCATGGTTGGACAATAAGAAACCCATGGGGGTGCAAAACTTACGGTTGATTAGGGCTGAAGACACTTGGCTGACTGCTAGCTTCGACCGGCTGGAGACGGGTCCGCCTAATTTCCTTAGCGAATCCTTTCAAAACATGGAGTCCTGTAATAAATATCCAGGGATCACAACAATATCCTTTTAAACGACCTTGGAAGGTCTCGAAGATCACTTTCAAACACTCTTTCAACAAAATTCCTACCTTTAAGACACGAGGGCAAGAACGCTGTGTGTGTCCAGCGTGGTAGATGGAAAAATGACCGATTGTTTGTCCTGTCAGGCATTACAACCAGAACAAGACAGCCCACTTAGAAAAACTCCTCTTTTTCTAGGTAAAACATGTGGGAACTCGGGTGACTGAATCACTACAACAAGATATTAAATTCCTGGAAAGATCCCTAACAACCGTCTAACTTGACGTTTACACCCTGGAACAATAATAATAATCAGGATCCAAGCTAACAAACTCATCATTTCCCACTTCCAACACTATCGTTTGTCTTGAGTGGGGTAATTCTTTGATAAAATCGGCTAATTGAGAATGTACAACCTGGCCACACCAAGCCAGTGACAAACCATAGACAATGTGGTTTTCGAAATTTCTAGAACAATGTCTATTATGAAAAAATAATTACATTTCCGTCTATGGTTAAAAGACCAGTGTCTTTTCACCAAAAGCCGAAAACTATTAAGGATTGGTCTATACGATATTAGTATTAGTTTCCAAGCAATCTGACAAAATCAACTAATAATATCGATTAAACTACAACTTTGAATCGGCAACCGCTAGAGGTCGCCTCCAACTGACAGAGACTGACGTTTCAACAGAATGACATTTGCAATGTCGACTGTCACAACATTATGATATGACGTATTTATATTATTGTGAAAATCTGTTTATTTAGGGTTTAGAAAAGTGATTTATCGACAGAAAGTGTTATCATTAGGGTCTAGTGACGCCGTAAAAATGAAGCAAATAACTCCTTTCATAAATCGCAAGTCAAAGTCAGTTGCACAAACTACAATGATCATTTTACTTGGAAACCTAAGGTAAATGTTAGGTTCAAGAAAAACAACGTAACAGTACCTCCCCAACCACCAGAGATTTGACCCGATAGGGCAAATCTCGAAGCTGGCCCTCCAGCGTCAAAGCCAATTCAAAAGAACTAAGCACGCCTACAACAATCCATAATGCTCATCCCTAAAAACAGGAACTGAGAAAGAAAAGGAAAAAAAAACGTCGAAACTGGTGCACGATTAGGCAGTTAAGGCATATACTAACAACAAAAATGTTATATCTGTGGAATACATTAAATAGCGCCACCCCTGGAGCGAGTCTAATCCATTTACAAACATGGTAAAAGACAAGCTCCAAAAAAAAGGTGTAGTGTTACTCCTGTAGCGAGTCTAATCCATTTACAAACATGGTAAAAGACAAGCTCCAAAAAAGAGTAGAAATGTGTAAGAATCTGCTGAAGAAGTAATATCTTAGTCTGACCTACTATAATTATATAGGAGAGACCACCCTACCCAATCGTACACCAAAGTCAACCTACACATCCTCTAACTAATAGTGATGACCGCCGCGAACAACGCCGAGCCGGTACACAATCAATACCCTAAAGTAAATAAGTAACTACTACAAACTAATTAGAATTGGCTAACCGTCTTCCTGAAATGGAATGTGACGGTAATTCGCCCCCTGTAAATAAAATACCATCTAAAAACGTTTTCCAACAATGCAGCCTACACGCCCGCCATTAAGGCCTCCTAACTCAGGACTATCATTATGCTGCCTTACCAGCAATCCGGAGATTCATACATTCTTCAAGAGAGTTAAACCTATAATAATAAGTGACCAACAACAACTTTAATCAGTCGTCTATTGGTGCTCAAAACGCAGTTTACAAATGTGTTCACAGTTGGATCCTGTGTAACACTACGAACTGCAAAAACCATGTTAACTATATTTAACAAACATAGTTTTTTAAATTTATGTTTAAATTATATAAAAAAATGGAAAAGTTAATCCTCGCCACATGGTGATTTAAAATCTTTGATATGCCATGTGCCAAGGTTTTTTCCGGAACTACAGCCTTCCAATTCATACACTAAGGGTGAAAGTTTTTTCCTAATAATACATTTTTCATACTTAGGGGCTAATTTAGCCATAAAAAATTTTGAGGCGTCACTCTGTGGATATGTCCTCTTCCAAACAGTGTCGCCTACCTCAAACTCCGCGTGCCTCCTACTACTATTGTAATAACGAGCACTACGTTTATGGGATTTGACGAGCGCGTCCTTTACCTTATCGAAGATATCGCCCAAACCCCCTAGCTGATTGGCATATGAACTGCGGGAAGCGCAAGCTAGAGTGGGCTGTGCAACGGTATCATTGCCGAAGACATCACCACTACTAACGGCCTCTCTGCCATGTACTAGGAAGAACGGGGTAAAACGAGTAACCTCGTTTGTGGAGGTGTTCATCGCGAATTGGATCTTTGAGATGTTAACATCCCAAGATCGATGATCACCCTCCACGAGAATTGATACCGCGGTCATAATAGTACGGTTATAGCGTTCTACGGTGTTCACGCTTGGGCAGTAACGAGGTGTGAAGTGAACTTGAGGTATTTTGTACCTCTCCAACAGTGAACGTAACTCGTTACCTGTAAACTGCGTCCCGTTGTCTGCTATAACCGTACGGGGTATACCGTGTACTAGGAATACTCCGTCTTCCAGTTTCTGTGCTATTGCTTTACCAACAGCTCTGCGTAAAGGAAATAGTAAGCAGTATTTCGTAAAACAGCACACAACAACTAAAAGATAAGTGAATCCCGCTCTGGAACGCGGCAACGGACCTACCAAGTCAATGCTTATCGTTTCAAAAGGCTTGGAGCACTCTTTCGCATCACCCAAGAGTCCGGGAGGAGGTAATTGTGAGTGTTTATATGCGGCGCATGTATCACATTTACCAACGTAGCTAATCACGTCTTTATACATGTTGGGCCAGTAGTATCGGAGTGCAAGTCTTTTGTAAGTTTTAAATACTCCGAAATGTGGAGATAATTCGCCACTATGGTGACTTTTAAGCAATTCTAGTCGATTGCCCTCCGGTACTACTTGCTTCCAGTCATAGTCACTAGCTACCCCGAATTTATTTTTAGCGTAACGGTAGAGTTTGTCCTCCTTAATAATAAAGTTAGGGCACGATCTGGGCGTACTGACACATTTATCCCACAACGCTTTATACCATGTGTCATTAATTGGCACTTTAATTTCCAACAACGGAACGCTACGAGAAAGGGCATCTGGGACTACATTGTCTCTGCCTTTGCGGTGTTCAATGGTGAAGTTATAAGGTGATAACCGACAACCCCAACGGGCTAATCGACCAGAGGGATTGGTTAAATTAAAGAACCATTTTAAGCTCGAGTGGTCGGTTATCACTTTAAACGCTAGGCCGCCTTCCACGTAGGCACGAAAGTGTTCGACGGCGAAGACCACCGCGAGGGCTTCGCGTTCCGTTGCCGAATAGTTGCGCTCCGCCGGGTTGAGTGAACGACTGCAATAGGCTATTGGGTGCTCCTCTCCATCTGTAACCTGAGTCAGAGTGCCCGCTATCCCAAAACTAGATGCGTCACAATGAATCTCAAAAGGTTTAGAGAAATCTGGGCAAGCCAATACCGGAGCGGTCACCAACGCCTCTTTCAAGGTTGAGAACGCGGTTTCGGTCTCAGTCGTCCACTGAAAAGGCGGTGCTTTTTTGCTCGTACTTGTTAGTGCGTTTAAAGGAGCCGCTATCGTGCTAAAGTTTTTAATAAAACGTCTATAATATGAGGCCGTTCCAAGAAACATTTTCACTTCCTTACGGGTCTTAGGGGTTGGAAAGTTGACAATTGACTGAACTTTCGACGGATCAGTGTGTAAGCCATGCTCGTCCACTCTGTAACCTAGGTATTTTAACTCACGTCGAAAGAAACAGGACTTTGGCAAATTAATTGTCAGATTAGCCTGCCTTAATTTATCTAAAACCCGTTTAAGAAGTGAAATGTGCTCCTCGAAGGTTGATGAACAAATAATAATGTCATCGAGATAAACGAACACCTTATTTCCAAACTCTGGGCCGAATAGTCTGTCCATTAATCGCTGTTGGGTAGCTGGGGCTCCAGTCAACCCAAAGCACATAACTTTAAAATGGAACAAACTTCGACCCGGAACCGTGAATGCGGTTTTTTCTTTGGAAGAAACGGAGTCCAATTCTATTTGCCAAAAGGCAGATTTTAAGTCAATCGACGAAAGGTATCGCGCGTCCCGCAACTGGTCTAAGATGTGAGAGACGTAGGGTAGTGGATACGCATCTTGCTTGCTGACCGCGTTTAGTTTTCGGCTGTCCAGGCAAAATCGCCATTCCCCATTCGGTTTTGGTGTTAGTAGAACCGGGTTATTCCAGGCGCTCTTGCTGGGTTCCACCACTCCCATCTCCAACATCTCATCCAGCTGACGGTTAAGTTCCTTGAGGCGTTCAGGTGACATTGGGTAATAACGTTGCTTAATAGGCGCAACATCCCCTGTGTCTATTTTATGACGCAACAGATGGGTACGACCCAATCCCTTAGCCTCAAAGGAGACATTTTCAAAATCTTTAATTAATGACTCCGCTTCATTCTTTTGATCAGGTGTTAATTCGTCAAAAGGTTGTAGGTGCCTTACCTCCGAGATGCATTTATGGCCTCTACTGTATTTTTTATAATTTAAAGGTAATTTATTAAATATTTTTGGGGCCAAATTAAAGGCCTTCCAAAAATCAACGCCAAAAATTAATGGCGTGGTAATGTCTGGAATAATGTAGAATTTAATTATCCTAGTCACTCCCATGAGAGTCACTGGTAAAAATAAATAACCCTCCACGGATGCCCTCGAATCATTGGCAGTTACGATGTTGCCCAACTTTGTATCAGCGTGCAGTGTCGCACCAGCCCTTATGAAGTGTTGGCCAACATCGGAACCCAATACCGAGATGCAGGAACCCGAGTCGAGTAAACCATAATAATGGTCATCGTATATGGTAACTGTTAAATGTGGACGACTATCATCCGTAGTTTTATATCTTACTGTATCTACCCTTAATGTATTAAAAAATAGTTTTAAAAATTTTAAATATTCGTCCCAATCGGACTTATTAAAATTTTGGCTGTAGTTCCGTAAATTTAGTTTTTTGAAACGCAGGTTGGACAGGGCTGAGCCTCCTTCTGCTTCTTACTGCAAGTAGGGCACGACGGGGCACGTACGCCCTTCTTGCCGCAACGGAAACACACAATTGCCGTGGATTTGCATTCCGACAATGAGTGGTCTTTAACCCTACAACGAACACAGAACAAAGAATCAGAACCAGCTTGCACGGCTTCAACTCGCTGTGGACCCTTTGGTGGATGGAATGCCAAGTCTGCTGCGACAAAAGAAGACGTTGGTTTGGGTGGTTCATGGAACTGAGCCCTGCTATGAAAACCTAGCTCCAGTTGCCTACACTTCTCTTTTAAGTCGGCCAGCGTGTTGATATTCATTATTGACAACCCCATCGTGTATTCTGGTCTCATGTTAAACTTGATCCGTGCTAAACGGTCGCGTTCTGGAACCTTATAAGATAACCTGTTATAGAGGTTTTCCATGACTGCTATATATATTGTGGACAGCTCAGTTGACCCTTGAGTTCTATTCGTTATCTCTGACATGAGACGCATATCGTAGTCAGGTGGAGCGAAAGCTGTTATTAACTGCTGCCTCAGATCCGCCCAATCAACAACCGACTCTTTAATTCCACGGTACCACAATAAGGCACCGTCCGAGAAGAGATCCAACGCAGAGGTATGCAAGGCGGTTTCGCTAATATCTCTGGCCTCGCAAAGCTCCTCTAGTCGCTCAATAAAAGCTTTCACACAACCAGTACCGTTAAATTTAATACCGAGGGTCCTAACAGTGTCTTTCTTGCATGAAATGATTATATCCCTTGGCTGCAAGTCCGACGATACTTTCGGTGTCTCCTCAGCAGATGTAAATGACTGATGGAAACTTGCGTTAGCCGAATCAATTCTCGACAAGTAACCCTCAAGCTGCTTGTCAATGGTTGCATAGTCGGTACTAAGATCGGTTGGAGGGGTAATCCTACTCAAGCGATGATACAGGTGGTAACCTAGAGCCTTAACGCGGTTAAATTTTTTGAAGTTGGAAGGATGTTTTTCTAGTACTTCACTAATTTCTGGGAGTTTGGCCTTGATTGTTAATAGTTCGCTTTTTGGATCTAAGTTAGTCTCCACTATATCATCAGAACAGATTACTTTGCCGAGTTCCCTAATCTGAACACGTAGTTCCTCTACGGTTGAGGCGGGTTTCACATCTCGAACCAAAACTTCATAAATAAGCTCGTCCTTGCGTAGTAAATTAAATTTAACGGGTCGTTCCATTTTGTAAAATTTAAAAAAAAATATGGGAACCGAACTATAAACTGGCTGTCACCGATGTACAATCTCAAAAAATTTGTAATTAGTATGTAAAGTAAAGGCGGTTACACAATAGCAGTCTTATGGAGTAAAATTATTTAGTTATTTGTATAGGTTTTGGTAAACTGTATAAAGTAAAATTAAATTGTATAAGTTTAAGTTTAAGTAAAGTGTATAAAACGGTACAAACATATAGACTAGAACACGTTTACAAAAGATTCGGCGTGACGGTTTTTTCCTTAAAATTAACAAAAACTGGAAGGTCGTAGAAACAGTACTTGGGGTTGTAAGGTACAGCAATAGACGTAACCTCTATCTTCAACCAATACACACGTTGGTCGCCACTGTTACATATGTGATTTTGTCCCTCCAGTGGGTAGGAACAAAAGCCCAGATGCAAGGTGGGTTGAGGTTGTAATGCAAAGAAACAACAAATTGTCTTAAACAATATAATTTTATTTGCAGGCAACTACCCACTAAAAATATAAAAATGGTTAGGCTTAGGTAGAGGTTAGGGTAATGCCAGCCAGCATAAAGTTCAGTCGGTGGAACTTGGGTAGTGGGGGGTTGAAGATAACCCAGTACTGTACCTATTATTTAAATTTAAATTAACTATTAATTGTTCTTAATAAATTTCAAGGACAACCTTCCAGTTTAGTGAATGAGAATTATAATCTTAAATTAATTAAACTAAATGGGCGCCAGGGACTTGAAGAGTCCCGGATCCCTGAGCCGACTAAGATGTTCAATATCCTTCCAGTTAAGCGTAGGTGTCGAACCCGGGGTCCATTAATTGAAGGTAGATAAAGACCGGCTTCTAATTTTGAAAACCGGGTAGGTAGTAAACTGGTTCTAGAATGAACCGGTTGAAAATTGAGGGTAAAAGTTAAATATAAAAAAAAACCGTCCCGCCTGCGCTATATCGCTAGGCGGACTCTGCCACTGCACGGTCGTCTCCACAGGAGGCGTTGTGTGGACTCGAGGAACGGGTCTCACGTCCAGGCTCCAGAGGCGCCTCTAGATCCTGGCGGCGAGACGAATCTCTCGAGTTGCCTCACCTGGAATTGACAACACGGGGAGCCTATTATATATATGAAAGCTACGGTACTTTCCCTGAGAAGGAATATAGGGGTCCGAGCTAGGGAATCTAAAAGCTAAGACAATAGCCGGACCACGTGGCCTTTTGCAAACACTACACGAGCTACGACTTTCAACGCTAACCCTGCATGGTTGGACAATAAGAAACCCATGGGGGTGCAAAACTTACGGTTGATTAGGGCTGAAGACACTTGGCTGACTGCTAGCTTCGACCGGCTGGAGACGGGTCCGCCTAATTTCCTTAGCGAATCCTTTCAAAACATGGAGTCCTGTAATAAATATCCAGGGATCACAACAATATCCTTTTAAACGACCTTGGAAGGTCTCGAAGATCACTTTCAAACACTCTTTCAACAAAATTCCTACCTTTAAGACACGAGGGCAAGAACGCTGTGTGTGTCCAGCGTGGTAGATGGAAAAATGACCGATTGTTTGTCCTGTCAGGCATTACAACCAGAACAAGACAGCCCACTTAGAAAAACTCCTCTTTTTCTAGGTAAAACATGTGGGAACTCGGGTGACTGAATCACTACAACAAGATATTAAATTCCTGGAAAGATCCCTAACAACCGTCTAACTTGACGTTTACACCCTGGAACAATAATAATAATCAGGATCCAAGCTAACAAACTCATCATTTCCCACTTCCAACACTATCGTTTGTCTTGAGTGGGGTAATTCTTTGATAAAATCGGCTAATTGAGAATGTACAACCTGGCCACACCAAGCCAGTGACAAACCATAGACAATGTGGTTTTCGAAATTTCTAGAACAATGTCTATTATGAAAAAATAATTACATTTCCGTCTATGGTTAAAAGACCAGTGTCTTTTCACCAAAAGCCGAAAACTATTAAGGATTGGTCTATACGATATTAGTATTAGTTTCCAAGCAATCTGACAAAATCAACTAATAATATCGATTAAACTACAACTTTGAATCGGCAACCGCTAGAGGTCGCCTCCAACTGACAGAGACTGACGTTTCAACAGAATGACATTTGCAATGTCGACTGTCACAACATTATGATATGACGTATTTATATTATTGTGAAAATCTGTTTATTTAGGGTTTAGAAAAGTGATTTATCGACAGAAAGTGTTATCATTAGGGTCTAGTGACGCCGTAAAAATGAAGCAAATAACTCCTTTCATAAATCGCAAGTCAAAGTCAGTTGCACAAACTACAATGATCATTTTACTTGGAAACCTAAGGTAAATGTTAGGTTCAAGAAAAACAACGTAACAACTACACCGCTGTACATTTCTAATTAATTTCGTTGCGGGATCCAAGACAATTGAATCGTTTATCTGGGACTCGTAGGGCTTCATTGGCTCGGGGTTTTTCTGGTGGTCACCACTGTTGATACTGGATTTCAGGAGTTGCAGTGGTCACAAAAAAATTAAAAGTAACAGGGCAATCTTCCTAATAAGTTATTAAGCAATAACTAAATAATATGCCAATGTTTCAACCTAACGTTTTAACCGACTTCCCAAAAAGGAGAAGGTTCTCAATTCGGTTGTATGTTTTTTTTTTTACCTCATAACTCCGACAATTGTGAACCGATTTGAAATTTTTTTGTTTTATCTGAAAGGATATACTTGCAGATTGGTCCCATTTAAATTTTATCAAAATCGGTTACGAACTTTGGATTTTAAATCGAAATAGCTGGAATTCGTCTACTTGGATGATAGTTTTATGACATCCAAGTAATGGAAATTCCGTATTTTGCTTTTCTGCGATTTTGCAGTGGTGCTGTTAGGTGTGAGGTACCTACCACTAAAAAGTGAAAAATAAAAAACTTTTTACAAAAAAATACAACAGACTTCCAAAAAAAAAACACTACTACAAAGTAAAACATAACTTATATTCGGAAGTCGGTGTAGATACGAAGAAACTAACAAAAACACCGACTTCCGAAATTAAAGTTATTTTTTACTTTGTAGTGTTTTTTTTTCTGTCATTATAACGAAGTAAACATCACAGGAAACGTCATTAAAGTTGTTTGCACTCACTCTCACATTCGCATCTCATTCGCAAACTGTCAAAAATGTATGAAAATTAAGGCTTTTTTGACAGTTTGCGATTGGCATGCGAATGCGAAAGTTGTTAAAAATTAGTAGAATTGGCACTCAGGTGTACTTTAAAACTATACCATATATTTCTATATACTTATGGAGGATTAGCATCTATAAAAACTGTATTAAGATGAATTTAAAAACATACTCCTTTTTTGGAGCCGATTAAAAATGAACACTACTTTTAGGGTGCCTTTCCACCCAAGATGTGCTATGCAGCTATGCTGCGAGAATGTAAAAGCTAAGCTACGAAACTATTTGACCGTTTCCACCAATGCTAAGCGATGTAGCGGGGCGAGTAAGATGTGATATGAAAATTCGCCGCCGCTTGAGCTATGCGACATTTTGACAATAGGGAAGGCACGCACTGCTCTGCACATAGCTACATCACTCGCGACGATCCATAGCTTGCATTCATAGCACGCATCCATAGCTCGTATCCATAGCACACATCCACGCATCCTTCTATAAGTATAGAAAACGTAGCTTAGTTGAATCAGTGTCCACCAGTGCTATGCTATGTGGACAAATGAATATGATTGGTGGATATCAAACGCATCCCATAGCAACGTTGCATAGCACATCTCTGGTGGAAAAGCAGCCTCATGCTTTTGGAAAAGGTATCAAGATTAAAAAATGGGCGAACGTACTGTCCGTACAAAATGGACAAATATTTTATTTTATTTGATTATTTGTTATCATTATATGTGACCCGAACGCTGGGCAAAGGCCTCCTCTATTACTTCCACAGTTCGCGGTTTTATGCCACTTCTTGCCAATTCCAAAGGAAGTGCTCTTATAGTTCTACCGCGATATTTATTGCAATAAATACATTTAAACATTGTTAAACGCTACCGATTGAAACATATACCTACTCGCGAAAGATCGAATGTCAGTTGTGTATGTTTTTGCCTTTATCCAACAAACATTATCGATTGCAATCCCCCTTTAAAGCAGACGAACAAAGCTATAAAATCCATGGAATTGACATAAAGAGAAACATGTCACAGAAACTGCGTGAAGGTACCTTTAATGGCAAATTGAGCGTGGTATGGTGTATTGATATGATGGCGTGTCTAGTGCTGATCAAAGTGTGCTTGATGGCAGTTTTAGATCTGAGTTAGTAGAAAATATGGAGTCTAAACAATGATATGGGTTCTATTAATGTATTGTATGATTATACTAAGAAGGTGGCGAGACGACCTGGACGCGTATCGTCGGGGTATATGAAAAATGAGCATTTTAGATACTTCTAGAGTTTCGATACACATGTAAGCCTGTTAATGTCTCCGGCTCCGTAAATCATATACTAAATATTACATCAACTCCAATTTCAAGGTGGGTAGATTTTAATAAAACTAATTCAACAGATTATTATTGTGCGATCTATTCAATTTAATTTGATATTTGACGATGTTTTCGGCGTTCAGCGCTTACAATCCCCGCGGCCATAATCCGTTACAAAACAATTCGAAATTCCCAATTTAATGTTCATTATGCTTTTGAACAGGCTTTCATAAACCTTTTCAATACAATATAAATTCACAACAAAAATGTGTAAATGAAAAAAAGTGGGATATTACAAAACAAACCACATAATAAGGCCGCCCGCGCCGCGCCTCGAATATGAGACAATAAACGACAAAGCTGTATCGTAGTGGTCTACGTGGCGCTTCCGTAGCAAAACTCGTAGGCGACTACGCCGTAGCGCCGTAGCAGCGGGATACATCTAATGAGGGCACTGATATTGTACCGCTCAGCCGGCGGCCGACTCAGGCGGCCTCTATAAATTGGTTTCATGCATATTTATTTATTCAAATATGTATGAATTGAAATCTCCACGACTACTGAAATATGGCACTCGTGGACGAAAATTGAATCAACAGGGTAAATTAAGTTGGCAGGCGCAGTAATAGTGTTTGAAATATAAACTCTTTTAGTTGAATAAGAAGCGTAACTTAAGAAAGTGCTCTCGTGGCATTATTCAAAGTATTCTTCACAAACTTCGCCTCCCAGCTAGCGAACAACAAATTTTTCATATTTTGCTCTTCTGACGTTTGGAGAAATTGGTGTTTAATGAGTAAACTTATGTATCGTGGCGTGCGCTAATCTTGTTTTTTTTATTGTGATAATGCACGTTTAGAAAAGTGCACGTGTGTTAAAAGTTGCAGCTTAATAGTTTTTTGATGACTTCGCCGGTGCAAAATTGAGCGTGCTCAAGTCGGTATAAAATACTTTGAACTTTCCGTAAAGCGTTTTGTTTGTTAAATTTTATTTGTTAATGCGGTGGCACGGCGACTCGCTGTTTTGTACATATTGGGGGATTTCAAACGGCGTGTTCTCCAGCTAGTATTTTTGTAAATATGCTTAATCAACTTTACGTAATGTTATAACCGGTAAAACAAAGGAAAAGGAACAGCGAATTGGATTCAACGTTTATCCTTGAGTGTATAGACAAAGAACCATTTATCTTTTCATAAATAATATATTTCGTTTTAAATTACAGTGTACGATTGAACTGTAGAAGCAGATCTAAGGGAGATAATAAATGAGGCGAGTGCCTCAAAGCTGGAAACTAATTAAAGTCGGCAGGCACGAATCAATACTTATAAATTAAGACGGTTTAACTTGCAAAGGTAATTGGGCAAAAGTTCATCTCAAATATTGGCACTGGCATGACGAGGGAGCTGGGGAGTCATTCTTTAAGGCACAGTTTACACTTCCGTCTCATCGCTATTCGTCTTCTGTGAATTGTTCATAGGGAATTGTCGTCGCTCATTCATTCTTTGTATTAATACTGTGAACAATGAACCAAGTCGTTTTCAAAGTTTGTGAATTTCACGATTTGTACAAAGGCGGGGAAACCATGAAAATGCGGCTTATACAAATATTGGTTGTCATTTCAGTGACTGATTTATTTTTATTGGCTGGATAAGCGATTTGCTGAACACAATACGATATTTGTGGCACTTGTGTGATTAACTTAATATTTTGAACAGCTGACTTATTCAAGTAATCTACTTGTTAAGGAAACTTGTTTCTAGGATAAATATATCTTACCGATTAACTTAAATAAGTAGAGATTAGATAAATAGATATCTACATAGCGATTGATAAATGAGTTATTTAAATTATTCACTGAAACCTCAAGATTACGTTAAATATTTATAGTTAAACTTTGCAAAAAGGAATCTTACGTTGTGGGTAAGGTTCGTTTGATCTGCCTGTTTTAATATTTAAGTTAAATAATTTAGTTAAACTTAAGCGGTTATTTTTCGTTTAATTAGGTTTATCTTTAACAATTTTTGTGAGCTTTTTAATCTTTGAGTGTGTTTAGGTTGTTTCATTATTTAGGTAAAATTAAGTATGTTATAGGTTTTCACTTTGAGGTTAAATGGATTTGCGTGACCATGGTAACTAATAAGAAATTAGCAATAATACCGCCTAATATTACTCCATATTTAGTTTAAGAATTCTCAATTGATATATCTACCAACATAACTTTTTATTAAAACTTTCAGTGTAAGAAACTGCTTGCATACCAAACAACAAAGTTCAAATTAATGAATCTCAAACGTAAAGTCAGTTTATGAAAAATATAGTAGTGGTTTGGCTACACAATGCCAATCGGGTACATGTCTACTCACAACACATTCTAATCCAAAAATTCACATGCCACTACTTTTACTCCCCTGTTCATAGTCAGGTTGCATCAATTTATTGTATTGCCAACATTCGGTAATCTCGGAAACAGAGATGAAATTACGTATCTGGATATGGAAAAACCATAATGTAACAACGTTTCAATATTTTGATGAAAATTCGATTTTTTAATTTATAGACTTAATATTATTCCGGTTTCGGATATGGTTATGAATATGATAGTATTTTGAATTATCAGTTGATTTCGGATGGTTTCTGTTACGGATATTAGATTTTTAAGAGATTGTAAAAGTAAAACATAAATAAAAACACGCAAATGTCGATTTTTGGCTCGGCCGGAGCGAAAAATGTTCGTTATCGTGTCTCATTAAGACTCCGCTCGCACATGGAATTATCCAAAACTTTTATATCGAATTTGGTTACAAGACGGTTTTTTTAGGATAAAATCAAATAACTCCTCCCGTTTATGGTGGCGGTCGGGAGAGTAAGAGTCTTATTGACTAATACCAAACCTTGTTCTTCCAAATGTCCTTTGCATTTCTGGGCCCCGGTTGCTCTTTTGAACAATTCCGCAATACGGTTACGGATGGATTTTAATTTCGGATTCTCAACATCCCTGCTCAAAATGTTTCGCTGCGCATTAATTTGGTTAATAGGTAGTTTGTTTTTGTTCAGGTGTTGCTATAAGCCGATTACGGACAGTTATCAAATATAGCTCATTTATTTGGCCGGTGTCCGTATTAATGATTGCAGTCACATAATTGTAACAAGAGTTTAATGCTGTTTGTCAGTTTTGTATGTTGATATGAGGTGTGTGTATCTGTATGACTTCATGTGAGTGGTCGCATCTTTTGATGATTTATAGTTTTTATTTAAATATAATTATGATGCGTTGAAGTCGTCAACGGAAATTTAGTTATAGTGCAAATATAAATCTTTAACAGTTTAGGTAGCTACTAAAAACTTGTGCCATAAGGAGAGTCAGGATGGATGACTAAGAGCCAAGCCAAGCCAAGATTATTAACTGAACTATCTTTCGCGAAAGAAGGCATCGTCCGTGTTATGAGTATGACGAATATTATCATATTACGCCTCTAAAGGTGCCTGTCCATTTGCGCGGAGCGGAGAAACGGAGAAATATTAACCAATTATGTCAGTCAAAATTTCAGTGACTCCCGAGGTGCGATTTTATGCAATTCTATTGGTTAAAATTACACACTTTCCCCGCTCCGCTACCTCGCTCCGCTGTAATGGACAGGCACCCTTAGTGGCATAATGTGATAATATTTGTCATACTCTTAACATGGACGATGCCTTCTTTTGCGGAAGACTGTTCAGTTAATAATCTTGGCTTCTTTAGGGTACAGAACCGAAAGTGTCAACTGTACCTGATCTTCTTATCGTGTGGTCGTTTGGACCCTCCAAACGACCACACACACCCTAGTGTCAGAGTTTTTAAACCGCCTAAAGAGCCTCTAACATGGTTGGTGTGGCGACCATCATTAGGCGGCCGGGACCTTCCGAAGCACAGAATCACCTTTTTATCAGACAATCAGGTGATTCAAGTTTGCAATGTCCTAGCCAAACTGGAAACCACTTTACAAAGTATGCTTTCCCGTGGGAATCGAACTCATGACCATCAGGTCACAAGGCAAACGCCTAAACCACTCGACCACAGAGGCAGTTGACTGACGTTGACGGAGCAAACTTTACCTGATGATGCAGTTAATACCTCTATAATTTCCACAACACAACACAATTCAGAAAAATTAAAAAATAAAACTGTATATTTTACATTGTATTGTCTTGTTTTCAGCACAAACCCTCAGAAAACAAGCGTCAACAGTCTCGAAGTTACGTAATATTCTTTCGCCTACTTCATATTATTTAAGCTTTGATATATTCGCAATTTAAGTTGCCTGAAAGTCGTTGGAGAGAGTAGAGATTAAATCACAATTTTTTTCCTACTTACCGACGTAAGGAAACAACTTTATACAGTAAACAGAGAAGGTTACAGTGAAGTATTAAACTCGTGTCGCCGAAAAACGAAATGGATATTGTTTTCGGTTGAGTCTGGTGAATAGATGAATCTAGAAGTGTTTATAACATGTATCTAAATGATAAAGGTTTAGAATTAGTTAAATTACAAGTTCGCCGCATATCTACTTTTTAATCATTCAATAATTCCTGCAATAATAATGTGAGTGTATTTGCGGGATTCACTGCCAAGTCTGTTTTCTAATAGCTACAACCTGGAAGCCTTTGAGTCAAGAATAAATAAGCAAGAGTTGCTGCATAGTCGAACGAAATAATCGCTTTTCATCACATGATGGAATCGTGGTCTAACGTGGGCAACAGTAAAAAAAAGGTTTGTCGCAAATAAGTCAACTAACTACAAGGAGCTCCGTGTAAAATACTGGTATTCATTCAGCTATAAACAGTTAGAATTGATGACTGAAGACAAGTGTATATGGCGAACTTGAATAAAGACAGTTAGTAAACTAATGTTCTACAAGCTTTATTTAATAGTCACAAAAACACCACTGAAAAAAGAAAAATACAAATAGATATGATACAACACAACATTTAATGTTAATTGACATTCAGTATTATCATTAAATTACCTTTATTCCAATGTGGATGGGGAAGTCTGATGCCAGAGCAGGTTGCGGATGAAGTGCCGGCAGGAGCGGCAGTGGGAGAGGACAGGACATCATAGCTGCGCCAACCTGCCAACAAACAACAGTAGACTTAAGTATTGGTGGCACGGGTTTCTAACATTATTTTTCTTTTTATTTATTTTCTTTTTTCAAACGAAATTATAGTATTATCATCGTCTATCTAATATACATAAATCACGTGCCACGTTGTTTGTCCGCGATGGACTCCTAAACTACTTAACCGATTTTTATCAAATTTGCACACCGTGTGCAGTTTGATCCAACTTGAAAGATAGGGTAGCTTACATCAAAAATTTTTGTTGCAATATTATTTAGGAGCGGAAAATGTGACGCAGATGAAGTTGCGCGGGTCATCTAGTATTACTATTATTTCTCCTGTATCGTGGGTGCATTTACAAAGATACAAAGTCACATACACAAACAGCCAGACCCGGAACAACTATCTGTGGACCACACAAATATTTATACCGTGCGGGAATTGAACCCTCGAGAAGCAGTTGGCTCAATGTTTGAGCGATTGGCTACTGCTGCGCCAACCCTGTGTCCGTGTTGTGTGTGTCTAGGTCTAATATACTAGTATATTCGTAAAGTTCTAACACCACGCATGACACAATTGGTAAATTATCGAACGAGTAATTAAATTCTACGAGTTTATGTTTTGTTTGACATCCACGGTGTCAGAACTTATGTAGCAATAAGTAAATTGGAAGAATTCAAGTGGCTGCAATGTCCGACAGTGGGGATATAATAAAGAGCTAGACTGTGGCAGAAAATCCTGGCTATGACCCTATGCTGATGAAACTTTTCTCCCAATAACATTCCACTTGCGAACGTGATCATCATCATCATAATGGCCGAAAGACGTCAACTGCTAGACATAAGCCTGCCCCAAGCGTTGCCACAATATCCGGTACTGTGCGTCTCACATCCATCGGCTACCTGCGACCACCACCAGGTCATTGGTCCACCTTGTGGGTTACCAACGTGGTGACTTCATTTGCTCTTTTTGACAGAATCTTAAAATGGTCGTAAGAGGTCCTTTCGAATATATGCTAAAATTTTTAGTTAAATAGGTGTACCTACATATGTAGGTACCTACAACTAAAATGCAAAATTAAACAAATTAAAAATCCCACATCTATCTACGATTAAGGAGACCGTCCTAAAAAGTTCACGACACATTTTAATCGTCAACATCTGCGAGCACCATTTATGAATCTGTATCATAACGTCGTCGTACATCGATACACGAATAGGGATGGGAAACGACGAAAACAATTTAGTTTGCGATGTATTCGGGAAGCCGGGATAAACTCGGTAGATATGCCTCTCTAATATTCCGTGTGGACTGCGGGGTCCGTTGAAAACGATATGAATAATATATAGGCGCGAATGCACGGCCGGTCGCGGGAGATCAGGCCGCATTACGACTCGATACAGCTTGTTCTGTGACGAACATGAGCGTGAAACGGAGCGACAGCGCGATACAATCATATTTTATGTATGTATGATGAAAACATTTGATTGATTGCGTGCGCATGTTAGTTTTTGTCTAGTGAATTGTGATGGTATCGCGAAACTTCGTTGGGACCTGATTTACAAAATTGTAAATCATCTGTTTCAGTATTTAAATCTATGACAAGAATTGAAAATATGAATAATTTGATCATGTTTAATTTTTGTACTCTCTTTTCCTCACAACTCTGTCCTTTGCTTTTTTCTACACATATTTCAACTGAATTGAAACGCAGAATGTGGATTTTGTACCACCCTGTAGGCATGCTACTATGTCAGTAGAATCCGGCAACACGAGGCACAACAGTACCAACATATTACCCCTACCCGAACCAAAACTATGCGAATCGGATCCGACCGACCGTTTCGATTTCACTCTGGTTTCCCTTTACTAGAGCCAGAACATATCACTGAACACAGTTTAGTGATTTATCAACCCAATTGACTGACGACATCGATAGACGATACGGCAATCTTGTGGAATTTAGCCGAATTAGGCGCTAAGGAAGCGATCAAATAACAGATCCTGACATTTTCCTGCTATGAATTGATATCGGGTTTCGATTGAAGTGGGTCTGTGTAAAGGTTCTTGTTATTTGTGTTTACGTTAGCTTCGAGAAATGTTTTTCTTGGATTAAATACTAAAAAAATATAACATGTATTGGTTTCCTTTATGAAAGGTCATCTGGTTTTTGTTATTAAAAAATGTCATGTTATCACAGCAGATATGAAATTAATGACAACCCTAAAAGCCATCAGGAAAATTCAAAATGGCAGAGTCTTTACCGAAACCACATAATAGAGATTGGGAGTTTCGTAAATATCTAAACAAAATCAAACAAACGGAACAATGTTAGAATCGGGAAGGACGCGAAGTTTTAATCGAAATGTCGGGCGGTTGTATCGAGCCATCCCTAGGGGTGACTCGTTACAATTAATTAATTAACTATACTAATTGAATGACACAAAACGAATTGACTGTGAGAACTGTTTTTGATAATAAAGGGCTTCACATCAATAGAAAATTGTATTCATTATTTTGTAGTTTCGTTTGCAAATTTAGGAGAGTATGAATAATAAATCATTGATGAAGAATATGAATAATTTTTGGATCGTTCGGAATAAGTCGCGATCGATACAAAAATGTTTTAATTAATTTTCTTAAGAGCCATTTAAACGGTTATTTTGCAATCAATTCAGCCTATGAAAGTCGACTTCTAAATATGAGGATCTCGTCTGTGCTATATTGGGAACATTGTTGATCTTAAGTTTAATATACTAGCCCTTTTGATTTGAGTACCACGGTAGGGAGATAAATAACGTCCTTTATTTGTCAGCAAGTTGACTAATAAAAGACTATATTTAGGTTATCAAGAGCTTAACAAAGCGTTTAATTGAAAAGGAATGTAAAATGACAAAATTATTTGGGATCTGCCTTTTAGCGATAGCGATACGTTACCTACGTCATAGCGAGCGGTGGCTATATTTCAATTTAAATATTGGACTGAAAAGATACTACTGCGACAAGTGAAGCATATCCAGCCGGTGTTTATGGTTTTTCTTTTTTTCGTTATTTGACACCGGCTTCCGGAATTAAAGTTATTTTATACTTTGTAGAGTTTTGTTTTTGGAAGTCGTTTTGTATTTTATGTAAAAAAGTTTTTTTTTACTTTTTAGTAGTACCGGCGTGATGTTATGTTACGAATTGGTGTAAACAAAAAACAGAAATGTGATTTCAGCAATCCCGACCATTAATTGAAGAGATCCGTTGTCTACCGCCGAAGTTCTTCATCAGATCTTCACAAAATTGATTTGAGGCAAGTACGGAAAATAATCTTTAAAAAAAATAAGATTCTTGGAAATCGGTTGTCAATTGGTGAAAATATCGCTGAACAAAGATTTTTCAAAGGATCCTGTCACCAGATCCTGACTTATACCTTCCATCATCAGCGCAGCGACATGAGATGATGATTACTAGGTACACATATTTGAGCTGCGTTAGAAAGTAAATGAAAAACATTATATGTGAGGGTTTCCCTCGTTTTCCCTGGGATCCCATCATCAGACTCTGACTTGGCCGTCGACTGCGTCTCGGGCTTACATTCGTCTACTCGTTTGTAAAAACCAACTTACCGCACTAATATCATAAATAACTTTTATGAATCGATCCACAATTGGCGGAGATATCGGTGAACATACACAAAAAAAAAAACATCTAGACAGTCGAACATAGAACCTCCTCCTTTTTGAAGTAGCTGCTTAAAAAGCCAATTAAAACGCTAACATAGTCCATATAATAAACTAGAAAATGCTCGATGAACAATGACAAAACACCGTCCCGGCATTGACCGTGTTATATTTCCATGGAGGAAAACCACACTCTTCAACTATTCAGGAGTCGAGCGAAGTTGTTATTATGACAGTTACCTAACTCCATTAATTACATTAATGAATGCATTAATATAGAGTTGGCTAACTATGCCTCGGGCTGACAACCGCCGCGAAATCCTTTTTACTAGAATGAATAAAAATTGTACTTAAGTTAGTCGGCTAGGTGGTTGAAAAGTGGGTCTTTTAATGATTTTTAGTTTGTTGGGTTTGTGATTAGCTCATGATTAAATAATAACAGCCTCACGGGATTTTAAAAGTTAAGCAACGCTTGCTGATGTCGGTCAGTGGATGAGTGATCATCTTCACATAGTGAGACTACTCCGTGCCTCGAAAAGCCCGTTAAACTGTTTGTCACGGCTGTCATTTGTAGATCTTCAGCAGTAGTTAACTCGTTACGGGTTGTCAGAAGCTAGAAAATCTGACACCTGTCTTGCCAAGAAGTACCATGTTACTCAGTAACTGAGTTGTGGGGGTTAAATAGACAGTCGCTCCATGTAAAACACTGGTACTGAATCTGGTCTGTCTGGAAGCCGACCCCACTATAGTTAAGAAAAGGCTAAGCAGATGATGAGGTGGTTGGGTTTGTGGGAATTTAGTTTTAGGGTGGTCTGTTGGATATTGGATAGTATATTATTTATTTAATAATAATGACTATCCACTAGCTATTCATCCATGGCGTCTCCCACAGAGACTAATATGCATGTATCCGTAATAGAATCGAATTAGTTACCCTCCGGGTGCTGAACCCTGAAAATCACACCTTTCATTATTCAAAATATGGTACCCTTATTTAAAAAGATACCTTTTTAAGTCATTAAACAATTAATAAGACCAACCTTGAGCATTAATAATGACTTTTTAAAACCCCCGTTCTTAAATATATAATCAATTCGAAGGGGAGCGATTGGCTTTCTATAATTTTGACGGATCCAATTATTTTATCGCTTCTTCCCGAACGCTGGATACCCTCGAAATTAATTAATTAACTATTGGTATAATTAAATCATCTCGGCTCCACGAAATGTATTCTTTCAAGTGGCGGACAAAGTTTCTTGGTTAAATTATAATGGCAGATCATAACGGCATGATTAACATGACTAAAGTTTATCATAAATAAGAGGGGGAGAGGGAATGTGATGATTCATGGTATAGCCTCACTCAGCCATTTTGTTACTAAATTAGAGTTACGCGGGAAATCTGTGGTAACGACATTTTGAAAGTTATTTGCACGGTTTAAAAAGGAAACTGTGTTTGTTTAACGGCTCTTTCACAATGTTCTTTACTGTATTATGTAGGCTTTGAGCTAAACAGTCGCCTTTTTGATTGAGTTAGGGAAGTTTTTTTTTATGATTGCTTTGAAGTTAACACGTAATTAAATCCTGGACTCTACTTACAGTATATCATTCTTCTTGGCACAAGTAATACAATTTAATAAAAAAACATCTTCAAGTTATTGATTGAGTAATGAAACAAAAACATTGATGAATTGTTACAGGGTTTCCTTAGCAGTCTTTCTGCCAAATGAGTTGTCAAGAAGATCCGCAGACGCTCTTTGGACAAAAAGACAGATTGAATGTTGGAAAAATCAGCGACTGTTTTTTTTTTCACCGCCCATTTTCAAAGGATTAGTCAGACAACATACCTATACACTTAATTAAGACGACGACCTACGCCAGCAACCTTGGAGTAACAAAATGCGCACTCGTTTCACACCCGCGCGAGCCAAAATTTGTACTTTCCTTATTTCTTAAAAAAATATAGCCGTATATCAAATGTTTATAATTAAACTGTCTTTGAGATAATGCAAATGCCATTAAAATAAGCTCGGCGGTTTAACTATACAAATGTAGAAATAATAATTACAATATGTAGAACGAATAAAACTCAAATTATTATAATTTTCAATATCAAATTATGAAGAAAATAGTCTTATGTAACATATATTTTTTCAAAAGACTATTTTTGTTTTTTTTTTTTTTTATACAAAACGGGGAAACTCTTGGCCTAAATCTCACCTATGACTAAGACTCGCTATAGTTACCTTAGGTAGTACAAGAAACCACCCCGCCAATATCACGGTTGATTAATATTCGATAAAATGTATTGATTGGATTTTCATTCCATTCACGTCTTGTTAACAAATGGCATTAAATAAGAAATTATTTAGACTTTTTAATCTCTTCAACATGAGTTGTATTGTTGTGTTTGTTTCAAGGTCGCAAGCGCGGTTTACGAGCATGGGATTCTATATTTAAGAGTCCTATTACGAATCGTAAATGCTCGTTTGCAATAGATCAAGTTACGTTGGTCTGCGTTGGGGTACATCTATAGTCCGCGAAACTATTTGAAATTATTTTTTTTTTTTTGTCGTTGGCCTCGCAGCTACGAACTCTAGAAAGTTGTAGCTACTTAACCGGACTTGCCTGTGGTGGCCTAGGTGAATTTAAGGCCCCCAGCCAAGGCTATGTAATATATACTAAAACTCCGCTCGCTGTGGGCACCCCCTGTGGGGTACGGACCTCGACTCAGCGGCATCGTTTGGGGGTACTAGTCTGAATAGGATTATAGTTTATTTGGGCGCTCGCGCGAGACTGAGGAGCGCGCGCGCTGAATTGACGCAGAATTTATAGTACTTTAATTTTATTTATTGTAATTTTGTTGTATTATATTGACAAACGAAAACCAATGAAACGTATTCATTGTAGATTGAAATTTTATATCATATAAATTTATTTGATAAAATTGTTTTTATTTGGAATATAATGGACGCTGAATGAAGACAATTCTGGCTTAAATTAGGCTTTCTTTACGTTTTTTTCCGTGAAAACTCAAGGAATTTCAAGAAATTCTAGAACTCCAATAAACAAGTAAAACATTCAACTTACCTTTTAGCGATTTTAGCTTTTAAAAGAATTGATTGTAACAATGTGAATTTGACCGTCAAAGTTCCATCGCCGACATTTTTTCTTGCAAACTGAGTTCGTAAAATATTTATAGTAAATTACACGAAAAGAAAAATGAAAATGTGTAACTCTAACTTACAAGAAAGAGACTGGCACTATCGTTATTCAGGATCAAATAATTAAAATATCTTACTGCTGCTGAAAATTACAGCGTCAAAAATCATGAATTTCCGTAAAAAATGTAATAGGACTCTTAATTACTAGGCCAAGCAAAAAATGTTATTGGTTTTTTTTTATCAGAAATCTGTCAATTCTCCTCCTAATGTGACACACCTGGGTTGGTTAGAGAACACACTAAAAACTTGTAAAATCTTTGACGTTGACCTCCGAAAACAGGTAAAATCGGTTAGACTTGGCCTAATTTGTGGAGACAAATCTTCCCGTCCCATCGGACTATGCTAGTAAAGGAACAGAAAGTGCACCTCAAACTAGTGCACTAAAATATTTCTTGCATAGTTGGCCAACCCTTTGTTGAGATTGGCAACAGTGATGGGATCTGTCAGCGAGCTGTAATCTCATGAACCGTAATTAGGTACCTAGACATGTTGACATTTTCAGCATGTGGATGTTTATAGCCGCAATTCCTAATATACTGACATACAATTACACAGTACACACTTTCAAAATATGAACCACTATTCTACCTTAGTTAAGATAAGCGTGTGCGCATTTTACAATTTCTCTACACTTTCAAGACGTGTATAAAATAGCACCATCTGTTAATTTCTGCCAGCTTTTCTCATTTATAATAATTCACAGTCCAAAGCAAAGCTTGGCTTGCAAACGTAGCTGAATGATGTGTAGTTATTATTTTTAGGGGAAGTGACGTCATGACTGACGCGGTACAGTGGAAGTCGGATGCTCAGCAGAGAGATATAAATGTGGAACGTCAGCGGTGCAGTTTTAGAATGATAAATGGTATGAAAATAGTGGGGGACTGGATTGTGGAAATTTAATTGAGATAGAGAGGTTTAACCATTGATGTACAATTGTACATTATTTGAAGTTGTGTGGTAGACTTTTATTTTAAAACTATTCAGTTATTTTAAGTCATTGATTGTGATTGAAGGAGCTTGCGGCTGTCGCTGTGGCCACTTTATAACAGCCACACGTTTCGACATTTTTGGTTAAGCAGTGCTTGCCGAGGTCGGTCAATGGATGGGTAACCGTCTTAAGTTATTGAAATTCCTCCGTGCCTCGAAAAAATCGATCGGTGTAAAATAGTTTCAGTTTTTACAAGTGCATAACGCATTAATAAATAAATCTACTTTCTAATCGAATCGTCTAATATACAAATATCGCGTGTCAAGGTGATTGTTATCACTCTCTTCTGAAAAGGCACGACCGATTTTGGTATTTTGGTAGATCTGAGAATAGGTCGTAGGCTATTTTTTATATGACAAAACAACGTTTGCCCGGTCAGCCAGTTAATCATTGATGTCATCAATAAATTCCCGTAGATCCACAGAAACGACTATCCAATGCAAAAACGACATTTTACTTAAACAGTTTCAAGCGCTCGTTAAATCTACCCTCCTTTCTCAAAATTCTTTAAATAAAGTAACAAAAAGTGTACTAATGCTACTCGGTATCTCAGACGGAAAATTTTTAAAATATCTGAGGAAATGTACCTCAAAAGCAGAATTGCTAGACTTTGTTCGTCATCCTGATATATCCTATTACGGCTATACCGTCTTATTTTACTTACTTATTTTTCAAGCATTTAAGGGTGCCTTTCCACCAGAGATGTGCTATGCAGCTAAGCTGCGAGAATGTGAAAGCTAAGCTACGGAACTATGTCACCGTTTCCACTGATGCTAAGCTATGAGGCGGTGCGAGTAAGATGTGCTATGAAGATGCGCCGCACATAGCTACACCACTCACGACGACCCATAGCAGGCATCCATAGCACGCATCCATATCACACATTCATAGCACACATCCATAGCACGCATCCTTTCATATAAAAAACATATTTTTGTTGAATCCGTTTCCACCAGTGCTAAGCTTTGTGCCCCAATGAATATGATTGGTGGATATCAAACGCATCCATAGCAACGCAGCATAGCACATCTTTGGAAATGTGCTAGCTGAGCGGAGCGAGAATGTGCAGCGGCGATGAGAAAAAGTGCGATTGAAAATGCGCGATACGAGAATATGTAACGAAGCTGTGAAACGGTGTGTAACTGGTGTATAGCGAACTCTTTGCTTAATTAATCTCGATTCTTCTCACAAGTTCTTCAGTTAAACATAAATAACTGTTTATTCATCCAAAAGTAATATACAGATCAGACATAACGTAGGTCATACTTAGAAAATATTTAACAAAATCTATAATAACCAAAATATTATAAACCCTGCCTCTTAAACTAAGTGAACTGTATCTTAAGAGACAGTGTTTGGCCAAACAGTTAATTTAAACACGCTGCTAGCCCTTTTCCACAAGAGCTGCGTTAACTCAATCTAATAACTTGAAGCACGCACGCACCCCGCGTGAGAAAAAAAAACGATCAATGGGATAACTAGCTACCACACACATCTCTGATAGAAAAAGAATCCAACTTACCAACTATATTATTTCTTACTCACGAATAACTTTCTTTAATCTCCACATAACTCAAGTGATAAGGCAAATTGCAGCGACCGCTACTAATTGCAGCCCGGCTAACAATGCTCGCTATTCGAGAGCAAACAATAAGTTTGTACAATACCTTAAGAATTAAAACTTGTTCTAAACGCTAAGTTAGCGATTAAGTTGCAATCACGGCGGTGCAGTGGTACTAAGTTAGCGGAGGTAAACAAGCGGACGCAACTTGCATTGTGCCAAGTCAATTCTAAACTTAGTTACGATTGTTGTTTCATTAGGTTGTGCAATTATGTTGCATGTTTGTTAACGTATTAATTTACATGATGAGACGATGTATGCGCTTCGGCTAAGAATTCTGACGGTTTGTTTAAGTTAGGGGACTGTCTCTTTTGTGGAAAGTTGGCAAAGAGTTGTCGGAATTGAGTTTTACTCTATTTTCGATATTGCAGAAATTACAAGCCTAAAGCTTATACATTCAATAATAAAAATCCCCTTGTCACTCGTTCGCCAAAGGAAAGTCTGAAAATATACATTTATTAATTAAACAACAGTAATGGAGCTGAAAAGTGTAATCTTCCTGTCCTTGGAATTATTAGATATGTTCAAACAGAATAATAAATAAGGTACAGTCGCGAGCATCTATGCGAACTAACTCATTTATTATCAGAAAAATCATCAGCGTATTTCTGGTGAAATGACTTTTGGTTTGAGATTACACCTATAGTTTGTTCAGACCAAAGTGTAATTGGCTAATAAATCTCCTGATACTTCTCTAAAATGTTGTAAGATTGTAAATAGAACCCATGGTTGAAAGCTGACCCCCAAAATACAGTTCCAGGCTTAGTTTGGGGGTTAGGATCACATTCGTGTGCTATTTTGTTATGATTGGCTTGTAAAATGTATTTAAAGTGTCAAATAAAAATAAGTATATTTTTATTGAGTATTTTTTTCTAGGAAGCACGTGTGTGAAGGTAACAGTTCCAGGCTTATAGTTTGGGGGTTAGGATCACATTCGTGTGCTATTTTGTTATGATTGGCTTGTAAAATGTATTTAAAGTGTCAAATAAATATAAGTATATTTTTATTGAGTATTTTTTTCTAGGAAGCACGTGTGTGAAGGTTAGCCAGTGCCAATTCTACTAATTTTCACATTCGCATCGCATTCGCATGTCAATCGTAAACTGTCAAAAAAGCCTTAATTTTCATAAATTTTTGTTGTTAGAAAGTTGTTAAAAAATTAGTAGAATTGGCCCTCAGGTCCAAATAGATTTGTTTAGAAATAACAGCTTAAAACTAAATTTTAATCAATATTCCGGTTAAAAATACACCTTCAATTGACTACGTGCCTACATACTTATGCTCGTGACTGTACACTCAGATTTTTCGCATACGTCTATCACAAATTATAACGATACTCAGTTTGTGTGCACTCAGATGTTAATTTAATGTATAATGACATGAATATAATTGCATTATAATGACTTATTCATATTTAAAACATGATTGTGTATCAATGAAGAATAAAGGTGTATGATTTTGTAAGTATTTTACATTAATTATTTATTACAGTGCATTATGGAAGCATACACCAGCAATAGCGTTTAAGGACCATTTCAAATGGAATCGTTTAATTATTTTAATTTTTTTGATCCATACCTAATAAATAGGCAATACTTAACTAGGTCCTATTTAAAACCTTTTAAAATACCTACGACTCAGTTAGCAAAAGTTTGTATGTTCGCGATGTTGTGGTCGAATTATATTCGTCAGCTGTCTTCCTCTTTAGGGTTCCGTAGCCAAATGGCAAAAACGGAACCCTTATAGATTCGTCATGTCTGTCTGTCCGTCCGTCCGTATGTCACAGCAACTTTTCTCCGAAACTATAAGAGCTATGCTGTTGAAACTTGGTAAGTAGATGTATTCTGTGAACCGTATTAAAATTTTCATACAAAAATAGAAAAAATCAATAAACTTTCGGGGGTCCCCATACTTAGAACTGAAACTCAACAAAATTTTTTCGTCATACCCATACGTGTGGGGTATCTATGAATAGGTCTTCAAAAATAATATTGAGGTTTCTAATTTCATTTTTTTCTAAATTGAACAGTTTGCGAGAGAGACACTTCCAAAGTGGTAAAATGTGTGTGTACCCCCCCCCCCGTTACTTCTAAAATAAGAGATTGATAAATATAAAAAAAATATATGATGTATATTACCATGTAAACTACCAGCGAAAATTGGTTTGAACATGATCTAGTAAGTAGGTTTTTTTAATACGTCATAAATCGTACTTCGCAACTTTTGCTTATAATATATACCTACAGATTTGTACGGAACCCTCGGTGCGCGAGTCCGACTCGCAATTGGCCGGTTTTTCTTGTGTTACTTTGGTCCAAAATAAACAAAAATAATAAAGAATTAATTGGAAAAATAATGTACCAAAATCTAAGCCACCTTCAAACATTTTAGGCACACTTAAACTTACGGACGTAAAATATTCACACCACATTATTAGTTTAATAAACCTACTTATTAGACTAGCAAATATTCCCAGCGATAATTCAGTAAGTAGGTACAGTCAGAATAGAAATAGGTTCGTCACCTTAAAGTTTACTTTGTTTGCTCCATGCAATTTCGACTCAGTGCTGTAATAATTGCAATGTCACAGTATGACACTTTGTTGCTAATTAAATGTGTGACACAATCAAATAAAACATATTATTATGATTTCATTATACATAGATTAAGTCACATCACGCTAAGCTCGATTGCCAATCTATGTCCCATTAACATGACAAAAAAAAAATATATTTGGAAACTGACGAATCTACTAACGACTCGACTGTACATACTGGTAACAAGATATTTGCCGCCTGTTCTCTCCTAATTACGCCGATTGAAATATTTCATAACGAAGTGAAAAACGCATTAAAAGTTTATCGGGCAAGTCTTGGACGAAACAAAAACAAGTGCCGTAGAGTAAAATGTTGCTTTGTTAACAGATTTCGTCTTGCCGGCGGTTTAACGAAGACGAATCGGTCGGATTTTAGCTTTTAACCGGATTTGTTCGTGATTTAATAAGATTACGGGTCACTTGGTTTGTGGATCGTTTGTAAAATTGTAGTTTAGTTTTACAAGCTTAATATTACCGGAGATACACTTGGTGGTGTTAATGGTTTTCGTAAAAAAATATGAAAGCTTAGTTTTATTACTGGTGGTCACCGAGTAGAATGCGTTGGGAAAACCAAATTTAAACAAATGTCACAATGAGCGGAGTTATACTCCTCTTTCTATTTTTAATTATTTTTTCAGAGTTGTGTATTCGGAGGGTATCCAACAGAACCCTATTGCTGAGTCTGCGTGGTCCATCTCTCTGTCATCCGGCTATTTTACATGAAACGTAGTAGGCAACACAGTTTAATTTTTAACCGACTTCCCAAAAAGGAGGAGGTTCTCAATTCGGTTGTAAGTTTTTTTATTATGTTTGTTACCTCATAAATCCGACAATTATGAACCGATTTGAAAAAATCTCGTTTTATCTGAAAGGATATACTTGCAGATTGGTCCCATTTAAATTTTATCAAAATCGGTTAAGAACTTTGGATTTTAAATCGAAATAGCTGGAATTCGTCTACTTGGATGATGATTTTATGTCATCCAAGTAATCGAAATGGGGATAAATATAATGACCACCATGAAATGCTTTGATACCCTTAGTTTTGTAACCAAAAATATCTACTTAAGACCAGAAAAATAAAGTCTAAAAATACAATAGTACCAGCTATTTCAGTCACGACTCCACTTTAAATTGTATTCGACCACCAAATTTAGTAAATGATCACCAAATCTTAGAGAGCAAATTAATATTCAGTTAGTATAATATTCAAATTCTATAGTAACGTGTCTGCGTCAGATCCCCTCTATGGCTGGTGAAACATGTGGGTTAGGTTAGGTTAGAACCACATTGACCATAAGCGCGCGAAGGCGAGCGAGTGAAGCGAGCGTGCCGCGGTAGCGGCCGCCGAGCGCCAGATCCCTTCTATTGTTGGTGAATCATTTGGTTTAATCGGATAACGAGATGTTATTTTTTTGCGTATCATTTTAACTATTTTACTATTTTTGGGTTACAATATTTTTTTTGGAGTTGGTTTGCTTAAAAAGGATAGCAAGATGTTATAACTTTGGTTATAAGTTTACATTAAAATGCGGGTTTAATTTTGGTGATCATTTACTATTTTTGACTGCTAAATGTTACTATATCTGGTGGTAAGTTAAACATAAGCCAATCGAAATTGCGTATTTTGCTTTTCTGCGATTTTGCAGTGGTGTTGTTAGGTGTGGGGTATCACTAAAAAGTGAAAATTGACACAGACTTCCGAAATTAAAGTTATGTTTTACTTAGTAGTTTTATTTTTGGAAGTCAGTTGTATTTTTTGTTAAAAGTTTTTTTTACAGAGAGTGTTTTCTATTGAATTCTATAACATTAAAAATAAAATAATTTCAACCATTGTACATTTTTCGTCCAACTCGCGATTGGTCGGTTTTTATAAAACAACAAGCAAATAACCAAGTCTTCCAGATTGCATCTCTTTTTCTATGCTCCTCATGTGCTTGTCATAAATTAATTTGGCAAGTTAGATTGCGGCGTAACAAGCCCCGATGTCATACGCTTCTCAATTTTGAACCCCCTGTATATGACGCACGGTGACGCACCCCTCTTCTGTATACATTCTTATTTTCTTTTCTTTTCGGTGCATCCGAAACTCGTAATTGTTTTAAGAAATCCTTGACAGATATACGAGTTATGTTCCTTTTTAAAATTGAGAATTTGTATTTCTGATTTTTTTTTCTGACTTGGAGGGCAAGGAAATTATATATTCTGCCTTTCTCTTGAGAAACCACTTTCGGAAATTAAATCAAAATGTAAGTAAATATAAAGTTTAAACGTGATGAAATCTCAGAACATGGTCTACACAAATGAGGCTCTATAAAAGACTGCAAACTTAGATTACCCGGGCAGAGTTCTAAGCAAGGTAGGTCACTTGAAAGTTTCTTCTTACATTCTAATTAAGTTTCATCTCTAATAATATTATGAAGAACTATATGACATCGTGCTTATTCTCCGAGTGATTAGGCGAAAATGTGAACAGCCAAACAGATTAACAACCTTTAAGGATGGGAAATTATCAAATGACTCTTCCCGCTCTGGGCGGTGGAGAAGGGAGTGTCAGACTCTTACTGAATTAAACCCACCCGTGTTAAGGTGAAAGCTCCAGGGTAGCCCGCGAAATTCAAATATTTTTATGTTTTTTTGCTATTTGCCGGTCAGTGTGAAGCTGTATGTAGAACAAAACACGGTTCGCGATCATAAGAAGCATTTATCTAAAGGATTATAACCATTTGAATCATCAATTTAAGTTCATAGAACTCGATTGAATGTTATTTCGTAAAAAAGTAATTCAATCGAGTTGTATGAACTTAGCGGATTATATTGATAATTAAAATGGGTATAATTCTTTAGACAAATATGCGTTACGGCCGCGAATCGTATTTTGTTCAACATACAGCTTCACACCGACCGGCAAATAATAAAAAACATAAAAATATTTGAATTTCGCGGGCTACCCTGGCCCTTCCACCTAACACAATCTGGAACAGTAGGCCAGTACTTCCCCATGTATGTTTAAGTTCCATACTATAATAGTGGATGCTAGCCCAATATTACTTACACAAAGCTATTTGTGCCGTCAACTGGTCACAAAAATTCATATTCTAGGATGCTGTTGAACAAAACACTTCTGATACGAGGTCTTATTATATTCCTGTACCTATAGTAAAATAAACCCTACCTGTTCCTGGAAACAATTTCCACAATTCTTTACCAAGACAAACAGAATATGGCTTGCACAGACTCCAAAACGTGTATATAACAAGTTTCAGCTTATGTGAACTGTAGTGAGGAAGACAAACGGAAAACTAACATTACCCCAGCTTATGACGACATCGAGTTTAGACCAACATTCACCCGGGGGCTGAGCGTACTCCGCAAACTGAGTCAGCCATCTCAAACTGAGTAAACAGAAACAATCCGCAACTTACTATTGCTATTCATGTTCAATTGAACTAAATGAGTTTTTGAATACATATGAACATTGAACAGTTCACTGTGATTAATATTTTAATGTTTCACGTAGTGGTTGTCATAAAAAAACGGTTATCTATCTATACTTCTATACTAATATTATAAAGCAGAAGAGTTTGTTTGTTTGTTTGGTTGAACGCGCTAATCTCAGGAACTACTGGTCCGATTTGAAAAATTCTTTCAGAGTTTGATAGCCTATTTATCGAGGAAGGCTATAGGCTATATATCATCATGCTAAGACAAATAGGAGCGGAGCAGTAATGGGAAATGTGACGCAGACGAAGTTGTGCGGGTCAGCTAGTATTTTAATAAAAGTATAAAAAAAATCTGAATGACCGACAGAAAACACAGCTGAAGCACAGCCGAAACTGCTGGTCGTAGAAATCTGAACTTTGGCATGTAGATTCCATAAGGGGGAATGCAGGGGAACACTAAGAGAGGATTTCCCGAAAGTTCCACGGGGACGGGAATAAACGGGATATGAAAAGCTAGTTAGAGTATATATTTTAAAAAATATTAACTTGAAACATTTTTTTTTTTTTTCTAAATTTAACCTGAACTGCATAGTACCTTTTTTTCTTTTTCTTTAAGGGATGGGAAATCATCCAATGACTCCTCCCGCTCTGGGTGTAGCGGGAGGGAGTGTCAGACATCTACTGACTAAAACCCATCCATGTTCCTTCATTGCCCTTTGTGTTCCGGAGCCACGGTGTCTCTTGCGAATAATCCCGCGTCTCCGGCAGGCAACTGCATAGTACCTATAGGTACTTTTAAAGGCAGCCACAAAAAAAAAATATTGAATAATCATTAACTCTGATGTGGTACTGTCACGTTCAAAAAATAAGAATGTTAAAATACCCTTAGGACTTACTAAAGAGTTGTGTCGAACCCAAAAAAAATAAAGAAAAAGCTCTTCAACTGTCACGTACAACAAACTGGCGGCATCTAGTAAAAATATATAGAAATAACTTCCAATAATTCTACGTTTTTTATTTACAAGGATACTTTAGCAGGTCTAGGATCAAGTCGTGACCACTCCTCGGCTGTCCCCAGTGGCATCTTACTCATAATCCTGAAGTCATAAATTCTGGAAATGTGTCGATAAATTATTGCAATATTTTACCTTGATATGGGACCGTGGTGTGAATTAAAAATGTAAGTTGGTCCTATCCGGCGTTTGACATGTTCAATCTATCATGGGATCCCATCGGTGGTATATATAATACAATTAATGTGTTTACTGTGAGAATTTATTTTGTTTAAAGTATAATACTTTAATAGACTTATTGACAATATTTAAATGACACATAATTTCCTAAGAATTTGAATAAAATTAATTCTCTTTGTTAAGGCTTCCGTACCCCAAGGATAGCCAACGGAACCCTAATAACCTATAAGCATCTGCTTTCCGTCCGTCCGTCCGTCTGTCAGCGGGCTGTATCTCAAGAACCGTAATATGTAGACAATTGACATTTTCACAGGGTGTGCATTTATCTATTGCCGCTAAAACAAATAATAAAAATTAAATTAATTAAATATTATTGGGGCTTATGGTACCGAAGCCTTCGTGTGAGAGTTTGACTCTCACTTGGCAGGTACTTCTCTGAATCTTCAGCTGTCCATTAATCTTCAGCAAAATAATGGAGCATAAATCCCTCTTTCAAACAGTATTTATACGAGCGAAATAATTGAAACTTTACAAACACGGCAAAAAAGCGATAAAACAACCAATGACAACGCCCAAAGCAACGAGTAACTAAATCCAGGTACTTTTATGTTTTAGACGTAAAATTTTACGACACTCTGATAATATTCTGATTAAATATAAATAAGTCTGTCAGACCAAACAAAATTCAATCCTAGGTACGCTACGATCATAAAATTGTCATATAAAAACCCGCTAAGTGCGAGTCAGACTCAGTGCATGAAGGATTCCGTACTATTGGTATTATTGTAAACTACTATTATGCCGTTAAAATCGAGCCAAAAATAATTTTATTTTATAACTATTACAAACTCTGTGAGCATTACGTGTTGCCATTATTAAAATCCAGCAAAAAAAACGCCAGAAAAGCATGTTTCCAGTAGAGCCTCTTTTATTTATTTGCTATATAGCTCGTGGCTAAATAATAACAGCCGCACAGGGCGATCTTCAAGGTTAAGCAACGCTTGCCGAGGTTGGTCTGTGGATGGGTGACCATCTTAACATACCGAGTTTCCTCCGTGCCTCGGAAAGCACGTTAAGCTGTTGGTCCCGGCTATCATTTGGAGATCTTTGGCAGTCGTTACGGAAAGTCAGAAACCAGAAAATCTGACACTAGTCTTGCCAAGGAGTACCATGTTACCCCAGTTAATGGGTTGTGGAGGTCTGGTAGGCAGCCGCTCAACGTAAAATACTGGTATTCAGCTGAATCTGGTTTGACTGGAAGCCGACCCCAATATAGTTGGGAAAAGGCTAGGCAGATGAGATAGCAAGTAGTCAAATAAGAGGTACAAATGGACAGCAGATTCTTAGTAATAAGGTCCCATAGGTTATCCTTCGGGTACGGAACCCTAAAAAGTCTATTTTGATATTAACTAGCTCAGTTTCACCATAAAACGTTCTGAATTATTGATTCTTGACAAATCCTTTACATGAGTAAATATTTTATCACACGAATTTTTATACTGAGTCATGAGAGCTAAGATCTGAATAAAGCTCTTGAAAACATAAAACAATGCTTTGTGGCTTTGAAATGGACATTGTTTATATCATGCGTAAACTATTATGAATAAAATATGTTTCGAGAGAAATGTCAAAGAATACAACAGAACGGCTTTACTTTCAGGGAGCTGGGTAATAAATAAATATTGACATCTTTGATAGTGGCTATAAACCACAGGCTAGCGTTCTAGCCTAGCAACACACATTTTGTACCTAAGAAGTGTCAATCCTTACATTTAGGCTGACGATAAAACGAAGAATAACTCTTGAGTTTACACGGCTTTTTTTCTTTTTTTTTTTTTGCAGATGGGAAATCATCAATTGACTTCTCCCGCTCTGGGTGGAGCGGCAGGGAGTGTGAACAGACTATTACTGACTAGAACGCATCCGTGGTCCTCCAAATGCCCTTTTGCGCTCCAGGGCCGTGGTGACTCTTTCGAACAAATTCCGCATTACCCTGGTAGGCACTGATCCTAACGGGCCCCGTCGACACTATGCTGACATCAGTTTGAGACAAGCGTGCATGGAATAACGGGCCGTCAGACGGTTTTGTTTCTGGATCTTTCATGACTAGTTATAGTTTTTTTTGTATTAGTTCTCAGTAGCAACAGTGAAGGACTGATTTATTGCAATATAGTAGACGTTATAATTGTGTATGTGTTTTAGTTCTAAGTTAATTTTTTTATGTATATATTGGTGTACAATATGGTATTGAATAAACTGTAAACAAATAAAATCTGTATCTTAAATTCCTAATATATTACAACTGGTCAAAGAATGATGAAATTTTTCATGTAGCTTCCATACACTTCGTAGGGGAGCACTAAGGATTTCCAGAAACTCCTACTAACGGGGAAAAACGCGCGTAGGTACCAAGTCACGGGCAAAAGCTAGTTTAGTATAATAGTCCGTTGGACATTATGTACTACTAGCTGACCCGTGCAACGTCGTCTGCGAAACATTTTTCATTACTGCTTCGCTCCTATTCGTCTTAGTGTGATGATATATAGCCTATAGCCTTCCTTGATAAATGGGCTATCTAACACTGAAATAGTTTTTCAAATCGGACCAGTAGTTCCTGAGATTAGCGCGTTCAACCAAACAAACAAACAAACTCTTCTGCTTTATAATATTAGTATAGATTTTACCCAATACTAGCCGCGTCATGTAAACACCTCGCTTCAGAACGTGAAGACCGTGGACGTGTAGCTCTAAACAATTTCATAGCAGCACAGCTACAAATTTTCACGGAACACGTGTCCGAAGATAAAGGAGCTATCAAGGCACAATGATGAGGAAGGCACGTCAATACTGTAGCACTCCACGTGGTGCGCAGCTATGCTATGAGCGGCTTCCCGACGTTTGTGTCCGATTAATTGCAGAGGCATTCTCTGCGCGGCTCGCAACCCCGGTATGTCAATGAAAGCAATTACTTGCACACCATACACCTAGCCCTACCTAGAACACCTATTACAGTTTGAGCTTCAAGCTCTTCATAACTTTGGACGATTATTTTATTGATATATTTTCTTTTATCCTGTGTTAAGGTCGCGTTTCCACATGCAACTTTAATTACATTGCGGGCCACGGTCAAAAGATTATCACATTTAATCCCGGTAACCCGCAATGTAATGCTATTTGCATGCGATCTGTTTGCAAGTGGAAACGCAGCCTTATATACCACTTTAGAAAAAAATGTTTTGGTAGAATAATATTAAAGAATATTCAAAGCCACGAACTACTTGCGTAGCAGGCCTAAGTATTATCTCATATTATTTAGATGTGATATTATCCTATATAGCTTTTGTTCCTTTCAAACTCTCGAATGATGGATTGCTTACCAATAGCCGGATGGCAGCTCGCAAACGTCTACTCCATCAACATAGAAAAAGCGACTTTAAACACGTATTTAGGCTTCGTTCTTTGGCTTAAGGTCCATGTTGCTTTGCATGATCTCGAACAATTTCTTCTACAAAGATGTAAACGCCAATCGATGTGTCAGTGGGCTGATAGGGAAACTTTTCATTTTGCCGATGTACCGCGCGATGGTGGGTTAAAAAACAATTTTCCTGCTATTCGAGAGCTCATTTTTAACGTTATTGAGTGGTAACTTCTTCGAGGTTTGTATATTGTTTGTTTATTTTGGCAGTTTCCATTGTTGTTTGAACGATCCATCATTCCGCTATGATGGGGTGTGTTTCCTTGTTCTCACGTTTAGTATTATGATTTTAGTAATGTTTGTTGCAGCTTTAAAGGAGGTTCCTACGTTGTTACCTCAGGTAAAATTTATAGAACCTCTTCTATAAATTTTACCTGAGGAAGAGCATTTTATTATAAAACAAAGTGAATATTCACTGTCAGAAAGAATGTGATGTAGTGGCTCCTATAAGTTTGCTCCCCTATTTTCGTCGACAACACGACCTTCAGCGCCGTTCACAATTTTTCTTCATTTGCCATAAAGTTCAGCTAGATTTCATAGTGGAAGGAGATTCTTCGAAACTTTGTTACATGGAAAAAATGTCAAGATTTTATTATGATAGTCTATTTTCTTTTGCACTTACTGACATAGCTTTACGGGTAATAACTATTGAAGAGATGGTAGGAAATATTGTCAAATTTTCCCTTATATAGATTCTTTAAAAATATGAGGAAGTTTTTTCAAAGAGAATGATTGATTAAACCAAAATGCAAGACTTATTTTTTTAGAATTAGCCTATAAAACTTGCAATTTGAAACAATAATAACCGTGAACGTTGACCGAACGTAACGTAGTCAGTCAATAACGGACCATTCGCTCCGAGCGGGTCAATATAACCCACCACTAGTAAAAAGGTATGCTGGAGCCTTTCGGTTATATTCACAGAAATCACTATTTCATGTCGAACACAGAACTAAAGAGTACGGAGGAAGAGATTGGGTTGTTTTATGGAAAATATATTTAAGAAATTTACTTTCTAACCATACATTTTAACAACAATATTTTATTATTTGCTTGCACGCGTTTACCATAAAAGAAACACGGTATTTCTTATGTCTCGAGCACACTACCAATACCGAAGACTGCCGACCGCGTCGCGATTTCGCTTCGGTCTACACAGGCCAATTACGGGCCAATTTGTGGCGTCAGGCATACGGTCCGCCCAATCCTTTTTAATATTTCCAACTGAATGTACAAAGGTTTTGTTTTTACTTATTTCATTACAAGCATAGACAATATTCATAATATTTAGTAAGTAGTCCGGGCAATAGTTTTGGGATATTATTTTTTTATGTTAAATATATTGGTGTGTTAAGCTGCGGTTGAGATTAAAACTGAACCAGTGCAGTTTAGAATTGAATCCCAAGTAGGTAAGTACTTAATTACATTTTGAGTGGTTGTGTGATGTTTGCTAACCAATCAGGCCTCAATGGGTGAACGAATTTGGATATAACAGATTAGAACAAAAGCAATTTTTATTTTTCCCGTATATTTAAAGCTGAAATAGTGAGAAAATAGTTTCTTTCTTCCACTGCACTCTTGTCTCTTTTCTGATAACAACCCACGATACGATACAATCTGCTCAAACCTACAATATACATAGGTTCAATTAGGTACGTCTAATGATTTCCATTGTAGCTACCTACTTCAATAGTTTCGAAGGTATGGCGCCTAGAGCGAATGCCTATTACATGCCTACCATTATTGGCGAATGTGTCTTCAAACAGTAACTACGGATTGAATTTCAATCTAAAACCTGAGTACTAATCGCGTTACATATGTGTATTAAAACAGTTACGTGCTCTGAAAATTAAGGATTATTGAGCAACTATGTAATGGACTTGTGATTTGGTTTTTCTTCTAACTATTCATTGTAAAACTACACATGATTAATTTATGCAGTGGTATACAAAAAAAAAAGAATAAATACTTTATCAGCAACGCTACAACTACGTTCGTCTTATCAAAGGAAGAAAGAAAGAAAAATGTTTATTTGGAACTCGCACAAAACAGACGGAAGTAAAATACATTAAAAGTAACGATATGTACTTAATAATTAGTTAATTAAAAATAAAAACATAAAATTGATCTGTGCGAGGCCAAAAGGTCCCTATCTCAGCATATGCTGCGACATTTAAAATAAATAAATAACACAGCGCTGGTGTTGTGATAAGGCCTGTGATGCCACGGACGCACTTTCGCAACACATACTAAATAGAAATATATTAGATAGATACAAATAAGTAAAATGATTAAAAAAATTAAATGATCAAATTGATTCATTCGTTTATATTATATTATTATTCCATTATTTCAGGCAACAGTAGCCCATACAAAATAAAATACACATATACAACAAAATATAAAAATAAACTAATACATAAATGTAGGTATAAAATATGAAACACGTGACGGGGTCGTTTTACGCTGCGCGGTGTCACATAGCCTGCCACGAACACGTCGGTTAGACTACAACCTTCGGCCAAAACTCTTCCTTTAGGAACTTATCGGGATGTTGAGTCGGAACCCGCACCACAAACGACTTGAAGTTGGTGTTGTGACGCGGCACCAACTTCTCGACCCTCAACGTCCAGTTGGTCTTCACCTTAATGACTCCACGATCTCAACCTTCGTGGAGTGATGTAGTCGGGACACATACAGCAGACACGACACAAAGACATACCGGCGCTAGCTTAAAATACAGACCCAATCTACATTATATTTACGTCATGGCACAAATGAAAAAAGAACATAATTAAAACTGCATTTCCAATCAGTTATGAAAAAGCTACCAATATTTTTACCAAAATTTGTATCCGAAACGACGGTTTCACCACAAAAGCCTTTTAAAATATTCCCTTAATTGCATTACAACAGTTTAAAAAATCAAATTAATTGGATGCATGGGAAGGTTTTCTGAATAACGAAGCTTGTATAGTCCGTGTAATATTTCTCTGTCATACAAGAGAAAAATCGAATGTACAGCGTATTAATAGTATTTATTTATTTTGCAGCATACGGTAATATGGAAACCAATGGCCGTACAGGTGAACGGATTAATTTATAAGCGAATGAATCTACATATTGTATTGGGTTCTGCTTTAATAATGCAAGCGAAAGTACGCAGGTCCTAAAAATACTCTTTAACAACATGAACTAAATAAATGGGTGGTCTTGTTGGAGTATTTGACTAGACAGATACTAGGTCTTCCTGCGGCTGCGCCCGGTTTCTGAAAAAATCCATCTGAAGCTTTAAAACAATGATCTTTCTGTCACCGTAAGGGTGCCTATCCATTACAGCGGAGCGGGGCAACGGAGTGGAGACACGGAGATATTTTAACCAATGGAATTGCATAAAATTTCCGCACCACGTGAGTCACTGACATTTTGACGTGATTGGTTAAAATTCCTACGGAACCTTATTATTAAGCCTCCGCTGACCGCCCGTCCGTCCATCTGTCTGTAGAGGGCTGTATCTCAAGAACATAGATTGAATATTTCTAGTGCGGCTATAACAAAAAGTAATGAAAATTAAGCTTTATGGTACGGAACCCTTCGTGTGCGAGTCCAACTCGCACTTGGCCGGTTTTTTGTTTAATGCGGTAGCTTTGTTAAATGGGGACTAGTCAAGTCATCAAAATAATGATAACCGTTAGTTTCGAATTCCATGTAGTTGTTAGTTATTTCGATTTTCTGTGTTCATTAAAACGACTCATTTTCAAGGGAAACACTTTATGTAGGTATGTCCCCAGGGCACGCTTCTTTTCATCATCATGCGTTGCGGGTGTCTTAGATATCAGCCAGTCCTTGGTTTTCATCGCCTATTGTCATGTGGATAAATCTGATTGACCTTTTTGTGTTTTTGAGATGATCTAGCTCATGGCGAAATCACTTAGCAATTACTTTAATTATTGATCAAATCGAAGATTGGGCAAACTGAAGAAGCAGCTCCGTGAATTAAAATGTTGCCCCGACACCAAATAAAATGGCTGGAAGTCAAGAGGATGATAAGAAGCATATTGCGTTAGAATGATATACCATCTTGGAAACTCGCTAAATGATCCTTTTTCAAGGATATGAAATTATCAAATGACTCCTCCCACTCTAGATGGAGCAGAAGGGAGTGTCAGACTCTTACTGACTAAAATCAATCTGTGTTTCTCCAAGGGACACGGACTGGTTTGGCATACTCTTTGCATTCCGGGACCGCGGTGAATCTTTCGAACAAGTTACTATACTTCTCCTACTTACTTTTACACCGAAGCAAAATGATGAGAAGTCCGTCCGCTTATCACTTGAGGCGCGGCCATAGGCTCGCGGGTGTTTTATATTTAACCGGAATATGTATTCCATTTTCTCTTTATGTATTCCATGTATTTTACGAATTCACTAATATTCATGTAAATATAGCTTATTTATGGTTAATGATTTACTGTAACGTCCATTAATATTATTCACGCTAAAAGAGTAAGGGTTTAATTCAGCCAATTCAAACTATTATTCAGATAAATGTGCAGTTGACCTACTTATGGCGGCTTCATATTTCTGCGCCATTTATTTTATATCTTTACATTACCTACGTAAAGCAGCCTTCAGCTAGGTAAAGGTTTAAACGAGATACGAAAGCCCTCTTTGTAGAGAACCGTAAGTAATAATGTTGCATAAAAAAGTTGGAACAACACTCTTTCGACGTAACGAACAATGTTTTTACAGGCGAATACCAAACAATGATGTATTTTTGCTTTTTAAACCCAGTTTATTTCGTTCACTCTTATAACTTTACATCTGAACGTGGACTTTCTACACCTGTACAAACAGAAATAGAAAAAGGACTACAATATATGAAAAACGTATCGTTTGGCTTTGATCACCCCCTTTTCAATAATAGAGCTGGGTCGGTCCCTTTGTGCCGTCTCTTGCCCGGGGCACATTTACCGTAGAACTGTAATGTGTCCATTTAATTTATAATACGAAAATTAGAGTGCTCCTCGATACATAACCCTTTTCAAAGTATTGAAGGTTCTAATTTCTTTAAAATGTCACTGAGAATGTTGACAGATGGATTTAGCCGTAGTGTACTGTTGCTGATGGATTTTTTAACCCTTTCAGTGCCAACTTTTTTCGGTCACATGTTTTTAAGTACTTATTACATTTACAAGCATTCAAATGATTCAAGTACTAATCAAATGGTATTTGTATACGTAGGTATCTAGTTACCTACGTTCGAGAACCGGTGGAATGGGGTCGCCAGAGTTGAAGAAAGGGCTGCGTAAGATGTAGTTAACTCTTCCCTAGTGTTTTTGTTACTGTAATATTTTCAAGTTTATATCAGACGTATCTTTAACAATTATCTATTTCAAGAATCTACATAAATAGTATAAAACAAAGGCAGGCAGCTACTTTTCTCCGGTTTCTGAGGTTCTTATCGGTCGTTTTTCTTTTCGATAACTACTCACCAACCAATGGGTTAGTCTGTCTCTATCAATTTCCCCGATTACTTCTAAGCCACGCAACCGATTCTGATATGGTTTTTCTCTCATAAAAAGAGTGATAAACGAAGCAGGATTGTGCATAAAATTATAATTATAATAAAAAATTCCATCACATCGATATGTTTGTTTTGTCTGCTGCTAAATTCAGAAGAACTGTACTCAGTGCATTGGGTCAGTTGTAGTTAAGTAGAGTTATTGTGATCGCTTGATTTGTTTGTCATTCTAGTAGGTATTTAATTTCGCTTAAGATTTGGTAGGCACCAGAAAAGCAGTTGTTTTTTATTTTTTTAATGTATTGTATATATTTTTTCTCTTTGTTTAATTAAGAATTTAGTTAAAATCGCATGCTTTGCAAAGATCACTTAATTGTATTTCGTGGAAAATGTTGTTGGTCACACATTTGATCACATTCTTTTGTACTTCTTTTTATAAAATGTTATGTGTCACTGTTTGTTTTCCCTAATAAATATAAATAAAATGTCGAAGCGAAGCCAAGGTAGGTAGGTATCAAATTATATAAAAATTTGATTTTCACGTTGAAATAATTAGCACAAAAAGAATTATACCTAACTTTAATTTTGGAAGTCGATGTATTTGGTTATTTTTTCTTTTTTTGACACTGACATACAAAATTAAAGTTATTTTATAATTTGTAGTGATTTGTTTTTGGAAAACGGTTGTAAGTACTTACTTTTTTTTTTTTGTAAAAAGTTTTTTAGTTTTTCCCGTTCTAGTGGTACCTACGTACCCATTCACAGCGTGCTGTTATGTTATGAACTGGTGTAACAAATAAACAGACATCAAATTTCAGCAACCCCGATCCATTTGCTGTCATTTATTGAAGAGTTCCGTTGCCTACTTCCGAAGTTCTTCATCAGATCTTCACGAAATTGAGATGGGACCAGTTCGGGAAAATACTCTTTCAAACAAAACAAGAATCATTCAAATCGGTTTTTCAATTGGCGAAAATATCACTGAACAAACATTTTTTATGAGAACCCATCATCAGATCCTAACTTATAACTTCCATCATCAAGTCAGCAACATGAGATGATTACCCGGATCAAACATCAGAATTGCGTTAGAAAGTTTATGTAAAACATTGTATGCCTCTAAATCTCTGATTTTCATGGGATCCCATCACCAGATTCCGGCTTGGTGACAATGGGATCATAACAGGAGAAAAGATTTTTTGAAATCGGTCCACAATTGACGGAGTTTTCGGTGAACATATATAAAAAACATACACCCGAACATAGAGCCTCCTCCTTTTTGAAGAAGTCGGTTAAATAGGTACCATTCCTCTTAAGGTATTTTATTTACATTTCTTCCGTAACAAGGCTTCCATAACAAGAATTCGTATTGTTATAACGAGTACACGAAATTCGGTGTTAATCATAAACAAGCGGGTGACGAGTACGGTCGCGGTATGCGGGCTGACAAACAAACAAAAACGAACTTCTTTTATGTATTGTATGGTCTGAGTAAGGGGATGAGAGCGATTTAGAGAGATTTTAGCAGATATAGAAGTAGGGGATGATAGCGATATTAGCATCGAAAGATATCGGTACCTAACAGTTTTCAGATTAATTATTTATTTTATTTCAATCACTCTCTGCACACAACACCTCACACAGTGTCACGTCACACAGAGAGTCATCAAAAACAATGAAATAATACTTTAAAAAAATAGAATATAGTAAAAATAATCAAAATAATTATAAAATATTGATGCCTTGGTATGCGATGTATTTCGATTACAACATTCTCTTTTCCCAGATTTTTTATTAAGAAGGCAAGTCACTATAACCCCCGGTTTTACGAATTAAACGCAAGTCAAGAGAAAACACATCACATTACTTGCGTTTAAATTGTATGTTGAAAATTCGTTAAATCAATCAAAAGAGATACATGCATTTGAAAACATTAATTTTTATTGTCGTGCCAGAAACTTGGCCTGAGCTACAAAGCCTTTTAGGCAGGTCCTACTGCACATAACATTCATCATCAAAAGTGCAGTCACATATTATCACTTAAGATATCGCCGTAGATGTTATAAATCCAGATTCCACCCACTCCAGACACATATTTATTCTTCTTTACACAGAACTTGATAAATGTTTTCATGGAAAAATCTCCGCTTTACATACTGCGATGTTTTCCATCGGCAATTTCCGATGTAAGCTAGTAAATAAAACGGAAATAATAAATTCTGTATCATATTTACTTCAAACGATTGCATATCGCATCAAAAAGGAATACAAAAATCAACAAGTTTGGCGACACAGCCAGGCACACAGAGGACTTGTATACACGACTCATATAGATATTTTATATTTAAATATACCAAGTATTGACAGTATGTCCGAAACTCTGAAATAAAACAGTTTTGTTTTTAATTCTGATAGTCAAAGCTTATGAAAACTTCCAATTTATGAAACGGTAGCAACTGCAAATAAAAATGGCGGACTATTGACAGTACGATATCGGAGGGATCAAAATTTTATGTGACAACCAACTAAACCCGGTATTAATAGTAGTTATCGAAATGTGAAACATATATTTTATACATTTATCAAGTTCCCAGATTTTTACGAAACAAAATCATAGCGACCTGCATACTAACTACAGATATTTATTTTAATACTAGCTGATGCTGGCTTCGCCTGCTTGACTTATATACCAAAACCTTCCTCGAGAACCACTCTATCCATTGATCCGACTTTTTCAAAAAGGAGGAGGTTCTATGAGTATGTTCGGCTGCGTGTTTTTTTTTTATGTTGTTTTTACCAATTTCTCCGCCAATTGTGGACCGATTTCAAAAAGTCTTTTTGTAGGCAGTCCCATTGTCACCAAGTTAGAATATTGATGATGGGATCCCATAGAAATCGAGGGAAACCTTCAAATTTTAGAGGCACATACAATGTTTTTCATAAACTTACTAACGTAACTCAGATATTAGTGCCTGGTAATCATCATCTTATGTTGCTGAGCTGATGATGGAAGGTATAAGTCAGGACTTGGCAACAGGAAAAATGTTTGTTCAGCGATATTTTCGCCTATTGACAACCAATTTGGATGATTCTTTTTTTGTTTGAAAGAGTATTTTCCCGGACTAGCTCCATATGAAATTTGTGAAGATCTGATGAAGAACTTCGAAGGTAGGCGACAAAATTCTTCAATTAATGATAGCAAATGGATCGGGATTGCTGATGTGTTTATTATTCACTGCAGTTCATAACATAACATCACGCTGGTACGCTGTGAAAGGGCAGGGCAATATGAGCCACAGATTGAATAACCTTATTCAACATATGGCTCATATTCCAAATAATTTAGTATTTGTGATACAAAACGATTATTGCGCTAATACACGATCGACACTATCATTTTAGCAAACCCTAACGCATTTTCGTGCCGACAGAGGGTGCTATCCGGTTTTACGAACAAAAGATCGCGTCGATCGCGTACTTACACAACGATCGCATTGTATTAGAACGATGCCGTGTTCCAAACCCAAAAGCCCCAACATTATAAATTACAAGTTCATTAAGGGTTCATTGGTATCTTACCACGGTCCTCATCTCATATGGCTAATGAATTTTAATCTCTACATAATCGTGGAACCGATCCATCAAACGCTCTCGGTCAGCCCGACCGGCCCAACAAAGGGTTTTAATGCGGTTATCTTTTGCTTTGTTAACGCTCTTTCTTCTATCTTTTCCTTTCATATAGCCGAACATTTACTTTATAAATGTTATACGTCGAATTTGAGTAGAATTTTAGCGTATTTTGATTTAGAGCTCACAGTTTTTTGTGGATTGGGAATAATCGGAATAGTTCTTTTATATCCGAGTGTCATGTAGTTGATTTAAAATACATTGTATTTCTTTTTCATGCAATTTAAATAAAGAAAATGCTGACCCCAAATAAATTGGATTGAGTGCCGGATAAAAATGATGGATAATGTAAAAAGAATGTTTGCTAGCAAACGTGAAAACAGTAATTTCAGTCGCAATAGAGTCCAATCTAATGATCATGATTAACTTTATTACAAAACAACGGAATTGACATTGAGATACTTAGATACAAAGCAAACAATGTTATAATAAATAGCAGTAATTAAATTTGACTTTACAAACAGGTATCATTTTATTCTCTCCTTTAAAGGGAGTAAACAAAATGTACAGTTACTACGAACGATAGCTAATAACAGCGGACACGACATTCTTTAGAAAATTTTACAAAGGAAAGGACAAATCTTTTGTCATTGTTTACTAGTTATTAATATAATACTTGGCTAAATAAATGCGAATACTTTTAAGCGCCCTTTAAGTCAAGTTTAAATTAAACTTGCCTATGTCTGAAATTCGGCAGCATTTATAAAAGCAGGCAAAGAAGACGCGGCCGCCCGAAGGCACCCTACTGAGTAGATTTAATTAACAAGATATGGGTCTCTTTTAAACCAACTCTACCTACTTTTTGGAACATTGGAGATTAAAATTCAATGAGCCGACAAGATATTAAATAAAATCCGAGACTATAGTTTTACGTACGTAAAGGAGAGTTAATTAATTTTTAAAATTAATCAAGTCGCCGTCGGTGCCAATAAATTCTTTTTGTACTCGTAATACTGATCGGGAATGCGAGATCCCATTTTTAAACTTCGTAATTCGATTAAATTTCTGATGTAAAATTGTTTTCATTATCAATTTTGTTTGGGACATTGTTTCCGCTCGTGAATCTCGTAAATTATGAACTGTATGTTCTCTGCAAGCCCCCCGGCCAAGCCGTAGCTGTGTTAAAACGAATTGAAAACCGGTAATCGAATACTCGCAATGGGAGCTATGTCAATATTTTAAATTTAAATATCAAATGGAAGTAGGTACCGAACGGGTTAATATTTATTTTATTCACCATGTTACATCCATCTCTGTTCGGATTTTAAATAACAAACTTGTTTTAAATGAAACTATGTTTATTTGTGTTCAGTTGTACAGCAAGTATTATTCGTTATTTGGCTGAAAAACGTATCAACTTTTACGCTTTAGGTATTTATAGTGAAATTATCATCGATGTAATGATTAATTTTATACCAATAAAGCTTCGCTCCAAAGTTATTTTTTGGTTAAATTTCGTAAACACGGCGGTATGAACGATGAATAAAAATAAGGGGGATGTGACACAAGATAAAGGAGGTCACAACTTTGTTGTTACTTTAGAGCCTGAAACATCTTTGGCGTCATCTGACGGCGTAGTTCGACGGGAAAATTAAAAAAAGCAAGAACGCCAGCTGCCCACCTTAATTAGATTTTTTCGAATTATATAACATTTTTTTTGGAGCGTGTTCGTTGGTAGAATAACATAAAATTGTTAATAACTGCACTAAAGCTGAGAGTACAATGTCGGGTATTTTTACGTGACTCGTTCCTGAGCTATAAGATATCTTCTTTATGTGTCTTATTGGGAGGAGTGAGGCATTGACAGAAGGTAAATGTCTTTTTGCTATTTTCATTCAGTGGATGAAAGGAGCTCGTTTTGTTTTTACAAGCTGTGCTTGTGACAGCAGGTCAAAAAGCTTCTTCTGTTGAAATACAGCTTCTTTGTAACCCGCGACTTTGTTAGTTTTGGTGGAGTTTCTTTTTTTAACAGAGTCTCTACTTGGGGTAGTTTTTTCGACCAAAATTGACAGGGTCACGTTTGACCCAGTTTCATCTGATGGTAAGTTGTTCCATTTATTTATTTTATGTACATATATTTTACATTTTTAAATATTTCTATAAAAATAATAAATAAAAATCTATCGGTATCGGGAGCAGGGTCCAAGCTACCGGTGGTTAGGGCTCTACGGGCCGTGTCCAGGAGTACTGCTTTCTGGATCAAGCCCTTGATCCACCTGCCCAACGAGAGCCTCTTCAGGTGTTGATCGAGGCTCTTCCATTGGGAAGTAATTATTATAAACAACCAACTAATCCTATCCTATCCAACTAAAATTGTAAATGCGAAAGTTTGTGATGGTGGATGGACGTTTATTACTCTTTCACCGCCTTTCGCCTGAAAGGATCTTCGTGAAATTTGGCACAAAGGTAGATTATAGTCTTGAATATTTTTTTTCAACGTCGCGGGCGTATCTATGGGCGACAGCTAGTAAAATATGAATTCACTTGTTGACAAGCCAATCAAATAAAGTGCCTCATGTAAAAGCGACTACAGCAAACAGCCTTTTAAAATGAGACCATGACAAGTCCTCTAAGCTTCGCAAACAGAAGCAACGAGAACTGCTCTAATTAATTATAGAACAATGTATATTATAATAGGTACCTACTGAATTTTAAATAAGAAGGACAGTGACGAAGGTTAAGTATGTTGTCTGCTCCGTTTGTTGTACTTTACCTGTAACAAAATAATCAAAATGTTAATTTCGAGTGAAAGAGATATAGTAGAAATATAAATTAAATAGGGAAAAAATAAAATAGGGCCGGTTTCTTTGTCCAGAGAACATTATGAAAATATTGCGATATTAACATTACGATATTATTGTTAGTATGCCGTGTCCAGTATCGCGGTGAGCCCGTAAAACACTAATTGGTGCCCTGAAATACCGAGACAGGCTCGGCAGACCACGTAGGAGGTGGCGGATCTCAGGCTACTCGGATGTATTCCTTGGAAATCGGAAAAAGACTTGTGCCATTTTGGGTGGCCCCAGGAACAATGAGAGGAATGGAAATGGGGGCCAGTGCGGTAGTTCAGGATACATAAAATAATATAATAACGTTAAACAACTACAGGCAATATTTAAATCATGCTCGACTAATATCTTCCCTTCCTTATACCAATTTATTTGGTGTCGTCACAGCATGTCTTCTTTTTACACGTCTATTTAGCGTCATCTAAATAGTTACCCCTTTCTAGCCATACAATCAATCTGCCTAGCCTTTTCTGAATTATACTGAAGCATGATTTTTTTTACTATTGATAGGCATACGTTAGACCACTATCTCACCTGATGTTAAGCGATGCGGTTTAAGATGGAGCACGCTTCCCTAGAAGTAACCTATTCACTCTTGACTTAAAGACTCCCAGGTTGTAGCTATCAGGATTCAGAAAACACAGACTCAGGCAGGGAATTCCACTCCCATGATTTCTAATACAACCGGATACAGGTGAGTACCAGTATTTCACATAGAGCGACGGCCTGTCTGACCCCCACGACTGGCGTCAGATTGGCTTCTGACTGCACCACAAGCGTTGCTTAGCCACTAAGATCGATAATATCATGTTCGATATAACACCAACACAGAACTAACCCATAAATGTGTGAGTAGAACTTAGGAGGCAGTCGTCCAAAACCTACTGTATAAAAAAAAAGACGATAACACATGCCACACGAAACGCCACCCTGTGAAGCACCGAAATGAAAACGAAAAAAAAAAACTGCTACCTAAAAACTCCACATACGACCCCGCATCTTCCAAGCACTCACAACAGACCACATATAGGAGGTTTTTTTTCTTAAAAATAAAATAGTTCTCATTTAAATCCGAGCCAGTCAACAGGTGACCCTGGCAACTAGCCAGCACAGCTTGGCATGGAACGAGCTGGCTTATCTAGCAAGCTATTGAATATTATGGACTCTCATGGCCCATTTGTACGATGAGAGTTTTTATGTAGTGTGGGGATACTTATAAAAGTAAAAAGACTAAAATTGGAAGGATTTTTAATTCAGTGATTGATACTGCAGTGTTGGCACCACCTGCACCATATTCTCGTCTTGCTACTTCATTCTATAAAAACCCTGTGAACACGTCTCCACACGGCTTTAATATCGCGGCGATATAACAACTGAAATTGATGAGCAGAACTTCAATTTGCAGCGATTCCCTCGGTCGTGGAAGTGGCTCCTAAGCGTAGGGTCCTAAAGATGATCAGCATCATTCAGTGCTTAACGTGATGAGATCAGTAGATGAGTTACTATATCTTCACTGATATGCACTGTTAGGCTACCCGCGCACTGGTGACTTTTTGTCCAGTGACAGTACTTTTCTCTCTTTCGCAATTGTGAAGTGGATCAAAAAGAAAGATACATAATGTCACGGTGACAAAAGTCACCAGTGCGCGCCTAGTCTTATCTAAACTCTATTAGAATAAGTGACATTCATCAGCGATAGCGATTGTCAAAATGTGACGTTTCTACAGCTACAGTTTCTACGAGTACAATACATTATGCCACTCGCGCCGCCATTTTGGAAATATGGCTGAATCTAAAATGGCGCTCCACTATACTGCCAGGGTTGCGGAATTTGGTCGAAAGAGTCACTGCGGCCCTGGAACTCGATGTGCATTTGGAGGAACACTGATGGGTTTTAGTCTGTAAAAGTCTAACACTCCTCCTTCCGCTCCGCTCAGAACAGAAAAAGTCATTTCATGATTTCACATCCTAAAATAAAAATATACTTTTAATCATTGAGGTATTACCACTACGTTACTATGCTAGTAATATAGTTCAATGCTTTTAATTTTCAAATTACAAAGAAACTCTCACTGACTGCAATATCTACGGCTTTATGGATTTCGATGAAAATTTAAACACCAGTAGGTAGACAATGGCCTGCATTAAACAGTTTCCGAGCAAAACATTTTAGAATATTTTATGAAAACCATTTACCAATCTACATGGGTATAGTTGATCCTTTATCCTCGAACAACCAATCAATACGGCCATGCAATCGAAGTAACTAACTAGGTTCAAAATAAAAATCCCACGTTGAAATGTTTGCATACACGGTACTGGATCAAGCTTTAGATTACCGTCGAACTAGTACTGAATCCATTTGCCCACTGCCCACTGGCAAAAATAAAGTGTTTGCCCATCGATTGTAAACAATACGAGTGCGAGTTATTCTGCAAGATTTTTTATGCAAGCTTTAGTTCGTACAGATTTTTTTTTAACTTTGCTGGCAAACTAAGTTTGTTGTTTGGGTTTTTGGCGGAGGCTATTGCTGAAATTCTGGCATGGCGTTTATTTTGTTTGTGTGTGTTACTGCCATTTTGAGTTTGCTTTTCATCTGTTATGTAAAATAAGGCCGTTAGGTGGTTACTTGAGGCAAAAATGTCAAATCCTGTTGCGCAGCACATCCAAGATCAAAGATCAGCCAAATATATACTATAACCCTTTCCATATTATGTTGCCTGGAAGAAAGCGATAAGGCTGCCAGTTATATGTTACGTTGTGACTCCTTTATATAATTAGTAGTTAATTAGTAATTACTGACAAAAAAATACATAAGTGTATTCTGTTTACGAGTAGAAGGTAAATTAAACATGCTTACAGGTAAATATCAAAGACAATCATTAGTTAGAATATGGTTGCTACAGTATGTGCTATAGCAACGATATTCTACCCAATACTTGCCACTTACATATAAAATACAGAAAATCTAATAATAGAAAGTTAAAACCGTGTTTTGTTTCACCTACCATTATATTGAAGGAGGGATCTCCCGAGGGGGAACCGGCTTTAAATCTAACACATACACAAGGAATTTTGTTTATGTGTGATTTCGGCATATGGGATTATATATACCTGGGAACATTTTGCGGTAAAGGGTAGGTACTTAGTAGTTCAAATAAAATGTCTTGGCTTAGAAGAATTAAGGGATGACGGTGGACGTGTTAATCCAGGGTGGCTGTGGTTTAGACTGAGTAACTATCTGTTGGATGCAGTGCCTGAGCCCAGGGTGTGATTTATCTTTTATTTATGATAGTTGGTTTATTGTGATAACGATTAGGTATTTTCCTTTGTTGCCGTTTTATTACGGGCCCCTTGGAACTTTCATGATTAAGAATTTTAAACTATACGTTTAAACCAAGACCATATGGCATAACCAAATTGTAGAAATGTTAACACTTTTTAAGTGAAAAGTTAAGAAAATTAACGAAAAAATATCAGAAAAATTATGTTCTGCTTCCGTCGAGATAATGTGAAATAGATTAATTACTCTGCTATTTTGATAACAGAGTAATGCAGAGGCCTTAGGTGCTTGAGATGAGTTTTTGCTCTCAAGGTCATCTGTTATTATATGTTAATATTATTTTTCACCCCCACCAGGTCTTTGGTCCACCTGGTGGGAGGCCTTTCAGTGTTGCAATTGGCATGGTGAAAGCAAAGTAAGGGCAGAAACAAAAATAAAAGAAAATGCGACCCAAAGATAATATCAATGTAGCAGAAATTGCACAGTCATCTTCAAATATCTTCAAGTTTACGGTTCTAAGTAGCCTTGTGTAAACCCACAAAGCAAATAAACTGTCTATCTAAGTTTAAATTAAGCACAAAGCATTTTCCGCCCTCAGTAGGTACTTCTTGATTCAGGCGACTCATTATTTGAGTTGAACAGCCAGCTTTACTTAAGACATGACAAAGACATCTTCCCCATGTTCTTTCTAAAGAAACAATTTACAATTGAATTTTTCATACACTACTGTTGCACCTGAAATGTCGGAATTATACGGAGTTCTTTAAACAGTCGCTGCACTATGAAGTCACGTTGAATTATTCAAATTTTCTTCTTGCTATTTTTCTTGATAATAAACTTGAATGAAGCAGGTTGCAGTCAACTAAAATACTAAAGAATAATATAATCATACATGTACTAAATTTTCTCCAGACTTATTACGTCGTAAGTACCGAGGTGATAGCGGTTGATACTCTCTAGATAATAGAATCTTGTTTTTTGTGTAATGGTTCGTATAATTTTCTCGGCTTTTTCCTCAAACTTAAGCGCATGCAACAGTTAGCCGAGGAGGCCTAGGAGGAGGCTTAAGAACATGCCAGAAACAACAGGTAGGCTGGCGTGCAGCCAACTAAGCCTCTACGAGGCTACGCGGCTACGCTGCTACGCTTTGTGCTACGACGCTACGAGCGCATGATCGTAGCTGCAGCTGTCTCGCTACACTGCACTTAAATGACTTTCACTTTAGACAGTTTTAAACTTCGAGCTTTTGTTATTCTACCAACAATAAGAAAAAATCTTGACATCTTATTAACGATAAAATACTCACAAAGTTAACCTTTTCTATCATTATGCTCTAATTTGATTAAAACCAAGTCAAGGTTTTTAATTAGTTAGCTAAACAACGCTTGTAATTAAGGCGAATAAAGTTGAATCGGAGCTCATATTTTCGTCGGATAAAAGTCGGCCGACAGTCAGCTCAAAAATCTTGGCTAGATTCAGGTTGGTACAAAGAATTATAATTTACAATTTACTTGGCGATTTTTCACGAGGCGGTTCAGCCATACGAGACGAATTAGCTCATTCTCATTATACCTTGTGTCACCAAAGAGCACAGTCGGGGTTAAGCGCGCGTATCATTCCAACGTTTACAAATTTTATTACCCATCTCCTTTTGTTCTGCTTTACGGGCGGGGCGGGTTTCGCAGTCTCATTGTGCAGCTACAGGGTGTAAACACGTTACATACACACGCCGAATAAAAATAACTCTCTCAATAAAAAAACACGGTAATAAAACAAGGTGGATGCATCGTTAGTTTAGCTACGATTCGTTTACAGCCGATTGTTTTAGAATAACCCATTAAAAATGTTTCACGTGAAAATATGAAACAAAAACACGGTCCGTTTAAAAATATTGGAAGCGCAAGGGCCGTGTGTTGAGTATCATAAAAAAATATCATGCAAAGAATCGAACAACAAAATAACATTGCAGTAACAATAAAAGAGTAACATGAAATCATAATAAATACAGATTCGTTTGGAGTAGATATTGGATATTTTATTTTCATTTAATGTTAGTTTCATTGGTATCCATGAAACATCCTTTTCCATATAGTACAAAGTAAATCAGTTGTCTACTTGAGTATGTATTCGCTGAAGACGTTAAATAAGTAGGAACTGTAAATAATTTTGTCGCATAAGTTGAAAACCGTGTTATGCTTTACGTAAGCCGTAAGTCAAATATCAAATTTCATAAAAAAATAAGTTGTTGGGAACAATATTTGTACGACCTACATGTATTTGTTCCGAGTCTGGGTGTTTTTCTATCTATAATATGTATATATTTACAAAAAAAAAATGTATATAAGTAGTTTATCAGCCATGTCGTTACCATAACACAAGCATTAGGTTGCTTAGCTTGGGACTATATGGCGTTGTGAAATGTCCAAGGATATTATATTATATATTATTATTATATTATTATTAATAGGCTTTCTGTATCATCATTGTTGCTAAGCGACAGTCTTTTTCTTTTTTAGATATCTACATACTAGCTTCGGCACGCGACTTCGTACGCGCTTATTCCGTTGTTTCCAGGTCCCGTAAGAATTTTGGGAAATCTCTAAAGAACCTAAATGCCTAAATCCAGCTTTCTACGACTAGTAGTTTTAGCTGTGCGTTGTCTGTAAGTCACTCGGTCAGTCAGTAAGGGTACAATTTTTAGGATTACTAACTAACCCTCGCGAATACCGTCAACGCCTGTGTACGTCGCGAATTTTTATTTGCACGCTTTTTATAAAATTAAAGTAGCTAATAATTAAAGAAGTTTTTGTATCGTTAGCTATTTTCCAGTGAAAGTCCCGTCAAAATCGGTTCATCGGTTTCAGAGATTAATCTAAACTAACTAACAGACCACATAAAAGTTAAAATATGTATAATTTGGTGTAAGTACATACTGTGTAAGCATTCATATGCATTTGGTAAAAAAACCGTTGACTGACTAACCACACAAACATAAGTAACCTACACTTTCGACTCTGTTGTAGACAATTATCGTGATGTTTCAATTATTTATTGTAAATAATAACAACCAATATTCATTACTGTGATAAAAAGTGCGTCGCATTAAAAAAAATGCACATTTAAAATCGAATAATTTTAGTACCAATAATAAAACAACACCTTTTACATCTATCTCCCGTCTCCATCCTTCGGATTAGCTAAAATATAAATTCCGAAGATGTCTCAACTCGTCGAATGAATTATGAAGCGCATATCATGTTTCCTGATTCACAAGAATATGTGTAGCCAGCTTTATAGCTACTATAAAGTACTGTGAATAGAATTAACAAAGTATTTTAATACTTTAATTTAAGACGGGGCCACGGTAGACCACGAAGGACATGGCGGAACGATTTGATTGTGTTCCTTAGAGATTGGCAGGAAGAAGCACAGAACTGGAAACAATGTAAGGAATGGAGGGAAGCCCTTTGCCCGGCAGTGGGGCAGTTCGACCCTAGATATACTCATAATGATATAATATCATATTTTTTATTATTATTATAGTCCCATATCTGCTTCTGAGCAAAGCTTTAGCCAGATAATATAACTTGGTGTAGGTAATACTCACAGAAAACGATAACAAAGAGTCAAAACTGTTTTTGCGCTGTGGTAGGAGACCAATATTAGAAGTACTGCAGTGCGATTCTGTAAACATGTCGAAGTGAACACTTAGTCGAAGTAAACGACAAGTGAGCTCTCAAACCATACAAACAAGAATGACTGTGTCAGCTCACTTGTCGTTCACTCCACCTAAGTGATCACGGTGAGATGTCGACAGAATCGTCCGGCTGATCTAAATCAAAATTATATCACTTGAAAGCACACTGTCGTGGAGTGTTATCGTAAGCATATTACCCGGAAAAAATGCACGATCCTTGTTGTTAAAAAAATACTATCATTAAGTTAATGAAACGCATTTTATTTACAGCTACAACTATCTATAAAAAAAAAAAAACATAGATATATGTACCTACACCACCGCTCCTGAGTTCTATTACCAAGAAACTGAAAGATCTTCAACCATTTCCAATTAATTAGCAAGCAAGCAAGTCAAGTAATTTCATATTGACCGTAGACTCATCATAACTCGTCGCGGTATACCGGTACACGGTTCTACCGGTATATTGCAAACAGATCGATCTTACCGGAATGAAGTACAAATAAGTACACAGACAGAAAGTTATTCGACTCGGTCGTTTATCAGAAATCTTTGGCGAAGTTTTTACCGTTTGATTTGTTACTACGAATACTCTTCGATGTTGATCTATGGCACCGGTTGGGTTAGTCGTTTGAATGGAGAGCGCGAGCGATATCTTTTTAAATTGATTTGTGAAAATTATTTAATTCTTATCAACAAAAACCTGCGTGTAGATCACCAGCGCGGCGTCTGGTAAAGCATGCAAGTAATTAATCAAAGTACATTAAATAATTTGGCATTGAGATGAAAAGTACAGCTGTAGTAAATTTGCAGGCACACATCTAACTTTACTGTAACATCACAATGTAGGTATGTTTTTAGGGTTCCGTATCAAAATGGGAAAAAGGGACCATAGTGGTGTGACTAAGTCTGTCCGTCAGCTAGATATCTCAAGAACTACTAATGCTATCAACCTGAAATTCCGAATAGATTTAGATGTCGTTTGCTGAACTATTTTGCAAATAAGAAAGAAATAAATAAAAATGTTTGTATTGTTTTGCAACAGCGACTGAAAGGGGTTCTTAAAAATTCAAAGTGGGGCTACGGAACCCTTGGTGCGCGAGTCCGACTCGCTTTTGACCGGTTTTTTTAATTATTATTGCTAGGCTCGGGTTTGACCAATATGACACTTAAATCTTTTTTTTTTGTCAATTAAGCGCCATTTTTCTTCTTATCACCCCAGCATAATATTCAAGTCCTCAAGCCTTCTTTGCATATTCTATCATCCGTGTTTAGTTAGGACTTCACGCTCTGCAATTTTATTGCTCTGTTTGCACTGCCGTGTATTTGGCGAGGTTTAAAAAGTTACATTACGTAATCGATTTGAGTGAATGAAGACAGATCTTAGTACAACAATAAATAAATTGAATTAAATAGTTTTTGTCGGATGGTGACAAGAGAACAACATCTTGTCAAAATTATGTGGCACTAGCTGACCCGCGCAGCTTCGTCTGCGTGACATTTTTCATTACTGCTCCGCTCCTATTTGTTTTAGCGTGATGATATAGCCTATAACCTTCCTCGATAAATGGGCTATCTAACACTGAAAGAACTTTTCAAATCGGACCAGTAGTTCCTGAGATTACCGCGTTCAACCAAACAAACAAACAAACTCTTCTGCTTTATAATATAAGTATAGATTACCACTACTACAATAATAAACACTAAAGCCGGGTTTATATTGTTGTGTTGTGAGGAGGATTCCGTCGTAATTAATTAGCTACAAAACTCGTTGTGATATGACGTAGGACTAAACTGATTCCTTTGATTGGTGTATCCCGAGCTACGACATAACTGGAAACAATAGCAAAAACCTGAGGGCCAATGCTACTAATTTTTAAACATCTTTCACATTCGCATGTCAATCGCAAACTGTCAATAAAGCCTTAATTTTCATACATTTTTGACAGTTTGCGATTGAGATGCGAATGCGAAGCGAATGTGAAAATTAGTAGAATTGGCACTTAATCTTTCATTTTTAAGTAGTCGCAAACTGTCGAAAGTTTGTGGAAATTGGGGTTTTTGACATGCTGAGATGCGAATGTTGCTTAAAAAATAGTAGGATTGGCCCTCAGGACTCGTCAAGATCTGTCATGCTGAAAGATACGAAGGAGACTTTCTTCACACTAAAAATGCAGTGTTCAAAGACGACAATAATAGGACTTGAAATAACATACTGCTGTCTCCAAACCTATTTATAACTCGAGAGTAACCTATGTAAATATACGAAACCGTAACTCCTTCCAAGGTATATGTAAAGGAAAAATAATACTGAACGATTTCCCTGCAATGAAAATATAAAAAATATACATTATGTCCTGGAAAAAGTTAAACGCAATAGATATCCAGATCTACTCCGTTCGTTAAAAACGGGAAGATGATTCGAAGAAAGACAGGAATAATACAAGATAAATACCGTCGAAACCTTTGTATTTTATCAACGAATCAAGTCTCCGCTTTTCCAATGAGAAAAGGGGTTCGACAAAGCGACTTTTTTTAACGAGAAAAAAAAACTCTTTTTTAAATTAGAAGATAAGTAATACTGAGTAATATTGAGGTTCAATCCATTGGAGTCTCAGGCTGTAATGTCGTTAAGGGCACAATGGAAAGCCGGCCCGCCCGAAATGATCCGTGACGAAACTCGCTCGAATCAATTTAAAATACTTACTCTTGTTAAATCTTTGATGAATGGACGCGACAAGCATGACGGTGTAATATAATAAGTAAGTTAAAGTAATTATGCCAGGGTGGCTTTATGAACAGTCGGCGGAAACTCAATGACATTTATGGGAGGTAAACGTGAATCAAGTTAATGGCTTTGCGTATCATTTTTTTTTCTTGTTTTTTTAACCGCCTTCCAAAAAAGGAGGAGGTTCTCAATTCGGGAGTAATTTTTTATGTATGTACACCGATTACTTCGAGGTTTCTGATCCGATTTGTGTGATTTAGTATCGATCGGCATACTTGCCTTTTGGTCCAACGAAAATTGAATTCAGTTTGGATCAGTGTTTTTTTTTTTATGAGCATTTTTGCATATCTCAATTTCTGCGTAGAGTAGACGTCGTCAAAGTATCACCACTTAAAGTGAAAAATAAAAAATAACCTTTTTTGAAAAAAAGATATTCGACTTCCAAAAAAAAAACACTACAAATTAAAACTACAAACAAAACCTTAATTTCGGAAGTCGGTGTTAAAAAACAAAGGTACAAAACCAAAAACACCGACTTCCGAAATTAAGGTTATTCTATACCTTGTAGTGTTTTTCATTGTATGCGAGTTTGCGATTGTTTGATGAATACGTACTGACATAGGTAGGTGACTTTCGTGGATGCTAGCATGTAATTGGTGTGCAAAAAATATATAAAACCAAGTGCCAATTGTACTCATATTTAAGAAACGTTCGCATTCATTCAACGAAAAAGCCATAATTGCCATCCATTTTTAACAGATTGCGACTGACATGCGAATGCGCGCGCCCTCAGGTTTGAATTTGATAAAAATAGAAAAAAAAGTGAGCTTTCGTTGATATCAAATAATATAGGAATACCTATTAATTTATCAGCTATACATATGTCATTCATCGTAAGAGATCTGAAGTCACACAGAGCTCCACAAAAAATAATATCTTTGTGCGACAGTACATACTTCTACATAATAATACTTCTACTAACGTAAAATATTTAAAGCAAATATTCATGGACTCATAGACATGTGAAATTTAATCAAACTCATCATCATATTCCTGTCATTCATTCACTATCACATTTCATTCATCAAAATCACAATAAGTCAAACATTTTTAATTCCAGGCCGACAAAGGTATTTAATAGTGGAAATAGGTCAAATCTAACGAGTGACCAAAATGGAACACGGAAAATGGACAGGCGCATTGCTTCACCTGAAATTCATAGCAAACAAAGACCAACATACCGAATATTGAAGCGCAGTTCGCAGGATAGAATTCAAGCTAAAAATCGGAATCAATCGTCATATTGTCCGATATACCACAGAGGTTTCTATTTATAGTTTCAATACTCAATACTTTATTGCATTCCATTATGTATTATATAGATGGTTTAAAATGGTTAAAGGGACCCTCCCTGTCGGGCACCTACTTGCATGAGAAAATCTTGGTACAACAATATCTACTTAAAAATGAGAATGACACAGATTTAGTACACACATGAAAAGATTCTAAATATTAACACGTTTTAGAAAATTACTGCAACTGTTATAATCTGTAGAGTTAATGCCTTAGATATTATCTACCAGTCAACCAAGGACGGTGAAGAAATAACATAGTAGGTGCTTAATAAAATACAAAGTACTCTTATAACATAAACATAATTTTTTAATGTTAGGTATTATGTTTTTTTTTTAATGACTATGAATTATTTCTATCAATTCAGACTATCTATTTTTGTTATTTAACTGACTGACATTTTTAATTTGATGAATTTGAATTGAGTCTTGAATGAATGACGAATCTTGAGAGAATTATGGATCTTGTATGGTCTGAAATAAAGATTGTTAATTAATTATTTGTTTATTGTAAAACAATCTTTTTTTGTTAAATTGAACTTCTTATAAAGGTAGGACCTAATACAAATAGCAAAAGGTTAGGTAGGTACATCTATGCTGTTCTTTTGATCAATCAATCATAAACGATTCAGAAAATCTATGTCAAGTATTACGAATCTTCCATGCAGAAATAGCCCCAGTACACACCAGGGATGAGCAACATAGGTATGCGATACGTAAATACGCATCAATAGCGTAATCCTTGGCATAAAGACTAAGCATATGTACCAAATAAACAGAGAAGCCTATTGTACATTTTTTGATCCCACTTGCTATCCGTCAAAAAAGTGTAATTTCCTAAATGTTGACAGATTGCGACGAAGTCAACCACAAACGATTCAGAAAAACTAGCTCAAGTATCAAGAATCTTGAGTGCACAGCACACCAGGATTGCGCAACATAGGTATGCGGTACGTAAATACACGTACCTACCTAAATAGCGTAATCCTTGGCATAAGGGCTGTAAGCATCGTCGCAAGTCTCGTCATCGCGGTATAACAGCCGCCATTGTAAACGGACTTATTGTGCTCCGGGATTGGTTTCCCAACGAAGAAAGCGCCTCGGAATCGATTTAAAATTTTCTTTGAGAGTACCACACAACAAAAGCGGTTAATACTTGGATTCAACGTATCTGGAACATGGGTTCTCATAATTATTTATGATAAATTATTTATTGGGATATGTGCTCTGAAATTTGTTCCATTTTTTTTTTCGTTTGTCTTCGACACTAATATTATAAAGAGGAAAGTTTTGTTTGTTTGTTTGTTTGAATTGAATAGATTACATGTATTTCTTTTTTTTTTAACAGGTACAATTATTGGTGTTAATTTGTGTTATTAGTCTTAACGAAATGAAATAGTTATGATACCTACTAAACACTAGATGTCCTAACAGCTCAAAGCAATCATTGAATATGTACCTACTATATATAATATACTACCTTTAAACATATTGCTTCTGTGTTTATTACCGATTGACTAGCAGTCTGATCTCGATTATCAATACTAATAGAGGATGCAGTCTGTACAACATATACCTACATAGTCCGATATATACACGGATTCAATGCGTCCGAATCGTATAGATGGATTAGTAATTAGTGAGTGGTCCTTTAATGGAGGTCTGGTAACCATTGAGATTTGGCTATGGACCGACGTCGCCGGCAGTTCAGACTTAAGGTTGATCCACACATATCCGGGCCGTACCTGGGACGCAAACGGACCATGATCCGTCAGGAACTCAAAAAAGATTCAGTTTGGCCATTTAATATGAACTCGTTCACACAAGTCCGTGCTCAGGATGTGTCGGCACACCCACGTTCCGTTAATGGCCCTAATACTTGTGGATCAACCTTTAGTCAGTATGTATACCTACATTACCTACGTATACGGGTTACTTTAGAGTTGGACCATTACGAAGATAGAGCGACGTGTATATTCTTAATAGTCCAACTCCAAAATTTTGACCAATAGCTCTATTTATTCATACACTAGCTGTCCCCCGCGGCTTCGCTCCCGTCAATTAAGTATTCTTTGCACATTTCGAGTTTTCATTGTTTTTAAGATGTATTCTGATATTCGGGTCGGAGACAAATCCAACGAATCATTAACCATGAAAATTGGTTCAGCAGATTTCGAGTTATAAGTGTTGTAACAAACCCGTCTTTGTTTTATATATAAGATATGGTCAAAGTCTGCAACTACTGATGAGACGCAAACCGTATGACGATTTGCAATTAATTAAAAAAAAATAATGAATTATATTTCTTTTTTATTCTTCCTTTCGGAGGTCTGCTAGAAGAATTTTTTTTAGAAATGAGCAATACTTTTGTACTAATAATTATAATGCTGTATCGGTACCGTTACTCTGTACATCAATCTATTATATAAAAATGAATCGCTAAATGTGTTGGTAAGCGCATAACTCAACAACGCCTGGACCAATTTGGCCAATTCTTTTTTTGTTGTATTTGTTATCATCAGGAGAAGGTTTTTATGTAAAAAAAAGTTGCCAGTTGACGGGAGCGAAGCCGCGGGGGACAGCTAGTTGTAAAATAAATAAATAAGAAACAAAACTTTCAAAATGGTAACAGGTTATTCAAATGGCAATATAAATTTATTAAATTACATAATAGAAATATTAACTCCTTTTTGTACAACATAACTTTTTTTTTATAGGCACACGTTCGACCACTATCTCACCTGATGGTAAGCGATAATGTCGAAGATGGAGCACGCTTGCCTAAAAGTAACCTCTTAACTTAAAGACTCTCCCAGGCTGTAGCTATCAGGAAACAGACTCTGGCAGGGAATCCTACTGCTTAGCTGTACGCACAATGAATGTGTTCCCAAAACGTATAGTGCGTGTGATGGAATTACACTAATTACAATAAAAGCTTAAAATAGGGTGTCACATTGGTGCCGGAGTTGCGGGACTAGTCGAAAGAGATACCGTGGCTCCGGAACACAAAGGGCAATGAAGGAACATGGATGGGTTTTAGTCAGTAAAAGTCTGACACTCCCACCCGCTCCGCCCAAAGCGGGAGAAGTCATTTGATGATTTCTCATCCCTAAAAAAAAGGGTCTCACAATGGTCTGGTCGCTAAAGCAATCTTTAAAAGACAAAACAACAACAACTCACAACTCACAACTCTCTTTTTCTTTCTTTCTGTCTTTCTAAACTTAGGTTGGAATTGGCACAGAAAAAATATTGCTAAAATTTTTCATTCAATCTAAGGTGTAGTCGATAACTAGCATTTCAGAGATAGGTAGACAAATAAGAACAAATTTTGAACGAGCAATTGGCCTAGAGATTGTAGATACATATCTGATATCTGCTGCATGAACGTAAAAAAGTATTTTTTTTTAGCAGCAGTTCATATAGGTACCTACACGGAAGTCCTAGTATTTACCTACTTTGTTTTAGCAATCAAGGTGCTCATAAACTATTTTGTACTGAAATAAAGATTACAGGGGATACAACTCGGCCACTTACACGAGCTACGTGCTTACCTACTTCAGCACGTGGTAAGATCTGTGTTTCGCAAAATGGTTGAGAGAACGACACAAACTCACAGCTAATAACAACTTGTACCTAATGAAGGCGACCTACTTAACTCTGGATTTTTTAAAACATAAGCCAAAAAAAAATACCCAAAGACTGAAAATTCACCTCAAACCGCGCTTAAGGGCGGGTTGTTTCAACTACACTTAACGCACGCGTAAACGTTAAAAATGGTGCTAACTATCGTCAAATCAAAAAATTGGGTTGTTTCACAAAATGTCAGAGTTAACGCACGTAAAATATAACGTTTACGTTAACAGATGGTCTGAGCACTGGTTAACATGACTTTAGTTGCGTCAAATAGAACAATATTGTGAAATTTCTTTTGAATTCCTCAATACCAGTTCTTCTGATGACACAAATAAGTGGTGGAATGCAAAAAAAGCTATTTAGGTAGGACCCGTGTCAATAACTTAGCTATTGGGATGAGCAGGAATTTATACCAGAATGTTTTGAAACAACGCTTCTAATTTAACGAACGTCAAACATCGTCCGTAATCGTAACTTTTTGACGTACGTATGTTACGTTAACCAACTGTTTGATACAACCTGCCAAGACACTGACAAGACAAGACTTGAATTTTTATCTTCAAGATATAAATAATCCACTCATCAGAAAATAATCTACCATTTCCGATTCTTGGGCATAAGAAAATGTTCTTCAAGGAATAGGAGCTTAGGAAAGGTGCGTAAAACAGGGCCCTAGTTTGGGAAACACTGCCGTAGACAGCATAAAGCCCACCGTTATAAACCCGCCGTATCCACACTTTGGTATTCATTGACCGTAAAAATATTTTCTATTTTGTGAGATTGAATTTTCCCTAACATTGTTTGTAGGCGTTCTTTGCAGGTAGAGCGTGTGTAAATTTTATTTTCATGTGATATACGCCTTTCTGGTTATCTTCGTTACAATTTTCCATGATAGTATGACAAAGTTTTCAGTAATTTCACGAGGTTTTTATGTTGGAATCTGAGGTTATGGACGCATGGAAAAGGATCGAGTGAAGTGTATTGTTGCTGCTTAGTTGATCACTTTAACGCTAGGAGAGGAATATTACTGATATTATTGAATTTTACAGTAAAATTATCTCTCCCTTACAATAAACGTCATATTAAGCCTTACCTATTTATAAAAAATCTAAACATGAAAAGTTTAAACACTTATTAGCTTTTATTGAAATACTCCATACAAAATCTTTTAATTTATATTTAAAGTAATCAAATAGGTTGTTTTTAGGGTTCCGAACAAAAACGGAACCCTTATAGGATCACTGGGGTATCTGTCTGTCTGTCCGTCTGTCACAGTCAGTTTTCTCAGGATCCACTGGCCCGACTCTATTGAAATTTGGTCATATGGACTTCTGTGACCCATACCTACACAAAAGCGTTCCGTAAATATTTTTTTTTTAAGTATGGGTGTCACTTTAGGGGTCAAAGTAGAAAATATCAAAAACAAAGTTTTTCAAACTGTATCGTGAATCGACATATCAAATGAAAGTTATTCAAGAAATTAGGTCAAAACTGACCATTCCTCCCCTCCTTATCTCCGAAACTACTGAACGCGACATAGAAAAAATACAGATAACAGTTCTTTACTTACAAATTACAGGAAATCCTATAACATAACAAAAAAAAAACAATAACAAACACAAAAACGTAAAATAACAATGTTACAAAAACTTTTTACAAAAAAATACAACCGACTTCCAAAAAAAAACACTGCAAAGTAAAAAATAACTTTAATTTCGGAAGTCGGTGTTTTTGTTACTTTCTTCGTATTTTGACACCGACTTCCGAAATTAAAGTTATTTTTTACTTTGCAGTGTTTTTTTTTGGAAGTCGGTTGTATTTTTTTGTAAAAAGTTTTTTATTTTTCACTTTTTAGTGGTGCCCCACACCTAACAGCACCACTGCAAAATCGCAGAAAAGCAAAATACGCAATTTCGATTATCAAAGAGTCATCTAAATAGTCAAATTCCAGGTATTTCGATTTAAAATCCAAAGTTCGTAACCGATTTTGATATGATTTAAATGGGACCAATCTGCAAGTATATCCTTTCAGATAAAACAAGAATTTTTCAAATCGGTTCATAGTTGTCGGAGTTATGAGGTAACAAACATAAAAAAAAAAAAAAAAAAAACATACAACCGAATTGATAACCTCCTCCTTTTTGGGAAGTCGGTTAAAAAAGAAAACGGTTCGGAACCCTTTGCACGGGAGTGCGACTCGCACTTGGTCAGTTTTTTTAGATAGAGCCCATAATCACAGGGCCAAATAAGGCTTATATTTTTAAGGAAAAATGTTGATCAAAATAAAGTCTTATTTTCAAGTAAATAAGTAACACCGTTACTTCATGCACCACATATTACGGTATCACTTTACGTCGGAAGTTTCCTTATGATAGAAAAACTCAGACAATTAACTTAGTAACAGTTACGATGTGATAAAAATCTACCGTTATAATAAAACTCATAATTCAAGTATCGTAGTCTAGTTTAATTAACAACCACCATATTGATGTCGCTTGATGTTACTTTACGGTAACCCATCGATAAATCTTATTTATTTTGATTTGAAACATCTATTGGCGTGCCTTGGTAGTAAAACTAAATCGTATGCCATGCCGGAAACGACCGTGTCATATCGTGATGCTCCCACTACGCCGTCAGTTACGGACGGCGAACTTCGGAACTAATTTATAAGATTTTTATTAATTATGAATTCTTAACATAGATGTAACACATAGATGTATCTTAACACACATTTGCCGGGCATCCCGTGACGTCAGTTTTTTGTTTATATAGGTACTTTATTTGACACAGACCTTCGTAACTATCACTCATAACAAGCAAAGGAATCATCATCTGCCTAGCCTTTTCCCAACTATATTGGGGTCGGCTCCAGTCAAACCGGATTTAGCTTAATACCAGTATTTTACGTGGAGCGGCTGCCTACCAGACCTCCACAACCCTTTACTCGGTAACACGGTACTCCTTGGCAAGACTGGTGTCAGATGTTCTGGTCTCTGACGACCCGTAACGACTGCCAAAGATCTCCAAATGACAGCCGGGACCAACAGCTTAACGTGCTTTCCAAGGCACGGAGGAAACTCGGTATGTTAAGATGGTCACCCATCCACAGACCAAACTCGTCAAGCGTTGCTTAACCTTGGAAATCGACCTGTGCGCTGTAACTATTTAGCCACAAGCAAAGGAATAACTTTTTTTTAAAGAATTGAATTTTGCCCGCAACTTCACGCCGGTTGAGTGTTGTAATTTTCGTATTTTTGTAGATCTCTCTTTTTTTCTAGACATAAATATAGCCTATGTTACTCAGGGATAATGCAGCATTCTAATGGTGAAAGATTTTTTGATATCGGTCCAGTAGCTTTTAAGTTTATTTGTTACAAAGAAAAAAATCTTTCCTATTTTGTAATAATAGTGTGAAGTATGACAAGTGTACAATGGGTGGTCTTATCGCACAAGGCATCTTAACATTACATCTCATTTGTTCCAATCGATTTATTATTTAAGACTAATCAAGGTTAAAAATTATCGAACACTCGTGCACACCCAGCTTTTGCTAGCGGTTCTGACCGTGTGAAACCCCAAAGTTATTCAAGTAGGTCCGAGATAACAAGCATTTTAGGTCCCAATCCAAGCCGATGATTTAAGTGCAACAGATTTTTTAACTAGAAGGTAAGAAGTAGAGTTAGTAAGCCAGCTTGCCGCGCTTGACTCGGTGGAACGCAGAGCTAAGAGGATCATCAGCGACGAAAAACTGGTGGATGCCAAGCTTCACAGCTTGGCTCATCGCCGCAAGGTGGCCTGCTTGTCGGTCTTCTACGGATTGTACTTCGGTGAGTTTGCCCAAGAACTCCACGATCTCAATCCACCGACCCCCTTCTACCATCGGACATCCAGATGCACTGCAACTTACCATCCCTACCTTGTTGCTATTCCACGAATTCGCACTAAGTGTTTCCAAACGTCTTTTATAATGCGCACAGCAAAGGAGTGGAACTCTCTGCCTGCGTCTGTGTTTCCGAACGCTTACAACCCAAATCTCTTCAAAGTTAGAGTAAACAGGCTCCTTCCGGGTAAGCTCGCTCCATCGTAGACTGTCTCTGTCGACTAAAGTCGAAAAAAAAAGAATAGGGTATTTCGACTATTATAAAAAATCTACATGAAATTGGGGGTACAGGAGCGCCCTCTCCTAGACGCAATTACGGTACCAATTAAAAAAAAACATGTCCGTAAGTATTTCATAAGCTTAAAATTTATAATGTACACAGTTGAAATAAATATTGGCAGTGCAGTGGAAAAGTTTATATTTTTGCCTGTTTACCAAATAGGTTTGTTGACTGTACATGGATATCAGTTGCGATCAGGCGAATACAATCACTTAATCGGCTCTAGTAACTACATATTACTATGTGCCTACTAAGACGGAATAGATTACTAATACCATATTGTTACGTCAGCGGATACTGTCCCGTTGATAGGTATCTCAAATCTCGACATTTTCACACTAAAAAAGATTATAATTGCACACAAATGTGTGTATTTTTCGTATGGGGAAAGTAGAAACCACAGAAATCCACCAGCTACAATCCTTATATCCGTACTAAAAAAAGTATACATCAATTTTTATTTTTTGAGGAATTGGCTTGCTCTTGATCTCGTTTGCGCCTGATGAAAAGCGATGGATGAGGCCTATGACGAAGCGAGCGTGCCCAGAAGATGCCTCTTCACTCTTGCTTTGAAGGCAGACGAGTCTACCCTATCTAGGAATACGTAACGGTAGGTTGCCAGGTCTTAAAACTGGAAAGCCAAAGAGACCAGCCAAGATTCTCAAAAAAAAAAAATTGATTTCTATAAAATCAAAATGAAATGAATCACTCTTCCACTCGTATATTATGCAATTCTCAGTGAATAACAAAGTGTAAAATTCAAAAACATCAAAAGGCGAACCGACCAGGAACATTTAATTTGGCCGGAATGCATCCTAAAAGCCTAACAATATCCGGCTTTATGCGGACGCCTGGCAACCCTAGTTATGCTCAGAGGCTCTAGACAAATTGCTTTTGTATTAGCGAAGGCGATTGTCGAAATGAGCAAACATAAGGGATTGATCACGTGACATTTAGTCAGCGTTTGTCAATCAGAATGTCACTCCAGAACTAGCACTCTAGAGAGCCCCAATAGTGAACTGCATTTGGCACACTCGATTGTTTGACATCCCATGCAAAATTATTATTACACGTAATAACTGATGAATGATGGTACCTGTAATAATTTACCACTACATATTCCTCCTCAGAAACCAAGTACAAATCTTCTTATTTACCTAAAACATTCACTAAACCATATTTCAAAACGTCACCGCCTTTTGTTTCGTCACATTCACAAGAGACCCAAATCCAAAGTCACAAAGGTGAGTAGCGACCTCTACAAAGTATCATCGAGACGAAACTATAAACAATGTAAGTAGGTAAGTAAATACACACTTGAAAACTGTCACACGTTAGGTATAAGCGCCGGTGGACAAAGTACATTAGGTGACAAGACACATTTTTGCATGAATACTCTCTGGTCTCCCCACTTAGGTTATTTGTTTTGGCCGAGAAATAATATTAACGTAAATGTGTTTTGTGCGAGTTAGTTTTAAGTTGTCGTCGGGTGTTTTGTTTTTGGGATGGTAATCGTTTTTATCAATTTGTTGTTATCTTGTACAGCAATTTACAACTATTTCATCGTAGTCATTTGTTCGTGCCTAGTGTTAGAATATGAAGAATGTTGTCTTTAGCAAGCATTTTACTGGAAGTTTGAGAAAACATGAGGTCTTGAAGCCTTAAGAGTCTTATTACGAATCGTAAATGCTCGTTTGCAATAGACGAAGTTACGTTGTTCTGCGTTGGGGGTACATCTATAGTCCGCGAAAAAATTTTGAAACTTACTAGTCTGAATAGGATTATAGTTTATTTGGGCGCTCGCGCGAGGCTGAGGAGCGCGCGCGCTGAATTGACGCAGAATATATAGTACTTTAATTTTATTTATTGTAATTTTGTTTTATTATATTGACAAACGAAAACTAATGAAACGTATTAATTGTAGATTGAAATTTTAAATTATATTAATTTATTTGATAAAATTGTTTTTATTTGGAATATAATGGACGCCGAATCAAGACATTTCTGGCTTAAATTAAGCTTTCTTTACGTTTTTTTCCGTGAAAACTCAAGGATTTTAAAGAAATTCTAGAACTCCAATAAACAAGTAAAACATTCAACTTACCTATTAGTAATTTCAGCTTTTAAAACAATTGATAGTAACAATGTGAATTTGACCGTCAAAGTTCCATCGCAGTCATGTTTTCTTGCAAACTGCGTTCGTAAAATATTTATAGTAAACTAGCTGACCCGCGCAACTTCGTCTGCGTCAAATTATACATGAATAATATCGCTATTAAAAATAAGGGTTGGTAACAGAAGGGTAAAAATTTAGGGTTGTATGTATTTTTTAATGTCACATTATAAAAAAATAGAAATTAAAAATGTTGTCTAAAAAATAAAAAATAAAAATTAATGGTGGACTACCCCTAACATTTAGGGGGATGAAAAATAGATGTTGGCCGATTTTCATAGATACCGGATAAGCACAAAAAATTTCATCAAAATCGGTCAAGCCGTTTCGGAGGAGTATGGCAACGAAAACTGTGACACGAGAATTTTATATATTAGATTACACGAAAAGAAAAATGAAAATGTGTAACTCTAACTTACAAGAAAGAGACTGGCACTATCGTTATTCAGGATCAAATAATTAAAATATCTTACTGCTGCTGAAAACTACAGCGTCAAAAATCATGAATTTCCGTAAAAAATGTAATAGGACTCTTAAGGCTGGCCTGATTTCGGCCCCAATTAATTCTTAACTTGGTAGTGATTACTTCGATACCCACTTTTCCACTTCACAGTCATACCTTGTAGAAAATATTAGATTTAATGAGGCAGTAATTACCTTTACAAAAAAGTGGATACATAAAACAAATAAAATTTAGTAGATCTTAAAATACACCGAGAGACAGCTTTAAATCACAACCTCACTAGTTACTCAAAACGAAATAAAGACAACCCAGAAGAACTAGCTCACATCAAACCAATACTTCTACACAATACCACTTAACATGCGATATTAATCGGATGAGAGCTTCATGTAATTACATACGTTCGTTATACACCTGTGTTTAGCGTCGTATACAACATGGTGAATGGGAATTGTAATCAATCGGCCATACAATGGGGACCCGTCTACACGCTGGACAATGAGGGGATGACGGACGTCGGACATCGCGATTGTCGAATGTCGATGAGTCTCCATTACTGTAAGATGGGCGGAGTGGCCTTGTTTAGAAATGTTGCCGATGCTGTGTGGGATGTATATTTGAGTTTTTTTTAATAAGACCAGATAAACTCGCAATAAATTCACCTTTCCCTAATATCTTTTCGTAGGTACCCGATGACAAAAATAAATTATGAATCGCTTTTCATAGTAGATGACGAATCAGGATACCATGTCTTTATTTCTGTTTTTCAAATTAAGAATGTCAATAAATGCAGGTAGGCAATGACCGTTATTACAAGTTTATTTGGCACCTACCAAAGTTATCTATCAAATGTTGCTATCGTTTTTATGTAATTTTTATGCACCTCATGAACACTGAGTCAATTCTGTCATTAATGAACCTTTATAATGAGTACAAGAAAGAGTATTCGAGACAGAATTTTCTTTGACGTCTTATTTTATCTATTTTATGCTAAACGCACACAAAACGTACAGAAGCGGACAATCTTGTATCTATTTTAATAACTGAGAATTAACACACAAAAAAAAAACAACTACTTACTGAGGTAACGTAAACATCAAATCACCTTCACTCAAGAGCAGGTAGAGAGTAGGTAGAGGTGTACTGTTCTATCTTAGTAACAGTATACTAAGATAAAACATTACCAACCGAAAGTTGAAACAAAGTTAACGGAGTGCATAATTAATCACCACTGCCAAACATCAAAAATTCAGTAGCAAACAATGGGCACTTATCGAGTAATTAAATAAATAAAATCGTAACCGATACTTGAAAATTAATAACCATTATGACGTCATTACGCATACGATCTTAATTAAAATTTTGAAATTATCAGAAAATCATACTGTGTAGTTTCGGTCAATTAACTTCATTACATTTATTGACGATTACACTAACAAGGGAAGGTCGAATGTCGAATTGTCGGAAATGCGAGTGTATTTGTTGGTGCACCTCCGCGCGCCGTGATGTGTAGGTACTCTATGTTCATGGTTTTCCTTTTGTACTCAAATTACAAAGTTTTTAAAAGAAAAAATATACGGTAAATAAAGCTTCGGTGGCAAATACTTTCCAGGTATCAAGTGGGTACTAGGAACTACTAACACTTATTCAGCTCCAGATGAACGATTTTAGTCACACTTATAGGTTACTACCTACCTACTGTTCTGCTTCTATCAGCCGCGTACAGCGTCGTAAGAATGAGAAGGCGGCAGCAGCGGCAGAACAGTGCTGAACTCAATTTATAGCATGATAATGACATTTATGTCTTCATTTTATAGATATACTTATTTCTTAGGGCGGGTTGTTTCAACTACACTTAACGCACGCGTAAACGTTAAAAATGGTGCTAACTATCGTCAAATCATAAAATTGGGTTGTTTCACAAAATGTCAGCGTTAACGCACGTAAAATATAACGTTTACGTTAACAGATGGTCTGAGCACTGGTTAACGTAACTTTAGTTGCGTCAAATAGAACAATATTGTGACATTTCTTTTGAATTCCTCAATACCAGTTCTTCTGATGACACAAATAAGTGTTGGAATGCAAAAAAAGCTATTTAGGTAGGACCCGTGTCAAGAACTTGCTATTGGAATGAGCAGGAATTTTTACCAGAATGTTTTGAAACAACGCTTCTAATTTAACGAACGTCAAACATCGTCCGTAATCGTAACTTTTTGACGTACGTATGTTACGTTAACCAACTGTTTGATACAACCCGCCCTTAGTCTATCAATACGCATAACACATCCCTCTTGGCATCAGTTAGTGTAGTAGGTATTAATCCTCTGCAGTACAAAGCCCTGTTCAGACAGATTTCATTTGTGAGATATTAGCAATCCCAAATGCACTATGCTCCCAATTCGATAAATGGAGTTTCCAAGAATTGTGGTTCAACAATTATCATCAAAGGCACAAATCGTTTTAACAGTTTCATGGAAAATGGGAATATGAGATTTGTAAATGCCAATGTTAACTAGTATGATATAGTATACAAGATAGATATATTATTACCTTTTTACATACCTATGCGCACAATGCATGGACTCTACTGCTAATTCTCTACCGCCTCTGGAAGTAATAGGCATTCAGTAAACATATCCCGTTTTTTGCCCGTCTCCGTAGGAATTTCGGGAAATCCTCTCTTAGTGCTCCCATGCCAAAGGAGAAGGGAATGACTCCATACATTCCTGGGCCCAGGTGTTAACCGAATCAAACTAGCCTTATTTGTAAGAGGATATAATAACAAGGTCTCACTGAAAATTTGGTGAAATTTGGCTATCCAGGAATCAAGTTATATGAAGTACCTACCTATAGTAAAAGTGAGGTTATATTACAACCTTGTAGTTAACCAAACCTAACAACAAAATATGGAAAATTAGTACTCTGTGCTCAGAACGAAAGAAAACGAACGAGTGACATCTGTCAGTCGGTGATTGACTGATGTCAGGCAGAAGTGTTAGGCCGGAAGAAAAATAAGAATTCGATTCGCTATGAATCGATTCCACGAAAAAAAACATATCACTCGACCTTCATACATATTCTGATATTTAGTTTCAGAATTTAATTTTAAGTTTCTCGCTTCCTAGATAGAATCATGGTACCATATTTTGTGATTTCGTTTAGAAAAATATAACGGTTTTTTTAATATACATTTCAACTAGTTTACTGCTGGGCCCAGAAGTCCCCTTCTCCTTTCAGCTTTCTGCGAGCAGCAGTTTCGACTGTCCGTTGTCTGTCAGTAACTCACCACATAAATCGTTCTTTAAAAAGTTGAAAGATTACGCAGAGACTATTTTTGATTGCTCTTTCGCTTCCTTCAACTCCGACTGCTACAAAAAAAAAACATAGATGGCAAAATTCAACTATAGTTTTCCCGAATCGACCCCAGGACTTCATGCTGAGCTATAACGCTCTTGCGACCATTAAACCAATAAGTAGTCAGACTGGTGAACTCCAAGAGTTTTGCTTCAGTTGTGAATAAGTAGGTACAAATTCGACGTTTTAAAAGTACTTCACAACGCTCTCTCAAAATGACACGCTAAGAAAATAAAAAGATAAATCTTATAAAATCAATGACCCGACAAATTCCCATCTTCGATCATCGGTTCCGACTTCATAACTCATCCGATTGAACGGTGGCTTAAAAACAGCCGGCTTAATGTCACATTTTTCCATTAACCGACATCATGTCAGCTGCTGGATAAATCGGCGACCTGTTGCCGAACATTGCCGAACGTATGCCGAAGACTGAAAGCCAGGCAATGCAAATTGTTCTTTAGTTTACTGCGCGCCTTACTTTGCGAGCTTCTTTCTTTCGTGTTATTTAAAACTGTTGATGGTTTTCTTTGACTTATATTTCAAGGCTTTTTTGTTCAGTTTCTGTCGATTGAAGTAGTGAAGTTTTGTGTGTAATGAAAATAGGTTGAACTTACTAACTGTACCAATTTTATAATCGCTTTAATAACATAGCCCACGTTTGGATAGAAATAAAAAAGGATTTTACGTTATGAAAAGGCACATTTTTGGATTATCGCAAAAGAAGAATGCCCGCCGATTATTATCCGTGCCCGTATCTTTTATTAAAGATACGGATTTCAATAAGTAGGTATCTTCAAAACTCATCAGTTTTTTCGTCATTAGGTAGGTACTCTTTACCTACGCAAATTCGTCCCTCACTCTTTACTTATTTATATAACATTAACAAAAGGTACAAAAATAAGAAGAGAACAAAGCATCGATTTGGTATTAAAGAGCTTTATTTCTTCACTGAAAGGTAGATACGAGCCATCGAAAACATGGAATAATACTTATTATGGCGTAGCGGTCACAATAGAGGGCGGCCGTCTCTTACACCGATACGCCTACGAGCGTAGAGTCACAGCGCTGCTACGAGTTTGCATTTTACATGGTTTCAAAACTAAGAGGTTCAAGAGTGTACCTATCGGAAACTAGCTTTTTCCCGCAGCTTAGCTCGCGACAATGCAGCTATTCGCTAAATCCTAAAATATATAATTCTTCCGTAACTGAGTGAATTACTGACAAACAACGCACAACCGAAACTACTGGTCGTAAAAGGCTGAAATTTGGCATATAGGTTCCTTGGGGAGTGTAGGGCCGCACTAAGAGATTTTCCGAAATTCCTACGGGAACGAGAGAAAATGGGATGTGCGCGAATGAAGTCGCGGGCAAGAGCTAGCAAAGTATACGACCCGTGTCCAGGGTCTCTGTACCTACCAAAATTCATCAAAATTTGTTCAGAAAGGCGTGAAAGCGTAAAACTCACTTTCGCATTTAGGTTATCAGATAGGAACTAAGGATGTTGACTGTATGAGATTAATTACAGTTTGAAATTTTATATTATAGCATTGATATTTATCATCATGTACCTATATAAGGTAAATCGATTAATTAGTAACTGCGCATTAGTCAGTTACCTAATCCTTGATTACATTTATTATCAGCGTTTACTCTAAAAATAAGAATGGAAGATAATACATTTACGGTGGCCTTACTTTATAATTTAGCAGTCTGTCCAAAAGGCGCAAAACCCATCTCGTATTACTGTGAGGCGTTTGTTTCTCCCCCCCCCCCCCCTGCCCAAGAAGGAAAAGTAAGAGGGATACGCGCATAGATGTAATTAAAATTAATTATTCATGTATAAATTGAACGAGTGGTTCCTTGGAAATGGATCAAATTCTTCGTACTGTTTATTTCTTCTCGAATTTGGGAGTAGGTGAAGCTTTATTAATTTGAAATAAAACGGCCATTTAGCTAACTGTTAAGGTCATGGTTAAGTTCGATATTAAGATCAAATTCGAAATAATAAATCAAGGTTTCAATCATTTGCTGCGTTCAGTTGAAAATTGAAGATTTAAGATGTTCTATTGAAAACCAATGCAACTCTTACTCAATGTAATTCTTGTTATCGAATTCCTGAAAACCTGAGTAGAAGAAATAAATCTCCGCCAGATAAGCGCATGTGATCGCACACCGTCGTTATTCAAAACAGAGTTTTAAAAGAACATCATTTTTTTGTGATGTTATCGAAACAGATTTTTAATTCCTTCAACCGCCAGCAAAAACACACAGTGTTTGTTACATGACAGTGTAACGAAAGCCCGACTTTGTCAGGCCCAATTAGGCGCGTAGTTGGCGGAAATCACTCCATCATTCGTTCCCGTAGCGCATAATAGATACTGCAGACATTATATGAGTTCCTGTAATTCACTAACAAGTCGCTTTTCTATTACTCTTCCAAGCACAGGTGCATCGGAAAATAGGATTCTCATATTTGTAAGACGTAGGCTATTGAGACAGATTCAGTATTTCAATTATGGAGCGCTTATTACCTACTTAAAATGCAGTCGTAAATCGTAATTCTAGCTCTTTTTACCCGACGGTCCCAGAAGAAGGTTAATGTTTTTAGTATGTTGACTTCTTGACGCTACGATTTATTTAGTTTAAGGTCATTTAATATCACGTCAAAATCGTGATTATAGGGTGAAATTAATTAAATGTGCGAATATTTCACGAAAATAATTTTACAATCTTCCTAATTTTTTTAATATACTACTGTTTATTATTATACAGGAAAGTGACATACATAAAAACAGCTTTAGTATCTAGCAAAACATTGAAAATTATAGTTACATGAACTATAGTTTTCTATACTTTACTAATTCTTCAAGAAAAAGTTTTGGTTCGCCTCGCTTTTCCAAAGTACCAATACCAAACAGGACGTTTTTGTTAACCACTTGAGTTTAGCTCGAACTAAATGACTCAAATATTTTGAGAGATTCGCGATAAATAGGTATAACTACCGTGTCTCCGTGCCTGAAAAGAAGAATCATCCCGTGAGAGTACGTGAAGATGTTGGCCCCGGGTGTCATTTGTAGACCTTTGACAGTCGTCACGAGTTGCCATAAAATCTGGCACTAGTTTTCGCAAGGTATACCGTGTTAGCCAGTCGTGGGCTGTGGAGGACTGATGGGCCGTCGCTTCATGTAAAATTCTGGTACTCAGCTGTATCAGGTTAACTTTGCACACGGCGCGGCGTTTTTTTTTAACGCGTCGACGGCGTGTAGACGACATGCGTACTTTTTGGAAATTTACAACGGCGTGAGCGCCGTGAACGTTCGTCGACATCTCGTTAAAAATACGCCACAAACATAGGTTTTAAGTCGACCGCAATATAGTTGGGAAAAGGCTAGGCAGATTTATAATCACTTTTCACAAAAATATTAGGTATATTATTAACTCTATTTTTCCTTGGATATCCTTTACAACCATAATATACCTACCTACTCAATATCAAGTTAAAATTTCCCAACAAAGCATCAGTAAGTAAACAAACACAAGTACATTCACTAAAATATTTATTAGGGCAATACCCCGGTATCCACAAGGCACAACCCACAACTTGTCAATAAGGGTAACAGAACATTGACATTTCCAAAGCTCCCGATATTTGTGACAGGATGTTATGAATATTGGATACTGAAACTTCATCTGTTTATTTACTTAAAGTCCGGTACAGGGTTTGGTAAGGATTATGGATATTAATTGCAACATTTAAATTACATTTAAATATTGAAAATAATACACTACGTATTATTATAAAGTGGGACATCTGTGATCGGGTACTTATATAAAATTGTGTAGGCAACTGCATAGAAATATAACTCTAAGTTTTAAATAATATTACAGTTATATTCTAAAATGATGTCAACAGAAAACGAGTACCTATTGTCACATCACCACACTTGATTAGCGAAATATTACCTAGGTATGGGCGCAGGACGAGAACTGCTACCAGACTCTGTTATTATAACAATACCTTAATTAAAATGACCTATTATAAAGCACTCACGATTTGGAAAAAAGAGACCAAATCTTTACGATAAATGGCACAGTCATATTCCTTTTATCACTAGGTACACATAGTGTGGTTTATTCACTCGCCCACTTGTAGACATAGTCCTCAAGAGTCGCCAATTCGATCGATCCCGTACTTCTCTCAACCAGCGGCCTTCTTTTTTAACCATTGGGAAATCAACAAATTAACACGAAAACAAATTATTCCTTCCGCTCTGGACGTAGTGGAAGGGAGAGTCAGTTACTGATTACTGTTTTTACTGATTAAATAAAAATTTAAAGTGTACTCTTAGTGTGTGTCTACTCATTTTCAAGCAATGTACGCATTCGTATCTCAGTCACGATCTGACAAAAAAATATAAAAATGAAGGCTTTTTGACAGTTTACGATTGACATGCGAATGCGAGACGTTTAAAAATTAGTGGAATTGGCCCTCAGGGCCGCGGTGACTCTTTCGAACAAACTCCGCAAGCCTCCATACTACGTTGAACCTGCGGCTAGATACCTACATAAAATCGTCTACCGTAAACCATTCAAGCGCAAATCCACCACTAATTACAGCCCACCTTATCCAGCAAATACATAACATCATAAAACCAACATTCTTAATTAAAACAGGATCCCTAAAAAGCCACAAATCTGTGTTCTAACCGTAAACAAAACTTTAAGAGGGAACCCCATCTAAGATATTAGCAATCCTTTTTAAGTTACATTCGAGTCTGACAAATGAATATTTAGCTGAAGGGAGCAGGTGGCTTGTTGGGTCTCCCGAGGATACATAAATCAGGATAGTACGTATAGAGTGGGTACTTGGTCTACCTGGTACTTACTTACTTTGGTGATGATCACCCAAGTTTTTGATACAGTGTTTTGTGTTTGCGGTGTGAGAGAATTGGGTCATGAAGTCGTGTGTTTGACTTGTTGTCTTTAGTTTTTAAGCAAGTCTCAAGTAGGGTAGAGTTTGGATGGTTTGGTAATAAACTAAGAAAAATATTTAAGATCTTTCTTTGCGTCAGAGTAGGTACATTATTGGCTAACATTATTTCAAGATTATTTTTTTCTAATACTATCATTGTTTTTATAGGTTCCGTACCCGAAGCTTTACCAGCGTAAGTCGATTACTAAGCCTCCGATGTTCGTCCGTCGGTCTGTCTGTCAATCAGCGAACGGTATCTCAAGAACCATTTTATTTTCACAGTTGAATAAAAAATGAAGGGGGCACCAATACACGAAATACAAGAAACGTGGTTTTTTATGGTACGGAACTATTCGTATGAGAGTCCGACTCGCACTTGGCCATTATTCATTATTCACTTCAATACCTACTAGTATTATAAAGAGATAGTTTGTGAGGTTGTAGAAGGTAATCTCTCGATCTATTGGATCGATAATTAAATTCTTTTACCAATAGAAAGCCGTGTTATTTTTGAGTTACTAACCCGAAAAATACTTCCCAACGAAGTGGCCACGGGTCAACTAGTTTCAAATACAATTCATTGGTCATTTTGTTTCCCATTTCCACGAACACGTTTATAATTTAGAACTTTACAATAAAACTAGAACAGAGATCAGATGAATTACCTCAATTTTAATATTCACATAGAAGAGATAAAATACGAGCAAATTGAAATGTTAATAAAACAATAGGAATATGATACAAAGTAATTAGCTCTATTTAACTATTAAAAGCAAAACAATATAGCTCTGCATGTAGCGCTGAAACTTTCAGTATAAAACTGAAGGTAAATAGTGAAGTTTTATCTGTTAAAATATTCAAAAAGCGTCGTAATATCTAATCTCTCTCTCTCACACACACATGCATAGAAGTTGTACACATATGTATAGAAGTAAGTACCTACGTAACTAAACTGATCTGTGGGAAGCAGGTAGAAACCGTTGGACAAACCACTAAAAGAACACGTTACTTGCCGGGACACGTCAAGACAGTTAGGGGTGGGATGGCGATGTATCGATAAATGGCCTAAAAGGTGTCGATTTATAGCAAACTTCAACCCAACAATTATTTTTATGTAGGCTGATACTCTTCTTATAATCTTGAAATAAGCCGGATTTAAAACGATGAATATTCATTAATATTAAAAATAGATAATAGTTATTTATTTGTCTAAATTCTACTTGTACCAACAAACATTATACATTACATTAATTGGCCCTTTTCCCTTTATAGTAAGGGAGCCCACGATGCTAAATGGGGATTTACTCGAGCGTCATAGAGACCTATTGGGTTGCAAAGCTAGATTAAAATATTCTAAAATTAAAAATGCTTAGACTTGTTGTATAACCTCTTTTAGTTACTTATTCAACCAATTCAAAGCACTCAATTCGTTAGTTTCACCACAAGCCCACGATGCTAAATGGGGATTTACTCGAGCGTCATAGAGACCTATTGGGTTGCAAAGCTAGATTAAAATATTCTAAAATTAAAAATGCTTAGACTTGTTGTATAACCTCTTTTAGTTACTTATTCAACCAATTCAAAGCACTCAATTCGTTAGTTTCATCACAAAACCAAATTCCCGGCTAACCAAAACAGTCCATCTTCAAATTTTTACTACTACGGAATCTGTATCCTGAGACTTTCTAACCCCTATCGTAGACGGAGACGTAGCCCGGCACATCCCTAATAGGGCGGGGCGGGAAACGGGCGGACGATTAGCCGTGGTGTTTCTCTGGCCGCGCCGCCTTGGAAATAGAAAATAAAGGCGCCGTGACACGGCCGTAGGTGCGTTCACTCGAGCGAATTCACTTGCCTGTAGTTTGAGTATGCTGGGAAGTCTTTAGTGAAGTTAAAGAGACTATAAGAAAGGTTTTTTTTTTCTCTTGATTGTTTGGTAGGACGTGAAATGGTTTTTTCCAGATACGGATATCTGAAAAGAAAATTTCTGACTTGACGTAAATGTAAAATTGGTAGCAATAAAATGAAACCAATCAATCAATCAAATTTAGGTAGGTACTTTTACATTAAAAAATGTAAATTAATAACTAGTACAAATCCGAACCAATCTCATAGTGACAACTTTACCCAACAACATTAACAAACATAGTTATTTACTAAACTAAAGCTCATGTTTATGTAGATATCTCATGTCAAATTAGTTTTAGAGTCAATTAGGTAATGTGTCCGCAATTACGCTAAATACTAAATAGGCTGTATTGATTCGCAATCAAATTGATTTATTAATGTGTTTCGCACATTAACACATTTACTTCGAAAGATACGACACGTTACATACAGATAGATAGACATCAAGTTCTGTCAGTCTATTTAAACCCGAAAGACTAGTTTTTCAGGACACCTAGACAGTAGTTTAATGTGCATTTTTTTCACATAGCTAAATTATCTGTAAGGTTAGTTTAGGTAAGGTTAAAAAAACCTAATAATTTTATCCTTCCAATATCGTACCTATAGTAGAGTATGATAATAATGCAATCGCTAACGTAATATCGATAAGAACGTTTTCTTGTGAGAATCAGGTGATACCAATCCATTAATGTTGATCGAATTTTAAAATTTCATCTATTCATTGTATAAACTTAATATTTAGTACCGAGTAGTATGAAGATAAAAAACCTTTTACAAAAAAATACAAACGACTTCCAAATAATAAAAAAACACTACAAAGTAAAAAATAACTTTAGTTTCGGTGTCAAAATACGAAGAAACTAACAAAAACACCGACTTCCGAAATTAAAGTTATTTTTCACTTTTTTTTGGTACCCCACACGTAATATAACACCACACCGCACCACAAATCGCAGAAAAGCAAAATACGCAATTTCGATTACTTGGCCGCTTGACCGGGCACGGGGTCTACTTTGCTACCATTTAACAATTTGACGTAGACCGCGCAACGGTCGCATTCCGACCTTTCCAGCAAAAACTACATCTGTTGTCAAATTATGTCCATTTCTGTCTAACACACGGTATTTCAATCCTTTTGCTCTTTTCCACTCGATTTTTTGACATTTCATACATGCTAAAAATACGAAACACGCCACGGGCGAGTCCATTTTTAAAAAGAAATTAAATTTTTAGTCAGTCTGTGCTATGACGCGAGTTGCGCAATGACGTAGCTGTCGAATAAACTTGTTTATTATGTTGTTTGTGAGTGAATTAGTGTTAAGTAATGTTTTATGGGTGCATTGTGATGTGATTAATGTGTGTGCAAGTGAAAATAAACATGTTGGTAAGTATTAGCATGTTTTTTTATGATTTTCCTATCCCTTGTTACACAAGGCGTCCATGTTGTCAGAACGCTATCGTAATTGATTAATTATTAAGTCTAGCTACTTGTTCTGACTAAAAAGTAATTATTATCGCATTTTATGTTTATTGGGCAATAGATTTCAGCCAAAACATAAACAAAACAAACGAAATTTACGTTATGATTAGAATTTTTGTTCCGTGGGTCGGAAGGTAAATAATGCAAAATGGCGGGAAATGGCTAATGTTTGGTGGTAGTTTTTTTTTTTTTATATATGTTTTTGTACGGTGGAGTATGTTGTTTGTTATTTATCGTTTTTAGATATAACCCAGCTACCCATACAAGTCATAAAATATATATGTTATCGATTTACTTTTTAAATTATTCCTGTTCAAAGTTCACATAATGTGTTTTTTTCACCAATATTCAATGTTTACAAATTAATTAAAAAATATAGAAACTAACCGTTATCATACACTTAACGTAAGTATAAACAGCTGTTAATCAGCTTTACAAATAACGAAACACTTGAGTGGTACCTCTAATAGGAGGCGACTAAAAAATGTTTACGTAAACATAAACATCTGGCGGGCAGCTGCCCGCGCTTTGATATTTGACCCGACGCGGTCAACGTCATCACGTGACATGTGCCCGGACCGTGCAAGCGGTTGGATGACGAAAAACCATCATCCAAATAAACGAATTCCAGCTATTTCGATTTAAAATCCAAACTTCGTAACCGATTCTGATAAAATTTAAATTGGTCCCATTTAAATTTTATCAGAATCGGCAAGTATATCCTTTCAGACAAAACAAGATTTTTTCAAATCGGTTCATAATTGACGGAGTTATGAGGTAACAAACAGAAAAAAAATACAACCGAATTGAGAACCTCCTCCTTTTTGGGAAGTCGGTTAAAATTATAAACAAAAATGCTTCCTTGTTATTGTAATAATGAGTTGTTTATAGCAGTACCTAGTGAACATAGGTCGACTAGGAGAGGGTGGCTAAATTAAACACCGGACTTGTACTAAGCGCGTATAATACAATAAATCACAGTGCTTGCTGCTCACAAAGAAAAAATTTCATACGTCCTGACCTAGTCAAACGACGGAGAATCTTAACATCGTGATTCAGAAATCGCCGCTCAACTAACAACGCCATCTATCGAAAAAGTACCCAACTAATTTCACAAATTTCACAAATTTCACAATAGATGGCGCAAGTAACCAATATAAATGTAAACATTCCGCCCACCAAGGACATTATGGCGAATGTCCTTCAAGACTGACTACCGTAAATAATTTAAACAATTTTAAATTTAAAACAGCCTTGATGCAATTAACTAATTACTAATAATTTTAAAACATGAATATAAACCACACAATTTAAAAACAATGAACTTATAACTAACAACTTTAAAAACAATGCACCTATAACTAACACAATTTCTAGTAATATAATTACTTAATACCACAACATATGAAACACATAACAAAAAAATAAACTTAAAATAATAGCCCGTTTTTTAAAAATAACCTTATATTAAACATAACCTTATATTAATTTGTTACAGGCAATACACATAATTTAGACGTAGGTCTTTTCATAGTAGACGATGACGTTCGTAATGTCACCACCCGTGTAATACCATCAGATCCGGGATGTTTCTGTTCTACCTTACCTAACAACCACCTGCCAGGGGGCAAATTGTCCTCCTTGACTAATATTACGTCACCAACACATGGCTCCGGAATTTTATGTTGCCATTTATGCCGTTGTAAAAATTGGTGAAGATAGTCGTGCGACCAGCGGCGCCAAAAGTCCTGCATCATACGTTGATGCAGTTGCCATCGCTTTAAGCTAACAACATTTGCCCTTTCATAATTTAAATCAGGTGGCAAAACAAGTGGTTCCCCCACCAGAAAGTGACCCGGAGTCAAAATTGTAAGTTTGTCCTGATCCTCAACATATGACAATGGTCTCGAATTAAGGCACGCCTCAATTTGCGCCAATACTGTGGCAATCTCCTCAAAAGTCAGCGTTGAATGGCCAATAACCCTCTTTAGATGATGCTTTGTGGATTTTATCCCTGCCTCCCAAAGACCTCCAAAATTGGGGGATTGAGGAGGAATAAAGTGCCATTCCGTGCCATTGTTCCCTAACTCATCTGCTAATTCAGGATTTATTCCGGACTTTTCTACATTGAATAAATGAAGTAACTCTCGCGCTGCCCCTACAAAATTCGTCCCATTATCGCTGTGCAGTTCCGCACATCGACCACGTCTGGCTACAAACCGCTTAAAAGCCGCCAAAAATCCCCTTGTGCTTAACTCACTAACTGCTTCCAAATGCACCGCCCTTGTGGCCATACATATAAACAAGGCTATGTAGCCCTTGTAGGACTTATTACCACGACCCTTTGACGTTCTAATACTTATTGGTCCCGCGTAATCTACCCCGCTCCGTAGAAAAGGTTTGCTAGGGGTTACCCTAGAGGATGGTAGCTGACCCATAAGTTGTGTCCTCACCTTAGCTGTATACCGAATACACTTAACACAACTCCTTACATATCCCTTAGCCAAAGTCTTTATTCCCACGATCCAATACTTTGACCGTAAGTATGTAATCATTAATTGCGGACCCCCGTGCATAGTTTTATTATGTGCGTCGGCAATCAATAGTTTAGTTAAAAACGAATCCTTTGGTATTAGGATGGGATGCGCTCTTTCATAACCCAACTGCGACATCTCAAGCCTACCTCCTACTCTGATTATTCCCTTCGAATCTAAAAATACATTTAGTGATTTTAAATTTGCGTTTTTCTCTACTAATTTTCCGGTTTTTAAATTTTCCAACTCGTTTTCGAAACCTTCTTCCTGACATTTTTTGACACATATTTCCGTTGCGCATTCTAATTCCAGTGTAGATAACTGTAACGACCTTGTACTATTACCCGATGCTACCCTATTCCTCAAGTTTAAAAATCTACGACAATATGCAATCACTCGAATTAATCTTGATAACGAAGAAAATCTGTTCCAAAGTGAAACATCTACCGTACTCGTATGCGCCTTGATTTCTTCTAAATGTGTGGCAAGATGCTTCGGTCTTTTATATTCTACTACCGGTTCCTTTAAAAAGCTTGGACCTTCCCACCAGAGGGAAACACTTGCAAGTTCCGCCGGAGATATCCCGCGTGAAGCACAATCAGCAGGATTTTGTTTCGATGCCACATGGGCCCAATGATGAGTATCCAAATTGCTCAAAATTTCGGAAACTCGATTACCAACAAACGTCTTCCAACGACTCGGATGACTATTCAACCACGCTAATACCACTTCGCTATCTGTGAAGGCATGAATGTTCTCCTTTTGTATATTCATAATTTCGGCTACTTCCAGAATAAGCTTGGTCAAAAGAACTGCCCCGCAAAGTTCAAGCCTTGGAATGGAGACTTGCTTTATAGGCGCCACCTTCGTTTTAGCAGCCACTAAGGAAATGTGAATATTCCCCATCTCATCTACTGCTCTATGGTATACAACTGCTGCATATGCGACTTTCGAGGCGTCCGAAAACCCGTATAACTCTTGTTTTGTTTTCTTACCCGTATTTAACCAGCGCGGTATTTTTAGGTCAACTAAAGACGCTAAGTTTTCACGGTAAGTTACCCATTCTTTTACTAAATGATTTGGAACTTCTTCGTCCCATTGCAACCCGGCTAACCACAGCCTTTGTATTAACACCTTTGCTATGATTATGCTTGGTGCTAGCCACCCTAATGGATCGAATAACCTTGCAATATCAGATATAATTTTTCTTTTCGTTACAGAACCAGTTACTGGCTTAAGTACCAGAGAGTATTGGAAGCAATCATCGCGCGAGTTCCAGGTAAGTCCTAATATTTTTGTTATATCGTCGATTTTAATCTCTAATGCTTCATTATTCCTATCTCTGATACTATTTAATAAATCTTCGCTATTGCTTTTCCATTTTTGTAGTTGAAATCCGCCTTTTGCTAGCACCTTTGTTAACTCCGTATAAATTTTTAACGCATCTTGAGTTTCCGCTCCTGACATTAAATCGTCCATATAAAAATCACTTACGATTATTTTAGCGATATCTGCATTATCCCCGCATTCATCAACTGCAAGCTGTTGAAGAGCCCGTACCGCTAAGTATGGTGCCGAGGCTGTCCCGAATGTAACGGTTATCAATTCGTATGCCTTTATTTCCTTTTCAGGACTATCCCGCCAAAGGATTCTTTGCATGGGAGTATCTTCCCTATTTACGAGAACTTGCCGGTACATTTTTACAATATCAGCCACTATACAAATCTTGTGCACCCTCCAGCGTATAATAATATGACGAAGTTCGTCTTGCAAAGACGGACCCACCATTAGGTCATCGTTAAGTGACCTCCCGTTGCTACGCTTGCAGGACGCATCGAACACAACACGCACCTTGGTTGTGTCCTTATCCTCCCGGACGACAGCGTGATGCGGTAAGTAGACACCCCTTTTATTATCTTTATCCCTTTCGTCTACTTCTACCATGTGATTAAGAGTTAAATATTCCTGTATGACTTTAACGTAGTCCGCTTTTAATTTATCATCTTTTGCTAACCGTGTTTCTAACCCTTTTAATCTTTTTTGAGCTATCCCTTTGGATTCACCGCCGCTGCCAACCAGGTTTGTATCCCGTAACGGCAATCTTACTATATATCTGCCGTCTGTATTTCTTTCCGTTGTATTTTTAAACAATTCTTCACATTTTGTTTCCTCCTCTGTAAGCATCCTTTTTGTTCCAGATGTTTCTTCCAGTTCCCAGAATTTTCTCAATAATTCATCATCTTGGACGCTGGTATGCATTACAGTTATTTTTGAGGGAGAACTTATACCTTGGTCAACTTCAAACGCACCCGACAATACCCATCCTAAAGTAGTTTCTTGCGCTAATAGAGTCCCGTTTGTATTCTTTTTAACCCCGTGCTGAATGACCTGACTATATATTTCAGCGCCCAATAAAATATCGATTTTATTAGGTCTGAAGTAACCCGGATCAGCCAAATCATTTTCGTTCAATTCTACCCATTCCACTCTAGCCACTTTAGAGGACGGAAGAAGAGACGTTACCGATTTCAAAACGTAAGCATTCACTTTTATTTTAAATGAAGAATTTACTCTTGACCGAAGATTTATTACTACTTTAGCCGTCGAAGTTGTACCTTTGTCTCCCACACCGAGCACCGTATTTTTGGACGGTATTTTCTTTAGACCCAAATACTGAACCATTGATTCCGTAACAAAGGACCCTTGTGATCCCTGATCTAGTAATGCCCTAACCACGTGGTATGTCCCATTCTTCGATTCGGCCTTTACTAACGCCGTCGTTAGTAAGACCGTTTTACTGTTCCCTTTCGCAAGACATGAGACTATCGGCGCCGTATTAGACCCCTCCGCTTGATTAGCGGCTATATTATTTTCATTTGAGGATTCTGCGCGAGCAGCACTACTACCCTCACCAATTTCCGACCCTACACCACCCGGTTGGTGTAATAATGAATGGTGGCGTCTTTTGCACACCTGGCACTTCAGAGTGTTTTTACAAAACCTAACATGGTGGTTGTCAAGCAAGCAAACAAAACATAACTTTTTCTTGAGAACATAGTCTCTCCGATTTTCAATACTTTCATTAATGAATTTTTTACAGACATTTATTTTATGCTCACCTGCACAAAATGCACAGGATCCCCTTTTATCTTTCACTACGTGTAGTGCCTGTGTAGTCCTTTGGACCCTATCTACCTTAGTATCTAAATTCTCTAACCCCCTAAAACGATTAATCAAAAATTCTTTTAGTTGATCAAAGGTAGGAAGATCATCGCTTGGATCTGATGCTACCTTTAATTCCCAAGCCCTTCTAGTAGCTTTATCCAATTTTTCAGTTACAATATGAACAATTAAAAATGATGCAAGATCTATATCCAAATTTTTTATTGACTCTAAACAATCGGTAGTTGTACTTAAAAGTTTTTTAATTTCAGGTGCGGATTCTCCTGTTAATGTTCTTTGATTAAATAAACATTTTACAATACCATTCGCTAAAAATCTTTTATTATTATACATGGACTCTAATTTTTCCCAACTTGAACTATAATTTTCAGATGTTACTTTTACATTTTTTAATAACAGTTCCGCTTCCCCGGTTAAGTACCCTTTTAAATAATACAATTTTTGTGCATCATCTAGTCTACTATTTTTGTGTATTAACCCCATGAACAAATCTCTAAAGGTAACCCACTCGTGATATTTACCAGAAAACATTGGTATTTTTACTTCTGGTAACCGAAAGTTATTGAATTCTTTATTACCGCTAATTCCCAGGCTATTGTTACTATCGCCACTAGGTACACAATTATCTTTTCTGAGTAACTCTTTTAAAGAACTTTTTATTTGAATATATAATTCTTCAACTTCGTCATAAAAACAATCTTTATGATAACTCGAACTATGTAATTCGGATTTCGTAACGTCACTAATTATTTTAACGTGCGTATTATAGAAAAGTTGCCATAATTGTTCTAAACTTTCTAAACGTGTTTCAATATACGAAATTGTAAGCCTATCTTTTGGGCATTTTTTAAAGTTACTCCAAGACTTTTCAATTTTAATTTTAACATCTTCTTGGATATCGATCAATGAATCCATTTTGGAAACACGATTTATACACAAACACACAATAAAAAAATAACAAAGACACAAAAAAATAACACAAACAATAAAATTTCTAGCACAATAAACAACAATACAGAGAAATAATACAATCTTGAAGTAAACTTGTTCTGAACTTAAAGTCAATCTCCAGCCAAAACACAAGTTTTAATAAAAGTTCAATTTCTGTGTCAAAACGGGCATAGGTTCCCCGTATGACACCACTTTAGATTTAATAAGGTTGAAAGTACTCACGTTTTTTCACCAGATACACTCACTGACACACACACTGACGACGTCACGTCGCGATGTACTGCACCACACAAGTGGCGCCCTCTGCTTGCTTGACCACGAACTGTAGTCCCTCTTCCTTCTTTGCGCCGCCCGTCCAGTTGAAGCCGACCGCCCACCAGTGATGCTTCGCTGCTTGAACCACCAACTGCTCCCGGCTCCTTCCGGTTCCACCTCCAGGTACAGGTCCAAGAACCTCTCACCTGGTACCCCAATCAAGGGGATGCTCTGGACAGCGATCCACTGCCCAGTAATGACGCGAAGGATGGTATACTACCACCACCGGAACCACCAAAACACTCCCGTACCACACCCGGCTCTCGAAGGACCATGAACAAAGGTCGACTAGGAGAGGGTGGCTAAATTAAACACCGGACTTGTACTAAGCGCGTATAATACAATAAATCACAGTGCTTGCTGCTCACAAAGAAAAAATTTCATACGTCCTGACCTAGTCAAACGACGGAGAATCTTAACATCGTGATTCAGAAATCGCCGCTCAACTAACAACGCCATCTATCGAAAAAGTACCCAACTAATTTCACAAATTTCACAAATTTCACAATAGATGGCGCAAGTAACCAATATAAATGTAAACACCTAGTAATTCTCTTATCTTTGTCAAATACGATCCAAAAGGGGATCGATCAAAATTATTTATCACTGGATATCAGCTATCACTGGCAACATTAGGGACTTTTTCAAATCATAATATAATTGAACAACAGCAAAACACAAATCAGCGCCAGCAACTCGCCTCTCCCGACTCGCCCGTTCAAACGCACCCTCCTTGTCCATAGACGATACAAGTTAAACGCGTGGTCGTCGGCTCGAACGTGACCGCTTTACGTATTTATGCAGATGTACCACCACCGTCCCACCCCTGCCAAGAATTCAACTAACGTCCCAATGTCCCAAATAAGGGATACACTTATTATTGGTGGGAATAAGACAAGGCTTAGCAAACATTAGGATTTGGACAACGAAGAATAAAGACGGGGATTACTCGGATAAAGTTGTGATAAGTTCTGTTTTGTGACGTGTGTGGCTGCACTGGACCTTAGCTGGTAATGTGAAAGTATGTTTTAGGTGTGTGTCCGGGGAAGATTTCATTTGTTCATCGGGTATAATAAGATAGGTTATTTTTTTAGGATTTGTTTTCATAATGCTCCTAATCTTGTCATAACAAATCACCATTGAAAGTAAGGGTATTGCTACAGCTGCTACAAGTACCTTACCGTATGTAGTACCGAATATAAATTAAAGGACGCACAGACAGATTTAAAACAAAAAAATTTAAAAAAAAAAAACTTTTTACAATTTTAAAATTTCGGAAGTCGGTGTTTTTATTACTTTCTTCGTATTTTGACACCGACTTCCGAAATTAAAGTTATTTTTTACTTTGTAGTGTTTTTGTTTGGGAGTCGGTTGTATTTTTTGTAAAAAGTTTTTTATTTTTCACTTTTTAGTGGTGCCCCACACCTAACAACTCCACTGCAAAATCGCAGAAAAGCAAAATACGCAATTTCGATTATCAAAGAATCATCTTAATAGTCAAATTCCAGGTATTTCGATTTTGTAACCGATTTTGATATGATTTAAATGGGACCAATCTGCAAGTATATCCTTTCAGATAAAACAAGAATTTTTCAAATCGGTTCATAATTGTCGGAGTTATGAGGTAACAAACATAAAAAAAAAAAAACATACCACCGAATTGATAACCTCCTCCTTTTTGGGAAGTCGGTTAAAAATTGCCGTCACGGGACGCCCGGCAGATGTAAAACAACTATGTATGTTTAAAATTCATCTAGTATATAAAAATCTCGTATCAAGGTGTTTGTTATCGAACTCCTCCGAAACGGCTTGACCGATTTTCATTAATATTTTTGTATTGGGTAGATCTGAGATTAGGTCGTAGGCTATTTTACGGCAAAACAGACTTTGCCCGGTGAGTTAAAAATTAACAAAAATTATAAAAATTCGTTCCGAAATTCTCCGTCGAGGTATCACCACATGACAGCGTCGTTTCCGTTACGGCATACGATTTGGTTTTACTGGCAAGGCGCCCCAATATATATTTCACATTAAAAAAAAATTGTTCCACTGTCGCACCGCAGTCTGTAGCAGCCTTTAACACTTTGACGTTGATTTAACATAGCTAATGTCTGGATCCGATATCCTAACCTGAATTAACAGCGTTAATCTTATCTATTTATCAACATAACTAAAACGACCAAATTGCCCAAAACTATCCAGAATGGAGGCCAAAAATCAAATAGTGGGTTATAAGAAAAGGTTATGAATAGACAATTGTGCAATTTATTTGTCCCTCCTGGGCTTTTTGTCTCTGGCACTCAACTGCCATAATATTCATAGAGAAAAATCATAGTTTATGTCGCACAATCTCTACCAACGAAAGCTTCTTACGAGGGGAGAGCCACATTAATATTACTCACATACTAGGATAAATTCTGGTTCTTGGTATTGAATAAATGTACTAAATAGGTACGTACTGGAAGTCCTATTTGTAGGTTAGGCAAAGATTTAGATTAACTATCAAGATTAACTTGAAAAGCTTTTCAAGACACGTCTCAATATCTTAAAAAACAACTACAATGTAATTCTTTAAAGTCAAGAAAGAAAGAAAAAAAAGTGTTAATAGTTCACAGAACTGATATCTTACTGATAGAGACTATTTTCCAAAAGGTAATATAAAATTTTGGGATTTGGACATTTTTTTTATTTCAAAATAACTTTTTGAAACTGCATAAGAATTCATTCTTGCATGTATGTAGCTACAATACATCAGAAATAGACTTTTATATTAAAATGCAACCATTATTTTATAAATACGTCCGGAATAATTGGTGTAGTTCTACTTTAACGCAGGATTTTTTTTTTTTTTCATTGTAAACATGGCAACTTGGCGTGTTTAACTTGGTAATGAAACTATGAATATTAAGTTAAACTAAAAGTTCGTAAATATAAGTATTTATTTAAAGGCAAACTAATTATGAAGTTCCATGGTCAATAAACAATTAAGTTTTATTAATTAAACTTTAATTGCTCAAAAATTTTTGATGTAGGGGCGGAAAATGAAAATTGTTTGAGGTTTCGTTGATGCTAAACTGATTCGTGATCGCAACACGACTGGTGAAAAAGAAATACATAAGAGTAGTATAACTCCAGACACTAGTGTGGAGTAATATTCTGCCATGGTATAACTAAAATGCCGTTATCCGACATCTGAGGGCCAATTCTACTTATTTTTTAACAACTTTCGCATTCGTGTGTCAATCGTAAACTATAAAAAAAGCCATAATTTTCAAACATTTTTGACAGTTTCCGATTGGTAATTAGTAGAATTGGCAAGCTGGTCGATTTTAACTTTTGATGCTTTAATGAGAAAAAAATATCTATCGATCTGTGTTTGCGAATTTCCAAAGCTATTCAAGTATTGAAAATTCGCATACAAGGACCGATAGTTTTTTTTTTTCTCAATAATTTAGCATCGAAAGTTAAAAACCCGCCAAATACGAGCCGGACTCGCGCACTAAGGGTTCCGTACCATTATCTATTTATTTGATTCTGTTTTTAGTGTTTGTTGTGTGTTATAGCGGCAACAAAAATACATCAACTGTCTAACTATCACGGTTCATGAGATATCGGCTGGTGACAGACGGACGGAGAGCGTAGTCTTAGTAGTAGGGCCGTTTGTTTTTGTAAATCAATGAATATTGACAAAGATAAAACGCATCAAAACTCGGGAGTGGGGGCTCGTGACGTCACGACTCAATAAAAATTATGCGAAGGTGTGACGTATTGAGAATTTTAAAAGCGTCGTAACTTCGTCAATTTTGGTTCCCGTAACAAAAGAAAAAACACGGGTCAAATATTATTAGATTTTTTCAGGCACACAAGCCTATTGTGACGCACTCATGTCAAGGTGTTAATTGTGAAAATCATTATCAGTCTGGTAGCTAGATGTGTGCCCGTACCTTTTTTTTAAAGAATGGGAAATCATCAAATGACTCCTCCCGCTCTGGGTAAAGCAGGAGGGAGTGTCAGACTCCTACTGACTAAAACCCATCCGTGTTCCTTCTAATGCCCTTTGCGTTTCAGGGCTGCGGTGACTCTTTCGAACAGATTCCGCCGCAACCTCGGCAGGTGTGCTCGTACCTGCGCCAGTTTGTGGGAGTGTGATAGGTTCGCTCACCAGAATTTAGTTGTTTAAGTGTCTGGGGAACATTTTTTTTTTTAAGGATGGGAAATCATGAAATAAATTCTCCCGCTTCAGGCGGAATGGAAGGTAGTGTCAGACTCTTACTAATTAAAACCCAATAATTTTCTACCAAATGACGAGAGAGACGCGGTGACTCTTTCATGCAAATTCCTAACACCCGTACCCGTAATTTTCTGTTTTCAGGCCTCTCTAAAACTGTATACCATTAACAGCAATAAATCAAAGAAGCAGCTCCTCTAAAAATCAATCATCGAACCCAACTCGTGCTTATCTTACATCGACTTAAGTCCTAAAACGTCTCAACGGACCCAATCCACATTTGGACAAGACCCCCGTCACATGATTTTGAAAAGGGAAAGCCAAAGAATTAGGCTTGAGTGATTTGGAAAAGCATTAAGAGTTACTGAATCAGACGTTCACCGTTCATCGTTCACCGTTCACCTGTTGGCTGCTAGCCTAATTTTGAACGAATGAATCAATCATTCAATGAACTAGAAACTATTTGTCAGGACCTTCTTTGGGTAATGATCTGTAGGTGTGTCTTTGATATGGTGTTCGGTGTGAGTTAGGTGTGAATGATATGGGTGATTGGAGAGTTAAGTATAATTATATTAGGCGTCTTCAGGATTTCATTAAAATCATGCAAAATAAATGCACTAAAAGGAGCAGTTAACCAAAAGTTTCAACAGAAATTGTGAATTAAAATGAAAACATATTTTAGATGTGGATATTCCCTTATATTTACCCACTTTAAAATTTGATAACTATGTAAGTCTCCTAAAGTAGGTGCTTTATTTTAATAATGAATAAAGTCAAGTCAGTAACAAATAATCCACATGACCAACTCCGCATTTAGGTATAACTTGACAAAACACACACGAAACAAACACAAAGCTTTTCTTTTGTCCTTTTCAAAGGACACTTTTGTTTCGTAAACAAACCTCGATTATCCGCAGATTTGCCACAAAAATGATAAGTAAATAACAATATTTAAGCAAACAACTTATATATCCCGGAGCTAACATCGCGGGGAGCCCACGGGCCCTCTTTTGTGAGGAGAGGTACCTACCTCTTACAGTTCGTTAGGTATCTTGGACCATCTGTTATTTTTACCCGTTACATATTTTAATGCTCCCGGAGGTTTTCCCTCAACCGTTTCCAAGCCATTGGACGACTTAAATGAAACATTTAAATGCAATCTTGAGTTCAGATCTGCAGTTTTTACTATTACAGATTCAGTGGTTGGGCGACATGGTGGCGATCTATATTTTAATTGATTTTGATGTAGCGTTGAGGGACTTTTTAATTAGATGTGGGGAACTTTATGATCAGATTGATTGCATCAAACCGTAGGTAATCGTTGAAGGAGATTATTAACATGTCTCAATGTGCTGAATTCAGTTGTACGATGGTAGAAAGGGGCCGGTGGGATGAGGTCGTAGTTCTTGGGCACACTCGCCGGACTACGTAAGGTGCGTACATTGTAAACACAAAACATGTCGAATAACAACTTTTGTTCCTACCTAGCTATACCCAAATTAAATACGTATTATGACATTGGTAGGTCCTGTATCATTGTACAGCAGATTTAACTTCAGTGAAAAAAATTGAAATTCCAAAACTGAACTAATGGTGCCACAGTATGAAAAAAACCGGCCAAGTGCGAGTTGGACTCGCACTTGCGCACTGAGGGTTCCGTAAGCAGAAGTTGCGATTTACGATTTATGACGTATTAAAAAAAAACTACTTACTAGATCTCGTTCAAACCAATTTTTGCTGGTAGTTTACATGGTAATGTACATCATATATTTTTTTTTAGTTTTATCATTCTCTTATTTTAGAAGTTAAGGGGGGGGGGGGGGCACATTTTACCACTTTGGAAGTGTCTGTCGCGCAAACTATTCAGTTTAGAAAAAAATGATCTTAGAAACCTCAATATAATTTTTGAAGACCTATCCATAGATACCCCACACGTATGGGTACGATGAAAAAAAAAATTGAGTTTCAGTTCTAAGTATGGGGACCCCCAAAATTTATAGTTTTTTTTTCTATTTTTGTGTGAAAATCTTTATGCGGTTCACGAAATACATCTATGTACTTACCAAATTTCAACAGCATAGTTCTTATAGTTTCGTAGAAAAGTGGCTGTGACATACGGACGGACGGACAGACAGACAGACAGACATGACGAATCTATAAGGGTTCCGATTTTGCCATTTGGCTACGGAACCCTAAAAAGGCTCGACTGGGACCTTAGAAACCACACATGGATACGATTCATCGTATTTGACTTATGTCTGGAATTCTAAATCCCGTACCTTTTATATATATGTATAGGCAGATACACTCTCTTTTCAGCTTCCCAGTACTAATATATAAAATTCTTTTGTTACTGACAGACAACACACAGTCGAAACTCCTGGTCGTAGAAAGCTGCAATTTGTTCTTTAGAGAGTATAGAGGATTTTCTCCGAAACCGGTCAAGTGTGAGTCTGACTGGCACACGATGAGTTCCGTACCATAAATCCTTATTTTTAACCGACTTCCCAAAAAGGAGGAGGTTATCAATTCGGTTGTTGTTTTTTTTTTTATGTTTGTTACCTCATAACTCCGACAATTATGAACCGATTTGAAAAATTTTTGTTTTATCTGAAAGGATATACTTGCAGATTGGTCCCATTTAAATCATATCAAAATCGGATACGAACTTTGGATTTTAAATCGAAATCGCTGGAATTTGACTATCTAGATGATTCTTTGATAATCGAAATTGCGTATTTTGCTTTTCTGCGATTTTTAGTGGTGTTGTTAGGTATGGGGCACCACTAAAAAGTGAAAAATAAAAATCTTTTTACAAAAAAATATTTTTATAAAAAAAACACTACAAAGTAAAAAATAACTTTAAATTCGGAAGTCGGTGTTTTTGTAAGTTTCTTCGTATTTTGACACCGGCTTCCGAATTTCAAGTTATTTTTTACTTTGTTTTGTTTTTTTTTTTAGAAGTCGATTGTATTTTTTTGTAAAAAGTTTTTGTTTAATTTGTTGCTATAAGTAGCGGCAATAGAAACACATTTTCTGTGAAAACTTCAACTGTCTACATAATTCGGTTCTTGAGATACAGCTCGCTGACTGGCTTAGTAATAGGGTTCCGTTGGTTACCCTTTAGGTACGGAACCCTAAAAACGGGATACGCGCGTACGAAGTCGCAGCAAAAGCCAGTAGACCATATTTGACATAATATGTCTAGAATTCTAGATCTTTTACTCCATACATGACTAGGTATAGGAAAATCCACTTTTCAGCTTCCCAATAATATCTACATAGTCAATTCAAACAAGCTATCAGGCTCGTCGCTAGGGTTGCCACGTTTTAGAATTGGAAAGCCGAACAGACCAGCCAATTTAGACAGCCTTTTGGGAAAAATAGGATACAAAGACCGGATAACTTATCCTATTCAGAATTGTGAAATACAAGCTTTATGACTCGTCAACACAACAACATTGATTCAACTTATAAGTACTTAGTAAAAAAATAAAATTAGTGCCGATGAATCTTCTTAACTGTGCATTTTTTTTATAATTAAAGTGACTGGCAAAATCCGAAAAGCATTAAAAAACGGGACAGGCCGGAAACCGTTTAGATTTACGGACAATCATCCTAAAAGCCTATGTCCGGCTTTATCCGGACGCCTGGCAATCTTACTCCAAGCTAACAAATATTGAGACTCCCCACGCAGTTCAAGTATTCTGCTTAAACAGTGAATAAGAAATTTCTACAATGGATGCTACAATACTGAATATTCCATTTAAATGGCAGTACATTTGTCTCAAAAGCTTTCCGAGTCCGGGCATCATAAGAAATGCATAAGGTCGCAGGATATACGGATATAAGAATTTAACAATCGCAAAGCAAAATACAAAAGATGAATATTAATTGTCTGAAGACGTGTAAGCACTGATTCTTGCCAAGAAATACTGTGTTACCTAGTTAATGGGTTGTGTAGGTCTGGTACGTAGCCGCTCCACGTAACATAAGTAGGTACTGGTATGCAGCTGAATTTGGCTTGACTGGAAGACGACCCTAATTTAGTCGGGAAAAGGCTAGGCAGATGATGGAGACGTGAACTGATATACACACTGACATATTTTATATCAATCATCGAAGCACGTATCTAGGTTCATGCGAACATTAAAGATACCCGCAGACATTCGTTACGAGACAATGCGAAATATTATTATTACTACGTTAGAAAAATAAACCTGCTTTTCAACAAAAATACCTTCTCATTGTAATCTTTAAAGCGTTAGACGTATATTTACTAAATACAAAATGAAAGAAAGGTCTAATTAAATTAGGTTTTCTGTAAAAATATTTGTCTCTTTTCCCTCTAAAGCTGACATTTTGTAGAATAACTTTGTATTTTTAATCATTTCGTTTATGAGCAGGCTCGCGATTATAACGAAGTTCGCCCAAGATGGCATATTAATTCGGCGTAGAAAGAAAGAAATAAATTAAAGAGATTATGTTTTGCGCAAATGTTATTACAATTTGAAAATACGTGATTATCAAATCGGTTGCTGTTTTTTGTTGCTTACTGGAGGACATCATGAGTTTATTGTAAAATTTTAGTAATTTTTATCTTATTAGTTCACAAAAACTGCTTTTATTTTATAAACAAAAGGGCGTCCAATGAACAGAAACATTACCAGAAAACGCTCCATAAAATATGTAATTTAAAACAAAATAATTTATTAAACTGGTAACAACGCCATCTATGCAATTACGGCCGAACTCGTACATGGCAGAGTTACGCGTGTCTGCGAGATACGAACCATCTGCTCGGAACGTTGAACGTCGACGACAGCGCCTCGTGAATTTGCGGAACACAGCGTAAACTAAAGTTACGCAGAAAAGTATTCAAAGTTCAAGTTGGTTTTCCGCTTCGAAACAACTTAACTTACATTGAAGAGAACTTTTTGCTCAGCTTACCTGTAAACAAAGGGAAATAAATAATTAAAATAGGCTTTCACGTTTCACAGTTCGAGAGTCGTTTCCGGTGCAACGAGGAAAAATGAGTAACATTTTGGCTCGAAAACGGCAAAAGCTCTGTAGGTACATAAGTAATTAATATTCTAGTCAACATACGTCCGTCCGGTCGCGTCATCCCTCGTTCCCTATCAAATATTTACTCTCTGCTTTTATTTCCAATGCAGCGATGCGTCATAGTTCGCGTATTTATCCAACCGATTGCATCCTCGAATTTGAATGACGTGTGGAAGGTCAATGACATCGGTAAGTAGGTACCTAAAGAGTTAGAAAACGCAGACTTCTAATGTACGGCGACGAAGGCTTATTCAACAACGTCAGACAGCAGAATAAGTATTTAAAAAAAGGATGAAAGAGACGGATGTCGATAACCTATGACTGAAGCTACAAAGGAAAAACCTATGTTACACCTATGTGAGATGTTCGCACGAACTTAGTTCCATGACAATATTAATTAATCATATTTATTCTAAGAACGATGTGTTAGGTGCTGTGTCAATGGTAATAAAAGAATGCGTGCTTTGCATTTAAGTTTTTGTGTAGTAACTTTTAATAGGCGTCTTGTCTGGCTGGGCTAATAATTTAGTGTCCGTCTACGTATTTGAAAAAAAATAATTATGTTAGCTAGTTAAGTACATTGGCTCTTAACTTTAGAATTTTTGCTTACTGTATTCATGCGTTACATTGCATCTATTAGATGATCGTTGTTTGGCGATTGTAAGTAGATAGGTAGGTACTTGACTTTTTTAAAGTGGTTATGTAGAACTTAATGAGAATTTCCAGGAAAATTATATAGATTACCTATATTATAAGGTACATATAACTAGCTGACCGAGCAAACGTTGTTTTGCTAAATAAAAAAATGCTTACGACTAATTCTCAGACCTACTGACCTACAGGTCTACACAAATAAAAACTTATAAATCGGTCAAGCCGTTACGGAGTTCGATAACAAACACTGTGACACGAGATTTTTATATATTAGATAATTATGATTATTATTTATTTTCTTTCTTTTGCCAGCGATTTCTTACGCGCATATACCGTTTATTCCCTTATCTAACCGTAGGAATTTCGGGAAATCCTCTCTTAGTGTACCCCTTAGGAGTGTAAGGAAGCTACATGTCAAATTTTAGCTTTCTACGACCATTACTTTCGGCTGTGCGTTGATATATGTATATAGATTATATTGTAAACTAGCTTTCTTCCTCCCGTCAACTGGCAACTTTCTTATTTTTTTCTATAAAAACTTCTGATAATAACAAACACAACAAAAGAAGAATTAGCGAAATCGGTTCAGCTGTTCCCGAGATTTGCGCTTAGCAACACATTCAGCGAGATCATTTTTTTATATGATTTTATTTATATGCAAGAGATTACTCTTCCTTGAAAAGTAACTGACGTAAAAATGACGTTGATGTCAATTTAAGAAATGTCAGAACACATTCCTGACGCCTCAGTGCTGCCACCTGGCCTGTCATTTCCGAAAAATCCCAATACCTAGTATTTTAACTAAACAAAAATATAGTCTATACCAATATTATAAAGAGGTAACATTTGTTTGTAAGTTTGTAAGTTTGTATGTTTGTAAGTTTGTATGTAGGGAGTAATCTCAGGAACTACTGGTCCGATTTGAAAAATTCTTTCGAAAATCGAGGAAGGTTATAGGCTTTATATCATCACGCTAAGACAAAAAGGAGAGGAGCATTAACGGAAAATGTGACGCAAACGAAGTTGCGCGGGTCAGCTAGTTTAGTATAAAAATGTAATAATAGTCGTGTTTATGAGGTATCTATACTAAGCTGAGAATTAGTATTAAAAGTTACGCTGCGTAGTGTGTAAGTTGTTTAAGTATAAGTACAGAAAACGATATCTACTAATTTTGCAAATATCAACACATTTCACTACATTCACACTTAAAAAAAACTTCATTATACATTTATTCAACGAAACGAAATTACCTACCCACAACAATACATAACAGAGCTCTTAGACAGACAGACAGACGCACCTTGAGACACTAATATGCATTACAGTATGCAGAACGGTACATCTGCGTCACCCATGCAATTTGCACCCGATCGCAATGTATTGTATTGTTCATAGACAACTACAGAATAGGCCTTATATGAGTCATATTAATATGGCTTTGGTGGAGGTTACAGCAATTTTCCTCCGGTCATTGTAAATATGTAATTACTTTATTAGATACATAAAAAACATAGGTATGATTAGCATGTGATTAACCTATTTTGAAATTTGCCTTGACCAGAGTGTGGTGATGGGTTGTCTGCTAAACAGACAACACCACAGATCATACAGAATACAGACTCTGTATGAGCTGATAGATACTATAGCCTGGGTTAGTAAAAAACTTTTATAAATAATGTCTTGCAATGTTTCTTTTGTTGGTAAGTTACGATTTGGTAGGTCAGTGGCCCATCGGGTTTAAGAAAAATTCTTCAAAATAGTAGCACAACCCTTAACGCGCAGATATTATCATTTGCTGTATGTATGTCATCGGAAAATGGCAAACGCCGTAAGATTGTAAATGGCGTGAAGTTGTAAACAATTTTTACTAAATAAGACACGGATGTTTTGGAAACTATTGAATTTGGTTGGGAGATATTAATATTATATACAAAACGTTTTTTTCATAATATATCGAGAAATTACAATCTAATCAGGATTTATTACAATCTTACAGAGAGTGTGCCACTTTCCAGTTTCCGGTGTTATGTAGGTACAAAGGCTGCACCACTGCGCCTCTGCAACTGCAATGCTTTATTGCCAATTCTTTACTGAAGATAAAGAATTCAGAACAAGATGAGGTTGTTACTGCCCCACTCGATGTAGCTTTTGATAACGTTTAACTAGTGGTAAACTCTTAGGATAATGATATTAACATCATTATACCGGCCACTATCAAATCTAGATAGAATTATATCTCCATATTTAGGTACCAGGAAATAGCCGTACTTTGGACTCTAAACAGGACCTAAGCTACACAGTTAGAGCCTTCTATGACACATGGTACGACCACAAAGCAACTACTTTAGACAGTGGGGCAGGTCTATAAAGTTTTATGGCGAATGGGCATGAATAAGCGAAGGCACAGACATAACATTACCGTTTGTGGCTTCAGAATAGACCTCTGTCACTTCCTGCAGGTGTCGAAAGCTGTGAATAAGCACTGTGTACTAAAATCACGCAATATTAATACCTAGATGTTGTATAATAAAATACCATGATTGCTTTAAAGCCGTAGAAATACTTACCAGATCAAATACAATATAGTTTCGAGTTTTATTTTAAACAGACATCATTGTCATTCAAAATTATTTTATTTAAAAATCTAACAGCTAAATTTCAATTCCATTTCTCGTCACATAAGTGCAGTCGCAAACTGTCAAAAACACACAACATTTTGACAAGTCTTTGACATTGACCGTTGCCGAGACGATACCTACTGCACCTTGTTTTGTAGTTGTTATATTTTTTTATTTAAAAATACTTGAACATTAACGTTGTACATTTTTTAATCATCCGTCTTACGAATTTTCGAATAGGTCACGTGTCCTGACGAAAGTTTAACATTTTGTACCCATCGCAAGAAGTGCTCAACGCCGCTAAAGAAGTTTTCACTACAATAACAGAATTGGCTTTCTGACTCATGTCATCTTTTTCCCAACAAAGTTTAGTGCTGGACACACCTATCACAATAATAAGATGCAGTGAAATTCAAGCCGTTATTCACATGTTATCATAACATCCATAAGCTTTGTCATCGGAAGTTCTTCTCATGACAGGAAAACACTCTCAGACACCGTAGTTATAGTGATACCAGTTACCATATGTGTTGATACGAGTACTTGAGAACAGTCCTACCTAAAAAAGTTGGGGTATAGGACATCTCCAACTCGTTTTGAGCAGGCGTGTTGATTAATGGTGATGGTGCCTTCTCTGTATGAGAACTAGAGAAGTTGCTTTGCCCTAGTCTTGCCCAACACCCATTAAGGGGTGCGCCAAAGTTCACCTAAATTTTCAACTCCGATAATTGGAAATCCGAAAATGTTCTTCCTAACATTTTTCATCCTAACAATCACAATGCCTAACTACTCTGTCTCTAATGTTCATAATTCCGAAGCATTCAACTTCATAATGTCAGTAGCAATAAATTTCTATTATACTTTTATTTGTTTTCCTATATTTTCTCTACATAACCATCTTTTACACTATTATTCAAACTCAATCTTTTTTGTTTAGATTTCTTTTTATTTTATCGGCGGTGTATACCTGCAAAGATACCTATCCATAGGTTAGATTAGAACTGTTACCAACTACCTCGAAATTGGTCGCAATTTTTCTATATTATGGTAATTATGTTTAGGGATAAAAGCGTTATGATAAAAAACAGTAGGAGTTTAAATATATTTAAATTAATTATATTATTAATTACAATGTTCGGAAACATGAGTGTTATGAAAATCGCCGGTAGCACTACAAATAGTATGAATGAAAACTTTAGGATGAAAAATTTTAGGAAGAGTGATCATTCGGATTACAAATCTTTAGGAAGAACAATTTCGGGTAAAGAACATTATTAGGTGAGCCAATATGGACCCCCCATTAAGATGTCGTGTTAGTTTTAAATCTATGGTAATGGAAAATTGGGCATACCCCAATTGTAAACGACGATCCTTAGCTCAGTTATGTCTCCTGCTTGATGGATGGAAGTGGAAATTGTTCTTCTTACTCCTCGGCTTTACATTGCTGTTTTATTTTTTATTTCAGATGGGTTTGATCTTGACTCTAGTCTTGGACAGAGACAAAGTCTACGATGGAGCAAGCTTACCCAGAAGGAGCCTGTTTACTCTGACTTTGAAGAGATTAGGGGCATTCAATTTAGTGCGGGGTTCAAGACATTTAAATCGTTTGAACTCGTCAGGCTTCATAGACCTGGCGTTTTTCTGGTAATCGCCATTGTTGATTCTGGCTCCCAGGAGTTGAAGTCTTTGGGAATAGAATGGCAGGCTTGTCCTGAAAAATTGCTCTAGAGTGGGACAGTTACTGGCTGGTATTATTATATACTGCAGAGCGTAGTCTTCGTCACATACACCTGTCTCTCTATCTATTCTTATCTATTGACATGTCATATTTACGCCCAGTTACTTACAGTTCTAACTGTATTAATTCCCATACAACTACTCAGCATTAACAGTAAATTCTCACCACTCGTACGCATCTGTACATAATATTGAGAACAATTTGCACTGAATGCATCGTCTTTTATCGACAACGGAATTACAATGCAGACTGGAGCGAATGTAAATCAAGGAGCTTTAAGTCCTTAGTGTTCAGTGTAATGCAAGCTCTCTCAATATTCAGTCTGACGCGTTTTCGACTGGCACATCGAAGTTTATTAGGGCAAGACGTTTTATTTACTTCTTAGCACTTTATGGTCGTTTGTTTGGGATAGAGTTGAGTTTTCGGATTGAAGCATGTTTCATATATTTTCTTGTCTCAGATTTAATAATAGTCAGTCTATTTTCATGTTACTTCTGATGTATTCTAGCAACAAGACCTGCTAGGGTGCATTTATTCTTAGCGCTAAACCACAAACTGTTCAACATTCACAACTGTACACACCATTCCTAACCACATGTATACTAAACATTTTAGACGGAATGCATTCGTCTTTTATCGCCTATCTTTATTACGATGCAGACTGCACACAAACAAATATCCATTCGCTAACTAATAAGCATTGACTATAGCCGCACTGACATGGAATGCGTCAATGAAGACTCGAGAGTTTAGTCTCGTCAGACGCGGCTAGACGCAAATATGCAGTTGAGTACAAGTGCCAGTAAATCACAACGGTACACTGACGTCACTCATACACGCATCCGTACCTATTGTAAACAGTTTGAAGCGCATCCATTGGTCGTTAACCGCCGGCATCAAGCCTCGTTCACGCGGACGAGTCGACTTGAACGAGAGACGAATATAAAATTGATATTATTATTAGAAGTGTCATGAATATTAAGTGGGTGGGTATTCCAGTGTCGTGATTCCTGTAGGTGTGAAGGCGGTATTGTTGGGGAGAATGAGAATAATAATGAGCTATGGAAAGTTGGTAATTAACTTTGAATTTATTACGTTGGTTGACGTGTGGTCTGTTGGCTGGATAATCAAATCACGATAGTTGACATAACATAGAAAATAAATGGGTATATTATGTATTATGTGTGTGGCCCTTCCGTTTCCTTCTGTTACACAGCATGTAACAAATTGGTAGGGTCGCCTTTACAAAGGTTGCACCTAGTCGTGCGTTTGTTAATGAGCTCATTAGTAACTGTTCGCCCAGTTTCTGCACACAAAGCGGACTTTCATTCACGGACTGGGAAGTTCCTGGTTTTACGCAAAACTACTGTTTTGTGACCCCGAAAATAAAAGAACTAAAGGACAATAAGTGGCACTTGTCCCGATTGATACTTCAATCAATCGGGTGATTTTGACCGGTATGTACCTACCTACATACCGGTCAAAATTGTGTGGTTTAAATGTGAACAGATGAACCTATGTTCATCTGTTCACATTTAAACTACCCATCGTAATTCGACAAATGAGATATTGTTGGAAACGTCTTGATCATTCGTTGGTTTTAGGCTACGTGACGTCACATATACATATTTCCTATCTGTTCTATCCGTACCCTAAAATTGTCAGACGCGTGTTGGCTGATGTGATTGTTGAATGAATTTTCAGCAACACTTGATTAGGTACCTACGTTTTATTAAGGACGCGTCTATATATTTTTTAAGTAAGTAAGCGTCTCCAATGATAGCTTAAAATAACTCCCAAGTTATTCGCTTATTCTCGCCAACTTATGGCTTTTAAACGTAACCGTTACCAAACTTTTATTACTCCATTTAATAGAGGCATAAGATAAGATCTATATCTACTTCTCAAGATACTTATAAGAAAACATTGCTTTGTTATTTTATAGCCCCATAAATAGTACGTCGAACATGTGTTTTAGATAATAACCGATGAGCATCAGGCGAATCGGATAAGGAATCGGGAATTATCTCACAATTATTTACAGTAATCCAAACTTATATTAGGTAAACAGTGGTCTTTACATATTTACCCGAATGTGCGGCGCAAAGGAGTGGTCATTATATTTATATTTGTAGGAGGTAATCTCTTGAAGTATTGAGGGACTTTCTAACGTTCTTTCTTTCGCTTATAGAAACCAACATCCGGTCGATTCAGCGGTGTGATTCTGTAAACATGTCGAAGTGATCACTTAGGCGAAGTGAACGACAAGTGAGCTGTCAAACCATTCAAACAAGATTGCATGACAGCTCACTTGTCGTTCACTCCACCTAAGTGATCACAGTGAGATGTCGACAGAATTGACCGGCTGTAAGCATGTCAATTCATGTAGTCAAGATGAAATGATAGCTCACTTTGCGATCACTTCACCTAAGCCTTCCCTTCGACATGTTTACAGAGTCGCACTGCAGTAGGTACGGTACCTAACGGTTAGGTCAGTGGCAATTTTTCTACACTAAAATCGGTTCCTTCCTGCTGTCTGTATATTATACTAGCTGATGCCCACGGCTTCGCCTGCTTTTTAATAAAAAAAAAGTATCCTATGTTACTTCTAATACTCCAAAAACATGTGTACAAAGTTTCATGATGATCGGTTAAGTAGTTTTCGCGTGAAAGCGTAACAAACAAATTAACATTCACATTTATAATATTACTAGCTGTCCCGCGCAACTTCGTCTGCGTCACATTTTTTATTAATGTTCGTAGCGTGATGTTATAAAGTATCCTATCTTTTAAGTTGGATCAAATAAAAGATAGTTACGAAGTTTGATCAAAATCGGTTAAGTAGTTTAGGAGTCCATTGAGGACAAACATTGTGACACGAGATTTATATATATTAAGATTATAAGTAGAGATGTGTGATATATATGGTTAAAAAAAACTAAATAGTCGGTTCATGTGGTTGGACGTGAGCTAAAGTCATACCACAATGATAAAGAATCATAATTAAAACTTTACACAAAGAAGTCTCACAAATAATATTTATCAGTCCGCTAGAATAGTTTGCCGTAGACACCGTAATGCACATCACATGTCGAAACCATTAGCGTGTGTGTAGCTCTGTCTGAATAGGCCTTTAGACGGGACTTCAGTTAGCAGAGATATAAAATTAACCTAAGTACTAGAAGAGGCTGGTGAGCATACTGACTTCCTTTTTTTTGTGGGTGGGAAATTTTCAAATGATTTCTGCCGCTCTGGGCGGAGTGGATGAGTCTCAAAATCTTTCTGATTTAAACCTAACTGTGTTCCTTCATTTGTGTCCTTTGCCTTCCAGGGTCGCTGTCTCCCTTTGCAACAATTCCGCAACTCTGTCAGGAATCTCCATTTTTGGGTTGAAAAAGCAAAGCAAAAATGTTTGTTTCTTCTTAGTTATATTTCTAACTGCATTTTGGTTTTAGTAAATGTCATTTTTTTCGTTTCCTTGGTTTAAATAAGATGCCAGCAGACTTTTTTTACTAACATCTGTTAATAAAATACTATATGGCAAATCAGAAATTGCTTTGAAAATATATTAAGTACTTTGCATTACTTTTCGAATATTTTTGTGTTAGAAATATTTTTTGTTTACGATTTTATTTTTATTAAAAATAGAAAGCAACACGGCAAACTCTGAAACTGACGAAAATAAATTAATAACGTAAATGAGATTATTTTCTAGTGTCTCCTCAGCTTCGAATACAAGCCGGATGGCTTACAGCTGCTCGCAAGAGTAAAGACTAATGGACAAATGTTATTTTTCATTTACAACCAAAATAATTTTGAGGTTGCTACGAAAGCGATGTTAATGAAAACAAATAAAAAGTAAACAAGGGTGCTGGTGAGTTTTCTTTTAATACTAGCTTCTGCCAGCGGCTTCGCCCGCGTGATCCCTAGGGAACATGTTCCCGGGATTAAAAGTAGCTTATGTGCTATTCCAGACTATAATCTATCTTTGTTCTAAATTTCATTAAGATCCGTTAAGCCGTTCTGGCGTGATTGAGTAACAAACAACCAAACTTTCACATTTTCATTTTTTCTATTGATTGTAGCGTGTTGAAAAGTATACTATAACCAGCTCAGGAGTATGAAAAATAATTATACCAAGTTTCGTTAAAATCCGTCGAGTAGTTTGTGTTTCTATAACGGTTATACAGACAGACAGACAGACAGACAAAAATTTTACTGATTGCATTTTTGGCATCAGTATCGATCCCTAATCACCCCCTGATAGTTATTTTGGAAATATATTTCATGTACAGAATTGACCTCTCTACAGATTTATTATAAGTATATAGATAGACTATGTCAAACAAAATGATCTACTTGCACTGCTTGGCACTTATAAGCAATAATGCATCACGAACGAATGGAAAATTAGAGAAATTACCTATGGAACTTAGTAAATATAAGTGTCAATACAGTAACAATACAATACAGAAACAATAGTTACTTAGTTACACAATCCTACTCTTAAGATAATTCTAGTTTAGATACGAATTCACAAGTTACCAATCCGCTCACGAACAATAAGAAGATCATCATCGAACGTTACTATTTTTTTTTTTTTATACAAAACAGGGAAACTCTTGGCCTAAATCTCACCTGATGGAAAGTGATGATTAGGCCGAAGATGGAAGCGAGTTTCACCCGGAATCCTCTTACACAGAGGAACTGGCTATCATACCTCTAACTGCCGGAACACAACAATGCTGTTAACATTGTTGTGTTTCACCCGGAATCCTCTTACACAGAGGAACTGGCTATCATACCTCTAACTGCCGGAACACAACAATGCTGTTAACATTGTTGTTATGGCGACAGACACTAGCAGAAAAAAAAAACACATAAAACAGGTCCAATCACGTGATGTGGAATTGATCATGGAACGCAAAGGGCATTTGAAGGAACACGGGTGGGTTAGTTAGTAAGAGAGTGACACTCCCTCATTTGATGATTTCCCATCCACAAAAAAACGTCCAACCACGGAATTAATTCTAGAAGCCGTTTCCAAAAAAACTACATCTGTGTTGCTACCCAGCCCGCGGCATCGGACGTGGAGCGTCATACACAAATGGGGACATTATAATAGGACGATACGCGATTTCAGCGCTCAAGGTCCCGCACAATTGTGCCGTTCGCGTTCTCAACGCTCCACATCTTCAATAGCCACCAGATGAAAGACTTCGTTTTTAATTTTAAATGAGCTGAATAGGCGATAGATACACTCGGTGCTAGGCGTCTTTATTCAAACCAAACACGTGTACATTTTTAATTGAAGAACACGGAACGAGGAAGAAGGTCAACCGATGCATTCATTGACTAAAAAACTTACCCTAGTCAACTTTTGACATAAAAAATCTGGTTCCCTGAGCAAGTAAAATAAAAATGTCTGAACAAAGTCGCCAGGCGCCACTCACAAAATCCTTAACATCCCATATGAATTATTCAAGTAAAATATAATCTCAATTCACGAGTCCCGGTCTCAGTCCCTATTCTGACAACACAAAACGGGCACATAAATAATGCAACTAGCAAGTGACGTCACACGCAGCGCCGTTTGTAAACGAGATCGCATTTGAATTGTTATGGTACGCGTACGAGTATGCTCAGTTTAGTTTGGCTATTACGAGTGCGACGCGGATCGCGGAATCAAAGCCTGCATAGATACGTCATCGCCGGACATTAGACAACTTCAAAGGGTTATTCGGAATTCAAATTTGACATTCGAACGTCAAGGATGACAGTTGAGGCATTGACAAGCACTTAATTCTGGAGGTCGTCTGTGTTCGAGCCGCGTTTTCAGCGGTAAACAACAAATCATTTGATCTGAGCAAATGTTTGTTTTGTACTGTGAACAGAATGAGTCTACATATAGCTGTGCAAATGTTTCTAATTTCTGACTTCAGTTCACCCAAATGTGCACTTACTGAAATCATTCACACTGTTTGTATAAGCAGTGACACTACGACAACAAACTGCTCGTTCTAAACATTATCATCAACACTTAGGGAAAAGGTGGCTTTACCAAGTTTTGTTTCACATTCATAAATCAAATTATTACAACAATAGATTCTATTTGTGCCAAACGCTAGTGATTGGGTTAAGTGGCATGCCGCGTGTAACGTTACGCTTTTGTGAAAACGCTCTCTCTCTCTAATTTTCAAGTGCTTCTCAAAAATGTGAACCAGGCTTTAACGTTATCTTCAAACAAAGCACCGCTAAGCGGAATTGTAGACGCGGGCCTGTGGACGGCGAGCTATGGGTGGCTCGCCGTCCGTCCGTCTAGTGACGACAGGCCGTGTCGACGGCGCGTTAGTGTTCCACGCGCGCCTCAAAGAGAGTCAGCAACACAGAGGGGCCCGAAAGGGCCGACGCCTGCCGGAGTCGCGGGATTATTCGCAAGAGACACCGTGGCTCCGGAACACAAAGGGCAATGAAGGAACATGGATGGGTTTTAGTCAGTAGAAATCTGACACTCCCTCCCGCTACACCTAGAGCGGGAGGAGTCATTGGATGATTTCCCATCCGTAAAAAAAAAAAAAAAAAGGGCCTCTGATATAGTTTAACGACCGCCATTTGGCGGCCAGGACCACCAGCTTATACGTGCCTTCCGAAGCACGGAGTCATCTTTTTATCAGAAAAACAGGTGATTCAAGCCTGCAATGTCCTAGCCAAACTAGAAACAACTTTACAAAGTATGTACCCCGTGGGATTCGAACCCAAGACCACTATAGGCACACAAGGCAAGCGCCTAAACCACTTTACATATAATATACTAGCTGACCCGCACAACTTCGTCTGCGTCACATTTTTCATTACTGCTCCGCTCCTATTTGTCATAGCGTGATGATATATAGCCTATAGCCTTCATCGATAACTGGGCTATCTAATACTGAAATAATTTTTCAAATCGGACCAGTAGGTCCTGAGATTAGCGCGTTCAACCAAACAAACAAACAAACAAACAAACAAACAAACTCTTCTGCTTTATAATATTAGTATAGATACAATACACAATAAGAGAAGCTAAGCGACGATTATTGTAAAGAGGTTTAGACAATTTTGCGTGAAACCAAACACGAGCCATTTCATGGCGTAACAAATATGAGGCTTTGGAAGACAAAGATAAGAACTTATTGACGTTTTGGGCCGTTTAAATGAGGATCACGAAGGCAACCATGACGTCAAATTTATGCTAAGATTAACTTTATCCCGCGGCATTGCTTGCATGGACTGGTCTAAATGAAAGCATTTTTTTCGGAAAAAAAGGTAGATAGAATGTGGCATTCAGCGATAAACAGGTTATCTACCAATGAATGAATTTCCAAAAACGGTTCAGTATTTTAAAGGTCACATCCACGATTCACTATTTTTGTTTAGACAATTTAACATCGTCATAAAATTAGTTTAAATTTAGATGTTTAATTTTCTTCCAGATTTCGATAGGATGTCATTTATCGGTGTAAACCACGGAACAGAAAAAACCGAATCTAAAAATCAGTAGTACTAGGTCTTCATTCGGTAATAACATAATCATTTAACATTTTGACCCTTATTCACCTTGTATTGCTAGCTGATTAACGCACTACTAAACCAATCAAACTACATAGCACTTCATGACATTTTCCGGTCAATACTGTCGTATATAAGATCAATACCAGCACTTGGCATCTCAAACCAATTATAATTGTCATTGGCGTCTTAACTTTGGAAAATTTACACTAGATCCTATAATTAAGAATGGTACAGTGACCGTCGACGAATGCGAACGAGATGATGATCTAAAATAATTATTAGAAACTAGCCAAAGCCTGCGCTTTCATCCGCTTAGATATCGGCTAAAAAGACCAACACAAATAAACATACAAATTTCCCCCTACCATAGCCCCCCGTTTAAGTTGTTTACAAAAATATTTTCTTAGCCGATCGTTATGTTATACAATTATTTATAATATCAGCTTTCTACACTAAGTAGTTTTGACTGTGCGTTGATAGTTCGGACCAACGAGTGTACTGGTACCTATAATTACATAAAAAACTGGCCAAGTACGTGTCGGACTCTCACGCAAAGGTTTCTGTAAAAAAACAACGTTTAATATATATGATGTGGGGCCCATTTTGATTTAAATTAGTTTTTATTATTTGTTGAAATAGTGGCAATAGAAAAACACACTGTAAAAATTTCGATTGTCTACCTATACTTAACGGTTCTTTAAATACAGCCCGCTGACGTCCGTCAGCGGCTGGCAGCCCGCTGTCTGTCACACATGACACACAGCGGAGGCTTAGTTATAGGGTTCCGTTGATTACCCCTCGGGTACTGAACCCAAAAAACATGGAAGACTGTATGTTTGGATGATTGTTCGTCAGAAAATCTTCAACGGCTGAACGGAGTAATAATACAGGTAGATAATGCCAGGATATTATCAGGACAAAGGATACTATTTATCCCGGTAGTGTGTTCTCGTTGAATGATTTCATGATGATCAAAAATAAATTTTAATAACGAAAGCAGTCTGTGTGTCGCGGATCGCAGAGTCGTTTCATATTTATCACAAACGGTGGAATTGCAGGCGTGTGAAGTGACAACCCTCGCGAACTAATATTAGTTTCTCATTTCATTTAGTCGGTAGTAAATTTTGCCAGTTTATGGTTTTGGCACCGACGTCGACAAACTTATATTTGCCGCCTCGAGAATTAGTTGTTGCCATTGTGTCTCGCTTTACTACTCACCTCAATAGAATCGAATGTAACGGTTGTTACTTTGCGGTTTTAGTGCATGTTTTTATATTACACTAGCAACCCGCCCCGGCTTCGCAATAGAAGCAGAGCATGTTAAGGTCCTTTCATGACTTTTAGGGTTCCCTACCCAAAGGGTAATCAACAAAACCCTATTACTTATCCTCCGCTGTACGTCCATCCGTCAGTCTGTCAGTCGGCTGATAGGCAGACGTATGGAATTTTCGGAGAATGAGTATTTCTATTGTCGCTAGAAGAAGACATTATAAAATTGAATTTAATTAAAATGAAAGGGGGCATATAAGAAACGTGTTTTTGTCGGTTTATGGTACGGAAACCTACGTGTGAGAGTCCGACTCGCACTTGGCCGGTTTTTTTTAGCGTCATCTTTTGCAATTATCGTCATATTTCAGTAAATTTACACAATTGCCTTTAGTGAATTTTACACTTCAAACTTCGTTATTAACCACTCCGTTCATTGGTGTAAAGCGAATTCAATTCCGTTCGGTCGTTTTTGAGTTTATTGAGGACAAACAGACGCGGCGAGGGGCTTTGCATCACTACATATTATAAAACAAAGTCCTCCGCCGTGTCTGTTTTTGTCTGTTCGCGATAAACTCAAAAACTACTGCACCGATTTTCATGCTGTTTTCACTAATGGATAGAGTGGTTCTCGAGGAAGGTTTTAGTATACGATTTGTCAAGCAGGCGATTCCGTGGGCGTCAGCTAGTTATACCTTATGTTTCTTAATATTCATCAAACCGTGATCGAGTATTGAGTTGGCTGTTGTATTAAATCGACACCATCCAACGGGTTAAGTGCTCATCAAAATGTTTTGCACACATCGTTTCCTTGATGATGGAAAATTACATACAATTGCCAGTTCTGATTCTTTTTGATTCAGGAAAATATTGTCTCATAAATAATTTATGAGACTTACGTACTCGGAAAACAACAGCTTATCGTCTTATTTGCTGATAGTGAAAGAAAGACTTCGTTCGCGCATTTCCCGTAGAAATTTTGGGAAATCCACTCTTAGGATTTCCTGTCCCTTTCACTCCCTAAGGAGTGTAAGGAGAAAGAGTTTCGGCTGTGCGTAGCCTGTCAGACACTCAGTCACTCAGTAAACTAAGAATTTTATACATTTTTGATGGTTGCGTACGTAGTAGTAGAAAAAATAGAGAACAACTAAACCCACAAAATAAGCCTTAACATCATAAATCAAAGTACAACAAACCCAATAGTTGTTCACAAAAAATATATTGTCGTGTTCGTAAGTCGTCCGTGAATTCAGTTTTTACGATGTGATGTTACGAAAGGACATATTAAATGAAGATTCAATATGTTAGGGCGGGCGGGGGACGCCTGCGACACCATTAGGAAGTGGTGGCACGGAAAACCCTCGGAATGTGATGCTGCGTTTAGATGGGTACTCGACTTGCTGGTATGCTGGCGCTATTGATGTTTAATGTTGGGACTAGTGTCTTAATGCTACACGATGATGAGGATTCTGTATATCTAAAAAATAATTATGAATTTCTGCGTATGATATTATGATAGATTAAACTTTCGGAAAATTCTTAAAACGCAACCGTTTGGTTGGGGCGTAGTATGAAACTACTTTAACAGTTAACCCAATTCGTTCTAAAGATTTATTGTCTTCATCGTTTTTTTAACGGGCTTTTAAGTAGATAAATCTTTAGCTACTAGATCAGAACAAGGTGCTGACAGTAAAAATAAATGATGATAAATCTACACTACGTTAACTCACAAGAATTCTCAAAGTTGCATTCATTTCAGTAACATAAAATATCGTAAGAACAACATAGAAATTCATTTAACCCAAAACACTAAACCGAGCTCACAATCGATTTAGGCCGGTAAATCAATTCCAGTATTTAGACCGAGTAATATTTCAAGTGCACTGGTATGCGTAAACAAAGCTTTGGCACAGATTCCAATGAAATGAAAGGATATGCGCGGTGGAAAAGCTCTCGACCCGAGGTCGCTCCAGGTGGAAATATCTTAGCTACGAAATCTTTTAGTCTGGCAAAAAGACTGGAGTAAACTTCAAATGGCAATCTGGCATGGAAAAAGACGTTTGGCTTGTATATTGGTGAGGTTATGTTCCTAGTTTTTTTTTAATGTAAAGCTTAAACCGATGACATTGTTGTGGCGACACTTGGGGGAGGCCTATGTCCGGCAGTGAACGTCTTTCAGCTGATTTGATGATGATGATGATGAATACCTAAACTATTTAAAGATTCATCAGTTGCAAAGTATTTAGAACGCTAAAATGTTGCTAAACGAAAATAATAACTAGAATTTAATATAGATTTTAATAGTCATCGTTAGTTTCAGCTGCTTTATTAACAGAGTTTAACGATAATTTCTTCTAACATAAAGTAAATACGGGGGATTTGTTACTTCACAGTTAACGTTTGAGAAATACGATGTGCTTTCAAAGAAACGGGTTAAAACGTAAACTGTGGCAATTTTGTTTGTTGACTCACGACGACATTCAATTGTTCTCAAGTCATCAAATCGGTTAAAAAGCGTGTAACGGGAGTCTCAGTTAACTTTCTATGATCTTGTTTGTTATTGTGACATACAGACATGATTTTCTCTAAATTATAACTCTTATTACACCTTGTCATCTTTCATTGGTACACAGTAACAGCACATGTGTGAGTACTGTGTACCTTTAACTTAAACTTTAATTATCAGTTTTAGGTTTGTTTTTGACTTGAATGTACCCACCCTGGCGGTTGGGAGTGTCATGCTCACTCAAAAGTCTAGCTGATGGTGGCGTATGCGTTTGATCATTTGGCTCCCTTCAAAATGGTTGAGCCGAATGGTGCTGGCTCATGCGTCATGTTCGTGAACGGGCGCCGTCAGTCGGGACTGGTCATTTCTCAGCTGCCATGGTTGATTTTAATTATTTCTTTGAATTGTTCCTCTTTTATTCCGGACACTTTTATCCTGCTCGTCTTTTACATCGTTCTCACATCAACCCGATGTAAATAAATCTTTGTAAAAAAATATTATTTTTAAAAGAGTGTCCGTGGAGTTTCTTGCACGTTCTTCTCCATAGAGATCTACGTTTTGGAACGTGCAAATAGCTTCAACTTTTTGGACCGACCGACCTTGACAAATCAAAAGTGCCTGTTAATGGTTTAATTGAAAGAAATCCTTGAATTTTGAATTTTTTGAGTACTTGAATGTTGGCACTTGGCTTGCGTTTTCATCTGATTTCAGTGGTGTTTTTTATTTTTTAATATTAAGTCTTCAAAAGAATTATTTAGTGACTAATTGACGCCCAGGAAAGTTGAAATGGTGCGCTGAGCGCAATTGTATTTTTCTTTTCTATTATTTCCTTACATTATGTATGTTGTTATGTCGAACAAATGTTTTAGATTTTACATCAGTCGCTCCATAAATACTGGTATTTTGCTGCATCCGCTTCCGACTGGAAGTGATCTCCAAAAAAGTAAGTATGATGATTAATTTATGTCATTAGTACTTATAGGTACTAATGGTATATGCATAGGTATGATTGTATTGTAATTAAGTTTCATAACAATACAATCAGTTCGTTCATTTCTAAGAATAAGGACTTGCCAGTTTTTATGCAATATCGTAAGGTGAAGAATGAGTGCATAATAATTGTTGTTAGATAATGCAGGTACCTAACTAAATAATCACAGATAAAAAACACGGAATCGTACAATACGTAATATATAATACGTAAATCGTCAGTAGATTGGTAATTAAGGGGTAACAAGCTAAGTAAACAAAATAAAAGGCGATCTTTACCATTTACTTATAAATAGCTCCCAGCCCACTGATGCATGTGGGTGGCAGGAAATAGCGAAGCAACTTATTCTCACTTGTACTTTGATGATAAATTAAAAAAAAATTCTATGAATAGCTTCAGGAATTACTTATATGGGAAGGTATGGTAATCGGATTGCTTGTTTAATTGGGCCACCTTCACATTATTAAATACTAGCTTTTGCGCTCGCGACTTCGTAGTTTTTCAATTTAGTTTTTTCCCGTTCCCGTAGGAATTTTGGGAAGTAACTTACATGCCAAATTCCAGTTTTCTACGACTAGTAGTTTCGGCTTTGCGTTGTCTGTCAGTCCCTCACTCAGTAACGGCAGAATTTCAGATATTTAAATTTTCGAAAAAACTTTATTGGCCAATAGAATTGCTTCATTTCTCACTTAAACTCGCTACAGGCTTGGTAAATGACACGATTCTTGGTTAATACATACTCGCTCATCTCTGATGAAAACTCTCCATAAACGATATGCAGGTAAAAAGTATATTTTTTTAAATGCGCATGAACATGCACGCATGCATGTTAGTGCATATCAATCCAAAGATATTTAGAATACCTTAAAAAATAACAATGTTGAATTGATATGATTTGGGTGTAGCCATGTAGCATTAGTTGCTAAAAGCGAGCCTTTACAGAGCAAATTTGGATGGACTAACATAACAACAATGGTAAGTAGGTAAACCTCGAAACGCGAAGCAAATATCACTTATTTTAAATATGAAAGTAAAGCTGTCTCCAAAATAATTTTTCAGTTAGACATAGATATCACTACGCAAAAAATAGCAACACAAAAAACGAGCTACGAGAGGAATTCATACTCTACCCGTACCGACCACTACAACTAAAAATATCACCCGCTGCAGAGATGAATGACCCAAGCCATCAATCAAAATTGGCATCCCATATGCCGTACATTTGTTCAAAATTACAACGTCAAACAGTTATATTGAGGAAACTATAAAATCTGTATAATCGTAAAAGCTAACTTGGGAGGCGGCCAATGGGTGCTTTTATAATTTGCCGTTTCACGGCACGGCACGATATTACCGTGGACGAGATAGAAGTTTTGTGGCAGTGGACGGCATGCCGTGCCGTAGGGTGATTTTATAATTCGCCGTGAAATTATTACGCTTTGCGCGTCTTCAAAGTGTTCTCGAAGAGACAGCGACTACTTATGCTCTATTTGTTATATTTAAGACGTAAAAAAAGACATATTACTAGAAAGTATTGGCAACATCCGCTTTTGAAAGTAAAATATTTAGAAGGGTCATACTATACGCTATTTGATAAGCTCAAGGAAGACCCAAATAAGTTTTTCAATTATTTTCTGATGTCAACAAAATCGTTTTAGTACATACTTTCTCTTTTTTCTACTTTTTTCTTTTCTTTTTTTTCTTTTGTTTAACAATTTTATCTTTATAAGCTTCTAACGTTTTATCCCATAGGCATGGTATTGATTCAACAAGTTCCAATAAAGTCACCACATCGTATTTAAATAACGCCATTTTGCTTGTACTATTTGTGCAAAACTGAAGCGGCCGCCGCCGGCGCCGCCCTGCCACCCGCGCCTCTTGGCTACGCACGCACACATACAAATTTCTTGTACGCACACACTACACTCTCAACAATGCCGCGACGATTTGATAGGGAGCGCAGTATGCTACGGCAACGGCACGGTAGATCGTTGCTGTTCACGGCGTGCCGTTGCCGTGGACGGTAAATTAAAAGCGTTTGCATACAAATGCATACATTTTGCTTTCCTACTTTACCGTGACGATAAAAACGTGCCGTACCGTGCCGTGCCACGGTAAATTATAAAAGCACCCATTAGCCAATGAAAAATAATTCGACATACGTTCAATGGAGGACTCAGAACTTCAGGAAGCAGGAATTTCAGCGTTTATTGCATTTCAGAGTCTCTTAGGGACAGATATTACATCATCCTACTTTACATGTGAAAGTTGGTATGTTTGTCAATATATCCGTTTCAACGGATAAATGGATTTGGACGAAACTTGACAAAAGGAAATATGATCTTTAGATCTTGTCATATAGACTATGGTCTAAATTAAGACACTAGACGTTCTCGTTGAATCATTTTCAACAAGTAAAAGACAAATATCCAGATTTTCAGACTGTGATCAGTAGGAAAAGATTGATGGACAAAGGCTGAACGATTTGATACACTAGTAGAAAATATCCTGGATCAGGAAATAGGGTACTATTTAACCTGGCCAGTACGTTCATAGGGCCAATTCTACTAGTTTTATAGCAACGTATCCTGATCCAGGATTTGGCTATCTGGCAAAAATATTCAATTTCCACAGCGGGTCTAAACAGAGCAACTTTAGCAGAATCAGAAACCACATCACGCTACCCGGCACTGTCAAATTTTCCCAATCAACCTTAAACCTAATGCGTTAGCGATAAACATGAAAATAAAATTTGCCAGATTGTTGTGTCATTAATATTATAATGATTGTACTAAAGGGGCCTTTTTAGAGCTGCTGATCTTTTTTTTGACAGATTGCTCAAAAGTGAGTAAAAACGGCCCTCCTGAGAATGATTGTGGATAGTTGTATGGCGTAGTATCAGTGCAAAAACAGCAAACTCGTATATTTTGTGTACAAGCGTGACTTTGTAAGTTAATACCGAAAATCTTATGAGCGCTTTTGACAGATTTTGCTTTGCACGTAGGTATTATTATGAGATTTTCGCAAGTACCGTATTATAACATATTATCGTGCGTATCTGAGGTAAACGGATAATGATACAAATTGGAACACGTGTAGGTACTTAGAAATATTAGATGTAGTCAGGGCTTTTCTTAGAAAATATGTGATCAATAGAAAAGATGTTATTATTTTGTTTCAGCTTATTAAATTCTTCTTGATGGACTATTTATATGTTATATTGCCTAAAGTCTGGCTTTATTATTATGGCTATCGCCAATTATGTTCGTCAGTCTTGGTGATTAATGATTACTTATGGCATAATTACATTGCGACTAAGACTGCTTTAAAACCTTACGTGGGACCACATTCAGAAGTGACCTTATTCGTAGGATGTTTTATCGATTTTAATCTGACAACTTATTTCCATGTAGATAGACAACTACTCAAGATTACCACTAGCTAGAATTGTAATAAATACCTACTCTAAGTTGTCTCTTTAAAATTATATCCAGACTGAAGTGGGAGTTGGTTGACCACGTCGCACGAACACCAGGACAGGTGGGCGAGTATGTTACTCACTGCACGCCTAAAGATGGATGTCGCCACCGAAATAAATAAATAAATAAATCTGCGTGTCTGGAAAGGCTACTTTAGCAGAATCAGAAAGCAAATCACGCTACCAGTCACTGTCAAATTTGCCAATCAACCTTGAACCTAATGCGTTAGCGATAAAGATGAAAATGAAATTTGACAGATTGTTGTGTGATTGATAATTATTATGATTCTCCTAAAGTGGCCTTTTTATCCCCGTTGAGGCTCTCGACAGAGTGCCTTTTTATTTGCGAATGTGCCAAAATATATGGTCACGCTACTGCTGAAAGATGTTACTTGTGGGGCAACGTTAAAAAAAAAAAAATTCGCGGGGCAAACTTGGCCAGAGATCACCCGAGATAGAGATTTTTGGATGAAGAAAGGTAAGACTGCTCAGGGACGGAAAACACTGGAATTTTTATAACGCACCAATTGCTGCTAAGATATAATAATCCCTAGCATATGCTACTATTCTAACAAATACTTCCTATAAAACCTTAATCACTAACTAAAACCTCACCAATCTTCAGACGTTACCTACTGCTTATAATAAGTACCTAATACAGAAACCGAAGTCGCTTACTCAATACCTATAGCTTCGACGCTTATCAATGTTGACTGTTGATGTTTAGGCTTATCTAGGATCCGCAGTTTTCTATGGGACCAGCGTTTTTTAATTAGCTGTCGTAGTGGTTGTAACTTTCTTATAATACTAATCTATACTAATATTATAAAGAAGTAACATTTGTTTGTAAGTTTGTAACTTTGTATGTAGGGGTAATCTCAGGAACTACTGGCCCGATTTGAAAAAATATTTCAGTATTAGATAGCCCATTTATCGAAGAAGGCTATAAGTATATATATATATATATATATCATCACGCTAAGACTTAAAGGAGCCGAGCATTAATGGAAAATGTGACGCAGACGAAGTTGCGCGGGTCAGCTAGTTAATTATACTTTGGTCTTGTCATGTATTTTCAACGTATGGCTTAACCATTTGGATTCGAAGTCTTGGGTCGGAAAGTGACAATGAGTTTTTATGTCACACGACAGGAGACTGTTATTTCCATTAATATGACTCTACAATACTGCCTACCCTTCACAATACAAGCAAATTGTTATGTTATCTCTTAAGCACAGCCTGTCCAGCAGCAAGAGCAACAAAACAAATATAATAATAACTAATCACCAACCGGAAGGCTCAAGTATTAATTCTCTGTGTAACTCTTAATGACTATTAGTTTCTCTAATAAAAGTAACAATAGGGATATAAATCTAACCCGGGAGAGTCGTAAGTATACTTGCTTCTATTGTTATATGTTTTTCATCGGACGACAATGTTTAGTCGGACGAAAGTTTCCGAGCGAAACGCAGTCACCGGGAAAATAATTTCTTGTGCGTTTCGTCGCAAATAATCGCGGAGTATTTCTTACAGGTCATTGAAATTGTAACTGGGGACGTTTATTTTCTATAAGATCATTTTTACCGCCTAGTAACATTTTTTCATTATTGATGGAAGCTTGAATGGTCAAAAACTCACACAAGATTCAGATTCATTTATTGCTTGTCACAGGTGGAAATTCAGTTCATAAAATAAAAACATGTATCAATAAGTGTAACATAACATTACGCCTGTAATTCACTTGTGTAAGGCAGAGGTGTCCTTATCTATTTTATGTATCCATTTCGCCAGTTTTTCCAGTGTACCTTATGTGCAGATGCAAGTCTATTGCCATCAACCGGGCACGTAGTGCGAAATTCCGGATGAAAAACCCAATAACATTGCCTCACTTGGTAATTCAATCCAAGACTTCATCCTCAGTAATCGTGTGCAAAGGATCTTAGAGACACTACTACACCAAAGAAGCTTACTTTCCAGTTCCATACACAATATTAGGTCATTGCTTAGCTGGTATTCTTTAGCTAACAAAGCTTTTCCGTAATATCGCCTACCGAGCTGATTGGTGATCACAGTTAATTATAATATAACGAACAGAACGAAGCCTTTTACAGATGACCTATTTATTATTTATTCCGGGAATCAAGCTAAAGAACCCGTATGCATACGTAAACATAATTAAAATCCGAACCACCTTAATTGGCATCAAAAATTATCAGAACAATCGTACAGCAAATAACAGGGTTGTCAAAAATACCAACAGTTTCATGTTACAACATTTTAGGTCAAATTAATCATTCGGTTTGTGGTTCGAACGATATTCAATTACATACGAATGTCAATTAAATTTTATCATTGGATTTTGATAACTGATGATCAGTTGAGTGAAATTAACATCAATCATCGCTTGGTTTTAAATGAAACTCAATAGTTACGTGGTTTATTGGTGTTTAGCGTGTAACACAATGATTGTCCATTTTATAATTAACGTGATAGTCACACTATCAGACTTGGTTAAGTGAAAATGGGAAAATCCCAAAACTCAATTAATTTTAGGTTTCTATAAAAAAATAAACATAATATCATATTGTGACTACTACAGTGTTGACTATTTCTAATGAGCTTGGACCAAAGTAACCCAACTTTACCGCACATATGTATTTCAAGGAAAGCGTTTAAAATATCAAAGTCATTTATTCGAACTAGGCTGAAAATCATCACTTTTTGAACGTCAAAATTTACATGAAGACAGTGCCCCAAATCGCCCAGCTCGTCACCATTTCCTAGTGTTTCACACTGTTCATGTTCTTAGTTACCGTTAACAGTAGATTGTTTATCATAATTCTGTGGAAAACAAAGGTGGCAGCCCTACGTCCCAGCACCGGAGACAGGGGAGCGCACAAAACCGAATGCCTTAATTTAATATAAGTCAATTTGGGCCAATTTAATTCCGCGTCCATGCAGCCGTTTTACGACAGTACATCATAACTTGGCTCCGTCTCTTTCACACTTAGGGAGAAGCGCATATTGTGGCCCTCGCATGTTTTCAGTTAACGTTGGTATCGTGTTAGGCACAAACATATTCGATGTTGTATCGAGTTGCTGTTTGACGGCACTGATGCTGCAAAAATTGTAAGTTGTAGACGAAGTTTTTGTGAAGGGAAACTGAATGGAAAGAGGAACTTCATTTCAGTGGCTTATCATATGGAATGTATTTTATGACGTGTTAGGAAAACATTTGTAGAAATGTGAATGAAAAATACAGATTTTTCAGTAAGGAGACTTCTTCATCAGCCCCGGTTAGGTAATCGTTTAGTATTCCAAATATCCAAGGAATCAAATTAACCGTCTGAGACTAGTTTCGTCTGAAATGAAATTATTGCCAACGAGTTACGATGGCGTCAGCCGTTCGCACGAATATCAATCAAGAGCTGCTTAAATGTCACTCAGAGGCTAATACCGCCATGAGGCAACCATGAGTCATTACCATTAGCTTTATTTATTTTCCTCAAGTTTTTATGGAAGTCAATCTTAATCTCACCAACACCGCAAATTACGCTTGAGCAATAAACAGTGTCCCCTTACATTTTTATGCCTAACAATAAATTTTATCACCTCTAAAAAGTAGATAAATGCTATTATAATAATTTTGTTTACTTTTCCCACTAAATTATTACTTGGAAACGCCAGTTGGGCTAACAATAATAGTCTTTAGGTAACTTTTACGACTAATGATAAACCTTATTTATTAACAGCACATAATCGTCTAAATTTGTAGAATATTTGTGATATATTTTATTACCTAGACTAAAATATTTGAAAATCTTACATTACCTACGCTTGATATATATTTTGAGAGAACACACTACGAATTTTATTAATTGCGGACAATATCTGGGTATAATACCAAAATACTGCCCTACTTTGATGTGCCAATGCCATCGAGATTCTATTGTGAGAGAGAGACGAAGCTATACAGGACAAGTAGCTCTATTTCATTTTCACAACGAAAGACTTCGCTACAAAAGAAAATCGTATGCGACATTAATATTGTCGTTTGCGATGTCATTCCGCTATTCCCCAATCGCAGCGATTTAATTTCTTAGTGCTTAGCTAAGGCTAAGACTTCGCTACAAAAGAAAATCGTATGCGACATTAATATTGTCGTTTGCGATGTCATTCCGCTTTTCCCCAATCGCAGCGATTTAATTTCTTAGTGCTTAGCTAAGGCTAAAGCCTGAAATACAATCTGAGATTGAAAGTTTAATATGTGATTATATGAGGCTCTTATATTATATTCCTCGTAAAGTGATAAGCATTCATATGACGTCATAAACAGGCACTACTGACTAAGATTTCCGCGAAGCCACAAGAGCTGATTAAGAGGCATCATGGCAGGGACTCGAAGTGATCTTAGCGAGCTGTTTAATACGCTGCTATCAATTTTGTTGATATTACTTTTTACAATATATCTCTTACGATATAGTTGAGCTAAATTAAAGAAATGTACCATGCACCTTTGAGTAATAAATGTTAGTCCCGTCCAGAAAACCTACTGCTTTATACAATGTTTCAGAAGTTTGTGGTCTTATTAAAGGGTGATGCGGTCTTAGTAAAGAAACAATGGGAAAATCAAAAAAATATCGGTGCGGCAACTTTTTTATAAGAAAAAAAAACATTTTGGTATTTTCTTTTATAATATGACTAGGTAGGTTGGAAAACTAGTCTGCAAAACGATTATATTTAACGATATGATTCACAATGGATGTCGATGAAACATCAAAATGTATAGGTACCTACTTACCAGAGAGCCAATTCTATTTATTTTGAAGTATCGTTCGCATTTATGCAAATTAATGCAAACGTTTCGACTGTCGTATATTAGTCGCAATTTGTCAAAAATGTATATAAATTGAGGTTTTTTTTGACAGATTGCGAATGTTAAAAGTTAGTAGAATTAGTCAGATGGTGTGATTGTTACAATATTTCGCTATTTCAGCACAATTTACAAACAATCAGTGTTTATAGTTCTCCGACTAGATATGTAAAAATAAAAACAAGTGCTTTAAAAATTTTATCATTTCTATTCCATTTATTTCATAACTGTGTGAAGACAGTGGATAATTCTGTCCCAAGTTGCGTCCAAATCTAGTTTTACAAACTCATTGCGTAAGAAACGAATTATGAACCTAACGACGTTGACAATTTAATTTCATATCTAAGACAGAAAGCCACAGTAATATATTTTTTTCTTTTTGTATTAGTATGATGAAAATATCTTGAATTTGCTGAAGAAATTACAAATAGAATGTCGTTAAAGTTTTTTCTGAGATTAGCGTAATTTATTTAGTGCGAATAGAAGAGCTATAAGATTTACAAATAATTGCTATTTTGACACAATTTTGAAGCTTTAAAGTAATAATATACCTACTACATTTATTTGTCTAGCATTTTTATACACCAGTGTTGTATCTACAATCTTACATTGAGTCCACTAATAAAAACTATTTTTTATAAGATGTCAATTTCATTTCAATTTCCTCTTTACCCAGCCACCAAAACTGGACCACCTGTCAAGAGTCCCCCATAATAAACCGAAAACACCACTTAGCAGAGTATGCAGTATCACAAAAACACATTTTCCGCGTACCTTTTAGTATGAAGTACGTACTATATAACCCGCCTAATAGTTGCTGAATCGCCAGCATACGAAATAGTCACCAGTTATCTAAATAACGATAATTACACCAGAGCTTTTAGTCTGAGAATTTAAATGCCGTGGCGAGAATATTCTTCAACGACGGAAGACTTTCTTTTATTTAATATTAAGTGAAGAACAGTGTTATTAACGACTAGCTAGCTTCTGCCCGCTGCTTCAGCCGTTTTAAGCAAGGAACCCTGACTCCATTCCCACACTCCATTTCACAGAATAAGTTAAAAGACCCGTGAAAATCGGTACAGCGGTTTTGAAGACGAGCCGGAACATACACAGACAAAAGTTTAAAAATGATGTTTTTCTTATAGGTATCGTAGGTAGATAAATACTTTTGGGTACCATGTTACCCAGTTGTGGATTGGATGTGAAATAGGCAGTCGCTCCATGTAAAATGGTATTCAGCTGAATACGGTTTAACTGGTAGCCCTAGTTATAGTTGGGGAGTGGCTAGGCAGATGATATTCTCGTTCTTTCTTTTTCATAAGCATTTAGTAAAAAAACATTTTTTTTAAATTACAAACGATCACTTCCATTTAATTCAGCTTTATATACATAGATATCAGCTGTGTTATTGTTTAAGTGATTAATGTACGTTATTTGTCTGTATGTGAACAGTTTATAGCGTGTTCTGATTTATTGTAATACGTGCGATGAAGTCGCTATTCTAATTAATATGCTATGTGTCTGATGTGTTTATGAATGACATCGTTCTGGTTTGATGTGACTGCATTATGAAGTGTTTTGATGCAGCGCCGTGCTGGTATTTAAATTGCTTTTAATATTTGATACTGCAACTAAGTATAGTGGTACTGTTGCGGAATTTGTCCGAAAGAGTCACCGCGGCCCAGGAACGCAAAGGGTATTACGTGAAACACGGATGGTTTTCAGTCAGAAGATTCTGCCAAGAAAGATTCTGCCACTCTCTTCTGCTCCGCCCAGAGCGATAAAAAGTATTGTGGTACAGTATTAAAAGCATTTATATATTTTTTTAAATCTTATTCATCTGCCACTTTTGATCCCACCTACTCAAGAGGCCTTATTTCCATATTTTTAAGAGTACTCCGTTGCGTTAACACGCGAAAAATTGGATAGAAAAAAAAAAAGTTTTCTGTCAGTACCACCAGACGGCGCTTATCCAGTTTCAATACAAAATAAAGTTTACGTTAACGCGATCTACTACCTATAATTTATTTATTTCTACGATCTATCATATAAAAACGCGGATTATACGTAAAAATACTCCAACTAAGACGCCGCAGCTGCTCTGAATCTTAAGCACCCATGCCACACATTCTCAATCAAAATTATTAACAAAAGCAAATAATAAACTATTGATATATTTGTGTAACACTAATATAATATACCTACAAAGCAAAACTAAGAATACGTCAGCAATCAAGTTCTATTTATAAAATTCGTACAAAAATACTTCGCGAAATATCAAAAATCCTCGCAAACAAATACAAAAGCAGATAACAGAATCTAAGCTACATAGCTTTGTTACGTTTAAAATAGATTCCTCTCCTCTCCCCTCTTAAGGTGAGGACTCCGCTCAGCTGATTGGCGATCTCATTAAAATCAGGAAAGAACCAGCAACGTTTACCTCGCCGTTATGTTGCGTCCAAAGTGCTCTTTTCATCTTTTTATATTTTCTCTTTTCTATTTAAGGCGGGTGCTTGCATTGCTCGGGTATTTTTTCTGAAATAGATAAATATTGTTTGATGTCATGTAGTTATTCCTTTTAACTTACTCTTAAGAGCGTGTATTCCGTCCACTAGCGCCGCCAATCGTTTTTTATTATTTGTGGTAAATTTAAGACACGTAGATAAAAACCACTCTGTAGTGCACTGAAGAAATGTATTTATTATGTTTTGAGAGTTATGTTTTGTATTTTAGAACATAAATAGTTGCCAAAGTCGATATTTTTGCTAAAAGTGGCCACTTTTAGCAATAATTGCCGTTTTGGCTATTTAGCCATGAGTTATGTATTAAAAATAGCTGTCAAAAAATAATAGATACATTTCTTCAGTGCACTACAGAGCGGTTTTTTATCTACGTGTCTTAAATTTACCACAATTAATAAAAAACGATTGGCGGCGCTAGTGGACGGAATACACACTCTTATGGTATTATAAGCGGCATTTATCAACTTGCGATCATCTCTTTATTGCGTGGTCTTTACTTATTTTATTTCACAACACATGACATTTCAGTAAATAATAACATAAACACCAATAGGAAAGACATTTTGTAATTTTTTTATTTACAGATTTCCGACCCCTAAACTAGATAACTTAGCAGCAGGAGCTTTTTCGGGTTTCGTTTCACGATTCGGAAATTGTAGCATGCATGGGCGACAGGGCCAACATGTAAGATGGCCAGTACCTGTAATTTTAAAAAAAAATACAGATGCAGGTAACATAATTCTAAGCGATACAAAAATAGTCTTCTAATGACACAAACTGTGATCGTCCGTCTGTCAAGAGAGATGATTACGGCAATTTACCTTCAGACCGTCCATTGTTGTGACCATCGGAAGGTCAGTGCCTTTGTCAGTTTTGATTACCTAGTCGTGAATGTTTAGGTACAGACTGGTAGGTACGTTTGATATAGTTTTTGTTAGATTTTGCAAATCCCAATTGGTAAAGTTGTGATTTGTAGAGGACCTGGTCAACTTTTTACCATGTAAAATTGATTTGATTGAAATTTTTTAACAAGCCCTGCGAGACAAAACAAAACCAAGTGCGAGTCGAACTCTCACATGAATGTACCATCAAAAGAAAAAGAAACAGTTTCTTGAATGAGTCTCTTTAATTTTTTATTCAAATTTTCTATTAGGTACGGTTCTGGAGATACAACCCGCTGCCAGACGGACGGACGGACAGACAGCGAAAACTTAGTAATAGGGTTCCGTTCTAAAGAGTAATCTCCTTCAGATACGGAACCTTAAAACATAATATTTTTGCGAGCGAGAACTAACGAAACAACAATCGATTTTTAAATTTACTAATAACTTTTATTAAAATTCTCTATTTATTTCGGATTATTATCAACATTACTAGGAAAGCTGAGAGCATTCCCCTTAACAAAAAAAAATACAGAACAAAATATTTACAAGTATTTCCGAGATTGGATTGACAGGATCTCGAGACTTCAAAGTGTCATTTCGAGGATTGCGTATTATGACTTTTTTGTTTGTTTTGCTGATCCTAATAATGCGAATTCGGAAGATGAGTGGACCATTCTTTAATATTATAATTTTGCTCACAAAGCTGCGTTTCTTTTCTTACAAAGTTAGGTTGATAACATAAGCGTATATGAAGGGAAAAATATAAATCGTTAATCGGTTGATGGTGCTGAAAGTGCCTCATAATTGTATGATTACTAAGGCCTGAAATGATATTTGCCTACATAATTCTGGCTTTTCTGTGTGAAGCTCGAAACCCGAAACTATTTAAAATTTGCACATTTTTGGACTCTCGGACCCACCATACGAAAGCTATAGCACTAGGCGCGTGCTATATATATAAGTCAAGGCTTCCACAACAATCAGCAGTCCTATGACAACACGTAGTCACATTGTCGCGTAGAACCTGTCTGTTCAGAGCTTCCATTCTCTGTAAAACCAAGCCGCAAACTTATAAACCCACTAGCTGCACGTCCTGACTTCGTACGGGTATACCCTTTATTTTAACGAGATAAAATAAAGCCTATGTTCATACGGACAGTCCATTCTACACATTGGTGAAAGAATTTTTTAAATCGGTCATTTTCCTCTTTATATTATTAATTATTATATATATTATTAGTGTAGATTTCAAAGAACACAGCCGAAGTTATAATCGGTGGAGCTTAAATATGACAGGAGCCAATCTCTAATCCGTGTGACTTCAAGCAGCTCAACCGATTGCATAGTTCAGGGATTTCAGTCCGTAACAGATAATATTTGGATAAGCTTTCATCGGTTTACCGACCCGCATCGACATGGCTTTGTTTTAACCAACATTTTAAATAAAAAATGTGTGGAATATTGCATCGTTTTATACCTGAGAGTGACGGATTGTTTGATATTTTTTGTAGTATCACAACATCTAAACTTCAAAACTAACTACTAGTATCTTAGTACTGATTCGCATGTCAAAGTTATTTTACTATACTTGCGTATAGCCACGGCTTGTTATCATAAACGGTCTCTATGGGGTACAGATCAGGGGAGCGAAACCAAGGAAAAAGCTATTAGGAACGGTTTTATAATCGTCATTATGAATGATGACAAAAATCTTTACCAAAACTTCACACCATCGAATAAATATTAACCACCAATTCACACACAATCTTACATTTCCCCACATAACTACCACCCACTACCAACCTCAGAACATGACACGCCATCTAATGCCAACCGAAGGAACTTTCTTTTTCCCTTCACAGAGTAATTTGCCCAATTAGGGAAACGCCTTCCCGCATCACCGGCTGCGGAGATTGCCTGCCTTATGAATCTCTTAATACGCATTGTCCTAAGATCGGGCATTCATTACGTAAGTACTTTGTAATTGGCTCGTGACGTCACTATTGGATTCCGTCAGTAGTGGAATATTGGATGATTTATATTAGGTTATGGTAAGTGATTAGTTGTGTTGGCAGTTGGTTATTATGATCGGGGATTTGGTTGACGTAAATTCGGTGCTGTCAAAATATGTACAGACAGAGTTTTTTGACACAATAACTAATATAGGAAAGCAGTTTGTGAGCGCTACAAAACTTAATACCATAACATTAAACAGGCATGAAATAATATCAACATTAAAACAAAGTTAAAACATGTCTAGGTGACATCAAATGACTAACTTTATGACGCTTGATATTCATTTTATACTTTTCATAACAAATTAAAACCTCGATCAAAGGAATGATATGAAATTAATGTACTGTTTAATGAATGCATAAATAATGTGAGCCAAGGTACTGAGAAACGAACAATACAGATATAATATTCGAAAAAAAAAGGAAAAGTCGTACTGGGACATGGCATAATGAAGAGTGGCGGAAATGCTCGCGAGAGATTGCCACAGATTAGAAGGAATGGGGCGAACAGGGAAGAAAACTACGATGAATGGAGGGAACTTGTGTTTTGCTGATATTTAGAACAAGCACAACCAAATCTTGGGCGTAAATTCAATATTACCTACGGTTGAAGCACGCATACGGCAGCAACAAAAAACAATTAACAATGCTGCTTTTACATAATATGATCAAAATATACATAAAATAATTCGATATCTGCTTTTTGTCATTTCAGAAAGTAGTGTACCTAACAGTTGATCTTTTGAAACATGCTACTTCTGCTACGATTTGAATTGATCATGCGGATTATTTTGCTCAAAATATAGATTCCGGAGACCAAAATGTAAATCAATTTTTGTTGCTGACTAAATACTATACAAATACTTATAGCAATAATCTAGACACATAACATTCAAGTAAAATGTTGACAACATCTGTCCCATTTGTTTACATGTTTCGTAATGTTTCCGGGAACATTTTAATCTGGGTTAGTGTTAGAAGTCGTTCTATTAAATTTGGAATTATACGGCTTAAAACATCTGCTATTTTACAATCTATAAACACGAAAAAAATAATCTAATGATTCGTAGCCTACACAAAAAGGCATCAAAGCTAGATATTTTTTCACGGAATTGTATCGTAGTCTATATTCCGGAATTCCGTTCTGAAACTATCAAGTAGCAGCGCAACAGCTGTCCAGATTAATTTTATCTACTGAATAAAAATTGTTGTGTATTTTTGGGGTTCTAAAATTAGGTGTGCATGCGACGATTCACAAAACGTGAACACGATTGTGGTGGAACAGTTCATTCTGATAGTTGCAAATGTGTGTTGAGGGATCCGAAGCGCAATGGAGTTTCACTGTCTATGTTCGTTAGCACAGATGCAGCAATGAGAACCTCATGTAACGCAGTTCGACAAATCCTTTGAGAATGTTCGTAACATACGCGTGTATTTTCGTATTACATTTATTTAGCAATGTGTCTAGAATTGTTTTCAACTGGCGGTTTGAAAGAAAAATAATTGTATAGACTAGAGAATCGGGTTAATCCAGTAAGCTGTTTGGTATGCGATGGTACAACAATTTGTTTTGCAAACTCTTTTTTTTTCTGTGAAACTCTTTTTTGTCTTTCGGCCTACATCTTTTTCAGCCAGTATTGAAACCAATTTGAAAATAATTCGTCATATAAAAGTTCTCTCAGTTTCATGGCAATGAAATAAAGATTGTTAACAAGACAGAGCAACTGAAATCGGTGTGTTTTTCTTTCTTCAAAAGATCATCAGATTCATATCTGCTTGTCTGTTCGTCTGTCACAGCCAGCTTTCTCCGGAGGTACTGGACCGGTTCTGTTGAAATTTGGTGTACATATGGAATTTTGTGACCCAAAGACGGACGTTTTACGTAAAGATCTTCGAAACTACTCAACCTAAAATTTTGAAAAAAATACAGGTAATAAAATCCAATAAAAAGTCTGTAGTGTTTGAATAACTTTAAAAATAAAAAACTTTTTACAAAAAAATACAACCGACTTCCAAAAAAAAACACTACAAAGTAAAAAATAACTTTAATTTCGGAACTCGGTGTCAAAATACAAAGAAACTAACAAAAACACCGACTTCCGAAATTAAAGTTATTTTTTACTTTGTAGTGTTTTTTTTTGGAAGTCGGTTGTATTTTTTTGTAAAAAGTTTTTTATTTTTCACTTTTTAGTGGTACCTACCCCATACCTAACAACCTCCTTTTTGAAGTCGGTTAATAATTATACAGAAGAAAATTCGCAAAAGAAGCTCACTTTAAGAAGTATTTATTAGTTTTTAGACTAGATGCTGATAATCCAGGCTGCAGCATCAGGCCAGACTTATGTCACAATTGCATTGAACTTAAAATTTAGTCCTGTTTAAAATGAGCCCAAACACGACTATGGTGCTGTAATTTCAAGGTTCGTACTTTTTCTGATGCTCCTGGCTTCAGCATCAGGTCTCTATGTACTTCGGTGTTCCTCATTAACAGTACGTTTATCCACACATCGAGCCCACGAATCACCCTTTTCAATGATCCTAAACACGATATATCTGCTGTTAGTTGTCGAAGAGTTAGGTACTCTGCAGCATCAGGTCATGACTTGATGATCATGAGACCAAATGTGGCAAATGCCCTATCAAACATCAAAACAATTTACTAAAACAATCCTTGCCTGTTCGAGTAACTTCTTACCTACTGTTAAGGAGTTGTACCTTCCATCATCAGCCCAGCTACCTGACATGGTAACAACCATACGCAAATACACAAGATACTTCATAATATATGCAAAAAATAATGAGTAAGCCTATAAAATTTGAGGTTTGCCCTCGATTTCTCTAAGATCCCATCATCAGATCCTAATTTGGTGACAATGGGACCACCTCAGAACTATCTACTTTCGAACAAAAAAAGAATTTTGAAAATCCGTCGACAATTGGCGGAGTATTCGATGAACAAACATAGAAAAAAAAAAAAAAAAGCATACAAACATCCGAACATAGTACCTCCTCCTTTTTGTGAAGTCGGTAATTAATATGGTTGTGATTGGTTTTTCTGGAAAAAGGTAGGATTTAAAAAAATTAAAAGAGACGGGTCTCTGATAAGGTTTCGGTGTTCTTCTCACAGATATTAATTAAGTAACAGAAATTTATACAATTTATCATCATCATTAAAAAGTTTCATGTTACAGATTCTGCAACGTTAATATTTCCGTTTTGTAAACAACACTATCTACCTGTGCAAAGAGCAGGCTCAGCAAAGCCTCTTTTCAAGCTGAATATGTACGTGACCTACCATATTCATGCCTAGTTTTAACCTAGATAGACAAACAAACCCATTTTGAATTCAATTTATCTGAAATAACTGACCCAGTTGATTTAGGCCTCATACTGGCACAAGTAGGTTTCTACTTCCAGACTAGTACTCAGAAGCTAGTATGCTGAGCGCGTGGTCCTGGGTTCGATGTCCAGGTTGGTCAATGTTATTAACAATGAACCTGAATTTGTGACCGCAGATTTGATGGGCTAATCTAGTCAGTCTTTGTCCTTCACATGAAACTAGAGAGAGGGTGTTTCTAAACACCTCAGCTTTCGCTGTTTAATTGTGTTTTCCAAAATATTAATGAAATCGGAAGCACTTAGTTTCATCTTGACATTGCAACCGTATTCACTGCGTGTATTGCATTGAAGAGCAGATGAATTTCTGAACATGTGAAGCAATGTACACAATAAAGATGAAATAAGAAGGTTGGAGATGTCATCGGGCTCGTCGATATCCAGGGTTAAGCAATGCCTGGCGAGATTGTTCTGTGGATGTGTGATTTTAACTTACCGAGAATCCTCCGTACATTGGAAAGTACATTAAGCCGTTGGTCCCAGCTATCATTTGTAGATCTTTCGCAGTCGTTACGGATTGTCAGAACCCAGAAAATCTGACTCTTGTCTTACCAAGAAATACCGGGTAACCCCGGGTTACTGGTTTGTGTAGGTCTGGTAGGAAGCTGCTTCATTTAAAATACTGGTATTCAGCTGAATCCGGTTTGACTGCAACCCGATCCCAATATAGTTGGGAAAAGGCTAAGCAGATGATGAGCAGAGAAGGCTCGTCCCTAGTCCATTGGTCTTGTGAAATGAGGGTCTGCTTTTCACCCCGTCAACACACCTCTGCTTTTAATACCTTATTTACGCGCGTGAATATAATGTTGTTATCTATCTACTTACACAACTACCCACAAACGAGTATGAATTGTTAACTTCCCCGAGATTGAGAAGCAGTGACATTGTCAATTATACAATTAATGCCATCTGTTGTATGGTAATCAGGTGAGGGACTGAAGTATAAATAGGCCTGATTTAGATGATGACATGTTTTACTAATTTATTTAGGTATATGATTTATGTGTAAATGGAGACGGTGGTATTATAATTTGATTTTATTTTTTTTCCTTCAATTCCTTTCGGCTCCCTACATATCCGTTTTCAATCACGTTCTTCCAAGCACCTTGGCAAATATTTCAAACAATCATACAAACACATGAGTACGCAATCACATTACCGATGCTGTATCCAGGAGTTATGATGGATCCTGCAAATAATTGTCGAATCGGCGCCATTTTGACGTACCTACATTGATAGATCACCTCTCTGACAGACGTGGTGCAAATGGAGCTTTGCTCGTTGCAGTAGTTAAAATAGTTCATTGACTTTTGAAAGGTTCTATTTCCATGACGTTAGAATAATGTAGCCGACTAATGTGAAACACAGGAGGCCAACCACAAGCTCTTATAACAGTATTAATACAATCTTACTTTGACTTTTCGTACCATGAAGTCCTTTATGCAAGCTTAAAAACAATGTTATTTTACTAGCGGTTTTGGTGACGTCAACCTATAATAGTTCATTCAATTCGTACCACGACGTGACTTTTGACAGTTAGCAGTATTGTTTCTATGTCAAAATTGGCAATGATAAAAAAGTTCCTTGGTCTCGGTGGAAGTATTAATTTTTTGCAAATTTATATGAAATAAAAACATTTTCGTGTCTTATAAAGTAAGTAAAATGTATTTATTTACCGAATGAATTGTGTATCTAGAGGTTTTCGTATATTATGTAATTTCTTGTTTGATTCTAGATGGCTAATGCATACGAAATATTCGAGTTTTTGGAAGCTGATAACGCAGAAGCCAAGCGTACAAAAAAACGGCGTCGTATGCAACTACGTCAGGAATGCGACCCCTTCTATGAATTAGATGAAGCGGAGTTTGTTAAGCGTTACAGACTTACAAAAGATCTTGCGCATAACCTGTGCGATGAGTTGAGGCCACTGATGAAGAATCCTACAAAATCTACTGACTTGTCTGTAGAGACGAAGGTAAATTCAAACCTTTTTTTCTACTAATAACAACAAAGCAATATGCACTATTTAGCACTTTTATGTATCTATAGGTACATTATAAGTTATATTACTTTTTTTAGGTGTTAATTGCATTATCATTTTATGCAACTGGTTCATATCAACGTCCAGTAGGCAGTAATGAGGGTCATTTTGTGGCTCAGCAGACTGTTTCCTCAGTTATCGCACAGGTTACTGCATGTCTTAACTCACTGCAGATGAGGAAGAAATATATAAAATTTCCAGTAAATGATCAAGAACGCAACAGAATTAAAACGAAGTATGTATCTTTTTTTTTATGTATACATAAAAGTTTTAGTCGTTGAATAGCAGCAGAATGCCTATTTTGTTAAGTGAAAACAAATATCGCACTCCTGGTGCGATACTGTCACTTATGCAAAAATTGAGGAGGTTGAAAGGTTTAATACAATTATATGACCACTTATAAAAATAAATAATAAGTAAGTATTAAAAAGTAAGATAAAAGTTGACATTGCACTTTAAGCTATTCATCTTGTAAAAATCTTTAAAAATAAATTATGTTTTGAGATGTTAAAATGAAATGCTTCTCCTAATAAATCGCATTTTTCATAAGTGATAGTGTCGCACCGGGGGTGCGATATAAAATTATAATCATGCCAATAATAACAGAGAACAGTTAGAAATAAGCAACAATGAGATAATACAATATTGTATGGCATGTTTAAACGGACTGTTGCATAATTTTGGAGTGGCTTACATATATCCAGCTGTGGACTATGTATGATAGGCCATTGTAATAAAGAGTTAAATATTTTGTTTAATAGATAAGTACTAAGGTTTAGTTGTAAAAAAATAATTCATTAATTGCAGATTTTACAATAAGTTTCGGATTCCTGGGGTTCTTGGTTGTATTGATTGTACCCAAGTAGCTATAGTACGCCCAGTAGTACATGAGGAGCGCTACTTCTGTCGCAAGCAATACCATTCCATGAATGTTCAATTGGTAAGTGTTCATTGAGTATCTAGTAGAAGTTAAGCCAATATAACAGTGTTGAAAATAAGAAAAAACACAAATAAGTATGTATAAAGAAAAACAAAAAAAAACTTTATTTAATTATTTTACATGTGAGCATGTACACTATTCTTAAGTATAACTATAAATATGGTACTTGGCAGTCTTTCAGATATTAATCTAAATATTTTCAGGTTTGTGATGCAGACATGGAAATAATAAGTGTAGATGCAAGTCATGGTGGTGCAAGTCATGATTCTTTTATATGGGGTATTCATCCACTAAGATTTCACCTGGAAGATCTTAGCAACACAGAAGATACTTGGTTTCTTGGTTGGTATAATTATGTAACCTCTATTATGATCTTTGTTAAAAACTATTTGTACTTATTTAAATTCAACCTGTAGGTATGTTTGGTCAATGATAATTTAAATTAACTTTTGTTATCAATAGGAGATTCCGGATACCCTTTGAGAAAAAGCATGATGACACCAATACTGGATGCAGCACCTGACTCACCAGAAGCACACTACACTGACTTACATGTCCATGCAAGGAACATAATAGAGCGCACTATTGGGCTGCTTAAAGCACGTTTTCGTTGCTTACTTGTTCACAGAGTCTTGCACTACTCACCAAAAGTCGCTGGCTCTATTATAAATGCTTGTGTTATATTACACAACATTTGCAATAGGACTAACATATCTGTGGAACAATTAAACAATGAAGATTTGATTCGAGAAGCCCAATTACAACCAGAAGGCAATGCGAGTGAACAGCCACACAGCAATAACGTCGCTCTGCAGCAGGGTTTGGCTACTCGTAATTCGCTTGTTCAGCGGCTGTGGGAAAGGCGGCATTTAAGATCCTGAAACACAAATATTTAATTTTATACTCTATAAGTTTTAATTTAATTCTCAGTTTTACAGCGTTTTTTTACAATATTGTTTCATTGAAATTAATTGTTGTATTTTTTAATGTCTTCATACATACACTCAATAAAATAAAAACCAAAAATTTATGATATTAATTTACTACATGTAATCTCTCATGGTTGAACTTCCGGGTAGCACTTTATCAGGGTTTTAAAGAGAAGGTAAACATATGAATAGTTTTGTACCTTTCAATCCTCGTCGCTGTATTTCCGAGTGCTGTTAAAACTTGCACCATCGTCTCCATCGCTTCAGCAATCCTCACAGCAGCTTCAGCGTGCGTTTTTGTAGAACGGACGAGCGCACGTCTTGCAGCCTCCTGTGACATCGGCGGCTCGCGCCTTCGACGCCGTTGTCGGGGGGAGCGGGCTGCAGATGTAGTTGCAAGACGTGGAGTAGGAGTTCTGCTGGGGGAGGGAGCCGGTGGATCTTGGATCGTAAGTTCCAGAGGACTTTGAGGTAGTGGCTCTAAGATGAGCTCCAAAGGCTGATTTTGGGTGGAAATAAGAACTGAAGTAGGATTGTGAAGAGAATGCACATTTTGTAAAATGGATTCTGAAGCCGGGGAATCTTGCACATCCACATCTAGTGTAGCAGCGCTAATCTCTGGAGGCTACAAAGAGATAACAAGAAAAGTTATTTGCTTAATATTATAAATAACTATAAATTATGCTTACTTAACTACATCTTTACTTACTAGTTCCACCTGGACACCTGGCAAACCCTGGCCAATATCTTCTCCCAGTATTTGCAGAAATTTTTGCTCAATTTCAGTCAAGGGCTTATCAGTGGAAGGTCCTCCTCCAGTCCGTACATGAGAAGCCCGTAACATAGCAACCCGCTTTTTAAGTTTGGCCTTATAATCTACCCAGTACTGAAAAAAATATTTAATATTATATAAGTAGGTATGTACATACATAATTTAAATTGACAAATTGAAAAAGCTATAAGTAAGTACCAGTTAACTTTACTTTAGTCCAGCCAGCCGAATCTTTATGAGCGCCATCACCTTGTGAGTTTAAGATTTCTGCAATCTCTGTCCACTTTCTTCTTGAATATTCTTTGGCTTGCAGAGATCGATTGTGGGCAGTAGCGATAGATTTGTTTGAATCTAAAAATTCCCAGAGTATCTCTAGCTGCCGCCAGGAAACCCGATTAACTCTTCGGCTGCAAAATTAATAACAAAACACTAATCACTGAGTCGTACATTAATTATTTCAAACTATCTTTATCTAAACGTTACAGAAAAATATTTCTTTGTATCATGTACAAAACAAATAAATAAAACTGTTTAAAACTACATAGAATAACCTCACCTTGATTCCATGTCAATTTTGTAGCACACTATTACTCCTAGCAGAGTTTGTTGTAGCCATGGCTCATAGGCAATTAAGATAAAATAACTTAAACTACTTAGAACCACTTATAAAACAAATAAAAAATATTGCTGCATCTAATCCATTGAGTTTCAAATTTCGTTCGCGGTATACAGCTGATAACACATTTTGTTCCGATTCTTATAGTCTACCTATGTCAAAACGCCGCAGCTCATTTTATTTTATTTATTTTTTCATTTTTTTTTCGCATTTTCAAAGCAAAATCTCTCGATATTTGTATTAATTTCATGGAAATTATTATTAAAATGCATAGTAATCTTTTAAATGTAAAAAAGTGTTGATATTTTGCTTCAAGATCGTACTTCGTAGTAGCGATTCGGACCAACGTGTGAAAGAGACAGCGCTATACAATTGATATAGCGTTGTTTCTTTTTGATTGTAGCAGGCAATAGACAAATAGTTCATTCTTTCCCAGCACTAAGCAGGAATAAAACAATGTTGAACGATTTAGGTCATGGTACGAATAAGAGTAATGTTATTTTATGCTTGAAACAAAACTCTCTTGAAATAAGATTGTTTTGTAAAAGATTGTGGTAGGCCTCCAGGACGATCAAATAAGTCACAAAAGAATTAGCTTTGTTAAAATCTCAACAATTTTATCAATCTTAAGATGTTGAACTGTTCTTCAAGACAAAGGATTTTCTATAATTGACAGACTTATTCTTGCGTAGAAATGCATAACAACACTGATGCTTCCTAGACAATTAACAAACGCACTTGTTTCTTCAAAATCTCGGCACCTGAACAATTCATTCTAAATTCTATGGTCACTTAGCCTTACTGCGTGCATCGACTGTTGGAAAAACACTATTGCTGGCGTCACAATTATTTATATGGTAGAACTATACGAAAAAAAATGACAATCCCAGAACTTCCATAAAAACTCGTCATAATATCTATTCATTACGTTATCTTTTGTCACTTTTAACATTACCTAATCATTACGTCATTATTATTTTTATATCTCTTTATAAACTATAAAATATAAGCGCTGTAGCTTCTCATTCAAACAAGACGTTACTGAAATCTATTCAAAATGTTATAACGCATTTGTGAACATCCCAGAACAGCTGATAAATTGTACAAGAGCTTACCTCTCTTGTCTCCCAGAGAAATGTGATATTTTCATTCCGAATCTTAATTGGATTTTTATCCTAGCAATACGCATAAAGAAACTGACGGCATTTATCATAATTTTAAGCAGAAAGGCGAAGCAATCATTCAAATTCTTTAAGAGGTCTTAGACGTGGAATAAATTTGGTGTATTTTTCTCTGGGGATTGCATATGACTCCGGTTTGAACATACTTCATGAAAATAGAGGTGGTAATCTTCTAAAAAAAACGGTAAATAAACACGATATTAGCGAAAAACCAATTCAATCAGGTGCTGCAATCACCATGGCGTCTTATTGTGCAATCATCAAAATCAAACCAGAAAATTCCGCTGTTCAATTCATTCACATCCGACAAAAAACTAGTAGTACAATGTACTTAATGCGCCTCCATTACAGCAAGAACATTAAGAAAACAAATATTAATTCAACAATAGTAGCATGACTGACGTTCGTCCAGCCATCAACGGTTTTTAGATCTTTTGATCGATTGCCAACAACGACCACCGGTTGTCAGTTTTATAGGTTATTCGACTTACTGGTGGTATAAAAGATATCAGCCGCGCTTCATCTGTTTTTTGCTTTTGGAATACTCAGTACTTTTATAATAGGAATGTCCTGTTTTAGAAGTAGGTAACTAAAGTCATAGATGTTGGGGAAAAACCGGTTGAAGTGGGAGTGGGCTAGGCACTAATGTACCCGGAGAGGTGGGCGAAGATCGCCACTCACTGGACGTCAGAAGGACGTCGTCATCGAGGTCGACCGCGGCGAAGATATTCACGGGGCAAACTTGGCCAGATATCGCCCAAGACAGAAATTAGAAAGGCGAAAGGGAAGGCCTTTGCCCAGCAGTGGGACATGAGTGCAGTATACGAAAAAAAAAAAGAAGTAGCTCTGAGTAGGTATGATTTAGTCGCGTGTTTCTCAGAAAGTTCTTATAAGCGTATAGGGAAACGTAGGTACCCGTGGTAACCTGTAAGCAGTTGATTGCAGCTTGCCTATTTTTCTTACCTATTTCTTATTTTGGGAACTGTTTCAGAAATATGGGTTTGATAGAGATACAAAAATGTTCATTTATTTATTACATTTAAAAAAATTATAACATCGCTTAGATAAATAAGAAATCCAAAAGCCCTATTTAAATATATATCTTAATTCATACCACAGTGTATCTACCTACATCCAAAGAATTATTTAAATTACTTGTTTAAGCTTGAATGAGAAACGCGACAGAACTACGATAGTCCAAATATTTCTATCAGCAACATATAAATCGTTCCGAATATCCGACATTTGTGAACACGTTAAATATAGAAGCCAAACTTTTTTTCCCGATTATAAAGACGGCCACACACTCCAAGTGTTTTAACTCTGTCAGTTTAAATCGGTAGGTTTATAAGTACGTAACATATCTCCAAAATTACTCACGCATATGCACGTGGCCTAATAAACTATGTACGAATAGAATTTACAATGTAATACCATAATTAATTGTGACGCAAGTTTCGCCGGCTTGCGTGTGCGCACCTAGGCAGCATTACTGGCATTTTATGTTACTGTTATTGAACGCATATTGATATCAAAGGGGGTTATGGAACTCGTAAACATTCGGTTCAATTGATTCGATTACTTTATGTACTTTCGTATGACGTGGTTGCGTCTGGACTCTGTATGCGGAAAAGCGTTCGCTATGGAACTAAGAAGTGTTTTCTCCACGCTTTACGCACGCGTTCGACAAATTGTGCCTTGATTTATGTTTGAAACAATGTGGCAGCTCATTTATAACGTACAAAACAATTGTTCTAGTTCCTATCTTGAAATAGTTTCAGTTTTCAGTAACTATTTTCTGCGCTCTGATCGTTTGTTAGGTTCTTGCTTGTTACATTTACTGAACCACACGTTGCATACCAATTTAATTAGACTATAGCTTTATTACAAAACTCATGCCAAGTCGTTAAGATCGTAACAAGATCGAGTGCACAGTAAATCGATGCTGTTTTCGCTGCTCGATAAACTACGAGACATGCATTGGGTGTTGACGGCGCAAACGTTTGTTTCTTCGCGACAATATGCAGGAATCTACCGCAGGTAGGTAATAAACATGGCGAAGTCTATGTTTCTATCATTTCTTTGGCAGCGAATATTACGGGTTGGAGAACATGATGAAAGAATAATGGTTTTGTTCGTGGAACACGGGAATGCCTCGGCGGGGATTTAGCATACAACTAAGCGCATCAGTGAAAGTCACCGTTTAACTTTAGAAACGGACTAGGGACGTAACAATTCTGGCTATGGCTGTGATGCCAACTTGCACGGAATCGATGCATGATGAGTGTCTAGTCACTCTGGCGACGTACGTTTTCCGTAGTTTGTCCGTTCAACAAATTATGTGTTTCTTTATAACCTGCAAGATCAAATCTAGTTAGATTCTTGAATCTAACTAGATTTGATCTAAGCATCCTCTAAGTATAGTCTAAGGACTTGTCCTTAGACTATACTTAGAGGATGCAAATCGATCAAAGTGCAGGAGTTAGTCGGATAAACTTGTTCTGAACTCAACAGTCATCGGGTCGGTTACCGTGGGCTGTCTCCCCACCTGCCTGTTTGATGTAGTGCTTTCTCGTCCAGCTTTGTCGGAAGCCTATGAGATACTAGATCTATAAATTAAGAAGAGCAGGTTCCGTAATAGGAAGATCAATTTTATTAAATAATTTATCTAAAAGGTAAGTCAATTTCTAGACATGAGGAGAATAATACTATAGTCAATAAGTCGTAAATATTTAGTTTTTCTGCGTGTGGAACAGAGCAATCAGACCCAGATTCGAATATCACTTTTTATTTTTTTATATAGAGGTAGATTAAAGAAAATAATTCATGGATTTTGGGAGAGGTGTTGTCATAACAACTAACTATCCTATGTCTCTCAGAGAAAGACGTACTGCCAAATATCGGTGCTCCAAAGGTAGGAAGATCTTCAAGAATCAGATATTTTAAATCAGGTTCAAAAGACGTATTGATACATCAAAAATCGATCTCACTAGCTGCAACGTTGATTCTGACAAGAGCACAGTTTGTTAAGAACATCAAACTCAAATGAATATGTGCGAACAGCTTCAGATGTAACGACAGCCGTCAGCTCCGACATGAGTTATACTGTACTTCCAATGCACTGCTTGATTGACACGTAATTATAACTCGTTCTGTTGTGTTTGAACTCACACCAGCACGAGTTAATAATAGCTCGGATTCATAACGTCCTGTATTTGTGAGAACTGAATATGGACCCTTCTGGATTGCCAATTGCCAGCTTTCACAGCTGAGGTCGGTGTATTGTCAAAACAGTGTACGTGATGGTGGTACAGTCAAACACATCAATGGTAACACTTGCACTACGGACACTGTCACTAGTGTGACATAGTTTATTCAAATAGATTTGTCAATGTAGGTCTCTTTAATATGATAAATACTTATTGACATTGTTTAACATTAAATAAACGTTAAACGTAGCAAAATTGCATTTATTACTTAAGAATTGACGATAGGTATATATAGGTACATCATAGATTCTCACTTGTTTTCGAACTTTGTAACTTCTTTAAATATACTTGTTTACAGTTTTCCCCGTCTGCGAAATGTAAAACGTTCAGTGGTAAAGCTGCAAATGTCAGTAAGCTCCCACATTAAGCCCTACACAAACGTTACAATTCTCTTTCTCTGCTGACTTCAACTTGATTTTTATAAACAACGTGTTTTCTTGGTTCTTGCTTTGACAGAAACTGTGGAGTTTCTGCAACACATACGAACTTTAAAACTACCGAGAATACAATGCAATAATGCCTAATAACTAATGTTACAACTATCTAACATATTAGTAAATAAAGTCGTCAGTCAATACAAGAAAATATTTTTTTAACACGTTTAAATCTTCTTCTTCCGGCCTTGTCCCATTTCTCATTGGGCCGAACCCAATTCTTCTAATACACAAAACACACGTTCAAATAAATAAAATAAAAAAACAATTAAGCTTAAATGATCAACCGAAAAATAACAACATATTATATTAGTTACGCGACTTATTTGAATAAACTGTCAAATACCAAGGGTTACGAACCCCTGAAAAGATAAATCATGACGACATACATTTTCTTTCTTCCTTTCTTTTCTTACGTATACAGGGTATAAAAAATACTATCTCCCATTAATGGGAAAAAGAAATAGCTCTCAGATTACAGGGTTTCCACAAGGCGGTAAAAAATGCATGTTACTTACAGCCCTTTAAATGGAACTGGTCCAGAATTCAAGCTCGCTACTTTAAAATTTCATTAGCTACGAAACGAAAATACAGTAAGAGAAAACTTTAGATAATATTTTGCAATACGACTGCGAATTTTGTTCAAGAAATGTAGTACAAGGTTGCTTTTAAGGCATTTTGGTGAAAATGTGGCAGAATTTTGTAGATCTTTGTGTATGAAGGTAGTTGTGATACAGTGAGCTTTTGTCGTGGCATCAACGCCTCAGGCGAATCTACATTGTGTATCAAGATTTATTGAAAGTCAGTCAGATGAAATTTTCATAGCATGCGACTGGTGCAGATATAACGACCTCTTTGATTTTAAAATTGTTTCGTCAAATAATAAGTACATTTATTTACCAGAACTAGTATCTACGCAGTAGACGTCTAGAGTGTCAGGATAAACAAACATCCCAAATCAGACAAGATCTATCATAGTTTTTAAAACACATCTAATTCGCATAATTCCCTCCACTAGCATCACCCACAAACTCAGTATCAACAAAGAATTTAATCCAATCTGAGCTTTACAAATTCATATTACAAAAACCGAACGAGATCCAATTCATTTAAATTTATTTAAGGAGTAGTCCGAATAGCTTTGAATTTGTAACTGATGAAAGAACATCGCCGATAGCGGACTAGATTGTAATAAAAAGACCTTTTTAAATCCGCAAAGAAATCTTACAAGTAACAAAAAGAAAGCAAGGAAGGTTGGACTGCCAAGAAATCTCGTGCAGTTGGCGAGGCTGGGAGTAATCCTCTTAACAGACGAGTGAACCGGGTTGCTTACAGCTAGTGTGACTGCGGAGAGGGTGTGGGGAATTAATAAGTAAGGCAGTGTAGTGGTTTACATAAAAAAATCTTTGTTCAAGCGTGGCCTGAAATGCGCTCTTTATTGCTCTGTGACATGAACTATGTCGTTCGTGTTTGGGAATTGGCTACTGTGTAGCTGAACAGGTTGAAATAATGTTTGGTAGTTAATAACTTAATTTTTGCATAAGTTGCAAATTATTAACTACTTAACAGTTCAGCAAAAAATCTCGACTTTTATACACGGAAATAAGTTATCAGTTCGCTCATTCTCGAACATGGAAGCTTTCGTTAGCTCTCCAGACATGTATCCTAAAAGTAGTACTATAACTCCTTACAGCTTCAACGCCATGTATGCAATTCGCCAACGTCATGAAACGACGACCGAACCATGAATCCACTCCAGCCATCCTCATGTGTGAAGCTTGAGCAATATATTTCACGTCATGGCTTATTAATAACGTCTACAATTACTATCCTAGCTATTACATTACATAATTTATAGCCCAAATCCTGCCGTAGGTAGGTACGTTGGAGCTAGGCACTTCCTCCCTCGAGTTAGAGTGATCGCAAGATGAGGGCAATAACTAATATTTCCTAGGTCTGCCTTATAAGAAACACATTTCGATTCCTAGTAGACGTACGGTAGTATATTTATTATTTTAGTATAGAGAGGATAATACTTTTCTTTGGATCGGGAGGGAATATGGAGAGAGAAAGTAGGTTACCTATTTTCGCAGTAAAGCTTTATCTCCTTGGCTTTATTGAGATAGAATCCGAAAATAAGGATCTTGGACATGGACGCGCTACTTCAAAGGAGTTCTGTGTTATCGAATTTTCCATTGACGTCGCTAATAAAGTTGAAAACGATACGGTTACTTTGAAAGAAAAAGAAAACAGTCATCTAAAAGAACCTACAGTTGAAAATACTTGCTGTAAACTCGTCTAACTTTAAGTAACAACTCTTTTCCGGGCCACCAGTCAATATTGCACAAGTATTTTTGTCGAGAGCGAGTGCGGCCGACAGGTCATCTGGAACAAATCTCCAACTAGCTCGCCTCGAATCTAGTTTAGTGGCATTAATAGCTTAGACTTTAGCGGTATTAACAATGGATTTTAATCTGGTTTTATTTGCTGTTGTAGACAGAATCAGGGAGGAAAATATTTGTGGCAAAAAAACTAATTAGAGGCTGTGTGGGAACTGCATTTAGTCATTCAGAAAAGATTAAGACCTAAAACTATATATCTACCGGCTTCAGAACTGAAGAGCTTGTTGGCATTCAACTTTGTAGTCTAAATACCTTCCAAAAGCTGTTGAGCAACTTTTGGAGTTTGTGAGTTTGTCCGTCTGTCTGTTAGAGCTAGACTGTCGAAAGATTTCAATGGGGAGAGGTAACTTGCATCAAGGTAACGGGTTGTGGTAGCTACCTAATTTAAGTACTCCAGCTACGTAATACTTCTCTACTGTACCTAGTATTATAAATGCGAAAGTGTGTTTGTTTGTAAAACATTCACGCCTCATCATCATCCTAGCCTTTTCCCAACTATATTGGGATCAGCTTCCAGTCAAACCGGATTCAGCCGAATACCAGTATTTTACGTTGAGCGGCTGCCTACCAGGACTCCACAACCCATTAACTGGGTAACACGGTACTCCTTAGCAAGACTGGTGTCAGGCCATTCACGCCTAAATGGCTGATACGATTTTGATGAATTTCAGATTGGAGACAGAATGGACCTTGGAGGCGAAAATAGGCTTTTTTACGTAATTTATATGTACACAAGCGAAGCCGCAGGCAAAAGCAGTTTACAAATAATACCATTAATGTGTTGGTACTTCTTAGCAACGATCATGTTATTTAAAATACCTAACTACGATCATGGATAAATCCAAAATATATCAATATCCCAGCTTCTTCCAGCCTCCTCGTTAAAACCTTCGTCCCGAAGATGTAAGAGGCGTATTTACAAATTCCAGTGATTTTAAAATCTGTTGAGAATCTGATAACGGGCACATACACTCGTGATTACAGCAATTGCTTCTCTTAGCTGATTGTCTTTACGATACGGCTTTGTGTAATGTTTCTCTAACAATAAGCTCGAAATTCAACACACGAACGTGGATTTTCAAAGTTGTATACCTAAACTTCTTCTTTTCGTGTCGAATGACTAATTCGTTTTTTTTTTTTTTTTTACTTGGTATGGGTTTGCTCTTGACTCTAGTCTTGGTCAGAGATGACAGAGACAAAGTCTACGATGGAGCGAGCTTACCCAGAAGTAGCCTGTTCACTGTAACTTTGAAAAGATTAGGGTTGTAAGCATTCGGAAACACAAACGCAAATCATATCCGACCAGTATTAAGCAACTTGTACACTATATCGGTGGAGACTCCAGATGCAAACCCGATGCTGACCACGATCCTCAGACATGAGGGATCGACTCCAGAGATAGAGAGAGACACTATATTTATTTATTTAACACTTTAAGTACCTACTAATGTACAGAGGCGGACTAAATGCGATAAGTACGCATTCTCTACCAGTCAACCTTTGGGTCATGTTGTGACGAGAGACAAATAGTGGTAGATGCAATATGGAGAACAGAAACGCGATTGGTATTTATATACAAAAATTAAACAGAATACTACATATTAAACTACGTAGAACTTTACATATTAAATTAATATAATATAACATTTGAACATATACCGAGCCGACTTGTACATGGTTCAAAAATTTGGTTGTGCATGACAGGCAATTGAGAAGATGATGCATGTATCCTATGAAGGGGCTCCGCACTGACACTGCGGTTGGGATGGGTTAGGAATGCCCCATTTGGCAAGGTTATATTACAGCGGCCATCCTGGGTCCGCAGTCGGTTAAGATTTCTTCATTTGTATGTTTGTAATGATTATACTCAAAAACTGCTAGACCGATACCTAAAATTTATTTTCCGACCGATATGTTATATTAATTTATTTTCGAAAAGAAAATAGAGATCCCTACGAAATTGCAATAAAAAACCCGCACGAACCAAGTCGCGGTCGAAGTGCTAGTTTGTGATAAAGTAAGTTCTTTTATGTTTGCTCCTTACAGGATCCTCTAAATCTTATTAGAGAAAAATTTTATAAAAGGAAAACTTTGAACGACTCCTATCAAAACTCACAAACACCAGAATTCTCGAAACCTTTAACCTAATCCTTTATCAATGAAAGTTATTAAGCAAAAATAAAATATTCAGGCAGTCAAACAACTTCAGATATTATTATATCAACCGAGCGAAATTTGATTTTTGACGCCGAACACGATACAGAACTCTTCAGAAGAATGTTTGGAAAAATGTAGGCTTCCAAAAGTTAAATGGAAAAGTTTGCCACTCAAATTGACAGTGTCACCCGGTAGGGGCGACCCGAACGGGGTTAATAAAACCGGTTTGTGACATGGAAGTAAAGTGTTATATCTCTATTACGGCTATAATAAAATAACTTTAAGCTAAATTTTGTGAACGGAGGGCGAACCTCTGCTTGCTCGGGTTTATTTGTAGAGTCCCTCTAATCATTGTGTATTTTTGACCATAAATTCAGATATTTTAACCGCAGACAATAGGCAAATATAACATAATCTATTGAACTGAATATATTACTAAGTCCAATTTTGTTTCTCACTCAGAATTTTCTATTTTAGTAAATGTAGGTAACCAATACATAAAGAATGACTAAAGATACTTTTATATCGAATATTTTGTGCAGGAAAATTCCCAAGGAACCTCTATGAGAGGACCTAAGCGTTTGTTTGTGGTAGGGATTTTCCCCGGTAACAAGTCATAAAAAAGTCTTAATACTTGAGGCTGAGACGGGCAAGTGAAAGTTAACCGGACGCCACAAGCAATCAAGACTTTAAAAAATTAAGCTCTTAATTAAAAATGAATTCTTAAACTTGCCTTGTTAATGTACGAAAAATATTTGCAAGGGAAAAGGGAAATGCAGGTAACTTTTATCGGTTTCTGATAAGGAATTCTGCAAAGCATTTTAGGTAATTTTGTATAGTATTGTAGGTAATACCTACGCGTTTCATGAGAACACACGGTTTAACATATAATGAATGGATTTTATCAGATAGTTATTTCATTTTCCAAACATACAGGCAAGAAATTTTGTTAGAAATATTTTTTGCCTCTTTTAAAAGCTCTCAAAATAATCTGAATAGATGCGACTAATCTGAGCAACTCTTGACGCCACTTGAAATAAAAAAAACATTTTCAGCTGTTTTGCTCTTACCACTTGAAAATCTTTTAGGGTTCCCAGAACAGGTGAAACAAGCTTAACTAAAGCGAACTTACATCTGCTTAAGTTCAAGTTTTAAGACCACTGATACCTAGCAGGTTTACAAACAAAGTCTTAATATTCTTAAGGTTTTAGCTTGTTATTTTTTAGCTAGTTAGAATAAGGTGAAATTAATTTTAAACATATTATCACATTTTTAGGCAATTTATCTACCCGTGCCAGAAAGAGGTCAATGTTTTAGCATATTTATTTATGCTCAGCATAATTGCAAACATAGATCATAGGGCCAATTCTACTAATTTTTAAACAACTTTATATTTATGACAGTTTGCGATTGAGATGCGAATGTGAAAATTAGTAGAATTGGCACTCTGATCTCCAGATTCCTTCAATCCATTCATATTTTAGAAACACTAAACAAACGGCTCGTACAAAATCTTAAAATAATAATTGTTTATTTCTGTTTATCTTCAGGTTAGACATCGTTAACGACACGTGCAACGCACGCACATACATAATGGTGTACCGTCACAGAATAATAAGTTAATGAATAGCTCGTAATATTCGCATACTTCTGCATTAACTGTGAGGCGCGCCATGAATTGCCTGTCACCTGTCACTCAAAGAGATTTAATGTAGAAGCTTGATTTGTGCGTCTGCGGTCGGACGAAAAGTTTGGTTTAAAAACTTTTTAACATAAAAAAATAATCGTTTGCTTGAGTGTTTTATGCTGAAAAGGAAAGCTTTTTATTTTTATTGTTTTGCTCGCGAAGTGAGAGTGTTCAAATACCACTATCTCACTTCATAGGGGCTAGAAGTAACCTATTCACTATTGTCTTAAATACCTACAGAGTAGTTTTCAGGAAACTCAGAATCTGCAGAAGAATTCACTCCTTAGTTGTACGCGCAATGAAATATTTTCAAATTGAAGATAAACAAATAACATATTAATGAAAACCAGTAATTACACCTTCATTACAATCCTTCCCAAACCAAAAAACTCGTATAACCACGTGCGAACCACCGACCTACAATTATCAGTGCCAGAGCAAATATCTTATCACTCCATCAGCTACCTACTCCTTACCACCACCAGAGATCGTGCATCATCCCAACAATGACAGCTCCAGATATAGACAGTTGCGATTGCCTCACTTGCCTTGCTGTGACGTGTGTGAATAATTGGTTTGCACAAGTAAATCATATGCGAAAAACACAAGTTTACAAGTACACTGGCTAAAAGACAGCATCGAGTTAGTATTGGCCCCATGCCTGTAGAAAATGTAACAGATGGGACTGAGTACTAGTATGTTACCGGAACTCATATGTTACATATGTTATGAGCTGATTGTGACCGTCAGCCATAAACGTCGCACTAAACTGCACGTCAGCTGACTGAACGACAGACAGAAGCTACAAATCAGACCATCGTTCTTGACAGAATGCTTGGTTGTGGCTACCATATTTGAATGAGACATCATTTTTAACCGACTTCCCAAAAAGGAGGAGGTTCTCAATTCGGATGTTTGTATTTTTTTTTTTTTTTTTATGTTTGTTCGGGCAAAACTCCGTCGCTTGCCAACCGATTTTAAAAATGTTTTTTTTTGTTCGAAAGGGAATACTTCCCAAATGGTCCCATGATAAGGAAACCAGGATCTGATGATGGCATCCCAGAGAAGTCGAGGGGAACTTTCGAAAATCATATGGGCAACTAGTGCGTTTGTATTTTGCTTGTATTGTTAGGTGTGGGGTACCACTAAAAAGTGAAAAATAAAAAACTTTTTACAAAAAAAATACAACCGACTTCCAAAAAAAAAAACACTACAAAGTAAAAAATAACTTTAATTTCGGAACTCGGTGTTTTTGTTAATTTGTTCGTTTTTTGACACCGACTCCCGAAATTAAAGTTATTTTTTACTTTGTAGTGTTTTTTTTTTGGAAGTCGGTTGTATTTTTTTTATGGGAAATTTTTAGGTGAGCTTTAAATTTCCTACTAGTCTATATTTTAAATGCTCGCACTGGGTCCGCGTGGTGGATTACGGCCTTTTCTTTCTCATAGGCTTGTGACCCAGTAGTGAAGACGATACAGGCTGACTATAGCTAGCTAGCAAGTGCCTTTCCAGAATTGGTTGTGTAGTGCCTTGTTAAATTTTAATTTAATTTATTTCGGGCGATAAAATTAAGATACTACTCATTCTTGAAAAAGCTACTGTTCTAGGTACTGAAACTTTCAATACTAGGAATATTGTTTTCTCATTGGGCATATCCGTCTGCCGATGTACATATGCAGAACATAGACGGATTTCTTAGTAAAGGTTACTACGATGCCCACGGGAAGAATAAGCCGTCAACTGTTTGCTCAGAAAGGAAAATTGTCCGTGAAATTTAGAATGCAAGGAACGGACACTATTTTCTATTTACAACATAAAAGAGTTGTTTTATCTACAAGAAAGTTGCAAGTTGTGAGAATTCGCGCAGAGAAATGTTGCCTAATGACCCTTGTGGTGATAGACTTACTTTTCACAGTGTTACTTTGTTTGAAATTACACTTTCGTGGCTTGAAATCCATTACCAGGACTAATTTATGAGTGCCCAGTATCGTGTTTCTAAGGTAATTTAATGTATAAGATGAATAGGTATACATATTATACAGTGTGAATTTTTAAAGTGTACCTTCAGGACCAAACCGAAACTATGAGGAATATAAAAAAAACAGTGGGAAGTAATAACACACATGAGGAAAGAGTTCATTTTTAACAATTTAAATTTTTATTTTATAAATTAAAAATTATTTATTTTTATTTTTCAAAATTCAATTAGGTATGCAGTTTTAGTTTTCATCAACATCGGGCCCGAGAACCTGCAATGGCATCATCGGATATTTGAAAAAATATGGGTTACGGTTTAGGTAGGTAGCTTTAGTCAGAAATTTTATAACTGATTTGTTAATGATGAAACCTTACCTTTAGTTTGCCATATGTTATTAACAGCGGCTTCGCCCGCGTGATCAATAGGGAATATACTCCCGAGACTTATAAAGCCTATGTGTTATTCCAGATTATAATCTACCTCTGTGCCAAATTTCATGAAGATCCTTTCAGGCGTTCTGACGTGAAATAGTTATAAACATCCATCCTCACAAACTTTTGCATTTTTAATATTAGTAGCACTTACTTAATTAGAAATAGATCCTTATTAGCTATTCTTTCGGATAGTGTAATAATATAGGGTGTTTTTTTTTTTTCAAAATCAACCGGCTCGGTTCCTGGGTAGGAATAACGATTTTTCAAAAATCCGATGATGCGGTTTTAGTTTTCATAAAAATCGTGCTCAAGAATCCTTTCAATGTTTTTCGACATTCCTTATAGTTTCGGATTACGCCATGAAGGCGCACTTTACAAGATCACTCTGTACGCAGTCGTCATTACACTAAATGCTCCTTACTGTCGGACAATACTTAGAATGAGTCAACACGAAAAGAAGATTAAATTACCGATGGTAATTTCCTACACCTATCAGGCTGATCCAATAGTAATGGTATCTAATCGGTTCATAACTAATAATTAATAAAGCTAGTTTTTTGTATGTCTGAACGCGCTAATTAATCTCTGGAACTACCAGTTAGATTTGAAAAATATTTTTGCATTTGACAGCCAAATTTAACATCACGCGAGGACCAATAGGCGCCCAGCAAAAAGAAATTTAACCGATTATCATTACTTTATATCAGCCTAGTAATTGATTTATACGACCTAAACGGTTTCAGTACCTCACCGCTACATTTTTTTGATTTTGTATTGTATTTATTTATTAATTTATTTCTCAGTATATGGTACATTGAGATCTTACATTAATTATCGTTTCACACATACTACCATTGCTGGTGGAGAAATATTAAATAATGAGACAAATATAAAACAAAAATTGTAGAATCGAATCTCGAAACAGGAACAACCTGTAAATATTCGGTAGAAGCTCCCTGTTTCACGAAGTATAAAGGCCAATTTAATGATATCAAATAAAAGTAGCAGCGATGTTTGCTACGTAAATTACTGGACCATCACAACTTTTCAACGAAAAGCAACACAGAAGAAATCGTCGGAAAAACCTATCAAAACTTGAGAAAATTCAATAAGGGCACTTGGAAAGTTTGTTAAAGGAAGTAGCGGGGAATATTTTTATGAAAAAAAAGGAATCTCAATTTGTGTCGCCGGTAAAATAAAAATAACGTGAAAACCCTCAAGGCTTGGTGGAGGAATCGAGTTTGTTTGTCAACTTTGTCTGATGATGTCCTGTTAAAAATATTGCGATTCATTACCATTTCTGAAAAGTATTGTAATTTTTTCCTCAGTACACCATACCCTTTTTTTTTTTTTTTTTTTTTTAGGGATGGGAAATCATCCAATGACTCCTCCCGCTCTGGGTGTAGCGGGAGGGAGTGTCAGACTTCTACTGACTAAAACCCATCCATGTTCCTTCATTGCCCTTTGTGTTCCGGAGCCACGGTGTCTCTTGCGAATAATCCCGCGACTCCGGCAGGCGTCGGCCCTTTCGGGCCCCTCTGTGTGCTGACTCTCTTTGAGGCGCGCGTGGAACACTAACGCGCCGTCGACACGGCCTGTCGTCACTAGACAAACGGACGGCGAGCCACCCATAGCTCGCCGTCCACAGGCCCGCGCCTACGGTGGCCGGAGGTCACCAGGTGGCCCCCGACGCCCGCGGCGTCCACCACGGCGGCCGGGACGAGAGGGTCTCCTCTCCCTCTCCGCTACCTCCTTCGCTAGCATGACTGCTTCGCAGAAGGAGGCAACGGCGTCCCATTCCGTCTCGCTCCGGACCATGGCTTGGACCAGGGCCGGACGCGAGAGGTCGCCGCCGATCGCCGTTTCGAGGACACGGCGGTGCGCCGCCCAAGCGGGGCACACCTGCACAGTGTGCTCCACCGTGTCCTCCAGTCGATCCACGCAGTGGTGACACCCGGGCGTTTCCTCCCGCCCGATTCGGTGCAGGAACCTCCCGAAACATCCATGTCCGGTGAGGACCTGCGTCAGGCGGAAGGTGAGGACGCCATGGCACCTCTCTAGCCACTCCTCAAAGAGGGGACTTATCGCCACTATCGTGGCGTGCCCTGCACTGGGTTGCGACAGTCGTCGTCTCCATGACGCCATGAGATCGCGCCGGAGGTCTGTCCGCTGCGCGACAATTTGCCGCGTCAGCGGAGTTTCCCCCCGGCGTAGTACCTCCACGCGCCAATCATGCAGGCGCGCGAGGACTATCGCCTCCAGATCCCATGGCGGCAATCCGGCAAGGAGACACACCGCTTCGCGCGAGATCGTGCGGTACCCTCGGGCCATCCTTAGGGCCATCACCTTTTGGGGCGCGTTCAGATAGTTGGCAGCACGCTGCCGCAAGGAACGCGCCCACACCGGGGCCCCGTAGAGGGCCATGGACCGCACGACCCCCGCGTAGAGCCTCCGGCAGGAGGCGTTTGGTCCCCCCAGGTTGGGCAGGAGCCGCCTGAAAGCAGCCCCGGCCCGCTCCAGTTTGGGTGCCAAACGTCGGAAATGTTCCACGAAGTTCCACCGGCTGTCGAGGACGAGCCCTAGGTACTTCAGCGTCAACTCGACGCCGATGGAAACCCCTCCTACCGTCAGCAAGGATCCCGACGGTGGCGTATTGCCTCGGCCATGAAAACACATGGCCTCGGACTTGTGCAGCGCCACCTCGAGACCCAATTGCCGGATCCTCTCTACGACTGTCGCAACCCCGCGTGTCATAACGTCGGCCGCCTCCGCGTACGACCCCCCCTGTGCCAGCACCAGCGTGTCGTCAGCGTAACAGATGACGTTGACGCCGCTAGGGAGGTCGGCTCGCAGCACCCAGTCGTAACCGATGTTCCACAGGGGCGGCCCCAGAACCGAACCCTGTGGGACACCGCACGACATCTCTCGCCGGTTCCACTCACCGCTGTGACTAGGGTAGATTACTGCCCGGTCGGACAGGTAGTCCCCGACAACACGACGAAGGTAGGTCGGCACCCGATGATACCGGAGTGCCTCCCCAATGCAGCTCCAGGGCATGGTGTTGAAGGCGTTGGCGATGTCGAGTGACACCGCCAAGACAACACCACCCCGGGAGACCGCATCCCCCGTCGTGAGGGCTCTGACGCGCATGACGGCGTCCACCGTAGAGCGCCCCTTGCGGAAACCAAACTGGTTGTCCGCAAGATCCGGCCCCGTTCCCGCTAGGTGCCCGGCGAGGCGGTTTGCGATAACTCTTTCGAAGAGCTTGCCCACCTCGTCGAGCAACACTACGGGCCGGAATGCGGACGGCGAGTCCGCAGGGCGCCCAGGCTTCCGGATGAGGACCAGCTTCCCGGTCCTCCAAGGAAGCGGGAACTGGCCCCTCTCCATGCATGCGCTAAAGAGCCCCTCTAGTCGAGGCCCGAGAGCCTCCAAGGCCAGGGCCCAGGCTTTGCCAGGCAAGCCGTCGGGCCCTGGGGCGGTATTCTTGGCCTTGAGCCTTCGTACCGCCACTCTCAGGTCTACCCCAGTCACAGCCGGGATGTCGTCGTCGTCGTCCTCTAGGTCCGCTTCCGGCACCGCAGGCGGCGGAGCCATAGGCGGGGGAGGATGTTCCCCTCGCGCAGGGAACAGAGTGCTCACCACGTCCTCCACGAGCTGAGGCCGGAGACTCTGCGTCAGCGGGGGGGCCCAGGTGCGGAGCTTGTTCCGCACCATAAGGTAAGGGCGCCCCCACGGATCTCTGTCGAGAGTCGCCAGCATTTCCTCGCGGGCCAGATCCCTAGCCCGCAGGACAGCGTCGCGGAGAGCGGTCTTCGCAGCTCTGTATCCCTCGTATAGCTCCGCTTCGATGGCATCCGCATCCGGTGGACGGATGCGACGCCTGCGATGCCTGGCGTACCGGCGCCGCGCAGAAATGCACGCCTCGCGCAGAGAGGCCAGCTCCCGCGACCACCAGTACACCTGGCGCCGGGCTCTTCCTGGCCGGACTCGGGGCATTGCCACGTCACAAATGTCGGACATGGCCTCCTGGAACCACCCTGCCTCACTGTTGACGTCGGCAGGCCTGTCCGGTGATGTCACCCAGGCCTGCACGATCGAGGCTTCCAGGAGGAGCTCCCGGTCCAGCTGCTTCAGAGCCCAACGCGGACCACTCGGAGTCTGTACGACCGGCGCGCTTGAGGTCTGGGTGGAGACGTCAAACCGGATATACCGGTGATCGGAATACGTCTCCACCTCCTCCATGACACGCCAGTCAATGACCCGCGGTGACAGAGCGGGACTGGCGAACGAAATGTCCACCACCGACTCGCCCCGCATCCGCACACACGTGGGGACAGAACCCCGATTGAGGACGACCAGGCCTGTCTCCAGAGCCCAGTCTTCCACCATCCTTCCCCGCACGTCTGTCAAACGAGAACCCCAAGCCAAATTCTTGGCATTGAAGTCCCCGAGGACAAGTACGGGTAGGGAATAGTGCCCGACGACGACACCAGTACACCATACCCTGAAAACTTTTTATTCATTAACGTAGGAAGTAGCGGTATGGCCGCCATTTTTAGATTAAATTGTTAAGGAAGTGTCTTTTTTTAATGGTTAGGGATATAAGTTTATTCAATACACTTATAGGGGTGCTTAAAGGAAGATCAAAGATAGGATAAATGGTAGATTTGATAAAAAGAGATATCACTAGAAATAATATGATATCGAGATGACGGGAAATAGATATCATCACAATCATCATAAAGCAAAGGTGGACGTCTTTCGGCTTATGTGATGTATGACTTTTCGTCAGTGATATCTCTTTTTATCAAATATCAACTGGGCATAGCACCCCTCCCCCCTCCCCCAAAGTGTCGCCACAACAAATAGATATGTGTAGAAGACAAAATACGCTGCTTTGACCCCAAGAGTAATTTGAAACAGGAACGGTAGAATACGATGTAAAATCGTTTCTTACCGGGATTTTATAAGACGTGGTTTTCAAACTGGTGCCGGCGGATATTCTCAGAAACAAATTGTACCACAACCGTGTCAGATGATATAAATATCTTGTCGAAATCTTCCATCATTTTTAAAATCATGACATCATGTTTTATATTGTATATCCAAGAAATGCATGAATTTGCATACTGTGTTTGTTTAAAGACATAAAGCATAATATGTAGGTATAAAGAAAAAAAAACGTAACAAACTGAGCATTTTATTTAAGACTCCTACATGATTATGATCTAAAAAAAATTTTGCTATAATAAATTTAAAGCTTCGTTGAATTTTGATAAGATTTACTAGCAGTAATAAAATTTTATTTCGTTTTTATATAATAGAGAGTTGAACTCCTACGCATTTTCTTCACATTTTACAACATGTGTTAAAAACGTAAACACCTTCAATAGCCTACCTTAATCCAAAAAAATATATAATTCTGTAAAAAATCACATCACTTAACTGTTTTAAACGTAAACTTGTAGGGGTAATTTGGGGCATCAATGCCGCAACAAGAAAAACTAACAAAACGTAAGGGGTTCAATTTATGACTAAATTTCTATGGGACCTGGCTTAGCACCCCCGCCGCCATTTCGTTTTATTTTTATTTGTTACAGCGCAACATCTACTTGCATATGAGGGTAGAGGACACTTACACAAACAAAAAAAAGTGAACAACATGGTGCCCTATAGAGCTTGCATACCGGGCCGGTTCATGCTTAACCATTCAAGTTATGGCCGATAGACCCTATAAGAAGTAAAGAGAAAGACCTGCTTGTTTAAACTTATAAAAATTTATAATTACTAATACTACTTTGAATCATTGTCTTTTTCCATTCATATACAGAGTTATTAGTTAAACACCTAGGAGTCTTTAAGTTAAGAGTGAATAGGTTCCTTCTAGGCAAGCGTGCTCCACCTTAGACCGCATTATCGCTTAACATCAGGTGAGATAGTGGTCAAACGTAAGTCTATCGACAGTAAAAAAAAACACCGAAAACTTCTCAGGACTATGTTACTAACATCGTAACCAACAACTCATTCAAAACAACACTTTTCAAAATTCATCACATTTTAGTTCTTCAGGTTTTCAAACAAAAATAAAAATATTTAAATTGAACGCTCTAAATGTTACGAAGTCTAGAAAGAAAGAAAAAGAAAGCTCTTTCTATTTCTTTTGCTTCGCAGAGACTATATTATTATGATGATTTTTTAAAAGTCATAGAACAAAAGTTGTTGATTATGATGTTAATAACATAGTCCGGACAGGGCTTCGGTGTTTTACAAATAACCCTGTATAGACAATTTTCGTAAAATACTAGGTTTCATCGCTAACCTGCCGCCGGACCCAGCCGGGTTGGCGACAAAAGCAACCGGGCCCGGCCGGGTTGAGAAACATACCGGGTTACAATCTTTAGTGCTTTAGAGTGTCACGTAGCCCAGAAATTTGAAGGCGCCATGTGAGACAATTTGATTTAGTGGCCAGAAAAATGGAACATCCCACCATTGACTGTACTACTTTTAATAAATACTGTCCCAAATCCAAGACTTCCCTTTCCCTGTTTCCTAACTCCGGACCTACCTTTCTTTACTATATGTACGACAAGTTTCTGCCTATAACAGCACCAATTACTCACTCAATCTACAGTATCGATCGTGCAAGCTGCCTGAAAATCGGACATCTTCAGGTGCTTAAGTTGAGTCTGATGGGTACTCCATACGTTAGTATATCGAGAAGCTTAGCCCGACACGTTTGCCAATTAATCACCCAGGTTTGGTGTGAAAATGGAACTTCTATAGCTTGTGTAACGGGCGATAAGGTATAGTGTTGTATGTTTAGTTGGAGCTCTAACGATCATTCGAAATTATTGTTGATGACGCTGACTTTTTAATTTATATTGTTTATTAAATTGAAGACCTAGAGAGAGAAATGGGTACTCAATTGTTATTATGATAAGTAAGGGCCTGTGAGGGCAGAAACCTTCCTCAATTTCTCCTTGGTCACAATTTTGATCTTAATCTTTGGAAGGCGTGCAGGTTATGCCACCGTATCCTTCGCAGTCTGCCACAGCCCCGTGTGCATAGCGCGCCCCCCGCTAGGCCGACATGTTCCATATTAGTAAATTTAAACTAGCAGACCCGCGCAAATTCGTCTGCGTCTAATTTTCTCCGCTCCTATTTGTCTTATGTGATGATTATATTCGATATGCGTGATGATCATTATATAATCGATAAATGGGCTATCTAACGCTTAAAGAATTTTTCAAATCGGACCATTACTTCCTGAGATTAGCGCGTTCAAGCAAACAAAGAAACTCTCCAGCTTTATAATATTAATATAGATACTTAGTCAAAATCCATAATTTAATTAGTATTTTCAGTATGAATATTAATATAGATAGTCAACTATCTATATTAATATTCGCACTGAAAATACTTTATTTCTCATCCTAATCTCGATGGGTAGTGCAACATATTATCTTCCATTCTCAAGTTTACCTGCGCGCCATCGTCGTTCACTCACTTTTTAAGCTTGCCAAAAGTATTTTTCTCCTACATTCATAGAAGTGAAATTTCTTGCGGGTTGTCTTTCGGAAGAAGTGGTAATACACCCACTAACAAAGAAGAATACTGTCAACACAACAAAAAAACAAGCCCATAAACATTGAGCCACTTAAAAACTTATTACAAAAGACAGAATAAAACACTAAAGAAAAACCAGGCATCTGGGACAGTATTTACCCCTCAATACACTTCGTAGCATTTATAAGTTTAACAGGACCAGCAACTAACCGACCCGCAAAGTTTTATGATACAACTTAGGCACTAAGTGCGTCACACTAAATCTAGAAACTTATACAATAAAACTGAAATGTCTAGACTACACTAGCTTTTGTTACGGCTTCGCCTGCGTGTATGTCGTAATTTATCCCACGGGAACATATTCTGGACAGCGACAAGTCAATTAGCCCAGTTACATTTGCGAATCAGGTGAGGAGTAAGGCTAAATAATAACAGCCGCACGGGTCGATCTTCAAGGTTAAGCAACGCTTGCCGAGGTTGATCTGTGGATGGGTGACCATCTTAACAAACCGAGTTTCCTCCGTGCGTCGGAAAGCACGTTAAGCTGTTGGTCCCGGCTGTCGTTTGGAGATCTTTGGCTGTCGTTACGGATAGTAAGAAGCCAGAAAATCTTACACCAGTCTTGCCAAGGAGTACCGTGTTACCCAGTTAATGGGTTGTGGAGGTCTGGTAGGCAGCCGCTCCACGTAAAATACTGGTATTCAGCAAAATCCGGTTTGACTGGAAGCCGACCCCAATATAGTTGGGAAAAGGCTAGGCAGATGATGAGTTTTACAAATCATCTGTTACCTTTTTTATGATTAACGGTGATTTTTAAAATTGAAGTGTTCGTCGACTCCTACATTGATGTACCTACCAATGCTATCTGCCAGAGTTGCGGAATTTGTTCGAAAGAGTCACCGCGGTCCTGGAACGCAAAGAGAATGAGGAACACGGTTGGGTTTTAGTCAGTAAGACACTAAGTACCTCCCTTCTGCTCTAACCAGAGTGTAAGGAATCATATGATGATCCTTTACAAAAAGCCAATGCCATCACGATTCCTTTGTGAAAAAGGGATAGTGCTATTCGCCTTGCATAGCACCGTCTCACTTTCACTATGGAAACCTAATGGAAATGGCACGTCAGTGTAGGAGGCTGTACCTACTACCGTAATGAAAACTATGGTTATGTACTAATCCAGATCATGGTTGTCCATCAACTGAACTTGTCCATCCAAAGCTGTTCAGCGGTTGAGGCGTGACTGATTCACAAAAATTGAAACACAGACTGTTACTTAAATTAATAGGGTATTAACTAAGATGACTAACATTGTTCAAGGGATTATTATAATAATGACGTCACAAAATGTAAGTACTTGTTTAAGTTGAGCTTACTCACGCTAGGATATGAGGGACGTTTTCACACAGCAGTTTTTGTATTTGGATTTACCTGAAAAAGGAAAAAGATGTTATTATAAAACACAAATATGACTCAAATCCCGGAAAAAAAATCATTCGGTTTGAGGAACACGGCCATGGATCCTCACTAGAGTTTAGATAAGTAACTTTGACGTTCATTAAAGAAAGAAAGAAAATGTTTATTTGGGACTCGCACAAAACAGATAGAAGCAAAATACATTAAAACTAACGAAACGTACATAATAATTAGTTAATTATTATTAGTGAAAACAATAGAGTCAAATGATCCTAATCCTAACTAATGATATCATAAATGCGAAAGTAACTCTGTCTGTGTGTGTGTCTGTCTCTTCTTCATGCCTAAACCGCTGAACCGATTTGGATGAAATTTTTTACAAAGATAGTTTGAGACACGAGAAAGGACATAGCATAGTTTTTATCCCGTAAATCCCACGGGAACGGGACCTCTGAGGGTGAATAGTTTATATATATTCCGGGAGTATGTTCCCTAGGGATTACGCGGGCGAAGCCGCTGGCACAAGCTAGTATACATAATATATGACTCGACTGTAACCTATCCTTATCAAAGTTCATTAAAAGTTTTTAATGAAGCTAAACGATCCTATCTTTCTGCCTAGTTATTTTAGCGAAAGTTGAAACAAATACGCATTAAATATACGCCTTTATAAGACGGGAAAGGTTTAATAAATAACCTACCAATGTTGAACAAAGTAATATCAATAGTTTAAGATGAAAGTCTCAGTTCTGTCACTTCAGTATCTTAACGACATCTAAAGTTCTAAAGATCAACTTCATATACATATTACATCTACTTACATTATATGGATTTTATTTTATCTGAAATAAATGATTGAAATTACTCGTATTTCTTAATCGAACAAACGTTTTATAGTAGGCAAGTGGTAGGTACTTTACTCAAGATCAGTCTGTAACATGTGGGCCAATTTTAATACGGGCCTTAATCAGCTGATAAGAAATAATGTAAAATTAGACTTAGTAGTAGGTACATCTACTATTACAATGTTAACAACTTTCAGCCTAAATTATCATTTAGGTACCTAAATATGTTTATCTCAGTCAAAAACAATTGTCCTAACAGCTGCCATCATCGTTATATATAGGACTCAAAAATCTTTTTATAGAACGCAAACAAAGTTAGGGATGTGCCAATGCGCTGGAATGTACCCAATTTTATCGATTACCGAAAAACAACGGATTGCTCTCGGCATGCCGAATCTGACGCAAGCTCGTCCCAAACGCCATTAATCAAATCACGACTATGCGGTTTAATGGCAGACTAATTACAGTTTGCGCGCGAATCACCTACACATACCGTCGCAGTAATTACTGCATTAACTCGACTGCGGAAACGCTTAAAACGGGATAATGCTGATTACATATCGCAATGCGGGTGCTAACCGAAAGTTTGCCCAGTTCGGCCGTCAATCAAATGTCGAACGCAACGTCATCCTATTGTGATGTCAATGCGAGGGTCATGTCAGGTAGCGAAACTGCGCGGGTATAATCATTTAACCCGTGTTTTTTGTAGTGTGCCCTGTGAATGTTATGAAGAATTTATGAATAAAAAAAATATAACACAAGCTTTACGCCTCTAATTTTTGAAATGAACCCCACATTCGTGGGTTTTTATAACGTTTTTAGCGCATACATCGCAGGTCCTACAATTTATGATATAGATAAAATCTATTGTAAAGGTAATTAAAGCATTTGAAGTACAAACTATTAATTATTCCACACATAATATCAATTTATGCGACGGAAATTTTCCCAGCACAAAGAGAACCTCCAGTTCCGCAACCATAATAAGGCGCATGTTAAAATCGTAATAATAATTATCGCTATTTATCGACATAAATACATCACTAGCCGCAGTAGTAGAAACGGAATCTTATACTGTTCAGTGCTCCCCGTAGCCTCATAAACGAGGTGATAAAATGGTGCCACCCCACCTTAACGCTTACCAGAATACCTCTTTATGGGTATTTACTCACTATTCACAAACATAATGAACTTCAGGCTCCATAATTCTTTGGTTCATTGATTACAATAACAGCTTTTACTGGGCCACTGTAACGATTAGGACGAAATTATTTCCATAATTCCTACGCGAAATTTAATGAATAGGATTGTAGGGGAACCTTTCGTATGTATGGGCCATTCAGTATCTATTTTTATGGAGATTGCGTGGGGGGAACCTCTTACATTGTTGTGAATTTTTATTCTCATTTTCATATCAAAAGTCTGTGAGCTCGACCGAAATGGAATAAGAGTTCAACGTAATGAGTACTCGTAAGTATTACTTTTAAATACAAATATCGTGCCTATTTTCATAACTAGCGATGTAGACAAAGTTGCGCGAGTCACATTTTTCATGAATGCACCGCTACTATTTGTCGTAGCGTGATGTTATATAGCCTGCCTTCTTCGATAAATGGACTATCAAACACAAAAGATTTTTTCAACTCTACCATCGGACATCCAGACGCACTGCAACTTACCATCCCTACCTTGTGGCTATTCCACGAATTCACACTAAGCGTTTCCAAACGTCTTTTATAATGCGCACAGCAAAGGAGTGGAACTCTTTGCCTGCGTCTGTGTTTCCGAACGAAAGTTAGAGTAAATAGGCTCCTTCTGGGTAGGCTCGCTCCATCGTAGACTTTGTCTCTGTCATCTCTGACCAAGACTAAAGTCAAGAGCAAACTCATCTAAAAAAAAACGAACCAGTAGTTCCTGAGATTAGCGCGTTCAACCAAACAAACAAACAAACTATATTATAGAAAACTAGTTAACTCGGCAAACGTTGTTTGGCCATGTCAAAAAAATAGCCTACGACCTATTCTCAGACCAACCAAAAATATTCACAAAAATTCATAAAAATCGGTCGAGCCGTTTCGGAGGAGTTCGATAACAAACACCGTGACACGAGATTTTATATATTAGAAGATATGTTCAGTTTTAAGAAGCGAGTGATCTCCTTTGGATCCATACATGAGCGGTCATACCTAAGGGAAATTAGCAAAGGGGTCGGATAAAGCAGTTTGTCATTATTAACACTTATTAGCAGAATGAGGAGGGTCATGGTGCCTTGTGCTCTTGACATCTTACCATAGTTTCCACAATTTACTAACTGGGTTAACATTTTTGTTTTTGTTGAAAGCTCTCGTAATCACTGAGAGCAGAGTCGAGCAGAGCAGAGATATTATGGGGTAATACACACAAGTGATGTTATTGTAAGGCTCTCGATGTGCTCCTTAGTAAAAACCGCATCGTGAAAACTTAGGCAAAGTGAACTTATACTTCTAAGAAACAACATATCTAAACCTAATAAACAATTCAAAATCCAACAAAAGATAATTAACTAGAAACACATCCAACAGAGCATCAGAATTCTAAATTAATATTGTAATACTACATAGCAAACATAACATACAACATGTGCCGACTAATGTAGTCTGAACTACGCACACAGAGTATTGAGTCATTTGGAGTATTCAAACTTTTTCAGTACATAGTTTGAATTTGATGGTAAGCGTAGAGAAAAAAAATACATTGGCTGTTTTTCTTGTTTAGTTATATCTTATTAGATCAAATTGAATTAAATGTTGTGTTAAAGACCGCACCGTCGAAGTCACACGCCATTATCGCCGGTCGTAGTCGCGCATCGCTTTCGCTAAGATCGGAATTGAACCTTAACAGTTATGTTATGACGACATCGTCTACCCAACTCATATAAAAAAAAGATACCAAAAGTAAGTTTTTACGTATATTAAATTAAAGACAATCGGACACAGCAATGGGTAACCATAGGTAATGACCATTACCAAGGGTTCAGTTATGAGAAAAATCAATGGACTCTTATTTCACTTAGTGAAAGAAAATCATATAATACCTATATCAAAGCACAAACATGCTCCAGACAACTATTTTTACCTACCACAAATTTGTATTACGCCCTACCCTTTATTACTCCAATTACAATCCCTCCTCGTCTAAACCACAATGTATTATGTCAAGAGTTCTAAGAAAACTTTGATAACAATTGCTAGCCAGCCAAGCAACACATACGTGACCTATCTCATTAAGGTTTCGTATAGAACATTTAAATTGGACACTAGTGGCTCCTGGCTCCTGAGCTATTTAATGGCCATGTGACACTTTACTGGAATGTCTGGGAGCGTCAATTTACGTCTGAGTGTGTCTTTATTGTGCAGATAAAAAAGGTGTTGGACGAGTTGGACTGGACAATTTCGTACTTGAAAAGTTGACTCACAACGTTGTTCTGTTTTTTGGAACTGCCTGAAGTATATTTAAGCTTTTTTTACTGCATAAAGTTGATATTGCATCATGGCTAAATAATAACAGCCACTTTGTATCTTAAAAGTTCAGCAGCGTTTGCTGACGTCCGTCCGCGGATGGGTGACCAGCATTACATACCGAGACCACTCTTTGCCCTAAGGCTTCAGACTGGGTTATTATTTCTAGATATTTCACGATTGTTATAGGTAGTCAAAAGCACCAAAAGGTATCGAGGACCTAGGTGCGTGCTGGATTGTCTTTCCATGTGTACTACTAGTATTAAGCAGCATCCGGTTAGACTAGAAGCCGACTCCAACATAATTGGGAAAAGGATAGGTATATTTTATGTATACTTATATTTACCGACAAGTTCAAGATGCAGTACTTTTTCCTCTCTGTCTGTAGAGACAAGCAGGGTATTCATTTATTTGTGAACTCTTGTTTGCGTGCGCTTTCGGTATTTGCCTGGCTCCCAACTAAAAGTGGCAGAAACAAATGTTTGAGCAAGAACGTCCTGTCTTTTGTGACTCTTTTTGCCTTGTGTTGCAATGACTAACATAAAATCAAGTTCCCTTTTGAATCCTGGACCTTTAAAAAATCGTTATTGCAGAACGGATGTCACTTGTCTAGGGCTCCTGGTTACATAATATATTTGATTTTTTAGCGAAACATACTTACTTACTTTTTACTTACTTGTGTGTGTGTACATAAATTGTTAAATAAATAAATAAAATTATTTACCATTTATCAGCTTTGTTATTAACTATTAACTTATACGAGTTCTCAATATAATTTTTTCACTTCAGCTAACTACTCGAAGAACTTATCATTATTTTGCGAATTTTAACTAAGCATGTGTCTTAAAGTAACGTATACTCGTATTGTAAGCAAAACAATACTATTTCCTTGCAAATCTTACTCTGGGCAGAGAAAACGCCAGATACGAGTAGAATAAACTCATCATTAATTCTAATCATCAATAGCTAAACCTATTAATGGGCTTTCAAGAAGTCGTCCGTCCTTCGAGATATTCGCAACACGAGCGTTTCTATTGTGCCTGTAACAATAAACCGTAGGAGGAAACAATTAACTCAGCTAATTTGATTTTACCGTGCGTGGACCGAGAAAAGAACGAACAGAACAAAATATGTAGATACTAGTAAACACAGAAGGTCGACTCCATGTGGACGAGTCGCAGTCGCAGCTCATTAACAAATTCATATGAAAGCGGGGGTGAGGGGTCTGGTACTGCAAAATGAGTAACGCACTTCGCAACTACACATCGTAGTGCGCGAACGCCTTCTCTCGTTGTATAGAGTTAGACTTCTGTATGCAATCTATTCTGTGGCACTAACCTGAGTCAATCGAACGGTGGTAAACATTCTCCGAGTACCAACTTAAGTATATTGCAATTTGCTGAGTAAAGTTTAAAAGAGACTTAAAGCAGGATAAGTTTAGAGCAAGCGTTCTGTTTAAGATTCTGTACAGATACGACTGGTAAATTCGTCTTTTTTTCAAGTTTTGAAATAAAGGAACTATATCTTTCTGAAATAAAAATAACATGTGGATATGCACGGCAGGCATGTTTTTTTAAGGACGGATCCTTAAAAAAACATAAGTTAAGTACCTTTAAGTTGTTCTTCGACTTACTTTTCCTCTTAACTGACATAAAAATAACAAATCACAAACAATATTAAAAATAAAATTACTACAAACTAACACAATCGTGTTCAATCAAGTAGTAATAAAAATCACTTTGTTTCATAATAAAATAACATTATATAAGGAAAGAGCGTTAACTTATCGATTTAACATATCACGTTAGTTCAATCTAACAGTCACTCACAATTTAATATAGGTATAAAAGCAAATCTAATATAATTTTCACGCAAACCAAGTATAATCGGCTTCAATCAAATATTAAACGAATGTGTTACAGGAGACATGTTGATAGCCGTGTAACGCTTGTAATATAATATCAGCTATTTACGCGTTTCAGACGTTTTTTTACAAATTAGTTTTTTTGAAATATATAAAAAACTGGCCAAGTGCGAGTCGGACTCCCGCACGAAGGGTTCCGTACCATTATTGTTTTATACGATTTATGACGTATTAAAAAAAAACTACTTACTAGATCTCGTTCAAACCAATTTTCGCTGGTAGTTTACATGGTAATATACATCATATATTTATTTCAATTTTATCATTCTACTATTTTAGAAGTTACAGGGGGGGGGGACACAAATTTTACCACTTTGGAAGGGTCTCTCTCGCAAACTATTCAGTTTAGAAAAAAATGATATTTCAAACCTCCATATCATTTTTGAAGACCTATCCATAGATACCCCACACGTTTACGTATGGCTTTGATGATAAAAATGTTTTTGAGTTTCAGTTCTAAGTATGGGGACCCCCAAAATTTATTGTTTTTTTTTTATTTTTGTGTAAAAATCTTAATGCGGCTCACAGAATACATCTACTTACCAAGTTTCAACGGCATAGTTCTTACAGTTTCGGAGAAAAGTGGCTGTGACATACGGACGGACAGACAGACAGACAGACATGACGAATCTATAAGGGTTCCGTTTTTGCCATTTGGCTACGGAACCCTAAAAACTAGCTCACCCGCGCAACTTCGTATGCGTCACATTATTTATTAATAAAATGACTATTAAAAAATAAGGGTTGGTGATAGAAGGGTAAAAATTTAGGGTTGTATGTATTTTTAATGCCACATTATAGAAAAATAAATATAAAAATTTTGTCTAAAAATTAAAAAAAAAATTTAGGGGTGGACAACCCTTATCACTTAGAGGTATGAACAAATAGATAGTAGCCGAGTCTGAGAGGTTCAGTAGAATATATGCATGTAAAATTTGGTAAAATCGGTAAAGCCGTTTCGGAGGAGTAAGGTAACTAACATTGTACACGAGAATTTTATATACCTATAAGATAAAATTGACGACTGCGGACTTTGGTTGTGTTTAGTGTTTACATTCACGGCTTCAATATGTTAGTTTCCACCAATTATAAATTGCAGATCTATTTAGTCTGTCAGCTAGAGTCTTAAAAAATAATGGACACGTAGTTTTTGTTTTGTAAATCAATGAATATTGACAAAGATAAAACGCATCAAAACTGGGGGGGGCTCGTGACGTCAGAACGCACTAAAATTAATTATATAGACAATTTTAAAAGCGCCGTATCTTCGTCAATTTTGGTTTACGTAACGAAAGAAGAAATACGGGTCAAACAGTTATTGATAATCTATCTGACGGACTCATTAGATTTTTTCAGTTGACAAGCCTATTGATACTGTTTTATTATTATTAATTCGGTAAGTAGGTCGTCAAATGAACCAATGGGGAGTATGCTTACGACTCGTACCGGTTATTAGGTATACCTGCAATTATGAATTTTAAAAATATTACGTTACTAGCTTCACCTTAGCGAATGTGACGTAGATGCAGATTAGACACCGATTAGACACACATAATTGTTTGGATATGCACTATTTGCAGTACTAATGTATGGTAGGTATACTTGAATGGTCGAAAGTCATAAGTGTTCTAGGTCACTAGAGAGATGGAAGTAGGTACTATACCGAATAAGTGCTGATCTAATCCCCCAGTTCTGACCAAAGACTGTTTTCAAATTGCTCTAATAATCTCGCATAAAAACTTTCACTGAAGTCATAATATTATGCTGAAAAAATCTACAACCATAGGTATATAGGTATGGATCTGGCGTGAAAAAAATCAAAATTCTGTCAACTTTGATTTGGTCTCATATACCTACGACGTTACCTTACTATATTATACTAGCTGTCTCCCGCGGCTTCGCTCCCGTTTAACCCGCATAGTTCCCGTTCCAGTAGAATTTCCGGGATAAAAACATCCAAAATCCTATGTCCGTCTCCTGGTTCTAAGCTACCTCCCCACCAATTTTCAGCTAAATCGATTCAGCCGTTCTTGAGTTATAAATACTTAGTGTAACTAACACGACTTTTATATATTTAAACGCCACATAGGCACTTGTTTTGAGAAACCGGAGATTATGTCTGCGGTCTGTCTGAAAATCAAAAGTAGGTACACAAGGGTCTATGTTACAAGGCTTATGTAATAACATACGACATTATATCTGAACGAGACATCTATCCCAGATTGATTTGGGCTGTACCAGACAAGTCCAGTCCAGAAAGAATTTGTAGCCGTATTGGACTCAATTGACGTACGGAATAGACGTATCTGGAGTAACGGACTGGTCTTGACCAGACGAACTGCAATCAAAATAACGGGCACACTTTCCGGACCGGTTGTTTCCGCAATCTATCGACAGCTGAGTCTGAAATAGGGTTTGATATGTAATAGACGCAATTTGTGATCGCGTATGGAGTTTCGTGATCAAATCAATAGGAATCATTCTTATTGATTCGATCCTATTTTTATGATTTCCGCCGTGGGATGAGCTTAGTGGAGCCTAGTTCTCTTGAATTGAAAACTAGTCGGGCAAAGAATCTGTTTATTTAATGACTTACGTTGGGTGCCAATAAGTACCGTGTTACCTAGTTAAAGGGTTGTGGAGGTCTGGTAGGCAGCCGCTCTACGTAAAATACTGGTATTCTGCTAAATCCGGTTTGACTAGAAGCCGACCCCAATACAGTTCGGAAAAGGCTAGGCAGATGATGCACTCCACAATTACACACACAAATAAAAATCTACACTTAGTGAATCTAAAATTCTAAATGTACTAAATCGTTACGTATTGAAACTACCTACAGCTATTTCAACTAAAAAAAAAACTGCATTTCAGCAGCACAAAAGCTCAACATCAAACAAAGTCAACTACGTTGATAAAACAGTGCCATTTCTCAGCCCTTTCACCTCCACACCTCATTCCTTACAAAGAACAGAGAACAAGAAACTAAAACAATGTTTTTAGGGTTCCGTGCTCGTATTTCCGAAGAGCCACACTTGTAGTTAAGGTATTCAAACGTGTAGGAAGCGATTTGGCGAGGGTTACCGATGTTATCGCGACGGAACTGTGATAAAGTAACAGCCAACAGGTGAAATGGTTATACGGATTTTATATAGTTTTTCTTTTCTTTTGAACACTGGCTTGGAACACAAACTTAACTTTATAATGTAAATGTTTGATTTATTACCCACGGCTTGTAACTATCAGGAACTCTAAAACACTCTGATTTATTTTTTATATGTCATATTAATTCTTTGGCCAACGCTTGATACTCTGTCTTTATTTGCTTTACCGTTGGAGCCAGCATTTTGTTTAGTTTCCACTGCTAGGCATTTGCTTCTAGCTTTTCTGTCTAATCATAGCCAATTTGCAATTTCTGAGCAGCGATACAGATCTTTATTTTGGAGCTAAGTCTGATGTTGCGTCTACTATGGTCTGTTGATTTGGCTCCGTATTTTGAAGTCGAAGTCTTTTTAGAAAGACAGCTGAAGAGATTAATATAAATAAACTTGGAGCCACTCAACTGAAATACAGTATTAGCTGTGCATTTCAAACTAACATGATCGTTTATTTTTCCATCGCGATGAGTTCTCAGCGGATTAGATATCTTAACGTAAATAATTGGCTTGTTAGTGATAACTACACAACGGATCGTATCTGTACGATGTGCACTCTGTAGGTGCGTAGCTGTTTTCAATTGTAGCTTTTATTTTGTGATAAGGCTTCAGTGTAAGGCTCCGATTACACGATTGGTTTTTCTGTCAGTTTACCCACAATCAAGGCTGTGATTGACGTATAACCTATCGTAAAATGCAACTGACTGATGGTTGCATGAAATTGATTGCTGAAAATCTGGATATTTCATTAGTCACGACTTTTAATGAATGGGTCTGTTTTTATATGTTTATGGAATCGGTTAAAGTTCAGTCCTTGTCTTTATTTGAATCCCGTATTTCAGCCAATAATAACATCGTCACGTATTTAAGAATACGAGTCTTAATGACGATTGAATTCCATCACTCACGATCAGACATTCGTAATTCATGACTTTTGGAATTGAGTGACGATTGCATGAGCATGTAATGGGTACCTAAGTAGATAAATGGTGAAGCATGCAAAACTATTAATGAACAGTAAAAGAACCGTGTGCCAAAAAGAAACTATGGATGCATTTTTTTGTAAACTGGCGAGCAGTGTGGTAAAATACAAAATGATAGCGGTTTGTTTACCGAATAACGAATAATCATTATAGGTAGTTAGCGTACCTATTCCATATTTTATTTTGATATTCACAAATAAATTAATAAGAAAAAATAATACCAACCGAATTGAGAACCTCTTCCTATTTTGGAACTCGGTAAAAAAAAAGGAACATTTGTATATCCTTCGAAAATAAAAAATAATAACGTAGGTAGGTACATAATTTCATAAATCGTCGACGTTTTTAAAAGAAAGAAAATAACTGAGATTCTTTGCGGAAAGTCTACTTACTTACGCCACTTACCATAGATATTTGCAAACTAAGCCGCGAAAGTCGTGAAATAATTCCTCCTTATCACAAGGAAAACTCCCCCTACTTAGTCTAGTTAAAAAGTAGTTTATGTCCTTTTTCCTGACGTTAACTTTCCTGCTCAGTTTCATGGTCAGGTGGCCCTTTAAGGACCGTTAAGTGAGAAGTAAGTTTGCATTTTAAGAAGTAGGTGTATCATCACTACATATTATAAAACAAAGTCCTCCGCCGCGTCTGTCTATCTGTCTGTTCGCGATAAACTCAAAAACTACTGCACCGATTTTCATGCTGTTTTCACCAATGGATAATGGACAATTTTTTTTTCATCAAATCCAAACGTGAGGGTTATCTATGGATAGGTCTTTAAAAATAATATTGAGGTTTCTAATATTATTTGTTTTTAAACTGATTAGTTTGCGCGAGAGACACTTCCAAAGTGGTGGTAAAATGTGTCCCCCCCCCGTAACTTCTAAAATAAGAGAATGATAAAACTAAAAAATATATATGATGTGCATTACCATGTAAACTTCCACCGAAAATTGTTTTGAACGAGATCTGGTGAGTAGTTTTTTTAATACGTCATAAATCGTAAACCCCAACTTTTGCTTATAATATATACCTACAGGTTTGTACGGAACCCTCGGTGCGCGAGTCCGACTCGCACTTGGCCAGTTTTTTTTAAATAAAGAATGTCAATAAGTGAAGGTGGGTCAATGACCGTTATTTCAAACTTATTTTTCGTCTACCAGAGATACAGTTTAGTTGAACTAGTAAATGAAAATAACTTTTACAAGGCATCAATGTGCAAGTCCGGTTAAGTATCTACAACTTTCTAGAGTTAGTAGCTGCGAGAGGCCACCGACAAAAAAAAAAAAAAAGGCATCAATGAAATGCTCTAAACTTCTCTTACGATAGCAGTGAAGATTCGATACCATCGAAATCAGACATAAACCAGTTATACCAGACTACACCAGGTAATATTTTAACGATATGAGTGTAGTTTTCAATGTAGCATAAAATAACATAATAAGATTTAGTATCCTGTGTACAATAATCCTGCGAAATCAGTAGACCTCACATTCCGACCTTACCCAACATCGTTCCACATAATTACCACAGCTTACTAAATAATTTCGCCCGATCGAACTCACAGCAAAGTCCACTAAAATTGATAGGAAATTAGTATGACGGCCCGGCGAGACACTGGAGCTCAGCCAATGTCCCCATTCAATGTTAGTGGATAATGAAAATTAATAAATTTTACGGGCTGCTTACCCCACAAGCGAATTAGCGTGTACTAAACAGGTGGACGAAGCTCGTGTATGCTAATAGCCCGTAACGCAGGATCAGGGAAACACATATCATAAAGGTTTTGCATAATAGAATGCTGAAGCTACTGTTTTGTTTGTGCAGTCTATGCATTTTCATTTTTGGATGGCGGGGTGTTAAAGTTTTTCTTAGTTCAGGCTGACGGTTTTTTGTGTGCTTGAAACATAGTGTCAGGCTTAGAGGTCTATAGAACACCCAGACATTCCAAGTACTGACCGCGCCCGATGTTGCTTAACTTCGGTGATCGGACGAGAACCGGTGTATTCAACGTAGTATGGACGTTGGCAATGCCAGATTATTTCAATCAGTATTGTGTGTCATTATTATCCAGTTGTATCCACCGGACATCACCAGACCATTAGTCCAGTTTGTTCGAGTCCTTCCAACGCGGCATCTTCCGATTCGCGGTCATCACTCCAAAAACTTACAACCAGAGAGCCAATTCTGCTAATTTTTAAACAACTTTGGCATTCGCATGTCAATCGCAAACTGTTAAAAAAGCCTTAATTTTCAAAAAAGATTGACAGATTGAGATGCGAATGCGATGTGAAAATTAGACCGGTCAGAGTGCCAATTCAGGCACTCTGACCGGTCATCCGTCCAAACCACTGTAGCTTGTTGCTTGCATGAATCAAATATATTCCGTTAATGATTTCCTCACTCCATCTTTTGACTTCAATTTAGTTTAGACCAACATGACGTAACTGTATAATAGGATTTCTGTAATAATTTAACATTCGTGATTTAAATAAGAAATGAAACAAATCTAACTAGGAAAATAGGCCAGCTGTTAAATTCCAAAAATTTATTAGCCAGGAGCGAGTGTCAGAATTTAAATAAATAAGCACATAAAAATATGCGTTTTCTTAAACTCGAGAGGAAAGAGGAAATGCTAATTTGGTAACATCATAAAATCTCTAAAGCTCTGTATTAATAGCGAAACAAGACATCTGGATAAGATTAAATTTTTTTGGCGCCTTGATTTGAATCTACTTTTGTTTCATTGGACAACTGCCACATAAAATACACATAATACAACAACATAATATTAGGTATTTGAATGATCATTTGATCATCATAAACCGTTTTCATGTTCGTTACGCTGGAAATTAATATAGGCGAACAGTTCTAAGGACTACAAACCATATTTGCTGACTAAAACATTTCGCGAGAGCTTATCAAAAACCATTGCAATATAGAAACAGCGATCCCAATGGCAACCGAAAACAATTGAGAGTAGTTCATGCACATTTTGTTTGGCGATAACTACCGGCATATCGAACTGCGTTTCATAAACAATTTTAATCGTCGATTGTTCCGCCTCTTGGTTACCACTTGCGTCGACCCATTGTTCAAACCACAGATCAAGAATCCAGTACTTACAACTGCTAACCATACATTGCGCGCATTGTTCCTGGATTGAAAACTCCACTCCGAAACTGGCACGAAATGTATCAATGTCAGCGGATAAATGGTAGCGGACAATCGTAGTAGAGCCCGGATTTCAGCGCGAAATGAAACTTCGCAGAATACTTAAGTGAAAAGAAAAAACAGTAAGAATAGTTTGGTGTCAGATGCAACGACGTCGCTTTGGTTCGTGGTACGAGTCTGTTTGAAACTTTGGATGCTACTGGAGACTGCCTCGGCTATTGTCGACGAGTTCCACGACTTATATTAAAAAGTAAAGCTCTACTGTGTAAATTCCTTACAAATAAATCACTTTTCGCATTCATTATATATTTCATATTTCTCACAACTCTTTGAATGGGTGATTAATCGCGTCCGTAGATCCCTTTGCGTAGGTATCTTTGGGTCGGAAAAATCCTTTACATTTTTTTTTTCTTTTTACTGCAGCCTCTTTTCTTTAATCTTATTTCAACGTCAAACATGTAAAAAAAAAGTTTGACCTTTCCTAGAGACAAATACTTCCTGGAATTTCAATTGATTGCCAAAGTAGTGAACCTTCTAGATTTGCGATCCGGAAAACGCAACAATATCCCACGATTATGTATATTTCTTAGGTTTCTTTAAATTAATATTCTTTTTTCGCGTCTGACATAAATAATCATCAAGAATTCTTGAACACAATTGTGAGAACGTGACATTGAAACTGAACTTAGTCGGCAATAATATTTATCTCGCGAACTCTTCGGCCACAGTTCGGCAGAGTGAAACTCTTCCCGAAGTATTAGAGCTTGAGTTAGAAAGGCATCCCCAAAAGACGATATGCCATTCTCGCATCGATAAGTCGGTAACGTGACAAGCGTTAAACATTTAGAACGCGACATTGTTTATTGAAATTTGGGTCATACTACTTACAGGATTGGGTCTGAAATCGTTTATGTTGATCGGGCAAGTTTATTTTTATTTAAAACACGGTGGTGGCGCTCAATGCTGTGTGAAGTGAGATTTATTGCGATTGTGAAACAGTTGCGTTTTGCAGGCGGGCCCGTGTGCTCTATATGCATGAAGGCACTCGGCAGTCGTGGAGAATCTTAATTGTACTCCATTGAGAGATTCCAGAGCGCGGCGTCTTTATTTTTGAATAGAGGGAGACTTGTTGCTCCACTCGTGTGAAGGTTGACCGTGATTCACGTGTTGCGCTGTACACTCGTGGGCCAACCTTTGTTGGCAAAGCTTTGTTCTATTTGCAAAAGTAAGTTCTGGAAGCTGAGCTAAATATTCGCATTGCATTGCACGCACACGCCGTAATTTGAACGTTCGCGCTTAAAACGTTATCCGCCGGGTGTCAGAATCAATAAACGTTCAAGACATCGTCGACATGTGTCGTAAAGTAGGCCATTTATGACACTCAATAATCGTAAATAACATGAGCAATATTTCCGATACCCCATAATAATGAGTATTATTACTGTGTTAACTTAGGGGCAGTGTTTACGTCGGTTGGGATGAAACAGTTATTTGAACGGCTCTTGTTCACTGTCTAGGAGAAGGTTCCTATTGACCCGGCAGGTACTCTTTAGCTGGAGTGCCTCAAGTCCCTCGCACGAACGTGACCTCTCTATGGGGTCTCATCAAGTCCAAAGGTAATCTGTCCTGGGACACCTGTGAGCGATTTACATCCGGACGTCCTGTTACGCTGCATACATGTGTAATCAGTTCGATTTGGACGCTGTTCGACTGGAACACGTAATAAATTGGAAATGCAGGGTTTCATTAAAGTCTTGCGTGCGTCGGTCTGTTTTCGCTCAATTTCGGAGTAGGTACCTACCATTAAAAAACAAACATTGGAATCGTCAAGAGTAAACAAGGAACGATGAATCATAAGTTCAAGTAAGTACCTATTAAAAGCTTCCTCAAGATTTTTTCATCAAGCCAATCTATATGCGAGTAAAGTACATTTATAGTTTCAAAGTTCGAAAAAACAGACAAAGCTTTTCCAACGCAATTTACAATTCTTACTTGATTGCATCAAATATAAACCATTCTAAGTGTCAATGACTGACGTACCCAGACAGCTATGACCCTTCATCTTCACTATTATACTCATACCTACCTGTACATACTAAACAAGACAAACAAAAGCTAACACCAACCTTGTGTTCCAGTTAATAGAATGTGTTTTTGGTTGTGTTCTGCATGCGTAATTTAAGCTTTTATGAGCTTACATTCAATTAAAGGACTGTCTTCGAACGTATTGAAAGGAATTGGATAGCTCGGTTGAGATGAACATGGTTTGGTTTATTAGCATATCAGATGAACAGACACGTCAGGCTGTAAACAATTGAACGACGATGTGAAAACTGTGTGTAATGCGTGGTATATCTCACAGTGATGACTTTGGCTTATTGTTTTAAGGAGTTCATGCGAAATTACTGCGGTCTGTGTTGGTTTTCTTTAAGACCTAGCAATTCAGGGCTTGTGTTCCTACCTACTATTCTAGAATCTTACGAATAAGACTTGAGTAGAAGGTACAAAATAGATCAGTTTTGAGGTGGACTCGTATTAAACGGCCGGCATCAAAAGCTAAACGTTATTTATAAAACTTGAAAAGCAAGTATAACCACATTCTTGTTTGCCTACGAAGAAGGTAAGATACTTGGTACATCCCACGCTTGTATTACGGGAAGCAATTGGAGATCTCACGAAAATGCGTAGAGCCTCAATGATATATAAAATTATAGAGCCTACGCTTTCCGAGCACGGGACGTTATCGACTCATTTCAATAAGCTACATCACCTACTGTACATCTGTACTAATATTAAAGCTGAAGAGTTTCCGGGCTGTATCTCAACCGTAAGAAGTATTACATACAGTTGAAATTTTCAGTTTGTTTTTCTAGTCGCTCGTTACGAAAAACGTGTTTTTTTTTCTGTTTATGGTATGGAATCCTTTGTGTGAGAGTCTTTAAAATAAGAATCTTTTCTTAACAATAAGAATCCCTAGTATCAACTTGGCAAGTTTTATTTTTCTTTTTTTATTAATTTTTAAATCGCCGTTGTAGGTAAAAACTTGCCAAGTTGATAGGAATTTTACTTAAAAAAAAACGATTTTTGCGATTGTTTTATAATTTGTATACGGTCAGATCCAAGCTCTCTGTTCACATTTTACATTTTTTGTATTATATAAAGATTTGGGATCTAAAGTAAACTATATCAGTCAGTGTCAATATTCCGCAGAAAATAATGACACTGACAACTCGCAAACGTGGTTTATATCGCGTTCAGTTTCATTGATGACATCCACCCTAAATACAGTTTTTTAAGGCTAAGAACTCACGAAGCTAGAAGCTGCGGGCCCGCAACCGCGGCGGTCGCGGGTGAAAATCGCTCCGTGAGTTCTTAGCCTAAGCAAGAACACCTCAGTGACGTAACTTCGAAAAGTATTTTATTTTTTCTTTATTTAATACCTAAGAAGAGTTTGCCAACTAAGGTAGGTATAAAATACTCGACAGTACATAATGTGTGGTTTATGTCATCGTTTTTATGGGTAGGTGTGTCTGAATCCGCATACCGGATCCATTGCTCAAAAACTGGAATCGTTTATGTTGAGTGATTATGACATCTTCAACGAAAAAAAAATTGTACGTTAACTTCGAGTGTTGAATTTGTAAAATTTCAAGTCACAAGTTTTTCAGATCTAAGTGCTATAAAATTAGTCAATTAGTCACCTGTTACTAGCTCTTAAAGTGCTAACTTGTAGGCACTTAACTCTTTTTAACACTTATTCAAAATAAACATCTTGCTAGTAAGGTCAACGAAAAAACCGGCCAAGTGCGAGTCGGGCTCTCATACGAAGGGTTCCCACATATTTATTTATATTTATATATATTATTGTACACCAAATTTAAAAACCAATCTGCCATTTCCATACCGTAAAATGAGAAAAAAAATACGTTTCATGAGGGGGAGTCTTTTTAATTTTCATTATTTTTTATTATAGCGGCAATTGAAATACATATTCTGTGAAAATATCAACTGTCTACCTACGGTTCTTGAGACAGCCCGCTGACTGACAGACGGACGAAAGAACGGATGGATAGCGTAGGCTTAGTAACGTTCCGTTGGTTTACACTTCGTGTACGGAACCCTAAAGGGACGTATTTAAAAAGCAGGAATTTAACGCGAAGCTTGAGAGAATTTAATTACGAAGATCACTGATTCCATAACGCTTAGTAAACAGTAGACTTTCAAGCGGTTTAATTCTTTAAGGAAGTTCTATTGTCGGATCAAACCCTGTCATGAATGATAATTCTTATAAACAGAGCTCCGCATAATTTTAACGGGAAAATTTACTTAATTTACATTTTATATTAATGGGGAACATTAGCTGTTTTTATTGTAGTCTTAGTATCTTTGTTTGATACAAAAATTGGGTAAGCAAGTGCTATGAAATTTGTTGAAGAAACGGTGTTTATTTTTCTTGTAAAGGAGACGAGGCAAGCGGAATAGTCATTTACTCACGCTTTATACAGAATGATTGGTAATTGAGTTTTTCTCATGATTGTGATTTGATTTGATTTGGCCTTTAAGTTACCCGGGTCAAAACTGTTGCAATTCAGCTCTAGAACATCCCATTTGAAGGACCGCACTCAATAACCAGTTTTACAATTTTTTTTTTTAATGTACCTTTGTATGTTCTTTTAGCTAAGGAGCATCCACACAGTAGTTACTTTTTTTGGAGCAACAAAATGCAACACGAAAACATAAGGTAACATTCTCAAACATTTTGACTTTTTGTTATCAGACGTTGCCAACACTTGGAAACGTAAACGTTGCTCCACAAAACTAACTGCGGTGTGGATGCACCTTTTGTTAATTTTCCCTCCGCATATTTTTCTGCAGAATTTCACCTAGCCAGGTTTATTTAGACAACCTCCATTAGCTTTTATCACTTAGCCAGCAAAACCGCATGATGACAGGAGTACCTACATATTTTACAATGCACACAACAATACAATTTCCAATCCCATTTTCCAGCCATTTTCACTGTGAACATAACGCTACGTTAAAAGGGGCAAATAAAAACAAGAAATTATTAGTTATCCCTTTTTTAAGAATTGGAAATCATCAATTGACTGTTCCCGCTCTGGGCGGAGCGGAAGGGAGCGTCAGACTCTTCCTGACTTAAACGTATTCGTGTTCCTCCTAATGCCCTTTAAGTTCCAGGGTTGCGGTGACTCTTACACCAATTCCGTAACCAAGGCAGGGACTGGCCCGAGCTGGCCCGGTCTTAGGTAAAAGTACCTACCTACCCATAAACTGTGTGAATGAGATACTGTAAACGGCAATCTCGGAAAATACATGCATCAAGCTTCATGATATGCATGGAAAGTGAAGGCTACTATGAATTTAAAATTTAACGTTGAATTTTCCCTTTATCCTTCAAAACCTGTGAATTAGGTGATTGTTCTAACTAGAGTTCTTAGCAGATTGAAGTTTAAGAGAGCAGTAGTAATTAACAGTAATTTTCTGGCAATCAGATGAATCAATTCTAGAATTTTTAGGAACGTTCGATTTCGCGTCACAGTCAAGAACTATCAAAACAGCTCAAATTTCTTTACATTCTGTGACTTGATTTGAACGCTTTTTCAGTACGAGAAAGCCAATCCTTTATGGTCACAACTACTGCGATTGACTTGACTTTGAAACCTTCGCCAGCCACCGTTGTAAAAATAAAACAATTGAAATTATGACCACAGCTTGATTATTTTTCAATAAGTACGTCAACGTTCAACTCTTCATTGGTACCGGATAATAAGCCCTCGGCTATTGCCTTAAAAAACATTTTGGCATTTTATGTCGACAGTGCCACTCAGTGGAATAAAGGATGTATTATGGCCAAGGCAACGACTGAACATTAGGACTAGCACGTTCCATAAACTGCTAAGAGTAAATGAAATTAAATAAATAAGTTAATAAATAACGCCATTGCCCATTAGTGTTGACTTGTTTTCTCAGACTGCCAAACAACCTCTCATGGAAATCACATGACTTAGGTAATATTTTAGCAAAACACATAACATTAGACGGTAGCTGTTTATAAGAACCAGCTAAACTACAGTATTAAAAAATGACCTTGACATATCACCTCTGACATTTCACACTAGAATATTAATGATCCTTTTTTTCGTACTTTACAAATCTCCTCTGGAAATCACTCAAGGTTATTTGGACAAACAATTTTAATATTGCCTCATAAACAATGTCATCCGAGGTATGTATGTCGGGGACGAGGCCAGGATGAAATTTATAAGGCTATCATATAATTATTATGTAATAATATATTGGCGACGGTTCTGTTGTTCAAAACAAAGATAACCTTGAAATGCCATTTCGTAGTGAATCGAGCTACACACAAAAAAAATGTAATCGATTTTTAACTACTTAATTAAAAAAGGAGGAGGTTCTCAAATCGAGTGAATTTTAAAAGATGTGATATCTATTTGAATGGAAGAAAATACATTTAAGGCTTGGGCACACCAAAAGCAGTTGCAGTGCGGTAGCAGTGCGTCTACGTTAGAAAATAATGTAGTTATATGAGGGATGACACACTGAACACACGCGGGCCCGCTGATCCTACCTGCTCCGCCACTGCGCCGCGCACGCACTGCTCTTCTACAAAACTTTTGGACGGGAGCAGCGCAGGCGCGGGGCGGTGGCAGCGCAGGCGCGGGGCGGCCGCAGTGAGTACACGTTGTATTACTACGTCCGCCATATTGACTAGTCACACCAAAGCAGTTGAGCGGGACAGACGCAGCGCAGGTCGTAAACGGTTGTGATTTTTTACAACTTTATCATGGAAACGAATGAAAAATTATCGATACGACACACATGACGCAGTTATAAAGCAGGCCCGCCTTCAAACTGCTTTCTGTCTGCTCATGTTTCTGGTGTGACATCAACCGCGGCGCAACTGACCTGCCCTGCTAAGGTGCTGCGCCTGTCCTGCTTTTGGTGTGCCGAAGCCTTTATTCCGCCAGAAATTACGCACAAAAACACAAAATAAAAAAATAAAGTTATTCATGTGTCGAAGAACAGAAAATATCATAAAAAAAAAACAATTACTTATTGTTTGTTTTTTTTTTTTATTTTTATGATATTTTCTGTTCTTCGAACTGGATGCACTTGGTACATCTTTACCGCCCTTGGTGGACAGGTAGAGAATGCCTAACGCATTAAGTATTTATGTGCACGATGTCTAAATAAGCAAATAAAGAAACTTACGAGTTATCAATTTTTTTTATATAAATATTACTCTTCGACTAGTTTCCAGACTACGGTATGACAGTTCAAGTACCTGTGATATTTTGTTTACTCATTATCTGCCTAACTTTCCAGTTTAACCGCAACCGGATGCAATTGAATACCAGTATGCTGCCTATCAACTTTTTTGCTTAACATAAATAAAACACTTCAGTTTTACGTATACTTAACACACACTCACTTAAGTTCACAGTTCTTAGAGCTGAGTTCGCCTGTCTTTTCTAAGGCTGCGTTCCCACCAGAGATGTGCGAGGATGGCTTGCGCTTCTTAATTAACCATCCCTCGCTACGTATTTTCGCACATCTCTGGTAGAAACGCAGGCCCAGGTTTCGGATTGGCCCTATTTAGAACAAAGAGTTAAACGTTGGAGTGCCCTGAACGCCTATATAGGCTGTACCAATACTTGCTGCAATTAACGTAGCCACCTACTTGGGCTGTAACAATCTAAGGAGTTTACCTTCGACTCGAAAAGAAGAATATTTAACATCAGCTTGAAGGACGAAGGACAGTCCTCACGACATGGAATATGGTAAAGGAGTAGTAGTAGTCCATGTACCGAAGACCTATTGATAAGTAAACTAGAAGATATATGACTAAGAACTACAGAAGTTTAAGAAAGTATTCTTAACAGAGCAATCACTGCTACAGTTTTACCACTGTAAATAAACGCAGCTTCCCTTTTTTCAGTGGTTGAACAATACTTGAAAACCGTAGTATTATTACAATGTAGGTCAGGAGCCTTATTTCCCGGTTCCGGCCACAATACCGCGACAGAAGATTTGCTTCTGTCAGCCGCATCCGTTGGCTTTGAGCATTCGGATCAACTATTTTAAACCTGTTGGATTGGGACCGTATGCTTACTAGCCCAACATTTGGAATTCGATAATAATTAGACAGAATAGATATTGGGCCATTTAGAAAATTTAAAACCTGAGGGAAAAATTGTTTACTTTGATAACTCTTGGAGGCATGCAGAAGATCACCACACAACATGGGTTCCTGAAAAATTCCAAAGGCATCGCGGTAGATCCATACAGCGATAGCGGTATGGGCTATATGCCTGTTATGCTTGGCATTTTTAGGTCATTTGAATATTATATAAAACTTGAAGGAAAAATGGTTTTCTTTGATAACTATTGGATGCATCGATCACCTGTGTGATGATCTTCCCCACGATGCATCCAAGCCACCAAACCGAAGTTCCACAATGCACGTGGGTTGCTGAAAAAGTCGAAAGCGATCGCAGTAGATCCAGCCTTAGGTTCTGTAATCATTTATTTTGTACTGAACATGAAGTGTACCTACTCTCAATCCATACAAACAAGATGGAATTACAGTTCACTACATGATACAAGTCTACACGGTGAGCGTTAACAGAATAGACCAGCAAACGGCTGTGACGGAAAGAGCTATATGCCTGTGATGCCTGGCATTGGGACTATATGGCGTTGTGTGAAATGTCCAAGGATATTATATTATTATATTATATTATATTATTATTGGTCGGCAGGGGTTCGACTTCGAGTTCAGTGATTGTCAGGCATAGTTCTTTAACAGTGGTTACTGATAGTAAGAAGCTAGAATATCTGACAGTACAGTCTTAATATAAAGTACCACGTTACCCATTTAACTGGAAATCGTTTCTTATAAAATACTGGTCTTCTGCTGTATACGGTTAGACTGGAAGCCGATCCCAACATAGTAGGAAAAGGTTACCAAGATTGATCCAAGTAAAGTTGGTATGAACTCTATCGAGTTCAGTCATATTTTCACTAAGATAGTGAAAATATTATTTAAATTGATTTAATTTCGACATTTTGAAATATTGCTGACATTGTATTATCTTTTTGAATTTAATCTTGACTGTACATTGACATTTGCATTAATATTTTGTATGCCCTTTGGCGGATCATAGGTTGGACGAAACATTTTATATAAGATCATTGTATGTACCCTGTGTTCACAAAATTAATAAATGAATTGAATTGAAAATGTGTAGATAAACCACGTGAAAATGTGAGGTAAGAACAACACAATAACAAGCTTTAATGTAGTTATAATAAAGCTCCCGGTAATCAAGCCGCAGCTTTGTCGCAGCTGTCAACTTATCTGTAGTTAATTAATTATGGCTGCTATCAATCACGGGCGACAAACTGTTTCAGTGTAATCGTTTTGATTACACGACTATATTGTTGTAGTGTTAACAAGTTGAGATGGAACTAGTAAGATGACTAGTGTCTTGTGACGACATTAAAGTTTGTGGATTCTATTTGACTCGGACATACTCGTACAAGACGAATCTAGTTCAGTTTTGAAGAAGTCTAAAGAGCTGATTAAGGACGATAATTTTATTCTCCTTCGTTATTTTTACTTTATACTATTACCCATATTCAGTCAATTAAATAAATAAATAATAAATAAATATATAAAGATTTATTTCTCTCAAAAAGGTACAGACATTGGTTCGTGACATATTATTTCAATCAAATTTGTAACCTTTGTGAGAGCTGGAGTCTGTAGTGGGTTCGGGACCTGCATGACAGATCTCCAGGCTCTCACCCTCTTAAAACAATACTATTAAGCACTAATTTGTAAACAGAATTGTGAGCATATCCTCTTTTGCACGTCACTCTACCCGATCCTTTCTATCGCTACTTTGGTCAGGTTTAACTAATATAAAGAAAATATTTAAAAAAATCAGAGGAGAATCTTTAAGAGACTAACTGGTACATAGGTACCAACTACAGCCCCTTAAAGATTCTGATCGATGGAATTTCATCATATTCTATAACTGTCCGTTAAAGATCCCATTTATAATGAAAAGAGTATTAAAATAATAAATGAAAATGGTAACTGTCGGTTTATTAAATCTGACTGTACCGTTTGCTAGATACAGAGTACGGGTGATTAATGATTTTGGCGGGAACGCCATAAAAAATCCAGAGACGAACTATGTACCAATTACTACGCACATTTTAACATTATTTATGAGAGTAATGACATCGTTTTGACACTTATTTTTGGACATTATGGACACAAAAACTTGCGAACCAATTAGTTAACGTCTGTGTATTTTAATGGGAACCTATTTATGATGTTACAGCTGACGTTAGATTTGAAATGTTTGTCATATTTTCTGACGTAGGTAAGTAGCATTTTCTTCAGATCATTTTTTATGTGATGCTAGATTTTTAACTACATGAAACATTAATACACAACTGCTGTTGTGTAAAAACAGAGGTAAGCTTTTCCTGTTGCACAAACTATGTTAATAGAATGCGTAGGCGACGACGTAACCAAAATAATGATCAATTTAAATCACTCAAATTCATCTACAAAATGCATTGAGATTCTAACATTATGCCAAGCAATTAACTAATGAAATATTTCTCCTGAGATAGAAGACATAAATCTAGTTAACACGACTACAAACTAAGCTGACATATTCGCAGACAGAAACTATACTTCACTTAATTGAAACTAACTACTAATGACGTTTACATCACAGATGTCAGTGTACACTAGCATCGATTACTCTATCAATATAAACGTCCCTAAACAATTGAATGGGATGATAATAAATAATTTATGCGACCGCAGTTACATACCGTTCTGATTGAAACTAATGACACTCTATATTGGTAGCTCATTCAGTTAGATCGGTCTATTTAGTCGTATTGGGCTCGTGAATTAGACCATTAATAAAGCATACGTCTTTCGCATTCCATGCGTGAGCGACGAATGCGGGCTATAATTTCGGCCCTGCCCTTTCGACAGTGTCCCTTTTGCGGTCGTTAACACGAAGGGAATCATTGAAATTGACATTGGCATTTGGTTCGTCATTTCAAACATTCGATCAATTTGATCTTCTTTTGTTAAATATGAAGTCTTCCCCAAATTCGTCCCTGTTTAAGATACTCCGTTATGATTTTTGGAATATCATGCTCAATGTTTTGATATTAAATTGTGTTGAAGTTTATTATAAAATTTAACACGTAAATTGAAAGGGTATTTGATGAAACGATGAGTATGTCAAACGGAACTCGTTTGAAGACATTTCGTTTTTCGTTAAGTCGTTTAGTATTTTACTGCTATGAGTTTTGCAACTGGCATTTTATGAGCTCACTTTTATCTTATATAAGTAACCGAAAACAAAAGAATGTCGTACTTGATGGCCATCATGCATAAATTATATTTTATAATATTCTCTTATAATTCTCAAGGTGGTTTAATGCTTTGATAAACAGGGGTCATTAGTTCATTGAAATAAAGTACGAACTGTTTTTTGTCTAATCTTAACAAATTTTGAGTTTTCTTACGAAATAAACTTACTTAAGGCTGGCTGTACCCGCGGCTGCCACGTGTAAAGTGTTTATTTTTTCCGGTATAACAAAGATCTTAAATCCTTTTCCGGGTAACTACCAACCTTTCTATCAAATTGCCTCAAAAACACTATCCATTCTTTGCGGCAGACCGATAAAAATAAGTACTAAAATTCACCATCAAAATATTAGTTAGTATTTGTTTCTATAATACGCATCAGAGGGACCAGTATCTTAGGTTCTTCATAAATTAAAGGAGAACAAAGGTGATGGTTATCACATAAATATTATCATTCCTTAATGAGTCTAAATGAGCTCAATTTCTGGGAGCGATGCCATCAGGTCGCATGCTGTTTATTGCTACCAGGACTCGACCCTCAATTGGTTTATATTGGTTGACGTAAACGCCAAGCAATATGGCCGTTACTCAGTGGGTACCGTGTATTATTACTATGTGTAATAACCAATAACCATTGAGTAATTTGTGTTGACTAACATCGTCGGACTAGGGAAAGGGAACGACGATAGTATTATGTTAGTCATAGGAACGATTAGTCTTGAAATTAGATGAAATATTTTGCCGAGAGAGAAGCAGGGGTTAGACTTTCGAATTGGACTGCGTTCCTGGGTTTTGTTCATAAATAAGATGGTAGACTGGCTTTCTTTTGCAGGGGCCTATATTTTTTTTTAACTACAGATAAATTGGCGTTTGCCCAATATCTCACCCGATGGAAAGCGATGATGACGATGCGATGTCAACGATGGGGCACGATTCCGTAGAAACTTACCTGTGAAAAGCAGAATAGAATAATTTATTAACTTTTGTAATGGGAGCAAAGACGATGGTCGTGAAAGTCGTGGAAGACCAGGTAGCGGTAAAAGTGCAGGATGGGTATTGATGCTGATGTTTAGGGGAGTCTCGTATCCAGCAATGCACATCTATCGACTAGGACGGTGTTGTAGGGTAACTAGCGCTGTCGCGGTCTCGAACACGGATGTGACGCATATCTTCATACTCCATAACCCGATCAATTTTTGTATTCGGTTTTTTCTTATGGTGAGCGCCATGTTCATCGCAAATAAACTCTTTTTTTTTTCGTACTATTTGACCAGTAATTTTCCGTCTCAAAAGCAACCAAAACTCGGAATTGAATAATGCATCGCTTATCTCTGTATTCCTACACATTGCCTGCAGTTGGGACTACTTAATTCATTGATAGATCACTTAGGCTTTAATGTTGCTTTTGTAAACCAATTGAACGTCTAAACCGTGTCTGACGAAGGCCATTCTTCCATTTACTGGCAATTGTTGGTCAAATTAGGCCTCAAAATAGCACTTGCAAATTGCTGTCAAATGGTACTTCAATCTAAGAATTGACATTGCAACATGAACTGTTGCCCACTTTTGACGATTTACTTATAGAAATATTTTCTGCAAGAGGTACGAAATTTGTTCGAAATAGTCACCAGAGCAGAAGGAGCCATTTGATGATGACCCATCCTTAAAAAGTAAGTGGCAATAGTTTTAGTTCCATAAAAACTTATCGGAATTTCAGTACATATCATTGACATCATATTCGAGGTTATCTAACTAATTTTCCATACACAGAGATCCGGGGTTAAAACTATCTCGTAGTTAACGATACTTCATAGAAACTTTTAAAAGAAAGGTTTAAAAATAAAAATCTTCAGACAAAACAGAAGCCCCAAATAAAGGAAAGAGAACTAACGCCATCGAAATAAATAGAATACTGCAGAAACCTGCATTTTCCTTACTTCAGAAACAACCCCAAAGAAAACGTCAGTGCCAACCGGAAAGCCAGAACCCTACAGCAATGTGCCAAACGAACCAGAAAATCCTCAAAAGACTGTCAAACATAATCGAAAACAAAACAAAGAATTAATAAACGAACTTTGTAAAATAAACTTGGCAGAAATACAGGTTTCCTTAATAAGCTTTTAAACTCGTGCTTAAATCCAGTCCCCTAAGGTTCGATTAAAATCTTAACAAAACGGTTACGCCGAGTATTTAAAGGTCCATAACAATTTTCTCACTTGTAATGTTAATCGGACTATAAAAATTTTAATTTCCACGCTTGTCCCGAGAATATTAATTAAGAATGTTACTTACGCACGATTCTTTTCCGTAGTTATATTTTACCTGGGGGATCTTAAAGAACGTGTAATGTTATTTTAACGAGAAGTATTTACTGTTGTTTATTATAAGGTGAAGGTAATGAAACAATAGGGAATATGCATGTTTTTTTATTTTATTCTTTTCATCTTTATAACGCAGGAAAAAATATAAATAGTCTTGGAAATGTCTTAATTTTTTTTTTTAAATATTAAAAATGCTAAATAAAATTTTGCAGTTCAAACGCCGCCATTTTTCGCGGGCTTTGGATGACGTCACATAACAGGTCGTCGTTACGTCGCGCGCTTCGCGTGTTTGTTTGTTTACCTTTTTGAACTTTAGGCGTTTCAGTTTTCAGCTTGATTCTCGTTTTATTCACCATACAGACCATGGAAGAAGCTGAGAAACCTTCTTACAAAGTATTGTAAGTGTGAAACACTATAAGAACTGCACAAACAATATAAGAACTACACCTGATAATCTATTCTAGGTAAATTGTCTGATTTCGCTTTAACAAACCCACTCTCAGTCATCGTCCTAGATTAATTACAAATCTAGATTAACTAGAAATCACCGCAGGAACAAATTTTTTAACGGTTAACAAAATTTTCACTCGAAAATGAAGACGGGAGCCGGTAAATAAGTCAATCCAATGTCAGTCATGATATTGTCATGTCAATGTCGTCGTGCGGTCGTGTTGTGTGACGTCTCACACGCGCGTCACCATTGGTCGCGACCCGCGACCAATGGTGACGCGTTTCGCAAGTTTAAATTTCCCGCGCTGATTTTGTATTTTTATATGTATATATTTTCGGTTTAAATAAGAACTAAATTTAAAAAAATATCTTTTAGATATAATGTGACGAAAATAAAGAACTACAAAAAAAATATTCCAGACAAATTTAATCTTCATGCATATTCCCTATTGCTTTAAAAAGAGATTTTGATAGTTTACCATTAAATTAACTTAGATAAAATGTTGCCGTCTAAAAATACGTGAGACAGTATTGAACCATGGGATTAGTAAGTACTTAATATTTTCTTCCATACAACTTAAACTGACATTGACAGATAAAGCTGGTTGAGATGCCTCAAAAGCCAAGAGGTGTCTCAAGGGAAAAGTCTAATATTGAAGTTAAGAAGAAAATTGCCAGCAGTTTTCTTTTTACCGATACATAAATCGAGCTAAAAATAAAAATAAAATTTAGCTTCAGCTAAAAGCTATCCGAGAGTTGGCTCCAAATTGGTTAGTTCCATTACAGCTAGATTTGAAAGAAATGTTATGGCCTGTACCACTGGTTTCGTTCTTTTAATTTTGAGATTTCAAGAGGATTAAGGCAAAGCGCTTATTCTATTACCGAACGCGACTGTCGCGATTCCAAAATATAAGGGATTCATCGTGACATTTCGTCATTGTTTGTCAATCCCTTGAATTTATGACGTTTTGGCAATACTCTTTGCCACGCTACCGCTAAGAGAATGTCACTTGTCTAGAGTCTAAGGTTCGTAAGTTTGTTTGGTTTTAAAAACCGATGGTAATGGTTACGTCTATACCGATTTGCATGATGACTCGGCATTGTACACTTCGTTTGTGAATTTTCCTCCTTTGCCCGCGTAAATGGAATAAATTAAAAGCATTATAATACAGCGGACTCATTACTGGGTAAGCGTAACGATTTTAAAGAGGTCTTTGTGACAAAATTATAATCTGCTCTTGCTCTGTGTTTTTAAAAATACTGATCTGTATTTTTTTTTTTATTTGGATGGGGAATGTATTTCTTCATGACATCAGCCCAGAAGGTAGACCGATGACCTGCTGAGGGTCGCGGGCAGGTCGGTGGATGCGAGACGCACAGGACCGGTTGTTAAGGCGACATTTGGGGGCGGAAGCCTATTTCCAGCAGTGGACGTCTTTCGGCTGATATGATGATGATGACCAGCCCAGAAAGAAGGTACGAAAGCAGAAAGTTGGGGGTTGGACTGACGGACGAACGTACGGAGGCATAGCGGATGCTTAGTGATAGGGGTTCCGTTGGATATACTCGCGGAAACCCGAAAATAATAAACCAGATAATTATGTCTTCGTCTTCCACACTCGTGAGTTTCCATAGTAAGAGCAGAGTTACTTGTGATTCAGTCCACGCCAGGCCCAGAGTGGGCGGTCTAGCAACAATAGCAGAAGGAATCGGCCCCGGTTAACACTTATTGGTCCACATGTTTCAATTGATTCTTTGGCTGGAGAACGTAATTTCGGTGCAATTGCTCTTTTCTGTGATTAAAAGAAAATTACTTGAAAGTTTTACTGGCTAGTTTGGGTAGGTTGTATCGAAAAGGATTTGCATTAAGCAGTTGGGGTCCTTTGGAAATGAAAATTGCATTTTGATAGCTTTTGCACATATGCTTAGACAAATGTAAAACCGCCAACGTTATTCTGCAGCTTTTAAGTTGCGTGATGATTGACCAGCAGAGAATATTTGCATGTGAAATTAAATTATATTCCAAATAACATACTTACTATTGTTTCAATTATCAATCATTCAACCAAAAATAGATAAATTCAAAGCACGCATCGACCTCTCTATTTTAAACATTCCCAACGAATCTCCATAGCCAGGGCCAACTTTGTTCCGTATGTATATTTGTCCCACAAACAACAAAGACTAGATCGACAGACCGGTCGAAGGCACAATAAACCGTAATCAAAGTTGGAGAAACGATGAACTCACTACACCCGCTTACCTACTACTAACATTGTTGGAGAACATAAATTTATGCTAAACGCTACTGGGCGTCCGTTTTCCTTTGGTCAGGAATTGCGGAGGGTCCTGATTTCACTGGATGTCTGCAATGTTCTTGAAGGTTAAGCAACACTTTGCCCCCGTCGGTCCGTGTGGAAGGTGACCATCTTAATATACCGTGATTCATCCGTGTCTCGGAAGGCACGTTAAGCTATTGGCCCCGGCTGTCATTTGTAGACCTTTTTCAGTCGTGAGCGTGACGGTCAGAAACGGATATCGTGTTACGAGGTTGGTAGAGGTCAGATAAGGCCTCTCTTTTCCACCGGGCACTCTGGGCACCTGCTCAGGGCGATCGTTGGGGCCCCTAGTTTCTGACATAGGCTTTGAACATGTAATTGACAATTTTGCATATCTTAAAACTAGAAAGTGTTGTTATTCCATAAACATCTTTTCATTTTTGTTAAGAACTTACTTGCAATTGCTTAGAGACTTTTTGATCCGGATAATATTACACCTTTTCGTTTAATGTAGCAAAAAAATTGACAGCTTAGTTGTTTTTCTTTACATTTGTAGCAAAATAGACCTTCGTCTATGAATTTCTGTAACTTTTCATAGGGGCCTCATTATCCTAATGTGCCCAGAGTTTCCAATAGGTAAAAGACGGCCCTGGGTCAAATATGCAGCTGCTCTATTTAAAATACTGGTACTGAGCTGCATTCCATTCGTATGGAAGCCGACCCCAACGAAATCTAGGCAAGGCATAGGTGTTGATTTTTAAGGTTCCGTACCCAAAGGGTAACCAAAGGAACCCTATTACTAAGCCTCTGCTGTCCGTCCGTCCGTACAAGCCTGGCTGGTGGCTGTAATACTATATTAAACCGTTTGACAGTCCCATGAACCACATGTAGTTCATGCTGATTGTTTAACTATTGTATCTGCTTTACGGACAGTGAATGTGTTAAGGCCTCACAGGCAAGTCCGGTTAAGCAGAAGCCAATCTTCTCAGGTTGAACAGCGAGAGGCATAACAAAAAAAAAAAAACCGTCCGTCCGTTCGACCATCTGTCTGTCAGCGGGCTGTATCTCAAGAACCGTAACAGGAATTGCTGATTACGGTGAATGAATAAATGTGTATTTCTATTGCCGCTATAACAAACAATAGTAAAAATTAAGGTTTATGATACGGAACCCTTCGTGTGCGAGTCCGACTAGCACTTGGCCGGTTTTCTAGACATTATACCATTCACACAATCCTGCATGGATTCTTAAACTTCTTCTCTGACCTTCACCTATTCTCTTTAGCGATCGTCAAGAAAATTTATCACGATACTTTACTATCCACCACAACAAATATTTGTGAGATTAATACATCTACCAAAATTACTGTCTGTCTTCGTTGCTTCTAATATCTTAGTTACAAAGGAAAGGAATATCTATTTTCAGCCAGTAACACAACAATTCCTTTGATCTTGAAAATTAATAAACTACAATGGAAATGGAATAATATTTTTCCAATAAGCCGATCTCCTCTCACAATGGATTTCACTCTGAATTCTTTTAGCGTATCAAATGAACCTGGCAATCCATTACTAAAATGAGTAAACATGAAATAGTTTTTTCAATCAAATCAGGCTTGAAAAACGGACAACATACGAGCTATCTCCCAATATCATCTTTGATGGAATAAAAAAAATATACTCTATAACTACAACTAAATAAAATTGGAGCGTCTGTTTGACGATCAAAATAATAGCTTTATTTTCTAAACGCATATGAAATCTTAGGCTAAGAAGTCACGGAGCGATTTTCACCCGCGACCGCCGCGGTTGCGGACCCGCAGCTTCTGTAGAAAGCAGATATACTCGTATATGTTAAAAATTAAAGCACAACTCACGACGCGATTTACGCCCGGGGTTTCTACAGAAGCTGCGGGCCCGCAACCGCGGCGGTCGCGGGTGAAAATCGCTCCGTGAGTTCTTAGCCTTATACGAAACATGTAAAAAAACAATTGCCCGTCTAAAACGGCTGAATCGATTTTGACGTGACTTTCACTGGGAGATGATATCGGATAATTTAAGGAGTCAGTAACTTAAACTCCTCTTATTTTAGAAAAGGCCAGGGTACTGTGCGAAAAAAAGCCCTCAAAACTTTTTCACGCGGGCAAAGCCACGTACAGAAGCGAGTCGGGAAAATAAGTAGAGGAACTCTTTAATGTCAGTCAAGCGAACAATATTACTTGTCAGTGGATTTCATTGGTGAGTAAACCAGCCGGAAAGACATTGTTAAAATTGTTGACCGGTTACTATGTCATGCCTACAGTAGCTAGCTATTGTATGTCATTCAGTGTAATTCGTTTGGTCTATTTATCGGGATTAGTATTGGATTTGACGTAAATTAAGATGATGAATGAACGAGGATCGAGGACTGCTGCCAAAGTGGCTCTGTATTTAGTTCTGTCATCTCTGAAAGAATTATATGGTATGAGTATGGGTTTGGGCAGCTGGATTGAGTAGTTAAGCTATAACATCGTTTGTCCTGACTGACTATCAATCTACGCATAGCCAACAAAATTGCTAAATCTAAATATATGCTGAAATTTGAAATATAAATAAGAGTATTTAAAATGTAAGAAAGGATTTTTGGCAGTTATTACGAGAGATATGGGACATGGGACGGCGGAAGGCGGCACTTTGTATGAAAATCTTTGCTCTTTAAAGCCGACAAATACGCGGACGAAGTCACGGGCATCAATCAGCTAGTATTTTACACAGCTATAATAGCCATAGTTAGGAAGGCAGCTGTTTTTCTAAATAAGTAGCAATAGTTCTTCGTGGTCTAGTATATTTACAAAACTAATCACAACTTTTTAGGGCTCCGTACTCATAGGGTTACCAACGGAACCCTATTACTAAGCCTCCGCTGTCCGTCCGTCCGTTCGTCTGTCAGCGGGCTGTTTCTCAAGAACCGTAATAGGCAGACAGTTGAAATTTTCAAAGATAGTGTTCTTCTATTGCCGCTATAACAACACTTAAAAATTAAGGTTTGTGGTAGAAGATGCGTCTGTTATTATTTATCCACAAGCATTTGTACAATACATAGAATTCAAATATATAAAAAAAAAACAACTTCTAAAGTACTGAACCATTCACAAATAGGACCTCTAAAGCGGAGACCACAACCAATTAATTCAATGAACTTGCATCGGGTGTAAAAGAAGGGAATGTAAACGAATTCTGTTACCGATTGCGATTGTAAAATGTACTCCGTTCAGAGATAAATTTTCGCTGTCTGGAGCCCGACCTTATTTTATTAGGTAGGTAGTGTTGTTTCGTTGTGCTGTGTTATACTTGCATGTCTTCTTTTGTGACCAAGCTATTTGGGTCATATTAAATTTCATGATTAACATGGAAATTAAAAACCTTAAACGGTCTACTTTAAGCACTAGCTGCTTTGCATTAATAACTTGATAATTGTACCGCTTAAACATAGCAGGGACAATTTGCAGGGTACCAACTCAAATAGGTACGTAAATAATGTGATATAAAAAAATAAGCCTGTTCACGCCAGCCCAGGCAGATAATCTTATATGTATTCTGAAAATTTACAATACTTGATTGGCTAAAAGATCTGATAATCAAAAGATACACTTATAATAGTGAAGTTCTTAGAATCAAATTTATTTTCTTCATCCACAACTAAAAAGCCTTCCCATACAGTCACAATGTACGAAAGTTAGTCGGACACGATATTAAGTATATCACGAAAGATGTTAAGCATAAAATTGCGATATAACAGTCGCAACTTCAACCTACAATGCACTATCCTATTTGTGTCATTCAACTCAACTGGCAACCCTTACGTAGCGAGCTACAATTCTCTGTGAGCTATACGGGCGCACACTGGCCAACCAATAGGCTGCAACACAGCAATTGACGCAGGACATTTTTTTATATGACTGGCTTCTCGCAGGTCAGCAAAGGAGTGGGTCGTCGGCCTCCAGCCAGGAGATTTGCAGACGACAATTCTCGTGAGTGAGTGGAGAGTAATGGTCGCGCACTGGGCCACTGATGTGGGACACACTCGGCGTCAAAGACAATCGCTGTCCACAGCAAAATTCTCAGTGAACTTCATAGCTACACAATGGGTCTCCCTGAGCAGTGATCAGTGAGAGTCAGTCGCGGAACTCACAACTGTTGTGAGCAGCCAAAACAGCACTTTGTTTTGAACAGGATTCTTAATTTATTGATTCATCTCCGACTACGAGAGTACAAAGTTCCTTTTATCAATGAAACCAGCGACCAATGAGATGTCTTTTCTTCACACTTAAACAGTTCGCACGTTCCGATATCAAAAATCACTAATGTTCATTTCTTCATTCTTTCATTAGACAACAAATAATAATATTTGATGTCTAATGAAAGGGTAGCACACACACGACATTATTTGAGTGCTACGCTATTAAGCTGCAGGTCGTCAACTTTGTCTAAGTCCTCAGTATTTGAGGCACAGCAGCCAAGCTACAAAGAAAAGGCTGGCTGTCTGCACCTCCCATGTGGCCAAATCTATGGTCGAACTGCCGCACACTCGTCCACACCATAGTGGTCGACTATTTGAAAACTACCTAAAATGAAGTATTACCTTAGTTTCTGGCGCCAAATAATATGAACACGAATAGTTCGTAGAGCTCCCACAATAGCCCGGCAGAAGCCAGCACGAAGACCCCAGCTTAGTCCTCCACTATATTATAAATTGAATTATTAATCAAAACAGCTTAGCGATGAGTGGTTTCAACTTAATTTAATCCTAAGCCAGTGTTGTTGCTATCTGGGGAACCGTTTACATATTCGTACGTGGTCCTTTACGAACCCATTCCACCAACCACCGGTTGTATATGTGGAGTACTAGATCAATACATTCTTACTGCGGTAATGAATGCTAAGTTATATTCAAGAGTTTTTACGACGCTGTTTTACTGTGTTATAAATTATATAAAACGTATAACGTTAATAGTTTAATTTAAAAACCTCCGGTTCCTTCAAGTTGAATCTTATCGTTTGGTAGTATTTTTTTTTGTTATTTCACCAAAAACAGCTACTTAGGGGCAATCATGATTATTATTAGAAATGGATTTCCATTTGAATCAAAGATTTCATTTTACTAGATTCTCAGAAGGGATTGGTGGGACTACCCCTTTCAGAATGATCTTTCAAGGATATCTTTAAGTTGGGTTGATTTTTGTTTGATCACACATACTAACAAATTGGTAATGCGACGAGTATGTGTAACATCCAAACTATCATAGCTCAAATCGCAAAAGGTCACCGTGTAAAAACATGTGATAATTTTCTGTGACATTATGATTTTCCTCTTCATTTGATCTGATGTGGAACTTCTTATTGATTGTGAAGTATGTTTTATTTATCGAGTTATTTTTCCCGCCGCCATTCTTTTGATAAACTTCCAAGTCTATAAAAGCGTGGCAATGACGGAAATCATCGAGTGACATCATGGCGCCAAACGGCATTGTTTTCCCAGCCTTTTAAAAATTTTATCAGAGAAATGATAGCGTCCACGCTTCTGCCGATTGAAGAAACGTTTTCTTTTTGGTAACCTTCTCAAAAAACGACTGAAATATGAAATTGTGGAAGATGTTTGAGAATTTTACAGGTCGTAATTTATAACAAGGCGGCAGGTCACCTATGCGTTGGACTGATCAAGTTGAATCCGCAATATGAAGCCGCGTATCAGATTGCGCCAGACAGTCTGCCAATAGGTAGAGATGGCGGGATATCGTGCGGAGAGCTGGGTCCGCCTTAACCACCGACATGGACATGACCACGACCGAGAAGAAGAAAAAATGACGGCCTGAATTAAAATATGACGTATTTAGCAAAGGACATCGCTCATACCCAAAGTTCAATGTCCTAATAAACACCAATCACAACGCTCATTGTTTATTAATAATTCTAACAAGCGCCAAATCATTTGACTCTACTTATTCCCAATATCTAAGACTTCTATCAACTTAATAATATGCCACAAACATTCCCGAGCAACTGTGACACACGATGGTCTCTGAGCATCTTTCAATTGGACTCAATGAATTCGACCTCGCCCCATCGGGTCTAGGAACCGTCACTGATAAAGATACCCGTATGATCTAGCAGACAGATGCATTATCCAATACGTCAGGATGTCCTATTTCTCATGGATGAGCGGTAGTTGGTACTTTGACACTTCGTCATCAGTTATAGTGGGTCAGTCAGACGCAAATTGCAAGCGCAAACTTTAACTGGTAAATAGATCAGTATATTGCATACCTAGATACACGTAAATATTTGTCCACATAGAGGAGTTGAATACTCGTATCTTCGATAACTTAATAGGATAAAGTTTTCGGTGTTTGTTCACACAGTAGGTACCTAAGTTAAACTAACGCAGTTTTATCGCTGAATGTAATTTTTCAAAGGTTTTTTTCATTTCAACAGGGGCCATGTTTTAGGTAATAGTTTTTAGACAAATGAATTTGTTAATTCTTACTGACATTTATTTATTATTATTATTAACTAGGTGATGCCCGCTGCTTCGCCCGCTTGACAAATTACATACTTACTAAAACTTTCCTCGAGAACCATTCTATCCATTGGTGAAAACTGCATGGAAATCGGTGCAGCTTTTGTCGCAAACAGACAGACGCGGCGGAGGTCTTTGTTTTATAATATGTAGTGACTAGCTTCTTGCAAAGAATCTCAGTTATTTTCCTTGTTTTAAAAACGTCGACAGTTTATGAGATTACTAGCTGACCCGCGCAACTTCGTCTGCGTCACATTTTCCATTACTGCTCCGTTCCTATTTGTCTTAGCGTAATGATATATAGCCTATAACCTTCCTCGATAAATGGGCTATCTAACACTGAAATAATTTTTCAAATCGGACCAGTAGTTCCTGAGATTAGCGCGTTCAACCAAACAAACAAACAATCAAACAAACAAACAAACTCTTCTGCTTTATAATATTACATTTATATATTTATTAGTATAGATAGTGATGTAGTGATCGGCCAACCAACAACTAAGTGATATGATTATACTGTACCTGTACACTTCTAATATAAAAATGCATTGCTGTTCGTTAGTCTCGCTAAAACTCGAGAACGGCTGGGCCGATTTCGGTAATTCTTTTTTTGTTTGAAAACACAAAAACAAAAAAATGGGTAGGTAAGGTAAACTAAGGTCTTTAAGGTCGTCTACTCATTTTATAAAATTGAATAAAGATACTATCTACTTTCCTACGAGTCTCTAAACAGTGTAAGATAAGGTCGCTTTTTGCTGTTTCTCCGGTTGCTTCTTCTAAACCACACGACAAAACATGAAACCGTTTTCACCTATATTGAAAGAGTGATAAATGTAGAAGGTTAATTATATATAAACTCTATAAGTACCTACCTACTAAAATTACAAAGAAGAAAGATGTTTTAGTTTGTTTGTGCCGAATAGGCTCTGAAACAACAGACCCTATTTTCAACGTTTTTTACCAATAGAAACATAAATTATCACGAAGTAACAGGCTATAATTTATTTTCGAAAATATAGAGATCCCTATGAAAATCGCAATGCTGGTTTAATAAAAGCAACATTAGACTAAATTTTCTGTCTAACAATTGAAAACGGGTGTAAACGAAAAAGCCAAGTCAAGAGAAGGTTGCTTTCTTAATTCTTTTGTAGTTCTCTTTGAGGATCCGACACTCCTAACACAAGTGCTATTTCGACATTTTAGCTGCCTGAAAATTCTTTTAAAAATACTCTTGACTAGAATAAAGATAGTGAAAATATTCTTTTATAGCTCATATTTATACATTTTCGAAACAAAATTACGCGTCTGTGTTGTTATAAATAACTTTAGAAACTACGGGCACCTGATCCCGTCATAATATACATATATTAAAACTTTTTTTTTACCGTGGAATGTGTTTGCTCTTGACTAGTCAACTCTAGGTCAGAGGTGACAGAGACAAAGTTGACGATGGAGTGAACTTAACCACACCCAGAAGAAGCACTGTTCACTCTAACTTTGAAGAGATTAAGGAACATGGATGGGTTTTAGTCAGTAGAAGTCTGACACTTCCTCCCGCTACACTACACCCAGAGCGGGAGGAGTCATTGGATGATTTCCCATCCCTAAAAGAAAAAAAAAAAAGGTAGACAGTTCCACTCTTTTGCTGAGCGCGTTATAAAATACGTTTATCCGAATTGCTGGAATAGTAACCAGGTAGGGATGGTCTGTTCTAGCTGAGTGCCAAGCATAGATATATATTTCTGTGGTGCCAAGTGTTAACCAAATCCGTTCAACCGCTATGAGATGAAGCGGTAACAAACATGGAGACAGAGTTACTTTTACATTATAATGTAAAATTTATATCAGCAGCTTGTTTACAGCTTGGCTCATCACCGCAAGGTTGCCTTTTTGTTGGTCTTCTACAGATTGTACTTCGGAGAGTGTGCCCAAGAACTCCACGACCTCATCCCACCGGCTCCCTTCTAACATCGGACATCCAGACACACTGCAACGTACAATCCCTACCTTATTGCTATTCCACCAATTCGCACTAAGCGTTTCCAAGCGTCTTTCATAATGCGCACAGCAAAGCAGTGGAACTCTCTGCCTGCGTCTGTTTCCGAACGCTTACAACCCTAATCTTTTCAAAGTTAGAGTGAATAGGCTATTTCCGTCATCGTCCGTCATCTCTGACCAAGACTAGAGTCACGAGCAAACCCACCCCAAATAATAAAAAAAGAGAATGGAAACATTGATTACTGAAACATCTCACATCACACGCCTACCTACCGCGTGTATCTGACATCACACGCCTACCTACCGCGTGTATCTGACATCACACGCCTACCTACCGCGTGTATCTGACATCACACGCCTACCTACCGCGTGTATCTGACATCGACGCACAAACGATTTCCATGGGTCCAGGGCATGATTCTGGACACCCTAGACTTAGAATTTGTCGTCGGCTTTTTTCTCATTTTTTCATGGGTTTTTTACATTTCACTGCTCATAATCGTTATTCTGACCTAACACAATGAGATTTTTAATAAAAAAATAATTAATTAACTACTTTCACTAAAAAGAGCAGTCTGAATAAAACCACACATAGATATCAGCTCAGCTGAGCTGATACCTATTTGTGGTACTCTTGAAAAAAATGAAAAAATTAGAAAAGAACCGACGAAAAATTCCAAATCTGGGGTGTCCAGAATCATGCCCTGGACCCATGGAAATCGTTTGTGCGTCGATGTCAGATACACGCGGTATACAAGATAACTCGTCCATCTAGTAGAAAAAAACCGTGGTACCAAACATGTGTGTAAAAACCTAGTCGTAAAAAATATAATTTAGGGAAGTGCGCACCACGTTGAATAAAATATTTTTATATCTACTTCCTTAAGTATGCTATTTTGGAAATAATATGTTTATTTGGTTGTAAAAACATCAATAGTTTACCCTCCTTAATTATAAACATCAACCGACTTGATTAGAATTATTCGTCTCAAGCTGATTCTTGTTTTTGTTTACCTGTTGTTCAAGAGATAACTCTTGCTTACATCACTTCAATTTATGTTAACATCCAAAGTGACATACAAAACTGAATGTTCAGGTCATTTTTCATGGCGCTTCCGTCCCCTAACCGCGTATGATATATGGCCTATGGGCGCTATTTGACGTCACATCCGGCAAAAGGCACGGAACATTCTTCCTAGAGAATTATTTTCCAAGGGTCGGCTGTCCTCTTCACGCACCGTTTACTGTTCTTCAATTATGTGATTTTCTTAAAGTGGTCTGGACCCTTTTTTCTCGCCCTTTTGGAACGTTTGTCACGGTTCAATTTATTGATAAGTTACAGAGGAATATTGATTTGAATGAGGCTCTGAAGATAAAATGCGGGAACTTGGGTCGATTTTTATTGATTGATGGTGTTTTTTTGGATTTTTACTCTGATTCTTTTATGTTTAGCTTATAATAATTGACACTGTACCTACAGCCAGTCTATTCTGTCGACATCTCACCGTGCTCACTTATGTGGAGTGAACGAAAAGTGAGCTGTCATTCCATCTTGTTTGTGTGGTTTGACAGCTCACTTGTCGTTCACTTCGCCTACGTTTGCACTTCGACATGTTCACAGAATCGCACTGCTGTACCACAGGCTTAACAATCCTTTTATCTGTTTTTTTTATTTTTATTATTATTGATAGGCACGCGTTTGACCACTATCTCACCTGCTGGAAAGCGATGACATTGTCGAAGATGCAGCACGCTCGCTTATAAGTTCACTCTTGACTTAAAGACTATTGTTAGGGACTAACTGACCCGTGCCCACTTCGTTGGGCGGTATCTTTCGGGTTTTAAGGTTTTCGCCATTCCTAAAATATCGTAAAACGGAATCAAGCATTGTTAAAACTTCTGCCCTAATCTATTTTAGGATTAACAGCCCACAAGGCCGGCTTAGGCTCTTCACTTCGGCCTTAGTTTGGGGACTTGTAATGGATAAATGTATTATTTACACACTAGTTTCGGCAATTTAACTCTTCGTGGTTAATAAACCTTGTTCATTTTGTCGACAACTTTTTCATTAAGTATTTTAATTGCTTATCAACTTTTTCCCGCGATTTCGTACGCGTACATGCTGTGGATTCCCGTTCCGTAGGAATTTCGGTAATTAATATATTTTTTTTACTTGATATGGGTTTGCTCTAGACTCTAATTTTGGTCAGAGATGACAAAGAACAAGTCTACGATGGAGCGAGCCTACCCAGAAGTAGACTGTTCACTCTAACTTTGAAAAGATTAGGGTTGTTTTACTCGTAGTATAAAAGGGCGCATTGGTTGGATGGTTTCAAAGTCTATGCAGATAGAAATCTATCTACACATATATTTTGTAGATAGAAATATGCATTTTTGAAAAGATACTCAATCGATTTAATCTAGGTCTTTTGTTGAATAAAAGAGTCTAAAAAATATTTAATTAGAAACTCTCGAAACGTCCATATTAAACAAAGTTAAATTACAAAACCCTTAATTGCCAAAAATACGTAAAACAATTAAACATTTAAGCCTATATTCAACACAATACATAACATTACAATACCGAACACGACAGATATCGAAACCGGAGAATATCGGTAACATATTTGGGAATACCGATATCGCGACACGAAACGGATGTGACGGTCTTAGTATCTCAATAATACGTGATCAATTGAACAATATTGTCTTCCCTCTCGGCTCTCCCGCTTCGCTCTTCTCTCTGTGACGTATGTATTTTGTTACAACTTGCCCTGATTTCTGTGTATTGTGTCATCTATCCTTCTGTAAACCGATATCTTAATGCGATTGGGAAGTAAACAGATAATTACGGCATCAACTGAATAATAAACAAGAAAGTGGGAAGTTATGTTTTTGTTTGGAGCCTGTTCTTCGTAAGTTTATATTCAGAGTGTGATTAGCTTGTCTTTTAGGACTTTTTTCATCTGCAATTGAACTGATTACGTCATCGATGATTCCATTGATCGTCCAAACAAATCAAGTTTAAAAATCCATCGACCCGAATAACTACAATGAGAATGATTCTGAGTGACCCATTTGTTTACAAAAGGCTGTCCCAAATCTCATTGTTAGATTCCTCTCAATGGAATAATACCGGTCTCATCGCACGGTAACTTTTCAAACTAAACTTGGTGACGTAACAAAAATAAATCCCTCCCCTTCAAACGTTTTAAAAGACACGTCATTAAACATCAAGTCTGTGAGGGTTTTATAAACCTCCATAAAATTCAATTCGGACAAGCTTATAACGGTTTTAACATCAAAGATAGTTGCGAATGGGCCACAAAGCGAGATAATGAAAAGGGCCAGTCGTTAGACGACGGAACCCTAAACAGAGCAATGGTGCGCGATATGAAGAATGTGGCGGTCCACACAAACTCTCCTCATTACAATGTTACAAGTACCCTCACTAATGACGACGGCGCAACCTTTTTGCGCGATACTTGGTCATTCGTCTTGTGGCTAGCGACATGTGCAGACGATTCTACATGCCGTCCGCCGTCAGACCAAAGATAAATGAATGGACTTTTCATTACCTCCACACTTCTAAATAAGGTCGTCAAGGTCAGTTTTACGTTCTAAATAATATATTTTTCTTTCACGTATATCGGAGGATTTATAGTTTTCGAACATTAAAGAAATACTAGTAAACCTGTCAATAAAAATGATTGCCCTTTCGATTACGTCGCTATTTGGGCCGTCATTCGCGAGCTTTCCTTCACAATCAAAAATTTAAATGAGTTTCCTCGTTTCACGAGAAAAGCGTATTTTTTTTTCTTCTAATGCCATTTTGGGATGCTATTACTCTTAAATGAATATTCATTCGGTGCGAAATCGTTTAAGAGATAATAGATTGAGGTTCATATTAGGTTCGCTATGAGTTATGGCTTTTCGTTTTGTATGCGGGAATTCTGTCTGGATTCGTCTACTAAAGTGATTAATTGATCTCTGAATGATTACTTACTGAATTAGAGTTATGAAGCATTTTTTGTAAAAACTGTATGGCGAATCGTTACCTGAAAAAAAAAAAGAATTTCGTGAGTAAATGGACGTGTAGCGTTTTAATAAACATAATCAGTGTTATCAGAGTAGACGGATTAATATCCCTAACTTAGCAGATAAAGTGTAATTACGATTTCGCGCAGCTTATTTAGGTTATCGCATAAAAAGGGTTAAATATTCATGTGCTCACGCTACCAGCAATAATACATATGGAATCCTCCATTTATTTATCCAGGCGTCTAAGCAACATTGACAAATGGTCTCCATCAAAATAACCGAACGAACCTGTGAGAGAAATCCCGGATTAAAGTTGCACAATGAACTCCACAGTATATCCGAAATTCTTACGTAATTTCCCGAGAGGACACAGAAAAATGTAGCTTATTACCTAGTAGGACCAGGTACCTAACTACAGTCGAAACTTGCCATTGTTGAAAGTTACAGTTTTCAATCTTGAACAAGTTACTTCATAATTCAGGCTCCTGGGATGAAACTAGAGCCGCAACTTTTGCCGGTGGGAATTCGGGAGTTCACAGTAAGAAGTTATTATACGAAGTCAAACAAACCGAATGACCAGGCCGGCACGGTCGAGCATGGGCCTCAACTGGCCTCAAGCACGCGATTCCCTCGCGAGCTATTCACGCGGACACTGTTTATCTACTAAATAGAATTTTTAAGGCCTAAGCGAAAACACATTTAACTCTACAAATTAATTTAGTTTTATCAGCATCCTCCATCAATGTCAGTGCTCTCGTTATGGGCCCTTCTCAGCACGATGAGTGACGTTTTAATTACCTACTTGTTATTTCACGTCCCGTGGATATTGTTTTTATTTGAAAGTTTATTTTATTATCACTTTTAATAACAAACTTTTGTTGGCAAACAACTTCGGACGGTAATTTTGCTTTTGCAACAGCTTTGACTTTAGCGTTCTCATTCTAAATATTATAACCCACCTATGGAAGATTAAAACGAGTAAAATGCACAGTGTGATGTGCCAGTGCTTGCTTTATATTTTGAACTAGCCGACCCACGCAACTTCGTCTGCGTCACATTTTCCATTATTGCTCCGCTCTTATTTGTCTTAGCGTGATAATATAAAACCTTCCTCGATAAATGGGCTATCTAACACTGAAAGAATTTTTCAAATCGGACCAGTAGTTCCTGAGATTACCCCCTACATACAAACTTACAAACAAATGTTACCTCTTTATAATATTAGTACCTATAGATATAGATTAGTATAGATAACCAAGGGTTCGAATATTCAAAAATAGAACGTTTGCAACTCGCATTAGAATGTGGTTCGAATTTGGTTTTTGTGAATTAAATAGTGATGTGGCGCACATAACGTATAGTTCATTAAGACTAACAATGTTTTATTTAGTTGACACTGAATATCAGTGTATACTGTATAGCAAGAAGTATAGTGTGGTCAGTATAATAGACGCGCATCTCCGAGTCAAATCCTCTGGCGGCCGCGTGTCGCCGGTTGATAAGCAGTCGATGGGCTAGAAAGAAGCGATGCAAGGGAACGGCGATAGCGACTATTTTTGCAAATTGTTACGATATATGAAAACACATGCTAATTAAAAGCTTTAACATAATTTCTACGAAGTTCTGCAAATTAATGAATAAAAAGCTAAGAATCTTTATTCAATGTTTAACCCCAATTACACTACAGTAGACACACTAAACTGCTGGATGGTTATAACTGAACCCCCCTCATAAAGTATCAATCATCAAGATCACGTTCCCTGATAAATAATTTAAAACAATCGAGTCAACGCGGTCAAAAAGCTCTGTAGTCGAGGTAACGAACCATACGTTACCATCAGAACCATAAGTTATGTGATTGTGAAAGCTGTAGTTTAACAAGAACTGCGAACAGTTTATAAATTAAACCGATTGTAGTTTGCGACGCTGCGCGATGATAGCAACACCCTGTTAACTAACCGTTGACCAGCGACAGTTACGCTTTGCCCCTCACTATTACTGGCTCAAGTAACATTTTAAGTGGAATGTCAAGTTCCTTTGCCTCATCTCTGTAGACAAACTACTCCTTGATAGGTCAATAAAACGTAAATTGTTGTTGCGTTTCGTTATGCATGAGCTTTTATAATGTGACCTTATTAGTTGGTTGTGTTGTATCGATTTCGCAAGCAGGTGTTGAACATCACACTATTATAATATAAGTAGGTCTACAGCTATACAATTGTTTCACCAGCAAAATAGCTTCTAACGAACCGTAACGTCGACCACGAAAATGACTAGCAGAATTTCACATTTCGTGGACATTTATTTACAAGACAATAGGCCGCGATATGACGAAAATTTTCAATTAAACAAAACAAAACGTCGACGCCTTGGAGGGTATTGTATGGTGCGACAGTTGGCATTGGCGGGGAATGGCGTGGAATGGCGTGGCGTGGCGGATGTCCGGCGCGGCTCGGCGCGGCGCGGGATACTAAAGCCGACGGCGACGTGAGAATGGCGCGCGTAGAGTTGCCAGGTTTTCAAACCAAAAAGCCGGACAGACCAGCCAGTTTAGCCGGACATTTGGGTAAAAGGCCGGACACTCTTAATTTTTTAGTCATAAGTAACACACATATTTTTTTTTAAAACTGAAACAGCGCTCTTTTTATAAAATTATCTTTAATTCCAATAAAACAACGATAAAATTTAATGAATCGGTCTTCTTTATTATTGGTAATTCAGAATACGTTACTATATTATTTGAATACCGATTGTAAGTAGCTAGAAATACAGGGTGTGGTAAGGGGAGCGAAAATCCACACAAATTCAAAAAAACTAACAAAAGCCGAACTGGCCGGACACCGTCTAATTTGGACGGACTCATAACCAAAAAGCCTGACTGTGTCCGGCTTTATCCGGACGCCTGGCAACGCTAGGCGCGCGACTCACTCGCGCCATTACGGGCGGAATGGCGCAGATTACGCGAAGTGATATCATACGGAGGCAGCGGAGGTGACGTCTAGGAATTTATAAGCAGAATTGGAGCAGCTAATGTAATCGGGCCGAGAATTGTTTTGACCACATGCTCCGTTGTGTGCGTATGGAGTAAGTACTTCAAGTCTTTGTTGGCAATGAATCAACGTTATGTCTGTTTGTTAACGAGATTTAGGGGCCAACAATTTGAGATACTGAGACGTAGGTAAATGACATGAAGTTTAAAAATAAGTCCTTATAAGGCGTCGTTTACACAAACCCTTGCCACGCAAAGGTTCAAACTAAAAAAAGGCTGTTCTTATCTATAAATTACATACGGAAGATCGTATCCCACTCTATATCGCGTGAAGCCTGTGTGAACGAAGCGTTATACTTAATTACCAATTATATATGCATTTTTATTGAGAATTATTGAAATTAAACCTCAACTTCGTTTAAAGTACATAAATAAAACGACATGACCTTTGACTCATGCAACAGTAATTGATACTAGCGAACACGAAAAAATACTACATAAAACATTTTTCCCACACCCATTCGACCTCCACCCGTCAAAGTTAAGCAGCATCACTTTATCATAACATTTAACGGCCTTATTCAATCACGCACATCTTACAACGTGACATCATCTTGGTATTCAGTGCTCAACAACAAATGTACAATACGATACAAATCTGGCGGCAGACACTCGGCAAACATACAGTAGTATCTCCCCTCGTTTCCTGCATCGTAAGTAACACACGTCCCGCGTAAGTCCAACATATTTTTGTACTCCCCATTTCGCAACATTAGATTTTATACAAAAACCAATAGAGTGAAAATTTGCATGGCAAAATGACAGAGAAATCGGGTGGTAGTTCTGTGAGCGTCAATCTACCGAGAGGGAACGCTATTTCGGTCTGCATGGCATACACAAGCGGTCTTTGAAATTTTAATCGTTACATTCACCCTGGCCCGATGGCACACTAGAGGCCGGGAGTTACCATGTTCATCAAGCCACCGCAAAAAGGATAAAAAATGATAAAGTGTGACAAGCGTTTGCGGTGACCCTTTATTTTTGACGTGTCAACCTTAAATTGAGCCTTTTAGATTTTGATCGATGTGTCTGTTCACATCTTTCATTACTGCAAACTTTTAAAAAGATTGCTGTAAATCTGTAGTACTTACTACGACGTAACTCTGTTAGCTTTATAAGAAAAGTTTACCGCCAAAAAGCTCTTGTTCAACTTGTAAGCAAGTTTGTTCAGTCTGTTAGATTAATGGGTTTTAAACATAGGTTTCCATCACTGAAACTTTTAATTTGTATAATTGTATATAAGCACTTTGAGAGCTAGCTTTATTTAAATATTATTGTACTTCACCCCAACGTTTCCGTGGCCTATTTTCAGATCTCAAAGGAGAGTGTTTATTTGCGAGCCCATGACCGGTTCCACTACAAAGGAGATTTTAGAATATGATACAAACAACTTTTATTCCAATACAAATTCATTCAAATTTTTATCGAGGTCAGTCGTTGTTGTGGTGGTAACTGGAAATGCGAAATGTCCTATCAAATGGTCGGGTCGTATCGTAGCCATTCGTAGTACGAGTGCCGTCGAGTATTTCAACAGTGCATTTATAAATTGTTCACTTATCGGCTACGAGCACTGAAATAAACGATTTCCCGCATTCAAGTTTCAGTTGTAAATAGGTTTGAAAGTGCTTACTTTTCGCTTGCCTACTTTTTTAAATAAAAATATAGTTCAATTATTATCTTAACAGTTTCTTTGTTAGTTTGTTGAATGAAGGGTGAACTTTGCATTTATTTAGTTTAGTTTAGGTTTAATAACTTTTAGTTTAACTAGTAGTATGGATTCGCAATTTAATATTCTCTTAGATCCCAAAATCTGAGCAAATACATTCCAGAGTAACTCAATTTTTATTAAATTAATGGAAATTCTTCGAAATCTATCATCTCATTTGACGGCATAGGCAATAAACAATATTTTAGAATCCCAAATAGAAATAACGAACAACACTTAAGAACAATGTTTATGCTCCATCCTACATTATGATTTTGATCCTATATTTAACCTAGGCTAGGCTGTGTACAGGATACCTACGTGAGCGAAAAAAAACTTGGTACATAATGTGTGCAGTATAGTACCTACCTTATGTTTGACACCATTATTATCAAGCAGCTATACCTACACCCTATTACGAGTAGGTATGCGTCAAGTGTATGTATGTTATGTACGCCCTATTATCCAGAACCGTTGATCCGATTTTGATGAGATCTCGCACTCCGGAAATATGGGCTCCCATTCATGGAATGCAAGGGGAGTTTCGAGTTACCTACGATATTATACGGTGTTGTGAACTGAGCTGAAAACGTATAGTGCCAAAGCTTATGTTGGTCTTGGTACTGTTGGATTACTGTTACTGTTACTTAGATAATGACTTAACATTCATGAAGAACCCAGTTTCATAAATGATGGTAGGTGAAGAGTTTAGGATTAATAAATTAATAATTTAAAGTAATTTATCAAACTATTATTTCAAAATCAGAAGCAGCTGGACTATGATATAAAATGTAGTTCTTCAGACACACCTCTTTTTTTAGAGTTCCATACCAAAAGGGAGCAATAATACATCGGAACCCAGCCTCCGCCGTCCGTCCGTCCGTTCGTCCGTAGGTCAGCGGGCTGTATCTCAAGAACCGTAATAGGTAGACAGTTGAATAAAAAATAAATCAAATTAAAGGGGGCTCCCATACCATAAACGTGTTTTTTTTTTTCGATTTATTGCACGGAACCCTTTGTGTGAGAGTCCGACTCGCACTTGGCCGGTTTTCTTCATCTCGCAAATATAAAAGAAACTACAAGAACAAAAAAACGCGCAAAAATAAAACATGAAACACACTGCGGTGAAGTCAAGGAGCCGACGATTACAACGAGCGTCGAAACTCGACGAACATTTTAACGAATGTTAACCTCACATGACTCCACGACAAAGGCACAAGTTACGCCACAAAAAAGTTCAAACATCGCGTATAAACATTCCTCGCTACATTAAAAACCCTAAAAAGCGGCGGCATTATATCATTTAGGACAAAAAATGTGTATAGTAGACACACGCGAGTCGCTCAAGGCTTCCCGTGAGTGCCCGACGCTAATACACCACGCGTGTCCAACCTGCTTTAAAATTCAAATCTTATTTACATTCACCCCCTGGCTTGGTGTCTCCGAAAATGGGTCTTAACTAACACTGAAAACACTTCGCTTTGGGACTATTTTCGGCGTCCCTTTACGGCTGTTAAAATAGAATGCTCGAGACTCAGAATATGGTTTCAATAAGTGTCACTTGACTGTTAACCTATATTCAATGCTTCGATCCAAAAAAAAACAAGGCGCCAGTTCCTTTTAGAGCCAAACAAGTTTTAAAGTCTGCTCGCCTCATCATAGTATCTAAATTAGCATTGAAGATAGAACAAAGTCATATTTCCTGCTACATTAGCATCAGCAATTTAGCTGGGTACCATTTAATCCGTTAGCTGGTCAATTCTGTTCGCTGTGGGGTTGACAGTTGGCAATCCGGTTCGACTAATAAATCATAATACGACGGAATCGAGCCTCCTCCTCCTGGTAACTTGCAATTTTCCGATGTACACGGCTCGGTAAGTCAATCACCCAGAATTAGATAACTTTACGGGTAACGTAGAGAAACAAGGGTGCAGTTATGATTGCGATATGTAGCCATTTAAGGGAAACAAAAAGAGTAAAAAATCTAGGCAGTAAGCGTTTTGGGATTATTTTCTTTGTGCGTACCGTAGAATTGCCTGTATTTCCCGGTTGATAGCTACCATATGGTCTTTATCAAGAGGGAATAGGTTACTTCTAGGCAAGCGTGCTCCATTTTGGACCACATATTAATTCATTTCTTTCCATCAGGTTAGATTGTGGTCAAAACTTATAATAACAATGAAACTCGATTCAAGCTCAATATCAGATTAATAATTCTTTCAGCCATAAAACTTACTTTCCAACAAACTAAATAGGTACATAAATTAAATATTTCAAAACTTAAATAAAAGCTCTAAAAACGTTGCGCAATAACATACAACTTAATTAAAAGTGGTACTAACAAGTTCTAACACTATGTTCGCGCAACAAACTTCAAGGTCGTAGCGTCGCCTATGACCCCAGTCACCTCGATTTTATTTTATATTCAAATACCTACATAGATAAACTCGTACCTGGGCGATAATCGTTAATTTTTAAGGCGGTCCTATCACTAACTGTTAAAAGTACATGTGCTGATATGTGCTCAAAGGTGTTTTTGACCTCAACCTTTGCTTGCTGAACATCGCAATTATTTATTTGTTTTAACTTTTTTTGTGCAATATTTAAATGGATACCTACCTACTGATAAAATAATTGCAACTGCAGACAGTATTAAAACATCATATAATTTTGATTGGTTATTCATTTAGAAAACTATTAACTGAATATTAACATTCCTTTTATTTTGGTATTTACCTTATAAATGAATAATTTTGACAGCCAGTCTGTTTCGGCAAGAAAATAAAAGCTTCAACGTGGCACCAACAAATTAAGTGTCCCACCACACACACGCCTATTTTAAGATCTGCGTAAGTAGTAGATTCAAGAAACAAGAATTTTTATCTTTTTTTTTACTTGATATGGTTTTGCTCAATTTGCTCTTGACTCTAGTCTTGGTCAGAGATGACAGAGACAAAGTCTACGATGGAGCGAGCTTACCCAGAAGTAGCCTGTTCACTGTAACTTTGAAAAGATTAGGGTTGTATTGTAAGCATTCGGAAACACAGACGCAGGTAGGTAAAGAGTTCCACTCCTTTGCTGTGCGCATTATGAAAGACGCTTGGAAGCGCTTAGTGCGAGTTGGTGGAATAGCAACAAGGTAGGGATGGCAAGTTGCAGTTGGCTGGTGGGATGAGGTCGTGGAGTTCCTGGGCACACTCTCCGCAGTACAATCTGTAGAAGACCGACAAGCAGGCAACCTTGTGGCGATGAGCCAAGCTGTGTAGCTTGGCATCCACCAGTTTTACGTCGCCAATGAGCCTCTTAGCTCTGCATTCCACCGTGTCAAAGTCGAATTTTACGAGTAGAGTTATACGAAACTGTGCTATTAATAGAACACAATTTTGTTTTTGTTGGTATTCCTTACATAATATCTATTCAGGGGTGTACTTTCAGCCGTTTCAAAGATACGGGGCCCCGGACTACAAGATCCCCGACGTGTGGACACAAAGTGACATGATTTTTGATACAAGGCTCTCTTCGATACTAGCTAGATAATAATATGCCACTGTACCTATCTATTACAGCACTTCTTCAATTGCTGACATCATAATACAATTCAGGTTATTTTACTTCAAGTCGTGCAACGTACATTAGATGCAAGCCTATAAATTCAAGAAGACATTAATAAACTTAATTAAATGAAGATCCATTAAAGGAAACACGTAAACTAGTGATGTAGCCTACAAGCAATTTATTTGTATAATTATTTCCATGAAGATAAGTGTTAAACCGGTTAACCTTGAAGCTCCGTCATATGAGATCTTGTTGGTGTGCTCGACACCTAATGGAACGATCAACGAAACTATTGGTAAGAACTTTCAGGCCCTATCATTAACATAAAACGTTTAATAATGGAGTAAAGTGACGTAACGCTTTTGTCTTTAACCGTTCCACAACTGGAGGCACAAAACGTTATTAGTTTAATGAGACTAGCCTTGACAGAGACTATTTTTCAAGAAGACAGTTTAAGTTCTGTTTCTATTGGCAGAAAGCATTTGTTACAAATTGGTCAAGGTACAGATATAGAAGTATTCAATGAGACCACACAAAATAAAAGGGTATTAATGAGTGGATGAAAGACATGTTAATGAGAGATTTAAATAGTGCAGACAGACAAACATAAAGGTATTTAAATCTTTCAATTAGCTCTTCAGCACGCGTAGACAGCGTTGTCGTCGAATTAAAGCGTGTTTGTTTTTTTTTGTTTCTGTACTTCAAACTGGTCCTTTTTTTAAATATCTGACAATTAATCATTTTATCTTGGAATTGTTGTTTTTGGTTCAGATTTAGCACACGGATGCTTCATCTCTCCGTTTAATCCCATTTCGCCGGCCGGAGCAGTCAATCAAGCAGTAATTAATGTCTAAATATAGTTCCGTATTCGCTGATTCGTCCAGAAATAGTGCTGTGACTTAAGTTGGCTCCTATTTAGTAGTCGTCGGCGCTTTCCGGATGAGTGGCAGCTGTCACCATACGACTTACTTGCTTCACACCTAATATACAAACATCAGACACATTCTGGAATACTTTAAAACGTTTTTTTTTTGTGATACGTTAATGGTGGGTGACGTTTTGTGAAGTGTTGCCACTTTATAAGTTTGTAAAATTGTTTTTGGCTTATTAAGTGCCAGTATTGTTTTTTTTTTACAACATTCCCTTTTTCTTAACCTGAAATTAAAATAAGACCTACATTTACTTATTTTTTTAAGACAATAGGATGACGAGCTTGTATATAATATTATATTGTCATTCTCACAATTAATGTAAATAATTTATGAATGAATAAAAAGTAAATAAATCGACTCCACTCGCAAGTTACTGACAAACCTTGAAAAAGAACGCGATAAATCTGTAATTATTACTGTAATGAATGACAACTGACTAGAACAATTTGAAATCCTTATCAGGAGCTTGGCTGTTACGAAAAACCAACGGGGCGTGGAAAAAACATGCAATAATTGAGACAACGAATGTCTGTCGAATGTCTACTTACTGACAAAATCGATTGGGGTTCTGCAGTGTATCCAACACGACTAATGCCGATTGTAGAGATATTGGACTAAGTCAATATTAACCCAAATAAAGTAACCGTGGGGCTACGGCTACGGTATCTAGAGTCTACACTTCTACAGACCGAGCACGTGCTATAAAAGATAGCATTGTTTTCTTTTCGTCGTAATACGTTCAAATTACTTAGTGGTCTTTGCAAGTGTGAATAAATTAACTGTAATTAGTATGCTAAGCTGGAATCAGCTCCCTCCAATATCGACAAAAAGTAACCACCTCAAGTAGACGTCTTTGACAAATGTGAGCAATTAACACATGTGGGAACATATTAAATTAACGAAAATATAAATAATAATATTAAAGCCGGCGGGACATCAGCGGAACATCAACGAAACGCGTCGACGCGCCTGAGATATTACTGGCGGGGGCATGAAGCCAGCGGAGAGCGATCGAGGCGACCTCGATACAAAATATTGTTCTGCCGTCGCCGAGCACGGCCGTCGTTCCTCACCGTTTGGTTTAGTGGCCACAGCCTACCGGTGGGTTCCAAGCGCGTTCACCTGCGATCGAGGTGAAGGTCACGCGCGTCATGGAACCGAACGCGCCCGAACGCAAATGTCAATGTAAATACTGTAGGTATTCCCGCCATGCCGGCCATCTTGAATTTCGGCTTGACCGGTTTTGGGATGAGACCCAGAGCTAAATAGCGACGGAATGTCGACTTTACTGGATTATTCTTTTCTTTTCTTTACTCGTCACGGACGTTTGTGATTTCTTAAGTGTTCCATTGTTTATCTAAGTCTAGTCTGTTGCATCAACACTAACTGACCTAATGTTAGCAAATCGTTAAGAAGTTGTTACTATGTTTGCGTTAATCGTCCGTTTTATTAATTTAGCACCAACTAAGTGTTCTTCAAACTGTAATTTTAAAACCTATAAATATTAATAACACCTTTACACACAAACACAAAACAAATCATACTTAGTTAAACAGTTTTCATTATTCCTCAAAACCGATTCATTTTAAAGTCCAATTGAACAATTTTACGTAGTTCTAGTAAACTGGCGGACAAAGGCGTCGTAAGTCAACGTAAGATGTAACTAGAGCAAAATAATATATTTCACCCAAATCCGAAGGTCGCGTGAACGAACCCGGAGTAAAAAGCGAGTTATGATAATATTGTCAACGGCGTAAATTATATTCTTTGTGAAACACGCTAACTGATTTAAATTAACTGAATATGAATAATAATTATTAACGACGGTTTACGTCATAAACTACATTATAGAACGACAGTGCGAAGAGATTCTTTGAAATTCATGTTTATCTTACAATTTTATTTCTGCAAAACGACTAGGCAGACATAATATTCAAATAGCAACGGAACTAAAAGCGATATTTCAAACACGAAACTTACGTAAATAACCCAGACGTTGATTAAGAAACCGGTTGAACGCCATCCAAAGTGGTATTTTAAAACTTTAATCCCTTTCCGCCCTTCTGAACCAGAACAAAGGTACCAATTAAGCTTCATAATCGCCGGCACCCTTATAATTAATACTACAGAAATTAAAACTCCTGCAATAAACGTACAGTACTGTACAGACTATACAAAAAATACACAATCGTAGCTTTGTGCTCTACCGAACATTAATTAAGAAGAAAAGAATTTCATATTAAAAGGTCTTATGGGTGTTGATCTGAAATGAACTTTATACAGCACCCATTAAAAGTTTAAATTGCTGCGTTGATGAAGTAGGGCAGTATTGAGCAAGCAAAGATGGATTATGGAACGTTGTAAAATCGGAATTTTCCTAAGATTCCCGAAATTAGTTAATCCTTTAATAAAATATCTTGTCTTGTTAGAGGCATTAGAGATGCCTCTAACACGGTACGGTAAGTATAAGTACGATAAGAAGTATTTAAAAAAAAGGTAGTAATTGGTTGAGAACTGTTTATTATTGGTAGGTAAGAATAAAAGTCTAGCCAGTAGCAAATATTGCAATTAAATCCGATGACTAGATATTGTAGAAGATTATAAACATGGACATAGAAAACCACTCAAATAAACATAAAACCTCATAAAAAGGTGTCGTTAATTGAAGAGCACACATAGGATAGTTTAGTATGAATGTAGTTTGATAGCGAGAGGGGACAGCGCCGAGCTGCTAACGAGGGGAAAAGTGCCTATTTCCGAGGCGTAATGACGTCGTGTCAGCCAGCCTTCCAGCCCAAACACCAACCTGAATAGAATTCTAGATAATATTTAGACAACCTCCATACACAATACATCACAAAAAAACGATCGTTTTTCGCAAATAGGTTAGTTACACTTTCGACGTTCGACACAATTTTCCTGATTGTAATCTTCAGATTTCGGGAGGGAATATCGCAACTCGTGATGTTTCAAATAGAATTTCGGCAAGGTTTCTAAGAAGTTAATTATCCGATATAATAGGGGTTGATGACCCGCTTAGAGATAAAAAGCCTTTTCATATTGATAATTTGTGTAAGGACGCTCTAAAAGGTAGAGGGGAAATATCCAGCGACAGAATGATTTTTGGCTAAATATAAATAGATATTTGTGAAGAATACGTCACGCTCTCTATTTAAATCTATAAAAAAGTTATTTGAAGCTTTTTTGTACACCAGCTTTCCTTTTTCTATGAACAGTAAATCTATTAAGAAAATTTTTGGTTTTAAAATATACAATTTGCTCGAAAAAGTTTGACTGATCTAAATTCGCAACAATAATAAAACCAGCGGAAATAAACATTTGAGAAACAACGAATTGGTCGGACCCTTGTCTGGTGTCCTGAGATTTATTTAAAAAGTTAGTGAACCGAAGCGTGTTTTTTAATCTGTATCTATCGTGTGTATATATCCACAGTAACAAATTACGTTGGTTACAATGTTTTCTAATGGCCAGCTGATTTTGGCTTCTTAATTTATACAGGGTTATATGTAAAACACCGCAACCTCACAGGACTATGTTACTAACATCATAATCAACAAGTTTTGTTCTATGACTTACAAAAAAATACAACCGACTTCAAAAAAAAAACACTACAAAGTAAAAAATAACTTTAAATTCGAAAGTCGGTGTCAAAATACGAAGAAACTAATAAAAACACCGACTTCCGTATTTAAAGTTATTTTTTACTTTGTAGTGTTTTTTTTTAGAAGTCGGTTGTATTTTTTTGTAAAATGTTTTTTATTTTTCACTTTTTAGTGGTGCCCCGCGCCTAACAACACCATAACAAAATCGCAGAAAAGCAAAATACGCAATTTCGATTATCAAAGAATCATCTAAATAGTCAAATTCCAACGAATTCGATTTAAAATCTAAAGTTCGTAACCGATTTTGATATGATTTAAATGGGACCAATCTGCAAGTCCTTTCAGATAAAACAAAATTTTTTCAAATCGGTTCATAATTGTCGAAGTTATGAGGTAACAAATATAAAAAAAAAACATCCAACCGAATTGATAACCTCCTCTTTTTTGGGAAGTCGGTTAAAAATTCATGATATTTTAGTTCATCAGGTTTTCATACAAAAATAAAAAATATTTAAATTACGAAGAACGCTCTAAATGTTACGAAGTCTATGCAGCGATGCAAAGGAAAACAGAAAGAGCTTAGATTAGAGCTTTATTATAATATGCTTCGCATAGAATTCGTAACATTTAGAGTAATTCCGCTACCCTGCCAGGCACTGGCCCTGGCGTGCCCCGTCAGAACTATACTTTCCTGCAGTTTGGAAACTTGATTATTAATATCTGTTAAAAACATGGAAATTGGACGAAAACTTGCCTGGCAAGCAAGTTTTAAGTATGAATATGGATAGAGAGAGCTATAAAAGCTAATAAACGATGAAAGGGCTCCAGCGATGGAAGGTGAGATGACGATTGATAGAAAAGTATGGAAGAAGATCCATGCATTATTTTTGTATATGGCAAGATAATAATTATTATTTAATGATCATAATAACCTTAAAATACTTTAATATTGTTTGTACCTTAGGTTTTTTTGTTATTCTGTTCTAACTTTATCTTTTTCATCGGTGACCTCAATAGCAAAACAAAATATCAATAGGTACTTAACTAATAATTTTATTGCAATAATAAGTAGTAAAATGCTAAAGACGTGTTCTTCTTGACATTTGAGAAGATAGGTATCCAATTAATATCAGGTAATAAATGAAGGCATTCGTCACTTCTTAAATTAATTTATATTGTTTATCAAAATAATTTTAAAAAAAATACTGATGAATGAAGGTCGAAATACTTACATGGACAAGATACAGAATAATATCTAAACAAAAAACAAATTGGTTCTTACTCATAATACTCGAAATATTATGAAATCAAGCTTGATCGTTAAGCTTGGTTTCATAATATTTCGGTGCTGATTGATTAATGATTACTATTGAGGCACACCTTCTCATCATAAATCTTACTTAAACGCAAAAAAATAATAAAATTAAACAAATGCGCCGTAAAGTAAGCCTTGCGCAAGAGCATACGATTGTACTGTCAACCGCAAATGAGTGGTAATAATTAAATATTGTCGTGGAAATCGTAGCAGTAAGGGTGATTTTCATAGTGCTATCATTGCTGTTCGTTTGACTTTACAATTGAAAGCTCCTGAAACACCAAGGTACCGGTACAAGGTAGGTACTGTAGTTACAACAAGAAAAATCTATTTCATTGGTAAAGCTGAACTTTAAACATCTATTCCGTGTACACAATAAATTCACATAACGCTAATATACGTACCTAGTACCTACCTTTCGTTACCACACATAATAAAACAGCGAATATTCTTCAAAAATGTGCGATATTACTTACGTAAGGGCAGAACAGAAGAGACAGGTGTCAATTTTTGCATCCTATTCACAAAGTATTTCACACTTTCCTTATGTAAAATAAATACCATATGCAGCGGTCGTCGGCTCGTCGGTAATACTGTAGGAAACAACGCCAACTTTACTGGAATGTTTTGAGAAAGGTCCTTGACCCGTAAACTTTCTCTCTAACTTTGGATACCGAGTCCGGAGTAATAAATATGGATATAAACTTTTTTTAGCTTTTTCATATTCAAAAGCTTGGGACATAGTCGAGTGTCGGCGATTCAACTTCGGGTAGTCTATGATTATAAAATGTCTATGCCTATGACGTAATTATGAAAATGTCCGTTGATTTTGAAATGTTTGAAAATGGAATGTCGTATGAATGTTTGTCCAGCAATAAGGAATACCTTTTTAATGCTGAACGTTAACGATACCACAGCGTCTGGGCACTTTAACAGCCTGCTAGTTATTTCAAGTAATCATAATAATTATAAGATAAAATGTAGAAATGTGACAGGAGCGAAATTACTTGTAGAATTAATACCTACTATTTCATTTTATTGCACACATAAAATAAAATCAAGCTTTATCAAATATGATTAAAACCGTTTAATAAAATCCGTAGAAAATTAAGGGAAATATAAATACGGTGTAACGTAATTTTACGTTGCGATAGAAGGGTATCGTTGAAAGCGCTAACAAATGAATTTTCAGCGGAGTTCGCTTAAAATTCACAAATTGTGAGACAGCTCCGAAACTATTAAGAAGTGCAGGTAACACAGTGAACACTTTTCGTGAAACGCTTTTAATAAACTTTGAATTTTACTATGTGTTAATTTTATTATTAGACATAATCTTTAGATACTATACGAGTAAATGGGTGCTATATCGCAAAACTCTAACAAAAGAAATAAAATGTTTTCAGATGCAATATCTGAATGACCAGAGATGAAAAGGAAAATTGTTTTACGTTCCGTATTGTAGTAATATTTCAAAGGGAAGCCACAATAAATCGAAATAATGCCTGTAGTGAAGAAGATCGCAGCAATATCGAATGAATAAAGGAGAGTTGATTTTTTGCGACTAACCTAAAAGGGTATCTTAAGTACGGAATCCCGCAAACATTATCGTGAAGGCACGGACCCTTCCCTTAAGGTGAGCACTTTTATATGCCCATCAAACCTTACGAGTACAATAAAACACGATTGTTTTCCATTAACATCGGCGTCCACCGCCCCCGAAACTAAAAAAATGTACGAACCATTTATTTAGGAGCCGCGATCATATTAAACAATTGTCGTGCTCACGCCGTAATCGAAAATCAATGAAACGAGCGAAACAGATAGGTGTGACTAATGAATTATTTGAACAGTGTCAAATTTACTTTTAAAAATGTTGAGCACGGCAAAGGAATTGCATCTCGACAGCTTTTCTATTACACTGTCTGAAGGAAGGCTTAAGGCATCCCGACGAAGACGAAAACCTGCAGCGCGTGACGTTGAAAATATTTCAAAGGCATAAGGCTTATAATGCACACATACCTAGACACAGAAGGAGGGTGTTCAGTGAGGAAAATAAATTTTATTTACATTTAAAAAGCGTAGCGGAATCTTTGTCAATTCACTCCCGTCCATCGGAGGGTCGAGCGAACAAATAAAATGAGATCACAACAGTGCCCTGCTTGCGACAACAATGAACTGGGAAAGATCTGCTTTGCTTTAATTAAAAGTAAATTGTTCGTACAAGCATTAAGCATTTAGATGAGAGCTGTGAACAACAGTAATGATTGTTGTCATCGTCAATGGCACACGATAAAAACCGATGTAGAATGGACTGTTCTTGTTCGGATCTGGCGCAGTGGGACGCTATGAAAACCTTTACTTAAGAGCACTGAGTGACTGGTAAGGAGGACAAGTGTGCATATGAGCACAAACACTCATCAGTTCTATTAGAATGACTATCATGAATCTAGAAAGGAACAAGATGCTACAACATGCGACACCGAAACTATCTATCGATATCTTGTTTTCCATCTACGGGCTGTCATTGTGTCTTTTGACAGTGACTCATACGCACCAACAAACAATTGTACAACACAGTGTTTTAGTGTTACTCAAAAGTTTTCCATAATCGTTTTTACATATTCATCGCGATGTCAGGGTGCGTTTGAGTCGAGACGTCTGTCTGTACGAATTTGAATAACAAATGGCTGACATCTGCATGTTCCTAGCGGGATTCTACTGCCTCCCTCAAATCCTGATTCAGGGAAACAATACTGGTCCCTTACAAAAACTGACAAGAGGTCATAACTTGAGCTTATGGCATGTATCATGCTGGGAAAAATAATATTAAAGCCGTTAGATGTGTTTAATACAGCAGACAATGATGCCAGTACAAATCGCAAAGTAATTTCCTTTTGAAATACGAAATAATAATAGGTGCATTAAAAGCATTATCATCGCGTGTAAAAAGTTACTCGTGACACAGAGGCCAGCTAATCAAGGCTACTGACTATCAGATAAGTAACAAAGAAAACACTTACTAAGAAACTAAGTTAAAGGAAACATCATAATGTGACATTGGGGCTTGAATTTGTTAACGCATTAACTCTGCTAGTCAAATTGTCGAGAGGTCATCGGTCTATACCAATAAATACTTAGCTCTTACGTCACCGGCCGCCAGACATACTTACGCCTCTTGAATAACAACGATAGAAGTCCACTACCAAGAACGATAATTAAATTTTCCACACGCGCCACACACGACCAAACGAAACGAATTCGGAAGCCTCCCAAACACTTTAGCGGCTTTCAGAAATTAATTTTACGAAAGAAATATTCAGTAGTTCTGTTCCCATCCCAACCATATTTCACTGGTAAGGTATCGAAGAGCAGGGAAACTGGGGTCCGCAATCCTCCAGACGCCGATTAATTTCGAGGTTGCCGTAGCACTTAGTTATGACCGCAAGAAAACCAGCGGCGGAACAAAATATGAGATATTACCTTGGAATAATTCTTCATACGAAATGCGTTTCAATATCGTTCCTCGTTAGTTCTCTAAGCTCGTTTATTTCTTTGTAGTTTTAATTTTTCGTTCGTCAAGATTTCTTGTGTGGCTTGAAAGGCACGAGTCATGTCGTAAGAGGCCTCCGTCGCCATTTTGCAACATTACGACTGTGATGAGACGGCAAATTGCTCATTTGTCTACCGCGACACTTGCAAAAGCGAGCTGAGATTGTGGGTACCTTTATGCAGTATTCGGTTTTGCAACGTACAGGAAAATAATTTTTGCAGCTAGATAAAAAAAGATCAAAATATTACTATGCGAGATGATAAAAAAATTGTATTGGTTTAACTAAGCAAGCGTAAATTGGACTGATTTAAAATAAATTCTGTTTAGTTTACTTTTGTATTTAATTTTTGGTGTACAATAAAGTATATAATAAATTTAACTACTCCACGGGTATCAATGATAACTTCATACTTTAGACAAACAAGAAAATTACAACTTCACCGGGTTAGCAACCTCATAAAATTACAAATGTAGGAAAAATGAAACCCAACCAAGTGAGTCGTCATCTGAGAAAAAATCCGACACTTAAAGATGCCTTTTGAGTACCAGGGGTTTCAGTACTTTTCAGCCATCTTATCCTAGTGGAGAGCAGCGTCACAATACCCTGAAGCGTTCGTCCTGAAAAACGTTAATTGCACGACACCGACCGTGGTGAGGCACCAGCCTCTATCTCGCATTGCAACCAACATTCCAAGCAAACCACAAGGCAAAATGAACCTTAACACTAAACCAATAAACTATAATTCAGATCAAGTGGAGAAAGTATTTAATATACTTTAAAATGAACCTCGCTTAGCACCTGAAGGCATTAACGATTTAAAAAATAAGAAATAAATACTGAAAATTTTTGCAGGAAATATGATTCGGTATGGCTCGAGATCAAGTCTCGAGTGTTCTTCGCTGAACGTAGAATAAGTGGCTTTTAAACGGCTTGGAATTCATGCTTGCGAAAATTTAAACAATCGACTGGAAAAAATAAATTTCAATACCATCATCTTCGTGTTTTATTTTGTTTTCAATGAAAATGTTAAACAGAGTTTAACGTGCATTGGATTCCGTCGTAGTTTTGTCTGGTTTGGTATAAACATTGCAAGTAACAGTCTTTAATTCAGATCGTTTTCTACAGTAGTGTAAGTACAACTACGAGAGAAGATCTCAACAATACCTCGGCAACAACAAACGGGTTAATACTTGAAGCGCTCAACAATAAACTTTTTGTGTCCACCGGAAATAATGAAGGAGTGAGACAAAGAAAAATAATGACGATGAACTCTCTAACAAAAGAATCGGTGAGTAAACTGTAGAAAAAGACTGCAGAATGAAAACCAACCTTATGTAGGTTAGTTGTCTACGTTCGGGAAACTTTAAAAGGCATAATGGAATGAAAAAATAGTGAGTAAAACGAAATGAGGGACACAGCAAGCGAAGAAAGTTTGGACATTCAGAATGAAGTAGACATCAAGTAAACCATTAAAAAGTTTCGTAATTATTTTTTGTTTATTTACTTTGGACGACCTATTGACCTACCTAGTTGGCATTTCGTAACCATTATCGCGAAACTGAAAGTAGACGAATAACGGTGCGGCGCTTAAGTTACGGAAATCTCAAATTCACATAACAACGCACGTGTTATTAAAATTTTCCCATAACATGAAAGTAAGAAAGTTTATTTTGAAACTGATAAATCAAATAGAGTTATTACAGGAAACAAAACAACCCAAAAACATAAACGCATTATTGGAGACATATGAGACGTCTTAACATAAGTCGAGGCGCAAAGCTTCCACGAAGTCGTATTGTTAGTACACTCATTAGCTGGGTGTTTAACATGGACCGAAGCAAGTTAATATCTCTACAAGACAGCCACCGCCATCAACAAATAAGTTACATATAAAACGATCGGAAAACGCCTTTAAGAAAATCCCCACATTTATTGTCAAGTGAAATAGAACCTAAACACAATTAGGAATAGGATTCGTTCTCGACCGAGCGTGTAACCAATAAAGGGAACGAACGACGCAACAGATCCCCACGAATATGTTCGCAGGCTCACTCAGAGTTACTAACACTCGCAATTCATTTTGTGAACTGAATATATTATACCCTGATAAAAGATAAAGCACCTTTCGCCCTCGGTGTAAGGGTGAATATCAAAAAGAACTGAAGTCGTAGAAATAAGCGGGAATTTTCTCGCTTGCTCCAAATGATTTTCACTCCTACAGGAGTAGTGAATAAGTCGAAATTCATCTGAAAGAGTAGCATTTTTGCAAATCCCAAATCGCGATCATATGGCAAGGCAGACGATAAATATGTTCGGTGTATTGAAATCTTACACTGTCATAAGAACTCGTAAATTGATCGCAAAGAAGTTAAGTAACTTTATTTGTTAAACTTTTATCACTTTGGAACATACTTTCAGGGTTGTCTGTCTGGTCGTGGCATTTGTGAATTAGCTGGGAATTCCCAACAGGGTAGATACTGATCTCTTCAAGTCATTCTAATCGAAGAGACAAAGTGAGAATATAATTAAACATCATGTGAACAAGAAAAAGTAGTTGATAAAAGCCGGCCACGCACGAGACATAATAAAGATAAAAGAATTCTTTCAGTGACCAGCAATACGTGTTTTATGTACCTATAACCATTACAGCAAAATTGATTTCAATTTTATGGTTTCTGCTCCCCTGAATCCAATCATTGTTATCGCTTTTGTATGCTGTTAAAATATAATGAGTATGTACGCAATTTAGATTGTGACCCAAATATCTCTTTAATTTTAAAGACGTCATTCAAGAAGTCACTTAGCCGTAACCTTTAGATTTAGAATGCTTTCATATTTTATGTCCTATTTCGGTGTGAGATAGCAATAAAATATGTAGTACGTCCTATATCTTGAAATTTTATATCACCCTCTTCTGTGTCTATAAAAATCCTGCGCTCAATAACTCAGAGAAAGTTAAAGTTATTCATTTTAGATTCTACAAGCGAATAAAAAAGCGGTATAAAAAGGGGATGGTAAGAACCAACTCATTAGCATCAAACAATTCGGACATATCGATGTCAACGGGAACCGTGCCCAAAACACTGGCAGCATTGCCACGGTGATTGGCAATGCTGATTCTTTGAGAGTAGAAAATATTCCTAACAATCTAAGAGCTCGGATTTAGGTAACAGAAGGACATTGCTTTACTAGTAAGTATGAAAGAAACAAAAATAAAAAAAATCTTTCGCAGTGGTAAAGCGATCTTCTATTGTCACAAACACAGATATATAAATACAGGTCACAAATATACCTAGTCATGTCACGAGTCGAAAACTTTTTAAGGTTCTAGAATATCTTCTCACTTTGAAAGATACCTCTCTACTAAGCAATAATATCCTTCCATTAACTCTAGGAACTAATTAATATGCCATCAGATGTTTGCTGTCCAAACAAGCCACACAGGCTCGGTGCAGGTATTATCTATGGGCATGAAATCATCATTGGTCTCGTAGATAGTAGGTAAGTTAATTATGAACGTAATCGAGATGATCTTGTTTTCATGTGCAGATTTATTTTTGTGATGATTGCTTTAAGGAGGAAGCGCCAGGGTAGCCCGCGAAATTCAAGTATTTTTATGTCTTTTGCTATTTGCCGGTCAGTGTGAAGCTGTATGTTGAATAAACTACGATTCGCGACCGTAATGCATATATATCTAAAGAATTATACCCATTTTAATAATCAATATAACCCTCTAAGTTCATACAACTCGATGGAATGACTTTTTCACGAAATAATATTCGATCGAGTTCTATGAACTTAGAGGGTTATATTGATGATTCAAATGGTTATAATCCTTTAGATAAATGTTCTTTACGATCGCGAACCGTATTTTGTTCAACATACAGCTTCACAATGACCGGCAAATTGCAAAAAACATAAAAATATTTGAATTTCGCGGGCTACCCTGGAGCTTCCACCTTAATAGAAACTAGACCAGCAGGAGCGAAGCATGTGCCAATTGTTCCACTGCTGTGCCAAGGCCTTTCCCATGTCCGTCCAGATATTGTTCTCCCACGCCGTTCCAACCAGCCCTCAGTAAGCGTTCAAATCATCTCGCATTCGTTCTAAACTTATTCTGCTACATTTTACTTTTAGCTCTGGTTTTTTCTTTCTATTCCTCTTGTTTTTGGGCAAGTGTGATGTTTGTTTGGTATAAAGATTTGTTAGTTAGCAAGATGTCCCGTGACCAGGATTAGGGTGAGCATTTGCCTGTAGAAGGATTATTTATGTGCAAAGAATGCTATTGCTACTACCAGATATTCGTATCTTTGCCTTCTATGGAACGCAAGCAACAGTCGATGTGAGAAGCAGCATTTTTTTCACGATTTTCCCAATCTTTTGTTTCATAGAGCAATCTATGTACGTACAGGGAAAATATACTAGAACAAGAAAAAACATTTTAAGTAGCAAGCTCCTCAGCGAACATACGAGTGATTTTCATGTGGAGACGATTCTTGCGAACAAAGTTTCCCGTGTGATGCCAATTTTGGCACATACTTTCTAACACCATTTTCCTCAATATAATACACTAGTCGCTTACCTCCAAACGTTCAAGACAAGACAATAAGTATGTAAACAGATGCATGCAATATCAATCTGGAAGCTGTAACACGTTCGGGCAGGCTGACGCGCTGGCTGGCCGTCGTCGCTTACTCATGGATCCTTGCCAGACTTCGTACTACGAGCAGTAACTACCTACGTATCGTAGTCCGTAGTACTGCTTCACATCGGCCGTTAATTACCGCAAATAGCTTTGGATATAAGGTTAAGATCATGGCTTGCGATGTTCCGGAATTTCACCAGAATATGTGGCGAAAAGTGGGTGAACTATTAGTACAGGTCTGTCTTACCTTTCGGAGAATATAGGCGTAGCTTTTGAATGTGATCGAGAAACAAACAAAACATTACCATTCTTCATTCATTACCTTAAAACAAGTATCATTAGGAAATTGCAAAATATAATTGAAGGATTCTTAATTATACTACCTGGATATCTGCTGAGCTTTTGTGTGAAAATGTGATAAAGTGAAGTCCAAACCTTTAAAAAATTATACTTTGAGTGACGATTTTAATAAATTCGTCATTGACTCAAACAAGGAGCTTCAAGTTCGACGAGAAGTATTAGGGCGGTCGTTTCATTTCATAAAAATCAACTGCTCGAATGACAATTAGATTAGGCAACGGTGTTGCCGTCGGCGCCTCCATAGCTGAGCAATCTGCCCGCAAAATTAAAAACAACCCTAACAAGATTGAAGATCGAGCAAGATAATCCTCAAATGAATCGCCAAGGAGCTCTAGAGACGAAAATACTTTTGCAACATACGGGCCTAGGATAGACATGAGTAAATAAAAGTCTGAAGATACAAAGTTAACTAAGTTGATGATAGGATCGATCATACGGCGGCGCTGCCTGCCGCATCCCCCTCGGGCATACATCTCTCAGATTCCATGTAACATTAGAGTTAGGTACTCTAGAAATACACGCACATAAAGTAAGGTTGAGTATTACCTACATTTACGGCCCTTATTAAAAAAAAATCATATCATTTGCTTAGTTTAAAAACTGGTTAGCCGATTCTTTATTTAAATTTTATATCGATACCTTAATCCGCAAACCAGCCAACTCCACCTTTTGTGCAAAATACTTTTTTGATGCAGTTTTCGGCCTATATGACTGACGGATGATTTGAAAAAACAACAACTCCATTTTTATCCCTATGTTTTGTATAAATCGCTATTCGACAACCAGCTAACTCCACGCGTATCGGAAAGCCCCGATTTTGACAGCCAACTCCCGGAGATCGGCCATTTTGTATGGCGTCGCAGAGAAACACGCGTGCTGCTCCGGTTTTTCGAAGTTAAAAAACAAACTAACGTTGAGAAGATATTAAATGCTATTTAAGAAGTTCTCCATTTATTCAAGGTATGTTTATTTTGAATTTGTTTAGCATTACATTCAGTTTTTCTAAGGTTTTAAGGTGTTTTCATTCTAAGCATGGAGTTAGCCGTTTTGCTTTTACTTTTTTGTGAACCTGTTGGGAGTTAACCTTATTTCATGTCATCGTAACAGTTTGCTTGCAGAGTGCAAAAAACTATTTTTTTTAATTATAATTTTTCATTGATTGAAGTTTTATTTATTAGGTATGATTTTGTGCTTATTCGCTTTTTTATTACTGCAGACAAAGAACAACACAGTCTTACCTACAGCCCGATATCGAGTCAAAGCGACAACCACAGGCGACAACTGTACGACCTTTACAAAAGCTACTGCAACGACAAAAATGTTATGTCTTTGTCGATTGCCACATTTTCAAATACATTAACCGTCCAAAAAATATCAATATTCAAACCAAAGACAGACCAGTGTGTCATTTGCAATGGATAAAAATTAGGGAAAACTAGCAAGGATGATTATGATGAGCATGTAAATAAAAAAGAAGCAGCAAGAGCAGAGAAAGAATCAGATAAAAAAGAAAAAGAATTTGTGTTTACGGCAGATCTACAAGCGGTGCTTTGAGCACCACGGTCCAACGTGTCTTCACATTATTATAAAACAAAGCTTTGTGTGCACAACTGGTGTGTATATGATATGAAAACAAGTGATAGGTACTGTTTTCTGTGGAACGAGACTGAGGGTGGTCTAAACTCTGACGAGTTTGCAACTATTATCTCCAAGTTTTTCATTGAAACGGTCATCGCAAAAATGGGAGAAGATAACCGAAATAATATCATAGGTACTCTGATTGGTGTACCTACTTATCAAAATAGGAACACTATTTTAAGCAACGCTATTGTCAATGTTGCAATGTTGCATAACGTAACGATCATCCAAAAATACCTCGAAGTGGGCCATACCCAAATGGAGGTAAATAGCAGGCACGCATTGATTGAGAGGAAGCTAAAACACCAAACGATTAATGCCCGGCAGAACACATTAATATTTGTCGGAAGGCCAGAAACAGCAAACCATATCAAGTCAAATATTTAAACTATGGCTATTTTAAGAATTTCCAGATTAGACCAGGAAAAATGAAAGGAGATCCGAAGGTACTGATCACTAAGTAGTCAAAGCTATTGTCTAAGTGTCTACATAATACAAACTTACACCCTTACCTACACAATACATACATTAGAATCACGTCTGTCTCCCAGTAATCACGGGCAAAGATTACAGGTCTTCATTTTTCAATATCCTGGCACATCTATCTTACCCAAAACTTTCGCTTTGCTCACATACGATGGGTCGTTCAAAGAGCTCCAATTCATTCAACATTTGACCTGATAGACCATCATTTTCATGCATTCTTTACTACGATCTAATGAGTTACTTGTACCTACGTGGTTTTGATTTTGGTGTAGTAGCTATGATAATGTTGATCTTTTTTCAGGTAACCGACATAAGATGTCTCAAGTACGATCCTTTCGGAGTTTATTACAAACTCAGATTCTCTGACCAATATACATTGTTGAACCAACGCAGAAACAACAATGTGAATCAAACATTATTTGAAAGTTTACCGCAAATGTACGACCAACGCAGAAAAATAAAAGAGAGTATAAAAAAAGTATAAATAAAAGAAGTATTTAGATCTACAAGAATTAAAAAATACCGTGCCTGATGACTACCAAAATTATTATAAATACCTCCCTTACGAAGAATAAATACTATAATACCACTATAATTAATAATTACCGTGTTTCTTTTACCTTCATACTAAGTAAAACCAGCCAACTCCATATTCCAATTTTTTTATTTAGTAGGAAAAGCAGATAACTCAAAAAAACGTCTATATTTTAGTAACGATAATATTTTAAATAAAACAGACAATGAAATTTAGTAGCTACTAACATAATACACCAACGGGATTTAAATTTTTTTAAAGTTCTAAATTAGTAATTAAATTATAAAGTTTTAACTATCTCCTGTAAAATTTTGACAAATGGAGTTGGCTGATCTGCGGATTAAGGTATCGATATGGAGAATTTGCATTTAGATTATTTTTTTTCTTTTTATGAATAGGTCTGTTTATATTTACGACTGTTTATTGTGCTTAGTGGTCGTAGTGGGTGCCAATCATTTCTTAAAGTCGTTTATGACAACAATGGGATGTTAAAAGTTAATAAATCATTGCGTTGCGAGTTTGTGACAGGTTGTCACCATCAGCACACTTCCCAGTAGTAGCTTTGGAAAAGAGTTTCCCAATGTCTATAGTAGATTCATATGTCATACCAAAACGATAGCTCAAAGATGAACATAGGTACATAACTTTAGCGAAGATTGTTTAGGGTTTTTTAGCATAGTTTAAAAACGAGTGTACGCAATGTAGTAAATTATCCTTTTGCCACGTAGTACCGATATTATATCGTAAATTATTTCAACGTTGAATTCTATTAACAAGCATAAGGCTAGACTCTTCAATGCAATAACAACAAGGATCTTAACATAACAGACTCGCCCGAACAAGTTCGCCGAAAATCCCCGACAAAAAACGAAATGAGAGCCGAACAAAAAATAGGTAAAAGAACTACACAAATCCCATTCGAGCATCTGAGGAGTAAGTAGCGGATAAATAACGCAAGAAGTAAAGGTAAAGAAAATAATTGAAGGACATTTGCTGCTCGTGGCTGCTCTCGAGGGTCCCCGAGGCCCCAATCGGGGCCACCCCATGGAGCGTCACTCAAGTACGTTTGATATTCGTTTCCGTCACTACAATTAGGGTGGATATGGACTAACTTTGTGTAATTGTTTTAAGTGTGGGGCATCGTGGTTAAATACATTATTTGCAGAATTGGGTTAGTAGAATGTCGCGCGATTTTGGTAAGAAAGGCAATACTTATTGGTGTTAGCAAAACGTAGTAGTCTTAAATGCTAAAGTCACTAATTACCTTCTTACAAATGCAAGTTTTAATGACCAAATACATGTCAGTAAGCGGTCAAACGATCAGTTCTAAAGTCTGTACAGTAATTTATGATAATGGTTTCATTTTGTGCAACAGGTCTGCGCGTGCACACCAATCACGACTCTGTACTTATATGTAATGTACACAGTGCATCTAACAGTTTTACAATAAAATGCATACATTTAAATTAATTCACGATTTGATTTGCTTCAAAGAACAATGGTTAGTTTTCTACGGGCCTAATTGAATTTCGACACGTCTAACCGCTATGTGTGTTAACTTCACCTAACGCCCACGTTCGTAGAATTTCCTCGACTAATAGGTATATATAATCGACATGTAATCTTTCAATAAACGCTGCTCGAGTGTCTCACCCTTCCCTCAATTAAATAACGTGGACACTGGACATCCCTATAAGACAACATGTAGTTTCCCAAATGGAGGGGAACGAAGATTTTTCATATGCAAAGCATTACATAAGAAGACGGAACCAAAGGTACAGTAAGTGGTATATACACTCAAATATAGGGTCCCATTTTTAATAGAAAATACCTTGTTCAAATATCAGAAAAGCTTCCATGGATAAATTTTTGTTCATTACCTACTCTTCAAAAAGATCATCTTATACACAACCTTCAAGTTACAACAATAGTTCCCTCCCTCTACCTTGCGTACGTATTCAGAACTATAGGCCGTACTCACCTGTATCAACTCAAGATAAAACGTCCTATCTACCATGAAATATCATACGGTAAAGCATTCAAAGTGACGTTGTATCGATTCAGTCATCACACGCCGCTCGCATCCGACTCTTGTCTCCCGTAGCACCGTCCCATAGAGCATGGAATCCCAGCGACTAGAAACCGTTACTAATAACAATTCATATTGTCTGCAATAGATTTAAGCAGTAGGTTATGAGAGGACTGTCCGAAATTCTGCTTAAACGCGTTCACCATTCAAAAATCATGGCATTTTTAGTGTCTCACGCACTAGACCAATGCCGAAGATAGCCGACAACGCGGCGAGTTTGCTTCGATCTAGTCGGACCTACGTAGAGCCAAATTGTGGCGTCAGAAAAAAATTTGTTACGCCCTGACTTTAGCCTTCAATGACGCCCGAGCTATGTGTGCTTAGAAAAGTGGTCTACTGTCTGAACCCGAAAAGTTCCTATGTTACGGGCGTTTTCTACTCCGTGTGTCACCTAACCACTACGAATGAATGACAACACGATTTCTCAGTTATTGTCAAATCGTGTACATAACATTACATATCATTCTTAGTTCGGGTTCAAAACTAATCGTAAGTCCGTATCACCATACGGAGTAGAAAACGCGTAACTAAGGCCGAAATTATGGCCATCGGGGTTAGAGAGCAGGGCACCAGGCTGTCGTAGTCAGAAATGACACTGTCAAATTATGGCCATCGGGGTTAGAGAGCAGGGCACCAGGCTGTCGTAGTCAGAAATGACACTGTCAATGCTGTCAATTTTGAACGAACACTTGACACTTTGTGCAAGTATGAGAATTTTGACAATGCCGGCGGCTAGGCGCCTCGATGCTCTGTGGCCCGTTCCATATCGACGAACAACAATATAACCACGGTGCGGTTGACACAACACCACACCATAATGGAGGAACGTAATCAAAAGAGGCTTAAACCAATTTGAGCGATTTCGTATCGAGATTTAAGGCCCGAATAGGATAGGAGAGGGTGCTGTTATTAAGTTTTTGGGTCTAAAGCCATTTGGGTGTCGGCCTTACCGTAGCTTTTGAGATTCTCTCGTTAGATGATTTGGTCAAGCAGAAAATCCAGCTGTTTTAAACACGAAAATCTTAATTTTTTCGGGACTTTGGAAACACTGGATGTCTAAAAATAATAAAACGATATTCTTCTCTAACATTCGCATTTCAACACGCCAAGCATAGGTAATCTGGCTTCGATTCAATCAGTCAGGTGTCCACCCAAATCTGCAAGTCAAAATATTTGAAAATCAACTATCATTTGACGTATCACATGTTAGGTGTGAACACAATGGAATGTAGTGAACTAAAGTTAAACTGAGCGTGTCACCTACTTGTACCTCCTACTACTGAGGGAAGAGATGATCCCCTATAGTAAGCGCCTGATATTGTTTTTCTTTTCACTATTGATGCCTGCATATACGCAAACCAATAACGATAACGACGGCAACAACAATAAAGGTACAACGACCATAACGGAATTGACTTGAAGAATTATTGACTTTCCTAATTTAAAAAACAAAAATTAAATAAAGACATAAAACTGTCCTGAATTAACTTCTATCGTGATCCTTTACGTTCTATAGCAATGAAAGTCGGTTAATAATTTATTGTTCAGGTATGGAAAAGGTCAATGTACTTTATTGCGAGTTTATATGGTGCCTACCATAGTAAGTGCCGATCGACCATCCTAACGCGATGACTCTCAAATCAACTAGAAATTTCTAATCTTTGTTTTATCGGGATATCATCTCATCGCCCCTGTTTAGCTTCCAATGATTAAATCTCCCCCTCACAAGGTAATCAGCAGACAGGAACGGTTTATTGTGGTGCAGGCACCTGTCACTAGTCATGCACAATTTTGATCCTTATCGATGGAAGGGAAGTGTGTTCCTGTTTCAACCTTGGCAAAAGCGTAGCGATTACATTGATTTTTCCTCTACGAAATAGGACGCTTAGGTTAGACGTAAATGAGATGATACCAAAATGAATATTTCCTAATGAAAATATTTAATCAAATTTAGGTTGTCTCTCTGATATCCAAAACTCAAAAGGTATTTTAGGTTGCTTATTCAATGAGGATCATTTATCAATCAAACTCATAACTTTGTTTTCAATCTCATTTGTCTACTTCCGCATTGCTTAAAATAGAGATTGGGCTTAATTAATTTTAAGAACAAACAAGAACGTTAAATGAAGTGGTTTAAACTTTATGGTGTAGAATTTCAACATACAAAATATACAATGACACGGAATTCGGATGAGAAATAAATTGAATACGTTGAGTTCTCACACGTTCATTTATCGATTTGTTCGCCAAGCACCCCAACTTAATTAAATAAGTAATAAGATCAAGTTCCTGCATAACTAATACGTATTAATCCTCCGGAGACGCGACCTCCTTAATTCACTACCAGTGTTTTACCATACAGGCTAGAATAGTTCGTAACATCATTTGTTAGTGCAATTAACGTAAGCGTGGTTAAAATTCAAATATGAATGAATGCATTACTCGACTAGCGATGGAAAAATGACTCTTATTGCTAACGTTGTAGGGTTAATTTAAATTAATGTCGGAACAAAGTCCCGCTGTGGAACGGACACAATACAGTGAACACATCAGAGCTAGTGGCTCTGTTACAGGAATATGTAAAGCGTCCCTAGGGTGTCACCACACGGCAACATGCTACACTGACGTTTTTATACCTACACGTTCATAGTTCCATACAAAATCATGCTTTGTCTAGCCCCCGTACGTACCACAAGCCAAACAAAACAATTTCCAACATGAATAGCCATTCACGCAACGTTATCAATGTTACTTTTCAAACATTTACTCACTACGTCATTATTTATTAGAGTCTTCGTGTCAGAATCGGAATAAAACATGTATTTATTAGTAACAACTGCTGTTTCCAATTCCGACGATTCGACGATTAGTGGCTCGAAAATATTCGACCCTGAATTCTTCAAATGGTTTTTGTATTCGTATTTGTATCCGTCCCAAGGCCAAGTTAATTAGGAATCTAAGATGCTCAGGTTATTAACACCGACTTTAATATAATACACAGTATTTTGGTTTAAGTCACATGTACAGGGGCGGCAGTAATTAGTAAGTTAAGCCAATTATAGTAACTTATAGGTGTTCCTTTTGGCGGGTGTTGTGTTCAATTTCGTTAGGAGAATGTGAGAAAATACGTGTGAGCATCTTCCGTTTAAAATGTAGTAGCGGTTCACTTGTAACAGCAATTTATTGGACAATTTGTATTCATTAACAAAGTGAGAAAGGCTCAATAGGTGTTCGTAACCAGGATTTAACGTCTTAGTTCCCGCTGGGAATGACGGCGGCTCTTGTTCAGGGAATTTTCCGAAACATTCCTGGGACGAATTCCGCCAAAAGTTGGGCAGAGCATCGCTTAAATAGGATGGCGATTGTGTGCGTACTTTTGGGGGATTTCATTATACTTCTCACTCATTCCCATCAATTGTATTCAAGTGACACATGATACGGGTTTAATACAACCGACATATTCTCATACACTGTAATTTTGACTAACTATAATCGCATTATATTAAGTCTCCTAATTGAATTATTCGCTTATGCCAAGTTCAATGAACACTTGCAGTCGGAGATATCCGAACCAGTCTGATCGCTACAATTCAGACTAAACATTTAGTTAGGAATGCGATTTGCAAAGCCGTTAAATAATGTACCTGATTACCTTTGCAAAATGTAACCCAGTAACCATGGCCTCTCACAATGTCGTGCGAGCAAACACGCCGATGATATCATCCGAGTACGAGTATTTTACATAGCTGACCGACCATCGCATCATCTCTTTATTATCAGTCATTCTTTCCCAATGCCCAGACAATAAATCATTGTCAAATGCAATTTCAAACCATGTAAATTGTTGTCATTCCTTGACAACAAGACAATACCAGTTGAAACAGAGCTACTTATTAATTAGCGTATTGGCCCAATTCATCACATATCTTCCACATCGTGTGAACGAGAACATTAAGAACGTCTTTTATTAATCTTTATTACTGTAATAAATTCCTGAACCACTGTCAGTTCGACATTGAAGTTATTGCGACAGAATCTGTGGAGTGGTATTCAAAGTAGCTGTGTTGTAGAAATGGTGGTTTAAGTAGAAAATTTAATATCGCACAAGGCAAGGCATCGCGTCGCAATGAATCGTGCTGGTCCCACGACCGCTCGCCCGCATTCAGATTCATTAACAAGGCTAACCATTGTTTATGATTCACAATCCATACACACATTCTCCTCGCTAACACTGTATTATAAAGGACTGTAGTATGCATGTTTATCAGAGTAAATCATAACCAAACGAGAGGCAGCTGTTCGTCTTTTCCTCCGAGTTTTATATTTCCCAAAACATTGTTTGCCAATTTCTTCTAGCCTTCCCAGAAAAGAGTTATTCGAGTCCCGACGGGACGCTTCTCGTTTTCAAATCATAGACAGGAAAAGCAGTTTTAAATGGAAAGCGATCGGAGTCACGGGAGATTAGTTCGCATCAAAGATCTCTCCGTAATTGGGAGGAAACCACTGAGAACTCGAGACCTTACTTTTTAGGTATTGATTTCAAGAGGGGCACATATATCATGATTGCCGACATCCTGATAAATTTGTCATATCACCGACATATTGACAGATCCCAGATAGATAAATATTTCGGAGCGCCTCTAGCTGATACCCTGATAAGTCGAGAGCGAAAACTGATAAGAGATCAGACACCGTAAATTCGCATCAAATTTTACAATTTGCGGTGTCATTTCTCTTTCGATGTGGGATAATCTTTAACGGTTGTCTGCATACAAATTAAATTGTATTTTAGATTTCAAGAATAAACTAGTAGCAGTAACTATCCAATGCAGAGATATATGATCATTTCCTGTTAACGATGGAGTAAATGTAATCGATTTTTGGAAGACGTCCAATTTTTTTCTCTCTAACTTCTTCTTGCGGCTGGCACTAGTTATCACTGAATGATATTTGATTCCTCGTACAAAATTAATTCTAATTTTAGGACGTTACATTCGCTCTTTTGATGTAAAGACTGACATGAAAAATATTGTAACACATAAAAACGTCGCCGTTGTTTCGAACGACAGCGAGCGATGATGGCTGTGGCACGAATGTGAATTATTTTAAATTAAGTAATGCACACCCGAGGAATAAATTGAACGCGGACGTTTAGAGAATGCTGTTAGTAAGGTCTCAAGACTCCAAGTCTCAATAGTTATAATACTAATCATGTTCTATATTTAGGAGTTGAAAAATCTTGAGCCAGTAAGTGAAGGTCACAGTCACGATCCGTCACGTGGGGCCGGTCATTTTGAGCCATTAACCGATACGCTTCATGATTCACACACTCAATGGTCCCCTACGTTTACGAAAACGTCTTGTTACGAAACTTTATAGCCAGTAGTAGAACATCAAGAATCTTAGTGCCTTCAGACGATTTTTAAATTAAAATTTTATGTAGGAAAGCACTCTGCCTGCATTACAGGATACATGTTAATTTAGAAGAGATGTGGGAGAAAATTTCGTCGGAATTGGAGAGAAATGTAGTGAATGTGGGGCGTTCGTGAACACAAATATCTATCTCTCGCACAAAACAAAAGAAAGTCAAGATAAATATTAAATAATACCGCCATCGTCTATTTTTGTGGGTGCACTAACTGAAATAGATCGAACGGAAATAATTTGAATGTAAAAGCAAATGGCTAGAAATATTTTGTCTTTCATGAATCATGGTTTTAATATCAAATGTACCATTAAATTGTGCGGGTTATTATGCGTTTGTGTGTTGGTGACATTTTTATAAGATACGCTGTATGTCACAATCTGTTAAATATCTTCCGCAAGTATTTTTTACTGAATTCAATCCGAGGGGTTAAAGATTCATTCGATGAGCGGAATATACGGTTAACATAACTAGACATGTGCCGTCGAAGTATCAGTTTAGTAGTTGGTAACTACTTTACGTCAAGCCCGGCGCCGGGGCGTGAACTTGTGATCGCTACTTATTCGCCCAATTATAACTTCCACCGCATTACACTTACACCCTATTTATTAACGAACGCTTTTAATGACCGCTAACAAATTAATACTCTACAGTGTTGCCAACTTTAGAAAAATGGGGAGAAATTATCTGAAAGCGGATATGTTCGCCATTGACGCGGTTATTATGGCGTATTGAAGGTTGGCTCTATTAAAATTTAATTTTGGGAGCTTGTTAAATATGCTTTGTTATATAATATGTATAAGGTTGATTTTTTAACGTAAAAGGTACTTAATGGCGCCTGAAAATTTTGAAGTCCGACCCAGTTGAGCCCGTTTAGTTTTTATTTAATTGTTACAAGTCAAACGTTAGACAGTCTGAAAAGGTGATTATTAACCTCTGTATGCTTTGTCACAAGTCCTGTTACATAGGTTTTGTGACTGTAATTTCAATCAATTAAAAAAACCGGTTAACTGCGAGTCGTACTCGCACACGAAGGATTCCGTACCATTAACGAAATTTTTTATTATTAGTTGTTATAACGGCAATAGAAATACACAATCTGTGAAAATTTTAACTATCTCCCTATTACGGTTCTTGAAATGCAGCTCGCTGACAGACAGCGGAGGCTTAGTAATAGGGTTCCGTTGGTTACGGAACCCTATTATAAATCTGAGTAACACGTAACGTAGGTAGGTATAGTTAATTCAAATCACATTGTCTTTCTACAATAATGCTCTTACAGAAGTAAATCCTATTACTGACAGCGGTGAGCAAATATTGATCTTATTATAGCAAGTAGGGAAGGATTATGTTTAAGAGCTTGCTAATTAGAGAGATAACTCCTTAACAATCCACCGATCCTATATAAACAAAGCCGAGACTTAATAAACAATCAGATCCGACCTCCCGAAGATAAAACCGTATTACTAAATCCATTTACTAATCATAGATTCAGAGTCGTGTACGTGAAATGGCTTTTAAATCCGTATTCGATAACCGAAATCGATTTTCGAATCGATTGTTGTTTCAAATTTGAAAATCAATTTTCGAATCGTTTCTTGTTTCAAATTCGAATTACAAGGACTCTTTTATTCGGATTACATTCTCGGATTAATAGAAAAAGAGTCAATGTACCGCAGCTTGATTTTTCACGCTGATAACGGCTACTGGAGAAAATATTGTAGTACACAGTTCTTGGATTAGAAATCTACGAATACTCATTTACGACTTCAATTGTTACAAGTACTTGTTTGAGTTTTATCGACTGCACACATCTTGTTAGTGCTCGAGTCGTAATAAATTCTGGTTACGGTGGAAGGAAACGTACAAGGTAAATATTTTCAGTAGCCACGTTCTTTTAATATTGTTATTGTTCTTTTTGATGGTGGGTTTTTATACGTCGCCAATGATCCTGCGAAAAGTAATGATCTGAATCTACTAAAGTCGAACGCTTGAAATTCATGATAGCTCAAAGATAATCAGAAAAATAGAGACAGAACTTACGTTCGGAATCTGTGGGCCAAATTTACTCCACTCCGGCTTTTCCCCTATCCAACTTTGCTTGACAGTAGGCCGACGGGTCTCTTAGTACCAGGGGACCATAAAATGTCTATCCACGCTAAAAACCACTGAAGCAGATCTTTAATCAAGCAAGCGACTATTTGTCGCGTCCGCTCCTCAGGGACGAATCCGCGACATAAGTTATAGCGCCATCAATGCCAATTGTTAAATTTATAGGCCATTATTTTATTGTTTAGTTAGCCAAGAGTATATTGACGTTACGCTTCATGCCCAGTCATGACGTCAAACCAAGCTAAGGCGTCATCCACATCCGACGGATCAAGTAATAATAGAACAGAGGGAATGGATTACTGTGCTTTAGTACATGTTTACAGTGTGTTTGTGATGTGGTAGGTAGGTCCTTGGTTATGCTCATTTCCTGGCTCATCGCTTCAGGATTATGTTTGTTTGATCCAAGATTGATTTTGGTGCGATAGTGGTGGATCTTTTCAGCTTAAACAGTTATTGCGCAAGCGCAGCTGTGAGAAAGATTATGTCAAATTAAGTTTTATACTCAGCCAGCTTCCTCCCAGAGGCTCTTAACAAGTGTTAGCAGTTCCGTGGCATCGTAATAAAGTATATATTAAATCGCAACTCGATCAATAACGTTCTGAATTTGAAATATCGGTAGCGATATAACCATTGACGTTGGCATTCATCTAAGGATATGGATAGGTCGGAAGTTGCAAAGCGGGTTTTAGTAACTTAATGGCGTTTTCGAACTAAGCTGTCAGTGTGCCAATTCTACTAATTCTCATATTCGCATCTCACTCGCAAACTGTCAAAAATGTATGAAAATTAAGGCTTTTATGACAGTTTACGATTGACATGCGAATGCGAAAGTTGTTTAATAATTAGTAGAATTGACCCTCAGTTTCACACCCGCAATTTCCCATTGTCAATCCTGGACCTGTCAAATTGATAGATTCGTTAAAGGTAATAAGTGTCATTTTTGAGTTATCAAAGTCATGTAAGCTGAGAATGTTTATAGATCTTTTCCCACGGGTGCAAAATCGTGGTAAACCTGGTTCCGCGCACTACACGGAAGTGCGTTACTCTCTTTTAAATAAACAAGCCCCAACACGCTCGCTGTAGGTGTTATCCCCACAAATCACATACACAAACATTCTTCTCAAACAGCTGCCTGCGGGCCATTCAAATATTTGTGTCCTTTTACAAAAAACGAACTGGCAAGGTTTGAGGGCATTGAAGGGGGATGGGGTCCGCGGTAACACCATCCATTATCCAAAAGCCAGCGTATTATTGATGGACGCGGTTTGTGCACCACACACCTACCAGCCTCCTATGCTAGCTTGGTACCAACGCATGCAATTATTGTTTCATACCATTAGTAATAGTGACGTATGCGTTCTGGCTTCTGCACCAATATCCGTTTCAAAATACTTCTATGACTACAGAATTTATGACTAAGTAACACATTATACATAGTCGTGTTTTAAATGTATGAGAAAATAATCTACGAATAACTATGAAAATTCTTGTTTTTTTTGTACACCCTACAATAGGTATTGTTTGAACTTATGTATATTGAAGATTCTGCGAGAAAACTGTTCATCCGCCCGAACTGCCTTCCGTACCGTTATCAAGAAAATACGGCTGCGTAAAACTTTGATATCACCCCAAATATAGAGATAACGTAGGTAATAAAATATACCTACTCCAAGCAAATTCATGATTTTGGGATTATGAACAATAAATAAGGTCGGAGAGCGAAGAACTCCGACCTTATAGAAGAATAGGAAAAATCCTGAGAATCAAATGGCACTTATTCAATAATTTATAAGGTCGTACAGGCCACACATATTTTACCAGGAACCTAAGAGTCTCATGAAACGCACGACGCTGTGAATAGAAATTTAAAAGCTTTACTTACGTAAGCATTAACAATTCTTGCACGGCATATTGGAGTAAGTAGCTCTTTCAGTGGCGCATTGGTCCGGCGAAATTCTAATGTGCACCGGGATTTATGGGCGACTCGCAATGTATAATGTGAATACGGGCTTAGGAGCCCGTTCAATATGCGTGGAGTATGGCTAAAAGCATAGCGCCATAATATTCCGTATGATCCCCGCTATAACCCGATTTCCAGACTATTAACGATTACGGCGGGAAGGAAGCATGTCCTATATTCATGTTACTGTCTTCTGCCGCCGTCAACGTAACAATACTTGAACGTACATTGTGAAAAGTACAGACATACCTAGTATCGTATTGTAATGCGGATGGAGTTATATCAAATGCATATCGCATTTCTCGACCGTCTCGATATCTATATTTCGCGTGAGGATTTCTCATATTCACACCAGAGTTCCTACAAAAGCGATTGAAAGTCTAGCCCACGGGGAGTGTGTCTCTTGCACTAACAAAACCTTGTTTCAGTGCCTATGCTCTGCGAATAAATGCGATCTGAATATATTATCGGGCGCATTACGTACGTTTCGCTTGAGGCGTGTATCTCCCCGAGGCTACAGAATTCAGTTGCACACTTTTCCAACTTCATCGTCGCCTGGTACAAAAGACATCTCTTTCATAGTGCACAATATTATCAGCGCCGAAATATAATGCAAAATGTGAAGAGAATTTTGTAGGATCGGTATAATGGCTTTGGAGCGTTCAAATAAAGTTGGTATTAAGATTGAAGAGCCGAGAGTTCGAGTCGGTTCGATTCGTGCTGAAGATTTGGCAAAGCTGGCCTATAGTTGGGGGCTCATCGAATGTCAAAACACTACGAGCTGAGCTAACTACGCTTAGTTAACTTCAATCGGGTAGCGCCACTGCGGGGGTGAGGCCGAACCGTAATTAATTACTGCTGTCGCTGACAAGCGAAGGCTGCTAAGTACCTATCGTTTCATAAATAAACTGTATAGCTTGACGTACCTACAGGTACATATACTTAGTACCGGTATTAATAGCAGATTCTCATACGTGATTACGCGGATGTTTAAAAGCTTTCGGTTTTTACTACAGGCTTCTCATATCACGCCTGCACTGTTACCGTAAAATCAAAAGCTATTTACATAAGTTATGCAAAAGTTGTTAAGGGACAATATCCATTCATCCGTAGACGTGTCCCAAAAGAAATAAATCACATTTTCAATAAGCGTCCGAAGGTAAAATGCAAACACAGACGTTAGTCCTAACAAAATAAGGTTTGTAAATATAAATGTGGTGTCTCAAGGCTCCTCGGTACTTAAATCTATCTTGTACTTTTTTCCTCTAAATCGAGTCACAATAAGAAGATGCCTCTATTTCTGATTTATTATTTTATACTATATTTCAGAAATGATTTAAATCGTTCTAGTAACAAAAAAACTCAAGCTGTAAAACGAGACCGAAAGTGGAGTAGTTAGTTTATTCATGAATTCGGCCCCAACCGAAATCGAACATCAAGTAGGCACTTATACGTCGGCAGAGTTTTAAAGCGACTAAGTACTTGAACTGAGCTTATCTATCCAAGTTTCAGTAAGCCAACAGTATCAGTATAATAACTGGATAGATTATTCGGATCCAATCGGTGGCCCTATTTACTTATTCATTGTCTATTTCGATTCTGTTTGTTTCAAGCGAACGTTTCGTTATGTTACGTCCTTATTCGATTAATAAGTAATAAGGAGCTATTCAATAAGAACTATGTGGTTCGACGGGGGTAAAACTACCTGCGTTGCACGCGCCACCGCGACTTCATACCAAAAAATAACTTTTTGTCCAACGAACACGTTTCGGAGCGTCTGGTGGAATTTTTTTTGCAGCCTGTTTTTTTGTCCTGACATTTCGACATTTCGTGTTGAATTCTAAGGGTTTTGTTAAAAAAATATGATCGAATGTTAGTTATTGCATAATGCACGTTTAAGAGTAAAAAAACCGGTACAGACACCAACTTGAATCTATGACATCATCAAATAAATCTGTTGGTTTGCTGCCGAGGAATCGGATGGCGGGACTCGCCCGGATCCGGTTGTTAAGCTCAATCGAAACTACTATTTTTATTACGCTCGATGTTGGCGTAAAAAAAAACTATTTCTAATCATTTTAAAATATTCCGTTGATGGCGCATCGAGCGGTATGTTAGCGCATAAAATCTAAAAACATTCGTAAATTCATCAGATATTTTTGTAACACTCGGTCCAGTATTCATAGATCACCATTAAGAAGCTCGTATGTCGGTATTAGATCGCGTTCCTTTGTGAAGTCAACACTTTCTCGTATTAGACCATCAATTCATCCGGATTCTGGAGAAGCGGCCATCAATTCAGCTAACGCAGACATATTCTGTTTTATAGCACTCGGTCTCTAGTTTCAACAAGTGTCAGAATTATGTTCGGGAGACGTTCCAAAAATGTGGATGAAAATGGCCCCCACGTGTGACAAATAGCTGAAGAGGGTGTCCCCTGCACAAGTTATAGTTCAACCTTACCTTATTCATTTCGTTTTATCATCATACTTTTCAACAAAATGGTAGTGGGTGAGTTTTGTCCGTCCCATGCTTGGATGTCAAAGAGAAAAAGCGATGGCGTGGAAGGCCCAGGATATGAAAAATGCGAGACATACTTACGGGAAATTCAATTAGAAAAGAAGAGTAAATAGTGAAAAACTGCTCTATCCTAGTGTAGTAAGGCAATAAATCATTATTGGCATAAAAAATCTATAATATGAATCGTCTTTACCAAGATGTTCAGGTAGACACGTTATTACTCGGGGGTGTTTTCGCTCAAACTCATGCCTCAAGTAGCCAGGGATGAGAGCCCATTACATAGTTATGTGAAAGGTAACAACTAACAAAGCAATTTGATGAGTCTTCTGCTCGAGTTTTCATACTTTGATACTTAGTTGACGTCCCAAGGTCCCTAAAAAAAAAGTTTTAAAAACACTTGAAATTGAGAGAAGTTACATCTGGAACAGGCTCTCAATGTCCTTAACATTTCAAGGAATGAAGACGTTAAGATTTCAATACTTAACTGCTCTAATTGCGACTTAATGAAGTATCTCGCACAAGAGTAAAAGTTTCTTGCTTAAAAAATCAAGAATATTCAAATCGCCTTATCCGGATCTTCAGCTAACAAAAATAGAAACTTTTGCTCCTTTAACTGGGTGCTTGAGGCGAACTTTAAGCAATATAACCCGCTAAACTTTGAGTCGCATGGACTTGGTATAACATTTGTTTTGGTTATGCACTCTCTAATGCACACGTTTTAAGTTCGTACATAAATAACTAGAGTCGACTCCCGCGGCTGACTTCTGACCTCGCCTCCAGAACTGGCATTCATAGCGATGTTGCTCGATGTTGGGTAATAATTGTTAACCCTACGATGCGCTGCGCAATCCGCGGTGACTCGTGAATAATTACGGTTGCAATGAGCTGAAAGTAAACTTTGACGACGGAAAACAACGATAAGGAAAAAAAACTGAATAGCTAATTCAAATTCTAGAATATTTATGGTTGCTTTCAATAGCAAATATCTAGTCATCCTGTATGAATACATAAACAAACTAACCTCTAAGGTTCGAAAAGACTAATGCGATCCATCGCGCACCACAACAAATTATAAGATCTATGAGCATTATAATTTCAACCATGTAATTGATTACAAAACCAGCTAGGTACTACAACAACACATACTAAAGCGATTAAAGTAAAGGATAAACGACATAATTACGATTGTAAATAGCTGTTACATCAGTCTGACCACCCAAGAGCCTACTGGCTCCACTACTTGAAAGATACTTGACTAAATAAGCATTAGGTAACGTCAACGATTAAGCAAGCAAGTGTAAGAGCTCGAGTCTCTTGTAGAACTGGAATACAGTACTGGAATGGAAGATTCTATTAACCGGTTTATACTGGTTATGTTAATACAGGGTTGGTGATGCGTGGCAAAGGTCAGATTTCGACAATAAAGAGGAAAAAATATTGTATTATAGGTACGAGTATATCTCGTGGCTGTTGCTAGGAAGATTACCTCTCTCGTTTTTTTTTATTTAGATATCGTATGAGGCTGTTTGGAGCTTCACCAAGTTTTTTTTTTAGATATTGAAGGATGTTTTTCAGAACCTTAATTTGAAGGTTCCCTACTTAACATCTAATGTGTTAAAAGTTAACATTTATTACATACGCGCTTAAATTAAACTTAACGTTTTAAACATTTACTGTTAAACGTTCACTTTAATATTAGCGCATGATGTAAAATTATAGCAATATCGCAGCAGAGATGGTAAAATAAGAGTTGGAAATCCTACAAGCTAATAGTCGAATCCTAAAAAAGATCGCGAGTAGAACTGTACGAGATACACTTAGACCAAGAAAACAAGGCGTAGTAAGAAGCCTAATCTCCACATTAACTGGGACAAGCTCAATAAATGATGCACCAAGTAAATACCTGTACCTATTTAGATAATCGATTTTGACGATAGACATTATCGATCGAGAATCACCTGTCAAAGTTTGTAAATGACACCTGCTGTCAACAGACACCATAATGCATTGGGCGATAACACGTGTCAATCGACAAAAATCTATAGTTTGATTCGCAACAATGTAATGGTTCGCTGCAGACGTAATTCAATTGAAAGGATTTGAATTAAGTCCGATCATTTGATCAGTTGTCAATGCCAACCGTTGAGCGTGTGTCTACTTACCTAATAGGTAGTGTTCGCTGGGTGTAACCAGTATTTTGTAGAACACAGTAATCTACATACAGGCTGACGGTATCTTTTCTACTTTCGCTCAAAAGCGTTAAAAACTCGTCTGTACTTTGGGTATAAAACACCGGCGAGTATGGAATGTTTAGGTACTTCTCTGGAACCACCCCCATCAGTGCATGCAAGAGCCACCATGCCCTCATAAAAGACTTGATTATGCTTAATTAATTAATGATCCTGATAAGCGGCCTCCTTCTTGACTAGACCATCATGTTCTCACAGAACGGGAACGACATGACTAGTTCTCCGTCCTCGCCAGCATAGCCTTGAGTACCGCTTGCAGAGAAAGATATCGCCTGATCCTGGCGACTAGGATCCTCCGTTCAGTGGCTCCTCGAGCGTGTGCTGTGCAGAATCCAAACCCTCTTCAGCTTCACAATGGTGGCAATTTGCCGTTACCTATTCAAGTACTCAGCGAAACTCACACGTGTACTGTCACTGTGTGTTCGAAGAATACATTATGTAGCTCCATTAAAAAATTGCAGAGATGTTGTTTCAGTCATATTTAAAATTTCATCCGACGACTGTCTGAATAATGTCTAAGAGAGTAGGTTAAAAAAATGTGAATACTTTTGTACATGAAAATATTATTTTCGCGCACTCTAACGGATGGGGTGTCGCTCTACCTTTAAAAATTCAACAAACTTGCCGTTACTATATCATTTTAACGTGGTATTAGAGGGCTTCGCGATACTGCTGGAAATACGCCTTGGATTCTTAGAAATACACTATCGGAATATTTTTGAGACTAAAATCGACGAAGAAAAATACTTAGTACTAGTTCTACATTTTCACGTTCCAAGGTATTCGCCTCCGTAAAGTTAATGAACTTCAAACGTATCGATTCTTCAATAACAACAGCTTTATTTTGGTCCAGAATATAAGTATAATTGGATCCATTAATTTAATTACTAATTATGTATATCGAATCAAATTTCAATTTAATTCATTATTATAAGTTTCCATCCCAAAATAATTGACTGGGTTTAACTGCGGGCGTTGTGAGCTAATCAAAGAAATATTTTGAACAACAGCGCAACTTTAGTCTTTATTTACACATGTTAAATAACTGTAAACAGAGTCTATCTAGATGTATATTTGATCACACTAATTCCTTTTGATAGTCGGCAAGTAAATTGGCAAGAGTACCACCACACGTACCAGCTAACCACATTACTACAGCTAGTCTGTTGTTTGCTCCCAGCTTGCAACGACACTGGATTAGGATTGCTCAAGTAATTACAGCTGTACCAAGTAAACAACCAACAAGGGGATTAACAAAAACCGGTTACAACCGGTTCCCAGCCTCTGAAGCTTACGTAATTTTATCTGACAATATTTCACTAAAATAAAATAAATCTGTGATTAGCATAAAATGCTTACTAAACTTTGTATTCAATCTGAAGTTAGTATCAGAAAAGTTTTTCAATTAATTTGTTTTTTCGAAGATAAGACTTTTGTGTTAGACTGTACACTTGCGAGAAAATAAACAGAATATATTCGAGTGTATTTGGCAACAGACTACGAGCAAATATGGGAAGATTTCTTATGTAAATATTAGATGGATGTTATATGATGAATATGATGATAGATGAAGTTCGTTTAACCCAATGGTTTTAAAGTGTGAAGATTACCTAGCTGTGCGAAGTAAAATATCGTAATTGACATTTTAAGTATTGCTGTAAGTTTATTGCCCAATGTGTTAGGAAATAGCTTGTTTTCCTTGCGTCTATAAGTGTTTATTTTTGAGCATGTGCGCTTCATAATGCCAATATTTTTAGGATAAATGTTGACATTTCAGTAAATATTCGTTATTTCAGTAAATATTCGTTAATACTTACTGACTACTTCTTTATTGCATTCAGAACTTGCGCAAAGTTCCAGGATGCGCGTGCGCATGCGTCTACATTTTTGTTCAAAACAATATAATAGAAAAAGGTGAAAAGAATTGGATTTCGATTATATATCATCGTAATTGAAGATTAATTTACGTTTTACATAATAATCATGGTGTACTCCGACCTTCATTTTCGTCTAAGGACTAACGATTACCTACTTTCGTCAACTTTTAAACAAAACGAACGACATTTAATGAAAGAAATCTTCCTCCCGTAATTAAAAGACAATTCTAATCCTTTTAAAACTCTTACCCTTTTTAGATCAAGGAAAAATTGTTACCCCTTAACTTTTCCGTGTCAATCCGACTGTATCACTGACGTTGTCCGTCTGCCAAGCGACAGGACGTTTTTCTTTTTTGTCTATAGAAGTTTTTTTCTCGCCAAAAACAAACGAACATCGATTTGAACTTAGCACTCACTCGATTCGGTTTCGAGTTCGCCAAGCTGCCAGTGACTTTTATCAAGTTTGTGGAAAAAAAAGAATAGTCAACGATAAATAGTCCTCATTTTAAAATTCAAGGTGGTGGTCTTTTGTTGTCATACAAGATTGTATCAAATTTCAGGTAGGTAAAGTATTATCATTTCTCAATAGGGTGAATACGTGTGACATGGCAGTTTTTCCGCGTAAAACTGATCTCAAAGCTTCTGACTCGGTAAGTAAAAAAAGATGCAATGGCCCAATACTAAAGTAACCGATTTCTGGACGGTCGTGAGGTCAAGGTAACCTATTTGGCTTATTGAGAGGAGCAAGCAGGACCACAAAATAAAAAAGTAAATCCTGCAAAAAAAAACTGACCAAGTGCTGGTTTTTTTCAAAATTTTGGGCTCAGTAGTTTTGGAGATAAGAATAAACCATTTATTTTAAAATAATGAAAAAAATATAGTTAAAACCCTCACAGTAAGCCCTTTCATTTGATAATTCACACATTTTTGTTCAAAAACCTTTTTATGAAATTTTCTAGTTTGACGCCTATACTAAAAATTTAATAATTTAAGTAACGCGTCCTGTTTGGGTCACAGAAATCTACATGTGTACCAATTTTCAACAAAATCGGTCCAGTGGATCCGGAGATAGCTGGCTGTGACAGACATACAGACACCCAAGTGATCCTTTAAGGGATCCGTTTTTTGATCTGAACCATAAAAACAAGGTAATGCAGACGATTTTTAACCGACTTCCCAAAAGGAGGAGGTTATCAATTCGGTTGTATGTTTTTTTTTTTAATGCTTTTACAAACTATCTTGACTACAGAGACGTCTACGATTTTAAACTTTCTTAAACCTGTGTTCACGGGGTTGCGGAGGCAAATCCTGTAAGAAGTCTGTTTGTACTTCACTATTGATAAGGTCAGTGTTTACAAGTCAGTTTGAAACTTTATAAGTTTATACCATAGACACAGTGCGTTTTAGAATTGTCAAAGTTTAAAAACTAGCAGCCCACCCTGACTTTGCACCTACAAATTTTAGAGACAAGCTTCTATTTTTTGCTCTTTCTATCAGAGAAAACAGTACAAAACTCGTTGCGTGGCTTGGAAGGAGTAACAGAGGCAGACAGCGGTGGTCTGTACTGTTTGAAAAGAAATAAAAAATCTGGCCAAGTGCGAGTCGGACTCGCGCACGAAGGGTTCCGTACCATTTTCTATAAAAACAGCAAACAAAAACAAGTTTGTTGTATGGGAGCCCCCATAAACATTTATTTTATATTTTTAGTATTTGTTGTTATAGCGGCAACAGATTATACATCATCTGTGAAAATGTCAACTGTCTAGCTATCGCGGTTCTTGAGATACAGCCTGGTGACAGACAGACACACAGCGAAGTCTTAGTAATAGGGTCCCGTTTTTACCCTTTGCGTACGGAACCCTAAAAAGAAGATTGTCCACGTGAAATTTTGGCAGCGCAATAGCGTACAGCGCATTGCAATCCCTTACATTTTGATCTTAAGGCGGGGTTGCAGTAATTTTTAAGATTTTTGAACGTCTGAAAATCTAATGAATTATGAGTTTTTTAATAAATAAAAATCATTACATAAAAATTGAACATACCCTCAAGTAAATCGTAAAGATAGAAACGCGATTTAGAATTATTGGCTCGATACTTTTTTTTATCAAAAATGACACTAAATTACAATTTTAAACGTGTACTGCTAAGAGATTTCATCACGAATATGTATAAAAGTTATATCAATAGATAGAGCTTTTTATTTTGAAGTAAATGTTGATACCATATTGTATAATTTCTTTATCAGTTTTCGCCAAGGAGAAAAAAATTATCAAATTTTTGGCATTATTTCGCTCGCCGGACAGTCGCTGTTGTTCGTCAAAACACACAGTACTGCAACCTCGCCTTAAGTTTTTTTTAATTTTTTAATCGTTATTGATAGTCTTACGTTCGACCACGATCTAACCGGATGGAAAGCGATGAGTGGTCATGAAGTAACCTACATACTCTTGACTTAAAGATAGCCGAGGTTGTAGCTATCAGGATACAGCGACTCCGGCAGGGAATTCCACTGCTTAGCTGTCTTACCAGTTATGATGGACAATAGTTATCTTTTGATAGAATTTCACATTGTCTGGGCCTCTAGTTACAGTTTACGATGCAGACAATGAAACCTACAAAAGGTTTGTCAACTGAAAGAATCTAATTAGTCCGTCAGTACGATTTAAAAAATATTCGACCCGTTGTTTTTCACGCCGTCACGCCGTGGTATAGATAATGTTTAGTGTGTTCTGACATCACGAGCCCCCACTCCCGAGTTTTGATGCGTTTTTATCTTTGTCAATATTCATTGATTAACAAAAACAAAAAATACGTGTCCATTATTTTTCAAAACTGTAACTGACGGACTAAATAGATTTGCAAATTTATTGATGGTGGAAACTAGCCTATTAAATGACCTAGGTATCTTAGGGCGGATTTCAGCGTTAGCCACATTTACGAACTGTCATTGTCACTATTTTCTGTAGAATATTGACAGTATTGACACTAACAGCTCTTGAACGCAGTTTAGATGTAGGTACTGATCGCGTTGAAATTCATTGGTGAAATCCGCTCTAAATATTAATTTGGTTTATTGTTGTACCTATCTTATTGAAAAGTAGGTCAATCCTTCCTTATTGGTAATGAATATTGATATGTACTTACATACGTAGGTACCTAAGTAGTAGTTTTATTTTTATTTTTTTTTATTCTTTCATCAACCCCGTTGGTACGTAGTAGTTGTTTGTTGTAAATAATTAAAGTTTATCTTGAACAATCATATTTATTTATTTTATTATTTATGTACACACAGAAAAATAGTTAAATTTAACATTATAAATATAAGTACAAAGGTACTGCTTATTTCAAATGAAATTTCTTCCAGCAGACCTGCGACAGGAGAAATGAGAAATAAATGTAGACAATAGTGTGTAAGAACAAGTGAATAGGAGTATGCAAAGCCTTAAAATTAAAGTTCGTAAGTTCGTTCGTTCGTTCGTTTTGTACCTCCGTTTGATATTTTTAATACCTACTATAGACGTAGCTCGCAGGTAACTATGTAGAAATAGTAGCTAAGTATAGATAGGCACATTGTAATATCTTATACTTACCTGTCCTTGACTGTTCATTCAACTTTGTATGTCAGTAGATATGTACCTAGGCACTTACCTACGGTTCTGTCTATAGATATTCATACCTACCTAATTATGTAGGTAGGTACATACAGGTACAGCAATGCGTGTCTCAATGGTAGGTACAGTCCGTCACATAACAATAAACCAAAATTAATTTGCTTTTATTTGTGTTGTGGCCCACGATAACAAATGGATGTCCCATCATGCTACAGATCAAGCCTACACAGGTGTACTCTGCTCCATTAAAAGAAGCTTAATTAAAGCAATCACCATTCAACTAACCTTCAAGGACAGTCACATCACAGTTAATGCAAGGTTTGTCCCTCTTCAAAACATTCAAACAAGTAATAAAAAAGTTTAGTAAAAAATTAAAAGCAAAGTTTGTGCGGGAGAGTCGTCACACGTCACTTCGTTTAATTGGTTCTGCTCCTCAAACCAGTCTTCAATTATTCAAGAGCGAGAGAGATGTAAGACCTCGGGATGCTCCTGTGGTGACGTCAGCCAATAGCTAGTATGAATAAAGTAACCATACGCACAATGTCATAAAAAAAAACATAAAAGTCAGTCTCAAAGGACCACAACTGTGCCCGCGAGACGCCGAAACCAGACGATGTTTTTTATGAAACACCTTTTTTAAAATCACAGCACGTGTGAGCTGCATTGGTTTCGTAAACTCTCAGTCAGACGCATAAATTAAAACTAAAAACCAGTCGGTAAGTACCTATATTTACTACTCAGTCAAAAAAACTGATATTTTGCATTCAACTAAAGTTGCGGATATTGCGTTCGAGTTCGCAGAGCTATGTGAAAATAAGAAAACTACTCACCTTAGTAAAGAAGTTCTGTGCGCGCGCAGGTAAAACACCGAAATCCCACAGGTGAACGTTATCCTTGATTTTGAAATTCGAAAAAAGATTCGAACGGTCAACCGGCTTAGTGACGGCGAGCCCCCGGTATCCACTCGGTCGTGCGTTTCTGTTTAGCGACGCACCACGACAAAACTACAACACTGTCAGTTTGTTTATAAAATTATGAAGCACTTATTAATAATTTCGCTGACCCGGACTGCGCATGCCCGTGCAACACGCGCGTCTTTCGAATACAAGGTAAGGTTATGTTTAAGTTGTAAGCACTTCCTTTCGGCTTCACTTCACCGGTACACGCACTTCACACTAGTTTCCCAGAAGAATCTTATTGGAACAAATCCGTGCGAACTTTTTCCGATAACGCTTCCACACGAATCACTATCGGAGCACTTGTAAAGTTATTCCCACGAGAATTCTTTATTAGTACCACCAGAAACCGACACTGTTGCACCTATTGGACGATCAGCCGGCTCTACCTGGATCAAACGAAGGCCGTGTACGTATAACAAACACTTAAAAACTCCGGAACCGGTAATAATTTGATTCCGCACGTGAACGTGACACTGTCAAAATAAAAATTTTGTAAACACGGTAACACCAGTAACTCACTCATTTACGGTGAAACATCCCATGTTTGTGCCGCGGTGAGGTCCGAGTGACAAATAAACGAATAGAAAAGAAAATAAACGAAGAATACTAAAGTCGTCGACTGTGAAGCCGAGCGTCCGACACTCCTGCTGAGCGCTGTACTAAACGCGAGAGGCCGCGCGACCCGCCCCGCCCCGCGGCCGCGCGCGCCCCTCCCGCGCCCTGCGACCCGCGCTACTACACCGTATGAAAATAAAGTAACGTTGAAAAAATCACAAGTGCACAGGGAGGAGCAGAGAGCATAGTTCATCCCTCAGTGGTTGTGCAAGTTGTGCGATTGTTTGTTTGTTTGGTAGTGGAGAGGCGCGCGAGGTGGGGGGGCGGGGGCTGCGCGGCGGAAGGTATTCAATTAATCTGGCAACACGTGCGTGAGCGTGATGCACCCTCCCGCACGCCGCAGCTTATCATACGATTCATTGACTACCTTTACTCCAATTTTATTTTCGCTAACAATAATAAGTTTTCCGCGTAAAATTAGTGTTTCATTGATGCCGCTGCTACAAAGTTGAATGAACGTAGACTTAGGTTGGTCCTTAGAAGCGGAACCGTTATCAATGCAAATGCAAGAATGCCGTTACGAGCCTAATGCGTTTGTATAGTATCCAGCCAGTGACTTATTGAATAAAATGACGTAATTGGATTTATTCGTACAACAAAGTTCTGGGACTATTACCACGAATTACTTCTTAGATATTATTATCTAATGGCTCGTTGGCCTTGGTTCAAGGTCAATAAATGTGTCACAGCCTCAAAGCCAACTTTACTTGTAAATTATTTTATGAACTGAAGTTCCGTCTTTTTGCCATCATGGGCCACTGGCGCGGGCTATAAAATCTTCCAGATTATGATATTTCTGAGAAAACAAACAAAACATGATTATTTGGTTTATTTAAACGTAGGAAGGAAGTAGGAACAGATGAAGCAGTTTAATTTGGTGGGAATGGCATTTGAATACCATTTCCCATTTTTTCTTTTTAATTGTTACTAGCCTTATGAATTCCGGTCTGAAATAATAATATTCTATTATAAATACTAAGGGCCAGTTTCACCGGTTACGGATAAAGTGTCGGTTAGCCTACCTGTCAGATGAACTAAAACTTTTGGTTTCACAGGTGTCGGATAGCGATATCTGGCAGATTTATTAAGTACTAGCTGACCCACGCAACTTCGTCTGCGTCACATTTTCCATTAATTCTGCGCTCCTTTTTGACTTAGCTTAATTATATAGCCTATAGCCTTCCTCGATAAATGGGCTATCTAACACTGAAAGTTCTTGAGATTAGCGTGCTCAACCAAACAAACAAACAAACTCTTCTGCTTTATAATATTATAACTCAGAGGTTCTCAGATTTTGTTGTGCAAGGCGTTGCGAACGTTCGACACTCGACTCTCGTGCGCGTACCTGAGAGTTTCTCTGATTTTGTTCAGCAAGGCGTTGTGAACGATCAGGTGAAGATTCTCCCATACGGCGTATTCTTGCTGCCCGTGCTTGAGAACTATGTTTAGTAAGTTGAGACATGGCTCTCTTTAGGCATTTTCAAATGTTTAAGAAAATGTTAATAGCGTGTAATATTCTAGCTCTGAAAAGAACTGTTGTGTAGCCCTGAAAAGAACTGTTGGTTAGCCCTGAAAATAACTGTTGGTTAGCCCTGGAAAGAACTGTTGCTTAGCCCTGAAAAGAACTGTTGTTTGGCTCTGAGAAGAACTTTTGCGTAGGTGCAGTTTTAAGAACGAAATCTAAAGAAAATCGCACGAAAATTATTAGACTTCGCGCACGACCGCTGCATAGGGAGCCCACGTACTTATACTTATCTATGGAGCCGACCTCGCGGCTGAGCCGCGCGGGTACCTTACTCATAGATCTAAACTCCCCTCCCGCACGCGCACCCCCGCCTTGGTGACGTCCACTTCGCAACGGGTCGTGCAGCAGAAATCGTAATATTTTAATTTCGCCATAACTTCAAAACCCAACGTCCGATTTTAATCATTCAAAGACCAAATATTATCTACATAAACTGTACTTAGTGATGAAATACTTTATTTTGATAAAGATTAATAGCATGAGTAAAATAAACGCGTTTAAATGTAGTCCAAAAAAAATCAAGATTTTTAAATTAAAAAAATGGTTGTTGTGCCTCACTCGACATAGATAGGTATAGTGTGTCGCGGACTTTTTTGTAGATATTTATAAGATCTACAATTAATTAGAACAATGTATGGTTCTATCTTTTATAGTTTAGGCAGCGTACACAAAATAAGTTACTTTTCTGGTTGATTTTTACACCTTGTGTCCGAAAAACCCAAATATCTTACGGAACCCTATTTTTTTCCAAAATAAAATATAGCCTATGTTACTCGTGGATAATGTAGCTTTCGAATGGTGAAAGAATTTTTAAAATCGGTCCAGTAGTTTTTGAGCCTATTCATTACAATCAAACAAACAAACAAACAAAAAAACAAACAAAGTTTTCCTCTTTATAATATTAGTGTAGATTTGAGTATTATAAAGTATATTATAGTATTATAAGTGTCGGTTAGTTATCCGTCAGATAACTAACCGACACTTTATCCGTAACCGGTGAAACTGGCCCTTAGTGTTGATGTTGTAAGTAAGAAGTGGTAAAGGCTTTTAAATTTTTGTACCTACCAACTTTAACTGATGTTGTTAGATCTTCCTATATTTTATTAAGATCTAATATGTACCATGTTTTATACAAATGAAATATTCTTATACTATTCTTTTTCTCTACAACGATCAGTTCCTAGACTATTCACTCCTCGCTATGGGAAATGCCAAAAACAGTGACAACAGAAACTATCTTATTTTTTTTTTTTTTTGTAATTTCTCATGGGCTGCAATAAAAACCAGGGATTCGGTTCCCATAAACGAACTATAAATATGTCGCCCTGGGCTTAAACCTACACAGCCTGGTGGTAAATCCGCCACTGATGTAGTACCTAGTCCAAATCACAATAGGCAAGTCATTACAGTCGAGTACAGAAGTCTATAATTAAATTAATTAACCTTTGTACGAAGTTGACTTGTATTCCGAATGTAGCGTTTGTTAATCCAGGTACAGTCGCCACCAAAATAATTTATAAGTTTCAGAAGAGATTTAATTTTATGAAGGAAAACTTGCTAATTGTTTGGAACAAAATATTGAAGAGGGGAAAATAATTTGAAGATTAGTAGGTGAGCACCTAATTAATTAATCATGATGATGATTCGTCTTATTAAGCCTTTTGTGTTTTAGAGGATGGGTTGGTATTATGTCATGTTTCTTAATATAATTTCATAAATCGCTTATAATAAATAATTTATAAACCTACATTATAATAAATCAATAATGTACCTACTTACTTTATTTTAAACTCTTAGTTTATATTTTTTCATTTAAAATACCCATTACAAGGCTTTGTAAAAAACAATTCTCAAAACCAATATTTCTAATAGACCTCTCCCGAATTTCTTTTTTTTTATTTGAAAACTGTTTTCGAGAGTCCACTATAACAATGAACATACAATAAAAAGAAATGTTCACATGTCATCGGTACTTCCAGCACTTATCTCGCGATACCTATCTTTCTATCATCTCCAACGTTCGTCTCAGCCGTCTGAAACAAACACCACTACAAAATTTAGTAGCAGAAGTTCCACACCTATTGCAAAACTGCAATAAAGGTACGAGTTCGTTGCCGACTGCAGGCAGCAGCGACACATCACCTGACGTATAGAAATTTTCGAAATACAAAGTAACTCTTGCTGCGCGGCGCCACGTGCCCACGTCGCATGCTACTGCTGTTTGCCTGCACTCGGCTATGAACCTTTAAGTTACCTTACGAGCCTTGACTTGCATGAATAAGGACTTCAAAGTTTGTATTAAACACGGTGAGTGTGTAACACTAGACGCCATCAGGATCAGACTACAAAAACTTCATTTTCGACGGCGCGGCGATGCGCTACTTGTACATGATGGCACCACAATACCCACACGCACAAAACATTTGCGGTAGACTTAATTTCACTGCGCGAACAGCTAAAGCAGCTAATAAATCCCTGCCGGAGTAACTAGTACATCTTTACTGCTAGTTACAACCTCCGATCTTTAAGTCAGGTTACATCGAGGCAAGCGTGCTCCAGCGTCGTCCACATCATCGCTAACTAACAGGTGAGACAGTGGTCAAACAAACTTTTAAATAATTAAATTAAATATATATTTATTTCGGACACACAAACATCCATATAGTGTTAGTAAACATACAAAAATAACTTACTGCCTAGTGTTAGTACAAATCAACCTCCTCAGAAAATGCTGCACAATCGGAGAACCAAAGCTCTCGGCTACAGTTTTCAGGATGCTGTTTTGACTGTCTCTCACTCTCCTCAGTAGCGACGCCGTTTTCTTACGAATAATTGCAAAGAAGTCGTCGTTACGGGCTTGCGCAAACATTTCCGACGCGCTACAGTAACGTGGTAGCCTTAACAACATCCTGAAAGCATTGTTATATTCATCCATCCATCCATCGCAGGACATCCAGCGATCTCTTAGCATAATTATTGACCCATAGATTGCCCGTGTACAAACTTTGGCAATAAGCCTTGAAAAGTGTTAGTTTTACTTGGTCTGTACACCGCGCAAATCTACGGGACAACATATTGCTACGGACCGCTAGAGCCCTGCGCTCCCTCTCAATGTCAGCATCGTCCCTGAGGTCAGCGGCAAGACAATGCCCTAGGTATTTGAAAGTTGCAACCCTATTAATTGGTGACCCGTTCACAAGCAACTCGGGTCCTTCTCCACGGCGTTTGCCGCTGACCTCAAAGACCATGTATTCAAATAATGAAAAAGTACAAAAATTACCATCCTCATTTGAATAGACTGTCATGGTAGACGTAAGCAATCCGATTACAAAAAAAACATAACCGACTTCCAAACAAAACACGACAAAGTATAAAATAACCTTAATTTCGGAAGTCGGTGTTTTTGTTGTTTTTGTATCTAAACCCCTTAACTGGGGCAATTAATTAACCGCGACGAAAGTTTAAATCAATCTCTGTATCAAAACTGAAATGGTGCACCGCTAAATTAACACTTGGACATTAAATTAGACCACTATCTCACGTGATGGTAAGCGATGATATGGTCAAAGATGGAGTACGCGTAGTTTGATAAAAACGGACATCTTAAATACATCCCTAAACAGCGGTAAGTCGCTGTTTGCCTATGTCTGTTTCTCCGCTCACTGCTTCTAAACCACGCATCGCATTTTAAAACATGTTTTTTTAATAGGAAGAGCGATGAAAAAGGAAGGTTTGCGTATATAATTTGCTCCCGTCTGAAACCGGGGCAGGTCACTTCATAATATATTTTGACGGTTTAAACGAACTCCATCATCGGCTTCATGTATACAAGAAAAGCGCTTACAACGAAAACGTAGTTAATTGAAGCACCGGACAAAAGCAATTTATTGGGAACTGTATCCCGCATCCAGTATCCACCATACGGGCCACTCAATTAAATTAAGGGCATCATAGTTTTGTTACCCTACTGTCGCACTATTATTATAATTGTGGGATGTTTGTTGTTCTATCACTCTGGAACATACGGATTCCGCACTTGGAATGTCACCATGAGTTCTTTCATTTCGCAAAATAGAACACAATCCATTGCTCCTTCTTTATATTTTTTGCTGCAGATAGACATTAAAATCGCAATGGACTTTGTTATTCCGAATGTGTAGGGTGCTGGAACTCTTACCCGTTAACATTCACCCAGTAGTTTTCTAGGATACGAGTGAAACCGCAAGCAGGAGCTTGTAGGGAAACAATAAGCGAATCCATTGTGTGATAGAAAGAGATAGCGTGACTTATCTATCTCAACTATCTCCCCTCACACCTCACATTTGACAGACACTTGACTGATATGGTTAAATTATTCATACAAATATAATGAAGAGGCGAGTTCTGTTTGTTAAGGGTTCCCACGCAAATGGATTATGAGATTGATATGGAAACTCCGTTGATAGCTTGTACTACATATCTAATTTTATCTGTTACTGTTTAATGGAATTCAAAATAGTTTTCACATCCATTCGATCATATCTATCTATCAGGGTTTGGTTTCCGCACTTAGTTCATGTGTTGGCACATTGTGCGAAAGCCTTTGAGGCAGTTTCCGAAACAGTTTAACTCCCTCCAGAAGCAAATAAGGTCTCCAAGTTTATTTAGGATGTCTGTTAGCCATTGGATCATAACGATGGATGCTATGGAAACAGGCGATAAGTAAGCAATAAAAATGACCCTGGTTTAACAACCTAAATAGTAAATCAATCAATAGCGAATAACAATTACTTACTTCACAGTTGTGATATTTCACATGGTTACGTAGAAGGGACACCAAAATGATACTAGTTTTGGTATAAAATTGATTTTCTGAAACGAGGTATAAACAAATACCTCAATTCATTGAAGGATAAACTGCAAATAACTATGTAGACTGGATCAGCGACTACATATATTGTGGAGGAAGAGAAGTATAAATTATTCATTATTCAGTAGTAGCTTACGACAAGGTATGAGTGTCTCTCATCTTAACAGAGAAGGAAATGCTCTTAATGTGCTTTGGCTGCTGGTAGACGACCCACAATATAATGTGTGTTCTAGATATATACGTAACTAAAAACTATCCATGGAAAAACGGGACATACACATGGTGGTTCTTCTAGATATTTAACTCTAGGTACACAGTATAAAAAGTCGCTTCCTGCCGTCTGGCCCTCTGTATGCTTAGACCTTTTAAACTGCGCAACGGATTTTAATGCAGTTTTCACTATAATTCAGAGAATTTCTTCATAAAAGGTTAGTAATTAATTTAAAGTTAATAAAAGTAATTCAAAATAAAAATTGTGTAGAAAAGTCGAAGTTTTTAGTTCGAAGCCGGGTCGAAAGTAGATAAATAAGTTATAAATAGCCAAGGAAAAGAAGGCCGTGTGAACCAAATACCTACCTTGCACCAAACAGGACCAGCTCCCAACGCCAGACCAGTCCAAAAGCACGATGTTGTTTCGCGAGAATTATAAAAACGAACGTTCAAATTGTAAAAACAAACTCCCCGACGAAGTTAGCGCGAGGGTCATGGTCACGGCCAATAGTCATGAATATCCTATCGGGCACACGTACGTAAACAGAAAACTTTTTGCTGAAGTTTCCACTTCGAAATTGTTTAAGCTTAACCTCGTATTGTACGGGGGCAGCCATTGGACGGACTGGGATGCTTGTTAAAACGAATTTTTGGGTCTACACTGCCTCTAAATAAGATAGAGGTCATAAAGTGCTTAATATTTGGAATACGATAGTTGTCAGTGTCATTATGGAGTTTTAAGACGGTGGATTAAATATCAAGGTCATTTACAAAAAAAAAGAAAGAAAAAGGCGTGACGCATACCAAAACAATAAATATTGCAAAATTAAAATTTTATAAAAGTAATTGTATGCATTTGTAGATGAGAAACAATTTAGGCTGCCTGTAAAACAATTTATCTGTTTAAATGAAGTTGTTTCTTCAGTTCAATTCATTCGTCACACCACAGACCATTCGCTTACCTATTAACCGATCACTCACATCAGCTATGAGATTTAATCTGCAAATCAACATAATAATTCAACCATCCATCCATCCAACCAACCAACTCAACTTCCATCCCAACTTGTGAAATGGTAAAAACATTCCGTCAGTTAGCCAGCTTACGCATTACGAATATTATGATCTGAATTCTTCAGCAACATTTTTTGTCAAGATCCTACAATCTCTTCCAGGGGTCTAACCTAAGAGTGATTATGTTACTTCCAGGTAAGCGTGCTCCATCATAGACCACATTGCGTTCCTTTAGTTTAGATTGGAATCAAACGCGAGCCTATCAATAAAAATATTAATCGAAAACCGCCTTTGAAAATTCACCTTTTCAACACTTCCGCTGTAAAAGATTAATTTGCAACCACAGTGCATTAGTATTGCGCGAAGTTCCACTTCTGCACATTGTCTGCTACTTGTACATCACCTACATAAGTTTATCGCGATCGATAACGTCAAAATAGTTGGGTACTGAAGAATTTTAATCTTCCAAGATCGCTTTACATCATCGTTTGTAGTCCGCTCTTAAGACTTTAAGTTTTTTATGAGTTGCCTCGGTGACATAGATACCTACATGTAACGTATCTACCTTGATAAGTTTTGTGTGTGTTCAGCAACGTCACCAGATATCGTGATATACAAGAAGTCTGGGAACATTCTGATAAAGTTTATGACTTTTTTGTGCTTATCGTATCGGCTCGGAGTTCATGATGCTAATCACCACGTTTGGATTGGATTGGAGTATGACATTACAAATTGGAGATCGGATTTGCTGGGGTCCATTTCCTAGACATAATTGTTTACAATATTTAGGATACAGTATCTACCTTATGTACAAACGCGTATAAAAACAAAATTAATCATTGGGCATCAAAAAAATAATCCACATCGCTCTCAATGGCAAAAGTGCCCAAAACACTGGCAGCATTGCCGCGTTGAATGGCAATGCTGATTCTTTTCCCGAAGAAAAGCCCAGCCCTCTGGTCGCGTGAACCGTCGACAAGTAAGCATAATTGTATGTGGGTTATATTTTTCAGACTATAAATAAACATAGGTTGAGCCATAGTTCGGACCAGTCAAAGGTAGGTAGAAGTAGGGTTCCGTAGCCAAATGGCAAAAGACGGAACCCTTATAGATTCGTCATGTCTGTCTGTCTGTCTGTCCGTATGTCACAGCCACTTTTTCCGAAACTATAAGAACTATGCTGTTTAAACTTGGTAAGTAGATGTATTCTGTCAACCGCATTAAGATTTTCACACAAAAGTAGAAAAAAAGCAATAAATTTTGGGGGTTTCCCCATACTTAGAACTGAAACTCAAAAATTTTTTTTTCGTCAAACCCATACGCGTGGGTTTTCTATGGATAAGTAGGTCTTCAAAAGTGATATTGAGGTTTCTAATATAATTTTTTTCTAAACTGAATAGTTAACATTACCATGTAAACTTCCACCGAAAATTGGTTTGAACGAGATCTAGTGAGTAGTTCTTTTTTTAATACGTCATAAATCGTAAACCGCAAATTTTGCTTATAATATATACCTACAGGTTTGTACGGAACCCTCGGTGCGCGAGTCCGACTCGCACTTGTTTTATAATTTTGATATCATTATCAGGTGCGATTTAGTTTCCATTTCACGAAAGCTTTTCCAAACTGCTGTTATATGCTACGAATATGACTGTGACTGTATCTGAAGCAAATAAAATAAAAAGGACCCTAGACGTGGGTCCTCACGTTCAGTCGCGACTACTCGGGAGATGTGCAAAGATCAGTCAAGCATGAATCTACGTATCTTCTATTAAATGCATCTTATTCACGCCATGACTTCGTGGAATATTACTGACTTTTCCTAGGATTTATTGAACTATAAAAATTAATAAGTGAGTTTGTTTTTGTTTTGCTATATTTCCTGTACCTGTATCAGCTACCCAACATCGCCCTTAAATGTGATCACACACTTCTGGAACACCCTGTTTACAGGTTTTTGCTACGGGAGTCCACTGCATGTGAGAAGCACAGGACCGGCTGATGTGGCGGTTAGGAGAGGGCTATGTCAACTATGTCAATCATTTGGCGTTTTGTGGCTGAAATAATGACGGTTTCACGTTTATCACCAAACTCTACAAAGCTCTATTGTTTGAGTTTGATTTGATGAGTCTCAAAACCTACCGATTGCATCAACTCCCAATCAGCAATTACAACAAATATACATTTCAACAAAAAGTCTCGATTAATAAATCTGTTACACTTGATATCGTAACCTTAATCAACCTTAAGCAATCATTAAGTGCTATTTCATTTACAACCAGCCGAAGTGCCGACATCAGATCGATGTTTGCATGCAATTTTATATCGATAAACGATTACTTATAAGCTGCATCGAAACAAGTTTCAACGTATCGATGTTAAGAAGGTATTAATTATGACCTTGAACTTAAAGATTGCACCTCGCCTTTTTAATATCTGATCGAACTTAAGTAACAGGCATTTAATTTTGTCTGAAACTCGTTTTTAAATTATAAAATTAAAACTGGGGGCACGGCAGTGCCCCCGTCAAGTCTCGAGCATTTGAGTTTTGTGCTCTCCTTGGAAATTAATGGTAAGTGCGGTCTTTGTGTTTATAGATACTAAAAAAACTTTTTACAAAAAAATACAACCGACTTCCAAAAAAAAACACTGCAAAGTAAAAAATAACTTTAATTTCGGAAGTCGGTGTTTTTGTTACTTTCTTCGTATTTTGACACCGACTTCCGAAATTAAAGTTATTTTTTACTTTGCAGTGTTTTTTTTTGGAAGTCGGTTGTATTTTTTTGTAAAAAGTTTTTTATTTTTCACTTTTTAGTGGTGCCCCACACCTAACAACACCACTGCAAAATCGCAGAAAAGCAAAATACGCAACTTCGATTATCAAAGAATCATCTAAATAGTCAAATTCCAGGTATTTCGATTTAAAATCCAAAGTTTGTAACCGATTTTGATATGATTTAAATGGGACCAATCTGCAAGTATATCCTTTCAGATAAAACAAGAATTTTTCAAATCGGTTCATAATTGTCGGAGTTATTGTTAAAAAAAAACAACCGAATTGATAACCTCCTCCTTTTTGGGAAGTCGGTTAAAAATGACCTTGAGGATGAGATCTGAGAAGAACTCAAGTTCAAATGGGACCCTTGAGACCCTCTCAGAGAAAGAATATAGGTTCCTATAGCTTTCTGTAATTCAAAAAGTTGTTGCTGGACTAGACAAAAGTGCTTACACAACTGCAAAACACGTATCAGTTGTGTCGTAGTGTCAATTTTTTTAATTTTTTGGAGACTCCGCTGTCCATCCGTCTATCTGTCTGTTTTTTTAAGTAACGTTCGCATTCGCATACTTATCTGTCGCAATCTGTCAAAAATGGAGGATTTATTGACGTATTGCGATTTCGAACCTTGTTTTAAAATTAGTAGACTTGGCTCTCTGAAATGACGGTGCTTTAGATAAGTAAGATAATCTATTAGAAAACTTACTACCTACATCTAATTTTAGCATCATAGCCTTACAGATTGGTCCCATGCTCCCAGAAGCACTGAAACTTTATGAAAGGACTAGCATACATATGGAAAGGATCCTTTAAGTACATTGAGGTTATTTGACCATCAATTGTAAAATAATGGGACGTGTTAATGAGATGACGGAGGGGGTGGCATATATTATATACCACATACTTATAGATGACAAATGACACAACCCTGTATTTTTAAACAGATCAAAATATGAATAATACAGTGCCGTAGTGACACAAAATACAAGCAAAATGCATTAGCTCACACGATTATTATAATATTATGTATGTTGGCATAATAAACACGCAATGTGATATAAAAAGCAGTTTCTCATAAAATAATATTTACAAGCGGTGAAAATCTAACATCGTCCTGAAAATTGTGTATATTTTTTACTAAAATAAATGGGCTTCCATTGCCTTAAATCTTAAAAATAACATTACTTACTCTCATATTATATTAACTTGCTTTTAACAGATACGGCGTAATACGCAGGATAAATATTTCTTAAGCCATTTTTTTGTATTCACTTCCCTTTCTGGTTTCCCTATAACGGAAGCCAGGGATGTTACCTATGAAATGAATAAAATTGTCTATCCCGATCCTGCTATGGTTATCTAAATTTTTTATAAAAGTCAAAGAATGTCCGTTTTCTTGGCTATTTGTTTATCAATCACACCTCAACGGAAGTAAGTAGATGAAACATTGGCATTGAATTTGGTCACATACTTTAATTTCGTAGGTTCGATCACTTGGGATGTAACAATACGTGAACCCGTGTGAATAGTGATATTTCCCACGTGCAAAAGCTAGTCTCAAATATTATACGTACCTACTTCCTTTCTTTACGCAGAAAAATTTCACCCTTTACATATACTGCCAGTGTAACAATTTATTATTTGCAGAGCCCACCACCGAAAGACAGGCTTTTGATTCTGATGACAGCCAACACATGTGTGGTAAATAATACCAACACTTTTGATATTCTAAAGCTTATCCTGAAGTTTAATATCCTGTTCAGCACAGCCTGTCAGTCTCCAGTGCATAGTATCAGACAACATACCCGCACAAAGAGTTTTATATCAGCTTCATCATTTCATACCGTCCTGGTACTGTTAGGTCGCAACTTCGCGCTTCAAAAGGCGTTTATGGAGGCAACATTATAAGCCCGCGTTTTCATCACAAACTATTCCTATGTTTTATGCTCTCAGGCTCATAAACAACGATATTCAAACGCGTTCGTGTAATAAAACTGAAATGTGGAACGTCTTTCCTACTCTAATTTACATTTTAAATTGTTTTGTGAATTACATATTCGTAAAGTTAACTGCTTTGGAGTTGTTAAATATTCCCTTTTTTCTTTGATACTTTATTTTTTATGTCGTTTCTGGGTAATATCAATGGTATTTCGGCCCATCAACACTAATTCTGGTTCAATCTATCAGAGGGCCTGAATTCGGGGCCGACATAAAACGTATCACTCAAATATATTACGTACCCAAGGACACAGTACCTACGCTTACACAAGTCCCATGTATTTTCAAAGGTATTAAAGGTTTTTTTTTAAGATTGGAACTCTTTTGAATGCGCTTTAAAACGAATGTATTTAAAATTGATCAACATACGCTGTTAAATACGAAATTTAGTAGATCATGTACATGTAAAGGTAGTTGTAGAAACAAACATGCCAGTCAACTGGAAAAGGATTTTAGGAAGCTAGCCCTAAGGTCGACCTATCTATCAGGTTTGCTTTGATAGCAAGCTTTACAAACAAATACAAGGAAATGTGAAATCTGCCCTGGTAAATTTACTCCAAGAAAATATGCAGCCCTGGTTACGGATATAGCATGAAACTGCCTATCTTACTAAGGGACATCTAGATATGGCAGTACCGAAAAAACTTTCTTTGAAAGAAGCTTTTATCAAAATCAACCCTTTGCCAAAAATCGAAAGCATATACAAAAACCATTCAATCCTAGGGCAATAATAATACAGGGCGTATTTGACATCGTAACGCAAACTTCGGGAAAAGGCTACACCTCATGCCACTAACCAAATTGTGGAAGTCATTAATCTCGCTAATGAACGGTTACAGAAATTGACATTTTCGAGCGCGCAATGTATTGTGAACAACGCGATCTAAACGCGTGAGAGCGTTGCACGCAATACATACCTCACGTCTTGCACACACACAGCGGTACACAGGTCTGGGACGCCGCGGCCGGCGACGCGCATGTACTAACGCGCCTAATAGGTACCACATAAAATTATTTAATCACTAGAAATAACTACGGTGCCTACCTGCTGATGGTAGGAACATGTTTATGCAGAATTTAAGAGAAAAAAAGCTGACCTTGGTCGGAGCTTGCTTTCTATCCGCGAATTGTGTTCGAATTTTTATTGCATCTAGGTAGGTTCCTACCGTCTAGCTAGATGGATGGCAACAAGCAAGGTCACCTTGAATAGAACACTGCATTACATCCTTCTGGAACATGCTTAAGATCTTGTTTTTGAAAAGCTTAAGAGAAAAGGAGCCATAAGCTTAGTCTTATAATTAAAATCACGATTCCGATAAGGATTAATTACAAAAAATAAGCTTGTAAGTACATCGAAATCCGAGTACGCAGGTAGCTAATGAACTACGAACTACCTAACTCTCTTTGAATGTACCTACCTCAATACCTACGAATATCAAACCCTCCGCCGACGGCAATACTTTCACATAAAATAATTTTAGTCACTCAAAAATACCTACCTACTATCATGTTTATGCAGAAGTCAAGGAGCCACAAGCTTACGTCTCTTAAATTCACGAACACAATTCCGATAAGGATTGACAACAAAGCCGGCGATGTGCGAGTCAGACTCTCACACAAAGGGTTCCGTACCATAACCATACACAAAAAACACGTTTCTTGTATGCGAGCTCTCTGTAAATTTTATTTTATTATTTGTTGTTATAGCAGAAATAGGGATACCATGCCTGAGATACAGCCCACTGACAGACAGACGGACAGTCGGCTGGACAGCAAAGGCTTAGTAATAGGGTTCCATTGGTTACTCTTCGGGTACGGAATCCAAAAAAGAAGCTTGCAAGTACCTACTTTGAGAACTGATTATGTAAGTATTAACTAGTAACTACCTAACTCACCTTAAGCTCGCTCACCCCTAACCAGATAGGGTTCGAAGTGGCCGCCGCCAGCATGCTCGCAGAGTTTCAGCGTGGTCACGGGGCAGAAACGTTGGGTCCTGGGCACACTCCTCACGCAAAAGAGGCAAACAAATTCACGATGCGATTCCTCATCTCGGCTGCGGAACACTGCGCACTCGGACACAAACACCTTGTCTTTTGTCTTTGACGTACCTAACCCCAAAGAAAAAACCTAATGGGGTCAAGTCTGGTGAGCGAGCTGGCCATGGCTCCCAGCCGAATCTCCCAATCCACCGATTCCCTAATGATTCTGTAAGGCAGCGTCTCACGTGAGGGGGAGCACCATGACGAGCTCCTCACAGTTCCCACGTACATGTTACCGTATTCTTGGGCACTGAAGTTCTCTTTAAGTCCAGATGACATTTTTCAATGAAACACAAAGACACACAAAAACACGCAAGTTCACAGAAAGAAACCAAAACTTGTCTTCTCTAACGTTTCGAAAAATGATTTTTGCAAAAAAAAGCACTCGTTCGCGATCAGCGTCAACAAGGAACTGACAAAAATCCATCACTAAAAATGTTCTTTCGATCTATCCTTTGAGGTCGCCGACAGATGCCTACATTGGACCTACAGTGCCAGGGCCGCGCTTGCGATGATAATAGTATGAAAATTCCTTTTTTTGCTTTTAATTTATTAATGTTTTTTTATCGAATAATTTTGGTATTGTAAAACTGAACTTTTTTTTTAAACCAAACAGAAACAAATTAGGGTCATCAATCGTCATGATTAAGTTTCAACACCCGTGTTGATAGAATTTTGCCGTATTTAAAATTCTATCACATTAATTGTTTCAAAGCGATAAATGGGTATAGCAAGATCCAATTGTAATAAGCATCACATTACTTATTGTAAATTTTATTTATTTAACAATTTATGTACAAACATTGTATCAGAACATAAGAAGGAAACAGAAAACAAAGCATTATTATGGATTGTGAAACGCGCTACTATTAATAGTAAGAAAAAAAAAGATTATTTTCTCGGTCGAGTATCATCATGACTCCACGCTCCAATAAACGCTTATTAAAAAGCGTTTTACCGGTTACACCCAAATACGGCCCTGGTTTCGTCGGCGTTTGTCAAAGGTCAAAGAGCGCGCACTACGCGTTGCCGCCGCAATAAGAAAATGGGTTTTATCGACACCAAACGAAGTAACCGATTTTCAACCTTAGCCTATTACGTTAATGTTGGAAATCGGCTACTTCGTTTTGCTATGATACGTTTCATTTTCTTTGGAATGCAGTCTTAGGCGGCATGCTTTTAACAAATCATACACGCGTGACACACATGCATACTTGTTAGTGTGTGGGCAGCTACTATGCATTGCGTTGACCTTTCGTTTGTACTTTAGCACAGCTGATGTGGTTTTATTTACATTGCTCTTTTTAGTGAAACTAGTTAATTAATTATTTTTTTATTAAAAATCTCATTGCGTTAGGTCAGAATAACGATTATGAGTAGTCTAAAGTAAAAAAAACTCTTGAAAAAACTGGAAAAATGAGAAAAAAGCCGATGAAAATTTCCAACTCTGGGGTGTCCAGAATCATGCCCTGGACCCATGGAAATCGTTTGTGCGTCGATGTCAGATACACCGTGTATAAAAAACTTCGTATAGAAAGCTTTGAAGTAAAATCACAAATGTCGAAATCTTCTCATAGTTGCTTCAAACATTGCTAAATAGGTACCTCTAGATAAATCACTGACAATGAGATTTTATTAACCAGTAATAACGCATGTAGTAGCAGATATTTCTAAATAGCAGCTATGTACAAATCGTAAAATAAAATAAATAACTATGTAGCTGTGACGCTAAGTACTCAGCTTTAACGTAATAATAGTCAATACCTACCTAATTCAAACAGAGGTAAAGTAAGTGATAATATACGATATATACATAATAGGATACTTATGTGATTGGATTTTTATGCGACGGTAAATACCCATGGTATAGGTACCGAGTTTTAGAAAAAGTTTAGTTTCAGTAATAAAGCGCACTATCATTCAGGTCTGGACACAATTTTTAAATCGGCTCATAAACAATACCTATTTTTCTATTTCCTTCTTCTTATCTTCATATTCAATGTGTAGGTACATTTATGTTAAATACCTAAATAATTATATTACAGACATAAGATATTTATGTATATATATTTATTTATTTATTAGCATATTATTTATATGCATAGGAAAATAATTATTATTATGACCGAGGTAGCTAAAAGTTTTTTTTAAGTTATTGTCTATCCTAATATATAAAATTCTTCCGTTACTGAGCGACTGACAGATAACGCACAGCCGAAAAAAAAAACGGGACATGCGCGTACGAAGTTGCGGGCAAAAGCTAGTACTATTTAATGTACTTATGAAGAGAAGAAGAAGAATATAGAAGAGTTTGTTTGATTGATTGATTGATTGAAATAATATTCTCAAAAACTACTGGTCCGATTTGAAAAAATATTTTAGTGTTAGATAGCCTATTTATCGAGGAAGGCTATAGGCTATATATCATCACGCTAAGACAAATAGGAGCGGAGCAGCAGACGAAGTTGCACGGGTTATTATATTTGAGAGGTAAAGTTTTTGAGTTTGTGAGGCTGTAGGGGGTAATCTTTGTATCTACTGAGCAGATTTAAAAAAAAATCTTTTACTAATAGAAATCCACGTTATTTGTGAGTGTCATAATGCTATTATTAACCCGACAATACCGCTTTAGTCGACTAGTCTCTACCTCTAAAAATGTGCCAAATTAAAGCCCTGTTAAATGGACAACCAGAACGACAGGACTCGTTAAACGTCTCCATTTCAAGTGTCGGAGCCACATGATATCAGCGATCGAGTGTAACATGACATGGAGATCCCAAATTGGCACTTTTGAACGCAATAAAAATGTCCCGAGATGTGAACATTATTTATAACGTAGGTACTTGAAACAAGAAATATGAGCAGTTCTTTAAGTTACAATCTTTAATGATAAATTATTTTTAAAATATTATAGTAGTTTCGAAAGAACTCAGTTGCAAAAGAGTTATGTCTCTCTAACGTGCGTGTTTGTAAATAAAAAATCGTTTCTCACCGACATAAATTATTCAAAATTGTGACACCAATAACATTCAATTATATTATGAAGTCAACAATATTAATATCTGCTCACCGCTCCCCGTAACTTTAGCACGAAGCCATAACTTTGTGTGTGTGCGCGCCTTCACTTCAAACTCTTGAACAATCTTGAGAACGCACGAGTGTTAGAACCTATAAATTATTTAGGTAAGGTAGTTTAAGTTTTAGCGGGTTTACACATCAATAAATAATCCCCGCGTAGGTGCTTACATACCAGGGAAACTTAATTTATATCCCCCACTTCGACATGACACCCGTAAGTCAGCATAATACCGGAGTTACGATCCTCCGAGATCAAATTCGTCAGCTGCAATCTGCGATACTATTTCCACTTTAAAACAATGCGATACCTCATCAAACTGCTCAAACACGCTGACAATTGTGATTGGATTCTATCTACGGACGTCGTTATTGCCTAAATTAACGTAGCAATGCACCCGAATGCAACTGCATCAGCGTGTAGTGAAATCAGAGCGGGATATTCATTACGCAATATTTTCCCCGCCCTAGAGAATCGCGATGAAGCGTATATAGGGGAAAAAACGGCGAACTTCGTTTCACAAACAAAGCGCGCGCCTGAAAGGGGCCTGTGAAAAACATTTTCATTGTGTCTGCGAGTCGCTCGATTTTTAATCTTCCCCGCGTCTCTCTGTAAGTTTATTGTGAGCTTTACGAATCAGTTGACGAAAGTCACTGAAACCTACCCAGCCATCGACTCCTGAATCGGGCACATCATATCAATCCTAACTTCACACATGAAACAACTCACTTGAAACTTCTGTGGGACCCTAAAAAGTTTTTGAACTAATTTCATCAGGAACCCACTTACTATTGAATACATATAAATAAGCCCGATATTACATACTCGTAATTTCAGGACTCAACCACGCAAACATGTTTACAGTAATAAAGATTCAAATTTAAATCTGTCAACAAAAGTTTAATTTATTAGTTTCAGTAAACTTTTATTGTTATGAGTTGCGACAATAAAAACCCCGGGCAGTGGTTCACCGACTGACACGTTTGTTTGACCCCGGATTTTAATTGCAGTGCTAAAACACGTAAAGGGGAATGTGATATTTACATAAAAGAGGTGTGATTTTGCAGATGACACAAAAACATGCGAAACTGTCCTTGAAACCGTACCTACTTGTGTACGATGTACCTTCTTAAGTCACCAACGGATGTGGGCCAGACGAAATGTACCACACTAATAAATTTGGGTCTAACTATTCAACTACCTATCAATTCGTACTTCCTAAGGACGATTCTTATTGTATCCAGTCTACCTCGACCTTCATCAACCGCTGAAAGATTCCCTCTTCGCTCATTACTTGTGGTCAATGCGGGGGGAGGGGTGTTCTTCCTTAGCTGGTCGTGACATGTGTGAAAGGCAGGGATCCACTCGATGTCCCTCATGTTTCATTCATGCTGTTGAAGACGATGTTGTGACGTGTTCACGGCTCCGCGATACAGTCATGCATTGATCAGTATTGTTGCGAATTGTATGGATACACAATACATATTGTGGCTTTTGAACTAGTTAGATATCTAACAGTTAACGTCTAGCATTGTTTGGAATACCAATTGAGTAAAGATTTAGCATTTTTTTATAATAATTATAAAAAACCGGCCAAGTGCGAGTCCGACTCGTGCACTGAGGGTTCCGTAAGCAGAAGTTGCGATTTACGATTTATGATGTATTAAAAAAAAACTACTCACTAGATCCCGTTCAAACCAATTTTCGCTGGTAGTTTACATGGTAATGTACATCATATATTTTTTTTTAGTTTTATCATTCTCTTATTTTAGAAGTTAAGGGGGGGGGGGGGACAAATTTTTCCACTTTGGAAGTGTCTGTCGCGCAAACTATTCAGTTTAGGAAAAAATGATCTTTGAAACCTCAATATCATTTTTAAAGACCTATCCATAGATACCCTACACGTATAAGTACGATAAAAAAAAAAATTTTGAGATACAGTTCTAAGTATGGGGACCCCCAAAATTTATTGTTTTTTTTTCTATTTTTATGTGAAAATCTTTATGCGGTTCACAAAATACATCTTCTAACTAAATTTCAACAGCGTAGTTCTTATAGTTTCGGAGAAAAGTGGCTGTGACATACGGACGGACAGACAGACAGACATGACGAATCTATAAGGGTTCCGTTCTTACCATTTGGCTACGGAACCCTAATTAGTTAGCGATGTTCCCACTGTTGGAGCTCTGTCTTCCTCCTTGTGACTTTGTGAGAAAGGGTATGCGGAAACCCACCAGTCACCACACGAAGCCAGTGTAGGTTTTGTATACTAATATAATGACTCCAAGGCTGACAGGTCCACGACTTGATCTTCAAGGTTAAGCAGCGTTTGACCATCTTATCTTACCGTGATTCCTCCGTATCTCAAAAACAGGCAAAGTGCTAGTCAGACTCGCACACGAGGGGTTCCGTACCATCAACTTTAACTTTTATTATTTATTGTCTACGTTTCCCAACGCTTACAACCCTAATTTCTTCAAAGTTAAAGTGAACAGGCTCGTTAGGTTTTGTCTCTGTCAACTCTGACCTAGACGTTACTAGAGTCAAGAGCAAAACCATAACAAATAAAAAAAAATATAGCGGCAATAGAAATACATAATCGGTTTCAAATCACTACCTACTACGGTTCTTGAGATACGGCCCGCTGACATACAGACGGACGGGCGGACGTCGGAAGCTTAGTTTTAGGGTTCCGTTGGTTACCCTTTCGATAAGGAACCTTAAAAAGAACGTTGAGCCGTTGGTTCCGACTTACTAAAGATCTTTGAGAGTCGTTACGGGTAGTTAGAAGCAAGGAGTTCTGACACCAGTCTTGTGACAATCAGATAAGCAGTCACTCCATATGAAGTACTGGTACTCAGCTGTACCCGGAAAGACTGGAAGTGGACCCCAACACAGTTGGGAAAAGGCTAGGCAGATTGAGGACCCAGAGTTGCGGAATTGGTTCGTAATCACTGCGGCACTTTTTTTTTTGTTATCGATGGGAAATCATCAAATGACTTCCCCCGCTCTGGGCGGAGCGGGAGGGAGTGTCAGACTCTTACTGACTAAAACCCATCCATATTCCTTCAGTACCCTTCATTTATTTATTTATTTATTTATTTATTTATTTATTTATTTACTTATTTATTTATTTATTTATTTATTTATTTATTTATTTATTTATTTATTTATTTATTTATTTATTTATTTATTTATTTATTTATGTACACACAAGAAATTAAAAAACTAAAAATGTATACAGAAAAAAGAGTACAAAGGTACTGCTTATTTCAAATGAAATTTCTTCCAGCAGACCCTTTGTGTTCCGGAGCCATGGTATCTCTTTCGAATAGTCCCGCGACTCCGGTTCACTGCGGCCCTGAAACGCAAAGGGCATTAGGAGGAACACAGATGGATTTTAGTCAGTAAGAGTCTGACACTCCCTTCTGCTTTACCCAAAGCGGGAAGAGTCATTTGATGATATCCTTAAAAAAAGCGCAGTTGGGAAAACGCTAGGCAGATTGAGGACAAATACTTGTTTCTGACTTCAAACTGTTTAGTTTAGAGAACTAGCCGCGTTATTAAAAAACAAACTTATAACCAAGAAGTCGGATCGCCAAGTAAAATGGTAATACGAAAAGTATTCTTAGAAAACTGTTTAACTTAACACTGGCTTTGCAATTAATAACCAGATTGCGTGCTGTGCACTTTTTGTTTAAAAGGGGTCAAGAAAAGTGACATTAGTGAAGTAATTTGTTACACTGCAACTATAAACTTGCCGTGTTTATTCCCCTATGCATACTCAATGAAGTCTGTACTAAGTCTAAGTTACCCATGAGTGTAACTTCAAGTATTAAGCTTTAAGTTTGCTGCCACTTGGTTTGATTACGGTTTTATTATTTAGGAGTGTTCGTTGTCGGTGACGGTGAAGAATAATGCATGCTTACCAAACCTGTTTATAGCTTTAGAGTAACATGCGACTGAAGATGTGCCAGACGTACTGCAGGACACAGCCAAAGTCTGGAGGTCTCTTCCCGCATCTGCGTTCAGTCTGCAGAGCAAGAGTGACCAGACAGCCTCTGACGTCGTTTATTCCATCGTAGGCCTTGTTCATCACTTACCACCAGACGAGACCGAGGAACAAAAACGAGTCTGACTTCCTTCCGTGCCATAAACAGGAAATTCGAACTTTGCATTTTATTTTAATTATAAACATTACATAATAAAAATGAAATGCAAAATTAGCGGCAATAGAAATACACGCTGTGCCACAAAATTTCAACGGTCTACCTATTGCGGTTCATGAGATACAGAAGCTGACAGACAGACGGACGGATAAACAGACGGACAGCGGATGCTGTGTAATAGGGTTGGTTACCCGTCGGGTTCGTAATCTAAAAAAAGTATTTAATCTGATAACCTCAAACATAACCAATTGCTCTGTATAGTATGGCGAACGAAGAAAGGATAAAAAAACTGCGTTTTAAAAAACCGACTTCAATATACCGTCCGAATTGAGAACCTACTCCTTTTTGAAGTCGGTTAAAAACTAAATCTTTGATAAAATCAATTTCGCTTTCGACAGTTTATGCAAAATAAAAATTATTTAAAGTTTATGATTATCTTGTTTAGTTCATAAGTTGTATTTTTTTTTAATTTCATACTTTTTTAATTTTTGCTGTATTTTTCTCTAATTCGTATCTTTGACATTTCTATTTTGTGACATTTTTTTTAATTGTTAATCTTTCAATGATAATGTTCTTCATACCTATAAGTGATGTATTTACACAGAATTGTACACTAAATGATTTCCTGTTATTGCCATAATTGTAAATATGTCGTCGGTGTGCCTTGATAAATAAATATATAAATGATTTCAAACACAATGTGAATTGTTCCTGAAGAAATTGAATTCAATTTGAATAGAAAAATATAAAATAGAAGTAAGTTAGTACTCCTCTAATTAAAATAATGATGGGAGACCATGCAGTTCATGAATATTTAGTAGCTCTGCCCACTCAAACTGAGCTTAGTTTGTTCGTAGGATAAAAGCCAGTGGCTTTAAGTACTCAGGTAAGCTAATTAACTCTTGGTTTATGAAAGGGCTAATCAAGTTTTTAATGAGCGATATAATATTGAAGGAATATGAGTGTCTATTGTGTGAATTGTGTCTAACTAATTTAAATTCATATTTTAATAATATGGGTAGGTAACATATCTCTTAAAACAAGCATTTCTGTACACACATGGAATATCACTTTGTCAATTAATTTCCAATGAGCCTAAACACGATGATGGTATATCTTGGTTGGTTGATAAGTTCGACCGCACCTTCCGGTTGCAAAATTGCGAATCAAAGCAGGTTCATAGTGCCATATTATTGAATCTTACTTTAATGCAGTTTAAGTTAAATCGAATGCCAGGGAGTGTTGAAAAATTTATGACTAATTTTTAACAAATTTGTGGACACGACATGTTTTTTTTAACTCCATCGCTGAATTCTTCTTTATCTTTTCCTTACAAAATCCACGATTCTTTTGAGGCCGCAGGTTAAACCGTGAGAAAAAACTCGTATCAAAGAATGAGCTTTTTCATTAGATATTAACAATTAATTAAATTTAATTATTATTAATAAACTATTAAAGATTTTTTACGATATTTATTTATACAACCCACTATTTTATCTCCAGACAACTAATTTCTATAAGATATTGATATTTAATTTATTCGAGAAACTCGAATCATAAGTTATTCGTTTTCATCGCCATCTCGTTATTGTGTTTTACGAGTTTTTAATAACTTTGAGAGTAACTTACGATAATTCATTAGTAGTATATTTTATAAATTAATATTAATAAATACCTACGTCTAATATTAGCAAATTCGTTAGCGACCTTTGAATAGGTGTACAAATTAATCAATGCCAAAGGTCATGTAAACTAATTCTAATTAATTTCTGACTAACCCAAGGTAAGTTAGAGGTTGTGGTCAAGATCTAGAATACATTAAGATTTATGTTTACCTATTAAAATGGCATTTACAGACTCAAGAGTAATCAAACTATTTCTCATGTTTGAAGCTTGCTAATGCAAGTTGTGATAGTGTGTTGGTCAATTACTAGTGACCTGTACCATCATCTATACCATAGATATAATAAACAACTGTTTTTTTTATTTATGTGATCTATACTAATATGACAAAGCTAAAAAAATTTAGCGTATGGTTGAACGCGCTAATCTCAGGAGCTTACTGGTTGGAATTGAAAAAAAAAAACTTTTACCTAATCTTGGATAGCCCATTTATCAAGGAAGGCTATAGGAGATATACCATTACACTGCAACTAAAAATAGCTGAGCATTAATGAAAAATGTGACTCAGACGGAGCTGATCGGATCAGCTAGTCTTGGACAACTTACTGGCAGATAACTTTATAAGATTTGTTTACTATTTATAAATTTATCTAGACTAACTGGTTACTTAGGTGTAACCAAACCTAAATCTCATCAAACTAACAACACTAGTCCATCAAAATCTATTACTAAAATTAAATCGCATAATAAAAACGTTTTAAGAAATAAATTTCGCCCAGTGCCACTTACGTCGGGTTCAAGAATTATGAATAAAACATGGCACACTTCTTGCTACGGCGCGGCTATCACTCTTGCGCTGTGAGCCACCCATCCATCCATTATACAAGGCGTTATTGTACTTCCTGCCTTATAGCACATCATTTTGTGGGCCCCGGAGGCCCATTGAAGCAAGATCGAGTGTATTCTTGTTTATTGTTTCCTCAGACCCGCCATAACAAAAGCGTAAGACCCTGAGGTGACCCACTCACGAATGTACGACTATTTTCGTCGCCCACCTTAGACCTGTTTTTATTCGCATACCTTCACGTCTCGGATAATTCATCCTATACTTAATATATAATGTGGTTTGGAGAATCTTGTGAGTAACACGTCTTTGAGCAGGTCTTGCATACTGATCTCAAAATGGTAATAATAAGTTGGGTTTTATTCCGTCTGAATGGTGTGCTAAATAATTCATTAGTGATTAAAAATAGACTTATCTTTGGTATGATCGAATAAACCTCCCTGAATCCATCTTTTCCACATAAGTAAGCATGTTGAATTGAACTGTAAGGTACTTGATGGCAATAAAGATCTACTAGTCATTGTGACTTTGCTTGGAGTAAATATAAATGTTCGGTACTTGTGTACTTTTATGTTTATATAAAACATTACCAGTTATTATTGAAAGTATTTCTTTAATTTTTTTCTTTTATTTGAGATGACTTTGCTCTAGAATCTTATCTAAATAGGTCAGAGGTGACAGAGACAAAGTCAATGATGGAGTGAGTGTCATTGCTATCATGATGATGGTAAGTTTAGACTATGACACTATAAACGGTACCCTCAGTGTTATACATCGAAGTGTATCTGAATGAACACGAGTGTCTCTGATTGCAAAATTTATTATGACACGATAATTACTCAGACACGCAAAATTCGTACAAGTGTAAACAGTGTCGGACATTTATGTTGGAATTTCTGTCGTAGTCTAAACGTACCTTGATGCCTGTCTAGATTTTTTCGCTAAATATGAAGACTCGCGTTTGTAGAGGATTCTCAAGCCAACATTCTTTCTTATGCTGATTCTACACAAACATGTTCACTAGGCTTTTGTTTTGTCTCGGTGCTTAAAAGCCAGGTATTCAGTAAAACTCGCCACATAATTGATGAAGGAACAACATGAGCTTGCTAATGAGGCTACCAGCAGTTCTCTAAACAACGCGGTTCTTGGCAATTAGCCGGGAAACACTAGCATTAAGAAAAGGGGTAACTTAGTACCTGAACTTATTCTTTACTAAAGACACTATACTTACATTGTAAGCAGGAGTCGCTTCAGTATACCTTTTGAGGTGTATCTTTTTAGCAGCTTTAATTATCTTCAAATTATTAATTTTTTTTAAAGCTTACAAAGTTAAGCTTTAGGTGTAGAAGCTTTAATTATATTTACCGGATTTTTTTCTTTAGGGTGTAGTTTTCACCGCTAAAATGACCGCAAAACGAACGGCGATGCGCCACCGGTACATGGTGGACATCCCACCCACACGCACAAAACTTCTTGGGATCACATTCATAGTGCGTACAGCAAAGGATTGGAATTCCCTGCCGGAGTCTGTGTTTCCTGATAGCTACAACCTGGGAGTCTTTAAGTCAAGAGTGAAAGGTTACTTCAAGCGTGTTGCATCTTAAACCGCATCATCGCTTACCATCAGGTGAGAAATTGGTCAAACGCTTGCGCAAAAATTGAGATGTAAGCTACCCTATCTTTCAAGTTGGATCAAATTGAACACGGTGTGCAAATTTGATTAAAATCGGTTAAGTAGTTTAAGAGTCCATCGCGGACAAACAACGTGACACGTGATTTATATATATTAAGAAAATGATTCTCTTCTTAAAATGATGGACCCAAAGAATCGCACATTACTATTTGCCTAGCACTTCCGAAATATGCAGGCGTCGGCTTCCGGTCCAGCCGGATGCAACGAATACCAGTATTTTACACGGAGCGACTGCCTATCCGAACTCAACATGCCATTTCCCCGTGGAATTCCTTTCAAAGAATGTTTATGTACCCAACTAAAATGATATTTGTTTGAGGATTTGCTCTAAGCTTGAGCTTACACTGTACACACTATAGGATCCAAGAATGCATAAAAAATTCAGTGCAAACATCTCCCTGAATCCATTTCAGGCATATGCGGGATCGCGAACCCAGTTTCCCTGTGTATCTATTTACATTAAATACATCAAGCATAGGTTGCAAGCCAACCGAAACCACAGGGCCATTACCACAGAATAATAAAATAGTACAGAAGCTAACCTTTGTGCCACCGCGGCTAGTAATTTGGGTCAGCGACTTTTTTCAAATGTTATTGTTGAAATTTAATTTGAAAAATATAAAATAGTTTGGCCGGTCTTCCCCAAATGAGTTTTTGCGATTGGAAGACTAGATTTTTATATTGTAATTGTAGTTCAAAGGCTCGTTTTGGGGACTACTCACACTTATTCAGCTCCATTCGTTTCGCTGAACGATTTTGGTATTTGTACTTATACAAATCCGCTTCTATCAGCCGCGTACAGTGTCGTAAGAATAAGAAGGCGTCATCGTCGGAACAGAGCTGAACTCTGTCTATAGCACTCGCATGATAATAACACATTTGTACCCATTTTATACTTGTTTGCCGCGAAAGCTGAATAGATGCGCATACCAAATCGTTGTTTTCTACGGGTATAAGATATAGAATAGAGCTGAATAAGTGTGAGTAATGTATTCGATTTTTAAGTGCTACCAAAATGTCTCATTTTGACGGATGTAACCACGGAATGAATATACTGCAATAACCCAAACCTGTGCGTTCGCCGTAACGGGTGTTTCGCTTCTATAACCTCTATGCCATTACAAATAAAATTACTACGACACACCGGGCCGGCCGCTTCGGTTTAAACGCACCGGAATGGATTCACTCAATTTTGCGAAATAAAATAAAATATTTTTCAAAATATCGACTGAATTTGCTTTAATTGAAATTCGATAGTGCATTATGCCTTTTGGGTAATCGAATTGTTTGGGAGTTGCCAGGTCTACGTTAATGTTGGTAGGTGTTGTGCAACATGTCATGGGTGATGGCAAAGGAGATCCACTGTAATTTGGTGTGATTTATTTTTGAAGTGAACACTCTTTAACGGTGTTGAGCACTTTCTTTGGGATGGGTGTCAAATGTTAAACTCGCGTCAGGACACTGACCTGATCGAAAATTCGTAAAACGGATGATTCAAAAATGCACAACGTTAATGTTCAAGTTTTCACTTCTGCTGGCACTCCCGGAGTTTTTATTTTGTAAAGCGTCAGCGTAAATGACCCCAAGTGAAATGGGATAAAGGCCAAGAAGATGAGTGACAGTGCTTAGTAACATAGTGACCATAAGAAAGTCTACATCAACCGTCCAAAGCATCTGGTTTTTCATCGATTGTATTGTAGTTTGCAGTGGTCTGATGGCAGATACATCTCTAGACCTCCACTCGAACACATGAAGCCTCCCTTTGAAAGAAAGAGAGTGGGCTATAATCCACCGCATAGTCAAAGCACGGGATGGTATCACATCACATCTGCCTAGCCTTTTCCCAACTATATTGGGGTCGGCTTCCAGTCAAATTGAATTCAGCTGAATATCAGAATTTTACGTGGAGTGGCTGCCTACCAGACCTCCACAACCCATTAACTGGGTAACACGGTTCTCCTTTGCAAGACTGGTGTCAGATTTCTGGCTTCTGACTATCCGTAACGACTGCCAAAGATCTCCAAATGCCAGCCGGGACCAACAGCTTAACGTACTTTCCGAGGCACGGAGGAAACTCGGCATGTTAAGATGGTCACCCATCCACAGAAATACCTCGACAAGCGTTGCTTAACCTTGAAGATCGACCTGCTGAGCGGCTGTTATTATTTAACCACGAGCTTCTCTATGAGTATCACAACAAGTAAAATTCCGTTATTTCAGCCCTTTATAAGCCAACCTTGACTCGGAGCAGGCAGATCTTCGGCATGATCTAACTCTAACTCAATAGTGGAAATGCACACAATGCATCCTAAACAACGTTTGTTTTAGCTCGCTCATATTTAGTTAGCGAGCTGAACTCATGAGTAACATACAAACAACTGTAGTTCGGTTCGATGCAATAAACAAACACGTTGGCAGGCTGGTATGCTCTTAATTTTTCGTCATGGCACTTGCTTCCACTAGGACCACCAGGAGTGTGTGAAATTTTTTGGTGGCCAAAGAAACACAGACAGGCCAATGTGTGATTGGGTAGGTCCCGCTGCCATGAACTACCCAATCAGCAAACGGCTGACCGTTTACTTAGAGTACGCTGGGCAATAATCACAACACGGTGGATCCTCAGGAGATGGACAGCATCACTGAGACCGGTCCAAGAACAAGACGATCTAGGAGTATACCGCAAAAAGTGGTAGGTACAAGGTGACTTGGGAATAACTGGAACAAATTGGGAGAAGCGTTAAATTGTGCCTGGCAGCAGAACAGGGTTAGGTTTACAAGAACAATAAAACCAGCTGGTCTGTTCTGTCGACATCTCACCGTGTTCACTTAGGTGGAGTGAACGACAAGTGAGCTGTCATTCCATCTTGTTTGTATGGGTTGACAGCTCACTTTGTGATTACTTCATCAATGCCTTCATTTCGACATGTTTACAAAATCGAGCGGCAGTAGGTACCACTTTCCACTATTTTGCGACCCGGGAATAAAACCCATAACCCATTCTTCCACAAGATCAACTAAACAGTTATGTTTGGACAAAACAACTCTAGCATTGTGTTTTTTTTTTAACTTGTTATGGGCATAGTTAAAAAAATTTCAATCATGATTAGTATGTTATTTTTAAGTGCTATGCCATGTCTCATTGCATAAGCTCTTAAAAATATCCTGTAGTTTTTTACACAGAGTTAAATAAAGATATTAGCTTTAACACACCAAACTGCTATTAATTGCACAGAATTCTTATTTAGACGCGTTTTATCCGGTTTGTTAGTGGCGGTAAATATTAACTACCATTGTTTCTCCAGTTCATCATTAATTTTAAAGTTCAAATATTAAGCATTCATTTTAAACTGTTCATTGATCTTTGAAAGCTGAAGAAAGCGAAGATAAATAAACATGGGTTTGTGCCACTTACATGACATGAGAAATGAGAGTGGATGCGCAAACATGGTGATATAAACATTATTTGCACAGTCCTCATTGGAGCGGTCGTGAAACTTTTACTCTTTTATTTTATTAGCTGCGGACACCGGCTTTGCCTGTTGTTGAGAGTCCCCAAGGTAGCATGCTGGATAAAAACCCTAAATACTTTCCAGGATATGGTCTACCCGTGTGCCAAGTTTCATCCAAATCCGTTAAACTGAAATTCATGGGTAGAGGTAACAAACATACTGTTACTTACGCGTTTATTATATGAGTATGGACTAATGATGGATTAGGTTCCCACTCCAAAATAAAAAATAAAAAAAAATATTCAAGTCCTTTATTCAAATTGGGCTTGAGCCATCTTTTTAACCGACTTCCCAAAAAGGAGGAGGTTATGAATTCGGTTGTATGTTTTTTTTTTATATGTTTGTTACCTGATAACTCCGACAGTTATGAACCGATTTGAAAAACTCTTGTTTTATCTGAAAGAATTTTTTGAGATTGGTCCCATTTAAATTTTATGAAAATCGGTTACGAACTTTGGATTTTCAGCTCACTCTATGATACTACAGTAGTAGATTAAGATACGAGGGGATAAAGCAGTGTCTCATTATGACGCGGGCGTCATATTAAATTCCAAACACAATGAAGGATTCAAGAGTGAAAAGTTAAGAGTTTACTCACGAGCGAAGCAAGGGAGTAAACACAAGAATCCTGAATGCAGCGAGGGATTCAAGCTAGCCCAAGGTAAAGCCTTTATCCTTGAGGAACATACTCTACTTTTCACACCTACTGCGAGAAAATTGTGCTCTAGCCATGAAAACAGGTCCAGCCCACCATCGGGTGGTATAATATTGTATTGGTATAATATTAATCGGGAGTAATATTGTACTGAATTTCATTATAACCCGGGCGATAATGTGATTTGAATTTGGAACGCATTTTGACAGCGCTCGCTGCAGGTTCACTAGATACACTATACCTGAATAGGATATTGTGAGCACTTAATCTTGATCGACAGAATTTTAAACATGCTCTCTCTCTCTCTCTCAACCACATCATTGTTCACAATCAGGTGAGACAGTGGTCAACCGTGAGCCTACCAATAATAAGAAAAAGAAATCGCCCATACGATACTAAAAGGTAACTTCGGTAGGGTAATCGCAATCGCAATACCACAGACCAATCACTGAAAACCAAAAATAAATACTGCACTACCTAACTTAAACAACCACAATACACTACACCAAATAATATCATACAAAAACACTGAATTATTCATTGTATTTGCCATACTTTCTCCTACAAAATATACAAAAGAATTCTCTGTTAACACTTTTATTTCTAAGTGTTGATTAATATATATTGGAGCCAGGAGGGGCAATTCTCTCGGGATACGATAATTTACGGCGCGGCCCACCGACAATACCTTATTTACGTTTAAATAAAATACGATCATTGGATTATTGATAAAAAACCTAAGCCACCGATATTCGCAATACATTTTGTGGAATAACGAAGATTAATGCGAAAAAACCGGACTGTAGTTCGTGACTCGTCGTTAATATTCTGTCAGATGGTTTTTTTTTTCATTTTAATACCTCGTGTTGTCCTAATGCTGGACAAAGGTCTTTCCCAAAAATTATACAGCTAACTCTAGCTGTTGACTTTCCAGCCAGTCTGTCAGGAATCGTCTAAGGCAAAGTCAAACCAAGCCAGGCCAAGCCTAAGTCGTCTGATAGATATGCCCATTAAAGGTAAGATTGGTTAAGTCATAAAAGTTATCTGGACGACGTGAATTGTAATTTTATTAGTGAAAGGAAAAATCGATGACTTGTTTTGCAAAACGGGTCCCCCCCCCCTGTAACTTCTAAAATAAGAGATAATAAAACTAAAAAAAAATTATGACGTACATTACCATGTAAACTTCCACCGAAAATTGGTTTGATCGAGATCTAGTAAGTAGTTTTTTTTTAAACGTCATAAAACGTAAACCGCAACTTTTGCTTATAATATATACCTACAGGTTTGTACGGAACCTTCATAGATATATTGATTGCACTTCTTTTACCACTATTTATTTTTGCAGCGCCCAAAAATTATCTGGTAGAAAATGCCTTTACAGCATGTTCGCCTCCGTGAATTGTGTATGCGTAAGGCATTAAATACAAAAATAGCATGACAGAATGATGGTACACAGGAGACTGTCCAAGGATCACTAGACGTGTGTACCTAAGCTGTAAGAACATAATCAGTCTTGCATTTCCATTCGACTTCAATAGTTTTCCACGAGAATTCAATAATTTTCAAAGAGCGTAACTACCTACGTTTTGTAAAAATCGACCATTCAATTTTACACTCACTGAACACAACATATTGTTCAGGTATTTCGAAATCAAAGGAATGCACGCACAGAAGCGCCATATTTTTGTATTGTTCCATAGATTTCGTTGCCATCACCCATGAATGGCATATTGGAAAAGGATTATTTTATCAAACAACGGGGCACGGGATTGAACATTGAAAACCAGAAACAAGTTGACTGATACTCGTATAGCAAGCATACAAGTATACACTCGGCCGCGTTGTAAAAATGGTATATAGGTACTTTAAATTTTTTAAAGAGAGTCTGCTTGCGTCTTCAACATGCTCTGCCAGTAGTGATAGAGAAACAATAATACTAGCTGACCCGCGCAACTTCGTCTGCATCACATTTTCCATTAAGGCTCCGCTCCTGTTTGTCTTAGCGTGATGATATATAGCCTATAGCCTTCCTCGATATTTGGCTATCTAATACTGAAAGAATGTTCCAAATCGAATCAGTAGTTCCTGAGATTAGCGCATTCAAGCAAACAAACTCTTCAGCTTTATAATATTACTGTCTAGTCGACCCGCGTAACATCGTCTGCGTCACATTTTCCATTAATGCTCAGCTCCTATTTGTCTTAGCGTGATGATATATAGCCTAAAGCCTTCCTCGTTAAATGGGCTATCTACAACTGAAATAATTTTTCAAATCGGACGAGTAGTTCCTGAGATTAGCGCGTTCAACCAAACAAACAAACAAACAAATAAAACAAACAAACAAACTCTTCTGCTTCATAATATTAGTATAGATAATAAAGTATAGATAGCCGTTGGCACTGGCATATTGGTAATGAGTAGGCGAGGTCAAAACTTGGTCATGTCATGAACATATTGGAAAAGCTCTATCATCATCATCTGCTAAACCACCTCTTTCCAACTATATTGGTATCGGCTTCCAGTTAAACCGGATTCAGCAAAATACCAGTAGTTAACGAATATTGAAAACAATTATATTAAGGTAATAATAGCCTATTTTGTCCCACTGATGTTTAAATGACACGGGCCAATATTTTCTCTAGGAGTTAGAGTGAGTAGGTAAAAAAGTTTTACTTTCAAACCACGTTGCTGTTCGTCAAATATCCATTTTGACCATGATTTTCAAGTGATATGAAACTGTCAATCAACTCGTCTTATCGCAGTCAACTGCTGGACTCGCCCAAGTTGCCCAACCCCACCCTCAGCCTTCTCCTGTGACTACCTAATGTAACCCAACTAATTTCTTCAGTGGAGGCAACCAACTGATTAATTCTGTTTTTCTTCCATTCCAAAATCATTAGCATTAAAATGTAGATGAGAGGATTAAAATTTAATTTCAATTTACATTTGTAACAGTGAGTAAAACCATCCCAAAATTTAATCAAAATATGACTAGTGTTTGGTTTAATAACGTTTAAATTATCATGGCAGAAAATAACGTATTTTAGTTTGGTTGCAGAATGTAAGCTATGTGTGCTGGGCATCCCACTGGTTACAGCAGTTACAACCCGACTACAAGTTGTTGGTTCTACTGGTTGGACTACAGGCAGTTCGAACCCAAGTATTTAGAAATTTTTTCACACCACCTGCACGAAAACGTCATAGTAGATTATGAAACAAGGGGATAAAACAGTGTCTGATGTCATGCGTCATATTGAATCCCGAACACAATGAAGGATCCGAGAGCGAACGTTTCCGAGCGATTCGAGGGAGTTTAGAGTTTAACTCACGACGAAGCGACGGAGTTAATACATGAACCCAGACTGCAGCGAGGTATTCAAGCTAGCCCAAGGCAAAGACACCTTTATCCTTGAGGGACATACTATACTTTTCACACCTACTGCGAGAAAAGTTTGCTGAAAAGAGGTGGCGCGCGTCGGCTCCCGCCGCAAGTAGCAAGGTCGCGCGTGTTGTGCTGTGGCTCCAGCCCACCACCGGGCAATAATACTGTACTGAATTTCATTATAACCCGTCGGGCGATAATATGATTTGAATTTGGAAGCCCATTTTGACTGCGCAAATTTTAGCTTTCTACTAAATAATTTGTGCTTTGTCAGTCAGTCACTCAGTAACGGAAGAATTTTATATATTTGGATTTATTGGTACCACAACTGGCCTGCACTAACACCCTTCCACACTTTCCGGTGTTTGCTTTCTCCGGCCAATGTCCTGTAAACGCTTTCGTCACGACAGAAGCTTTTGCGCACTGAGCCCGCATAGTGGATTTCGGCTCATTCTCTCCCATAGAGAGGAGTTATTCCTACAGTGTACAAAATTATAATATGCTGATCACGCTATTTAACTCTTTTCAGAAGCGATTACATTGTTACTAGTCTAAATTTATTACGCTCTACTCACTTTAAATTAAGTAATTTACCTATTCCAGAAAATTCTAATTCTAACCTATACTACTTGTTACAGAATAAACGCAATACATCGTAAGGAGTAATTGTATTCTTTATTATAAACAACTTTTACCATGGGTCCAAAAACTATCGCAAAAAAAAAAAATCCACAAAATGTACTGGACTACTGATTTCAGGGATGGTCACAGTAAAAATTGTTCATAAATATTCCAAATTCAAAAGTCGTTTATTCAAATTAGTATGAGACCCTGCACTTTTTAAACGTCATGTTTTACAAAAGACAGTCCCCCAAAACGTTCGCCCGATACCACCTCCTAGTGTTTTAGCTGGGAAGAAGAAGTGGCGCAACAAACACCCCAGCAAAACCCTTCTCTTAATTAACCAGTTATTAGAAACGAATCATCATGGACATGAACTGATCGCCACTGGATTGCAGAAAAGTCAGAGCCTTTAATTCGAAAATTCTAAAACAATGCGCCAATCTGGCGTTACCCAGTTCTTTTATTTAACCAATACAGTTACACGCCCGTAAAATATGTTTTATCGACATTCGTACCCACATACATCTGTTATCATTATTACATCATTACAATGGCCTCTAAAGATGTATTGCGTTTATTATGTTGCACGTTGCATAAAAAGCATCATAAAGAAAAAAATCAGACCTAATGGCATCCGAGATCATGCTTCTTCTCCGAAAACTAATCAGACATTTACACTTAGCTCCTCCGAGCTAGCAGAGAGAAAGAACACAGCTTCATCCTTTACTCGACCCACTTAGGATTTCACTAACGTCCAAGAACTGGCTTAGGTTTCATGAGGACCTCGATGGTAAAAAAGAAAGAAAAATAAACTCATAAGAAGAATAAAAAAGTGAAAGTGAATGTTTGTAGGAGGTAATCTTGCAGAACAGATGGTCGAAGGGGCTGAAATTTCTGTAGTGTCGTCCGCGCACCGGAAGACGCAGCGTTGGAAGGCCTCCCACAAGTAGAAGTAGAGGCTCATGGGTAGTCTATGCGAGACGTACAGGACCGGTGGTTGTGGTGACATTTGGGAGAAGCCTATGTCCCAGTGGCCGTTTTCGGCTGATACGATGATGATAAGGAGGTAATCTCTGGAAGCTCTGACTGATTATCACTGATATAACGCTACACTGAATGCCATAGGCTACTTTTTATCCCGGAAAATACACGGATTGATATAATGATGCACGGTAGACAATGGAAGTAAAGCTTCGAGAAAACAGCTGGTTTTAAATAATATCAAAGTTAAGAGTGAACAGGCTACTTCTGAGTAAGCTCGCTCCATCGTAGACTTTGTCTCTGTCATCTCTGACCAAGGCTAGAGTCAAGAGCAAACCCATACCACGTAAAAAAAAAACATCAGTGTTGACGTTATCTGTCTACGTTGGATTAAAAGACGTTCATAGTGTAATTTTTTTTTTTTTTCTTATTAAAACTTTACCCCACTAGGAATTTACTCCTGTATCATGGGTAACTCACATACACAAACCGCCAGACCAGTAACAACTATATGTAAGCCATACAAACATTTGTTCCGTGCGGGAATCGAACCCGCGACACGCGGCGCAGCAGCTGATCGCTAAACCACTGCGCCAACCGTGTCTCCAAGAAATTTATTGGGTCTTCCACTTTTAAAAATATAGTCACTGATATTGGCGTTATATTTTAACCGGTTCGCTGTCCGCACAGCAGACACAGTAGTTAAACAATCAGTGAATACTACATTCGGTTCATGGGACTGTGAACCGGTTAATACTACTTTTACCACTTTTTCTTCTTCTTAATTTTTCTTCTTTTCTCTAGAACGTCAATGATATCTTAGAAAGTAACAATAAGTCTTTGATTACGACGGGTAAGAGAAAATTCTAAATTGCATGTGCTATAACAATCCAGACCTGGACAAACTGTCTTAAGGTGAACAATTCTTCAAGCGAAATCTGTTTCCTGGGATCTTGTTAAAATCTTGTCCGGTATGATTTATAACACCATATACTTACCGAGTTGTTTTAAGAGTTCCGAACGTCGGTATGAAAAAAGGAACCCGTACAGGATCACTCGTGTTTGTGTCTGTCCATCTGTCACAACCACCCGAACCTAATAGACCGATTCAGGTGAAATTCGGTAAACATAAGAAATTCTGTGACTCAAACACGGACACGGAACAAAAATAAATAATATAACTAAAGATTTACAGGAAATTCTTTAAACAGACAATGGTTTTAAAGTAGCATGTTAAAAAACTGTCTGAAAACTTCACGTGCAAGTTTGGCTCGCACTTGGCCCGTTTTACTGGCAACAGTACTTTTGATGAAGTCTAACCTTTTCATGAAGTCCTATTGTAACCTACTCGAAAAACTAAGATTAGTACTAAGCTACACGGAATAATAGCTACGAAGAACAAGAAGAAAACTCGTCCCCACGTTGATAGAGCCACAAGGCTATTAACGGGAATACATAATGAATAACGGATGCTAGAAACTGAAAGGTATTGCAATTATACAAAGTTTCTACGGTCCGAAGTTACCAACAGTTCTCCTGGTTAATTGATCGGATCTATTATTCAACGTTGGAAGTTCTCGAGGTGTTCAGTTTCCCCCTGTCAAAGCTACATGAATAATCAATCATCTATATTATTTAAATAATCATATTTTCTTGCTGGAAAACAGAGATTTTTAAGGAGTTGTGTTACTGGTAAACGTGTAAAACTTTTGTCTATATTATGAGAAATACAAGACCTTGCTGATTATAATAGCGCTATGATGATTATAATTGAGCGGCAATGTAGTTTTGTTTTAATAGGGGCATTTAGGAATCTTACATTTCAATTGCTCCTTTTGAGTTAGTTAGTATTACTACCACAACCTGACAAGGACAGTTTGTTTAATGGGTGGTCTCGTAGAGCGCCGAAAAATGCCAATTTTTTCGTCGCAGAGTTCTTCTTTGAAAAAAAAAGAACATGGAAATGCACCAGCGGCCAAGTGCGAGTCGGACTCGCGCATGAAGGGTTCCGTACCATTATCTACAAACGGCAAAAAAATCAAGTTTGTTGTATAAATAGCCCCCTTAAATATTTATTTTGTTCTGTTTTTTAGTATTTGTTGTTATAACGGCAACATAAATACATCATCTGTGAAAATTATTTACAAATCTACATGAGCTGGCAAGCATCAAAAACAAAAGATGGACAACTTATTCGGTGAATCGTATATTATAAGTCCGACGACGCGATGTACCTACTGAATATGAGGGGTCACGGGTGGTGGAGAACTTCCAAAGGCCTGCTGGCTCGACTTGCAGAGCCTGAAGTCCAAATCACATTTATCTTAGTTTTAAACTTACTATTTCGTAGATGCACGCGCTAACGCTCGATGGACACATCTTTTTCTGACATTAAGGGTAACACATCAGAAGTGTGATTCAAATAAATATTAACAGCAACACGGGTCGATCTTCAAGTTTAAGCAATCTTGCGGAGGTGATCTGTGAACGGATGACCATCTTCATATACCGAGACCCCTTCATGCGGCCGTGCTACAGAAAACACTATTGGTCCCAGCTGTCATTTGTAGATCTTTGGCTTTCGGTTAATTCATACGGATGGTCAATTCTCATACTTGCCAAGGGATATCATGTTACCCAGTTTCCAGTAAACTGGGTAACATGATATCCCTTGGCAAGTATATATAGTAAGTTGTGGAGGTTAGATAGGCTTCATGTAAAATACTGGTATTTAGCTGAATCCGATTTGACTGGTAGCCAACCCCTATAATTATATTCGCATTTACCCGAATTTATAGCCCTTAAATTCGGGTAGGCAGATGATGACATCAGAAGTGGGTTCAACAGTGTTTGAATAATTTCAAGAACTTATAATGATAAGTTCTTGCAGAACAGGGGGTACCAAAAATCAGACAAAAGAACATACCTCCCATATCAATGCCTCCCACTCATAATTAAAATTCATCTTGCCTCCAAATCAATAAACCTTACATGCTCTTGTAAATACGAACAAACAGTAAACATTTCTCGCATGCACAGTTATGAGCACAAACTATGTTCAATATAGAACATCCGTACTCTGTCCGGAGCGGCTCGCATCCGGCATCAGCTTCTCTATTATAAAAAAATATTTTCCATTAGCTTCGATCCGCTTTGCAAACAACCTGCATCTGGGAAAATTTTATATCTATCACCGGAAAATGGTAAACGCTGTAAGATTGTAAAATATTGCGTCAGAATTTAAAATACTTTTTTTTTAAATAATACACGGATGTATTGGAAACTATTGAATTTGGATGGGATAGATACACAAAACGATTTTTTTCATAGTATTTCGAGAAATTATAATCATTAGATTATAATTTCTCGAAATACTATGAAAAAAATCTAAATCTAATCAAAAGATTTTTTACAACTTTACGGAGTCTGCTACTTTCCGCTGACATATCCATTAGGATTACGTATCAGTCTTGTACATGCTGTTGTTCAGCACTAATCCGACTGAATCGAGACCAGTTTAACAGTGCTATTGTAAAGGCAAAAGACTGAGGCTGGCTTTGGACCTCCATTTTGACGTTTGCCTGAAATATCGAGCTGGGTATTGTTGTTTTACATGCTATGACATTCCTTGGGTTATTGGAGGGACGAAAAACTTATTTGTTTGTTTGAGTAGCTGAACACATGTCTATTTTTTAAGTTTGACCGTCTAGTGTAGTGTAGTACATTTCTCAAAATCTAGAGAAAATAAAAAAATAATGAGAATGCCGTATGACATAAAGTCCGCCCATGTACCACTCGATACATTGTACATAATTTTTAATTAATTAAAAAATACCAAAAAACTGCGAAGTAGTTTCTGGTGTTAAAAATCTAATGTACTAAATGCGTGTGATTCACTCGTAAGTAGGTTCTTACGTCCTACTTTTACTTTCTCTATTTTTCCAGCGATTGCTTTTTCAATACTGAATGCAAAAACATAGTAAAATAATTGCTTTCATTACTCAGGTACTGATTCACTTTCACATATTCACATTCAGAGAATATAAAATATTAGTTTTCCATAGTAGATAGTACAAAAATAGACAAGCCATCAAGTGGCAGCGAATGGCTGCACCACTCGATATCCTGGATTTTATTTAGAAAAAAGTGGAACTAGGATTTTTGTTCCATGTACGCTTTGGCTTCCGTGTTTACCTCTACACTATCAAAACTAATATATTACTGTGAAAAGGATTAAAACTCTTGAAAATAGGATTAGTTACTTTTCATGTATTTATGTTTTACAATTACCTTACTTTGGTATCCATTGATCGTTGGTTGGTTGAGCTTCATAAAGTTCTGAGTTGATCTATTCGATAACTGACAAATGAAGACGAAAAAAAAAGACAGTGTCGTCTGGGTGGACAGGTCTGCCAATTTGTGTCGTGCTTATATCAAAAGAACACCTTAGGTTTGACATCTACAACTACATGGTTCTCATGTGATTTGACCAGCGGCTGTATTCTGTCAAGATCCCACCGTGTAAGCTTACGTCGAGTGAATATTTAGTGAACTGTCATTCCATCTCGTTTGTATGAATTGACAGCGGATCCGTGCATCTATCTGTCAGCGAGCCATATCTTTTGAATCATAGTAGGTTGACCGTTGAAGAGCAATAATCTATACTAATATTATAAAGCAGAAGAGTTTGTTTGTTTGTTTGGTTGAACGCGCTAATCTCAGGAACTACTGGTCCGATTTGAAAAATTATTTCAGTGTTAGATAGCCCATTTATCGAGGAAGGTTATAGGCTTAGGCTTATATATATCATCACGCTACGACAAATAGGTGCGGAGCAGTAATGGAAAATGTGACGCAGACGAAGTTGCGCGGGTCAGCTAGTAATAAAAATAAATTACAAACCAGCCAAGTGCAAGTGGGACTCTCGTACCAAGCATTCCATATCATAAACCGAAAAAAAAAACGCGTTTCTCAATTTCCCCTTTCGTTTCTAACTATCATTATTTTGTTATTTGTTGTTAAAACCGCAATAGAAATATGTACACGCACTGTAATAATTTCAACTGTCTTGGAATCTAGGAACCTATTACGGTTTTTGAGATACAGCGCGTTAACAGACGAACAGATGGACGGACAGCGGACGCTTAGTAATAAGATTCCGTTGGTGAGTAACCAAATTGAACCAATTTGAGTACGGAATCCTTAAAGTTAAGCCGAAAATATACTAGTGTGACACCATTAAACAAGTAATGTGATTTTTTGATTCTTGGTTTACCTTTTGTAGGTACGAGTCCGAATATATAAGTGCGATTTCGCCCCGTTCCCGTTCCCGTTTTTTTTTTAAGTAATATTTTAATAATAACCAACTTTCCACTCCTTATGTTCTCCTAAATGTTTAGGTTTATTTAAGTAAACCACATACGAATGCCATCACACATCACAATAGCACTAAACATACAACAACATAATCAGGGGCGGTGTCGCGCGTCGCAACTATATGTGTCTGTCGCGTGTTTACGAGCGCATTCCGAAATGTGTCACCACTACACGAGGTTTAGTGAATTAAATTAACATTTTTATTCTTGTTTATGGTTTTACGCGTGTGTTGCGGATTTGTCCGAGTTGTTACCTAATGTTGTTAGTAATTGTGATTCTGTGTGCCAATTCTACAAATTTTCACATTCGCATCTCAATCGTAAACTATCAAAAATGTGTGAAAATTAAGTCTTTTCTGACAGTTTGCAACTGACATGCGAATGCGAAAGTTGTTTAAAAATTAGTATAATTATCCCGTCTCCGCGCTTTAGATAAGTGTCCTTCTGTCAGCAGTCGTGTAGTGACGGCGAATGTCAAAACGTCAAAAATGTATGCGATTGACAAACGCTATCGCAATGCGACGTTATCTATCCCTTTTATTTTGACATTTCAATAATCGTGTTCGCTAATAGAATTAGTTACAATTTGTGTAGCGCCTCTGGTCGTTTGTGAATCTTTACCGTTCATGATTCAAGCCCTGAAAATAATTCTTACTTATTTTGGTCTCCAGGTTATCTGCGTTTCAAAACCTCACATAATTCAAGCCCGTCTCCGAGTTTCTGCTTCCTCCACAGCCTTCGTTTTTGCAAGATTGAAACACAAACACCCAACATAAACACTTTTACTTTATAACAGTAGTACTTATGATCAAAGCATAATAAAACGGACTGTGAAACCAGCAAGAAAATTTTAAGAAACTGCAGCGGCTACAACGTTTCAGAACGGAGCAAGTTCAGCGAAGGTACCTAACCGCGGCTGTAAGACGGGCTTATAATTCCATTTGTTGAGCGTTCAGACAACTTCTAAACGTTACTTTAATTGAAATGCGTTTCTTACGCCCTCCGTAATGTGGACTTGTGGAAATAAATTATTTTCATTCATCATGTTGTGTGACAATATTTGGGAAAAAAGTCTTTGAAGTAAGAAAATGTTTTTTAGTTAGTTAATAAAGCAATGCAATTCTAACTTACTTATAATGTAAAAAATGCGAAAGTGAGTTGTTTGATGAATTTGTACTTGAGATAGAATCTCATGTATCTACCCTGGAGACAGTTATATCTACTTTTTTGCGTAAAATAACGCAAGCGAAATCGCGGGTAGATGCTAGTGATGAAATAAGTGCCATGCTATCTCATCAGTCACCGTTTAAAACCATAATCACTAAGTAACAATCACCTGCCATCTTATAATCATAAAAATACAGCCCATATCATAACGTGGACACGTCCCCACCCAACACATTACCGTTATCTGACATCAAAAATCGTTGCAATCAATCATCAGCGACGCCATGACACCTATCACCGGTTCCAATTAGTAACATGGTATATACACTATACATACGTACCTTCCATAGAGTACAGATACCCCTAGGTGCCTCGAGATCACAGCTAAAATAAGCCTCTCGGGCGAATATTTTCTTTGTGCGTACAGCTACGAAGTTGAGCTCCCTGCCGGAGTCTGTGTTTCCTGATAGCTACAACTTGGGCATCTTTAAGTCAAGAGTGAACAGGTTACTTCTAGGAAAACGTGATCCGTTGTCTCTTTCTATCAGGTAAGGTTTACGTGAAACACGAGCCTATCAATTAAGAGAAACCTCAACAGAGATTGGCCAAGTACGCAGAAGATGTCGTAGTGACCAAGAGACTGCGCAAGCATAGGTGCACTTACTGGTTTTTTACTTTGAGGGTCCGATGGGACGGAAATCTAACAAGACTGGAGAGAGATCAGGCGCAAGAATTTTGCTTTGCTTTGCTTTGCCGGTCCGTGTCAATTCTCTCAGATGGAGGAGCTCGTAGCTGAATAATAACAGCCGGTCGATCTTCAAGGTTAATCAGCGCTGGCCGAGGTTGGTCTGTGGATGGGTAACCATCTTAACAAACTAAGTTTCCTCCGTGCCTCGGAAAGCACGTTAAGCTGTTGGTCCCAGCTGTGATTTGGCTGTCGTTACCGATAGTCAGAAGCGAGAAAATCTGACATCAGTCTTGCCAAGGAGAATCGTGTTAGGTACCCAGCTAATGGGTTGTGGAGGTCTGGTAGGCAGCCGCTCCACGTAAAATACTGGATAATGCTACGGAGATGCCAAATCGGAAGCACCTATGAAAAAACAATTGCCCATCTGTAGGAACTGTCCGACCGATTGTGTGCTCTGTAATCGGTTCCCATATACTATGAAATAATTGTCAGTGTCATGTCCACGCTAGCATAACGCACAAAGCGAACTATCGTGATGAGTTAAATTCATCGCGGGCCCGACATCTATACATATAATAAAATCGTAGAGTTGCCGTGTCTGTACATTGAATATTTTCGCATAAAAAATACATAGAAATGTCAGAAAAATGACATAGAACACAAAAAAGCAGTTTTTGAAATTCTTTTCTGTTTGTCTGTTTGTCTGTGCGTCTGTTTGTCTGTGCGTTTGGAGGAGCATCACGCATAAACCACTGATTGGATTCAAAATTTAGGTACTTCAAAATATTAAGTGATAATCGGAGTAACATTTAGTGTTTATTTCATCAAAATCGACCCACAAAATCAAAAGATATCGAATTTTAAAGTTTACGAAGACACTTCATCGAGCACTAAAATAGGTTGTTTTCATTGAGACTCCAGATACTTGCAATGCCATCTATTGAGAAAAGTTGTAGTTACAAATCGAGCGCTAAAAGAGGTTGTTTGTTGTTTTCATTGTGACTTCAGATACTTGCAGTGCCATCTCTTGAGAAAAGTTTTAGTGTGTGAACAAGTTGCGAAGAATCAAAGCAATGTTTTTTGAGTTATCTTTGAAGTTAATAAAATTTAATATGCAGCAAAAGTAAAGTGAACATGTTATTATCTTATCATTTATCGTAACGTGTGAGCTTTGACAGTTCAATTACGTTGTTTACGTTGTTATAAATTTTTAAAACAAATTATAATTCGTTCGATAGTCGTTTTTATTTATTTTGATTTAAGGTAGGTAGGTTTGATCAAAATCGATCCACAAAATCAAAAGATATTGTTTTTTTTAAGTTTAGTTGGAAACTGCCTACTATATTCTGATCAATCACAGCGCCATCTATTGAGTAAAATAAAATAGCCAAATATTTTGTCAGTTTACTTTCCGACATGTTCGATAGATGGCGTTGCTCATGTGACGCGTTTTTCTTAATCGCGGTGTTAAAATTTTCCACTGGGGAACGACCCTCACACGATTTTTGAACATCGTAGGAGTTAGGTAGTGGTTTAGGTTCGTTGAATAGATTGTAATAATCTCTGCTAGGGTAGAAATCTCCAAAACTCTGATTTATTGTGGTTCGTTCGTCCGTTATCGTAGATATATTTAGATTTGTAGATCTGTTGTTGCGAAAATGCGAAGCCTTGGACGGTCCAACTTGCGGATTAGGCCTGTAGGGTTCCGTACTAAAGGTGCATGCAGACGGTACCCTACTTAGTAAGCCTCCGCGATTGAATCCGTTTAGAGCGAAGCAACGATAGGTAACGAACTTAATAATTATTTCATCAATTTCTACCAATCAGTGGCTTCGCCCGCCTAGCTTTCACAAATTATCTAGCTTATCTACGAGTATATACATAAGGCATTAAGTCCGCCTTTGTACCTTTTTGTGCGAAAAGTTTAAATAAATAAATAGATATTTAAATTGTTTGACGTATACTTTCTTTTTACTTTATATTGTGTTCAGAAGCAACAAGGACAACCTAACCAGTATTTTTGTAATACATAACTTAATACAAAAGAGTGGCCGTGGAGTTTCTTGCACGTTATTTTTCGAGATCTACTTACGCTTTAAAATTTGCAAATATCTTTATGTTTTTGACAGACGGTTTATTTTAAATAAATGCTTAGAATCTTGAAAATATCTCAAGATAGGTAATACATACCTACTCACGAAAAAATGTGGTATTTCAGACTATAATCTACCTGCGTGCTGAATTTCATCCAGATCTTTTCAGCCGTATTAGCGTGAGCAACAAAACCAGTCCAGTCATCCAAACTTTCGCATATTATACTAAACTTAATTAATAAAAAATAGAAGAAGATAAATAAGCTGGCATAGAATTAATCTATACTTATAGAATTTGTTTGGATAAACGCGCTATTCTCAGGAGCTATTTTTTACAGGTTTGAATTGAAAAAATCTTTTAGTGTTGGATAGCCCATTTACCGACCAATAGGAGCGGAGCAAAAATGAATAATGTGACGCAGACGAAGTTGCGCGGGTCAGCTAGTTATAAATAACTCTCTTTATACAAGTCAGTCAGGCATTGTATTTAGCGCACTAGGAAATATTCCGCATCAACTATTTCGAGTTTCACAAAATTGGAGCGCTTATAAGTTCATTCGACCTTTGTTAGTACGCTGAAACCCTAAATAAGGAGCTTTTGCTGAATACGAATTCAAAGTGATGATGAGTAATGGTTTATAGTGAACCTTTTTTCTTAGCAAGGCTTCTTTCTGAAAAATGACATTATTACGGTTTTCTTAAGGTTAAGCAACACTGGTCGAAGTCAGTCTGTGAATGGGTGACCATCTCTTACATATTGAAACACGACCGATTCATTACGGGTACAAAAATTTGAAAAAAAGCCAAGTTCCTTTCCCCAAACTTTCGGCCTGTTATAGTAGTGAGATCAATCATTATAATTGATCTCACTACCAAGCATTTCAGAACTTCAGAATGGTCCATGAATCTAACATGTGTCTTGGTAATTACTTTGTTTTTAAAATAATGTTTAGTATCCGAATTTGATGAACTCTTCCTGTTTTCCCGTGGGCGTGCTTAAAACGACTGAAGAGGATCTCCTAGGGAATTAACGATAAACTGCCTGCGAGGATAAGGCCCTTATTTTTTTTGTTATGGGCGTTGTTATAGCTACAAACAGATCCAATTTAGTAAATAATCATTTTCTGTTATTTTTCTCATTGGTTGTTGAGATAATCACTCTAAAACTACAAATTATTAAATACTTGGATGAATCAAAAACTGAATTGATAATTTCGAAGCGAGAAAGGCAGTGAGAGAGCAGATTGCTGCACATTCCTTCCCATCATCTGTACCGGAAACACAAAGCTACATTTAATTAATCCATACATTTTTCTCTACTAAAAACATTAACTTATTCACTCCACCTTAAAAGTAGTATTCTACAACCTACGTGTGAACAAATCTCATAGCGACCAATTAAAAACGTCACATGAGTATCGATGCTCTGTTATTATGTCCATTGTTCGAACACAATGCTAACATATGTGCATGCCATTGATACAAAACCTTGAGGAAATGCGTTCAGTATCTTTTATGCAATTCTTTGCTAATACAATAATATTGAAAACTTCGTGGGTGCACAAACACTGCATGTAGAAAACAGAACAAAAAAAAAAAATCTCACACTGAAAAAACCGGCCAAGTGCGAGTCAGACTCGCACACCGAGGGTTCCGTACAAACCTGTAGGTATTATAATTATTATAAGCAAAAGTTGCGATTTATGATTTATGACGTATTAAAAAAAAACTACTTACTAGATCTCGTTCAAACCAATTTTCGCAGTTTTATCATTCTCTTGTTTTTGAAGTTACAGCGGGACACACACATTTTACCACTTTGGAAGTGTCTCTCTCCCAAACTATTCAGTTTAGAAAAAAATGATATTAGAAACCTCAATACCATTTTTGAAGACCTATCCATAGATACCCCACAAGTATGGGTTTGATGAAAACAAATTTTTGAGTTTCAGTTCTAAGTATGGGGAACCCCAAAATGTATTGTTTTTTTTTTCTATTTTTGTGTAAAAATCTTAATGCGGTTCACAGAATACATCTACTCACCAAGTTTCAACAGCATAGTTCTTATAGTTTCGGAGAAAAGTGGCTGTGACATACGGACGGACAGACAGACAGACATACAGACAGACATACAGACAGACATACAGACATAACGAATCTATAAGGGTTCCGTTTTTGCCATTTGGCTACGGAACCCTATAAACCTAGCAATAATTTGTAATAATGGAACTCGTGGCTCAAAGTAACATAGCAAGAAAGCCATTGGGTTAACCGCACCGTCTTCCTTTGCATCAGTCTAAGCTATCAAGTCGGTATGTTCCTATACTTCCTATAGTTTCAATTCAAAGTACAACATTATATAAACATCATCACCATCATCATATCAGCCAAGATACATCCACTGCTGGGCATAGAACACCCCAGGTGTCGCCACAACAACTAACTGGACCTGAGCGTCTCGCATCAATTGGCAACCCGCAACTCTCACCAAGTCATCGGTACACTTTGTGGGAGGCCTTCAACGATGCATCTTCCAATAGGCGGTCGCCACTCCAGAACTTTTCGGCCCCATCGACCATTTGTTGTGCAAGCAATGTGCTCGAGCTATGACGGTATCCTTGGATCTTTTACGGATATCATCATTCCGGATTCGATCGCTCAAGGAAACTCCAAGCAGGCAATGCTTGGTGTTTGTCTCTCCAATTCCCTTTGGGTCATTTTAGGCCTTCTGATGAGGCCCATTCTGAGTGACAACGCTTCGGTTCCATACGTCATCACTGGCAACACACTGGTCATAGACTTTCGTCTTGAGATACTGTTCAAACTAAATTAATTCCACCTGAAAATACCACCTGCCTGTCTCATACAATCCCAAGAAAAGGTAAAACATCCCCTCTTCGCAAACTCTGATAATGTACCGAACTTCCACATGATTGATTGACAAGTACTGCCTACAATGAAGGGTGAAATGAGATGGTATCATGGCCATATCGAGCATAATGTAGTGACATATTGGGCATATTTGTGATACCAATTTCACAGCCAATATATCCCTGAATAAAACTCTCACCTCTCATAGGTGAAGAGGACCCTCTAACTACAGATTTATATTGTAGAATAGAAAATGGAATCCCTTATTTGTTGAGTATAGAATAGAATAGTGTCTGCGTTAACAAAATCAGTATTTATTGTGGGTCTAAAGAAGTCTTGTTATGTGTATAAATTCTACAATTTATTTAGGTTATTTCTAGTATTTTGTGTGTGTTTTAGACGTGGTTTATTTCTGTGGTATAGTCCCTTATTCAGCATTTAAATAATGGTAGGTACCATAATGTTTAAGTTTACAATTTATGTTTTGAAGCTGTAAATAGGTGTAAACATATTCAAGTGTAACATTTGCGTTTTAAGAATTATTATTTAAGTAATTAAAGCTACAGTTTATTTACACTGGAGCTCTAATGTAAACAACTATCTAAATAAATCCTTCTTTAATTAGTTCCCAAAAATCTAAAAATAATCAACCTTAATATTAGTACATCCGTAATATTTAATGTAATGTCAAAATGTCGCAACTCCTTTACAAAGAAGAAACAACGGGAAAAGTTTCAGGAGATTTACATGAAACTTTTAATTGGTTTTTTGTTTATTTTTTACAATGACAATACAAGCAATCGATATTTATATTGGAAGCCATTGGTTGTGGGATTAATGTATTAAAACTTTTGCCGATGGCTTCCCGATGGTCACTGAATATTTATTGGAGTTGTTATTTTTAATGAGGTACTTTTCTACTGCAGCACATAATGTAAGTTTATTATAGCTTTTTTACAAGCATTTTCTCGCGACTTCGACTGGCTTTGTTCGCGAATATCCCTTTTTTTCTGTTCCTGTAGGAATTTTGTGAAATCATAAAAAGTCAGTAGGTAGTTTCAGCTGTGTGTTGTCTGTCAGTCACTCAATCAATCAGTAACCGAAGAATTCTATAATATTGACAAGCTTTTGTCCTTGACTTCGTACGCGCATGTCCCGTTTTGTGGAAATACCTCCACTACCCAAGGTACCTAAACGCCAAAGAAAAATGGCGAGATCTTAGCTGAATTTGATAGCGTCTAAAAGTGACTTATATACGAAGGCAGTTCCATTATTTTTCTACGTTTTATCAAATTATCACATTCACTTGTTTAAGCCGGATAAAAAAGATATTTTAAATGAAAAGTAATTTGATTTCTTCATTGACGTTTAGTGTCGCCATTTATTCGGCCAAGTGACAGTGAGTACAGCATTATTGTAATAAAATCAGTTATAGTTTGTTATTTTAATGAAACGGAATAAATGAATTAACAATACTGTTTATTTCTAAGTGGAAATGTACCTTACAGGGAGGTAAAAATATTGTACTTAGTGTAATTAAATAAATCAATTACTTTCAATTAATGACGGACAAAAAGACTAGTATCCCATAATTGACAACTGTTGAATCGTTGTTAGTGAAACACGTGTCACAGATGCGCCGCGGTTGTTTTCGAATTGGTATTACCATAGACATATCCTACAAAAGTTCATGACTGAATTTCTGTTAATCTTGGCTTTCTCGAATAAAAAATTCTTGCACAAACTAATTCAGTAGTTGACGCTGAGTTAAACAAGATATTTTTCATTAAAAGACGCAAGAATTTAATCTCAGCTAAATTAATGTATGGATGGCTGCCATTGTTCTTTCAGCTTTCTACGTCTAGCAGTTTCGGTTATGCGTTGTCTGTCAGTCACTTACTCAGCAACGGGAGAATTTTATACATTGGGATGATTAAGTTAGGTTGTAAGCTTAGGAACTCTCTGCTAGATAATAACAGCTGCACGTCCGATTTACAAAGTCAAGCAACATTTGCTAACATCTTCCTTTGGGTAGATCCATTACATTACATACTGAGACTGTGTCGTGCCTCGAAAAGCACGACAAGCCGTTTGTCTCGACTATCATTTAATATATTTGATTATTTTTTCAGTAATCAGAGGGCCAATTCTACTCATTTTAATACAACGTTCGAATTCGCGTGTCAGTCGCAAACTGCCAAAAAAGCCTTAATTTTCATACATTTTTGATAGTTTGCGATTATCATGTGAATACAAAAGTTGCTTGAAAATTAGTAGATTTGGCACTCAGGACCCAACAAATCTGACTTCAGTCTTGCCAAGGGACGTCGTAAAGCTCCCTGAGATTGAGTTGTGGTTTTATCTGACATACAAATTTACACAACCCAGACAGTCGCTCCATGTAAAACAGAACTGATATTCAGCTTTAAAGTTCAAGTTACTTTTGCGGAATTTGTTCGAAAGAGACACCGCGGCCCTGGTGCATTTGAAGGAACACGGATGGGTACAGAGCGGAAAGAGTCATTTGATGATTTTCCATCTTTAAAAAAACTGGCCAAGTGCGAGTCGAACTCGCGCACCGAGGGTTCCGTACAAACCTGTAGGTATAAGCAATAGTTGCGATTTACGATTTATGACGTATTAAAAAAAACTACAAACTAGATCTCGTTCAAACTAATTTTCGCTGGTAGTTTTATTTTAGAAGTTACAGGGGGTGGACACACATTTTACCACTTTCGAAGTGTGTCTCTCGCAAACTATTCAGTTTAGAAAAAAATGATTTCAGAAACCTCATTATCATTTTCGAAGACCTATCCATAGCTACAATGAAAAAAAAAAAGGTTTGAGTTTCAGTTCTAGGTATGGGGGACCCCCAAAATTTATTGTTTTTTTTTCTATTTTTGTGTGAAAATTACGAATTTATAAGGGTTCCGTTTTTGCCATTTGGCTACGGAACCCAAAAAGGGTACTTTCATAAGGTAAATAAAAACGAACCGGATAAGCAGAGAGAAAATACCAAGGTTTTTTCCAACTGATTCACAATGAAACCTGATTAGTATGTTTTAATATTTAAACTTCACTGGTGTTTCTACTCCGTTTATTATTAACCCGGGGTCGGTATAAAGAATTCATGGAACAAAGCCAATTGTGCCTGGATACATGGAACCTGGATTACAAAGGAATTGTATGTAATTATTCAAGGCTGAATTTATAATAATTGCGTACATAATTATTGGTTTTAATCATGCATGAATTATATTGAAATTCAATTCGAAACCGGCTTTTCCTGCGCTTATTAACAGTTCAGCATTGTTTTATTTTAAATGTGACTGGAAAAAACACTTTTCCGTAAAAGCAACGTGTAAACATGCTGCACTTAACGGGACATCATCCTGCCCTACTAATATTATCAATTTGCAAGTTTATCGGGATCAATGGAAGGATGGTTTTTGTTACTCTTGGCCATAGCCATTCTTTAACAGTCAACTTTTGGGAGACGCAGAGGCGTGAGTGTGTGGTACTATAGTTTACGCCAGATAAACGTGGAATAAAGTACATTGCCCTTTCCCTAATATCTCTTCGTAGATACTAGAACAATAAATTAAGAACTGTTTTTCATTACTAGAGAACGTAAAGGATCACGATAGAAGTCGATTCAGGACAGCTTTATGTCATTATTTCTGATTTTGATCTTAAGAAAGTCAATAAATGTATGTGGGTCAATGTACTTTATTCCACGTTTATCTGGCGTAAACTATAGTAGGTGCAAAATGTAAAAAAGCGCCACAGAATTACCCGTTGTGTTGCGGAATTTGTTCGAAAACGTCACCGCGGCCCTGGAACGCAAAGGACATTAGGAGGAACACGGATGGGTTTTGCACTCCCTTCCACTCCACCCAATCCATCCAATCCTTAAAAAACCCCTTGTTGTGAGAAATATTTCAGTTAGTACCATAATTATCTACAAACTCGACAGCATGCTTCACTATCTCCTGTTTCAATTCCGTGTTAATTGTTAACAGTTTGTTTCACAAACAAAGTATCGGATTCACCGTTGTTTAACTACGGTTTACATAATTACGTTTAACAACGACGATTAACTGGCTAGTTAACAAGTTAAACTATGTATTTTCTGAAGCGCGCGCTTTCGTTTCATAACAATTAAGTATTTTGCAACTTCTTACTGTTTCGGGTAATTTGAGGACTGGAATTAGGTACTTTGTTTGAGCCTGTTCGAAGGTTATTAGACTCTCAATTAGCTTATATACCTACTGTGTACTCTCTCAAATTGATATAAGTCTACTAGCTGACCGATCAAATAATGTTTTGCCAAAAAAGTGGCCTACGACCTATTCTCAGACTCACTGAATACACACAAAAAAAAAAAAAACATAAAAATCGGTCAATCCATTGCGGAGGAGTTCGATAACAAACACCGTGAGACGATATTTTTATGTATTACATTACATTTATTTCATAGGACTTTGCTGCGTCTGTGCAGAGGCCTAAGTGCCACTTTTGTAACGTTCTTGATCACGTTAGCGTAAATGTCTAAGTTTGTATTGAAAAAAGTAAAAATTAAAACAAAAAAATACAACCGACTTACAAATAAAAAAAAAACACTACTAAGTAAAAAATAACTTTAATTTCGGAAGTCTGTGTTTTTGTTCGTTTTTTCGTATTTTACACCTAACAACACCACTGCAAAATCGTTGAATAGCAAAATACGCAGTTTCGATTACTTGGATAAAAAAATACAACCGACTTCCAAAAAAAAATACACTACAAAGTAAAAAATAACTTTAATTTTGGAAGTCGGTGTTTTTGTTAGTTTCTTCGTATTTTGACACCGACTTCCGAAATTAAAGTTATTTTTTACTTTGTAGTGTTTTTTTTTTTGGAAGTCGGTTGTTTTTTTTTGTATAAAGTTTTTTATTTTTCACTTTTTAGTGGTACCTCACACCTAACAACACCACTGCAAAATCGCAGAAAAGCAAAATACGGAATTTCGATTACTTAGATGTCATAAAACTATCATCCAAGTAGACGAATTCCAGCTATTTCGATTTAGAATCCAAAGTTCATAACCGATTCTGATAAAATTTAAATGGGACCAATCTTGCTGATTGGCCCATTTAAATTTAAAACAAGAATTTTTGAAATCGGTTCATAATTGTCGGAGTTATGAGGTAACAAACATAAAAAAAAACATACAACCGAATTGAGAACCTCCTCCTTTTTGGGAAGTCGGTTAACAAAAACCCATCATCCAAGTAAATGAATTCCAGCTATTTCGATTTAAAATCCAAAACTCGTAACCAATTTTGATAAAATTTAAATGGGACCAATCTGCAAGTATATCCTCTCATATGAAACAAGAATTTTTCAAATCGGTTCATAATTGACGGAGTTATGAAGTAACAAACAAAAAAAAACATCCAACTGAATTGAGAACCTCCTACTTTTTGGGCATACGTTTGACCACTATTTCACCTGATGTTAAGCGATGATGCGGTCTAAGATGGAGTACGCTTGTCTAGAAGTACCCTATTCACTCTTGACTTAAAGACTCCCAGGTTGTAGCTATCAGGAAACACAGTTTCAGGCAGGGAACTCCACTCCTTAGCTGTACGCACAATGAATGTATTTCCAAAACGTTTTGCGCGTATAGGTGGGATGTCCCCCATGTACCGGTGGCGCGTCGTTTTGTGGTCCGATGATGGAACGGGCTTGGCGGAATTAGATTATGCAATTCCGTCGCACTCTCCCCAAAATGCAACCGATAGAAAACCGACACGCCAGCAACTCCTCGATCCTCGTGGCTCGTTTTTCAATTGACTCAAGGGCATCAAGCTAGTATGTTTTAATTTTCTCCCGCCTGATACTAAAACCTGGCTACGCCCGTGGAGGGCCAAACTCGATCTATCAAATATTTTTCCTGGCTGTACCGACAATCCATAATTTTATTAATCACTACTGAAAGTAACCGTGTTTGTCAGTTTGTTCCCTATTCATGTTCGAAAGGCTGAATGGATGTGATGAAACTTGGCACACGGGCATTTTTGTCTTAACGCGATCAGTCAGAAGCTAGTATTTTATTTATTTGGGACAAGAAATTCACTTTTCTCCTATCCTAGATTTCCTAAACATGCGTTCTAGTCTTGATTTCCATGGAATTCTGCTCACTCCAAACCTCACGGTACGTAGAGAAACTCCCAACATTACACAAGCAATAGGAATCATTAACCCTTGGCTAAAGAACAATGTGGTATTTCGTTTTCCTCGAATGACTTTTACAACTCAACTTACGGAGTTTGATAACCAGCGGGTTCATTGCAGCACCCATTAGGTTAATAAAACAATAGCTTTGTTTTCCCTTAATGCCTAGAAGAGTGGGTAATAATAAGCAACAGATTACATGCAAAACCTGAAAAAAGGCATTTTACTAATTTTATGAACTTGTAGCTTGCCTGAGTGACTGACAGACAATGAGACAACACACAGCCGAAACTGCTAAGTTATAGAAAATTTAAATTTGCATGTAGCTTCCTTGGGGACTGTAGGGGAGCATTAAGAGAGGATTTCCCGCAATTCTTACGGACCGGGGAAAACGGGATATTATTATGGGCACATGAAGTCGTGGGCAAAGCTAGTTCACTATATTTTTATTTTATATTATTTTATTTTACAGTTTTAGGAAAACTTACAGCTAAACATTTTCATAGGAATGAGAGTAACAAAAATAAGGCCAATTAAAAGTTTCCACAGATAGAAGAAAGCCTATAAACAAAAAAAATAAGAAGGTAAGCAGTGTTATAGTGAAAACAATAGGTAACAGGTAAAACAAAAACAAAAATACAACCGAATTGAGAACCTCCTTTTTTTTGAAGTCAAACAGCCCAGATTTAACTGAATTAGTTTACGCCATCAAAGAAGCAATTACAGAGAGTCCGTTTTAATTTTAAAATACCAGTGCTGAAAACATCGATGTCGACGTCCCGGCTCACCGCATTATATGTATGACTTGCTCTTATTAAGAATGAGTTTCGTCTGTAAATCGTTCCTACCACAGGAGTATGCAATAGATAGTAATTGCGCCGAAAGGTTGAAGGAATCCGCAGTCCAACTCTGCTCAGCAATTCGGGAAGCTCGGTGCAACCATTAGCGATTTTAAATAATAACGCCAAGTCTGCAATTCTTCTACGTTCAGAGAGAGGAAGTAGATGGAACCTTTTGCAGCGTAGGAGATAAGTGGGAGAGTAAGTTTTAGACTCAAAACTCAAAAACTCAAAACTCAATCATTTATTTCAATTAGACCATTTACAGGCACTTTTGAATTGTCAAGGTCGGTCGGTCCAAAAAAAGATGAAGCTATTTGCACGTTCCAAAGCGTAGATCTCTATGGAGAAGAACGTGCAAGAAACTCCACGGACACTCTTTTAAATCAATTGATGTACTTAATACAAAAATCATGGTAACATTATCTTTGATCGCTTCTATATGTGAGGACAATGCAAAGAACAAGAAAGTATATAAAACAATTCAAAAAGTACAGATTATAAAATAAACCAGTGGCAGGTAAGAGATGACCAGTCTCAACTGACGGCGCCCGTTCACGAACATGACGCGTGTATCAGCACCATCTAGCTCAACCATTTTGAAGGGAACCAAATGATCCAACACACGCGCCACCATCAGCGAGACGTTTGTGTGAGCATGACAAGCTCTCAACTGCCACGCTCGTTCATGTCAAACAAGTTTAATAAACAAAATCTTAAATTAATTACATATGCAAATGGTTCCATAGTACTCACATTTACAAACATTTGAAAAAATGAATCTACTTTACTACAAAACTATGGTTTTCAATGGCCAAGTACCTAAAAAACGAAAAATAAAAACAAAATGAAACTGCATGAATGCGTAACTTACTTCTTAGCAATTCAATATTGCAAAGAAAGAATAAATAAGTACATTATACTATAGGAGAACAAAAAAAGGGTAAGCATTACTTCCAAATTTTATATATATAAAAAAAAAAAACAAAAAAACTAAAAATCTATATAGTGGATCCATGCGGCTATGGCTGTGGAGCAAGACCAGCATTTAACCAGGCATTTTTATCATGGATATAATCTTCCAATTTATAATATGCTTGTCTACATAGTGTGCGTTTTATGCATGTTTTAAATTTACTCTCATTAAGTTCGAGAATAGCGAGTGGTATTTTATTATAAAATTTAACACAATATCCCATAAAAGAAGTGTGTACTTTAGCTAATCTGAATCGGGGTTGATCTAATTTGTTCCGATTTCTAGTATTAAAATTATGCCTATCACTAATTTTGCTAAAAAGATGAAGATTTTTCCGAACATACATTATGTTTTCATATATGTATTGACAAGGTACTGTCATGATATTAATATCCTTAAACAGTTCCCTTAGGGAATCTCGCCGACGGAGATTGTATATGGCTCTGATAGCTCTTTTCTGCAGAATAAATATAGACTCGATGTCTGCAGCACGTCCCCATAATAAGATACCGTAAGACATGATACTATGAAAGTAACTAAAATAGACCAGCCTCGCGGTATCTATATCAGTAAATTGACGGATTTTTCTGACAGCATATGCTGCTGAACTCAGCCGTCCCGCAAGAGATGTTAAATGAGGACCCCATTGTAGCCTTGAGTCAAGCGTGACCCCCAGGAAAACTGTGTCTTCGACGAATTCAAGTTTCTCTTTGTTCAATACTATGTCGCAATTTTTACTTTTAACATTCGGTAAAGCAAATCTGATACACTTCGTTTTTTTCCCATTTAAAACTAAATTATTAGCAGTAAACCAATTTTGGACCTGCTGAAGGGCGTTATTTACGACGTCAAGACTTGTGGCACGCCTATCTATCTTAAAAATTAAAGACGTATCGTCAGCAAATAACACCATTTGAGGTTGATTTTTTAGAAGATGGGGTAAATCATTAATATACACTAAAAAGAGAAAAGGACCCAATATTGAACCTTGTGGTACACCCATTTTGATTTTTAAGCCCCGAGAATTGACACCATTTACTTGAACTTGCTGTTGTCTGTCATTTAGATATGATTTCACTAGACTGAGTGCAAGTTTACCTAGTCCGTAATGTTCTAGTTTTAAGAACAAAGTTTCGTGATTAACACAATCGAATGCCTTGGAGAGGTCACAAAAGATTTCTATGGCATCTTGCGCCTCTTCCCACGCTGCATAAATATGTTTTAACAACGTGACTCCAGCGTCAGTCGTACAACGACCTTTGGTAAAACCATACTGTTGTTGGTGTAAGATTTTATTGGTATTAAAATGATTGAGCATTTGATTGAGCATTACTTTCTCAAAAACTTTGCTGAAAATCGGCAATACGGATACAGGTCTATAATTATTGGTGTCTTTATTATCACCAGATTTAAAAAGTGGTATCACCTTACTATATTTCATTATATCCGGAAAGACACCTTGGTCCACACATAAATTAAATATTAAAGCCAAGTAAGGTGCTATGGTCTCAATAATGGACGTACACACTTTGATGGACATTCCCCATATGTCTTCAGTTAATTTAATTTTGATTTGCCGGAAAGCTTTCATAACTATCGTAGGGTTGATATGTTTGAATTGGAATTCAACCGTACAACCTGGAACGTTTGCTTTTAATAAATTAAATGAGACCTCGGGTGAAGAATTTAAAGCTCCAGTCGTTTTTGATGGTATATCGGTGAAAAAATTTACAAATTCTTGAGCTACTTCTAAATTAGAACTTATGGTACCATGCTCAGTCTCCAGCAAAAAATCAGTATTTCGTACCTTATTTCTGTTACTTTCAGTATTGATAACTTTCCAAACTGTCTTTATTTTATTATCTGCCGATTTAATCTTATTGCTAATGTACAGGGCTTTAGCTACTTTGCAAGCATTTCTGAAAACCTTAGAATATTTGTTTACATACTTATTAAAGGTTTCAGTGTTTATGAAAGGCTTAAGGCCATATAGCTCATATAGTCTTTCCCTACTTATCCTAATGCCTCTAGTCGCCCAATCACTAAATACAAACTTAGGGAAAGTATCTTTTGATTTCTTTTCAAAAGTTGCATTAAATTCCTTTAGTACCACCGAAAAGAAGTTACCATAAAACTTATTCGCATCCTCAATATTATGGCCAAGAACATTTAACTTGTTTTGTAAGGCCTCATTGAATTTAGCTAGTTTACCAGTTGTAATTGGCCTAAATTGTATTTGAACTTTTTGCAAGGGTGCTTTATATGTAAATGTTACCAGTTGACCACTGTGATCAGACTGAAGGTAATTAACTATGGATTTATCTAAATAATCGCAATCGCAGAATACATTATCAATACAGGTTGAAGAAGTTGGTGTCACTCTAGTTGGTTCTGTAAAAACATTAGACAGGTTGAATGATTTAAAAAGACTTAAAAATCTACTGCTATTTAAATTATTTTCTAAAATATTAATATTAAAATCTCCGCAAATAATTACGGATTTGTTGCCTGCTACAAGTTTCGCAAGGACATCTTCCATTGTGTTTTCAAATAACGTAAAGTTTTGAGGTTTGGGGGTCTGTACACGCACACTATAACATGCTTATCAAGCTCAACACAGGACAGTTCGATGCAATGTTCCACTGACAAGCTAACAATGTCTTTACGTTGCTTAAATTTTAAACATTTTTTAACTAAGATGAGAGAACCACCGCGCAACATAGATTTTCGGTTAAAACAACTCCCCACACTATAATTTTCATAACTAATTAGCATCTGGTAATCCTTCAACCAATGCTCACTAAAACATACAATGTCATTCATTGTTTTTTCTAAAAATAATTCAATTTCTAATATTTTGGAAGAGACACCTTGAATATTTTGATGAAATATTTTCAAGGAATGCTGCTGACCCTCTTTCTGACATCTATTAAACAGAGTGCAAGAAGATAACTTGTTTTTTGTAGGCATAACAGTAACTATTCTGTCAATGGTATCCTCTGTTGTCTTAAAAACTAGTTTAAATCATTATCCGGAGTATGTGTAGCAATAGGGCTACAGCTCTCCACCTGATTCTTAGTACAATTACTAAACATTGTGGCTTTAAATACACAAGACTTCGACATACTACTTATGTCTGAGTTAATACAATAAGCTAATAGCCTTGCTATTGTGTGTCTACAACTAATTGGTAAATACACAGTATTCCTAGTCGATTTTAAATTTTTCACAAAAAAGTTTGTGTCAAAAAACATAAACTTGTCACTATAATGACTAACTAAGACCGGAATTGAATGTACCTCAAAAATCTTCTTTGTATGCCTTCCAATCGATTGATGTATACGTTGTAATTGGGATTCCAAACTTGAGAGGCGTACTCGAGATGACTGCGAACGAACGTACAGTAGAGAATATATGGCGGGACTTGCGAGTGACCTCACTGGCAATTAGTAATGTCTCTGTTTATTATAGACTAAAGGAGAGTAAAGAATTTTCAAAATCGGTTCAGCAGATTCAGACATTAGGTACCTACCCCATATAAACTCACAACCTCACAAACTCAAAAACTTTACCTCTGACTAAAACATTATTATGCTTTGACGGGTTAACTCCGTATTTTCTTTGCATTTTTATGTATTTTTTTTACTGCTTGTTTTTATCTAAACAGGTTTTGAAAATTGTTATAAAATATGCAATTGACAGCGGCGTGACTTTCTGCTTAAATATGAACGAGTTAAGATACAAATATATTCGTACTCATTGAAAACTACTCTACACCTATAATTTTGTAGTAAGGTTAAATGGTTTTTTTTATATTTTATTAATAAATAAATAAATAAATAAAATGTTTATTTCAATAACTTAAGAAGACGTTTACATTTGTTCTTCAGGGAATTTCCATTTAAGTAAGAAGTATACTTGTGTTAGGAAGTTCCGCTCTTCCAGTAGTTACGACTTGTATAAGCTATTGAATAGACATTCCATTACAGTAGGTATTAGAAAAAAGAGTGATCTAAATCAAAAAATATAAAGTAAAACAAAAATTAAAATAATGATTAATCAAAGGCGCGCTGTAGTGTGAGGGTGTGTAATGGTGTGTTTGTGTCTGTGGGGGTGTGTTTGTGTGTGTGAGTGATTGAGTGTGAGTGTTTGTGTGTTTAATGATAGTATATGGTATGTAAATATTATGGATATGTGCTAGCGATGAAAAAGTAGTCTTCATTAATAAAAACCGAATTATTAAGAAATGCGTCTAAGAACATATAGTTTGGACTAAATTCTCAATTTAGTCATACGTTTTTGCCTTTAGCCATTCAGTCACAGTATTTTTGCAATCAAGATACAAAAGTGGATAAATATTTAATTCCTTGTTTATAAAGTTATATAATTGTGAAGATTGCCTAGCGTACTGTCTCTTCGCAAAAGTTGATTTAACAGGAACATTGGGGATCATGTATTTCCTTCTTCCTCGTCGAGTCATGGAGTCGAAGGTGAGAGATTTATATTTTTTTTATTATTCTGTTTAATTAACACGGGGTTTTTATCCACATGGATATGTCAACCCCATCGTACCCTATTAGATCCAACTAAACTAAAATAAATAACAAATTAGAATGAGAGGGATTCATCAATTAGATAGTCGTGCTAGACTACTTACCCTAATAGCTAGTTGTGATTTAGGACTTGCCAAAATTGTTTGAATTATTCCAAATTCTAGAAAATTTAGTTTAAATTCTTCGATTAATGACTCTCTCTCACTTTTTTTATTTACACAATCCATCAGCAAATGAAGTACATCTTCAGTTTTATTGCAAACTACACAGTTGGGCGATGTTACTTTTCCCATAAGATAGCCAAGTGGTTTGTTGCAGATAGTCGTATCGCTAACTTGGAGTAACTTAACTGCAATACAAAAAACCCCTAAGCCAGGCTTCCGCAGAATCCTTCATCCTACGTCACCTATGTTAAGTGATCAAGTCGCCTCTAGCAGTTAACTGTCACTGTAGTGTCAATTTCCCGTCTGTTCACTACATAGCAACATAGCATAGCTGTTGTCACCATTTCTAAGAGTAGCCTGCACTTTGCGTAACACTGTCGGGGGGTAATTAACCGACTTCAAAAAAGGAGGTTCTCATTTTGACATCAACAATATCCATTTCGCACAACTCATAGCTAGATTTCAAGTTAACGTTACTAATTCTTCCTCACTTAGTACGAGTTTTTTAATTTTTATTTTGTATGTGACAACATCTAATTACTTCTTCCACTCTGGGCGGAGCGAGAGGGAGTGTCAGACTGTGACTGACTAATAACCGTAGACAGAGTATTCTATAGACTCGTGAAATCTGTGTCATCGAAAGGGACAGAAAAAAAAGTACATCTATTGTTTAGGGTTACCAAGTGATGTACATTTTACCCCGTATTCTTCAAAATAAGATAAAATAAGATTAAAAACAAAATAAGATTTTTGCAATTAAATGAGGTTTGTATTTTCAAGTTTCTATGATGAGAAATAAAAACAACGTGAACAATGATGCGACTGCAATGTTTTATTCATATTTTATACATTTTTTTTGTCCACTTGAATCAGAGAGTTCTCCTTTTTCACCGAGTGTGTTTCTAACTAGCTTGAGCATATGAACAGGATCCGGCATAATCATAATTTCTTGATCACCTACATTGAATGAAGTTTTCAGATTACTGACATCTGAGGTATCTAAGAGACACCCCAGACTCTTGGCCATAGCAAAATTTGCGGGACACCCATCAAAAGTTAATGAAACAGTCTTAACACCTCAAGAGTTTAGCAACTCCAAACACTGTGTTACTAAATTTGCCTTTTGTCCGCCATTACAACCATCTACTAAAAAATAACCCACGGGAATTTTCCAAGAATCATTGATTGCCGTGAGCATAAATACTAGAGCTTCTCTAGCAACAGCCACACTATCACCTTCTAATGGATCCCCAAAATTAACAAAACCTACGCACTTCTTTCCATCCCATTGGACATGCTTACGTATCGCCATCTCGTCGATACTAAGTGCGCAAAACAAAGTTTTACTTTGCGCTTGAGCACGATTTACTAGGAGCTTTATACATTCTAAAGATTCTTTAGTGAATCCAGGACTGCCGTCAACGCTTTTATACCATGAACGTAAGGTGGATGGATGTGGCAGACAAGAGTTAAAAGTTTTTCTTACGAAATTGTATGCACGCGGACTTATGAAATGTAAGCATAACGCAAACTTTCGGAGAGATGGAGAATATTTTCGGTTAGTAGACGGATTTACAATTTTCTTCAGAAACTCTTTGTTAACATTATCAATCGATGATAACAGCTCACAATCCGTTTCACCAACCAGCAGTTTTGATTTTAACTCAGCAAGAACATTTTCAACATCTGCCACCTTTTTTGTTAACCTCCTAGATTTTTCTCGAAGTGCTTTTAGCTTTTTCAAACGCTGTTTTGAGATTTCTAGCTCATTCTGCCATTTTCGCTTCAATGTTCTGGGCGTTAACTCAGGTGACGAATGCTAAAATAAATAAGGAAAATATTGTTACATTACGCACTTATTATTCAAACAATATTATGTAGGTACTCACAACTTTCTGCTCGTTATGAAGTTGTTAAAAACCTACATACTTACAGATTTAACTGTTTTTGGGCTCCCCGCTAATGTTTCAGTGGATGTGGCTTCGCTGCTCTTAATTATCATAGTTTTTCCTGGATTTTCTGACCCTGTAACCTAATGTAATTAAATGGTAAGGTTTTATACCACTAATAAAAATCAAACTTTGCATTCACATGATATATTTATATTTATTACCGTATTCGGAACTGCATCGGGGTATAAGTAAGTTTTACTTCCTTTCTTTATTATAACTTTACTATCAAAGTGTTGGCTGCAAATCCTGGAACTCATTTTTGGAGTCCAATTAGGCCTACTGGTAGCAGCAATCTACATGTTTCTCATTTCGGGTTTATTTGGAAATCTGTAAGGAAAATGTCCACCTAGTATGAGAATTTGGCTTGGCATTAACAGGCAATTTGAGTATAATTATCATACAGGTCTAATAACTGTAGGGAAGAGAATATTGTGATAAGATTGTATCGTGATGCTTGTCAGACTTGTTTTGCTTAATTATTGTGATCCTTAAAGGTCAACAGTGAAAAGCCGTGCTGCCCCATTATGACCCATTGCATTTATGTACCCAACGACGGGCGTCATGTGAGTGCAGTTATATGAATTAAAATCTTTTATTTTGATTGTTACTAACACAGCTTTGAAGTAGTCTGTATTAATTAAGATAAGGATCAATGGATTTCAAAAACCGTATTACCCATAGTAAAGGGTAAATTCCCCGTTAAAAAGTGGCAACACTGAATGTTAAGGTACGAAAATAAAATTATTACTCAAATCACGATTTTATGAGATTTATCTATAAAATTAGTCAAAGTAGTATATTACTGCGACTATTTGATGAAAAATAGTAGAACACAAAGCGATCGAATGCTTAAAAAGATCGAATACTTACGAGTGAAAGGATAATCCAGCAATCTTCATCAAACTATCACTTTTACAGTTTACTACACTACACCTTACCATTTTGCACAGTTGCACAAATAAAATACTATCTAGTTGAGCTTGAAAAGTTCGTATTTTGTGTATTATTTCAATGCAATTGATTAATAAACAAAGAAAATCAAGCTGTCACCACCGCAAACGTCAAACTTTGTTGTGCACAATGATGTGCTCAGCCGACACGCGATGAAGGACAGAAATATTTTTACTCTGTCTCTTTTCTTTGCTAGTGACGTGAATATGTTCTTCTTTTTCTTGTGCGAATGCAAAGGAAGATATCCAGCAGTCTATAGAATACTCTGTCTACGCTAATAACCCACCCGTAGTCATTCAAAATGACAGTAGCGTTCCAGGGTCGCAGAATTTGTAGTTTGTCAGTATGAGACAGTAAAGCCAAAGCCAAATCAAGACAAAGTACCCAATGCAGCAGTCCATTAATTTATTGGAGTAGGCGCAACATGTCTTCTTTTTCTAAATTAGTTATTATCTTATCATCTCGATCTAGCCATACCCATCGACTTCCACACAGTCAACCCCATCGCACGTTTGATTTTTCATACTTAAAATATCATGAAATTTTCTTTCTCAAAAATGTTCAGTTAAACACAAATTTCAGTCCACGCTGCATCAAATACATCAACAAAAAACCACCACCACAACACTACTCATAATGAAAAAGGCTCCTGAAATTGAAAAGATATTTCAAACCAGTGCTCTGTGCAAAATTCTCGAATATAGGGTGTTCGTGTAATGTGGCTTACAATGGCCCTGTATATAGGCCCTATATTCGGTAGGTGCGGCTCTGAATAACCTCTCGTGATTTCTCTGGAGATGTAGGTACCTGTGAATGGCGGTCTTTGGGCCAATGCGTTGCGAGGAAGTGTAGAGTAGGAACTTGATTTTTATTTAATTTTATTTTGTGTGGGTTTTTCATCTTTGTATTCTTGTAAAGGAGCGAGTTCAGAGGGTTATAATGATGAACGATATATTCTGTATGATAGGTATGTATGCCAATTAATAACTTATTTCAATAAATACAAGATCGGTGTTTATGTCACACTGTTCTGAGGAAAAATAAGCTTACAGATCATAATAACTCGCTATTAATTTTCAGACATCATCTTGGTAAGATGAAGACCATGCAGATAGGAAGATGTTCTTTTGAGGAAAGAACCACACAATCAAATCTGTTTGGGATTGTCCAGTCCATGACATAATTATGTGTGCCTAAAACTACTGCCTGGACGGCAATCATTATCATCATCATCATCTTATCAACCAAAAGACATCTAATTGCTTGACATAGGCTTGCCTTCCCAAGTATCGCCACATTAACTGGTCCTGTGCGTCTCGCATCCTTCGGCTAAACTACCAGCGACCTTCACACCAAGACTTCGGTCCACCTTGTGGGATGCATTCTCTCTGCTTGCTGCGTCCGCCGGTACATGGTCGCCGCTCCAGAAGTTTTCGGCTCCATCAACCATCTGTTCTACGAGTAATGTACCCTGCCCATTCCCATTTCAGTTTGGCGATCGTTCGGGCTATGTTGGTAACCTTGGTTCTGGAACGGATATCATAATTCCTGATGATAAGACGGCAATTTTAAAGACCAAATATCCCATTTTCCTTTATTTTCGATGTCCATCAAAACTTTAAACCAAGTAGCTACCTATAACAAGGACCCTCTTCCATACCACAAGCAAGCTTCATAGGAAAGTCCTCGATTTCTTTACAAAACCTCATATTACGGGGAGCTTCTTTTAGCCAGTTAATTTCACACAAGAATTTCCTGAATTCCTTGAAATTTCATTACATTAACCGTCTGAAGTGCGTTTATCTTAACTCAGGAGTGAGGTCCCATTCATTCAGACTTCATTTACGAGGAAATACGTTTTTGATGTTCATTTAGAATCAACATTTAAGCTTAAAGCAGAAAGAGATTGTACAGTTCAATAAATGTTGAACTAATTCGTTCATTTATGTTTGAGGAACTTAGGATCATCATCAATGTATGAATAATTAAGGAGAAAGTAAACGTTTTCCTTAAATAGTACATTATATGAGCAGTCCGCTGTTTTAAATGACATGTATTTGCATAATCTACAACATGACAATAATAGTATTCTAAACATGTTGATCCAATATCTTCTGGCGTCTTGTCTCGACCTTAGAATAATAACGCATAGAAACCTAGTACGAGTGCAAAAAGTGAGGCAACTAAAACTTAGCCTAATCCGTCAAACTTAGCCACCAGGCCGTCAGTACTCAATGTCACGTTCCTTCGAACACAGCTCGCGAGTAAATAATTGAAAATGACAGTTTGTTGCGTGAAAGGATGTTATAGCACATCAGGAAAACAAAAAAATGTGATAAAATAACATTTCACAAATAAGTACTCACATTCTATGCACTATTTTTACGTAAATCGATAAATAAAACAAAATTCTAATAACCTAACTTGTCATAACACAGTGTTGCTATTTGTGAGGAAAAAATACCCACATTGCTTTCATTCATGTTTTTCATTTTTGTAATTTTAAAATACAATACTTACTGTTAATTCATATCAAACCCGATGTTTTAACATTGTTTATAATTATAACCCATCAAGCATTCTAAACGCATTGAACAATATCTCATTCTTTATGCGATTTATTTCCTTTTATTTTGAAATAAATTGAATTATACCTTCCGAAAAAATATGTCATATTACATGAAAAATCATGTTTACCTTTTCCAGTTCCCAACAACATAAAATACTTGCCTTGATAGCAAAATAGTAATGCGTCTTCCCATATTTTGTGGGTAACTGCTTAGTAATGGTATCACTGAAAGCTATATCTGTGTGCGTTAGAGGAACGTAGACACATTCGGCTCACGCACACAAAGAAAATGAAGTGGACACACGATATTGCTCGGGTTTTGTTCTAGACGCGGCTTCTATGCGTTATTATTCTAAGGTCTCGACATTTACTGTGAGCAGTTAGACATTTAGTGCAAAGCTTGGCCCAGCATCTGACATGCTACATAAATGTCGAAAACAACATTTATTGTCGAAGCAAGTATGGGAACTGTCCTTTATCTAAACTAATCAAATTATTATTAGGTAAGATTTGTTGTCCGTTTATCTCTTTGTAAAAGGTAGTTTCGTGAAGTACCTACGGAATACGAATCGGATGATTCTAAAGGACATTGCTCATCGCCCATACATCGTTCGCCTAAAACCAACAGAGACGTGAATTTACTATCTGTGTTTTAAATAATGCATATGTTCAACTAAAACTAAATTTTAAAAATTAGAATTGTAAAATATCCAAAATGATTTCGGATTTTGAGGTTATAAAACATACCAAAAACAATGGAAACATACCAAAAGTACTAAGATCCCAGAGCTGCCAGACTTTATATCTCACCAAAAAATGTATAGAGTAGTGTTACTATGTTCTTCTAACATACGAAAGTGTGGTAAGTTAGATCGACGGCCGATTCCCTGGTATCAGGTGCCAAATACATTAGGTACATCAAAGTGTCAACTGTCATTTTATCGACTGTCAGTGTCAATAGTGTTCGTGTCATACAGCGCTTTAATCGCTTTACTCTTTTTGTAGGTAACTAAAAATCTTACAGCGCTGAGAGTGCTTTGTTTCATTTTAAAATAATGGCGCCGGGTTATAAAACCTAAGTGATTACTTTTTAAAATGGTTTCGTAATTAAAAAGTGTCCGTTCTATTCTAATCAGTAAAATGTAATTAAAAAAAAAACTAGGAATAATAGTAAAGGTTTCGCATGTGTTGATTCATATAGGCCACTTTTTACCATGTCCTTTATCACTAAGAGAAACATACATCAGTGGTTATACTAAGAATGAGAATCATAGACTACTTTTTGCCTCGGAAAAATTAGTGGCTTCTTTCGGTCGTTTCTGTCACCGTCTCACCGTTTAGGTAGACATACGTGGAGTGACCATGAAGTGTACTGTTATTCCTTCTTGATTGTATGAATTGACAGCTCACTTAACCTAAGCTTACACGGCGAGATGCTTACACAATCACACTGCTGTTTGATAAGACAAGCCGCTGGACAAGTGAATAATAACTAGGTTTAAGTCTGCCTGAAGACAAATATAGGACTGTGTCTGAATATAGCCCTATATTTGCCCTATATCAGCCAGCCCAAAAGTGTGAACGTTAAGCACTTTTGGGTTGGTGCATAGTGTGCTCAAAGAATCAGCATTGTCAGTCATCGTGGCATGCTGCCAGTCTTCTGGACACGTTTTCCGATGACAACGACGAGAAGTACTTCGATGCCTAGGTGTATTTTACTTTTGTTAGTATATTTTATTTATGGAAACTTAGCTTAAGCGCACTTTTTGGATGTAAAATATCCATAAATTATATGTTCATCAAAGGACGTTGAGAGAGAAACTATTCGCAATTTTGTTACGAAAATGTGCACTTACCGCTCATTTCATAAACTTATAAGCTTGATAGTAATATAAGGCTTATACATTGTTTCTCCTACTAAGCAACAAAGTTGAACAAATCAACAGGTTTAAAAAGAAAATCGGCTACTTCCAACCTCTCTCTATAAACATCTAAATCTGACCGAGTTATTTTACTGGTTAGTAAATATTTATTTCCTTCATCAGAATATTCCACGGAATGAGCTTATGAATCATTCCTTTACTTTGTCGGCGATTTACTTATACAGGAAATCTGTTTTCCGTTGGTTTAGCTCGAATCATAGACTTCGGTCTGCGGCAGACGTGCTTTGAGCGGAAACTAATTGCAAGAGAGCCATACAACACAGATGTACTATCTATGGATGGGTGAGAAAGGGGTAGCAAGATTTTCTTGGTTATTTTGGTATTTTGATTAGTTGATATTGTCCGTCTGTCTTCATTCAAAGCAAGAGTGAACAGGCATCTTCTGGGCAAGCTCACTCCATCATAGACCTCATCCATCGCTTTCCATCAGGCGTGATCGAGGTTAAGACCGAGCTCATTCCTCAATATTAAAATATATACATAGAAGGACATATTGGAAAACGAGAAATAGAAATCAAATGGAGTTGGGTAGGACACACGGCAAGGTAAGGCAGCGGTCAGTGGCTCAGTGGTGTCCAAGGACTGGTAGAGGATGTTGCACGTCCGGCTGCGAGCTGGGCTGACGAAATTTTTGCCACCGTGGGTAGAACCTGGATGACGGTGGCACAGGAATGGAGATCTATTTCCAGCAGTGCTCGCTACATCGTAGACTTTGTCTCCGTCATCTCTCACCTAGACTAGAGTCAAGAGTAAGTAACAAATAAAAAAACAGTGCGCGACGTCAGGCATAGTATGGCGATGCTCAAATCGTGTCCTGTTGCAGATGGACGAAAGTTGCTGAGAATCGGAAACGTAACACAGAGCGCTACTGCTCTGTGAAGGCACTAAATATGGATTTAAAACTAAACCAGAGGGGCTAGCACGAATATTTTGACGGAAAGTAACGTTAACGTAAGTGAATTTTGAATGTGAAAAACTACAACCTCATAGTATTTTGGTTTAATCTATGGGACATACACAATTTATATAATTTTAAAATATGAATATAACAATTATCTAATTCCAAAAAATATTATATGCGAAACGAGTATTGTAGCTATGGTAAAATTTTACGTTACGCTACTATACGTCAACAATATTCGTGCTAGGCCCTCTGTTGAAATAAGGTTAGATGTTCATTTGTCAAATATCAAATTAATTAGGTAGAATCACGGATAGTAGAAATACCAATTTATGATAATTATAATATTTCACTTGATTGGCCATTTGTGATCACAAACGTAACAAATTGCCGATAAAATTTGGTATGTAAAATAAGTAAAGGCAAAAATGCCAGTTAGATTCAAAAGCTATTCAAATAGACTGTAGGTAAAAATTATGATAACATTCCGTACAAAATCAATATCTGAAATTACTTTTGTTCCTTATAATATTTTCGTTTAGAAAGAACTTTGAAAATTATAGTAGATTTGTAAATAGGCATGGTAAGAACTTCTAATTTTTTTTTTTTTTCGATTCGTTAAATTAGTACCTACGTACAACTTGGATATAATTTAAGTTGATAAGTAGGTTCCTCCATAGGTGAGTAGAAATAATACTACACAATTAATAATAAGAATTCCAGACTCGTATTTTTTGGTATTGCTTTCAATAATATTACGTAATATTTTTTTCTTCAGTAACTAACGCTTTTCGTAAGTTATAAAATTTATTTTATATCTTTTTGCATTCATATCAGTTGTATGAAAATACATACTTCTTTCTTTTCATAGAAAATTCAGAAGATTCGTAAAAACCCGAGAGATCAATACGAGTACGTAAAGTACTTGTAACCACTTAGAGACCCTCAAGCCGTTGCAACATCTAGCGCTTCTAATTCCCCAACTTGGCCCCCTGGATTAAAGCCAACGAAGATGTTTGGTGTAGTCCTGAATAACTAGACGCTGCCAGTATTCCGTTTTGCAATAATACTGAAATACGTGGCCAGGCCAGGCCCATTCTGATTACTGGGCAGTGTGGCTCTGACGTCACATGCCTGGACAATCGCTTTTGATGTCTTTCTCTGTCGGATTACGACCGCCTGTGGCATATGTGTGATAGGCTTTCTAATGTATTGATAGAAAGCCTGTAATAGTGTAATGGTTATGTTATTTATGTGGACTGCAGATGCCTTTGAGGCCAATGAAATTCGTGTGCTATGGATACCGCTCTGGATGCCTTTGAGTGTTTGTTTGTGTCCTTTGTGCTCTTGTATATGGGAAGTCGTATCTTTAGAGTCAGTAGTGAATGGAGCTTTTATGTATTAGTTTCTGGAAGTGTGGGAGCTACCCAGCATCAAATTTTAGCCTGTTGTGGCATCATCTGAAAAACACTTCTTATTCTTGTTTATCTGATTAAAATAATGATTTATTTTGTAACATATCTACTACCTCGGTAAATTGGTGACGCCAAACTGATCTAAAAATACACGATTGCCTTTAAATCAAAAGTAGGCATGTACTTAAATTTTGGCGTCACTAACCACATTTCTTTTCTCACATTTCTATCAGATGGTGCCCCCAGGTAACAGTTCTTATAAAATAGGTTTTTAAGCCCATTTTGGGCAGGAAATACATTAAATTTTAATCTGAAAATGTAAATTGCATGAATAGATTTTTGAAAAATCCGTATTCCTAGCCAGGAACTTTACTGCATTATTACACTATTCGAAAGTGTCACTAATTAGGATCAAATTCTGGGAATAATAATGCATGGCAAAGTTTTTTTTTTTGTTAGAGATGGGTTTGCTTGGTTTCTTAACTCTAGTCTTGGTCAGAGATGACAGAGACAAAGTCTACGATGGAGCGAGCTTACCCAGAAGGAGCCTGTTTACTCTTACTTTGAAGAGATTAAAACCTTAATCTCTTCAAAGTAAGAGTACCTAAACAGGCTCCTTCTGGGTAAGCGTTTGGATACACAGACGCAGGGGCAGAGAATTCCACTCTTTGGCTGTGCGCACTATAAAAGACGTTTGGAAACGCTTAGTGCAGGCCAGGCCCAGATAGAAAAACCTAATAACATTGTCCGAGCCTAGAATCAGACATCAGACCCAGGATCTCTTGCTCAGTAGAGCTTGCTACCACTACATTCAACGAGGCCGTATCTCTAATCTCACAAGTCTGATTTTTGAATAATAATTAAAAACTTGAGAAATAAGTATGACTATTCTATATTTATAAATATATATGTTCGATTCCCGCACGAAACAAATATTTGTATATTGTGTGCAGACAGTTTTTCCGGATCTGACTGTTTTTGTATGTGAGGTTGTAATTTTGGAAACAATACATGAAAAATTCTAAGTGTGGGGCAAGGTTTAAAAAAGATGTTCGGCCAAATTATCTGGCCATATATAAAACAAACTCCGCTTAGGTACTTGTAAATAACGAAACAGATTTTGTTACGGGTTTCATAAGACGAATTAGCGAAAAATATGCCAGGCTAACGTACATACTGGCACGTAAAGGGCCGTGGAACGCAAAGGGTATTATAAGAGGAACACGGATGGGTTTTAGTCAGTAAGAGTCTAAAACTCCCTTCTGCTCCGTTCAGAGCGGACGGACGCGCGGGCGGCGGGCGGCGGGCGGATATCCCAACATGACACTACATTTCTTGCACCCATGCTAAGCCGGGGTCGATCGCTAGTTTAACTATAAATTGTTCCCAGTTACTTGTATTAGTCTCAAAAGCACGCTAACACAGCTTCCATTCAATTAACTCAGCTGTAACATGTTTGAAACGTAATTTGACGGACTGTTGTAATTACTTACCTATTTTTTTTTTGAGTTGATATTGTTGTTGTAAGTAGCTCCAAGCGTTATGGTTCTGGCAGACTGGCTAAATGCGACAATACGACTGAGAATGCGAATTTCACTGTAAAATTCGCGGTTGTTGTCACATTTTCGCTTCATTGCCACATTGTAGGCTACAGCTGTTGCTGGGAGTAAAGGATTTTGATAAATGAGAAGATTTCTCTAATAGAAAGAGTCATAATCAAGGAAGGTTTGTCTAGATAACTTTGCTACTTAGCGAAGCCGGGCTCGCCCGCTAGTTTTGCTATAAACTAGTAACCATTTACTCCCAAAAACACGTAGAAACACAGCTTGCATTCAATTAATTCCGCTGTAAACATAAGTTGAGTGGCATCGGAACCATCGCATCGGTCGAGCCGGGCCGTTGCCGGGGCTGCATGGCGAGCGCGGATTAGTCTGCAATTAGAAACATCATGGCCGCAGCAAATCTCTGTTATGCTTGGATTTAAAGCGGTCAGGCTCAGGGCGAGACCTGGTCGTAATGGGAAGTTGTTTTAGAGAAAATGCCTGGGATTATAGATGGAATTTGTATGAATGTATATTTATTACTGGGTTTCTTTATCATAGTTTTCATGCCAGCGAAGGAGGAGGTCGAACGCGTGAGAGAGAGGGAAACCTCATGCCCCAGCCGCCGCAACAGAAGAAGACGCCCCGGGCGTCAGGAGTCGCAGGGCGATTCCCGGCCATCGTAGGCGCGGGCCTGCGGACGGCGAGCGTTGGGTGGCTCGCTGTCCGATCAGAACCAGGCCCGGGTCGACGGCGCGTTGTGTTCAACGCGCGCCTTAAAGAGATGTCAGCATAGTAGACGGGACCCGCTAAGGCCTGTGCCTCGGTTGCGGAATTTATTCGAAAGAGTCACCGCGGCCCTGGAACGCAAAGGGCACTAGTAGGAACACGGATGGGTTTTAGTCAGTAAGAGTCTGGCACTCCCTTCTGCTTCGCCCAAAGGGGGAGGAGTAACTTGATGATTACCCATCCATAAAATAGGCGACTAAGGTTAAGAATTTAAAGGCCTGTTAATAGCTAAACTCTTCTTTGAAAATGCCGACTCCTGAGTTAGCACTTAAGGTTCCCGCAGATAGGCAAGATGTGACAAGGCGATAGCAATTGCGAATCTAGGTGAAGAAATAAAAATTTGATGACACGCTGTCGCGTTTTTGCATCTAGGGGGTTCGTTGTCACATTGTGGGTATAAACCCGTTTCCGGGGACGTTTAAGTTTCTCTCTCTTTTCGCAATTTGGACAATTAGTAAAAGAGCCTGTTCCAAACTGCACCACATTGTTATGAGGTCTAACTTCCACCTCTCCCTCCACTTCGTCGTCTTAAAAGATTTTTCACGCGGTTTAAGTCATCATCTGCTTAGCCTTTTCCCAACTATATTGGGGCCGGCTTCCAGTCAAACCGGATTTAGCTGAGTACCATTACCAACCCATTGACTGAATAGCACGGTTCTACTTGGCAAGACTGGAGTCAGATTTTCTGGCTTCTGCCTTTTCTGCTTCCGTTATGTACCATATTCTGACAAATAAATGATTATGATTATGATTATTATGATTATCCGTAACGACTGCCAAAGATCTCCAAATGACAGCCGGGACCAACAGTTTAACGTGCTTTCTTGGAAAGCACGGGGGAAACTCGGTATGTTAAGATGGTCACCCATCCACAGACCAACCTCGGCAAGCGCTGTTTAACCTTGTAGATCAACCTGCGCCGCTGTTATTATTTACCCACGAGCTCCTCAGTTTTAAGTACTTACTCGTAATTACAGAATATGACACTAACTGCCTAGCTCCTGCTTATTCCAAGCCTAGAACACCTGCCTAATAACATCATGGCAACTTATTCCATAATTTTTTTTTTTACAAAAAAATACATATAAAGTAAAAAATAACTTTAATTTCGGAAGTCGGTGTTTTTATTAGTTTCTTCGTATTTTGACACCGACTTCCGAAATTAAAGTTATTTTATACTTTGTAGTGTTTTTTTTTTTGGAAGTCTGTTGTACTTTTTTGTAAAATGTTTTTTATTTTTCACTTTTTAGTGGTACCCCACACCTAACAACACCACTGCAAAATCGCAGAAAAACAAAATACGCAATTTCGATTACTTGGATGACATAAAACTATCATCTAAGTAGACGAATTCCAGCTATTTCCATTTAAAATCCAAAGTTCGTAACCGATTTTCATAAAATTTAAATCGGTATCTGCAAGTATATTAAAGTATATTTGAAAGTATATAAAATTTTTCAAATCGTTTCATAATTTATTGTCGGAGTTATGAGGTAACAAACATAAAAAAAAACATACAACCGAATTGATAACCTCCTCCTTTTTGGGAAGTCGGCTAAAAAGTTAGCTTTTATCATTTAGTTGCTCACTGTTTGTGTTTATTATGGATCTGTGCCAATATGTTACACTGTAGAGCGTGGAGGGAATGTTTATAATTCTAAAATAGTATTTTAGTTTAAGCTAGATTTGTTAGGGTAAATATAGGCGCTGAGCGTGAAGACCTACGTCAATAGTTGTTGAGGTATGTTTTACTTATGTGGGTACGAATGTCGATAACACATATTTTTACGGGCGTGTAACAGGATTCGTTAAATAAAAGAACTGGGTAACGCCAGAGTTGCGCATTGTTTTAGACTTTTCGAATTGCTCTGACTTTTCTACAATCCAGTGGCGATCAGCCGGTCTGTTCTGTTGACATGTCACCGTGTTCACTTAGGTGGAGTGAACAACAAGTGAGCTGTCATTCCATCTTGTTTGTATGGGTTGACACCTCCGATATGTTTTCAGAATCTACCAGCAGTTCATGTATGTACATGATGATTCGTTTCTAATAACTGGTTAATTACGAGAAGAAAAACATATTTTGAGTGGCGTATTTTAAGATTTTTGCCGGTACTGTGGGCCAATTCTACTAATTTTTAAACCACTTTTGCATTCGCATAATGTCAATCGCAAACTGTCAAAAAAGCCTTAATTTTCATATATTCTTGACAGTTTGCGAAAGAGATGCGAATGTGAAAATTAGTAGAATTGGCACTCAAGTCTAAAAAAACATAAATAAAAAAGGCCAAGTGCGAGTCGGACTCGCACACAAACGATTTCGTACCATGAACCGAAAAAAACACGTTTCTTGTATGATATGGGCTCTCGTTGGATACAAGAAACGTGTTTTTTTTGGGTTAATTTTTAATTAATTTAATTTTTTTTTCTTTTTCTTATTTAATATAAAACATTTATATTTTTCTATGTACAAAATCATGTACTTAGTTAATAAAAATGTGTTAAGCATGTTCCACACGGATATAATCCAGTGTCCCACCCTAGGTGACCTTGGTGGGAGCTTGATTTCCATCCGCTAATTTTGTCTGAATTTGGATTGTATCTGCCGTCTACACGGATGGCAACAAGCAGGATCACCTTGGATGGGTCGCTGGATTACATCCGTGAGGAAAATTCTTAAACTCTAAGTAATTAACAGTTTCCAGCACTTCGTAAAAAATGCACCCACAAAACTAACTTCGTTCCCCTCATAGATATTCAATAACTACAAAAATAACGCAACATTTTCGTAACCACGGAAAAATAAATGATTGATAATGTGGTCGCGGTTGTTACGTATAAATATGTACTGAAATTGTGCTAAACAGTTAGATAATTGGGTATCACGGAACCCACCACAGCTAGTCCTGTGGCCAATCTATCTGTATAATATGGGATTAGTCCCGTTACCACAATGTGCAAGGTTTTGTTTACACCCGCGTTTAGCTAGCCGATGATTATATTACTAGATTAATTTAGACCATTATTATAGGTACTGCTGTAAGCCGGATTACCTAAATGATGTGTATTGGGCTAAGCTGGATTGGTCAGTATTGGTTAATATTCAGCCGGCTTTCTAATGGTGTGTTTCTGTGGTTGTTTATAGCGGTAGGGGTGTTGTCGGAATATGTTCGTAAGAGTCACCGCGGCCCAGGAATGCAAAGGGCTTTTGGAGGAACTCGGATGGGGTTTAGTCAGTAAGAGTCCGACAGTGCCTTCTGCTTCGCCTAGAGCGGGAGGAGTCATTTGATGATTTGCCATCCAAAAAAAAAGGGGTGTTTTCACTGTAATTTTGACTACTAAAATTGACAAGAGAATAGTAGTCCCTTGCTAAAAGTTCACTTAATTCTAGTTCATACTGTTGTGTTGAGCGTACAGCTAAGGAGTGGAATTCCCTGCCGGAATCTGCGTTTTCTGACAGCTGCCATCAGATGAGAGTAATAACTCAAGAGTGAATAGTTTACTTCTAGGCAAGTGTGCTCCATCTTCAACTATATTTAATCGCTTACCATCAGATGAGATAGTGGTCAAATGTGTGCCTATAAATAGTAAAAAATATATTATTTATTAGTTTCGCGTTTGACCTTAATGTCACCTGACCTTAAGGTTGCAGCTATTAGGAAACACAGATTCTGGCAGAAAAGTCCACTCCTTAGCTGCATAATTAAAACAAAAAAATATGGGCTGACACAGTCTACAGCGGCCACATCAGGCACTATAGATTCACGCAATCAGTCACTTGCAGAATCATAAACAAACTTACTAAATTACATCTAGAATTAAAATCCACTTAAAAAACTCTAAAGCATAATACCATATTTCAAACCTCCCTTACGAACACAAAAGCAAACGGAAAAAATCCAGAATTCATAACACGTTTAAAGTGCACAAGTCATGGTGACACACCACGGCACAAAGCCAGCTGAGAGGTGTAATTGGTAGCTAATCCTTGCCTTCGTCGGCAACCCGACGGATTGCTGGCTACACAACCTGTGTGTATGTGCAGGGTTGCTATACGTAAGTGCCAGAGGCGCCGGGAATCGAAATAAGTGGTACGGTGGAGAATTTTTTGGTAATGGAAGACTTGGTTGGGTTTTTATGATTTTTTATCCATACATATGTCTGTTTTTGCATCACAGGGTGGTATACATTATGGCACACTGGTAGACCAAGGCCTGCAATATGGTATAGGATACTTTTTTGTCCCGGGAATATATTCTCTTGATTAATTTCCGATATTTATACTGTGACTTTATTGGTAGTTGAACTGAAAGCAAACCGCAAAATAAATAAATATTATTGGGAGTTAAAATCCATTGCATGTAATTTGGATAGCCATGTTTTATTTAACTCTATGAAGTCACTCTATTTCGCCAAAAAACTAATACTCGGCTCAAAAACCTAATAGCTACCTAATTTCCTAAAAACTAAAGTATTTCAAGAATGTAGACGGAATAAAATACCATAACAAATGTTTGATTCTCGCAGACAGGAATGTCGGTTATAACAGAAGGTCCTATTTCAGCATTCTTTTAAACCCTTTTAGATTTTTTCGACTCCATGATTCGATGGAGCGTGTTTCACAGTCCAGGGAAGTTTGATTTTCAGAAATCCATTGATTCCATTTTCCAAATATACAGGGACCAATAGTTATTTCGGACACGGTGCACATTTTTCTTCCATGTATTGGCATCACTGGTTTCGTTGTAACGAACACCTATATAAAGTACAAAATAACATAAAGTTATTGTATATCTACTAGTATCCGACAGAAACAAGTTTTTTTGCCGAAACCGAAACAGAAGGTGCGGTGCTGATTATAGTTTTTGATGAAGCGGAAACCGAGACTGAGCCTTAGGTATATGGACGTTGAATAAAATATCAGTGGCCAGCCTCGAAAGGATAATTCAATTAAGTTTCTGTGTGGCCGAAAAGTTTGGTTCGGCTGTATTTTGGTCGAATCTGAACGTTTGGTCGAAATGAAACTGGCCGAAACCGAAACTTCGGTCGGATACTAGTATCTACTTTGTAGTGGTTTTTATGGAAGTCAGTAAATGACAGGTATACCTCGGAGTATTCGGTGTACATACAAAAAATAAGGATACCAACAAGATTGAGAACTTTTATCTTTTTGGAAGTCGGTTAACTGACTATGAGTACTTTACCTTTGATTTCTTTGTAAACCAAAAAAATACATGTCTCATTTTATATGCTATCTCTACGTAAAATTGGCACAGTTTCTAAAATAACCCTGAATAAACCCTTAGTCGTTATGATTTATTCTATCCTGTCTAGCAAACTTGTGTCCTTAAACTCGGTAACGCCAATTATGGCTATTGGGAAGTATTTTTCAATTGGTTGGTTGAGAGCCATTAGCCATCTGGTCTCGTTGCTATCCGAGCCGATGAAGCAATAAAAGCTATCAGCAGATAATTCTACTAGCCTATATCTGGACCCAAGATGAGATATCCATTTTACACTTCAGTAACAAGCATTAATTGATTGTACTTGGCTTCTTTTTAAATGATTGAATTACAATTACAAATGTATGTAGTTTTATTTTATTAAATATACTTCCTCAAGTGGGGGTTCTCGAATGACTCCGATCTTCAGTGTTTGTGTAGCACATAGTAATATAAAAAAACAAACATACAAACAAAACATATAAAAAAATATTCATTATATCTATGGTGTAGCGTCTCTCCGAAGTCCATGGCCCACGTTTCGTCTTGCGCCGCGTGCCCTGTCACAAAATGCGTGTACATGTGAAGACCCTACTGTTACAGCCGTTGTACTGAGTACGGAGGGTGTCTCTTACGTCAAATTGTATGAAAAAATAAACATTTATTGTCATCAGACAGCGCTTATTCAGTTTCAATAAAAATTGAAGTTTAAGCTAACGCGATCAAGAAAGTTAACAAAATCGCAATACGGATACTGGACCAAACATAATAATGTAATTAAGTACACTGGATTTGCTATCGAAACGTTAAGAAGAAAAAGATAGCCATAACACCGCCCCGTATTCAGAAATAAGTCGCCAAACAATCACCCATGTTTTAGGCAATCTTCTAAATCCTGGCAGCCCCACATACCCAGATTGAGTATATGCGGCGCGGCATTACGTACCTACTTATGTTTATGATGTGCGTTGATTCTCCTAGTCTGGATGCACGGAGTAAATCTCCCGTTTACGACGGATTTCGGCTTAATCCGTTGTTCTTTAAGACTCCCTGTATTTGCACAGATCCTCGCAAACATTCTGTTTATTTTGCACAGAATTAATATATACTTAAACTAGTTTGTCTCGGTACTTGGTAATGTATATTTGAGTTATGTTTCGGGTTTGTTGCTTCAAGTTTAATATTAGAAAGCTCTGAAATTTCGATGAATGGTCGTCATTAGGTTTCTTGAATATACATTTAAATATTACAGTTCTCTTTTTGGCCATTCCTTTACCTTTGAAATTGTTTGCTTTTACACCAGTTGATATAATATATCAGGTGTTCTTTGCGGAATTTCATTGTCAAAATAATAGTTGGAGAAAAGGGTCCCTCATTCTTCCCGGCCGAGACCTCGGGCCGTTTGTTTGTGAAAAGCCAAGGAAGGTTCCAAACAATTCCCGAAATGTTACAACCTTTCACATTTGTTTGTGGAGTCGTGGATTTGTGATGTTTTGACACGAATGTTATTTAGTTTTGTGTGATTTTGCCTCCTGAACAGTTCTGTGATGTAATTTTTTTTGGTCACTGTGTAGGTAGGTACAGTGACCAAAAAAAAATTGTTGCGTTTTTTTGTTTATTTCAAACTCTACATGTTGCTGCAATAATTAATTTTATCATTATTCGTTAACGATATGTGACTTCAAATGTCAACAATTTCGAATTAAAAAACAGCACCAATTAATTGATTCTGAGGAAACGTTGAAATTTGCTTCGAAATTCGATTTGGTTCAACCAGGAGAGATAGAGAGAGATATTCTATAGTAACTTGAGTACACTGTGGAGATTCTAGGCAGTAGGTATAGAAAACGAGGGGGAGTGTGTGAGATATGAAAGCCTGGTCCTTTGGACGTAGGCTTACAGTAGCGATACTAAGAACGGCTTTCTCTACAGTTTATACACAGGCTCACCCGGTAGTTCCCGGCCTTTACGAGTCGTATTCTGTTACTTATAGTGCCACAGCTTTAGTAGCGCGCTCTAACTACAGCACTTTGAATAAAAGATTGAAGTGTTTGTTGTAGGTCGAATAGAGGTGGTTTTCTGTGGTCGAAAGTGTAATTGGTTAATTAGAAATTGTATTTTCTCTCATAACATTAACAGTAGCCGAGGAAACAACAAAAGCTTAAAAAAAAATTTTGTAAAAGCAGTTCGTGAATGATGGTATTTCGTTACAAAATTTCAAAGTACAACCTAGGAATTTGTTAACTAAAAATACAAATACTGTGTGTGTGTGTGCTGTGTGTGTGTGTGTGTGTACTGTGTGTTCTGTGTTCTTTGTTCTTGTTTGTTAGTTATAATTTGTAATTGTATTATTTGTGTCTTTATTTAATTTTAATATTGGGACTTGGTGCCTTAATAAAGAATTTTTTATTTATTTTTTATTTTTATAAATACCGATTAGGTAAAGTCGGTAACGGCCACAAAAAAAAAAAAACGGGTTGCACTCCGGGAGTGCCGACAGAAGTGAAAACTTGAACATTTACGTTTTGAATTTTTGAATTATCCGTCTTACGAATTTTCGATCAGACCACGTGTCCTGACGTCTTACGAATTTTCGATCAGGGTCACGTGTCCTGACGCGAGTTTAACATTTTATACCCATCCCAAGAAAAGTGCTCAACGCCGCTAAAGAGGTTTTCACTTCAAAAACACAACATTGGGCCTTACTTAGACAAATATTTATCCTGTTTTGCAATTTTTTTTGTCGATTTTACATTCAAATTCTGCCAATTTACCGTTTTGAGATTTTACCGTTTTGAAATTTTCATAAATCTGGATGTTATTAATAAAACATATGACAAATTCAGATAATTTAGGTTCTTCATTTCACAGCCTAAAAAGATAAACCAGCCTCACTAAAGTACCTAATTAATAAAAAGTAAAAAGGTCATTACCGTTAATTGACAACTGTGAGTGCGAGGGTCAGCCATATATTTCCATGCCCTACTTTTGTACCCACACTTGGCATAAATACGAGTTATATTGTGAATTTGTTACATCCTGGGTCCTATATATATTTCATAAGGACTTTAGAAGATACAATAATAAGTAATAAATCTGAATAATCACGGGCCGGATTTGTTTATCACGGCTTTGCTTTCGAATGAAAACGTTCAAGTTGAAGTTATCAAATTATATAAAGTTGGGAGCTTGTCGTTTTTGTTTGGAAGTAATTAAAAGTTGTCTTTCTGTAGCGAAATAAAGTTCTTGCCTATCTTTGGTCCTAGATATTATAATTTAATCCTCTACTTCTAGAGTGGGTGTAGAACTACAATCACCAACATAAACTGACTAGCCTAGCTTTGCAAGCACCGAAAAGAGAGCTGTCTTCAGAAAAAGCTTTGCAGAGGCGTCGCAAGAAGGGCCATGGTTTTCCGAGACGGTCCCTGTCGATGGAGATTTCTTAGACCAACGTCTAGGAGAGCTTTTATTTAGGCGGAATATAACATAAATGAATTCTCTTTGAAAACTTGATAGACAGAACTTCAACTAGCCTTTCCTGCTTTTGATGGTCAACCACGGCGGACTTCTCCCGCTCTGGGCGGAACGGAAGGGAGTGTCAGACTCTTACTGACTAAAACCTATCCTTGAGTCCCCTAATGGAATTTGCGTTCCAAGGACGCGGTGAGTCTTTCGAATAAATCCCGTCCCGTTTACCCTGCAGTGGGACTCTGTGGTACTAAACAAATGTTCCAGTTAGATTAAATTTGTGGTCACCACAACCTCATTGGTCAACCAACTGCATGGTTAACGGAAACTAGACGTTGTACACTTTCCCATGCAGGTTAACACATACAGCAACCAATTTGGCGTAACCAACTCACCGAGATTTCAAAATCACCCAGTAAATTGGTACGTATTTACATATCGCTAACGATATCGCAGGTTGAATGCATGCAATTTGGATCGCCATTTCCTACGATCCATCTCACGACATGATTGCCAATGAATTGAGAGGTTATAGACAAATTATAGCTATTTTTGTGTGAAACAAAAGAGATGGAATAATTTGTTTTTGAAGCACTGTAAAGGCACCTAGATCTGCCTATTACATAACTATAGTTTTAACTGTACTAGCTGACCTGGCAAAAGTTGTTTTGCCAAATAAAAATAAGTACCCCACGACCTACATATTCTCAAACCTACTGAGTGTACCTACACAACAAAAAACATAAATATCGGTTCAGCCGTTTCGGAGGAGTTCGATAACAAACACCGTGACACGAGATTGTATATACTTACTAGATTTCCCACGAACCGACCTCGGCAAGTTTTGCTTAACCTTCTAGATTAGCCCAACCTACATCAATTTCGGTTGTGTAGAGCATCATCTGTGTCAAAATCTATTTCTGAGGTTCAATGTATCATTTTTACGGTCAGCCAGTGTAATTATGTGAAGAAAATATTCAGGACACCCTGTTGTGATTCAAAATGGCGTCGTAATTTGGGCCATGCTAATGTACTTTTTACGATTTGTTGTGTAAAACGCGAACTCTTGATGTGGGGCCAGCTGTAGCTCTTTTATCTGTCTATTGGTATACCAGCGCGAAAATAGATCCCATTTGATGTATTGACGGTTGCGTCTTGATATAAATTAGCCTTTTAAATGGTTTTTATCTTGCATATGCGTGCAAGATATCGTTATTAGACCACCCGTAAAACAGTTTTTGATTGATTGTTTATTTTAATTCAGCTTCAGGGTATTCACAATATATTATGTGAGAGGAACCTAAAATTCCTTACTACAAAATCCTAACAAATACGCGAAATTACGTACTTACGGGAAAAGTGCTTCAGGGTAGAATTTAATATTTCTTCATTAAATCTTTTACACATATTTTACATAGTGTAGGTACACTAGTTTTGTAACTTCGAATATATTCAACAACAAAAAAACCGGTTACGAAGGTTTCAGTATCATAATATAAACCTTAATTTTTATTATTAGTTTATATTCATATTTTAATTGTGAAATACACAATCTGTGAAAATTTCAAGTGTCTACCTATTATGGTTCTTGAAAAACAGCCCGCTGACATATAGACGGACGGAGGGACTGACCGACAGCGGAGACCTAGTTATAGGTTTCCATCGGTAACCCTTTGGGTACGGAACCCTAAAAATATGTATTGCCTCATCAGCAGAGGTCGGAATTAGGTAGAGTTATTTATGCACTTGCATCGAAATGTTGATATTAATATGGATCTTCCCGGAGAGACAAAATCTAGTACATTTCGTTAAGCGGGGAGTGCTCCGCTTTTCCGCTTTTTTTTTTTTTGTTCTCACAGGTACGTAGTAACTATGTTGTGCGAAATACAAATGTGGCAACATCGCGCGTGTGCGCATTGGAATTTTGCAACATCGGACATCCGATGTCGGATGGTTTAAATTGTGTAAAAGTTAATAACATTTTATTAAATAAATCGCGGGATTTTGGACTGGTCGTTATAATTAATCCCGGGATTTGAGGCATATCCACTTTATTCTTTCGCTGTATGAAATCAGTGTAAGAAGGTACCTACATAAATAACTCTACCTAATTCCGACCTCTGCTCATCAGTAACAAATAATAATTATTCTAAAACGATGTGTTAATTACAAAATATAATTATATCTTAGAAGAGTGCATTTCTTACTAAGTTGCATCCACCATCCGCCCGCCATTCGTCTGGACTTTGGGAGGGTTCGTGCCTCGTCGGGGCCATTCGGGTTCGCTCGAGGTAATTGAAATCCGTCATACCAGGCGCGTATGACAAATGACAAGCCGTCGACCGCTGCACGCTGGCCGTAGCGCGCTGGTTGTCAAATAAAATGGTATTGGACACGTTAAACGGAAAACTGAAGGAAAAAGTGAAAACAAGAAATGTTACACTCTGTTTTCTTGACGTTATTTGTTGAGTTTTCCTTCTTGGTTGGTATGGAAACTTGAATGTTGACCTTTCCTGGTAATGGAATTATTTGATCACATATTTTTCTAGTACCTGAATAGCTCAGTTACTAACCGACGAAGAAGCTAACCTTGATCTTCCTCATATGCTTAGAGACATTGGAAGATCGATCTTCACCCGCCTGAAAACCAGATGAGGCATATTTTAATTAAATTTTATTGATTTATAAACATGCTTATGATAGCTTGGCTATCGAAAATTGTCCATGGCTATTATTATGTAATTAAATTAATTTTAATCTATTTTTATAACCTTTTTTAATTTAGACCTCACATTATTCGCGCGTTTTTTTCAAACTGAGATCGATTAGCGATAAAGAAAAAAATAACATGTCTCTATTAAAACTAATCTGAAGACAATTCCGAATTCTAGATTTAAATTTTCGAACGCCATCTTCGGCTGTGAATAACTGTGATTGAATAGGCAACAAAACAAATGTTACTTCTAATATTTGTATACTGACATCAGTCGTGGTATTCTCCCTGCATTAAATGCAAAGTAAAATGCAACATGCGTACGTGAGGTACCAGCACGTAGAACCACGTTGTATTTTACTCTTTTGATAACCGAACTTCAACTAATAGTATTTAGAATGGAAAATGTGCCTTGATAGGCTTGCCTGCTTATATTTAAGTTCATGGATACCTACCTGGCAAGCAGGTATGAACAGGTAAGTCAATATAAGAAACTACATCGATCTTAAAACCAATAAAAATTGGTATCGAAAGAAAAACAATATCATTACGAAAATTATCGTATAGGCTTGTCTGCTAAAAAAACATAGCCATGAACAATTTCAGATTGGCAAGCTACCATAGGCGTGTTTTTAAATCAATAAAATTTGATAAAAATTAAGACTCATCTGGTTTTCATGTGGGTGAAGGTCGTTCTTCCACAGTCTCCTCTACAATTACATATGTAAAAATGTGCAAGCCTGGATTTTTGAATGAAATGCTCTTCAATGGATAATTATAATTGAATTTGAATGAAATTTCGTACCCAGCACGGTCGTAATCATGATAAATATTTAAAGGTATCGCGGTTGCAGTTTTGGATAAACGCGTGGATTTTTTTTTACACGAACAAAGCCGCGGGCAGAAGCTATAGTAATAAACATGAGAACTAAAAATAGCCGCACAAAATAATTCAAACAGACAAAATAAAACAATCACACAGTTGTTTAATATTATTGTTTACATAATTATACCAATTTACATAGCGTCCGGAAATGGCGCACAACAAATATTGATAGGCAATGCAATAAGCTGTAATTAATTAAAATAATAAAAATCGGACGGAAGCTGAATGCTGGTTAATAGTAATTACAAACTATAAAAAAAGAATTTACATAATAGCATGAGCCGTAAGTTTACATTTTCATGGCTCATCTGCCATCCCGGATTTAATACTTATTTGCATGTTGGTACAGACAGACTCAGTCATTTGTTTCTGAAAAGTTTTGGGTGGGCTTTTTTTTAAACCGCCCACCCAAAAGTTTTAATGTCTATTCTATTTTCCCTATATCAGCATCGGGCACATTCATTCTAAGGTGATAATGCATTTAAGAAAACTTTTATTGCATGCATAATTTGTTTAAAGAAATTAGGATGTGTTTACCATACCCAGGGTGGTAGGATTGATCGAAAGAACGCGAAGGGCAATTGAAGGAACACGAATGGGTTTTAGTCAAAGAGGGCGCCCATCAGATCGAGAGGAGTCATTTGAGGACTTCAAGCGGTTTCAATTATACCTACAGGCACTCACCCGAAATAATTCCAATTGAAAAAAAAAAAGATATATGTTCAACAATATAATTGTCAGACTGATAGAAGACTTACAGAATCATCATCAATCACATTCATTCATCTCTGACCTCAAGCCAAGAGCAAAACCATAACAAATAAAAAAAAATTGAAAAGTTGTTTCGGCGAAACTATTTAGCGAAAGTCACCTTTATTTAAATACTTTAACAGATAAAGTTGCCAACTACCCAAAACACTAGTCCGGGCACGATTATTCCGTGAACCCGTGCCTCAACATGTCAGGACAGATGTAAACATAAATTCCCACATTCTTGGGGCACCGCTTCTGGAGGTCATTTGTCATCCGCTCTGGATGCCGTGTAGTTCGCGAGTGGGAGATACTTTGCGTTTATTATAAATTCTATTGTTTGTTAAGTCGTTTTTTCGTAGATTTCTTATCATTAATTTATAGGTAATAATTTGAAAACGGTTCTAAGCCGCTAGGCTTAGAAGGTAAAAGAAGCCAAGGACGACCTATTTTGACATGGTGGACCGATATGACGAAGCTCCACAAGAAGGAAGAGCTACTCGACCAAAAATCCTTTCTCACCTAAAGTGAGAAAAGCCTAGGAAGAACCAGCAGTTATGGGGGCCGAGTCACCCGCGTCCGTAGGAGAATACCCTTCAGCGTATCCCTACACGTGGTCCCCGGGTGGTGCTAAACAGGTGACACTAACCGCCTCCGTGGTCTAGTGGTTATACCACTCGATTCAGACCCAGAGGTCCCGGGTTCAATTCCCAGTGGGGGCAAATTTTTTGCTCGGTTTGGTTGGTGGTAGGACTTCTAAGTCCGCCTGGCAAGCTACCACCATCATGTCTAAGTCTGTCGCCATAACAACAATGTTAACAGCATTGTTGTGTTCCGGCAATTAGAGATATGATAGCCAGTTCCTCTATGTTAGAGGATTCCGGGTGAAACTCGCTTCCATCTTCGGCCTAATCATCACTTTCCATCAGGTGAGATTTGGGCCAAGAGTTTCCCCGTTTTGAATAAAAAAAAAAAAAAAAAAAAAAGCAGTCATTTTGAAGAACTCGCCTCAGTGGCCATGGCAACAGCAAAGCCCTCGATCATCTGTCGATTTGATGATTCGAAGTAGAGTAAGTAGGTACATGAATGTCCATGTCACCGGAAAATGGTAAACTTCATAAGAATGTAAGTAATAAATCTTTGTTAAATTATAAAATCTCGAGATATTTTGAACATTCAACGAATTCAATAGTTTCCAATGTATCCGTGTCTTTTTAATTAAACAGTTCACAATTTTACGCGATATTTTATGAACTAACAGCGTCTGCTATTTTCCGATGACATCCACAACCCTTTCAAAACTTTATTACAGACTGGCACTTCGCCCGCGACTTCGTTCGCGCGGGTTTAGTTGGTACTCCACGAACTTCAGCTGCAACATTACTCCAATAGGGTAGAGGGGAGATGAGGTAATGTGTAAATAACTTATTAATAGACTAAACGAAGGGCAGTTCGCTAAAACCGCAAATTTTTCTTACTTAAAGTATTTATAAACCCGTCGAAAGGCCTCAATTGAATAATTTAAAGTGTAATTTACATATACATGTAGGTACATTGGATCATCATCTGCCTAGCCTTTTCCCAACTACATTGAGGTCGACTTTTTTGTCTTTTTATAATTTTTTTATATGACTATAAAGGTCAATCTTTCTACAAACGTCAACACTTGCTTGAGTGTGTATTTTGTTTTATAGTATCATAGTGTGCTAGCTTTTAATTATTTTTTTTTGTTATGTGTCATGTATTAATTACTTTGCATTCTACTCATAGTATAAATCCTAGTTCCTAAAAGGTAACGGACAGATGTGTTGCTGGGGAGTTTGTCGGCCACTTCTTCTACACATCTAAAACACTAGGAAGTGGTGACGGGCGGGCGTTTTGGGGTACTGTCTTTTGTAAAAAATGACTTTCCAAAAGTGCTGGGTCTCAGCCTAATTTGAATAAATGACTTTTGAATTTTGAATATTTTTGAAGAGCAAATTGATATTTTAGGTGTATAGCGAACATCAATATCAACAAGAAAGTCCACGACAAAATGTACAAAAGAGTATATATCAGACTATTATTGTTCATTCACAATAAATAAAAAAATAATAAATAATAATCATGTCTTTACGGCGAAGCCACGCTTGCCAATGTTGGTCTGTGGATGGGTGACCATCTTAACAATACCGAATTTCCTCCGTGCCTCGAAAAGCACGTTAAGCCGTTGGTCCCGGCTGTCATTTGTAGATCTTTGGCAGTCGTTACGGATTGTCAGAAGCCAGTAAATCTGACTCCAGTCTTGCCAAGAACTACCGTGTTACCCAGTTAATGGGTTGTGGAGGTCTGGTAGGCAGCCGCTCTTTGTAAAACACTGGTATTCAGCTGAATCCAGTTTGACTGGAAGTCGACCCCAATGTAGTTGGGAAAAGGCTCGGCAGATGATGATCCAATGTACATGTATATGTAAATTACACTTTAAATTATTCAATTGAGGCCTTTCGACGAAAGTTTTTTTTTTCAAATCGGCTCAGTAGCTTCGGAGCTTATTCATTTCTAACAAACACAAATCTTTCTAATGCTAGTGTAGAAAAGAAAATGCATTTCAACCCTTTTAAAGCTTAAAACACGCTGCACACTCGCATTAAAATACTTCGAATGCAAAGCAATAAGAAAACCCTTTGAACGCTATTGTAAAATCCAAAGGAAAGTAGTAAAAACGTGGTTAAATCTAAAACTATAAAGAGAGTATGTTAATAGACTCTTTCAGGCTTATCTGCATACTGAAGTCGTAACTCTGAAATAACTACTGAGCTGTTTAAAGTAGTCATTATGAGTTGCTAATTCGGTCTAGACTAGAATTTGATGGTAAGGGCTACAGGGTCGGTGGGTAGGTAGGTACTAGTTTAATGGTAATATAACAGACTGGTAATTGAAATGAAATAATTGTTCAGGGAATCCAAGAATTAGCAATTGTAACTAACCCTAATTATGGTGATAAGATCAGACAAGATAAGACTTACTTGATATCAGCATTAGCGTACACAGACCAGCAAAGCGTGACAATGAAAAGCAATTAAAAGACTGTTAATGATTATTTAACATTTTTATGGACATTGCCAGTGATGATGAAAAGCCTATTGTATAACTCATAAAATCGCACATCCTTTCACAATCGAGAGAAATTTCAGAGGTATATAAACTAAAAAAAAAAATCTGTTTGACAACTTAAAACACTCTATGTTTACCTTCACAAAAAGTAACTGCGGTATGGATGCATCTTAAATGACAAAATGAAAGGATATGCGATTGATTGCACTTATTTGTCTATGACGACAAAAGAGAATGAACAGTGAGCGGATCAAAGCTGTTGATAACGCCGTTGTTTTTTTTTTAATTTGTGATGGGTTTGTTCTTGACTGTAGTCTAGGCCAGAGATAACAGAGACAAAGTCGAGGATAGAGTGAGCTTACCCAAAAGAAGCCTGTACTCTAACTTTGAAGAGATAAGGGTTGTATGTGTGGCGTTCGGAAACACAGACGCAGGCAGAGAGTTCCACTCCTTTGCTGTGCTCATTATAAAAAAAACACAATAAATTGTATAAATTGGCAAAATATAAATAAATGCTTTGTAAAGTAGAGATATCTAAAGTTAAAATGCAACACTAAAAAACATCAAACTTCGTAACTCACGAAATACAAAAGAAATTTAAACAATTTGATCCAAAATCTGACAGTAATTATTATTAATCTGTGCAGCATTAGCGTTACAATGATCATTGTTTCAGGGTATGTTGTTAAAGTCTCAAAGAAAACTTTTAATAGGCAAGAAGTTAGGGGAATTCAATAGAACTCTGTAATTGTTATATCAAACCTGTTTCTGAGGTAATAGCGTCGTAAAATATTCCTCTTAATATTATTTTGGGGGAAAAATTTTGCTTCAAACTTATACAATTTCCCACTGATATAATTACCGTTGGGGAAGTAGCCAGTTCTTTGTAAATTGTTACCTACTTATCTACAACTTTCTAGTTCAATTAAAGCGAATGTTTGGTTTGATTTAGGATTTTAAGTTTGGGTTGAATTTTCTATGTAGCATCTAAGTTTTCGTCATGGTTTTTTAGCCTGAAAAACTCTCTCAATTTTATTTTGTTCCAGAAAAGTCACCTCTATATATTGTCACGCAAATACTTGTCTTCGCCCTAAAGGGTCTTTAGTTATTTTCTTGTTGTATGTTTTCCATTCATATTTTTGCAGTCCCCACTTACTTACTTAAAAGAAAAATCGACTGCCCCTAACATTTATGTTCGTATAACTCGACAAAATGTTTTGAAGAAATCATTTCGGGATTGGTTTCATAGTAAAAGTTGCTCATAATGAAGGGTATAATGACATCTAGAGGTATTAAGTTTATTTTGTTACACGATATCTACACAATATAAATACCATACGTAGGTCACCCTAAACTTAGGGTTGCGGAATTTGTTCGAAAGACTCACCGCGGCCTTGGAACGCAAAGGACATTAGCAGGAACTCGAATGGGTTTTAGTCAGTAAGAGTGTGACACTCCCTTCTACGGGAGGAGTCATTTGATGATTTTACATCTTTAGGCCACCCTAAACTAAACACAGATACATATTCCCGAATGAACTCAAACGTGATACGACTTAACATTGTAGCTGCCTGTCTCATAGATAACTCCGACAAAGAAACTAATTAATTTCAAGTGCCGTCGAAACACTTCATCACCAGTTAACTCGGATGTCACATTTACTAACGAATAGCTGGTTTAGCTCTCTCTCATAAAGTAAGTAATTCGCGACAATTTGGGCGTTTCCATTTCATGTACAGATCGCATTTCGTATGATGCTACATCATTTGTAATCGTTAAAGAGTCTGTAGACACGGAACATGAATTGACAATGTTTATTTGTTACCCGACAGCCAGCCCCAGAAAGTACGTAGGTATGGTAAGCGCCAGATAGAACATTTATTGACGTTCTTAATATCAAAAACAGAAAGAGAAGACTTAAAGTTGATCTGAACCGACTTCTACTTCTACTTGTTCGTGTATCTACGAAGGGATATTAGAGAAAGGTCAATGTACTTTATTGCAAGTTTATTTGGCGCCTACCATAACATATGTTTTTTGGAGAGTAGGTACGTTTGTGTGTCTGCTTCTTTGGGACCTTCTGCGGTTCTAAAAATGCCACTTTAACATAACCATATTAGAATCATAACATTAAATAGGTACATAACAATCTGTCCAATTTCATTTTCATCTTTATCGCTGCATTAGTTTCAAGATTGATAGGGAAGATTTGACCGTGTCGGGTAGCATGATGTGCTTTCTTATTCTGTTGAAGTGGCCTTTAGGACCCTTGTAGCATAAATAGCTAGATAGATTAAAAAAAAATAAAGTAGGTACCTATCATAAATTTTTCTTTAGTGCTGAAGTGACATAGGCTGTACGAATTTTGAAAAAATAAGCAAGATGGTGGCCGCGTTAATCACCTAAGTATATATTTTTTTGGGAATTATCACATCAAATATTTTCTTTTAATTTCAACTTTTTACTATTTAAATAACATTAGAATAGTTCATATCGGGATTGCTACCATGTACCTTTTTATTTGCGAGTTTCCGATATTTCGGCACTGTTGCACATAACGTCGTTTCAAAGTTGCTGGTCATGCCCCTGAGTATATGCTTAAGCTTATAGAGAGTCTGTTGATATCTGTGGACTGTGAACTGTATTGTCTGTATTGTACAAATAACAAGGCAAAAAATATAACATAACTGTAACCACGGATGTAGTCGTCTTACCAATAGTTACGATATTCATACAAGGATACAAAATATGTCTTGAGATAAATTAATTTCTTACATCTTCTTCATATCCCGCTCTGCTCTTGTATGTGTCACCAGAAAATAGCAGAGTCTGTAAGTTTATAAATATCGCGAATAACTGTAAACTTTTTTTTTTTCTAAAAAGGCACGGATACATTGGAAACTTAGAATTGGGATAGGATTTGTTGTTTTCAAAATGTATATACAGGGTGTAAGGGACAGCCCTCCACAAACTGATGAGGGTGATTTCAGTATATCGTACTAAGTTGACCGGTACATGAAATTATTTCAGGAACTTTATGGGAATCCAATAAAACTGATTTGTTTAATTACCTCACACGCAATGTATCGCTACCTCTGCAAAACGCACGCAGCGAATAGCAGCGCAGCGAGCTTTCGAAAGGACAGCCGCGCTCGCACCTCGTGTATTCCGTCCACTAGCGCCGCCAATCGTTTTTTATTAATTGTGGTAAATTTAAGACACGTAGATAAAAAACCGCTCTGTAGTGCACTGAAGAAATGTATCTATAATTTTTTGACAGCTATTTTTAATACATAACTCATGGCTAAATAGCCAAAACGGCAATTATTGCTAAAAGTGGCCACTTTTAGCAAAAATATCGACTTTGGCAACTATTTATGTTCTAAAGTACTAACTCTCAAAACGTAATAAATACTTTTTTTCAGTGCACTACAGAGCGGTTTTTTATGTGTCTTAAATTTATCACAAATAATAAAAACGATTGGCGGCGCTAGTGGACGGAATACACGCTCTTAACAGCTAATTTCATGCGTCGTTAATTTTTTTTTTCATTTTAGCTGTGTTATTTACATTAATGGAATTCTGCATACAGATAATGTAACTTTACATTGAAATAAAGCAATAAAAACTGAAAAAACGAAAAAAAAAACCTGAGGTTTCCACTGGAATATGATTCAAAATAAGGAGCTGATTGCACCCTGTTAATTTGTGGAGGACTGTCCCTTACACCCTGTATGTTTACAATACTTCGAGAAATTATAATCTAAAATTATTTTTTTACATTCTTACGGAGTTTGCTATTTTCCGGTGACATATAATTATGTTGCATCTAAAACTGCACAGGTAGCGCTCTAACACCATCTAACTTTTCGATGCATGCAATCTTCGACTATCAAACTGTTACCCCTCAAAGGAAGCAACTAAATAGTTGACTGCACCTAAGTGCTTGGAAAATCCATTTCAAATAAGAACTTCGAAATTTATGTTGAAAGCACTCATTGAGCGGGAAATCTAGGAATTAGTCTAGCAAACATTTAAACTAAACGACGCGAAGATCGCGAACACGACTGATCTATAACATATTCTATTTGACACCTCAGCTGCGGTGTTTGACTGTGTGCGTAGCTGGAAAACAGTCAGTGTCTGGGGAATTATGTGTATGTGACACGGAATAAATAATGAAGATGGGATTCGGTCACAAAGCACAGGCTCATAGGAGGCTTAAAACTGCGGCGGCTTAAAGCCGGGCTAAGGAATATTCTTGCCGTCTAAAGGTACAATTTGAATGAAGTTAATTAGAACTTCATAATGTATTCATTGAAGTCATTTTAACTGTATGAGTTGAGGAAAGTGAATTATTAAATGGCCGCTAGTGATTTTGAGAAAACTAGTGCTAAACTAAGGACAATTACACGAAACTTCTCAGAAAATACTTATTGACACGACAAGGTGAGATACCTGTTTTACAAATACAGACCTACGTATAGGTAAGTATACCTGTTTCAAAAACCAGCGACCAAGTACGAGTCGGATTCGCGCACGAAGGGTTCCGTACCATTATCTATAAAAACGGAAAAAAGTTGTTGTATGGGAGCCCCTTAAATATTTATTTTATTCTGTTTTTAGTAAGTATTTGTTGTTAAAGCGGCAACAGAAATACATCATCTGTGAAAATTACAACTGTCTAGCTATCGCGGTTTTTGAGATACAGCCTGGTGACAGACAGACAGACAGCGAAGTCTTAGTAATAGGGTCCCGTTTTTACCCTTTGGGTACGGAACAACAAGTAGGTAAAAAAAAAATGAGTTATTAAACAAACTAATTCTAGCAGGTACCTACTAAAAACTAAACAAAAATAACGCAAATGTTTGTTACTAGAATTTGTATAAAACTATTGTCTCGTTTAAAATCGTTATAATAATAACCTTCCTATGATAAGTTGCATTTTTTTATTTTTAAATAGTTGTACAGCTTGTACAACATCTAGCGCCATCTGCTGTCAGTGAACCTCAAACATAGAAAGTTTAGCTGAAGACCTTGTTAGTTTCCGTATACTTGAGTAGATGGCGCTTTACAAAAGAATGAAAATGTCATTTTCCGCGCTCTTTTTTTCATGAAAACGAATTATAAAACTGTGATTTTTACAGTACCTATCTCACTTTTTATACATGTATATCTAGAACATGATTTGTATTCATTTTGCGATTAACGATTTAGCCTAACTAGTTACTATGAAGTCACACTAACAAATAACATGATGTCCGAATGATTTATTGCCAACCCGCCAAAATAAACGATGTGATTACGATTTCCGCCAAAAGATCTAAGAAAAATATGCAAAACTAACACATGTCTTCCTTTATTTACAGATCAAATAGTTTTTCTCACCAAAAATAAAGTTTGAAAAACAAACAAAAAACGCGTTCTCAATCACGCCCACAAGAAAAGTTAGGAGTGCTTCGAAAAATGCGCTGCGGGATTGCAAAGATCGATTTGGCGCTTAGCAAGTCGAGGTCAGTTGCATAAGCCACTTAAAAGGGAAGCTTGAACCGGGGCCGGCTAATATTTTATAAAAGTTTTCTAAAGTCCGGTGTGCAATGTGCACTTTATTTCTTGAGGATAACAATGGGTTGGTCGACATTGACAGATCACACTGCGGAGCTTGCTTCCACCTCGGAATGGAACGGCTAACTATTTATAAAGGTGTTATAACAATATGATGGAGTTGCTCTAGTTTTTTTAATTTCTTTGCGGTTTGTGGGTAGATTGTGGACAGGATAAGGAAAAGTCCCCGTCAGGGAACAAGATTGAGTTGCGGGACTATTCGAAAGAGATACTTACCGCGGCTCCGGAACACAAAAGGCTCATGAAGGATCATGGATGGGTTTTAGTCAGTAGAAGTCTGGAACTCGCTCCGCCCAGAGCGGGAGAAGTCATTGGATGATTTCCCATCCCTAAAAAAAAATTACAGGAAACAAGATTTGGGAGACTGATGTCCTAAGTATAATCACGAATTCTGCACTGACTTACATATAAAGCTAAAGAGTTTGTTGGTTTTTTTTGGTTGAACAGGCTACTTCTGGATAAGCTCGCTCCACTGTGGACTTTGTCTCTGTTATTTCTGACCTAGACTAGAGTCAAGAGCAATTACTCATCTCTAATAATAATAAAAAAACGTACTAATCTCAGGAATTACCTACTGGTTCGAAGTGAAAAAATATTTTAGTGTTGACTAGCCCATTCATCGCGGAAGGATAATATAAATATTAAAGTGAGACGCAGGCAAGTTGCGCAGGTCAGCTAGTTTTGTATACAAGCAGAGCTATTTATGAAAACTAAGAAAAATGCTTTTATGCTGGAGCTTGGCTGCTCAATTCGTCAAGAATCTGAGCTAAATTAGTTTAGCAAACTTTGCATACCAGAGGTAATTGTCCTGTTTTGTGTAAAGTGAGAACACTAACTTTGTAAATTAGTATGAAAACCCGATTAGTGCGAGTAGATTTTTTTCCAAATTTAACCGACTCGGCAAGTGACGGCACGGTTGGCGCAGTGGTTGAGCTATCAACTGCTGCGCCGCGTTTCGTGGGTTCGATTCCCGCACGGAACAAATATTTGTATGGCCTACAGATAGTTGTTCCGGGTCTGGCTGTTTGTGTATGTGACTTTGTATGTTTGTAAACGCACCCACGATACAGGAGAAATTCCTAGTGTGGGGCAACGTTTTATTAAAAAAAAAAAAGTAAAAGCCAATTTACTGTACTGACACCATAGGGAATAAATTGGCGACGACAGACGGACAGACAGGCACTCGGGTAATCCTGGTTTTCGTTTTTCCATTCGAACGTAAATGGAGCTCTAAAATTATATTAAAATGCGAGCTAACATTATGTTAAAACAATCAGTTTGTTTTTCCTCTAAACTAGTTGTACATTGCGGGTCTGTAAAGTGTAAGCTGTGGTGAGTTGAAAATTGACCTAGCAAGCCTAAAAAAATACAACATATTTTATATTAGGTACCTTAATAAAAATGACTAACTTCTCATTGATACAAGGTACCTAGATGTTATTACAAAGCCATCAACGTTGTTGTTAATATATTATTGATTTTGCAATAAATAATATCTCAGAAACTTTAAAAAACACTCCTGAGTAATCTTCTTATAAAGAAAAAAAATTCAACGACAACAAAAGAAACATATCAAAAACATAAGCCTCCTTTATTTTGTACCTTAGTAAGTACTTAGGCACCTAACTAGCTTGCCTAGATTTAACCGAAGTCTATGGAAGTCTTCAGGCAATCGGCTCAGCAATAGTTTCGAACAAATAGCGTTCTCGTGTCGCCCCGGGCCGCGGTTAGGCTAAACGGTTGACTCGATTGCCCCACTAGCTTCAAATTGCCCCGCGTCGGTTTCCTATTGCCCCCGCAAACCCTGCTTGTCTACTAATGGTTCCATTTGTTCTTAGTTTGTTAAAAAATGTGGTTGTCAGTACTATCTGTTTGCTGAGATCGCGAATAAGGATGTCGAAAATTATATTTTGATTCAGACAACATTTCTGGATTACAAAGCATCACTTTTTTTGTACTTAGAAACATCGTCTTTTTGACTCGGTAAGTAGAACATTCAAATATTCATGTGAATGCTGTTTGGTAAAGCGAATAGTTTTCATCAGTTATCAAAAGGCAAATGTACCGAATTTAATTTACAAATTAATTTAACTACTTCATTATTATATTACATTAACAGCTGCGCAACAAAACTTTGATGCACCACAAACTTTCAAATTCAATAAATAATACTATCCCACAAGCCCAACCAACAATAAATCATCTCCGAGTCCACAAGCAAACACCAGCAAAATGTGCTGTGAGCAAACACCAATTTGCCTCAATAAGCATTTCCATTCGAGTCCCATTCGAGTTGCAGTGTTACCCCTCCATAGTTTTCCCACTGGAACTTTTCAATCGACAGATAAGAGGCTTGTGGACTCCTCCCGATATTTATTTACCACGAAGCGGCAAAGAAACTTGCTTTGTCCACATTAAATTGTGTTTGTTCATTATTCAATTGTTCCTCTCTTCATTTTAATAAGCTTAGCGATTTTTGTGGCGATATTTTGTTGTTTTCTCTGTGAACAAAAGTTTTCGTTGAACTGTCTGCGAAGTTGTGTTGCTAGATCAAATATTGGGTATAAGTTTGTAAATGTTTTGTTTTGGTATCGTTACAAAATTTTAAATTTATTCTGAGAAAAGTTAGGCTACGGCGAAAACTTCGGTTCACAGAAAGCTTATCAAATAAGAGAACTGACAGACCAGAGTTACATTTCGAGCGGCACTGTAATGGTTGGTTAAAATGACCATTTTTTTCTTGCTTACAACACCTGCCAGCCAGGATAATCACCACTAATGCAAATGATTTAAAAATTAGTGCATTCTTAAAGAATGCATAGAAGAAGAAATCTTATAGCGGCGCGCCCCTAGCGCAGGATCCACGTTCAAAATCAAAATCTTTACTTATTGTTAAACATAACGAAGTATATTGTACCTAAGTAGAATACAGTTTAAGCAAACGTTCAGGCACATAAAAACCATTGAGTAAATCTAAAAAACTTGCACTAAACCCTCTGTACCAAAACATAAGGTACATACTTATAATTTAAAATTTATAATCATATAAATAATTTATTATATATATCTACATATATAAAAACAGAAACTAAATGACTGATCTATCAACGCACAGCCGAAGTTATATACTGGTCGTAGAAAACGGAAATTTAACATGTAGCTTCCTTACACTCCGTAAGTACCAAGAGAGGATTTCCCGAAATTCTTACGGGCACGGAAAAAAACGGGATGAGGGTGTACGAAGTCGCGGGCGAAAGCTAGTATTAATCACATATGCAGAATATGTAGGTAGGTACATAGTAGAGTACCGTATTTGTCTGTCAGCCCGCACATTATAGGCTTCACATATCTTATTCATAACACCTAATGGCAAAATCCGTTCAGCTTAAACTGATGGCCAATTTCGATAACAATATGGCTTACTAAATGTGAAGAATTATTAACTAACTTATAGACGTTTACGATGTTAGGATTTAATAGTGAATATGTGATATCTATAATTTGGTTTTGGTAAAAAGTTACAAGAGTTACAAGTAAGAGTTGAAAATGTGTTTTTTTTAGTTTTTGTTTTGCAGTTTTTGGCTTACCTCAGCATGTGTTTATGAATATACTTATTGAGTATGTTTTTCAGAACCTGTGCCTACCTTTTGAATCATGGGTGAGAGCGCTGAAATCAGGATCTGAATCTGAAAATTTTGTTAAGTTATATTTTTGCGTAGCTGGCCTCAGCTACCGTTTTAATGGCCTATGAAAACACTGGCGTGATGATGTGTCATTAGAAGACAACATAAAAACATAACACTCCTTCTGGCGCAGTCGGGTAAAAAGAACGTTGAAAATCTATAATTATATAGGGTTGGTTGTGCCCAGCAGTGAAAAACTTCTTTTTTATACTCTGTAATTCCGTACATACTCTGAAAAACAAAACAAAAAGTTGCACAAAATCTTAATTTTGCAGATTCGCATAAGCAAAGAGAAGCATCGAATCGCAACTTTTATAGTTCTAATAGGTAGAATTAAAGCAAGGTTTTGCAACCGCGTAAAGTGGCCCAAAAATTTACGCACAGAGCAATATTAAAACGTTTCAATTGCCGCATTTTACGAGGAGGTCGAAATTTAAAACGCGTTTCGGGGAGTGTTGCCAGCCTCCGTCTAAATGCTTTATGTTTTATTTTATTATCCGTGTCGCCACCTAGTCTTTATTACACGTTGTGTATTATTCGAGTTTGTTATGTTTGTAAAGCTGATAAGGTTTTTTTAACAGAGTGTTTTTTGTTTGAATTTGTAGGCCTAACATAAAATTTTATGTTTGTTTTGCAATTTTAAAATAAAATATATTATGTTGACGCTTCGGTGCTTTTAATTTAAATACTGTTTTAAGGGAGGAAAGAAATGCATTAGATATGCATATTTTAGTGCAAATGTGCTAAATTCCCATTTCTGCAGAACGAAATGTCTAAGAGCGGATTTCACCAATGAACCTGAGGGCCAATTCTTATTCAATTATAATTTCTACTAATTTTCACATTCTCATGTCAATAGTAAACTGTCAAAAGAGACTTAATTTTCACATATTTTTGACAGATTGCGATTGAGATGCGAATGTGAAAATTTGTAATTGGCACTCAGATCGCGATCAAGCTCCGTTCAAGAGTTGTCAGTGTCAATATTCCATAGAAAATAATGACACTGACAGCTCGTAAACGTGGGTCATTATGCTGATTGCGTTCAGTTTCAGATTGATGAATTCGGCCCTTAGTTGACATACGATCGACAGCATTGCAAAGAGATAGACGTCAATTACCTACCTAATCTATAATATAAAAATAAGTCGGGTTTTCCTTCCTGACGCTATAACTCCAGAACGCACGAACCGATTTCCACGGTTTTGCATTCGTTGGAAAGGTCTCGGGCTCCGTGAGGTTTGTAGCAAACGAAATTCAGGGAAAATGTGACACAGACGAAGTTGCGTGGGTCAGCTAGTTGTTTATAAACAACCGAAAACGCAATATACCTAGCATTGCAAAATAGAATAGGCAAAGGCAAACTCGCTCATTTTTGCAAGATGTTACGATGACTGACAAAAGACAAAAGAAAAGGATGAATGGATGTATGGAATTCTCATAGAATCATTTACAAAATCAAACATTTGGTATATAACATTGTTAGGTATATACCAAATGTTTGATTTGGTAACGATATGTCAATTTATGACATATTATTGCCGTCTCTTTGTTGTTACGTATATGACTACTTTTATAGCTAGTTTATCAGTTGCAAATTGGGTACTGATGTTCCCACTGTCGTCCACAACGCCGGCTCTGTATGTATTGATAAGGCTAAGCGTATACTAAGCCTACATATGCCAACCGCGCTGTTCCAGTTTAATATGCAACCGCTTGTCTGCGCCAAATATGAGTCACGTGATGACGTAGATTGCGCGCGGCTCGACTAAAAAACGCGGGATCTGCGCGCCAGCTGTTGACATATCGTAAACATTTTTTATCGTCGCCTCCTATTACAGAGGCCACTTAACTATTTTGTTTGTTCGAAAGCTGATAAACGGCTCTTTAAACTTACGTTAAGTGTATGATAGCGGTTAGTTTCTATATTTTTTAATTAATTTGTAAACATTGAATATTGGTGAAAAAAACACATTATGTGAACTTTGAACAGGAATAATTTAAAAAGTAAATCGATAACATATATATTTTATGACTTGTATGTGTAGCTGGGTTATATCTAAAAACGATAAATAACAAACAACATACTCCACCGTACAAAAATATTAATATATAAGCGTAAATTTACCTCCAAACATTAGCCATTTCCCGCCATTTTGCATTGTTTTCTTCCCGACCCACTGAACAAAAATTCTAATCATAACGTAAATTTCGTTTGTTTTGTTTATGTTTTGGCTGAAATCTATTGCCCAGTAAACATAAAATGCGATAATAATTACTTTTTAGTCAGAACAAGTAGCTAGACTTAATAATTAATCAATTACGATAGCGTTCTGACAACATGGACGCCTTGTGTAACAAGGGCTAAGAAAATCATAAAAAAACATTATAAAACTTACCCACATGTTTAATTTCACTTGCACACACATTAATCACATCACAATGCACCAATAAAACATTAATTAACACTAATTCACTTACAAACAACATAATAAACAAGTTTATTCGACACTACGTCATCGCGCAACTCGCGTCATACCACAGACTGAATAAAACATTTAATTTCTTTCTAAAAATGGACTCGCCCGTTGCGTGTTTCGTATTTTAAGCATGTAGAAATGTATAAAGATTCGAGTGGAAAAGAGCAAAATGATACAAAATATCGTTGGTAAGACAGAAATGGACATAATTTGTTGCCAGGTCGTTATTTTAAAAATAGGGACTGTAGTTCCTATGACGCAATCTAGAGCAAAAAAAATTTAGGGACTGTAGTTCCGTAACCCAATCGAGCGGTGGCGGTTAAGAGCGTACAATCACTCTATCTCTCTCATCTGTGTGTGTTCCCGGTTGCATCGTTAGCTGGTTTGCTTCGGAGCCCGGGGTCCGCTTTCCGGATTTTTCTTCTCCACTTCGCACGGTCTTCGGCATCCTTAGTTGAGACTCCATTGGCACGCATATCATCCTGGACAATATCAAGCCAGCACTTCTTGGGTTTCCCATTCTGCCAAACCCCGGCGGAGGTGGTATAGCCAGACACTTGTTTTCTATTTAGTTTGCCGGTTTACGCAAGACTTGTGAAGTGCGTATAATTACTAGCGGTTGCAAATTAAACTGGAAAAGCGGCCAACCGCTCAAACGAATCGCGTAAGCACACTATAGGTTTTCCCAGACAGGACGGGCGAGGCAAACATAGGCGTCTGCGTCGCACGTGCCTGCTACTTTGTATGTTCATGCATTACAAAATCTGCTCTGCCCTGCGCCACGTGGACCTGCGTCACCTGCGTCTCAGTATACGCTTAGCTTAAATGTTACGTATTTGAAGGAACAGGAATAATGGTGGAACGAGAGGAACTGCTTCTGTATGTATTTTTAATTTCTGATTGTTTTGTTCTGTGTACCTATGTGTGTGAAACTTAGTTAGGTTATGAACTCCGGCCTGAAATAAAGTTTTAGTTATTATGAGTTTATTTAATTTCAGCAGTTGGCGCAGTCGAGTGGATTATAATGATTATGTTGAGGTGTTCGACTTCTCAAACGATATTTTTCTTTACCATTACGAAGTAGTATCAGGAAAATCGATGCTTACCTCGAGAAAAAAACAAACGGAGAAATTTTCCACACATTACTGCCTGACAACAAAGTCAAAGTTACAGACACAAACACAGACTCCCTTTTAACAAAAACAATAAAAAGTACATCATACACGGCTAAAACACGGCTCCATGTATAAAATATAGGCACCATTAGCTTTAGCAAAAGGTTTATTCAGGATTATCCGAGTTTTGGAAGAAGCAATTAATGCTTTTGAATGATTGAGTAGGTAGCTCGCTTAGTTAAGCTTTCAGGGAACCTTTCAACTTGTGTCTGTGTCTAATACGTAGAACGCATTTGGATCTATAAATTTTATATAAACTGAAATTGTAAACATAGGCACGTTATGAAGACTGCCTGATTTTGAAGCTAGCTTGTTTGCCTTTGAGGGTTCTGGAAGGTCAATAAAATATGGCGTTGAATATATATTGTAATACAACCTGTTTTTTTTTTGATATCCCATAACTCTAGGGTTATATTCTGTAGGTAAAAATAATACTAAAACTCCTAGAATAGGTGGTCCAAAAATGCATCGTTTCGGAGATATCATCAATCATAATTAAATTAGGTCAAAAATTGTCACCAGTATGACGAATCTTTACTTGTTTGCTTACCGTACAAAATAGACCCTCGATGTGTCTAGGTATCTAACTTTCATTGATAAATACAAGTAATTCATTTTTATTCAAACCAATCATTCATATTTAAAGGTAATAAAATGCGACTTTGTCATATTTCACGTAAGGGTGTTTTACATTAATAATCGTGACTTTGCCGAATTATTTTGTATGAAAAATGAAAAAAATAAAATAACGAAGGATTGGAACATAACTCATATTTGCCAGTTGATTCTTTGATATGGCCTCAATCATACCCTAGAGTTATGGGATATAAAAAAAAACACGTTGTATAATATAACTAAGACGGTCTTAAATTTCTGAGAAGGTCATACGTCAATTATGTTGATGGTACCGATAGTATCTACAAACAAAGGCACGGTTGACACAGTGGTTGAGCTATTGACTGCTGCGCTGCGTGTTGCGGGTTCGATTCGGGAACAAATATTTGTATGGCCTGCAGATAGTTGCTCCGGATCTGGCTGTTTGTACATGTGAGATAGTTGCTCTGCTGCAGTTAACTGCCAAACCTGACAGCTTTTCACCAGCATTTATTATTTATTTATTTTATATATTTGGCTCACGAACAATTGAGTACACTCATACAATTAGAATAGTAAGTTTATTTATTTATTTATTTATAAATAAATAAATATTAAGTTAGATAGCTTCCCCTTCCTCCGTTATTTCGGTCATCCGATCCTCACAGTGACAGGCTGCACAATGCTCTGCGCGAAACTGGTGTTTAGGGAATCTAGATTACGTATGCACTACCATTTTGCCATGGTGTATATTATGTGTTATTTATTTAGGCTTTACATGAATAGGCAAAAGGCTGGCTTAATATCTTAGGCATTGTATTTTTGATTTGCTTAATATCTTAGGCATTCTATTTTTGATTTGCTTATCTTAGGCATTCTATTTTAGATTTGCTTAATATCTTAAGCATTCTATTTTTGATTTGCATAATATCTTAGGCATTCTATTTTTGATTTGCTTAATATCTTAAGCATTCTATTTTTGATTTGCTTAATATCTTAGGCATTCTATTTTTGATTTGCTTAAGATCCTCAACAGCATCATATTGCTTTTGTGTCATGTTACTTGGCGTAAATAGTTACCCTTTTCCGGCTTCTTAATATTCTATGAATTAGATTTGTGAAGAGATAAGGAAAGTATTATATCTGTCACCAGAAAGTGGCAGACTCCGTGGATTGTAATAAATCTTGACTGGATTATAATTTCTCGAAATAGGTATTTATGAAAAAATCGTTTATTATGAATAAATCGTTTTGTATATGATATATCCTATCCAAATTCAGTAGTTTACAATACATCTGTGTCTTATTTATAAAAAATAGTTTCCAATTTCACGCTTAATTTTACAATCTTTACTGCCAAATTAATTAAAAGTAAGTAGGTAACCAGCGATGCGATGTCATGCCACCTACCATTCATACCCGCTAAGTTATCTTTTGACCAGTCTTGATTTGACTGGTAGAAAATGCTAAATTTTCAATTATCTACCATTGAAGTTTTGTGCATGAAGTTGAAATAAATCATCTATATCTATGTCAACGGAAGATGGTAGACTGGTGGAACGGGAGATGTAAGATTGTAATAAATCTTTATTAGATTATAATTTTCTCGAAATAAATATTATTAAAAAAAAACGTTTTGTATATTAATAAATCTATCCCATGTAGATTCAATAGGTTCCAAAACATCCGAGTCTTGTTTATTAAAAAAATAAATAGAAAAGATAGATAGTTCACGCGATAGTTTACAATCTTGCGTCGTTTGAAAATTTCTTGTTACACAAATAACATAACTAGCTGACCCGCGCAACTTCGTCTGCGTTACATTTTCCATTGATGCTCTGCTCCTATTTGTCTAAGCGTAATGATAGCCTATAAGCTTCCTCGATAAGTGGGCTATCTCAAAGTGAAAGAATTTTTCAAATCCGACCAGTACTTCGTGAGATTAGCGCGTTCAAGCAAACAAACAAACTCTTCAGCTTTATAATATTAGTATAGACAAGTCATCATGAAGTTTAAATGTTCATTAACTAGTTTCAATAGTTTTCAATATCCTGCCCTCCTCATTTCTCTATTCAATCATAACAATTGCTTAGCGATCGCTTCACAATTGATTTGATATCGGTGACATCTCGGCGCCAATCGCCTTGCACTCATGAATATTGGATGAATCGCTTATTACCATAATTAGGGGTAAATTATACACTTTGTGTACAATAACACAATGATACTGATGCCTGAACTGTTTCAGCGGAATTATATGTTAAATGTAGCATCTAATCGTATGGATTTCATGATTTTCAGGTTAGGAGTTAACGTATTTCATTGTTTGTGGTGTGATTTACTACAGTTGTTGGCCTTCAGGCTCCTTTTTTAATGGAACAGGTCTATGAAAGAGGGAGGAACTCGTGGCTAATTAGGGGAGAGTCGGAGGTATTGTACCGCAGGATGAATCGTACCACCTCCAAATTTCGATACCAAGTTTCCACCTCCAAGTTTATCTTAGCGTGATGATTATATAGCCTATATATCATAGGCTATATACCATCACGCGGGTGAGCTAGTCTAAAATATAGCCCACATCTAAAATACCCACGTCTAAAATATAGTCTACATTGCCAGTGTAAAAAATACTGCTATTTGGAGGTGGTACGATTCATCCTGCGGTACAATACCTCCGACTCTCTCATAATAACAGCCGCACGGGTCGATTTTAGAGGTTAAGCAACGCTTGCTAAGGTTGGTCTGTGGATGGGTGACCATCTTTACATACAGTTTCCTCCGTGCCTCGGAAAGCAGTTGGTCCCGGCTGTCATTTGTAGATCTTTGGCAGTCGTTACGGATTGTCAGAAGCCAATAAATCTGACTCCAGTCTTGCCAAGAAGTACCGTGTTACCCAGTTAATGGATTGTGGAGGCCTGGTAGGCAGCCGCTCCACGAAAATAATGGTATTCAGCTGAATCCGATTTGACTGAAAGCTGACTCCAATACAGTTGAGAAAAGGCTAGGCAGATGATGAGGTCTACGAAAGAGGGCCAGAGAGAATTTTCGTAGTCTCATTGGTATACAGTATCAAGACAAGTTTTACAAATTTTACCTACTCTTACTCTGAGAGCTGTAGCCGATTTTCAAAGGACTGCCAAAATTGGTTAAAGCTTAAGACATTATGGTGTGTTCGAAGTTGAGAAGACTTAAGTTTAACTTACTATTATAATAAGTAATTTAAGTCTACACGCAAAATACGCGCCTAGTCGTGGAGTTGCGGAAACCAGCCCGATTTACAAGTAATGTTTTTTTTTATGCGAAACGGGGAAACTCTTGGCCCAAATCTCACCTGATGGAAAGTGATAATTAGGCCGAAGATGGAAGCGAGTTTCACCCGGAATCCTCTTACACAGAGGAACTGGCTATCATACCTCTAACTGCCGGAACACTATAATGCTGTTAACATTGTGGTTATGGCGACAGACTTAGACATGATGGTGGTAGCATGCCAGGCGGACTTAGAACAAGTCCTACCACCAACCAAACCGAGCAAAAATTTGCCCCCGCTGGGAATCGAACCCGGGACCTCTGGGTCTGAATCAGGTGGTATAACCACTAGACCACGAGGGCAATCGCGCTAATAAAATTCGGTTGGAACGCAACTGAACTGTAGCCATTTGTAGTTTTTACCATGTACCGTGCGTGTTTTATGTATGTGCTAAATAAAATATATTCTTTCTTTCTTTCTTTCTTTATTTCACAACTTTTTTAAACATTCCGTATCGCGCTAAACGTTTGACAGAAACTTGGAACGCAACTGCATCACAACTGTAACGTTACCGCTGTCAAACAAAAAGTTAAAACAGTGCTACTTTTTCGTGACTTTTTCTCAATCGTTCGCGTTGTGTTGTTTGGATTTTGAAGGAAAAACACGAAAATATTTGTAAAGGCTACGATATAGTTTTGACGCAACTTTGGTTGAAGTTTAATTAAACTTTAGCGCGATACCAAATTCCTTACAGGTGAATCGAAATTAGATCATAACTAAAACTGAATTGGAAACGAATTGCAAGCGGACCTAAACTTTTAAAATTAGCGCGATTGGCCTCCAGGGAGGCGGTTAGTGTCACCTGTTTAGAACCACCCGGGGACCACGTGTAGGGATTCGCTGAAGGGTTTTCTCCTACGGACGCGGGTGACTCGGCCCCCAAGATGATGATGAGATGTAAGTCTAATCGTGCTCTTAAATCATCAGTAAGGACCTACTTATCTGTGATTCTTACTACTGAATACCTTTCTGTATTTTTCTAATAGTCTACATCTTCTTATTGTGTGGGCAGTAAAGTGAAACGACCCCACAAACCCTAGTGTCGGAGCTTCGAAACCGCTTCAAGGGCTTCTGACATGGTTTATTTGACGACCGCCATTTGGTAGCCGGGACTACCGGCTTATAAGTGCCTTCTGAAGCACGCAATAATCTTTTTATCAGACAGTCAATTCAAGCCTGCAATGTCCAAGTCAAACTGGTAACAAGTTTACAAAGTATGTTTCCCGTGGGAATTGAACCCTTTTTTTTTTTTTTTTTGGCGGTGAAAATGCCTAACGCATGCCACGTCGTCGTTCGGGGAGGCACGACGTGGGTATGTGGGGCTTGCACCCACTAAAAACACCGCCTGTACACCTACTTTCACCTTTGAAGGGTGGACCACGAGTACTGTTATATACGACTTTCGCGACCCACCCGGTGCGGCCTTTCGGCTCCGTCTTCTTTGGGCTCCGAGGGCCCCCTCTTTTTTTGCCCGCCTCTGGGCTTCCATCTTCTTCGGCGATGTCCGGGTGCACTGGGACATCACCACACTGGAGGGACCGTACAGCGCGGGCGACAGACTCCCCGGATCTATCGCCCGCTGGTCCCTTTTATGGCGGCATCAGGTCGGCATTTCGCCGCCTGCACCGTCCCGCTCTCACGCGGCGATTTGGGTCAGCGAGGGGGTCTATCTCCCTGGCCCGCTCCGCCGCTTCTTTCTGCGAGACCACATCCTCGCAGAAGGACGCGACCGCCTCCCAGGCACTCTCGCTGTTTACCATAGCTTTGGCGACGGTCGGCAGCGACAGGTCCCCCCCAATCTCCGCGACAAGAGCACGGCGCCGCACCTCCCAGGCAGGGCACTGCTCGAGGGTGTGCAGGGCCGTATCCTGGTCGTGTCCACATTGGTGACATATGGGAGTCGCCTCCCGTCTTGCTACTTTGTGCAGGTACCTGCCGAAGCAGCCATGCCCCGACAGCACCTGCACTAGACGGAAGGACAACGTCCCGTGTCGCCTCCACACCCACTTATCTATAATTGGCTGAATAGCCCCGACAGTCCAGTGACCGGCGCTTGGAGTCTCCATCCTCTCCGCCCACTGGCTCATGACATTTGTCTTTGCCTCTCTGCGGCACCTCTTCACCACTTCGGGTGGCGGACCACTGCCGCTCTCCGCCCGAAATTCCGCACCCCGCCTATAGACCTCGGCGAGCATTTGTGCCTCCAAGTCCCACGGGGGGGTTCCCGCTAGTGCGAACGCCGCTTCGGCCGAGATGGTTCGGTATCCACGTATCACCCTGACGGCCATGACTCTTTGCGGTCTCCGCAGATTAGCCCTGTTCTGGGCCGTCAGGGAGTCCGCCCAGACTGGGGCGCCGTACATCGCCATCGACCGTACCACCCCCGTGTAGAGCCGTCTGCAGATCACGCTAGGTCCACCCAGGTTCGGCAATAGCCGACTTAGGGCGGAAACCGTGCGGATCAACTTTGAGGCAAGCTGGCAGAAATGCTCGCCAAAGTTCCATCTGCGGTCCAGGACAAGACCCAGATATTTCATCTGGGTTCGCACCGCTATTTGTTCGCCGCCCAAGCTGATGGAGGCGCCTGCCGGTGGCCTGCGGCGGGGCCCGTAAAATACCAGGGCTTCCGTCTTCTCTATCGCTACCCTGAGGCCCAAGGCTTCAATACGGCTGATGACCAGGGACACACCCTCAGTGGCCAAGCGCGCCGCCTCTTCATAGCTTCCAGCCCGGGCTGTGACGAGGGTGTCGTCGGCGTAACAGATGACGCCCAGCCCTGGCGGGAGATCTCCGCGAAGGGCCCAGTCGTAGCCCACGTCCCACAGGAGTGGCCCAAGGACCGATCCCCGTGGGACGCCGCATGTTATGGGCTTCCCCTCAATTTGGCCACTGCGTCCCCGATAGCTGACACATCGGCCCCTCAAATAGTCATCCACTAGCTGCCTCAGGTACCTGGGCAACCCATGAAAACGGAGTGCCTCCCCGATACAGGCAAATGGCAGAGTATTAAGGTGAAATGGGTTCCAAAGCAGATGTTTTGACGCGTTTCGACTTCATACAAAATCAATTTGTCTCTTATAAAAACAACGAATTTGCATATTTTTTTTTATGATTATTTAAATTTAAGAGTGTTCTTAGTGAAGGATGGGGCCGGAAACACGATTGACAAAATTTTCTCGATAGAAAAAAATCGCAGTTTCCCTAAAATCTGCTTTTTTGTTACGACCACTAAGAGAAACACTTATGTTATTCGATTGTTATCAAAGCAATTGTTATAAAATTTTGTCTACATGGTCACTATTAAATACTATAATGAATTATGGAATTATTTTTCTATATGATCACAAATAAAATTTTAAAATTAAATATTTGTTAACATAGTGCAATAGAATTGCGCGCGGGCCGGGTCATACTGCCGCTCCCGGCCCCCGCCAGTCGCCCGCAACGCGTCTTAGAGAGCACTCGTGTACAACTTTAGCGCGCGCGTTGTCGGCGCCTACGAAGATATTGTACCTAAGTACTAATAGGGAAACAAAACGATTACGGTTCACGAGTTGCTGCACCAGACATGACAGCGGAGGAGTACAGCGCAGCGTCTGCAGATTTTATGAAAAATTTGAAAACCTTAGTAAAAGACCGTGAAGGAATTCAGAAACGGACCACACAACAACGCGAAAGCACTGAATGGCTTCAAATCAGGAGGTTGATGATAACTGCCTCAAATTTTGGAGCTATAATAAAGAGACAAAAAAATTTTTCTGCCTTGGTTAACAATATTTTATATAAATCCAATATTTCATCCGTCGCATCTGTTGCACATGGGCTCAATAACGAAAAATTCGCGCTTCAACAAGTGAGTAGCCAAGAAAAGTTACGTATTGAGGATTGTGGACTTTTTGTGGACCAAGAATTTCCTTTTATCGGTGCCACACCAGATGGAGTCGTTGAAGAAAATACAATCGTCGAAGTTAAATGTCCTGTAGCTGCTTTTAGAAACGGCATGGAAAATGCTATCAAACAAAACAAGATCCAAATTCTCAAATATAATAAAAAGGATGGAGAAGTTACAATAAACAAAAATAGTAACTGGTACTATCAGGCCTAAGGGCAACTACGAGTGACTGGCAAGCAGAGATGCATTTTCGGGATATGGGGAGGAGAAGATGAAAAAATGGAAGTCATATATATTCAAAAGGATGACGACTTTTGGAAAAATAAAATGGAGTCAAAACTTATAAATTTTTACCAAACACAAGTTCTTCCTGAGTTGGTAGATTCCCGTCGAAAGCGGGGTATGCCTTTGAGAGGATGTGAAAAATAGTTTCAGGTCGATGGTGGACACTACACAACGCAGCTAAGGATAATAAGATTCCCTATTTTTGATTTTAAATAAATATAAAAAAAACGGATACACCTGTTTTTCATTTTCAAAGAAACCGGATAATAGTAAAACCGGTTTTTAAAACATGGTTTGGATTTCATAATTTCTATCTCTCATCCTATGTTTTGTACTGACCGTATCAATTGTTATGTAGTTTTATTTAGGCAGGTACTCATATGTAGTAGATGAATATAAAAAGGTAAATTTTAGTATAAGACACATCATACTAAAAAATTCAAAAGATTATCAGAATATTTAGCAGCCTTATTTCTAAAAGCGACAACGTCTGAGGTGGCTTTTGGATAAAGATTTAGAATGTAATAGTGATCTCCTAATAATACAATAATTACATTAAAACGCAAACATAAACCACATGCATATTTTAGATATGGTTTATTTATTTTACCACTATTCTATGTACTTAGTAGGTACATTCTATAAAAAATACATTAGCAAAAAATTGTTTTTTGTTTATGTAGACTGTACCGTTAGCGCGAGGACAGAGCGCGCGAGTTGCGTGAGGGGGGCGCCGCGCGCCGCTCGCCCGCCGCGTCTGCTTCACCCCCTCAAAACTTACGCTACCCACATACCATTTCGCCTTAAACGCGTTGGCAATGTCCAAAGACACCGCCAACATCACCTCTTGATGTGCCAACGCATCCTTCGCCTGGGCTTTGAGACGCGTGATGGCGTCCACGGTCGACCGCCCACCCCGAAAACCGAATTTAGCGTCCGACAGATTTGGGCCCACCGTTTCCAGGTGTCGGACGATGCGGGTAGCGAGAATCTTCTCCAGCATCTTCCCCGCCTCGTCCAACAGTACTATTGGCCTGTAGGCCGAGGGAGATTCCAGAGGACGACCAGCTTTTTGGAGTAATACCAATCGACCCTCTTTCCAAGACTTAGGGAACTGCTTCGACCTCAGACAGATGTCGAACAGTTCCCTTAGCCTACCCCCCATCGCGTCCATGACCAGAGCCAGTACCCTTACAGGCACCCCGTCTGGTCCTGGAGCAGTGGTTTTTGAACGCGCCCGTAAAACCACCGCCTCCATCTCTGCATCCGTGATCGCTGGGACCTCCTCTTCTGCATTCTGGTCATCCACCAGTGTGGCCATCCTCGGGGGTGCATACCCCATCCGTTCCGGGAAGAGGGCCTCAACAACTTCGGCAAGGAACTGAGGCTGGAGGGTCTCCGTGAGTGGGAGACCCTGGGTACGGAGTTTATTCCGCGCCACACGATATGGGCGTCCCCACGGATCGCGGTTAAGACCCTCGAGCATCTCACCTCTCGCCAGTTCCTTCGCGCGGAAGATCGCTAGCTGCAGGGCTCCCCGAGCGCTTCGGTAAAGCTGAAACAGACTGGTCTCCAGCTCCTCATTTCGGCGGCGTAGTCTGCGGACCTGCGAATAGGACCGCCGGGCAGTTATACAGGCACGTCGGAGGTCCGCTACTTCCCTGGACCACCAGTATACCTCCTTTTTTGGGGGCCTCCTTCGAGTGCGAGGCATTGAGGCGTCGCACACGGCCGTCATGGCATTTCGGAATCGGCTGGCCCTAGCATCGACCCCCTCAGTAGACGGTGAGGGTAGCCATGCCTGAACAATGGCCGCCTCTTCCAATTTGTCCCTATCGAGTTGTCTAAGTGCCCAGCGAGGAAAGTGTCCAGCCTCTGAGCGGGGAGCCACTGCCGATCCCTGCGAGGCAGAGACATCCATGCGGATATACATATGATCTGACAGGGTCTCCGCATCCTCTAGGACCAGCCAGCCCTGGACACGTGCCGCGATGGCAGGGGTAGCAAACGAAAGGTCTACTATCGACCCCCCCTGCTGTCGCACACAGGTATTAGCAGAGCCTCTGTTTAGAAGACAGAGCCCCGCAACTGCCGCCCACTCTTCAACTGCTTCTCCTCTGGCGTCCGTTCTTGGAGAACCCCACGCGACAGATTTCGCGTTGAAGTCTCCCATGACCAAAATGTGTTCTGGCATCATTCGTCGAATCGAGGCTCCTAATCCATCCAGGAAGTCCTCGAATTCCGCCAGGCTTTTGTTTGGAGAGAAGTACACTCCGAAGAGTATGATGTCCCCCCGCGCGGCCACCACATATCCCGGACCTCTCTCCTTGAACGAGAGGGGTGGGGAATGGGGGGCCGCAGAGCCGATGATAGCGACTAAGCCGTCCCCGTCGCCCACCCAGTTAGGGCGGGGTGGGACGAAGTACGGCTCTGCCGCAATGGCCACATCGATTGACCACTCCGCCATAGCTTGCAAGAGCAAGTCCTGTGCAGCGGCACAGTGGTTCAGATTCGTCTGGAGTAGGTGATGATGGCGAACTGGATCCATAATATTAGTCCGAAATCATCACCTCTACCTCTTGCGACTGTTCCAGTCGAACCACGCTAGAAGCGGCCGGGGTTGAAGCGGTCGCCTCCTTCCTTTTCGGCGGCTTACAGGCCTTACACCCAGCGACGTGATTGGCCCCCTCACATAACGGGCAGTGAGGATCGGCCGAGCACGACGCAGCCAAATGCCCCATCTTGCCGCAGCGGAAGCAACGTCCGCTGAGGTCTGTGTTGGAGGTACACTTATATTGAGTGTGCCCCTTCTCCATGCACTTGAAACACCGCAAAGGCCGAGTCTCAAGGATTTTAACAGCGGCAGAGCTCCAGCCAACAAGGAGCCGGTTGGGAATTGAACCCTAGACCAACGGGTCACAAGGCAAATGTCTAAACCACTCAACCACGGAGGCAGTTTCTTATAGTAGTTTATACCGGAAAGTGAAAACGCCGTAAGATTGTAAAATATCGCGGGAAATTGTAATTTTTTTTTTTCTAAATAAGATTCGGTTATATTGGAAACTATTGAATTTGGCAGGGATTTATTATACTTATCCTATATCTTCTAACCTTACGGAGTCTGCAATTTTCCGGTGACATATACATACACACACAAGCATAATTCGTATTCCAAAAGGGGAGACTAGACGTAATTGTCATGACATCAAATAATTCTGTGGCAACTCCATGAAAGACTCGCCTACATACAAACATAATCTGTCATTGTCGCTTCAATGTCTAAGTTGAAACATTATCTCCTTTTTCCATATACCGACATGAAATTATAAAACGTTCCGTAAGAGCATGGCATTTGATTCACGTAACGTACGTAACGTTAAATTGAGTTTTACCTTCCCCTCACGAATTGTCATGAATAATCATTCGAATTACGCTAATGCATCAAGCCTAATAGGCCATTCTACGTATATACGTGCTAATCGAATAATGGATATTAATCGTCTCGTATATTAATCTCAAATGGAACGTTTCTACTTAATTTTAATGTCGTGATTAGGCTGTCATGTTTGGAAAAAATAAGGAACGTCCACTTTTCTTCAGCATGGATTTCGAAAAGGTTCTACAAAAAACAAACTTATCTACCTCCTCTCAAGCTCAAAATACCCACTTTTTATACATTTCTGTGGGAGTATGTGCTTCCTGATAGTTGCAACCAAAGAGTAAAATGTTGCAACTTTGGAGTCTTCAAGTCAAGAGTGAATAGGTTACTTCTAGGCAAGCGTGATTCACTGTCCATCACATCATCGCTTACGATGGTAAGCGAGATGGTGAGCTTGATCTGATGAGATAAGATATGGTCAACCGCGAGCTTATCAATAATAATATAATGTACTAGCTGTCCCCCGCGGCTTCGCTCCCGCAATTTTTTTCAACCTTCTCCTGAGAATTACAAACACAACAAAAAATAATAAGTGCAATCGGCCCAGACGTTCGCGTGTGATGCCGGGACCAAGGGAAATAGGGATTCATTTTTATACCGCGTGTATCTGACATCGACGCACAAACGATTTCCATGGGTACAGGGCATGATTCTGGACTTAGAATTTCGTCGGCTTTTTTTTAATTTTTTAATTTTTTTCAGGGCTTTTTTTACTTTAGACTGCTCATAATCGTTATTCTGACCTGACCCAATGTGATTTTTTTAATAAAACAATGATTAATTAACTACTTTCACTAAAAAGAGCAATCTGAATAAAACCACAAATAGATATCAGCTCAGCTGAGCTGATACCTATTTGTGGTACTCTTGAAAAAAATTAAAAAATGAGAAAAGAACCGACGAAAAATTCCAACACTGGGGTGTCCAGAATCATGCCCTGGACCAACGGAAATCGTTTGTGCGTCGATGTCAGATACACGCGGTATATGATAATGTTGCTTTTTCTGTGTTCTGCTTCAAGATTTTTTTTTTGTGACTCTCATCATATCAGCCTAAAGAAGTCCACTGCTGGACATAGGCCTCCCCCAAGTGTCGCCACAACCATCGGTCCTGTACGTCTCGTACATCGGCTACCCGCGACCGTCACCAGGTCATCGGCCAATAACATTCATAATATTCTTGTTCCTGCGTGTCTAATTTATTAAGGATGCTGTTGGGACTGCCATGGCGTTGTAGTACTTCAAGAATGTTCGCGGAGGCTCGCACAGATGGTTTTCATGCCATCATGCGAAAGAAAGCGGCCTTCTTAAGGCCGTATCCTGACCAAATAACCGTAAGCATTTGAATCCTGAAAATGATAGCTGCCAGACTGGGTGAGGACAGTCTTAGGTATAAATCAATAAATCAATTATATAAAAATAAGTCGGGTTTTCCTTCCTGACTATAACTTCAGAACACACCAACCGATTTCCACGGTTTTGCATTCGTTGGAAAGGTCTCGGGCTCCGTGAGGTTTGTAGCAAACGAAATTCAGGGAAAATGTGACGCAGACGAAGTTGCGTGGGTCAGCTAGTCTTTTATATAAACTAACGATACTAACCTACTTTATAAGCACCATTGGGACTAAAACCAAAATACTAACTAAATTATGAACTGTAGTCTGTATTAAAGATTTATTTAATATCATGACGATTTTCCTAAACGAAAATCATTTTCATCGTTCATTTCTAATGCACAAAAGAATAATTCACAACGTGTTCTAAAATCGTTCAAAATTTTCATAAGAGAACCGAACATATTGAAAATCGATGCGGTATTTCCATGATTAAACCTCCCAGCGCAGTGTATTTAGTTTATGAAATTCAATATTTCCATTCAGTTACAATTCGCGAAAGTTGTCAATTTCAGAAAGCTTTGTACCTATGTACTATGAATTATCAAGTATCGTTGGGACATTTCATTGAGTCTGTGGGTACAAGAGTATATTGTGTAGCTTTTTAACAAAGGTTTTTGTTCGGAGTTGTATTCAGTTAAAAATGTGGATTTGAAACTGTATGGATTGGTCGACGAATTTTATTGGTTCAGGTTAGTTCTGTGATGAGTTTGAACAGTTAATATGGCTACTCGATTTCCCGAGGGTTACTATGAGACCGCGTCGTATGTCGATAACAATATTAGGGGATGGAAATCTCGGTGAGCCAACGCACGGCTTCACTTAGTGAACATAAGATCATTTTTTTTGTCCGTTATCCAAAACGGACTATGGCTTACGGTGAAAGCTAAATCATAAGTCTATTGAAAAGAATCTGAGTTTTCCTTTCGTTGTTATTTTTGTGTTTCTTTTTGATACGCTGATTTTTCCGATTCTTTTTCCGTCTGAGATTTGAGGAGCTCGTGGCTAAATTATAACAGCCGCACAGGTCGATCTTCTAGGTTAAGCAACGCTTGAAGAGGTTGGTCTGTGAATGAGTGACCATCTTAACATACCGAGTTTCCTCCGTGCCTGGGAAAGCATGTTAATCTGTTGGTCCCGGCTGTCATTTGAAGATCTTTGGCAGTCGTTACGGATGGTCAGAAGCCAGAAAATCTGACACCAGTCTTGTCAAGGAGAACCGTTTTACCAGTTAATGGGTTGTGGAGGTCTGGTAGGCAGCCGCTCCACGTAAAATACTAGTTTTCAGCTAAGTCCGGTTTGACTGGAAGCCGTCTGGGATTTTTGATTCTGGTGGTCGCTGATTTATATTAGCGACTACTGATAAAGTATTTTCAAAATAATTGATTCCTTCCTTGAGATCCTATCTTAAGAATACGTCCCAAAATATTCTTAGATCGATGGCAACCTAGCTTTTTCATAGGACCTTCAGTAAGATCAATCAAAATGGTGCATCCACAACGCAGTTACTTTTTATGTAGCAACAGAATCTAACACGATAACATTAGGGAACATTCTTCAACTTATGTTCTAACAGCATAACTTTTTGGTATCGGATGTTGCCCACGAACACTTGGAAACGTGGTGTGGATACCTTTATATAAAATTTAACAAAAAAAGGATGCTTTTAAACTGATAAAAGGTTTATGAATTATTCGTAAACACAACACACACACAAATCGCCAACCCATCCCTAATGAATTAACCTTTAAAAACAAAACAATTCAGCCACGTTTTATGAAAATTAACCGCATATCAATCCACTCGTAGTAAGCCCCCGGTTTTGGCCATTGTTCACCGGATCGGTTTTAATTCACGGTTCGAAATCCACGAAGTGAGCGTCGCCACGTCGGCGTCGTCCATGTAGCACCACCCACCCGGCAGGTTTGCTTCCGGGCCTGTTTACCCGGCAAATAAACCGGTCCGGCCAATTCCGGGCATTGTTAGAAATATTGTTTGCTACCCACAGAGGGTTGGTATTGGAAACAATGAACTGGGAATAACTAGCGATGTTCGATTTTGAATGTATTCAGATTTTTAAATAATTACTTCTTCATATATCGTAGTTGGAGGATACCTAATAGCTAATTATAGATAGGCGACAATCGAACCAGGAACCACGTTCTGCGGTTAGTTTTAATAGCATGATCTGCAGAATATGTAGTAGGTACTGTGGACCTTCTTGGTTCTTCTTGGTTCGTAGGTATAGGCCAGTCGAAAAAGCTTTGTAAGGGATGAATGAAAAGTTTAGAATAGGTTTAAAATTAGAAGGAAAAGAAATTAATTGTTTGGATAGGACAGTTTTGTATGAGGTTTGATCTGAGCCAGTGCTCCAATTAATATTACATTTTAACCGAGTCGTTGTTGAATTTCGAGTAATAGGTGATTCCTTAGCTATTCTTAGTTGGGGCATCACCGTACCTACCTATGAAACTAAAAACGGGGAACGCCTTCCAAATTCCATAAATTTTCTGAATATTTTTAAAGTGTACAAATTCTCGTCCCAGTGTCACATTAGCAAGATTAAAAATTGGCCAAGAGCGAATCAGACTCGCGTGCAAAGGGTTCCGAACGAATCTCTGTTATTTTATCCTGGTAAAGAATTTTGCAATATTTTTTTCAAAATTTTATTCTCAGTTGTTTCAGAGATACGGGGGTATTTTGTCATCTTATTTCTTTTATTTTAAAATAATAAAAAAAAAAAAACATATAGTTGAAACTCTCACAATTAGCCTGTCTCAACTATAAAAAAACTTTTTTTTTTAATTTTCTAGTTTGTGATTGATCTTCATATTTACTAAAAAAATATAAAATTATGTTTCGTGTTTGGGTCACAGAACTTCATAACTGTACCAATTTTCTATAGAGACGGCCCTGTAGATTCGGAGAAAATTGGAAGTGACAGATAGAGAGACACCCGGGTGAGGTCCTTTAAGGGTTCCCTCTCTCTAATCTGACCGTGTTTCCGGCTACATCCTCAGCTGGTTTGCTTCAGAGCCCGGGGTCCGCTAAGGGTTCCGGCTTTCACAAATTTTCAGAGCCCTAAAAACTTGATTAAATGTAAAATGCATAAAATCAAAGGTCTTTCTTTTTGTCATATTGAAACTGAGAAAAGAATATGAACGTTCCTAAAAGTTACTGGAAATGCCTCTGCCTCTTTCAGTATGCTCAGATTTCACACTTTATACTCAAAATGTCTGTACACTGACCATCAAAACTTCCCCCAGCGTGTGTGTACTTTGGAAAAGCTTCGTGCTGACAGCGACGGTTGCAGGCTTAACCTGCTTTCCGTGAGGTGAATACGACCACGAATTTGTTGGATATGTGTCGCGAGCTTCCTTGAGGTGTTGTTAGTATTGACCTGTATGAGAGAAAACATTAAGTAGAATGTGCTCGAAGTAAGTAGGGATAAGGACTCGTGACTAACATCTTGTTATTATTGCTAACGCGGGCAACTTCGTCTGCATCGCATTTCTCGACTAGTCTTTAGTTAGTAATGAGTCTGACACTCCCTTCCACTCCGCCATTTTAGTTTCTCATTAGAGAAATAAATACCCAGCTGACCTTTGATTGACCTTTTCAGTTTAATAAAAACCGGGCTCCTGAAACCCACACCTTTCTCTACCTAAGAAAACATTACGAAAATAACAATTATTTCCAAATCGAATATAGAGGTATGAGTTTCTACGTAAGGTAGAGTAACGTCGAATTAAACCAACACTACGAACTTCAGTTAAACATGTTATTTCAAATATATATTCCAATTAGCTGAGTTTACTTTTGAAACCTAAGTTAAATTCACAAAGCATTCTGTTGGAGGTGTATCGCCGGGGGGCAGGAAAACTCGGCCACTAAACTACTGGCCGACTAGCTCAGCGTAACATAATTTAATGGAATACTACTATTAAATGGGAATAGACCTACACAAACACGAGACGTTATTATAAATAGCGTTGTTTTCTTTGAATTTGGACGACTAGTGAATGTGCAGTTTCTGGAAATTTCTTTCATATGAAAATACGCTCAAATTCCGTGAATTTGGTAACACGAATTACGCGTCAGATGAAAGCAAAAATAAGTCGCATTTCTCTGAAATTCGCCAAAGTAGAAAAGCTGCTTTAATTTCTGGTATCTGAAAACGGGACAGGCTTTCTATTAGATATTGTCAATAAAAAGGTACTTACATAACTTACCTAAATAAGTTCTTTCTACGTCCTCATATCAACGCAATACTTGCTAAAATAATTTTATAGTAACTCTTGAGGCATATATATTGTATGGTCAAACTAATTACTTTGCGGAATTGAAGTCAGTTTATCACTTCTGTGGCACTCGTCGAGCATCATTTCCACGCGTGTTTATGCAGAGGCACAATCATGCATGTTTGTGTGCATGTGTAACTGTTTTTGCGACCGTGTGTGCCAAATAAACTAGTTATCTTTTTTTTTCTAGTTTTCCGGCCTTCAGGAGTTGCTGGTTGGAAGCAACGTGGCGAGTCTCTCCGAAAAAAAAATAAACGTGTAATAATAAGGCAAAGTTTTAATGCAGAAACAGATTCAACAGTCAAAGAACATAATAACGACGTCTTTAAACAATCCCATATTAATCACAATCTACAATCTCGTATTAAAATTAAACTATGTCCAGTGAACACGCTTGCAAATTTTATACAATGCAGTAGTTGCTAAGGCTTTGAGCTTCATAACTTGGCTTAGTCTCTATTAAGTGAAGTCTAAGGCACTTGTCTCAGCGCCGGCGAGGACGCGATTAACTATTTGCTCGCTGAGCATCGCCGAGCGAGTGTCGCTGAGCGAGTACAATCTTTGATATAGCTTTTTTTGCTGCGATCAACTATGAATGTATGTGTCTCTTTTACTCACACGAAATTTTCATCTTTTGTCCTTTTCCTCAGCGAGAAAATAGTCGAAAGCTAATAGCATCCTCGCTGGCGGTAAGCCTTAAGCTGGTGAAATGACGAGATGCCTTGTCATAGGAACACGCAATGGAATGCTGCATAAATAATGGCGCTAGAATCTTTAGCAGAAGAGACGTCTGATGTCTCAAAGATAATCATTAGAGCAATTTTATGCTAAGCTTGGTAAGTTATATAATGCTTCTAATTTATTTTATGGTCGGGTTTGTTGATGATTTTACCGCGGCTCATTGGTTTTACCTTGCCATCAAATCAAAGATTGCAATATAAACCTTCACTTCGAAATGTTTACAGCAGTGCGATTCTGTAAACATGTCGAAGTGAACACGTAAGCGAAGTGAACGACAAGTGAGTTGCCAAACCATACAAACAAGATGGTACGACAGCTCAATTGTCGATCACTCCACCTAAGTGATTACGGTGAGATGTCGACAGAATCAACCGGCTGAATCGCACTGTAGTTCATTCACCTTCACGTGAGAGTCCGACTCGCTCTTGGCCGGTTTTTTGATTTCAGCTTTTTTGATAAAAAAAAAATATTATATTTCTTACTACACACGATGGAACATGAATAAGATTCACCTACGACTATGTTCACAGCGCTTAAAACTTAGCAAGTCGTCTCTCAGTCAAACCAATTAAAAGAAATCCAAACTGCAAATAAACATAAAATAAATAAGATGGTATGAACAAAGGTCTAAAGATACTTATCTGTCAATTCTACAGCGGTACTTATTTATTATTGGTTTTTATATCTTTTAAGTAGGATTTAATGTTATTTTAAGTACCGTTTACACCGTGTTCTTTTTTATGTTTTTATTTTTTATTTTCTGTGTCTACAACGGGTCTATAAAGGCCACTTTAACAGAATCAGAAAGCTCACCACGCTACCCGTCACTGTCAAATTTTCCCAATCAACCTTGAACCTAATGCTTTAGAGATAAGATAAAAATTAAATTTGACAGATTGTTGTGTAGTTAATTATTTATTGTTTGTTTCTTTATTTAATACTTTACGCTCATACATGTTGAGAGGCGGACCAAATGCCTTGGGCATTTTCTACCAGTCAACCTTTGGGTGATGCAGAGAATAATAGTGGTAAGTGCAATATGGATAAAGATAAACCAGAAAAGCAATTAATAGAAAAAATAATACAAAGATAAATAAATACATATAAACTATACATACAATAAAATACTATAATATATACTCAAATTAATGAACTAATGCACGAATATAATTCTGATAAAATGGTTTTTTTAGAACCGCTGTTGTTTTATTGCTAACTAGGATTTTGAATTTGTCATTTTAATCATCGTCGTCACGTCAGTTCGTCTGTTTCAACTTTTTTCTGTTCTTTTTTCATCTTGTTTCCCTAATTTTTTCTTACCTCATTCACGAGAAATGCATCTATGGTATTTTTTTTAAATCTATGTTTGTTCAGCCCCATCGTGCCCATCGAGTTGATCTATAGTCAAAGCCTCGATATGTGACCTGTCAAACCTTGGCATTTAGGGCGGATTTCATCAAACTGAAACTGAACGCGATCAGCATTGAACCACGTTTACATTGTCAGTGTCATTATTTTCCATGGAATATTGACACTGACAACTTTTGAACGCAGCTTGATCGCGATCCGCTGTTAATTAGATGTGACGCATTCTTAACTTCAAATTCTGCTTCTACGCTAGCACTTCAACGGCCATCGATTCACCAGGTTGGAAACTTCCCAATATTGCAGGGTCACATATCGATGGCCTGAAATAATTTTGATATCCTTCTCACTTTCCACTTACATTATATAACGACCAACCTTCATCATCGTTACGTCTTAAAGACCATTTACCAAACAGTGTTCGTACTCTATGTCGGAAAATTCTGTAGTACCTATAACTACCACAAAAAGACAAGGACTAAGAACTCAGAAGCTTGTATTATTATGTACAAATTTTCGAAAGTGAACTCAAAGCGACAATCAAATTAGCATTTAGTTGTGCCCAAAGTGCACTCCGCTTTCGCTATGCTCTCTTGAATGGCCCCTAAAACGGTTAACTTGGTCGTATGCAGATGAGAGCGCATGCTTACTTTTGTTTGACTGAACAAAAAGTACAAAACTTTAGCTGCCTAAAGTTTACTTTAAAACTGCGGAGTTGCTCTTTAAATGTTTGTAATTGTACCCACGCTGTACTAGCTTACAAAAGGTTTCTTCAGGATACTGCTTGACAACATACCTTTTTAAGGATGGGAAAACATCAAATGACTCCTTCCGCTCTGGGCGAAGCGATAGGGAGTGTCCGACTCTTAGTAACTAAAATGCATCCGTGTTCCCCCAAATGCACTTTGAGTTCCAGGGCCGCGGTGACTCTTTTAAACACTTCCGCCTGTTTCGCGTAAGGGCAGGCAGAAACTACAGACCGCATCCTGCTTTGTATCGATTTGTTACTGACTACTGCTGTCCTACGTGAATAAAAAAGACAAATACTGCAGTATGTGGCTTTTTAAATCACTCACACAACAGGTTGGATTTTGTATCTCTATTTTCCCGAGTAATTCTGATTCTGACCTGACGAAAACTACCAATTCATTTCATTCGGTTTAACGGTTTATCTACACACAAATCACTACCGTGCCCGGGGCGACTATGTGATAGACATATGTGAACGAGTTCATTTAAAATGTAGGCACCGATATGTTTTTGAGATCAGACTTTCGGACCGCGGTCCACCGACGTTCCGGGACGGTCCTTTTTAAAAAATGGGAAATGATCAAATGTCTCCTCCCGTTCTGGGCGGAGCAAAAGGGAGTGTCAGACTCATACTGACTAAAACCCATTCGTGTTCCTCCTAATGCCCTTACCGTTCCAGGGCCGCGGTGACTCTTTCGAACGAATTCTGCAGCCCAGGCATGCACTGGCCCTAGCAGGCCTCGTTTCCTACGCTGACATCTCTTTGAGTCGCTCGTGGAACAAAGCGCGCCCTCGACCCGGGCCAGGTTCTGATCGGACAGCGAGGGTTGGGTGACTCGCCGTCGTTCGAGCATGGCCCTAATAAGTGCAATTTTGGAAAATAGTCAGTAAATCTTTCATTTCGGCTCCATCTTACCAATAACACCAAGCAACCATTGCTCAAACCGCCTCTACAAACCCCTTACCTAGTCTTTGTTGAACTGTTACACTATAATTACTTACCTTTCTCCGCAACCATTATTTCTACGAGAGCTAACGAAAGACGCACCTTCTACACTGAATTATTAAAATTAAACCGTTTCACGTTGCGGTCTCAAAGTCGCTTCGTTGCGGCCGCAAGAAAGTTGTGGGGGATGTTGTAGGATGGTTCGAAGAATCGGGTTAGTTGTGGAAATCCTAGGACGGGATATTTGGAAACTTAGAGCTTATCCACACAGCATACTTTTAAAACGCGCCGACGAAGCACATTTTTTACGAACGCGCGCTGTAGATGACCTAAAAGAGGTACTGTATGCGTGTAAAGCGCGTCAAACCGCCGCCGGCGTGTACAAAGGCTCTAAGAATTTTATAAAATCAAACTATCGTCTATGTCTCTAATTGTTAGAGACGTAGACGAAAGTTTGATTTTATAAAGAATTTTCGTCATCATACAAGACAATAGCATATAATGCATGTAGCATGTTAAATTACTGACATTCTCAATTTTATTTTGTTAATAATTTTTCAATTGATTTCACTAGTGATTTTATTGTAACTGGTTATAAATGTCTACCGAATGTACTAATTTAGTATTAAGTGCTAGTAACAGATACTGTGGACCAAAATTTGTCTTTTCTGAATAAAATATATTTAAAATGTATAATAGTAGAAGTATAATAATATATCTTGGTTGTGCACATAATTAGGAAAATTGGAAAGTTGAATGGCATAAAGTGTGTAGCAAATGGCTTATTTATGACATCTTGATTTTTATTGGTCAGAACAAAGCTGAAATGTATAAACGCAGACAATGCATCTGTCAGTGTGTAACATTCAAATCAGTCATTAAAATCATTGCTCACGATAATCTTAAGACAAGGATTTAAATTTAAACTCTGTTTCTAAAAAGAGTTAGGAAAGAAAGGTAGAGAGTGATTGACTTCCGATATAAATAGAATACTTAAAATTGCTGTAGGGGCAGGCCCTTTAAAATATTTTATTTTATTATTTAGACCTCTAGATAGTTTTCGAAAGTTATTTAAAGTATCATTAAAATTTCCAAGAATGAGAACTTTGTGTAATATACTGTTAACGCTCTTAATTTCTAATCCTCTCTTTACAAAAAACTCAGGAATTTCGCGAAAAACCACATTTCCAATTGTCCTGCGACGTACAGAGAAGGACAAAGGAGCTAGCCCGGGGCCATTTGCTCATCGTACGTATTTGTTCGCGCCTAATTAAACATGAAACACTGGGAGCAGGTATATCAAGGGAATTAGGGATTCAAGTGTAGATTTTAATGTATTGCGATTCCACGAGATGGGTTTTAGTTTTATTACTATTGTGTTTCGGTTAGTTTTGTTTTCAAGGGGTTTGTGAGAGGTGAAATACAGTCATGGGTTGGTACTTTAAAGTTCTGTAATTTACGAGTATATCTGGGGATTTGTGATGGTATACGTAGAATCGTAACAATTAATGTGTTACCAATGAAATTAAACTGTCCTTTTTTTAAAAAATGAGATTTCTCTGGACTTGTAAATGAGATATTATAGGTGCCATAGTTGCCTTACGATAGCACAGATTTTGATGACAAGACTGGATGCCGTTTTTATCGTGAAGCATATCACCCCATATTTTCCCACTGCTGGCCAAATACCTCCCTCAATTATTTCCACTTATTACAGCTGTTTGCTGCTACGGCTCAATCTCCCCCTAATTCTCTCTCATCTTTATATTATCGTGAAGTAGTCTACTTCGTCCTCACATTTTCACCTGAGTCTTCTCGGGCAACACCTATGCGTCGCAGAAAAAATATAAAAACATATTTTGTATCATAGCAACGTTTTCTTTCTGAACGCACTAACATTTCCAGCCAGCTTCATTTTATTCAAACGAGCGAAACTATCTCTTTGTTCAAGCTTGCAGTCAGTAAAACGGTTAGTAGTTATATTAGCGACCTCATTTCGTTAATGAGAGCAATCCACAAACATTTGCGAATGCACCGCTGTTTATCAGTTAACTGGCAACACTTCGCAATCAGGACCGATGTGCCCAATATCAGTGGGAGTATGTACTCACGGAAAATTGATATTGCTAGCTTAGAGCCGAGTGGTGGACGACTCGTTCGGACTTATGATGTATTGTTTTATGGAGGTTTAGTTGCCGGATTTTAATAAGTAATGGTTTGTGTTGTTCCTGCTAAATCACTAGGAAGTGGTGACAGGCGTTTTGGGGGACTGTCTTAATGTAGAACTTTGATGTTCAAAAAGTGCTGGCTCTCAGCCTAATTTGAATGAATGGCTTTGACTTTTGAAATGGCTCCAGCTAATCAATAATTTATTGATTAGCTTGAGGAGTTTTTCCTTTTTACTGGTTGTAGTTTTCGATATCTCTTGAAGAAAAAAAAATCTCCTTGTTTTTTTTTTTTAATTTCTCATTTTCATGACAACTTTGGTCGTTAAATAGGTGGTCTACGCGTGTTGCAGTAGGCTGGACGGCCGTGGTAAGTGATATAAGCTGGCTCTTTCTTGAATCTTCACACTATGCTAGGTCAGGTGGCCGACTGTACCGACAAAAAAACACATAAATATTTATGTTATGACTCGAGTCCCATAGTTACTAACAATGGACTTACGTGGAAAGTGTTCAGTATGCAGCTCATATCGGTAAAATATTTAAGCGATAACCTTAACCCTGAATTAAATAACCATAAGCATTCAATACATGTGATCTACCATAACTAGGAAGGAAGAGGGAATATATGGCCTTTGTTATAATATAATAGATATCGGTATCGTAGATACCTATCGAGAATGAGCATTACCTACATAATTTTACTTAATTATTTGACATAAGTACTACTAATATTTGCTGTGCCCTTACAGAGGGCATGTACCAATAATTTGACATGAAATTTTAGTTGTGTATACGTAAGCAAATAAATAAATAAATAAATAGATATGAGAAATAACATTATCTTGGAAAATATAGCAAAAGAAGGACCGAGTTCCAATAAATAATTTTACGGTTTTACTACTTCCTAATTCCGTGCATCGGGTTGTGAATATCTAATCGCGTCGTGCACGAACCCACAATTTAAAATCGCAATCGGCTCGCATTACTCCCGCACAAAGATATCAAATCCATCTGCAACTCCACTCCATGCTTCCAGTACAATATTCGCGAAAATAAATCCGCTTAACCACAGAGAGACTGGCGAAATAAAATATTCTATTAGCGAAATCCGTTGGCTCATAATTCACTCAGAGAGCAGCGCGCCGTGGGCATGGCAGGTGGTCTTAATAAATACGAAAATGGCCTATCGCGAGGTTAGTAATAAATTCAAAAGGCAATCAACGCCACGGGGGCGGGTAAAAATATTAATAGCCGAGAAATAATTATGTATTCATGACTTCCAGCCTCGGTCGGGGATGAAGTGAGCCGAAGCTAAGGGGTAAACTAAATCCGCGGGGATTGGGCGAAGCAGTCGGTGACCGCGCCCGCCACCGCTGCCGCCGCCCGCTAGCGGTCAGACCTCACGTTTTTATCTACTAAAGTGCACGGATTATTGAGATATTCCATATTGATTTCACACTTTGTGCGCCATTTTTCGTATTAAATTAGTCCAAGTTAACTCTGTTAACACAAGAGTAGTCAAATAGTACAACTTAAAACGTTAGTTACGGCTAGAAAATTGTATCTGGTTCTGTAACCAGCCTGCGGCTTTTACTGCGTGAAATTTAGGTTTCACTAAATCCATACTCGGAAGCTACGTTATATTATGTTCGCTGAACAAACAAAGTACCTAAACTTGCCACTTTCATTCACGAACCGATTCTAATAGTTGGACCCAAAGCTCCAGTACTTATAGAACTGTGCCACTTTAAAGGTCAGAATATAAATTTTAGTCTTATTGAAAAAATTCACACGTAAAAGTAATTCCGTCACTTTTCGGTTGCGTCCAATTTGTAACAAACACAAGATAATCCCCCAATTTACAGCTCCCCGTACCTACTGTTTATTAATCCACAGTGACTGAAAACAAAACAAGCCAAATCAGCTTTTCGCGTTCGGTTGCAAGTCATCAATCAATCGTTAATCCAACGACGCAATATCCATAAAATGGATCGCGGAGGTCGGCGTGCATTGGGTACGTAATACTGGCGGGCGACGACAATGCCGCAATCGGACCAGCAATCTGCATAATGGATTGCTGGGCGAACGCTTCGTCCGGTCGCCGCTCATTCAATTGTCGCGGTCGCCGATGTGTCGCACCGTTATTACGGACTACGGGATTAATAATTTCATGCCGTATGGGCGTGAAGTTCACGCCTCATTGGAGGTTAGATTTTTGTTGACTGTGTTTTTTTGGTAGGTATGTATGGTTAATTAGCTAGCTGTACTGAGTGTTTGAGTTGTCACCATTTTTGATTGAGTAATTTTTGAGCTTTGTTTTGGCTATGATAACATGATTTTATAAGTATCTAATGATAATTTTCTGAGGAAAGCACATAACTAATCCAATCCCAGAAAGAAGAAACAGAAACATGGTCAGAGAGATCACCAATACATAGTTGAAACTACATAATATCCAATCTCCACAAATGTATGTACAGTAAATTGTGCGAGTTAGTAGGTAATGTTGAATTTGAAATGCAAAATAATACTGTGACAGTACAGAGACAAGCTTACTGGAACATGTCCCATCGGGGATCTTTGCATATTTGACAAACTGTTTTGTCATATTCTAATCATTTATTCAACGGAGGCTTAATTGAGGCGAAGCTCTAATCTATTAGCGTGGCTACACTTTCAGATATATCGTGTCAATATGAGCTACAATATCGGGTTTTGCAAGTGATCGGAAAATGAAACAAGAAATTTTTTCACTCGTATTATAAAATTGAAGAGTCCCAAATGACTAATTATTAGTGTCACATGAAGCTTGACCAACGGATCCATGTTACTAAGGGTCACCGCACACGGGCCACCGGCCACAACCACAAAACGCCGCCACCGGCGTATTTCCTGTAGTTTTCATACATTTTAAATGGACTCGCCGCACACGGTTGACGCTGGTGGCCGCCACACGCTACAATCGTAAATGTATGAAAACTACAGGAAATATGCCGGTGGCGGCGTTTTGTGGTTGTGGCCGGTGGCCCATGTGCGGCGACACTAAGTCTCCGCTGTCCGTCCGTCCGTGTGTCAGCGGGCTGCATCTGATAAACCGTAATAAGTAGACAGTGGAAATTTCACTGAGTTTGTATTTCTATTGCCGCTGTAAAGAAAAATAATAAAAACTAAATTAAAAATTAAAGGAGGCTGTTTCCCATTTATAATTTATTCAAAGTTTTATTTCTATTAGCACATTTAAAAACATATAGGTAGGTACAGGTAAATTCAAACCATACGATTTACTTATATAAAACAACTTTATACATTTTATTAATGAATCTGCTACCTTATCCATTTATAAATTAAACATAATGACTTAAAATCTTTTATAAATAAGGCTGAAAATACGAGAATTAAGTTACTTCAATCAAAGTTGCACCTTTATCACCAACAACTTGTCCCAATGTCAAGTATGGATCACTAGACGTACAGCTCAATAACGCGTTCTAACTTAGACCCCCTTTTAACTACTGCACCGATTTTCATGCTGTTGTCACCAATGGATAGAGTGGTTCTTGAGAAAGGTTTTAATATATAATTTGTCAGTATTATAATATAAATTAAAGTTGTATCTGTACTTATTAAGCATACCTAATATCTAATACAAGACCTATATATATGAAGTTACTTCACTCAAAGTGCATCTCTATGGCCAATATCTTGTCCCAGTGCAGTGTCGATTGTGGGTCGCAAGACGTACGGTTCAATAAGGAGTCCTAAACTAAGCGTTGCGTGCCGTACTTTAAAAAATATGTCATGTCTGTATATTTTTGAGGAAGCTATATTTGTCAAAACAAATCCACACCTTTTTAAACGATTATATGAAGTGGTCCCACGTAACAGGCGCGACAACAGTAGGATATGCTCTCATACTGCGAGAACATCCCTCATGCGCAAAAGTGTTTTCTGTATGTTTCCCATGATATTTAATAAATTTCCTAAAAGTTGGAGAGAACTGCCCTTGTCACTTTTCAAAAGAAAGCTGAGAATTTTTTTAGTTAATAAAGTGTATTACAATGTTTTCAATTTTTTTGAATGAAAAAAACTTTTCTATTCAGACTTCTAATGGTTAAGAATAACAATTTAATAATGTGAATTTTAAATCAATTACTATTTGACTGCATAATAATGAATATACTGGACATAATTTAATTTATACTTTGACCATACTGTCTTAACATCAATTATTATTTATTTCTTGTGTATTTTGTAATGAAATTTAAAATGAAAATATGTAAATGCAATTAAATGTAATTTTATACCTACAAAATTTGTACGCCGTTATTGCCAAAACATGGACGCTCACAAAATACTATTTATATAATACCTTGCATGTCTGATTAGTCAGTTTATGTAAACGCATGTTTGACAAATAAATTATCTTTTTATCTTTTATCTTTAATTATTATACCCAACAATAAGTACTTATTACAATATCAATAAAAGCATTTGTATCCAGCATAGTAAAAACACATAACATTTTAGTTTCTTCAATCAAAGTGCATCTCTATCACAACATCTTGTCCCGTCTCGGTGTCGAGTGTGGACCGCAAGACGTACGGCTCAATAACGGGTCCTAATCTAAGCCGGGCTTTCAACAGCCGTACAAGATTTACTGGCCACATATTATATGTGTTGTGAAGAGGAACAATAGCCCGGATATTGATTTAAACTATGATATAGTGTGCGTACATCTTGATGTGGACGAAGATGTTACGGAGATGTAGAGTGTGTTTTGTTTTCCTGTTTCGGTATTGCTCAGTGATGTGTCGACTGGCTTTGTGGATTAGTTACGTAGCTTAGTAACTGGCTAAATAGAGTGTTGGTTTTTCGTGTTTGTGTGTGTTCTTTCTAAGAAAGTGAAATACGGAAAAATGTATAGTAACACAATACTTGGGTGAACAGGAAATGATGCTGCCAATTTTGGTTTTATATTTTAAATACGCTGTATGTACCCATGAAATAAAGAATTTAAGATAACGTATTCATAAATGTAAGGTTTTCGACATCGGAAAACGGATTGCGGAACACAAATGGAGCTGGGTAGGTGGTGGATACACCTGGCAAGGTGCGGTGATGATATGTGGAGTAAGGCGGTGATCGAATTGCGTCCGAGGACTAGGAGAAGAAGTGTTGGTCGGCCGGGGGCGACATGGACGGATGACATTGTTGCCATCGCAGGTAGAACCTAGATGAGGCTGGCACAGGGGCGTGGGGATTGGCACAAGAAAAGAGGAACTAAATAGATGGAACTCTCTGCCTTTTTTTGACGTGACAACGCCTTATAATTCGATGGAGCCGGCTGCACGCACCAAAAAACATGACTCATGCGGCGTTACCTCATTCTGTTCTGAAGCGTTCCATTTTATGACGTTGTCACGTTCAACTATCGTCAGTAAACCGACTTTACAGACAACAGTTTTTTTTTTTAGGGATGGGAAATCATCCAATGACTCCTTCCGCTCTGGGTGTAGCGGGAGGGAGTGTCAGACTTCTACTGACTAAAACCCATCCATGTTCCTTCATTGCCCTTTGTGTTCCGGAGCCACGGTGTCCATTGCGAATAATCCCGCGTCAGCACTTTCGGGCCCCTCTGTGTGCTGACTCTCTTTGAGGCGCGCGTGGAACACTAACGTGCCGTCGACACGGCCTGTCGTCACTAGACGGATGGACGGCGAGCCACCCATAGCTCGCCGTCCACAGGCATGGAACTCTCTGCCTGCGTCGTGTTTCTGAACGCTTGCAACCCTAATCTTTTTTTTTGAGATGGTTTTCCTCTTGACTTTAGTCTTCGTCAGTGATGACAGAGACAAAGTCTACGATGGAGCGAGCTTACCCAGAAGGAGCCTGGAATCTTTTCAAAGTTAGAGTGAACGGCTACTTCTGGGTAAGCTCGCTCTATCATAGACTTTGTTTCTGTTATCTCTGACCTAGACTAGATTTAAGAGCAAACCCTTGAAAATAAAAAGATCTCAACTACTTATTTCATTTTTTATATTGGTAAGCTCGCGCTTGACAACTATCTCAATTGATGGTAAGCGATTATGTGGTTGACGACGACGAATTTTACAATACCGCACTTTGATTTTGATTGTAACATATTTTGGAAACACTGTTTTATATGAGTTGTGGAGATTTCGAGTAGTCAGTCCGAATTTCAAATTATGTATTCCAGAGTACCAAGTACCCAATATGAACCACAGATGTGCGAGGATCCGTAGCGAGGGATGAGAGATGAGGGGTTTGTTAAGAACAAATAGAATCGCTTCATTTACTTAGTCTCGCTTAGCGCAGCGATCCTCGCACATCTCTGACAGAAACGCACCCTTATTCCACTATCATTACTTGTAGACAATCACAATCAGACCCACCGATCGATCTTCCATATTACCAATCCTAATGCAAAAACTATGTAGCTAAGTGTCTAAAGGTGCTCGTAAGTGCCAATCGGTAGTACCAAGTAGGTACCTGACATGAATGAAGAACTTTTTCCAGGCAGTTAGATATATCAAATAGGTACGGAGTTCATTTTAAAATAGGCACCGATTTTTATTTGATGTAGCACTTCCCGCTTGTGTTAAATCAACTCGACTCGAGTCTTCGTAAAAAATTGATATCAGCTCTTGTAGCTACTTCCCAAAAGCGGAAAACGCTTCACTCCTAATAATAAATCCGACAATTCAAGAAGCTTTCATCATAATCAAGCCTAAGGCTGCGTTTCCACTAGAGATGTGCGAGGATCCGTAGCGAGGGATTAGTTTGTTAATTAAGAACAAATACAATCGCTTCATTTACTTGGCCTCGCTTAGCGCAGCGATCCTCGTACATCTCCGATAGAAACGCACCCATATACTACCCCATTACACGTAGACCTCCCCTATCACAATCAGACCCATCGATCTATCTTCCATATTACCAATCTTAATGCGAAAACTATGTAGCTAAGTGCGTATAGGTGCTCGTAAGTGCCAATATGATCTCATTCGGCAAATTGAATCTTGACAGCACAATGATTACAAATTAATCAATTAACATAGTTGTAAGCTTCGTGACTCGATAACTTGATGACGGGTAAGTATGTTCGACTAATTAATTATTAACGGTACGTAGTAACCTAATATCGTTGTGTGAGTAATTAGTAGATACGTATCCGATTGTTGATGACAACTGCCTAATAGTTTACGTGCTGCTCTGTAAGGTTTATGTGCGTAGGCTATGGTGTTAGTTAATTAAAATTGTGATTCTTGGCATAACGGTGATGACGGGCGGGCGTTTTGGGGGGATTGTCTTTATCTAGAACTTGGTTGTTTAAAAAGTGCTGGCTCTCAGCTTTATTTGAATGAATAAAAAAGGCCTTTGATTTAATTTTAATGTCAATTTCGAATTGATTTAACGCAAGGAGTACCTACACCGGCTTGAGCAAATTCATATTTCTTAGATTATCATATTTGCCAGCCTTGCCTGCTGGAAATCGACAATATTTTTTTTCATTGAGGTACGGAGCAATACAAAAGGCTACCGATACAAAAAGAGGGAAAAAAAACACCCCTACACGAACCCATTTACACATTCAATTCTTTTTAAACCGAAAAGCAATTCAATTAAACTAAAAGGTAATCCCGGCTAGTCCGATAGTCTATTAAAATAACTAATCCGGCAATTTCAGTTACATAGTCCAGTACAGTAATTGAAATCCATGGACGGTGCAGCCATTTCTCGTATGAGCCGTCGGTCAATAGAAAAACACAATGGACCCAGCACAATAGGGTCCATTCACTGGTCTTAAACGGTCGCGAGCAAAATGGAAATTTTAGTGTTCGAAACTCAAAACTATCCCTGATAGTCGATGTTCCCTTGATTTTTTTCGTACGGTGTAATGTGAGGCTATTTTTGGACTTTTGTGGAGATCAATCTTTATATAAGTGATGAAATATTTGGGATGAAATGCAGTCTGATTGGTGCATAAAAGTGTTGATTAAATCGAGATTTAGGTCGGAAACTTACTAAGTTATTATTTAGAGTTGAAAACGTGTCAAACTCTAATGTTAAAAGATTTTATAACAGAGTTGAGATGTTTAGAAGATACTCATCTTCAATAGCTTAGTTCAGAAATAGGGGAATGAACTTTAGAATTTAAGTTAACGTAGCTTTGATAATGTTCTTGGCATATTTAAGACAGCTGAATTTTCTTCACCAAAGAGAGTCTCCTTAAAAGGTATTCTAAAGGCTTTTCTATTGCTATATGTAGGTGGCCTAAGAAGGCCACTTTAGCAGAAACAGAAAGCACATCACGCTACCCATAACTGACCCACCTTAAACTAATGCGTTAGCGTAGATGATTATTAAATTTGATAGATTGTTGTGTGGTTAGTATTAAATGTGAGAAGTGTATGTTTGTGAGTAGTATAAAGTGATCAGGGGATCAAAAAAGGCCACTATACTACTAGCTAATACTAAAGGTGCTGGTAATTTATAATATTGTGTCGCAAAGCACTATGAAGTATCACCTATATGAAGTTTATAACTCACACATAGTATGACCAACAGAGTGGTCAAACGCAGTTGTGACTTTGCCATATCTGTCGACAAGACCATCTGTGCTCCTCAGGAATTCACAATGGCCATCACTGCTCCCTTTGCCTTCACTAACTTCTCACTATCCGAAGTACTAGGGTAGCATAACAGCGAGGCATGTTATGACACAAGACGAGAGGCACAAAGCAAGTCGAGCTCGTAACGTGTTGAGTGACTCCATAAATCCAGCTTGTTTAAGTTTCAGCTACATGTCATTTCATTTAAGACGTCTTGGCTCTGCGTGCAACTATAGTGCCCTTTGCTGAAGCTTGGAAGGATGGGGATTGTACGGCTGCGGTTGAACACCGGCGACATGTGTAAAGCAAGCTAAGGTTGAAAATAATTAGAACACCGTTTATTATTAAACATCTATTCGCAATATCATAAAATGGAACTTCAACTTTGATAAGCCGGTTTAGCATATTTGACGTGAATGCAACTTGAATTTGAATTTGAATTTATTTGTAGAGTTATTGGCGTTTAGTTAAAACACGAGCAATTATTGCCCAATTATTGAAAACAAAAGAAATCCGAGTATCCATTAATTATTACCGTATGTTTTACAAACTTTAGGTAATTTATTATGTTCTAGATAAAATGCTACTGAAAATAGGTCAGTATCACGAAGTGAAATAACGTTCTGAAAAAAAAAAAACAGCATTTTCTCATCATTTCGTTTTAAAATAAGGTTTTCATTACGATCTAGATAACTTTGTACATTTGGTGTCTATGTCCCACCCCATCATCAGTTATTTTAGGATGCCTGCTCATTTTAGGATTCTGAGAAGGAAACTCGTTCACACCAAAATGAAATAATAACAGCTCTGGTCTGAATAATTTATCTTATAATATGAAGCTATCTGGTTCTTCAAAACCCATTTATTCACTTTTAGGTATCTACTATAATAGTTCTATCTCCATTTAATGCGTCAGTAGATATACATAAATATGGCGATTTTTAAAATCACACTAGTACTAAATTAATCAGACACTAATTATAAAAAAAACAGTCAGTACATTTAAGAGCATAACTAGATTTAATTTAGTGTTTTAATGAAAGCTGTCTTGAGAACTGCCTGACCAATAGTGCAGATGTTTGTATTTATGATTACCCCTAAAAAGTAGCCTACAAACTAAAAGTCAATATTTATTTTCCATAGGTATGTTTCAGTTGTATGTCACCGGTAGTAGCTTCACCTACTGCCACCCGACTATATTATAAAACCCCAGGAATTTCTGTTAAAAAAAAATAAAACACTACAAATTAAAAAATAACTTTAAATTCGGAAGTCGGTGTTTTTGTTAGTTTCTTCGTATTTTGACACCGACTTCCGAATTTAAAGTAATTTTTACTTTGTAGTGTTTTATTTTTCTTATTTTTCCATGGAAGTTGGATGAAAGAGTATATACCTACCTAGGTAGGTATACTCTTTCATCCAACTTCCATTATCTCTCTCGTAGCCGTGGGCAAAGCAAGAGATACATTCATAATGAATCATGTATGAGAGATAAGATAATAATCTCCACAATAAGGCAGGAAACAGCTCGGCCGCTACATTAGGTACCTAATAATAGAGAATCCTTCGGGCTACCTGTAGACCAGTACACAGACCTCATAAAGTTGTAGAAAGTACAGACTTTTGGATTTCTTGGATTGTGTCTGAGCCTCACAATACGAAAGCTTAAGACATCTTCTTGAACTTTTGTGTTAAGTATCTTCAAATATTAATTTAATGATATTTTTATGTTGCCGTCTATATACTTCTATGTGAGCTTAATTATTTATAACATTTAAGGCGCCAGAATTGGCACTGTATTGATTTTTTGTTTTTTTTTTTTTAAGGTAGACTTCAATGCTTAACCAACTTTACAGCTGCAGAATGTTCGGAAAACCTCGGATTTTAGTTAAAAGCCGAGGTAAAAATAGTTAAAATGAAGTTTGACGTAAAATGCGCCGTTTAGGAGTTCCTAAACGGTGCATTTTACGTCAAACTTAATTTTAACTATTTTTTTACAATTTGTGTGAAACTTTAGCTCTGTAGGTAAATGTCTCGAGAAGTACTGTAAAAATTGAACAGGTTTTTTAAACAGCTAGCAGAGATCTTTTGATAGCCATCTAAAATAAAGCAGAAGTAACAAAAGTATTTCTAATATTATAATTTTACAAACAGGTAAGTATTGCAGGCCAAAATTGAATTTGGAAGATTAGTAATTAGGTTAGTTAATTAAGATCATCTGTGCCTTTCCATTTCACATTTGGACCCTACCATTTTTAACCGACTTCCCAAAAAGGAGGAGGTTATCAATTCGGTTGTATGTTTTTTTTTATGTTTTTTACCTCATAACTCCGACAATTATGAACCGTTTTGAAAAATTCTTGACTTGTTTTATCTGAAAAGATATACTTGCAGATTGGTCCCATTTAAATTTTATGAAAATCGGTTACGCACTTTGGATTTTAAATCGAAATAAGTAGCTGGAATTCGTCTACTTGGATGATAGTTTTATGTCATCCAAGTAATCGAAATTGCGTATTTTGGTTTTCTGCGATTTTGCAGTGGTGTTGTTAGGTGTGGGGTACCACTAAAAAGTGAAAAATAAAAAAACTTTTTACAAAAAAATAAAACCGACTTCCAAAAAAAAACACTACAAACTAAAAAATAACTTTTTCGACACATTTGCTCATGAAATGCATTTACGAAGCCTGTATACATTGTTCGAAAGTTCAAAATTACGGACCATACAATGGAGCGTGCGGTAAAGTAGGTACTCTCACCTAAGTACCTACTTTACCGCATGCTCCGATGTATGGCGCCGTGCGTATTCTTTACGGTATTTTTTTTAATGTCCATAAACAATATAATTATAAGAATTCAATCCGTCTGCATCCGTCAGCCAAAAATGCTTCCGTCTGCGTCCGTTCCGGAAGCGCGTTTTTTTTGCGAAGAACTTTTTGTTCAGAAGGTTTGTCGCACTTTAATATTGAAGAAAAAATTAGTTCTAATTACCCGACTGTTACACTTATGTTTTTTTCGAGTGTATTTATGTATGATGTCATATTTCTTTGGTACACTGTAGCCTAACCCTGTGGCTTGATAGATTTTAGCTTGAAAGGTGTCGTTAGATTCGTCTAAATAGTCAGAATGATACTGGATAGGTATATAAAAATTAAAATATCTGAGCTTCGGTGCCATTTTAATGACTTCAGCTTTTTTAACCTATCGAGTGGGGTATCAATATAAAGGCTCGAGGAGACAATTTAAAAAATGTAACTTATTAAATAAATGATTTTGTCAAAAAAATCCGATTGGTACAATATATAATACAATTTACAATATATATAGTTCTACTAAAATGTTTCACGCAGACGCAGACGCAAATGGAAGCGCGTTCTTATTTTAAAAACACACACTATTCCAAACACACACTCCCCATTTGCAAATTCGCGCAATTTTCAATTAGAAACGTCAAAGATAGTTGCGACTTTTTATTATAATATTAATAAGAATGTGTGTTCAAGCGAGGAATCAGATATAAATATGGAATCTACTCCACCTGACATCTTTTATGAGGCGCCAATTGCAAAAAATGGTCTCTTGCCGCCAAAATCGCGAGAACGCTATTTAATGATTAACAATAATGTTTTATAGATAATGAAAAAGTTTGTTTAATTATCTATTTAGGTATATAATGTGTCGAACAACGTTGTATGACACACGAGCGGATATTGGTCTTTACAAACTCGTGACTACTTCCCAGTCCCCCAGTCCAGTCCTCGACTTCGTCTCGGGCTTACATTTGTCTACTCGTTTGTAAAGACCAACTTACCGCTCTTGTATCATAAATAACTATAATTTCGGAAGTCGGTGTCAAAATACGAAGAAGCTAACAAAAACACCGAATTCCGAAATCAAAGTTATTTTTTACTTTGTAGTGTTTTTTTTTTTGGAAGTCGGTTGTATTTTTTTGTAAAAAGTTTATTTTTATTTTTTCCATTAGCAAATGACTATGTCCAATCGTCCCTGTCTATTAGATCCGAGCACACCCCCGCCGTGCTCGCGCCGCAGCTAGGGGCTGCTGCAGTAACGAGCACAACATATCGTTTGCTCGAGTGTGAAATCCGAAATGCTTGCAAACAGGCACAAGCGCACCACTAGATTTGTGCACTTATTGCGCTCTGTCATTGCAGGCGGTCCATTTACTGTTTAATATGTAGATGAACTGATGCTGGGATTGGTTTGACTCGGTCTTGTATTTAGTATTGTGGTATATTCCAATAACTAGCTGACCTACGCAACTTCGTCTGCGTCACATTTTCCATTAATGCTCGGCCCCTTTTAGTCTTAGTGTGATGATATGTAGCCTATATCCTTCCTCGATACACGGGCTATCTAATACTGAAAGAAATTTAAATCGGACCAGTAGTTCCTGAGATTACCCCCTACATACAAACTTACAAACAAATGTTACCTCTTTATAATATTAGTATAGATTTGTTAATTAAAATAGGTTTTTTTTATTTGAAATGTGTTTGCTCTTGACTCTAGCCTAGGTCAGAGATGACAGAAACAAAGTCTACGAGCCTGTTCACTTTAACTTTGAAAAGATTAGGGTTGTAAGCGTTCGGAAACACAGACGCAGGCAGAGATTTCCACTCTTTTGTTGGTGTGCGCATTATGGAAGATGCTTGGAAACGCTTAAATATAATAAATTCTGTTCAAGTGCGTCTAATAGGGTTTGGAGAATCACCGGGGATACCCAGTAGTTAGATATAAAAGTTCGCTGTAAAGGGGTAAAGTGCCCAGCACACTCGCAGCATTGCTTCGTTCAAAGGTAATGCTGATTTTTAGAACGAAGAAAAGACCAGCCATCTGCTCAGTTTATTGGTTTAATGATTTCTTGCATTTGTTTTTGGTATTTGCTTCAGGTTGACCATAACAGTTACTCATTAGGGGCTGATTTCATCAACGAAACTGAACGCGATCAACATAATTATGAACCTCGTTTACGAGCTGTCAGTTTAATTGTTTTCTATGGAATATTACACTGACAACTCTTGAACGCAGTTTTGATGTATTGATTGCGATCAGTTTCATTGGTGAAACCCGCTCTAAATAAGCCAATGAACGAAAAAATAGACGATCAATATTTTAATAAAATATTCTTATGCAAAAGTGTTTTAAACAAATCCGAGTCGGACTTGCGCACGAAGAGTTCCGTACAAATATCTATAAAAACGGCAAAAAAAACCATGTCTGTTTTATGGGAGCCCGCTTAGTTATTTTTATTTTATTCTGTTTTTTACAACAGAAATACCTACATCATCTGTGAAATTTCAACTGCTTAACGATCACGGTTCATGAGATACAGCCGGGTGATAGACGGACCGACGGACAGACGGCGGAGTTTTAGTCATTGGGTCCCGTTTTACCTACGCTTTAGGTACGGAATCCTAAAACTAAATTTTTAGTCGTTAGTTATTATTTTGTACTCAAAACCGCAAACATACTGTAAGCTGACCGTAGTACCTGGAAAGAAAATATGCTATTAGAGTATCTCTATTTTCTGATTTTGACTTTTCACTACTTCTAGAAATAACATATAAACTGGAAAAGGATGATTGTACTTAACAATATAAACTACTCTTAGTGTGAGACCAACCCTGTAGATGCGAAATAAAACCAGCAGTTTAGCATTCTGGTCGAGTTATGCAAACATAGGAAGCAGTTTATCATATTTTCGCGATTTCAGGGTCCACTTTTAAGGTATTGCGTTAATTCTCACCCTGTATATGATCTTAAAGAAATTTTACACTTAAATCTATCTCCTCTCGTTTCAACCCATCCAAACGTCGTTCGAAAATGTGCTGTGTGATTCTGTGCACATGGACGGTCGTACAGTACGATTCAAAGATCTTTGCCTTTGCGAAGTCGCAATTGGTTGCGCAGGATGTAGTTTCGGGCTTAGTTGCGGGCGTATTCTACTCCGCCATAACCACTAAGAATAAAATTAATTACAACACAATTTGATGGTTACTGTGGAATCGTGTTGTCATTCATTCTTAGTTCGAGTTAGGGACTAATCGTAAGTCCGTAGGTGATACAGAATAGAATACGCCTGCAACTAAGCCCGAAACTACGGGCTTCGGGCTTAGAGAGTAGCCCCCCTGGTGTCAAGTTAACTTGCACGAGTATAAATTATGTTAGTTAATTAATTTAGTTAGCTAGTTACCGAAACAAAAGTGGCGAGTGATAGCGGCACGATCCTTGAAACTCTTGGAGTGATGCTGTGTGACCAGCGCAGCATGGCAATCAGGAGCAAGCGGCGAAGTTGAGGAGACGCTGTCAACCAGTCGCTCAGGTACATCGACGTTATTACTGAATCACTCTGGAATGAATGCACGATGTGGCACAATCATCGAAAGGTCCTGTTTCTCCATGCACTCGAAAATAAGTTTGTTTGCCGAGCAATTTTGATTCTATTTTCACCGTTAGTAGGTTTATATTTTTGTATGTTTTTACTTCAAATTCCTATACCCCCCGATGATGATCGTTTGATCATCATCGGGGGGTATAGGAATTTTTGACAGATGAAGAAGATTAGATTTTAAAAAAATACAGGAAAAGGCATTCAGGTGTAAAATTCAAGAGTTAGAATGAACTCTAACTCTTGAATTTTCTTTTTTTTTGCAATCAGGAGCAAGCGGTGAAGTTGAGGAGACGCTGTCAAGTAATTTTATGTCGCGCCGATTAAGTTTTAGTGCAGTTTCAGTTAAGTTTAAGTTTGAGTGATAAACCGTATTCTTGTAATCTTTGAACTGCACGTGAACTGCACGTCAATTGCACGACAGCCAAACTCTACCAACCGTACTGACGGTGGAGAGAAAAAATATTACTCACTAAATAATCGAAAAGAATCGATTAAATTTAAATGAATTTGACGTTATTATAATATTAAGACTAACTTATTAAGCTGTCATTTTGGGACGTCAAACAAATAGTAGAATACCGATCATGTTGAGTTCGGAAGCACGCACCGAAGACGCACAACAGTAGAATGCCGTTATTGCGCTCGCGTGACGCAAACTTGACGCGAGCGTGTCTGACAGCGGTAGAGAATACGAAAAGCGTTGTTTTGATCGAAACGTAACTTCAACTGCACTGCCACAGCACTTATTTAGTTACGTATTAGCCTACTGGTATATCGTCGTTTACATGAGGTAGGTAAGTTTACAACTGCTAACGTGGTATCTAGTACCAGTTAGCTTTTGCCCTCTTTTTTTTGGAAGCGTCTCCTACAGATTCCAATCAATTTTCCGATATAAAAAGAAGTAAGTAGGTAGGTAATTGTTATAGTCTTATTTACAAAGATTGCTTTGTGTACGAGCACAATAAACCACGTTGTTTTTAATAGACTTTAAAAAAAGAAGATTTTCTCAATTAAAGTGAATGTATATTGATTGTACTATGTTTTATTGTATTTTAACATTTTGTATTGCTCTCAGCAAACTCGTTTTGATACGAATATTATGAGGGTCCGCTATAGTGGATTCAGAATGAAGTCATTTAAGAAACCGCATTGTCTCCAAACCAAACTTTCTACAATCGGCTCAATCTAATCGAATGAAGACTACTGTTTTAAAATTCAGTTGCAATTTGAAATAAGAGAAAACTTTTCATAAAGAGTGCAACATTTTTCTTACGAACTGTTTTTATATATTGTGTTGATAATAAAAAGCTTACCTCGTATTGCACTAAGTTTCCAAAGTAGCAGTACATGAACACCTGGGCTAATAATATTAATAGCACGAGTAGTATAAACGCAAATGTTACTGATAATACAGGAGTCTGAAAAAGAAAATATATTAGGCATGCTAATGAAAAAGTAAAGTTCGTATCGTAAATAATGTACAAACAGACAGAAAAATCTCCAGTAGATTTTCAACTTTATGTACAAAGCTGTAATTGGGAAAATATGACAGTTTTGGATAACTTGATGTGCTGTACACTAATCGTCTCACAGAAAAGATTGTTTCAAATAGAATAATTGCCACGCGATCGTAGATTGTTTTAAGGCATTAGCGCTCCTACACACTAGCGGTCAGCGACTACGACGGGGGCGACCAACCGCGCCTTTCCAGTTTAGTACCTATGCAACCGCTAGTGATTGTACGCACTTAACCGCCACAAAACTATTCCAACCGCTGGCCGCTTAAGCGATCCGCCTAGGCGGTTCAACGGGAAGCGCTCCTATGCATCTCACCCTGTACAATTGGGTGAAGTGAACATGAAGTGAGCAGTCAATCCATAAAACAAGATAGTAACAGCAGTACGATTCTGTAAACATCGATTCTGTCAACACTCACCGTGAACACTTAGGTGAAATGAACGATGAGTGAGCTGTCAAACCATACAAACAAGATGGCATGACAGCTCACTATCGTTCACTCCACCTATGTGATCACGGTGAGATGTCAACAGAATAGACCGGCTGTTTCTAGATGTTTGGCAAAGTACCTATTATTATTAAAGTTGCCTAAGTAGTGTCTAAAAAAGAAACTTAAAAAAAAAGGATCCGGTACACATGCGCAATAGATTCGAAATGAACTTGCGAATGGACTTGGGCGAATAACTAAGTTTGGGTAAAGGTTTGTTGGATAATAAATATTGTGACTTACGAAACTCATTTTGTATGTCACCACACAGATACTGGCACTGGAGCTAAAGAACTCAAATGCCATTGAACTGTTGAATACTTCGCCGACTTCCTTTGTATACCTGAAAGGTAGGGTGAACTGAAGAATGCATAGAGTATTTCAATAAATGAAAACCATACTTTTATACTTAGTAAAATGCTTATACCAAAAGTTACTTTAATCATAGTTTCAGCTGGATACCTAGTACCAAGAAGTAGTCACCGAAAGACGATACCACTAAACTAATAAAAACAAGAAAAACAAAACCGTCTTCCTACTTCCTTCTTCCTATCCTACTATTTTATATCTATATACTAGCTAACCCGCGCAACGTCATCTGCGTAACATTTTTCATTACCTGCTCCGCTCCTAAACGCCTGAAAGGATCTTCATGAAATTTGGCACAAAGGTAGATTGTAGTCTCGAATAACACATTGGCTATTATATTTCCCGGAAGTATGTTCCCTTAGGATCACGTGGGTGAAGCCGCTGGCAGAAGCTAGTTTTACATAAAATCAAAACTAAAATCATTGGTCATTTTTGACTGGTAGAAAATGCCTACGGCATTAAGACCGCCTCTGTACATTCGTGTGCATAAATCAAAATTTAATTTTGAATTAATTCGTCATACCAAGCGACAGCTTCATATCTCTTCACATAATGCACAAAGCGACTCCTCAAATCTTTGTCAACAACATCCCTATAATCGCAATAGCTCCTGGATGTGCCATCCGTATCGAACAAATGCTCTAAATTGTACTTGATGATCTTCAATTGGACTTCCGCCTGTGCATAATAAGTCGCTACGAGGCAGTCGAGAGCCAAGTGGCCGTACCCGGTCCATAGTAGGGGTGCCACTTCTTGTATAACTGACAAAGAGTATCTGTGAACAATCATTCAATTATTGGTGATTGTCCACTTTCTTGCAATGATACGTCCACACTACAGTGTTATCTAAAAATCTAATTGGGAAAATGTAATGTGTGGTAGTCGCAAAATGAATCCACATAAAGATATTTTCTGTCTTATTTAAGTCTGACGGCAATTTTCAGATTAATAAGAACAGTCGTTACTTGTTTTGAGAAAAAAATCACAGCCAACTTGAAATTTTTTAACCGACTTCCCAATGTTTGTTACCTCATAACTCCGACAATTATGAACCGATTTGAAAAGTTCTTGTTTTATCTGAAAGGATATACTTGTAGATTATAAATTATAAATTTTAAATGGGACCATTTAAAATTTATGAAAATCGGTTATGAACTTTGGATTTTAAATCGAAATATTCGGATTTTAAATCGAAATATCGAATTCGTCTACTTGGATGATAGTTTTGTCATCCAAGTAATCTGCGATTTTGCAGTGGTGTTGTTAGGTGTGGGGTACCTACCACAAAAAAGTGAAAAATAAAAAACTTTTTACAAAAAAAAAATGCTACGGAAGTCGGTGTCAAAATACGAAGAAACTAACAAAAACACCGACTTCCGAAATTAAAGTTATTTATTGTTTTGTAGGTAGTGTTTTTTTTTTGGAAGTCGGTTGTATTTTTTTTTGTAAAAAGTTTTTTTTAGTTAAGAATTCACATTCACTATGAATGGTTTGATCCCGTTCACAGTGACTTGTACCATTGAAAAAATTAATGATTTCTTTTGTCTTAAACTTTTTTATCTTAGCCATTCAAAACTTACCCAGTCCACGTATCAGTAGCAAAGGGCGTATAAACAGATACAATGGCTGTTCGGTCCTGGTATCTCCTGGCGAAGAGCGAGGCTGGCCACACGATGCCACCAGCCACTGAAATACTTATCTTCACGAACTTCATACAACGATGCATGGTTCTTGAAGTCTTGAGTAGCATTTCTTCGTCTTTTTTGGTGTATGCTGCGAAGATCGGGTCTGAAAATTCGCATGGCTGTAATCCCAGGAACTCTCCTAGGATATTCTTTTTATCGTGTGGGTAATAAGGTCCAACGATTCCACTCAGGGTGACTGTCAGAGTTTCTAAACCGCCTTAAGGGCCTCTGACATAGTTTAACGACCGCCATTTGGCGGCCGGGACCACCGGCTCATACGTGCCTTCCGAAGCACGGATTTTTTTTATAAGACAATCAGGTGATTCAAGCCTGCAATGTCCTAGCCAAACTGGAAACATCTTTACAAAGTATGCTTTCCGTGGGAATCGAACCCACGACCAGCGAGTCTCAAGGCAAGCGCCTAAACCATTCGACCACGGAGGGAATCTTCGAAGATTATTTACTGGGATTGTTTTTAATTTTCGATGGGAAATCATCAAATGAGTTTGAATGATTTTTGACTTACCATTTAACATTTTATTGATTTCATCAACCCTTGATATATTCAAATTCAAAGCAAGGATCTTCATGACCAAGTTGAGCTGAGGTAGCTCAATCATCGAGACATCGAATACATCGTCCCAGTTGTCACGCCTCTGCAATTATATATGTATTTAAAAAACAAAATGCATATTATATTCCATTTTTGAAAATACTCTTTAATTATATACAGGCCACGCTATTACTTTCAAGGAAGCCACTCAATTATTACCTAAGTCGCAAAGATCTTGATTCTGAAAATTTTGGGTACAGGTGGGGTTGTTTTTGAGTTATTGAAGTTTTTGGAAACTTCCCGCCTCACAACTAAAAACTGGAAATTGTGAGAATTCTACTTCAGTGGGGTACCGTAACCGTGGTGGGGGACTGTGTTGGTACCGTAAGCACTGGCTTACGGTACCAACACAGTCTACGTGATTGGTCGGCCTACAATGAGCTACAAATTGTTGTCCTGTTTGCCCTGTTACATGAACAGTGATGTTGAACTCTATGTTATTATTTAAAACTGGCCAAGCGTACCTACTCGTTACGAACATTTTTTTTTTATTATTATATTTTAACACTACAGTCTTGTTATAAGTTTTCCTGTAATCTTTAGGTACAGAACTATTATTTGCAATCTTTCAACATTTTAGGCTCAGTAGTTTTGATTTTATTTTTTAATTACTTCAAAAATTATCCGACGTGCTCTTGTCGCCGTCGGCGTGCCAGCCGTATTAGGCCTGGCACGCGACGATGGCAAAAGACCGGACGGTATGTCTCGTTTCCATGGAAGATGGGTAGGCCTTTAGTGTGGGACGCTACTTGTGTCGATACTCTTGCGCCATCCCATCTTCCTAGCTCGTCGTGCTGTGCTGGTTCTGCGGCTTCGGCTGCTGAAAACCTCAAACGGCGGAAATATAGTAGCCTTATTGGCAACTACATTTTTGAGCCGTTTGGGGTTGAAACTCTTGGACCGTGGGGTCCGAGTGCTCACGTCCTATTTAAAGATCTTGCAAAACGCTTAGTTGACGCTTCGCGTGACCCAAGAGCTGGCTTTTACCTTGGACAGAGGATAAGCATTGCCATACAACGTGGCAATGCAGCCAGTCTTTTGGGCTCACTTCCAGTCGATAGCGATGGGGACGAATTTTTTGATGCCATTTTTTTGTTAGGAGTTTTTATTTTTTTCTATTTTAAGTGTATATAGTTTGTTCTCTAAATACATTTCTTTTGTTGACATAAGTTTACCACTTCAAAACTGTTTAATTTTAAAATAGGGAAAATAAAATTTAAAGCTCTCACAGTGAACTCTTTCATCTGATATGTCACATGATACAGGTTAAAATACTTTTTTAAAATTTTCTAGTTTGACCCCCAAAAGTGACCCTCACACTCACTACTTATTTACGCAACATTTTTAAGTCAGAGAAGTCCATATGTATACCAAATTTCAACAAAATCGGTCCAGTAGAACCGGAGAAAACTGGTTGTGACAGATGGACAGACAGATAGACGCCCGCGTGATCCTATAAGGGTTCCGTTTTTTGTTTGGTACCCTAAAAATATGTATTTGTATACAGTAGTCAAATTGCGATTCTATCAGCGATGGTGATTGCCGAACTGCCGAAATGTAAGGATTGATCACATTAAATTCCGACAGGACTTATTCCAAAGATTTATTGACGTTTTGACAATTACCTTCGCCATGCTACCAGTACTGCGATTCTGCCATTCTATATTTCGACGTCTCACCGTGTACACTCAGGTGAAGTGAACGACAAGTGACCTGCCTTTCCATATTGTTTGTATGGTTTGACAGCTCACCTGTCGTCCCCCAGATAGCATGCAAACTTGTGGCAAATTTGATTTTTCTTTGATTCTAAATTGCTGCGTCAAATATGACGAGCCAAGTTTGTGACAATATGGCTGCAATATTGTTAAGCTAAATATGAAGTTTCAAGTTTGCGACAACATTGCTAGAAGATTGTTATGACAAGAAATAAATGGTATACCTATGATTAAAAAAATAGTGTATTTTTTATTCACGTTGTTGTATTCACGAAGTCACAGCAATAATATTTTCTATGAAGATTTACATTGTTGCGGTTTCTTAGGTTAAACTTATCTGTGCAGGTATGGTAGTGAATGCTACATCTATGGAATACCCATTATTTGTAGGCAAATGACAGGACGTCTTGCGTTTTGTTACGGTGGTATAGGTATAATAATAAAATCCCTAGCAGGTAGAGCAAGTTTGTCGTAACAAAATAATTGTAGCTAGTATGTCAAAACAAACTTTATGCAAGTTTGTCACAGTGAAACTAGAAAGTTTGATTTAAACTTGCTGCAAGTTTGTAAAGTTGCCATGGCAAACTTGAAGCAAGCCTTCTTTTTTGATGTATCAAACTTGTTGCAAGTCTGAAACAAGTTTAAATTGTTATCTGGGGGCCACTTCGCCCAAGTTTTCACTTTGACATGTTTACAGAATCGCACTGCTATAAACGTCCACCTTGTAAGTTTACGTGAAGTGAACGTTAAGTAAGCTGTCAATCCTTACAAACAAGATGGAATAACAGTCCACTTCATGCTTACTTCACCTAAGTTTACACGACATAAGAGACCGGCAGTTTGTCAATTGTCTAGAGGATCTGACTACTGTCAGTTTGTACTATACCACTGTAGCGCGCAAGCCTCACTCCATGACTTGCAGCTGCTTCAGCCCAGGGCTATTGTAGGCCAGCTAGTCCTGCCATCTTCTGCGAGCGTTGGAGCCTGGCTGTGTCAGCTCTCAACATCTTCGTTATTTTGCCTCATAGCTAAATAGAATAGAATAGCTTAGAGAGTTCTAAAGTCTAGACTTTAATTTCAATTTTACGATTTTCCAAACTTATTGCGAATTATAATGATACCTACATTATAATTCGCAACCATAATCTGGCTAGCCTTTTCCCAACTATACTGGGGTCGGCTTCCAGTCAAACCGGATTCAGCTGAATACCAGTGTTTTACGTGGAGCGGCTGCCTACCAGACCTCCACAACCCATGAACTGGGTAACACGGTACTTCTTGGTAAGACTGGAGTCAGATTTACTGACAATCCGTAACGACTACCAAATTACGGCTAACGTGCTTTCCGAGGCACGGAGGAAACTCGGTATATTAAGATGGTCACCCATCCACAGACCAACTTTGGCAAGCGTTGCTTAAATTACATTATAAATTATATTACTACATTATAAATTCGCAATATTCTTGGAAAATCACGCACCATGATTTTGCTCCTACCTGTATAATAAATATAATATGCGTCACATTATATCCAACGACCACCATAAACACAAATAGTCTGTAAAACTGATGGCATATCTGTTTGAACCTGTTCTTTGGCTTCTTCAAAAGTTTGAAGTATCCTGCCCACATCAAAACTTGGTATACCTCTGAAAACGAGTCAAATGGTTTGATTTTATCGTCACTCATTTTTACACGACTGTTTCAAAAAGGAGAGTTATGTTATTGTGTGTAATATCTTCATGAAAGTTCAGCCATGACTATTCAATTACCGTTTAGTAATATGAGCTCGGTCAATTAATTAGATGTACGGATTAATTCATTAATCATTTTTAATCGTAGGGCTTTACCGCTATGTGATTAATTGAAGCGCCTTTTTATTAATTTGACTACCTACAACTATGGTACAATGGCATAGTGTTGCTAACATTTTAATTTACGGCAGGTTTGAGTTTGATTTCCATCCGATTTATTAAATAGTACATTGTTATTTTAGGCTTGAAAGTAACTCATTTAGTCGCGAGACGGCGTTAATAGTTCGAGGGACTAACCAAATCTTTCATCCATAACATTTTCATCATTGTTTATTTTATGATTTGACGGCTGTCAGTTGAAAACGATTCTCCCGAGGGCAGCAAAGTAATACTTTCAACCCGCTCCTCAGGCAACTTCAGGCCTACTTTTCGAGTATGAGTTGTGAAAAATATATTTTTCGACACATTTGCTCATAAAATGCATTTACGAAGCCTGTATGCATTGTTCGAAAGTTCAAAATTACGGACCATACAATGGAGCGTGCGGTAAAGTAGGTACTTTCACCTAAGTATCTACTTTACCGCACGCTCCGATGTATGACGCCGTGCGTATTCTTTACGGTATTTTTTGTCCATAAACAATATAATAATAAGAATTCAATCCGTCAGGCAAAAATGTTTCCGTCTGCATCCGTTCCGCAAGCGCTCCATACGCGTTTTTTTTGCGAAGAACTTTTTGCTCAGAATTAAGGTTTGTCGCACTTTAATATTGAAGAAAAAATTAGACAGTAGATGTAGTTCTAATTACCCGACTGTTACACTGAGTGTATTTATGTATGATGACATATTTCTTTGGCACACTCTGTAGCCTAACCCTGTGGCTTGATAGATTTTAACTTGAAAGTCGTCGTTAGATTCGTCTAAATAGTGAGAATGATACTGGATAGGTATATAAAAATTAAAATATCTGAGCTTCGGTGCCATTTTAATGACTTCAGCTTTTTTAACCTTTCGAGTGGGGTATCAATATAGGGCTCGAGGAGACAAAAAATTTAACTTATTAAATAAATGATTTTGTCAAAAAAATCCGATTGGTACAATATTTAATACAATTTACAATATATATAATTCTACTAAAATTCACGCGTTACGTTACGTTTCACGCAGATGCAGACGCAAACAGAAGCGCTTTCTTATTTTAAAAACGCAAACGTTTCCCCATTTGCAAATTCGCGCCATTTTCAATTAGAAATGTCAAAGATAGTTGCGACTTATATTAATTAGACTATGTGTTCAAGCGAGGAATAAGATCTTGAGTGAGGCGCCAATTGCAGAAAATGGTCTCTTGCCGCCAAAATCGCGAGAACTAAGTATTTAATGATAAACAATAATTTTTAATAGTTGATGAAAAAGTTTGTTTAATTAGCTACTTATTTATATAATGTGTCGAAAAACGTTGTATGACACGCGAGCGGATATTGGTCTTTACAAACGCGTGGCTATGGTAAAGCCTCGACTTCGTCTCGGGCTTACATTTGTCTACTCGTTTGTAAAGACCAACTTATCGCTCTTGTATCACTATTTTTACGTTTAGACTTCCAGTCGAGCGGCTACATAATTATCTGACTTTAACAACCCCGTAACCCCCCCCCCGTTACAACCGCGTTAGGTACTTGATAATATTAGGGGTTAAAATATAAAATTGCCGATTTGTTTATTATTATCATATTTATTTAATCAAAATAATTACCATTATTATCTATACATTGCTGCCATCTAATAGGAAGGTCATTTGAACTCTGGTGATCTAGATTCGACAAACTGTGTGAAAATAGTAGAAAATTGTCCAATCACGAAAAAAAGTAGTCCGTTGGAGCAAGGTCTGCCGTATACGGAGTGTGACGAATGGTTTTTAATTGCAGTTCCTGTAGAGTTAAAACGGTTTCTCGTGTTGTATGAGGTCTCGCGTTATCATGGAGCAATAATGTTGAAGATCGATTCATGAGTCGGGGCTATTTCACTGCTAGTCTGTTTTGCTATCATTGTTCGGAGTTCGACACAGTAGACGGACAGATCGGAGAAAGCTATACTTAGTGAATAACACCATGCTGAGACCACCAAACAGTTACCATTACCTTTTTATTGGTAAGCTTTGCTTTAGGACACTGTTGGGGCGTTTGACCTGGGGTCAGCCATTGCATTTTTCACTTACGGCTATCGTACAGAATCCACTTTTCATCACATGTCACAATTCGATCTAATATTCCTTCATTTCTGTATCGATTCAACAAGGTAACACAAGTTTTAACACGCGTTTCTTTCTGCAGATCAGTCAAATCATGAGGAACACATTTTTTTTATTTTATTTGACGCAAATGAGTCAATATTGTTGCTAAGGTAACGTTAATTCCTGGGTAGTTTGGCTCAGATTGGCTTCTACCATCTCTTTCAAATAATTGTTATTCACCTGTGTGGGCGGTCTTCCACGTGGTTCGTTCTTCAAATCAAAGTTTCTATCACGAAAGTGTTCAAACCAAAATCGCACGGTGCGTTCATTAGCAGTATCCTCTCCAAAAGCAACATTGATATTGCCAGCTGTTTCTGCCGCGTTAGTTCCGCGTCGGAAATTGTATTAAAAAATCACGCTATTTTCGAAGTATCCATCTCTCTTGTCTCAGCTGAATAAAAAAAACAACTGAAAGTCGATAATCGAATGTTGCACATTTTTTAAAAGAAGAACTTCATAGGTACCATGTGAAAAAAGTTTCACTCAAAAATCTCAAACCATGAAGGTTCTATGTCAATTCTAAGTACCTATTACAATAAATTGGCAATTTCAAACTTTAACCCCTATTACATCCGACAAGTCTTGGTGAGACAAGTTGTCACTCTGATGCTCTATTCGACGCGTCATCAAAAGGCCAAAGCAATGCTACTCATTTTTAGGGTTCCGCTCCCGAATGGTAACCAACGAAACCCTAATACTAAGCCTCCGTTGTTCGTCCTTCCGTCTGTCTGTCTGTCTGACAGTGTATGTATCTAAAGAATCGATAAATTTAAATTTTAGAGGGTCAGTAGGTACTTTTAGTGTAGCTATAACGGCCAATAATAAAAACTAAAATAAATTTAGAATTCAGGGGGGCTCCCATACGACAATCGTGGTTTTTCGATTTATAGTACGGAACCTTAGCGTGTGTGAGTCCGACTTGCACTTGGCAGGTTCTGTCAAAAATATGGAAATTGAGGTAGAGATTGCGACTAAGATACGAATGTGAACCTAGCTTAATTTGTAGAATTGATCCACAAATATAAATAAGCCTTAATATCATCACTCGGGAATCAAAACAAAATAACAACACCACTGCAAAATCGCAGAAAAGCAAAATACGCAATTTCGATTATCAAAGAATCATCTAAATAGTCAAATTCCAGCTATTTCGATTTAAAATCCAAAGTTCGTAACCGATTTTGATATGATTTAAATGGGACCAATCTGCAAGTATATCCTTTCAGATATAACAAGAATTTTTCAAATCGGTTCATAATTGTCGGAGTTATGAGGTAACAAACATAAAAAAAACAAAAAAAAACATACAACCGAATTGATAACCTCCTCCTTTTTGGGAAGTCGGTTAAAAAGAGTCTAATTCAACATACCTTAGCATAAAAAAAAAAACAATTATAATCGTCACATTAAGTTAATTAAACCACAGGAGCCCCATCATATAATTTGTGACCTGAGTTCCGTAGTATAAGATTCTAGTTAATTACAGGTTTTTTAACATACAAGTTCAGCTTTATTAACTTGTGACCATGTAATTAATAAAATGAAGGTATTATGTCTGACGGCTGATGAATACGTCACGCAACTTTAATTATGTTAAACTCTTGGTACAAAGGACGGTAATTAGTTTATGTACTTGATCTATAGGTCGGAGTAGGTATATGATGGTAAAATGGTACCGTGTGTGGCGTCGATAGTGTCAAAAGGGGCCCTGTATCAAACATTTTTGGGGCCCCGTTTTTAGGGGTAGTGTGTTCCTTTTTTAAACGAGTTCCAAAAAAAGATCTGTTTTATGTATGTACCTACACCGATTAATCCGAGGTTTCTACTCCGATTTGTGTGATTTGTTTTTAGTTCGAGACGGCATACTTGCTATTTGGTTCCGTAAAAAAGTAATTCAGTTTCGCTCAGTAGTTTTGATTTTATGAGCATTTTTTGCTTACTTCAATTTCGGTGTAGACCAAGTATCACCACAGAAAAGTGAAAAATAACCTTCATTTCGGAAGTCGGTGTTAAAAAACGAAGATACAAAACCAAAAACAGTGACTTCCGAAATGAAGGTTAACAACATAACTACAACTCAACACAACAACAACACTCCAACAACTCTTAACAACACTCAACTTAATACTTTGCAGTGTTTTTTTTTTTTGGAAGTGGTTTATATTTATTTGTAAACAAGTTTTTAATTAGCTTAAGAAGTGTCTTGACAGGCCACGAACGTGACGGCGGGACTAAATGTTTAGGTTTGCGTCCACGCGTTGGGGCCCTTGTAGTCCAGGGGCCCCGTATCTTTGTATACGACGGTAGCTACGCCCCTGGTGTAAAGAAGCACGTTTTTACCATGGATAGGCACACGTTTCACCTCTATTCCACCCGATGGTAAGCGATGGTGCGGTCGAAGATGGAGCACGCTTGTCAAGAAGTAAATAATATACAAAATAGAGATACCGCTCTTAGGAATGACGCCTAGAAAAATGTGCCAAAAGCGTATATTAGCACATAAAAAATTGCAAAAGTTATAAACAAAAAAAGATGAAAAAAAATGGCATTTCGTTTTTTGCCAAAATTTCATAAAATATTAATATTTAAGAAATTTCAAAAATAGAGTCTGAAAGAGGAGGAAATTTCCAATAAAAAACTCCCAACTCCCGGAACTCAATCTCCATTATTTATAAATTTAATTTAACGCTGAAAATAGGTCTGCGCGCGACATTTTTAGGTTGCACGCGTGGCGTCAAAAGCGAGTACGGCACATTAATCAATTTAATAAGGGTATTGAATAATTTTTTTAAAATTTGAAAAAAATATGGTGTATTCTGAACACTATAAAATAATTTATTCCCGTTGGAAATTTTACTTAAAGTTAATTTTTCAACAAGTTAAACAATTGTTAACTAACACAATTTTCTCGAACAATCGTCTTAATTGTAAGTGAAAAAAAATGTTTCATTATTGGTCATAAAAAATTTTCGCTTCATAGAGCCTTTTTACATATATTATACTTAACAAGATCGCGCCATAAAAGTTAAAAAAATATTTATACTTTGTTTATAATAATTTTTTTACTTGATCAAAAACTGAAAAATCCTAGTAATGTTGTTAAATTATTATTTTTTTCTTTTGGCACATTTTTGTAGGGGTCATTCCGGATCCAATGAGCTATCGCACATAATTTTAAGAGCAGTATCTCTATTTTGTACCATTTTCAACTTGTGGACTAGACTAATTCCCTCATGACTTACAGCTCCGGAAAAGAAGAATTAGTGGACCACATAGGTTCAACGAGTCTAAAAAGGCTACTTTGTTATATTAATGATACAATAATCATCACAGGTAAAGTTGTCGAGTTTTTTATCTAAATTTGCAAAAAACGATTAAATCGATTATAAACAATTAAAAATAGCAAGATTGCTGCATCGATGGTGCAATCTTCGGGATTAGCCGGTCGCAGCGAGTAATGGACGCTAAACAACATCTGCTCAGCCGTTCTGACGTGATTGAGTAATAAATATCCATATATCCATGCAAATTTTCGCATTTCTAATAATAGTAAGAAGTAAAATATATCACAATAACACCTGGAACAATCAAATTATGTTTGTGTAAAAAGTCAAGGAAGATAACCAACGGTTGGGACACCGGCCCTGCGTGCGCGGGGCGACGCTTGCTCCAAGGGCGACTGCGCCACAGTCGTCACAACCTGACATTGACGTTTTTTGAAAAAAAATTCGTTTTGTGTTTTTGTGTATTTATTTAAATTTATTTGTGGCTGTGTAAATATTTTTCATAGTGCATAGTTTGTTGTTTTTAAGTTATTTTTTGCTACAAATTATGTTTTCATCTGTAAGTATTGTATATATTATATAGGCTTATGTTTAGGTTAAAGGATAGTAGCGATGCCGTCCGATGTGCTAGTCAACCTGTCACATCGCTGGATGACTTAGTGAGGTGCCCCCATTGCTCCCAGGCACGTTATTTTAAGGGTGAACGAGGCTTGAAGGTACATGTGGGGAAGAAACACAAACCCCACAGTGTGCCTTCATCATGCCCAACTATCACCACTCCTCTAACACCTAATTCACTCCCTCAACCCCTTTGGCAAACCCTGACAAAATTAAAATTGACACCAGTTCTAAAAAGAGTTCCTCGTGGCGCGAGACCATCCGTCGCTTCGAGTTTGGCACGTTGTGTCCGCCTCGTCGCCCAAGAGAACTCACAAAGTGCTTGGGAGCAACTGCTCACCTTCCCATTTAGGATTCTACATGTGCAAAAAAAATCGGCAACTAAAAAAACGCTAACAGCCCAAATTAAAGAAAACTGCAACATTTCGGCCCAAAGTTTCGAACCAAATTCACCATCACACCTTCCCCAAAGAGGCTTATTGCACCATGTGGAATCTAAACTCTGCGAGGGTGATATCAGGGGCGCAGCTAGGATCATCTTTAGCAGTGATGTGGTTGCGCCGGACTTTCCAGAGACACTTAAGGCTCTGGAGAGCAAACACCCCGCCCCGGCAGATGATCTCACCTTCCCCGAACTACCTGATCCAGAAACAAACGTACTTAAAATTACAGGTCAACAAGTATGTGCGGCCGTCTGTTCCTTCCGAAGTGGCTCCGCCGGTGGCCTCGATGGTCTCTCCCCTCAACATCTCAAGGACCTAATGTGTGCAGGCGCTGGGGAAGCCGGTGAGTCTCTTTTGAAGGAGCTGACGGCCCTCATCAACCTAATGCTCTCTGGCAATGTGAATGAAGCCGTCATTGATATTTTGTACGGGGCAAACTTATGTGCCCTGCGCAAAAAGGATGGCGGCATTCGTCCCATTGCCGTAGGGTCTACTTAAAGGCGCATCGCAGCCAAAATTTGCTGTGCTTTTTATAGTGAATCTCTGGCCAACAAATTCCAGCCCCTACAGCTGGGCTTCGGTTCCAGAGAGGGCTGTGAGGCTGCGGTGCACGCTTTGTCCTCGTACCTCAAAAGCAATGAAGGTGAGGTCATTCTTAAGGTTGATATTAAGAATGCCTTCAATTCCGTGAATAGGGACACCTTGCTGACAGAAGTTAAAAAATAAATACCCAAAATTTACAGTTTTCTTCATCAGTTTTACAGGCATCCTTCTAAATTACTTTATAAAGAAAACCTTTTGGAGTCAGCAGTCGGTTGTCAACAAAGTGACCCTCTTGGGCCAGTCATTTTCAGTTTGGCAATAAATCCCATAATTCGGCAGCTAAATTCTAAATTCAATGTTTGGTATTTGGATGATGGAACTCTAGGAGGTCATGTAGATACAGTCCTTGAAGATTTAACATTTTTGATGGATAAATTCAGTTCAATTGGGCTAGAACTCAACCTTTCGAAATGCGAAATTTACCTCCCCCAAACGACTGACAGACAGACTACCTTAGCAAAATTTAACACTGTAGCTCCTAATATTAAAATCACTGATAGAAATTCTTTTCACCTCCTGGGCTCCCCAATTTTTGATGAATCCTTTCCAACATTCATTGAGAAGAAAATACAAAATTTTAATGATGTCTCGGATAGACTTTTAAAAATTAACATGCATTCGGCCTTTACACTTATTCGATACTGTTGCTTTGGACCAAAATTTACATATAGCCTTCGCTCCTCCCATCTATGGAAACATTCACATCTTTTGGAAAAAGTGGACCAAATTATAAGAAACACACTTTCTTCAATCCTAAATGTGGCCTTGGACGACCGAGCATGGCAGCTAGCCACACTTCCCATTCGCATGGGTGGTCTCGGCGTCCGCAAAATTTCAAGTATTAGTTTACCGGCCTTCCTCTCCTCGGTCCACAGTACTGATACTTTAACCAGGAATATTTTATCATCCTCACTGGTTGATTTTGAAGTACCGTGTTTGACTGATGCGTTGAATGCTTGGAAAATGGCTTGTCCCAACATGGATTTGCCCGACAACCTGACCTCCCAGAGACGATGGGATGTGCCGCTCTGCAGTATTGTACGGAATAACTTGATTCATACGTCATCGAATACTGCTGATCGCGCGCGTCTGTTGGCTGTGGGAGAGTGGGAGTCGGGTTTGTGGCTTCAAGCACTTCCGTCATCCACCATAGGTACTATGATGGTCTGTCTCCGCTTGGGCGCACCTTGTGCTGCTCCGCATCGGTGTCATTGCGGAGTTTCTGTCGACAGCCTCGGACACCATGGCCTTTCCTGCTGCAAGAGCGCAGGCCGCATAGCGCGACATGCTAGCATCAACGATATTATTCGTCGGGTTCTTGTCACCGCCGGCGTACCGGCAGTATTAGAACCTAGTGGCTTGGTACGTGACGATGGGAAGAGACCAGATGGTATGACGTTGGTGCCGTGGAAGATGGGTAGGCCTCTGGTGTGGGATGCAACATGTGTCGATACCCTTGCGCCATCACATGTTCCAAGTACGGTGGGCTGTGCCGGCGCTGCCGCTGCGGCTGCTGAGGCCCTCAAGCGGCGCAAATACTGTAACCTTATCGGTAATTACAGTTTTGAGCCGTTTGGGGTCGAAACGCTTGGGTCATGGGGTCCGAGTGCGCGTCTCCTTTTTAAGGAAATATTTCGTCGACTAATCGACACTTTGCGTGACCAGAGGGCTGGCTCGTTCTTTGCTCAAAGAATTAGCATTGCCATTCAACGTGGCAATGCTGCCAGTCTTCTGGGCACGTTTCCGGATGACGACGATGCGGAGGAATTCTTCGACGCCTAAGCGTATCTTGTTTTTGTATATTTATTTGTATATAGTTAGGTTTAGTTGTTTTTATGTTTTTAAAGAATAAATAATTACGAATAATCTGTCAAATTTCATTTTCATTTAAATCTCTAAAGCATTAGGTTTAAGATTGATTGGGAAAGTTTGACAGTGACGGGTAGTGTGATGTGCTTTCTGATTCTGCTAATGTGGCCTTTTTAGACCCGCTGTTATTTCAAATGATATTATATGGTATGATTGAAACTCAAAGAACCAACCACCTAAACACTATGAAGTGGCGAGAATTATTGGGCATGTCATGCGATAGTAGAATACTTGTACAAGGGATAAACCGCGGCACGCACTGCAGTCATCTACGCTTCCTAATGCGTGCCCATGAAAATAATATCCATGAAACATACAGAACGGAGTTGAAGATGTTAAGGTGTACAGGAAACGTGACTCTGCAAGTTGTAACCAACGTGCTATTATTGTAATAACAAGACTCATACTTCCAGAAGTTTCACAACATACACCAAGGAAGATCTCTTTAACTTTTTGTAAAACAGAGGGCTAAAGAGAAACTAGCGTATTCGTGGAAATTTTAAAATCCGCCAAACGAAACAAAAGCTCTCTAAATACGCCTGAGGTGGTGTGCGTAATGTGCGCGTGTGCATGCGGACGAGAAGACCCGAGGAACAATATTGTTCAAACAAGTCCCGACCATCGAGACCGATGCGAAAACGCGTGGAAGACCTCGTCTAACTTGGATGTCTGCTGCAAACATGACTTGCAGGCAGATAATTTGTATGTCTGGACTAACCACAGAAGGTGTGCGTTACCCAGGCCAGATGTTGTCGAAAATGGTCATTTGAATCTTACAGATAATTAGTTTTGCGGATTCTGTAATTGTTGCGCACATTTTTAAATTTGTTGCGCTTATAGTTTTTTAATTATTTCACAAAAACATTTCCTGCTGGGGTAACGTTACCCCAGCCAGACCTTTTTCTTTCTAATGGGAATATTTAAATAATTACTAGCTATAAAATTAGTTGTCTAGATGAAGTAAATGTTGTGCCTTATTTTGTATTTTGTTCTTTCATCGGTTGCGAAGTTATTCGAGATTTTGCTGGGGTAACGTTTTTGGTTTTGCTAGATCTTTGAAATGGTTAAGCGGATTCTTATCATATTTTGTACATGGCTTCTTAGGAATTAGTTTAAATTTGTTCTGCAATAAAAAAACCAAAATAATACATAGCTTAAAGGTTATTTCATTAAATAGAAAAACAGTTCAATTGGTCCCAGCACTCTCAATAAGAGCTCTAAAGACTTACTTTAAACGTTATTTTAAAGCTTGTAACTGCCTTCAAATGTATGTGAAGTTTCATTAGTATCCTGTAAGTATTTCACAAGTTATGATGATATTGAGTTCTTCACGAGCACGGTCTTGATGCGCGCGGTGTTATTTGGCCACTGGATTGGATATATGAACTGAATGTTATGTCAATTATTAGTTTTTTAGTTCAGTTGTATATCAGTAAAATTTCAGCTCAGTACATTGGATAATTAATGAGATAATACGATTAAAGTCATTAGGAAGTGAATGACCGTGGTAACCCGACCAAGTTTAGGTGGTTACGAAAAAGCGAAAACGCAATACATTATGGTACCTTCTAAAATATGTAGGATAGTGTTACAAATTTAGTACAGACATGTACACAAGTTTAAAAAAAAACTACGTGATTATTAAATAATTTTTATTGACAGGTAATATAATCATTTCAATTGAACTTTTAAAGTATTATTAAACTTTTACTTAAAAACAATCACAGATTAAAATTACAGATAGTAATTATGCTTTTTTGAAATTTTCTATTATTTTTTAATTAAATTTATAGATTTCAGTATACACAGTACACAGTTACAGTTTTTATTTAAATATACACATATTGGACTGTGTAATGATCACAGACAATAAATAATATACAATGGTTTTTTTCAGTTAACACTAAATTTACGGTGCGTACAAACTATATAACATAACATGTTATATAACATTTTTCATAGTGTGGTCATGTTATTTAACATTGTTGTATAACATTTTACATAGAGTTGTAGTGTTATATAACATGTACCATGGTCTGTACGCACCTTTACGTATGTCTACTAATACCTACTTATATCAATTAAAATCACAGATCAATGGTAATATTAAATGACATCACAATGTAGTAAAATTCTCACAGTTAGTCCTACTGTTTTGTTGTCTCATTTCAAATATCACATTTTTTTCCTTAGTTTAAAATCACAGATCAAAAATAATAAAATTAAGTAATATTAAACTGCAGTCAAATAATTATGTAAGTATTACTTTTAACTCATTACAATCTCAAAAAGTCGACGTGTAAAGGCACATTCTAAAACTTTGTTGGTTTTTGTATAAAAATATCACAGATCATTTTGTAAAATGAGTATCCAAATACGTAAGTAACTTTGTGAAACAAAAATTGTCATAAACAGAGATCTAGTTGGCGCTCTAGAGAGACCATAAGCGTAGGCAGATTTTGTTGATTCTTACGTCAGTCGATGAAATGGTCATGATTTAGGTCCGCAAATATTGGTCGATGAGAAGATTGCCATTCCATCGTACATCGGTCATCAGAACATCTATAACAAAACAAAAAAATTAACTGTTAATATAACATAAAGTTTTATTTACAGCTAAAGGGCTATCGAATTATAATATGAAAATAGAGGAAAAAGAACAGAGATTCAAAACAATATTGTACCCAATAAATGCCTAGACAAAAAAATACATTACCTATCAACAAACTTATAACACCCCTCTTTTTGCGTCTGGGGTTAAAAATTATATGTTGTCGTCGTCACTATCAGCTAACAAAACTGCTTTTCCTGGTATCAAATTAAAAATTTCACCTAAAAAATATACTTAAGTAACACTATTATAACAACTCGTAACAGAAACTCATAATAAAAAAACGAACAATTTTGTATACGCCCGAAACGTAAACGGGTTGCGGGGGGCAAAAGTCCGAGTAACACACCAATCGCGCGCGATTGGCGCTACCTCATAAAAACGACTTTTGCGAATCTAACAACTTTTGCCAAGTTACGTGTCGGGGACTGTAATAGCGCACGTATTTAGAGCATTTTTATTTACCTACACATTACATTTGTAATAATCTATTTAAGTCATGATCCATAGTAATAAAGATTGAACAGTGGCCAGCAGGTCAACCTACCTAAATCGTAGTAATATATACCTAGCTAGATATAAGTATGTACTCACCGTAGATTGAGAGTTTTACAGACGTAGAGGAGAACGTCAAACGATATTTTTTATAACTTCACCACGCAGCCATAGTCGCCACCACACCCATACGTAGGTATTATGTCGCCATTACCGCGTCCATCATCGCGGCCCACGGCTATTGCTATGTTGCCATTCTGTTTATGCCTACAATAAAAACAAAGAGTACATTTTTTTTGTCTGAATCCTTTAATGGGGTTTAAATTGTAGTTTTGCTACCTACATATTTGAAACTCGAATCGTCATCTATTTGCGAGTTTATATCAACGCGAGTGTCGCAACAAGGTAATTATGGATTTCTTAAAGTCTACGTGTCCAAGGAGTTTGTGGAAATAAATAAATACCTACCTGTTGCGGTAGTCCCGACTCCCGACATTGATAACGATAAAAATCGGTCGCTAAGTCATGAATTTCATTAATCATGTTTCAAGTCATATTTTGACAATATACCTATACCTACACAAAAACATTCCACTTGAATCAATCTATCTATTAAAAAAAACTGCTTCAGAATCCGTTGCGTAGTTTTAAAGATCTAAGCAAACAGGGACAGACAAACGGGAAGCGACTTTGTTTTATAGGTACTATGTAGCGAAGGATAAATATGTCGTTATCATTGTTGAGAATTCCAGTCTAGGTAATAATTAAGTACGAAAGAAAAGAAAATAATAAGTTCCTAAATTTAAATATTTAAGCCTTAAAAAAATACAGTTTTAGATAAGTACCTAACAACATGTACATATTAATAATAATTTTGCTACTATTTCTGTAGTTACATTATACAAGCTTACCTTGTTCGTGAATTCATCAAGCAGCCTGCACCATAACTATGATCATCAATAGAAGCACTCCACATTAGCAGTAATTCGCTCTCACGCACTCTATAAATATTTGCAAAAACAGGAAATGGAACTGCCGAAACGCATGCGCACTCTACAAGATGAATTATGTGATTACGGAGCATGTTTAGTGTGATATGCAAACAATGCGCCCCTTCACCCCACCCCTTCCGCGTCCCACCGAACGACATGTTATTTTCATCAGTGATTTTTGATAAGTTTGTGCAACTGGAAGATAATAATAATGTTTTCATGGTACAGATATTATTATATTATTAAGAGCAGGCACTCTAAAATAATTTCTACGCAAGCTCCGCCCCATGCACCCCGCCACTACCGCTATGGTGCTAGACGCTATGCTAGCCGTAATAAAGTTGAATACCGCATGCGCTCTTTGATCGCGTTCGAGCTCGAAACTAAATGTCGTAAGTCTCAATTCTTATTTCATTTATAACTGAAGTAATAATTGATCTAGAGAAAAAATATCTTGTGACTGGATAGTAAACTATATTTTCTTACTGTTAATATTTATTTTAGACATAAAGGCCACGCAATCTTGAAAAAAAAGGAATAATCTTTAAAAAAGACATGATTTTTTAATTAAAAATGAATCGAGTGAAAATGTTACAATTACGTAACTGTCTTGTACATGGAAAGAAAAAGATCCAATAAATCATATACTAAAGTTCCATTTTGATAGTATGTGTGACTGTTTCAGAATATTAATGCAAATTAACATAAAATTTAGGGAGCCTCCTCTTAATGTATTTAACAGTGTACGCGTCTGTACCGAAATTGTAAGGTGTATTATACATTTCAAAAGATAGTATAATGTTCTGCGTTTTCGCTTTTTCGTAACCACCTAAACTTGGTCGGGTTACCACGGTCATTCACTTCCTGATGACTTTAATCGTATTATCTCATTAATTATCCAATTTACTGAGCTGAAATTTTACTGATATACAACTGAACTAAAAAACTAATAACATTCAGTTCATATATCCAATCCAGTGGCCAAATAACACCGCGCGCATCAAGACCGTGCTCGTGAAGAACTCAATATCATCATAACTTATTAAATACTTACAGGATACTAATGAAACTTCACATACATTTGAAGGCAGTTACAAGCTTTAAAATAACGTTTAAAGTAAGTCTTTAGAGCTCTTATTGAGAGTGCTGGGACCAATTGAACTGTTTTTCTATTTAATGAAATAACCTTTAAGCTATGTATTATTTTGGTTTTTTTATTGCAGAACAAATTTAAACTAATTCCTAAGAAGTCATGTCATGTAAGAATCATGTACAAAATATGATAAGAATCCGCTTAACCATTTCAAAGATCTAGCAAAACCAAAAACGTTACCCCAGCAAAATCTCGAATAACTTCGCAACCGATGAAAGAACAAATACAAAATAAGGCACAACATTTACTTCATCTAGACAACTAACTTTATAGCTAGTAATTATTTAAATATTCCCATTAGAAAGAAAAAGGTCCGGCTGGGGTAACGTTACCCCAGCAGGAAATGTTTTTGTGAAATAATTAAAAAACTATAAGCACAACAAATTTAAAAATGTGCGCAACAATTACAGAAGCCGCAAAACTAATTATCTATAAGATTCAAATGACCATTTTCGACAACATCTGGCCTGGGTAACGGACAGAAGCGTCTGGCGAAGAATTAAAACACCCAAGCTCGCAATATGCGAGTGTACGTACATATGAATACTAAGCCGCACATATTTTAGTTGTGAGAAATAAGTAAGGTCTGGCAGCTCTGGGATCTTGGAATTTCATGCTGTTGTAAGACAGGCTGAAGTATTCAGTCACTCTTTGTGTGATCAGCCCGATTTCATGTCTATCTGTCGATCTTCATAAGCAGGATTTTCAAAAATGAAACAAGAATCGTGTATACTTATTAAGCATTTATTCCTCTATCTAACAGTACGTACGCCTTAAAGTTTAAATTATGGCTTAATTATGAACACATTAGAAGGGGGGCAGCCACACTTGGAAGTGGGGCCCAAAGTCTAGCTTCTTTCGGAGAGCCTCTTCGAAGACTGCGTCCCTGGATGCGTCGCGGGGCCCCGAAGTGTCCTTGCCAAGCTCTCGGCTCACCTCACGAGCTGCTCGCACGAACTTTGAAACTTGGGCCACGCTTTCACGGACGTCTTCTACAGGTAACTGTGAAAAAGTTAAAATGCTGCTGTTAAACACCCAAACTGATTTAGGTATTCAAAATCTTTTAAATTCACCTATATAGGCATTTTTACCTAAAAAAGGCCTTTACGAGTAAATGAAAGAAATTATGACATCATCATCTGCCTAGCCTTTTCCCAACTTTAAAGGGGTCGGCTTCTAGTCAAACTGGATTCAGCTATATACCAGTATTTTACATGGAGCGGCGACTACCAGACCTCCACAAACCATTAGCAGGGTAACACGGTACTTCTTGGCAAGACTGGGGTCAGATTTACTGGCTTCTGATATTCCGTAACGACTGCCAAAGATCTACAAATGACAACCGGGCCCAAATTATGACATAAATTCGCTAAAAGTGCCGTCCACACACATCGGACAGAGAGAACGAATCGGTTACATACGATTTGTGCGAACTTGCTTTTTCTCCGTCCCGTTCTCTGTCTAAATAGAGCATTGAGTTTCTAGCTGTCTTGGAAGACTGCGTGGTACATGGCATACAACTGACAAGTTAGTGCATTTCGCCTCAGAACTATTCACTTGGTCAGTAGCAGCGTCCCTGTTAAACTATTATTTGTTGCTATAGCGGCAATAGAAATACACTCTCTATGAAAATTTCTTTGCTCTTCAACTGTCATCTTTCAACTGTCTGTCAGTCACTTAGTCAGTAGCAGCATAACTGTAGAAGTAGAAAGACACTCTCTTCATACGCTGACCATATTCGTACATTCTCTTTGTCCAGCTCTATGTTGAAATTATCTAGCCCTATGGTGTCTTACCTCATTTTCATCCTTGGGCAGCGAATGCGGGTATATCCTGACCCAGTGGCCTACTCGTCCGATGGCTCTGTTCCAACAGACCCCGTTGCCCCACTGGCAGGCCGACATGACGCGACGTCGGGATGCCGCGGTCGAGTACCCTCCCCGCCACGACTCGTCCACGCTTTCCACTGGTGCTATGGGCACGGTCGATGTTGACTGGAATTGAAGTAGATATTAAATCATTATAGAACGAGGTAAATTTAGGATAAAGTACCTAGTAAGACCCTCAACATGCTGAGCTGAGAAGGCAATTGATCTTGGGTTTTACTTGAAATGGTTACTACTACTACTGAAATGGTTGAGTGGGTTTTTTAACATCTTTACACATTTTATATCAAGGGTTGCGGAATTTGTTTGAAAGAGTGACCGCGGTCCTGAAAAACTCAACTCACAACTAAAACCCTCCTCAAATGACTCCTTCCGCCCTGGGCGGAGCGCGAGTGAGGAATAAAAAAGGGAGCGCGGTGAAGTGGAAAGTCATAATTCTTAGTGGGAGAGAGACGAGGTCCTGATCAAATACTGCTACTCCGTCCTAAGCCTACTTAGGCAGTAGCGGTCAGCCGCGGGGGCGGCCAATCGCGCAGCTGATCGCAAATTCAGTATACAACCGCCAACCACATAGGCTATTTCTTATTCCGGGAGTATGTTCCCTAGGTATCACGCGGGCGAAGCCGCTGGCAGAAGCTAGTGAGAGTATAAATTAGGTTTCTGGCAACCACACACAACAGTTACACTTAGTGCTGTTTATATACAAGTGAGGTCATACTAAAGAAATCTACATAAACATCGTAAACAAAGTATCTCTATATAAACTTTACGATCACTAGATATATCTTAATTAAACGACAATGTCTAGATATAACGAAGTCAATGAAACCTTGTACCGCTTCAGAACCATTTAGTTCCTAATCGACGGAGTCACGGAAGACATTTTTCTACTCAAATCGAACTGTTCTATTTCAGGCATTCGATGTTTTGCGACATAATAATTGTGTATTCATCCTTGTATACTTTGTCAAGGCTACGAATCCGCGGCCTTCGATGAGGGATAGCAGTAAACGCGAGTTTTTGTTAAAAACCGGCCAAGTGCGAGTCGGACTCGCGCAGGAACGGTACCGTACCATCGTATTTTTATGATTTGTTGTTATAGCGGCAACGAGATATATACTTTGTGTAAAATACAATTTCAGCTGTCTACCTATTCCGGTTCATGCGATATAGCCCGCTGACAGACTGACGCATGGACAGACGGACAGTGGAGGCTTAGTAATAGGGTTACGGAACCCTAAAAATCAAACAGCTGGTAATTTACATTTTATGTTAATGGTATCGAATAGTTTTGATAGCGGAATACGTTTTTATTTCATTCGATTGACATTGGAAATTACGTATTTGATGTAACGATAGCTTCGTGCTTAGTTGCAAAACGCTGAGTTCATAAGAAAGGGAATGTGTTTACAAATAGTCAGGGAAACTAGCTAGGGGTATATTTAATAGTTTGTAATATTTGATAGTAGAAACAAAGAAACAATCAAAATCCAATCATGAACCTATGTTTGGTATCGAAAATTGCTTTTTATAATCATATTATATCACTGCCCATGTCCCATGTAACTTGGGGTCGGCGCAACACGTTTTATTCATACATTCTGTCCTGTCAAACGCTACGCTATCGACCAGTCTGTTCTCTGTTTAAGACTAGAGTCAAGAGAAAACCAAATCAAATGAGAAAAAAAATGTCAACAAATCACCCATCTTTTCTTAAATCTCCCTCTCTGCCTCCACCCTTCCATTTTATTAATTCACTACACTATATTACTTTTTACTCACATAGTAATAATAGTAATACTCTACAGTCTTATGTTATTGGAGTGTCCAAATATTTACCTGAGCATCAGCCTCACTGCTGGTATCCGTTTTGTATCGTCCGCTGTGTAACTCCTTGCTTTTTTCTGTCGACTCCTGCATTTTTGGGTGATAAGTGTCATTGAAAATTAAGCCAATATTATGAAGATTGTTTGAATTTGGAAAAGGGATATCTTCTTATTTTTCTCTGTTTTTATATTTTACAGAATTGAAGCAAGGACTGCAAGGAGGCGTCTTATCGGTCATGGCCACAGATATAGATAGACCTAGATAAGGCAAGTATCACGATCTGTAAGGGTATCGCTCTCCTAAAACATATATTTAACGCATGGGAGAAATCGCAAAACGCAATCGGAGTTTTCTGTGATCTCTCTAAAGCCTTTGATTGCGTACACCATGACACACTTTTACGTAAACTACGTCATTACGGTCTCCAAAGCGAAGCTCTTAACGTGATTGATTCATATTTACATGATAGGTTCCAATGTGTTCATGTAAATGGTGTAAAATCTTCCGGGCTACCAGTGTAATTAGGTGTGCCTCAAGGTTCAATACTGGGTCCATTCTTGTTTCTGGTATACATAAATGATCTACCATTTTTCTTTAAAGGGTATCTGCGACGTAGTATTATTTGCGGATGATACCTCTCTTATCTTCAAAGTAGATAGGAATAGACAAGATTTCGATAGCGTAAACAGCGCTCTTTCAATGGTTACGGATTGGTTTACGACAGATAATTTAGTTCTAAATGCCAAAAAAACGAAATGTATAAAGTTTGCCTTGCGAATTGTTAGAAATTTAGGACCCAATGTAATATTAAGTGACGAAGTGCTTGAAACTGTGGAAACGGCAGTATTTTTGGGCATAACTGTTGATTCCAAACTACAATGGGGCTCACATATATCAAGCCTATCGGGAAGGCTCAGCTCTGCAGCATACGCCGTTAGGAAAGTTAGACAATTTACTGACGTTGACACAGCTAGGTTAGTCTATTTTAGTTATTTCCATAGTGTTATGTCCTACGGTATTTTATTGTGGGGAAAAGCTGCTGATATACAAAATAGATTTGTCTTACAAAAACGTGCTGTGCGAGCAATATATCAGCTAGAGTCAAGAGTTTCATTAAGAGAAATTTTCAAAGAGATTATACAGTAAAACGAATGACATCCACAACTTTAACACCAGAAACAAGCACAAGCTACATGCTCCTTCACACCGACTTCGTAAGGTCCATGATTCATTTGTGGGGCTCGGAATCCGTTTATACAATAGACTTCCAATTTCTTATCTTGATCTGCCTTTTAACTCAAATGCTTAAAATAAAGCTAATGTAATTTTTTTATACTTATTAAATCCACAAACGTCAACACTTGCTTAAGTGTGTATTTTGTTTTAGTGTCACAGTGTGCTAGCTAACAAGTGATAAATAATAATTTGCCATGTGCTATGTAAATTTTAGAAGGAATTTTGAATTTATAATTACTTTGGTACTAATTATTGTAAAATTCTAGTTCCTAAAACGTAACAGTTGTGTTGCTGGGGAGTTTGTTGGCAACTCCTTCTCCACAGCTAAAACACTAGGAAGTGGTGACGGGCGGGCGTTTTGGGGGACTGTCTTTTGTAAAACTTGACGTTCAAAAAATGCTGGCCCTCAGCCTAATTTGAATAATTGACTTATAAATTTTTTGAATTTTGAATTTGTATGAAAACCAAGCGTGCCATTTTTGGCTACCTACTATAAGACGTCACAAGCACTATTTAGTGATGGGAAAATCAAATCCATTCAAAGATGCCGCCCACTTCGCCCCCCGCTTTGCACCAGCGCTCACCCAGCCGACGTCCGACTAGCGCTATACACCGATGCAGACTGGGCGCGAAAGTGGCCACTTACGATTTCTGTACGTAGCTTACGTACAAAACTCGGCACGCGAAGTAGTTGCTCTTGCGTCATCTAGGTCTATCTATATCTGTGGTCATGGCTAAGTCCTGCACGTGTACTTAACAAGCTTTGCTTTGTATTAGCTAGCTGTTATCGAGCACTGCAATCCACGGCCAGTTGACCACGACACGCATGAGTAAGCGTGGTTTGCCACCTCCTCAAGTGAAATGACATAAACATATGTCTTATACTTCATGTCATTTCACTGCACCTCAGCCATAGTTTAAGGCTACCTGTCATTTGACGCAGAGCGAGGCAGCAGACGGAGTAATGAGGAGTGGAGTTGCGAACTATGTCTAACCATTGATAAAAGCGAGGTAGTGAGGAGCGGAGCTGCGGACTGTGCGGCGCTAGTTCGAGTTTACATGACGAATAATTTGTGGGCGGCCGGTTTTTTTCCGCTTCCCCTCTCCGCTGCCTTACTCTGCTTCCTCGCTCCGTTGACTTGCTCTGCTTTCCGGTTTTGTATGAAATATTAACCAAGCTCTTAAATCCCCGTCCACTGTAGCTGAGCGGATATTTTATGCAATTCCATTGGTTAATGTTGGCACGTCTCTTCTCCGCTTCAGTAGACAGTCAGTCTAAATGTCTTAATCAAGGGAGTACCTTCTCCTGTTATTTGTCTAGTATTATTCCTATCATGAGTGAACATATATATCACTAAAAACTTTTTTTTTAACTAACCTTTTCAGCCTTTTCCACCTTCTCCACTGCCTGCTTATCAGGCGTGGCGGGCACAGTAGGCGCTGCCGCAGTGCCCCCCTGCGCGGGCGGCGCCAGTGTGACGCAGTGCAGCGGTAGCGCGCGGCGACGGCGCACGCGCACGGCCCGGCGCGGTGCCGAACGCGCCCGCCCCCGCGCTCCCCCCACCCCACCACCTTCCTCTTCCGAGCTGCAACTGCCACGTGTACCAAACGTCTTTCTATAAAGAATGTTCCTTTACCCCCTCTTCTCCAATCAATCAATCTGCTAGTGTAAGCTTTTCCCAACAATGTTGGGGTCGGTTTCAAGTCTAACCAAATCCAACTAAACCAGTATTCTACATGGAACGACTCCACAAGTCAGTAACTGACGATATCCCTTGGCAAGATTGGTGTCAGATTTTCTAACTTCTAAGCACTGGTACAACTATTTTTACGGGTGCTTAGAAGTTAGAAGATTGCAATCTACAAATATTTTTTCAGTTTTTATTTTCCCAACCATCAAATAAAACGATACCATGCTAAAAGAACGCCACTGTGATTGTACCCCCTTCCAATATTTTTACATATTCAAAGTCAATAACCTAATATATAAAAATCTGGTGCCACGGTGTTTGTTATAGTCTAACTCCTCCGAAAAGGCTTAACCGAGTTTTATGAAATTTTTGTAAACACTCTCAGGTCTGAGAATATTTTTTGCCGGCAAAACATCGTTTGCCGAGTCAGCTAGTGGAGTTGCCAGTCCATCATTATTCTTACTGAGTGCAGGCGGTGTTTTACATAGAGCATCTACAGAACAACCACGAAGCAATAAGGATAGTCTTTCGGTCAACCCTAGATGTGTAAGAAGACAGTAATGACGACGTAAACTTCTAGTTTTAATCATAGGAATCCAACTGGGGGGCTAACACGAATATTTTGACGTATAGTAACGTTAACGTAATTGTATTTTGAACGTCAAAAACTACAATCCCATAATATTTTGGTTTAATTTTTTGGTACATACTTACACAATTAATATAATTAAAAAATATGAATATTATTCAAATTAATATTATGTAGAATCAAGTATTGTAGCTATGGTAAAATTTTACGTTATACATATGTCAAAAATATTCGTGCTAGGCCTTCTGGGCAGCATACAACTTCCAGTCTGATCTCTTAAAAATATGCGGCACCTGTTAGTATTTGGCGTTGGTGGAGGAGGTGCCTTCAGCTTGGCCAGGCCCGTGTGCTTCATGGGCAGTCCCAGCAGGTCGAACAGCTCGTGCAGCATGGGCTGCTTCACCATCACGTCTGCCTCGCAGTCTGATGCCAGAGCTGGAGAGAGGTTCACCTGAAATGGTATGCACACGAATACTTTAACATTTTAGTTTGTTAGTTATTGCTTTTGTCTTAGTACCTCCACGAGCGAGAGTTTCGTGACAATATTCCCTGTGTGACAATATTACACGGCGGCGGCGATTAGACGAGTGACATTTACGATCAAAACATCAAATCGTGGCGATTCACTAGCTCATGAAAGAGCAAAAAAGAATCAAATTCACTAAGCATAAGATTTAGAATACAGTCCATTTGTTTAGGCAGAAACGATTCTGTTTTTGAGCTCCATAATTTGTTTTGGCTTTGCTATTAGGCTTGAAAACCAGCGAGCATCAACATTCTTTACATTCAACTTTCAATGTCTTACCTCCAACAGCCAAGGCTTCAAACAATCATCGAGCAGGACATCGAACCCATAGAATTCAAAGCAGTTCCTCGCGGGCGGAGTGCCAGCCGCCTGGGCCAGCAGCGTCAAGGTCACTAGCGCCCTAATCCGCTGCCACACCACCCACTCTGCCGCCCCCCAGCGCCCTATGAGGGCCTTTCGGACTTGTGTCAGGGTCCACTTGCACCCTGCAATGTTAGACACGGGTCTTATAAAATGGGGTGTATTGATACTCGAATCTGATTCATGTTTCAAGTTATGTGATGTGGGTGTCTGTTTTGCAACGTGTTTTTGTTGTGTGCGTTGGATACCAATAACATATTTGTGATATAAAATAATATACTATACCTACATAGACTACGATACTACCTGTAATCTACCTGACTTAAGCGACAAAATATGTACAACTTTAAAAGCAAAGTTCTGATTTTATCTTATGAACTACACAAACAAAACGGTACAAATTATGTTTGTCTGTGGGTCATTTATCTTCTGCGGTGATATGCTGTGCTGCTCAAGATAATAATCAAGACCAAGACCACAAATTTTGCTCTACCAAGTACAAATACAAAACAATTTGCACCATCAGGCTATTCTACATTCTAAGTCAATCTTTTATTTATTTTTGAATCTATTCGCGACCACAAATCAAGCCATAAATTTCCTGTATAAGCTGACCTATTATGTATAGTCCCAAGAAAGAAAAGAAAGAAAGAAAAAGAGTTTATTTGCGGTCAATATGACGCATATCAAAAATACACAAAAATTACAATTATATATATGAACGACAGTAAAGTCTACTACAATCTCAAGAGGAACTGCGCCGCAGAGGGTGATGAAGTCCGCATAAATTCATGCGGACTAACACCTGGCCTAGGGTCCGTGACGAAATGCTCAAGTACTGCACCCAAGCTTAAGGTAACAGGAGAACTCCGTGTTGTTTTAATCAGTTAGCGTCTGACAGACCTCTAAAAAGGCCAGCTTACACTGGATATGCACAGGTTGATTTGTCGTATGGTAGGCGCCAGATCAATGTGCACTAACGGTCATTGACCCATATACATTTTTTTCACTTTCTTAATATAAAAAAACAGAAGCAAAGACATAAAGCTGTGCTGTTCTATCATGATATTTTACGTTTTCTATTAATGAAAAACGGTTCATATGGTTCGGGTATCTACTAAAGGATATTTGGGAAAGGTCAATGTACTTTATTGCAAGTTTACCAGGCGCCTACTTTAGTCGTTTTAACAAGACAGTGACAACCATAATCTAACAGTTGCTGAAGTTTGAAGTAAACTTGAAAAAATACAAAAACAAAACCGTCAATACATACAACAGCAACATCGAACTTGCAAAGCATCACACGAGTCCAGGCGCCCGGAGTAAAGGGGCCAGGCGCCTTCAGTGACGCGTCAACACTCACCGCTACCGATTCGGTCCTTACATTCTGCGTAGCGGGGCCCGGACTTGTTGAGGGACGAGTTCGTCAGGTGGCGGTACGGGTTGTGGATGTCCGACAGCGTGTACTTGTCTGTGCCTGGAACGTGCATAGGAAGGAGGGTTCATACAACACGGCAAACACAAGGCACTCCTACTGGTGGCAAGTGCGGAGTATACTCATAGACAAGTCCGCTGAAGTCCATTTAATCTGCCTAGTCTTTTCCCAACTCAAATGAATAAAATCATTCTGATTGCAGCGAAAATCCCGGTATGGTTAGGTTAAGATAGCCAGCTAGCAGTTTAACCCATCACTTGGCGGGGACTATACTACATAGGTGCGCTATTGTATTTGTTATATTATTTGTACTGAGATTGCAAGCATAAGCAATTATGGTAACTTTGATTATGCTTGCAATGTATGCAAAAAATATGAGCTTCCATATCATACATTTCGCCGTCCACTTTCACCGCACACACACATTCACATAGGGAATTTTCAGAAATCCCTTCTTAGTGCTCAATATTTGGAATCCTTGTCAAAACTTTCAAACTTCTAGAGCAAACAGTATCTGTACATTAACTGCCAGCGAATGAATTTTATGATTTCTATTAAGATTGATGAGTTACCGAATCTCGCGAGTCCCTCAGCGTACATATAGGCAGTGAGCGGCCGGTAGCCGGGCACACACACGTACAGTCGCAGGTCGAACTTGTAGCCCGCGATCAGCAGAGGCCGCTCGATGTAGCGCTGCACCACTGCCGAAGTGCCGCAGTTCATCTCGCAGAGGCTCTGGAATTTATTTGAAAGTATTTTCGGAGCCGTTTAAATAAGATAAAATCAAAATTCATTTTTTAAAACTAGGCTGAAAATCAGCACGTTTTAGACGTTAAAATTTTACATGAAGACAGTCCCCCAAAACACCCCGTCCATCATCCACCAATTGCAATTTTGCAAAACTATTTAGTCCGTCAGTTAGAGTATTGAAAAATAATGGACACGTATTTTTTGTTCTTGTAAATCAATGAAAATTGACAAAGATAAAACGCATCAAAACTCGCGAGTGGGGGCTCGTGACGTAACGACTCACTAAAAATAATGCGAAGGTGTGACGTATGGAGAATTTTAAAAGCGTCGTAACTTCGTCAATTTTGGTTCCCGTAACAAAAGAAAAAATACGGGTCAAATATTTTTTCATAATCTAACTGACGGACTAATTAGATTTTTTCAGGACACAAGCCCATTGCAAGGCTTGCCCCAAGACCCAACTTGTCAGTGAAAATGATTCCAAGAATGAAAATGCAAAGCTGCATGTGTTGCTGTCCGCAGTAGATTTGACTTCGCTTTGGTTTCGAATCAAGTTTGGATTTGTAATGAAAAGCAATTTCACCCGTAATTTTTTTCAGACAACTCTTCCATTGTTTCATAAGAGAATATACTAAAACTTAAAAAAAGAACAAAACTTTGTGAAGAGATTATTGAGAAAGTTTTCATGAGTTATCTATCGTCTACGGAATTAGAAAAAACACAGGTGGTGCCTGAGTTTATCTATACTCCACTAGTGGCCGCGCCCCGGCTTCGCACGGATGTTTTTGTTTTTAAAAAATCATTCAAGTCGTTCTCAAGTTATCGCGTGACCGAGGGAAACAGGCATTATCTTAAATAGATAAAAATGAATCCCTATTTCCCTTGTTCATCGCATCACGCGTTAACGGCTGGACCGATTTTGCTTATTCCTTTTTTGTTGTTGTCAGGAGAAGGTTGTTACGAAAGAAAAAAATAAGAAAGTTGCCAGTTGACGGGAGGGAAGCGAAGGATAGCAATTTTTTATAAATTAATATAAGGCAGTCGATTCAATCGGCCTTTTAAGAAGACATGTAGCTGATGTTTCGACCAACTAACTGTTTGAGACATTATACCCTGAACAAGAAGATCCCTCTCCCTTGGCTCTGGGCGACAGGCTTGTGTATCCACACTACGTTGGCGCCCGCTCCGTTTTCATCCCTTCGGAGTCGGGAGCACTCCGACACCAGCTTCGCGTACTCCAGGGGTAGGTGGTAACACGGTGGACTGGAAAATAAAAGATAATTCGTTTAGTTGAGGATAATCCGATTTGAGACTGTTTAAAAAAAACGCAATGTCTGTTTGCAGGACTTAGGCTGGCTCCGGTTGCAGAGCAAGTCCTAAACTCAGTTTGTTAAAGCTTTGATAATTTGTAAATACTAGTGTGAAAACAATTTAATAATGTACAAACTATTTAAACGTAACATTGTAAGGACGAATTATTTACATACTGTCACAGAATGCTACACACTAACGCCCGGGGTTTGGGGAAAGTTAAGCAAAACTAAGTGATTGGAAGACCAAAAGGTTGACCCTTTTCTTTTAGTTTTGCTTGCTACCGGCTTCATAGGCAGCTAAAGTGGAAAATAAACCCTTGCATAAGGCAAGTCAATTGCTAAGGCAAGTAAAAAAACATGTCTCCCGGTTCCTAAGTTGTGTATTCCTGACTACTTATATGGTTTGTGCTATACCTAGGTACTTAGTGAAAAAGTTCTGCTCTAAACTGTGTTAAGGTTAGTGCTTGGTACCTAATAAAATCCATGTTCCAAATATGAATGAGTAAGTAACAGGAACTAGTCATAACATCGCAGTTGTCTATTTATAGGAACCGACCATCAATGACTATAAATAGCATCCCCAAAATAACATTTACCAAAAATAGCTCCCGCAAAGAATTTCGGTAAACAATTTAGCCTTTTACGTTCAGGTTACAATAAAAAAATCCGTAATTTTACGATTGACAAGCCAATCGAGGGTATAAAAGTAACTGCCGGTACACATAGAAAATTTCGGAACGTTAAGTTTTCAAGCGTGCGGATAATAGCTGGGTAGAATCGAAAATATACGGAAACACAGTAGGTACCTTCTGCAACAGACCATAAAATTTCGCCAGCACTGATTGGCGATAAGAGTTTACAAGTAAATATACGGATGTTCACAAGTTGGCAACACCACGTGTATCGTAAACCTCGGCCGTAATTTTTTCACGTAAAATGCAAGCGTAGAGATACTGCGGGTATCTCGTGCGCACGCAACATTTTCACAACAATATGTTTCTATTTTTCTACTATAAAATAAATAGAAGTCGTAAATAACTACTTTAGTACACAAATTCAGTGCTTAACTGCGTAGTTTTTCAACCTCTTGTCTATATTTTTCATCTACGAGTAGGTACTTATCTATTGCTTAGGTACGTAAATCTATCAATGCGTGTAGAAAACGAGGTCCCATAAACTATTTTTATTCCATTTGTGTCTATTTATATTTTAAGTCAATGGTCGACTTTCAGAAATCATTCAAAACACAAACGCATTTAAATTCAAATGTCTGGCATCGTACACGAGCATTACTTTTTCACTGCCCCAAGTTATCATCCATTTAATTTTTACTACTCTCTCTGTCTTGCTCGCACACCCCTAAAACGAAAACACAAATGTTTGGGGTGATCCAGTCAGTTTGTGGTTCAACAATGAATACTAATATCCAAAACAAAACTATGACATTGATTCCTTTTTCTTTGTTTAATCGTCACGCGATCTATCCGGTACCACTTGGGGGTAATTGCTGGAATACGTTCATTAATATTCAAACAATAATTTGGTATTACCGTGAACTTTCACCTTAAGACACAATGCAGGAATTTTTAATACGACCTTTAAAAACTTGGCAGCGAAAAGTGGTGTCCGACTTAAGAATGCAAGAATTAAACCGAAGGTCTTTTTCATTTATGCTGAATTTTCTGAAACAATTATTTCAGTATTTATACTTTCAATTTCTTTTCAAATACCTAGTACTAAAAAACGTCGCCATCTTCCTCTGTATGTCTGTGCGCTCACTTTTTAACCGACTTCCCAAAAAGGAGGAGGTTCTCAACTCGGTTGTATTTTTTAACCGACTTCCCAAAAAGGAGGAGGTTATCAATTCGGTTGTATGTTTTTTTTATGTTTGTTACCTCATAACTCCGACAATTATGAACCGATTTGAAAAATTCTTGTTTTATCTGAAGGGATATACTTGCAGATTGGTCCCATTAATTTTATGAAAATCGGTTACGAACTTTGGGTTTTAAATCAAAATAGCTGGAATTCGTCTACTTGGATGATAGTTTTATGTCATCCAAGTTATCGAAATTGCGTATTTTGCTTTTCTGCGATTTTTCAGTGGTGTTGTTAGTACCACTAAAAAGTGAAAAATAAAAAACTTTTTACAAAAAAATACAACCGACTTCCAAAAAAATAAAACACTACAAAGTAAAAAATAACTTTAATTTCGGAAGTCGGTGTCAAAATACGAAGAAACTAACAAAAACACCCACTTCCGAAATTAAAGTTATTTTTTACTTTGTAGTGTTTTTTTTTGGAAGTCGGTTGTTTTTTTTTTTTTTCTGGACCACGTAACAGATTTTGATATAAGTAGTTTTCACACAGAAAGGTTAAAGAGGGCTAAACGTGGAAGGTTTGTGTACTTATATGACACTCGGAAAGTGGCAGACTGCCATGTGTAAAATTGTAATAAATCTTGATTTATCCCATCCAAATCTATAGGTATTAATATTATAAAGCAGAAGAGTTTGTTTGTTTGTTTGGTTGAACACGCTAATCTCAGGAACTACCTACTGGTTGAAAAAATCTTTCAGTGTTAGATAGCCCATTTATCGAGGAAGGTTATAGGCTATATATCATCACGCTAAGACAAATAGGAGAGGAGCAATAATGGAAAATGTGACGCAAACGAAGTTGCGCGGGTCAGCTAGTTCAATATATTCGTGTTTCCAATACATACGTGGCTTATTTAGAAAAAAAAAGCTACAATTTTACGCGATATTTTACAATGTAACGGCGTCCGCCATTTTCCGGTGACATATACAACTTGTAAATATTCTGAACAAAATGGCGTCTTTTATTGCACTCGTGCGAAGCGGGGGCAGGTCGGTAGTTAACCATAAATTAATTGCAATAGCATTTAGCGTGTTCGTAATTGAATGCAACAAGTTCAAAGTTTCTTAAGTTGACAAGGAATACAGAGTCAAGTTGAATGTCAAGTCTATCCTTAGAAACTATTAACTGCAGTAAATTCTGTGAAACAAATATTGTCTTGACATGGCATTGCATTTTGAAAATGAAGACAGCGTTTCAACATTCTAAAGTGCCATTAGTCTTAAAATATGTGGTTACAGTAGTACCCAACTGATATGGCTTACCGATGTACCTGCGTAGAAGATGAATTTTCAAAGCGCGGGAAATGCTATTGACCAATCGGCACGTTCCACGCACCGCGCTTCTTTTTCTTGAACCGCTATTGGTCGGCAGCCGCCGCCATCTTAGCGATCGCCGCGTGGCATGTTAGTCAGCCGCCTTACTTCTTACAATGACTTGCGAGTGAGATGAAACTAACAGCTGCAGTGTATTATGAACCTTATAATAGTGATCTTAGGTTGATTGTTAGTTTTAAGCATTCTTTCGTTAATCTTCGGGACCATACTTTCTTTTCTGCGCGAACGAAGATTCACGACGCGCCATATCAGTTGGGTAATACTGTACTCAGTATAAAGAATACATGTAGGTACCTATTCACGGAACTGTAGTCCTTCCATCTTGCATCGGTATTTAAATCTACTACTAACTAACTGGCTGTAGCTGAATATACCAGTACTAGGTTTTGCCCGCGACTTCGTACGCGCATATCTCGTGTTTTCCCGTTCTCGTAGGAATTTAGGGAAATGTCTCTTATTGCACCCCTACGGAGTGTAAGGAAGCTACATGCCAAATTTCAGCTTTCTCCGACCAGTTGTTTCGGCTGTGCGTTGATATACCGCGTGTATCTGACATCGACGAACAAATGATTTCCATGGGTCCAGGGCATGATTCTGGACACCCTAGACTTAGAATTTTTCGTCGGCTTTTTTCTCATTTTTTCAAGGGTTTTTTTACTTTAGACTGCTCATAATCGTTATTCTGACCTAACCCGATGAGATTTTTAATAAAAAAATAATTAATAAGATATCAGCTCAGCTGAGCTGATACCTATTTGTGGTACTCTTGAAAAAAAAAATGAAAAAATGAGAAAAGAACCGACGAAAAATTCCAACACTGGGGTGTCCAGAATCATGCCCTGGACCCATGGAAATCGTTTGTGCGTCGATGTCAGATACACGCGGTATAAGTCAGTGAGTCAGGTTTGCCTTTTATATATATAATATAGATTATACATACAGAGATCTATCCTCCAAAATCCAGTAACTCGATATCTCGGTAGGTACCCCCTTTGAGACACCAACAGTATAATCCGCGCGCAATCAGAATGGGATGGAACTTTGTCAAATTAAATCTATACGTTACCGCAATAAAGTAATATTTAATTTATTGCGGTAACGTATAGCCGTCATACGTTACCGCAATAAAGTTATCCGCCCTCAACATCGAATTAAATAACACACACTAAACATTCGGGCGCAAAATTCTTTTTTCTTACCTCAGTAAGAATAGGTACCTAATGCAAGGTACAGCCGTGTAGCACGCGATCCAACTCGTGGGTTCATTCAAATATCGGGTGACGTGAACGATTGACTCGTGACCCGAACCACGGTACACGACAATGGAGACCAACCTTTATATGTATACGTACTGTGTACGCACTGGTTACATAGATTAATGAAGTGGGTTTTAAGTATCATTTGATGCCTACTTGGCTACTTTTCATGTTTTCTAGAAGTTAAATTTGACGCGGAAACACAACGAAATGTGACATCTGCAACCTTAACTAAGGCTAAAGTGGGGAGCGAGGAAATGCTGGCGACTCTCGACAGAGATCCGTGGGGGCGCCCCTACCTCATGGAGCTTGGGCCCCCCCACTGACGCAGAGTCTCCGGCCTCAGCTCGTGGAGGACGCGGTGAGCGCTCTGTTCCCTGCGCGAGGGGAACATCCTCCCCCGCCTATGGCTCCGCCGCCTGCGGTGCCGGAAGAGGACCAAGAAGACGACGACGACGACATCCCTGCTGTGACTGGGGTAGACCTGAGAGCAGCGGTACGGAGGCTCAAGGCCAAGAATACCGCCCCAGGGCCCGACGGCTTGCCTGGCAAAGCCTGGGCCCTGGCATTGGAGGCTCTCGGGCCTCGACTGGAGGGGCTCTTTAGCGCATGCTTGGAGAGAGGCCAGTTCCCGCTTTCTTGAAAGACCGGGAAGCTGGTACTCATCCCGAAGCCTGGGCGCCCTGCGGACTCTCCGTCCGCATTCCGGCCCGTGGTGTTGCTCGACGAGGTGGGCAAGCTCTTCGAGAGAGTCATTGCGAGCCGCCTCGCCGGGCACCTAGCGGGAACGGGGCCGGATCTTGCGGACAACCAGTTCGGTTTCCGCAAGGGGCGCTCTACGGTGGACGCCGTCATGCGCGTCAGAGCCCTCACGACGGGGGATGCGGTCTCCCGGGGTGGTGTTGTCTTGGCGGTGTCTCTCGACATCGCCAACGCCTTCAACACCATGCCCTGGAGCTGCATTGGGGAGGCACTCCGGTATCATCGGGTGCCGACCTACCTTCGTCGTGTGGTCGGGGACTACCTGTCCGACAGGGCAGTTATCTACCCTAGTCACAGCGGAGAGTGGAACCGGCGAGAGATGTCGTGCGGTGTCCCACAGGGCTCGGTTCTGGGGCCGCCCCTGTGGAACATCGGTTACGACTGGGTGCTGCGAGCCGACCTCCCTAGTGGCGTCAGCGTCATTTGCTACGCTGACGACACGCTGGTGCTGGCACAAGAGGGGTCGTACGCGGAGGCGGCCGACGCTATGACACGCAGGTGGCGCTGCACAAGTCCGAAGCCATGTGTTTTCATGGCGGAGGCAATGCGCCACCGTCGGGATCCTTGCTGACGGTAGGAGGGGTTTCCATCGGCGTCGAATCGACGCTGAAATACCTGGGGCTCGTCCTGGACAGCCGATGGAACTTCGTGGAGCATTTCCGACGTTTGGTCCCCAAACTGGAGCGGGCCGGCGCTGCTTTCAGGCGGCTCCTGCCCAACCTGGGGGGACCGAACGCCTCCTGCCGTAGGCTATACGCGGGGGTCGTGCGGTCCATGGCCCTTTACGGGGCCCCGGTGTGGGCGCGTTCATTGAGGCAGCGTGCTGCGAACCATTTGAACGCGCCCCAAAAGGTGGTGGCCCTCAGAATGACACGAGGGTACCGCACGATCTCGCGCGAAGCGGCGGGTCTCCTTGCCGGATTGCCGCCATGGGATCTGGAGGCGGTGGTCCTCGCGCGCCTGCATGATTGGCGCGCGGAGGTACTAAGCCGGGGGGAAACTCCGCTGACGCGGCAAATTGTCGCGCAGCGGACGAACTTCCGGCGCGATCTCATGGCGTCATGGAGACGACGACTATCGCAACCCAACGCAGGGCACGCCACGATAGCGGCGGTAAGTCCCCTCTTTGAGGAGTGGCTTGAGAGGCGCCACGGCGTCCTCACCTACCGCCTGACGCAGGTCCTCACCGGACATGGTTGTTTCGGGAGGTTCCTGCACCGAATCAGGCGGGAGGAAACGCCCGGGTGTCACCACTGCGAGGATCGACCAGAGGACACGGTAGAGTACACTGTGCAGGTGTGCCCCGCTTGGGCGGCGCACCGCCGTGTCCTCGAAACGGCGATCGGCGGCGACCTCTCGCGTCCGGCCCTGATCCAAGCCATGGTCCGGAGCGAAATGGAATGGGACGCCGTTGCCTCCTTCTGCGAAGCAGTCATGCTAGCGAAGGAGGTGGCGGAGCGGGAGAGGAGACCCTCTCGTCCCGGCCGCCGTGGTGGACGCCGCGGGCGTCGGGGGCCACCTGGTGACCTCCGGCCACCGTAGGCGCGGGCCTGTGGACGGCGAGCTATGGGTGGCTCGCCGTCCGTCCATCTAGACAGGCCGTGTCGACGGCGCGTTAGTGTTCCACGCGCGCCTCAAAGAGAGTCAGCAACACAGAGGGGCCCGAAAGGGCCGACGCCTGCCGGAGTCGCGGGATTATTCGCAAGAGACACCGTGGCTCCGGAACACAAAGGGCAATGAAGGAACATGGATGGGTTTTAGTCAGTAGAAGTCTGACACTCCCTCCCGCTACACCCAGAGCGGGAGGAGTCATTGGATGATTTCCCATCCCTAAAAAAAAAAAAAAAAAAAGGCTAAAGTGGGGAACTATGGATCACTCCATCTCATAGAGAGGAGACAGACCTGTATTCTAACAGTACGTAATTAATAGGCTGATGCTAAGTGTGACATCAAATGAAACTTTATCACATCACTGTAGAAAGCTACTTGATTTTCCTTGAATCAGCTTGTTAAAATCCTCATGGAGCCAGACTTCAGGAAAAGTTTTCAATAGCCCTAGTGACAAGCAAGAAGCACCAGCTGTTCTACTTTTTGACAACTGATGCAATGGAACAAATACTTCTTATGTATGTAATCTAGTCTTGCTCAAATATTTAGGCAAAGAGCAGTTACTTTGCATAATGTGAACGTAAATAATAGGGAAAACTAGGTACCAAAAGCAGTTCCCTAAAAAGAGGTCGCACGAAAAGAAGTCGCACAAGAAGTCGGTTAAAAAGTTGACGACAACAAGATCATAAAGTCCTAAGCAGCAGGGAATCGCATGTATCATAAGAATGTAAACTTCCAAACGTCTGGCCGTATTAACTCTATGATTGAAGGTAACTTTCATGATTGATGGATAGACTTCGGTAATTTATTTTTACGTTCCCGACATTATATGAGTTCCCAAACAACGTTGTATTTGTCAAAATTCTTTCTACGTTAAACGGGAATCGGTTCGGCCATAAATCAAAATTGCATGTGAGGTAATTTTGTCTGAAACGTACTTTTTATGATGAATAAGAATGCGGTATTATCCTGAAATGGCGACATTATAAAAATAAATAAACTTTTATTGAAACAGAGTTTTTCCTGAATTTCGAAAATTGTGACGCAATAAACCTAATTTCCTTAATAATTGTGCTGTTTTTATGTTCCTGATTTACAACTTCCCAAGCGTTCTCGAAAATAAAAAGATAAACAAATTAATAGCTTCTGAATTTTACGACAATTTTAAATCAATTTTATTAATCTTTGTAAACAATTCGGTTCCCCGCTTGTTAATTCCTATCTGGATAAAATTACAATTTACAACATCGCCGGCTTGGCGGCTGTTGGGCTGCGTGTACAAAAATGGTTTCTATCCGTTTTTATTGCTTTAAATTTGTAAAAATGACCCGATATTAAACCGTTTTCATTATTGTCGTGAGCAATGAAATGAGGTTTACATTTCTGGTTTGTTTTCCAAACATTTATGGCGAAAACAAATATATAAGATACCGTTGTTTACAGTTGGTATTTTATTATAGCACGATTCTATAAATACTTACACATTATGTGAAACCACAATTTCATTTTGGCTCCGCGATTTCCCTTTACTCTATTTAGGTTTAATTTAGAGATAGTTGTTACCCCAGGGCCATTATGTATGAAATATCTGTCACTAGTGGTCCACCCGGCTTCACGCAGATGTAAAACTTTAAAAAAAAATCTGTTGTACAAACCTAGCCCTGAAAATTACGAACACAAGTATAAAAGATTTTTTTTCAATTTGGGTCGATCGTCACGGAGTTATGCGCGTACATACATTTCAGCGATTCATTTTCATTTATACCTACTATAGATAGATGTAGCAACTAAGTAGGAGTTACCTAAAGCACAACTCTGATTTGCGCAAATGGGCCTTTAGAGTTACTTACTGAAAGTTAAACCCTTAACTAAAGCTAATTCAACTCCTAAAATCAAATTAAACATTCGAAATGATGCCCATTAAAACTAGTCAGAGATACGATAAGTAATCAAAACGGATCATGATAATATCTCACGTCTTCTCAAAACACGCAATGTTTGAAATTAAATGATAACATCTTTTGTGATTTGTTAAGGAACAATGTTACCTGAAATACAATTATTTTTACTGACGTTTAGTATTCATTCCGAAAATGTCATTCATCAAATGTAATTACACTTCGCTGTCGGGTTACCTGTCTTGGATACCTTAGTAATTAGCGGAGATTTTAATGGTCTTTTATAACATTAAGGCTGCGTTTACACGAAAGATGTGCGAAAATGCGTAGCAAGCAAATTGTTTATTACCCAACCAATAAGAAGCGATTAACCAATAGAATCGCTTCATTTGCCTAGCCTCGCTCAGCGCAAGTTATTGGTTCTTAACAAACACATCAAGTCGATTAGCCACGTAGCAATAGTAGCTACTATATCGTCTGATAACTAAACAGCCCCCGATTGAGGGTCTTATATTCTACTATTTTTTATACAACTTTCGCATTCGCATGTCAATCGCAAACTGTCAAAAAAGCCTTAATTTTCATACATTTTTGACAGTTTGCGAATGAGATGCGAATGTGAAAATTAGTAGCATTAGCCCTCTGGTCTTTACAGACAATGGGCAACCAAAACCTATGGACCCAGGCGCTACATAAGGGCCCCGGGGCCCGAGAGAAATAATAAAGGGGAGCTATAATTGTTTTAATTGGATATTTTCGTTTTCAATTTTACGAAGATTTTAGGTTAAGGGGCCCATAGTAAAATTTGCTACTGGCCCCACGCTGGCTTAATCCAGCACTGATCGCATTCCTCGCTACGCGTCCGATATCCGCGTACGCATCTATGGTGGAAACGCAGCCTTATGAGGAAAATATGGTAGGAGCTCGATGCTAAATAATAACAGCCGCACGGGTTGATCTGCGAGGTTAAGCAACGCTTGTCGAGGTCGTTCTGTGAATGAGTGATCATTCGCTTCATACCGAGTCTCCGCCGTGCCTCGAAATTTTTAATTTAAAATTGTTAATTTAAATATTTACTTTATAAGTATTGTTTTCTTAATAAAATTGTTATTTACAACCTAAAATAACAATTCTACATGTCGATCTTTTTGAGTTGTTTTAAACGAGATGAGGCCGCTGTTTTCTAGCTGACTTCCCTGTAAAGAAACGCCAAAACAAACTCAAAGTCTCTTTTGAAGTCCACACAATTTTATTGCACTGATTGACAATCATAATTATGAGCACCTTAAAGGTTGAAGTCTGAGGTGGTATTATTTATTATTATTTATTGTACACCTCATAACAAGTAGGTACTTACAGGAAAAAAAACGATTATAAAACAAGTGTACAATGGGCGGTCTTATCGCACAGGGAAAGTAGGTACCACATAGTTGAGTGGACCGGTCCACACAATGCTAGTATATGTCAGTTATCGTGTAGCTTAAACTTAAAACTTTAAGGAGCTCAACGATTTGAAAGTAAGGACATTTGAGTAGGCCGCAGAAAGATTTGTAAGGCTTATCGTGCTTTTGGCTTCCGGCTGTCATTTCTGATCTGACGCCAGTTTTGGCGAGGGGTATTGTTACGACTTCTTACTGCAGTGCAATTCTGTAAACATGTCGAAGTGAACACTTAGGCGAAGTGTACGAAAAGTGAGCTGCCAAACCATACAAACAAGATGGCATGACAGCTCACTTGTCGTTCACATCACCTAAGTGATCACGGTGAGATGTCAACAGAATCGATCGGCTGGATTGTGGAGAGTCGATAGGCTGTATAGAAGAATCTCAATAGCTTCAAGGAACAAAAAAAGTTTTTTCAAAACAAAACAAGGTATGGAGCCTTGTTTTGTTTTTAAAAACGTTGCCCCACACTAGGAATTTCTCCTGTATCGTGGGTGCGTTTAGAAACATAAAAGTCGCATACACAAACAGCCAGACCCAGAACAACTATCTGTAGGCTATACAAATATTTTTTCAGTGAGGAAATCGAACCCGCAACACGCAGCGCAGCAGCCAATAGCTCAATCACTGCGCCAACCGTGTCGACATTTCCACCATATTTCCACTCAACCCAAACAATGCAGGTAAAAACCGGTTTTATTATTTTTATGTATGTCAAACACAGTATAAACCTACAAAAAGGAGAAAAATGTTGATGACGTTTTTCCGCCTGCCCCAGACCAATGTATAATTTATTGTCTACCCATATAAGAATTGCATCAACTAGTCAATACATGAAAAACGGTAGTGGAAAGACTTGGAAAAATGTTAATTTCAACCGATTGCAATGCGGCTGTCAAGAATGCGATCAAACCAGATACGGGCAGGCATCTTGAAGCCGATAAATGTATGTAAGTAATAGAGCTGACATGTACGAGACGATTAAGCGCAGTCGATTATTATCGTTCAACGATTGACATAAAGTATTTTTTTAAATCTGTTGATTCCCCACACACAGGCGTGTGACAATGATACGGTGCTTTTTTATAGAAACTTTTCCAGACTAGAAAAGAGAACTTTAAAAAATTGCTGTAGGATTATGGCTTTGCCAGATTCTCTGAAGCCTTAACAATGATTTAGCAATGATTTATGTCAATTATTAAAGACATCATTAATGAAGCTGTCGACAGAAGAATACATCTTAATGATAACAAAAACAGGAACTGTTTGTGTTGACATAATACAATTATCACCCTATAACAATTAACTTAGAAAAACCATTAATTGATTCATTAACGTCACTCAATCCGTCACATCATTTAACAACAAAAAACCTTGCATAAAAGCCAGACGGGTATTAATATGAAAATGCAAGATTTCTAAATTTTCTAGATTTTTAGAGATCATTATATCGAAGTATATAACAGTCTTATTTATGTTCCCCAAATTTCTACAGGTACAGTCTCACTAAAAATAGATTCGACATCTTTGTTTCGTTCACTTCGTGCATAAGAATCTGTTTTACTGATTCAGTGGTATCATGAGGTCAATGCCACAGAATGACGCTCAGTTGCAATTAAATAGTTAACTCTGAAAATTAATAAAAATAATTATATCCGTTAAATAGTTTTATGGCGACTTGTAAAGAGTTTTATGCATTTTTTGCTATGACTTAAGCGATGGTCTTTGTTTATGTCAAAACATAATCACTACATATTATAAAACAAAGTCCTTCGCCGCGTCTGTCTATCTGTCTGTTCGCAGTAAACTCAAAAACTATTCCACCGATTTTTATGCTATTTTCACCAAAGGATAGGGTAGTTCTCAAGGAAGGTTTTATTATATAATTTGTCAAGGAAAGATATTAGCTAGTAAAGGAAATAATTTGAAAACTAGCGAAGGTATAAACAACTCGGCTGTACCCATGGGGGAAAGAAGATTAGTAGCCTGCCAATTTTACGTAACATATGCCTTCCGAATATTCACCTAAGGGAGATACCGTAAAATATAGCAGAGAGTATCATAAACTCACAATTTACGTTATAGTGGGAAGAAAGACTATTTTTATAGAGGGAAGAAAACAATCCAGAATAACATACCTAACTACAACCTAGGTGTGTTTAGGTCAAGAAGGAATAGGTTACTTTTATGCTAGCGTGTTCAATCTTCGAGCACATCATATCTTACCATCAGATGAGAAGGTGGTCGAACACGAACCTTAGATCGGCTATCATCACCTATTGAAGCCGGCTTCCAGTCCAACCGGATTCAGCTGAATACCAGTATTTGGAGTGGCTGCCTACCATACCTCCACAACCCATTAACTCGGTAACATGGTACTCTTTGGCAAGACTGGTATCAGATTTACTGGCTTCAGAAAATCCGTTAAGACTGCCAAAAATCCACAAATGACAGCCGGGATCAACGGCTTAACGTGCTTTCCGATTTCGAGTATGTTAAGATGGTCACCCATCCACAGACCAACCTAGGCAAGCGTTGCTTAACGTTGAAGATCGACCCGTGCGGCTGTTATTATTTAGCCACTGGCTTAGATCTGCTACCAATAATAAAAATTAAATACATATAGCAACACCATTGCAGTTCTTTTTGACGTGGCCTATTAAATTATGATTTATTGTTTTTCAATAATAATTGTGTAATTAAATCTCTGACATGACCCTGCTTTCAAATAAAATTGTATGTTATTTATTATTCAGTCCATAATACCAGTCCTATAATAATTTAATAACGTACTCTCATCCTACTCCACAATTATAACTATCTTAATAAGGCTGCAAAGGTTTTTGCAGTGCTCATAATAATTATCTATACTATATAATATCTATACTATATACTATAATATTATAAAGCAGAAGAGTTTGTTTGTTTGGTTGAACGCGCTAATCAGGAACCACTGGTCCGATTTGAAAAATTATTTCAGTATTAGATAGCCCATTTATCGAGGAAGGTTATAGGCTATATATCATCACGCTAAGACCAAAAGGAGCGGAGCAGTAATGAAAAATGTGACGCAGACGAAGTTGCGCGGGTCAGCTAGTGTTTTATAATTGTATTTTTTTTCTGTTTGTCTTTCCTATAATTTGCACCTACCATGTTCTGTCTATGCACCACCCTACCTATGCAACTGTAATAGTTGACCGTAGGGTGGTGCAATAGATTTCTAGACACTAAGGACGGATTTCATAAATCTGAAACTGAATGCGATCAACATATGAACCACGTGTACGAGTTGTCAGTGTCATTATTTTCTATGGAATATTGACACTGACAGCTCTTGAACGTAGCTTGATGGCGATCAGTTTCATTGGTGAAAGCCGCCCTAAGACATTAACTCCGCATTAGGACAGCGTTTTACGAGTGCATGAAGTTTAATTATTTATGAATTAATCTATACTAATCTATATCTATACTAATATAATATATTATAATTATAATATTATAATAATACAAGCTGACCCGCGCAACTTCGTCTGCGTCACATTTTCCATTACTGCTCCGCTCCTATTTGTCTTGTCGTGATGACATAGCCTATAACCTTCCTCGATAAATGGGCTATCTAAAACAGAAATATTTTTTCAAATCGAACCAGTAGTTCCTGAGATTAGCGCGTTCAATCAAACAAACTCGTCTGCTTTATAATATTAGTATAGATTATAAAGTGGTAACATTTGTTTGTAAGTTTTTATGTGAAAAATTCTTTCAGTATTAGATAGCCCATGTATCGAGGAAGGATATAGGCTACATAATGGAAAATGTGACGCAGACTAAGTTGCGTGGGTCAGCTGGTATTAAACAAGTTGAATCTGCTCGAATTGACGCAGAAAAAAAACATAGTAACAAAATTAAAATAACAAACAAACTAAAATTCAAAGTTTAAAAATTACTTTAAAAGTAAATGTTTTCCTACAAATAAGAACTACGTCTTACTGTGTGTGTATCCATGAATATTTGGCTGCCAGCCTAGCTGGGTGCAGCTGAAGACCAGGGTGAGTAAAAAGGCCACTTTAGGAGAATCATAGAATATAATAGAATATTTATTTTCAATTAGAATCATAATATTAATCACACAACAAGCTGTCAAATTTAATTTTCATCTTTATCGCTAACGCATTAGGTTCAACATTGATTAGGAAAATTTGAGTGGCGGGAAGCGTGATTTGCTTTCTGATTCTGCTAAAGTGGCCTTTTTAGACCCGCAGAAATTTTGTTGGAGCGATTGCCTATCTGGCCTATATAACCCAGTGAATCAACAACTAACACTGGTAGTCCTGGGGCATGCATCTTGCAGGGTAAAAACATTTCAGCTTTAAAAAGAAAAGCTTTCTAAACTAAAATTTTCCAACGAATAATTTTAACGTCGTATTCTGGATATGATAAAAAGAACAATCTTGTAGATGTCTCCGGAAAATGGCAAACGCCGTACGATTGTAAAATATCGCGTGCGCGTATACTTTTAAACTATTTTTTAACCGACTTCCCAAAAAGGAGGAGGTTATCAATTCGGTTGTATGTTTTTTATTTTTATTTTTTTTTTGTTTGTTACCTCATAACTCCGAAAACTATGAATCGATTTGAAAAATTCTTGTTTTATCTGGAAGAATATACTTGCAGATTGGTTCCATTTAAATTTTATGAAAATCGGATACGAACTTTGGATTTTAAAACGAAATAGCTGGAATTCGTCTACTTGGATGATAGTTTTATGTCTTCAAAGTAATCGAAATTGCGTATTTTGCTTTTCTGCGATTTTGCAGTGGTGTTGTTAGGTGTGGGGTACCACTAAAAAGTAAAAAATAAAAAACTTTTTACAAAAAAATACAACGCACTTCCAAAAAAAAAAAACACTACAAAGTAAAAAATAACTTTAATTTCGGAAGTCGGTGTCAAAATACGAAGAAACTAACAAAAACACCGACTTCCGAAATTATTTTACTTTTTACTTAGTTTTTTTTTTGGAAGTCGGTTGTATTTTTTTGTAAAAAGTTTTTTCTAAACAAGACACGAATGTATTGGAATTTCGATGGAATATATTACATACAAAACGATTTTTTCATAATATATCGATAAATTATAATCTAATCAAGATTAATTACAATCTTACGGAGTCTGCCATTTTTCGGTGACATAGATACAAACAGAAGCAAAGTATTGTTACGAGCTTGGGGTTCGTGACAATAAAAACAGCCGATTAATTAACCAAAAATGACACTTTAATAATCAACACTAATTAACACTTTAAACACACTAATTACAACCACAATCGCACTATTAAACACTTCACTTCACTTAACTCGCAGTTGAAGATCGCTTCCGAAGATTCGCTTGTATCGCCAATTCAATACTGACTCAGTCGCTAGCGATTCGCAGCTTATATAGTCCGACAGTAATTTCCAGAACCTTCGAGAATGGAAATATCTAGAAAGTTCGGGAACATACCGGTCCCGACTGACTAGGTGTCGAAACATCGAGAATGTTCTAGCATCGAAAATTCTAGAAAGATCGTGACCCAATTAGTTCCACTACTCGATACTAGATGGCGTTAGTAGTACGTTGTGAACCCGGCATTAATTCTGGCGCGTAACACTGCCCCCTCCTAAGACATGCTCGTCCCGAGCATCGGTCCCATAATAACGCGCCAGTCGATCCACATGGATGATCTTAGGTGCACTTCTCGTACCTTTCTGGATACGGTAGGTCACGTCATTGATTTTTGTGACAATCCGGTACGGCCCGTCCCATTTAGCTTGAAGCTTAGGAGATTTCCCTTTACTGCGAACTGGATTGTGCAACCACACTAGTGAGTCTTCGTCGAAACCTTTATTGTTCATTTTGCGGTCATAACGGGTTTTCATCTTTTCTGACATTCGCTGGCCCGATTGTCTGATGTGCTCATAAATGTCATTCATTTTGTTCCGCAAGTTATTCGCATAATCGGTTATACTGCAAGGAGCGTCAGGTGGTATTCCGGTGATCAGGTCTGCAGGCAGCCGTAATTCTCTACCAAAGTTTGCGAAAGCTGGTGTCACCGATGTGCTTTCGTGAACAGCACTTCGGTATGACAGCAAAAACGGTTGTATATGCTTGTCCCAATCGCGTTGCCGGTTTTCCACAACTTTAGCCAGGTATCTCTCCAATGTCTGATTAAATCGTTCCACCATTCCATCCGATTGTGGGTGGTAAGAAGTTGTTCTCGTTTTATGAGTACCCATAACTCGACAAGTTTCCTGGAATATTTGTGACTCAAAATTCCGTCCTTGATCGCTGTGAATCTCCAAAGGTACTCCAAAACGACAGAAGACTTCATGAACGAGTTTATCTGCAACTGTAGAAGCTTCTTGATTCGGAATGGCGAAGACTTCCGGCCACTTGGTGAAGTAATCCATTACAACCATGAAATACTTGTTACCACTTTCACTTTCCGGAAACGGTCCCGCAACATCCAGGGCTATCCTTTCCCAAGGTGCACCCACATTGTACAATTTCAACGCACCTCTGCTACGAGTCTGAGGTCCTTTAACAGCCGCACAACTTGTACATTTGCGACACCAGTCCTCGACATCGTCACGACAGTGTACCCAGTAAAAACGTTCCCGTATCTTCAGTAGAGTCCGTTTCACTCCCATATGGCCTCCTGAACATCCATCATGGTACAGCTGTAGAACATCCGGTATTTTCGTTTTAGGGACAACCATTTGCAAATGACAGCTGTCTCCCCGAGCATTCTCCCATTTACGGCACAGGACTCCATCCTGAATCACTAAGCTGTCCCATTGTGCCCAATAGCTTTTTGTGATCGAACTCATCGCTGAGATGTCGCTCCACGTAGGCTTAGGTGCACTGGTCCTTATCCAGTCCAGAATCGGCTTGACGTCCGAATCTTCCTGCTGTGCACGTTGTAAACTTTCCTTCCACTCGTTGCTGAGGTCTGTCTTAAGCATCCTCACAGGTACGGCTTCTTTACCCTCTTGCCTAGTACAATGTTTGCAGTCTTCAAGGCAAGGTCTTCTTGACAATGCATCTGCGTTGCCATGAGCTTTCCCACTGCGATGTTCGACCACGAAGTCGTATTCCTGCAAGAGTTCAATCCATCTCGCAACTTGTCCTTCTGGGTTTTTAAACTGCAATAGCCATTTCAGTGCAGCATGGTCAGTTCGTAAGTGGAATTTCCGGCCCAGTAGATACTTGCTAAAATGCTGTACTGACTTTACAACAGCAAGCAATTCTCGTCTCGTGACACAATAATTCCTCTCTGGTTTTGACAACGACTTGCTAAAGTACGCAATCACAACCTCTTGATCGCCGTTCCGTTGAGATAACACACCGCCAAGTCCGATATCACTTGCGTCTGTGTCAACTATAAATTCCTTGTCGGTATCAGGATACCCCAAAATAGGTGTTTTGCACAGACGGTCCTTTAGCTCCCGGAAGGCGCTGTCACAACTTTCATCCCGAAAATCCCATACAGAAATGTCGCTTCTCCTCGGTTAGCTTGTGCAGGGGTTTGGCTACATCTGCAAAGTTCTTGACAAATCGCCGATAATAGGAGCACAAACCTAGAAATGCTCTGACCTGCGTCTTGTCTTTTGGAATGGGCCAATCTTTGACAGCGGCGATTTTCTCTGGATCCGTGCGGATACCTTCTTCCGACACGACATAACCCAAAAAGTTAACTTGCCTTTTGAAAAGAGAGCACTTTTTCGGACTCAAATTGAGGTTGGCACTCTGGATCTTCATGAGCACGCGTTCCAGGTTTTGAAGGTGTTCATCAAACGTGCGGCCTACGATGATGATGTCGTCCAAATAGACGAGGCATGCATCGCCAATTAACCCGGTTAGTACAAGTTCCATTAACCTTTCAAACGTTGCCGGAGCGTTACACAATCCAAACGGCATAACTTTAAATTGCCACAGGCCCTTTCCTGTCGAGAATGCAGTTTTTTCCTTGTCCTTGGGGTCAATTTCTACTTGCCAGTAGCCACTTTTTAGATCTAATGTGCTAAACCACTTAACTCCAGTGAGCATGTCCAGCGTGTCATCAATTCTTGGCAAAGGATAGCTGTCCTTCTTCGTAACGTCGTTCAGACGACGATAGTCAACACAAAACCGCATGCTGCCGTCCTTCTTTCTTACCAGCACTACAGGTGAACACCATGGACTGGATGAAGGTTCTATAACACCATCCTTCACCATTCCCTCAATCATGGTTTCCACTTCCTTTTCACGTGCTACCGGTAATCTCCTTGGCCGCTGACGAATAGGCAATTCTTCTCCTGTATTTATTTTGTGTTGAACTAAGCCAGTCTTCCCGATATCAGCATCATTCGAAGAGAAAACATCGGCGTACTTGAGTAACATCCTCTTCGCCTTGACCATTTCGTTTTGAGACAGAGCGCTGCGACAGTCTTCTAAAAGTGCGGTGACTCTTGTTTGGACATCCTTGCTGAGGTTACCAGTTGATGGATATTGGCATCGACGCAACCACTCCACTTCCTCGCAGGTACCCATCAGTGTGCCTTTTTCTATCACCTGTTCCTTGTCACAAAGGTTCAGCACACGTACCCCTGAGATGCCGGTAGCTCTGACCAAAGTTCGTGCAACTTTCCATGGAAGGTCATTGTCTACCCTTTCCACGAGTACACAACGATGAGTCTTCCCAGGATTCCGAGGAAGACTAACCGGCACAATCGTTTCAGATCTCGGAGGAAGAACAATCTTCTTTAGGCTATATATATTTCCTGGTAATGCCCCTTCCATGAACAGTTCCTCTTGCCCACATTTCATAACTCCTTGATTAACGTCGATCTCACAACGATTCTTCCTCATAAAGTCTAAGCCCAGGATGCAATCGTCCATTATATCGGCCACAACAACGTTATGCTGGTAGATTCTGTTGCCTAGCTTTAACTCCATCTCTCTCTCTCCTTGGACGGGTATGCGCTGACCGGTGGCTGTCACTAAATTTATGCGCTCTCGGTAGTATGCAGAGTCCCCAAAGAACCGACCTGCAAGTTGTGAACTGACGACCGTGCGAGAAGCTCCAGTATCTGTCGTCAGCTTACATGGTGTTCCGTTGACCTCGCCCTTGATGATAAGGCTGTTCCCGTCATGGGTTTGTGAGATCGAAATCCTTGGGGCTCTTTGAACCTCAGCCAGTACCCGCCCCGCAGTCCTGGCTTTTACTCGTTTCCCTGCTGCTGCTGAGTGGTGCTGTTAGCCGCTCTACCCTCTGGAGATTGGCTACCTTCCCCTTCTACAGTTCGCTTAGGGCAACTGGATCGAAGGTGGCCCCTTTCGCCACAGCCGTAGCACCTAGGGCTATATCCTTTAAATCGATCGCGAACTGTAGCCGCTGCGATCTCCCTGACGCGGTGGGAACGATGATCTTGCCGCACAGCTTCCACCTCCAGTGCATGGGCCAAAGCGTCCTTAAGTGTCGCGTGGTGCCCGAGCCTCACTGCAGCCCTAACTTCAAGGTCGCGGATGCCGTCAATGAAGGCCTGGACCAGGTTCCCTTCAATAAGCGCAGGTACAGACTGGTATGCCTTCCGCACCAGCTTCTCCACTTCAAGGGCCCACTGCTGCAGGTTTTCACAACTACGCTGTACGCGATCTCTTAGTTGCGCACGAAACACGTGCTCCAGATGAGCGTCACCATATCGGGATTCCAGTGCTTCAAGGAGCTGCTCGTAAGTTACTTCTTTACCGAGAGCTTCTAAGACAGTTAAGGCCTGGTCGCGCAGGCCTAAGGTGAGGGCAGTCATGGCCTGATTTTTACTCCAACCGTTCGCCTTCATGACGGCCTCAAATTGTATTCTGTAAGCCGACCAAGAAGACGACCCATCGAACGGCGGCACTTTGAATCCACGTAGCGAAGGTGTAGTAGCTACGGGAGTTGCAATCCCATCTCCAAGTTTAAGGTTGCCCAACTCCTTCTTCACATCAGCAATAACGTCATTAAATTTGCTGATCTGTGTTTCAGCATCTGACAGGCGGTTGTCATGCTGAGCAACCTTATCCTTCACTTCCTTCATGTCTTTCCCGAAAGACGCGTGAATTTCCTTCATGAGGAGCATCTGTTCTTCCTGGCGGCGTGCCTGCTCCTCCTTGTCAAGCTTGAGCTGTTCTTCCAAGCCACGGGCCTGCTCCTCCTGTCGGCGGGTCTGTTCCTCCTGCCGTCGGGCCTGCTCCGCCTTGTCGTGCTGCAGCTGTTCTTCCAACCGACGGGCCTGTTCCTCCTGTCGTTGGGCCTGTTCCGCCTTGTCGTGCTGCAGCTGTTCTTCCAACCGACGAGCCTGTTCCTCCTGTCAGCGAGCCTGCTCCTGCAGCATCATCATCAGAGCAGCAAAGTCTGGTGATGATGATGCCGGAGCTGCTGTGGACGGACCGGCCTCCATGGTCGGTAGCTGACTTTCCGACGTCTGCGGCGTTGCACCACCAAAACGCCTCTGATCCGTCTCCTGCTGGCGTTGACTACGGGTACGTATACCCTCCGTGTCGTCCTTTGGCAGAATCGGCATGATAATCCTTACTTCTGACACCAATTGTTACGAGCTTGGGGTTCGTGACAATAAAAACAGCCGATTAATTAACCAAAAATGACACTTTAATCAACACTAATTAACACTTTAAACACACTAATTACAACCACAATCGCACTATTAAACACTTCACTTCACTTAACTCGCAGTTGAAGATCGCTTCCGAAGATTCGCTTGTATCGCCAATTCAATACTGACTCAGTCGCTAGCGATTCGCAGCTTATATAGTCCGACAGTAATTTCCAGAACCTTCGAGAATGGAAATATCTAGAAAGTTCGGGAACATACCGGTCCCGACTGACTAGGTGTCGAAACATCGAGAATGTTCTAGCATCGAAAATTCTAGAAAGATCGTGACCCAATTAGTTCCACTACTCGATACTAGATGGCGTTAGTAGTACGTTGTGAACCCGGCATTAATTCTGGCGCGTAACACTGCCCCCTCCTAAGACATGCTCGTCCCGAGCATCGGTCCCATAATAACGCGCCAGTCGATCCACATGGATGATCTTAGGTGCACTTCTCGTACCTTTCTGGATACGGTAGGTCACGTCATTGATTTTTGTGACAATCCGGTACGGCCCGTCCCATTTAGCTTGAAGCTTAGGAGATTTCCCTTTACTGCGAACTGGATTGTGCAACCACACTAGTGAGTCTTCGTCGAAACCTTTATTGTTCATTTTGCGGTCATAACGGGTTTTCATCTTTTCTGACATTCGCTGGCCCGATTGTCTGATGTGCTCATAAATGTCATTCATTTTGTTCCGCAAGTTATTCGCATAATCGGTTATACTGCAAGGAGCGTCAGGTGGTATTCCGGTGATCAGGTCTGCAGGCAGCCGTAATTCTCTACCAAAGTTTGCGAAAGCTGGTGTCACCGATGTGCTTTCGTGAACAGCACTTCGGTATGACAGCAAAAACGGTTGTATATGCTTGTCCCAATCGCGTTGCCGGTTTTCCACAACTTTAGCCAGGTATCTCTCCAATGTCTGATTAAATCGTTCCACCATTCCATCCGATTGTGGGTGGTAAGAAGTTGTTCTCGTTTTATGAGTACCCATAACTCGACAAGTTTCCTGGAATATTTGTGACTCAAAATTCCGTCCTTGATCGCTGTGAATCTCCAAAGGTACTCCAAAACGACAGAAGACTTCATGAACGAGTTTATCTGCAACTGTAGAAGCTTCTTGATTCGGAATGGCGAAGACTTCCGGCCACTTGGTGAAGTAATCCATTACAACCATGAAATACTTGTTACCACTTTCACTTTCCGGAAACGGTCCCGCAACATCCAGGGCTATCCTTTCCCAAGGTGCACCCACATTGTACAATTTCAACGCACCTCTGCTACGAGTCTGAGGTCCTTTAACAGCCGCACAACTTGTACATTTGCGACACCAGTCCTCGACATCGTCACGACAGTGTACCCAGTAAAAACGTTCCCGTATCTTCAGTAGAGTCCGTTTCACTCCCATATGGCCTCCTGAACATCCATCATGGTACAGCTGTAGAACATCCGGTATTTTCGCTTTAGGGACAACCATTTGCAAATGACAGCTGTCTCCCCGAGCATTCTCCCATTTACGGCACAGGACTCCATCCTGAATCACTAAGCTGTCCCATTGTGCCCAATAGCTTTTTGTGATCGAACTCATCGCTGAGATGTCGCTCCACGTAGGCTTAGGTGCACTGGTCCTTATCCAGTCCAGAATCGGCTTGACGTCCGAATCTTCCTGCTGTGCACGTTGTAAACTTTCCTTCCACTCGTTGCTGAGGTCTGTCTTAAGCATCCTCACAGGTACGGCTTCTTTACCCTCTTGCCTAGTACAATGTTTGCAGTCTTCAAGGCAAGGTCTTCTTGACAATGCATCTGCGTTGCCATGAGCTTTCCCACTGCGATGTTCGACCACGAAGTCGTATTCCTGCAAGAGTTCAATCCATCTCGCAACTTGTCCTTCTGGGTTTTTAAACTGCAATAGCCATTTCAGTGCAGCATGGTCAGTTCGTAAGTGGAATTTCCGGCCCAGTAGATACTTGCTAAAATGCTGTACTGACTTTACAACAGCAAGCAATTCTCGTCTCGTGACACAATAATTCCTCTCTGGTTTTGACAACGACTTGCTAAAGTACGCAATCACAACCTCTTGATCGCCGTTCCGTTGAGATAACACACCGCCAAGTCCGATATCACTTGCGTCTGTGTCAACTATAAATTCCTTGTCGGTATCAGGATACCCCAAAATAGGTGTTTTGCACAGACGGTCCTTTAGCTCCCGGAAGGCGCTGTCACAACTTTCATCCCGAAAATCCCATACAGAAATGTCGCTTCTCCTCGGTTAGCTTGTGCAGGGGTTTGGCTACATCTGCAAAGTTCTTGACAAATCGCCGATAATAGGAGCACAAACCTAGAAATGCTCTGACCTGCGTCTTGTCTTTTGGAATGGGCCAATCTTTGACAGCGGCGATTTTCTCTGGATCCGTGCGGATACCTTCTTCCGACACGACATAACCCAAAAAGTTAACTTGCCTTTTGAAAAGAGAGCACTTTTTCGGACTCAACTTGAGGTTGGCACTCTGGATCTTCATGAGCACGCGTTCCAGGTTTTGAAGGTGTTCATCAAACGTGCGGCCTACGATGATGATGTCGTCCAAATAGACGAGGCATGCATCGCCAATTAACCCGGTTAGTACAAGTTCCATTAACCTTTCAAACGTTGCCGGAGCGTTACACAATCCAAACGGCATAACTTTAAATTGCCACAGGCCCTTTCCTGTCGAGAATGCAGTTTTTTCCTTGTCCTTGGGGTCAATTTCTACTTGCCAGTAGCCACTTTTTAGATCTAATGTGCTAAACCACTTAACTCCAGTGAGCATGTCCAGCGTGTCATCAATTCTTGGCAAAGGATAGCTGTCCTTCTTCGTAACGTCGTTCAGACGACGATAGTCAACACAAAACCGCATGCTGCCGTCCTTCTTTCTTACCAGCACTACAGGTGAACACCATGGACTGGATGAAGGTTCTATAACACCATCCTTCACCATTCCCTCAATCATGGTTTCCACTTCCTTTTCACGTGCTACCGGTAATCTCCTTGGCCGCTGACGAATAGGCAATTCTTCTCCTGTATTTATTTTGTGTTGAACTAAGCCAGTCTTCCCGATATCAGCATCATTCGAAGAGAAAACATCGGCGTACTTGAGTAACATCCTCTTCGCCTTGACCATTTCGTTTTGAGACAGAGCGCTGCGACAGTCTTCTAAAAGTGCGGTGACTCTTGTTTGGACATCCTTGCTGAGGTTACCAGTTGATGGATATTGGCATCGACGCAACCACTCCACTTCCTCGCAGGTACCCATCAGTGTGCCTTTTTCTATCACCTGTTCCTTGTCACAAAGGTTCAGCACACGTACCCCTGAGATGCCGGTAGCTCTGACCAAAGTTCGTGCAACTTTCCATGGAAGGTCATTGTCTACCCTTTCCACGAGTACACAACGATGAGTCTTCCCAGGATTCCGAGGAAGACTAACCGGCACAATCGTTTCAGATCTCGGAGGAAGAACAATCTTCTTTAGGCTATATATATTTCCTGGTAATGCCCCTTCCATGAACAGTTCCTCTTGCCCACATTTCATAACTCCTTGATTAACGTCGATCTCACAACGATTCTTCCTCATAAAGTCTAAGCCCAGGATGCAATCGTCCATTATATCGGCCACAACAACGTTATGCTGGTAGATTCTGTTGCCTAGCTTTAACTCCATCTCTCTCTCTCCTTGGACGGGTATGCGCTGACCGGTGGCTGTCACTAAATTTATGCGCTCTCGGTAGTATGCAGAGTCCCCAAAGAACCGACCTGCAAGTTGTGAACTGACGACCGTGCGAGAAGCTCCAGTATCTGTCGTCAGCTTACATGGTGTTCCGTTGACCTCGCCCTTGATGATAAGGCTGTTCCCGTCATGGGTTTGTGAGATCGAAATCCTTGGGGCTCTTTGAACCTCAGCCAGTACCCGCCCCGCAGTCCTGGCTTTTACTCGTTTCCCTGCTGCTGCTGAGTGGTGCTGTTAGCCGCTCTACCCTCTGGAGATTGGCTACCTTCCCCTTCTACAGTTCGCTTAGGGCAACTGGATCGAAGGTGGCCCCTTTCGCCACAGCCGTAGCACCTAGGGCTATATCCTTTAAATCGATCGCGAACTGTAGCCGCTGCGATCTCCCTGACGCGGTGGGAACGATGATCTTGCCGCACAGCTTCCACCTCCAGTGCATGGGCCAAAGCGTCCTTAAGTGTCGCGTGGTGCCCGAGCCTCACTGCAGCCCTAACTTCAAGGTCGCGGATGCCGTCAATGAAGGCCTGGACCAGGTTCCCTTCAATAAGCGCAGGTACAGACTGGTATGCCTTCCGCACCAGCTTCTCCACTTCAAGGGCCCACTGCTGCAGGTTTTCACAACTACGCTGTACGCGATCTCTTAGTTGCGCACGAAACACGTGCTCCAGATGAGCGTCACCATATCGGGATTCCAGTGCTTCAAGGAGCTGCTCGTAAGTTACTTCTTTACCGAGAGCTTCTAAGACAGTTAAGGCCTGGTCGCGCAGGCCTAAGGTGAGGGCAGTCATGGCCTGATTTTTACTCCAACCGTTCGCCTTCATGACGGCCTCAAATTGTATTCTGTAGGCCGACCAAGAAGACGACCCATCGAACGGCGGCACTTTGAATCCACGTAGCGAAGGTGTAGTAGCTACGGGAGTTGCAATCCCATCTCCAAGTTTAAGGTTGCCCAACTCCTTCTTCACATCAGCAATAACGTCATTAAATTTGCTGATCTGTGTTTCAGCATCTGACAGGCGGTTGTCATGCTGAGCAACCTTATCCTTCACTTCCTTCATGTCTTTCCCGAAAGACGCGTGAATTTCCTTCATGAGGAGCATCTGTTCTTCCTGGCGGCGTGCCTGCTCCTCCTTGTCAAGCTTGAGCTGTTCTTCCAAGCGACGGGCCTGCTCCTCCTGTCGGCGGGTCTGTTCCTCCTGCCGTCGGGCCTGCTCCGCCTTGTCGTGCTGCAGCTGTTCTTCCAACCGACGGGCCTGTTCCTCCTGTCGTTGGGCCTGTTCCGCCTTGTCGTGCTGCAGCTGTTCTTCCAACCGACGAGCCTGTTCCTCCTGTCAGCGAGCCTGCTCCTGCAGCATCATCATCAGAGCAGCAAAGTCTGGTGATGATGATGCCGGAGCTGCTGTGGACGGACCGGCCTCCATGGTCGGTAGCTGACTTTCCGACGTCTGCGGCGTTGCACCACCAAAACGCCTCTGATCCGTCTCCTGCTGGCGTTGACTACGGGTACGTATACCCTCCGTGTCGTCCTTTGGCAGAATCGGCATGATAATCCTTACTTCTGACACCAATTGTTACGAGCTTGGGGTTCGTGACAATAAAAACAGCCGATTAATTAACCAAAAATGACACTTTAATCAACACTAATTAACACTTTAAACACACTAATTACAACCACAATCGCACTATTAAACACTTCACTTCACTTAACTCGCAGTTGAAGATCGCTTCCGAAGATTCGCTTGTATCGCCAATTCAATACTGACTCAGTCGCTAGCGATTCGCAGCTTATATAGTCCGACAGTAATTTCCAGAACCTTCGAGAATGGAAATATCTAGAAAGTTCGGGAACATACCGGTCCCGACTGACTAGGTGTCGAAACATCGAGAATGTTCTAGCATCGAAAATTCTAGAAAGATCGTGACCCAATTAGTTCCACTACTCGATACTAGATGGCGTTAGTAGTACGTTGTGAACCCGGCATTAATTCTGGCGCGTAACAGTATCAACACCAATTAACACTGGTGTTCCTACAAGTGCAGCAAAGTTCACGGCATGCCAGTCCGCAACGTGTTGTTACTCTTGTCAGACGTCATCACAAGTCAGAAATACACACTGACGTCACATCCCGCCGTGAATACTTCCACTATGCACCAGTTAACCTGGTCAAGGTTGAAAACCTGTACCTCAGCAATTATTATGACGTGCCTCAAATGGACTGTTTGACACAAAAGAAGTATCTCGGAGACAAAAGAATAATAAAATTAAAATGCGGTGCTGTGTGTCAGACTCCTTGTTTTTATTGTGTAAAAATAATAAATTCGTTTCCTTATGTATACCGGTCCAGTTTTTCCAAATATGTAGTGAATTAAAGAAACGTTAGCACCTAGATATGTATCAAAGTACGAGCCCAGGAGTCGAGGTATATACTTTATAATTATTGTTATACCTGAGTACTATTTTTAATCAGGAACATTTATTAACTCTTTCTTAATTTTAAAAGGCAAAACAAATTCCATAGCATCATCCATTCATATTAAAATTTTAAATGCGAAAGCTAGTCTGTCAGTTTTCATTCCAAAGCCGCTACACAATTTGTTCAGATTTAACGTTGAAGAAGAATATATTCTATTTCATAAAGCTGAAGAGTTTATTTGTTTGGTTGAACGCGCGAATCTCAGGAACTACTGGTTCGAAATGAAAAAAATATTTAAGTGCTAGATACCTGATTTATCGCTGAAGATTAAAATAGGCTATATAACATCAGGCTATGACCGACAGAAGCGGAGCATTATTGAAAATGTGACGCAGACGAAGTTGCGCGGGACAGCTAGTATAGAATAATTTTGTACCTGGAGTACGACGAGATACGACGGCACGGTAGGCGCAATTGTTGAGCGATCGGCTGCTGCGCCGCATGTCGTGGGTTCGGTTTCCGCACGGAGCAAATATTTGTATGGCCTACAGATAGTTGTTCCGGGTCTGGCTGTTTGTGTATGTGACTTTGTATGTTTGTAAACGCACCCACGATACAGGAGAAATTCGTAGTGTGGGGCAACGTTTTAAAAAAAGAAAAGTAAAAAGAAAGAAATAAGTTCTAACGACCCCCCCACACACCCTAGTGTCAGAGTTTCTAAACCGCCGCAAGGGCCTTTGATATGGTTTATATGACGACTGGGATCACCGGCTTGTACGTGCCTTCCGAAGCACGGAATCATCTTTTTATCAAAAAGGTGATTCAAGGCTGCAATGTCCTTGTCAAACTGGGAAACAACTTTACAAACTATGCTTCCCGTGGGAATCTAACCCACAACCAACGGGTTACAATTTAAGGTAAACGCCTAAACTACTTGACCACGGAGGCAGATTGTACCTAGAGTAGGTTTTCTTGGGAAAATTTCCGGATTTCACGTGTTTTTCCCTAGTTTAATTAACAAATACTAATATTTACCTGAAATCGTATACGGCTCCATAAATCCTTTTCATGCACCGAAGAAGACGTGACAGACTGTCTTTTCTGCAAATCGATCCACCTTTCGGTATGTGGTTCATGAACTGGAATCAAAATATACATATCTACGTTATAAAAATTGCAGTCGTGTGTAATGTTACCTCAATTTTATATTCTAATCTTATCCTTTCCTTATATAATTCTTCCATTACGGAGTAAGTGACTCACAGACAACGCACAGCCGAAACTCCTGGTCGTAGAAAGCTAAAATTTTGCATGTTGGTTATTTAGGGAGTGTAGCACTTAGAGACAACTTCCCGAAATTCCCTAATGAGGATTAAGATATGTGCGTACGAATTCGTGGACAAAGTCTAGTATAGAAATAAAATTGAATAGAATAGAAAACATTTATTCGACACAGACACAAAACAACAGCAAAAACACATTATAATAAAAAATATATAAGAGAAACAAAACATAAAATAAAGAAAAATAATGGTATAGTAAATTTGGGCTGAGCGTGCCCATGCCGAAAGGGTTACCATCTCAGCATACAGAGCGTCAGACACCCAGCGCTGGTTTTCAGTTGGTACCCTGCAGTGTCACATGGACGAGGGCAAATAAAATAAATTCATACTGTTAAATAAATACATGCATGCAATTTTATGTTTGTACAAGGTAGTCTCGGGAAGTGCCTATATACTGATTCCATCACAAAAAAATCTTTCAATGACTGTAAGGTATACAATCGCTAAAGTACTAGGTATAGATTATTTGATCTAGGAAAAAGAAAATTGTCTCGTGGCAAAAGTCGCGCAAGCGAAGAATTAATTCATTGAAATCATTTACCCTGAGGTACTATCACAGTATATCTTTACCGTGGTACTATAATGTAAGCCGAAGGCTGTACTGCTACCCTTCTATTTGTTGAAACAAATGACATCCGTTACATTTAATGCTCAGTCATAGAATAGAACATTTGGGTTGCCGACGTCATTCATTTTGTGTCTAGACAAATATTTAACATTACTACCTCGATATTTTTGTTCTTCCGAATACTAATCATAATTCAGTGATAACTAATTTACATAATTAGAGCTTCTCTTCATTCAAAAAATGGTCTGGAGACCATTGCATTGTGTGCACTGCATTGGGCATTGTGACTCATTTACATTAGGACGAACCTATGAACCAATTCGGTTGCAGCCCGCATCCGGTCAGCTACTAGTATAAATAGGTTTTCGGTTACCCGTATTCGGTCCCAGACCGTTTTCGATGACTGAACATGGCTAAATTCTTGAAAAGCACCAGTAATTGTTCGGCTGAATGAGGTCACCGATTCCGGTAAATAGACAACTTAGGTACACAAATACCGTCGCCGTAATCGGTGACCAACTATGTTATAAACCCAATTCGATTACTCAATTAGTTAAACCGAATGCGGTTGCTGCATTCTTACAACAATCTTTTGGTTCATATAAGGCTGAGCATCAGCATTTATTGAAGTCATAGTTGCAAAACAAAGTTGAATTTGGGTTGGTCCCTGAATTGAGTATTTGGTGTTAAAAAAGAGACAAGTCCTACTTTTATACCAAGTTTGACAGGTTTGAAGGATAAAATAGAGTTTGACTAAGGCTTGTTTCACACGTACAACCAAAACAATTGGGCGAGCGCTAATTTGTATGAAAAGTCATAGTTAAGTTCGGAGACGGACCACATTTTGCTGTCACATTCGAGCGCGTGTGAGAGTCGGTGTCACACAATCGCAGCTACGTCCCACCAGCAGTGACACTGCGAACTACCGGCCGGCCACATCGCAAACTCACCCACATTTTGTAGGTACCTACTCCAACGCAACCGCAAGAAACCACAGTGAACTATTCACCCGTAACCACAACTTGCCCACCTTTTGTCGCGAAGGCGTGGTGTGGTTGTGGTATGTGTGAAACCAGCCTAAGAGGCAACATCAAGTTCTTAATTTAAAAATTGGAGACAAACGTATTCACAGCATCCTAGTTTTTGAGCTGGGAAGTGACACTGTGGTGTTGTTTGGTTTGACATTAAAAAAATTATGTAATAGAAAAGCATCTGCACAAGTTTCTACAATATTTTTTTATGATATTTCGGTGTTAAGTCTAGATAACCAGGGGCGGATCCTTGCTAGTGTAAGATAAATCAAAATGATAAACCTGCCAATCTCCTAAGGTCTTGTAGCTTGCTGCAGGGAAGGCACTGGTCTTCCACCAGAGATTCCACCGCTCCTCCAAGCCACTGTGGTAGCCAGGATACATTCGCCACCCACGCTCGGCACACACCTGAACAGAGGAAGGTGACCATGCAAATAATAAATCTTGCCTAAACATTTAAAAACATTTTTTTTTGTATTTCTCTCAGTTTGCTCACAGAACAGATGATCGATGGGACGAAATATTCTGAAGTGGCGACCGTGTACCGCAAGCCGCAGCGTTGGAAGGCCTCCCACAAGGTGGACCGATGAGCTGGTGAACCCATGGATGCAAAACCCACAGGACACACTTGGGGAGGCCTATGTCCAGTAGTGGACGTATTTCGCTGATATGATAATGATGATGGTGCCTCTCAGAAAACACTTTCATTTGAAATCTGAATTTGGGGGGTGTAGTTGCTCGCGTCCGTAGGATTTACCGTCTATTCCTAGATCCACCCTACACGTGCCCTCTGGGTGGTGCTAAACGAGTAACAGAGGCACTAATCATTATCTATGCCCAACGCCGAGTCAGGGCGGCGGTTAATTAACCCTACCAGGCTACCATAAGCCACGAGGACTAAATCCCCTCAAGAATAATGGAGGCCAGCATCAGATAAAGCAATCACTCCTTGCCAAACCAATAAAATCTTCTGGACACTTGCGGCCATTAATCAACATCAACGCCGAAACAGGGCGGCGGCTACTTATCCCTTTCAGGCTACCATAAGCTATGAGGTTTCATCAAATCACCTCAAAAAAAAATGGAGGCTAGCATCAGAGAAATGCTCGCTATTATCTTTCTCAAACAACCATGAACGCAGGACATAAAAATAATCTACCCCAGGAGGGTACCGGTGAAGCCGGAGAATCCCTCCCTGAGCTCAGCTCAGGCAGCCCCACGTATTCTGGGGGGGGCAATGTACTGCAAGAAGTGGACTTGACGAGCCCTACTAGACCAGAACATAAAAAAGTAGGAGCTACAAATACTTCAGGAACCAATAAAAAATTTGTCCAACAGGCATTCCATCCCAGCCTGTTCTTTTCAAGAAATAGAAGCGCATCAGTGGGAAGTATATATCCGGTCGAAAATAGATCCCATCTTGTCCAATCTGGCGCCGCCAGCATTAATACTGGCAGAACAAACCCAGACTGGCAAAAAGTACCAGATTTGAGAACACACAAAAGGAAAAGGTTGTCTGACTCACCGCCAATAACAAGCCCAGTAACTGAAACCAGAAACAGCTTCTCAATCCTACCAACCAATGTTGGAGAAACCGAAACTACTACTAAAGTGACTAAGCCCCCACCTCTCATCTTATATGGGATAGAAGACATCAACAAACTTGTAGAAGCAATAGACACAATACTTCAAAAAAAAGAGTATATACTAAAAGTAATCAAACAACAACTAAGAGTCAATTGCTCCACAGTTGACGCGCATAAAAAACTGATTACTCTTGTCAGAGAACTAAACCTTATAGGCCACACATTTACAAGGAAGGAAGACAAGTGCTTCAGAATAGTAATAAAAAATCTCCATCACACCACACCACACGATGCAATTGTTGAAGAAATTGAAAAAACAGGCAACAAAGTACGTGGAGAAATAATAAATGCCAGAATAGGACCCGAGAAAAGACCTTCAACAACATTCTTCGTAAATATAGAACCAAGCGAAAACAACAAAGCAGCTAAAAGTATAAAATATATCTACAACACTGCAGTCATCATTGAAGACCCCAGAAAAAGCCACAAAGTTGTGCAATGCACTAAATGTCAACAGTACGGCCATACAAAAAATAATTGTATGCGCCCATACCGCTGCGTCAAATGCGCAGGCGCGCACAAAACTACCGACTGCACCAAGAAAGACAGAAATACTCCAGCTAAATGTGCTTTATGTCTAGGCGAACATCCTGCTAACTATAAGGGTTGTGAAGTTTACCAAGAAATTTTGTCCAGGAAGGGTAAGAGAGACATCACTACCAAAAGAACTCATTCGCCGAAATTTTCTCAGACCACAATACCTCAACCAAAAAAACCAACCCTAGACAAAAAAACAAATCACAGAAGCTACTCCGAAGTAGCTAGAACGCGAAAACACCCTCAACAAAACCATAGGACTATAGAGCGAGATAATACGGAAGATTCCCTACCAACATCGGAACTAATAAAAAATAACACGCACAACCCAAGATCATCCTTTGATAACTATCGACAACAGCAAGAGCAAGATAACCATATGTCAACACAAGTCACCCAAGACTTAATCTCTAAACAATTAGAAAGAATGGATATGCTTTTCAGCCAAATGAGCACACTGTTGAGGCTCATAACAACCCTCATAGATAAGCTTTCGCGATGATTGCTCTTAACATAGCGACATGGAACATCAATGGGCTAGCCCCAAATGTACACGAAGTCGAGGTACTGTTAAAAATGCATAAAATCGACATTCTACTAATATCAGAAACACATTTCACGCAAAAGAGCCTAGTTAGTATACGGGATTACACGATCTACAGTACCAACCACCCAGATGGCAAAGCCCATGCGGGCACAGCTGTTATAATAAGATCATCCATCAAACATCACGAACTTACCCCATATGAGACGGAACATATCCAAGCCACCACAATTGCGGTAGAAGGAAAGACATGTAGTTTCAATGTATCTGCAATATACTGTCCGCCGAAACACAAAGTTACCGAAGAACAATGGACACATTACTTTAACAGTCTGGGCCCCAGGTTTATAAGTGGAGGCGACTGGAACTCTAAGCATCCACATTGGGGATCTCGTTTAATATCTACCAGAGGACGGCAACTATTATTGACGATTAATAAGAATAAGCTTACAACACTATCGACAACAGAACCAACACACTGGCCAAGTGATATGAATAAATTACCTGACATCATAGACTTCTTCATTTGCAAAGGAATGTCACAATATTACACCATGACAAAATCATGCCTTGATGGCTCCTCAAATCATACTCCGGTTCTTCTGACAGTCAGTACGACACTACTAGAATATCAGACCAATCCTAGACTGTACAATAAACATACTGACTGGGAATCATTCCGCGAAATAATTAACACTAGACTAGACCTGACGACTCCGCTAAAGACGCACGAGGATATTGAAACTGCCGCTATAAATTTTACGAATGCAATACAAGTAGCTTGCTGGCTAAGTACTTCAGATAGACCCCGAAACACAATTAGGCACAACCCAGTACCATGGGAGATACGGTCCAAAATACTTGATAAACGAAGATTACGTAGAGTATGGCACTGTAGTAGACTGCCAGATGACAAACGAGCATACAATAAAGCTATTGTTGAGTTGAAGAAACTGATCAGTGATGCTAAAAACGCCACATTGAAATCACAACTAGAGGCAATGACAGCGACTAAGGCAACAAATTACTCACTGTGGAAAGCTACATCAAAGTTAAATCAACCAAAAATGCCTAATCCACCACTTAAACTTGACAACAACAAATGGGCTAGAACAGGACAGCAGAGAGTCGACGCCTTTGCAAATCACCTTGCGGCCGTGTTTAAACCTTATGACGACATAAACTGTGACGAGATAGAAATCAACAAAATATTAAACCAAGACTTTCAACTAGACACCCCTCTGAAGCCAACTAATCCCAGAGAAGTGATCAGACAAATAAATAAACTTGACAATAAGAAGGCGCCTGGCTTTGACCAAATATCAAAAGAGATCTTAGTACAACTACCTAAGAAAGGAATTGTATATCTTACATCACTGTTCAACAGCTTACTTAGAGTTGGACATTACCCCACAATCTGGAAGATATCTCAAATTACCATGATATATAAGGATGGCAAACCTATTAACGAAGTCAGCTCGTATAGACCAATAAGCCTGTTACCGACTATATCTAAGGTTTTTGAAAAGGTATTACTTGCTAGAATGCTTAAGTGTATGAATGAAAAAAGAATAATACCAGATCACCAGTTTGGCTTCCGCAGAGAACATGGTACAGTGGAACAGATACACAGAGTTGTGGACCAGATAAGGCAATCCTTGGAGCGAAAGGAGTACTGCTCGGCGGCTTTCTTGGATATTCAACAGGCCTTCGACAAGGTATGGCACAAAGGACTTCTCTGCAAGATCAAGAACCTCCTGCCTCACACATACTTTGGCTTGTTGCAGTCATATCTATCAGACAGAATATTCCAAGTGGTGGATGGAGAATACACCTCCGGCTTTCAGGACATAGAAGCAGGAGTACCCCAAGGCTCGGTATTAGGACCAGTACTTTATACCATCTACACATCAGACCTGCCACTTACACCGGGAGTAGTCACAGCTACATTTGCAGATGACACTGCAATATTGGCCAGTAGCTCTGAACCTGGAACTGCATCTCAAAACCTCCAAATTGGACTGGACAACATAGCACAATGGCTCACAAAGTGGCGAATCAAGGCCAGCGCCGAAAAATCCTCCCATATCACATTCACCCTACGCAAAAAAGACTGTCCACCAGTAAAACTCGGCAATCATCTACTCCCGCATAAGGAATCGGTCAAATATCTAGGAATGCATCTGGACCGCAGACTCATATGGAAATGTCATCTCCAAAAAAAAAGAGACCAACTGAATCTCAAGTTCCGAGAACTACATTGGCTACTTGGGAGACACTCCGTGTTAAGAACCGACAACAAGCTTTTAATTTATAAAACCATATTAAAACCTATATGGCTATACGGAATCCAACTGTGGGGATCGACCTGCAGATCAAGTATGGAAATAGTCCAGAGAGCACAGAACGCGATTCTGAAAACTATCGCAAATGCACCGTGGTTCATACGTAACGATGAATTGCATTACGAGCTCCATATCAAAACGGTCAAAGAAGAAGTCAAAAGCTACGCCGAAAAGTACAAAAAGCGACTTCATACACATCCAAACACCTTAGCAACACAGCTGATCAGTATAAACTATCCCAAAAGGCTAAAGCGACATCACATCATTGAACTTTCTGAAGGACCTTGATATTAAAAGAGAGGAAAGAAGCTCACTGGAGCACTCCTTCTTCAAAGCCATATGACACTACAAAGAATCTGTTCATAGTTAATCGACTGATCGCAGATACTCAAAAGAGAAAAAAAAAAAAAAAAAAAAAATTTGAAATCCATTCCAGGAGGGTGCATAAAACAATTTACATTGACGCCTTACGGCCAAAAAGGAATAAGCGACTTTTTGTTGGCGAAATCGACTTAAATAGGTTAACTCGAAAACGAAAAGCCGATTATAAACATTTTTAAGTCGATTTCGCAAAAAAATGTTGCTTATCCCTTTTAGGCCATCTTTTAGAGTCGGCCATATTAGATTGGGTTTTATGTCAACGCTTACCGTACAATGTCATTCAAACCGAAGTGTACATACAACAAGTCGATCAAGCAAGCAAGCCCATTACCTAATAAATAAAAAAAAACAAGTCGACCGCTTGTACATAACTGTTTTAAAATCTTGTTGCAAATATGACCGATCATACAGATTAACTAACAAGTCTTAGATATAAGCTTGAAAATTCCCTGCAGGAGGCCGTGTTTCCGTATAACTAATAACCTTAAGGACTTTACTGTAATGAGTGACTAGGTTGCTATAAGGCAAATAACGTGCCCCATGATCAACAACATCATCGCTTTCCATCAGGTGAGAAGATGGCCAAAGCTTTTCAACATAAATAAAACTGATAAATAATATCTTTTACACAATCCAAACAACGAAGCAAGAAAACGATGACACTCAATAATGAGTGTCATCGTTTTCTCATATCAATTGACAGCCCCTGACCAATCTTAAAATGGACATAACAGGTACAACTTGCCCATTTTTAGGGTTCCGTAGCCAAATGGCAAAACGGAACCCTTATAGATTCGTCATGTCTGTCCGTCTGTCTGTCTGTCTGTCTGTTTGTCCGTCCGTATGTCACAGCCACTTTTCTCCGAAACCTTAAGAGCTATGTTGTTGAAATTTGATAAGTAGATGTGTTGCGTGAACCGCATAAAGATTTTCACACAAAAGTAGAAAAAAAGCAATACATTTTGGGGGTCCCCATACATAGAACTGAAACTCAATTTTTTTTTCATCGTACCCATACGTGTGGGGTATCTATGGATAGGTCTTCAAAAATGATATTGAAGTTTCTAAAATAATTTCTTTCTAAACTGAATAGTTTGCGCGACAGACACTTCCAAAGTGGTAAAATGTGTGTCCCCCTTTTTTTTTTTTTTTTTTTTTTTTTTACTGATGGGAAATCATCCAATGACTCCTCCCGCTCTGGGTGTAGCGGGAGGGAGTGTCAGACTTCTACTGACTAAAACCCATCCATGTTCCTTCATTGCCCTTTGTGTTCCGGAGCCACGGTGTCTCTTGCGAATAATCCCGCGACTCCGGCAGGCGTCGGCCCTTTCGGGCCCGGGTCGACACGTCCTGTCGTCATGTGTGTCCCCCCTTAACTTCTAAAATAAGAGAATGATAAAATTAAAAAAATATATGATGTACATTACCATGTAAACTGTCAGCGAAAATTGGTTTGAACGAGATCTTTTTAATACGTCACAAATCGTAGGTAAATCGCAACTTCTGCTTACGGAACCCTCAGTGCGCGAGTACGACTCGCACTTGGCCGTTTTTTTTTTTATTAGCGAAGGTGTCTCTAAGCTCTATGTAGCTGCATACGCGGTGATTCCGAGATCTGTGGCCTAAGTGCGAGTCGTTCGTCAATCATCAATGTACAAAAATCGTCAATTTGTACCTATTAAAACTAAATAAGCGCTGCCTGGTGGCAATAAAAGGAAACCTGGTATACCCCCCGCAGATATAAAATTGGCAATCAGAATGCTGCCTTAAAAATTACTAACAATTAGAATAAAAGCCCAGGCAACCTTTGTTCAGACTCCTGCATGCCATACTATACAAAAGTGTCAAATATTCCCAATCAACCTTGAACTGAATGCTTTAGCGATAAAGTTGAAAACTATCAACATACACAACAAAAGTCTGTACATTATTGGACACTCGGACACCTCCATCATCTGCCTAGCCTTTTCCTAACTACAATGGGGTTGGCTTCCAGTCAAACCGGATTCAGCTGAATACCAGTGTTTTACGAGGAGCGGCTGCCTACCAGACCTCCACAAACCATTACCTGGGTAACACGGTACCTACTTCTTGGCAAGACTGGAGTCAGATTTACTGGCTTCTGACAATCCGTAACGACTGCCAAAGATCTACAAATGACAGCCAGGACCAACGGCTTAACGTGCTTTCCGAGGCACGGAGGAAACTCGATGGTCACTCATCCACAGACAAACCTTGGCAAGCGTTGCTTAACCGTGCAGATCGACCTGTGGGGCTGTTATTATTTAGCCACGAGCTCCTCGACACTCGGACACCTCTATTGGACAGCTATAAATACGGCCGTGCACCTTTGCGGAGACGGGGTGGGTCGCTATACTGCAATTTAATTGTTATTATAGACTTTATGAATTTATATTATTGTATTTGCATACAAGAGTATTATTTAGGTACAAAAGCACGCAAACTCGTTTTATTTGTCATAAATAACGATTAAATTGAAGCTATCGACTACCTAGTCACTTTGTCCAGTAATTATATTTATATCAAGTAATTACCAACGACCGTAAATATCAGAGGTAGTTTGTATTGTAATTACAATAAAAAAGATAAGTATATAAAGTAATATAAATAAAAAGTAACATTTTAATATCATAGAAGTATTACTAAGTCATGTCATTTATTCAAAACAACATACTTTATGTACCAACTACTTTATATCCATGCCAATATTACAATTTTTAATGTGAAAGACACTCTTTATGACATTCTATCTGACGGTTCGTCTGTCTATATGTGTTACTAGCATTTCCAAGTCTTAACGGCTGTCCAGATTTTTATAAAAAAATTGACACACGGGAAGACCATTAACAGAGAATTTAGGACTCCTTTTATCGCGGGAGATTTTTCCCCTTCAGATATATACTACGCATGAAAAATGGGAATACGCATTAAAAAAAATATTTATTATTTACACAGTTTACCTAAAAATATACAAAAATACTAACAGTAATACTAACAGTGAAAATAGAATCAAAACTGCTCGAAAAATAAATATATCTATCCCTCTCGCGAAAACGCTGTTTTTTATGGCAGCTATATAGGCGTCATGGACTTTGACGTCAAAGTCCTTATCGGACTTCTCGTTCTAATTGTAATCTTTGAAATTTATAACGTCATCGCTGATGATGATATTTTAAAAATAATTTCATGATTGTTTACAGCTTATAAGTATTTCATTTTGCAAATAACTCCCGAATATCATGCATATTCCCTATTTCCGAGAGTATCGGGATAAGCTGCTGGCAGAATCTATAAGTCTTAAATGAAACTGCGTTCGTGAACATTGCACCACACAACCTTCTAGTTGGACTTGTGTACCCGTTTACGACTAAACAACTAATTGTGTCAATGAAATAATAGCGCGTAATTGTAGGTCTAGGCAACTACCTAAACATGAAGCTTAGTAAATATAGGTTTATAGTATGTACAGGAGCTCATGGCTAAATAATAACAGCTGAACATGTCAATCTTCAAGGTTAAGCAACGCTTGCCGAGGTTGGTCTGTGGATGGGTGACATTCTTAACATACGGAGTTTCCAACGTGCCTCGGAAAGCACGTTAAGCTGTTGGTACCGGCTGTCATTTGGAGATCTTTGGCAGTCGTTACGGATAGTCAGAAGCCAGAAAATCTGACACCAGTCTAGTCAAGAAGTACCGTGTCACCCAGCTAATAGGTTGTGGAGGTCTGGTAGGCAGCCGCTCTACGTAAAATACTGGTATTCAGCTGAATCTGGTTTGACTGGAAGCCGACCCCAATATAGTTGGGAATAGGCTAGGCAGATGAATGAAATGTATGTACAGCGTGTAGCAGAATAAACACAATACCTCATAAGGGGCCATTGTAATCATCATTACGAGCTACTTTCACTATGGCGAAAAAAAAATGAACTGTTCAGTGTATTTTGTCGAGTTTTGCACATAAACGTATGGGGCAGTCGATTTTTAGCGATTTCAGTGTTGGTCCCTTATTGAAAGTTGTCTATTATGATGAGTACAATGACCCCTTAAAATATTACATTTATTCTGTTACACATTGTATAACGTACAGCGAAACTATTTAAACCGTATCACAAATTGTGCCTTACGTCAACATAGTCTGTTAACAACTTAGGTATTGATGAATATCACACAAGAATGATAATAAAACTAATTATAAATGCTCCTTGAAATAACTATTTACTACTTCTATTAAATGACTTGTTATTTGCTAGATAATTACTTAAAGTTAAATCATTACTGGGAACTGTAAGTGCAGGAGTCAACTACGTGTTTCCCAAGAAGTGCTATGTTGTACCTTGACCAGCAGGCCGGGCCCCGATCCGCTGTCATTGAGCCTGAACACAAACGGCTCGTCATCATTAAAGCTGCCGTCCATTCTTCAGCCTAAAAACATGACTTTTTTACTATTCAAAATCGGACTCGCTCATCGGGAACATTTCTAACTTTATTCATATCAGCCGCGATATATCTTCGCCTTCAATGGAATAAACTCGTGTATGTGAACGCGTGAATCGCATGTCAGCTTATCATCGCAATCGTAATACTGGCTGGAGTCGTGATATCGTTCGAAACACGTTTCGGTGACGTTAGTCGGGAGAGCGTTCCGTTCGACGCGGTCGACTGGCGCACACCGCCGCCCGCCCTGTACTGTCTCCGATTCTCGAAGTTGGTTACGTTGCAAGCTGATGCCCACCCCCAGTGATTTATTAACCCCCGTTCGTGACACGAGCCTCCTGTAAAAAGCAACGTAACAACGATAATGCATTTTGTTAGTCTAATGACGCGTCCCTTTTTATATTTAACCGAAGTTCGGCAAAGTTGAATAACATTTTTGATGAATGCTACACGGCGCGGCGGTTGTATTTTTATACGTTTGCGAACGACTCGATTTCATGAGAGACTTTGATTGAATTATGTTTATGGGGATGTTTTGTAATATTAAAACTTGAACATTGAATAAATATCATTAAAAATCATGCGTTAGCGTGACGATGATTCCGTCCTTTATTATATTTATTCAGACTCTGGTTTTGATGAATATTCATGTTAAATATCGAAAAAAGAAGAAAACTGGATTCAAATACTTCTTGATTTATTAATAAGTAATTAAAACATAGTCCGTCTTGCCTAGGTTTTACATTGTAATCAATATACCTATGTACCTAAGTATATAAAATTATTCCGTTACATACTTACTGTGTAAGTAATTGAGTGATTTAGTGACAGACTGGACTGAGTGACTGGCAGTTTCGGCTGTGCGTTGTCTGCCAGTCGAGTGAATGGCAGACAACGCACAGCCGAAACTAAGAGAGAGTTTCCCGGAATTCCTACGGGAACGTGGAAAAACGCGATATGCGTGTGAAGTTGTGGGCAAAGCTAGTAAATTATTTAATACTAGCTGACCCGTGCCCACTTCGTTGGGCGGTAAACATTTTAACTTCTGATGAAATGATGAGTGTGGTTCGGTTAGTACTGAGTGCTATGATTTATTTCCTGACTGCCAAAAGGAGGGTTTTGTTTTTATTGCATATGTACCTATGTAGCTAGGCTAGCGAGCCGCTGCGAGCGCTCAGCGCTAGACTCCCTATCCCTTGTTGCAGAGACATGCTGCTTTAAATCACTGAGACGCTGTGCACGTTCAGCGCTAGATTCCCGAGCACGGACCTGCGATGTTCTCCAGCTTTGGTTAGCAAGCCGCTGTGAACGCTCGGAGCTAGATTTCCCAGCGCGTGCTTGCGAAATATTTTCTCTATTCCTCGAGAGGCGCAGATGATTATCAAGAGCAGACTCTGCCGTACGGCGTACTCGAGCTGCTCTTGTCTCATGTCTGGGATGTCTGACGGGAAAGTTGAGATTTCCTTTTAGGCATGATAAACAATCGCTGAAACTGTCCGATATCCCAAAAACAGAAATATCACAGCAGGCTTCGAACTCGAAGAATGAGAACGAAGTAATATTGTAATTGTGTTTTGAGAAACCGAGCAACCAAAACAATAGACCAACAACATTCAACCAACATTCAACCAACTACGTACAACTCACGTACCTAACGACAAAAGTTAAATAATAACTGGAGAGGGTCATTAATCCGCGGAAAATCTTAACACCACGATTCAGAAAAATTACATAATTGCACAAAACATGTTATACTGCGGTTCGTGAATGGACGGCGCGGGCGGCGTTTTGCGATTTAGTAATTTTATATTATCTTCGAAACTATTCAACCAATTGACATACTGTATTGAGCAAATCGTATCTCTATGATGTTCTTGTGATCATTATAACATTGTTTTCGATAAGGTTTAATATTTTGTTGTTTAAAAAATCGTTCAAAGATAAGTACATCGAAAAATACTTTTTTTAACACATAAAAGCTACTATATCTGCTAAAATATAAAAGATATAAATATGGTGCCGCGGACTTTTTTGTAGAACTATTCAAAGCGGACCAGGTTGCCATACATTGTTTTCAATTATATACAACTGTTAAGGCAGCGCACGCAAATAACTCTGTTGTAAGAGCTATTTTTTTCCGCCTGGATAGACAAAAATTGAGTTAGTTTGGCTAATATGCATGATATCTTTATAATTTATAGCCTATAGCATTCCTCAATAAATGGGCTATCTAACACTGAAAGAATTTTTCAAATCGGACCTGTAGTTCCTGAGATTACCCCCTACATACAAACTTACAAACTTACAAACTTACAAACTTACAAACTTACAAACAATTTTACCTCTTTATAATATTAGTATAGATAAATACAGATTATTTTCACATACCAATAAAATTATGAAATCCAATTCTGAATTTTATTTATTGACTAGCTGACCCGCGCAACTTCGTCTGCCTCACATTATCCATTACTGCTGCGCTCCTATTTGTCTTAGCGTGATGATATATAGCCTATAACCTTCCTTGATAAATGGGCTATCTAACACTGAAAGAATTTCTCAAATCGGACCAGAAGTTCCTGAGATTAGCGCGTTCAACCAAACAAACAAACAAACTCTTCTGCTTTATAATATTAGTACAGAAGTATGGATGTAAATATTGATTAGATAGGCACATACGAGTGCTTCTCCACAGAGATTTATTTATTTATTTATAGGATCGCCAACAGAGACAAATACAAGAGTGCGCTTCCAATTACAGGCGACCACATCATTCACTTAATATCTAGGTAGGTACATAAAGTTTGACAAGAACGGGAACATTAAAATAAACAATAATAAACTACAAAAATTAAAAGGAAAACAAAATGGGATGAATGCAAATAATTACATAGAAAACACAAAATAGTAATCACAAAATAATAATAAAAAATTAAACCCAAACAAATAATTTGAAACAAATTCATATGAAACCACACAACAATATCAAAACGATAAAAAAACACCAAATAAAATACTATATTGTCTTGGATACCAGGCCTTTTATGTATTTTTAAACTTTGTTTATTTACGTGCAATATCCAGCTCGTTATGCTTCGATACTTCGTTATACTGCCTACAGAGCCTTGGCAAAGCGGCGAAGTGTCCGAGGTTTGTTTTGGATCCCGGCACATAAAAAAGTTTATTACTTTCCCGCGGCAAGCGAGATGATGCACTTATAATTATACAGCTTTCCAAGAAGCTCGCTACAGTCAAACCCCATTGAACAGTTTGTGAAGAAATGTGAGATCTAGAACTTTTCTTCTATCTACCAACGAGAACATTTTTCCATGTAATATTACTACACGCGGATTTCACCAATGAAACTGATCGCTATCAGTACATCGAAACAACGAAACTGACAGCTCGTATACGTAGTTCATAATTATGTTTAGCTAAGTTACAACAGTAAGTAAGGAGTAGTTATTACTAAGTTACTAAGATTAACTATGAGCGAGTGACTATGATATGCATGTCCATGCGCAGCACATTTTGGGGCCGAGTCACCCGCGTCCGTAGGAGAATAAGTACCCTTCAGCGAATCCCTACACGTGGTCCCCGGGTGGTGCTAAACAGGTGACACTAACCGCCTCCGTGGTCTAGTGGTTATACCACCTGATTCAGACCCAGAGGTCCCGGGTTCGATTCCCAGCGGAGACAAATTTTTTGCTCGGTTTGGTTGGTGGTAGGACTTGTTCTAAGTCCGCCTGGCAAGCTACCACCATCTTGTTTACGTCTGTCGCCATAACAACTATGTTAACAGCATTGTTGTGTTCCGGCAGTTATAGGTATGATAGCCAGTTTCTCTCTGTAAGAGGATTCCGGGTGAAACTCGCTTCCATCTTCGGCCTAATCATCACTTTCCATCAGGTGAGATTTGGGCCAAGAGTTTCCCCGTTTCGTAAAAAAAAAAAACATGCAAAAGTGTTCTAACATCACTGTGATAAAGCACGCATGTGCCAACCTAATTAATAAGTATTTATACCTATCAATAAAATATAACACTGAATTTCATTATTTTATTGGCTTGCGTTATAATTATCAATTAGGGAAGGAACATTTTCAGGATTGTAAGAAATTATAATTTAAACACATAATAATGTCAACTTACTTTAATTTACAGTATTAAAATACAAACATGATTAATCCCATTAAGCATTATAATATTAAGCTTCTTAGTAATACATAAAGATGAAAGTCTATATATGCTTAGAATGATGTTTGTTACCTCCTTAAATCAAAGCTCATCGTCTGAATGGATTCGGCTAAAACTCGAAACACGGGTAGACAATGAAAGAATTAAAACAGGATTATATATCCCGGTACTGAAACAGATAAACGGGATAACGGGGTTCTAACATTTTTTCTATGGGTAATGGCATAAAAAATTTACGTAAAATAATTAGGTACATGAATTTAAATTAATAGATTTGCTAATTTAAAAAAATAGGTAAATTTGCTATAAAACTCACAACTTTTGAACTTTTCCTTTTATTTGCAGTCCAACACGGGCAATGTTCCTGCCACTAGTAATTGTTCCCACATTTTAATAGCATGCATTACCTTTAATGCTCTATAAACGATACGAACGCTAAATGAAATTATACTATCTGCTATAAAGTAACATTTACTCTATAATTAAATACTATAAAACTTTAAATTGAAATTCCTGCCGCTTCCTGTAACCCAGTATTATGGCAAACAGCTCGCGTGATACAGGTTGTTTCAAAATAAAATGCCCGCTTTAAAAACCTACAAGCCGTTGCCAGTTGTCATTCAACTATGCTTTTGCATAAAAAGGGCAAAATATTTCATTAGCCGAGTTACTTAGGGTACTACGATTGCGTGACTTAACACAACTTCCACTTATCTATCTATATTTACTTAGATTATATTAAACAAAAAAAAAATAAAAATGTGTTGTTTGAACCATGTCATTTAATTACCCTCGCTTACATTGTCAGAAGGCATAACGTGACATTAGAAAAAAAAATTAAATGAACAAAAAATATTGTAAATAGAATGAACGAGCTACGTATTGTAGTACCTAAGTACACATTTCCTGATCATTAAAATAGTTTGATGTGTTTTTCTTACTGATAATATTATAATTAATTTAAATAGCCATTGTTTTTATTTTTATAATTTAATTACTTAAAGATGGGAACTGAATCCTGAATGAAAATCTTGACGTAAAAGATTCTTATTTACATAACAGGCCTTGTTGCTATTCCATCAATTCTCTGGCCTAGACTAGCGTCAAGGACCCAAAACAAATAAAAAAAAATAGGTAATGTGTAAGCAATGTCTTCTGGGCTACCATTTCCCCAAAGCTCAATACTGGGCCCATTCTTTTTTTGTTTAGATAAATGATTTACCATTTTTATGTGATTTTTTTCAATTTGCTGATGATACTGCTCTCGTATTTAAAGTAGATAGAACTAGACACGAATTTGACGATGTTAATACATACTGCACTCACCATAGTAACGTATTGGTGTACGACAAACAATCTAATGACAATAAAACAAAATGAATACAATATAATATTTGTCTTACAAAATGTCAAAAATCTAGGAGCCCATGTCATCTTAAGTGACGAGGTGCTCGAAACTGTAGATTCAGCTGTTTTCTTAGGCATAACAGTTGATGGCAAACTTCAATGGGGCCATCAATTATCAAAACTAACAGGAAAGCTTAGCTTTGCCGCCTACGCCGTCTGGAAATTTAGACGACGTTGACACAGCTCGGTTAGTCTAATTTAGTGATTTACATAGTTTTATGTCCTACGGTATTCTACTTTGGGGAAAAGCCGCTGACATACAAAACATATTATTTTTTTCTACTAATCGAGCCGTACGAGCAATATTATACCAACTAGAATCTAGTCTCTTTAAGGGACTTTTACAGGCATTTATTACTCACGGTTGCTTCCCATTTATTTATGCCAGCATACTATATATCAGGCAAAATGTAAACATATACGCCAAAACCAGTGATATCCACAGTTTTGACACCAGAAATAAGCACAAATTTCGTAAGGTCCGGGCTCATTTGTGGGGCTCAGTATCCGCTTTTAGAATTAGTTACCCCTTTCGTTTCTAGACTTGCCGTTTAATGCATTTAAATAAATTACCTATACGGTCAGAATAATTAACAGTGATTGTATCATAAGTAAAAATTGTGCGTGTTTTCAATACAGCAATCAATTATATATTCTTACCGTCAGTAGCCTTTTATCTACACTAATATTATAAAGAGGAAAACTTTGTTTGTTTGTTTGTTTGTTTGATTGTAATGAATAGGCTCAAAAACTACTGGACCGATTTTAAAAATTCTTTCACCATTCGAAAGCTACATTATCCACGAGTAACATAGGCTATATTTTATTTTGGAAAAAAATAGGGTTCCGTAAGATATTTGGGTTTTTCGGACACAAGGTGTAAAAATCAACCAGAAAAGTTACTTATTTTGCGTACGCTGCCTAAACTATAAAAGATAGAACCATGAATTGTTCTAATTAATTGTAGATCTTATAAATATCTACAAAAAAGTCCGCGACACACTATACCTATCTATGTCGAGTGAGGCACAACAACCACTTTTATATTTTTAAATCTTGATTTTTTTTTGGACTATATTTAAACGCGTTTATTTTACTCATGCTATTAATCCTTATCAAAATAAAGTATTTCATCACTAATTACAGTTTATGTAGATAATATTTGGTCTTTGAATGATTAAAATCGGACGTTTGGTTTTGAAGTTATGGCGAAATTAAAATATTACGATTTCTGCTGCACGGCCCGTTGCGAAGTGGACGTCACCAAGGCCCCCGGGTGCGCGTGCGGGACAGTTTAGATCTATGAGTAATAAAGTGTCCTCCACACTATTCCGAAGTTGCACGAGGCGAAGTGCTCTCCGAAGTTGACCGAATTCCGAAGTAGGTGTCCACACACTCGAGCAACTTCGCGAAGAGCTCAGTCGCCCGTTCCCCCGTTCCCCTCACGATAGACATAATGGATAACGTTCATGTGGCAACTGCCGTTGCAATGTGTACTCTCGCATAATACAATTCCTGCGTATTTACTATGGCTGACGCGAACCGAAGTGAGCCGAGTAGTGTGGACAGACGCTTCGTGTTCGAACTTCGAGTCCTTTGACTCGGGCGCAAAAACCGACAACAACTGGAAGTCGCCCGGGGCGAAGCGAAGTTGCACGAGGCGAAGCGAAGTGCCCTTCTACACTATCGTATTCGCTCAACTTCGATCAACTTCGGGAATAGTGTGGAGGCTACATAAGGTACACGCGTGGCTCAGAAGCCGCTAGGATAATTGTGTTCTGTGCTCAGAAGACGCGAGGTCGGCTCCCTACGCAGCGGTCGTGCGCGAAGTCTAATAATATTCGTGCGATTTTTTTTAGATTTCGTTCTTAGAACTATACCTACGCAAAAGTTCTTCTCAGAGCTAAACAACAGTTCTTCTCAGAGCCAAACAACAGTTCTTTTCAGGGCTAACCAACAGTTCTTTTCAGGGCTAACCAACAGTTCTTTTCAGAGCTAGAATATTACACGCTATTAACATTTTCTTAAACATTTGAAAATGCCTAAGAGAGCCAGGTCTCAACTTACTAAACATAGTTCTCAAGCACGGGCAGCAAGAATACGCCGTATGGGAGAATCTTCACCTGAACGTTCACAACGCCTTGCTGAACAAAATCAGAGACACTCTCTGGTACGCGCTCGAGAGTCGAGTGTCGAACGTTCGCAACGCCTTGCACAACAAAATCTGAGAACCTCTGAGTTATAATATTATAAAGCAGAAGAGTTTGTTTGTTTGTTTGGTTGAGTACGCTAATCTCAGGAAATACTGGTCCGATTTGAAAAATTCTTTCAGTGTTAGATAGCCCATTTATCGAGGAAGGCTATAAGCTATAATAATATGTATATCATTAGGCTAAGTCAAAAAGGAGCGCAGAATTAATGGAAAATGTGACGCAGACGAAGTTGCGCGGGTCAGCTAGTACAATTATATAGTATGACTTCGAACAAAAGTTAGATTCACATGCTATAACATAATCTTCTCATCATCATGTTTTATTATGAATTGTATTGCAATATTTGGTTAACAAGCGACCTTGAGAAAATGAGAACAACCGGCAGCAAGTTCGTCATGCTCCCTTAGATGTCGCTGCTGGCGACAGCGTCGGGGATCAATATGTCAAAGGGGCAATCAAAACCCAAAAACTCAAAACTAAAGCATTTATTTCAATTATACCATTTACAGGCACTTTTGAATTGTCAAAGTCGGTCGGTCCAAAAAAAAAAGATGAAGGTATTTGCACGGTCCAAAGCGTAGATCTCTATGGAGAAGAACGTGCAAGAAACTCCATGGACAGTCTTTTTAAAATAATAAATTATTACAAACTTTTGTATACATCGTGTTAAAATTATACATCATGTGAGAACGATGTAAAAGACGAGCAGGATAAAAGGGCCCGAAATAAAAAAAATATCAATTCAAAGAAATTATTAAAATAAACCATGGCAACTGAGAAATGACCAGTCCCAAACGACGGCGACCGTTTACGAACATGACGCATGTGCCGTGCCCATTCGTCTCAACCATTTTGAATGGAGCCAAATGATACAAAGCATACGCCACCATCAGCTGGGTTTTTGAGTGAGCATGACACTCCCAACCGCCAGGGCACATTCAAGTCAAAAACAGACCTAATACGAATAGCTATAGTTTAAGTTTAAGCTACACAGCACTCACACATGTGCCGTTAATGGATAAAATTATACAATGCCAAAAAGTTGAGTCTATACAATGCAAACACACACATATTTACAAATTTTGCTACTATTGATTTATATAATTAACAATAATGGATCAGTGAGTGAGTTAAATTAAATATAAAAATCATTAAAGACGTCTATATGGTAAATATATTTACACAAACATATCAACAAGTTTGACTTAGTCTACCTACACCTAAGATTGTCCTATGGAGCAGGACCAGCATGGTTCCAAGCATTCTTATCTTGAATATAATTTGTAATATGCTTGTTTCCAAAGTGTGCTCATAAAGTAAGTTTTAAATTTTCTTTCATTGAATTCTAAAATGTCACAAGGTATTTTGTTGTAACATTTAATACAATACCCCATGAAAGATGTTCGTACTTTGGCTGTTCTATAAAATGGTTGATCTAATTTATTTCTATTTCTAGTATTAAAATTATGTCAATCACTTATTTTTGCTAAAGAGATGTCGATTTTTCCTTACATACATAATGTTTGTATAAATGAATTGACAAGGGACTGTCATAACATTAATCTTTGTAAAGACTTCCCTAAGAGAATCGTGTCGACGTATATTGTAAATGGCTCTGACAGCACGCTATTGATAAATAAATATGGATTCAATCTCAGCAGCCTGACCCCACAGCAAAATACCATACGACATAATGCTGTGAAAGTAACTAAAATAGACCAAACGCGCGGTTTCTACATCTGTTAACTGTCTTATTTTTCTAGTGTGTGTAGACATTTGTGCCATTTAATTGAATTTAATGTAAATTACTATAACTATCATAAAAAAAATTATTATACCATTGAATAAATTCAAGTTCTTCTAACTTCTAACTGGCAGATGTGTTACTGGGGAGTTTGGTGTGCCTTAAGATGCCATCCGTCCGGGCGGGGTTCTAATAAGAGTTATCTTTGATTTAACCATTAATATGAATTAAAAACTATTTTCTTGCAAAGTTTTTAAAAAAACTGGCCAATTGCGAGTCGTACTCGCGCACTGAGGGTTCCGTAAGCAAAAGTTGCGATTTACGATTTATGACCTATTAAAAAAAAACTACTTACTAGATCTCGTTCAAACCAATTTTCCCTGGTAGTTTACATGGTAATGTACATCATACATTTTTTTTAGTTTTATCATTCTCTTATTTTAGAAGTTAAAGAGACACACACACACATTTTACCACTTTGGAAGTGTCTGTCGCGCAAACTATTCAGTTTAGAAAAAAAATGATCTTAGAAACCTCAATATCATTTTTGAAGACCTATCCATAGATACCCTACACGTATGGGTACGATGAAATTTTTTTTTTTGAGTTTCAGTTAAGTATGGGGACCCCCAAATTTTTTTTTTTCCTATTTTTGTGTGAAAATCTTTATGCGGTTCACGAAATACCTACATCTACTTACCAAATTTCAACAGCATAACTCTTAAGGTTTCGGGGAAAAGTGGCTGTGACATACGGACGGACAGACAGACAGACAGACAGACAGACGGACAGACATGACGAATCTATAAGGGTTCCGTTTTTGCCATTTGGCTACGGAACCCTAAAAAGGGGTTTTCACGAGTTCTTGTTTTTATTTTCTTTTCAATAAATGATTGAATCAAGCAAGGACAGTTCATTGAATTTAAACTAATGCATAAAAGCACATAATTAAGTAATTTTTAATGGAAGTCATGATTGTCACATGGTGACTTTACCTCGAAATATCTCGGCAACGAAACTCTTTAGGGCACCATGTTACAAAAGTTTTGAAGTGTCATCTACTCATATTATATGCTTGTTAGATCGAGCAGCACAACTTAGAAAAAAAAAAAAAACAAAATGACGGGACTATGCCACAAAAGTTCTATACCCTTTATGCCCTTTACTGTACCGCTGATTTTTTAATGATGAATACAATGATTGGTCTTGAAGCAGCGCTTCTCCTTCACATTTATTATGCGCACAGCCAAAATGTGGATCTCTCTGCCTTCGTCTATGTTCCCGTCCACATATAACCCGTCAGTCTTCAAAGCAAGAGTGAACAGGCATCTTCTGGGCAAGCTCGCTCCATCTCAGACCTCATCCATCGCTTTACATCAGGCGTGATTTTAGTCAAGAGCAAGCACATTAAATAATAATAAAAAAAAAATATTCGATGTTACCATCCCACATGATGAGAATCTCGTGAAAGCTCTCAGCTTTCAACGAAACAGCTTAAGTATCTCGACTTAGCACACGAGTTTGTCGACATGTGGAATGTGGACCCGGCAGTCATTGTTGTCATTGTTGTTGTTGTTGGTTGGCGCAGTGGTTGAGCGATTGACTGCTGCGCAGCATGTCGCGGGTTCGATTCCCGCACGGAACAAACATTTGTACGACCTACATGTATTTGTTCTGAGTCTGGGTGTTTTTCTATCTATAATATGTATGTATTTACAAAAAAAAAAAAAAATGTATATAAGTAGTTTATCAGCCATATCGTTACCATAACACAAGCATTAGGTTGCTTAGCTTGGGACTATATGGCGTTGTGTGAAATGTCCAAGGATATTATTATTATTATTATTGTGCCGATTGTCGTTACGGCCAATGGCCTGTTGGCCAAAAGCTTCGACGACCACCTGTCGAAGCTGGCGTTACGCAGTTGGGTAAAGGGCCTGATACAGAAGACAGTACTTCTCGATATGGCTCGTATTGTGAGCAGGTTCCTTTCTCTGGAGCCCTAATCACCGGTAGCTTGGACCCTGCTCCCGACACCGGCGGACTACTACTTTTTATATTTTTTAATGTTGTTTTTTACTTGTTTTTTTAAGAAATGTTTAAAAATATATGTATGTAGGCTAAGAAAAATGAATAAAGGGGAAAAAAATAATTTAAAAAGCATACCGGATATTCTGTTACACGTCGTATACTGTCAAACATATGCCTTTTTAAGTATTGTAAATCATAAAATGACTCCTCCCTCTGGGTTAAGCAGGACGGATTGTCATATTCCTACTGACTAAAACCCATCCGTGTTCCTCCTAAGCCCTCCAGGGCCGCGGTGACTCTTTCGAACAAATTCCGCAACCCCGGCAGGCACTGGCCCTAGCGGGCCCCATCTGCTTTGCTAACAACGCGCGTGCAAAACAGCGCGCCGTAGACCCGGGTCTACCCACCTAATGCTCGCCGTCCGCAGGCCAACGCGTACGGTGGTCGGGAATCGCCCTGCGACTCCCTACGCCCGGGGCGTTTCTTCTGTTGCGGCGGCCGGGGAGCGAGGTTTCCCTCACTCGTTCGGCACCTCCTTCGCTAGCATTACTGCTTGCAGAAGGAGGTGACAGCTTCCCATGCCGCCTCGCTCTGGACCGTGGATTGAACCAGGGCAGGACGCGAGAGGTCGCCGCCGGCACGGACACGGCGTTGCTCCACCCACGCAGGGCAGACTTCCACCGTATGCTCTGTGTCCTCCGGGCGTCAAACATATGCATATATCTATGTACATGTTACCCATTATTCACACAGCTAAAAGCAAGAGCATTAATGTTCGCGCCTTTTGGAAGCCTGCCCATCAAGTTAAGGATAACTGCCATAAAAATAACCATAATATCTACCATGACCTACTCTAGCCACATCCTTGATAACAGCAAAGAGCGAGGTCCGTAGTTAGTACGTCCGATACTTAAAAATGTGTGTGTGTATGTGAGTGGTGCTTTTTATGATATCATGAGGTAGTTGCATAAATTAGCTTCTATCTCCCAACGCATACTTCCTGACCTACTCCTACTTGACTTACAAATGCCTATATTGAGTATTGGGTAATTCTTCGAGCAAGGCATTCTTTGGTGATTTGCGTGGCAATTTTTTAAATTCACTTTACCAAATGTCAAAAGTAATAATTGTGACATAATATTGAACAAGGAGAAACTAGAATTAACGAAGAAGCAGTTTTCCTGGGGATTAGGCTAGACTCAAGGTTACCATGGGGTCCTCATTTAACATCTCTTGCAGGAAGGCTAAGTTCAGCAGCATATGCTGTTAGGAAAATTCGCCAGTTTACAGATGTTGAAACCGCTAGACTAGTCTATTTTAGTTATTTTCACAGTATAATGTCTTACGGTATTTTACTTTGGGGACGGGCTGCTGACATCGAGTCTATTTTCATTTTGCAGAAAAGAGCCATCAGAGCCATTTAACATCTGCGCCGGAGAGATTCTCTAAGAGAACTGTTTAAAGAAATTAACGTCATGATGGTCCCTTGTCAATATATTTATGAAAATATTATGTACGTTAGAAAGAATCTACATCTTTTCAGTAAACGAGGCGACAGACATAACTATGTCACTAGAAATAGGAATCAGTTAGTTCAACCAGGTTTCAGACTTGCTAAAGTAGCAACATCTTTCATGGGATACTGTTTAAAGTTTTATAACAAAATACCGCCACATTTAATAGAACTAAATGAGACGAAACTGTGTAAAACGCACACTATGCAAACAAGCATATTGTAAATTAGGGGAGTACATTGACGACAAAAATGCTTGGCTCAATGATGATCCAATCCACAACGACTAAAATGCCCGAACTTTGATGAAGATGTGAAAACATTGTTGGACCTTCTGAAGATTGTAAGATTATCTTTGCATTGTATAGACTCATTAAATAATCTAACCATGATTTTGTAAAAAGGCAGTGTTTAAAAGAGTGTCCATGGAGTTTCTTGCACGTTCTTCTCCATAGGATCTACTCTTTGGAACGTGCAACTGCCGCGCTGGAGATAGGGTCGGTGAGTTTGTTTTGTTGCAGAATAACTTGCTACTCTTGTCGCTAGCGCGGCAGAATTAGCTTCATCTATTTGACTGACATACCTTGACTATTCAAAAGTGTCTGTAAACTGGTCTATTTGAAATAAAGGATTTTGTATTTTGTATTTTTTGTATCATATTTTTTTTTAAATCGACTTCTGTTTCTTGAAATATAAGTAAAAGTAATATTTTTTATAGAAGAGGCACCTCAGAGAGCGATATACTTACAGAGATAATCGAGTTTAAAATATTGGAGGCCACGCAAATCACAAAACACCCCCCAAATTTTTTTTTTTTAAATTTAACTTTCTGAAATAAGTTATTAATTTATGAGGTTAAAAAAATAGGTAAGTAACTAACACACAAATCGTTTTTTAAAGCTGTTATTTATAATAAAATCAGTCAACATTATTTATTCTTTGTTCAAGACAATAAAAACATCTTTGATTATAAAATCAGTCCTTTGTTAGGAACATAATCAGTAGGTCTTTTAATTATCACAATAATTTAGTATTGATAAAAAAAAATTCAAAAACTAAAAAAGTTATTTCACTTGCATGACCAGTAATTGATTTGCGGGGGTAAAAACTACCACGTAAACCACGCAAATCACGACCACGGAAATCAAAATAAATCCTTTATTCTAAAAATAAATAAAAACCTTTTAAGCAAATGTACTGTGTTTTGAATATAAGTTGCGTTACCTTATATTTGTTCGCTACAGTATTTTATTCAATAAAAAAATTCACAGACACCGGAGAAAATTGTGCCACGCAAATCAAAGTTTTGAGAAACCATACCCATGAAACGAGGTTCAAACCTTAATTTTTCGGAAACTCGACGCTTCATCACAAAATCACTCTGCCCGGCCGTCGGAACGCGACTAGTTGTAACGTGAATTAGGATGAGGCAACATCGGGCCTCGAAGTTAGGGATGTAGTGCAAGTGAATTTACAATGATCCACGCAAATCAGTAACTACCACGGGACAGTTAGATATTATTATTTTTTAGATACTGTAATTCTTTTAGAACTATGATCTATTTTTTCATAGCATTGTCAACTTCTTAGGACTTCATGTTTTTTTTTGGTAAGCATGTACCTACCGTTTAGTTTAAAATATATAATTTACTAAGTGACTAGATCGGGGTTTGGGACACTCCACGAAAATCAAATAATGGGGGAGTTTTTATTTTTTATGATATTAATATATAGATAATTGAAAAATAATTAATGACCCGAATAAGAGAGGTTTATTATTATTATACTATTTCAATTCTTTTAAGGTGATGCCGCTTAAAAAACGTGTCCTGAAGAATGACCCTATTAGATCTTTATATTTGAAAATTGTGGTTTAATGAGATGGATGTAATTCTCTGTCATCTCTGACCTAGACTGGAGTCAAGAGCAACCTCATCTAAATTAAAAAAAAAAATGTTATTCTTTCACTCAAAAATGTTATTCTTTCACTCAAAAATGTTATTCTTTCACTCAAAAATGTTATTCTTTCACTCAAAAATGTTATTCTTTCACTCAAAAACTGGGTACAGAATGGATTTGGGTGTTTCGGTTATATCACGCCCCGCGACTCCCGACGCCCGGGCGTCTTCTTCTGTTGCGGTAGTTAGGGCGAGAGGTTTGACTCTCTTTCTCACGAGGTCGGCTTCCTCCTTGGCTAGCATCACTGCTTCGCAGAAGGAGGTGATCGCCTCCTATGTCTCCTCGCTCCCCGAACCACGGATTGAATCAGGGCCGGACACGAGAGGTCGCCGCCGCCGATTGCCTCGACGAGGATATGAAGGTAAATTCAACGACACCTGCACTTTAATTTTTTTTTTTCAAGGAAACTACTTTCACTCTACTCGACACAGTCGCTATGAAGCGGTATAGAAAACTAGTAGTCCGCCCTGGCCCAGCGATAAATCGTTTATGTACCTACACACAAGAAACTTAAAAAAAGTAACTTATACAGTGAAATAAAAACCGAAAGACCGTTAACTCAAACTTAAACATGTACAGCAAGGACATGATGGGCAAGATACGGATCAAGCTAGACTAATAAATGTAGGAATTCTGAATTATTTGTATGGATTGCTTTAACTTTATAAACAGAATCATTAAGTATATTATTTTGTATGTCCTTGGAATAATATAATAATGGCTGCAATTTTCGAAGGAAACACACGGCAAACTAAATACACGGTATTTAGTATAGTAAATACTTATATTTCCTTGTTAACCAAGATTACAAAAAAGAAAATTATTAAGGCGGAAACCCACCGCAACACACAGAGAGGTTCCGCACGTGTGTGAGCCTTCGCCTTGCATGAAAATGTATAAGATTGTTTCCACTGAAACCCACGGACACGCTACGCATCAATTGACGTCATTGACTCCCGCGTGGCTTGCTCGAATATGGCGCCCACATTATAACTCAACGCTAAAACCTGCGTAGCCTCTCCGTGTGCCGCGGTGGGCCACGCTACAATTGTACATAGTCGTGGGCGTGAAGCGTGTACTGCAGTGGAAACGTAGACCGACGTTGTCAAACAAATTAACCCACATAGCTAAAAAGCGCCGCGTGACCGTGGATAGCGTGCACCCCGGTGGATTTGCGCCTTTAAAGTTACGCATATCATTCTTCTAATTTTATTTTTTATTTTTCCTTAACGTTTTTGATAGTAGGTAATGAATTATGATCGTCAGTTTTTCATCAGTTTTAGTTTTTTTTTTTTGTAACCACGAGACAAGGGTTTCAGCTGAAAACCACCGCTTAGAAACCCTGCAGCAAGGCCACAAGCTCATTAGGCATTTAGTTGTGAAATTCTTCTCGGACAACTATTTTTCTTGTATAGACGCCGCCAGCACATCAAGCTACATCAATCTGTCAAATTTCTTTAATAGATTTTCAACTTTATCGCTGAAGCCTTAGGTTTAAGGTTGATTGGGAAAAAATTTCAGTTTCGGATCGCTTGAGGTGCTTAGTGACTGTACTTACATCCGTGTCTGATAAGCCCATGGCAGTATCGCAGTATTACCTACACGAAGAAGATTGGAGCTCTGTCACGTGATCGAATCTTTTAACTACCAGAAATTTCCTAAGCACATGCAAATACATAAGTCATCTTCAAGTACAACCTAGGTATCATATTTTACTATTCAATTAGCATTCCTTGATTAATAACCCTACCCATAAATAACAATAACTTATTCAACTGAATGCTACGTTGGTCATAAAAATACTACATTTACGATTTGACATTAAACTGATTCTAATAGCTTGGATTTCTATGTATAGTGCAATTACTAGTCTAGCAATGGATTTTTGTCATTAAAATAAATGGTTGTGAAAGTTCGAAGGTCGAGGAAAAATGTTCGAGCACAGTAGTGTTATGTAAGGTTGTGGTAACACTACCTTGGGTCGAGGGGGATTTCCGCGGTCCCGGACACCTATATTATTTTTGAGTGGTACTTTGGGACCACAAATAAAATATACAAAAGTATTTCTTGGGAAAATACGGTCGACCAAACAATTTTGAATTTAACAATAATAAAACAACTTTTTTAAACGATAAGTTATTTATTTTATTTCAGAAACGGCGGCCTTCTATTAGAAATAAACCAAAAAAAAAAAGTATTCATTAAGAAATATAGTTAGTTTTGAGTATTTAAAAATTTAATTACAACAGTTTAATTGAAAACATTTTTAATCTATAGCTTTTTTGTTAATTTGACTTTACTTCATTTTATTTGTGGTCCCTAAGTACCACTCAAAAATAATACAGGTGGAGTTGAGGACCGCCCCCCGGTCCCGAAATCCCCTCGACCCACTACCCTTTTTATAGTTGATACGTTCTACTGATCACTTTTGTTATTGATATGGTGTTACCCGACTCCTTCCACTCTGGTTGGACTACTGTATAACTGTAGTGGTAGTGTCAGACTATAGATTAGTTTTAGTCAGTAATATTACTGACTAAAACTCATCCCTGGTCCTCCTCTTGCTCTTTGCGTTCCAGGGCCGCGATGATTATTTCGAACCAATTCCGGAACATGCTGTTGTCTAGAAACTGGTTCTCAGCAATCAATATTGGTACCTACACATTCATATCACTATCACGTATACTCTCAATTTATACTCTATGAATAGAGTAGAGATGCAAACATCCGTAACTAATTGGCTGAGGAGGTTAACATACGATCTAACTGAGGATTTACTGACTGTTGTAAAGTAGTGATATAGGGTCAACTCACACCGAAAGAGCGGCGAAGGGCAGCGAAGCGCAGCGACCCGTTCGGTAGAGAAGGAATTTGTCGGAAGTTTCGCGGCGCCGCGGGCATCCGCGCGACTCGTTCGAGTTTCTCATGCTATACCTAATAAGTATTATAGTAATGAAAATAAAAGTTAAAATTCATATGCCACTGAAACTGCGCTCCGCTTCGCTGCGCTTCGACGCTTTTTTGGTGTGAGTTGAGCCTTAGTGTTGCGATCCAATTTATGATCAGAGTGCCAATTCAACTAATTTTCACATTCGCATCTCAATCGCAAACTGTCAAAAATGTATGAAAATTAAAGGCTTCTTTGACAGTTTGCGATTGACACGCGAATGCGAAAGTTGTATAAAAATTAGTAGAATTGGCCCTCGGATTTGTATACAGGGAAATTGAAAAAATACCCGAAACCTCTTAGGCAGTGAAAGTACACATGATTATAAGCAACTTTTGTTTTGGTGAAACTCCGAAATCTCGAAAAAAATATCAGCTGTTTCATACAAAATGCAGTATTTAGCCAATGAAAATGTATGAAACAGCTGATATTTTTTTCGAGATTTCGGAGTTTTACCAAAACAAAAGTTGCTTATAATCATGTGTACTTTCACTGCCTAAGAGGTTTCGGGTATTTTTTCAATTTCCCTGTATATATTTTCATTTCATTTTTAATTTTTATTATCTTTTTTTTATTTATTTGACATGGGTTTGCTCTTGACTTTCGTCTTGGTCAGAGATGACAGAGACAAAGTCTACGATGGAGCGAGCCTACCCAGAAGGAGCCTGCTCTACTAGCAAAAATATTCGGAAAACTCTTTCACACATCCTCTCACACACATACACTCATCCCTTCATCTTACACATCCAGACGACAATAACCTTTTTTTTTAAGTGTACAACGTAAGCATTTCAACCTTGTATATTTAGTTTAGTAATGTTTACTTTGTTTGTGAGCTCATACCTGCATATATTTAGTTTGAGGGCTTGAGACGCTGCGTACTGATACACACGCTATAAACCTAGTTCGGTAGCAGATGCTAAAATAGACACAGTTGATGTGAGTATAATTCTAAGACTAATTGTAAGTAGGCTGTTAAAAATTGTGTGAACATTTATGTACAATTTTCTGGTCTAATAAAGATTATATTATATTATATCTGTCTGAAAAACTACCGAAAGGATTTTCATACGGTAGGTCTGTATAACTTATTAGGGTTTTTTTTGTTAGTTGACTGAAATTTGACGATCTACGCGTCTTTGGTTTTTTATTTATAACATAATGTTAGGAAGCAGTTTGTCTTCACGACTGCGGAGATCGTCCGGAGGACACGGTGGAGCACACTGTGCAGGTGTGCCCCGCTTGGGCGGGGCACCGCCGTGTCCTCGAAGCGGCGATCGGCGGCGACCTCTCGCGTCCGGCCCTGGTCCAAGCCATGGTCCGGAGCGAGACGGAATGGGACGCCGTTGCCTCTTTCTGCGAAGCTGTCATGCTAGCGAAGGAGGTGGCGGAGCGGGAGAGGAGACACTCTAGTCCCGGCCGCCGTGGTGGATGCCGCGGGCGTCGGGGGCCACCACCTGGTGACCTCCGGCCACCGTAGGCGCGGGCCTGTGGACGGCGAGCTATGGGTGGCTCGCCGTCCTTCCATCTAGTGACGATAGGCCGTGTCGACGGCGCGTTAGTGTTCCACGCGCGCCTCAAAGAGAGTCAGCACACATAGGGGCCCGAAAGGGCCGACGCCTGCCGGAGTCGCGGGATTATTCGCAAGAGACACCGTGGCTCCGGAACACAAAGGGCAATGAAGGAACATGGATGGGTTTTAGTCAGTAGAAGTCTGACACTCCCTCCCGCTACCCCCAGAGGGCGGGGGGAGCCATTGGATGATTTCCCAACCCTAAAAAAAAAAATAAGGATGCAGTTTGTCTGTTAGAAACAATATGGATTCTCTGAGTCACTTCATAAGAGGGTAGGGTTCAGTAGGCTGGCTGAACTTATTCCCTGAGACTTTTTTTAACAAGTTAACCCCTTGTCACGCGCCATAATATTAAGCTTAGTAAATATCTATACTAATACTATAAAGCAGAAGAGTTTGTTTGTTTGTTTGGTTGAACGCGATAATCTCAGGAACAACTGGTCCGATTATAAAAATTGTTTCAGTATTAGATAGCCCATTTATCGAGGAAGGCTATAGGCTTATATATCATCACGCTAAGGCAAATAGGAGCGGAGCTCTAATGGAAAACGTGACGCAGACAAAGTTGCGCGGGTCAGCTAGTTCAATAATAGTACTTAATGAGATAGAGATATAGCATTGAAGTGGATTGTTTTTTTTTTGTGGTTATTTTTTTTTGATAATAAGTATAAGTACATAGTCTTTCTTTCTTTCTTGAGGTATATATTTGGACTAAAAAAATATATTTTAAAAAATTCACACGTTCATCTACCTATATTTGTGTACCTCCAATATGAAAGCACCTTTCTGGCTTTTATAAATAACGAAACGCATAATTTAAACATGGAAATAGCTGCGGTTATAGATGCTAAGGACGCACGATCTTCGGGAAAGGGCAAGGCCATAGACTGGCGTCTTAATTGTTCTACTATAATTATCATAAATGAGACTAGTTCAGCTCGCCTTACCAATGCTGACTTGATCTTAGAAAAACCACTTATGAAAATTGAATTCCTTGGAAAAATAATTACTTTAGCACTTTGACTTTTCAGATGTCATCTGTTCTACCACAGCCATCATACAGACAGTTTAAAAAGAAAAGAGTCTACTTACTCTATGGAGTCACAGCATTTGCAGACCAAACTACTTGAATAATTTATTTTCTGTTATTTGCACATTTGCCTTGGCATTAAAAAATAAAGTCATGCAAACTATTTAACATCACAAATTGTTTAAAAACTCAGCACATAAACATACTTAAGTACTTATACAAAATAAAAACAAAAACGAAATTCAAATCATTTTAATTGTAAATGATACTCCATATTAACCAGGCTGTATATACTAGAACGCAATACACAAAAAAGTTATTAAATATTTTCTAGCAGGTTCAAATAACGATCACAATGTGAAAAAATCAAGCTCTTGTTTTTCCCGCGCTTTTAATTGTCACGTAGATACTTTTTCTCTTCTCTCCAATGCCACTTGGTATCCATCGACAGCCTTCATCATGATATCAAGTTTGACCCTCATTTTAGGCTCAGGACCATCTTCTTTGTCATCTACTACTTTATAATGTCGCAGTATTGTTGACAACGCTGTTTTAATTGACATCAACGCGTACTGATAGCCTGTGAACAGGAGAAATTGAGTTAAAATATTGCTATAAGGCTAAGATATTGTAGTTTTTGTGCCGTGATTCATATGAAAAGGAAAACTAGGCAGCGAGGATGGTTGCGTTGTACTTTTCACTTTCACTATCAGCTGTCTAATTATGGTCATTCACCCCCTTTTTAGGGTTCCGTAGCCAAATGGCAAAAACGGAACCCTTATAGATTCGTCGTGTCTAGTCTGTCTGTCCGTCCGTAGTCACAGCCACTTTTCTCCGAAACTATAAGAACTATGCTGTTGAAACTTGGTAAGTAGATGTATTCTGTGAGCCGCATTAAGATTTTCACCCATACGTGTGGGGTATCTTTTTCGAAAATGATATTGAGGTTTCTAAAATATTTTTATTCTATACTGAACAGTTTGCGAGAGAGACAGCTCCAAAGTGGTAAAATGTGTGTCCCCCTCCCTGTAACTTCTATAATAAGAGAATGATAAAACTAAAAAAAGTATACCTACCGCGTGTATCTGACATCGACGCACAAACTATTTCCATGGGTCCAGGACTTAGAATTTTTCGTCGGCTTTTTTCTCACTTTTTCATTTTTTTCAAGGGTTTTTTTACTTTAGATTGCTCATAATCGTTATTCTGACCTAACCCAATGAGATTTTTAGTAAAAAACTTATTAATTAACTAGATACTTTCACTAAAAAGAGCAATCTGAATAAAACCACAAATAGATATCAGCTCAGCCGAGCTGATACCTCTTTGAAAAAATGAGAAAAGAACCGACGAAAAATTCCAACGGGGTGTCCAGAATCATGCCTTGGACCCATGAAAATCGTTTGTGCGTCGATGTCAGATACACGCGGTATGTTTATTACAACGTAAACTACCAGCGGTTTGAACGAGATCTAGTAAGTAGTTTTTTTTAATATGTCATTAATCATAAAGCGCAACTTTTGCTTATGTATACTAATATTATAAAGCAGAAGAGTTTGTTTGTTTATTTGTTTGTTGGTTTGGTTGAACGCGCTAATCTCAGGAACTACTGGTTCGATTTGAAAAATTATTTAAGTGTTAGATAGCCCATTTATCGAGGAAGGTTATAAGCTATATATCATCACGCTAAGACAAATAGGAGCGGAGCATTAAAGGAAAATGTGACGCAGACGAAGTTGCGCGGGTTAGCTAGTAATATAATATACCTACTGGTTTGTACGGAACCCTCGGTGAGTCCGACTCGCACTTGGCCGGTTTTTATTATTCACATCCGTCTCACAGGTCATCCATATTTTCTACGATATTTAGTTCTCTACAATATCACGACCCTGCATATCTGTCTACTATCTAACTTGTTTATTATGCGTATTACAATTTTCCGGGTCATCAATGTTAAACCGATCTATAATCAGGTATTTCCGGTTCGATTCAAAATGGTGTAGAACCGTGGAAATAGACAAGGGAAATCCCTATTACGAGTTATAAAATGCAGGCACGTGCACTTATGGAGATCACAAACAACTATTAGCACTCGATTAGTTACTGGAAGTAATTATCATTATCAATAGGATTGAGAGCGAAATTGATCAGGGGTTCTCAACGTAGAGACTGGCAATCGGATAAGTTGCTGTTTCCTCCATTTGGTTTCGTGATTAAATTTCTGATACACTATGTAAGTATATCCGTAACATGGCATTATTAAGATGTTAATTGCCCCATTTGTAGGCCCTCGAATTCAAAGAAGAATAGTATGACAATACAACTGTGGCCCAAAAGGATCTCACGGTCGTAGACAGGATAAGCTAACCCACAGGTGAAGTTAAGTCTGACCGAGTCACTTCCAAAGATCAATGAATAAAGCCGTGGTCGACTGTCGGTAAGATGTACCTACAGACGACACTCTAATGTCTCACGGGCAGAACCTACCTAGGATGAAGTTGCCATTGGAGTGTGACACACGAAAAGAAAATCCATGCCCAGCAGTAGCAAAGTACCTAATATTTTGTGAAACATCTATTAGCGCGCCTTGGGAGTAAGACGAACTCGAATGCCGTGACAGAAGCGACGCTGGCATGACGTACGGCGAACTTTGGAACTTAAATGTGCGAAAACAGTTCCCTTGACGGCTATTTTTAATACCTTTTATAGGTACCCTATAAATGCAGTAGTCAGCAGTCTCTAAATCTTCAGATGTTGAAAGAGGTTGTCTATCTCTGATACATACCAAGCAATCTGCTACTTTTTATACCATTATTGCAATAAAACGATATGTGCAACAAATTTTGCATTTTAAGTGTTTCTTAGATCTATACTTAATCAATCGAATGGTTTTTATAATGATTTTTTTTAGAATTTCCGGTCCAGACAAGTAACTATTCAAATGTTATTTTATTGAACGCTGTTTTACATAATTTAACAGCATACATATTTTTCAAACATGGAAAAAAAAATCGTAACGTTATTATGTACAACACTTCTGAGCCGGAACTTCAACTTTCCACCATATACTTATTGTGCACTACTACTTGTACATGCCAAAGGAGATGTTTCAAAATGGGCCAGGTCTATGTACACTACCTTAAATAAAAGAGAAAAATCCGTAGAATTTGGGAAAAATACAGATAATTCATTTTAGTGTTTACTGTTGTGGTAGTTAATTGATGTTTATAAATTATTTTTATCGATTTTCAATATGGCGTCGCACCGATTTAAACCATTGATCATAGAAAGATAACTGTCAGCTGTCACAACAATGTCACATAAGACACTTTGGTCTCGTTGTCAGTAAATAAATATGTCAGAAATAATGTCAAACGTCATTAATTAATCAAAATGACAGCTTACCGCCATTAGGGGTTTTGTTGTGTGTTGCAATTTCAAGTGTAATTTTTTGTGCTTTACCAGCAAACAACGCTATTTTAAAGAAATAGGACAATTGAGAATTGTTTTAAATGTATTTCCCTATTTTTTAGTATAGTGTACAAGGACCTGGCCCAGGCTCCATACATTTTGGAACATCTCTTTTCAGCTTCTTACGATCAGTATAGCTTCGGCTGTGTGTTTTCTGTCAGTCACTCAGTAAAGGAAGAATTTTATATATTAGGATAATTAGTAACAGACTAAAGCGCTACACCTCAGTGGCATTATTAAAATAAAACCGTCGAGATAGCCTCATCTATCCATAGAATCATCTCTACATAATTATCATGGAGTACCTATAGAATATTTACTTTTCCTAACCAAACAAAAGTTGCAGTTCATAGTAATCACTCTTAAGAGTGTGTATTCCGTGCACTAGCGCCGCCTATCGTTTTTTATTAATTGTGGTAAATTTAAGACGTAGATAAAAAACCCCTCTGTAGTTTTCTGAAGAAATGTATCTATTATTTTTTGAGAGCTATTTTTAATACATAACTCATGGCTAAATAGCCAAAACGGCAATTATTGCTAAAAGTGGCCACTTTTAGCAAAAATATCGACTTTGGCAACTATTTATGTTCTAAAGTACCAAAACATAACTCTCAAAAAATAATAAATACATTTCTTCAGAACACTACAGAGCGGTTTTTTATCTACGTGTCTTAAATTTACCACAATTAATAAAAAAACGATTGGCGGCGCTAGTGCACGGAATACACACTCTTAACGGTCTATTGCTTCTGGGTTTTGGTACATACCTACATTAAAAGCCATCTTCTATGATGATGTTGAAGAAGTTTCCACAAGTCACCACGACAATACCTATGATATCGTGGTTATCAGCGTTACCAACACAAGAGACATGGGTTCTTACCGAGGCAGTTCCTTGGGCCGTTACTAAACGGCATGTAGCTGCAAGAGTGTTCCAGGTTGAATCTTTCGGGTAGGAACCTATCGGGGTCGAACTTCTCAGCGTCTGGACCCCAGTACTTGGGGTCCCGGTGAACCCCCCATATTGAGCAGGCGACGCCGGAGCCAGCGGGCAAAACGCGACCGGACGCTAATGGAACAGAGATGATACTCGTAAGTAATTTAAGACGAATTACCTACTTAACGCCATATTTTAGAGTTTACTTATATGTAGGTGATTTTTAGTTTTATGTTTATTTTAAAGGGGTTAGAACTTTTTTGTACGGGAGCTGGTATCATTTCTCCACAGCAGAATGTCAATCTACTAACAATTAAGCAACATTCGCATCTCGGTCACAATATATTAAAAATGTGTGGTTTCGACATGCGAATCCGAAATGATTTCGTGGAGCATTATAAATATTTTTTGACAAAAATCTCTATAAAAGAACGTTTTTCAATTATTAACTAGACCATACGAGATACTTACGTAGAGTAATGTCTTCTAAGACTTTCCTTATAATAAGTGGCACTGGTGGGAATAATCTCAAGGATTCCTTGACTACTCGCTCCAAATACTTTAACTTTAATAGATCCTCCTTTACTAACATGCGGTCATCGTCGAATACCTCGCAGAGCCTGGGAAAATATAAGAATTGTAACAATTTCACTGTCCGCAAAGCAGACACAATAGTTAAACAATCAGCGAATACCACATGTGACTCATGGGACAGTGAAGTAGTTAATTAATACTTCTGAATTTTGAATTCATACGTTATAGGTAAGCATCAAGGAGCATTAAGATGAGCTTGTGGCTAAATAAGAACAGGTATTCCAGGTTAAGCAACGCTTGCCGAGGTCGGTCTATGGATGGGTGACCATCTTAAGATACCGAGTTTCCTCCGTGCCTCGATTAGCACGTTAAGCTGTTGGTCTCGGCTGTCATTTGGAGATCTTTGACAGTCGTTACGGATAGTTAGTAGCCAAAAAATCTGACAGTTAATGGGTTGTGGAGGTCTGGTAGGCAGCTGCTCCACGTAAAATACTGGTATTCAGCTGAATACCAGTTGAATAACAGCTGAATACCAGTATTTGTGTCATCATCTGCCAGAAGGCTAGGCAGATGATATTTTAAATTCATACACTGTACTTGATTTTATTTTTGTATTTGTAGTTACGAGTTAATTCCTAATTGAAGCTTAAAAATCATCGCGCGAGTACTTACTGGAACCAATTTCATCGCGCGATGAAATCGCGTCGATAACTCACGACATCGTTTCCACCAGAGATGTGCGAGGACTTGCGCTAAGCGAGGCTAGGTAAATGAAGCGATTCTATTGGTTTTAACTAACACATCCCTTGCTACTTATTTTCGCACATCTCTGGTGGAAACGCAGCCTTAACGGTAAAGCTACTTCTTTAAAATATTCCCATTATGTACTTATAGCATAGTGACAAGGAAATTCATCTATAACAATATTATAAAAGCTGAAGTGTTTGTTTATTTGCACTATAATCTCAGGAACTGCTAGTCCGATTTGAAAAATTCTTTCAGTGTTAGATAGCCCATTTATTAAGGAAGGCTATAGGCTATTATCATGACGCAAGACAAATAGGAGCGGAGCATTAATGGAAAATGTGACGCAGACAAAGTTGCGCGGGTCAGCTTGTTATATCCATAAAATTGTTGCATAATAAACATGAACTTGTGTTATCTTGTCTTGTACTTATTGAGCTTACAACTTAGGTGCAGGAAAAACGTGATTTTTAAGCATTTTTATTCATATATAAACCTCAAACTATCAATATTCTATCCATCAAGATATAAAGAAACTAGATTCTGCCAGCGGCTTCGCCCGCGTGATCCCTAGGGTGTGAACGAACTCCCGGCCTCCGGGATGTATAGCGTTATGTTATTCCAGACTATAAGCTACCTCTGTGCCAAATTTCTTGAAGATCCTTTCAGGCTTTCCTACGTGAAAGAGACATCCGTCCATCCTCACAAACTTTCGCATTTATAATATTAGTAGATATCACAGAAATATCTAACATGCACTTCAGTAAAAGCAATAGATACGCAATCGCGCACACACCCATATATCTATGGTAGATATGTATTAGGATTAACATTAAACTATTTTATCTCAACTATAATTATTTATATAAGAAAATCAAACAAAAAAATGTACTCAGTGTACTCTTACAATAAATATAAAATTAATTATACTAATACCAATACAGAAAATGCAAGTGAATGAACAATAAAACAACTAAAAATATAAATCAATCAAAAAATAAAAATACAGAACAGATAAAAATATAAAAATAACGTTATAGTCTAGTAATAAAACATACATAAAATATTTAATAATAGTTACTAGTTGGACAGGAAATACTAAAAATATTAAATTAAAAGCGCTCTTCCCCTCTCCTTATTATTTAAAATTTTGCCGTGCCCGACAGGGTCAATAATTGTTCCTTTTTATTCATTTCACAACCTATACCTTTGTGTACATTATTGATCAGTACTTAAGCCAGTGTATAAACTAACCGGCCAAGTGCGACTCAGATTCTAACACGAAGGGTTCCGTACCGTAAACCGAAAAAAAAAACACATTTCCTGTATCGGAGCCCACTTTAAGTTTTAATTTATATTAGTTTTTATTATAAAATTAGTTTCTGTCGTTGGCTTTGCCCGCAGTGACCCTTAGGGAACATATTCCCGGAAAAAAAGCAGCCTTTGTGCTATTCCAGACTATAATCTATCTCTGTTCCAAACGGAACGGAACGGAATCCGTTCAGCCGTTCTGGCGTGATCGAGTAACAAACATCAAAACTTTCGCATTTATAATATTAGTTAGATAGTTGTTATAGCGGCAATAGAATAACACATTCTGTGAAAATTTGAACTATTACGATATTTTAATTTCCGAATAATTCGAGCGCTGGGACTAAGAGGTTAATTATTGTATATGATTCAAAAGTGCTTTTATTCGCTAACTACATAAAACACATTGATTTCAGTTACGCACAAATACACTTACTCTTGGTACACTTTCTCCTGAATGTCCGGATACTTTCCCAACAGCTTCAACGTATATCCCACGGCTACGGCAGAGGTATCCGTCCCAGCTACAGTGAGGGTCAACACTTCCTCCCTTAACTCCACATTGGTGTACCCCTTCTCTCTGCCAGATAACTGTATCAACAGATCTAGGAATGTCTGTTTTTTATACGCTCCTAAATCTGCAAAAATAGTGTAAAGTCAGTACCTACGGAATAGAGTATTTTAAAGAGCAAACAATCAGCAGAAACATTGTCTTAAAATGTACCTATGTAGCTTACCAAATTCATCATCAACTTCTGTTCTAGACTCTTTTTCTAATTTCAATTCTTCTCTCTTCTTTTCAATAACCTGTTAATCAAAAATATACTCAACAAACCAGTTCTGTAAATAAACTTACTGATGAATCGTTCCAATCTTATACGATAATGGCTGATAGGGCAGTATTCATATAGTAGGTAATCGGGAATCGTGTTATCATACTATTGGGACCTTCGACCACGGTTTTGAATACCTAAAGTATCTATACTTAATATTAGAAAGCAGAGGAGTTTACTTGTTTAGTTGAACGCGCTAATCTCAAACTAATAAAACGAATTGAAAAATTATGTTAATGTTGGATAGCCCATTTATCGAGGAAGGCTATAACTTAGATAACATCCCGGTACGACCAATAGGAGCAGAGAGAGCATTATTGAAAAAATGTGACGCAGACGAAGTTGCGCAAGTTAGCTAGTAGGGTTTATTCCTTGAATTAAAAAAAGAAGTTCAACAAAAAGCTTTGAGTATTTTGCAGAAATACGTAACAAACAGCAATCAGCCAAAAGTGATGTTCCAAGCAATTTCATAGACAACAATCGTTCAATCAAAGAAAGGAAGAAGTACATCCACATACCTGGTCAGTAAAGTTATGCATAAGTGAAATATAATTCTGATGCCTCTTGTACTGCGGGAACCACTTGTACAGCCAGTCTGGTTGGAGCCACAGGTGGAAGATCCTCTCGCACACCAGGTTCAGCACGTGGCACATCGCATTCAGGAACGGCTGGTCTGGGTCCTCTTGTGCTTTGAAGTTTACTCCCATTGTTGTTTCTGTCAATTAAAAAGAATGAGTGAATTTTTTTTTTGTTAGATAAGGGTTTTTTCTTTACTCTGATCTAGGTCAGAGGTGACAGAGGCAAAGACGACGGTGGAGTGCTTACCCAGAAGAAGTCAGTTTACTCTAACTTTGAAGAGATTAGGGTTGAATGTGTTCGGAAACACAGACGCTTTGTTCAAGAACTAGCTGCCAATACATTTCCTGACCATGCAATACAGGATTTGGATCCGTTTCACGCTAGTTGTAATTTTTAGTCCTAATCCTTAACATTTGATATGGTTATCACACATAAGATATAGTCAAATCCCAAGAAATAATAAAGATTTTTCTTACAAAGTTATCATCAGATCATCACAACAGGGTGATTCTTGAGTACAAAAAATATAATTATTTTTAGTCCGTCAGTTTAATTAAAGATAAATATTGGACACGTATTATTTGCTCTATGAAATCAATAAAAACTGTGAAGATAAAACGCATCAAAGATCAGGAGGCTTGTGACGTCACGTTTAGTACAAATTGTACTCAAATGTGACGTCACTCGAGTATTTAACGCACTTTATAGTCTACGTTTAAGTGATCTACCCTATTATTAGTATGAAAGGTCAAACTATTTTATTTTGGCCGACTGACTTAATTGAAGAAACTTGTACTACATCTTACGTTACATCCTAGGCATGTAGGGAAATAATCACAAAACTCTCTGGTGATGGCGTGTAAATAGCCTGCACCTTTGAGCGGGTTTTATAACCTAAGTTTTATGTGTAATGCAGACCTTAAAATAATTTAATTTCCATAATGATGAATCCTCGACAAACCACCACCAGAGAATTATTAGCAGCAAAACATGCCCACGTACCTTGGCAATCCAGAGATCCCACTCAGACCCAGGACGATGTGTTGCGCGCGTGATTACGGGCTGCCGGCCGGCGAGCCAAATCTTCTTAAATCCACCGGTGGGATGGTTGAAACTCCAAAAATCAACACTGCACTATAATTTGTCAATAAAGCACAGATACAGGTCCATTTATTTTACGAGTATCGTCTTGATTTCACCAAAAAATGAATTATTTTAGCGGAGCGCGTAAGCGCGCTATGATCGACATATTCGAACGGTAACAGGTGACTGTCCACACTCGCTAACGCCATCTATAGGCCCTTGCGAGAAAACTCAAGAAAGTTTCAGATACATGGGCGCTGCTTCATCAATTGAGAAGTTAAAATATTTAATTGGAAATACTAACATATTCTATTATATGGAAAAATCCTAAATTATTGTTATTTTTTTTTTTTTTTATATACAAAACGGGGAAACTTAATCCTCTTTTTTTTTTTTTTTTTTTTTTTTTTTTAGGGATGGGAAATCATCCAATGACTCCTCCCGCTCTGGGTGTAGCGGGAGGGAGTGTCAGACTTCTTCTGACCAAAACCCATCCATGCCCCTTCATTGCCCTTTGTGTTCCAGAACCACGGTGCCTCCCGCGAATAATCCCGCGACTCCGGCAGGCGTCGGCCCTTTCGGGCCCCTCTGTGTGCTGACTCTCTTTGAGGCGCGCGTGGAACACTAACGCGCCGTCGACACGGCCTGTCGTCACTAGACGGACGGACGGCGAGCCACCCATAGCTCGCCGTCCACAGGCCCGCGCCTACGGTGGCCGGAGGTCACCAGGTGGCCCCCGACGCCCGCGGCGTCCACCACGGCGGCCGGGACGAGAGGGTCTCCTCTCCCTCTCCGCCACCTCCTTCGCTAGCATGACTGCTTCGCAGAAGGAGGCAACGGCGTCCCATTCTGTCTCGCTCCGGACCATGGCTTGGACCAGGGCCGGACGCGAGAGGTTGCCGCCGATCGCCGTTTCGAGGACACGGCGGTGCGCCGCCCAAGCGGGGCACACCTGCACAAAACTAAACTCTTAATCCTAAATTATTCTTATTTTTTTTTTTTTTAATATTGAAAAGGCATTGACGCTTCACCACTCTCACTACACGTGATTTTAAATCCAAAAAAGTATGTCCAATCAGAAACAGTCACACAAATCCACTAACAAACTTAGTATAAATAGAAAAACAAGACATGTAATTCAGAAACTTCGCACAAATGAAGTTAAATTGTCTAAAAATTGGCTAAGTTTGCGTGTAGAAATAATTATCATGACAAATGGATCTGGGCCGAGCCGTACTAGTATGATAAACTACGGTAATTTGAACTATCATCAATCTTAATCACGTTGGTATAAAGTTCCACGATTTACTTGCCAAAATTAGCAACTAACTGTCTGAATGTGAATGCCTGCCTTCGATTTTGACCTTTAGGGTTAAAAATAACCCGAGTTTTATACTGAAGCTAAAAGAGTTATATACTTCGACGTCATTATTTTTACCACCCTGTATAGTTTCACGGCCCCAATGTTTTGTTTTTACTTTTTTGAAACTATCCAAAAAGTTAGGTAGGTAAGTAAACTATTTTGGAATTATAAAACAAAAATCAACTGTCTACATATTATTATGGTTCTTGAAAATTTGAGATACAGCCCGCTGACAGACAGAAGGACGGATGGACGGACGACGGACAGACGCTGTCCTATTGCCATCACTCGCGGGATGATGCGTCCGTCCAACGAAAATGATAGTGCGACCGTCACACTCACGGTAGATTGCGGTATATTATGTGGTCTACGTTTTCTTTTTTTAATACTAATTGCAATTAAATATATATTGCTCGACAGCAGATACTCTGTTGCGATCACTCTCGAAATGTCTCTGAATGCATTGCGAGCGATGCATGGCAATAAGACCCGGCCTTATTAATAGGGTTCCGCTGTTGACTCTTCGGATACGGAACCATAAATTACAGAATCCCTGACAATATGCCACGTGTTCTAGAACTTGTGACTTCTATTTTTCACTTAAATGAAATAAGATGTTTTCGGGAAGAACTGCAAAAATTTAAAATAAATCACTATGCAGGTAGTATAGTGCAATTCAAACTATACTGTTTTCGTTGAATTTCAGGCTAGTACGGGTATGACTGTGAACTAAACTATCCGCTTACACGTACTAGGCCCGCATGGTAGATACCCTACCCTATCTCTGATATAGAACGGAGGCCTGTGTCTTGAACATTATTAGTTGAATATGCTATGAATGTTACACATTGCTTAGTTTTCATTTTAAGTTTTTGTTTAACGCTTACTTACCTCTATATATAAATATATCTCGATCACACAAATGATTTGCAGTTAGAGAACCCAATTCTGGATTAAGCTCGTCTTCGTACATAAACTGTCCTGTTGTATGTGTGTAATAAAGAATACTGCATAATATCCAAAAAAAGTGCATAGAGCAAGATTGTCACAGACTGGTATCCTAGAAATGGAAAATGGAAAAGGGAGAAGATGGGAGGATCAGCTGAAATTTACTGCCGGTCCCAACTGGAGAAGGGAACTGAGAGACAATTTTTGTTTTATTTTTGACTAGCTGACCCACGCAACTTCGTCTGCGTCACATTTTCCATTAATGCTGGGCTCCTTTTTGTCTTAGCGTGATGATATTTGTAGCCTATATCCTTCCTCGATACATGGGCTATCTAATACTGAAAGAATTTTTCAAATTGGACCTTTAGTTCCTGAGATTACCACCTACATACAAACTTACAAACAAATGTTACCTCTTCATAATATTAGCATCAAACTTACAAACTTACAAACAAATGTTACCTCTTTATAATATTAGTATAGAAGTATCTACAATGGAGCGAGCTTACCCAAAAGGAGCCTGTTAACTCTAACTTTGAAGAGATCAGGGTTTTTGCGTTCGGAAACACAGACGCAGGCAGAGAGTTCCACTCCTTTGCTGTGCGCATTTTACTTAAGGATGGTAATTTGCAGCGCGTCTAGATGTCCGATGGTAGAAGGGACGTGGTGGGATGAGGTCGTGGAGTTCTTGGGCACACTCACCGAAATACAATCTGTAGAAGACCGAGAAGCAGGCAATCTTGCGTCGATGAGCCAATACCTTGGCATCCACCAGTTTTGACAGACATTCTTTGAGTACCATCCAAATTTATAAACAACTTACTGAATCGTTCAGGATCAAAGGCTTATTGATTGATTAAAGCATTAGAAAAATATTACTTACCACATACAGAATCCAGGGTATACGAGCTAAGGAACGGCCAAATGCTGAAGCTTCCTTTGTCAGCGGACTTCTTGAGTTGCTCCACCAATTTCTCACTCTGTTCAGCGAATACGTGGACAAAGCTCTCCACTATCTTTGGGCTAAAGGCTGGCACAAGTATCTTCCGTCGACGTCGCCAGATAGGAACTGTCAAGGAACGAAAATGATAGTTTATGTGCGCGTGTGTGTTTTTGATTTATGTGCGTCATATGATGTTTTTTTTTTCTCTTATAGTTTTTCGCCACTTTCTTCGGGGACGTCGATTTCGTATCAAAGCTCGCATAAAATCAGCGTGGCCTGTACTTGAGCGGCACAAGCGGAAACTGCGGGTCACAGAGATGAAAATGTTGCGCTGGATGTGTGGAGTTTCGCGGAAGGACCGCGTGAGAAACTCCCGAATTGTCGGCAGCCTCCATGTCCGTGACATAGCAGATAAACTGCAGGAGAGCCGCCTACACTGGTACGGCCACGTCTTGCGTAAACCGGCAAACTACTACTACAAACACGAAACAAGTGTCTGGCTATACCACCTCCGCCGGGCCTGGCAGAAGGGGAAAACCCAAAAAGTGCTGGCTTGATGTTGCCCAGATTGATATGTGTGTGTGTGTGTGTGTGTGTGTGTGTGTGTGATGTGTGTGTGGCAATGGACTCTCAACCAAGGATGCCGAAGACCGTGCGAAGTGGAGAAGAAAAAGCGGGAAAGCGGACCCCGGGCTCCGAAGCAAACCAGCTGATGATGCAAACGGGAACACGCTCAGATGTGAGAGAGCCACTTTCTAGCTAACCTACCTTTATCAATGCCTTGAAACTCAGTAATTATTGGCTTAAGAGATAATTGTCACCGTCTCACTGTCACTGTGCAGTGTACGCAGACTGTATGTATGTAAGATGCTTGTAACTTTGAAGCAACTGCACTGGGCTGTTCATAATAGTGAAGTGAACATTCATAACTCATGTAAATCCTAATGTACCTATAAAATTCTTCAATTACTGAGTGACTGACAGACAACGCACAGCTGAAAGTAGGTACTGGACGTTGAAAGCAAAAATTTTGCATGTTGGTTCCTTGAGAAGTGTAGAGGAGCATTAATATAGGATTTCCAGAAATTCTCACGGGAACAAGAAAAAACGAGATATGCGCGTACGAAGTCGCGGGAAAAAGCTAGTTAATAATTATGAGCTGTTAAGTTACCAAATAAATGAATAAGTCACTTTAACAGAAGAATTAACAGTTTTTCTTCCTTTCTTTTCTTTCAGTTTGGAAACTCATACTTTTCTTAACTTCAGTTTGAAACTTATTGGAATATCCTAACAATGCATAAGTGAGTTTTTTATTTGATGCGCTTTCACGCCAAAATTGCTTCAGCAATTTTCATGAATTTGATCTATTTGAGCTTTGTTTTATTGTATGACTATCTGTTAACTAAAAATTATCTAACTCCCCGTGACGTCGACCGTCTAGGGTTAGCGTTTCCGTCAGCAGGTCGACGGAGCCGCGCTGCGTGGGGCTCCTATTTCTGTCTGCTGGGTTAAAAGGCACCTAACTAACCGAACCTTTGGATTTTTTGATTTCATGTTTTTATCGTGAATTTGATTTTGTTTTGTGAATTTGATTTTTGTGTTGTTTTTGTTATGAATTTTGATGTGATTATTACTCTGATTGTTAATTAAAAACCTAATTTTTGTATCGCTAATTTATTCCTGTAATTTTGATTTTAGTTTTTATTTTGGTTTTAAAGTTTGACGTTTCTTTTTTAATTTAATTTAATTTTTACTGATTTGTAACACATCATTAATGGGGCATGCGGTGCTAACCTTTAAGAAATTGTAATACTAACCTTAGATATAATCTTATTTTTTTAATTTTTAATGCTCCAGTATATACAATTGTTGGTTGGCCAGAAATAATAAATAAACCTAGGGGTGCCCCTGATGTTGACCGTCATTATTTAGTGTCACAATTTAGAGTGCAAGTTAGTACTTTTGATAAACAATTCGTATTTTTGTTTTGTTTTTGGTGTGAATCCGATAAAAATGTCATCTCGTTATGTGTGATTTTTTAGTTTTTTTTTTTGTAGGACATGTTTAGTTAACCAATTGTTTTTTTTTGCACAGCATTATTTTTCTGGTATGCATTCAGTTAATTGGTGGAGTTACCTAGTGTGCTGAAAATTATACAGATGTGCATTTAAAAATATCCCATTCTTAAATACGCGACGATGTTGACTGATATATAGAATTCGAAAAATGATAAGTACTGATCTGTTACCCGTTCCATAAACATATAAAAACGGGCCCATTCACTTATTTAATAGTTGCGACTTATAAAAAGTCTGCAAGATTTTCGTCGATCAATTTCATGCAACGATCAGTCATTAAATTACACGTAGTTAATAGCGATACCTGTGACTGAAGAATAATCGACAGTCACAGGTATTCCATTTACTAGTGAAACAAGGTCGCCATTAACTAGTGAACTGAAATAGTTGTGGACCACTATGTTAGTCAAAGGACCGATAACCGATTGAGCAGGCGTATCTAGAAGTGAGGAATGCGTAACGCAGGACACCCCCGCGGCAAGCTAAGTGGACCATCGACCATGAAAAGGCCGGCTGATGCAGAACCGTTCAGAAGGCGGTAGATGGCTGTACTCTCGTACTGATCTCAACAAAGGTCTGGGTCGAGATAAGACTTCCTGTACACGCTTACAAGTTATGTTAGTTTCACAATGGCTTTGTCACTACCATCTGCGATTTTTCTAGATTATATCGTCATGACACATGTGTCACAAGTTTACAACACAGCTTGTTTTACCTTGTTGTTGGAATTTTATATGTCCTGTTTGGCTCAGTTACGAAATATTGTGTTGTTGCATGCGTGTCACTGCTGATATTATTTTCCTTATTGTTGTACCTTCCAAATATTACGAATTCGCTCGCATTTGCTCTTTAGGTGGGACAGTTTTATTCAGACGTGATGTGGGGGACAAATGGACTCATTAACATTGGTAATGTTACTATTATGGCTATTAATATTTTAGTCATGTTTATAAAGAAGCATTATGTACAAAGACACTTACACGTCGTAAACTATGTAGGCAGGTAGAACTCAGTAGGCCAAAGGCCCGATCTAGGTGTTAAGAGGCTAGCAATAATTGTCATAATTCCTAGAGCATCCACTACATGGCAACATCAAATTGAATGAGCTCTGTCAGAAACCACCGTTTTTATCAGCTTGATTTTTATTTATTGTGGACTTGGGTGGGCTGCAGGGCCGGACTGGGACCTAAAATCAGCCCGGGCATTTTAGAGGCCTAGACGGCCCTCCTTTCTCCTGAGTGAGGAAAACTACTCGGTGCCGGAAGCGCGGGGCTTGTGGCAAATGTTGCATACTATAGATAGGGATAGAATAAAGATAGTACGAACTTTAACTTGAGCCGACGACGGCAAATCTTATTTTCTTTGTGATGTATCTAAGGTATTTCAGTAGTCATGGAGGTTACATCCTCCCAAACAGACCGTCCGACTTTAGCTTTCGTTATTTGCACCTAGTAAATGAACTATGCCCAAATTACAGCCTTGTGATGGATCTCACTCGTACTGCAAAACATACATAAAAATCAGTACCCAGACTTAAAAAAGTGATTTAATGACTTTTGCACCCGATATCTGGAAATCGAGCGTCAGCCTAAGTTACCGCGTTTACGTATATTAAAAGGTCCTACTTACACGAAGTTTACCACACATTTTGTGTAAGTAGTGGAAAATAAGAGAGGTCTGGCAGCTCTGGGATCTTAGTCCATTTGCTATGTTTTTATTGGCCTAATCGTAACCGCAAAATCCGAAAGCATTTTGAATTTTTAACAATTCTCAGTACTGTCCATGATTTTAATTTAGTTTCAGTCGAATATATGCATTATTTTGAACTAAGAAACTAAATGCACGTCTCTGTTGATTCGTAGGTTTACGAAGTATGGACGTATAGCAACATTCTCTCAAATGAAATCTACTTCGACAGTTTTTGAGCAACCACACACATATAAATATAGGGCAAAAAGATGAAAGCTGATTACTGAATGCGGATTGATAGCTGATTGCGGTGCGTGTTGCTGAGAAAATGAGAAAATACCCGTGGCCAGCGGCCCAATTTCGGATTTTCTAAAAATACAGTTTTTGATCTTCAGATCCGTACATACGATTTGATTGGATGCAGCTTGACGGAAAATGACATAAATAGGCAAATCGGACGAAGACAGGTCTAAACATGACGAATTTGTAAATTCCGATTTGGCCAATTTTTAAAAGGTTGAGCTGGGCGAAATTATTTTTTTTTAACGCTGTTGCGTAGAATAAATTTAGTAGTGTTACATAGCCCGATGTGAAAATGAAAAACAGGTCCATCATTTCTGGAAATCTGGCGGAATAATTAGATTTTTCCAATAAAATACCCTACCCGAGAATGGCATTGATTAACGCCATAGAAATTGGGGGATATTTAAAACATCCTCAACGAGGTATTCATGTGAATATTTTTTTTAAAATAGCCAGGGGTTAACGTCAATATTCTAATAAAACTGGCAAAGACTTAAAACAAACGCTTAAACAACGTCTTTATTAAGCGTTCGGTACTTTTCTAAAACATATCCCGACCCCCCGATGGGTCTTTAAAGATTTGGGGAATGCCCAACATTTCTCAGATTTGCCTATAAGTATTTTGGGCCGATCAAAACAAAATACCACAAAATATTGCTTTGAAGACATATGACTCGGCTGACATCTGGAAGTGCGCTCGTATCTAGCTTGGAGCTAGTAGCTGCGCTCGTATATGGTAACCAGTAAAGGCGCTGGGGCCGGGTGACATGGGCGGTCGCCCGTGGCGCCGGCAAGTAAAGGGCGCTGGGTCATACTGGGCGCTGCGCGGAATTTGAGTAGGTACCTATTTCTACCGACATAAAGAAAAATTCAGAAATTGATGGTGATTTGCCGTGCGATGAAATTTTAGGTCAGGTACACAATCCCAAATCCAAATTCCTTGGTTTCGATACCTAGGAATTTTCTGAATGTCTTCCAGATTGATATTGAAACTTCATGTATAAGCGAATTTTGACATAGGTATTTAAGTAGTTGTAGGAAATGGTATTTAGAACAACATCGTACAAGTACTTATGGGTGGGGGTGGAGCTCAATAGACCCCCAATGGGTTGAGTGAAAAGATTTTTCTAATTAAGTTATTATTATTATTATAATCGTGTATTGTGATGTTTTTTTATTAAGTAGCCAAAGAAAGTCGACCGTTAACCGGCCCACCGGGCATCCGGCCCCTCGGGCATTTGCCCGAATTGCCATATGGCCAGTCCGGGCCTGGTGGGCTGTCATTTTGAGGGGTCTGCAGATAAATGTTTGATGTTTTGTGTTAAAACTTTTAATTTTAGCACTTAACTAGTAAGATACCTACACTTCAAATAAAAAATTCAAACTAAGTAAACCGGATAAAAGTATGACGTCAAGAAATTCCTCCGCTACGCTGTCGAGTGGAAGTGTGCCCAGAAAGTAATAAAAATATTAGTTTAATTAAAAATAATCATTACCTGGTGCAAATATTCCTCCATTGCCTATAACTTTTCTGATGAACCGGTGGAGGTCGTCCTTTTCCATGCATGTCTTCAACACCATCTCGAGATCGACCGGATCTACTACGACTGCACATAAATAATTCATCAGTCAGGCGAACATTTAAGTTCAAGTTAAATAGTTTTAACCTTTAAAAAGGACAGTTGGTAATATCTAAAGGCAATTTTAGTAACACAGGCGGCACTCTTCAGATAGCCATTTCTACTAATTTTTAAATACCTTTCGCATTCACATGTCAATTGCAAACTGTCAAAAAAGCCTTAATTTTGTTGTAAGTTTGTTTTACAGATTGCGATTGAGATGCAAATGTGAAAATAAGTAGAATTAGCACTCAGGTTAGTTGTATGTAGAATAATACATTTAAGCCACTTTTGTAATGATTGAATACTTTTGTGATTGCAAAAATCATAGGCGTTGACGACACGGTTGGCGCAGTGGTTGAGCGATTGACTGCTGCGCAGCATGTCGCGGGTTCGTTTCCGCACGGAACAAATATTTGTACGACCTACAAGTATTTGTTCCGAGTCTGGGTGTTTTTCTATCTATATTATGTATGTATTTACAATATTGCTTAGCTTGGGACTATATGGCGTTATGTGAAATGTCCAAGGATATTATAGTTAACTTTTAACTCCAAGTTACTTGCTGACCCGGGGCTATAATACCTATATGAAATATATGATATTTAACTCGGTGTAAGTAACTTAATCTAAGATAACTCAGGTTGTGCAAGTGGACCTAAGTAGCAATGCCTTAATCTTAAGAACTCAGCAAAATTATTTACGTTATTTACTTCGTCGAGTTGTTTTTTTTTTCTTCAAAATATGAAACAACAACGGGTAAGCGATTTTCAAACTGTTTGTTCGAAGTTCGAACTAAAACATTGGATTGTAATAGGGAATATGCATAAAAAAAAAACATATTTTCTAAACCAAACAGTTTTTATATGTTTTTGTATTTTTCTAGGTAAACACCTAGAAATGTACAAAAATAGAATTATTAAAGTCATGTTTTTATCCTTAACAAACATTTTAGTGTACAATACATACATAGGTATTATTAAATGTCATTTTATAAATTAATAATTCAATTTTTTCACGCATTTTGATAAAAATATCCAAAAATAGAATTATTTAAAGCAATGTTTTTATCCTTAACAAACATTTAGTGTACATGAAACATAGGTATTATTTAATTTCATTTTGTAAATAAATAATTCAATTATTTCACGCATTTTGATATTTATGCATGTCACCGAAAAGTGGCAAACGCCGTAAGATTGTAATAAATATCGTGTGAAATTGTATTTTTTTTTACTAAATAAGACACGGATAGAATGGAAACTATTGAATTTAGATGGGGATTATTATAATATAAAACGATTGCTACAAAATATATTGAAAAAATATTATCTAATCAAAATTTATAACAATCTTCAGGAGTCTGCCATTTTCCGGTGAGACATAATTATACAATTTAGTTAATAGTAGATAATTTGGTTGAAAAATCCATTAATTTATGCATTGCAAAATATGTTTTGTTTATTAAGGACTTCATTTTGAGTATAAATTGGTGATTGGTGATTGGTGGTTTTGGTAATTGGTGATTCGTGATTGGTGAGTTGGTTTAGATTGGTGGTTTCTAAAGTTATTATTTATTTTATTCTTATTTTATTTTATGTTTTCTATGTATATGTTATATTGTATGTTAATCTGGAAATAAAATTCATTCATTCGTTAATTCATAGACCTCCTCTATTATTCAAGCTTTTATTTAACTTGCAATGTACGTATGTGGAATCTTGCAACTGAATTTTAAATTAGTTATCTTTAACCGATTGAGCTGAAATTTGGTATAGACGCTTATTTTGGACGACAATGCATGCTTAACAGATTTATTAAAGAACAAACTATATACTCTTTAAATAAAAAAAAACTCCTAACTAAAATATGGCGTCAAAAAATTCGTCCCGATCGCTATCAACTGGAAGTGTGCCCAAAAGACTGGCTGCATTGCCGCGTTGTATGGCAATGCTTATCCTCTGTCCAAGGTAAAAGCCAGCTCTTGGGTCACGTGAAGCGTCAACTACGTTTTGCTAGATCTTTAAATAGGACGTGAGCACTCGGACCCCACGGTCAACCCCAAACGACAAGTGATGCATGCTTAGCTACCTATATGTGACGTCATATGATCGTCTAATTCCAATATTGCAGATCATCCACGATGGTGGACTAGTCATATTTAGGGTTCCGTAGCCAAATGGCAAAAAACGGAACCCTTATAGATTCGTCATGTCTGTCTGCCTGTTTGTATGTCACAGCCACTTTTTTCCAAAACTATAAGAACTATGCTGTTGAAACTTGGTAAGTAGATGTATTCTGTGAACCGCATTAAGATTTTGACACAAAAATAGAAAATACTTAGAACTGAAATATTTTTTTTATTTCCAACCCAATTAGCGTTTGAGGTATGGTTGCTAGGTTAGTCTATTTTAGTTATTTCCATAGTGTTATGTCCTACGGTATTTTATTGTGGGGAAAAGCTGCTGATATACAAAATATATTTGTCTTACAAAAACGTGCTGTGCGAGCAATATATCAGCTAGGGTCAAAAGCTTCATTAAGAGAAATTTTCAAAGAGATTGGAATTCTCACGGTAGCATCTCAATTTATTTTTGCAAACATTTTATATATTAGGCAAAACATACATTTATACAGTAAAACGAGCGACATCCACAACTTTAACACCAGAAACAAGCACAAGCTACATGCTCCTTCACACCGACTTCGTAAGGTCCATGATTCATTTGTGGGGCTCGGTATCCGTTTATACAATAGACTTCCAATTTCTTATCTTGATCTGCCTTTTAACTCATTTAAAGAAAAAGTAAAATCTAACCTCTGTTCCAGGGCATACTATTCTATTAATGATTATTTAGACGATAAGAATAGTTGGTCGCTGTGTTGAACGCAAGACAAATTATCATGTTCCTTGTGTATAAGTAGATAGTATAGTAGTTTTATGACAGGTTATATGTGTTCATATATTTTTTTATTTTATTTTATTTTATTTGTTCTTTTATTTTCTTTTTTTTTATTTATTTGTCTGACTATGTAGGTCATTTTTTTATACTTATTTAAATCCACATACGTCAACACTTGCTTAAGTGTGTATTTTGTTTTAGTGTCATAGTGCTAGTAGCTAACAAGTGATAAATAATGTATATATTTATTTTTGTGTCATGTAAATTTTAGAAGGAATTTTGAATTTTTGGATTACTTTGCATATTGATTAGTGTAAAATTCTAGTTCCTAAAACTTAACAGACAGTTGTGTTGCTGGGGAGTTTGTTGGCCACTTCTTCTCCACAGCTAAAACACTAGGAAGTGGTGACGGGCGGGCGTTTTGGGGGACTGTCTTTTGTAAAACATGACGTTCAAAAAGTGCTGGCCCTCAGCCTAATTTGAATAAATGACTTTTGAATTTTGAATTTTTGAAATTTTTTTGAATTTTGGTATCTAGGATAGTTCTTCAAAAATGATATTGAGGTTACTAATATATTTTTTTCTAAACTGAATAGTTTGCACGAGAGACACTTCCAAAGTGGTAAAATGTGTATCCCCCCCCCCCCTGTAACTTATAAAATAAGAGAATGATAAAACTAAAAAAAATTATGATGTACATAACCATGTAAACTTCCACCGAAAATTGGTTTGAACGGGATCTAGTAAGTAGTTTTTTTATAATACGTCATAAATCGTAAACCGCAACTTTTGCTTATAATAATACCTGCAGGTTTGTACGGAACCCTCGGTGCGCGAGTCCGACTCGAACTTGTTTTTGTACTAAGTACCACAGTAAGTATGGGTATCAAATGAAAGGGGTTGCTGAGGAGAACACGAAAAGTAATTAAGTTTGTTTTTAATAATACCATTTTTTTTTATTTTCACCATTTTTTTTTACTCCACATTTTTTTTGTGTTGAGCTTTAGAAACCCACTTTTTCATTTATCTTTATTTCGACTAGCTATCTTTCAAGGGGTCTCTTTTCTTTTCCCGAAAGGTCCCGCCCAACTCGTAACTTTTTAATGGGTCTTTTCATCATTCATACGAGCGACAGGGCCTAACCATTGCTATTTTTTTTAACAAATACAGAATACTAACAGTGAAAATATAATCAAAATTGACCGTAAATCCAAGGAAAAATAACTATTTTAAAACAAAAATATTCGCGAAAACGCCATTTTCTATGGCAGGCGTCCTAGTATTTCTCTTTCTTTTTATTCACAACTTTGAAGCTTTATAACTTCATCGCTGATGAAGATATTTTAAAAATTATTTCGTCATTGCTTACTACAGCTAGTAACCATTATACTGCATATTTCCTAGGCTCGTTCAAGATAGACAACTTCAATGAATAAAAGTTAATACTTACTGAAGAAAAGTATGTGTCCCATCCATCCTCTTAAGATTCCGCCATTCTGCATGGACTCGTAGCTTAGATCTTGCAGTTTATTCATGATTTCTGAAAACCATTATAACTTCGATTATACACGTAGGTAGACAAGCATTGGTTGCAGAGTATTGATCGGAACGCAAGGGGCATTTGGATGAACACGAGTGGGTTTCAGTGAGAAAGAGTCTGTAACTCCATTCTTCTCCACTCAGAGCAGGAGAAATCAGTTGATGGTTTCCCATCCAAAAAGAACCGGCCAAGTGCGAGTCGGACTCGCGCACCGAGGGTTCCGTACAAACCTGTAGGTATATAAGTTGGTAAAAGTTCACCCATCACGACAATCGAGTAACTAAAAATTTAAGTTTTTCGGATTTTTTCCTTTATATGTGTGACTACCTATGTGTGTGACTGGAAGTACCCTTTAGGTATTGATTCCCTTGCGAGTAGTTGCGAGTTTCAAATTATTATTATGCGGCTTAAATTGCTGTTTCTTTTGATTGCGTAGACATAGAAGTTTGATTTTGCTACAGCTTAAAGGTATTTGAGATCTGAGTATTTGATATGAATTTCAATTTAATACCTCTACGCATTCATGAGGAAAGTGGTAGTAAGTTTAAAATTATTAAAAACTAGAGGCCGCCCGCGACTTCGTCCGCGTATAAATTCTCGTTATTCCCGTGTAAATCCCGATCCCTCGGGAACTCCGGGATAAAAAGTACCGGGTCTTCAGCTACCTACATACCAAATTTCATCGTAATCGGTTCAGGATTATTTGCGTGAAAGAGTAACAAACATCTATACATACTCACAAACTTTCGCATTTATAATATTAGTAGGATAATTTTATTATATGATGTAACTAACAAAGTTTTCAAAGTTTTATGCAATTTTTCATTTATCTGGGCTATGAAAGGTTGCTTCGAACCAAATTTCAAGATTCTAAGTTCACGGGAAGTACCCTGTAGGCTTTGATTTAGTTGCAAGTGTCGAAAATTTGCGGCTTAAACTGCTGTATCTTTTAATTTTTTCACAGCTCCAAAGGACAGGTATTTGATTTAAATTCCAGCTTGATACTTCCACGCGTTCCTGACAAAAAGGGTATTTACAGACAGACAGACGGACGGGCAGACAGCAAAGTGAGTAAGGAATAAGGGTTCCGTTTTTACCTTTCGAGGTACGGAACCCTAAAAAGGTAGCCACACTAGAATCACACCTCTGAAGTGTTATGCCATGATGCTTTGCAATGTTAGCAGCAAGCCTGTTGGCATTAATTCCGAATTCTATAGCCATATTGACCCTCTTAGATAGGAGAAAATTCTCGACAACTACTCATAGATAGCCAGAAAACTATTCACCAACATTTTCAATTTAATAGCGTTAGGCTACCTGCACATTGACGAGGAAGTGAATCTAAGCTAAGGAGTAATGCGGAGCGAGGAAGTGCGGACCGGAGTTGCGGACTGTGCGGAGCTAGTCCGAGTTCTCGTAACGAGTAACATGAAAGGGCGGCCGATATCTTCCCCAGTCCGCTGCCTTGCTCCGCTTCCCAGTTTTTTATGAATTTTCAAACTAATCCATGTCTACTGACGCGGAGCGGATATTTTATACAATTTCCTTGGTTAATATTCGTACATCTCCGCTCTGCGCCTTTACTCTCCGCTGCAAAGGACCGTCAGCCCAATAGTAACCTTCCCGACCGAATCTCGATCTCTGTGTCATCAATCAATCTCATCAAAGATTTGCCAAGTACGCAGAAGATAACAGAGGACTCACGTTTATCTACTCAGGAACACAGTGCATTATCGAGTTGAACAGAGTTTCATCTCTGCTCTACTCGACACGACCGGATTTCCGACCCATTACGTGCTTTCCGAGGCACGGGGGTATTCGCCACCAGCTTCTACTCAGGTCTGGTATAAAGATTTTTGGGGGCCGAGTCACCCGCGTCCGTAGGAGAATACCCATCAGCGAATCCCTACACGTGGTCCCCGGGTGGTGCTAAACAGGTGACACTAACCGCCTCCGTGGACTAGTGGTTAAACCTTCAGATTCAGACCCGGAGGTCCCAGATTCGATTCCCAGCGGGGGCAAATTTTTTCTCGGTTTGGTTGGTGGTAGGACTTGTTCTAAGTCCGCCTAGCAAGCTATCACCATCATGTATGTCTGTCGCCATAACAACAATGTTAACAGCATTGTTGTGTTCCGGCAGTTAGAGGTATGATAGCCAGTTCCTCTGTGTAAGAGGATTCCGGGTGAAACTCGCTTCCATCTTCGGCCTAATCATCACTTTCCATCAGGTGAGATTTGGGCCAAGAGTTTCCCCGTTTTGCATTAAATTAAAAAAAAAATCTATAGGTTATGTTACTTTTTTCAAATATGCAGGGTTTTTTTTCTATTGACCGCAAAAAATCGTTCGATTTTTAGGGTTCCGTAGCCAAATGGAAAAAACGGAACCTTTATAGATTCATGTCTGTCTGTCTGTCCGTCCGTATGTCACAGCCACTTTTTTCCGAAACTATTATAAGAACTATGCTCTTGAAACTTGGTAAGTAGATGTATTCTGTGAATCGCATTAAGATTTTCACACAAAAATTGAAAAAAAAAACAATAAATTTTGGGGGTCCGCATATTTAGAACTGAAACTCAAATTTTTTTTTCCTCATCCCATACTTGCCTATGGATAGGTCTTCAAAAATGATATATTATTGAGGTTTCTAAAATCATATTTTTTCTAAACTGGTAAAATTCCAAAGTGGTAAAATGTGCCCCCCTCCCTTAACTTCTAAAATAAGAGAATGATACAACTAAAAAAATTATGATGTACATTACCATGTAAACGTCCACCGAAAATTGGTTTGAACGAGATCTAGTTTTTAAGTAGTTTTTTTTTAAACGTCATAAATCGTAAACCGCAACTTTTCCTTATATTTACCTACAGGTTTGTACGGAACTCTCGATGCGCGAGTCTGACTCGCACTTGGCCGCTGGTTTTACGGTCCCTTAATAGGATCACACTGTTCGTCTATCTCAGCCAGTTTTCTCCGGATCCCGTTTTGTTGAAATTTGGTACACATTAATGGACTTCTGTAAACCAAATATTTTGGAGGTCAAACAAGACAAATTGAAAACAAAGTTTTTCAAACTGTAGACCGGTATCGTGAGACATATCAATCAATTGAAAGGGAGGGTTTTATTTGTATACTAGCTGTCCCCCGTGGCTTCGCTCCCGTCAATTAAGTATTCATTGCACATATCGAGTTTTCATTGTTTTTAATTAAGATGTATTCTGCTATTCGGGTCGGAGATAAATCCAACGAATCAATAACCATGAAAATTGGTTAAGCAGATCTCGAGTTATAAGTGTTGTAACAAACCCGTCTTTGTTTATATATATATATATATATATATATATATATATATATATATATATATATATATATAAATCGCGAAGGACTTCTTGCGTCTTTACAAACTACCACCCTGCGGCGTCCACTGAATGTAGTGAGATTTTTAATGTTTTCAATGCGTATGTAAGATGTTTTAATCAGTATCATATCAGTAGTCGGCGTCAAATTTCATTTAAACGGTAAATGGTGATATTCAAATTAAATATTTCTAGCTGAATTTGTGCGTCCGTTCACTCTTAAATCTTTCTTGCACACTGAATATTCTCCGTATACGTTCAAAACACTGCATGCACATTATCGCCTCCGTCTAACTGTATGTTTAAATCAATTCCGTATAATGCTCTGCATATCATAATGATTATAATAACTAAATTACATCCATCTACTATTGAATTCAGGTTGGTTCCGAATACTGTTTTTGAATTATTGTATCCAGCTTATCAGCCAAGAGGCTTCCACCTATATAAGGGCTAATACTGACTCCAGGCACAGATAATAAATAATTAATAGTTAGCATACAAAAGTGACAATACCTATGTATAGCGTAGGTATTTTCTCTTTGGTGGTCTACAAAATCTTAAAAAGCAATATAATCATTTTTGACGAGTGACAGGTAAGTTTGTATGTATAAACAGGTAATAGTCTAGTCGACAAGTTGAAAATGGTACAAAATAGAGATACTGCTCTTTAAAATTATGTGCGATAGCTCATTGGATCCGGAATGACGCCTAGAAAAATGTGCCAAAAGTTATAAACAATTAAAGATGAAAAGAAAAATGGCATTTCGATTTTTGCCAATATTTCATAAAATATTAATATTTAAGAAATTTCAATTAAAAAATTCTGAAAGAAGAGGAAATTTCCAATAAAAAACTCCTAACTCCCGGAACTCTATCTCCATGATTTGTAACATTAATTTAATGCTGAAAATAGGTTTGCGCGCGACATTTTTAGGTTGCACGCGTGGCGTCAAAAGCGAGTACGGTATATTAATCAATTTATTTAGGGTATTTAATATTTTTTTTTAAATTTGAAAAAAATATGGTGTGTTCTGAACACTATAAATAATTTATTCCCGTTGGAAATTTAACTTAAAGTTAATTTTTCAACAAGTTAAACAATTGTTAACTAACAAAATTTTCTCGAAAACCGTCTTAATTGTAAGTGAAAAAAAAAATGTTTAAATAATGGTCGTAAAAAAATTTCGTTTCGTAGAGCCTTTCTTACATATATACTTAACAAGATCGCGCCATCAAAGTTACAAAAATATTTATACATTGATTATAATAATTTTTTTACTTGAACAAAACTTTGAAACTGAGGTTGATAAAATTATCAACAGCGACCAGCAACTATCTGCACCAATCAAACTGGTTACTCCGCGTAGCACGCACGATCCAACATTTGCAAAACAAAAAAGCTTTTGACCTTAACGGCTGAAGTACTTAAATAGTTGCCCAAAAAAGTCATTGTCTTCCTAACAATGATTTTTAATGCAGTATTTAGAATACATTACTACCCGAAATTGTGGAAAATATCTCAAATATGTATGATCCCAAAGCCGGGGAAACCGCCGGCAGATCCTAGCTCATATAGACCCATAAGCCTTCTCCCCATTCTGTCTAAGGTGTTTGAAAAGACTCTTCAGCGAAGACTCAAACCCATACTCGATGAGAGCAGGATCATACCGGATCACCAGTTTGGTTTTCGGGAGAAACACGCAACAGTCGAACAAGTGCATAGGGTTGTTCACGTAATAAGGCAAACACTTGAGAGAAAGGAGTATTGCTCAGCAGCATTCATAGACATACAGCAAGCTTTTGACATGGTGTGGCACAAGGGACTGCTGTACAAGCTGAAAACACTTCTGCCTAACTCATTCTTCATGATCCTGAAATCCTATTTACACCAAAGGAAATTTCAAGTCAAATGCGGAGAGGAATACTCGAACCTGTACTTGATCACTGCCTCTGTGCCCCAAGGATCAGTTCTTGGCCCCGTGCTATATTCTATATATACGGCAGACCTGCCTGAAACTGAAGGTGTGGTAACGGCCACCTACGCAGATGACTCGGCATGCCTTGCGAGCGACAAAGACCCGAACAACGCATCTTCAAAGCTGCAAGCACAGATCGATAAAGTTGATTCTTGGCTTCGGAAGTGGAGAATAAAAGCTAGTGTAACCAAATCAACACAAATAACATTCATTCTCACTGAGAAGAGGCGAATGTCCACCTGTTTGTATGGATAACAAGGCCCTGCCAAATCACGACAGCGTAAAATATCTTGGCCTACACCTGGATAGAAGACTGACCTAGAGTAAACACATAAAAGCCTAGAGGAAAGAAGCGAAATTGCAATTTCAATCGCTAAACTGGTTGCTTGGACGACAATCCACTCTGTCTCTTAGTAACAAGCTCTTGGTATAAGCCATCATAAAGCCCATTTGGACCTATGGAATAGAACTGTGGGGTTCTGCGAGCAACTCTAACATAGAGATCCTCCAGAGATTCCAAAACATCGCCTTGAGAACTATCTCAAGCGCGCACTGGTTTGTGAGAAATACCGAGACATGAATACCTGGAGATACCTACTGTTAAGGAAGAAGTCAGCAATATCAGCAAGAGATACAAAGAAAGACTGAGCAAACACACAAATGAACTGGCAAAGAACTTATTACAGTCACAGAAAAACATCAAACGCCTAAAAAGATGGCACGAATGAATGAATCGAAGCTCCAAAGTCTTGAGCATCGACGCCGAGTTGCTGGCCTGTCGGTTTTCTATCGTTTACATTTTGGGGAGTGTGCGACGGAATTGCATAACTTAATTCCGCCAAGCCCGTTCCACCATCGGACCACAAGACGTACGGCGATGTACCACCGGTACATGGTGGACATCCCACCTATACGCACAAAACGTTTTGGGAATACATTCATTGTGCGTACAGCTAAGGAGTGCAATTCCCTGCCTGAGTCTGTGTTTCCTGATAGCTACAACCTGGGAGTCTAAGTCAAGAGTGAATAGGTTACTTCTAGGCAAGCGTGCTCCACCTTAGACCGCATCATCGCTTAACATCAGGTGAGATAGCGGTCAAACGTACGCCTAAAAATATATATAAAAAAAAAAAAAACATACTGGACCTGGACCAAAGAACCTGAAAGACAATAATTAATTTATATGGTGCCATTTATTGGAATGTCGCCTGCAAAGCTTACAATAGTGGAATACATCTGATTATGGCTGGATAGCCGATTGCAGACTAAAGATTAGAAAAAAAAAAAAACTTGAACAAAAACTGAAAAATCCAAGTAATGTTGTTATTTTTATTTTTCTTAATCATCATATTATCGTATTTTTAATACAAGAAATTTCTTAACTAATTATTTAAACAATAAAAATATGAAAAAAATGTTATCAAAGAAACATGTTTTTTAAATAAATCATAATATTTGTAATGTAATGAAGTTGTAAAAGAAAAAAACTTTTTAAAAATACTGATACATAATTTAATCAATTTGTTTATAAATTAACAAGTGGCGGGAATTTTTTTTTGCAAATCAATAAATATCTTGTATTAATAAAAAAACGATAATATGATGATTAAGAAAAAAAATTAAAAACATTACTTGGAATTTCCAGTTTTTGTTCAAGTAAAAAAGTTATTATAAACATAGTATAAATATATATTTTTTACTTTTATGGCGCGATCTTGTTAAGTATGTATAAACAGGTAACACACACACACAGGTACACAGGCTGGTGTGAACATGTAGGTTCAAATATAGAAAGAGGAAGTTTCATGATACGAATAATTTAATAGTAGTCATATTTATGTAGGTGAACATACGGAATAAAAGGCATAATATCGTAATTTATAATTAATAAAAATAAAACATTAAATGTTTTATACATTTCATGTTTTATTTTAAATTTTACAAAAAATGTGTATATAAACATTAAAACTTTTCCATCAACAAATCAATGCAATTTAACATTGACATAATAATAAACATAAATTTGCTCTGCCTTGCGTAATAACAAAATAAACTGAATTATGAACATCAATCAGTCTTCATTACAATGGAACATGTATTTTTTATATTTTAAATCAAAAGAAATTAGTAGGGTTTTTATCAACCCAATGTTGTCATTCTTATTTTAGATATGTACTTAAAAGAAATGTAAACTCCATCTGCAACTTCTCTTTCAATTTAAAATTTCACTTTGGTGACAAGCTTACATCACGGCCGGCACATGTCTGTTTCTTTACAAACTTCGGCAAATCGGCAGTTCGGCACGCGAGCGCGCTGAAGCCCGCCGCCCCGCGCCCCGCGCTATGCGTCCCTCGTGAACCCCGAATAGGCCCCTCAGACACCGTACCTAGTGCCCGTTTAAGGATATTTAAGAGACGCAAGATTGTTGTCACGAAAAAATGATAAAAACTTTACAAATTATGTACGATATTCAATGGACACGATAAGATCAGTGAACTGAACTCAAAGTATACGTGGTAAATTATACGCTGAACACTAGCGCCCTCCACATTTCAGTCGGACGATGGCGGAACTATATTATACGCTAAAAGGCATTGTAGTGATGAAATTACGTCCATGCCAATTTTTCGCCCATGCATTCTAAGGATGATAAGGGACCCTTGGGCTAAAAATGAGGGTCGGTCAATCTTGCGTCCGTATTCCGGACGCACAAAGTCAGTCGGACGCAGCATCATCGGTAAATAACGCCATATAGGACGCAACATGTCCTTCAAGATGTAAATATATATATATATATATATATATATATATATATAAGATTAAGTTACCTACTCAAGAAATTAGACCAAAAAAGACCATTTCAACCCCAGTTTTCTCCGAAATGACTGAGCCCAAAAATTAAAAAAAAAAATCTAATTATTGTTACATATTTACCTACAGATTAGGTACAGGAAAACCTATAAGAAATTCTATAGTGTTAAAATAACATGTTACAAAAATGAACTCGGTTTGGAACCCTTTTTGGTCCGTTTATTTTTTTTTTTAACTTAAAATTTTAATTGAAATTTTATCCTTTCCAGAACTGAGCAAAACCTGTCAAACCTGATCGGCCATAATGAGATAAAAATCATCAGTGCCAGACGCCATTAAATAAACAGGTTGCTATAAAACCCTTTGCAACGTTTGATTGTAAGTACGGGCGACGTAAATAAATCAAATAGTAATTGCTATGCATTTAACTGCAGCAACGAAAAAATAATAATTTGACTCGTGGGTGAATTTCACAAATGACTTCTTTTTGTCTTCGGTGAAATTAGTATTTGAAAAAAAGGAATATTGTTCTGAATATTTTTTTTAGTATTCATTATGTAGTAATTGGGTTGTGGCAAAAATATTATTTGCCTAGGACTATTACAAAGGTAGAAATAAATACATGAACCTCTATTTTTTTCAAATCGGTGCTGTCCCTCTACTTTTTTTACAAACAAAAAAGGTTGTACACTAATAAAAATAAGTAGGTAAGTTAAGTATATACCTTATTCTATTTCATTGAATATTAGTTTTGTTATTAATTTATAGTATAATTATTTTATTACATAATTAACGATTATTATTACTGAGAGGCACAAACGTACTTGTCTAGCAAAATGTTCTCATATCGCTGGACAAAAGTAATTTAAAAACTAATTTTACATCGACGAGTCCGACAGCGTCCCCACCCCAATTTTATTTCCTCGTTAGTGTGTGCTAGTGGGCAGTCAGGATGGACATGCGTCAAATCGCTGCATATTCCCGCCGTATAACGTAAGTACGCCATTTCAGTTGCTCCCGGACAATTATTTTATATTAACGGTGGGTGTAATGAGTAGTTTTATTATTGTTGTTTGGTTCTAACAGAGGTAGTAAGTGAATTAACTTCATTGACTGTTTTTGAACTTATCCTAGATATTATGCATTTTTTCTAATTTTCTAAAAAGTATGTTACTTCTCACGTCGCTGTTCTCATATCGCTGTAATGGTCATCGGTGGTCTTTATTACCACCGATGTGATAATTTACACCGAAATGATAAGAAAAAATCAATCGGTGTCTTGTATCTAATATCGGTGTTTTGATTTATGATCAACACACAGTTTTGTCACATCGGTGGATTGCTTTATCATATCGGTAGATCATTTTATCATCTCTGTGAGTCGTTATATCATATAGATAGATAGATAGATAAATCATTTATTTAGTGCACACAAAAGACATAGCACAACACACAGAAGTACAATTAAATGGTACAATTTACTAAAACTACTGAAAAAACAGGGTGCCAATATGCAAAAAGAAAAAAAAACATGTTTATGAAATAAATATAGTAACACCATGGCATACTTCAAATAAAATAAAATAACGACTATATGGTGCGGTGTGCGTCTCAAGGTTGCACCAAATGGGAGTCCAGCTCAGCATGTGTCAGGCATAGGTACACCTGACGCTGATATTCTGCTGGATCCCTGTAGTGACATACGGACGTCGAACAGACGAAATTTATTGGTCTTGTGACAAAGTGTTATTCATGCGCAGAGTGAAATTATGTAAGTATAGGTACCCTCAACTTATATATCGGTAGATTCCGTGTCGTGTTAAACCTATAGGTTTAACAATAATAATATTAGTAAGTAGATTAGTAATTAGCTGGATCGTCCACAGTATTATATGTGTATTGTGCAATTTTAACCTATGAGTTTTTTTTTTAATATTTCATTTTAATAAATACTTAATAAAAATAAACATTATTTTTTTATTCTAAGTACCTACAGCAAATATAATAAAAAAGATAAGAAGAAAGTAAATGTAATAAAATAGGTATATAATTTCAAAAAATATATTTTAATTTAATTTCTAAGAACTCAGTTCTGTTTGAATGTGATCTACTTACCTATGACCCTCAGTTCAGGTCTTCAGTTCTAAGTGACCCTTGTAAAAATATGTAGGTACCTACTAACTATTTCCTTTTTGATGTTCAAAGGTGGATAGATTATCATATCACTGGATATGTACATCATTTCGGTGGATAAACTTATCATATCGGTGTACAGAAAAAATAATCGGTGCCGGTTTGTCATATCGGTGGAAACCAGAATTCAAACTGAATTTTCTCCTTAATCTTAATTGATACGTTGATGATATTAAATTTGGGGATATTTAATATCCCAAAGATTACATAAAACCTGAAAAATAGACAAAAAAAATATAAATGAAAAAGTTCACCGATATGATAAAAAAATGGCATTAAAATTTGTTGAAATTCACCCTCGTATCAAAAACTTGACGGCAAAAAAAACTGCTAAAAACTTCCAAAAAAAACGACCACCATCAAAAAAAGAAGAGGTTCGACTGCATGTATTTTATTTTATTAACCGACTTCCCAAAAAGGAGGAGGTTATCAATCTGGTTGTATGTTTTTTTTTTATGTTACCTCATAACTCCGACAATTATGAACCGATTTGAAAAATTCTTGTTTTACCTGAAAGGATATACTTGCAGATTGGTCCCATTTAAATTTTATGAAAATCGGTTATGAACTTTGGATTTTAAATCGAAATAGCTGGAATTCGTCTACTTGGATGATATTTTTATGTCATCCAAGTAATCGAAATTGCGTATTTTGCTTTTCTGCGATTTTGCAATGGTGTTGCTAAGTGTGGGGTACCACTAAACTTTTTACAAAAAAATACAACCGACTTCCAAAAAAAAAACACTACAAAGTAAAAAATAACTTTAATTTCGGAAGTCGGTGTCAAAATACGAAGAAACTAACAAAAACACCGACTTCCTAAATTAAAGTTATTTTTTACTTTGTATTTTTTAGTTTTTTATGTATGTACCTACTCCGATTTCTCCGCCAATTGCCGTTCTTTATGTTCTCTAGTAACTTTTTTTTTTACTTGATATGGGTTTGCTCTTGACTTTAGTCTTGGTCAAAGATGACAGAGACAAAGTCTACGATGGAGCGAGCCCAGAAGTAGCCTGTTCACTCTAACTTTGAAAAGATTATAGTTGTAAGCATTCGGAAACTCAGACGCAGGCAAAGAGTTCCACTCCTTTGCTGTGCGCATTATGAAAGACGCTTGGAAGCGCTTAGTGCGAGTTGGTGGAATAGCAACAAGGTAGGGATGGCAAGTTGTAGTGCATCTGGATGTCTGACGGTAGAAAGGGGCTGGTAGGACGAGGTCGTAGATAAATGGAAAACGGATTTTAATTTACTCTTCAGATATCTACGAAAGTACAAAGGAATATTAGGGAAAGGCAATGTCTCATCATGTGACAAACATGTCTCAGGTAGTGATGTTGTTACCACCTTGCATCCATTATATGACACATGCAAATAAATATTATACCGCGTGTATCTGACATCGACGCACAAACGATTTCCATGGGTCCAGGGCATGATTCTGGATGGATGGCCCCAGTGTTGGAATTTTTCGTCAGTTCTTTTCTAATTTTTTCATTTTTTTCAGCTGAGCTGATATCTATTTGTGGTTTTATTCAGATTGCTCTTTTTAGTGAAAGTAATTAATTAATTATTTTTTAATTAAAAATCTCATTGGGTTAGGTCGGAATAACGATTATGAGCAGTCTAAAGTAAAAAAACCCTTGAAAAAAATGAAAAAATGAGAAAAAAGCCGACGAAAAATTCTAAGTCTAGGGTGTCCAGAATCATGCCCTGGACCCATGGAAATCGTTTGCGCGTCGATGTCAGATACACGCGGTATTATTTTATCTATGTTATCTTAATTTATTGCAAGTTGCAAGCAATCTGTCGCCAACCATAGCAACATCGTTAAAATCAATGGACTCATATTTTTTTTTTACTACATAATATATACTACTGCCATCTAATCTCTTCACCACCCTTGGTTGACTGGTAGAGAATGCCTAAGGCATTAATTCCGCCTTTGTACCTTTTTGTGCGAAAAATTTAAATAAATAAATAACCTATTTTTTTTTTGCAAAACGGGGAAACTCTTGGCCCAAATCTCACCTGATGGAAAGTGATGATTAAGCCGAAGATGGAAGCGAGTTTCACCCGGAATCCTCTTACACAGAGGAACTGGCTATCATACCTCTAACTGCCGGAACGCAGCAATGCTTTTAACATTGTTGTTATGGCGACAGACTTAGACATGTTGGTGGTAGCTTGCCAGGCGGACTTAGAACAAGTCCTACCACCAACCAAACCGAGCAAAAAATTTGCCCCCGCTGGGAATCGAACCCGGGACCTCTGGGTCTGAAAACAAAACGTCAGCCGGCTGTATCTCGGTCAGAAGGTCGTCAGCTCTCGACCTGAAGGGAGCATCTATCGCCTACTTGAATTCACAAGCTGACGAGTTTTCTCTCGGAATCTTGCCAGCTGATTTATTTTATTACTTACAGAATCATATTAATTTTCAGCTATCAGATTATTATTTTTTTCCGGGAAAAATGACGTGTCTAAGGTTATTCGACTTTATGCTTTATACTCCGACTGAAAAATGAATCTTTGGAGCCTTTATTTATAATTTTTCCACGAAAAGCCCATACAATTCCTTTTTCTATAATATACAATAATAAAATAATCCATAACTATGAAGGATGAAAAAATCCTAGAACAAAAACTTGCAAAATTCAAACGTGACTAGTTTTCACTTTACATAATGCCTTATAGTTATTTCAAAAACTAGATGTCCTATCGTCTTTTTTATACTGTTTTTATTTTTTGTTAAAGCCTTTTATTCGACACACATTTTCAAGTTACGTAATTATTTTACAGGACAAAATGTTACTTGATAATTCTCTTGTAAACTATCAAAATACTATGTTATTGGATTCTTATGAGAACTAGCTCACACTACTGTGAATTAATAATCACGTCAGCTGGCTGAGCTGATGCCCTGAACCGTGTTACGTAGGAGCACCTATTGCCTATTTAAATGCATCAGTTTCTGCAATAAAAAGAAAAAACAAAGTGAATATTAGTCACGTTGGAATTTTGTATATTTTTGTTCTATGATTTTGTCATCCTACTATCCTACTAATATTATAAATGCGAAAGTTTGTGAGGATGGATGTATGTGTATGTATGTTTGTTACCCTTTCACGAAAAAACTACTGAACGGATTACGATGAAATTTGGTATGTAGGTAGCTGAAGATCCAGAATATCACATAGGCTACTTTTTATCCCGGAATTCCCGAGGGGTCGGGATTTACACGGGAATAACGAGAATTTATACGCGGACGAAGTCGCGGGCGGCCTCTAGTTCTTCATAGTTATGGATTATGTTTTTGTTTTATATTAAACAATTAGGTCTTAGAAATCTAAATAATTATGTTATTATAAATTGTAAGGGCTTTTCATGGAAAAATAATTAATAAAGGCTACAAAGATTAATCTTTCAGTCGGAGCAAGAAGCATAAAGTCGAATAACTTTAAACACAGTCATTATTTCTTCCCGGATAATTTTATTTCAACTGATAGTTAATATGATCCTGTAAGCAATAAAATAAATCAGCTGGCAAGATACCTAGGGAAAACTTGTCAGTGATAAATTTAAGTAGGCGATAGCTGACGACCTTCCCACCGAGATATAGCCGGCTGACATTTTTAAATAATTTTTGACAAAAAAAAATTTTCAACGTGTTTGGGAGGCTGCCACTGCTTAAACCACCCACCGAATCGCAGCTGATGTTCACAGAAGTTCATGATAAAGCTCTCTTAACCATTTCACATGTTATTTTCCAGCAGGAAATGTGTGACAAAATTTGAGCCTGACTTGCGGTCATACGCTAACCCAACATAAAAAGATTGTCGAGAACTTTTTCGAAAAACTAATTCTTGTACACAACAAAAATGGTAAAAAAAGAATCCTTACGGGAGAGTATATACCTTCTACAGCTTTTTATTTCAGAGATTATATGCTATGAAGTCAAATGCTATGAAACAAACAGTTCATTTACAAGTAAATATTTTGTAAAGGGTAAAAGCCGTCCGACTCGCCCTTCTAATTGGGGTACTTTAAGAGCTTATAAGTTCATAAATATAGGTACGCGAATGTAAAAAAAAATATTTCTCTCCTTAAAAACAGGCAAAGAGCATTACGATCATAATCATTAGCGTCATCTCTCTACTATACTGTAATCCTCTAATAATTATTATGTATTTAGGTAAATCTACCTAATATATTAAAATCTCGTGTCACGGTGTTTGTTATCGAACTCCTCTTAGAAACGGCTTAACCGATTTTATGAAACTTTCCGTGTTATTTTTTTAGGTCTGAGAACAGATGGTTGTTTTTTATTTTAATACGGCAAAGCAACGTTTGACGAATCAGCTAGTTTGTGTATATTTATTTGTATGTTTATGTTATTAAATTTATATTTATGAATAGATACCTATCTAATAATATGTTTTTATTAAGTTACTCTATTTTTTGTTTCTTTCTTTAGAGAAAACACGTAGAAACAGTGTGTAAACAGATAGCTCTCTTTACCCTACGTTTCTTATACCATTCTTCTGTCACAGGTCTGCAGTAAGAGTTTTTATTGAAATAAGGAGTATCTTTGAGCTCTTTTCTCTGTACACTATCTTCTTTTTCAAGTGTATTTTGTGTATCTAATTAAATAAATAGTAATAATTCAGCTGATAAAGAGAATCCTTCCTCATCACACGACATCCAACGAAACCCATAGAAAGTTGCTAACTGAATTAAACTCACCCTCGGTATTACCGACCAGTGTGTGCGCTATTCCAATCATAGGCAGCTCTTCCTTAGGAGCAGGTAAGGCCGAGGCCAACTTGTTCATGTGCCTCCTTCTGTACCAGAAGGTCACCGTCCACAACACTGTAGCCAGTAGCAATAACCACACAAACATTTTGTCACGTTTACTGGGACACTGGTAACAAAAGTACGTGTAGGAAGATCAATGGAGGTGTAGGAACAATGAGTGCGCGCGCGCCGCCTCGCGAGTCAGTATAATTGAAATGTGCGACGATTTATATGGACATTTTCCTCCGTCCGGCCATCGCTGTTCACACTAATTCCACTCTGGTTAACAGCGGGGTCGCTAAGTTCATTGTGGTAAATACACAACCTTCGCCTTCGCTACACGAGGAAGCGACAACTATTATTATATTTAAGAGTTTAATGTGTAACAACTATTGCAAATGCTATTAAGATGCGGGAATTACCTGCTTTTAATCTTTACCTATACCTATGTTATTTCATTGACTGTCTATTTCTACTGCGTAATGTCTAGCATTAGCACTATTCATACAATTCCGGTTTAGCCAATACCATGTGCCTAGCCTGTACCCCACGCAGGTCTGCTGCTAATTCAAAATTCAAAAAAAATTCAAAATTCAAGCATTTATTTCAATTAAACCATTTACAGGCACTTTTGAATTGTCAAGGTCGGTCGGTCCAAAAAAAATTGAAGCTATTTGCACGTTCCAAAGCGTAGATCTCTATGGAGAAGAACGTGCAAGAAACTCCACGGACACTCTTTTAAAAATAATATTTTTTTACAAATATTTATTTACATCGGGTTGAAATTATACATACATGTGAGAACGATGTAAAAGACGAGCAGGATAAAAGCGTCCGGAATAAAAGAGGAACAATTCAAAGAAATAATTAAAATTAACCATGGCAGCTAAGAAATGACCAGTCCCGACTGACACGCCCGTTCACGAACATGACGCATGCGCCAGCACCATTCAGCTCAACCATTTTGAAGGGAGCCAAATTTTTATTTATTTATTTATAACAATCTTAACTACACTATCATTACAGATCTATGATCCAATGCGACAGAGTGTCCTTACTAACTAAATCCTAAATCTACACCTTATACCTAGTATAAAAATATCTTAATCTAAATAACTTATTACATATAGTGTAACTTTTGCGAATTCACTCAAGTTGCACCACAATACATCAACCCTCCCGTGAACCTCATTCACCACGCGTATGGCTCTAGTGAGAGGAGTTCTCGCCAGTAGGTTGGTCCTGGCTGCAGGCACAGCGAGCAGGGGCGGGCGTCGCCGCCTCCACACGTACCGGTCGGGCACGTACAGCTGCAGGTGTCGCAGCACTCCCGGGTTATGCGCTACGCCACGTAGTAGTTTCACTACATACGCTACGAGCGAGAACTCCCGTCGTACTCTTAGAGTGTTATACCCTACCATACCCAGAACAAATAGTGTAGGGTACATCAATGGGTATAATGGATATACCCCATACAGCTTGTAATACAAGTGTCTCGTGAACTTATTTTGGATACGTTCCAACATAACACTATATTTCGTCTCATGAGGAGCCCAAATGAATGCACTATGTTCGAGGTGACTTCTGACTAATGCGTCATATAGTACCCTTAGTGTCGTGATGTTGGTGAATCCTTGGGACTGCCTGAGTACGAAACCTAGGTTTCTGTATGCCTTCTTACATATCTTATTGATATGCTCACGGAAGGTTAGTTCCTGACAGAAGACTACCCCTAAGTCTCGCACTTGAGACACTCGTTGCATCGGCACATCCTCAACCTTGTACTGATAACTCAAGGGAGTTCGCGCGCGAGTGAACGACATCACCGAACATTTAGCAACATTAAAATGTAGTTTGTTATCTTTGCTCCATTCGACCACTCTGTCAATGTCTTCCTGTAGGCGTTCACAATCCGAGTGATCCCGAATCTCGAGCAGCAATTTCAGGTCATCCGCAAACAATAAACAAGTCCCATGTCTGACGACTTCCGGCAAGTCATTTATCATTACAATAAACTCGAGAGGCCCTACATTGCTGCCCTGGCTCACGCCCGATCTCGTGTAATACGGTTGAGATACACAGCCATTGTAGTCGACATATTGCTGGCGATCCTTCATATAGCTAGCGAAGAACTGTAGTAGAGGTAGTGTACATCCCATTTTCGCGAGCTTCCTTAACAACATGTCATTATCCACCGTATCGAACGCCTTTTTAAAATCGAAGTACGCAGCATCTACCTGTACCCCCGAGTCTACCGCCGGCACCACCTGTATCATAAAGTTAATAAGGTTTGTAGCAGTGCTGCGTCCAGGTCGGAACCCATGTTGCGCATCTGACAGACGCGCACGCATTTGTTCCTGAACGGAGCGCTGAATAGCCGACTCGAGTACTTTAGCAGGCGTGGAGAGTACAGCCACCGGTCTATAATTACAGGTATCTGAACTTGGTTTTCCTTTAGGAACCGGAACAACGCGCGTGATCTTCCACCTTTGAGGGAACGTGGCTTGTTGTAAACATGCATTAAAAATGTGAAGTAATGGCTCCGCCAGTACCCTCCCGCAGTCTCGGAACAGAAACGCTGGTATCCCGTCTGGGCCAGACGAACGTTTTGGCTTGAGACTCCCAAGCGCCTGCTGAACTTCCGCGCGACTCAGCGTCTCAATGTGTACCCGTGCACTGGTCGCGCCGACCTCCGCCGCCGCCGCGCACGCGTCTAGTTTGGGTGGCTCCTTGCTGTACACAGACTCAAAAAAGTCAGCGAACTGCACAGCACACTCATCATCTGCTAGATGTTGACCTTCTTTTATGATACTCTGCTTATTTAGTGTTTTTCTTTTCGATCTTATATACTGCCAAAACGATTTCGGATCCTTTACAAATTGATACTGAATTTTTCCTTTACAAATGATCCAACGCATACGCCACCATCAGCTAGACTTTTGAGTGAGCATGACACTCCCAACCGCCAGGGTACATTCAAGTCAAAAACATACCTAAAACTGATAATTAAAGTTAAAGTTAAAGGTACACAGTACTCAAACATGTGCTGTTAATGGCTGAAATTATACAATGCTAAGTAAGTTGATTCTAACAATGCAAATTTTTCCTACAATCTTCAGCCGGTCCAACAATGTTTCCGAACTATTTACAGATTAGTTTGGGCTCCCTAGTGGCTGTGGAGCAGGACCAGCATTCAGCCAAGCATTTTTATCTTCAATATAATCCCCCAACTTATAATATGCTTGCCTGCATAGTGTGCGTTTAATACAAGACTTGAATTTCGTCTCATTTAGTTCTAATATATGGGGAGGTATCTTATTATAAGATTTTAAACAGTACCCTATGAAAGATGAGGCTACTTTAGCCAGTCTGAAGCCTGATTGAACTAACTGGTCCCTATTTCTAGTACCATAATTATGTCTCTCGCCTCTTTTACTAAAAAGATATAAATTCTTTCTGACATACATGATGTTTTCGTAAATGTATTGACAAGGTACCGTCATGATGTTAATAATCTTAAACAGTTCCCTGAGAGAATCGCGCCGGCGGAGATTATATATCGCTTTGATGGCTCTTTTCTGCAGAATAAAAATAGACTCGATGTCTGCAGCCCGTCCCCATAGTAAAATACCGTAAGACATGATACTGTGAAAGTAACTAAAATATACCAGTCTCGCGGTATCGACATCCGTTAGTTGGCGGATTTTTCTAACAGCATATGCTGCTGAACTTAGCCGTCCGGAAAGAGATGTTATATGAGGGCCCCATTGTAGCCTGGGGTCAAGCGTAATTCCCAGGAAAACCGTTTTATCGACGAATTCTAGTTTTTCCTTGTTCAATAATATGTCACAATCACTGCTTTTGACATTAGGTAAGGCAAATCTTATGCACTTTGTTTTCTTTTCATTTAGAACTAAATTATTCGCCGTGAACCAATTTTGGACTTGCATTAGGGCATTATTTATGTCATTAACATTGTTCGTCCTTCTATTTATCTTAAAAATTAAAGAGGTATCGTCAGCAAACAACACCATATCAAGATTTTGTTGCAATAAATAAGGTAAATCATTAATATAAACCAAAAATAAGAAAGGACCCAAAATAGAGCCTTGGGGGACGCCCATTGTTACGTTTAATCCCGACGAATTGACACCGTTTATGTGAACTAATTGCTGTCTATCGTTCAAATAAGATTTGACTAAGTTTAACGCTGTTTTGCCTAGTCCGTAATGCCCGAGCTTCAGGAGTAATGTATCGTGATCAACACAATCAAACGCCTTAGAGAGATCACAAAAGACACCTATGGCATCCTGTGCGTCCTCCCACGCATTAAAGATATGCTTTAGTAAGGTGACACCAGCGTCCGTTGTACAACGTCCTTTGGTGAAACCATACTGTTTATCATGTAAGATGTTATTCGTGTTAAAATGACTGAGCATCTGATTTAGCATTACTTTTTCAAATACCTTACTAAACACTGGCAACACGGACACTGGTCTATAATTATTGGTGTCTTTACTATCCCCGGATTTAAAAAGTGGTATCACTTTACTGAATTTCATTAGGTCCGGAAAGACTCCTTGATCGACACACAAATTAAATATTAAAGCTAAATACGGCGCTACAGTCTCGATAATTGAGGTACAAACCTTGATAGACAATCCCCATAGATCTTCGGTCAATTTAATTTTGATTTGTTTAAAAGCTTTTATTACTACTATGGGGTTTATATGTTTAAAATTAAATTCAGTCGCGCAGGCTGATACGTTTGCCTGTAATAAATCAAAAGCAAGCGAAGGCGAGGAATTTAAGGCTTCAGTAGTTTTAACAGGGATACTTGTAAAGAAATTTACAAATTCTTGAGCAACTTCTTTGTTATCGCTAATAAGTCCGTGAGGCGTCTGCAATCTGTAATCAGTGTTATGTTTTTTGTTCCTATTTGTTTCTTTATTTATAATTTTCCAAACCGTTTTTATTTTATTGTCTGCTGTTTTTACCTTATTGCTTATGTATAAAGCCTTAGCTACCTTACAAGTATTTTTATAAATTTTGGAGTAGGTAGTTACATACTTATTAAAAGTTTCAGTGTTAATAAAAGGCTTAAGGCCATACAACTCATAAAGTCTATCCCTACTTTTTCTGAGTCCTTTAGTTGCCCAGTCACTAAATAAAAACTTAGGGCAGATAGTTTTAGTTTTATTTTTAAAAGTATTATTGATTTCTGTTTGGACTAAAGAAAAAAAATCTGTATATAAAATATTAGCACTGTTCACTGTACAGTTCCAATCACTTAACTTCCCAATTAAAGTACGGTTAAATTTATTTAAATTACCGTATGTTATTGGTCTGGTTTGTATTTGCACTTGTTGAATTGGTATTTTGGACTCAAAAGATATCAGTAGCCCGCTGTGATCAGAAGGGAGGTAATTTACAATGGCTTTCTGTAAGTAGTCGCCAGAACAAAAAACATTATCAATACATGTAGCAGTAGTTATAGTTGTACGGGTTGGTTCTATGAACACATTAGACAAATTGAACGATTTAAAAAGATTTAATAATCTACAGCTATCTGAATTGTTTTCTAAAATATTTATATTAAAGTCTCCACAGATAATTACTAATTTACTACCAGTCGCAAGTTTTGCCAATACATCTTCCATCACTGACTCAAATATAGAGTAGTTCAGATAATTAGGGGGTCTGTAAACGCACACTATGACATGCTTATCTAGCTCAACACAGGATAGTTCAATGTTATGTTCAACAGACAAGTTAACTATGTCTTTACGAGTTTTAAATTGAATACACTTTTTGATTAAAATTAGTGAGCCCCCACGTAACATTGACTTTCGGTTAAAAGAACTTCCCACACTATAATTCTCGTAATTAATCAACATTTCAAAATCCTTTATCCAATGCTCAGTGAAACAAACTATGTCAAACATTGTTTTTTCTAAAAATAACTCAATTTCCAGCTGTTTTGAAGAAAAACCTTGAATGTTCTGATGGAATAATTTCAAGGATTTCTGCTTAGCCCCTTTATTGCAATTAGCTATGTGAGAGCAAGAAGATACCTGGTTTACGGTAGATGTAACTATACTGATATTGGTATCCTCTGTTGTCGTACAAACTAGTTTAAAGGAACATCCGGAGTGAGCCCCACGTCTCCCATGCCATCACTAGGCACCAAGATCTTGCTACTTTCAGACTCCACATTAAAAGAATTGTCCATAGTGACACACGGATTCTCCTTCGTACAATTATTGTAAATAATTATAGCATTAGTGCTACAGTTAACAATGTCCACCTGTACATTAGTATTATTACTAATATTTGCAGTGTTAATTATAGTAGAAGACGTCGACATACTACTTATGTCTGAGTTTATATAATATGCTAATAGGCTTGCTATTTGATGTCTAAACCTAATAGGCAGATACACTGTATCCCTAGTCGACTTTAACTTATCAACATATAAGTTAATGTCCAAAAAAACAAGTTTGTCACTGTAATGACTAACTAAGAAATGTAAATGCTTGTTAAGCATGTGAATATAATTATTTTGTCTATTTGACAATTTTTTCAAAATATGGGAAAGCACACAGTATTATTTTGTTGCAATTTAACTTTAACATCTCAGTTACAGAGTCAGTTATTTGTTCTTTTTATAAATTTGAACTGTTACCTATAAACACAGTAATATTGGTTTCTGGTTTATATACATATCTTGTCACTGATTCCATTATTTGTTTGAAGTTTGACCCAGGTATACAATAATTATGAGTACAATAGCTGAGATTGTTATTTAATCATTTACCTAAACCTCTTCCTATACTATCTGAGAACATAACTGAATGAACACTATCATTACTATTATAAAATGGAATGCTAGTAGTCTCAGGCTGGTCCACTTGACACAAACCTTGTTTAACATCCGCTATCACACAGTCAGCTTGGGCCGGGTCCTCCGTAGCCTCAGGCTGGTCAGAACTTAATTTTGGTACTGTCTGACAGGTACACTGACACATCACCAACTTATTTGCAGCTAGGATGTGTTCTTTAATTTGTAATTGAGAACTCACATATTTATTATAAAGAGAATTAAGTCGGTCTTCAAGTACCTGTATTTCAGTTTGAAGGCGCTGTGTATCAATTTCATAGATTTTTTTTACTATCCTCCAATTTAATCTGATAATTATTTAATTTATTAATAAGGTGAACACGTTCTTTCTTCAGTGGAATATTTTTGGAAAAGTGTTTATGTTGCTTTCTGTACCGATCACATTTTTTTATTATTCTATTAAGCTTTGCATATTTTTTTATTATCTTATGACTAACTTCATAGCTATTATTTTGTTTTAAAATGGAATCTTCAGTTAAGTCAATAGTAGGTATAGCCTGAGGGTTACAATTTGAATGTAATAATTCATTATATAAATGGTTTGTTTCCCTAACCTGGGAACATTTCAATTCATTCTGCAACTTAAGATTATGACTATGAGCATGTACCAATTCATCTTCTAGACTCCTAACCTTACTTAAAGCCTCCTCATATAAGTTACTACAGTTTTTGAAACTGTCCGTGACAACCCGCAGTTGGTCGCGTTCATCAACAACATCTTGGTATTGCTGACTAAGGTCTACCAGCTCCCGTTTTAGGCAAGTGTTTTTCTGTATCATTTTCATTACTTCCTCTTCACCTTCCTCTCTCTCCTGCAACATTAGTTGGCATTGCTGTTGCGTTTCTTTAAGTTCTTTGAGGGCCGTTCTTATTTTAAGCTCCATATCCTGAGCAGTAGCCTTACGGGTCATCACAGGCATGGTTTCAGAGATATTTACTGAAAGTAGAAATTAAGGAACGGTGAGAATCAAAAGAATAGCCAAAATAAAGAAAAATTAGATATGAGGGGAAAAAAAAAAATGTACCAAAAATGGGGAAGACAGTTTAGTTTGTTCAAAGAAATACGGTAGGCTTCTATATTGGCTTGGAAAGCTTTTGATTTTTGAATTATATGTTGCTTTCGATTACCTTATGATAAAATACTGAATGTGGGTAGGATACTCAGAAAATGAATCTATGATAAAACTCAGTTTAAAACTATAATAATGAAAATATTACTATTAAGGACGTTATGAACACGTATATCATTGAATTTAAAACATAATAACAGAATTATGGACTAATCTCGACTTCGTTTCGTTTCGTTTCTACTATGTGAACAAAACGAGTTAGAACCTAAGCTGCGAGCTAATCCAGTCAAATTGTTCTTAGACTGAGTGTTTTACCAGTTAAAGAGACTAATGTGTGCTATTATTAATAAAATAAAAGTAACAATACTCCCCGTATTATTCCAGTTTGAACGTCAGCTGATCGGTTTAGGTTACCGGCGGTGACATCGGGTACCAAATCTTGTACTTTGGTTGATTATTTTTCCCGGATAACAATAATCCTGAGTCTTTATGTATTGAAATTAAGTTTTCACAAATAATTACACCCTAATTTCACTTAAATACTAATTAAATTTAATTCTAAAATACGGATCACAAATTTGACATCTAAGTCTAAGAAGTCTAACTGAATGTAGCTTTTTTTTTACTTTTTTTTATTAAATATGGGAAATCATCAAATGGCTCCTCCCGCTCTGGGTAAAGCAGGATGGAGTGACAGACTCCTACTGACTAAAACCCATCAGTGTTCTCCTAACGCCTTTTGCGTTCCAGGGCCGCGGTGACTCTTTCGAACAAATTCCGCAACCCCGGCAGGCACTGGCCTAGCGGGCCCCATCTGCTTTGCTGATAACTCTTTGAGGCATGTAGCTTAACACCAGCATTTTACCGACACAGTCCGAGTGTGTGTGGCAGTGGGCAGGGCACATTGCTCGCAGAACAGATGGTCGATAGGGCCGAAAAGTTCGTTTAACATGAGGTAACGTAAACTTTATGCATTTCGTTTTTTCTCGTTTAATAAAAGATTATTAACATTGAACCAGTTAATCACAGTCGCGAGGGCACTATTTATATCATCAGTGACCATCTGCTGACGTTTTAGTTTGAATAAACGCGACGTGACGTGACGCATAACAACAAATAAAATAAGTACTTAAGCATTCCCATACAACAAACGCGATTTTTTTTACCCTTTTTTGCTCGATATCAATAATGGCAACAGGTAGGCACTTGAAATATTCTCAAAATACTCAGTTGTAATTTATTTTAGTAATAAATAATAAAATAACTACAGAAGGTCACTGTTTCAGTAGTGCCATCAGGATGGAATTTGGTTTGGACAAAATAAATGTGTATATTAAGTCATAAAGGTGAAATTATGGGAATTTGGATTCCTTAAGGGGAATGCTCCAACTAGCCCGCGAAATTCAAAATTTCTCGAAATACAAAAAACGCAAGTTTTAGAACTTAGAGCGTTGTATTGATGATTTTGATGATTATAATTCTGTAACTACATATTATGTCTTACAGCCGCGAATAATATTTTAATCAACATACAACCTAGCACTGGCCCACAAATTGCTAAAAACGTTAGAAAATTTGAATTTCGCGGGCTGGGAAAACTATAAACTTTGGAAAGTTACTTGATATAATTACTTATTTTTAAGACAAACAAGTTAGTTCGACTGCTCGTACGAATGGTAGGTCGCGAAGTGTCACACGCTGATGATAATCGCGCACACCGCTACGATAATTGCGCCTTACGTGAATTTGAATGCAATGTCTTTGTAGTGACACACGATGCTAAAATGTCAGCCAGTGAGCTTAAACATCCTCCCGCCCGTTGAAAGGCTTGTCTTTCAACATGTAATCTTCAGCAGTATGCAACGAACACAGTTTGACAATAGGCCGACGTAAAACGCCTCTAGTGGTTTTCAAATCAGCCACTCTCGAAAGTCCATCTGGACCTGGGAATAGTCTTTTAACCCGTCCAAGGCGCCAACACAATGGATGTACATGTTCTTCATGGATAAGCACGAGGTCTCCAATATGCAGGGATTTTGCGTTCGTCTTCCACTTCAGTCGTTGTTGTAATTCGTAAATATATTCACGCTGCCAGCGTGATCACAAATGCTGATGGATTTGTTGCAGTTTAGCGTATTGTTGCAGGTGGCTTTCCTTAACGTTTTCCAAGCTCGGCTCAGGCAGTGCCTTTGGAGGTCTCCCAATGAGGAAGTGCCCTGGGGACAAAGGAAGGTCATCTGGAGAGGAGGACAAATGACACAAGGGACGACAGTTTAAAACGGCTTTCACTTGTGCGAAAACTGTAGATATTTCTTCAAACGTAAGGTGGGTATTTCCCATAAATCTTTTTATGTGGAATTTAGTAGACTTGACTCCGGCTTCCCAGATGCCGCCAAAATGAGGAGATGTTTTCCTGAGTTGCAAATTCAGTTAAGTCCTTATTCCGTAATTTGAGAAAAGCGTCAATACGTCACTTTATATATTTAGTCGCATTCATTACTCGTCTCATGCCTTATTTTGACTCTTTCCCAATTCGTCCCGGGCAAATGTTACCTTTGCATATTTGTGTGCTTGCGGTAAAAAATCGTTCATTTGGAAGCGGCCTGTGACCTCCACATGACAAATACGACGCGACGCAACACGACGCGACGCGACGCAACACAACGCAACGTAATGCGACGCGATGCTATACGCGGCAAATGTCCTACGTGATTTTGGTCATTACTTCTCGAATCATGGAGTTCTCGAATCATGGAGTTCTCGAATCATGGAGAAGTACAGTACAATTTTGCATGAAAGTTAAAAATAAACGATTCCTCACGCTCACACACTGCGGCGATCAACGCTTCTGAATCAACCATTACGTAGTTCGAGGTGTCGCATCTGGTCGCCCTCAAAACAAGTCCGCGTTACGTCGCGTCTCGCCGCAGACTGTCATATAGGCCGCATGTAGGGTATGCCGTTGAGTTGATCGCGTTCGTCGCGCTCGCAGCGTCGCGTCGCGTAGCGTTCGTCGCTCAAGCAGGACACCGCGTAAACCCAGCGTGCTTGACGCTTAACTTATACCTAGTTAATTTGTCTTGAGTATTTAGAGAGGAATTTTAAATAGATTTTTAGAGTTCGTTTTGATTTTGCGAAAATTAAAACAGGCTGTCCTTAGAACTGAAGATTTTTTAATGTAAGTTAATTGTTTTTCACCATCACAGCCAGTGATTAAATCATCGACATAAAAGTCGTGTTGTATTATGTTTTTTATAGTTTCATCCCCACACTTCTCGCCTACCTGCCACAGACAGCGAGTGCTTAAATAGCTCGCACTTGAAGGGTACAGGGGCAAAACAGGGGATGTCACAAAAACCAGTTTTTGTGTATTTTACATTTTAATTTTTCAAAGTGTATAGTCTTTCTTTTATGTACCTATGTAATCTTAGATATTACTTATAGGATCTCAAATTTACACTACTGATATTATATTTAGGAACATATTTGTTCCTAAATATAATATCTTTGTTAATTGTTTAAGTCATTAATGAATTAAAAGTCAAATCTATACTTAATATTATAAAGCAGAAGAGTTTGTTTGTTTGTTTGGTTGAACGCGCTAATCTCAGGAACTACTGGTCCGATTTGAAAAAATTCTTTCAGTGTTAGATAGCCCAGTTATCGAGGAAGGTTATAGGCTATATATCATCACGCTAAGACAAATAGGAGCGGAGCAGTAATGGAAAATGTGACGCAGACGAAGTTGCGCGGGTCAGCTAGTTAATTATAAGTATGTGACATTCCTTGTTTTTCCCTGTACCCTTCACTTGTGGTGCCATAAGTTATGAGTATTCATTTGCATCATTCTGTTGGGCAAGGACTCATCTTCTCTCCATAGAATTAATTGCAAGTTTTTACAAGATTCATCTACCTACTCTCACTTGTCAGTACATTTTTTCAATGTCAAAATCAAATAATTATACTGTCGTGCTCTTATGAGTATGGAAAAAAGAGAATCCTGTATATTTGGGCGCACCATAAGAATGCCGTTGACAGATATACCCGAGGAGGTGGGGACGGAACCATCAAAAATGACACGGACCTTAGTTGATTCACTATTTACTTTAAATGCAGCATGGTGGCTTAAGAAGTATGAGGGAAATGCACTTTCAGGTGCTACAGACATGTGTCTTAGCTCTTCATACTCTGTCATAAAATCAACATTTGTACCTTTAGTGTAGGATTTTTTCCTAAAACGTGATTCTAAACAATCTATTTTTTGGAAAATTATAGGATTCACCCAAGTTGCTTGGAGAACTATTTAGAGGTAATTTAACATTAATCGTCCGTCAATCAAACGGTCTTATGTTGTAAAGCTCTAGTTCCTAAAACGTAACAAACAGATGTGTTGCTGGGGAGTTTTGGCCACTTCTCCACAGCTAAAACACAAGGAAGTGGTGACGGGCTGGCGTTTTGGGGGACTGTCTTTTGTAAGATTTGACGTTCAAAAAGTGCTGGCACATTGCATAATTTGAATAAATGACTTTAGAATTTTGAACTTAATTTGTTTCTCTTTCTCAGCTTTCACGAGATTCTCGTCATGTGATGTATGTCTGATGGACTCACCCGGACGGTGGCATGCCCGACACTCGTCCTCCGTCCCATCCTTCATAATATGCCTCCGGTAGTTATTCGTCAAGATAACTTCGTCCATAATCGCACAGACAAAACCTTCAGTTTCTCGGAAGAGATCACTGAAGCGTAGCCAAGTCACGGACGCTGCAAAATCTACATCGGACCCATGAAGAGCCCGATAGAAGCGCTTGTGAAGCTCCTTGCCTTTCCATACCTCCTTGCGATCATCTGAGGTAAGTATCACAGATTTGTGCCAGTTCTCTTTAGCCATAGACAACGGGGTGAGTCCCTGCAGTGGACACACGCGACCACATCTCGGTGCATACCCACATCAGCTTTGAGAAAATATTCTCTGAGACTGCACACCTCGATCTCCACACTTCCGCGGGATGTACAGTCTCATCACCGACGATCGTGGGTGATGCATCCGATTTGCGGTCAGCAGTGTACGGACACTCCTATCCAGGGAGAGTTCGGTTTGAGTCCATTTGAGTATGCCGAAAGACCAACCGTTAAAGGCGCGCACCTTATTTTCGCCCGACAAAAGGCTATTTAAAACCTTTTTCAGGCGGCCAAAAAAGCGCTCCTTCAACGATTGCTTCATGCTGGCAATATCAATGCCTAACGCTTCCGACATACCCAAATACTTGTAGGTTTCAGTTGAGCTGAGGGATCTAACCTATATGGAATCCGAGAGTTTAATTCCCTTAGATTCCATAATCTCCCCTTTTTTCACATGCGTGACTACACATTTTGTTTAAGCTCACTGGCTGACATTTTAGCATCGTGTGTCACTACAAAGACATTGCATTCAAATTCACGTAAGGCGCAATTGACGGAAGAAAAAGCAGTTGCAAAATGCAAAACATTCACGTGAACCGGTTCATCAGAACTTAAGTGCCCTTCCTTCGTCATTCTTACCTACTGTCCCATTTTCTAAATCATCCCATCAGCTATCCTAAAACCATAAAACGTGCCTTCCACTTCTGCAATAATTCCAATTACAACTATAATGATCTTGACTCGATGCTTTTACTTGATGAAACTTATTTGTAACACTTCACTATAATATCATAGTATTTCATTAAATGTCAACAAGTTGGCATTAAATTTAGCCGAATAATCGAATAATCATACTAAATTACCATTTTAAAATAATTTTCTTAACTTTTTTTTTCGTCCACCGAAATCCTGTATTTCTCATATGCCATTCTAGGAAAAGATTACGTATTAACGTTCTCAATCAGTCTTTAATATTGTTCGCCGAACTTTCCAGACACCTGGTAACATCACGCTGGCACCGTTGTTGGTACGAGCAGAGCTTGCAGTCTGTGCTTGGCAGCGTGAATCCGGTTTCCTGGTCGGCAGGTAACGTCGAATTAAGGGGCGTGAGATTCTTTATTTACCTACCTAACTTACAAAATTAGTTCTATGCTGAAACTTAATTGAGCTACTCTGCTTGACGGTATTATTTAACATATTTGGCATTGACTAAATCGTACTTTAAAAAAAAAACTGTGGCGCGTAGAAATTGACTGTCAGGCGTAGCTCAATTAAAGGTCAAATTACCAAGTTTAAAAACTTTTTTTTCTCATGGGTATGGTGTTACCAGACTACTTCCAAACTGGTTGCAGCGGAAGAGTGTCAGACTTACTGACTAAAACCCATCCGTGTACCTCTTAATGCTCTTTGTTCCGACCAATTCCAATTCCGCAACATGGTGTTGTCTAGAAACTGGTTCGCAGCAATCAATCCTCGTACCTACACATTCATATCACTATCATGTCTGTCTGTCTGCCTATCTGTCCCCTTCAAACTCAAAAACTACCGAAAGGATTTTCATACGGCAGGTGTATAATTTATTAATGTTTTGTGTTAACTGACTGAAATTTGACAATTTACGCGTCTTCTTGGGTCTTTGGATCTTTATAACATCATTTTAGGAAGCAGTTTGTCTACTAGAAACAATATGAATTCTCTGAGTCACTTCGTAAGAGGGTAGGGTTCAGTAGGCTGGCTGTACCCATTCTCTGGGACAAACTTGAACAAGTTAGCCCTTTGTCACGCGCCATAAGTAAATTTTATTTATAACTAGCTGTCCCCCGCGGCTTCGCTCCCGTCAACTGGTTACATTTTTGTTTTGCTTTTAAACCTTCTCTGTATTCTGGCGAACAAAACAATAAAAGAATTAGCGAAATCGGTCCAGCCGTTCTCGAGTTTTAGCGAGACTAACGAACAGCAATTCATTTTTATATATGAAGCTATCCCCCGCGGCTTCGCTCTCGTCAACTATCCATTTTTTTTTTTTGCTTTAAAACCTTCCCTGTATTCTGGCGAAATAAACAAAAAAAGAATTACCGAAATCGGCCCAGCCGTCCTCGAGTTTTAGCGAGACTAACGAACAGCAATTCATTTTTATATATAAGAAGAAGATTAGATACTTACACGTAGAATACACCGTCGTGATAATAGAATTGCATTGGTATTACATTGTTATTTACGAAATTTTAAATAATAATCAAAAATATAACAAATACATTTTCAGGCAAAACACAACAGAAAACAATGCGTATATGCAGTAGTAGATTTTGGCTAAAAAATATTTTTGGCACGACGACTGTAAGATAATACTTAAAAAATCACACGTTCATCTACCTATACTTGTGTACCTCCAGTAATTTATTACGATAAAGTTATGATAAATATGCAGACCAAACTTCTTGAATAAATTATTTTTTTGCGCATTTGCCTTGGCATTAAAAAATTAAATCATGCAAACTATTTTGAATCACAAATTGTTTACAAACTCAGCACATTAAAATAATTATATAAAAATAAAACCAATTAAGAAATTCAAATCATTTTAATTGTAAATCATACCACCTAACCCACCCATACCCTATTAACCAGGATGTAATACTAGAACTCAATACACAAAAAAGTTAGTAAATATCTTCTAGCAGGTTCAAAAAAAGATTCAATATGAAAAATTCAAGCTCTCGATTTTCCCGCGCTTTTCATTGTCACGTAGATACTTTTTCTCTTCTCTCCAATGCCACTTGGTATCCATCGACAGCCTTCATCATGATATCGAGTTTGACCCTTATTTTAGGCACAGAACCATCTTCTCTGTCATCTACTACTTTATAATGTCGCAGTATTGTTGACAACGCTGTTTTAATTGACATCAACGCGTACTGATAGCCTGTGAACACGAGGAATTGAATTAAAATATTGCTACAAGACTAAGATATTGTAGTTTTTGTGGCGTGATTCATATGAAAAGGAAAACTAGGCAGCGAGGATGGTTGTGTTGTGTTTTTCGCTTTCACTTTCAGCTGTCTAGTTATGGTCATTCACTCCCTTTTCATTATTAGCATAATCCCTCTTACTGTTCATCTATATTTTCTAACGATCTTTAGTTCTCTACAATATCACGGCCTGCCTATCTGTCTACTATCTAACCTGTTTATTGAGCGTATTATTAATCAACTTTATCTACAAACAAAACAATTTTCCCGGTCATCAATGTTAAACCGATCTACAATAGATTACTAGCAGGTATTTCCGGTTTGATTCAAAATGGTGAAAAGAACCGTGGAAATAGACAAGGGAAATCCCTATTACGAGTTATAGAATGCAGGCACGTGCACTTATGGAGATCTCAAACAACTATTAGCACTCGTTTTATTACTAATAAACAGAGCTTTTGCTATTTTGCATACACTTTTAAATGTTTTTGAATATTTCGCGACATACTGTTACTGGAAGTAATTATCATTATCATTAGGATTGAGATCGAAATTGATCAGGGGTTCTTAACGTAGAGACTGGCAATCGGATAAGTTGCTGTTTCCTCTATTTGGTTTCGTGATTAACTTTCTGATTCAAAATGTAAGTGTATCCGTAACATGGCATTATTAAGATGTTGATTGCCCCATTTGTAGGCCCTCGAATTCAAAGAAGAATAGTATGACAATACAACTGTGGCCCAAAAGGATCTCACGGTCGTAGACAGGATAAGCTAACCCACAGGTGAAGTTAAGTCTGACCGAGTCACTTCCAAAGATCAATGAATAAAGCCGTGGTCGACTGTCGGTAAGATGTACAGACGACACTCTGATGTCTCACGGGCAGTACCTACCTAGGATGAAATTGCCATTGGAGTGTGACACACGAAAAGAAAAGCCATGTCCAGCAGTAGCGAAGTACCTAACCTTTGGTGAAACATCTATTAGCGCGCCTTGGCAGTAAGATCAACTCGAATGCCGTGACAGAAGCGACACTGTCATGACGTACGGCGAACTTTGTAACTAAAATGTGGGAAAACAGTTCCCTTGACGACTATTATAATACCTTTTATATACCCCACTATAAATGCAGTAGTCAGCAGTCTCTTTGTTGAAACAGGTTGTCTATCTCACATTATCTGATACATACCAAGCAATCTGCTACTTTTATGTCATCATTGCAATAAAAAGATATATGCAACTTTTGCATTTTAAGTTTTTCCTAGATACATAGTCGATAAAATGGTTTTTAAAATGACTTTTGTAGAATTTCTGGTCCAGACATGTAACCTATTCATGTTAATTTTATTGAACGCTGTTTTGCGTAATTGAACAACATGCATATTTTTAACCGACTTCCCAAAAAGGAGTTTTTTTGGGGCCGAGTCACCCGCGTCCGTAGGAGTATACCCTTCAGCGAATCCCTACACGTGGTCTCCGGGTGGTGCCAAACAGGTGACACTAACCGCCTCCGTGGTCTAGTGGTTATACCACCTGATTCAGACCCAGAGGTCCCGGGTTCGATTCCCAGGCGGAAGCAATTTTCGCTCGGTTTGGTAAGACTTGTTCTAAGTCCGCCTGGCAAGCTACCACCATCATGTCTAAGTCTGTCACCATAACAACTATTTTAACAGCATTGTTGTGTTCTGGCAGTTAGAGGTATGATAGCCAGTTCCTCTGTGTAAGAGGATTCCGGGTGAAACTCGCTTCCATCTTCGGCCTAATCATCACTTTCCATCAGGTGAGATTTGGGCCAAGAGTTTACCCGTTTTGTATAAAAAAGGAGGAGGTTCTCAATTCGGTTGTATTTTTTTTTATGTTTGTTACCTCATAACTCCAACAATTATGAACCGAATTGAAAAATTTTTGATTAATCTTGCAGATTGGTCCCATTTAAATTTTATCAAAATCGGTTACGAAGTTTGGATTTTAAATCGAAATACCTGGAATTCGTTTACCTACTTGGATGATGGTTTTTGTCATCCAAGTAATCGAAATTGCGTAAAATAAAAAACCTTTTTACAAAAAAATACAACCGACTTCCAAAAAAAAACACTACAAAGTAAAAAATAACTTTAATTTCGGATGTCGGTGTCAAAATACGAAGAAACTAACAAAAACACTGGCTTCCGAAATCAAAGTTATTTTTTCTTTGTAAAAAGTTTTTTCAAATATGGAAGAAAAAATCGTAACATCATTATGTACCAGACTTCTGAGCCGGAACTTCAACTTTCCACCATAACCTACAATGCGTTTCAAATAAGAATAGGAACGTCAATGATCTCTATCTATCAAATGTTTCTTGAAAAGTACGCTTTGCATAGAAAACTTAGTTGCATATCAATAACGGTTTATTTTACTAAGATTAAATAAGACAAAAAAACATAATGTGTAATTATTTAAAGTCATTATAAATCAGTCAAAATAATCTTGCTTTGCTCACCCTACCTAATTGGTTTGAATTGACAGCTATGACGTCACAATATGGCGCTGAATCGATCCTATTCTTATTTGAATCGCGTTGTACACTCTGCAAGGAACCAACATGCCAAATTTCAGCTTCCTACAATCAGTAGCTTCGACTGTGTGTTGTCTGACAGTCACTTATTATTTATATAATTTTATTATTTTAGGATAATTGGTAACAGACTAAAGCGCTACACCACAGACAGTGGCATTATTAAAACAAACCTTCGAGATAGCCTGATCTATTGATTTAATCATCTCAACATAATTATCATGGGTACAGAATATTTAGTTTTCTTAACCAAACGAAAGTTGTTTTTATTAACTTATTAAAGTTATCACTCCGAACGGACTATTGCTTCTGGGTTTTGGTACATACATTTATAAGCCATCTTCTATGATGATGTTGAAGAAGTTTCTTCAAGTCACCACGACAGTAGGCACCCATGATTATCGTTACCTATAACACGTTACAACACAAGAGACATGGATTCTTACCGAGGCAGTTCCTAGGGCCGTTACTAAACGGCATGAAGCTGCAAGAGTGTTTCAGGTTGAATCTCTCGGGTAGGAACCTATCGGGGTCGAACTTTTCAGCGTCTGGACCCCAGTACTTGGGGTCTCGGTGAACTCCCCATATTGAGCAGACGACGCCCGAGCCAGCGGGCAAAACGCGCCCGGATGCTAATGGAACAGAGATGGTGGTAAATAGTTTAAGACGAATTACTTGACGCCATATTTTAGAGTTTACTTAGATGTAGGTGATTTTTATCTTATAATTATTTTAAAGGGTTTAGAACTTCTTTGTATGGGAGCTGGCATCATTAATTCTCAACAGTAGAATGTCAATCTACTATTAATAAAGCAACATTCGCATCTCTGTCACAATCTGTTAAAATGTATGGTTTTGACTAATATGCGAATGCAAAAGAATTTCGTGGAGCATAAATATTTTTTGACAAAAAGCCTCTATAGAAGATATAAATTGTTTTCAAATTGTTCCCTAACTAGACCATACGAGATACTTACGTAGAGTAGTATCTTCTAAGACTTTCCTTATAATAAGTGGTACTGGTGGGAATAATCTCAAGGATTCCTTGACTACTCGCTCCAAATACTTTAACTTTAATAGATCCTCCTTTACCAACATTCTGTCATCGTCGAATACCTCGCAGAGCCTGGGAAAATATAAGAATTTTAATACTTCTGAATTTTAAATTCATACATTATAGGTAGGGTACTTGATTTTTAAATTCATACATTATAGGTAGGGTACTTGATTTTTAAATTCATACATTATAGGTAGGGTACTTGATTTTTAAATTCATACATTATAGGTAGGGTACTTGATTTTTAAATTCATACATTATAGGTAGGGTACTTGATTTTTAAATTCATACATTATAGGTAGGGTACTTGATTTTTAAATTCATACATTATAGGTAGGGTACTTGATTTTTAAATTCATACATTATAGGTAGGGTACTTGATTTTTAAATTCATACATTATAGGTAGGGTACTTGATTTTTAAATTCATACATTATAGGTAGGGTACTTGATTTTTAAATTCATACATTATAGGTAGGGTACTTGATTTTTAAATTCATACATTATAGGTAGGGTACTTGATTTTTAAATTCATACATTATAGGTAGGGTACTTGATTTTTGAAGTGACAACTTCTTTAGCGGCGTTAAGCACTTTTCTTGGGATGGGTATAAAATGTTAAAAAAATCAAAAATGCAGAACGTTAATGCTCAAGTTTTCACTTCCGCCGACACTCCCGGAGTGCAACCCGTTTTTTTTTATTTGTAGTTACGGGTTAATTCTCAATTGAAGCTTGCAAATCATCGCGCGAGTACCTACTGGAACCAATTTCATCGCGCAACGACATCACGAGATCGTTTCCACCAGAGATGTGTGTGATCAAGTGATGTGTTAAAAACCAATAGAATCACTTGCGCTAAGCGAGGCTATAAATGAAGCGATTCTATTAGTTTTAACAAACACATCCCTTGCTTACTTATCTCCGCAAATCTCTGGTGGAAACGCAACCTTAACGGTAAAGCTGCTTCGTTAAATATTCCCATTAAGTACTAATAGCATCGTGACAAGAAAATTCATTATATCAATGAAATTGTTGCATAACGAACGTTAACTGCGTTATCTTATCTAATATTGTACTTAATTGTGCTTACAACTTAGGTGCAGGAAAAACGTGATCTATAAGCATTATTATTCATATTTAGACGTCAAACTGTCAATATTCTATCTATCAAGATATGAAGAAACTAGATTCTGCCAGCGGCTTCGCCCGCGTGATCCCTAGGGAACGCACTCCCGGGATATTTAAGCGTATGTGTTATTCCAGACTATAGGTAAGCTACCTCTGTGCCAAATTGCATAAAGATCCTTTCAAAATTTCTTACGTGAAAGAGTAACATCCATCCATCATCACAAACAATAGCATTTATAATATTAGTAAGTATCAGTATTAATTTAATTTTATTATTTGTTTTTTTTTTTTTCATTTTTCAAAAAATGCATTTAATTTGCGAAGCCTGTATACATTGTTCGAAAGTTCAAAATTACGGACCATACAATGGAGCGAGCGGTAAAGTAGGTACTCTCACCTACTTAGGTGAGAGTACCTACTTTACCTCTCGCTTTACCAATATTATAATTAAAAGTCGCACTATCTTTGAAGATAGTGCGACTTTTAATTATAATATCAATTAGAATATGTGTTCAAGTGAGGAATCCGATATAAATATGAAATCTACACCACCTGATATCATGAATGAGGCACCAATTGCAGAAAATGGTCTCTTGCCGCCAAAATCGCTAGAACGCTATATTTAATTGTTAACAATAATGTCGAAAAACGTTGTATGACACACGTGCAGATATTGGTATTTACAAACTCGTGACTATGGTAAGCTCTCGACTTTGTCTCGGGTTTACATTTGTCTACTCGTTTGTAAAGACCAACTTACTGCACTTGTATCATAAATAACTATTATCTCAACTATAATTATCTATATGAAAAAATCAAAACGTATAAATATTATGAAAGGGTAATCTAGAGATTACAATCTAGAGATTGTCCAAACAGTAGAGTTCTAGAGAACTACACTGTTTTTTAGATTAGTAAGTACACTTGAGATTAGTCATTATTTTGCCAATGTCGTGTTCGTCTGTCAGGTACAAGAAAAAAGCGTTTGGATTGTTGTTAGTAGGGGAGTAGTTTCCAATGTGGTTGGCTAATTTAGTTTCGGTTGACTTTAGCTCCCTAAGTGTGTATGCTGCGAGTTTAGAATATAATAATATCAGGAGAGAAATTGAGTCTACTTAATAGTACCAAAAAATTTACAAAAATACTTCGTATATTTTGAATCACAACCGATTACTGTTGTTCGATTTTACCGAGATGTTGTCGAAACTTATCTATTGAATCTATTTTTAGGCTTAAGAGGGTTTACGCGTGTCGGCATTTCATACAAATTTTCAAGTCCTTATTCTTCGATTTTTATGAATCGATTTTAATGAAACTTGGTATGGATACGCTTCAAAGCCAAATAGTTAGTAGAGAACATTTTCGTGACGGGAAAGTTGTGTGTCAGCATAATCAAATGTGAGTAACAGTGTTTTAGTGAGCGTGTAGTTGGGCAATGTGTGGACGTGGAGAAAAAGTGTAAGTAGTGTGTGCATAAATACTTTGTGGAGAAGTGAAATACGAATAGGTATAATAGTAAAATGTTTTGTGTGTTGTGGAGAGGGCGAGTGTGTATTTTTAAATTCGGTTTTAACAGTGAAATTATTTATTATGTGATAGCACTGGTAAGAGTATGGGTCAAATGTGTATAGGTTGGGTATGTAAGGAATATGACTGTAACAATACAACTGGCATATAAATACATGCAAGGATTAACATTTATAGCATTAGCAAAAAGCGAATAAAATAGTCAGATTGTGGCCTTAGTATTTACATCGTAAAATTGGTCCAAGTCTTTTAATTTGAGAAAGTTGTTTTCATTTTTGATGAGAATCAACGGGGCGCCTTGTTTCTTGCGGAGAAACACCCTGACGTTTGAAACCCAGCAGAATGGGTAAGATTCGCTTTATGCCAGGTCGCGAGCAAGGAAGAGAGGCAGTTTAGTTTTCGCGGTGAGATTCTCGGAGATGTAGACGCAGGTCCCAGTAGACCCAAGTGGTTAGTATTCAGTTCGTTGTTCCTATTGTCATTATTATGTTTTTTTGCAGCTTTTAGAAAGTTGTCCTTGACGAGAGTGTTTGTGTATTCGGCCACGAAGGTGCTAGTCTGAAAGTTTTCTTTAGAAGGTAGCCTGTAGACGTCCTTAATTTGTGATTCCGGCAGGACTGACTTAATTGCGCATGAGGCAGTAGAAATCAGTTGATAAAGATCCTGTTTCGATTCGCCAGATTTTTTCGGGACACCCCTTATTTCGATACAGGTTTTCCTGGAGTTACGTTCCATTGTTTCAATTTTGTCCTCGAGAATTAGGATTTGAGCATTGTAATTGTTGCGTTCTCCCTCAAGCTTACCAATTTTTTTCTCGATGTCCTTCATTTGATTTGACATAAAATCCACATTTTTAATAATCTCTGCTTGAATTTTCTCATTGTGACAGTGAGCGGAGTATTCAAAGTGTCATAACCACATGTAGAAAGGTCTGGATCGGATATGAAAAGGTTTGGCGGCGTACAGGCAGTGCTCATGTTGTTGCAGAAGTAAATAGGTGTCCGAGCTCCGAGTTGCAAACCTAATAGTTGAGATTACGCTACAAAACGAAATAGTTGTGTCGAACTAGCGAAACAGCGCGTAATTGTTGGCCCGTATATGTAGATGTTTGAATATTAGGTAGTAATAACCAGTTATCCTCAATAATATCTGGCGCAGTGAGTCAGTGACGACGCGCTGTTCGCAGCCCGAGCGTGATTAGTTACACAACGATGAATTATCGAACCTGTCTCTTTCAAGGCCGGTGTGCGGGGCGCACCGCGGGGACCCGTGGCCTCAGCGCAGTACTCGACGGCAGCGGCGGTGGTGTTGCGCTGATAAGGTCGATCTTCACTCGTCAATTTACACTTTTTTGTTGAAATTGTTTTTTTGTTTTTCATAAAAGAGGTTTTAAATATGACCTCTTATTATTTTTAATGAAATAAACTGACACACGTCTTCTTGCAAACAAGTCTCGAACGAAAGAGGACTTTGGCTACGGAACCCTAATGAAGCACAGAATGTATTGCTAAGCGCAAATCTCGAGAAAAGCTGAACTGTTTTCGCTAATTCTTAACAGTTGAAGGCTTTTATGAAAAAAAAAGCCAGTTGACGGAAGCGAAGCCACGGGGGACAGTAGTTTAATAATAGTATCTACTTAGTTGGAATTTAAAGTTTAGCTATGCCCGACAGGGTCCATAACTGTTTCTATTTTTTCATTTGGATTGCAATAAACTATTTGAGATTTTAAATATCACTTATAATTTATCAGCACTTAAGCCAATGAAGTGAAACACCGGTAAACAGCTAGTGTATAAACTAACCGGCCAAGTGTCACCAAATATCTACGATAGACGGACGGACGGACAGCGGAGGTTTAGTTATAATAAGGTTCCGTTGATTACTCTTCGAGTACGGAACCCTAAAAACTAGGTATTTTTAATATCATAAAACCCAACCCGTATAGCATAAATAACATAGCTCAATGTTTTGTCTAAGAATATCATAATTATTGTAAGTGTAAGTATGTATGTGTCGTGGATAAAGATATCATTTAATAATTAGTTGCTGATTTGAGTATTGTAGTAGTGGGTAGTGGTAAACGCCGTGACGTCAGTTGTTAGTTGTTGTAATGGCGGCACGTGGACAGAGTCGTATTGGAGAGTGGGGACTTTGCCGAGCGCGCTCAGTTTTTTCGCTATAGCCGCGAATCTAAGCGGACGTGTTTTGTGTCAATTATCATGAATTACCTCTAAATAATTACTTAATAAAACAATTTGCGGACTCAGTCTTATTGAACTCAAGTGTGTCGTGGGTGTTATTTGTGCAACTAACAACTTTTTCACAGTGCACGATGAACTAATTACTTCTATACATTAAAAAATAGTGTTTTTCTGTGTTAGTAATGTCGAACCAAGGGTCTAGCCCTTTTGGTCGTAGCCAACTAATGCGGCGAAGCCCACAGCCTACTCCATCAACCTCTGACCAAAACCAGCCGGTTGAAACAGCGCTACCAGCATCCACGGAGGATGACTTACCTACTGGCTGAGCTCATCGCTACGCCGGAGATCCAAAAATGGTTAGGATCCATAGAGACCATCTTATGATGTTTGTTCTACTGTTGCCGAAGGAAAAATGAACTCTGACCAGAAGCTTCGCGTCACCAATCTTTGTCGAAAAGTCGCACATGGGACATCTCAAATGGCTGTCCTGTATCAATCCCTGAAGCAAAAATCTATTTAAGCTTACAGCACCATCCAGTTGCTTCAAGAACAGCGGGTCGTTGTAAACACTCTGCACCAGTTCAAAGAGGTTGTCGATAAAAAGATAACGCAACCAGAAGCTGCTTCTTATGCCAATATGGTTAAAAAGGGTGCAGACAATTTTATTCGCCCAGCAAACTTTAGTTCTGTTGCCATCTATCCGACAATAAAAACATTCTAGTGACGATACCAAAACACTTGTCCAAAAAATTATCTCGCCGGAGGAACTGAAACTGCGGGTCCGATGCGTAAGAAAAATTAGAAATGCAGGCGTTATTATTAGCACCGATTGCAAAGACGACATTGCTAAATTAAAAATAACTCGGAGAAACTGGTTTCGTCGGGTTTTAAAATCGAAGAAACTTCTAAACGCCGCCCCAGGATAGCAATAATTGGTGTCCCTGTAGCTCTCAGTGAGAAAGAGGTATTGGATTGCATTTATGAGCAAAACCTATCAGAAAAATTGCCGAAAACTACACGAGAGGCCTTCCTAGAAACAATAAAAATGAGCCATAAGTCCGGAAAAAAAGATCGCTCAACATGTAATTATATACTCGAAGTCCCTCCAAGCATCAGAAAAATACTAGTAGGTAAACCAAGGCCGTATTTTTACAAATTGGACATCATTCTCAGTTAGAGATTTTACTTTAGTGACCAGATGCTTCAATTGCCAACAGTTTGGCCACGCAGCCAAGTTTTGCCGTGAAACATCCCCAGCATGTAACCTCTGTGGAGAGACGGGGCACTCGTTCAAAGATTGTAGTAACAAAACTTCTCCTCGTCAGTGTGCAACGTGTAAACGTTTGAAGAGGAAACATGATCACCTAACTGGTGACATAAATTGCCCAGCACGAAAATACGCCGAAGACAATTATATTCATTCAATAGACTATGAAGGTGCCTAAGAGCGCCATCGAATAATTTGTTAGTTAGCACATAAAAGTAGATAAGTTAGTTTTTAGTATCATGACTACAGTTTTTCAGTGTCCGAAGCAATAATTTGAAATCTTGAGGAGTGCAAAAATCATCTTCACGTTGGTAAGAAAATGTTAACAGTGCTTACCCAAAACATTCGTAGTATAAACCGAAATTTCAACGGCTTGGAAGTGCTATTACAGAATCTTGAAATAAGCTGTGACATTATTGTGCTAACAGAGTGTTGGCTCTCTGAACAAACAACGAATATACCATCAATAGACGGATACAATTTCCACAAAACAAGTAGCCACATTAATCAAAATAGTGGATTAGTAATCTATATAAAAATAATTTAGAAGCAGTGGTAGAAGAACCCTTATTTCAAGTCTGTAATTGCTTGACAGTTAAAATTTCCCACGATACGATATTTATGGCTATACAAGACCGCCATCTCAAAATATTGACAGATTCCTAGACTCGCTTAACATAAACCTAGAAAAAATTTCATCTTTTAACAATACTATACTTTTAGGTGACATTAACGTTAACATTGCTTCCGGGAAAATCGATACTCATGCACATAACTATCTGAACATATGGACATTTCATGGATTTCTACCAGCACATTACTACCCTACGCACCAGAGCGGCTCATGCCTCGACCATATCATAATAAATTCAAAAGTGCCGTACATAACAATGGTTACTAATACGTTACTTACTGACCATCAATCAGTTTTACTAACATTGCAAATACCTTCACCTAGAAAAAATTGCATGCGCAGCTGTTCTACACTCAACATGACTAATCTTGAAAATGACGTACGTGGTATTAATTTCGACCCTGTTTATAATAATTCGAGTGACCTAAATATTTCGTTACAGTGTTTTATTGATTTGTTACAATGTGCTATTAATAGGAACACTTTAACAAAAGTAATACCTAGAAAGTTCAATAACATTAAACCATGGATTACACCCGGGCTTGTTCGCTGTATCAGACATAGAGATAGACTACACCAAAAATGTAAACTGTCCCCTAACAATGAAATACTATCAGTCACCTAGATATAGAAATTTCTGCAACAATCTGTTGAAAAAGATTAAATGACAATATGACAAAGATCAACTACAGAAGGCAGGGAAAAACAGTAAGCTCATCTGGAAATATATTAAAAGTAACACATTTAGAACCAAAAACTCAGAACCCCTCTCGAACTTTTAACAACTGAATTGAACCCATCCGCAGCAACAAATAAAGCAAATAATTTCTTTATTAACATAGGGAAAAATCTGGCAGACAAAAACTTAACCCACAGAATTACTTCTATTCAAAACACACCTATGACTCACGCTGCACTGAACTCTTTTGTCCTGTTAGATACGGACGTGAGTGAAGTGATAGGTATAATAGACGGTTTAAAGGACGTTTGCACCGTCGGTTGGGATGAGATTCGTAATGCCACACTGAAAAGACTTAAATACCTAATTGCCCCTCCACTAACTCACATTTTTCAGATATGTTTAAAACCCGAGGAATATTCCCAAAATTGCTTAAAAAAGCAGTAGTCACCCCTGTTTTCAAGGCCGGAGACAAAACCTGTGTTACTAACCATAGACCTATTTCAGTACTAACAGGACTCTCAAAGATTTTGGAAAGAATAATTAACAACAGGCTAGTAAAATATCTTGAAAATAACAAATTGCTTTCAGAGCAATAATTTGGTTTCAGACCTAAAAGATCAACAAGCCAAGCAGTACACAAATTGACAATTTTTTTAAGTAAAAATCTCGATAATGGCATGCATACCATTGGGATCTTTCTAGATCTTGCCAAGGCTTTTGACACTATTTCTTATTCTCTTCTTTTATTTAAACTGGAAAAAAAATTGGGATAAGAGGAACACAGCTAAAACTGTATGCTGATTATCTTAGCGACCGTTACTAGTCTCTTAAAATCGGTCAGTACACGAGCTCTGAACTCAAAAATAGTAATTATGGAATCCCACAAGGCAGTATTTTGGGGCCCACATTATTTTTAATATTATATTAATGACCTTTGCCGCTTACAACTTCAAAATGGTTCAATTATGTCATATGCCTATGACACAGCTCTACTGTTCTCAGGTAAATCAAGATCTGATGTCTATGAACTTGCTCAGAATGGCTTTGATATGGTGTGTAATTGGCTACATAACAATTTATTAACGTTAAATTCAGATAAAACCAAGTTTATTCTATTTACAATGAGAAATACTAACGCGATGCTTATTAACCAAAACATTCACGCGCACAAATGTAATACAAACGCTGACACAGGTTGCACTTGTTCCACTTTAACTAAAGCTGACCACATAAAATACCTAGACGTCACGATTGACACAAACCTAAATTTCCGTAGACACATTGATTTATTATGCAGAGAGTACGTAAATTAATATATATATTTTTTTTTTTAATTTACGGGACATAGCCGATTTTAAATTAATTAAACATGTTTACTTGGCTTTGTGTCACTATTCTTACATACTGCATAACTTCAAATTTACTACTGCTAGAACGTGCTCTCGAGCAATTCTAAAAGTCGCCACCCGTCGCCCATTTAGATTTCCCACTTTTTGTTTTAAGTATAGTTTTACTACAACACACTGAACTAGAGTTTAAACCTGTACCTTCAGAAAAAAGAAGAAAGGATCTGGTTGCACGAACCCTCAAACTAAACATGCTTTCTCAAAAAGATTCAACTTATTTCTAGGACCATTCTTATATAATAAATTTAACAAATTGCTTCCGATATTTATAATGTAAGTTATTATAAGTGTAGTATAATGTTATTCGATTATTTAGCTAAACTAAATTACGCGGACACGGAAATATTACTAAATGTGCTGAACTAAAGTAGCTGACTTAACTGTAGTTACCTAAAATTAGTATTTTAGTTGTAGATTTAAATCGGGATCTATACGCCTAGTTTTTATTGTTTATGCAAAATATTGTATCTGCTTAGATTTTGTATATATTTTATTTTTATTTATTTCAATGACTTTCCCATTTAACAAGTTCTTTCGCAGAGAGGTGGCCTGAAACACAGTTTTAAGTAAACCTAGATCAGGCAACGCAATACATTACATTCTGAGTTCTATTTTTGACTGTAAACTCATCTTTGTCTTCCATAGTTTAAATTTAGATAATTATAATCCTAAAGTAGACCTAGATTAATATATCCCACTGCATCATAATGTACACTTTTTTGTAAACTTGTATTTCATTAAAATTTTATTTATATTATTACTTTGGCTCGAGACACGAACTAGGACACTCGTCCAAAACGAAACTGTCGGTTTACCTATTTTAAATACATTAAACAGACTTCTTTAACCATGTTATAAATGCTTCTAACTCAACAGACAGATGTGTTGCTGGGGAGTTTGTTGGCCACTTCTTGTACACAGCTAAAACACTTGGAAGTGGTAACGGACGGGCGTTTTGGGGGACTGTCTATTTGTAAGTTTGGACGTTCAAAAGTACTGGCACTCAGCCACAGTTAATAAAGTAAGCTTAGTACTGTATTGAGTGTTTTTATTTTACAATGATCCCGATACCACCGAACCCAAACGATGATGGTGCTATCGCTCAGCCGTCGCTGACGCCTTCATAATTATGTATATTATGTAGAAGATAAAAATACTTAAAATAATGTAATGAGGGTATTTAATACTAAAATTATGTCGGTAAAAATATAAATTTTTATATTGAAAAGCAAATGAAAAATATGATTTCACCTTGAAACAAGCTTCTCTTTTGCACTTCCGCGATTTTGAATTGGGCTCGAGATATTTAGTAATTGTATATGATTCAAACGGGCTTTTAATAACTAACAGAAAAAACACATTGATTTCAGTTACGAAAAAATACACTAACTCTTGGTACACTTTCTCCTGAATGTCCGGGTACTTTCCTAACAGCTTCAACGTATATCCCACGGCTACGGCAGAGGTATCCGTCCCAGCTACAGTGAGGGTCAACACTTCCTCCCTTAACTCCACATTGGTGTACCCCTTCTCTCTGCCAGATAACTGTATCAACAGATCTAGGAATGTCTGTTTTTTATACGCTCCTAAATCTGCAAAAATAGTGTAAAGTCAGTACGGAATAGAGTATTGTAAAGAGCAAAGAATCAGCAGAAACATAGTCTTAAAATGTACCTATGTAGCTTACCAAATTCATCATCAACTTCTGTTTTAGACTCTTTTTCTAATTCCAATTCTTCTCTCTTCCTTTCAATAACCTGTAAATAAAAAAATAAATAGCCTCAACCAACCAGTTCCGAAAATAAACTTACTGACGAATCGTTCCAATCTTATACGATAATGGCTGATAGGGCAGTATTATATAGTAGGTAATCGGGAATCGTGTTATCATACTATTGGACCTTCGACCACGGTATGCTGATGACCTAAAGTATCTTATACTTAATATTATAAAGCAGAGGAGTTTGTTTGTTTAGTCGAACGCGCTAATCTCAAACTAATGATACGAAATGAAAAAATATTTTATTTATTTATTTATTTATTTAGACTTTATGCACAATAGTGGTACATGGGCGGACTTAATGCAACAAGGCATTCTCTACCAGTCAACCTTTGGGTTAGAAAGACTACACTGTGGTAGGTGTACAACAAACAAATAAAAATAAAATATAATTGAGTCATATCGATACAACAAAGTATACAAATAATATATATATACATATACTATGAAATACATATATATTTGCTAAAATAATATACTAATAAATATGAAGATTTATAATAAGTTCTGATTAAGAGAACTTACAATAATTATGACGAGACCAAACTACGAATGACATGCCTTTAAGTAGTGTTTACGGAGATAACGCTTAAAGGAAAATTTTGACTCAGCCTTCTTGATGTCATGGGGTAGCATATTCCAGAGTTTAATGGTGGAAATAACGTAGGAGTTAGACAAGAACCCGGTGCGGTGAGGAGGAATATAAAGAATTAAGTTCTTGGACGCTCGGAGGTTAAGATTGTGAGAACTGCCCAACACTTTAAAGTATTGTTTTAGATAATCAGGAGCACAAGGATCATTCAAAATACTGAAAAGCATGCAGAGGGATCTGAGGGATCTCCTTTGACGGATAGGTAACCATTGAAGCTGAGAACGGAAAGAAGAAATGTGGTCGTATTTTTAAGAAGTCGATCCAGTTTGTTAAGGAGTTCTTGGGATAGATCGGAGTAGCAAACATCAGCATAATTGATTATGGGAAGCACAAGTGATTGGACCAACGTGGTTTTAGTGCTAGAAGTGAGAAAATGCTTGAATCTATAGAGAGATCGCAGTGTGAATGTTACTCTCTGGCTAACTTGAGCAATCTGCTTTTTCCAACCGAACCTGTCGTCAATGTATAGGCCTAAGTCTTTAACGTGTGGCGAGAAAGGGATGACAGTAAGTATCGTTGAATGACAGCGGCATGCGGCAGTAATTGGCTGGTGTTGCGTAGAAAATAAGAACTATAATCCGCGCGCGATCAAAAAGGGATGGAACCTTATCAAAGTAAATAGAAAATGACAGTTCTCAAGTCAAGTAGCGTTAGCGAAAAAACTCTGAATTAATTATAAATTAGTTATTTCTACGATCTATCATAGTGTTGTGTAAATATACAGAAAAGTTTCATGGTTGCAATCCTTTTAATAATAATGTTTAGATATTAATTTTGTTTTTTAATGTACATAATATACGAGTATATTATGTACATTAAAAAACAAAATTCATTGACCATCTTCGTTTTCCAATTATATGGATAAAACATGTTTGAATGAATATAAGTGATTACAAATAACAGCTATAATAAAACAATTTTATTTTAAGAATAGGAGGACTAAGTTCAACTTCAAAAATAACAATTTGAATGGATTTGTAAATAATTATTTACAAAATATAGGTACGGTTAATTGTTGCAACACTGAAGGACGAGTAATGTAAATATGTCAAAGAATAAAATAATTTAATTATTTATTAAATACACATCGTAGGCGCAAGTTGATACAAAAGCATTGAATAAATATGCGTTTAAAAACAAAACAAGATTTTTGTTTTATTTGTATCTTTTAGAGCATCGTTCCACGCGAAGCCGAGAATGGACAAATGCTTTGATAGTTTCGGGTAGTATGAATTGCTGGTTAATTCTTGCTAAGTGGCCTTTTTTAAACCCGCTGGCAACTTTTGCCGACGCTACGGCTGGCTGGCGAACCGCGCGCGTCTCAGTTCCAAAAGGTCGCATCCCTTTCTGATCGCGCGCGAGTTATACCAATAAGGATAGCCTGGCATTTACTGACATTGACAGTAACCCCGAATTTTAGTGTTGGATAGCCCATTTATCGAGGAAGGCTATAGCTTAGATAACATCACGCTACGACCAATACGAGCGGAGCATTATTGAAAAAAATGTGACTCAGACGAAGTTCCGTATGTGAGCTGGTAGGGTTTATTCCTTGAATTAAAAAAAAAGTAAAAAAAGCTTTGAGTATTTTGCAGAAATAAGTAACAAACTGCAATCGGCCAAAAGTGATGTTCTCAGTAATTTCATAGACAACAATCGTTTAATCAAAGAAAGGAAGAAGTACATCCACATACCTGGTCAATAAAGTTATGCATAAGTGAAGTATAATTCTGATGCCTCTTGTACTGCGGGAACCACTTGTACAGCCAGTCTGGTTGGAGCCACAGGTGAAAGATCCTCTCGCACACCAGGTTCAGCATGTGGCACAACGCATTCAGGAACGGCTGGTCTGGGTCCTCTTGTGTTTTGAAGTTTACACCCATTGTTGTTTCTGTCATATTAAGAAGAGTGAGTGAAAACCTTTTTTTTTTATTAGATAAGATTTACTCTTGACTCTAGTCTAAGGCCCATATTAATAAACGTCTCTCAACAACGAACTCAAATGCGTTATCATTTGATACGCCATTATAACGTCATCAGCATCTCAAGATTATTCCTTTCCAATATACACATACATACAGTATCTCAGTTACCAAGATCAGCCCCTCATCTAGCTGTACTTGATGCCTTGATCGCGTGAACGATGACATCACATTGACCGAAGTTTTGAATGAGTCTTCGCATTTCGTTATTACCATGTTATTAGATGTTACTTTTGATATAAATACTTGTATTTAATTAAATCTTTGATGAATAGCAGTAATAGGTACACGTTATAAATTTATAAAGTTAGTTGCTAGTTGTTACCCAAGAAAGCGTTAAATTGTCGAAAAGGCTGTGTATTTATTTCCCAATATGGTATAATTGTTGTACGCGGCGGCGTACGCTCGATGCCCGTGAAACGTGGTTCGTTTATGGTACGTAACCCTTTGTGGGAGAGTCTGACTCGCCCTTGGCCGGGTTTTTTTAATTTTCACTAGGTAACTGAAAAGGATTTGAAGCATCCCAAACTTTCGGTAAACGAAATCGTAAAAGTCACAAAATTTCGACATAGTAATCTATTTCATCGTAATAATTAATTTTACTTCAATACTTTCAAACTCCATGTTTCGCGCCACGCTAATCACTCCTCAAGTCACGGTCTATCTGCACTCACGATATAGCATTTCAGCAACCCACGCTCGTTGTATACTTAAGGGCCGAGTTTCGTTTATTAATCAGTCCATCACTCAGTTGATGACGTAAGGCCTAATCTACAACTTGAGAACATAAATAATCACGTTTGTAAGCCTGTCTGTTGAGCGAACAATTGAGATTGCCTGTTTAGAATTGGAGCAGTTTATTGTATTAAGTGTGTACAGACCCCCCTCAGGATTGTATGACTGCTTTGAAAAAGTAATGGATGAAGTTTTACACAAGATTTGTAATTATTCAAACAAGTACATTATCAGTTGCGGTGATTTTAATGTTAATCTATTAGAGGACTTGGGTTCGACCAGCAAAATTATAAGTCTGTTCCAGTCCTACAATCTTAAAAAAACTTATTTTTGGAGCCTACAAGAATAACTCCTACTAGTGCCTCATGCGTAGATATAATATTTACACAGATCTTGAACCAAGTCACAAAGAAATTATAAATTTACTAGATTAGCGGGCAAATAATTAGTTTCCCAAACCAAAACAAGTGGCTAAAAAGTATATCACTGTTAACCCTAAATCTGCAAGTCGGTTGGTAACTTTCAAACTAAAATCATTAATAATTTTCCAGTTTTGACTACCCTATGTAATCCTAATAAGCTATACGAGGATTTTTTTCACATGTATTGTAAGCAATTCAATTCCACTTTTATACCTAAGACCATCACGATTAGCAGTAGTGTATCTTACAGTGAATGGGCTACGGTAGGCATTCATAAAAGCAGAACCCGGCTCTATGAGTTGTATGATGAAAGAGCCCATGTAAATACGGTCGAATTTAATTCATATGAAAAAAAAAAAATATTTAAAAAGTTTGTTGCATTGCAAAGTCGCGTTATTTGAGTAATAAGATTAAATATAGTAATAATATAATCAAAACAACGTGGAATATTATGAATAGTGAAACAGGAAGGTCCACAAAACGTTTTAGTGACTATAACCTAGTAATTAATGACGTTGTAATAAATTCCGATACCCAGGTTGCCGCGGCTTTTGAAAACTTTTTTCAGAGATTCCCATATTAACAACGAAATCTCTGAACTCATCACAAACTGCTGCAGAGTCTCTGCTTAAAGAAAACGTTAAAGCTTGCAATTCCTAATTTATTTTCCACCATGTCACGGTTACAGATATTATTAAATCTTTTAACAGTTTGAATGTGAAAAAGACGGCAGATTTATGGGAAAACTCAGTGGACGTCGCCAGGTCCATTATTAGCATTGTGGCTCCTACTTTCGCAGTAATTTTTAATTATTGTATTGATTGTGGTGTGTTTCCTGACCCAATGAAGCATAGTAAAGTATTACCATTGTTTAAAGCAGGTAGTACATCTGACCCTACTAATTATAGACTTATTTTAGTGCTACCCACCTTTAGTAAAATATTTGAGAAGCTAATTTTAGAGCAGTTGCAAAGATTTTTTAACAGACACAAGCTATTACATTCAAAAGAGTTTGGTTTTACAAGGGGTCGTTCAACAACTGATGAACTTTTAGGACATATCTATAATGCATGTGAAGACAAATGCGATGTTCTGGGCATTTTTTGCGGCCTGTCCAAGGCATTCGACTGTGTTCTTCATGAAACATTAATCAGGAAACTACACCACTACGGGATTCGAAACTCCTCACTGGATCTTCTTACTTCATACTTGAGTGATAGGATTCAGAGAGTTGACGTGAACGGAAAAGATCTGCCGGATCTGCAGTAACAATGGGTGTCCCACAGGGTTCAATTCTTGGCTCATTTTTGTTTCTCGTTTATATAAACGACTTGCCTTACCACACTAAGGATAGCCAAGAAAAAGTGTTGTTTGCAGATGATACTTCACTTTTATTTAAACTTAAACGTCAGGAACCGGTAACTGACGATATCAATAGCGCACTTTCAAAAGTAGTACACTAGTTTAATTATAATAACTTAAATCTTAATGAGAAAAAAACTAAATTTATTAAGTTTACGATACCTCAGGTGAGGTGAGTGGAAACCTGTGTGCTGATAAAGGGTAAAGAGTTGAGTCCTGAAGAGACTACGGTGTTCTTAGGCATAACTTTAGATGCTAAGCTTCAGTGGGGTCCACATATTATTATTATTATTATTTATCATTTAAGTCAGTCAGTCATAAGCACCCATAACATTAAAAATTCAAAACTTAAAGAACCTTAACTTACTAATAAAACAAAACTTAAACTACCTACTTACTACATTAAACACATCAAGCCAAAGCAAACGCACTCCCCCGTAGAATCAGTGAGTACATTTACTTTGGCTCCCTCAGTACATGCACCGTCAGAAACACAGCTCTTATTATGGCATTCTTGCTTGACTCGACACGCTCAAGGAACGACGCCCTGAGCTTCCCCATAAGCGCATAGAAGTCGGTAACTCTGTTCTCAGCAAACATCTCAGTCGCACTACAACGCCAGGGCAGGTTGAGCATGACCCGAAACGCGTTATTGTATTGTACACGAAGAGTGTTGTATGCACTCTTCGTATACTTGTACCAAAGTTGGCTGGTGCAGAACGACTGACAGTAAGCCTGGAACAGAGTTATTTTTACTTGCTTCGAGCAATGGAAAAATCGTCTGTTTAGCATATTACTTCTACATGCAATGCTACGTCTTTGCCTCTCTAGATCATCGTCATCTTTTAGGTTTTCCGTTATAATATGTCCGAGATACTTAAATTGACTAACTATTTTTAATTCTGAGCCACACAAAGTAATTGGCAAGACCTTATCAGGGCCATTGCCGTGTTTGAAAATCATTACTTCTGTCTTTTTAGTATTATAGGTTAGTTGGTGTCGAGCTGCGTAATTCTCACAAAGAGAAATGAGTTTTCTGAGGCCATTGACCGAGGGGCTGAGCAGAACCATGTCATCTGCATAACTGAGGTTATTTAAACATTCACCGCCAATATGGCATCCGACTCTGGTTCTGCTCAGTTCCTCGATCAAGTCGTTGACATACAGGTTAAACCGCACCGGAGACGTCAGGCCACCCTGTCTGACGCCACTCGTCAACCTATACGACTCCGATAAGGCGTTATCCCATCTGACTTGATTACTTTGGTTGTTATACCAATATTCAAATAGGTCCACTATTTTATTCGGCACATGCGTTTGTCTCAACTTGTTCCAGAGTATATTATAATTAATTGTATCAAAAGCTCGGCTGAGGTCTAAAAACATGCATATACTGTATTTCTAGTTATGTATTTATGGATGGTATTTTTTAGAGCAAAGATAGCTAGGTCAGTGGACAAGCCCCGACGAAATCCAAACTGTGCATTATTAAGCGGAATGTTCGTTTCATTTAAATGTTTCATAATCAGGTTTTTGAAAACTTTTGATATTATGGTTGCGAGTGATATTGGGCGGTAATTAGACGTACTGGACACATCACCGGTTCTGTTTTTTACGATGGGTACAACGGTGGTTTTCATAAAGTCATGAGGTAAGTAACTGTGGTCAATACAAGAATTAAACAAGAAAGCAATTTTATCAAATAACACTGCAGGTGCAAACAAAACATGTTCGACACTGAGCCCATCGTGACCCGGGGACTTGCCACGTTTCATACCTCTAACACACTGAAAGACATCCTCAGCTGTGACGTGTAACTCGGTCAGTTGAGCGGGCGGCGCCACCTCCGCCGCGCTCGCGGCCGCGGCGGCGACGCGCGCGGCGGCGGCGGCGCAATCCCCGCACTCCCCGCGACACCATGGGCCGAGCGCGACAGCGACACATTCGAACAGCTGACAGTAGTGGTCAGAGGTGGTGGTGGGGCCGGATTAAACTTATTTACAAACATATTTGCAATATTTACAGGGTTCTGATCACCATTTATGGATAAAGGCAGACTAGATTTATAATTTAATTTGTTAGTATGTTTCCAGAAGTTACTAAAGTCTTTATTGTATCGGTGTGTAGCTACAATATCCATTTTTATTTTATTTTCATTTAACTGGCACCATTTTAATTTGTTTTTAAAAACTTTTTTACTATGGATCATAATATCTCAAAAATCCTTCCCTGCGTAGGGCGTCCATAAAATATCCATAATTGGTAATTCCGTCTAGCTATCATGTGACAACCTTTAACATGATAGTTCCAACCAAAAACCGCTTTCTTGGTGTTATAAGTTTTGCCCTGATACGAGTACTCAGCAGCTATAGACAAGTTATCTAAAAAACATAGCTCTGCTGCATATTCTGTCAGAAAAGTTCGAAATTTAACTGATTTAGAGACAGCCCGTTTAGTTTACTTTAGTTATTTCCACAGTGTTATGTCGTATGGTACTCTATTATGGGGGAATGCTGCCGATATCCAAACAATTTTAGTTTTGCAGATAAGAGCTATTCGATCAATTTATAAATTAAGTCCTAGATACTCCCTCAGAGACAAATTTTGATAAATATAATGTCAGTATATTTATGAAAATATTTTGTATGCCCATAAGAATATCAAAATGTTTAAAAAATACAGTATATACGACATAATGTTAATACTAGGAACAAACACAAATACGTTGTTCCTGCAACCAGGCTTAAAAAAATTGGGAGTTCATTTAGATGTCAATGTATACGCTTTTATAATAAACTTCCAAGTCACATTCAAGACCTAAGTTTAAATAAATTCAAAACATTTGTTAAGCGAAAACTTTGCCAGAAAGCATTTTATACTGTAAAAGACTTCCTTGAAGACAAAAAGGCTTGGGATTGAGCTGTTCCATTGAAATATACAGTATAATGTTCAACAATATATGTTCTTCAATTTTTCAGTGTTAGATTACTTTTTGTTTATACAATTTGATATTTTTTTATACAAATTGACTTTTTATATACAATGTGTAAATTTTTTTTTATTTGTGTATACAATTTGACATTATTTACACAATTTGACATTTGATATTTATATTTATTTTTTTACACTTTGCCTTTATTAAAGTTTGACATGTTTATGAATGTGGGGACTATGTGGATTACTTTATATTATAAGTAATTTTAACAGTTGTCTGGCGGTTTGAGTGTTTTGTACGGCCTACCCAAATGTCCTTTCTTTGGTATTGTTGGTCAGAACGTTGAAAATGTACTCAATTGTGACGTCACTCGAGTATTTAACGCACTTTATAGTCTACGTTTAAGTGATCTACCCTATTGTTAGTGTGAAAGGTCAAAATACTTTATTTTTGCCGACTGACTTAATTGAAGAAACTTGTACTACATCTTACGTTACACCCTAGGTAGGTATGTAGGGAAATAATCAAAAAAACTCTCACTACACGTGACATTAAATCCAAAAAAGTATTTCCAATCAGAAATAGTCATACAAATCCACTTAAAAACTTAATATAAATAGAAAAACAGGACAATTCAGAAACTTCGCACAAATGAAGTTAAATTGTCTAAAAATTGGCTGTTTGCGTGTAGAAATAATTATCATGACAAATGAATCTAGGCTGAGCCGTACTAGTATGATAAACTACGGTAATTTAAACTATCATCAATCTTAATCACGTAGGTATAAAGTTCCACGGTTTACTTGCCAAAATTAGCAAATAACTAACTGTCTGCCTTCGAATTTGACCTTTAGGGTTAAAAATAACCCGAGTTTTATACTGAAGCTAAAAGAGCTATACAGTTCGACGTCATTATTTTTACCACCCTGTATAGTTTCACGTACCATGTTTTGTTTTTTCTTTTGTGAAACTATCTAAAAAGTTAGGTACCTACCTAAACTACATTATTTTGGAATTATAAAACAAAAATCAACTGTCTACATTTTATGGTTCTTGAGAATTTGAGATACAGCCCGCTTGCAGACAGAAGGACGGATGGACGGACAGACGGACAGCGGGGTTAAGGCGCTGTCCTATTGCCATCACTCGCGGGATGATGCGTCCGTCCAACGAAAATTATACCTAGTGCGACCGTAACACTCACGGTAGATTGCGGTATATTATGTGGTCGTTTTCTTTTTTTAATACTAATTTAAAAATTAAATAAATGTTGCTTGACAGTAGAAACTCTGCATATCTGTTGCGATCACTCGAAATGTCTCTCAATGCATTGCACCATCGCATGAGCAATGGCAATAGGACGGCGCCTTAGTAATGGTTCCGCTCATGACCCTTCGGATACGGAACCATAAATAGCAGTAGAAACAGCATTCCTGACAATATGCTACCTGTTCTAGAACTTGTTACTTCTATCGTTCACTTCAAACTAACTATACTGTTTTCGTTGAATTTCAGGCTCTTACGGGTATGACCGGTATGACTATGAACTAAACTATCCGCTAACACGTACACATCCCGCATAGCCATCCGTTTGTTTGTGTGTAATAAAGAATACTGCATAAAATCCAAAAAAGTGCATATAGCAAGATTGTCACAGAATGGTATCCTAGAGATCGAAAACGGAAAAGAGAGGAGAGCGGAGGATCAGCTGAAATTTACGGCCGGTCCCTACTGGAGAAGGGAACTGAGAGACATTCTTTGAGTACCACCCGAGTTTGGTAAACAACTTAGGTACTGAATCGTTCAGGACTTATTGATTGGTTGAATAAAAAAATAAGAAAATATTTCTTACCACACACAGAATCCAGGGTATACGTGCTAAGGAACGGCCAAATGCTAAAACTTCCTTTGTCAGCGGACTTCTTGAGTTGCTCCACTAATTTCTCACTCTGTTCAGCGAACACGTGGACAAAGTTCTCCACTATCTTTGGGCTGAAAGCTGGCACAAGTATCTTCCTTCGACGTCGCCAGATAGAAACTGTCAAGGAACGAAAATGTTAGTTTATGTGCGCGTGTATGTTTTTGATTTATGTTTTTAATATCATGTTATTTTTTTTTTCTCTTTTAGTTTTTCGCCACTTTCTTCGGGGATGTCGATTTCGACATCAAAGCTCGCATAAAATCAGTGTGGCCTGCACTTGAGCGGCACAAGCGGGAGCTGCGGATCACGGAGATAAAAATGTTGCGCTGGATGTGCGGAGTTTCGCGAAAGGACCGCGTGTGAAACGTCCGTGACATAGCAAACTGCAGGAGAGCCGCCTACGCTGGTACGACCACTTCTTGCGTAAATCGGCAAACTTCGTAGGAAACAAGTGTCTGGCTATGCCACCTCCGCCGGGCTCTGGAAAACCCAAAAACTGCTGGTTTTAGGTTGTCCAGGATGAAATGTGTGCCAATGGACTCTCAACCAAGGATGCCGCAGACCGTGCGAAGTGGAGAATTAAAAGCCGGAAAGCGGACCCCGGGCTCCGAAGCAAACCAGCTGAGGATGCAACCGGGAACACGCTCAGATGAGAGAGAGCCACTTTCTAGGTAACCTACCTTTATCAATGCTGTGAAACTCAGCAATTATTGGCTTAAAAGATAATTGTCATCATCTCATTGTCACTGTGCAGTGTACGCAGACTGTAGGTATGTGAGATACTTGTAACTTTGAAGCAACTGCACTGGGCGGTTCATTAATAGTGAAGTGAACATTCATAACTCATGTAAATCGTAATATATAAAATTCTTCTTTACTGAGTGACTGGCAGACAACGCACAGATGAAAGTAGGTACTGGTCGTAGAAAGCAGAAATTATTCACATTGGTTCCTTGGGGAGTGTAGGGAGCACTAAGAGAGGATTTGCCGAAATTCTTAAGGGAACGGGAAATACGCGGATATGCGCGTACGAAGTCGCGGGAAAAAGCTAGTTAGTAATAATAAGCTGTTGAGTTACCAAGTAAATTAACAATTCACTTTCACGTGAATTAACAGTATTCTTTCTTTATTTCCTTTTCTCTTTTACTATTTATAGGAATACGTTTGACCTAGGTCTAAGGTGGAGCACGCTTACCTAGAAGTAACCTATTCACTCTTGACTTAAAGATTCCCAGGTTGTAGCTATCAGGAAACGTAGACTCCGGCAGGGATTTCCATTTTTAGCTGTACGCACAATGAATGTACTCCCAAAACGTTTGGTGCGTATAGGTGGGATGTCCACCATGTACCTACCGGTGGCGCATCGCCGTACGTCTTGTGGTCCGATGGTGGAACGGGCTTGGCGGAATTAAATTATGCAATTCCGTCGCACACTCCCCAAAATGTAACCGATACAAAACCGACAGAGGGTCTCCTCTCCCTCTCCGCCACCTCCTTCGCTATCATGACTGCTTCGCAGAAGGAGGTAACGGTGTCCCATTCCATCTCGCTCCGGACCATGGATTGGACCAGGGCCGGACGCGAGAGGTCGCCGCCGATCGCCGCTTCGAAGTCACGGCGGTGCGCCGCCCAAGCGGGGCACACCTGCACAGTGTGCTCCACCGTGTCCTCCGGACGATCCCCGCAGTGGTGACACCCGGGCGTTTCCTCCCGCCTGATTCGGTGCAGGAACCTCCCGAAACATCCATGTCCAGTGAGGACCTGCGTCAGGCGGAAGGTGAGGACGATGTGGCGCCTCTTAAGCCACTCCTCAAAGAGGGGACTTATCGCCACTATCGTGGCGTGCCCTGCGCTGGGTTGCGATAGTCGTCGTAGGTTACGCAGTACCCTAAGTACGTCCTTCTGATGAATGCTTATGTTCGTCATACACGACCCGCATCGTCAGACGTGACGATTCCGCAAACATAGAGGCGAACAAGTTTGCTTTCTCCTCAGCGGAGTGGGCCAGCGACCCGTCGGGTCTCAGCAATGGTGGCAGTGAGGGGCGGCAGAAGTTCGATCCGACCAACTTAGCCCGGGACCAAAAAGCTTTAATACCTGCTGGGTATGAAACAAGTTTGTTCCCTATTCGGCCATAGGCTAGTTTCCATCATCCACAAATAGCAAAACTTTTTAATTCGTAAAATAATGGACTCGTATTTTTTGTTTTTGTAAATCAATGAATATTGACAAAGATATCAAAACTCGGGAGTGGGCGCTCGTGACGTAACGACCCGCTAAAAATTATGGCAGGGCGTGACGTATTGAGAATTTTAAAAGCGTAACTTCGTCAATTTTGGTTCCCGTAACAAAAGAAAACATACGGGTTAAATATATATTTTTTTTAAATCTAACTGACGGACCAATTAGATTTTTTGAGGACACAAGCCTATTGTGGTCAAACCGAGCCCTCCGCAAAACCTTCTTGCAGGACTTGGCAGCCCTCGCCTGGGGTTGAGGGTGGCGCTGAACAAGACCGAGGCCGTGTTCTTTCGCGGGCCTCGGCAGCGCTGCCCTCCAGATGCCCACATCACTGTGGAGGGCATCAGGGTGGGGGTCCAGGCCCAGATGAAATATCTGGGCCTGGTACTGGACAGCAGGTGGCGCTTCGGCCCGCACTTCAGCGGGCTGTCGACGCGCCTGCTGAAAGTCGCGGGTGCGCTCTCCTGGCTCCTCCCGAACCTGGGGGGCCCCAGCGCGCGATGCTGGCGCTTGTATGCCGGCATCCTAAGGAGTATGGTCCTCTACGGGGCCCCAATCTGGGCGGACTCCCTCAGCAGGAGGGAGAATGCGACAGCCATCCGCAGGCCACAAAGGGCCATTGCACAGCGGGTGGCGAGGGCCTACCGGTCGGTAGGCTTTTCGGCGGCGTGCGCTCTGGCGGGCACCCCTCCTTGGGAGTTGGAGGCTTGGGTGCTCGCCAGGGTGTACGAATGGACGGCGCGCCGAAAAGCGCTCGGGGAGCGCCCTGTCGCAGAGGAGCTGGAGGCGGTGCGGAGGGAGGCGAGGGACGCCATTGTCGTCCATTGGACGCAGGACCTCGCCTCCGCCACCTTTGGTCGTCGGACCCTGGACGCGCTCGGTCCAGTCTTGTGAGACTGGCTCGAGCGCCCGCACGGCTTCCTTTCCTTCCGTCTGGTGCAGGTGTTGTCAGGCCACGGCTGCTTCGGCACGCACCTGCACCGGATTGGGAGGGAGGAGACACCGGCGTGTCACGACTGCGGCGCGGCGGAGGACACGGCGCAGCACACACTGGAGGTGTGCCCAGCTTGGTCCGAGCCGCGTCGCAGTCTCACTGCGGAGATCGGACAGGACCTCTCACTTCCCAGCGTGGTCAGATGCATGCTGGGGAGTGAGGAGTCCTGGGCCGCGGTAGCCTCCTTTTGCGAGGATGTCATCTCGCAGAAGGAGGCGGCGGAGCGCGCGCGGGAGGACGATCCTCTCGCTGCGCCGCTCCGCAGACGAAGGCGAGGTCGGAGAAGACGCCCTCTTCTCCCTCCTCGCGGTGGTGATGGGCGGGCAACAGGCGCGGGGGCGCCTCTGCCCGCATTGCACACGTCACCACCATCGTCGGAGGTTCCCGGCCCTCCCCCAACGGGGGGGGCGTGAAGGGCCCGCTGTGAAGGCGGGCGGTCGTCGGAGGTGGACTGGACGTAAAGGCTACGCCGATCTCCCAGTCCACCCCCACTAAGACGCTGCGGTAATTTCATGCTGGGTTGTTTTAGTGGGTATACCGGGCTTGTCCGGGGAGTCCCACATACCCCTCCCACTCCCGAGTGAGAGGGTATGCGTAAAGCATTTTTTCCCAGCCGAAAAAAAAAAAAAAAAAAAAGAGGACTTGGCAGCCCTGTTGAAGGCTCTCTTCTTCTGAGTCACGTCACTTGCTTTGCGAGTACGGGCGTCAACCCATGCTAGGTAAGCCTCATGCTTTAGCGCATTAGCACGATTGCACTCGGCACCAAACCATGGGCGATCTTCGCTAGACATCACTACGTCCAAGAACGGAATGTAGTACTCCATTCCCTGCCGCAGCACATCTGTCACGGCCTCCGCGCACGAAGATGCATCAGTTGAAGAAAAGCAAGTAGGCTGCCAACGATAACATGCGAAGAAAGATCGCATGCATCCCAATCTGCTGACCTGTATCGTCATACCTGCCGAGTGCCTCTAGGGCTTGGATCGGGTGGGGAGTAGACGGTAAGTAACTACCCAGCGGAGCAGAAATCGACACCGAGTATAGTGGTCTAGATCCGTAGTCAGCAGAAGGTCCAAGCAATTGGCTGTGTGCGAATCAACATCCGGTACCCTCGTTGCGCCCTGGACCAGCTGGGTGAAATTTAACGCTAGCGCCAGCTTTCGCGCCTCTCGTCCAGCATGATATGTGTGCTGGTATGGGAAGAGCCACTCGGTGGGCGTTGAAGTCCCCCAGCAACACCAGTTGAGCAGAAGAGTACCGCTGCTGAACCTATGGTTTTTGAATTACGAATATTATATTTTACGATTGTAGATCCATTAGGTACAGTACTACTGTAAAAGTAGTGAAGTAAAGAGTGAGAGTGCGAATATAATCATGTAGGTACGTCACTAGCATGTCTTGAACCCAGTTTTCGCGAAGCTATAACGTATTTATAGTAAAACCAGTAGAGCAAGCTCTGCACTCATCACATTTGAAGGGTAAGTTCACTACGGCGGCACTGCATAGTTACACAACACTATTTATGATTCATCGTGCTAATTCTATTTCAGGTGTAAGTTAAGTTCATGTCTTACTCGACATAACTAGCTTATTTGGCTGTCAGTCCAAGTGTGTTCAGTCTTGGGAACTGTTAACCAGTTCCCAAGCGTCCCTCAATTGTAAATTCAAAAATCATTAATGACGAATGACTGGATGCGATGGAATTCAATCGACATTAGACACACATTTTTAAAAACGCGGCGACGTTGGCTGATGTATAGAATTCGAAAAATGATAAATACGGTAGTGCGATTCTGTAAACATGTCGTAGTGAACATTTAGGCGAAGTGAACGTCAAGTGAGCTGTTAAACCATACAAACAAGATCGCATGACAGCTCAATTGTCGTTCACTCCACCTAAGTGATCACGGTGAGATGTCGACAGATTCGACCGGCTGAACTGTTACCCATTCCATAAACATATAAAAACGGACCCATTAACTAATTAAAAGTTACGACTTATGATAAAGCCTGCAAGATTTTCTTCAATCAATTTCATGCAACGATCAGTCACTAAATTACACGATATTCGTCAGTCACAGGTATCGCTATTAACTAGTGAACTGAAGTAGTTTTGGACCAGTATGTTTGTCAAAGGACCGATATCCGATTGGCGTATCTAGAAGTGAAGAATGCGTAACGCAGGACTCCCCCGCGGCACGGTGGAGCACACTGTGCAGGTGTGCCCCGCATGGGCGGAGCACCGGCGCCGTGTCCTCGAAGCGGCGATCGGTGGCGACCTCTCGCATCCGGCCCTGGTCCAATCCATGGTCCTGAGCGAGACGGAATGGGACGCCATCACCTCCTTCTGCGAAGCAGTCATGCTAGCGAAGAAGGTGGCGGAGTGGGAGAGGAAGACCGGTGGCCAGAGGCCACCGTAGGCGCGGTCCTGTGGACGTGAGCTATTGGTGGCTCGCCGTCCGTCCGTCTTATGACGACAGGCCGTGTCTACGGCGCGTTCGTGTTCCACGTGCGCCTAAAAGAGAGTCAGCATTGAGCGGGGCCCGAAAGGGCCGACACCTGCCGTAGTTGCGGGACTATTCGAAAGAAATACCGCGGCTCCGGAACACAAAGGGCAATAAAGGAACATGGATGGGTTTTAGTCAGTAGAAGTCTGACACTCCCTCTCGCTCCGCCTAGAACGGGAGAAGTCATTTGACGATTTCCCATACCTAAAAAAAAAGGACTCCCCCCGCGGCAAACTAAGTGGACCATCGACCATGAAAGGTTCGACCGTTCAGAAAGCGGTAGATGGCTGTCCTCTCGTACTGATCTCAACAAAGGTCTGGTTCGAGTAGGACTTCCTGTACAAGCTTACAAGAAATGTTAGTTTCTCAAGGGATATGTCACTACCATCTGCAATTTTTTAGATAAAATCGTCATGACACATGTGTCACAAGTTTACAAAACATTTATAATGTCCTGTTTTGCTCAGCATGCGTGTCACTGCTGATATTATTTTCCTTATTGTTGTACCTTCCAAATATTACGAATTCGCTCGCATTTGCTCTTTAGGTGGGTCATTTTTATTCAGACGTGATGTGGGGGACAAATAGACTCAATAAAATTGGTAATGTTACTATTATGGCTATTGATATTTTAGTCATGTTTATAAAGAAGCATTATGTACAAAGACACTTTCACGTTGTAAACTATGTAGGCAGGTAGAACTCGTAGCACAAAGGCCAAAGCCTAGAGCTAGGGTAAAAATTGTCATTATACCTAGGGTCTCCACTACTTACATGGCAACATCAAATTGAATGAGCTCTCACCACCTCTGTCAGAAACCATATTTTTTATCAGCTGGTTTGATATTTATTGATTGTGGACTTGTGGTAGGCCGTCATTTTGAGGGATCTTCGTGTAAATGTTTGATGTTGTGTGTTAAAACTTTCCTTTTATAACACTTGTCTTAACTAATAAGATACCTACACTTCAAATAAAAAAATCAAATGAAGTAGGTAAGCCTGATTAATTATGGCGTCAAAAAATTCCTCCGCTACGCTGTCGAGTGGAACTGTGCCCAAAAGACTAGCGTAAAAAAACTTTTTTTTTTTCTTTTTTAATTTTCATTACCTGGTGCAAATATTCCTCCATTGCCGATAACGTTTCTGATGAACCGGTGGAGGTCGTCCTTTTCCATGCATGTCTTCAACAACATCTCGAGATCGACCGGATCTACTAAGACTGCACATAAAAATTCATCAGTCAGGCGAATATTTTAGTACAAGTTAAATAGTTTAAACTTTAAAAAAAGGACAGTTGGTAATCATCTTAAGATAATTTTAGAAACATAGGCGTTAAAGCTACATAAATTATGTAGCTTTGATTGCTCGGCACTCTTCAGAGAGCCAATTCAACTAATTTTTAAAGGGGATTATTTTATTGCACCTCTATTTAATATTCAAGCAAACTAAATCTCCCAACTAATTACCCACTGTATAACAAAAATACTGATTTGCACACTAAATTACGACGACACTAAATAATGACGGTCAACGTCAGGGGCACCCCAAGGTTCGGTTCAGACAGAAGTAGAAGCCACGCGCAGTGGGGCTCCGTCAACCTGCTGAAGCTAGACGGTCGACGTCACGGGGAGTTAGATAATAATTTTTAGTTAACAGATAATCATTCAGTAAAATAGTTTAGATTTATAGGTCAAACAGTATAACACATTTGATGAGCAAATTTAGTGTGCAATTTAGTATTTTTGGTGGTAACTTCGAATATTTGAATAGAAAAAATTGGATTTATAGTTGTTTGATTAAATACTACCCATTTTTAAACAACTTTCGCATTCACATGTCAAAAAGCCTTAATTTTCATACATGTTTGACAGATTGCGATTGATATTCGATGCGAAGATGCGAATGTGAAAATTAATAGAATTGGCACTCTGCAGGTTAATTGTATTTAATAATACCTACATTTCACTTTCTTAATGATTGGATACTTTTAATATTGCACAAATCATAGTTATCTTTTAACTCCAAGTTAGTTGCTGACCCGGGGCTATAATCAATGAATTATATGATATTTAACTTGGTTTAGGTAAGTAACTTAATCTAAGATAAAAATATATCTTCGGTTGTACAAGTGGACCTAAGTAGCAATCTTATGAATTCCGCAAAATTATTTACGTTATTTGCTTCATCGAGCTGCTGTTTTTCCAACATAAAGCGAGTTTCAAACTGTTTGGTTCGGATTAAAACATTGGATTATAAGGGAATGCATGAAATATTTAGGTTAATACCTAGTTTTGTATATTAAGGACTTCATTTTGAGTACAAGACTTCTCTATTACTAGCTGACCCACGCAACTTTGTCTGCGTCACATTTTCCATTAATGCTCGGCTCCTTTTAGTCTTAGCGTGATGCGTCCCGGATAAATGGGTTATCTAATACTGAAAGAATTTTTCAAATCGGACCAGTAGTTCCTGAGATTACCCCCTACACACAAACTTACAAACATAGAAACTTACAAACAAATGTTACCTCTTTATAATATTAGTATAAACTAGTATAGATTATACAAGCTTTTATTTAACTTGCATTGTATGTATGTTTGTCCGGGTGGAATCTTGCAACTGAATTTTAAATTAGTTATCTTTAACCGATTGAGCTGAAATTTGGTATAGACGCTTGTTTTGGATGACAATGCATGCTTAGGCACCTATGTGACGTCATTCTTCTAATATGGCGGATCATCCAAGATGGCGGACTAGTCATGTTTTCTGTTCTACCACACTGTAAGTATGGGTATCAAATGAAAGAGGTTGCTAAGGAGAACACGAAAAGTAATAAAGCTTGTTTTTGCAAAGTTTTTTTTTTAACATTAATTTATCACTTCACATTTTTTTTGTCTTGAGCCTTAGAAACCCATTTTCTTTTCATTTATCTTTATTTCGTCTAGCCATCTTTCAAGGGATCTCTTTTTCTTTTCCCGAATAGCCCAATTTGTATTTTTTTTTGTCCATTTTTTGTCATTCATAGGAGTGACATGGCCTGACCATTTCTATTTTTATTATACAAATATAAAATACTAACAGTGCTAACTGTAAATAATCAAAATAAACCGAAAATCTAACGAAAAATAACTATTTTAAAACAAATACTTATATTATGTTAAAAATTTATGCGAAAACATTGGCGAAAACGCCACGTCAAAGTTCGTATCGAACTTCTCTTCCTTTTTATTCACAACTTTGAAGCTTTATAATCTTCATCGCTGATGAAGATATTTTCAAAATTATTTCACCATTACTTACTAGTAACTATTTTTATTTTGCAGATACATAAAGATTAATGCATATTTCCTCGGCTCGTTCAAGATATACTTACTTCAATGAATAAAAGTTAATACTTACGGAAGTAAAGTATGTGTCCCAACCATCCTCCTACGATTCCGCCATTCTGCATGGACTCGTAGCTTATATCTTGCAGTTGAATCATGATTTCTGAAAGCCATTTTAACTTCGATTAGACACGTAGTACAAAAACATTGGTTGCAGAGTATTGATCGGAACACAAGCGGCATTTGGATGAACACGAGTGGGTTTTATTCAGCAAGAGTCTGGAACTCCATCCTTCTCCACTCAGAGCAGGAGGAATCATTTGATGGTTTCCCATCCAAAAAAAAGGTAGGCATCACACCTATAGCCGGGTACTCATTAGCGAGCTGTAACCGTAACTTATGTGATACAGTAACGAGGTTCTAGTGTGTACGGGGAGTAACGAACGGGGAGACCTGCTCTGCCCTCAGTTTTGGTTTGTAACTCTACGATGTCGGACGAAGTGTCTCTCGCCTGTGCAGCATACTTACTTATAGCCTTACTCGATGACCATAAACGGCCACGAAGACGGTGGATTCATATAATGTATCGACATGTAGCCCAGGCATCTTCTTTCAAATGATTTTTGTAATAATCTTTGTCCTTAGGGTTCCATAGTATTTTCCCTATAGGCGTCTATCAGCAAAAGACATTTATCCTCCGACCATTCACTCATAATGACGAAGGAATAACTCGAAATGACAGCTGGTTCGCAGCGGCTAGCAACAACCTCTCCTCTTGACGTCCACGAGCGCACTGCGAGCGCCCTTTGATCCGCGGCAAAAACCGACAATCGTCGGCTCGCTGCGAGTCGCTCGTGTAGCGTTCGTCGCAGGCTCGCGAACCATGTACACATAATGTTTTTGGTAACAGTAACGGTTACAGTTACGTGCAACGTTACGGGTTTAGAGATGAGTACGTTGTAAACGTCGGATCGCTGCAAGCCGCACGCGTACCGCTCGCAGCAGGTTTGCGAACCACGTACACACTATGTTTTTTTGGTTACAGTACATGCAACGGTTACAGTTACGGCTCGCTAGTGAGTACCCGGCTTACGAAGTGTTATGCCATGATGCTTTGCAATGTTCGGCAAGCATGTTGGCATCAATTCCGAATTCTATATCTAGAGATATAAATTAACCCTCTTAGATAGAGAATTCTAGGCAACTACTCATTGATAATAGCCCGAAAACTATTCACCAACATTTACAATTTAATAGTGTCAGGCTATATATCAATGGTTAGGCTGCCTGCCCATTGACGAGGAAGTGAATCTAAGCTAAGGAGTAATGCGGAGCGGAGCTGCGGACTGCGTCTGTCTATCGATGCGAAGCGAGGCAGTGTGGAGCGGAGTTGCGGACTGTACGGAGCTAGTCAGAGTTCACGTGATGGGTAACATAAAAGAGCGGCCGACAGTTTTTCCGCTCCGCTTCGCTCTTCCGCACTCCGTTGTATTGCTCCGCTTCCCGGTTTTTATGAATTTTCAAACTAGTTCAAATCCCTGTCTACTGAAGCGGAGCGGATATTTTATGCAATGTCCTTGGTTAATATTCGTACATCTCCACTCAGCTCCTTTCCTCTCCGCTTCAGAGGACCGTCAGCCCAATAGTAACCTTCCCGACCGAATCTCAATCTCTGTGGCCATTCTCATCAAAAATTTGCCAAGTACGCAGGAGATAACAGAGAACAGACGTTTATTAACTCAGAAACAGTCAGTTGAGGTGCACTCTCTGCTCAACTCGACACGACCCGAGGGAGGCCTGGCGCAGGGCCAGCGATATGGGCCCATATTGGCTCACCTAAAGTTCTTTACCCGAAATTGTTCTTCCGAACGATTTGTAACCCGCATGATCACTCTTCCTAAAATTTTTCATCCTAATTCCTAAAGTTTTCATTCATACTATTTGTAGTGCTACCGGCGATTTCTGTTCATAACACTCATGTTTCCGAAAATTGTAATTAATAATATCATTAATGTAAATATATTTAAACTCCTACTGTTTTTAACACGTTTTATTATGTCGACCAAGATGGGATTGATGATGGAATTTTTTATCATAGCCGTGTTTGGACTTGTTAGAAATATCTTATAATGAACTTCGACCACGATTGACTTTTAAGGTCTGATGATGAAGCCAGAAGATAGGCAATGGCATTCCAGGATGGGATATCGTATCATAACATAACCGTGTTTGGACTTGTTAGAAAGGTCTTATAATGAACTTTAACCACGATTGAGTTTTACGGTCTGATGATAAAGCCAGAAGATGGGCAATGGCATTCCATGATGGAATTTCGTATCATAGCCGTGTTTGGACTTGTTAGAAAGGTCTTATAATGAACTTTGACCACGATTAAGTTTCAAGGTCTGATGATGAAGCTAGAAGATAGGCACTGGCATTCCATGGTGGAATATCGTACCATAGCCGTGTTTCAAAATTCAACTATTCAAAAAAAAAAAACAAAATTCAAGCATTTATTTCAATTAAACCATTTACAGCAGGCACTTTTGAATTGTCAACGTCAGTCGGTCCAAAAAGTTGAAGCTATTTGCACGTTCCAAAGCGTAGATCTCTATGGAGAAGAACGTGCAAGAAACTCCACGGACACTCTTTTAAAACTAATATTTTTTTACAAAGATTTATTTACATCGGGTTGAAATTATACATACATGTGAGAACGATGTAAAAGACGAGCAGGATAAAAACGTCCGGAATAAAAGAGGAACAATTCAAAGAAATAATTAAAATTAACCATGGCAGCTAAGAAATGACCAGTCCCGACTGACGGCGCCCGTTCACGAACATGACGCATGCGCCAGCACCATTCGGCTCAACCATTTTGAAGGGAGCCAAATGATCCAACGCATACGCCACCATCAGCTAGACTTTTGAGTGAGCATGACACTCCCAACCGCCAGGGTACATTCAAGTCAAAAACATACCTAAAACTGATAATTAAAGTTAAAGTTACACAGTACTCACACATGTGCTGTTAATGGCTGAAATTATACAGTTTGGACTTATTAGAGAGGTCTTATAGTGAACTTTGACCACGATTGAGTTTCAAGGTCTGATGATGAAGCCAGAAGATAGGCACTGGCATTCCATGATGGAATATCGTATCACAGCCGTGTTTGGACTTGTTAGGAAGGTCTTATAATAAACTTTGACCACAATTAAATTTCAAAGTCTGATGATGAATCCAGAAGATAAGCACGATATTCCACTGCAACACAGTTTTTACTAGCGCAGGTGCTAGGGTATCCTATAATCTAAATTGTATACATTATGTCAATAAAGAATTATATTATATTATATTATACTATGGAAGTGGAATATCGTATCATAGCAGTGTTTGGACTTATTAGAAAGGTCTTATAAATAAGTTTGACCACGATTTAGTTTCAATTCCCGGCCAAGTACGGCTACGGTACGGTGGAAAGGCGCATTTTCCCAGTGATTTTAAGTTGGACATCTACCGTGCACAAGATGCAAGGATTTCCCGTAGACCACGCAGTTTGTGCTTAGGGTCCTGTACTTTTGCGGCTGGACAGGCGAAATAGGTTCCTCTAAAACCCATTGTAACGTTTGATTGTAAGGGCAAAGACATAAATAAATCAAATATTATTTGCTATGCATTCAACTGCAGCAAAGAAAATAATAATAATTTGACTCGTATCTAAAACTGACCGCAAAAAAACTTCAAAATAGTTCCAAACAAAACGGCCTACACCTAAAAGAAGATGTTTGACTGCATGTATTTTATTTTATTTCTGTAGGTACTAGAAGCCGCCCGTGACTTCGTCCGCGTATAAATTCTCGTTATTCCCGTTTTAATCCGATCCTCGGGAACTCCGAGATAACAAGTAGCCTAGCTATGTGTTATTCTGGGTCTTCAGCTACCTACATACCAAATTTCATCGTAATCGGTTCAGTAATATTTGCGTGAAAGAGTAACAAATATCCATACATACTCACAAACTTTCGCATTTATAATATCATAAGTAGGATGTACAGGCGCAGGCAAAGAGTTTCTTGGGTACTGTTGCGTACAGCTTGTGTTATCGTATTACTAATACGTAGTGGTAAAAAAAACGGTTAAAAATAAAGTTTAAGAATAATAAGAATTAATGGAAGGAATATCACCACTGTCGGATGAATAATTTTCCTACAATTTTATATTTTAAATAGAGTAACAAAAATTTACTTTTGTTTTTATTTTTTCTGAATTTACCTACAAGATAAATTACAAGCAAAAACTAGTGTCATTATATGTTAAGTTACTAAGGTTCAAACATACGAAATAAAAAATCCCTTAATAACACACTAAGAATTTCTGTACGCGATTGTACACATGCGCCGATTGCCCCCACTACTTTCATCGAGCGATCTTAAACCGCCGCGCGACCTGTAATTGACATCAATACGAAATTGTAATGCGCTAAACAATATTAGCATATTTTAACGGTCTGTTATTCGAATTTAGGCTGTTTGAGAATCAATCGGAAATGGTCAAAATATTGAATTTTAGCACGGAAAAAAAATATATGTGAGGGATACATCCTTGTTCTAGTGGAAGTGAAAACACGAAATAATATCATTTACTCGATCAAAAAAAATATTGAAAAAGGGTCGATTTCAAAAAACCATTTTCAATCTCATTTCCTAATAAACAGCACGAAACCATATGAAAATTGTACGAACTGAAAGGTAATCGTATTTTGGAGGTCCAAGTGGGACTAGATTTTTGGGTTTTCTAACATATTTTTTAATAAAACATCGAATTTGTGCAGAAAAGCTTACCTTTGAACACTGCACAGTCCATAGAGTACTACTATAAGACTGGTAGCACAGTCCTACGGGTCGTGTTCGGAGCCAGACCTGCGACACTTTTTTTAAAAAAAATCGCGAACCTGTTGTTTAAAATATCACTGTCCAATAAAAGTAACAACAGGAAAATGATGACACTCACGAAAATTCCGAAGGTCGGGCAAAATATGTTGATAGTATATATTATTGTTTTAGTTGACATAATTTTAATGGAAGATGAAAATATTTTAAGTCAATGATATTATAAGTAAAAAGGTGTAGATAGGTTACCTATACAACATTCGATCTTCAAAAACGTGAAACCTACGTGACGTGTGTCCGTTGACGGCGCAACGCGACACTGAGGTGAAGTGTGGCTAGTTAGCCACATTTTAACGTGTCGCTTGCTGAGCGCTTATAACCTAACTACACCTTTTTACTTATAATATCATTGTTTTAAGTTGATTTGTTGACAATTTTGACATCTGACAAAAGGGTTCGACACATTTCAAATTGTTATCGATAAATTAATGTAGCTACCTTAAAGGAGTTTCAATACCTCTTTAATTTATTCATAACTAGCTTCTGTCAGCGGCTTCGCCCGCGTCATCCCTAGGGAACATACTCCCTGGATATACAGCCTATGCGTTATTCCAGACTATAATCTACCTCTGTGCCAAATTTTATGAAGATCCTTTCAGGCGTTCTGATGTGAAAGAGTAACAAACATCAATTCTCACAAACTTTCGCATTTATAATATTAGTAGGATTATTAGTAAAATAATGATTAAGTTGCGAAGATCAAAACAAACCAACTCGCCGTTCAATCTCCTGTTTCAAGAACGATAGTGCGGATCAACTAAAAACTAATTGTGTGAATAATATTTATTTATTTCTTCTTGACTTCATAGGTCATGGCGCACTCACTATACCGGCACCGCTCCAACCCAGCTATTTACTTGTCATTCAAATAAGAGCAATCATGTGTTGTAAAATATATTTCATAATGAAAACAGTCGGACAGACGGGCAGTACGCGCGCTTGCCGATACCATACACATACAACTCAACTCGCAGCCCGCGCACTGTAAGCGTGCCGACCGCGTGCTTACAGCGCGTCGTTACCGATTCGCTAGCAAAACAAGCAGCGAGGAGCTATGGTGGCGGGCAACGTGCGCCACCATCGCCCCTCGCTCCTCGCCTTGCGCGGCTGGCGAGCTTTCACCTCGCCGACGACGCGTAGCTATCGCGCTGGATGCTAACCGTAACCGTAATTCGAAGAGACGCTGTGCTGCTGCTGTGCCATTGCGGTGTCAAAATAATGTGCCATGACCTGTAGTCATCACAGGATCAGGACCTGCGGAGTGCCATATTAGAGAATCCGCTTTTTCTCCAATACTTATGATTTTTTTCCAATAGAGAGGGTAATTGTAGAGAGGAGAGAGTAATTGCAGAGTTTCTTGCAGTCTCCTTGCGTGATGGAATCAGGAATGTTGATATCCGCAAGAAAACCAAAGTTACCGACATTGCCCAAAGTTGTGTGAAAGGCACATTGCTCGCGAACAGATGGTCGATGAGACCGAAAAGATCTGTAGTGGTGACCGCGTATCAGTAGACGTAGCTTTTGAAGGCTTCCCACTAGGGGGACTAGGGTCATCCGACCTGGTGAGGGTCGCGTTCAGCCGATGGATGTAAGCCGTACAGGTCAGGTTGGTGAGGCGACACTTGGGGGAGGGCTATGTCCAGGGGGGCTACTCTCTAAGCCCGTAGTCCGTCGTTTCGGGCTTAGTTGCGTAACTCCAGACTAACGATTAGTCCCGAACCCGAACTAAGAATTAATGACAACACGATTTGATACCTAACTGTCAAATCGTGTTGTCATTAATTCTTAGTGGTTAGGTGATACGGACTAGAATACGCCCGCAACTAAGCCCGAAACTACAAACATCGGTATTAGAGAGTATCTCCTCAGTAGTGGATGTCTTTCGGCTGATATGATGATAACCGATTTATATAGTTTATTAGCAACCATTTTCACCTTAAATTTTTCGTGACATAGTCATGTTAGATATCAAATTAAAGTACTCGAGGAGACTATTTTAAATATGCTTAAGAATATTATATTCGATAAATTTTTACTGAAGCTATAGCAGCACGACTCTATTAGCCAAAAAAACAACAGAATATGATTACAGTATAAGCGTAACAGTAGAATCATTTAGCTCGTTTACATATTTATTAAACACTAGCTTCTTCCCGCGACTTTGTCTGCGTAGACGTAGAAATTTTTTGCGTCATATTCTCATCCTTGGAAATGCATCTTCATGATTCTGGTATCCAGATAGTGTGAGTCTTTGCGGTGCGGCTGAAAGTAATATTCAGCCCCGAAATTACTTCGACATGTTTTTTGATCTTCTTGTAAATCTATAGCGCTCATAATGCCAGCCCCGGCAAAAGTTTTATCATATTTCTGGTCTCCCGATACTTTTAAATTCTAATCGATCACAATGCCGAAAGTTATTGTTGACAATTCCTGCCCAGAAAAAACTTAGACACGTTTCTGTTCTCCTGGTAAACAAAATTCTTGCTCAAAATACTTTGACATATTTCTTGTGAATCTTTGGCGCTCATATTTTGCTTCAAAATTACTTTAACATGTTTCTGTTCTCCTGTTACTTTTGAATCCTAATTGCTCACAATTACAGCGTCAGAAATACATCAATATATTTCTGGTTCCTTGGTACTTTTGAATGCAAACCGCTTGCAATTAAAGCTCCGGAAATACTTTGACATGTGTCTGGTCTCCTTACTTTGATACTTCGACATGTTTCTGCTTTCCTGGTACTTGTGAATCTGAAGTACTAACGCAGCAGTGGCTTCGGATTTCCTCTTCCTCCTCCGCCTCCACTAAGCCACGCCTTTAATCGGTATAAAAAGTAGCCTATGTGTTATTCCAGGATGTGTTCCATCCAAATCCCCTTCACCCATTTTTGCGTGATTGACAGACAAACATCCAATCATACAAAATTTCACATTTATAATATTATTAGTATATACCCTACCTACACGGTGCCATTCTAGTCGTCTTACAAAGGCGGCTCACTTAATGTAGGTACCGGATATAAAATACCTCTAAGCGCGATTTTTTTTAAATAATTCATCAAGATAATGAGTACAATGCAAATAAATCGCTCCTGTATGATTCAAACTACGTCATTCGTTATGACAATGAGTGATATTTAATTTTTACAGGTGGTTGACACGTACATAATTTACTATTGTTAAGTTATTTACGTAAACATGTCTGTTAATTTAGGTTATTAACGTAGGTAGGTTTTAGTTATATGTTTATATTATCAAACAAAAAAATTGGGAAAACTAATAATGGCTCACTCATTTTTTTGGTTCTATTTGTCTTCTTATTACGTTAAAGTCACTATCATCTTCTACTACGACTAGAGCCAACCTCAAAATACAACTCTTACTATCTTACTGGACAATGTACATTTTTTTTGTTAAATTGGGAAAAATAAAGGAGATAGAAGACTGGAATTAAAAAATAATGAAATTGGACACTTTGAGAAGTGCCTACGTTTTTGTGCTATAGCTCTCATTTTTACAAGTGTAATCATATCTTAAATGGAACTTTTGTAGCTTATGATTGTTATTAAGTTACCTTTACTTGTTATATATTGTTTTATTTTTATATTGTTGTTATATATAGAAGCAACAATAATTGTGTAACTATAGGGATCTACGCTTTGGAACCGACTCCTGGAAAAAACAGTTCAGTAGATCAACTACAAATATTTTACACTGTGGCGTATTTATTCTGCGCAGAAGTCGGCGGTCATCGGCATGACATCGTATAACATCGTCGTGTTAAACATGAGGGGTCGCGGGCGGAGGTAGCGTTTTCAATACCAAAAGCCCCGATTATGGCTAAGAACCCACGGAGCGATTTTCACCCGCGACCGCCGCGGTTGCGGGCCCGCAGCTTCTAAACTCAAAGTCAAACTGTTACATTGGTAACAGTTTGACTTTGAGTTTAGCACCTATTATTTTTTATTTCTGCATATACTACTTTATATTCTAGAAAAATATTTCAAATAAAACACATCACATTCTAAAGTAAATAAGGTTTTTAAGCTAGTTTAGCTCTGTTAAATCTCTCTGTTAAATTGGTAGGTTATTTGAGAAAAAAGACATTAAGTAAGAATGAATATCAGCTACGTTTGAAAAAAGGGGCTTTAGTTTACATTCAGTAAACCCTTATCTTGATAAAAGTTGCTGTATGAAACAGTGTATAATGCACCTATGCGTACAATCAAATTGGCTTCTCTGCAACGAGCTAGTCTATGAACGCACACTAATTCAAAAGTTCGTAAATATTTGCACTAATACATTCAAATGCGCGTAGTCGGTCGATAGCGCGAGCGGAGCAGCGAGCGACACAGCCTCCCCGTCTCAGTGCAAGCGCACGACTGCCGCCTTCGCCCGCACATATACTTGTTGAGCTTTAAAAATGTGATCTTTCTCAATATTAGACATTTTCTTTGCAAAATATAAATTGATTTCCATGAGAAATGGTCATTTTGTAGCACACTTTACCACCATTTTTTCCATGTAAAAACATTATCAAACTTCAAAGCCATTTGGAAGAAATAAACAAAATAAGTGAAAAAATATTGTGTTGTTAAATATTTTTTTACGGCAAAACTGTATGTCATACGAAAAAATCAAGTGTTCAGATTGTAGTACATGAATCTACCTTAAACATATATTTTTTTCCAATCTTTTGACTCAGCCGTTAATGGGAAATATCCTTTAGAAAATAGCCTTTTAACGACTCTAAACCAGAGGTAGGGCCTTAAGAGAAGTGATGATTCCTACAAACAGTACGCAACGTAAACCCAGACGGAAATGTTTATTTAATCCAAGATAATAGTTCGGTGCATCGGTCTAGAACGGTTATTGACTGGTTTTCATCACAAAGACACATAACTTTGATTGATTGGCCATCTAAAAGCCCTGACTTAAATCCGATAGAAAACTTGTGGGGTCAAATGGTGCTTAACTGGGACTCAAGTGAAATAAAATAAAAAAAAAGAATTTAGATGAAGAGGTTATGAGAACTTGGAAATCATTGCGATTAAGTAACATATGTTTTAATATGGTAAATGGAATGAGATCACGATTAGAACAAGTAATAGAAAGTGAAGGTCACCCGCTTCGCTATTAGTATTGTTTGACCTTTGGTTTGACCCCACAAGTTACGGTTTAGCTTTTTACAGTGACGTTATTGATTGATGGCCAACCATTTTAGAAATGTTTTATGAAATAGCACTTTTTAGAAATGTGTTAGGTATGCGCTTTAAATTATTCGCGTATTACAAATTCTATACATAATATTATACTATAAAGGTAGTTGTTATTTATTTGTCTTTTATTTTATGTTTTCCTTTTAAACTTTATTTCGTTAAATGTTACCTAGGTACTACTATCATTGATTTGTTTTGTTTGATAATTGATAATGTATGTCAATGTAATTTCGAAATTTTGTTTAATTTAATTATAAGCATAATGTAGCTACTTAAAATGTTATGTATAAATATTTGCATATTATGCCATCATAGAATGGCGGAATATGTCCTGCATTAGAAATGACAATGTAACATCTCTTTACCACATTTATGCAAAAATGTTTATTGTTATTTTTGCAATAGCGACTGAAAGGGGGGGGGGTTCTTAAAAAGTGGACGTGGTGGGGCTACTAGGGCAAATGGGGAAGAGCATTATTTGCACATTCTCAAACATTTTCATTTTTTTATGCCGCATGGTTTTGGACTTTTGACGAAAAATTTTTAAAAATGTACCATAGAGAAAAATCTGAAATTATTCTATCTGGTAGAAGTTTATGTAAAGATTACAGGAAAAACAAAACGATGTCTCTAAATTGCACACTTTTTCAGAAATCATATACAAAAATTAAATTAGTTCCACTATCGGTAAAGAGTGGCAGTGATCTAAAACTGCAATGTACACTACAGTGTTAAAATTCTCTAACGAATATAGGCCTCACCGATGAGAATAAAACATTTTACGTTTTATATGCGGGTAGGGAACCCTCTCCACGCGAGTCTGACTCGCTCTTGACCGGCGTTTGCATTGAAATTATGATGATTATGAAAGCCCAATGGACATAGTACTTATAACTCAATCAACCAAAATGATGGTTTGGTAGAATATATAAAAAATAATATAAATACAGTAGCAGAAGAACCAATATTCCAGGACAGTAATTGCTTATTAATTAAAAATTTTCCTGATACAGTAGTAATGGCCATTTACAGGCCTCCATCTCAAAACATTGACAGTTTTTTAGACTCACTCAACATGAATTTAACAAAAATATCTTCATTTAAATATATAATACTTGTAGGGGATAAAAACATTAACATTGCTTCCAGGAAAACAAATAGCCATGCTCACAACTACCTGAATATATGGACTATTGCCCACTCATTACCATCCCACGCACCAGACCGGCTCATGTTTAGTTCATTTCATTAAAAAATCAAAGAAAGCAACCCAAACATTTGTTACTAACTCATCGCTTACAGATCATCAAGCTATTTTACTAACATTGCAAATTTCTTTACCTAGAAAAAACTGCATGCGTAGCGATACTAAAGTAAATATGAAAAACCTTGAGAATGACATACGCGCTATTAATTTTGACACAGTTTTTAATTCAAACGATGCAAATATTTCTTTACAGTATTTTATACATTCGCTGCAATATGCAATTAAGAAAAACTCGTTCATTAAAATAATCCCTAGGAAATAATTATAATAACGTTAAACCGTGGATCACACCCGGTCTCGTTCGATGTATGAGACATAGGGACAAATTTCATCTGAAATCTAAACTTGCACCTGATGATGAGTCACTTTCTATTACATATAAAAGGTATAGAAATTTCTGTAATAATCTTTTGAAAAAAATAAAAAATCAGTACGATAAAAATGAACTACAAAAGGCAGGAAAAAACAGTAAGCTTGTTTGGAAATTTATAAAAAATAATACTTTTAGATCTAAAAATTCCGAACCTCCGCTTGGTTTATTATCAACAGAAATAAATCCATCCGAAGCAACGAATAATATTAATAGTTTTTTTGCTAACGTCGGTAAAAACTTAGCAGAAAAAACTTTAAAGTCAAGTTTTTTTCCTCCTCAAAGTTCGGCTGTGACAACTTCTACACTACATTCTTTTGTTTTATTTGAGACCGACACAAATGAAGTATTAAGAATGATAACCGAGCTTAAGGATGCTTGTGCTATTGGCTGGGATAACATACCGATTCATATACCGTTAACTCACATTTTTCAGTTATGTTTATCACAAGGAGTATTCCCTCAATTACAAAAAAGCTGTAGTCACCCCTGTATTTAAATCCGGAGAAAAAAATTGTGTTAGTAATTATAGACCTATTTCAGTCTTAACGGGTCTCTCTAAAATTTTAGAAAAAATCAGAAACACTCGTTTAATAAAATATCTTGAAGACAACAAATTGCTTTCAGATAGTCAATTTGGTTTTAAACCCAAAAGATCAACTAGCCAAGCAGTCCACCAATTGACAAAATATATAAGTACAAACATGGATTATAGTATGCACACCATTGGTATCTTTTTGGACCTTGCCAAGGCGTCCGATACTATTTCTTGTTCAATACTATTACATAAGCTTGAAACGATTGGAATAAAGTTGAACACAACTTCAACTTTTTTCTGATTATCTTAGCGATCGTTATCAATGTGTGAAAATTGGTCAATTTATAAGTTCTGAGCTTAAAAATAGCTGTTACGGATTTCCACAAGGTAGTATTTTGGGTCCTACGTTGTTTTTAATTTACATAAATGACCTTGAGCAGAGTGTATATACATTTTCAAATACTTACGTAACGTTGCCGATTATGATTTAATTAAAGGGGTTTATTTAGCTTTGTGTCAGTCCATTCTAACATATTGATTACTTCGTGAGGTGGTGCTGCGAAGTCGATTTTACTTCCTCTAGAACGTGCTCAAAGAGCAGTTCTAAAGGTTGCCACATTTCGCTCTTTTCGATTTCCCACACACCAGCTTTACATGGCATGTAAGATACTAACAGTACGACAACTGGCTATTCTAAACATGGTACTGCATCAGCATACTGAACTTCCTTATGAACAAGTACCTTCAGGCAAAAAAAAGTCTCAAACCAAACATGCTTTTGCACAATTTTTTTTTGTGTTTTTAGGACCTTACCTATATAACAAATTTAACAAGTTACTCAAAATATATAGTTTAAATTATAAAAAATGTAGTTTTACGCTTGCGGAATATTTACCGAAACTCAATTACATTGACACAGAAAAATTGATAGAAGTCTTAGTATGATAATTGTTATTTAATATTACTTCGTAACTATTTATTTATTTTGGTTTATTGTGAAAAAGTTTCTGTTCATCCTTGTAACGTTTGCTTATTTTTATAGTCGATTAAGATCTATTATTATAGTGATTTAGTTAACATATTTATCTGACCAATTTAAATTGTGATGTGTGAAAAACACAGGTTTAAATAAACCTAGTTCGGGCAGGTCGCTACATATATTTTAAGTTCCTAGTTAAATATCTTGTACCTGTAGTTAATTTTAGCCATATCCTAGTTTTAAGATAGCCATTAATTACCTTTTGTAAGATTTTTACTATATATTATCTTTTTGTGACTATTTATACAAACGTATTGTTAAACAAAAAAATACAACCGACTTCCAAAAAAAAACACTACAAAGTAAAAAATAACTTTAATTTCGGAAGTCGGTGTGTTTGTTACTTTCTTCGTATTTTGACACCGACTTCCGAAATTAAAGTTATTTTTTACTTTGTAGTGTTTTTTTTTGGAAGTCGGTTGTTTTTTTTGTAAAAAGTTTTTTATTTTTCTCTTTTTAGTGGTGCCCCACACCTAACAACACCACTACAAAATCGCAGAAAAGCAAAATACGCAATTTCGATTATCAAAGAATCATCTAAATAGTCAAATTCCAGCTATTTCGATTTAAAATCCAAAGTTCGTAACCGATTTTTATATGATTTAAATGGGACCAATCTGCAAGTATATCCTTTCAGATATAAAATTTTTTCAAATCGGTTGATAATTGTCGGAGTTATGAGGTAACAAACATAAAAAAAAATACAACCGAATTGATAACCTCCTCCTTTTTGGGAAGTCGGTTAAATATGAATAAATTGATTTGATTTGATTGATTTGAACTGTTGCTCCAAAACTCAATACTACGAGTATAAGTTGGTACTTATCTAAGTTTAAACTCAACCAGACCAAAGTAGGTACCGTACTGACAAGTACGCAAAAGTTTGGAAGGATGGTGTTTGTAAGAACGGCTGAATGGATATGGATGAACTTTTACACTTGATGAAATTAGCTAATTAGCTCAGGCTTTTTTGTCCCGTAAATGTTTCCTTGGGATAATTTCCAGCATTCCCACGGGCAAAGTCGCGGGCAGCATCTAGCTTTTTATGAATGGATTAAAGAAGGGGTATGCTGCAGGGCCAGCAGTAATCTTGCTCAAAGAGCTGCGCTGAAAAGAGCTGCGCTGAAAAAGTGGACTCACCTTCCGTACTACCGACAAATCTGTGCGCTATTCCTATCACAGGCAGTTTCTCCTTACAGCCTGGTAAAGCAGCGGCCAGCTTAGTCATGTGCCTCCTTCTATACCAGAGCGTCACCATGGCCAACACTATAACCAGAAACAATAACACCACAAGCATTTTGTCACTTTGTGTGAGACACTTCTACTATTAACAAAAGTTCGAGTAACTGGATCAAAGGACATACGGGGCGTGCGCGCGCGCAGCCTCGCGTATCTTTTTAATAGAAGTTTGCGGTGATATATATGTATCTTCCTTCTCTGACCGGTTATCGTACAAATTATACCTAAATGTCTAAACATACAAGGTAATCGCAATTCTTATCCTTGGCTTGTGTGGCGAAATCATAGCTAGAATTTTAAAAACACGGCAAATACGTTCACTCTACTCGGAGTAATGCTGCTGTCAAGCTCAAGCGTCACTCATGACATTTGTGATCGCGCTTTTCAAGCAATAACTTACTTTCGGTTTGATTATGTAGGTACCTACTTATTTTATTTTTTTACGTCTTCGCCTGAAACACAGGACCCTCCTAGTTCAGGCGACAGTGATATTAATAATTTTTGCTATTTTATGTACCTGCTACAGTGTAGAAAAATTTAAAATGTATATATAATAATAATATATTTGTTCTTTTTTTATTTTGATTTGATTAGATCAATCTGTAATCAAAGTGAAGAAAAAAAGACTAATAATCAAATGACTCCTCCCGCTCTGGGCGGATCAGAAGGGAGTGTCAGACTCATACTGACTAAAACCCATCCATGTCCCTCCTAGTGCCCTTTGCGATCTTTCGAACAAATCCCGCAACCCTAGGATTCCGCAAATCTGGAAGTAAATAATACCTACGACGCAACCATCCTGATGTAAAAAAAAATGTACCTAACAGTTCTAGTTTGATTTGCACACGAAGTGTTGCTTTCGTTGCCTACCATAAACCATTTTTTTTTTATTTAACTCTTAGTGTTTGTTGTTCGTTGTTATAACGACAATAATAGAAATAACTAAACCTACTCTTTAAAAAAGTGTCTACCGTAATTGAATAGATATTTTTTTTTATTTAACTCTTAGTGTTTGTTGTTCGTTGTTATAACGACAATAATAGAAATAACTAAACCTACTCTTAAAAAAAGTGTCTACCGTAATTGAATAGATATGGTCATGAAATACAGACCGCTGCACCCTGACGAGAGACTGACAACAGGCAGCAGAGACTCAGCAGTTGAGTTATAAATCATATTTATTTTGCAAATAGGTTACTATGTAACTCTTTTACACGTCAATATTTGTTGGTCATATTATTCTAGATGAGGCCGATATTTCCTAGCTGACTCTGACCCTGAGAAGAAACACCGAAACAAACTCTTAATATAGTCATAGTCTCTTTTAAAATCCACACAATCGTGAATAATACAGGGAGGGTGGTTTAAATTGAACGCTCTAAATCTTTCTTTTTATTTATTATGCATTCTCTACCAGTCAACCTTTGGGTTAAAAAGACTAAATTGTGGTAGGTGTACAACAACAAATTAATAATAAAAATATTTAAATTGAATCGCAGACTTCGTAGCATTTAGAGCGTTCAATTTAAATATTTTTTGTTTTTGTATGAAAACCTGATGAACTAAAATAAGTATGATGAATTTTTAAAAGTCATAGAACAAAAGTTGTTGATTATGATGTCAGTAACATAGTCCTGAGAGGTGGTCGGTGTTTTACAAATAACCTTGTATATGAAAACCATGTAGCCTACACCACTGACGTGAACCTACATGATGTAGGTTCACGTCAGTGGTGGCTTTTTGAGGAAAGTACCACGCAGGTTTGAGTGGACCCGTACAGGTAGTGCAAGCATTTGTCAGTTAGGTATCATACAGTTCAACTCGAGACTTTGAGGAGCTCAATGATCCGACGAACAATACCAAAGTAAGGACATTTAGGTAAGCCACAAAGTGTACTCAAACCACCAGACAGACAGTCATGAAAAAAATATTTTAAAAAAGAAGCGACCTACGCAGTCCTCACACTTACAATACTTTATTTAAGAACCATGTAGAGCAGTGTCTGAGATGGTCTTCAGATGAAAGAACCACGCAGATTTGAGTGAAGCTGTCCAGTCAGTGCAAGCATTTGTCAGTAGTCGTGTAGCTCAACTTTGATCTACGTAGAAGCTCAAAAGTTATCCTTCGGGTGCGGAACCCTAAAAAAGGTACAGGAGGGTTGCCTACCTACTCTTGATTATTTTTTACTTATACTTTCGTACATAATAGCCAGCATTGACATTAGGGAGAGCCAAACTCTTGCTATTTTTAAAAGAAGACTGAAAGAACACTATGTTTCCTTCTCGTCATAGTTGCATATAAGTAGGTACATATTAATATTAATATTTTAATATTATTTAGTATAATATGTATATTAGTTTGATAATTATGTATTTTACGTAATATTTAAAATTTACCATATTCATTTTAGCTTTTTAAAACTTTTACACACAATGTCTACATCTCTTTTTACTCTACTCTCCTTTCGCAGGTATGCTGGAAGAGATTTCTTTAGAAATAAGCATCACCTTTGTACCTATTTTTCTGTTTCCTTCTTCTCTTGTTCTTGTTAAATGTGTGTACATAAATGGTTAAATAAATAAATAAATAATAGGGAATATGCACGCGATTTTTTTATTTATAAAATGAATTACTTCTACACTCCAGTAAACACTCTAGAAAATGTTTTTTAAATATCTTCATCAGCGATGAAGTTATAACGCTTCAAAGATTACTTTTAGAACGAGAAGTCCGACATGGAATTTGACGTCACACTACGTGACGTCTATACATCTGGCAAAGAAAACAGCGTTTTCGCGAGAGGGACAGATATATTTGTTTAAAATAATTATATCTCGTTTGTTTTTCGAGTAATTTTGATTCTATTTCCACTGTTAGTAATATATTTTTGTATATTTTTAGATAAAGTGTTTAGATAATAAATATTTTTTTATGCATATTCCCTATTGGCATAATTATCAGCTATTGTTGTCTAATGTAACCCATCCAACAGTAAAGAAAAACATATTATGGTCATTTGTTTTCTCATCGTTTTCTATGTATGCTCACAAATCAGAAAAATCCATTTTATTTGGCTTAACCTTGATAGCCATATCGAAGAGAGATACTTAGGATACCTACCTACTATGATTAAGAAAGAAAGTACAATTTTGTTATTGTTCAAAGACTTGACTTAACAAGCAATCTTGTTAACTCGTTTATTAAAATTTTGCATAGCAACAAAATTGGTAGAGCGGACAAATTTGACATTGAGCCTTGTCTCCCAGTGGGGTGACGACAATTTGGTCACTTTTAACGCCACCAAAACTCAGGCGTGTCTTTTTACCACTAAAAAGAGTCGTTTCGCCCAAACTCCTACTTTTCGGGGTGTATCTGTTCCTGTGACTGATCGGCTCAAGCTTCTAGGCATGGAGTTGACATCCAGTCTGAACTTCGGCGCCACCATTGAGTACAAAGCCAAAACTGCAGCCAAAAAGCTGGGCATTCTGAATAAAGTGAAGCGATACTTCAGGCCTGGACAGCTTTTAACCCTTTACAAAGCACAAGTCCGATCCTGCATGGAGTATTGCAGCCACCTCTGGGATGGCTCGGCCAAGTACCAGCTTGCCGCGCTTGACTCGGTGGAACGCAGAGCTAAGAGGCTCATCGGTGACGAAAAACTGGTGGATGCCAAGCTTCACAGCTTGGCTCATCGCCGCAAGGTTGCCTGCTTGTCGGTCTTCTACAGATTGTACTTCGGCGAATGTGCCCAAGAACTCCACGACCTCATTCCACCAGCACCCTTCTACCATCGAACATCCAGACGCACTGCAGCTTACCATCCCTACCATGTTGCTATTCCACGAATTCGCACTAAGCGATTCCAAACGTCCTTTATAATGCGGACAGCAAAAGAGTGGAATTCTCTGCCTGCGTCTGTGTTTCCGAACGCTTACAACCCTAATCTCTTCAAAGTTAGAGTAAACAGGCTCCTTCTGGGTAAGCTCGCTCCATCGTAGACTTTGTCTCTGTCATTTCTGACCAAGACTAAGGTCAAGAGCAAACCCATCACAAATAAAAAAAAAAAAAAAAAAAATTGAAATGTCTTACCTACCTACATCACGGTCACATTATTCCAACAAAACAATAATAATACAAAAATTACCAAAATAACGAAACATACCTACGCGTTTCGTTATTTATCAATATGAGTTATGTTTGAACAATTTAATGACCTTTGGAATTTAATGATCTTTGGAATCTAATCAACACTGCATAACCTTCTCAAGATCATTGTTATAAATTTATTATGGTTACATAGAAAATCATAGGTATAGAAATTAAATAAACCGGCCAAATGCGAGTCGGACTCACGCACGAGGGGTTCCGTACCATAAACCGAAAAAACATGTTTCTTGTACTGGAGCCCCCTTTAATTACTAATTTAAGTTAATTTTATTGTTTCTTATTTATAGCGGCAAAAGGAATTCACACTGAAATGTGCGTTCCTGGGATTAAGCCCGCTAACAGACAGACGGACAGCGGAGGCTTAGTAATAGGGTTCCGTTGGTTAGGCCTTTGGGTCCGAAACCCTATAAAGAGGTTATTTGTTAAAAATTAGCGTATTCGGATGTTGTAAGAATACAAGCTGTATGTTCTTTTTTCAAAATCAATCGGTTCGATTCCTGGCTAACGTTCACGACCTTAGCTGCCGCTCAAAGCGCGGGTGAGCGTAAAGATGAAAAGATCCTATTTTTCAAAACTTTAATGATGCTGTTTTAGTTTTTGTCAAAATCGGGTTCGAGACTCCTTTTAGTGTTTTTCGGTACCTATTCCTTATACTTAGTTACAGATTGGGCCACCCACATACATTTTCAAAATTCGTTCTACACCGCGTGTATCTGACATCGACGCACAAACGATTTCCATGGGTCCAGGGCATGATTCTGGACACCCCAGTGTTGGAATTTTTCGTCGGTTCTTTTCTCATTTTTTTCAAGAGTACCACAAAATATCAGCTCAGCTGAGCTGATATCTATTTGTGGTTTTATTCAGATTGCTCTTTTTAGTGAAAGTAGTTAATTAATTATTTTTTTATTAAAAATCTCATTGGGTTAGGTCAGAATAACGATTATGAGCAGTCTAAAGTAAAAAAATCCCTTGAAAAAAATGAGAAAAAAGCCGACGAAAAATTCTAAGTCTAGGGAGTCCAGAATCATGCCCCGGACCTAAGCCCTGGACCCATGGAAATCGTTTGTGCGTCGATGTCAGATACACGCGGTATATCAGTATGTACTTATAATGCGAACGGTATCAACGGTATCCACATTGACTTGCCGTCGTCGCGTGTTTATTTTTACCCGACTGCGCCAGAAGGAGAGTTATGTTTTTCGAAAGTATGTATGTACATAAGTGTGTATAATTCATAATTCAAGCATTTATTTCAATTAAACCATTTTACGGGCACTTTTGAATTGTCAATGTCGGTCGGTCCAAAAAGATAAGCTACTTGCACGTTCCAAAGCGTAGATCTCTATGGAGAAGAACGTGCAAGCAACTCCATGGACACTCTTTTAAAAATAATAATTGTTACAAAGTTTTGTTACATCGCGTTGAAATTATACATACTTACATGTGAGAACGATGTAAAAGACGAGCATGATAAATGCGTCCGAAATAAAAAGGAACAATTGAGATAAATGGAAAAGCAAATAAAGAGGAAAGGAAATAAAGAGAAATTACCAGTCCCAACCGACGGCGCCCGTTTACGAACATGACGCATGCGCCAGGCCCATTCGCCTCAACCATTTTGAATGGAGCCAAATGATCATCATACGCCACCATCAGCTAATCTTTTGAGAGAGCATGACACTCCCAACCGCCAGGGTACTTGAGTCTATACCTACAATGCAAACACACACATATTACAAATGTTGGTACTATTGATTTATCTAATTAACAGCAATGGATCAGTGTGTGAGTTAAATTACCTAAGTATAAAAGTCATTAAAGACCCAAAGGTGCTCCCACACAGCAGTTATATAACGTTAGAGACTGACTTATAACATTTGTTTATAAACAAATAATAACAAAAGTTATAAATTTTTATTGATGTCATACAACTTCATTTAATAAAATGTTTTACAACTGATTACAATATTATAACAAAATGTAACTTTTGTTATAACATCATCAGAACCTCAGCGGGACGAACCCAAACCTATTGAACATAATGTTATACGATGTTATACAACGAGTTCAACCAATGTGGGAGCGTTTATAACATATAACTTTTTCAACATGTTGTAGAGTATTGTTATACGCTATTAATAAATGTTATCGTGTTACACAATGTTGTATAACGTTATATAACTGCTGTGTGGGAGCACCTTTAGACATCTACACTAATATTATAAAGGGGACTATATTTCTATTTTATTGTCACCTAAATTTATATTGGTCAGTGGGTCGTCTTAGGGTTTCGTCCTCAGATAAATAATAGCTTTGTACCCAGAATGGTAGATCTGTCACCAAATATGTATTTAATCTATTTATTAAAAGAAAACTGGTTAGGTTAGAACTGTGACCTCCTACGCACGAGCAGAGCGAGCGAAGCGAGCGGTGCCGCGGCAACGGCCGGCGAGTGCCAGAAATGACTTGATTATATAGAAAAAAAATAATCTAAAAAAGAGATTATTTGGTGATCTCTTTAAATAAGTTTGATCATCATACAAAAACCCGACCGCTAAAAACGACTAAAAAAACCGGCCAAGTGCGAGTCGGATTCGCGCACCGAGGGTTCCGTACAAACCTGTAGGTATATATTATAAGCAAAAGTTGCGGTTTACGATTTATAACGTATTAAAAAAAAAACCACTTCCTAGATCTCGTTCAAACCAATAGTTATTCAGTGAAAGTTTACATGGTAATATACATCATATATTTTTTACAGTTTTATCATTCTCTTATTTTAGAAGTTAAGGGGGGACACACACACATTTTACCACTTTGGAAGTGTCTCTCGCGCAAACTATTCAGTTTAGAAAAAAATGATTATAGAAACCTCAATATCATTTTTGAAGACCTATCTACAGATACCCCACACGTGAAAAAAAAAATTGAGTTTCAGTTCTAAGTATGGGGAACCCCAAAATTTATTGTTTTTTTTCTATTTTTGTGTAAAAATCGCGGTTCACAGAATACATCTACTTACCAAGTTTCAACAGCATAGTTCTTATAGTTTCGGAGAAAAGTGGCTGTGACATACGGACGGACAGACAGATAGACAGACAGACAGACACATGATCTATTAGGGTTCCGTTTTTTGCCATTTGGCTACGGAACCTAACAAGGATACATTTACTAATCTTCAAATCTATATTTTAGGATAATTAATGCACCTATTTATTGTACATGCATTTATTAACCTTTAATATTCTGACGTTCTTATATATCTAACCTTTAAATTTCAGACTTATATTACAAGCAAATAATAAGCTTAGAGTAGATAGCCATTATTACTTTGAAACGACAAAAGCATTGGCTTGAAACGAACAACGTTGCGAGTACCTACCTAGGCGTTGTTTTACATTTAATTGGTAATAATATATAGTTGCGAACAAGTAATTATTTAAGTAATACCTACCACGAGACTTCCAGGCACAAATGCCTTTGAGGACCGTAAATGATAATCTCACAATTATAGGGTAACACAGAACTTGCGCACAGTACCTACTTACCATAACTTTGCCCTTAGTAACTTCAATAGATAACTGAGTCTTTGTAGACTTTGAAGGCTCACTTCATAACTATAATAAAGGTTCACACCATCAGTCACGTGACCGTTACGTCGCCAATCAGTCAATTCAACTTACAGTACGATTACTTTTTCTTTGCCGCTCCGTAGTTAGCTTTTAGTGACGACCGCGCAGGTCCCATCGCGTAAAAAAGTGTTACGTTCGTAGAATATTTTTCTGATTTATACGTTTTGTATTATTAACAAGAAAGAAACACCAGTAACAATAACAAGGTCACAAAGTAACACAAAAAACATATACACCACAAAAACACAAAACACAAATGAAACAGTAAGAAAAACCAAAATAAATAATTTAAAACAATAACACTTTTCGTATCAACAGACGTTTTGCATTGAGTAAGCGGGACACAAGTATGCATCGAACGTATACGAGGGACTGAGACTGCATACGCGACCTACCCGCGCATGTGCTGTTCTATGTTTCTTGTCAAATTGACATCCTGCACAATTGATTGCGTGTACTTCGCATAGGCAAAGAAAAAATAATCGTACTGTATGGTTACGTCCCTTCAGTTCGTTCTCTCCTCTCCGCTCAAGTAAACAGTCAGCCTAATAGGTAGGCGCGCTGGTTGATGACGACTGATAAGCAGATTCTAAATTCAAGTTAGTCTAGTATTTTAGTTTAGCATAAATTGGAAATAGGCCTCGGAATGAGAGAAACTCGTTTACACCTTCATTTTGGCGTTCTAAAAGTAAAAATCGTGTAGTTGCGACATTATTGAAAGGTCACGAAAAATCAGTTTTGCGCCATTATCTCGGTTTCCATAGCTCCAGATATATGTCACTAAAGAGGGCGTATTCCGTCCACTAGCGCCGCCAATCGTTTTTTATTAATTGTGGTAAATTTAAGACACGTAGATAAAAAACCGCTCTGTAGTGTTCTGAAGAAATGTATTTATTATTTTTTGAGAGTTATGTTTTGTACTTTAGAACATAAATAGTTGCCAAAGTCGATATTTTTGCTAAAAGTGGCCACTTTTAGCAATAATTGCCGTTTTGGCTATTTAGCCATGAGTTATGTATTAAAAATAGCTGTCAAAAAATAATAGATACATTTCTTTAGTGCACTACAGAGCGGTTTTTTATCTACGTGTCTTAAATTTACCACAATTAATAAAAAACGATTGGCGGCGCTAGTGCACGGAATACACTCTCTTAACACATACGATCAAGATTGTACAGTTTTGCTCATGGACATTTTTTCATGTGCTCAACCGTTTTTGAGATAGAGAGCGAAGAGCGTGCAGCGCTCAGCCCATGTATGTATGTATGTATGTAAATCGGGCTGGTTTCCGCAACTCCACGACTAAGCGCGTATTTTGCGTGTAGGTGGGACAAATGTGTCATTCGATCCACCCCAGCTCCCCGAGGAAGGCCAGCAACGCCTTGGTGTTACCAACTATTTCACAGAGGGTACCTGGGTTACCGAAGTACTTGGCCCTGTAATCCGCGACTACCGGGCAGCTTAGAAGCAGATGTGCTGCTGTCTCATCCTCCTCCATACAGGCTCTGCACAGTGGGCTGTCAGTGGCTCCTATAGCATAGAGGTGTTTATTAAAAGACCCGTGGCCAGTTGTTACGGCTGTGACTGAGCGCAACTGTTGCTTAGTCAGTCTTAGGGCTTGTTTTGTGAACCGGCCATCAATAGAGGGAAGTGCCTCTTTGGCCTGCCTACACTCACCATGGTCAGCCCATAGCTTGTGATGTTTGTCTCTGGTGCGTTTCCTTACCAGATTGCGAAGGTGCCCGAAAGGCAGCGGCACGATGGGTTCGGGACCAATTTATTGGTGTCATACTCGAACCCCTTCTGGCAAGCTCGTCCGCTGCATCGTTGCCTCGGGATTCGCTGTGTCCTTTGATCCATTGAATGGTTACTTTGTTGTGCCTACCAACCTGGTTGAGACGCTGGTGACACTCGAGAATCAGCCCAGAGTTAACTGTGTGGCTGTTCAGAGCTTGCAGGACGGCCATGCTGTCCGAAAGTATACGTATTGGATGATCCTTAACTTCCCTGGTTAGGATGGCTGATGCCGCCAGAGAAATGCCCATGCATTCAGCTTGGAACACTGTGTTGTGGACCCCCAATGGTGCGGCTATATGGATATTGAGATCCTCTGAGAAGATTCCCGCCCCAGTGCCAGTACCTGTTTTTGATCCATCGGTAAAGATCCGCAGCTCTGCAGGGCTTAGACCCTCGCAGCGATGATCCTCATACAGTTGGATTTTGTATTTTTTATCAAAGATAAATTGCTTGGGTACCCGGTCATTTACTGCTGTTGTTAAGGGGAGATCATTATTGAGCTCCTTGAGCAGAACGGTGTGTCGTGTTTCTCTCTTACCACAGAGATCCAGTGTTTAAAGGCGCAGTGCTGCCATCGTCGCTTCCTGTTGTATAAACAAGTGTAGCGGGGGCAGTCCCAGCATGGCTTCCAGCGCCGAAGTCGGAGTGGTCCTCATGCAGCCCGTCGTCGCCATGCAGGCTAGCCTTTGCATGTGTTGTAGCTTGTTTATAGCTGTAACTAGCTTTGCACGTGGCCACCACACAATAGCCCCGTAAGCTATCATAGGCCGAATTACTGCGCTATACAACCATAGTATTATTTTGGGAGATAGGCCCCACCTCTTCCCTATAAATAAATAAATATCCTTGGACATTTCACACAACGCCATATAGTCCCAAGCTAAGCAACCTAATGCTTGTGTTATGGTAACGAGGTGGCTGATAGACTACTTATATACATTTTTTTTTTGTAAATACATACATATTATAGATAGAAAAACACCCAGACTCGGAACAAATACCTGCAGGTCGTACAAATATTTGTTCCGTGCGGGAATCGAACCCGCGACATGCTGCGCAGCAGTCAATCGCTCAACCACTGCGCCAACCGTGTCGTCCATCCTATCATTTTCCTGCATTGCCAGAAGGTGATGCAAGCCCTGTTTAGTTTGTGGTCTAGATGAGAGCTCCAGTTTAATTTACTATCTAGTATAATGCCTAAATACTTTACCTCGTTAGACAACTGGAGTTCTGTGTTAAAGAGCTTAGGTAGCCGGTAGTGGCCTAGTGCTCGCTTTTGAGTAAACATGACTAGTTCAGTCTTCGTGGGGTTAACTGACAGATCATATTCTTCGCACCATCTTTCCACGATACGTAGTGCTTGTTGAGTGAGGTTGCAGATCGTTCCAGTTACCTTTCCTGGCACGAGGATTGCGAGGTCGTCTGCATACCCTATAGTGTAGTAACGAAGCGCGTTGAGTTTGGTGATTAGGTCGTTAATCACCAGGTTCCACAGAAGAGGGGAGATCACTCCTCCCTGCGGGCAGCCTCTGGCTATCAAGGCCAGCTGCTGCTCTTCCTCAAGGCGAACTACCCGTTTGCTTAACATATTAGTAATCCAGTCAGTTAGTACCTGCTCTACACCGTGTCTGGAGAGTGCGGTTCTAATGCTGGAAAAGTTTGTCTTGTCGAAGGCTCCTTCGATGTCTATAAAAGTGCCCAGGCAGGACCCTTTCTGGTGAATCGCTTCCTCAATCTGGCTAACCACCAGATGAAGAGCTGACTCTGTCGACTTACCCGAGCTGTATGCGTGTTGGTTACCATGCAGTGGTATTGCTTTTAAAGCGCCATCTCGTAGCTCCCTTTCACACAGTCTTTCCATTGTCTTCAGCAAAAACGAGGTAATACTTATAGGTCGATAGGATTTGGCGCTTGTGTAATCACTTTTACCTGGCTTCGGAATGAATATGACTTTCACTTCCCTCCATCCTTTAGGAACGTATCTAAAGGCCAGGCACGCTCGCATTAAGGGTACCAGTCTTGTAGCAACAGCGGTACCTCCCCACTGTAGTAAGGCTGGAAGCACACCATCGGGACCTGGTGCCTTAAAAGGTTGGAAGCTTTTGATGGCCCACTGAAGTTTTTCCAGTGTAATCATCTTCTTTGCATAAAGCCAGTCATGTTCTGATGGCGTTTGGATAGCGTCGTGCCATTCATTTACCTGTGCGAATACGCTCCCTGGGAAGTGAGTCTCAACTAGGAGGCGTTTCGCTTCTTCAGGTGTCGTGGTCAGCGTGTTATCGGGTTTCCGGAGTGTGGCGACCTCAGGTGTGTCCTGTTACGCCAATATTTTCCTAACCCTGTTTGCTTGTTGGCATGATTCAATGCTACCACAGAATTTACGCCACCCTGTAGTTCTTCTGAATCTGATGCATTTCTTGTAGCTGGATTTGGCCGCGTAATAAGCGTCCCAGTCCTCATCACTACATGTGTTCATGGCTCTGTTAAGAGTCTTCCTTACCTTACCACGTTTGCGCTCCAGATCCGCGCCCCACCACTGTTGTTTACCTGGTGTGTCGCGCGGAATCGTTTCCGGGCAGGCTATGTGGTAGCTGTTTATCAGCGATTCGGTGAATTGTTGAACTTGCGTGTCGATCTGTGCCGTGTCCGCAAGAGACTCCGGATCGTCGTGTGTGGCAAGCCTTAAGGCGAGGTTGCGTGTGTATAGCTATCCGTATTGCGCGGATTTCGCCTAGGTTGTTTAAGTTGTATACAGACCTGGATGTCGAAGCGGATCCATCTGTGGTCTGAGCAGGAAGCCTCATTTCAGACCTGCCACCCGGTGATGAGTTCCGCTGCTCCCTCCGTTGCCAGAGTGAGGTCTATGATTGTACGACTGCGTCTGGTTACGAAAGTTGGTTCCGAACCTGTGTTTAGTAGGGATAGGTTAGTTGTGAACAAATAGTCAACTAATGCCTTACCCCTTTCATTCTGCGTCTCCATCCCCCACAGTGGATGGTGTGCGTTTGCGTCGGTCCCGATTACCACCTCATCTCCGCTGCCTTCGCAGTGTGTGATGAGGCGGTCAAGATTGTGTGGGGGCGGTTCTTCCGCCTCAGGCATATACACCGAGGCGAAAACGACGGCCATCCCTGTGGCTCCACGCTGTATATTCAGCCTAGCTGCAGAGACATCTCTGCAACAGAAGTCGCTTAAGAGCTGTGCTTTAAGGTTACCTGTGACATAGATACACGATCTAGGGTGATCATGGTCTGTAGTAACAAGGAGCTTACCACCGAGATTGGATAGTCCTCGTATTTGGCCTCCCCTAATCCACGGCTCCTGGATCAGGGCTATGGCCGTGTGTTGGACCTCCAGCCACTTGCGGAGCTGAGAAGTCGCGGTCTGACTGTGGTGGAGGTTAGCCTGCACGACTTTACAGGCCGACGAAAGGGACGCCATCGCAGGCCTCAGGGAGACCCTCCTCGTCACCCTCCAGTCGCAGCCCGGCAAACAGGTCGCCCTCGTCGAAGCCGTCCTCCCTCAGGTCCGAAGCCGGGGACAACATTGCGTCGTCCAGCTCCCCCCCCGATGAAGGGACGGCGTCCACGGTGACGGCAGGGGCGGCCGACCCCGCTGCTCCAGCAGGTTCAGCCACAGTTGCCTCCGGGTTGTTTGGCGGGGAAATGGTCTCCCCTGTCTCTGCCAGCAGCTGCTTCGTTACCGGGTCCCACCCCCGAGGGACGTCGACAAACCGCCCGGTCGGACCCTGGAACTTGACGTACACCGATCCCAAGCCAATTGAAAGTCGGCGATCGGCGCACATCAGGGTCGGAACCTGGTCCTCGGGGATACCCAGCACCACGAACCAGCATGCCTTCTGCTTCTCCGCGTGCAGCACTACCCACCTCTTCACGTCGATCCAGTGATTCTGGTAGCAGAGGGCTCGTCCAATGTAGGTCGAGTCCTCGTAGACTCCCTGGTCGTCGGGGATGGCGATGCCGCACCGGACCCGCTTCTGGATCTCCGACTGGCTCTTGACGACTAGCGAGGTGCTAGCCGGGAGAGCCAGGTTGGAGACTGTCTTCTTCAGCCAGGCCAAAGTGTGGTCATTTCCGCACCACAGCTTGAGGACTCCACCGGCGAACAGCGGCTTCGCGTTGAAGGTCGGCCCTGGTGTGTCCTGCATAGCGGAGCAGGCCTCGCTGATTATCTGCTTGTGGATAGCAGCGAGGATCTGGTCCGATACTCCCTGACTGATGATGCCCCTCTGGTCGCAGCGCTCAGCCCATAGAGGTAAGTAATATATCGGGGCTCAGCCATACCGTGATATATTATGGTCAACCGTGAATCACGGTGAATAACAGGTAGGTACTAGAAAAATAAATATATTTTACTGATAAGAGATCATTTACTATTACATATCTTTCGTGTTTTTCATAAAAATGGTTTTTAGTTACATTTTCTCTGAACTAACAAAACTGATTTTAAACTGATATCTAAGAGATAATTCATTATGGTATTCATCTTCTTTTTCATAAAATGGATTTTTATTTACATTATCCCGGAACTTTAACAAAACTGATTTTACTTATTAAATAAGAGATCATATTTTAGAATGGTATCTTTCTTATTTTTCATATTATGGATTTGAATTTACATTAAAAATGCAAACTTGAAATAAATATCGTGTTTATAGAAATAGATCTTTTAGAACTCGATTTTTTTGTGAATCGATACATCAGGTTACGATTCGAGTCAATTAAAAAATCTAGCTATTTCGGAAAGAATCGCCATTCCTAATATACCTACCTTGTTTATGTTAAGAAATCATTAAAATGTTTCTACTCGTAACACTTAATAATGTCTACTATTTATTAATTAATACATTGTTTTTAAGATCACTTCACATTATATATACTTAATAAATTTATTTAATAACATTTACCTACTTTGTGTAGATAATTTTTATTTTTATTTTCAAAACGGGGAAACTTTTGGCCCAAATCTCACCTGAATTTAGTAAAGTAAACGGTAAGGTACTTTGATTCAATCTACTATCAATTCATACTCATAAAGTAGGTAGGTACCTACACGATCAAACTAGTTTCACTATTCTTTACATAATATGGTTAAAAATTTGGTATAACGTTGTTATATTTAAGTAAAAAGCGTTTTGTTTTTACCGACTTCACAAAAAGGAGGAGGTACTATGTTCGGATGATTGTATGTTTTTTTTGTATGTTTGTTCAGCGAATACTCCGCCAATTGTCGACGGATTTTCAAAATTCTTTTTTTGGTCGAAAGTAGATAGTTCTGAGGTGCTCCCACGGTCACCAAGTTAGGGCTTACTTATTATTTTTCGCATATTTTATGAAATATTTTGTGTATTTGCGTATGGTTGTCACCATCTCAGGTAGCTGGGCTGATGATGGAAGGTAAAACTAAGTTACTCGAACAGGCAAGGATTGTTTTAGTAAATTGTTTTGATGTTTGATAGGGCATTTGCCACATTTGATCTCATGATCATCAAGTCATGACCTGATGCTGCAGAGTACCTACCTAACTCCTCGACAGCTAACAGCAGATATATCGTGTTTAGGCTCATTGAAAAAGGCTCAATGTGTGGATAACCGTACTGTTAATGAGGAACACCGAAGTACATACAGACCTGATGCTGAAGCCAGGAGCATCAGAAAAAGTACAAACCTTGAAATTACAGCACCGTAGTCGTGTTTGGGCTCAATTTAAACAGGACTAAATTTAAAGTTCAATGCAATGTTGACATAAGTCTGGCCTGATGCTGCAGCCTGGATTATCAGCATCTAGTCTAAAAAGTAATAAATACTTCTTAAAGTGAAATACTTTTGCGACTTTTTCTTCTGTAAACTAATTAATAACCGACTTCAAAACGGAGGAGGTTCTCAATTCGGATGTTTGAATTTTTTTTAATGTTTGTTCGGGCATAACTCCGTCGCTTGCGAACCGATAATAAAAATGTTTTTTTTTTGTTGAAAAGGGTATACTTCCCAAATGGTCCCATGATAAGGAAACCAGGATCTGATGATGGCATCCCAGAGAAGTCGAGGGCAACTTTCAAAAATCGTCTGGGCAACTAGTGCGTTTGTTAATTTTTTCATTGAGTATTTTAAAGCACTACAATTTAATGAAGGTCTGGAGTCGATCTGATGATGGAGCCGAAAGACAGTCGAGGGAACTCCTCAACGATTTACAGCAGTTACCTTGTGTTTGGGCTTGACTTTGTATTGATGAGAACTTTACACCTAGATGGGTTGTGGCTGTCATTACGGGTCTTTAACTTTTTTTGTGTTTTATGTTTGTTACCTCATAACTCCAACAATTATGAACCGACTAGCTGACCCGCGCAACTTCGTCTGCGTCACATTTTACATTAATGCTCCGCTCCTATTTGTCTTAGCGTGATGATATAGCCTTCCTCGATAAATGGGCTATCTAATACTGAAAGAATTTTTCAAATCGGACCAGTTGTTCCTGTAACCAAACAAACAAACAAACTCTTCTGCTTTATAATATTAGTATAGATTTGAAAAAATCTTGTTTTAACTGAAAGGATATACTTACTTGCAGATTGGTCCAATTTAAATTTCATCGAAATCGGTTACGAACTTTGGATTTTAAATCGAAATAGCTGGAATTCGTCTACTTGGATGATTGTTGATGATTGTTTTATGTCATCCAAGTAATCGAAATTGCATATTTTGCTTTTCTGCGATTTTGCAGTGGTGTTGTTAGGTATGGGGTACCACTAAAAAGTGAAAAATAAAAAACTTTTTACAAAAAAAAACAACCGACTTCCAAAAAAAAACACTACAAAGTAAAAAATAACTTTAATTTCGGTAGTCGGTGTCAAAATACGAAGAAACTAACAAAACGCCGACTTCCGAAATTAAAGTTATTTTTTGTTTGATATTATTGAAGGAGCTAAGATCAAAAATATTCGATTCAAGATAAAATCATAGAAAAGCGCATTCACTTTGAAGGACAATTTAGGAGTAGGATTACTTCTTTCGATTTCCTACAAATTGTTTTTGTTTTTGTTGTCGATGGCCTCTCGCAGCTACTAACTCTAGAAATTTAAGTTGTAGCTACTTAACCGGACTTGCCTGTGGTGGCCTAGATGAATTTAAGGCCCCCAGCCAAGGCTATGTAATATACCTACCTACAAATTGAATATGTAATTATGAATTTTTTCAAGGTTTAAGTAGTTAATTTGACTGGCCTAATCAGTATTAACTTAATACTGTTTTTTAATCTGTATTTAGTATTCCAAAACAGTATTAATTATAATTTATTTAAATGATGTAGGTAGATATTTTGTTTTGAATAAGGCCGCCTATTTTAGACTTGACTGGCGACTTGACGTGGAAGTGACTGATGTGTGTGTGGAACCTTTAATAATGGCTTCCTGTAGTGCGATATTTTGTAAACATGTCGAAGTGAACATTTAGGCGAAGTGAACGACAAGTGAGCTGTTAAACCACTAAGTAAACACGATGAGATGTTAACAGAATCGACCGGCTGTTTTATTTCAGCAACGAACGAGCATGTAGGTACAAAGTAGTAAACACTTTTCTGATTCAACTAGCTGACCCGCGCAACTTTGTCTACGTCACATTGTCCATTAATGCTCCGCTCCTATTTGTCTTAGCGTGATAATATATAGCCTATAACCTTCCTCGATAAATGGGCTATCTAACACTGAAAGAATTTTTCAAATCGGACCAGTAGTTCCTGAGATCACCCCCTACATACAAACTTACAAACATACAAACTTACAAACTTAAAAACGAATTTTACCTCTTTATAATATTAGTATAGATTATTAACAACTTTGTACAGTCGCCAGCACATCAAGCTACATGAAACTGCCAAATTTTCCCAATCAACATTGAACCTAATACTTTGGCGATAAAGTTGAAAATCTATTTAAGAAGTTTGACAGATTGTTGTAACTTGATTTCCTGGCGTCAGTACCTGACCAGAACCAATAAAATTGCTGTATATCATGAGGTGTCTGTGTTTCTACCAGTATTTAAGCACGGTTAAAAATTGGCGGTTACTCCCTGATAACCTAACATTGGTCATTAAGTACACAATCCTTTCTGATGATTTGCCGCCTACCACCTTGAAAAAAAATCCTTGTAATTTATTGTAGTTTACAATAAAGTATTTTATTAGATTTATAAGACATTTTAGAATAACATGACCAAATATTTTGAGACACTCATGTTTTAAAGATGAAGACTAGTTTCCATGAACCCTAGAAGTTAATAGGTACCTATAGGTAGTTGTATTGAATGGACAAAAACTGGAATTTATATTGATCAGACGGTTTTCCTGGGAATCACTTTAGACGAGAAATTGCAATGGGGCACTTAACATCTCTTGCGGCGCGGCTACTGCGCGTTTGGTATATTTTAGTTACTTTCACAGCAGTTATGATATTTTGCTGTGGAGTCGGGCTACTGACATTGAATCCATATTTATTTTACAAAAGCGTGCTGTCAGAGCCATTTATAATCTATGTCGACGCGATTCTCATAAGGAAGTCTCTAAAAAAATTAATATTATCAAATATTATTTATGTTACGAAAAATCGACATCTCTTTAGCAAAATTAGTGATAGACAAAATTTTAATACTAGAAATAGAAACAAATTAGATCAGCCATTTTATAGATTAGCCAAAGTTATAAGACATCTTTCATGGGGTAGGTACAGTAATAAATGTTACAACAAAATACCTTGTGACATATTAGAATTAAATGGAAGAAAATATGTTAAAAGCACACTATGTAAACAAGCATATTACAAATTAGATGATTAAATTCAAGATAAGAATGCTTGGAAACATACTGGTCCTGCTCCATAGGACAATCTAGGTCTAGGGTGTAGTGAACAAAGTCAAACTTGTTGATAATGTTTGTATTAATATATTTAGTATATCTATAGATGTCTTTAATGACTTTTATATTTAACTAGCTGACTCGAGCAACTTCGTCTGCGTCACATTTTCCATTACTGCACCGCTCCTATTTGTCTTAGCATGATGATATATAGCCTATAACCTTCCTCGATAAATGGGCTATCTAACACTGAAAGAATTTTTCAAATCGGACCAGTGAACCCCTGAGATTACCCCCTACATACAAACTTACAAACATACAAACTTACAAACAAATTTTACCTCTTTATAATATTATTATAGATTTAACTCACACACTGATCCAACCCTGGCGGTTGGGAGTGTCATGCTCACTCAAATGCCTAGCTGATGGTGGCGTATGCGTTGGATTATTTGGCTCCATTCAAAATGGTTAAGACGAATGGGGCTGGCGCATGTCATGGGGCCGTCAGTTGGGACTGGTCACTTCTCAGCTGCCATGGTTTATTTTAAAAAAATATATATATTTCATAAAATAAAGTGCAAGTATATATATATGTTTTTATACTTATGAATTCTGTAACAGTATGTGTGAGAATTTCTGCATACTTTTTTCACTAGTGCAATTTATATTATCATCTATATAACACTTCAAAGTTCAAAGAAGCAAAATAAACACAGTTTTTTAGCTCTCCTGTAAAATTGAAAAAAAAAAAAAAAAATACGTTCACCTGGTTCTTACAACGCGAAATACCTAACTGTGATTATAGTTATACTTTATAACAGTGTTGTTTTATTTTTAGTTTATACCTATCCCAAATTTAAATTTCTGCTAAATAATAAAAATAATATTACTAAAACAGGGCTTTTATATGTGTACGTCTCTGAGACGTATATTAAGATTTTGTGTAGGTACGTCCGAAATAGATTAGACTTCTAGGGTTAAAAAACTGGTAGGTATTCCTCTCCCACCTAAAGAAGTTTTTGCAGTTTCTTTGATACAAATACTCTTGTCAGGACAATTTCAATACATCGTCCTGACAACACATACTTATTCGTTAAGGGTTCTCTTCGTTAAAGGATCAAAATGGCCCAATTTTCAAACTTACGAAAGGCGCGCTTATGAGATAAACATTTTCATACTATATGTGCATGATGCAAACCTAAACACTTATACGAAGAGCAATCAAATAATACATTTTACGTGTTAATTGACTTTCATTACATTAATATTATGTAGAGGCTGTCGTTAGATCCAGTTGCTTCGTGTCAGTGACGAATTGTAGAAGTATGATCAGGTACGTATACACTGATTGGGTCCACTGAAACAAGAAGTATTTTGTTACACGTTCGCGTTCGTCAGTTTTCCCGTTAAATTTATACGGGATTATAGGAAAAGATCCGAAGACAGTTAATAGGGCTTAGGGTTGATTTGGAAAAATCTTGAGATATTTTTTTGAGAAATTATCATTGCGTTTTGACAGGATACTAAGATACTACGCTACACCGCCAACATACTACGCCACAAGAAAAGAAAGCGCCACATTTAAGATCTAAACGCTTTTGTTCAATGCAATACTCTGCTGCACATCGGTGACAAACTGCAGAAGTATGATCAGGGAAGTAGACACAGAACGCGACAACTGAAACAAAAAATACGTTATGTAAAAGTTTTAATAAAGGCTCAACTAATGCCAAAGAGCCAAAAATCAGGTCGAGTGGCTTCCGGACAATTCTCACCCATTCTCAGCAATTCCCGTAGGTAGAGCTACAAGCTCGTATCTAGTTAATTTTACAAAAAACCATTCATAATGCGTTTGGTGGCTATGTTCCTACTAAGCTAACACCAATTAAACAGAGTATTTCAATAGTACGTGGTCATATTTAGGGTTAAGTGAATAGCTGATCTCAGGTATCAAGAAAAAAAATTGCAAAACAAAAAAATAACATAATTTTTTCAAAAGCAAAAGCGTCTAAAAAGTTCGGATGAAATGACTTTTCAAGCAATTCGTTACAGTTGTTTAATGCTAATATTTCTTTTAGTTTTATCATTCTCTTATTTTATAAGTTACAGGGGTGTGGACACATTTTATTTATTTATTTATTTTACCACTTTGGAAGTGTCTCTTACGAAAACTATTCAGTTTAGTAAAAAAATATTTTAGAAACTTCAATCATTTTTGAGGACCTATCCATAGATACCTACTCCACACGTACCTATGGGTTTGATGAAAATAAAAATTGAGTTTCAGGTCTAAGTATGGGGAAACCCCTGAATTTTTTTTTTTTTTTCTATTTTTGTGTGAAAATATTAATGCGGTTCACAGAATACATCTGTGTACTTACTAAGTTTCAACAGCATAGTTCTATTATAGATTCGGAAAAAAAGTGGCTGTGACATACAGACGATATACATGACATGACGAATCCATAAGGGTTCCGTTTTTTGCCATTTGACTACGGAACCCTAAAAAGAAGCATTTTTTGTTTGGATTTTTTTTTCTTGATAGGTACACATCAGCTACCCAAACATCACACTTAAATATGACCACGGACTTCTGGTAGGTATAGCTTTGACACTAGCTGACAACTAGTGCTAACCTATGCAGTTTGTTATAGTATGAGTTGTGCAACCCCAGATGAGCAGATGCGTGAAGTATAAGAACGAGACGGAACTCTCTGATGCATCTTCGCAATTGCATGCTGTGTAAATTATCCCTTAATGAGAGAAGAATACTCCCGAATAAATGGCTTACCTGGTGCAATAGAGGATAATTCAATTCGTAGAGTCCATGCGCTGTAAATACTGGCTTCTGATGTAGTACTTGTATCGATAGCTGCATTGCCTAAAAAACAGGAAAGTTGACAATGGTTAAAGATTTTTGGGTTAGGAAACCATCACTAGATGAAAGTGGGTGTACCTACGTACAATAAGAGGATTTCAGAAACAAGACTTGAAGATTCAATGAAAACAAATAAAAGAAGCTAGGAGCGAGAGTCAAATAGCTCTCTACTAGACGGATCGTAAGATATAGGTAAGGCAACTCAATTAGGTTAAAAGATGCAGAACGCAGGACGTAGGACGCAGAACAGATGGTCGATGGGGCAGAAAAGTTATGGAGGTGACCGCGTAACGAAAGACACAGCGGTTGAAGGCCACCCACGAGGAGAACCAATGACCTAGTGCGGGTCGCGGGCCGCGGGTAGCCGATGGACGCGAGACGTACCGGACCGGTTGTTGTTGCGGCACTTGGCGGAGGCCTATGTCCAAAAGTGTGGTCATCTTTCGGCTGATATGATGATAATTATGAACAAAGCAAGCAAGACTTGAAGATTTAAAGAAAAAAAGTGAAAGAAGCTTAGAGTCATAGAAGCTTTCTACTAGACGGAACGTAAGACAAGGCAACTTAGTTAGGTAGGCATCTACTAGGTACTTAATAGATCTTTAGTAACCATCATACCTCTGAATTAACTGCTGGACTGAAATCGCTGTTCATGATTTCATGTACGATAAACGACGTATTTTCGGCCTGAAACATTTTTACCTATTAGTGCCATGTGTACTACATTTCATCTTATACATTTTTACTAACTAGGTATGCAACTTACCGCGTACACCGCGCGTTCAGAAACATACACTATCAAAAATATTATGCCGATTCCATAACCGATTTGCCAAGCAACGTAAATGAGAAACACAATGTATTTCTCAACGTCGTGGAACAAGCCAGCTGCTGTCGCCTCCATAAAGTAGAACATATAGATAGTTATGTAAGTGAGGCTCACAAAAACGGTCACCATTAGTATGGCGCCGAACATTCTGTTGGTAGCGTCAATCACTTTGTACATCATGCCGTACATCTTCGCACAAGCCCTTATTTTCTGACAAACGTACTTGTCTTGAAGACCAATCGGTTTATGAACGTTACCCACTAGACTACTTCGAGTAAACAATTTGTATTCCCAAGATTTGTGGTCCTTTATGTCCTCCAGCACTTTATTTATGCGCTCATATCTGCCTCTCACAATTTTAAGGAAGAAACAATAATGTGCCATTGCAATGAAGGCGAGAGCATCGGAGTATATGACTTGGTACAGCCTCTCTGCTGGCATAGGCACGTTCAAACGGCTAAGTGACGTCCAAATAGTGAGCAACCGAAGTAAGTACACAAGCAACTGAAAAATGGACATTCGTAGTGCCAGATAAGCATCTTGGGTATAATCTACATCTTCGCCGAGCTCCTCTAAAGCTTTGTCAACTTGCACTACGTTCTCCATGAAGTCGTTGTTATTCAAGCTGTAAGGTATCTTCCACAAGGCGAACACAACGTACAGCGATGAGGATATTCTCTCGTAGTCGTCGCCATATCTTTGGACTTTTGTGTTGTATAAAATCCGCAAGATAGTCTGGTCATCCGCATGAGCTTTATAAGTACAATAAAGATAAAAAGCGTACCAGAGCAGGTAGCATGTCATTCCGAACAAACTGAACTTCCTAACGATGCGATTGTCGGAGGAAGCTTTTAAAACAAATATTGATATCCCGCTTAGCTTCCTAATGATATTCGATAGCTCTAATGCTTCTACGATGTTCTTGTATTTGTGCTTTCCCATCGTCGGCTTATAATATTTGTTCATGGGGTACACTTTCATTTTCAGATCGAAATCTAACAAGAATATAAATTCTCACTCTAACGTCGGGCTCGAGGGAACTACCCGAGTCTAATGAAAGTCATTTTATTAATCAACTTACGCAAATTACAGTTTATTACCAGTCGAAATTGATAAATTATAGTAACCATAACTTTACACGTTTAATATGGACATGTCTATTTTATATGTAGGTATGTTTTATAGCTTATTTTAAACATCCTGCCCGAATATTTTTAACTGCTTTTCTAAGATTTGAATATTATAATAAGAATTGATACAGGAGCATACCTACATTATATTATTATTTTTGTTGAATACTAAGCAGTGTCCAAAGCAAGGACATCTTAAAGGAATGTCCATGCTATTTTAACTCAAAATTAAATTGCTTTACTTACCTCTTCATTTTGGTAAACAAAATATTACCTGATTCGATCACCGTTTATTATTTTTAACGATTCACTTAACTAACATACGCACGCCTACATCTAATATCCGTAAGTGTTACAAAATTGGAAAGTAAATAAAACAAAATATTGGTATTCGCAGTATATCCACCGGATATTTAGTAATTTATTTCTCCTGAACGTTCACATTTACAGTGATAATCTACATTATGAACATCGTAGGCATTATATTGTCATAAACAATAAAGGAATATAGGCATTTTATGTACAAAGGGATATCGAGGTCGACGAAAATTAGTTTTTGGAACTATTTATAAGCACTATACAATTTTACATAATGAGAAATTACAAGCACATTGGTATACTACTATTATAGTATAGTAGTTTCGCTGCGTCGGCGACAGTAGATCTATGTAATAGCTATATTTTGATAAATAGCTAACTAATAATGTACACAAAAAATAAATTGTGCTCTGTCATAACTTCATAACCCTTAGAACGAATAGTATATAATATAGGGAATATTGAGAGCTTACTTATCCTCCGTTCCTATCCTACAAAACACCGTTGATCTTCGATAGCCATTTCTTTAGAAGCATTCTAAAACAAATCTTCGTAACTAGCAACTAAACTATCATAAAGATTGTGGAGATATAGATAGAGATTACAAAAGTCACTGCATCAGTAACAAGTTATTGTTAGGCATATTTATGTTAATATATGGCACTAATATAGGTTTCATTACGGTAACATTGATGTACAAATATATTTTTATAATTTGCGTCCCGTTATAATTGAAAGCTTATTTTCTGGTACATTAAAATTCTTTGTTCTGGGGTGCTGTGTAGACACGAGCGGTGGTTTAATTATTATAAATTAATATTAGTACAGTTTACAAAATCACTGAATTATTTGAAGCCATAATATTCAGATTTCATCCTCAGTACCGCCCAATGTAAGCTGACACCATATTTTTCTTAGTGTGTTATTATGCCAATATTCCATAATACAAACAATACACACAGACTTCATGTGAGGGAATATACCATTTTCAGACATCACAGAAAGGAATACCAATAAAATAGAATTCTTCATTTTGAGATCAAGAGATACATGTTAGTAATGTTAGTGAGAAGGTACCACTCGCGGCTTGTACGATAACTTAAAAATAGTGCATTATTGTAAAAAAAATCCAACGTAACAAAATATAAAGCTGCCTCTGTCAACTAAAATGAAGAGTGATTCAATACTTTACATTGTGACCACACAAGGAAGTCCAAAATACTCTCTCTATGTTAACCTTGGCCAGACGGAACATGCACATTCAACATCTAAAGAAATATAATTCTTATAAAACACATTTACACAATAATGGAGTGTCATGGTTCAGTTCATCTGGACAAGGTCTCTGGATATTGGAATTAAAGAATGCTGCCTTCTTAATAGTTTACAAAAATAATATCCTACGGAATTACGTTTGCTAATATTTAAATGTCTATAACGTTATATTTATTGCAACTTTGTACCTACTCCATACAGTGGCTCATTCGCTTATAAGACTGGCATTTTTACATGGTCGCCACATCATACAAACTATAAATTAAAAAGTCTAATAGTCGATAGCATTTTAAAATAGGAACGCGTCAGCTTGAAAACGCAGCTTGGGTCATAGGCCCCGCCCACTTTACTACGATTGGTCTACGAAAATGCCAGGGTTAACAGAATGTATGGAGTCAGATATAGAATGATGGTGGTAAAAGTATTCGATATCGTATCGTCTTTATTATAGAGTAGCTTTTGCTTTAAAACTTAATTAAAATTTCCCTTAGACGAAAGTACTGCATAAAGCTATAAGAATGAACTTTCTACGAACTGGGATTGAACTAACTATTCTTGCGTAGCAGAATATGAAACTTTAGGTATGTTTAATAAGTTTTTTTAAATTCAATTATTTTAAAACTACGGACAATCTAGTAAAATTATCTAGGCATTTTTAACTTTAGTGTCAATAGAAATAATACAATCGTAATATTAAAGTCGTGGTGATATTAACTTACAACAGGGTTCATTTAATAGATAAGTTTGTTTTTTTTTTCTATTCGATTTTGTAAATCGTGTTTTATATACCTAGTAGAAATATTTGATGTGAAACATAAGAATGATGTCCGAGTACTATTATATTATACGAAATTTCACTGTTAAAAAAAAAACGCAATACTTTTCATAGTTTGAATAAAAATATCGAGATAACTGTGCTATTAGGAATCATTATAATATACTTCCTTTAAGCTTGTCTAATTTAAAGCTGCCCTTTAAATTCACCTATTCTATAATAGTAACTCTTTACTTGACGTATCTTTCGTTTGAGTAGAAAAGTAACACTACTACACTTGAATTCGAGAATAATTCGAGAATAATACGGGATAATTTGAATCCTTCGCCACCAACTTAAGTATCGACTTTAGTTGTGTGTATTTTAAGTGACAATTTAAATACAAATCGTAAAGGACTGAAGAAAATAATGGGTTGCAATGGAAATTGATCTTTGTCTTGTATGATATAGAGTAATATGTTGTTCCAAAATTGGATAATTGTCTCGAATTCTGAATTCAAATAATACCTTTGACAACGAGATACTTCGTATGCCTCCACTTGTGGTATATAAGGTAACGGTTATAGTGAAGGCAAGTATTTCCCAACAATACTTGCCATAGGGAACAATGGCAAGTAGAGTTTACCTTCAATAAGTTATATTTGAGACGCTGTACCAACTTATTTACTTTATTATATTTAACTTACATAGTCGTAAAAAATAAATGCGAATTGTGGTCGTAACTTGGTAATCTAAATTATACTTGAAAAAATGTTTATTTAAACTTAGAAGGTAAATGTTTGTGATGAAACGTTCTATTCGCCTAATATTACCACTAAAATATTTCGCAATAAGTATTAAAATTGATGTTATTTAATGGAACTGGTATTACACTAGTTGCGTGATGTATGTTTAATAAATAACGTGTTTATGCTTTCATGCGAAGTGCCGTCTGAATCAGTTAATTTTTTACTAATCTATTCGATTAATTGAGATGTGTTAATTTCATTTTACGAACCATGTGTTCATTATCCAGATTTATAAATATTTTCCTCTAATATATTTTAAATATTTAGTCGCCGTAATATATTTGATTTATTTTTTATTATTGTAAAATGTCTCGAGTAAATATCACTTTTGATTATATTTTTAATTCCTTAATTTCCATTACATCGAATAAAGCACAAGTCTAAACTGGCACTGTCCAGTCAGTAGGCAGTGTAAGTATAATATTTGAGGGTAGTGAACACACGGTTCTTAGCTTTATTCTAAGGGGCGCTTCTCTTATTTTGCAGAGCACCATAATATTTAGTTACACTACAAAGTAGTTCATCAACTTGTTGCAACTGATACAAAAGTAACCGTTCACTCTTCCACACTAAACAATATTCGTAATTCATAACTAAAAAACAATCACGCAGCGCACCAACAACAAATTCTTTCAAAACACATTGCAAATACATTTTTGTAAAGCTCAAGTCTAATATAATTAAAATCACATCTCATTAAATATCTTTGGGTACAACCAAATAAAATTATTCATTTATAGCGTACAAAAATACAAAAAATATACAAGAATGTCAAATATACGTAATTATAGGGGAAGTTGGAGAGTATACCAAAGGGTTTACCACCGATGGTTCGATAGAGCGCACAGACTAGACACATTGTTTGCAGGGATATGGTACACTTAGAGGTCCATGATATGGGTTCGTCGCACTCAGCTGCCTGGGTATAGTTCGTGAAGTGAACGTTCCCTAGAAGTCCGTCAGCCTCTCGCAGGCGACGTTATTGTTACAGTAGCTGAGATTCATAGGTCACAGAAGATCTTGAACGTGAGACGTGTCGAGGTTGGTGATCAGGGTCTTGAGGAAGGTCATCTCCTTCCTCGCGTTCTCGAGGATCACGCGCGGGTCCTGCGACGTGCAGCGCAGACAGTTTGGCGCGAAAACCATCGCAAGATTCGCGGAGTCCATTTTGGTTTGGCTTACCACTTCCGGCGCGGTGAATTGTTGCAGAAAACTTATTAGATAAGTGAGTACCTGAAAATAATAAAAAACTATTATTGTCTGAAATTATACATAACTATCTGTCATTACTTTGACAGTTGGGTTAAGCCTAAAAGTGTGTTTTTAATCCCTGAGACTAAATTGACATGTGCAAATGTCAAACTGGCAAAGATTACATAGCATTAAATAAATAATCAATTTATAATTTCAGACTACATGTATATACAATTAAATTAAAAAAAAACACTCTCTAACTAACTAAAAATAAAACTAACGTAATTATGGCGTCGAAAAATTCGTCCGCATCGCTAGCCACTGGTAATGAGCCCAAAAGGCTGGCAGCATTGCCACGTTGTATGGCAATGGCAATGCTTATTCTTTGGCCGAGGTAAAAGTCACCCCTTGGGTCACGCGAAGTGTCAACTAAGCGTATTGACAGATCTTTAAACAAGTTATGGGCACTCGGACCCCACGACCCGAGAGTTTCAACCCCAAACGGCTCGAAAATATAATTTCCAACGAGGTTATTATATTTCCGCCGCTTGAGGTTCTCTGCAGCCGCGGCGGCAGCGCCAGCACAGCACGAAGAGCTAGGAAGATGGGATGGCGCAAGAGTATCGACGCAGGTAGCGTCCCACACTAAAGGCCTACCCATCTTCCAAGGAAATAACGACATGCCGTCCGGTCTCTTGCCATCGTCACGTACTAAGCCATTGGGTTCTAATACAGCCGGAACGCGGACGGCGACAAGAGCTCGTCGGATGATGTCCTTAACCGTGCGACCCACCTACGGCTGCATGACAGGCCATGGTGTCCGAGGCTGTTGACAACTTCGCCATCAGTATGCTATTAAAGTTTACCACATTAATAGCAATATTTGAGTCAGTTTTGACCTTTAAACTTGTCAATTTAGTCTCCGGGATTAAAAAACAGACTATAGTCAAAGTCAGAGAACCTTCCATACAAATATTATAAATGCGAAAGTAACTCTGTTTGTCTGTGTGTTCCGCAATCACGCCTAAACTACTGAACCGATTTAAATGAAATTTAGTATAGAGATAGTCTATAGCCTGAGAAAGGACTTAGGCTACTTTTTTATCCCGGGAGTATGCTCCCTAAGGACCACGCAGGCGAAACCGCTGGCAGAAGTTAGTATGTCAGAAGTTTTTTCAAGGGGTGCCCAGTTACTGTAGAGTGAAGGTCGCCCCACGTAAAATACCAGTATTCAACTACGGTTAGACTGAAGTCGAACCCAACATAGTTGGGAAAACGCGGGACAGATTGATTGACATTTATCCGCCATATCTTCGAGGCAGTTATCTGTGATACATTTGCTATAACAAAATTCCTCTTGTTATCAGTTTTTTGGTATTTATTTGGCGCATCTGTGTAAGTTACAGTAATACTGACCAGTCGATTGATAGGCGGCAGGCGGTGCAAGGCGCGAGTGCAGGCTGCGAAGTCCGTGCCGGCCGCCACGCACGCCGCGTACAGCGCGTCCGGGATCAGAGGCTCGTACAGCTCGCGGTACCACAGCTTCAGTAGGCTGGCTGGGGCGTGGGCGTCTGCCAAATTTACATACACTCAATTACTACAGCTAAAATGTAAGAGCAACACTGTAACACGCTCCACAACTCAGTTTTAAAGCTCCTTGCGAAGGACCTCGTTCAGAAAAGTATTTATTTGTGCTGCCAAGCACAACTTGGCATTGAACGCAAAAATGCTTATCGAGTTCTTATTTAAAAGTAATGGAGGCCAGTGTTGTTACAGGCACCTGAGACATTTCCGTTTTGACTACGAGTATGGAAAGGTAAAACCTGCAATGATGTCTAGCATCCTCCTGATCTGCCAGCCGTTGTTTATTTTTTATCTTTTTCTAAACTTATATTCACCTGGTAAGCTTAAAAGCTTACCCTTACTGGTTGCTACACACATAAGCCGGCATTGTCGGTTCGGCGTATGTTTTGAACAACAAAGCCGACCCGACGCCATTACTGCACTTGTTCAGTTTAAATTGGCTAGTGTCGGTCGGGTAGTTCATTCAGGTCGACACAACATTTGATTGGCTGTGCCGATTAGTGGCCAGCCTGCTTATATTTATAACCTAAGCGTAACTAGTTCAAATCTGATATTCAACTGCATCCGCTGGAGACCAAAAAATATTGTAAGAGGCCGATACCATAAATTCGGTGTTAAAGAAAGTGGATTGATGCATGGAGATTCATACAAAACATATCCAAAACTCACCAGTCAACGTAGAAGCATCAGGTAACTCCCAATTATCGATTTTCGCCTTCAGCGCATTGACTTCGTCGACATCAGCGGACACGCGGAAGATGCCCTCCGTGTCCCTGCCGCTGAGCGCCAGCACCTGCTGCGACAGCGCCACCTGCACCCACGGCAGCTGGCGGTTGGGGAAGCGCTCCTTCTGCAGCGTCATCACCTCGGACAGTGTGTTGCCGAACATTGATTGGCGGAATATTTGTATCTGTGGGGGAAAATCGGGATTAATGGTTAAATGGTGGCCTTTTTTTAGTATTGAAAGGTACACGTTTGACCACTATCTCACCTGCTGGAGCACGCTTGCCTAAAAGTAACCTATTCTTTCTAGTCAGACTCCCAGGTTGTAGCTATCAGCAAACACATACTCCGGCAGGGAATTCCACTTCTTAGCTGTAAGCACTATGAATGTGTTCTCAAAAAGTATTGTGCGTGTGAGTCGGATGTCCACCATGTGCTGGTGGCGCATAGCCGTACGTCTTGTGGTCCGATGATGACACTCAGTCCAAGTATCTCGACTAAATTTTTTGGTAGTAGAGTGACTGGTACAACTGTGAGGCAGTCAGACAAGAATACAACCGACTTCTAAAAAAAAAAACACAACAAAGTAAAAAAAACTTTAATTTCGGAAGTCGGTGTCAAAATACGAAGAAACTAACAAAAACACCGACTTCCGAAATTAAAGTTATTTTCTACTATGTAATGTTATTTTTTGGACGTCGGTTGTATTTTTTTGTAAAAAGTTTTTTATTTTTCACTTTTTAGTGGTACCCCACACCTAACAACACCACTGCAGAATCGCAGAAAAGCAAAATACGCAATTTCGATTACTTGGATGACATAAAACCATCATCCAAGTAGACGAATTCCAGCTATTTCGATTTAAAATCCAAAGTTCGTAACCGATTTTGATAAAATTTAAATGGGACCAATCTGCAAGTATATTATACTTTCAGAAAAAACAAGATCATTTTTCAAATCGGTTTATAATTGTCGGAGTTATGAGGTAACAAACAGAAAAAAATACAACCGAATTGAGAACCTCCTCCATTTTGGGAAGTCGGTTAAAAATGAAAGCCTCACAACGCTTGGAATACAAAACGTAACGCTGATTGGGTTTAACTAAATGTATCGAGCTTAATTCGTTTCTATCAACACTATTTTCGTATGAACGGCGATGGCATCGATTCAGATTGGTCTTACCAAAACTGCACTCATGGCAGTTTTGGTAATAATCAACAATGGTGCCCGGTCACCATTGTTCAAAGGGGGAATCAAAACCTACAGGGTACTTCCCGTGAACTCAGAATATTGAAATTTGGTACGAAGCAACGTCTTATAGCACAGATAGAGGAAAAATTGCGTAAATCGTAATTTTTTAGTTAATTTATTTAATAAAAATATTTTTAATAATTTTAAACTTAGGTACTACAACCGAACGCGTACAGGCTTAGTACTGCCGAACTACTTTCCTCATGAACGCGTACAGGTATTAAATTGAAATTCATATCAAATACTCAGGTCTATAATACCTTTAAGCTGTAACAAAATCAAATTTCTATGTCAACTCAATCAAAAGAAACAGGAATTTAAGCCGCATATTTTCAAACTCGCAACTACTCGCAAGGGAATCAAAACCTAAAGGGTACTTCCAGTCGACCTAGAATCTTGAAATTTGGAATGAAGCAATGTTTTATAGGACATTAAAGGAAAATTCCCGAAAACATTACATTTTTAGTTTCTCGATTTTCGTGATGGGTGAACTTTTACTTATATACCTACGGGTTTGGATTGTACGGAACCCTTGGTGCGCGAGTCCGACTCGCACTTGGCCGGGTTTTTTTTTGTGTGTGTCGAGAAATCACCAAATTAATCGCCTGCTCTCAGAGCGGGAGGAAGCGACAAACATTTACTAAAACCCACTCGTGTTCCTTTAGATGCCCTTGCGCGGTAACTTGAAAAATTCCGCAACCCTAGCAGTCTTTTCTCCGTTAAGGTACAATTCTAACTTCGTTCGTTAAATCCATCCAAACTGTCAGTCTGTAAGAGATTGCTCTGTGCGATAAGACCGCCCATTGTACACTTGTTTTTATAAAAGTATTGCCTGTATTTGTTATGAGTGTACAATAAAGTATAAATAATTCCAATCTTCCCTGATCGCCGGTCGCGGTCGCGAAAAGATCGGAATTGACCTTTACAGACACTGTCAAATTCGTTGTATATGTACGACTCACCCTAGCTTGGTCGATATCATCAGTGGTAGGTTTCCTAGGTTGCCTCTTGCCTCCAAAGCCGATCCTCTCCAGCCTCTTGCACGCCACGCCCGCATAGTGTGATACTTGCACGTGAATAGGCCACTTGCCAACCTGCAACAAAACATTTAACTTTCCTATGAACTTTGAGAATCCAGAAGAATTCGCGGAGGGCTGAAACACTAAGGGGGGATTTCATCAATCTGAAAATGAACGCGATCAACATAATTATGAACCACGTTTACGAGCTGTCTGTGTCATTATTTTGCTATGGAATATTGACAGTGACAACTCTTGAACGCAGCTTGATGGCGATCAGTTTCATAGGCGAAATCCGCCCTAAATCTATGAACGAAAATTTGATCTAGCATGTTTTGGACTTTCATCGATCGTTCCGCGACGATATCGGTTCATAAGGTTAAGTTTCATATCAGTTAGATTTTTGGTGTTTTTTTGCGGTGGTTATTGTAGCAATAATAACATTAGGTCTAATGTCACTGCAATCAACAAAATACATCTTACATACTATATTTATTTTCTGGGTTGATTTTTCAGTCGTTAGTAATATTTCATCTGTGGACTTATTAATGGAAGTTTGACAGTTTTTGTGAAAGAATTGAAACCGCCATATAATGTCTGAGACGAAAGATTAAACTGTTGAAAAATCAGCCTTAAGTTCATTATTTGCGTGCAAGACCCAAGTCTGGAAGACAATAATCTGAGGTCTCATCCTTATGCTGAGCGCTGCGAGTCCCAGCATTATGCTGAGAGATGGCCGTTTTGCGCGGATTTGACGCATATCTTCCCAATTTTTCATGGGTATTATTGTATTTTATGTTTTTCTTTTTTTGGTATGCGTCATACTGGCCGCAAATAAACTCTTTTTCTTTCTTAGGGCGGAAATCAGGAATAGCCGTCACCTCAGGAAAAGCATCAGCGAAGGCGGGGTCCCTGTGCCGGTTGACGTAGTTGGTGAGCGCGGGCTGGAAGGCGGGCGAGGGCGGCACGAAGGCCAGGCACACGGCCAGCAGCTCCCAGCCGCGCAGCAGCGAGTCGCGCAGCGGGTTCTCCGTGCTCTGGCGGCACAGCTGCACGTACAGCTCGTCGCGCAGTCTGCGCCCATACGGAAACATTTGTCCTTATTATAAACAGCCCTGTTTATTCATGCTAAGCTTAGCTAAAGATTAAACATGAGTAGCAGCCTGCTTCGGTTTGTACTTAACAACCCGCTCAATGCAGCCGAAACATATACCCAATCATTTTAGCATTTATAACGGCAATACTTTGCGTGCTTCCCATTGTAACCATAGATATTATACTCACTTCTCATTAGCAAAGGTAGCGTGCAAGATATCCTGCGCGACAGAGTTGAGCGTCATGCCGGGCCGAGCCTTGCGGTCGCCCATGTAGATCTGAACCAGTCGGAACAGGTCGATGGCTGCCTTCTTGTGTGCCTTGTCCCACTCCGCTCCCACCATTGGTGCGCTGATGGACGATGACGTCCACGAGAGTAGGTCACGGACTGATGCCTGATCAAATTAAAAAATATAGTTTGTGAATATTTAAAACAATTATGAAAGGTCTATGTAAGGCCCGACTAGATCGTCATTGATCAAATTAAAAAATATAGTTTGTGAATATTTAAAACAATTATGAAAGGTCTATGTAAGGCCCGACTAGATCGTCATTTGAGCAGCCTTTCGCTTTGTTGCACCTATTTTTTTATTCCAATCCTCATCATCTGCCTAGCCTTTTCCCAACTGCATTGGGGTCAGCTTCTAGTCAAACCGGATTCAGCTGAATACCAGTGTTTTACGAGGGGCGGCTGACTACCAGACCTCCACAACCCATTAACACGGTACACAAATGGGTAAGACGGTATTCTTGGCAAGACTGTAGTCAGATTTAATGGGTTCTGACAATCCGTAACGACTGCCACAGATCTACAAATGACAGCCGAGACCAACGGCTTTACGTGCTTTCCGAAGCAGACAAAACTCGATATGTTAAGATGGTCACCCATCCACAGACCAACCTTGGCAAGCTTTGCTTAACCATAAAAATCGACCCGGGCGGCTCCCCTATTCCACTCCTAACTACCCGTAACTACTGTCGTCACTTTTCAAAGCCGTCTGGTGTGATGTATGGTCGTCACCCATTTTGGGCCTAATAGGGAATATGCACGCGATTTTTTTATTTACAAAATGTATTACTTATAAGCTCCAGTAAACACCCAAGCAAATATTTTTTAAATATCTTCATCAGCGATGATGTTACAACACTTCAAAGATTACTACTAGAACGAGAAGTCCGACATGGAATTTGACGTCACAGTCCGTGACGTCTAGATACATCTGCTATAGAAAACAGCGTTTTCGCGAGAGGGACAGACATATTTGTTTAAAATTATATAAATGTACATTTTAAAATGTTAAATATATAAGTCATTGGAAACATGCAGTTTTGATTATTAAAAAGATGATTTACTTTCGTGAAGTATTTATGCCATGTTGAGGGTTTATTTTGTTTTATTAGAGATTATATTGATTTTTTTTCCATCAAAGAAAAGTGTCAGATAAGATATAAATATAGAGTGAATCCTTATATATCTTACATATTAATTATATAAGTAATGGTAAAGTTTAGTGTATGTAGACATACTTATGATTTGTCTCGAGCGCATACGTCACAAGGTGCGGGCTGAGGGTCAGTCTGTGTTCAACAGTCAGTCTGTGCTAGGAGTGGGTTGGAACAGATAAAATTAGAAACCTGTTTCACCTGTTTCAGTTCCAAGAAGAAAACAGTTCCAAAAACCTGTTCCAAAAAAACAGCCTGTTCCACTGGAACTAAAGACTCGTTGATTCCAACAGATACAAAAACAGTACCTGCTACCATAGATAATCCTGCTACTGAAAAGGTCAGAAACAGTGACAGGCAGGGAACAGGTTCTATCTCTTTCTATTACAATGAACGAGAGGAGCAAAGAGCTTGTTCCAAAGAACAGATGTTGTCTCTTTCTATTATAATAAGTCAGAAGAGAATGGAGCATGTTCCATTTGAAACTGTTTCTCAAATCTGTTCCAGGTCGTTTCGTTTTGTATGTCGAGTTACGGCTACTACGGTTGTTTGAGGAACAGGCGAAATAGGTGGGAGCTGTTATTTCGGTTCTGAGATACCTGTTTCATGTTGTTACTTTGAAATACCTGTTTTTTTTAACTGTTTCGATAAATACGCCTCACTCCTAGTCTGTGCCCGACCGTGAGTCCGGCAGGACGTGTAGTGGTGCGTAAGCGAGCCAATAAGTACATAAATATTACAGTAAAGCAATAACGATGCAGCACACGATCAAACGAACGGCAATTATGTATAATTTCCTCGGTGCCCTTTCGAGGCATTCTGTCTACCCGAAAGTATTATTAGCTACTACGGTTGAATTTACTGACCTTTCTCCGAAAGATGCCTTTATTAAAGTTAAGGTTGTCTTTGGCGAAAATCTCAATGTCCTGTTCAACAGGAGGGCGCGGCGCGTGCTGGCGCACGGGGCTGTACAGTGCGCCCGCGCCGGCCGGCTCCGCGCCCCCCGCGCCCCCCGCGCCACCCGCGCCGCCCGCCGCCGCGCCGCCGCCGCCGCCCAGGGATGATGTCTGAATGGTGGGAAACAGATATTAGTCAAAACTCACAGGGCCTCTTTAGATTAACCTTAATTGCAAAGTTATAACTAAAATTAATAAAGTTCAATTAGTTGATTCTGTGGGTTTAGATACAATAGTACTTTTTCCTGGCATCAATGACATAAAAAAATCACAAAAAGCATTTGGAAGTAAGCCGATGTTTCTTACTGTCTCGATCCCATCAGTCTACATTACTTTAAGATTTAGTAGTCAAAATATATAAAACCACTTTCAGCTATAAAAAAAATACAATTAAAATAGTAAACAAGTATAGTCACTCTATGAATCCCAGGCGACGGCTGCCGATCCCGGTCGAAGCCCACGAACGTGTTATAGTAGGAGACGCCATGGTTCATGTACTCGACGTCGCCGACGCGGTGCGCGTAGGAGTGCGGCAGGTACACGCCCGAGCCGTCGTCGTCGTCCGGCGTGCGCGCGCCGCCGTCCGACGACTCGTTGTCCGGCTCGTGCCCGGACAGCGAGCGCGACTCCGAGCCCGAGCGCGAGCGCGAGCGGGACGAGCCCGACTCGCCGTCCGAGCCAGAGCCACCGCCGGCACCGTAGCGCCCGCGACCTGCGACACATTTACTATTGCAAAACGGAACCAGAGAAAACTAAGATATGACCCACTTGCATCACAAATCACTGAATTATTTAGAGGGTAACATTGTGAAACAAACGTAAGTCTTACATGAAGAACTATTTTTTACATCTAAGTTGGGGATTCACAATGATTTACCCACAACAATCCAGTAAAATCAATCCTGTATTAGTGAAAATACATAATTATTATTATACTAGAAAAGTTTAGGTAGTTAAATAAAGGTAAACAATGTAGATGTGACTTTTTAATTTAAAAACTTAGTTTTAAAATGAAAAGCAACTAAAAGCTAATGTAAATACAACAATAACGATTACTCAATCAATTGAACCATTAGTTTAAGTAGTAATTTATTTGTCTAATATTTATTTATTTATTTAATCATTCAATAATATTATAACACCTTTACAATTACATCCAAGGCGGCGGCAATATGTGTTTGTGTAAAAACTCACGTCAAGAATAGTCAAGATTGTTTACAGTACGAACCAGGGTTCTTTGCCTATGCGAAGTAAGACGCAAGTGGTTGGGCAGGATGTCAATTTGCAATTTGTGGTAGCGCATGCGCCTTCTCGTGCATTATGGCGAGCGTAATGGCGTCTCAGTAGCTCGAATACGACTGTTGATGCGAAAAGTGTTACATGTTGTTACTGTCTTATTAGAATAATATGTTTTCTATCTCGGGTCCCTGGAGACCCGTTCCTTTGGTAGGCATTTCAAATGTACTGGGGCACCAACCGGCGATTATCCCTGTATGCAGGGTTGGGCAGTATTTGAATTACTTGTAATTAAAATACGTAATTGAAATACAAATACGTATTTGGTATTTGTATTTCAATTACTTCTTTAAAATGTAATTTGTAATTCGTATTTCAAATACCTGATGCCGAGGTATTTTGTAATTAGTATTTCAAATACTTTAGGCTTCAAAATACATTTTAACAATAAAATACATTTCACCATCATTTAGCGATCGTGAGTGTGAGTGCGAGGCGAGACCGCGAGAGTGTTATGATGGTAAACCAGCAACAAAACGCAAAAAACCGGCCAAGTGCGAGTCGGACTCGCGCACAAACCTGTAGGTATATATTATAAGCAAAAGTTGCGGTTAACGATTTATGACGTATTAAAAAAGAACTACTTACTAGATCTCGTTCAAACTAATTTTCGGTGAAAGTTTAGATACATAGTACTACTCAGTTTAGAAAAAAAAAGATATAAGAAACCTCAATATCATTTTTGAAGACCTATCCATAGATACCCCACAAGTTTGAGTTTGATGAAAAAAAAATCTAAAAATCTAATAAAATCTTTCGACATCATAGTTTTTATAGTTTCGGAAAAAAATGGCTGTGACATACGGACGGATAAACAGACAGACAGACATGACGAATCTATAAGGGTTCCGTTTTTTTCCATTTGGCTACGGAACCCTAAAAATCAATGATCTACCATTCCGACACAATTGCAATAGCAGACTCTGCCCCCTGGTCTAGATTACTTATTTTTTAATTTGTATTTCAATTAAAACTAGTTAAAATACTGTATTTTGTATTTTATATTTCAAATACCATACTTAGAGATATTTTGTATTTCGTATTTTAATTACTTGCGATACAGTATTTTGTCATTTGTATTTCAATTAAAGCAAAGCATGTATTTTGCCCAGCCCTGCCCTTTATGCACTGTGAAAGTATTCCCAAGGACAATCCCCGGTTGAAACAAGACTATTGCAGAATACGGAAACAAAAGATGTAACGCTATGGGTTTGGGCGTTTTAGTGGACTGATAATCGTTTATTATAGAAGAACTATTAGCCCCTACCTGACCACTAATAATATACACGGCTTTTGAATGGCAGGGGGTGACTTGCACACTCAATAAATGGACCCCCGAAAACGGTCGCTAGCACATAGTGACGTAGCGCCAAGGAGGCAACATAGCCTGAGGTGCTAGAGGAGTGGCGAGGTATACCACGGCCAGGGTTGGGCAGTATTTGAATTACTTGTAATTATAATACGTAATTGAAATACAAATACGTATTTTGTATTTCTATTACTTCTTTAAAATGTAATTTGTAATTCGTATTTCAAATACCTGACGCCGAGGTATTTTGTAATTAGTATTTCAAATACTTGAGGCTTCAAAATACATTTTAACAATAAAATACATTTCATCATCATTAAGCATTTAGCGATCGTGAGTGTGAGTGCGAGGCGAGACCGCGAGCGTGTAATGATGATAAAGCAGCAACAAAACGCAAAAATCCGGCCAAGTGCGAGACGGACTCGCGCACCGAGGGTTCCGTACAAACCTGTAAGTATATATTATAAGCAAAAGTGGCAGTTTACGATTTATGACGGTTTAAAAAAACCTACTTACAAGATCTCGTTCAAACTAATTTTCGGTGGAAGTTTAGATACATGGTACTATTCAGTTTAGAAAAAAAATATACTTATAAGAAACCTCAATATCATTTTTGAAGACCTATCCATAGATACCCCACACGTATGTGGTGGATGAAATTTTGAGTTTCAGTTCTAAGTATCGGGACCCCCAAAATTTATTGTTTTTTTTTTCTATTTTTGTGAGAAAATCTTAATGCGGTTCACAGAATACATCTACTTACCAAGTTTCGACAGCATAGTTCTTATAGTATCGGAAAAAAATGGCTGTGACATACGGACGGATAAACAGACAGACAGACAGGACGAATCTATAAGTGTTCCGTTCTTTGCCATTTGGCTACGGAACCCTAAAAATCAATTATCCACCATTCCGACCCTATTGCAATAGCAGACTCGGCCCGGTCTAGATTACTTATTTTGTAATTTGTATTTTTTATTTCAAATAAAAATAGCTAAAATACTGTATTTTGTATTTTATATTTCAAATACCTTACTTAAAGATATTTTGTATTTCGTATTTTAATTACTTGCGATACAGTATTTTGTAATTTGTATTTCAATTAAAGCAAAGCATGTATTTTGCCCAGCCCTGACCACGGCTATCAGGACAATTCCGGAAGTGCGGTCAAGATCCCTACCAGCATCTTACTGGATTATACATCCTTCTCCCGAGATCGTTGCTCTAGCGAATCTCTACTCAGACCGGCCGATTAAGGCAAGAAAGAGGTGGGAGCTCTGTTCCTCGTCAGTGTTCACTCTGGCCAGCCAATAAAGGCAAGCGGGAAATGAGGAACAAATTATATTATCATTATTTATTTTGGTTATTTCTTACTGTTTCATTTGTGTTGTTTGTTTTTGTGGTGTACAATTGTACATGTTTGTTGTACTACTTTGTGACCTTATTATTTGTTGTGTTTCTTACATACAATACGGATAAATCAGAATAATAATCTACGAACGTAACACTTGTTAACGTGATTACACCTGCGCGATCGTCACTAAAAACTAGCTTCAGATCGGCAAAGTACCCTGGTTCGTACTGTACCTATATTAAACTATTTAAACCTTTTTAGGCTGGCAAACATTCCTTACTATTATTAAATAAAGTAAAGAAGTGTAACTTACTAGACAATTTAGCCTGCTGTATGATGTAGTCCTGAAGTGGCAACAGATGCTGCATCCCGCGGAGATCCCAGTTGCAGTACAGTGGAGAGCTTCCACCTTCATCCTCTTCTTCTTCGCCGTCTATGGGTCCGTCTTCCAATTCCACAGGTCTCTTATGCCCTGCAAATAACAATATAGATGATGTATCTTAATGAAAGGCATTTAATATTCAGTTTACTCATTATTGAGTTTAACTGCCAACATGAGGTCCCAATAAATCCTCCTAATGATAATTTATTTTAGGTGAAGACTAAATAGTGATAATACATAAGAGCCAATAAAACATTATACTTCTTAGTTTTTCGCAGTAGTGTGAAAAACAAGGCTAACAAATGACATCTATCGAATACTTTCTTATGTTCTGTAGGTCGTTGATGTTGCGTGCCGCTTGTTCCGCATTACTGCCACGACGGTGCTCATATTCCATAATTACTCTAATTTTTAACGATCCATAATGAATAAAATGATTTAAATGCGATGAAAACATAACGCTAATCAATAAACAAATGACTCATTCTGAAAAAAGATTTTTTAAATAAAATTAATTTGAAATTAGAATTCGTAGCCGAACTAAAATGATTTAGATTGTAAATAATACGTTACTTACGTCTAGATTTAGTACGATCCCGTGGCGCAGTAGACCTCTCTAATCTCTGGTTGTGTTTCTGTACATTTGGCTCCGTTAGAGGCGGCTCCACCAAGTTCACACATTTTAACTTGTAGTTCACTGTAATACAAACAAAGATTGTAAATAACTACCGAAATTCAAAGATGGATGATTATACAAGTTTTCAAGTTGACGTGCACACGATACTAGAAACATTACAGTACTATTGTTGCCTTATATTAATAGGAGGTAGTTGTTATTAAATCAACAAAATCAACATACTTTCGATTGCTTCAAAGCAGTCGTACAGATAGTAGTAAGGTCACCATTTTTCAAAACCGAGTAAGAGACAGCGATACACGGGGAATAACGTCATCCCTTTTTCCCAAAAAAGTTTAAAAATAATGTACCAGCTGCAATATTGTCCTGTTCATTGGCTGAAGAAAGCCTCATAAAGTTATGGTGTGGTTCATGTGGCGGTGTCCGGTGTTTGCTACTGCCGGATGATACCGATGTTTTGCTTGAAGTATAGCGCTCAGGTTCAGCTTGTTGACGTCTAAAACCAAAAGATTTTACGTTCATTCGTGACTTGTGACGGTTGAAATTGGGGCCATACAAATGAATGCTACGAAATAAATCGGAAATAAAGCTTTCATGGTCGTGTCCCAATTGGGCGCCAATAAGCACATGCTTTTAAAAGCTGCTTTTCATTGATCCAAATTAGATGCAGTGTCAATAAGCAGATATATCGATTTAAGGAGTAAACCCATTTATTAAGCTCCATTCAGCTTTTGCCCATAGAAAACAACGATTTTGTATGAAGACGCGTACGCGTCCGTTCAGCTTCCCGCGTCTATTCAGATTTCGCGGAAAACAAGTGTAAAATGAGGACAAATGTGTTATTATCATGCGAGTGCTATAGCCGCGTACAGCTCTGTTCAGCCGCATTCAGCGTCGTACGCAGTAGATAGAAGCGTTTCAGCGGAGGTAGCCCACTATCACGGCTTTTCTAATTTTTATGACGCTGTACGCGACTGATAGAAGCTGAGCTGTATAAGTGTGACCAAAATCGTTCAGCGAAACGCGAATGGAGCTGAATAAATGTGTTGAATCCCTAATGTTCACAAAAAGAAGTCCCAGGCTGGGCGCCAATTATAACAGAAATACTTGTTCGACGTCTAAAAAGAAGTTTTTACGTTTATTCGTGACTAATCGTGACTGTTGAAATTGCATTCATACTAGTGAATAACGCAATAAATTTAGCCTGTACATTCCAGGTCAAATCCCAATTGGGCGCCAATAAGTACATGGTTTTATGAAAAACTACTTTTCTTCACGTAAGTAAAGACATATAATAGCAATGATCCAAATTACACAAAGCATACCAGTACGAGGATGCATCTACATAAACTAATGCTCGTACATTGAAAATCCACGGTGGGCGCCAATTATTTTAGTGATTTCTGATTATCGAGATTACAAAGATTTTTATTCTATACTTGACTAACGGATTTACCGATTTTCATAAAAAAATCTTTAGGAAACCTGAGGTTTATATATTATTGTCTCACATTGGGCGCTAATTAGTCATTTCTAAATATTACGTAGTCCATTTTAAGATTTTAATCGCAATATATATTCAAAAAATACACGAACATATGATGGACTAATGTTCAATCGTAAAAAAATTATTTACAAAGCCAGTCCCACGCGCCAATTAGTGACCCAGTTTTTATTATAGGCTATCGTGTTTTGTTTTTTTCACTTATAACATAACTCTATTGAAATGAATAACTTACAAATAAACCTACCTAACGACTTATGAAAATAGTTACGAACTACAAAGCTTACCTAGTGAAGTCCCGTGCTGGGTGCCAGTTAGTAGAAGCAGCATTATGACGTAGATCGAGGCTGGTCTGTCTGAAAGGTTTATCGACGCTGTACACCGCTTGCTTCTCCGGGTACCTGTCCATGCGCTCCAGTTCAGCTAACCTTTCCTTGTCTAAATGCCTGGAAATAATTTAAAATATTGTTAGTTTTCTAAAGCCCGCTTGCCAGCCAAAGATATCGTATTCATTCCAACCACCAAAAACATAACTAGTTAGTTGCTAACACGGGCCCAAAATATGAAATTGTGTTATTTAACCGCGTGTTAGCAACTAAGTAGTTAAGTTTTTGGTGCCATAGGACCTCATATTACAGCTACTTTAAATTCAAGTCGATACGGTCAAAGCTGCTGTGTTAATATTACAACACATCTGCGGAAATTAAGCAATGGAAAGATGGGCGTATTCCACATGTAATACTTTTTAAACCACCTATGACACATCAGGCCAAAATTCCGTCGTGTTATCTTACGTAAACAAAAGCACGTGGACCGCGGTACTTTCCGTCGCAATTAATCCGTAGATGTGTCACAGGAGTAAGTCAAATTATTTTTTTCCTGAGCGTTCACTAACACTAGGATCACCAAGTATCGTTTGAGCTGCATTTATTTCCATTGAATTTTCCTTTGAGCTGCATCCATTTAGGTATCGATAAGTAGTGTCAGGAAACACAAGCACCTCGAATTTGGTAGACAATCTTGCAAAACATTAAATTCTCTTTAGTACCTTTGCGTTGCATGAAATTTTAATAAATAAATGCTGCCAGCAGATGGTTGCTTCATTTAAGACTGGCACACTTTTGTCCTTTTTAACCAAATGCATGATAAAAGTAGGTGAGCTCACCTATCAGAGAACCGTTCCCTCGCATGCCTGGACAGCTGATGGGGCCTCTCCAGGCTGTGCATAACGCGCGACGTGACGCCTGCCGCCGCGTCCGTAGCTAGCGATATGGAGGATACTAGCGATGGCCGAGCTGCTGTCGTCTGTTTAGAAAAAGGTTGATTTGATCAATTCTCCAATATTTTTAACTCTATTATTATAGGCCAAAGAGATGATATAGGGTTGTAAACTTTGGCATCGATCCAGTACAAATCAGTTAAACTAAACGTGATTTTGCAATGTCGATTTTCGAGACTTTAGTTTACGCCCATGTGCCCCCTTCCCCAAAACATAAATAGATCGTTGTTAAGAAGAATTATTAAATAATGATTCTCAATAAGGCTCTGCATATCAAAAAGGCCAGTAATAAACGAAAAATGAAACCGAAGTGATATTGTTTCTCTGTTTTCTCAAACTGAAATTTTGATTTAGAACGAAAGTGAGCGGAAGCCAGGTCTAGGCCAGATATTCTACAAATACGGCTTAACAGAATACTTCAATCATTTTCCTTCTAAAAATTACACAATGATTTAAAAAGCACAACAATAACGGTAAAATTAGTACCAATAATTACCTAAACGATATTCCGACATTCAAGCTCGGATCCTCACAATGTCAATTTTAACTGTATCAAATGTTCAATGCGTCTAATCGTTACAAGGTTACCATCACAATAGCCAGAACCTTAGTTAAATTGGGTCGCAGCCGTTAAGCTATTATACGTTGACGTTCAAATAGCTGGTTAAATGAACTATGACAAACAAGCCATTAACACTCCCAGTCTCTTAGTATTTGCTTTAATATTTTACACTTTGTCTAGGGAAGGAGCCGACTCTAATGAGCTGTATTCCCTGGTTTGCCGATATGAGAATTTGTCGAAAATATATTGTAATAGCACATAGGTTAAGGACCGGACACATGCCACTCAACAAGTTTGGCTTCCTAATGAAAAAAGTGAGTAGTCCAAATTGTCAATACTGCGAGTCTGTGGAGGATGTGCATCACTTGTTGGTGGAATGTGTCCGGAATCGCAGAGAAAGAGATGCCTTATTGGCAGATTTAAAAATGAGTAAGTTAGATTTAGGTGCTGTTCAATGTTTTTTGTCTAAACCCTGCAATGAGGAGGCTAAGAAAATGTATACTTTTGTATGCAGCTATTTAGCTAATAGAGTGTCTCTTGTATCTTAGTTAGCAAAATTATATTTTTTGTTATGAGTTATGTGTGATAACCAAAAGCCTCTAAATAAATAAAGATTAAAAAAAAACAAGATAGCTGTAGGTTAATTTTAGGAAAAACAAAAAAAAAATCAGCCTAGGGTAATTTTTTTTATTGAACAGTCACATGTAATCTTTGCAAACGATGTCCCAAGGTCAGACGTTTTTGCCAACAGCCAGAAAAATATTAGCCAGTTAGCTAGATGGTAGAAGTTATTTGCCTAGAATGCATCGGACGTATATTTAAGAAGCGAATCTGCTCTGGGTTAGTTTTACAAGCTTACATAATTATGTATTTAACGTGTAAATATTTTGTAAATATTTGTTTGTTTAGGTCAAATCTTGCAAGCTGAAATAGAACCACTTCTTCATATCCCACAAAGTTGAAATTTCAAATGTCGGTTAAGTTCCGATCAATTAATTTTTTGACCTGATTCCTAATCTAGGGTTCGCTCTTGAGTCTAGACGAAGCAACCGAACAATCAATTTTTAATGCGTTTCTTCATAAACACGTTTTACCTCTCAAGGGCCGTGAGCCTCAATTAAGACCAAATGGTAATGTTCTTCAATTGTCTTGCGTGCTCGGTGCCTGAAGCGTTAAAGACAAAAAATGATCGCGATTTTTTTTTTCAAAAGCTCGTCGATAAAGATGGTTTTTTATTTACTTTTCATTTATTATGAGTATCTAAACAGAAACCAATGTTTTTTTAATGATTTCAAATAGCTTTTCAATTAAACTAAAATACTACAAACCTGTAAGAACGGAGTAGGCTGTGGTTTCTGCAAGGGACTGCTCGGACTTTGAGGCGACGTTGAATCACAGGACGAACCTCCGGCTGATTGCTGTTTCAACTGAAAGCATTAGTATCAATCTATACGACCTATACTACTGCTAGTACTACCACAATATCACTTACTAACTACTTCAAGTGCCTCAACTTTTTAAGTCCTAATGACTCATCTGTGTAAAAGCAATTTTTATGCAACTATCCAAAAGGTGATAATGTTTTAGGGACTATTATTATGTGCAGATACTACCACAAAATACTACTTGAAGTGCCTCAACTTTTTAAGTACCACTGACTCATCTGTGTGTGTGTGTGTGTTTTTATTCAACTGTGCCAGAAGGAGGGTAATGTTTTAGCACTGCTTTCTTTTTTGTTGATTGATAGGTATGCGTCACAACTGATGGTAAGCAATGATATAGTCGACGGTGGAGCACGCTTGCCTATAAGTAACCTATACACTCTTCTCTTAATGACGTCTAAAGTGCAGTTGCTTTCACAGCAGGGGCGGATCTAGGATAGTCGTTTGGGGGGGTCGCGGCTTGTCTCCGCTGAGGGTAGTTTTTAACTAAGTGGCAACACTATAAAAGCAAAAAAAAAATCTAAACGCATAAAAGGCTTGCTTAGATAACTTTTCGAGCCCCTTAGCCCCCCCCCCCCATGAATCCACCAAAGTGTCACAGATAAGTTAGTCGAATAATTTCTTGAAAATTTCACAGTAGTAACTCATCACATTTTACAGCATACAGTATACATTATTTTAAGTTACATCTAAAGCTGTGAGTGAGCAAGAGCATATCTTCTCCCAAGCGATTGCTTATCACATATTTTAATAACCAAGCGACCGCATAATAATATTAAAAATATAAAGTACCTTTCTTCTAGTCAATGGTGTACTCTCAACAGATTTGAAATACTTTTCATGCATCGAATCATCGGACGCATCTTTCCTGGGTGATATGAAGCTGCCACTACGATTTAGACCTGCAACATTATTATAAGATCATTTCAAGTCTATTTGTACCCTGAAAAGTAAAATGTACTGTATTCACATTTAGCCAACAGAACGCAAGCTTATTGCCACTCCTTAGTGCGAATTTTTCGAAACGTTCTTGATAAAATCGTAAGTAAATTTGATCGCGTTATTGTAAACGTTAACTATGTAATTTCAATTTGTATGGAAAAAAGAGATTTTTCATTATTGTTACCATATTGGATCCAGTTTAAGTAAAAAACGTTTACGTTAACGCATTGGGCTTGTGTCCTAAAAAAAACTATACTAAAATAATCTAACTGACGGACTAATTGTCCGTCAGTTAGATTATTTTGACCCGTGTTTTTTCTTTTGTTACGGGAACCAAAATTGACGAAGTTACGACGCTTTTAAAATTCTCAATACGTCACACCTTCGTATATTTTTACTGAGTCGTGACGTCACGAGCCCCCACTCCCGAGTTTTGATGCGTTTTATCTTTGTCAATATTCATTGATTTACAAAAACAAAAAATACGTGTCCATTATTTTTCAATACTCTAACTGACGGACTAAATAGTTTCGCAATTTGTGGATGATGGAATCTAGCCTATTGAGTACCTACGTTTTATCCGGCACTAAGGCATTATACATTTATGAAATAAAATAACATCAAACTAGCAGAGCTTTATAATACAGCCTCAATTCGCCAGTTATGTTTTAAGTTTCATTGTATTTGGGAATCTTAGCTGAAAAGTCGGAAACATTACGAGAGCGAACATAAATCATTTGATTAGGCTTGCAAGTCTCACGTTTTTCTGTGACGTCAAACTAATCCCAATCTAACAAATTACAATTCACTACGCTTTCAATTGCGGTTTGTGAGACGAAACACATTTTAACATACCTCAAATAAAAGTTTACAGCAAGACTCGATTGTTTTGTAGAGTTAAGAGCTATACACACGGAGTATTTTTAAAGCGCAGACGTCGCACGTTTTTCGAACGCGCTGCAGATGACCAAAAAGCATTACTGACTGTGTCTGAGTTCGTTTAAAGCGCGTTAACGTGCGCCACTTGCGCATCGTCGGCGCGATAAAAAAAACGCCGTATATAATGTCCCTTACGTTAATCATGTTTACCTGTATGAGGAGACCATTTCTCAGTTTCATGCGCTTGGGCTGCGCTGCTTCGTTTTCTAAGTTGCGGGGTACATATTGGGGGATTACATACTATAGCTGCACTAAGTTCCTGAAACAAACATTAATTTAAATATTCAATTAATTAAGGCGTCGTACTAGTTGGCTAACGATCGTTGGAATTAACGTTGCGATTTCATCGCACGACAAGATTAAACACACTCTTTTCTTAAGAGCGACCTAATTGAAACTTGCAAATCATCGCACACACACAGGAATAATAAAATCATCGCGCGACGAAATCACAATGTTGACTCGTACTTCGTATCTTTAGCCAGTTAGGACAACGCCTTACACTAATATTTCAAAATAAATTACTTTGAAAACACGAGGTGGACGTGGGAGTAGCAGATGCCAAGGAAACAAACGCAAAAAAAAAGGTTTAGAGCTAACTTTTAGCTCAACAGGAAATCTACCATCGGACATCCAGACGCACTGCAACTTGCCATCCCTACCTTATTGCTATTCCACCAACTCTCACTAAGCGCTTCCAAGCGTCTTTCATAATGCGCACAGCAAAGGAGTGGAACTCTTTGCCTGCGTCTGTGTTTCCGAATGCTTACAACCCTAATCTTTTCAAAGTTACAGTGAACAGGCTACTTCTGGGTAAGCTCGCTCCATCGTAGACTTTGTCTCTGTCATCTCTGACCAAGACTAGAGTCAAGAGCAAACCCATACCAAGTAATAAAAAAATTAAAAAAAAACAGGAAATGTTGACCGGTTTTGCAATACAGGCCACATAGTAATTAACCAGTAATGCTAAATCAGATTAGAAACCGTTCGTTTGTAAAAGTTTCTGACGATAATATTTATTTATTTAGAAAACCAACAGCGATACATTACAATGCATTGCAAATAAAGATAATAGTTTTGTAAGGCTCTTATTAGGCACTACATGTTATGAAAAAGGTATAATAATATTAATTACATTAATTATGAATTAAGCATAGCAAATGCTTTATGGTGAATGGAACGTAGTTGCTTATATTCTATACCGCGTGTATCTGACATCGACGCACAAACGATTTCCATGGGTCCAGGGCATGATTCTGGACACCCTAGACTTAGAATTTTTCGTCGGCTTTTTTCTCATTTTTTTCAAGAGTTTTTTTACTTTAGACTGCTCATAATCGTTATTCTGGCCTAACCCAATGAGATTTTTAATAAAAAAATAATTAATTAGCTACTTTCACTAAAAAGAGCAATCTGAATAAAACCACAAACTCTCTCTCTCTCTCTCTCTACTCTTGAAAAAAAATGAGAAAAGAACCGACGAAAAATTCCAACACTGGGGTGTCCAGAATCATGCCCTGGACCCATGGAAATCGTTTGTGCGTCGATGTCAGATACACGCGGTATAGAATTTTAAGTATGTTAATAAAATATGGGCCGTTTCTTAAGCACTTATTACACAATTCAATTTGTAGAAAATCTAATTAGGAAATCGAAAGATATAATTGTCATGACCACACAAATTACTACGTTGTGTTCCTAATTAAATTTCCTACAAATAGAACAGTGTAACAAGCGCTTTAGAGTGACCCAAGGGCCATGCACCATTGAGGATCTAATGGCCACCTACTGGCCACAACCTGTTTATATGGCCCTATACAGCGTGAATTTAAAAAAAATATCATTTACGGTATTTTTAGCTTTAGTCAGAATGTTTAACACTAATTTGTTAAAAATGAGGTGTTTCCATTAGTTTGCCATGTGTTATTACTTCCCAGAATTTGATCCTTATTAGCTACACTTTCGAATGGTATAATAACATAGCACGTTTTTTTTTTTTTAAATCAACCGTTTCGATTCCCGGGTAGGTACAACGACTTTTCAAAAATCCAATGATGTAGTTTTACTTTTTATCAAAATCGGGCTCGAGACTTCTTTTAGTGTTTATCGATTTTCCTCATAGTTTCGGATTTGGTCCTGAAGGCAAACTTTAACAATTAATCCTGTATATATACCGCCCTCAACTCGAAAACAAAACTTAATTTTTTTTGATGAACGAACTTTCCTGTGGTTACTTCAAACGAATTTAAGGCCCCTAGCAATGGTTAAAAAAAAAATGTTAGTCACTTGTTTATATACCTGTTTCCTCCTCTGCTGCGCGCTACTGATGCTGCTATCTGAAGACCGGCCGGAGTCTGTGTGTCGACACAACTGGGAAGAGCCATCTTCGCTCAGCCGCCCGCGTCTACTGTCACCGCTGTTCCTGTATTCATCAATACTGTATAAATATCGCAGTGCCATTGTGGTTTTAATGTCTGACTAACAGTTCCTTCTAATATGTCATGTCTAAGTTAATTTAGACAGTCAATATCGTCAGTATAAAACGATGAAGTTTTTTTTAACCCAAATGTTGATTGGTACCGAATGCCTTGTTGCTTTAACTCCACTACTGTATATAGTGTTTTTTAAATAAATTAAATTAAATTTTAAAGACAAATGGCTAGTGACACCTGTATCTGGAGACTACAAGCTAAGTCACGCGAAATTGTCCAACTAAGCATGACATAATATATGACGACACCAAAAAGGAGGCAATATTCGTCAGACAAGACGTCTGGGCACACTTTGTGTCTGAAGTCACGTGTCTAGCAAAATTTATCACCTAGTATGCGCACAACTTCAAACAATAGAATCCTCATGTTCCATTATCTCAGAACAAAAACAAACAATCATTACGTACACATTCAGGATGATAATGAGTTATCATTCTCTATAAACAACACACCTTTATCAGGATAAACAATGAAGTCATTCATAAAAACTTGTACAGACAACAAAAAGAGTTTGGTATTCAGGCAACAAAAGAAGTTTGACTGGTACATTAATGCCTTAAGATATTGAGCCAGCTTTATGAACAACCACAAATATAATAATATACATAACTAAAAGCATTAGGTATACATGCATAAATATTCATCTTTCAGTGATGGTGTTGTTCTGTTTTTATTATACTGTTAAAACTTAATAGACATGGAAAGCAATGTTTAAGACTAGACTGACTATTTAAAACTAAGAAAAATTAGATTTGAGTTAGCACCAGTATCATGATCTATTTTGTAAACTGTACACCAACTGAATAGTGATACAGTGTGAATTGACACCTTCCTTACACATTTGATATGAATATTCACACATAATTTGCAGTACAATAGTGAAATTATTAGATTGTTTTGTCACCTGTGATGGTAATGCGACCTCCTCGTTCGCACGGGGCTCGTTTGTGTGAGAGTGACGGTTTTTGCGTTGCCAGGCGAAAGCTTGCTGACGCTTGCGACTGTGCTGTTGCCATTGCTGCTAACTGGGTCTAGTATTGGTGGCACCTGGTGGTGTTGGAAAGTTCATTTAGTGTTGTTGACTTGGATGTCATTTTTTTTTTTATACTTGCACATGTAGTGGCATGTAAAAGTTACAAACATTCAATTTATTTAAAAATGTTACTTCCAAGTTAACTTTTTGTAGGCAAATTCTTTATTTACTTCTTCAAATTCCTCCTGAGTTAAAATATGATTATATTTAGTACATCAGTTAGATTATTGAATAATATTGGACATGTATTCTTTGTTTTATCAAATCAATCAAAATTGACGAAGATAAAAACACGCATCAAAGATCAGAAGTGGGAGCTCATATCCCATTGGTTTATTAGTAGTTAAAGGTCAGATAACGGAGGTCCTTTATCTGTAGATGTAGATGACTAATGACCATTTTCTGAGGTCAGAAACTGGGCATTAGTCATCTTCCCAATTAAGACAATAATAAGTAAAATGTAAAGAGCCTTATTGTTCAAATCTATTAGTACAATGTTTTAAATCAACACTTAAACACATAATATCATTATCTCATTCAATGTAATAAAGTTCAATAAAGAATAAAGACAGCCTCATTTTAAAGTAAATTACTGTCTCTTGCACAGTAAAATATAATATGACCATTGTTTTAACCACAAGACTACCTACAAGAGTGGTTTTCCTAGGTACTACCTACAAGAGACAAAGCAGATAGAAAAAAAAATACTATTCTTGGTATAAAATCATAATAACAACTACATGATAATACTATTATTATAAACTGTATGTGACATTAAAATCGATAATATAAGTAAATTTTATGGTAGGCGCACGATAAATATGCAATAAAGTTTTTTGCCTTCTCCTTAAATTCTCTTTGTAGGTAATAATTATGAATCGCATTTCATTCTTAAAAAACCGGCCAAGTGCGAGTCGGACTCGCGCACCGAACAAACCTGCAAAAGTAGCGGTTTACGATTAAAAAACTACTAACTAGATCTCGCTCGAACCAATTTTCGGTGGAAGTTTACATGATATATTTTTTTATATATTCATTGTGCATCATATTTTTTTTAGTTTTATCATTCTCTTATTTTAGAAGTTACAGGGGGGGGAGGGACATTTTACCGCTTTGGAAGTCTCTCGTGCAAACTATTCAGTTTAGATAAAAATTATATTAGAAACCTCAACATCATTTTTGAAGAGCTATCCATAGATACACTACACGGTTTCATAAAAAAACAATTTTTGAGTTTCAGTTCTATGGGGAGTGGGGACCCCCAAAATTTATTGTTTTTTCTTTCTTATATTTTTTTATTGTTTTTTTTTTTTATATTAACTCGGTTCACAGAATACATCTACTTACCAAGTTTCCACAGCATAGTTCTTATGGTTTCGGAATAAAGTGGCTGTGACATACGGACGGACAGCCAGACAGACAGACAGACATGACGAATTTAAAAGGGTTCTGTTTTTTGCCATTTGGCTATGGAACCCTAAAAACGAAATAATGACGATAGATATTGATTCAGGACAGCTTTATATTGTTAATCCTGCTTTCGCAATTAAGTATGTTGATAAATGTAGGTGGGTCAATGACCATTATTGCAAATTTATCAGGTGTTGACCATAGTTAGTTCTAGATATCAACGTCTTCATAATTAACATAAAATAGGTACCATAGTTAAAATTCATGACTTCTTCTATTCAGAAGTAAGACCAAGGCAGACAGAAAAAGAAGAAATGATAAATTAATCCAATATTTTATCCCTTTCCTTAAATTTTTAAAATAATAAACCACCAAATAACTGTTACAGACAACAAGAAAACCAAACATTAAATGAAGAATGCAATACAATAAAATACAATGTAACCTAGTTCTCTTGCTCATAAAACTGGAATTCTTAAACTAAGCTTTCCTAGTGTTAGTACAAGAGATAAAAATAGATTTGACCCCAATAGCAAGTTGGTTACTCCCACAAAAATCCATTAGAGTACCTCAGTGTAGATGTTTTAATATCCTCTGATTGTATAGACTATGTGATAAATATATTATTGAGGTTAATGGCTTTTTAGTTGTGGTATCATGTTCAATAACTATGAACATGTCATTAGTTTATTTATCTTGAGGGGCAAGGAAAGTAGCAAGGCTATCAAGGAACATAATTAAACTACATACAAACATGACAGTAACTATGTTAGTATGTTGTGAAATGTTTAGAATTATTTAACTGCCTACGGTCAAAACTTTGACTGATGATTGATGAATATAAATGTGGATGGATGAAGAGGGACTGGAAGACCAAAGAAAAGATGGATGGATTGTGTGAGGAGCAATAAAGAAGAAAAGGAAGTTAGTGATAGTGTGACAGCTGATAGGACAGAATGGGGCAGGGAGAAACATGGCGCAGGAGAAGGAAGATGATGATATACCTACACTATGCTATAACTGGTGAACACAAGCACCATATAACCAAGTAGTTATGTATATGTGGAAGCTTATAATTAGGAAATGTCACTACCTAAGCATGTTATTTAAGTTTGTAATTAGTCTGTAACCTTTCTTCCTTGCAAGCTTTGCAAAATAATCAATATGTAGCAAGGATTGACATAACTTTAATGTTAGAACCTTATTTAATAAAAACTCGTAATAAACTGCTGATAGAAATTTCTTTTTAAATAAGCAGTACCTTTGTGCACTTTTCTCTGTAAAAAAAAAATCTTTGAAGCATATTTTGTATATATAAATTAATAAAGTGACTCACCTGAGGGGCAGGTTGATTGGTCTGTGTGGAAATCTCCCTCCTTTTCTGTGGGTCTGTATTTTGTTTCAATGTTTGTAATTTAGCTAGCGGTATGATGTCACAGTCAGTAGGCCTATGCCATACAGTTGTCTATAACAATACAAGTCATTATTAGCATTGCTCAATGTGTGTCACAAATTTTGCTTCTTATTATGTCATAATAATTACCTGTGTGGAAGCATTGTAATAGTAAAACCTATGTGTGTTGATATCAAAAAGTTCCCACCATTGTGATGAATCTGTGCGTTTAACTTTTACACCCTAGAACAAAAAGGAGACATTGCATAAACAAATGTAATTAAATTAAATTATTGTAAGGCATTTAATAAATTCAATCGAAATTGAATGAATGGCTTGTTCTAATCCAATTAACAGGATTTAAGTGGAATTGATGAAGCTAACACATGATTCAATTACCTATGTTTAATATTAAGAACTGGGCCTTATTTAGTAATGTCAGAATGCAGTATTTTAGCAGGTCATAAAATCTAGTTTTTATTATTAAATAAGTTTTAACAATTCAATGACTTTAATGAAAGAAGAAACATGAAAGTGAGTCATAACTCTGGAATACCCCTTGTATTTGCTAAGTAATTGAAGTAATTTATAGCTGTAATGTTGTATTTAGATAGTGTTACAGCAACAATAATTTATTAGACATAATTTATAACAGAAGTGTGAAACCAAAAACTGATATCACTTGATGAAATATTTTAGCCGGCGCTTGTGTACGGAATGGTATGAAATTTTGGACGAAGTTTACCTCAGGTGGATCCCAGACGCATTCGCCAGTTGTTAGGTTAGCATACATATGCTCCTTTGTCTTCGGCTCGATAATCTCCACCCATTCCACCCTAGAATAAAACATCACCAACAACTCAACTTTACTACCACTATTCTACCACACACCAACAATTTGACTACGAATTCAGGGCGTGACATTAGCGATTTCCGCGTACTTTATTGATTTTGCAACTTTCAACTACGGATATCGGAAGCAATTTGTCAACATTATAAGTAAAACCTAAATGTAACATATTACCTTTCTGACGACATTTTCACTAAATAACAATAACTTTTCTAAACTTCACTTACACATCATAAACAAATTATTTGACCTAAAATACGGATGAGAATAGTCGGAAACCATCCATGTTGAATGTTTACTTCATTCATTGATGGTTGCGTTTGTGGTAGGGCCACAAACGTCAGTTGGAGTTTTCTTCCGTGTAACGGAATATAGCAAAGAAATAAATAAAAATCAAAACACAATAAATAAAATCGAATCACTATTCAGTTAAAATTCTTACACGGATCAAAATTATATTTTACTTAAAGGATAAAATAGGCAGACAACCATTATGTGGATATAGGTTCGAAACTGCCTATGTAGAAAAAGTACTCTGTGGTCGAAACGAAAGGAACGAAGCGAACACAGACTACATAGAGATACTACGTAAGAAGCGAAATTGTGGCCAGAAACAGACTGGCTACAACTACAGACATGCCACCTTAGTTCAATTAATGTAGTAAAAGTAACGTAAATAATGTTTTGTAATCCATTTTATTACATTATCCATTTTACTCAAATGTGGACTCTGTTACAAGTATATTCCAGCCATTAAATGATTTATTTGATGGCCATACGTCAGTGTGACCATGAAGGTACCTATCACTTACACTCACTTACACTGACGTACGTCAGTGACATGAAGGTATAGAGTATAGAGTGATCCACTGACGTATGAGTGAACCACTGACGTATAAATCCAGTGTTGCCAGAAGGTTACATTTCTTACATTTTTCGTAACTTTTGACCCCCTCGCGTAACATGTAAGTAATTTTTGTATCTAATGCAATTTTCGTAACTTTTGAGAACAACGAGATTTGTTACACTAGATTTTTCAATCAGTTTACGAACGCATTTCAATTCAACGCATCAAAATTGAACGGACCTAAAACTGGCGCATTTAAAAAATATTTCACTTCATATCACAATCACAGATGACTCTGAATAGAAAGCGCCATGACAAAATGAATCGTAAAATGTATAGTTTAAAACTTGATTTTGCTTGAGCGTGTGCGCGCACTTTTCCTACTTCGTGAGTTCCCGCCGTTCGCGGTTTCGTAGCTAAGTTACAGAAATGCCTGATTGTGATTTGTTTTGTTTCTTTGCGTTATTGCTTTTTTGCCGTACAACTGAAACAAAAGTGCGTGACAGTGTGAGTGACGTTCTGATGAATACATTTATTTCCAAACTGCATGTCAAAGTTTGCAACTTAAAACAAATAATAATAAAAATATAACATATATTTTTTATTACAGATGCAAACAAGCAAATATCTACATCAAGTCCGGAAACAAATCAACGATTTTTGATTACTGTAATTTTAACCTTAACGAGTATTACACCACTACAATTTAAAAAAAAAATCTGATACCAGGTTCAGGTTGGCGAATTCGATGACTTTTTGTCTTCTTCGTGATTTCAGAAAAAAATAATAGTAGTAAGAAAGAGATTCAAAATGCAAAAGTCACCTATTCAAATTAGGCTGAGAGCCAGCACTTTTTGAACGTCAAGTTTTACAAAAGATAGTCCCCCAAAACGCCCACCCGTCACCACTTCCTAGTGTTTTAGCTCTGGAGAAGAAGTGGCCAACAAACTCCCCAGCAACACATCTGTCTGTTACTTACGTTTTAGTAACTAGAATATTTTACAATAATTAGTATGCAACCAGTAGGTACTGAATTTAATACACAATAAAGAAAGATGACAAATTCATCAAAGATGACAAAGACTTCATAGATTCCTTTATATTCCGCCATATTGCCCGCCAAACCCCGCAAAAAAAAAATTAAAAAAAAATACATTAATGTAACTTTTGGAGCAAAAATGTAACATTTTAGGAAACCAAACGTAACTTTCGACTCAAGGGCCCTGGCAACACTGTATAAATCATACGTCAGTGGAGTGAACTGATCACTTGTGACATAAACGTCAGTGAGGTAGGTACATGAAGGTATTACCTTCATGGTGAGGTATAGACACAGAACACATTAGCCTAGCGGGGTATAGATAAAGCATGTGCTACACGGTTTCAAACGGCGGTTTGAAACAGAAAAAACAGATTTGCGCTTTGCCGGCTACACGGTTTAAAACATGTTTGAAACCATCAATGTTTTATAGAACGTTGCGTGAATAGGACGTCTCTACGCTCGTACCGTATATTCACTACACAGACTACATAGAGATACTACGTATGTAAAGGTACACTTTATTGAAATGATTTTTGTTTACTGGATTTGAAAATATACCCGAAGGCAACGCGGTTTCTGACGTCATGACCGTTGTGTGAAGGCTTAGAATAATAACGCATAGAAACCTAGTACGAGTGCAAAAAGTGAGGCAACTAAAACTTAGCCTAATCCGTCAAACTTAGCCATCAGGCCGTCAGTACTCAATGTCACGTTCCGTCGAACACAGCTCGCGAGTAAATAATTGAAAATTACAGTTTGTTGCGTGAAAGGATGTTATAGCACATCAGGAAAACAAAAAAATGTGATAAAATAACATTTCACAAATAAGTACTCACATTCTATGCACTATTTTTACGTAAATCGATAAATAAAACAAAATTCTAATAACCTAACTTGTCATAACACAGTGTTGCTATTTGTGAGGAAAAAATACCCACATTGCTTTCATTCATATTTTTCATTTTTGTAATTTTAAAATACAATACTTACTGTTAATTCATATCAAACCCGATGTTTTAACATTGTTTATAATTATAACCCATCAAGCATTCTAAACGCATTGAACAATATCTCATTCTTTATGCGATTTATTTCCTTTTATTTTGAAATAAATTGAATTATACCTTCCGAAAAAATATGTCATATTACATGAAAAATCATGTTTACCTTTTCCAGTTCCCAACAACATAAAATACTTGCCTTGATAGCAAAATAGTAATGCGTCTTCCCATATTTTGTGGGTAACGGCTTAGTAATGGTATCACTGAAAGCTATATCTGTGTGCGTTAGAGGAACGTAGACACATTCGGCTCACGCACACAAAGTAAATGAAGTGGACACACGATTTTGCTCGGGTTTTGTTCTAGACGCGGCTTCTATGCGTTATTATTCTAAGTGTGAAGGTATAGATTCCATATACGCAACGACGTCATGGCGCCTAACCTATCAAAAGAACAAAGAGTTGGGGTGTGTCTTGCTCTTTTGTGTGCAAACGAAGAAAAAAAAAATGTATGAAGCGATGATTAAAGGAGAGATTAACCCTTAGTCATTATGAATTAATTAACCTTTTGGACTTTGATAACATGCATAACTTTCTAAGAATGGATAAAGAAAGTTTTTACGAATTATTGTCCATGGTGATGCCATTTATAAGTAAACTATGTAGCTGACATGTGCAACGTCGTCTGCGTACCTTTTTTTAATACTGCTCCGCTCATATTGGTCTTAGCGTGAAGCCTATAGCCATCCTCGATAAATGGGCTATCTAACACTGAAAGATTTTTTCAAATCGGACTGGTAGTTCCTGAGATTACCGCGTTCAGCCAAACAAACAAACAAAAAAAGTCTTCTGCTTTAAAATATTACTAGCTGACCCGCGCAACTTCGTCTGCTTCACATTTTCCATTACTGCTCTGCTCCTATTTGTCTTAGCGTGATGATATGTAAAGAATTTTACAAATCGGACCAGTAGTTCCTGAGATTAGCGCGTTCAACCAAACAAACAAACTCTTCTGCTTTATAATATTAAGTACTAGATGACCCGCGCAACTTCGTCTGCGTCACATTTTCCATTACTGCTCCACTCCTATTGGTCTTAGCGTGAAGCCTATAGCCATCCTCGATAAATGGGCTATCTAACACTGAAAGAATTTTTCAAATCGGACCAGTAGTTCCTGAGATTAGCGCGTTCAACCAAACAAACAAACTCTTCCGCTTTTTAATATTATTATAGATAGAAGTGTAGATAACGCTAAGATTTCTAGCCACTGGAAGAGACTATAAGGATTTGGACTATATAGCTGGCGAATTTCTGTAACTACTTCTCGTTCTTTTTCTTCTCGTTCCATTTTGAGAACGTCGTCGCGTGCGTCTGCCTGCGGTCGTCGCTGCAACCACTGCAACGTGACTGTCGTTCGCGAGGTTTTAAACAAGCGGCTAGACGGTTTCAAACAAGTTTTAAACCAACGCTTCTACCAGTGGTTTCAAACGCAAGCCTTGCTGCCGAGGGTGTTTAGGTCAAACGAAATTTGGCTTAAAACGACTATCTACACTGTTTTAAACCACTGTTTTTAAACCGCCGTTTGAAACCGTGTAGCACATGCTTAAATATTTATCTATACCTTCATGAGTGTGACACACAGGTGTGACACTGACATCACCAGACATGACAGCTACGGAGCATTTACGAAGATTATTATTTTACCACAATTAAAATAAAACTGGATTGTGGAATCATAAACATCTCAGAATATAGCTTGTTATATCTAATTTTATAAAAAAAAAAAAACCTTTTTTAGATTTGTAATATTGAAATCGATTAGGGCCTTTTCCACAATTTGATAAAAATGTTCACTGATTTTTTTCAGCTGACGCTTGAATGATAGCTTTCTTTCAAAACAGACAATTTGGTCATTTATGTCATTTTCATTTTCATCATTTCATTCACTGACGTATAAATTCATTTCATTCATTGGTGACAATCTGAAACATTGATCTCATTGACAAAATTTTGTAAAAGGTTTTGAGAATTTTCTAAAAGTAAAACTAAATATATCCCAGTAAGTAAAACTATATTTAATCCGTATTAAATATATTTTACATTTTCAGTTTCCTTTAGTTTGTAATCAATGTTGCGGACTCTGACTGTTAACCTTATAAAATGCCGGCGACCTATTACTGCTGATTCATTTATTTGTAAACAGTGCAGAAGCACGTCGACTTTTGGTATTGAATCCACGCAGTCTCCTAAAGTAGTTAAGGGTCAGTAACTACATAAAAAATAATTTGTGAACATAATGTGCATAAGATAGAATTAACAATGTTTTAATATGGTAAACACCTGCTATGTTATCTTAAATTGGTATTACTTTTTTTTTAGCGATGGCTGAAGACAAATCTCACTTTCTGCTTCCTAACAACCAGAAATTTGTGGAATTGGACAGTTCTCAGGCATTTGCTAAGCTAACGGACAAAGAAAAACTTTATGCACATTATTTGAGTCAGGTTAGTTGGTGATTTCCCTTATTTTATTGCATGGCCAATGCTAATACCTAACCTTAATTTATTTATTTATTATATACTTTATTGTACACCTCATAACAAATACAGGAAAAACTATTATCAAAACAAGTGTACAATGGGCGGTTTTATTGCACAGGGCAATCTCTTACAGACAACCTTTGGATGGATTTAACGAAAGAAGTTAGATTAATGTTTCATTGTTTTTGATTTACATCATAGAAAAGAAAGAAAGAAAAAGATTTTATAAGAAGAGGAAGAAGAAGAAGAAGAAGAGGTTTTTTATCATAATACAATTCTTTTTTTTTTGAGTTCTGTTTGCTCTTGACTCTAGTCTAGGTCAGAGATAACAGAGACAAAGTATACGATGTTTATTATATAGCAAAACAAAATAAAATTACTATAGGAATTCACTAAAATTCTTTTTTATTTTGCTTTATTGAGAATTTTGCTTAAACAGTACTCAAATAGTCTAAAAAATATGTTATGTTACTTTAAAAGTTGGAAGCCAAGGATCTGTTGCATGTTTCTTTGTCCACAATATGGACGGCATCCTATGTACTTCTGAAAAGGTTTTTATCTTATATACCGCAAATCGTATCTTGTTCAACATACAGCTTCACACTGACCGGCAAATTGCAAAAAAAACATAAACCTATTTGGATTTCGCGGGCTACCCTGGCGCTTCCACCTTAAGAAAACGGCCCATAGTAATTAAACTCCAAAAATAACTACCGAAGTATTGAAAACATTGTGAAGAAAAGTTATCTGATATACCTGGAATCATTAAATATTTTGTTAACCTTCCCATACTTGCATATTGGTCTTTGAGACCAACAAAGTACTCTTTTGTCATTTTTAAGTTTCCATACCCAAAGGCCAATGGGACTCTGTTACTAAGTCTCTTTTGTCAATCAATGTCTGAGCAAGCTGTGTCTCATGAACCGTGATAGACACATAATAATAGATTGAAATTTTCAGTGTGTGTATTTCTGTAAATAATAAAAACAAATCAGTAAAAAGTACATGGTGTTAGAAACCTTGGCACAGGTATGAGAAGGTTAAATGGTTGTGTAGTGATTTTATAATTTTATTTTTAGCCTACATCATGTAGTTTCATATCTTTGCATCTGTATCTCTTGTTTACCTCTTGACATGATAGTTAGGTACCTACTACAAGATAATATAGGTACCAGTTTTCACTAACACAAGGCGACATGAATGACTTGCTTGTAATTTAAATAAAAACCTGAAAATGGTACAATGCAAAGACTATGCTTTGACATACCTAAGCAGGTTTACCTCTTGTTTACCTTTTTTTCTGGGAACATTGAAAACTTAACATATTAACAAACCAGTGTGCCCTGTGTGGTATATTTGTCAGGATAATATAAAATTTGTGCATGCAATCATAAACTGTGTGATTAAGTATTACAGTATTGTGAAATAGAGAGTGGACTGCAAGGCGCGCGTTTTTTTTTTCTTCAAAAAACTGATTTGATGCAAAAATACGCGATGTTCCGGTGCGGATTTATTTCCGCGGACAAGGCCTTAATGTTTCAATGCGGTTTATTACTTATTTTTAGGGGTGGGCGTTGCGACAACGAACCGTTTTTAAAGACCGTTTTGTGTTCTGCGACGATGGAACCGTTTTACGTTCTGGGTTCAAACAGTCTTCGTTGCACAAACTAGTCTTCCAATTACTTGGTGCGATTTTTTATTTTACGCCTATGAAAATAAAGTCGAGAACGCAACTATATTTATTAATAAAGTCACTCGTCGAGTAATTTAAAGTTCTTCGTCGCCGTCTTCAAACCAGTTGCAACGACGACCGTTTTCTGCAACCGTTTTCGTCGTCGCGAAAACGGTTGCGTTTCGTCCGTCTAAAATTCGACAACGACCCACCACAACATTTTTTAAAATAGGAAATATTTTACCATCATGCCATTTTGAGTGTTTCAAGAGACTTTTGATGCCTATGTAGTCTGATACTATGAATAAACAAGAAAAATTTGTGGATGTAATAAATATGACTACTGTGCCAATTCAGCTTTTTTCCATGTGAATAGGCAGCCACCTGCTATACTTCTAAACACTCCTCACACTTGGTTTACGTTTATCTTTCTGTTCATAAACGCGCGCCGGTTACGAATACTAACTATGTGTTAATTTTTCAGGCGGCATGGAATGGTGGACTCATAGTTTTAATGCAGACAAGTCCGGAGTCTCCCAAGATCTTTGCTATGCTGCACAGGATTTTTGCCATGGAATCTTTGCAGTCTCTCAAAGACACTGCAAGTGCAAAGGATGTCAGTAATGATGATTTTCAGGTATGACTTCTTTTACATAATTCTTTCATATCATAATAGGTACATAATTCTCCTATAAAAATGTATTGACTAATAAATAAATTCTATTTCCAAGACTTTTAATTTTGTCCATCACCATGTTTTCCCTAATTTAAAATTCTCAGTGACAAAAATACATTGATAACTTCACCACATCCTATGAACCAAAAACACATTAGGTATCTATTTTACTATTTTGTGGTAAAAAACATCCTATGATTATGAAATGTTCTTTTGCGGTTTTCAGGCATTTTTGGTATATGCTGGAGGTATATTTGCTAACAGCGGGAACTACAAAGGTTTTGGTGATACAAAGTTCATTCCGAATTTACCTAAAAGCTCTTTCGAGGTTATTGTGAAAGGTTCTAAAGCTTATGAAGATGACCCTCAGCACATGCTGAAGATTTGGCAACAGACAGAGAAGTTCATATATAGTATTTCTCCGAGACTCACCCGTCTTGGTTTAGCTCCAGAGGTCAGTAATCTATACTTCTATACTATAAAATTATAAATGCGATAAATACCATGTTTGGATGGATGATTGTTTGTCACTTAAATTTGGCACAGAAGTAGATTATAGTCTGATATAACACAAAAGCTAAGCCAGTTCTCAGTCAATAATAATATAATGTTATCTGATCATTCTTTCTAGGGTGTGACCACTTATTTCTCCAGTAACATGACAGAAGAAGATTCAAACTTAGTGAATGACTGGATGAAAACCAAACTCATGGAAGCATACATTTGTCGGACATTCAAAACTACGGCTGAAGATGGCTGTAAGTACAGAAAAACAAAAGAATTTAACTATTGTACTTAATTTCGAACGAAACGAAACAGTCGAAGTTTACGCTTACCGTCCGGAACACGGTGTATATGAATAAGTGTGTAATAAGTATATTATATTATACTTATTCATATTGGTATCACGAATGATATTATCATAACCAGAACTTATATATTTGTAATTACTCGTTTTTGATAAATTCACATATTTCGCAATAACGACACAATGCTTACTATAGCATTGTGTCGTCGCGTATCTCTCCCTTTTCTATACAGTCTTGTCACGGTCACGGCCCTATGTTTTTAAAGTAGCCCCCCAGGCACAACAACCGCCTGGGCGGAGGATCCTCCTTTTCAATGGGGATTTGCGGGACTTTACTCTCTGTACCGCATACCTCCCCAAACTGGTGACCCCGACGTGATATCTCGATTCTAATTCCGACTATTCCGTGCACAAAAGAGCTTAATGTATATTTAATTTCCGTAACTAGAGGTATATCTCAAATAATTTTTGACTCTTTCTAGAAAAGAAAAGCTCTGATTCAAATATTTTTTTTCTGGAGTACAAGATAACACCTGGTTTTCACAGAAACGATGATAGCCTTTTTTGCTATTTAGACCCGCTGATGTACTTTATTGTACTAAAGTTGCTTCTAGAAGGTGGCTAAAAATGTTAAACCTTCTAGAAGCAATTTTGATATAGTAAAGTACATTTGATTTCTTCTGTGCACACAATATGAACTCAACATCAGAGTAGAGGTAGACAACTTTTTCTAATTGCCAGTTGCATAAATTTTATTTTAATCCTGCAGTACCACTATACACCATCCACTTGGCCAGCGTGGAACAGACACCATCACCAGGTTTGACCATGGCCATGGAAAAATACAAGGGGGCCTACTTCCAAGTCACCCGGGGAGACTACTCCCCTCTCTTAAAGCGCGTAAATGAAAACCTGACGATGGCGCGGGAGTACGCAGCCAATGACAACCAGAGGAATATGCTGGAGCGTTACGTCAATAGTTTCAAGGACGGCAACCTGAATGAGCATAAGGAAGGGAGCCGATTCTGGACCCAGGATAAGGGGCCGATTATTGAAACGTAAGTTTTTTTCACTGCGATGACGTGGTTGTTGTGGCAACAATTAAGAAAGGCCTATTTCCAGCAGTGGATGTCTTTCGGCTGATAAGATGATGAAAGACGTGGTCAAATTGGCCGCTGTTTTGGGCATGGGGCATTGGGTGTACATTAGTGTGTTTTATCCTTAAGAGTTTGACATAATCGACGACAGAAAACCGAAAACCCATTTTAGGATTGGGGATTATTTTTATAAGTTAAATTGTTTTTTTAATATGTACTTATATATTTATTTATTCACAAAGCTTACAGATTAAACTTAATTACATTACAATACAATACAATAAAATTGTAGCAAGAGACTGTACAAAAATGTATATAACCCCTTTGAAGCTAGGATAAACCTGTATTTTAAGATACAGTAAAAAAAAAAAAAAACGAGATATATTTATTCAAAAGTTGTACAAAAAACACAAACTTAGACACTATGAAGTTTTATAACAACAATAAAGGTGTTTACGTTGAACTCTGGTACCCAGTATAAGATTAAACTTGTGTTTAGGGTACCAGCGTTCTCGCTTACAGTTTGAACACATTAACAGAAGTTGTAGGACGAGCACAGTATTTATAACAGTGTTTGGATAAGTAATTCCTTAGACATGATTTAATACAATAAGTGTATGGTGCGGAAGTATTCGGAGTTTCTGTTATAAATTTGTTTGACCCTCATGCACAGATATCAAGGCTTCATCGAGACGTACCGTGACCCGAGCGGTCAGCGCGGCGAGTTCGAAGGCTTCGTGGCGATGGTCAACAAGGAAATGTCCAAGAAATTCGGCAACCTCGTCAATGGAGCCGAGAGGTTCATCAAGTTCCTGCCATGGGGCGAAGACCTGGAGAAGGACACCTTCCTAAGACCGGACTTCACCAGTTTAGATGTCATGACTTTCTCGGGAAGTGGCATCCCTGCTGGCATTAACATTCCTAATTGTATGTTTTACTCGTTTGAGTGCACTATATTAAGCGAATAGACTCATCCTCGTTTTATGTGATACAGAGATTCTTTTGGCTGTATCCTTTGCTAACCAGCGAAAGTTTATTTTATATAGTAATTACAAGCTTTTACAAAAAATCGAAATAACCTGACTACTAAGACTTATATTTAATTTTTCGCCGAAGTCCGGTAATCAATATTGCTTATAGAAATAAAGTATTTATTCAACATGGCGCACCTAACAGGAAAAGCCACACGTTCCTGAAGAGAAAAACATCAACGGAATGGGAATACATTTGAATTATTCTAAATATATATGTTTTATTACAGATGACGAGATTCGTCAGAACTTCGGCTTCAAGAACGTATCTCTTGGCAACGTGATCCCGGCGGCGTACAAAGAGTCAGTCATTCCTTTCTTAGCTGATAGCGACAAGGTGCTCTTGGAGAAATACAGGGTTGCTGCTTTTGAAGTAAGGATCACGTTTATATTACACTATCATTAAAAATATCTGATCTAAATATTTCCAAACATCGTTTATAAAGCGCACAAAATGCCCTTACTGGGTATTTTTTCGCTGAGACCTGTTTCACCACCTTTGTCAAACTTCCTGTTAATTTATCTGTTATTAGCTGATCCGCGCAACTTCGTCTGCGTCACATTTTCCATTAAATCTGCGCTTCTTTTTGACTTAGCTTAATGATATATAGCCTATAGCCTTCCTCGATAAATGGGCCATCTAACACTGAAATAATTTTTCAAATCGGACCAGTAGTTCCTGAGATTAGCGTGCTCAACCAAACAAACAAACTCTTCTGCTTTAAAAGAACTGTTGTTTGGCTCTGAGAAGAACTGTTGTTTAGCTCTGAGAAGAACTTTTGCGTAGGTGTAGTTTTAAGAACGAAATCTAAAAAAAATCGTGCCTTGGTGACGTCCACTTCGCAACGGGCCGTGCAGCAGAAATCGTTATATTTTAATTTCGCCATAACTTCAAAACCAAACGTCCGATTTTAATCATTCAAAGACCAAATATTATCTACATAAACTGTACTTAGTAATGAAATACTTTATTTTGATAAGGATTAATATCATGAGTAAAATAAACGCGTTTAAATGTAGTCCAAAAAAAATCAAGATTTTTAAATAAAAAAATGGTTGTTGTGCCTCAGTCGACATACATAGGTATAGTGTGTCGCGGACTTTTTTGTAGATATTTATAAGATCTACAATTAATTAGAACAATTTATGGTTCTATCTTTTATAGTTCAGGCAGCGTTCGCAAAATAAGTAACTTTTCTGGTTGATTTTTACACCTTGTGTCCGAAAAACCCAAATATCTTACGGAACTCTATTTTTTACCAAAATAAAATACAGCCTATGTTACTCGTGGATAATGTAGCTTTCGAATGGTGAAAGAATTTTTAAAATCGGTCCAGTAGTTTTTGAGCCTATTCATTACAATCAAACAAACAATCAAAGTTTTCCTCTTTATAATATTAGTGTAGATAATTAATTAATTATAGTTTCACTGCATCGATATTCCGTGTTCGATGCGTCATTGTAACCCTATATTTACGTAACAGGTACAAGTAGGCCTGCACGAGTTGCTCGGCCATGGCAGCGGTAAACTGTTGCAGCAGAAATCTGACGGCACGTTCAACTTTAACAAGGAAAAGGTCAAGAACCCACTCACTGGTAAGATTGAGTTTTATTACGTCTGATTTAGGGACCTCGCGCACTAGACGGCCACGATTACGACCAGTGGTCGGTGGACTAGGTAAACTATATAAACCTGTACGAATTGCGCACTCAAAGATTCAAAATTGCGCCATAACAACCGGTTCTGCGCGTCCCGCATCCATCGGCTACCCACGACCGCCACCTCGTATCCGTAGAAGTAATTCATCAAAACTAGTCAGACATTTTTTGTAAATACTTGTCATCGTACGGCCTTAAGAGCGTGTATTCCGTCCACTAGCGCCGCCAATCGTTTTTTATTATTTGTGGTAAATTTAAGACACGTAGATAAAAAACCGCTCTGTAGTGCACTGAAGAAATGTATTTATTATGTTTTGAGAGTTATGTTTTGTACTTTAGAACATAAATAGTTGCCAAAGTCGATATTTTTGCTAAAAGTGGCCACTTTTAGCAATAATTGCCGTTTGGCTATTTAGCCATGAGTTATGTATTAAAAATAGCTGTCAAAAAATAATAGATACATTTCTTCAGTGCACTACAGAGCGGTTTTTTATCTACGTGTCTTAAATTTACCACAATTAATAAAAAACGATTGGCGGCGCTAGTGGACGGAATACACACTCTTAATGTACATAAATCAAGGTGCTGCAATGGTTATAATAATGTACGGGATATATCCAGTATCTTTACCGCATCAAATACATGCATGTAATTATCTGATCTATGGCTATACTATACGAGATCAGAACAACCAGTGCAGCAGGTCGACAGCTAGCTCCATGACCTGTAGTGGACGTGATTCCAAACTTGGCCGCAGCTTGATCGGAACCACCACGACCACGCCTGGCCGGAGTCTTGGCCGTCCAGTGCGCGAGATTATTTAATAAAAGTCTATCTCATACTAGAAAGGTTTAGGTAGTATAAAAGTAAATCTTGATGACTTTTTACACAAAAACATAAAGTACTCCTTATAATATTGGTTCAATTGATTTAGTAATCGTTATTGATATATTTACATTGGTTTTTAGTTGCATTTTATTTTAAAACTGAGTTTTTAAACTTATTTATTTATTCACAAGGCAATTACAACAGGTAAAAATCATAATAAAAATAATAACAAATATACATCACTGGTTTTGGCCTGATTATGACCCAAAGCGTAATCGCACAACATAGCAAACAACAAAAAAAAAACATTAATAATAATAAAAGTTAATTAAGTACAACAAATAGTTACTTCCTAAATACAAAATTCAGAAATCATAAATACTACGGATTAAAAAGACACATCAAAACTGTTTACTTTCATTTAGCTACTAGCTGACCCGTGCTCACTTCGTAGGGCGGTATTTTTCGGGTTAATATATTATTATAGCCTACTAGCTGACCCGCGCAACTTCGTCTGCGTCACATTTTCCATGACTGCTCTGCTCCTATTTGTCTTAGCGTGATGATATATAGCCTATAACCTTCCTCGATAAATGGGCTATCGAACACTGAAAGAATTTTTCAAATCGGACCAGTAGTTCCTGAGATTAGCGCTTTCAACCAAACAAACAAACAAACTCTTTTGCTTTATAATATTAGTATACCGCGTGTATCTGACATCGACGCACAAACGATTTCCATGGGTCCAGGGCATGATTCTGGACACCCCAGTGTTGGAATTTTTCGTCGGTTCTTTTCTCATTTTTTAATTTTTTTCAAGAGTACTACAAATAGGTATCAGCTCAGGAGCTGATATCTATTTGTGGTTTTATTCAGATTACTCTTTTTAGTGAAAGTAGTTTTTTATATTTTTTTTATTAAAAATCTCATTGGGTTAGGTCAGAATAACGATTATGAGCAGTCTAAAGTAAAAAAAACCCTTGAAAAAAATGAAAAAATTAGAAAAAAGCCGACGAAAAATTCTAAGTCTAGGGTGTCCAGAATCATGCCCTGGACCCATGGAAATCGTTTGTGCGTCGATGTCGGATACACGCGGTAGATGACACTCTTAAATAACGTGGCTTTCTATTGGTATAATATTATTTTAAATCGGTTTAGTAGATCCAGAGATTACCCCCTACAACGTCACAAACTCACAAACTTGACCTCTATGTAATAGCTTTATCTCTACATATCTATCTATACTTATAATAAATCTGTAGAGAGGTCAATTCTGTACATGAAATATATTTCCAAAATAACTATCAGGGGGTGATTAGGGATCAATACTGATGCCAAAAATGCAATCAGTAAAATTTTTGTCTGTCTGTATAACCGTTACAACAAAAACTACTTGACGGATTTTAACGAAACTTGGTACAATTATTATTCATACTCCTGAGCAGGTTATAGTATACTTTTCATCACGCTACAATCAATAGAAAAAATGAAAAAAAAAAAAAATGAAATTGTGAAAGTTTAGTTGTTTGTTACTCAATCACGCCAGAACGGCTTAACGGATCTTAATGAAATTTAGAACAAAGATAGATTATAGTCTGGAATAGCACATAAACTACTTTTAATCCCGGGAACATGTTCCCTAGGGATCACGCGGGCGAAGCCGCTGACAGAAGCTAATCTATACTATATAATCTATACTAATATTATAAAGCAGAAGAGTTTGTTTGTTTGGTTGAACGCGCTAATCTCAGGAACTACTGGTCCGATTTGAAAAATTCTTTCAGTATTAGATAGCCCATTTATCGAGGAAGGCTATAGGCTATATATCATCACGCTAAGACCAATAGGAGCGGAGCAGTAATGAAAAATGTTACGCAGACGACGTTGCACGGGTCAGCTAGTATTATTATATTATAAAGCAGAAGAGTTTGTTTGTTTGTTTGGTTGAACGCGCTAATCTCAGGAACTACTGGTCCGATTTGAACAATTATTTCAGTGTTAGATAGCCCATTTATCGAGGAAGGTTATAGGCTATATATCATCACGCTAAGACCAATAGGAGCGGAGCAGTAATGAAAAATGTTACGCAGACGACGTTGCACGGGTCAGCTAGTTAGTAATAAACCTTTCTAACCTCTGTCTTTCACCTATTTATGCAAAAATCTATCAAAAATAGTAGACGAATAGTGAACTACATTATTTTATTTGCGCAACGCTCCGCCAAGTCACAGCATTTATTCCAATTTACAGACATGTTTGAATTGCCAAGAAGACGTTCAGTTAGTCAGAAAGTTGAATCTACTTGCCCGTACCATTGCGTAGATACCTTTGGAGGAGAGAGTACAAGCAATTTCATGGACGATCAATACAGAAGTATGCATTATGATTGACAAATGTCTGTAGATGTTGCTTATCTATCTATATATAAAAAAAAACCCTATTTCTCTTGGCAATAACTAACCTTCTTCAGACAATAACAAACACAACAAAAAAGAATTAGTGTAATAGGTCCAGCCGTTCACGCGTGATGTACGATGATAGTAAATGAATTTTAATGTTGTGTTTGTCAGAAGAAGGTTCTTATGAAAGAAACAATTAAGAAAGTTGCGGGGTAGATAGGTAGGTAGGGTACGTAGAATAGGTAGCCAGTTGATGGGAGTGAAGCCGCGGCACAGCTAGTTTCTGCATTATAATGTAGTATTCTATGAGAAATTATCTTGATTATTTACTGTCATTTGTCAAGAGTTACAAGGTTTTTTTTTTTCGTGAATTTAGGTAACTTGAACAACCGGACGAAAGCAACATGGAGGTCTAAAGGCAGGATTAGACAGGAGACAGAGACGGTCTCGGTCTCACGCGCGAACTACGTCCTACGAAGCCTTATGGACAGTTACACCGGTCACAGTCTCCTCTCTGGTCTCGGTCTCTGTTCGCAGTCGCATTGCGAACCGCTGCCTTAAGCTGCATGTGCGACGAAATAACAGTAAACGAATTATGACCGCATATGCTTGATCAAGCGGAGAAGTCGAAGAGGAGAGGTGATCTGGGCGTATACCTATTGGGATCTTAGGAATCTAAGCAGGCGACCAGAGCAAAGTCTAAAATAAGTTATACTATTAGGAAAATAGGAAACGAACTGACTTCTGCTTTGGAATATCGGGCCGTCCCATCTCAGACACACTACAACATGTAGATCGATCTTCACAGGTACAGCGTACGTTAGGACGTTGTATAGGCCATACCTGCTTGTCTGCATAAATGTATTTTTACTCTGTTTGGCAGGCAAAGAGATTGAGAAGTGGTACAAGCCAGGTGAGACTTACGATGGAACTTTCACGACCCTCGGATCTGCGTTCGAAGAGTGCCGCGCTGAGGCAGTCGGGCTGTACCTCTCGTTGGTGCCAGAGATATTAAAGTGAGTCTAATAAACACTTGTAGAACATTCACATCAACACGTTCAGTGTTATTTATTTTGTTTGCACGTAAATAATACTGTTCAAAGGCGGTCCTTAGGCGTTTTTCATGAGGTTTTTTTATAAAAGTAGTACTAACACGCTGCTGCCCAACCTTTCGGAATATACAGACGTGATGTTAAAGAATGTTATCTTATGTACTAGCTTTTGGCCCGGCACTTCGGGAAATCCTCTCTGAGTGCTACACCCTTCAAGGAACCTAAATACATAATGCTACAACCTAAATAAATCACTCAGTAATGCAAGAATTTTATATAGGATTGATGATTGTATCTTTACCGTTTAGAATCTTCGGTTACGAGGGCCAGGAAGCCGACGACGTGGTGTACGTTAACTGGCTGAGTCTGCTGTGGAACGGAGCCGCTAAGGCTACGGAGATGTATCAGCCGGCCACCAAGACTTGGCTGCAGGTAAAACTGCTCCTTAGTGTTTTTTTAAGTTATAATTTGATAGGATTAGTTTTAGGGCCTCTTTCACCACCCTTGAGTAAAGTATCGAGTAGACTAATTGCCAATTAAAGTCACCCGTAACTGCACGTGTCAATTTCATGACGTTCGAGTAGCACTAATCAATGATTAAACTGACCAGTAACTTACTTGCCACGTCGTTTGCCAATTAGAGTGTTTACTTGACGGTTAACAAATTTTCACTATACATTTTTGGAAATGTCTCGAAAACCATAAGTCCTATCAACTCAATTCTTTTTGTAAAAGTGGTTTTGGGTCAAGACCTTTATTTTAAAACTAATTTCAAAACCCTATCACTTATATCAAAAAATCACATTTTCAATCTACGTAATCATTCACAAAACAAAAACCTTACATCTAAATTCGCATTTAAACTAGAATCTAACTAAACCTATGATGCGAAAATATCCTTATAACACTAATTAGAGAATGCTAAACCTAATCTAATCTGATTCAATTATAATTCTAATTAGTTTTCCTTACAATTTCCTTGTTTGATACGGTCGCGTCCACCATTACTTGCGCCTATGGACGCGGACGGGGTCTTATCGCCGACACTAACACAGTTTGGTATTTCTGTACAAGTGAAAAGTTTGCACTTCTATCTCTTTTAACTTTATCCATGATAATTTATAAAAAAAATAAATCCACACGCAATAATTTCCTAACCAAAAACACAACAAACAATACACAAAATGAAATGACAAATGACAGCTAACCTGCCAATGACGTTTGACGAGTAACGTAGTAATATTGAACGAATGCAACGTATGATTTGTTAAGTCATTCACTTAACCGGTAAGTTGTTACTCGAAGCTTTATTTTCGCTTGTGAAATTGACAGAAGATACTCGTAAGTTTTACTTGCCGATTAACTTTAATTGGGAAGTAACTAATCAACGCTTTACTTGGAGATGGTGAAAGAGGCCCTAGACTTCCACATATAAGGCGGTCCCGTGACTTCGTACGCACATATCTTCCCGTTCCCGAAGGAATTTTGGGATTAATTATACATAATTATAAACCTTCCTCTTGAATCTCTCTGTGTATTGATGAAAAACGGCATTAAAATCCGTTGCGTAGTTTAAAAGATACAAGCGTACAAACGGAAACAGCGACTTATACTATTTAAATACTTTTGGTTCCTATTTATCTGCAGTGTTCCAGTTTTCTTTCCAAAACTGTAAACAACAAAGTCTTTACTATTATATGTTAAGCAGGATATTGTTGTTATTACTGTGAACTTTACAAGTGGTATATTCATTATCTTGATGTTTGCACCAGGCGCACGCGCGCGCCCGCTTCGTGCTGATGCGTCTGTTGGAGCTGGAGGGCGAGGGCATGCTCAGCGTCACAGAGACGGAGCCCGGCAAGAACCTGCTGCTGACGCTGCAGAGGGAACATCTCGCCACCAGGGGGAAGAAGATCATTGGTACGTTGGGACTTTGTGCTACTCGTACATTCCGGGGTTAACACATTATTTGTTCGAAAGAGTCATCGCGGCCCTGGAACGCAAAAGCAGCGGAGGAACACGAATGAGTTTTAGCCAGTCTGCCCTTATTTCATTTTCAAGATGTTTCATCTTATACGCTCCAACCTTCGGTTTATACGCCCATGCCATAGCACGCAAAATGCCGCAGACACGCATATTGTCAGAAATCGCAGAATGAGACTGATAAGCAAAAAGGCAGAAACTCGACATGCCAGATACGAGACAAGTCAGATACGCAGAATGTCGGATACGTAAAAAGTTTTAAGGCTTGACCGCACTTGGCGACACTTCGCGGCAGCGGAGCGACGCGACACGCAACAATGTTCGCACTTGAAGTGTCGCGGCGCGTAGTTACGCTGCTGCGTAATGCGACCTTTCACGCATGGAACGTTTCTTACGTCACAAGTCCTTGACGCCCCGCGGTGCCCCGCGGGCGGGCGCTCATTCAAGAGTAATCTGACCCCGCTTACAAAAAACGTTATTACAGCGTTTCTGTAGCTTGTATCCTCACACTTGAAACGGTTTCGGGTTCGTTAATTATGTCGTCATGAAATAAATCACAAACAAAAGTCTTATTAGTACTCGAGAAATAAATATATCCTATTGAAATGAGAGAACTTGCTGAATGTAGTTATGTTGCTGTTTATGTTATTTCTGACAAAACTATTGCATCAATTTACACCAATTTTTGGGATCTAGCTTATGAAAAGAAGAGTAATCTAATGACAATGATCTTTTATATGAGTTCTATAGCCGATTATAGCAATATTCAAGCTCAAACTTCATAAAGCGCGGCGCCATTTGTTGTTTTTTATTGCGTAATTCAATGCGCTATTTTGATAACGATTATCAGAGTTATATCAAACAGATTCCAATTGGAAAAGCTTGTAGAATACTACCTATATATTCATTAACGCATTGTTAACTATAAATCGTTACAATATGCTTACTTTAATTGTAAAAATAGCCAAAAACCCAAACAATAACAATTTTGACCTTGACGAACACTCGGAACTACGTAACTTTTGTTGGCTCAATAAAACAAGTTTTGTTATGTTATTTCATGCAAAAAACTAGCTACATACTTGTATGAAATACTGATAAATGATTATTTATCCACTTACCCTAGAATATTGCACTAAAAACACACAAAATTCACTAAAATCACTTCACCACTTGCGCGCGAAATCACCGTGACATAGAAACTTTTGACTAGAGTTTTTGAAATGTCATTTTTGAAAGGTGTCATTTTTTGCGTTCAATTTGTAGGAAATTTATCCAAAAACGTAAATATCCAAACTTGTTCATAGACAAGTAGTCTCTAAGTATTGATAATATGGCCTACAATGGAGTGGGTGAGAGCGACCCCCGGTGGTCGCTTGGGGTTTGACGGAATGGCGCGATGAATTTCGCGCGACCGCCCGGTGGTCGCTTGGGGAGGGAAAGGACCTCATACAATTTCTTACAAAGAATATTTTGCCGTTGCGTGTCGCGTCGCTCCGCTGCCGCGAAGTGTCGCCAAGTGCGGTCAAGCCTTTAAACGTTTCAGAATTTACATTACTATATACAAGGTTATTTGTAAAACACCGACAACCTCTCAGGACTATGTTACTAACATCATTATCAACAACTTTTGTTTTCTACTTTTAAAAATTCATCAAATGTTAGTTCATCTGGTCTTCATACAAAAATAAAAAAATATTTAAATTGAAAGCTAAAGAAAGACAGAGCTTTCTTTTGCTTCGCATAGACTTCGTAACATTTAGTGCGTTCAATTTCAATATGTTTTATTTAAATGTAATTTTGCGACGAAGTCTATCGATCTGACAATATGCGTGTCTGACATTTTGCGTCTGTCATAGGGCGAATAAACCCAACCTTCTTTTCGAGTCTAACACTCCCTTCTGCTCCGCCCAGAGCGGGAGGAGTCATTTGATAATTTACCATCCCTAAAAAAAACTCTACTCGTATTGTTTGCTTATACCGTCAGTATTCTAATCTCTTGTTTGTATGAAAACCATGCGATGCGTAGCGGCGCGGGCGCTGCGAAAATATGTCTGTTTCCACCAGAGCTAGCTAAGCCTGACTAGGAAAATGAAGTGATCTTACTGACGCTCTTTTTTCCTTGCGCACCACCTGGCTTTCTCGCAAAAAGTTGGTAAAAAAAAGCACTTTAAGAATAGCTTTCCAGAAAAACTGTGTAATATAACGGTAGAGAGTGAAAGCGGAACAGTAAGAGTTAAAATACCAATAGTAGAGCTTCTTACTTCTAATGGAGCAATTTTTTATGGGTTTTTTCCATAGTGACGAACTGCTCTGCTTGACGCTGAACTCAAGCCGGCTTTAAGCTCCATTTCCACTCAATCGCTTCATTTGCCAAGCGTCGCTCAGCTCAAGCGATTCTAATGGCTCTTAACAAACACATCCCTCGCTATGTATCCTCACATATCTCTGGTGGAAACACAGCCTTATTCCGTTTACCATACTAGTACAATCTAAGCTTATATAAACATACATTCCACCGCAATCTACAAAAACTAAATCTCGCATCAAATTTCAGGTGATTTTCTAGTAAAACTGCAAACGATAAAGGCCACAGCCGACTTCGAAGCTGGAGACAAGCTGTTCGAGAAGTACAGCCGCCTGGACGAGCCGTGGGGCCGCTGGCGCGACATCGTGCTCATGCACAAACAGCCGCGCAATATCTTTGTGCAGCCCAACACTGTCCTTATCAATAGCAACAAAGGTATGCAAAGCGGAGATGTTTTATGGCGTACTAGCTTTTTCCCGCGACTTGGTACGCGCATAATTCGGTTTTAGTCCATAGGAAAAAATTCAGCTTTCTACCACCAGAAGTTTCGGCTGTTCGTTGTCTGTCAGTCACTCAGTCACCAATGACGGAAGAATTATATAATATTGACTAGCTGACCCGTGCTACTTCGTCTGCGTAACATTTTTCATTACTGCTCCGCTCCAATTGGTCTTAGTGATGATATATAGCCTATAGCCTTCCTCGATAAATGGGCTATCTAACACTGAAAGAATTTTTCAAATCGCACCAGTAGTTCCTGAGATTAGCGCGTTCAACCAAACAAACAAACTCTTCTTAGATGATTATCTTTAGCTTGTGGCTTACCTCCCGTGAAAGTTGGTAATCATCGCAGGGATACGTACTCTCGAGACGTAAAGTATCTTATGTCGTTCACTAAGGATTCATCCTATATCTGTAGATAACAAAATCCATCAAAATTGGGCCAGACGAATGAACAGACAGAATTATAAACTTGCTTTCGTATTTCTAATATTCGAATGGATGATACTAGAGATTACTCATCCAAAAAAGTGAAAAAAAAACTACCACTCAAAAGAATGAATAGGTATTCGAAAATACTTTGTTTCCCTTTATTCCAAAAGAAACTGAACTTTAATGCTTTTATGCCATGCAAAACGGAAAGTCATAAAAGCATCATCGGGCTGAGCAATGTCTGTCAGTGAACTTTATGTTGGACGAGGTTTTTTAGTCAGTGCATCGTCTTAGGGGCTAGTTACCTGTACTTAGGTTATGGAGAGTTACTTACTAAGAACCGGATAGTCACATGCTTCTTGTTGTATAGCTCTCTCACACACACTGGAACCAAGATGGCTTTGAAATGCCATAAGATGTCCCCAGGTCCAGGTAGAGCCAGAATAGGGTTAACCTTTAGACTTCAAGTTTACTGTTTCACTTATTGTTGTTAAACTTGGACACAAAATAATGCTATATTCTCTTTACATTACAGGTGAGGAAGTGGACATGAAGCGCTACCCAGCGTCGGCCGAAGGTATGATCAAATCGTGGGTGGAACGTTTCCCCAACACAGATATCGATGAGATACTCGAACACCTGGCAGACAATGACAGCAAATACTTCGAAGAACTTCAACCCATCGCCGAATAAAAAACACTAACAAAAATTACTACAGTTGTAGCATTTCACGAACGCAGTTTCTTGGGAAACTACTATGACAAATATTTTTAAGGCATGTTATAATTTCGGGAACGTGCACGACATGGACTATGCCATCTAGTGTTGCATATTCGAAAGTGATAAGTAAAACATACTTAACATTGACGCCTCTGTGCTACCATCTACAGTTCCTGCACGCTCCGTTTAGAGGAACGCGCACCTAAGTCATCTAGCGTTGCAAATAAAATAAACTAGACAATCACACTTCTATGCTAGTTTCTGCACGTTGCCTATATCATAAAATGTTAGAAAACGACATGCATTGATTGCTGTTACCGTGGCTGGTCCCATTTCAAGGCTGCAAGATACAAGGCCCGACGCGCGTTCGTGATTTGCAACCATTGTACTTCATAACCTATTATTAATATACTCGTACTGGTACTAAATTTAAATATCAATTTAATATCATAATATTAATAGAAACCAAATGTATACTGATTCTTTTTATTGTTAATATACTCGTACTTAGAAGTACTTAAAATGTCAAAGTAATATCATAATAAATACCGAATGTATACCAATTCTGAGTTTTATTTGTCAGTATAATTTGATTAACAAAAGCAATTGACTTTTACAAAACAGTTCTAGCTTACTACCATCAGCCACTTAATATTATAATAAATGACAGAATAAGTTGGTATACGATACAGAAATATCATCGCGTATATAGTTACTACGGTTTTACCAATCGCCCGTCACGATATGATTTATTCCAAAAAAATCATACACACATTGCCTGTTTACCAGAGTACCATAACGCACTTATCTCACTGCCGACGAAGAAGCGATTAGCTATCGACTATTCTCTCGCTGAAGAAAAGGACGAAAGATAATTATACTATTTCATATATAGTCGATTTTCATAGTTGATACCTAGCTGGCTGTTCACGCTGCCGGCAAGAACCCTCTTCTTACCACTAGTTTGCCCCAACGACGAGAGACCAACCAGCGGTAATTTCTAAATACCTATAGTGCGGGCCGGAGCGAGTGGTGCGAGTAATCGCTCGTCGCACAAGAGCACTCGCTTATATCCGAACAACAAAACTATCGGAACTACGCACTCGCTCCTCGCTGCTCGCTAACTCGTATCTAATTGCTAGCTTTATTCACTTCTCGCTTATCGTCGGCGGTCAGACACGTGTCTAAGATAGGACCAATTTTACAAGTGACAGCCAAAAACTAACTCATACGGTATATTATGCTGATGGCTAAAATAAAAGTGTCTAGCTCGTTGGCTTTCCAAGAAGTTTGGTAATAGCACGTATGGCATGTAACGTCTCATTTACGTACGTACTGTCTTATATCTATACTAATATTATAAAGCAGAAGAGTTTGTTTGTTTGGTTGAACGCGCTATTCTCAGGAAGTACCGGCTCGAATTGAAAAATTATTTTTGCGTTGGATATTCCATTTATCGAGGAAGGCTATAGGCTATATAACATCACGCTATGACCAATAGGAGCGGAGCAGCAATAAGAAATGTTGCAAGCGGGAAAAAAGCAAAAATCAAGTATTACGAAATTATTCCTCTTTAAACCTAAAAAAAGTCATCGACAGCATACGTCTATCCCTTTAGGTTAACTCACTATAACTCTTTTTATGGAAATAAAATTTGTTCTAAAATAATGCATTGAAGAGTTTGTTTGAACGCGCTAATCTCAGGAACTACTGGTCCGACTTGAAAACCTATTTATCAAGGAAGATTATAGACTTTATATCATCACGTTAATACAAATAGGAGCGGAGCCTTAATGGTAAATGTGACGCAGACGAAGTTGCGCGGGTCAGCTAGTTCAACATAATCCTCTAAATACAGCCGTAGGATCAAGAGTTTGTTTATTTTTACACACACTGACATCGCTTTCGGAAGCGGCAGATTTCAAAATAACAACAGCGCCCGCGCTGTGTTTTATTACAATATAAATATATATATTAATAATGATTAAAATGAATATTCTTACATCTATTTTGAGAACTTAAATTAATAACCATCACCAACCAGCAATAAACATCATGTCTGCCTCTCAAAATGGATGTAAGAATGGGTCCCGCGGTACTAAAGAGTTACTCCTCATTGATATGGCAATTAGCCGTTGTTCGGCGTTCCCGAAAGGATCTGTCGACATGTTGGATAGATTATAAGAAGGCCTATGACTCGGTGCCTCATACATGACTCATGAGGGTGCTAGAATTGTATAAAATAAAGCTACGCACCTTCCTGATGTCATGTATGGGGCAATGAAGGACAGACCTTCGCTATCCAGGATGTCGAAATATCCAAAGGAATAGCGAATCGATAAGGATCGAGCGGGGTATATTTCAGAGCGATAGTTTGAGTCCGCTTTGGTTTTGCCTAGCCTTGAATCCTCTAAGCACACTGCTGGAGAATTCAGGACTAGGCTATCGGTTGAAGAGAGGTGGGCAGGTTATATCTCACCTCCTTTACATGGATGATCTGAAGCTCCATCAGTTGCAGATTGCAACTGATGGAGCTACTGAAGGTAACTGAAACTTTCAGTAGCGCCATCAGGATGGAGGGTGTGGACAAATGTGCAGTCATGCATGTAAAGCGTGGAAAGATTCGTAGAGCATCCGTGGGAACTCAACTCTCAGATTCCATAAACCGAGATCCCTTTCTTCAACTGAAACTTATAAGTATTTGGGTATGTCGGAAGCGTTAGGTATCAATGTTACTGACATGAAGCAATCGTTGAAGGAGCTCTTCTTTGGCCGCCTGAAGAAGGTATTCAATAGCCTTCTATCGGGCGGAAACAAGGTGCGCGCCTTCAACGGATGGGTCATGCCGGTACTGATGTACTCTTTCGGCGTACTCAAATGGTCTCTTACAGAACTTGACGCCCTGGATAGGCGGGTCTGTACATTACTTACTGCATATCGAATGCATCACCCACGGTCGTCGGTGTTGAGACTGTATATTCCGCGAAAGTGTGGTGGTCCAGGCATTTTAAATGCCAAGACTCTTCACAACCGCGGGGTATGCAGTCTCAGGGAATATTTCCTAGGTGTCGACGTGGGTATGCATCGAGATGTAGTGGCGGTGGACAAGGAACTCACCCCGCTCTCCTTGGCAAATGAGAACTGGCGTAAACCTGTGGTGCTTGACACTAACAATCGCAGGACGGTATGGCAGAGTAAAGAGCTTCACGGACGCTTTTTCCGGAATCGACGTAGATCAATTAGCGTCCGTTGCTTGGCTGCGTTTCGGTGATCTTTTCAGAGAAACCGAAGGTTTTATCTGTGCAATTATGGACGAAGTTAGCATGGTCGACATATGTGGGGCATGTCACCGTCCGGAAGAATCAATTCGCAACATTATTTCTGGTTGTTCTCGTCTAGCTATCGCAGAATACTTTGACGACACGGTTGGCGCAATGGTTGAGCGATTGACTGCTGCGCAGCATGTCGCGGGTTCGATTCCCGCACGGAACAAATATTGTGTGCGTTCGCCCAGCGGAATGTTGTTGAATTAAAAGATTTTAATTATGCAGATATTTAGTGTATGACGTCGTATAATTGTGTATGGTATAAAAAAAATTGTGCACGCAGCCATTGTGGAGAAATTCACCAAAAACTGATTCCGCTGGGCGAACGTTGTCCTGGCGGAACTTTTTTTAATCCATAGATTTTAGAAGAAAAGAGATGTGTCCAAAAATTAGTGTGTATTTGTGTGTAATTGTGTATGTATGAATAAAATTAGTGCATGCATAAACTTCGGAGAAATTCAAGTTTCCGCTACGCGAACGTTTGGCCATTACCTAGTTTTCATATAAAGCGCTTACATAGAGAGCTGTAGATTTTTACATAAGTTGTTTTGAATTTGTTTATATTTGTTTAAAAAATAGATTTAGAAAAAATCGTAGGGCTTAAAAGATAAAAATATAAACGTAAAATACGCTTATTAGGTCTTAGTTCTTAAAGTATGCACTTTGGGGTCTAGATTTTCACGTTTATACTAACCTTGTAAGTGTCTGCAACATGTTGCCAAGTATCAATGATGTTCCGTTAGTAATTAAAGAGTTATAGGACAATTTACCATGAATTGATCACTGTTTACAAAGCAGTCAAATATCACGACGTTCTAAAGGAATTGCATGGTAAAATGTATGCCAATAATTAGTGTATTCATTCAACTATTCACATGCAAAATTTCATGTCATTAAATTCAGTAATTAAAGAAAAACAATTATAATACTGACGAAGCATCGAAAACCTACATAACCCGACCAAGTTCGAATAGCTACAAAAAAGCGGCCGTGCAATATATTTAGGTAACATCCCAAAATTTACAGTATAATATCTGTATTGAATTGGTATAGGTGATAACACAATTGTTGTTTCGATATAATAATGTCATTTATTTTTGTACACATACTTTTTAAATGTATTTGACTATGACAGAAAGTACGTACTATTTACGTAGGTACTTTATTTAAGTATGCTTTTGAGACTTTAGACATAATCTAGATATACCTATTATTTAAGACAAATAAAATTCATACAGCTAATTCCTATTGAAGATTTCACGGATCAGGATTCTAACTAAGTATAGACACCTTAGGGAAATTAAATAATTACCACATGTAAGTACCTACCTACTGCTGTTTAGGTAAATATTTATCATATTGTAGCTTATTACACTATTTAACCAATGGACTAGGCATGCACGAGCGTTCCCCTTTGCAACTTTAGTGGATCAAACAATCTAATAACTTAAAAAAAAACTACTTCTTGAATCGATTTTTTAATTGATGTATACCGTTGTACTGGTAGTGACTTATGTATGTTGAGGTTATTTACTGTATTTGCTACTCATTTAAGAATATTTTCTTGAAAATACCTTTTATATACCAATGTTTTAGTTTATAAGCACTTTTTTAATGTTGATCAAATCTAAACAACTGAATAGTCTAGTTATGTGATGTGATTTTAATTTTTATTGAAGCTCGAAATATTATACTTACCCTTATATTCATAATCGTTTATTAAACCTATTTTAGTTAAAACACATTTAAGTCTATTGCTGTCGTTGCAAGCGTTTTTTAACGTTATCATAATTACCTACTTACATAATTAAGTATTATATGTAATTAAAAATATTTTTGTACTCGAATATTTAAATAGAGAAGTACTTGTTAATTGAAGATTTATTTTTATCGTAGATAGTGGCGTTATTATTAAAAAAATAATTTTCATTCAAGAAATGCAATTGTTTTATTTTTTCCTAACGCTTGTGTACGTAACTGTACCATATTAATAAATACTATATTGCAAGGTTATGAACGTTTCTAAGATATATGGCACGGCCGCTTTTTTGTAGCCATCCGAACTTGGTCGGGTTATGTAGGTTTTCGATGCTTCGTCAGTATTATAATTGTTTTTCTTTAATTACTGAATTTAATGACATGAAATTTTGCATGTGAATAGTTGAATGAATACACTAATTATTGGCATACATTTTACCATGCAATTCCTTTAGAACGTCGTGATATTTGACTGCTTTGTAAACAGTGATCAATTCATGGTAAATTGTCCTATAACTCTTTAATTACTAACGGAACATCATTGATACTTGGCAACATGTTGCAGACACTTATAAGGTTAGTATAAACGTGAAAATCTAGACCCCAAAGTGCATACTTTAAGAACTAAGACCTAATAAGCGTATTTTACGTTTATATTTTTATCTTTTAAGCCCTTCGATTTTTTCTAAATCTATTTTTTAAACAAATATAAACAAATTCAAAACAACTTATGTAAAAATCTACAGCTCTCTATGTAAGCGCTTTATATGAAAACTAGGTTATGGCCAAACGTTCGCGTAGCGGAAACTTGAATTTCTCCGAAGTTTATGCATGCACTAATTTTATTCATACATACACAATTACACACAAATACACACTAATTTTTGGACACATCTCTTTTCTTCTAAAATCTATGGATTAAAAAAAGTTCCGCCAGGACAACGTTCGCCCAGCGGAATCAGTTTTTGGTGAATTTCTCCACAATGGCTGATTGCACAATTTTTTTTATACCATACACAATTATACGACGTCATACACTAAATATCTGCATAATTAAAATCTTTTAATTCAACAACATTCCGCTGGGCGAACGCACACCAAATATTTGTACGACCCACAAGTATTTGTTCCGAGCCTGGGTGTTTTTCTATCTATAATATGTATGTATTTACAAAAAAAAAAATTATATAAGTAGTTTATTAGGCATCTCGTTACCATAACACAAGCATTAGGTTGCTTAGCTTGGGATTATATGGCGTTGTGTGAAATGTCCAAGGATGTTATACAGGCACAACCTTGTAGCTAGGATTATCCATCAGCAACTTGCTCTGAAATACTCTCTTGTGGACTCGGGAGGTGCCGTACTACAGGTATGCGCCCGACCCAGTTCTTGATAATGGCAATATATCACATTGTACTGGGATCGGTCTATCATCACTGACAGGACTATTCTTGCCAATAAGCCTGATATAGTGGTGGTGGGCCGAATCGAGAAGCGTGCAATGATTGTAGACATAACCGTCCCGCATGATGAGAACCTCGTGAAAGCCGAGAAAGATAAACAAATCAAATATCTTGACTTGGCTCGCGAGGTTGTCGACATGTGGGATGTGGATTCTGCAATCATTGTACCGATAGTCGTGTCGGCCAATGGCTTAATAGCCACGAGCCGCGACCAACACCTAAAGAGGCTCTCGTTGGGCAGCTGGATCAAGGGCTTGATTCAGAAAGCGGTACTTCTGGACACGGCTCTCATTGTCAGGAGGTTCCTCTCTCAGGAGCCCTGACCGCCGGTAGCTTGGACCCTGTTCCCGAAAATATAAAAATAGTAAGTGCGTCCAGCAAAGGAATTCCTTGCCGGAGTCTGTGTTTCCTGGTAGTTACAACCTGGGAGTCTTTAAGTCAAGAGTGAATAGGTCACTTCTAGACAAGCGTGCTCCATCTTAGACCGCCTCATCGCTTACCATTAGGTGAGATAGTGGTCAAACGCGTGCCTAAGAAAGTAAAAAAAAAAGTTTATTTTATGTAGAAATAAGTTTTAAAATGAATAAACGAAAATTAAAATGAAATACAACAAAAGAAAACGTGTCGTAGATCAATGAAATCTATCAATCGTAAAAGAAATATGTACCTACTCACATAAATGATTTTATAGTTGGGTAGGTAAACATTTAATACTCCATTTGAAGGAAATTTTGGCAGGTCATAAAACAGGCAGGGCGCTCGTTCTGCGAGAGCTCAGTAGGTATGACCTGTGCTATGACCATGCAATGCTTCTCAAGCTTACCGTCCTTTTTCCGCACAAAACACCACATATTTGGGGACCAACGAGCAGCGCGAAGAGCGGGAGCTAAGAGACAAATAACTCGCTCAGCCCGTTTCATGCTCACTGCAGTTGCTGTGAGCTGAATGTAAACGGGTACCACGACTTACAAAACTTTTGCAAAAACATGAATGGCGACATAAACAATAAAACACATTTTTAACTATATAATTTATTCACATTCAATACAAAACGTGTGTGATAGCAAGTTTAATATCAATCGTAAGAATCACAGTTCCAATGTCACCGCGGTAACTATGACAAAAAGAGAAACATTAAAAATTATCACACACCAATAAATAATTTCAATTCTAATAAAAATTAATAAATAGATTCGAAATAACGAAGATGCAACGGATTTTGCGTAAAATTATTGCTTTTTTTAACAGTTAACACCAGTGATATCTAACTAACGCTCCCTGATTTTTACAGCAAAAGAATATTGAGACGAGCAGCGTGACAACCACGCGACCTCGTTTACAATACTAGTTGAGTAGAACAAACAGCAGCTTACAATAATACATTTAAAACTGAAAACGCTATTGCTAAAAATATACACGTTTTGTGTGAGTCTCTAACAAGTCCGGTCTATAAATAGTTATCCCTAATGAAATCATCTAAGCACCATTCTATTCGATTACTGTTAACGTCGTGACTTAGCATTCAATACTATGATTACGATAAATATTTAAACTTAAATTGACTTAGGGTCACATAAAAAAATGTAAATTGATAGTAACTAAGAAAAATTATAGTTAATAATGATGAGTAAAACGTATTTGTGCAAACACACTCTAAAACTTGTGTCATTTTATATGTTTCAATAAAATGGACTATATCAAATCCAGTCACTTATGTTTTACAAAGGCACATAAGAATCAATTTACAATAAACACTTAACAAAAAGTCCACTCTTTGCAAAATATATTATTACACTTTAATAGTCAATCGTATATTTATTATAACAGTAACAAAATCTGTTCAGCTTGACAAGCTGTATCAAATGTGCGGCAGTCGATCACCGCGCTTTGGAGAAAGCCAACAAAGTTCATACAAAACATTTATAAATACTATCTCTTGTAATTTGATGAATCTGTGTGAAACTAGCTACACCCTATTAATAACTAAATTGATTTGAAAATCCAAATGCCTAACATTTGGAAATGTTCAAGTTACATTTAATTCTAATTTTGCATGACTTTTAGGATACTTTGAATTCAGTGAGAGATTCATTGCAATAAGTATTACCTATATTTGCCACTAAAGACAGTCTTCTGTCGGTGATGAGATTCTTTTAATTTACATGAAATCTAAAACACGTGAGTATATTCTACGTTTGGCAAGAGTATCGATACAGCCTCGATTAGATCAACACTAATGAAAGACTATAATGAAATTGTAAAATAGTTATAAGAAAACAATGAAAGCATCAAGTTCCGTCAGATACACCTACACCTAGTCCTCGCAATAAGTTCGCAAAGTTAATTGTCAAAAATGCTTATATAAATCACAAAATCAAGTAATATCCTGCACAATCAATAATTCCTCTCAGTCAACTTTCTCAGAGCATTCTGCACCGTCGCCTTGGCGGTCGCCTTTCGGTGAGATATTGGATCTGAAACATTATACGCACGTTATGTGGCGGGAAACACACTCCCAACGAAGCGGCTCTTCTTCTTGTATTGCTCTGTGATGTGTCAATTATGAAGTGCATTACAAGTACATTTAAAATATTAATACTACTGTCATGATTTTGAACGTTAAAATGATGTTGATAGCTGCTGTGATTCTGTTTTCAAGTTCTCTAAGAGCAATATCATTGTGGACTCATTAAAGTGAGTATTAGATCTAATATCTACATTCGGTGGCATACTAGTATTTTACATATTTCACAAAACTTATTCGTTTGCTTATGTATAGGATGTAAAACTTTTTAAAAGCATTAGTGCTATAAACTTTAATTCGGAAGCGTGAAGCGTGCACAGAATAAAATCGTATTATCTTTCACGTTGGGAAAGTTATTTGAAATTATTTACGTGACATTTAAGTACAAAAGTATACACACCTTGGCAGTGTTTCCTTCTCAGCATCTGGTTTCCTGGTCACGCTGATTGATATCTTTTTTCTTTGCCTTATTTTTTCCAATATGTTTTCAGGGCTCGGTTCTTTTTCGCTTTCTTTCAAAATAATCGCAGAGTTGCGAGTAGTTCTTTTTGGTCTATAAGTAGCATAGTTACCAGGCGAATACATTGATATGGTTCTGTTGTATTTGTGCGGATCTCTCAACGAATTGACAAGACTATTATCCTCAGTTCCATCGGAGCTGTCCAAAAGGGATTTCGTTCTGGAGTACCGGTTGGCACCGTACGAGGACGGTTGGTCATAGTCTAAGTAACTTCTGCTCCCCGGATATTTCCTAAAGTCGTTGCGATCGAGAGATCTATAAGTATCAATTTTATCATTCAGTCCATAGTTTTCAAACCTTAAGTTAGTCCTAGTGTTAACAGGCAGGTCGGTTAAAAGAGATCTATAGCGTTCCGTGGATGGCGACAAGTCAGACGAGACGGAGAGCCCGGGAGACAGCGGCGACAGGTCGTACGTGAGCGGTGACGTGGGCGACACGTCCAGCTTGTCCGGCTGCGCGTGGATCCTAGCCACCGGGTCGTACTCGGCCGCTCCGGGGCCCACTAAACTACTCTTTCGTCGTTGTTTCTTTTCGTTGAATCTTGAGTAAAAGCTTTTCCTACGTATTCTATCGACAATGTCTTCTTTCTCAGGCGTGGTGGAATCGTGACTGCGGAGGTGTATTGTGGTATTTTCTGAAGGTGAAAGGGGATTTCTATCGGAATATTTATTATCAGCACTAATATCAGACTTCAACTCTGAGTTGGAAATAGTTGACCTACTTCTCGACCGACTGCGACTCTGTGCTTCAATGTTATCGGTATGTGTGCTACTGTCTACAAGTGTGGCATTCTTTTCTGGAATATCTTTCTTTTCAGTCTCACCGTCAACAGAGGAAATATTCATAATTTGAGGTTCTATCACAGAATGAGTAGGAACTATTTTCTTAACTCTTGGCAATCTAGAGAAATCTAATTTTAAACTGTTTCTAATGTTCTTTGTTTCGTTTTCCTTTTTGGACGCAGGTTGATCATCGTTATCTACGGACAAGTTAGAGACGCTGTCACTAGAGGTTCTGCCGTATTTGTTTTTGCGTCCAAGACCATTCAATAGTAGCGACGTTGGGCGGCGGGGTTTGTCTGTGTCGAGTCTGTCCGCATTGGCTTCAGGATTAGATTCAGTTTTACAATTACTGTCAGTAGGCTGTTCAAGACTTTCACATTGTGATTTTTCAACAATCGGTTTTGATCTTTCCTTGGGCTCGAATTTCTTAAAAAGTCCTAATACTTTAGATACGGTGGTTTTGTTTTGAGGGGCTTGCTGAGTCTCCAGAGCGGCGACATCAGTCAGTGTGACGGCTCTTTTAATGAGATTCGATTCGGTAGTAGGCTCGACGTTGACTGGCACCGATTGCTCTCGTTGCAATCTGCTTAACTTAGAACTATCTTTCTTCGTCTCATTCTTTAAACTATTTTCAGCCCCCTTTTCTGGGGAGCTAGACTTATTTGACGCAAACTTTTCTAACTTATGACCTATAGATTGCAAAACAGATTTCTTTTTTGCGACAGTTGCTGGCTTCGTACCATCCTCATCGGCAACCTTTTCCTTAAGTTTCTTTGTAACTTTCTTCTTTTCAGTTGTTTTAGAATCAGTAGTTTCTTGGTTGCTTCCTAAATCAGCCTTAGATTTCGATGAAACTTTTCTTATAATCTTTTTCTTTACTGTCCCTTTCTTTTCTGTTTGATCAGTTTCACCAGACTTTGTGACTGTTTCGTCTTTCTTCGACGTTTGAGCAACAGTTGTGTGTTTAGCGTCTCCGTTAGATGTAACTTTCACAACATCAACAGATGGTCCGCCATTCGGAACTGTCATACTATTTTCTAGTTTAACTTCTGTCGTTTCAGACTTATCATCGTCTCTGTTTTTGATAATACTATACTTTTTCAAAGACAAACTAGTGTCGCTAGATTTGACATCTGTCTCTGATTTACAATCGTTACTTTGCTCCAGCTTTGTATTACTTTTTACCGAATCGGATTTTGTCACTACTTCTGGCTTTTTCTTAGGCAAGGTAATACTGAAACTTACTTCTACATCTGATTTGATTTCGGGATTGTTAACTTCATCTTTAGAATCTTCTATTTTAACGTTACGACTAATATAAACTTTTTCTGGCGATGGACTACTTGCAGGGTAACTTTTCGGTCTTATTAATTTCGACTCCCTCGGCAAGGACCTCTCTTTATCAAATTCTCTACTAAACGAACTTTCAGGCAGCACACTTTCACTGGGCTCATCTATAGAATCTAAAGTCTTCACAGGGTAACTTTTGGGTCGGATCAATCTGGAATCTTTACTAGAGGAGTTTTCATCGACAACTGATTTTTGTCTTGAGTTTTCTAAATTATTGTAACGTTTCGAGTTCGACGTCGATGCGGACGAATCCAACGCGGTTTCTTTGATTTTGTCAAGAATTGGGAAAAATGGTGTGTTGGACCTACTGCGCTCTTTGCTACCGACGAGTCCAACGGGTGACACACATTTTTTGGGAATGTTGACGTCGTCCCTGAACGCCGGCGGAGCGTCGGCTATGTCTGTGGGACTCTTCGCGACCGCCGCCTCCTGCGATTTGTTTCTTTTCTCTCTGATCTCTCGCAAGATTTTCTGTGTTTCCAACTCCCGTTCTTTCCGTTGGCGCTCATAAAGGTTCTCATCCGGCGGAGAGTCGAAAAAGTCTGATCGAAGGAACCTGGAGACGCGGCGACGCGGCTGGTCGCCGCTGCCCGCGCGCAGCGAGTGGCGGCGCAGCCCCGCGCCCCCCGCGCCCGCCGCGCCCCCCGCGCCCCCCGCGCCGCTACCGTACGATGACGTGTAGCTGGGCTCCGACGCGCCGCTGCCGCCGTCCGAGCCGTACGTGTCATCCAAGGACAGTGCCCGCTCCGGGGTCAAGTATTTACTGAGCAGTGGGCGGTCGCGCGGCCGCGTCGAGAGCGGCTCTCTGATGAGCGAGTTGGGCGACGGACACTCCACGTCCACTGCGGCCAACAGTGGGGTCACCTCCCGCGAGCTAGATCGTCTTCGCGGCCGCGGAAGAGTTGAATACTGAGGTGTCGCGGCGTCTATTGGACTCTCTTCTTTCGTTTCTTTAGGAGTTTCAGGGGCAGCAGCGAGCGGGGCGGGCTCATCGGTAGGCGGAGACGGGTCGACGGGCGCTTCGGGCGCGGGCGCAGGCTCGTCCTGCTCGTGGTCGGCGGAGAGCGAGCGCGCGGGCGCGGGGGGCGGCGCGCGCGCCTGCCCCGCGTGCAGCGACAGCGTGCGGCGCAGCGTGCGCGCGGCGGCGGGCGGCAGGTGCGCGAGCAGCTGGCGCTGCAGGCGGCGCGACAGCGCGGGCGTGAGGCCCGACAGCGCGCGCATCTCGCGCTCGGAGAACTCGATCGAGCTGAGGTCCAAGTCCGACAGGTCTAGTCCGCTTTCGACGTTCGATTCCGAGTTTTGGGGCCCGGTACGGTGCTTACCGGTTTTCTTACTACTACCTGAAATTTAATCGAAAAACACACGTTTCGATCATGCAGAACGCTCGCTGTCATGGACTATTTACAGTGCCGATATTGTGAATCTGTTTGCGTCCGCTCGCGATCGAGAACGGAGGGGAACTACGAGCGGAACCTCCTTGTTTGATCTTTAGATAGAGAATCGAGTACAATAAGACAGAGGGCTCTGTGTGCCCGCAGTGAATCCACGAATGATGCAAACATCGATGCGATCAGTTAAAAGTTAATACATTTCTACAAATACTAAATACTGACTAGTCAAATTAGGTCAAACGTCAAACGTTAAGCTTTAAGTATGCGAAAACAAATCACAAAAGAATGCATTAAAATGTTGCTTCTGTAGGGATAGTAATTTATCAAATGCGTACTAAATTATGGCTTCAGCGATATATTTCACATAGTAGAGGCATCTCTATCTGATAACAGCCGCGGCGCACGGTGCGGAACACAAAAACACATAAATGAAGTAATAAATATAGTTTAGTACCTATTCTTGTGTGGCGTTTGTGGCGGGTTTGTGGTTGGCGCTGGTGCCGCTGTGAAGTGAAGATTTGGTCGGAGCATGCAGTGTAACGCGCAACCCAACTGCAACCACACCAACACAAGCTCACTACGCTGCACTCGCGTCACTGCCACCCCTGCCCCACCCCACCCCACCCCGCCCCACCCCGCCCCACCCCGGCCCGGTAGTCTGGCTGCAGTGGTGCAGCCGCGGTAGCGAATGAGCTCGTGACATGATCTAGTACTGACACAGTGTCGCCCGACATCAAGTGCTACCACATCCACTATCTACACATGTATGCCATGATCACTTGACAAACAAATTAATTAACTGTCACGCTGCATAGTATCCTTATTACTCAATTTTTACTCTTCACTGAAAGTTATTGTCGACAGATCAAAAAAAGAAAAAGAAATTTGATAAATCTACTGTATACAAAATAAATAGTACTGCATTGGCACAGGAGATGCGACATGTGAAATGTCCTGTACGTACATTTCATGCAACAACTGAATTTATGATAATTGAGAGCAACGCAACATTTTCCTGCTAGTGTTAGCGGGTAGGAGAAAGTCAACACCTGCACAAAGAATGCAATTTGAATACAATAATACACTACAATGCAAAAAAATGTTAACTTTATTAATTAAAACAATGTTAATAAACTCTAAAAACACAAGATATATAATAGACTGTAGGTATGTCTGCCGTGTTGCTGGCTGATATATCGATAGTCTATCATAATGACATTGATGTTAATTGAGAAAAAAAAAACAAAGTCGACGGTGGAAAACGTCGCAAATATCGGAGGCAATGGTTACTGTAGTTCGTTGGTGGCGTATATTCGGAGCACTTTATGGAATGGTTTGAGAGTTAATTTATTTGTTTTAGTGAAGCTAGCTTTCTGTGAGTGTCGTTGACCGTGCGAGGCAGCGCTAACTACTTGCGAGTTGCAGTGCGACGGTGACGCGACGCCCTTATTGCGAAGGAATAAGAACCTTATCATATTTGTCAGCATCAGCAAGATATTTGAAAATGTTTATTTTTATTTTCAAAGTATTTATATATATGATCAAACTTATGCTTCTAATACGGTGAGTAGGTAGGTGAGAGCCCAGCTGTGGTTGGTATTATAAGTGAAGAACCTTCTAACAATGCGAACTAGTCTAAGAGCGGTTTTCACCAATGAAACTAATCGCGATCAAGCTGCGTTCTAGAGTTGTCAGTGTCAATATTCCATAGAAAATAATGACACTGACAGCTCGTAAACGTGGTTCATATATTGATGGCGTTCAGTATCAGATTTATGAATTATTTTTTTTTAGGGATGGGAAATCATCCAATGACTCCTTCGGCTCTGGGTGTAGCGGGAGGGAGTGTCAGACTTCTACTGACTAAAACCCATCCATGTTCCTTCATTGCCCTTTGAAGAGCGGATTTCACTAAACGCGAAACTGGCCGCGATCAGTAGATCTAGACTGCGTTCAAGAGCTGTCAGTGTCAATATTCCATAGCAAATAATGACACTGACAGCTCGTACACGTGGTTCATATATTGATGGCGTTCAGTTTCAGATTTATGAATTTTTTTTTTTAGGGATGGGATCATGGGAAATCATCCAATGACTCCTTCCGCTCTGGGTGTAGCGGGAGGGAGTGTCAGACTTCTACTGACTAAAACCCATCCATGTTCCTTCATTGCCCTTTGAAGAGCGGATTTCACTAAACGCGAAACTGGCCGCGATCAGTAGATCTAGACTGCGATCAAGAGTTGTCAGTGTCAATATTCCATAGAAAATAATGACACTGACAGCCCGTACACGTGGTTCACATGTTGATCGCGTTCAGTTTCATTGATGAAAAATATATACAGATAACCAAGGCCTTTTTTTTTTGTTTAGGTATGAAACTTAACTTTTAATAATATGAAAACTGTAGAAACTGCGCAGTCCATCTAACTAGCCTTTTTACCAACTATATTGGGGTCGGTCTCCCGTAAATAGTCCGTATATCCGTATTTTTGCGTAGACCGACTGCCTATCCGACCTCCATAACCTAGTAATAGGGAACATGCATGCGATTTTTTATTTGCAATATAAAATACTTATTAGCTCTAGTAAACAATCATGAAATTATTTTTTAAATACCTTCATCATTTATGAAATTATAAAGCTTCAAAGACTACAGTCAGAAAGAGAAGTTCGATACGAACAGTGACGTCGAATTACACGACGACTATACAGCTGCCATAGAAAACAGCGTTTTCGCGAGAGGGACAGATATGTTTGTTTAAAATATTGTATCTCGTTCGTTTTTTGAGCAATTTAGATTCTAATTTCACTGTTAGTATTATATTTTCGAATACTTTTAAATAAACTGTTCAGATCATAAATACTTATTTCTTGCATATTCCCTATTGGTACTTCTTGGTAAGTTGGTGTCAGATTTCTGGCTTCTGCCAATCCGTACTGCTTGCCAAAGATCTAAAAATGGCAGCCGGGACCCATACACAAACCGACCTCGGCAAACGTTGCTTTACCTTGAAGAACGACCCGTGCGGCTGTTATTATTTAGCTATGAGCTCCTCTGATAGAAACTGCACTCATTCAATGGAAACTTCGCAGTAACCGACAATATTTATCGATACTAAGGGCCAGTTTCACCGGTTACGGATAAAGTGTCGGTTAGCCTATTAGGAACTTATCTGGCAGATGAACTAAAACTTTTGGTTTCACAGGTGTTGGATAGCGATATCTGGCAGATTTATTAAGTATTTGAGTATTATAAAGTATTATAGTATTATAAGTGTCGGTTAGTTATCCATCAGATAACTAAGCGACACTTTATCCGTAACCGGTGAAACTGGCCCTTAGACATTTGTTTACATGACTAAAAAATGTTGCTGAGAAATATGATCAAGCACCTAGGATCTTTGCAACATGTCAAGAATTATAATTATGAATAACCCAAAACATGTTTTAAAGATCACTTTGAAATAAGGCGTAACTGATGAACTGCTTTTCATGCTGCTAATGCCAAACGTACTGTGGAACTTACATAACATCGAGTGTTTTATACAAATAATTCGAATAAAAAGTAAAAAATACAATAATAATGTGCAGCAATATAGAAATGTGTTTTTTTTGAGTAATATTGTGATTTAATTAATTATTATTTAGACAGTGTTTATTTAAAAAAATGAGTTTGATAATCAATTCATGTTTTACATTTAAAATTTTGTGTATGAACTATTGCGAAAACTACAAAAACATAATTAAAAAAAAAAACAAAAAAGAACATCGACTTGAAAAAGATTTATTGAAATGCGGTTTTGCTTAATTTAAAGCCAAAGCTTTAAGATAAAATTCAACTATTTGAGAGATAAAAATAAATGTAATGGAAAATACACCAACAAAATATAGTGTGTGTGTGTGTGTCTCAGGCGTGCTAGTGATACTGGCAACGTTTTCCCCGTGCGGGCAGCAAGCGGTGCAAAGCGCGGCACTCACCTCGCGGCATGTGCTGGCGCGCCTTGAACATGGAGTCGAAGTCTGCGTGCATGTCGCGCGAGCCCCAGCCCTCGCGCCTACAGTACACGGAAATACTGATTATACATAGTTCTAGTAACAGTACTGGAAATTAAAGATCATACAAACTGAGGCCAATCCTCCTGTGCGCTCCGATTGCAACATGTTTTTTTTGTGTTGTTTTTTTTTTCGTCTACTGTAAATTTTAAAGTTAAGAGAGCAAAATAAATTTATTGTTTTTATTAGAAGTTACGCGACTAATCAAGTTAGTTGTCACAATCGAAGCGAGCGAATTTCACTCCAAATCCCTTAAGGGAATCGTCTCAGTTTGAACAGAGCTCTTAAGGTCATGTATGGTAGGAAAAAGAGATAAGTTTGCATTTGCTGCTATACTGTCTTGCAGTTGCGTAAAAAGCGAATATGCAGTGACAAGTAACTGGAAACGATTATTCTCAAAAACTATTACACATAAAAATGGTAAGTGAGTTGCACAGTTATCTCTTTTGCCAAGGGAAAAGACAGTGCAGGAGTACCTACAATGTCAAAAACACAATTCTGAAATCGCTGAAAGCTATAAAATAATATCAAAGTGTTTAATTACGTGTCCTAGTTATTTGTTCTAATTGTTCAGTCACCGGTTTTGCTTCAAATTATTACCGTTGAAACTACGTACAAAAGTGTGAACAGTATTTATTGTAAACTAAAACTTACGTTTCAGAAACACTTCTTTTACTTTCCACATATCTATGAGTGCTGCGTGTAATTATAACAAAACGTGTTACAGTGTCATCGAAACATTAATTTATTTAATTATGATCGTGTTATTGTAGTGTGTAATTATAAATTTATGAAAGTATACTCACAATAAGTTTCTCCTTGGTAAGTGGGGGCTGCATGCATAAAATTAACATAATTTTAGTCGGAAAATAACGATAACAGTTTACATGTTAATTTTCATTCACTTGTATTCATTAAAGTATTGATTATATTTGCGAAATGGAAACGTTAGGAATGAATGTTAAATTATTAAATTGTGTTTTATTATAATCAAACTTAATGAATAGAAATGTTGTCAATTTAAAATGTGAATTAAGCTATCTTGAAGTATTGAAATAGGACTCCAATTTTCAAGATTACATTTATATCGACTTGGTTGATTTTCTATTAACTCAACTTTATATCTCTTTAAAATGCCAGTAACTTCTAAATATTATTTTATTCCACTAGTAAAATATCAAAAAATTGCCAGTGCCTTAAATTTGAATTTTAAATGAGAGTTTCATTATTACCATTTAAAAGATACACCCTGTTACATCAGGTTTTGATCTTCATTCTTCATTTTCATTTATTTATTTGTTATAGAATTATCACAGTTATTGTATACCTAAGCCATATGTAAAGCGAGATTGTTTATGTGTATACCTGTTGAAGAACGGCGACTGTAGGTTGTTGAATAGAGAGTGCTGGCTGAATCCGGGGCCTTCCTCGCCATTCAGGCGGTTCGTCAGTGCGCGTACCTGGAAGTACCGAAAAAAATAATAATTAAGATTCTTAAGTAAAAACCGGCCAACTGCGAGTCGGATACTCACACGAAGGTTTCCTTAACATAAACCAAAAAAAAAACACGTTTCTCTTTCATTTTTAATTTATTATATTTTTTATTATTGTTGTTTTAGCGGCAATAGAAACACACTACTAATATTTCAACCGTCAACTTATTACGGTTCTTGAGATACAGCCCGCTGACAAACAGACGGACGGACGTACAGCGGAGGCTTAGTATAGGGTACCTATGGTAAACCTAAAAAAAGTAACCGAACGAATAAACCACGAAATGAACCGTTTGTGTATAATTGAGAGGAACTAAAATAAACTGCCTGAAGATGATAGAGGCTTAGGATTTATTTCAATGTATCTGTTAAACAACATTAGTAGTTGAGGATGATAGAGACTCGAAAGATCTGTTGCCGTCGGCCATGATTTCACCTAGCAGGGTCATGTTTGAAGCGTTTTATTTGAAGCACTAAATACGCATGCTTATAAAAAAACAATTAAACTGGCGTTAACTTTGGCGAAATTTTGAGAAGAAATAACGTGGTGTCACATTGTAGGAAAATAAGGTTGAATCTCGAATCGTACGTAAAAAATGAAGACATCCTCAGGAAAACCAAGGTAGGTCCAAATTAAGTGAAATTGGGCATATCGCTCGCAGAACAAGCGCCTGAACCCCGAGGGCCGAAACGTTTTCGAGCCGACCTTGTCCCTTTGTGCGTAGCGTTGGCGCGGCCTTCCACGAGCGGTAGCGATGGCCTGGTGAAGGACATTGGAATCCGCTGTGTGAGTCGCACAGGAACGGTCGATGTGGTGACACTTGGTATAGGCCTATGTCCAACAGAGGAATATCTTTCCACTGAAAAAAAAAATGTTGACGAACGTACCCGATGCAGCAGCGTAGAGAAGAGGTTCTCAGCAGTGAGCAGGTGGAAGCCCTCATCCTCTTCGTCGTCCTCCCCGGAGCTGACGGACTCCGCGCGGGCGGCGCGGCTGGGCCGCAGCCGGTGCATGTGCGCGTCTTCTTCCTCTTCCGACTCCCCGCCGCTCACTAGGCTGCTGGGAGGAGCAACTCACGATGTTACATATGGTAAGAGATTGGGGAACAATGCAAAATTAATCGATGTATAGCTTTAGATTCCAGGAAGCGTTATAAGCTCTACAAAGTAAGACTATAAGTACAAGACGAGCTTATGACTAAATAACAGCCGAACAGGTTAAATAACCCTTGCCGAGGTCGGTGTGCGAATGGGTGACCATTTATTACAGACTAAGACTCGTCCGTGCTTCTTCGAGCATGTTAAGCTGCTTGTCTCTGCTTCCATTTGTCTCATCAGTTTATCGTTTCGGGAACTCAGAAGCTAGAAAGACAGATTCAAATCTAGCCAAAGGTAAAGTGTAACCTAGGTCGCGGAGGTCACATACCGTAGTCACGGTATGAGGGTTTTCAGGAAAATTTACTCCACCAGTTGGCGCAACATAGGCGATGGTCCATTTAATTGAAAAAGTGACTTCGACATTAACATGACGCCGACGTCAACTAACAAATGTCAGAAAACAAGATATTTGATAGGTTGTATGGGACCGACACCTTAGTGCTGCCACCTGGTGCTTGACATTTCAGAAAACCCTCATTGAGCTGTAACCGGACTAACTGGAAGTCGACCCAACATAATAAAGACTAAGTCAGATGGAGTGTAAGTACCTGATGCGCCTCGGCTTGGTGGTGCGGTGGTGTCGCACGGAAGGCACGTGGGCGGAGGCCTCGGGCTCCAGGGAGCGCTGGCGCGGCGTGACGTAGCCCTTGCCCTCCACCGCGATGGGGATGATGAACTCGCGCGCCGACTTCTTGATGGGCTCGCCGGGGCTGCTGCAGGCTTCGCTTGCGCTGCCGGATTCCGTTGATGCCAGCCGTCTGGTGGATGGAAAAATATTATGTAGTGAACAGGAAAAAACATAGAGTAGTGTCTTTAAAATATTTCAACACTGATCAAGGTCAAGTTAAAGAAATATAAATAATGGTGTTTCATGATAGATTAAATTCCGAAGTTCAAAATTGAACTGGAAAGCCAACTCTAACTTTTGCTGCCACGATTACAGAGCGTACAATAATGTTTAATATTATTTAGTACAGGTTTCTGATGCTACTATGTTTTATGATGACAGTCTTTTCACGATCTTTGGTATGTAGTTGAGTTACTAACCTGAGCGGAGTAACCCTAGGCGCAGCCGTTGGCATAGCCTTGGGTGTGCCGGGCGTGAGTGGCGTGACGGGCGTGAGCGGCGTGACGGGCGTGAGCGGCGGCGGCGGCATGGCGGGCAGTGGCGGCGGAGACGTGGGGGAGTCTTCTGCCGCCACTGTGATCGGGATGATGCGCTCCACTGATACTCCGCGACTACAGGGACAACGTGATATTGTTAATAGTTCCGAGAAAAGCTATCGTGAAAACAGAACAAGGTGATACTATATACATCATCATCTTCCTGCCCCTATCCCATGTTACTTGGGGTCGGCGCAACACGATTTTTTCTTCCAGTCTGCCCTATCAGCCGTTAAACTTTCACTAACTCCCTTTTCTTTCATATCGCTTCTCACACAATCCATCCGTCTTTTCTTTGGCCTTCCTCTCTCTCTCCATCCATCCACATTTATGTTCATTACCCTTTTAGTTAAATGTGTTTCCTCTCGCCTCTTCACATGACCATACCAAGACAAGCGATTCCCTTTTAACTTTTCAGTCACTGGCGCCACTGTGAGAAATGACTACATTAGAGGTAGTTTAACTACCTCTAATGTAGTCATTTCTCACTTTATCCATTCTTGTTACTCCACACATCCATCTCAACATTCTCATCTCCGCTACATGCAATCTATTTTCATCCGTATTTTTCACAGCCCAACATTCTGATCCATACATTACAACAGGCCTTATCACGGTCTTGTAGATTTTGCCTTTCAACTTGAGGGGCATCCGTGGGTCGCAAGTTGTCCCAGTGACCTGTCGCCATTTCATCCATCCCGAGTTGATCCGGTGCGTAACGTCTCGGTCTATATCGCCATCCCCCTGAACAAGCGACCCGAGGTACTGAAAGTCGGAGCAGATCGGTATAGGCGTTCCGGTGAGAGCTATAGGTATAGAACTGGAGAGACCACCGAAATCGCAGAACAAGTATTCTGTTTTGGTTCTGCTCAACTTCAGGCCAACACTCTCCAGCCTTTGCCACCACGTCTCCAATCTGCTCTGGATCTCAAGGCCGCTATACTATATACAACATAATTTATTTAATCTATATTTATACTAATATTATAAAGAGGTAATATTTGTTTGTATGTTTGTAAGTTTGTAGGTAGGGGGTAATCTCAGGAACTACTGGTCCGATTTGAAAAAATCTTTCAGTATTAGATAGCCCATTTATCCAGGAAGGTTATAGGCTATATATCATCACGCTAAGACTAAAAGGTGCCGAGTATTAATGGAAAATGTGACGCAGACGAAGTTGCGTGGGTCAGCTAGTTATGTATAAATATGGTGGCTCAACGGAAGTCGAGAAGAACGTTTCTTCTACGATATTCCGGCACTGTTGCAAGCGCCGTGATCGCGGAGTAACTGAAAATCTTGCGAGTGCTTCAGTTACTTCGTGATCATGGTGCGAGTAAAAAGGTACATGGAAGCAATCCCGTTATTAACTATTCTAATATGGTTTTTTTTTAACTTCAGTTTCTCAACTTCAATCCTCTTAAAATGCTATAAAATTGTCATCCGTCACCGAGTTATTTGATTAAAATATTTGGTATACCTGTTGGCATTGCGATGATCCTCCACCCTGTGCTGTGCCTCCGTGCGGAACACGCGCTGTGCGGAGTGGCCGGAGTGCGCGGAGTGGCCGGAGTGCGCGGACTGGCCGGAGTGCGCGGAGTGCGCGGGCGGCGTGCCCGGCGGAGACACCAGCGACGCCACGCCCGCGGACGACGAGCGACCGTACGGCATGGGGGGCTTGCCTGGTGCACATTTAATCAATAGGCTTGTTTACTGAAAAAATCTAATTAGTCCGTCAGTTAGATTATCAAAAAATATTTGACCCGTATTTTTTCTTTTGTTAAGGGAACCAAAATTGACGAAGTTACGACGCTTTTAAAATTCTCAATACGTCACTCTCCGGCATAATTTTTAGCGGGTAGTGACGTCACGAGCCCCCAATCCCGAGTTTTGATGCGTTTTCTCTTTGTCAATATTGATTGATTTACAAAAACAAAAAATACGTGTCCATTATTTTTCAATACTCTAACTGACGGACTAAATAGTTTTACAATTTGTGGAAGATGGAAACTAGCCTATTATCATTTTTAAGTAATTCCAAATTGCTGATGTTTTGTTTTTCAGTAACAGCTGGTCAATTCTGTAAGATATACCTCCTTCTATTTGATGGATAGACAGTAAAACTTTGTATTCTCACCTAAGATTTGGTAGGTGATATGTTAATAGAATATCACTGCTTGCACGTTACTGTATCGCGTCGTGTTGTGACGAGGGATACACCAATTTACTTAGGTACTGTTTTTAAATCTAAGTCTTATCACAATGAGTTTTCTAGTCAGTAAACTGCATAAGAAGACGCCACGAAGTCACACGACACAATACTGTGAACTTGGCTTTTAGTAATTTCAATAGTACTCGTTTACAACAAGGTACTAACTATAGATTATGTGTGTTGAGTCCACAACACAATGCGGACACATAATTTCTGCTTCATAGCAATCTACAGCTCAACTAACAACGCCCCAATGACATTTATTGTGTAAAACAATAGCAGTTTCAAGATGGACATGATGTAAAACTGAGGATTGTCCAGTCAACGTTATTTTTAGACACACAATGACTTAAACTCGTCTCTCTTTCTCAGTGTCCATGTTTTTCACGATAAATGACCATGAAAATTTACAGAAAATGATCTTCAGTTACATACTAAAGAATTGCGTGGGACTTCAACGTCACTTCATAAACGGCGCGTGTTTACACATTACAGATGTTACAGGACATAAAAATATAAGGCATTTGTAAACATACATTAAAAAACATTTTGTTACCTGTTCGAATAGCAGAAGATATGATATCCCTGGCGGCGCGCCTGCGGTTTTCTTCCCCAGCTTTCTCCTCAACCAACTTCGCCATAGAGTTTTGTAGACTCCTACGAATTTTGTTCTCGATTAGTCATATTCAAATAAATAGCTTGGCATCATAGCAGCTACATTAATCAGTGTGTATAAGAAACAGCATCCGTCATTGTCAGTAGCGTATCGCCTTACGTACTTATGTAAAGATGGAATGTGTGTGGTATGACGACAAATATTCGACTGTAAACTCATTAAATAACTGTAAGTACTTTTATGTCTTTTGTAATATTAATAGTAGGGTTTCATGTATGTCAAACACATTTTTAAATAGTCTATGGATAACTTACATTTTTATAACAGCGCATTGACAATGTATGTTTTAGGTATGTTGCAGTTAATGCGCTTATCGAATACTAGCTGACCCGCGCAACTTCGTCTGCGTCACATTTTCCATTACTGCTCCGCTCCTATTTGTCTTAGCGTGATGATATAACTATAACCTTCCTCGATATATGGGCTATCTAACACTGAAAGAATTTTTCAAATCGGACCAGTAGTTCCTGAGATTAGCGTACAACTAAACAAACAAACTCTTCTGCTTTATAATATTAAGTATAGACATGTTGTAGTTGATTTTTACGCTGTTATTTTTACATTACAATATCTGAATCAATATTATACAACTTTCGTTATAGGGATGTTCTTGCTAGATACAGTACCTATTACATCCAGCAAAAACCTATCAGTGCTTTCATGACTGCCGTCTATTCTATCAACATCAGTGAGCATTAAGTGAACTGTCATTCCATCTTGTTTGGATGGATTCATGTTCACTTCACCTGAATTTACACAGACAGAATAGACCTGCTAACTTCCATCATCACAAACATTGTTTTATGCACAAGTCTGCCACACTTTTCTCAATCAATGTAATCAACAATATGCGATGAGTAACTACGAGAAACACGTCGAGTCGAAGATGTTCGACGAGTCTGCGAAAATCGATTAAACTGTCCTGTCCATAAGAGGATCCGGAGGGGAGATAAAACCCAGATATCTTTAGTAGTCTACAATCTAACGAAGTCATTGAGGAATTTACGAATAGTATTATATTATGTGGTTATCTAGAGTTTATCATGCTAAAACCTATCAGTGGGTTCAATAAAGCACTCCCAACCCCCTGGTCCTGTCACGTCATACATACGGGTTCACAACTGACCTCCTAGCGTCCTGTAGCAGCACAGCCGGATCTACTGAAGTGGAGCTGTGTGAAGGCTCGCTCTCCGTCTTCTTGACGCCACTGCGGAGGTTAGACTCCCTCTCCGCCTCAGTGTGGCTCTGCGACAAATACACACACGACGTATAGTACATGACCCTACGAAACTTTTTTAGCACAACCATGATTACGCAGCATAGATTTAATAAGCAATCAAAATTTCGTCACTAAAACTTCAGTATTTTATACTAAATACTGAAGATAGTGGTCGACTGTTTTCTAGTTGTTCTAATAACTTGTAATATTCTCTGAGTAAATGGCCACACACGACCACCTTCGTTCGAGTCTTACATAAAATGATGGTAAGCGCCAAAACCACGGAGTGTTTCGTGTGTGGTCGTAGACGCATGCACGTGTTTTGTTTAATATTTGAATGCGTTACTAAATCCGTTTGGCACCTTATTATTGAGAAATAGGCGTTTTTGTGAGTTTAGGTAGGACCGGGTTGTTTGTGTTGTACAACTATCTCACCTAAAAGACACCAGCTTTCAGAGTGCTTGGTAATGGATGAACAGCGTCCAGCCATAGACTGCATGACCGTGTGATTGGAGATTGAGGACTCTTTTTAAAACAGAGCTAAGTTCCGCTCTGGTTTTAGAAACGACAACTCGTTTTCTATATGATACAAATAAGTCTGATAAATATTTCTTCTCCTGGATCGTGCATGCATTCATCACACATATTTGCTACAGCAATTCTATCCGGCTTCTTTTGTTATTTCTTCAATATGAAGGTTCACCCACCACCACCACTGTATAACTGTTTTATTACTGGAATGGTTTTGCGGTTCTCTTTTTTACTTCATTGAAATAAACAAACTTTTGAAAAAACTCAGTTTCTCAACATCAATTCTCTTAAACTGCTATCCATATTGTATCCGTCATCGAGATTGATTCAGCGGTTTAGACGTCAACACGTAAAAAAACATTTAAAGAGCTACTTTTGCTAAGCATAGTTATGTTAGCATTTCATATTCACATCTCATTCATAAATTGAAAGCACTGTTGCACTATTAATAAAATGCACTAGTTACCCTTCAGTAAACAATGAATCGTTGCAAGGTTAAAAATACAATTATAGGTGAATCATTCAAGCTCTGAACTCCATCTGCCAATTTCCTGCTATGATGAATCAATTAATGAATTATATTATTCTTTTATTAGCCTACCTTTGAAGGTAATTGAGACGAGAATAGATTCTAGCTAAATATGAAATGATACAGTCACCACTTCCGTGTTTTCTATTGTGCCTGTGTATGTATTAGTATCAAGATTTGCATTTAAGTAACGATGGCAGGTGAATCATCTCGATTCAATCCATTTATCACTGTGATAAAGAGTCACTCGTGCTGGTGACCAACTCAGAATAACTAGAGTTGCGATATAGGATTCGACCCTGCAAATCGTATAACACCGATCGTATTTTGTTTTAATCTCATAGTCATTAAATTGCAAAAGGTAAAATGACAGTTATCATAAAAATCAATAATATTACATACTAACTAACCCGAGATGCAATGTCCCATGAAAATCCCGAAGAAAAGGAAATAACTGAACCAAAACTAAAATAATAAAATCGGCTCAGCTGTTTTCTCAGTGATGCACTTATCAATAAACAACATATAAATTAATAAATATAATTATGTTGATAGTAGTATAATAGAACTATTGCTCCAAACGCGTTCAAATTCGCGCAACACCCCAAGACGTCGACCATCGCGCTAATACGCGATCGACACCTAATTTAACTTGTGTTTACCTGTGAAGGCTCAATGCCAATTTGTTGCAGTCGAACAGTTCCGTTGTCAGGTGTCTTGGACTGTAATTCACGATCTTCACTTTGCGCTTTAGGCTTGGCGATCTTTGACACAACTGTAAAAAATAAAATCACTCTTATAGCTGAACGATTAGAGTTAATTTTGCACTGGCATAAAATTGTCCTTCTATTATGAGAAAAACTTGTAATTCAGTTATGTTACCTGGTTTAGAGATATTGCGTTTGATTTCAGGTGCAGTTGTGAGAGAAGCTCTCCTCTCAAACTGGTCTTTGAAACTGCCGACGTTACCTCCTGTTCAAAAAAGTAAAATGTATCTATGTTACAATAGTTATGATAGTATATGCGTATTCGAATGGAATTTAGTTTGCAAAAATGTCTTTGCAAGCTGTAGAGAATTCGCCTGAACCAACAAATTAATTAATTGGCAGTGTATAATTTCAATCATTTAGTAAATAAGCGATATACAGGGACGTATAAACATATTAACATTTCATTTTCCAAACACTTGTAATGTTTTATGGACGAAAAAATTTTTTATTAAAATAATAACATTGAAGTACATACCTGGTATGGACAGTTTCTTAGGTTTGGGCACCTGGTTGGCGGGCGGTTGTTGCGCTATGGACAGTGACGTCAGCTTGTCCGCCGCGGACGCTACACCGCTCTGCTTCGAGTCTTCTTGCGGCTGTGGACAAGTAAATGCTACTTAGAAGTTTTTAAATATAGAATATTTATTAAATCCGAAATTATGTAACAGGTTTGGTAAAAATGCTACTGTGGTAGAAGTCAGATGATAAATGTGCAATTACGGTTATTACCCACATAACATACATTTATTGAAGATCTTCCTTATACATATGAAAAACAAGAAATAAAGACATAAAGCTACCCTGAATCGACCTTCATCATGATCCTTTACGTTCTCTAGTATTGAAAAAAAAAAATCCGGCCAAGTGCGAGTTGGACTCGCACACGAAGGGTTCCGTTCCATAAACCTTAGTTTTTATTAATTTTTGTTATAGCGGCAATAGAAATACACAATCTGTGAAAGTTTCAACTTTCGTGAGATACGAGCAATGATATAGCACAGTTTTGTAGATATTAACCAACCAGGTTTAATTACACAGGCGATCTGAAATCGGCAAACACAGTACTAAATAATAAGATATTTTTGTTGTACATGCAAATGCTACCAAAAAGATGGCAAATCAACATGATACAAAGTCTCATACAGGTCAAGATATATATAGTTTGCCTTCAACATACCTACTCATTTACACACAATCATTACATATTATAAAACAAAGTCTTCCACCGCGTCTGTCTGTCCGTCTGTTTGTTTACGATAAACTCAAAAATTACTACTACTTGAGGAAGGTCATATACACTAATATTATAAAGAGGAAAGATTTGTTTGTTCGTTTGTTTGAATTGAATAGGCTCCGAAACTACTGGACCGATTTGAAAAATTATTTCAGTGTTAGATAGCCCATTTATCGAGGAAGGTTATAGTTATATCATCACGCTAAGACAAATAGGAGCGGAGCAATAATGGAAAATGTGACGCAGACGAAGTTGCGCGGGTCAGCTAGTAGTATATAATTTGTCAAGCAGGCAAAGCCGCGAGCATTAGCTAGTTCTAAATAAAGAATTTTCTTGTATCACAGTTCCTCATACACACTATAGTGAATATACACTCCTTTGCAAAAAAAAAAGGCGGTTTTGATTTTTGAAGATTATTGGTAATAATTTAATTCTAAAGAGGTTTTAATAGCCAAACTACATGTATATATGTCACAGGCACATAATAAAGAGTCTGAGTATGAAAAAAAGTTTATTCCAAATTCAAAACTTTTATTTTTTTAGATAATCATCTCTTTTCTGTTTGTGACTTTTACTTTTGATAGGCACGCCTTTGACCACTATGGTAAGCGATGATGCAGTCTAAGATAGAGCATGCTTGCCTCTAAGTATTCTCTGTAACCTATTCGCTCTTGACTTAAAGACTCCCAGGTTGTAGCTATCAGGAAACACAGACTCCAGCAGGAAATTCCACTCCTTTGCTGTACGCACGATGAATGTGTTCCCAAAACGTTTTGTGCGTGTGGGTGGGTGGTGGATCGCCGTTCGTCTTGTGAGTTGTGGTCCGATGATGGAACTTGCTGTACGCTGGTTTTCGGTTTAAAGGTTATCAGGCAACTAAAACTAACTTCTCGTTATTTTTAGTAGAATAATTTATGTTTGTCGCATGCTCTGCCTTATTTTGTAACGAAAGAATTTAATATCAACTATTATATAAAATTCTTACGTTACTGAGTGAGTGAGTGCCTGACTGACTAACAGACAACGCACAGCAGAAACTGCTTGTCGTAGAAAGCTGAAATTGGGCATGTAGGTTCCTTGGGGTGTTTAGGGAAGGATTTCCCGAAATTCCAACGGGAACGGGAAAAAACGAGGTATGCGGGTACGAAGTCGTGAGCAAAAGCTAGTAATATTATAAAGCTGAAGAGTTGTTTTGTTTGGTTAAACGCGTTAATATCAAGGAACTAAAGGTTCGAATTGCAAAATTATTTGTGTCGGATAGCCCATTTATCGAGGAAGGATATAGACTATATAACATCACGCTACGAACGATAGGAGAGCAGCATCAATGAAAAATGTTACAAAATCGAGGAAATCTTTTTTCTCTCTCTCTCTCGTATGTGATGCAGACGTTGCGCGGGTCAGCTAGTTACATTGTATGCCCTCATCATCTTACCTTAGCCTCCTCCACTTTCTCCGCCGGCTTCTCTTCCACAGTCTTGGTGGGAGAAGTCTTCTTCTTGATGGCGACCCGCGGCTTGCTCGGCTTCTCAGTTGGCTCTTCTTCTTTAGGCGGTTCCTTCACGATGTCTTTCGTCAGGTCTCTCACTAGTTCCACTGGAGCAGGCTGAATTGTGATCGTCGCTGATGATTTTAGGTTTGGTGTTATTGCCTGTAAAGAGAGAATCGGACAATAAAAATGTATTAAAGTTCTGAAACTAAGTTACTAGAAACCTACAACACATCTTGGCTAAATGGGGTTTAATAGACCCGTTGGATACTCAATGTGAGTGCCGTACCCCTGTACAGAATGGGCTTGTGTCCTGAAAAAATCTAATTAGTCCGTCAGTTAGATTATCAAAAAATATTTACCCGTGTTTTTTCTTTTGTTACGGGAGCCAGAATTGACGAAGTTACGACGCTTTTAAAATTCTCAATACGTCACACCTTCGCATAATTTTTAGTGAGTCGTGACGTCACGAGCCCCCACTCCCGAGTTTTGATGCGTTTTATCTTTGTCAATATTCATTGATTTACAAAAACTGACGGACTAAATAGTTTTGCAATTTGTGGATGATGGAATCTAGCTTATTTGAGCCACATGTTAGAGTGCCCCAAGTGCCCATACACCTGTACTTTGGGGGATTTGATGAATGTCATCGATGCTGCTTAACGTAGCCACCTATTGGGCCCAAACGATCTAGGGAGTTGTCCATAAATTTCGACAAGAAGAAGATACCTACATGACGAAGGAACAGGCAGACTTTGGATATAATCGTAGAAAGCTAGGTAGCTGAACCAGAATTCTAATTTCCATCAATATTTGAAATGGCAATATCAACAACATTTGAAAGAAAACAGATTGATTATTATCGACAAGTCGAAGCCACCACAAAATTTTCGTTTATCAAACACTGCGAGTTTACATTATACAAAAAAAAAAGTTATTAAACACATAGTATATTACGTTACTGCAAATATTTTTATGATATGACAGCGCGAAAGTTACCGAGTCATCAGCCAGAGTTGGTTCGTCGTTGGGCAGTATTTCTGGAGAACTCTCTTCGGGTAACACTGGCGCTTGCGGCGCAATGCTCGCACAACTGAAACAAAACACATCGCTGTTAGAGAACTGTTCACGTTATTTGAAGTCGTAGAAAGCCGAAATATCGCATGTAGGTTTCTTGGGAAGTGTAGGGATACACTACGAGATGATTTCCCGAAATTCCTTCCCATCGCAACGCAAATGTTCTTGAACGCAGCGTTTTATTTCTTATACGGTCAGACTTTTTGCTTACAAAGCAACTTATACTTTTTTATGGGACATCATCAAATGACTCCTCCCGCTCTGGGCGGAGTAGAAAGGAGTGTCAGACTCTTACTGACTAAAACCCATAATATCAGTGTTCCTCCTAGTGTCCATACTCCAGGAAGCAACTTATACCTATAAGTGGAATGTTAATAAATAAGTATGTTACAAACCTGGCCACTCTTTCCTTCTTCCGCTGCAGTCCGCTAGCCGACATAGCGAGCTCCAGCTTGCGTTTGTTGTCGGTCGCCGACACGATGGTGCGAGTCGGCGACGGTTTTATTGCGTCTTCACCTCCCTCTGAGAATATACGTCATGATATAGTTAACATCATTCATTAAACATTGATTAATTATCCTAATATGTAAAACTAGCTGACCCGCGCAACTTCGTCTGCGTCACATTTTTCATTACTGCTCCGCTCCTATTTGTCATAGCGTGATGATATATAGCCTATAGCCTTCCTCGATAAATGGGCTATCTAACACTGAAAGAATTTTTCAAATCGGACCAGTAGTTCCTGAGATTAGCGCGTTCAACCAAACAAACAAACAAACAAACTCTTCTGCTTTATATTAGTATATAGAATATAGATATATATAGATTCTTCCGTTACTGATGCCTGAGGTAGTGGCTGACAGACAACAGCCGAAACTCTGGTCTTAGCAAGCAGAAATTTAGGATTTAGCTACTCTACATTCAAAAATAACAAAGTAAGATTTTCTCCTGATTTCTGAATTAAGAATTTGAAGTCGAGCATGTTTTTTCGACTTAGCTTGACAACCTTTCACGTTATGGCATTAAAAATAGGGTTATACAAGTTCTTTACTCAATTCAGAAACCAGCCCTTTATGTCTCTTGCTGCTGCGCTGCGTGTCGCGGGTTCCCGCACGCAACAAATATTTGTATGGCCTACACATAGTTATTCCGGGTCTGGCTATTTGTGCAAGTGAGTTTGTATGTTTGTGAAACCACCCACAATGCAGGAAAAAATCATAGTGTGGAGCAACATTTAAAAAAAAAGAGCAAAGCATTTTCTTGCCTCTAAAACTATCAGTTTATCAGAGTGAATAGAAACAAAACTTTAAACTCACTTGAATGCAACGTTATTGATTCATTTTTTTTAACTAATATTGATTTATAAATTGGGTTTCTTAGATGCTGCAAGTGCATTTTAAATAAAGTGAAAATCCCCTTCAAAGTTTTTTTTTTTTTATGCAATACGGGGGAACTCTTGGCCCAAATCTCACCTGATGGAAAGTGATGATTAGGCCGAAGATGGAAGCGAGTTTCACCCGGAATCCTCTTACACAGAGGAACTGGCTATCATACCTCTAACTGCCGAAACACAACAATGCTGTTAACATTGTTGTTATGGCGACAGACTTGGACATGATGGTGGTAGCTTGCCAGGCGGACTTAGAACAAGTCCTACCACCAACCAAACCGAGCAAAAAATTTGCCCCCGCTGGGAATTGAACCCGGGACCTTTGGGTCTGAATCAGGTGGTATAACAACTAGACCACGGAGGCTGTTAGTGTCACCTGTTTAGCACCACCCGGGGACCACGTGTAGGGATTCGCTGAAGGGTATTCTCCTACGGACGCGGGTAACTCAGCCCCCAAAATGTTTTGTTTCTATTCACCCCTGCGTTTCTATTCACCTCGTTTTACGGTACTCAATGTCCTAAACAAAACCCTCCTTTTCTGCGTTCCTATATGGGTGGTGCTGAACCTTAGTAATGATCACATATATGTGTATACCTGCAACTAATTCCAGGATCCTCTTCTCAGCTGAGTTGCTGGGCTCAATGTGAGCCATCGACGTTGAGTTCGTGAGGTCTGTGCCACTCTCCTCTGGACCTAGTTCATTCTGTAGACAAATTCACTTAAATACAATATTTTGTATCAAGATCCAACACTGTTTGTGGCGGTTAGAAAAGAAGTAGCTCCATATAAAATAGGTACTGGTCTCAGCTGAGTCATAGTTTAGAAAAGGCTAGGCAGATTGATTGATAGTATCGAAAGTGCATAAAAAACAAAAATACGGCGTATTTTGGTTTTGTGAATAAATAGCCATTAACGTTATGATGGGATCTGTCTGCTGATTCAGTATCACATCTAAGGCTTGTTTCACACGTACTTATAGGTAACTACAACACGTGGACAGGCGCAAATTTGTATGGAAAGGTTGCAGTACTGTGTGTTTTGACGAACAACAGCGACTGTCCGGCGAGCGAAATAATGCCTAAATTTTGATTGTTTTTTCTTCTTGGCGAAAACTGATAAAGAAATTACACAATCTGGTTTCAACATTTACTTCAAAATAAAAAGCTCTATCTATTAAAATAACTTTTATATAATATATAAAAGTTATTTTAATAGATAGAGCTTTTAAATATATTATATTCGTGATGAAATCTCTTAGCAGTACACGTTTAAAATTGTAATTTAGTGTCATGTTTGATAAAAAAAGTATCGAGCCAATCATCGCGTTTCTATCTTTACCATTTAGTTGAGGGTATGTTCAATTTTTATGTAATGATTTTTATTTATTAAAAAACTCATAATTAATTAGATTTTCAGACGTTCAAAAATCTTAAAAAGTACTGCAACCCCGCCTTAAATTAACAACGCGTGGCTGATGTTGCCACGTTGCAACCAAAACACAACCGCCAGCGATCTAGGCGCCGACCACGTAACAACACACCCACATTTTGCAGGTACCACAAAGCAACCCCAAAAAGCCGCATCGACACTATTTAAGCCGCATCGTAACCACAGCTTGACCATCTTTTGTCGCGCGGTGTGGTGTGGTTGTGGTGCGAAACATGCGAAGTGGTTGCAATGAAGATTTCAAGTCAACAATTTATTGAATAACGAATATGTGGTGGTCTATTTTAATAAATACGAGCGATTGCCGTGTCTTGCAAATTTTATACGATAGCTATTTTATTCGTGGCCCCAATTCGACTAAAGCAAGTATGAATTCTGCTAATAGGCATTATCCCTGCATGATGCCTTACAGCGGACTTCCGTCCAAATGAAATGCCACTAGAACCATATTTATTTTAGGCATGAGTCTTGAGGCGCTGCTGATGTCAGTTGTCACCTCATTGGGCACCATGACGGAGTTGGAGTTGGAGGGCGCAGCGGGCGCCAGCGACAGCAGCAGGTCGAGGCGCACGGGCGTCTGCGCCGCCAGCGCCTCCGCCTCCTCCAGGCACGACGTCTCGCAGCCTGTGTTCACCCATCTGGGGATAATACGTGCTCGTTACCTTACTTTGTTGAAGAAAGGAATACATAATGATTAAATTTGGGTTTTAATAAAAGTGTGTGCAAACAAAGCGCGTTTTTCTACAAGTATAGATGCATTTTATGTTTGAGTACGACATAGGTACTTCTTGAGCTTCAAACACTAACCATTATAATGGGTGGATAGAATAGATAATACCCAAATTAACACAGTTTAACTCGTAACAAAGTCGGCTCTCCGAAGTTCAATCTAACCTGGTTTGTCGAGTAGGGTAGTTCTACGTAGCAGGAGGCCATATTCGTTAAAAAAAATGTTTTATTAATGTAAAAGTATACTCACGGATTATCACAAATGTAGGCGATGTCAGCACGTTTCAACGGGTCCACTGTGAGCATGTCGCGAATCAAAGGTGATGCACCTGCAACATACATTAGATCAATCTAATAGTTATCTAGCAGTCTATATAAGCTTTATTAATACCCCTATGATAAAGTCTGTTCGTAAACCGACTATGGCACATGTTAATCTGTTCCCTTTTAGACTTTAGTTACATAGACCTAAAGTTGAAAGTCAACTCAAATTATTTTTGAACTTTGAATTCCGGCAGGGCTGGGCTGGCTTATGAGGGGCAATATGCTGAGCTTTTTTGATATCATGATCATCCATATCCACATCCATAGGCCTCTCTTTTCTTGTGTAAATTTTTTCACACGTTTCTGTCCCAGCCTCATCTACGTTCTACCGCGATGGTAACAATGTGAACTTCTCTGACAAGATATAATTAGGGATTGGCGTAGGTAGTGATTTTTTGAGTCAATGAACCTAAATGATAATGTTAATATAGATATATCCCGGGATTACCGAGCACATTTTTCTGAACTTCAATCAAACTACTAATTTCCAGTATATGCTTGTTGTTGCACGCAGTGTTGTTTGCCGTATTTCTTACCGCAGTGTTATTCTGTAAATAACTATTTCGATATCGAGTTTCACCTGAGTGACAAAGCTCACTATGTACCTAAGCTTTATCAGACACAATATCAGTCTTATATTAATACGAATTTCACCTCGGATTCCGCTGTAGAGACACGAAAACAGAATAGCACTATTGGGCACGGGATTCCGAAGGCATATCCATGTTAAGAAACGGTCACTAAATCCTGAGAATAGCACTACCTATGGCCGATCACTGATTATAATTAAGGTGGATGCTCCAGGGTAGCCCGCGAAATTCAAATATTTTTATGTTTTTTGCAATTTGCCGGTCAGTGTGAAGCTGTATGTTAAACAAAATACGGTTCGCAATTGTAAAGAGCATTTATCTAAAGGATTATAACCATTTGAATCATCAATATAACGCTCTAAGTTCATAGAACTCGATTGAATGTTATTTCGTGAAAAAGTCATTCAATCGAGTTGTATGAACTTAGAGGGTTATATTGATGATTAAAATGGGTATAATTCTTTAGATAAATATGCGTTACGGCCGCGAATCGTATTTTGTTCAACATATAGCTTCACAATGATCGGCAAATTGCAAAAAACATGAAAATATTTGAATTTCGCGGGCTACCCTGGCGCTTCCACCTTAAATTGTAATTATGTGCAGTAGTTATAACAAAAATTCAAAGCTAACTTACTTGACGGGTTCCTAGGTTCATAATAATCGCCATTACTGATCTGTCGGACTAGACGTTTGAAGTTGGAGCCATCAAATGGCATAGCTCCGTAGACTAGAGTATATAGAAGTACACCCAGTGACCAGCAATCCACCTGAAGTAGAAGGAAACATTTTAAATTGTCTATATTTTTCTTCATCTATTTTCTCTGTAACTTATGTGGTGTGCATGATAAAGAGTATTCTATTCTAATCTATTCTTAACAAAATATAACCTTGTCCTGCGAGCTTATAAGCCCGTAGTACACAGGATAGACGCAATAAAGAAGGCTGTTGTAGACAGCATGTACAGAGATGTAAAGAGCGGTCCAAACTGCATAAGACCACATGGTTTGGTCGCCATCCTCAGCAGTGAGGGAACGACGGAGAAGTGTCCTAAGCCCGGGAGGCCTCAAAAGAGGAGTCAAAAATTGAAAGGGATTAATTCTTTCCATTTTTGACCGTCTTAAGCAATCTAAGTTTAAGTAATTCTTTTGAAATATACGCCAAAGACAAAAAACCCCTATCACTACTATGCTCTATAGGTGTTGAAGAAGCGTCTAGTCTAATTTATAATAAAAGCGAAACATAGATAATGTGTATGACCCTCGAATAGATCAGTGACTCATTGTTACTCAAGCTTATTATGTAAATGATTAAATTATGCTGTACCTCTGGCCCTATGTATGGTGTTCCTTTTACGATTTCCGGAGACGCGTACAAAGGTGAACCGCAAAACGTGGACAGTAATGATGTCTCTTTGAAAACATTTGATAAACCAAAGTCGGCAATCTGGAAACAATAATGAATGCATAAACGGAGACTCAAAGCATTTATTTCAATATTCTAATATTTACAGACAAATTAACATAAGACATTTTACCAACCTTAGCACTACCAGTATCATCTAATAATACATTTTCCAATTTTAAATCTCTATGACAGATTTTATGTATATGGCAATAATACACAGCAGTTGCGATCTGTCGGAATAACCTGCAACACCATCACGATTCACATGGTTAGTTTGAAATTGGAACTCAAAAAGAATTTTCAAGAGTATAAATGTCTACCGACCTCCTAGCTTCGTCCTCTTGTAATACTTTTTTCTGACTAAGATAATCGTAGAGCTCACCGCCCGAGCAATACTCCATTACAAGAATCATCTTTTCACTGTTTTCAAATACTGAAAGACAAACGTTATTTTAAAGAACAATGGTCTCATATTTCACAATCAATTTCCAAAGGAAAATGAACATAAAGTCAAATTGTTATAAAGAGTTCAGTTCTCGAGCTACAGTTACAATAATATTATAGTCCGGTCGCATGCCATGTTGTTTTGAACAGAGGACTCAATATTTTAGTAACTAAAATATTTTCGATTGAATATTTTAGTTACTAAAATATTCGATCAAATTATCAAAATTGATTTCCCTGTATCGCGCGGTTTAAGCGCAACATGACTTTATTATTTTAGGGAATTAGAAATTATACTCCAAAAAAATAAGTGAAATTATAGTTGCGATGCATTTTATACTAGGTATAATATTTGTAAGCAAGTAGTCACAAGAGTAGGTACCTAGTTGTTAATTGACGTCTGAAGTTGGAAACAAATTATAGGCACGTCAAAAAAGTCATTTCATTTTTTTTTATATACGCGTTTGATATCTGTCTAATGAATTTGATAAAAAAAAGAATGTACGCCTTCCTTGGACCAATACTAACGCCTTCTTTGGACGTACGAGTGAGTTGTCGTTGTCACCTTGGTGCTAGGCACCCGGGGCGGACCAGCCTCCTTCGCCCCCACTTTACGCCGCCACTGCAGTTAGGGCACGATAGATTGTGTAGTGTAATAATCGGCACCCTGCCGCAGGGACAGGGCGCCCTAGTTATCGCCCTAATTATCGCCCGATAGATTGTGTAGTGTAATAACCGCTTCAGACGGACGTTAGTCTATGAAATGTAACGACAAAAGGGCCAATACGAGATGATTTGGCACCGATTGATATTGTAGTTTATAGTCGTCTTTGTCTTGTTACAGCGGTATTTAGATCGCAATAATACGATGAAGCATTGGAAATGTCAGAGAAAATGATTGTGGAATTTATAATGACTGCAGTTATATTGATGTTGTCTCATCAGTCATGTAGAAGTTTTGAATACCAGTTATGGCAAGATTAAACGGAGCAGAAACTATTTTTGTTCCGAGTTATAATTTTAACTGTCCAACCAAACACTTTAATAAGTAGTCAGAAAATGATTTATTTAAAGGAGCATACCTTCATAAATATGTACAATATTAGGATGTCTGACAGACGACATAATCTGCACTTCGCGCCGAATGCGTATGAGATCAGCCTCGGACTCGATCTTACATTTCTTGATAGTTTTGATGGCCACCTCCTGGCCTGTCTTCTTGTTGATACCCAGCTGCACCTTGCCATACGTGCCTTGACCTAGTTTTCTTACTATATCGAATCTGTAATACATATTCATAAATGGTAAGTAAACAGGTTAAATGTCAGGTTTATGGGATAGTCATTAAACTAGTAGGAGATTTTAATTCATTGCTTGATGACGCAAGCTGTAGTTTGAAATCCATAACGTTATACCGCGTGTATCTGACATCGACGCACAAACGATTTCCATGGGTCCAGAGCATGATTCTGGACACCCTAGGCTTTTTTCTTTTTTTTCAAGGGTTCTTTTACTTCTGCTCATAATCGTTATTCTGACCTAACCCAATGATATTATTAATTTAAAAAAAAAAATAATTAACTACTTTCACTAAAAAGAGCAATCTGAATAAAACCACAAGCTGAACCGACGAAAAATTCCAACACTGGGGTGTCCAGAATCATGCCCTGGACCCATGGAAATCGTTTGTGCGTCGATGTCAGATACACGCGGTATAGATTAAAGGCCCTAGCAACTGTCTTTCTCTCGCCTTAACTCGTTCTGTATCTTTTTCTGTACGTATATTTTTCTTTTAAAATCGTGGAGGTCTAATTTTAGTTATCATCCTTTATGCAGCAATTCGTGGAATCATTGTCCAATAATTAAGCGTCAAATACGAAGTCATCACAGCTAAAACGATTCAATTTACTCAAATGATTAGAGTCGAGGTTTAAAACGATAAAGCAAATCGATGCGTCACGGAAACGCACACATATCGCTAGTCGCTACTGCGAAGAGTACAATTTGTATGAGCGAAAGCGTTTAGCCTGATGTACTTTACTTTCTTTACATAAATCGTTCTAACACTTTGACGCTAATTATAGAAATACCTATAGTAAAACGTGATGCGTAGAACTACTATTTTGAAAAGTGAATCCGGTCGACTATTTATAGAGTACTAAATGACTGTTTAAAATGCGGACGAAAGTTATTTTTAGCTCCTTAACTATTTATCCGACGAGGAACGGAAGAACTATCATACGTTTGGGATGATCGTTTAAGTTGCAGGAAGTTAACAAACCGAGACAAATATATAAGGTCTCCTTAAGAGCGTGTATTCCGTCCACTAGCGCCGCCAATCGTTTTTTATTATTTGTGGTAAATTTAAAACACGTAGATAAAAATCGCTCTGTAGTGCACTGAAGAAATGTATTTATTATGTTTTGAGAGTTATGTTTTGTACTTTAGAACATTTATAGTTGCCAAAGTCGATATTTTTGCTAAAAGTGGCCACTTTTAGCAATAATTGCCGTTTTGGCTATTTAGCCATGAGTTATGTATTAAAAATAGCTGTCAAAAAATAATAGATACATTTCTTCAGTGCACTACAGAGCGGTTTTTTATCTACGTGTCTTAAATTTACCACAATTAATAAAAAACGATTGGCGGCGCTAGTGGACGGAATACACACTCTTAAACCAGATGGACAAAGTAGTTGTAGTACACACACGTTTTTCTTATACATATATTTTTTTACCATGATCCTTATTTTGGTGGTCTGAATGATATCTAAAAGTTCGTCCATCTATTTAAATGGGACGTTATAATATTACTCCTGTTATAAAACTGAAACTCCGCGTGTATAGCAAAGAAGGTGTAAAATCGCATAATAGCCTCAAAAGTACGGATATTTTTGGATGGCATACTTACGAGATCAAACGGATTCAAGTTTTGAGTATTAATATGGTTAAGAAGAGTACAGACGCTTCTGTACTCTTCTTAGATAGATTGTGTGTAAGGAAGTTGATATAGTTTGAAAGAGTCATGCTGCCATGGAAGATGGGAGAAAACATTCGGCGCCAACACCAAATAAATCGGGATAAGGGGCTGGAAGATGATGGCAACATCAAATGGGTGGCATTTGTTGCAAAGACATGAAAGTAAAGTAGGTACTGTCAGCGACAAAAATCGATTAACACTTCGATCGACTTTTACATTTCATCTAAATTGACACATAATATTAAGATGTCGACGTTTTTGGCATTTCATATAGTATTTGCTTAAAAAGATACTCTTGTTCCGATTTTAACTAAACATCTTGGTTTCAAAAGACAGTGTTAATCGATTTTGGCACTGCCTGTACATACTTGACGATTGACGCTGTGGAACCAGCCGTTCTCTTAAAACTTGAACCCGAAGGCATCGATCGCTGCCCACGCGCCGGCTATGCACGCAATACACGTTTGTTTAGTATTAGTAAGTATAGTAATGCAGAAACATTCAAATGAATCGGCCTCGCGTCCACGAATACATTCACCCGATGTTAACGTTATGTACATATTTTATTCGTTATTAAGGAAGTGGCTTTGTTTCAATACATATGGTAAAACGTAGATGAAGAAATTTAAAAAAAATACTAGGAACTATGATTCACAAAAGAAGCCAGAAACTTCAAAGTAGTCATAAACCAAAATGGTTTATTACGATATTTCGAGGTAATTAGTTGTGTTCAGAATATCATAGTGGCTCAAGCCGCAATATCAGATCCGTTCCAAAGATTTCAACCTACTTGTGCAAAACGAATATGGTCAAAGTTAAAAAGCAGTCTTTTACGATAATATCCACGAATGCATAATGTTTATCGAAGGAATGATGTAACAATCAACCTTTACGCCTACAACTTCCGACGTTTGGCGTGTAGGTGAACATTCTGACACCCTAAACCCGGTCATTGGTATAGGAAACGTGACGCCACGACGCGTACAAGTTCCATGTTGAATGCGTTACGCTACTAAAATAATACCAGTGTAAGCATGCATTGACGTAAGGATGGCGTATGAACTTTACGTTCTTAGATCTCGAACAAACAAGAGTTAGAATACTGCTCGAAAGAGGCCATGCGCTTGCGCATTTGCTACAATAGACAAGGGTTTAGCCCAGACTATGGAAATTCCGGGCAAACTGTCAAATCGTAATAGATTTAGCAGAAAATTTGCGAATATCTGGAGTCTTGAAATACAGCTTTAAAGCCATTTGTAGAAGGCTATCCTACTGCTATGTGACAATAGGGTAAGTATAAGTTGCTAGGGATAATGCTCACCTTTGCTTGAGCCTCAGCCGGTGGTCGTGCATGCGCACGTCACCGGTGTTCTCAATGCCGTCCATGATGTTGGCGGTGCGCTTGCTCTCGCCCACCACCATTGTGACTGTAACAAACAAATAACTCACTATCACGACCTGTTTAAATACTGTCATTCGATATATCATGTATCCGACAAACTGCGAAGCTGGTTTATGTAGTGTACCGCACTTGGCTCGTTATTCCGACATAGATTTGTTTGTAACGTACGAAATACTATAATTTGCAACAAATAAAACCACTAAACGGATAAAAGACAGTCCAGAAAATTGCACGCGAAACTAATCTTTAAATTAGAATTATATTGAAAAACTACAAAGTTGTTTTGGCATAACGTCTAGCTTGTATCTGACGAACCACAACAGGGCATTCTTTGGTATAATTTGGGGAAACACCACACAGTCATTTCGGAATTCGGAAGAAAGCTTCGGCCAATTAGCCGTTTGGCGAGTCGTCAGCGCGACTGTAGGTGTCGCCGTGTATCTGCCACGCTTGTTTATGTAGCTGGCAAAGAGAGTAGTTTTCCCGTCAGCAGGGACTGCGTGATTTATTCATTATTACAGTCGGTGAATACTAATAAGCCGATCTAGTAGGGACGCTATTAAAGCCAATGCTAGTAGACTTAATGTCCCATTGACCACTACGATCATTGTTTTCAAGATCGTGATTCACGCTACAATTCGTTTGCGCAGTCCACGCACGTGCGACGATAGCGCAGCTTTCCACTGGACCAAATGAGAAAGTATTGCACGATACTTTCAATATAAAATTAAGTATTCAACCTTTCCTTACAAGAGCCGAACCAAAACATGGTTCATGAACACAAACGAGACAATTTACACCAGATAAATTGCTCATACAATGCGATCTATTAGCATATTTTTCTAAAAACCTACGCATTTCTCCGACATCAAATAAAACTCAGATATATTTAGGTCTATGAGCAAGCAAACTGTCATAAACTACTAAGAAGGAAGACTAGATTGAGTCTGAAGAAAACAAAGTTCGTCGCTTGGATACAGAGACGCAGCAGTTGTTCATTAATTAAATTATTACTTTGTAAATATCGTTAATGATACGAGCAGCATTATAAATATGTGAGTGTCGCAAACCCACCTACATATTGGGTTGGGCGACGGAAATATCCTGCCACGTAGGTACTGTAGTAATACCAACTGATGACTCGAACTTCTTATATTCCGAGGAAATGCCGCTGAGCTGCGACTGCGTTTCTAAGAACAATACATAAATTATGCTCCTTAGGATATCTTTTACGTATATAGCAAGTTCTAATATTGGCTACCTAAGACCAAAATTATCTTCTATCTTCTTCTATCTATATCTATACTTATAATAAATCTGTAGAGAGGTCAATTCTGTACATGAAATATATTTCCAAAATAACTATCAGGGGTTGATTAGAGATCGATACTGATGCCAAAAATGCAATCAGTAAAATTTTTGTCAGTCTGTCTGTATAACCGTTATAGAAACAAAAACTACTCGACGGATTTTAACGAAACTTGGTACAATTATTTTTCATACTCCTGAGCTGGTCATAGTATACTTTTCATCAGCTACAATCAATAGGAGCAGAGCAGTGAAGGGAAATGTTGGGAAAACGGGAGAAGTTACTCTATTTTTTAAGCTTCCGTCGCGTGTGCAACCTTAAAGGTTAAAGCTACACAGAAATCATGTATGAGTTATGACGGAAATGTTCTCCTTAAAATTATATAAAAAATATGCCACGACAGCATAATATGCCTATCTTTTATCTATATACTTATAATAAATCTGTAGAGAGGTCAATTCTGTACATGAAATATATTTCCAAAATAACTATCAGGGGGTGATTAGAGATCGATACTGATGCCAAAAATGCAATCAGTAAAATTTTTGTCTGTCTGTCTGTATAACCGTTATAGAAACAAAAACTACTCGACGGATTTTAACGAAACTTGGTACAATTATTTTTCATACTCCTGAGCTGGTCATAGTATACTTTTAATCACGCTACAATGTAACGAGCCTTTTTGTCTCGCCACATGCTTCCGCGTTTCTTAGTCGATTTCCGAACGCACATCTCTAGTTTTTATTCTATAATCTGTGGTATGCGAGTCGTGTCGTTTGACGTTTCACTTTCCGACCTGCCCTTGTATTAAGATGTCATGTTTTCAAAATTTTAATTAATCTTACGGAATCCTGTTTATTTTGGGACAGTTTAACGTCCAATAAGCTTAAACAAGCTACCCAGGATGACGCTATGGAGATATTGCCGTAATTTGTGGTAAGATAGAATTCTTCTAGACGAAATGTCTTATTCCAAACCCCAACGGGAATATTACGAATTAAATTGTTATTTTCAGATATTGTTGTCTTTATTACAACTCACACAACCCCTATATGGAGGCGCGTGGTGATTGCGTGACGATTTTATAAGGAAACGGTAAGTTTTTGTACAAAAAGCGCACGTAGCCACGTGTTTTTATATTGGTGATCTTCTGGTGGTTAATCTGGTATTTTTGTTTCAGCCAGCACATTTGTTTGGCGTTTCCTCGTTTCCTACGTTTTCTTTTCCATCTACGTTCTTTTTTCCATCTTCGTTTTTCTCATGGACTGGTTTTCTACCATTGGATTTTTCATGACATGAACGGAGACGTGCTGTCATGCCAACAGGAGACTCTTTCTTCCTGTGGATTTTTCATGACATGAACTGAACCGTGCTGTCATGCCAAGAGGAAACTCACCTGTGGTTAACTTAATAATTTTGTTTTTATAGTAATCTGGTATGTAATTTAAATTTATTTTCAACAACATTTACATAAAGATGCAATAGTATCCATATCCAATACTATCCTTAGTAATTATTATCCCTAATCAATAATATCTAGTCTAAAACTTAGTGACTTTAACTATAAGATTAGTTTTAAATCATACAAAGCCCTGTAATTAGGAAGCTACTGGCTTATGAATAGAGAAAGACAAAAGAGTTTAATTTGTTTTATTTGTTCTATTCAGCTACCCACCGGCAGATTAAATGTTCCAAACTCTTCCGATAGATACTTTCCGGCATAATTTATTTTGAAGTGGTCTCCACGGCGCCCGAACTTGAATTTTAGTTTATTTTTTTTTTTTTATTAGGAGAACACAAGCCTTTCTTTACACCCACTGTAATAGCATATTTATTACAATTGTCGACACGAACAGGGATCTTGAAGTAGTTTTCTTTATAACTTTATAAGGGATATTATTGCATCATCTATTCTATTGTTTACAGGACACCTTTTGTTCCTGAAATTAATTTATGTCATTTTGTTGTAAACAACTTAGATTGTTTAATATTTTTTGTAGACAATATTTTTCTACTAACAATATTGTACTATTGTGTTTTGTTAACTGTTATTGTTACAGCATATATCTTTCTACCCTTACAAGGCCATCATAATATTGTATGGTAAGACTTTTGTTTTGTAAAAGTATCTCAACAGTTAAAACTTAGTGCGGTGTAACTGTGTTTCATATTTAACTCATAAGTGAACTTTAGTTTTAACTTTGTTATTATACCATAAGGAATTTAAACTTATCTTGTAAGATAATATTGCATCTTTTTTTCTGCTAAACACTTTGATATTTTCATAAAAAATAACTTTCAACTTTAAAAATATTCTAACTTAACCTCAAATATTTCACAACTTTTTGAAGTTTTTGTTTTGGTTTGTTTGCTCATTGTTTTGCTTATTCATCATGGATAAGGAAGTTCAGTTTTCTCCGCCTGTAGCTGATAAAAACAACTTAGATTCTGACGTTGCATGTACAGTTTCTAATGCTAATGCACATGTTCCTGACATGATTAATTTGACAGAAGTACAACATTCTTTTGATCATAATGACAGGATTGCACACTCTTCCTCAGCTTTAGCTATGCATGCATTACCTTCTTTTAATTCCATGAATGCTTTGGTTAATGAACATATTAAAAAGAATTTGCCTTCTGCAATTAAATTGCCAGATTTGAAAAAGAGTAGACTTAAATTTAATGGGAAAACTTGTGTTAGAGAATTTATTACTGAAGTTGAAGAATATTTCTTATATAAAAACTTTGATGAGATTTTATTGGTTGGTTCATTTACAGACTTGCTTAGTGATATTGCTCTTAAATGGTTTCGCACTGTTCGTATTCGTATTTCATCATGGCACGAGCTTAAGCTTGCTTTACTTAAACGTTTTGACAGGCCGGACTTTGACTATTTTTTGGAAAGTGACCTTCGTACGAGGAAACAGAAGAGTTCTGAGTCTCTTCCTGACTTTATTACAGAAATTATGGACATGGCTAGTCGTCTTTCTTTTCCATTGTTTGATACAGTTTTGGTTAGTATAATTAAACATAACATGTTACCTATTTACACACCTTTTATTTTTGGTAAGCATATTGATTCTGTTGAACAATTTCTTGATCTTGCTAAAGAACTTGAAGTTTTTGTCAATAGAAAACCTAGCAAGGACCTCAAAACTGATAAATGCACAGTCAAGTCTAATGCAGTTTCAACAGATTTCATTTGTTTAAAGTGTAAAAAATCTGGACATCATTTCAAAAATTGTACATCTATACCTGGCATTATTTGTTTCAAATGTCAAAAAGTTGGAGTCACATCTAAGAATTGTGATGTTTGTAATACTGATAATAAAAAGTCTAGTGAGTCAAAAAACTGATTAGGTCTCATCGAGCCCCTGTTATTGATGTAACCGCGAGTGTCTCGATAAAGAAAAAATTTGCTAAATGTCACAAACCTGATGATGTTACCCGTAACAAAGAATTTGCAGACTGGTTAGATTATTTAAAAACATTCTTCAAAATTTATAGATCAGCTCCTGTTTTATTTGTTAAACATAACGATACTAGACCTTATTTACGATTTTCCGTAGGTGACCATACTTTTTCTGGTTTGTTAGATAGTGGATCCAATAGTTGTGTTTTAGGCTCAAATAGTCATAAACAATTTACACATTTAGGTTATAAAAGAAATTCTGTTTCTAGTGCTGCTTATACAGCCGATGGTTCTTCACAGAGAATTATTGGTACCATTGAATTACCAGTTACTTGTGATAATATAACTAAAAATATTAATTTCTTAATTATACCTTCTTTTCAGCCTGATTTCATTCTAGGTTTTGATTTTTGGTTAAAGTTTGATTTGGCTAAGGATTTATGGAAAAATATAACTTATGTCCAAAGCAATAAAGTTCAAGTTTGTACAATCACTTCTGCTAGTGAACTGTCTCCTTCTGAGAAACAAAAATTAAATGAAACAGTTTCACTTTTTGAAAATATTTCCTATGAAAAGAAAGGTTTAGGTCTTACTCATCTTGTTCAACATAAAATTAATGTCACTAGTGAACCTTTCAAACAAAGGTATTGGCCTTTAAGTCCTGCAAAGCAGAAAGAACTTTATGATGAAGTAGAAGTTTTATTAAAGGAAGGCATCATTCAACCTTCTAAATCACCTTGGTGTTCACCTGTCTTGGCTGTAGATAAGAAGGATGGTAGTACTAGATTATGTTTAGATTCAAGACGTTTAAATTCAGTAACTATAAAAGATTCTTACCCTCTTCCTTATACCTCTAGAATATTAGATAACCTTGGGGGAGCTAAATATATTAGTACAATTGACCTTTCTAAAGCATTTTTACAAATCGCTCTTGAAGAATCTTCTCGAGAAAAGACTGCTTTTGTAGTTCCAGGAAAAGGACTTTTCGAATTTGTTCGAATGCCATTTGGTCTCACTAATGCACCAGCTGAGTTGCAGAGACTTGTTGATAAACTTTTTGGTCCTCAATTCGATAATACTGTGTTCTGTTATTTGGACGATTTAATTTGCGTAAATTCGGATTTTAATTTACATATAGAATATTTACACAAAATTTATAATATTCTGAAAGATGCTGGATTAACAGTTAATTTGAAAAAGTGTAATTTTTGTAAAGATAGACTTCGTTATCTTGGTTATATAGTTGATAGTAATGGTTTGCATACTGATCCTTCTAAATTAGATACCATCAAACATTTTCCACGTCCTGAATCCGTTAAACAACTTCGTAGTTTTCTTGGTTTATGCTCATATTATCGTAGGTTCATTTGTAAATTTGCTGATATCGCTTCTCCTTTAACTAAATTAACAGCTGGTAGTAAAAATTCTAAAAAACCTCTTTGTTGGAATGATGAAGCTGAAAATGCATTTGATGAGTTAAAACAAACATTAATTACTGCTCCTGTTTTGCAATGCCCTAATTTTGAAAAACCTTTCTTTTTACATTGTGATGCCAGTTCTGTTGGCATTGGTAGTGTTTTGAGTCAAGAGGATGATAATGGAGATCAACATCCTATTGCGTTCTATTCTAGATCACTCAATAAATGTGAACGTAATTATAGTACCACAGAACGGGAATTATTAGCTATTTTAGTTTCCATAGAACATTTCAGACCTTATATTGAAGGAATGAAGTTTACAGTTATAACTGATCATGCTAGTTTAAAGTGGCTTTTAGGTCTTAGTAATCCTAGTGGACGTTTAGCACGTTGGGCTGCTAGAATTTCTCAGTTTACATTTGATATAGTTCATAAAAAAGGATCTTTACATTTAGTCCCAGATGCTCTATCCCGCATAGAAGTCGCCGCTATAGGAATCTCTCAGAATAATTCAGTTTTGCCTGATGATGATATTTATGATCCATGGTATAAAAAAGTATTTATTAATTGTCAAAAATCTCCTTGCAGATATAAGAACTTTAGAGTAGAGAATAAAACTTTATATAAATTCTGTAAAAGTAAATTTGACCCTAATAATCGTCTTAATTGGAAAATAGTTATCCCTAAAGAACATATTTTAGATACAATTCGTTCTAATCATGACGACATTAATTCTGGTCATCTTGGTATTCATAAAACTTTAAATAAATTAAAACAACACTATTTTTGGAAAGGAATGTTTAACGATGTTCAAAAATATATTATAGCCTGTGATACTTGTAAAGCATATAAACATACCACTCATCCTCCTTTTGGTATTATGATTAACCCTAAGAAAGTCGATCGACCTATGTTGATGCTTTCAGTGGATATTATAGGTATACTACCTAAGACTTATTCTGGGCATAAATATATCCTCTCAGTTGTCGATGTTTTCACTAAATACTGCTGGATTTTTCCTATGACAAATGCTACTACTAGAGTAATTAATAAACTTTTTGAAAAAGAAATATTTCTTAAATTTGGCTGTCCTAAAATAATTGTTTGTGATAACGGTACACAATTCACTTCTAAACACTTCGTAGAATTTCTGAAAGGTTTTAACATCACTAAAATATTTTATAATACTTTATACACCCCTCAAAACAATCCTGTTGAGAGATACAACAAAACTGTCGAAACTTGCATATCTTGTTTTGTTAAAGATGATCATAGAACTTGGTCTAAATATTTACCTCATGTTCAATTAGCTTTAAATAATAGTGTTAATCTTGCTACAGATTTCACACCTAATTTTTTGATGTTTGGTAGGGAACTTATTTTTGATGCTTCTTTACATCGTTTAAGTAACTCTATTGATAACTTAAGTGAACTGGAAGTTACCAATAGAAATCACTATGCTGATTCTCTTAATTCACTTAGTGAAATTTTTGTAAAGTTCAAACTCATTTATTAAAAGCTTATCAGCGTAATGCTCGCTATTATAATAAGGGTCGGAAAGTCATTTCTTTTGATGTGGGTGATGTTGTGTGGAGAAGAAGTTTTGTTCAATCTAATGCACCTACTTATTTCTCGGCAAAATTTGCTCCTAAGTTCATTAAATGTAAAATTGTAGAAAAAGTTTCTGATAACGCTTATGTTTTGAAAGACCTGAAAAAGGGAACAACTGGTCGTTATCATATTAAAGATATAATTAAATTTTAGTTTGGTTTCCAAGTGTTAGCCTTGATTTTGATATTTTTTGTTTGAAGGGTCGTATGATAGTTTGATGAATGATGGGATGGATGATAGGTTTACTGACCTTTGAATGAGATTGTATGTTAGGTAACTTCATATAGATTTATTGAATTCAATTTCTTAACATTCTAAAATATAACTTAGGACATTTTAGGTTTATTCTGAAAACTTTTCCACCCACACAATTACATTTTTCATATCAAAAGATCTTATGTTTTTTTTGTTTTTACAGTATTGTATACAATTTTTATACATTCTTGTATACAATTTCTGTTTATATACATTTACCTACCTATTCTATACACTAGGTATTTTCTTTTTTTCTAGGATTTGCTCCTAACTTTTTTGTGTTAGGATGCATGATCTTAATTTTTTTGTAACGCGGATCATACTGTTTTCTCTTTGTAGAAATAGTATTGATATTTGTGTTCCTTTTTGCAGAACTGCTAACTCCTTTTTAGGTTGGTTTTTCTGTACATTTGTACTCTAGGGATTTCGATACATGTGTTCTTGTTCTCACTCGTGGACATATTCCTATATTTTCTTGCGGATCTCGGTATATATTTTTTCCCTTGATTTCGTTCTTTTTTGCTACTGTGCCCGGAAAGTCGGTGGTGGTGCTCCGATCACAGTATGCAATTTTGTTTTGCTACTGTGCCCGGAAATTCGGTAGAGTTGCTCCGATCACAGTATGCAGTTTGTTCCGCTATTGTGCTCGGGAAGTTGGTGGAGTTGTGCCGATCACAATATGCGTTTTGTTTTCGAAGGTGTTTGTGCTCGGAAAATTGGTGGTGTTATGCCGATCACATTCATCTTTAAATTTCTTCATCCTTAGAGATGTAAAATTTGAAACTGTTAGATACAGTCATAACTATAATTTGTTCTTGCTAGTCAGTGGCGATGGTGCCTAACTGTACTCATGGAGACATATTTGGATTATTCTTGTAAGACAGCGGTAATTGTGCTTAACTGTACTCAACTTTGCATTTTATTTTGCTTGTTACACTTGTTAGTCGGTGGCGATGGTGCCTAACCGTACTCATATTGGTTTTTTTTGTTTTCTTTTTGTTAAGATATACCTTATAAGTCGGTGGCGAAGGTGCGTTTTTTCTTTTTTAATAGTGTTGCACATATAGGACAGCGACGGTTGCGGCTAGCTGGACTTGTAATATTTCTTGGATTTAGCTAGTTAGTCAGTGGCGATGGAGCCTAACTGCACTCATGTTGGTTCTTTTTGTATTATAGGTCGGTTATTCTAGTGACTTAACTGTACTTTTTGTTATTTTGGACGTATGTTTTAAGGAGTTATTTAATCTTGCGATTTTCCATGACTGTTCTTAAGATGTGGTTGGTTGATGATGGACTTAGCAGATGTTTTCCTTGCAGTCTAGTAATTATCCTAATCATTTCTAGGATTGGAATCGTTGTTTTTTGTTTTTGGAATTTGTATTTCCTTTTCAAGAAGATTTTTTTTGCTTTTCTCTTTTGTTTTAGGCATAAAAGAAATTGCTTTCTTTTATTTTTTCGGGGAGGGATGTAATGTAACGAGCCTTTTTGTCTCGCCACATGCTTCCGCGTTTCTTAGTCGATTTCCGAACGCACATCTCTAGTTTTTATTCTATAATCTGTGGTATGCGAGTCGTGTCGTTTGACGTTTCACTTTCCGACCTGCCCTTGTATTAAGATGTCATGTTTTCAAAATTTTAATTAATCTTACGGAATCCTGTTTATTTTGGGACAGTTTAACGTCCAATAAGCTTAAACAAGCTACCCAGGATGACGCTATGGAGATATTGCCGTAATTTGTGGTAAGATAGAATTCTTCTAGACGAAATGTCTTATTCCAAACCCCAACGGGAATATTACGAATTAAATTGTTATTTTCAGATATTGTTGTCTTTATTACAACTCACACAACCCCTATATGGAGGCGCGTGGTGATTGCGTGACGATTTTATAAGGAAACGGTAAGTTTTTGTACAAAAAGCGCACGTAGCCACGTGTTTTTATATTGGTGATCTTCTGGTGGTTAATCTGGTATTTTTGTTTCAGCCAGCACATTTGTTTGGCGTTTCCTCGTTTCCTACGTTTTCTTTTCCATCTACGTTCTTTTTTCCATCTTCGTTTTTCTCATGGACTGGTTTTCTACAATTGGATTTTTCATGACATGAACGGAGACGTGCTGTCATGCCAACAGGAGACTCTTTCTTCCTGTGGATTTTTCATGACATGAACTGAACCGTGCTGTCATGCCAAGAGGAAACTCACCTGTGGTTAACTTAATAATTTTGTTTTTATAGTAATCTGGTATGTAATTTAAATTTATTTTCAACAACATTTACATAAAGATGCAATAGTATCCATATCCAATACTATCCTTAGTAATTATTATCCCTAATCAATAATATCTAGTCTAAAACTTAGTGACTTTAACTATAAGATTAGTTTTAAATCATACAAAGCCCTGTAATTAGGAAGCTACTGGCTTATGAATAGAGAAAGACAAAAGAGTTTAATTTGTTTTATTTGTTCTATTCAGCTACCCACCGGCAGATTAAATGTTCCAAACTCTTCCGATAGATACTTTCCGGCATAATTTATTTTGAAGTGGTCTCCACGGCGCCCGAACTTGAATTTTAGTTTATTTTTTTTTTTTTATTAGGAGAACACAAGCCTTTCTTTACACCCACTGTAATAGCATATTTATTACAACAATCAATAGGAGCAGAGCAGTGAAGGGAAATGTTGGGAAAACGGGAGAAGTTACTCCTTTTTTAAGCTTCCGTCGCGTGTGCAACCTTAATGGTTAAAGCTACACAGAAATCATGTATGACGGAAATGTTCTCCTTAAAATTATATAAAAAATATCCCACGACAGCATAATATGTCTATCTTTTATGATTGACTCACAATAACACGTGTAACTCCCGATAGCTTAGCTGTTCGAAGCTTTCTGATTATATTCGTCTACTCTTACGTTTATAACACTCTCAATCATCCCTAATTTAAAAAGTTAACATTATTAACTATTCCATAAAAAAGAATCATAGAAATCGGTATAGAAACACCAAAGTTATACATGAAATACGCTAATAATAAGCCTTCGCGCGTGAATACTGAATCATGCTATAAGGATTATTTTTGTAAAAGGTCGCGAACGCACAGGCAGGCAGCTTGCTTGGCGCCTAGAGGCTAGCGAGTAACTTCGTAAAACGGCTTACGACAGTTTGCAATATCCTTTAATAAACTGACGAAGGGAAGATGGTGGTTATAATTTCGCTTTACACCAAACGAGTAAACTTATAAATGTGAAAGTTTGGTTGTTTGTTACTCAATCACGCCAGAACGGCTTAACGGATCTAAATGAAATTTAGAACAAAGATAGATTGTAGTCTGGAATAGCACATAAGCTACTTTTCGTCCCGGGAAGTTGTCCCCTAGGGATCACGCGGGCGAAGCCGCTGGCAGAAGCTAGTTTAAAATATAACAGCTGCAAGGTAGTTAAAACTGCTAAAGACAACTCATTGTTTTCGAATAATTGTATTGGCAGTGAATAGTCTAGAATACTAGATTGATTTTAGGTTTAAGGAGTGGTAAGTTATTTTAATCTGAAGAAGTAATATTTATTGGCATAAAAAATGTGTACAAACAAATTGAGGCCCTGATTTCTGTGCTAGGTAGAATTACAAGGAAAATTACAGGATTCAGTGTCCTCTCTCAAACAGTAGATGATTAAATGCATTACGAATTACATTTTTACGAATCAAAATAATTTATTAAATAGCTGGCCCGCGCAACTTCGTCTGCGTCACATTGGTCATTAATAAAATGACTATTAAAAAATAAGGGTTGGTGATAGAAGGGTGAAAATTTAGGGTTGTATGTATTATTTAATGCCACATTATAGAAAAAAAAAATTACCAAAAATTTAAAAAAGAATGTAAGGGGTGGACAACCCTTATCACTTAGGGGTATGAAAAATAGATAGTAGCCGATTCTCAGACCTACTGAATATGCAAATAAAATTTGGTAAAGATCGGTTAAGCCGTTTCGGAGGAGTAAGGTAACTAACATTGTGACACGAGAATTTTAATATAATATACTAGCTGACCCACGCAACTTTGCGTGGGTCAGCTAGTATTATCTGTCTGTCTGCGTCACATTTTCCATGAATGCTCAGCTCCTTTCAGTCTTAGCGTGATGATATAGCCTATAACCTTCCCGGATGAATGGGCTATCTAATACTGAAAGAATTTCAAATCGGACCAGTAGTTCCTCAGATTACCCCCTACATACAAACTTACAAACAAATTTTACCTCTTTATAATATTAGTATAGATAATATAAGATTTTCAATCGTTATACAAATAATATGAAAATAATTATCACGACATATTACAAAACAAAGTCCTCCGCCGTGTCTGTCTGTTCGCGATATACTCAAAAACTACGACACCGATTTTCATGCTGTTTTTACCAATGGATAAGTGGTTCTCCAAAATTGCTTTAGTATACCGCGTGTATCTGACATCGACGCACAAACGATTTCCATGGGTCCAGGGCATGATTCTGGACACCCTAGACTTAGAATTTTTCGTCGGCTTTTTTCTCATTTTTTCATTTTTTTCAAGGGTTTTTTTACTTTAGACTGCTCATAATTGTTATTCTGACCTAACCCAATGAGATTTTTAATAAAAATAATACTTTTTAAATTAACTACTTTCACTAAAAAGAGCAATCTGAATAAATCCACAAATAGATATCAGCTCAGCTGAGCTGATACTTATTTGTGGTACTCTTGAAAAAAATGAAAAAATGAGAAAAGAACCGACGAAAAATTCCAACACTGGGGTGTCCAGAATCATGCCCTGGACCCATGGAAATCGTTTGTGCGTCGATGTCAGATACACGCGGTATAATTTTTCAAGTGGGTGAAGGCACGGACATCAGCTAGTTGAATATAAATAGAAATTAATAGAAACAATTAACTAACCAAATTCTCTACGCGAGTGGGTCTTAAGAGTCCTATTACATTTTTTACGGAAATTCATGATTCTTGACGCTATAGTTTTCAGCAGCAGTAAGATATTTTAATTATTTGATCCTGAATAACGATAGTGCCAGTCTCTTTATTGTAAGTTGGAGTTACACATTTTCATTTTTCTTTTCGTGTAATTTACTATAAATATTTTACGAACTCAGTTTGCAAGAAAAAATGTCGGCGATGGAACTTTGACGGTCTAATTCACATTGTTACAATCAATTCTTTTAAAAGCTGAAATTACTAAAAGGTAAGTTGAATGTTTTACTTGTTTATTGGAGTTCTAGAATTTCTTTAAATTCCATGAGTTTTCACGGAAAAAAACGTAAAGAAATCCTAATTTAAGCCAGAAATGTCTTGATTCAGCGTCCATTATATTCCAAATAAAAACAATTTTATCAAATAAATTAATATGATATAAAATTTCAATCTACGTTTCATAAGTTTTCGTTTGTCAATATAATAAAATAAAATTACAATAAATAAAATTAAAGTACTATATATTCTGCGTCAATTCAGCGCGCGCGCTCCTCAGTCTCGCGCGAGCGCCCAAATAAACTATAATCCTATTCAGACTAGTAAGTATCAAAATTGTTTCGCGGACTAAAGATGTACTCCCAACGCAGACCAACGTAACTTCGTCTATTGCAAACGAGCATTTACGATTCGTAATAGGACTCTTAAGAGTTAGGATAGTAAAAACACAAAATGAAGTAGGTGCAAATACTACAATACGAAAACCAATTAGACGACAACGCAACAAATTGGCTTCTGGTGTAAAAACGTCTCCGCTCACGTATTGAGGTGGGTGAATGACTTACAGACGATGGACGGACGCCATGAATACAGGGTAATACAAAAAACTTTTTACAAAAAAATACAACCGACTTCTAAAAAAAAACACTACAAAGTAAAAGATAACTTTAAATTCGGAAGTCGGTGTCAAAATACGAAGAAAGTAACAAAAAACACCGACTTCCGAATTTAAAGTTATTTTTTACTTTGTAGTGTTTTTTTTTTAGAAGTCGGTTGTATTTTTTAGAAGTCGGTTGTCTCAATACGTGAGCGGAGACGTTTTTACACCAGAAGCCAATTTGTTGAAAATACTTTTTACAAAAAAATACAACCGAATTGATAACCTCCTCCTTTTTGGGAAGTCGGTTAAAGCAAAAGAAAGAAATCTGAACGTGGCGTTTTATATTTGACGTTAAGTAAACCTTGACCTAACTTGTCTAAAGTTTTAATCCACTTTACCAGGGTCGAAAGTTGGCAGATGGCACGAAAGTCGAAAATTGGCTTGGCTTAAACTAAACAGATATGAAAATAATGTCAAGGTCTTCCATAGACGAATATTTGACGAGTAGGTATACTCAGATTCACTAGTACACTCTGTATTTGCCCCTACTTTTTTGTTTATGTATACAAAAAAGTAGGGGCAAATGTTTCAAAGAAAACAGTGGCAAGCGGTATCGATACGTGATATTGACATCGATAGAAGCCATACAGCAATAAAAATTAAATAGACGTTCATGGACGGGGATTAGGTCTCGTTATAAAATAATGACGGAAGCATAGGTAGGAACTAAGCGTTGATCCAAGGCGCCTAATGGACAGTCAGCCGTGCTAAGAACATGCTGACTGGTTAGTCTCTTTGCCTTGGGATAAACTTATATTCTCGAAATAATTAAAGAGAAGCACACGATGTGACTTTAGAACTATTTCATCAATCGAATCCTCCAGATTCTTGATGCTCTGTTCTGTCTCCTACTTGATAAGTAGGGTACTTTTTTTCCTACTACTGATATCTGAATCGCTACTCCTGGACTTGTCGAGCTTCATTGACTCGGCGCGTTTTGCTGGTGGTCACCACTGTTGATTCTGGCTTTCAGGAGTTGCAGTGACTGGGAAGAGGGAATGTGTGGCGGGCTTGTCCCAAATAAAAAAAAATTGATGAACCTCCGTGTTTTGGAATCAAGACCACAAGTAGGCAAACGAAAGTTAGGACGCCCTCAGGCTTTGGTGTAGCAACGTTCCTTGCAAGGTGGCTGATAGCAGTGATAGCATCTAGATGAGAGTTGCCGAGAATGACGTGCGATTTGAGAAGCAAATGATAGCAAAGCAGTGGATAGCCGTATGCTGATGATGAAACCTTCAAGAAATTAAAGTTGAACTGGGTAATTTCGAACACCACAAAGATATTATGCAATCCTTAAGTCCCGTTTGCTTATTAGGTACAATTGGGATAAGATATTAGTGTTGGCTAACTGACACTATTTGCGTACTAACGTTATTTGAGCTAGATAGTACAAATTGCAACAATAAACGTAATTTACGTACTTTAATGTGAGCAGTTGTGCAACAGAGAATTAAACGCCACGATGACCGAATACACATAACATACCTAGTAGAAGTTGTATTCCATAACACGGTCCGAGCCAGAACTTTTGTTTAACTAAATAAAGAGGGTGGCGTTAACTACATTAACACATTTGTTTATACTGTTTGACAGAGCGGTTCACCCCTCTGCGTGTTTGTTTCCATTAGCAATACTACAAGCTCTATCCACCCCTCTTCACAAGTCAGACACGAAACGAATTACTCAAACCGATTCCAAAATTCTGTTTACAAAAGTATAACTATAAAACTTGAAATTCTTGGACGAGTTCATTTCGTCTGAGATTATAAAACAATTCAATTCTGAAACTATTTGACATTGACTCATCGTTTACATCTCGGACATTTTATCTATTTCGATCCACCTTGACAATTTTAAATTATTTTAGAGTCTCATGTTAATAGTCACCTGTTCTTCACATTATTTATTGCCTATGTCATTCATTACAGATCATTCTTCAATGATTTACGAGTCAGTGTAAAATAAAAATATAACTGACCAGTCTTCTAGTATTGGTGGATGTTGTAGCAAATCTCTACGAACTATCGCAGTCGCCGAGCAGCTGTGTCTTGAAAAGCTCTCACGAAAGGGTCTTGAACTGTCATCGCTGTTTGTTTTCACATGTTACAACGTCATCCTAGCGTTAAACTGGTGGCGTATCTAGGCCAGTTACATAGGTGTCAATGTTTCTGTGTCGGAAACGCCGCGGCCGTGGACGGCATTGGCGTTGTATGCGCGTGAACGGTGACGTCCAGAAAAAATGTGGCGCAAGTAGCCAATTAACATGTGGGATAGTGTGGGGCCGGCGTCTCGGCGCCTCTATAAATATCGCGATCCGCGTCCGCGCCCTCCCCGCGCTCGGCACGCCCGGCAGCCGCAGCCGCGCCGCCGCCGTCTCCACCCGGCACCGAGGACCGCAATAATAAAGACAACATAAATCCCAATATCAAATCTTGACGTCACAACATGCTGATGCATCGACCCACGTTCAAGTGTATTGCTGTAACCCCAGTTCTAAAGAGTATTTCTAACAAACACGAAACTGACGAAATCCAAGCAACGTGTCGGTGACTCATGGCTCCGACGATGTAGGCAAAAGAGAATTTATTGTAAATTCAAAAAGTCCAAAATTATACTTGGCTGCGGTATTTCTGAACTTAAAGCCGGCCTAGAAAAGTTTCAAAGGCAAAGAATTTAAAACATACGACGCAGTATCAAAAGCTGACTGTAAATAATTAATAGCGGACACGACTAATGTCAAATTTGATGTATACTTTACAAGTTGGCGATCGAAGACTGGGCCAAATTAGAGTGTGTATCCCGGAAGCATAGTCGGCGGTCCCGGGGCGACTTGCTACGGAGCCGGCGTCATCAGGCAGGCAGGCGTGTGCCGGGCGGACTCAGAACGGCAAGCGCGGACGTAGCGATCGCGCTATTTTTGTTCAGTCAACAGTTGAATAACCTCCAATCAACTATTCGCACTTGCCTATGAGTCCAACTAAAACACGGACAATTGCTCACCTAAATGTGATTTCATGACCTTCAATTTGAAGCTATTTTCATCATACTTTTTATTGAGTGTCTACTCAATACATTTTATTACAATTACAGCATTTTTCAGTATTATGTAAGTCGGTAGCTCCAACAATTTTTATGCCAGAACACTCGGTATTTCATGTTACAACACATTCTGAATTCCTGAGCCAAACGGAAGAGAGCCCCACTTGTGCACGAACTTTCATCCATCAAGGAAAACTTCCGGACCATAAAACGTATTTCCAGAGCAACCCAGTTTCTGTTGTCTATAATCCATAAAGTCTACACAGCTATGTGAACACATGGTGCTAACTTTTATATTGGTGTGCCTTCACGTACAAAGCAGAAAGTTAATTTTGTTAAGAACGTACCTTATACAAACGTACCTTATAATTTAGTTAAGAACGTACCTTACAAAATTAACTTCCTGCTTCCGTGCTTGTTGTAAACTGAATGTCAATAAATGGATGTGGACCAACCAAACCAGCTCAAATGATCATTAGTCTGGTGTTTTACTGAAACATTCAGGATTTCAGTTACTATAAATAGACTTAAAGGAGAGGACTGGATGATATTATTCTTATCTGGTGACAAGTCAACTCTACGATACTTAGATGAAATTAGCGTTTTGTCGTACTGACCACTTTGATCTGAAATATCTCCTCTTTGGTTAAGAATTCCAAATTCAAATTTAGCTGGTACATTTGAGTTTTGAAAACAGTCATTCATTTGTTTTTTCCTCATTATTTTTTTCTTTGGCGTCGCTTATTACCGCACAATGGAAACATGAAATATCGGTATATTTATATTTACGAGTACGAGTTCTACCGTGGCACCAGTGCTGCTGAAACAGCTCGACGGATTAATGATGTGTACTTAGAATAATAACGCATAGAAGCCGCGTCTAGAACAAAACCCGAGCGAAATCGTGTGTCCACTTCATTTTCTTTGTGTGCGTGAGCCGAATGTGTCTACGTTCCTCTAACGCACACAGATATAGCTTTCAGTGATACCATTACTAAGCCGTTACCCACAAAATATGGGAAGACGCATTACTATTTTGCTATCAAGGCAAGTATTTTATGTTGTTGGGAACTGGAAAAGGTAAACATGATTTTTCATGTAATATGACATATTTATTCGGAAAGTATAATTCAATTTATTTCAAAATAAAAGGAAATAAATCGCATAAAGAATGAGATATTGTTCAATGCGTTTAGAATGCTTGATGGGTTATAATTATAAACAATGTTAAAACATCGGGCTTGATATGAATTAACAGTAAGTATTGTATATTAAAATTACAAAAATGAAAAACATGAATGAAAGCAATGTGGGTATTTTTTCCTCACAAATAGCAACACTGTGTTATGACAAGTTAGGTTATTAGAATTTTGTTTTATTTATCGATTTACGTAAAAATAGTGCATAGAATGTGATTACTTATTTGTGAAATGTTATTTTATCACATTTTTTTGTTTTCCTGATGTGCTATAACATCCTTTCACGCAACAAACTGTTATTTTCAATTATTTACTCGCGAGCTGTGTTCGACGGAACGTGACCTTGAGTACTGACGGCTTGACGGCTAAGTTTGACGGATTAGGCTAAGTTTTAGTTGCCTCACTTTTTGCACTCGTACTAGGTTTCTATGCGTTATTATTCTAAGGATGTGTACCTGTACGGCGCATGGTGTCGCAAAAGAAAGCACGGTACGTTTTTGGTTTCAACGTTTTCGTTTTGGAAATTTCGACCTTCAGAACCAACCCCGTGGACGGCCGGAGACCGAAGTGGAAAATGAAGAATTAAAGGCCATTTTGGAAGCGGATCCATCACAAAGCAGTTCAGAGATAGCTGCAGGCTTCGGGGTAAGCGATAAAACTGTATTAAAGTAAAAACACTTGAACAATGGGTACCTCATGAATTGAGTAAATCGAACTTGCAAACACGCGTCGACCGCTGTGTTACTTTGCTCAACCGACACAATAATGAAGGGATTTAAAATCGAATCATTACTTGTGATGAAAAGTGGATACTGTACGATAATCGGAAGCGCTCGTCGCTTGACTCGCAAATCCTGCCCTAAACGAAAATTGACTCAGAAAAAGTTACTTGTGAGTGTTTGGTGGACTAGCTCCGGTGTCGTTGATTACGGCAGATATCTATTGTGAGCAACTGCAAATCCTGAAGGAAGAACTAGCTGCTAAACAAACGAGATTGGTCAATGGCTCTAGGCCACACTGCTGCTTCACGACAACGCAAGACCACACACTGCACAACAAACAACCACTAAGTTAGATGAGCTAAAATTGGAATGTCTGCCACATCCACCGTACTCCCCGGACCTTGCTCCAACAGATTACCAGTTTTTCCGGAATTTGAACAACTACTTACAAGCAAAACAATTCAATTCCGATGCGGCAGTCCAAACCGCCTTCAAAGAGTTATTGATTCTCGCCCCCATGGTTTTTTTAGTACTTAAAGGCATCAATGAACTACCTATGAGATGGCAAAAGTGCATAGATAACAACAGTGCATACTTTGATTAATTAAATATATTTTACAAAAAAAAAATACATTCCTCCCGTACAAAACGCCAATTTCATATGTAAGGACCTAATAATGCATCATCGTCAGCAGGTATTGCAGAGGTCAGTTATTTTCGTTTTGTTGTTAGTAACATTTACAAAACAAAACAACACTGTACGTTGCATCCAAGTGTTCTGGGACAAAATTAGTCATAATGTGACGACATAATTGAACATATTATTTCAACACTTCATTTATTGTTTCAACAAAACGTGAATATTAACACTACATATCATAAAGTCGCCTCCCGCTGTCTGTCTGTCCCTATGTATGCTTAGATCTTTAAAACTGCGCAACGGATTTTGATGCGGGTTTTTAATAGATAGAGTGATTCAAGAGGAAGGTTTTAATATACAATTTTTATCAAGTTTTAGTAATCATTGACTAAAATTTAATGACATTTGTTGGAGGTGTCGGAAAAAAATAAGCCGTCTGGGAGCTTTCAACGAAAACGCTGCCTAAACCCGTTGAGATATAACAAAATAAAATTATGTATGGTGGAATCGTGTCTTATATAGGTCTACGGAAAGTCCACGATGGCAATAATATGTCTATCTGTTAAGGATAACGTACTATATCCATTTTAGAAATTATAAAGCGGTAATTGGAAAGCAAGCTGCAAGTTACACAAATACGGTATTAATCCTTATCATTTTAAATAAGTTAGAGGTTTCAAGCATTTCATGCATAGGTATTATTTTACTCTTTATATACAATATATTTATTATATAATTTAACCGAATATCTTAGGAGAATCGCAAAAAAATTACGGACGCGAGAATAAAAATTCAAGCGCCTTGCTTCGCTTGATGCTTTCGCCGACCCTCCCCAAACAGTCTTGCCCCTATTGTTTATCGATAACGCCTAAACTGACTGAAAGTCTGAAACTAACTGACTGGTTGATATTTGATATAGGGATAGATTATAGCCTGGAATAAGACGGTTCCCATGGGTTGCGGGAACGGGATCAAAATTAACTGATAATTTTTGGTAGCGATAACCGACATCCACGCGGGCGAAGCCGCGGGCATCAGCTAGTAATTTAAATATAATACCGACATTGGAATTAATCCGAAGGATTATTAAATGATGTTTTGGAAAACTGCTAGGTATTTTAACAAATGCGGTTAAGCTTATTAATTAAAATGTCGCTGATGAGACATAAAATGCCAGTCATGGGTCAGTTGACGAAAAAATTCGAGGTTTCAATACTCAATACTCAATACTCAATACTCAATCATTTATTGCATTCCATATGTATTACAAAGATGGTTTAAAATGGTTAAAGAACAAATATGGACCCTGTCGGGCACAGCAAATAATAGGAGAGAGGAAGAGTGCTTAGCAGTATGTCAAGGTATGAAATAGTATCAAAAATTATTACAGATGTTAAATTGGATGTATAATTGTAAAAACATGTATATATTTATTTGGTCTGTGTTTATTTGTATAGTATATGTATTGAATAGGAATAGTAACTACGATTTTTTGTAAAAATGGTTTGAATTATTTTTATTATACTTAAATTTTGTTAATAATTATAATGTTTGGTGAATAAGTTTATTGGTATAGTATATTTATTGAATAGGAATAGTAAATAAGAATTATTGTAAAAATTGTTGGAATTATTTTTATTATACTTAAATTTTGTTAATAATTATAATGTTTGGTGAATAAGTTTATTGGTATAGTATATTTATTGAATAGGAATAGTAAATAAGAATTATTGTAAAAATTGTTGGAATTATTTTTATTATACTTAAATTTTGTTAATAATTATAATGTTTGGTGAATAAGTTTATTGGTATAGTATATTTATTGAATAGGAATAGTAAATAAGAATTATTGTAAAAATTGTTGGAATTATTTTTATTATACTTAAATTTGTTTTTATATGTAGGTATTTATATTTGGTTTTTAAAAGTACGTAAGTACCTATTTCAAGTTTTTTTATTATATGTTTTATAATGTTTGGTAAACAAGTGAGAGAATCCTTTTACTTTTTAATCGATTTGTCATCAAAAAACTCCTTTACTGAGTAATATGACTTGGATTCTAGAAATTGTTTCAATTTATGAATAAATATGTTTGATTTGTTTATTTCTCTAATATCATTTGGCAATTTGTTGTAAATTTTTGTGGACATTACCAAAGGACTGGTTGAGTGCATTTTGAGTCGGGATTGAGGTACGTTTAATTTGTTTTTGTTGTGTCGAAAATTGAATCTTTTTTGTGTTTCTTCGCAAGTTGTGTACAGATCTGGATGTTTTTTGACAAATTTACATAATTCTAATATGTATAGGCAGGGAAGTGTGAGTATTTTATGCTTACGGAAGTGTGGTTTGCAGCTATCTATTTGATTTATATTTGTTATAATTCGAATTAACTTTTTTTGTACAATGAATAAGGTTTGTGAATCTGTACTGTTACCCCACAACATGACCCCATAGCTGAGCCATGCCTGGGCATATGCATAGTAGGTAACAAGTGCAGTCTGCAGGTTGGTAGTTTTTTTAATTTCGCGTAGGGCATATGCAAATTTCGATAGTTTTTCTCTTATTTTCTGTATATGGGATTTCCAATTTAAGTGAGTGTCTATAGACAAACCGAGGAGAGTAAATTCATTGACTTGTTCCAGTTTTGTATTATTAAAAATAAAATTTAGTTTTAAGGGGGGTTTTTGATGGGGATGAAAGGTAATTAATTTTGTTTTGATGAAGTTGATTTCTAGATTATGGTTATCCATCCAGTTTACAGCTGTTGTGAGAAGGGAGTTTAATTTGGTGTTTATATCGTCATCGCTCTGATACGAGGTGAGCAGAGAGATATCGTCCGCAAATAGAACACAAGGTCCATTTATAATTTTAGGAAGGTCATTTATATAGATAAGGAACAACAAGCAGCCTATTACACTCCCTTGGGGAATTGACGCGTTAACTATTTTACTATCGGATCTCATTTTAATGATTTCATTTGTACCTTTATCAAAAAATTCAATTTCCACTAGTTGCACCCTGTCCTCTAGGTATGATGCAAACCATTCGTGAGCTTTTCCTCGTATTCCTATCCCATGCAACTTGTCCAGTAGTATTTTAAATTGCACCTTATCATAGGCTTTGGTCATATCCAGCAGCATACCGATGGCATAGTTTTTATTGTTAATAGTAGCTAGAGCCTCTTGTACGTATTTATAGACTGCTAACGTTGTAGACCTGTTTTTACGGAAACCATTTTGGCAGTCGTCAAGTATTTTATATTTTTCACAAAATGAGTACACGCGGTCACACATTGCCTTTTCAAAGATTTTAGACGCAGTTGGTAACAGCGCGATAGGGCGGTAATTGTTAGGGTCGGTTTTAGAATTTTTCTTGTGTATGGGTTTTATTAGTGCGTTTTTAAGTTCCTTGGGAAAAGTTCCCTCTTCAAAAGATTGGTTAATTAATTTATAAAATGGTAGGGTTAGTTCGTCTGCACATTGCTTAAGTAGAAATGGGGGAAGTTCGTCTACTCCACAGCTCTTTTTATTTTTTAGGTTTTTTATTATTTTATTTACTTCATAAGGATCGACTGGACTGAGGAACATTGTGTTTTCTGTGGGGTACACAACAGGGGCTCCTTTTGCTGATGAGGCTTTTTCCCCAATTGAAGCAAAGAAGTCATTGAAAATATTAGCAATTTGCTTAGGTTCAATTATCAATTTATTTTTGTGATGTAATGTTATGTTATTTTTTTCCTTTTTTATTGATTTATTTGTTCTTTCATTTATTATGTTCCACATAGTTTTTACTTTATTTGTTGACTTTTTTATTTTATTTATATATTGTAGTTTTTTTGCTGTCATTACCGATTGTTTTAGGATTTTTTCGTATTTTTTATAATGTTTTGTTATTATGGGATTGTTAGTTTTCATGGTGAGTATTTTTAGTAGTCTTTTGTTTTTGCAAGACAATTTGATGCCCTTTGTTAACCAGTATTTCTTATATAACGTTTTTATTTTTATTTTCTGTAGTGGAATACACGTATTTAGAATTTTATTTAAAGTATTATTAAACGCACTATAGTTTTCATTTATATTATTATTTGGTTGTATTATTTCATTCCATTTTTGATTTTTTAATTCTAATTTAAATTTTTCTACGTTTTGTGTATTATATAATCTTTTTTTTGCGATCCAGTTGGATTTCTTGTTGTTGTCGCTAAGTAATTTCATATGGAAGATGGTTGCACAGTGATCTGAGAAACCTAATTCTTCTACGGTGGTATATGTATGTCTATTGTTAAAATTTGTAAAAATTAAGTCTAAGCATGTTGAGGTTGTTTGTGAAATGCGTGTGGGAACTTTAATATGTTGCATAAATTTATGTTCAAGCATTAGATCCAAGAACAAGTCAGTTTTTAAACAACTTTCTAGGATATTTATATTTAAATCTCCTCCTAATATCACGTTATATCTTGAATATTTTCTATTAATATAATACATCATTTCTTTTAATTGGCGAGTAAATACTTCTTCCTCTCTTCTATTCCAATAAATTGTAACTATAAGTACATTTTCATTTGGTAATTCTATTGCACATAACTCTATACAATACTCAACAGACATATTGCCAATATCACAAACTTCCTTGTACTCGAAATTGTTTTGTAACAAGATACAGACGCCGCCGCCTCCTCGAGTACGGCGACAATAAGATGCTGCAATTTTGTAGCCACTAAATTGTAAGTTACTCAGTTTTTCTGGAGATAGCCAAGTTTCACATAGGCATATAACGTTATACATTGTTTTTTCATGAATGAAGGCTTCAAGTAAATGTTGTTTATTATAGATGCTTTGTATGTTTTGATATAAAATTTTAAAATGTTGTTCTGTGGTTTCGAAAAGTATTATTATTTGTATATTCGTTATTATTAGGTTCGTAACGTAGTGTAGTGAGTGATTTATCGTAGTTATTAATTTGTTCGTTAGGTATGGTGCTTTTGCGGTATGTCAACGCTCTGGTCGCCTCTTCTCCAGTTAGAATTCGTTTGCCATCTATAAATAGGTTGTTGTTTCGTATTACTGCATATTGTCCATTTTTTCGTGCTCTGAGCATTTCCTCACGCATTAGTTTTCTTTCCTTTCGTGCATTTTCGTTTAAAAATTCGGATACATGTATGTTAGTTCCTTGGAAATAGTAACTATTCTCCACAATGTACCTAGCCATTTTCTTGCTTAGAAGCTCAATAACTAGTGGTCTGTTTTTTGTGGTAAGTCTTCCTATACGATTTGTGTCCTCTATGTATCCGGTTAGGTCTACATGCAGAATTTCATAAAACATTTCGATCAGTCTGCTGTGTAGTTCGTATTCAGACTCGTTGTAGTATTCGGCGAAACCATAGATTACTATTTTCTTGGGGTAGTTTTCAGTATCTTTCATATTTAGATTTGGTGATATTAGCTTCATATTTTTTATTTCATTTTTCAGGGTTTCATTTTCTTTGCTTATCTTTTCTATTTTTTTGTTTATTTCTTCTATTTCATGATTTGTTTTATCGTTTTGTTTGTATAAGAAGTCGGTTTTTCCTTCAATATCCGCTTTGAGCTTAGTTATTGCTTTATTTATTTCAACTTCAATTGTATTTTGTAGTTCTGATATTATAAACTTATTGTTTTCTTTTAAGCGTTGAATTATAATTTCGCTCAAGATTTCTAGTGAAAAGGTCGTTTGTACTAATCCCGTGTTAATGCTAATGTCCGTATTTTCCTGGTGGATAGTGTCACCCAGAAAGCTTGAGTCTTCTGATGTTGTGGTGTCATTTATGGACTTTTTAGACTTCGTTCTCATGGTAATATTATTGTTGGTAGTATTTTCTGAGGGGGAATTTGGCTGAATGGTTCTTTTGTAGTCTTTAGGTCGTATAGGGGTGTCTATATAGGGGTTCAAATTCGATGAAGGCCAGACGAGAGAGCCAATTATAAGATTTTAAGATACTTATGTAGGAATATAATAACATTACAGCCCTTAATGTCTTGTACTTATTAACTTACGAGTAAGGCCGGGTTGTATCAAACAGTTGGTTAACGTAACATACGTACGTCAAAAAGTTACGATTACGGACGATGTTTGACGTTCGTTAAATTAGAAGCGTTGTTTCAAAACATTCTGGTATAAATTCCTGCTCATCCCAATAGCTAAGTTATTGACACGGGTCCTACCTAAATAGCTTTTTTTGCATTCCACCACTTATTTGTGTTATCAGAAGAACTGGTATTGTGGAATTCAAAAGAATTTTCACAATATTGTTCTATTTGACGCAACTAAAGTTACGTTAACGAGTGCTCAGACCATCTGTTAACGTAAACGTTATATTTTACGTGCGTTAACGCTGACATTTTGTGAAACAACCCAATTTTTTGATTTGACGATAGCTAACACCATTTTTAACGTTTACGCGTGCGTTAAGTGTAGTTGAAACAACCCGCCCTAAATGTCACAATTTTGAAAGTAGGTTACGATAGTTAAATACAAAGTTATTAAAAATTAACAGACCTGTTCCTGGAAATATTTGGGAGTGGCTATTACCCAGCAGTGGGTCATTCTTAAAAAAACTGGCCAAGTGCGAGTCAGACTCGCGTGCAAAGGGTTCCGAACTAATTTAATTTTTCTAACATGTTATTTTAACACTACAGGCTTCTTATAGGCTTTCCTGTAATGTTTAGGTACTTAGAGCTGGATATTATCTGGATGTTTTATTTCAAAATTCTCAGTAGTTTCGAAGACAAGATGGACAGGTCTTATTTCGTGAATAACTTCAAAACTATTTATTTTAAAATAACGAAAAAACTATAATTAAAACCCTCACAAGGGTTCCGAAGCCAAATGGCAAAAACGGAACCCTTATAGATTCGTCATGTCTGTCTGTCCGTCCGTCCGTATCCGTATGTCACAGCTTCTTTTCTCCGAAACCTTCAGAGCTATGCTGTTGAAATTTGGCAAGTAGATGTATTTCGTGAACCGCATACAGATTTTCACACAAAAATAGAAAAAAAATACAATAAATTTTGGAGGTCCCCATACATAGAACTGAAACTAAATTTTTTTTTTTCATCGTACCCATACGTGTGGGGTATCTATGGATAGGTCTTCAAAAATGATATTGAGGTTTCTAAGATTATTTTTTTCTAAACTGAATAGTTTGCGCGACAGACACTTCCAAAGTGGTAAAATGTGCCCCCCCCCCCCCTTAACTTCTAAAATAAGAGAATGATAAAACTAAAAAAAATATATGATGTACATTACCATGTAAACTACCTGCGAAAATTGGTTTGAACGAGATCTAGTAAGTAGTTTTTTTTTTTAATACGTCATAAATCGTAAATCGCAACTTCTGCTTACGGAACCCTCATTGTGCGAGTACGACTCGCACTTGTTTTAGTTTGACCCCCAAGTGTTATTTATTTACGCAACGCGTCCATGTTTGGGTCACAGAAGTCCATATGTATACCAAATTTCAACAGAATCGATCCCCTAGATCTGGAGAAAACTGGCTGTGATAGACGGACAGACCGGCACCCGAGTGATCTTATAAGGGTTCCTTTTTTTGTTCGGAACTCTAAAAACGTTTAAAAGTAGGTAGGACAACGAAGTGACATCAATTGGTACTAAGATCCAAGGTGGTTGCTTTTGGGATCTGATACATTCCGATACTATTTCCGCCTTATAAAAACGGAAACAGGAAGACTGTCTTGTCTAGACACTTACTCAGAAGCATAAACCACCTACTAAGACCGCCTCTGTACATTTGTGCTTAAAGTGTTAAATAAATAAATAAGACAGATGAAATGCTATAAAAATGCAAATCACATACAAACTTGGCGATTTTTTGTAATAAACAGCAAGACTTCACGCCTTGAAAAGTTATGTTCCAAACGAATAATTTTGTGGTCATTTGTAAGTTGGCAGTAGTCGCGTAAGGATAAAAGGTTTATTAGCAGCACTTAAGGCGGGGTTGCAGTACTTTTTAAGATTTTTGAACGTCTGAAAATCTTATTAATTATGAGTTTTTTAATAAATAAAAATATTACATAAAAATTGAACATACCCTCAAGTAATTTGTAAAGATAGAAACGCGATTTAGAATGATTGGCTCGATACTTTTTTTAATCAAACATGACACTAAATTACAATTTTAAACGTGTACTGCTAAGAGATTTCATCACGAATAAAAGTTATATCAATAGATAGAGCTTTTTATTTTGAAGTAAATGTTGAAACCATATTGTATAATTTCTTTATCAGTTTTCGCCAAGAAGAAAAAACAATTAAAATTTAGGCATTATTTCGCTCGCCGGACAGTCGCTGTTGTTCGTCAAAACACACAGTACTGCAACCTCGTCTTAACATCAGTAATGTTTTCGCGTGACGTCTGTACTGAAAAAACGAACAGATTCATTGTGCCTTATAACCACGGAACAGAAAAAACTGTTCCGTGCTTATAACAATATTTTGTCTATGAGTTATTAACGCTTCCGCTGTTTCTATAGTCATCATCAACAGCTTTGAACACCACTATTTTATATTTGAGTGACTGTCTCCCTCACTCAAATTTCTAGTCTTGTTCTGTAATGCAATGTCTATAATTAATGAATCTAGAGCCATGTGGTGCTCTACGAATATTCCGACTATCCTTAAATCTTAAGAACTGAGTATGCCGAGGTGGGCAGAATTGAATTGTTAATTAAACGCAGAGCTGGAATCTTCAATCAATAAAACGATTACCAACAGCTCTGACCATCTACATAATAAGCAGTGTTTTATTATGATTTAGGTAAGGGAGGAAGCCGTCATTTCGGTTAAGTAGATGGATGCCTACAGTACATAGGCTCCTGACTGGCCAGCTGGCCTGTCAGTCATGTCCTCATTTTTAGGGTTCCGTAGCCAAATGGCAAAAAACGGAACCCTTATAGATTCGTCATGTCTGTCAGTCGTCCGTATGTCACAGCCACTTTTCTCCGAAACTGAACTATGCCGTTGAAACTTGGTAAGTAGATGTATTCTGTGAACCGCATTAAGATTTTCACACAAAAATAGAAGAAAAAAAATATTAATAGTTAATATTTTCCGGGTCAAAATCTGAAAACCTTTGAAAGATAGGTATAAAAGGAAAAATATTGCTGGTTGAATAAGTTTTATAAGTCGTTTTCAGCTTTATCGAGCACGACACAGTGAAATATAGGGACTGCAACAAATCTTTAAATAATCAGGGTGATGAGATACAGTTCGCACTTTTTTAACCTTTTTTGGAACAGTTCATTGACATAAAATGCAGGAGCAAGAACTAGGCAGATATTGACGCAGTTGTGCGAACATATTTTTGTCGTAACTTTATAATTTGGCAAGAGTCTTGAACTAGTACCAATGAATGTAGCAAAAATAGAACATAATTCCATACGGCTGACTCAACGTTGTTTTGTCTAAAATCAAAGTTTTTTTGTGCACTTAAGTGATGTTTGTTCAAAGTATAAGGTACCAACCGACCAACCTATTATCTATATTATAAGGCTGGTTATTGCACTCGCAAGCATGTCCGCGATCCAAGGAGAAGAGGGGCAAGAATCGTCAAAGTAGACTAAAACTTTTTTCAACGGTTAAATAGGGGGTCATAAGGCGGCTCATTAAGCAAACAGCTTAGCAGAACTTACAGCTTAACGGATTCAAGCATGCACCCAAAGCTTGTTCCACCTCGGTTCCTTATACCGATGCAGTCCTCACTAACGTAAATACGACCCAGAAACAACAGTTCCTCTAAATTCTACTTCGCGTTGGCGATTTCCCGGCCGTTGCCCTGGGGTACACCCACTCGGGGTAAGAATACTGTTCATGTGATCTTTAACATATAATGAATTAGGTCTCCCATGATCGTCAGAGAGGGATTTTTCGGAGAGCGACAATTATTTTATCCCTAAATTAAAACAGAAGTAGACATCATTAATTGATTTATTAATAAAGGTCTACCTAGATGCTAGTTAACAAGATTCGTAGATACGAAATAACAACAGGACTTATCAGAATTGGCGCAGTAAGCCGCCAGTACGAAATCATGACCAGAAATAGTCTCCACGCTCATAAGCTTTGCGTCTGTTCTTCTAGTTAACAGCTTCACGCGTATTCGACCGAATGAACAACTCACTACACTTGCTTCAATATATCGATCAGGATTTGCAGCTGGATGATCTTTATTTGTTATGCTCGTGTTCGCGACTATCTCACTCACATATGGTTAAGTACTGCAAAACCGAACATGCATGCAGGCGACAACTTTGCATGCTATCTATACCAATAAACACTTCGCTCTTATGGGAAAAAGGTCGAAGAGTATTCGACCGGGAACTGTCGGAAGTCATAGCCATCGGCAAACATGGTAACGTATGATACCGCTTGACAATGATGCAAGCAAGCTTGCCACACTGCCTGTTAGGCACTAAAGAACATAATACTCAAGTTTAGTAATCGGGAGAGAGACTCAGGCGATATGTAAGTTGCACACCTTAGCGGTAGCTTAGCGTGCAACATAAAGGAGGTTCTCAATGTTATCTTCAGACTTGTCAAACTGTTTGTATCGGAAGTATTCGAAACCAAGTGAACATGTTGGAAACCCAACACAGTAGTTGTTGAACACGAGAATAGAGACAAGGTCAGACGGTCGAACTCGTCGCGATTGTCTGCCGTTGTTCCCATAGGTTTTAGACGTATTTTAATTGTTTTTGCTTTCGATAATTTTATTAAGTCATTAAAGAGACTTAATGAAGAACTGAAGCTAATCTTGTGGCTGTTTGACTGTTGACTAATCGATATTATATATGTCAGGTTTCATCAGCCTGACTGATGTATGAGTGATGGTTGAAACATTATTTTATACTCTGTCAGCGCCCGCAAATTAAAAAAAAACAATAGTAAGACAATACAACTTTGTCCCAATAGGGCCTCATGGACGTTGGCAGGTATCAAAGTGCCTATCATTAAAAGATTAAAACTGGTTTTGAACAAAAAAACGGAATCCTTACAGCATCACTCGGGTATCTGTCTGTCACAGCCTGTTTTCTCCGGATCCACTGGATCCACCGATTCTATTGAAATTTGGTACACACACATGGAGTTCTGTGACCCAAACACGGACGAGTTACGTAAATTATTAAATTTTGAGTATGATGTGGCCCCATACTAAACATGAAAATTAAAAAAAAAAAGTATTTTGAACAATGTCTTGTGATATATTAAATCAAAGGGCTTACTATGAGGGTTTTAACTATATTTTTTTCGTAATTCGTAAAATAAAAAGTTTTGAAGTTATTCAAGAAATTAGACGAAAAATTACCATTCACAGGGATGTATGTGAATGGTAATCTTATCTCCTAAAGTACTGAGCCTTTTGAAAAAAATGGAGATAAGTAATATATCTTTATCTATAGATTGCAGAAAAACCTATAAGACGTCTATAATATTAAATAAACATGTTAAAAGAAAATTAAATTCGTTCAGGATCCTTTGCATGCGAGTCCGACTCGCACTTGGCCAGCTTTTTTATATCGTGTGAGCCCTGCGCGACCTTCAAGAAACCCTAGAACGTGACATTTATTAATTTATTTCTGGAAAGTTAGGTAAACCGTACCTATGTGCTTACTGAGGCAAGGATCAATGAAGTTCAAGGTTCACTGAACGACAACATTTAAAGGCTACATTAACACATGAGTTTAATTAGTATATAGTCAGATACGTAGGCGTAGGTAGTCTAAGGGTAACTTAGACCACTAGACGTCCATCTACTACACCACAGGGGCTGCTAATTTGTAGGTAAAGATCGATCAATCGCCTTATTTTACGGATAGGGATCATCGTCGAATTGTAATTGAAACTGTACAGTGTACAGCCCTATTGTAATATAGACCTGAAGGAATTTACAGATTGAAACGAAAACTGAAAGTAATGGAGAGAATTGTATCGTTGCTAAGGGATTAATTCAATAGAACAAGACATTTTTAGAAAATATGACTCAAACATGATAGTTTACTGCAACACACGTGTCTGTCACAGTGAAATTGCTTCAAATGCGATGCAACAACGAATCCGGAGCCAAGAGTCTTGTCTTTACATCGTACGACACTAGGTCACGACCCTGTCTCTCTTTTGTATTGACACAGACCGTGTGGGTATATCTACAGCTGCTCAATATATTTGAAAATTGACCTTGTGCAGCCGTCCAATCGCAATTTCATAAAATTCGTGACTTTGTCTGGGCATAATTTAAAGCCGCCGTATGGGTCCGGCAAATAATCACGGCCACATTCAGCAATATTCGGTTAATTGTAAGTGAGATACAGATGCGATATTATGTACGTACCGTGTCCAGTATAACCCAGGGGTAGGTACTCTATTAACCAATGGGTCGAGGAGGAACTAATCACTCCATCTAAGTACTACCTTCATTACAAGTTGGCACAAACTGCTAGGCAGATGAGGATTGAAGATACTGATGTCTCTTATATTTCAGAAGAGGCTAGCACATTTATCCAGCCATCCAAATTCTTGTAAATGGTGAATATAAATATAATAACTCTGCTAGGTAGGTAAATCTGCATTAAAAGGTGTTTGAACAATCCACATCATACAGTCAACTACACAAGTGTACAGTACAAACATCTTTCAGAAAGAAATTAATTAATTTCATCTACACCTACAGCACACTATCAAATCACAACAAATAAAATATAGTGTCAGTAGTGTCAATTCCCCAACAGAAACACTTTAGTTTGGAAGGTGGCCAGATAAACACTAGCAGCATGTGGCAATGCCATACATATCAAAAACATTCAATTCATAACTGCTTTAGTGGTACATTTATTCATTAAAATCATATTAAGTCTGTTAGTCTATGTTGCCACCTCATTGTACCATTGATTGTGGTTAAATAAGTAGCTTCTTTGTATGGGTGTATTAAATCAAACACTATTTGTATATATAATACGGAAGTATGAAAAGACATTCAAATGGACAATCAATAAACTAGATACATTGTAGATATCAAAACAGTTATAGAAAAGTCAACATATTATGTCAATGGTAACACTGAGCTTGAGCTGGCCTAGCATTAGTATGGAGTTTCAATAGAACATGAGGTCAGCTAATACTAACATTCTTACTACAGACTTGCAGCCTACAGTACTTGTGACACCCAATGGGTGCTTTTATAATTTACCGTGGCACTGCACGGTACGGCACGTTTTTATCGTCACGGTAAAGTAGGAAAGCAAAATGTATGCATTTGTATGAAAACGCTTTTAATTTACCGTCCACGGCAACGGCACGCCGTGAACAGCAACGATCTACCGTGCCGTTGCCGTAGCATACTGCGCTCCCTATCAAATCGTCGCGGCATTGTTGAGAGTGTAGTGTGTGCGTACAAGAAATTTGTATGTGTGCGTGCGTAGCCAAGAGGCGCCGGTGGCAGGGCAGCGCCGGCGGCGGCCGCTTCAGTTTTGCACAAATAGTACAAGCAAAATGGCGTTATTTAAATACGATGTGGTGACTTTATTGGAACTTGTTGAATCAAGACCATGCCTATGGGATAAAACGTTAGAAGCTTATAAAGATAAAATTGTTAAACAAAGGAAAAAAAAGAAAAGAAAAAAGTAGAAAAAAGAGAAAGTATGTAATAAAACGATTTTGTTGACATCCGAAAATAATTGTAAAACTTATTTGGGTCTTCCTTGAGCTTATCAAATAGCGTATAGTATGACCCTTCTAAATATTTTACTTTTAAAAGCGGATGTTGCCAATACTTTCTAGTAATATGTCTTTTTTTACGTCTTAAATATAACAAATAGAGCATAAGTAGTCGCTGTCTCTTCGAGAACATGTCTGCACTTTGAAGACGCGCAAAGCGTAATAATTTTACGGCGAATTATAAAATCACCCTACGGCACGGCATGCCGTCCACTGCCACAAAACTTCTATCTCGTTCACGGTAATATCGTGCCGTGCCGTGAAACGGCAAATTATAAAAGCACCCAATGAAATTATTACGCTTTGCGCGTCTTCAAAGTGCAGACATGTTCTCGAAGAGACAGCGACTACTTATGCTCTATTTGTTATATTTAAGACGTAAAAAAAGACATATTATTATTACTAGAAAGTATTGGCAACATCCGCTTTTAAAAGTAAAATATTTAGAAGGGTCATACTATACGCTATTTGATAAGCTCAAGGAAGACCCAAATAAGTTTTTAAATTATTTTCGGATGTCAACAAAATCGTTTTATTACATTCTTTCTCTTTTTTCTACTTTTTTCTTTTCTTTTTTTTCTTTTGTTTAACAATTTTATCTTTATAAGCTTCTAACGTTTTATCCCATAGGCATGGTCTTGATTCAACAAGTTCCAATAAAGTCACCACATCGTATTTAAATAACGCCATTTTGCTTGTACTATTTGTGCAAAACTGAAGTGGCCGCCGCCGGCGCCGCCCTGCCACCCGCGCCTCTTGGCTACGCACGCACACATACAAATTTCTTGTACGCACGCACTACACTCTCAACAATGCCGCGACGATTTGATAGGGAGCGCAGTATGCTACGGCAACGGCACGGTAGATCGTTGCTGTTCACGGCGTGCCGTTGCCGTGAACGGTAAATTAAAAGCGTTTGCATACAAATGCATACATTTTGCTTTCCTACTTTACCGTGACGATAAAAACGTGCCGTACCGTGCCGTGCCACGGTAAATTATATCGGCATTTGTATGCAAACGCTTTTAATTTACCGTTCACGGCAACGGCACGCCGTGAACAGCAACGATCTACCGTGCCGTTGCCGTAGCATACTGCGCTCCCTATCAAATCGTCGCGGCATTGTTGAGAGTGTAGTGTGTGCGTACAAGAAATTTGTATGTGTGCGTGCGTAGCCAAGAGGCGCGGGTGGCAAGGCGGCGCCGGCGGCGGCCGCTTCAGTTTTGCACAAATAGTACAAGCAAAATGGCGTTATTTAAATACGATGTGGTGACTTTATTGGAACTTGTTGAATCAAGACCATGCCTATGGGATAATTAAAAGCGGATGTTGCCAATACTTTATGGTATATGTCTTTTTTTACGTCTTAAATATAACAAATAGAGCATAAGTAGTCGCTGTCTCTTCGAGAACACTTTGAAGACGTGCAAAGCGTAATAATTTCACGGCGAATTATAAAATCACCCTACGGCACGGCATGCCGTCCACTGCTACAAAACTTCTATCTCATCCACGGTAACATCGTGCCGTGCCGTGAAACGGCAAATTATAAAAGCACCCATTAAAACTTAGTCAAGTCTGATTTGTGTTATCAGTGGCCTGTCTAGACCCAATGAGTAATCAACTGCACAATACATAGTTATTTAATCTTACTCTTTAGTGTGGCATTGGAAACCTCTTATCAGTTGTATGTAAATAAATAAACACTTGAACATTAAATCAGCATGCCAGATAAGAATGTAAATAATAACATGAATGTCTTATTGGGATAGTAGTATCAACTGAAGGAAAATTTGTTATGAATCAATGCAAAGCATGCATTGATTCATAAGCATTTATTTGAAGACTAGCTGGGCCGCAAAAGTTCATCCGTGTCATATTTTTCATTATGTTATATTATTATAGCCTTATAGCCTTCCTCGTTAAATGGGCTATCTAAAACTAAAAGAGTTTCAATTTTTAACAGCAGTTCCTGAGATTAATGAGTTCAACCAAACAAACTCTTTTAATCCTTGGACATTTCACACAATGCCAGTCCCAAGCTAAGCAACCTATTGCTTGTGTTATGGTAACGAGATGGCTGATAAACTACTTATATACTTTTTTTTTTAAATACATACATATTATAGATAGAATAACACCCAGACTCGGAACAAATACTAGTAGGTCGTACAAATATTTGAATGAACCCGCGACATGCTGCACAGCAGTCAATCGCTCAACCACAGCGCCAACCGTGTCGTCAAGTCGTCGCTTTGTGGTATAAGTATACATTAAAGACTGGTCTGTATTTAAGTTAGTAATTTGAAATCCTATTTTATTTACCTATTAGAGTATATATTGCAATAGCATTATTGGCTCTATTAAGAGACCTATGGGAAATTTCAATGTTAATTGTTATTAGGTACAGTAGGTACCTACTGTTATGTTTCTATGCTTTGCTTCCACATTTTATCACTGCGAAAAGTATGAGGAAAGTTTGTAACAAACATTACTTTTCTTTCAAATAAGCAAAACAACTTGAGCAATCTGTATCTATGTCACAGCCATTCCGTAGGATGCATACTAAGAAAAAACTACAGACCTAGTTTTGTTGTTATTATTAGAACTGAGAAACTGGACTACAATCGTCCAATGAAAAACACAAAGCATGTTTTTGTCACTTTCATTCTAATAAATAAAACTTGCCAGATTGTTGGACAGACACATTTTTACTGGGGTTTTAATATTGTCTAGTATGTTTGCTTTTATACAATGCACTTTAATCAAATATATTTAGGATTTAGTAATCAAGTCAATTCAAGTATGTAGGTATTTCTTACTTGTATTATAATATATGAAATATTGCCTCATCATCACAGCAATTTGGATTTTATTTGAGGAAAATATTTGCTACTTTACAGTATATCAGTTACATTATAAAGTGTTTTGCTGGATGGTAATGCGCATTTAAGTCTGATTGTTATGCATTCTTGTGTATCTGGCCATCTGACTCCACTGTCTGTGGACTAAATAAATAATTCATGCTTTTCTGCTCTATAACACACACAGAATTCATATTACATTTTTAATAATATTTTAATGAATTACATTATGCAATAGAAATGGAAATTAGAGTACCAGCTGTTGTAAATAAAAGTAAATAGGTAATAATTAAATAAACAAACAGTTGGGATGTGGTTTTTTTTTTTCACAGTACAATATATTCCTATAGGAATTTATTGTTATTTACTAGACAAGAGATTCAGCCAACAGTTTTCCTGTTATGTTAGCAGATTAATAAAACAGTGAGTTGAAATGGTCCATTTAAAACAAAATGAATGCAGCTGGAGCAGGGGAACATTTAAATTGAATGATGTGGCCATATATCTGTTTATAATTTTACTTCACATTCACTGACCTATTTCTAAAACAATGTTTTTACAATAAATTCGAATAATTTGAACCTTAACACGTTTATGATAAAGACTGTGGAACGGTCTGATGAATCATGCTGCTAAAGTTTACAGCAGTGGGTAATGCCTGCTGATGTCATGCAAGCCCCCAATAACCAAAGTAACTCAAGTCTGTCCACCCGGCTACCGCCCGACGACTTGCACACTTACTTCACTTCCAAGAACTTTATAATAACATATGCTACCGACGGAAGAAAGGAATGCTGCTACCACATGAAGAAATCACCAAGTACCTTTTTAAGTTCACATTCTTATGTAATATTCCCAATTTGGACACGTTTCTCTATGGATCCTATTAGTTTAAATTCAAATATTAATAGGACATCACATGGAAATCGAAGAATTATGCGTAGGAGGCATAAATACCTTTATTTTATGTGTAATCCAATATCCAGAAGAAAGTCGCAGTCCTATTTACACACGAGTACACTGTCATTCATGAAAAATAACACACCATCACTATGCAGCACTACACAAATTTTCACTTAAAATTATATTTTTATGTGAAAATATCACATAATGCGCCATTTTCGCAATAAATCCGAAGGACAGTAATCGGCAATCGCTGCCATCTTTTTTGTCAAATGTCTAAAAACTAAATATAGCGCTTGGAACGAACTCTGGTGTTATTTTTAGAAAATACAACGAAACTTTTTTTACAAAACTACTAGCGACATCTTTTAAAAGCCAAGCAATGATACTATTTGGCACTAGATGGCGTAAGGCTGAAACGATTCATAAACTCCAACAACAGATGGCAGCTTAGGTATGGTACATACTAGAGTTTGAACATAGTGTATCTAAAGTAAAATCAAACATTTTTTTTGGAATCAGGGAAGTATGCATGCTTCTGTTTTCCACTGGACACACTGCGCAAATGCCCAGGGCCCCGCGATCCTCTGTCGCGGACCTAGTTTCTGCCAGATGACCCACCTATAACCATTTTTAGATTTCGAAATATCCGTGAAAAACGGAACCCTTACAGGAACACTTAGGTGTCAGTCCGTCTGTCCCAGTTTTCATCGGATCTACTGGATTGTGTTGAAATTTGGTATAAATAATTATCAAACGACATAATATATATGTCGCAGTAAGATAGATAAAGCCGTAAAGTAGTTAGGTATATCCCTAGGGATATAATTATATACCGTAACATAGTTACACGAAAGCGATTCTTTACTATCTCACTAGGAATATAGTTATAAAACGGTCGAAGTTTAGTGATATACTTATATTACTAGATTATGTTTAGTGAAATAGCTTTTGGAGTGTGCGGCGCAGGCGGCGCGCCTCCAACCTCCCCAGCGGCGGGAGAGGGGTTCGTTGTGTTTAAGGATTATTCAAAGTAAGAGTAAGAGTGGGGAGCCACTCTTACTCTTACTTTGAATGATCCTATACCAAAAGAAAACTGGTCACTGAGAGAAATATGCCAAAAATTGTCGCGCTTTTGTGGCCAAGGTTATTTAAAATGTTCCTGTAAAAAATCGAATATACAGTCTATTCTACTAAAAGATGTGCCTGTAAGAAATATTCAGTGCTATGTAATTCTAGATGTCATGATTCCTCTTCTTGTCTGAACAAACATTTAAAAAATACTTACTATTTAAAGAAACCAAGATCTCAACTTGTTGATAAGAAATAAAGATATTATGTACCTATCTCAAAACTGTTTGGCTTTAAAAGATTTTTAATTATTGATTAGTTTTAATTGTATTGTTAATGTTTAAATTCCAAAAAATATGATCGTTTTAATTATAATTACTTTAGTACGTGTTAATGTCACAAAGTAGGTATTGTAACTAACTGCAGGATACATAAAGTTGATTTATTAATAAAGATAAAACCAATAAAATTTTGTTTTATTTAATTACCTATTTAAGGTGGATTTCTATTTCCCTAAGCTTAATCAAGTAATGGGTCTGTCTCAAAAAAATGGCACACCTTTGAATTTTTTTCAATTTTTCAAAAATGTTTGGGAATAAATAAGCTTTAGACTACAATATGATACAATATGACTTTTTTGAGACAAACCCTCATATATTTATAACACTGAACTTAATCTAGTAATATAAGTATATCACTAAACTTCGACGGTTTTATAAGTATATTCCTAGTGAGATAGTAAAGAATCGCTTTCGTATAACTATGTTACGGTATATAATTATATCCCTAGGGATATTACGGCTTTATCTATCTTACTGCGACATATATATACAACAAAAAAAGTTTGCGATCGATCACTTTGAAAAATCGAACACTTTTTTGTTACGGTAGATTATATGATGATTTCTTCTTCTTTTTAGATTCTTTATTAAAAATATAGAATTAGAATATAAAACAATGAAATAGTTCAATTATTTTTCCATATTAAGGCTTTCAGTCCTAGCTTACGCTCATTCAGAATTCTGATTAAGTAAATTTTAACGGATTTAAAATACTTTTTCGCGGAAAGTTGTAGCTGAAAAAATGCCAAGAGGATTATCAGAAGTTTTACGAGCAAGAATAGTAACTTTGAGGGAAGCAGGGTACACCACGAGAGAAATAGCTCGCAAAGTTGCTATATCCCAATACCTACGTATCCCACGTTGCAGAGGTACCACGGGATGGGTAAGTAATTTAGCTGACCGACCCTGCAGTGGTCGCCCAACTGTTTGGACTGCTTCCCAAAAGGGCTGTATTAGACTGCTGGCAGCCCATGACTCAACAATCAACGCTACTAAAATAAAAGCAGAAGTTTGGGCCGACTCTTGGCTTGAAGTTAGCACTCAGAAACTCAGACCATTCAGAATTGTTTGCACCAGGCTAGAATTCCCGGCAACGTCAACGACGGAGATTGTAGTGGGCTAGGCTTCTGCAAAATGAAGAAGATGAAGAAGAAAACATATTTTTTGTTCGGTCTTCTAGAGATTGTGCTTCGGTGAGTGTGCCCAAGAACTCCACGACCTCATTCCACCGGCCCCCTTCTACCATCGGACATCCAGACGCACTGCAACTTACCATCCCTACCTTGTTGCTATTCCACGAATACCTACGCACTAAGCGTTTCCAAACGTCTTTTATAATGCGCACAGCAAAGGAGTGGAACTCTCTGCCTGCGCGGCGTCTGTGTTTCCAGTTAGAGTAAACAGGCTCCTTCTGGGTAAGCTCGCTCCATCATAGACTTTGTCTCTGTCATCTCTGACCAAGACTAAAGTCAAGAGCAAACCCATCTCGAATATAAAAAAATTGGCAAAACGTCTCTTCGTTGAGGAATCGCGAATCAGACTCATCCAGATAACCGACGTGTCCGTGTCTGGAGAATACCAGGAGACCGTGAAAGGCAAAGAACAGTTCAGCAAGGTGGGAAATCGGTGTCCTTTTGGGGATTGGAGCTAGAATGCCTTTGATCCCGTATCGAGGCTAGTGATCACAAACCTTTTTTTGATGTGTGTAAAATAGTCGCCGAATGTCTACGCAGAGTCCTAGAATACTTCGGTCACACTGCAAGAAAAGAAGGTGGCTAAAGAACCTCGAGAAGCTCATCGTAACCGGCATAGTAGATGGAAAAAGACCTCGAGGACGCAGCCCAACCGCCCTTGATTCTATCGTTCACAACGTCCTCCACACCACCAGGGACAGAAACAGGTGGACAAACATGAAACGTGTGAAAGGAGGTCACGACTCTCAGCACTGAGGAATACGACGCGACAAGAAGAATATTATGAACAACCTCTTTATTCCCCCCCCCCCTTAGGTTCACCCCCATGCCCCCCATCCATCAGTACTTTTAGGTACTATGTTGTTTAAAACACCATTCCCTAAACTAGCCAAAATTCACACACAATTTTTTCCCCTACTTATTGGGAAGTTTTTGGGTTTTAGTTTTAAGCTACAATTTAAATTAAAAAACTGCGTTCGCCACTTGCAAATACACAACAATATCCAAGGATATAATATTCTTGAAGTGCTTTTGAATAAAGTTAAGTTTTCGATAGTTTTTGCCCGAATATTAGTTAATTAGTCTTCGAAATTATTTTGCCGGCCTAAAATTTCATAGCCAAACAAATCACGATCATGGCTGAGTTTTTCTTTAAATCGAAAGAAATAGGTAGGGGTACTGAAATTACGCGCTGCGCCAGTAGCCGGCGCCCCCTACTGGGTACACCGTATAAATAAACTTTACTTTGCCAGATTCAAACAGCAGAGTAGGTACATAAATGGTTGTAGACTCGCTCATTGTAGGTAGATCTTTCGTCTGAAGAAAAGCTTGCCACTTTCCAAATCTATCCTTGTTAGTGTAGGTAAGTTTCTCCGGCGACAAAAGAATGTATTTGAAACTTAACAATACCTATCTATCATTTAGGGTTACCAAATTTTGAAAGATAGGGTCATTTAGGGTCTGATATTCGAGAATGTTAAAAAGAACGAACACAGTATTAACTTACTTTTTGCGAAGCATTTTGCGGGTATTTAGTTTGAACGGCCTAAACCGAATGGCGCGGGCCATTGTAGTTCTCTATGTTAGACTAGTTAGGTTTGACAACCCTATAAGTATCGCTTCACTTTCGGTCACTTCAACGTTGATTGTTAAAGGCGGAGATTGTAAAATTATGTCTCGTTACGTTACGACCGACCGAAATCCGGGGTGACGTCATTTCAGAGTTCAGACACATCCTCTTACTTTTTAGTTCAAGTGTGTTATGCATACCTACCTACCTTTCTGAGGTCCGGTTACCTACTTTGGATCGAAGGACAGCTTTAGAGGAGCTTTTTAAGTAGGAAGGTATATCGTTGCGCAAGGTTTACTCGACCTTCCGTAGAGAACATGGAATGTCAGCAAGATGTTTACATGCCATGATAACTTGAGCTTTTAAACTGGAATATTATTATTAATCATCAAGTGACTCCTCCCACTCTGGTCGGAGCAGAAGGGAGTGGGAGGAGGAGGGAAGTAGGGAGACTAAAACCCATCCGTATCTTCCTAATGCCCTTTGCGTTCCAGGGCCGCGCAAGGTCGGGCAAGTTCCGCAACCCTGGCAGGCATTTTGAGACGCGCGTGGAACACAGCGTCGTTGATCTGGGCCTGTCTTCTTCTGTTGCGGTGGCTAGCTGAGGCGTGAGATTTCCCTCACTCTAAGGCGGTAGGCCTCCTCTTTCGCTTACATTACTATTTTAATCCGCAGAAGGAGGTGACCGCTTCACATGCCTCTTCGTTCCGGACCATAGATTGAACCAGGGCCGAACGCGAAAGGTCGCTAAGACCTCCACGGTGTCCTCCGGGCGATCCCCGCAGTGTTGACACCCGGGAGTATCCTCCCGTCGAATTTGAAACAAGTATCTCCCGAAACAACGGCGTCCTCACCTTCCGCCTGTCGCAGATAAGTACTCCCGGTGAGTACCTGCATCAGGCGGCAGGTGAGAAAGCCATAGTGCCGCACCGCGGGTGTGGCTAACACCTCAAGGCAGGGCAACCTGCGCCCCCTTAACTTTCAATAATTGAGATTTGAACACACGAAAAAAAAATTACAAACGGAGTGTAGTATTGAGAATCTAGCAAATCCGAGGTGAGGTAGGTACCTACTTCCAGCTCCCTTAGCTGGAACTTGCACCGGTCTTCTTCAGTTCTAGTGAATGGGCAATAGAAAATCTTATTGAAACCGGGTTTTAAAGATAACCTTCCTCAAAATAGTCCTGCCAGCGCCGATGCTACGTGCCATATAAGCAGGCTCACACAGGCTATAAAAACTCATCTTGATAAAAAAAGCCTACCTCTTCTTCTTTTTTTTTCTGCCTTTTCACTTAAGTTGGCTCTCCCTATTGTCAAGAGTTGTCAGGTCGAATAACTATATCCGACGATGGAGATACTTCTCCATCTGAAGAAGTTACATCTGGTCCATGTCAAACAAAGGAAGTCGTCCACGGCCTCTTTAACCTTCAGCTGGGCTCACAGCCGTCCTCACGACGATGACGTGCCTAAAAAATAATTAGGTACCTACTTCCCAATTTTTGGGGTTCCGAACAAAAAACGGAACCCTTATAGGATCACTTGGGTGTCTGTTGGTCCGTTTGTCACAGCCAGTTTTCTCCGGATTTACTGGAAACAATTCCGTTGGGATTTTGGTATACATAATATGGACTTCTGTGCCCAAACACGGACGCGATACGACAATATAGGTATACATTTTTAGTATGGGGGTCACTTTTGGAGGTCAAACTAGAATATAAAAATAAAGTTTTTTTTAAACTGTATCGTGTGACATATCAAATGAAAGAGTTGGCTGAGAGACTGTGAGTGTGAGGGTTTTAATAGTATTTTATTTCATAATCTATCTACTTATAATAAATCTGTAGAGAGGTCAATTCTGTACATGAGATATATTTCCAAAATAACTATCAGGGGGTGATTAGGGATCGATACTGATGCCAAAATTGCAATCAGTACAATTTTTGTCTGTCTGTCTGTCTGTCGGTCTGTCTGTCTGTCTGTCTGTCTGTCTGTCTGTCTGTCTGTATAACCGTTATAGAAACAAAAACTACTCGACGGATTTTAATGAAACTTGGTACAATTATTATTCATACTCCTGAGCAGGTTATAGTATACGTTTCATCACGCTACAATCAATAGGAGCAGAGAAGTGAAGGGAAATGTTGGGAAAACGGGAGAAGTTACTTCATTTTTTAAGCTTCCGTCGTGTGTGCAACCTTAATGGTGAAAGCTACTCAGAAATCATGTAACGTAAACGCACCTAATAACGACCCGTTAAAATCCGCGCTCATTACCGCCCTATTCAGAAAACTATCATTTTTATGTCATGTATTAAAGCTACACAATTGGTTGCTTTAAAAAAATGTAGATGTATTTGTATTGCAAATGTTCATCTCTTGTTTGGGTGCGTAACTCGACGATTTAAATAATAATTGCTCACTTCGTCCGTGGACGCGGCACCTTAGTGCATTTTCCATAGTGTGGCATTCCCGATGGCGTAAGTACTCTTGTTTCTTTTTTAGCAGAAGATTATATCGTCAAGCATTTTAATGTAACTTCTAGTTCTTTTGGTGCATTTTTGATACTTTCAGGAACACAAGTAATGATTCATTTTAGTGAGATACTATTTTATTTTGCTTAAAATTCAATATTAAAAATAGGCGGTAATAGGAACAAAAATCACAATTTTATTCCTATTGTCGACCCATGTCGCTGATAAGTACTTGTCGTATCTTTTGTGTGCCATGATTTTTGTTAAAATGCATAAATTAATAGGCCGGAGGCTATACTAATTCAGTTCCTTAGTATGTTGACTTTGGAACATATTATATACATGATTTTTTACGCCATATATTCAAGAGGTTTAGTAGCCGTATACACTAACTTTGTTCTTATATAAATATTTTGATGAATAAAGGAGGTATAACTTTAAATAGTGTATTTTTATAGTTGAAATATCATTATTATTAAATATTTTTAGCAACCGCACCACTTAAAATCAAATACATGTACAAAAATCACATGTATTTACACAATTCATACACATTCCCCTGGGTCGGTAATAGGTTATACGATTTCCTTTAAGAAAACCTATTACCGATCCACTTGTACATTTAAATATAATGTCTATAAACATAAATTTATTTAATAAAAAATAATAGTATTCCATAATAAACATACAGATTTAAAATAACATAAGCTTTATTATATTATAGTAATACTTAGCTAACATTTTAAATATGTGGAAGTCATATGGTAATTTAAATTACTATTTTCTATCCGTTTACAGTATATCCTAGACTTAGTAAATAAATGTTGTTTCAGAAACATGAATCGACTAAAACGTAAACAATATATTATACAGTATACAGTTAATCAACTTGACGCTCTGCACTGATGGCTATCACTAATGGAGCAAGTACCTATCTATGAAACCTCGAAGAAATATGGGATTCCCAGAACAACTCTTCGTGACAAGAGAAATAACAAGTACCTACTCTAATGAAAACTGTGGTGTTCAGACCGTTTTCACCAAGGACGAAGAACGTCAGTTAATAGACTGGATTCACCATTGGGGAACATTAGATTTTCCTGTAACAAAAGACCAGCTACTGGAAACGGTCTCAAAATTAGTGGAAACATTAAAGCGCCCGAACCCATTTAAAGACGTTAATTATATAATGCCATTTACTCTTGTATAATACCAAATGCCCCCATTGGTTATATATTATAGTAGTTATAATCAATGCTGTCCTTTGGTAATTTGTTATACATAATTCGTATAAATATGATATTTTTTATTGATTTAAAGCTGTTAAGAATATACTATTATAAGAATACATAATTGTTTAAGTGTTGATAGCATTCTGTACTGTGTTGGAGTATTTATGTAAACAGTTCAATATACACGAGCATTTTTATTTAACTTTAACGGTTCCATTTATTTAGTGGTCGGTATTATGTGTCACATAAACGGTATTAGGCACACACCCGATATTTTGAGTCGGTAATAGGGACATGACCCTTTTTCCTTTTATTTAATTTTGTTTTTTTTAAGTAATTCTTTGATTATCTGTTCTTATACATAACTAAAAAAATCGATAATTCCAGTACTTGAAAAAATATTTTTATTGAAGCCACATATTAGGAATGTGCTTATTTTTTTGATATCAATCTGAACTCCGCTTAAACTGGCGGTAATGGGTGCGTTTACGTTATGACGGAAATGTTCTCCTTAAATTTATATAAAAAATATCCAACGACAGCATATGTCTATCTTTTATGACTGATAAACAATAACACGTGTAACTCCCGATAGCTTAGCAGTTCGAAGCTTTCTGATTGTATTTGTCTACTCTTACGTTTAAAAAACTCTCAGTCGTCCCTAATTAACATTAATAAAAGTTAACATTATTAACTATTCCATAAAAAAATAATCATAGAAATTGGTATAGAAACACCAAAGTTATACATGAAATACGCAAATAATAAGCCATCGCGAGTGAATACTGAATCATGCTATAAGGATTATTTTTGTATAAGGTCGCGAACGCACAGGCAGGCGGCTAGCTTGGCGCCTAGAGGCTAGCGAGTAGCTTCGGAAAACGGCTTACGACAGTTTGCAATATCCTTTAATAATTATAACGTCGAGGGGAAGATGGTTATAATTTCGCTTTACACCAAACGAGTAAATTATAAATGTGAAAGTTTGGTTGTTTGTTACTCAATCACACCAGAACGGCTTAACGGATCTTAATGAAATTTAGAACAACGATTTATAGTCTGGAATAGCACATAAGCTTATTTTCATCCCGGGAATATGTTCCCTAGGGATCACGCGGGCGAAGCCACTGGCAGAAGCTAGTTTTTAAATAAATGGTTTTGAAGAATGACCATTCCCCCCCCCCCTTTATCTGAAAAAGTACTGAGCCAAAAATTAAAAAAAAAAACTTGAGAGGTGTCAAGGGACACCCGGATGGAACGAAGTTCCTTTTATTTATTATGTACAAAAAACGTGTATACACTCAACACAAAAAAAATACAACCAACTTCCAAAAAAAACACACTACAAAGTAAAAAATAACTTTCATTTCGGAAGTCGGTGTTTTTGTTAGTTTCTTCGTATTTTGACACCGACTTCCGAAATTAAAGTTATTTTTTAAGATAAGATAAGATAAGATAAGATAATTTGTTTATTTGTCCAAAACATGAGTATACACACACATAGCATGCAAGATGTACCAACCAAATATGTATGTGGTGTGATGTGTTGTGCATGTGTGATGTAGATGTGCTGTTTACTTAGTAGGTAGTTTTTTTTTTTGGAAGTCGGTTGTATTTTTTTTGTAAAAAGTTTTTTATTAGTGGTAGGACATCTAACAACACCACTGCAAAATCGCAGAAAAGCAAAATACGCAATTTCGAATACTTGGATGACATAAAACTATCATCTAAGTAGACGAATTCCAGCTATTTCGATTTAAAATCCAAAGTTCGTAACCGATTTTCATACAATTTAAATGGGACTAATCTGCAAGTATATCCTTTCAGATAAAACAAGAATTTTTCAAATCGGTTCATACTTGTCGGAGTTATGAGGTAACAAACATAAAATAAAAACACAACCGAATTGATAACCTCCTCCTTTTTGGGAAGTCGGTTAAAAACACATTAGTATCTAATATCCTATGAATTTCGATTCTGACTTTGACTTCTGACTGACTTCTGACTTTGACTTCTGACTTTGACTTCTGACTTTGACTTCTGACTTTGACTTCTGACTTTGACTTCTGACTTTGACTTCTGACTTTGACTTCTGACTTTGACTTCTGACTTTGACTTCTGACTTTGACTTCTGACTTTGACTTTGACTTCTGACTTTGACTTCTGACTTTGACTTCTGACTTTGACTTCTGACTTTGACTTCTGACTTTGACTTCTGACTTTGACTAACGAATTTGAATACTGGCTTGCTTTCTATAAGAGAGAGAGAGGGACAGACAGAGAAACATGCGCACGCCGCACGGCTTACAATAGCTTACTATAGCAAAAAGTGTCGTGCCAACTTTTCGTTTGAATTTTTTCCGTCTCGCAACGCGCGATAAGGAACTTCGTTCCAAAAATGTAAAAAAAAAAATCTATTCCTAAAGATTATAGGAAAACCTATAAGAAGTCGGTAGTGTTAAATAACATGTAAAAAAAAATTGGTTCGGCACCTTTGCACGCGAGTCCGACTCGCACTTGGCCAGTTTTTCACTAACAAATGAGGTCATCAAATATTGCCAGTCTTGTACATTACGTATGGACATAGCGATCTTCAGGCTTATAGAGGCTTTCCAGTTTCGGAACGTTCACGTTCGACTGGTTCGTGATAGGTTAGTCTTAGCTTCCTTAGCTCTTTACTTCCTTCCGCCACTCCACAGTCGTGATTCTACACCTACTCAAATAGAACTGTGGTTTGTCCGTTTATCTTTGATCGTCACCACACCTTTTCTTTTCTTTTTTAAGGATGGGAAATCATCAAATGTCTCCTTCCGTTTTGGGTAAAGCAGGAGGGAGTGTCTGACTCCTACTGAATAAAACTCATCCGTGTTCCTCCTAATGCCCTTTGCTTTCCAGGGTCGCGATGACTCTTTCGAACAAAATCCGCAACCCCGGCAGTCCCTAGCGGGCTACCACGACACCTGGGAAGTGGTCAGCCTGAGGTTGTGCCTAAATTTGTATGTAGGTACTAGCTTTTGCCTGTGCCTTCGTACGCGCATATCCCGTATTTTCCCGTTCTGGTACTCCCCTACCCTCCCCAAGGAACCTACGACGTGCCAAATATCAGATTTCTAGAACCAGTAGTTCCGACTGTGCGTCGTCGTCTGCCAATCACTCATCATTAACGTAAGAATTTTATTTACAGGTGGTCCAGGCCATCTGGCCTGGACCACCTGTAAATAAAATCCTAAAAAAAAACAAAAATTGTAAAAAAAAAATTATATCCATCTGGATATAAATTTTTTTTTAGGTAGCCTGCTTAGGGACTTCCTGACTCATTTCGCTTTCTGTTTTGCTTTTATTTAGTAGTGGTTGTGTGTAAAATGGTCCTTCCTTCAGCGAGCGAAATAAACGTAAGTTGTAGTAACCAAAAGCCTTACAGCCCGTCTCACTTATCAGCTGTCGGACCCCGATTTTTATCGGATGTTGCAGCGTCATTTTATAAGAAAAACTAGCTGACCCACGCAATTTCGTCTGCGTCACATTTTCCATTAATGCTCGGCTCCTTTTAGTCTTAGCGTGATGATTTGTAGCCTATATCCTTCCTTCATACATGGGCTATCTATCTAATACTGAAAGAATTTTTCAAATCGGACCAGTAGTTCCTGAGATTACCCCTACATACAAACTTACAAACAAATGTTACCTCTTTATAATATTAGTATAGATATATAAGAATTCATACTTGTCTGACACCGATTTAAATCCGGGCCCGACAACAAACAAGCGGAAACGGCTGTTAGTTATCAGTAGCCCCGAATATGAAACAAGTTTTTTTACTACAGATTGTGTGGTCCCTAACCTGTCGGTGTGGGGGCCTGTTCGTGTAAGGACGATGAATAGATAGTCCACGCTATAGATATATAAGAATTCATACTTGTCTGACACCGATTTAAATCCGGGCCCGACAACAAACAAGCGGAAACGGCTGTTAGTTATCAGTAGCCCCGAATATGAAACAAGTTTTTTTACTACAGATTGTGTTGTCCCTAACCTGTCGGTGTGGGGGCCTGTTCGTGTAAGGACGATGAATAGATAGTCCACGCTCTCTAACTGGTAGAAAATACTTCACTCAACGGCAACTTAAAGAACCACAAAAGTAACTTATGGCTTTTGCCAAACCAACCTAAGTCTTAGTGCCTAGGTCTTACAAAATCAGTTGCCTAACTTTATCAGCTCACAGAAATGTAGGTCTGTAACAGTATTACCAATACGCTCATCAGCTGTTTATCATACAACGTAACCTAACTTTCTTACCCATTCCAGGCGCTATACACAATTGGTACTCAGTCAATAAATAAGTATATGAATCGATACATACAGTTTGTTTGTATGTTTGATAATGTACAGTGTGTAGTTTTAGCAGTCGAGGAAAGGAAGGAAAACGCCTGCGCATCTGTCTGCTCTCTTTGCGGTCAACGTTTCTCATGATTCTTAGTATGTGGTTACACATCTTTGTCATTTTCAAGACGTTGTGGACCAGGGGGCCAATCGCGCTAATTTTAAAAGTTTAGGTCCGCTTGCAATTCGTTTCCAATTCAGTTTTGGTTATGATCTAGTTTCGATTCACCTGTAAGGAATTTGGTATCGCGCTAAAGTTTAAACTTCAACTAAAGTTGCGTTGTCAAAATTTTACAAATATTTTCGTATTTTCGTTCAAAATCCAAACAACACAACGCAAACGATTGAGAAAAAGTCAAGAAAAAGTAGCACTGTTTCAACTTTTTGTTTGACAGCGGTAACGTTACAGTTGTGATGCAGTTGCGTTCCAAGTTTCTGTCAAACGTTTAGCGCGATACGGAATGTTTAAAAAAGTTGTGAAATGGCTACAGTTCAGTTGCGTTCCAGCCGAATTTTATTAGCGCGATTGCCCTCCTGACCATGTGAATATCTGGTTTGACAGACGATTGCCTTGTCCATTTTTTTAAATTTTAACTGTCTCTATCAATCTTATAGTTTTTTAGATTTTCCCGAGACTTCGTACGCGCATATATCCCATATTTTTCTGTTCCCGTAGGATTTTCGGCTCTTTTAGTACTCCCGTACATTCCCCAAGGAACCTAGGCACATGCCAATTTTCAGCTTTCATGATCAATAGTTTCGGCTGTGCGTTGTCTCTCAGTCATTCAGAAACGGAAGAGTTTCATTATATATATTGATTTGGTTCAAACAACTTCCTACAAGCAAGTTCTTTCACCATCGTATGACCGCAAACAAACAAAGTCACGGGCCACAGCTAATAAGTGTACTTATTATAACGTAACGTGTGCGTCACGGCACGGCACGACGTTTGCACCGCGTCTTGTTTGCGTGTAGTTAGCGCGCAGGGACCGGTGAAAGTGATTACGTAACGATGCAGCGAGCCTGCGCCAGCGCAGAGCTGCTGCAACTTGAAACGTGCTTAGGTAAAAGGCACATACTATTAACACTAATTAACTCTACGCATTCGTGTATTGATTATGCTCGGGGTTTACGAGGTTTAAGGAATGCTTGGAAACTGCTGTTGCAATGCATCTAGCCTCGTAGGTGTATTTTATTCACTATAGTTTCACTGTGGAGTTTATTCTGCGATCAGTAACCAACGAATATCGGTTTAGTAAGCTATGGTAGGCGCCAAATAAATGTGCAATAACGGTCATAACCTATTATTTAAAACCAAAAATAAGACAGCTTTCCTGAATCGACTTCTATCGTGATCCTTAACGCTATCTAGTAATGAAAAACGGTTCATAATTTATTGTTCGGGTGTCTTCGAAGGGATATTAGGGAAAGGTCAATGTACTTTATTGCTTGTTTATCTGGCGCATTACGTTTTTCAATAATGATTTTAAAAACTGATATCTTCACCATTTTTTTTGCTGACTGTATCTACATGCGAATAAGGATGGTTCTAAATAGGTTACTTTCCTATCTTATAGGATCATCTTCCTCGTTTTGAGTGAAGATAGCTGGTAAGGATAGCTTGCCAAATTTCGTTTAGTTTGAAATTATGCACCAATTTCTAGATTTTCGGGTAAATCCACATAGCATCTTGGTGGTCTTAAACAAGATTTATTTAATGAACATGGTTTTTTATGCCACATTTAGTGTTAACTTAGTTAGAAGTTATATTTTTTTTTCTAGAGTGCATATTTCATAAACTCCGTGAAATTGTAAAGAAAATATTGCGTGAAATTGTAAAATAATTTTTCTTAATTGACGGACACGGATATACTTATTGGAAAGTAATGAATTTGGATGGGATTTATTGTGATGTTTAACAATTTAACGGAGTCTGCAATATTCCGATGACATACCTATACACCATGTTCCGGACGATATACATAAAATTCGACTAGATGATCAGAAAATGGAAATAAGCATTTTGGGTTAGGTTGGGGTAGGTATAATTTCTTTTGCAAGTTTTCATACCTTGACGTACATCACCCGATATGCATGCCTCTCCGAATTGGCAAAGAAAAACAGATTAAATTCAAATAGCATTATTTATTTTTCATTTTGATTGCACTAAGACCCCTTTTTAACCGACTTCCCAAAAAGGAGGAGGTTATCAATTCGGTTGCATGTTTTTTTATTTTTATTTTTATGTTTGTTACCTCATAATAACTCAGACAATTATGAATCGATTTGAAAAAATCTTGTTATATCTGAAAGGATATACTTGCAGATTGGTCCCATTTAAATTTTAATATAAATAGCTAGAATTCGTCTACTTGGATGATAGTTTTATGTCATCCAAGTAATCGAAATTGCGTATTTTGCTTTTCTGCGATTTTGCAGTAGTGTCGTTAGGTGTGGGGTACCACGAAAAAGTAAAAAATAAAAAACTTTTTACAAAAAAATACAACAAACTTCCAAAAAAAAAACACTAGAAAGTAAAAAATAACTTTAATTTTGGGTGTCAAAACACCGACTTCCAAAATTAAAGTTATTTTTTACTTTGTAGTGTATTTTTTGGAAGTTGGTTGTATTTTTTTTACTGCATAGATCAATTAAATGAAACACTTTGTAATGATGCCTTTTTAATTATTATTACTTCCTTTGGTTGATTTGATTTGTTAAAGTTATAAAAGCGTTTGCTAAAGTTTACGGATAACGTGAAGAATACAACGTGTTACAGCAGTAGCGGCTTTAGGGCCGGGCGACGTGGGCGGTCGCCAGGGGCGCCGGAAACTGCAGGGCGCCGGAACATACACTTTATTTGAATGCCTAGTTCGATATAGAGAAAAACAAAAATGAAAAATTTGGTGGTGATTTGTTGTGCAGCAACACTATCTCGAAAACGGTGTCCTGCCTAGCGTTGAAAATAGCAGGAGCAAGCCGTTTCTTTCCAAATCCGTTGTTTTTTTTTCCAATGTTAGATTTGAAAGTTTGAAGAAGATTGGCCAGGATATATTTCATGTTTTTTTACAATAAAAACGATAAATATGAAAGAAACTTTTCATGTTTTGTATTCATTTTTCATGGTATGTTTTATTTTTTTTAATTTGTAATTAGGTGAATTACAAATAAAAAAATATTTTTCAAACTCAATAAAACTTTTCATTTTTTCAAAACATCAAGTGAAAAATTCGAAAATGTTTCTGTAAAACCTGTTTCTTTCCAAAAGATTCCTCCTTTTAATAATTTTTCCATGTAACAAGCGAAAAAAACGGAAAAAAAACACAATTTGCTTTTTCCGTGAAAAAAAAAAACAAATTGTTAATTTCGGCATTTTCAACGCTAGTCCTGCCTTTTCGCAGAAAATTGTTTGTCAGATTATCACTTGCCAATCAACGTTTCGCCGATGTTTCACTTTGACAACTAACGATTAGCAAATTTCTGTGTGACAACGTTTCATTTGGTATAATTATTGTTCAGCTAATGCCTGTTATTATCATTCGTTAAGAGTCCTATTACACTTTTTACGGATATTCATGATTTTTGACGCTGTAATTTTCAGCAGCAGTAAGATATTTTCATTATTTGATCATGATAACGATAGTGCCAGTCTCTTTCTTGTAAGTTAGAGTTACACATTTTCATTTTTCTTTTCGTGTAATTTACTATAAATATTTTACGAACTCAGTTTGCAAGAAAAAATGTCGGCGATGGAACTTTGACGGTCAAATTCACATCGTTACAATCAATTCTTTTAAAAGCTGAAATTACTAAAAGGTAAGTTGAGTGTTTTACTTGTTTATTGGAGTTCTAGAATTTCTTTAAATTCCTTGAGTTTTCAGGGAAAAAAACGTAAAGAAAGCCAAATTTAAGCCAGAAATGTCTTGATTCAGCGTCCATTATATTCCAAATAAAAACAATTTTATCAAATAAATTAACATGATATAAAATTTCAATCTACAATGAACACGTTTATTAGTTTTCGTTTGTCAATATAATAAAACAAATTACAATAAATTAAATTAAAGTATTATATGTTCTGCGTCAATTCAGCGCGCGCGCTCCTCAGTCTCGCGCGAGCGCCCAAATAAACTATAATCCTATTCAGACTAGTAAGTATCAAAATTGTTTCGCGGACTATAGATGTACTCCCAACAAAGACCAACGTAACTTCATTTATTGCAAACGAGCATTCACGATTCGTAATAGGACTCTTAAACATTTCACTAGGCCACACAACTATTAGACGAATGACGTTTAGTCTGACAGAAATCTTAGGTTAGGTTAAGGTGCTGGTGCAGGTGTTGTCTGGCCACGGCTGTTTCGGCACGCACCTGCACCAGATCGGAAGGGAGGAGACACCGGAGTGCCATGACTGCGGCGCGGCGGAGGACACGGCGCAGCACACTCTCGAGGTGTGCCCAGCTTGGTCCGAGCCGCGTCGCAGTCTGACTGCGGAGATCGGACAGGACCAGATGCATGCTGGGGATTGAGGAGTCCTGGGCCGCGGTAACCTCCTTTTGCGAGGATGTCATCTCGCAGAAGGAGGCGGCGCGGTGGAGCGCGCGCGGGAGGACGATCCTCTCGCTGCGCCGCTCCGTAGACGAAGGCGAGGTCGGAGAAGACGTCCTCTTCTCCCTCCTCGCGGTGGTGATGCGGGCGACAGGCGGGCGGGCGACAGGCGCGGTGGCGCCTCCGCCCGCATTGCACGCATCACCACCATCGTCGGGGGTTCCCGGCCCTCCCCCAGGGGCGAGGGCTTGAAGGGCCCGCTGTGAAGGCGGGCGGTCGTCGGAGGTGGACTGGACGCAAAGGCTAAGCCGATCTCCCAGTCCACCCCCACTAAGACGAAGCGGGAATTTCGGTGCTGGGTTGTTTTAGTGGGTATACCGGGCTTGCCCGGGGAGTCCCACATACCCCTCCCACTCCCCCGAGTGAGAGGGTATGCTTAATGCATTTTATCCCAGCCGAAAAAAAAAGGTTAGAGTATGACAACCAACGCACGAGGCGAGCGAGCGAAGCGAGTGTACCAGAATCGAATTGCTTTTATAAAAGGAAACAGTTTAATAGGTTAGGTTAGGTTCTAGTATGACAAACAACGCACGAGCCGAGCGAGCGGAGCGAGCTTGCCGCGGCAGCAGCCGGCGATGTGCCGGAAGCGAATCACTTTTGTAAAAGAAAACAGTTAGGTTATGTTAGAGTATACAATAAACAACTAAATAAATATTACGCAAAATAAAACATTCTGCTACTTGAAAGTTGGCATTAAATTGTCATTATGAAAAGCAGACCAGTCGTACAGCTAGTAACTGTGAGGTTGGGAAATAAAACAAAATTGTATGATAAGTTGGCAAGTGAAAATCTGGCAAACAATTTTCGACGAAAAGGGAGAGAACCCTCGAAAACATTCAGGCAATACCTACCTATCGAAACTTGTTGTATGTGAGTCCCCTTAAATATATATATTTATAGCGTCAACAGAAATAGGTACATCATCTGTGAAAATTTCAACTGCCTAACTATCACGGTTCACGAGATACAGCCTGGTGACAGACGGACCAACAGGCGGACGGACGGACAGCTGAGGCTTAGTAATAGGGATCCGTTGGTTATTCTATGGGTACGGAACCCTAAGAATGGTTTAAAAATAGTCTTCCATTGTGTGTCTAGTTTTTATTCTGAAAATGCCGTGAAAGCAAATACCTCTAAGTACATTAGTTTTATTACTGCTATTACCTTGTTTTTAACTAGTGTTCAGTTCAACTTTTGGCATGCACATGCGCATAGTATTCTACATTATTGTGTGGTTTTTAAATAATTATCATATTATGTAATTATACTGTGCATTATTTATATTCTAACGTTTAAAAAAAAATGTCTGCCGCTCTACCAACGATACTAATATAAAATAAAGTACTTAGATAACGTTTTTTATGTAAACTATTATACATAGTTTAAATAATAACGTTGTAATACCTACTTAAACATATAATTATGTTATATGTAGCTTTTTGTACCATATGTACCTACATCCGCTAACCGGAAAATGATACAATATATTATGTGACTCTCCTTTTGTGTAAAAAACATTCGTCATCGTGACCGATTTGCTTTGGGCACAGTTTGACATTTTGTTTAGAAGATAAATTACTCTTGAACTGTGATTGTGTAACTCACACTGTTTTCATTCTTAAAGGTTTTTTGACAATTGAAAAGGCACATAAACAACGTGTCACTGAATAAACCGGACACCGGACAGCGGAGCCTTAGTGGCTCCGTCCGTCCGTCCGTCCGTCTGTCTGTCAGCGGGCTGTATTTCATGAACCGTAATAGGTAGGTATAGCCAGTTGAGATTTTCACAGAGTGTGTATTTCAGTTGCCACCATAACAATAAATAATAAAAGGGTTTTACCATGTTGTTGATGTTTTCGGCTTATGGTACGGAACACTTCGTGTGTTAGTCCGACTTGCAGTTGGCCGGTTTCATTCACACGTAAGTCAACACTTAGGTTTGACAGATCTTGGTAAGATGATGTGTGATATAAAAGGCTATCAATATTAAAAATCAGCTTTCACGCGGCGTCTGATAAATTACGATCGTGCAGATTAGTTATATTAAAACACTGATAGATCGACTTTCATTCATCATTTCCTTGTCTATCTCTTGGACGTAAAAATGAAATCAATTTAAGTAAGCGCAAAGTGTAAATGAAATGAAAATTCAAAGAAATAGGTACTTTAGACTTCTGTTTTAAAGTATCATTATACTCTATTTTATTATGTAAACAAACAAACAAACAAAACAATTCGAACTACGATTGCGACATGGCAAGCTGGAAGTTGTCTCATTTTACGTCTAGTCTTTCGTCACGGTGATGGGCACAGAGCGGCCGGAAGTGACGGCACGGGCATTTAACTACCTCTCATTTATTAGTTAGCAAAAACTGAGGTGGCAAACAGTATCAGACAAGAGCATTGATGTAACAGCTGTTGCGCGGCGCAGGGGGACGATACTTTTCTCTCGAGTTTCTCCGGCGGCGCGCGCGCAGTCGAACCTCCACCGCGGGAAAACACGCGCGTCTGTGCTCTCCTCGCGTGAACGTATCTTCCTTCACGCTCAACTAACTTATGAGCGAAATTATAGGATTACATTAAGAAATTTGTGTGAAACCCCAGTTATAAAAGCGAGCATTGTGTTTGTGTAATTGATAGGCTGATAGAAAGTTGGCTACCTTGTTGCCTGGGTGAACAAACGTATAAACACCGTATATTTTACAAGTTGTGCACCAGTGCCGGTGAACTAACTGTAAGGTTGGTTCTATTCACTTTTTTAATACAATGTTTAACACAAATTACTAATGTTATTTTTACTTACTAACATTAAGCGCCTTAATATGTAATTACTTTATGTTTGCTTTTCAACGGTAGGTAGGTGTCTAGAGTCCATTAATCATTGTTATTGATCATAAGCTTGGCTAGAATCAACACACATATAATTAATTAATTAATTTTAAAGAAACTAACAAGAAACTGTTTAGGTCTAAGAATAAAAATAAGGACACTTAAGGAAAGTCTGAACTTCGATCAACTTTGGGAAGAATGGATGCTTACTTGCAGTTGTCTACATGGGTCTGGCTGTTTGTGTATGTGACTTTGTATGTTTGTAAACGCACCCACGATTCAGGAGAAATTCCTAGTGTGGGGCAAATTAAAAAAAAATGTTTAGGAAAAACTGTGAACTACAATGATTTAGGTATCTATACTTATAATATTATAAAGCTGAAAAGGTTGTTTGTTTGGTTGTACGCGCTAATCCCAGGAACTGCTAGTTCGAATTAAAAAAGTCTTTTACTGTTGGATAGCCCATTTATTTAAGAAGGTCATTGGCTATACAACATCACGCTTCGACCTATAAGAGCGGACCTTAATGAAAAATGTGACGTAGACGAAGTTGCGCGGGTCAGCTAGTATTCATTATAGTTTTGTACACTGCACTACTTGCTACACGCGGTATCCATAAATGTTTATAATGCACCTCCTTTCCTCTTTTGGGAAAATGAGGATGAAGACATCAAAATGCCCATCAAATGGTGCCAAACTTACTTATTCAATAAATATTATATTGACACCAATCCGATCCCCATTGTTTCCGCTGAGCGCTTTCTTTTATTAAAACTGTAAATACTAAAAGTTTCGCAATTCAAAAAGAGGTAACACTGCCGTGCCATGCTTCACATCTCTATGTAATTATCTAATTGCGCCAAGACTCGGTTAAATCAGATATAATCTTAATTAAACCTAGGAATTAACTAGCTTTTGTTGTGAACCTCACTTGAGTGACGAAATAAGGTGCTAACCATGCTATCATATTATAGCAGCTGTTATAATTGCCTATAAATCATGTGAACGAAATCATAATTTCAAAGAACTGGTTGTAATTATCGGAATGTCCTCCATTTCTTTCGAGTCCATTGTAGGGAAAACAATTGAGTGTGCTCCCACGGCACCAATAGTGCGCCAACTGGTTTCTTTCGGCTTCTCCTCGCCATTTACCGTAATTACACATTAAACGAGACACGAATACATTTAATGGGTAACTAATACACTAAGTAAATGATGTTCCGAAGGTAAATTACTTTCGTATTACGCGTAAGTAAGATCAACTTGAGGAAGAGGAAAGTACCTATTATGTACTGCAGTGTGCCGAGTGCAATGCGCTGGAACGGATGGACAAAAATAAAAAGAATGCGTTACTAAATGGTGTATTCGTGATGTTTTGAATGAGGCTTCTACGCAAACTAATAACTGAAAAAAATAATTAAGAAAATTGGGAGGAAAAATGCAGAACTAAGCTAACTTTTTAGTAACACGAAAAGCATGCTGCGGCGCGCCGTTCGATACTTTCGCAAATTCGAATGGCAAAAGACAGCAAAAACTACATAGTTACGCTTGTTTTGTTTGGCGTTCAATTTACGCAAAGTGGATACTTTGAGTGCCAAGTATATTGCCAACACGCATTTGCACAACTCGATTTGGTATGTAACTAGGTTTGAAGGGAAAAATGGGGCAATAGTGCAATGAAGGTAATGTGATACTAACCGCCCCTCTACGTGGGGCATAAAACATCGTACACCGCCGACATACACATGACCATAAGTCACTGTCTACCTTGTCTCCAAGTATCTACACAGTCAGCTTGTGTTCTCGCTGATAGTTTTTGCCAACAATGAGTTTTTCTCGAGTTGCGGTAATATCTCTTGGAAAATTGTTACACCAGCGTGCATTGTGCGTTACTCACTTCTTGTTACGTAAATCCTTTACTTGTCTAGGTGACTTATAGAACGTGGAACGGCAACATTTATCTCCTTCTTGACATAAGTCACACAATAATACACATAAGTTGTGTACTTGTGTCGAACAAACGCACAGAAGGTCAATTCATACGTTTCTTGTTCATACAGCCAAAAAAAGAGTTACACATTCAGAATGCACAACGTTAAACAATTGGTGTAGCCGTTCACCGAATGCCAATATGATGAAACCCGAGTTTACGTGATATATTTATCAATCAGGCGGTTGGTTTACGAAAGTCTAGCGCGGTACCGCCGAGGTAACGGTTGACGGAGTCCGGCACCTCCATATAGGTGTGTATTAATAATGTTAATGCTATGCAACTGTGTTTAACGCAAGTGTTTTGTTATAAAGGACCTATCATAGACACAGACATGACAGACACAGCTGCCTTCAGGCGTTAAAGTGAGTACGTTTCGTTATCATAGATTGGTGTCAGACCATTACATGCAAGACGCCCAAATTGTCCCACTAACCTTCGGCATTATTTACTTCCGCTATAAAACATGTCATTAAAGTTAACTGTATATAATACACGTTATTAATGTTAGCTGTCATTACTGGCATTAGATCCAAGAACACAATTAGACCGTCACCATTTAATTCAACCTCGACCTGTAAACACCTCAGAATGTCCTAGCAACCGTACTAGGCGTTCCTACTTAGTGCCTAAGTATTACAATGAAGTGGCAGCACTCAGCAGACAAACAACGTATCTTTAAATAAATCTGAGAGCCCGATTAAAAAGTAATAAACAAGATTAATTCGGGATTTGTATGCACAATACATACCACGGCTGTGTCGTCGGAACTAAGTACTGTTTATCATATTAACTATGAAATTACTTCGATGGTTCCCAACTATTGGTCCGCGGGCCACTGGTGGTCCACAAAAAGATTACAATCTAAAACTCATCAACTCAAACTCAACTTAACACTAAATTTTCAATAAAATCTTTGTGTTTCTAATTCAACAGATTTGTTCATGCACGTAACTTTTGTGTTTAAGGAATATGCCAATAGTGACGACAACTTTTTCTTTAGATTGACTCAATTTACTTTTCTAGATTCTTTAGTTAGGATATTTAGTTCATATCATTATTTTCATCCCGCAAAAAAAACGGTTGGGAACCGCTGTAGTTCGACGCCCGAAGGTTTCAATCGTTCAATCAATGTTACAACTTCCTCTTCATATAACAATTTAAGCTGCACTGTGTTACGTAGGTGCAAGGTTGTCTCGAGCATTCATTTAAAATTATGTGCGTTCTTCCCAAATTGCCGCTAATAAAATGGATCCTGTATGTAATGACCACGCGAGCTTAAATTAAGTAGGTATTTACCTAATTCAACGTCCATCTTTTAATTTATGCAAACAATGCATGAAAGGAGTCATCACAATTTTGCCCTTATTCTTATTTATTTGGGGTCTTTATTAAGGCTGGGAAATCATCAAATGACTCCTTCCGCTCTTTGTGGGACATAAGGGATTATCAGGCTGTTACTGACTAAAACCTATCCAGGCCAGGCGTTCCAGGGCCGCTTCTATATTAAACGTCATCTTAATAAATCACCCTCTTTTAGCCATACCATCGTATGATTTCGGAAAATCCATCCGCCCTTTCAAATAAAAATTAAGACAATGAACAATATAGTGTGTTTAGTGTTTGCATGCTCGGATTGTGCTCAAAATTTGTTTTAGTTACACACGCGACCACTTTCGAAAATATCCTTTGAATCAACGTACCATTTAATGTCCTCATAACGGTTTAACCGGGCATATCATTGTACACGGAAAAACCGCTAAACATACCTAACTACATTAAGTAGAAACTTTTATATATTTTAATGCAAAATTCTTTTATCTGTTCGTATTTAATTTATAACAAAAACACTTGCTAGTTTTCTTATTGCGAGAGAAATTTCGGAATTCGCTTTCATAATTGATTGACTTAACTGAATCACTGTTGAGATGCTTGAAATGAAAGCAAATTGAAATGAAACTTGGTAATTTCAAGGTCCGTTTATTTAATTTACTTATATAATGTAAGTTATTTAAATAACGGTTTCATCTCATGCTCAGAGACCATTTTTAGTTCACTTTGGCATGTCCCCGAACTTTTTAAAAGGATGACCTGCTTTTTTTTTCAATCTTACATTAAGTAAGTGGATTCTCGTAGTTATTCCTAGGCACGCGGGCTTCTCCGCGGAAGTAATTAGCCATAAAATTGTAGCTAAACTTTTATTATTGTAATTTTATTGATTAGCAGCAGATTCTTTTATACGTTTCCTATTATGTGTTACCAGTGTAAAGTCAAAAAAACAAGCATCAAAGTAAATGTCGGACAACGTACAAATCTTGAACATTACCCTCGTTTTTGGGCTCTGCTGCAGTTGGATTTAAATTATACGCGCCGACTAGAGAACCTTACATCTCACACGTTAACACAGGAAATGACCGACCCGGTCAATTGCGAGACAAATAGATAAAGCAAGACCAAAAAAAATAATTAAAAGAATAATAATTTCATTTTTATAATAAACAGTTGTTTTTCAATTTTATGCCAACCTTAATCAATGGAGAGAGAGATACTCAAGATTCATTAACTCAATTTTCATTCAATAAACACTAAACAGATCATTAGGTCAAGATTCCCCGCTCATTCATTTTCAGTTAACGATCGTCTAATGGCGAATTATAATCTATTATAGATGATACTACGGCGGTAATGGCTTTCTGTAATTACAACCCATTTATAGCCTAATGTCGCTGTTAATAAGGCAGACAGTGTTCTGTTGTAATGTAACGGTTCTGTACATAGAAGAACTTCTTTCATACATAGTAAGTATAAGCCTTTATAATAGGCTAGTTTCTATCATCCACAAATTGCAAAACTATTTAGTCCGTCAGTAAGAGTATTGAAAAATAATGGACACGTATTTTTTGTTTTTGTAAATCAATGAATATTGACAAAGATAAAACGCATCAAAACTCGGGAGTGGGGGTCGTGACGTCACGACTCACTAAAAATTATGCGAAGGTGTGACGTATTGAGAATTTTAAAATCGTCGTAACTTCGTCAATTTTGGTTCCCGTAACAAAAGAAAAAACATGCGTCAAATATTTTTTGATAATCTGACTGACGGACTAGTTAGATTTTTTCAGTAAACAAGCCTATTTTCCGTTTTTCATCTCTAGAACTAGATATATTGCGTATGCATGTTAAGTTTAATTGAAGTCAGTTTATTCATTACCGAGATTAAAAACTTGCGAGTTTGTATGAAATATACCACGGGAAATAAACGCTCAAAGACTTGTTAGTAGTTTAGTTTATCTTTTTAATTGGTCAATAATTAATAATAGATATTAATTCAATATAATAATAACTATGACACTCATGGTCGCAACAAGCCTTTAACTAATATTTAGGCTGCGTTTAGATTTCCTAATATATCCACTAGGGTAGTTGGGATGTTGGTAGGTAGGAATTTTGAATTACGTAAATAAATTACTATTGTATAAAACACTATCATCATCCCAAATTTAACACCAAAATTACATTTCAATGAATTATTATTCCAATTATATTTACGCAATTCGAACTCTGTAGTTACTTTAATTTGTCATGTGTAATGACAGTGTTAAGTAAGAATTGAGTTTAATGAGCTGTGAGGGACGGAATCGGAGCGTTGAAGAAAAGATAATTCTTTAAAGCAAATAAAAAACAATGCAAGATATAGCTACAAAAAGTTAGACAGACAAAATCGATACCCTCTTTATTGGGTTCATTATTATGGCAAATCTGTGGGCAGACTTTGGTCCTAGCATTTTGCACACTAAATCCCGCTGGGCGCTGACGCGGCACTAATGTATTCAAACATTTTATTTAATTAAGTCCGTATAACTCACTCGGAATTTTGTTTACTCCTTTAGTTACATACGAAAAATATAAATTATGACCTTATTTTTTTAAACACAGTCGTTATCCCAATTTTAAAGCAAGCACCAAAATTACATTTCAAGGAATGCAACTCTTGCACTTACCTGAATTTGTGATGTAATGACAACTTTAAGTAAATGGAGGTAGGTTTATTAAGCTAGGTACTGACTGGTATTACGGGCTGTAATGTTACATGTTACATAGCGAGCATTCGTGCAGTGAATTACGTGTATGTATAGAAAGGAGCACGAACACGCACATGTTACTCGGATTTTAAGACATGGCGTACCGGTCAGTACCCACCTAGACTGTCTGTTCATTTGAGCAAAGAAGAGCGGAGAAGTGTAAAGCTAAGAAATCATTAACTAATTATATTCGGTTTCAGTTACATAACGGCTTTTTAGTCATTTGATTTTGTTGACAGCTATTGTTAATTACATAATAATAAGTTGAATGGTCAGACAGTGCGCAAACAGTACGAGTCGTAGACTATGTCGATTAGAATATAAAAAGCGTTGTTTTTATTTTCATAAAATAGAAATTAGATACAGATACATAGAAGTTTATCGTATAATATCTAATATAATGAAGTTGAAGAGTGTGTTTGTTTGGTTTAACGCGCTTTGCTCAAGAGCTATTCGGATCGGATAGGGAATGAACAATTCTTTTAGTGTTGGATATAGGTACCTACTGATACTCGTCGTATTATAAAGAGGTAAAGTTTGTGAGTTTGTGAGGTTGTAGGGGTAATCTCTGGATCAACTGAACCGAAAATTCTTTTATACAACGCTACGGCCAATGAACTGCGAATTAATGAAAAATGTGACACAGACGAAGTTGTGCGAGTCAGCGTATATATATATAGGAATATGCTAGTTTTTGCTCGCGACTTTACACACATATCGTGTTTTTTCCCATTACAATCAAACAAACAAACATACTAACAAAGTTTTCCTCTTTATATAGTGTAGACGATAGACGATTCTGAAACAGTATTCACTCCCTAGGTCCCCAGTTCCGCACAGGAAAGTGACTTGGACAAGCCTTACTACTATAACTAATGCAGATCATATATTCTTCTTCTTCTTCGTGTTGCAGTAATACAGATTTTCATCACATTTGAAACATTTCCAGATAAGAATTCCGTCTATTTCTTTTTCTATAAGATAGCAGTAGAAGGTATTTTTCTATGTTATGTAATTTCCGTGTCCTAAAGTACATAGTTATGTTTTTTATCTCCAAATTGTCATCACTTTGCATGTTATCGAATGGTTTCTGAGTCACTAGGCACTGCAAAATACATATTACGAAACAGCTTTCCACGAAGTTGATTTTAAAACCTCACTTTCTACAGCTATTGCGCGATCGCTCAATAAATATTCCTTTAACATAATTTATGATTTAATAAACAATATTTATAATAGTGTTATTATGATCTAAATATGGATTTTTTTAAAGGAAATGAAACAATTATAAACATTTCACACAACGCCATATAGTACCAAGCTAAGCAACCTAATGCTTGTGTTATGGTAACGAGATGGCTGATAAACTACTTATATACCTTTTTTTTTTTTGTAAATACATACATATTATAGATAGAAAAACACCCAGACTCGGAACAAATACATGTAGGTCGTACAAATATTTGTTCCGTGCGAGAATCGAACCCGCGACATGCTGCGCAGCAGTCAATCGCTCAACCACTGCGCCAACCGTGTCGTCAAATTTAATTGCTTTAAAGTCAAGCAGAAAAACCAACAAACGCCATATTATGCACTGTAAAATACCTGTTATATAAATATCAGTTTAATATACTGAAAAGTATAGTAAACCAGTTAATAAAAATTATTATAAAAATAAAATTAGTAACACCTGCGATACCGAGCGCGTTGATGTCTTTTACACGTAAATAATCTTTTGATAGAATTACCACGTTACTTAATACGCCTTCTTATCGTTTCTTTCGTTTTAGCTCCCTTTTAACTGTACTTTTATGTTCATTTATGAAACAAGAACCATAATTACTTCTATGGTTTAGTATTGACTGCCTCAATGGTGAAGCAGTTCATGTAAGCGCTATGATGAGCTTTAAGCTTGCGATCCAGGGATTATTTTTCCATCTAAGATCTCTCCATATGGACAGCTGAGGTTCGAGGCTGCATTTTTACCAGTATAACCGTTATATTGCACGCCCCTATTACATGGGGGAATATTTGGGGATACTATATATACTCTTACTCTTGGGCAATGCAGGCGTTATGTTGCATTACTACTTATTTGTATCCATAGGTGTTTTGTAATTCAGTTGCTAAGTGCCCATGCGCAATCAAGCCTGACCGTCTAGGCAACTAGTTACTATCGTAAAACTGGATTTAGAATCTAATCAACTTAGCAGTTAGCACTCACAAGAATATACTTTGGTATATTATATAACGTGAGTATTTCAACATCTTACATTATTGCATTAAAAAAAACTGCACAATTCGACAAACAGCGGTTTTATTTTTACATAAACCCAGTAACTTAACTTCAGTCTTTAAAACGTTTTGATGTAAATGTGAATGTGAACGTTTTGATATGAAAATGTAATGAAATAGAAACACTCTAATTTAGGTTGAAGCACTATCTAAGTATTGTTTTACAACTTCCAACAGTTTTTTGCACATTTCTAATTAACTTGATACCCGAGTTGCATTCTCATATACTTACTCTTATCGAGGTAACTAGGTATATATAGCTACAATAACGGTAATCGAAATCTAACTAACGCTACATTATACTAAACTCATTAATATTTCTAGCAGAATTAACTTTCTACAATTAGTAATTAATTACTTTCAAACACTATTAAATTGTTTATTTGGTTTTTGTTTGACGTTGATGCTTTATGAGTGAGTGAAATGAATAGTCATATAAAATGATCCGGTTTAATGCTAGTCAAAAGTGAGAAAATGTAAAGTGACTAGCAACTATTTAAATCAGTTTCTATAAGCATAGTTTAAGTTAAGTTGACTCTTACGTGACCACTGGGCTGGCCCATCGTGTCACGTGAAAAGCTCCTCGTAAATACTGATTCTTTCTGAAAAAACCGGCCAAGTGCGAATCGGACTCGCGCACCGAGGGTTCCGTACAAACCTGTAGGTATTATATAAAAGCAAAAGTTGCAATTTACGATTTATGACGTATTAAAAAAAAACTACTTACTAGATCTCGTTCAAACCAATTTCGCTGGTAGTTTACATGGTAAAATACATCATAATTATGTTTTTTTAGTGTTATCATTCTCTTAATTTAGAAGTTACAGGGGGGGGGGGACATTTTACCACTTTGGAAGTGTCTCTCTCGCAAACTATTCAGTTTAGAAACAAATAATATAAGAAACCTCAATATAATTTTCGAAGACCTAGTATCCATAGATACCCCACAGTACGTATGGGCTTGATGAAAAATTGAGTTTCAGTTCTAAGTAGGTATGAGTATTTTTGTGTGAAAATCTAATGTGGGTCACAGAATAGGTACATCTACTCACCAAGTTTCAACAGCATAGTTTTTATAGTTTCGGAGAAAAATGGCTGTGACATACGGACGGAAAGACAGACAGACAGACATGACGGATCTATAAGGGTTTCGTTTTTGCCATTTGGCTACGGAACCCTAAAAACAGCTTTTCCTTCGGTCTAAGAATTTCAATCAGCAACCTTTTGTTTATTCTATTTCTATTATTAATCAATGCCAGCGACTTCGCCCGCTTGACAAATTATATAATAAAACTTTCCACGAGAACCACTCTTTCCTGCTATCTATTACTGAAAACAGCATGAAAATCAGTGCAAAAGTTTTCGAGTTTATCGCGAATAGACAGACAGACGCGGCGGAGGACTTTGTTTTATAAGTTTTTTTTTTTTTTTTACTTGGTATGGGTTTGCTCTTGACTCTAGTCTTGGTCAGAGATGACAGAGACAAAGCCTACGATGGAGCGAGCTTACCCAGAAGTCGCCTGTTCACTGTAACTTTGAAAAGATTAGGGTTGTAAGCATTCGGAAACACAGACGCAGGCAAAGAGTTCCACTCCTTTGCTGTGCGCATTATGAAAGACACTTGGAAGCGCTTAGTGCGAGTTGGTGGAATAGCAACAAGGTAGGGATGGCAAGTTGCAGTGCGTCTGGATGTCCGATGGTAGAAGGGGGCTGGTGGGATGAGGTCGTGGAGTTCCTGGGCACACTCTCCGAAGTACAATCTGTAGAAGACCGACAAACAGGCAACCTTGCGGCGATGAGCCAAGCTGTGTAGCTTAAGTTAAGTGAGTCGATATGCAGTGATGGTGATTTTTTGTCACCTTTCTCTATGCGCCTGTATATAATTTATTATTGAATGAGCTTATTTATTAGACAATATTAAAAACAAACGTGAGATATGTGGGTACTTAATAAAATACACTTCATTCTGTATTCAGATCGCACTTGTCCAGAATATAATGGTAGACGCTGGATAGATTTTATCCTTATTATGTCATTCAATGATTTAGCTACAGTTGGAACCTTCCCGTTTCCCAAATCGGTTTGTTCACCCTGATAGGTACCTTGTGTGTGTTTCTCTAGTTTTCCTCTTACCCAAAAATTTGGATGGATTTGACAGCATAGGATGTGTCTGATTTTATTTAGGTGGCGGATTTTTCCGTCATTCATTTCTATACACTGGCAAAAATGGCTTTATGTTTTATTTATGTGCATAGTTTTACACAACTTTGTTTTGATTTTGAATTCTATATTTAGGCAAGATGCTTTCGTCACGCAGAAAATATATGAAATAGTTTTGCTAATCGAATAGCTTATATTGTACTATTAAGCTCTTAATTGTAATACTTTTTTTGTAGGTACAATATTCATATTGTATTTATCTTTATCTACATAGAATAATTTGCTCGAGATTGAGTTCAATGACTAAAACTTTTAGTTGTTTCTACTTCCAAAATACATGCACCGAAATAACGGAAACAGTAGCTTAATGATATAAAACATTATTCGTAATCAGTCAAATTGCAAAAGAAATGGCAAATGAACTTAATACATAAAACCGTGGGAAATATTGATTTTGAAAAAGAAACACCCACGTGGTGAGTTTGGGAAATCTGGATGCGGAAAAGCCAAAACTGAAATTCGAAAGAAAAAGCATCCTTATGTCCCACTAGATAGTTAATACGATCTTTTTTTATTATTATTTGAGATTGGTTGGCTCTTGACTTTGGCTTTGGTCAGAGATGACAGAGACAAAGTCTACGATGGAGCGAGCTTACCCAGAAGAAGCCTGTTTACTCTAACTTTGAAGAGATTAGGGTTGTAAGCGTTCGGAAATACAGACGCAGGCAGAGAGTTCCACTCCTTTGCTGTGCGCATTACAAAAGACGTGTGTGGAAACGCTTAGTGCGTATTCGTGGAATAGCAACAAGGTAGGGATGGTAAGTTGCAGTGCGTCTGGATGTCCGATGGTAGAAGGGCTGGTGGAATGAGGTCGTGGAGTTCTTGGGCACACTCACCGAAGTAGGTACAATCTGTAGAAGACCGACAAGCAGGCAAACTTGCGGCGATGAGCCAAGGTGTGAAGCTTGGCATCCACCAGTTTTTCGTCGCCGATGAGCCTCTTAGCTCTGCGTTCCACCGAGTCAAGCGCGGCAAGCTGGTACTTAGCTGAACCATCCCAAAGCTGGCTACAATACTCCATATAGGATCGGACTTGTGCTTTGTAAAGGGTTAAAAGCTGTCCAGGCAGAAGTATCGCTTCACTCTGTTCAGCATGCCTAGCTTTTTGGCTGCAGTTTTGGCTTTGTACTAATGGTGGCGCCGAATTTCAGACTGAATGTCAACTCCATGCCCAGAAGCTCGAGCCAATCAGTCACAGGAACAGATATACCCCGAAAAGTAGGAGTTTGGTCGAAACGACTCCTTTATTCGGTAAAAAGACACGCCTGAGTTTTGGTGGCGTTAAAAGTGACTAGTATTGTACAGTCCAGTACTGCTTAATTTCTATGTACGTACTTCAATTAACTTGATGTCCAGAAGGACATGTCAGATGATCTATAACTCAGGCAACCTAACAAAAAGTACCAGCGCGTTCTGCACTCACTGGGCTGATGAAGCCTTGACATAATTACTATAACAATCACTAATCGTTAATTAGATACAGTACCGTCAACTTATACATGCAGGAAATGGACAGTTTTGCCTCACTTCCTTCAATTTGTGCAAAAACATGTTTTCATTCATGATAAAATAGAGAACAGACGTAATTTATGCGTCAGTTTATCCTAGTCATACTAACCGAATGTGATAAAGCTGGACGACTAAAAACTGAAATGATGATCATGACAATTTTTTTACATTCTTTATTTGAACGTGAAAGTATCTCGCTGGATTTTCATCGCCAAGTTCAGTAATTGAGGTAATACCAGCCAGTAATGCAAACGAAACCGCACAAATGAATAGATGCAGCCGACGATAAAACGTGATTCATTTGTTGTGTCAATGTCGTATCACCGTATGCATCGTGTCGAGTCGACTTTCACTAATTGTAACGAAGGTACGCCCACCGGTAAGCAGTAAGCTTAAATCATGCGATAAAATCCAATCGTGCAAAGAACATTACCACGTAGGCTTAATAATGATACCTTACTCGCTTACAAACACAGCGTTGGATATTGATCCTTGCGTTGATACCGAAGTGTTTTGGTTTTATAATGGTGGCCGATGCCCAAACGTCTCGAGGTCGTGCTGAGATGTATCTGAGTGAAAGTTGTGATAAGCCCCGCCTCGGGCTCCGGTCACTGTCTCACTCAAGCCTGTATTCATTCGCTTTGTTCAACATGACCGCTTATGCGTAACCTTTTAAATTGGAAGCTGATGGTTGACCAGAGTTAATCAGGTGTTTCAAAGTGAATCGTGTGGCAAAATTCTGTAATGTAAACTTTGTTTTTTAAAAGCGTTACTTTTTTACAACTCTTTTTTCCTGTAATTTCGATTTTGCATGCTCAATTGTTACCTTCACACTCTTTTATTAGCAAGCAATATTCTGTTCAACTTTAAAATCAAAAACTTGTGACTTAGGTATTCAGGACATCAATAGTATAATAATATCATGTTGGACACTTCTTTATGAATAAAAGATGTCAACTGATTCGTTTCTATTTACAGCCTAAACTATGCTAATTTTATCGGTCATTGAATGCAATTTTACTCCAAAACCGATTTCAGATAGATGTATTTTACGCTTTTCCTACATGTTCCTGATGAACTTCTTATTATAATATCAAATCCGGTCAGCCGATCTTGCTCGACTTTCCACATCTAAATAAAAAAATTCTATCTAGGTAGGTCTTAGGTAAACAACCAAAAAAATTAAATGAATTTACTTTCTTAAGAGCGTGTATTCCGTCCACTAGCGCTGCCAATCGTTTTTTATTATTTGTGGTAAATTTAAGACACGTAGATAAAAAACCGCTCTGTAGTGCACTGAAGAAATGTATTTATTATGTTTTGAGAGTTATGTTTTGTACTTTAGAACATAAATAGTTGCCAAAGTCGATAGTTTTGCTAAAAGTGGCCACTTTTAGCAATAATTGCCGTTTTGGCTATTTAGCCATGAGTTATGTATTAAAAATAGCTGTCAAAAAATAATAGATACATTTCTTCAGTGCACTACAGAGCGGTTTTTTATCTACGTGTCTTAAATTTACCACAATTAATACAAAACTATTGGCGGCGCTAGTGGACGGAATACACACTCTTAAATCGAAACTATTAATCACATTATTTTCTTTTAATGTTAGTATAGCCAATCAGAGCAAATTTACTCAAGTTTAGAAATCAATTTTACAATGTCTAAACAAGGCCATGTGTGTTATATTATTGTGGAATCTCTCGTGTTTTCTGCTGACTTGCGATTCGTGTTGGCAAAACAAACAGTGATTTATTTCTGCACATCGTGTCCTGCAATGTTTATTTTATAAAAGAGAACCGAGAAATTAATTGACTGACCAATATGAAATTAAGAAATCGTCTCTACAATACTTCTGTTTTCTCCAGCGGCCAAAATAGACTTTTCAAAAAATATTGTGACATTCTGTCCAACGCAGTACTACGCCTTGCCGTGGTTGGTTGAATGAGTGTTCAACAGCTAATTGCACCACTTGACTTTCGTTTAATTAGTAACGATTTATTACCAGAAACTTGAGTACAGTTAAGTAAATCAGTCTTATCAATCAGTCTCACAAACACAGGCAGTTTTCACGTAAACGCGCTAAGTATGGCGTCTATAGCCGATACGATTCCCCGCTAATTGTGCGGACAAACAGAAGAAAGTCTCAGCTGTGCACGATTTACATAACCGCGGCTAGCGGCTCGGGCACTGATATTTCACGTCAAGCGTCGGGCTGCACATTCAAATGCTAAACGGCCGCGGCACTCTCATTTGAAGTACTTTAACTAATGAACTATGAAAGGTACCTGTCCTAACTACAAATATTCCGGGAAAGGCTAAGTTTGTCTCGGACCACACACTTGGATTCCGTACGCACAATATTTATTTTATCGATCGATTGCATTTATAAGTTTATATTTTTAAAACCTTCCCGTCAAAAATCGATATAGTAATTGGTCTCCCGAATAATATGGCTGTGAAACATTCCATCAGACCCGTTGACAGAGGGAAATTTGGCTACGGTACCCTTAAGTAATAGATGGTGATGTAACGATTTTTTGTGGTCTATCTAAATTATGCCACTCTTGTTTAAGATGGCCATTGATGCATTGCTACGAAGTATCTAACCACTTACCGACCAAATTTTCCGTATCGTTAGCTTAACTATTGTTTTTTGTTTGAATACTTTTAAATACAATAACCAATTGTTCTTCAATTTTTTGTTAATTTACTCATTCGTAGGTACATATGTACTATGTAGTTGTTACTTTGTCACCTGTACCAAAACAACAATTTTAGCTAACCTTCCACCTCTAGGCTAAATTTAAAATGTATTTTTAATCACGTACAAACAACCTTGTGTACCAAAAAAACTATTTTGTCTTTGCCTTGACAGTAGGTAATTTAACTAGAGACAATTCGTGTATTGTAAGAGCTTACAAATATTGTTAGGTAATTTCCTGGTTAACGGATGAAATGACTCTTATCCATGATTATGTCGTTGAGAATGAAGCAAATGCTTATTAACTTCAGGTGCTGATTAGCCATCACACGGAAGGAATAGTAACTTAACAGCTGTGCAATGTCGGATGTACCGATAATAGACCACTTGCGTCAAGAAGTACGGCAGTGGAATAAATTGCATTAATTTATAGTACTGTTGCACATTTATTTGCTTCGCTGATCAGTACTATTAATCGTTTTTCAGTCCTGCTGAATGTAGGTAGACGTATATAATAAGTTCTTGAAAGTATAGTATAGACATACTAGCGACCTGCCCTTGGTTTACTCAGCTGCTCGTGCAATTAATATATCTACACGAAGTATTTCTCGTTTATCGCTATTGCGATTAGTGAAAACGTATCAAAACCCGTTGCGTGCTTTGAAAGAAGTATTACCGGAGAAACAGACAGAGGCAGACAGCATGCTTTATGGATTATTTTATTTTTAGGGTTCCGTAGCCAAATGGCAAAACCGGAACCCTTATAGATTCGTCATGTCTGTCTGTCCGTCCGTATGTCACAGCCACTTTTTTTCCGAAACTATAAGAACTATGCTGTTGAAATTTGGTAAATAAATGTATTCTGTGAACCGCATTAAGATTTTCATACAAAAATAGAAAAAAAAACCAATAAATTTAGGGGGTCCCCATACTTAGAACTGAAACTCAAAATTTTTTTGTTCATTATATATAGGTCTTCAAAAATGATATTGTTTCTAATAAGTATCATTTATTTCTAAACTGAATAGTTTGCGCGAGAGACACTTCTAAAGTCGTAAAATGTGTGTACTAGGCTACTACTGAAAAAATATATGATGTACATTACTATGTAAACTTCCGCCGAAAATTGGTTTGAACGAGATCTAGTTAGTAGTTTCTTTTTTAATACGTCATAAATCGTATAATACGATAATGGTACGGAACTCATCGTGCGCGAGTCCGACTCGCACTTGGCCACTTTTTTAATAAATCTGAAATAACGTTGATAGTTCCCAACTTTTAACGAGTACGAGTATCTTCAGTTCCCTTTCTTCCCATGTTTGTGATATATTAAGAGAGCCAATTCTACTAATTTTTAAACAGCGCGAGCGTTCGCATTCGCATGTCAATCGCAAACTGTCAAAAAGCCTAAATTTTCATACATTTTTGTCAGATTGCGATTAAGATGCGAATGTGAAAAGAAGTAGAATTTGCACTCAGATCTGCGGGTCTAAAAGGCCACTTTAGCAGAATCATAATATTAACCACACAACAATCTGTCATATTTCATTTTGTATTTTACAGCTTTTGGAACGAAGTTCCTTATCGCGCGTTGTGAAAGGGGGCTGGACGGAAAAAAATCTCACGAAAAGTTGGCACGACACTTTTTGCTATAGTAAGCTATTGTAAGCCGTGCGGCGTTCGCATGTTTCTCTCTCTCTTATAGAAAGCATGCCAGTATTCAAATTCGTTAGTCAAAGTCGAAGTCGAAGTCAAGGTCAAGGTCAAAGTCTAAGTCAAAGTCAAAAAATCATAGGATATTACATAATAAATAAAAGGAACTTCGTTCCATCCGGGTGTCCCTTGACACCTCTCAAGTTTTTTTATGTTTATTTCGCATGGTTTAAGGTTGATTGGGAAAATTTAACAGTGACCGGTAGCGTGATCTGAGGGCCAATTCTACTAATTTTTAAACAACTTTTCTTATAGTCGCAAACTGTCAAAAAAGCCTTAATTTTCATACATTTTTGACAGATTGCGATCGACATGCGAATGCGATGCGAATGTGAAAATTAGTAGAATTGGCACTCTGACTCTGCTAAAGTGGCCTTTTTAGACCCCCCCGTATTGTACGCTCAACAAAAGAGCATCGAGAAGATCCACGAAAAGGTCGCCTAGCACAAAGCTTCTATCTACATACCTCTGTGTGTAGAGGTACAACACATAGTTAACACATATTTAAACGAAAACGCGAACTCACTAATTGCTCAGTTACCGTTCTCATCGAATTCAGGTTAGTGATTTCCAAATTACTCGTCGTTTTGTCCCAATACAAAGAAACGAAGAATTTCTCAGTGCATTGTCGAGATGTGGTTCGTAGACATTTTCCTCTATTTTTTTTAATTTGTTCTTGGCACAATGGAAATGTGGAGTGCAATTGCTTACAATTTACAATCCATTTCACTATTTCAATTACTTTGAATTCATTCGACTCATTTGTTATATTTTTGTGACTTTTACAGATTACTCTTTCACATTGAGGCTAATTAACTAATTATTTAAATGTCTAGTTGTTGCCCGCGACCTCGTGCGCGTTGAATTTTTTCGGGATCTACGTCTGTGCCTTTCATCCAGATCCGTTCTTGCTTCGGTAACAAAGATATATCAACTATATAAGCTTTCGAAATTATAATATTATAATAGTACCTAAGAAGTAAAATTTCATCTAAAACTGTTTCAAGTAAAAGTTTTTTATTCCCACTATCGACTCCCACACTAAACACAAGATACTGTGCATTTGACCTACAATTAAGTAGCACTAACTGCCCACGACACTGACCCTAATGATGGGTACTTTGACATTGTGTCTAAATGATAAACTGCCACAGACAAACTAAATGCCATCTTATCTAAAATTTTGTTTCGCTAACAATAACAGTACATAACAGACTTCCACTTTTTACTTGTAGTTTTTTCAGTCTAAAAGGTAGAGGTTGCCGTTGCCAAAGAGGAGGTTGGATGTTAGATATCGTTGTCAGCGATAAGACCACCAAAGACAAAATAGTGCATTCAAAACACTAAATCGGTACAATTTTACAAACGACAACGCACTGTATCGTCTTTATTTACTGTTTACGAGAAAAAAGAAAAAATATGTGTCCAACTTGTAACATCGATTTGACATTTATTGAAATTTACTGCATTTAAAATTTGTACGATTTTGACAATTCCAAATTTTGTTTGACATATATGACCTGTAAGTTAATCTATTAAACATTTATTGAAATTGATTATATTTTAAAATTGTATTGTACATGACAAATTAATATTGAAATTTTACATTATTCTACCACCTTACGATATTTTAAAAGTTAAATTTGTATTAAAAAGTAAAATTTCGACAATGTAAATTAACTAAATGCCTATATTTGTAGGTAGGTATGCCTCTGGGCAAAACATGGAAATCTGTATCTGTAACATCTCGCACACTGTTGTAATTTGACCTATGTTTACAAATAAAGCATTCTGATTCTGAACATTTTATGGAAATCAATCTGACGGACTTAGGTATTCGATTTTTTCAGTAATAACCGTATTCAGTTTTTGTAAAAAAAAGGAAAAATTGTACTTATAGGTATAACAATTTTTGGTATTAATACAGCAAAAGTACTAAGATTTATTGTTTCAAACTTTCGTGGTCACTAACATTAGAATAGTTCATATCGGGCTTAGATATCGGGATTGATACCATGTACCTTTTTATTTGCGAGTTTCCGATATTTCGGCACTGTTGCAAGCGCCATGATCACGGAGTAACTGAAGTAGCCATTAAACTATAGTAGTCTTTGAACTGAAGATCCTGCGGGTGGGATGTTATTGGCAGACATATCGGTCTGTCTACCTTCTTTCGTAGTCTTTTATTACGACCATCTCCGGTACCACTGTCCACAAACTCACTTTTTTCCCGCAACTGTTCTCGACACACAACACTAACCGTATCTGACCGCGAAGTAACACTTTGTTGAAATCTCCGGTTTTTACACATTCGAATTCGAATCACTGGATTCCAGGCATTTGACAATTTAAACCCATCCTCACGATTGAATTTTTTGTACTTTGTAATTTCAATCGCTTCCCTGACCAATCTAGGTATGTAGTGGCCACAGAAATATAAAAAACAGTTTGTTATATTATATATCTTGTTTATTATATCTATGGTAGTGGCGTTCAGTCGAAATGATCTGAGGGCTGTGAAACTCAAGCCAGTGATTTGGACCCGAGTTGATCAAATGTTCCGCGATTGCCGATTTCTGTATGTCATTGTTTTTGACCGCTTTTATGTGTTCCTTCATGCGGCACGCTACAAAATATCGGAAACTCGCAAATAAAAAGGTACATGGTAGCAATCCCGATATGAACTATTCTAATAGTACTAAGATTATTCTATAATTCTTTGTATCTATAATTCTTACACTTATTTTATGTTTTTTTGAAATGAGAACACCAAAGACAAGATGAACATTAAAAACAAAATAGTAGAGCGGAATTATTGCTGAAGACAGCTTTGTGTAAGGTAAGCTGAAAGTGTAGTACCAACGGGCTTTAAAACACGGGAAAGCTGCGTCAGAAAGTACTGACGGACGACCTGAGAAAGTTTAAGGCAACTTTGATTACATGACTAACATGAAAACTCTTTTTTGTTTTTGTACAATGTTATACGTTACACAATTTAAAAAAACTTAGTGTATTTTTGTTACTTACGCTTTCACAATAAATCACTGAGATGACCTTGATGAACTGTCGTACAGTACAGTCGGGATAAATTTAAGACTAGATTTTTTTGCGAAAATCTATAATATCGCTAGCAAAGCTGCGAGGAAAAGTTATTTATCTATCTATAAAGAACATATACCTGAACACTTAAAGAAGAATAGGTGTCATATAAATAAACCGCTCTCTCATTAAAACTGTGGTGGAACAGTGAACAGTTTTAATGAAATTCGCGATAACGATACGCGAACAGAAAGTAATTTCAATGTAGCCGTGCTGCATGGCATCGTTAAAATATAGTGTGGTTTTGAGCTTGTGTGAAAACTGTTCTCAAAGTAGCCCAATGTAAATATAATAATTGGGTTAGTGACTGGATTTTTTTTAGAGAAGACACGAAACGCAGGTAAAAATATAGTTATAAAATCTCAAAAATGGCGGTATTAGCAGTGTTTTAAAATAGAAACAGCACAGAGAGAGACATAAATAGTGACAGCACTAATGGCGTGTGACGTCACTCATTAGGCCCGCCATATTAAATTAAAGTCATCGTCAACATCATCAAACGACTTTTTGTATCACAAGGCTATCTTTCCATAAGAAAAACATCAAAGTGTATAACTTCTCAGATTTTCCACAATTTTTTCATTCATAAGTATATATTTTTCATAGGAATCAAATACCCTAGTGTGCACTAGTTGCTAGGAACTGAGAAGGTTGCTTGCCATGTCCTCTTACCACTAGGATGCTTCTGTGAAGGTTGCATACTGAAAGGAATCTCATATCATACCATGCAGGCTAGTAGAAAAGCAGTTCTGGCTGGTTTTGAACAATCAAAAGTCATGCGAATTTAGAAGTTTCGTTTGTTCGGGATTTGATCTAGGCGTGAAAATGTACTAGTTGTATGTATAGTGGCAATGATATTCTATTAATACGAGTAGAATATCATTGATTAGTGGGTATTGTTAAGCACAGGTAGCGGTCCAGGCTCAGTCAGGATTTATTACACCGAAATGCTTTATCAACACGGTCCATGGTTTTTTTTTTTTTTTTTTTTATTCAAAACGGGGAAACTCTTGGCCCAAATCTCACCTGATGGAAAGTGATGATTAGGCCGAAGATGGAAGCGAGTTTCACCCGGAATCCTCTAACATAGAGGAACTGGCTATCATACCTCTAATTGCCGGAACACAACAATGCTGTTAACATTGTTGTTATGGCGACAGACTTAGACATGATGGTGGTAGCTTGCCAGGCGGACTTAGAAGTCCTACCACCAACCAAACCAAGCAAAAAATTTGCCCCCGCTGGGAATCGAACCCGGGACCTCTGGGTCTGAATCGGGTGGTATAACCACTAGACCACGGAGGCGGTTAGTGTCACCTGTTTAGCACCACCCGGGGACCACGTGTAGGGATTCGCTGAAGGGTATTCTCCTACGGACGCGGGTGACTCGGCCCCCATGGTGTTGTTTCTTGACCTTCTAACAATGTCTTCCGAAATTATTTTACCTTTTAGTGATTACTCTCGCTTGTTACCAACGTCCCCTGAAAAATCCAACATAAATCAATTACAGATTCAGTCTCGTGAGATTTTCCGTAAATTATGTCCATAAACTCCGGCCTTTTCTTATTGCATAATAAAGCATAGATTTGCCTCCACACGCAATAATTTATGGCTCATCTAAGCTTTCAATTTAAGGCATCATAAAAACTCGATTATGCAGAACGAAGCGTGTGTAAGTTGGTACATGCTTCTTCTGTAGTTAGTACTTACTTATTGTAACAAATACCAATTTTAGTGTATTATAAATTAAGATAATAACGTCAACAACTTTGTCGCATGACTTGTAGTAATTTGAAGCAGCATTAGAATGTCTTGTTGTAGGAATTTGTCCATTAATACCAGTGTTGTGTTTTGAATTTAGCTGGATGGTTGCATTCTTGTAAGTACCTAATATACTTAATGGTTTAAAATGTCAAAACGATGTCAAGATATTCACAACACACACACCGCCCTCTGCTACTGGATCCATATCGTGTTCTCTACTGTCATCTCTCTCCTATAATTACTAAACGGGGACAAAACTCAATTTTAACCTGTAGTGCGATTCACTAAGGCAGAACATCTTTACAACCAAGAAATCATCGTTGAAACATCTGATAAATTTATGCCACATCAGATGTTTCAACGATGTTTTCTTGGTTGTAAAGATGTTCTGCCTTAGTGAATCGCACTACTGAGCTTGCCTTCTCTGACGAACTCTACTGTCACAGTGACAGTAGAGTTCGTACAATAGATGTTTTGGTGTTCTATAAATTAATCATTGAGAAGAATTAATTTTGAGAAAACCAAATTGATTGTCCAGAATTTCGTCTACAGAAACGATCTCTATGACTACGTAATTGTTAACTAAAGCCAGCAATCAGCTCATTAGTTTATAGAAGTTATCAAATAATTCAGGTTACATAGATATAGTAAGAGCTTAGCTATAGGTAACTTAATAGTAGTATCAATATAACTACTTCCTGTTTACTACCACTATTTCGAAATGTTAACTTACCTGCCCAGAAGTAGGAGTTACCATTTTGCCCATATAAGTAAGTTTCTATTAAGAAAATAAGAAAACATTATAGGTTTACAGGAACATCTTTCAGTACCTATATACCTAGCAATACCTAGCAATTTTACAAAATCTGGTCAAACCTCCAATTCTCGTGTAAAAATTATTCCGACCGACCGAAAAAATATAAAAATAATTCTTAAATAATAAAAACCAAACACCAAAATGCTTACAGTTAGTTTGATCTCGTTACACTCTGCTTCAGAAGACCAAAAAAAAAAACTGAAAAATATGGTAATGGGACAAAGTGAGCAATTTGATCCATTTGCTCAAATTACTGGAATCCAGTTACGCGCTATTATACCAGTTGGTCGTTGGTTTGAGTGGGCAGTGGCCACCCGACTGTGAAATTAGGACGTGATTGCTGATCCGCAGTTTCAGGTCAATAGCTTCGGCCGACATGTTTGTACCAATAACCCATGGGTCAATGAATTGTTTTGTGTGGTTCGCTTGCACCGCCATATCACTTTATGGGAAAGAAAGTTTGAAGCTTTTTTTTTACTGCATACCTTCTATACAAGTACAAGCACGGCATTTCTTGCTGGGAGAGGCTCATTAATAACAGTCTGTACTCCATTATTGATCCTTTCCATAGAACGGGATTTAAAAGTAGACGTATCGACTGTGAGGGTGGACTAAAACATGATTTACGTCTCGAAAAGCTACTGATATGAAGTATAGATGAAGAAGGCATGTTGTATCGATTACGAATACATTGGTAAAAGGGCAATACAATATTGAACCTAATTACATAAGACACAAACCTCTAAATGCGACTGTTTGTTTCACGTTGCCAATTTTTTTCATTGAGTATATTATTTTGCTACACCTGCGCAAAGCTGCATGAACAACCCATGATCAAATTAATTACTGTTAAAGGGTCGGCGACAGATTTCAACAGAATCCTTAATAACTGCTTATTACGGTTAGCTACAGGTAATCATATATTTTTGTCATTCCAAAAGGCCTACTGGCTACTTATACCTTGTTCGCATTAAATTCGAGGCAATCGAGTATTTTTATTCTTATTTTAATGGTCTTTTACCGAGATACCGGTTCCTATATATAAAGGCGAGGCGGAGTCGGCCTCAATCAGAGTTCGTTACTAAGCACAGTGGACATAATAGTTTCATCAAATAGGCTGTACCTACCTACCAATACCTAGAGTAGCGAGAACTCACGATTTGGAGGACTTCCTACATTAGGAATCCTTTGAGATGACCTAACATCATGCCTTAGGTTTCAATCCCAACCAATATGATAAAGGGGGGATCCCTTTGGCATAACTCCGCCTTTGTACCTTTGCGTTGCATACATTTTATACTATAGTAGCTGACCCACGCAACTTCGTCTCCGTCACATTTTCCATGAATGCTCGGCTCCTTTTAGTCTTAGCGTGATGATATGTAGCCTATAGCATTCCTCGATAAATGGGCTATCTAATACTGAAAGAATTTTTCAAATCGGACCAGTAGTTCCTGAGATTACCCCCTACATACGAACTTACAAACAAATTTTACCTCTTTATAATATTAGTATAGATAATAGATAACAACTAACTGATGCCCGCGGCTTCGCACGCTTGACAAATTTTATGCTAAAACCTTCCTCGAGAACCACTCCATCCATTGGTGAAAACAGCATGAAAATCAGTGCAGTATTTTTTGAGTTTATCGCGAACAGACAGACAGACAGACGCGGCGGAGGACTTTGATTTATAATATGTAGTGAGTTTGCCATGAGGATTTCATACTAAAGTATATTTAATGATTTAAAAGGTTATACATGAAACATGGTTGTGACAAACAAACAAGATTGTCTCGTACCGTATAAGTAATTAGGTAATTAATTTATTATGGTTACAAAGAGCCTCTCAAAAAACTGGTCCTTTACGCGGCCAAGGTTTCCGATCTTGGTCCTTTTACGCTTACTAATGGCTATCATAAATTTATTTTCCCGAGGAGTTGTGCCTCGTTCAAGGTTGCGCTTCGATCCGTCTCAGTGTGTTTGGTCCTTCTACAGCTATATTTTAATTGTTAGTTCTTCATCATTGTCACCCTCTTCCTACCCTAATCCCCAATTATTTGGGGTCAGGGCAGCATATTTTCTTCTTCCAAATCTCTTTAATGTCCATCATCTCAAATTGAATCTTTCTAGCCGTATTATCATAAAAATGGTCTTTAAACATTGCAAGAAACAAACTGTATTTCAGTGGTTTTTTTATTGTTACTTACATTGACGTTTCTTAAAGTTACAAAGGAAAATAAAAATGTAGGTACCTCATGAAGTCATGAATAACAAAGCAAGGTGGCTAGCGGTAATTTAATCGTAATCAACCACGTGTGTGTTTTACGACAATCAGCATTCAACTCACGATACTACCGATTCTGCGATTAGCATTCATAGAAACTTGAAAACCTAATAAGTATGGTTTTATAATAACGTACCTATCAACTAAGGTTACCATAGGTACCATTCCATAGCCCAGACTCTATCCAGACTTGTCATTTATTCGGAGTTTCAACTTATAGTTTCGTTTTAATTAAGAAAAAAAAATAACAGTTTTAAGAAATATTTGCATCTTCAACAAAGGTTACAGTTCTAACCATTAATCAAAATGATACAAGGTCCTCCTTCAGTTATAGAAAACCACAGCACAAAATATATAGGTATTCAACTAGGTAGGTAGGTTGAAACCAACATTTCTGAAATTTCTTTGCAAATTATCAGTTTTTCGCCAGAAATTTTCAAGTTTCAAAATGATAACCCTAATAATTGTAGTACCTATTGTATACTCGCCACATACTCGCCAAAGAACAAAGTATGGGAAGTTCAGCACGGACTAGGAAACTGTCGTTAATGATGTAATTAGCAGTCGAGAGATCTTTGACGCCGCATTGTTTAAGAGTCACTATTGTAAGCGTTTGTTAGCACCTTAATGAGCCTTCGAATTGTTGTGTGCACTTAAAGTTATGATACAATCATTCACTGTAATAAACGGTTGAACAAAGTTACATGAACGATTCGAAGGTTGAGCCTGGTTATGGAAATCGAAGCAATAAAAGCAGCACGTCCTTTTATTATTTCTTGTCGTTTAATCTTAGATTGAATCTATACAATTTACATTTAAAATGGTTTGTTGCAGTATGTTTATAGACAGCCAGGAACAATACCGGTCTTACAAAGTATGATCAATAAAAACGTTATTATAACTTGTCAATACAGCCGCGAACATTGTAAGAATCGTGGGAGGTATTTGTTACTCTTTCACGGCAGAACGCTTGAAATGATCTTCATGAAATTTGGCACAGAATTAAATATAAGTATTAAATATAAGTTATAGCTGTGTAAAGTTGTCTGCTTTCCTTCACCTCATGAGTATTATAGTTTTATACAATGTGGTCTGAAGAATATTAATGTACAAGTAATAGTGGTGTTAAGCATTCCATTTAACAAGGCGATCATGTTTTGTCCGCAGGAGGTCGTGAATGCCGGGCCGTATGGATGGCGGCGCACGCCTGCCGCTCGCTAGCCGTTCTCCTGACTGTGCTTACGCTAGTTATAGCCAAATGTAAGTTTGTAATTGTCTAGTTTTTAATTCTTCTTCGGAACCATAACTCCAAGGAACGACTCATTGTCCAGCCACGTGGTCGATCACACACGTCTTGGAACGTCTCAATTAAAGCTGCTGCAACACAACCTTCAAAAGCCCAATATTCCCGTAACACTATAGACTACAACAAGTGGAGGCGCATCAAGAGGGCTGCATTATCCAGGGTAGATGCACCATCATTAAACCACGACCACTCTAGCAAGATTGAGACTTAGGAGGAGGAGGAATAATCTAGTTTAAATAAAAAAAAATACTTCTTAGTCAGAATCTAAAACTTAGCTGTAGCCATAGATATATATAAAGCTCTATGACGATAACCGTGACGAATCATCAGAGATATCGCAGTTGTTAAATTTTCTTCATTTTGCTGTTTATAATAAAATGTCTGGAATAATATTACTAAAACATGGAGCAATGTTTTCGAAATCACAATTTAGGTTCCAAAATTGTCCAAGAGAGTCACAATAGGATAACGTCACAAGTCACAAGAATGATCCAAATGCTCACGGGTGACGCAACTCTTAGCACAATAAAATAGTTTTTTCGGCATTTTCGCTATGCTCTGTTACCAACACTAAAATAATATTGTCCAAGGCAAAACACCAGCACTTTTTTGAATAATTTAAATGGATTCACAGTTAACTCAAGACCACAAAGGACATTGTTAAATAGCAAATTAAGAGTCAATTTTAAAATTTCATAAGTACACCACTGTGTTATCTTTGTCAATTGTTCCGATGACTAATCCTTGACTATGACCGGGTTTGCCGTTCGTAATGAGGCCCACGTTTCACGTAGGTGTACCAGAAGTGTTTCGACCTGTACAAGGAATTAATATTACCATTGAACGAAGTAGACTGTTGGATTTCTCATGATTCTCGTCGGCTGGGAGCGACCTACTTTCGTCCATAGTAGGCCTCGCATTCGAGCTACATACTGCCCTACAACGACCGACAGATCAAGGCCACATTAAACAGCAAAAAGTGGTGACAGTCGTTCACCCGGAGACAACGCTAGCATTCAGGTTACCTACTGGCGCGCTGCCTTTCGCTCCTTCTTAAAATGCACTCCGCTGCAAACTCTGCTTGAAACACTCAGTTTGAAAAAACCAAGAAACAAATTGTACCTACTGTTTGAATAAACATTCAATTAGAGACGGTGAATACCGATATTGTTTACTAATGCGTTTAAGTTTTCTGTCATGGTTGAAGCGATGAATAGCTACAGTTGTATTGCAAATACTCCTAAATGGAAGCCTATATTTCAACAACGGTATAGATTATGTATAACAAAACAAATACCTACTTTATGTTGGAGGAATATCACTATTCACAATGCACGCTACGCTACATCCGTGGTCAGATTTTGAAATCCTGTCTACAATGTAACAATTGAATTTAAAAGTTTACTCACCTATTTCACGAGTCGATCTATCATGTGAGGATTATGCCGCAATTTTGTTTTAAAAGAACCCTGTTTTTATTTGACTGATCTCATAAAATCTCATTCGTGAACTTCACAAAAGCGCATATAACTGTGTTCAGCATTTGTTTTTATTATCATCACAACAGGCTTTCTGAAATCTGCAAGACCAGCTTTTATTCAGAAGTTTTAAGAGGTTTCTACAATCTTTTGTACTCCGCTTTTACTCACGAAGTGGCCGTTGTCGCTTCTTTTCAGAGCCTGTTGTACGTAATTGGTCCTTCGAGCCGAATCTTATTTACCTACTAGCTTCTGCCAGCGGCTTCGCCCGCGTGATCCCTAGGGAACATATTCCCGGGATGAAAAGTTACTTAGGCTATTCCAGACTATAATCTATCTTTGTTCTAAATTTCATTAAGATTCGTTAAGCCGTTCTGGCGTGATTGAGTAACAAACAACCAAACTTTCACATTTATAATATTACTCGTTTGGTGTAAAGCGAAATTATAACCATCTTCCCCTCGACATTATAATTATTAAAGGATATTGCAAACTGTCGTAAGCCGTTTTCCGAAGCTACTCGCTAGCCTCTAGGCGCCAAGCTAGCCGCCTGCCTGTGCGTTCGCGACCTTATACAAAAATAATCCTTATAGCATGATTCAGTATTCACTCGCGATGGCTTATAATTAGCGTATTTCATGTATAACTTTGGTGTTTCTATACCGATTTCTATGATTCTTTTTTTATGGAATAGTTAATAATGTTGACTTTTATTAATGTTAATTAGGGACGACTGAGAGTTTTATAAACGTAAGAGTAGACAAATATAATCAGAAAGCTTCGAACTGCTAAGCTATCGGGAGTTACACGTGTTATTGTTCATCAATCATAAAAGATAGACATATGCTGTCGTTGGATATTTTTTATATAATTTTAAGGAGAACATTTCCGTCATACATGATTTCTGTGTAGCTTTCACCATTAAGATTGCACGCGACGGAAGCTTAAAAAATGGAGTAACTTCTCCCGTTTTCCCCACATTTCCCTTCACTGCTCTGCTCCTATTGATTGTAGCGTGATGAAAAGTATACTATAACCTGCTCAGGAGTATGAATAATAATTGTTCCAAGTTTCATTAAAATCCGTCGAGTAGTTTTTGTTTCTATAACGGTTATACAGACAGACAGACAGACAGACCGACAGACAGACAGACAGACAAAAATTTTTGGAAATATATTTCATGTACAGAATTGACCTCTCTACAGATTTATTATAAGTATATAGATATATGTTTTAGTTTCCGTAGTCATAAGACCACTGTTTGTAATTATAAGCCAATTTAGGAATCTAAACGAGAACCTTAAGTGCTGTTTTTTGGGGTAGATGCTGAGTTAGAGTCATGGCGGGGTGCCGGGAGGCCGGCGACAGCTACACAGGAGGCGGAGGATGAGCGACGAGACATTGAACTGCTGGAGGCAGTCAAGGAATCCATGAAAGAATGGGAGCAGAAGAGAGCGAGGACTAGGTAACAATGAAGTAGCATCTTATACTGCTTGCTTGGAAGGCCACAGGCTTGTGGGAACAAGGCGGACCGATGGCCTGGAGCATAGTCTTTGCCTGGAGCGGATGCCATGGAGTTTCTTGCACGCTCTTCTCCTTATGGGTCTACGTTCTTAGGAACTTGTAAATAACTTCAGCTTTCTGATTATCTCACCGGCTCCCTGAATCACGTTGCTTAGCTTGAATGAAATGTATTGAATATGAATTTAAGTGTAGGTACCTTCTATTAATACAAACAAGGTATACAACAATTAGATATTACAAACCAGGTAGGTATCTACGTGTTTAAGCAATATTAATATTAGCAAGCAGGCTTTCCGTCTGTTTGTAATATATTGTTGTCATTAATCAAAATTATGCGCAATTACATTGTTTACATTTCAACAGTCTGTTGTGAAAATGAACTGATGTGCAAATAACTGTTACGTGTAGCTTTCAATCCTCGGAACAAATATGGAGTGAGAGTTACAGAAGTAATTAGATGTAACTTACCTACATCTTACTTCTCAATAATGTAACCCACGTCCCCACGTCATGTTATGAGATTATTTCTTTGTTTTCCTTCTTCAAATGTAATGCTTTGTTTCTATTGTGTGAAATACTTTACGGGTTACGTAAGTTCAGGCGTGTAATATCACTCACAATGCGTCCGTCATATTTTCTTTTGTTCACTACCACAATTTCGTATTTTTTCATATTTTTTTTTTAACTTGTTATGCATTTCAAAAGTGAAAAATGAAAAGAGAGAAGGTACTGTCTACTGACACGATAATAAAGCTTTGTTATCTAGGATGACCTTTCAGCAGTATTTTTCTACGCTATAATAAATTATGCATGGATAGTGAGTCTTTAGAAAACTTATCGTTCGCTTGTATAACCAAACAATTTCCGCGCGGAACTGAAACTCTAGGGCACACAAAAGATATGGAACATCTTTGTTAAGGAAACTTGAAATTATGCAAATTACATGTTTTAACCTCGTTGGTACAGCATGCATTGTTCTCCAGCATTTACTAGATTTAAAACATGGCTAAGTATAAACTTAAACAAAATGGAAAGTGCAGTGTTCAGAGTTGTCGAACGCAATGAAAATACAAGTTGAATTTTTAAAGTGTGCCTTCGGGGCGAAATCCGCAACTATGAGGAATTTCGAAAAAACACAGAATTTTGACGAAAAGTAAAACTGAATCATTGGATTTTTGAACAATCGTGGTTCCTACCCGGGAATCGAACCCATTGATTTTGAAAAAAAAATACACGCCCTTTATATACGCCATTATTACACCATCCAAAATTATAGCTAATATGGATCAAATTCTGGGAAGTAAACACATGTAAACTAAACGAAAGATCTCGTTTTCAACAAATTAGTTTTTTACATTCTGACTAAAGCTACCTAAATAAAACGTTTCTGATATTTTTTCAAAAATCCAATGATGCAGTTGTAGTTTCTCAGGTCCATTGTTAATGAAAACTAAAACTGCATCATTGATTTTTGCAAAATTTGTTTTTGAGAATTAGTAAATATACTATTTTGTTAAAAATGAGATCTTTCCTTTAGTTTGCCATGTGATATTACTTCCCAGAATTTGATCCATATTAGCTACACTTTCGGATGGTGTAATAACACTTTCGGCTGGGTACATTTTTTTTTCAAAATCAATCCCTTCGATTCCCGGGTAGGCACAACGATTTTTCAAAATTCCAATGATGCAGTTTAACTTTTCATCAAAATCAGGCTCGAGACACCTTTCAGTGTTTTTCGATGTTCCTCATAGTTTCGGATTTGGCCATGAAGGCACACTTTATTGCATAAGTCATAACTCATAAGTACCTACGCCTAATAGCAAAATCATCATTAACTTAAACTAAACTGGTACTTTCAAGATAAAACAATAAAATATTTGTTCTAAGAGATTAAGTGCTCTTGCATTGCGTTTTGCGTCCAATCTGAGAAAGCACATAATTTATAGAGGTAAAAAGTTAAGTTCTTCAAAGTTAGAGTGGACAGACTCCTTCTGGTAGGCTCGCTCCATCGTAGACTTTGTCTCTGTCATCTCTGACCTAGACTACAGTCTAAAGAGCAAACCCATCTCTAATAAAAAAAAGCTTACATGGCGTGCAATAACTACTATCTTGGACCTGTTTTATTCGAGAATATTTCTGAACAGGAGTAAAAGATCTCAAGGAAGCGTGTGCTATGGCGAATTCGGATGTTTCGAGGATGCTGGACCCTTCGCGTACTTGGAGACCCTGCCCAGCTCGCCGTCGGAGGTTGGCACGCACTTCCTCCTCTACTCTACTGTCAGCAGGTATGCATGACCTGAGTTATTTTTTTGTCAATTATTTTTTCCACACTGGTCGACAGATAGAGGAGCTCGTAACTAAATGTGAGAAAAAGCGTTGATCGAACGCTTGGCTAATTCGTTCTGCGGATCGCATTCCGAGTCGTCGAGATTCCCAAATGCCTCTTCCGTGTCTCGAAATGTCGTGAAGCCGTTGGTCCTGGCCATCATTAAAAGATTTTTGACAGTCTTTGCGGACAGTCAGAAGCCTGAAAGTCGGAGAACTAGGCGTGTCCGTTACCGCAGCAAAATAATGTCGAAAATAGTCATTTAAACCATATAGATAATTAGTTGGCCAGCTTCTGTAATTGTTGCACACATTTTTAAATTTGTTGCATTTATAGGTTTTTAGTTATTTCACAAAAACATTTTCTGCTGGGATAACGTTACTGCAGCAAAATGTTTTTCTTTTTAATGGGAATATTGAAATAAATACTAGCTGTTTAATTAGTTGTCTATACGAGGTAAATGTTGCACCTTATTTTGTATTTGTTATTTCTTTGGCTGCGAAGTTATTCAAGATTTTGCTGGAGTAACGTTTTTGGTTTTGCTGGATCTCTGAAACGGTTGAGCGGATTCTTATCATCTTTTGTACACGACTTCTTAGGGAGTAGCTTAATTTGTTGTGCAATAAAAAAAAACAAAATATTGCACCGTTTAAAGGTTATTCAATTAAATATAAAAACACTTCAATAGATCCTAACACTCTGAATAAGAGCTCAGACTTGCTTTAAGCGTTATTTTGTAGCTTGTAACTGCCTTCAAATGTTTGTGAAATTGCATTAGTATCCTGCAAGTAATTAAAAAGTTATGATGATATTCAGTTCTCCATTTTCACGGTCACAATGCGCGCGTAGTTATTTGGCCACTGATAATCTGTGTGTGGATATACAAACTGAATGTTATTTCAATTTTTAGTTGGTTAGTTCAGCTTTACATCAGTAAAATTTCAGTGTACTACATACAATAATTAACGAGATAATAAAATAAAAGTCATTAGGAAGTGAAAGACCGTGGTAACCCGACCAAGTTTAGGTGGTTACAAAAAAGCGAACGCGTAGTACATTTTGCTATCTTCTAAAATGTTTAGTATAATACATCTTACAAGTTCGGTACAGACGCGTACGCTGTTACATACCCATAACAATTTTATATCTTTACCTAAGAAGTCGTGTACAAAAGATGATAAGAATCCGCTTAACCGTTTCAGAGATCCAGCAAAACCAAAAACGTTACTCCAGCAAAATCTTGAATAACTTCGCAGCCGAAGAAATAACGAATACAAAATAAGGTGCAACATTTACCTCGTATAGACAACTAATTAAACAGCTAGTATTTATTTCAATATTCCTATTAAAAAGAAAAACATTTTGCTGCAGTAACGTTATCCCAGCAGAAAATGTTTTTGTGAAATAACTAAAAACCTATAAATGCAACAGATTTAAAAATGTGTGCAACAATTACAGAAGCTGGCCAACTAATTATCTATATGGTTTAAATGACTATATTCGACATTATTTTGCTGCGGTAACGGACACGAACTAGGCTTGCTAAGAGGTATCGCACATACTACTCAGTAATTGGATTGAGGATGTCTATTAGGCAGTCGGTCCATGGCCAGTTACATATCTGGATAGTCTAAAACAGTTGAAAGTTGGGAAAAAGGATAGGCAGGTGATGACGATCAAGCCTTAAGCATAATTAAGTTCAAGTAGGAACTGATCTTATCGTTCTCTTTTGCTATTCCAGACGAACACAACCGCAAGAGTCGATCTACAAGGATAATGAAACCTTAGCGAGGTCAGTTCGTGGATAGGTCACCACTCGTTACATGACGAGAGCCTTCCGTACCACAGGAAACCACGTTAAGCCGTTAGTCCCGGCTGTTATTTGTAGATCTTTGACTTACTCAGTCGCTCGATGTAACTCCCTGGTTCAGTAACATGTGAATAGACTAGAAGCCGATCTCGGCATAGTTAGGAAAAGGCTAGGTAAATGATGATGGGCAAGTTTTCACATATTATATTTAAATAGGTACCGAATTCCCGTCGCTGTTTGAAAGCTCTAGTAGAAATTGGCAGGAAAGGTAAAGAAACATGGTGGGCAAGGTAAGGAAAAGAAACATGGTGGCAAAATAGTTTAGGGTTTTGGACACCAAATTAAATAAATATTTCGTAAACTAAAGTACCCTTAGTACAGTACGATTTTTCTATCTTTGCCGCTCGGAAGTTAGGTTTTAGTGACGACCGCGCAGGTCCCATCGCGTAAAAAAGTGTTACGTTAGTAGAATATTTTTCTTATTTAATACGTTTTGTATTATAAACAAGTAAGAAACACAACCAGTAACAATAACAAGGTCACGAAGTCACCACGAAACAGACACCACAAAAACACACAAAACACAAATGAAACAGTAAGAAAAACCAAAATAAATAATTTCAAACAATAAAAAGTGTTTTAACTTTTCGCATCAACAGTCGTATTGCATTGAGTAAGCAAGACACGAGTATGCATCGAACGTATACGAGGGACTGAGACTGCATGCGCGACCTACCCGCGCATGCGCTGTTCTATGTTTCTTGTCAAATTGACATCCTGCGCAATCAATTGCGATGTACTTCGCATAGGCAAAGATAGAAACATCGTACTGTGATTAATGTGATTGTCCTAGACATGGATTATAGATAGCGTGATTGTGTACTGCAGTGCGATTCCGTAAACATCTCACTGTGTAAGCTTAGGTAAAGTGAACATAGGTGAACATGATCACTTTACCGAAGTTGGAATGTCAACTTACTTCATGCTTACTCTACCTCAGTTTACACGGTGAAACGTTGACAGAAAAGACTGGCTGTTTATGAGTATGTGTCTAAACTAACTATTATTATTAGTTACTGATATCACCATTCTCATATTCAGTCTTTTGCTATTCCAGAGGAGACCAGCCACTTTTGGCTGTGTCAGCGAGCAACATGTCTGCGGCATGGGGCTGGGCTGCTCGGGCCTTTGAGCCCAACCGACCGACCAGGGTCATTGTCCATGGATTCGGTTCCAACTGCGACAACGTGTGGGTCTATGAAATGAGGTCCGCTTTGATGGCTGTTGTAAGTGATGCTACTTTTATTTATTGTTTAAAATAAGAATGTATTGTTCAAATAAAGAATATAAGATAAATCTTCAGTCTTCATTCCTTGTAATGATCGAACGTTTCTAATACAGTAATTTGTCGCAAATATTGCCTACGTTTCAGAGACGAACCAACTATGTACATGTGTGCCATGTGTTACATACCTATCTCTCTTCTTCAAAGCTTCAAAATAATTCTGTTTTAAAATATCGATACATTATGTAATGTGCTATTAACAAGAACAGACAGTGCCCAGACAGCAGACCGTTTCATAATGGGGAGTTATTATATACATTAGGTACACTAACAACCGTATGGTGAGGATTTAATAGGTAGTATAATTAATAGAATATAACGTAACGGTCTACATAATTATGACAACGTATTGTTTTTTTTTCTTTTTACAGGAAGAATGCAACGTGGTTTGTGTAGATTGGGAAGGAGGAGCGTCAATGCCAAACTACCTTCGAGCAGCTGCGAACACACGGCTTGTCGGCAAGCAGCTTGCTATGCTGTTGCAAGGTAATCCGGGTCGAAGGACCAAATTGAGCAAAGCGATAATAAACTTTACTGCATGAATATAAATCTTGTTTTGGTCTAGCGTTATTTATTAATGTGTGTGTTTATCTTTTCCAGGTTTCGCCAAGCATATAGACTTGCGGTTCGAAGACGTTCACCTGATTGGATTTAGCTTAGGCGCTCATGTCGCTGGTTTTGCGGGTTCAGAGTTACGGAATATTAGTCGGATAACAGGTTCATATCTATTTTGTCAAACATTTACAGTTTTACATGTTGTTTTTTGCCCATAGAGTAGTATCGTCAAAAGTTTTGACACTTACTATTTACTTCCACGACTACCGACTCGTCTGGGGTTATCTGGACTCTTTGGCTCCTTAAATTAATCTATTGACAATTTTGTTTACCTTACACCTTATCTTTCCAGGACTAGATCCAGCAGGTCCCCTCTTCGAGTTCCAGGACCCGCGTGCTCGTCTGGACCGCTCTGACGCGAAGTTCGTGGATGTCATCCATTCCAACGGCGAGACTCTTATTCTGGGCGGTCTAGGCGCCGCGCAGCCTCTTGGACACGTAGACTTTTATCCCAACGGAGGCAGGGTGCAGCATGGATGTTCTAATTTGTAAGTAATTTTACGATACCCACCTGTGTCCACCAAATGCCCTTTGTCTTCCATGGCCGATCTGTTCCGCAACCCTTGCAGGGATAATACGATACTTAGCACGTGCTTTGGCTTAGCTATGTTCCCGTTACCTTGCACTTCGAATTTAACAGCTGTACGACAGTGACACACATTATGCTTAACCCAAGTAAGTATCTACGTGCCTTATAGTAACCTTAGCGTTAGTAGAGTCAAGTTATAAATTCTTCAAGCAAGACACCTTGATTACGCATATGAATCACGAGTGACGTATGTGGGTCGTTCATCGCTGTGTACGTTTTGTACGTTGTGGGTACTGATAAGCAGTTGGTAATTCTGATGATTAATGAGATACTTTTTAATGAGTTAATCAAGAGTTTATTGCTCTGTACCTACATTTGCCTCAGAATACTAATGCATTGCAAAGGTAGCGCGGTACCTAGTTCGTATCCGGCTCGAAGGACCAACTAACACATTGACAATTGGACTTTCGAGTCGATAGATTTAGTCAATAGGTACATCATTCCATTACCTTTATTTCTGTTTCAGATTCGTCGGAGCGGTATCAGATTTTGTCCTGCCATGGGCAGCAGCGTCAATAGAAGGCCGATCACTTTGCAACCACAGGCGGGCGTACAAATTCTTCACCGATTCTGTCTCACCGAAATGTCACTTCCCGGCTTTCCCCTGCGAAAATTACGACGCCTTCCTCGAGGTAAGTTTATTGCAATAACAATTGTGTAACAACTCTTTGAGATAAAAGTAAGTACTTACATATAGGAAGTCTCATATTGCATCATATGAGGAAGTGTAGGAACTCAATTGCGGTTGAGCAGTAATTTCATAGAAAATTCCATTATGAATGATTCGATTTTATGACCTCAAAACGATAGTCTTATTGGTTTTCTTGTGGTTTACCACACATTCAATTGCGATTGATGTGTAACATACAATTCGTTGTTTTCAAGGAATTAAAACTAATCTTAAAATATAGCAAATATGACAACGGTTTTTTAATTACTGTTTTTTTTTAATAGCCGAATATGTGTCCCACACCTAGCCCTTTCTCCTTACAAACCTCACTATCTTGTGCGATCTGCGGCAAAGGTTGAGCCGAAAACGTGATAAAATCGTGATGATTGATATAATTAAAATAATTTTCGCCTTTTTTAAGTATTTCAACGACCAGTCTAGTTTTCTGACTAAATTCAATTTTGATGGTAATTTATTGCAGATAAAATCTCTTTCAAGTGCGTGCCACAGGCCCAATAACGGGCTATATAATACTGACACTAACCTTGTTTAAAACTTTTTTATTTTCTCTCTCAGGGCCGATGCTTCCCGTGTGACGGGCAGCGCCGATGCGGCAACATGGGGTACTACGCAGATCGGTCACTGGGACGTGGCCAGCTTTATTTACTCACTAGGGAGGAAGAACCATTCTGTGGTATTTACTTTTGAATACATTGTCATACTATACTATCACAAGCTGACCGGGCAAACGTTGTGCCAAAAAAAAAGTATGTACCTACGCTACTACCTATTCTTATACCTATTGAGAGTATACAAAAAAAAACATAAAAATCGGTCAAGCCGTTTCGGAGGAGTTCGATAGCAAACACCATGAAACACGCAAAAGCTTGTGAAGATGTATGGATAAGTGCTTGTTTGTTACCCTTTCACGCAAAACCGACTGAACTAATTTTGATGTAACTTAATAGTAACAAGCTTGTACATCAGAATAACATATATACCTACGCTGTAATTTATAAAGGTTATGATTCTACATTCGGCGTTACAAAAATTGTACCTCTTCGAAAAATAAGTTTCAAGTATGTCCCGCCAGCAACGAATACATTAAACCCTATTAATATTGGTATCAATTGAAAGTATGTTTAACGAACTTTAAATGAAAAACAGTTAGAATTTCTAAACACAACAGATCTCATTAGCACGTAACGTTAGAAAAAATGTTGTCAAAATACGCATTACAACGGCCACTAATTGCACCTGCATCAACCTTTGACGTGAACACACGTGAACAGCTACAGCAAGAAAAATACCCCAGAAGATGGACACCACTGCTGATGAAGCCGCTCAACTCATTGCACTACTGCAATCAGGGATGCGGCAATGTGATGTTGCTCGGCAACTGAACTTTAAGTCGTTTTTCCGTTCGACGAGTGTTCCAACGCTTCCAAGAGACTGATAGCTATATCCGAAGATTTGTGGATCTGGAAGCCAACGGTGCACACCCGAAAGAGACGATAGATCTTTGTTTCGATGTTTTTACGTAATCGGTTCTCCAATGCTGTTGATTTGCAACAACAACTGCGATCAGCTCGCAGAACTTCTGTAAGCGTTTCCACGATTAGAAGAAGAATGCGGGAGAAGAAAATTGCAGCTCACAGGGCTGCTACAGGTCCAAAATTGACTGCACAGCATGAGAGACCGGTTGCAATTTGCCCGTGACCATGTGAAGTGGAAAATAGACCAATGGAGGGCTGTGCTCTTCTCGGATGAGACGAGGGTGTATCTTTTCTGCAACGAGAGGCGTCGAAGAATGTACAGGAGGCAAGGGGAACGATTCGCACAAGCCTGTATTCAAGAGACAGTGGAATACGGGGGTGGCTCGTGCATGTTCTGGGGCGGTAGGTATGTCAATCGACGGCAAAACGAACCTTGTGTGTGTTTCTCGGACTGGAAGTGCTCGCGGGCAAGGGTCGCTGACTGCTCCTCAGTACATAACAGAGATCTTAGAGGAGCAGGTTGTCTGCGTATGCGGCTTTTTTTTTGGGAGTGGGTTACACGTTAATGCATTATAACGCCCGCTGTCACACCGCTGTAATTGTAAGAGTCTACCGGCAAGAAGTTGGGATCCCTGTTATGCGCTGGCTGGCGCGAAGTCCAGACCTGAACCCTATTGAGCACCTTTGGGATAAACTGAAACGGCGAGTACCTACGGGCACGTGATCCTGCCCCTACCACTCTCCAAGACCTCCAAGATGCCGTCTTTGCAGAATGGGACAACATTCCTCAAGAGACTGTTGTCACATTAATAGGGAATATGCACGCGTTTTTTTAATTTACTAAATGAATTACTTATAAGCTCCAGTAGACGCTCAAGAAAATATTTTTTAAACTAGCTTCTACCAGCGGCTTCGCCCGCGTGATCCCTAGGGAACATATTCCCGGGATGAAAAGTAGCTTAAGTGCTATTCCAGACTACAATCTATCTTTCATTAAGATCCGTTAAGCCGCTCTGGCGTGATTGAGTAACAAACAACCAAACTTTCACATCTATATATACTTATAATAAATCTGTAGAGAGGTCAATTCTGTACATGAAATATATTTCCAAAATGACTATCAGGGGGTGATTAGGGATCGATACTGATGCCAAAAATGCAATCAGTAAAATGTTTGTCTGTCTGTCTGTCTGTCTGTCTGTATAACCGTTATAGAAACAAAAACTCCTCGACGGATTTTAACGAAACTTGGTATAATTATTTTTGATACTCCTGAGCTGGTTATAGTATACTTTTCATCACGCTACGATCAATAGAAAAAATGAAAAAAAATAATTAAAATGTGAAAGTTTGGTTGTTTGTTACTCAATCACGCCAGAACGGCTTAACGGATCTTAATGAAATTTAGAACAAAGATAGATTATAGTCTGGAATAGCACATAGGCTACTTTTAATCCCGGGAACATGTTCCCTAGGGATCACGCGGGCGAAGCCGCTGGCAGAAGCTAGTTTATAATATTACTCGTTTGGTGTAAAGCGAAACTATAACCATCTTCCCCTCGACATTAGAATTATTAAAGGATATTGCAAACTGTCGTAAGCCGTTTTACGAAGCTACTCGCTAGCCTCTAGGCACCAAGCAAGCCGCCTGCCTGTGCGTTCGCGACCTTATACAAAAATAATCCTTATAGCATGATTCAGTATTCACGAGCGATGGCTTATTATTAGCGTAATTCATGTATAACTTTGGTGTTTCTATACCGATTTCTATGATTCTTATTTATGGAGTAGTTAATAATGTTAACTTTTTTAATTAGGGATGACTGAGAGTGTTATAAACGTAAGAGTAGACAAATATAATCAGAAAGCTTCGAACTGCTAAGCTATCGGGCGTTACACGTGTTATTGTGCGTCAATCATAAAAGATAGACATATTATGCTGTCGTGGGATATTTTTATATAATTTTAAGGAGAACATTTTCGTCATACATGATTTCTGTGTAGCTTTCACCATTAAGGTTGCACACGCGACGGAAGCTTAAAAAATGGAGTAACTTCTCCCGTTTTCCCAACATTTCCCTTCACTGCTCTGCTCCTATTGATTGTAGCGTGATGGAAAGTATACTATAACCAGCTCAGGAGTATGAAGAATAATTGTACCAAGTTTCGTTAAAATCCGTCGAGTAGTTTTTGTTTCTCTAACGGTTATACAGACAGACAGACAGACAAAAATTTTACTGATTGCAGTTTTGGCATCAGTATCGATCCCTAATTACCCCCTGATAGTTATTTTGGAAATATATTTCATGTACATAATTGACCTCTCTACAGATTTATTATAAGTATAGATAGATATCTTCATCAGCGATGAAGTTATAACGCTTCAAAGATTACTATTAGAACGAAAAGTCCGACATGGAATTTGACGTCACAGTCCGTGACGTCTATACAGCTGCCATAGAAAACAGTGTTTTCGCGAGAGGGACAGATGTATTACTCTATTTCCACTGTTAGTAATGTATTTTTCTATATTTTTATATAATAAATATTTTTTTATGCATATTCCCTATTAGGTCCATGAGAGAACGCATGGAAGCATTCATCAAGGCTAGGGGGGTTACACTAGGTTTTAAGCTGTTTTAAGAACTTTTTTGTAATTTTTACTGATAAAATAAAATTTAACTTTTTAATCATTTGCATTAGCTTGCTTTTTTTTATTCCGTGGTAAACAAAAAACCAAAGCTATTGAAATTTAAATAAATTGTCTTTCCAATGATACCTTATAGTCATATGTCTACCATTGATTAATAGGGTTAAAATGACTTTGAAGGGAATTCTTAAAGAGGTGCGATTTTTGTGACGCCGAGTGTATAATTGCTGAAGGAAATCAGAAACTTGACGCTTGTTTGGAAACAAATTGAACTTCGACTAGTAAATAATGCGGACTTAAAAAAATCAGTGTTAAAATAATCACTTTGAGGATGTAAATCACTTTTATTTTTGTATTTTAGCTCATCAATACCACGTGTCGGTGTGGGCCGGCAGCGCGTCGGGCGACAAGGCCAACTTCGGGCGAGTGACGCTGACGCTGCACGGGGATTCCGGACTCAACGAGTCCTTCCCTATGACCAAGTAGGTTGAATTGACGAATAAAATTATCCTAGTCAGGAGGCGCAACTAGTAGTTCTTTCGTTATCCGAACCAGGGAATTAAATTACGTAGGTAGATGATGGTGTTATCAGACCCTGCGAGTCGGACTTTTTAAATATGGTTTTTCGGAATCAGAATCGGAGGCGGAGGTTGTGGCAGAAGAGATACGTGTTTAGGGTCGGCCTCATTCAATTAACATTATTATATAAAAAATAAATAAATAAAATATTTAAATAAAAAAACTAATAATGCATCCTACACAGCATAGACGATGAAAATAAAAATAATCATGTTTTGATCTCCGACGACGAAACCGGAAGTGCAATATCAATCGGTAGTTCTGACTAATCGCAGTCGGACTCGAAGCTCCATATCATCTCTAATCTGAATATTAACTAACCCCACAGATGCTTCCTGTTTGACAAATGTAGGTCAAAGCCAACACGACTCTGTGTAGTTCAATACAATAATTCTTGATTTTAGCGAATTTAAATCAGAAGCATAAGAATAATATAGGCCATGTTCGCAACAACGTCTTTATTCACACAATGTGATCCGGACAAGCTTTTTCTATGCGCCTTTAAACAAAACAACACCACCATGAAGAGGAAGTAAGTACTTACTAAGTGCTGAGTGCCTAGCTTTCTCGCAACTATGTCAACTATATGACATTGTAGCAGCATCAATGTCGCCACAAGAAAAACCAACGGAGCAAATCTACATCGCAACAAAAAGAACCACACAACGCCATTTATCCAACAAGGAGCGAACTACTACAACAAAATCCAACATCGCAGTATCAACTGCCTACACCAGACACAAGGACTCAATAACCATCCAGTCGGAGGATCCATTATCTATAGAGGATTTCGGGACTTTATATACTCTCTGTACCACATCCCTCTAAAACCTCCACAACTAAGTAACTAGCGTCAGATGAATAAACTCTTTGTTCCTCAATATTTAAACTGACCTTTATTTCCCCCAGACGTGAAGACATAGTGAACGGCAGCGCGCGCTTCACCCGCGTGCTGGTGCCGCACCCGGCGCTGGGCGTGCCGCTGCGCGCCACCGTGCACTACGCCGGCTACAACGGCTGGCTCAGCGCGAGCCTCAAGTCCATCCACATACACAAGCTACTCATCACTGACAGCTTCGCTAAGACGTGAGCAATCAATCAATTGACTAGCTTTTTCTCCAACTGTGATGCGGTCAGCTTCCAGTCTAACTGGATGATGCTGAGTACCAGTATTTTACCAGAGCGATTTCCTGTCTGACTTGTACAACCCAATGACTGGGTAAAGCGGAATGCCTTGGCAAGACTGGTGTCAGATTTTCTGGCTTCTGACTGTTCGTAACAACAGGGAATATGCATGCGATTTTTTTATTTGCAATATTAAATCTTATTAGCTCTAGTAAACAATCATAAAAATATTTTTTAAATACTTTTATCAGTGATGAAGTTATGAAGCTTAAAAGATTACAATTAGAAGCAGAAGTCCGATATGAAGCTTGACGTCCATGACGCCCATACAGCTGTGATGGAAAACAGCGTTTTCACGAGAGGGACAGATATACTTATTTTAAATATTTATATCTAGTTTTATATTAAACTGTATAGACAATAAATATTTTTTTCTAGCATTGCATTTCCCTATTGTCAAAGATATTCAAATAACAGCTGGTACCAACGAACGTCTTGACGTGCTTTCCGAGACAAGTAAGATTTGCTGCATCTTCTGTAATCCAACTAGGTATTCGGTTCAAGACTATCAAATCCAGAATCTATAGGGGTCACTTATCAGAAAAGCGGGAAGTCTGTGCAAAATTAATGAAAATATCTTAGAACACAGCCAAGAACGAAGTAAACCGAAAAAGAACATTAGGAAGCCTGAAGCTTGTTTTCCAATTCATTTACTATAGGTATATATATTTTTCTTTTGCAGGTCTTCATTCTGTAAGAAAGGCATCCAGCTATTGTCTGAAGAGTCAATCGAAATGCCACTTTATCCTGGAGATTGTGAAGTACAACAGGTACATAATATTTATGTTTGTATTGAGTACTGTCCCATAGTCAAATTTAAGATATCTAAATATATGTTATTTTATTTCAGGATAACGAACTATCAAATGCTACGAGCATCACCCACGAATACATAACTAACAAAGAAAATTCAACGAAAGAAGAGGGCAACACCATCGACCCTGTTGACAACGAACTACCCGAGGACTCTCCTCAGCGGCCCTTCACTCTTGTGGATACCTATGAGTGGACAGGAGGCGAAAATTCTGGCAGAGCCTTCGGAATGACCAACACCAAGACTGCCCCCAGTGGAGCCATCGAAATCGCTGAGCCAGTGCTCCGACCACGGCCACGAAAAACACCTCGACAGCGAGCAGACTCTCTCGAAGACCAAGAGATATCTGAACCATTACTACGAGCAACTCGACCACCGAGAACGACAACAGTATCTCCATTGATACGAAAAGCTAAGAACTACGACATGTCCACTACACCCACTTACGAAACTGTAACGTGGGGCGAAAGAGCCGAGAAGGAAGAAACCGGTTTCGTAGTACAATTCCTACCTTCTAGACTGGCATCGTTCATCTCCAGAGCCGAACGATATGCCAGAGATACCCTCCTACCTCTAGTGTCAGCCTATGCACCGCGCTTGCCAATATTCGGTTCCCGTGAGGTGCCGAAGCCAACTGCGAGGTTTATTCCCACCGAGGATATAAATGTGACAAGTTCTGTGCCAGTGCCAACACCTACTTTAGAAATGAAGATTGAGACTTTGCGCACAGTGGGTCCGCCGGGGACGAAGCGCGAGGTGGAGTCTCCTGAAGAGCCGGAGATACCAGTGACCAGCACGACCACGACGACCACCAGTACGACCAGTACAACCACGCCGCCATCGACGACCACAACTGAGAAGATCCGCGCATCGCCTACTGAGATGCTGAAGGTAGTTCCCGGACCATCCGCATCTACTAGTACAGCCTTACCACCGGTAGCTTTAAGGAGTGATGGTGAAAAGATCGTCATCGTGTATCCAAGCAATGCGAGAGATGAACGAAAGATTCGATCGCATTCGTACCCTGAGGAGCTTCAGTTTGAAGCACTGTACCGACACACTGGGTCGCCTACGGACTTGCACGTGGATCTACCCACGTTCGCGCCGCCGACCAGCACTCTGGCGCCCAGCACTACGTCACCACCCAAAAGTGAAGCGAGATTCATTCCTGTAAGCTACGTAAAACCAGGAGACGAAGTAGACTCCAAGTCGAAAGGAACGTAGTAAGTTTTTGAGACTGTATGGTACCTATTTTGATTTTGTAAATATCACGATCTACAAGATTTGTATTTTTGTACATACGTTTTTTTTTTGTTTTTAGAGTAGCAACTACAAAACGTACATTTAGTAGTTAAATTGAATGTTCTCAGTAAAGTTGTTTTTTTCTGTTGTTAATTATTGAAAATGCCTGAATGAAATTGTTGTGTAAATAAATTTAGGTCTAACATAGAATAAGAGACATTTTTATAAAATAAAAACTTATTTATTATACAATTCCACTGTTTTTTTCTCCTTATGTAACATTTGGTGGAATACAAACTAAAGTGCTCTTCCTGAATACAGAACCAAAAAATAACCCATTCCTCTACTCAAAAGAACAATCAGAAAAATGCTATCGTATTTGATTCGAATTAACTTATTGTTATATGCTATCAAATAATCAAAATATCACATGAATAGTGTCAAATTAAAATTAATGGAAACATGAGAATTCTGAATGTCTTGTTGGAAATACGCAGCAGTGCAATACTGTCAAGTCGATACGCGTAACAATAGGATCATTGCATCTTGGCTGAAACCCTTGAACAAACTACATGGAACATACGATCATAGTTGGTAATACATATCGACTTCAATACTAACAGGATGGTTCTCTGTCCATGCAGTTTGTCGAGAGGTCGAGTAAATTAAGCACAAAAACTGGAGTGCTAGCACGCAATTGCACTATTCAATTTTTATTCACGGCAATTAGTGCTGAGGTCGGCAATATTGCCAATGTTTGTCAGATTCATTCAATAGATATAATACAGCTAGCTTTTTATATAGCATAGTATTGACATATTCACACTACAGGAATCATATGCATACAAACCCCGAGTTGAAAATTTGTCAAACTCTATTCTACACTGATAATCTGCCAAACTCTGTCATTAAATTGGGTTTAACAAGTTCTTAACTCCAAAACCTCAAATTTTATCTAAGACAACGCAATCTACTAGCAGCAAATACCTGTTGTAATGAAAATATATCCAAATTACCAACAACACCATTCTATTTTGATCCCATAACATCCACTTGGCATTAGCACTCCATTCGTTCGATCCTGTGGCCTACTAGAAATACAGTCTAAATTTACTTCATGTATTTATCGGAGTGCTGCGTCAGGATACGAGCTGAAGACTTGGCGTCGAGGAACAGAGTGTGAACTGAGGTGATGTGAGCAGGAGTGATGCGCGATGAGCCGTCTGCGCGAGCGGTCAGGGAGGCAGGCGTTAGGAGCTGGGCTGCGTACCTGTGATGATAATAATATTCAATTAGTACTCGGGTGAGATGACGTTTAATGGAGAATTATAGAAGAAGACATGTTCCAAACTGCGCCACAATCTTTGAGAAGGTCTTCACCAATATAAAGAGCGACAAACGATGACGGTTTATTATAGAAGAAGACATGTTCCAAACTGCGCCACAATCTTTGAGAAGGTCTTCACCAATATAAAGAGCGACAAACGATGACGGTTTATTATAGAAGAAGACATGTTCCAAACTGCGCCACAATCTTTGAGAAGGTCTTCACCAATATAAAGAGCGACAAACGATGACGGTTTATTATAGAAGAAGACATGTTCCAAACTGCGCCACAATCTTTGAGAAGGTCTTCACCAATATAAAGAGCGACAAACGATGACGGTTTATTATAGAAGAAGACATGTTCCAAACTGCGCCACAATCTTTGAGAAGGTCTTCACCAATATAAAGAGCGACAAACGATGACGGTTTATTATAGAAGAAGACATGTTCCAAACTGCGCCACAATCTTTGAGAAGGTCTTCACCAATATAAAGAGCGACAAACGATGACGGTTTGAGAAAATACTTTGCCATAGCAGTTCACTAGTATCTAATGTTTAAAAAAAGACTAAATCAACCCCAAATAAATTGAGTTAATAGCAGGAGCCTGATGATAATGACTAATTTAATAAAAATAGAAGAAACAACTACAAATAACTGAATCCCACTCAGTAGGCCACTTTAGATTGCACACACGACTGGCGACAGAGTCTTGGGTTTGATTCCTGGTTTGGGCAGTGCACTCGCCTCACACGGACAGCACCGCGACGTCCGGGACGACATTACTCATGTCTTTAATATTTTTGCTTGTTCATGTTTATACATATTTGTAATGAGAATTGCAGTAACACCACCACACCAGTTCTTATTAAATACAATAAAATTAAATGAATATACCATCTTCAAATGGCATAGGAAATAGGTAGTAACAAATATGTGGTAGAATCACTAGTTAACACTTTTGAGGTTTGGATTAAAACCACTCAATTAACAGTAAGTAGTGTGCAACTCGAAGGGACCGTCTAGTCACCAGCAGGGCTTGGTTGGGATTGCCTTACGACAGCGCTATCGGGTTGCAAGCTACATTTATTTGTATACATCACATCTGTATCTTACCTTAGAGTACTGTTAGCTCCTACTTCTGACAGCGCAGTAAGGGCCTCCTCATCAATAGCAATGCCTTCCGTCGTCGCACGCAGTTTCAATATCTGTAACATATCAAAAGCAACCATAATTGCATTTCTATTACTTCAGACACGCTTCATTTGAAGGACGACATGGGCTGGGCACACGTTTCTTATGAATTTTATAAACAAAGCCATAAGCTTTAAATTACGATATAACATCTACACGTTGATTTTTATCACTCCTTACCACTCTACCTGCACTAACAACTGATAAAACTGGCTTCGTACTGGCACACAAAGGGTTCCAAGTGTCTTTAATTTAACTTATAACACGTTTCTTAACTAAATCTTGATTTTTTTTATACCAAAATTCAAAATTTAAGCATTTATTTCAATTAAACCATTTACAGGCACTTTTGAATTGTCAAGGTCGTTCGGTCCAAAAAGTTGCAGCTATTTGCACGTTCCAAAGCGTAGATCTCTATGGAGAAGAACGTGCCAGAAACTCCACGAACACTCTTTTAAAAATAATATATTTTTACATTTATTTACATCAGGTTGAAATTATACATACTTACATGTGAGAAAGATGTAAAAGACGAGCAGGATAAAAGCGTCCGGAACAAAAGAGGAACAATTCAAAGAAATAATAAAAATCAACTATGGCAGCTGAGAATTGACCATTCCCAACTGACGGCGCCCGTTCACGAACATGACGCATGCGCCAGCACCGTTCGGCTCATTCATTTTGAAGGGAGCCCAATGATTAAACGCATACGCCACCATCAGCTAGACTTTTGAGTGAGCATGACACTCCCAACCGCCAGGGTACATTCAAGTCAAAAACATACCTAAAACTGATAGTTAAAGTTTAAGTTAAAGGTACACAGTACTCACATATGTGCCGTTTATAGAATGACATACTAGTCTATGCAAATTTCATCTGGCTACCTTTTACGCTTTGTGATATACAGCCGGCTGACAGTATTTACGACTTAAGACGGTATCTGCGCCTTTACAAGTTTTAAGTTTAATAAAAGTGTTCTGATTTGACCCGGACTATCGATATTCAAATCTTCACATTTTCCCCACGTCTCGCCAACCCCCACCAACTTGAGACTAGCGCAGTTAGGGGAATTTCCGAGACGTTGGCAACGCAGGCCAAGGTTGAGTGTCAAGCGTCCGCCACCGAAAAACCGTCCGACGCTCGACGCCACGCCGCACGCGACGCTCGACGCCCCACGTCTCCGTAAACGGGCACTTAGGGCCGGCGTTTTATAAACGCGCCGACGACGTGTAGGTGACGCGCGTTAACACGCTTTAAACGAAATTCAGACGCAGACAGTACTACTTTCTGGTCGTGAGCGCGCGTTCGTTAAACGGCTTTTAATAATAAACTGCTCCATACCTGCAAAAGCTCAGCTTTGTTGTATGGCAGTGTGCGGATGATTAGCAACCTATCCAGCAGGTCTAATGGAATTCCGTGCGGGGAAATAATGTCTTCAGTTCCTCTGAAATACAAAGTACAATCGCAAGTTACATTTTGAAAACTGCTTGCTTGTTAAAAGATTTTTTTTTACATCAAACTCATGTTAGTATCTATCTACTTCTGTAGTCAAAGTATACAGGGTGGCGCAATAGAACGTGCATTTTTAAAATAATTATTAAAAAATAAATACAAAAGGTATAGTTAAAATAAAACTAAGCAATTATTAAGTGATAACTGAAGTTTATTTTTTAAAAATAACATCATCTAAATGATGACCCTCTCTACGTTGGCACTCCTCTAACCGCAAACGGAAATTACCGAAAACTTTCTTAAGTAGTGCTGGTGTGATTGCTGCCATTTCACCACGAATATTCTCCTTGAGCTGACTGATGTTTCTCGGATTATTGGTGTAGACTTTGTGTTTGAGGTATCCCCACAAAAAAAAGTCAGGAGGCGTCAAGTCTGGACTGCGCGGAGGCCATGGGATATCACCTCTTTTCGAAATCAGTTTGCCAGGGAACATCTGCTTCACAACCGCCATGGAGTCATTTGATGTGTGACTGGTAGCTCCGTCTTGTTGGAACCAAGTCCTAGAGTTCTTTATTCTTGAATTTTCAAGTTCTGGGGCCAAAAAACCTTCCAACATCGCAACATAGCGTTCGGTATTAACAGTGATGTTTTACCCCCGTGCGTTTTCAAAAAAATAAGGACCAATTATTCCTTTGGCAGAGATTGCGGCCCAAACTGTCACTTTAGGGCTATGTAACGGTTTTTGATGTTTGAGTCTGGGATTCTCACTATTCCAATAACGACAATTTTGGCGGTTTACGAACCCATTCATATGAAAATGTGCCTCATCAGAGAAAAGGATGTTTTCAAAATTTGAAAACCGATTGAGCATTTCATTAGCAAATGTGAGCCGTGCTATGAAGTCAGAGTCTTTCAATTCTTGAGTTAATTGCAGCTTGTATGGATGCAATTTAAGATCCAAGTTTAAAATTCGTTGCAAACTTCGTCGCGATATGTTTAGGACAGACGATCTCTTGCGAGTAGACATTTGTGGATCTTCTCGTACCGACTGCTTAACACTCTCAATATTGTCTTCGGTCCTAGATGTGCGTGGACGACCTTTTGCGTGTGGTTTAAACGTCGATCCAGTCTCTTCAAACCGCTTTATCCAGATTTTAATTAAATTAGCACTCGGAGCCTCCCTAATTTGCCGTACACCATACTCAGAACAAAACAGTCGCCTGACAACTACGTACGAACGAGAGTTTTCGTAAAATGCGCGCACGCAAAATGCGCGACGCTTCCCGTCGAAGTGACTCATAGTGACTAAAACTTCATGAACCGCGCTACCCAACGATATCGGTCTCCCCTCGCCCACGCCCCTTCTACCCCGCAAAAAAAAATGATGCAATATGCACGTTCTATTGCGCCACCCTGTATAATAATATCATCATCATTCTCCCTTACCTAATTTGGCACTTGCCCCTATTGGTAGCGAAGATAACTATGGGCGCAATAGCAGACTCCAGGGCTCGATGTAGATATGTAAATGTTTCGATATCTAGCATGTGCACCTAAAAAATAAAAAAAAGTGTTGTAATGTCAACAAAATTTCAATCAAAGCAACTTATAACAGGCAGGCAACCACTTTTCAACTGCATCACTAAGTGCATAAGGTTCAAATGCGCTTGCCTTTTGCCACGGTATGACATACAAAGGAAAATTTTAATAACCTCATCTATGAAAAGAACTCCAGGTACCAATTCAGCTATTCCTTGGTCTATATACTTGTTTACTACTTTGTTAATTTCTTTCCTCAGTTTATCTGAAAAAATAACATTTAATTTTTACTACAAGAAAATCATCAATGCCAAAGTATGCTATTAATTTCTTAGCAGAAATGCCATGTTTGTCCAGAAAATGTGAAATGATTATGAAGGTAAATGTTTGTAATTGGCGTTTCACTTAACGGATAGTGCCCTCGGTAGCCATGTTGGAGGGGTGTTGAACTGTTGATGCTCGTCAGCGGGTGAAACTTTGGTGTGCAGAAATCCACATGACTACGGACAACGGCACAAAACATGTTTCTTGTATGGGAGCCTCCTTAATTTTTTTTATTTAGTCTCCTGTCGTGCTTTAATATCTATTTTTTGTTGTTAAACTTAGTGGCAATAGAAATACACACTTTCTGAAAATTTCAACTGTCAAACTGTCTATTATGGTTCTTGACATACAATCGGCTGACAGACAGTTGGAAGGATGGCGGGAGGCTAAAGGCTCGACCGCACTGTGCGACACTTAGCGGCAGCGGAACGACGCGACACGTAACAATGTTCGCACTTGAAGTGTCGCGGCGCGTCGCACGCTGCTGCGTAGTGCGTTATACCTCATACAATTTCTTACAAAGAATATTTTGCCGTTGAGTGTCGCGTCGTTCCGCTGCCGCACAGTGCGGTCTAACCTTAAGGCTCTTGACAGACGGACCGCATTTCAACTGCAATCCAACCGCAAATTGCAGTTCAATAGCAGTCGGCGTGCAATCAATCGTGTGAACTGCACACCAACTGCAATAGAACTGCACGGTTGGTTTGCAGTTCTATTGCAGTCGTGTCAACTGCATTCAAACTGCATCCGAACTGCAATTTGCGGTTGGATTGCAGTTGAAATGCGGTCCGTCTGTCTAGAGCCTTAGTAACAGGGTTGGTTACGGAACCCTAAAAAAGGATGAAAATGGTGCTGGCTAACAAGAGTGATTGCTACAAACCCGTGTGCAAAAACCTGAAGAGAGAGCAAAAACAAGTGATTGCAAAGCTCTAGAGTGTGCAAAGTTTGCTCTAAAAACGTGATTTCTTACCTGTAATCTCAGTCTTCTTTGGTTTCATGAGCTGCCCCATCATGGACATTATGTCCTGTCCTCCCTGTGGCTTAGCGTTGGCACAATCCAAGTCATGAAGCGTCACATCCTGTACAACTTCTTTCTTTTTGTGAACGTCGCCTTTCGGCAGTGGCACATATTCTTCAGCCTAAAATAAAACAAGAGACATACATACAAGAGACATGTCATATAATAATATAAAGTCAAAGAAACTCAAAATCCGCAAGCTCTTATGAGAACTAATGCTGACAATGTCAGTAAAACATTCAACCTTATTTCAATAGGCCAAGATTGACTTTTATAGGAGTAGTATTTGCGATATTTACCTCAAGATCAAACTCTGTGGCGAAAGTATCACTCCTTCCCTGCCTCTTGACTGCGCCGGAGTTGGCTTCAATGTAAATAACATCACCCACTTCCACTTTCTCTTTCTGCAGTGACTCGTAAATGGTGGGGTCCAACTTCAGTTGCTTGGTCCCTTTAGCTGTCTTAAGCCCAATGATGACGTGTGATACTGTTTTGCCATAACCTGAACAAGATATTTATTTTAGTCAATAATAACTACGATTTCCACATAACAAGCAGGGCCAGAGTGCATCAGAGCATGTTTTGTTAAGAGGCGTTGGTTGTTACCACGCCAATATTTACTTATTTAGTACATAGAGGACTTACAGCTAATAAAGACAAACAAAATATGAAACCATAGTCAGCAGCAAGCCAATAACAAAATCTTCACTCAATACAAAAAACTCTTTTGTTAAATTATACTAAGAATTTTAATTAAAACAATACGACTTTAAAGTGCTTCTACATTTTCATATTGTGTGGGCAGTAAGGTCTAATGATACCAACCGAAAACATTTGTTTTTTATCTCCTTGTATACCAAAACATGGTGCACAACTTATAAAATTGTTGTTTATCCCCAAAGCCCGTTTTCAATTTTATTCTAATTTAACATCATTGTAATATTTCATTTGAAGATCATTATTACGCAAGACAGCACCAAATACTTTTATTTACAATAAAAAATGCAAACCTCCGGCAGGATTTTCAGTTTCCACAGGAGTGAGTTCAGTGACCTCTCCTTCATACACTTCTTTGGTCTCTCGGATACGAAGGCCTATGGCACGCCGGAAATTCTCCATCAATACCTCTGTTTTCTTAATTTCAGTACTGTAAACCTCACTGCCAACCATTGGGCAAAACGGCACCTGTGGATTGAAATATTGTGGTGTTACCATGGAAACAAAAGCAACCCCATAATTGATTTGGGATCTGGATTTAATAACAGCTGCATGGGTTGATCTTTCAGGTTAACAAATGTTGGCCATCCTCAACATTCAAATCACATTAAGCCTTTGGTCCCGCCCGACTGTCATTAGTAGATCTTCAACAGATGTTACTGGTTGCCGAGAAATCTGACCAGTCTTGGTAAGGCATATTGTCTTTTTGGGTTACGAAAGGCACATGTCTAGAAGTGGACTACTATAGGCTGATGAAGATGATGATTGTGTTCACGGTTACTGTACAGTGGCTCCATGTAAATTAGTCAACTCAACTGTCTACCTATTAAGGTTCTTGGGATACAGCCCGCTGACAGACAGACAGCTAGCAGAGGCTTGGAAATAAGGTTCTGTTAGTTACGGAACACTTAAATTGCCAATGAATGACCACATTAGAAGGTAAAATAAAATATAATTATGTTATTACATTGGATGGGACTGCTATAGCTAATGTATACAAAGACTACATCGTTCAGAAAAATAAGGTGTTATGGTATGAGAATCTATGATCATACCTGGAAAAAATATATTATTCCTCTAAGCAATAATTTATTTGAAGTTGGCGCAGCATGTTTTCTTCCTCCAAGCACCATTAAAAGTCTCAGTATAACCTTTTCAAACATTAACATGTTTATTTCCATTCCAGAAAAAATATTAATTCTTAATACATACTCACTTTGGTACCCAGTTCCTGTGCTATAGCTAAAGCAATGGCGGTTTTGCCAGTGCCGGGTGGCCCAGCCAACAGTAAAGCACGACCAGCCATCTTTTTGCTTCTAATCATATCTACCACTATCCCTGCAGCCTAGAAACATGTTACAGCATATACGAATACATTTAAGAAACATAAAAAGTAATACATATAGAAATTGCCTATTTCCTTTGTTTATAATAACTGTGGGAGAAAAAAACTGTTGCATGCATTTGTACATCTATTATTCAATAGATATAAATGTGTTTCCATGGCAAATCTCATACACATTAGCATAGAAATTATGAGACAAGCTATGTATAACCATCTATGAAATCTATCAACAAAATGATCATTGAATTAACACTCCATGGTAACCAAAAAAACATAACCTCAAAGTTGGATCGATATCGCAGAAAATCTAGATTTTTGAAATTTATTTTACTATTATTTCGAAAATTATTGACTTTACTGCGTTTTTTAGGTATTAATTATAGAATGTACCTCTCTGGCTGTTTCCTGGCCCACGAGACCGGCTGCCATTTGAATGGGAACTCCATTTTCGTCCAAACCCAAACCTTTTATATGACTGTGTGCTGATATTCTTTGGGTTTTAGCGGTACTCTTCACTTCCTCAATCTTCATTTTGTCTAGCGAGGGGTAATTTTAGGTAGACAGAATGCTCAAATAACAGCTCGTCACACTCGTGTACGATACGTAGTATCTCTATCTCTATGTAGTCTGTGCGTGTACGGCAAAACAACAAACTAATGAATGAACCACAGACCAGAATGAACACTGAATCAACTGAATGATGAATGAACCGAGATGCCAGTGTGAATGTTGCTATGGTAAATTTCTATAATCACCCGACAAAGTTTTGTTTTGTGTGTTTATCCCAAAAAAGTTAATCGGCTCACAGTCCCATGATCAGAGGCGTAAGGCAAACATCGGGATCGGCAACAGTAGGAGGGTTTCACATCGGCATCGGGTCGACGACGACGTACCATGGTCTCATCCTCGACAGCCAATGGAACTTTATCGAGCATTTCCGACGTTTAGCTTCCAGACAGTGGCGGGCCGGGGCTGACTTCAAGAGGCTTCTGGCCAATTTTGGGGATCCAAACGGCTCCTTCGGGAGGCTTTACGTGGGGGTCGTGCTTTCGATGGCCCTGTGTGGGGTGCCGGTGTGGGCGCTTACTTTGAGGAGGCGATCAGCCCGTATTTGAACGCGTCCCAAAGGGTCATGGCCATCTGGTACTGGTTCAATCCATGGTCAAGAGCGAGGAGGTATGGGCAGCGGTCATGAAGGTATTATTTATCTATACCTTCATGGCAGCGGTCACCTCCTTGCGATGCTATAATGCTACCGAAGGGTTTTATTTGTTTTTTATTATTATACAAAGGAATTCTTTATTTATTAAGATATTCTTATACTCAATTAGCGAGCTGAAATAATAAAAACACAAAATTGGAGGTCGGTTTTCATTACGGGATTACTGTCATTACGGGAATTCCCAACTAGCAAACCAGAATGAATGAAAGAACAAACTTTTTGTGTTGTCAGCTGTTTGAAAATACACTTTTTTTTGGCAAATAGGCAAAATTTTGTTTCGTTTTTCAATGTTTTCAGGAATATAAACCTCCACCTCCTTTATTTAAAATTTGAAGTATTCGCATAATCATTGAATTTAGACAACTACTTTCCCTGTTTGATACTGTTTTTTTTTCATAATCATTCTTCCAACTTGACAGTGAGTTTATTTATTGTAGATTTCGAAAAAAATATGGCAAGAATAGTTTTAGCACCGGTCGAAATGTTTCATTTGCCGCCGAAATGCAAATTGCAATAATTTGTACCTACAGGCTACAATAAAAAAAATTAGGGTTTATTTAGTAGATATTGTCATAGATATTGTCAGCTGTTGAGATTTCTTATCTGTTTTTTGTTTTCAATATGAGTCAGTACTATTGTCTTCCAAAGGCTTTAAACTAAATGACTTAGATTAAATGACTGAAATCAAATTGACAATAACTGCTTAAACCGAAACGTAAAAATTTCTACAGCTGAGCTGACAGAGATCGGATGTTAGAAAATATTGTTCTTACGCTAAGCATCAGGAATATCTATATTTATTAGTGTTTATAAGCCTAATTCATGATAATGTTGCATCAGTGTAGATTCTGTTAATAGATTTACGTTATTTATGAAGCCATGTGGTAAGAAGTAAGTCCTTAAAAGGTTTTAACTTGGTGTATCAAGTCCACGAACGCTGAAATGGAGTATTCAACACAGAATTTAGAATATGCTGTGTCCGTATTCTACAATGGAGAGCAGAGTGAAAGGGCGAAAGCCCATGCCTGGCTCACTACGGCACAAAGGGTCCCGGAAGCTTGGAATTTCGTTTGGGAATTGCTTCAACCAAGCAAGGTAATATGACCGATTATGGAAAACATCTGTTATTACTTGAAAGATAAGATCTTTTAATGGTTTGCTGACTTCTACATCGGTAATTCAAATAGCTTATGTGACTGGATTTCATAACAAATTATTTGTTATGTTTGGTAGTACTAAATCATGCAATTTTACACCAATACCCAAGCCGTTGTCTTTTGTATTTCATCATCATCATCAGCCTATAGAAGTTCACTGCATAGGCCTCTCCTAGTGCACTCCATTCAACTCGATTGTCGGCAGCTCTAGATGTTAGTCTAACTAATAACTTTTTCAGGGTACTGAAATTCAGTTCTATGCAGCAACAACACTCCACACAAAGATCCTCCGCTGTTGGAATGAGGTGCCCCCAGGGAGCTATGATGAACTGAAAGACAAATTGCTGCAAGCTGTGTTCACTTACTCTAAGGGACCTAAGATTGTAACTAATAGACTATGCATCAGCGTAAGTATAAGTTGCTTCGCCCCTAAGACGACCCACTGACCCTAATCTCTTCAAAGTTAAAGTGAACAGGCTTCTTCTGGGTAAACTCGCTCCATCATCACCTCTGACTAAAACTAGAGTCAAGAGCAAACTCATCTCAAATAATAAAAAAGTTGAATAATGCTGCTGTGTGTTTGTTAATTTTTTTACTAAACAAACATTAATTAGTAAAAAAAATAAACAATAGTATAGGAACAGAAGTATGATTAGGGAAATGTTGTTCACTAGCAAAAATTAAATGCCATCAATTCTGAATGGCTATATTCTTTCTCTGTCTCTCACATTGGAAAATAAATAGATTTTGAACATACATCTTCATTACTAAAGTTCAAAGAAACTCTCCATGAACCTTTGATGATATCTGGTAATGATGATGATTGTTTCAGTTAGCAGCATTTATCCTGCAGCAGGGAACAGTGGATTTGGCTACAATATTAAGGCCATTATCTACTGTGGAGAACACCACATTATTATTAGAAGTCCTAACTGTGATACCCGAAGAAGTAAGTATATCACCATTAAAATAACTTACTCACTAAAAACTTACTACCCACCATTTTTTAGGGTTCCGTAGCCAAATGGCAAAAACGGAACCCTTATAGATTCGTCATGTCTGTCTGTCTGTCTGTCTGTCCGTCCGTCCGTATGTCACAGCCACTTTTCTCCAAAACTATAAGAGCTATGCTGTTGAAACTTGGTAAGTAGATGTATTCTGTGAACCACATTAAGATTTTCACACAAAAATAGAAAAAAATCAATAAATTTTGGGGGTCCCCATACTTAGAACTGAAACTCAAAACAAATTTTTTCGTCGAACCCATTTGTGTGAGGTATCTATGGATAGGTCTTCAAAAATGATATTGAGGTTTCTAATATGATTTTTGTCTAAACTGAACAGTTTGCGAGAGAGATACTTTCAAAGTGGTAAAATGTGTGTGTCCCCCCCGTAACTTCTAAAATAAGAGAATGATAAATCTAAAAAAAATATATGATGTATATTACCATGTAAACTATCAGCGAAAATTGGTTTGATCATGATCTAGTAAGTAGTTTTTTTTAATACGTCAAAAATCGTAAATCGCAACTAAATTATGATAGTTGTAATGAACAAAAATATTTTTTTTCATTAATTCATTATTGCCATACTTGGTTTGTTAAGCAATAATTTGTTTGTTAAAACCAGTACTCCAGCATGACGATGGGATCAGCCCTGAGGAGCAAGAACCGCACAGCTCTACAACAGGCTTGCCCAGCAGTATTAGATGACATGCTTCGGTGCTTGCAAACTGTTTACAAGTGAGTATATATCCTGTATATCAGTTAAGTTATCTTCAACCACGTCATCATTTACCATCAGGTGCAACAGTGGTCAAACATATACATATTATAATTATATTTTTTAACCTACTACATGGTTTCTTTAGATTCTTTCAGAAGCCTCCTTCCCAATCCTTTAATAATGAGGTTTATCTACCAAAGTAAACTAATACCGTTTTGAACTCGCCACTTCTAAAAAATATATATTTTTTATAAATAATTTTATTTAAAATAAAATTTATTAAAAAATTTATATTTTTATGAAATTGCCAAGTTAACATGATATTAAAACGTAGTAAACAGAAGAGGAAAGATGAAGAAATGACTGGAATAAAACGCCTTGTGATCCTCTTCTATATGTCGAGCAGGGACTACTTCAACAGCCCATTGGACATACTAGATATATCCCCAAGCTATTTGAAGCATATGCATATGTTAATACCTGCTATGGTTGGCGCCAGATAAATGTGCAAATATGGTCATTGACCTAAATACATTTATTGACTTACTTAATATAAAAAAAAATAAACCGCCGAAAAAACTGAAAACAAAACCTTTTTTATTTATCCTTTAAAACAACTAAGTTCTTATACTAATGTAAGTATACCTATGTAATTTTGAGTCGGCGCCAAACAAGCAAATTAGTTAATTACGTAAAGCGTGATACGTCGTTGCCAGCCAGTCACGCCCACCGAAAGTTCCTTAGGTATTCAATTTATTAATACAAACAAAAAAAAGGTTTATTAATTTTTTGCTTTTGCAGTTTTATAGTCGGTTTAATTTTTTAATTTTACATTTTTTTGTGGCTGTAATTTACTTATTACTACATGCTTACATTTTGATTGATTTTAAAATTGCTACCTACCTTACTTTTGTACTACACAACTCAGCTACTACACAAATCTGTGAGTGAGCAATAAATCAAACCCCTTTTTTTTTTTTAATAAAGTACCATGAGTCAAATTGGGCTCAGTGTCCAACAGAGTTATGGCATATGCCATTGTAAAGGATTTTGTTTGTACTAAAATTGTTACTACTGGCACCACCTTCAATTCCATTGCAGAAAAAAGATATGCACCTAAATAGGTTTTGTAGAAAAAGACAATTGTTATAGTCATAAAACTTATTGTAACAATATATTCATGCTTTAAATTAATGGTAAACAATAGATGCGCCTGCGCCCATGTGATTTACAACACTCTCCATCCTTATCACACCTCTCGGACGCCTGCCCAGGCGCCCGTCTGCTCTCAGTCAGTCGAGTCTTTGGTCAGTCGACTTGTGATTCTCTCGTTGTTAGCTGTGTGTTTCCGTGTATCCTCTCTTGTTCTGTGATTTACCGACCCTTTTTTTTTTTTAGGGATGTGAAATCATCCAATGACTCCTCCCGCTCTGGGTGTAGCCGGAGGGAGTGTCAGACTTCTACTGACTAAAACCCATACATGTTCCTTCATTGACCTTTGTGTTCCGGAGCCACGGTGTCTCTTGCGAATAATCCCGCGACTCCGGCAGGCGTCGGCCCTTTCGGGCCCGTCTGTGTGCTGACTCTCTTTGAGGCGCGCGTGGAACACTAACGCGCCGTCGACACGGCCTGTCGTCACTAGATGGACGGACGGCGAGCCGCCCATAGCTCGCCGCCCACAGGCCCGCGCCTACGGTGGCCGGAGGTCACCAGGTGGTGGCCCCCGACGCCCGCGGCGTCTACCACGGCGGCCGGGACGAGAAGTTCTCTCCCTCTCCCACTCCGCCACCTCCTTCACTAGCATGACTGCTTCGCAGAAGGAGGTGATGGCGATGGCTGCCCTAACGCAGAACTTCTTAGAATCCCAGTTACAATAATTTAAAGTACACATTCTTTGTGAGTACCGCTTAGCTTATATACCTAAAAGTGCAAGAGTTTGCCAAGAACCTCTGATGGGTAACGGCAATTGGAACTTGTTGATTGATAATTGTAATATTACGCAGATGTACGTCAGATCACAGATATGACTTACATGCTGGTAAGAACCATTACCCAAGGCCAGAGATTTGATTTTGAGTTAGAAGCTGCATTAACGGAATGACTTATATTTTTGGACTGGACTAAACTTGCAGCAATTCAATAGAATTTTGGTTGAGACTCCTTCTCTAGCACAAAGAAATAATCGTCCACGGACTGTCCTCGGTATCTATATGACAAAACTAAGAACAGGAGAGTCAAACGAGAGATTGTCAACATTGTTGAATATATCTCGCCGAACACTGGAACGAAAACTTGCAATAGCCAGAGAATGTTTAATGAATGACTTCGTTAACAGACACCTTGGTATTGACCGTATTTCGCGAGAAAATATGAAACCTGCTATTACCAAAAGGCTTGTTTGGCAACGAAGAAAATACAAAAGCCATTGGCACCTATATGTACCTACAACGAAAAAAGCTCTAACTTTTTATTTCAGAGAAGAACATATAGCTTGCATAAGTTTCAAAACCTTTTCTGATGGTATGTAGTGACGGCTACATTATCGACGTTTATGGTCCGTATGCGGCTGCGGATGCTGATGCATCAATAATGAACAATATATTAAACAACGAGGAAAATACTTTCCACTGGATGTTTCACCGGAATGTGTGTTCATCTTAGACAGGGGCTTTCGAGACAGCCTAGAAAACTTACGGGCATTGGGATATTAGGCACACATCCCACCGCATTTATATTATAGACAAAGAGCTGCATTTATTACAATGGAAGCAAATCAGTTGGAAGACCTCCCTCGGCTAAAAATAAATGAGATTTTTATGCTTGCTGCTTGCTTTATATCGCTTGGGTCATATCAAATCGAACTTGCTAAGTCATATTGCAGCGAACATTTACGCAATGGTTTATACTATACGATAGAAATATGTCGTGAAAATGAACTAAATAATTTAGCAGTTTGCAATATCCATCACCAAAATGTGTGGCTATTAAGAGGAAGTATACAATCAATACTTGTTCGAGCACGTACATATTACGTATATTCTGGTCAACAGAAATGAAATAGGTCGAGAAGCCATCGCTCAATATTACTGCTCGTGTCTAACAGGTAGACGCACAGTAGGAAGTTGTGCTCATACCATTTCAATAATATGGTATGTAGGGTTAGGCAGGCACCTTAGAATAATAACGCATAGAAACCTAGTACGAGTGCAAAAAGTGAGGCAACTAAAACTTAGCCTAATCCGTCAAACTTAGCCATCAGGCCGTCAGTACTCAATGTCACGTTCCGTCGAACACAGCTCGCGAGTAAATAATTGAAAATGACAGTTTGTTGCGTGAAAGGATGTTATAGCACATCAGGAAAACAAAAAAATGTGATAAAATAACATTTCACAAATAAGTACTCACAATATATGCACTATTTTTACGTAAATCGATAAATAAAACAAAATTCTAATAACCTAACTTGTCATAACACAGTGTTGCTATTTGTGAGGAAATAATACCCACATTGCTTTCATTCATGTTTTTCATTTTTGTAATTTTAAAATACAATACTTACTGTTAATTCATATCAAACCCGATGTTTTAACATTGTTTATAATTATAACCCATCAAGCATTCTAAACGCATTGAACAATATCTCATTCTTTATGCGATTTATTTCCTTTTATTTTGAAATAAATTGAATTATATCTTCCGAAAAAATATGTCATATTACATGAAAAATCATGTTTACCTTTTCCAGTTCCCAACAACATAAAATACTTGCATTGATAGCAAAATAGTAATGCGTCTTCCCATGTTTTGTGGGTAACGGCTTAGTAATGGGTCATTGCGCTGGATCGCGGCCCTGGGTTGTTTCGCGGCCTTTTATAGGACCAACCGTATAAATATTGCAATAATAAGAATTCTATCTCACTCTTACCAACGCGTTGTGGCCCTTTAAAAAGTAGAATAGTTGCAGAATGTAATGCCTATTCAAATTGGTCGGTTAACCTAATCCATGTGCCGGATATAAATTGTCCATTTTGCCAGCCGCGCTGTCAGCGCACACACGTACGTAAACCTGTGTAAAAAATAGCGAACAGGTCCCGCTTCTAAAGTAAGTATTTCAAGTTTACGATTACTTATTACTTGTGTGATTGTTTTTGAGTGATCATAGTTGTTTGTTCCATGTAATTTTGCATTTATTTTGGGAGTAAATTACTTCAATACCAGTTTTATTTGCTGGCCGCCAACCAACACAACAAATTTTTAGTAAAGTTGGTATACGGCCGGGTGGCCGCGGCACTAGCTCACCGAATGATACAAGTTTGCTTTCTTTCCTATTATTAGTGTAAAAAAAGCTTCGCTTTGTGCAACATTTTTTTATTGTTGGGGTTGGTTTAAATGCATCGGTTAGTTCACGGCCGCCAAAATATAATTTTATTCGGATTTATAGCTATATGTGGCCGCAAACTAACACATGCTAACAAAACAAATCTGGCTCGCGGCCGTCTAAAAATCATATGAAAAATAGACGGCCGCTATCTGACTATTTGAAAATAGAGGTGTCAGTTTACGGCCACTTCTTACACACAGACTGTTTTGGTTGGTGTTTAGACAATTTTTGTTATTACAGATGCCTACGAACAAACACAAAATAACTACAGATGAACCTGGAAGTTTGGAAACTTGTACCGAAGTAGTTCTACATAGTAGACCAAAGGAGCAACTGGGATCTGAAAATCGTGACACCGACTCGGTAACATTATCTCAAGGGCCAACTTTAAAAGACAACTTGCCATTATGTACCGTTACTACCACAGAAAAGTCGGAAGACGAAAATGAAATTTTGACATTTGGCGTCACTCACCAGCGACTAGAAAGAAGGTCTCTTTTATCACTGGATGATATTACAGTTAATTCACCTATATCAGAACATTCAGATTCTCATGACGTTCTGTCAAAGAAATCATTCTCTTCTACAATTACATCCGCATCCGCCAACAACAAGATTTCAATAGATCCAAACACAGTATTCGAGCAACATCTGTTTATACCCCAACCTCTAGAAAAGTCCAAACAAAACGTACCCAAAGCTCGTATTCCGTCGGCGATGTCAGGGAAAAAATGGCGAGAATACCATCTACTAAAAGAAAAAGCTAAACAAGAAAAGAATGAGGAGAAAGAAAAAGTTAAAGAAGCTAGGAAGCAAGCCGTGAAGCATAAGCAAGAGGAAGTAAAGAAAAAAAAAGAAATACACAAAGTCAAGAAACTTAAAAAGGGAAAACTTTTAAAGAATAAAGATAATATTAAACAAAATTGTGGCCAATGCGCAAATATCTTAAACAGTGACACTGAGGACGATGAAAACAAAAATGTTGGCTGTGCTTTTTGTACTAAATGGTTTCATTTGAAGTGCACTGATTTTATAGAACTGACTTATGATGATGTTAAAGATAAACCGTTCAAGTGTAACATGTGCATTATTGATAAGGAATAGTTTTTGTATTCTTAGGTACAACTCGGTGTTTCAGTTGATTATTTTGATCTCGTACAGAGGTACTTAATTAAAGACTGTTTTATACTTTATATATTTTTGATAAGTACAATATACATTATAACAGGTAACTAGGATACCTAGTACATAATTCCATTAGACACTTACTGATTACTCGTTATAGAAATTGTTGAAGACTGATTACTAACAGTTACTGTTAACAAGTTAATTAATACATACATATAAATGTTGAACATTTAAAATACTAGTCTAAACGCTCAAATTATGGAGTATTACTCAATTTTAATAGAAAAAACTTAATTTGTAGCAATATACTTAAACTGATTATAAAACGTGTTTTATTTCATTATTTGTTGAGATAGCAATGTAATGTGTTTAACAACGAGAGAAAAATAACTGCATTAGAGATGAATGAAAGTGTAGTACCTATGTTAGAAGTATGGAAGAAACATAAATGTATTAGAGCTTAAGAGTTTCGAGTAAGGAAAGAAAAGAGGGAAAATAGAGGAAAGAAAGAAGAATGGACAGAGGGAAGAATTGTTGCAGAAATTAAAGATGAAGGTGAGTTGGGAGAAGGTAAAATGGTGTACAGATTAGAATGCCTGAATGACGAGATTGTAGAGCGTGACCCTAGGCTAGATGAACAAATCCTGTGGAAATATGTTAGAATCGTGTCAGGTAAGGTTAGGTTAGAGCACAAGAAAGGGATGAATTGAAGAAAACGTGCTTTTTAAGAGTAAAGGCATTTGAGTGACAATCGCGATCGTATACCCTATGTGGAAATTAATGATAGGACCAATATTTATGGTGAAAAGTGTACGAAAACACAAAAAGTATGTAATACTCGTAAGTTAATATTGTATGTAAAACTAGCGGCCGCGAACTAATTCAAGGGTGGCCGCGAACTGAAAAAAGTGGCCGTCAACCGGCATTTTGAGTAAATTTTAGATAAATATTTATTTAGAAAAAAACTGTTCGAATATTCCTCCAATACATATTTCGAAAAATAACTTGATGATATCTGCTACGCCTACAGAAACAATCAGAACATGAATTATGGACATATCATACTAATTTCAAGGAGTAAAGTTGGGAAGGCGACTAAAAGGCCGCCAACCGGCGCAACGACCCTATCACTGAAAGCTATATCTGTGTGCGTTAGAGGAACGTAGACACATTCGGCTCACGCACACAAAGAAAAAAGTGGACACACGATTTTGCTCGGGTTTTGTTCTAGACGCGGCTTCTATGCGTTATTATTCTAAGGCAGGCACATACAATTTAATCCACCGGCAGGTCATCTAAACGATAAGTATTATTATTGATATTGATTGAAATGTTAATAAAAATGTTTTTAACTGTTAGCAGCTGTTTTATTTTTTATGTACCTATTCTTTGCTCCTGGAATAAAAACTAGGTAAAGATGTCAAACAACAAAAACTATAATGCCATAACAGCACTACTTTGCAGGATTATAGTTTATTTATGGTGAGAGAAAAATATTTATATCAAAATAACCCCATGGATTCTTCGCAAATATGAGTGTTTATCTTTATATTTAGTGCTTTACAAGTATATTCAAAGTGATCTCATCTCTGTTGGTGGGTGAGCCCAGGCTTCATACATTTTTGCCCATGGTCCTTTATATTTTTATGAAATTGCCAAGTTAACATGATATTAAAACGTAGTAAACAGAAGAGGAAAGATGAAGAAATGACTGGAATAAAACGCCTTGTGATCCTCTTCTATATGTCGAGCAGGGACTACTTCAACAGCCCATTGGACATACTAGATATATCCCCAAGCTATTTGAAGCATATGCATATGTTAATACCTGCTATGGTTGGCGCCAGATAAATGTGCAAATATGGTCATTGACCTAAATACATTTATTGACTTACTTAATATAAAAAAAAATAAACCGCCGAAAAAACTGAAAACAAAACCTTTTTTATTTATCCTTTAAAACAACTAAGTTCATAAACTAATGTAAGTATACCTATGTAATTTTGAGTCGGCGCCAAACAAGCAAATTAGTTAATTACGTAAAGCGTGATACGTCGTTGCCAGCCAGTCACGCCCACCGAAAGTTCCTTAGGTATTCAATTTATTAATACAAACAAAAAAAAGGTTTATTCATTTTTTTGCTTTTGCAGTTTTATAGTCGGTTTAATTTTTTAATTTTACATTTTTTTGTGGCTGTAATTTACTTATTACTACATGCTTACATTTTGATTGATTTTAAAATTGCTACCTACCTTACTTTTGTACTACACAACTCAGCTACTACACAAATCTGTGAGTGAGCAATAAATCAAACCCCTTTTTTTTAGGGCGGGTTATTATTTTACCCAAATTTATATAGGTCCAACTTCGAGGTTATACCCTATCCAATAAAAAAGACTAGTCTGTAAAAAGTTATGCGTGGTCATAAATTACAATCAGAGAGTGAATAATCAATCATCCCCTGTTTTCGTACCCTTAAGGTTGCTTTTTTTTCCAAATTTAAATGGGACCAATTTCGGGGTAAAAAATAATTTATTTGTTTTGTTTTCCCATTTCCGTTTTTGATATATCAAAAAACGGACTACTCTGTAAAATTATGCGTTGTCATAAATAACCGTCGACTAAGAACCTCCTCCGTTTTTTCGTCGGTTTAAAACAGAAATAAAGACAAAGAAAGAGCTGACCTGAATTGGCTTCTATCGTGATCCTTTACGTTCTCTAGTAATGAAAAATGGTTCATAATTTATTATTCGGGTATCTACTAAAGGATAGGGAAAGGTCAATCTACTTCATTGCACGTTTTCTCCTGCGCCTACCATAGTATGTCTTACAAATAATAATTTAATAACCTTGGTGCCCCACAATCATCAAGATTCTTTCTCGTGTTTTAGATGGTGATGTCACGATCACGATGCTGTTTTGTTTCTTTAGCAGTGACTACAGCACAGAGTGCCCGTCGGAGCAGACGGTACAGTCGTGGGTGACGGCGGCCACGTGCGCGTGCAGCTGGCTCACGGTGGGCGGCGAGGACGCGGCCGAGCACGCGGCCGGCACGCTGCCCGACCGCATGCCGCTGTGTCGCGCGCTGCTGGCCATCGTGCAGCTTCTGTACACGTCAGTCTACTGTATAATGATACTAGCTTCTGCCAGCGACTACGCCCGCGTGATCCGTAGGGAACATACTCCCGGGATATATGTATATAGCCTTTTTTTGTATGGATGGGAAATCATCAAATGACTCCTGCCACTTGGCGCGAAGCAGAAGGGAGTGTCAGACTCTTACTGACTAAAACCCATCCGTGTTCCTCCTAGTGCCCTTTGCGTTCCAGGACCGCGGTGACTCTTTCGAACAAATTCCGCAGCCCTGGCAGGCACTGGCTCTAGCGGGCCCGTCTATTATGCTGACATCTCTGACGGCGCGTGGAACACAACGCACCGTCGACCCGGGCCTGGTTCTGATCGGGCAGCTGGACACCCAACGCTTGCCGTCCGCGCCTACGGTGGCCGGGAATCGCCCTGTGACTCCCGACGCCCGGGGGGTCTTCTGTTGCGGCGGCTGGGGCGTGACGTTTCCCTCTCTCTCACGATTCGGCCTCCTCCTTCGCTAGCATTACTGCTTCGCAGAAGGCGATGGCCGCTTCCCATGCCTCCTCGCTATATGTATATAGCCTATGTGTTATTCCAGAATTTAATCTACGTATATGTCCATCCTCAAAAATTTTCGCATTTATAATATTAGTAGGAGTAGAATAGGATAAAATGAAGCAAAGCTGTGCGCAATTTACGCCTCGGATCACCAGCCTAAACACATGGACTGCTTATCAACTATATGCCCACTGCAATGCTGCTGTTTGGGTGTATTCACTCATCGAAACTGGCAACATGCACGGCAACTAATGATGGGTACACGCCAACTTAGGTATTGCGGACTGCTCACTTTTAGTGTCGGTGCAGTGCAGCTAGCTTGTCGTCAATTAGTGCAGTCCGTTTGTTTAGACTCTTAGTTCCAAGTGCGATTTGAACGCGTTTGCAGCATACTTGAAACGTAACTGGATCTTTAGCCGCGAACAATAGAACAATAATGTTCTGAAATTGTCGTGCTGTGTGATAATCTATACTTCTATATCTATACTAATATTATAAAGAGGTAACATTTGTTTGTAAGTTTGTATGTAGGGGGTAATCTCAGGAACTACTGGTCCGATTTGAAAAAATCTTTCAGTGTTAGATAGTCCATTTATCGAGGAAGGCTAAATGCAACATATCATCACGCTAAGACTAAAAGGAAGCGAGCATTAATGGAAAATGTGGCGCAGACAAAGTTGCGTGGGTCAGCTAGTGAGATCTAAGTACAAAAGGAAACTTTTTTACCAGGTGGAACAGCGCAGTGAGCGATACGCCGTTGGACGCGTGTGAAGCATGTATGGCAGCGGTGCGCGCTGCTGGAGGCACAGCGGCTGCAGCGCGCTACCCCGCTTCAGCGTTGCAACTGCTGACAGATCTCGCAGCGCTTGCGGCGCCACTCATGGCAAGAGACAACGTGCCCAATTCTATAAACGAGGTATTATTGAAAGGAATTTACTCTAGCTGGTGATGTTCACTTGGATCTATATCCTGATAAACTGTCACTTTCCCGCTAGTCAGACTGAGACTAGTTCCTTAGCTACGACAATCAGACACCTACAGATTTCTATTCATTTGATCAATATTCATCAAGTGATAGTAATAGTGGGGTAAGGAGCACCTTTACTTTCATTAGAAAATTAATCAGAAAAAAAACAGCAGAGTAGACTCTCTACTTTTCTTTCACTAGAAAATTTATCAGAAAAAAGACGGCAGAGTAGACTCTCTACTGTTCTTTCATTAGAAAATTAATCAGAAAAAATCAGCAGAGTAGACTCTCTACTGTTCTTTCATTAGAAAATTAATCAGAAAAAAAACGGCAGAGTAGACTCTTTACTGTTCTTTCATTAGAAAATTAATCAGAAAAAAACGGCAGAGTAGACTCTCTACTGTTCTTTCATTAGAAAATTAATCAGAAAAAAACTGCAGAGTAGACTCTCTACTGTTCTTTCATTAGAAAATTAATCAGAAAAAAAAACAGGAGAGAGACTCTCTACAGTTCTTTCATTACAAAATTAATCAGAAAAAAACAGGAGAGTAGACTCTACTGTTCTTTCATTAGAAAATTAATCAGAAAAAATCAGCAGAGTAGACTCTCTACTGTTCTTTCATTAGAAAATTAATCAGAAAAAAGACGGCAGAGTAGACTCTCTACTGTTCTTTCATTACAAAATTAATCAGAAAAAAAACAGCAGACTAGGTAGACTCTCTACTGTTCTTTCATTAGAAAATTAATCAGAAAAAAAACGGCAGAGTAGACTCTACTGTTCTTTCATTAGAAAATTAATCAGAAAAAATCAGCAGAGTAGACTCTCTACTGTTCTTTCATTAGAAAATTAATCAGAAAAAATCAGCAGAGTAGACTCTCTACTGTTCTTTCATTAGAAAATTAATCAGAAAAAAAACAGGAGAGAGACTCTCTACAGTTCTTTCATTAGAAAATTAATAAAAAAAAAAAACAGGAGAGTAGACTCTCTACTGTTCTTTCATTAGAAAATTAATCAGAAAAAAGACGGCAGAGTAGACTCTCTACTGTTCTTTAATTAGAAAATTAATCAGAAAAAACAGGAGAGTAGACTCTCTACTGTTCTTTCATTAGAAAATTAATCAGGAAAAAACAGGAGAGAGACTCTCTACAGTTCTTTCATTAGAAAATTAATAAAAAAAAACAGGAGAGTAGACTCTCTACTGTTCTTTCATTAGAAAATTAATCAGAAAAAAGACGGCAGAGTAGACTCTCTACTGTTCTTTCATTAGAAAATTAATCAGAAAAAATCAGCAGAGTAGACTCTCTACTGTTCTTTCATTAGAAAATTAATCAGAAAAAAGACGGCAGAGTAGACTCTACTGTTCTTTCATTAGAAAATTAATCAGAAAAAATCAGCAGAGTAGACTCTCTACTGTTCTTTCATTAGAAAATTAATCAGAAAAAATCAGCAGAGTAGACTCTCTACTGTTCTTTCATTAGAAAATTAATCAGAAAAAAACAGGAGAGAGACTCTCTACAGTTCTTTCATTAGAAAATTAATAAAAAAAAAAAACAGGAGAGTAGACTCTCTACTGTTCTTTCATTAGAAAATTAATCAGAAAAAAGACGGCAGAGTAGACTCTCTACTGTTCTTTAATTAGAAAATTAATCAGAAAAAATCAGCAGAGTAGACTCTACTGTTCTTTCATTAGAAAATTAATCAGAAAAAAGACGGCAGAGTAGACTCTCTACTGTTCTTTCATTAGAAAATTAATAAAAAAAACGGCAAAGTAGACTCTCTACTGTTCTTTCATTACAATTAATCAGAAAAAAAAACAGCAGAGTAGGTAGACTCTCTACTGTTCTTTTCTTATTAATTTTATTGTGGGACAGTTGAATTAAGTTGAATAGTATATCTGGGACTCGTTGCGTATTCTGGTGGTCGCCACTGTTGTGTTCTGGCTCTCAAGAATTGTCACAAGTCAATTCAGGTCTGAGATAACGTGCGTGGGAACATGATATCATGTGTTAGAAAGTAGTCAGCTGTATATTCCTCTTCTGTAGACCGTACGGGCGTACCTACTTGATATTTTATTCGTTGGCAGGAGTTGCTAGCGTCTCTCATAACATGCTGCGTGTCGCTGGGCGAGTGTCACGCACACACACTAGTACAGGCCGCGGAGAGTGCAGACGGCTCAGACGCAGCCAACGGCGCGCGGCAGCTTATAGAACTGGTGCTCGCCGCGCAGGCAGCGCCAGGGCATTACCCGCTACACGAGACTAGGTCCAACCTTACGTTTGGCTTCTGGTATACTATACAGGTAAGGGTCGGAGTCAAACATACATGTTTGACTCAGTACTCAGCAATGGTAACACCATTCGCTGTCGAAACTATAAGATCCTTAAATGCACAGCTTTTATTTAGAGTTTCGTTTTTAATAGTCACCCTGATTTGACATTTTCTGTCTGGTAAAATATGATGAATATGTATTAAGGATACTAGGTCTCACACTATTTGTGTAACTAAGATATATATTTTTAAACAGGACGAAGTATTAAGTCGGATAGACAGAACACACGAGATCCATCCCATATGGCGGCAAGTGTTCTCGCGACTGCTAGCGACACTAGTGAGCAAGTCAGCAGCCCCCTCCGACGTCTCGCTGTCGAAGGACGACACCGAACTGCTGCGGTGCTACAGACAGGACATCGCCGACACTGTGGTCAGTACTATCTGTAGCACACAATACTATGCTAGGTGTTCTCGCGACTGCTAGCGACACTAGTGAGCAAGTCAGCAGCCCCCTCCGACGTCTCGCTGTCGAAGGACGACACCGAACTGCTGCGGTGCTACAGACAGGACATCGCCGACACTGTGGTCAGTACTATCTGTAGCACACAATACTAAGCTAGGTGTTCTCGCGATTGCTAGCGACACTAGTGAGCAAGTCAGCAGCCCCCTCCGACGTCTCGCTGTCGAAGGACGACGCCGAACTGTTGCGGAGCTACCGACAGGACATCGCCGACACTGTGGTCAGTACTATCTGTAGCACACAATACTAAGATGGCTTAGGTTGCACGTTTACGCGAGGTTATCAGGATGATCGTCACCTGGGTGTAAACCTGCAACCAAGAATATGTACTAGTACACAAGATTAAAAACAAAATTAAGTCGTAAAACTTTGTAGGCGCTATTGACATTCAAATTTAAAGAAGATAAAACAAAAGATTTTCATATTTCATTTCAAGTTGTGTTGTGCTTAAAGCCTTAAGTTGATCTGTAATCGCAAATAAGTTTCCAACAAAAATAAGATTTTGGTAATATAATTTGAATACCTGCTCATTAAATTCAGTTTGCACTACAAATTCAACAAAATCTATACTAATATTATAAAGCAGAAGAGTTTGTTTGTTTGGTTGAACGCGCTAATCTCAGGAACTACTGGTCCGATTTGAAAAATTCTTTCAGTATTAGATAGCCCATTTATCGAGGAAGGCTATAGGCTATACACGGTGTATCTGACATCGACGCACAAACGATTTCCATGGGTCCAGGGCATGATTCTGGACACCCCAGAGTTGGAATTTTTCATCGGCTTTTTTCTCATTTTTCCAGTTTTTTCAAGAGTTTTTTTTACTTTAGACTACTCATAATCGTTATTCTGACCTAACGCAATGAGATTTTTAATAAAAAAATAATTAATTAACTAGTTTCACTAAAAAGAGCAATGTAAATAAAACCACAAATAGGTATCAGCTCAGCTGTGCTAAAGTACAAACGAAAGGTCAACGCAATGCATAGTAGCTGCCCACACACTAACAAGTATGCATGTGTGTCACGCGTGTATGATTTGTTAAAAGCATGCCGCCTAAGACTGCATTCCAAAGAAAATGAAACGTATCACAGCAAAACGAAGTAGCCGATTTCCAACATTAACGTAATAGATTAAGGTTGAAAATCGGTTACTTTGTTTTGTGTCGATAAAACCCATTTTCATATTGCGGCGGCAACACGTAGCGCGCGCTCTTTGACCTTTACCGACGAAACCGACGGACGCCAGAGCCGTATTTGGGTGCAACCGGTAAAACGCTTTTTAATAAGCGTTTATGTGGAGTCACGATGATATCCGACCGAGAAAATAATCTTTTTTTTTTCTTACTATTAATAATTGCGTAAAACCATAATAATGCTTTGTTTTCTGTTTCCTTCTTCTTATGTTCTGATAAAATGTTTGTACATAAATTGTTAAATAAATAAATAAGTTAAAATAAGTAATGTTATGCTTATTACAATTGGATCTTGCTATACCCATTGTACGCTTTGATACAATTAATGTGACAGAATTTTAAATACGGCATCAACACGGGTGTTGAAACTTAATCATGACGATTGATGACCTTAATTTGTTTCTGTTTGGTTTTAAAAAAAAGTTCAGTTTTACAATACCAAAATTATTCGATAAAAAAACATTAATAAATTAAAAGCAAAAAAATGAATTTTCATACTATTATCATCGCAAGCCCGGCACTGTAGGTCCAATGTAGGTATCTGTCGGCGACCTCAAAGGATAGATCGAAAGAACATTTTTAATGAAATAATGATGGATTTTTGTCAGTTCCTTGTTGACGCTGATCGCGAACGAGTGCATTTTTTTTGTAAAAATCGGTTTTCGAAACGTTAGAGAAGACAAATTTTGGTTTCTTTCTGTGAACTTGCGTGTTTTTGTGTGTCTTTGTGTTTCATTGAAAAATGTCATCTGGACTTAATGAGAACTTCAGTGCCCAAGAATACGGTAACATGCTGATGATGTGACGCTGCCTTAGGTACCGAATCATTCGGGAATCGGTGGATTGGGAGATTCGGCCGGGAGCCATGGCCAGCTCGCTCACCAGACTTGACCCCATTAGGTTTTTTTCTTTGGGGTTATGTCAAGGACAAGGTGTTTGTGTCAGCAGAGTGCGATTCCGCAGCCGAGAAGCGGAATTACATAGTGAATGTGTTTGCGTCGCTGTGTGAGGAGTGTGCTCAGGCCTCAGCGTCAGGACCCAACGTTTCTGCCCCGTGTCCACGCTGAAACTCTGCGCCGCGCTCAGTGCTGGCGCCGGCCACTTCGATTCTTCGAACCCTATCTGATTAGGGGTGAGCGAGCCTAAGGTGAGTTCTAGGTAGTTACTCGTTAATACCTACTGCAAGCTTCTTTTTAGGATTCCGTACCCGAAGAGTAGGTAACCAATGGAACCTTATTACTAAGCCTCTGCTGTTCGGCCGCCGCGGCCGGTCCGTCTGTCTGTTAGTGGGCTGTATCTCAGGCATGGTATTTCTAACAAATAAAAAATAAAATTTACAGAGAGCTCCATTGGAAAGCTCGCATACAAGAAACGTGTTTTTTGTTTATGGTTATGGTACGGAACCCTTTGTGTGAGAGTCTAACTCGCACATCGCCGGCTTTGTTATCAATCCTTATCGGAGTCGTGTTCGTGATTATAAGAGACTAAGCAAGTCTCCTTAACTTCTGCATAATCATGTTAGTAGGTAGGTATTTTTGAGTGATTAAAATTATTTTATGTGATATTATTGCCGTCGGCGAAGGGTGATATTCGTAGGTATTTGGGTACATTCAAACTCAAAGAGAGTTAGGTAGTTCATTAGCTAGCTGCGTTACCGGATCTCGATGTACTTACAAGCTTATTTTTTGTAATCAATCTTTATCGGAGTCGTGATTTTAAAAGACTAAGCTTATGGCTCCTTCTTTTCTCTTAAGCTCTTCAAAAACAAGTTCTTAAGCATGTTTAAGAAGGATGTAATGCAGTGTTCCATTCAAGGTGACCTTGCTAGTTGCCATCCATTTAGACGATACCTAGATGCAATCCAAATTCAAACACATTTCGCTGATAGAAACATAGCTCAAGGTCAGCTTTTTTCTCTAACATTCTGCATAAACATGTTCCTACCATCAGCAGGTAGGCACCGTAGTTATTTCTCAGTGAATAAGTAATTTCATGTGGCGATTCGTTCGTAGTTACCTACATACACACATACGCGCGCGGTGCGGCGCGGCGCGTCGCCGCGGCGGCGTCGCAGACCATGTACGTTTGTGTGCAAGACGTGAAGTAGGTATGTATTGCGTGCAACGCTCTCACGCGTTTGTATCGCGTTGTTCACAATACATTGCGCGCTCGAAAATGACAATTTCTGTAACCGTTCATTAGCGAGATTAATGACTTCCACAATTTGGTTAGTGGCATGAGATGTAGCCTTTTCCCGAAGTTTGCGTTACGATGTCAAATACGCCCTGTATATCATCACGCTAAGACCAATAGGAGCGGAGCAGTAATGAAAAATGTTACGCAGACGACGTTGCACGGGTCAGCTAGTGAACTTATAAACACTTTGGAAAAGCAGACACATGTTTAAGTGACAGTAACATTAATCAGAAATAAAGAACTCAAAATCAAAGCATTTATTTAAATTAAATCATTTGCAGGCACTTTTAAATTGTCAAGGTCGGTCAGTCAAAGAAGTGAAACTATTTGCACGTTCCAAAGTGTAGATCTCTGTGCAGAAGAACGTGCAAGAAACTCCTCAGACACTCTATTTGTTAAAAAGTTATGGTTACATTATTCTTCTTGTTGAAATCCTAACTTCCTAACTAATATTATAAATGCGAAAGTAACTCTGTGTGTCTGTCTCTTCTCCATGCCTAAACCACTGAACCGATTTGAATGAAATTTTGTACAAACATAGTTTGAGACCCGAGAAAGGACATAGGTTAGTTTTTATCCCGGAAATCCCACGGGAGCGGGATCTATGGGGATAAATAGGTTGGGTAGGTAGGTAGGTTGGGGTTTAATTCCTAGTGTGGGGCAACGTATTATTAAAAAAATATATATATATATATTCCGAGAGCATGTTCCCTAGGAATTACGCGGGCGAAGCCGCTGGCACAAGCTAGTTATTCATATAATTATGTGAAAACGATATGGAAAGAAAAGCACGATAAAAGCGTCCGGAGTAAGAAAAGAAACAAAAGTAAAATACTTATTAGCTCTACAATAATGAAATTATTTTTTAAATACTTTCATCAGCAATGTTGAAGTTATAAAGCTTCAAAGATTACAATTAAAAAGAGAAGTCCGAAGAATACGAGCTCTGACGTCAAATTACATGACGCCTATACAGCTGCCATAGAAAACAGCGTTTTCGCGAGAGGTTCAGATATACTTGTTTAAAATAATTATATCTCGATTGTTTTTTAGAGCTAATTTGGTTTAATTTTACCTCTTAGTATTATGTTTTTGTATATTTTTAGATAAACTGTGTAGATACTAGATAATAAATATTTTTCCACGCATATTCCCTATTAGACAGGAATGGGTTATATCCTAAAGGTGGTACTAGGATAAACAGCAGAGAAACTCCGGTGACAATAATTAGTGGACTGTATTAAACTTAGAAAGAAGTTAACAAGCGATTCTAACAATATCGAAAACTATCAAGTAGGAAAGAGTGTGCGCTCAGTAAGGCGGACGATGACGCAGTGTCGTGGGTCGGCGGCCGGTGCGCGGGCGCAGCTTTAACGCCCCCTCTGCGACCGCAGGTACCCCGCGCGATGGCCCGGCGCGTAGTGATGTTCTTAACACCTATTCAAAAAACAAAATAACCAAAAGAAAGAAATTAATAAACCTTGTATCTGGCAACAGATGTACTGCTACGGCATCCTAGGCGAGTGGTGTTGGACGACCGTGGAGGCCGCCTTCACCGCGGCCACCAGCGACAGCGGGCGCGAGGCTGCGCTGCACGTGTTCGCGGCGCTGGCCGACGCTGCGCCCGCGCAACGGGCGCCGCCCGCGCTGCTGGCGCTCATACACCACGCGCTCAATGTGGCGCACGAGTCCACCAGCAGACGGATGCTTAATACGTCGCTTGATTGTCTCGGTACGTAGAACTGTGCCGTGCTGTGAGTCTGCTTGTTCAAACTGAAATACATAACGTACATTGGAAACGATTTTTTGTTGGTCATGTACTCGAGTGTTTAATTTCTATATTATTACCTTTCTATATTATTCACCATTACCTTGTGTCCACCAGGCAGCTACGCATCCTGGGTATCGTCAGTAAGCGAGGGCCGCGAGCTGGGGCGCGCGTGCGTGCGCGCAGCCGGCGCCGCGCTGCCGCGCTGTCCGCCGGCCGCTGCACTGGCGCTGCGCAAGCTAGCCGCCGACTGCAGCGCTCCAGCCGCTGCGCTCGCGCCTGACATTGTGCAAGCGGCACAGGTAACTACTAGCTAAATCATTAATCATAAATCAGTGAGCTGGGACGCGCATGCGTACTCTCAGCCTAATATAAATTCATTTATTTTACGCTATATATACGGTTTTTTGTTGTTTATAAGGATCACAGATCCCATAATTTCGTTTACTTACCCTTTCTTCATTAATTACACTTAAAATAACTTCAAAACCAACTATTCGTTCGGCAGACATTCCAAGGCAACTCGGGGCGCTCGGACGCGTGGGTGCGGCGCCAGCTGGTGGCGGCGGCGGGCGCGGCGCTGGCGGCCGCCGAGCTGGACGCGGCCGGCCCGCTGCTGCGCGCGCTCGCCCACACGCTGCGGGACGAGCTGCAGGCACAGGTAGGACTGCACAACTCGGGGCGCTCGGACGCGTGGGTGCGGCGCCAGCTGGTGGCGGCGGCGGGCGCGGCGCTGGCGGCCGCCGAGCTGGACGCGGCCGGCCCGCTGCTGCGCGCGCTCGCCCACACGCTGCGGGACGAGCTGCAGGCACAGGTAGGACTGCACAACTCGGGGCGCTCGGACGCGTGGGTGCGGCGCCAGCTGGTGGCGGCGGCGGGCGCGGCGCTGGCGGCCGCCGAGCTGGACGCGGCCGGCCCGCTGCTGCGCGCGCTCGCCCACACGCTGCGGGACGAGCTGCAGGCACAGGTAGGACTGCACAACTCGGGGCGCTCGGACGCGTGGGTGCGGCGCCAGCTGGTGGCGGCGGCGGGCGCGGCGCTGGCGGCCGCCGAGCTGGACGCGGCCGGCCCGCTGCTGCGCGCGCTCGCCCACACGCTGCGGGACGAGCTGCAGGCACAGGTAGGACTGCACAACTCGGGGCGCTCGGACGCGTGGGTGCGGCGCCAGCTGGTGGCGGCGGCGGGCGCGGCGCTGGCGGCCGCCGAGCTGGACGCGGCCGGCCCGCTGCTGCGCGCGCTCGCCCACACGCTGCGGGACGAGCTGCAGGCACAGGTAGGACTGCACAACTCGGGGCGCTCGGACGCGTGGGTGCGGCGCCAGCTGGTGGCGGCGGCGGGCGCGGCGCCGAGTCCCGAGCACGTTTCTGTCTCGTTCTTACGTGATAGAGCACTGCTGGGCAAAGGGCTCCCCCGTATCCTTCCAGAGAGTCTTTTCTTGCGCCACCCTGAACTGGCATTCTTGTTAACTAACTAAAAGGCTTAATTCACCGCGCGGGACACCTCGCAAACCGCGCGGATCAACTGAACGAGTTTCGGGGAGCACTGAAATCTCAAAACCTCTGAGGTTCGAGATTTTTAGAACTTGTATCGCGTGGTAACGCGTATTAATGTAGACGATAAACACTATTTACTTTCATCTTGTGCCGAGCTTGGTACATTTAAACTTAGCCTTAGAGTGTATGATAACCTCCTATTGTCTATAACACCAGGCAGGCGACACGCCCCGCGGAATTCTAGCAGCGGAGTGCTGTGCAGCCCTGCTTGGGTCGCTTGCGCCGCGCGGCGAACTGGCTGCGGCGCTATTCCGTACGCTAGCGCCCGCGCTACCGCCCTACGCCAGCAACCAGCCGCTTGTTGAGGTAATACATCTAAGTTAGTTGCGCGTGAGGCGGTGTTTTGTACGCACGTGCTTATCGCAAAGCATTCCGGCTAGTGTACTAATCACGTTCGGTGCGGGTGTACCCGCTAGTAGTGAGTATGGAGGGAGATAGTACAGATGAAGCAGCGTTGACCGATAAAAGCGATACTGAGATTATAAATGAGTGCGAGCGAGAGATGTTAACGATGACGGGTACGGTGGATGTTGACCAACAAATTGATGCAAGACTAACGGAGAAAAGATCAAGGGAAAAAAGTGAAGACAGTAGTGAAGAAGGTTTTATTACTGTTAGCAGGAGAAGACCTAAAAAACTTTTTCGAAGTAAATCAAACGGAAACTTGAATACTCACATAGTCGAAATAAATAAACGTTATGAACATAGTAATGTTGCGGTTGCGGAGAATGATGACGTAATGAATAATTCATTTGAAATATGTTTGACATCATTACAAGTTTTACCAAAACAGATGGCCTTGGCTAAGTGGTTAAAAAGCGGGAATATACAAAACATCATTAAAATTAAATATAAAAGCCCTTATAAGGTATTCGTACAGTTTGATGATAAAAAACAAGCTGAAAAATTATTAAATTTTCCTAAAAACAAGGATCTAGACATTAGAGCTCAATTTACTGATGAGGTTGATTTATCTTACGGTTTAATCAAAGGGGTTGAGTTAGAAATGACAGATAAGGAAATGATAGACTCATTCAGTACCTCATGTGAAATAGTGTCGGTCAGAAGACTAAAACGGATGGATGAACAAGGTAAATGGATTGATAGCGAGACCGTGAGGTTAGGTTTCAAAACTCAGATTGTTCCAGAGTATGTATATGCATATGGATGTAGATTTAGGGTTGAGAAATATGTTTTTCCTGTAACCCAGTGCTCAGGATGCTGGAAGTTTGGACATCATAAAAAGTTTTGCCCAATTAATAAGATCTTTTGTCCAAAATGTGGAAAAGAACACGTTAATTGTGAGACAGAAACATTTACATGCTTAAATTGCAAAGGCCCACATATGGCTATTAATAAAACATGTCCATTTTTTATAAAAGAGAAGAGGATTCGTGTTCTAATGAGTTTAGGAAATACTACTTACAAAAATGCGTTGGAGATGTATATTCAAGAAAAAAGGGAAAATACCAAGAAGGTTTCACTTGAAGCTGAGAATGAGTCCTCGAAAAAGGAACAAAGATTCATAAATATGAATGTGAGTAGTCCCACAAATATCAACTCCAATGAAAAGTTGACCAATGAGCAGACTGAAAACTATATAGAACAGGATATGGATGATGAACCGGATATTTTAGAAGAAAGACAAGAGAAGCTTGTAACAGCAGCAAGTAAAACAAAAGAAAAGAGCCGAAAAAAAGGATCATATAATTCTAAAAAGAAGAATAACAAAAATTTGCTTAATAATAATAATATGTCCGTATCCACAGAAAGTCTAGAAGTTACCCAAAATCAAGAGGAGGAAAAAAGAAGTGCGAAAGAGAGAAAATTTCAATGGAAGAGAATTTGGCAAAGTATTATGGAAATTGTATTTTCTGAAGAGAAGGATTTAATGGAAAAAATGGTGTCGATGTTAAAAGTTATATGTGAGGAAATTAAATTAGTTTTTACTTGGTAGTCTTATGGACAGAGAAGTTTTGAACAGGTATTTATTTAAACATAATGGATAGTACACAAAAAGTGATCTCGCTAAATATATGTCAGTGGAACTCACAAAGTTTAAGGCCGAAATTAGGTAGTTTAGAAGCATTTTTAAATCAGGAAAAAATTCATATTGCTGTTTTAAGTGAAACATGGCTTGATCCAAGTGTTAACTTTAACTTGAGTGGGTATAATATATTTAGGCAAGATAGACCGGATTCTTATGGAGGAGTTGCTATTATAATCCATAAGTCATTGCATTCACAAATAAGTCCTATTCATCTATCAAACCCAGGCATAGAAGTTATTCACATCAAAATTCTAAATTGTATAAGTTTAAAAAATATAATATCAATTTACTGCCCTTCTTCTGTAGTCACGCGTGCGGCGGACTGGGACAGTCTGTTTAATTTAGAGCTCAGCAATACTTTGATTGCAGGTGATTTTAATGGACACCATACTAATTGGTCGTACAAAATAGATCAAAGAGGAACTCAACTGCTAGAATCTTCATTGGAAAATGGCTGGATTTCCTTAAATAATGGCGATGCTACTAGAGTAAAATTAGTAAACGGATTAGTTAGGAGGACTTCGCCTGATATCACGTTCGCATCGTCTGATATATCGGTTAATTGTGATTGGAAAGTATTCAATGAAAACCTGGGGAGTGATCACCTTATTATTAAAATAACACTAAATTATTTAGAATCAAGAAAGTATGTAAAGAAACGTAATTATAAAAAAGCAGACTGGAAAGCGTATAGAGAAAATCTTCGACAATCATTTTCCGAAATTCATAATTTTGAAAATATTCAAGCCTTATATGACTATTTTGAGGATCACATTAATCAGTCCGCCAGTAAGAATATTCCTGAGACCAAGATTTGTACCAATCCAACAGCTTATTTTAAACCTAAGGAGTATTGGCACCCATCATTGTCCAGAGCAGTAGCTAAACGAAGACTAGCTTTGAGTGCATTCAGACGTAATCCTACACCTAACAATCTCAATACTTTAGAAGATAGAACCGTAGAAGCACACACGTTGATAAATAAAGCTAGATCAAATAATTGGAAATCATTTTGCAGCAGTATTAATGAGACTACTTCGGTGTCTGAAATGTGGCGTAAAATGCGTTGGTTCAAAGGCTATAAACAGTCAAAATCGTTTCCATCAGAAACTAAACAAAAGGATTTGTTATGTTCTTTAGCGCCAGACTCAGTGATAAATAAAAAACCCACTTTCACATCTCATAATAGTTTATTGGAATCACCATTTAGTATACAAGAAATGAATCATTGTTTTAAGAAAAAAGATACTGCTTCGGGCAAGGATGGGATAACTTACTCCATGATTTATAATTTACCTTCGGTTGGCAAAGTATATTTATTGAACATGTACAACAGGATTTTCACAACTGGGGATATTCCACGTCAATGGAGGGAAATAAGCATTGTTCCAATTCCAAAAGCTACCAGCAGTACTGATTTAGAACCAAAGCTTAGGCCGATTTCTCTAATCTCATGCGTATGCAAGATATTTCACACAATGGTAGTAAAGAGATTGGAGTGGTATACAGAGAAAAATAAGTTCTTATCTGCTGGTACGTCTGGCTTTAGGAGAGGGCAATCCTGCCTGGATTGTCTCGCGAGACTCGTTACTGATATTCAAATAGGACTTTCAAATAACGTTCCTACTGTAGCGTGCTTCCTGGATATAGATAATGCATACAACAATGTTTTAGTTGATAGTGTAGTGGCTACGTTAGATAAATTGAATGTTGGTTCCAATATTTGCCAATATATTTGGGAGTTTTTAAGTGCAAGATGTTTAATGATGAAAATATATTCTGGGGAGACAATTATAAGTAGATGGACAAATAGGGGTTTAGCTCAAGGGGACCCACTTTCCCCGTTACTTTTCAATTTAACCACGTATAAAATTTGTCGTGAAATAGAAGATGTGTCTATATTGCAATATGCCGATGATTTTGTTATGTATCTGAAGCACAGAGACATACATTTTTGTGAAATCACTTTACAGTTAGCACTTGACGACATGATAGTTAAGCTGGATGAAGAAGGTTTAGAACTTTCCCCTAATAAATCTAAAATATGTATTTTTACCAGAGGTCGAAAAAGAAACAAAATAAATCTTAAAATCAATGACCGTGCAGTTGGTACAGTTGAAAATTTTAAATATTTGGGTATGTGGCTTGATCGATCATTATTGTGGGGTAAACATATTAATGAAGTAGCTGAGAAGGTCTTAAAATTTTTGAAACTTTTAAAAGTATTAGCGGGGTCTAAATGGGGCATGCATCCAAAATATATACGTACATTATATATATCAGTAATCAGAAGTAGATTGGATTATGGATGTTTTTTGTTCGGGAATAGTGCCAATGTTCATTTATATAAATTAGATAAAATACAAAATCAGGCTGCGAGAATAATTGGAGGATTTATCAAAAGCAGCCCCATTCATGTAATGGAAAGCGAGCTGTGCTTGCCTCCATTGTATATTAGAAGGTTATTTCTTTCATATAAATACTGCCTGAAAAGTATGTCTTGGTCAAACAGTATAATTATGCGACTTCTTACTGAACTAAATGATCTTGTGCAGATGAGATATTGGCAAAAGAAAAAGAAACCTTTACTTGTTTCGGTACTCGATAAATGTAACTCTTTGCGTGTACATTCTTCTGATCCCTTAGAAATGTTTTCACTAGATGTTTGGGTAACCAGTATTAAAATAGATGAAATAATTAAATGTAATTTGGAAAGTGTAACAGGCCCTAAAAAATCTTTAAATTTTGCTTCTCTCAAATTTGAAATTGTTAAAGAAATCCACGATAAATACCTACATTATAATAAATATTTCACTGATGGTTCGAAGTGTAAGGATGCTCTGGGAGCAGCATTTTATGACTTCGATAGAAACTATTCAGCTATGTACAAAGTAAACACTAATGTGAATATTATGACGATGGAACTCATTGCAATCTATGAAGCCATTAACTCTGCTTATAACTCGGGAGATCGTTACTTTGTGATTTTCACAGATAGTAAGAGTGGTTTGCAGCATTTAGCTCGTTGTGCCTCTGGCTTCAGAGGTATTTCGATAGCTTACTCCATATTAAGTAAGATTATAAATCTTACGAAAAGTGGCATAGTGATAAGATTGCAATGGGTTCCATCTCATGTAGGTTTGAGAGGTAATGAAGAGGCTGACAGACTAGCAAAATTAGCCTTTGCTCAAGGTCAAGAATATTGTATAATACCTAATTATTTAGAACAATTGTGTTATTGCAAAAAAAATTGTGATGCTATGTTTAAGGAGTATTTTGACGAACGAAGTAGGGAAAAGGGTATCTGGTATAAAACCATACAAAATCAGCCGCCTCATATACCGTGGTTTGCTATCAAGGAAATGAGTAGATATCATATTGTCCTGCTTCATAGATTACGCTCTGGTCACTACCCATCCCGCAAGTTTGGTTATATGATGAAGAAAGTGAATTCTCCCAATTGTGAAACATGTGGAACGATTGAAGACATTCACCATCTACTTATGGAGTGTACAAAGACTAAAAAGGAAAGAGAGATACTGTTGAGTAGAATAAAAGCAAACGAATATGATATTGGTCCATATGCAAAAATTTTAGCTCAACCTTCACCTGAGATAGCAAACCTACTTGCTGATTTGTTTAGAAATTAATAATGTAAAATGTATTAGTAGGTGTAGCTTAGAATAAGTTTAAGTTATGATGAGGCTGACATGCCATTGTGGATAAAAGCCTCCATTAAAAATTTAGAATAAAAAAAAAAAAAACATCTAAGTTGCTGGGGTTTCTTTGCTCACTTCTTCTAAACCAGGCAACAGATTTTGATACGGTTTTAACTAAAGAAAGAGTGAGTGATAGGGTCAGGTTTGTGTATACAATTTGCACCTGAAAGAAGCCTTGCAAGTCGCTAGTTATAACTATTTGAAATCCTTTGGTTTGGACATTTGTTGTTTGATATTTGATACGTTTCTTCATATATTACATACACTCATGCTATCTTTGTGTGCGTAATATAAATGCGTTACAGAAAATTACTTCCGTAGGAAAATATTCGAGTTTGAGTTACATTTCTTTGCAAGTATTATTATTATTCGTATTTAGTCTTGTTAAAAATTTTGTATAACAAGATCAATTTCACCTTCTACTTAAACTTGAACTAGAAAACCAAGTCTGTCATTTCGAGACATTCTAAATGAATACAACATTTTTATCTTCCCGCAGTCAATGTTCCACATACTAAAGCAGACGGTGTCGTCTCTCATCGATGACTTGCAGCCACTGGTGTCAGACATCGCGCAACTCATCGTCGCCGGGTTCAACACGTACCCGTGCGCTTCGGGACTCGACGTCGTCAAACTGGCAAGTGATACCTATATCTTAAAATTTTAATTTCCACCAAGCCCGTTCCATCATGGGACTACAAGACGAACGGCGACGCGCCACCGGTGCCTGGTGGATATCCCACCCACACACACAAAACACTTATCGTTTTGGGAACACATTCAAAGTGCGCACAGCGAAGGAGTGGAATTCCCTGCTGGAGTCTGTGTTTCCTGATAGCTACAACCTGGGAGTCCTGGGAGTCAAGTTAAGAGTGAATAGGTTACTTCTAGGCAAGTATGCTCCATCTTAGACCGCATCATCGCTTACCATCAGGTGAGACAGTGGTGAAACGCGTGCCCAACAAAAAGTAAAACATAAAAACTTAAATTTATATAATATAGCCTTTTTGCGGATGGGATATCATCAAATGTCAAAATCTCCTGCGCCCTGGGCGGATTGTGAGGACATGCCAAAATCTTACTGCCTAAAACCCATCCGTGTTCCTTCAATTGTTCTTTGCGTTTCAGCGCATAATTCCTCAATCCTGCAAACTTAGCAGGTCATAACATAGCTTTATTGTACGTAATTCACTCATTTTCTTCGTCTAACTAAACGTGTTCTAGAACATTATTAACTGAAAGTTTAAAAACACGCGCTACGTTTCAGCGGTTCAAAACATTTAGTGTCGGGAACTCGCACCCATGGACATTTTAACTTTCTTTTTTAGATGCAAGATCTTATAACGTCTGTGAAACAGCCGCTTCCTCTCTGATTTACCTATCTCTGTTAACTTGTCAGATAGCTATGTGTGTGTCAAACTGTGGGGTTAATTAATACTAGCGTCCAATGTGATTTTTCTTTGTTTTTTTTTTTTTTTAAATACTGTTTTATCGAACGAGTGACCATTGAGGTAGAACCTATAGTTTTTTATTTACAAACTACATTTCCTCTTGCCCCATAGTCCCTCTTACACAAACTGACCTTAGATACAATGGCAGTCTTATCGCTAACAGATCTACCAGACTACCTTTGAACGAAAGAATTTGAAATAAAAATGAGTTGTTAATTTTGTGGCAGGTGGTGTTAGCCCTAGGCAACGAGTGGGCAGGCGCGCGCGCGCTGCTGCACGCGAGCGTGGCGGCCAGCGTGCGCGCGCTGGCGCCAGAGCCCTCCGCGCGACCAGACCTCACCGAGGGACTGTTCACTTTGCTGCAAGCTGTCACCAAGAAGAGGCCGCACTTTGTCGACTGGCTGGACGATATACTGCCCGATTTAGTGGAATTAGGTGAGTTTGTTATAAATCGAAATAAAAGCCTCTTTTTTTAGTGTACCTACTCCTTTTCTTTTTTTTAAACGATGCCCCACACTAGGAATTTCTCCTATATCGTGGGTGCTTTTACAAACATACAAAGTCACATACACAAACTGACCAGACCCGGAACAACTATCTGTAGGCCATACAAATATTTGTTCCGTGCGGGAATCGAACCCGTTACACGTAGCGCTGCAGTCACTCGCTCAACCACTGCGCCAACCGTGCCGTCTAATGAGTAAGTCCATGATGTATTAATGTCGTCAATTCCCGTCGCTTGCTATTCAAAAGGTCTATATCTACATACTTGTTGCCTAACTTTGTTACTGTATCTACTGTGTATAGATTGAATGTATACTATTATTATAATTATAACTTCTATTTACTATTTACACTATACTTTACTAACTAATTTACATAACATATCACCATCACACACTATTTACATTAAAATATATACCTATATACATTACCATGACCATGAAAATAACTAAGACCAAAAACCTTAAAGTTGGATTGTTTAATGCGGGGTCGCTTGGTTCTCGCCATGACGAGTTTCTTGTTGCCATGGAGAACATTGCGGTGGATATCATGGCGATAAACGAGACCTGGCTCCGCGCGGGGGAGGAGGGTCGCGCGCCCACGGTGCCGGGCTACCGGCTGCGGCACGTGCCGCGCGCGCGCTCCGTGCGCGGCGGCCGCGGCGGCGGCGTGGGCTTCTATGTGCGCCGCGGAGTGCGCGCGCGCGCCGTGCCGCACCCGCCCGCGCCGCAGGTCGAGCAGATGTGGCTCCGACTGACTGTCAACTCGCAGTCGGTTATCGTTGGCACTGCGTACAGGCCACCGTGGCTCGATGTAAATGTCTTTCTAGACGCGATTACCGACTCTTTGTTCTCTTTCACGGCGGACAAAGTTATTTTGTTGGGTGACTTTAATATTAACATGTTAAACCAATTAGAGAACAAAACTAAGTTACTCAACAACTTCTTCGTCTCCTGTAAATTAAATCAAATTGTTACAAAGCCAACACATTTTACAGACCACAGTGAGACTTTAATTGATATTGTATGTACTGATGCCCGTGTACGTAAAGTTTCTGTATCTCACATACCAGAGCTCGGCCAACATGCGGTTATAGCTGTAGAGTTTAATTTTAAGATTGAGAAGCCTTCACCGCACTGGGTCACCTACAGGCCCCTTAAAGATATACTGCTTGACCAATTTAATAAAGACTTGAAAAGGATGGATTGGAAGTACATTGAAAGCCTGGAGGATGTTAATGCCATGGTAGACATTTTTAATCATTATTTAATAAATTTATACAATTTACATGCGCCCCTTAAAAGAATTCTAATTAAAGATAGGTCTTTGCCATGGATAACAGACACTGTGAGGGCAATGATGAAGCTGCGAGACAGGAGCCATAATAAGGCAAAAGCTACTAGAGCATCAAAACATGTAGAGTCATACAGGGAGCTTAAATGCCTTGTTAGGGCTGCTGTAGAAAGTGAAAAGCGTGCATATTTCAAGACCCACATAACCCAAAACATTAATCAGCCTAAGAAGTTATGGAGTCACATAAAATCCTCCATAGCTATCTCTAAAAACCCAGAGCCCACCTTGCCACACTTTTGTAGTGATCCGGAAGTTATAAATGAGCACTTTTTGGATGTGCCGGGTACTGGTATGGTCACTACTGCCGACTTATCATATTTTGAACACCATAGATTTAGCAATCGTAATTTCCAACTTGAGCCAGTCCGGGAGGACACGGTGCTGAAGCTTCTGCATGGTCTGAAATCCAACGCTCAGGGGTCTGACTCTATCTCGCTTGAGATGCTGATGATGACTCTTCCTTGCTCTCTCGCGGCTATAACAGCCATCATTAATCGTTCCATCACCACCTCCTCATTCCCGGATCTGTGGAAATTGGCTATTGTCAGACCTATTCCTAAGGTACTTAATCCTACCAGTGTAAAAGAACTTCGCCCTATCAGTCTTTTACCATGCCTCTCCAAGGTCCTGGAGAAGGTTGTCTCCAACCAGTTACGGGCATACCTTGAAGAGCATAATATATTGCCGCTTGCTCAGTCAGGTTTTCGCAAGGGACACAGCACAGCCACAGCTCTCCTTGACGTGGTCGGAAATATCCTTGAAGCCAGAGACAGGGGCATGGGTACCATGCTTGTCCTGCTAGATTTTTCACGTGCTTTTGACTCTATCAATACTTCACTTCTCCTCTCCAAGCTGTCTTACTATGGATGCCTGCCTGAGACTGTAAAATGGTTTCGAAGTTACTTAACTCACCGGTCTCAATCAGTCCGGGTTACGGGCGATGTTGATGGAGCCGTAAAGTCCTCGGATCCTAAGTGCGTGTACAGGGGTGAGCCACAGGGATCAATCCTGGGACCGTTGCTTTTCATCCTGTACAGCGCTGACATTACAAACTGCCTGCTCAATGCTAAGTTCCACCTATACGCTGATGATCTGCAGATGTATTTGCCATTTCATCCTCAGCAAACTGCGGACACTGTAAATAGAATGAACGAGGATTTAAATGGGGTCTCAGCCTGGTCGAGGAGAAATTCCCTGGTTTTGAACCCGATAAAATCTAAATTTATGATTTTGGGAACTAGGGATTTTTTAACTAAAATGAGTAATGTCAGCTTGGATTTGAAGATTGATGGGTGTTCCATTGAAAGGGTGCAGGAAGCTCGTAATCTTGGGGTGGTATTTGATGAGCAACTGCACTTTGAGACTCATGTCATGGAGGCTGTACGCAACTGCTTTTACCGTCTGAAACTCTTATACCGTGTTCGTCCCTACATTAGTGTGGATATGCGTGTCATGCTCTGTGAGTCACTTATTTTATCCAAGCTGAACTACGCTGACACTGTGTATGGAGCGTGCATCCTTGGGAGGAGTGAAAGACTGATCCAGCGGGTACAGAATGCTTGTGCGAGATTCTGTTTCAATGTCCCTCCTAGATCTCACATAACTCCATTTTTAAATAAGGGTAATTTGATGAGAATGTCAGACCGGAGAAAGCTTCATCTGGCTACCCTGTTATTTGGCATAATTCTCACGAAAAAACCAAGCTATCTGTATGATAAATTAACTTGGTCTAGAGATGTGAACAAAGTAAAAACAAGAGCATCTGCTTACCTCTTGTTGACCATGCCACATCGAACTGCTGCATTCCGTGGAAGTTTCAAATTCGCAGCTTCTCGTTGCTGGAACGACCTGCCACCGCCGTTTCGTGCTATAAAAACAGTTGGCACGTTTAGTTCTAAGCTCAAGCAACACTTACTACGGATTCAAAAGGAAAGTACATAAACTTACCCTAGCACGCTGTTTGTGTTTTTATGTTCTATACACAACGCCTTCTTGCGAAGAAACTACACAACTCAGACTGCAACGATCCAATTACATTGATCTAATACGCTAGTTTAGGTGCCAAAAGTTGACATTTATGGCTTTTTGTATGGTTATAACTTTATTTACTACTCACAGAGTACTTTGGTTATATTAATTTAGTTCTCCAGCAAAAAGACAACCAAAGACAACCTGACACTGACCACAACACTCAAAGTGCGCTCGCCCGTTCCGTCATTTGTGACATTTACAAATGAAATTGGAGCATCGGGCCTTTGAGCGTTGGTCGATATTATTATGTTATTTTATTAAATATGTGTATTTTAGTGTTTATTTTACAATTCTTAATCATTTTTTATTTATTTTTATTAATTTAACTTATTTATATTTAGTATGTGCTACGTGAGGGCGTCCGTGGCATCACAGGCCCTATCGTAATACCAGCGCTGTGTTATTTATTTATTTAGATATCGCAGCATATGCTGAGATAGGGACCTTTTTGGCCTCGCACAGATCAATTTCATGTTATTATCTGTATTTTGTTATTTTGCTTCTGTCTGTTTTGTGCGAGTCCCAAATAAACATTTTTCTTTCTTTCTTTCTTTCTTTCTTTCTTAATGTTCCTTCCATTTGGAATCGACCGTACCGCGGCTGAATGTTCCGTTTACTTGGAATCAACCGTATCGCGTTTGGTTGTGTCATTCCCCAAGTAACATTTAAGCGGAAAAATATTATAGATACCAGCGCATTACCAGCTATAAGCTTAATAAATGATGTAGTAGAGTGTAAAAATATGTTTAGGACTGTACTAAAGTATAACTGTACAACTGTATACAGTATAGCTGATTAACGGCTGTATTAAGCCTAAATTTTTACCTTTAGCTTTTAAATAGCATTGGAAAACGCTAAAATACAGACCGCGGCGTAAAAAACTGCGTTCAGCAACTTTATACGACAATAACTGTACATTGCTCTCAAATTATACTTTTGTATAACCTATTTCTGTACAATAGCATTAAATATTGTTATAGCCCGAATATTGGTGTAAAATTACTCTATTGTTCAGCCTTCAAGTTAAGCTTGATAATAGCTGTACATCGGAAATCTAGGATACTCTTAGCAAGCAATTCCCTTTATAATAGTGTAATACAATTCTATCTCATGTAGAAGAGTTTAGATTTACTCCTTTTTAAAGCCTTATGCGATTGGCGTACATTTTTCCCTTTATACAGTTTTTCGTGTTTTAGAAGATTAAAGTTATTACTTTAGTGTTGGCATACACAATTATCCAGTTTATCGATTATTTTGAAACTAATATAGCTTAAAATCTGTCTATTTATTGTATACAAATAATAACAAAACGGAGTTATAATTTAAATCTTTTGCCAATTTGTTAAGTGAACAAGAATTAAGATGGATATAAAACCATGGAAAAAACAAAAAAGAACCGGAAAATTAAAATAAAATTAAAAAAGCTTATTCCCAACCCCCACGGACAGCCAAATTCCAAGTTAGTATCACCACCACGCAATGAGTGTTCCGTAGAATCAAAATTGTTGGATCATGATGAAATTGCAAATATCTGTGCTGAAGATATGTATGTTGGGTTAGTAACATGCGGTGAGGGTTCTGTACAGGCAGAATTGGGTATAATGGAGCAAAGTATGGACAATTATAGCGAAATTGTTGATTCTGAAAGTTCATTAGATGAAGACGAAGCAAATCTAAATTTATTGTTTCGCAATAATATAAAAAATGGGCCATTGACAAGAATATTTCTCAAAGTGCATTAAAAAAATAATAAACGGAAGATTTCCAGAATAGAATAGAATAGAATACTCTTTATTATGTACACCATTTAAGTACAAGAACCAACCAGAATCCAAGAACAATACTTCGTACAACGACTGAGGTAAACATAAAATCAATTGAAATAGACTGTGAACATTGGCACAATGGACTCCTTCATCAGCTCATTACTCTTTTCGATAATATGTTGGACATTCCGGATATATTGAGCTTAATTATAAATTTTGACGGCCTTCCTATATACAAGAGTTCCAAAAACGAAATCCAAAAACCCACGTCCCACAAACATGGTGTTGTGGATATACGTGGGAAATAAAATTTCGTGATTATAACTTTGTGAGAAATAAAATTTCGTTTATTTAATTGATAATTTGTTTTTATTTTGTCTCTTAATTGAGGTTGGTCTTCATGCAAACAATAGATAAGAATTTCACAGACAACTTGTCAATTGTATTTACAGATGTTGCTCTTATTTTTCTTTCTTCATTGATTTTCTGTATTACAGGATCATTAGAAGACTTCCCAGAAACAGGTTCTGCTCCGAATGAACTCGAGCCTGGTATTTTATTATTTTGATACATCTGCAATTAAACAAAAAAAAATTGGAACGCTGACTGAAATAGGTTTCCACTTGCTGCTTTGACTTTGAAAATGACATGTGCAATATCGAAAAAAACAAAGCGGATTGGCGAAGAGCGTCGTCGCTTGCTTAGATAAATTATTATCAAAGCAAGCGACGACGACGCTCTAAAGAGAGTTAAATTATCCATTTGTTTTATCCATATATATCGTAGGTACTTATCATATAAAAACAATCTTGTCGAACATACTCTATTATACTCGTATACGCTTTGTTTTAAAAAAAGACTTTTATTTTTAGTATTTCTACTTTTTTAGAGCCTAATAGTTATATTATATATTAAAAAAAAAACATTAAAAACTAGAAAAAAGATAAAAATGCCATAAACAAGGAATCAGATTGTTTTATCGAAAATATTTGGAACACTTTCGATAAAAAATCCGGTTCCTTGCTCACCGCCTTACGGGCCTTGGTCATAATTAGGTTTTCTATATTTTCAACTGAACCCTATTATTAACTGTATTGATGAATATGAATAAGACTTTAAGACAGCTTCTACAATACTTAAATACTAATGTACAGACAATGTTACTCTTTAGGCTGAGATACGTTCTTAAATAACGACTCTGTTATGCAAAAAGCTGCATTAAGGGGTACTAGAAGAGCAAGAGCTGTATTAACTAAGGACACCATTTTATCATAACCTATAAATTGCTTTCCAATTTTACGAGATATTTTATTGTTTGTTTTTGAAATTTCAGTACAAATTTACAAAGGATTTTAACTGTATAGTACACACAATTACGTTTACTATCAATAGAACAGTCCGGGTTACTCTTAAAATTGTTTTCAGATTTGATCACATATTTGTTGTTACAGAAAAAAATTATGTATATTCCTTATTTCGAAGGGGCGTGAGTTTTGAGCTTAAAACTAGTATATATATTCACATAAAAATATCAGTCGCAAGCATAACAACAACGATAAACAGGAAAGAGTACTTACCACTTAGTTATTAAATATATTGTTTCACATAAACTTCACATATGGTCTCTGCCTTGGCACATAGTAAATTTAGAAATGAAATGTAGAATGAATTCAACCACGAACACAATTATAATATATTTATTCTTCTATTAAGATTTTCACAAGCCTGAGTCTGCATAAAAGAATAAAAAAGAAAATTAGAGAATGGAAGCTGTATAAAAGTATCTAAATAGTATCTTAGCCAGCCAAATAGTACAGCTATTATGCAGCTGTTATAAAGCTAAATCTACACTTAAAGCTGTATAATTTTGGGGCCCATTTCAGAGTTACAAGGGTTGTATAGCTTGCTATACAGTCTTTATACAGCAACGTTTAACAGCCTATAGTAAACAAATAACCTATAAATACAGCTTTTATACAGTTTAAAATGTTACTTGGGTCGTCATCATCAAGCCAGATGGGTTGGTAGATCTTCACAGTTGTTTTTACATCACATGTGCATTGCATAGAGCGGCAGATTTGTGTTACGTTTCACTTATCTGTACCTACTTTCTTCTGATTTATCAACCTTTTGCCTTAACATAAAACACGGTAGAGCGAAACCACACTGCTCCCTTGCCCTGCGTTCGTCGTCACAGCGTTGACATAAATTAACATACGTAGCTGTGCCGTGCCTCCAAATCTGTGAGATAGAGCAGTGTGACTTCACCCTTACTCAACGTTAAAAACGTACGTGTACCTACTTCTCGAATTTTTTTGTGTTTTCTAAAAATGATTGTGATTGATGCAATTGGTGATGGATGGGTAGGTGGCACTCGTTCATACTAAAATGGTATTGTTACGTACCAGCATGCGGCTGCGTGCGCATGTGGGAGGCGGGCGGCGCGCGCGCAGCTTGCGGCTGGCTGGGCGCGCTCGCGGCGCAGCGGCCGCACGCGCTGCAGCCCCGCGCGCCCGCGCTCACCGCCGCCGCGCTCACCTGTATAGGTAACACCTGTTGTACTACGTGCACTTGTAGCTTGCGGCTGGCTGGGCGCGCTCGCGGCGCAGCGGCCGCACGCGCTGCAGCCCCGCGCGCCCGCGCTCACCGCCGCCGCGCTCACCTGTATAGGTAACACCTGTTGTACTACGTGCACTTGTAGCTTGCGGCTGGCTGGGCGCGCTCGCGGCGCAGCGGCCGCACGCGCTGCAGCCCCGCGCGCCCGCGCTCACCGCCGCCGCGCTCACCTGTATAGGTAACACCTGTTGTACTACGTGCACTTGTAGCTTGCGGCTGGCTGGGCGCGCTCGCGGCGCAGCGGCCGCACGCGCTGCAGCCCCGCGCGCCCGCGCTCACCGCCGCCGCGCTCACCTGTATAGGTAACACCTGTTGTACTACGTGCACTTGTAGCTTGCGGCTGGCTGGGCGCGCTCGCGGCGCAGCGGCCGCACGCGCTGCAGCCCCGCGCGCCCGCGCTCACCGCCGCCGCGCTCACCTGTATAGGTAACACCTGTTGTACTACGTGCACTTGTAGCTTGCGGCTGGCTGGGCGCGCTCGCGGCGCAGCGGCCGCACGCGCTGCAGCCCCGCGCGCCCGCGCTCACCGCCGCCGCGCTCACCTGTATAGGTAACACCTGTTGTACTACGTGCACTTGTAGCTTGCGGCTGGCTGGGCGCGCTCGCGGCGCAGCGGCCGCACGCGCTGCAGCCCCGCGCGCCCGCGCTCACCGCCGCCGCGCTCACCTGTATAGGTAACACCTGTTGTACTACGTGCACTTGTAGCTTGCGGCTGGCTGGGCGCGCTCGCGGCGCAGCGGCCGCACGCGCTGCAGCCCCGCGCGCCCGCGCTCACCGCCGCCGCGCTCACCTGTATAGGTAACACCTGTTGTACTACGTGCACTTGTAGCTTGCGGCTGGCTGGGCGCGCTCGCGGCGCAGCGGCCGCACGCGCTGCAGCCCCGCGCGCCCGCGCTCACCGCCGCCGCGCTCACCTGTATAGGTAACACCTGTTGTACTACGTGCACTTGTAGCTTTTCCAGTATCTGTCTTAGACACCTGTCTCACCTGCTCGCTGAGGGAAGGGACAAAAGATATACATCTCGTTTTAGTTAAAGAGATAATTCACACTGTCAGCCTTATCACTTATGTTGATCGCAGCGACAAGAGCTATCAAAGATTGTACTCGCTCAGCGGCACTCGCTTGGCGATCAGCGGTTATTTCTAATAGTGCGGGCCGGAGCGAGTATTGCTAGTAATTGCCCGTCGCACAAAAGCACTCGCTTAAAACCGACCATCAAAACTTTCGAATAATGTCTCTCGCTGCTCGCTAACTCGCTTCGAGTTTCAAGCTTGACTCGCTACTCGCTGATCACCGGCGGTGTGACAAGTGCCTTAATCACAAACCAGGTGGAGCCACCCCACGCAACCAGATCGAGCCGCTAGCCGAGCTGCTGCTGGCGCTGAACCGCGCGGCGTGGCGTGACGCCGAGCTGTCGGGCTGGCTGCGCCACGCGCTGGCCACGCCCGGCTTCCCCACGCACCACGCCACCGACTCGCACAAGCACAAGTTCATACAAGCCGTCATCAAGTGAGTACACTATCACTGTACTAGATAGCACTGAACTGCAAGCTTCTCACACAAATATGATCGAGTGATCAAAGTTCCGTCTAATGTAAAAAGTCATAAAGAATGACACTTATACTAGCTACCGAGGATCTTACACAAAGATATTGTTAACCACGCAATGACTCCAGCCAGTCACAACATCGTCCGACCATAGGTACGGTCTGCAGATCCTCCCTTTTCGAATGGAACTTTCTACTCATTTCCTTATTACTATAATATTATGCAGCCATCGTAAACTTGGATGATTTGAAGACCACTTGTCACTGAACAGCGGGTTCAGATTTGAAACGAATGTTTGATTTTTGCCGCATTTTGGCGTATTGTTGCATTTTTTTTTTTTGTAAAATGTAACTACGAGTACAATTTAAATTTTTGTTTACAGAGAGAAAAGCAGTAAGCGACGGTTACTGGAAACGGTGCAAGAGTTCTCTCTAGTTTGCCGCGGCCTCGTGGACACAGAATACGGAAGACAGTCGGTCGCCGCCAAGCAACTGGTGGCGTGAACACTACTATACCTATGTTCCAAAATCCCAGAGCTGCCAGATCTTACTTATTTTCTCTGTGGGATATAGTATTAGTATGTATGTACCTTGAACGTACGCATACCCGCTAGCATAGGCAGACGTTCATATTTCCTTTTTTTAATATGTTGAGTTGTAGAGTTGAGTTAGAGCATATTTCATAATTTAAGGTAGTTTTGCACCCTCCAAAATCCTGGCAGCCTTTCGTTTTCGTTATTTAAAACTAGAAAATAAACTATTCCCATATTCAGCCTTAGGCACTTGTCTCACCAGCGGCGAGGAAGCGATTAGCTTACGACTATTTGCTCGCTGAGGATAGGGACAAAAGATTGAGTAAAAGAGACACATACATTCACAGTCGATAGCTGGCTGTTCGCACTGCCGGCAAGCGGCTCTTATTTATTTATGTATTTATATACACTTAATTGTACACCGATAAAACTTTCAAGAAAACTACAAACTAAAAAAAAACACTAAAAAGTAAAAAATAACAGACGTTTTTCCCCCGAAGGGATAAAAACGATATATTTCATGGTCTGTGCCGTCGGCTTGACCTGTGAGATTACACCTTACAATAATCTTCCAAGAAACACCGTGTCTGTGATCCCCGCCCCGCGCGCCCTCTCCGCGCCCGTCGCGGCACGGCTTGCTAGCTCCGCGGTCTACAGTACCTTGAGATAATAAGTCGTCAAGGACTTACTGAGTCAAGCCTAGGCAAGACTTGAAATATATCGTTTTTATCCCTTCGGGGGAAAAACGTCTGTTATTTCATGGTCTGTGCCGTCGGCTTGACCTGTGAGAAATGTTTGGTTTCTGACGACGCGGGGATGCGTACTGTGACTAACTGTGGAAAGTTATGGTAAGACCACTAAGTGCTTGTAAGATTAAGGGCGCTTTCACATTTTTTTCTTGAATTTTAGCGTTTTATTCGAATTTTGATGTGTGATTTTGCTTTAGATATAGCCTTAAAAAAAATAAAAATATGCCTAAGACAGTTTTGTCATAGCGCTCTTACAAAATCGAATTGCTCAGGTTGACTAAAGTTGAATACCGCGCGTCACAAGATTATATTGATTTTCGACAATTATTTAAAAATATTTACTTTACTTTTAATTAGACCAATTTTTTTTTCAAGCAATATAGCAATGCCACCTTAATTATTAAATATTTTTTATTTGAATTTTGATTATAATTTCATAGATAAAAATTATAGTTTCGTACGGAAAATTGTCAATAACTCTCAGTTTTACAGAATTATTTTTGGTATATTACTGTATGAATTGTAATAAATTGATTTGAACATTCCAAAGTAGAAGATACAGTTGTACCGTAGACATTTTTATAAATGATTAAATTATAATATCTTCGGTGTACCAAGGTATCAAAAGATACCCTAAAGCAACGTTTTGTGAAACATCCTTTGCGGAGTCAAGGATTTTACTGATGTACGTGAACAAATTGAAATATTTATTTAGAACACTCCCAAGATAAATGATCAAACTATCTTAGGCATAGTTTTGTTTTTTTTTTTTTAAGGCTATATCTAAAGCAAAATCACACATCAAAATTCGAATAAAACGCTAAAATTCAAGAAAAAAATGTGAAAGCCCTCTTAAGAAAATGAAAATTCAAAAGTTATAAAAGATACCATTTATTGCATAATAACATAAAATAAATTCTCATAAAGGAAGAAATGATTGCACGTAACAAATTACAATTCTTAATCAACAAGTCTTTGAGATCAATATCAGTCAAATAGTCTTAAAACTAGAATTCACAAGGTTATCGATGGAGTCGTTTTTGGTGGGAACACTAATGATTTCTTTAAAATAATGTTTAATCACATTACGGTCACTTCTCCAGTTACCGTTCCTTAAAATAGAATCTAATGGGACATTATTATCTCTTCTTGATGAAGCTACCGCTGACTTCTGCTGACTGCTTCCTGGAGGGAAGCTAATATTTAATTGTGAGAAAGCGGTTTTCAACCAACCAGCAATTATTGACCGGGAAGCTGGTCCCACTCGACCACGAGTCGTTATAAATAAAGAGTTCACACAATTTCCACCTGCGCATCTCCTTGATTTCGTGAGCGAGAGAAATAAATTTGTCCAATAAACAGGATCAAGTTTAATATTAGGTATTTTAGAAAGCTGCCACGCTGACTGCCTCTGAAGTCTGTTATCCGTTTTGGAGCCAAAATCCGGCCAGAAAGTGACTGCGGTCTCGTCAAGTAACATACTATCTTGATCTATCATGAGTAAAGTAAGGTCATGTATACGCCGACCGGAAGCTAACAGTAAAATGAAAGCTAGATGACGAGATACCTCAAATATACTATCCTTTATTCACAGATAAGGTCTCCATCCAGTTAATAAGTTGAGCAATATCCGAAATGGTTTTCTTTCTGGGCGGTGGATTACTTGTATCGATGGCTTCAATCATCTGTTTTACCAACGGGCTTTCCGAAATTATCTCCCTCTGAAGGGGGCATGCAAAAGTAGCTATTACTGATTTATGCAACTTGATGGTATTAGGAGAGAACTTTTTTACTCTATGGAGAAAGCTCAAATGTAAGGCAACCGTTGTTGCCTCTGGTTTATTTGGATCAAGATTCAATAAATTTCATCTCCTTGTCCAGAGCTTCCACGGTGCCTTATACGTTTTTAATGTTGATTGTCTCCAAGGTTTTTCTAGGAGTTGCTGGTCTTCCTTTGGCCATTTTGAAATTATTTCTGACCACCCCGTATTTTCCATGCTTCCAAACATAACTTTCGAGCGTTCGGGAGATGTTGTTGAGTTACCATGTCTATCATGTGATGTTGCAGGTTCCTGATCCGGAAGGGGTGATCTATCGTTCTCGATCGCAGATCTGCTTTCCAAAACACCTTCTCCCACCGAGGGGCTATGAGGATATACATTCCATTTGCATGGTTCAGATGTGATAGTACCCTTGGGATTAGAGATGGTGGTGGGAAAACCCAGGCTAGCTTGAACTCCCACATCTTGCTGAAAGCGTCGATGAACAAGGCTTCTTTGTCCGTCACATCTCGAGTGACGTAGGTTGAGACAACCCTGGATGCGTTTGTGGCAAAAAGGTCGATCTCTGGGACTCCCCATTTCTGGAATATAATGTTGCAGACCTTTTCTGATAGGTGCCAATCCACTATGTGTTTCTGTCTGGACAAGCTGTCGGCTACGTCGTTGTAGATTCCCGGTAGGTATTGTGGAACGATTACGGTATCCATGCGTAGGGCTAATTTCAGGAGAAGAGATGTCAATTTTGTTAACTGTGAGGAACGAGTTCCACCCTGATTTTTTATGTAAGAAATTACAGTTCGGTTGTCCGATTGTATTATTACTCGTTTTCGTCTCAAAAACTCTCTAGGCGAAAAGCTTGTACCACCGCGTACAATTCCTTCATGTTGATATGCCAGTAATTTTGTTGAGGTGTCCATTCGTCGCAAATTAGTCTTCCATTTACCTGAGCTCCCCAGCCTGTGTCCGACGCATCTGTTGTTACTAAGACTGTTTCGTGACACGTGAAAAGCGCTGTAGTTCTCTCTAGGTTTTCCAACCACCACTGACATTGCTGAAGGGCCAACATTGGTATGGGAAACTTCTTTCTCCTTAAGCAATCTGGAAGTGTCTGTGCCGCCCGTTGTATGTTTCTGCAGTGTAGTCTTCCCAGAGGGATAACAAAGTTGGCGAAATTTAGTTTCCCAAGCAGGCTCTTGGCTGATATCCAACTCCAGGTTCGTACTTTTAGTAGTCGTGTCAAATCTTTTCGTAAGGATATCACCTTCTTTTCTGGTAGAGCTCGCAGATTTCTGGCAGTGTCCCACAGGATCCCTAAGTATTCCAAACGTTGAGTCGGGTAGTTCAGGGATTTCTCTCGGTTGATTATCCATCCCAGCTTTTCTAAGAACTGGACTGTTTTTGCAACGCTAACTTCTAGCCTTATAGGGTCCTGATCGGCTAAGAGAAAATCGTCTAGGTAGACTATTACCCTTATATCCATCTCTCGCAGACGTGAAGCCATCCAGTTCGACACTCTGGCAAATGTTAAGGGAGCGGTCGACAGTCCGAAAAGAAGGCATGAAAACTGAAGGAATTTTCCTTGATGAACTATGGAGAGGAACTTTCGGTGTTGTATTTTCACAGGTATATGAAAATAGGCCTGTGAAATGTCTATTTTTACAAGATAGTCTCCCTGTTGTAAGAATTGGGGGACCTTTAGATGATTCATTAAACGGAACTTTTTTGGTCGAAGATATCTGTTCAAGCCTCGAAGGTTGATAATTGGTCGAGTTTTTCCATCCGGCTTGGGTACCGGAAACATTTTGGATAAAAACCCTGTTTTTGATGTTGTAACTTCTAATATACCTTGCTGCACTAGCGAGTGGATCTCTAAGTCCATCTTTCTTGTATCGTATGGATGTCGTGTTTGGGCTGAGAGAGGAATCAGAGGGGGTTTCTTTATGAAAGGAATCGAATAACCTTTTATTATGTTTAAGATGCTTAGGGGTGCCCCCTCCCTCTCCCATATTTTTAAGAAGGGTAGTAGCCTTCCCCCTCTGAATTCTTCTGTGTCAATTTCGCTTGGGATTCTCTTTTCCTCTGGGTCCTCCACCAGGCGTCGTCTTATGTCCCTGTTTACCCCCATAGGGACGTTTCCAATTTTCGGACGCTTTGTTGGTGTTGAGCTTGCGAAAGAAAGGTTTTGGCGCTTTAACAATTTTGCCTGATCTGGGTCGTTGGTGCGATGATGGCTGAGGGACATTGTAATGTTTTGATTGAAAAGGCTTTTTGTACTGTCCACGAAATAAATGCTGGTGAGCTGGTTGTTTTAATAATTCCGATATCTCCTTGTCACAGAAGAGATGGGAAGTCGAAGGGGGGATTGTATTCAAAATTGACGCCTGGTATTCATCCTGTAGTGTGTGTCTTATTGTTTGTACTTACGCTCTTTATAAACTTCCTAGATAAATTAATACGTAGCTGCATAGCCATTTACTTGATTCCTAGAACCTTTTTAACTTGTATTTTCTAAGTTTTTCTGTAAATTAATTATCTTCAATGCTTTGTTTACATTTCTTGTATTGTCATTATGTCAGTTAGACAAGCCTAGTTTTCTTTTTAATTCTATTGTGAAGTTAGCTAGGAGTTTCAGGTCGCATAAGAAATTGTTATCAGACCTTTCTTAAAGTCCATTTTTCTTTTCCATCAAATTCTAGAAACTCATATCAAATTCAAAATAAAAGCGAGCCTTCATTTTAGAGCCATCGTAAAGAAATGGTCAGTCTTCGTTTGGAGCTGAGATGAGCAAGAAGTCTGAAAAAGTTTCTTAAGAGTGACTGAGAGGACAGTTTGCCTCCAGGGAACCAGAGAAGTCGCCCTCCCTCCTATATTAAGAGTAGACTTAGAGGAAGTTTCTAAGTTTACCTCCTCGAACCTGATAAGTCGGCCTCTCTCCTTGCCGCCTTTAAAGGACACCTTGATGCCTGGGCTGAACGAGCCTGGGAGGAAGACGTTACTCGGCCCATCCTCTCCAGCCCTCTGAAGAGTGACGACCCTCCAGTCCTCCGGTTCTTCAACGGACCCTGCCGGCCCTCCGGTTCTTGAACGGACCCTCCAGTCCTCCGGTTCTTCAACGAAGACTTCATTTTCATCTCACGTCCGCTCATCTTTCTCATTCATCAGACGTTCGTTGTGTAATTCATTAAATTTATACTAGTATTTATTTGTCCTTTTTCCTTTTAGCACGATTCCCCTCCTAGGTAGGTGAGTGCTTGTGACCTCACCTCACATTTTACAGGCTCCCCCTGTAAAATGTAACGTTACAATCCTTGGGTAGTAAACTATTTCTCCTTTGTTCTATCACCTCAGATCTGCGCCCACATACATATTGCAGAAGGTTGTTGGATATGACTCTGAACTGAGAGTCTGTTGAAAAAGCAGATTTCAGGTCCTGCTTCAGCAACGGATGTTTATCCGAAAGACCTTTTAAAGTGTTAGCCAATACATCTCTTTCTAATAGCAGACCATGTAAAATTGTGCCTAAAGTGTAATCAGCTCGTGTCAATTGTTCCTGCATTGGTGACGGGGATACTTGCGTTGCAAGGACCGCATTAGCTTTCAATGCGCTAAAGACTGGTGAAGCATGTAATACTTTTTGTTCATCGATGTACCTTATCTGCTTATACGATATATCCCCTAGTCTCTGGCATTCAGTGTCTTGAATAGCGATGTGGGGTTTTGGAGCAGGGATGGTGGGCTCCTGTTCTTTGGTTTTGGGCGCGAAGTCAAAATCTTCCTCCAGATCCTCATCAGTAGGTAGACCTGGGGCTCTCCATGCTGACTCTTCTATTTGTGGTAAGTCGGAACTAGGAGATGGTCCTGGAGCAAAGTTCTCGTCAGTGTCTGAGCCAAACTCTTCAGACTCGTCGTCGGATTGAGGTGTGAACTTTTTCATAAATGAGAACAGCATGTCTTTTATTTCAGTCTGAGATTGTTCTAATTTGTCTAATCTTGAGAACTTCTTAGGTTTGGCCTGACTAGAGAAGAGAGAGTGTGTTGTTGATGCGTCATCAATTTCATCTTCCTTCTCCTTAGAAAGCTCTTTTGAAGCTTCTTTTCTGCTCAACAACAAAGGTTTTAGGTGGACTAGAGCAGCAACCACCAACTCATTTTGAACGGCAGAACCCCTTACTCTAGCGGCCACGGAAGGGGGGCCAATTATTAACCCGACACAAAGGGGCCGTTCGAGCATTTTATTTATTTATTTATATATGCTTTATTGTACACCAACAAAAATAAAAACATAAAGAAAACCTTAAACTAAAAAAAAATATACAAATGGCGGCCTTATCGCATTCCGCGATCTCTTCCAGGCAACCAGGAATGGAAAAAAAAAAATAGCCTGGACATGAAATGGGGCAGACACTTGGTGCAAATATGAAGTTAACATATATTTTTTTTTTTACTGACAAAGAATATAGATATTAAATAGGAATATAAACTATACAATATACAAAAATATATACACAGATACATACATACTTAATCTTCATGTCTCTAAACACTTTTTCCGGTAGACTAGTACAGTCAGGCGAGAAAGCTCTAGCAAGGCTTACAGTTCGAAACGCAAACCTTATTTTATTTAGAACCTGAGGATCCAGCTCAGGACCTAAAAGTTCTTCTTTCTTGAGGGGAATAACCTTCCACTCTAGCCATCCTTCAGGTAAATGTGCAACTGCTAGCTTCTTTATCCTTTTCAGGATCTCGTTATCGCCAAGACCTTCAGCTTCCCACTCCAGAAGGGATTCAAGGGTAGAAATTTCGTTTGGTGTCGCCATCTGAAAGCGAGCAAGCTGGTGAGTGCACGCAGCAATACATAACGTAAAAGCTCAAATTGAATGCACAGCTATTTTAAACTAGCCAAATGGCACGTCATACCAAGCCGTACGGTTGCTCAGATCGAGCCGTACGGCAGCTCAGATCGAGCCGTACGGCTGCTCAGATCGAGCCGTACGGCTGCTCAGATTGAGCCGTACGGCTGCTCAGATCGAGCCGTTCGGTTCCTCAGATCGAGCCGTACGGCTGCTCAGATTGAGCCGTACGGCTGCTCGGATCGAGCCGTACGTCTGCGCCAGATGAGCCGTAGGTACCACTCGAATTGAGTTATATGGCGACTTGAATCGAGACGTATGTCTGATTAGCTCAGGTCATACGATATCTGAGATCGTAGAATGCGAGTCTCAGTAGGTATAAAATAATCCACGTAAACAACGCATAAGAAAACAAATTCGGAAACAAAATACCTAATTATAAAGTTATTTAGTCCAAAACAAAAACACTTTTACCTATAGTTTTATCTTTTTTATGGAAAATGAAGCTAGATAAATTCAGACGAAATGTCTGAACAATGTCATCGTAATATTACAAGCACTTAGCAGAACAAATATTCACTTACCAGTACTTTAGAACAATCCACAAAGTATCAAAAAAATTCACAACACGATCGTTATTAATTTATAATAACAATCTCGAACGAAACTTCGTCGTTACTATTTACGCACAGTGACACTAGTGCACTTCGAAGCGTTATCGAAAGCGTACTGTAGACCGCGGAGCTAGCAAGCCGTGCCGCGACGGGCGCGGAGAGGGCGCGCGGGGCGGGGATCACAGACACGGTGTTTCTTGGAAGATTATTGTAAGGTGTAATCTCACAGGTCAAGCCGACGGCACAGACCATGAAATAACTTTAATTTCGGAAGTCGGTGTCAAAATACGAAGGAACTAACAAAAACACCGACTTCCGAAATTAAAGTTATTTTTTACTTTTTAGTGTTTTTTTTTTGGAAGTCGGTTGTATTTTTTTGTAAAAAGTTTTTTATTTTTCACTTTTTAGTGGTACCGACCCCATACCTAACAACCTCCTTTTTGAAGTCGGTTAATAATTATACAGAAGAAAATTCGCAAAAGAAGCTCACTTTAAGAAGTATTTATTAGTTTTTAGACTAGATGCTGATAATCCAGGCTGCAGCATCAGGCCAGACTTTATGTCAACATTGCATTGAACTTAAAATTTAGTCCTGTTTAAAATGAGCCCAAACACGACTATGGTGCTGTAATACCAAGGTTTGTACTTTTTCTGATGCTCCTGGCTTCAGCATCAGGTCTCTATGTACTTCGGTGTTCCTCATTAACAGTATGTTTATCCACACATCGAGCCCTTTTCAATGAGCCTAAACACGATATATCTGCTGTTAGTTGTCGAGGAGTTAGGTACTCTGCAGCATCAGGTCATGACTTGATGATCATGAGACCAAATGTGGCAAATGCCCTATCAAACATCAAAACAATTTACTAAAACAATCCTTGCCTGTTCGAGTAACTTCTTACCTACTGTTAAGGAGTTGTACCTTCCATCATCAGCCCAGCTACCTGAGATGGTGACAACCATACGCAAATACACAAGATACTTCACAATATATGCGAAAAATAATGAGTAAGCCTATAAAATTTGAGGTTCGCCCTCGATTTCTCTAAGATCCCATCATCAGATCCTAACTTGGTGACAGTGGGACCACCTCAGAACTATCTACTTTCGAACAAAAAAAAGAATTTTGAAAATCCGTTGACAATTGGCGATATTCGATGAACAAACATACAAAAAAAAAAAAAAACAATCATCCGAACATAGTACCTCCTCCTTTTTGTGAAGTCGGTAATAAAACACATAAATGTACAATGGGCGGCCTTATCGCATTCCGCGATCTCTTCCAGGCAACCTGTCTTACCTCTAGTTGATCGCAGCGACAAGAGCTATTAAAGATGTACTCGCTCAGCGATGCTTGCTTGGCGGTCAGAACTCACCAACCAGCGGTAACTATAATGCGGGTCGGAGCGATTATTGCGAGTAAAAGCCCGTCGCACAAAAGTACTCGCTTAAAAGCCGAGCGTTAAAACTATCGAAACTTTTCACTTGCTACTCGCTGCTCGCCAAGTCCTTTAGAGTTTCAAGCTTTACTCGCCACTCGCTGACCGCCGGCGGTGAGACAAGGGCCATAATTTCAGCCTTGTGGATAAGATTTAACTTCTTGAGGTGACCAGCTCAAGGCGTTACTAATTAAGAACAACAAAAAAAAACATGCAAAAATTTAAAAAAAACCGGCCATGTGCTAGTCGGACTGGTGCACGAAGGGTTCCGTACCGTTGAATAGGTAAAGCCCCCCTTAAATATTTCAACTGAGTAGGTATTTTGTGAATATTTCAAGTGCCTACCTGTTGCCATTATTGATATCGAGCAAAAAAGGGCAAAAAATCGCGTTTGTTATGTATGGTAGCCCCCTTAAATGTTTATTTTATTTTGTTTTTAGTATTTCCTGTTATAGCGGCAACAGAAATACATAATTTGTGAAAAGTTCTTGAGATACAGAGACAGACGGACGGACAGACAGCGAAGTCTTAGTAATAGGGTCCCGTTTTTACCCTTTGGGTACGGAACCCTAAGAAGAAGACTACCAAAAATGATTAAAAGTGTCATGTAACTTCAGCACCTGATATGATCTATAAATTGGCCGTCGGCTCAAACTAGCAGATAGGCGTATGTTCAAAGTATAATTATAGTAACACAACTTTATCCACATATTTTGTTAGGTGAGAAAATAAGTAAGAGGCTCTGTGATCTTGTACTGAATATTATCAATGTTCTCATAACCTCGCCTCTTTCTATTAGGTACACCTAGTAGTCGTGTTATTATAGACGTTAAGAATAATATATTTCACAATAATCTTGCGAAGCGTCGTGGGTCTTATGTCGCCACTGAATTTCCGCCGTGTCACTAAAGACACGCCACTCGAAAACAAGACATGTGTTAATTAATTGCTCTTTTCACATTTATAGCCTTAGTAATAAAGTTGAAAATTGATCAACCGCCCTTTCTCAACTGCGATTAAGACCCAAGACACTTGAAAGAAAACTGAAGTATATCTTTGTTATGTTTTCGTTTCGCTTTAGGTCACTCGACAAAACATGCAGTTGAAGTTTTACGAGAAGTATCATGAATTTTATTAGTATCTTGTAAAAAATTGACATTGTAAATAATGCATTAAATCGTGATAATCATCTGTATATATATTCCGTAATGATGTCGTTATAGAGATCTAAAATAAAATACCAAAAATACCTTTTTTTGTATTTATTTTAATTTAAAATATTTAATATGTAGAACACTATTGGATAATATTTTATACTTAAACTAACGATTTTAAAAATAATTAAAGTATACTATGAATATTAAATGTATAGATCAAAACATGGAGATGCTTTATAACAATGATTTAGCAATATCGAGTATAGAAGAGTACCTAACGAGACACTGAAGTTAGTGATACACTTATGACTATAGTTGCCAGCTCAAAAAAATTAAAGAAAGGCGGATAGATCTGTTATTTTAGCCGGACATTTCTCTCTTCTCTCAAGAGTATTTTTTTATTTATGAACAATTTTGTCATGGAAATGTGCATACAATGTTTTTTATAACATAACAACAATTTGAAACATATTTTTTTGAAATCAATAATCTATTCATTTTAGCCGGGCAAAGGTGTAAAAAGCCAAAATTGTCCGGCTAATTCGTAAATTCTGGCAACCCTATTAACATGACTTACATTATAATTACATATTAGAACCGAATTAATACCAACACTGAGCAATCTACTCTAAAATAAGAAGTTTCTAGGAGTTGTGTTTGTAGGTCAAATTATATAATATTGGGGGCCGTAGCGAAAAAGGGACGGCACTATAACATCTATATAATAGCGTGCATCCATCTTTTTCTAGACTTAAAAAAAAACGATGACCAGACAGCCCGTTACAATAAGAAAACGTTCAATCTGGACATAGGATGGTGAGAATAGTACTTCTTAAAGCTGATACAATATTATAGACACAAAAGAGCTCAGGTTATAGTTCTAAACACTGAGATATATTAATTGCGACTGTTTCGCTAACAATGCAATCAACATCGTCCGTAACAACAAAAACGATATATGTAATAAAGATTCACAGACAAGATATACAATGCGTGTTCTCGCGTTTAGGCAAATTACCTATTTTGGCAAGTTTACGATTACAATCTTATTGAAACCACAATTAAATTCGAAAAAACCTTTCGTAAAACTTTCATAATTATTATACAATCACAGTTCAATCTCATCACTATATCCAACAGATGAACAGGCTACTTTCTTCATAACATCACGTAAGGATAAGAATAAGAACAGTCAGCCAAAAAGAAGCCTACCACTCATTCTGCCACTTGGCGTATTTGTCAAAATATTTACGTCACTTGTTCAATACAAAATAAGGGTTATTTCGAAGATTATAAGGTATATTTTGTATTGCACAAGTGACGCGAATATTTTGACAAATGTGTCAAGTGCCAGCAATAGATTAATATTTGATAGCACTATTCTGATTTCAAACAGTAAGGTTTATTTTCACTTGCAAAAATAATTTGACAATATTCTAAATCTTGACGTCACTATAGTATCGACATGCATTCCTAGCAAACCCCCGTCGTTCTTATAGAAAACAATAGTCTCTATGAAATAATGACAACAAAAACGATGAGCGACGATCGCCTTCGATTAGGAATGGACTGATATAGCAGACCACCTCAACATCATCTAACCCATTCTCCTGCACCTTTTGTGTGTTTAAATTTATTTGGGGTCGGCGAAGAACGTCTTCTATTTTCATAAACCTCCTTTTTCCGTAATATCAATATTCACATTATCGATTTTACTCAATTTTCATTTCCTAGTATTTATGTTAACCTTTTTGGCTGACTTACGGCCGAAACCAATATCCTATCTATCACATTGGAGATAGAAAAACAAATGAAACAACAGAAACCCTATATAATTTTCATATTGTTTCATTTGTTTTGCTATCTCCAGTATGCCAAATCTGGTGATAGTTAGGTTATTGGGTTCGGCCGTTAATCGACAGCAAGCTAACTCTCTGTTAGATTACTAGTGTGATTTACGAATCAGACTCATCTTTAGATTCTTGTGCGTTTGAGGTTTGGCATTTGCCGATCTCGACATCAAAATCCAAGAATTTGTCAGGTTCGCAGTGCCTGTTCTTGAAGCGGAGGAAGTTGAGCGCCTGGTCCAGTGTTAGGTGGAAGCAATCCTGGCGGCTCACGTTCAGAGACGAGCTCTCGAGGTCACTGTGCGTGGCCCGCGAGTACTTCAGGCTCCGGCTGTTGTGCTGACCTTCCACGGTGACCTAGATTTAAACAGAATAGATGTGTTTATATACATACTGAACTTGTAAAGTATGTTAATATTCTACTAGCAGAGCACTGCAGACAGAAGCAAAATACAGCGTACGTAAGCAAAGATTGCATGATATTCTAAAACAAATGAGATGCAACTTTTAGTAAATAATCGCTAATCGTGTCTTTGTGCAATGAAATGACGTTCAAATGATCGATTGCAAGATTCAACGATAACTTTCGGGAAACGAAATCTACGAAACTCTTATAATCATTTTATTATCAGGCAACTGAGACCCATAGATAAATAAGTAAAATTAAAATATACAAAAAACAATAATAAACTAATTTATATTGATAAAACCTTGTTAGAACTATAGCTATACGCGTCATGTTGTCGGGTTGTTGTTGTTTCCTATGGGGTCAGTATAGAGAAATAAGCAATGTGAATGTGGTACTTTCTGTGGTACTAAGTGTGCACTCCGAAGGGTGATCTACAAAAGTGCAAAGTGAATGGTTTGACCATACCTCATAAGTGTAATGTTTGGCCTTGCGCTTGGGCCCGATGTAGGCCACGTACACGATGACGCCCCACGTGCGGATGTCCACGTCCACGCGCAGGTGGAAGTACTCGTCCATGGCCATGATGAGCCAGGTGTCGTGCTGCTCAGAGTTCACCTTCATGGAGAACTTGTGTTTGCGACCGATCTTCACTATCGGGAGGTGCTTGCACTGAAACGGTGGATGGGAAGTTTGTTAAAATGATTGTATTATCTTGTGGTCTGTTGCGCAGCGCACCGTTTTTGTGAACTTCTATCTCTTACTGTAAGGGGAAAGAAACTGTGGCGAAAACAATATGGGTACATCTCGGAATGAGAGATAATAAGCTGGAAACTCGTCATTTTGGCGTAGTCTCATAAGATATCGTGTCTGCGTCGTAAGTTATTTAAGGTCTGATATCACAAAAAACGTTTTTGGATAGCAATACCTTTTTTATGGATGGGAAATCATCAAATGACTCCTCCCGCTCTGGGCGAAGCAGAAGGTATACCTACGATCAAAATTTACGCTCTACTACTTTTTCAGATAGGTAAAGGACATAAAACGCGCAGCGCTCACCAGACCTATACTGTAATAATTATATGGTCAACCGTCGGTGATTAATACCGTGTACAGTTAAGAATTAATAAAATATTATAAGGTGCATGCGAGATTACATCTTATTATCTCTTATTCCGAGGTGAAACGGTAATGTAAATGGACTTTTGAGCAGTTACCCGTACTTCTTGAATAAACCCGTGTAAATTTTCAAAATTTTGTTACAAATAAAAATTTCAAGGTTTATTATATACTAGCTGACCCGCGCAACTTCGTTTGCGTCACATTTTCCATTAATACTCCGCTCCTATTTGTCTTAGCGTGATGATATATAGCCTATAACCTTCCTCGATAAATGGGCTATCTAACACTGAAAGAATTTTTCAAATCGGACCAGTAGTTCCTGAGATTACCCCCTATATACAAACTTACAAACATACAAACTTACAAACAAATGTTACCTCTTTATAATATTAGTATAGATTTATTCGGCATGACACGCGCCGCGATCGATTTGTGCCACGTTAGCTTGCCAAATCTACATAACATTGTTTCCGCCGCGTCCCGCTGCAAATCCGCGAGCGAATTTACTGATCGGTATCGCGGCCACGCGTTGTGGCACTCTTCATATCAGTCTTAGCTTTCGCTGGTAGTGTCGTGCCTAACTGTTACCTGGAAGTGATGCGCCAGCTCGTGGTGCGCCAGCGGCGGGTGGCGCGCGCAGGGCGGCGCGGGGCAGTGGTAGCGGCGCGCGCCGCAGGACGCCTCGTGCGGCACTCACCTGGAAGTGATGCGCCAGCTCGTGGTGCGCCAGCGGCGGGTGGCGCGCGCAGGGCGGCGCGGGGCAGTGGTAGCGGCGCGCGCCGCAGGACGCCTCGTGCGGCACTCACCTGGAAGTGATGCGCCAGCTCGTGGTGCGCCAGCGGCGGGTGGCGCGCGCAGGGCGGCGCGGGGCAGTGGTAGCGGCGCGCGCCGCAGGACGCCTCGTGCGGCACTCACCTGGAAGTGATGCGCCAGCTCGTGGTGCGCCAGCGGCGGGTGGCGCGCGCAGGGCGGCGCGGGGCAGTGGTAGCGGCGCGCGCCGCAGGACGCCTCGTGCGGCACTCACCTGGAAGTGATGCGCCAGCTCGTGGTGCGCCAGCGGCGGGTGGCGCGCGCAGGGCGGCGCGGGGCAGTGGTAGCGGCGCGCGCCGCAGGACGCCTCGTGCGGCACTCACCTGGAAGTGATGCGCCAGCTCGTGGTGCGCCAGCGGCGGGTGGCGCGCGCAGGGCGGCGCGGGGCAGTGGTAGCGGCGCGCGCCGCAGGACGCCTCGTGCGGCACTCACCTGGAAGTGATGCGCCAGCTCGTGGTGCGCCAGCGGCGGGTGGCGCGCGCAGGGCGGCGCGGGGCAGTGGTAGCGGCGCGCGCCGCAGGACGCCTCGTGCGGCACTCACCTGGAAGTGATGCGCCAGCTCGTGGTGCGCCAGCGGCGGGTGGCGCGCGCAGGGCGGCGCGGGGCAGTGGTAGCGGCGCGCGCCGCAGGACGCCTCGTGCGGCACTCACCTGGAAGTGATGCGCCAGCTCGTGGTGCGCCAGCGGCGGGTGGCGCGCGCAGGGCGGCGCGGGGCAGTGGTAGCGGCGCGCGCCGCAGGACGCCTCGTGCGGCACTCACCTGGAAGTGATGCGCCAGCTCGTGGTGCGCCAGCGGCGGGTGGCGCGCGCAGGGCGGCGCGGGGCAGTGGTAGCGGCGCGCGCCGCAGGACGCCTCGTGCGGAGCGCGGCGCCGCAGTCGCACCTCGCGCCCGCAGCCGTGCCGGCACGGGTAGCGCAGCATCTCCGCCACCTGCCACCACACCAAATGATTCACTACTCCATTCGACCGAGCGAGCTATTTTTTAGGCAACACTGATAGGTATACCTGATTCTGGGCGGTTTTTTCAAAGGTCCAATAAAATACGAATAAGAGATCTGAATTGAGAACTTGGAAATAATTTACAGTTATTTTTGATATCGTATCTAAGATTTGCGATTTAACAAGTAAAATAATTTAATAAGTTTAAATTATTTTTAGGTTTATTGACTGGCAAAAGATAAAAATTCAAAAACACAACGTGTCATGAAACAACCTACCCCTTCCATAGCCCTATTGCGCACGGACGAGAAGGTAGTGCGGCACACGGGGCACGAGGCGAGGCGCGTGCGGCAGCGGCTGCACACCAGGTGGCCGCGCCGGCACTGCGAGATGGGCGGCTCCATCCACTCCAGGCACACCGGGCACTCCAGCAAGCGGAGCAGACTCTGCGCCGGACACACAAGTGGATACGACACTTTATACAGGCTCAATTGGGTGATGCTGGGCTGTTCAAACCACAGCTCATATTGTGCAGCACACGACGAGTAGTTTGAAAAAGAAATATTAATTGAGACCTTCGCTGTAAGTCTCGAGCCCGATTTTTATGAAAATCATAACTGCATCATTGGATTTTTGAAAAATCGTTATTCCTACCCATCAAACAACAAGAAAACATCATTCATTTTTTTTTATTTCAATTCAATTTTTAACCAATTAAATATTAAAAAATCTGACTAAACCTACCAAACTAAACCGTTACTAATATTTTTTTCAAAAATCAATGATGCAGTTGTCGATTCTTGGGCCCGATAAGCATAATTGTTTTTTTTTTTGTTGTAAGTTGATGTATTTTTTTATTTAAATTTTTTTTATGATCTATTTTATTATTTTTGTGGATTAGATAGTATTACACGCCCTTTAATAAGTCGGGTAAAAAAATTAAATGAACGATGATACAAAAGCGCCAAATCACCTTTTTCAATAGTTTGCACAGTAGAGAAAATATAATTTTGCAGCCAGCTTAGATATCATCAAACTTTATGCTTATTTTATTACATAGCCATGGTGTTAAAACAAAATGGTGGAATTTCCGCACCCGAGACCAATGCTCTAGGACTAGGAGGTAAATTAATAAAATGGTTTGTACACCGTCACCATCTATAAATCATTGTATGCAGGGATTTTTTGTAATAAAAATAATAAACAACTTTATTTTATTACTTTCTTTAAACCCAAGCCAACTAAGATGAAAATAAATGATGGATACAGGTTTTTATTACAGATGATATGAAGCGATAAAACTAATTGAAACCATTAATTTCATCATAAATTCAGTAAAAAAAAACTCACTTGGTTAAACTCTTGCACAGAATAGGGCTCTGCGTTTTCATCAGTTGCTGAAATATTGAGAAAAACATATTTATGATTAAAACTTCTTGAGATTCATGCTGTCAGCAGAACAGATGCGATACTGTTCACAGACGATGAATAACGCATTGAGCGTAGAAAGAACCCGTTAATCTGGGTGTCAAAACTCTTAAGATCTTTTAAAAGTCGACGTTTTCAATTAATATGCAAAATGGTAACTTACTCTCCCGTTTTCTCTTCACGCCATGGAAGGGAGACTGCTGTGCAGTGTCGGCATTCTCATCAGAATTTGTTGGCACCTGGAAGGAAAGCTGTACCAGTTATGTAAGGGTTAAATAAAGCTTGTACACAATGCCTCGCCGGCTTCAGACCATGATGGCTAACTACAAAGCGATCGTTCACAGCGTTTTCGTTCTATAAAAACATCAATATGATATTTAAAACATTTAATTTGCAAAAAGGGTGTAGAGGTGATATTTTTAGAGTAGGTATAACGTGTATTGGAAATAAAGATTTTATAAAAATATAGGTAATTTTGTTTTCAAACAGTTGTGTGGAAAAGTTTTGCATTTTCTTCTGCTTTTGACAATGGTGATACAGCATTCGCTTCGCATTAAGATGTGTTGTAAGCAAAAAGCCGTTTCCGCACCAACTCCTGTTTATAACTTGATCCCATTGTATCCTTAAATTTTAAGAAGATAACAGGCGAAATAGATAGTAGACAGGAAAGCGCTAATCTTGAAACAAGAGCTCAAATAATTTACAAGATATGGCCACTTACACAACCATTAAAAGAATTAGAATTTCATCTTGTAGCACGTTGAGTTTGTGGTCCCAAAACTTTAGTATCTGAGATTTTGGATTTAAATATCGAATGACGAAGATGGAGTATGGTTTACCACTAAAAAAAAAGTTTTTATTAAAAACATGCATTTACTACTACTACTTGCAATTTGTTGCGCTGAAGCAGATTTTGGTAAATTGTTAGTATACCTACATACAGCTGACCTTTAGCCCGTTTTCACTACAAATACGCGACGCTTAAAAAGTTAATGCCTTAATATGATGGCGCTGTAACCATGGTTATGAGTATCCTCCTGTACTGCTCAATGGAGGAACGCGTGGTACTCGTGACGGTATATGCTTAGAAAGTTTATACGTACGTTTAGAAAAAAAAAAAAGAGATGCCAGTAGAAAATATAAAAATCTGAACTTTAAAGCTTAAAAATTGTAAGCGCATTGTTGCTTGTCTTATATGTTGGCTTAAAGGCAGCCTTATACCTTCGAAGATGATATCTCTATCCTTTATTTGTTTTTTTTTTGTTTTAAGCTTAGAAATGCTATGATTTTTAAAATTGAGCAAGCTCAATAAAAGCTTGAGTATCGGCAAGCACCCAAAAACCGACGCAAGCATCAATCATAATACCATTTAATGGTACGGTTGTGGCCATAGAGTATATAACCACTAGAGAGCGTATAGGCCGATTTCTTCTAAGTAGGTACGCGGCTCACTACAGCGGGCCGGGGGACGAGGAACAACGCGCGGCTGCAATTGGTCCGTTCAAGGTCAAGTTGCATAGGTAGCCTATGGTTAGTGGTGGCACTACTTGATTAAAGGAAAATAGTCGATATCGATAAAATGGATTTTAACATTATAAAAATACTCAATCCAAACAAACAGCGCTATATCTTGTTTAAACAAAGTTTCCCTATTAACCTTATCTTTCCACTTTTATTTTAATTCTGAAATCTTCGAAAATCTAAAATGAAAACATATATGTCAAACACACAGATGAAAAATCTGAGACCCTCCTCCTATTTTTAAAGTCGTTTAAAAGTAGTTACGTGTTTAATGTAAGTATGTGAATTGATTAAAAATTGTATTAGTTGTAATTTTATGATCATCGATAAATCGACTTCAATCATTAAACGTATCAGCACAGATTTTTACGATAGAAATACAAAGGGGAAGAAAGGGATAAAAATATAAGTATTTCCTAATGAAAGAAAGAGAATTTTCCAAAAGACATCAACGCGCGCTTCTCACAGTGTGCTCGTTCACCTAACCACCATTTTATATAGACCCCTGCAGTGGCTCATCATCTGATTCAAATCAAAAATATTTTGCGTAGTCTTTACTCTCCGATGAAAAGTTATACCATCATTTTTGTAACAAAAGGTCTAGGAATGTTTCCCACACAAATTCACCGGGTATGAAGGCATTTTTATGCGTTATAAATTGCATAAAAATTAAAACGATTTGTAAAAACTTAGCATGCCCACAGGTCTAACAATTGGTCACAACTAAAATGGTTACTAGTGCGGCTGCCTAACATCTGAGCAAAAACACTAATAGTTTTCGTGCGTCGGGGCACTGTATGCGCAGTCAAGTGGTTTAATAGTCTTTTGTTGTGGCAGTATGTATAAAAATTGTCGATGGAGCGACCCCAAAACTATATTGAAGTAGATTCGTCTTAAAAAAAAAAACTAACTCGGCAAATTAATACTATTATCGTCAGTTAAATATAAACATATGAACACGCCTGAATCCGCCGTAGAGTTTGACAGAGGTGGTCCCACAGTTTTCGAGGTACAGTACGAATAATTTATGTTTGCCCATGCGAAGTACGTCGCCATCGATGCATGCGCAGAATGTCAATTTGACAAGAAACTTATAACAGCGCTTGCGCGGGTAGGTCGCGTATGCAGTCTCAGTCCCTCGTATACGTTCGATGCATACTTGTGTCTCGCTTACTCAATGCAATACGACTGGTGGTACGAAAAGTGTTATTGTTTTAAAATATTTATTTTGGTTTTTCTTACTGTTTCATTTGTGTTTTGTGTGTTTTTGTGGTGTATATTTTTGTTGTGTTACTTTGTGACCTTGTTATTGTTACTGGTTGTGTTTCTTGTTAATAATACAAAACGTATAAATCAGAAAAATATTCTACGAACGTGACACTTTTTTACGCGATGGGACCTGCGCGGTCGTCACTAAAAGCTAACTTCGCATGGGTAAAGATAAAATATTCGTACTGTACATAAGTACCCTGCAACAGGGGCCAAGCCACATTCATCATCAATCAGTCTTTACGGTAAATTATGGTCGCAAAACTGTACTTATGAACATTCGCTAAGTATGGAAGTATTTTTTGGGGGCCGAGTCACCCGCGTCCGTAGGAGAATACCCTTCAGCGAATCCCTACACGTGGTCCCTGGGTGGTGCTAAACAGGTGACACTAACCGCCTCCGTGGTCTCGTGGTTATACCACCTGATTCAGACCCAGAGGTCCCGGGTTCGATTCCCAGCGGGGGCAAATTTTTTGCTCGGTTTGGTTGGTGGTAGGACTTGTTCTAAGTCCGCCTGGCAAGCTACCACCATCATGTCTAAGTCTGTCGCCATAACAACAATGTTAACAGCATTGTTGTGTTCCGGCAGTTAGAGGTATGATAGCCAGTTCCTCTGTGTAAGAGGATTCCGGGTGAAACTCGCTTCCATCTTCGGCCTAATCATCACTTTCCATCAGGTGAGATTTAGGCCAAGAGTTTCCCCGTTTTGCATAAAAAAAAAAAAAAAAAAATGCAATGGGACTAGTGCGAGTTTTATACTAACGCGATCGCGTTAACGTAAGCCAACGTATAAATGAGGTTTTCCGTTATTGTCGCCATACGGTGCTTTTCACGGTTAATATTGCGTTAATATGACACTTTAAATAAAATTAACGGAATAGTGTATAAATTAGCGTATCTTTTAACTGTACAGTATTAATTTTCCAATATATAAAAATCTCGTGTCACGGTGGTTGTTATCGAACTCCTCCAAAATGGCGTGACCGATTTTTATGATTTTTTTTTGTGTACATTTAGTAGGTCTGAGAATAGGTCGTATGCTATTTTTTATATGGCAATGTTTGCGAGTCAGCTTCAAAATTCATATAAATAGAAAACAAGCAACACAAACAGTGACATACAACGTTTTGCAATATCAACGTCGTTATTAAATTTTATTACAAACTAGCTTTTGCCCGCAACTTCGTACGCACATGTCCAGTTTCCGATCCCTTAGAAATTTCGAGACATCCTCTGCTAGTGCTCGCCTACATTTCCAAATGATCCTACATATATGCCAAATTTGAGCTTTATACGACCAGGAGTTCCGGCTGTGCGTTGCCTGTCATTCACTAAGTAATGGAAGAGCTTTATGATGACAGAGGTTTACGTTAATGTGATCGAATACATTTAAAAACAAGCACTAAGAGAGATTCTAGACCAAGTGCCATTCTATTAGCGAATACGATTGGCGAAATGGCAAAATTTATCTAATAGATTGATCACGTGACGTTGGCAGTGGACTCTGCGGCGCCGATCTTAACGTGTGCGGGCTCGGGCTAATCTAGAGCCTAATGTCACAGACACGTAAGGCACTGGGTTCATTGTTGGCGGCGGGCTCTGCGGAGTCGATGGCCACGTGCGCGAGCGCTGTCTTGAGCTCGTCTAGAGCCTAATGTCAAGATACGTAAGGCACTGGGTTCATTGTTGGCGGCGGGCTCTGCGGAGTCGGTGGCCACGTGCGCGAGCGCTGTCTTGAGCTCGTCTAGAGCCTAATGTCACAGACACGCAAGGCACTGGGTTCATTGCTGGAGGCGGGCTCTGCGGAGTCGGTGGCCACGTGCGCGAGCGCTGTCTTGAGCTCGTCTAGAGCCTAATGTCACAGACACGTAATGCACTGGGTTCATTGTTGGCGGCGGGCTCTGCGGAGTCGGTGGCCACGTGCGCGAGCGCTGTCTTGAGCTCGTCTAGAGCCTAATATCAAGATACGTAAGGCACTGGGTTCCTTGTTAGCAGTGGGCTCTGCGGCGTCGGTCTCTACGTGCGTGATCGCGGAATCGAGCTCGTCTAGAGCTTATGTCACAGATACGTACGGCACTGGGTTCATTGTTGGCGGCGGGCTCTGCGGAGTCGGTGGCAACGTGCGCGAGCGCTGCCTTGAGGTCGTTTAGAGCCTATTATAATGTCACGGACATGTAAGGCACTGGGTTCATTGTTAGCAGTGGGCTCTGCGGCGTCGGTCTCTACGTGCGTGATCGCGGAATCGAGCTCGTCTAGAGCTTATGTCACAGATACGTACGGCACTGGGTTCATTGTTGGCGGCGGGTTCTGCGGAGTCGGTGGCCACGTGCGCGAGCGCTGTCTTGAGCTCGTTTAGAGCCTATTATAATGTCACAGACACGTAAGGCACTGGGTTCATTGTTAGCAGTGGGCTCTGCGGCGTCGGTCTCTACGTGCGTGATCGCGGAATCGAGCTCGTCTAGAGCTTATGTCACAGATACGTACGGCACTGGGTTCATTGTTGGCGGCGGGTTCTGCGGAGTCGGTGGCCACGTGCGCGAGCGCTGTCTTGAGCTCGTTTAGAGCCTATTATAATGTCACAGACACGTAAGGCACTGGGTTCATTGTTAGCAGTGGGCTCTGCGGCGTCGGTCTCTACGTGCGTGATCGCGGAATCGAGCTCGTCTAGAGCTTATGTCATAGATACGTACGGCACTGGGTTCATTGTTGGCGGCGGGCTCTGCGGAGTCGGTCTCCACATGCGCGGGCGCGGGCTCGGCCTCATCGGGCGCATCTACCTCCATCACCTCTTCCTCGAGAGAAATCGCCCCGGCTGACTGGTTGTGTGGCGGGCCTGAAAATAAGATTTGATTAAGAAGTTGTGCTGTTAAATACTATTTGACAAAAAAACGTTATCAAAGTATGAATCAAGACTCTAAACTTTATTCTCAATTCGAGAGATGCTGTAGTGAGAGTATGGAATGTTTATGGCGCGACTTGATGGTTTTCATGCGATCATAATAAATAAGGATCAAATTCTGAGAATTAATAACACAGGACAAACTAAAGGAAAGACATAATTTTTAACAAAATACTCTTTTATTGTTTTAAACTTTCATGGTCACTAACATTAGAATAGTTAATAACTGGATTGCTACCAACCATGTACCTTTTTATTTGCGTGATCATGGCGCTTGCAACAGTGCCGAAATAACGGAAACTCGCAAATAAAAAGGTATATAGTACAATCCCATTATTAACTATTCCAATACTCTAGATTTTAAACATAAAAAACCAGTCTTTTTTTTTCAAAAGTCACTGATGCAGTTTTAGTTTTCAGCAACATGGGGCCCGAGAATCTACAACTGCATCATTGGATTTAAAAAAAAAAATATCAGTAGGTAACGGTTTATTAAGGTTGCTTTAGTCAGAAAGATTAAAATTAATTTGTTAAAAACTTAGAGCTTTCTTTTATTTTGCCATGTGTTATTACTTCCCAGAATTTGATCTATATTAGCTACACTTTCGAATGGTGTAATAATACAGAGTGTGTTATTTTTTTTTCATATTCAACTGGTTCGATTCCCGGGTATGAACAACCGTATATTCCCAGTCGCCCCCGCGGGGATTGCCAACAAAATTCAAAAAAATCAAAATTCAAAATTCAAAGACGGCATGGAACAATAATTTTACGTGCGGGTCACCAATATTGTTTAAAAAGAAAAAATAAAAATGGCTCGGAGACGTGGGAGTGCACTAACAGAAAGAAAAAGTGCAAGAGACTTATAAAAATAGCAGTACCGTAAAGTTCATTTTTTTTAATATGTGTAGTTTTTTACCAATGCCGCCATTTTATTTATTCTTCCTAGGTGGCATCATCGGCAATACAAAATTTGTTTACTCTATGTACTAATTATATGTCTACTTCTTTTGTGATTTTAGACCTTTCTATATTATGAACTATTTTGTAGTCTATATAAATTTAATATATTTTGATTTAACATAATTATCGACCCGTTTAACGTACTGTTCAAGAGCGTCGTTTTAGACATAAGGATTACAGGTTCAATTTCCACACTAATACTGGTGTTAACAAAATGGTATTTGTGTTGGGTCTGAGCGCTTGTTGGTTGAACCTTCGTTGCATCTAACACACACTCCAGTTATATGTTTTAATAAAAATGAGTTTATTCAATAATATATACACTATTTTTATATTTCCGTTTAACATTTAGATACGCATGACTTAAAAAGTAAAATAACAAAGTATATATTGAAAACTTTATTTCAATGTTATCATCAATTAGATTGATGCAGGTTTGGAATAAATTTTCTTATTATTTTATTCTTCACAAGTAACAAAGCAATGTACAGCGAAACTGAAGTGGGGGCAATGACTTCCCAGTCACCGCCGGTGGCGACTGGGAATTTTTATTCCCATTTGCCTCCGGTGATGGCAATCCCCGCGGGGGCGACTGGGAATATACGCGAAGAACGTACGACTTCAGATATCCAATTATGCAGTTTTACTTTTAATCAAAACCGGCCCGAGACTCCTTTCAGTGTTTTTCAATAGTCCTCATAGTTTTAGATTTGGATCTGAAGGCACACTTTAAAAATTCACCCTCTGTTGTCATATTCTTATATTTACTAGAACATTATTGTTACAATTTATCACTAAAATTCAACATATGTCTACATAGAGTCGCATTTACAACAGACTGCATGCAAATTGCATTATTTTGCAGGCTACCCATAAAAAAAATTCTATAAATAAACAAACAATAGATAAATTGCTTCATTCTGCTCCACAATGTAATTTAACTTGCATGCGAGTGCCTGCTACTTGCGAAACGCAGCATAGTGTAGAAAGTTGAGTTAGTGGTAAAGAATGTAATTTTCTAAATATTCGGAACTCAAGTAAAGGCGTTTAAAGTTTAGAGAACGGTAAATAACTAACTTTCATTGTTGTCTTCTTCAGCGTTATTGTCGTCTATCTGCTCAGCAGCTGGCGCTGCATCAAGCACCGCCTCAACATCTAAAACATACGACCAGCCGACCATGTTACAAGTCTTTTATACTCTTTCAAAACACTCCTTTAGAAGACTGTTCACTAAACTAAAATAAATAGGTTTGTAAACTGAAACAATCTAATTAGTCCGTCAGTTAGATTATCAAAAACCAAATCGTAACGTCGTGAACCAAAATTTACGACGTTACGACGCTTTTAAAATTCTCAATACGTCACGCCGTGGTATAATTCTTTGTGCGTTCTGACGTCACAAGCCCCCACGAGTTTATATGACTTATTATAAAAATAAATACGTATCCATTATTTTTCAATACTCTAACTGACGGTCTAAATAAATTTGCAATTTATTGATGGAGGAAACTAGCCTATTGCAGCGAAAGTATTTCATTGTAGGTAGACTTGTAGTAAACCACAGAGCATCGAGATGCCTGTTCGGCTGTTTACTGCTAGAGAAAAAATTGTCAACATTTTCAGGTGTCAGTGAGTGTTATCACTAACTCATCGGTGGCCCATAACACTTCTGATTATGGTCATGACATCCGAGTGTCTTTCTCAATGCATATTTCGTATGTCTAGTAGGTGCTGTGTGTTCGTTCATCTAAGATGAAATTACACTTACTCATACTGGCCTAAATAAAAAATACTCTTTTTCTTTCTTCCCGGGCCCGAGAATCTAGAACTGCATCATTGGATTTTTGGGAAAAATATCATTTACGATTGTTAAAAATTAGAGCTTCCCTTTAGTTTGCCATGTTATATTACTTCCCAGAATTTGGTCCATATTAGTTACAGTTTGGGATCGTCTAATATTAGAGTACTTATGTTTATTTTTCCAAAATCAACCGGTTCGATTCCCGGGTACCAAACAACTGCAATGATGCAGTTTTACTTTTAATGAAAATCGGGCTGGAGAATCTTTTCAGTGTTTTTCGATATTCCCCATAGTTTCGAATTTGACCCTGAAGGCACACTTTAAAAATTCTCCCTGTATATAGTGACCGCTTACCTTCGTCAGACTGGTCCACGTTGAGGTACTGGTGCTGCTCGGGCGCCGGCGGGCTGGTGTCGACGTCGGCCGCGGGCGCTGAGCGCGCTTCTGAGCGGTAGCGGCCGCTAGACGACGGCTGGGAATCACCCACTGGGAGGACATCGGGAGGGTTCGCTGAGGAACGTCAAGAATTATAAATCACAACAAGTTTACGATTTTATTATATGTGTAGAGTATACATGAGTCTCTCTATTATTGAAGACGCATGCCCCTATTATCGCCTATTGTTACCACATACCATCCCTAGTGCACCCAGTAGGCCTACTGCTTCGGGGAAGGTGATGGCGGCTGCAGCAGTTATTCCTGGACCTGGCAGCTTGAGCCACGGCGGCCGCCATTGACGGCGAGTACAGTGAGGTTGGGTCGATCGGAGCGGAACTGGCCAAGTGTCCATAGCCTGCTTCAAAAATTAAAAATAATTGCTTTAAAACTAAGTAGTAGTAGAGTAAGTAATTTAGCCTTTGATTCTGTGATAAAATTCGGTTCTTCCAATTCTTAAATTAGAATAACATTAGTGGCAAAAATATTTACTGGCATAAATATTCAGAAATCAGATATATTATCTAGCGGAACGTCTCCCAGGTTGTGCCTCGCCTAGACAACCCAAAGGAAGCGGAGCACTACCTATCTTTTCTCCGAAGCGTTTCGATCGATTCGGCCTGGATAATACTAGAGAGCATAAATTCTCAAGATCAAATATAGTTTGTGGACTAATGAAACACACTACTAAGTAATTTTGCTCTAGCTTTTACTGATTTAGAATTATCAATTCTTAAATACGTCGATTTTGGTTCTGACTCAGTTTAGTTCCACTGACTCACTTCTTCAAAACCTCTAGGGTGAAGTCAGGCCTGGACTGGCCCTTTTAGAGATGGCTGCCACTTTTTTAGGGGGAAAATAAATTTTGGCTTCCCACCAAGAAACAAACCTATCCGAGGTTTCTTTTTTTTTCATTATTCATACCTACATCAATAGAAGTAAGGAAGTTGTGGCCTGTGTGAAGTACTGGAAATCTAAAAACCGGCCAAGTGCGAGTCGGACTCGCGCACCGAAGGTTCCGTACAAAGCTGTAGGTATATATTATAAGCAAAAGTTGCAATTTACGATTTATGACGTATTAAAAAAAACTACTTACTAGATCTCGTTCAAACCAATTTTCGCTGGTAGTTTACATGGTAATATACATCTTTTTTTTTTAGTTTTATCATTTTCTTATTTTAGAAGTTACAGGGGGGGGGGGACACATTTTACCACTTTGGAAGTGTCTCTCGCGCAAACTGTTCAGTTTAGAATATATAAAATGATATTAGAAACCTCAATATCATTTTCGAAGACCTATCCATAAATATAGGTATAGGTTTAATTAAAAAAATAAATTGAATTTCAGTTCTAAGTATGGGGAGTGGGGACCCCCATTTATTGTTTTTTTTTCTGTTTTTGTGTAAAAATCTTAATGCGGCTCACAGAATACATCTACTTACATAGTTTCAACAGCATAGTTCTTATAGTTTCGGATAAAAGTGGCTGTGACATACCGACGGACAGACAGACAGACAGACATGACGAATCTATAAGGGTTCCGTTTTTGCCATTTGGCTACGGAACCCTAAGAATGGCATTGCGTGGCATTTTTTAGCAGGTAGCTAGGTAGGTTTCTCACAAACAGAGGAAAGAGAGGTTGGAAGTTTGCTGCAGATGTGATCCTTTTAAACCTACCACGAGCTTAGACACTTATAGTGTCTGCATGCTAGTTATATTACTCTAAAGTTACTTACGGCGCTTCCACGACTGCTCCACTTGCTTTGCCCTGGATTCCATACTTTGCATGTTACGCGTTATCCTTTTGAGGGCCAGGATGCGCTGAATGTCGGCGGCCGCTGTGTTGGGGCGCTGGTGGCGTCGCGTCATCTCGCGCATGGTGTGTGCGGGCGAGGCCGCCGGCCGCGTCACGTATGTTAGAGGAACGTCGCCTGGCCTCGACCTGGATGGACAATAGTTCTGATTGCTTATTTCTGCTGTCATGGGGGCCGCTCAAGTATTCCGTAAACACCAATGGGGGTGGGAGGTCATTCCTATACTTACATTTGATGATGGGGGACAATGGGGTTTTAATGGTGATTACGTCAGCAATATTTACTTACTTTTTTGTTTGCAAATCTTAGTAGATTTTGATTTGACATAATTCATAGTTAAGTAAGAAATAACAAAAGTGGGGGAAAAAGGTACCGCACGAGTAAAAACTATACCTATCCTTACGTAAGCATAAAAAGGAGGGGTGAGAGCTTTGATTACTATTACAAAAATACCAAAATTCGTATGTACGATAAGTACAGTCTAGTAAATATAAGTAAATTATCTATCGCGATGGAAGTAATTAGGCGTCCTTCCTTATACAATGAAGATTCTGAAAAAATACCCTAGATTGAAAACAAACACCTTTTTTTTTAGGGGGAAAAAAACTAGTTTTTTATATCCATTTTTAAATTGTATATTTTGAACTCAATCCCAACATGGCAAATCAATTGTTAAAGACCCAGCGCACTGCTACGCACTATTGTTTAGCAGATAAATCGCCATTTTTTTAACATCGGTGAATGTGCTGCGTCCATCCTGAAGAGAACAATAAACAGCGCGTTCGGCGGAGTGCCATATTTAACACTTGACAAAAAATGCTGTTTGAGTTACATGCAAATTTGAAACGATTTTGTTTTAAATATACACGGTGCTATTTTAGTCGTCTTACAAAGGCGGCCCACTTAACGTACCCGACATAAACTACCCCTAGGCCGCAACTATACATTTTAAATAATTCGTTTTAATAGTACAATAATTAAATAATACATTACAATTATGAAACACCCTGTTGATAATGTTTACGTATCAAAACAATGTTGCTGTTCCATTCCGCGTCGTCCTAGAAGCACAAGGCTCGGACTGCTCTGGCTCCTGGATGTTTCAAACTACGTCATGTGTCATGATAACGATTAATATTTTACTTTTGTAATAATTTAAATGTTTATAAAGAGAGGTCAAAAGTAGTACAATATTCTAAAGATTATATTTAAACACTTATGTGATATACCTTATTAGAAAGCTTATTTAACAAGCTAGGTACTTGATTATAAAAAAGTTTTTTTCAGGCGCGTGTTTTTGAAAAAAAAAGGCAAAATGTTTTAGTACAAACAAAACGCACTTATGACTTTATTTTATTTATTTATATGGAATGCACTTATTTTAAATGAAGCTAAAGATTTCGTTTCTTTTAAATCTTTAAGATTTTATTACAATTTTAGCTGCAGCATCATGTAATATCAAAACGTGTCGAAGAAAGGTCAAATCTGCAAATTTCAGAATGATGTTGAAATAAAACATATCAGCGTTGCCAATTTCCAACAACTTGCACAACTTGTTGTTTTGGGGATTTATTGGAGATTCGCATTATGTGGGAAAAATGCGGGGATTTTGAATATCGATAATTAGGTTACTTATGGATATCGAATGACTCTCTTTTGTTTAAATTACTCATCATGTGCATTTTTTTATTTGAATTTATTCCAAAAAATAATTTAGCTATGCCTGTTCCATTTTTTTTTAATTTTCCATTCATTTCCGCATTTTTTTCGGTCGTTAGTCGCAAACAATCGACTTGATAGAAAAAAATGTGATGTTCTTATTGTTGATGCCGCTATCAGATGAATGATACATAAGTGTACTTAAAAAATTGAAATCATAGAACCGCAATCTGTAATTTTTTATGGCAACAAAGGAAGGATCAAAATTAGAAACTGGGTAGCAGTGTCAAGTTTATTCCATCGATCAAAACACTTATTACATAAAAGTGTGAAAAGGACACATAAAGTACTAATAAATATAAATTTGTTCCATTTCTTTAAAAAAAAATGAGAGGAATTTGTGGGGAATCGATAGTATTTTGTCCCTAAATTGGGGAATTTGAATTGGGGTTCCAGGTAATTTGATAAATTCTACTGTGACCAATAAAGCAGACATTATGTTTTAATTTGCAGTAGACATTACCGACTGACTCCAACGTTGGAAGGTCTGGGAGTATTATTGATGATGGACCAGAACAGAGCTCTGTCCATATTAGCCTGTTGCCTGCGCGCGGTGCCAGGCGAAGAAGGATGCGTTTGTTGCGTTCCTGAGCCTGAAAACAAAAACATCACAATTATAAATACCAACCGAAGGGAGGAAGATATCTAACTACTTAAATGTAAAATTAAGAAGAAATTTATGTGAATTTCGTTTATGTAATAATATAATTATGTGATCATGCAAAATTGTTAAAGCCATCAACTAGGTATACATTGTTTTATTTAATTTTAGTTAAAACTAGCTGACCCGCGCAACTTCGTCTGCGGCACTTTCACTAACGCTCCGCTCCATATAATTTAGCCTGTAGCTTCCCTCGATAAATGGGCTATCTAACACGAAGCAATTTTTCAAAGCGCGTTTATTTATTTATTTATGTTTGTTTGTTTCTCTTCACCTTTATAATATCAGTATAGATTACGGCTAATACAAAAATAATCCCTTTTTCCCTTGGTCATCGCATCACCCGCGAACGGCTGGGCCGATTTCGCTAATTCTTTTTTTGTTGTGTTTGTTATTGTCAAAAGAAGGTCCTTATGAAAAAAGTTTTCAAAAATGTGTTAAATATATAAACACGGAAGAACCACGCAGAATAGAAAAAATAGGGGCATTATTCGTCATTACGTACTTTTAAAGATTTGCGGGTACAATGATGGCTTTAACACTTCAATACAATTATATTTGAACTTATGCCTAGTGTTGCCATCAGGCAACACTAGGCATAAGTTCAAATGGACGTAGATTGGATAAGAGGCTTTTTGCTATCAAGCAAAAAGCCTCTTATCCAATCTACGTATCACTTATCTTTCAACACGGTATTAACAATTATCGTAAGTTAGCTGCTAGATACCCACCCCCACTAGCCGGACGAACAGGCTGGCTTCCGCTGGATTCCCCCCACCACGAGTCATCTACAGATATCCAATCAAATCTATGCTGAATACAATCCATCAATTCACAAATAAAACGATTTGCTTCACGAGTACAATTAAGGTGTTTTGGAGCAGATTCCTGTGTGTGTTCAGTGACCTGTTCATGATGGTTGAGAAAATAGAAAATAATATGTCTATCTGGCATTACATGGTTCGTCATATTCTCAAAATAATAAACACAAAAGAAAACTATAAAAATGACTTAAAGCTAAAAAAATTTAAAATATAATACGCCACAAACATTCAGATCAAGTTTTCAAAAGAACGTTACGAGCAGTAGCGTAGCAAGGGGGAGAGGCCCGCCCCGGGCGATACCCGACCGTTCATCGACTGTTTTTTTCACGGTCGTGTGTCACCCCTAAACGGTTGATGCAATGAAACTTTTCGAAGTGAAACAATTTCAAGCTCACTTGCTTGGCTCTTGCATCTGCTCTCTCGCTTCTTGAGCTTTTCTGTATAAATGAACAAAATTACTCATGTTCTTCTTTTCTTATCATTCATAAAAGAAGAAACCTTTCCGAGTTTCATACATTTTCTAGCTCACTTCGCTCGATCTTGTATTCTACCTTTCTTAATTAATGAGCTTTACTGCATCAATCAACATAGGTGTTTTTATTTAAGTATGGATGATGAAAAGCAAAAAAAAAATGGAGCTTGCATCGCTTGCTCCTGCATTTACCCTCTCTTAATTTTTGAGCTTTCCTGCATCAGTCAACAAAGTTGCAACCATCATTATTTCTGGGTTGGTTCCATTTGGTGGGGTAACACCACATTACCCGCACAGAGTGACACCCATGTTAGCTACATCACTGCTTATGAGTATTATAATTTATGTTATGAAGTCTAATATTATATTTTAACTAAATTAATATTAAATTTATTATGTGTGCAGATGAAAATAGTAAGAAATATTTTGTGAGTGATATTATTAGTGTAACAAAAATAATGGAAACACCAGAAGAGATAATTCGAAAGCTGGTAACCTTCAATATTATTATGAAAAGGAGACAGGCCAAAGCAGCACACTGAATGGAAAGCCAGAGCAATGACAGTTGTAAGCCATTGCTAAAGAAAACACAGATAGAAAATAGCCTAAAAACCTTGAATGAGACTAGGACAAGAACATGCTCATTTCATTAATATATCCTCAACACACTAAACAAATGATTTTATATATTTTTCTTAATTAAAGTGGTCCCAGAGCCCTATAGTCCTGCATGATTCAATTGTTGTGTTGATTTATTTTTTGGCAATCATCATAAAATAACTAGTAGATTGTAATCATTTTACTATCTCTGCAAATTAGGGGCATATGTTGGTAATGAAACAATTTCCTGAAAATATAATTTTTAGAAATATATATATTTATTAACATTAATTGAATATGAAATAGATGCTTCAATATTTTTGCTTTTCTTCTATTTTCATCTTCCCTCAACTTTCAATTCATAATAAGTAATTGACCGAGTTTGGCAAAATCACTAATATAATATAATTCTTTATTGACATACACACACACACACACACACATACACACACACACACACACACACACACACACATTGACATTCACTAAATATTAATTGCATATTCCTAAAAATGTTAGTGTTTTTTTAAGCACAGAAACACATATTTTTAATACTTACATAAAGAATAACTATACAATTGGACAAATACAACAATCATTTGAAAATAAAGAGTTAACATACCTTGGTTAGAAGATGTGTTTCCAACATTGCCTCCACTGGTTCCAGGCAAATCAGCTACACTTGGCCGAGACTCATCTGACTGCCTCCTCACTACTTGGACAGGCTGTGCAGTATTATTCTCCTCTTCATCTACAAATAAATTTTACTATATACAATGAGTAACAAAATAAACACCACCCGTCTTATTGTGTGAGAAGTAAACTCTATCAACCCCACACTCTAGTGTCAGAGTTTCTAGACCTCCTCGATAGGCCTCTGACATAGTTTATAATTTGATGACCGCCATTTGGCGGCTGGGACCACCAGCACATATAGGTGCCTTGCGACGCATGGAATCATTTATTTTATCAGTTAATCTGGTTTAAGCCTATAATGTCCTAGCCAAACTGGAAAACAACTTTAGAAAGTATGGAAATCAAACCCACAACCACCAGTCCACAAGGCAAACGCCAAACCAGGGAGGCAGTTAAACACAACCCTGAAAAGGGGTCATTGTACTTATCATTATGAACAACTTTCACTATGGGAAAAACTGTGAAATCACACAAAACAAAGTGATCCTGTATGGGTTTCAATTTTACTTTTGTGGTATGGAACCCTAAAAAGAGTAATTTTGTTGAGTTATGCAAAAGAAAATGTGTTTGGAAAGTACAGTCGCCAGCACATCAAACTATCCGAAACTGTCAAATTTTCTCAATCAAATTTTGAACAAAGAAATTTGACAATTATTGTAGTTTGATGTGCTGGCGACTGTACCATTGGATTAATATCGTATTGTCTCTTGATCAAACTTATTGAAAGCAAATGCAAGTTATAATTTTTTACTTGTATGTATGTCATCAGAACCTTATTTTAGTGCAGGGTTTAAGAGGGCCCTTCCCGAGCATGGTTGAAAAGCTTGTTGTTTCATCTAGCACAGTGTATGAAAACTAACAAGCAAGTGAGAACGCGATAACATTGAACAAAAAATAGTATTCGAAAATTTCATAAAACTTGTTCCAGGTAATACGTTTTTTTGGATAAGCTTCACAAGTTTGTGAAATAAATATTAGTCATGTAGAATCTCCATTACATTTGCAATGTTTCTGTCACAATCTTTTCTTTACTTTTACAATTAATGAGTATATTATGAGCGGCCTAAGTTCAGGTAAAATTTGTGCAAAATAGCCGATTTTCGGAGACTTATACTGTACTTGTTTCTTCGGATTTTTATTTTTTGCTTTGATAGAAACCTGCATATAGTGCAAAAGATACGTATTTACTAAAAAAAAAAAATTACAGATAGTTTTTCAACAGCATAATCAGGTAAGAGCTTTTGTATGAAAGGTATTACGGGTTGGCCGCTCTTAATTCTACTTTCTTGTAAACCAATTTAGTGAAGAATTAAATAATAATCATAATACAGACCCCAATAGTTTCGTATCAGATTTATGTGGAAAGCAAATATTTATTTCAGGCCAGACTTGGGATGCTTATAAAAAAATATTGAAGTGTAACATTTTGAAGAAAGTAAGTCATAAATCAGTTTTCTTTACAAACATCTGACGCCCAACTTTCGTTCGAGTTTTTAGCGCGCGCTCTGTCGCTCGAGAGGATAAAAATATGAAACCTTAACGTGTATGCTTGTTAGCAAGGTTGTTTGTTGAAGTGACTACCTACAACAATAACATAATGTCGTACATAAGCATTTTACACAAACATTTGCATAGCAAACACAGAGTATTCAGCTGGGGTGCAATAACATTAAGATTAAACAAGCTAATCATTTATAAGTATTTGAAGGTCCCTGTTATAATATTCACAATCATAGTATGTTCTACGTGTTATTTTATTGTTCATCGATTACCGTACCTGAGCTCCATGGATACTCCGATATCCCCAATGATTTCTTCAAGTTCTCTTTTCTGCTACCCATTTTAAATTTTATTTTTCACTATCATTAGCGCGTATCTGTCTACCTTTTGTGAGCCTGAATTTTTATATCTTTTCTCACAAAATGAAACATCCAGCCAAAACTGCAGCTCAGTCAGATCGCGATTGACATTTTGACATTAAAATGACATTAGCTGTCTATGCTATCTATGACCTCTTGCATTTTTAAGTTATATGGCCTGGTTGCTAGAACCTTTTAACCATAGAAAGAAAGAAAACTATTTTATTTGGCACACACGGATTAAGACAATGTAGGACAATTTATAGGATATGAAACTACATTTTAAAAACGATAACATTTCGTGCCCCGCGGCTGCGCCAAATAGGTCCAGTTCAGCAAAATGCCAGAGGTGCTGCCTGCCGCTGGTTTCCAACTGCACCTTACGTTGAAGTGTAGGTACGGAAGTCAACCAGTTTTGTAAGGTAATACAGGGAAATATAAAATATGCATAAGTGTAATAGTTTCGTGTGTGTACAGTGATAGATAATGCATAAAAAAAGACAAATGAAAGAAAATAATTTAACATAAACAAAAAAAAAACATCTCATTAAACCTTAAACCAAAGATAGAAGGCAGGTGTCACTTTTCAATAACAATGATAAATTATTTACAAAGGACCATGTGACATGTGTATACATACAGCTTCACACTACACCGAATCCTTTCAACTGAACGCACTTACATTTCTTTACCCATCACTACAATCACTACATAATAAAACAAAGTCCTCCGCCACGTCTGTTTGTCTGTCTGTTCGTGATAAACTGAAAAACTACAGCACCGATTTTCATCACCACATAATATTATAAAAAAAAGTCCCTCCATCGCGTCTGTCGGTCTGTCTGTTCGCGATAATCTCAGAACAATCGGTACAGTAGGCATTTTCATGATGTTTTCACCAATTGATAGAGTGGTTCTCGAGGAAGGTTTAAGTATTAAATTCAAGCAGGCGAAGCCGCGGGCGTCAGCTAGGAATATATAAATGTTAAACCCTATTTTAGTTCGCTTCGACAATGATTTGACATTAGTATAAAAACAAAAATCACTGTCGTATGCCTAGGCTTTATCAAAAGATGTAATCACTAAATAATAATTCGTATTTTAATAATGTTGAATACCATTCTCTCATTTTATTTTCATCTTATAGCTGTATACTAGCTTTCCCTCGCAACTTCATCTGTGTCACATTGTTCATTAATGTTTCGCTCCTTTTAGTCGTAGCGTGATGTTATATAGCCTATAGCCTTCCTCGGTTAAATAGGCTATCCAACACACTTTCAATCGAACCAGTTGTTCCTGAGATTAGCGCGTTGAACCAAACAAACTCTTTATTCAGCGTTATAATCTATGCTCTATATAAAAATATGTATATATATATTTATATAAATGTTTGTGTTGGTTACACTATTTATAACTCAAGAACGGCTGAATCGATTTAGATAAAAACACATAAAACAAGGACATAGGATAGCTTTTATCCCGGAAATCCTACAGAAACGGGAAAATCCTACGGGAACAGAAACTAAGCGAAGCCACGGGGGACAGCTAGCCTATACTTAATATTATAAACCACTAGCTGACCCGCGCAACTTCGTCTGCGTCACATTTAACATTAAGGCTCCGCTCGTATTTGTCTTAGCGTGACGATGTAAAGTCTATAACCTTCCTTGATAAATGGGCCATCTAACACTGAAATAATTTTTCAAGTCCGACTAGTAGTTCCTGAGATTAGTGCGTTCAAACAAACAAACTCTTCGATGCATTATTTTAGAACAAATTTGATTTCCATAAAAAGGGTTATAGTGAGTTAACCTAAAGGGATAGACATATGTGGTCAAGAACTTTTTTTTAGAAGTATAAAGAGGAATAATTTCGTAAAACTTGATTTTTGCGTTACCGTTTACGCAGCGCACGCAACGAAAGCTTTTTCCCCGCTTGCAACATTTCTTATTGCTGCTCCACTCCTATTGGTCATAGCGTGATGTTATATACCCTATAGCCTTCCTCAATAAATGGACTATCCAACGCAAAAAGAATTTTTCAATTCGAGCCAGTAGTTCTTGAGATTAGCGCGTTCAAAAAAACAAACAAACAAACTCTTCTGCTTTATAATATTATTACTAGCTGACCCGTGCAACGTCGTCTGCGTAACATTTTTGATTACTGCTCCGCTCCTATTGGTCTTAGCGTGATGATATATAGCCTATATAGCCTTTCTCGATAAATGGGCTATCTAACACTGAAATAATTTTTCAAATCGGACCAGTAGTTCCTGAGATTAGCGCGTTCAACCAAACAAACAAACAACTCTGCTTTATAATATTAGTATAGATATAGTATAGTATAGATAAGAGTTTGTTTGTTTGTTTGGTTGAACGCGCTAATCTCAGAAACTGCGGGTCCAATTTGAAAACTTCTTTCAGTGTTAGATAGCCTATTTATCAAGGAAGTTATAAGTTATAGACTATATTAAAAATCATCACGCTAAGAAAAATAGGAGCGGAGCATTAATGGCAAATGTGACGCAGACGAAGTTGCGCGGCTCAGCCAGTACTAATTATAACAACTCTCCTACTTATCCTACTATTATTGTTTATTGCGATGGATGGACGCATGGATGCTTTTTACCATTTTACCTGAGAACTGACACAGAAGTAGGTTAGGTATACCCAGCTGAGAGATTGGCCCGACATCATTATGACACGTTCAAGTGTATTATTTCTAGTTTCCGTTGTGCATCTATTAAATACTGCCGTAAACGTCTTCTAAATGCACTGATTGTGTTTATTGCTCTTATAGGCGGTGAAGATTGTTCCATATTTTAGATGCTGCGTAACGGAAACTGCCTCTGAATGCTGCTGTACTGTGTGGCTGCGAACCATGGTTTTGGTCTTGACTTCTTTCTAGTATTTATTTAAATTAATTAACTAGTCCAATTCCTAGCCTCTATGTGGTTTGTGATTCCTAGCTAAGAAAACTGATTTTTCTAAAATCAATGTTGCATTTTTATTTTTCATGATAATCGTACTCGAGCGTGGACTCGAGGCTCCATGGAATGTTTTTCATTCTTTCTCAAAGTTTCGAGCCATCCACGCACACTTGAAAAATTAATCTGTATGTGACGACGGCTCGCTCCTGTCTTCAGCGAAAATGTATTGGAAAAATACTTAGCAAAAACTTTTTTCTTTAATGAAACGTAGACGAGTTAGATATTTTAGATATGGAAGAAATATCGATCGAAACGGAAGTTGAGCTGGCTGGTGTAGATGGGGTGGTGTTTTAAATGAAAAGGATACTTTTATTTATGAGAGACTGAGATACATAAATCTGAAATCCTTAAAAATGCTAGAATTCACCTTCTTATATTGTTATAAAAATATGTCAAACCGGATCGGGACCCTTTGAAATGAAACTCCCACCAAATTCGACTAACTCAAAGGAAAACACTTGAGACCCTCTCTAATCAATGTCAATGTCAAAAAAACAAGTTTTCACAAGTTTGATTTGAAGCCGGTCGGTTGGTTGAATTTTTTATGAAGTGTGTGTGTTCAACGCCGCTAGGTTATTGTGTTCTCGGAACAAGGGAAGAAGTACTGGATAGCAAGACAGCAAGCAAGGAGGTGAATAGGAATTCCACTAATCTATAAATAAAATGACGGATTTACCTTTTCAAGCTGAATATGCAAAAAGTGGAAGAGCTGGGTGTAAAGGATGTAAACAAAAAATCGACCAAGGAATCCTGCGCATTGCCGCCATGGTTCAGGTTAGTCACTAAACAAAACCTTTCAACTAATTGTACCTTTATGTCAAAAGATTACCTAAGACGACCCACTGACCCACCGACCTCATAATTTATTGTTATAATTTTATTAGTATATTTGGTATGTACTACAATGAAATTATAGATCTGTTTTTGGATTTGTTTAAGTATCATACTCGTTGGTGCGCGCTTTATAAATTGCTGGATAAACTCTTTACGCTTTAAAATATCCCTAAGCAGTACTATAATTTGGTATTTTTCCAGAAGTACCTACCTACTTGACAAATAGGTAAGCGAACAGCAATCATTAGAATTCCGTAGTCACATTATTATTTTTTTTAACTATGTATGTCTAATCTAACTAGCCTACACTTTTTCAGAGCAGGGTAAAAGCCTTGGCTGTGGAATTTGTTTGAAAGAGTTACCGTGGTTCTGGAATGCAAAGGGCACTAGGAGGAACATGGATGGGTTTTAGTAGAGTCTGACACTCCCTTCACTCTACTTCGCCCAAAGTGGGAGGAGTCATTTGATGATTAGGCTTTCCTCTCCATTTTCTTCTAAAGCTTTAATTAGAAGAATAATATTTTTTTTTTGTCTTGACAGTCCGCATTCCATGATAGCAAGCAACCAAACTGGTATCATGAAGACTGTTTCTTCAGAAAGCAACGTCCCAGCTCTGCCACTGAAATTGGAAACTTGAACAAACTCAAGATTGATGATCAGAAGAGAATCAAGTCTATTATGGGTATGGGGAATTATAATAAATTACAATATAATAGTCTGGTCAAAATAGACATTCAAGGACTATATTTCATTCACATAGATCTAAATGGAATGTGAAAAGTCTCCATCAATCCCCCATCAGAATAAAATTAAAAATTCAAGGTCAAAGTTCGGAAAGATGGTTTTATTGCTGTTTTCAGCCAAACAATAAGTTTTATCATAAAAATAGGTCAGACAAAAATGTAGGTCATAAAATGATCTATAAAAAAACATTCTTAATATTTTTTCGTAAGTGTCACATTTCTAAATAAATAATAGTGGTTCAAAAACTTGTGTTCTTCATAATATGCATGAGTATACTGAATATAAAGGATAACTGGGATTTAGTTAATATCACAAAAAAGAAAACATTTTTTTCAAACTTCAACCTTGAATAATTTTTGATGGAGACTTTTCACATTTCATTTATAATAGTGTTCTGAACATTCATACCATTAAGCTCAATGCATATTATAGTAAGTGTAACCTTACCCTTATGTTTTGGTTTAGTAAATTTGGTCAGACTATAACCAGTATTCATGTTATTAAATGTGCATTGTTTATTATAACTATGAACTGCGCCTCATTCTGTCTAACTTTTATCATAGAAGTATCTGTATTTTAAATAAAGAGGTTTAATTTTGGTGAACTAGTATAATTCTAGCACAGCAGCTGCCTATTCCTTCTGGAAAAACTTAAGTAAACCTAATGTACAATTGCTATACAAACTATTTCACTTTTCAATATAGAAAACTCAACTGGAATAGTAATGCCAGTTGAAAACACTAAGGGAAAAGGTAAATCCAAGAAAAGAACAGCTGATGATGCTACCAGTGATGCCATTACTGAATCAACTAATTTAGCGCTTAAAGATTTCCGTGTGGAGTATGCCAAGAGTAGCAGAGCCACCTGCAAACATTGTGATATTAAGATATGTAAGGTAAGTTATAGTATAAAAAATGACATTTTATGTGATTAGAAATGCTTACAAACATATTCAACCATAAATGTCAATGACAGACAAGGGCTTATTTTAAAATCTTAGATTTTAATCTGGCTAAACAGGCTGAAAATTGTTTTGTGTTCTCCCTAAAACGGAACATAATCTTTTTGTGTTGTGCAATTAAAAAAAAAACTAGTAGGTAGTATTTAAATATTTTTTATTTTTGAATGAAATCCTGATGAACTAAAATATTATGAATTTTTAAAAGTCGTAGAACAAAAGTTGTTGTTTATGATATTAGTAATATAGTCCTGAGAGGTTGCCGGTGTTTTACAAATAACCCTGTATAAAAATGGTTTGCTGTTAGTTAGTCTCGCTAAAACTCGAGAACGGCTGGGTCGATTTTGGTAATAATTTTTTTGTTAGTTCGCCAGAATACAGGGAAGGTTTTAAAACAAAAAAAAAAAAATATCAGTTGACGAGAACGAAGCCGCGGGGGACACCTAGTCTAATATATAAAAATATCATGTCATGGTTTTTGTTATTGAACTCCTTCGAAACGGTTTGAATGATTTTTATTAATTTTTGGTTTACACTCAGTAGGTCTGAGAATAGGTTGTATCATACTTATTTTTTTTTTTTGGCAAAACAATGTTTGCCTGGGCAGCTAGTTATATAATAAAATTCCGGATTTTATTTTTACTTTCTTTAGTTTGAAGTCAAAATCGCCATGAATCGCAATGAATATGATTATTCAAATAAATATTTCAGGATGAAGTTCGTATTTGTAAGGTTGTGTATGATACTGAAGTGGGCAGCAAGTATGGTGGGCAACCATTGTGGCACCATGTCAAGTGCTTTGCAGAACGGAGGAGTGAGTTTCACTTCTATGCTGGTGGGGAGAGTCTGCCTGGGTTCAAGACCCTCAAGAAAGAGGACCAAGCTATTGTCGAAACGGAGATCAAGTAAGTTTTCAGATTAAATATAAACTATATTTAATATGTGGTAGAATAGTTATATAAAAGTAGAGAACTGAATATCTGCATCGCAACAGAAAATATCCGCGACGCTATCTATCCAACTGGCGGCGAACTAAAATCCTCAATCGCGCAAGCAGAGTTTACCATGCGAACCGCCTGGGCGGAGGATCTTCCCTTTTCAATGGGGGTTTGCGGGACTTTACTCTCTGTACCGCAAAACCCCCAAAATAGTAACAGATCAACTGCAGGTTTTTTTTTTTAACTTCTAAATTGTTTTAATGAAAAAAAGAGATATTTTTTTGTGGGAGCTATTGTTTCCTGTTCCTATTTCAGATACAAAACATCGTTGAAATAATATGATCATACATTTCTGAAACACCAGAATTCATCGTAATGTTTCAGACCATTTAAACAAGATGAAGTGCCTGTGAAGAAATTAAAAGTCGAACCCAAAACTGAAGAAGATTTAAAGCAAGAAAAAGAAAAAGAAAAAAAAATGGTGAAACAAAATAAACTATACTTTAAATACAGAAATGCATTGAGTGAGCTGTCAAAGCCTGATTTGAATGAATTACTTGAAGTAAATTCACAAGAAATACCACCGGGAAAAGAGGAGGTTTGTTAAAAACATTCTGGTATTCAAACTTTACTAGATATTCTAATGGGTTTTGTTACCGGTTAGATATGGTGGTGGAACCACTGGTTCCACCTGACACAATTGATTTTATACTTTATTCATTTCTTTAAATATACCTATCTTAAAAAAACACATGTAAAAATATAAAAAAATAGTAGTCCGCCGGTGTCGGGAGCAGGGTCCAACGGTTGGGGCTCTAGAGAAAGGAACCTCCTCACAATACGAGCCGTATCGAGGAGTACTGCCTTCTTTAGCAGGCCCTTCACCCAACTGCGTAACGCCAGCTTCGACAGATGGTCGTCGAAGCTTTGGCCATCAGACCATTGCCATTGGCCGTAACGACAATCGGCACAATGACAGCTGAGTCCACATTTAACATGTCGACAACCTCGTGTGTTAAGTGGATATACTTATTTTTATGTTTATTACGATTTATTTTAATTTCCGAACAAAACGAGCGCCGGGACTAAGTTGGTTGCTCATATAAAATCATCTGAGTTGCAATAGCATCTTCGGAACTGGGAGCAGTGATCAAGTTACTCATCATGAATGAATATGATGATGAATATATTAGATACTGATTACGTTTCGGAAATATTTTCCTCCTCATGGCTCAAAAATATTTTTTTTCTTCCAGTGTCTGAACCGTCTTGCTGACTGTATGGCATTTGGAATTCTCGAGCCATGCCCAGAGTGTAAGCAGGGACAGCTGGTGTTGGACACATTTGGTTATAAATGCACAGGTGATGTATTTCTTTCGCTTTCTATTTTATTTAGAATTTTTGTAAAACATTTGCGTAATATAGTATACAACATGTAACAGAATAAACGCCATACATCTTAAGGGGTCATTGTACTTTTGATTATGGCAAAACTTTCAGTATAGGACCAAAACTGAAATCGAAAAAATATCGACTACCGCGAAACTACCGCGACTATCGCGAAAGAAGTAATGCGGTTATTCTGTTACAAGCTGCCTTTCTATGTTATTGAATAGTCTTTGTTGTTGATGCAACAAGCTGGTTGATGTGTATTTAAATAGTTTAGCTTACTTGTGAAAAAAAAAAAATAATTAAACTATGATTTTGTCTACAGGTAACGTAAGTGAATGGACAAAGTGTTCGTATGTAACTCAGAACCCCAAGAGAGCTCCTATGACGGTTCCAAAGGCCTACAAAGATGGCTCTGTCTTTAAGAAATATAAACCCAAAACTGATGTGAGACTATTTGAAGCTGAAAGGTTACCGCTGCTGGTTGTTGTCAAGGATGAGGCTACTGCCACGTAAGTCTCATAATTTATTTCTTATCTTATAATTTTTAAATATTTCCTATTTATGGATTCTGTGAGGAGCGATATGTAAGAAAAGGGAGTTAGTGATAATTTGCTTTAACGGCTGATAGGGCAGAGTGGAAGAAAAAACTGGCCAAGTGCGAGTCGGACTCGCCCACGAAAGTTTGTTGTATGTGAGCACCCTTAAATATTTATTTTATTCTGTTTTTTAGTATTTGTTGTTATAGCGGCAACAGAAATACATTATCTGTGAAAATTTCAACTGTCAAGCTATCGCGGTTCTTGAGATACAGCCTGGTGACAGACAGACAGATAGACAGCGAAGTCTTAGTAATAGGGTCCCGTTTTTACCCTTTGGGTACGGAACCCTAAAAACGTGTTGCGCCGACCCCAAGTAACATGGGATAAGGGCAGGAAGATGATTTTTAAAAATTTCCTAAAAACACCCAAAAATGTGTTTATTTTCAATTGAGGGTACTTACCTAGATTTTTTCCACTACTTTCATTTTATGAGGACGCCTAATTACTTCCAATCCTTATGGAGTTTGTTTCATTGTGATAGATTATTTAGTTTAAAGTTACACCGTTTTGTTTACACTGGGGTCAAATCAGTGAACAATTTTTTTGAAATCCACAAAATTGTTTTTTCATACTTTATCGTTCGATAAAATTAAGCAAACTTTACCCTCATTTTAATTCAAAATAAAAAAAAAAAACAAAATTCAAAAAAACATTTATTAGGTCCTTACATATGAAATTGGCGTTTTTTACGGTACGAGGAATATAAAGTCTTTTTTTTTTGTAAAATATATTTAATTTATCAAAGTATGCACCGTTGTTATCTATGCACTTTGCCATCACAACAGGGCTGGCACAGTGCCGACACGTGCCGATCAGTAACGTATCCATCAGATTCAGTAAAAAAATGATATTGTAGCATACATTTTGTACGACGCTATCCATACTCGTCAGTGACAGTGACGTTCAGTACTGCGCCGACGCTCGCCGTGGTCCGACGTGAATTTCTAGCGGACAATATTTTGCCTGGCACAGTTGCAGTATTCCAAGATGAACGACGAAAAGTTGATTGAATTGGTCCGTGTACATCCTGCAATTTATGACATCTTGAAATACTCAAAAAACTTTGATTCATCATCTATCAGATATTTATGTAGGGTGGCGAACTCTCCTTCTTCTTCTCTTTTCCTCCACGCGTTATGAACTCATCGCCTTCTCACATAAAGGAGAATGCCCACGACAGTATGGACAAATGTACTCAATTCAACATTGTTGTCTTCATAAAATCATCTTTAAAATACTTGATGGCATGTCTAAATACTACCTCAAAAGATTTAACACAAACTACAATGGCGTTTCTGAGATATTTACGAAAATGAAATTACCATTTTGAGGTTATGTTCGACAAAAAATTAGTTGAAAAAAGCTATTTAAAAGGGTTTGAATGGGTTTACGGGTGAGCTTGCTATCTTTGAAGCATAATTTTTGTAAAATCTGTAACGTTTTACCTCACCAAGCCTTACTGATTTAGATTTTGCGCATTTTTAAATCTCATGCCCGCGTTTCATGAAATTGCAAAGCATGGAAGAAATCATTACTAAAATAGTCAATCGCTGAGTGTTATTGTCTAGATCCTACTCAAATCATAGATATGGTACGTATCATGAAATGGTCTTTGTAAGTAGAGAGGGAAAGTAAAACACACAACACCAAATACAAGAAATAAAAGAATGATTATTTCTTAAACTTGTATTTTATTCTTCTAAAAATATGTTATCCAAAAATAGTGCTGGAACACTAACATTGTCATAACGTGCCCAGCTCAAATACCACATTATGCACATTACATGCACACAGCAACCAACCGTTCTTTTTCCCACAAGGCAAAAACAATAGTATCCTACTATAGCGCCTAATGTATCTCTTACATTTTCATCTTTATTTACTAAAATATAACTATAATATGTTCTACTAGACACATGCCTCGATTTTATTCTTCCTCTTACTAAATAATTATTAGTTCCCAATACTAAAATTCTGTGCAACTGCAATCTTAAATGATACTACACACAATTCATTCATATCCTCGAATACACTTAAGTGATTGAAAAAAACAATCCTAGTAAATAAGTTAGTTATTACCAACACATCAGTAGAAGGTTTCTACCTATATAGGTTATGTTACAATCCGGTAACCCAACGTTGAGGTGAGGAACTAACACACAGACATGGATTGTACTTGTGTCCTCTAAGATTTGTTATATGGTACGTAAACATAAAGCGCAGTTCCTAACTAAAAAAAATCCTACTACGTTAAAAATACAATATGCATTCTTACCGGTGTTGGTGAGATCCAGACTCGTAAAATGTCCATGATGTTATTCGGAATCTCCGACAACATGTGTCTGCGCCTAAGTGGCGATCCTCAAAGAGCAGTTGAGACATTGCATCACAGTCGCACTCGCCATGATCACAACTCAAAAAGTCCGGCTTTTAGTAATAAACAATACACACGGTGCAGTGGCGTTAAAAATATGTTTATTTTCAATGGGTTGGCAGCAGTAACGGAGGAACTAAAAGGCTCGACTCGAAGCACAATGTACCAAAACCAGCAGAAATAACAGTATTGTATTGCAAAAATATGACAGACGCGCAATAAACGTCAAATAAGGTTGTACCCATACTGATGAAATATCGATTTTTGATCTATTTCAATAAACCAGCCAGTGGTATTTCACAAATACAACTTAGCGCCGATGTCACCGTTTACAACCACTGATATTTATAATGCCAGCAACAACTTGTGATTTAGAACTCAGTTATTACTTTACAATAAAAGATGGAACAATCGATACAAAATCGATATCATTTTATTTTATTTTATGTAGGTAGGTAGGTACGCACATTACCCGCAATAGAAAAAATGGACATCCCTAGTATTGACAGTCGGTAGTAAAACATGGCGTACTATAACGTCGGAAACATAAAAGTACTAATTATTTTTCAAAAAACTATCCCATTTTAAATATCAATCAAAATCTTTTTAAAAAATATATTTTTATTTTAAATATTTCATGCCGTTCAAGGTTTTGAGACACAAGTAATTTATCAAGAGTACTGTTCATGGGCAATCTCTTTTCATCGTCTTCATCTAATATTATAGAAATCGCTGCTAATTGTGATCTTGAATATCGAGGAAATTTCACGTGAAACTGCTGTGATACTAGGGTGATTTTTCACTGCACCTGTCGACACGGTACTGACATAATATGAATAGCACGTCACGGAACTGTACGGTACGGAACTGCCGGTCATGTGCGGGCACTGTTGTTTGCGGATAGGCCTTAAAGCTGAAATTTGGCATGTAGCTTCCTTAGACTCCATAGGGGTCCCACTGCACGTCAAAGATCTTTTACTTTTCCGGGTCTAGTGAGCAAATAGACCACAATCCTTTACAAATCGAAATCACTAAGTCATCCTGCCATCTCTTTCTCGGCATGCCGCGTTGCCGTGTCCCGCTGTTTGTGACCCACTGTGTGGCAATTACTGCATACATGCAAAATTCCCCAGATGTGGTCAGCCCAGCTCCATTAAATATATTTTGATTATTGATTTCTTTCTCGGGTCCCTGGAGACCCGGTCCTTTGGTAGGCGTACGAGGGGCCGAAACCAACTTGCAGAGGCCCCGTTAGGCATTTCAAATGTAATGAGGCACCAACCGGCGATTATACCTGTATGCACTGTGAAAGTATTCCCAAGGACAATCCCCAGTTGGATCAAGACTATTGCAGAATATTATGGAAACAAAAGATGAATCTCAATGAATGGGCCCCCGAAAACGGTCGCTTGCACAAATTGACGTAACGTTAAGGTGGCAACATAGCTGAGGTGCTAGAGTGGAGAGGTATACCACGGCTATCAGGACAATTCCGGAAGTGCGGTCAAGATCCCTACCAGCATCTTACTGGAATATACATCCTTCTCCCGAGCACGTTTGCTCTAGCGAATCTCTGCTCAGACCGGCCGATTAAGGCAAGAAAGAGGTGGAAGCTCTGTTCCTCGTCAGTGTTCACTCTGGCCAGCCAATAAAGGCAAGCCGGAGATGAGGAACAAGACTTCTCCCGGGAGATTAGGTTCGTGGGGTCGCTACTGCCCAACAATTCGCCACAAAACTGCCTTACGAATTATATTTCTCTTTGTCTGGCCCCTCACCCTAGGTATGACCTAAGTAAGGTCCATCGGGACGCACAAGCCCCACCACGACGTCAACGTAGAGATACTGCGGTAGGGAAAAAATATAGCTATTACATTATTATTAAATCTATACTAATATTATAAAGAGGTAACATTTGTTTGTAAGTTTGTATGTAGGGGGTAATCTCAGGAACTACTGGTCCGATTTGAAATTTTTTTTCAGTATTAGATAGCCCATTTATCGAGGAAGGCTATAGGCTACATACTTATCATCACGCTAAGATTAAAAGGAGCCGAGAATTAATGGAAAATGTGACGCAGGCGAAGTTGCGTGGGTCAGCTAGTCTATACTATTATTATAAAGAGGTAACATTTGTTTGTAAGTTTGTATGTAGGGGGTAATCTCAGGAACTACTGGTCTGATTTGAAAAATTCTTTCAGTGTTAGATAGCCCATTTATCGAGGAAGGTTATAGGCTATATACCATCACGCTAAGACAAATAGGAGCGGAGCATTAATGGAAAATGTGACGCAAACGAAGTTGCGCGGGTCAGCTAGTTATAAATAACGTAACAAAACGTCCAATTGCCGGAAAAACAATATCTAAAGAAAAACCCCGCATTGTAAGGAAGAGTCGTAGATAAAAGTGTATCAGCCTTCTACAAATAAGTTAACTAGCGATCAGGATTTTCCCTCTTTACTAACGATGCAGCACAAGAACCCGTTAAAATTAAATGTAGCTAAAACAAAAAAAAAACTAAGCACATTAAGTTTGACGATAAAAAGAAAAATAATGTCGCCAATCTCGGTAAACTAAATATCAAACGACAAAGTATATCGTGCTGTGTTTCCATTGTGAAAGTACTGTGCAAGTGGCATTCTATTTAGTAGATAATTTTCAGTTTAGATCACAGAAATATAAAAAACAGGAGAAGTGGCAAGGAGGCGTGTCGGTGTCGTCGCTATATGCGCTCGTACCCCATGCAATGCGCAAATGGCCGTCGCCGCGAACTACGGGCTTTCGAACGCGATTGTGACAAATAATAAGAATGCCGTGTTGTTCAGTGGTTTCTTGTAAAAACCGAAGCACAAATCAATACTTTGTTAATCATGGAATCACTTATCATATGTCAGTACAAGTATTTTACTATATTTGTCTTTAAAATCAACAAAAACAACTAATCGTGAAACATTTCTTACTCTTACTATGTTATTTTCGTTTTCAAATATCACAGCGACCGACTGTACTATTTTTGCAATATATACATTACTCCTTAACCACTACTTAAGTTTGTCGGTAAGTGACTGAACAAGCAATGTAAAAATCACAAAACGATACTTTATTAAGCTTAAGCGGGTGCAACGCGTAGTACGGCCGCTTGGTTGTTACGAGGTAATGATGCTATACTTAGTAAGCTATCGACAAAAATGTCGATTGACTAACGAAATCTTGCTGTAAAAAGTTTATTTTCAATTTGTCAACCGTTTTAACCCAGTTAAAAGATCGATGTAAAATAACGTGTATTTACTTATTTTAATTATTAACAGCGTAATAGAGAAATACGTAACAAAGTTTAATTAACTCACGTTAATTAAATTTTAGATTAATAATAATTGGGAGTGTTATAATATTTTCTAGACAATATGCCGTTTTTTGTTTATTTTATTTTTAAGACTGCAAAAACTTTTTTGTACCATTATAAATGAGAGATTCGATAACTTTTGGATTTAGTCAATCAATAGTGTATTGTAAAATAAATTGGTTTTCGCACAGCACAACGATAGCGTCCACTGTTTGTGTGTGGGTAAGTTGTACGGTGCATGGTAAATACACGCTGTGTGAAAGGATAAGGTTTTTAATTGTTTGTAAAGTACGTTCTGTTTTGAGAATTGTGGGTGTGCGCGCGATTGCGTATCTATTGCTTTTACTGAAGTGCATATTGTGTAGTAGTTGGCGTTTGGTGGGGCTGTAGTGGCGACACGAGATTCCTATACATTTTCGTCCAGCGGGCATATCTCCTTATTTATGATATCTATGGTTTAGATACTATAGTTTATCCGGTTATCGACTCTACGAACTTTTACAAACTAGAGTACTGGCAAATATCATTTACCTACTTTCAACATAGGAACTATAAAAAAGTTTTCTAGACATTTGGTTGTCTTAGTATCATACTTTTGTTAGAAAAAAGTATGTTACACTTTAGATTTCTCTCTCTAGAGATTTCTAAGCACTTACTTATACACTATACTTGTAAAAATTACAGTTGCCTTTTCATTTAATGTGGGTTTTGTTAGAAAAAAAGTTTATGTTACACTCTAGATTTCTCTCTCTAGAGATTTCTAAGCACTTACTAATACAATAGACTTGTAAAAATTACAGTTACCTTTTCATTTAATGTGGGTTTATAAACAGTCTAATAATTCTAGAATTTTGGTTGTTCTAGCAAAACAGTCATCTGTCCCAAATCAAAGGGGCCCCATAACTCTGTGTGCTGCTCCCAATAGGTGAATGATGGCCCTGTGTCTCGTAGTATTTAATCCGAAAGAACGCTAACCCCTTTATGGAGATGGACCGATGGACCGATGGACCGACATCGGCCCACAGGGCATTCCATTCTCTACTTGTTGTCGTCATCTCATCTGGTCTTTCTCTAATCTAAAAATACATAAGCTGCTAAGTAACTAATTTACTCATTATTTCTAGTGTCAAGAAAGAAATTCCAATTCCTCCATTGAAGAACTTGCAGTTCTTCTTATATGGACATTTGAAGGATAAGGAAGAAACTAAGAAACGTATCCTGAAGTTAGGTGGTCTCAAGGTTTCCAAGCTGACCGACACTTTGGCTGCCGTAGTGTCCACCAAAAATGATATTGAAAGAGGCACCGACAAAATGAAGGAAATTGAATCTATGCAGATTGAGGTAATACTTTTTTGCTAACTATTTTTTCTAGCTATGTCCTAACTCCAAGTTACAATCTGTTCGTGCTTCAAATATCGTACAAATTAGGCCAGCCATTGAAATACAATCGACAGTAAGTTCTAAGCAAAAATTGCCATACAACAACTCAGTGCCGAATTATACCAACGTGGGGCGGTGCCTCTGTTAACCCTTCGGAAGAACTGACTTTGGTTGTAGATGCCAATTAAGATTTTTGGCAGGCATGGCCCTGCTGGCATCTGACTGTCTGAGTTACCAAAGTGTCCTATGAGTTCAGAAGTAGCCTAGAAGTTTAGTGACACATGAGTTAGTTACACTTCTACTTAACTCCTTGGCGCAACCTCCACAAGAGCGAGTGTATCCCGACGATATTATCGTCATGCTACTTCATTCTGTAAGAACTGTATAACGTGTCTCCATACGACGATATTATCGCGGCGATTCAACGAGCCAGAAAGTCAAAGACAGGCCGCACGCCCGCTGTGACGACGTCGTAGCCTCGTAGGTACTCTGAGGTATCGTCTTAACTACCCACTTTTGGCAGGTGTTAGAAAAATAAACTCAATTGTTTCCGACAAGGTAGTACTTTGGTGGTACTCGGTAGTACCTACACATTTTTCGATGTACGCTTTGCTTATTGCGGATTTTCTTAATTTCGGTAACGGAGAAAGCGATCATCGGGCGAATTCTCGATCAGGGCTATAATTTGTTCGGCAAAACCGAAAGCTGACAGCTGTCCACTGCACTGGACAGTGGGCAGCGAACGTCGCGTTCGCGTTTGCCGAACAAAATGATCCCGCGTATGGTCGCCGTACCCCCTACCGCAAGACGCAACCTCTCGCAGCGCACTCGCCTTTTGCAATAAAATATATGTACAACGATGTCTTGTAGTAGCTTTCACGCGACCGCTCTAGATAGCAGGGTGCATCGTAGAGGTGGTGTGGTGCCTAAGGGAATACAGGCGCGATAATGTTTTATACTGTACCTAATCATTACATCTGTTACAGGTCGTTGAAGAATCATTCTTCGATTTAATTCAGCAAGATGGTACAATTTCTAAGACATTAGAACTTATTGAAGAACATAATATTTCTGACTGGGGATCTGGCGTAAGTAATACAACATAGTTTTTCACTTTATACTAAAAAACTATGTCCAGTAGATGGCATTTGCGATGACCTGTGTCCCTTTGAACAATAAGGCAAGCCTTTTTACCCGACTACAAAAAAGGCAAAAAATATACAAGTGCGAGTCGGACTCGCGCACCGAGGGAACTGGGGTATTAAAAAAAAACTAGCTGGTAGTTTACATGGTAACATACATCATATATTTTTTTTTTTTTTTATCATTCTCATATTCTTGAAGTTGCGGGGGAGACACACACATTTTACCACTTTGGAAGTGTCTCTCTCGCAAACTGTTCAGTTTAGAAAAAAATTATATTAGAAACCTCAATATCATTTTCGAAGACCTATCCATAGATACCCCACAGAATCAGAATGTTGGGCTGTGAAAAAGACGGATGAAAATAGATTGCATGTGGCGGAGATGAGAATGTTGAGATGGATGTGTGGAGTAGCAAGAATGGATAAAGTGAGAAATGACTACATTAGAGGTAGTTTAAAAGTGGCGGCAGTGACAGAAAAGTTAAAAGGGAATCGCTTGGAGGAGGGAGGAGACGCATTTAACTAAAAGAGTAATGAACATAAATGTGGATGGATGGAGAGGGAGAGGAAGGCCAAAGAAAAGATGGATGGATTGTGTGAGAAGCGATATGAAAGAAAAGGGAGTGAAAGTTTGACGGCTGATAGGGCAGAGTGGAAGGAAAAAACGTGTCGCGCCGACCCCAAGTAACATGGGATAAGGGCAGGAAGATGATGATCCATAGATACCCCTCACGTATGGGTTTGATGAAAAAAAATTCAGTACTAATAATAAAGTTAGTAACAGTCAGTTTTAAGTATGGAGACCCCCAAAATTTATTGTTTTCTTTTTTTCTATTTTTGTGTTGTGGTTCACAGAATACATCTACTTATAATCCGCGCGCGATTAAAATGGGATGGAACCTTATCAAAGTAAATCGAAAATGACATTTCTCAAACCAAGTAGCGTTAGCAAAAAGTTCTGAATTAATTATAAATTAGTTATTTCTACGATCTATCTATTGAGGACGTTCTGCTTTAATTAAATTATTATGCTTCGCCTGCAAATATTAAATCACATGTTTGAATAAAAACAATTTTATTTTAAGAATAAGGAGGGGACTAAGTTCAACTTCAAAAATAACAATTTGAATCGATTTGTAAATAATTATTTAAAAAGTATACGATTAATTGTTGAAAACTGGCAAAACTGTGAAGTACGAGTAATGTCATATGTCGAAGAATAGAACAATTTAATTATTTATTTAATACACTTCGTAGGCGCAAGTTGATAAAAAAGTATTGAATAAATATGAAGATTTTTTATTTATTTGTATAGCATCGTGTCCACGCGAAGCCAAGTATGAACTTTTAATCCTTTTATAGTTTCGGGTAGTATGAATTGCTGGTTGATTCTGCTTAAGTGGCCTTTTTAAACCCGCTGGCAACTTTTGCCGACGCTACGGCTGGCCGGCGGACCGAGCACGTCCCAGTTCCAAAAGGTCGCATCCCATTCTGATCGCGCGCGAGTAATACCAAGTTTCAACAGCATAGTTCTTATAGTTTCGGAGAAAAGTGGCTGTGACATACGGACGGACAGACATGACGAATCTATATGGGTGCTCTTGTTGCCATTTGGCTACGGAACCCTAAAAATTTAAGTGTCATGATTTTTTTTTATTTTTTTATTTTGTTCTTACAGCCAGCTAAAAGAATTCCTCAAGATGTTGTGGATGGAAAGTCCATTCCAAAATCTGGCAGCATGTATGTTAAGTCATCGAAATCGGCTGTAAAGTTGAAGATCCAAGGTATGTTTGATTTTTATTTTCGATGCTAAAACTGCTCACCGTAGCCAAATCAGGATCTTGTAATGCGATTATCCTTCTTACGAGAACATATTTTTTTATGGGAGAACAATGGAAAATGCCTTAGTATTACTATTAATTTAACTTCACCGTTGTTTGATGCTGATGTAATAGGGATAACTTCGCAAAACTGAGCCAATGCATAGTGTCACGTTAGTAGAAGAGCAAACAAAACAAGTTCAAATCCAGGCCACAATTTTCATTCGTTTTTTTATTATACACCGTGTTCCGGACGAAATACATAAACTTCGACCGGATGTTCTTAACATGGAAATTATTTTTATTATGGATACATTAATCGTCTAATTTGTTAATCAGAGGCATACATCTCTTTATTCGAATTGGCAATGAAAATCAAATTAAATTAACAAAAAACAAGGTATGCGGGAAAAAGCTAGTCGTTAAATTTTAAATGGACCCGTGTCCACTTCGTTGTGCGGTATGTTTCGGGTTAATCTTCATATAGCCTATGACACTCACAAATAACGTGGCTTTCTTATGGTAAAATAATTTTCAAAATCGGTTCAGTAGATCCAGAGTTTACTTTAACACTTAGCAGTATCGCTTAGTAACTAGATAAAATACTTTTTCATTACTCATACTCGGAAAGTAGGCTTAAAGTTGTCTGAGGAGCGGATTGAAAGTATTACTTTGCAGCCCTTGGGAGAATCGTTTTCAACTGACAACCGTGAGATTATAAAAATGATATGATGAAAATGTTAGGCTGAATAGCTGGCCGGCCACAGAAAAAAACAATTGTCGGGAAAGCGGAAATCCGATCTTCGTTCGTTTTTGTTCATACTTTCGTATAGCAGATGTTTGTATTAACACGATGAGTTCATCAGATTCAGGTGTGGGATTTTTCTTTAGCTAATTCGTCTTTTTATTTTTACATTCCTTTTATTCGTAATTAATAGCACAGTGCTTACCTCGAATGAAAGACTTATTATTAGTCTCTCGAACTATTGACGCCGTCAAAGCCAAAAGCCAAACGCCGTCGCGGGACTAAATAAGTTCCTTTCAAACCTAGGATAACAAATTAACAATGTACTATTTATGCACACCGTGACAGAGAACCTTAACCTTAAGATATACCGCGTGTATCTGACATCGACGCACAAACGATTTCCATGGGTCCAGGGCATGATTCTGGACACCCCAGTGTTGGAATTTTTCGTCGGTTCTTTTCTCATTTTTTAATTTTTTTCAAGAGTACCACAAATAGGTATCAGCTCAGCTGAGCTGATATCTATTTGTGGTTTTATTCAGATTGCTCTTTTTAGTGAAAGTAGTTAATTAATTATTTTTTTTATTAAAAATCTCATTGGGTTAGGTCAGAATAACGATTATGAGCAGTCTAAAGTAAAAAAACCCTTGAAAAAAATGAAAAAATTAGAAAATAGCCGACGAAAAATTCTAAGTCTAGGGTGTCCTTAATCATGCCCTGGACCCATGGAAATCGTTTGTGCGTCGATGTCAGATACACGCGGTATGAAGGAAACCTTACATACTAATATAAACGAGACCGAGACAATTCAATCGTGTGATTAGTGCTTCCAGTCCCTTTGCCACGCAAGCGGCGAGCTCGGTCGAGTAGTAGCACTAGTGATAGCAGCTTCTGGGACTCTAGCGACACGAGTTCCAGTAACAGCTCTTCTTCGTCCAGAGGAGATGTCGCAAATCGAAAATGGGGTAATCGCAAGCATCGTTTGCTTTGAGTCTGGTTCCTGTTGGTATTGTTCTTATTGTAACCTTGTCACTCAACATCTTTTTTCTTCCCCTCCCCTCGCTCCTCAAGTCGTTACGAAGATATTCACTGTCGTACTGTGCGCTTTTGTAAAGTCCCTTAATTGCCGCACAAATGGCGAGATCGATCGAGTTGTAGCACTAATGATAGCAGCTTAGTGACACGAGTTCCAATAGCAGTTCTTCGTCGTCGCAACACCGCAACCACCGTTCCTGTTGGTATTGTATCCTTGTCGATCAACAACATTAACTGCATCCGTGGGTTAGATTCCCGCAGGAAGCATACTTTTTAAAGTGGTTTTCCAGTTTGGCTAAGACATTGCAGGCCTGAATCACCTGATTAACTGATAAAAAGATGATTCCGTGCTTCGGAAGGCACGTATAAGCCGGTGCTCCCGGCCACCAAATGGCGTTTGTGAAATAAACCATCTCAGAGACTCTTGAGGCGGTTTAGAAACTCTGACACTAGTGTGTGGGGTCGTCAGAGCGTACTGCCCATGCGATAAGAAGAAGAACAACAGTTTTCTCCTTCACCCCCCCCCCCACTTCACTGTTCATATTGTGTCATTGAAACGCGCTTCCATAGGAATAGGCTTGTATCCTGAAAAAATCTAATTAGAATTAATTTCCGTCAGTTAGATTATCAAAAAATATTTGACCGGTGTTTTTTCTTTTATACGGGAACCAAAATTGACGAAGTTACGACGCTTTTAAAATTCTCAATACGTCACACCTTCGCATAATTTTTAGTGAGTCGTGACGTCACGAGCCCCCACTCCCTAGTTTTGATGCGTTTTGTCAGTTTTGAAAGTCAAATAAAATATATTAGTGAATGTAGTCTATTCATGGCTGTAGGTAACCATTCTGTTTTAGAAACAAACCCATATCACATTTCATTTGCTTCCATATTCTGCAATAGTCCTGCACCAATCAGTGATTGTCTGGGTATACTTCTTAGTAGTGTATAGTTTTTTATGATTTAACGGTGGTTTTTGTTTGGCTATTGGTATTTACAGCAACAAAAATAAATAAACAAAAACATGTTCTTGTTTATTTATTTTTGTTGCTGCAAGGGTTCAATGTACTAAATAATTTGTATCGGCAGGCGGTACGGCAGTGGACCCAGCCTCCAACCTGCAGGACGAAGCGCACGTGTACACAGACTTCGAAGGCACTAAGTACACCGTGGTCCTCTCGCAGACTGACGTCGTCGCCGGCAAGAACTCCTACTACAAGCTGCAAGTGCTTAAGGGTGACGGGAAAAAGAAGTAAGCCGTTTATCTCTTACCTGTGAATGTAAAGATTATTATTAATCGATCAAAACCACTTTAATGCGAAAATTTGTTAAAATGAAACCTTTTGACCATTTAGTTAAAACTAATTTGGCATTTCACCGCCGCGCCGGTGAGGAAGCGATCAGCTTTCGGGTGGCTGAGGAAAGGGACAATAGATATAGATCTCGTGTGAGTAAAAGAGACCTATACATTGATAGTTGATAGCTCGCTGTTCACACTGCCGGCGAGCGCCCCTTACATAGCTATCAAAGATTTTACTCGCTCAGCGACACTCACTCGGAGATGCTTGTTGGCCGTCAAAACTCAACAACCAGCAGTTATTTCTACCTATAGTGCGAGCCGGAGCGAGTATTGAGAGTAAAAGCCGACCGAGCGTCAAAACTATCGAAACTTTTCACTCGCTACTCACTGCTCGCCAACTCGTTTCAAGCTTTACTCGCTGATCGCCGGCGGTGAGACAAGGTGTATTAGGGCGGTAACAACATCAACAAATCTTTGTTTGTTGATGTTGTTAGACAGACCTCTGAAAAAACCGGCCAAGTGCGAGTCGTGCAATAGAAATACACACTGTGAAAATTTCAACTATCTACCTAATACGTTTCTTGAGATACAGCCCTCTGAATGACAGACGGCCGGACGGACAGCGAAGGCTTAGTAATAGGGTTCCGTTCGGTACCTCCGGGTACGGAACCCAATAGCATCATCATGATTATTTATGTCAAGGACGAGGTTAACTATAACGAATAATTTTGTACCTTAATCTATCTCTACTGTATGTAGGTAGGTACTGTAGGGATGTTACGGAGGTGGATTTACCGACAACAAAGTCGGGGTCGGAGTTTTTACCCTAAAAACAACTGCCAAGCCAACTACAATTACTCGCGTTGCACTGTCGAAAACTAACCGCACTCCCAACCGCCAGTCTTTGCACGTTCATGGTCTATGACTCTGTGGGCCAATGCAATATTGTTCTTCAAGGTACTGGTTGTTCCGCTCATGGGGCCGCATCGGAACCACCATCGGTGGATCTAAAGTAGAACCCTGCATGTCTGTCGAAGAAGCAGTCCAGAAGTTTGAAGATCTCTACATGGAGAAAACAGAAAACGTGTGGGAGAACAGAGATAACTTTAAGAAGGTAAAATCATACTTAGATTTTTTTTTTAGATACTTATTTAGATTTTTATTTAATTGCTTTTTTATTTGAAACTCAAAATTAACAATCATTTTGTCGACTATTTTGTTTTTCTACCAAACTTGAGTTCCCAAGTTCGAATGCCAATGAAAATTACGAAATGAATTTTAATTGGCAATAGTGCTCCTTTAATATACATGCAGCCGTGATAGAACGCACATACAGCCAGCACTTTTTGTACGGAAGCCTCAGTTTGGGCTGCCAACAATAATTTATATATTTACTTTTTTTTTTCTCTGTAATAAGTACATTCTATGGATTCTTCATCGCCCTTTCAGGTGCCTGGCCGTTACTTCCCGTTGGACATGGACTATGGAACTGAAGACGCGGTTCCACATAACCTAGCCGTGGACGCTAAATGTGACCTTCCGGTGCCAGTACAAAAACTTGTCATTAAAATATTTGACGTCGACGTCATGAAGAGAACACTGCTGGAATTCGAAGTAAGAATGAGGTTTCTTATAGTACACTATCTGGCCTTGTACAGTGTTTGCCTCCGCATTGACGTGGAAAACTAGTTGCTGGTGCAACGGTTGTCAGCACTTAGTGAAATTAATTGTACTTACCGGTTCATAAAAAAAATTAAAAAATTGTGCTAAGGAGGGTCGCTTACGAGGAGCACTAGTCGGTGCTTGTAAACACTGAAAAAAGTTTATAGCTGAATTTTCTATTTGAATGCCTATCAAGTTCTGCAAGTCTAAAAACTTTATCAGAATCATAATTTACATTATGAACCACACAACAATCTGTAAAATTTCATTTTCATCTTTTTCGCTAAAGCATAAGGTTCTAGATTAGCTTTTGCCCGCGACTTCGTACGCCCATAATCCCGTTTTTCCCGTTCCCGTAAGAATTTCGTCAAATCCTCTCTTGGTCCGCCCCTACACTCTTCAAGAAACCTACATGCCAAATTTCAGCTTTCTAAAACCGGCAGTTTCGGCTGTGCGTTTTCTGTCAGTCACTCAATCACTCGGTAACGGACGAATTTTATATAATTAGAAATTATTGGGAAAATTTGACAGTGACAGGTAGCGTCATGTGCTTTCTGATTCTGCTAGAGTGGCCTTTTTAGACCCATTCTTGGCTTTTAACAAATTTCCTTACCAGCACTTACAACTTAAGTAACAAAATAAACGCAATAGGTACCCCTCTTAAGGGGTCATTGTACTCATCATTATGAAAATCTTTCACCATGGGACCACCATTGAAATCGCGAAAAAAAAATCGACTGTCCCATTTATGTGCGCACAACTCGACAATATGTACTCAACAACAGATTTTTAAAAATTGTAGATGTATGTATGCTAAATAAAATCGTTTGTTTTTAGCTTGATACTGAAAAGATGCCACTGGGAAAACTATCGAAGAAACAAATCAAGTCTGGATACAAAATTCTGTCGGAACTTCTGACGCTGATCGACAAGGGGTCTGCTAGCCAAACCAAATTGATCGACGCTACCAACAGGTTCCTGAACTTATCTATTGATCGGTTTTATGCATTTTCTCAAGAAAAAACCTATTCCAGTCGAAGCTCACTATCATCGACGTTATGCCAGCCATCCTAATTAAGAATAGGATGCATCAACACTGCTTCTACTACTGACGGTACAGAACGCGTCAAACTTTAAGGCGGCTGCGAAGCGTGCGGACACATTAATTGCTTAACGTGCTGTGGCAGTCCCCTTCTCACTCCTCCTGTACACAGATGCCTTGACGAGCCGTATCAAGTGTCTCGGCGCAAACCTAGAAGTGATTTAACCACTCTCCTCTATGTTTGCGTTTACTAACACTTTTATTCAAAATATGTCTTAGTCAAATAGATTTTTTTAAATTTATTTATTATCCAACTGCATATTTAAAACTAGCTGACCCGCGCAACTTCGTCTGCGTCACATTTTCCATTAATGCTCCGCTCCTATTTGTCTTAGCGTGATGATATATAGCATATAACCTTCCTCGATAAATGGGCTATCTAACACTGAAAGAAAATCGGACCAGTAGTTCCTGAGATTAGCGCGTTCAACCAAACAAACAAGCAAACTCTTCTGCTTTATAATGTTAGTATAGATTAAGTATAACAATAACAGGCAAAAACAAATCTTCAATTCTGTGTAAATACATCACTTATAATAGGATAGGTATGCACAATATTATGCTCGATGATAGATTTACAATTTATAATTAATTTAAAGAAATGGATTGTTATTTTTTTTCCAACAACAAACAACTAATATTGCATTTGAATTATAAAATAAATAGTAATCTATAATTAATCGAAGAGTGTAAAACAAAGCAGCAAAAATTAAAAAAAAGCGAAAAAATAAGTGAAACAAAGAGATTTATTAGATCATAATATTTATTATGTGTACAATATTCCAGGTTCTTCACTTTGATCCCGCACGACTTCGGAATGAACAACGCTCCCTTGCTGGACAACGTGGAGCTCATTAAGACGAAGACGGCCATGCTCGATAACTTGCTCGAGATTGAAATAGCTTACAGCTTGATGAAGACAGAAACCGGTATACTGCAATTAATATTATCATGTGGATGTCATCGGATAGTTACAAACTTGTTGGCAGCATCAAAAAAATATCATCGGCGCCATTTTGTCTTTTGAGCTCATTTACATTTTTTGCTACTCCCAAAAATTTAGAAGACTCCTCATCATCTAAGACTAAAAACTCAACCAACATTGGATAACGAGAGGTCCTTTTAACTCGTAACTTTATGGTGTACACGTAAGCTCATACCAACACCGACCAATGAGAGGCGAGTTTCCAATTTTACTCATTCATCTGCCTAGCCTCTTCCCAACTATATTGGGGTCACCTTTCAGTCAAACCGGCTTCAGCTAAATATCAGTATTTCCAATTTTACTATAAAACCAAAAAGGGACAATTATAGACCTGCGTGCCGATTGTTTGGCAGTTTATGCTAGGATATCATTGGTCAGTCCACAATTTTATCGAGAGATTACTATCTCAAGATATTTTACAGTCTGATGGAAGTTGCAATTTTTTTGCTGACATCGACATTCACATCCCCTGCACTTTCAAATAGAAAGCCGATATATGTATAGTCAATCAATAACTAATTTTGAATCAAATAACACTATAAATCAGAGTCAATTTGGTGGCTTTGTGACATGCATAATTTTATGTGTTGTCTCATTCCATTGATCCATCAATAAATCTTAAAGTATGTCAAATACCCAAACTGCTGTGTATCCAATTAATAACAAGGGCTACAATTGTATAATTAATGTAAGAATTATCTTTTTCAAATAAATAAGGTAGAACTGTTGAACACAAACAAGTTGTTACTTACTTATCAGCGACAACAATTAAGTTATTTGGTGCCACCAGTCATGCAACTGCTCCAGTTTTATTTGTCTCCTAAACGAAACATTGTAATGTTATTCGAGAGACAATGAAAGGTCAAATATCTTTTATACAAAAAAAATACATATATAAATATATTCATCAGTTGCCCTTGTATTGTTCTTAATATACATTTATTTCTTCAGATTCGGAAAGTTCCAGTCCAATTACGGCTCATTACTTAAAGCTGAAGGCGAACATAGCACCGCTGCCGACATCCTCGCCCGAGTTCGAAATGATTCAGGAGTATGCCCGCAACACGCACGCTGCTACGCACTCTACTTACACCTTAGAAATCGAACAGGTTAGTAATTTTTATGTTTACTAGACAAATAAAATAAAGGACAAATTGATTTTGTAAAAGTCATATGACACTAGCAGTAGACTAATAGAGATTTTTTGGAAGGAATTACCATCTCCATAGAAAAGGCAAGGGAATAATATCTACTAGGTTGTCAATAAGCTGGAGGTGCACCCAATGGCAAATAGTTAGCACCGTCTGTAGACATTTGAAAACTGTGGTGCCATGTCAGGGACAAGATCACTTCATATTATAAAACAAAGTCCTTCGCCGCGTCTGTCTGTCTGTCTATCTGCCTGTTCGCGATAAACTCAACTCTGCTGCACCTATTTTTCATGCTGTTTTCACCAATGGGTAGAGTGTCTCGAGGAAGGTTTTAGTATACAATTTGTCAGGCGGGTGAAGCCGCCGCATCAGCTAGTTCTGAAATAAACCACAACCAAAACAAACGCATGGATGACGTTTTTTGCGAGAAATTGGCTACAATTGTAATTATCCAATTATCCATACCGATATAAATGGAGGTATCTGTCTGTTTGTCGATTTGTGATGATGTTTACACTTAATCTAACCATTTTTGTATTGTATACTATTTTTCTTGAATTTTGTATAAAATTTGTAGAAGGATGTAGGATACTATGTATTAAACAGTGTATGTTTCCTTGGGATAATTTTTCAGAAGCTAGTGCCACATAATAATCATTTGTCATGCCGACTATTCGTAGGTGTTCAAAGTGGTCCGCGAAGGTGAAGACAAGCGCTTCAAGCCGTTCAAGAAGCTTCACAACAGGCGACTGCTGTGGCACGGCTCGCGCGTCACCAACTTTGCTGGAATCATCTCTCAAGGTATGTTATTTTAAGCATAATTTTTCCTTGACTGCGGTCTTGGTCTATAGTGGTCGCAATCGCGATGTGCTGGGTTTCATTTCCAGGTTGCGATTATTAATTTCACATTTGACCAGCTTTACGGCGTTCTCGCCTTTGGAAAACGATCGATGAAGTCTGCAATAGAACAAGCACTCTGGTTTTAAAGGAGTTAAGACTTGACGCTGGCAGATTGTTCGACAGCTCTCGCAAACAATATGCGCAAAGTAAATGTGCAAGAGAAAATCGGGGAGTGGTCATTTGTTTCTTGGACCTGAAATTTTCAGAACCCCTAAGTCAGAATTTAAATAGAAGAATAGAAAGCATTATGCAACACAGACACAACACAGCCGTAACAAACTCATAGTAACATAATTCTGCCCTACCTTGACAATAAATTGACGACAAGTTGGCTCTCCGTATGACTCTTCTTACTCATTGAAATAATATGAGTATAAACAGGCAATATATTGCTTACTTTTTTCTCTGCCCTTTGACCAGGTCTCCGCATAGCGCCTCCTGAAGCGCCAGTCACGGGTTACATGTTCGGCAAAGGTGTATACTTTGCGGATATGGTGTCCAAATCTGCCAACTACTGTTGTACCGACAAGAGGAACCCAATTGGACTTATGCTGCTCTGTGAAGTGGCTCTCGGAAACATGTAAGTATATCTTGTAAGTGTTTCTCAACTTATAGAATTTGATGCCGCAAAATGATAACAGACAATGGCGAATTAAACCTAAAGCTTTGTAAAACTATTTTAGTGTAATGAAGTTTTAACTCAAAGCCAGGAGTTGAACATCGTTCATGACACATAGGTTCACTCCTATTACATTGAAGTTTAGCATTAAATTTAGGCTACCACAATACGCTATCAATTTCTTCCTTTTCTTATTCCTCCCCTCCCCAACCCATCCATCATTATATATACAGTCACCGTTAACGAGACTTTAGTGCGTCCAAATAATCCAGACTTTGAACTGTGAACAACAAAATTCTATCACACCGACTATGGTCCGCGAAGATCAGTTTCATACTCAAAATTCTACGAAAGTTGGCGCCAGTGCAATAAAGTACATTAATTTTTCCCTTATATACCTTCTTAGATGCTCGGACAAACAATTATGAACCGTTTTCATTACTAGAAAACACAAAGGATCACGATAGAAGTCTATTCAGCTTTGTCATTATTTCAGTTTTTGATATTTAGAAAGTCAAATGTATGTGGGTCAATGACCGCTATTGCACGGGTATGTGACGTCTACCGTAGAAACTTTGTGTCGTGTGGCCTACTATTAAACATGACATGGCTAAAAGTGGTACTATCATTGACCAACCTTGACCTACAGGAAGGAATGCCACAAAGCGGAGAACGTGAAGCTACCGGGCGACATGCACTCGGCGTGGGGCGTGGGCCGCACGCTGCCCGACCCCGCCATGAGCCGCACGCTGGACTGCGGAACCGTCGTGCCGCTCGGCAAACCTGTCGAAAATAAAGTGCGCACCTCGCTGCTGTATAACGAGTATCCTTTATTAATCACCGTCACAATTTGCTTTAAGTTATCTGATAAACAGAGTTTTTGGTTGTCGACTGTTCAAATTTTTGCAGAACACTATACTTGATCAGTTTTCTTGACTCTGGGAACTGGGAAGTACCTACATGTTGGTTTTCCTTAGTAAAAGAGCATCCGAAAACAGGAAAAATAAGTATTATCCACGCAATGCAATTCTCATTTACCCTGCAAAGAACTAGACCACAATTAATGAAGCTTGCGAAGATCGCCAAGATAAAGTAGCAGTGGTCCAGCCGTGCCAGTCACATAACTGGCTGTTTGCGTAGATGAGTCAACGATTAACTCAAATCGCGAATTGGCAAGCGTAACGTAGGTCAAGCTCCAACTAGATAGACCGCCGAGCTTAACTACGCGACGATGAACTAGATGTGCTGAGCTTTGACCGGCTTTGAAGCAAAAAGCAAGTTGCATACGAGTTGGTAGAGGCTTATGTTCGCCGGCCATGGATTGCTTGACACACCACGGCATTTTGAAGGTGTGGTTCTTCGCCGTTTACCGCTAACCATAAAGAGCAGAATTATAACGTTTTGTTTTAGGATAATTTCCTTAGCACACACCCAGATTCATCGTATACGACGTCGCCCAAGTCAACGTGAAATACTTATTGCAGATGAAATTCAATCACAAGTAAAAATATTGTGTATTACCTAATTTGATGGTAATTAATTGATATATTCCATTTTTATTGTGTCAGCACTATTATTATTTTTTTAATTAGTTTTAAGGCTCTTGTAATCGAGCAGACGCTTCGTGTTTTTAATATCTGGTTTTTATTCAAATTTTTTAATGATAAAAATGTTAATAACCTCTAATAAGTACATACGGCAGCCGTGTGTTAAATAGTTACCTAGTTTTAGACAAAAAAAAAACAGATGAGAATCTTACTGAACAAATATTTTTACCAAAAAATTGTTACCTGTTACAACAAAAAGATCAAGTCAGATAATATTATGTCTGAATTCTGAAAAGCTGTTTCAAACATGCTGCTTTTTGTTTTATATATTGATAAAACAGCATAGATTAGCATTTATACCAAATTATACTCGTAGTTATATATAATTAAATTGGTGTACAATAATGGCCAATCAATATTAGAATCTCGGGGTTATACAGTTCCCGTACGTACTGGATAAGCGTCACGTCAATTTCATGGAAATGAAACATTTTACAGTTATGATTATGATTTTTAAATGTTAAATAATTCCTGATTGTCAGAAGTTGAATTTTTTTAATTTAGGTGCCACTGATGTATTGATCACAACAATCATTTAATTAAACTTTGTTTATTGTAATGCTATTTTTTTAATCAACCATTACCGCACAACACACCCATTTGCAGTTGTGTAACTTATGTTAATTGATTTTAAATTAATTATATTTTTGGGGCCATTTTGAGTCGTCTTCAATTCAAAAATAGAAATAAAAGAATTTATATTTTTCTGTTATTATTCATTAATTTCCATAAAAATATCTTGAGATGTACGTTTCCAATTGGCGCGAAAACTACTGAACAGATTTTGTTCAAAAGAGACGTTCATTATATGTATGGAGCTTGGTACTAAAATAATAAATAATTTAAAGCAGCCTTCTGAGGAATATAATATGCTGAAAGAGTATAAAAGTAACTTAAACACCGACTTCCGAAATTAAAGTTAATTTTTACTTTGTAGTGTTTTTTTTTGAAAGTCGGTTGTATTTTTTTGTAAAAAGTTTTTTATTGTAAAAATTTTTAATTAATCAAAGTAATGCACCGTTAATATTTATGCACTTTTGCCATCTCATAGGTAGTTCATTGATCCCTTTGCTAAAAAAACCATGGGGGCGAGAATCAATAAACTCATTCAAGGCGGTTTGGACTGCCGCATCGGAGTTGAATTTTTTTTTCCTTGTAAGAAGTTGTCCAAATTCCGGCAAAAATAGTAATCTGTTGGAGCAAGGTCCGAGGAGTACAGTGGATGTCGTAGACATTCCAATTGTAGCTCATCTGACTATAAGTGGTTATTTGTTGTGCAGTGTGTCGTCTTGCGTTGTCGTGAAGCAGCAGTGGCCTAGAGCGATTAACCAATCTCGGTAGTTTAGCAGCTAGTTCTTCCTTCATGGTTTGCAGTTGCTGACAATAGATATCTGCCGTAATCGTTTGGCCAGATTTTAGAAAGCTGTAGAGAACGACACCGGCGCTAGTCCACCAAACACTCACAAGTAAATTTTTCTGAGTCAATTTTCGTTTAGGGCAGGATTTGGCTGGGTCTCCAGGGTTCAACCATTGCGACGAACACTTACGATTATCATACAGTATCCACTTTTCATCACAAGTAATGATTCGATTTAAAGTCCCTTCATTATTGTGTCGGTTGAGCAAAGTAACACAGCAGTCGACGCATGGTTGCAAGTTTGATTCACTCAATTCATGAGGTTACCCATCATTCAAGTTTTTTTTACTTTCCCGATTTGCTGCAAGTGGATTTAATAGGTAGGGTCATGTGTTTAACAATGAAACACTAAAAATTCAAAGTCTCATACACTTTTTGTTTTTACAGATAGAAGTCTAATTTTTTGCAGGTAGGTTTAAATGCAATTTTATTGGGTATAGGATGTAATTTATCTTTTTTTAAATTGATGTGTAGTCAATCAGCAAAAAAAATAAAAACAAAAAAATTGGAAATGTCCACAGTGGTGTACACAATGAAACACCACAAATTCAACAATGAAACAATAATTAATCGTGTGTTCAACAATGCAACACTAAAAAGTCTCGTAGGTACACCTTTTGTGTTCACAGATAGAAGTCTAATTTTTGACGACAATTTTATTGGATAGGTATCGGATGTTATTTGTTTTTTTTTTAATTAATGTGTAATCAATTAGCAAAAAAATAAAAATGAAAAAATTGGAAATGTTTCATTGTGTCCACAATGAGACACCACAAATTCAACAATTAGACATAACTAGCTTCTGCTAGCGGCTTCGCCCGCGTGATCCCTAGGGAACATATTCCCGGGATGAAAAGTAGCTTGTGTGCTATTCCAGACTTTAATCTATCTTTGTTCTAAAGAACATCGGCCAAATACGACCTGACCGAAATATGAAACGGACACCAATGAGCGATACGTCAAAAAATAGTGAGTTAAGTGTATTTTAAATTACGGGGCTTAACTTATTTTATTGAAGCCGGTAAAATAATTTAGCATTGTAACAGAAATCTCATTTCCTTAGTACTTTTTATAGGATTCGGAACGCATCTAAACCCGTCCCGTTTTATCTGTGGTACAAGTTTCATTTTGGCACTACCTTTAGGCTATTACTTTGTTTAATACTAGATTTTGTTTAAGAATTTTTAATTATTTCGTAGTGTATTATCAATAACAACATTTGTAGATGGGCATTTGGATTAATTATTCCGAAATGAGTTGCAAATGATGGGTTGACAGTAATATTGAATGCATAGAACGGAACGTTATGACTGACACAACAACAACGAATGACATGAGATGAGAGCTGTCAAAGCGTTTACGGACGGTCGCTATGTCTGAATTGCCATTAGGTACTCTCGGGATAAATAATAATACCGAATAATAATAGAACCGAATCTGTATGAAATTATCTGCCAAGTAAGTTAACAAGAGCTTTATTGTAGGTGGTGAAAAAGGCGCCTGTTCCACTTTTGATTTTTTCAGAGAGTAAGTAAGTACAACCTAGTGACTATTCAGAAATGGTGAAATAGGCCCTTAATCTCAGAAGAAGTAAGGTTGTAGGTATTTTAAATGACACCTTAGGATCCGTTTTCATTTTGAGGTTTGAGCTGAGGTCATAGTCATGGCTGTAGACTTCGGTAGGTATTACCTACATCATAACCTCAAAATTTACATTCTTAGATCCTCGGCTTTTAAGTGTACTTGTAAGATAAGAGTAGTATGTTTAAATGATTACGAATGAAGGACATGTATCCATGGTCAAGAATAAAATTATTAAAAAAAAAAAAATGACTTCCGATGTAAACAAAAAGTTAGAATTACAATAAGTCAATGAAAATCGATGAGAACCTATTTGATCTTTACATAGTTATCAGTATACTCATTTATTAGTACGCTGAACATATTGGTTAAGCGTTATGTGAAGTAATTCATAGAAAATACAAAGAAATATGTTTAAAATGACTCAATGTCAGAAATCACGATTTAAACACTTACACGTGAAATTGTATTTCACTTTTTGGACACCACGTATTACCGCAACCGTGCTCTTCACAACTGTGCATAATTTCTTTGATTATACCTTCAATTACAGACAAATATTTCAAACAAAGCTGTGAACCGTAATGTAAACAAGCGCCATGTTGGAACATTTTAATTGACAACTTGACATGTGGCGGCCAATGTTGCCACATTACCAAATCCCAAGGAAATGGGATTAAAATTCACATTTTTTGCCAATCACGATAAGCATCCGTGACCAACAATTTTAGGATTTTTTATATCAGTAATCGTAGTTCAACTATTTATTTGTAGACACATTATCTGAAAGTGTTTTACTTCAGATTCTGTTAGTTTGGTGAGTCTTTTTAAGAGGTTCTATGGAGATTTCAAAAAAGAGATTTCCACACTAAGTCCACACAAGAAAGAGAAGTCGGCCACCATAGAGTGAGATAGAGTTGCGTAGGTATTTGACTCAAACAGTTGTTCCAAGTCTGGACTCCATATTTATCTATACCTTCATGGTCCAGCCCGTAGATACTTGACGAGACTTGTCAAGTCAACGCTGTAAACGATCAATAGTCACTTCAAGCACGTAGACTTGTCAAGTGCACTTGATCGTCTCGCGGACCCATTACGCGATATAATGCATGATCTGGCAACGCAACATTTTAGAAATAGTGTTTTATTGTGTACCACTGTTTCATTGTTGGACATCTGACCCTACAGTTTTATCACTTACCCCAAAGCCGGCAGCTATCTCTGCGTGCTTCGTGATGTATCCGCTTCCACAATAACCTTTAATTCTTCATTTTCCACTTTGTTCTCCGGCCGTCGTGAAGTGTATAAACTCCTTTAGGTTGAACTATATGTATGCTTCTTTATAATAGGTGTCATATGATATATGCTTACCTAGCTTTTACCTTGATTTACTTGTTTTTATGATTATTATATTATTGGCAGCCAACCTGACTTGTTATTGACTACACCCTACAACTCCAATCATCTCATGGCGACCCTGCCAGGAAGAAGATTTGGGATGTAATGTTAAAATTATGAAAAAGAACAAAACAGGCATTATTCACAAAAATCGAACCAAGCCATTTGTATCCTAAATTTCAAATTGTACTAAGATGTAAACAAAAAAAAAAAAAGTTAAGACTTTTTTATTTTTTTTAAATAGCCGGAGGTGAAGTGTATAAACTCCTTTAGGTTGAACTATATGTATGCTTCTTTATAATAGGTGTCATATGATATATGCTTACCTAGCTTTTACCTTGATTTACTTGTTTTTATGATTATTATATTATTGGCAGCCAACCTGACTTGTTATTGACTACACCCTACAACTCCAATCATCTCACACGGGGTTGGTTTTGAAGGTCGAAATTTCCAGAACGAAAACGTTGAAACCAAAAACGAACTGTGCTTTCTTTTGCGACACCAGCGCCGTACACATCATTAATCCTTCGAGCTGTAACCCAGCGTCTTTTTCGAATCCTTTTCTTCAACGTTATGGCCAAAACAAGGGACACCACCGCTTCAACTTTATTTATATCCATGGCAGGTGTTAACGCGGCGATCATAGAGAGTATGTAAAGCGGCGATTTCGATACACGGACTGAAGAAATCATGATTGAACGTGTAACGTTGTGACGCGATCCAGTGATCCGTGATCTCGGATTGCAATCTAGATTGACCGTGTAATGGGCGCCTAACGTACTTCTAACACCCCTCTTTTGTACGTACGCATGTGACTACGTTTAAAGGAAGCGAAAGGAGTATGCAAGGATCATTGTAAATGGCGTTTTCAAACCAAAATTATTGTTGCGGTTTAGTCGTAAACGGAGTCTCACTCAGTTGTAGATTTTGGTTTTGTTTGAGGTATCAAAATCTTTATTTCAAATCGACTAATAAACAAACTATATTTTGACTCTGTATAATTGACAGTTGCTCAAATGTCAATATTTCAATGTCAAATGTCAAGTCACTTGTCAACATTGTCTTGTCATTATAGTATTGTCCGCCGTGATGGATTAAAATTTTAAATAAATACACACACATGTTTGTGATCGTCTGTTCAGTGCTCTCTTGTTTATATACAGTTACACTCGTACAAATTATTCAAGAAATATTTAAGCACATTTTATTTGCCCAACTTATGTAAGAATAATTGGTGAAAATGGAATCAGATATTATCAATTGGAGTAACAAAGAAGTTTTAGATTTATTACATAAAGAGAAAATGTCCAGTATCATAACAGAAATTATTAAATCCCACGATATTGATGGACAGTGTCTTCTGTCCTTTGTTGATCGTGACTTTTATGACTTCCCGTTCGACCACTTAAGATTGGGAGAACGCAAAAGATTCATACTGCTTGTGAAGAAATTACAAAAACACAACCGTAATTCGATGTTCGAGCTCGGACTTTGTGATGATGCGCTCAGTAATCCATCTACAAACATCAATTTCCTTGGGACTAACTTGTCACATTTGAGTTATAATCTTCATAACAAAATACCAACACCAAGTGACATTTATGTGAGGAATTCAGAGTGTGTGTCCAGTTTTACTCCAGATGTTAAAGCTTCAAGATTGAAACCTGAGATTTGGAAGACAGCTATAGCCCTAGGTAACTATGTGGACAGATAAAACAAGTATATAATGCCATATTTACAGTTTGTTTGGTAGCCTACTTACATTTGTTTGGGATAATGTCCAAGGAATCTGCATGAGTACAATAAACAAGTGCTACTTATAACAATGCATCATCAAACATAGTTGCAAAACATGTGTACATACAACAATTAAACTACATTAAAAATAATTAAAGATTATTTTGGTTTTGTGACATACTTAAACTATTTATGTACTATTTTTAAACTAAAAACAAACTATTTTTTGAGGATAATAGCATGAGAATGGAAAAAGAAACAAAAAGTTAAGTTTTGAAAAGATACCAAATGTGAGTAGAAATTCACTGTTTCTTAGTTAGTACTTATAGTTGAATAGATGAAAATGAATGTTTCCACACAGGATATGTCTTCCTGGTGACGTGGGTGACGGCTGTAGTGATGGTGATTGTGCACGATAAGGTGCCAGACATGAAGAAATACCCTCCACTGCCAGACCTGTTCTTAGACAACGTGCCACACATACCATGGGCCTTTGACATGTGCGAAATCACTGGCTCCTTCCTAATGGCCATATGGCTAGTTGTGTTATTCTTCCATAAACATAGGTATGTACTGAACATGTCTAGACATTTTAAACTGAAAAGTAAACAAAGAATTAGCATTTATTCAAATACTTAGAATTTTCTTGAAACTAATTTTGTATTTATATGCAATTAATGTATGCACTTACTGGAGCAAGAAAATCTAACTTTTTGATTACAATAGTGTGTTCTTAAATTAAACAATTTGAATGGGTTAATAACCCAATTGAATAAGCATCTGCAGAACAGTGCAAAGTAATAAATTGTAACTCATTTGACTGTGACATGTTTTTGTAAACAAATTATGACTGATAATATGTTATCAAGGTTGTTTAATTAAGTGTAAACAATATCACCAATACTTTACAAATGCCATTGTGTTGAATAATTTTATTTTTTTATTTGTTCGGGAAAATAAACAGTTATACATTTAAAATGTTATATAAAGTTGTAAATATATCAGAATGACAAATGTATAACCTACAACATTTTCCACAACATATTAAAAGTAATACATAACAGTGTGCTATTCTAAGCTATTAAAACAGAAAAGTAGTTAGTAGTGAACTTTACAGGTAGTATATAAATAGGCATGCAAACAACAGAGAAATAGGGAGGGAGAGAGAAAGTAAATATAAAAGTAACTATTATAAACCAAAATAATTTTGTAGGCAAGACCTAAACTTTGGAGCAGAGACAGAGAAGAAGTCAATGTCTTCAAAGATTTTGTTATATTAATTGGTATGGCGGCGTAGGGGTGCTCGCAAACCTGCGTTTGTACGACAGCTACTTACTACAAATAAAGGTCTTGCTCGCACCCCACGGCAAATTGTTGTCCTGGGTACCACGTAACCAATCATTTTTTTTTTTTTTTTTCCTATATGGCAACTGAGCCGGTTCCGACTATTCTGCCAGTGTCACGTGGTGACGGTAGCACAGGGAGGCAGGCCGTCGAACGTTTTACTTCATGGTAGTTGTTAGTACTGCAATGACGAACACATGGGTTAATAGACATATAATTTTAAATCCTATATACAGATATGATATATTATACTAAAACATAAACTACTATTTACAAACTAGCTACATAAGTTGCGCACCAATTAAAATTTCAAATCGTTTAATCTTGTTGCGAACATCCATACAATCATAAGTATTGCACAGACCAAACAAGAACATCGTATCCAACATTATTCGTCTAGACTCTAGACTTTAAACTTTGCAGATTATACTTCTTAGTTCTTCAATAGGTCATTGTAGGATGCATAAGTGCGATAGCTACGAAAATGCATGGCCTTTAAAAATTTTCTTTGAACTTTTTCGATAATATCGGAATATTTACCATAGTGGGGATTCCATACCGAAACAGCATAAGTACTCTAGCTGAGAGCGAACCAACGACTTATAAAGGTACAAATAGGTAGAAGATCGGGTAAATACTGTGGCCGTTCTCATAACAAAACCAAACACTCGGTGGGAATCTAAATGGAGTCTGCCATCCAACAGAATTCCAAGATCGCGGACCAGGGTTTCTCTTTTTACATTTTAGATTTTTAAGGTGTAGGAATATCCTATTCTGTTTTTATTTTTAGTAAAACTAATGACATAACACTTGGATACACTAAGCTGAAGTTTATTGCGTATACAATATGCCGAGTAAGCATCTAAAACTTCCTGTAAGAGAGTGCAATCACGGTGACTTTAATAGACCTAAATATTTTAATGTCGTCATTGTACAAAAGTAATTTAGAATTTTAAAACATGTATCGACGTCGTCGTTGATGAATAAAATGAAAAGTAGAGGTCCCAAAATGGAACCCTGTGGCACTCTGGAAGTAACATCCATAGTGGCAGAGTAAAAACCGTTCAATACAACCCTCTGTGTTCTATTTCAAGGATATGAATAAAACCATCTTAAAAGATGATTTATTATTCAATAGACTTATTATATTTCTCTGTTATGTTCCTACAAGTTTTAAAGGCTTCCTGTATATTGGCCAAAGGTCCCCCTTGTCCTCCTTTTGTGCCTTTGTACATTTATTGACTTTCCAAAAACAAATCCATATGTCTGAAAATGGTGCATCTCGGCCTACACTCTATGAAAAGACACATTATCATTTATAATGTTTTCACATTTCAACAAATTGAGAAATTCATTATATGCAAATGAAGATTTGTTTGAATGTAGTCCAACAGTTTTTGTAATTAATAGCTCAAGGATAATTTAGTCAACACATTCCAAGTATCTGTTCATCAACAAATGATAACTTGTAATTTTGTCTCTGGCAAAAGACTGAACAGTGAACAGCTGTGATTGTGTAGTCTTTGTTGCAAGTGATGTTATATCAACAATGTGCTCTACTTACACTTGACAGACTTTGGACTCATTGTACGCAATTTATTGTCCACACTGGAATTGTCTCTTTGTCATCATCTTTCTGCCCTTGAAAGGTTCTCGAAGGCATTTTTTTTTGTGTACGGTAAATAATTCCGTACTTAGCCAGTCATTTACACAAGAGGTTTCGGATTTATTTGCACGTCCGGCCCCACAACAATTGATTTCCGTTGGTGCACCGCAGCGCAAAATGAATTCCGGAAACGGTGTCACTGCATACGTTGCTATGGACAGACATTACCATGAATTTTTTAAACACAAATGTAAATGACACTAGGAGAATGAAAGTCGGTTATGTAAAGTCGCCTAGATGATGTGATTGCGGGCGTCGTTATACCACGGACATACTACATAATTGCATGGTGTAGCAGTTTTCACTGCCTTTTATTGCATTTCGACAATTTTTTATGGCACTTGATCTCGTTGAAACATTTTATATTTTTTTATAAAATGTCGGGAAATTATAATCCAATCAAGATTTATTACAATCTGAGTGACATTAAGGATTTCCATTTACGCCCATTGCGGAGTAGATGGTTCTTCTGGTTAGACTGGAACTGAACATACCTGTTGGGAAAAGGCTAGCCAGATTGGATTTCAGTTATTTCTATAACTCTGATTAAAATTATCCTATTCAGATTCTCAGTTCAGAATCTGATAATGCCGGCTTTGTCTGTAACGTTGTCTTTGAAAGTCTTTCTAACTAAAGTAGGGTTCCTATATCATTCAATTCTCTTACAACAACTACTATCATAAACATCTCATACTTAATTTATGAAATACACTTAAGAATGTGGAGAATACAGAGGCGTATTAGTCTCGCCACGCTTGGCATTGGGTACAATAACTTGACGAAGTTTTCCAAGTCAACAACGGTCGACGCGACTTGCCTCACGCGACTTGTCTTTCTAAAGACTGGTCATCACTGGTCTTTCTAAATGACGTCTATGCGTTCCAACGAGCATGGATGCTAGCAGGACTATTTTCAGGAGGGGAGGGTGCAATTTCAAAAGCCCTCCTCGATTAGGAAAGTTTATCTTTTGCTCAGTAAACGGACTAAAGTAGACTGACACAAGACCAACGCGAGGTCTAAAATTTTGAAAAAAATGCAGAAAGTAGTTTTATACCTAAAGATTACAAGAAAACCAAAGAAAAATAAGTCTGTGATGTTAAAATTACATGTTAAAAATATAAAATGTTTCGGAACCCTTTGCACGAGAGTCGGCTCGCGTGCAAAAGTTTCCGGAACATTTGCCCGTATTTAACAGCAGTAGTGCGATTCACTAAACATCTGATGAATAGATGCCTCATCAGATGTTTCAACGATGATTTCTTGGTTGTAAAGATGTTCTGCCTTAGTGAATATCACTACAGTGCGATTCTGTCAAAATCTCACCATGTAAACTTAGATGAAATGGACATGAAGACATGAAGTCAATCCATACAAACAAGATGGAATAACAGTTCACCTCACGCTCACTCCTCCTAAGTATTCACGGTGAGATGTTTTCAGAATCGACTCGCTGTTTTCGTGCTGTGTTATGGAGTCCTTTCATTCCTGACTCATTAGGTACTGATTGATCGTTCAACTCATTTATGACTCACAAATAAGACGGATACAAAGGCCTTTTTGTGCGACTGTCGCTTCAATTAAGACGAACACTTACTTAACGAACCCCAGCAAGCCTTTTGTTCTACGTTCACTAATTCCTTTTAAACGACGCTTTTGTCTCAATATTTACCTAAACCTATTTCGAAACCGCGTTATTTATTATCTTAATGATTTTAAAATTAACGTTTTCCAAGCTCGCGTGAAATATTGTGCTTATTCACTTTCACGTATGAGTACCTATGTATATGCATGAATTATAATATGATCCTTATTCACTTTCAAATACAATGAACGCGCCTTTACGTGTAAGGTCAGTTATAATAAGCTATTTATCTACCGATTTACCGATACGAGGTGTATAAAACATTCTTATGCATTGATATGATTTCTCTGTATTGCTAAGTGAATAATTTCCGCCTTTATCAAGTAACTATCCGTTGCTAACTGAGTAATATACGCAGTTACCAATTACCATTGTCCGTGCACCCCGAACGCTCACAGAATGAGGACTTTTGTCGGTTTGTGGATTACGTCACCATAGGTAGGTACATTATTTGTTATCAATAAAAGAGTGAATTAGCCTCTGCTTGGTATTGTAATCGTTCGGTTACAATGTCCATGCCGAGTTTCTTTTATATGGTAATTAAAGCAGAGCGTGTGCTCCGTTCATTAAACCATATTTAGCATATAAATGAGGATTTTAACATGATAACATTTTATTTAATAGGGCACACCTATACCTAATAGCGCAATGTTGCGGTGGCGGTGTCCCGAAAGGAAAAAACTGGTTTTTCCGTACCTTTTATTCTCCCGGCACGCGGAAATTTTGGCCAAAATGTATAGGGATTTGCGTTTAGAACAGTACCTATGTGACACTTGTCGATGCATGTAAAATTTTCTCTTTACCGATAATGCTAAAGTTCAAGAGCAGGTTCTCTCAATATCTCAAGTTTCTTAAGTTGACCTTCGTCTCTGCTACTTTATCTTACTCTTCTTTAAATTATAACGAAAAAAGCAAGCCAGTAGCGGCCTAGCCATATTAATCTAAACATTGCTCTCAACATAACAACTAACAAAACACTAACATTCCTCTCCAGATTCATAATCCTGCGAAGATTCTTCGCGTTAGCCGGCACCGTGTTCCTGCTGCGATGCTTCACGATGCTGATCACGTCGCTGTCGGTGCCGGGCTCCCACCTCAAGTGCGAGCCGCGCTCCTACCCGCCGGCGGACGACCTGACCGTGTGGGGCCGGCGCCTGCGCCAGGCCTACGACATCTGGAGCGGCGCCGGCATGTCGGTGCGGGGCGTCAGGACGTGTGGAGACTACATGTTCTCCGGACACACGGTCGCGCTGACGCTCCTCAACTTCTTTATAACTGAATGTGAGTAGTTGTGGCAGTTCTTTGGAAAATCTGGCTTTTTCTTGACCTTGGTCGTGCCTGATGGAAAGCGATAGATGAGGTCTATGATGGAAGGAGTAGGTATGCGTAGAAAATGCTTGATCTCTTTTTATCAGAGCTGACAGGTGTGGTAAGGAACACAGACGCAAGCAGATTTCTTGTAACTCACTTTATATGCTGAGTTGGCTAAGTCCAATGACTGTCTATGTCTAAGTCCCTCCACAAAGAGTCGAACGTGACAATAATCTATAGTCAACTTCTAGCCCCGTTTGAAGTTATAGCTGGCAACTAGCTAGGTCGCTCATAGTTTCGGCAAGGGTATAAGACTATCGCGTTTAGACTGCAAAAGCCGGAATTCAAATATAATCCCTTAGTTTGTTATGACACAGGAAGTAAAGGAGTGGTCTATTCTGAGCGTGGTACCGCACGGTGCGACACGTGAATGCGTTCTATTTCTAACACATTAAAACCTTCGTCATTGAAAATGTTTACTTCTTAATTTTGACGGCGATGACATTGATTGTATGGTCGCGCCACCACGCTGCGGTGTAAACAAATCGGCTATTTATAACGGGGCGCCCAACATTCCGGCCGCAAATCCTTTTTCGACACTCTTTCTTTAAATACAACTGCTTTGCCCACTTGCGCAATGCAGCTTTTGAACTAGCTGACCCGCGCAACTTCGTCTACGTCACATTTTTATAAATACTCCGCTGCTTTTGGTCGTAGCGTGATGTCCTATAGCCTTTCTCGATAAATGGCCTACTATCCAACACTAAAATATTTTTTCAATTCGAACCGTAGTTCCTGATCGAGATTAAACCGTTAAACCAAACAAACTCTTCAGCTTTATAGCGTTACCTTTATGCTGACACGAGGTTGAATATCAAATCTATACTAATATTATAAAGAGGTAACATTTGTTTGTAAGTTTGTATGTAGGGGGTAATCTCAGGAACTACTGGTCCGATTTGAAAAATTATTTCAGTGTTAGATAGCCCATTTATCGAGGAAGGTTATAGGCTATATATCATCACGCTAAGACAAATAGGAGCGGAGCATTAACGGAAAATGTGACGCAAACGAAGTTGCGCGGGTCAGCTAGTATTTCATACATTAAAAGCCACGGGTTAGATATAACTCTGAGTTAAAAGTTCGATCCGGTTTGTGCAAGTCGGCCTTATTTGACCTACATGTTCTGAATATGTGTTATTAGAAAACAGCGATATCTTATCAGTCAGCAATGTATACTTTAATCTTTACATAATACAGATAACCTAATCTGTAGGCATATAGATAAATGACGTATTAAGGAAGTTTAGAAAATATTGTATGACGCATTTCTTGTTCGTGTTATTTATCAAGTTGTTTTCATAATGTTGTTGACTCCTGTTTTCTAATTGCGTTGTAGTTGTGGGCATAATATGCCTACAAGTCAAAATGCCAAACTAGTCGTTTGCGGCGTAGATTGTCACTATCTCGCGAAAACAAAATCAGGAAATAACTCGATATCTATTTGGCCCCACACGACGTATGTATTAATTTGCGATAAAATGGCTAGTTCAGCCTTGAAGTCTAAGCACCCGCAAGTTTTCCTTAAATTGAAACAAAAAAACTCAATATGTTGATGAGAAAATAGTCTCTCATGTATGTTTCTAGAACATAATGTTCTTTTTCTATCGCCGTCGGTTGGTTCCGCCGTCACAGTTGCAAGTCGTAATCAATCAACGTAAGTAACAGCTGAAACAATGTCAGACAACCTTCGCGAAAACAACAAAACAAAGGAGTTAAATAATTCCATGACAATAATCTAGATACGTAGGTGCGAAGTCCGAATGTCTGATTATATCTTTAGGTCCAACAATAGCTCTTCGCAAAACAAAACAATGTTTCGCTAAGGAATTGTTTCTTTGTTCTTTTGGAATCAAAAGCTAGGTATTTGTTTAGCTATTATAAAGGTAAACCTGACTCACTGACTTATGTATCAACACACAGCCGAAACTTAGTACTGGTCGTAGAAAGCTGAAATTTACACGTATACGCACTCCTTAAACTTACGAGTTGCGGAATTTGTTCGAAAGAGTCACCGCGGCCCTGGAACGCAAAGGGCATTAGAAGGAACACGGATGGGTTTTAGTCAGTAGGAGTCTGACACTCCCTCCTGCTTTACCCAGAGCGGGAGGAGTCATTTGATGAATTCCGATCCTAAAAAAAAAAAGGGGTGCACTTAGAGAGAATTTCCCGAAATTCCTACGGGGACGGGAAAAAACAGGATATGGGCGTACAGAGTCGCAGGCGTAAGCTGGTGCATTCATACACTTAACATCAATTCAATTACAACTCTTAAAAATAAACTGGTTTATTCTTAAGAGGTTTGATTTACTTGGTGTGACTTTTTTCTCCATAATTTTATTATTAGTTTTTTGGATCCTAACATAAAATAATCTGTTCCTTTCCTATACTCTACCTATATCAGTATAAACATAATAATGATCAAAATCCCATCTCTATGGTAGGCGCCAGATAAACTTGCAATAAAATACATTGAAATTTCCATAATATTCGTATATTCCTTCGTAGATACCCGAACAATCGTTTTTCATTACTAGAGAACGTAAGCTTTGTCTTTATATCTGTTTTTGATATTGAAAAGTCAATAAATGTATGTGGGTTCAATAATCTTTATTGCACATAGATATCTATCAATTCTGTTTCTAAAGGGCCCGAGGACAGCCCTTTGACCGTCCGCGTCCATTGTTGCATTTGTAGTGGTCATTGGACGGTAGCAAAATATTTACGATCTGATAAGTAAAATTAAAAATTTAAAATACCCCCCGACACAAAAAATAAACTCTAAAAACTAACAAATAATATTTAAAACCTATAATAATTTACTGTCGTCACATAATTATAGTATGTAAGTTCTTATATTTTTATTTTCCAAGCGTCGTCGCGTCGGGGGAGCGCTAAAGTTCGTCGTTTTTGCGAATTTTTCGGAGTAAATTCTTTAGATGCAATCTGCGACTACACCTGTTTTTCTGACTTTGCGGTTCCCCGACTCGACAACCCGAAAGATAAAGACTTAACCCGGCGTGAATGACGTGAAAAAAATTACGCCGGCAATGACGCTGGGTCATATCTACCCCGATTTCAATGACAGTTATTTTCGAAATCAAAGATGTCAACTTAACTTTTAAACTTTAATCTGTTTTTAAAAAAAGGGTTATTTACACATGTAGAAAAGTAAAAGTAATGCCCCATATTTAGTAAATCAAACTTTTAATAGCTTTCAAAATAACACATGCAACATCAAGTTGAAAATGTAACATTCATACTATTTTCTATGATTATTAACCCTTCTTACAAATAATAGGAAACAATAATCTTAGGTTATAGAAATATGTCAAAGAAACTTCTAATAATAAAAATAATAATGGTGCCCCATTACATTTGAAATGTCTAACGGGGCCTCTGCGAGTTGGTTTCGGCCCCTCGTACGGCACCAAAGGACCGGGTCTCCAGGGACCCGAGAAAAATAAATAAAAATAATAATAAGAAATCAGTCTTCTGCAACATCATTGATAGTCATCGAAGAATGATATGATCTGGCTAAAGTAAATATGGCACAGATGGCAAGTTTGAGTTGTTTTCTTTATCTTTTTGATCGGACGTATTTGATATCGCTTGCGAGTTCCTGGAATCTTTCTTGGCGGTTCCTCGGAAGGTCTACCCACGAAATCTACGATTCTTTTGCGCAAAAGGCGAGGAAAATTCATTAGCGTCTTTTGGACAAAATTCGGTCTCGGTTGATTACCAATGACATTTTCATCGATTAACAGAAAAAGAAAATAAATAAAAGTAAATTAACTACCCACATTGAATAAAGCATGAAATTATCTACTACAGGTATGCCACACAAATAACACACTGCCGATGACGCTGGGTCATATTTACCCGCTTTGATTTGACGCACGGTTATATCACTGAGTAGCTGGCGTAGCAAAAATCATGCCGGCGAATTGGGGAGGGAGAGGACGTACCTCCAGCTATACAAAAGATTGAAATATCAGCGTAAAAAAAAAATGGCCATTTTTAATACGCGCTCCAGGTCACTGTGACCCAGCGTCATTGATGCCGGGTTAAAGCTGCTTGGCAACAATTCTCAAACTGACGCCGAGATATTTTCAATATTATGTATCGGTTCCTAATCATAACAAAAACTTAATATGGAAAATGTTATTTGGTGTTAATCTTGCATATAAAATATGAATAAAAGAAAGAGCTGTAATTCATAAGATTAGTGCTTATCTTTTGTACTATCTTGTAAAAAATCCAGGCTTTAGGTACAGATATGACGTCACTGTTTAGGATAGAAATTGTGCATAATATTGTTTGGAACATCACTAAAATATCGAATCATGAAAATATTCGGTATCGCTGGGGCTCCTCCGACCCTCGCATTGAAACATGAACAAGTGTACCTATGATGCAGCGTCTTTTGCTGGTGGCAAAAAAGCAAGATTAAATCCTTATTAAAAGCTGAAATTTGGCATGTAGGCTCCTTGAGGAGTGAGGGGAAGCACTTAGAGAGGATTTCTAGAAATTCTTACGGGACCAGAAAAAAAGCGACATTTGCTTTCAGCTTTCTACGACCACAATTTTCGGCTGTGCGTTGTCTGTCCGTCACGCACTCAGTGAGTTGTAAGTACTTATACGTATGTTTCTGATGGGTAATTTCTTATCCGATTACAAAAATTCTTTCACTGATGGAAAGCTACCCTATCGCTAAGTATTATACTTTGTAACGCGGAAAATACGGTTTCTGGGAATATGGCACGAGTGCGAAGGTACAATTTGTCAATGATGTTTAGAACAACTTAAACCGTTATCGGACAAAATAACTAATGTCATTTGTCTGACTTTTTGTTTACGATTGCGATTAGCAACATGTTTGACACCAATATGTTGTTTTCTTAGTGTGCACTTTGTAGTTCATCGAACTATGGACCGTTGTATTGACATAGTGGTTAGAATACGGATCGCGAACATGAGGCTACAGTTTTACCCCTGAAATATGAGTAGGTACACCGCCACTGTCCTTGTTCACCCTAAAACACGCAAGGCTTCATAGTTAAAGGTGGCATGTATCTACGTACATTCCATCGTAGACCATTTTATAAATCATCGAAGTCAAGAATTGGCTAATCACAAAATATAAATACATCATCTTTTCTCTCTTCCCAAATAGCTCACAAAATATGGTGGTGAAGAGATCAGCCCTGATTATGATTCTCACAACTCTTTATTTTTGGAGTATTCATTCATATTCTTGTATTTTTAACCGACTTCCCAAAAAGGAGGAGGTTATCAATTCGGTTGTATGTTTTTTTTTTTTTTTTTTTTTTTTTTTTTTATGTTTGTTACCTCATAACTCCGACAATTATGAACCGATTCGAAAAATGTTTGTTTCATCTGAAAGGATATGCTTGCAGATTGGTCCCATTTAAATTATATCGAAATCGGTTACGAACTTTGGATTTTAAATCGAAATAGCTGGAATTTGACTATTTAGATGATTCTTTGATAATCGAAATTGCGTATTTTGCTTTTCTGCGATTTGGCAGTGGTGTGGTAGGTGTGGGGCACCACTAAAAAGTGAAAAATAAAAAACTTTTTACAAAAAAATACAACCGACTTCCAAAAAAAAAACACTACAAAGTAAAAAATAACTTTAATTTCGGAAGTCGGTGTCAAAATACGAAGAAACGAACAAAAACACCGATTTCCGAAATTAAAGTTATTTTTTACTTTGTAGTGTTTTTTTTTTGGAAGTCGGTTGTATTTTTTTGTAAAAAGTTTTTTATAGCTCAGTAGTTTCAATCAAAACTACTGAGCTAAAATACAAGAAAACTATGATGCGTTTTCTGCCACAGTTCTGCACTTGCCAAAAGGATAGTTGATCGCAGTGTGTCACGAAAGATGCAGTTTATGATAATCATGCCAAAAGAGCAGATAGCCAATTCTTTACCAAGGCCAGACCCGTACGTTCCAGTAGGTAAACATACATCCTAATTTCAGCCCTATGACGTCCACTGCTGAATATAGGCCTGCCACATCTTGCAGTTCCGTGCGAGGCCTTCCAAATCTGCGTGTACCGGTCCGCGGTACCTACCTACCAACGTACTCTTTTTTACTAATTCTACTCTTATTAAAATTCCAGATACCTCTCGCAACTTGTATCTGTTGCACATACTGACGTGGGTGATGAACATGTTCGGCATCTTCTTCATCCTCGCGGCGCACGAGCATTACTCCATCGATGTGTTCATCGCATTCTACATCACTTCCAGACTCTTCCTGTATTACCACACCTTGTCGAATAATCAAGCTCTCATGCAGAACGACTCTTCCAGGTGAATCTTTAATACTTCTGTTTGTATAACTCAGTACATGTTCTGGGCGCTCATTTACTGATAACGAAAACCATGATCACAAACATACATTAATTAACTCACGGCTTTTTGCCATAGAGGTACGCAGAAATTACAAAACGACGCAACCAACTATAATAAATAAATAAGCTTGCTATACTGCTTACAGAGTAAATATTGGACGGATCTGATTTCAGGTTTTTTTTAGTCTAACTTTTCCCATGTGCTTTTTACTGCAAACCATATCAAATAACCAAACTACTTGAAACTACTCTACCATCCCCTGAGAGCTTTGAAATCTTCACCTCATTAAAAATCATTTTCAGGTGGTATCATTAATATTTGATCAGTATGTATTCCAGGACGCGAATATGGTTCCCACTGCTGTCGTTCTTCGAGTCGGAAGTGGACGGCATCGTGCCCAACGAGTACGAGGGGCCCTTCACCATCCTCAACAACCTGCGGCTGTGGGCGCTGCAGCTCATCGCCGACGTGAAGGAGTCGTCCGTGGCCAAGATCGCCGGCTCCAAGCTGCAGGAGGGCGCGGCCATGGGCGAGTACTCCGTCGTCAAACTGGTGGACGGCATCAAACGCAACCTCAGCTTGGTCGAAGAATACAAAAGCTCACGCCAAAGACTAGTAACCCTAGACAAAAACATACAAGCCTGTCTCCTAGACGAACGCCCCGACGTAGAACTACGACACAGAAACATAGCCGACTTCCCCGGAGACGCTCTCCTAAAGGATTTCAGTAATCCACCCTCTCCAGTTATGAAAAAGAATACATGAACGAACTGAAAGTTCTTCTAATAGAGGCTGTTTATAGAGATACTTCATTGTAGCTTTATTGCAATGAAATTAATTAGATACCTGAATGTTTACATTTCCATTATAGATTTTATATCATGTTATTCCATATTTATTTTACTATGATAAGTTAAACGTAGAATAAATTATTAAGAAAATTTATTTGCTCAAAGTACTAATCTTGAATAAATAACATTTTCGCTTGTACTTTTTGTTATTCTCCTTTTTGCTGGGGGTCGGCGACCGCAGAAGCAGATGATACGATAAGCTGAGCCTTCCATGTTACTTGTGTGACATACAGTACATCTCAAGTTTACCACATGTATGTGTTCGTTGAGTTGAGGACATTACACTACATATCGGTGCGGTCGGTGGGTATACTGGGTATGATAATAAGCGAGATCGAACATTCAACTAAGCTGACTGGTAGAGAATGCCTTATTGTGGATTTCAAGATCGTCTTTGTAACACACCTGTACAAGAGGTTTAAATAAATAAATAACAGGTCACGGTAGATTACCACAGTGTGCCTTATGCTATCCCAACTTTGTACGGTTTGCCGCCGTAATCGGATGCAACTGAATACCAGTATTTTTCATTGAGCAACTGCCTACCCGACCTCCACAACACAGTAACCGACACCTTAGCTAGGCTTGCTGTCAAGTTTTCAGACTTCTGATCAGAATCTTTAGAATGACAAAAATCTGCAAAGACAGCCAGGACCAAATGTTTAACGAACTTTCCAAGGCATTGAGGGGTTGGATGGCAATTTGTCCTGTTCTTTTTAACGTGTTGGAGTCGGGGCGTTCGTCCAGGATATCAGCAGCGCGATTCTGTAAACATGTCGAAGTGAACGACAAGTGAGCTGTCAAACCATACAAACAAGATGGAATGACAGCTTACTTGTCGTTCACTCCACCTAAGTGATCACGGTGGGATGTCGACAGAATCGACAGGCTGAATAGGTACAGTATAAATTACGAATAGGTTTCCGGTTTCCTTTTTACAATTTCGACCCAAAGAGTAACCAACGAAAGCCTATTACTAAGCATCCGCTGTCCGTCCGCGCGTCTGTCAGCGGATTGTATCTCAAGAACCGTAATAGTTAGACACTTGAAATTTTCATAGATTGTGTATTTCTATTGCCGCTAGCCCGCTATGACAACAAAAAATAAAAATACTTAATTACAAAAAAAATACAAAAACAAAAAACTCAAAGTATAAAATAACTTCTCGGAAGTCAGTGTTATTTTTAAGTTTTTTGACACCGACTGTATTTTTTAGTAACCTGCGTACCCATTCACAGCGTGCCGGCGTGATGTTATGTTATGGACTGGTATAAACAACAAACAGACATGCGATTTCAGCAATCTCGATCCATTTGCTCACATTAATTATTGAAGAGTTGCGTTGCCTTCCTCCGAAGTACTTCATCAGATCTTAACCAAATTGAAATGGGACTACCTAGTCTGGGAAAATACTCTTCAACAAAACAAATATCATCCAAATCGGTTGACAATTGGCGAAAATATCGCTGAACAAACATTTTTTATGGGATCCCATCATCATTAGATCCTAACTTATATCTTCCATCATCAGCTCACCAACATGAGATTATGAATACCACGCACAAGTATCTGAACTGCGTCAGAAAGTTAATGTAAAACATTGTATGTGCCTATAAAATTTGAGTTTCCCTGATTTTCATGGGATCCCATCATCAGATTCTGACTTGGTGACAATGGGACCACTTCAGGAGATAGGCTTACGAATACAAAAATAATTTTTAAAATCGGTCCACAAATGGCGGAGATATCAGTGAATATATTACATAAAAAAAAACACCCGAACATAATAATAGAAAGCTTAATAATAGAAAAAGAATACGATAATGTAGGATGAATGATGGAAAAATTGCAATAAAATATGTCAGAAAGGGCGAGTCGAAATGTAAAATTAATTAACAGGCATTCATTCGTCTTTAGTCCGGCCCTACTAAAACAAAGTTATAAAAAGAGTTTATCAAAGAGTAAATATATATAGTTTTAATCAGGGTGAATAGGTTCTCACCTTCCGATTGACGCAGGTACTCACCGGACACGGTTGTTTCGGAAGATACCTGTTTTGAATTCGCCCGGGTGTTAACACTGCGAGGATCACTTTGAGGACACGGTGGTCTGCCCAGCTCGGCCGGAGTATCGCCGTGTCCTCATCGAGCGATCGGCGGCGGCGGCGACCTCTCGCGTCCGGCCCTAGTTCAATCCATGGTCCGGAGTAAGGAGGCATGGGAAGCGGTCACCTCCTTCTGCGAAATAGTACCTAATGGTAGCGAAGGAGGCCTTACGCGTTAGAGAGCGTTGGTAACCTCACGAGGTTACCCTCTCTCTCTCTCTCCGGGGCGTGCTCCGGCCGCCGCAATAGAAGACGCCGCGGGCGTCGGGAGTCGCAGGGCGATTCCCGGCCACAGTAGGCGCGGGCCTGCGGACGGCGAGCGTTGGGTGACTCGCCATCCGATCAGAACCAGGCCCGGGCCGACGGCGTGCTGTGTTCCACGCGCGCCTCAAAACTGTCAGAGGGCCCGCTAGGGTCAGTGCCCGCCGGGTTTGCGGAGTTTGTTCAAAAGAGTCACCGCGGCCCTGGACGCAAATAGCATTAGGAGGAACATGAATGGGTTTCAGTCAGTAAGTCTGACATTCCCTCATGCTTGACCCAGAGCGGGAAGTCATTTGATGATTTCCATCCTTAAAAAAAATGCCTTGCGAGTACAACTAAAAAATCTTTGTCATTCCCAAAGTGGACCTTCTGAACCATTTTCAGAAATAGAGGTAGGTAGTGCTGTGTTAGACATGACGATAATAAGGAACCAATTATTTCGCTCTACGTGTTGCTACACCAGTATGGACTAACCCTAGGCCACTCGAGAAGTGACAAGAAGATATGCAATCTTGATAAGATATCATAAAGTGGAAAAAAAAACCCAAAAGATTAGATAGGTACTTATAGATTCCAACAATATATGTACGTTTCCTAAAGTGCTACGAAACTGACTTGGGATCTCTGACACACACTCTCTGTCTGTAGGTCCGTACGGGAATCGAAGGCGCAATTCGTAGCTCAAGAACCGTGAGCACGAGACTTGTACCACAGGAACTCCGGGGAATGGTGGTGAGCCGTCACGAAAAAAATTACCCTTCTTTCGTGCTCCGCTGCAGTCGGTAAGGTAAAAATGCGAGAGAGTCGCCCGACTCGAATTATGGACCAACCATTAGTAGTGAGGAACTGCACACATACTCTGAATACCTGCCATTTATTAGTATTTCCGTAGGGAGCATTGTATGATGTAGTTAGCGGCCTGTGTGTCCTCGCTTGTTAATGATTTTATAACTCGTACATATGGGCCGCATAGCAATGGGTTCTATATAATTATGAACAATTTAAATGAACCTTTAGTAACTATAGTCTTTTTAAGAATTGTAAAATATTGAAACTTTAGAGAGATTTGATCTATGCATTGAGCAGACGTTTTTCTTTCTCATTAGCAGCGGAATAGCTCAAAAGGCGGGCAGTGAACTGCTAGCTACGCACAGGGTGTGAAAACGTAATCAAAACATGCGTGATGCGACCCTGACTCAGCCTGACTGGGCGACCGCACGCACCCATCGTGTGAAGGTTGGGCGTGGGCGTGATTTAATCTTCTTAATGATACTTATTAACTTACGTTATGCGTGGAATACCTATTTGATATGTAGTCACGCTACTCTTTCCAATATTGTGACGAAAGAAAATAAGAGCAATCGAATAGTATTTCTTGTGGCTAAAATTGATGATTATAAACAAAAAACTGTGTTTGCATCTCAGACCAACAAAAAATCTTTTTTTGTTGGTCTGAGGTTTGCATAGCGATGTAGCGACCCAACCAAGCGTAACGCTGATGTGGGGGGGAGTGGCTTACAAAAACTTACGGGTTTATTATTCCGTAAGATGCACAGAGTGATTTCGAAAGTGCAAGTTTGCAACATCATCTGCGACCTTGACTGCTGCAGTGAAAGAACGAACCGTCTAGAATTGTAAAAAAAAAACATGATTATTCATTTGAATACTAGCAAATGAAGAAATTATACTTATTGTAACCTACATGTTACTGTACCGTGACACATTATTTCTCTGTTTTGTTGCACATTATTTATTTATAAAGTAAACAAGGCAAGAGATAAATAAAATAAGTGTTTCGTTCGTATTTTATATAATTAATATGAAAAATTGTTAAAAAAAAACTGTCTTTAATTAAAATTAATAAAATGATGAATAAATTTTGTCATGAGTAAAGTAATTTATTACAACCAAAAGCAGTTCATATTCGTAGAGAATGATCATTTATTCTATTACGGTGTAAATAATGAGTGTAAATAAATAATACTATATTTCATGGCAGTCTAGTCGAAGTAATGGCTTTTGATTTTGCATCGAGCAAGACGAGTAATAGCAGAAAAGATCATTCTCATGAATTAATTACTTTCACTTATAAAAATCATATTAAAAATTAATTTAAAATATATTCCTTTGTAACAATACACAAAAGAATATCGAAATAAGCAAATTGTAAATAAAAAATTAATACTTTAAAAATAATACAAGCCTTTATGGAGGATAAAATTGTTAAATAGAAATCTTATTCTGGAACTTCATAGAAAAAAATTGATTAATTTTATTAGATCTCTAATGATTTTACGATAATAGGCCACATTGTATATGAAAACGTAACGATACATCGCCACATAACATGATTCTCAACAAATACTTCTTTGCATTATATACAATGACTATATCAAAGAAGTGATGATGATGATGCATTATAAATAACAGAACTTAATGAATAGTGCTTGCTTAGTGCTAATAGGGATTGATTTGAGCTGAAAAGCAAGTAAGTGTTCAGTCCATTATTCAGCTGCAGCAACCTGCTCGCTCTGAATCAGAGCCTCGGATGGGTTATCTTTCTTAACTTCTGCAGTCACTGTAGGTTCGTCAGCGGGGGCTTCTTTTTCCGCAGAATGCTCGCGCGAACTAACAGTACCATTTTCATTAACTTCGTCCTTAGCTGGAGAGTTTTCTTTTGAAGCCTGTTTGGCTTCTATTTCAGTTTCTTTTTCGGGAGACTGAGCCTTCCCCTCTGGTGTGCCTTCTTTTTCTACAGATTTTTGTCTTTCTGGTTCCTTTTCTGGAGACTTTTCTTTTGAATCACCATCAGCACCCTCATTCTCTTCCTTAGCAGGAGTGCCTTCTTTAGATGCAGCAGCACTTGCGTCTTTTGTGGGTGAAGCCTCTTTAGCGGGGCTGCCTTCTTTCTCAGGTGATTTTTCTTTGTCAGCAGCAGTTTCAGCACTCTCTGTAGTGTCAGTTGTATCCACTTTCTCTTCTATGCTTGCCTCAGTTTCTTTGCTGTCAGCCTCAACATCACCATTGACAGCCTTTTCCTAAAAACATGCTCATATCAACAAAATTCTCTGTATGTGTACAATAAGGTACATAGTTACTTAAAATACAATAAACAGGCAAATTAAAATATCTCTAAATTAAATCAGTTTGTTGACATTACAAGGAAAATGCATTGACTATTTATTTTGGCCCCTATAGTATTTTTTGTTGAAGAGCACACATGAAAATTAATTTAATGGCAATTTGTAACAAAGAATATCACAATACCTGTTCATTGTCAACTTGTGGTGGTTCCTCAGGTGGTGCTTCCATCTTCAAGAACTGTTCCAAAGTGTCCACTTCATTTGCAAGGTCAAACTGATCATAATCCTGAAATTCATAATGAATGTGGCTAGGAATATTTGTTCACAGTTTTTTCATTAAACAAAACTTGCTTACTTTCACAAAGTGTTTGTGACAAGAAATGAAATTAGCAACAGACAAGTAATTTATAAACAAACCAAAAAACAGTACCTTCACAAGCATGTAACAAAGAAACAAAATACAAACAGATGGCAACATACCAAAAATACCAAGTCATCTATGTTCTTTTATTTTGTGAAATAGTTATTCTGCTTATTATATGACTAATATAAACATACCCCACAGTACTCGTCGTCGTTGAAGACCTGCGGCGGCAGCGCAGACCGTGGGTTGGGGTCGCTCACTGTACCACCGTTTGATTTCGAGTTGTTTTGCATAAACTCTTTATCGGATTCCTTTCCTGGTTCCGTTATGTCAATGACATCATATTTTATGCTTTTGGAATCAAGGATCATCAAAACACGTTGCTGCCGTTTCTTCACCTAAAAAGTACCATATCTCACGTAATCAAAAACAATAATTACATGAATCAGCTTTGGAAAAAGTCGAGAAAAGCACCCGGCCGTCCCAGGAATTTTCTAATATTAAACATACCTCTTTGTTTCCCGAAATACCACTGATATATACTTTGACAACCATAATGAAAACTTTCGATTCAAACTATAACAAAGGTAAATAACAATCGCTACAAAATATTATACGAGAAAAATAGGCTTGGCCATTAGACAATCTGTTTTAATAATAATAATTATAGGAATGGATGACAGTTGTTAGTGTGGCCAATTTATAGTTTCAAATTCTACCATTTCTTTTAGTCTACAACTCTACATTGACCTTCCAAATCCAATGATATATTTCTCCTCATCGCTGTCTCTGTGGGGAAGTTGTCAACAGCCTCGGGTACCACGGCCTTTCTTTCTTGTAGCCGCAGTGCAGGCCGTTTTGCGCGACACGCTAATTTAAATCACATTATCCGACGAGCTCTCGTCACCGTCGGCGTTCCAGCCGTATTAGAACCCAATGGCTTGGCACGTGACGATGGCAAAAGACCGGACGGCATGTCTTTGTTTCCTTGGAAGATGGGTAGGCCTTTAGTGTGGGACGCAACCTGTGTCGATACTCTTGCACCATCCCATCTTCCTAGTTAATCGTGTTGTGCTGGCGCTGCGGCTGCGGAATAACTCAAGCGGTGTAAATATAGTAACCTTATTGGTAACTATATTTTCGAACCGTTTGGGGTTGAAACCCTAGGGCCGTGGGGCCTTTGTGCTCACAGCCTTTTCAGAGAAATTTCGAAACGGCTGGTTGACACTTCCCGTGACCCAAGAGCTGGCTCTTACTTTGGGCAGACCAACGTGGCAATGCCGCCAGTCTCTTGGGTACATTACCAACTGACAGCGTGGAGGACGAATATTTTGACGTTCTTCTTTAGTCTTTTGTTAGTTTAGTATATTATTTTATGATTTTTATGTTAGGATTATAATGATATATTATTTCACAAAAGTACCACTTGTGCAACTGTATAAATAGCCTTAGAAATATGATACAATTGATCTACTTGCAATTTTATATTACTATTGCATGCCGTTACAAAATACACGTGCAGGCAAACCGTCTCACGTCGTTAATGCATTATATTTCAACTAGCTGACCCACGCAACTTCGTCTGCGTCACATTTTCTATTAATGCTCGAATCCTTTTAGTCTTAGCGTGAAGATATAGCCTATATCCTTCCATGATACATGGGCTATCTAACACTAAAAGAATTTTTCAAATCGGACCAGTAGTCCCTGAGATTACTCCCTACATACAAACTTACAAACATACAAACAAATGTTACCTCTTTATAATATTAGTATAGATAAACCGATTTACTTGATACCACTAGGCACTCTTCGGCAAATAACTTATTACCATAACAAGTTTCATCCTAAACCGGGCAACATTGGATTACGTTTCGTTCTACGATAAAAGTACTGTCAAAATCCAAGCGCGCCAAAATTAAACAGCCGCTTTCGTGTGGACTACGATACAAATCTTCAGATAGTATTTTGTAAATTACAGTCTACGTGTGCTCGAGCAATAAATACACATTCTTACACTATGTGGATAGAGATTGAAATCTTGCCTAACTACAAAGTAGGATCCAAACACTTCGGAGCACTATATAACTTTTCTCAAACATACTTGGTTGTCAATATAAATATCTATCGTGTTTTGCCAAAGAAACCTGACTTATCAAAGGTTTTATTTAAATTTGGAATTGAAAATAAATAATGAACACTTTTACGCGGGAATTATTATTGTTGTTGGGTGTTCGACACTGATTTTGAAAAGTAGGTAACTGTATTCCGCGCATTATTTGAAAAGAAGCCAAGCCGAGCTTGGAGCTTGGCTTGCTTGGCTTTGGAGCTTGTGCCAAGTTTCATCCAAATCCGATTAGCTATTTTATTAGAAGTGAGAAAACCAGGCAAGTGTAACTTGGACTCTCACGCGAGTATCATAAACCGAAAAAAAAACACGTTGTTTGTACATATGGGAGACCCTTTCATGTTTATTATTTCTTGTTACAGCGGCAATAGAAATAGTCTACAACTGTCTACCTATTACGGTGCGGTACTTGAGATACAGGGTGCTGATAGACCAGTGTTGCCAGGGCCCTTGTCGTAAGTTACGTTTCGTTTCCTAAAATGTTACATTTTTGCTCCAAAAGTTACATTATTGTATTTTTAATACGTGTTTTTGGGATCATGGGAAAATGGCGGAGTATAATGGAATCTATGATGTATAATGGTGTATTTAACCTTAGGATAAAACTTTGTCATCTCTCTTTATTGTGTATTATACTGTTGATCTGTTTCTTACGGGCCTTCATTATTTTTTGTTCTATTCTTTTTTTCTTCAATCACGAATTTGAGACAAAAAGTCATCGAATTCGCCAACCTGAACCGCCGGGTTCAGGTTGGCGAATTCGATGACTTTTGATCAGTTTTTTTTTTTAATATTGTAATGTAATACTAGTTGAGCTTTAAATCACAGTAATCAAAAATAGTTGATTAGTTTCTGTGTAGATATTTTACTTGTTTGAGTCTGCAATAAAATGCAGTGTTGTATTTTTATTAGTAAAAGTTGCAAACTTTGACATTTTGCCAACAAAATAAAATTTTAGTTGGAAATAAATGTATTCATCAGAACTTCACTCACGCACATTATAAAACAAAACGCAAGAAAACAAAACAAATCACAATCAGTCATTTCTGTAGCTACGAAACCGCGTAAGGCGGGAACTTGCGAAGTACGAAAAGTGCGCGCACACGCTCAAGCAAAATCAAGTTTAAAGGAAAAAAATTACGATTCATTTTGTCGTGGCGCTTTCCATTCAGAGCCATCTCTGAGTGTGATATAGAGTGGAACACTTTTAACCGACTTTCCAAAAAGGAGGAGGTTCTCAATTCGGATGTTTGTATTTTTTTAACCGACTTTCCAAAAAGGAGGAGGTTCTCAATTCGGATGTTTGTATTTTTTTTTAATGTTTGTTCGGGCATAAATCCGTCGCTTGCCAACCGATTTTAAAAAATTGATTTTTTTGTTGGAATGGGTATACTTCCCAAATGGTCCCATGATAAGGAAACCAGGATCTGATGATGGCATCCCAGAGAAGACGGGAACAAAGAAGGGAACTTTCGAAAATCGTATGGTATCGATTTTGCAGTGGTTTTGTTAGGTGTGGGGTACCACTAAAAAGTGAAAAATAAAAAACTTTTTACAAAAAAATACAACAGACTTCAAAAAAAAAAACACTACATAGTAAAAATAACTTTAACTCCGGAAGTCGGTGTCAAAATACGAACAAACTAACAAAAACACCGAGTTCCGAAGTTAAAGTTATTATTTACTATGTAGTGTTTTTTTTTAGATGCGCAGTTTTAGGTGCGTTAAATTGAAATGCGTTCGTAAACTGTTTGCAATAAAAATCTAGTGTTACAAATCTCGTTGTCCTCAAAAGTTACGAAAATTGCCTTACATACAAAAATTACTTACATGTTACGCGAGGGGGTCAAAAGTTACGAAAAATGTAAGAAATGTAACCTTCTGGCAGCACTGTGATAGACAGACAACGGACGGCCAGCAGTCTTAGTAATTTAGACTTCCGTTGGTTACCCGTTTCTTTAGGTACGGTACCCTAAAAATAACAAAAAGGACAAACAAAAATCCTGACGAACAGATTTTAAAGGCAGTGTTATTTTCGCATTTATATTAGTACCCTATGGATTTTATCAATTAACGGTTTATTAGGGTTCCAAACAGAAAACGGAAACCTTATGGGATCACTTGGGTGTCCGTCTGTCCGTCTGTCAGAGCCGGTTTTCTCCGCATCCACTGAACCGATTCTACACGTACCTATGGACTTCTGTGACCCAAACGCAGATACAGATGTTACGTAAATAATTTTTGAGTAGGTACTTTTGGGGGTCAAAGTAGAAAATTTCAAAAATAACTTTTTTAAAGTTTATCCTGCGACATATCAAATGAAAGGGCTTATTGTGAGAGTTTTAATTATATTTTTTCACAATTTAGAAATAAACAATTTTGAAGTGCACTTGCAAGCGCCATGCATGGTTACTTCGTGATCATGGCGCTTGCAACAGCGCACGTTAGGTCCTGAAAAAGAACTGAGAGGACCTTATTATTTACTTCATCCCATTAGCTGTAAACTGGAAAATAATACAAAATTCATTTTAAATAAAATTTTAATACGTTCGTTTATAATACATAGGCATATTGTCATTAGATGTAAATAAAATAAAAATATGAATCGCGGCAAATCATTAAACGCGACAGGCGTGGAATGTTTACACATAATAGAAATATTATATAATATAATAAACAAGATATATATAAAATCACATAGCTCAATGAATGCACATAAAATAGGATAGACTCTAGCATCTATTTATATGAGAATGACAGAACTTGTTTTAAAATGCGTGTTTGTTCTTAGTTGTAGACATTATAATTATTAAGAACAAGATAGCGCGGCAATCACTCGACGTCGAGTGAAATGCAGCGGCATTAGAAACAGTCTATCTATCAATTTAAGATCACGTGCATGTCATTGACTTGACTGCAGTCTAGCGAGACACTATTAAATCTATGAGCCATTACATAACTCTATTGTAAAAACATTACGAGACGTTGACATGGCGCCGTACGTGTGCATGCGCGACATGACAGAACTACACCTACAACAACATATTCGACTCATTTTCATACCGATACAACGAATTAATTAGTGGCATAATGCGCAGTCTATCACTTGATTAACGACTTGATAAAATTGACAGCAGTTCAACGTACGTGCCAGGTAAATAATAACTGTACAATATTTATTTAAAGGTGTTATTCTAATTTTAATTGTTTATCTAGTGGTGTGTAGGCACGCACACAGAGTTCGAGTATAGAGTTCGAGTATAGAGTGCGGAAATATTGTTGGCAGACGACCAGATCACTAGACAGTTGTCAGTTAGTCTTTACGCTCAGTGAGCCGTGCTGATATGTATTATAATTATACTCACCATGGACCGTTCGACGTATTAAATGTCGTAGACGATTTTATATCTACTTAAAAAATCGGTTAAAAAGATATCTTTACTTGAATATAACACGTTAACTTTTAACATCTTATTCTTAAGAGCTGGCTGTTACTATTATTAATAATCTCATGGTTATCCCGCTTGTCAAATAACATACACACGTAGATGCTAAATAGGAATGTACAAAATGGATACTGTTAACTATTTTTTATTATCAGTCGTCACATCGATTTGAATTTCCTCAATTTGCTCAATATTTAGACATAATTTTTTTTTTATTACTATAATATACAATCGAAATAAAAACCAATATGTACACAAAATGTTTAAAAACAAATAAACAAAACAACAAAAATAAATTGTAATAAATCAGGTTGACGCACCTCTCATGAGATTAATAAAATTATCTAAATTCTTAAACATATATCTTTAATTCTAAATAGTACATAGAGACTGTTATTGCCTTTTGACGGACGCTATATCGTTTTATTTGACTAAGAAAAGGTCGAAATGTGGTCCGATCAAACGTGTGAGATAGTATCAGCTGACGCATTCCGTCCGTCCTCATTAATCACGTTGAACCCGATTTCAGTTTAGTAAAACTATATTTGTTGGCAACTTGACAATATTTAATGTGTGATTAGTTTGCGTTTAGCGAATGTGAGGAAGAATCGTTAACAAGTCGGGTATTAATACATCATCCATCAATATTTCGTAGGCAATAACAGTTTTGTGCATTACACATAAATCTTTTGGACTTATTTAATTTTCTACATGGTATAATAAATAAATGTTAAAGCCCGAACAAGTTGAATTGAAACAAATAAATAAACACCCAAATATGATCAATAAATAGATGAACTTTCAGCTCTGCATAATGGCAACGATTCACACTCAGATGGCATGAACGCTTGTGATTGGAGATCTAATCAGTCGGCTAATCGACTAATCTTATGATCACTATCATTATGGACACACAAAAGCGATTGAGCGCAAGTCTACGCGCAAACTACTCTTATTTAGTTGCATCGTACACGAAATGAAAAATAAGCACTCAAAATCGGGTATCACTTCGGCGTAAAAGAAGGAATACTGTTACATCTAAATTCGGTAGGCCATTACATGCACGCAGAGTGAGATCGAATAATACTAAGTACGTCGATCGACGCCCAGGCCTGCGAACAAGTGGTGGTGTGGGTGGCAGTGGCGGCTCACACGGGCGTGCCGAAGTCGGGGTCTCCGTCGCCGGCCAGCAGGCGCGGCGGCAGCGCGGCGCGCTCCAGCGACCCGTTCGTGAGCGGCGCCGCGCCCGCGCCCGCGCCCGCGCCCGCGCCCGCGCCCGCGCCCGCGCCCTCCGTCACGCGCCGCGCCGACCCTATCCTGTGTGCCACAGCACTTTCAATCATACACATTCATTATTTCTACAGCGAAACGGGGCCGCAGCAGACCGCGAAGAAGATGGTTTATTCTGTCAACTTACCACCGTCTGTCACTTACCTACTTAGGAGCGAGCGTGAAGTGAACTGTCCTTCCATTTTGTTTGTATGGATGACAGCTCACTTCATCTAAACCTGCACGGTAAAATGATTATAGAATCGCACTGCAATAGTGCTATTCTGCAAAAATGACACCGCGGATGAACTGAGCTGTCAATCCATTCTATCAAGGTAGAATGACGCTCACTCTACCTAAATTTTTACGGTGAGTTTACAGAATAGACTGGATGCATGTCTTTCTTAAGAATTGTAAAGTACGTCAAAAGTATGCCCGTTGGAGAGGATCGAGAGGCCTTTTCTGAACAGTAGGGTAGTAGTAACAGCGGGCTAGGCCATCAATTAATAAAAATTCAATATTTCATGACCCATATCTTATGCTATACAAGGCTGTATTATCGTTAACTGACAAACAAGAAAGTGACAAATCACATTTAGATGCCAAGCATAAAAAATGTGGTATGAAGTATTTTACAAAATTCTTTATAGAGATAGATGTTTGGGAAGCATGGGCGGAAGTTGATTAGTTTTAGTAATTAGACAGAGACCACTGATATAGTAGTATTACTTTACTACACTAAAAGCATGTCTGAACGTTGGCACTTGGCAGCACCTTGGCACATTACTCATGTACGATGATGATAATCCATCACAATTAATCAACAGTATTTTATTTAGATCCGCAGCTTCATAAATCGCCCCATCACTCCCGTACTACCTTCGGGTAATAAATTGAACGGTCACACTTATGTCACAGGCGGTAGAGATGACTGCGGTCACCAACCCGCATATTCTGTATGATAACTACGGGCGGAAGTTAATGTACCTAACTGTGGTTTACAGATTAAAAGGGTCTTTAGAATATGATGATATATTTCAAGCCTTCGTGTGTTTATTTTCTCAATCAAGACAATCGTGATTTGAATGAAAAACACGTCTGTGTGTTGTATGTCGTACAGTGGTGTTGCAGCGATTGTTCTGAATTTTGTGTAGCAAAGCCTTTGTGTTGAAATGATAACGAACAACATATGCGTACATCTGTTGTTTTAGCCTGCAGTATCGTAATACTGCAGGCTAAAACCACTTCCGGCTATCTACTGAAATAAGGAAGAAGTGTTTGTGACAGGACTTGATGGCTATGGAATCATGATATTTTTTGGCTAAACTAGGACTTCTTATCTATTTACTTAGTCTTTTTCAAACTATGTGCGTACCAGTATTTTACATGGACGGCTGCGGCTGCCTATTAGACTTTCAAACTTGGCAAAACTACTATGTGATTGTCTGTCCTTAACGACTACCAAATATCTACAAATAACAGCCGGGTCCAACGGCTTTACGTGGTTTCCGAGAGACGAGGAATCTCGGAAAGTAACCTCGGCATCGAACCGTGCGGCTGATAATATTACGCCACGATCTGCACGGGAATACTAACGCTATTTCATAGTTTTTGTACCAAGCGTATTTGTGCCAAGCAATAATCCGGTCAGTAACAATACCTAGCCGATGAACACTTTTTTTTAACTTTCCAACATTTTATATGCTCGCTTCTTTAATTTTTTTTTTAACTGTGCCTTACACTACGAATTCGTCTGTATCGTTTGGTTTTCCGCAGGAATCGTACACGCAGCGCAGCAGCCAATCGCTCAACCACTGCGCCAACCGTATCGTCAATTGGTGTTCTTATAAGTCAAAAAAAAAATTTAAGCGACTTTATGCTGTGTTAAAAATATATGGCAGACAAATAACCTAACAGCTGTTGACATCTTACCTAAATCCTTTGGACTCTCTTCTGAGGGGTTTGACGTCTCCGTTGGGCTTGCTGACGGGCTTTGTGTTCGTGTCCTTAGCGTCGATGTCGATGAGCGGCGGTAGCGCGATCTGCGGCGGCGTCGGCGGCCGGGGAACTGGTGCTAGCGGCGACTCGGGCACTGGCGAATAATGTGTCGAGTTTACTTGAACGTATACCTTTAATTTACTTTAGAAAAAACAAGACACTACATCGCACTCCCCGTGCCAGCACTGTCACTTTTGCAAAAAAACACTTTGTTCATGAGAAGCGTTTAAATATTTGGTGTCGCCTTTGGTGCCCTACAAAACCAAACCGACACTTACTCCCACACGTTGAAACTATAAGTACAAAATCAGTGACGTTGTTGCTCCAAGAGCAGAAAAAAATCAGGCCACTTATGTCATTTTTAGTTCAGTAAAAAAATGCAAAAAAGCCAAAGCCACTATATTATGTCAGACCGAATAGAGGGGACCAGCCTCTATCAGACAAGCACTAAGGCTGATTTGATGAAGAGACCGACTAACATAACTGTAGTTTCTGTCAGTCTGTGGAAGTTGCGACTTTCACAGATTGACTCACTACAGGTATAATTTTTTAATTAGGTACTTACTTGCCGTATTTTTGAAGATTTAAAGTCTATGAAGCAAAATAATATAATTATGTATTTGTATAAAACATAATTTCTAATTCATAGCTTTTAAGCAAAATATATGTTATTAAAATCGTAAATATAGTTGATGAAGCCACTTACCTCCATCAGAGACAGGTAGGTTATCACAGGGCGCTTCCGCGAGCGGTTCATCCGAGGAAGGAGCCTCTAGTTCCACGGGTCTGTACGCGCCCTTAGTACGCCAGTCCTACAACAAATCATTACAATATGTAGTCTACGCAACTATTATAAACACCAATTATGATTTCAACAGTTAATGTTTTAATTAATTTAGTTTACAGCCTGTATTACGTACAGTCAACCACTAACATGTCTTGAATTCGGAAAATCACTCTTACTGCTACAAAATAATGATGCTGTGAATGTGAAATTGCTACCATATACCAGCTGTTGATGTTACTATAGTGTAATGATAACTAATAATAATATGCAGTAAAGCGCAATCTCTAAACGGCATCACTGGCTATGCTCCAGCTGACTCTACTGTGTCATACTCTAGCCAAGGTCTTCCCGTATGTAAACATGGGGACTATCTTGGTGTTGTTACTAAGAGTGCCTTCGTATCTGGTGTTGATATAGCGTAGACACTGCGTAAACGTGACGTTTTCGCTCCGTCATCGAAAATTTATCGCTGCGTTGACTTCGTTGGGGGATAAAATCGCGTTTACGTGGCGTTTACGCGCCTTCTAAGAGGTTGAACTCGATGCTGAAATCCATAGAACCAAGGACTGGGTACGTACCGCGACGGGCGAGGCTTCTAAACAGCGCTCTGTCTAGGAGAAATGGAATGTAAATAGTATTGTGACAATTTACTTAGTTTACTTGCGTTGTGTAATTCAAAAAGTTGCTACGACAACACACCTACAAAACAAGAGAGACAACATCCTAAAATAAACAGTTATATTCGGATTTCCTTTGATCAATGTTGGCTGAGTTATTCAGTAACGCTCAGCTATTTTCATTAGCTAAAGCGTATTTACCTACGCTTACTTAAACTAACACCATTATACAATACAAAGCTCGAGTGTCTCTGTAAGCCTAGTCAGAGCAGTATGGCGTTTTTAATTTTCAGTGCGGTTAAAGCTATAATATCACAGGATATTATTAGATAAAAAGTAAGTACTTAAAAAAAAAAAAAAGTGAGTTTGCGGTGCAGTAGTCGTGTACAAGCAGCTAGGTGTGTTGTACCTGCGGTTTGCGTTTCTTCTTGAGCGCGGTGGGGCGCGCGTGCACGGGCGTGGACGCGGCCGACTCGCCGGACGACAGCTCGCGCGCCGCCCGCACGCCCCGCGCGCCCCGCCCGCCCCGCGCGCCGCGCCCGCCCAGCGCGCTGCCCGACCACTACGCACCAATCCCACACATCGCTTTATTTTACGTAAAACAACGTTGTTGTAGATAACTCCAAAATTTCGTTGAAGATTTTTACAAAATTTCTTTACCGCACCTTACTATAGTATCATCTACATATTGCCAATATAAAGAATCGTGTACATACCTCAAGCCTGGCCTCAATCTTGATGGAGTCATCGTCCATGTCGAGTATGTTCAGGTTGTTGTTGATGTTGTTGTAGTCGGGGTAGGTGGCGGGCGGCGGCGCCACGCAGTACGGCTCCGACTCGCACTCGCTGTGCGACCCCGCCTCGGACGTGCGTCTGCGAGTACACGAGTACAGTGAGAACATGTCGAGTATATCAAGTTATTGTTGATGTTGTTGTAGCCGGGGTAGGTGGCGGGCGGCGGCGGCACGCGGTATGGCTCCAACTCGCACTCGCCGTGGAGCGACTGCCTTGACCTCCACAACCCTCTAACTGGATAATACGGTAATACTTGGTAAGACCGATGTCAGATTTTTCTGTTTTCCAAAGATCTACAAATGGCAGCCGGAACCAACGGCTTAAAGTGCTTTCCAGGGCACGGAGGAGTCTCTATATGTTGAGATGGTCCTCTATCCATAGTCCGACCCCAACTTTGAAGATCGACCCGTCCAGCCATTACATTATTATTACTAGCGGACTCGGCAAACGTTGTTTTGCCAAATAAAAATTGCCTACAACCTATTCTCAGAACTACTGCAAGTAAAAAAAATAAATAAAAACTGTTTCAGCCGTTGCGGATGTGTTCGATAACAAAAACCGTGACACGAGATTTTTATATATTAGATCAAATTAAGCCACGATGTCCTCCAATGCAACATACTGTATTGTATGTTCAAATAAATTTTCTTCTGATGTTATAAATAACATGATACCGTCTCAAATTATCCCAAAGGGATTAGTGTACACTGTACAGTCAGCAGTCATAAAGGAATTAAATTGGTGCTTAATGAGATGGGCGTAATTTTGGGAACCTTTCCAATAAAGGGTTTATGAAGAGAATTCTGAGAAGAGACCAGCGTAATCAGGATTTCCCTGCATTAGGACGTGATGTAATTATTTTAAACCAACTCACCATTTGGTTTAAAATAATCACATCTTTTGGCATTAAATAAGAAAAAAAAAATGCTGTTTCGCACGTAGTGCCGTAAATTTATTATTATTTGTAGGTAATTGTGTTGCAAGCAGCAGTACAGCATTTTAAAGCCAAGTGTTCGAACCGCCTATGGACAGCTGTACACTGTGCTATGTTGTGCCAGCATGTTCACTGGCACATGATAGCACGGTCGGTGAAATTTGGCGAGGAAGACACGGTACGTCTTTAGAAAAACGAAGTTTAACTAATTTCATCTTTTCTTTTACTTGTGTTACATTTGAAATAATGAGCATGTAATTGGTGTGACGTCACACGACGCCATGAATGGCGTTACGTGTCGATTACACGAGTTGTCATCGAAGCGGCTGTCGGGAGCGGGCGTGGGAAAGTTGTTACGGCGCCAAGAATAACGACTGACTACTGCTGAACATACCTACTAAATAATTATAATCAGTAGGCGCTTGGATGGCTTGAAAGAATTACATATTTCAAAGATTCACGTTCTGAACGTTTAAATGTCTTCGCAGGCGGACCGGAACACATATATGTTGATACATTACTTCACTACTAGATTTTTCTACAGTACTCGACTTTTCCTGTGGCTTTGCTTCTGCTGTGTTTTTCACACTCAGCGATAGTGCTATCTCTCAGTAAAGTATTTTCGTAACTAATCAGATCAGTAACGAGAGAACCTTTCATATGTTACCAACAAAAAATTAAAACTCTTTATAATATTAATAAAGATTTTTTAATGAACTAACTACTCTTCTTCTCTATTTCAAGACTACAGGCCGCGTCCTGTTCGCATATACATTACATACTACAGCGCGATTGTGTTACTGTGCGATTTGTAATTTCTCTTTATGTGTTTCATGTCAATACGAAGCTGTAAAAACAGAATATACCGTCACTTCATCTTGGGAATTGATTTTAAAGAACAACAGCACCCGTTAGATATTAAAACAAACTCTTTGAAGCATACGAAACTAGACCGAACTCTAGTCAGCCCGATTCCAGAATTCCAAAGTGGAAATGATGTATATTTTTCCTACTCCTCCGCTGTACTTTTCTGATTAATTTCGTTGCGAAATCCAAGACAGTTGAATCGTTCTTCCGGGACTCGTGGGGCTTCATTAGCTCGGCGTTTTCATGGTGATCGCCACTGTAGATTCTATCTGTCAGGAGTTGCAGTAGTTTGGGAATGTGTAGCGGGCTTGTCCCAAAAATAGCCGGCCCGATTCCGATTCTTTTACCAAAATTTTCAATGTAACGTGAAGATTACATCACTATAAAAATTTATTAGCATGTGAATTATGGACGCTATTTAGGGTACACCATCAATCCAATTTATTGATCGGCTTATGACATGATATTTGGTCTGATACAACCTGATAATTAGGTTATTAGCATTTTATAGATTTTAAGAACAATTAATATTTATAGATTTAAAGAACTTATGTCAGCTACCTACCTATATTCTTGCAAATAAATGTATCATTCATTCATTCATATAGACTTGACAAGGTTGTGGGGTCAGCTGGATGCGTGCAACTCTGAGCTAAGGCCGTTAAGGTGACTTTATGTAGCAGGTAAACCAGCCGGTGCTTCAATCCTTGTAATCAAGATGGAATGGCAGCTCACTTCGTGATCACTTCACCCAAGCTTACACTTCGACATGTTTACAGAATCGCAATGCAGATGATGCATAAGAAGCAAAATAGCAGTCCAACAAATTGATCAGTGGTTGAGAATAAAATGAAAAAAAAAAAAAACAAAACAATGAATTAATGCTTAAGACGTTAAGTTCTTCTTTATACTTTTGTGTGCTTTAAGAATTAAAAAAAATAAAAGAAGTAATTTAACTGTATGATTTGACTTGTGTCTTGTATGAGTTTTATCTATATTCGTGGTAGTTCCACTTGATGGTATGACTTCATACGAGCTTTAGTCACAAATAAATTTCAACGATAATAGGAACTTCAAAGGTTATTTAATGAACCTGTAGCTAATTATTCGCCATCAATGAATGCTGTGATAAATACAATTATGAACGTCTACTAAAATGTTCAGGCGGCATTATTATTTACTCCTTCAAAGCCACACTAATTGGTTTTATGTATCTTTTAGGTGATATTCCACAAAACAACATAATTAAAAATATCGGCTTGTAATGACTGTTTTGGAGTTACTAAGTCGATTAAATTTCACAAATTATCGTATGAATGATATGATTTTGATAAATTAGGTATTAACATAACCCTAACAAGCTGAGTTGCCGACCAGCTGTGCTGTATTTTTTAGTCTATGATGACACCACCACATACAAAGAAGACAAGCTTGTCTAAGTGACATTTCTGCCGAAGTGTTAGTGTCTTATAATATCCGGCTCGAAGGACCATGCTTCAGCTAGAAGTAAATCAAATCCGTTAAAATTTAACTATAGCAGTAACTTTATGCATGTTCTACGAGTATCTTTGTTCAAATAAAATATAATACGCATAATGAAAATGAACAATTCTTCCGTTACTCAGTGACTGATAGACAACGCACAGCTGAAACTACTGGTCGTAGAAAGCTGAAATTTGGCGTGTAGGTTCTTTGGGGGAGTGTTAGGAACACTAAGAAAGGATTTTCCGAAATTCTCACGAGAACGAGAAAAGAAAGGGATATGCGCTTACGAAGTCGCGGGCAAAAGCTAGTTAATATTAAACCGTGATCGTACTAATCTATACTTAATATTATAAAGCTGAAGAGTTTGTTTGTTTGCTTGAACGCGCTAATTTCAGGAACTACTAACCCGATTTGAAAAAAAAATTCAGGGTTAAATAGCCCATTTATCGAGGCAGGCTATAAGCTATGTATCATCACGCTAAGACAAATAGGAGCGGAGCATTAATGGAAAATGTGACGCCGACGAAGTTGCGGGAGTCAGCTAGTTTGTTTATATAGCAGGGCAGCACCAACCTGTTGTAGTCGGGAGTCCGAGGCGCGGTGGGCGTGGCGCCCGAGCCGTCCTGCTCTCCGCCGAACACCTCGCCGTCCTCCGGGTACAGCGGGAACCTGATACACAGACATATAGGTTACGATGCTGATAAATTTCAGTATATTTGCCTTTTCATTGACATGGATCAGAGACCGAACGCTATAAGCCCACACAAAATTAGGTCTGCTTGTACCACAATCACAGCTCGTGCGCTTAGCGCTAAGTTAAATAGAACTTCATTCTTTCATCATTAATTAAACTGCATCTCAGCAATTGAGTATAGACGGAGAATTGCCTCACTTTATTCGAAAATTAACGCTTGCTGAGTTAAAGATACACTAGGGGACAAAATATTTTCGAGAGCGAGCGCACGCCGACATTGCGTGCAAGCGGGAGCAAGCAACATGCCTCGCGTCACGTTAAATGTTGCGGAGTGACCCGCAACTTATGCGGGCAACACGTAGATTTGGGCGTTGCACGTCTGTTGAAGAACATTTTGTGGGGTGGCTTTAAGTTGGCACGAGCTGGCGAGTCCTACACAAGTGCTGATCTGCTCAAGCTGGTTTGTACAGGCTGGCACATAAGGAAGACTAAGCGTGTTGTCGTCCCATAATGTACAACATTGACTAGTCGACTATATGAGTTATCTGTTCATTTAAGTGTACGTCGTAGCGTAATAATAGGAGGCGCTTTTATGTACAAATAGTTTTTACCCGCGGCTTTGCTCGAGTTAATATAGATTTTCGCATCAAAATGCATCAAAATCAGTACAGATTTAGGCGTGAAAGAGTTAGCAACAAACTCAGTTTCGTATTAATTTATTATTTAGGATGGTCTTAATTCCAGTATTCTCACCTATAGTTATCTTCGGAGAGTCTGTCATCGTCGTCGGTGGCTATGAACTGTACGCACAGCGCGCAGTCTCCCTTCACACTCTGCAGCGCCTGTACCGCCTCTTTGTGACAAGCCTGGAAATATAACACCCTAAGAGTTTCCAGATATTATTACTATTAAACACCTTTATAGGTGTCTAATAAATAGTAATGTGGGTTTTGTTGGCCTCCAGTTAAGAGTGAAATTCTACTCTTATGTGATTTATATTATGGGACTTTAGTCATTATTATTTAGCCGTAGTAAGAAAGTCTCAACAATAGTGTGCTGAGTCAACTAACTGCCTAAGTCTTTATTAACGACCCACACATTATGTGCTCCTGTCCTAACTCCTTAAATTAAGGAATCGTGGATGGCCTGTGTGTATCAGTTAGTTTAGTCGTGCGTCAGCAATAGCTGCTGAGGCCTCCCCTAGATCTATGGCTTGTATGTATCAGCCAGTATAGTCGTGCGCCAGCAATAGCTGCTGAGGCCTCCCCTTGATCTATGGCCTGTATGTATCAGCCAGTATAGTCGTGCGCCAGCAATAGCTGCTGAGGCCTCCCCTTGACCTATGGCCTGTATGTATCAGTCAGTACAGTCGTGCGCCAGCAATGGCTGCTGAGACCTCCCCATGATTTATGGCCTGTGTGTATCAGCCAGTAGTCGTGCACCAGCAATGGCCGCTGAGGCCTCCCCGTGATCTATGGCCTGTGTGTATCAGCCAGTATAGTCGTGCGCCAGCAATGGCTGCTGAGGCCTCCCCTAGATCTATGGCCTGTTTGTATCAGCCAGTATAGTCGTGCGCCAGCAATAGCTGCTGAGGCCTCCCCTTGATCTATGGCCTGTATGTATCAGCCAGTATAGTCGTGCGCCAGCAATGGCTGCTGAGGCCTCCCCTTGATCTATGGCCTGTATGTATCAGCCAGTATAGTCGTGCGCCAGCAATAGCTGCTGAGGCCTCCCCTTGATCTATGGCCTGTATGTATCAGCCAGTATAGTCGTGCGCCAGCAATGGCTGCTGAGGCCTCCCCTTGATCTATGGCCTGTATGTATCAGCCAGTATAGTCGTGCGCCAGCAATAGCTGCTGAGGCCTCCCCTTGATCTATGGCCTGTATGCATCAGCCAGTATAGTCGTGCGCCAGCAATAGCTGCTGAGGCCTCCCCTTGATCTATGGCCTGTATGTATCAGCCAGTATAGTCGTGCGCCAGCAATAGCTGCTGAGGCCTCCCCTTGATCTATGGCCTGTATGCATCAGCCAGTATAGTCGTGCGCCAGCAATGGCTGCTGAGACCTCCCCGTGATCTATGGCCTGTGTGTATCAGCCAGTAGTCGTGCGCCAGCAATGGCCGCTGAGGCCTCCCCGTGATCTATGGCCTGTGTGTATCAGCCAGTATAGTCGTGCGCCAGCAATAGCTGCTGAGGCCTCCCCGTGATTAATGGCCTGTGTGTATCAGCCAGTATAGTCGTGCGCCAGCAATGGCTGCTGAGGCCTGCCCTTGATCTATGGCCTGTATGTATCAGCCAGTATAGTCGTGCGCGAGCAATAGCTGCTGAGGCCTCCCCTTGATCTATGGCCTGTATGTATCAGCCAGTATAGTCGTGCGCCAGCAATGGCCGCTGAGACCTCCCCGTGATCTATGGCCTGTGTGTATCAGCCAGTATAGTCGTGCGCCAGCAATAGCTGCTGAGGCCTCCCCTTGATCTATAGCTTGTATGTATCAGCCAGTATAGTCGTGCACCAGCAATGGCTGCTGAGACCTCCCCGTGATCTATGTCCTGTTTGTATCAGCCAGTAGTCGTGCGCCAGCAATGGCCGCTGAGGCCTCCCCGTGATCTATGGCCTGTGTGTATCAGCCAGTATAGTCGTGCGCCAGCAATAGCTGCTGAGGCCTCCCCGTGATCTATGGCCTGTGTGTATCAGGCTATCAGCCAGTATAGTCGTGCGCCAGCAATGGCCGCTGAGGCCTCCCCGTGATCTATGGCCTGTGTGTATCAGCCAGTATAGTCGTGCGCCAGCAATAGCTGCTGAGGCCTCCCCGTGATCTATGGCCTGTGTGTATCAGCCAGTATAGTCGTGCGCCAGCAATGGCTGCTGAGGCCTCCCCGTGATCAATGGCCTGTGTGTATCAGCCAGTAGTCGTGCGCCAGCAATGACCGCTGAGGCCTCCCCGTGATCTATGGCCTGTGTGTATCAGCCAGTATAGTCGTGCGCCAGCAATGGCTGCTGAGGCCGCCCCGTGATCTATGGGCCTGTGTCATGTATTGCCTGTGCCAGTCTGTATATTCGTGCTTACCTGTGTGAGATCGACGTCGTTGATGGCAAGGATGGCGTCGCCCACATACAGCTCGCCGGTGAGCGCGGCCGGGCCGCCCGCCTCCAGCTCCGAGATCAGGATCGGTACGCCGTGTTCCCGACCACCCTGTGGTAAATGAGATACAATGACTAAGTATAATAATATTATCCACTGTGACATTACCAAGCCCACAAGTTTTGCAATGAATAAGCTGTTAAATGCATTTTCGTCGTTCAATCATTTTTGTGAGCTCTCTGGTAACATACATACTTAATTCAGCCGCAGGAAAGCCAGAATAAGACAAAATTTAGCCCTTAGGTACCCCCATTTGAACTAAAGTCCAATCGCGGAGCAGGAAGAATTTCGTACAATGACCTTTTTACCTACTGACAGTGGTCACAAACGTTTTTGTATTAAGTGCGGTTTACATTAAATATTTGAAGGAGAAAGTACCAACTTAGAAAATTAAAAGAATATTATGTATTATCATATAAATGATGAATATTCTTTTGTATAAATAATTGATGTAATAAGTTATAAAAATCGAGTTACAATTACTAATACGGCAAAAATAAAAATAAAAAAATTCAAAAATCAGAATCCGATTCCACTGTATCGGAGTTACTGCTTTCCGAAAACGTCTCGCCTATCACATTTATTACAAAATAATCAACAGTTTTATCTACATTATCATCTAGTTTAACTAATTTCAAACATACACTTGCAAACAAGAAGAAACCTTACACTCTCAGGCAAAGGTTTACAATCCCTGAGGACGGCGGCCATTGCATCTGTGCGAGCGAGACTCATTTTATTTACGCGGGAGTGACAGAGACAGGTAATAACAGGTCAACGATCGAAATTCTTTCTGCTTCGCGGCCAGACTTTAGCATTATTAATCAACTACGATTTTACGTTCAATCCTGTTTTGCCTTATCCAAAATGAAGTTTCAGGAGTAATGGTTCCGTGGCTTACGCTATCAAACGCGATCGACCGCCGAAGATTATTATGCCTGGCATCTTGCAACTCATCCAAAGCGCGGGTCTCCACCCACGCTTTGGACAAGTTGCAAGATGCTATACTTATAGGCGCACTCACAGTAACAGAGATGCCAAGTCCTAGATGCGGCGAGCGCCTGACGCGCACGGTGCGTGCGAGCGCGCGGGTGGGGTGCGGCGCGTGCTCGAGCGCGGGGTGCGGCGCGGGAGGGGGGCGCGCCATGCTATACTCACAGTAACAGAGATGCCAAGTCCTAGATGCGGCGAGCGCCTGACGCGCACGGTGCGTGCGAGCGCGCGGGTGGGGTGCGGCGCGTGCTCGAGCGCGGGGTGCGGCGCGGGAGGGGGGCGCGCCATGCTATACTCACAGTAACAGAGATGCCAAGTCCTAGATGCGGCGAGCGCCTGACGCGCACGGTGCGTGCGAGCGCGCGGGTGGGGTGCGGCGCGTGCTCGAGCGCGGGGTGCGGCGCGGGAGGGGGGCGCGCCATGCCTCGCGCGGCGCCTGCACCTCGGCACACGCGAACCAGTGTCTTGTGACGTTGCACCAGAATTTCTGCCTCCACCTGTGCAACAGAAAGCTAGACTATAATCACAGGTTATATTTAGTTCCTTGCCATCCGCATCACAAGACAAGGACAATGAAAATGACAGGAAAAATGTGTCTGGCGCTGTGGTGCTATGGTCCAGAAAAAAAAGGCAAAGTTGTTCCGCGCTGATTGCTTTGCCGCTAGTATACGCTTAGCGAGTCACCGCGTCTGTACGCGAGATATTTTCGATTTCCTCTCCGTTTTCCTTTTGTGTAGAATATAATAGAATAGTCTTTATTATGTACACCATATAAATTATAGAAAAAAAAGGTGAAGAAAACATTACATAGGGTGACACAATGGGCGGCCTTATCGCTAAGAGCGATCTTTTCAAGACAACCTTTGGATGGATTTTAAAGAGAAAGGAAATACAGAACAGTAGGTTGTCTTAGATGTACGATTTCTATGAATAAATACAATAATAGATGAATAAATACAATTTATAATTATGAAACATAGAACCCAAGCGAAAACGGTCAAAGAGAAAAGTGATGTTTGACCATAGTTTTAAAAGTGGACAAAATTTAAGCACGTCTTACTGACACGGGCAATGCATTCCATAGCCTCGCCGCTTGAACCGTAAAAGATTTGTCGAAGAAGCTGGTGGAATGCATCGGCATCTCTAATCTTAAGCTTTCCGATAACCCTCAGATATCTATTATATGTGTCATGAAGGAACTTAAAACGTTCTTTAAGGTAAGAAGGGGTTGTAACTTGTAGGATTGAACAGATGAGTATGTACAGCATAGTCAAGGATAGGAAGCAGGAGGGACTGTGCAAGCGCAATTTTAGTGGCAGTGGGAAGATTGTGATTTTGTGTAGTATTTTAAAGGTTCCTTTTGAGCGCTTTCCTGTGTGAGCTGATCCATATCCAGCCGTGAAGTTCATTATGTGTCGTAACAACAATAATTTTCCATGACATTGATCGGAAATCCGAGAGCTATGTATTACCTATGTCCCCAATGCCCGGAAACACCATTTCTCCATCCGTTTCCTTCCGGTTCTGAAAACGCTCAATTTCAAGATCTCAGGACAAGCTAACGGTTGGAAATAAAAGGTCTAGTACTCGAGTCTATGATCTTCAAAACATTTACGTCACATAGCAAACACTATTTAATTTCACGAGAAGTCTCTCATCATAAATAGCCTAGCGGTATTTGACCGTAACACCACTTAAAAACAAAGGTAACAAAAAACATATTAGGTAGGTAGAGAGTGCCTTGCAATTTTTATGAATTCGGTAAAAATTAAGTAGGCGTCCACTTGTGTTTGAACTATGTAAGTACGTCTTCGAGGATGAGTAGTTGAATCGTAACGGCGTTATTTTAACCTACATTGTGATTTCTAACTCAAGCGGTTGTCGCAATAACGTTTAGCATAAAAAAAACGCGCCTTTTTAAGGTTCCGTAGCCAAATGTCCAAAAACGGAACCCTTATGGATTCGTCATGTCTGTCCGTCTGTCCGTCCGTATGTCACAGCCACTTTTTTCCGAGACTATAAGAACTATACTGTTGAAACTTGGTAAGTAGATGTATTCTGTGAACCGCATTAAGATTTTCAAACAAAAATAGAAACAAAAACAATAAATTTTAAGGATCCCCATACTTAGAACTGAAACTCAAAAATTTTTTTTTCATCAAACCCATACGTGTGGTGTATCTATGGATAGGTCTTCAAACACGCTATTGAGGTTTCTAGTATATTTTCCCTGTAACTTCTAAAATAAGAGAATGATAAAACTAAAAAATATTTGATGTACATTACCATGTAAACTTCCACCGAAAATTTGTTTGAACGAGACCCAGTAAGTAGTTTTTTTTAATACGTCATAAATCGTAAACCGCAACTTTTGCTTATAATATATACCTACCTACAGGTTTGTACGGAACCCTCGGTGCGCGAGTCTGACTTGCACTTGGCTGGTTTTTTTTGTATTCCTATTGCAGTGCGTGTGTGCAACAAGTCTAGAACAAGATTGTCATATCCAAAAATTGTGAAAAAAATTGAAATTGGTACGTTTTCACTCGGTTGCGATAGCTGTTTCATTTTACGCACTTATTCAGTCGTATGTAGACTATGTAGCCATAGGAGGAGATGGCGAGGAGTTAGACTCTTGCCTGAATATGTAGCAACGGACAGAGAAAAGTAGAAGGAAGAAAGGAGGCCTTTGCATAATAACAATTCAGCCATATAAGGGTTCGTATAGTTGTATAGGTAGTATTTACGGCTTTTAAATATACAGACATTTTTAAACTTTTATTTGCCACACCTCGCAGGTGTTCTTTTAATGTAAGCAAAATCCGCAGACGATGAGACGACACGCAGACATAAGCTTACTAAACAGTTTATCGATATGCACGGCGCGACGCTAGCGCAGCTTTCTTGCTGCAATCGCATCGCTACGTAATGCTTACCTGTTACTCATCAGTACTCATCACACTATGTGATAAAGGCCGGAGCCTTTCCAAATGTATTTGACGGTAGATGCTACGTTGTATTTTTCTCTATGCATTTCTATCGTCAGCCGCCAACATTTCATTAGTCACCTCCACTTTGGCCATAATCATCTTTCACCAATCCAACCACGATTTCTTTGGCCAAAAGTTTTATGTATGAATGCTGATGATTGTAAGAGTAGAGGAATCTTGTCCTATAGCCGCATTCGAACTTGAAAAGTTTCCTCATGGCATATATGTTCCTAATGAGGAAAGGGACTAATCGGTTCCCACGCAATTTTTCCGTCACCGGTGCAACTTCAAGCCTTCCTCTTATATAGTTTTAGATACATAGCCTTAGAAGGCTACTAAATCTGAGACCCTATTTACTAACGGTTTCTTTATTGAGTTTTCCACATTCCAATCTTGCTCCAAATTCCATTAAAATAAATCATTACATAAATAGCGTCCAAATAACGCCAGCTATCCTCACTACGCTTTCACGCCTAAACAACTGAACCGATTTTGAAGACTTTTGGTACAGAGAACAGAACCCTGGGGACGGGTAAAGGATACTTTTCTTTCGAAAATCTATATTATAGCAAGTGAAGCCGCGGGCAAAAGATACTTATAATATCGTTGAAAGAACTACATTTGTGCAGCAATGACAAACCAAGATTGTTTAATACATAACATAATTTAATCAAAGTGCGTAGAGTTTCATGCACGTTCAGCTTCAAGTTTTGACTGACTGTAAAAAGTTTATTTGAAATAAATGTTTTGCACTAAGCACTTCGATATGTGCGACTCGACGCTAACGCAGCTTTCTTGTTTCAATCGCATCACAACGTAATACTCTCAATATTATAGCGTCCGCACGTGTGACTGAGAAATTTAAAGCTGTTGCTAAGTCACAGAGATACACGGCCTAGACGGCTGCTGATTCTATTACCTAGTTACGGTTTCTTCCTAAGAGTGTTTACATTCTACTATACATTACGATATTTACGAGCTAGCAAGACTGGATTTAGTGACTATTAGCCTGAAGCAGTGAATATCTTAGTTTTAGTTTACTTTTAAGCACTATAATTGTATGGAAAACGTATTACTGTTACCTAAATAAAGCAAAGCAAAACAGTGTGAACAATCACAAACAACAACAAAACAACAGTCAAAAACAACAACAGTGTAAAGCAGTGTGAACAATTGTTGGTGAACCAATAAATAAATAAATAAATAAATAAATAAATGAACCTACACTTTTTGTAAACGTTTTTATTTGATTACAATAAATATTATACCGTAATATCATGCCTGTATTCCCCGAAGGATGTAGATAGAGGTTAACGTATCACGCACCTTTTGCACTTTTTGTTTCAAAGGGGAAGTCCAATATAACTGTAATCGATCGAACGCAAATCCAATTTCCGAGCTGCTACAAAGACTTCTAATGGAATAATTCCAAAATATTCAATAAAATTTTCCCGACCATCCTGGGCAATAAAACCAATGATTATGTTATGAATTTGAGGGCGGGAGACGTTAAGAAAGTGACCATTTTGGGAGATTATCAGGTTTCAAATCAAATTCAAATGTTTAATTCCAAAATCTTTGGGGAAGCTGGGTTAACTTTCCACAAGTTAGGGCCGATAAAAAAATTAAAGACATACCTGAGCCCAGAGTGAATCTCGTACTTCTGCGCGCATATCTCTGCCCAGCAGCTGCAACTGCTGTATCCTACCAGCCAGCTCTTTGTCCAGGTACTTAGTGGCCAGTCTGGAATTATAAATATAGTAAATATATTAAGACTTACTCTACAGTATTATTTAAATTAGAGACGCCGGAAGCGTTGTCAATTGTTTTTTAAAGCAGCTTTGAATCAATCTTCTAAACTAAGACGTGACACGCAATGCGCTGCGTGTCGCGGGGTCGATTCCCGATGGTACAAATATTTGTATAGCCTACCGATAGTTGTTTCGGGTCTGGCTGTTTGTATATGTGAGATTATATGTTTGTAAACGCACTCACGCTACAGAGAAAAAAAATCCTACAGTCTGATATGGGGCAACGTTTAAAAAAAAACTGCTTAATATTTTCCCAGCTATGTTTGAGTCGGCTTCCAGCCTAATCAAATGCAGCTAAGTGGAGTATGCAGTACATGGAGTGAATGCTGTCTGACCATGACAACGAAGTAACTGAGTTACAAGGTGCCCCTTGGCAAAACAAGTGTCAGATATTCTGATATTATCCGGAGAGACTGTCAAAGATCTACAAATGACAGCCAAGATCAACGGCATGACGTGCTTTCCAAGGGCTACTTATTAATTTAGTTTACAAAATCATTTTAGTATGCAGTTATGGCATTGTCATCCGTTATTCCGTAGAAAAATATCGTTAAAGCAATTTTCCACGGAATAACGGTTTACCTGAACATTAATCTATTCCGTGTATCTATCATCTATTCCCATGCCTGGTAAAATGTAATGGCTTAGAGTACTTAAAATTATATTTCGAAACTACGATGAAACCACTATCGATAACCATCCTTCTAGCTAGCACAATAACTATCGTTTTGCTTCACAGTAGTCAGGTACAAAATGAGGGTATATACTTTTAGGACCTAATCACTCGCTAGACGTTTGACAGCATAGACGACATTTAAAACCGTCAAAAATATTATTTTCAATTTAATAGTTATTACTTACTACAACACAATTAAATAAAAACCGGCCAAATGCGAGTCGGACTCGCGCACCGAGGGTTCCGTACAAACCTGTAGGTGTATTTATAAGCAAAATTTGCGGTTTACGATTTATGACGTAGGTATTAAAAAATAACTACTTACTAGATCTCGTTCAGAAAACCAATTATCGGTGGAAGTTTACATGGTAATGTACTTCATTTTTTTTTTTAGTTTTATCATTCTCCTAATTTAGAAGTTACAGGGGGGGGACACATTTTACCACTTTCTAAGTGTCTCTCGCGCAAACTATTCAGTTTTAAAAAAAGAAAATTAGAAACCTCAATATCATTTTTGAAGACCTATCCATAGTTACCCCACACACACAGAGTTTAATAAAAAAAAAAATCGAGTTTCAGTTGTAAGTATGGGAACCCCAAAAATTTTTTTGTTTTTTTTTTCTATTTTTGTGTGAAGATCTTAATGCGGTTTACAGAATACATCTACTTACCAAGTTTCAACAGCATAGTTCTTATAGTTTCGGAAAAAAGTGGCTGTGACATACGGACGGACAGACAGACAGACAGAAATGACGAATCTATAAGGGTTCCGTTTTTTGCACTTTGGCTACAGAACCCTAAAAATGAACTAAATAAAAAAAAAACTTACCTAGCTCCAAAAAGCTCCGAGTGTAGAGCGAGCACAGTTTCCCTGAGCGCGGCGTTCTCCCTCGCAAGCTGTGCTGCCTCGGAGCGCGCCCGTGACGCATCCGTCACGTTGCCGGCCGCGTCCCCGCCTTCCTGGCAGCCTCCTGGAAAAGTGTAAGAGGTCCAAGCTCGGCCGTAAGGGTTCCAGAGACAGGAACCTCTTAACAATACGAACACCGTCGAAAAGTACCGCTTTCTGAATCAAGCCTTTGATCCAGCTACCTAACGCGGCGAAAATCTCCTAAGGTGTTGGATTGATGAGTTCAGTCATTATGATTATGGATAGCGATGACGTGGTCGACGATGGACCACGCTTGCCTAGAAGTAGATACAATCTTGACATTAATACCCCCAGGTTGTAGCTACCAGGAACACTGACTCCGGCAGAGAATTCCGCTCCTTAGCTGTTTACAAGTGCTTCATTGGCAAGCGTTTTACTGAATTCTAGTTTTCCTAAAATGAAGTTACCACCTGCTTCACTTGATCGCCACAATGTATAGTTATCAAAGCAAAACAGGTGTGTTGACATCCCAAAGACTAAGTTGGGATGGCTCATGTGTCTTTTATTTCACCTGCATTCATTCTTGAAGCCGAAACATGGCATTACTACTTACAAGTTACTGTGTACATCTAATTGCTGGGCAAAAGCCTCCCACATGATGACCCAAGCTTTTGCGATCCAGGGCTAGTGTGTACTGTTGCCAAAAGGTAAGGGCTAGTGAAGTACTTCCCCAGATAGACAACGTCGTTACAAAGAGCTAGCGACAATTAGTTTGAATACTTAACTAGAATGTCCAGAATATGGATTATTTAGAATTTTGTTACCTTGAATATGATTTGGTCCGGAGGTTAAAAACACTATGGTAGGCGCCAGATAAACTTGCAATAAAATACATTGACCATTTTGCATTACTAGAGAACGTAAAGGATCACGATATAACTAGAAGTCGATTCAGATCAGCCATATGTCTTTATTTCTGGTATTTGATATATAAGAAAGTCAATAAATATAATATATGGGTCAGTTACCATTATTGCACATCTATCATATACATGAAGGTGAAAAATTTTCCCAAAAATGTTGTAAAATAAAGCAATTTTATAGCGAAATATTGGGGACATGGCGTGAATGTTTTGAACAGGATTAGGCATAAGCACGAAACCGTCATACATAAGTATGTCTTCCCGAAGGTATCGTAAAAGTAGCTGGTAGGTTCCTGGAATTCTATTGGTGGCGATCTCTGCATGACTAAGCAATGGCTGCAAGTTTTTCTAAATCGCTTTCTCGCTTATCATGGTCGCGCTAGTTAAACTTTGGACCACTATATAATTTGATTTCCAAAATATCTGGTAGCTCTAGCAATACAATACAAAACTCACCAGCTGACGCGGCTCGTGCTTGCACCAGTTCGGCCCTCATATCCACGAGTTCAGCCTGCAAACAGAGAAAAAAAAAATAATCCCCGACGCTTAAAGCTCCCCCACAAATGGACGGAATCGTATATCAACAATAAGTAGTGTCGAATGTCATGGAAGTGATTCAGCACAATAGAATCTAATCTCGACCCGAAATCAATGGCAGGCCCGGCGTAAATCCGAATTAAAGGACACAGCGGTCGTGTTGTCGCGTATGTCCTCGACTCGACGCGGGCACATAAATCGTTTGACTTCTGCACCCTTCTGGTGCGTGCGCGTGCCGTACCCAAGAACAAACCCACAGTCTATACCCTCATCCACGTTTGACATGTCATCTCCCCGCCAATTCCATGATGATTTATTTTATTACTTCAGTTGAACATATCGTTTAAGTATTTAGGTCGTGGTGCAGTTTATGATCTCATTCCACAACTGAAATGCTGTCTTGTATGTTAAGCTAAGGTGTCGATCGAAATGATACCGTGAGACGGTATGCAAGATCCGCTAACTGCTTAGCAGATCTTGCATACCATAGCAGCAAAATAAAACCTACACGTGGGATTATAAATGGAGCTTGATTAGACCCGCCCCAACGTTTAACAAGGCCCTTACAAGGAAATATGTATTTAACTACATCACTGTATGTTAATGCTGGTATATTCAATTGTATCCGTACAAATAACTCTAGTTAATTTTAGAAGTAAATTGAATCAAGGAATGCAGTTACGCGACATTTACAAAGAATCGTCGTTATGTTTTCTTTTAAAATATTAAAGAGTTTACTCTTATCTCTGCAGTGCTGAATACTGATTGGAAACAGTACATGTGAGCCGGAAATGCATGTAGTTGTACTATTTAAGTGCAGTACTATAAAGCTATGATCTCGAGTGGACGTTACGATAGAACGCGAGGCGGTGCAAGCGCAAGCCACTGGGCAGCTGCGCGCAGCCCGCACCGACTTGTGTGGTGCAAATACACATTTTGTTTAGGATTCACATCTAGACTGTGACACGATCACACGATGCATAGCGTACGAAGCTTAAAGAGTTTGAAATGAAATAATTATATTAATCATAGTTAGGTTTAAAGCTTCCATAGAATAGATTAGAAATTACGAGTCATTATTATATTTGTGGATTTTGAATTAGTTTTCCCATAAACCCAGAAGCACCTTTAAAACTTTCACGTATTTAACCTATGCTATTAATTTGGCCCTTCATAAATACTGTTAATTTATGACTTGATTATTGAGCTTCGAGCTTTGAGCCTATTGGCTAATTTGAATCACGTCAATTGTAAATCCTGGACCTTGATTTATTATCAAGTCATTATCGAAAGGGTACTATTACATGAACGGGACTCAAAGCGGCCCACCTGTAAAATAATAATAGCAATGGTGGATGCTGGTCATTAGACGAAGATAATCAACATAACGCCATAGCTGGCATTCCATTTTATGATCGATTACATAATTGAATTATACTAGGTAATACCATAATAATTGACACCACCTTCGGATCTTTATTAGGTTAATTAACTAAATGAGTGAATAATGCTGTATATTTTATAACTCGTTTTCCCGATAACACTTAACGAAATGGACCTGTTGAACAGACAAAATGAAAGCGGTTGTCATTGAGTGTTCATATTATCGTCTGCGAATCCAACATCCAACTCTGTTCAATTTCATTGTAATTTCTTAAGTAGAGGTATATTTCATTTAATAGATATTTACTAAGTAAAAGTGTTTGAAATATTATAAGCTTCCGTCATGTTACGATAGTGAAAGACGCCGATATTGAGAGTGTAATGAAACTTTTTGATGTGACTTGTGTAAGTGGTCCCGCGAAGAAAAGGAACGAGTAACGTAAGTGAGTGTTCCCTCCATACCCAGACTTAATTACAACTATAAACTTTAGACCCAACCTTGCTAAACTATTATTTCGAAACACGTTCGTCACAACGTTTCTTAGTACGACACGTAGTCTTCGTACTTTTACGTGTCCTATCGACGGTTTCTCATCGAGACTTTCAGCGCCACACCCTTTGCAATTATCCTTGGCACACAAAGATATTGTTACGTCGCTATACATGTATGCAAAAACCATAAACAACCTACATGAATGCCTATGTGAATGAACATGCTGGATAAATGCACAACAAAATATGCAGGCTTGCACTCTCAATATTTAACCAACATTGTTCGGAATGAGTCTGTCTCGTCTCGTACTGTACACCAATAAACACGACCTACGCTGATTTCAAGATCATTATCGCCTGAACATAGAGTGGGCGTTTGTTGTTGTTAAAAGCGATCGTGAATATTATAACAACGATGAGAATTCTAACGTCTTTAACACATCACAGTATAAGGTGCAGTATAAAAACCATTTTAATAAATGAACAGTTAAGTTGTATTGTGAGACAATGAATACGATTCATTAGGGCCGCAATAAAACGCGAGTATCTTAGGACGGATGGCCCTCGGCAATTTAAATACCAACTTCAACGACAACGTGCTCAGCTACTTTCATCTCTTCCCTAATTAAGTTGCGAGTTATTGCGATATGTCGGGGCCCTGGCAATAAAGCGGCTCTAGCGGCCAGAGTTGCGAGCTGACCGACGACGCTGGACAGTTTAGGTGCAATGGAAGTAAAGCGATTCACGCTGTTTTGGTAGACTCTTTGCTTTACTCGGTGTGGGCGCCGATCTCAGATAACGACTAACAAACGGAAGATTGATTCACCGCTGTTTGATATCACTGCACGCATCTCAGATACTCGAAAGATTTGATGATGGTGCGCACGCGCCGCCGTCGTCGGTGCTCGCGGGCCTAGCGCCGAGCGTCACATAGAGATCTGAGGGCCTAGCACGAATATTTTGACGTATCGTAACGTTAACGTAAGTGAATTTTGAATGTGAAAAACTACAAGCCCATTGTATTTTGGTTTAATTTTATCGGACATACACAATTTATATCATTTAAAATTATGAATATAGTATCTAATACAAGTAAATATTATGTACAAAACGAGTATTGTAGCTATGGTAAAATTTTACGTAACGTTACTATACGTCAAAAATATTCGTGCTAGGGCCTCAGACAATTCATGCAAAGCAACAACAATAAATCTCCCAATCTGTGTGTCGACACATTTACACGTCTTCCGAGATGAAATCTGACTCTCATGAATAACAGCACATGCCATCGCATTTTAGTAGTAAGAGTTCACATGAAAGCTCTTGTCGTCTTGTCTGACATGTTTAGTGGACCACACGAGTTGATATACAACTTTAATTGAATTAGCCTCGCAATGCAATCGCGTCTTGCTCTAGTACAGTTCATATGGGCAGATACTTAAATTAAATTAGAATGAATGAAACAAGAAATAACTGCTGCACACGGCATAAATAAACTCCGGGAAGCTAGCTCTAAAACATTTTTATTGGTCGAGTGATTGGTTTGAAGAACTAAATCAAAATCCTTAAAGCCAGGCTCAGCTTTTCCATTTAAATACGTTTTATCGGAAAAGACTTCAGTGAAATTGGTAGTACTTAACATAATATGATTGGTTACAGCTTTATTTACGACGCGACATTACGGAGACGTATGTTTTTCAAAAACACTCGTGACTCTCGTGAGAGGTTGTTTGTGTACTTATTTACTTTCCGTAGTTTCTCACCACAGGTAATCAAAAGACTAGAGAGTGTAACTGATTCTTTCAGTCATCTAAGTAACTAATTACATCAGTAGTATTTATTACTGAATGATTTAAAGAATCCATTGCAGATTGAACAGATTGATGTGAACCCAATGTTAAAAGTAGGTATATAGTCTGGAGAGGATTCCTGTATGCGAATATATTAACTCTTTAGGATAAGCATGTACTTGGATTTATTCTACTTATGTAGCAATGAACAAAATAAAGCATTACAATTTGGTCAAAACGCAAACTGGAATGGAAATAAATTTTGAACACACGCCTGTTTGAACCGTACAATAGCTCTTTCCTGTAAGTCTACATGAGGTCATTGTTTCGCCTGTCTTGAGCGCCCTACATGCATTGTTTATGCCTCTGACAAATACTTGCACCGTATGCAACTCTTCATTTACATGCGTCCCGGTCGCGCTTGCAGTCGCATCACGCCGGGGACGCAACCTGTCCTCTAACTTTTCACTCATTGCCAGTCAATATGCTAATTCTTTCACCAGCGATTGTACAACTTACAACCAGGAATCCTCAGAGAGTTAACACCGCTATCCGGTAAAAAATAGCACGCACTTATGTTCTGAAATGTAAAAGTTTCATGTGGGCTAGCAAATAATTATAATGCATAGTTCACAGCCTGCTCGGCGAACAAGATCACTAGATAGCGGTACGCACGCCTACGCTGCAATGATACTCGACGCTTGTGCAACTGATCTCCAAACTTACATTACATCTACATCCGTAATGCAGCTACGGGTGCATTACCATAAAATGTATTTTAAACCGATGGCCTGCACCCATCGATTAGGTTTTATGAATGATACAAGATCAACCAGATGTGAACATTCGAACAATGGTGAGAGTGCGAGGTGCAAAGGTGATGGATCGCCACCCAGGAAATGGATGTTATCAAGCAGCACGAGTAGTGGATGAGAGCGCGGCGGGGAGCTCGCTTCGACCCATTTGCCCTATCTACAGCAAAGAGTTATTACCGCTTTTCACCTCGTCCTATTGAAGGTATCCACTATTTACCGACAAGCAGTAACAAAAGGGCATTTGAATTTACATATCAATCTTCAGTAGATCAAGAACAAGTGTCACCAATTAGACTTTAAAGATTTAAATGAGAGATATTGGTAAATTGTATAATCTTGAAGGCATTCTAGTGTCGTACGTTGAGACACAGGGAGTCACAAATCAGCGTACGCGTAATGACAATGGAGACAGTGAAGTAACAGTTCGTAGCGCTTAACAAATGCTCCTCGGTGTAATCACAGTGACAAGTGTTGGCTTCGGCTGTTGGAGGCTGTCCAAACCATTTTATCTTATTTCACATTATAGTTCGAAGGTGCACGTAATTATTGAAGTAGGTTAAACGGACAAGTTAACTATTGTTTATTTGTTAACTTTAACAGCCGACTGGTTATTTGTTGGCGAAGGTGAATCCTAGAACAAAGTCTTACGAAACGGTACAGGTACAGTTTTGTAGGGCTACCAAATATTGTTGTAACTTTCTGACTTACCCTAAAACTAATGCTACTCAGCCACCTTCAGTGTCTCTCTGAGTGTCATTTGAAGCACACCTGCCTTATACTAAGAGCTTTTCAAGGGAATTAAATAGGAGCACATAGGCATTTAACGTTAAATGGAATAATGCAATATGCATGCTCATTCGTGTGATTTGATCGTGATCGCACCTGGCGAGCGCGCTGCGCGGGCGCAGGCATTCATTTCTCGCGCGCCGGTCGCGTCGTGTTGTCTACGACAATTTCGCGACACACGTTTCTCAGAAACGAATCAATGCAACACATGCGCTGCACCCCCAATGAGGATAAGCTAATCTCAGTGTTCTTATAATGTCCGGTATACTATTACATACAACACCTTTGTACGACATCGCCAGATACTATCAAAACTATATTTTACGAAGCAATTAAAATAATCATTGACGTTATTAATCATAATGAAAATTAACAATCTCTATTGTGATTGATTAACAGGTGATATAACTGCATATTCTTATCTTATGGTTGTAACCGTGCCTAATAGCACATGAAATTGAATACCCCAGAAAAACAAGTTGTTGCATAATGCGTATGTGTATTCATGTTAATTTAAGTAATGTAATAATAACGAAAAACAGTTATCAAGAGTCGGATCAAAGGCGTGTAGTGCGTATTATTTTAATATTCAGGTGATTAAGGCAAAATAAAATGATTGAGGAGATAATCATGATAACAAATGTGAGTGTCGTAGATTCGTATTACATATCCGATCCGTTAAATGCAATTTGTTATTGATAGAATGAGTCATGAGATTGTTATAATGGTTTAGTTAAGAAATACTTGCGTTCAAACGTTGCAAAAATGATTTTGTATCTTGTCTCCTGCAAGACATGAACTCGATTAAACAACATGAACTCGATGTTTATGGCACCTTGTACACCACAGCAGGCGCATACAATTATTATGGCCTTGAAAAATACAAACAGCGTGGGGTACGATGGAATATCAACCAAAGTAATAAAGGCTGTATCATCTGAAATATGCGACCACTTGTCTCATATTATAAATTTATGTATTATAGTTGGCACGTTTCCGGAAGCACTAAAGATGGCGATCGTTAAGCCTTTATTTAAGAAAGAGGATAGAGAGCTAATGGAATTCTACAGACCGATTTCTCTGATTCCTATCTTCGCGAAAATATTTGAGAAATTTATTCAAAAGAAACTAAACGGTTACATAGAAAGAAACAACATATTATGCAATGAGCAAAAGGGATTTCGCGAAAATAAGACGATTAATATGGCGATCTACGACTTTATATACAGTGTTTTGATAAAAGTAGACCAAAAAATACCTGTGTGCGCGATCTTTTGCGATATGACTCAAGCATTTGACTACGTAAATCATGACATTTTAATAAAAAAACTTGAAGCTTATGGCATAAGAGGTAACGTTCTTAATTTAATTAAGTCTTATTTAAACAATCGAAAGCAAAAAACAGAAATCAGTAGAATCAATGTAACCACTAAAAACGAAGACGTATACTTATCAGATGAACGTCAAACTACTTTTGGTGTTCCACAAGGTAGTGTACTGGGGCCGCCGCTTTTTACACTGTACATTAATGACTTGCCTAAATCTATTCCTCACCCTATGACTTTATTTGCAGATGATAGCACGGTGACAATTTCTAGTAATAGCAATGACATGATCCAATATAAACTTGACATACACAATACATTGACATCTATAATAGAGTGGTTAAACAATAATAATTTAAAGATTAATTTAGACAAAACTAAAATCATACATTTTAGCCAACGATTGACTATAGAAAATATGGACATAACTATAGATAATAAAATTGTTGAAATCGTGAATACTACGAAATTCCTTGGCCTAATAATTGATAAAAGACTTGACTGGAAATCACAAATCGAAAACCTGTGCAAAAAAATTTGTAGTTCTGCATTTGCATTGCACTCTCTAGCTGCAGTGGTGAATGTAGATACACTGATTGCGGCCTACCATGGCCTAGTTGCGTCTCACCTAAGATACGGCATAATTTTTTGGGGAAATTCTACCAACGCTAACACAGCATTTAAGGCCCAAAAGAGATGCATTAGATCTATGTTTGGGCTAAAAACGGTAGATACATGTAAACCATATTTTAAAAGGTACAAGCTTTTAACTCTACCCTGTCTGTATATCTTCGAAACCGTAATGTTTGTTAAAACAAACCCCAAGCTGTTTCCACGTCTACAGGAAATGGTACCGCGTAACAGAAGGGATATGACTGTTCTTCGGGTCTATCCGGCAAAAACGGCACTTATGCGCAAAAGTATCATATGCATGGCGCCTACGATATTTAACATATTGCCTAAAGAGTGGAAGGAGCTAACTGGAAATTTACTCAAGCGTCAATTGAAAATGTTTCTTTTGCAAAAAGCATATTATTCTGTCTCTGAATTTCTAGTCGAAAAGGATTTTTGTGTGATTAAATAATGCACCTTTTCTGGACATACCTACTATTATATCTATTAATAATTTTGACATTTATAATATTAATATACTAATACTTTTGACTTTATCCCTTATTACTATTTTGACATTAAAACTGATTGCTATTTTGACATTATAAACTAATTCCTACTTTGACATTATAACTTATTACTATTTTTGACATTGGTACATAATATTTTTGAAAGAATAATTATAATCCTTGTAAGTGAATGTTCTAGGATTTTTATTTTTTGTTTTTTTGTTTTTTTTCTCAAATTGTTATTTCTTTAAATGGCATGGAAATATTTGTACGCTGATACTTACAGCTAAACATGACTGGACTTAAACTGTGTAATATCTTGCATGCTCTTGTATGTATACAATGTTTAAACAAATAAAGAAATCTTATCTTATCTTATCTTATCTTATCTTAAGACATATTTCAAGATATGAGACACCTAAGGACAGCTATTTTAAGGCAGTGGTTTTATTATCCTGCAACTGTTCAGATAAACTGATAAGTTTATTTAAAGAGTAAAATATTTGCCCAAGATAAACATTACCTATTTGTATAATTTAAATACTTTTATGCTGATTACCTAGTAGTTCAATGGCAAGGTTGCCAGATTCTTCGGAGCTGCGTTCTTTAACGGTTTTATGAAAAAACAGCATTGAGTTTGAATATGTAGCGAACGTGTGAAAGTTTGAGGTACTGATGAAGCTCAAACTCTCGCAGGTCATGTCTCCACGCACGCTAGACTAACTGTGGGCCCAAAGCTCTGACTGAAGGAGTCCTCATTTGAGATGTGGTTGCAGCAGGCTACAAAAATCTTGTTCGGACTTATAAGATTGATTTCTTGAATCTTGAAAAGAAGATCCGCAACATCGAGCGAAAATATTATAGCGAGACCGTTTCACAATATATGGGATAATCTTGTCAAATTCCGAAAAATATGAACGTCAAAAAGTCAGAAGATAAACCAAATAATCCAATTGACGTACACACAAAGGACATTACCATAATCGAAACAGTGATGGGCGTTATAGCGTCCAGTTTAAAAGATTACGTCCGGGAGAACAAAGACCCAGCGACTACCTGGATTGTAATGCGGAGAAAATTTTATTTAAATACATAAAAATAAAAATCAATAGGCTGGATAAATTGTTGAAGAAAGAAATGACTTTCATATTCTCCTTCTTTTTACTCTCTCCAGTATAATGTCAATGATTCATATCACAATGGGTTCTCTTCTCTATTGAAAGAGGTGACAGCCGACAAGTGTACAGTAGTAGATTGTTAATAAAATTTATTATGTTAATAAACAATGCTCTCAGGCTCATAAAAACAACAAACAATAAAAGCGATTTTAAGCTATAAACGTATGCAGTGGTTTATGAGCGTTCCACTGAGCAGTAAAATTGGCATCAAGTCATCGACGAGGGGTGTAAGCTAAAGGGCATGAATCATCCGCCGCTTGGCTTCGAAGAATGCATAGCGATCTAGTACCTAAACAAGGCTATTTATGTATAGTCTATTTGCATTGATTGCAATTTGAACTGAATTCCTTTACGTATTATTACTTTTGAATGATTTTACCATCATAAGCAATTCCGCGGCGCAATAGTCGACCACATCAAGGGCGACGAGAGTAATGTTCAATGAGTCTATTGAAGGCTAGGGAACAGGTTTGCGGGCTGGCGCTGTGTTGCGGTCACGACGTCCGCCGATGATGGTGGCACGCTCGAGCGGACCACAAAGTGGACCGCAGGAGCATCCCGCCGCGCGCCATCATCGCCCGCACCACCCACTAAACATGGAGCCCCAAAGGCGCGTAACGTGTGCATCGTATCAAGTAACGACCTGAATAGGGGAAACACAATAGCATTCATGAATGACGCGACGCTTTCAAGATAATCATCCGGGAACAAAGCTGTCGAGGACGTTTGCGCCAGTAGATGATTCTGCATCTATTGAACAGTCACGTACGTTACACAAAATCCCGCCGACGGATTTGCGAAAACTACTAGTATTACGTTACACAAAATGTCCTCGCAATCCACAAAAGACTACACCACACCTTCCCTTGAACCCGTAGTAGGGACGGCAAGTAATTAAAATCCTCCTTCACACGACGACGTTAGGTGCGACCACAGATTACAAAACACGCATTAGAACAATAAAACATCTTTTCGTTGAAACAAAAATGCAAATCTTATGCGATTTAGTACGAACAGCTCATGCTAACTCACATATAAATTACTGCCCCCGTCACGACATTTATTCAAATGAATCTATCTTTAGATTACGAATCGTTTTTCTATCGTATTATTTATTTTATTGCTTCAAGTATTGCTTTTCGTATAATGTGATGTGTTGTTTTACAAGTGGCACGCATAGGAACGATATCACATTTATTACAATAACGTGTGAAAGGAACAAATTATTTAAAGTTCATTTGCTGGCAAACGAAATATTGCTTCACGCTAATCAAACAGCCATTTCTCTGAGTGAGGTAATTGTGAAAATAATAGTGATTGCCATTGACCTGTGTGGGACGCAGTCTGCGAAGCCATTACTTATTTACGTCCTCCAAGCTAATTGCGTTATGTTTCATATCGACGCAAATAATCATTTATTAAAAATAATATGACAGCTAGCTAGCTCAGATTTATTGAATATCCTTGAAAGTATTCATTGCAAAAATAAGAGAAAATAGTAACTTGTCACGCAATGATTTTAATAGTACCTAATAATTACTGGTGTTTTATCATTATTTTACTTATGGCCACTACTCTCCTAGATCTGAAATTACTAAAACTGTTATTCATATTTTTTAGATTTTCCTATAACGGAGGATAGACGTTTGAAATGGTTATTTCAACATATCCTTGCACAAGAGGATCTTAACTGAACGTGAAAGCTGAGCCATACCTGAAATTTTAAACTTTTGAAACAATTATGAGTAAACATTACAAATTGGTAAGGCAATGGGCTGGAGGAAAAAACAACTACCTACGATAACCTAATGGTAATTGTGGTGTGTGTACTTATTGACGTCCTAAACTTTCAAGCAAAGGTACCTAAACCGAAATACCTAATGCTGTTAATGAAAAGAGAGATTCCCGAATAGATCTCGTTAAACGAGTAGGTAATTTGCGAGACAGAGCTTTCAACATTATGAGGTAGTAAAAGAGCATGAAGCCCATTACTGTTAATGTAAAGCGATGTGGAGGAAGCGCGCACACTGCCACATGCGCGAGGCCCGCCCCGTGTTTACGTGTGCCACTTGTCTTGCTGTTGTTAAGCGAATACAATCATTATTTGGCCCTAAGACCTAAGACCTTACCAAGCTTTAACTACACCACAGAAATGGATACGCATCATCGATATAAAATAACAATTTACGATGCAAAAGCTTGTAAGTATCAATATTTTATACCACGACATAAATCATCAGTCAAGTTACTTAAAACTAATAAACATTTTATCAAGTAGAACAAACATGTCAATCAAAGAGATAGTCGCATATACACGGTGCCACTTCTGCTACTGGAGCACCAACAAAAGGAAAGCTTAGAAATTTCCTTTTTACAGCCGGATGGTCCTATCTCGGGGAATCGAGATTGCCACTGCGCAAACCTTGGTAATGTGGCGAACTGGCGATTTGTGAGAGTAGAACTAGTAATTGCTTGGTGTCGTTAAATTTTGCATTTAAGTTTAACGTCGATAGTTATTACTCGATCGAGAATTATTACGGCGAGTTACTAGAACTCGTCAACTCGCTGCACGTGTGTAGGTAAGTAGGCAATGGAACCTAATTAAACGTTGGTATAGTTTATTCTCCGGCCTGCGGCGAGCGATTCCCACGAACCGCAGAAAGGCAGACCTGTCGCATTATCATATTAAAGGTAAATCGTGTACAGGCGTGACGGAGTAGCCATTTCTGCAAACGTGGTACGCGACTGCGACGCGCTATTCTGATGTTTTATGTGATGGTAGACCTTGGCCAGCTTACTTCATGTCCGATGTCAACGCTTCAATGTAAGCAAACAACTATGTTTATTTTTCTAATGCAACACTATAAATTGCAACGAATTAACATATCATCTTCAATGTGCGAACAACTATGTAATAAAATTGAAAGGGTGTACACATTAAGTCGGTATGGCAGATGATTGAGACTATAAAATCCAAATTCGACGTGCGAGACGTGATTCTTTGAAGATACAGAGCTTTACATCAACACCTAATAAGTAGCCTGTTGCTTCCTCGTATCCGCTAAAGGATAACGTCTGTGAGAAAGTAATGTATAACATTGTAAGTAGTTACTAAGCATATCGTGAATCAATAAACTTGAGAGCAATATCAATCAGGAAATCTCATCGATAAAAACAGAGTATACATAACGAGATGGTTATTACAAGGTAAAATGTGACTTATTGTTTAGATCACGGTTGGCATTAACTTCAATTTTATTGAAATTGTTGAAAGAACTATACAGTTCAAGAAGGAATTTCATGTTTACGTATCGATAATTATGTGAAAATTATAATGACATGTTTCACTTTATGCAGATATTTAAACGGTCTTAGAAAAGACGATTTCTCTGATAGTGTCAATTTTAGGGTTTCGTGCGACTGAAACAAATGGAACCTAGAAGGCCTACAATAACACTGTTACTTTTCTTAAAGATTCAGGAAAACATTCGACGAAATCTACGGTATTCAAATAACATGATTCGTCGGAAACCTTTAAACGAGAATGTCGACTTGCACTAAGCCGTAAAGCAAAAATAAAACGAAAAAAAAAAAAAACTCAAATTTTATAAAGAACTAGCTGACCGCGAACTTCGTTCCGCCTAACAGTCGATTCTTTAATTTTTAAGTTTTCTTTTTTTTTATAAAATAAGCGTAGCCTAAGTTACTCCTTATTACATCAGCTACCTACCAATAAAATTCCCGTCAAAATCGGCCCAGACATTACAGAGATTAGCAGGAACAAACAGACAGACAAAATTTGTAAAAAAAATATTTTTTGTTATTCATATACTTACATGTAGTAAAAAACGGTTATTTCAATATTACAAACAGACACTCCAATTTTAATTATATGTATGTATGTATCTTCTTATACAACCTGTTTTTTTTTATATCCCATAACTCTAGGGTTATATTCTGTAGGTAAAAATATCACCATGTGTGTGTCATGTGTGTCATCTTCGGCCTAATCATCACTTTCCATCAGGTGAGATTTAGGCCAAGAGTTTCCCCGTTTGGTATAAAAAACAAAGGTAAAAATAATGCTAAAACTCCTAGAATAGGTGGTCCAAAAATGCATCGTTTCGGAGATATCATCAATCATAATTAAATTAGGTCAAAAATTGTCACCAGTATGACGAATCTTTACTTGTTTGCTTACCGTACAAAATAGACCCTCGATGTGTCTAGGTATCTAAGTTTCATTGATAAATACAAGTAATTCATTTTTATTCAAACCAATCATTCATATTAAAAGCTAAGAAAATGCGACGTTGTCATATTTCACGTAAGGGTGTTTTACATTAATAATCGTGACTTTGACGAATTATTTTGTATGAAAAATGAAAAAAAAAAATTACGAAGAATTGGAACATAACTCATATGCCAGTTGATTCTTTGATATGGCCTCAATCATACCCTAGAGTTATGGGATATCAAAAAAAACACGTTGTATATGTATAAAATTCTCGTGTCACAATGTTAGTTAACTTACTCCTCCGAAGTGGCTTTACCGATTTTTACCAAATTTTAAAAGCATATTCAGTAGGTCTGAGTATCGGCTACTACCTTTTATTCATACCCCTAAGTGGTAAGGGTTGTCCACCCATAACAATTTTCTTTTTAATTTTGGACAAAAAAAAAATATATTTATAATGTGGCATTTAAAAATAAATACAACACAAAATTTTTACCCTTCTATCAGCAACCCTTACTTTTTAATAGTCATTTTATTAATAAATAATGTGACGCAAGCGAAGTTGCGCGGGTCAGCTAGTGTATGTATAGATTAGTCGTTCTCTAGTCTAATGTCGCCTTGTTTCATTGACATCAAAACGAAAAGGGCGTGTGTTACTAAAATAATAGTACAAAATACAGGTCTATTCATAAAAAATCTATAGCCAGAATTTAGAAAGAGCAGATCAGATCAAACTTATGGACTAAGATCCCAGAGCTTCCAGACCTTACTTATTTTCTAATTAACAAAATTTGTGGGATAGAGTATGTAGTGTTAGTGTGTAATTTATTTAACATGCGCATACCCAGCAAACAGACTTCTATACTTTTCCAAGTCTCTCTTGTTCGAAGTTGGCCATTAAACGTAAAAGTACACTGAAGCAAGATGGGCAGGGACGAGAGATTTATGCAAGCAATTCCTTTGCAGTAATTAAAAATGGTAGTTCAAAGCTTCTTCAGAGCACTTTATAATCAGATGGCCATGTACATAGACTGTGAATCATCGTAACTTCACGCATGTTCAACGCATTGACAACACGCATTATCTTGTAAAATCACATTCAACTTCATGACACAACCGATAAATCAGTGCTGATTGAAATAAATGGCAAGCTCACTATGGAACATTAAATATGTTCCATGCATAGTCAACAAGACCTAGTATATTCTCATTTTGGAACAGCTTACTTATGTAGTGTCTGTTAACGACGGTACTGTACGGTTTTTCATAAACATTACACAAGACAAGAACCTTGTTTCAATTTAATGCGACCCTATTACAAAGTACAAGCAAAAAGATTTATAGGCGCTTACGAAAAAGGAGATCAAGCCTGATCAAGCAATAATTTACGCATGTTAACGTTACCGATCGGGGTAGTAAAGCAAAGCACGAGCTTTCTAGAGCGTGACTTGTAAATCAACTAAACAGAATCGCTGCGAGCTAGCTAGGTATAGGGAACCAATACATTTCGCCAATGAGGAGTAAGTGGTGTGGCGATGACCGCAGATTCTACGTACCTACAAGTGATTCAAATCATCTGCGCTTCTGGTTCATTCGCTATACTTACTAACAACTACGAGAACCCACATATAAAATTAACGACTAGCGACTCCGTGAAATCATAAAAGCAAATACGATTTTCCAAACGAAAAACAGTCTAATACACTTCTGTTTAATTGGCTCGTTAAGCTCGGTTGTTATTTCACGCCTATGTGTCAGTGTAGCAATTTAGGATTGCACAAATCTACTAATTGAGCATATGAATGAACATTATTATCAGCAACAGTATCTGGCTTCAAAAACAAGGACCACTGCTAATAATAAGTGCTTGTATAAGTTGACTCACTTTGTTGGAAACTAATGCAGTCGACTCGTACTTACTTGACGATGAGATATTTTTGAAAAGGGTTATAGCTTTAGCTATAGAATTCAAAGGATGATATTTAAGTTTACTCCTACATAAACTTACTGCCTGTTTTTTGTTAAAGGTAAGTAAGTATTTAATTTAATCGGTGAATAAAGGGGCGTCTCTACAATTTCAAAGACATAATGAGTAATGAATAAAGATATGTGTACAATCGCCAGTAAAGGACAGTTGACCACCCGTGTAGCTTCCCCCTCTTACCTCCTGACAGCAGGCGACTCAGAACCCACATAACCTGTCACGAGGCGGCTGTGCTCAGCAATGGATGGACACGCTTCGCGGTAATCGAAAATTATTAATGTTTAATTACTGTATGAGCACAATCGCGCCACTCGCACTCCGGCGCCGCTTGTTATCATTTATTGAGAGCCAACCCGTTTCCATCGCATATTGATTCAACGTAATGACTTTATATGGCACCACGGGTGTTCTATTACGAGGTGATTTTAATGTATTCGCAATTATGTGTCGCCATCGAGGCGTTATTTAAAACCTAATGTAAATGATATAAGAATGGCAAACCGCTTATCAGCTTTTTATGAAAACAAACAAACGTAGAGATTTCTAGTGTGATAAGTACATCGTGTAAGGTAAGGTTTCCGAATAACGGTACGATGACGCACATAACATTTTCACAAAGCATTTATATTGATATCATGTGACCTACCAACGAAGTTTCTTAACTGTTTGAGATGAAAATGTGTGGCCGAGCAATGGCAAAGGCAATATACGAATATTATGCTTCCAGTGAGTTGGAAATGAATATGAAAAGCTAAATTTCTCTATAAAAGACCGCCTCCTACCAGAATACTTTGTGAGACTACTTATTGGTATTCATGAATATGGTAATTTCAATAGAAAATACTGTTGGCTTGTGCCGCTAGCTTTGGACCAGATAATCCAAAACGAAGTAAAAGCTCCCTGCAGAATTTCAGTGAGGCAAGTAATAAGAGAATACTAATACATCGTAACCGCATATTCAATAGAGCCTGCAGTGAATGCATGGAACATTTTACATTCAGATGATAAGTGGTAAGAAAGTAGAAACAAGATTTATCAGATAGATTTCAAAAAAAACAAACTAAAATCTATTTCGAAAATTTTTGAGTAATCCTCCTAAACAGCTCCCTTCCTCTCCCTCCTAAATTGTATGCCTAATTTACAATTTTAAATCATGTCTAAGAAAGAAATTACAAAATTACCATTTGGGATTGAAGATAAAGCCAAATAAGTGCGCCAATCCCAAATAAGTTGGCATAAGGGTAGGATGCTGATGATGATGTAAGACTGAAGAAGGAAAATCAACTTTCTCACTAGAAAGATTTATTCAATCTTCGTATAATATAACCCAATGTTTATGTAACTCATCGGTATTCATTGTACCAATATTCCAAATGTGACAGGAAAGCGGCGGCACTCGACAAAATGGTTAAATTATGTTTGCACAGTCTATACAAATCAGACTGCTACCACAAAACGTACTCATTACACGCCTTGTGCAACAATAAGTACTGCAGTATTGTGATGGACAACTTGGTTAAATAATTTCTTTGCACTTGAATGACTGGACAACCGCCATTTACATGAATATATTTTGATAATGCCTTCTTTATTGTCACTATTCAAAATGGGAAATTCAACGTCATGAATGATGAGAGTGAGAAGAATAAACATGTGTGAAAAAAATCGTGAATACAGCCAAAGATCCTATGCTTAATAGGGTTTATCGCACACACAATCTCGTCAGTGCAATCAAAATGAAGGCACCTGCGTGCGTGCACACACTGCACACTGTCCTCACTATTACATACTGGTGCTGATACTGCTGATAGCAAACATTAATCGACTCGGCAGTTCGGCACCCATTGAAGGGAAAGTCAATTTATGTAACTAAACGTAGCAATAGAACCAATATTGATTAAGATGATCGATGAAGATTCGGATTCTTCAAGCAGGACCGTGACGCAATGTAGAAAAGTGTTTTAAACACACAAGTGCCCTGCGTACAGTGCGTACTAACGTACTTATAACATGCGACATCATTTCTCTATAAAGCGCTGGCCATAAAGAACGTCTTCTTCTTTTAATTAACATCTAATCAAGGGCTTCATTTAGAAGAATCTAATACACGATTTATGAGCGACGAGAGACCAACTTTCTCACGCGTTTTGCTGACCATATTCAGCGCACCTTATTTTATGGCATCTAATCATTTCATCTTAATTCTTAGAAAGCTCTTTTCTATGTATGTATAATGTATGTTTGTAGGTTGTTCCATCTAGTAGTACAACATCGCAAACTAGCACTGCTACCAGATGTTTAATGACTTTATCGTAATTGCAATGGTTCCATAATATAAACTTAATTGTGTAGGTTTAACGTTCAACTAACACAATCATTAAATGAGTACTTACATAGTGAGTTCGAGACAACAACAAAACACAAACAAAAACATAAAACAAAACATATAAAACATAAGAAGAAACTTTTCGTAATTTACTAATTAACTGAATTAACTAACGCAATCCACAACTGACAAAATAAACCTTCACTATAGAAAGCACTGAATGAAAAGCCACTGAAAACTGTAGCAAGTGAAGGCTTCAGTGTGAGGGCGGGCGGGGAGGTGCGCGTACGCACGAGGCCGAGGGAGGCGTGTTCGGCGAGTCGGCGCGGGAGCCGGCCGCCAGAGCCGCTGCGGAAGCTGCGGCAAGCGCACCTGTTGGACGACCCCGCGCCCTGCGAACACAAACCTTACGCGAAACACACGTGTGTTTACCCCGCGAATTTATGCCCTGTGACATGACTATCAGTGAGAGTTCAGTGACAGTGCCCACAGTAACGCCATAGAGGACCCATCTAAAATCTGGAGCAACCCTAGGTCGGTAGCGCAATGTTTTATCTTTCTTATCACATTATCGCATGTTTTGATTGCACACGCAATATCCGCTGTGCGAATATCTTGATAGTTTTATACTGCATCCTTGTAATTATAACTTCACATCTGTCTATTGGAATGTTGCGTGTTTGATTAACTTTTGCTGAACTTATTTTCTTTTTTACGATAAGATTCATGTTGATTTACATTAACACTCATATGCCATAAAACTATCTATTCATTAAATACATAGGATTAGATACGCCTTTCCATATTATGGCGTTGATTATTTCACGAAAATCATAACAGTCAAGTAGCATTTTTTTTATTAATTGCTATATTTACGTTGATGAAACTATTGTTGGAAATAAGTAGGTACACGTGCTGAATTCTTCATATCAATTGAACAAACCGATTTTCATTAGTGACAACTTATTAATAATCAAGCTGATATCGAATATTAATAATCGAAGTTGTAGATAGGTGTTTGTAAAAACCCGCAAGTTAAATATGCATTTATAATAGCAATCAAACAAATTATAATTCTCAAGTCTCGCATCTATAAATAAATTTACTATCTGGAGCATGTAAATGTCATCAGTGAATAAATAAAACTAGTATTTACAAATAAGAAGAGTGCTAGGTGTTGACAAGTAAACGTTCTTAATAGTTCAGAGGAACCCTAGGAGGTCTGCCAAACCTCGGCCAGTCACATTACGCGTGTTATCGACAATATCGCCATCGGGACTGGTTCCTACGACCGCTACGCGCTGCTATGCCGTTCGCGAACATCGCTCTGCTCACATTTTATCCATTTTATATAATTCCATTCAAAACATCGACCTACATAACACAACATAAAAGTGAACGTGCACCTTAGCGAACCTGTAAATTAAATTCAAAGAAGCAGCCCTTTTCATTAACAACTTTTCAATGTAAAACTTGGTGCGATTAAAATGTCTTCACGCTTGCTACATCGTTAGGATTGATCACGTAAATCGGTGAGCTTATTATGTGACATTAGCATTTAAAGGACCTCTGGGGACCAGAAGCGATTATTAGAATAGTTTATTCCCTTGTGAGGTAGTGTGAACGAACCTTGACTAGGAGGAACGGCAGCATAAATCAAGGCATTACCGCCTCGACATTGGTTAACTAGCCAGGCGCTGTACTGGGATATCATAATCGCTCGCCAGACATAACTTACGTTAATTACTGGAAGACGTCGCCACGGGCTCCTGAAAGCCACTCGGAGGCCCGAGGCTATCATTGCATAACGACGTGGGATGTGCGATCAAGTGAAGGGCATAGAAGAGTAAACACTCGTTACTGCACTGATGATTTCATACCGGTCAAGGAAACTTAAGGAAAACCGCAACCTACAAAATTATTATTTTTGCATTAATTACAACACGTGTTACTAGCCCATTTATCAACAAAGTAGGTGTAATACATGTCTAAGTCTGTCGCCATAACAACAATGTTAACAGCATTGCTGTGTTCCGGCAGTTAGAGGTATGATAGCCAGTTCCTCTGTGTAAGAGGATTCCGGGTGAAACTCGCTTCCATCTTCGGCCTAATCATCACTTTCCATCAGGTGAGATTTGGGCCAGAGTTTCCCCGAAATGTATAAAAAAATAAAAAAAAATTTCAAGTTATCCATGCATTCGACGATCTTTAATCTTAATTAATAAGTGAAAGTGTTTCACTTATTAAAAGCTAAATATACAGTTCTCATTAAACGTTGTCCTGTGATCCTTTCTGGCGAACGGATTCACTGTATGATTTAGAAATGTCAGGGTAATTGGATTTATCGTACGAACACTACCAACGGACGAGTTTTGCCTTAACCTTTATATTTGGTTTAATTCTTATTGATTCGCTGGTAAATGTCGAATCAGAGAGTACCTGCAGGCAATTAAGAGATGATCAAGGGCTCGCCTTGAGCGTCTGTTGGGTAAGCCCTTCCGAGGGAGTGCGCGTGCACTCATCTGTTCACTATTTCGAACTGCATAATCACTGGTTACTATTTAGAACTACTCGATCACATAACCGCATAAAGCTCAATGCTTTCGATGCCGTCTGTCGATTTCAAGTTGATTGATAAAGCTGGTAAACCTTGGACCTTTCTTGTCACTATAAGTTACTGTTGATAAGTGATAAATCAATCCAAGAAATATAAAAGCTTTCTTGTAAAATATTCAATTATACGATATCTTATTCTGAAACGGAAATTCTTAATCAATTTAGTACCAACACACTGACACATGCTTGCTTATAATATTGGTGCAACCTTTCAAAAAGAGGACATTCATGTTAAGTTCGTAAATGTAAGCGAATTCAATATCTCGGTACCGAATATAATTAAAGGCTATAAATTATTATGTTCATACGCGAAACATACTCCTGTCAGGCAGGAGTCGAGAACTTAATGGACTTTTGCTTGTAAATAACATTTTAAAAGGACGGGAAATTTTTGGATCGTACTTTAAACTAATTAAGCCAAAATTCTTTGGCACTAATATCAGCTGGAGATTTTATATCCTTATGGGCACTATATGTATTTTCACGTTCACACCCTAGATTCACGCGATTCAAATTCATAATGCCGATTTGGGGGCCGAGTCACCCGCGTCCGTAGGAGAATATCCTTGAGCGAATCCCTACACGTGGTCCCCGGGTGGTGCTAAACAGGTGACACTAACCGCCTCCGTGGTCTAGTGGTTATACCACCTGACTCAGACCCAGAGGTTCCGGGTTCGATTCCCAGCGGGGGCAAATTTTTTGCTCGGTTTGGTTGGTGGTAGGACTTCTTCTAAGTCCGCCTGGCAAGCTACCACCATCATGTCTAAGTCTGTCGCCATAACAACAATGTTAACAGCATTGTTGTGTTCCGGCAGTTGGAGGTATGATAGCCAGTTCCTCTGTGTAAGAGGATTCCGGGTGAAACTCGCTTCCATCTTCGGCCTAATCATCGCTTTCCATCAGGTGAGATTTGGGCCAAGAGTTTCCCCGTTTTGTATAAAAAAAAATAAAAAAAAAAATATTAGGAAAATTAAGGCACAGCCAGACCGAGTAATTCGTATAGTTTTAAAAATTGGTACAGTTACTCTTTGAGGTGTCCTGATGAAGTTACTAAAAGTCCCCGAAGGTGGGAGACGAGCCAGCGGCCAGCTTGTATTTCCAAAACCATTATAAATATCTTTTTACTCACTTCTTCATTTATAATCTACATAATTTTTTTATAAAATTTATGAATTGTACTTTTTTGTAGGATCAATACTTAAGGAGATATAGGGTATCTGAAGTGATGAAATAATAATTCTCATAGACGAATGGCAATTTCTAACACAGAGTGCGACAGAGTGGGAATATGCACGCGATTTTTTTATTTATAAAATGAATTACTTATAAGCTCCAGTAAACACTCTAGAAAATATTTTTTAAATATCTTCATCAGCGATGAAGTTATAACGCTTCAAATATTACTTTTAGAACGAGAAGTCCGACATGGAATTTGACGTCACATTACGTGACGTCTATACATTTGCCATAGAAAACAGCGTTTTCGCGAGAGGGACAGATATATTTGTTTAAAATAATTATATCTCGTTTGTTTTTCGAGCAATTTTGATTCTATTTCCACTGTTAGTAATATATTTTTGTATATTTTTAGATAAAGTGTTTAGATAATAAATATTTTTTTATGCATATTCCCTGAAATAAATTGTCACAGCGTAAATCTCGTGTCACAGTGTTTGTTATTTGACCTCTCCTTTAATTTTTTTGCGTGAATTTGATAGGTCTGAGAATAGGTCGAAGCTATTTTTTTAAATGGCAAAACAACATTTGCCAGGTCAGCTAGTAATGTATAGAAAGTTTAATGCAGATAATGAATGTAGGAGTGAGTAAAGAGATTTTTAATAGATACAAGCAAAAATACTGAAAAAAGATACATTTCCCTCCTCCCCCACCACAGCTCGCCCCCCACTCTCGGGGGCTTTTAGTTTTCCTGAACTAATTCGTTTTCAATTCAAACGATAATTTCGCTAGAAAATTCGAGTATAACGCATTTCACAACTGCAGCAAGTCGTAGCAATGTGAAAAACAGAAAATGCTTTAAGGCTGAGACTAAGGTCAAAATAATGACTTCAACCATATACTAATGCCAGGAAAGAAGCATGTTTTTTGTCATATAGCTGGACATAGTTTTAATTAAGGTTAATAATCCAATAGCAAATTATATGAATGACCGGAGCAACGGCAGCTCGAGCTTATTATAACATTGCTAACGTAAGCAATGCTATTTCTACCGCACCACTCAATTATTTACACGATAGCAGATATCACAAACGACATAACCTATCCTAAGCTGTTCGTTAGTATTCAGTGTCCGCTATTATTGTTAATGAATGCAGCAGACCGCGTTCTAGAGTGTACAATTAAATCGGGAGGTATGCATATCAACGTAAGTAAACAGGGCAAGTCGGCAGAGCTCCCGGCCTCCCGGCACACGAGCACCTTGTATTTGTTCTACACAAATAAACCTCCCGGCACGTCCCCAAGTGCGGGATACATAATCACACAAACAAGGACAAACGCCTACTCCTTACTTAAACTTTTAACATGTGCCACTAAGATATTATAGATCATTCGAAAAATCGAAACATGCAACGGTGAGATCTGAATAAAAATATAATAATCCTCAAGATCAAAGTTGCAAAACTGACCAGTTCGGAATTTAATTCTAGTCTAGTCGACGGAAACTTGAAATATTGCGCGTAAACGGTGGATAAGTGATGACATGTTATAGGTATGGTTTTGCAGCCTATATCTATGTGAAGACGAAACTTTGTTTTCTTAACCTCCATCCACACTTCCCGCGTGTATCAGTTGCGAGACGAGAGAGAAAGTACCAACGTACATTTCGTAACTCCTGCTTTTGAAACAAGTAAGAAAATCGAAAACGAAAACTAAGTGTTGTTTTGTTAAACAACAGCATAAATATCCATAAAAGATATCAATACAGCAATCAATAAAAATGCTAACGCAATTTAGACGCGATACTTAATGATATTATATTACGCGAGTGCATGTGTTGAATATTACATAACAGACTGAGTAAGATTTCATAGCATAACATATTACTGTGAATGGGTCTCAAATGAGAATTTGGAAAATGGCTTTGTAACGGCTGTAACAGCAATGATATGTATATTTGTAACACCTACGGTTTTTACTTCAATGTTAGAATCGATATTATCGTCATGTAGATGTTGATCACCAATACCGGTCCGGTAGACGTAGGGAGGTCCCGCGGTGAGTCGCTCCTCCATCATCTTTTATTTTCATGGACCGCAAAATATGACCGCGAGATAATTCTACCTAATGTGTATTCAAAGCGAATCATCACCATGCTAATGTAGTAATTAAGATAGTATCGCGACCAAGCCGGTTTGCAAACGCATGCCTTTGACTTTGAGACAGGCGCTACTACACGTCGGTTTTGTATCGATCTCGTTAATTTTACTTTACGGGAAATAAAGCCGTTATTCTTACTTTAATCACATGTTTATTAGCTCAAAAGGCATTAAAAAAGCTAACCAGCAGGACCGATTAAGATTTTGGAAACAGTATCAAATGTACTCAAATATTGATGAGTTATTTGGCATAAAAAATTTAACCATCGAATCGATATTTTAATATTGAAAGAACGTCAGAACGTTAGAAATTCCAATACCATTAATCATAAAAGTGTCCTGATGGAAGCACTCACATTTAGGGCACATTATCAGTTTTTGTTTCTACAAAAGTTTATGGGGCATTGTTAAAAGGTGTCTCCTAACCACAAAGCCTTTCCGTAAAGACATTGAACCTGCTTGAGTGGTGACCTCCTTGACATCGGTTAAACATACACGCTACAACAAAACTATGATTCAACATTTCTAAACAATTCCTTACCGACTTAGCTTTGCATGCGCGATGATATCAGAGTTATTATTCCGAGAACGTGAAAAGTTTAAAAGCTGCTTAGCATTTAATTTGGCAGACGTGATTTTTTTTTCATGCAAGTGCATTTCAAAAAAATGCGCTGATGTGGCAATAAAGAAAAGGGAATTGATAGTTTATTGATCACGAAGACCTGTTTAACAAGATAGGATCAGATAAGAAATCAATGGGTCTAAGTCACGGTCCTATTAGGCAATGTGTATTGTCTTGAACAGATGCAACTGATTAAGATCAGTGCTGGGAGCGGCACGCGCGCGCCTTGGGCCAGCCGCCGCTGATCGCTGGCGTGGCGTGGCCGTAGCTGCGCTTGCGCCTGGGCACAGCGGCTGAAATATGCAGTCCCGATATTACACAATACGTTTGTACAAGCAGCTCTCCCGGGACATTATGCGGCATTAAACTATTTGATAAGAAGATAAAATGTGTCTGCGTTTGCTTTAGTTAAAATAATTAAACTTCACTTCTATTTATTTAGCAAGATAAAACTTGGGAACACAAACATAGAACAATGTTTGGTGAAGGTGAAGCAAAAGTGAGTATTTCGTAGTCAAGTAGTAAGTATTTGTATTGTAAATACTTCCATAAAATACAGATTAGATTAACTACTGTTACTTTATTTAAATACACAAACAAAGTTACATAACTGCCCTGCAGCTAAACTTGCACATAAGACAAGCCCTTTTCGAACTTTATTACCATTTCATGATTCTTTTCATTAGATATGATATTAGAACAAACCAATTTCAACATCAATGATAATATCGTTTACAACGTAATAAAAAAAACAAGTAAACGGTAGCAGTCACGCAACAACATCGTTTTTCAATTTACCATCAGGTAAAATTTGAATAATTATGAAATTATCTAACAGCGGCGCCGCCACTCCAAAACGTATCTGTATAAAATAAGACAAAGATAAGAGTGGAACATTAAAGATAAATAATTGCACCCGAATTCCGGATAGATTGTTCAGTAACGTGGACTGCGACACCAACTAATTGGCAGCCGGTTTGCACGAGTGGTCGCCGCGCAGTCTGCCGCGACTCTCGTCAGTAACCCACTTACGAAGACGAGCAACAGAAGCAGACGACGCAGTAGCCACACTATAAGGACTTGGCTTAATTAATGCGCACAACAAACGAACACCTACATCCTAAACTTTCCAACTTTCTTTGTGTAGCTCTGCCGGCTATTTGTCATAATCTTTAAAACGCAACCAATGTTAGCGAAAAGATTTCAAAATACCGACGGCTTAGTGACTAAAAGGCCACACTATGACAAGCCGCCGCGTCTCTCATTCTTAAAGATGATTCAACTATTGACAAGATTCTCGAAACGAGGACAGTGAAACGACCTAACGCGAGCTGATAACGTGGTCTAGGAGCACTCGTAGCTAATGTAGCTATCGCTAGGTACATTAACACAGTTCGCTGTTGTTATACTGCAACAGAGCAAACAGTGCTCAGGGCCCTGGGCTACACTACCGCGGGACGACCTCCTCTTTTACGTTGTACCTATTGGTAATACAGAACCGTCATACGTACACACATATTATTTAAGATTAAGTTGAGCAATTGATTACGATTCAAATAGATGCAATTCAGTCTCAACAAATCCAATTACAACTGTCACGACACCTCCCCAGGAAGGCCTTTTCCTACGTAACACTATCATTTAACAATCTGGTTAATTAATTGAAACTACATAATTGGGCCAAGCATAATTTGAAGGGTCTAAAGCAGTCATTATGTTGTTAAAAATTGGATGACGAAGGAACTTTTAAGCCGCATCGTCCGCAACGACTCTCATTGAGGTGAGGCTTCTTTTTTTGTTATTTATCTTTTATGAATTGAGCACGGAGGTTATTTATTTTAAATGGTGACTCATATGAAATTGCAACATAAAAGCAAATTTATAATGAGCTACCCGACGACATTCCACGAAGGCCGCGTAGTCGCAGACAGGTAAACTTTGCAGAGCTGGGTCCGCGGCTCCGCGCCCAACAATGTGAGCACGTTGCACGACGACGCGGCCGCAACCAGTAGCACAGCTACTTTCGTAATGAAACCGTATTGATAGAGTCATCTAACTGAATATTTATTACATGTAAATGCTAACAAGTCCAAATGATTTATTTCGATTATAATTTCTACGTTCTTTACTAGCTGACACGAAAAGATATAATTTATTGACATTTCTTTCTGGCTACTTAATCGGAACGCCCATTTCCTATTTACTGGGGGCATCGTGTGTAACCTTGTTTTTGTTGCTTTCCTACTGCGGTTAGTAATATTTATTTAGAAAATTCATTATCTTGGTAACAATAAATCTAGGGGATTTGAGTGCGTCTACTGATCTACCATTTATCTTGATTAAGTTTACAGACATTTTATGAGATGTAAATGACGGCGGCTTGAGTTAGTGGGAACATTTACGCATATGACGTAACTCTATCATAAATAGAGCACTTAGTTTCTACATAACTAATAACCCAGATTTCAATTCAATCGTAACTCATATCTTTGGCAAAGTGACCACTAAACTTTACACAGACGTAAAAGCTCATTGCAAAGCTCGTAAAAAAGGTAAAATAGTAGCATGTTTTCGTAACTTTGTGTAAAACGGCTTAATGTTATTTGGTCAAAATACTTTTTATGAAAATTACAAAGCGTTAACCGTCAAAAATAATTAAAAGGAGCATTAAGAAGATACCACAAAAGGGACAGAAAAAATGAACAGTCAGCAAGCAATGTCGGGTGGTCCACGGCTCCACGCTTTCATTATATTATGTCGGACAACAACAGCACACGTATCACGGCGTTCCAGATAAAAAGTAATAGGACATCCCCTTTCCCTACATTTTAATTTAACAACGGAAGCCGCGTGACTCGACAAGAAAAGAATCAGATTAATTTCACCGTTGTCCCGGCTGACGCGACCGATCCGAACAAATAAATTGTTCGAAAACATCGGAGCGATTAAAGCATGTAGACAAAAGGGGTAGAGAATGCTGCTACAAAATAAACGTGATCTCACCAGGAAGCTCGCCACAATAGAACGAGAGAAGGACGAAAAGGCCAATGACTTTGTAAAAACAAATATCTCTATTAATCCCATTCATACAACGCTAATTATGTCTGATGCATGCCAGTATGACATGATAGTACATAAAAGCTTAACGTTAACAAATATCTGGCTAATTATAATAAGTGGCATTATACGTAGCAGTGATATTAATGAATTTCATTTAGACTTAATGCGTAGCAATAAAAGCAATGAAAGCGTGTAGCACCTGGAAGTGCGTGCTGTAGCCGCGTTGGCTCGCCTCCAGTTCCACTGAACTTTGACAACTAGCTGCGGCGGTAAATTGCTGTAACACATCCGTCTGCCGCACTTATATACGCAACACAAAACTCTACTAACGTGAAAATGCATTTCAGGAAATGTCATAAAATGAGTCAACACGGCTTTGGACGACTTTTCGTCAACACAGGATATCAGCAATGCGCTTTACATCATAATTATGTAGATGAAATATTTTTGATGGGTTTCTGCATTCCCAGGTCGCATGTTTTCAAGTACTGCGAGGTCGTCGCACTCCACTAACGTGCATTCCTTTTCCCTTTCTGAATTTTGATTGCCTCCAGGTATGTAACAGGAACAAAAATATAATGACGGGGTTCCGTCAATTCATCTCATACAACAATATTGCTTTCCGAGTTGTCGTGACATGTTCAAGTATTGTGTTCTCTTCGGGAGCGTGTACTTTCTTTATCGGTTTTTAATCATGCGGGACGCTCTTTCATAAAGATTCATTAAAAGAAATTGGTGTGTCGTCATTCACTCCATCATGATTTAGCTGTCATTGATCACGTCAGCGTCAGTATGAATACTCGATGCGCCAGTAATTCGTAATAGCCGTTAATGCGATTGCTTCGACATCTGATCTAAAGTCAATTAATAATGATACTGATCTAATTCTTTTGTATGTCGACCCGAAACGAATTGGACGGTTACCGAAAGTAGCATGACTACGTGACTACTAGGTGACGACAACGTGACGCTATTTGACATCAATGCATTCGCATCGTGTACAAGCACTGAGTGATGCCTCAAAAGTATTAAATATTGTAAGCTGGGTTACATCCGTACAATGTATCTTGAAGTCATTCAAACTAGACGCATTCAAATGAGTGGAACATCCTCTATCCGCTACTTATTAAAAAGATACAATCGCATAGAACACATAAGACTGACTTTATAATAGCGGACGTATTATGATTACGTAAGCACATGGTGCATACGAGAGAAGGGCTGAGGTTGATGAAAGGCTGACCTTAGCAGTGTGGGCGTAGCTAGACAATGATAATCCGACAGACCGAGGTCCACGAACTATACCGGAATGCAAATAAATAGATGCATATGAACAGGACTGGCCCGTACACCTGTCGCTGATCAGACAAATAAACAATGCACGTCATGTCGCGACCTACGGTAGCAAGGATCTAACATTATACTGCCATCAGCATGAAACACTTGCTAATGTTTAATACTCCGCACATGATAAATACTTTGAATCTTTTTATTGATGCAAAACGTTTTAAAAATTATTTTTGTAAACATAAGTTATGTTACTTCTAACATAGCTAGGTATGTTTACTATTGCAAGTGCAACAACTCACAAACAGATCATGAAGAGACAAAACGACGATAAAAATACTTTGCTTAATGCCCTTGTCACAATACATTTGGGAAGCATTTAAACGTGCGTAACAAACAATGCATGCTTGGCACGTATAGTAATGAGTTTACGTCTTTTCATCTTGTATGGGCCTATATGGGCTTGAGAAAACCCCTGAAAAAGAAATTCAACTTCACTACATATTATAAAACAAAGTCCTCCGCCGCGTCTGTCTGTCTGTTCGCAATAAACTCAACAACTACTGCATCGATTTTCACGCTGTTTTCACCAATGGATAGAGTGGTTCTCGAGGAAGGTTGTTAATTAAAACCAACCAATTTATTGGCAATGTAGAATAACTTCGCTAAACTACAAATCAACAGTGTCATAAATATGGAATTTCGCCCCATTTTATTTGTGTCTACCACGTTTAAACTCCGCGCACACTCAAATCGGGGAAGTGACTGAAACGAGTGAAGCTGCATCAGACATAGACTGATATATTGCACTTGAATTATTTTTAAATAACTTATAACCCAACTTTCACAATTGCATTATTTATCTATAAAAAAATTTTGTCGTACGAAATTTCGATACTTTGGAGTCGATGGAAAAGCTGTAATTTCAGTGTACACAAAATAGGTGTGGTAGATGTGATTAGTGTCTTCCAGGAAAGACTGATATTATACTACCAAACATGGACTTGTTTACCTTAAATAGCGAGAAATTAAACGATTGTGTCGAACATTTCTTTAGAATCAGTGAGAGTCGTAATTTCAGGAGTTCTAGTGGTTGTATCAAACCTGGTAATGTCTTTACCTATTGAGAGAAATCGATAGATTTGGTTTTAATTACTACTATGTATGTCGGTAACTTTAATAAAATGCTCCAAGCATCTCCGTTTAATGTACGTTGTTATTGCTAGATAATATAAAGATAATTACTTCCCAGCAATAACGTACCGTATTGTAATTAAAGGATAATAGACGTCTATAAGTACTTCGATAAAGGTTTTAAAGCAATCACGGCACCCGCATTAATCGATTTGTGTGCAGTTATGAGGTAAATAAACGAACCTTTGGGAAATTACTTTAGCGAAGTCGTATGCTTGTAAAGAACCGCTTTACAGTTTCATGATATCAATGACCCCGCCACGCGAGTGCCGCACTGTTTGTTTGTATAGCTTTACAGAAAATTTTCATACAAAGCCTTCACGATAGCCGTTCGCGACGGTATCTTAACGAGACAAGATAAGCAGATGTTAAATCATAAATCATCTACGTTTTTATTTTCACATCTAAACGGTTACGAAAATTTTCGTATTATTTTTTACGCAATAATTTTCACAATAGATGAAATCCTACAAATGATGGACTAAGTTTCAAAACTAAGAGCCGCCCACACCACATTAAACATTATTGATATAGCCCGTGTTACGTTTTAGGTTCTATATTAATGGATTAACAACTCATTTGTCAAAACCTAATGAAAGGTTTATGAGATTGAATCGCTTAACAGTGGATGTTTTTGGAAGAATCGTGATGTTAAAATATTTTTATATGGTCTGTTAGTGAGAGAAATTAATTATACAGCCTATGAGCTGTGCTGTAAGTTAAATTGTTAGAAATAAAAGCAGAAACGCCTTAATTTAGTTTATCGATTAGTCCCGATTTAATGAAACACCTTCCCGCCTTACGCTCGATGAAAAGTACCGTTAAAAGGTCTTGAAATTCCAAAATGACAGAGCTTTTACGATAACACCAAAAGATACATCCACTAACAGAACTGATAAAATAAATGATCTGATCACTTCTTTCGGGACAGCTGGGACAGAAGCGGGAATCATTTGGTGCTACATCTAAGTAGAGCTCTAGGTCTATGGGTTTTCCAGTGAAAACTAAATAAGCTTTAGCAGAACTGCCTTTGTACGTGTAATGAAAGCGATTAACTACATACGTCGTAAATGCGAAAGTTTAGGAGGATGGATGGATGTTTGTTAATCTTTCTCGTCAGAACGCCTGAAAGGACCTTCATGAAATTTAGCAGGTAGATAATAGTCTGGAATTGGCATTGGCTACTTTTTATCTCGAGAGTACTTTCCCTAGGAACCACGCGAGCGAAGCCGCTGGCAGTAGCTAGTATTTTTAACCCAAAAAGGAGGAGGTTATCAATTCGGTTGTATGTTTTTTTTTTTTTATGTTTGTTACCTCATAACTCCGACAATTATGAACCGATTTGAAAAATTCTTGTTTTATCTGAAAGGATATACTTGCAGATTGGTCCCATTTAAATCATATCAAAATCGGTTACGAACTTTGGATTTTAAATAGAAATAGCTGGAATTTGACTATTTAGATGATTCTTTGATAATCGAAATTGCGTATTTTGCTTTTCTGCGATTTTGCAGTGGTGTTGTTAGGTGTGGGGCACCACTAAAAAGTGAAAAATAAAAAAACTTTTTACAAAAAAATACAACCGACTTCCAAAAAAAAACACTACAAAGTAAAAAATAACTTTAATTTCGGAAGTCGGTGTCAAAATACGAAGAAAGTAACAAAAACACCGACTTCCGAAATTAAAGTTATTTTTTACTTTGTAGTGTTTTTTTTTGGAAGTCGGTTGTATTTTTTTGTAAAAAGTTTTTTTATAAAAAAGCTTTTTTGTGTAAGCGACTTCCAAAGCTATATTTTTCATTAACGGTCCCCTCAAGTAGCTCATTCCCCAAATATTTACAAAGACAAGAAACTTCAACAAGATCATTGTGTTCCACAGACAGGGCGATGTTGAGAGCGGCGTTGGCGGCGCTGGCGTGCCTATGCATGGCGCGCGCTTCGCCCTCCGAGCACGGCTTGCGAGCGTACACGCTGAGCACACAGAACCCCAAGGTAAATATAAATACTACCCTTTAAATACTACATTCATAGAAAAGCTAAGAACCGAAGCATCAACCAGGAGATAAGCAACTCAACCACACCGACGCATTTGAATTCATACGTGATACAGGTGAAATGATAGATCCCAAAACTTAAACTTCTACAGTTACATGCCGCAAGAACGTATTATAAGCCCATTCTTGCGTCTTGTGTAAAGTAGCCCTTCTGTACTTCATGTTTGTTGAACAATCTGGAAGCGTTTCCAAACATGTCTTTACAATGTTAGAGCAAATGAACATGGAATATGTCAGCGACACCAACATTATTTAAATAAAGCCCTGATATTTTCGATCGTCTGCTGTGCCCGACATTAAAATTACCACTGTCAATAAGTAGTTGGAGAACTAGACTGAATGAATTTAAAACTTGTTAGAAGTTAGGCAATAATAAGTACCTACCTACGAGAAGCAATACTCAATGGGAATTGAGTAACCTACTTGACACGCTAAACTTTAGCTTCAACGACAACGGCTTAACAAAATAGGTATACAATCCAAATTTTCCTAGATACTGCACTGGAGCTACACCATAATAACGTGCCTGGCAACTGGACCAACATATTATTCGTTGCAACTGGTATTGCAAAGTTGTACGGTATGAAAGGCATGCACTGGATTACCAAATATCACGGATACAAAATTAACTCTATAGAAATTCGAACACCTAAAATAAAAGTACGGCGAGGCAACTGACAAAAACTTACAATTAGTTGATCATTGAAGTATGTCAGAGAACAACAGTTCAAACTATGAGAATGGACAAAAAGAAAAATCAAAAAATAAGCACACTGGGCGTACAGAGTCGAATTCTCTTTACGAAATCGAAAGACACGGAACCAACCCGAGTCCTTTTCAAAGCAGGTCACATTTCATAAAACATGGACTATAAACGAGACACATTTTATTCAATGATAATAATATACTCTCCGACAGACATCAAAACGTATGGCGAGGACTGCCGGAAATATCATGATGTTTTCGACTTTTCGTAGATTACTTTCGATAAACTAGTTTATAAATAAATGTATGTCTATTAGGAGCTTAACATTTATTTTGGTAGTGCTTCGCCAGGAACAAAATATAGTGGTAGTTAAGAATAATGTGTTACTATTTCATTACAGGACATCTCGACTATCCTTTCTAGCATTGAAGAAAGACTTCGAGTTTTGGACACAATTAGTGCAGTGCAGACAAAACAAGCACGACGCCTGGATGCCATCCAGGATAAGCTTGGTGAGTTTATGAGACTTTGATTCCTGGAGAAATCTGGGTAGGAAAGCTGGAAAGCATCCAGTCAAGAATGGTGCGGACCGAAAAGTGTCGTGAAATATTACAAAAATCTTACCGCATAAAAATCAATACTCTAGGTACCTATAATTGACAGCAAACTTAAATATTTACGAAGTAATTGCACCAAGAAACACAAGCTTGTTAAACAAATTGTCTTCGGACTACAGCCAGAACTGCATAAACTAGAACAAAGTTATCACAACAATACATGGGCATTTTGTTCCGGGAAACTAATGAGTCACGTATACGGACTACGGTAGTCTTATTGTGTCATATCCTATTTTACTATGGGTCAGCTTTTGCAATATCTGCTGGCGCACATCACTCGCAATTGAATGAACAAGAGCAACGTACAATTAACAGCTAAAGGCACCGCTTTGGGCTGCAGTGGTATGAATAAATTAGCAAATGGACGTCGTACGCACGCTGAATAGGATACCGCTAATATTCATGTATTTGCTTTCAGATCGCGTGGAAAATACATTGACTTTAAAATTAGAAAGAGCTCAATTAACAGCAGAAAGACTTGAGCACCGGTTACATATGCTGCAAACTAATGTGCAGGTGCGTTTTTTTATACTTCAGAAATGTAGTATTTTACGTAACTATGTGGAAATGACAATGTCTATAACTAGTGATTTTAATTATTTCAGGCCACCATCAAAGAGAGCAGTGAAAAAATAGAACGTAGTCAAACAAAGATGGCTGAACTAGCTAAGAATCTAACTACCCATATTATAAGCCATAAGCATTTATTAGAAAAGGTATTTTATGGAACCTCGAAAGTATTATTTCCTAAATATAATTAGTATGGGGATATCCCAAAGCTTAGGTTACAATCAGTTATTTTAATTAGCCGTGCAAGGTACAATACTATATTTGGATTCGTTGGTGGTAATCCCCAGATTAACGACTTATGTCGCACTGTAATGAACAATACTAATGAACCACAATGTTATTAATATCGATGCTGGAAGTTCCAAACGATATCAAGCAAATAGTGATAATATTGTTTTTTTTATATATTTCCCTAAATTCCAGGTAAACGGCGCGTACGCAGACACGTGGCACCGTAGTTTAATACTAGAATCGTTGATGAGAGATGGCCTCTCTCTCGTGAACGTGACCAGAAGGGAACTGGCTGACGGATTGAGGGCCCTAGCAAGAAGGCAACGAGATGCAAGACTTAATTCTGCAGATTTGGAACAAACATTCACCAAAAGACTGAGCGATAACACCTATAGGATTGATCTAAAGGTACATAATTTATACGGCCTTTAAATAATTTTTTTTTCTCGATTCATAAACAACAAAAGTTATTCAATCAACCATTCAATCCTTGACCGATACGCTCGTTGAATATTCGCTCAAGGAAACCCCTACAAGGTTGACCATCTTCTTGAAATAACGAACAGACTCAACAAAAACTTTTTGCTTTTTTTGCAGATGCAAGAACTTTTGGATGCACAAAATCGTTTCGTGGATTCGTGCCAGCAAGTTCAGCAAGACGATCCGAAGCACGTGACGGATGTGCTGGACAAACTAATCGATTCGTTAATTAAACTGTACGTAGCCCATGAATGAATTATTCTCCAGCCATACGAGTCCTTATTTATGTAAATTCCGGTGAAGTCCGAACCACCATATCTACACCATATTCTTGGAACACCATATTACGGAAATGCTTTAGACCTCTTTCTAGAAACCCATTTATACTGTTTTAATTTTATTATGTATAACGTAAAGCTGTGTATAATTTAATTAGCTGTTGTTTTTTCTATTCTATTCTATTCTATCATTAACGATGATGATGAATCATGTTCTTCAGTAATTATTTATTTTTATTAATATGACATCAATTCTAACGAGAAGTTTTTCATGTTTTAAATGTGTTCTTTATGATTAAGTGCATCATTTCGAGTTAAATTAATTTCACATTTTACAAATATACATTTTCCGTGATAGTAATAAAATTCAACGAATAAGGCTATTTTTTTCCAGAACATCTTCGACATTCCATGAGCTGAAGAAGATTCAAGACGATATAAGCAAGTATGACACTAGAGTCGTAAAAATCCTGAACGCGACTAAAGTGCCACAGGTATTATTAATTAAAAAATATTAATGACTTCCTCATAATTATCTCGATACGAAGAGTTATCCTCATTTTGTTACTTGGCGCGCAGTTACCTAACCATGTAGGTAAAAGTAGCTAAATATTTTATCCCTGTACTTGTAATCTCTCGAACATGTTTCTGTACGAACAGGTAATTTTGTTCTCTAATTATTCTTAGGCACTTCTGTAAAACTTTGTCAAGGTCAATTTGGGTTATAGAAACTATTATTGCTTATAGGTGATTTTATATTTTCTATAACTAATTACAGACGGATGTCACCTGTCGACGCTTAGAGGGAGCTTTCCGCAATACCTCCCACACGATCTTAAAAGAGAATGAACTGAGGCAACTGACAGAGAAGTTCGTATCACTGACGGACCGAGCAGATGCAGCGCTGCAGCGTTTGGAAGCGCACCTGAAGGACGACTCCGAGGAACCAGGGCAAGCGTCTGAGGTTACTGCTGAGGCTGACAGACTACTGCAAAAACTGGAAGGTTACAGGTAAGTGTTGGAGCTTTCTAATTTGATTTTAAAAACTAAAATAATATAGGCTATGGACTTGGCATTGGTAGAGCTAGATATCACATTGTTTATAATTTAATGTAACCAAAAATTACACACACACACACACACACACACACACACACACAAACCCACAGCCCCCCAAACACACACACACATCCAACCATTCACATCCTAAGTTACTGGAAAAAGACGCCATAGTCTTAAAATATGTCTAGCAGCGTGGCTATTAGTGACGACACTGAATTTACTTAACATAAGCACATTTCCTGAAAGAAATAATATTGCTATACTAGCTTCTGCGAGCGACTTCGCCAACGTGACAGTCGAAAATTATCCCTAGGCTTTGGGATTAAAAGTAGCCTATGTGCTATTCCGGAACATAATCTTTCTTCCTTACAATTTTTCTTCCTTAGAGTATTTTTATACGCGTCGGTAACTTTTAAACGACAGGTCCAATTTGAATAAATTAAAGTGTAATTGACATGTACATAACCAACCTAAATATAAAACAATTTAAATGGATAAGGATTAATATCATGATACCAAAATCACCACTGTTCCATTCCACCCTGGTTTTGATTGAATAAATTTGAACAAAAAGCGATGATTGTGAGTTAGATATACCTATACCCTCGCGGACTTTTTTGTAGATATTGATATCCTCGATAAAACTGTAGTACTTACATCACTTTGCTCTATTGTCAAAAGTTTCCGCAGAGTACGCGACATAACGACGGCGAAGTGCCAAGACCTTCTAACTTAAATTTTCAAGATATTAACTTTTTTATCGTTTTGAATTTAAAGGCGTCATTCGCATGTTTTAATAAAATCACCTAGTGTATTCTTAGTTGCAACAGCATTAAATTTAAAATGTGAAAATACCTCCTTACTAACCCAACCTGTATATTTAATGGTATTACTTGCTTTTAATCGAATAAATACAACACTACCACAAAATATACAAATTTCGTATAATATTTAAATTTGAGAATTAAAAAATATACGTAAATTCAGAAATATAGGTAATAATTAATTATTACATTATCAAACATGAAACGTTTTTTTTCGGCACTTCGCCGTCGATAAGGATTTTTTTTGGTATTTTTTTCACACTTTAACTTAGGGTTATCAAACTTTTCACACGAATCCCTAACTTTTTTGATTCTTGATATTTCTATAGCTTAATATGTTCACCAGGGATAATGTTTGATTCTAATGGTGAAAGAATTTTTCAAATTGGTTCAGTAGTTTCGGAGCCTATTCATTTAAAAAAAAACTTTCCTCTTTATAATATTAGAGTAGAAGATATGATGGATTTATTTAAATCCACAATTTGCCACTACAGCAGTGAAGAATCCGACGAAGAGTTCGACTGGGAGGACGACGAAGCCGGGTACTTCGACGACGGCGGGGGTGGCGACATAATGGGTATGGACAAGGACATCCTGAGCGGTGGCGCGACTCGCAGGGCGAGGACCACGACCGTGCGGCCGCCGCACCGGCGACATCTGCACAAACACCCTTACGACCGCGGCCCTAGCTACCCCAAGCCGATATAAGTTTGTTTTATAAATACTGTGAGAAACTATTGGTGTTTTATTTAAAACGTTATTTTGAAAGGTGCTTTCGCCCAAGTGAAAGTCGAAAGCCCAAATATAAAATGCCTCCATCTACGTCCTACCTTGATTCAGGGGGCTACTCTCTAAGTCCGAATTCCGTAGTTTCGGGCGATTCTACTCCGTATCATCTACGAACTTACGATTAGTCCCGAACCCGAACTAAAAATGAATGACAACACGATTTGACAGTAACTTTCGAATTATGTTGGCATTAAATCTTAGTGTCTTTTTTTTTTTTCGTTGGTAGTGGTGAAGGCTAAACACGTGCTTTTGTCAGTGCTACGAATATTTTCGATTTTTGTGATCTTTTCTGGTTTAAAACTCGATCGAAAGTGTTCTCTGTGTCTGTGTTCTTGGTGTAAGGTTTGTTTTTTGTTGTAAGTGTCCTTCTTTTTAACAATAATTCGAGATGAACTCGAAAAAGCCCCCTGATCCTGACCCCCCTGATGAATTATTTGATCTCTCCCCCGGACTAACAATTACCCTCCCCCATGACATCGAAATAACACAACAGGACCCTATTATGGATACGGATACCCCTAATCGCAAGAGGGCCGCTAGTTCGCCCCTGGTTTCTTCCAATGTTAAACCCAAGATTGCGAAAAATATTTTAGGCAGGCTTTCTTATACAGCAAGAGATAATCCACCATACATTGTGAATGTTTCGCTCAAAGACGAACAAACTTCAGGCACTGTGCTACAACCTATCAAGTTTGGTATGTTTTTGACGATAAATAACGTGAATAACGTACATCTCGGTGGGATCAAACGTATAGGCAGAAATCGTGTGTCAGTTGAGTTCAAGTCGCACCAGGATGCAAATAGTTTTCTTAACAATAAAATTCTTTCCCAACACAATTACATGGCTGCCATTCCACAATACAACATAACAAGAATGGGAATTGTTAGGGATATACCAGTTGAGTGGTCAGAAGAGGAAATCATTAAAAATATCCAGGTTCCAGAGGGATGTGGCTCGGTTATCAAAGCCAGAAGGATGAACCGGAAGGTGTCCTCTTCTGGTGTGACTGAGTGGAAGCCCACACAGACTGTTGTATTAACTTTTGACGGACAAATACTACCTAAGCGTGTGTACAGCTTCTATTCGGCTCTCCCAGTTGAGCGTTACACTTACCCAACGGTTCAGTGTTATCATTGTTGTCGCTATGGACATACCCGCACACTTTGCAGATCGAAACCTAGGTGTTTTAAGTGTGGTGAAGATCATCCAGGTGATGGATGTGAAGTCACCCGTGAATTGAGTTTCTGTGTTTCGTGTAGTGGCAACCATTTCGCAAATGACAGTGCTTGTCCTGAATTGGGCCGACAGAAGAGCATAAAAGCTCTGATGGCGGATAAATCGATCTCGTATGCGGAGGCAAGTCGGGTCTTCCCACCTGTTTCCAGATCATATGCTGAAGTCTCCAAGTCTTTCCCACGGAAAAAAGTAACTACAAATAAATCGCAATCTCATTCCTCAAGTCCCATCCCAGTAACCCAAAATTCATACCGTAAAACGGTATACTTGAAACCCAAACCCCATATCTCCCTTTCACCCGGTTATGATAGACAAGCTCACCTGAACCTCACCCAAAATTACTCCTTTTCCCCATCACAAAACGGCTGTGCCCTTCCAATGGAAGCTCCAGAGCCAATGCTTCACAGACAGAATACCTCAACGAATATTTTAAATTTAATTACTGACATGCTAATGTCTGCTCTTGCAAACCCATCCCAAGCTATACCTGACCACGTTGCATCAAAATTGACCACTATCCTAAACTATATCCACAACATTCCATCCCCTGACATTTCTCCAGTGGAACGTGAGGAGTATTACTCCCAGAAAGCCTGATCTTTCTTTTTTAATTAATAAGTTTAAACCATCAATCTGCGGCATTGCTGAGACATGGCTCTTGCCTGGAAGCAATTTCAGATTGCCGTGTTTTGCCAGTGTACGCCATGATAGATCTGATGGATACGGAGGATGTGCCTTGCTCATCAATAGCAAGGTATCATTCTCTCAGATTCCTCTAACCTTTGTTGGCGATGACATAAATGTTGTTGCTGTGAAGGCTGAGGGTATAAATATTTTTTCTTTTTATATTGCGCACCCACAACTAGAATATCTTTCAGTTATTAGGAATTTATTATGCAGTGTTAGCGGTCCAATGCTTGTCATGGGTGATTTTAATTGTCACCATTATCGTTGGGGATCAGATACTTGTGATAACTTTGGCACTGGCTTGCTGGATATATTGGATGAACTCAATCTTTCCCTTATCAACGATGGCAGTGCTACGCGTAGATCTGCACCTGGTCAGAATAATAGCTGCATTGATTTAACATTCTGCTCATCCAATATAGCTAGCCTTCTCATTTGGCGTCGCTTGGATATGACCTATGGAAGTGATCACTACCCCATCATAATTGAATTTCCTACCAAGAATATCCCTTTTAAAGTTTCCCCCCCTCTTTTAAAACACCAATTGAACTCTGCAGACTGGGATTTATATGCTAAAATTCTGGACCTAAGAATATCTTCCCTTCCAGAAGTTAACAGGGATAACGCCCAGGATTGTTTCTTGTCCTTCTCCTCCACCATTGCCTCCACTGCTGATGATTGCTTCCCGTCCAAAAAACCCCATTCTGGTAAACTTCCTTCCCCGCCATGGTGGGATAGGGAATGCACTAACATGGTCAAGGCCAGGAATGAGGCTGAAAAGACAGTCAACGGCAATATGAACCTGGATAACCTTATTGCCTTCAAACAGATACTAGCTAAGTCCAGGAAATTCCTTAAAAGGAAAAAACGCGAAGGTTGGTCAAAATATTGTAGTTCGCTGAGTCCCTCCACCCCGGTTTCCGTGGTTTGGCGAAAGGTGAGACATTTTAGGAGCAGTTTAGCACCTGCCTCGTCCTCTAACAACCTCACGGTATTCTGCAAAAACTTGTATGTAAGCTCAATAGAGTCGTAATGGAATCGTAGTGTAATTGTAATTGACTCTCAGTTGAACAGTTATAGGTGTTGCCATTCAAAATCTACCAAGAAGCTGAATGAACTATTGGTTTGATTTAAATATACGATTTATACATTTCTGTGATTCAATTACGATCTATATTGTCTGCAATGAATCGCCTTGTCGATAAAACATGACTTTAACGATGTTAGAAAGAGTTTATTTCAAATACGGTGGCTAGGTACGAACTTTGGATTTTAAATCGAAATAGCTGGAATTCGTCTACTTGGATGATGGTTTTATGCCATCCAAGTAATCGAAATTGCGTATTTTGCTTTTCTGCGATTTTGCAGTGGTGTTGTTAGGTGTGGGGTACCTACCACTAAAAACTGAAAAATAAAAAGCTTTTTACAAAAAAATACAACAGACTTCCAAAAAAAAACAGTACATACTAAAAAAATAACGTTAATTTCGGAAATCGGTGTCAAAATACGAAGAAACTAACAAAAACACCGACTTCCGAAATTAAAGTTATTTTTTACTGTGTAGTGTTTTTTTTTAGAAGTCGGTTGTATTTTTTTGTAAAGTTTTATTGTATGAGTATTGTATACTGCGCTGTAATATTACAGCATATTAACTGTTTTCTTCTATATTTTAGGCTAATAATATGAGCGTCCAACAAATTGAAGCTCTGATAGAGTATTTAGAAGGGCAGCAGGAGCTAGCCCTTGGACGCTGCTCACGGTCCAAAGAGGGGCGCAGTCTGTCGAAAAGGCTTTGGCAAGAGTGCGCCGGAGTTCTTAACAGCATATCGTCAGACTGCGTCCAAAAGACAGGAGAGCAATGGCCTCTTTCCTTTCCATTCCATGCCTATAATAATTGTCAGGGCTCTCAATTCCACTTTTCCAACGCGGAATCCCGCATTGGGTAAATCTTCCACGGCATCCACCGTTGCCCTCATCGAGGCCCGCTTTTTACGGCGCTGAGCCAAAAGATGACGACGCCGACGGCGATCTTGCGCATTAGCTAATGCTAGAATACGCCATCGTAACAATAACCGCAGCATCTTTTCAGTATTTTTTTAAATATTTTTCGTTGAGTGGCTTGTAAAATCCTAAGATTATCTATTGTTGCACAATCGTAGTTCAATCGTAAAATTGACACTCAGATTCAATTGAGTGTCCATTGATATAAATGTCAAATAAGAGTAGAATACCGATAAAGTCCACAATCGATTTACAATTGTAACACGATTGAAGAGCAGACTAGCAAATATTCCAATAGCAGTTCAATGGAATGTCAATGGAAAACCATTGGTCTTAAATTAGTAGCGGAATACCAAATTTAGTTAAAACTGCTACTGAGATCCAATTGATATTCAATTGAGCCATTCTTAAATTAGCAGAATTGGGGCCCTGTATCGTGGGTGCGTTTACAAACATCTTAACTTAGAAACAGCCAGACCTGTAGACCATACAATTATTTGTCCCGCGCAGTAACCGATTGTTCGATCTTATAGGATAAGCAATCCATTACATACGGGGACTCGTCCAGGCTGGTCCTGGCTGGCAGGCAGGTTGACGGTCGTGATAGATAGTCGGAAAGCTAAGATAAGACGAAGTATAACATCAGACTGCCCAAGGATTACCAGTTACTGGGTTGTGGAAGTAAGATAGGGAATTGTATGTAGTTGGCAAAAGGTTGGGCATATGAGTAGGACCTTGTGTGTATCATAACTCCGTGATTGTTTTATGTACATGCATTCAGGCCACTCAAAACATAAGGTGTATGGACATACTGGACCAAATACATGATGTCATATTCTACACTTGTATAAACAATCTCTCTTCACATACCAAGGAAATTATTCCAAATATGTTTTCTATTTATATCAGTATTAGTAATGGAGACTTGGTAAACCAAAATAAAGGATGGCTTGTCATGTTCATTTAATTTGCCCATAATTTGCACACTGCTAAGACTTTCCTCTCTGTGAGAGGAGCTATAATCCACTAGGGCTCAGTACAGTTTCAAAACTGTCATTAGTTGTTGAATTTTTGGTTCTAGCTAGAACATGCTGGTTCTCTCATTATATTCTCCGAGACTGTTTTGAAAGTGGTAAAGTAAAGTACCTTATTTGTAAGCTGCTTTGATGTTCCATTTGTAAATTTGCATCATGTACCTATTAATAACATCATTGTTTACAATGTCCAACAGAATTAGCAACATACCTGAACAAATTTTACTGTGAAATAAACCCTGAAATTGTGAAAAAAAATCAGCTGTTCAGTACATATTGTTGAGTTCTACACACATAATATATGGTGCAGTTGATATTTTTTTTTGTATTCAGGTGTTGGTCCAATAATGAATACCACAACCCCTTGTCTCGTATGTCATAATGTCATTAATTCTGTAACACATTCTGTAGTCTATAAGCCGAAATCCGTAGTTTCGGCCTTAGTTGCAGGCATTTTCTACTCCTTATCACTTGCAAGTAGTCCCAAACCTGAACTAAGAATGAATGACAATTCGATTTCACAGTGACTGTAAAATTGTGTTGTCATTGATTCTCAGTGGTCAGGTGATATAGGTAGAGTAGAATATGCCCGCAACTAAAGCCGGAACTACGGATTTCGGACTTAGATAGTAGCCTCTCAGGATTGAAAAACGACCCAATTATTCCATAATTTTAGTAACTTTAAGTTGGTGTCTTGTTAAACGGTACAGAAACTAGCTGTTACAAATTGTTTTAAGTTTACTCAATTTAATTTTAATCCAGTACTGGTGATTTGAAGGATTGCCTCAGGCTAGTAATTCGTTGCTTATATTATTTTATATTAGATGAGGTATCCCTGAATTGCTTTATACCACTTCAACACTGGATGAGTACAGCTACACTCATACTTAGTATGAGTTATGTATAGGTACTGAATATACATTTTAGATTATCTTATTTTTTTTCTATGAGACTAATGAACATAGACATACCTCTATTTTGGCACTGTTCTGAAATATTGTAAGTGCCTTGTGTGTGAGTTGTGCAAAGCATGAGCTGAGTGTGGCGATCCTCTGTCGAGAGGCAAATACAACCTCTGGCTCCTCCGTCTCCAACTCGGCTGAAATTTACAAACGTTATGCTAAATAACTTGGTATAATTATTATTATGATAGTGCCATATCAAATAATTTGGTTAAGAAAATAAAGAACATTAACTTCTTTTAATTTACAACATCATGTTATTATGAATAATATTTAACAATTCCATTTTAGATCCCAAACTTGATAATAGAGTATATTAAGAACAACAGAGACTGGAAACATCAAAAACACCAGGTCATACTTAAGGTTTTAGAAGACTATAAAGGGGCTAGAAATTACTACTTGTTTCAATGCCTTCAGCTGTTAAAACCATGCCATTTGGGTATTTGGTCCGTGGGTTGTCTTGGGGGCGGATTTCTTTATTATTTTCTATTTCTTTTCTCTATGAAAAAACGTTTGTGTATATATGGTCTTGAATTCAATGAAACTCTATGATCACCCGTATAGTAAGTAATAACACACTACAAAGCAATGAACTCAGACAATTACATACCTAGCTATGTTCTGAATACGTAGATCCAGTATCACAGAGTTTGACAATTTAAATGTTATTGGCCAAGATAATGTTTGAATTATACAATAGTTGATATTGATTTAATACTACAGCCATAAAATGACTGCAAAACGCATTACATCTTAGCCAAAAAGTACTGGACAACAGCAGCATGATTCCGACCGAAAAACAACAAAGCCGAAAGGTACTGGCACAAAAAAATATTTGGAACAGTGACAAATGGGTTTTACTTACTTATGGAGGTGTCTAATTCGACACATGCTTTGTCGAATTCTTTTTCTAATAAATCTAACCATCGAAAGCCTACTCCGGTAGTCGCCATTTTCACAATAATTTGTTGACAATTTACTGTCAAATTGACATTAGCCCAAGCCATCCGTTCAAAAACAAAGTGTTCTTATTGGAATGATGGAATCACATTTCTCGTATTTTATCACTGACGTTTATATACAACTAGCTGTCCCCCGCGGCTTCGCTCCCGTCAATTAAGTATTCATTGCACATATCGAGTTTTCATTGTTTTTAAGATGTATTCTGCTATTCGGGTCGGAGACAAATCCAACGAATCAATAACCATGAAAATTGGTTCAGCAGATCTCGAATTATAAGTGTTGTAACAAACCCGTCTTTGTTTTATATATATAGAAGATAAGATATACGTGTAATTGTTATAATTATTATGTATACGCCCGTGTATTTTATACGGTTGTACTGGCAACATTATTTTTTTTTAATTTTGAGGTTCTATTGAGGTCCGAGGGCTATAGCTTCTCCTGCTCCTCATATCACTTCTCCTGTCTCTGGGTCAATTCTTTGACGAGTCCAGTTTCTCGTACCATTGTTTTGGGCCTGCCGCTGCTACGTTGTCGGTCCTCGGATAACAAATAATCCATTCCTCTATTCCGTAAGTCTATTCCACGGAGCAAGTACAAAGACCTACTTTGTACTTGCTCCGTGGTCTATTCCCAGTTGTTTCCCCTGTTTTTGTCACCAATGGTAAAAAAAAAAAAAAAAAAAAACTCAACTGTCACGAATGCCTAAATAAACAAAATGCGGCGTCAAGTAGGTATAATGTATAATACCTATAGTTCGTCACCTTTACGAGTGGATCGCGTTACAAATGCTAAAAGGCCCAAATACGGCGCTGGATTTACAGTAGGGCGAGTGCCCAGGGCGGTAAATTTTAATGAAATTTGTTTTAATTTGTCTAATGCACAGACATATAAATAGTAGCAGACCAAACATTCGCTAAAATTTGCGTAGCCATTACGCACACATAGGGAATGTTGTCATTACAGGGCCGAATTAGGACCGGTTGCCGGTATTATCTAACGATAATGAAACAATCCATACCTATACTTTCTGAAAATCCGTGAAAATCGATATTTTCTGGGTAAATTAAATATAGATTACTTATCAAAAGTCTTAACGAATAGAACCACCCTCTATTCCCGTGGTTATTGTTAAAGGCGACTAAGGGAATATTTTAAGAGGACGATGGGCAGCAGTCCACTCTTCACCTTTTGACGGTGTTTACAAACCGTTGACGGATGTCAGTATCAGCTAGAAGAACCGGCACTGCAGTTTTTAACCCGCATGCCCAGTTTTGTAGAACCGAGAGTCAAGGTATTAGTATGTCTGAAAGCTAGTTTAGGAATAAATCAGGATTTGTGAAATAAAAGTAATGTAATTCAAAATTCAAGCATTTATTTTAATTAAACCATTTACAGGCACTTTTTAATTGTCAAGGTCGGTCTGTCCAAAAAGTTTAAGCTATTTGCACGTTCGAAAGCGTAGATCTCTATGGAGAAACTCCACGGACACTCTTCTATCTTACACTCTCATAATGCTTACATATGGAGTAAATTCGTTAAACAGTGTAGGAATTGCTCCGGGACGTAATGTTGTTCGATCAAATGATTCTCAAAATGCTTTGAGCAAAGTACACTTGAAGGTCTTGGTTGCCAATCCTGGAGTTTCAGGTTTTTAATCCAGGCATTCCGTAAACTTTCATCCTTAGGAAACCTGGAAAAATATTAGTATGCTCATTTATTGCCTGCTGAATGAAAATTCATCGTTATGTGAGTAGCCTATACTGTATTTATACATATGCCTATGTTCTCCATAACACAGACACTGGGTAACATAACATTGATTTTATAATTTATTTTTTATAATAGCATGACATGTGTACATACACTGAAACTACTACAGGTATTTTGAAATTGTATCACCAAAAAAGAATAAAAAATCAGACATTAAACTGAGGCTTTATTTGATAATTCAATGGAAATAAATATTTTACATACAACAAATGCAATTAACTAGTTTCGCCTTTGTTGCCGAATTCGTCCCTGACTAATTGAACAGGTACTTGAGCTGTCACTTGATGCCACTTTCTGACTATTTTGTCCTTGTTATGGTTTATTTCTTTAGTTTTAGGTACAAATCGCATCTTTGTTAAAAACTGTATGTAAAAAACGAATAAACAGTATCGAAACATTTGAATTCAGTAAAGAAAGCACTAAGATTTCCCAAAACTTACCGATGATAGGTCAATCCAGGTGTTTTGTGGTAGCTAGCACTGTCACAGCGATACGCACAGCACTTTACCATTTTATTTTACCGTCCTTGTGTATTTTATGTCCCAAACAAGTAATATTTTATTAATTTTAACACGATTGAAACATAACGTATGTAGCTTATCAATATGGCGGCGCGGGTTAAACAAGCTACGCGTCAAATTTTGTCTATGTATGAGTCAGTGTGACAACACGTGACAGAACGAGACACGCTTATGAAAAGTTACTTAGAAAAAAAAGGATAAAGAATCATACCATATAAAAAAATATATCTACGTATTAATGTTTGGTCTGCTACTATTTATATGTCTGTGGTCTAATGGATATTTCAATTCACACATTTTTTGTAGAATTGAAATTTTGTAAATTGGGGCGCATTTATTTAAAATTTTAGTTAGTAACATGTATTTCCTTGAATATTTAAAATAATGTTTGATTTTTATTTTCTGAATCAACAAAAAAATAATGAATTAGTAGGTACATTTTCCGAAAATTCAAGAATTTTTTGCCCCACACTAGGAATTTCTCCTGTACCTATCGTGGTTGCGTTTACAAACATTTAATTTCACATACACAAACAGCTATCTGTAGGCCATACAAATATTTGTTCCGTGCGGGAATCGAACCCGCGACACGCAGCGCAGCAGTCAATCGTTCAACTACTGCGCCAACCGTGTCGGTATATAATTTTCAAAAATCTAACGATACAGTATTAGTTTTCATCAAAATCGGGCTCGAGACTCCTTTCAGTGTTTTTCAATATTCCTCATAGTTTCGGATTTGGCCATGAAGGCACACTTTAAAAAATCATTCTGTAAGTACCTACCTATTCAATTACAAATTTTCTGCAATAAGTAGGTACATAAGATATTTTGATATTTTTTAGGGTTCCGAACATCCATGAAAAACGGTCCGGATCACTCGGGTGTCTGTCTGTCTGTCACAGTCAGATTTCTCCAGATCAACTGGACCAATTCCTAAACACGGACGCGTTACGGATATAATTAAACTTATGGGGGTCACCAGGGGTCACTTTTGGGGAGTCAACAAGAAAATTAAAAAAGAAAGCATCGTGTGACATCTCAAATGAAAGGGCTTACTGTGAGGATTTATATATACTTATATAAGTATATTTTTTTTTTATAATTTTGAAGTTATTCAAGAAATTATAACAAATTTGACCATTCCCCACCCTTATCTCTAATATCTATACTTCTATACCTAAAGATTAGGAAAACCTATAAAAAATCTGAAGTGTTAAAATAATATGTAAAATGAAATGGGTTCGGAACCCTTCGCTAGCGAGTCCGACTCGTACTTGGCCAGTTTTTTAAATAAGCTGTCAAAACTATAACTTTAAGTAACTGTTCAATGTTGGTACAGTGCCTAGGAGCGGCACTAAGTTTAAATCCGGCCCTGCCCGAATAACCAAGCGATGTAGGGGTCGAGCATATTACCATGAACCGGGCACACAAATCCAGACTACGGTTAATACTAAGAAATAACAGTTTAGTTCAGTTAAACTTCTAAGTTAACGTAGAAAAAAGAAGTTTCTAAGTTAACACTCTCAAGGGAATCAAAATTTATAGGGTATTTTTTTCGTTGACCTAGAACCATGAAATTTGGAATGTGATCTCATAATATACTACAAGTACCTTTACGGAAAAGTCTGAAAACTACACATTTGTAATTAAATCATAAAAAAAAGTCTTAAAGTAAGATTTCGTGATCACTTCACCCAAGGCTTCACTTCGATTCATTTTCTTAACTTATTATTTTAATAATAAAATAATAAGCAGTGGGAGCCTGAGGACGGGCGTCGTCACCGAGGAAGGCCTAGGAAACGCTGGGGTGACGACTTGGAGGCGTTCATGAAATCATGACGGATTGATCGGAAAAGCAATACCTACACCGGGAAGAGTGGAAGGCTGTGAGGGAGACCTTTGCCCAGCAGTGGGGCAGTATAGTTTAACCATATCCAAACCATTTACTTTCCGTTTTTGGGTCAAAAGATTTTTCAAAGTAAAACAAATTCTTGTAGTGGCAGTTGTTTATTTTAAATTGTAGTTATTTACAAATAAGAGGGTACCTACAATATTGCGCCACAGATATCTTTTCCGCACATTTCTGAGTAGCTAAATCACTAAGCTTTATTAATTTACTACAATAATTAGGTACACTACATAGCTTCGCCATGCAATGGGAAATGGATATTGCGTAAGGAGAAAAAATCGGCCAGAGACCTGGAAATTAAAATGATATTTATACAAGCCAAGGATTTTATCTGCAACATTAAGAACGCCGAAAGAGCTCTAGCCAACTAGCCGTTTTTGGTTTCAGAAATGATTTAGTGGTGGTAGGTAGGTACAAACATACTCTGGACTTCCACATCAAGACGCATGGCAGTACGGGCAAAAACTATAATTAAAATCTCGTATTTAAATACAATAATAAAGTGAATTGGCATGTCCGCAATGGTCATGTCCAACTTAAACTCAATCACCGAACAAAATCAATACTCAGTAACATACACAGAGCAAAAAAAGTAGACAGGATGTCTACAACTTACTTCCTGATTCCTTACATATAACTACAGCTGTCGAAGGGTTTTAAATTTAGCCTATGAGCTATAGGTACTCCGTACATCATGTGCCCTTATGTGGAAGTCTGTAAACACAAATAACTCACATAAGTACCTACATATTTACATTTGATACTCCGTTTACAAAAGAATATTATTTATAATATAAAACTAACAAAAACTTAGGTTCCGTAGCCTATGACATGTTTTTTTTTTTTTTTTCAATTTATTGCTTAGTTACGTAATGTAACGTCGGCAATGATTTTTGACCTAATTACTATTTAGCGCCCGACTTAAGCTTTGCAAACTTTAAAGCTTATATTTCGTCAACAAAGCTATAACCCTAAAATAGATCAAAATAAACCTAAACCACAATAAATAACACCATATTTTTTTCAATGCCATTTGCTACTGAACCCTTAAATTATTATATACATTTATTACAAATTACGCAAGTATCTGTTTAAAAATATTGACGATACATATTCACGAACAAACAAATTCCCACAGTAACACAAGTCCATTCAGTGTCTTTTATACTAAACAAGTTTTGCCATTGTTTTGAAGTGCATTACTACTTGGCTGACTTACTCGTTTAATAAAGTTGCAACTTAATTTTTCCAACAGTGACTACTTTAGCCATCCACAAATAATAAATAAAGATCTTGGGCTCAATCAGTCTCTTTAATTGAGAACCAAGAAGCAGTACATAATATATGGGTGTTGTATATCTGCAGCAACGTCACAACAAAATCATATTAATTATACATAAGGCAAACCAAACATACCCGACTTAGAACTTGGCCATGCAACAATAGGTACTGTGATAGGAATACCACAAACGGATACGTAGCATATTTCTAGGTACTCACTCCCGTAAAGTCAGGAATACCAAACACACTGACATGGCGATGGTAAATTTCTTTCCCTGTTTTTGTCGATAGCTTCATGTTAGCGGTGAACACGAACACTTTACATAATATACGGGCCGGCGACGGGCGGGCTTATATGTCTTTACTACATGCTTCATAAAGTTATTATTTACGTACCTAGAAGCTACCTTCTATTCGAATAATAAAACATAATATCGTGGTAGGTGAAAACATTACTTGAAAATATTTAGGAAAAATTTAAAAGCAAAATTGCTGCATTATGATTGAGGTACCTACAACAATTTCATAAAACACTGTTGGCAAGGATGCTACACATTTGGAATCAATTAAAAATTGAAAAAAAAAATATTAAGAAATGCATATTAATGCAACTAGGTCAAAATCTTAATGATTATTATGAAGCGCTAATATTTTAAAATTTAAAATTAACACACCGTCGCGTCGTCTTTTAGCATTATTATTTTTGTAGTAGGTACAAATATTTAAGCTAGAAATATTTAAGTTATTATCGTTACATTTATATTAAAAGCCAGGTCCTCCTACCACAATGTAAGCAGTGAAGTTTTAAACAAGTCGAAAATGTATGTATGTTAGTAAAAAAGGGAAAGGAGGCATTCGCCCAGAGTTGGGCCAAACAAGATAAAAAGATGTAAGAGGTTTATCTATACCAAGAAACACCGATGTTAGTTAAAAATATGATACAAAAGATGCAATACCCGCAAAAGGAGTCAAAATGGAGATATTAATCCATGCTCATTTAGCATTAACTGAAAGTTTTTTTTCCAATCAAGTGTCAATAATTTGTACGCCGAGTATAGAGCTTTTTGTCGGTTCACCTCGCACGCTGAGGCAGTCACCCATATCGCAGTATCAGACTACCGCAGCCAAGTGCGGTGAAGCGGGGAGAGAACTGCGATCTTTTACCTTTATATATCCTTCTATAACACGAACCTGGCTTCTACTTTAATTGCAAGATTATAATAAATAGGCAGTAGGCACATTAAATTTTATGATTATTTCCATATTTTACACTGAGTTAATCAACTTCTTATAGCTCGAGCCTCTAAAATAACAGCAACATAGTACTAAATGCAATCCTCCACAATATAAATTATAATAATCTATGTCTAACCACAGGGGAAAATTACAATTTTAATTTTTATATTTTTAATAAATAAATCATTGGGTCCTTCACAAACATTTTTTGTGATCTAAGTACTATCAAGAATAGAGCTAAACAATGCAACATTGGTTTATTTTTTGTAAGATTATGAAAGTGCAGATGACAACCAGAGCTTCGCATCAAAGCCAAAAGCTCTACTAGTTGGGAATCAGGGATGCGTCGCGAATAGGGAATATGCACGAGATTTTTTTATTTGCAAAATGAAATACTTGTAAGCTCCAGTAAACGCTCAAGAAAGCGATGAAGTTAAAAAGCTTCAAAGATTACTATTAGAACGAGAAGTCCGATATGGAATAGGAAGTCAAAGTCCGTGACGTCTAGATACAGCTGCCACAGAAAACAGCGTTTTCGCGAGAGGGTCAGATATATTTGTCTAAAATAATTATAAATCGTTTGTTCTCGAGCAATTTTGATTCTATTTTCACTGTTAGTAATATATTTTTAGATAAACAGTATAGATAATAATTAGGTATATTTTTCATGCACATTCCCTATTACTATCCGTTAAGATGCTGTCATGGGCGTACCAAGCATTTGCTTAGCAGAGGCAAAAGGAAAGAAACTCTAGTAGTAAAGTAAAGTAGTGGGCGTTTTAGTGACTCAATTATTCTGTCGGGTTGGTAATAGTACCAACCCGACAGAATAATTGAGTGCTCGTAATGAGAATGCAGCAAGCTTTGACACCCTTCGTCTTTTTTGTTTTTACATAATGTAGCCCAAACACTATTGCATTAACACATGTCTTTTGTCTTGAGTAGAGACACAAGATTATAGTCAGAACTGACCATGGAGTAGTTTATAGTTTTTTTGTATCACTACTAACCATGACGGAGTATCCAGAAGACACAGTGTATGATAATAAAAAAAAACCTCATATTTTAATGCTAGTAGACTGGTCCGAGGCACATAATAATACGCATTATGCGCAATTATACGAATTTTCTATAAATCGAAATACATTTTTTACGTAACTAAATGCGCCTCGATTCAGCTTCGGTAAGAACTCGAGCATGAATCATCTCCAAAGATAGTCTCACTTTTAATTTCAGGTTACAAAAATATGAGCATGATAATTAACATACCTTCACATATACATAACATATCTACATAAAATATTATAATGCATAATTTATGTACTTGGCAAACTTTATAATCTAATTGTAAAATAATAAAGTATTTTATGCCTACATATTTATAAGTATTTAGATGTTTATTTATAAAAATATCTACCAAGGTATGAAAAAAAAAAATACAACAAGGAACCTTTGGTTTCTAACATAACATATCAACATTGTTAGCACAACAGTTAGATATTCTATTTATTTCTGGTTTATTGGTAAAAATATTTATTTGCAAGACTTTATTAATCTTAAGGTTGTTATAATGAAAAATATTAGACAGTAAATAAGATAATTTAAAACAAAATCTCTGTAAAAACAAATTAAAAACAAGTCCCGATTGATCAATTATTTTTTTGTGTATTTTATCATCAACTTTATAAGACTATTCAGGCAATTCCCAAGTTTGTATGATGATTCTTTGAGAGACTGCTATGTAATAAAAATCATAGGAAATAATAAATTAAATTAAACACTAATTTGTAAAAACAAGATTTTCTAGTTTTTGTACTGTAACTATAGTTTTGTAGATAAAATAATGCAATAAGCCTGAGGTAAGATAATTATCTTACCTTGTCACCCATGAATGAACAATTTAACCAGAATATTAAATGTATTAAAATGTTATGCTTTATAAACTTCGACATTTATCAATAAAGCTAATTACAGACAATCATAAACAGAAATATTCTTTAGTCCTAAGCAGCTCACAGTTTATATTTCCTAAGCATCCAGAAGTATACTAACATAATTACATAAATCGCATTGGTCGCAACATTTACCTTGCTGTGCACATACAAACACTACATTTAAATCACTTTAGCTTAAGTAAAAAGCACTTTGTTCAATAAACATAAACTTTCATTAAGAAACAACGCACCCATTCTTGTCTGGTATATGTCCATCTGATCGCTCAATCTCTAATAATATAGCATGGAACATGTCGGTGACAGACTGAAATTGTAAAAGAACATTATTATACTACTGCTAGTCCATAGAACAAATGGTCACGAGCAATAGATTGCAGGCAGTAAAAAATGGTTATACCAAGTTTATACCCACAAAAAAATTCTAAGCATAGGGACAATTTATTAGTAACATGAAAAAAAACCTCTTCAATAGGCTCTAAAGCCAGCCTATTCTACTCTCTACTAAGAGGCTGTGGCTTCTCAACATTTTCAAATTCTCAGAATAGTGAGGACTCGCCGAGAAGCTTGTGAATCCCCAAGAAAGCACCTGTGGTTCTAAACAGAACCATGCTGCTTATGTTAGCAATGACCCCTTTTTACTGATCACTACTGTAGTCTACTACTGCTTATATAGCTACATGCTAATAGACCCACTTACAGCACAAATCACTTAGTAAGTAAAGTTATGTGGGTCTCAACATTTTTAAATCATTGGTCAATTCCTTAAATACTACAGAATAAACTTTTAAATATGTTTATCATCAAATGTATTTATGGTCCAAGTGGTATATAGTGGTTTGTAATTTATTTTATGTTGTCTTCTAGGATTCTTAATTAAATAAATAATGCAATTTCACTTTTTTCTCTTGGTTTGAGGATTCTTAAGTATGCTCTTCTAAAGTATTGAACATAATACAAAAGAAAATAGTGTTTAACTTAAACTGTAGGCAGAAACTCACCTCATTTCTTTTAGCACTGGTCTCCACAAATGCAGCCTTCCATTTCTCTGCAAGCCTTTTGCCTTCTTCTGTACTAATTTTCCTTTCTAGGTGAAGATCTGTTTTATTACCAACTAAGACTATAGGCACACTGGAATAAGAAATTACAAATTATTACAAGTCCAATCAAGTTTTTTGTTTTACAAAGGATAAAAAAGAAGGTAAGTCTACTCACTGTATTTTTCCAACCATGTCCAAGAGTTTGTCATAAATAATTTGTACTATTTGAAAACTTTTACTGGAATTGATGGAGTATACTAGCACATAGCCATGGAAGTCCATACTGTATTGCAGTGGGAATATGCTGTACTCATCCTGACCAGCCGTGTCCACCAGCTTCACTTCATACTCAGTTGAGTTCAGCCGGATGAACTTTGTGAATGCTTTGGGATAAAATACATGGTTTCAATTTGGGTTTTTTTATGAGCATACAATCAACATAGTTCTCTTCTATGAAAATGTAAAAAAAGGAAAGAAAAAGCAATTAAATAAGACAGGTCAGTGGGTCAACAGAAAATATTAAAACATTGTCAAACAAATTAACACCATCTAATTCTATTAATTTGTTTTTATCTTTTCCATACTTTATCAATGTCATATTCTTGATTGAACTTTTTTGATCTTTTATTTGAGATTAATTTGATTTATTAAAAAAAAGTTTGTTACAGTGAATATATTATTTAGCTAATGATAGGTATTCTATTTCAAGCTTATACTGAAATTCATCAAAATTTTGCCTTTTGAAATAAAAAAAACGTTCTGAAAACATAAATGCTGCTCGCGAACATGTGGGGTATCGTAGAGTATACAAAGATAGATAGTACTACAACCGTGGCGTGACAAAAACATGTTACCAATAATATAAAATTGACTTACTGTTTTCAATTGTAGGATCATAAGAATCAACAAACTGGCCTTCGACGAACTGAATAATTAGAGATGATTTACCTGAAAAGTTTTTTTATATTATTATAATGTCACTTCAATAAATAAGACGCACAAGACTTTGAAACGATAACATTACCCACGGAACGGTATCCCATCATAGCAATCTTTCTTTGCTTTGATGGCATTTTGAAAACTTTATGAGGAGCAACTAGATCGTTTAAAATACTTTCACGCAAGCTGATTTATGTAAAACACAATTTCCACCAAATTCATAATATTCTCCAGGACTTCGCTTGTTTGACAATTATCAAACGTCGTATGTTCGTTCGTATTTGACTTTGACATTTCGATAAATGTTTGTTCTCGATTTCATATTATTTTTTTTTATCTTTTTGTAAAAAAAGGTTAAAATTGCGGCAAGCTAAATAAATCATAAATAGTATTATCATCATCATCATTTTCAGTTAATTGCCTTCCATTACATGCATGTGTAAATAGAAAATAAAGTAGAACGAGATTATTTTTTTCATCATACGCTTTGTTTTACATAGTCTACCTACGTTACTTCAGAGTGCTCAGTATAACTAAAAGTTTACATACTCTATTGAGTCTATAAAGTATAGTATAGTAGGTACTGCCGTACTGGACTACTGGTTCCTTGTGCCATCCTTCCTTGTGCATTGAATCATGCGGGTCCGCGGGTGCAGGACCCGTAGCGCTTTGGTTTTATATGAATACTCTGTGGTCGACAATCATCTGCAACTTTCGCGCAACTGGGTGTAACTCTAATTTTGACAGTGTTTAATGACATGACATGTCATTTGATGTCATTGTTATTTTTATTCCTGTCTATGGCAAAGTTTTTGTGATTTGTGAATTCCGTTTTTACTGATTAGATTTTTACAAACAAGGGCGTATTCTTTGAAAAATTGAATGTTTCTACAGTTGATGAAGGTAGCACAAACCTTGCTCTGTTTGCCACTGAAAAACAAATCTTTTGTTGTGATTCATCGCTACTCGTATTTTGTTGTTAAAATTGTTTTCAAAATTTTCTTACAAACATTACAGGGTAATTAAAAATGTCTGTGACAATTCCTGAGTGCCCACCGAGCTTGAAGTCGATTCAGCATTACTTGAAGACTGCTGCTGAGCATGATACCCGAGACCCAGTTGTGGCCTATTGGTGCAGACTGCACGCCTTACAAGTGGGTCTAAAAATTGCGAATAAGAAAACGCCAGAAGAAACAAAGCTGCTCATGTGTATGACTCATTATTACTAAATAATCTATTGAATTACTGATAGTAACATGCTCCCCCTCATAATACTAATTTCTTTTCGAAAATCTAATCCTAAAACTGCCTATCCATTTTACAGCTCTGATGGACTGGTTAGAAGAATCAAAGAAAGTCAATAAAGATAATGATGCAGTCACCAATGAGGTAGCAGCACAAGCCCATCTAGAAAACTATGCTCTGAAGCTATTTTTATATGCTGACAAACAGGACAGGGAACAAAATTACGGAAAGTAAGTAGTTATTAATTAAATTAGTTTCCTGTTCTACCAATTTGATTTTGTTTTCCTTAACATTATGTAGGTGATTTATCCAATTATAATTTTTTATATTGAGGATGAATGAGCTCCATTCAGTTGCATTGCATAAATGCTATTAATAATTTACTTAAATAATTTGAAGTACAAAACTTTGCTTAATACAATTTTTTATGGAAAGTAATGTTCTATCCTAGGTCAATTCGCTTTTGTCTCAGAATGCATACAGATGGGTATTTTTGATGATAAGTATTATTCAACCTCTGAATGTCCGTAAGCCCCAATTAGGACCAAATCATATTGTCTTTTAATTTGCGGTAGTTGACTGGTTAATTACGGTTTTTCTTAATAAAAGTTATTCCATAACTACAATAAGGTATTATCTTTCTTCATACAAGTAACAACTTTAAAAATTTAATTTTAAGGAACACCTTCAAATTAAATTTCAAAAGTTGCATGATGAGTGGATTGATAACAAATTTTTCTTTTACATACATGCATTTTCTCCTAGAGATAGGCAGAAACTTCAGAACAGCATGTACTGCACTTTACATTCACACCACTTGTGAGGACTACCCACCTGAACTTACTGAAGACCATTTAAGATGTATTTTAATTGATTTCTACTGACTTTCAAACAACCAAAATCCTGCTATTGTCTTAGAACTTGAAATGGGAGAAGGCTTAAGATTAATCATAATTGTTTCAGAAATATTGTGAAAGCTTTCTACACCGCTGGTATGATTTATGATGTCCTAACTACATTTGGTGATCTGACGGATGAGGCAGCCCAAAACAGAAAGTATGCCAAGTGGAAGGCTGCTTACATTCATAACTGTCTTAAGAATGGAGAGACACCAGTTCCAGGTAGAATATTTTTCATTATAGCCTGATAAGTCAGTACTAATAATTACACTGGTTTAAAAATTTAACTTTATTGTTACACTAGCTGACCTGCCGAACTTCGTTCTGCCTAACAGTTGATTCTTTAATTTTTTAGTTTTTTTTTTCTAAAATAAACATAGCCTAAGTAACTCCTTATTACATCAGCTAACTGCCAATTAAAGTCCCGCCAAAATCGGTCCAGCCATTTCAGAGTAGCCGGAGCAAACGGACAGACAGATAAAAATTGTAAAAAATGTTATACAACAGACACTCCAATTTTATAATACATTGTAGTAAAAAATGGTTATTTCAATATTACAAACAGAAACTTCAATTTTATTTATATTTATAGATAACAATAATGCAAGAAATTGATAATATGCATGTGTTTAACTCGTGTTCAATATCTAAAAATATTCTATCACATCAATATTTGTTTCTATGGTCAAGTCGAAAATACCCTAAAAGTTTTGTGAGCGTGGAAATAAAAGGCATTGGAAAAAGATCACATCAACTCGCGCTTGATTGATTTAATTTTTTATACTTTTGTGATAGCCCAATACACATACAAAGTTTGATGCTTTAATGTATATACTGTTTATATCATAGAGTGAAGACAAAATAATGACAAAAACACTGATAAACACAATGTCTTTTACTTTTTAATATTTTCTTTATTTATTGATCAACTTTTTTGTAATATTCTGTGAAAATTTCATAGATTCATCTAATATAGTTCCAAATAGATAGGCAGGCAGGCAGCTAAAATGGACAGTGGAGGCTTGGTTATGGGGTTCCTGTTTTCACCTTACTGTTTGGAACCCTAACAAAAACCGGGATTCTCATATATGTTCTGTAATTAAGATATTTCTTGCAACTCCATTAGAGAATTTGCCCTAAAATCGTAGGAAGTATGATTTACAAGAAGAATAGACAAGAACTAGCTTTTGCCCGCGACTTCGTAAGTGCATATGTCACCGGAAAGTGGCAAACTTCGTAAGATTATAAAATAACTTTCGATAAATTGTTAAAGTAAAATTTGTAATGCATTTTTACGCTTCAAAATTTGATAGCTTTTAGATTCTCGATTTTGTTCCGAGATATTGTGAACCAAAATAAAATGGCGACCAATTAAACCACAAACAAGTCTACAAGAAACAGGCTCTCAGTGGTTTGTTCAATAGTGACGTCACATGTACGCCATAGAGTTACGTATTAAATGGACTTCCTGTTGTCCGATGTTGGTTGAGTTTACTTTGGGTGTGTAGTTTTAGGTATAACCATAATTTTTAATATGAATGTACATTCGGCTTAAATTACGGTTGTGACCAGGGAAAGTAGTCGGAGCCCCGCTGGGCAGGTCACCTATTTCTGCTTGCAAGGTTTTAATTACCTAACATAACATGAACCTAGCCTATCCGTGTCTGTCCTATTCAATCCGTAACTCTATGACGTCACATCTAAACAAACCAATGAGAGGCTAGTTTCTTGTAGACGTATGCTCTGATTGGTCGCTATTTTATTTCAGTTCAGAATTTCTTTGAATGAAATCGAGAAATTATAAACTATGAAATTTTGATGCGTAAAAAAGTATCCGAATGTTCAGTTTGCAATTTATCGAGAGTTTACAAACTCTCAAGTTATTTTTTAATCTTACGAAGTTTCCCACTTTCCGGTGACACATATCCCGGTTTTTGTCATTCCTGTACGAATTTTGGGAAATCCTCTCTTAATGCTACCTTACACTCCCCAAGGAACCATCATTCCCAGATCTTTAGACCAGTAGTGTCGGCTGTGCATAGTCTGTCAGTCACTCAGTAACGGAAGAATCTAAGTATACTAATATTACAAAGCTGAAGAGTTAGTTTGTTTGGTGTTTGCACGCGCGAATCCCAGGAACAACAGGTTCGAATTGAAAAAATCGTATAGTGTTGGATAGCCCCTTTATGTAGGCTATCTAAATAATATAATAAAAATATCACGCTACAACAAATAGAAGCGGAGCATTTATGTAAAATGTGACGCAGACAAAGTTGCGCGGATCAGTTAGTTTTACATATCGACTAGCACATCGCCCGCGACTTCGTTCGCGCGGGTTTAGTTGGTAGTTTGGTACCTCGCGAACTTCCCCTTACCCTCCCTTCTACCCTGATAAAGGGTAATGTGTAAATTACTTATTACTGGACTAAACGTAGGGCAGTTAGCTTAAACCGCAACATTTTTCTTACTTAGAGTATTTTTATGTAAGTAAGGGTCCTAATTGAATAATTTAAAGTGTAAGTAATTTATATGCACATAACCAATCTTATTTATAAAACAACTAGCTGACCCGCGCAACTTCGTCTGCGCCACATTTTCCATGAATGTCCCGCTCCTTTTAGTCGTAGCGAGAAATGGGCTATCTAACACTGAAAAAATTTTCAAATTGGTCCAGTAGTTTCGGAGCCTATTCATTTCAAACAAACAAATAAATTTCATCTTTTTAATATTAGTGTAGATATAAATAGATTACGATTAATATCATGATACTAAAATCACCATTATTCCATTTCACCCGGGTTTTAATTGAATCATTTGAACAAAAAGCGGTCATTGTGACTTAACCATAATAGTTAAATATAATATTTACCCTCGCGGACTGTTTTGTAGAAATTGATATCCTCTATAAAACTTTAGTACATCACTTGTTCTATTGTCAATAGTTTTCGCAGCTTACGCGGTAAGTATAAGAATATTTTTTGGATATTTTTCTCACACCTTGGGTTACATTATCAAAGTTTTCATACCTAACTTTGAATAATCTGTAGGCTAATAGTATGTAGGGATAATGTAGGTTACCAATGGTGAAATAATTTTTCTAATCGGTTCAGTATAGTTTAGGAGCGTATTCAATTCAAACAAACAAATCATTCCTCTTTATAATATTAGTGTAGATTAACTGCTGCGGTTTCGAAATCCTGGAAACTAATGTTATTTTGTAACCTACTTTTTTAATTCTTTATTTATAAGTAAGGGTTTTTTATCCATAAGGATACGTCAACCCCATTGTACCTTATACTTTACTAGTCATCCCCCGCGGCTGGCTAGTCAACTGCAACTTTCTTATTTTTTATTTCTTTCATAAGAACCTCCTTCTCACAATAATAAACACAACAATAAAAGAATTAGCGAAATCGGCACATCCGTTCACGCGTGATGCGATGACCAAAGGAAATAGGGATTCATTAGAATAGAATACTCTTTATTATGTACACCATATAAGTTACAGAAAAAATAGATGAAGAAAACATTACATAGGGTGACACAATGGGCGGCCTTATCGCTAAAAGCGATCTTTTCAAGACAACCTTAGGGTGGATTTTAAAGAAAAAGGAAATACAGTACTGTAGGTAGTCTTAGGTGTACGATTTATAATATAAATAAAGATATCTATACTAATATTATAAAGAGGTAAAATTTGTTTGTAAGTTTGTATGTAGGGGGTAATCTCAGGAACTACTGGTCCGATTTGAAAAATTCTTTCAGTATTAGATAGCCCATGTATCGAGGAAGGATACAGGCTATCATCACGATAAGACTAAAAGGAGCCGAGCATTAATGGACGCGAAAATGTGACGCAGACGAAGTTGCGTGGGTCAGCTAGTAATAGATAAATAAATACAATTATAATTTTGAAACAAAAAGCATAGAACCCAAGCAAAAACGGTAAAAGAGAAAGGTTTTACTGACACGAGCAATGCATTCGATAGTCGCACCGATTGAACCGTAAAAGATTTGCCGTAGAAGCTGGTGGAATGCATTGGCATCTCTAATCTCAAATTTCCGATGACCTCAGATATCGATTATGTGTCATGAAGGAAATTAAAACGTTCTTTAAGGTAAGTGGGGGTTGTAGGATTGAACAGAATACTGTAGAGCAGAAATAAAATATGAGAATCCCGGCGAAGACGAATGGGAAGCCACTTGAGCTTTGTGCGAAATTCAGAGATGTGATCATATTTGCGCAGGCCAAACATAAATCTTATGCAAAGGTTTTGAAGACGCTCAAGTTTATCGAGTTGTGCCTGAGTGAGATCGATATAACTGACATCAGCATAGTTCCCCAACCGTCTAAGGGACTTGGCAGATGCAAAAATTTTACGACTTACGTCCTGGAGCTGCGGACCCCAAGACAGATATTTGTCGATCCAAACCCTAAGGTTCTTAACCTTGTCATTTATTGGAATAGTAGTTCGGTTAAATTGAACCTGGGGAAGCTGTGACCAATTTAATTTTGGAATCATCCTAAAATAGAGCTGCCAACAACAATGACCTGAGTCTTCGACGGATTAACCTGAATCCCATTTGCCTCACTCCACACACAGATTGTAGCCAAATCCATGTTTATTGCAGTAATTGCATCAGCCAAATCTGCAAGGGCAGCTTGTTGGTAAGTAAATCGTCTGCATAAAGGTGGTAGGAAGACAAAAGTTTTTTGGAGATGGCGTTTATAAATATTGCGAAGAGTAAGGGAGATAAAACGCCACCCTGAGGTACACCGGCAGTTGTATAACACCAGGAAGAGTTAGATTATTCTATGCATATACGTTGCCGGCGGCCATACAGGTAACTGCGAAACCAGTCAATCGCCGTTGGAGATATGTTAAGCGAGCGAAGTATGCCAAGCAGGATATCGAAATCGACAGTATTGAATGCATTACTAATGAATGGTAGTTTACTATACGGACCTTGTAGAAACCAGAACAAATTTCCGTGCGTTCAGGCGATTTTGCCATACCTATTACTGGAATCAAAAGTAGCTCACAATTTAGGACCCATAAATTCAGTGTAATTTATAATCCGTGGTGCTTGGCAACTGGGCTTAACCCAGTTGTATATGTCCCTTGGTGCCTATTGGCCTAACTCAAATCTGTCTCCTGCTTGATAAGGAGGGAAGTGGAAATTATATTTATCTTTTCCTACTCCTCCGCTGTACTTTCTGATTAATTTCGATGCGGGATCCAAGACAGTTGAATCGTTTCTCCGGGACTCGTCGGGCTTCATTAGCTCGGCGTTTTTCTGGTGGTCGCCACTGTTGATTCTGGCTTTCAGGAGTTGCAGTGGTTGGGAATGTGTGGCGGGCTTGTCCCAATAAAAAAAAAAAAAAAATTATGCATTACTAAAGTCAGTAAGCAAAGAACCGTCAAACTTCCTCGTTCCATGCCTAACCGTATGTCATCGGTAACGTTCACTAAGACCGTTGAGGTGCTATGACCAGGACGAATTCCGGATTGAAAAGGGTTCAGCAGACTATTTTTACTTAAAAAAGCACTAAGCTGATTGTGGAAGAGGCGTTCGAGGACTTTGGAGAGGATAAAAATAGGACGGTATTCGGAAAAGGAATTAGGATTTGCCTTTTTGGGTAAGGGAGTGATTTTGGCCTCTTTCCAAGATGATGGAAAGACCCCATGGGATATTGAGTAGTTTAGGATATAGCAAAGGAAAGGAAGGATTTCTTCAAGGACAGGGAGTATAATTTTTCGACAGACACAATCACCGCCAACTGCATTAGAGGTGATTGAAACTATACTGTTCTTAAGGGCGCTTTCACATTTTTTCTTGAATTTTAGCGTTTTATTCGAATTTTGATGTGTGATTTTGCTTTAGATATAGCCTTAAAAAAACTAAAAATATAGGCAGGACAGTTTTGTCAAAGCGCTCTTACAAAATCGAATAGCTCAGGTTGACTAAAGTTGAATACCGCGCGTCACAAGATTATATTGATTTTCGACAATTATTTTAAAATATTTACTTTACTTTCAATTAGACCAATTTTTTTTTCAAGCAATATAGCAATGCCAACTTAATTAATAAATATTTTTTATTTGAATTTTGATTATAATTTCATAGACAAAAATTATAGTTTCGTACGGAAAATTGACAATAACTCTCAGTTTTACAGAATTATTTTTGGTGTATTACTGTATGAATCGTAATAAATTGATTTGAGCATTCCAAAGTAGAAGATACAGTTGTACCGTGGACATTTTTATAAATGATTAAATTATAATATCTTCGGTGTACCAAGGTATCAAAAGATACCCTAAAGCAACGTTTTGTGAAACATCCTTTGCGGAGTCAAGGATTTTACTGATGTACGTGAACAAATTGAAATATTTATTTAGAACACTCCCCAGATAAATGATCAAACTATTTTATGCATATTTTTGTTTTTTTTTTTTTTTAAGGCTATATCTAAAGCAAAATCACACATCAAAAATCGAATAAAACGCTAAAATTCAAGAAAAAATGTGAAAGCCCTCTTAACATCACAATCAGAGAATTGACTAAAAATAAATGAGGAATGATCCGGAGCTGCGAGGTTTGAAAGATAGTTTAATGTAGTTGCCTTCAAGGTCCCATTACTGGAGACGAAGACGAGAAGATTTTCATTTTGATTTAGAAAGAATTACACACAACTATTTATATACTTACCTGCCTAGCCTTTGTCCAACTATATTGGGTTCGGCTTCCAGTCAAACCGGATATAGATCAAAACCAATATTTTACGTGGAGCGGCTGCCTACCAAGACCTCCACAACCCATTAACTGGGTAACACGGTTCTCCTTGGCAAGACTGGTGTCATATTTTCTGGCTTCTGATTATCCGTAACGACTGCCAAAGATCTCCAAATGATAGCCGGGACCAACAGCTTAACGTGCTTACCGAGGCACGGAGGAAACTCGGTACCTATGTTAAGATGGTCACTCATCCACAGACCAACCTTGGCAAGCGTTGCTTAACCTTGAAGATCGACCCGTGCGGTGGTTTTAATTTGTATACTATGCTACTATAATTATATAGGAACCTTTATTTATGTTACACACGCCTATATCCTATGATCCATGAAAGAGAATTATTGCCTAGTCTTCTGAATTAAGCCACAAATATTACCTACTTGATGAAATATTGTTAAAGAAAAAACTTGCCAATTCAGTTTTATTCTGCTGTCTTCACTCAAACTTATTTTTTGAATGAAAGCTCCTTAAAATAATACTTAAGAACAGTTTTTAAAGAAAATGTGGTCCTGTGTTTGAGACTAATTAAAATATACCCTATAATGTATAATTTCAGGACCAATGCAGTCAGAAGAAGGTGACGAAAATGCCGAGGGTACTTCTCCAAGTGATGGCCAATCGGCTCCAGCCCCGGCTCCTACAGGCATGCCTCAAGTACCTGGTTTTACGTCAGTTACTCCTGCAACCCCGCCAGTGGCTCCATCAAGCTTCAACAGTTTTCTGCCTGATCCGAATGCTGCAATGAGAGCAGCATCCCAACTGCCTCCAGTACCTTACACTCCGGATCCAAATCCTGGTGGGTTCGTACCTTATGATCCATCTCAGCAACAACAACCGGAACCTTCGACTAATTTGTACGGCGATAATAGAGTCGCGCAATTGTCTCCAGATCAAATTGCAAAAGCTCAGAAATATTGTAAATGGGCTAGCAGTGCTCTCAACTATGACGACATAAAAACTGCTATTGGAAATCTTAAAAATGCTTTGGAATTACTCCAAACAGGCCGTGATCCTGCTTGAATAACAGTACATAGTATATGTGATAAATACTGTATGTATAAATTGTTTATTTTTTAATGTTCGTTTTATCAAATAATGTTGAAGGCAATTTCAAGTGCTTATTATAGTTAACATTACAATTAAATATATATTTTGTAGGCTTTTACGCAATGATACCTGAATATAAGGCAGCTTTAAAACTACAAAGTTTTTTATAAAACCCTGTCAGCAATTCGGAATCTCAAGGTCAGACGACGTCGCGTGCTGCCGAGCCAGTTTTAATATAGACAATTCAGTTTTGAAATCAATTTAGCTAGAACTTTCTCATATATAAGCAAAACACGATTTATAAAAAGTTTAATAGGCCATTTACTAATTACTAGGTATTTATGTACCACTTCAGTTCTTAAACTCATCATTATCACTCACAAAGCTGGGCTGACGCCGGTTTTTGCACTTTCCCAAAGCCATAACTTATTTTCTGCTGAAGCCAAAAGTAGTAACACATTAGCAGACACATTCTAAGGTACTCAGGGTGCAGGCTACGTTATTTTCTCATATTAATAAATTAATCATAGACCTATGGGGCTCGTAGCTTTCAATGATTTTCTGTAATATAAACAAATGAAAAAATTTATGGACATTGTAAGATCGTTATCACACTTTATCTCAATAGTTATATTATTTAAAAATGTATGTATTATAATTATAATATTTCCTTATATGATTGTAAAATTATAAATTTATATCATAAACAAATATATTATGAAGCTGGTTTTTACGAATTTATTTGCGAGAGCTTTTGCTATAAATTAAACATTGTAGTAAGCCTGTAAGCACTAGAATATGTTGTTCATGAAACACTATATTTCTTATACATAAAGATACAAATAAAACATATTATTGATAAATACTTCCCATTTATTCATTGACCATTACTTCACTTACATCACACACCACAAAGTAAACAGTAAGATAAAATCATTGCTATTACATACATTAATATTTTATTAAAACAATATTAATGTTGCCTTTTATGTAACTTAAAGTTAAGAAGCTATAATTGTTTGTAAGAAATAGGTACACCAAAATAAACGATTGAAAACAAAAAAAAAACATTAAAAAGCTTTGGCGTTATTAATGACTATGATTTTGAGCAAATAATATAAAGTTAAAAGGTGCTGTTATTTTTATATCATATTTTTTTTATTAAGTGCATTAAATATTTACTAAGCCTATCAATATGCATTGGCAGTTATTGTTATGAATCTACGAATGTGACACACATACACACACTCACACATACAAAATGAACCTAGCACGTATCGCTTAAATTAATATCACTTTTAGGTACAAATTACTCTCCCGAGGCGCGTCCACCTAGTTAGAGAATTAAAAATTAACTTGAATGTTCTATTTTAATTAACCAAATGGTTGACTTTTCACAATAATATGCATGCACTATCAGGGTTTTATACTAAAAAGCTGATTAATATAACAAATAAATACTCGCAATTTATGACTAGCTTCATCACAGCGTGATTCTTAATTACCCATGGAGCAATATTTTTGAATATTCTTAAGATACCCAGTAAAATATGAACATCTCCTAACCTCAGACATTCATAGATAACTCAGGTCATATTTTTTCCTAATTTTACTCTGAAATATGACGCTATTACCTATTCAAGATAATAGCTACGTATGCCACTGCTTTTAAAATGTAACATAATAGTAAAATTTAATTATTCTCGCTTGAGCCCATTCCCGTTCTGTGTGGCAGTGGCTCTCTCGATTTCTTCTCGGCGACTTATTTGATACCTGTTAAAATGTTAACACTTTATTAATTATGTTGATGTCATGTATAAAATAGTATATAATAAATAATAATAATAAATAAAATATAAATGCAGGTTTATCCTAGCGTGTCCAAATGGCAACTGAATGTAGAACACCTAAAAACATATATGGCCCTTGCCCAGCTCACTGCTCAGTACAATAAGCCGTGATATTAATAGTTTGCTTTCACGGCGTTGATTTTATTAACACGTTGCTAACTTTAAATAACACTGAGAAATGCGTCTTCAATGCTAAACGACTGGTCGCCAAGAACTTGTAATTAAATTTAGTCATTTGAAGGACCAATGCCCATTACAATTTTGTAATTGCTATAACCCGATCGGCTGGAACGTGTAGGTATTATTTGCGCGACACAGTGGTTCGTCATCGCGGATTCCCTGGCCGATTGCCAAAACAATGCCAGTGTGCGATAGCACTCATTTTATTTCGTAACTCTTGTTTATACCACATAAAAATTGGTCAAGGTACCTACACTACCCTTAGTAGGGCCGTACCGTAGAAGTAAGAAGTAAATTATATTCTTTTACGAAAACATGTAGCAGGTTTTAGGTCTCAATCTTAAGCTTGGTAAAATATCTATCAATTTTTATGCGCCTGTAAAACACTTTCTGGCGTTTTACTACTCACTTTTTTTATTACTGAGGTAGGTGGTTTCAGCTCATTTTCTTTTTTATTTCTAGTTTCGTTTGATATTTAAATGAATGTTTTATATCAACGGTGGGATGACATGAATTCGAAGAATATTCGGCTAAATTTTACCAGTACTGACGTCAATAATTACTACCCACGGGGATAGCTTGCAGCCAAATTATTATCGAATCTATAGGTATGGGTTACTTTAAAATCTTCATTTTCATTGATTAAACTTTGATCAGGGCGATGGTACTATACGAAAATTAAAAACATGTTACCACACAACGAGTCTTCCGCTCAGCATGAAGAAGAAAACCAGCGCCGGCGCGCAGCGGTCGAAGGGATCGCCTACCATTACATGCGAATATGCTGCTAATATCATCAACAGGACGAGGCCTATATTAGCCGTATTCTTAATTTTATCTGAAACAGAAAAACAGCTTCAATAAAGTTTCTAAATATTGTATAGTCATCCCCCAAGGCTCCATATTCTACCCCAAAGGCATAGGTGTATACAACTTAACTATAGCATTCATGCTATTTATTTATTTATAGCTATGCTATGCATATATTAGTATTCAACCTCGCACTTGCCAGTCAGTACACACTCTCAATTTTATGCTCGTACTTTAAATTGCATAAATTACTATCGGTGACAAAGGCGCTTTGAGTATCTAAAATATCATTCTATATAAGTTTAGGCATGAGGTGTACAATAAAGTATATAATAAATAAATAAATATCTGAAGGTCTCTTTGTACTACATTTTTACGCGAATAGATCTTAAGTTTACATAGAGGCTTCTAACAAAAGCTCTAAGGCCGGCTCTCCTCCAATATTTATATAAAATAAAACTACTTATGACCTTTTTGTAGCGTTCATTTGACGGCCCAATTTTGTTGACGACCAAAAGCTAGCTTCTACTAGTATATTTATTTTTTCAGATTATTGCTTTATCTTTCAAATATTTACGTAGCGTATAAAATAATGAGATCACCCGTTTCCGGCACGATACATGCCATCAGTTTGCCTGTTTTAACATTATAATGGTTCAACAGTATACATGGCCACTAAGTTCGTCAACCTCTTGCGCTCCACGCTACTGCAACTGCTTCTCACAGTGGATACGTTAGCGAACTTGGTTCGCACTTGACAACACACAAAGCTCGTGCGCCTATAAGTATACCATTATGAATAGGTATCTATTGTCGTGACAGAGCATTTATGTTTTGTAATGAAATTATGTAAGAACCTGAAAATTCCATAAAAATAAATACCGTAAAACGGGGTGAATAGATAGATCTTCGAACTTTGGTAACGATTTTCGTAATGTTGCAGAATTGATAACCATTTTTCTAAGCATGTATTTATTGAGTCTTAGGCCAGACTATTGAAATATAATTGTTTCTATTCGGATATGTTTGTAGTTATTTAAAAAAAACACAAAACATACGTGATTTCTATTTACCTCCCATCAGGGGACAAAAGAGACACCTGAGGGGTGATTAGACAAATTTCGTAGGGCTGCCTCATTGTAGTTTCCCTGATTATTTTTTAAGATAAAGGCAAGCAAACTCGAGAAGGTTTCTTTAAAAAATCATATTTAGTTTAAAGTAAATTTATAATTTCTATATATTATCAATAACAAAAATCAATAAAAATAAACAAATTTAGAGTGTATCTCGAAAACATAACTAAAAATAAAAATGCAATTGACTGTAAAATAATATTCTTTATATCATGTGAATCAGGAATTATAATAAAATTCCATCAAAAACAATAATTATTAATAGTAATTACCTATCTCAACATATCAAACTAAACTCTCTCAAACAAAATCAACAAATCTCTTTCTAAACAAACGTTAACTTCAATCTCGAATTAAAACAAAAAAAAATGCACTTTGCCTCTAAAATAATACTCTTTTTTTCCATATTCTTATTAAATACCACTATCAACGGTGCTTTCAGCTTTGTGGCAGCCCTGACATAATCATGGCTAATCACCCCTCTTTCGTAACTAATCACCCCTTTGCTGTGTCTATTAACCATATTCGCGTGCCTATTAACCCCTCAGGCGTGTCTATTCACCCCTTTCGTGTATCTATTCACCCCGAAAAATTAAAGAAAACAAGGCTTACGAAATAAGAACAATTTTGTATAATAATGCATATCCTAACCTCAATAATTACAGCAAAATATATTTATAACTCCACTGACCATAACTTAAAGATAATTTTAAACGATTATGACCGAAATTCACCAAAACACGGAGATTCAAACTTACCCGTACTTAACGACTTATTTTGTTGTCAACTTTGACAGTAAGTTTTGACGTTTTTCGCGATATTGCCACAAATAAAACGTTGCCAGACTAAGATAAATAATACCAAAAAATTACTAGATTTGCGGGTTTTTTACTGGGGTGACCGAGTTTGCCATAAAAAACGTTTCAAATTAACCCAAGATTTTTCTCTATTCCCCCCGCGAGTTCTATTCACCCCGTTTTACGGTATTGAAACTGTTGCCAAACTTGCGATATAGGTAAATTTTTCGTGCGCAGAAACCGCCGTAGTTTGTTGATAAAACTTAAATCAGTGTTTACCATCATACCTAATGTATTAAAGTACAATAATTGTAGGTACTGAACTGTGAGATAGTACAGATGCCAGCACATCAAGCTACAACAATCTGTCAAATTTCTTTAGTAGATTTTCAACTTTATCACCGAATCGTTAGGTTCAAAGTTGATTGGGAAAATTAGACATTAGATAGCTTGATGTGCTGGCGACTGTAGGAACCTAGCAGACGCCTAAATATTACTGAAACAAAGCATTACACTTACGACTAGGTATAGTTGCCAGGGCTAGTCCAAATAATATTTCGAGGCCTCCTACAGCCCTTCGATACCATTTCGAAGGTAACTTGAAGTCTAATGTTTCCGTTAATGGAAACACTTTTGCGTATCTCACATATTCTTTTCTCTGAAACAAATCAAATATAATATTATTTTACACCTGTATTTCCAAAGGATGCATGTTTTACAAGTTTTCTCTGAGATATTTTTCAATTTAAAAGGAGGAAAGGCAAGGAGCAGAAATATAGGGCGCTACTTACTACTACGCAATTAAAATAAAGGCCTTCTTCATAAAAAACGTTTTAACCTTATGCTTCGTTTAAGCATTGCTTACATGGCATGGACTCCGGGAAGGAAGCTTTCAATAAAACATACAAAAACATTATTTTTTTTGTAGACAACTGGAATGAAATAGACCTATCTAATCCGAGGCGAGGAACTTGCTCTCTCGCGTTTGGCCTTGTATACGTTTTCTTTAGTTCTGGGCAAAATAAAACCCCCTGAAAAATGTCTTGCCAGCGGCCATGTTTGCTTAGTAGATTTTAACATCAAATTCATTACAGAACATTTAAATTAAGACCCAATAAGTTCAATTAGACTCTTATCGAATTTGTTGTTTTATTACATTTTCTAATTAATGTCTTTGCCCCTTGACATTCATTCTTTGCAAATAAACGTTTGGGTTCCTGCTAACCACAGAATCTGCTAATTAATTGAACAGGAACACAACACGATAATCACAAATTGATGAGGCTGGCCGAAAAAAAAACCGGACAGGTGCGAGTCTGACTCGCGCACCGAAGGCTTCGTACAAAGTCGTATGTAGATAGTTCGTCTATTAGTCCAGTAGAATTCGACGCTAAAAAAGGCTAAAATCATAAAGCTGGATGTAGTTCTGGTTTTTTGTTGGATAGACTAGTTAGTATGAATCCTTTGCAACTTCGAAAAACTTTTACTCGATGCGCGCCACGCGATTTTCTGCGAAATTATGGAACTTTTCTTACTTTTTGCTCTAAAAGTCAAAAAAATGCATTTTCGACAGATAAAACTCAGTATATAGATACATAAATTTACAACAATTTAAGCACAACCGCAGCTCTGTGAGTCTTATATAGAAGGCATGATTTGGTATATAAAAGACATGCGAAAGGGGTTTCGCATGCCTTCTTTCTATACCAAATCAAAGTTTTACGAACCTTCACCCCAGCCTCTGAAAACGTCTCGCTCAATGCCAACACATAGCAGTGGTGGATGTGGAATACCTCCTGCATACTGTCATCTCGAATCGAAACTCATCTATTCAAGCGATTGTGGTAATCTACGTCACGTACACGATTTGCCAATATTTTGCTAGGATCGGGAGCAAAATTTGAAATTGACATTTTCGAGAAAAAATTACCATCTTTGAAGGGTCATATCTTGTTCAATCCATATAAGGTTCAAAGAGCTGTGGTTGGGCATAAATTATTGCAAATTTAGGTGTCCTATACAGATGCTGAATGTAACTTGTTAAAAATGCTTAGTTTTTGGCTTTTAGAGAAAAAAGTCCCAGTTTATCTCGTGCTGCGCAGCGAGCACAAGCTTTTCGAAGTTGCAAATTTAGATTCACATCACCCTAACTGATATATAGGTATACCTACTACATAACAAAAAATGCAGGCCTACATCGAGTTTTGCTATTTTAATGTTAATTTCCACTGGATTATATTACGAGCACTGACTCTCGATTTTTTCTGAAATATTAAAAAATCAGACTCCTTTTTACTTGTGCTTTAAGACCTTTCCTCTTGCCAAATTTCATGATTCTAGGTCATCTGGAAGTACCCTATACCCTACCCTACACCCCCTACCCTCTGTACCCTATAGCACTGTTCAATCTGTACATGGATGCACTCATCGTCGCGCTCAGTAGCCACCATGTTGGCTGCCACGTTGATGGTGTATGTGTAAACAATCTGAGTTACGCAGACGACATGGTGCTACTGAGCGCGTCGGTATGTGGATTACGCAAGTTATTGCAAGTGTGAGGGTTACGCGAACACACACGGCCTCATGTATAATGTCGCTAGAAGTCAATACATGGTCTTTCAGGCCGGCGCCAAATGCTCTCAACATGTACCACCCATTCGCCTGAATGATGTACCTTTGGAACGGGTGGACCAATTTAAATACTTGGGGCATTGGGTAACAGCCGACATGAGGGACCATGTGGACATCGATAGGGAACGGAGGGCACTGTCGAAAAGAGCTAATATGATAGCCCGTAGGTTTGCACGTTGTTCAAATCAAGTTAAGATAACGCTTTTTAAAGCCTTTTGCACTTCTTTATACACGTGCAGCCTATGGATTTCCTACACACAAGCGGCTTACAGTGCCCTTCGTATCCAATACAATAACGCGTTCAGAGCGGTGTTGGGGCTGCCCCGCTTCTGCAGTGCCTTGGGCATGTTTGCGGAAGCGCGCACCGACTGTTTCGACACCACCATGCGCAAGCGGTGCGCGTCCTTGGTGCGCAGGTTGCGGGGCAGCTCCAATACAGTGCTGGCGATGATCGCCGGGAGATATGACTGCCCGTATATCGGACACTGCTGTAGCAGGCATGTTGCTAGCTGTGTCCGATAATATGTCTGTGTTTTATGTATTCTGGTTGCTGTATGGGTGCTTTTTGGTTACCTGAAATAAATGCTTTTTTTTTTATTTTTTATTTATAGGTTTTACTTGCGATGGATTATCTAAATATGTCGCAAAAATTATGCATAAATCGCCGTATCTTTTTTAACCTTGATTATTTTAGAGCTCCAAGGAGCCGTAAACATATATATATTATTAAACTAGCTGTCCCCCGCGGCTTCGCTCCCATCAACTGGCAACCCTACGTAGGTACCCATTATTTTTTTGCTTTTGAGCCTTACCTGTATTCTGGCGAACTAAACGAACTAAGAATTATTCAACTCGGTCCAGCCGTTCTCGAGTTTTAGCGAGACTAACAAACAGCAATTCATTTTTATATATAAAGATTAATTTTAACATAATACCTCCACGCTTACCTAAGAAAAGTGGTCGTGATAGACCATAGAATTATACATATAAAAACCGGTAGAGTGGCAAGGGAGCGTGTCGGTGCCCGCGCGACGACATGCTCACGCTGACCACGACCGCGATCGTGACAAATTATAAGAATTCCGTGTTGGTCAGTGGTGGTCGATTGACAAATTAAGTCTTGCTATAAAATTTTATTTTTAATTTGTCAATCGTTTCAACCCCGTTAGAAAACCGATGTAAAATTACGTGTTTTTACTTATTTTAATTATAGCGTAACAAACTTTCGTAAAGTGAGTTAATAAAATTTTAGGTTAACAATCGATGAAATGTTTATAATATTTTCTGGAAATACCTACCGTTTTTATTTATTTTTTGGCTCTAATTTTTTTTTGATTCGATAACGTTCCGATTTAGTCAATCACTAGCGTACCTATTTGAAAAATAAATTGCTTTTGCATTTGCACAGCATATAGCGTCCACTATTATTTTGTGTGTGGGTAAGTTGTACATCATCTGCCTAGCCTTTTCCAAATTATATTGGGGTCGGCTTCCAGTCAAACCGGATTCAGCTGAATACCAGTATTTTACGTGGAGCGGCTGCCTACCAGACCTCCACAACCCGTTAACTGGGTAACACGGTACTCCTTGGCAAGACTGGTGTCAGATTTTCTGGCTTCTGACTATCCGTAACGACTGCCAAAGATCTCTAAATGACAGCCGGGACCAACAGCTTATCGTGCTTTCCGAGGCACAGAGGAAACTCGGTATGTTAAGATGGTCACCCATCCACAGACCAACCTCGGCAAGCGTTGCTTAAAGATCGACTTGTGCGGCTGTTATTATTTAGCACGAGCGGTAAGTTGTACGGTGCACGGTAAATACACGCTGTGTTTGATGGGATAAGGTTTATAATAATTGTTTGTGTAGTACGTTCTGTTTTGAGAAATGCGGGTGTGTGCGCGACTGCGTATCTATTGCTTTTACTGAAGTGCATGTGTAGTAGTTGCCGTTTTGGAGGGCCATACTGGAGACACAGGCTTCCTATACATTTTCGTTCACGGGGCATATCTCCTTGTTTATTATATCTAAGTGATAGACCGACAGACAGACAACTGTCGGTCTGTCGGGTTTCGCATTTACCTTTTTTGGTACGGAACTCTAAAAAGATGCGTCTTATAACTGCCGCTCACGTAAACTTTTACAATGTGTAAAATGTTAAATGTAATCTGTCTACTATAGTGGATCGTTAATGTTTACATTACGTGATCACCAAGGCGAAAACTATTTCAAGGCAGTCTTTATTATAGATATCCCCGATATATGTTTGTAAAACAAATTGCGTAAAATACGTTAGATATTATTGAATGAGCTGTCGGACCCAGTTCCAGAGTCGAGATTTGATTCGTATTATTATCATTGGAAGCCGCGAGTGTTTACTTACGTATTGTAGGTAAAGAGCGATTGATATTTGTCCATTCGTTTACATTTACAATTTATACATACCTTGTTATAACAAGACTCGGTACAACAAGACTGAAGATAACTTGTAAAATATCATATTTCACCTTGGCCTATCTAGCGGTTTATTGGTAGCTTTTGCCCGCAGCTTTGCTCCCGAGGCCTATCCCACCGGAACAATGATTTTTGTTTGGGAGAAAATGTCGGCTGTCACAGGTCACTCGGCTATAGTGAAAGAATCAGCATGTTCACCTGGGCGATTTTAAGTGTATAGGTACATGCCTCCTTCTGCGGAGCAGTCATGCTAGCGAAGGAGGTGGCGGAGCGGGAGAGGAGACCCTCTCGTCCCGGCCGCCGTGGTAGACGCCGCGGGCGTCGGGGGCCACCTGGTGACCTCCGGCCACCGTAGGCGCGGGCCTGTGGACGGCGAGCTATGGGTGGCTCGCCGTCCGTCCGTCTAGTGACGACAGGCCGTGTCGACGGCGCGTTAGTGTTCCACGCGCGCCTCATTGAGAGTCAGCAACACAGAGGGGCCCGAAAGGGCCGACGCCTGCCGGAGTCGCGGGATTATTCGCAAGAGACACCGTGGCTCCGGAACACAAAGGGCAATGAAGGAACATGGATGGGTTTTAGTCAGTAGAAGTCTGACACTCCCTCCCGCTACACCCAGAGCGGGAGGAGACATTGGATGATTTCCCATCCCTAAAAAAAAAAAGTGTATATAGGTACATAGTATATGTATATGGGCGTTGCTCTGTGGGTCTGGTCGTTTGTGTATAATTCATAATTCTTTATTGTACACCAAAACAACTTTTATGATACAGTCATACGGCCTAATACTCATATTAAAGTACATGTACAAAAAGGCGAGCTTAACTCAAAGTTGAGTTTTCTCCCAGTCTGATAGAGTTCACCTTAGGGTAAGATCCAGTGCACAAATAATACCTATACATAAGTATTTATATATTTAAACACATATATGTAGGTACATTATGTCATTGTGAAAGGAAATTATGCTCTTTAATTTTCCTCAGAAGACATCAAGAGTAAGGCTGTCGTGTAGAGAGTGTAGAAGAGAGTTCCAGAGACGCACTGCAGTAACTGAGAAGGAGCCATCATATATAGCGGCTGGAAGTATGACGCGGAGTGCGAAGGAGAAGAGAAGTGGCAGTGCGACAGGGTTTACCCCTTGGAATGAGGTACTCAAAGCGTTCACGCAGCTATTGAGGAGAATTGGGATTGTGCATCATAGTATAGAGAAGGGATAGGATATGGGTATCCCGCCGACGCCGAATTGGCAGCCACTTCAATCTGGTCCTAAACTCCGCCACATGGTCGTATTTGCGAAGGCCAAAAATAAAGCGAATGTACAAGTTCTGCAGCCGCTCGAGTTTGTTTAGGAGTACTTCTGTTGCATCTAGAATGCAAACATCCGCATAGTCTATGAGCGGTAGAAGAAGAGATTGCGCAAGGCTGACCTTAGTGAAATGGTAAGAATTTTTGGAGCCGTTTTAAGAGATTGGCAAGAGTAGAAAACCTTTTTACTAATCTCTCACCAATACGAATATGGACGCCTAGGTTTTTAGCGCTCTTGGAATATAAAATAGGCACCGAGTCATACTACTACTGGTGGCAGAGTTTGGTAATTTAGTAGGTTAAGCATGTATCTGCCACCAATAATGAGCGCCTGAAATTTGTTGTGTTCAGTAAAGAGTCCAAAAGACTTACCCGGCCCCTTGATTTTTTCACGGTCATCATTGATGGCAGCCACAGCCTCAACCAGTTCACCTACTTTAAAATGTCTATATAACTGCAAGTCTTCTGCATAGAGATGACAGAGAAGTGAGGAACTTTGAGTTGACGTTTATAAAAACTGAGAAGAGAAGAAGAGAAAGGACGCCGCCTTGAGGAACACACACAGCCGAATCACACCATTCAGAGGAATCCCTAGACTGCTAGCGGCCCCGAAGATATGATTTGAATCGTCAGTTATTTTTACTAGAGTAGTATCAGTGCTATGGCCAGTTCTAAAGCCAGATTGGTAAGGACTGAGCAGGCTATTAGACGACAGATAACTAGACAGTTGCTTCTGAACAACACTCTCGAGGATCGATGGATATAGGACGGAAATGGGATGGTGAGGAGGGATTGGCTACTTAAGGAAGCGGTAAGACGGGAGCTTTCAACCATGCTGATGGAAATAAATGAGTGAAGAGGAAAAGTTTACTATGTAGGTTACGACAGGAACTATTTCACTCAAAATGCCATGGTGCAGGAAGATGCCCGCTAACGTTTTTAAGGGGAGCATATGCATCATACAATTCCAGCATAGTCCTGCTGAAAACTGACACCTTAATGTCGCAGCCGCAGGTGAACACAGGAGACCAGTCAATGCCACCAGCATCAGCCCTCAAAATCTCTTAAATTAAACGTTTTTAAAATTACTAAGAAATATAAATTTTGCCTTGCGTTTAGGAGGTCGCATCTTATAGGAAAGTAAAAGTGTATGTGAGTTTAATATGTTTGGAAACGCACCCACGATACAGGAGAAATTCCTAGTGTGAGGCAACGATTCTTTGTTCGAAAAAGTAACCACTTACCGCAGACACTAACTATGGCCCTATGGCACAGCTGCAACTGCCATCCTACTGAGATCCTTGGATAGATATTATTATTTATTATATACTTTATTGTACAGCTCATAACAAATACAGGAAATACGTTTGTAAAAACAAGTGTACAATGGGCGGTCTTATCGCACAGGGCAATCTCTTACAGACAACCTTTGGAAATCCCTTTGAGATATCTACATTTTTCGTCTAGATCGGCCTAAAATGTCCCTAAATTACCACTGCTGTTAGTGCTGAGACCAAAACTTCCTCTTCGTAAAAGGGAGCGACCTGCCCCTACCTAAACCACCACATTGAGACTGCGGTTCACATGTCACATATTGAAACTTTCTAGGGCAGTAATGCAGGTTTGCTCTCTATTTTTGCCTTTATCGTTTTTAACCAGTGGTGAGTTGATTTGCACAACTCTCGGCTTTCATCAGGTCATTGGTCCACCTGAGGCATGCGCAGCATGTTTCATGAAACATTTTTTTCGGAAACTATTGGGTCTCTGAGACAATTCTAGTCTCATATTGTAGAACATTACATCAGGTATTTTGTCACAGGAGGCCGCACTGCAGTGCCAGCAGACTGATGAGCATTTCAACCCTGCCTTCCTGCAACTGCACGCGTTCTCACAACCCTTCTTGCAGCCGCAGGAAATCGTCCGCAAATGATGTTGTGGGGTATTCCTGACTTCACACGAGCAACAGTGAGTGACGTCTAAAATATTGCAAAAAAATTGCCAAGTTCGAAAAAAATGTAAATGTTTAAAAAATCTAATCTCATATCTTAACAAAAAAAAACGCGGTTTTTTCGATTTTTGACGTTGCGTTTGGCGCTCGCGGTCACAAACTTGTATTATTCCAAAGAGTATAGTTATATAGATGGTATTATTCATTGGGCCAAAATCATAAACAAGTCTGCAAAAAATCAGAACTACCGGATAAGACACAAACTACACCGTATTTTGAGGCGACAAGGTTACTGGACTAATAAGTATCTTCCTTCCCTAAATAGGTAGGTATACGTAGGTGGATAAAGGACAAGGACGGTTAAACTAGTACCGTGACATATCGAGTTATTGTCATCATCATCTATTTAAAATCATAGAGGTCGTCTCTCGCTGTTGTTTCAAGCTACTAAACACGAAACAATAATTTTAGGATTTACGTCTGTCTGTCACTCATCTGTCCGTTTGTTTACTTCTCTCGACAAAATGGCTGCATGAATTTCGATCGATGATACTTTAGCTGTTGTTTGGTTACGATCCATTGAACATATTCTGTCATCTATAACTTGACTTGTCTTTTGTATAATCCTACCTACACTAAACCTTCAAAGACATGATTGATTTGTAATTGTGAAATAACAATATATTTATAAGAATTCCATTTGGTATTTGTGTTTCATGGTAAGAGTTCTGAGGGATAGGAATAGGCACTTTCTACGGCTTCTTGACAAGTAGACCTACTTGCTTTAGTAATTTTTAGGAGATAATACTCCGTATAATTGGAAAATATTAGTTTATGTGTTTTCTGGTGCCCTAGCGTCCTTTCATATCGCCAACTCGTCAGATCGGGCTGCAGTGGTGGTTGTTGGTCTACAGCAAATCTAAAGGGTGGTGTTGGTCACCATTCCTTGAAACTAAAGTCATTTAGGAAGAGCTGCAATAGGTGAACGATGTAATCACATACCTAGCTATCAGCCAGTAAACCCTTAATACCCACCTACCCATTATAAAAGAGCAGACGCAGATACAAGTTCACCGAGCTTATTGCACTCCCTTCATTTTCATGTTTTCACAGTTGCTACCTAATAAACTGACGGACCTTTGAGATGGAGAGATTTTTATACCTAATGCCTTCTCAGGTACCTATATATTTTCATCAACAGACACAATGAAACCTAATCAATTGATTTCATTTCAATCAATAGGCACCTAGGTAATTAAACATCCGAATTTACCTACCTACAATCACCTGAAACTATATTAGGTATGTTGGTGAATTAAGGTTATTATTATTCATTTTATTATAGGTACCTTAAATAGGTATTATTTTCAATCTAAATATTATGCTCAAATATTATAATTTAAATAAATCACGTATCACGTTGTTTGTCCGCGATGGACTCTTATACTACTAACCGATTTTAATCAAATTTGCACACCGTGTGCAGTTTGATCAAACTTGAAAGATAGGGTAGCTTACATCTCAATTTATAGTCGCAATATTTTTTAAGAGCTGAGCATTAATGGAAAATGTGACGCAGACGAAGTTGCGTGGGTCAGCTAGTATATTATAATTATAGTAGAATACATTATCTATTCGTAGAACAGCCTGCAGTGCCGTAGAGATCACAATACCTACCTACTAACAAATTATTTTATTGGTTGCCAACATTGTTGTAGAAAGATCGATTAAAATGTACCTGTTCAAATTAGCAACGTGCGCCAACAAAATAAATTACAGATGAATAAGAGTCGGCGCAGGGGGGATCCGCAGCTCGCGATCGAGTCACGCTGTGGGCTGTCGCAACGAGACGACTTCGTGGTGGTATTAGGCGGCAGGCCAAATACCAAAATAGCAAGCCACTCGCTCTGCTACAAAAATCTAAATGCACCTAGAGCGACCTTATAATCTGTATGCTAGACAACTGATAAAAAATGCTTACCAAATCTTTATGCAGTTCCTTCGAAATAAATGGGGTTAGCTTTGTTATTCCAACGAACACAAAAAACACCCCTAAAAGGATAGATAAACTTCTCAACACGATAGAACCCATTTTTGTCAAACACACTTTCAACAATATTTTAGCACTGATTTAGATCACTATCATTATTTTATATTAAATACTCTATTTTTTTTTCACTTATGTAATTACGTTTCAGACATAATTTATAAATCTTTTTCAAATTATGGGCTTATTTAGTTTGATAAGGTCAAACGAATTCAGGTTACAAGCATTATTTAGTTGAAATAGTCAATAAGTGAAAAATACAAGGAAGTTAGAAGCAAACACGTTTCGCGCCGGCGCGAAAAAATCCATACCGAACCTACATCACTGTTGCCAGACTAGAAAAATAAAAGGCAGCATCACGAAGCCAACTAAAAAGTCTATGTAATCGAATAACAATCATTAGTTCAAAAATAAAATACATTATCATAATATAAAATCGTGTAAATTGAATCTTACAGTATATCTACTGGAATCTTAATATCGCGCCATCTAGTGCCTACTAGAAGGATCTTACCACGAGGCAAGAGTTTGTACATTGCCGCTTGGGTTCTTAATTAAAAATGTTATCATTCCTTTTCCTTAAAATTTTAGCTTTTAATGATTTTTAACAATATTTCAAATCATCATCATATCAACCGAAATAACTGCTGGACATCTAGGCCTCCCCCCAAGTGTCGCCACAACAACCGGTCCTGTGCGTCTCGCATCCATCGGCTAACCGCTACCCCAGCCAGGTCATCGTTCCACCTTGCCGGTCGCCACTCTAGAATTTTTCGGCCCCATCGTGCATATGCTCTGCGAGCAATTTGTCCTGCCCTCTGCCGCTTTTGTTTGGCGATCCTTCCGGCTATGTCCGTAACCTTGGTTTTCTTGCGGACATCATCAATCCTGATTCGATCACGCAAGGAAACTCCAAGCATTGCCCTCTCAATGGAACGGGCAATGGCCCTTTAAGTGACTTTAAGCTATCTGATGAGGCTTATTGTGAGCGACGACACGAACACGCACTGGTCATAAACTTTCGTCTTGAGACACTGTGGTATGTGGGTCGAGAACGTCGCAACTTACCGAACTCTGCCCAACAGAGTCTGATTCGACGGTTGACCTCTTTCTCGAAGTTAGCCCTACCCTTTTTTTTTTTTTTTTTTTTTTTTTTTTTTTATTTGGCAGGAGTGGGAAATCCTCATGGACGAATCGGCCGCCCACACTGTGAGACGACCGAGACAGTGCCGGACTCTTACCGGCTAAAACCCACTCCTGCCACGTTGCTTTTCCCCGTTCTTGGCAACGAGTTCTTGTCATTCTGTTTTCTCATTAATTCCAGTTCTCTCATATTCCTTTCGCACTTATAAGCTTCATGCTTGTTTTCTTTCTTTCTTTCGTCTTTCAGATTCTTAGCCGGGTGGGACTCCCGCTATTTCTTTTGCTTACTACTATCTTTTGTTAATTTGTTTCTAATTATTATTATATTATTATTATATTATTATTATATTATTATTATATTTTTATTTATTTTTCTGTTTTATAAGTCTAGCCTGTTTACTTACATAGTTATTTTACTTATCTACTAGCTTATTTTATATTTGTGCTTATTACTATTTTTATTACTACATTAAGTCTAACCTATGTTTTCTTATTTTAATACATTTTTTACTATCTATTTTATATCCAGAATACTGTCTTTTTAATTATGTTTTCTTACATTTTATATTTTTATTTATTTTCGGGTTTATATATCTAGTTTATTCTGTTTTCTTTGCTTTATGTCTAACTACAGTGAGTAACTAAAATTTTATGTTTTAAGGTATTTTAAACTATTTATATTTATACTGAGGGTTATTAAATAAGTAATAGGGAGAGGGGTGTAGGGGATTGTGGAGGGGGGGGGGATCCTTCTTGGCGTTGTATTGTTTATTTTCCATTGTGGTGTGTGGCAATAATATAAATATACATACACAGATTATATTTTATTATTGACATTTCTTAGTCTGGTTTTTGTTTCTTTCTTGTTTTGTCCGGGTCGTAAGATATACTTATATATGTAAATTATATATTTTATATATCTAGGGGGGGGAGGGGGATTTTTAGGCGTAGGCCGTTGTCGTCCGGGCCAGGTAGTCCCATTTCTTGCGGACCGGGCACTCCGCACTGAAGGCGTTGTGGTCGGTCTTTTGGAACTTTGAGTGCAAACAGTTGCAGCACTGCGGTTCGCTACCTGAAACGAATTCCGCGCACTTCTCGCGCAGGTGCGGTCCTCCGCAGTGACTGCACCTATCTGCACTCTCTGTACAGTATTTTCTGCCGTGCCCAAATGCCAAGCATTTTGTGCATTGGATGAGCGGCGACTGATCCTCCACCCTGACTCTTTGCAGGTCAAGGTAAAGAGCACCAGCCTCCGTCATCCTCTGCCATACCTTAGGCCGGACCTGGACGACAACGTGCGCCGTTTTGGGGTTTCTGGTCCGTTTTTTATATTTTATCGTCATGACTTTTTCTTCCTGTTTTAAGTCCCTGAAGATGCTTTCATTTTGGCTATGGAGCGCCTTAACCAGCTCATCGTCTTCGTTGTCTATAAAGACATCTTTAAGAACGACGAGTGGGTTTTTATTAATCATGGGCGCCACTATCAGCCCTTCTTTTCGGCTCTCGATTCTCTCCTTCACTTTCTTGAGCTCCGCTTCCGAGTCACACCCCAGTATGACCGTCTGGTTCTTGGCCTTACGGACCTTACTTATTTTGAGGCCAGTTCCTCTAGCATCGACCGCCCGCTTCACTCTGGCGAGCACCTCTTCAGCAGTCTCCTGGCTGCCTTCCAAGGTGACCGCCATCGAATGAAGCGCCGGTCGATAGCCAGGTTTGGCTGCAGCTACGGAGGCGTAAGACCGCGTGTCGGCTCTCGCCTCGCATGCCATTTCCCTCACGACCTCCTTGGTTCTCTCCGTAGCGGTGGCGACGTCACCGGCAAGGCCATCGATCCTACCGCCGAGGTCACCGACGGCTCGACAAACGCACTCCAACCCCTGTACCGCATTGTCGATCTTGTCACTGACCTCGTCGGCCGTGTGGACAACCCTCTCGATGACCTCGTCACCGATTCCGGTGCAGTGGTCGGTCAGGTCCTGAATGCCTTTGGAGACCCTTTCCTCCAAGTCGCTAAGCCTCGTCTTTATACAGGTCTCCACCCTCTCCAGCCTCGCCAGGACCTCCTCCGGTGACTCGGGCGATGTAGGCGCTGTGTTTGCCCTGGTGGGCGGAACCGTTTCAGGCGCCGTTTCCAGGCTCTTCACTCGCCCGCTCAACTCAAACAAGATCCGTAGACACTTATCTGAACGGGTCTCCAGGAAGGTTCTGATATCCCTCCTCATCGAGGGGTAGTCTCTGACTCTCGATGGGATGTCTTCGAAGGTTTTCATCACCTCCTGGAGAAGCTCGTCGTTAGATGAGGCAGAAAAGCTATTCGTCTGCTTTGTGTACGCGTCCATTATGTCTACGGATCTTCTCTGACGTTCTGGTCTCCGGATGAAAGTCCTGGCAGCGTCCAGCGCCTGCCCAGACGGGCCCGCAGGGCTAGGGGTGGTGGTGGGAGCGACAACAACAGAGGTCCCCGCCGACGTCAGTGGTGTTTCGGTTGTTCCCGCTAGGGTCCTCCCTCGAACGGCGTCTTTCGGGTCGAACTTCAGAGATATCCCCTTCGGCGCCTCGCGCGCTCCAGAGAGTCCCCGGTTTTCCCGGTCGGTAGGCGACCCAGACTGTCGTGGTCCGCTGGTGCTGGGCCCTGGTCCTTTCTTCCCTTTAACTGGGGTGCGGATTCCAAGAACCATATTTTCTTCTTGCTGTGTCTGTGTGTAGAGGGCACAGAATTGACGGGGAAAATTGTCAATGTGTTAAAAAGGAAAAATCAATGAGACGTTGATAATTATAAGGGGAAGTCTCAGAGGACTATCAGAGGTGTCTGTCAGATTATCCCTGTAGAGGGGGGATCAAAAGAAAAGAGAGTATTTAATAATTAAATACTAGTTAGTTATCTAGGATAGGTCCAGTGTCCGCTTTTCCGATGCTAAATAAGCCCAAAATCGAGGTTACGATTCGTAACGAGCTAAATAAGTGTATATAAGTCAAAATACAAAATAAAATATTTTTGACAATTTCAGGGTTCCTTTCCTATATAGAGGTCAGCGAAAACCGGGAGGGTGGGTGGGCAAATTTTTGGATTTCTCTGCGAGCTAGACGGGCGTGCGAGGTGTCCAGAGACGCGTCTCGTCGCGAGCAAGCCCACAGGAACGTTTTCGGATTGAAAGGTGGTCAAAAAATGTGTTTTTTGATGGAAAATCGAAGTTTTCAGCGACCCGGAGGGGTTTCGATTCGCGCGCAGCGCCGGGAAACCTAGGTTAGTGTGGCGAGAACTCGATTCCTCAAAAATGATCGGAATCTAATGATGGGATTGAAAGTTATAGACTTTTGTATGAGATTTGTATGGAAAATTTTAGAAAATGAAAATTTTTGATGTTTCCGTCAAGCTAGACGTGCGTGCGAGGTGTCCAGAAACACGTAATTTCGCGAGCTAGCCCACAGGAACGTTTCCAGCACTACTTTGGGAACAAAATTTTGCAGGGTGGTCAAAAAACCACTTTTTTTGAGTTTTTACAGGAAAACCAAGTTTTCAGCGACCTGGATGGATTTCGATTCGCGCGCAGCGCCGGGAAACCTAGGTAAGTATGGCGAGAACCTGATTCCTGAAAAGAACGGGAATCTAATGACAAATTTGGAAGTTATTGAATTCTGAAGGTGTAAAGTCAAAAGTACAGGAACCCCTTAAGGGAAGTCAAAAATTTTTTGTCAGTTGGCAAGCGGACGCCTAAAAATAATGTTCACGCGCGAAAACCGCTTCAAAAACGCAATACAGAGCTCGAAGATATCGCGATTTGTGTTTCGACGATGCTTGCTTAGGTGGTTTTGGCTATATGTACCTATGTATAGATATAACCTAGTTTTAAGATTTTGATGTTCCAGAGGAGCCCTACCCTTTAGCGGCGTTAGGGTAGGGCGAGGTTGGGCGACGGCCCAGGGCGCCGGATACAGAGAGGCGCCGCAAGCTGTCCACCAGGGCGGCCCGCACCGTTTGACAACCAACAATTCGTTGACTGGTTTTAGTCACTGTCGGGTGTCACCCCTAAACGGGTGACGTAATGAATGAAACCCGTCGAGGTGGAGTGTAAAAAAAATAATTTAAAAAATCTCAGTAGTAGTATCTCCCAAGTCACAGGATCACCTAGTTTGGGAGTCAGGGTTTACCTTATCCGTATGACCTTTAGTTAACCAAGTTAATGTATCCAAGTTCTAAGCAATGTTAAAGATTTTTGTATGAATAAAGATTTTTATTATTTACTAGCTTCTGCCCGCGACTTCGTACGCGTTCCCGTGGGATAAAAATAGCCTATGTGTTATTTCAGACCATAATCTATCCCTGTTCCAAATTTCACCCAGATCCCTTCAGCCGTTTTGACGTGATTGAGTAACAAACATACACACAAACTCACTCAAAAACTTTCGCATTTATTATACTTATTGAATAATATATAGCAGGAGTAGGATAACTTACTTAATGAAATAGTACGAATATAATATCAGAGATTATGAATGTCATTCTTAATCTTTCTCACACATTTAAAAAAGAAACATAAATAATAGCGGTCGGCCGCGGCTCCGCCCGCGTGGATGTCGGTTACCGCTGCAAAAAGCCTACCCAGGAAAGACACGGTCAGCAAAATGATTCCCAGGTCAATTCACAGACACCGACACTAACATCGACGACGCAGTCATTATCCGCAGGCTGCACAGATTGTCTTTCTGTGGATTTTAAAGTTGTAAATGATGAAAATATTTAAATGTAATTAATACTAAGTTTTCACTTCTGCCGGCAGTACCGGAGTGCAACCCTTTGTTTTAGGATAGATAACTAAAGCGATTATTGTAGAGCTTCTATAAATAAACAACATTTGACGTTAAATTATTTTCAGGTAACAAAATATACTGAAGGTCGGGAGCCCGACCCGTGATAAAAGTTGCCCATGCGTAAAACATTATTTTCGTAAATCAATTCCTACTAATTTGAATGTTTGGCCCTGAAATTTGTTTATCGTTAGTGCGAAAGAAATGTTTACTGGAAATTGGAGCCTTTTGAAGGGTATAGGCAAATCAGTAGGGATCATGGGTATTCTTGGTTTATGAGATAATTCAAGAATTTTTTAAATCGGTCCAGTAGTTTTTGAGCCTATTCATTACAATCAAACAAACAAACAAAGTTTTTCTCTTTAGAATATTTTAGACTTCGAGCACGACCGCTGCGTAGGGAGCCGTATACCTTACTCATCATAATTCCATGATCATTCCCCTCCCGCACGCGCACGCCTTGGTGACGACCACTTCGCAACGGGCCGTGCAGCAGAAATCGTAATATTTTAATTTCGCCCTAACGTCAAAACCAAACGTCCGATTTTGATCTTTCAAAGACCAAATATTATCTACATAAACTGTACTTAGTGATGAAATAGTTTATTTTGATAAAGATTAATAGCATGAGTAAAATAAACGCGTTTAAATGTAGTCCAAAAAAAATCAAGATTTTTAAATAAAAAAATGGTTGTTGTGCCTGACTCGACATAGATAGGTATAGTGTGTGCGGACTTTTTTGTAGGTATTTATAAGATCTACAATTAATTAGAACAATGTATGGTTCTATCTTTTATAGTTTAGGCAGCGTACGCAAAATAAGTAACTTTTCTGGTTGATTTTTACACCTTGTGTCCGAAAAACCCAAATATCTTACGGAACCCTATTTTTTTCCAAAATAAAATATAGCCTATGTTACTCGTGGATAATGTAGCTTTCGAATGGTGAAAGAATTTTTAAAATCGGTCCAGTAGTTTTTGAGCCTATTCATTACAATCAAACAAACAAACAAACAAAGTTTTCCTCTTTATAATATTAGTGTAGATTTATTTATTTAGTAGGTAGTGCTAAAACCGGCACCATTAACTGCACAGCCCAAGATTCGATCAAATCGAAGGCTTTTTTGTATATGGATTGATTTTTTGTATATTAGGCAAATGTGGTCTACCGTCTACGGTGCTGAAGCCTTTTCGGAAGTCGTCAAAACTGCGCGCGAGACATTGTCGCCCTTCTTAAAGAAGAGTACCACCACACCTCAGCTCCATGCCTATAGGCAGAGGCGTATTTCAAGATTAATTGGCGCCCCGGACCTGTTAGTTTTGCCGCCCCATTCATTTCAGAAAAAAAAATTGCTCTAAGGTGTGAATTAATGAATAAAAAAAACTCTAAAAATAAACCATATATTAACTATTAGATCAATATTTCTTTATTTCTGTGTACAGACGCCAGCACATCAAGCTACAACAATCTGTCAAATTTCTTCAATAGATTTTCATCTTAAAACTAAAGGAATAAGGTTTAAGGTTGATTGGGAAAATTTGACAGTTTCGGGTAGTATGATGTGCTGACGACTTTACATATTGGTTAAAAAAATCGTCATTCATTAATAACGCTGTCAAACTTTATGGCGTTTGTCAACTCAGCTAAACTCAGCTTCTATATTCAGAAGAGCATACGTAGTATCTCTATGTAGTCTGTGAGAAGAGCTAAGCTGTTCTTCGCATTATATAGTGAAACGTAAATAATTCTTTATCCTTTTGTTGAAGTACAGAAAACGAACGTTCTGCACTTCAAAGAAAAATACGTCTCGGCTCTACTTATGGGAACACAGCGCAGCGTCCCGAGTCAACTGGATGGTTATGACCCTCTGGGACGCGTTAAAATTTCGGGCTGGTCGCCTCCTCAAAGTAAGCGCCCACACCGGCGCTCCATAAAGGACCATGAACAGCACGATCCCCACGTAAAGCGTCCCGCATGAGTCCTACCGTTATTTAAGACCCCCATGTTGGCTTGTTCCGAGAACCATGAAAAGACATTGCTTCTTCGGACTTCCCCCGACCTAAATGTCTTAAAATGACGATCCTTTTTAATATAATACTAGCTGACCCGCGCAACTTCGTCTGCGTCACATTTTCCATTAATTCTGCGCTTTTTTGACTTAGCCTAATGATATACATATAGCCTATAGCCTTCCTCGATAAATGGGCTATCTAACACTGAAATTATTTTTCAAATCGGACCAGTAGTTCCTGAGATTAGCGTGCTCAACCAACCAAACAAACAAACTCTTCTGCTTTATAATATTATTTAACTCAGAGGTTCTCAGATTTTGTTGTGCAAGGCGTTGCGAACGTTCGACACTCGACTCTCGTGCGCGTACCTGAGAGTTTCTCTGATTTTGTTCAGCAAGGCGTTGTGAACGTTCAGCTGAAGATTCTCCCATACGGCGTATTCTTGCAGCCCGTGCTTGAGAACTATGTTTAGTAAGTTGAGACCTGGCTCTCTTAGGCATTTCCAAATGTTTAAGAAAATGTTAATAGCGTGTTGTAATATTCTAGCTAAAATAACTGTTGTGTAGCCCTGAAAAGAACTGTTGTTTAGCCCTGAAAAGAACTGTTGGTTAGCCCTGAAAAGAACTGTTGTTTAGCCCTGAAAAGAACTGTTGGTTAGCCCTGAAAAGAACTGTTGTTTGGCTCTGAGAAGAACTGTTGTTTAGCTCTGAGAAGAACTTTTGCGTAGGTGTAGTTTTAAGAACGAAATCTAAAAAAATCGCACGAAAATTATTAGACTTCGCGCACGACCGCTGCGTAGGGAGCCGACCTCGCGTCTTAAGCTTTAGCCGCGCGGGTTTTTTCTTTCTTTCTTTCGGTCGGACCACTCGCAGTTCACCCCCTCAGAGGGACGGAGACTACTGAACCGGGCCATCCTGTGGTGGCCTCAAATGAATTTAAGGCCCCCAGCCAAGGCAACAAAACTAAAAATTACAACTCCGCTCGCTGGGGGCACCCCCTGTGGGGTACGGGCCGCGCGGCCCCGCGCGGGTAAAGGCCGGGCCAGACTGTTCTAAACAAGCTTCCAACAGGGGTCACCTTGGTGGGAAGTTTGTGGAGCCCACGGTTGGTGTTTGCGTCCACACTGTTTACAACAAAGCTCCCACCTCAGTTTGTTGTCGATTGTTTGTTTGGCAGCACGCGTTGCGATGTGGCTCCTTAATTAAACTAAACTTCAAAAAGTTGGCGTGACATTAGCACTTGTGTGCACAAGTGAGGAAAAAAAGAAAAAAAGAAAAGAATTTGGATGAAGCGTTGGCTTATAAATAAATAAAATTAAAATAAAAAGCCTTTATTTGATCCTGCTACATTACTTCTTAATTTACTAATTATATACCTACTATAACTCTATGATTAATTAATAGCAAGGTCCCCAGGTTGGGTAAAGGCCTCCTCCAAAGATGTCCGCTTCTCACTATCCTGTGCTACTTGCCACCACAATGGGCCAGCGACTTTTTTTATTTCGTCCTCCCATCGTGTAGAGGGCCTTCCTCTTTTTCTTTTCCCTTGAGGTCCTCTCCATATGGTTGTGCTGCAGGTTCATCTTCTGTCTCTAAGCCTCGCTATATGACCGGCCCATTTCCACTTTAACTTAGTCATCTAAATTTAATGAATCTACATGATTTTGGTGACCTGCGCAACTTTCTCAGAATCAAAAAGGAAATATTCTATGAGTTATTAGAAATGGTGAAGCCATATATAACTAAAAAAAAAATCATCGGAGGAAGGCTGTTTCTGCTGAAGAAAGACTACTAGTCACTCTCAGATACCTCCTCTGGATCAAATATATGTGCGTAACGTGTGGACGCAACGGTTGCTGCTGCGCAACTGCCCTTACGTGTTTTACAACAAGCGTTTACACTGTGGAATACGTGTTTACAACGGCGACATCCACACGCGGTTGGCAACGCGCGTCCGTCCACAGAGGTTGTTGAAGGTCAAACGAATTTTTGTTGCAAACAAGTGTTTACACTGTTGTAAACCGCCGGTGGAGACCGATGTGGAGGGCTTGTTTACAACAGTCTGGACGGGGTTTAATACTCATAGATCTATACTCCTTTCCCGCACGCGCACCCCCGCCTTGGTGACGTCCACTTCGCAACGCGCCGTGCAGCAGAAATCATAATATTTTAATTTCGCCATAACTTCAAAACTAAACGTCCGATTTTAATAATTCAAAGACCAAATATTATCTAAATAAACTGTACTTAGTGATGAAATACTTTATTTTGATAAGGATTAATAGCATGAGTAAAATAAACGCGTCTAAATGTAGTCCAAATAAAATCAAGATTTTTAAATTAAAAAATGGTTGTTGTGCCTCACTCGACATAGATAGGTATAGTGTGTCGCGGACTTTTTTGTAGATATTTATAAGATCTACAATTAATTAGAACAATTTATGGTTCTATCTTTTATAGTTTAGGCAGCGTACGCAAAATAAGTAACTTTTCTGGTTGATTTTTACACCTTGTGTCCGAAAAACCCAAATATCTTACGGAACCCTATTTTTTTCCAAAATAAAATATAGCCTATGTTACTCGTGGATAATGTAGCTTTCGAATGCTGAAAGAATTTTTAAAATCGGTCCAGTAGTTTTTGAGCCTATTCATTACAATCAAACAAACAAACAAAGTTTTCCTCTTTATAATATTAGTGTAGATTTGTAGTTAAGCTGGTCAAAAAGTCGCCGAGAGATGGCCGTGAGGGGCGGCTTTGCCGCTCCTAGCTGCCTGCCGCCCCTGGGCCATGGCCCTCTTGGCCCTAGGGTAAATACGCCCCTGCCTATAGATATAGCTTTTCCCATAAATGAACAGTTTCTGAAGGGCCTTAAGGACCGGGTTTCCACCAGCCGTCAGGAGTTCGGCCGTAATTCCGTCCTAACCGCTTGACTGGGTCAGCCGCGCCAAATATGAGTCACGTTATGACGTAGATTGCGCGCGGCTCGACTAAAAAACGCGGGATCTGCGCGCCAGCGGTATATGTAGTGCCGGGTCAATCTGGCTCTTGGGTCGTTAGCTAGATTCGTAGCGAGTTTAGTCATTCACGTGTATTTGAAAATATTTAAATTTTTTAGAAAATTATAATGTCGTATTCATTAAAATACCTAAAGTAAGCCATACAATATAAAAATGGCTACATTGCTTTCGAGACGAAATTAAAAGACAAGAGGATATTTAAAATTAAGGTGAATGCTCGCCCGCGAAATTCAAATTTTCTTAGGTATTGATGATTTTGATGATTATAATTCTGTAACTACGTATGTCTTACAGCCGCAAATAATATTTTAATCAACATACAACCTAGCACTGGCCTGCAAATTGCAAAACATGCAAGAAAATTTTGATTTTTGCGGGCTGGTTGGAGCATTCACCATAAGTCTTATTATGAAAAAAGAAGAAAGATTTCAAACAAATGGCAAAGTGAAGATAGGAAGCCTTGACAGAAATAATTATGCTAACGTTATTTAGTTGTTATTTTTATTATTTCATTAGGTGATACTGCCAGCAATGTAACGCACAGTTGCTTAATAGTTATTGTCAGTTATCAGTAACTTGTTAATTAGTAAGATAATCAGAGAGCTGTAAAAAAACGAAAAATCATCAAAATGTCACTTCACTATCAATTTGTAATAAGATAATTAAAAATAAAACTAAAAATAGTCAAAATAAAACTATATTCTCTATTTCAGGAACTTCTGCTTTTAAAAAAGTTTTATAAGATTCATTAAAAATAGGAGCTCCACAAATGAGAATCTGATCACTATTTAGAAAAGGTTTTAAATTACATAAGTATTCATTGTTAAACTTATGTGTATTTATTGGTTCTTGATATCTACATTTAAAATCAGTTGAGCTTGAGCTGCTTAAATAAATGTTATACTTGAAATTCCAATATGATTTGAAAGCATAAAGTTCATCCCTAAATAGTATAGAATTTTCACATTTGCAACAGTAAAATAGTATTATTTTGGTCATATCATCTTCATTATTTAAAATATTATCTATAATTGTAACAAATGGAACAATCCCTGTTCCTTGTGTAATCATTATGATTCTATTAAATTTATTAGGTTCAACTTTGTAATGTCCATAAGGACCTCTCCAAAATGTGGCATCCCCTTCTTTCAAATTACACAAGTGGGTAGATACTAAGCCATGGTCATATTTTTTGACAATTATGCAGAAATCACCTCGAGATTGTTTATTCTTAGCTTTAATTGGAGTATATGCCCTTGTGCAAGCAGTGTTATCTTCATTAAATTTATAGAGAAAGTGGTCACCTGGTTTCCACCAAACTTTATTACTGTCTTCAGATATATTTTTGAAAGTTATACAATTATGTAAATGGCAGACTGGCAAGTTTTTAACAACATTAAATACTGTGTATTTCAATTGTGATATACCATTATTTTGTATGTTTTTCTCGTTTACACTTTGCCCACTCTCCAAATACTTATTATACAGCAACAACTGCTTTTCATAAATATCAAATATACAAGGATTGCATCCACTATTACAACAGTCTTCCTTTTCTGGTTCGATAGGCTTTTCCATGTTGTATTCTCAAGAGACACTGCATCTCCGGGAGTAGTCGACAGAGTCGACACTTTGAGGAGCCAAATGTACCTCTGTGTACCTACTATAAAATTTTAACCACAAGGTAAATTTTGCCATCAGTATGACTTTCACAAACAATAGAAATAATAGTACGTATTTCGCAATTAGAATGAATAAACTACTTATTAATTTTATTCATTATTGTTTACATTACCTATGACACAATTGACACATAGCAGAGATGACAGTTGACACAGAATTTGCCATTGACATTAGAGATGGGTAAATCCGGACTTGAAGATTCGAATCCGATTCGAATCCGTATGTGGTGTCGGTTCCTTGTTCCTTACAACTCCTTTCAAATCTTATCGACTACCAGGAGTTATTAAATCCGACTCCGGACTCTGTACGGATGCAGCCATGCAGCCGAATGAATGACCGGTTGGTTCGGTAAAGTTCGGTTTGAATCGGTGACACAGAGTACTACTCTAATTGATGGGTGAGTTGGCGTTGATTCCGAGTGAGCGAGCGAGGCGGGCTTCACCCATGAAGGTATAGATCTATACCTTCATGGCTTCACCTTGCCAGCCGTTCGGCTCAAATCGGGGAACCTCGTGAGCTATCGCCGTCGCCGCCCGCCGAATCTCCGATGTCAAACCGTTACGAATGATGCCGCTTTCACGTCTTCCGTTGAATAAAACAGCTCTTATAGTGTTCGCTTTAGCGTACAATATGGTTTAGTTTTACGATTATTAGATCATGACTCTTAGGGATTTGTTTGTTTGTTATTGCTTACAATTTATTTTCAAAGTTCGATGCAACTAAAACTAAGTACGCGCGTTTAAGCGACTTGTTATGATTTTTGAAAATCAGATACTATTATTTTTACTACCTTCAAACTATCACTAACTCACTTTTCTTTCATATCGCTCCTCACACAATCCATCCATCTTTTCTTTGGCCTGCCTCTCCCTCTCCGGATAAAGAGGGAGAGGCAGGCCAAATATGGATATCCATATTTATGTAAGTTACTCTTTTATTTAAATGCCTTTCCTCCCTCCTCTTCACATGACAATACCAAGGCAAGCGATTCCCTTTTAACTTTTCCGTCACTGGTGCCACTTTTAAACTACCTCTTATGTAGTAGGGTTTCTCACTTTATCCACTCTCGTTATCTACCCATCCATCTCAACATTTTCATCTCCACCACATGCAACCTATTTTCATCCGTCTTTTTCACAGCCCAACATTCTGATCCATACATTACGACAGGTCTTATCACGGACTTGTAGATTTTCCCTTTCAACTTGAGAGGGATCCGTGGGTCGCAAGTTGTCCCAGTGACCTGTCGCCATTTCATCCATCCTGAGTTGATTCGATGCGTTACGTCTCGGTCTACCTATATCGCCATCCCCCTGAACAAGCGACTCGAGTTACCGAAAGTCGGAGCAGATCGGTATGGGCGTTCCGGTGAGAGCTATAGGCATAGGACTGTAGACACCGCCGAAATCGCAGAACGGGTATTCTGTTTTGGTTCTGCTCAATTTCAGGCCAACAGTCTCCAGTCTTTGCCACCACGTCTCCAATCTGCTCTGGACCTCTAGGCCGCTTTCGGCAACCAGCCAAATATCATCAGCAAACAGCATACATCAGGGAGCCTCCTCCTGGATGTCCGACGTCAGAGCGTCCATTATCATCAGAAAGAGATAAGGACTGAGGGCCGACCCCTGGCCCCTTATTCACAACCATTCGATTCGATTCCGTGTCGGTACGGAACCGAATTCGACAATCTCATTTCCGAGTCGAAGAACTGTCAAAACGCTATTCACAGATCCGAACGGATGTGTTTTTTTCTATCCGATAGACCATTGTGTTTATGGGGAACGCTAAAAAATGGTAGTAAATAGATGATCGTGGTAGAAAATTTAAAGTAGTAAATAAAATTGGTTTATTTGAATATTTTGTTCCGTTTAAATATGGAATATACAGCTAGTTGCCTAATAGATAGCAAACGATACAAAATAATTTTATTATTAACCAAAATAAACTTTATTTCGAATAAACCTGCTTTGTAAACAGCAGTCTGTCAAACTGGCAAAGCGGAAAAAGTGTTAACTTTTAAAACTTTAGAACTATTTTCATCAACTAGCTAATAGGTACCCCCAAATTACCTTGTATTTCTACCTTTAGCTTACTCACTGATCGTCAAAATTCTATAGTATGGACACACAAACTTCAAGTTTTGTATTCAAAAGAAAGGAAAAATAGTATAGATAGAAATAAATATTACAGATACAGTCATTAAATAATGGCAGGTAACTTATTTTATTAGAAAACAATTTGATTTGACTTGGGTGTACATGTACATGAGATCTCACAGGTACATTTTGCTATGAAAGGTTTGTGTAGCAGGATTTATACTTTTGTAAAAAAAACTGTCTGACTTGACGGCAATCTTCTCTTCGGCCAATAAAAGAGAAAGTGGATTCAGTCGTGTTGTTCGCGGCGCCTAGTAGTGATGCCAGTATTAGTTATCAAGTCCTTTTACGGCAGATGAGTGCGTTTCAGGGAAATAGGCCCTTATTTCTTCAATGAGGCTAAGGGCCATGTCGGGTGTTAACCTATAAACGGACTGAAACCGCGGGTCGGCAAAAGGATTCGTCATATCCTAGGCTCTATGAAGAGACAATGTCTCCTGCCTCTGTTGTTCTGCGGCACATCGACGGTCTCTGGCTCGCACAATCACTTACTCCATCTACCAAAATACTAAATTACGAGTATGTTATCTAAAATCTTGAACGAATATCACATTTCCGTAAACACTTTGACTTTATGTAAATAAGTATAAATCGATGAAATACGGTCAATACATTAATAAAAATTCATTTACTTACTTCAGGCAGTGTTTAAAAAGTTTACAGTATTTTTATTTCACTGAAATAAGCTGGAAATATGGTTTATTTATTCGTTTTAATTTCTTTCGATATGACTCCCGATAGCAAACAGCTGTCGGAAAGATTCGAGTCTTCTTATCGAATTTGAACTGTCAAAATGTTTCGGTTTCGGATCTGTGAATTGCGTTTGGAGGACATCTTCGATAACTTAGACGTTCGATTCGATACGGAATCGAATCGAATGGTTGTGAATAAGGGTGCTGGTCTTCTGGTCTCTTCTTAAATATCATAAATCAAGATTCATATTTTTTTTGCGAACAAATATTTTGTGATCAATTGTACACAAGCGTCGGACGAATTGGGAAAGAGTCGAATTACAAATACAAATACAAATACAAAATCCTTTATTACAAATAGACCAGCTTACAGGCACTTTTGAATAGGTAGTCAAGGTATGTCAGTCAAATACATTGTGTTCTGTGGTCAAATAGATGAAGCTAATTCTGCCGCGCTAGCGACAAGAGTAGCAAGTTATTCTGCAACAAAACAAACTCACCGACCCTATCTCCAGCGCGGCAGTTGCACGTTCCAAAGAGTAGATCCTATGGAGAAGAACGTGCAAGAAACTCCATGGACACTCTTTTAAACACTGCCTTTTTACAAAATCATGGTTAGATTATTTAATGAATCTATACAATGCAAAGATTATCTTACAATCTTCAGCAGGTCCAACAATGTTTTCACATCTTCATCAAAGTTCGGGCATTTTAGTCGTAAATAAGGCATGAGACGAGTTAGGAAAGCGACTTATTATACAAAGTGACGTATTGGTGAATGAGACGTGAGACGTATTAGGGAAAGCGACGAAATAACTAATGAGACGAATTGTAATCACAACCGTAAGTTCGCGATCTTAAAAACCGCGTACTAAAAGTTCCCATGTCTATCACCCTCTTAAAACTACCATCTCTTTCTCGTTTTAGGGTTCCGCAGCCAAATGGCAAAAACGGAACCCTTATAGATTTGTCATGTCTGTCTGTCTGTCCGTCCGTCCGTATGTCACTGCCACTTTTCTCCGAAACTATAAGAACTATGCTGTTGAAACTTGATAAGTAGATATATGTATTCTGTGAACCGCATCATAAGATTTTTACACAAAAATGGAAAAAAAAAAAAACAATAAGTTTTGGGGGTCCCCATACTTAGAAACGAAACTCAACATTTTTTTTACATCAAACCCATACGTGTGGTGTATCTATGGATAGGTCTTCAAAAATGGTATGGAGGTTTCAAATATATTTTTTTCTAAACTGAATAGTTTACGAGAGAGACACTTGCAAAGTGATAAAATGTGTGTACCCCCCCCCCCTGTACCTTCTAAAATAAGAGAATAATAAAACTAAAAACAATATTTATGATGTATATTACCATGTAAACTACCAGCGAAAATTGGTTTGAACGAGATCATTTTTTTTTTATACGTCATAAATCATAATTCGTAACTTTTGCTTATAATATAATACCTACAGGTTTGTACGGAACCCTCGGTGCGCGAGTCCGACTCTCACTTGGCCGGTTTTTTAACTTTCAATCGATTTAAATTTCCATTTATGTCGATTCACTAAGTACCTCTCTAAGATCGGAGATCAGCATTTTTCTTGTTTGTTTATTGATAGCTTCCTGTTGGCGGGAATTTTGAGATAAAACATTAATTTTCGTTTTTTATTAAAATTTCCACAATAAATACTCTACTAATAATATATTATTTCATTTGAATATATTTTGGGTGTCAATAGTTACACTGGATTCTCTAATGTTTGTTACATTTGTTTTTATTTTCTGCTAACAAAGACTTCAGCGCCCTCTGCACAGACGCCAGACAATCACCGGTTCGCTGCCCGCCATAAAGTCGCTTTGACCCATTGCGATAGCTAACGTTTGCTGTAAACAATTAGGTGAGTATTTTAAGTAAAATTGCTCCGATTGATCCGATTTGATTCTGTATCTTAAATGCCAAATTCATTGCCACGATGATTTACATTCATTTATTACATCGTCTCTTTGAATTCACTGGAATTCAATCGTATTTAGTTAATGTAAGCAGACTCCATTATTAAAGTCGCTTGGCGTTCCTGCATTCACTCGTTGTTTTAGTGCCGAATTTCTCTTGAATTACGTTACAAGTTTATAATTTTTCGGATTTTTTTCCAAGTTAGTTATTTTTTAATAATTACTTGGGTACTGCCTGTTCATAGACGCTTTTTATAGAAGTGGTTAAATAATTAATTCGAATGCTATTAATTAGGAATACCTAGCAAAACGATCTCATTTTGTTGACATTTTCTGCATTTGTTTTGTGTGACGACTTGAGCTAATCTATTTTTGGTTAACGATTTCGATTTTATTTACTTTTTCTGTAGAACAAATATTGTAATACACTATTCAAGTAGTGGCGTCACATCACAAAATAATAATGGAGTACGAAATGGTGTTACTTGGTCTGTTCATTTTTTGTAGAACAGAATGTTATTCTGGTTATTTATTTCTGTTTCAGATTTTTCTGTGTAGCTGCTTATAATTTACCAACTATGTCTGATGACGGATCGACGGTCGTAGAGAAGAAAGGACGCGGTAGACCTAAAGCCAATGGAACACAAGCAGTCAGTATTTTATTTATGTTCCTTTTATGAAATTAATCATGCATTTAAAACTTTATTAAATCGTGTTTATTTATTATTGTTATAAGGAGGCTAAGAGTGATACCAAGAAAAGGGGGAGACCTCCCGCAGCCACCAGGACTAAGGAATCTACAAAATCATCAGACGATGAACAAGCTCCAGTAGCGAAACGAGGGCGAGGCAGGCCTAAGGGATCTAAGAAAAAGGCTGCTGCTAAAGGAAAGGTATAAAATTCATTGATGAATAATCAGTTGTGAGCAGATACCAAATTAATTGCTTTTGTTTAATTTAATTTCTCCTTGTTCTAGAGTGCACCAGTTGAAGGAAGGGGCCGTGGACGACCGCGCAAGGACCCTCCACCTAAAAAAGATGCTGCTTCCACTGAAGAGGAACAAGACGAAGATGAAGACGATGAAGGCTCTGAGGAGCAGTAAAATATGTGTTTTGTTTTCTGACTCAACACTCACTTTAGTGTAATTTGTTTGTCACGATAACTCTTTTTGTGTGTTACTGCAATTTACTCATTTTGTTGTAGATCTTTACATTATTGCATATATAGGTACAAGCCTTTTGGATAATATTGCACATGGGGTTATCATGACAGTACAAAATTCTCATCTGAGATTGTCTACCCAAATTTTTTCAAATGTAATAGCTGCTTAGAGACTGTGTGATTACAATGCATTTACTCGAAATATTTAGCAAATTAAAGATGTATCTCACTTGAATAAATTTGGGATGACTTAGCTCTCCCTAGAAACGTACAACTTTTAAGATTTAATTTGTAAGATCCTTTTTTGTAGAGTTTATTCAAATAAGTATTTTGTAATCTCTTGATTTGTAATTCATACAACTTAGTAGATTTAATAATTTGACTTTAAAGTCAAGTATTATTTTATATAATGATAAATAAATATTATGTTCACTTTTCTATTTAATCTTATTTTTCCCTTATTGTATTTAATATTAAGATACACTGGCGACATGAACGGTGTTATAATATTATATAACCGTGTTCTTGATTGATAAATCACTTGGTATATTGCTGTTCCACAAAGTATCATGTAGTGGTATGGGTAGTGCCATTTGTATCAACCTTTTTTTTTATTTGGGCAGACTGAAATTGTTTTTATTGACATTTATTGTGTGTATGTGCGTGAATGTACAAGTTTAGAACAAAATATAAATAAATCTATGAAATCCATGTTTTTTTTTTCTCTGAACAAACAGATAGCGAAGCCTGCATTTTATAGACCTACTTATTGAACTAATTAAGTTTTATCTCTCCTGGCTTTTGCCCGCGACTTCATATACCGTTTTTTCCCGTTCTCGTGGAAATTTCGAGAAATCCTTTGTGCTGCACTACACTCCAGTAGTTTCGGTTGTGCTTGTGCGTTGTCTGCACGGAACAGAAAAAGCAACTTTTTTTTCTGTTCCGTGGTTGTCTGTATATAGGTAGTACTCTACGTCTGTCAGTCAGTCGGTATCGGAAGAATTCTGTAGAATAAATTATGCCGCAGGAAAATGGCAAATACCGTAACATTGTAAAAGATGGCGTGAAATTGTAAAGTATTTTTCTAAATAAGTCACCAATGTATTGGAAACTTTTGGATTTGGATGAGATAAATTATATACAAAAGGATTTTTTCATAATATTTTGAGAAATTATTATAGATAAGATTGATAGGTATCATCAATCGTACGGAGTCTGCCACCTTCCGGGTGTCCGTTACCGCAGCAAAATAATGTCGAAAATAGTCATTTAAACCATATAGATAATTAGTTGGCCAGCTTCTGTAATTGTTGCACATATTTTTAAATTTGTTGTATTTATAGGTTTTTAGTTATTTCACAAAAACATTTTCTGCTGGGATAACGTTACTGCAGCAAAATGTTTTTCTTTTTAATGGGATTATTGAAATAAATACTAGCTATTTAATTAGTTGTCTATACGAGGTAAATGTTGCACCTTATTTTGTATTTGTTATTTCTTCGGCTGCAAAGTTATTCAAGATTTTGCTGGAGTAACGTTTTTGGTATTGCTGGATCTCTGAAACGGTTAAGCGGATTCTTATCATCTTTTGTACACGACTTCTTAGGAAGTAGTTTAATTTGTTGTGCAATAAAAATACAAAATATTGCACCTTTTAAAGGTTATTCAAATAAATACAAAAACACTTCAATAGATCCTAACACTCTGAATAAGAGCTCTAAAGACTTGCTTTATAATAATGGAAAAATACCATAAAAGCATATTTGCCCTCTATGATTGTTTGTAAGTTATATATTATTAATATTTTATATGTTCAATTAAAATGATTATTTGACCTGTAAATAAAAATTCTTTAAGAAACATGTAGATTTTTTTAACACTTGTGTACACATCTGTACTAAATTTGTAACACTATCCTACATAATTATTTGAGAAGATAGCAAAATGTACTACGCGTTCGCTTTTTTGTAACCACCTAAACTTGGTCGGGTTACCACGGTCTTTCACTTCCTAATGACTTTTATTTTATTATCTCGTTAATTATTGTATGTAGTACGCTGAAATTTTACAGGTGTAAAGCCGAACTAACCAACTAAAAATTGTGATAACATTCAGATTGTATATCCACACACAGGTTTATCAGTGGCCAAATAACTACGCGCGCATTGTGACCGTGAAAATGGAGAACTGAATATCATCATAACTGTTTTAATTACTTGCAGGATACTAATGTAATTTCACAAATATTTGAAAGCAGTTACAAGCTACAAAATAACGCTTAGAGCAAGTCTTTATAGCTCTTATTCAGAGTGTTAGGATCTATTGAAGTGTTTTTTTGTACTAATTGAATAAAAGGTGCAATATTTTGTATTTTTTATTGCACAACAAATTAAACTACTTCCTAAGAAGTCGTGTACAAAAGATGATAAGAATCCGCTTAACCGTTTCAGAGATCCAGCAATACCAAAAACGTTACTCCAGCAAAATCTTGAATAACTTCGCAGCCGAAGAAATAACAAATACAAAATAAGGTGCAACATTTACCTCTTATAGACAACTAATTAAATAGCTAGTATTTATTTCAATATTCCCATTAAAAAGAAAAACATTTTGCTGCAGTAACGTTATCCCAGCAGAAAATGTTTTTGTGAAATAACTAAAAACCTATAAATGCAACAAATTTAAAAATGTGTGTAACAATTACAGAAGCTGGCCAACTAAATATCTATGTGACTACTAGCTGACCTGCGCAACTTCGTCTGCGTCTATAATCGGTTAAGTGGTTTAGGAGTTAGATTTACCATAGCAGCGCCATCTATTGATTACTTACTCAACCCAGTCGAAAGGTATCGACATCTGTTAGAATCATTTGGAGTCAACAAATAATTGTGACTGTCAAATAATAACAGACAAATAATTAGCAATAAATTGAAATTGCGACTATAATTTGAGATTTAAACTATCCTATCTCTCAAGTTGGATCGAACTGCACATGGTGTGCGAATTTTATTATAATCGGTTAAGTGGTTTAGGAGTCCATTGAGGACAAACATTGTGACACGAGATTTATATATATTAAGATTTTCGACATTATTTTGCTGCGGTAACGGACACACCTTCCGGTGACATTTATTTATCTACATATTTTTACCATAACAGGCTAAACCAATGCGATAAATGCGTCTTAATTACATAATCGTAATTTAATTTATACTTTTTAACTAATAATGAATATGTAATGCATTCCTTGTGAATTGACTCAGAGAACAATAAAATAGGTCCGTTTCACTCGCTATGGTTGAGCGTGCCGAGTGCATATATACCTATACCGTATGTCTACGACATATATGCAATCCTTGAAACCACATACTAGTTATGGTATTTGATAACGCTATACAAAAAAGTAACGAAATCGGTCCAGTAGTTTTGTCAAAAAGTCGAGTTTTAATTTAAAGCAAATTTGAACACTCTGTAGAATTGCAACAGTAGGTTAATAGTACAATGAACTTGAATCCTTGAACATTGAAAAGCGACGTTGCCACGCTGTGCAATCATTCGCCTACGCAGTTGTACTCATTTTACCTATTTACCTAAAATGCGAAATCGGTACACCTAAACGACAGGCGGGACTTTAATGTGTTTGTATTGCATTTTAATTGAAAACAGAACAAAGCTGTTGTGGCCCAGTGGTAAAGCCCCCGACTTACGAATAGTTGAAGGTCGTGGGTGAGACCAGGCAAGCACTTTTCATTGTGTAATTTATTTATCATCACTGCTCTCAAAACGGTGAATGAAAGAAAACTTCAAGTTTAAAGATGTCCTAGAAAAAAAAATCGAAGACATGTGATTTCTACCAACCCGTATGCCCGCGTAGTGGATTGCAAGCCACTCCATCTCACAGAGAAGAGGCTTTTGTCCCTAACCAGAGGGAACATTGTAGGACCGACTATTAAAAATCTTAATGTTGTTTGTTTTTCGTTACATTCGTACGTGAAATTTCTCCTTGTGAAATGTTCTTGACCTGTCACGGCCGAAATTTTATTTTGTTATTTTTACTCAAATTCATTTTCACTGAGACACTCCAACAATACCTGCAAGTGTACACTGCGAGTCACGGCGGCGCGGTTCGTTAGTACAAAAGGACGCGGCACGCGTGTGTCGGCTTTTTCAAAGGCCTTCGGCTTTTGGCGAGGAGGGGCGCGGGGAGCGGGTTGCGCGCGCGCTCGACGCGTAGGGTTGGACACAGTTATCGACAATATTATCAGCTTTCTCTCATTGTCTTTTGAAGAGAATAATGATCGGTTAGCAAAAAAGATGTTCTATTTTTAATGGACATGGTTAGTTTAGAATTATTATAGCACCACTATGTACCTACCTACCTATTCTGATTAAAAATTATAATTGAGTGAATTTAGAGATAATAAAAAATAATGTAATAATGTTTACATTTTAGGAAGAAACATCCTATTAAAAAAACGTACTCACCCGTTTTCTACATTACTCACTATCTAGGTAGTACCTACGGTAGTTTCGTAAGTCGAAACGTACAAAAATTAAAATTTATTTTAAAAGTCCAATAAATTTAACTATCACTTCACTGTTAAATACGGTTATTACACAAAAGTACTAATATTGTAATGCCTTGATTGCGTATTAAGTCTTTATTAGATAAGTAATTGAAGAAAAGTATCGATAAAAGATAATTATTACATTGTTTACCCTATTTACCTATGACTTTTATTTTTTGCCAGTACGGATGTAAGTGGTGCCTTGTCAGTTCACCGCGAGTCTTCCGGGATAGCGTGTGTGCATTTCGCAACGATTTGATAGGTACTTAAATACACGCATTGTTTTACGTGATTTTTGTTATTTACTTGTATGTATTAGTTTAATTATTTTCTTACAGTGAAACAGACACTGAGTAGGTACTTGACTTTTGTGTGTGTAAATTGTGTTTTTATTTTTATTTGTACATACCTAGGTACTTATTTTTTACGGTGAAATAAACACTCGGATCCTGGTCGAAATTTGTTGGGCAAGGTTCGGGACAACATTGTTCGGCGATGTCACTTGTGCATTCAAAAACGTGGTGGACATTTTGAACATGAGAAAATTTAAGTTTTAATCCATCTTGTGCTATGACAGAATTTATTTAGATTAGTTCAGTAATCAACTTATCACGAAGTAAAAAAGAACGGGTGAAAAATAACCATAGTGAATTTCATCGCAATTGCCAAAGATAAATCAAAACGCCGCCGCGCGAGCATTGTTGCCGCACTTCTCGAGGTCAGTCGAGGTCAAGGTACGTTGTCTAAATAGGGTGTTTTGCTTTTACTAAATTTATTTTCATATTTATTTTGTTTGAAAACTTAAATTTTTTCATTTACGTTTTTTTAAATTTATAACAATTTATTTATATTTCTGTGGACAAGTGTTACTTGTGGTTTCAATTATTGCATATATGTCGTATGGTTTCAATTATTGCTTATTTGTTTTGATGGTACTCAATAAAATTAACAAAACATTTAATCTGAAACTGGAATCGCAAACAAATTGGTAAACATCCTACTAATATTATAAATGCGAAAAGTGAGGATGGTGTTTGTTAGTTTGGTTACTCTTTTACATCAAAACACCTGAAAGGATCTTCATGACTTTTGGCACAGATGGCTAGGTAGGTACATTTTTACCCCGAGCGTATGTTCCCATGGGATCATGCGAACGAAGCCGCTGGCAGAAACTAATATAATATAATAATAATATCCTTGGACATTTCACAAAACGCCATATAGTTAAGCAACCTAATGCTTGTGTTATGGTAACAAGATGGCTGATAAACTACTTACATACATTTTTTTTTTTTGTAAATACATACCTACATATTATAGATAGAAAAACACCCAGACTCGGAACAAATACTTGTAGGTCGTAAAAATATTTGTCCCGTGCGGGAATCGAACCCGCGACATGCTGCGCAGCAGTCAATCGCTCAACCACTGCGCCAACCGTGTCGTCAAACTAGTAAATTTTATAAAATAATCGAAATGAGTGTACGTTCATCATAATTTATTAGGGATTATATCGAAAGTAATTTTGAGTAGTTTTTTAAATAGTTCAGTTCTCAAACGATAGTTTTATGAAATAGTCTGTAGTGCCAATAGTCACCGCGCAAAATGTATGCCACCCGGACGGACACCCATTTGACTTGACGGACTTGACCCAGCAGTAGACTATTATTGCAGTCTGTATTTGACTACGCAATATATAAAAAGGAACGTAATATCACCGGAAAGCCGGAAAGTGGCTTACTTCGTAAAATTATAAAATAACTTGAGAGTTTGTAAACTCTCGATAGATAATTGTCAACTGAAAATTCGGAATACTTTTTTACGCATCAAAATATAGTTTATCGAGAAATTATGAACTGAAATAAAATGGCGGCCAATCAGAGCACAAGTCTACAAGAAACTGGGTTCTTATTGGTTTGTTTATATGTGACGTCACATGTATGCCAAATAGTTACGAATTGAATGGAGTCGATTTCAAAATCCCGGGGGAAAAAAAGACTGTATAATATTGTATATATATGACATTTGTTTGATCTAACATATATATAGTAGTTTAAGGATCTAACACCCCGACACGGATAGGTTTAGGTTCATGGTAGGTTAGGTATGTAGAATGCGATTCAAATAAGAATAGGATCGGCTTAGCGCTATATTGTGACGTCATAGCTGTCAATCCAATGATTGACAACCGTAATTTACTGCAAACCGTACCGTAAGAAACTTAGGTAAGAAATGAAATATGACGTTATATGACAGATTATTGTGTGATTAGTACTATGATTCTACTAATATAATTTTCCTAGTGGCCGTTTTAGCCTCTTTTTCAATTGATGTGTAAGTGTGTAAGCCTGCGTCTGCACGCTTTTTTTTTTCTGTCTTCAGCACATGATAAATTGACTCTCATTTTCAGCCAACTACTTAGCGTTCTAGTTTCCGATCGACCAGAACAAAAAACTGATGCTTCTAGTAATCCTGATAAACGCAAAGCATTATTCAAATATCTGGGTGCTTTGTAATAATTCTATAATTTACAAAGACTACTTTCTAGTCTGGCTCTCTAGTCTGGTGGCCCAGGACCGACCTGAGCACGGCACAAAAAGACCTTGAAAAACTGCAACGTCTTGCCTGTGTGGCAATCACTAGCAGCATGAAAACAGCACCCACTGCGGCCCTGCAGGCCATGCTGGGACTACCACCACTGCACCTTATAGTGCGAGAGGTGGCGGCCCTAGCGGTCTTCAGGCTCAGCGCATCTGGAACCTTAGGTACAGACTCTAGAATAAAGCACACGCGCATCATGGACGATGCTGTTAAACGACAACCCATGATGACATCACCCAACGATAGAGTTCAAAAAACGCACCACTTTAAGAAACATTACAACATAGTCATAGCAGAGGAATTGGACGACCACTCAGGTCCCAACGAGCTAGGAATCTATACTGACGGATCAAAGACAAGTACTGGTACGGGAGTTGGAATTTACTCCAATGACCTCAACATTAAAATATCCAGATCGCTAGGTAAGCTCAACACCGTCTACCAGGCGGAATGCGTGGGCATTATCCTGGCAGTTCATGCCATAGAGGCCAGGGAAGTCACGGACACCCACATCCGGATACTTTCCGACAGTGCCTCAGTCTTCCAATCCCTAAAGAAAAGCTACACTACCTCGAAACTCATACAAGAATGCCACAATGCACTCGAACACGTCACGGTGGCCAACCGCAACACCGTGACGCTGCAGTGGATAAAGGGACACTGGGAAATGACGCGGCCGATGAACTGGCCAGGAGGGGATCTGGTGCCGTGGCTGTTGGACCCGAACCCATAGTACCACTCCCCTTCGTCCAACTGCGCACATGGCTGCGTGAACACACCCACAAACAAGCGGAACGCTGGTGGGCCTTGGCACCAGGCTGCAGGAAGTCCAAGGAAGCCATGCCAAACCTGGACCGAAAACTAACCAGGCGCCTTCTGCGACTGGATAGGCGGAGCCTGCGAATGGTGACGGGGACCATCACCGGTCACTGCTCATTAAAAATAAACACTTACACACGATAGGCATAACGGACAGCCCTCTATGCAGAGCATGCATGGAGGGGGAAGAAACGGTACCGCACGTACTCCTTGATTGTGAGGGCGTCGCCGAAATACGGAAGCAAACTATAGGGTCACCAAACTCGCTCACAGATATCCTGAACACGCCGAGAAAACTTATCTGTTTCTGGAGGGAGGTTGGATGGTTGGAGTGACGGCCGCCATGGCTCACGTACAATGGTCCAACGTCAGGACTAAGTGCGGAAAGAATAATAAGACTACTTTCTTCCATTACTCCTGCAAGCCTGCTACACCACGGCGAGTTTTGATCTGTGGTTTTGATTCTTTAAGGGGACCCTTAGACAATCAATCTGCAATCTGTTCGGTCGCCAGACCCCTTATACGCACCAAAGAGTATAGTAATATTGATACGCACTGTCGTCGAAGCGCATGTAAAATGCAATGTGCTCTTTCAAGTTTTCTAAGTAAATTGCCGCCACAGACATATAAATAGTAGATTGCCGCATCATAATTATAAGGGTGCAGTCTTCTAGTTAGTTTAGTGTTTTCTATGATAATCTGTGGCATTCGGACGAAATTAAAAAAAAGTTTTTTTTTGTGTTGTGGAGGCGGTTGCTGACTCCGACTGTCAGCGTCATTTAGTCATTCTCGTAAACGGTGTTCTTACGAGCGTTAAAGATACTTTTGGGATCACTTCCAACGTTAATGCAATCTAACGAGTGTATAAACTTGGACTGAAGATTACAATTTGATGTTATTGTGTGTTTTATGTACTTATTTACAGTATTTGACAACTTTATAGAACTTTTAAAGTGTGCTTTACTACTGTGAAAACCGTGTCGCGCAATACATTGAAAAGTTGTTGACTAATTTCAAAGTTCTAAAGAAGTTCTTGTTTTCGTGTATTTGATGATCATCGGTTCGTTGTTATGTGTGGTTGCTGGCGAATTGAAACTTAGGCATTATAACAGGTTAGTTTGGTAAAATACTAGTAATTAAAAGTTTAAGAGTACACAGCGCGGAATGCCGTGACACAGGTACACACTGGTAGGTTAATCACGTAACGTTATCTGTGTGATTACATTACACATCAAAATGATCCGAAAATTGTTGTAACTGTATACCATTGTTTTTTGTATTTTACAAAAGCAGGTTCATATTTTATAATTTGCACCTGATGTACTTTTTTGAAGTTTTATAACAGTAAAATAATTATTGCCCTCATCATAGAAACACACACAAGCTACAATTTTTTTTTTCACAAGTATAGAATATTTTGCTGTATTTTATAAATAGAAATTGAAACAATATTGTTTACAATTTTGTACCTTATTTTCTCCTGGTAATTCATTAGTATTTTATTTGATTTACACAATTCATATCAACTAAACCACTTTGTTGAGCTTATACAGATAAACCATGTATTATATGTGTACATGGTTTATCTTGTTTTTAATACAATGTTTTATTACAAACTTTGTGTCTTGAAATTAAGCCATTTTGTATAATAGTATATAATACCCATGAGCAAGTAGATTACTTGAGTCATATTTGGGTTGGTTCTGTTTTTTAATTAATCATTAATAACAGGCGCAAATTCTAATGGTTTTTTAGACCTACATGGTAAGTTATTTTTATAAACTTCCCACATTTAAATTTTTCTTTCTAATTATTGTACCCACAAAGTAAAATCTATTTCAGGCTTATGTACAAAAGCGTACTTAACCCAGAATTGAGTTTTCTAACAGCAAACTTCAGTGCAATATATATGAAATAAGTGAAATATGAAGTATTTGATATGAATATGATATAAGGAGAATGCCAGAAACTCTATAGAGCTTTGACCCATCAAATAAAAGTTGGTTTACAAGCATTTTTAAACTGTTGAGAATGCAGAATAATAACTTAAATTACTTATTTAAATCCTAACTCAAATAAATTTACATTAACAAAAATGTGGACAGCACACAATCTATCATAATATATTTAAAAAAAATCTTTTACCAGTACCACTAATCTGTATTTATAAAAGGCAAACCTGAGTTACTGACTTATATATCAACGCACAGCCTAAACTACTGGTTGTAGAAAGCTGAAATTTGGCATGTAAACGTGCTCTTATATTCTTTCCCTGAAAGCTGCCAATGGAGGGCTATATATGGTTTGAGGAAGAGAATTCCAGAGGCAGACAGTTTGGACAGTGAATGATCTGCTATTATGACTTTCCCATTCTCTTCTTCTATTCCATATTCACAACTTTCTACCATATTGTTATATTCTTCAGAAATGCACAAATTCTAAACTAAACTTGTTGCTATCCTCCTAGTTGTAGTACAATCCACCAATTCCCACAAAGCATTTCCAAACATCTTTTATAATTTGCACAGCAAGGGAGTGGAACTCTGCCTGCATCTGTTTCCAAACACTTACAACTTTCATCTTCATCTCTTTAAAGTCGAGAGTGAACAGGCTCCTTCTAGGTAAGCTCGCTCCATCATAGACTTTGTCTCTGTCATCTGTGACCTAGACCAGAGGCAAGAGCAAAGCCATTAAAAAAAAACATCCCTCCAAAAATTTGTTATTGACTGGTTTGCATTCAACTGCTATCTCATATAACGTTAACCTATGATGGTTTTGATGACGGAGCATGCTTGCCTCTTGACTTAAAGCCAGATAAAAACCGGATACAAGCTGCAATAATGGGGTACCAATACAAATTGGATGAAACTTTTTGACAATTTCTGATCGCTTTATTGTGATCAGACCAACCTTATCTGGTGGGTCAATTTCTATATGCATGTGTGATCAGTGGCTTGCCTTGCCTTTGTGGACCCTCCGCACAACGCTTGTAATTAGAGTCTGCAATCCAGTGTGATATTTACTGGAGTAACTTCGATCCAGTGGGTTCTTCCAATGTTTATAGTTTTAGGTTTTTTTTTTCTCTTGTTAGTACACGTTTGTCCACTATCTCACCTGATGGTAAGCGAAGATGTGGTCTAAGATGGAGCATGCTTGCATAAATACTCTTTGTTATGGTTTAGACAACCTACCAAAAAAAAAATTTTAAAGTACAGAAGCTCACCAAGTGTGAGTTGGACTCAGTGTTCATTAGGATACTTTCATATTTGTTACATGTTATTTCAACACTTTAGACTGCTTATAGGTTTTCCTGTAATCTATAGGTAAAGAACTATTATTTGCCTTCTTATTTTTAAATATTTCATTCATTAAGTAGTCCAAGATCAAATCAGAATGGATGTGATGGCTAAGCAAAGAGCCGAAAAAGATTTTACTAAATTTTGGAAGTCCACTAGAAAGCTTGATGTTAAGCCTGGCCTCCCCGTGAGTGTTTATGACAGGAATGACCCAGAGGATGTAGCTAATCTGCTCATGGAGAACTTTAAAGTACGCTTTCCTCTGGGCCCTTCAACCAACATGCCAGATAGTGGGCCAATTGGGGCGGGCGAGGGACCTTTACTTAGGGTTACAGCGAAGCAACTTCAAAAAGTAATTAACAGTATGCGTAGAGGTAAATCTTCTGGCCACAATGGACTCATTATTGACCACTTAAAATGCTGGTGTACACATGCCAAGGGTCCTGTCTATATTCTTAAATTTTTGCATCAGTCACTCATATTTACCAGATGATCTGAGAGATCAAGTGTAGTTCAATAGTGAAGAACAAGGCAGGAGACTTATCGGATAGGGGCAACTATCGCCCGATCTCTCTTGCCAAAACTGTTTCTAAAATATTGGATAGTGTGCTTGAGTCTTACCTGGATAAGTACATAAACATACATGACGCACAGTTCGGGTTTAGAACTGGACTGTCAACTGAAAGCGCGATTATGGCCCTTAAGCACACTGTCCAATACTACTGAAAGGAAGACACCGGTATACTTACGCCGGTTTTTTGGACCTCTTTAAGGCCTTCGATCTCGTTTCGTATGAAGTACTTTGGAGTAAGATGGAGAACAGGGGTATGCCGGCTGAACTGGTGAAAATATTTAAATACTGGTACTTGAATAAGACTAATTGTGTTAGGTGGTCAAACTGTCTCTCAGAGTCACAATACACGTTGGAGTGCGGAGTAAGACAGAGAGGGTTGTCCTCTCCAAAGCTGTTTAACTTGTATGTAAATGACCTCATAGTCGAGCTCAGCGGCATGCGTGTCGGTTGCCGCGGTGTGTTAGTGTGAACAACATCAGCTACGCGGATGATATGGTGTTGCTGGGCCCGACTGCGAGGTCAATCAGGGAGATGCTGAATGTTTGTGAAGAATACGCCGTATCACATGGTCTTATATATAATGTAAGGAAATCCGATTTCATGGTCTTTAGGGCCGCTGGCAAGTGTTCAAACACCATTCCTTCAGTTACTTTGAACGGCGTCAAAATAAAGCAGGTGACCAATCTATACTAATATTATAAAGCAGAAGAGTTTGTATGTTTGGTTGAACGCGCTAATCTCAGGAACTACTGGTCCGATTTTTTCCTTTCAGTGTTAGATAGCCCATTTATCTAGGAAGGTTTTAGGCTATATATCATCACGCTAAGACAAATAGGAGCCGAGCGATAATGGAAAATGTGACGCAGACGAAGTTGCGCGGGTCAGCTAGTTTTAAATATATGGGCCATATACTTGTCGACGACCGGGCGACCTTAAGGATGATTATGACATGGAGAGGGAGCGCAGGGTGTTGGCGGTCCGTGGGAACATGCCAACATGCGCCGATTTTTTCGTTGTACCGATCAGGTCAAAATAACCTTGTTTAAAGCGTAATGTCAAGGCCTGTACAGGGGAAGTCTGTGGTTCAGCTGTTCTCGAGGGGACGCTAAATGTCTTGCGCGTCCAATATAACAATGTTTTCTGGATGATGTTGAAACTCCCTCGTTTCTGTAGTGCCTCGAGGATGTTTGCCCAATGGCGTACAGATGGCTTCCATGCCATCACCAGGAAAAAGGCGGCATCGCGTGTAAGGAGGATTCGAGGGAGTAGCAATAGCATCCTGAAAGCCGTGGCTGAGGACCCGAAAGCTCCTGTCATGAGGAGTCATTGTTCGCACGAAATGCCTCGTAAGTACTTGGATTTGTCCGTGTTAATTTTTAGACCCTCTCTTTCGGAAGCTCTACTGAGGTCATCGAGCATTATACTGAGGTCCTCTCTTAGTCTCAGCCATGAAGTCATCATGGCTGAGACTAAGGAGGATATCGTCGGTAAATCAAAGGTGAATGATGTACTCGTCATTGACATTCATGCCTAGCCTTCTCCAGTCTAAAACCTTAAAGACATCTACCATTGCGGCCGTGAACAGTTTCGGAGAAATGATGTCTCTCTGACTCATACAGCTGCTGCCTATCCTAGGTTTCGAGTTCTGATCCTGAAGTCGGACTAACATGGCGTTTTCGTACAAACATTTCAGCACCTCGATTTACCGATAGTCGATCTGGCACCGTTTGGAGAGACTGCAGCACAGCCCACGTTTCGATTGAATCAAAGGCTTTTTCGTAGTTCACAAACGCTTAGCAGAGGGGCAGATTATACTCTTTTGTCTTCTGTATAACCTGCCGCAGCGTATGTATGTGGCCTACGGTGCTGTAGCCTTTTCGAATCCGGCTTGTTCGGGAGGCTGGTAGTTATCAAACCTGCGTGAGACGGTTCGTGATGACTCTGAAACACAGCTTATAGACATGGCTCAAAAGTGAGATTGTCGCCCTACTTTAAGAAGAGTACCACCACATCTGCTCACTGGGTGCAGTGGCGTTTTCCCCTCGAGTAAGACTGAACAGTTTCTGAATGGCCTTAAGACGCCTTGTTGTTTTTAAGCTGCTTCAGATTCAGATCCATCCTAAACTCATACAGGCTGACGTCCGGAATGTCCTCAGTATAGTGCCGGGTCAACCTAGCTCTTTGGACTTAAGCTAGATTCGTAGCGAGTTTAGTCATTGATTGACGTGTATGTCCATAGAATTCATGATCTCTCTTTTAAGCTCCAATTTGGCGGATATGGTTTTGCCATCGGCGGTCTTCAGTTTCGTGAGCTGGCTCTAAACACATCCATAAACTGATAAAATTCAGAATAATGAGAAAAGTGAATATGTATTCGCAGAGATTAAAAATATAATTCAGTTTCTGCTTTTTCGTCTGGGAATATTGGCATACTCCCAGTATGCCAATATTGCCAATATACCTAGGTTTAAAAAAACACCTCCTTTAATTTTTTTATTCATTAGTCAGAAGTATTTTATTACTGAATCCGTCATTTATAGTAGGTTTACGTTCTTTACGTTTTAGTTTAGAAGTACTAAGGTGTTAGTACCAATTGTACCTGTTAATAACATAACAATATATCCTTTGGGATATGACGACTCCAAATCCCAAAGTTGACTGTCTGCGATCGAGACACGTGCTACGATTGTACGCAGGCCTATGCCGCATTTACCATAGCCGACCACGAGCGTCGAGTACGAGTACCTATTGACTATAATGCTTTGCATACGAGACTTCCATTCTAATTAGCTTTGTATGGGTTTATGCGGTCGCTACGTACTTGTGACACAACCTTCGATGTAATGCCATCACGTTAATATAATAAATGCAGCAAATTCATCATCTTTATGATTAACGTTTCTGTTTCGTTAGTTCCTGTACCTGTGGTTGATTGTGTAGCGGATAGCGGGCGAATGCTCACCTTTTCGTTTGGTTCTATTCGTTTCGAATAAATAATAAAGTGCAAGCAAAAAATAACCTGAAGGTGCTTAACGTATTAATTTTTTTACTGTGCATTTGAACAATGACAGTTTATTTGACAGTCATCAAAGGGTCGTGCTTGTATAGACCATGGATGAAGTCTTATCTAAGTATTTAGTTAGTGAAGAATAGATGAACCGTTCTGTACGTCTACCACCCGGTCGTTGCCTCAATGACTCACTGATGCACGCGCTGAGCTCCGAGTTGAATACGATCATTGCGAACGAATTCAGGTACGAATTTCGATACCGCATTTTTTACTTACAATGCTATCTTTCAGCATTCCTGTTATGAATCAAATCTGATTTAAATATTTTTTTGTTATGCTCCAAGCAACAGTTAAACTCTTAATAATATGTATGACGGATCAGATTTTTGAGTCGACGTTTCAGTATGTCGTCAAAATTAGGGACATTATTTTTGTTACATTCGTACAGGTAACCCAATGTCTAACCCAAGAGGATTAACGGCCGAAACCAATATCCTATCTATCACATACTGGAGATAGAAAAACAAATGAAACAACAGAAAACCTATATAATTTTCATATAGTTTCATTTGTTTTGCTATCTCCAGTATGCCAAATCTGGTGATAGTTAGGTTATTGGGTTCGGCCGTAAGTCTTTCTCAACGCCGATAAATGGACTTGTTACACAACAGGGTACAATAGAGAAAAAGGCCGTCTTTGGTGGAGACTTTTACAAATTTGAAGAAGCCAAAAATTTCGAAAGACATCAAACAATATGTAGTTATAGTAACATACATTTACATATTTTACATTTAAAGATACTCCAATGGGACCAACACCCTGAAGAGATTCCAAAATCATACAATGCGTTCCAAATAAGAATAGGAACGTCAATGACTTCTATCTGTCAAATGTCTCTTGAAAAGTACGGTTTGCATAGAAAACTTAGTTGCATATCAATAACGGTTTATTTTACTTTGTATAAATTTAAATAAAAACTTTCTATAGTAGTAAATTAGCTAAATATAATAAGTAATTATTTAAAGTCGTTATTAGTTATTATAAACCATACCATAACACTTATTTCACTCAAGATTTGTAAATAATAATTAAAAAATAATAATCTTGCTTTGCTCCCCCTACCTAATTAGCTAAGGCGATCCTATTCTTATTTGAATCGCATTGTACGTCTCGCCATTTCTGCGAGACAGGACCATATATTTTTTTTTTTTTTATGGCACAATGACGACATAAACCACCTAATATCACACTGTAGAAACCGAATTCATATTTATACAAATATGAATTCTGTTTCTACAGTGTTGTGTAGCGCAATGGTTTGTAATTACGAGTTGTCGTCATGTCGCTCTATGATATGATAACTGTCACGCTATTATTTTGGTTTCGCTTCACAATTGTGGCAATTGATACTCGTAACTGTGCTGATGGATGGCCTCGTTGCATTTGTATCATTTTGTCAAACATAATTTTCAAATGGCTCTTTTGTTTCAGATAGCATGACGTAGATTATTCTAGCCAGCTTGCTGTCCAGCCAATCGTCCAACTAGTGCATTGTATCGAAGTAAGTTTCACCTGTTTCACTATGTGGTCTTGGCCACATATTGCTTGTATTGCATTCTGTAGATAGAAAGTGTTAACCAGCTATGTTAAATACCATTGCGTTCGGCAGTAGGTCACAGCTATGGTCGACGTCCTGAATTTTTAAGTATTCCATTAAGGCGTTGCTTGTGCCTCCGTCTCAGTTTGTGTGCGCTTTTCTCTCGCTGATTGCGTCTTTATACGTTCTCCTGGCGGTTTTCACCACAAGGGCCGCTGTATGTTGCAGTAAATGCGCCGCTGCGCCCGCCCCGGAGCCTTGCTGTCTCGCTTCAAACATTTAAAACATGTTGTGCTAGTACTAAGCTTCTTGCTTCTTCCTCACCAGATACGCCGTCTTCTTTAGAAATTGTATGCTAAAATTACCTATGTTTTTGCAGCAACACTAATATTATACCCTTAACTTTGTTTAGTATAATGGATTATGGTCTAATTGATTCCAAAAGATGCAAATTATATTAGTTTCACTTTCGAAATCCTCGTGTTTCCGCTAATGCTGACACTGCCTAATAGACCCTTCATAACTTACTAAGATCTACAAGCGTAAACAAAGTATGTAATGCAAACTTTTGCTCCAGTTGGTGAATATATTTAGGTTCGGTTTGTTTACAACTTTCATTGCATCCGGTCCGAAATATAGGTATATATTTGTATTAGTTTCTTCCTTCTAAAAGCAAGGTAAAAATAGTTACTTGCAAACGATATCGAGTTGTGCATCGCTTACAATAAATTATCAGAAAATTCTCATTATTATGCAAAAGCGAGCGTTTTGGAGTAAGTCCTACGCTTATTTGTTCCTACGACTATGAAGAGTATGATAGAAAACATAGCGCAACACCCCATCTATTAGATCTTATGTTGGTCAGCAGTGAAGTAGCCAGTTTTCTAAGCTCGGTTCAAACTTTCACGTCTACTTCTCGCAATAAATGCCATTTAACTACTAAGAACCAGTTTTTTTTCACCGTGCGCCATCGAGGCTCTCGTTTGTTCCTTCGGATCATGTTGCATTCTGTGCTGCAGAGGTTACGCTTTGTCTGACGTGTGATGACGGAGTCGCCGGAAAGTGACCGACAAAGACGACGACGGTCGGCTTAATGCGGATGTTTGTGCGCCCTGCACCCGTTTGCGGTTACTATTTCGCGACGATGGACGTACTTGATGTTGATATACAGAAACTTGTTCCAAAAGATGTAGAGTTACCTGCGAATAGAGGAGTCAGTCAACTAAAGCTTGACGCTCGTGCAGAGTTAACAGCGCTACAATGTATGAAGCACGTTTGAATTGACAATATGGGTCTGATTGTCTTGCACGTTAGTTAATTACATATTGGTGCGTCGTGTGGGAGGAACAATGACCTTAGGGCGCACGAACAAGGGGGGCGGCTCCGCACTAGGATTGGCGCAGCACCGCGTCAGCAGCAGAGCCGATTGCTTCTAATTAAATTAGGTTGCAAGTGGAACGCGCCTGGCTCACGCAGCCTGACCGCTTTACACACTCTCACTGAATAACAAATATTTGATTTGATAAACTACACAGGAAAATAGAGATAACTTTCCTAGCATCTGTTTCGAGCTAAACCCCTTGTATGGTGCAATTATTTTACATGCAAAAATACCACTCTATCTTACTGCAGGTTGTATTTGACCTTTCATGCAGGGAGCCTGAGAATGCCAATAAAAAAATGTTCCATTTATTGTGACCGTGGACGGTAGGTATCGTATCGATCCTCGGGTTTTATCGGAGCAGTTCTTAATTTAGCTCGCATTTCAACATTTCACTGAATCAAACGTTATATTATGTCAGAGCTGTGCTCCATGAGAGATGTTTTCACGTTACAAATACCCAAATTATACATACATTTAACACTGAATTGGTACTATTGACTTGCAAAACTGATTTAGTAAACAATAGCTTGTAATGGCATCTCGCTTTGTCTGAACATCAATGGCGCAACTGTAGTATTGTTTGAGATTATCTTTTAAATCGGTTTACCTTTTCGACTGTTATGAAATTATAATTAAGTACCTGAAACTGCAATTCAATTCATATATTTGAAAAATAACTTCGCCGTTTGTTTTACTAAGAGTAGATAGAGCGATGTCGATTAAATTGGGGTTACATGACATTTTTCGTGTCAGTTTCGCTATTGCGAGAACCTGCGTGAGGTGAATCGGTTCCCTTGCCGAAGTACACTCGGTGCCAGGCTCCACCGACCCCCATGTACATACCGGTGGTCGATATAGATATATGTCAACTGGCTTCGTTTGCCGGAACAGACATTCTACGAACAACTGGTTACGGTGACGTTTCACTAAACATCGATATCTTACAATCGCATGCTCGGCGATCCCGTTTTCGTTGAGAGTGAACGCGTCGTCCGGTCACGGCCATTTGTTGGAGCGCGAATGCCGATGAAGTTCGTAGCGTCACACTTTTCTTTCTCCTCGTCTCTTGAGAACGTGGCGGTCAGACCGGCTGGTTGCTGACGAGCCGGAGCCCACTCTCTCGCACTCTCCGAAGTATTGCCCTACTATCACTTCGCCAATGAACGACACCAAATACTACGGATATTTGATATTTCTTTTAGAAAAAATAATTGTTTTTTTTTTATCATGACTTCTCAATTACTTTGATCAGTTACATAAAGCTCAACTGGCTTTCTCAGCTGAGTACTTTTCTTGTTAGGGTGATCATTTTAATCCGTTTTTAGGGTTCCGAACAAAAAACGGAACTCTTATAGGATCAGTCGGGTGTCTGTCTGTCTGTCCGTCTGTCACAGCCAGTTTTCTCCGGATCCACTAGACCGATTCTGACCCAAACATGGATGCGTTACGTAAATGATTACATTTTTAGTATGGGGGTCACTTTTGGAGGTCAAACTAGAAAAAACTTTTTACAAAAAAATACAACCGACCGAAAAAAACACCGACTTCCGAAATTAAAGTTATTTTTTACTTTGTAGTGTTTTTTTTTGGAAGTCGGTTGTATTTTTTTGTAAAGAGGTTTTTTATTTTTCACTTTTTAGTGGTGCCCCACATCTAACAACACCACTGCAAAATCGCAGAAAAGCAAAATACCATAAAAATGGCGCCGTAACAATAAGACGTAACACCGTAAGGTATTAAAGACGTTTTTTTCTTCTAAATAACCACGAAGTATGTAGGTACTTCGAAATGACAATTCGAAAAGATGACACCCGCTAGGTACTTGTAAGTATTAATTGTGGGATTTATTGGACTGTGTGTGCGTCTGACATAAAGTCCGCGTTGTGTAGACGCTAGACATTTAAGGCGCGTCCCCGAGCAAAACGCAGCGCTAGCCGTTTTTTGTGCAGTTTTTTGGAGCTATCTACTCTTTATCCAAAAGAAATATCAACTAATAAAAAATACATTAAATTTCTACATAATCTTGGCTTCAAAATGGTAGATTTAATTTTTTATTACTAAGTATAATGTTTAAGTAATCTCCTCACAACGAAACCACAGAAATGAGAAAAAATTACTGAAAACATGCATCTTCTCCAAAACTAACGATTATTTTGATTTTTTACTTACACTAATGGATAGGCAATTTAATTATGAACATTTTGGTAGAAGTATTTTTTTCAAACGCTCAAAATTCGATTTTATAACGATTTTATTCAACATTTTGAGCGTATTCGCTATTGTAACTCTTGCGCTGTTATTGAGGGAAAAAATGCTCAAGGTTATTTGCTCAGGGTACGGCCTTAAGTAATAAATAAAAACAATATAGTAAGTACGATAACCCACATAGTTGTAACTCGACTCTAGAAGTTATTAAGTCACGTCGCGGAATGTTCGTGTATGGAGCAGGTGTACTGCACGTACTTTATACGCTCAGCGCAGCGTCAGCCTATGCCCAATATTATTGCACAAGAGCAACCTCTCGAACTCGATAAATATTCTTTAGTGAACATTTTCTGGCAGTCAATTAAGTAGTAACCGTATTTTAGTTTTTTATTTGTTTGCGTGATGATATATGTGACAGTTTGTTTAGTTGTTTAGGTTATAGTGAGTTGCTCTTGGTTGGAAGGTCTCCGAGGTAAGAGCTTAGCGTCTCTACTCGCCGGTACGAGTACTTGACGAGTCTCGCGTGCCTTCTAAGTGAGTCATACTAATGCCTTAGCTTGGTGCTTTCGCATTCCATTTATTTGATACAATAACATGCAGTCTTTATTTTTGATATTTTTTTTAGTTAAAGGGACTATTTATTGAAGTAGTTTTTATCTGAAGTTTATGTAAATTTTAGTTAGAATTTTAATTCTGAATTACAATTTAATTATAATCTGAAAGGTTAATAAAACGACATGTAATTGCTCAGAGCATTAACAGATAGTTTCTCAAATATGCTGTGGAGGAGAACGTGTTTCTTTCTTAGTCATAAAAGGGTTTTTCCAATACCGCCTCGGATACAGATACAGCAGACCACTAAAAATGCTCCTAAAGCTTGCCGCAACTATTTTAATTAATCGTTTGACCACTGCGACATTTAAATAGAACTTAGTATACTGAACTAGGGGCTTGACATCAGTCACTCTTCGTTGGTCTAAAAACTCGTCCATTTGCAATTGCGATGATACAAAAGCCGGTTTTGAAATGTTTTGCCGCGCTTAAGATAAGGAGCGTCGAGTGACATCTCTGGGCACACCGAGCAAAAGCCACTATGTGAATTGTGAAGATGAACTTAAATCTCCGTCAATTAGTATTGTTGCGTGACAGGCTAGCTAACAGTACTGTCGCATTACATAACAGACATGGGAGCATTCACATAAGCGGGCCAAGTTCTCAGGCCTGCGCGCACAACGTCGCGATCATCAGACTCGCAGACACTCGGGTTTCACGATTCCCGTAATCGGAGTTACTCTGCGCACGCAATTACCCTGATAGCGCATCCTCATTTTGTCAAATGCCGTCTCTACCGCTAGAGAAAACATGCATCATAAGAATAATGCTGATTGTTACGGACTTTATTTTAGATAGCGATGCTGATGAGGCTTGAGGTAACTGTTAGGTAATGATTTAAACGCTTAACGAAACAGAAAGTGTTAATGCGTATCCGAAATTCCGAATACCTGACTAATGATCGATGATTTTTAGTGGCTTCTTCTTTATTATTACAATTTATTTACTTAAGTCGTTTCTTTATTTTAAAACCGAAGAAAATGTACCCATAATCTTATAACAAAATCCTCAAAAATAGTACCAAAAAATACTTGATCACCGTTAGGGCAGACAAGTGCACAACAGTGCTTAACAAATACGTGTTGTCGCGTCGCGGATAGGTCCACTTGTTCCGCCCCTATGCACTTGCCGCGGGGGTCGATATGCCCATGGTTTTTGCACCCGCTTTATTATTTTAACTCCATACGTTCCCACGCTGCACTTAAACAGAATTAACCTGTTCAATGAAAACTAGAATGTTTATGTTTACTCATAAATTACGCTGGTGTGCTGCTTCTTGCAGATTCTCATACCACATTGTTAAGTGTTTGTAACTTCCTGGAATTAATGTTTATTATTATTTATGGATTTAGTTCACAGTGCGAAAATATTTTGCAACGGTAATTCTCAAATATACATTCACGGAAAATATACCCTGGACCTATTTAATATCTGCAAATATTTGATTAGCATCGATAGAATCGAGCCATGTCAATAACCCTTGCACTTGTACGACGGACAATTCGGCAGATCACCTCCTGGTGAGCCGCAGGAAGAGGCAAGGTCGGCGTTCAAGCGTGAAGTTCCGTCACCATAGACAAATACATACTTTGTGTTTATGCCATGCAATTCGTACTGACTGTACAGAGCCAACAATATCACCGTGTTCTATCGGAAATATTCGAGGTTTCTTTTCGCGTGACATCTAAACTTGGAAGTTTCTTTGCATTTTATAAATACTTGGAAAGTAATACGTTTCCTAAGTAACAGTTGTCGATGCGTGTTTATTTTTTTTTAAGTCAACGATCTGTTTTGAATGGGCCGCAGTTCGTTCTGGCCAAGTGTAGTAGGTACCTCCTCGTACGCTGCATTCAGCCAAAGCGGAAGCGAGTCGAACCATAACAACGTTGACGGCTGTTTCGGTTTCTGACAGTTAACACTAATAAACTGGTTCAGATGAAAACTGAGATGAAATAGGAACATGTTTCTCTGTAATTCTAAACTTAAGCGAACACCGGTTTAAATGTTGTTAGTTACTGTTGTAGGGCTGTCTGGCCTGCCTTAGTATACTTGGTATGTTTTGAAAAATTTGCATTAAAGTAGGTGCCTAGTGCCTAAGTGTGTCGATAAAATATTATTTTACGTTTTAGTGAGAAGTTCCTTCTTTCAGCGAAAGAAATATATTTTTGATCTTTTCATGGCAGTTTAGTGTCAGCTTATACAAGCCGCTTTTTTACCTTGCATAAATACGGCTCAATAATAACGTACTTGTTACTAAAACCGAGTTTTTCAGATTGGCAGCCCTACTTAAATATTCTTAACAATATGCAGTTAGAAGAATAGTATACTTAGTAACGATTTTTTAAAATGAGGCCTAACTTAAATAACTGTTTTTTGTTTCATAAGGTTTACTGAAACTTCACTGGTTGAATCTAAAGTTAAGAGTGACACGGATAAAGGAAAGAATTTGAAGGCATAAACGATTCGTCTGTATCTAATACCTATTGAGCGGTTGTCTGAAAAGTCTACAGTCATACATATACATACAATCAATATAATATAGGTATAAAATTCTTCCGTTACTGACTGATTGAGTTACTGATAGACAAAGCACTGCTGATACTTCTGGTGGTAGTTATGTGAAGTTTGGCATGTAGGTTTCTTGGGGAGTCTAAGAGAGGATTTCCTGAAATTTCAAAAAGAACGGGAATAACGGGATTATGCCCGTTCGAAGTCGTGGGCAAAAGCTAGTGTCATAACACAGCTGGAGTGAAGCTCTGCCAAATCATGTAACGTGACAATCGTCAAAATTGTATTTGTAGAGTTGATAAAGTTTGACCATGGGTTGTTTGTTAAAAACCACACGTTTGCTTACCTTTTTAGGAGAGAGAAAATTTACGGGCATTGGTGGTCGGTCGTTTCATGACTGCCGGGGCCATATGTTTACGATATAAATACCTACAGTGATGGTGTGCGTTCGCCCAGCGGAATGTTGTTGAATTAAAAGATTTTAATTATGCAGATATTTAGTGTATGACGTCGTATAATTGTGTATGGTATAAAAAAATTTGTGCACGCAGCCATTGTGGAGAAATTCACCAAAAACTGATTCCGCTGGGCGAACGTTGTCCTGGCGGAACTTTTTTTAATCCATACATTTTAGAAGAAAAGAGATGTGTCCAAAAATTAGTGTGTATTTGTGTGTAATTGTGTATGTATGAATAAAATTAGTGCATGCATAAACTTCGGAGAAATTCAAGTTTCCGCTACGCGAACGTTTGGCCATTACCTAGTTTTCATATAAAGCGCTTACATAGAGAGCTGTAGATTTTTACATAAGTTGTTTTGAATTTGTTTATATTTGTTTAAAAAATAGATTTAGAAAAAATCGTAGGGCTTAAAAGATAAAAATATAAACGTAAAATACGCTTATTAGGTCTTAGTTCTTAAAGTATGCACTTTGGGGTCTAGATTTTCACGTTTATACAAACCTTGTAAGTGTCTGCAACATGTTGCCAAGTATCAATGATGTTCCGTTAGTAATTAAAGAGTTATAGGACAATTTACCATGAATTGATCACTGTTTACAAAGCAGTCAAATATCACGACGTTCTAAAGGAATTGCATGGTAAAATGTATGCCAATAATTAGTGTATTCATTCAACTATTCACATGCAAAATTTCATGTCATTAAATTCAGTAATTAAAGAAAAACAATTATAATACTGACGAAGCATCGAAAACCTACATAACCCGACCAAGTTCGGATGGCTACAAAAAAGCGGCCGTGCCATATATCTTAGAAACGTTCTTAACCTTGCAATATAGTATTTATTAATATGGTACAGTTACGTACACAAGCGTTAGGAAAAAATAAAACAATTGCATTTCTTGAATGAAAATTATATTTTTAATAATAACGCCACTATCTACGATAAAAATAAATCTTCAATTAACAAGTACTTCTCTATTTAAATATTCGAGTACAAAAATATTTTTAATTACATATAATACTTAATTATGTAAGTAGGTAATTATGATAACGTTAACAAACGCTTGCAACGACAGCAATAGACTTAAATGTGTTTTAACTAAAATAGGTTTAATAAACGATTATGAATATAAGGGTAAGTATAATATTTCGAGCTTCAATAAAAATTAAAATCACATCACATAACTAGACTATTCAGTTGTTTAGATTTGATCAACATTAAAAAAGTGCTTATAAACTAAAACATTGGTATAAAAAAGGTATTTTCAAGAAAATATTCTTAAATGAGTAGCAAATACAGTAAATAACCTCAACATACATAAGTCACTACCAGTACAACGGTATACATCAATTAAAAAATCGATTCAAGAAGTAGTTTTTTTTTAAGTTATTAGATTGTTTGATCCACTAAAGTTGCAAAGGGGAACGCTCGTGCATGCCTAGTCCATTGGTTAAATAGTGTAATAAGCTACAATATGATAAATATTTACGTAGGTACTTACATGTGGTAATTATTTAATTTCCCTAAGGGGTCTATACTTAGTTAGAATCCTGATCCGTGAAATCTTCAATAGAAATTAGCTGTATGAATTTTATTTGTCTTAAATAATAGGTATATCTAGATTATATCTAAAGTCTCAAAAGCATACTTAAATAAAGTACCTACATAAATAGTACCTACTTTCTGTCAAAGTCAAATACATTTAAAAAGTAGGTGTACAAAAATAAATGACATTATTATATCGAAACAACAATTGTGTTATCACCTATATCAATTCAATACCGATATTATACTGTAAATTTTGGGATGTTACCTAAATATATTGCACGGCCGCTTTTTTGTAGCTATTCGAACTTGGTCGGGTTATGTAGGTTTTCGATGCTTCGTCAGTATTATAATTGTTTTTCTTTAATTACTGAATTTTATGACATGAAATTTTGCATGTGAATATTTGAATGAATACACTAATTATTGGCATACATTTTACCATGCAATTCCTTTAGAACGTCGTGATATTTGACTGCTTTGTAAACAGTGATCAATTCATGGTAAATTGTCCTATAACTCTTTAATTACTAACGGAACATCATTGATACTTGGCAACATGTTGCAGACACTTACAAGGTTTGTATAAACGTGAAAATCTAGACCCCAAAGTGCATACTTTAAGAACTAAGACCTAATAAGCGTATTTTACGTTTATATTTTTATCTTTTAAGCCCTACGATTTTTTCTAAATCTATTTTTTAAACAAATATAAACAAATTCAAAACAACTTATGTAAAAATCTACAGCTCTCTATGTAAGCGCTTTATATGAAAACTAGGTAATGGCCAAACGTTCGCGTAGCGGAAACTTGAATTTCTCCGAAGTTTATGCATGCACTAATTTTATTCATACATACACAATTACACACAAATACACACTAATTTTTGGACACATCTCTTTTCTTCTAAAATGTATGGATTAAAAAAAGTTCCGCCAGGACAACGTTCGCCCAGCGGAATCAGTTTTTGGTGAATTTCTCCACAATGGCTGCGTGCACAAATTTTTTTATACCATACACAATTATACGACGTCATACACTAAATATCTGCATAATTAAAATCTTTTAATTCAACAACATTCCGCTGGGCGAACGCACACCAGTGATGCGTGCTGCGTGCGTGTACCGGCTCGTGATGAATGCCAGAAACCGCCCACAACGACTACATTTTCCATTGAAACTAAATAATAATAAATCCATTATAAGATTTTGGCTAGACGCAGATGCAATTAAAAATAATCGCCAATTAAAGCGATATCTTTTCGTAATAGAAAGTTACCTGACAACCTTAGCCGCATGACCTAGATTCATGATCACCATTGAATGGTTACCATAGACACTGTGTTTGTTTGATTCAATACTAATGTTTACTATATACTTATACGAAATGTGTTGCTGAAGCAGTCGGCGAATTGTGTACGTAAGATTGTTACATTAACGTTACATCAATCAAAACAGCGGAAAGAGTATGACGCTTGATCGGAACTGCGCTATTACCTGAATCATTGTGCTTTCAGAAAGCGTATAGCTTAACTGATGAGTTTTTCGCGGTTGTATTTGGATCCTATACAAGTGTACTATCTAAAGATGCCATATTTAGTTTACAAATTATCGCTGTTGGACTATTGATAAGGACGACTTGTTTGGGTGCGGCTAATTGTTGACATTCCGTTTTGTGGTCACACACCTATCACAAAGGTTTTATATATGTGTTGATAAGTATAGGTATACTTATTCAAAATAATTTCTGTTGAAGACATAATTTAACTGAAATTTCGTCAGTAATTAAGATAGGCTTTAAAGTAGGTAACCTAATTAATAAATCGTTAATTGTGGTCAGCGTGATAAACTTTGAGTAGGTAATTAAAAATTACGATGACATTAGGTCGCATAATGAGAGATATGAACGTGGTAGTTCATTTGATTGTTTGTGTCATGCTAATTAATTTTATGCTGTTACAGTGAGAATTAATTGTAGTCAATAAAATGATGTATTTTATTGCGAGCCGCACACCTAACTGTTTATCATGACTGACATGACATTTTCTTGTAAATAATGAGTTTTAACTGTATAGACCGCAGTATTATGTGATAAACTTAGAAAAAATATCTCCTAGGACCAACAAAATGGATATTACCAAACACCAAGATTTTTATTGGTCTAAATATTTATGTACAGTCAAGGAAAGTAATTGTTCACCAATAACAACATCATTATAATTTTTATATTTAGTCTGAAAGTCGAACTTCTGAACAAAAAAAAAACGCACATTTCCGTCAAGGTAGCTAGAGTGATCTTGCTTATAATTATATCCCTCCGAAGCACTGCTTTTTTGCCCTTGTTGTTTAAAACGATCTAATTTTTATTTTTGACGTTCCAGGCTGACTGATGCGGTGACACAATGGACGCGGCAGACAAGCGAATGCTGGAGCGGGAGGCGCTCCGCAACATGATCCAGCAGTGGAACGCCAATCGCCTTGATCTGTTCGCGCTCAGTGAACCCAATGAGGTACCATTACAATTCACACCTTATGAAACTCTCAATAAAGTCTAGATTGCCTTTTGTTTAGTTCGCTGAACTTACGACTTATGAAGACTTATGAAATGTAACGACCACGGTTAACATTAACATTAATATTATTAATCAACAATGATACCTATTTTTATTTCTGCTCATAGCCTTGTTTTTAAATTAGTCATGATCAACTAGTATCTCGGTATCTATAGGACTGTGTAACTACAATCTATGACCATATAGGCAGCATCATGAATGATCATGATCAGCGATGTCGCTTCTAGTTACCATGAATGATAGCTGTGATTTTAATAAGCCAAATAACAGGATAATCTTTGTTGTGCTAAGGATTGATAGGTAGTTGTATGAATCTAGATAGCATTCTAGATAAATAAAATACTACGGTCAATAATCTATAATGCCCTTGATAAACGTAGTCTCACCTATCATAAGTAATCGTATTTGTGACGTCATTCTCTACACAATTGATCCTCGCTAATCCCGGAAGGAATCCCACTTATCGCCATCACGGAAAAGCAATAATAGGCCTTCACACGTTCACTGTACATTTACTTTTACTAGCGATTTATAATGAGATCGCTTTATAGTAATGAGCTGTTTAATCAATTCTAGCCTTATCTTGCTGCTATCATTGAGTGAAACGGTACAGAGGCACAGATAATAATTGTTGTTTGTTAATCAACCACGGTCCACGCTTCAACAGCTGAGCGAATTTAGATAGAAAGTAGACCGTCACCTGGATTGGAATAGGATAGGATAGGATACTGTTATTCAGGTTATACATTCCCTTGAGGTAATTTTCGACTCTGGGACGAAGCCGTTGGCAAAAATTAGTTTGCAAAAATTATGAAGATCTTGTTGTATAATATTTTTTTAGTAGGTACTCGTACTTCTAGAATTATCATACCCACTCTGCATATTTCTTCCAATCTGAATTTCTTTCAACCTAGTTTTCTTGGCTGATTGCCAGGTCTCGACACGTTTTAAAAGGGATTGGAGTTCCTGATTAATAACTGCATAGGTAAGAAATTGTTTAGACCGAGGTCGGCAAACCTCGAGTACACTGGGTTTTTTTCAAGCAGTTTCTAAACACATTCCTTTCCCACATAAATGACGCATGAAAACTGTCATCTATAACAATTTATTGGCAATAACGTAGTCTGAAAATAATAAGGTGCTGAATATTTCTACTCCTTGACTGTACATTAACAAAGGCAGCATTACTATGTGTAAACCTCACAATTTGACTAAATTTTAGTCCCCTCTAATCTGGCTCACCAGAAAATATTGGCAATGACGTAGTCTGAAAATAATGAGGTCTAAGAATTAATGAAATAATAATGTGCTGAACATTTATATTCCTCCACTACACAAAGAGGGCCAGCATCACTATGCGTAAACTTATTTAATCCTTTAGTCCCCTCTAATCTCGCTAACCAGATTAGAAATACTGAATTTACACAACAAAGCTAAAATGGCCTTTGTTTCTAACTTAGTAAAGCGTGTGTCATGCAAATATGTTTGATAAATAATATTGCGGAGATAAAACTGGCGCTGTGAAACAATTTTATCGTTCAAAGAACCGAATGAGATAATACCGCGTGTATCTGACATCGACGCACAAACGATTTCCATGGGTCCAGGGCATGATTCTGGACACCCCAGTGTAGGAATTTTTCGTCGGTTCTTTTCTCATTTTTTTCAAGAGTACCACAAAGTATCAGCTCAGCTGAGCTGATATCTATTTGTGGCTTTATTCAGATTGTTCTTTTTAGTGAAAGCAGTTAATAAACTATTTTTTTATTAAAAATCTCATTGGGTTAGGTCAGAATAACGATTATGAGCAGTCTAAAGTAAAAAAACCCTTGAAAAAAATAAAAAAATTAGAAAAAAGCCGACGAAAAATTCTAGGGTGTCCAGAATCATGCCCCGGACCCATGGAAATCGTTTGTGCGTCGATGTCAGATACACGCGGTATTGTTTCTATTTCATTATTTTTATAGTTGAATAAATCGTGGTTTCGATTCCCGCGAAGTATAAATATTTGTTTAACCTACAGATAGTTGTTCCGACTTCCGGGGCTAGATGTTTGTGCTTGTAATTTGTGTTGCATAGGCCAGCTGCAGGCCAAAATTGTTTATTTGTGTTACTTTAGCCGGTTGCAGACTAAGATTTTACTATACTTCTGTGAAAACTACAAGTATGAATACTTACTTCAGCTATGCGAAGCGAGCTTAGCTAAATTAGCTTTGTTTTGGTCTCGGTCTGTAACTACGGTAAACATCAAGAACTTCTCTGGTGTAAAGCAAAATTGATTAATTCTCACTTATTTTCTTTTCAGAATCTAGAGTTCCATGGTGTGATGCGGTTCTATTTCCAAGATTCGGGTCAGAAGATAGCAACAAAATGTATTCGTGTCGCCTCCGACGCCACTGTGAGCGATGTCATAGGTGAGACTCACTGCCTATTAACTTTGCACCTAAAGGTGGGTACTGACCGGTGTTACAGGCCGTAGTGTGCCATTCGCAGCGAGCATATTACGTTACGTGTCCGTGTCCTATAATGTAATCCGTGTACTCCTGATTCGCAAGACACTCAGTCAAGAGTTCCGACTTGTGGCGGCGTACTGACTAGACTGCGTAACACTCACAGGGATTCGGCAAAAATCCGACAGCGAAAGGAGTACCATACGAGCGGCTCGTTGCTCGTTTCCATGTACTGTGTGCGTAAATGCTCGTTTTGTTACATTACGCCCCGTACCTGTAGCGAGGCTATATAATTTAAGCTATTATATTGGTTCTTAGCAAACATATCCCTCACCACGCATCCTCGCATATTTCTGGTGGAAACGCACCCTTACACCGGTCAGTACCCACCTTAATGTACTTTAACGACGTCAAGACGATTTCACTCAATGGCCACTAGGGAAACTCTCATGACTAAGGTACTGTGGTTTTCTTTGAAGTGAGCCAAATTGTTCTTTTATGTTTTTATGCTGACGAAAGTTTTGGCTGTCTTAACTTTTTAATGTTAAAAGTTTGTTATGTCACGACTGAGGCATTGAGGTATTATATTTCTCAAGAGAGTATTAAAATACATAGTCAGTTAACAAGTCTTTTGAGGGAAAGTTTCTTTTAGGAAAAATATCTTCGCTGAAAGTTTTAAATTCATGCTTAAAATATTTCAATATGCCTTTTTTCATCGTCTGCCCATGTTAAATTCACAGAATAGAACTGTTTGTGTGAACGTGTTTTATGTACAAATTGTGCATATTTCATCGGTCTGTATGTTTTCGATACTTTCAATTTTGCTAGAATAAATAAATTGTAATATAGTTTTGATTTACTATTCTCTTTATTACTCAAGGTAGTTTTGATTTACTATTCTCTTTATTACTTTATTACTCAAGGCATTCGATTTTGTTTGTCTTTAATGGGCGTAAGCTTACAATTTATTAATGACTAGCTTCTGCCAGCGGCTTCGCCCGCGTGATCCCTAGGGAACATGTTCCCGGGATTAAAAGTAGCTTATGTTCTGTTCCAGACTATAATCTATCTTTGTTCTAAATTTCATTAAGATCCGTTAAGCCGTTCTAGCGTGATTGAGTAACAAACAACCAAACTTTCACATTTTCATTTTTTCTATTGATTGTAGCCTGTTGAAAAGTATACTATAACCAGCCCAGGAGTATGAAAAATAATTATACCAAGTTTCGTTAAAATCCGTCGAGTAGTTTTTGTTTCTATAACGGTTATACAGACAGACAGACAGACAGACAGACAGACAGACAAAAATTTTACTGATTGCATTTTTGGCATCAGTATCGATCCCTAATCACCCCCTGATAGTTTTTTTTTAAATATATTTCATGTACAGAATTGACCTTTCTACAGATTTATTATAAGTATAGATAGATAGAAGATTTATTGTTATTTACTTTAGATACAAATTAGTTTTTAATAGAAAATCTCATAAAATCATCTAGAACCTGCATTTAACAATTATAATAAGCTCGACGCTCCACGCCTCAGGAATGTAGAAATAATTAGAGTTGGTTGAATATAATACAAGTCACCAGAAGGCAGATATTATGAAGGAGCGGAGAGCAGCCGACTGGTCACCTCCTTACCTACCGACATACTAGATAATTAACGAGTCTGTACAACCGGATAACGGCTTTGATAACTTGCCATTACAAAATATAAACAACTTGGGAGTATGTTACTAACCCACATTTGTGGAATGTAAAGTTTCCGCACACAACCTCTCAACTGATATGGTCGCCCGGCGGAGATGATTTCTTGCGATTTTTAGGGTTTATTTAAGCTTGAGGAACTTAGCTTAGCTTTCCAGTTGCTCTCGTTGTTATGTATTATTTTTTTGAAGCTTTTCTTGGGGAACACTGCTGTGATAACGACAGACAAATTATTGCATGGAAGATTCATGTTGCGGCAAGTGGCGAATCTAAAACCATCGGAGGTCTATGATGACGGAAACTAAATGTCTGCATGATAATTAAATGTCTTTAACCAGAAACTTACCTCAAGTTTCCCGATTCATCTCGCATTTATTTATCTAAAATCGTGTTGAGGCTTTCGACAATACTTCCGTAAACTAATCACAATTTCCTCCAACAGAGACATTAATCGAGAAGTTTCGTCCGGACATGCGCATGCTCTCTCTCGGCTCGTACTCCCTGTGGGAGACGCACGGGCCTGATGACGAGCGCAAGCTGGAGCCGCACGAGAAGCCGCTACTGGTGCAGCTCAACTGGCATGCTGATGATAGAGAGGGACGCTTCCTACTTAAGTGCCTTAGTAACAACGAGGTAACGTTATTTGTTTTGGTCTTCTGACTATCAGTCTACTGCGCATTTTAAGCAACTGCCGTCTTACGGTCGCAAGCCAGGCAACTGAGTATGGGGTCCTAAGTTTGATTAAAGGTTTTCTGCCCGGATGCCCCCGTGGCTCGGAAAACACGTGATACCATCGGTCCTGTCCGGTCTTGTCGGATTGCCGTCGACGACTATGAGAGTGATACGCTTGTGCACTAATACATAAATATATCCCGTGCCGACTTTGTTTGATCATTATCACTGTAATCATAATGTAATAATTCTCAGTAGAACTTATTTTATTAAACCTCTATTGTTCACAGGTCCCATTGTCGGCGGTGAACGACAAAGGAGATCAAAACTTCAAACGAAAACTATCGAAACGAGAGAAGAAAGAACTGAAGAAAAAAGAAAAACTATCGAGACTGAAATCCGACACCAACGACGAAAACAGACCAGTCGCTGAGAAACTTTATACAGGTTGCTTCCTTATTTTGAAGTATAGTGCTTGCTACCCTTAATCCGACAACCCAAAAGAACTGTTCAAACAGACGGGATCGAATCTCGCTCCGTATGCTGGACTCAGAGGGGCTACTCTCTCTAAGACCAAAGTTCGTAGTTTCGGGCAGGTCCGAACTAAGGCATCATTACTAATTCTTAGTGGTTAGGTAATACAGAGTAGAATACGCCCGCATCTAAGCCCGAAACTACGGCCTTCGGGCTTAGAGAGTAGCCCCCCCAGAATCAAGCGTCGTGATCAGTACACGGCGGTTGTGATAATTAGTAGGAAGATACGGTACATGTGGAGAGAGGGTAGAAAGGCCTTGCAATGGTAAAATATTACTTGACACAATACACATAATAAGAAAAATAGTACTGCAGATGTTAGCACTAGTTTGAACTCCCCAATAGAAGTAATAAGCGTATTCGGCGCCACAGAATCTTACCACGCATTTTGCGTGGGTATCACTCCAGTTACAGCTATGTTAGAACTTGGTGCCTGAAATAAAGAAATTTGATTGATTGATTAAGTTATCTGATCATAAAAAAAATGTCAGCAAGTTGTGACACTTGATAAATAAATAATCTTGTATTATTAAGTGGAGTCAAGTTGTGATTCACTTGTGTATGATTTGTATCTGATTCTGAACACTACTTGTTATTTCTTTTGTCCTGCAAGGACAATACGTTAGTGACACATTGTTATTTATACAAAAGGCGAATGTCTAATGCCTGCTTACGCATGTTTGATCAAAGTGTGTGAAACCACACAGTAATTCGGTAAATCAAATTTTAGGCAAATGTTTACTTTACTCGTTTTCATATTCTCGGTTTCAGATATTTAGAAATTGCTGTTATTTAGTGCGTTATGTTCGTCTTACGTCTTCAATTATTGTAATATCATCTCTGGAAATGAACTAAGATGCATGAAAATATTGATAGATAACAAATCTGAATTATTAATATAATTTCCAAATTCATTCTGAAGTAAGATAGCATTACTTATCAGTAACAGCATTCTGTAAACTTTGTAAGATTTCTGAGTTTTCAAAAGGCTGCACAATCAATATAATTTCATATGTATAAACGCAACGCCAGCATGTCTCTCCGTAATAGCACCTTTAACTGGAGAACAACGTATCTTAGTGTGATGTGATCTTTAAATTGTAGACCCATTAGTTTTCTGATTAGATTCTGCTGTTACCATACGAGTCCACAAGCTAATTCCCGCGACTTCGTACGCGCATATCCCGTTTTTTCCTGTTCCCGTAGGAATTTCGGAAAATCATCTCTTAGTGCTAAAGTACGGAGTGCCGGGAAGCTTCATGCCAAGTTTCAGCTTTCTACGACGAGGAGTTTCGGCTGTGCGTTGTCTGTCCGTCACTCACTCAGTAACGGAAGAATTTTATAAACTAGGATTATTATGTAATTAAAACAATACTTACTTGCACAGAGCTGCCCGAGACGTCGTTCATGCGCAGCATCAGTAACCCGGAGGCGGTGATGCGGCGGCGGCGGCAGCAGAAACTCGGCCGTAAGCTGCAGCAGTTCAAGTCCAAGGATGGGGGACCTGACACAGGTAACTACGTCTTACCAAGCGAGTACTCCCAGTCGCCCCACATGGAGTGCACCAGGTGGCAATCGGGAAACAAAGTCACAGTTGCCATCGGTTGGCGAAGTTATTACCCTCACTGCAATTCGCTGTACACTGCGGCGTGGATCGCTAAGCCTGCCAACCCTCTTATCGCGGCTATAAAACAGACAGCGATGGTGGAGGTTTTGTTGTTGTAAAAGTCTGACCGCCCGCCGCTCGAAAACTCCGATCCATGGGGACGATATTTCTCTGTGAATATTCCATATCAAGGAAAATTATTTCTTAGTGCTGTCTGGTTGGTCGTAAGCTGCTGCTTAGCTTCCGCTCCTGGGTTCGATTCTCGGGTCGGCCATTGGGTGGGTCACGTGGGTTCATTTGGAATTTCTCAGTAGCATGTTGTCTGAATTTGCATATACTCGCTCGCTATTATATGGGATTTAAAAATAACCGGTAAATTGCGGGAAAACTGTTGGTACACCTCTTCCACGGTTATTCTTTAACAGCCATATGACAAAGCTATAATTCGGGAAACTCTTAGACCACATCATCGCTTACCATCAGGTAAGATAGTGGTCAAACGAGTGCCAGAAAACAGTAAAAAAAAAAAACGTAAGTTTTGACTGATCTGCTTAACAGTTAATTGACTGCATTCCATAAGTATGAAAGCTCCTCTTGCTTATGCTATCTTTTCTTGTCGTAGAATTCGTCATAACATAGTTACCCCAATAAATGTTCTTCATGTGGAACTCATCTAGACCAATAATAAGGATTCTGTTAAAATCTATACTAATATTATAAAGCAGAAGAGTTTGTTTGTTTGGTTGAACGCGCTAATCTCAGGAACTACTGGTCCGATTTGAAAAATTCTTACAGTGTTAGATAGCCCATTTATCGAGGAAGGCTATAGGCTATATATCATCACGCTAAGACCAATAGGAGCGGAGCAGTAATGGAAAATGTGACGCAGACGGAGTTGCGCGGGTCATCTAGTTATTTCTAAAAAAAGAGTAGCCACTATTGTCAGCATGAACTTGACATTTGAACTTGCTATAGTGACGTGCACTATTTCTCAACATCTGCCTCACGGCTAATAACACGCATTAGTGAGTAGTTAATAATAACAAATGTTAGATGGATGAGTCATCAGAAGAGACACACGACCCGTGTAATCGTCTACTAGACAGCTCACGCATGTTCAATTAATTTGTTAACTCTACTTCCGCTGGATTACGTCTTCCTTAACTTTTGCAGTACAATATACCTTTCAGAATGCTTCAAAAATCGATAATATTTTGTTTCACTACAAAAACGTTTTAAAATGTCTTAAAGCGTTCATCAATCATTTGTTATCAATCGCAGTAAAATACGATACTGAAAGGGTAAAATAACACTGATCACCATGGTGATCCCAGTTTGTTTTTACCAGTTAGTAGAAGGCCGTTCAGTAGTAGTGAAGCTCTTGGTGAAGGAGCTCGCCTGAAGAATTAATGACACCATTCCCCTTCTGTCGCTAATTATCGTCGTTGTGTTCTATTCAGAAGGGCATGGGGACCAGAACCAGCGTAATCACAGAAACTTGATACATTATAGCTATGTCTCTGGAATGGCACAGCAACTGTGATACTCCAGATGTCCATAGGCGCCAGGCGGCGTTAAATGGTCATATGTAATCTTCAGGGCAGACTCACTATATCACCCCAAATAATAAAATACAATCAGTGTGCCAATGCCTGTCCAACTCAATCGACAAGGATCAGCTAGTCTATTCTGTAAATAACCATTTCGATATCGACTTCACCTGAGTGACTAAGCTTACAAAGTGAACTTTATTTCACACATCATAAGGTCTTATATTTATACGAATTTGAAACTCACCTCGGATTCCGCTGTCGAGACACGAAAATGTTGTTACAGAATAGCACTGCAGGCTACTTCCGGGTAAGCTCGCTCCATTGTAGACACCGTCTCTGTCATCTCTGATCTAGACTAGAGTCAAGAAAAAGCAAACACATCTCAATAAAAAAGGAAGGTGTAATGAAAGACCATTGATTTATTCATATCTAACAACTTTTATTTGTACTCAGGTGGTACCCTCAGGGTATACGGTTCAATACTGCGGCCCGACGTGTCGTACGTCACGTTACTGCTCTCAGTGAACGACTCCGCCGCCACCGTCCTTCGAGAGACGCTTGACAAGTACGGCATGTCGTACCAAGATCCGCAGCAGTTCTGTATTGTGCAGGTAAGCGTACTGTTTAACACGTCTTTGAGAATCTTGGCACTCTGTGGTCATGGACCTTGGTAGGCGTACGAGAGGCCGAAACCTACTAGCAGAGGCTCCTTTTGACATTTCGAATATAATGATTCACCAACCAGTCATTAACCCTGTGCGCAGTATGAAAATATACTGTACAATCCCCAGTTGGTGCAGGGCTATTGCAGAATATGGAAACAAAGAAATTTGTGTAAGGGTTGGCTGGCTAAAGTGTGGTGGTAAAAGAGGGGCTAGGAATTATTATTCTTCTCTTGAAACATCCTTCTGGGCCCGCCGGAAGGGTCTTTCATTTTCAGGTTACTGTTATAACTCAGTAATATTTTTAGCAACTCCCAAGAATGCGACTTGTCTCTCGCTTTGTCGGCCGGCGTCTTGTTATCACCCTGTCAATTTTTTTCACCATCATCCCAGTATATTGACATAATCTAGGCAAGGTGCCAAATTAATTCAATGATAACTCTGTTACGCTAATGTTACTTAGTATTTAATTTGTATACTACAAGTGCGTTAGATTTAGAAGCAATCAATATTGCTGGCTAGTTTAACCACCAAGTTTCAGTCAATTTAAGAGTCTTTGAGTCAAGCAAGAGTATGAGTGATTAGGCTACTTCTAGGCAAGTGTGCTCCATCATCGTCAGCGTTTACCTTTAGGCGAGATCGTGCAACCATCAAGTGATTAAACTCGAGACTATTAATTAATTAATAAAAGTCATAGGGAAGTTTTATACAATTCTGATCAATATTTTAATTAAAATAGTAAACAATACCGATCCAGAAACAGTGAAACAGGCCCTGAGAGATTAAAATTGGTATTTATGACAATAACCATTACTATGGGGATGGATGTCGTGACCGAAACAAGGCCGTTAGGGACGCGAAATTTATTAATGCTTCTGCCTCTTTGAGTTATTAAGTTTCCGGCATCAATAATACTTCCTCAAAATTGATCGGGCAATTTATTCATAAAAATTATAACCCGGATGTCAGTGTGTGTAGAAATTACATGTAACTAAACATATTTTTTACTCTTAGGAGGACAAAACTGACAATTCGGAATACATTTTGGAAGACGACGAGTGTCCGCTTGCCCTGATGAATATGACTAGAAGTAAGTACTGCATGCTCTCTATAACATTCGTGATCTTTGATAATTATCGTCGCAAAAAACACTGTTCAAGGTATTGTGACTATATTTACAGTAGTGCAAAAAACTGAATAAGTTATTAATTGTAACCAGTGTATTGGGGCGCTAGGATATTTTTTTTTTTATATTTTGAGAGGTATCTTTGATCGCTTATAGTTTAATTCTGTCAGTTCTATCCGCGACGGAGATATCTGTCCTACGGCATTACAATTATTTACAACTAGCTGACCCGCGCAACTTCGTCTGCGTCACATTTTCCATTACTGCTCCGCTCCTATTTGTCTCAGCGTGATTATATATATATATATATATATTTATATACGCCTATAACCTTCCTCAATAAATGGGCTATCTAACACTGAAAGATTTTTTCAAATCGGACCAGTAGTTCCTGAGATTAACGCGTTCAACCAAACAAACAAACTCTTCTGCTTTATAATATTAGTATAGATTGCTGGTGGTAGAGGTGCTGAATCAAGTGGATTCTTAATTTCGTCCAGAACAGTCCAAAAAGAAACACATTTTCTCCGATTTTTACTGACAATATTGCTGATCGTAGACCACTGATAAATATAGTTTGTTTTAAGATTTTATAATATCAAAAAAGTTTTACTGGGTTCATAGAATCGATTTATTATAGAGGAGCTCGTTCAAATCGGACCAGTAGTTCCTGAGATTAACGCGTTCAACCAAATAAAAAAACTCTTCTGCTTTATAATATTAGTATAGATTGCATAATATACAAAATCTACGTTCAGTTACGTATCCTGATCTCTCTCTCGAATTAAGAATATAATTATGAAGAGGGTACCTAATGCAGGGCACTGTATCATCTCTATCGGTTGAAATGCCGACCAGCCCAGGTACCTAATCTCCTGGTACAAACTAATCTTGAATCAAAATCAACAAAACCAACTATCGAACGAATGGTGCTGAATCAAGCGGATTCTTAATTTCGTCCAGAACAGTCCAAAAAGAAACACATTTTCTCCGATTTTTACTGACAATATTGCTGATCGTAGACCACTGATAAATATAGTTTGTTTTAATTAAGATTTTATAATAGGTATCAAAAAAGTTTTACTGGGTTCATAGAATCGATTTATTATAGAGGAGCTCGTGGCTAAAGCCGCACGGGCCGATCTTCAAGGCTAAACTATAACAGACGAACGCATCGATCTTCAAGGTTAAGCAACGCTTGCGAAGGTTGGTCTGTGGGTGGGTGACCATCTTGACATACCGAGTTTCCTTCGTGCCTCAGAAAGCACGTTAAGCCTTTGGTCCCGGCTGTCATTTGTAGATCTTTGGCAGTCGTTACGGATAGTCAAAAGCCAGTAAAATCTGACTGAAATCTTGCATTGAATGAGTTGTGGTCTGGTAGGCAGCCGCGCCACGTAAAATACCGGTATTCAGCTGAATCCGGTTTGTCTGGAAGCCGAGCCAATATAGTAAGGAAAAGGCTAGGTTGTTATAATGGTCACCCATTCACAGACCGACCTCGGCAAGCGTTGCTTAACCTTGAAGATCGACGTGTTCGGCTGATATAGTTTAGCCACATTGAAACATAATACCAAATATTCATCTCTTCTGTTAGTAAAACAGTTTACTTATGGATACAGGTAACTCCGGACTCCGGAGGAGACTCTCCTCTCCTCCCAGTAAATCGAAAAACAATCTCGTAATTCAATCAAATCCATACTTCCATAGCTAATAATTTCAACATTATACGTATTTAAATTTAACAACATAAAACATGGGGCTGACCTTATGCTACTGCGGAGAATCTTAACACCGCGATTCAGAAAAACGCGTCATAAGTACAACGCCATCTATCGATCTACAACGTAACTGAACTGTCTTTATGCTCATAACTACTCATAAGTTTAAACTTAGAAGCTTACACGTTATTTCAACATTATACGTCTCGTCTTTAAATTTAACAACATAAAACATGGGGCTGACCTTATGCTACTGCGGAGAATCTTAACACCGCGATTCAGAAAAACGCGTCATAAGTACAACGCCATCTATCGATCTACAACGTAACTGAACTGTCTTTATGCTCATAACTACTCATAAGTTCAAACTTAGAAGCTTACACGTTACGATAAATAATGATAATATAATAACATATAATTATAAACATTATGTGTTTAATTAAAAAATAACTCAAAAATACATTGTTTCGGGGTCTTTTCACACATTTCTTATTAAAAAATTTCTCAATAGATGGCATTGCAAGTATCTGAAGTCTCAATGAAAACAACCTATTTTAGCGCTCGATGAAGTTTCTTCGTAAACTTTAAAATTCGATATCTTTTGATTTTGTGGGTCGATTTTGATGAAATAAACACTAAATGTTGCTCCGATTATCACTTAATATTTCGAAGTACCTAAATTTTGAATCCAATCAGTGGTTTATGCGTGATGCTCCTCCAAACGCACAGACATACAGACGCACAGACATACAGACGCACAGACATACAGACGCACAGACAAACAGAAAAGAATTTCAAAAACTGCTTTTTTGTGTTCTATGTCATTTTTCTGACATTTCTATGTATTTTTTATGCGAAAATATTCAATGTACAGACATGGCAACTCTACGATTTTATTATATGTATAGATAAAACAGGTCAAGTGCGAGTCAGCCTCGCGTGCAAAGGGTTCCGAACGAATTTCATTTTTTCAACATGTTACGTTAATACTATACACATCTTATAAGTTTTCCTGTAATCTGCATTTTTTTCTTCATAATTTTAGGCTTAGTAGTTTCTGAGATAAGGGGGAATGGTAATTTTAATCTAAAGTCCTTGAATAACTTCAAAACTATTAAAAAAAATACAATTGAAATCCTCAGGTTACAAAATTAGAGGGGTTATTGTGAACAATAAACCGTCTAATTTGATATGTCACACAATACAGTTTGAAATACTTTTTTTATTATTTTCTGTTTGTCTCCCAATAGTGATCCCCAACATTTATTTATGCACGTAACATGTCCGTGATTGGGCCAAAGAAGTTTATATGTGTCCTAAATCAACAGAATCGATCCAGTTTATTCGGAGAAAAGTGACTGTGACAGACGGACAGACAGATAGACGAGGCAAATGATACTATCTGATTTGTAAAAGAGAACTTTTCTTTAGTTTGCCATGTGTTATTATCACTTTCCAGAATTTGATCCTTTGTAGCGAAACTTTCGAATCGAGTAATAAAATCAGGTGTTATTTTTTCAAAATCAACTGATTCTCGGCTAGGAATTCCGATTTTTCCAAAATCTAATGAATTTCAGTTTTATCTAAGTCGAGGCTCCTTTCATTGTTTTTTTACTATTCCTCATAGTTTGGGATTTGGCTAACCACGCACTATTGAACAATTCAACCTGTATATTTGGATTGGAATAGAATTGGAACTTTGGGATGTAGGTATGACATACAGTCTGTGGTGCCAAAACTTAGTAATTATATAAGTTTCACAATCAAGCTTTGAACGTGATTCTTGTCTCAGATATCGACGTCAAGTGGAGTATTATGTAATAATTTAAACACTGCCTGACAGGCGCTTCGCTAATTAAGGTAGCTTGTAAATAATACTGAGGCTCAAACCGTTATTAAACCTTTCATCAAAATTTTAATTGCGCTGCAAAATAATATCTGCATTGTTTATATTAGCCGTAGTCTGCTTGTGCAGTTCATTATAGTTAAAATAAAAACATAATCAGCTGTTTATATTTTAACTAAAATGAACTATCTTTTGAAACGTAGTTTTAGTTAAATTACAATTGATGTAACATCTCTGGTCATGAACTGGCATTAATCACAAAAATCGATGAATACCCTAAAATGAAGTGCTAGCAAGGCCTATAAATTCCAAGTGCTTTTGATAAGTCTGGTATGCACTTTATAAGAGTGTAAGTTTGTGTATCCGTTAGCAAACTATGCGACATCGCGTGCCAGATTATAGGTAAATTGTGCCTATAAATGTTGACAGCATTGAATACCGATTAGGTGAATTTGCCTTTTTTATTTACTAAGAAAATTTGATTAAGGACTTTGAGTAGCTGGTTGGTTCTTACGGCTCGTTGCCTCCGTCCGTATCATAATGTGATAGCTTAGGGTTACCGCACTGGCGCGAACTGACTGGCTTGCTTACTTGCCGATACGTAAGATCGTCGTTAGAATTTACGACATCAAGTAAAAAGTAAAGAGGCGCTGGAAAGGATTCAATAAATCTATCAACTCATCCTTTCCGCAAACTGATAAAACGAATACCATCAAGCCATCATTAAGACGGTCGAATGAATGAATATATTTATCGTGCAACGCATTTTAAGTCAATTATATTTCTCAAATTACAAAAAAATACAACCGACTTCCAAAAAAAAACACTACAAAGTAAAAAATTACTTTAATTTCGGAAGTCGGTGTTTTTGTTAGTTTATTCGTATTTTGACACCGACTTCCGAAATTAAAGTTATTTTTTACTTTGTAGTGTTTTTTTTTTGGAAGTCGGTTGTATTTTTTTGTAAAAAGTTTTTTATTTTTACTTTTTAGTGGTGCCCTACACCTAGGCCTGCCATAACATAATTTGCCGACCCCAGACAAAACCTTTAAAACCCTGGACATTTGGGTGAAATTGAGATTTCTCACCGGACGCAATAAAAACATGAACACGAAAAAAAAGCCTTCATTTTTTTTATTAAGTAAATCATTTATCTTTTTTGCGATATACATAAACTACAGCGTAACAAATTAAATATAAAAATAACTAGTACCTAGAACACTGTTCTTTTGGCACCAAGTTCAAAACAACAGGAGGGGGGGGGGGGGCAAATACATATTTGTCTGTGCGGGAAGAATTTCAGTGTCACAACTGTAACAATCAAGTGAACTCGAAATAGAGGGCGAGCGAAGCGAGCTCGCTAATTTTAGTACCCCGGCTCGGATTGGATTGGAAATTTCTAAGAACTACTCGGTATCTAGTTCGATAAAAGTTTCTATGTCAAATAATGCCTAAAAAAGTGAGAAATAAAGATGAATAAAAACGATTTTTTTGCCAAGTTAGCTAATATGCGGCTTACAATTATAAATTATTTGTTTACTAAAATTCGTAATTTATTTTCTACCTCTAACGTTTCAATTAATCGGCCTTCCCCGGGCACAAAACTGCGTCCTCGACCTTTTTTGAAAACCCCGCCCGGACGCTCCCCGGACGCCCTCAGAAGTAGGACAAATCCGGGGAAACCCGGACGGATGGCAGCCCTACCTACACCTAACAACACCACTCCAAAATCGCAGAAAAGCAAAATACGCAATTTCGATCATCAAAGAATCATCGAAATAGTCAAATTCCAGCTATTTCGATTTAAAATCCAAAGTTCGTAACCGATTTTGATATGATTTAAATGGGACCAATCTGCAAGTATATCCTTTCAGATAAAACAAAAATTTCTCAAATCGGTTCATAATTGTCGGAGATATGAGGTAACAAACATAAAAAAAAAAAAAAAAAAAAAAACATACAACCGAATTGATAACCTCCTCCTTTTTGGGAAGTCGGTTAAAAAGATTCGCCTCGCATTTGTATCTCTTTCTCGTCAAAACCCATTTTTAGAGCTTAAGGAAAATTCTTGCTACGTAAGCTACACTTGTGTAAGCAAGCTTGAAGCTGCGGAGGACAGCGTTGTTTAGTTTTCGTATAAAGTGAAAATGAGATGACAGCGCATGAGCCACTTGACCCATTTGGCTGGCTGGAGTACAGACACTATGTTCTAGAGAATAACAATGTGGAAGAACTAGTTTCCGAGTGTGTTCAGTTTGGGTATTGGTCAGTGATGTTTATGTATGTTACTTTGTGGGTGTGAAAATTTCCACATATGGAGATAACAACACTGCAGTATTTTTAGGTTTCTGTAAATTTGTATTACACCAATAAATTAGGTCTCGGTAATCCTAAAAAGATACCAACCTAACGTGCTTATACAAAGTATTCGCTGGTAAGCTAGGCTGTAGGCTAAGTTCGCACCTGAAGCTCATATGAAATAAGCAGTACCTTTGTGCTCTATTCTCTGTGTAAGTTTCTTGTGTGTACAAGTACATAAATAAATAAATATAATTAACTTGCTCTCCTAATTTTTCACAAAGGTTTCGAGATTCTCTTACGAAAAAAAATATTCCTGTAACCAATTTCGTAAATGTGAAGGTAACATAGGATCGGATCACGTTTCTCTTTTATAGTAACCATAATCATATTTGAACTTTGAAAGAGTCTCGGATATAGAGATAGCGTTTGAGATGTTAGGCATCGTTATCGCGGAAAAAAGGATAGCGAAAGAAATTATTTACTTTTTTCTAAGGTTGCCCTAGTTACCTTTTGCTTGGTTAATATTAAACAAGCCAGGCAAACATGAATTTTTATTTTGTGGAATAATTTTTATTTATTTATTTATTTCATAATTCATAATTCATAATATTTATTCATTATAACAGATTGTAGATTTACAACTTTTACAGAAATAATAACGGGTAACACAGAATCTCTACAATAAGGTGGGTGAAGCTCTGTCCTCCTAGATAGGCTACAAAATAGCCTGTGTTTAGGAGACACAGTTTCAATCCCTCGGCACTAATTGGGTTTGGTACGTGTTACATGTGCAGATTGGCAAAATTATAATTATCAAACGCATAAGCACGGAAAATCTACAATGACAAATTAATTAAAAATTAAAAACAAACTGAAGCATGCAATAATATGTGGGAGTGTTTCGTGTCTGTGTGTGTGTGTGTGTGTGTGCGTGTGCGTGATGGTGTGTTTGTACTGAGTGAGTGTAGTCGTACGTATGTGTGCATCAGTGGGAGTAATTAGTGAAGGTTGTCATTCGTTAGATAAATTTCTGTTTCGTCATAGCTTAGGTTTGATATGAAAGAACGGACAGACTTTTTACAATTAAAAGGAGACGAGCCATAGACTGGTAAATGTGAGTTAATTTTGTTATATAAAGATGGACCAAGGTAAATGTTGAATTTTTTTATAAAAGCGGTGTGAGCAGGTGGTATGGTACAGATTAGGTCTTTGCGGCGTTTATTCATTTCTACATATGGAGTTGAACGATGTTGAAGTAACACAGTGTGAAGAATAAACTGTTGCCGTACATTTAGTACATTGCACACCTTGTATAACTCATTGGTTGGAAAAAGAATCGGGCGAAAGGTCGAAACCTTCAATAAGGCTCTGTGAGCAGTCTCAAGGGGCTTCAAAATAGTTTTAGCAGCGCCTCCCCAGCAGGTGATACAATAAGATGATAGAAGAGAGATTTATTTATTTATTAAACAATTTATGTATACACACACACAAGTAGATAACAAAAAAAAAAAAGGAGACAGAAAATAGGTACAAAGGTGATGCTTATTTCTAATGAAATCTCTTCCAGCATACCTGCGAAAGGAGAGCCAAATAAAAGAGATGTAGACACGTGTCACGTGTTATGAGATAATTGAAAAAAAAAAAAACAACCAAGTGAGTGTCGGGCCACGCGCAGTGTATTATAGGTTATGCGACGGTATTAGCTGGCTGCCATCAAGTTGTTATTTGCCTTTCCTTCCTGAAATGAGACTAACAAGATCTACATAAGTCTGACTTATTTTAAAAATATGTCTCCTGACAGTACAGAGCAGACTTCAACCGAAATATTTTTCGTTTACAAAATACGAGTACCAGTCGTCAAAATAAAAAGAAAAACTTCATAAAAAATGTTTTTGCGACATCCAATCTCGTCGTTCGTCCCGACGACATTTCAATCGCCGTACGTGTCCGCGGCGATAAAATGGTAACTCGCAGAATAGAATCAGAGCAAGCTCGCTCACTTTTCGTTCTCAGAGCAACGGTTGCATACAAATCCTGTGCTTATTGTAGAAGTCTCATGTTATGCGAATTATAGATGTGATGTCGTTATACTTTACAGAGATCTTTTTGCGACATCTGCGATGTGATTAATTCTTGGGCTTTGGAAATATTAGTGGCCAATTAGCCTATGCTATCATTGCTATCCACTTTCGATTTCAAAGTTATCTGTTCCTTATGCGTAGTGGTTTATTAGTACCTACCTAAGTAGATTCATTGGGCCAGCTGATAAGTATACTTTTCCTTTAGAGATGTGCAAGGTAACTAGACAGTGCGGGGAAGCAGTCCAGGCTAGGAAAATGAAGCGATCCCATTGGTGAATTTTTCCTCGTGCAACGCCTAGCTGTAACTAACTTGCACATCTCTAGTGAAAAACCAGCCTCAATCGGGTTGTCTTTTAATGTATTGGCATCTTTCAAATTTTACTCCTGCTCCATAAAAAAAAAAAAACAAGAAACTGACTCTTGTTTTTCGCTATTTTATACGTAGAGTTAGTCCCAATTTATATTCGTGCGTCCTTTCTAGAGGGTTGGTAATGGGTTCAAAGTCAGCAAGGTAGGTTTAACTTAAAACATAAGAGCCTACCTTAATTCTCACTTATGATTATTTTACACAAGGTACCGTAAAGGTAAGGTAAGGTGAGGTAGGCAGTTGGGTGCTCGTAACCGCAACTTTATAACGTCATCAGACATCCTCGTTGTGGTAAGAACGGTACTGGGATAGTCTTAACGCGGCTGAGTATAGTCGTATAGCTCCAAAGTATTTTCTAAAAAATACGCTCTTCAGTGTACCTAAATGTATTCAAAGAAAAAGTTAACTTTAATAATAGTTTGGAGGAGCAATACTGGTAACCTATGTTTTGCAATTTACGTTTCCAGTAAAACATTATGTTCAAGCCTCACGCGCGTGCTAATACCTTTGTGGTTATTTCCCTATAGAACGTTCATCAGTATGGTAATATTTTTTCATTTCATGTAAATCATCTGGCTAAGCTGCCTTTGAGCGTGCTAGCTTCTCTATTCCTTTATGCGTATAACGCCGTTTTTCGTGTTTAATTTTATGGCCTATTTTCTCTTACACGCCTTCAACCAAATTGCAGGTACTAAACTGAAACCAAACCCACACATTTTATCCATTTTATTCGAGTAACATTGTACAACCTAATATCTGTGTCAGAAAACAGAAATCTGAGTAACCAGAAAAAGTCCAACAGAAAACTCGGACATTCTATTCGATCTAACTGAGAAAGCAAAAGTTAGTTCATTACTTACTGAACTTTTGTTTCACGGCAAATATCGAAATTGAATCTCGTTCGTCGTTCGATTTCGGGATGGAATTTGTCCCGTGTTGATTCGGGGTATACTTGCTCTATCGGTCATATTCGTGCCTAGTTTAGCCAACCATTGATGCATTGCGGCAAACTTGATACACAAAGAGCTGTTTCCGGTATTTACACGTCATTTGCCTGAGAGGATAGGACAGGAGATATCTGTTACCTTGTTAAACATTATCAAAAGAAAATTACAAAAAGACTTCTCATTCGGACACAGCGCCGTGAGACACACTGTTACAAACATGACGTGTTACTAAAACAAATAATTAATCTTATTAATCTTGTGGAGCAAAATGTTCAAATAATTTTCCCCTGTATAGTCTATCCCTCATGTTATCAGATACTCAAGGATTCATTATTTATACGGATTCCGGTTTAGATATAATTTACATAATATTATTGTGCGGACGAAGTCGCGCTTCAATCGAATCAAAGTTTGCCGGTGTCCGGAGCTGGACGTGACCTCTCACAAGTTGCTGCAACTTAAAATATTGTCGCGCTCGGTTCGAACGGAGGATAATCTTCGAACAAACCAGGAATCTTAAAAATTTCAAATCTTTTCTTCCAATGTTTCATGGGACCTAAAGTAACAAGGTAAAAAAAATACAATCTTGTTAATTCCTTTTTAACCAACTTTGACAAAAGTGAGGAGAACAATGATCTAATATAGAACATTTGATTGACATATAAAACGGAATCGAATCTCCAACGGGAAATGAATGAGTAGGCCGTAGCGAATTGTCCGATAACGCTTTTTCATCAATAAGACCGACCTATAAATTCTTTGGTCCAAACTGAAATTGAGGTAGGTATGGTATAGGTAGACATGGCGGGTTTCTGAAGGGAGGAACAGAAATAAATTTAATTATTTAGGGTAAGGAGGCTTCTTGCTTAAGACCTCACTTCAAAACTTCATAAAATACGGTTTTATGTACAAGATCTTACTTAGACTTCCAAGAAAAAAAAAAACATAATTTTAAATTAAACAAAGCATGAACCGAGGATTTTTGTTTAGAGTTTTCCATGCTTCCCAAAGAGAAAACTGACAGCATATTGCCAGTTTCATCTTTGATGCAGTTTATACTCGGAACAATGACCAAAGCACAGTCACGTGCGCACTGGAACTGACACCCACATATTTTGGTCCTGTGTCGTTCGACTAAAAATATAGTCTGTTTGGATCACATATCCAAAACTATTTTCAAGGGTGCTTAAACTTATTGAACAATCAAGACTTGTCTTGAGGGGAGATTCTTGGTGAAAGAATATCCAGCAGTGGCATTAAGTTAGCGGTTGCATTCCACTATTTCCGCGAGAAGGTTCCTCTTGGGTCGTACAATGCTCGCCGCGGTTCACAATGGGAATACATGGCAGGGAGCGTGCGGGCGCAGGACGCGGCAGTCGCCTCGCAGACGCCGCGCCACGCGCCTCACTAACCGCGCGCCTCGACATGGATTGGGGCCTCCGCCGTAAGTTCGCACGAAAAAACTTTTTGCTCAAAATTTGCAATGTGATCTGTGGATAGTCCCTCCGCGGCCATCGCCGGCGCCGCAGCCGCGATCGAAGCAGATAGTAAACAAACGCATGTGGCCGACAGAGTAGTCCGACCGGTGTGCCCACAGATGCCGGTCGACCGGCCGCCGGTGCCGGTATTTTTAACTCGTTTCGCGGTTCGATGTCCGTTCCTTCGTGGAATCGATATGCATAATACCGTCCTTGAAAGTCTCAACTTTTGCAAGAGTTAAATAGAGTTAAAGTTTCTCAAGAACCCAACAATCGATGCCTAACATATATTCCGGTGCACGACTGTAAGTTGCAAACTTGTTTTGTCATTATGTAGTAGTATTTACTCGCAGAGTTTCCGTGTGATGCGGAAGTTCCAAACTTTCTAAATGATTTTGTGTCGTCACCGATCAAAGCTTGCTATTGTTTCTTTTGTCTTGACTAAAACCACCACCGAGAATTTCGCGATAAAGGGCACTTTTTATAGTCTGGTCATAAAGTGGTGCGTGTTTCATTCTGCCAGTTACAATTTGACCTTTCACATTATTTGTTATTGAGAGTGATCCCTAAGGCGACTTGTTAGTGAAGATAAACGACTGCGTGAACGTGCCGAGGGAAATGGCGGAGTTATGACGAAGGGGTATCTTGCATGAATTTATGGCACATAAGAACAATTTACTATGACCAGAAGTCGCAATAAAAACGAGAAAGATACAATAAATAGTATAGAACTACGTTCTATCTAATAGCCGTAGGAAATTGGGCTGTGATGGCAGTTACTCCATGTAAAATATTGAAAGTAGGTACAGGGGCACAGCATCTGGTTAAACTTGAAACCAACACCAGTTCAGCCTTTTCTTGATGCCGACAAATGATATAAAATTAGGTGAAAACGACCTGTTCACAGTTTTGGCACAGATCTGGATTAACTTGATGGATGCCAAAACTACAAACTTACGGGTCGTTTATCAAAGGCAAATCCATCCAAATAGGCATAAGAAGCTATAATCATCAAACAAGATATAGTAAATTAATCATTGCTTAATAATAAGGACTAAATAAACGCTAAGGAGAAGTTGCACATTATAAAGAAAGGACAGTTGAATGGAATATGTCGTGGTATTGTTTGTAAGTTCAAACGAACTCTAAAGTTAATATAGGTACCACAGGAATGTACTACTAGTATTAAAAAGTTTCCTCTAAATTTTAATTCAGTTCACACACATGTGTGCCAAATTGCATCCAAACCGCTTGAGTAACAGACTCCCAAACCTTATTCAAGTAGGGTTTTCGAGCCTTCTTTTTCACTAAAATCCTTTTTTTGTAAACTGCGATACACTATTGGTTTCACCTACGAATAGAAAACAATAACGGTATGTACGGCAGTGGAAACCTAAGATTTATACCAAAATCGAATAATAATAATTATATCGACTTCAAGATATTAAAAAAAAAAAACTCCGAAATGGATTATATTAAAACGATATTCTCTTAGAAGATATAATTTTCATGAAAGCGCCTATTATTTAGCAGCAGATCATGTTTTCTGCTCGATGGAATAGAATACAAAGCGCATTAGAGTATTATCACTACCTTTGGCGTATCACGGTGAAGTGGGTCACGATTAATGGTATCCAATATCTTCGTGCAGAACCTATTACTGGGTGTGACACCGTGTACCCATAACACTTTGTTTTTTACTTTATTTGCGGCATCAAGTTGTAAATGTCAAGGCAAGAGGCACTTATCCTACACCTGCTCTATTAACCCAATAGAAACTGCGTGGAAGACGAATAGCTTGTGTATCTAGCTCGGGAACAAACTGCGGGGTAATGTATTTCTTGACCCTTCGCTCCCGCGCGTGCTTGCATACTTATACGTTGGCTATATCCTGCCATAAAATACCATGCACATGTAGGTGCTGTAGGTTCACTGTACAATTGTACTGTCTGCTACTTAGAACTTAACTTAATATTAGACTGCACAAGTTAAGTGTCGCCATTCTTCTGTTTCTTTATTACTGATTTTATCAGCTAACACAATATTGTCAGCGCTGATACGTTTTTTATTTACCTCGAGAACTGTTGTAACTTAACAATGACGAAGTATAAATTGCTCCTATCTTAGATAGGATTTTGAGGTTCGTTTTAATTTAGTAAAAGTTTTATCAGGCAAGAAACTTCTCAGCCATAGGTTTTTCTGACAGTCATCTCACACTTTTACGTTTCAGTGCGTTGATTAGTACGAAATTCAGCGCTGAAACCGAAAATAGGGAAACCCAAATGTATTATTAGAAAACTGAAGTTAGGTCTGTAAGGGCGTTGATTGACGTGGCAGGAAACTAGCTACTTATACTCGCTGCCCAGACTAATTTGGATGCCGTATTTTAAGTCAAATCTGTTTACAACTCCTTGTGTTGCGTATTGCGGGCGGTTCGCTAGCGTTGAATTAATAATAAAAGTAATAAAAGTGCAGGAAATCAGTACACGCAGTTGATAATATACAATTTAAAATGTCTTATATGTAGACTACAGTGGTATCTACATTAACTAAAAAGCAAAAAAAAAAAAGTTTCGTTGTTGTTGATATTTATACCAAAAGCTTTTCCCTTACATTTTGTTCAGTTTAGGGTTTAGCTGTCAAAGGTTTTTTCAAACTGAAATGTTTCGCGAAATGCCTTAAACTGTAGTAAGCATAGTTTTTATCCCAGAGAGGGCTTCGGCGGCTAGACGTTTCCCTCGGGGGTTTACCCAAGCCATTTCGATCTTTCTCACAAGTGCCTTTACAAAATGGCTCAGAAATAATATTTGAAATGCAATATACAGAATGATGTTGTAACAGGGATCAAGAGAACAAGGCAACTGAGGTAGTAATATAAAAGATTTTGCTTTTAGAAATCCACCAGAGTTTATCAAACGTACCAAAAAATATCAGAGAATTTAAAGTGTCTGTTTTTCTATAAGTACTTAAAATGACAAAAATATTTTGCTCTTCTGGCGACTCAGATTTTACTCGGATTAATTTATACATTTTTGCAAAATGAACAAAAAATTCAACTGGATTTTCAACTAAGGTCATTTTAGAGCTAGATATCCTGCTGTGATTGTAACTTTGATGGAACAGTAAAATTTCGAGAATACGTTCAATATTTATGCCGCAAGCTTGTTGAGTATTATTTGCAATTCAGTGGTCTCAGCAAAGTATTATAAAGAAGTTAAAAAGTCAGAAGCTAAGTTACTAATTATAAATCCACTCTTGTCTTAAATCTCAGTTCCCACAAGTTTGTCATGTATTTTCTTCACATTTTCGTCAACAGGCCGAAAAAAATTTAAATACCTTTTTGTCGCCTGAGCAATTATTGTGTCGGAAACGTAATTGCTGAGCCCTACTCATGACACTGTTCGCGTGGTTTTCCGTAAATTATGAGAACATTTAGCGGCTCGTTACATGTACCAAAAGTAATTTTCTTCGTTCACTTGTCACATTAATATTTTCTTGTCATCATAAGGTTGACGAGGGAACATTAATGTGGCAACGCTCTGTAAACATCGTGATCGGAATTCGTCACATTGAAATTTTCAAATCAGTCACAAATTCTCTATTCTTAGATACGAGTATTCAGATGAAATCAAAATGATCTTGGAGCACATAAAAAGACATCAATCTTCAATTCAAATAAGATTTTTTATATGTAAATGTGACCGGAAAGTGGCAAACTTCGTAAGATTATAAAATATCTTGAGAGATTGTAAACTTTCGATAAATTGTCAACTGAATATTCCAAATGTTCAGTTGACAATTTATGTTGAATATTCAAGTTATTTTAAGTGGCTTGCCCGAACACGGCGTTGCCCGATAACCCGTTTTCCCAGAGGCAATGGGATGAGCCGCTCTGCAGGTTGGTACGGAATAACCTCTTAAACACGACCACCAATACTGCGGAGCGTGCCCGCCTGCTGGCTGTGGGTGAATGGGAGTCGGGTCTTTGGCTACAGGCACTACCGTCACCCAACATAGGTACTATGCTGAGTGACAGTACTTTCCGGATCGCTACGTGTCTGCGTCTGGGTGCTCCTAGCGGAGCCCCACATCGGTGTCAATGCGGTGAACCAGTCGACCGCCTCGGACACCATGGCGTGTCTTGCAGTAGGAGCGCTGGTCGGCTAGCACGGCATGCCAGCATTAATGACATCATCCGTCGGGCTCTTGTCACCGCCGGGGTGCCAGCTGTTTTAGAACCCCACGGCTTGGCACGTGACGATGGGAAGAGGCCAGATGGGATGACCATAATGCCTTGGAAGGTGGGTAGGCCTTTGGTGTGGGATGCAACATGTGTTGACACCCTTGCGCCATCCCATCTTCTTAGCACGGCGGGCTGTGCTGGGGCGGCTGCTGCAGGTGCGGAAAACCTCAAAAGGCGCAAATATAATAACCTTATTGGGAGTTATATATTTGAGCCTTTTGGCGTTGAAACACTAGGCCCATGGGGTCCGAGTGCACATAGAGTCTTTCGGGACATCAGCAAACAACTTGTCGACGGTTCACGTGACCAGAGGGCTGGGCTTTTCTTCGGCCAAAGAATCAGCATTGCCATTCAACGTGGCAATGCTGCCAGTGTTCTGGGCACTTTTGCCGTTGACAGCTATGTGGATTATTTTTTTGATGCCCAATGATTTATTTTGTTTTTTTTTTAAGCGTTTGTACATAATGTAGATACTGTAAACATTGTAATTTAATAATACCCTAAATAAATTGTTTTCGCGCTTATTAGCTCTAATAAACAATCATTAATAGGTCATATAATTAACAGATCGTGTTCATTCTGCAGTTATTTTATAATCTTACGAAGTTTGCCACTTTCCGGTGACATATAGGTAAAACTATCACGCTTGGATTATCTGAAGAATTATTATAAATAAGTGAAGTACAGTAGGTACAGCTGCAGTTTGCCGTTTACGATATAAAGTCCATTGAGAATTGGGATAGATAGCGACTCTTCGTATCGACATACATAATTATTCTATGGAACTAACGCTTAACTGTGGAGCCTATATGGATATAGTTTACGCCAAATAAACGTGGAATAAAGTACATTGACCTTTCCCTAATATCTCTTCGTAAATACTAGAACAATAAATTAAGAACTGTTTTTCATTAGTAGAGAACGTAAAGGATCACGATAGAAGTCGATTCAGGACAGCTTTATGTCATTATTTCTGATTTTGATCTTAAGAAATTCAATAAATGTATGTGGGTCAATGTACTTTATTCCACGTTTATCTGGCGTAAACTATAGTTATATTGACACCTATATCAAGCGGAAATGGTTCAGATCTGACACGGTTAGATCTTAGTTATAACTAAGTATGTTTAGTTGATGCCTTGCCGTGAACCGTGAGTCCGTGACAATAGATGCGGGAAGTCTGTTTTGATCGCCACGCTTGAAGACAAATCGGAACCACAACGGGTAGTATGAAAGTGTAGACGGCTCTTAGTTTCCATCCTTATCGCATAATCTACCGCGTGTATCTGACATCGACGCACAAACGATTTCCATGGGTCCAGGGCATGATTCTGGACACCCCAGTGTTGGAATTTTTCGTCGGTTCTTTTCTCATTTTTTTCAAGAGTACCACAAATAGGTATCAGCTCAGCTGAGCTGATATCTATTTGTGGTTTTATTCAGATTGCTCTTTTTAGTGAAAGTAGTTAATTAATTATTTTTTTTATTAAAAATCTCATTGGGTTAGGTCAGAATAACGATTATGAGCAGTCTAAAGTAAAAAAACCCTTGAAAAAAAATGAAAAAATGAGAAAAAAGCCGACGAAAAATTCTAAGTCTAGGGTGTCCAGAATCATGCCCTGGACCCATGGAAATCGTTTGTGCGTCGATGTCAGATACACGCGGTAATTTCCTGCTGTATGGCACCCACTAAACGCGATGGCTGATCCTATTACTAACCGAGAAGAGCGAATATGACTAACTACGTGATATAATCATTGTTCAGGAAATATGATGGAAAATTCTTGCTTAAGCAAGAAAATAAACACCTAGGGAGGTTCATAACCCTTTAACGACTACATATACCACACATCTACCCTAAATCGATAAGCATTGACGATGTAATCTTGACGACACATAGGTAGGTACTGGTGTTATCGACTTTTGTTTCTCAATATTTTTCTTTTGCTATCCTTAAACCGAATAAATAAATTATATATTAATTATCACATCAGACTCTCTTGATTATATTGATTGACCTTAAAAAGCACGTAGGACTACAAATTTATTATGCTAAAAATTAAACTCGAATAAAAACTGACATGGTACGTTTCGGGTGGTTTTGAGAGCAAGGCTAGTTATTAACACGGAGTACCTCTCCCCCATTCAAATTTTAATTTCACAACATTCTCTTCAAAGGAAAACAGCCTTTGATGATCTGGAAAATCAAAGGTTTAACAGTTACTGTTGCAATTCGAATTTATGAAACGTTTGAGCGTGCCTGCTTTAAAAGCCTTTCATGAATTTTGTATTCAATAAAATAAGGTTTAGCTTTCATGATTTGTTATATAGGTACATATTTCACTTTTAAATTGTTCTTATACGAGTTACACGAATAAAGAAAAACATTAACTTCCTTCTGGGACAGTCGGTTAAAAAGAACCACTCACGTGAACGCAACTTGATGTTATATTTTTCCAGCTTTCAAAAAGTAAGCAAAAAGTAACAGTTTGTTCTCAATGTAACAAGAAATAAAATACCCGTCCTCTTTTGTTTATGTCCGTTTCTACATGAAAGCATATAATTCTAAAAGAGTGCTAATTATGCAGAAGTCCAGGTTTTCAATTTCCGCTGAATAAATCTTTTGTTTTCATTGCATCAAAACTAGGACAAGGCCTATTTCCTCCGCCATTCTTTGTTATCTTGGAAGAGTTGGATGTACAGTTGTAGTTTCTTTTAGTTTTTTTACCAACATTACTTGATAGGACCGTGAAATGACCATTGCATGATAGCCGAAGAACCACTGAAAAATGTCTTTGCCTCATAAAAATACACGGCAGGTGCCTGACTTGATATCGATGTCGAGGGTTCTTTATTAAGCGAGACATTCAAACATGTGTATTTTGCTAGGTAATTGTGTAACTCTCCTTAGATGTATTGTTGTCCCGGCATTGTCGTTCGTCGGTACACACGAGCACATGTCCGCCCTGCCCTGCCATACATTCATTGTTATGTTTACGCAAGGTCCGATGCCACGACATAGCGTGCCGGCGACATCGGTCGTCGGCAGCATGTCATATAGAGGTATAGCTGCACCCACCTTCCGTTGATGGTTATCGGCACAATAACACACACGCATGCTTTGGTGTAAGAACATGTGGTACCGCGTATTGTTCAGACTTAAATTACGCTAATTTTTCCATGCATAATGCGTGTAAGATAAAAATATTTGCATGCAATAACTCTCTGTTCGCAGATTTCTTTTAAAATGTTTATTCAATGAGAGGTAACTGCTGTTGACATCGGTTCAGTATCTATCAACTATTCTATTATACTGAATAGATGTCAACAGCAGTTATCTCTATCTCCATAAGCCTATATAAAACTGCGCCACATTATGAGGTAGTCCAGTCCGTCCCAGACTTTTTATGGTAGTCGGTTCAACCTCCCACGACGATAGACGCTGCACCAGCGTCATCGGCCCTCCGACAAACCTGATTGGTCTAATTTGACAAGCCATTATAATGGCTACAAGATGTTAGAGGTAGCGAGGCGGTGCGTGAGGAAAAATATCCACCAATGGAATCAGTTCATTTTCTATCCAGGAAATTTCCCTTACTATAAGTGGTCTTCTTGAAAGAGTTAAACATCATTTTGTTCCTATGTCAAAGTTCCTATCTAAAAACTTATTACCATCACGTACAAAACAAATCGCAAAACGTTACTCAAAATAAAGTGTAACTTGAGAGTCATTTGCACCAATGAAAGGAAAAGGGTGTGGAATGGATTATGCTATACACATGTATATTCGTGTGACCTTTTAGAAAATGAGGTTTTCTCCTATACGTTCCCAACGGTCCCATATCATTTAGTGTGTAATGTTGAGTGGCGTTTCGTCGGAGCGATCGCTATCGGTCCTTTGCTACAGTAGCATGCAAAGTGCTTTAAAATCTGAATTGTACCCACATCTGGATATAATACCGAACGTACATCAGACATCTCCAAACGGAAGTGCCCATTGTTATTGCTCCGATAAATACAACTTAGACGTCTGCACAATGGATGAATCGGTTCAACTAACCGATTCAGTATACATTCAATCGATATTGAACTGAAAGAGTGCTAAACTGAAAACAGCATTTTATGTTGAAGTAAATGTCAGCGCACTAAATGTTTTAATTATTCAATCTGACACGTGGAAGTAAAAGGGATTCGATCGTTTCTATAGTAAATGGTGTCGATTTGTTGACTATTATTATTTGTGGAGTAGCAACAGGTGAAGTGATTATACAAATTCGGTAGGTCACGAAGGCACGCAAGTATCGGCGACGCGACGTGACGACGACCCGCCAAGCAGACGGCCGCTGCCGCGCCCAATTTACAGGCTGCCTGTTGTCTTGTCGCTACTGACGCTTGCCTTCGTCATCGTGTGCCATCTCTTGATAATTAATTCTGGGGAAAAAGGGTCACCTCTCAATAACACGCCACGTCTTGTCATTCTGGAATATCAGTTTTGGCAATTCATCGTTTTCAGAATGTCTGATCTTAATAACAAGAGTGCTGTTGTAATAATACCACTACAAGAGTTTCGATTTCGATCTCAACCCTTCTGAATTTACATAATATAACATATTTTCGCAAACTTCAAATTTAGCAACTTTCATGAATGTTTGCAGTGGAGCTTAGTATTCCTTGAATTTAATGTTGTTGAAGTCATTGTAATGATCGATCAATTTTATACATAGCGACATCTGCGACAGCCGACAGCCTTGTAGATGTCGAACCAGTTTATGTATGACACCTTGCATAATATAATATGTACGATCTGACATGTATTATTCCGTGTATCGACGTTTAGTGGTCTCTATAAAAGTAGGTAAAACCAATAAAGTAGTCCTTAACCTGTATTGCATTATGACTTAAGTGCCGGCCGGCTGGTAGCGGTGGTGGTACGCCGAGTATGACGTAGTGGTGGTGTGGCACTCAGTCCAGTTACAATTAGACCGCCGGTCGGTTTGAACTTACTACGCGCTACGCTTTTATAGTATTCGGCCGGCTATGGCTACAGAAAATACTAATCGCGCTCGCAAATATGCTTTTCAGCAGATCCTTTAGTTCTCGATTGCGAAATGATAAAAAGGAAGTCGTGCTAGGTAATCGTTCCTCAGGTTTAGTGTTCGTACTCACGTCTTGTATAAAGTGTTCATGTGGTGTGTTCAGTGTTTTTTTGTGCTATTGACCACATAATCCAATTTAATCTCAGAAAATCCAAAGATGCAATGGGATATCAGAAAGGAAAATTATTTATCTATGTATTCCTTCTGAACTTTCATGGGAAAATTCAAACATAAATTTCACTATGACGAGAGTTTTCATAGCCCGCAATAAAGTACGTAAATAAGAACTTAAGAGGATGTGGGCAAGTTCCCGGCGAACGTCAGTTTCGGTGAAGATGCGGCAATTGACGTTTCGATGCGGACGGATAGTACTATGCTGGACAACCCCTTGCTATGAGTTTACGAAACTCGTCAAATATTTATATTCCATTGCTTGTTCGGTTTAAGTATTGATTTTGTCATTCTGTTGAAACCAAGTGCATTATTTATGTATGTGTATTATATTCCCCATAAGCCGCAATTCCATTGTATATTTGAGCTCAAACAGGCTTACTTCGCCAATTTTGTGACGATTGACCCGGTTTCCAATTCAGATATCCATGTAAAGCAGGTACGTAAGTTGTGTTAAGCGTGTTATTGTATTGTTACCAGTATATTTAACCTTATTCTGGAGCCGACCAAAGTCCGTTGTTTCATGGTAAATACTCGAACTTTTACTGACGAAGTTCAAAAGTAACGACTGATTTTCTTACTCCCAATATCAGCAGAGTGGCGCCCTCGATTAATCACAAATTAATTCTTTGTTTCCATCGATCATTACCTCAAAAACGTCTACGATATGATTGATACTGTTTAATATTGTATGTATTGCGAATGACTGATGGCAGCGAAGTTGCTCGTCGCCAAGGTGAAATTTCGATTACTTAGTTTGTAACTGCTATCAATTACCAGACGTAAGTATTTCAAGTAAGAATGCTGTACTGCTGCAGTATAAGTAAGTTTTTGTGTTCTAGAACTTACTTTCTTTATATTTTTTTGATCACCATGTACGAAATTTTCTCACCATAGGTCAGAGGTTCTCTTCACTGTGCAAATCCGATCTTATGCGGCGGCCTACGAAGGTTGTAGCTCGTAGCAAGGCTCGTAGCTTCAGTAGAGCAGCGGGACAATGTAGACACTAATGATGTTGACACTAGAGGCGGCTTGTCTCACTCGTAGCACGTCCCCCCATCCTCCATCAGGCCCCTGCTCTGCGCACAACGTAACACGCTTTCGAGTGCACTTACCTAAACACGATGCCACTAAATGTAGCACTTCTGAAATATCCTCAAATTGTGTTAAGCCATGTGATCGTGTTTGTAAAGTGACATTATGTACAGGGTGTAGGGCTCCTGCGAAGAATAAAGTGAAGTAGGTACTTCATTGTTCATGCACGTACACACTCGTAGCTGAAATGTAGGTGACTTCGGTTTCAATCTACCATGTTTCCTCTCGGTTGTTATACTTTAATTATGTTTACCTGCCCTCGTAATGAGTCCGTCTCACCGTCCCAGTTGGGTTAATTATTTCTTTATTCACTTAGCTAATGTGTTTTTCCTCTTGTAGGTCAGCGTTCTGTTTAGCGCTTGTTACAGGAAGACAGTAAATAATAACCAGACCAGCAAATAACGATAATTATTTTAAATTTTAATCGATATTGTGTTTTTTTATTTGCTTCAAAATCGCGTTTATTTTAAACCTAGCCTAAGTAATTAAAATGGCGATATCGACCTTAATTTTAATAACACTATACTTACAAAGCGATCACTATAATACTACTGCCAAACTGCCAAGTGTGGTCATTAGGGTAATGTCCCCCAGGATCCATTGTGCTACCACCATTTACGTTTTTACAGCCATACATAAATTAACTTTAGACCACGTATAGGTATGTGGTCAAGTTAATTAAATAGGTATGTAGTTAAAAAGAATAGCAATGTATTCAGCACGGACTTAATTACTATTACTAACGACTTTGCACGTTCTACTAATCAATGTCTTGTGTTAGAAATTGGTCAACACTTTTATAAGGCTGTTTAGTTAGCTGGGGCACGATTCAAGTCAAGTTTTTAAATGAAAATACTAAAACTTAGACAAGTATTCAGTGACTTATTTCATCTTGCCTAGCCTCCCCCGATTTTAACAGCATTGCTGCTAAAAACGCCAAAATATAGTTTTCAGAATGAATTTCGGTTACCCCGCGGGCGCTGAACATTTTTCATCAACAGCTAATCCATTATGAATTCGTTTAGGTTAGACAATTATTCGTAATAGGATTTCTTTGTAATACAAAATGTATTTGTTTTATTACCCTGTAACAATACAATTTCAAATCTAGGTTTTTCTTTGTTATATTACAGATAGGTTAAATAAACGGAATTATATGAATATAACCTTAAAACGCGGTTTTTGGAATCAGTAATAACGGTTGCTCTTTATTTATTAAATCCCCAATCTATTTTATTTGGTCGTAAAAGTAAGATATGAGTATTCTGTGCGTGAGGTATAAAATCCTTTTATAGAAATGAAGATACACATTTACATTTGCGAGCAAAAGAAAAGTATCTCTGTGTAAATATTTTGTAGGCCGCATTTATCTCATAGGTCTCCTGGGTAATGTAGGCTGTTCAACATTTAAAAATTCCCGACTAAGAACAAGGATTATCATTTAGACTTTTCCCTAATGCGCAGTTCAAGTTGTCACTACGAGATTACACAAAGAACAATATTGCGGACAGCCTTGAGCAATGCCCATTGCTTTAAATGTGTAAACTTTGAAGTCAGCATTGTCCTGAAAAGCAATCAGCTGGAGGTAATGTAGACGTTAGAAACTTGTTAACACGGAGCTTGGGGGTCGCAGCACTGAGAACATAGAAAGGAGTTACGATTCTGGTTGGGAAATGTGGGGAAACCGGCGCCGAACCGACGAACGGCGGACAATACACCCGGTTGGCCCAAAGGTTAGGTGTCTAATGCACAGGTCAGCAGTGCACTTTGTATTAAGTATATAATATTTTATTTACACACGTACAGGTTTTCAGACCTTTTAGTGAATTGTATCATGATCATCATTTGTTTTTAGCCTAATTTGTTTAGGGTTAAAATTGATATTTGACATGTCTTGAGTACATTTTTTTTATAGAGCCATCCCAAACCGTCAAAGGAAACTGTCTTCACGACATTTTATATACGATTATTCTTTTCCATTGATTTCCACAAATCTTATACGGAAAAAACATGTTAAGAAATTATTTCCCCAATTGCTTCATAGGCTGATTTATTATTACATAGATATACACAATCGAATAGTTCCTGTCGACACATTCGATCATCAATTAACTATAATTGTCAATACGCCTGACCTGCTGTTGATGCGTGCGTCGACCCAAATAAAAACATGCTTTAATTGTAGATATCCCTTACTTTGAATACAATCTCACCGAAAACTTATGTAGAAACTTTTTTTTTTATTATTAAATTATTTATGAAGATGTCTAAGCTTGATTGGCAGTAGAAAAAAGATTGGCTAAAAACAATCTAAATAAAATAAGCATCGAAGATCAAAGATCGATCCGAGACAAGCCAGCTTTACCCTCGGCAAGGGACTTCTAAAATAAATACATCCACGTTATGAATTATGCAAATTCAAAATATCGAGAAACAACACTTACTATGTCACTCATTTTATTTATAGCGAATAAGAGATACTTACAGTTGACATTCACCCTACGACAACCACCCACTACCACCCTGAGCCCTGACCATCATAAAGACCCAATTTCCTCGGTTGCCTTCTATAAATTATGCAATTTAAAAAGCACCACTGTTTTGTATCCACTTCCATATAACTGTAGAGTTGCTGAACGTTTACCTAACTATCAAGAAGGGATAGTTCTCTTGGTTGAAGGGGTCGTGTGTTATGTAGCTACATTGTTTCTTCAACGTTAAGATACACACTTTTTAAGCGACGCAATAACAAAATTTTAGATTTACTAATGCCAAATTGCAAAGTCAGATTAGTTTGTACCATTTTTGACAACAACTTCCTGTAAATTGAAACTTCACTGTGCTTGAAACTATTTAACAGTGCTACACAAAAAAAAAAAACGATTAAAAATAGAGCTGGTCGTTTAAGACGAGCGAGTGACATTTAACCTTAAGGTGAAAACGATTAATTTCCCTATCTGCATTGTGATTGACCAATGTGTGTTTCGGTTTGCGCCATTTGTTTAGGTATATTTGTATATTAAGTTAATCCATGTGTGTTTGTCGTAGGCTCCATCATGTTCCATGTGCGGCGGCGGCCAGCGGACGTGCAGCCGCGCCGGCGCAAGAAGAAAGTCGGATCCGGCACAGGGACCGCCGGCGGCCGGCCCGGAAACGAGCCCATGCTGGTGGAGATGTCGCCGGACGCTACCGTGCTAGAGAACGGACGGCGGCTCAAGATAACAGATGTTGTCGAGGTTTGTTTGCAAGAATAGTTAGGTCATCGACTCATTAGCAACGTCATGTTCTAAAGCATGCCGCTGGTGCAGGTACAAAATGGGTCTGACGTCCATGTATTTAATACTACGGTATCTAGCATGTCATCTTATCCTTTTTCCCAACTATATTGGGGTGGGCTTCAGACAAACCGGATTCAGCTGAATACCAGTGTTTTACGTGGAGCGGATGCCTACCAGACCTCCACAACCCATTAACTGGGTAACACGGTACTTCTTGGTAAGACTGGAGTCAGATTTACTAGCTTCTGACAATCCGTAACGACTGCCAAAGATCTACACATGACAGTCGGGACTAACGGCTTAAGAGGGCCCTTCCCGATCCGTCCATCGTCAACGCGAGCATGGTTGAAAAGCTTGTTGTTTCATCTAGCGCAGTGTATGAAAACTAACAAGCAAGTGAGAAAGCGATAACAATGAACGAAATATAGTGTTCGAAACTTTCATAAAACTTGTCCCAGGTAATACGTGTTTTTGAATAAGCCTTAGAAGTTTGTGATAAAAGTATTCCATTCCAAGAATCTCCATTACGTGTGCAAGGTTTCTATCAAGATGTTTATTTATTTATATGAACGGCCAAAGTTCAGGTAAAATTTGTGCAAAACAGCCAATTTTCGGAGGCTTCCACTGAATTTGTTTGTACATTTTTTTATTTTTTGCTTTGATAGATACCTAGATATTGTGCGCAAGACATTTATTAGTAAAACAATAAAAGATAGATATATGTTTCAACGGCATAATCACGTATGAGCGTTTGTATGAAAAGTATGACGGGTTGGCCGCTCTTAACGTGCTTTCCGCGGTACGGAGGAAACTCGGTATTTTAAGATGGTCACCCATCCACAGACCAACCTTTGCAAGCGTTGCTTAACCTTAAAGACAGACCCGTGCGGCTGTTATTATTTAGCCACGTATCTAGCATGTACTGCGGTTAAAAACGTCATGGATTTTGTCAAAGACAATAAACATTGTAGCTAAGTTACCTGCAGAATAACTAAATTCAAGTAAAGCGGTGTATATTCCTTTTATCGCTTGACAGATCTGAATAGCGGATCTCATTGCCAAGTAGGTGAGCCATATGCAAACATAGCGACTATATAGCGACTGTTGTTTCATATTACGATTTCCAGTGGCTTTTGGTTGCCGCTACACGCCCCATACACCCTTATAATCCCCGTCAGGCCTTCAATCCTTTATGATTGACCTTACACAGAAATCACAACACCAAATCCCAGTCGGATGATCACAGCGCGGAGCCATTGATGTTATACCCCTTATATTATTTACTGTCCAATTTATGGCGAGTGAGACTTGTAATAGACAAGCGGATAGACGTCGGCCTGACCGAATTATAGTGAATCTTGTTTAGGACTGGATTTATTTCGAAAAAGATACTTTTAAATAAAAAATAAATTAAACTTTTATTTCGGGTGGCATAGACCCATAGAAATATAGGAAGCGTCGCACCCGTTCAGCAGAATTTTTACCAAAGCACTTCTAAATGCTACCTTCTTTAAAAATGGATAAAGCTTTTGATGGATTGATTGATGTTTTAAAGTTATGGTCTTTAAAATTCGCAACCATATAAAAATGCAGTTATTTACATTTAGCATCTTTATAATGTGTCTTCATATAACTTATATTTGCTATGACCCAATAATGTCATAAGTGATATTGAGTATACGTTAAGTTAAAAATACGCCTGCCCTTTGGGAGCTAACAGAGCGAGAACCAAGTATTTTATACTGGCACACTACAGTTTGTATAAAACATTTAAGTACGCTTAGAATTCGGGATTATATCGCGACCATTCAAACACTTTGTACAATGTATTCGATAAATGTAGATGTGTGATGTGTTCAATGTATTCGGTGTTTTTTTTTTTGTTTTGTTTTATGTTTGTTTGTGTCGTGTCCGTGGGAGTGGCAACAGCATTCTGAGCGTTGTGGCTAGCCGGACTGACTGCCCAATACTATGGCATTGTGTGCAGTTACACGTCAAGTCTGGGTTTTAGTTTATTGTATTTATATTATATTATTATTTCATTCTGTTTTTATTTTAAATTTATGAATCTTAATTTATTTTTTATTTATTTATGAATTTGAGTTGATATTTATGATTTTCATTGTATTTGTTTTCATTTTATTGTGTAATGTGTACTATGATCCTTTGTTGGTCGAATTAAACGTTGTTTAATTTTAATTTAATTAATGTTCGCTATATAATCCCATAGTGGTTTCATTCATAGATTTCATGCAATTTAAGAATTGATAGTAGTTCACAATCACAAGCACTCAACCGAAAAATGACTACAATTAACTATTCAGTGTAAAGTTTCTAAGTCGTACTTTCGCGAGGGAAACAGTCAGGTGTGTTTTCGATCGATGAATAATATCAATTTCGTTCGGTCAAACACATCATATTTTTATTTTTTTCATCATTCAAGCGACGGATGTCGCATGTATGTCGCCTTCCTTATAAAGATTTCAGTTTGTAGAAAATTGCATTATGTACTTCTAAAAAGGCTGCTTAACAGACAAGTTCGTAGCGGTTCTCGGTTGTCATATAATACTGGCCTGAAAGTGTCCCATTGGAAGGCAAAGGCCTTTTCTCATACAGAGATGGCCTCTCAATAATCGTCCATGCTGGGCTGGCGTTTTCAGACTTCTACAGTTCTACTACTTCTTTTAGAGTCGGTGATTCAACTTTTTATACAGGGTTATTTGTAAAACACCGACAACCTTAGAGCGTTCAATTTAAATATTTTTTATTTTTGTATGAAATCCTGATGAACTAAAATATGATGAATTTTTAAAAGTCATAGAACAAAAGTTGTTGATTATGATGGTAGTAACATAGTCCTGAGAGGTTGTCGGTGTTTTACAAATAACCCTGTATAATTATGAATTTCAAACTGAAGTACAGTTTTCCCAATTATGCTTTTCTACACACTGTCACAAGGTATGTCCAAAATTAGAAGGAAGGTTCTTGAAGGTACATGAATTTTCAAAAATCTCATTGTTACTTTCCCGCATTTCAATCTCTTGAGAGACGAGGCCTTTACAGCTGGGCCATTACAGCATCACTATACGGTTTTCATGTATTATCGATCATTCGGTAACCACACACCATTCGAGTAAAGCCTTAAATCCAGGCTTAAAATTTGTGCTCCAAAAAATTTAAAGCAATAATACCATCGCACAGTTTTCTCTACTAGAATAATTCAATTACGTAGTGAACGGTGCCCCAGTCTCGAGCTTTATGAATTTAATAAACACCGCTCTCGCGTCAAAGTCAATTCGTACGTATGCTGAGAGTTCGGCATATTTAAATTACGACATCAGGCCAATTTGCTTCTTATATTCGCTTCTTTCAAGAAAATATTTATTAAATTGAGTTGTTTGGTTCTTGGTATAGACTTTTTTATGAATTTTACTGTAAACACTTCTATGATTACTTGCTGTGAGTTTGTTTTTAAAAATAACTGGCGAAATGTGTATACAATCATGATGAATAAGCTTGGATGGCCACATCCTACCTACTTGAAAAATTCACCCTGTATTTTTATTTTTAACCATCGACCAAAAAAGAGGGGTGTTATAAGTTTGACCGCTGTGTGCCTGTCTGTGGCACCGTAGCTCTTAAAATTAATTTGGGTGCGATTTATTTTTATTTGAAAGCAGTTTTTCTAGAGGTGGTTCTTAGACAAGTTTTATCATATAAAACTTTTTACAAAAAAATACAACCGACTTCTAAAAATTTTCTATTTTTCACTTTTTAGTGATGACCCACACCTAACAACACCACCACAAAATCGCAGAAAAGCAAAATACGCAATTTCGATTATCAAAAAATCATCTAAATTGTCAAATTCCAGCTTTCTCGATTTAAAATCCAAAGTTCGTAACCGATTTTGATATGATTTAAATGGGACCAATCTGCAAGTATATCCTTTCAGATAAAACAAAAATTTTTCAAATCGGTTTCTTAATTGTCGGAGTTATGAGGTAACAAACATAAAAAAAAACACAACCGAATTGATAACCTCCTCCTTTTTGGGAAGTCGGTTAAAAATCAGTTGAGCCGTTTGAAGATCATCAGCTCTTTGCTTGTTGATGAAGGCATTTTACCAGCTTTTACGGGTCTGATCGATGCGTAATTGCGTAATTTTATGCGTAACCGATATGCTATTTTGGCATACGATTTAGCGCCGTTTAGGTGAGTGTAGATCATATGTGGATGAATGTAGAGGGAGAGGAAGGCCAAAAAAAGATGGATGGATTGTGTGAAAAGCAATACTTTCATATTGCTGAACAAAACATACACAAAGAGTTAGTGATAGCGTGACGGCTGATAGGCCGGAATAGAAGTACAAACTGGCCAAGTATGAGTCGTACTCGCGCACGAAGGGTTCCGTATCTATAAAAACGGCAAAAAAATCAAGTTTGTTGTATGAGAGCCCCCATATTTATTTTATGTTTTTTTGTTGTTATAGCGGCAACAGAAATACATCATCTGTGAAAATTTCAACTGTCTAGCTATCGCGGTTCTTGAGATACAGCCTGCTGGCAGACGGTAAAAAATCCCCCGACAAAAAAAATGCAAAAGGCCTCCCGAGGCGAAGACGCTTGGCCCATAGAATCGTACCTATATTAATTTTTTTTTTTTTTTGTTGGGTGATTTTTTAACATCTGCCTACAGGTTCGTGGAATCTTTGGAAGTGTATCGTTATGCTAGGTTTTATGTGTAGTTCTACTGCAGCAATTTCAGACGAAAGTGGAGTTACTGTAGTTTTCCAGTTTCAGAAATAATAGAATTTTATAGTTCCTATTCCCAGTCTCGTACAAAGCGGATCTAGAACAAATGTCTTCAATCAATGTTTAGCTCGAGTTAGGTATAAAGTTCAAAGTCTTGTGAACTTAAAGTGAACGTATCTATTCAATACTTAGATTTAATAAGTTGAATAAATTAATTCAAGAACAGCTGCTGATTAAGCGATTCCGATTTATATTTCGAAGGTTGGAACGGGTATTGTTATTGAAATTCCAAATGAATTTTGGCGAATGACGATATAGGTTCGCTCTGTAGGTGTCTTATGAGACTTGCTATCGTAAAAGCTGCATACTTAGCCAACATGGCTATATGCAAAATATGCCTATAATGGTGCTATAATTATATTAGTTCGTCTGTAGACACCATAATCATCCATAGTCCGACTTATTCCACCGCTGGGAATTAGGCCTCCTCTTTTTTTGCGATAGTCCAAGCTCCTGTGCTCGCTTCATCTCGGTTCTCCCGATCACTGAGGCAACAACCTCGTCCACCCTTCTCGCCGTCGGCCGGCATAAATTATAAAACCACACCACTCTTACCCTTTAATAGGCAATACGCACACAGGGCAAGATGTTCTACAGTTATTATTAAAACTGGAGCACTTAGCTAAAAATATGCAATGACTATGTTAATGTTCATTGTTGTTGGGCAGGTGGGTTCAGGCAACGGCACGACTCTCCAGCTGTACGGACCGTCCATCCAGCCGCGCCATTGCGTGGTCGCGCCGGCGGAAGGCGGCGGGTACAACGTTACGCCACTGCACGCAGACGCGCACGTTTACGTCAACGGACGCAGGATCATGCACTCGCAGCGGTTACAAGTAAGTTATCAGCTACAGTTTGCGACTTACTTAAGTTTTTGTGGAGTTAGGGAAACAGATTGACTAATAAGAACATAAACTATTATTATTTATTTATTTTATTTCCTACTCTTTACACTCACAGTAAAAACGAACACTTACAGAGAGTCAGCAAAATTAATAAAATAATCGAAAAACAATAATAAAATATGGTAAAAATAATCAAATAATTAAACAATAATCAAAAACGATTGAAAAATTATCATAAATAATAAAAATAAAATAATAATAAAATTCTTAATCACTAAAACAATCCTTGCATATTTCTAAGAATTGACACACGTTGGATTCTAATATTAATTACAATAATTCTTTACCAGTCCGTACCAGTTGTTAAGAAATGGCTATTGCAAAGCAAATACGCATGTGTATCAGTCAATACGTTTGAACTGATTGTACATGTGAAAGCTGTTCTAGTAAAATGAACGATACAGCAAGGAAAAATAAAACACGATTTTAAAGAGGCCACATATTCTGTATATTATATTTTGGCAATAAGTTCTTTGATGACAGCTGTTGTTTTGCATGCGTAATCGGATGTAGTTAGGTTTTAATTCGAGCGTATCGAATCCAGAAATGAATTGATGCGTCATTATCTTGACGACACGGTCGGCGCAGTGGGTGAGTGATTAGCTGTTGCGCTGCGTGTCATGGGTTCGATTCCCGCACGGAACAAATTAATATTCGTATGGCCTACAGTTAGTAGTTCCGAGTCTGGCAGTTTGTGAGTTTGTATGTTTGTGAACGCACCCACGATAAGTTCCTAGTGTGGGTCAAAGTTTAAAAAAATATATCCAAAGTGTATTAATACAAAAACAATTTTTCAATTGAAAGCCTTGTGCTCTTTTGTTGATCCTCGTGTAAAATCCAGGCGCCAATTTTCACCAATGAAATGTCAATGTGACGTTTTACGCAGAGCCAGGTTTAGTAACTGAGCCGAGTAAATCCCCATGCCAATTGATACAAAAGTAATCCTAGAAGAAATCCCCTGAATTTCAATAGAAATGCTGTGACGTAAATTCTGAACTTTTAACGGATATTCAGCTTTTAATACTGAAACCATTTCTATCTTTATGGTTTCTTTACTGACTATTACTGTGCACTTAACATAAAGCCGATCGTTTCCGCCGTAGGAAGACTGGCACGCGCGGACTGTCTCGCTAAATGTGCCATGTACTGCCAACCTGGTTTAACGGCTACGAAAATATATTGGAAGTTTCGAAGCCAACCAAACGTAGCACTCCATACAACACGAACGAACACATTGTTTGCTTTGCTTAATGAAGCCAACGCTTGTGTAAATGAACGCGCTCCTATAGTCCTATTCAGCTTTGGGCTTTAATATTAATAACATCTTTATTCATATTTGCATAGAATCCATGTTATGAGTATGATAGAATTCTATGAAAAACATCTAATCAAAAAGTTCTTTATTGATATAATTATCGGCTGCCAATTTCAACGTTACCATCAATCAATCGGCAGTCAAGAAAAATAAATCTATTAAGAAAACATTTTCCCTAACGATGGTTTAGATTCGATGACAAGTATTGAGTATTTGTTATGGTAACCTAAATTCTACCCTGATAAAATATTCTAGGAACGCGTCGAACTTGTAGATCAAGGTCAGTCACTTGCCCCTAGGTTGGCTAAATAGGTTACGGTCGAATTTTATTTGTAATACATTCATCAGAACGCCCACGTAGTTCACGGTGATATCTACATTCTCCGCCTGGAACGGACATTCTTGTGTAAATCAGCCTCGCTTAACGACGTTCCATAGCTTTCCTAGTGTTTTGTTTTTATCTAGTTCAAACATACTTATTTGTGTCCACCAAGTAACATGTGGATACCATTCAAAATCAATATTGTTCGAAAAGCAGACCACTTTTAAACAACCGCAAGCTCGTAGGTCCCTTTAAATATTTATAGAGGTCCTCAAGGTGTTCATTTAAAATGTATGACAGAAAGACAAATTGAAAGTGGATTGCAGTGAATTTTAGAGTTGTTAAACTGGGATTTATGTTAATTAATCTAAATTGTTTTGTCACAGCACGGTTGCCTACTTAAATTCGGTCGTGTTTCGACGTTCCGCTTCGTAGACCCGGCACAGGAGAACCTCATTAACAGAAACCTCGCGCAATCGCAATCACAACACTTCGGCTCCGGCTCGATATACGACAGGTGAGAACATACACACGCACTATGTAGCTCGTTTCTTTATGTTGTGTATAGTTGGGCCCTATAGTTGAACTTAGACTGACCCGGACATTACATATTGGTCAATTAGTTATCAGAATACCATCGCACAATTGCAACATTTTGTCATTACTTTTGTTGTTACTTTTATTTGTACTAATTCTATCAATGTAAGTAAACACGACCAGTCCCGTCGCTTATCTAATCACTTTCAAAGCTGTGTATTTTATGTTTTGTTCATCTGTCATTGTTTGTTTTCTTTTGCATGTTTCTGTCACTGGCTCACGAATATCCGCTTGTGTACGTTACCCTTACGTTAGATCGCCAACTTCGCCCGGCGAGAATAGCGGCGCGATGTCGCCGACGTCGATGACGTCACACCAGCCCGACCCGCTCGACGCCAACGCGAACACCACCGACACAGAGTACCAGCGCACGATGAGTCCCGTGTCGCACGACACCTACTACCGCGACGCCAACGACACCATGCCCTACAACAACAACACCTTGAAACTCGACAACGAGTCGCTCATTATGTCGCAACACCTTAACGACACCAAAGACGACTACGGAAAGGACGATCACACGAGCTCGGTGTACAACGACCAAGATCAGAGCTCCAATGTTAACCGAACGTCCAACTCTGTGCAACAGTACAAAGACAATTACGAAACGACGTTCGACCTGGACGGCAACGTCGAGACAAAGAGTATCTGCAGCGCGAAGAGCGGGGGCTCTGGACATGACAACAGGTATTTAGTTATAATTGATACAACCACCCTAATGGATTGCTGTGGAACTGACTTTATTATTCACTTTATAAATTATGTACAAACTTGTTAGGACACAGGTTTTAATAATTAATTCACGTCTCCTTTGATGTTGAATAACTGAAGAATTTATGTACGTCGTTTCAGAAGTGTCCGTAATGTTCAAGTTTGTGTTTGGCGTAAACGTCTGATAAATAAAGCCTGCTTAATGCTTAGTTATGTTTTATGTGAAGTGTTCGCTTGTTTACTTAAATCTGCTTGGTTATGTTGAGGATCTTTGTCTCGTTTTACCACTTTCCTTGTCGATACGATACGAAAAATAATGAGTTTATACAAAAGATCTAATTTAACTATAATTGAGCATTGTAATTGGCTTGCTGGTGACTATGGTTTCCTTATTTGTTTGTTTTTATTAGCTGTAAGTCCTAACTAAATCAATAAACCGGACTTTATCAACAAGTGGTAAAACAAGCCTTAGCAATTGAAAAGCAAAAACATGGAAGCATTTCTCAACGTCACATAATATCATTCATATGACTAAAGATTAATTCGACGCTGTAGGATGAGCGCGGGCATCAGCAGTGGTCGTGGGTGTCAGGAGGCGATCCTGCCGGCAGTGCTGGAGTTCCCCGAGGCGGGGCAGGCGCAGTTCCTAGCGGCTGTGATCTCGCGCCTCGACCCGCATGCGCCTGCCTTTAAGCTAGCGCCTGTCTATACGCTGTATCTGTGTGCCAGGTGAGAATGTTCTTCATGACTACTCCTGCTCTTATCCCAATTTGTCTGTGGTCGGTGAAACATGTCACGTTCTTCCAAATTTTCATCTCAATAATCGTCCCTTTTTCTGCAGCCATTACATCTATTATGATTATTAGTCATACTTTAAAGAATAGTTTATATTAGGATAAAAATAGAACACTAGCCGTTCAGCAAGGTGGGTCACCACATAGCTGACCACTATTTTTACCCTCGCTACTGTTCTACGGTCGTTAATCTTATAATTATAACTTCGCAAACTAAACTTGTTTTTCTACCCTACTTTCATTTATTTTCATTATTTCTTTTTATAACTTTTTGTCTAGCTTTTTAAAGCCACTTAATCAAACAATTCCAACTAAAGCTGCGTCATAACATGAAGAAATAAACTCAACGTGTTATGGTTTACTTAATAATATATGCACACGTTACGAGCTATATAAATCGTAGCAACGACTCGTACGTACATAAAACCTTCACGACATCTTTATAACGTGTCTGAATTACGCATAAAAGAAAATCTATTTAACAACGTACGAATATCTATATAAATAGATATTGGTTGGCTGCAGTAATGTAATCTCAATTTCAAACACCATTAAATCCTTTCGGGGATTTTTATGGCGACATTTTATGAGCACGAAATAAATACTTTCCTGGATATGAGAGGATTTTTCGAAACTGTCGATGGTCCGCAGTGGAGTCCGAATCCCTACGCCAGTAAAGTGTAATTAGGTTTCTCCAGGAATTACTCTAGCCCGGTTTATATAACATTCCAACATAACTGGCAAAATATGGATGTATGTACTGTAACAGCATAGCAGAACGCAAAGGGCATTAGGAAGAACACGGATGGATTTTTGTTAGCACGAGTCTTACACTCCCTTCTGCTCTGGACGGAGCAAATTACATCATTTTCCATGCTTAACAAAAATACTGTAAACGTCTGCCTAACCCCTTCGGATAATATCATGTTATGAGGTAATAAACATACATTACGTCTAAACATGTTTACAGACGTCCCATTTATAACGTTAGCGAGATAAATCCAATTTGTTGGGTGTGTAATTTACACTGACTACGTGTGTACAGGTACCGGGCGTCCACACATTACCGCCCGGAGTTAACTCCGACCGAACGCGCTCACAAGCTGACGGCCTTCCTCCACCACGTCGCTACGCTCATACACGCTACTGTACAGGTAAATGTCACGCTTAATAAGTCTAGACTTCAAGGAATATTACGTGCTATGTTTTTCCTAGGTGAACAGATTTAAGTGTATGTTCGCACGCTGGAATTGAGACTATACAGGGTGTTTCAGAAGTGCGTGGTTTTATTTTAGTGTGTCATTATCAAATCTGTGACCAACTGCATCAGACTGCTTGAAAAGTGATTTGTGTGGAACTTTTTTAGATGTATTTGTGCGGTCGGTTTTTTTTTTAAACTTCAATATTTTTTTGCTACAAGCTACCCCTGGCTTAGCCCTGATAAAAGTATTTTTTTTTATGGATGTATTTTATACAAAATCCGCCCTGAAAAATAAAAACACAACAAAAAATATAATTGTTTATATCGATCAAGTCGTTGTCAAGTTATGGCATTACGAAGGGAAACAGGGATTCATTTTTATATAATATACAAAAATCTCGTGACACGGAGTTTTGTTATCGAACTCCTCTGAAACATCTGGATGGATTTTTATGATTTTTTTGTACACTCAGTAGGTCTGAGAATAGGTCGGAAAAAAGTACCACTAATTTTTTTTTGGCAAAATAACGTTTGCACGACGGTCAGCTAGTAAGATATAGATTGTTTATTTACTATATATCAGGTACAGAACATGACCGTTAAATTGCACTTATGAAACATCCTGTAAATGTTATTTAGGGTTCCGTACCCGAAGAGTCACCAATGTGACTCGAACCGGTAGACAGATGTAACAAAAAGTAAGAAAAAAATAAGTAAAGGGCTCCCATAATTTTTTTTTTGTTTTTTCGGTTTATGGTACGAGACCCTTCGTGTGAAAGTCCGACTCACACTTAGCCGGTTTTTTGGTTCGACTTCGACGGCATAATATAATAATGGCGATGGTACGGAACTCTTCATGCGCGAGTCCGCTTCGCACTTGGACGGTTTTTAAATATTTTGGGAGACATGTACGTGTTTATTAGTGCTGACGGTTTAACACAGCGTATTTAATTAGACTTTAAGTGCCTTATGTATGTCGAGCTTCGTTTGAGTCTGAAATTAGTCGCAAAAGCCTTGAAAAATGCGTGAATAACACCGTGGACGCTAATCACCATATTATTATGCTATTACCAAACCCAATAGATATCTATCTATGACTATGCACCCCATGTATAGATATCTATTGGGTTTGGCTTCCGCACTTAGTCCTGAAAAAAGACCATTGTACGTAAAGAAATCTTCGCTTTTCATGGGACATAAATACGGCTATCGTAAACCGAGTTCGTACGTTTTATAGTGCTTGTTTCATGTTTCTTAAGAAAACCTTACCTCTTCAATTTCTAGGAGCGTTGCACAGATTCAGCGGCCCAAGCGTTCTGGATGACGAACGCGAGTGAACTGCTACACTTCTTGAAGTACGACCGACACATATCATCGTTCTCCACACAAGCGCAAGAAGTTCTGTCGTTGACTGTACAGAATGCTTTCAGGTATTATATTGTTTCAGCCTTATTTATACTTTCTAGAATCTGTTTTGGTTAAGTAGAGTTTGGGTTTTTCGGAATATTTTTATTCCCAGCTATGTAATTACAGTTCTTAGGTCAAATGAAGGGCGAACAATTTTATTGGGAAGGGTTAAAAACACAAATTATATTTTAGTCAACTCAAGTGTGATATTATACCATACCATAAGATTCCAGTTTACCATAACTTTTTACAGTTTGTTTTTCAAACTCTCTATGATAAAATTGTTCGAACTTCATTTCTGAGTTGGAATTGCTTAGTTAGATTTGTACTTAATGTCTCATAGCATTTATTATAATAATCCGTGTAAAATGTTGTGGGTAGTATATTTGTTAAGTTTAACGTTAAGACAACACTGTTTATGCTTAATTTCATACTTTTTGTTTTCCCTAATATAATAAATAAATAGCAAATTCCTGCCACCAGTACCGTTACACTAGCCCCTTTTCATGCGCTCAGACTGCCACATATCTCTCGCTGACTAAAAGCGCAAGGTATCGAAATCAAGACTCTACAGCATATTCGGAACAATTATTACAGTTTCGATTCTACCAGCAGTTCTTCTTATCGTGTGGGCAGAAAGGTCTAACGACCCCACACACTCTAGTGTCAGAGTTTCTAAACCGCCTCAAGGGCCTCTGACATGGTTTATTCGACGAGCACATTTGGAGGCCGGGACCGGCTTATACGTCCTTTCCGAAGCACGGAATCATCTATCAGACTATCAGGTGATTGTGCCAAGTGCCACCAGTTAGGCACCTGGCACTGACTCCGCGGCAGCGAAACATTTCGCAAGTAACTTTCGATTGTTTCTTCCGCAGCAACCTAGTGACATGTTTCCAAGAAGAGCTGTCCCGTGGGCTGGCCACGCTGACGAGCGCGGCCGTGGGCGACGCGAACGAAGCCACGGCGCCCACTCTGCAGGCGCTGGCGGCCGCCATCGTGCTGCTGCGCCGGTGCCGCGTCAACGCCGCGCTCACTATACAGCTGTTCTCGCATCTGTTCCATTACATAAACGCTGTGTGTTTCAATAAGGTAAGTTTTTAACATAAAAAACAGAATTTCTTATGTAAGGCAAAGACTTCTTACCATCCTACTGCCTTATTCAACTTTAATTTATTTCGGGACGCCGCAGAAAGCTGACTTTCATCATCATCATCATCTGCCTAGCCTTTTTCCGACTATATTATGGTGGACTGATTTCAAATGAATACCAGTATTTTACCGGCATACTTATACTATTTCCATATGACACTATTAACAGTCTAGTCTCGGGCTATCCACTTTACGTCGATAGTATCTGTTACATGATCCTGGTACAATCATGCACTTTATTACGACCAGATAAGTTAAAGTTACAATAGCTTCAAAAGGATGGATAACTCATCTTCCCATATAGGTCCGTCTCTTTTGCACTAATTTTACATTGACAGTAACCAACCAATTTTTGTCACAGTTGGTAACAGAACCTGGCATGGTGAGTGCGCGATGGGGCGCCGCGCTGTCGGCTCGTCTGAAGGTGTTGGCAGCGTGGGCGGAGCGACAGGGACTCGAGCTGGCTGCTGAGTGCCACTTCGCGCGGATGAACCAAGCTGGTATGTAACAGAACCTGGCATGGTGAGTGCGCGATGGGGCGCCGCGCTGTCGGCTCGTCTGAAGGTGTTGGCAGCGTGGGCGGAGCGACAGGGACTCGAGCTGGCTGCTGAGTGCCACTTCGCGCGGATGAACCAAGCTGGTATGTAACAGAACCTGGCATGGTGAGTGCGCGATGGGGCGCCGCGCTGTCGGCTCGTCTGAAGGTGTTGGCAGCGTGGGCGGAGCGACAGGGACTCGAGCTGGCTGCTGAGTGCCACTTCGCGCGGATGAACCAAGCTGGTATGTAACAGAACCTGGCATGGTGAGTGCGCGATGGGGCGCCGCGCTGTCGGCTCGTCTGAAGGTGTTGGCAGCGTGGGCGGAGCGACAGGGACTCGAGCTGGCTGCTGAGTGCCACTTCGCGCGGATGAACCAAGCTGGTATGTAACAGAACCTGGCATGGTGAGTGCGCGATGGGGCGCCGCGCTGTCGGCTCGTCTGAAGGTGTTGGCAGCGTGGGTTAGCAAGGACACAAAGGTCAATAATATCAAAGTCCACTTTTTTTTTCATTTAAGTAACTTTTCAGTCAGACGCCGTAGATAATTATTGTAAATGTTGTCCGTGGTTTCAGTCGCTTTAATGTTGATTTTAGGAATAAAAATCTTCAAGATTTCAATTTCATCAGAATCAGTTCAGTCATTATTGCGTGAAAGCGTTATAAACGTCACTCTCGCATTTATAATATTAGTTAGGATTATGATCAATTACGTTTCATCATTTCATTATTTTTTTTTTTCAGCGCGTCTAATCCAGGGCGAATACCGTACCGCAGACGAAGTAGTAGCCGCTCTTAAAGCCTGCTTCAAACTGAACTCGGTACAAACGAGAGCGTTGCTGACACCGCTGGCGCCGGCCGACGTGCTGGAGGCGGGCGTGGCGTACGTGCGCTCGCACACGGACGAGCTGTACCGCGCCGACGGCCGCGACATCCGCCTGGACGAGAGCTGCTGGCTGGGCGCCGGCCTGCTCATACCCAGCGATGGCTTCAGTGCGGAGGTGCCGAGCTTTACTAATGATAACATGCTTAGTGGTTGCTGGTGTGACGTTCGAGGGTTCGATTCCCAGGACAGGCGAAGTGTTACTGGGTTTCTCCAGTGTAAATTGCTCAATATCGCAGCCCAGAGTTTGGATTTTTACTTTAATTATACCCTCGGGTAATAAAACAAGCGCTATTTTAAGTGTGACGTAAATGCTTTTTAGTCTGTATGTTATAGTAAGTGTTGTTGATTACCGCACATGTTGTCAGAAGTGAAATGATGTATAATGTTGTATCGCAGGTGGTGTGCGGCGTGCCGCCGGGGCTGGCGGAGTTCGTGGCGCCGCTGCAGCGCGGCGGGCTGTGCCGCCTGGCGCACCAGGCGCAGGCGCTGGGCGTGTGGACCGTGTACCTGGCGGGCCACGCGCCCGCGCCGCAGCGCCGCCAGCCCGACCCCAGCGTGCACATCATACAGCTGCACAAGAACTCCAACGGCATGGGGCTCAGCATTGTCGCTGCTAAGGTGCTTACAACTTTACATTACCTACACTTCCGACTGAGTCGTCAGGCAGCGAGACGTTACCACTGACTTCTTGGACAACTTTGACTACAATCATACTCTAAATATCGGTTGCCTAGACACTGATCATTATCCTCTTGCCCAAAGTATTCGTCTACGCATGTCTTCTAGACACCTTGGTTGCCTAAGATGAAGTTTATTAACTTGTTGCACTACTATGTGGTTCAGGGCGCGGGGCAGACAAAGCTGGGCATCTACATAAAGTCGGTGGTGCCGGGCGGCGCGGCGGCGGCCGACGGGCGGCTGGCGGCCGGCGACCAGCTGCTGTCCGTGGACGGGCAGTCGCTCGTGGGCATCACGCAGGAGAAGGTATGTCACTAACGCTTATGTAAAACTGTTGTTTACACAGAACATATAAAGAGGTTAGAATGGTAATCGTTCCTGATTTGTATTAGAACGCATGTCGCCGCTTGTCCCTCACTCTCCGTCTCCGCTACAAGTAAGAGGCCAATACATACGCGCATGACGTACAAAAAAAAAACACACCTACTGAGTTAAATTCTATTTCAATGCAGATTTTATTATTGTCTCTGAAATAAAACGTATTTATTAAGTAACATGCACATGCTATCTTTTAAATTCGAATTAAAAAAAAACTATTCTACCGGTTGCCTCTATGCAGTTTTCTTGTATCAACTAAATTAATTACCCACAATAAACAATAATTTTTAGTAATAATTATTTTAATCATAATGTTACTGATGGATCATTTGAATTCATTCAGTCATTCACACATGCTTACAATAATATAATATCGACATTGTTTACAATTCTCATAGATACTCATACTCATAGATTTCGCTGAACTCAAGCTTTCCTCGTCGCCCGCGACGTTCGCAGTGTACGAAATACATTGCGCAATCGCCCTCGTTGTACAAGATGGTACCCACGTATTGCAAGCAATGTTTAATTAAATACAAGCGATAGTATCAATTTGTCTAAAACGTACATAAAGTACCGCCAAGCTACCTAGCCGCGTTCCGGTGCGATGCCCAGTGTAGCCAATTCACGAGAGTTGGGTCGAAATAGTTGTTCCAATGCAGGCATACCGATCAAGCACGCGTTGATATGGGCATATCCGGAGACTAGTCGAGGAGGGTAGCGGGATTCGAGGCACGGTGCGCCGCTGGCCGACCGCAGGTAGTTGGGGGCCCAAGTAGTGTGCCAGCCACACATGAAAGGCTGCCCCGCCAACTGTCGAAAAATCCCGGAATGCACCATCGTGCTGGTTGGCGACCAGACGAGAGGGCCCGATGGACATTCCCGGGGAGGCTCGGGCGTCCCCGCAGTCTACAGACTAGCCCCCCAACGATGCCGTCCTGTCAGAGCGTGCCTGTGGGTTAGCAGCATGGAACCTCATTTCACTTCCTTCTCCTCTCCTTCCTTCACTCTTAAAAAATGAACTCTGGAGCACCACTTCAAACCACGCGCGGGCGTCTGTATGTACGCCCGGGACGACATCTGTTATCGGTATCTCGCGACTATCGAAGACTCCAGGTTTTCGACGCCTTGGGTTCTAGTGGACACTGGCCTGGATAAAATTATCTACGCCTGTGTCTACCGTTCGCATAGCGGTGATCAGGAGACAACTGGGCTCATACAGCACCTCAGTGAGGCGGCGGATGTGACTCAGCAACGGTACCCTTCTGCTCAACTGGTGTTGCTGGGGGACTTCAATGCCCACCATCAGGAGTGGCTCTTCCCACATCAGCAATCAGATCATGCTAGACGAGAGGCGCGAAAGCTAGCGTTAGCGTTAAATCTCACCCAGTTGGTCCAGGGGACAACGAGGGTGCCGGACGTTGATTCGCACACAGCCAATTGCTTGGACCTTCTGCTGACGGATCCAGACCACTACTCAGTGTCGATTTCTGCTTCGCTGGGTAGTTCCAACCGTCCGTCTACTCCCCACCCGATCCGACCGATGGTGCCGAGTGCAATCGTGCTAATGCGTTAAAGAATGAGGCTTACCTAGCATGGGTTGACGCCCGTACTCGCAAAGCAAGTGACGCGATTCAGAAGAAGAGAGCCATCAACAGGGCTGCCAAGTCCTGCAAGAAGGTGCTGCGGAGGGCTCGGTTCGACCACACTTGCCGAATAGGGAACAAGCTTGCTTCATACCCAGCAGGTAGTAAAGCTTTTTGGTCCCTGGCTAAGTCGGTCGAATCGAACTTCTGCTGCCCCTCACTGCCACCACTGCTGAGACCCGACGGGTCGCTGGCCCACTCCGCTGAGGAGAAAGCAAACTTGTTCGCCTCTATGTTTGTGGAATCGTCACGTCTGGATTCTGGCGGCGCGAGGCCCCCTACTCCTCCTGTTGGATGCGGTTCGTGTATGCCGAACATAAGCATTCATAAGAGGGACGTACTTAGGGTACTGCGTAACCTAGACGCGAATAAGGCTAGTGGCCCCGACGGGATTCCAGCAATTGTACTGAAGACTTGTGCGCCTGAGTTGTCTCCGATCTTGACACGCCTATTTCGCCTTTCGTTTGAGACTGGGAAAGTGCCGAAGGCTTGGAAGCAAGCTAACGTGCAGCCCGTGCCCGAGAAGGGTAGTCGAGCTGACCCGACAAATTATCCTGACATACCTAGAAGCATAGAGTATATAACCACTAGAGAGCGTATAGGCCGATTTCTTCTAAGAACGCGGCTCACTACAGCGGGCCGGGGGACGAGGAACAACGCGCGGCTGCAATTGGTCCGTTCAAGGTCAAGTTGCATAGGTAGCCTATGGTTAGTGGTGGCACTACTTGATTAAAAGAAAATAGTCGATATCGATAAAATGGATTTTAACATTATAAAAATACTCAATCCAAACAAACAGCGCTATATCTTGTTTAAACAAAGTTTCCCTATTAACCTTATCTTTCCACTTTTATTTTAATTCTGAAATCATCGGAAATCTAAAATGAAAACATGTATGTCAAACACACAGATGAAAAAACTGAGACCCTCCTCCTATTTTTAAAGTCGTTTAAAAGTAGTTAGGTACGTGTTTAATGTAAGTATGTGAATTGATTAAAAATTGTATTAGTTGTAATTTTATGATCATCGATAAATCGACTTCAATCATTAAACGTAACAGCACAGATTTTTACGATAAAAATACAAAGGGGAAGAAAGGGATAAAAATATAAGTATTTCCTAATGAAAGAAAGAGACTTTTCCAAAAGACATCAACGCGCGCTTCTCGCAATGTGCTCGTTCATCTAACCACCATTTTATATAGAACCCTGCAGTGGCTCATCATCTGATTCAAATCAAAAATATTTTGCGTAGTCTTTACTCTCCGATGAAAAGTTATGCCATCATTTTTGTAACAAAAGGTCTTGGAATGTTTCCCACACAAATTCACCGGGTATGAAGGCATTTTTATCTATACTAATATTATAAAGAGGTAAAATTTGTTTGTAAGTTTGTATGTTTGTAAGTTTGTATGTAGGGGGTAATCTCAGGAACTACTGGTCCGATTTGAAAAATTCTTTCAGTGTTAGATAGCCCATTTATCGAGGAAGGTTATAGGCTATAGGTATATCATCACGCTAAGACAAATAGGAGCGGAGCAGTAATGGAAAATGTGACGCAAACGAAGTTGCGCGGGTCAGCTAGTGCGTTATAAATTGCATAAAAATTAAAACGATTCGTAAAAACTTAGCATGCCCACAGGTCTAACAATTGGTCACAACTAAAATGGTTACTAAGGCCGCTGCCTAACATCTGAGCAAAAACACTAATAGTTTTCGTGCGTTGGGGCACTGTATGCGCAGTCAAGTGGTTTAATAGTCTTTGCCTAGAAGCGAACGATATCCTTATTGACCGACAATACATACGGCTTTCGCCAAAATCGGTCAACTGGGGATCTTTTAGCGTATGCCATTCACATCTGGAGTGAGGCCATTGAGAAGCATGCGGAAGACTTGCGGTATCCCTAGACATCTCGAAGGCCTTCGCCAGGGTCTGGCACGATGTCCTTATTAGTAGCTTCCTTCCTTCGGTCTGTGTGATTGGATTGCAGATTTCCTGAGGAATCGATATCCGAGTGGTCATAGATGGCTGCTCGTCCGGACTGCTGGATATTAATGCCGGGGTTCCTCAGTGGTCAGTACTCTCGGCAACATTGTTCCTGCTGCATATTAATGATCTGCTAAAACCCGGTACCTTTGGGTATGCAGACGACAGCACTATTGCTGAAAGATACGTGTCCGACGCACGAGCTGGTGGGTCACGGACTCGGTCTCTCCGGGAGGCTATGGTTGAGCGCTTGAACGTGTCCTTGCAGGCTGTCTCCGAATGGAGCGATGCCAATCTGGTCAAGTTCAATACTCCGAAGACCCAAGCATGTCTCTTTTCCGCTAAAAGGAGCCAATTCCACCCTGCTCCATCTCTCCGCGGTGTAACTCTGCCGATAACCGACAGACTTGAGCTTCTTGGTGTTACATTAACATGTACCCTCAATTTTGGCCCTTTCATAGAGGCCAAGGCTCAAGTGGCTGCTAGCAAGTTGGGGATCCTGGCAAAGGTGAGACGGTACTTCACGCCGGGACAGCTTAAACAATATCAAGCGCAAGTTCGATCGTGTATGGAGTACTGCTCTCATCTTTGGCACGGATCTGCCAGATACCTGCTTGATGTCCTCGAGTCAATTGAAAAACGAGCCATGAGGATCATCGGCAATGATAAGCTTGTCGAATCGAAGCTCCAAAGTCTTGAGCATCGACGCCGAGTTGCTGGCCTGCCGGTTTTGTATCGGTTACATTTTGGGGAGTGTGCGACGGAATTGCATAATTTAATTCCGCCGAGCCCGTTCCACCATCGGCCCACAAGACGTACGGCGATGTGCCACAGGTACATGGTGGACATCCCACCTAATATACGCATAAAACGTTTTGGGAATACATTCATTGGGCGTACAGCTAAGGAGTGGAATCCCCTGCCTGAGTCTGTGTTTCCTGATAGCTACAACCTGGGAATCTTTAAGTCAAGAGTGAATAGGTTACTTCTAGGCAAGCGTGCTCCACCTTAGTCGCATCACCGCTTAACATCAGGTGAGATAGCGGTCAAACGCATGCCTAGCAATAGCAAAAAAAATACGTCACAATATGAGCGCGACTGTTGGCCGGTGAATCAAATTTTGTCGAAATATGAGCGTCTGCTCATAATTGCCACAAGGCCCTTCAAACCTCCTTCATCTGTTCTGTGGTTGTTAATAACCAATTTGCAATATAAACACCATTTGTCAAATTCTTCTTTTTTTTAGGTTAATTTATCGGTAAAACTTGGCCTCAAGGTTCGTTTTCACCGCGAGATTCGTTGTGTAACAAAAGCAAATTCGTAAATTCAGTTTCTTATCGTTACCTCCGTCTTTAATATTAGTCAAAATTATATTTTTTTTTATCATTTTGACCGACCTACTACGACTAGCCATGATCAGATTTGACATCTTTGGCCTTTCTTCTTGTCAAATCGGTGACCCTAAAAATGTTGTGCACTTTTATTTGGCGGCTACGCTTATAGCCTCATCAGTGGCATTAGGCTACGGTTATAACGAACAAATATCACACCGATGTTATTATTCTAACCTTTAAATCCAAATAATGCTAGAAGGCTTATAAGAGAAGGAGCTTGTGGCTAAATACCAACAGCCGCATGGGTCGATCTTCGAGGTTAAGCAACGCTTGCCAAGGTTGGTCTGTGAATGGGTGACCATCTTAACACATTCACTGTCCGCAAAGCAGACACAATAGTTGAACAATCAGCCTGAACCACATGTGGTTCATGGGACCGTGAACGGGTTAATATATCGAGTTTCCTCCGTGCTTCGGAAAGCAACGGCGTTGGTCCCGGCTGTCATTTGTAGATCTTTGGCAGTCGTTACGGATTGTCAGAAGCCAGTAAATCTGACTCCAGTCTTGCCAAGAAATACCGTGTTACCCAGTTAATGGTTTTTTTTTTTTTTACTGTAAGCCGACCCCAATGTAGTTGGGAAAAGGCTAGGCAGATGATAATGCTAGAAGGCTTATAAGAAATCTAATGCAAATGAACATTCGTAGGCGGCCGAATACCTGGTGCGCACGGGGCCCACAGTGACGCTGGAGGTGGCGAAGCAAGGCGCCATGCTGCACGGCCTCGCCACGCTACTGCACCAGCCCGCCTACAACCAGCGACAAGGTATGCTCTTAACGTCACATAAGCTTTTTAGAGCAGTGTCTCTATATAGCACTAAATCATGATCTAACATTATATAAAGCCAAGTGGCGTAATAGCTTATTATCTTGTTCTCTTAGGGAGACGAGTACGATACGCTTTTTCAAGCATCTAATTAACTAGGAAACCATATTCTGTACGCTACGATAGCAATACGCCTCTATCGGCTACCGTTTAAATGAAGTCCTTTAAAAGATGTACTCGATACGTCCATTAATGGATGACAGTTTTTAAAAGAAATTTGAAACAATCCCTGCCTCGAACTGCTATTGGCGTAGTTGACAAGCGGTCTCTTTTTTATTATTATTGATAGGATTGAGTTTGACCACATTTTTTCTGATGAAAAGCGAGGATAGTTCACACTTGCCTAGAAGTCTCAAGACCTAGGGTTGAAGCTATCAGAAGACGCAGACTCGGGCAGGGAATTCCACTCCTTACTGTACGCACAATGAAAGTACCTATTTCCAAAACGTTTTGAGACATAATTACTAAAAAAATTATCTTGATTTCGTTCTAAGTGTTAATTGGTAAAGATTTTGGAGAGAGAGAGAGATAGAGAGAGGTGAATCCTACTAATATTATAAATACGAAAGTTTGTGAGGATGGATGTGTGTGTATGTATGTTTGTTACCCTTTCACGAAAAAACTTCTGGACGGATTTGGATGAAACTTTACAGTAATATAGATTATTCATCAGAATAACACATAGGCTACAATTCATAATGATTTTATGTAATTTTGGTCATAATTTAACGATACACGTCAATGAAGTCGAAAAAAAATCTTCCATCTGAGAGCTATCTTGGCGTGCGCTGCCTAAACCAATAGAGTTACATAAAGATGATGTACCGCAGGATTGTTTGTCTTAAGTCCTACTAATATTATAAATGCGAAAGTTTGTGAGGATGGATGTTTGTGTGTATGTATGTTTGTTACCCTTTCACGAAAAAACTACTGGACGGATTTGGATGAAACTTTAAAGTAATATAGGTTATTCATCAGAACAACACATAGGTTACAATTTATAATGATTTTATGTAATTTTGGTCATAATATAACGATACGTGTCAATTAAGTCGGAAAAAAAATCTTCCATCTGAGAGCTATCTTGGCGTGCGCTGCCTAAACCAATGGAGTTACATAAAGATGATGTACCGCAGGATTGTTTGTCTTAAGTAGATCTAAATAAAAGTTCGCGACAGCATATATCTACCTTTTATGTGCAAGCCAGTACGACCAAAATTGTGAACCATAAATTTAATTAAATTTGGTGCTATTTTACAATGCACATATTAGTATATAATTATCAAACTCTTATCAAAATAAATACATTTCTCGCATTAAGTATTTAATGTAGATAAACTTTGTCTTTCATTCTAAGTAATTTGGCCGAATAGTTTAAAAGTTATCACGATATGATTGACTTGAAGGGAGCGCCTAACGACGGCGGCAGCACGGGCGAAGCGTGATACGGCGTCATGTCATTTATTCTTTGTCATTTTATCCTAGATAGCGATTAATTACTTTTTAATTTTAATTCAGTCGTATATTTTATTGTTCTTGGATTGATTGTATGGAAACTAATTTTGAAGTTAGAAATCTGGGATGTACAATGTGAAGTTACATTAAAAAAATATACCTATTTAAAAAAAAATGTCACGTAACTTAATGTGGCAGACCAAATTCTACGCGAGCGAAGCCGCGGGCAAAAGCTAGTGAAAAATAAAGTATTAATTGACCAAAAATATTTATAGATTTGAATTGTAATCTAGCGAGTTTTGATGTATTAGGATGAGTAATATAGGCTCAGTCGAGGTATCGAGTAGTAATGTGTGTGTCGTGGTGTTATGTCGGCGGCGCAGTGGAAGAGCTGCAGTACGAGGACCGCGCGCGCCGCAACTCGGGCACGTTCACCAACCCGCACCCCGCGCTGCTGCGCGCCGCCTCGCCGCGCACCGAGCTCGCCACCGCAGGCATGACTCTTGTCTACCCCCCCACCACTCCCCACCACTGCCGCGCAAGTAGCACGCCCTCCCACGCCCGGTAACGCGGAACCATGACGTAGCTTCTTTTTTCAGTCAGCTGATCGCAATTTTTTGGTTTTCTTTTTTTTCCTGGCTTCACTTTTGCGCTGTCAGAAGTTTTTGAGTTTGCAGTCTTTAACGACGTTGTCGCTGGCCATTCAATTTTTTGCAGGTTTTTTTTCGTTTCTTTTTTTATCGCTTTGATAGCAATCAAAATTCTAATTCTTTACTGAAGTTCATGTAAGTATCTCTTGCAGGCTATGGTCGACGGCCGTGTCATAATCGATGTCATTTCCTAAGAGATGAGTCTACAGAGTCTAGTACGGATGAGAGTGAGGAGTGGCAGCCTCACTACCACGGTTCTATACCTAGGTTGATAGTGACGTTGGATAGAGAGAATAATCAGTTGCAGGAAGACTTGTCTCCTGACACTCCAGGCTGTCCGCTTGAGTTGAGAAATGACGCTCCACCCCCGCGTCCCATACCCGTGTTCACGTTTACGTGCGAAGACTTCGACGAACTGCACCCCAGTGGTGAGTCCACGGCTCAGGCTGAAGAATCCCCGAAGCACCCACCCCAGTACGACACTCCCCCAGAAGAACCGCCGCCGATACCTGAACCCCCCGCTAACTATGACCAGTCAAGCGATAACGGAGACTCTATTTGCTTACCACCGCAGATGGAACCTATAGACACCAAACTCACCCTTGATTTGTTCAATGCGCGCAGTAGAGAGAACGAGTTCTATAGACGACGCTGTACCGGCATTGATGAGTGTGTGAGCGCGTGCGAGTGTTGCCGCACGCCGCAACCTGAGACACAACAGATTCCTTACATCGATGAACCAAATTCGGAGCCGTTAATATTTGAAAACGAAGGCCCGCCTGACAAGGTGGCTACGCCAAAAATACGGCGGATACTACCTTCTTTATCTCTAGATCAATCAGACTCAGATAAAAAACCAGAAACCGCGGACGCAGTTTGTCAAACGCCCTCTTCACCGATGGAAGTAAAAAGTCTTGTATTGACACCCAAAAGAAAACTCGAGCTTAACCTTGATATTAACAAAGACTATGACCAAATGGATAACATCCAGTGCAGGCTCAAGAGAGCAATATTTAGCATGTCGACATCTTACTCGGCTAAATCTGAAGATACCGAAATTCCGTCCACTTATTCTACGTCTGATTCTTTTGATGAGACTAATAATGAAATTAAATGTGATGTCGGCGCCGCTAAAGCTCAGACTCCTGTAGAACCTGGTGCTAAACAAATACTAGATAGTGTCGATCGAAAGTCGTGGAAGTCTCCCGATGAGTATAGACCTTCCTTCGGCAAGGTCAAAGAATTAACTAAACATTTCAATGACATCAATTTAAAGTATTGCGTCAAGATATACAAGCGAAATTGTCAGTCGAGTCCGAATCTCAGTGTACGCGATAAAACTACCAAGGTCATTGAACCTCTTCCTGCCAGTGCGAGTCTAGCGGATATACAATACGAGTTCAATAAAACTGAAACGAGTGACACCAAGTGTGAGAAATTATCTGACGACGAAGTGAAAAGTATCCTCATACAACTCGAAGACTGGTCTAAGTACGGTTCACGGGGTAGCGAGGACACGCTAGCGCACGGCAACGAGTTCGAAATACCGAACTTGCCTTCTGAGGAGCACGCTGACAATACTGCTAACGGATATGTATTCAACGAGATAATTGACAAGAAGCCGAGACGGATTACTTTGGACAATATTAGGTTGAAGTCGAATCAGTCGAGTATGAACTCTGATCAGGCGAAGCAAAGTAAGGAGTCGCTGGTTGTGAGTGGGAGCTCAGATAAATGTTCAGAGCTTCTGCCGCGGGTGGTGGCGATGGTTCCCGCGGCGCAGGCGTCGGCAGCGCTGGCGGCGTCCTGCCCCGACATCAGCGCCGCGCACTCCTCGTGTAAGGCTCCCTCACACGCATGACGATAGGTGTGTTATAGCTGGACGCACAACTTTTTCTTTTCATTACTTCCACTAGATATTTTATTTCGTTGTTACACAGATTACTTTATACAGATTTTATATTTCCTTCGTTTCGTCTGAAACACAGATATTACACGGTCGTTCTCATGAAATTCATACAATAAGGATATCAACTCCCGGTGTCCAGGTATAATTTTATGAGAATAAGGTGTAATTAGTCTTGTGTATACCGGGTCACTAGATGGAGGAAGTTTATTATTTGAATCGAATGTTTTTTTTTTCAACTGCATGGATTATATCGTTATGTTTATTATTTTGGTCGTATAAAAATTGTTCCTAGTTTATTTTCGTACCGTACCTACGTTACTATCACTCGCACTCGTTTATTGTTATTGAATCTTATATTTTTTTTGTTTTGTTAATTATTTAGGTGCATTTTAATAACGATGTAGATTTCTTTAGATGAATAACTAGCTCATTAGCTGGGTCCAGACCGAACGGGGCAAACCCCTTGGGTTAGTATGGACGCGATGTTACTTCATGCTCGCATAGAGAATGAAATATCATCACGCTTCATGTGGCCAGTTATGACCTAGCTGTGGAGATAGCTATTGCCAGTGCAGCTGCCTATATGGACTCAGTATAATACCGTTATAATGGTCTAGCGGGCGCGGCGGGTGCAGCGAGCGCAGCCGGTGCGACAGTGCGGCGAGCGTCGGAGCGGGACCTGCCGGCGCGGCTGGCGGCGGAGGCGAGCGTGAAGTCCAGCAAGAGCACGCCCGCGCTGCACCACGTGACCGAGCCGCCGCCCGCGCACCACCACACTCCCGTCAGGTACTACATAGTAACATGTCGCACGTGACCTGCCCCCCGCCGCCCGCGCACCACCACACTCCCGTCAGGTACTACATAGTAACATGTCGCACGTGACCTGCCCCCCGCCGCCCGCGCACCACCACACTCCCGTCAGGTACTACATAGTAACATGTCGCACGTGACCTGCCCCCCGCCGCCCGCGCACCACCACACTCCCGTCAGGTACTACATAGTAACATGTCGCACGTGACCTGCCCCCCGCCGCCCGCGCACCACCACACTCCCGTCAGGTACTACATAGTAACATGTCGCACGTGACCTGCCCCCCGCCGCCCGCGCACCACCACACTCCCGTCAGGTACTACATAGTAACATGTCGCACGTGACCTGCCCCCCGCCGCCCGCGCACCACCACACTCCCGTCAGGTACTACATAGTAACATGTCGCACGTGACCTGCCCTCCGCCGCCCGCGCACCACCACACTCCCGTCAGGTACTACATAGTAACATGTCGCACGTGACCTGCCCCCCGCCGCCCGCGCACCACCACACTCCCGTCAGGTACTACATAGTAACATGTCGCACGTGACCTGCCCCCCGCCGCCCGCGCACCACCACACTCCCGTCAGGTACTACATAGTAACATGTCGCACGTGACCTGCCCCCCGCCGCCCGCGCACCACCACACTCCCGTCAGGTACTACATAGTAACATGTCGCACGTGACCTGCCCCCCGCCGCCCGCGCACCACCACACTCCCGTCAGGTACTACATAGTAACATGTCGCACGTGACCTGCCCCCCGCCGCCCGCGCACCACCACACTCCCGTCAGGTACTACATAGTCGACAACATGTCGCACGTGAACTGACCTATAATCAAGAAACACCAAACCCTTTCAACAAGTTTTAGCAAAGGGTTAACTAAAGTTCAAAATACCAATAAAATCAGCAAAACTATCTGTACATAATCGCCACAACAACTTGCAGCGTGCCCGTCAGCCCGCCGGTGGCGAGTGGCTCTCCCGGCGCTTGGCCCAGCAAGTCCCGCAGCAGTCACAACCTGTCAGCGCCCGCGCAGCACGACGGCTTCTACCAGAACTTGTCCACTGTACAGTCGCAGCAACATGCCCTACAAGACAGGTATTATTCAATAATTATTTATTTAAGCTTTATTTATAATAGAGGTACATACATTGTGCTGTCAAATCCGGCTCGAGACTCCTTTCAGTGTTTTTCGATATTCCTCATAGTTTTGGATTTGGCCCTGAAGCCACACTTCACAAAAAGTTCATCCTGTATGCAAAATCTGAAAATAGTTTGTTCAGAATCAGTGACAGAATCGATAATAATTAATTTTACCAAATTGGACACCAATTACAAATTAGCGGTCGCTATCGTCCGAGCGCGACAACAGGAACATATCCCCTCGCCCTACCCCCACACCCGTCACCCATTAGTCTCTCGGTAGCTAGAGGTCTGCTAGAGGTCTCAACAGGTTTCGATTATCCGATGCATAGTACAGAATGTGAATGGTTCCAGATGGTCGTCGCTGCGTAGCTCGACGGGCAGCAGCCGGCCGCAGTCGGCGCACTTCTCGGCCGCAGGACAGGCCGAGGCGCCGGACTCACCGCTACATCACCAGGTGCGCTCGAATGAATATAGGGAACGTGCACGAACTATACCGCTATACGTGCACAGCACAGCACAGAAGTGCCTATGTTAAGTATTTTGTACGTAAAAGTTTAGAATTTGCAACACTAGATGGTATAGTCTACGCCGTGCACGTTCCTTTAAAGTAAGTTGTTTGTGAGAGTCTGCCGTTATTGTTACTATATAATCTAATTAATAATTATAATCTAATTAATAGTTAATTCTAATTGCATATACTATACAAGGTGTAAGGGACAGCCCTCCACAAATTAACAGGGTGCAATCAGCTCCTTATTTTGAATTCAAAATTAAAAAATCCTTATTTAGAAATCAGCTCATATTCCAGTGGAAACTCAGGTTTTTTTTTTTTCGTTTTTTCAGTTTTTATTGCTTTATTTAAATGTAAAGTTACATTATCTGTATGCAGAACTCCATTAATGTAAATAACACAGCTAAAATGAAAAAAAAACTAATGAACGACGCATGAAATCAGCTGTTAAATACGTGGCGCGAGCGCGGCTGTCCTTTCGAAAGCTCGCTGCGCTGCCGTTCGCTGCGTGCGTTTTGCAGAGGTAGCATACATTGCGTGTGAGGTAATTAAACAAATCAGTTTTATTGGATTCCCATAACGTTCCTGAAATAATTTCGTGTACCGGTCAACTTAGTACGATATACTGAAATCACCCTATCAGTTTGTGGAGGGCTGTCTCTTACACCCTGTATAAAAACTTGTGAGAGAGGTTCGAAATGTCGTCATTACACTATTCCAGATGTCGCTGATTTCTGACTTATGTACTAGTTTATTGCCTGCGATTTCGTACGCGCATATCCCATTTTCCCGTTTCCGTAGGAATTTCGGGAAAACTATAGTCTATTGATTAAACCCACATTAAAATCCGTTTAAAAGACATAAGCGTACCAATCCCATACCCTGCCACTGTCGGTCCTACCCGCCTAGCGGTATACGGGCCATTGATGCGTCTTTTATTCTTCCCGTTTTCCCATTTTCACCTCTCCCCATTCTGGGGCGCGCGACGACACAAAACGTACGTTCTCAGTCATCCACTAAGCAGCTCTGACAGTCGTAGCTGACGAGAAAATAGGCGTACAAACGGAAAAAGCGACGCTTCAATACTATTAAAAGATGTAAAGATTTAATATGATGTACGCAGGGCGCAGCGCACGCGCGCGCGGCCAAGCTGGCGGAGATGTCGGAGGAGGTGTCGCGGCGCCAGCACGCCTACCACGCGCACGCGCAGCACCTCGCCGCGCAGCACCTGCAGCATCCGCAGCACCCGCACCACCCGCACCACCCGCAGCACCATCACCTCATGGGTAACACTATTATAAATATTTAGGTGAGAGTCGCCGGTAGCCGATGTACCAGTACGAGGGCTGCGACCTCTCAGTGGTTTGCCGTTTATCCGGTTCTACATACCAAACCACCCTTACCACCATTCTTCCTTCCTCTGTCGTTTGGAATGGTTCCTTTTTGACCTTATTTCTCCCCCGCCCATGAACAATTAACCACCAAGCAAACATCTTCCTGCAGGGTCTTCCTTCCGTGGTCTACTTGGAAGTCCCTGAACCGCCTTAAAACGCAAGTAGGAAGGTGTAATAACAACCTCGCAAAGTGACGTGTCAGCTTGACGGATCAACTGCAGGGTGTGGATATGTAGCCGAGTTACAACCCATGCTCCACTTTCTATCTTGCCCTCTGTGCCCCAAAACATGCAAACAAGGAGACCTATGTGCTGCCACCAGTGATGCCGTGGAGGTGACAACGTTTTGGTCAACTAAAATCTTTAAAAAAAATCCTGGTGTACCAGCCAAACAAAGGAGATCTTTATTTTTTCAAATAGTGACTCTCTGACGATGACCCTCAGGCCAGCCCGCGATGCAGCTGGCGGGCGGCTACGGGCCGCAGCCGGCGCAGTCGCCGCAGCTGCAGCCGCAGCCGCACCCGCTGCACGCGTCGCAGCCGGCGCTGCACGCGCAGGCCGCGCAGAGCCCGCACCACATGTACCACAACCAGCACCTGCCGCCGCAGAGGTCAGTGTCACAACTATTCATTGGGACCTGCTATTCGAGCGAGCAGGTAGCCGGTCCGGTTACCACTCAAATGTCAAATTGAACTGCTTTAAACTGCTTGTGTTTTGACATAAGCACACACATTGAACAGAGAACAGGCAACTCTTGACGTAATATTAAAATGCTATCTCAAAAACTTCTGAAATCCAAACTTATCTCAGGTACGACTGGATGCCGCCCGGACCACCGTCACCGCAAAGATCACAGCCGCCGGTCGCCCCGAAACCTCAGGTAAAATACCATTAACTTCTGTATAAAATATTAAATCAGTAAAGGTATGCGGTTCAGAAAACTAACAGATTACCTAAGCGTAGTTTTTACCGAAAGATCTGCATATTATCATGTTAAAATATTTTCTTAAATACTTCCGACAGAATCCCAACTAATATAAATGCGAAAGTGAGTTTGTTTATTATTACGCTTTCACTCCTAAATCGCAGTATTTTTGATGAATTACACTACAGAGATAATGTCGGAGAGATATCTCAGGATGCGGTTATGTTCTATTTTTTGTGACAATATTAAATTAACGCGATAAATCGCGGGCAAAAGCTAGTATTTATTTGTGATTTGTTTGTTGTAAGGGCGCGAGGCGAACGGACATGGACATGGAAGATCAGCCGCACCCACAGTCACACCTACAGTCACACTCACATCCGCAGCCTCAGCAGCCGCCACCCAACAGCGTACAACCAGAAGATGGTAAGGATATATTTGTTCATTAATAGCTTTTTGGTTACAGTGCTACAAGGAATTGGTTAAATATGTCTTAGCCTACGAAACTCGAAGACAATCATTTTATATAAATAAATTTTGATTTCGTGAAACGATGTTGCTGGCCATTACTGGAATATTACAGCTCGGAAGTTAGGTTTTAGTGACGACCGCGCAGGTCTCAGGATCACGTAAACAAGGGATACGTTCATAGAATATTTTTCTGATTTATACGTTTTGTATTACCATAAAAACACACAAAACACAAATCAAACATTAAGAAAAAACCAAAATAAATAATTTAAAACAATATATCAACGTGTACTTTTCGCATCAACAGTCGTATTGCATTGAATAAGCGAGACACAAGTAAACATCGAACGTATACAGGCGACCGAGACGCCATTACACCCGCTATCTTGCGCGAGAAGGTGCATGCGTGACCTACCCGCGCATGCGCTGTTCTATATTTCTTTTCAAATTGACATCCTGTGCAACCGATTGCGACGTACTTCGCATAGGCAAAGATCTTTGAATCGTACTGTAGGCAACATGCTAATGCTCCGTTGTAACGGTAAACAAAAGAACAAATCGCATCGCAACATATTTGTTTTTCGGAAATAAAAGTGTAACTCAACATTACTTCCGGTTTAAAAGAAAGCAAATTTATGGTATCCTTGTGGCAATGCCCGCCCATCTATAAGTTCGTGGAAGCTCGGCTAGATCGATTTAACACGGGTTTAACACACCAAGGCACGATACAACGCGACGATGACTGATGGGGGGTGATTTGGCTAGAGCAGCGTGCGAAATGCACTGTGAAACCGCGTGGCTTATTGCAACTCGCGAGACAGTATACTAGCTCAAATGTGCACTGCTCCAGGCAGAGTCGCGTCTAGGTGTAAGCTGGCCCAAAAAGTACGGAGGAAGTATTAAATTATTTAATGATGTATTTACAGAGCGATACGTAGCCAGCGCTTTAGAACCGCCAGCGGTATCTGTGTACCCGACTGGTGGAGCAGGCCAGGCGGGCGCGGGCAGAGGCGCCGCGCCGCACAACCCGTGGCAGAGGGAGGAGCGAGAGAGGCAGCACGAGGCGCGCCGCGCCGCCGCACGCGCGCGCAGGTAACTGACACGTATTACTGGTGGAGCAGGCCAGGCGGGCGCGGGCAGAGGCGCCGCGCCGCACAACCCGTGGCAGAGGGAGGAGCGAGAGAGGCAGCACGAGGCGCGCCGCGCCGCCGCACGCGCGCGCAGGTAACTGACACGTATTACTGGTGGAGCAGGCCAGGCGGGCGCGGGCAGAGGCGCCGCGCCGCACAACCCGTGGCAGAGGGAGGAGCGAGAGAGGCAGCACGAGGCGCGCCGCGCCGCCGCACGCGCGCGCAGGTAACTGACACGTATTACTGGTGGAGCAGGCCAGGCGGGCGCGGGCAGAGGCGCCGCGCCGCACAACCCGTGGCAGAGGGAGGAGCGAGAGAGGCAGCACGAGGCGCGCCGCGCCGCCGCACGCGCGCGCAGGTAACTGACACGTATTACTGGTGGAGCAGGCCAGGCGGGCGCGGGCAGAGGCGCCGCGCCGCACAACCCGTGGCAGAGGGAGGAGCGAGAGAGGCAGCACGAGGCGCGCCGCGCCGCCGCACGCGCGCGCAGGTAACTGACACGTATTACTGGTGGAGCAGGCCAGGCGGGCGCGGGCAGAGGCGCCGCGCCGCACAACCCGTGGCAGAGGGAGGAGCGAGAGAGGCAGCACGAGGCGCGCCGCGCCGCCGCACGCGCGCGCAGGTAACTGACACGTATTACTGGTGGAGCAGGCCAGGCGGGCGCGGGCAGAGGCGCCGCGCCGCACAACCCGTGGCAGAGGGAGGAGCGAGAGAGGCAGCACGAGGCGCGCCGCGCCGCCGCACGCGCGCGCAGGTAACTGACACGTATTACTGGTGGAGCAGGCCAGGCGGGCGCGGGCAGAGGCGCCGCGCCGCACAACCCGTGGCAGAGGGAGGAGCGAGAGAGGCAGCACGAGGCGCGCCGCGCCGCCGCACGCGCGCGCAGGTAACTGACACGTATTACTGGTGGAGCAGGCCAGGCGGGCGCGGGCAGAGGCGCCGCGCCGCACAACCCGTGGCAGAGGGAGGAGCGAGAGAGGCAGCACGAGGCGCGCCGCGCCGCCGCACGCGCGCGCAGGTAACTGACACGTATTACTGGTGGAGCAGGCCAGGCGGGCGCGGGCAGAGGCGCCGCGCCGCACAACCCGTGGCAGAGGGAGGAGCGAGAGAGGCAGCACGAGGCGCGCCGCGCCGCCGCACGCGCGCGCAGGTAACTGACACGTATTACTGGTGGAGCAGGCCAGGCGGGCGCGGGCAGAGGCGCCGCGCCGCACAACCCGTGGCAGAGGGAGGAGCGAGAGAGGCAGCACGAGGCGCGCCGCGCCGCCGCACGCGCGCGCAGGTAACTGACACGTATTACTGGTGGAGCAGGCCAGGCGGGCGCGGGCAGAGGCGCCGCGCCGCACAACCCGTGGCAGAGGGAGGAGCGAGAGAGGCAGCACGAGGCGCGCCGCGCCGCCGCACGCGCGCGCAGGTAACTGACACGTATTACTGGTGGAGCAGGCCAGGCGGGCGCGGGCAGAGGCGCCGCGCCGCACAACCCGTGGCAGAGGGAGGAGCGAGAGAGGCAGCACGAGGCGCGCCGCGCCGCCGCACGCGCGCGCAGGTAACTGACACGTATTACTGGTGGAGCAGGCCAGGCGGGCGCGGGCAGAGGCGCCGCGCCGCACAACCCGTGGCAGAGGGAGGAGCGAGAGAGGCAGCACGAGGCGCGCCGCGCCGCCGCACGCGCGCTCAGGTAACTGACACGTATTACTGGTGTAATCATCTTAATTGTCGGGACACATGACCTATAAATAGACCTGACGTCACACAACATCGCGCAAATCATCCGCGCAACAAGCATTTGTAACAGCCCCACAATGCCCATCGGCAGGTGCGAACCAGACTTAACACGTAGCTCGGAATACGAAGCTCCTCTTTTAAATGGAGAATATGGGACTTTACAAACAGAGACCCACCAAATGAAATAGAAAATCCGGGTACGTCTCACATCATGTTATTTCGTATAATATATTTTCATTTCAATAACGTTCACAAGATAATTATAATTAACGTGAGATATACCAACTATTGATATAATATCTTAACATATAACATTTATATGTTCTAAAACTTATTTCGTGTAACGGTATTGTTTATAATGTTTATGTAATCGAAAAAACCGCAGTGCCGGAACTGTGACAGAAACCATGCCTGCTGCATGTTGCATGCTCGCTTGGATGAAAATCTCTTTAGTGTCTCGACACTTGATCTCTAAAAGAATAAAACTGCGTTTCCACCAGAGATGTGCGAGGATGCGTAGCGAGGGATGTGTTTGTTAAGAAACAATAGAATCGCTTCATTTTCCTAGCCTAGATCAGCGCAAGCGATACTTTCACAGATCAAGAAACTCAGCCTAACACTAGGGCGCAACAGCGCTCAAAGTAAACTTTTATTTAAAGCTCGGCAATGCCTTCTCTCCCCGATGAGTATGCAGGCTAGGATTATTACACAAATAACGATAGAAATAAAAAAATCCTTTTACCAAAAAAACAACCGACTTCCAAATAAATAATTACTTGAATTTCGGAAGTCAATTATTTTTGTTTTTTTTCACCTTTTAGTGCTACCCCACACCTAACAATAACACCACTTCAAAATCGCTGAAAAGCAAAATACGCAATTTCGATTACTTGGATGACAAAAAACCATGGAGTTAAAGTAAATGAATTCCAGCTATTTCGATTTAAAATCCAAACTTCCTAACCGATTTTGATAAAATTTACAATAATTTTTCAAATCCGTCCATAAATGACGGGAGTTATGAGGTAAAAACCAATTTAAAAAATACAACGGAATTGAGAACCTCTTCCTTTTTGGGAAATCGTAAAAAATTAATCTCAAGTGGAATTTACTATATGTAAAACGGTCGTTCTCAGGGACGCAACCATCGCTCAATTAATATCACTGGGAGCGGCGCGCACGGCCGTGCAGAACCAACAGCTGCGCGCGCTGCAGCTGGAGAGAGACTTCGAGCTGCGGGCCACGCAGCACGATCAGGTAACCTTCGCATGTTTACTATCTAAGTAAGCTTTATTAAAAACTAGCTGTCCCCCGCGGATTCGCTCCCGTTTTACCATAGTTCCCGTTCCCGTGGGATTTTCCCGTTCCCGTGGGATATTTGGGATAGAAACTATCCTATGTCCGTCTCCTGGTTCTAACCTACCTCCCTACCAATTTTCAGCTTAATCGATTCAGCCGTTCTTGAGTTATAAATAGTGTAACTAACACGACTTTCTTTTATATATATAGCTGATCACATTCTGGAACAAATGCTTGACGCCACAAACAGAACGTATCTCCTGAAAGAGGAGAAGAATTGAAGATGACGTTAAAAGAATTAAAACATTTATAGGCATCCTGATAATCATGGGGTCTATTACTCCGGCGCCACCATTGAGTGCAAAGCCCAAACTGCGGCCAAAAAGCTGGGCATCCTAAATAGGGTGAAGCGATACTTCAAGCCTCAGCAGCTTTTAACTCTTTATAAAGCACAAGTCCGATCCTGCATGGAGTATTGCAGCCACCTTTGGGATAGCTCAGCTAAGTGTCAGCTTGCCGCGCTTGACTCGGTGGAACGCAGAGCTAAGAGGCTCATTGGTGACGTAAAACTGGTGGATGCCAAGCTACACAGCTTGGCTCATCGCCGCAAGGTTGCCTGCTTGTCGGTCTTCTACAGAATGTACTTCGGAGAGTGTGCCCAGGAACTCCACGACCTCATCCCACCAGCCCCCTTCTACCATCGGACATCCAGACGCACTGCAACTTGCCATCCCTACCTTGTTGCTATTCCACCAACTCGCACTAAGCGCTTCCAAGCGTCTTTCATAATGCGCACAGCAAAGGAGTGGAACTCTTTGCCTGCGTCTGTGTTTCCGAATGCTTACAACCCTAATATTTTCAAAGTTAGAGTGAACAGGCTACTTCTGGGTAAGCTCGCTCCATCGTAGACTTTGTCTCTGTCATCTCTGACCAAGACTAGAGTCAAGAGCAAACCCATACAAAGAAAAAAAAAAACTGGTACGTATTGGTCAGGTAAATACGGGGATAATAAAATCTGCTATGAGTCGAAGGCGATTTTAAAAAACAAAAATATATGTAAGGAAAGAAGCTAATCTACCGACTGCGATTTAATCAGAATTTAATTAATTAATAAATACTCTGTTACTGATATAAAAGATGTGTTATGCTATACAAAATGATATTGACCTTTTATTCAGCAAATGTAAAGAAATAATACCAAAATTTGATCAAACATTTTCTTCTATGTTGTAAATATACTACATTTTCGACATTAGTTGTACAGAACTGCTCTAGTATACAAACTACATTGAGAAAATCTAGATTTTCCAACCAAGATTATTTTTCTATTTTTTCAGAACATTTTGTAACCTATTTAGTACCAAAACTCAACTTGTGTAATTGTTTCAACATTATGCTTTTCTCGTACCAGGAGGAAGGCAACGCGGCAGAAGGTTCGGAAGAGCCAGAGGAGTCGCTGGACGACATGGCGAGCTCGCCGGCTGCGTCGCCCGCGCCGCCGCTGACGCCGGCCATGCAGCCGCCCAAGTCCATCCTCAAGACCAACACGCGCACCGACATCACTAACGGATACGCTACTGAACAGGTACTCGCATTTCATTCGCCTAGCAATAACTTTCTGTGCTAGAAAAGTTTAGGTACTTAAATAAGAATAAACAATCTTGATGACTTTTTACACAAACACACCGCTTGACTGCGTTATACTATAACGCAGTCAAGCGGTGTGCATTTTGCTCTTTTTCACTCGAATCTTTTGACATTTCTACATGCTAAAAATCGAAACAATTCCAGATCCGTTCATTTTTAAAAAGAAAATTAAATGTCAAAGTCAGTCTGTGGTATGACGCGAGTTACGCAATCACGTAGCTGTCGAATAAAATTGTTTATTATGTTGTTTGTGAGTGTTTTAGTGTGAATTACTGTTTTATTGGTTAATTGTGATATATGTGATGTGTGTGCAAGTGAGTTTTAACCTGTGGGTAAGTAAAATTATCTTTCTAAGCGTTTTTCGTAACCTTTGTTACACAAGGCGTCCATGTTGTCAGAACGCTATCGTAATTTATTAATTATTAAGTCTAGGTACTTGTTCTGACTAAAAAGTAATTATTATCGCATTTTATGTTTACTGGGCAATAGATTTCAGCCAAAACATAAACAAAATAAACGAAATTTACGTTATGATTAGAATTTTTGTTGAGTGGGTCGGGATGTAAACAATGCAAAATGGCGGGAAATGGCTAATGTTTGGAGGTAGATTTACGCTTATATATTAATATTTTTGTACGGTGGACTATGTTGTTTGTTATTTATCGTTTTTAGATATAACCCAGCTACCCATACAAGTCATAAAATATATATGTTATCGATTTACTTTTTAAATTATTCCTGTTCAAAGTTCACATAATGTGTTTTTTTCAACAGTAGTCAATGTTCACAAATTAATTTAAAAATAGAGAAACTAACCGATAACAAACACTTGACACGACTAGAAAGAGCCATACATAAGCTTCAACGAAACAAACTAGTTGAGAGGTCTCTGAAATAGAACGCGACGATAAAAAATGTTTATCTTATCGCGGACATCTGGCGCGCAGCTGCCGCGCTTTGTTCACGAGCCGCACGCAATCAACGTCATCACGTGACTCATGTTTGGTGCGGCTCTCCGCAGTCGAGCGGGTGAATTTCTGCTTTATTAAACCAATGGTTCGATAGTTTTAGTAATCGTTATTTTGTAAGCAGAGTTTTACATAAAAATATTAAAAATACACATCAAGATTGTTTACCTTTATTTAACTACCTAAACCTTTCTAGTTTAATTAACCAATAAGTAACTTATTTATTTGTTTAGGAATTTTCGTTGCCATGTATTCTTTGTTAGTTTGAAGCGTTTTCATTTAAGTTTAATTCGACACAGGTGACATACGAAGAGAGCCGAGTATCGGAAGTGAGCTCGGGTGTGAGCGCGCTGAGCGTGTCGTCGCACGCTGCGCACGCGCACGCAGCGCACACGCACGCAGCGCACACGCACGCAGCGCACGCGCACGCGGCCCCGGCGCCGGCCGGCGCGCCGCCGCCGCCCGCGCGCGGCTCGTCGTTCGCGGTGATGGCGGAGCGCGCGCGCACGCTGTCGCCGCCGCGCCACGACCAGCACACGCTGCCGCTCCACAACGCGGCGCCGCAGTACGTACACACGAGCTTTTCTTACCTCACAACAAACATTGTTTTACAAGTTTAGTAGCAGCTATCGTATTAGGAAAAGATTAATAGCCTGTCCTCAGAACTAGAACAATAAATTCTACTCTCAATAGTTTCTGAATTAAGTTGAATGCTCCAATCAGCCCGCGAAATTCAAAATTTCTTGCGTTTTTTGCAATTTGCAGGCCAGTGCTAGGTTGTATGTTGATTTAAATAATATTCGCGGCTGTAAGACGTATGTAGTTACAGAATTATAATCATCAAAATCATCAATACAACGCTTTAAGTTCATAGAGCTCTAGGAATGACTTTTTCTGTTTTTTTTTTTGTTCCTAGCCTAGCCTTTATGAACTTGGAGGGTTGTATTGGCATTCACCTTAAACATTTGAAGTTGAGGAGTTCTCAACTCCCTGCCGGAGTTGCGGGACTATTCGAAAGAGATACCGCAGCTCCGGAACACAAAGGGCAATGAAGGAACATGGATAGGTTTTAGTCAGTAGAAGTCTGACACTCCCTCCTGCTATGCCCAGAGCGGGGGAAGTCATTGGATGATTTCCCATCCCTAAAAAAAAGGAGTTCTCAACTTCTATTCTACCCTACTAACTGTCAAAATTTAGCACTACATTAGGTTTTCTCTCAGTTCGTTATTTATCAAAGACTTCACTTTACTTTCTAAAGAAGTGCGTTTTACTATAAAGATTCATAATTGTCATTTAGTGTTTCGCTTACTTTGCTCAGTAAAATAAAACCAAAGTATGTCTAAATTTGGTTCTTATGATGGCCACAACATACTTGTCACTGGAAAAATCATCTCATGAAAATCAGCTAAACAACATAACATGTGCGGGTGCCGTAAAAGCAATGGAGTAAAACCTCCGCTACACTACTCGCAAAGTTACTTCGACGAAGTACCCTCCGAAGTTGTCCGAAGTACGTGTCCACACACTCGACCAACTTCGCGAGGAGCTCAGTCGCCCGGTCCCCTCACGATAGGCATCATGGATAACGTTCAAGTGACAGCTGCCGATGCAATACGTACTCTCGCATATTAAAACTACGTGCATATTTACTACAGCTCGACGCGAACCGAAATGAGCCGAGTAGTGTAGTAAGACGTTTCGTGTTCGAACTTCGGGACACTTCGAAGCTTTTGACTCAGGCACAAAAACCGACAACGACTGGAAGTCTCCCGAAGCGAGGAGAGGTTGTACGAAGCGAAGTGCCCTTCTACACTATCTTATTCGCTCAACTTCGATCAACTTCGCGAGTAGTGTAGAGGAGGTATAAAACATTATTTATAATTATTGTTTAAATTTTTGTATAATTATTTGTATTATTTTTAATATTGTTGAATCAATGTTAGGTTCATTGATTTAACAATCTGTATCTGGAAACTAGTCACTGTTTTTTTATTATGTTTTATGATTTTTATTGTTGTCAATATGTTTAATGACTATATAAACAATTCAATTTCAATACAACCTACTCAAGGTAATTCAATTTTAATCTTTATTGAAATACTTTCATTTAATTTTTTTTTTTTATAAATAGTAATTTAAAAAAGTGCCATAATTATGATTACCTTTGTTATGTATATGTCTAATTTAATGTCAGATGTAAAAGTTGTGTACAACTTTAAGTGACATATTTGCACAGAACATAGCAATGTACAATTTATGTAACTTTTTTTTGTAAATATGTCGTTGGTGGTCCTAAATAAAAATAATTATAAGGCAGTTTTGTGGCGAACTGTTGGGCAGTAGAGACCCCGCGAACCTTATCTCCCGGGAGAAGTCTTGTTCCTCATCTACGGCTTGCTTTTATTGGCCGGCCAGAGTGAAAACTGACGAGGAACAGAGCTCCCACCTATTTCTTGCCTTAATTGACCGGTCTGAGTGGAGATTCGCTAGAGCACACGTGCTCGGGAGAAGGATGTATAATCCAGTAAGATACTGGCAGGGATCTTCACCGCACTTCCGGGATTGTCCTGATAGCCGTGGTATACCTCTCCACTCCTCTAGCACCTCAGGCTATGTTGCCTCCTTGGCGCTACGTCACTTTGTGCTAGCGACCGTTTTCGGGGGCCCATTCATTGAGTGTGCAAGTCACCCCCAGCCATTTAAAAGCCGTGTATATTGTGAGTGATCAGGCAGGGGCCAATAGTTCTTCTATAAAACGATTATCAGTCCACTAAACCACCCAAACCCATAGCGTTTCATTTTTTGTTTTCATATTCTGCAATAGTACTGCTCCAACCGGGGATTGTCCTTGGGAATACTTTCAGTGCAAACAGGGATAATCGCCGGTTGGTGCCCCATTACATTTGAAATGTCTAACGGGGCCTCTGCGAGCTGGTTTAAGCTCCTCGTACGCCTACCAAAGGACCGGGTCTCTAGGGACCCGAGAAAGTAAAAAAAAACGAGCTTCCCCCCCCCCCCAGGTCCCCGGTGGGCAGCGCGCGCGACAAGCGCGTGTCGTTCCACGAGCGCGCCGCACCCCCCGCGCCCCCCGCGAGCAGCCCGCCGCCGCTGCACGAGCCGCCCCCCCTGCCGCACACGCCGCACCAGGCGCCGCCCGCAAGGGAAGACCCTGACGTAAGTACACTGTACTATAGTGCCGACAGAGTTGACAGCCTGCTTCACTAAACGACAGAGATCAGATGCAGAAACTTTTCGTGAACAGGAAGGTAGCATTGAGTGAATCAATGAACGTATGGCCCATATATCGTGATGTCGTACACAGAAATGTAAAAAACACACATTTCACATAATTTTGTTAAATACGCTCATTCCAAAAAATGGCCGTGGAAACGCAGTCATTCAACTTGCTTACGAGTTACTTTAGCCGCAACTCGTAAAACTTATTGTAAACTTTGCACTTCAGAGGTTCATCGAGGAAGCGGAGAGCATGCTAGCGGGCCCGGTGTCACCACAGACTCCCAACGCGCCCAACCTCACGCAGCACACGCCCGGCGTCATCGGCGCTCAGGAGGTCTACAGGTTCGGCTCAATGTTACGATAGTACATTACAGCGGCTCATAGAGGAAGCCGGAGCATGCTAGCGGGCCTGGTGTCACTACAGACTACCCACTTACTGACAGTATAACACTAATAAGCTTCTGACGGCTTATCATGTTTTAGATGACAACGCGGACGGTCGGCCGTTTGCGGAACAACCTCTTTTGTGACTTTATTAAGCCACAAACTGCACGTTATTAGCGTACCAGTTTTTTCCGCAGCTTCACTCTCGGGTCTATCCCACAGAAACCGAGCATTTTTTCGGGATACATATTAATTTATGGCACTCGACGATAGTGTCGCCCCTAAATAATTCATCGGTACGAGATTAACGATAACAAATTAATTAGCAAGCATACCAACAATGTTGCCTCTCGTCTCTTTATGATATTAGTTTAGATATGAATACTTATCACTGAACACATTGGCGCAGGGACCCGCGCGCGCGGCGCCTGGCGGAGCAGCAGGCGCGCGCGCCGTCGGCGCCGGTGCCGGAGCAGCTGTCCTTCAAGGAGAAGATGAAGATGTTCGCGCTGGAGTCCGGCGAGGCCTCCACGCCCAAGGACAAGGTAACCGCCCGACACTGACTCTGCCGACCGAACTCTTGTCTCCATGCTTCTAACATTAGTCTTATTCTTAGGCCTACCGCTTAACTGAAACGTGCCCTCGGTAGCATCTCGCGCGGAAGGGTGTGCTGGCGTGCCTCACACATTCGATCGCTGCAGGTCGTCCGCACGGTCTCAATTAATCGGGAGGCCTAAAACTACATAGTGTACCACATCCGTATAGTCTTAGTGCACCTTCAAATTGTACGCTACTATTGGCGACTACTTTGAAGATGCCTTCCCTTCTCACATTGGACAAAATTATTCAATTCTTTCACTTTGCATGGGTTTAAATATACACCCGGTGTAAACAAGTCAATGTTATTTGCAGGTCAAAATATCACGCGCGCAGCGAGACATCGATGCGGTACATTAACCTAATGTTGACTATTAAATTATACTTACTGTAATGTGATATGAATTCATAAATTTTACGATTACATGATTTGTACGTATAGTGAAATATCATAACTCCTTTAAATGATTTTATAAAAATATAGCAAAGTTGTAACGATACGTTACAGTTTGTGTACAGTATTAAAATAACATATTTATATTCCGTTCTACTACACGGTGAAGCGAAAATAATGTTTTGATAATTCGAAAAAACTGCTTACAGCTTTTCGGCAGCTACCTTAAACACATTAATTAAAATGTATCTTGTATTCTAACAAAAACGAGTAATAATAACACTATTTTCGCTTTTACACATCATGACATAAGTGTAGGAAACCAGTGACGTAATTCCGGAAGAACCATGAGTTTGAGTGTCGTGACTAAGGTCCATGAATTGCCTTGCGACAAAACGTAGCACCAATTTTGTATGTCAATCATAGAATCTAAGCGGGCTTTCTTTCTCAAATACAAATATTTTTATGATTACGCAAATTTTGAATGATGTTTACAAGATGTCGCTTTAGCAGCTAGTGCAATGATATTATAATATACATTACAATTTATCAGACCGTATCTTAATATACTTATAGAGTTGGTTATTTATAATATTTAAATTTTATATTGTATTCATATTTTCGGTATTTGTCGTACATATTACCAACGGGCACATCCCATGTATGAACTAAAGTCGGAACCATTGTGCCATTGTATTAGTATATTGTATAATGGGTTTTTGCCGGTTATATAATGATAAAAGTTTATTCTCTGGGAGGACCAATATAGTAATCGACATCGGAGGGTGCCTTTACGTGTACCTTAAAAGTAAATTTACATATCCATCACATTTTCAAGCCATGAAAATAATATGCATTTTGTTATCCATAAACAAATATTTTTTGTAACTTCGTAACATTCCAAAGAACATAACGTTTCTTTTCTATTTTATAATATGTATGTTATAAAAGCATTCCTATGAAACATGAATGTATTATGTGTGTACCGCTATAGCGGTTGTTATCTTTACATTATTATTTCAAAAATTGACCTGTTATTACAATTCGAATTTTAACTAAAAGCAATAAGATTATTGTGAAGACTTTGTTGTAAATACAATTAATAAAGTTTATAGTCTAATTAAGCACGTGTTTGTGCCAAAAACATGTTCCAGTGTGGCAAACCTGCGTGGAATGGCGAAATTATTTTATGTAGTGGCAACTAATATCATCATTGGGTACTTGACTACTATTTTAAATTGTTGAATAGGGTGTTACTTTTCGCAAAATATGTAATGATGTACGAACGTCGAGACAGCGAATGTGTAATACGTTCTCTTATTACTTTCCCCTTCAGAATGGGAGTTTATATTAAGTCTAGAGAGTAGACCATCAGTATTAAATAGGAAATGTTACTTAGTAATACCCTACAAATGTGTAATAAGCATCAATCACAAAATACTTCAATATACTTACAGTCAAATGTCCCATTCCTTTGGTCACAAGACATTAGTCAGCATGCATACACAATTAGTTTTAAAGCTCTGAAATATTGAATTAGCTGTCAGAACACTGGGTTGCTACTCATTACATTATTATGGTTAACGTTTTATAGCACCAATTTACTGTATATAATGTAGGTAGTAAAATCCTTGTGATTATATTAAGGTTTTGTACACCTGTTTGTATATGTAAATGTTTATTCGAGGATGGAGCGATGGTAACTGTTTGATGACGAGTCCAAGAGACAGAAGGCCTACGTGAGGGTAGACTTAGATTAGTTCCTGGGGATTCGCTTCCGTAGATTCCCAGTATTCACCCAACGATAGTCAATTAGAGAAAGATTGAGATTAATTTTAGAAAGGCAGTTTAATTATTTCAATAGCTATACTGTATATATAACTACGCTTGAAAACGTCAAAATAGTATCGTTATGAATATTTAAGTAACATAATTCGAATAATTATTATTATGCAAACTAATTATTATACTTGTTATTAACGGTAGCTATTGTACTTCCTTTCTTTTGAAAATAAATAAAGTAACATTATCCAGTTGTTTTAATTATACATAAAAAAGTTTTGGGAATGGATGATTAGTTAATAGTTCCAAATTCATTATTTTTTTTTTTCAGATTGGCACAACTGTTTTCCATTTCAGCGCACAGATAACAGATTTCAAATAACAGATATAACAGATCAGAATCTGTAAAATCCGTTATTTAGATTAAGTGCTCTTTTTACATCATTTCTAGTACGTATTGCGAATTTCAAAAAGCAAAAAACATCGAACATTGAGATTGTCTTAATTTTTTCATCGCCAATGGAATTTCGTGTTCGGAGTCGCTGAAAATATACAGAAGGCGAAAAAAATACAGCAATAATGCAATAATTCAATTGAATAATAAACCAGCAAAGTCCGAGTTGAGCTCACTCTAACAGCAACAGAGCTCGTGTGTTAAGATTGAATCATTCTTTTTTACACATTCATTTTAAAAGCTTCTTAGAATAGGCTTTTGTCCTGAAAAAATCTAATTAGTCCGTCAGTTTGATTACCAGAAAATATTTGACTCTTATTTTTTCTTTTGTTACGGGAACCGAAATTGACGAAGTTACGATTACGACGCTTTTAAAATTCTCAATACGTCACGCCATGCCATATTTTTAGTAGGTTGTGATGTCACGAGCCCTCACTCCCGAGTTTTGATGCGTTTTATCTTTGTCAATGTTTTTGTTAGTTTCTTCGTATTTTGACACCGACTTCCGAAATTAAAGTTATTTTTTAGTTTGTAAGTACTTAGTGTTTTTATTTTTTTGGAAGTCGGTTGTATTTTTTTGTAAAAAGTTTTTTATTTTTCACTTTTTAGTGGTACCCCATACCGGCCATACCTAACAACACCACTGAAAAATCGCAGAAAAGCAAAATATGCAATTTAGATTACTTGGATGACATAAAACAATCATCCAAGTAGACGAATTCCAGCTATTTCGATTTAAAATCCAAAGTTCGTAACCGATTTCGATAAAATTTAAATGGGACCAATCTGCAAGTATATCCCTTCAGATAAAACAAGACTTTTTCAAATCGGTTCATAATTGTCGGAGTTATGAGGTAACAAACATAAAAACCAAAAAAAGTTAAAGACCCGTAATGACAGCCACAACCCATCTAGGTGTAAAGTTCTCATCATACAAATTAGTCAAGCCCAAACACAAGGTAACTTCTGTAAATCGTTGACGAGTTCCCTCGACTGTCTTTCGGCTCCATCATCAGATCGACTCCAGACCTTCATTAAATTGTAGTGCTTTAAAATACTTAATGAAAAAATTAACAAACGCATTAGTTGCCCATACGATTTTTGAAAGTTGCCTCGACTTCTCTGGGATGCCATCATCAGATCCTGGTTTCCTTATCATGGGACCATTTGGGTAGTATACCCTTTCCAACAAAAAATCATTTTTAAAATCGGTTCGCAAGCGACGGAGTTATGCTCCTCCTTTTTGAAGTCGGTTAAAAAAATACGTGTCCATTATTTTTCAATACTCTAACTGACGGACTAAATAGTTTTGCAATTTGTGGATGATGGAAACTAGCCTATTATAAGCAGAAACTATTTGGGTCAGTCCAGTACATTTGGAACTACACAAAACATTTCTCTACCTGTAAAAAATAATCAAAAACTACTGGTTGTGCTAACTTTCGCAAACTTAGCAACTCCAAAAGGTCGTTTTCACTTTCGAACGAAGGGGTATCCGATCCTTAGCCCTATTGGGCTTAGTCCCAATAGGGCTAAGGATCGGATACCCCTTCCCCAAACAAGCTCCTTCAAATAACCGAGCAGTACAACATATCGCTGTCGGCATCATACCTCCCGGGTAGGTTAAATGGGATTGCCGACCGTGTTTCGAGAGGAAAAGCTATCCCCGAATGGCAACTACAATCCCAAGCCAAGAAAGCCATATTCAGAAACTGGGGCGTCCCAGACGTTGACTTGATCGCGTCAAAAGAAACCGCTGGGTTCCACAATATGTAACTTGGGACCCAACAGATGGGTCAGAAATTTTGTGCGACGCCTTCAGTCAAGATTGGGACTGTCCACCATAGTGGGATCAGTGCTTTTATATTTATATTCGATAGATCGATCAACCGGACGTACCCCACAAGTGGACAAGTACTCGCCACTTACTTGAAACATACACTTTATAATGAAGAGTTGCTAATTTTATGTATAATTTTTGTGTCATATTTGAATATGAAATAAGACGGTGTCCGGTGATATGTATAAGACGCCTACAACGGTCGACCGCCGACTACCCAAGATACGAGCTACGAGCATGTCTCAGTTTGGGAGTCGTTGTCTTAAACTATAATGCTTCTGTACATTAACTAAAATGGATGAAAATGTTTGTTTCTGGAAAAGCTTGTGTACTTTTTGAAGAATAAATTATTTATTATTATATTATTAAGTTGTCCCTCCAGGCTTGGAAAATTGGGGGTGGTCAGACCAAGTAACTAACTGGAGCAGGGATGAAATTAAGTTATTAAGAAGTAGTTGGTGCAAAAGCACCTTAAATACTTACAAAGCCCCTATTAAAAGATGACTATCATTTTGTACCATAAATAATATAAATCACAAAAACCGGAAGCAAAGATGTTGCAAGAATTTTTGCTGATCTGCATTTATATGCGAATATATATCTGCATATATATAATTAGCTATTTGTACCTTTTGTGCTTCTTTAGAAAATCTTTTCTAAATTTGGAGCACAAAAGGTTTCCTAAATCATTGGCAAAGCCTCAGCTTTCAAAACCTCCTATTTGGGACATAAATATATTCAACTGGTTGAAGACTGTTCCAAGCACAAATTCACTTCTTGATATTTCCAGAAGAACTGCAATTATTTTATTGTTAGCATCAGGTAGAAGAATACATGATCTTACCTTGTTGCATATATCTCAAGGCAATTTCAAAGAGGGAGAATAAAATTGATTATGGCCCAAATTTGGTTCAAAAACAGACTCTAGTAATTATATAGACAGTCCGGAAGGTCCAAACCCAGATGCTAATTAGACGAAAAAGGCCAGATTTGTGGTAAGAAATCACAATCAGTGTCGGATTAGCCACGTAGCCAGAGTAGCAAATGCTACAGGCCCCGCCCTTGCACTTATAAAAACATTTCGCAGAAAACCATGGATCTATCTTACACACGAGTCCTTCTATATAACTCGTACCATACTGCGACAACCACACGAGTCCTCCTATATAACTCGTACCTTACTGCGACAACCGTTTTCTGCGGATGAAGTCACCAAATTGGTTTTATTTTGTTATGTTATGGTGTATGCGTAGGTATTTATGTGGCTTCGCGTAAAAAAAAATCGTTTACTTTCTTTTTCACTTCAGTAGCTCAAACATGTAGGTTTTGCTGCCTGAGTGAGACAAAGTAACTTTTTAATTGAAAGCCGCGAATATCTTATTCAGCCTTGGGGTAATCATACAATTCGAAACATTCACACTCTATCTCTTTCTCGCCATTACAAAGAGAGAGCGACAAAGACCAGCCCTTTCGAAGTTCCGATTTTGAATTCAACCTCAAAGACAAACACGTTCGGAATTTCGTCATAACTAAAGAAATAATTTTTGCAAATTTTGAATTTTTACCTTATTGTTGTATTTAAACGAAAATAAGTATTGACTGCAAATGAAACTGATATTTAACCTGTAAATATTTATTTCTAGTCTCAATAATGTTACGTAATATATTTTGAATAATAAAATATCATGATGGGTTCTATTTCCGAACACGCCATTATAATTTTAATAAAAGCAAAGCGGGAATAAAATTTCGTGGCTGGCGTAAAGAGTTGAATAAGTTAAAAAATATTAAAATAATCGTAAAATATGAGAGGAACTAGCGACGAGAACAGTATTTAACACCGGAAGTCTCGCGAGAAATCTCTGAAAGCGTAGGTACCATGTCTTCAATTAATGGAGTCTTACAAAGGGCGCAAGCAGTTTTTCGGAGCGATGTTGCTATCTTATTTTATAACCGACTTCCCAAAAAGGAGGAGGTTATTTTTTTTTTTTATGTTTGTTACCTCATAACTCCGACAATTATGAACCGATTTGAAAAATTTTTGTTTTATCTGAAAGGATATACTTGCAGATTGGTCCCATTTAAATCATGTCAAAATCGGTTACGAACTTTGGATTTTAAATCGAAATAGCTGGAATTTGACTATTTAGATGATTCTTTGATAATCGAAATTGCGTATTTTGCTTTTCTGCGATTTTGCAGTGGTGTTGTTAGGTGTGGGGCACCACTAAAAAGTGAAAAATATTTTTTTTTTTACAAAAAAATACAACCAACTTCCAAAAAAAAAAAACACTTCAAAGTAAAAAATAACTTTAATTTCGGAAGTCGGTGTTATAATACGAAGAAACTAACAAAAACACCGACTTCCGAAATTAAAGTTATTTTTTACTTCGAAGTGTTTTTTTTTTTGGAAGTCGGTTGTATTTTTTTGTAAAAAGTTTTTTATTAGATTTATCACAGACGAGGCGATCATCTACAATGTGTAGTAGGCATTTAGATTTACTCAATGTTGAAAGCTACTTTAAAAACAAAACATAACGTGCATATTGAAACATAGGTAAGTACGCAAAACTCGTATCTTTTCTTAAAAGAATGTCATCTAAAAAGTCCTAAAGTTTCACGGCCCATGAAGCTCCGACCTGCAATTTTCTTGCCGCTAAAGTAAGTGATAGGTACTTAAATGAATCTATGTTGTTAGATAATACAATTTGTGTGTAGACTGTTATATACCTATAAAGGTACCTATATACTTACTTCTTATTTCTTCATGTTTCTTTATGACCTGTGTAATAACAAATACAACTGTTCAGATTTAACAAACAGATAATATTACATAGTACCTAGGACTGTCATAAGACGTGAGGCGCGTGGTCGCCAGTGGTCGCCCGCTGTTTGCTGTCTCCTCGTGTCGCACAAACGCGGGGAATCGCGCTCCTTTACGTCGCGCATCGTTTAGCAAAAATTTATAACACCCTGTTCTCGGATTTGGATTTGTTTTCTATGTCTGCTAATAGATTTCGAAGTGATATCCTTAAAGCCATCAATGACTTTGAAGATTAACCAAATTATTTCTGTATCTGTAGATTTTATTGTTTTTTCTTTTTTCTCTCTTTTAATTTATATAATATAATAATTAGTACTAAAGCTAAGGATTATTGTAGGTACTCGTGTATCTTCCAATTTTATTTATATAAGATGTGGATAACGTAGTTAGTTGCACACTGATGCAGTCTCGTACCAATTATTTGTTAACCATTTTTAGTGTGTAATTGTTTGTTTTCCCTAATAAATAAAAAACAAAAAAAAAAATACTGCCTACTACTAATTTTTGGAGGCGCAATGAAACGCTAGTCTGGCTTAGCAATACTGTTAAAATATTTATTACGATATGTAAAAGATGCTGTAAATGTTAAATTATGCATATAAATAAATAGGTGTAGTGACCTACTTAATGTTTTAATTATAAAGTTCATAAATTATATATTGTTCAAAATTAGGATCAAAATATTTTATATACATATTTACAAATAACCTAACACCTAGTATTATATAGAATCAAAAATCTAAATTAAATAATTTTGTGTTACTAACATTTTACAAACAAACATAACAAACCGATACTTTGTATTAGTAGATAGTTTCTTATCAGCTGGCCGGCGAAGCGATGACGCGTCTATTGTTCTACGTGCCGCGCGAGCGGGACGGCACTATAGTTGCCTTGCGCTCGCGCAGGTATGGTGTGGTGCGATGGGCCATGCAGCGCCAGTACGTGTTTTGAGCCGCTTGCGATCATAAGCGTACAAAATCACATAGCTCCGCCGCGCCGCTTAATCCGACTGTACTTGCTTGCTTTCTTCATCTGTCTAAATCTATCCATATATTCTACCACTCCTTCTTCTTCTTCTAAGTGGAACTCTTGTGTGTGTAAACTACCTGTGAAATAAACTTTCTTTCTTCTTCTGGTGTACTTTGGACTTTCATTCATCTCTTCTCACTATTGCTACATTCTTCATCACACACGCCTACCACCTACATAGGTAATGTAATATTTTCATTACAGGTTGTACCTGATCATAGGAATTAGTGGAGCGTGTTGCAATAACGAGCTATTACAGCTAACAGTTAATAATATCGAAAAGCATTCAGGTAAATTACTGTTATTAAAATTGAAAAATACGAAGACGAACCTTGACAGGTCTTTTGTCGTACGCGAAGAATATGTAACTATTGTAGAAATATACCGAAATTTTCGTCCAGTCCAGCCAATATAAAAAACGACCGATTTTTCTTACAATAGGTACCATAATAGTAAATGCTCAAGACAGCCCATGGGAGTAAATAAAATAGGTGCTATACCGCGAGAAATTTCTTTCCACTTTCTTAAAACTGGAAGAACCTCAGCGGAGAGCTTCGGCAACGCTCTTGGCTGATTCCGGAGCCGATCTCGCCACTTTAAAACGTTACGGCGGGTGGAAGTCCAACACGGTTGCAGAAGGCTATATTGAATACTCAATAGAAAATAAGTCGAAAATCTGTAAGCGTATAGTGGAAACAATAAGTCTGAATTCGACCTCGGATCCTTGGTCTCACCCACGCCCTTCCACTTCCAACGACGCACAGTGTAGTTACTAATACAGAAAGCCGATCAGAGTCACCAACGTTCACGGTTGTTCCTTCTCAATCCGCCACCGAAACAGAACAAACTCAACTCAATGCAACTATAACGTTGCCAAATAAATCTGTTTGGTACTTTTAATTTGCAGAATTGCAATAATTTTACTTTTAACTTTTAAAATGTTCCTTTTTATTGAATTGGTACCTACCTCTACTTATAATGTTAATTATTTTGATTCACAATAAATAGTTATTTCAATCTATTCCCGTTTATTATTTTATCTCCTAAAGTGTTCTCGCTGCTGAAGTTGTAACGTTACATTTTACAGGGGGAGCCTGTAGAATGTGAGGTCACGTATAGCACTCCCCTACCTAGGAGGGGAATGCGTGCTAAAAGGAAAAAAGACAAATAAATACTAGTATAGATTTAATGAATTAAACACAACTTATACCAGAACGGCTGGTGAATGAAAAGGGATGAGTGGACGTGAGATGAGAATGAAGTCTTCGTTGAAGAACCGGAGGACTGGAGGGTCGTCAGGTCGTTCAGAGGGCTGGAGAGGATGGGCCGAGAAACGTCTTCATCCCAGGCTCGTTCAGCCCAGGCATCAAGGTGTCCTTTAAATGCGGCAAGGAGAGAGGCCGACTTATCAGGTTCCGAGGAGGTAAACTTAGGACTGTCCTCTAAGTCTACTCTTAATAAAGGAGAGAGGCCGACTTCTCTGGTTCCAAGGAGGTAAACTGTCCTCTCAGTCTACTCTTAAGAAACTTTTTGCTGATCTCAGCTCCAAACGTAGACTGACTGACTGACTTTTTTTACGACGGCTCTCAGATGAAGGCTCGCTGTTATTTTGAATTTGATATGAGAAGTGTTTCTAGAATTTGATGGAAAAGAAAAATGGACTTTAAGAAGGTCTGATGACAATTTCATATGCGACCTAAAACTCCTAGCTAACTTCAGAATAGAATTAAAAAGAAAACTAGGCTTGTCCAACTGATATAATACAAGAAATGTAAACAAAGCATTGAAGATAGTTAATTTGCAGAAAAACTTAGAAAATACAAGTTAAAAAGATCCTAGGAATCAAGTTATGGCTATGCAGCTATGTATTAATTTATCTAGGAAGTTTATAGAGAGCGTAAGTACAAACAATAAGACACACACTGATATATATATGGACGTGTTGTCAAATGTGACTTGCACTATCTGTCATTCAATAAATTATCTTGCTTGAAAATGTGATTCATTTTATTGGCGACGAGGATTTAAAAGACTTTAATAATGGACAAAGAACAATTCGAGCTGTTCTTGCGAGCTCAACAGGCGCAGCAAGAACAGACGACACAAATACTTACATTGTTGGTACAAACAATGCACAACAAAGAAGAAACAAAAACAAAAAGCTCAACGAGCGTTTCATCATCGTCGGTCACATCGTCAGACAAGATGATGGTGATTAAAAATTTTAACATGGACAAATACAACCCAGACAGCTGCAGAATTGAAGATTTTTTAGACTTCTTTTCAAACAAATGTCAAATCATGAACGTTACGGAACCAAACCTACGAAAGGACATCCTGTTAAATACCTTAACACCGGAGATTTTCCGTGAGTTAAAAATAGCACTTACACCGAATTTTGACACGAGCAGTTATAACGACATTTGCCTCAAACTTCTTGACTTGTTTAGAAAGAAAACCAGGTACCGCGCATTGACAGAATTCTGGAACTGCACCAGAGAGTCTTCAGAATCTATGGAACAGTACGCTAACAGACTCAAAAGTCTAGGCAGGGATTGCGGCTACAAAGACGAGATGTTGGAACGACAGCTACGCGATCGTTTTGCTACAGGATTGAATCATACAGATTTAGAGACAGACCTCAAGCAAAAGTGGCCCGATTTGCAAGAGTCAGGAAGGGAGGTTACTTTTAGAGATTTTTTTTCAATTGCACAATCACGAGAACAGGCAGAACATGACGCACCAAGCACAACTGCAAATGTTAACAGAGTCAAGAGGAACCGTACTCAAAAAACAACAACACCGAAGTCTAATTACAATAGACAACGCAAGTTGCACTCCACTGATCAATGCCTGAGATGTGGGAAATTCGAGAAGCATGACCTCTCAAAATGCGTAGCAAAAAAACACACATGCGGCGAGTGCGATTTGAAAGGGCATTTAGAGAGCTGTTGCATTAAAACTGGTCGTGCTTACATATCGTCGGCCAAGGAAAAAAACACTTCCAAACGCAGAATACAACGGGTAAGCGATAATCAAGCTTCTACGTCAAGCTCCACAAACGTTTCAACGGAAAATAGTGAAGATGACGATGAGTTTGTCCACAACGTCACGAGCACTCGAGTCAAGGATTGCAAACAAATCGACATTTTCATAAATGGAGTTCACTGCACTATGGATTGGGACCCTGGCTCTACCCACTCTATCATTAGTTCCGAAGTTTGGAAAAAGGTTGGATCACCAACGTTAACAAAGGGGCCCAAACTAAAAGCATATGGTAACACCAAGCTGAAAACCAAAGGAATCGCAAATGTAAATGTGGAAGTGAACGGACGATACGAAACCTTACCTGTCGTAGTAATAAAAAACGCAAATCCATTACTTTTTGGATTGAGATGGAGCGAGAAGTTTGACATGGAATTTCCAAAACAAGTTTATTCAATCCAAGAGAAGCCTGTTACTCCAACGACATTAAAACATATACTTAAGCAATACAGCGAACTTTTCGACGGCAAACTAGGCAAAGTCAATAACTACCAAGTTAACATACATGTCAAACCCGGCGCAGAACCAGTACACCTACCTGCACGTCAAATCAAATTCAGCATGAAGAAAAACGTCGAACGGGAGTTGGATTGTCTTGTTGATACAGGTATCATTAACAGAATAGATCCAAACCTTACTGCTTTGGAGTGGGCCACACCTACTGTTAATGTCTTGAAACCAACTGGTGACGTCAGAATTTGCGGAGACTACAGCACTACACTTAATCCTGTTTTAACAAAACATTTACATCCAGTGCCCATTTTTGATCATTTACGACAGAAACTAGCAAACGGCATTGTCTACTCCAAAATTGATCTCAAAGACGCGTATTTACAATTTGAAATAGCTCCGGACTCAAAAAAGTATTTAACAATATCCACACACAGAGGATACTACCAGTACAACAGAATGCCTTTCGGTATTTCTACAGCACCATCAATTTTTCAAAATTTTCTTGATCAACTACTTGGAGACATACCAAACGTAGCAGTGTATTTTGATGACATTGCATTGACAGGAGAAAGCGTGAATGGACACTTACGAACACTTTGCACAGTGTTAAGCCGGCTAAAACAGGCTGGTTTGAAAGTTAATTTGAAAAAGTGTAGTTTTCTGAGTAAAGAGATTGAGTATCTGGGTCACATAATTGATCAAAACGGAATACGGCCAACAAAAGCGAAGATTAGCGCTATAACCAACGCATCACAACCCACAAACGCAAAGGAATTACGCTCTTTCCTGGGCCTTATAAATTTTTATGAAAGATTCATTCCACATCTTCATGGATCATGTGCAGACCTGTACGAGCTAACAAGCGGCAAAAAAAAATGGCGATGGTCCGAACACGAAGAACAAGTTTTCGAGAATGCTAAAAGTAACATAGCTAACTCAAATTCATTGATAGCGTTCAATGAAAAGCGTTCTCTTTTCCTAGCGTGTGATGCGTCAGAAAAAGGAGTTGGGGCAGTTCTATACCACAAACACAAAGATGTCGAACAACCGATAGCATTTGCGTCAAGAAAACTTCGACCAGCTGAGAGCAAATATTCTGTTATTGACCGTGAAGCACTAGCCATATTATTTGGAATACAGAAATTTGACCAATATCTAAGAGGAACGAAATTTACCTTGGTAACTGATCACAAGCCTCTGATGCACATTTTGGGACCTCAACGTAACCTGCCGAAGCTTGTAAATAATAGACTTGTAAGATGGGCTCTTTTGAACGGAAGCTACCAGTATGAAATTTGCTACCAGAAGGGCGAAAACAACATTCTGGCCGATTGTCTGTCCAGATTACCAAATCCCAAGACAAAACCCTCACACGTGGAAAATGTTGTACGTAGAGTAGTATCACGCCTCCAAGAAAACAAAATTGTTGATCTACAATTAACAGAAAAAAAATTGAGTCTGGAAACATCTAGAGACCCAAATTTGTCACTCGTTTGTCAGTACCTAAAGACCGGGTGGAGAGACGTGGATTACGGGCAAGACATGAAACAATACTACAAGAAACGTTTCGAACTGTCTGTAGAAGGTAAAATTGTACTTTGGCAAGGTAGGATGGTCATACCTGAAGTTCTAAGAAAGACAGTCTTAGGCTATTTGCACCGAGGGCACCCGGGGATTTCGGCCATGAAAGCACTCTCACGTTTCTATGTGTGGTGGCCATCACTTGACGAGGACATCGAGAATTTTTTCAGGAGATGCACCAGGTGTCAAGAAAACAGACCGTCTAATCCCGAACTGCCGGTATTCTCCTGGTCTATACCCGAGCAAGTGTGGGAAAGAGTCCACATAGACTTTGCAGGTCCATTTGAGGGCAGCTACTGGCTGGTTTTGTGTGATGCGTTGTCGAAATGGTGTGGACTAAGACCAATGAAAAACATAACTTCAAAAAGTCTATGCACTGTTCTGGATGAGATTTTCTACACCTTTGGACTCCCACAAATGATTGTATCTGACAACGGCCCCCAACTAACATCACAGGAATTCAAGGACTACTGTAAAAACCACGGCATTCTACATGTCACTTCCTCTCCGTATCATCCCCGAACCAATGGGTTAGCTGAACGGTTTGTGAGAACTTTTAAGAACAGACTGACCTCCAGTGGCGGAACCCCACTTAAGCGTCGATTGTCGGAGTTTTTATTCACTTACCGGAACACTCCGCATACCACTACCGGAAAATCACCAGCTCAAATGATGTTCGGCAGACAGTTGAACTGCGTTCAGTCAAATATCCGACCGAACAAGAGAAGAAATTTGCAATACCAACATGTGAAGGCAGACATCGTGTCATCTACACCTACATACCAGACTGGCGATTTGGTTTACATAAAAACTAAACTGGAAAAAAAGTGGCAGCCTGCTACAGTAGCGTCCCGTAAACACCGTTACTCTTACGTGGTCACTACATCTAATGGGGTAGAGCAAAGGAAACATGCAGATCACATGAGGCCGCGATTTGATCCTGCAGCCGCGTCATCAGAAAGTGTTGCGGCAACCTCTACGTCCTCACCATCCACATGCTTCGCACCATCACCTATGTCAATTCCTTCTCCATCTACACCGTCCTCTCACATTCCATCCACTCCAGAACCATCTGCATCTACATCATCATCCTCATCTCCAGCGTTTGAAACACCGACTGCGTCGGTTGCAGCACCTCTTCGGCGGAGCCAGCGAGAGGTGCGACCTCCACGGCGTTTGATTGAAGAGATCTGAATCTATCATAAATGGGGAGGAATGATATATCTATGGACGTGTTGTCAAATGTGACTTGCACTACAGATAGTGCAAGTCACATTTGACAACATTCAATAAATTATCTTGCTTGAAAATGTGATTCATTTTACACACTACAAAGTGAAAAGTTATGTGTGTTACACGAGAGCAAAGTTTTTTGCATCTCGTGCCTTTGAATCCCTCGCCACACTCAGGATTCAGCTTTAAGCGGTTATTACACTACACAATCTATTGGGCCCGATAACTAGGGCGAGTGTAGTGTAATAAGAAATCGGGTGTAGGGACCCTGCCATCGGGCGATCGGGTGGGTCCGATCTCCCTGCTCTATCACCTAGTGTTAATAAGAGACAGGGAGGCAGGCCAGATATATTACCCGATATATTACCTACCTCTATGAGGCAGGCACTGCCGCAGTGGCGGCATTGGGTAGATTGGCACCTTGGGCAGATTTGTATTCAGATATTTTCGATTGATTATTTTAGGTAAGTACCTACTAAAATATTCGATCAAATTATCAAAATTGATTTTCTTGTCTCGCGCGGTTTAAGGACAACATGACTTTATTATTTTTGGGGAATTAGAAATTATACTCGAAAAAAATAGTGAAATTATAGTTGCGATGCATTTTAAACTATAAATTTGTATGCAAGTAGTCACGTACAAGAGTAGGAAGTTGTTAATTGATGTTTATCGTATGTTAATTGTTTCCACAAGTTATAGGCACGTCAAAAAAGCCACTTTATTTTTTTTTATAGACGCGACTTTGATATCTGTCTAATGAATTTGATAATAAAAAGAATGTACGCCTGCCTTGGACCTAAGAGTGAGTTGTCGTTGTCACCCCTGGTGCTAGGCACGCGGGGCGAACCAGCCTCCTCCGCCCCCACTGCAGTTAGGGCACGATAGATTGTGTAGTGTAGTAATAATCGGCGGATTTCGGAAAAAGCGATAAAAAAAGTGCCTCTGTGATTGGATTATTTTTGATGGCGTAACTATATCGTTGCTGAAGGAGCATACTTTGAAGGATATAAAATAAATTTGGATGATTAACTTACATAAATTTTGTGTATTATTGATCTGTTCCCGGTACTGTCTTGACAGAGTAGTACTTACCTCTTATTGTTTACTATTGGCCCCCGCGAATACGACGAACCGCTTCTTTTATTAGGGTTCCAAACAACCGTGAAAAACGGAACCCTTATAGGATCACTCGGGTGTCTGTCCGTCCGTCCGTCTGTCACAGCCAGTTTTCTCCGGACTTACTGGACCGAATTTGTTGAAATTTGGTATATATGTGGACATTTGTGACCCACCCAAACACGGAAGCGTTAAGTATATTATGTAAATAAATTTTGAGTAAGGTTTTAGCTGTAGTAAGTTAGTGTAGTAGTTAGTAAGCTGTACCGTGTGAGACATCAAATGGCTTTTTGTGAGGGTTTGAACTTTTTTTTTCACAAAACAGTTCTAAATGTATTCTATAACCTAGATTGGTTGGCACGTGAGCACCTAAATTGGTAATACCTTCAATGGAGCAAAGTTGTCTTTTCTGGCGAAAGTAAGAATAGTGGGTAAGATTGCTGTTGGAAATGACGCACGGAATAAAGAAGGTTTATCGAAGAGAGATATCGTATTGCACAGTGCTGCATTGAAGAAATAGTCAGTTACGGTACGGCAGTTCATGAATGGTTAGGGGAGGCATAAGCGCCGAGGGAAAAGCCAAACTTGCTTTTGTATCTAGTCTTCGCCTACTGTTATTATATGGGTCACGATAAATCGAAGAGTGACTGGAGCCCCATGAGGTACCCTACGCACATTTTATTGGAAAAGAATTAATTTTTATACAGGACAATACCTGGGCCTTAGAATAATAACGCATAGAAACCTAGTACGAGTGCAAAAAGTGAGGCAACTAAAACTTAGCCTAATTTATTTATTTATTTATTTATTTATTTAAACTTTTCGCACAAAAAAAAAGTACAAAGGCGGACTTAATGCCTTAGGCATTCTCTACCAGTCAACCAAGGGTGGTGAAGAGATTAGATGGCAGGTGCACTCTTTGAGAGGAACAATGATAAAAAATAATAATAATATAAGATGTCATAATGATAAATAGAATGGGTACGCAGTACATGAATAAGTTATAAAATTATAATACACTTACATACATATTTACTATAATATATACCTATACTATATACATACATATATTGTATATTATTATACAAAAACAAGAGAAAGAGGTCAAATTAATCCGTCAAACTTAGCCACCAGGCCGTCAGTACTCAATGTCACGTTCCGTCGAACACAGCTCGCGAGTAAATAATTGAAAATGACAGTTTGTTGCGTGAAAGGATGTTATAGCACATCAGGAAAACAAAAAAATGTGATAAAATAACGTTTCACAAATAAGTACTCACATTCTATGCACTATTTTTACGTAAATCGATAAATAATACAAAATTCTAATAACCTAACTTGTCATAACACAGTGTTGCTATTTGTGAGGAAAAAATACCCACATTGCTTTCATTCATGTTTTTCATTTTTGTAATTTTAAAATACAATACTTACTATTAATTCATATCAAACCCGATGTTTTAACATTGTTTATAATTATAACCCATCAAGCATTCTAAACGCATTGAACAATATCTCATTCTTTATGCGATTTATTTCCTTTTATTTTGAAATAAATTGAATTATACCTTCCGAAAAAATATGTCATATTACATGAAAAATCATGTTTACCTTTTCCAGTTCCCAACAACATAAAATACTTGCCTTGATAGCAAAATAGTAATGTGTCTTCCCATATTTTGTGGGTAACGGCTTAGTAATGGTATCACTGAAAGCTATATCTGTGTGCGTTAGAGGAACGTAGACACATTCGGCTCACGCACACAAAGAAAATGAAGTGGACACACGATTTTGCTCGGGTTTTGTTCTAGACGCGGCTTCTATGCGTTATTATTCTAAGACCTGGGCTTATACCGCATGCATTGTAAATGAATAACTGAGTGAAGTCGGAATTACGGTTACGGGCTGGCCAGCAGAAGCAAAGATATGAATCGCATTTCTAACACCTATAGGATAAGTTGAAGAGACGAGAGCCAGAGATCCCGCTCCGGAGATGCTTGGCCAGCCTCAGTGTGAGCTAAACCTAAAGCACATCGAAATGACTTTAAGGTTAAATAAAATAGCATATTTAGTTCAGTTAATGTTTACCTATACAATTTACTTGGCTCGCAGAATTCCTCTCATCATACTGCTAATCATTTTTCTCATCATAAAGGACACCATGGCAAAATAAAATAAATAAAAAAGCAATTAATAGATTAACAGTGTTTATATTTGTTTTGAGGTTAATATTACGTGCGCCATGTGGCTTTAGGTACCTTTAGGAAAAAGCACTAAAAGATTTTCTAAAACATTATCAACATCATCATCAGTTAACATGAGTTTCATATCATAACAGAAATGATACAATACTATATATACATTTGTTTAGTTTCATCCGGATCGAGCCGCAGGCGGCGTACATGGACCAGACATTAGTTTGTGCACTACAATTATATTACGTTATATCTAGAAATATAAAACTTTACAATATATAGTGCAATTAGAAACATTCACAATGTAAAGGCGGTTTGTACCAAATAACTAAAATTATATTGTTTAAACTAAAATAACAAAGTTTTAGTTCGTACCGGTGGACACTTATTATTTCCTTATTTCTGTGTCGTAATTCAAATGTCAGTGAACTTTGGCATAATCTTCCACCTTACTAATTTGGAAACGTGACTTAAAATTACAACTCCGCTAAAACTTGTAGTGTTTATTATTATTTTAATGTGGAAGATATATTTCTAAAAATAAAGGATATCAACACTTGCGTTACAAAAGTAAGTAACAGAAATGTTAGCTAATCATTTGGATTTAGATCCAACCCTACGTAATAAATTGGCATTCAATGTTAAGGAAGCTGAATCTCAATTAAGTCTTATTCTATAACAAATTTACATTGTAACAATTTTTCTACATTCTCATAATCATAATTAACATACTTAATATTAAAGCTTGCCTTTTATTTACATACTAAATGTTAAAACTCATGAAAGTACGCAACATATAGACAAATATATATAGTTATGGTCAAGTCAGTAAATGATAAATGCCAAAGGAAACGTAATATAGTAAAATAAAAATATCACGTATTCAGTGTCTTTGCCCGGCTGCGAGGCGGACGATTTGTACGTCGCGGCTAAACCCCGAACTCGCTCTCAGCGACATTACAATTTATTAAAGTAATACTAACGACACCAACTTTTATTGTTGCTCAATAAGGTTCGTTGCTATTCCGTCACAAAAATTCAATTACGCTATCTATTAAAGATTATATCTAATTTATACTCCACGCTTATCTGCGTGCAGAGATAAAATAATCATTATCATGGTGCGCAAAACATTGACGCTACGAAATAAACTTTTACTAATAATAATGGCGATGGATTGGCACATAATAGACCAAAATATTGGTAATTTTCTAAAACATTTTTTTTTTTTACTAACTTTATATAATAATAGCTGACAGACAGACGACGTCTGTAAATATTATAATAAAAAATAGTTCACACAAGATCCCATCAGCTTCCTTACGAGCTTGACTCGGACAGATCGGTCCAATCATTCTCAAGTGAAGTGCTTACCAACAAACACAATTTCATTATTATTTATGTAAAAGATTATACTAATTCAATAGTTATACTATGTTACATTCTGCACCACTATGTGTCCATCCATAAAACGTATCTAACTCAACGGATTCTACTATAAGATTCAGCCGCACTAATGCGAAGCGTGTGTGTGATGATGATGAACGTCCAAAGGCGCACTACATACACATTTGACGTCCAGTTTTCGCGCGTTTACTCAATCTGACTGATCGTACGTGCTAAATCCAATTTTCTATCCACTTATATAAAATATTTGACGGTTTAGTCGCGAAGTAAACCCAGCCTAGAAGTTGAATAATATAATAGTAACGAGTTCAGGTTTCAGCTGCAACGTCAATGAGTAGTATTGCATATCCTATAATGCATCTATATAGTTAGAGTACATACACTGTGTATTACAATTATTTATAATCCATATAAAAATAGTCATTATGATGATCAAGACCTTATCAATCGAACTGTTACGTAGTAGGTGTGAATTACAAATAGATCCCACGCTAACTGTGACGGACCACTAATGTACAACATTTATTACTCTCTTGTTCTGCTGCTATTCGATACTAAGACAGATTGTAGTAAACTAATACAAAAATAAATTGAAATAGTCATTCATGCTATATATTTGTTCTCGTATAAAATATTTGTTAATTTTTAATTGCGGAAGTCCCATGGCGGTCGCTCGACACTCGTCGGTGAGGCAGTGTGGTCACAAGTGTGGCGTTAAAAAATTGTAAATATAGTATCCATACGAGCAATAGTTACGACTATACAATAATATCACACGCACGTTCGCGCACTCACTCTCATACTAATACAATATACATATACCAACAACAATGGAAGATTTATCAGAAGCCCCGTGTCATTACAATTTTCTACGAAAAAATGGACTTAATTTAATGTAAAAATATGAATAGAACAATCATAAATCCAATCTTAACAAATAATACCTTGTATTATGTTTTTGGATTGAATGCTGTGGCACTAGGGACGTGCAGTCTGCACGCCGGGGTCACCCTCACAGAGGTAAACATTAATGGACAACACAACTCGACAGTCCAACATTTTGGGAACCAAAAAACAGTTTAATGCGCGCACTAGTTTTAAAATAAATTCAAACTGTCATCAAATGCGTAGCATAATGGAAGATTACTCGGGAATGCATCTCAAGCCGTACATCCAGATATATGTCGAACTTATAAAATTGACTTAAAAATATGTATAAAGTATATATTTTACACTAATCCGACTCACTTATGACTAACAGATAAAACCACACCCGGCGGCGAGGCCGGCCGCTCCTCTAACGTACTACGTCTGTCGCTACCGACGGTGAGAGAGTTCGCAGCGTGCTCGAACGACTATACAAGTTGAAACGTGCTACCGAACTAGGAGGAGACTGGCGCGCCGCTCACGCGGGCGGCTGCGCCGGCGTGAAGAACTGTCATTGCGGCGTGTCACGCGCGGCGCTCCAGCGGTCGAACTCGATGCCCGAGTCCGGCGACACGCCCGACGGCGCCGCGCAGCCGCACGCGCCGTCCGCCGCGCTGGCCTCACGCACGCCCAGCGCCTCCAGCACCTGCGGGCAGGGGGGCGGTGAGAGCTGTGCCGGCCCGGGGCGGCCGTCGGGGCGGGCTGGCGCGGTGCGGACCTTACTCAGACTGGCGCTGTGCTCGTGCAGACCCAGGTCGCGCTCGAACGAGTGCAGCTGGCGCATGAAGTGGAAATTGGGCGCGATGTCGGTCTTGCGCGAGCGCACCAGCTCGAAGGCGTCGCGCAGGCACAGACGGTGGCGCTGCATGAGGTAGGCCAGCGTCACCGTGACGGAGCGCGACACGCCCGCCACGCAGTGCACCAACACGCCGCAGCGCGCCGACATCGCCTCCTCTGCAACACACGACCACAACTATCACATTGAGGTACCATACCATTACATCCGATTTATACTTTCTCATGTTTTAATTTTAGCCCATCCGGTTTGATGAATGCTAAAATCAAAACAAGGAACTGGTTGGAGTCGAAAATCTCAAGAGATAACAATCAGAACAAAAATGGATTGAAGGCAGAGTGTCAAAATTAGAAACTATTTTGAGGTAAAATTAGAGTAGGAATGGGATTGAAACAACAGAGTAAAGAAACCGAAACAATGCTCCTGTTAACACCGGCGAGATAATAGTTACCAATAAATCTTATGGCCTGAGGAAAGTGTACAGAGAGGTTTTGACTCCAGTGGTCAGCAATGGGTATCTTCAAGTAGTTGATGCCGCAGCCCTCCGCTTCAAAAGTGTTGGGCAAGTCTGGGGTCACATTCAGCACATACTGTAAACACAAAAAATACAGTCATTTAAATGCGAGCTGCTATAAAAAAAACCTGAAATTACATTATTGCTGCCTGATCCGGTCCAGGGACACGTTCCTCACAAAAATGCTTGAGCTTAGCTGACCTTTCTTTTATACAAATTTTTATGTATAGGTAAAGCACGAAACCTAATTCTCTATCCTAATCCCTAGATCTTTGTCTGTAACACAATACAAGGCCGCGTTTGCAATCTGGCGAATCAGCAATCGAAGACCTCGGATTGAGAAATGCGGTAATAAAGACTTCCACATTTATTATGCGCACAGCCAAAATGTGGAACTCTCTGCCAGTGTCTGTGTTCCCTACCACATAATAACCCGTCTGTCTTAAAAGCAAGAGTAAACAGGCATCTTCTGGGCACGCTCGCCCTGTCCTATGATGGCGAGCGTGCGATGGATGAGGTCTATATCTCATCCATCGCTTTCCATCAGGCGTGATTGTGGACAAGAGCAAATCCATTCCTCAATAAAAAAAAGACAAGTTATGGTACCTTTATATTATGCCTAGCGAGTGCGTCACAGTCCTCGCTGTTGGTGGAGTTCCCGAGGTACAGGTTGGGCAGGATCTCGATGGGGAACTCCTGCGGGACGTGCCCGTGCGTGTCCTCGCACTCGGACGACGAGCCCGAAGACAGCGCCTCCTCGCAACCCGACCCTGAGATCCGGAGCGACCTGGAACATGCACAAAAATTGTGTTACATCCTGCATGGGGCTAATGTAAAGGGAAGTAAACTAAAATTAACTTATTCAAATGCAGCAATTTTTTTTCATTCATTTATTAAACTTATTGATTTATTATGTGAATGCCTGAGACAAAGGATTAGATTAAATTACATTTCCAAGTGTGACATGTCCTACATTCATAATTCACCCTCTAGGTGACGACTCCGAGCGGATATTCCAAATTCTAAAAGAAACGCCAAACCTGGTGATCGAGCTAATGACTCGAAACAGTCACGAATTCCCGATAGTCATCAGTAAGCCAAGGTGGCAGCATTCTCGCTATTACAGTAATAATGCAGTTTGAGACATGTTGTGCAGTGGTTAGATTGATTGACTGTGTGACTTGCGAGCTAATGGGATTCTATTCAGTTGTATCAACATCATCGTTGTCTGCAAACTAAACAGTTGCCAGAGCTCCATGCGACGATAATACTGTTTAGCCAAAAGAAGAAATTACAGACATTTTAGAAAAAACTGATCTTTCTTTTGGCTTAATTAATTTATCTGCTGTGTATTTTACAATTCCGGTTCTCATTTAATTTGTTTTCATTCAACTATAGTCTGTACTATTCGTACTAAACCATTGTGCACTTAGTCAACTTTCCATATTAGTCGGCATCAAACAAATTCCGACCCACTCAAAGATAAGGTCACCCTTGTTTTTATATGAAATACAGATTTACTTCCTCACACCGCTACGCATTTGTTATGACGTAAATTGGTTAATAAGTGGAAGGTTAAAAATAAGACCGAACATTTTTGAAAACAAGGGTAGCCAACCCTCATCCCCGCAACGTAATTATGTCCTGCACCCAATCAACCAATCAGCGCTATAATTAGGGACAACAATATTGACAAAGCATTCCTTTACAGGTAGGAAAATCATAAAAAGAACCTTAAAAAGTGATATAACATTGCCAATTGGCCATCTTAGGACTTCAGAGCGAATAACGAAAAAAAGAAATCAGCTCTTAAGAACACCTTATCGATGGAACATGACTAAAGAATGGCGTGAGCGTGAGTGACGTTCATGAGTTTAATTAATCTTCAGCAAAACTGCTACCTATCGACCTTCAGGAGTGCGATATAAGCATAGTGTTGTTAGAGCGTGGTGGGCTGGTGGCGCATGGGAGCGAGCGTTGGCGGCTGTGTGGGCCCGGGCGCGGGGCGGTATCGATCGCGGGCTGCTCAATGGGGGAGGAGGCTCCGGAGCTTCACCATTCACCTGCCCCCGCGGCTCAATGGCCGCCCACGCAGAGCCGCGTCCTTACTCTCACCCTCTTGTACCCCCGTCGCCTCGCCCCCCTCACCCCTCGCTCGCGGCTCCAACGCGTCTCCTCCCACGCGACACTTTTCCAAATTCGCCCTCTGAATCGTCTCGCCGCCATTCAGTTTGCTGTTTTGAAAGCAATCAAATTAGGCGAATGCGCGCCCTCGCCTTGCCTCGTACAGCGTACTGTTGATGGCTGCCTCCTACGCCACAATGCCAGATTCGCAGAAGACCTGCGGTTATATTGCCTTATCAAGAAATTCTTGTCCTCCAAATCGCTTTACGTGCGCCTATTCTGATATTTACGTCACATCTGAAGGTCAACATATCTATGTACTTATAATAAAGTAAGACTACACAGAGTATTTCGCAAAGCTATGGAAAGACAATGGTAATCGTTATACTGTCGTAAACACAGAACTTTGAACCCATTCATTACAACTACTATTATTCAATGAAAAAGCCTAGTCCTGCTTGCAGTCAATTCGAGTAACATCAAAAATTTATACACAATCGTTAGGTAGTAAGAACAACTCTCATTTGATTACTATAAAATGGAATAAAATCTAATTCAGAAGAATGTTTGCCTTCCAGTCGTCGCCAAAACAATGCTGTGTCGGACGATTGGACCTCGTTTGTGGAATGCGGACCCTGCATCCTCTTTTTTTACAGAATACCAAAGCTTTGTGGTCGTCTCGTGTCAACGAGTGAGAAAATAATTAATTAGTTTATAATAATAATAAATTATTTTCTTTTTAATATAAACCGTATAAACCGTGTAATATAAACCGTAACCAATAAATGCAAATTAATGTAATTATTAAAGTTTAGAATTCAAGGAGATATGGTAGCAATGTGACGAAATAGTAAAATTTTCAAATTGTTTAATTGCTTTTCTGTACAAAATTGTAAAACATGTTGCAACTTAATTTTTTCATATAATAAAACTAAGCTGTTTAAATTGTACAAGAAACTCATCCCTTCTTACAGGAGTTTTTAAAGGTTCTAATTAAAAATCTGTCGATTTAGTCATAAAAAGTAGTTAGTTAAAAATGAGTAGCCATGTATTACAAAACTGAAGTTAGCCCGTTCTTAATTGAATTATGAAGTACTACGAATTTCATAAAAAAAATACTAATATTATTGTATTGAACAGTAAGCGTGCGTCAAACAGGCGCTTGATCCAAATTGGATCAGTGTCGCGTGATTGGTCATCAAGATAATTATGAACAGCCGGCAGCCACTGCCAGTGGGCAGCGGCATGTACTAGGCAGGCATTAGTAGGCTCATAGTAGGTAGTGAGAGCGTGGGCTGCGCGCGTGGGCGCGCGCCAGCCGACACGTCCATTCAGGGGAGCTGCGCGCGCCCACGCGAGCCACGCCATTTCGTCCGATCCCATCATGTTAACGATATACTTACACAAATTTTACCTACATGTGGGTGAACGAAGCCCCGTCCGTTACGCAAGTGCCGATTGTGAACTCAATATTCCCGATACACAGGTGTAACAAGGCTGCGGAGAATTTCAATCCGCTGAAACAATGAATGTGAGCTGCTCATTTAAATGCGCGCATACTAGCTACTTGTAGTAGTGCATTGTGTAAGTGACGGCGTCGGCGGCTCCATGCGAATACAATTCGTATTTGAATGGCGGCGGCGTGTGCGAGGCGGACGCCGGAAGCCGTGACACGGTCGGCCGTGTTATTAATGAACGAGTCCGATACGTATGGGCGGCCGGTGCCTCCGCGAGCCGGCCGAATACCGAGCACGGCCCGACTTGCGGCTACGGGATGTAGTGGCCGTGCTCCGCGAGTCGGTCGGCTAACTGTGTGCACACTGGAGAGCCGGTGCGTGTGGGCGTAAGAGTGCGTGCGGTGCGCTGGCGCACAGGAATGCGGCTCGACCCACCCGCTGCCAATGACCGCCTGCAAGGGACGGTTTTTTAATGGCGGACTCGCTAGTTCCCATCCTGGCAGTCGTTTTAACGATCGGAGTTGTCCGGACAAAGCAGATAGCCCGTTTATGTTATGTAGGTATGACGGGCTAAAAATGTTATGCGTGGCCTGTTTGTATGTAGGTATGTTCATATAATTGTATATGTGTGGACGTGTATTTGTTTGGTATTGTATTTTAGCAAGTGTGTCGAGGTCGCAGGCCACTCTAGCACCTACACTACACTAAAGAGTGATGTCGAGTTAAATTAACACAACGTTCTATTTTATTCAACTCCTATAGTAAGTTAAGTGTGCAAGAAAGAAGTCGAATAAACATTTACAACTTGACTTGAATCCTAAGCGGTGTTTTTTTTTTCCTGAACACCGTAATCTCAGACCAATAAAAAAACCGTAATAGTGTTGAATAAAGAGTACCAATAAACGTAAGCAGCAAGACTAAATCTAACTGATAATATAATATTTCTAAATAAAATAGCTGGAAATGCGGGCCAACGTTGTTGTTTTCAAATTATCCAAATGTAAGACTTAACAAAGTCGGGCCTGTGGACGGCGAGTTATGGGTGGCTCGCCGTCCGTCCGTCTAGTGACGACAGGCCGTGTCGACGGCGCGTTAGTGTTCCACGCGCGCCTCAAAGAGAGTCAGCAACACAGAGGGGCCCGAAAGGGCCGACGCCTGCCGGAGTCGCGGGATTATTCGCAAGAGACACCGTGGCTCCGGAACACAAAGGGCAATGAAGGAACATGATGGGTTTTAGTCAGTAGAAGTCTGACACTCTCCCGCTACACCCAGAGCGGGAGGAGTCATTGGATGATTTCCCATCCTTAATAGACTTAACAAAGTACTTAATAGTTTTAGCAATTGAAACCAACCAGCTTATAAATGACAGTAAAAAGCTAAAAGATCTGCTATCAAGTAACGGCTTTACATGGAGAATAACGCTGTGCTTAGTGTTACTGAACATAATTAAATTATGGTTTATAGTGCTGTTATTATTATTGCAATTACTAATATGGTGTTACTAGTATGTTAAGAGATTGTATGTCATAGTTGTATGTTATTATTATAAAGCTACGTTATGGCTAAAATGACCATGTTGTACCGTAGATTAAACAGTGCTTTACTCATAAAATGACTCGCATTGTGGCATGATGTTGCTGCAATTGATACCTTAGGCTTTTGCATCGTATATACGTTATTCAATTAATAGAACACAATTAATCGACGACATCTAGTATAACTTTACCTACATAATTACAAATTAGGTATTTAATCAATCACTTTGGAAAAATATCAAACACTATTTAAATTACCTTGGACGAAGAGTAAGTAATCGATAATTTACAATCACACTAATCAAACTTGATAGGGATTTTCATTTATTTAATATACTTACTCTAGCTGATTCATAGTTGTTCGTTATGTTCTATTTATTTATTTATTTATTTAACAAGCACAAATGTACAGAGGCGGACTTAATGCCATAGGCATTCTCTACCATTCAACCTTTGGGTGATGCAGAGACAAATAGAGGTAGGTGCAATATGGAGAACAGAAAAGCGATTGATATAAATATACAAACATTAAACAAAATACATACCTACATATTATATAAACTATACATATTACATATAATATAACAAAATTTTCATTGAAAAAATAAACATACGAACATATTTATACAGTTAGTACCAACTACCAATAGACAGTTGAGAAATATTAGCGCTGTGATGAGACTACTGCCAACTTCTTGCGAATGTGCTCACGAACTCAAACTTTGAAGGTTAATCGGTTGGTTGCCATCCTGAATTCCTGAGGGAGCGCATTCCACAGAGAAATAGCCTGAACGAAGAAGGAAGAGTGAATAAAGTCAGTACGGTGAGTGGGACATTGAAAGACGCGGTTATGTGATGAGCGTAGATATACTGTTTATGTGTGTTTTACTGTTTGGGGTAGATAATAATTTTAAATTACTTTCAAGAGAATAAATCTTTTGTATGGAGAAGATAAAAAACGCGTAACTCCAAGTCACGGTTAAGATATTTTATACTGTGCCCAAGGATCTATCTGGATCTTGAAACCCAGCCACTGACATGTTACTTTAATAAAGTTCACTGATAAAGTTATTATAATAATATTGTATATTATTTAAATAGGTACCTACTTATATATGTAAATTTATAGTAAAAATAAATGTGAAGATAATTATTTACAAATTAAATAATTCTTATTAAAATTAGCAAAATAAAATATCTAAGCCGTCACCGACCGTGACCGTGTACGGATTATTTCGTGAATGAACTCACGCGGAGCGAGGATCGCCTTGACGTCAACAAGATGACGTCACGTCAGCGATAACCTGCCCGTCGCGGTCGCGTCGACCAGGATCTACGAGTGTCATCATTGAGCACACTGACATCACAACTATACATTCGCAATCAGCATTTCTCAGAACAATTCCTAATTCATGGAAACCAGAAGGACATTTCTAGAATGTGCACTCGAGGTGACTGAAGGACAGGCTAAAATTCACACATAAGCCTCCTTAAACGAATCATTTTATTTCAGTAGGAGGTACTTATTACATTGAAACAAGATTATCTATGAATGAGGATAAGATATCAAATTATCAAGGGATTTTGACGTCAGCCCTTAGAGATAATAAAGCAGTTTACGTCATCTTGTATTCGGTAACTTTAACAAAACCATTGTATGAAGATTTAATTTGAGAACCAAGGCATTTCTAAATATCTATTTACAAAACAAGTGTAGGCGGGATCGTAATTAAGTATATTTCGTCCTGTTAATCAGAAGATCGCACAATGTTATAGCGTACCTGGTCTAGTTTTTATTTTTAATATAAAACATTGTTAAAAGTTAGACGAGCAGGTATATCGGCCAAGGGCCTAGTTGTGGGCTGCCTAGCTACGTCGTGCGTGTTGAGTCGGTCCGGCCAGGAGCCGGGAGCTGAGTACCGCCGGAGGCGCCGGGCTGTGCCGGGCGCGGTGCCGCGTCAGCGTGGGAGACGTTACATTTACACCATTAATTTCAATGTTCCTATTTATAGTTCGCTTGGTATTATATCGTGAAAGGTAGCAGTCATGCGGCCCACGCGATCACAAGCGGATGCTTGCAAATCACAACCGAAGGAAAATAATTCGGGAAACTCGAAATATGTTTACATCCTCTTCATGTGTATTCATGCTCAGATTTAGCGCAAAGCAAGAGCAACTCATCGATTGCTGTGCCTACGCACAACCGGCAAAATACTTACAGAATATTTACCTACATAAAATAAGATTAGCTACTTTACATTACGACTATTCAAATACCTGTTTAAACTATGCGCACTGCATCTAATGAAGAATAATAGGTAAATAGGTAAATAATTAGTTTTGTTAAGTGGCGTCACTGTCGAAACAGCAATTTTGTATGGTGATGTCACGTCACAAGCCGCCATTCAACATCAAGGGTTCATTAACATCATGTACCGAACTACTCGACTACAGTGATTTGCCCACAGAAAAACAGCAGTGAACGGCGCTCACCGCATGCGCGCTGGCTGGCATGAATGGAGCGAGCCCATTGAGCGCAAGGCTCCGTTTCACCGCTTCTAATGCAATACGCCAATTACTGTTTAGGTAACTGCACACTTACAGCCGGTGTCGACGGTGCTCGTCACTATTCAAAATGATGAATGAGTTTATTAACCAACGCGTATTTTTTCAGCTGTGTGCAATGCGGTGCAAGTTTTTGGCACTGGCTGGAACGATCAACGATCGATTTTGTAACTATTTCGTTTTTATTTAGTTTAAAATTTAACCATATTTCCCCTAGACTTAAGATAAAATAACTGGGCTTTCCTTATGTCAGTCCAGCTAGACGGGACATAACTGTGAAATTAGTTGCTTTATAAAATAAAGACAAATGCATGTTTCTTCGGACAGTCTTGTTCTAACACAGTACTAAATGAGAGCTAGAGCTAAGGAGCTAACCCCAGGCTGCTAATTTGATTAGCATTCTACTCCTAAACGATACGATTCCAGCTGAACCAATCATTAATTCTCATGAATGGAATACTTGACATTGACATGTGTTTGCACGTGCAGAACTCAATCAGTTACGGCTACGTGTGATAGGTACCTATTAACATTATATTCATGTACATTATCACATACTGAATGAGTAACAAAGAGCGGTAGGAAGGAACCAGTGTTTGCCTTTGCACTTTATGACTAACATCCTCTGACATCGTCCCGATACTGAGAATTCGGTTTATGATTCGATCTGCTTGCATATGCCGTCCACGCGTTAAACTCCAGGTGAAGGTTAAATAAAGTTCATGATGAATGATTTCACATCGCTAGCTGTAGAAAACTCCAAAACTGATTTGATCGAAACTTTACACACATTTTTACCTTATCAGAACACTTATTTCATAATTTGCACATGTCCTACAATCATCGATATAATATCTAATACCTACAACGCACTTTCGCGATTAAAACTTAAAACCTTGTAACGAATATAAGGCGAACGTACAATTACTTCTCACGGATCAGCTCATCATCAACATCATATCGAGAAAGTCCGCTGCTCGCATCCAGTCTCGCCGGAATAGGTTCGGACACTTTTTCCATCGAAGTGAAAAACCTTCTCATGCGCAAATCTCGTTCCCACGCGTGAGTTTCCTCGTTCTCTCAATCGAATGAGGCAGCCCGTTCAGAATTACAATTCTAATGATTTCCTCGATATACTTGTATTACACAATCAGGTTTAATTATAACTGTGATCTTAATAACCTTGCTCATTATGACATGGTTCCATCGCGGCATCGTTAGTGTAATAAAAGCAACATGTAGCCGAATGCGAGCGCGGAAAAGTGTAATATTTAAGTTCTCGTAGGTTACTCCCGGTGGGGGGAAGCTATATAAATGTAACACACGCCTCTACTTCCAGACGTCCCTATGAGAATAAGCCGTTATAAGCCCTCTCGACTTCTCACCGTACCTGAACATAACACGCAAACTCCATTACTGGGTCATGTATACCCACGAGCGACGATTGATGTTCATGCCTGCCAAAGGAAATTGAGCAAAGTACTATGGCACTTGGTTGCGCAACTTTTGACACAGTAAAGTAATGAAAATTAGACACAAAAAAAGGGTTGTGTTATACTTTAATACAAGGTTAAATTCAAGATTAAATGTTGTGGGGTTTCTGAAGAAAAACATAAGTTGAGTACCTATTGAGGTTATGTTACATAACTCAAAACAATTCGTTTTGAAACCCTATTAACTGGCAAATATTTTGCATTATTTTGGTACATATTAATTGAGTTTTACCTATGTTCATCATTATTTATTATATTTAAAAACATTGATCTAGAAATCTTCTCAGAAAAACGGTAGGAGAAATCCATGTACCTACGTAAGATTTTTACCATGGAATCCGTTGCTTCTCTGATTTGGCGTCTAGGCAGCGGGTGTGCTAATAAAAGAGAACAATACAATTCATACAGCGCAACATGTTTTCACAGAACAAATCACCGTGGACGTGAAAATGTTCTAACAATAATAATTCACTTCGCAGCACACGCACAAAAACAGTCAAATTGCTCGATGTAGTAGATAGACGTGGAAGAATCCTAAAACTCAACTCGACACGAATTTATGTTTGTTAGCAGAGAAAAGCTGAAAACAATTTTCTCGGTTTACCGGCAGTTAACACGGTAAACAGAAAATACCAATTTGTTTGACATTTCATCGAATAGTGTTGTGACACAACAATAGACTACGGCGTCGTAACATTATCTATTTTAACTTAATTGTTTTATTTTTGTCTTGAAATTGCTTTTTAACGAAAAAATAGTAGGTAATATTATTAAAGAATAATAATGACAACTTTTAATATTTTTAGTTTCAAATGTAGATTGTTTTGTTGTTCCACGACTTATGTTAATGTTCAATCGATCGATTATAATTGAAAAAAGAACGCTTCACTATAATGGAAGAAATGAAATTGTATCGTATTAAATACTAATTAAAATGAAAATAGAAACCCCACAAATTATTTCAATGAATTTAAGTCAAAAGTCGATAATATTAATAAAATGAATTATACATTAACTCAAATGGCCTTTACGCGTCAAAAAGTGAAACTATAAATGCCCAATCTCCTTTCCTTAAAATACACCATATTGTGAAAATTTAACTATTGAAGCGGAAAGGGTTATATTGGAAACCATTCTGAAATTGTGTAGAACTAGAATTGGACAGGTAGGTAAAGGGTTTTTTAAGAGTCCTATTACGAATCGTAAATGCTCGTTTGCAATAGACGAAGTTACGTTGGTCTGCGTTGGGGGTACATCTATAGTCCACGAAACAATTTTGATACTTACTAGTCTGAATAGGATTATAGTTTATTTGGGCGCTCGCGCGAGACTGAGGAGCGCGCGCGCTGAATTGACGCAGAATATATAGTACTTTAATTTTATTTATTGTAATTTTGTTTTATTATATTGACAAACGAAAACTAATGAAACGTATTTATTGTAGATTGAAATTTTATATCATATTAATTTATTTGATAAAATTGTTTTTATTTGGAATATAATGGACGCTGAATCAAGACATTTCTGGCTTAAATTAGGCTTTCTTTACGTTTTTTTCCGTGAAAACTCAAGGAATTTAAAGAAATTCTAGAACTCCAATAAACAAGCAAAACATTCAACTTACCTTTTAGTAATTTTAGCTTTTAAAAGAATTGATTGTAACAATGTGAATTAGACCGTCAAAGTTCCATCGCCGACATTTTTTCTTGCAAACTGAGTTCGTAAAATATTTATAGTAAATTACACGAAAAGAAAAATGAAAATGTGTTATTCTAACTTACAAGAAAGAGACTGGCACTATCGTTATTCAGGATCAAATAATTAAAATATCTTACTGCTGCTGATAATTACAGCGTCAAGAATCATGAATTTCCATAAAAAATGTAATAGGACTCTTAAATGTAGGATTTCGCGGCCCCAAACGTTACAATACATGGTTAGTTATGTGTGATTTGTTACTATGTAACTCAAAAAGGCTTAGATGTGCCAAATTTTCGTATGTTGTGATCTCATTGTCAGCACAACCATCTCACCGGTAAAAGGGCACATAAGCCAAAAATTAAAAAAGGCCCTTGTTCTAATACCGAGGGTGCGGTAATCTGCGATTTGTAATAATAATATGTCAAAAATATCAACGAGTTTTACAATAGGTTTCATATGCAATGTAGTCTTTGGGATAGTCTATACAATATGCTTGAAGTACTGACCGTAGTCCCATGAGTGGTAAATGCGGCACGTGCTGAGCACCAGCCTCGCTGCACCACTCGGGGTAGGCTCGTCGGAACTCGTTGAAGTCTCCTGTTGACAAGCAGAACATTATTACACACTGAACAGGCTTTATTCAATTGATTGGAAAGCATCATATGAGAGTAACATTTCGAGCTTGGCACAACGCCCGGGTTCTACCAGGCACGAATGTTAGGGTTAAATATTAAAACGCTTTTGTCCGGAGAACCGTATTATGTGTACTGAAAAGCCATGTTTTCTCTGAATGAATTAAGAGAAACCCACATAAATAAATTAACATAGTTCAGTAGCTAAATTAATTATACTAGTTGTAGTTAGTTAATTATACCGCGTGTATCTGACATCGACGCACAAACGATTTCCATGGGTCCAGGGCATGATTCTGGACACCCCAGTGTTGGAATTTTACGTAGGTTCTTTTCTCATTTTTTTCAAGAGTACCACAAATAGGTAACAGCTCAGCTGAGCTGATATCTATTTGTGGTTTTATTCAGATTGCTCTTTTTAGTGAAAGTAGTTAATTAATTATTTTTTTATTAAAAATCTCATTGGGTTAGGTCAAAATAACGATTATGAGCAGTCTAAAGTAAAAAAAACCCTTGAAAAAAATGAGAAAAAATCTGACGAAAAACTCTAAGTCTAGGGTGTCCAGAATCATGCCCTGGACCCATGGAAATTGTTTGTGCGTCGATGTCAAATAGGTACACGCGGTATTAGTCAATGGTAAAAGTGTGAAAATAATTTAAATCTAAACTTTAAAGCAAGACTGTAGTCATTAAAATACTAATTGCCTCACTATTGGCTGCCAACCAAAATAAGGTTTTATAACCGGAATAGAAACGTATAATATGCACAATTAATTTAAAGTTATGATCAGTTATGTAATGCAGAATGGCGCCTAACTTTTAAATACTATATTAATTCTCTGGTTGTCGAAGAAGCTTGTTGCAGCGTTTTAGTGGATAATTAATACTTATGTGGGGTCTAAAAGGCCGCACTTGCCACTCCCTATAACTGCAACTTAGTTATAAGATAACCTGTGATCTAATTAGAACAAAGTGATGAATTATTTTAAAATAATTGTAAAGTGATTAAAACTGTAGACTTAATATTTATTGTAGTAGGTAGTATGTGTTTCAGAAGTGAATTTTAAGTATTTGATTCCGTATTAGAATGGCTTACAAAACGTTATAAAAAGCTTACGTTTAGCCGTCAGAATGTTGCTGTTATGTAATGAAAATACCGTCGATATTTGAGGTCGTCGAAAAATAGTTATGTGGTTATTCCCCGTCATCATCTGCCTAGCCTTTTCCTAACTACTTAGGGGTCGGCTTCCAGTCAACCCGAATTCAGCTGAATAAGGCAGCCGCTCCACGTAAAATTTTACGTTTACGTTACTCCACAACCCATTAATTGGGTAACATGGTATTTCTTGGCAAGGCTGACAGATTTACTGGCTTCTGACAATCCGTAACGACTGCCAAAGATCTGCAAATGACAGCCGAGACCAACGGCTTAACGTCCTTTCCGAGGCACGGAAGAAACTTGATTTGTTAAGATGGTCACCCATACAAAGACCAACCTTGGCAAGCATTGCTTAACCTTGAAGATCGACCCGAGCGGCTGTTGTTACTTGGCCACGAGCTCTTCAGTGGTTATTCCCCGTATGACACGTCATTCAAAAATAATTTTAATAGTTTCCGAGTATGACTTAAGGATAAATGATGTATAGTTTGGTTCATTCAAATGCACGTAGACTTATAGAAAAAATTAAACAATTAATGTGGCACAGAGGGATTCCTTCCGAATATCACTGCATATTCTATTGGAGCTTACAATCTCAACTTCGTGCGCCTGTGAGCAACACCTAACCTTACCGATAGGCATCAACTAGAGCAGGACATTATGATAGAAATGGTCACACAGTTCTTGCTGTAAAAACTCCAACTGCTGGCTGACATCAAATAAATTCATCCGACCGAAGGCTCAAAACCCTGGAGCACGATTGACTGTTTCATATAACAGTAGAGACGTGTTCAATTTTCTTCTGTTACAACAACAGGCAAATTGTTAGAGCAGCTGCAATTACTACTTATTGCGCGTTAACTATTGACGCAAATCTGTGTAGGCGGTCGTTAATTCAATTACAAGTTGATTTCGTTCATTCATTGTTCTGTCCATTTATATATTTCCATTCATACGAGTGCGCGACTGACATTTACTATCAGGCCTGAAAATATCTTTGTACGAAGAACGAAGTTAGAAGAGTAACGGGGAGGATAATTTTAATGAGCGAACCTCATTTGTTGAATATTCCTTTATGACGTCTTTCCGAACAACATAGACCTCTTGACTTTTACAAAATCTTCAGAATATTTTATGGTAAAGGTCATGCTTTTATTTGTCGGAGTTGAAATGTTACTCAACCCACACCTACCAAAGTTACCTTTTTAGTGGGAATAGAGACAGCTGTGAGGAATCTAGACAGGTATGATAGCAAAAAAATCGTTAAAACAAAAGACTGTTGGCGACAGGTGCGGTAACTAGACGACACGCTGCGTACCCGTCGCGTCCGGCCGCTTCCTGTCGTCCGCTGCTCAGCCCACGATTGTGATGCTAATAGCGCTCCCATTATGTCCATCACAGACCTATAAGAGGTATATCCAATGGTCACGAGCACGAAAGCCCATTATTGACGCCCATTCAATATCCTTCGCATACGATATCATATATACGATATTAATTGTGGCTAAACAGTTAATCGACGTTCATTGGAATATTGCAAAAGTATGCATTAACCACGGAGCAAATAATAACGCCCCAATCAGTCTTTACTGAAGTTCGGTGCCATTGCCAAGATGTTGAGGAAAAGCTTTGTTTTATTCAGATGATGATGAACACGGTTTAACTGTGTGTATATTACTGTGTGATCAAATTTTATATAAATCCCTATGTATTGCTCTTGATTTTTAAATAATTCAAAATATGAAATTATTCATCACAGATAAGCAGAGCAACTTTCAACAATTTGTCCAATAATACCCACCCCAATTAAAATGTCGGCTACCGTAATGACGATGAATAATCTCTTAGCAGGACAAGTGTGCCGATTTGCCACTTTCACATTAAAAATGGGCCATTGGGTGAGCTGCAGGCCTGACAGGCAGGCTGGCATCACGCAGCCGCGCAGCGCGGGGGCGCGGGGCGGCGGCTCGACATCGATCCGATGACTCATCGCGGCCCATTCATCCGCCGCACTCAATGAACCCGTCGTACCCTCCTCCACGTCTCTGACACCCCTCCCCCCACTTTCCACGCTCGTCCTCGGTAGCAAGGACTCCATAAAACTCGCCCCTCACCGCGCAAACCCAATCCTTCAGCCTGCTACACCCACACAATACAAACGTGATCGCTTCGCACACATTTAGCACCCACTCCTGACCGCCCACCGATAGCCATACAACAAACAGTCTACCTAAAATGTAACTTTGATGTAATTTGAACTGGTTATAAGTTTACGAGGTTTGGGGCACAGCGGGCAGAGACCTTGAAGAGGATAAAAATGATGCAAATACGGCAAGGTATAGAACGAGATGTGAAAATACGCATGGCACACTAGTAGGCAGGATCATGCACAGAGGTAGAGGCGCGGGGGGCGCTGGAGTGGCGTGGGAGGCAGGTGCGGACTGCGGGAGGCCTTGGCCCGGCGGCGGCCCGCGTCCTTCCAGCCACGTTTATCAACAACCTTGTGCGATTTTAACCACCTAATACATCATTATGCAGACCTGTGAACTATACCACATGCATTCTTTTACCCGATTAAGTGCTTGAAGAACGGATAATGCCTACAAGCTGTCAGTGAGATCTTCGCCCAAAGAGTACCATGTAATGGCAAATACATATTATAATGAATAGCTTATTATATATAGCAACATTGGTGGTCCAGATCTTCCTGCTTATGAACATTGGTCTGGTAAGGCATCCCTAACACTGACAGGGTGGATAGACGCAGTATGCCATGGACATTTTAGAACAACAGAGATAATATTAAAGATGCATGATGGATAACGATCAGGGGTCTAGAATTCTAGATACTCCCCGTCCACAAGATAATTTAGTAAGAGATTGGCAGTCGTGTGCCAATCCTACTCAGTTAACAAAATTTAACTTGGGGCTCGTAACTTCTCATGCAATTTTAATAGGGTCTCACAAATGGGAAACTTTGTCATCCTCCAGCATCTCTTAATACTTAATTAATCGTCTTCTCGTCCAAGGACTGCGTTGCACCTCATTGTAGTCAGTAAATAGGTTGAAGCGAAAGGATAATATGTCATTGATAATATGTGACATCTTTAAATAGACTTTAATCAAGCCTGTTGGAACAATTTAGTCCAATTTACTAAGGTTGGTGGGCGACTTATAAATATGATTGCACATCGGCCTCTATTGACTGTTCTTCGAGATGGGTCAATTAAATCCATTCACAATGATCGTGACAAACAAGTCTTGTTAAATGAATGACATAAACATTTTAACCTTCTGGCTTCGCATCCAATAACGGACAAATACATGCTAAGTCTAAATAAAGATGCAGCACTTTCTGGGAATCAAGTTTTTGTTACCTGTGCAAACAATTTTTATTAAGAGCCCTATTACGAATCGTAAATGCTCGTTTGCAATAAACGAAGTTACGTTGGTCTGCGTTGGGAGTACATCTATAGTCCGCGAAACAATTTTGATACCTACTAGTCTGAATAGGATTAAAGTTTATTTGGGCGCTCCCGCGAGACTGAGGAGCGCGCGCGCTGAATTGACGCAGAATATATAGTACTTTAATTTTATTTATTGTAATTTTGTTTAATTATATTGACAAACGAAAACTAATGAAACGCATTCATTGTAGATTGAAATTTTATATCACATTAATTTATTTGATAAAATTGCCCTTATTTGGAACATAATGGACGCTGAATCAAGACATTTCTGGCTTAAATTTACGTTTTTTCCGTGAAAACTCAAGGAATTTATAGAAATTCTAGAACTCCAATAAACAAGTAAAACATTCAACCCACCCTTTAGTAATTTTAGCTTTTAAAAGAATTGATTGTAACAATGTGAATTAGACCGTCAAAGTTCCATCGCCGACATTTTTTTTTGCAAACTGAGTTCGTAAAATATTTATAGTAAATTACACGAAAAGAAAAATGAAAATGTGTAACTCTAACTTACAAGAAAGAGACTGGCACTATCGTTATTCAGGATCAAATAATTAAAATATCTTACTGCTGCTGATAACTACAGCGGCAAAAATCATGAATTTCCGTAAAAAATGTAATAGGACTCTTAATCGTTAAATTTAGAATTTTCTGCTAAGATAACAATAGAGAAATAACACTAATAAATAAATAATAACGTTCGAACAGATTCTGGGAATGTATCAGATTGACGTCACTCTTAACGATTTGATTCAGGTTCTTAGAATCGACGGAATGAGAGTTTTGGATTTCAAGGCGATTTCACGAAAATAGATATTCTCCTTGTACTTGAAAAGTGTATCTGAAATTCACTAGATAGCCCACGCGTTTATGAAGAAATGTCTATGTTAGGAATCAGAAATAAAATTCCAACAATAAATAGGATTGTTGGGACAATGAATCAACTATTTGCGGAGAACACCGTCAATGGGTCTACAGGTCTAGGGTTACAGTCAACGTTCAACAATTTGATGAGTACAAAAACAAGGCCGAATTCTTCCTCAAGTCAGAGACGAAGTCCACGCGCGATGAGTATGATGGACATAAACTGCAGGAAAAGGTTCAACTTCAATAACACATACATTGTTACTTCATTACTCATGTTATATTTTAGATGATGTCTCGTCAAATAATGAGAAATTACAAACATTGCGGTTGGACAACTAAGTGTCCCGAGTTAGCCACCGCAAAGCATTTAATTTCCTGTTCATTCATTTAGGTAGTTGGGTTGATTTGCCAGCATATGAGCATATTGAATTATAAATGGTCAGACAGGACATATTGCACTAATTGACTGTCGGCTCGATTTCAAGCCGATAATAAGTGTGGCGCCGTCGTCGGCTGCCCGCGGCCCGCCAGATAGTGCTGTTGATAATCGTATCAGTATATAACAGAGTTACATCGCGCTGCACCCCGACCTCACATCACATGTTATTTTATCCACAATTATAACAATGTTAAAACTTGTACACTGATATCTACTTTATGAACCATAATATTCAAATATACGCGAGCGTTAGCAAATTGGTGACCTTTACGTGCTTTTACGGCGTAACAAGTTATCTATTTTTTTTTATGTAGCGTCACTGTAGCGGAACCAGACATAAATTAAATCAGAATACAATACGCAGCACAAAATAGTAATCCGCGGATTGGACATTACATCAGCACATAAAAACTGTCAATGCCAATGTTACGCCTTCCGATGTACTTGTTTATGTACGCTCGGTGCCCATTCAAAGTTTTACGCTTTAGATTTATCAATGATACACGACTACTGATTAACATTGTCTAGTCGTTTATTACGGCGGGCGTCCTTTACGATACATGGTTATATTGAATCCAGTAGATAAAAGAGCTCAAAGCATACGTAATTGTTTCCATGCGGTTGAGTTAATTCTAACGCGATCCTCTTTATGAGATCCCGCTTCCCTTTCCCATTTGCTTTTCCTCTATGATGCCATATTATCATAGTATAATATTCGCGTGAGCTGTACACTCCGGCCAGATGCACACGATTTCCTCAGCTACGATTATAAATGTAAAGCCCCAAAGAGTTTACATTCAAAGCGGAGCTCACAACATCCTGTTGTTCGCAAGCACGTGCCATTTATTTTACGATCGAGCTGCTCCGTACTCAGACACTTCAAATGGGCAATTCACTGTCCAATATAGATCAATGGAATATCTTATTTACAATTAATGCCATCATTGAATTTGTAATTTGCTTCCGGTGTTTCGATGATTCCTATTCATTACTGAACATTACCAAATGATGCTACAACTAGTTAGTACTCATAAGTACAACGACGTATTGTAACGAGTATACAAAAATAATACCCGGCAATATTGGGAAATCTAGGCATTGAATTTTTCCTCAAATGCTTGGCCAAATTAGCCATAATTTTGAGATCTATTAAAAGCCTTCTTGAAACTTCGTCCAAAACTGCGTAGGTATTTTCAGTTGAGCAAAACATGTTGAATTTTAACGTATAAAATATTTTTCATTCTCATTTTATACACAGTAGTTTACACACAAAGTTGAAATTGACAGGACGTGAGTGAAACGGGAACTTATTAATAAAATTGCGACGCTCTTCCGTCGGACGAACCGATGAAGACCGAAGCAATAGCTCCACACATCCGGCCCGTTTGATCATCCAGTCTATAAATGTGATAAATTTATACGATCCTCTCGAGTTTCTTACTAATGTAGTTGTTGAAACTAAAAAATATTTGATAATTGAGTCATCGAAATGAGCAGAACAGTCGTAAAGAAGATATCGCAATATTTGTCCCCAATGTAGACTGTGGAAGTGTGGACACATTCGTAGGATGTAGTTGTACGCCATTGAGGTGGTTTTAGTATTAAAATTGTATTATCACTGCGATTTTTATTTTTTAAACAAACGGTACTCATCAATTATAGCATTGCAGTTGTTTTGTCTATTACGCTCGAGAATAAATAAAATAATAACCAGGGGACAGTGTGTTAGATACGCCTGTTTAAAATTTTTACAACTTGTTGTACAGAAACTACCACAGAAATTGTTTATTATATCTACGGAAACTACACACACTAAATTCATTAAAGCAACTTATCGTTATTTTCATTGTATAACAAATCACACAATAAATGGACCACTAAACTGTGTTCATTTGCCAGTCCAGAAAAAGTAGCGTCGGTCGTCGGCACAAACAAGCGCATTCGAGACTGTGCGGTGATTATAATCTAACGTCTCGCTTTGAGGAGCACAATAAGTAGTCGACTTCCTCTCCCACGTTTGGAGGAGCGGATGCCTCGACTTGCGACCTCCGGTATGCCTCTTACGCCCCCCACACATTTAAAACTAAAACATATTGAATCGAAGACGTTTCGTCGCATTTGAATCTGATTGTTATAATATTGAATAACCACCGCCCGGTTATGCAGTCTGTCGTGTAACGTGTTGAAGGAGCACTTTTCCTATACTTTGCTGTTGCAAAATAAATCGATACAATCGATCTTAATTAGTGCGGAAGACTGCCGGTTTTATTCCGGTTGACCAGATCTTTTCTCTCGTTTATCTTACTAAAGGAACTTGCTAGTAAAGCTACAGGATAAGAAGACATAAAAATGTTCGACGCTTTCGTGTTGCTTACCTATTTCATAATTCGTGTACGTCGCTTTCATATTCAAAGATTGATAAGTATCGAGAAGTTTTTGTCAATGAATGTTATGAAACGGTTCGTCAGCGTGGCAACCGGTATTACGTGTTACCACCAAGTTAGGTAATAATTACTGAATGAATGCCGTCGTGAGAATAACACATTCGTAGCTACTTATTTGATGTTTATTAGTATTTGAACTGTAACATGCTAAAAACTCATTTTATTATTGCCGAAAGGCAATTGAAAGCAGGATATCCGTTTCAATCATTCTGGACAAAAAAGGATGTTTACTGTTTTCGGTAGTGAAGAAGCACAAAAAAGAAAAAACCGGCCAAGTGCGAGTCGGACTCGCGCACTGAGGGTTCCGTAAGCAGAAGTTGCGATTTACGATTTATGACGTATTAAAAAAAACTACTTACTAGATCTCGTTCAAACCAATTTTCGCTGGTAGTTTACATGGTAATGGTGGTAATGTACATCATATATTTTTTTTACTTTTATTATTCTCTTATTTTAGAATTACGGGAGGGGGGGGGGGACACATTTTAACACTTGGGAAGTGTCTCTCGCGCAAACTATTCAGTTTAGAAAAAAATGATATTAGAAATCTCAATATCATTTTTGAAGACCTATCCATAGATACCCCACGTATTGGTTTGATGAAAAAAAAAAAATTTGAGTTCTAAGTATGGGGGGGGACCCCCAAAATTAATTGTTTTTTTTTTCTTCTATTTTTGTGTGAAAATCTTTATGCGGTTCACGAAATACATCTACTTACCAAATTTCAACAGCATAGTTCTTATAGTTTCGGAGAAAAGTGGCTGTGATATACGGACGGACAGACAGACATGAAGAATCTATAAGGGTTACGTTTTTGCCATTTGGCTACGGAACCCTAAAAACCGGCAAAGTGTGATTTGGACTTTCACACGAAGGGATCCATACCACAAATCGGTTCCGTGTATGGGAGGGGGGGGGGGGGGAGCCCCTTAAATATTTATTTTATTCTGGTTTTAAGTTTTTTTTTCTTATAGTGGCAATAGAAGTACATCATCTGTAAAAATGTCAATTGTTCATGAGATTCCGCCTGGTGAGAGACGGACAGGCAGACGGACAGACACCCTTTGGGTACGGAACCCTAAAGAGACATGTTTCTTTTATGATTTAATTTTTATTATTTTGCTGTTATAGATAGCAACAATAGAAATGTATACACACTGAAAATTTCAACTGTCTACCTATTAGAGTTGCTGAGATACAACCCGCTTTAAGACAGTGGAAGCTAGTAATAAATAGAGCAAGTGGAAATGCTAGGAATTATTATAAACTTGTTAGCAATGGTGATAATCAATTTTAATCTCTGTGAAATCAGTTCAAATCTATACATATAATAAAACTGTAGAAAAGTGGTTTTTGTACATGAAAAAAAAATAAAAAAAAAATAGCTAGGGTGTTAAAGAACAACCAATAGAACCCATTTCCAGCATTTTTAGAATTTGTGTCTGTTTGTCTGTTTATTTGTTCGGGCATCACGTAAAATCTGCGAAAGCAATGTAGATAACGTTTACACAGAAGGATTGAGCGTAACTTGGAGTAACATTTAGTTTTTGTTTCATTGCAATCGGTTCAGTCTATCAAAAGATATTTGAATTTAAAGTTTTCCAGAAGTCTCATTATTACTTCAAGTAACTTTTATACATAACAATAAACTAGCCCATTTATCGAGGCTATATATCATCACGCTAAGACAAATAGGAGCGGAGCAGTAATGGAAAATGTGACGCAGACGAAGCTGCGCGGGTCAGCTAGTCTATACTAATATTATAAAGCAGAAGAGTTTGTTTGTTTGGTTGAATGCGCTAATCTCAGGAACTACTGGTCGGATTTGAAAAATTCTTTCAGTGTTAGATAGCCCATTTATCGAGCAAGGCTATAGGCTATATATTATAATGCTAAGAAGACCAATAGGAGCGGAGCAGTAATGAAAAATGTTACGCAGACGACGTTGCGCGGGTCAGCTAGTGAACTATAATTATTATTTTGGTTTGCTGCACGATGCATTATCAGTTACATTCCAGTATGATTATTATTTTGGTTTGCTGCACGATGCATTATCAGTTACATTCCAGTATGAGTGTGATCAGCTAAAGTTTTGAAACCGCTTTGTGATATACAAGTGCTGCTAAATTCATCAGTCAATTACATGGGTGCCTGTACGATTATTTTTGATGGGTGAATCATCAAAACCCCACCTCCAAAAGGATAGGTTTTCTTTTACCCAGAACTAAAAAAGACTAATAAATGAATGCGAGGTAGCTCGAAGTACCTAGGTTCGGATTTGCTAGGTCTCTGTTACTACATTCTGCTTGTCTAATATGTTTTTTTATAACTTCAGTTTTCATATACTTTCTTGAAAGCCAGCGGGTGTGCAAGTGCATGCCCTTTGCACACCCCTCATAGCCCCTATGGCCAATTACTACCTGAAGCAAATGTGTTATGCTAACCCTAACTTCGGAGCCCCATTTTCTTGCTTGAGAAATTTGTTTAATAAATGTTACAATCCAGCAATTTTGCAAATAAGTGACATATTTGTTAAGTTGTACATGACAAGTATAAAGATTACAAATATTACCATTACAAATGCTGTTTAATAAACGTTTACATGTGCAGAAATTCCCTTTATTGTTAGATGACAATATTGTATCTGTCACCGGAAAATAGCAGACTCCATAAGATTGTAATAAGGTTAACAGTCTGTGCCTTGGTGTAAACTTTAAATCAGTAAGCAATTGTGACTAAATAAATAAAATAATCTTATTACCATTAAGCCAATGCATGAGCTAATGCTCTTCTTTAAACCTGAGAGACTCATAGTTAAAATCCCCTGTGATACAATTTTTTTATTACATTACTGTTTTTATCTAGTTTGCAAGAGAAAGATGGGACAAAGTCAAAATCAATTAGAATAGCAAATAGAATACATGGCATTCCCAAAAACTAATATACCTTATTAGTCTTCCTAACTTTAATATAGAAAGATGTTATGGTTTTTTGGTAACAACAACTACAAATTATCATGCAGAAAACTTGTAAATAGATGTACCTATCCCTATGTCCTACATTCAGTTTTGATATAAGACAATAAAATTATCACATTCCTATCTTGTGTATTTTTTTGATATGTTACTCACCCAATGATAGTTGTTAAGGGGACTGTTTATAACACATCTATTATGGTAGAAACAATTATTTTGGAAGCGCTTTACAATGTAAACAAATTCAATGCTGTAGATAGTGCAATCCTACATGCTCAGTATCATGGTATCATTATGGTTAGGTCTAATTGGTACTATACCAGGGTCACGGGACTACAATAATGCTAAATAATGTGGGGAGGATAGTGCAGTGGTGCACTACATGGCTGAGGGCTGCACCCACTGCACATCGCGCGCAGTGCACTCGGCCCACTAATATAATTATGTAATTCATGGTGTCACTCGTACCTTCGAGGCAGACGACCTGCACGCCATCTTGCTTTAGCCTCCGCAGCAGGATCCCGTGCACAGAGTCCGGGTCCCGTGGAACTCCGTCCCCGTACAGCACGAATATGCCCCTCGTGCGGCAATGCGAGATCCTCGCCTTCAGCTCCTTACACTGCACTGTCGACACGAGCTCGATTTTGCCCGCTGCCAACCGCCGCAGCATTATACTCGGTATAGAGAAGTTGACTGCGGAACGGATGTGAGCTATCGAGTACTCATTAGAACCGCGACAGTCTATCAGCACAGTATCCCTTTCGTCGGAGCGCAACTTAGCCAATAACCACTCCTTTGACACCAGGTCGCACTCGCATTCAGAATCCGTAGGCATGTTGTAATTACAACGTTCTCTTATGTTTACACGAGCCCTTTGCGACTTACTATCGCCTGTTGCACTATTACATGTAAACCTTATTAATTGAGTTCATAAACACCGACATTCTTAAAACACTAGTTATTAGCGAATCCGAACTAAATGTAACAAAAATTGAAGAATGCCATTTAGAATAAACACAACAGTAATGTAACGTTCACCGCGAGCGAGCCAGGCGCCAGACGGCGAAGCAAAACGCAACAACGTACAAAAACGAACGATTTCATCCGACATGGGCAGCGGGAGGGAATGAAGAGTTGAAGGGGCAAGGGGGGTCGTGTGGGCACAGGGCACAACGGTCGGGCGTCGGTCGGCGCCAATCGGCAACGCACAGACTACATAGAGATACTACGTATCGGCAACGATGGGCAATGATTGGATTTGGATCGGAAACTCAGATCTTGGATACAACAAAACCGAATAAATTTTGTAATTTAGTCGATTTTAATGAATAATGAAAGATAAAACAAAAGTTTTGCGAACACTCGTTTAAACAAGGGGTGGAGAACTTGATCAATGATTTTAAGAAAACCACTGACGTATAAATCATAACGTCAGTGAAGAAAACAGAATACCTAGTTGCAGAGAGAAAAATTGACAGTTCGGATGGCCTGAATCCTGATGTGCTGGCGTCTGTAGTCCAGTCATCGATATAATATATTTCTTGCCCTTCTATGTACCTCGAGCTTACGCTTCGTGCGTGCTTTTGATAATTATGTAGCTGGGGTTTAATCCGATATATCGCAAGTCCCACCTTGAAGCTAGCTGTGCTCAACTCTTGGAGCAATGTCTGCAGTTCTAGACTGCTAGGTTATTATTTTCTGTGCGCCATGCGCTTCCTCTGGTTTGGATGTCCTTTGGTGAAAATATAATCCTTTGCCTTTCCCTCTCGTTGTGCATAGGCCATAATACAGAGGTAGAATCGGTGTAAACCGCCTTAAATCCTACTCTGCGGTTTTGGAAAATAGTATTGACTTTTAATCGACTACGTCGCTGGCGTAGTTTTAACGATTCTAAATGAAAAATAGAGCACTACTCTCTCAGAACAGAACTGTCAACGACGTCAACGTCAATTCAAGTTTTTATTGATTTATGTGAAGTAGACATGCGCAAAATGTGTCTTTGAAAAGAAAATGAATGAAGTATATCTTTTCGCTCAACGAACTAGTCCACTCATGTAGTTCAATACTTCATTTAGTTCAGCGAATCAGAACGACTAACGAGGCATTGATTTACGACGAATGTTGCAATTCACTTAGTTCACTTTTATACCTACCTATCTCGATTTTCCTTCAAACTTTAAACAGGCTTAGGACTGTCAACCATGAAATGAATAATTTGCAAATCTATTTTATTATGTAGTATGTTTTCTGTTCTTTTTACTGGTAGTTAGACATATGCATTTTGTCTAGGTTGTCGTATTTAAAAATCGAAATATGTACAGTAATTAATTATTTACAGGATATTTACATACCTATTTACATTAACACTTATTTAAAATGTTGCAATTTATTTGCAATTACTACCTACTAACAAATAATAATTGGGACAGTTTTTTTGTGGTCAATCGTGTTCTTCTTTCATTCAATTAGTGCAGCGCGCGCACAGGTGGCGCGAGCGAAAAGAACGACTGAACTAAATGAAGGAGAGACACATTTGGATGACAACTGAAGGAATGATAAGTTTATTTTTCGAAATGAAGTAGTTCATTTACTTCAATCGTTCGCGAACTACCCATGTCTAATGTGAAGCGAAGTCGAACTGTCGAAGTGGTTTCAGTGGTTTGAACATATAGAGAGTACTTGTTGAGCTCAACAAAAACTGTGCTCAAGAAAGCTTTATTTGAAAGCATTAGTTTATATTTGTGTTGTTTTATATCAATAAACTCCTGAAAACTAAAGCTTATAATTCATCCTTTCACTATGGAGGACCTATACGACGATCTAAGTAACTACGAAGACGTGAATGCTCTTGAGGAGGTATTGTGGTTTAGCGCCAAAACGGGCTGTCATATTTTATGCCTCGAAAACAACATTTTATCTCTTATTTTGACGAAAAATCCAAACAGAATAACACACTAAATCATATAGTATTATTAATAATAAAATTTCACAAAAATATAAAATATTTTTTTTTATAGCTACGTGCTGAAAACAAAGAACTGAAAGTGAAGCTTGAAGAACATTCAGCTGCAATGGAAAAGCTTCAAAAAGTAAGTATCTAACAACAATCTTTTAAATTTCAGTGGTAGTCTACAGTAATATTATAAAGAGGAAAACTTTGTTTGTTTGTTTGTTTGTTTGTTTGATTGTAATGAATAGGCTCAAAAACTACTGGACCGATTTTAAAAATTCTTTCACCATTCGAAAGCTACATTATCCACGAGTAACATAGGCTATATTTTATTTTGGAAAAAAATAGGGTTCCGTAAGATATTTGGGTTTTTCGGACACAAGGTGTAAAAATCAACCAGAAAAGTAACTTATTTTGTGTACGCTGCCTAAACTATAAAAGATAGAACCATACATTGTTCTAATTAATTGTAGATCTTATAAATATCTATATATCTATATATAATATATAATATATAATATAATAATATAATAATAATAATATAATAATAATAATATATAATATTATAAAGAGGAAAACTTTGTTTGTTTGTTTGTTTGTTTGTTTGATTGTAATGAATAGGCTCAAAAACTACTGGACCGATTTTAAAAATTCTTTCACCATTCGAAAGCTACATTATCCACGAGTAACATAGGCTATATTTTATTTTGGAAAAAAATAGGGTTCCGTAAGATATTTGGGTTTTTCGGACACAAGGTGTAAAAATCAACCAGAAAAGTAACTTATTTTGTGTACGCTGCCTAAACTATAAAAGATAGAACCATACATTGTTCTAATTAATTGTAGATCTTATAAATATCTACAAAAAAGTCTGCGACACACTATACCTATCTATGTCGAGTGAGGCACAACAACCATTTTTTTAATTTAAAAATCTTGATTTTTTTTTGGACTACATTTAAACGCGTTTATTTTACTTATGATATTAATCCGTATCAAAATAAAGTATTTCATCACTAAGTACAGTTTATGTAGATAATATTTGGTCTTTGAATGATTAAAATCGGACGTTTGGTTTTGAAGTTATGGCGAAATTAAAATATTACGATTTCTGCTGTTATCTATATACTTAATATATAAAAGAAAGTCGTGTTAGTTACACCATTTATAACTCAAGAACGGCTGAATCGATTTAGCTGAAAATTGGTGGGGAGGTAGAGTAGAACCAGGAGACGGACATAGGATAGTTTTTATCCCAGAAATACCACGGAAACGGGAAAATCCCACGGGAACGGGAACTATGCGGATTAAACGGGAGCGACGCCGCGGGGGACAGCTAGTGTAGTATAAAGTACTGAGCTTGCTAAATTTGCCAAGCAAGCTTTGCAAAATCGGCTTTGCTGCACATACCTCCTCTATGTTTTGCCTACTACTAACTATAAACGATGTTCGCTTACATGTGCACAACTGCTTCATGTCCAGTTTGATGTCTCTCACGTACAGTACGAATATTTTATCTTTACCCATGAGAAGTTAGCTTTTAGTGTCAACCGCGCAGGTCCCATCGCGTAAAAAAGTGTTCGTGGAATATTTTTCTGATTTATATGTTTTGTATTAATAACAAGTAAGAAACACAACCAGTAACAATAATGGTAAAGTAAAGGTCACAAAGTAACACAACAAACATATACACCACAAAAACACACAAAACACAAATGAAACAGTAAGAAAAACCAAAATAAATATTTTAAAACAATAACACTTTTCGTACCACCAGTCCTATTGCATTGAGTAAGCGGGACACAAGTATGCATCGAACGTATATGAGGGACTGAGACTGCATACGCGTCTTACCCGCGCCTGCGCTGTTTCAAGTTTCTTGTCAAATTGACATTCTGCACAATCAATTGCGACGTACTTCCCATGGGCAAACATGAATTATTTGTACTGTAAGCTGTAACAATTTATTTTAAATCACATCTGCAAGCCACAAAAAACATCTTAAAAAGCATACTTAGTAACCTGCTCATATCTTATGCTTTATTAAGAAGTGACATACCTATAATATAACATAGTGAGGATCACGAGTTGAGAGTGAACAGGCTCCATCTGGATAGGCTAGCTCCATCTAGGACTTTGTCTCTGTCATCTCTAACCTAGGATAAAGTCAAGAGCAAACACATGAAAGCATAAACGCATTTTGCCAATGGAAGAAGATGACACATGAATGAATAACACATTTATATTATAGGAAATATTGCAGGATTATGACACTCTTCAGACTGCATTTAAGCAGCTGGAGAATAACTACTCATCTCTGCTGATGACTGCCCGGGCGGAACTGCAGAGGAAGACTCAGAGGATCACTCAACTTAGCCAAGAGTTAGTATTCTTTTGATATTGTATTGTTGTTTATACTTTCTCTCATTTACATGAAACATGGAACTTATTTGCTGAATGCATGTTTTGGGCTAGTTTGTTTTATAAAAAAAATATAATAATAATTTAATAATATGTCTTTGTTTTAGAAAAGACGTTATGATATTGGATGCTTTTAACAGTGGAAGGAATATTAGAAGGAACTTTAACAGAGGTGCAAATAATCCTGATAGGAGGATGCAGGATAGACCTGTGATAGGAAATAACAGAACTAAGCAAGATAATCTTAAACAGAATATTGTTGATATTAAGCCAGAAAGGTAAGAATAAATCTTTTGACTTACTTTATCTCAAGCTACTACCTGTATAAGCGATGCACAGCCCTAGTATAGTATTAACTATCAATTCTGCATTGCGGTCTGTTTCTAATAAGTTAATAAAAAAATAAAAATAAATATTCTGATAAGTCTACAGGACCTACATTGTTCATAATAAAATTAGTAGACATGCTTGTGAGTTGATCTTATAAAAGTCATCATCTGCCTAGCCTTTTTTAGCCCCAACTATATTGGGGTCGGCTTCCAGTCAAACGGGATTCAGCTGAATACCAGTATTTTATGTGGAGTGGCTGCCTACCAGACCTCCACAACCCATTAACTGGGTAACAAGGTACTCCTTGGCAAGACTGGTGTCAGATTTTCTGGGTTCTGACTATCCGTAACGACTGCTAAAGATCTCCAAATGACAGCCGGGACCAACAGCTTAACGTGCTTTCTGAGGCACGGAGGAAACTCGGTATGTTGAGATGGTCACCCATCCATAGACCAATCTCGGCAAGCGTTGCTTAACCTTAAAGATCGACCTGTGCGGCTGTTATTATTTAGCCACAAGCTCTTCTCTTCTTCACTGATCTTTTACAAGTGTGAACTTTTATAGAATTACATTTTTAATGGTATGTTCTAGTATTGTATTTCTACTGTATTAAGTATTAAGAGCGCTTTCACAAAATCGAATTGCTCAGGTTGACTAAAGTTGAATACCGCGCGTCACAAGATTTATATTGATTTTTGCATTGCATACAACAATTATTTAAAAATATTTACTTTACTTTTAATTAGACCAATTTTTTTTTCAAGCAATATAGCAACGCCACCTTAATTATTAAATATTTTTTATTTGAATTTGGATTATAATTTCATAGATAAAAATTATAGTTTTGTACGGAAAATTGTCAATAACTCTCAGTTTTACAGAAGTATTTTTGGTGTATTACTGTATGAATCGTAATAAATTGATTTGAACATTCCAAAATAGAAGATACAGTTGTACCGTGGACATTTTTATAAATGATTAAATTATAATATCTTCGGTGTACCAAGGCATCAAAAGATTCCCTAAAGCAACATTTTGTGAAACATCCTTTGCGGAGTCAAGGATTTTACTTATGTACGTGAACAAATTGAAATATTTATTTAGAACACTCCCAAGATAAATGATCAAACTGCCTTAGGCATATCTTTGTTTTTTTTTTTAAGGCTATATCTAAAGCAAAATCACACATCAAAACTCGAATAAAACGCTAAAATTCAAGAAAAATTGTGATAGCCCTCTTAAGAGTGTTTGCATCAGGTACTTTAAGGTTATGCCTATTGAGCACTTGTTATTTGATACATGTTTTGTAAAACTGCATGCTGAAACAAGCTAATGTGTAATGATAAAGACATTGTTTTCCTGCAACTGTTGCATCTGACAATAACTAATGAGAACCTAAGTTTTGAAATATAGACATTTTTGCATTGCTTTTGAGATATACATATATAGCTAGCTGACTGGGTAAACATTGTTATGGCAAAAAATAAATAAGGAAGAACCCTACAAGTTACAACCTATTCTCAGACCTACTGAGTGTACATAAAAAAATCATAAAAATTGGTCAAGCCTTTTCAGAGGAGTTCGATAACAAACACTGACATGAGATTTCTATATCTATACATATAATAAAATCGTAGAGTTGCCGTGTCTGTTCATTGAATATTTTCGCAAAATATTTCGCATAATATATAATACATAGCAATGTCAGAAAAAAGACATAGAACACAAAAAGCAATTTTTGAAATTTTTGTCTTTATGTCTGTCTGTCTGTGCGTTTGGAGGAGCATCACGCATAAACCACTGATTGGATTCAAAATGTAGGTACAGATACTAGCACATCAAACAATCTGTCAAACTTCTTCAATAGATTTTCAACTTTATCGCTTGTTGATTGGGAAAAGAGATGGCTAATTTGAAGTATGGACCACTGCCCCAGCAATGTATAAACATGGTACTTAGCAATATGTAATGCTGTATAGCTGAATGTTATTATTTTGTAAATGAATAGTTTCAGGAACTTTTCATATCTTTACAATCCTGAAAATAAAATCGTATAACTCCTACTAAAATAGATATAGAAAACTTAAAACCAAATGACATTGTTATGAATTTATCACAAGGCGTTTAAATGAATCAACGCTGATTTATTGAAATATTGCATTTTTGATTGGCGACCTACCCCAATATTGCACCATGGTACTAGACTAAATATCTACAAACGGGATTTGCACCAAATACGTGATAAAACGAACTTCCAACAATCCGCGAGTATTAAACAAGCGATTTGGATTGGTGGGTAAACAACAGCGTTGCCAACACCAATTTATCAAATTGCCCGAAAATGCAAGTCGTATTCCGCGATTGGAGGACACAAAATCCACTGAGTCCCCACAAAGTCCCCTCAATTTTTTAAAAGAAATTAAAGTTGTTTCAAGAGATTATATAAGTTTTTTTTTTTGTCTTTTTTCACACTTTATGTTACAAACGTTTGCTCGATGGAGTGAACTTGACATTTTAAAGTACTACAATATACATGGATTTAAATAATTGACCGGAAAAAGTTCGAAAATAATACGAAATATAAAAAACTTTTAATATTAAAATCAATAATCATTGCTTATTGGAGTTATGTACTTTGAATAAAACACACACAACAATGCACACACAAAATGAGCCTAACATTGGTGACAAAAAATGCCGATATTTAAATCCGGGAATTATTAAAAAACGGGAGTCATTTGATATCCATGTATCTTGGAGGCATGGGAAGCGGTCACCTCCTTCTGCAAAGCAGTAATGTTAGCAAAGGAGGATAGGTCTTCAAAAATGATATTTAGTTTCTAATATCATTTTTTTCTAAACTGAATAGTTGGCGCGAGAGACACTTCCAAAGTGGTAAAATGTGCCCCCCCCTTTAACTTCTAAAATAAGAGAATGATAAAACTAAAAAAAATATATGATGTACATTGTAAACTTCCACCAAAAATTGGTTCGAAGGAGATCTAGTAAGTAGTTATTTTTTAATACGTCATAAATCGTAAACCGCAACTTTTGCTTATAATATAATACCTACAGGTTTGTACGGAACCCTGGGTGCGCGAGTCCGACTCGCGGTCCGGTTTTTTTATGTAGAATCTACGCGACCGTTCTAAAAGGTGAAAAAAACAATGTTACGTAACGCGTAGTTCAAACCCCCATGTAACGCATGGTAACGTTTTACAAGACCCCCCCCCCCTCCCCCAAATTCGTTACGTAATCTTGGACGCTCCCTTAGTGATAATAGAAAAATTACTTCCATGTTTAAATAGGATTTATTCCTTATGGGGCTGATTTCTCAACAGTCAGGTATTTTTTTTTTGGAGGACAATTATTTAGGGTTTATATGCTGCTTTTAGCCATAAAAGCAGCATATTATATGCCCTAATTGCCCCCTTGCGTGCGTCAAAACCGCCGGGTACTTCTGTTGACCTAGCTAGAGTCATGAAATTTGGAAAGAATGATAGATCTTACTGCACAAGCACAGGAAAAAGTAAAAAAAATGGAAATGTGTAGTTTCATCATTAGAACGGATATACTTGCAGATTGGTCCCATTAAAATTTTATCAAAATAATCGAGATAGCTGGAATTCGTCTACTTGGATGATGGTTTTACGTCATCCAAGTAATCGAAATTGCGTATTTTGCTTTTCTGCGATTTTGCAGTGGTGTTGTTAGGTGTGGGGTACCACTAAAAAGTGAAAAATAAAAAACTTTTTTCAAAAAATACAACCAACTTCTAAAGAAAAACACTACAAAGGCAAAGTAAAAAATAACTTTAACTTCGGAAGTGGGTGTTTTTTAAAAGATTTTTTTTTATAGTTTAGCATTGAGTCATCTTCCTAACATGTTGATTGTAATTTTAGTAAAAAGTTGCAGCCCCGAACTTAGCTACAAATTATGCCATAAAGAGTAACATCTCCATGACTAAAATATTCCGAGATACTTAGATAGCATAAGAAAAGTTTGACTGTTTGTAACAGTCTTTTTTTTTTTTTTTTTTCAGACATGAAACAAGGGTTAAGTCTACAAAAGATGTGGGTCCTGATTCTGGTACTTCCTATAGCAAAAAGTCTAGCAAAGCAGCTGGTGTACAGTTAGAATCATCTGATATTGGGAAGAGCAATGTTAATGACAATATTGCACAATACAAGACTGAATTAAATGAGTGTCCCAAGACATCTGCTAGTAGCATAAAGGATAGAAGGAAATCAGTACCAGCTGTGAGGTAATACACTTTCATTGACATCTGAAAATTCTTTGAAACATCTCTCTAAGTTATATTAACATGTATTATCATTCCAGCATTCCTATCGACACATTTAGTTCCAGTGATGAACTGGAAAAAAACTATCTAACCAAAGAAATAAGAACTGATAATGAGAGGAGAAACATAAGCAAAACTTCTGAAGCATTCAGTGTGGATGATAGAAGTCACAAGTACCATGAATCTTCTTCAGGAGACACCTACAAAAGTCGATTAAGTAAACAGCATGACAGTAGCTCATACAGAGGCCGGGATAAGTACGAAGTTTTTGTAAATCAATGAATATTGACAAAGATAAAACGCATCAAAACTCGGGAGTGGGGGCTCGTGTCGTCACGACTCACTAAAAATAATGCGAAGGTGTGACGTATTGAGAATTTTAAAAGCGTCGTAACTTCGTAAATTTTGGTTCCCGTAACAAAAGAAAAAACACGGGTCAAATATTTTTTGATTATCTAACTGACGGACTAATTAGATTTTTTCAAGACACAAGCCCTTGCCCCCTTGCGTGCGTCAAAACCGCCAGGGTACTTCTGTTGACCTAGAGTCATGAAATTTGAAAAGAATGATAGATCTTACTGTATAAGCACAGGATAAAGTAAAAAAATTGGGAATGTGTAGTTTCATCATTAGAACGGATATACTTGCAGATTGGTCCCATTTCAATTTTATCAAAATCGGATACGAACTTAATCGAAATAGCTGGAATTCGTCTACTTGGATGATGGTTTTATGTCATCCAAGTAATCGAAATTGCGTATTTTGCTTTTCTGCGATTTTGCAGTGGTGTTGTTAGGTGTGGGGTACCACTAAAAAGTGAAAAATAAAAAACTTTTTTCAAAAAAATACAACTTCTAAAAAAAAAACACTACAAAGTAAAAAATAACTAACGTCGGAAGTCGGTGTTTTTTAAAAGATTATTTTTGTATTTGATTTTTTTTCAGACATGAAACACGGGTTAAGTCTACAAAAGATGTGGGTCCTGATTCTGGTACTTCCAATAGCAAAAAGTCTAGCAAAGCAGCTGGTGTACAGTTAGAATCATCTAATATTGGGAAGAGCAATGTTAATGACAATATTGCACAATACAAGACTGAAGTAAATGAGTGCCCCAAGACATCTGCTAGTAGCATAAAGGATAGAAGGAAATCAGTGTCAGCTGTGAGGTAATACACTTTCATTGACATCTGAACATTCTTTGAAACATCTCTCTAAGTTATAATAACATGTATTATCATTCCAGCATGCCCATCGACACATTTAGTTCCAGTGATGAACTGGAAAGAAACTATCTAACCAAAGAAATAAGAACTGATAATGAGAGGAGAAACATAAGCAAATTGCCAATTGAAAGACCTAGTAACAAAACTTCTGAAGCATTCAGTGTGGATGATAGAAGTCACAAGTACCATGAATCCTCTTCAGGAGACACCTACAAAAGTCGATCAAGTAAACAGCATGACAGTAGCTCATACAGAGGCCGGGATAAGTACGAAGTTTCATTGAAAAACAGGAAGCAGTACAGTCCAGAGAGATATCCCAAACAAAGGGAACATCTAGATGCCTATACTAAACAAAGGGAACATCTGGATGCCTATCCTAAACAAAGGGAACATCTAGATGCCTATCCTAAACAACACAAGGAATATTCAGATGACTACACCAAAAAACATATGGAACATCCAGATGACTATACCAAAAAACATAAGGATTATCCAGATGACTATACCAAGAAAAATAGGGAGCATGCCAATTACTATCCCAAACAATGCAGAGATCATCCAGATGACTACACAAAAAAACATAGAGAGCATCCCGATAACTATCCCGGAAAACAAGAACGTGGAAGATATCAAGGAAGATCTCTGGAGAGTCCACCTCAATCTTATAATCGTCGTCAACGTACGAAATCAGTCCACCGATCTGATCACGATAGATATCCTCATGAGCCAGAACAAAATAGACATAACCGTGATGATAAATATTCAGCCAAGTATAGATCAAAAGAATATGATGGACCTCCGATTAAAAGGCAGAGGACAGAATCGTATGGTAACCCTGAGACATATTCTATGGACGACAAGTGGCATTACCACGTAACGGACTCTGTCGAAGGACATGAAGGACCTACCCCAGATTTCTCTCCACATGAATATGATATGGTCCGAATGTCCTGCCAATCGCCGGATTCTGTACACATTGAAGGGGCTATTGCTTATCCCACTAAAGGTAATAGAAAACATAAATAACTTATTTTATGAATAGCTTAAGACACTTGATAAGAATTTATTTATGATAATCGCATTTTAACCCTTTATGTCTATACAATCGGAAGGTAATATTAAACTACTTAAACTTGTTTGAATGCTCAGGGAGTAATACTGGAAAAAAAGTTATTAACATCCTACAATCCTTGAACTTTTGCAGAAATTATGGCTACAGCTTCTACACCACTGGAAGATCCACGAGTAACAAGCAAAAGATACCTCATTTGGAAAGAAAATGGCAAAGAGACATTATCTACAGTGGTAGGCAGGAATATTGATATAATACCAGTCAACAAAGCTGTTTGGAATATTAAACCTGTAGACATCCCTGTTGCTCTAGTGCGTCGACCATCACAATGCAGTGATCAACTTGTAAAGGACATTTATATGGACATTGAAAACCCAGTAACTAATCTAGACGCATCAGGTGAGGTTTGTGGGACTGATGACGAATTTTATGAAATTCCTAGCAAACTAAACGAAATTAAGCATACTACTCAAGATCTCAAAATAAGCAAACAAACACCAGAAGATATTTCAAAGCAACCAGTTAACGTTGAAACAGTTTCGCAACCAAATATTGCCAAGTATCGAATTCCGAAAATCGGGCAAATGATTAAAAATACTCAAAGTAAGAAGGATGTTCCTATCATTGAACTAGACGAGACGATACCACAGCATAAGAATGTTAATAAAAATGGTACAGCCGCAGAAACTGTTCCAAAAGAATTATTAACTCAAAAAGAGCAAAATAATAAGCATGAAGATTTTCTTCATAATAACAAAAAGAACAGTAAAGTAGATGGTAATAAAGAATCAAAATCAAGAGAGAGAGTCGAGCATCAGAGCACACTCACAAAGATGGCTATTGTGGCAGATGATTTAGAACTAAGTGATGACAACAGTGATCATATGGACACTGGCAATAAAAAAGTTACTGAAAAGGTTCAGAAAATTTGCGGAAAATCCTTAAACTCCAATGAAGGTAGAAGTAATGAATCTGTAAATAATGTGGAAAACAAAACAGTTAGTCCTCATAATACAGAAATAAAAAAAAATGTCGAAACTACAGGGATAAAAGACGTTGCAGAGCAGGATAAAACGAAAGAATCAGACAGTGCAAAGAAACAAAAAGCTAAAAAGAAAAAGTCTAAACCAAAAGAGATATCTAAAGATTCAGCAGAATGTACAGCTGATCCCATCCATGTTCTTGAAAAGAAACCAAAATCCAAAAAAGAAAAGGAAAGCACACTTAAAGAAACAAAGGAAAAGTTTTGTGATCTCTTTGGCGATAGTAGCAGTTTAATGACTCCAGAGGATTTAGGTATTCCTTCATATTTACCTATATCTGAAGATGCGCAAGATGCCGTTGACATGAAAATCAACCAAATCATTGATGCTTCCCCACTAGTTGATGAAGATGAAATTCCTGGCGAAATGCTGCCCCAAAACAAAGTTGAAGTTACGATACAAGAAACAGCGGGAAATGACGACATCCCTAATGCTGATTTACAAAAAACAGACATAGAAGATAAAGAGGCCGTTCGTGAATTTAAAAAGAAAGCACCTTCTAAAACAAATGAAGAACTAATAGACACTACTAAACTTCCATCTCCTATCGGTCACGAAAGTTTGAACCCTGGAATTGCCTTAAATGATCCTAATGTTGTCAAAACAGTAATCATATCAACAGGAAAACAGCCTGAAATCGAGAATAAAACTAAAATACAGGTATCAAAACCTGATACAGTTATCAGAGTTAGTGAAATACAGAACACAAACGAAATTAACATCTTCCCGGCTACAATGGAGTTAAAAAAGGATGTCCTGAAAGCTTTAGCTACATCTACACCGCACAAAGAATTTTCCGCTTTGAACCCACTAGAAGCAGATACTGCTAAAACTAATATTATTTGTGATCCCTGCGTAAGCAAAGCGGTCGCAACGATCACGAATATTGAAGCACGGCTTACTACCAGCCAAACTGAGAAAACTTTAGAATCTAATGACGCACCTGATGTTAGAATATTTGTGAAAAGGCGCAGGAAAGTTGTGAAACGACCACCGATGACTTAGTCGATTATAGAAAATTGGTTTAGGAACAAAGACTGAAATGAGCGTATGTGATGTAAAATGGTGTTGCAAATATTGGAGTGCCATCTGGTGTGGAAGTAGCGATGATGAGGGTTTGGGAATTACGATGAAGTATTCAGTTGTTATACAGTTACCAGTTTTTGAGATGACAGTACTTATTTAGTGAATTCTTGTATATAAACATAAAATAGTGATGTTAATAATCAGTGTAAATAGTTGTATCAAAAATATGAATATTCGTAGTTTGACTCCTTTTACGGTAAAATTATGTTTCGAAACGATTGTGGCCATAAAAGTCGTATGGAGAATGCACGTGGCGTTGTATGTCCTTGGAAAACCAACATGGAGTAAATAGTTTTACTGTGGCATATGTTTTAACTTCAAAATGTGATTTATTCGGGCCTACGCTGAGTGTTCACCTGAGATGTGTGAGGGTGTGTTGCGAGGGAGTGTTTTTTAAGAACCAATAGAATCGCAATAAAGTAAATGAAGCAATTCTACAGATTCTTATCAAATAACCCCTCGCTACGCATTCTCGTACATATATGGTGAAAACGCAGCCTTAGTGCCTCATGTGCTTAAAATTGAGTAAATAAAAATACTAAGTATATTCCCATAACAGTCTTTATTTTCCTTATAAAATAACTGTAAATTATATTTACATTTTCAATAGTGTCTATATGATACATTGGAAAGAATGATTAATACCTAAGCTTACAGGAATTTGTACTATCAACTAATTTAATTAAAGTTACATTTAATTTCCATATCATCTTAAAATTATTTACATAAAACCAGGAAGTCTTTTTCAAATAATATTGCTTGTATTCATTTACTGCTTAAAACAATTTTGTTGTGACATCATAAAAAGGAGCCATAACAAACTAATTTAAGACAAATTCAGGCTTTCTATTATGTAATTGTTATTCTCCCAGATACGAGTTTGGAAGATTTTTCCTTATTATATACAAACTCTTCACAAATAATATTTTCCATATTATTTGGATTTCTTATCTGATTACTCAGAACTTATAATCAGTTGGCGATAATCGATTATAAAAGATACGTTGACAGTTTACCAATCGACCATGACTTTGTGACGCAAGTTATTTTGATAACAGCCGGTGTAAACAATATTCTTCGATAGTAGCTCGTTAAACTTGTAAGAAAATACTTCGAAAATTATCAATTTATTCTAAAATCGTCAGGATCTGCTGTATAAATTAAATTTCCATTCTCAGGACGCGCTCTATAGTATGAAATTGGAACGGGATGCCATTGAGATTACGGTAGGTATAGGTCGCTTGCGAGCTAAGCTAAACGCGCGAACGAATCGCGGGCAAATAATCACCGACGGCGATGATCGGCGCCGTTCACTACATGTAGTCGCTGGGCGTCCTGGGGTTGGACAGGGTGCCGATGATGTTGTTGGCCGTGGGGATGTCGTCGTTGCGCGACAGCGAGCCGGACGAGGCGGCGGACAGCGACGAGCCGGACGCGGACGGCCGCTTGCCGAGCTTCTTGATGACGGCGGGCAGCTGCTCGGGCTCGGCGTGCGGCGCCACGTGCTGGTAGCACACGGCGGACGCGTGGCCCGAGCGCACCGACGTCAGCGCCGTGCCGCTGCTCCACGTGTTGCTGGCGGGCTCGAACACCTCCACGATGTCCAGGAACGACGTGCCGTCGTAGCCGCCTGGAAGGGAACACGACTGTCATCATTGGCTGTAGCACTCCTAACTATAGTGGGGCTTTCTTCACATACTTCAAAAGGATGTTCTTTTAAGTAAATTATTGCGCATTTGCCATGGATTATGTTGCTTTCAATTTGCTATGGATTGTGTTGAATTGATTGCTTCGGGAACCACCCTAGTTTTTAAAGGGGGGATCGTTAGATTGGCTCGTTTTATTAACCACAGCTAAAGCAGCGCGCGTCGCGCTCGGCGTCGTAGCGCTCCACCGGCGCCAGCTGCTGCTGTCCGTCGTCGCCGCACACCAGCCCACAAGCACATGAGTGAGTGACACTAACCGAGCGCGTATAGCTTGTTGTCGAGCACGGTGAGCGAGAGCGCCGAGCGCGCGATGTGCACGGGCGCCACCAGCTCCCACGCGTCGCGCTCGGTGTCGTAGCGCTCTACCGACGCCAGCTGCTGCGAGCCGTCGTAGCCGCCCACCACATATATGTACTGGTTCATTGCTGCTACTCCTGAAAAATAAGAAATTTATGTATTTTTTTTTAGACATAGCTATTATGTGGTACATGGCAGAGATTGCCACGCTGCCACGCATCCAAAAGAAGAAGATCACTTACCAGCTCCACTCCTTGCTATATGCATCGGCGCAACTTCGGTCCAGATATTGTTCTCCGGATGGTAGCACTCGACGGACGCAATTCGTCTGGCGCCGTCGAACCCGCCCACTGCGTACAACAGTCGGTTGACGACGGCCACGCCGACACCCAGGCGCGCGCAACCCATTGACGCTACTGATGTCCAAGTGTCGCGCTCAGGGTCGTAGCTGTAACGACAAAAAATTAAGGATAACTTAGGGTTATGGGTCGCCCGAAGCCGGGAAGAAAGGGAGGCCTTTGCTCTGTAGTTGGATGGAATAGGCTACAAAGAAAAGAAAGAAAGGGGACGCTACAACTCAAGTAAAAGTCGTGGTAAAATTGACACAATTTTAATAAAAAAATAAAAATAAAAACGTTTATTTTTTTCCACAAATAACATTTAAACTAGTACCTACTTATGGAAATAATTTAAGTTATGATAACAACAATGTTCATTTGAGGGAGACTGGTGCCTAAACTAAGCCGTGACTTGTATTTCAGGACACCAGTAGTAGATACCGAGGGGATAAAGCAGTGTCTTGTCACGGGCGTCATATTGAATCCCAAACCTAATGAAGGATTCGATAGTCTACTCCCGAGCGTAGCAAGGGAGTTAATACAAGAATCCTGAATGCAGCGAGGGATTCAAGCTAGGCCAACTGCCCAAGACTCTCTTTATCACAGACGAGCAAATTACTTTTCACACCGTTCGCTATGAATAAAGGTGGTTGACGCGAGCGATTTCTGTCGGTCGTCAAGTTGAGATCCAATTTTCGTGCAGGTGGTGTGAAAATTATCTTCCCCTTTCCACTTGCACAACCAAATGAATTCTTAAATAAAACCGCGCTGTTGGATTTTCAACATTCGGTTCGACACCGAAAGTCGAAAATCAAACAATGCGTTTAGTCTTTAATAACAGCCTCATTCAAGACTAGTATTCTTTTGAACAACTTTAAAAGCCCTTTGGTTGGTTGACCACTTAAGTAATGCTCGAGTGCTGTGATGCGGGCCTTAGTACTTAAATACTAGGAATTTTCCATACAAAATTAAACCTTTGTCCATTTCAACGTATTTCGTGAAATAGGGACCCATCGTTCGTACGTTCTACGTGACTATATCCGTGTACAACAAAGCATAACTATATCTATAAAGTTTTTTTTAACATAATCGCAAGTACGTACACGTTGCAAAAAATTTAACACATTGTTGGTGACTTGTCACAGTTAACCAAATATTCGTATCATGCTTACTCATATCTAAATTCCTTTGTTCGTATATTGCAGTTAATTTCATTGTTAGGTATGTAGTTTATCAAGCTGGGAAAACCCGACCAATATCTTTATCGATTATTATTATTTATTAAAAGGTACTTTTTGCAGACCTATTCTTTATTATTTACAAGTATACCTAATATATTTTGTAAAAATATGAATATCAATTTTGAAGCTAAAATTAATTTTGATATTATCATTGATTGATTGTTGACAACAGTTATTAGTCATGGAATAATTGGTCGATTTTTTATTGGAATCAACATGTCGTGAATCTCAAGGCATCCCCATATAGCTCTATCTATTAACTCAGGCTGTCGCAGTCCACTGCTGGACAAAAACTTTTTGCGTGTGGTTGGGATGTCCAATTGTCCACCATTGTATCGGTGCAGAACGGGGTTGGCGGAATTAAATTATGCAATTCTGTCGCACACTCCCCAAAATGCAACCGTTAGAAAATCGAAAGGCTAGCAACGGCACGGTTCGAGCAGTGGTTGAGCGATCGACTGCTGCGCCGCGTGTCGTGCATTCGATTCCCACACGGAACAAATATTTGTACCTATGGCCTACAGATAGTTGTTCCGGGTCTGGCTTTGTGTGTATGTGACTTTGTATGTTTGTAAACGCACCCACGATACAGGAGAAATTCCTAGTGTGGGGAAACGTTTAAAAAAAAAAACTGCGTCGATGCTCTGTTACGGCCATCTTTAATAGCTCTACCTATCCAGATCCATGTCGCCTATATCCAGACACTGCGATGTCAAGCAACGACGCCTGTCTATGCTTTAATTATGATGGATGTAATCGAAAATGACGAGAGAGTTCGCGAGGCATGATGTCGGGCGATGTCACGTGACTTCTCGTTATGTCTATGAAAACTGGCTTTAGTCGTTGGTCATCTACAATTTTTGTTTTAATTGAACTTTGTGCTAATGTAATTTAAGTTGATTTCTGACCAGTACTTTTCAAAGAAGAAAGGTATTAAAACCATTTTTCCAAAAACACATTTTTAGGGTTCCGTACCCAACAGAACCCTTTTATTAAGACTCCGCTGTCTGTCCGTCCGTCTGTCTGTCAGCGGGCTGTATCATAGGAACCATAATAGGTAGACAGTATGAAATTTTCACAGATTGTGTATTAATTTGTATTGCCGCTACAACAACAAATAATAAAAATGAATGTTTATGGTACGCAACCCTTCGTGTGCGAGTTCAACTCGCACTTGGCCGGTTTTTTTACATGTTTGAAATCAACGAAGAATGGCTGAGGGACCCACCGTGCTACGTTTTCGCAATAGATGTGTGATACTTACCATTCTACTGATTTGTGATATTCGGAGCCCGCAGAACCGCCGACTGCGTATAATAGTCCGTCCATTACTGCTACTCCTACCTATGAATAAAAAAAAAACAATTATTACAATGCAAAAAAAAACCATACGCAAATACATAATTTAAGGTTACCTTTAGTTTTAAGTATATTAATCTCGAATTCAGATAAATAATTCTAATTCAACGAACACAATACGTCAGACTTATGCTTGTTATCAATACTTCTCATTCTTGTGTATTATTCAAAGTATCGATCATTATCATTTTCATTCATTCGTAAGATAGATAGGGAGCACACGTTTTAATATCTCATTTATAACGCCTGAATACTTATGATTGAAAGATTCAAAGCTTTTATTTCAAATAAACCATTTACAGGCACTTTTTAAATGTCAAGGTCGGTCAGTCAAAAACATGAAGCTATTTGCACGTTCCAAAGCGAGTCTCTATGGAGAAGAACGTGCAAGAAACTCCACGGACACTCTTTTAAATCATGAATGTTATGATTTAACAGCATGTTATTCTTATGCTTTATGAAGACGTATAAAATATTATTCTATCCTAACGGACAACACAGATGTCCTTCGAGCTGTATCCCATTTGGTCGTGACGATTTTGTATCTTTGGTCTTTATAAAAATCTCACTTTTTACAGACTTCCAAAAAAGGAGGAGGTTCGTTCGTTCATTTCGGTGGGTATATATATTTTTTTTATGTATGTACACCGATTACTTCGAGGTTTCAGATCCGATTTCTGTGATTCTTTTTTAGTTCGACGCAGTATACTTGTCGTTTGGTTCGGTTTGGCTCAGTACTTTATATTTTTTTAAGAGCATTTTTGATTATTTCATTCTGCGTGGACGGTGACGTCGCTCCAAGTTTCACCACTTAGTAGTGAAAAATAAAAACTTTTTAACAAAAAAATATAACCGACTTCCAAACAAAACACCACAAAGTACAAAAAAACTTTCAATGCCCTTACACCTGCATAATTGAGGACCTAATGAGTGCCACGGATGCCGCTGTGAACGTGGCCACTAAATATTGTCATCATCGACTAGAAAAGAAAAAAAAATAGTTGAGTACATACCCTGTGCCTCGGCGTGGACATCGGACTGCAAGGCCGCCAGTGTTCCGTGGCGGGGTTGTACACATCCACCCAGTCGCTGTCGTACGAAGAGCCCGGCGACGTGTTGCGCCCACCCACTGCGTAGAACATACCCTGTAGCAAAAGAAACATTTTTCGTATGTACGTATACTACAATATAGTTAGGACTCGGCACAAATTATGAAATAAGAATCGTCCAAGTTGAAGGCCTCAAACGGGTTTATCGAGTGCCTGACGTTTATGATAAGTTATCTTATAGCGTTGTGAACACGGAACCCAGTCCCTAACCCTGAACTTGGTCACAAACACTGTCAGGTTGTCCGAAATTATCGTTCAAGTTGAAGGCTCCAAACCAGTATATCAAGTGCCAAAAGGCGACATTATATGATACCGTGATACGTTATCATACTTGACTCTCTGAATCAATATTTTTTCCCTTTCGTAATACTCACGTTGAGAACCGCAGCTCCTAAGCCCGAGCGCGGTACAGTCAGCCTGGGCAGGTTTGTCCAACGGTTATCATCCAAGTTGAAGGCTTGAAACCAGTCTATCGAGTGCTAGAAGGCGATGTATTGAATCGATTTTTTTTTTACTACAAAATTGTGATGGACTGCGTATGAACGTAAACGAAGCAAAAGGAGTATAAGGTGGTAGCAGGTGGCGTTCTGTATTTTCTGCTTACGCCTATGAGAAAAAGGCGTGAGTTCGCGTATGTGTGTAAAATGTGGATGAAGGGAGAGAGAAAGAGATTCAAGTGGAAAGATTTGAATAAAGAATAGGGTATTTTATTACACTGGTTTTTTTTACATTTCTCAAAATCTAGAGAGCAGACAAGGATAATAAAAAATGTTGCTTAAAAATCATAAAAAACAACGGTGTTGGTGTTGTCAGCGTTTTAAAATCTGTAATACACAGAGACAGCACTAACTGCATGTGACGTCACTCACAAGTTCCGCTATATTGAATTAAGCCATTCAGTACAAACGAAATTTTGTGTGACAAGGATAGAAGAATAACTTCTAATTTAAAACTGTACGATTACTACAGTTTTAATAATATCTATCAAATAAGCATTAATTCACGTATATTATTCATAATAGTGCAAATACCCGTTTATAATGGCAAAAAAGTCAGTGAACCATAACTTTTGACAGAAGGGAATGAAAGAACAAAAACACAATGCAACAACCCTACTATGTGACAAGGATAGAAAGATAATAAAGTTTTGAGATGAAATAAATATTTTGTATTTTTTGTATAATAATGATCAAGGGTTACCTTACGAAACGCAATGTAACAACCCCAAGTAATATTCGATACTTAAGGGTAACAAGATAATGATTTTCTACACGGCTCACCTTAAGAAACGCGGCTCCAAGTCCTGAACGTGGAACCGTTAGCCTGGGCAGTGTCGTCCAACAGTTATCGTCCAAGTTGAAAGCTTCAAACAAGTCTATGGAGTGCCGGAAGTAACCTCCCGCGACGTAGATAATGCGAGGTGTATTCGGTCGCCGTTCTTTCACCACGGGCTTCTTATGTAGAGTGAGATCCTGTAATATGACAGTGACATTAGAATATTTAAAAAAAATAAGTACAGACCTGTTGGACCGTCCGTACTTAAAAATTGATGTGCTCATCAAGGTACCCGAAAAATTTTCCCAGTCAACCTTGAATGTAATGCTTTAGCGATAAAGTTGAAAATCAATTAAAGTAATTTGACAGGTTGGTGTAGCTTTATGTTCTTTTTTCATCAGGGAAGTCATCACCTGCACAGCTTTTTCCTAATATAACCAGTTAAAGTAGAATATCAGTTTCTCAGAAAAACGCTCTGAACTTTATACCCCAGTTACTGGGTAACACGATACTACTTGGTAAGACAAATTGCCAAACTTTCGTGCTTGTTATGACTCATAACAAACCGCTGAGCCTCACTTCCTATACTGCTCTCTGAACCCCAAAGTGACTTCTGCGCTGCTATCGACAATGCCATACATATACAAAGCAAAGTTTTGGGCCGACAAAATAAGAATACCGGCTTGACATTTTGCAGGGAGGGGTCTCGGTACGCAATTAATGGTCAACCAAAGTCCAAGTAAAAGCGAAACTGACCTTAAATATTTTTGCGAGGTACTCCCGACAGGCGGGCACTTTCTTCAACACGGTGCACGTACTCATCTGCTCCTTGAGGAAGCTGGGCGTGAGGTACTGACACCGCACCGCTTGTAGGATGTGTTCCATGCGCGGGTGTCGTCTGTCTTCGTCATATTTCACCTGTAGAAAAAAAAAAAACTTAAAAGAGGTATAGGTGGCAGAACCCGGATTTTGAATATTAGATATGAATCAACAAGGCAGTAAAATCTACACTAATATTATTAAGCTGAAGAGTTACTTTGTTTGAATGTTTGGTTGAAAAATTATTTCAGTGTTATTGGTTCTACTATAAACATACAGGTTTTGTTAGGGTAGGCCAGTTTCTAAATAGTCTAGCTTAATTTTGAGTGATTGCAGTAGAGATAAAAAATCAAAGCAACAAAAACTTAATCATTCTATAGTTAACTTGAATTTGCGTTTACCGACGTATAAAAAGTAATTGAAATAAAAAACGGCTAGGTCCTGAATCCTGTTACTTATCAATTTATTGAACTAATTACTTTTTCGCAACCGGATCTGATTGGTGCTTCCGTCTTTGATATAGTTTGTAGAAATGTCTTGTCAATGATAATAGTGTGTTTGAATGATCATATTAGGGTCAGCTTACACTACGCGATGCAATGCTGCATTCAGTTTTTTTATGCTGGCAATACAATATTGATTTATATTTTCCGGTCTAAAAGTCATTTCAGTCCACGAGGTATTCGTTTTTTTTTTACATAAGCTCTGCCCCTCACTAAGAATTTCTCCTGTATCGTGGGCGCGTTAACAAATATACAAACTCACATTCACAAACAGCCAAGCCCAGAACAACTATCTGTAGGCCAAACAAATATATTTTCGTGCGGGAATCGAACCCGCGACCGCGACACGCAGCGCAACAGTCAATCGGTCAACCACTGAGCCAACCGTGTCGTGTGTTAATTTATTGTAACTTTTGCTCTAGCATTTAATGTTCAATCTGAATGCTAATAAGATTCATTTTCCTCTGCAACATCGCATTAGCATTTAAGTTAATTATATTGACACAGTCATATGAATGTCAACGTATAACAGTACAAGTAGAGCATGAGTCTGACATTCTTTATTTACTTAAGTATTTGTATGATGTACTAACACTGCGTTGCACTAGTCATAATATATGCTCTGTGGAAAAAGGCTTATTTGTGCAGCAAATAAGCTAGTTCTATGGTTATGATGATGATTTATGTTACATCTTCATCATCATTGCGAGTCATACAACGTCTTATCTTATACTCGTGATTATATGACTATACGAAATGGGCGCACTCTGGGCTGCCAGCAAGCTACCACCTTGCTGAATTTTTACAAGGCATGATTTTTTTTTCTTCCTATAAATAGCGCCTATACAAGACTAGAGACAGCGGTACCCAATCGAAAAACCTTAGCAAAGAATTACTTAAGTAAAACATGAAATAATTACTTACTAATTGCACAGAGACAAACATTAAGGAATTCACAATGACGTATTTATTTTCCGATAAAGTGATTATTTGATTACAACACAAATTTCTTGCCCACGTCATTCAATGATAAACATTGGCGCGGACGATGAGTGATTTGTGCTGTTTACCTCAAAGCAAGATCGATCATCGTTGACTGTGCCTTTTTATGGCTTGAGACAACATTATTCAATGTAATACTTTTGTGTTATAATGTTGTACAAATTCAAAGTGACCCAGCACCAGTATTATTTGGTATTCAGGCATTATTTGGTCAAATTAGTGTGTATTCTTCACATTTCAATGATATTTTCACGGTTCATTAGCTAGATAAAAAGTTCCGAGTCATCCACGCATTAATTGTTTTTCCCCCGGTTAGCCTCTTAATTGCTGTTTTTTTATAAGTCTTTGGTTGAAATTATCTCGTTTGCAATTTGAAAATTAATCAAATGACTAAAAATTACGAGCTGACTTCAAAAGCAGCTTTAAAACATGCAAAGTAATTGATTGCCAAACGTTGTTTTCCGTGATAACAAAACTGAGAGTCACGGCTTTACTTGAAATATCGCTCTCATATAAGAGTTCAACGATATCTAGTGAGATAAGATAGTGGCGAAGAATGGCAACATTCGCGAGTGGGGCACATCTAGCATTCGGGCGGTCGTTGCTCTACAATTTTAGTATGCAACCAATGATAAACGGATTTACAAAGATTTGCAAAACTTGATAATTATATTTTTTGCGTGGCCTATTGGTAAAGACAATTCGTTAGAGCGATGGTGACGTAATGACCTCGTGTTATTGGCACAATATTATTGCTTCTCAGAGCAACTGATGTTGAATATTCTGCGAACCATTACTATGTTTGACCACGCGATAACAGAAGTGAATTGTCAATTTATTTTGCGATATTAACGGATGTGGCAGAATTTACTTATCATGATAGCGTTAGTTGGAGGTATTCTATAGGTTTTTATTACTGATCTACGGAAGACGAAACCTTAATTCGATTCCTGGCTAGGAGAACCGGCTCGAGACTTCTTTCAGTGTTTTTCGTTATTTCTCGTAGTTTCGTATTTGGCCATTCACGCAGACTTTAAAATTCAATTCATATACAGGATATATTAAAAAATGCATATTTTTAAAGCAGACGACTGTAGGGCGTTGGAAGGCCTCCTACAAGGTGGACCGATAAACTGGTGAGGGTTGCGGATAGCCTATGGATGTGTGACGCACATGACTGGTTGTTGTGGCGACACTTGGGGTAGGCATATGTTTACTACTCAAAATAGAAACCTAGCTTCGCACGAATGCTAATTATATACACAAACCTACCTTGTTTATCGTTCTTTCTATAAGTGAAAACTTTAACAATTAAAATCCATCGCGCGGTTTAGAAGCGAGTAGGTCGAGAAACTAACAGAGAGAGACAGCGACTTCGTTTTGTTTTATTTTGAGAAGAGTTACATTATACTAGTACCTACTACCTACCAGTTCTTGAAACCCAAAGCCTAAACGTTATGTATTGACATCAGCTTCGAAATCAAATAATTGCAAGCATGATGGTAAATTATCTCATGATTATTGCTGTAATTGGTTGAACAAAAACCCGACAACCGATCAAATCATGACATGCCATTTGACCTTTGGCAACACATTACAATATTAAACAAGCATGCAGAAACTGGGATTTAGTATTGAACAATGCTACAGTGACACACATTTTGTCGTTCATTGAAAATTAGCACCAATTTTTTAATTTATAAGTAATTCCTAATGTGTTGCGTAACGAATTATTTTTAATGTTAATTATAATACTTAAGACAAGGCCGAGTTTTATCACTGTTATTTACATCACCAGTCGACGTTTACGGTGCCTGGGAGTCAGGCCTCCTATCTGTGAGGGAGAGTTAACCGTAAGGCGTTGTCCTAGTCGGTTACGATCGTACGGCGTTTTGAAATTTCGGTGTTGTTTGCCACTAACGCCTAGGTACGCGTTCTTCACGAGTTATAGGTATGCAGCACCCGGAAAGGACTTCATGAAAATAGAGGTGGCAGGTGGATGAATCTTAATGATGCGATTTCGTGGGGGCCGAGTCACCCGCGTCCGTAGGAAAATACTCTTCAGCGAATTCCTACATGTGGTCCCCGGGTGGTGCTAAACAGGTGACACTAACCGCCTCTGTGGTCTAGTGGTTATACCACCTGATTCAGACCCAGAGGTCCCGGGTTCGATTCCCAGCGGGGGCAAATTTTTTGCTCGGTTTGGTTGGTGGTAGGACTTGTTATAAGTCCGCCTGGCAAGCTACCACCATCATGTCTAAGACTGTCGCCATAGCAACAATGTTAACAGCATTTTTGTGTTCCGGCAGTTAGAGGTATGATAGCCAGTTCCTCTGTGTAAGAGGATTCCGGGGAAACTCGCTTCCATCTACGGCCTAATCATCACATTCCATCAGGTGAGATTTGGGCCAAGAGTTTCCCCGTTTTGTTTAAAAAAAATAAAATAATAATAACGTCATTAATCACACAAATTTCTTTAGAGTTATAATGAATAATAATTAATTGAAGCTTGTAAAGCATCGGGCGAGCACAGGAATCATTTTCATCGCGATTCGAAATCTCATCGTTAACTCGTACGATCTTTAGCCAAATCAGGACGACGCCTAACCTACCACGTGGGCCTAGGAATATTCTCTCTATTTATTTATTTAACACTTTCAGCACAAAAAGAGTACAGAGGCGGACTTAATGCCATTAGTTATTCTCTACCAGTCAACCTCTATCTACGTAATATAATTTACTTACCCAGCTCAGCACTGCATTGTAGACCTCCCTTTCTTCCCTGACGTTCAGTTCGTCTTTCCGAATCATACATATTAATTCTTGAGGCGTTAACTGTAGGAACTCTTCTTCTTGACACACCTGTAACAAATAAAGTTGTTTTAGTTATTTGATAACATTCCTTTCAATTAGAAATATTTGCAGTTAGCTCCTAAAATAAGCCACAAGCTGGCATGTACATACATGAGGGTTTTCAGTTCAGAGACAGCTTGAGAATCGAAAGGGTCAAGCAAGACAGACCCTTAGGGTTTGCATTAGGCCTTCTTTTAAAACAGAGTCGTTGCGAAACCTCACGATTAGCGTAGATTACTATTTCTTTACCTACCCCTACCTGCTGATATCATTTCAAACACAACGTAATATTTAGACATTTCTATCGAGATAACAGAAACGCGCGATTTCGTCAGAATGCGATCGTCTTCGGCAAAGACATTGCATCAAAATGCCTTGGCTTAAAACATTATGCACCAAAGTATATTGTGAAACTTGTATGGAATTTATAACATCTGTATTTCCCCAAGGATCACGCCAAAAGGCAGCCTTTACCTATCTAAAGATTAGATGAAGATAAGAGACAAGGGAGCTAGAAGTCTTGCCACGCTAACCAATCGATTACAAATCGATTTTGAATAAGTGCTCGTTAAACACAAAAATGTAGTCATTTCCTGCGATACCGATCACCATTTAGACTGCTAATCCTAAGACGTCAGCAGACGTTCACTCACGAAGTGCCTTATTGTGCCTTATCTATAGTACCGAATTCGCAATACGCTTGTTACCAAATCACGCGTCACCTATGTACGCACTTCGCAATTGCCCACGTCGCGCGTCGAGCCGTGACTAGGCTCTTTATCCCGTGATGCCATTTTAACTAGTCATGTCGCACGATGTCACTCACGTTGTAATGTTTACTTGGATTATCATCACTGCAGCTGTGACTTTGATAGAACACGTGAGCATTTCATGAACTTTTCACGATGATCTAAGTTGAAAGTGGGAATAAAATTGTAAATTAATGGCTTTGGTAGTAAATTGTAATTTATATAAATGTTTCGTTTCTTCTATATTTAGCTAAATGAGCAAAACGTGTAAATGCTCGCTTTATTTAGGGGAATCCGAAGTTCGATCGTCTTCGTCCGATCCATAAATCGTGCTTATGTCCGCGATGACTTGACAAAAATCTACTATACTGCGTATTAGGTTTTAGTAGATTATTTTGTAGATTAGATAGTTTAGCGTAGTTTTTTTTTGTGTTGTTGTATACAATTATTCAAGAGCTTGGGAGTTCGTTCCAGTATTTTGTTGGAAGATTATTCTAGGTACTAATGGGGGCAGAAGTGCAGTAGTCGTACACGCCCCAAAGCTACTGTCCAAAAAGTTCTTTGTTGTAATAATTGTGAGAGTGGGGTGGACTAAATGCCTTAAGCATTTTCTACCAGTTAACCTTTTGGTAATGCAGAGCCAAATAGTTGTAAGTGTTCCTGTAAGTACCTGAGTAAAATGCCTCTCAATGAAGTGATGGGCCTTTTTCTTGAGGTCGACGCAGCCGTGCTGCTCCGCGAAGTTGCCGATGCCGATGGCATTGGACGGGTCCAGCTGCCGCTCCAGGAAGGCGCAGCACGCGTCGATCACGTTCGATATCTGTCGGCACACAGCTAAAATAAGTGTAGATTGCTAAAGTTTACACATTTATTTGTAACTGAGCTCTGTCAATTCTCTGTTTAAAACAGTCTCTGTTTAAGGAAGGAATAAGACTTTAGTTGTTTTCAGCAATGAGAGAGGCGGGCTGTAAATCAGCGTTGACCAGTGTTGTGGCTATGCTGCACACTACATGGACCGCTCCTTTTGTCATACTGAGAACCACGTTATTTTATAAGAAATTGTTGTATTCTGATTGTAGTGTTGGCAATAAATGTTTCATTCTACTATTTTATTTCAAAAACATGAATCAACGTTTTCTTTTCCAAGTGTAAATATTGCTTGAAAAAACCACGATTCTAGACAAGCGAATTTGTATCAGCATAGCCATTGATCCATCACAAGAGACATCGCCCCATAGGTAGTTAAAGTTTTCTCAGGAAAATTAGTCAAAGTGACAAAACCATTACTGGCATTTATTGAAATGATTGTTTCTTAGTCATTGCAGGTTCAAGTAAAGCTGAGGTCAAGAGGTTGGAATCACCCTCAAGAGGCTAGAATTTTCCCAGGATGGATGACCTGCTGTGGAATGATGAGGCAGATACAATAAAAGTAATAATATAATAATTGCATTTCCCTGAATTATTTATATCACTTGAAAGAAACTTGACAAGCGAATTTGTATCCGCTTAGCTATTGGTCCATTACAAGAGACATTGCCCCAGGCAGTTAAAATTTTCTAAGGACTTAGTAAAAGTGACTACATTACTGGCATTTATTGAAATTATTGTGTTACTCATTGCAGGTTCAAGTGAAGCTAAGGTCAATAGACTCGAAGAGGATGGAATTGGCCCAGGGTGAGGTGACCTGCTGTGTGATGATGATGAGGCAGATATAATTAGAACTATTTTAGTAATAAAAACTATTACATATGGCTACAAGTTAATTGAAAATTGAGATGACAGCGAATAGAGATTTATGGCAGGAGAACACATGAGGCGCCGACCGCAAATGAAATGGGATGATGTACCTACCAAAAAGTTTTTTTTTTAATTTATCGATCTCCATATAAAAGAGAACACATAAATACTATAATCAGTATACATTTCGTCGGTTGCAATCAGTGTCATTTGAATTATTTTGTAACAAAGAAAGGAAAGGCGATGTAAACAAGCTTACTTAGGTATGCATAAATTACCGAGAATGTGCATGTACATGAATGTTAATCAATACGATGATAAGTTCATTCTACACTCAGATAATATACCTAATACTATTCTAGTGTGGATTTTAAGTTAAACTATACCATACTAGCTTTGCTTGCGACGTCGTACGCGCGTATTCTGTCTAATCCAACTTTCCGTAGGAATTTTGGGAAATACTCTTTTGGTGCTCCTTTACTACACTCCCCAAGTAACCAGTAACATGTCAAATTTCAGCTTTCTACGACTAGTCGTTTCGGCTGTGCGCTGTCTGTCAGCCAGTACCCCAGTAACAGAAGAATAGGCAATATGCATGCAATTTTTTATTTGAAAAATTAAATACTTATTAGCTCTAGTAAACAATCATGAAATTATTTTTTTAAATACCTTCATCATTTATTAAGTTATAAAGCTTCAAAGACTACAGTTAGAAAGAGAAGTCCGATACGTAATGTGACGTCAAATTACACGATGACTATACAGCTGCCATAGAAAACAGCGTTTTCGCGAGAGGGACAGATATATTTGTTTAAAATAATTGTATCTCGTTCGTTTTTCGAGCAATTTAGATTCCAATTTCACAGTTCGTATTATATTTTCGAATACTTTTAGATAAACTGTTCAGATAATAAATACTTTTTTCATGCATATTCCCTATTGTATACATATTTTTTCAGGATTTAAATCAACTTAGGAAAGGTAAGATAAATTGACGACAATATGATAGGCAGAATGAAGATATCAATCTTTCTTTACATCATCATAAACAAATTTGAAAAACGGATATTTGAGTGATAACTTATCATTATTTAATTAAGTTGAATTCAGATTATTCATTAACTTTGGCTGCTTACAGAGAAAAAACCCCGAGTTTGTCATCGATATCAATTAATTTTTTGCTATTAAGTTTTTTTACGCAGTCAATAAACTGGTCTACTCTGTCCTACGACCCGCCGCGCCGTGACTATACTGATGACGTAGTGAGTTTTTAAAGCAGATAATGAGCTAATCGAAATAGGTGTTTCACTTATTTCTGACTAATGTGGGATTTACCTGTGTACCTATTGCTTCCTTCTTTTTTTTACAGTACAACGGGAGTATGCTTTGTTTTTTTTTTGTAATAATACAATAATATATTATTACCTACGTGTCCATTTACCTACAGGCTAGCTAGGCAGAGATATACAAGGTGATGCTTTTAATTCATATTTTCTGAAAAATATTCATGTGTGGAACAGCTGACATCCAAAGCCATAGTAAAAGTAATACAATATTATGAGTACTTCCGGCCGCCATGTAAAATGAATTGTATAGAAGAGTAAGCCAGTTATCTATATAAATGTTATTTTTTGTTTTATTAATAGTCTCACGTTAGGCCACTATCTGACTTGTTGGTAAGCGATGATGCGTACCTAGTACAGACACTAGCACATCAAGCTACCAGAAACTGGCAAATGTTCTCAATCAACCTTGAACCTACTGCTTGAGCGATAAAGTTGAAAATCTATTTGTGTGAAATGTCCAAGTATATTATTATTATTATTTGGAAAAAACATGAACTGTTTCTTAGCTCTTTGGCTAGTTTTAAGCTACATCAACGGGCCAAGCCAAGTCAATGTAGCGTGTGGTGAGTGCTTAAGTGTTTTGAGGAGAAATTTCATTTTCCTCTAGCTGTATGAACTTCCGTACTATTCTGCAGGTATTCAAAATTGCAGCTTTTTGAAGTGTTATGTAAACTGAGTCTTTGAGGTCTATTAATTTGAGGCTATGGTGGAGATGGTTCGGTATTATCCCTGTAGTGGAGACAACAATAGGTACGACATAAACTTTATTTTGCCTCCATATTCTAGTCACTTCCTCTTTTAGCTCTGCATATTTACTTATTTTTTCCGCTTTGTCTTTAGCTTAATCCATGCATAGGAAATGGAACTAACATAACTATTGAAGTTTAATCATAACACAACGTATAACTTACTTGGAACATGGTGGCAGCAGGCAGCAGCTGGCAGACGGTGATCTCAGTGATCCTGATCTTGCCAGTGTACAGGAAGTACACTAACCACGCGATGGCCGACGGACATACGCCTTGTAGACGTACTCGCGACATCTCGCACTCTTTCAGGCCACTTGTGAACATTGCCTGTGAATAGAACGGCAAGTTAGAACCGCTTCAACCAAGGTGTTTTATCAGTAAGCATAGAATTTGGAGTGTTGGTCTGCTGCGTCACTCTCTGCTGGTAACATGTAAATAAGTGTTCAAATAAAAGCGTATCATACTTAATGAATCGAATTTGACCAACCAATTCTTCAATATTTCCAGTTGTACTTTAATCTTGGGTTTATCATTAATATCTGATTTTACTTACAATCTATCTTTCAAACAGGAAGTGAATCACTTCAAATGAGTCATGAAAGGCAATTGTAAATTTGACGCATCACAACTGAATACTGGTTTGATCTAGGTCGGAACCTAGAAACACACCGTTACGTTGCCTTAATAGTGCCTCCTAATATTAAACAGTTTTATATGATAATGATATTGTTGGCAGATACTATTGAAATGTATTTCAAACGTGCTACAGTGTAACTGAGTTTTTAACGGACAAAACTGTTTCTATAAATACCTGTAATTTTAATGAATTAATTATTCATTTACTTTAGGAATTATACATAATTATTATTTACTAGCTGACCCGGCGAACTTCGTTCCGCGTAACAGTCGATTCTTTTTTTTAAAAATAAACGTAGCCTAATTTACTCCTTATTACATCAGCTACCTGCCAATAAAAGTCCCGTTAAAATCGGTCCAGCCATTTCAGAGATTAGCCGGAACAAACAGACAGACAGACAGACAATAAATTGTAAAAATGTCATTTTGGTGTATGTACCGTATATAATTATATTCATTTACATGTAGTAAATTATTTCCGTTATTTCAATATTACAAACAGACACTCCAATTTTATTTATATGTATGTATAGATGTATAGATGACATGGAATTTTAATTTATGTTTGTTTATTTATATTTCGACCACGATTTTTATTCTTATACTGTTAATGACAATTTAAATGTTTAACCATTTTATTTAATGTAGGTATATTTTTTTAATTAATTAATGTTTTAATTACAATTTGAATTTTAATATTTTTTGTTATTGAATGGTACAATTAAGGTAATGTTTTAGTGAGATTTTAAATATTGACAAATTTTGTAAAATGGAAATGTTTGCATGCCGAATGGTGAAATATGGCAGAACTCTGATTTATACCTACTAACATCTACTTATGTATTACCCATATTTGCAAATAAATGCTATTCTATTCATTTCCCGATTTCGCCTGACTGAAAACAATGATGGATGAGGTCTACCTCTACGATGGAAAAAGCGAGCCCGGTGCCCAGAATATGCCTGTTCACTATTTCTTTGAAGTATCAGCCTTCAAAGCGGGTATAGGTGATGTGCTGTGCCTAAAATAAATGTGAAAAAGAGCATTATTTTTAAATAGCTTTTAGCTGCTTTTTTACCGACTTCCCAAAAAGGAGGAGTTTCTCAATTCGGTTGTATCTTTTTTTATGTTTGGCACCTCATAACTCCCGTCATTTATGAACCGATTTGAAAAATTCTTTTATTTCATTATTTTATCTGAAAGGACATACTTCTCGATTGGTCCCATTTAAATTTTATCAAAATCGGTTAGGAAGTTTTGATTTTAAATCAAAATAGCTGGAATTCGTTTACTCGGATGACAAAAAACCATAATCCAAGTAAACGAATTCCAGCTATTTCGATTCGAAACTGCGTAATTGGCTTTCCTACGATTTTGCAGCGGTATTGTTAGGTTAGGTAAGGTTAGTACAAAAAGTGAAAAATAAAAATATTTTTACAAAAAACTACAACCGTGTTTTTGTTAGTTTCTTCGAATTTTGACCGACTTCCGAAAATGTTTCTTTGTTGTGTTTTTTTTATTTGGAAGTCGGTTGTAGTTTTTTCCTACCCGCACTTGTGGCTAACATATAAAAACAAAGGTTTTTCTAAATCCGACTAATGGTAGGTCCAGAGATTAGCGCGTTCAAACAAACAAATCGTTCAGCTTTATTATATGTACCTATACTATTTATATTATAATTATGTAGAGATTAGCCTATAGTGTCACTTTATTTTTTTTATTTTTTTGGGGTGGGAAATCATCCAATGACTCCTTGCGCTCTGGGTGGAGCGGGATTGAGTGTTGTCAGACTTCTACTGACTAAAACCCAACCCTTTGTGTTCCGGAGCCACGGTATCTCTTTCGAATAGTCCCGCGACTCCGGCAGGCGTCGGCCCTTTCGGGCGCCCCTGCAGGGCAAAGGTCTACCCAATATTGTTCCAGATACTAAGTTCTCTTGCCTTCCTTCTCGAATCAGCTTTTGTGGGGAGTTCAGGCCAAATCGGTATCACTTTTTGTGCCAGAAAGCAGTTCAGAAAGTAATATAACTATTGCAATTATTTTAAAATGAATAATCCGAAATATAATAATAATATAATAATATAATATCCTTGGACATTTCACACAACGCCATATAGTCCCAAGCTAAGCAACCTAATGCTTGTGTTATGGTAACGATATGGCTGATAAACTACTCATATACATTTTTTTTGTTGTAAATACATACATATTATAGATAGAAAAACACCCGGACTCAGAACAAATACATGTAGGTCGTACAAATATTTGTTCCGTGCGGGAATCGAACCCGCGACATGCTGCAAATGTCAATTACCCATGAAATGAATACTAACTCATGAAAACAATGCTTTCTGTCCTCTTTATCCATAAACTTGTAGCTATGCCAAATCTTACACTCCTTCATGCGCACAAAATACTTTTTTTTTTGCAGGATTAGTTTTCTCTACACAACTACCTATTAATATATCTGATTAAACTATTACCTACGGAAATGTTCCTTTGCAAAAGTGTGACGGACATTTTCTATCGTCAGAGTATGGGGATTAACCGTGTTTACAAAGTCGCAATGACATGAAAATGTTCAAGTCATTGCGCACGTTTTGAATATTATACTTCGGAAAATTGTTGTGTTGTTAGTAACAATATTTGTTGAGCTTAGAGGCTCGCCTATGATAAGGAGTCACTGTTTATCGAAGCGTTTTACAAGTAGATACCGACTCATTGAGCGCGTGTGAATGAATGAGTAACAGCTCAGTTTATGTACCTATTGGTACGCGATTGTTAATTAGGATTGTAATGTATAATAGCCCAATACACCAATTAGATGGAAAATCGTGAAAAATAAAGACCACCACGTCAACCAAACAGATTGGTGATCGTTAGCAATAATAACGTTGAAATAGGATGTAGACAAACATCCAACATCCAATCAAAATAAGTAAATATTTGATGACATGTTTTAGGGTAGGTAATACTATTCACAGATCAGGCTATGATTTTAGAAATGGTTTTATAGGAATACGAACCTTATTTTCATTGGCGTAATGTTCACATTCGTACGAGTGAACGTGAGCTTGTACAAGTGTTTTATACGATTGTGCACCATATTTTATTCAGATAAGGTTTATAATCGTATTCAACGCTTAGTTGAATTTCATAAATGCCCTTATATGCTTTTCTAAAAGACTTAAGTGTTGATGTTGATTAGTCTTTCAGTTGTAAACAGATGGAATGTCATTATATACAATTTTATTAGTATACATAATGTGTAGGTTACCTTCAAAGGATACAGTTAGAATCACAAAACCATTAATAATGAAAATAGATGTATGAAGGTACCTAACTCATATTAGTATTATTGTATTTAATATATATTATTTGCATACATATTATGTGTATTAATATTATGTTTGCAGCATGACTGGCAATTATTTAATTAGCGACGTGTGATAAACAATATATTTTATTATGATTACGTGACATCCGGTCGTCGACTTTATAGTACGCTTCGATGAGCTTATTAAAGCCAGTTGAAAACTATGAGCTAAGCTAACTAGCTTAACTGCAACCTAGCTGACGAAATGTTCCATGGTTTGAGCAGTTTGCGGTTTACAGACAAGTATAAGAATATTAGACATTTTTAACGCGTGGAAGTTATGGACTCACGGATGTGCTCCGCCCTGGGTCGGATCTGCACGGAGTCTGACAGATCAGCCAGACTCATACTAACTAAAACCATACGCTGTTCTGCAGCTACCTGTAGCCGAGGCGCTGGAGTGCTAGCAAATTTCGTTAAACTCCCTCCTCCACGGAGGAAAAATTACCAAGGTAAGCGAGCTTTTGGTCTGAGCTAAACTTACTGATAATAGGTCTTGGTTTGCAACCGTCCGTAATCAAATAAACTTATCATATTATGTTAATAATTTTCTTGACACGCCAATTACCCAATAAGACGAGGTTGTCCAACTAATACCTTGGTACGACTTCTACCTATCAGTCGAAATGTTGATTGATGAGGAGTTTTTACAGAAATCATCATTGTTTGTCGAAGCAATATGAGCTTAGTGTCTTGATGTAGGTTGTGGTACTATTCGAATTATCTTTATGATAGTAATCCGATAACAATCCTACTTCTTTCAAGCCGACTTCTGATTTATTAAAGTGTGGATGTAGTGTGGCTCTATACTAGGCCTTCGTATAGGTACTTCAGGCAGACTGGCTGTTCGTCTCTTCGGTTTGGCTTAAACCGTTCTCTCCAGAAGCGGTAGCAGATTTAGACTTAGGCTGGGTTGCACCATCTTACTTTAACAATAACAAACATCAAAACTTCAGTTAAAGTATCGATTAGGCCAAAAACTAGTTGCACCATTTGACAAATAGTTAAATGACGTCATAACTTTAACCGTAACTGTAACCGCTCACTTTCCGCTGGTTAGTGTTATTGTTTGTGTTAAATTATCCGTCAAATATCAAACGCGTAGAATATAATCTCTTGACTTGACTCTTCCCTTTAACTTTAACAAAGCTAATGAATTCGCTGGTGCAACACATTTCACTATAACCGTTAAAGTCTTCGCTACTGTTAGTGTTAAATTTGACGCAAACTTTAACTATAACTTCTTCTATGGTACAACTCAGCCTTAGACTTATATTCTAAGCTCTTTTGAAGGATACGATCGATTCAGCCGCAACGGAAAAAAATCCTCGATTAATGTCAATAAATAACAAGCCGTAACAGTCAATCGGACTGATTGAACTGGAGGAAATGACTTAGAAAACAGGGGTTAGTTACCTATAATTAAAATACTCACTTTGAAGTACGGACTACCCGCAGCTAAGACGACTTTGTGAACATGGAACAGCTCATTGCCGACTTCCAACACGACGTCAGTCAACATGTGGTGTGAACGCATCGTGAACATCATCTGAAAACACAACTTGTTAAACTGTGTGACCAAATATTTGAACGCACCTAATACAACAGAACAAGCGGATCGAGTGTATTCCCATTCCAATAACCATAGAATTCTTTTGGTACACATGTAGGTAGGTACAATTTGACTAGTTTAATTTTAAAGTAGAAAAACAAACATTTTGGTTTTGCTGTATGAGCTGGAAAATGTAACAAAATATCTGTTTAACTTTGGTAAGTAAATACTAATTACACAGCATATACAGTTATGGGAAAATGTGTGAAACTTTAAATAATTAATTAGGGTATAGATATATAAATATCATCATGGCTAGCATAGGTTTTTCCTTAACGCTAAAGAATTAAACCTAGGCTATCCAGACCGATGCGTTGTTTAAATAGGATCATAATCATTAGGCCTCATCTTCGAAAGAGTCAGAGGAACGCAAAGAGCATTGGGAGGAACACGGATGGGTTTTAGTCATTAAGTTTGACACTCCCTTCCGCTCCGCACAGAGCTGAAAAAGTCATTAAATGATTCCCCATCAGAAGCATTTATATATTTATAAATGCTGCTGCCTGCTTTACTACTTAACACTGATATTTTAATTTTTATTACATATTTACAATTCAATTAGGTATTTATAATCGTGCTCTTATTAGATAACAATTCTTTATTACATCAAAAAAAACCGTTACTATGGCCAAGGCTTGGAGTAAACCTCAGGAACCAGTATAAAAATATCAACCAGTCATCGTTACACAAACTATTCCGTTTAGATTATCTGATTTATGGTCACCATTACAGAGTCCAAGGTCCGTTTGTTATCACAAACAGAAGACAAGAAAACATGCCTCTTTCATAAGTTTTATAATGGAATGATGTATCTTGACTATTATAAAAGAGTATAGAAAAAATCTGATTTCCATCTCAAACTTATGCAGCAAAACAAGTTCTCAACTGACAGCGTCGATAGCAGACGGAATTTACAAGCGTGACTCAGCTCAAATAGTACATCAATTTTATTTATGTAAGCATTTCGAACTAAAGTCGTTACAAAAAAAAATACAATCATTTCCATATATATTAGACACTTATGTAAATACAGCTCGACAAAAATGAAGTACCTAGCTATGAAGGTGGCTGATAAAAATATGCATTGTCATGGCGGAGCGTGGTGCGAACCGGCGATACGGATAAAGTAGCGAAGTTACTATGTTTATGTACTGACTATATTATGTAGGTGTTCAGTTCAACGCGTTCTTATAACATTCTGTTTGCCCATAGCGGCCTAGTCTCAAACTCGAGTTATTTGCATGAGACTTCATGGCCTCATTGTCTCAGTATTGTCTCTATCATTCATAGTAGCGTCAATGAGGACAAGAAAAATAACGAATATCCATCTGCCTTTTCAATTATGCTGCAATGAAAACCGCAATGTTCTCACCATCAGAAAAAGTAATCGATGTGTTGTTGGCATCTGTACCAATAAATGCTCAACTGGCGAAATAACGTCGATGGTCTAGACTCTATGGTTATAAAGAGACATTAACAACTTTGGCAAACGGATACCATTACAGTTGGATAAAGCATAGATCAAGTAATATCAGCAGACATTGTAATTTTTTCCTACCACAAAATTTATTTATTCTGCATGCAAAAGGATTTTTTCGACAAAAAAGAAAAAGTAAGTACTATTAACATAATATTGACACAGTACCTCAACCAAACATTTTGGGCATGCTAGAGCCTTGAAATATTAGATAGGTACAACGAACGATGATTAATCTATAAATTTTAGCTACAAAGCCTCATACCACGAGGCCGAAGTCGTGAGCAATTACTTGTAAATAAATACAAACTTAACATATTCATAGACAATTTTGCATACTTAACCATAAGCAATTTCGTAATTAAACAGGATCTTTAGGGTATAAGATACTGTATAATAATGGTGTAAGTGGAATTCTCGGATTCCATGCTCACCAATTACAACGGTGGTACCGATATAATGTATAAGGTATAGCTAGTTTAACACGATTCTGCTAATGAAAGTAAGGCGACGCCGTATTGAATGGCAGTAAAACGTCATGACAGCGTGAGCCAAGGATTTTTCCGCAAACAATGATTGTCTTTGACGCATAGTTAGTCATACGTTCTGCTTTCACGATTCCATAAAAGTACCAAACATTACAAAAAATGTTATACGCAATACACACATCTGAGCTAAACATATTAGATAACCGAAATAACCAATGCAGAGCGGATTGAGTACAAGGGTTTCCACATGGTGTGGGTATTAAGACGTCACCATGACAGAGCATTTCTAGTCACGTAGACCAAAACTGAGAGGCATAAATAAATAAGACAGTGATCATAATAATTTACAATGCCACGATAGTGCTACTTTTATAATGACCATTGGATCCGAATTTTAAGTGATATCTTCGAAAATCGTAAATAACCACTCTTTCTCCAAAAAACATGTTAAGATAATAACGACGCGTTATATCCGGCCAATTCGAGGCCCTTTCTCGCTTTTACATTTAACAATTTTAAGAGAAGGCACAATGTCCGGGATAAAGCCGATTTCAATTGCAAAATAAATAACGGATGCAGTCGCGGCTGCAGCGAACAATGCACTATTTCTTTTACAATTTCTAACAAAACGATATTGGCACTAATAAAAAAAATGCCGAAACGTGGCTTTTAAATTGGTTTATTATGATGACATATTAGTTCATCTTTCACAACTTTCTTGCAAGGTAAAGCTCAAACCAAACAAACACTGCTAGAAGCTGCAGCGGCTTCAATAAGTTTGGAATGAAGTACTGCTAAACGTTTTTTTTGCTGGTTTTCTGATGAGTCAACAACTTTAAGTGAGATGATTTTTCAAGATAAGTTTATGAGGGACATCTAAGTTCAAGTTTGTTGGGCTAATAAACAATTTATGGTAGAGTATTTGGTAGGAGAAGCTAGGTATGATAAGTTCTTTATGGCTACCTTCTCGAACAAGATGATACAAGAAGATGTATTATTATTGATCCAAAATATCGGAAATATTTCGATACTAATCTCCACAATAGAAAAAAGTACGGCGAATATTTCAATGTTAAGAGTCCTATTACATTTTTTACGGAAATTCATGATTTTTGACGCTGTAATTTTCAGCAGCAGTAAGATATTTTAATTATTTGATCCTGAATAACGATAGGGCCAGTCTCTTTCTTGTAAGTTAGAGTTACACATTTTCATTTTTCTTTTCGTGTAATTTACTATAAATATTTTACGAACTCAGTTTGCAAGAAAATATGTCGGCGATGGAACTTTGACGTTCAAATTCACATTGTTACAATCAATTCTTTTAAAAGCTGAAATTACTAAAAGGTAAATTGAATGTTTTACTTGTTTATTGGAGTTCTAGAATTTCTTTAAATTCCTTGAGTTTTCACGGAAAAAAACGTAAAGAAAACCTAATTTAAGCCAGAAATGTCTTGATTCAGCGTCCATTATATTCCAAATAAAAACAATTTTATCAAATAAATTAATATGATATAAAATTTCGATCTACAATGAATACGTTTCATTAGTTTTCGTTTGTCAATATAATAAAACAAAATTACAATAAATAAAATTAAAGTACTATATATTCTGCGTCAATTCAGCGCGCGCGCTCCTTAGTCTCGCGCGAGCGCCCAAATTAACTATAATCCTATTCAGACTAGTAAGTATCAAAATTGTTTCGAGGACTATAGATGTACTCCCAACGCAGACCAACGTAACTTCGTCTATTGCAAACGAGCATTTACGATTTGTAATAGGACTCTTAAGTTACCTACTACAAAACGATACTATTATTACAAAAGTCTGCAACATTAGGAAATTATAGATACATAGACTGACAAACAGTTTATTTTTAATATTCTGTTTTGATATAAGCGGTCTGTAATCACATACATAGATAGTTATTTTTAGAAACACAAATTTTGTATTAGTCAATAACTAGGAAGCTACTACACAACCGGATGATTTCGCCATAAGAGGCCAATCTTCAGTGAGGACTGTTGAGAATCAAGAAAACACAAGTCTTGTAAATACTAAATACATAACAGGAATCCATTTAGCCAAAAAAGTGTTTAACGTGGCTCGAATGCTGCCAGTCATGTTGGTGGTTGCGAAGCAGTCCCGAGAAATGACGTCGCGACTTCGCGAGTTCACGGCCGTTGGACAATCACTGTGCCACTTTATTAACGCTCGGTGCTAATGCCCGATTTTTAATGTGTTACTGACTGTCATTGCTTAAACTTCCTCTAGAGTCTTCTTCTTCTTTGTGTTGCTGGCACGACACTAGCTCAAATTTGTGTGGCACTTCCACAACATCGTTAATGGCAGCGGTCACTTTGGCTGCATGTTTGGCCACTTTGCAAGGTTGGCATTTTTGGAGAACAGCATTCTAGAGCCGACTGCTATTCTCCATAGTTTTACGCTGAAGGCTGTTTTGGTCCAGTAGAAGTTAAATCGTATCCAATATATTTCTCTAAAGAACTAATTGGAGATTTGAAAAGCCACTTTACTGTGTTACTTTTATTAGATAGCCCACCGGCACTAATATGACAGTATTGCAATTTGCAATGCAAAACGGGCATGTAAATTCGACTTATTAGCTTCTATTGCTTGAGAAAAGAAATCAACCGTTAGATGTGATTGCATCGATGTGACGTTACATGTGACGGTCAAGACGTTTGCATTTAGAGTAAGGAGCATCAGCATTCTCTTGATTTCACTTTGGTTGCCCGGTGCATTGGCTTTAACAGTAAAGTCAAGTCCAACTTGAATTTGAAAGTCGTTTCAGGTGGCAATTTATAAGTCACGATTAATATCTGTCATTTACTCACACAAATCTAACTCAATTTGGGTAAAATGAGGAGCAAGTCAGAGGAATCTTTTCACACTACCTGGACGAAGACGTCAGATTATATGTCATGCAAACTCAACCTAAAGTAATTCATTATTGTCTGTTGTGATGAAATTCAGTGCAATATTATTGCCCGGAGGTCAATAATGTGATTTGAATTTGGAACTTAACTTGAAGACCCACGGGAACTTCTCGAGGCCAGCCACATCTCTTCATGAGTTGCGAACAATTTTCTTGCAGCAGTTGTGATAAGTAGAGTATGCTCCTCTAGGGTAAAGGTAGACACCTTGGCCTACCTTGAATCCCTTGCTGCATTCAGGATTCACTCTTTCTCGCTACGCTCGGGCACGGTAAAGAGTAGATATCTATACTGTGGCTCGGATGTTAACTTGCGAATCATTCGTTATGTTCGGGATTTAATATGACGCCCGTGACATAAGACACTGCTTTATCTCGTCTGTGCATAATCTACTATTGGCAGGTATGGAAGTGGAATCCAAGTTGTGAGTAATAAAATACTCTGATTTTTTCGATGAGGTGCTGGCTTTTAAACAGAAATTTTAATGTCGATTAATTATCACTGATCAATAAGAATTACGACACCTGTTGCCGGAAATATCTGCTGACGTGTTTAGTTTTTCTGATAGTGTCCTAATTACTAGTTTATATGGTTTATTGACCCTTCCATGTACAATGTTTTTACCTTGGATGTATCCAAGGTACAAACATTGGACTTTAACATCTTATTATTACAAGATGATAAAAGTACCGAAGTAGTATACCTATAAATAATTTGGAACACGAAGTCCAAAATGCAATTTTATCATTAAGAGTCCTATTACGAATCGTGAATGCTCGTTTGCAATAATCGAAGTTACGTTGGTCTGCGTTGGGAGTACACCTATAGTCCGCGAAACAATTTTGATACTTACTAGTCTGAATAGGATTATAGTTTATTTGGGCACTCGCGCGAGACTGAGGAGCGCGCGCGCTGAATTGACGCAGAATATATAGTACTTTAATTTTATTTATTGTAATTTTGTTTTATTATATTCATTGGAGACTGAAATTTTATATCATGTTAATTTATTTGATAAAATTGTTTTTATTTGGAATATAATGGACGCTGAATCAAGACATTTCTGGCTTAAATTTGGCTTTCTTGTTTTTTTCCCTGAAAACTCAAGGAATTTAAAGAAATTCTAGAACTCCAATAAACAAGTAAAACATTTAACTTACCTTTTTGTAATTTCAGCTTTTAAAAGAATTGATTGTAACAATGTGAATTTGACCATCAAAGTTCCATCGCCGACATTTTTTCTTGCAAACTGAGTTCGTAAAATATTTATAGTAAATTACACGAAAAGAAAAATGAAAATGTGTAATTCTAACTTACGAGAAAGAGACTGGCACTATCGTTATTCAGGATCACATAATTGAAATATCTTACTGTTGCTGAAAATTACAGCGACAAAAATCATGAATTTTCGTAAAAAGTGTAATAGGACTCTTAAGATTCTTTAGATAATATGCTACTTTTTGTGTAGGTACACAAAATGTGCTCTTTGGTCTTGTAATTTCGCGACCATAATATATTCTCGCTCGCTTTGCGACGCGGTTTTCTCGCGTGTCCTCATGCGGTTGCGGAATCCGGGGCCAAAACCAATTCACGGCATTGGCACAAAATGGCACATTGGCACTCACACCATGCGGACCATGCAAACAACATATTTTGTATTTGCTTTTCAGTTTTACAATCAAGATGATTTTAGCATAGGCAACAGATTCAGTTGAAAAAAAATCATTAGGTACAACGGAACTGATCAGTCGCGAGTTGCCAACTTGTTAGCTGTTTGTTCCCATAATACTAATCTAACAACTTTTTTGAAGAATTAAATTATTTATTGCGACCAGACTAGGTGTCGCAACATAATTTTTTTTTATCGTTCGTTTATCGTAACGAAAACAAGTAATGATAATAAGATTGACAGTGATACAAAATATATTTTAAAAAACATTCGATTAGCAGTGTTAACTGATCGGGCTATTTTAAAATTCAGGATCAGGTAGTCTTCAGAATATCTTTGCCTATGAGTATCCTACCCCAGGTTTATTTAAGTGAGGTGAGACGCTCCGAGCAAAAAACAATATTAAACTGATTTGGAATAATTAGACTAAGTCGAGCAACGAGTCATCATGATGATGTAGGTACCTAGCGATTTCGTCTGCAAGTCGGGTTCCCAAAAATATTTCTGCTATGTCAATGACCTATCAAATTTTGACCCTAGGTCACTGAACTATGTAGCAGATTAGAAATGTGGCTCTGGTGTGGTGTTGCGTTGACCTCAATTTTTGGCGCCGAATAAATTAATATCGAAGCTACTACAATTTTTATTTTACAAAGTAAGTCCGATGGATGTTTTCTGCCAATACACAAACTCGTAGTTTTTACCAGAAAAGATGGGATGGGATTTTACCTTCAGCAAGTTTTTGCTAAACCCAAATACAGAACACTTGCAATACGGCGAACGGGAACATTACGCCCAAAAAACCCAGTCTGCGTAGACAAATCCCTTTGAATTTGAAATCAAACTAGAAGTAGATTCGGAGAAATGTAAGATAAGAAGGAATCACATTTATCTGGATGGTATACGATTTGAGACACTAAGAAATCTACTGAAAATACTCCACTTGATATTATATTATTATATTATGTTATATTATATTATATTATATATTATATATTTTCGAAGGAAGAAGAAGCTAACGAACGTATCGAAATTTTGGTATAAAGAATCATACAGCAAGCTTACCTTCATGAAGTCACTGATATAGTTTCCCATGCAAAACGTCAGGTCACCGATTTCATTGGAGCCAGTTCCAACTTCACCTTCTAGCACGTCGCAGCTGATGGGTGGCATGTTATCCAACATGTTGCCTCGGCCCACATCTTCGTCTGTCTCCATACCTGGTGGACAAAAAACTCCTATGTACTATAAACTGAAGAAGATACAGTAGTCGGTCCTGTGGGGGCACTGGTTTTATGTCACCAAACCGCTCGCTGACAGCAGATATTTGGAATCATGGTTGCTGTCTTTCACAGGGGTTTAAATATAAGGTAGCTTTACACAAAAACTGTGCGATAGTGTGGAGTGACGAGTCAGGAAGGATACACCAATAAAATTACTCCATTATGAAAATTAAGCGATGTGATTGGTGCGAAACCCAGCCTTACTGTGTTTATCCTTATGGTATGGTTATCCTATTGGTCGACTCGAATTTTGCTTTGTATAAAACAGTGCATTTTGTAACAACTAAATATTTTTACTTAGAAGTTACTGACTACATGCGTGCCAATATAAAGAATCCAAGACGACGCTCCAGACATCCATTTCTTTTTAGTAATGGTTTGTAAATCCTCACGGTTGTCTTACGGCCCGGGGAGAATGGATTGGTCTGTCAGATTTCTACTGACTAAACCCCTTCGTTTTCGTTATTCCCTCGCATACTTGCACCAGGATATACCTTGATCAACCACGAGTAGAGCTAGTAGTCCATTACTGAAAGCATTGTTTGAGCCGCATTGATCTGGTGAGTTCTTCATTAGAAGATATATTGTGGAACTCTACAGGATAACAGCAAGCGATTGATACAATTTTCTAAGCGAATTTTGTATAATAAAGCACATAATGATTACTACTTGGAAGTACAGAAGAATAGATTTATTTTATAGTTACTTTTTGTTTATTTCATATAGTGCAGTTTCTGTGAATGTTAAAATGTTTTAACTATGATTCATTCGAGCAAGAGACCTGATTCAAATCCAGAGTATTTCCCATTAGTGAATCCCGAGCTGATTCATGGATTTATAAAATACCCAAAATAAAAACAAAATATAATTTAAATAAAAGAGCCAGGGGCAACAGCCTGACAGTTAAAAAAAAAAGTTTTACCTATGTAAGATGGGTTGCATTGTGATCCGAAAACATTTGTGTCTAGTTTCATATCTATCACTTATGGAAAATTTGTAATAAATTATTTTCTAAATTAAAGTATTAATTTTCACAATTTCAATTTGAGATCAAATTCACTACACTTCAAAAGATGCACAGCACACACTTCACTATTCCACTTTGCACTTGTTTATTTATTTATTTATTTAAATCTATGAAAGCACTTTTGGGCCTACACCACTCATGGCTTGTTTTAATCTGAGAAAGTGTTGTATTAGCCGCAAGAGTCGCGCGCTCACTGACTGGGCAGGACAATACACACCTTGCACACTGAAGTTTGGGTGCTGAACCAAACGAGGCAAACGTTGCGAGTCATGGTGACTCGGCATAAAACCATATCGCATTTTCAATAACCCCGAATGATAAAAATTCAAAGTCATTGCGTACATGTTTTGGGTTGGGTTAACAAAACCACCTGTGACAATTTATATATCTTCTTTATTTTAATACTAGCTGATCCGCCCTGGTGATATTGCCATATCACCAGGTATGCCAAAGCATGGCTGTCTCAGTATATGGCAATATCTTGAGACAGAATTAACGACAGAAAGTATACATCTGAAATGTTGAATTACTTACAAGCCGGTAAGCTATAACATAGCAAGCCTAACTATAAAGTCGTAGGTACAACAGGTATTGCAGGCGTGAGCACGACAAGTTTCCGTAGCGTACTATTTTTCGGATGATGTGTCACTGCTCAGGTTTCATTTCATTTCGCGTGCTGCTGAACTGAACTGACCTAACCTTGATTTAGTCAGTAATCATTCATTTCATACTGCCAATTTATTCAGGTTCATCAGCGTAGCATGTCTTCTTCATCTTCTGTGCCTTTTTATCAGCCTTACCTTATCTCAGTAGTTACACTTTTTTTATTAAGGATGGGAAATCATCCAATGACTTCTCCCGCTCTGGGTGGAGCGGGAGGGATTGTCAGACTTTTACTGACTAAAACCCATCCATGTTCCTTCATTGCCCTTTGTGTTCCGGAGCCGCGGTATCTCTTTCGAATAGTCCTGCAGCTCCGGCAGGCGTCGCCCCTATCGGGCCCCTCTGTGTGCTGACTCTCTTTGAGGCGCGCGTGGAACACGAACGCGCCGTCGACGCGGCCTGTCGTCATAAGACCGACGGACGGCGAGCTACTCATAGCTCACCGTCCACAGGCCCGCGCCTGCGACGGCCGGCGGTCACCAGGTGGCATATATCCGACGCCCGCGGCGTCTACCACGGCGGCCGGGACGAGAGGTTCTCTCCTCTCCTCAAAGAGGGGACTTATCGCCACTATCGTGGCGTGCCCTGCACTGGGTTGCGATAGTCGTCGTCTCCATGTCGCAATGAGACCGCGCCGGAAGTCTGTCCGCTGCGCGACAATTTGCCGCGTCAGCGGAGTTTCCCCCCGGCGTAGTACCTCCGCGCGCACATCATCCAGGCGCGCGAGGACTATCGCCTCCAGATACCATGGCGTTCAGTTTAGATATCTAATAGTTCTTTTAGATATCTTGTCGTTTCTTTAGTTCCCTCCAATCAATGAAAACTGTTTGATGGTTTTTTGCTCAGTGTGTGACTGTGTGATGGCCGTAACTCGCATTTGCAACCGAGTGTATGTCCAGGTGTAGACGTCGCTTCGCCGCCATGATGTGGACGCTACGTTGCTTCCTGCGTCGAGTAGACATTACTGTATCGAATAGTCGCGTAGTAACTGCGTTTACGCTGCAATGCGTTCGATGCAAGTCGAATTCTATTGCTGAACGGGATCAATGCGATATAGAAAACCCAAAGCCTAGTCTCTAATTGTTGATTATGTACCTACTTACTCATAAATATAGGTATTCAAACTGTGTTCTATTTTAAACAAAAAGTTAAGTATACAGTATTATCTCGCGTTTGCCCACAATATCTCCAGATGGAAATCCAACAAGTGGTCGACGATTATTTTTTTATTTATTCGCGTAGTGCAGTTAGTTTTACTTATTTTACTTTTATGTGTATTGTGCGAGTCCCGAATAAACATTTTTTATTTCTAGTAAGTTTGGACACAGCCAGAGATCCGGAATGCGAGATTGGCTGCAGAAGGTTCCTTTCCCTGTATTATCAAAAATGAAAAAACTGACTTTAATAAGCAAAGTTTTGTAAGGTAATAACCTTACAAAACTTTGCTTATTAAAGTCAGAAAAAAAAAGTAAAAGTAAAAAGTAAAAGTAATTATGTTTTTCAGAATACTGAAAAACCTAATTACTTTTAATTATGTTTTGCTCCAAAAATTTAAAAAAAAAAACAAAAACCTACTGTTCAACACAATCCCAATGTTATGTTTCTTATTGTTCTTGCAGGAGATTGCACGATTCCACATTATAAACGTTATTCAAAATTAAATTATAAATGCGACAGTATGTATCTTTGTCTGTCTGTTCCGTCTGTCGCAGCTATACTAACTACCCAAATTCATAATACAGATGAATTTCACGCTTAACGAAAGAAAAACATTTGCCTTACTTTGACGTAATTACTTATTGTTTTGTGTCAAGGTTGCAACTGAAATAATTATTGTATTAAAATATTAGCTCATGTAATTAAAAAAAATATTTTCACTACAGATACGAAAACAGCATTAATTAATTTGGATTTGGGTTTAAATTACAATGCATTTTAAGGTTGAGGTACCTAAGGCACACACAGGCACGACGCGATCATGTAAGACCATTATTCATAGAAATTGTTACAAACTATAATAATTTCTTACAAAAGTGTTGTTTTGTTGCTTTGATGCTCTTGCCTTTACGATTAATAATGTAAGTGTGTTTAGAGTATTTGCTAGAACCTAATTTTAATTATTGTTTACATACAATCCAACACGGCAACATGAGGAAAGCTTTCAAAATAATCGAGAATCGGTCAACCCCTCCAAAACAGAACTAATAATGTTAATTGACAAGGAAGTCCTTGGACCTCATAAATTTTTAAAACTTTTATTTTAAGTGTTTGTTCGGTGTTTTTTTAACACCGAAATAAAACTTAAAGAAGAAGTCAAGTACTTAGGGGTGATCCTTGATAAAAATTTCCCCTGGAACAAACATCTTGACAACAATCTTAAAAGGCTACAAAGTTAACTAAAAACGTGAGGGCTTTCTGCAAAGATCGCGCTTTTCCTTGGTTTGGTGGACGAGGACTGAACTCACTACTACCGTGTCTAGGCTCCAGCGGTTCCAAGTTTCAACCCTAACTACAGCAATGGAGATGGCCCTTTAATTAACTTCCCTTGACTTGTACATACAGCAGGAGGCAGCACTAGCAGCTATTAGGGCTTATGCACTTAGGTACATGGGGCAAGAACGATACTAGTCCCCATTCTGGCATTCTGAGGCCGGGCGATTGAGTACCAACCTCTCATCGCTGCCCCGTATGATAGGACACCGCATAAACCTATGTTCAACAAAAGCATACAAACAACAGAGGAAGAAAGAGATCAGTCAGGAGTCAATGAAGTACGTACTTATACATATGGCTTAAAAACTCAAAACGGTTCAGCGGCTGGCGTACACTCGCTAGACCTTAACATTAACTTTCACCTACCACTAGGCAAGCACAGCTCGATATTCCAATGCGAATATGTAACTCATCATACACAACTACGCAAATAGATTCGTACCTGATAGCCTGGCTGTGCGCTAGAAAACAAACTAACAGAAAATTAATGTTTGAGTGTCACCTCGCCCTGAAAAGTATATTGATGTCAAAAAGAATCACCCTCCAGTGGATCCCTAGGTAATGACGCCGCAGACGAAGCTGCAAAGAGAGGTTCCGTGATGGCAATGCTAGGCCCGTACCCTCTCCTCCCCCTACCTTTCTCACAGTTTCGTACATAAATTCACCAGAGATCCATTGAACTTCATAACAACAAATGGTCACGGACTAGACTGCAGGCAGTCCAAAATGGCAATGTCTAAAAAGGTCTACATTCGTGACTAACAAAACGACGACTACTCAGCGTAAATAGAAATATACTCAAAACAATAATAGGGACAATTATGGGCCCTTGCCCCCTAAACAAACATCTCTTTAACATAGCTGACCAACTTTCACGCCTAAGAATTATCAGCCGCCACGTCATTTGCGTCTGGATTGCGAGCCTTGGCTATACAACTTGAACAAAGCGGCTTGAGGCACCCAGGAAACTTCTGTGCTTCTGGGCGGAGCTAGGCTGGCTTACCTAGCCAGCTACGCACAATGAACCGAATAGTGGTCTTAGTGCGATAAATGGAGTCCCTACTCTACTCTTCAATATGTTGGATAAGTTTCAGACTCAAACAATAATGGACTTCAGTCTTGAGGTGCGAGTCGGACTCGCGCACCGAGGGTTCCGTACAAACCAAAAGTTGCGGTTTACGATTTATGACGTATTAAAAAAAAAACTACTTACTATTTTAGATCTCGTTCAAACCAATTTTCGCTGGTAATTTACATCACATATTTTTTTAGTATTATCATTATCTTATTTTAGAAGTTAAGGGGGGGAGAACACACTATTTACCACTTTGGAAGTGTCTCTCGCGCAAACTGTTCAGTTTAGAAAAAAAATATATTGGAAACCTCAATATCATTTTTGAAGACCTATCCATAGATACTTACACACGTATTTTTTTAGTTTCAGTTCTGACCCCAAAATTTATTGTTTTTTTTTTCTATTTTCGTGTGAAAATCTTAATGCGGTTCTCAGAATACATCTACTTAACAAGTTTCAACAGCATAGTTCTTATAGTTTCGGAAAAAGTGGCTGTGACAAACGGACGGACGGACGGAAGGACGGACAGACAGACAGACAGACAGACAGACATAACCATGTATGTAGGTATTTTATGGTACCTACTTTAAGTTATACAATAACATTCCATATTGTAATTTTACCTACTAATACAATGTTATTAGAGTCATTTAATAAAGATATACCTATTGTGGCCATTTATTATTATACAATTCTACAATGACTTGCAGAATGTTGAGCTTCTTTTTTGTGAACAATAATAATCTTTTAACAAATGTATTGATGTTGACATTGAAACAACTTAGTTATATCACCAGGCATTCAAATCAAATATTTAATTGCAGTTGTGTCCCATACAACCTAGATATTGAGGAACGGGAAGCATTGGTGAAATACAGGGTATTACACAGGTATATCGAGAAGTGTATAAGACGATACTTGGATTACAGTCCAGTGGGGAATTCCTAAATACACTAGGTATATTTGAATTGTATTTTATCTTATATGCCCCAGCATATAAGATAAAATACAATTCAAAGCTGCAGCTGGGCAGCATTCGGGAAGCAGCGTGATATATTTAAATCGCTCTATTCCAAAATCTCTTAAGACCAGGGTCTATAACCAGTACATCCTACTCATAACGACTTACGGAGCCGAAACGTGGACACTCACCTCAGGCCTGGTCCACAAATTCAAGGTTTCTCAGCCTGCAATGGAACAATGCTCGAGGTTTCTCTGGTGGATAGAATTCGCAATTAAGTCATTCACCAGAGAATGAAGGCCACAGTTGTAAAAGACTTGTAAGTGGGCGGGACATGTCTGTAGACGGAGAGACGAATTATTTACAGTCTAAAAATTTTAAGTCTCTACCATCACAGGAATGAGAATGAATAATAGTTTTGTCAATAAAAAATTCAAAGTTATATAAAATTTGCTATTTACGGGTCGTGTAATTTTGTTGTTGTTTGCATAATATACTGAAGTATATATTACCTACCTTCAACTTGAGAAACTTCTAAATATGTATTGATCTAGCGAGAACTCGGAGATATTGCATTTCTAAATTTTTAATCAATTTCTATGGAAGTAGGGTTTTCACAAACTAGTTATAACATATTTCTACAACAAAATTGAATTGAATAAATTGATTTATTGTTTTTTTTTTTGTTTGATTGTATTGTTTTGTCTGTTTTTTTTTGTTTGAAAAACAAACAAAAAGTGTTTTGCAGTGTCATATTTAATTTGATTAGTTCAATTGATTAAATCAATTCTGCTAGCCTATGCTAAATACATAAGCGCATGACATTCCTTCGCCATCAGATTGAATAAGCATTTACTATGTTGTCGAGTATTATACATTGCACACATGTTTGATTGACAACCCTAGCCCATGAACTTAAAATTCAATATTTCCCAAATCTTGGGTTATGACAACTGGCAATTTAAATCAGCTGCGCTTTCTTCTCTTAGCTTTACATATTCATGGCTGCCGTAAAAATCAGAATTTAATGTTGCCACTTGATATTTATTCCAAGACTTACTGTTATTTATCTTTTAACTCTTTTTGTGCTGTAGCAAATTAACGAATTTTCATTTTCACTGTTAATGTACCTTAATTTTGCAAGCCAGGATAAGTTTCATAATAAATCATATCTAAATATTGTATCACTATTACACTTTGATCAGTAATATTAGTCATATGATATTTTGTGAAATTTTTCCTTTGTAATTACCCAGTGCATGTTGTGCTTACCATCTGTTTTAATCATGCATAGTTCGGAATGGCAAAGTGATGTTGTGATGATGCAGTCTGAATATGATGTTTATCTTAGTTGTTAAGGTCAAGGAGAAGGTATTTAAAAGTACAGTGTTTAAAATACAAATGATGAAGGAAAATAAAATGATGAGGATTTTTAAATTGAATTGATAACATTTTTTGATATTATAAAAAAAAAGTTGCAGCTTTACAAATTAATGTAAGTAGGTAACTGTTAAAAGATTGATGTTAAAAAATTCAATCATTATTATATAAACAGTGGGAATGAGTTAATCAAAAGTAATTATCATTCTAATGGACAGTTGAATAATGTAATGCTGTCAGTTGAAGGTATGCAAAAAATAAATACCTACATGATAAGACTAGTATTCTGCTATTTACGTCATGTTCGGCTTGAATTCTGAGTTTAATGAAGACTTACAAATCAGATGTTTTTTCAGTATCAAATTGGTATTACTTACAATAAAATTTATTATTGAGAACAGATAACTTTGAAAACTAGTTTCAACACAAAACATAGAATACGATGCTTACCTGCAGTGTTTATATTTTATGTGATGTGAATGTGATATCAGTACTAAATGCACTTATAATAGTTGCAAAGGCCTTAATGCAAGCAGTTTATAAAAAAATCCAAGTAATCCAATTCATAATAAAAATCGTAAATACACTCTGAAAAATACTTTCGTCACAAATGTAATTATCACGTCACAAATTCACTGAATTATATATCTTGTTTTTAATATGTCTCGATTATTTCTTGTAATATTATTTTATTGTAAAAACTAAATAATTACTTTTATTCACTCAAAAATCATTTTTGCAATTTAGTCCTTCAGTCCTTCCGTTCCTGTCTTCGTGATTGACAAACAAATGACATTGACAATTTGTGAAGGGTTGCCACTACAAACTACAACAATTTACCCCATGCCAAGTCTGAATAGCGCATGATTTACGGATAACTTGTCGTTTCAAATTAATTTTGAAAAAACAAGTACAGCTTGACAAATTAAGAGTAGAAAATAATAGGGGCGCCACTGTGCCGTTCGTGTGGCAACCTGCTGCAATCGAATAGCGTACCAACCAAACTAGTCTTGATACTAACTGTATTTTTGCTAGACATAAAACGTATTATTTATTTAAATCAGTAAGTATTGTCTAACTGAATCGATTTTAATGCTGCCTTCACACGCTTGGTGTTTGCCACAAACAGTGAAACTACCACAGACTACATAGAGATACTACGTATGAAACTACCAAACACGTGCCGAACACCGACTACAATCACCCCACACAAAAAAAGAACCGGCCAAGTGCGAGTCGGAATCACGCACCGAGGGTTACGTACAGACGCCAGCACATAAAGCTACAATAATCTGTCAAATTCCTTCAATGGATTTTCAACTTTATCTTCAAAGTCATAAGGTTCAAGGTTGATTGGTAAAATTTGACAGTTTCGGGTAGCTTGATGTGCTGGTGACTGTACAAACCTGTAGGTATTATATTATAAGCAAAAGTTGCGATTTACGATTTATAACGTACTAAAAAAAAACTACTTGATCTCGATCACACCAATTTTCGCTGGTAGTTTACATGGTAATATACATCATATATTTTTTTTAGTTTTATCATTCTATTATTTTAGAATTACGGGGGGGGGGGCACATTTCACCACTTTGGAAGTAAAACTATTCAGTTTAGAAAATAATTATCATTTTTGAACACCTATCCATAGATACCCCACATATGGGTTTGATGAAAAAAAAAAATTGAGTTTCACTTCAAAGTATACCCCAAAAATTAATTGTTAAATGCGTTTCACAGAATACATCTACTTACCAATTTTCAACAGCATAGGTAGTTCTTATAGTTTCGGAGAAAAGTGGCTGTGACATACGGACGGACAGACAGACAGACAGACATGACGAATCTATAAGGGTTCCGTTTTTGCCATTTGGCTACGGAACCCTAAAAACAGACTTGGCTACCCTAAACGTGTGATAACTAAAACTGGCCAGACAGACTGGTGCCGTAACGCGTTACGTTACGTTACGAAGCGGTTTACCTTCCCTTAAGAACTTATCACTAAACTACAATACTGCCGCCATTAGAATCCAGCGGCCAAGTTCGAGTCGGACTCGTGCACGACGGGTTCCGTACCCATTATCTATAAAAACGGCAAAAAAATCAAGTTTGTGGTATGGGAGCCCCCTCAAATATTTATTTTGTTCCGTTTTTTTAGTAATTGTTGTTATAGCGGCAACATAAATACATCATCTGTGATGCTATCGTGGTTCTTGAGATACAGCCTGGTGACAGACAGATAGACAGACAGCGAAGTCTTAGTAATAGGGTCCGTTTTTACCCTTTGGGTACGGAACCCTAAGAAGGACGTATTTAGATAAAACAAAGTACTCAATTTTCGACCTTACGCTATACTTTTATAGTCAGAAATCGGTTACTTCGTTTTATTTTGATACGTCCTTTTTCTTATGACGGCATAATATAAGACCAAGCGTCTGGATACATCATCACGTTTCTCAAACATACTTTGATTTGTGCACAAAAACCGGAACCGATGATCATCACTGGCAAACATCCCAAACATCATAAAACACATATTAAATTATATTTATAAACAGCAAACACCTATCCACACGTTCGTTCGTGTTAGTTGTTTGGTGTTCGCTGTTTCCACAGACTACATAGAGATACTACGTATGCTGTTTCTCATTGTTTGGCAAGCGTGTGGAGGCAGCATAAAGTACAGTTCACGCCAAACTTTGTGACCGCTCTGAAGTTAACTACAACGGGGGCGCAGTAATAAATCTCATACAAAAACAGCACCGCGCGAGGCTTGCGCATCGGAAAAACTAACTTCAGAGCGGTCACAAAGTTTGGCGAGGGCTGTAATTTGGGTAGAGGTACACCACTATGGATTCACCAGTTGAAACGTTCTATTTTATTATTTAGCGCCATTTATAATTACAATTTTGCACATTATATATTTCAAATTATTAACGAGCAATGAGATAAATAATTTTGTCAATTTTTTTTACTATAGCCATGCAACTAGCATACATGTCCTTGTCACTCTTTATGAACAGTTAAAAAAAAAAACCTACAAATTCGACAATGGCAGACGCAAAGCAAGGTAAGATTTTGCATTTTTGTTAATATCTCTGCTCCTTAGTTCTTATTTCAAGTGTTTTTTTTGTAATATCACTAAAGTTCTTCAGTTTGCATATTTGACCAAGTGTTTAAATCAGGTAAACGGGTTTGTTACGCTTTGTCCATGCTGCATCATCAACGAATTCTTTTTACTATTTTAACACCTATTTTGTTGCTCCTCTACGACAAAATGTGAAGATATGTTATATAAATGTGCTTGCGCTAGTAATTTGCAGATTTACTTAGCTTTTAAAGAATTAGTAAATATACAAAACGACTTTATGTTGTTACATTCACCATACTGCTCCTTTGGTAAAGTTCCTACTACCTTTTTTTTCCGAGCAAACCTGATACTGTGCAATTTACTTTATTGTTATTGTGTTAGTCCAAATTTGGGAAATGAGACTATTCGTTTGAAAACACAGTAATGTGTCCTAAGCAAAGTTTTATTGACTTTTTTCCATGAACTTTTTTTCCATTTAAAATGTTATACTTTTGTTGTACATTGTATTCATGTAAACTATGTAATGTTTGCAAGAGTTTGTGCATTATTTGATAGTATTGTGCATAGCATGAATCATTAAAATTATACATTTATGTACTATTTTGTGAAAATCAAAATTTTTATAGGAAAATCACCTATTGAAGATTTTTACAATGGGTCATCGCAATCAAAAGTGGTTCTGGCAAAGCCTCGACTTGGTGGCTTTGGCTCCTCCAGTTTTGCATCAAGTTCCAACAAAGGGTGTAACCCATTTGGTAAGTATCAACTTATGAAGTTGTGTCCTAAGGTTATTCCAAAAATCCTCTGCTAATGCTCAATTTAATATTCAGGTTCCATTCTACGACCTTCTCAGCTGAAACCTGGCACAAATCCGTTTCTAAAAGTTGTAGAACCAGCTGAAGCTTCTGAAGCAACAAAGGAAAAAGAAGAAGAAACTCCAACTGAAGACAGACTGAAGGAAACTAAACCTGAGCCTGAAGCTCCCAAGTTTGTACCTTTAGGAGCTGCTAATGTCACTCCTCGGACTAACAACACAGTACCCCCTGCAGGACAGCCTGCTCCAGGCTCCTCTGGGTTTGTGTTTGGTCAAAATTTAAGTGAGAGAGTTGTAATAAAAGAATCTGTTAATAATGGGGAAGCATCATCTGCAGAACACAGTTCATCTAATGGAACGACAGAGTTATTGTTCACAAGCGCCGCAGCAACTGTCAAGGATAATCAGGTCAGTTGATTAAATTAACTGGTTTAAAGCTTTAACTAATTAGTCTGGCAATTATAATGTACTTAATGTGATAACTGACAATATTTTGTCAGAAATACATGACTGTGTACTGTTTGTAAACTTGTTTCCAATCAATGTAAACAATATAGAACTGACCTCTAATGTTGTTTCAGAAGTAATAACTAGATTAGATAAATTCCAAGTGGAAATTCATGTTTATTGTTTATTGATGTCTTATTAAATGTTTATTTACATAAGTTTATTGTAGCTCTATGATGCTTTTTTCCTAGAGAACAACAAACTACAATGCGATTCAATATTGAGAATAGGAATGTCAATGACCTCTATCTATCAAAATGTCTCTTGAAAAGTACAGTTTGCAAAGAAAACTTAGTAGCATATCAATAACGGTTTATTTTTAACCCCCGACACAAAAAGAGGGGTGTCATAAGTTTAAAGTGTCTGTCTGTGTATGTATCTGTCTGTAGCTCCCAAACGGATGTACCAATTTTCGTTTAGTTTTTTTTGTGTCATAGATAATTTTATCCCCAGTGTTCTTAGACATGTTTCTTGAAAATCTGTTCAGCTGTTTGAAGATTATCAGCTCTTTTCTAGTTGATGAGGGGATCTAACTAACTTCCTTATGTCCAATCGATTCGAAATTTGGCACCGTGGTACTTCAATGATATTGAAAGTATATGGTAAGGTAACGATGACCTGATCAGCCGTTTGAAGAACATCAGCTCATTAATACTTGATGAGGGGATCTGACTACCTTCCATATGTCCTATCGATTCGATATTTGGTTCTATATTACTTCAATGATATTGAAAGATCATGGTAAGGTAATCATGACCTGATCAGCCGTTTGAATACCAACTTTAAAAAGGAAAAAATAAAAGTAAAAATAAACATTTTAAAAACCACCTGACACAAAAAAATAACTCTAAAAACTAACAAACAATATTTTAAACCTATTATAATTATTATCGTCCAAACGTTGTTGTCGAGTCGGGGGACCGCTAAGTGAAAAAAACAAATGTAGTCGCAGATTGCAATAAAACAATTTACTCTGAAAAATTCCCAAAAACGACGAACTTTAGCGGTCCCCCGACTCGACGACGATTGGAAAATTTACAGGTTAAAATGTAATAGGTTTAAAATTTATTATTTGTTAGTTTTTAGAGTTTCTTTTTTGTGTCAGGGGGTTTTTATTTTTTTATTTGTTTAAATAAGTCTTAAATCAAATTTCAATACAAACATGCAATAGTAGTAAATTACCTAAATATAATATTTAAAAATTTAACGTCATTATTACTTATTTTAAAACATACAAACACACTAGATATTTATAAATAATAATTTAAAACAAATAATCTTGCATTGCTCACGTTTGAATTGACAGCTATGACGTCACAATATGGCGCTAAGTCGATCCTATTCTTATTTGAAACGCATTGTAGTTGTTTATATTGGCCAATGTAATATGGAGCTGATGATTCTATAACAAACTAGATCACAGTGAAGTAGTAAAATAGTTACTATTCATAATTAATCAACTTGCTAAATTATTTAGCTTAGAGAAACCAACAGAATTATATTATTATGTATTCTATTGTATTCCAGGCTCTTAGTATATTATTTTTCTTATTTTTTAGCTTGAACTGTCCCAGTTTTGGGCAAAGTCATTCTGTATTTCTTTTTGTGTTCAAGTTGTACCTACTTCAGTACGCCAATGGGCTAGATTCCATCATCCACAAATTGTAAAACTATTTAGTCCGTCAGTTAGTATTGAAAAATAATGGACACGTATTTTTTGTTTTTGTAAATCAATGAATATTGACAAAGATAAAACGCATCAAAACTCGGGAGTGGGGGCTCGTGACGTCACGATCACGACTCAGTAAAAATTATGCGAAGGTGTGACGTATTGAGAATTTTAAAAGCGTCGTAACTTCGTAAATTTTGGTTCCCGTAACAAAAAAAAACACGGGTCAAATATTTTTTGATAATCTAACTGACGGACTAATTTTTTCAGGACACAAGCCCATTCACGGGAAAGCAATCAAAGGCGCCCCGCGGCGTTTCCTCTTTGTGTGTCGTGACCGTCTACCTGTGTAATTTTAACTTTGCAAAGTAATATGTAACTGTATCTGTCATTGTGTTGCTAGGAGGACAGTAATCCCGGCGAGTCGACGAGCGGCGGCGACGGACTGGCGGCTGCGGCGGCCGAGTACGAGCGCTCTCACGCGCGACCGCCGCCACCCGCCGCCCATGTCAACACTATCACTGGCGAGGAGGGCGAGATCAATGTTCTGCAGGTAATTTTATACCTCTAGGTTTAGAGCTGACTATAGATCCCGTGTCACAAAATGTCTGTACCTACACAACACGGTTGAATAACTGTAAAAAAGTTCATCAGTTTGTCAGTCTTCTTCGATTCAGATTTACATAACGGCGCGTGGCGCGCTGGATCACGCGCCGAGCCTAGCTCGGCTCGCGTGTTTGCGCGCCGTATAACCACGCGCCGGCAACATTCGTACGGTCCAACGGTCCATCGCTTATCAAAGGCGCGCGCGGCTCGGTTTGTGTTAACACGCGCCGTGTAGACGAGTAGGTTTGCGTTCGGATAAATCCAAGCCGTATCTACACGGATGGCGCGGCTCGCGTGACCGTGCTATCCCGCGCCGTTCAAACGCAACTTTACAGTTATGAACTAGTAAATTACTAACAAGAAATGGCGTTTACAATACAATAAGTGGTTGGCATTCATAAATATAATTAATGAAATCCTTGTCGTATTTCCCTTTCGCAGATATCGTGTCGCCTGTTCGCGTGGGAAGCGGGCAGCTGGCGCGAGCGCGGGCGCGGCATGCTGCGCCTCAACGACGGCGGCGGGGGGTGCGGGGCGGCGCGGCTGGTGGCGCGCGTGTCCGGCTCGCTGCGCGTGGTGCTCAACACCAAGCTGTGGCCCGACATGGTCGTGGAGCGGGCTGGGACCAAGTCACTCCGAATCACTGCTGTCGATTCCCAGCAGCAGATTAAATTGTTCCTTATTATGGTCAGTGTAATATAGAGTTATAGTGATTTCTTCCCGGAAGCAATATCCTTCATTGATGAATATAGTACTAGTATTTAACAGTAGCTTGTGTTACGAATGAAATTATCCCATTGCAACTACTAACTGATAAAAAGTAAAAGTACAAATTACTAATATTGTGCGTAAACTCAACAATATCCGTTAAGCCGTTGAGGCGTGATTGCGTGCGTACATACAAGAAAATCCGCAAACATCTAAACATACAGACTCTCACATTTGTAATATTAGCAAATAAAGTGTTAGTCAAGTGCAGGCCGGATACAGAAGACTTGTTGCTGTGGTTAAAGAGTTATCAAGCTATGTATTGCATAATGACTAGACATAATGACATTTGGAAACATGCAGCATGCTAGCTAGCCAAGTGAAAGGCTAGCAGTACCTAGAGAACATAAATATTTTTTTGACAGTCATAAAGGTCAACATACCTTATCTTCAAGGTTGCTTACTTAGCACAGACAGACAGGACATGAACAGTATTTGCCCTCACAGTACTTGCTGCACCCATATTGTGTTCACAGTAAGTTCAGAATTGCAGAACATGGTTATTTTTTTTAGATTTATTTTAATTGCTTCACAGGGTGCTCCAGGAGATATAGTTCAACTGTACCGGGCTCTGACAGCTCGCATTTCCGTGAGCAAACGTTCGACATCTTCAAACACGGGCTCACAGAACGCCACCTCTCAAAAGGCCGCTGAAAGGCTTGAGGCGGCCGCAGACGAGGACGATTACCTCGAGAAAGCTCACGATGAACCAGACGGCGCCGCTGACGACATCGCACTCGAAGGCGACGCCCCAGATAACGAACTAGCCAATAACGAAAGGCTAGAATCTGACCATGAACATAAGACTGAGGAACACGAGTCCAATGTAGATGGCATGAAGCTAGACAAGGACACCAAGTCACTGAAGCGGAAAGAACCGGTGGACGACGAGACGTCCCCTAAGAGACAGTGCCCCGAAATATTAATAGAGTGATAACTAACTATACTTATGTTCATAACGATGCGTTGTATAAACTTTGTGATGTAAATGTGGACATGGTTCATTTGTTCAACATCCGCTAAAAGCTCTGGGTTCAAATAGAAATCTTTATGTAAATGTAACTAATAGATAAAGTGTAGAAATATTTATGATTAAATTAATATAGCATTTTACACCCCTTTGTTGATTATTACTAATGGAGGATCCATTTCTAATAATTATAGCGACCGCACACGCTTTTGAGTAATATTTTGAGTACAAACTAGAGTGGCCGCAGAATTAAGTAAATAAGTGCTATGTAACAGCTCAAAATTTCTGTTCTCACATTCCAATCGTTGCATGCGAACGTAAATGGTTAAGCATGTTCGGCCAGAGCTGAGTACCAAATACAATAACTGATGTGGTTTATTTTCTGATAGATTTTTAAATAAACTATTTCACAATAGAACACACATTGTTATTAAAACACCTGTTTCCTGTTCCTTGTATCCAATATTTCGTTGCAATTTGCTATTTCATATGGACATAAACATAATATCCCACTTCTGATGTCACTTGTATTATTTTAATACAGGGTAAATTTTGAAAGTGTGCCTTCCACATCCGAAACTATCCCTTTACACCCGAAGAAAATAATTTACTCAGACTTCTTTAAAATTCACATGACTTAATGGGTGCCTAAGTATCATGCTAAAAATAATTTAAAAACATCCTGAAGTCTCTGGTTTCCTGAAAACTTACCCTCACGAGCGTGGGGCTTAGGAGGTAGCTCGAGATGTGAGTTTAGTCTAGTTTGGAGATATGGTTTGATATTAAAAGAAAATAAACAAATTATAAACAAAAAGTCTTTATAATCATTAGTCATTTATTAACGACTAGCTGACCCGCGCAACTTCGTCTGCGTCACATTTACCATTAATGCTCCACTCCTATTTGTCTTAGCGTGATGATTATAGTCTTTAACCTTCCTTGATAAATAGGCTAACACTGAAAGAATTTTTCAAATCGGACCAGTAGTTCCTGAGATTAGCGCGTTCAAACAAACAAATTCTTCAATGCATTATTTTAGAACAAATTTGATTTCCATAAAAAGGGTGAGTTAACCTAAAGGGATAGACTAGAGATATGCTGTCGAGGACTTTTTTTTAGAAGTTTTAAAGAGGAATCATTTCGTAATGATTTTTGCGTAACTTAAACCATTTACGCAGCGCACGCAACGGAAGCTTTTTTTCCCGCTTGCAACATTTCTTATTGCTGCTCCGCTCCTATTGGTCATAGCGTGATGTTATATAGCCTATAGCCTTCCTAGATAAATGGACTATCCAACGCAAAAAAGATTTTTTCAATTCGAGCCGGTAGTTCCTGAGATTAGCGCGTTCAACTAAACAAACAAACTCTTCTGCTTTATAATATTAGTATAGATATTAATAATGAGTTATTAAACATTTGGTATAATGTCTTTGACAAAACAATCAACAGTCTTGCTCTTCTTCCCCTTGCTCTTGACGTTTCCCTGCCTGATCTGCCTCTAGTGGATCCCCTGCTTCTGGATATTGTTGGGATAGGTGGTGGTGCCCCATCCACTTCAAAGGATTCATCGCCAAAACCAGATCCACTCTCTTCTAGGTGATCTAAGACTCTTGCAACAATATTTTCATCATCATCATCAGCAAATTCCTCAATTTTCGAGTCATTCCAATATGCTAACTTAGTCGTACTAAAGTAAATTTCCTAAATATAAAGAAAAATCCCTAATTAAACGATTATACGTAGAAGAAAATCATGTTTAGGAAAAAAAAAATGAATCTATTTAGTACTTATCACCGAACCCACACGATCGTACGTCCTTGATTTAGAGTCACAATGTACACATAAGTAAGCATGCTAGGTTCAAATTACATACATACAGGTATAAAACAATTCTTAATGTAAGTAAATGACACAAAAAAATAATATAAATTGCATTTCTTTAATGAATAACCAAATACTTACCCGGGCGAGTTTGCGCGCCAAAAAACGCAGCCATCCTTCACAGTGATAACGGGCGATTGACAGATTCAAACTTGTTTGCAAGAGGCTTGTGCGTGTTTTTTCCAAAAATAAGATCCATGATCGATCGAGGCCGGTTGCGTCTCGAAAAGTCGATTATAGTAGGTAGGTACGCGCCAGAATGTTTGAAATTCAAGTCTCACTATCGTATCAAGTCGGGTGTAAAGGGCTATGAGAAATATTGAAAAACAATGAAAGGAGTCTCTGAGGCTCTGAGCCCGATTTGATGAAAAGTAAAACATCAACGTAACCGCGCGCGCGCGTAAACGTAAACGTCATTGGAATTTTGAAAAATCGTTGTCCCTACCCGGGAATCGAAGCGGTTGTTTTGTTTAACTATTTTGTTAAGGACCTCATTTTTAAGAAAAATGTTTTAAAAAAAATCAAAAAATAAATATTCAAGTCTTTTTTCAAAAATCAATGGTGCAGTTTTAGTTTTCATCAACATCGGACCCGAGAACCTACAACTGCATCACTGGATTTTTGAAAAAAATATCATTAACGGCTTTCTTTTACTAGGAACAACATAAGGAACCAATTTTGTTAGTACAACTTACACTCTAGGGTTAGTAAACAAGTTTAAAAAATAATTAGTGAGTCATGTACTTACGGGACACTTCATGCGGACAATGACACCTCATGAAAAGCCTCAGCACAGGAGCTTTCGGGTCCTCAGCCACGACTTTCAGGATGCTATTGTTACTCCCTCGAATCCTCCTCACAAGCGATGCCACCATTTTCCTGATGATGACATGGAAGCCACCTGTACGCCATTGGGCAAACATCTCCGAGGCACTACAGAAACGAGGGAGTTTCAACATCATCCTGAAAACATTGTTGTATTGGACGCGCAAGGCATTTAGCGTCCCCCGTGAACAGAACCACAGACTTGCCGTGTACAGGCCTTGACAGTACGCTTTAAACAAGGATATTTTGACCTGATCGGTACAACGAAAAAATCTGCGCACCAACATGTTCCCACGGACCGCCAACGCCCTGCGTTCCCTCTCCACGTCATCATCCTTAAGGTCGTCGACAAGTACCTACATGGCCCAGATATTTAAACTTGGTCATCTGCTTTATTTTGACGCCGTTCAAAGTTATTGAAGGATAGGTGTTTGGACACCGGCCCTAAAGACCATGAACTCGGTTTTCCTTACATTATAGTCATATTAGCTACACTATCGAATGGTGTAATAGTTCGGGGAAAGATTTTTTTTTTTAAATCAACCAGTTCTATTCCCGGGTAAAAACCACGATTTTTAAAAAATCCAATGATGCAGATTTACTTTACATCAAAATCGGGCTCGAGACTTCTTTCAGTGTTTTTCGATATTCCTCATTTTTTCGGATTTGGCCCTGAAGGCACACTTTAAAACTTCAGCCTGTATATCGCAAATCCGGTGCGACACTGTCACTTATGCAAAAAAACATTTTTTTAGGAGAAGCATTTAATATTTAACATGTATGCATGTATGTAAATGTAAAGTATATATGTATATGCATGTATGTAAAGGAGTTGCTTAAACCAGCCCGCTAGTTTATGCAACTCCACGACTAAGCGCGTATTTTGCGTAAGGAGGGACAAATGTGTCATTCGATCCACCCCAGCTCCCCAAGGAAGGTCAGCAACGCCTTGGTGTTACCAACTATCTCACAGAGGGTCCCTGGGTTGAAGTACTTGGCCCTGTAATCCGCGACTACCAGGCAGCTTAGAAGTAGCTGTGCTGCTGTCACATCCTTCTCCATGCAGGCTCTGCATAGTGGGCTATCACTGACCCCTGTAGCATAGAAGTGTTTATTAAAAGACAGCCAGCCAGTTGTTACGGCTGTGACTGTACGCAATTGTTGTTTAGTCAGTCTTAGGGCTTGTTTTGCGAATCGGCCTTAGGCAATCGGAATAGAGGGAAGTGCATCTTTGGCCTGCCTACACTCACCATGGTCAGCTTATAGCTTGTGAATTTTGTGTCCGGTGCGTTTCCTTACCAGATTACGTAGGTACCCGAAAGGCAGCGGCGGATGGGTTCAGGTCCTATCGTTGCCATACTCGAGCCCCTTCTGGCGAGTTCGTCTGCTGCATCGTTGCCTTAGGATTCGCTGTGTCCTTTGATCCATTGAATGGTTACTTTGTTGTCTACCAACCTGGTTAAGACGTTGGTGATACTCGATAATCAGCCCAGAGTTAACTGTGTGGTTGTTCAGAGCTTGCAGGACGGCCATGCTGTCCGAAAGTATGCGTATTAAATGGTCCTTAACTTCCCTGGTTAGGATGGCTGATGCCGCCAGAGAAATGCCCAAACATTCAGCTTGGAACACTGTGTTGTGGACCCCCAATGGTGTGGCTATGTGGATGTTGAGATCCTCTGAGAAGATTCGGACCAGTACCTACCTACCAGTAGGTACCTATTTTTGATCCATCAGTGAAGACCCCCCAGCTCTGCGGGCATAGGCCCTCGCAATGATCCCCATACAATTGGATTTTGTATTTTTTATCAAAGATAAATTGCTTGGATACCCGGTCATTGATTGCTTTTGTTATGTTATCAGGTGTTCATTATTGAGCTTCTCGAACAAAAAGGTGTGTCGTGTTTCGCTTTTAACCCATAGATCCAGTGTTTTAAGGCGTACTTCTGCCATCGTCGTTGTATAAACAAGTGTAGTGGGGGCAGCCCCAGCATGGCTTCCAGCGCCGCAGTCGGAGTAGTCCTCATGCAGCCCGTCGTCGCCATGCAGCCTAGCCTTTACATTTGTGTTGTAACTTGTTTACGGCTGTAACTAGCTTTGTGCGTGGCCACCACACAACGGCCCCATAGGATATCATGGGCCAATTTACTGCGCTGTGTACCATGAGCCATAGTATTATTTTGGTAGATAGGCATCGGACAACAGTAGGCGTTTTGAACCGACATACTTTCGAACTAATAAATTACCGAACTAACGAGCAAACGTTGTAGGGTTTTTCGTAACAGGAATTTTCGCACAAACGTTACATCGCACCAATAAAGCGTCGATGGAATAAAACATCGTACATCTGAATTATCGACACACCGTGTTCGATATAATAAAAATCGAATCATCAACTTTCGAAGTCAAGTAGGGAACCCCTATAAAAAATACCAAAGAACCAGAACTACATCCAGCTTTGCGTCGATTTTTTTCTCAAACAACAACCTAAATTAAAAAATAGATGGTAAGGTCGGTAAAAAATGTGACCGAAGATGAACAAATAAGATCGATATAATCATCAAACCCTGGCCACATCTTCGACTACCTACCCACTTTTACAAAATTAAAGTCATAATTCTCATTTCTACTAAACGAAGCATAGGTAGTATTTATATAAATTGCCTTGTAAATGTTTCATTATGGTCTAATTTTCGTCAAATCAGTTTGTTTACAGTGCTTATTAGCCAAACTACTTAATTGATCGCTTGACGTTTCCACATCATTAACTTAATACGAAGTATCGCAAAACTAACACCTTCACGGTTCGCAGTAGCTATAGGATGCTTTCAAGTATATGTTAATGGGTTTATTAATGATTGACTGAATGAGAGTATAATCTACCGGACTTTTTTTTAGTATATCTTCTTCAAAGTACCTACTCCCCTGCAGCACTAAAACACTCATGCCAAAGTTTCTTCCAATCTTCTTAGCATACATCCAGGTATATGAATCTCTAACTTGCCTTGGCAGTTGATTAAATCGCGATCGGATGGGTGGGTAGTGGGTAGGCACAGACAGAGTACCTACTACTGGGTAAGTTAAAGGGCTGTTTGTGCTAGTACCTACGTTATTTCGTTACTTGTGTTTCTGGCGCAAAAAATACGCTATTGTAATATTTTTTTTATAATAATCCATGACTAAAAACTCTCTATCATTTAATCTACTTAAGAAACCAAGTACCGATATATTAGCGACTAAACTGAAAGTAATACGAGGCTTGAAACTGTCGGTGGGCCACAAACAGCTGTGCGGTGTCCGCATACTCCTTTTCGCCGTAAGGTGCTCGCTCCGATTTCATTTCATGTTATAGGTAGAAAGGCAATGGTATTGTCCATTTGAATAAAACTTTGAATAGTGTTATGGGTTCCTAAACAATAGATTTGACATAGAAAAAAAAAAACTTGAGAGGTGTCAAGGGACACCCGGATGGACCGAAGTTCCTTTTATTTCTAAGTACAAAAAACCTGTATACACTCAACAAAAACACATTAGTATCTAATATCCTATGATTTTTTTACTTTGACTTTGACCTTGTCTTTGTCCTTGACCTTGACTTTGTCCTTGACATTGTCCTTGAACTTGACCTTGACTTTATAAAGCAAATAGTATTTAGTGGTTTCAAATGAACTAAATTCGGTACCTACATGTTTTTTTCGGGTCCCCTATGTTGTTTCGAACGCCGCTGTTGCGACACACGCTGTTGCGAATTATTTTTCCACTGCCTCACAGGTTCGAAAGCTCATGGACTCGAATGAAGTAGTCGTGAAAGACGCTGTTTCGAAAAACATTTTGACTGCCGACGCTCGAATGCTTGTGATTTCAATTTATTTAGTCATAAAGTGTACAGAAAAATATTTAAGCAGTAATTAAATAAAATCAACAAATTCGGTGTCAACATCATCATATTATTATTAACAAAGTAACAATCAAAAATAGTAGGTATATATTTGTAGGTCGTACAAATATTTGTTCCGTGTGGGAATCGAACTCGCGACATGCTGCACAGCAGTCAATCGCTCAACCACTGCGCCAACCGTGTCGTCAATACTTTCATTGGTTCCTTTTTATTTTTCAGGGGCATAGAATTTAAGGTACAAAATCCAGAATATCTGGAAATTCTGCAAGACGAACATCCTAAACATGAGACATTTTGTTTTGTTTTAATTATCAGGTACATAAGTATGTAGATTCATAAGTATATAGAATTCATGAATTTATTAGGGTCAAAATATCAATATCCATCACTGAAAAGCATTCAAAGTATTATAATGTTTAGGAATATTTAGAAAAAATAATGAATTACCTAATTATTTTTTATCATGCCGAAATATGGGTCATTTAGGTACCTACCTTACCTATGATCAAAAATAAATTGATTAAATTCTGAATATTTTAAGCAAACAGCCATTCCAAAAGTGAAACACCTGTATATTTGAAGTTAATTATGAACACTTACCTATCTATTCGAAATATTGACGCCCCAATAGAGATAATTAACAAAAGTACCCATCCATTTATCCACTTTCGAAATCAGTGCATAAGTAGTCGACGCCTAAGCTGTTGATAAGATAGCATTTTCTATGTCTACAATATTCCATTTTTTTTCAAAATGGCGAAGATTGTAACATTCTCGACATTCGGAGGATTTAGACCGCATTTTAATGCGTTAGCCAGGGTCGGCTATTTCAAAATAGTTTTAAAGCCCTTGTCTACTACGAAGCGATACTTGCACAACGCATACCGTTTTATATGTTGGACTTTTATTTTAACTTACAATTTGCAACACGTCATTCGAGTTATTCAGGTAAGGTATTAAATAATAGATTTGAGGAGCTCGAGGCTAAACAATAGCAACCACACGCCGTCACCGTGTGTTAGCAACGCTTGTCGAGGTTGGAATGTGGATGGGTGACCATCTTAACATATCGAGCCATCTCCGTGCCTCGGAAAGCACGGTCCCGGCTGTCATTTGTAGGTCTTTGGCAGTCATTACGTATAGTCGGAAGCCAGCATAGATATCTATATAATAAACAAACTGTTTTTTTACCTAGGTATACCTATCTCTGTGGACACCGGTCTTGCCAAGGAGTACGTGTTACCCAGTTAATTGGTTGTGGAGGTCTTGTAGACAGCTGCTCCTCGTAAAATACCTACTAGTAATCTGGCTGAATTCGGTTTGACTGGAAGCCAACCCAAATATAGTTTGGAAAAAAGCTAGGCAGATGATGATTAAATAATACCTATACTTAGAGAGAGCTAGATAGAGAGAGCTATACTTAGAGGCTAAATAAAAACAGCCGCACAGGTCGATCTTCAAGGTTAAGCAACGCTTGCCGAGGTTGATCTGTGGATGGGTGACCACCTCAACATAGGTACCGAGTTTCCTCGGTTGCTGCTGTTGGTCTCGGTTGTCATTTGGAGATCTTTGGCAGTCGTTACGGATCGTCAGAAGCCAGAAAATCTGACACCAGTCTTGCCAAGGAGTAGGTACCGTGTTACCCAGTTAATGGGTTGTGGTCTGTGGAGGTCTGGTAGGCAGCCGCTCCACGTAAAATACTGGTATTCAACTGAATCCGGTTTGACTGGAAGCCGACCCCAATATAGTTCGGAAAAGGCTAGCTAGGCAGATGATGACTTTGCAGGATGACTACATACGTCTGGTTGGCATTTTGTGCATTGTGTATGTATGCATGTGGGTAGGTACGTTATAAGACATGATGAATAAAGGATGTTCAATTTACCTATTAAGTACCAACCTAGGATTTTCCAGAGCGATGAGGATGTAAGAATTGATGTCGCTCTGCAAAATCCTATCGGCCACACTGCTACATTAAATCGGCCCTGAAAACAATGGGTGGTAATGGATGCATGATTTCATGCCTACATTATCTATGTATAAGTACAGAATGTTTTTTTCCTCGTGTATCAGGTCCGGCACAGCACCAATCTGATAGTGGACACCCTGTTCATATTGCTTACCACTTTGAACGCGCTGGGCAAGCAAGCTGCCTTCAATCTGAGGACCCGCCGCATTGATAATCTCATCGCTATCATTAACGGTTTGATTTTTTATATTGGTATAGGTACGAGAGTAAACCATACCTTAGGTACCTACTTAGGCACCCGCTTATGTTTTGTACTAAGTAAATAAATTTCTATTCCCACGGTATAAAGGTAGGTATACATATATTCTAGGAACAAACCCCACGTATATAACTTTAGAATAGAGGCACATACGTATTAGAGGGAGGAGGAAAAAATAAGTAGAATTACTATATATTAAAACTACTGCTTTGAATTTTCCAAGATTTGTCAGAATATTCCATCAGTAGTTTATCAATTCCCGCAGGACCCATCTTTGCAGCCAGCAGGGCCTACCACGTAGAGGTGTTGAAAGAGAACGCATTGGTGATGTCTCGCCTCCTCACTCTGTACCACGTGGCTATATTCACTTGTGGCACCATGTGGACTATCTTTCCGATCGTAAATCGGCTTCTCGGCACTGAAGTTCTGTTCACTGGATACTTTCCTTTTGAAACTACGAGCACGATGGCGTAAGTTTTATTTTCATTTTGTCACTTTATCCGGGAACTATTGACATCTTTGTCTTTCGCCAATAACAAAGAAAAACCATCGTGGCACCTGCTCCTGGAAATAGTTTACACACCTAATGCACCAGTCAAGCTATACAGGGTTATTTTGGAGACAGTATATAATATTCGTTTGGCAAGCAGTAGGTAGATGATATTCATCAGGATGTGCGGAAAAACGAAGAAAGATGTTTCATCTTTGATTCACTTTCAAAATATTAAACATCTTTTATGCCAATAATGAAACAACATAGATAGGTACTTACTTAAAAATAATCTCATCTTTATTTTAAAATAGCTCACGTCCGCGGCTCCGCCCGCTTGTTAAATAATATACTAAAACCTTCCTAGAGAACCACTCTATCCATGGTGAAAACAGCATGAAAATCGGTGCAGTAGTTTTTGAGGTTTTCGCGAACAGACAGAAATACAGACAGACGCGGCGAAGGACTTTGTTTTATAATATGTAGTGATAGTGATATGTAGTGATGATTTTAGGTTCTCGCTGGCATTGGCCTACATGATATTTCTAATAACTTTCCAAGCATATGGCAATGTTACAATGGACTGCACGATTGTAGCGTTCTATGCGCAAGCCAGGATACAAATACAGATGCTTCGATACAATCTGGAACAGCTGGTGGTGTTTGGCGACTCTGAAAAGAAAACCGCACAGCTTATTAAGAGACCCATTCAATACGAGTTTTACAAAGACGAAGAACAGGACAAAGTTGAGCTACAGAACCGACTCAAGAAGTGCGTGTTGCATTATGATCAAATCTTACGGTAATTTAATAATAATTTATTTTTTTGTTTATATTTGTTTTATGTTCAGTTCGCTTGGTTGTTGTTACATTTAAGAGATCCAGCTGAATGATTTAGACTTACTCACCTGTATAACCAAATTAAATCCAGAGCTGCAGCTATCTAGACAAGTCTGGTGCAAACAACTAGTCAGTCAGTAAGTGCTGTTGATTTCAAAACTAAGCACTTTATGTATTGGCCACTACACATTCAGCATAAGAATCTGGGTTTCTGAGCTACAACCAGTTGGCAAAATTGACTGCTGTTAAAGACGCGTCTTATACCTATTTTACTTACATATTAACTAACGTTCTTCTGTGTTACCAGGTTTGCTAAAGAAGTAGAATCGATTTTTGGCGAAGCGATGGTCGTCCAATTCTTTGTTATGGCCTGGGTCATATGCATGACTATGTACAAGATTGTTGGGGTACGTTCCTCATTTATTTTGAATACGGAATAGGAACATTACTAGATACGAACTGTATTCTGTTATTTTGTTCTTCCAGTTGAGCATAGTTTCAGCGGAGTTCGTGTCCATGGCCGTGTATTTGGGTTGCATGCTTGCCCAGCTGTTTATTTACTGCTATTTCGGGACACAACTCAAAGTTGAGGTAACTGATTGAGACATTATGTGCACGTGTACCAGTAGACGCCACTTCATTATGTACAGATTGGCTGCTAAATAAAATCGTACGGTTACTAAACAAAGCGTAGTAAAAGTAATTCATCTAAAAGAGATTGCCCATGAACAGTACTCTTGATAAATTACTTGTGTCTCAAAACCTTGAACGGCATGAAATATTTAAAATAAAAATATATTTTTAAAAAAGATTTTGATTGATATTTAAAATGGGATAGTTTTTTGAAAAATAATTAGTACTTTTATGTTTCCGACGTTATAGTACGCCATGTTTTACTACCGACTGTCAATACTAGGGATGTCCATTTTTTCTATTGCGGGTAATGTGCGTACCTACCTACCTACATAAAATAAAATAAAATGATATCGATTTTGTATCGATTGTTCAATCTTTTATTGTAAACTAATAACTGAGTTCTAAATCACAAGTTGTTGCTGGCATTATTAATATCAGTGGTTGTAAACGGCGACATCGGCGCTAAGTTGTATTTGTGAAATACCACTGGCTGGTTTACGGAAATAGATCAAAAATCGATATTTCATCAGTATGGGTACAACCTTATTTGACGTTTATTGCACGTCTGTCATATTTTTGCAATACAATACTGTTATTTCTGCTGGTTTTGGTACATTGTGCTTCGAGTCGAGCCTTTTAGTTCCTCCGTTACTGCTGCCAACCCATTGAAAATAAACATATTTTTAACGCCACTGCACCGTGTGTATTGTGTATTACTAAAAGCCGGACTTTTTGAGTTGTGATCATGGCGAGTGCGACTGTGATGCAATGTCTCAACTGCTCTTTGAGATTCGCCACTTAGGCGCAGACACATGTTGTCGGAGATTCCGAATAACATCATGGACATTTTACGAGTCTGGATCTCACCAACACCGGTAAGAATGCATATTGTATTTTTAACGTAGTAGGATTTTTTTTAGTTAGGAACTGCGCTTTATGTTTACGTACCATATAACAAATCTTAAAGGACACAAGTACAATCCTTGTCTGTGTGTTAGTTCCTCACCTCAACGTTGGGTTACCGGATTGTAACATAACCTATATAGGTAGAAAACTTCTACTGATGTGTTGGTAATAACTAACTTATTTACTAGGATTGTTTTTTTCAATCACTTAAATGTATTCGAGGATATGAATGAATTGTGTGTAGTATCATTTAAGATTGCAGTTACACAGAATTTTAGTATTGGGAACTAATAATTATTTAGTAAGAGGAAGAATAAAATCGAGGCATGTGTCTAGTAGAACATATTATAGTTATATTTTAGTAAATAAAGATGAAAATTGTAAGAGATACATTAGGCGCTATAGTAGGATACTATTGTTCTTGCCTTGTGGGAAAAAGAACTGTAGGTTGCTGTGTGCATGTAATGTGCATAATGTGGTATTTGAGCTGGGCACGTTATGACAATGTTAGTGTTCCAGCACTATTTTTGGATAACATATTTTTAGAAGAATAAAATACAAGTTTAAGAAATAATCATTCTTTTATTTGTTTTATTTGGTGTTGTGTGTTTTACCTTCCCTCTCTACTTACAAAGACCATTTCATGATACCTACCACATCTATGATTTGAGTAGGATCTGGACAATAACACTGAGCGATTGACTATTTTAGTAATGATTTCTTCCATGCTTTGCAATTTCATGGAACGCGGGCATGAGATTTAAAAATGCGCAAAATCTAAATCAGTAAGACTTGGTGAGGTAAAACGTTACAGATTTTACACAAATTATGCTTCAAAGATACCAAGCTCACCCGTAAACCCATTCAGACCCTTTTAAATAGCTTTTTCAACTAATTTTTGGTCGAACATAACCTCAAAATGATAATTTCATTTTCGTAAATATCTCAGAAACGCCATTGTAGTTTGTGTTAAATCTTTTGAGGTAGTATTTAGACATGCCATCAAGTATTTTAAAGATGATTTTATGAAGACACAACAATGTTGAATTGAGTACATTTGTCCATAGTGCCGTGGGCATTCTCCTTTGGCAGAGCCTTGTGTAATATGTGCGTGCGTGTGTTCTCAGAGCGAGTTGGTGAATCAATCGATATATTGCTGCGACTGGTTGTCCCTGTCCCCAAGGTTCCGGAGACAGCTCCTTGTGATGATGCAGTGCTGTGGCCGGCCGCTGGCTCCCCGCACTGCATACGTCATTCCTATGTCTTTGGACACCTACATACACGTAACGACGGATTTTTCCAAAGGTGCTTGTTTGAATAAAGTAGTCCAATTCATAATGATAATGACACATTTTTTGCAGGTGCTGAGGTCTTCTTACACCCTTTTTACGTTCTTGAATCGATAAGTTGGCATAATAAAAGTCTGGGTGTTGCACGCGGTAATTTTAAGAATAAATCGGTTAAAAATGCAAATTATAGTAATAGTAGCTTTTAATCTAAAAGAGGGAACACTAAGAGACCGGCTGAGAAGACGAGGATATACTTTATGGAATCTTTTACTGAACTATAGGTACTGAGATATTTTATTTAGTGAACATCAGAATACTTGAATTGTTGAGTTTTGTTCGGCGATCTCCGTCCGTACACAACAGTTTCAGAGGTCGCTCGTAAAATTGACCACCGTTTGATTCAATGCGCCTATTTACTGCCGTTTTATGGCTCAGCGCCGCCAGAAGTAAACCGTAGTCCCGTAGTTGATCCCGAATCCTGCATTGTTCTCCGGTGGTTTCTTATATCGGTTGTGTTCATAGGTATAGGTAGGTATACCACTCTCTTGATACCATCGTTTGCAAACTAGTTAATTTTTATTGTTGTTTAGCATAATAAGCTCGACCTCGCTTACGTACGCTCGAAAATATTGAGGCGACGCGACGCAAAAGAAAGCACCATTGTTTTTGTATTCTGTCTGTGTCGCTGAAAAATAAACATTAGAGGCATCTATTAATAATATTAGTGTTTTATTTATTCATCGCAGCGCTTTCACAAGCTTGTTATAAAATTATTTTAAGCACTTTTTCTTGAGTGAATCGCTTAACTTCGGTCGTAAGGTGCGTGCGGTGTGAGTCACGCGGGCTCCGCCAGACAATCCCGGAGCCCGAATCGGCGAAACCCGCCTCTTCAGTGCTCCGTACGACGTAAGTGCTGAAAGTCGTGTAAAAAGTTGTATCCGGCCGCGAATAGCGCGTGTGGAATTCCGTTTATAAATACGCGAGTGCGGGCGCGGCGGGAGATCTCCGTGCTCGGCGGCTGCGCAGGGCTGTGCTCGTGCGGCGTGCGGCCCGCAGGCACCGCAGGCATGCGCGCGCGCCGATGATATTCACGGGCGGGGGGGCGCGGCGTCGCACCTCGCCCGCGCCACGCGCGCGCGGCCCCGCCCGCCCGCACCAGTACCAGCGACTCCATGCCGACTATGTGAGTCCCAGCGACCATTCGATATTTACTAATAATGCTACCTAATACACTTATCAATACCGTTAGTGTTACAATCGATTGCTCTTGACGCTGCTACCACTGCAACTACGAGTACGAATGCAAATTAAACTACTTCTTCTTAGAGCTATTCTCAAAAATGGATGAGAGCATGTGCAGACCACGTACTGGTAATCTGGCTTCAAAACTCCTGCCTGATCACTAAAGACTGTAAATTCTGCATTTAAAAAACTGGCTAAGGGCGAGTCGGACTCGCATGCAAAGGGTACCGAACTAATTTTATTTTTTTAACATGTTATTTTGACACTATAGAATTCTTAAGGTTTTCCTGTAATCTGTAGGTATAGAGCTATTATTTGCATGTATATCTGTATTTTTAAATTATGACAATAATTGAAAGCCCTTTCATTCGCTCGATAAAGATTGTATAACATTTTTTTAATTTTCCTTCTTTGACCCCCAGAAGAAATTTTGAGTATGAGGGTCACATACTCAAAATTTTGGTCTTTTGCGTAACGTGTCCGTATTTGGGTCACATAAGTCCATGTGTGGACTAAATTTCAATGGAATCAATCCAGTAGGTAGATCCGGAGAAAACTGGCTGTGACAGACGGACAGTCAGACAGACACCCGAGTGATCCTATAAGGGTTCCGTGTTTTGTTTGGAACCCTAAAAAGCTTTTATGAACAGCCGTCATACAAGTTGCTACCAATAGATTAATGTCAGCACTAAAGCAGCTATTCGAGGATGTCGGGTAATAAACGACTCGAGAGATATAACTAAATTGTGTCCAGCAATTAAACAAGCATAACGGATGTAACTAATGCAATAAACAGAGAATCAGAACTATCAATCTAAGTACGTCACGCATACCGAGTCTAATTGCATTATTTTCCTGAAGAAGCAGTGTTCTTTTAGCAATTGAAAGTGCAGGTATGTCCGAAGAAGCCTACCATCCCACCCATGTCTGAGGTCTGCCACCGAGCAGTGTTGCTGTGTTCCATTTCTTAGGGGGCTGATGCATTATTTTGTAAATTGAAATGTAGATTTTAGATAGTAGTTAAGGTTCCTCTCTATGAGGAGTGTGTCAACACTGCGAGGATCGCCCGGAGGAACACGGTGGAGGTCTGTCCTGCTTGGGCGGAGCAAAGCCGTGCTCTCGACAAGGTGGTCATCGGCGGTGGTGACCTACTCGCGTTCAGCATGGGTCAATCCATTGACCAGAGCGGGAAGGCATGGGAAGCGGTCATCTCCTTCAGCAAAGCAGTATGCTAGCAAAGGAAGATGCCGATGAGAGAGAAGGAAACCTCGCTCGTCGCCCCAGGTGTCGGGGGTCGCGATTCCCGTGCACCGTAGGCGTGAGCTTGAAAACGGCGAGCGTTGGGTGGCTTGCCGTCCGATTAAGACCAGGCCCGGGTCGACGGCGTGTTGTGTTCCACGCGAGCCTCAAAAAGATGTCACCATATAGGGCCAATGCCTGCCAGGGTTGCGGTATTTGTTCGAAATAGTCTTCGAGATCGAGACCCTTGAACGCAAAACACGGATGGGTTTTAGTCAGTAAGAGTCTGACACGTTACTCCCTTCTGCTCGGCCTAAAGCGCGAGGAGTCATTTAATGATTTCCCATCCTGAAAAAAGACACCCAAGTTAATCAGAAGTCTGAAAATCTGACGGCGGTCTTTCCATAGGGGATCTTGTTACTAAATTAGTAGTCGCTCCATGTAACATTCTGGTAGGCACTCAATTGTTTTGTCATATTGATTGACCTATCGAAAGATTAAAGGTTACATTACCTATATATTACAGTTACTTTACCTATGTATCTGTAATACATAGGTAATGTAATATAACTGTATCATCCTGGTGACTGAGTGAGTGGCTGACAGACAACGCGCAGCCGAACAACTGGTAGTAGAAAGCTACAATTTGGCATGTAGCTTAGATACTACAGTCCCTTAGGGAGCACTAAGAGAGGATTTCCCGAAATTCCTGCGGGAACGGGAAAAGACAGAGTTTGAACACCTACAAATTTCTTTTTTGAAGAATGATTTATAGTTTCGTCATTTTAAAAGCTTAGAATTTTTCCCCCAATCCTTCCATATCAACCAAACCATTTTAAACCATTAATACCTACAATCAATCATCAAATAAAACATCCAACTAAATTGATACTGAATCAATCATCCAGTTTGAAAAACTACGATACGATGAACTGCAGACAGTTCCATAAAAATGATTGATGTTAAGAAAACTTTAGTTATATTCGTTACGAAATAATTAAATTATATTTTCGTGAAACTGACATCAGTCGCCATAACTCCATTTATTTTGGACTGGGTGTGTTAAGAAACAATATAAATTGTAAGCACTTAGATACCGATTTTACGATTGTCGGAATGTTTACTTACAGAGTTACAGATTTATCTTCAGTTCTAGCGAGAAATAGCTGTTGACTTCGTAGATTAACATTGCCAGTGAAGAATTGGGTACAAAAGTAATATACAGGCTGTGATGATCAGGTAAATTTTCTTTTTGTTTACTGATTTGGTGTCATCATATGTCTGCGAGCCCAGCGGCCTACCTATCTTATAAGTTGTGAAATGCCGCATGACCCTTTTGTAGGTACATCGGCACCCTTCAAAATGGAACCCAGCATCACTGCTTATTGGCAGACCACCTGCACTATGTAAGCGCTACTAAACTACACGGAGTTTCAGGTAGAAATACAATAAGACTCGTTATGCACGAGAGAGTTAGATTGTTGGAATAACATTTTGCCCACTTATAGGTAATTCAAGTGGTCGGTCGGTGTATAGTCGGGGCAGAATAGACGCTATAGCCGAAATTCAATGCAGTGTGTTGAAAAACGTCGTTTGAAGCACATAAGTCATTGCAAAAAGTTTGCCCAATTTCATCTAAATATAGGTACTAAGTTAGTTCGTACCTATACGTAGTCGAACCTATACATTCGTGTGGGATGTACCTTTTATTCAGAATCTAAAGTAGGTAATCAAAAACAATTACTTAACCGATTGCTTACTAGAAACTCACGGATTTGCGGTATCGTAATAATATAGTCTAACTCTACGTCATAAGAATTTTCAAAGTAGCCCAAGTAGGTTAGAGCTTGGAGTCTTGAGTTCGTTTGTTTTAAAAAATACTGTACGACCACAGACATATAAATTGTGTACGACCAATCTTCATGTAAATATTTAAGCGTTGTTGGTACAAGCTGTTGCTACTACTCGCTCGATACCCAAATCATGATGTTTATGTATCTACGAGTACTGATCTGTATTATGATATCTATTGTTAGAATTCAATTTACAACTCGCATAGCTTCATTGAAAACTAAAATCGAATGGGTAACATGTTCTGATTTCGAAGAAAAAAGCTTCAGGATTAGATTAATAGTAGAAAACATGTTTTTCATTCCGTTAGATATTAATTTAAGCATATAAATTTTAATCAGCCCATAATGTTCCCACTAATGATCACAGGACATGACCTCCTCTCTGTGAGAAGACCTGGGCCGGTATCTGCCATTGCTGGTCGCTAAATGTTACGTGACTACGAATTTCTGACTCTAGGATCAGTATTTGACTAGATAATCAAAATAAGTACCATTTCGCTTGACAGCTAACCACACAGCCGCAACTTCTAAGAGCATTGATATCTTTGGTGACCATTCGGGTGTCCGTTTCAACTTTTATGCAATACCTACATACAGCTCTGCAGCTTTATCCTGTAGCATCTTCAATTCTTCATGGAATGTGACTTTAGCTGAACTTCCTCGCCACGATAAAACGTACTTCACCAGGTGTTTACCAGTAAAAGTTAATGAGCTAAAACTAATCACGACCCGACGTGACTGGGTCGTTTTTGTATGTACTTAACGAGTTAAGATGTCGTTATTCTGTTATGATAGCTACTAGCTAGTGATACCTGAATGGGCGCTGACGCACAGCTCACCGCGGTGGAGCAAAACCATCCAGCGAACCGTTGGGTTCCGTCTATTTTTACTCGTGCATTTACCACGCAAGCACTCAGCCTTGATGCTCCTCGCGCGATTCTCTCCAAGCCTCGTTCAAGTTTACTTCATCTGAAAAATGTTTCGCGAGTACAAATATTTAAGTGTTTGTCCGTTACAGCTGTCAAACCTTTGAAAGCTGATGCTTTGATATTAAATAATACCCAGTTCCAAGAATTCCATTTGTTGGCGTGTCCTTGACCCTATTGTTCAGAAGAATTGCAATGATTTGTAACAGCAGCAACGATGGATAGAGTCAAACAATTCAGATTTATGAGGGCGTTTCTCTACTATTCATCGTGTATACGTCCACATTGTATGAGAAGTGGTGAAACGCGTCAGTACAATGACGACGGATCGGAACAATTTAGATATTTGTATTGTAGGTTGATACTAATTGAAATAGATTTTGAAACGCGTGTAGACAGTAGGTACAACCAGATTCAAGGAACTAACTAAGTCACTACAGTCTAGGTTTTTTAATTTTTCTATATTAAAAATCTTATGTGGCCAGGTTGGTTCCGAACAAATAATGATAATAATAATAATATCCTTGGACATTTCACACAACGCCATATAGTCCCAACAAATAACGGAACCCTTATAGGATCACTCGGCTGTCTGTCTGTCCGTCTGTCACAGCCAGTTTTCTGTGGATCTACTGGACCGATTCTGTTGAAATTTGGTATACATTTGGACTTCTGTGACCCAAACTGGACGCGTTACGTAAATAAATATTTTGTAGTATGGGGTTCCCTTTTGGGGACCAAACTAGTTTTTTTTTTTTTTTAATCTGTATCAGTCAGTGCCACATCTAATGAAGAGGCTTACTGTGAGGGTTTTAAACATATTTTTTTTCATAATTTTAGAATAAAAGTTTAGAGGTTTTTCAAAAAATAAGACCAAAAATGACCATTACCCCCCTTAGCTACGAAAGTACTAAGTTTAATTTTTTTTTAAAAAGTGCATATAATATTTCTATACCCAACGATTACTGGAAAAACTATAAGAAGTTTGTTATGTTAAAAATCATAAAAAAAAATAATTATACGGAACGCTTTGCACGCTAGCCCGACTCGCACTTGGCTTGGTTTTATTATGTAATTTATAGGTATTCAAGATTCAAAGCACTTATTTCAAATAAACCATTTACAGGCATTTTTTAATTGTGAAGGTGGGTCAAAAACATTAAGCTATTTGCACATTTTAACGCGACACGTTCTCTCTATGGAGAAGAACGTGCAAGAAACTCCACGGACATTCTTTTGAATCATGTGTTGTTGTATTACAAAAATCTTGGTTCTGTATAGGTACATGTGAAGGCAATGCAAGGAAAAAAGAAACTATAAAAGACAATTCCAAATATTATATTACTAAAACTGCTACTAGCTTAAGTGGCAGTTAAGAGATGACCAGTCTCAACTGACGGCACCCGTTAACGAACATATGACGCGTATATTAAGGTGTAAGGGGTAGTCCCTACCGGAGTCGCGGGACTATTCGAAAGAGACACCGTGGCTCCAGAACACAAAGGGCAATGAAGGAACATGGATGGGTTTTAGTCAGTAGAAGTCTGACACTCCCTCCCACTCCGCCCAGAGCGGGGGAAGTCATTGGATGATTTCCCGTCCCTAAAAAAAAATAGGGTCTTTCAGAAGTTATCGCCGAGTATCCTAGGCTATTTAACCCATAAAAATCGGTTCCTGTGTGTTAGGTTGGTTAGGGTTAGGTCCAACCTGAGATAACGGGGAGTACGCGTAAGTTGCTGTAGTTGAAATATGGAACACCGGGGTGGATTTATTCAATAAGAGTCTGACAGACAGAATGGGTATCCTTCGCCATGGGGCGGGCGAAGGACATCCATGAGGATTTCCTCCCGTTGATAAAAAGGTACAAAAAACTGGCCAAGTGCGAGTCGGACTCGCGTGCAAAAGGTTCCGAACTAATTTTTATTTTTTACCATGTTATTTTAACACTGCAGACTTCTTATAGGTTTTCCTGTGATCTTGAGGTATAGAACTTTAATGTGCATTTTTTTCAAAATTCTAGGCTATCTAGTTTCAGAGATAAAGGGAGGGGGAATGGTCATGTTTGATGTAATATCTTGAATAACTTCAAAACTATTTTTTTTAAGTTACGATTAAAATATTATTAAAACCCTCACAGTACCTAAGCCCTTTCATTTGATATGTCACACGATACAGCTGTTGGTTTTTTAGGGTTCCGTAGCCAAATGGAAAAAAACGGTACCCTTATGGATACGTCATGTCTGTCTGTCTGTCTGTCCGTCCGTATGTCACAGCCACTTTTTTTCGAAACTATTAGAACTATGCTGTTGAAACTTGGTAAGTAGATGTATTCTGTGAACCGCATTAAGATTTTCACAAAAAAATAGAAATAAAAACAATTAATTTTGGGGTCCCTATACTTAGAACTGAAACTCATTTTTTTCATCAAACCCATACGTGTGGGGTATCTGTGGATAGGTCTTCAAAATGATATTGAGGTTACTCAAATATTTTTTTTTCTAAACTGAGAGACACTTCCAAAGTGGTAAAATGTGTCCCCCCCCTGTAACTTCTAAAATAAGAGAATAATAAAACAGTTTTTTTTAATACGTCATAAATCGTAAACCGCAACTTTTGTTTATAAAATATACCTACAGGTTTGTACGGAACCCTCGGTGCGCGAGTCCGACTTGCACTTGGCCGATGTTTTTTTTTTAAATTTTATAGTTCGACGCTCCCAAGCAGCCCCATTCTCAAAACTAATTTATTTACGTAACGGCTCCTTGTTGGGTCATCGAAGTCCATTATGGATACCAAGTTTCAACAAAATCGGTCCAGTAGATCTGGAGAAAACTGGTTGTGACAGACAGATACCAGTGTGATCCTATAAGGGTTTCGGTTTTTTGTTTGAAACCCAAATAATTTAAGAGTACAGAAATAATAATGAACGAATTGATAGAAACACCTGAGCTACACCATGAAAGTCATGAACTCAAGCGAGAACAACGAACTCCTTGAAGGTTAACTTGTCTGCCTAGGTAGGCATGATGTGGCAAAAATTCGTTAAGTACATCTCTGTATGCGTTATTATCATTATCATCTAGTTAGGTCACTATCATGATGACTTTGCGTTCCGCAAACCACAAGAAGATAACTCTTCACTGCGTCACCGTTGTCTATGGGCATAAAATTAAAAACTGGTATACAAACTACTTACTAATGCTTTAATCTAAAAAAAATCGTTAGCATAATTATATTGAAAGTTACAGCAACGTTACTTAACTCTTAAGGATATTTAAATAAATTACAGGATGTTTATTGCAAGGCGTTGGTTTTCAGAAAGGCTTACGACTTCTTCGCCATCATCATGTCACTGTAGAGTTTTGAGATTATAAAACTTCCTTTGTTAAATGTTTCTATTTGTATCAATGAGCTTCGAGAGAAATAAAGATTTTCTACCTAAACTGTAATGTGATTTATCGTTTCACCAGTTTACTAAATATTGCCGCAAGGATCTATCTTAGGACCACGTCTGCCATTAATTATTCCATCAAGTACTTTTTAGGGCTTCGTGTTTTATTCTGAGTATTGGATTGATCCCTATGTCGTTCCAAAAGATATCTATTGCGTTGACCAAACTGTTTTTTTTTTGTATCAGAGCAGAATTACGATTTTTGTTCGGTTTATGTGTCTGTCTTGGCATTTGTTTTACCGGAATTCCTATTTAATTCAAGGGTTGCATATTAAAAAATCAAAACTTTCTCGAGCAAATTTCAAAAGAACAATAAACGAAATAACAAAATTTAAATGACCAAATGTTTTATTTAGAAAAATTTTAGTATCCCAATGTATGTGACATCAAATGAACGACTGATCAAAAGTTGCTAGATGTAATTTTAAAATATCAAATCATAACTAATCAAATTTTATAATCACAAATGATTTCTTATAATCCCAAAGGGCGGCGACGTCGTTCACGCGATTACTCATAGATGGCATTAAGAACCGAACTAGTTAGACGCAATGATATATAAAACTATAGATACGTTGTACGCACTATAAAATGAACAACATGAAATGAAGCCAATTGGCCACATCGCGCTTAGTTTACGCACCAACCTGTCGCGCGACACTACGTTTGTTTTGTTGTCAATTTGACTATTACTTATCCTGTGACGTAACTGAAGATGTATATTTATCTCCCTCTAGCAACAGGCATCCCGCCGTACGGTGACATATTTTCTTTCCCTTTCTTCATGCGTATTAGTATGTTGCGCGATGTAGGTTTATGACGTGTCTATATATAATACGTCATTGGTTAGACGGGGTTTATTATTAAAAGAAAAATGGTTAGGTTAGGTAAGAACTGTGACCTGCTATGCACGAGCCGAGCGAGCGAAGCGACCGGTGCCGCGGCAGCGGCCGTCGAGTGCCAGAAATGACTAGATTATATAGAAAGTAATAATTTGTGCTGATCATCAGAATCAGAATCAGAATAACATTTATTTGCCTACTTAGTGTATTAGAAAAATGTCTCTGTGGCCGGTGGGCCGTGCAGAGGTGAGTCAGCTAACTTATGTCCTGATGGATCTATGTTTGCCGTGTTCTGTTTATTCGTAATGTGTGAGACTAAACCATATACAAACAAATTACGTGTTTTATTTATTGTGTGCTTAGTCTATATCACTGATATATTTTTCACTTTAATTTAAGGGGACGCGGGGCCTTCGTTTTGTCGGTAGGCCAACGCTTGTATCCTTTTTTATTGGGGTCATACAATATATCGCCTATTCTGTGATTAACCCTAAATGGGTTAAATTCGCCGTGTCCTAGGAATAAATATGATGAAGATGCCACTATCACTATTTTGGTAGGTAATAGTTCTAATGTTACAATAGATGACATCACTAATTATGTCGATAAATTATTGAAAATTAAGTGTAAGAAAATTATATTGTGTGCTTTTCCCTACTTTGAGCAGTTGTCAAATAGGAAGAATATGTATATACATAGGTTAAATAATCAAATGCATTTTTTAGCTAGTCATCATAGTGATAAATTTTTATTTTTTGACATCAACAATTTTGTTGATAAACTTAGGTCGACTAGGGATACAGTGTATTTGCCCATTAGTTTTAGACGTCAAATAGCGAGGCTATTAGTTTATTATATTAACTCAGACATAATTAGTATGTCGAAGTACCCTGTAATTAACACCAACATTAGTAATAATACTAATGTTATGGTTTCTGAATCCAATAATTTAAACTAGGGAATAAGACAACAGTTGGTACCATTAGCAACTTAGATAAACTCAACAACAATAAGGTATCTTCTAGCACTCAAAAAAAAGGGGCTAAGCAGAAATCCTTTAACTTATTTCTCCAAAATATTCAAGGCTTTGCTTCAAAACAGTTGGAAATAGAATTATTTTTAGAAAAAACAATGTTTGATATTATTTGCATAACTGAACATTGGTTAAAGGATACTGAAATGTTAATTAATTATGACAATTATAGTATAGGCAGTTGTTTTAATCGAAAATCAATGCTGCGTGGTGGTTCACTAATATTAATTAAAAACTGTATTAAATTTAAAACGCGTAAAGACATTGTTGAACTGTCAGTGGAACATAGCATTGAGCTGTCTTGTGTTGAGCTGGATAAGCATATCATAGTGTGCGTTTACAGACCCCCTAATTATCAAAACTACTCTATATTTGAGTCAGTAATGGAAGATGTGCTGGCAAAACTTGCAAGTAATAATAAACAAGTGATAGTCTGTGGCGATTTTAATATTAATATTTTAGAAAATAATTCAGAGAGTGGTCGGTTATTACATCTATTTAAATCATTCCATTTGTCAAATATGTTCAAAGAACCAACCCGTATAACTATTAATACTGCTACATGTATTGATAATGTTTTTTGTTGCTGTGACTTCTTAGACAAAGCTGTTGTTAATTATCTGCCTTCCGATCACAGTGGACTAACAGTATCTTTTGAGTCCAACATGACAATCCAAAAAGTGCAGATACAATCCAGGCCAATTACAACCGGCAAATTAAATAAATTTAATAGCACCTTAATCGGTAAGTTAAGTGACCAGGGCTTCACAATGAACAATGGTAATATTTTGTATAGAGAATTATTTTCACTAGTACAAACTGAGTTCAATGCCACTTTTAAGCAGCAGACTAGAAATATATGCCCTAAATTTGTATTTAGTGACTGGGCAACTAAAGGAGTCAGAAAAAGTAGAGAAAGACTTTATGAACTTTATGGCCTTAAGCCTTTTATCAACACGGAAACTTTTAATAAGTACGTAGCTAGTTACTCAAAAATTTTTAAGAATACTTGCAAGGCAGCAAAGGCCCTATACATAAGCAACAAGGTTAAATCAGCAGAGAATAAAATTAAAACAGTTTGGAAAATTATCAATAATGAAACGAACAGGAACAAAAAACATAATAATGATTATACATTGCGAACTTCACGTGGACTCATAAGCGAAAGCAAAGAAGTCGCTGAAGAATTTGTAAATTTCTTTACCAGTATTCCAATTAAAACTACTGAAACCTTAAACTCGTCGCCCTCACTTTCTGTTGAATTATTGAAGGCGAATGTTTCAGCCTGCCCAATTGAGTTTAACTTTAAGCATATAACCCCAACTGTATTAATAAAAGCTTTTAAGCAAGTCAAGGTCAAATTGACAGAAGATCTATGGGGTATGTCTGTAAAAGTTTGTGCCTCCATTATTGACACTATAGCACCGTATTTAGCTTTTGTATTCAATCTGTGTGTAGATCAAGGGGTTTTCCCGGACCTTATGAAATACAGTAAAGTTATTCCTATATTCAAATCCGGGGACAGTAAAGATACCAATAACTATAGACCCGTCTCTGTGTTGCCGGTTTTCAGCAAGGTGTTTGAAAAGGTTATGCTAAATCAAATGCTCAGTCACTTTAATGAGAATAATATTTTACATGACAAACAGTACGGTTTCACCAAGGGGCGCTGTACAACTGACGCTGGTGTAACTTTATTAAAACATATCTTCAATGCGTGGGAAGAGGCGCAAGATGCCATAGGTATCTTCTGCGACCTATCGAAAGCGTTTGATTGTGTGAGTCATGAGACATTACTCCTGAAACTAGAGCATTACGGACTAAGTAAAACAGCCTTGAACTTAGTAAAATCGTTTTTAAATGAAAGACAGCAGCTAGTTCATATAAACGGCAAAAATTCAACAGGATTAATCGTGAAAATGGGGGTACCACAAGGCTCAATTTTGGGTCCTTTCTTATTTCTAGTTTATATAAATGATTTGCCCTATATTTTAGAAAATAAACTCAATATGGTGTTGTTTGCTGACGATACATCTTTGATTTTTAAAGTAAATAGACATGCAAACAATCTTGACAATGTAAATAACGCTCTAATGAAGGTACATGATTGGTTCACTGCTAATAATCTAGTGTTAAATGAGAAAAAAACGAAGTGCATTCGATTCACTTTACCAAATGTCAAAAGTAATAATTGTGACATAATATTGAACAAGGAGAAACTAGAATTAGTCGAAGAAGCAGTTTTCCTGGGGATTAGGCTAGACTCAAGGTTACAATGGGGTCCTCATTTAACATCTCTTGCAGGAAGGCTAAGTTCAGCAGCATATGCTGTTAGAAAAATTCGCCAGTTTACAGATGTTGAAACCGCTAGACTAGTCTATTTTAGTTATTTTCACAGTATAATGTCTTACGGTATTTTACTTTGGGGACGGGCTGCTGACATCGAGTCTATTTTCATTTTGCAGAAAAGAGCCATCAGAGCCATTTACCATCTGCGCCGGAGAGATTCTCTAAGAGAACTGTTTAAAGAAATTAACATCATGACGGTCCCTTGTCAATATATTTATGAAAATATTATGTACGTTAGAAAGAATCTACATCTTTTCAGTAAACGAGGCGACAGACATAACTATGTCACTAGAAATAGGAATCAGTTAGTTCAACCAGGTTTCAGACTTGCTAAAGTAGCAACATCTTTCATGGGATACTGTTTAAAGTTTTATAACAAAATACCGCCACATATACTAGAACTAAATGAGACGAAATTTAAAAACTGTGTAAAACGCACACTATGCAAACAAGCATATTATAAATTAGGGGAGTACATTGACGACAAAAATGCTTGGCTCAATGCTGGTCCGCTCCACAACGACTAAAATGCCCGAACTTTGATGAAGATGTGAAAACATTGTTGGACCTGCTGAAGATTGTAAGATTATCTTTGCATTGTATAGACTCATTAAATAATCTAACCATGATTTTGTAAAAAGGCAGTGTTTAAAAGAGTGTCCATGGAGTTTCTTGCACGTTCTTCTCCATAGGATCTACTCTTTGGAACGTGCAACTGCCGCGCTGGAGATAGGGTCGGTGAGTTTGTTTTGTTGCAGAATAACTTGCTACTCTTGTCGCTAGCGCGGCAGAATTAGCTTCATCTATTTGACTGACATACCTTGACTATTCAAAAGTGCCTGTAAACTGGTCTATTTGAAATAAAGGATTTTGTATTTTGTATTTTGTCCTATGTAAGCGTCTCCAGGGGTTTCTAGATCTTCTATTTCTAATTTTGCAATATTTTCCAACATCTTGGTGTTAAGGTCCTCGGCGCGTAGATGCCAGGCTTCTATGTCAGCCATCTCCCATATTGCTTCCGTGGGTGTTCGTCTTGGTAGTTGTGCGGCATCTTTCAGTGCCAGTCTGTATTGGCGTTCGATTTTGCTTAGGTTCGTTGCGCTAAACCTTGAGAGCAGTTGCACCACTCCATAGTCCATTATGGGTAAAATGCAGGCCTGAATGACGGCCAGTTTCGTGTCTAGTTCTGTCTTTGCATTATATCCTATTATTGGGCCGAGGGCTCCTCTGACTTGCTTCAGTTTTTTGACGACCATTTCAGTGTGCTGGTTCATCTTCATGTGTTTGTCGAAGATAACACCGAGGTATTTGATCTGCTTTGATAGTGCAACGTTTGTTGTTTCAGTTTCACCGTCGGCCGGTATTTTTTCTTTTTCGAGAACATAATGCATTCTGTTTTCTCTATGTTACACTTTAAACCCCATCTCGTGTATTAATCAACGATTGCTTCTGCTGCCCATTCAGCGCGCATAGTCGCGTGATCTGGGTTTGTGGCTCTGTTGAGAATACAAAGATCATCCGCGTACTGTGAGAGTTTGAGACCGCTGATGTGGTCTTGTATGTCCCAAATATCATGGACGTATAAGTTGAAAATTATCGGTCCCAGTATCGAGCCTTGGGGCACGCCATGGGGAACCGGTTTGTCTTCGGTTATAGTAGTTCTGAATCTACCTCTCAGATTTCTACCTTCGAGGTAGTTCTCAATTATTTTAATGATGTTGTTGGAGACGTCTTGATTCTGAAGTTTTTTGATCAGGCCCTTGTGGTTAATTGAGTCGAAGGCCTTCGATAGGTCCGTAGATATCATAGAGACGCTGGTTTCCGTGGCTAGCGCATCAGTGATGATTTTTCCGGTACGTAAAATTTGGGTTGCTGTACCTCTTGCCCTTGTGAAGCCGTGCTGGAATGTTGGTTGCAGCCGGTTGACCGTAGCCGTAAGTCTACTCAGGATCAGTCGCTCGCACAGCTTGCCCATGATGTTGAGCAGTGTGATGGGGCGGTACGATGCTGCCTGACGGTGATCTTTGCCGGCCTTATGCAGGAATATGCACGCGCCGGTTTTCCATCGATTAGGGAAGTAACCTGTGGACAATACAAAGTTAGCGAGAGGCACAAATGCCTCAATGAAGACTTCTCCCCCAAGTTTAAGGGCGTCTGCTTTTATTCCGTCTGGCCCTGGTGACTTTTTGTTTTTGAATTTGCTCAGTGCAAGTTGCACTTCTTTTTTTGACGTTAGATCGAGCGGTTGGAACGGTGTCGTCTTTTCAGACCTTCATCATCTTTCAAAATACAAAATACAAAATACAAAATCCTTTATTTCAAATAGACCAGTTTACAGGCACTTTTGAATAGTCAAGGTATGTCAGTCAAATAGATGAAGCTAATTCTGCCGCGCTAGCGACAAGAGTAGCAAGTTATTCTGCAACAAAACAAACTCACCGACCCTATCTCCAGCGCGGCAGTTGCACGTTCCAAAGAGTAGATCCTATGGAGAAGAACGTGCAAGAAACTCCATGGACACTCTTTTAAACACTGCCTTTTTACAAAATCATGGTTAGATTATTTAATGAGTCTATACAATGCAAAGATAATCTTACAATCTTCAGCAGGTCCAACAATGTTTTCACATCTTCATCAAAGTTCGGGCATTTTAGTCGTTGTGGAGCGGACCAGCATTGAGCCAAGCATTTTTGTCGTCAATGTACTCCCCTAATTTATAATATGCTTGTTTGCATAGTGTGCGTTTTACACAGTTTTTAAATTTCGTCTCATTTAGTTCTAGTATATGTGGCGGTATTTTGTTATAAAACTTTAAACAGTATCCCATGAAAGATGTTGCTACTTTAGCAAGTCTGAAACCTGGTTGAACTAACTGATTCCTATTTCTAGTGACATAGTTATGTCTGTCGCCTCGTTTACTGAAAAGATGTAGATTCTTTCTAACGTACATAATATTTTCATAAATATATTGACAAGGGACCGTCATGATGTTAATTTCTTTAAACAGTTCTCTTAGAGAATCTCTCCGGCGCAGATGGTAAATGGCTCTGATGGCTCTTTTCTGCAAAATGAAAATAGACTCGATGTCAGCAGCCCGTCCCCAAAGTAAAATACCGTAAGACATTATACTGTGAAAATAACTAAAATAGACTAGTCTAGCGGTTTCAACATCTGTAAACTGGCGAATTTTTCTAACAGCATATGCTGCTGAACTTAGCCTTCCTGCAAGAGATGTTAAATGAGGACCCCATTGTAACCTTGAGTCTAGCCTAATCCCCAGGAAAACTGCTTCTTCGACTAATTCTAGTTTCTCCTTGTTCAATATTATGTCACAATTATTACTTTTGACATTTGGTAAAGTGAATCGAATGCACTTCGTTTTTTTCTCATTTAACACTAGATTATTAGCAGTGAACCAATCATGTACCTTCATTAGAGCGTTATTTACATTGTCAAGATTGTTTGCATGTCTATTTACTTTAAAAATCAAAGATGTATCGTCAGCAAACAACACCATATTGAGTTTATTTTCTAAAATATAGGGCAAATCATTTATATAAACTAGAAATAAGAAAGGACCCAAAATTGAGCCTTGTGGTACCCCCATTTTCACGATTAATCCTGTTGAATTTTTGCCGTTTATATGAACTAGCTGCTGTCTTTCATTTAAAAACGATTTTACTAAGTTCAAGGCTGTTTTACTTAGTCCGTAATGCTCTAGTTTCAGGAGTAATGTCTCATGACTCACACAATCAAACGCTTTCGATAGGTCGCAGAAGATACCTATGGCATCTTGCGCCTCTTCCCACGCATTGAAGATATGTTTTAATAAAGTTACACCAGCGTCAGTTGTACAGCGCCCCTTGGTGAAACCGTACTGTTTGTCATGTAAAATATTATTCTCATTAAAGTGACTGAGCATTTGATTTAGCATAACCTTTTCAAACACCTTGCTGAAAACCGGCAACACAGAGACGGGTCTATAGTTATTGGTATCTTTACTGTCCCCGGATTTGAATAAAGGAATAACTTTACTGTATTTCATAAGGTCCGGGAAAACCCCTTGATCTACACACAGATTGAATACAAAAGCTAAATACGGTGCTATAGTGTCAATAATGGAGGCACAAACTTTTACAGACATACCCCATAGATCTTCTGTCAATTTGACCTTGACTTGCTTAAAAGCTTTTATTAATACAGTTGGGGTTATATGCTTAAAGTTAAACTCAATTGGGCAGGCTGAAACATTCGCCTTCAATAATTCAACAGAAAGTGAGGGCGACGAGTTTAAGGTTTCAGTAGTTTTAATTGGAATACTGGTAAAGAAATTTACAAATTCTTCAGCGACTTCTTTGCTTTCGCTTATGAGTCCACGTGAAGTTCGCAATGTATAATCATTATTATGTTTTTTGTTCCTGTTCGTTTCATTATTGATAATTTTCCAAACTGTTTTAATTTTATTCTCTGCTGATTTAACCTTGTTGCTTATGTATAGGGCCTTTGCTGCCTTGCAAGTATTCTTAAAAATTTTTGAGTAACTAGCTACGTACTTATTAAAAGTTTCCGTGTTGATAAAAGGCTTAAGGCCATAAAGTTCATAAAGTCTTTCTCTACTTTTTCTGACTCCTTTAGTTGCTCAGTCACTAAATACAAATTTAGGGCATATATTTCTAGTCTGCTGCTTAAAAGTGGCATTGAACTCAGTTTGTACTAGTGAAAATAATTCTCTATACAAAATATTACCATTGTTCATTGTGAAGCCCTGGTCACTTAACTTACCGATTAAGGTGCTATTAAATTTATTTAATTTGCCGGTTGTAATTGGCCTGGATTGTATCTGCACTTTTTGGATTGTCATGTTGGACTCAAAAGATACTGTTAGTCCACTGTGATCGGAAGGCAGATAATTAACAACAGCTTTGTCTAAGAAGTCACAGCAACAAAAAACATTATCAATACATGTAGCAGTATTAATAGTTATACGGGTTGGTTCTTTGAACATATTTGACAAATGGAATGATTTAAATAGATGTAATAACCGACCACTCTCTGAATTATTTTCTAAAATATTAATATTAAAATCGCCACAGACTATCACTTGTTTATTATTACTTGCAAGTTTTGCCAGCACATCTTCCATTACTGACTCAAATATAGAGTAGTTTTGATAATTAGGGGGTCTGTAAACGCACACTATGATATGCTTATCCAGCTCAACACAAGACAGCTCAATGCTATGTTCCACTGACAGTTCAACAATGTCTTTACGCGTTTTAAATTTAATACAGTTTTTAATTAATATTAGTGAACCACCACGCAGCATTGATTTTCGATTAAAACAACTGCCTATACTATAATTGTCATAATTTATTAACATTTCAGTATCCTTTAACCAATGTTCAGTTATGCAAATAATATCAAACATTGTTTTTTCTAAAAATAATTCTATTTCCAACTGTTTTGAAGCAAAGCCTTGAATATTTTGGAGAAATAAGTTAAAGGATTTCTGCTTAGCCCCTTTTTTTTGAGTGCTAGAAGATACCTTATTGTTGTTGAGTTTATCTAAGTTGCTAATGGTACCAACTGTTGTCTTATTCCCTAGTTTAAATTATTGGATTCAGAAACCATAACATTAGTATTATTACTAATGTTGGTGTTAATTACAGGGTACTTCGACATACTAATTATGTCTGAGTTAATATAATAAACTAATAGCCTCGCTATTTGACGTCTAAAACTAATGGGCAAATACACTGTATCCCTAGTCGACCTAAGTTTATCAACAAAATTGTTGATGTCAAAAAATAAAAATTTATCACTATGATGACTAGCTAAAAAATGCATTTGATTATTTAACCTATGTATATACATATTCTTCCTATTTGACAACTGCTCAAAGTAGGGAAAAGCACACAATATAATTTTCTTACACTTAATTTTCAATAATTTATCGACATAATTAGTGATGTCATCTATTGTAACATTAGAACTATTACCTACCAAAATAGTGATAGTGGCATCTTCATCATATTTATTCCTAGTTATAGATGACATAATCTGTTTGTAGGAAGTATGTGGCATACAATGATTCTGAGAAGAAGAATGACTCAGGTTATTACTAATTAATTTTCCTAACCCTTTCCCTAAACTATCTGAAAATATAATTGAGCAATCACTACTACAAGGGAGAGACTGACTGTCAAACTGTTCAACTTGTGATGAACCTAGTACCATATCTGGTCCATTTGGGTTGGGGATACAATGCCGAGCACTTCCTGACTGGGACATGTCCACTGTTGACTGAAGTTGGAGAGTGTCAACATTGGATTCCCATGGCAAAGAACCATTAGAGTCTGTGTCTTGGCTATCCGTGTGTTTGCTGCATATTTCCACCAATTCATTTGTAGCAAGAATATGCTCCTTTATTTGATTCTGAGACATAACATACTTAGTATAAAGAGAGTGTAGAGACTCCTCTAGTACTTGAATTTCAGACTGTAGGCGCTGTGTGTCAATCTCATAAATATTCCTACTGTCTTCTAATTTAATTTGGTAGTTGTTTAATTTATTAATGAAATAAACACGTTCTTTCCTTAGTTTTATATTATTGGAATAGTGTTTCTGTTGTTTTTTGAATTTATTGCATTTATTAATTATTCTATTAAGTTTTGCATATCTTTTAATTTTATTTTGACTTACTTGGTAACTATTATTACTAATTTTTAATAAAGAGTCTTCAGTAAGGTCTATTGTTACTAAGGAATTAGGGTTACAATTTGTTTTCATCAATTCATTGTAAAGCTGATCTGTTTCCCGAACCCGAGTACATTCTTTTTCTCTTTGTAATTTGGTAATTAACAAATTTGCATGAATTAATTCCTCTTCTAGGTCCCTAACTTTACATAAAGCCTCCTCTTTCAATATTTTGGCCTCTTTAATTATGGCTGTATCGGTGAGCTTGTCGATCGTTTCTATTTCTGTACTGCATCCCGTGATGTTTGGTAGTTTAACGATCGGCTTCTTCAAGTTCCGTTGAATGCGCCACATTTGTGACCTGTTGTCCTGTGGATCTTGAAGTTTGTTGAGCCAGCCTTTTTCTGAGTATTTTTTCAGCACTTTTTCAGTTGGAGTCCGGGGCTGCAGTGTCTCGCTTGCCATACAATTTCTTTTAGCTTGTTTCGAAAGTCTATTTGGTCGTTTACTTCCTTCGGTAGTCGTTCCTGCCTTGTTGAACTTTTCAAGGGTGCGTGAGTGTCAAGGGCTGCGACAACAGCATTTTCTATTATTTCGACATACTTCTCGCAATCGGCTTCTGTTACGATTTCTTTGTTAAGGTCGCTGAGACCTTTCCACATTTTCTGTTGGTATGCAGCTCTCAGTTTTTCCTCTTCATAAATTTTCTTTGTGTTACGGGATAGGTATTCCTCAATATTGTGTTCGATTTTCACCGTTAGCAACCAAGGGAGGTGATCGGAACCAACGCTCTCTAACTGTTTGGCCTGCGCTTCTAGTTGTTGGTGTGTTATTATAGCCAGGTCCAGGATGGTATTACCTTGGCTAAAAGGTCTAGATGGTGCATCGGCGTGCTTCAGCGAGCAAATTCCGTCATTCATTGCTTTTTTAACAATGTCGCCGAGGCCTGAGTTCCTACTGTGGCCGAGGGTTTGCATGCGTAAGTTCATATCGCCAATGATGATGGAGGGCTCGTCAGTTAAGGTATCCTCCAGTTCTTCTCTAGCATGGTGCTGATTTGGAATTTGGATATATATTCCTTTGATCTTGATATATTGTCCAGTTGCGTGGTTAGTGAAAAGTTTGATACCCATGCCTTCTATCTTGTTTTCATCATGCCAGCCTGGAGTAACTTCCGTTTCGGCCCACCTTAGTCCCCTCTGTACATACATGGCAGTGGCTAAGTGTTTTTCCAATGTGTGGGTGAGTTTATCGTATCCTTTTATATTATATGGCTGTGTCTCAAAGTCAGTCTTGCACTCGTTCAGTATAATTATAGCCGGTCTATATTTATCGACTAGTGCTTTAATTTCATGAAATTTGTTTCTTACTCCTTGTGTGTTCAGGTGTAAGATTTTAAGATTTCGTATTTTCTTACTTCCATGGTTAGCCATTGAGATGCGAGTGTATCCTATTTATAGTGCCCATCAGCATCATCAGTGTCTGTTGCATTTGTGTTTGCATCTGGAAGAGGCCCTCTAGTGTGAGACCGCCTGTTGTCGGTGGTACTTGTTCTGTTTGCGGTTGTGCTGATTCTTTTTGAGGCAGGGTTGGAAATAGCGTTTTATTTGTGACATCTGCGTATTTAACACCCAGTCTTACCACTGAGCGTTTAATTCTCTCCTCTCGCTTTGTTTGCTTAGCCTCTGCTTGTTCCATTTGTCTAGCTATTATTTTTTGGAACACAGGGCATTTGGCATTGTTCGCGCCGTGGTCTTCTCCTTTACAATTTCTGCAGACTTTTGTTGTGGTACCCTCTAGCGTGGTGATAACTATCTGTGGTTCCTCTTGTTTGCCGTAGCACGATTGTTTAGAGTTTTCTATATCTATATATCGTTTATTTATACAAGCGGCACATTACATTAAAGATGACTTACAGTTATAAGAACACAATAGTTAATTTGCCTGAACTAGGATAAACCTGTGCTTCAGGCTAGAAAGTGCTTATTTAAACCTAATTAGCTTAAAATAATAAATTAACAATAAATCAAATGACTACAATTAAAAATTAAAATAAAAGGACACAACAAGTTTTACTTACAGACCGAAAGAAGATCTTCTGTCTCTACGTAAGAAATGCTTTGTAAATATTGTAAAATTGTTTTTTTACAGCTATAATAATTTGACTTATAAATACTTAGTTTTCTATTTAATCTATTGTACAGAAATGGACCTAAAAATGAAAAAAATCTTTTTTTCTTTTTAGAGTGATCGAATGCATAGCATTTCTTGCACTGTATAATGTGCTTCGGGTTTTCTCTAAATGGTTCGACCTTAATCGAGGGTGCGCAGAAGAATTTCCTTTCGGAGGTTTTGAAGTTCTCCAGGAGATCTCTTGATTTGTGTTTACCATTAAAAATGAGTAGGTGTATTTTCCCTGTTCTGAGTGGCTTGATTGATGTTGGTTTAATGCCGATGCAGTCTGCTATCTCGTTAGCAATAGTGTCGGTAGATTCTCCATAAGTCTCATTTTTAAGCACGATCTTGGTCGCTGGTTGTCTGTCGGCCTTCGGTTTTGGTGCAATTACTCTGGTTATCCCGCAAGCTTCAATCGTAGTGAGTAAGTTCACGCGCGCTGTCGCATTGTCCGGGTTAATTTTTAATTGGCCTCTTGTAACGTTGAGGGTTGAGTTGTTCTTCGCTACTGATTCTCTGATTTTCTTAAGTGTGTCTTGATTCTTAATTGCATTTTCATCCCTGATTATGATATTAGGGATATAGGTGTTTCTCTGTGTCGATGTCATACAATTGGGTGCGCCTGTACGCTGTCTTTTAGCTCCTCTAGTTACCAGTTGATACGTCGCTTGGTTACCTGCGCAGTGCGGTCGTTGACGCGCATTGGGTTTTGTAGTTTAGAATGTGCTGGTCATGTTGTGCAAAGGCTTTCTGTATTAGACAGGCGCTATTCGCTAATATTAATATTATTTTTACCTTTTTCAGTTAATCCATTTGATAATTAATAATTTATCCAGTAATCCATTTTGACCTTTAAACGACTTGGTCATAGTGTAATAAATAATATAAACATTGATATTCCAGACTTTGGTCAGCTGAACTTTTGATCAAATGACCATCGTTATTTTAAACTTTGTTGATTTAAACGTTGTTTTTTTGAAATTTGCTCAGAAAAGTTTTGATTTTCTAATATGCAACCAATTCAAGACAGATATTGTGTTTGTAACACACTCTCCTTCACTGCAGTGTACAATCTACTTCTAATCTACTGGATATTTTAAAGTTTCGCTACCTAGGTACTGAATTGTCCCCCAGGTGTTTATTGCTGAAACGTCGTCTAATGGTGTTTGTGAGAATACAGGTTTTATTGTGGGTTGCCGTGCTAGCTGTAGAATTGAGTGTAAATTAACAGTATCAAACTGTTTAAAACGCGATACCACTCGTTTTCTGCGAGCGTAAATTGAAGTTGAATGAGGGCGATGAGATTATAATCTGCCAATGTAATTTTCTGTTATGTACTAAAGTTTTAATTGAAAATCAATTGGAAATAACATCTGTCTCGAGTCGCCGTCCAATGCCACGTAGTGTTACCGGCTGCGTATGCGACTGCAATCGAACGCACCGCGTCGTGCGATCGGTCACGTGACCGCGCCGCATCTCAACATAATGACAAACGAATTCTCAATTTTGGCCATTTGACACTAGCCGTGTATTGCAACTGTAGCCACCCGGATCCATGCCAGGGAATTCGCAGGCCTTGAGCGGCGACGCTTTCTATACAAATACCGGAGCATCTAGTTGTGTCCCTTCGGCTGTAAGGGCACTACATCAGTATAACAGAATCCGATGTTTATTGGCGATGGCATTTTTGTGCATCCCGGCCGGTGGCTGTGACGTCTGACTTGGCGATGTGTCCACACAGAGACATCAGTTGCGTGCGATGTCATCTTGGTTTCGGGTATGTCCAATTTCTCGTTTCGCACGGCATTCAAATTCTTGGCTTTCAAAGAGCTTTACGTTGATACCGCTGTATAAGAAACTCGCAATAATGCTAATAACCGCGGGCTTTGTAGCGAGCGGCGCGATGCGCGGAGCGGTGCGCGCCCGCACTAATTATACATTAACACATGCTGACTAATATCATATCAAGGGCTCATACGATTCATCGCATATGTCCCTATTTTATATTTGTTTGTTTGTTGCGATATTAAAAGTCTCTATTTCGTTAAACTGTAACATGACGTGGGTTTAAAAGTCGTTGAAATTTATTAAATGCAAATTCCATTTTCCAGCACTCATGTTGTTTATTTTTACTGCTAGTATCTTCTTTAATCTTGATGCGCTTTGAACAGATTTAGATAAATGCTTAGGGGCTCCGAAGAAAATGTCGGAAAGTTATTTTGGTTTTCAGAATCTTATTTTCAATCTTTTGTAACACTGAAAATAAAATGATTTATGGGTTTTTCTGTGGCAACAAAGGCCTCGTGCTGTTTTGCTACTGTTATATAGCTACCGTTGGAGTTATATAAATAAAACTTTGTACTTATGAATAATGATGTGTTCATTTTCCATAATAAGTGTAGGCTGCATCACGTATGGCCGCTGTTTCGCTCGCAGTGTGGGTGCGCATTGCTGGCAGGCGCTCAAGTCGCAGTAATGAGCGCTGAGTGACATAATGCTAGAGCGCCTAAACAACAAACAGTTAATCGCTGCTACTAATGTTTACAATCTGTTGTTACGTCGCCGTTTAGAAAACAATGGGCGCGTGCTTGCAAGGAATCTACAACTAAATGATTCTTCTTACCGTGTGGGTAGTATGGTCTAACGACCCCCACACACTAGTGTCAGAGTTTCTAAACCGCCACAAGGGTCTCTGACATGGATTAACGACCGGCATTTAGCGGTCAGGATCACCGGCTTACACGTGCCTTCCGAAGCGCGGAAATCAAATGATAAATTCTCAAATGGTATCAGCATCATGAGTGGAAGCGCTACGCCAACGGACCGCTCTTTATCGATGCCGTTGCACAGCGAGCATGAACGACTGGTGTTTGGTAACATACCCATGCAATGCGATGTAAACGATACTACAACGCAACGCTGCATCTTGAAACAAAACTTCTTAGAATTACTTGCGACATATGGATTGGCTGCAGCAAGTTTCACGCTATTTTTACAGTAAAAAAAAATGCGCAGTTTGTAGATCGAAACATGCGGAAGAGCCACGTTATGCAATGCTCCGTGCTACACCGATGCGTGGCGCGGTGCACAAGCGACTGTGTTTACATTCCGATGCGGTGTAAACAACGCTGCATTTGTATTGATTCCCGGTGCATAACGAAACAAAGCGTCGTATTATTATTTGCGAGTACGTTACATGAAATTGAGGTTGACCCCGGTTGTGCCGTTGCAGACCGAGCATTACACAGAATGAAACTAAGTTAGTTTTAAATCTCTAACTATGCTCTAACTTAGCTAGTTAGTTTTGGGGTTACATATAACCTTCGGATATCCTACCTATGTATATGTCTTATTGATATATATCATAATGAAATCGAGTACAATTGAAAATACTATAAATTCATCAATCTTAAATATTGCACATATTTTGGGAGTATTAAAATATAGAAGAAAATTAAGGGAAATGATTTACGTTACGTGATGAACGGGACCTCAGCTGACTTCTGCATCAGATCAGAAGAACACGGCATAATGTAAATTGGTATTTTCAATAATCTACGAGAATGGTCATCCAATTATGGGAAGATACCCGAATGTTCAATGTCCTTAAGACATTTACCGTTGGAAAGCCTTTTTCTAGAAGATCTTTTGCTACTTATTCGACGGCAATTATGAATTCGTTCGAGTTAATGAATGAAATTAATCTTGGGTTTTTGTTCAGTTCATAATAACCATAAGTTACACCAGTAAAAACCTGACTTTGTAATTGTCAGAATAATGACTTAGTAAGGTAACTAATTTTGAGTACCAATGTTAAGAATTTTTAGCGCTCTAACAGCTATAAGTTGGAAATCAATGAAAAAAGCTTTTAAGAAGAACCCTTACAACTTACAAAGGTTTTACTTTACTTACAAAGGTTTTACTAAAAAGAGCAATCTGAATAAAACCACAAATAGATATCAGCTCAGCTGAGCCGATACCTATTTGTGGTACTCTTGAAAAAAATGAGAAAGGAACCGACGAAAAATTCCAACACTGGGGTGGCCAGAATCATGCCCTGGACCCATGGAAATCGTTTGTGCGTCGATGTCAGATACACGCGGTATATTGATTCGCCTTGCCCGTGAAAGTACAATGTCGTGTTCGAAAATCAGTGAGTAGGGATGGAATTAAAAAAAATCCCCTAGATTTACTCAGCGCGACCAAAGACTAACCTATAATTTAACGACGGAAAAGTATACATGAGTAATAGGGAATATGCATGCGATTTTTTTATTTGTTAAATAAAATACTTATTAGTAAACAATCATGAAATTATTTTTTAAATACCTTCATCATTTATGAAGTTATAAAGCTTCAAAGACTACAGTCAGAAAGAGAAGTCCGATACGAACTGTGACGTCAAATAACACGACGACTATACAGCTGCCATAGAAAACAGCGTTTTCGCGAGCGGGACAGATACATTTGTTTAAAATAATTGTATCTCGTTCGTTCTTCGAGCAATTTAGATTCTAGTTTCATTGTTAGTATTATATTTTTGAATACTTTTAGATAAACTTTTCAGATCACAAATACTTTTTTCATGCATATTCCCTATTTATATGTCACCGTGTAGTCATTGAAGTGTTCTTAGATGTTTTATGAAAAAAAAATGAGGTACCTACCTAATGTAACAATATAATAATAATAAAATAGTTTATTGTCACAAGAAAACATACATTAGTATACACTGTGTACCAAGACGCTATCTAACGCTGCAGCAGTCTGTATACAGATATTGTGAGCCCTGCCTCTCAAACTAGGATAACCTGTATCTTAAGAGACAGTGTTCAGCTGTGAGGTTACTTAGAAATAGGGATTATACAACTGCGGACTGTGGCAACTTATAGTACGTGTTAACAAATTAACAATGAATTTACTTTTAAACATAAACATATTATATTTAAGGAAAAAGAAAGGAAAAATAGTAAAAAATTACATTTTGATACTTATAAATGTGAATGGGTGAATGTGTGTGAGTATGATTTATGATGTATGCATGTGTGGTGAGTTTTTGTATGGGAGTAGTGAGTGTGAGGTGTAATATGTGAGTCAGTAAAAGCAAATGTAAGGCAATACTAGGCAATGCATTTTAGCAGAGATTCAGTTTTTGTATAGTCCTGTTGAAGTAACCATTCCATCAGCTTAGCTTTCAATTCAAACTTATTGCAATCCATTATATTTAATTCTTTATGTATTTTTTTTTGTATATCAGAGAACTTAAAGTGAAGTACTGGTATTTGGCAAAAGCAGTTTTGTGTCGTGTACCTGGGGGAATGTTGGTTCGTTTGGTGGGATTAGACGGTGGGACACTGGAGTGTCTTCTGAGAATGGATTTCAACACGAAGAGCTGTCGAACTGTTAGTACCTTACAATCTGAGTAGAGTTGAGTTGTTGGATAACGATAAGGTTTCCGTAGCATCACTTTCAGTATTGCTCTCTGAGCTCTCTCCACTCTAAGAAAAGTAGTTTTAGCCGCACCCCCCCATACACTAATACAATACCCAAGAACTGACTGACACAGAGCATAGAACACCATTTTTAGAGTATCAGGATTTGCGGAAGCTCTAAGTGACTTAAAGATATGTATTAGTCTCAGCGTTCTCGAGGTTAGGACATCAATGTGTTGATTCCAGCGTAATCCGGCATCAATTTGAACACCCAGGTATTTGACGTGATCGGTACGCGTGAGTGTTGGACATTGGCATGAAGATGACTGTTTTAAGCAAGTGTGCGCTATTATCGAAAGGGTGTGGTCTGGTAAGGTGTTCTGACGGATGGCGAAAGGAATATATGAGGTCTTGTTGCAGTTGAGGGTAAGCAGATTTAAGTTGAGCCAGTTTATAATTTCACGTAGTGCAAATTCCGCGTTACTTTTAACACAATCCCATGTTGACCCGTTAACTATTACCACGGTGTCATCGGCATATACAAAGATCGTCGAATTGGGGAGAGACATTCTGCATAAGTCATTTATATATATTTGAAATAAAATAGGACCTAAGATGCTACCTTGGGGCACTCCGTATGATAAGGTTTCATCATCACTGAAGTGATTTTCAATTTTGGTTCTTTGAGTACGGTTGTTCAGATAATCTTTGAATATTTGCATATTTGCATATAATTTTTTTTATTTACCTCTAACACCGAGTCGCTCCAATTTGGCAATAAGTATGGGAACAGAAACTGTGTCGAATGCTTTCGAGAGATCTAGGAATATTCCTAGACATTTGGCTTTTTTGTCGAGATTCCCAGCAACCAACTGCGTCAAATCAAGTACTGCATCTTCAGTCGAGACACCGGAACGGAAACCATACTGATTATCTGCTATAATCTTGTATCTTTCCAAGAATTTCTTAAGTCGGTTACCAAGAATCCTTTCCAAAACCTTGGAAAGAGCAGTCAAAACCGAAATGGGTCGATAGTTGTTGACACAGCCTCTGTTCCCACCCTTGTGGATTGGGTGCACAATTGCTTTTTTAAGTGCGTCCGGAAAAACACCCGCGTGGAGACAGCTATTAAAGATGTACGTCAAGGGTTTTATTAGTGTCTGACGGCTCATTTTTAGCACTATAGGCGATATACCATCCCAACCCAGCGCACAGTCATTACGTAGCTGCGAAACAAGAGACTCCACCTCAGATTCGTCTGTATCTAGCAACACGAGGGAGTTAGCGGGAGATAGTGGGGTGTTATCACCGATATTCAGATCCTGACTGCTCATATCAACGGGACACTGACTCTGTGATAGAATTTTATCCGCTAAGGTTTTCCCTACATTACTGAAGAATTTACCAACTTCATTTATGGATTCTTTGGGATTGTCACATATTTTCAGTAGTTCAACAGGACTGGTTTTTATTTTAGCTGTATTTGTAATAGTTTTAATAGTGTTCCAAAGGGCTCTGGGGTTATTTTTTGTTTTCTCAAATTCATTCCTTTCATAGGCAATTTTTAGTTTACTAAGCAGGTCATTGCAAAAATTGCGGTAGCGTGTATACGTTTTTTTAAGAATTAGATTGTCAGGTTCTTTACTTGATCGTATATGCATTTTGTCTCGATTTTGGATACACCTCAATAAGCCTGAGGTTATCCAGGGTTTGATGGTCCTTTTTTTACTTGGAATCTTGACATACTTGGTGTGATTAACAATGACCGACGTTAACAAAGTTATAAAAGTATCCATCATTGTGTTAGGATCGTCCAATTTATAAATTGCCGCAAAATCGAAGTTTTCTAGCTCTAGCTTAATTGCCTCATAATTTACGGAAGTAGAATATTGACAAGTTTTACGAGTGGGACTTGCGCTGGAGATGGTAAGGACAAGAGGTTTATGGTCTGTGATGTGTGATTCCAGAACTAGTGTGGTGGTAGGCAAGCTAGATTTTATGAACGCGTGGTCAAGACAATTTTCAAGCCTAGTAGGTAGAAGGTGGGATGGCAGCAGGCCATGCGATGAATTAAGTATGAGGTAATCTAGGCTTCGATCATTTCTACTTCTCATGCTAATATCAATATTCAAGTCACCAATTAGAGCAATGTTCTGCCATGTGGAAAGTTTAGTGTAAATATTATTTAAACTATCTAGGAACATATCAAAACTTTCCCTAGAACTGAGCGATGGGGACCGATAGACTGCCACTAAAGCAATTTTTTTGTCGTCCCATTGGCAAACAAGGCAGTTTCCACCCACAAACGTAGGCTCCCACACTGAGACTTGCAGACTCTGTTTCGCATATATAACGATTCCGTCGTTCTGATTTGAGTTTATGTCTGTACGATATGATTGGAAGCCCTGTAATTTAGGTAAGTTAGTGGCCTTGCTTAGCCAGCATTCGGTCAAAACGATGATATCGAAGCTAATGCTTGTTTGGTGCAAAAGAACCCGCAATTGTTCAAAGTTTTTGTTTATACTTCGTATATTTAAGTGTAAAATTTTCGTAGTGTCATCAGAATTCTTAACAAACTTAAGGCACTCTTCTGGGTTACAAGTCAGTGAGTTGCCCACGCCTATTGAGTCTAGTTCAGAATTAATATTGTTTATTAAAGCCATTTGAAAACAGCATGAGATCCCAAGACATGACCTGATTGCTTAATATTGCAAAGAGTATGCAACTTGAGTCCAAAGAACCAGGAAAGTTTTTTGCATGTTATTGCCAAAAATGTATATCGATAAGGTCGTGTAATTATGTAAGTGTGAAGTTTATTTATTGTTGCAGTGTGAGTGATGTTTTTGAGGGTAAGGAGTGTATGGGAGTGTGTGTAAATTTTAAGTATCTGAATTACAATAAGAGCTAATTAAATAATATTGCCATCCTGACTTTAAAACTAAAACTCCAATTTCGAAATTTGTGGAAAAAATAGCTATGAAGTGCTGTACGTCAACACCTATTAAATGTACAAAGTTACCGTTACAGTAAAATTGTAGCAAAATTTGTCTACTTTCAAAGTACCCTGATTGAGTTCCTCCGTAGAACGCACGGTGCGTTCTTAGAAGGAAAAATAAGCTTAATTCTTAAAAATGACCGAAAATTATGAAGTTTTCTGATCACGCAGTTAGCACAGGTTTTTCAAGGATGAAAAATTGGGATGACACTACTGGCATCTATCCTAACGACCCCCCAAAAAATCGGGATGGTCCAATTTTCTTGGACCTAACGCGTTTAATCTGTCTACGTGTCGTGACTGAACTGCCAAAAAAATCTCGAAAAGAAGAAGTAAAGATAGCGAAACATTGTACAGTGAACTCACCTTAGCAAATAACTAAATTGCTTGGCCCTAGTTGGTTGTCTTTTATACATTCTGGTTTTCGTAATCGTTTAAGCTGGTAAGCCAGTCACCGTAGACAGATTAAATGCGTTAAGTCGTAGTACATTGCAGCATCTTAATTTTTGGGTGGTCGTTAGGATATTTACTAGAATGTCCACCCAATTTTTCAACCTCAAATGACCATGTGTACCTATGCTTTGTCAAAAAATGATGTGGAATGCATGCTAATACTTAACTTAACATTTTCCGTTGATCTCAAGGACCAAGAATGTGTGTCACAGAGAAACCGAAAGCGTCTTTAAGATAAAAAGGAGTAGAAGGATTTAACAGTACATAACAAAGCAGAGAAAGGGTGTGGGCATTCCGGCGATGACGAATAGGAAGCCATTTGAGTTACCTAAGTAAAGCCAAATATGAACCTGATACAAAGATTTTGAAGTCGCTCAAGCTTGTCCAATTTGTCTTGGGTGAGACCAAGATAGCTGGCGTCAGCATAGTCCAAGATTGGGAAAGAAGAGATTGTGCTAAGGTTTGGTGGTGAGTCGATACAAATCTCCAAGTTCTTCACAGTGTGAATTTTAGGAATAGCTGTGTTAATAAAAGAAACCTGGGGAAATGTCTTAGAGACCGTCCGGCTACTAACAACAATAACCTGCGTCTTAGCTAGATTTATCTTCAGCCCAAAGTCAGTGCTCCATTCACCTAATCGAACCAGGTCTATAGACCTGGCTTAATAGTTTCAATCGCATGAGATAGCTCTCCAAGAGAGGCTGGGGTGTAAATTTGGATATCATCAGCATACAAGTAGTCCAAAGAAGTGATACTATTTTTTAAAAAGTGCAAAAAGTAGAGGAGATAACTCGCCACCCTGCGGCATACCGGCAGAGGTGTTACAATAAGAACGGAAAGATTATTCAATGCAAATACGCTCAGTTGCCCAAAAAGGTAACTATGAAACCAGTATATGAGATAGAGATATATATGATTTTTTGGTGACGTCAAAAGCAGTTCATCTCTACTTCATAAGTCAGTTGATTCAAGCGTCTTCACCGTTATAATATTAGTTGATTTTGTTAGCGACTTATAGCTGTAAGGGTGCTAAAAAATCCCAACATCGGTACTCCAAATTAGTCACCTAACTATAAGTCATTAATTCCGAATATACTTACTGACAATTACAAAGTCAAGCCACTACCAAAGGTTATTTTTGGGAAGCTCTTTTTACTAGTGTAACTTACGGTTGTTATGAACAGAACAAAAAGCTTTTATAAAAACGTTATAGTAAAATATTTCACGTATTTTAAGGTCATTATCTCCAAACTGACCTAAAATTAGAAAAAGTTATGTTTATAGAAAATAATACTTTTTAATAGCTCTTTCTAACGATGACTATAATGATGCTATGGCTCGCTAAAGAATCCTTAACTCCAGTATTCAAAATGATTCGTCCGTTCAGGTTTAATTTCATTCATTAACTCGAACGAATTCATAATTGACAAAAGTCGAATTAATAGCAAATTATCTTCTAAACTAGCTGTCCCCCGCGGCGTCGCTCCCGTTTAATCCGCATAGTTCCCGTTCCCGTGGGATTTTCCCGTTTCCGTGGTATTTCTGGGATAAAAACTATCCTATGTCCGTCTCCTGGTTCTACTCTACCTCCCCACCAATTTTCAGCTAAATCGATTCAGCCGTTCTTGAGTTATAAATGGTGTAACTAACACGACTTTCTTTTATATATTAAGTATATAGATAACAGCAGAAATCGTAATATTTTAATTTCGCCATAACTTCAAAACCAAACGTCCGATTTTAATCATTCAAAGACCAAATATTATCTACATAAACTGTACTTAGTGATGAAATACTTTATTTTGATACGGATTAATATCATAAGTAAAATAAACGCGTTTAAATGTAGTCCAAAAAAAAATCAAGATTTTTAAATTAAAAAAATGGTTGTTGTGCCTCACTCGACATAGATAGGTATAGTGTGTCGCAGACTTTTTTGTAGATATTTATAAGATCTACAATTAATTAGAACAATGTATGGTTCTATCTTTTATAGTTTAGGCAGCGTACACAAAATAAGTTACTTTTCTGGTTGATTTTTACACCTTGTGTCCGAAAAACCCAAATATCTTACGGAACCCTATTTTTTTCCAAAATAAAATATAGCCTATGTTACTCGTGGATAATGTAGCTTTCGAATGGTGAAAGAATTTTTAAAATCGGTCCAGTAGTTTTTGAGCCTATTCATTACAATCAAACAAACAAACAAACAAACAAACAAAGTTTTCCTCTTTATAATATTATATATTATTATTATTATATTATTATTATTATATTATTATATTATATATTATATATAGATATATAGATATTTATAAGATCTACAATTAATTAGAACAATGTATGGTTCTATCTTTTATAGTTTAGGCAGCGTACACAAAATAAGTTACTTTTCTGGTTGATTTTTACACCTTGTGTCCGAAAAACCCAAATATCTTACGGAACCCTATTTTTTTCCAAAATAAAATATAGCCTATGTTACTCGTGGATAATGTAGCTTTCGAATGGTGAAAGAATTTTTAAAATCGGTCCAGTAGTTTTTGAGCCTATTCATTACAATCAAACAAACAAACAAACAAACAAACAAAGTTTTCCTCTTTATAATATTACTGTAGATTTATCATAATAAATTAAAATGCGACCGATTAAAGTCGGCGTATATATCACCCCCGAACTAGTCCTAATGCATTGCAATTTCTAGTAGTCATGGCGTGGGCATACTGAGAAAGATTAAGTTGGAAGCAATTGTTAGATTTCTGACATTGAATCACGAATTAGTTTTACAACTCATCATCTTATCCTTGCCCTTATATCCCATGTTACTTGGGGTCGGCTCAACACGCTTTTTTCGTCCATTCTGTACTGTCAGCTTTCAGACAATCACTAACTAACTCCCTTTTGTTTCATATCACTTCGCCTACAATCCATCTATCTTTTCTTTGGCTCTCCCTCGCCATCCATCCAATTTATAATTATACAGTTACGTTTTTAGTTAGGTACATGCGTTTCATGCCTCTTATTCGCATGACTATTACCAAGTTTTACAACAAGTATTGACAGCAATTCTATATAAAGTAAATAAAACTTCACCCGTTGAAACCATATGTAGCCGCTACTTAGAGCTTTAACCTGGGTGAAGTGTGGAACCTAAGGTGTTACTGTGAAATAGGCCAATGATAAAATTGTTGTAGTGCCAGTGAGGTTCAACCATAGAGAATATTTAACCACGTTGTTTAATAGGCTTCGCGTTCAACAGCGATAACAATTACTTTGCGTGTTTGTTTCTGACGAAAGTCTAGTCACCGAAAGTATAAGGAGCGAACGTTATGGTCATAACCTTGATCATATCTATACTTATAATAAATCTGTAGAGAGGTCAATTCTGTACATGAAATATATTTCCAAAATAACTATCAGGGGGTGATTAGGGATCGATACTGATGCCAAAAATGCAATCAGTAAAAATTTTGTCTGTCTGTCTGTCTGTCTGTCTGTCAGTCTGTCTGTATAACCGTTATAGAAACAAAAACTACTGGACGGATTTTAACGAAACTTGGTACAATTATTTTTCATACTCCTGAGCTGGTTATAGCATACTTTTCATCACGCTAAAATCAATAGGAGCAGAGCAGTGAAGGGAAATGTTGGGAAAACGGGAGAAGTTACTCCATTTTTAAGCTTCCGTCGCGTGTGCAACCTTAATGGTTAAAGCTACACAGAAATCATGTATGACGGAAATGTTTTCCTTAAAATTATATAAAAAATATCCCATGACAGCATATGTCTATCTTTTATGATTGACTCACAATAACACGTATAACTCCCGATAGCTTAGCAGTTCGAAGCTTTCTGATTAAATATATGTCTACTCTTATAACACTCTCAGTCATCCCATTCTTTTTTATGGAATAGTTAATAATGTTAATTAAAAAAGTTAGCATTATTAACTATTCCATAATCATAGAAATCGGTATAGAAACACCAAAGTTATACATGAAATACGCTAATAATAAGCCATTGCGCGTGATTACTGAATCATGCTGGTCGATGAACAAGAAGCCACTAATTACCCGATAGGACTTCCTTCTCACGAAATTTGTTTAAAAATTGGCATTCCGATTATTCTGCTCCGAAATTTAAGACCACCACAACTTTGCAATGGAACTCGGCTAAAAGTAACCCAGTTGCAACAAAATATAATCGAGACTCAAATTTTAACAGGTTGCGGTGCAGGTGAAACCGTCTTTATTCCCAGAATTCCCATAAATACCAAATAATTTTCCATTCCAATTTAAAAGAACGCAATTCCCAGTATCGGTGTCTTATGCAAAGACAATTAAGAAGACTTTTCGTATTGCTGGAGTAGATCTCGGTGTCAGTTGTTTCTCGCATGGTCAGTTGTACGTCGCTCTTTCCCGCGTTAGCAGTTCTAGAAATCTTTATGTTCACGTGTTGGACGGGTCAACTTCCAACATAGTTTACCCGGAAGCTTTGCGCTGAAGTATTTTCGTTCTATAGGTACTTAAGCCTCATGTGAACGTGATCTAAACAATATTACTACTAATACATTAACTTAATAACACACAAGTAGTTACACGCTGACGGAGTCGCGGGCACAGCTATTAAACAATAATATTGAGCGGTTCCGTATTTCGATATTTTTCAACAGTTATTATATTTCCCTACTAAAATACGAAAGTTAATCTGCCTGTTACATCAAAACCACTGAACCGTGAGGATGGACATAGGCTACTTTTTTTTACGAAAAACGACAGAAACGCGGACGAAGTCGCGGGCAAAAGCTAGTAAGACATAATTTCGTTAATCACTTTGCTCTAGCGTATAAAACGAGCCTATGTGTCTTAGTGTGTAAGTATCAGTTTTAGCTAACAGGAAGGAATCGGCGAAAAAGTACCTAGTCATGGAAGGTACAAAGAGCGAACTTTACGATTATTGCATAACTTTTGAATCCAGATATCTACATAAAGCTCGTGCAATGACGCTGACGTCAGGAAAATTTTGGTGACCACTCAATTTTTCAACCTCGAAAGACCTGTGTTAACTGCGTGGTGCTCGGAAAACTTCGAAAATTTGGTAATTTTTCAGACTTTGGCTTATACATATCTTCTAAATGGTGAATCTATACTAATATTATAAAGCAGAAGAGTTTGTTTGTTTGTTTGTTGTGTTGAACGCGCTAATCTCAGGAACTACTGGTCCGATTTGAAAAATTCTTTCAGTGTTAGATAGCCCATTTATCGAGGAAGGTTATAGGCTATATATCATCACGCTAAGACAAATAGGAGCGGAGCAGTAATGGAAAATGTGAGGCAGACGAAGTTGCGCGGGTCAGCTAGTCTACTTATAAAATAAATCAGTATACTTTTAAAGCATGTAATTTTTGCTGCAGTTAAAGTGCAAATGCAGCTTAACTGGATATAGCACAACAAACACGAACTATTTTTCACAAAATAACGAAATTGCAGTGTGATTTGCCCTGTGATTTGCAGGATATAATGTGAGTTAGCTCAGTGGGTTAGGTTTGTTATCATATAAAATGAAATCGATTACATATTAAAAATCATATAAATTTATTGATATTACACATATTTTGCGATAATGACTTACGTTACGTAATTAAATGACGCGACCACAGTGTGGAGCAGTGGGCAGAAGTACACGGCATAATGTAAATTAGTATTTTCAATAATCAAAGAGAATGGCCATCCAACCAAAGGAAGATACCCAAATGTTCAATATCCTTAATACATTTATAGTTGGAAAGCCCTTGTCTACAGTAATATTATAAAGAGGAAAACTTTGTTTGTTTGTTTGTTTGTTTGTTTGATTGTAATGAATAGGCTCAAAAACTACTGGACCGATTTTAAAAATTCTTTCACCATTCGAAAGCTACATTATCCACGAGTAACATAGGCTATATTTTATTTTGGAAAAAAATAGGGTTCCGTAAGATATTTGGGTTTTTCGGACACAAGGTGTAAAAATCAACCAGAAAAGTAACTTATTTTGTGTACGCTGCCTAAACTATAAAAGATAGAACCATACATTGTTCTAATTAATTGTAGATCTTATAAATATCTATATATCTATATATAATATATAATATAATAATATAATAATAATAATATAATAATAATAATATAATATTATAAAGAGGAAAACTTTGTTTGTTTGTTTGTTTGATTGTAATGAATAGGCTCAAAAACTACTGGACCGATTTTAAAAATTCTTTCACCATTCGAAAGCTACATTATCCACGAGTAACATAGGCTATATTTTATTTTGGAAAAAAATAGGGTTCCGTAAGATATTTGGGTTTTTCGGACACAAGGTGTAAAAATCAACCAGAAAAGTAACTTATTTTGTGTACGCTGCCTAAACTATAAAAGATAGAACCATACATTGTTCTAATTAATTGTAGATCTTATAAATATCTACAAAAAAGTCTGCGACACACTATACCTATCTATGTCGAGTGAGGCACAACAACCATTTTTTTAATTTAAAAATCTTGATTTTTTTTTTGACTACATTTAAACGCGTTTATTTTACTTATGATATTAATCCGTATCAAAATAAAGTATTTCATCACTAAGTACAGTTTATGTAGATAATATTTGGTCTTTGAATGATTAAAATCGGACGTTTGGTTTTGAAGTTATGGCGAAATTAAAATATTACGATTTCTGCTGTTATCTATATACTTAATATATAAAAGAAAGTCGTGTTAGTTACACCATTTATAACTCAAGAACGGCTGAATCGATTTAGCTGAAAATTGGTGGGGAGGTAGAGTAGAACCAGGAGACGGACATAGGATAGTTTTTATCCCAGAAATACCACGGAAACGGGAAAATCCCACGGGAACGGGAACTATGCGGATTAAACGGGAGCGACGCCGCGGGGGACAGCTAGTAATACATATTTTTAAAAAGTAACATAACCAAATCATTTTCTTTTGTATTGCAAAGCCGCAGATATATATTTTTTTACTCTCTAAATTTTTTTTCCTTATTATTGTAATACCGATAGAAAATATTACTAACAATTTTTTTCGATGTAATTTCTCCGTAAGTGCCGACGAAAAGCTGCTTTATCTGCACGCTTTATTAAGCTTTTTTCGAGAAAGCAGCCTTAATGGGACAGAACAGGTGATTCTTTTAGCCCACTGCTCATTAAAATATTATGTTTTTCGACATTCCAGTGGTTGCCGGGCGGGGTTTGCGGCGAGGCTGGCGAGGGTGCCATTCGTCGCTCCCGCGGCAAGCGGATCACGCAGAGGCGTGGTGCCATCAAACACCATAAGTAAGTATAGTAAACCAGAAACCATATTTTCAGAATGAATATTTGCGCCAAAATTTACTTTAGCCTGATATAATTTACTAATAATTCAAGTTCGAAACCAGCCCCTAGGACACAAATGGGCGATAAATATTTAACTACTACATTAGAGTTCTACCTAGCGGTTTCGACCGCATGAAAACTATTTTCACAGGTTTTCATTATTTTGGAAAGGGAACCCTAGTCCTTTTTCTGAAATAAATAAAGAAATTATATTAAAATTAAATTATCGAAATATCCTAGCTAGCTTTTTACCAAATGCATATACATCGACTAAGTGTAGTCTCTGCCTTAACTGATGATGTTGACTTCGGGTTTGATCGTAAATGCTAGACTTGTTCCTATGAGCACCATTAATACGAGTAGGTTTTGTAACTTTAAATCACACAAATGTCATTCACAAAATCACGCTCACTGGTGAACGCAAACGCGGGTGATGCTAATTGAACGATTACATCGAAAATAATTGTCTTTTAACGCCTACATTTTTAAAAGCATTAGCGACAATGACACAGAGTTCTATAATCTTAACTAACACTTAGTTGCTAAAAATGCTTTAGGCACATTTTCGCTCGGCGTCGGGAAAATATGCGCCGCCGCTATTAGCATAGACTAGAGGAATGGACTGAGAGCAATACCGTCGAAAGTAGTTCGAAAGAGGCAGACCGACCGTGCGGCCAATATCTGTCTCTTTCTTAAAACACAGTGAATGTAGTAAGTGCCTGTGACTCTGACCATTCAAAAAGATCATTATTGGCTGCATGATCGCTTAGTCTCTTTCACACACTGTCCTTATTCACTTCACGACAGGATGTGCGTGAACGCTTCGTCCATTCCTCTATGTCTTTGGCTATCAGATCAGTGAAGCCGTCACTCACGAAGTATACCTACTGCATATATGTCTATCAACCCGGCAATAGCCCAGAAAATTTGAAAAACTAATCATCAAGGGAAACATTATGTTTGTTCGTAGCATATATCCGCGGCAATATTTTATTTTATTTTTATTTATTTATTTAGAAAACCAACAGCGATACATATAACACATTACAAATAAAGATAATACAGTTTAGTAAGGCTAATAATAGGTTTCCCTGCTTAACTTAATTTGTGTATGCATGCGAACGGACTTTAAAAATAAGGTTTTAAATTAGAAGTGAAGGTTAAATACACTAAATGATTGTTATGACGAAGGTATGATAATATTAATTAAATTAATTATGAATTAAGCATAGCAAAATATGCTTTATGGTGAATGGAACGTAGTTGCTTGCTATTCGTTTTTATCAACTATAATCTTTTTAACCTGGGCTTTAAAGCTAGGTTTTGTGCAGTTAAATACATCAACCTGAGAGAAGTCATTGTTGTAGGCTCGCGCAATACGAGTAAGTACACAATTACTAGCATAGTTAGTTGCATGCCTAGGTACATGCAACATTGGCGTATGGCGAGTGCGTCGTAGTGGAGCATTAAATTTGATCTGTGATAATAAATCCGGACAATCCAGCCTACCATTCAGTATGTCGTAAAGTACACACATATCCAGCACTTTACGTCGTTCATCGAGTGTTAACAATCCATATGACCGACAGCTGTCTTCGTAGGACATTGGAGGTTTACGGAGGCGGTAATTAAGGTGATTTATGAATCTTTTCTGAACCCGTTCTATTTGATTTTTATGTATAACATATTGAGGGGACCATATTGGGCATGCGTATTCCAGAACGCTGCGAACATAAGCAAAATATACAGATTTAAGGGCTTCAATATTTTTAAATGCCTTGCAGGATCTTAGAACAAATCCTAAATTTTTGTAAGCTTTGCTAGTAATAAGGTCTATGTGATTTGAAAATGCCAATTTACTATCGAACATGACTCCTAAATCTCGAACTACCTCAACTTTATTAATAGTTATTCCATTAAATTGGTACGAGTACGTTATAGGGTTCTTCTTACGTGTGTAACTGATGCATTGACATTTAGTGACGTTTACTCTAATCTTGTTTCTTGTGTAGTAATCGTGTAAATTGTTAAGGTCTTGTTGGAGAGCTGTACAGTCATCAAATGTAGTTACTTTATAAAATATTTTTTTGTCGTCAGCGTACATTAAATGTTCAGAGTGTTTAAAAGAGTCAGTAATATCGAATAAATATGCATTATAGAAAAGAGGTCCCAAATGGGATCCTTGTGGAACACCGCTAGGTATTTCAATGAAGTTAGAACGGTAACCACCCAATACTACAGCCTGTGACCTTTTAAATAAATATGATTTTACCCAACGCAGAAGATCGCCGCGAATACCCAGTCTGTATAATTTGCTAAGCAGGATGTTGTGATCCACGCGATCAAAAGCTTTTTCAAAATCTGTGTAGATCACATCAACCTGCCCACCGTTATCTGTATTGTCAAGGACAAAGTTAGAGAAGCAAGCTAGATTAGATATACTCGAACGCCTTTTTAAGAAACCGTGTTGCTTATAAGAAATACCTCTAAGAATGCAAGGATATATAGCATTGTACACAAGCTTTTCAAATACTTTACCCAAAGTATTAAGTATAGAAATACCTCTGTAATTTTCTATTTTTACTCGTGAACCCTTTTTATGTATGGGAATTATAAGTGCTTTCTTCCATTCATTTGGGAACGTACCTTCTCTTAAAGAGAGATTAAAGATGAAACTAATTGGATGTGATAGAGACTTTGCGCAACTTTTCCAGAACAGTGGTGGTATTCCGTCACAGCCTGGACCCTTATCCGTACCTAACGAACTCAGCGACCTCTCCACGGTTGATGGAGTAAATTGTATGTCAGTTATGATATCAATACAACCATCCTCAATTTCTGTGTCCCCTAAACCAGCTTGCTTATAGTCTGAGGGTTCACCAAAAACATCATGAAAGAAGTCACTGAATGCTTCGCAAATGTCTTTTCCATCTGTGTAGTTTACATTGTTGCGGGACAACATTTTCGGATAACTGGATCCTCTACGCAAATTTTTTATATAGGTCCAGAACTTTTTAGGATTCTCTTTTAGATTATTTTCGGTCTCATATAAGTATTTACTATAGCAAAGCTCCTGAACATATCGCTGTCTATCTCGCAACATTACAAACTCATCGCGGTCGAGCATGTTACCGAAACGTTTCCAACGAGAGTGTGCCCTGCTTTTTTCTTTAATGATTTTTATAAGTGAGTTGCTATACCAAATGGGATATCTACGAGAACCCACTGCTCGGCTGAAAGGTACGTATTCGTCAACTCCTTTTTGAATCGCGTCGTAAAACCTATGGACCGCGCTGTCCGTTGATTTTTTATCCAACGTAGAGAACCAGTCAATTTTAGCAAAGTAATTATTCAATGCGTCATAATCGGTTTTACCATAATTACGTCTAGGTGCGGACAACTCACGAAATGGGGAAATTTCAAGGTCAGAGATATCTATAGCTAACACTGGATGATGAATGTCAACTTTCGTTAGTGGATGGACACATTCGTTTATGTGTAATATCAAGTTTGAAAACGCTAAATCAAGTGTATGGCCTTTATGGTTAAAGAGTGTATTGTATTGCGTTATTCCTAAAAAACATAAATCATTCACCAACCGCATAGCTGCATTTTGTACTTCGACAGCACCTTGTTTTAGAAAAGTTGGCCCACCCACATTCCATTTAATGCAGGGTAGATTAAAGTCTCCAATTAGTAAGTAGTTATTATTTTTTGTGTTGTGAGATAATGAATTCGTAACACTTTGCAAAACAAAATCAATATCAGACGCTATCCTATGAGCATCCGGCGGCACGTAAACAACACTCACATAAAGATTAGCCGACGTCGACAGGGCGCGGGCGGGTATTATTATAGTCAAAAGTTCCGTACCAATGGTATTAGGCTCACACTCGTTGCACCACGCACCCAAATCTTGTCGCGCGAGTATCATTACACCGCCACCAGACGATTTGCCGGTGGCGGCTAGGTCGCGGTCCCTACGGAATACGTTATACCTATGATCGCAAAATTCGTTATCAAAATATATAAAACTAGCTGTCCCCCGCGGCGTCGCTCCCGTTTAATCCGCATAGTTCCCGTTCCCGTGGGATTTTCCCGTTTCCGTGGTATTTCTGGGATAAAAACTATCCTATGTCCGTCTCCTGGTTCTACTCTACCTCCCCACCAATTTTCAGCTAAATCGATTCAGCCGTTCTTGAGTTATAAATGGTGTAACTAACACGACTTTCTTTTATATATTAAGTATACACGGTGTATCTGACATCGACGCACAAACGATTTCCATGGGTCCAGGGCATGATTCTGGACACCCCAGAGTTGGAATTTTTCATCGGCTTTTTTCTCATTTTTCCAGTTTTTTCAAGAGTTTTTTTTACTTTAGACTACTCATAATCGTTATTCTGACCTAACGCAATGAGATTTTTAATAAAAAAATAATTAATTAACTAGTTTCACTAAAAAGAGCAATGTAAATAAAACCACAAATAGGTATCAGCTCAGCTGTGCTAAAGTACAAACGAAAGGTCAACGCAATGCATAGTAGCTGCCCACACACTAACAAGTATGCATGTGTGTCACGCGTGTATGATTTGTTAAAAGCATGCCGCCTAAGACTGCATTCCAAAGAAAATGAAACGTATCACAGCAAAACGAAGTAGCCGATTTCCAACATTAACGTAATAGATTAAGGTTGAAAATCGGTTACTTTGTTTTGTGTCGATAAAACCCATTTTCATATTGCGGCGGCAACACGTAGCGCGCGCTCTTTGACCTTTACCGACGAAACCGACGGACGACGCCAGAGACGTATTTGGGTGCAACCGGTAAAACGCTTTTTAATAAGCGTTTATGTGGAGTCACGATGATATCCGACCGAGAAAATAATCTTTTTTTTTTCTTACTATTAATAATTGCGTAAAACCATAATAATGCTTTGTTTTCTGTTTCCTTCTTCTTATGTTCTGATAAAATGTTTGTACATAAATTGTTAAATAAATAAATAAGTTAAAATAAGTAATGTTATGCTTATTACAATTGGATCTTGCTATACCCATTGTACGCTTTGATACAATTAATGTGACAGAATTTTAAATACGGCATCAACACGGGTGTTGAAACTTAATCATGACGATTGATGACCTTAATTTGTTTCTGTTTGGTTTTAAAAAAAAGTTCAGTTTTACAATACCAAAATTATTCGATAAAAAAACATTAATAAATTAAAAGCAAAAAAATAAATTTTCATACTATTATCATCGCAAGCCCGGCCCTGGCACTGTAGGTCCAATGTAGGTATCTGTCGGCGACCTCAAAGGATAGATCGAAAGAACATTTTTAATGAAATAATGATGGATTTTTGTCAGTTCCTTGTTGACGCTGATCGCGAACGAGTGCATTTTTTTTGCAAAAATCGGTTTTCGAAACGTTAGAGAAGACAAATTTTGGTTTCTTTCTGTGAACTTGCGTGTTTTTGTGTGTCTTTGTGTTTCATTGAAAAATGTCATCTGGACTTAATGAGAACTTCAGTGCCCAAGAATACGGTAACATGCTGATGATGTGACGCTGCCTTAGGTACCGAATCATTCGGGAATCGGTGGATTGGGAGATTCGGCCGGGAGCCATGGCCAGCTCGCTCACCAGACTTGACCCCATTAGGTTTTTTTCTTTGGGGTTATGTCAAGGACAAGGTGTTTGTGTCAGCAGAGTGCGATTCCGCAGCCGAGAAGCGGAATTGCATAGTGAATGTGTTTGCGTCGCTGTGTGAGGAGTGTGCTCAGGCCTCAGCGTCAGGACCCAACGTTTCTGCCCCGTGTCCACGCTGAAACTCTGCGCCGCGCTCAGTGCTGGCGCCGGCCACTTCGATTCTTCGAACCCTATCTGATTAGGGGTGAGCGAGCCTAAGGTGAGTTCTAGGTAGTTACTCGTTAATACCTACTGCAAGCTTCTTTTTAGGATTCCGTACCCGAAGAGTAGGTAACCAATGGAACCTTATTACTAAGCCTCTGCTGTTCGGCCGCCGCGGCCGGTCCGTCTGTCTGTTAGTGGGCTGTATCTCAGGCATGGTATTTCTAACAAATAAAAAATAAAATTTACAGAGAGCTCCATTGGAAAGCTCGCATACAAGAAACGTGTTTTTTGTTTATGGTTATGGTACGGAACCCTTTGTGTGAGAGTCTAACTCGCACATCGCCGGCTTTGTTATCAATCCTTATCGGAGTCGTGTTCGTGATTATAAGAGACTAAGCAAGTCTCCTTAACTTCTGCATAATCATGTTAGTAGGTAGGTATTTTTGAGTGATTAAAATTATTTTATGTGATATTATTGCCGTCGGCGAAGGGTGATATTCGTAGGTATTTGGGTACATTCAAACTCAAAGAGAGTTAGGTAGTTCATTAGCTAGCTGCGTTACCGGATCTCGATGTACTTACAAGCTTATTTTTTGTAATCAATCTTTATCGGAGTCGTGATTTTAAAAGACTAAGCTTATGGCTCCTTCTTTTCTCTTAAGCTCTTCAAAAACAAGTTCTTAAGCATGTTTAAGAAGGATGTAATGCAGTGTTCCATTCAAGGTGACCTTGCTAGTTGCCATCCATTTAGACGATACCTAGATGCAATCCAAATTCAAACACATTTCGCTGATAGAAACATAGCTCAAGGTCAGCTTTTTTCTCTAACATTCTGCATAAACATGTTCCTACCATCAGCAGGTAGGCACCGTAGTTATTTCTCAGTGATTAAGTAATTTCATGTGGCGATTCGTTCGTAGTTACCTACATACACACATACGCGCGCGGTGCGGCGCGGCGCGTCGCCGCGGCGGCGTCGCAGACCATGTACGTTTGTGTGCAAGACGTGAAGTAGGTATGTATTGCGTGCAACGCTCTCACGCGTTTGTATCGCGTTGTTCACAATACATTGCGCGCTCGAAAATGACAATTTCTGTAACCGTTCATTAGCGAGATTAATGACTTCCACAATTTGGTTAGTGGCATGAGATGTAGCCTTTTCCCGAAGTTTGCGTTACGATGTCAAATACGCCCTGTATAGATAACAGCAGAAATCGTAATATTTTAATTTCGCCATAACTTCAAAACCAAACGTCCGATTTTAATCATTCAAAGACCAAATATTATCTACATAAACTGTACTTAGTGATGAAATACTTTATTTTGATACGGATTAATATCATAAGTAAAATAAACGCGTTTAAATGTAGTCCAAAAAAAAATCAAGATTTTTAAATTAAAAAAATGGTTGTTGTGCCTCACTCGACATAGATAGGTATAGTGTGTCGCAGACTTTTTTGTAGATATTTATAAGATCTACAATTAATTAGAACAATGTATGGTTCTATCTTTTATAGTTTAGGCAGCGTACACAAAATAAGTTACTTTTCTGGTTGATTTTTACACCTTGTGTCCGAAAAACCCAAATATCTTACGGAACCCTATTTTTTTCCAAAATAAAATATAGCCTATGTTACTCGTGGATAATGTAGCTTTCGAATGGTGAAAGAATTTTTAAAATCGGTCCAGTAGTTTTTGAGCCTATTCATTACAATCAAACAAACAAACAAACAAACAAACAAAGTTTTCCTCTTTATAATATTATATTAATATTATTATTATTATATTATTATTATTATATTATTATATTATATATTATATATTATATATAGATATATAGATATTTATAAGATCTACAATTAATTAGAACAATGTATGGTTCTATCTTTTATAGTTTAGGCAGCGTACACAAAATAAGTTACTTTTCTGGTTGATTTTTACACCTTGTGTCCGAAAAACCCAAATATCTTACGAAACCCTATTTTTTTCCAAAATAAAATATAGCCTATGTTACTCGTGGATAATGTAGCTTTCGAATGGTGAAAGAATTTTTAAAATCGGTCCAGTAGTTTTTGAGCCTATTCATTACAATCAAACAAACAAACAAACAAACAAACAAAGTTTTCCTCTTTATAATATTATATTATTATATACTGTAGATAATATATCACGCCTCCTCTCGAGTAATTTCACGGGAGTTTTTAAGATATTTTGGTGCAAGAGTGTTAGAGGAGCTCGTGGCTAAATAATAACAACCGCAAAGGTTGACCTTCAAGGTTAAGCAACGCTTGCCGAGGTTGGTCTGTGGATGGGTGACCATCTTAACATATCGAGTTTCCTCCGTGCCGAGGTTTAGCTGTTGGTGCGGCTGTCATTTGGAGATCTTTGGTAGTCGTTACGGATTGTCAGAAGCCAGAAAATCTGTCACTGTCTTGCCAAGGAGTACCGTGTTACCCAGTTAATGGGTTGTGGAGGTCTGATAGACTGCCACTCCATGTAAAATGCAGGTATTCAGCTGAATACGGTTTGACTGGAAGCCGACCCCAATATAGTTTGGAAAAGTCTCGGCAGATGATGGTGCAAGAGTGTTAGCATGAAACCACAGAGCACGTTAACGACGGTGGCAAAAGACGTTTTTTATGTACAAGTAAAATTCATATGTTGAAGTGCGCTGAACAGAATGAGGGTTTTCTGAAATATCGATCACCAGGTAGCAGCAGCAGTCAGCAGCCTGAGGAGTCAGATCCAAAACACCAATCAAATCGCGCGACGTTAATTGACGCTTAGGTATCTGACTTGCTAGGTTTGTACTGAAATATTTGACAATGCCAGACGTCATTACCACCCCACCAAGGTTGCGTAATAGTTCGGAAGCGTCACCTTACCCTGGAACGCCAAGGGTGGGTTCAAAAACGGGTCACTCCCGCTTCCGGCGTTTGATGGTTCCAATTAAAAGAAATAAAGAAGGCGTTGTCAAGTGGCTAACAGTAGCTCCCCGACGTCTCTGATTTCTGTATATATGACATCATTTGGTGCCGCTTACATTTATGTTGTACCTCTATTTACACTTTCGGCACAATTTATGACACAAGTTCTATAATTTATAGAAACGGACTGGAACGACCATGCCGGTAGTAAATCGCCCGTGTTTTCATATATATGTGTGCATTACTGGATGTCAGAACTGAGTGACATGTCAGGAGCGCTGGATCATTCATAATTATGTTAATTATTATCCAGGATGTGAACTAAATTATTGGTTGTTAGCTCATCATGTGGATACACAAGTAATTTTTAACCGACTTCCCAAAAAGGAGGAGGTTATCAATTCGGTTGTGTTTTATTTTTTTATGTTTGATACCTCATAACTCCGACAATTATGAATCGATTTGAAAAATTCTTGTTTTATCTGAAAGGATATACTTGCAGATTGGTCCCATATAAATTTTATGAGAATCGGTTATGAACTTTGGATTTTAAATCGAAATAGCTGGAATTCGTCTACTTGGATGATAGTTATGTCATCCAAGTAATCGAAATTGCGTATTTTGCTTTTCTGCGATTTTGCAGTGGTGTTGTTAGGTGTGGGGTACCACTAAAAAGTGAAAAATAAAAAACTTTTTACAAAAAAATACAACCGACTTCAAAAAAAAAAAAACACTACAAAGTAAAAAAATAACTTTAATTTCGGAAGTCGGTGTCAAAATACGAAGAAACTAACAAAAACACCGACTTCCGAAATTAAAGTTATTTTCGTGTAAAGAAAGGTATTTGGTAGTGATTAAAAACTCATTATTAATTTAAACTTTTAACAACACAAAACCATTGGCGTCTCGCATTTTATTCCAAACTTGCAGTTGTAAGGTTCTAATTAGTTGAGGCATTACAGATAAAACTTAAACTTAAAACCAGACCACGTATATACCACAACGCTGTTTGTTTGATATCTGGGTCCCTGTCAGAGCAAACCATTAGACTACATTCATGCAGTCGTCCCAAAGTTTATTCTTTTTATGAGCCTGTGAGAGTCCTGCTGGCTCCCTATAGGGTTAAACCTCCTTCCCTCTTTCCATTTCGCCTGATCTTCTGCGATTTTAGAACTTGCTCAAGTAAATTGTAATTTAGCACTCCCCGATTTTCGGGGTTCCGTACAAAAATGGTTAAAAGGAACCCTTCACCATAAGGGTACTAGGTCTGACCGTTTGTCACAGCTGGATATCCTTAAGAGAGCCAAGATATAAATATAATGTCAATACTAACATGAATAAATAATTTTTACCGTAAATAAATTAGACAATACCTAAAACCTGAAACTCTTGTTTCCAGAGTCCACGAGGTAAACGGTCACCGTTTCGTGGCGAAGTTCTTCCGGCAGCCAACGTTCTGTGCGTTCTGCAAGGAGTTCCTGTGGGGCTTCGGCAAGCAGGGCTACAGCTGCGCCGTGTGCCAGACGGCCGTGCACAAGAGATGCCACAACAAGCTACTCGGAAAATGTACCGGCTCCTCTGCTCATTCGGAAGCCACAGTGGTGAGAAACACTTTTTAATTTTGGCACAGTCAGTGGAATGAATTAATCCACACTTTTCTTTTATTTAAGTTCATTGCCCGGACACTAGGATTTCTGTATCGTGGTTGTGTTCACAAACATATAAAAAAACAAATATTTGTTTTAATATATAATGGCATATTTGAGTATTCTGACGTCCATCTGCTGCACAATGCCCCTGAACTTGATAATGTGCGTGGCGGCCTTAGGGGGTGGCAAACGGGGCAATCGCCCGGGGCCTCGCTCTTGCAGGGGCCTCGCGCAACCACCCAAGATATTTTCAAAATAAACTATTTATATGTATATTATCGACAATGTGCGCGCAAGCTGCCATTCTAGGTTTAAGGCACTCAAACATCACGACAGCATATTTGGTTTCATATCTATACTAATATTATAAAGCAGAAGAGTTTGTTTGTTTGGTTGAGAACGCGCTAATCTCAGGAACTACTGGTCCGATTTGAAAAATTCTTTCAGTGTTAGATAGCCCATTTATTTTATTGAGGAAGGTTATAAGCTATATATCATCACGCTAAGACAAATAGGAGTAATGGAAAATGTGACGTAGACGAAGTTGCGCGGGTCAGATAGTATAATATATAATATAATAATTTATTTTCTTACCACAAATTACAGAAAAAGTTATCAAATAGTCTACAGACACAATTTTATAATTAATTTGTGGAAGACTGGTGCCTAAACTAAGTTTTAAATTATATAAAAAAGGTTAAAGGAAATTAGTGATAGTGAACTTAGAAGCAATTCAGCGACTTGCAAATATCTATGACAGTAGGAGAATCATGTGATATTGATGGACATGAATTGTACGAAGAACAGCCGGCCTATTCCATTGACATCTCACCGTGATCACTAAAGTGAAGTGAACGACAAGTGTACTGTCATTTCATCTTATTTGTATGGTTTGACAGCTCACTTCGTGATCACTTCACCCAAGCCTTCACTTCGACATGTTTACAGAATCGACTGGCTGAATATGTTCATCCGAGTGTATGAAGGAAACGACGACATTATTTCGGTGCTGAAATACATAATAGAAGAAAAATAACTGAAGTTTACCCCTCTATCGAAATAGTCCTGAGAATGATTACCACCACACCTGTTACAGTTGCGTCTGCTAAAAGGAGTTTTTCAAGGCTTATTTTAAATTATTAAAAAATATTTGAGGAATTCGATGATACAAGATCGGCTTTTCAGCTCTTGCTATTCTTTCAATCGAAAATGACGTACGTAGCTTATTCGTTAGAACCAAACAACCAGACCTACTTTCGCATCAAATACTTTTCACGAAGGACAAAGGGCCTCGCTAAGACCTGCCGCCCGGAGCCTCGCAATGGGTAAGGCCGCCTCTAAATGTGCCTGTAAAACCTGAAAACTTCAATTTTCGCCTCAAAGCTCCACTTCAAAATCATGTCTGAATAATTCTAATTTCAGTTCTATGTTCTTAACATAAATACAACATTTAAAAACATTCTTGTAACACACAAAAATTGTTTTTATGTTGATCAGTGATCTCACTTAAATGTCTAAAAATGACGAGGAATATTAAATATTCCTCGTCATTTTTAGACATGTTTGCAACTGAGTAACTTGCAAACATGTCTCTTTCTGCAACTGAGTAACTTTAAGTAACTAATAAATTTTATTAGTTACTTAAAGTTACTGAGTAACTTTAAGTAACTAATAAATTTTATTAGTTACTTAAAGTTACTCAGTTGCAAACATTTTTTTTTTGCCTGAATTTCTACGGGGCAATGAACCCTTCAGTTTTAAGTCGACCTGACATCTAATCGCATGAAAAAAGTGCCTATGTTTTAGAAGTTGCGCATGTGTTGGTGGATACAAAAATTCTCTTGTATGCGTGAAACTGACAAAAGCAAAAATCCGGTGATTCGTATTATCTACCCTAAATCACTACTTACCTAGATAGATATCCACGCCAGAAGGGGCATCATGACTTTAACTTAAGAGTCCTATTACGAATCGTGAATGCTCGTTTGCAATAAACGAAGTTACGTTGGTCTGCGTTGGGAGTACATCTATAGTCCGCGAAACAATTTTGATACTTACTAGTCTGAATAGGATTATAGTTTATTTGGGCGCTCGCGCGAGACTGAGGAGCGCGCGCGCTGAATTGACGCAGAATATATAGTACTTTAATTTTATTTATTGTAATTTTGTTTTATTATATTGACAAACGGCGGAGGAGGAGGGCGCCACAGTGCCACTGTTTACATCGAGTCCGTAACGAAATTTAAATTATAATTATATCTACTACGAATTAGAAGCTAAAATTGTAAAAATCCGTGAAAATAGATCAAGTGCTGCTTGGACGATATGGAGAACTTAGTGAAAACCCAGTGAATCATAAGACTTTTTCAAAATTAAGAACATAACGATCAACCGCTAGGTTATTGTGTTCTGTGGTGGTGTGTCAAGTGAATCAAAACAATAGCCAGTGACCTAAGTTTTTCGATAAACGATCTAGTGCAAGACAAACTACTCGAACTAAAAAAACTCGGTGCATAAAGTGCGAAAAAATAAACTATAAGTGCAAAAACAAAAATAAACTAAATAACCTAAAAAGTGTCAACTGTCTTATATTGGGTTGGAACAGTGTTGCCTTAAAACGCTCCGACTAGAAAGTTAAGTTTGTTTCAAAATCAACCGTCAGTGATTTGTTTGTTCAATCTTTAGTTAAGAATTTTCATTTAGGGCTAAATGTTATAGCTTTATTTTTGAATTCGTGCAGCAAATTAATTGTAAAAGGTTTGCAGGCTCCCCTCCAACGCCATCTGTCTAAAAGCTTGAACACTAAGTAAACAACCGCTATTGATCGAGATCGAATTAACCAAGCTCTCGTTTTTTCACTACATATCCAACAGAGGGCGCTATTAACAAAATTTTATCAAAACAAACTATTTGAACATATTTTGTTTACAAAACCACCGTATAAAATCATGGAAGAAATAAAAAGCATGCTGGAAAACATGCAAAAAGAAATGAAACAACAAAAGATTGATATGCTCGAAATGAAAGAAGACATAAAAACTACTATCATCAATAATCTAAATGACAAGTTTATGAGCTTGGAAATTAAAAGTGATAATCTAGAAAAGAAAGTAGAGGAACATTCTTCAGCTATCAACAAGTTAGAAAGATATATGAGACGGAAAAACCTGATCATGTTTGGAGTGGAAGAACGAGAAAAATCCTATCAAGAATTAGAAAAAATAATACTAGACATAATAAACAACTATTTTAATTTCCAATATGAAAATGGTATAGAAGCAGTCAGAAGACTTGGGAAAAAAGGCGAAAAAATACGACCTGTTGTTGTTACGTTCAGCACAATGGGACTAAAAATAAAAATCCAACAAAACCAAAAATGCCTGAAAAACTCGCCCTACTATATTAAACAAGACTACCCTTTAGAAGTCTTGAACAAACGTAGAGACCTACAAACACAATTGAAAGAAGAAAGAGAGTTGGGCAATAAAGCATTTATAAAATATGACAAACTCGTTATATTACCCAACAAAAATAAAATCATACCACAAACCCATACAAACAAAAGAATCCTATCTGAATCACCCGAAATAGTGCCCCTAAATATCACACCCTATAAAAAAATGCAAGACAACTACTATGAAAAACTACATCCTACAAAAACCGAAGCTTGTTTACAATAAGGAAAGTACTTCACACGAACAAGTACTATCGGTGGAGCACGACGAAACAGAATAGCAACTACATAAGGCCCCTCCCGCTCTCCCAATCCGGCCGGTCCCCGTGGGAGAAAAAGACCAAAACCCTTCAGAGATAAATACCTCAAATCAATTAGAGCCCGAAGACAATGGCCTATTCTATATTGCCACTTACAACGTAAGGACCCTATCGACACACGCCCGCTTACTAGAACTAATGGATGCCCTTAAAAAGACTAAATTCGATATAATTGGCTTGTCTGAAACTAGGAGATTAGGAAATTCAATTCAAGAATATGAAAATGTTATCTTTCATTACATAGGAGAGACCCCAGGCCTTTACGGCGTAGGTTTTCTCGTAAAGAAACATCTCAAAACTCACATCGAGAGCTTTACTGGTCTATCAGAACGAGTGGCATTATTGACACTAAATATCAACAATTTCAGATTAAGTATAATACAAGTCTATGCCCCAACAGAAGCTGCAAATGACACTGAAATAGAGTTTTTCTATGATACCATTGAAGAAGCCCTAAAAATATCAGGAAATAACATAATAGTCATGGGGGACTTTAACGCCAAAATTGGTCAACCTAAGCCAGAAGAAAACTTAATTATGAAAAACCACGGATATGGCACAAGAAACAACAGAGGCGAACGATTAATAGAATTCGCTTATGAAAACAAACTTTCTATTATAAACACTTTCTATAAAAAGAAGAAAAATCAAAAATGGACCTGGCGATATCCAGACGGTACCACTAAAAATGAACTTGACTATATACTGACAAACTTACAAAAAAACGTGCAGAATTTACAAGTCATCAACCTGAATTTCCCTACAGATCACAGATTCGTAAGAGCAACTTTCCTTATACAAAAACTAAAGGTAAACAGAATTAATTATGCCAACAACTCAAGAAGCTCATTAAGAAACGAAAAGGAAATCTCGAGATACATACAATCACTCAAAGAACGCAGCGAAGATCTTGAGAGCTGCCAAGATATCAATTCGGTACAAGAATGCTACGACAAAATAGTTAACATCTTAGAAAGTAGCCTGAAGAAAGCCCTCATACAAAATAAAGACAAAGAAAGAAACAGCGTGATTTCAGCTCATACTACAAAGCTAATACACCGCAGAAGTGTTTTACAAAAAATAAAACCAAAGACGCGAGCTATGAAAAACGAGTTAAAAGCACTTTATAAACTGGTTAGCAAATATGTTCGAAAAGACTATTCAAACCATCGAAAACAAACCATCGAAAGACACCTTAATTCCACAGGAAGTATAAAGAAAGCGTACAAGGAACTGCGATCTCATAAAACATGGATAGAAGGACTTCACGACGCTCAAAAAACAACACGCGACCGAAAAGAGATCCTTCACATAGCAACCAGCTTTTATGAAAATTTGTATAGTGCTCCAGTACGCCAAGACATAGACCAAGGACATTCAGAAAACGATGACAATGATGTAGAAATAAACCCAGTAGACGAATCAGAAATTATAATGGGAATCAAAAGGCTAAAAGAAGAGAAGAGCCCAGGACCTGACAAAATAACAAACGAGGCCATAAAAATAGCGGGTCCCTACCTAGCAAATCCTCTGACACATTTATTTAATTTGATATTAAGTTCCTCTGAAACACCTAAACAGTGGTCAGAGTCTAATATTGTCTTATTGTTTAAAAAAGGTGATCCTAAGAACATAGGCAATTACCGACCCATTAGCCTTCTTCCAGCACTCTATAAATTATTCTCATCAACTATAGAGAAGAGAATCAGTACTACGCTCGAAAAAAGTCAACCGATCGAACAAGCTGGTTTTCGAAAGAGCTACTCCACAATAGACCACATCCACTCTTTGGAATTGGTTATTGAAAAATATCAAGAGTACCAACGTCCACTCTACATAGGATTTGTAGACTACCAGAAAGCTTTTGATACAATACTACATCCCTCAATATGGAAGGCTTTACAATCCCAAAAAGTGGAGAAAAAATACGTGCAAGTCTTAAAATACCTTTACCAGAACAACACTAGCAGAGTAAAATTGGAGACTGCAGGACCACCTATCCGCATCAAAAGAGGAGTTCGGCAAGGCGACCCCTTATCACCTCGAATCTTCATAGCAGTACTGGAATCGATTATCGGAAAACTAAATTGGGAAAAAACAGGTATATGCATAGAAGGGAAACATATTAGCCACCTAAGGTTCGCCGACGACATTGTCCTTCTATCAGAAAATAGTACAAAGCTTGAATCAATGTTACAAGCATTACAACAAGCAAGCAGAGAGGTGGGACTAGAAATCAACCTGAGCAAAACAAAAATCATCACAAACGCTGCACAACACTCGATATGCCTGAACAACACACCAGTAGAGTACGTCACGAGCTATATCTACCTAGGCAAACTAATTTCATTCCAAAAACAAAACAACGATGCAGAAGTAGATAGAAGAATAATAACGACATGGAAAAAGTTTTGGAGCCTAAAGGAAATTTTAAAAAGTCAAATGCCAATGAAAGTCAAGAGCAAAGTAATGGACTCATGTCTTTTGCCTTCATTAACCTACGCCTGTCAAACGTGGAAGTTCACTCGAAGAGTCAAAAATAAAATCACGTCCTGCCAGCGAAGCATGGAGAGAAGTGTCACAAAAATCAGGAAATGTCAGAAAATTCGCCACACCACCATCAGGCAAAAAACAGGAGTGATAGATGCTCTCACCTACGCTCTAAAGCTAAAATGGAGATGGGCAGGACACGTAGCGAGAATGAGCGACGAACGATGGACAATTCGCATGACGTCATGGCCAGGTCCGACAGGTACTCGGAAAAAAGGAAGACCTGTAACTAGATGGACTGATGACATCACACGAGTCGCGGGAAAAAACTGGCTGACAGAAGCCAAAGACCGAGACCACTGGGATTCTCTGGAGGAGGCCTTCACCCTCACTACCTGAGGGGTTCATGCATGCATGTCTTTTTAATTTATTATTTTATAAATTCATATTTATATTCAAGAAATTAATTTATTTCAGACAATTATAATATATACAATACATTTAATTTAAAAATTAATTTACATTTTATACTAGCATTAAAATATAATTATTAAAATCAATTTTTTTTATATAACACATTATCATTATATAAAATCAAGTAATTTACAATTAAAGCCAAAATCAATATAAATAACACTATCATAATTAAGTATATAAAATTATGTAATTTGCAATAAAAAAATAAAAATCAAACTAAAATTGTGCTAGTCTATTGTAAACTTTAAATTTACAATGTGTTTTCAAATTAATAATGCATGAAATAAAAGGCTTTTTTATTTTTAGTTTTATTTTATTTTATTTTATTTATATTGACAAACGAAAACTAATGAAACGTATTCATTGTAGATTGAAATTTTATATCATGTTAATTTATTTGATAAAATTGTTTTTATTTGGAATATAATGGACGCTGAATCAAGACATTTCTGGCTTAAATTTGGCTTTCTTTACGTTTTTTTCCCTGAAAACTCAAGGAATTTAAAGAAATTCTAGAACTCCAATAAACAAGTAAAACATTCAACTTACCTTTTAGTAATTTTAGCTTTTAAAAGAATTGATTGTAACAATGTGAATTTGACCGTCAAAGTTCCATCGCCGACATTTTTTCTTGCAAACTGAGTTCGTAAAATATTTATAGTAAATTACACGAAAAGAAAAATGAAAATGTGTAACTCTAACTTACAAGAAAGAGACTGGCACTATCATTATTCATGATCAAATAATTAAAATATCTTACTGCTGCTGAAAATTACAGCGTCAAAAATCATGAATTTCCGTAAAACGTGTAATAGGACTCTTAAACCTTAATTGTGAAGGAACACCATTAGAATGCTACTTTATCCCTGAGTAACATAGGCTTTAATTTATTTCGAAGTAAGTAGAGATCCCTACGGAAATTGAAATTCTAAACCTACGCGAACAAAGTCACGGGCGAAGTGCTAGTCTAAAGGTACTAATATTATAAATAGGAAAGATTTTTTTGTTTGTTAGTTTGTACTGAATAGGCCCCGAAACTACTGGACCGATTTTAACTATTTTTTTTTAGAAATAGAAAGCTAGTTTATCAAGAAATAACATAGGCTGTAATTTATTTTCGAAAAAAATAGAGATCCCTACGAAAATTGCAATACTAAACCCGTGCGAACGAAGTTGTGGTCGAAGTGCTAGTCAATAATTATTAAAATTAAATAAAAAGAAGTACCTACGACCCTGGCGGGGTGCGAAACTGTTCTATTTCATTCAACCCTTAAACCAGTCTATTTAATTTGGTTTCCAGTACCTTCGCGAGAGGTTCAAGGTGGACGTGCCTCACAGGTTCCGGCCGCACCAGTTCATGTCACCCACCTTTTGCGACCACTGTGGGGCCATGCTCTACGGGTTCTTCAAGCAGGAGCTCAAGTGTGAAGGTATTCTCGACTTTAAGAGTTGAATGTTAGGGATTGCTTCGGAAGGAACTGCACGCACATACGCTTATCGCGATATTAGACTGACTGATCCCATAGGACTTCTATCGGCTACAATACGGGGCGTGTGCGCCCAAAATACACAATTTGGTTCCACCTAAGCAGTTTCATCATCGGACTATGAGGCGTACGGCGATGCGCCACAGGTACAGCACATCATCATCTGCCTAGCCTCGTCTTCCAGTCAAACCGGATTCAGATGAATATCAGTAATTTACGTGGAGCGGCTGCCTACTAGACCTTCACAACCCATTAACTGAGTAACACGGTATTTCTTGGCAAGACTGGAGTCAGATTTACTGGCTTCTGACAATCCGCAACGACTGCCAAAGATCTAAAAATTACAGTCGGGACCAACGGCTTTGCGTGCATTCCGAGGCACGAAGGAACCTCGATAGGTTATGATGGTCACCCAGCCACAGACCAACCTTGGCAAGCATTGCTTAACCTTTAAGATCGACCCATGCTGTTGTTGCCGGAGTCTGTGTTTCCTGATAGGTACAACCTTGGGGGCTCAATCCGGCACTGTAGGCGGTTCCTTGACTTACTCTATAAATACTCTATATCAATCTGATGAGGTTTGGGTGACCTTTCTGCAGCTTTGCAAAGGTTAAAAGCCTAATCATACATTACTTATACTACAAAATTACTTCGTGACGAAATATCACGCAATAATAAAATGCTTTGTTTGCGTGCAGTCCCTGGTGAAGCTTCTTAACTTAGCACAACTTTATTCTGAGTGATGAGCTAGCTGGATTTTACTCATAAAATAAAAACAAGACTTGAAATGATGCAATCCGAAAAACTAAAGCATCTTAATACAACGCAATTTCTAATAAACATCCGTTTTCTTAGAAAGTCAGCAATAACAAAAAAGATGACGTTGATATAAGTAGTTACATAAAGTATTTATTATTGGAAAAAAAAGCTAATTTTATAGAGGAAGCCAGCACTCATGATCGAGGACCAAGGTCGTGCTAAAATTAGATCAAGTCAAAAATAAATTATTGTAATCAGTGTCGTATACGAGAATCAATAGGTAGACACGAATCACGATGGATTGCTATTACTTGCGTGGGCAAGAATCTGATGCACCGTGGCAAGAAATCGAATTCTTACACAGGGTGATTTTTGATTCGCGCAGAGGTTCGTGAACTCACATCAGTACGCGTCGCCAGACAGTCATGTTAAAACATCGACCCCAAACTTTGCTCCGTCACGACTGACACCGTGTCTCAGGGGTCGTCTTAATAGACAGCAATCGCGCGAATATTCGATGTGGTGTTATTTAGTACGGCCGACGCAAACGCTTCGTTCGGTTTTGCCGTACAAATGAAAGCAACAATTATCATTCACGCAATTTACATAAAATCTGTTGGTGACGTGGCGATGACTATGTGTGTGAATGAATCATAAATCTTTTAAGGGGTGAAAGCAACCATTCATATGAAAACATAATACAAAAATAGACTGCTCCCTATATTTTGTCGAGTTAAGCGAACATAAATGTACTAAATAGCTGATTTGGTTTTTTGAAAGTTGTTAAAATTTTTTGTGCTTTCCACCCTCTGAAAAATTGCCAAGGAATTAAAAATCACCCTGTACATTGGAAGAATGTGTATTATTAATGTGTACCTGTGTTTTATTGATGTACACCTGTGTTTTATTTTTAATTGCATGCGTTGAATAGATGCATAGTGCAGGATATAGCCTCTGATATTGTTAGTTTTATAGGGGAACGTAGTATTTTATATCGACGCCATAATATGATATCATTTAATACGAGTGTCAATTCTAATATTTTAAAGCAACGTGGCGCATTCACATGTCAGTCACAATCTGACAAAACTGTATGAAAGTTAGGCTTTTTTGACAGATAGCGAAAGTTGCTTAAAAATTAGTAGAAATGGCCCTCGTATTTGTGTGCAAAGTTACTATGTTGCTTTATATATCAAAGGTATCATCCAGCTTCTGGTCAAAAATTATTGGCGCGCTGCAAAGTAAACGCAATAGGTACAGTGAATCCATCGGCCGTTAAAATTCTTTTAACCAATCACAGAAGCGCTAGTTCACATTAATTTTGAGAGATTTTTATACTTATTAGAAATTGGTCCGAAAAATTTTGATTTTAAATTAATTTTTGATAGAAAAAGTTGCATGCAGTGTTGAATAATGGGCGTTCACCTGATGAGGGTAGTTGCTACTTGCCAGAGTCTATAAGTCTTTTTATTTATGTACTTAATAGTTAAGCTAACTGTGCATGAACAAAGCATCGCCGATTGGTCTAATAACTCATCTTCACGCATTTGTATTGAAAGGAATGTCATCATTTTCCAAATGTTTGTTTTAATAATGGAGATGGAGAGGACCTATATAAAGAAAATCACCTTGGCCTGGGTCACAGTGTTATTGAAGGAACTAAAACTTAATATATTAAAATAAATATAAGATGATGTAATTTTTTTATGAAAATGTGTTTATTACGACTGCTACTAGGAATTTGTCAAGCTACGAAATGTTTTTAGCATGGGTCTGACATGCCGCAAAGGGTCTACGACATGCTACGAGTAGTCTACGAATAGTTAGGAATTTGACATGCTATTAAATGTTTACGACATTCTAGTTGAGTCCGACATGCCACAAAGGATGACATGCTACGAGTGCTCCATAGCATGCAACAAAGTGTCTACGACATGCCACAATGGGTCTACGACACTCCACAATGGATCTACGACATGCTACGAAAGGTCTACGAAAGCTAAAATGGGTCTGTTAACAGCTACTAGGAATTTGACTTGCTACGAATAGTCTACGACATTCTAGTATGGATCTGACACGCCACAAAGGATGACATGCTACGAGTGCTCCATAGCATGCAAAACAGAGTCCTCCATAGCATGCAAAACAGAGTCTACGACATGCCACAATGGGTCTACGACACTCTACAACGGGTCTACGACATGCTACGAAGGGTCTACGAAAGCTACGAAAGGTCTACGAACAGCTACAAAGGATGTACGACCTGCTACGAGTAGTCCACAATATGTTCCGTTACGTCCGTGTCGTGCTACACGTTCTGCTACGACGGGTCTATGAATTGCTACGAACGCTCTTACAAACGGACTACGATCTGCTACGTCTTGCTACGAAGGGGGTTGATACAAAGGGCGTAAGCCCTAATAGAATTTTATGGCGGCTAATAAAATACTGAGGGTATTTGTAATACCCTCAGTATTACAAATACCCTCAAGTCCACAATAGGCCTGTGGACGGCGAGCTATGGGTGGCTCGCCGTCCGTCCGTCTAGTGACGACAGGCCGTGTCGACGGCGCGTTAGTGTTCCACGCGCGCCTCAAAGACAGTCAGCAACACAGAGGGGCCCGAAAGGGCCGACGCCTGCCGGAGTCGCGGGATTATTCGCAAGAGACACCGTGGCTCCGGAACACAAAGGGCAATGAAGGAACATGGATGGGTTTTAGTCAGTAGAAGTCTGACACTCCCTCCCGCTACACCCAGAGCGGGAGGAGTCATTGGATGATTTCCCATCCCTAAAAAAAAAAAAAAAACATGCAATAAGTAGGCCTACAATAAGTAGACCTACACAGAATGACCAAGATTTCGCGTGTGCAAAAAACGACCATTTTTATTTCCTTCAAGCGAAATAACATTCCCGCTTCTATGAAATCTATCATCTACTGCATTTTATTTTTGCAGTGGCTGTTATAAAATTATTATGTATCGTGAACAAGAAGGAAATCATAAACTATATCTCTGGACCATAAATCCCGTTTTATTTGTTTTAAAGCTCTCTTATTTCGCTGTGTTTTTATTGGAAGTTTAAACAGTTATTTTAGGAAAGCTTAGTGAGACATCCAACAAATATTGAAGATTAAAGACTCCAAGGCTTCCTGGCAGAAATCCCCCACGGTGCCAAGACGTGCGTCTTTGCTCTTTGTCAGTGTCGTGGTGGGTCATTTTTGCAACGTAGTTCCTAACCGCACGTTACAATGCAGGTAATTTAAGACTGAAAAAAAATGACTTCGCCGTCACGAAAGTTGATCGTGTTTGTTCGCTATCTGAAAGTGTCGAGTTGGGTGTCGTTTTTAGGGTTCCGTAACCGAATGGTAAACAATGGAACCCATATTACAAAACCTCCGGTGTCAGTCCGCCCGTCCGTCTGTCTGACAGAAGGCTCGGTATCTCAAGAATCGCCAAATCAAATCAAAGGTAGACAGGTTGTTTTCACAGTGCTTATTCCTGTTGACGCTATAGCAAAAAACTGGTCAAGAGCATGTCGGACTCGCGCACCGAGGGTTCCGTACTATCATATAAAACGTGAAATGATATTAAATTTTTATCGGTGATGGCTATTTTCGTCAGGGAATTAATAATAATAATAATAATATCGTTGGACATTTCACACAGCGCCATATAGTCCCACGCTAAGCAACCTAATGCTTGTGTTATGGTAACGAGATGGCTGATAAACTACTTATATATATTTTTTTTTTTTGTAAATACATACATATTATAGATAGAAAAACACCCAGACTCGGAACAAATACATGTAAGAATAATTTTAACACTGCTGTGTATATTGCGGTTTTAGATCAGCGCCATCTCTTGAACGCTAGTGGAACAAATGTTATTTGTGTTGATGACTCCATAAAAGTGTGCATAGACATCGTTTTATTTTTCCATTAATTTTCACATAAACTTCTATAACATAGAATAACTTCAGATTTTTCTCTATTCAGACTTCGTAGATAAGGGGAATGACCCCCGCATTGTATTTCTTATTAAATTGTTCGTCGTATGTCGAAAAACCCACGCAGACTAAAAAAAAAAGTTTAGAGAGTGTGCAAATAGCTTTCGTTCAAATGATACCCACACATGCCCTAGTAGCTCGACTTTGAATTTTGAAGAAGTCCTTTCAGTTGTTGTAGCAAAAAAATTATAAACATTTTTATTTCATTGTTATTTGCAAAATAGTTGGGCAAACAACATCTAAAATTATTGCCAAATTTCAAGTTTATACCATTAGTAGTTATTGAGATATGCAGCTGTGACAGACGGACAGACTTAGTCATACCATAAGGGTTCCTTTTTACCATTTTGGTACGGGACCCTATAAATAATAGAAAATAAATTAAAAAGGGTTCCCATACAAGAAACGTGTTTTTTTTCGGTTTATGGTACGGAACCCTTCATGCGTGAGTCCAACTCGCACTTAGTCGGTATTTACAGCTATTTTGAAAATGATCTTGGTAGAATAAGAGCTGATTTTTCACCAGTCAGCGAAAAATGGAAATATTTCAAACCACCATATTAATTATTCTTTAAATAAAACTCGGTCCCTTTGGGTGTTATTCTTTTTCGTTTAACAAAGTTGTTTTTTTTATTTTCTTTTCACGTTATTTTATTTTATTGTACCTGTTATTTATTATGCTATTACCTTCTGCCCGCGATTTCGTCTGCATAGACTTCAAGAATTGGGACAAAGAGATATAAGTACGAAAAATGTACTGTCCCCTACTAACGTTATAAATTGTATTTTGTAAATCCTGGTGGTTGGCGAGTCTTAACCGCTCATAATTCCAGCTCCGGAAATATTTCTTCCATCGGGACCCTCCGCTGTCCGACCGTACGGCTGTCTGTCTGTTACCGGGCTGTATCTCAAGAACCGTAATATTAGACAGTTGAAATTGACAGAGTGTGTAGGTATTTCTATTGCCGCTATAACAATAGGGAATATGCATACAAATTTTTTATTTGCAAAATAAAATACTTATTAGCTCTAGTAAACAATCATGAAATTATTTTTTAAATACCTTCATCATTTATTATGTTATAAAGCTTCAAAGACTACAGTTAGAAAGAGAAGTCCGATACGTAATGTGACGTCAAATTACACGATGACTATACATAGCTGCCATAGAAAACAGCGTTTTCGCGAGAGGGACAGATATATTTGTTTAAAATAATTGTATCTCGTTTGTTTTTTGAGATTCTAATTTCACAGTTAGTATTATATTTTCGAATACTTTTAGATAAACTGTTCAGATCATAAATACTTTTTTCATGCATATTCCCTATTAGGTAGGTAATACATAAATATTATAAATCAAAGTTCTCTGCTGCGTCTGTCTGTCTGTTCGCGATAATCTCAATAATGTTAATGCGATGCGATGTTGTAGAGTGGTTCTCGAGGAAGGTTTTAGTATTTAATTTGTCAAACGGGCGAAGCCGCGCGCATCAGCTAGTAACTTATAAACAACAATAACTTGCGCAGAGACGAGATTTTATAACACAAAATTTAGAAAAATGAAAATGTGTACGAGTTTCCAGTTTAATATCTCTCATTCCGAAACTATCTATTAAATATATTAAAGAAATTTCACAGATTGTTGTAGCTTCATAGCTTGATGTGCCTGTACTAGTATAGCGGCATCAATGCTGCCACAAGAAGAACCAACGAAACAAACCTGCATGCCCGCAACAAAAAGACCAGCGAGGCCATCCATCCAACTGGCGGCGAACTAAAATCCTAAATAGCGCAAGCAGAGTTTACATGCGATTAGCACATGTACATCCGCCCGAATATAAACTATCGGGCACTATATGCCAGGCACAACAACCGCCCGGGCGTAGGATCCTCCCTTTTCAATGGGGGTTTGCGGAACTTTACTCTCTGTTCGGCATACCCTCCAAACTAGTATTTTTACATTCGGTGACTACCTATATGACCAGCAGGTCCAAAAAGGCCAGTTTAGCAGAATCAGAAAGCACATTACGCTACCCGTCTCCTTCTATTTTTGCAATCATCCTTGAACCGAAATTATGGCACTAAAGTCAATAAATTGTTATTCAATGTGAAATTGCTTCTGTCATACAAATCCTGTCTGGTTATAATAAAATATTATCCTGAATAACAGAAAGTTCCCTCCATTGACGACATCGCGGTCCCCCTGGTACCAGACTAATGAGCAAGCTTTTACGTGTGTCACTGACGTCGAGCCGAGTAAGTTATTCGCGATCTTAAGAACCGCGAAGGTACTATAATATTCGACCGTCTATCACACACTTTTGATCGTTTGATCTGAAATATAAATGAAAGTTGTTAACTGCAGGAGACCGCTGTGTGGCAAAGCGAGTTGATGTGAGGCAGGAACTCGACCAAATGTTGAGAAGCCTGTAACTGATGACCACAGGTAAAGGTAAAGGCTACTTTAGGAGAATAAAATTAGGATCATACCTACATAACATTAATCACAAAAAACTGTCAAATTTAATTGAAACCCTTTTCTTAATTTTAGTTTGTCAGTTTCGGTTAGCTTGAAGTGCTGGTTGATTCTACTAAATTGGCCTCTTTAGACCCGCGAAATAACTCACCACTGCACTGGCGCAAAATAATACCATTTAAGGCCTACTTGATTTACTACCGAGATTCAAGACAACAAAGTCTCACTCACTAATTATTGTTACAGTTTTAATGCTCGGTAAAAATCTGTAGTATCAGTTCCAAACCCTATTTTGCTGCGGATATAGCAAAGCGAGTTTTATAGAGGAATATATTATTGCCAGAGCTAAAAATGAAAACCGTTACACAGTATTCCTTCTTGTAGATTTTAGTTTTATGACCGTAAACCTCATTTCTTATTGGTTATAGGTTTTTACATTATATCTATCAGCTATGAATGACTCCTTCCCATTCATGTAATGTTATGATGATTGTTATGATCCATAATTATTATATTTTATTTTGCTGTAAGTACCTACCTATTGCCCTAGATTAATAAAATTGATGTTGATCATCATATGTTTTAAAACATGGTAACCACATATTACTGCCACAATATTTTACACTAATTTTCCACTTCTTAGCGTAGGTAAAGATAAACTGTTTAGGTGACAACTTGGCTTACTCTCTACATAATTATGAACACATTTTTATTTTTGTTGATCCAATGTTTTTGTCGCCCAGCTCCAGTAATTTCGATTATAAGTTTCGAGTTGTGACATTTCAGTTGATACTCGTATGAATACAGATTTCTTATTTATCAGAGTCTGTTGCAAAGGGTTAGCAGACGGGCAATAGGCTACAATATTTTGTAATTTTTATTTTATTCATTTATAAAAATATTCAAAATTAAGCATGTCAGAAAAAAAAGTTGGTTTGGAAAAATCTTTTAGTACACTAAAAGAATATTTTTTATAATTTTTATTAACTTTTTTTTTATTTATTGTAAGTTTTTCGTCAAATAAAATCAGGTCACTGTTTTCAGTCTTTTATGTAAGTAGGAATATAGATAGAATTACAAAAAACACTATACAACTTTTAAATTGAACTAGCACGATGACAATATTGGTAGCCAGTGCATCGTCCTGCTATAGCAAAAACCCATTTTCCACAACTGACTCACGACTTCCGTGACATAGTAAACAGCTGATAGATACTGTTTCTATTTTTTTCCATCTGAAAAAAGTACTGGTCTCAAAGAATCTTGTCCCTCGTTAATAAACAAGTCCAGCTCGGAATAGTTATCGTAAGTAGGTAGACAATGCTTGCTTATCTATTTATACGACTAGTCATGTCGCAAGACGCTTTATTTTTGGATCCTCTAATAATAGGACGGTAATAAATGACATGAAAACCGCTTTAAACTTAATCGGTAACGGAACATTTACGTTTTAAAGCGTTGAACATTTAAGTTGTGGTTGGTTGTTTAAGCTCTTAACTTTTTGCTGCAAATGAAACGTGAATCATTAGGAAAAACTTTCTTACAATCGTGTAAAAACTTCCTTCCGAGATTGTGACAAAAGTCATACGTGTCTATAATTATCTACGTGCCATCATCAATCAATCACCTGGGCGGGCGGCGCGGGTGGCTGGCGCAGGCGGGGAGGGCGGGCGCGGTGGGCGGTGCGTACCTGCGCGTGCGGCTCACCCTGCGCGCCGCCTGCGCCAGTCCGCGCGCGCGCTCCGAGGCGCGACCCCGGGTGTCGCACGTCAGTGATTTAACGCGCTATTATGCCACTGTTTTCCGAACACATCGCGAACATGTATTACGGGTCATCATCCCCGTACACTGGATCTCCTTACAGCTACAGTAGTTCCGCTTCGCCTCTGGGATCGTCTTACAGTGCTTCGTACCTCAATCCTGGAGGAAGTTACAGCAACCACTCGTCTCTCAGTAGTTACTCTCGTGCACCATTGTCGTCAAGATGGATTACCAGTGCTGGAAGAAACTACTCTCCTATGCTCACAACTATCACTGAAAGAGGAACTTCGAGTCCTGTAAGAATACATAGTCCCAGAAGAATACCAATTTCATCTAGAACGTATGGTACTCCTAATTATACACCGCGTCCTGTAAATATAAACACCGCTGATATCGATGTTTCTCGAGATAGGTACAGGCATAAGGTGGAGGCATCGACACCTACTAGGCGTCCCACGCCCCCTGCTCCCCCCAAACCTGAACCTTCGCAACCAAAAGAGGATCCAAAGAATGACAATGAAAATAGTCCTTTCATGCCCAGGGTAGACGGTAAACCGGAAACTGGTATTGATTCTTCACCAGGTGTTGAAAGGAGTACAATAAAACGCGGAAGAACAGTTGTGAGACTTTATACTATTAAAAGAAATTCTCCACGAAAGCCAAATGAAGAAGCTGAAGCTTCTGAAGTTACACAAGATCAAAATGATCAAGAAGTAAATGCAGAATCCAAAACAGATGAGAAAGAATTTATGAAATGGAGGGAAAAGCTTTCGGATGATTTAACTTACAAGGATAAGAAAGAAAAGAAAACCATGGGTGCGAAGCTTGTAGAAAAGTTTCATGTCAAAAACGACAGAGATTGGGAAACGCCAAATAAGATACAGAAGAAAGAACCAGAAGAATCTCAAAGTTTACCTGTGACCCCGGCGCCAAAAACTGTTCCGGTTGAAAATATATGTTTAGACCGAAGATGTTCAATGGAACTTTTAGCAGAACAGGCTAATTTATTAGATTCATTAATTAGGAGTGAAAACCTCAGCACAGCAACTTTGGACTTGAGCAAAGTTGGTATTGCTGCTGTAAGTAAAAATAATTTGGAAACATTTGAGTCTAACAAACGTCGAAAACAAGATTTACAAAACCCTCTCAAGACTACTAAATCTGACCATTCATTACACAATAGTCTGAATTCATACAAGGATGTTAGAGATCCAAGAAACTTTTCAAAAAGACGAAGTATTAAAAAATCATCATCAGGAAGTAGTATCCGAAGATTAGATTCTATAACGGAATTCCCAAAAGAACAGGCAAATGTGGACTTGCCTGCGATAGAAGAAAGCAGATTATCAGTGAAACAAGATAATACAAAACAGAAACCAAAGCCAAAGTTAAAAACTAAAATAACATCATCTGTTGAAGTTATAGAATCCCCAATGAGTCCGCTGAAATTTAGAGTTGAAAATGTTACTGTAGAAGTAAAAACACGTGTGCCAAAAAAAGAAATAACTTACAGCAGTGAAGTAGAAATATTGCCTAAACCAGCAGAAAAGGTACCTGAATTTAGTAAGGAAACATATAAAATTAAGAAAGCAACTAGTAAAAAGAATTCTGGGAATGATCTTGAATCACCCGAGCCTGAGGATGGTAATTTTTGGAGTAAAATAGGAAAAAGAGAAACTGTTTACTTGGTAAAAAGAAAACAAAATTTAGAAGAAGCCAGAGAAAAAAATATGCGTTCTTTATTCTGGTTTCCAGAAGAAGAAGAAATTGTTAACAGTGAAGAAAACATAGCCAACACTATTAGCCAGTTAAATCAAACTCTAGATAATAACACGTTATTAACTGATGCAAACAAAGGGAAAGAAACTTTCGAAGATGTGCCAAAGATACTCTCCCTAAACATAAGTGAAGAAAACATTGAAGATAAGTTAGATTCGCAACAGATGAAAGAGTTTTCCGACCAACAAAACGTTGAGCAACGAGGAGTAAAAAATTCAGATATCAGAAAAGATTCCGAAATCTGTAATAAATCTGATTTTAAGGATGAAAATGTGATCAAAGTAGTACCTGAGCTAGCTACTATTGCAACAAAAGAAATAGAAAAAGATAGTTTAAAATCAGTCGAAGAATATAAAGTGCAGGACTGTGAGACAGCATCTATCAAAACATCATCTATATCTAATGAATGTAAAAGTATAGGAAAAAGTGCTTCAATGGATGCTTTAGATGAAAATAAAGTTAAAAAACCTAGCCAGAAAAAAACAAAATCAGAAAAATCAAAGAAGGTACTCAAAAAAGATGTTAAATCAGAACTAAAACCTCTTCAGACTGCATTACCAAAACCTAGTGCAAAGACAGAAACATTAAAATCTCCAAAAAATATGGAAGATACAAGTGCAAATAGTGAAAATAAGGTTGAAAACAAAGCGCCAGTCGATAGCGTTTATAAAATTGCTGAACAAATCAGTGAATTACAAAAAGAAGTTCAAAAACCTTTCCAGTTGTCTGAAACACAATTTTCTGAACAAAGAAACATAGAATCACATACTTTGGAAATAGAAAATACTGCCCTAGCACCTTCAAAGGATCTTTTTGAAGTAGGGCTAGAACAAAATGAAATAATTAAATCCAATGAGCAAGGGCCGCATGATAAGGAATTAATAAAACTGTTAACTTCAAGTAATGAAACATCTAAAACTGCTGAGCCAACAATTATTGCTGAACTTACCGAAACAAAAGCTACTGTTGAAAGTAAAACTGTTAGCACAAGTATAAGAATTTCACCAAAGTCTAAACCCGTGGAAAAAGTAATTTCTCAAAATAAAAATCAATTGCCAGAAGTGAACAAGATAGATAAAGGATTGAATGGTTCTAAGGTCTCTTTTGAAAGTAAGAGACCATCAAAAGACAAGCCGCCTTGCACATGTAACTGTTCGAATAATGCTGAGAAAAAACCTGTTGACGCGAAAGTTCCTAATGCAAACAAAAACTTTAGAGCTCCAGCAAAGAGTTCTCCAGAAGCCAAGTTTAAAATTAGCCCGCTAGCTAAAAATCTTGTAACTAAGAGTGATAAGACTGAAGATGAAGTGTTGAAGTCAGCTGTTACACCATCAACAAGTGCAGAAATATTGACCTTATCAAACAATGATACAACTTCTAAACCAGCTGATATGTCAGCTAATGTTCCGGTTACGCCAGTAGTGTTACAGTCAGAAGACATTCCAAAAGAAGAAATTGAAGCAAGAGTACAAATTGAACAAAAGACAGGAGAAGAAAATAAGGCTGAAAATATTATTAAAAAAGACGAACAACCAGAAACATCTACTCAAGTTGTGGTTACTGCACCAGTTATACAGAAGAAACCAGTGAAGGAAGAAAAAGCGGTGAGACCTTTAATAGCGACTCCACGCCCTTTGCAGAAGAAAGCACCACAAGTGATACATTCAGACTCGTCGGAATCGTCTTCAGAAGAGGAATCCTCAGACGAGGATGACGAAGATGAATCAGACGAAAGTGAAGCTTCTGCGGAATTTTATGAGTGTGAAAACAACCCAGATGGCAGAACTTCTACCGGTTCAAATGATTCTGGCTTCGATTCTTCAGCACCAGCGTCACCTGCGACATTTTCCCAAATTAAGAAAGGTAATTAAATAAACCAAGACAATCTAGGGACTTACACATTTAAACTAACGAGACTCATTTGTATATTGTATCCACATATTACTAATTTTCCATTAAACCGATAGGAAACTCAGCACGTTTGCTTTGGCATGGCTTTCAGCATATATTAGATGTAGCATGTCTGCACAGTTGTAAAAAGACTTTAACAAGCCTAGAGCCACGCAACAATTCGTAATCTGTTTTAGACTGCGATGTAAACTGCCATCGAAAGTGTGAAAAATTGACTGCGAATTTGTGCGGCGTGAACCAGCGTCTATTGGTGGAAGCCTTGGCATCAAGAACTGCATCTAGAAAAGGTGGGTAGACTAGACACTCAAAATAGGAACACAGTACGTCTGAGGTGATATCAGCGATTTTTATGTTATCAGCGAAACGAACGTACCAATGCGAGCGTCATTACGACGTCAGTCGTTCAGCCCAAAATAAAGCATTTTATTGGCTAGCTATCTAACGTCTGTTACTGTTTCTGTTATTATTAGGTAGGCATTTACTGAAATGGCTGCGATTAAAAATAAATCTTGACAAAATATTAGAATAAAGAAATCAGACAATTAAGAATATTAAGTATGATTAGTGAATAAACCAAACAAATGTTATTCCTATCTCAGATTTTCTATTCACAAGTCAAACCAATCTATTCAATAAAGTCAATCTGAAGTGAATGTATTTCTAAAATTGTAAATGTATTGTGCGTATTTGTTTATGTTCGAAGTACATTGTGGCGTGGGTGTGCGAAGTGGCTGCCTGGACACAAGCCAATCATTTGCTCACCTGTACAAAATTAATAGGATCAGTTGCAGCCACAATTAACATAAAGAGGAAGTTGACATTTAGTAAATACGAAATTTCTTTACCCTTCCTTTGTATCCGAGCTAATTTTCTACAAGGTAGATTATAGGATACAATTCCTTGGTTGAGATTCAAAACATCATGGGGATCGATGACTGTCATGATCGGCTGTCAATCATCTGATGGTCGTAAATCCAAATTGACCTGTACAACCTAAGATTCTTGGAGTATTTTTACCTTAGAGACATTTCACTCGATTGTGGCGGAAGTGTTAATGAAGGACATTATAAATTGATCAGTCATCGATGTAGTGGCGTACGATGATGGACGCCAGCGCGTGCCATCGTCTCACGTGACTAACGGATCGATGCTTTCTTCGATCATTGATTAATAAATTGGCGAACTGCTCCTCAAACGTCACTGCATGTATTTTTATTTACAAGCTGACACCCTGTGGACTTTGTCAAGATTTTTATGATAAACAGAATGTCGTAAAAATAAAGAATATTTTAAAACTTTTTCTGTTATTCTCAAACGTCAGAAATATTTTAGGATTAGGAGTACCAGCAGTGGCTTTGTTTTTATCTTTTGCATGATATTAAAAAAGGACATCAATAATATTATATTATGTTTCACGAATAAAATGTTTGTATTACATCTGCCACAACTTGTGCCGTATCTATTTTCTTCTTTTCATCACGCAATGTAATATGCACAATCTTCAAAATCATATCTGTTTCATTCTATGAGACACTATACTGTCTACAACTTTATGATGTTTACATTTTTGTGTGTCAAAAATGTCATGTGTTTATATGTATTTTATAACTAAACAACAACTTTAAGATATTCAACAAAAATGGTCACAAATATTTGGTCTACTTTGATTTTTCCTCGTTAGAGTATGGGTAAAAAGTTAGCATCTATTTTTTTGAAATCGTTTGAGTGGTTGATACTTTTCTTTATATTCTAGTGTTCGGTTGTTTTATGTATAATCCAGAGCAATTTGACTGTTATTCCTGCGCACAGGTGGCGAGGCTTCTGGGACATCGTCGGGCGCTGCGCCTGCGCAGGCCAATAACACCGACCTCTTAGAACAGGAGCTTGGTGAGACATGTTGTATTATAATAACGAGTATTTATTGTTCGCTTGTATTTATGTTCTCTTGTAAGTAGGTACGTTTCTTATAAAGATAGATGCATCATTGAATTTTCTAGATATAGTGTTTCTAGTGTCAACTAAATCTTGCTTGCTAGCTCTACTAACACAGTTTCCATAGTAGTCATGTCTTTCATTTTAACTTTTTTCAAAGATGTAAAAAACCTTCAGAAACTTCTAAAGAAAGAATAAAGGATATCTTGGCTCACCTATTTGAGAAATAAATTATATGTGGTTGTATTTAAATGTTTATGTTTTGTTCAATCAAAGAATCATCAAAGGTGTGGGTCGGATCCATTCCCGTTTGTGTAATATTCGCTGCAGTTAATAAATTACATATTGTTTGATAATAAACTCGGATGTTGGCACGATTGGTAAAAAAAAACTTATTGTATTCTGATCACATCTATAAATATTCGCACTGAAGCGGCAGGACTTTCGCTGAAAACAGAGTGCAGGCCCACGCCCCACTTCGAGATGGGTTCCGCATACCAGCCGCGTGACTGTGGACTTATCACGCTATAAATTATGTAATACACTCGGTATTATATCACTTCCAGATAGAACTAATTAATGAGGCGCTGCTGGATCCGCGCAACAGCTTTATTAAAACGTCAGCTGTCCACAAAGAGTAATGTCCGTTGCTATTTAAACCCCAAACTTTCAAACATTTTCTTCCGTCGACGATATTTTAAACAGTTTTTGGGAATTATTAGCATAAACAATGGTTTTCCTTGCATCAGAACAACGTAAAATACACATAATTTTCTGTGAAGCAGCGTGACTAAACAGGAAAATTAGAAACTCTGAGAACTTGGAGATGGCTGAGTGATTTATTTCCAATCAAGCGAGACTTGCCAAGTTTTGGCACCACAAAAGGAACATTAATTTTGCAAATTAATGACTCGGATTCCGGAAATAAAACATACAGGTATTATTAGAATACCTACTTTAAGAGATTCGGAAAGGTTAAGGTACTAAGCTAAGGTAATTTATAATACAACTTCCCAAAAAACTTTTGATTTAAATTATACCTGCCCCTGCCCGTAAGTTGACCATAAACAAATCAATTAAAACTTTTAAACGTTCAACGAGACTACTTCATAAAATTTACAAGATAGAAATATTTAAGAAAAATATCTAACTATTCTAAATAAACATTACGTAGAGATATGATCCCAAAGACTTCGGCCGTGCCAAATAAATAATTGTAGCTATTATTTATATGAATGATTCGAGTTACAAATTAAAGGAGATTAAACATAGAAACAGAACATAAACAGAGATACTCTGCCTCTTGAATTATAGGTAATGGGGCTACTTATAATTTATGAGTTATGTTATAACAAGCGCCAGCAGTGCTATTCTGTAACAACATTTTCGTGTCTCGACAGCGGAATCCGAGGTGAGTTTCAAATTCGTATAAATATAAGACCTTATCATGTGTGAAATAAAGTTCACTTTGTAAGCTTAGTCACTCAGGTGAAGTGAATATCGAAATGGTTATTTACAGAATAGACTAGCTGAAATATATTGGACTCCGATCATTTATGTTCAATTTTATCGGTCGCGCGCATTCAACACATACCTAATTAATTTCTGCATAAAGTAACACCAGCTGGTGTAAAAAGGCCACTATCAAAGTTCATTCTCATCTTTATCGTTAAAGCATTAGGTTCAAGGTTGACTGTAGGAAATTTTGATAACTTGATGCGCTGTCCATTAAAAGGCTAATGAATGAGAAACTGAAACAAAAAATGTCACAAGATCAGATCACGCGGTTATAGACTTTCTTGCAATAAATTGGCACACTTTACCGCGAATATACCTACGGTGGGCATATAATGCTCTTCTAAAACAGTGTTTCCCTATACATTTTTTGCTACCTAAATCTTGTATCCACCGTGGATGCCTAGACTACCAAAAGTTAGGTAAGGCCTAGGGATATACTTAAGTACATATTTCATCATTGTTGACTTTAAAATTAAACATGTATGTAGTTCCATTCATTTCACAATCACGCAGTCAATTCTCCATTGAAAATTTATTTCTAAAACTCGTCTTTGTCCCACCGAGATCTCTGTTTCCAACAAAATTACAAAACTTAATATTTTATAAAAAAATATAGGAAGCTCGACTTTTTCCCTTCCTAGATTCCCGTTTGCGTTAAAAATGTAAAACTTAATATGAGAAGCTCGACTTTCATCCTACCCAGATCCCCCATTCCTTTGAAAATACAAAACGTTATTTGGGAAGCTCTTCTTTTTCCACCGAGATCCCTGTTTTCATTCAAATGCAAAATTTAATATGGGAAGCTCGACTTTTATCCTACCGAGATCCCAAATTCCTATGAAAATACTAAACTTTATTTGGGAAGCTATACTTTTTCCACCGAGATACTCGTCTCCATTGAAAATGCAAAACTTAATACAGGAAACTCGACTTTTATCCTACCGAGATCCCAAATTCCTTTGAAAATACTAAACTTTATTTGGGAAGCTATACTTTTTCTACCGAGATCCTCGTTTCCATTGAAAATGCAAAACTTAAAATGGGAAGCTCGACTTTTATCCTACCGCGCGAGATCCTCTTTCCTTTGAAAATGCCAAACTTAATATGGAAAGGTCGACTTTAGATCCCCGTTATTAACGAAACTACAAAACTTAAAAAAAAAGCAAAGCTCACCTTTTTCCCAACCGTATTTATATTGAAAATACAAAACTTAAATGTGGAAAGCCCGAGTTTTTCCCACCAAAATCCCGTTTCCATTGAAAATGCAAAACTTAGGAAAGTTCAACATTTTTCCCACCGAGATCCCAGTTTCCATGAATACAGAACTTATTATGGAAAGCACGTCTTTTTTCCACCAAGATCCTCGTTCCATTAAAAACCGAAAACTTAATATGGAACGCTCGATTTTTTCCCGCTGAAATCCCGTGATATCCCTCGAATTAACCGTGGCGACCTTGATAGTGCCGTCTGAGCAAATATTTTTAGCGACGTTCACGATCACACCCGAGGTGAAAGAGAATTAATATATCGCACATGCTGTACCAATTATGTCATACTACTATAACGCAACGTAAACATCCATGAACTTGAATCGTTGTAAACCAACGACCTGTCGTTTCCGAAAATCTGTATAAACAATTATGCATTGGGAAGGCACGGAGATGTGTTTTGAAAGGATAGGTACATAAAGGAGTAGAGAAAATAAAAGGGCAAATGGAGCTTTCAGCCTGCAGCTTACACTAATATAGGTATAGGTATGCTTTTATATATTCTTAATTCCTTATTGAGCACCAAAGATATACAAAATATTAGGTAAGGTCTCTACTAAGTGATTATACAGTTCATGTCTAGGTTGAGTTTCCTACAAAAACATTTGAGTGATAGGACGAGATCACAATCGAGGGTACAATGTTTAAATATGATATCTAACAATTAAAAGAACTAGGAACCAAAGATTAAATAAAATAGTCATGTACCTATTCTGATACAGTATTTGGCAATAACAACTTTGTGTTACAAGTACAACAAACTCTTTAAAAAGCTAAAAAGCATAAATTAAGATTTAACGAGTAAAACTGTCGAGAGCGTTTTGTAGTTTCAGCCAAACGGAATATTAAAGGTAGTGATAAAATAAATACGGCTTATTTCATATTTTTAATAATATGGCGAGCTAAACAAATTAGTAAAGTGACCGTGTCGATGGTCGCACTTGAAAGTGTCACTCGATAAGGATCGGTTGGTGCCTAACAGCTTCAGTAAAGGATGTTCACAGATTTGTATCGCCAGAGATGTGGTAAATGCCAACACACACGTGCCAATACATAAGCATTTGAAACTAAGTGCGAAAACATAGACGAAAATGTTAGAAGAGCTGAAGAGAACGAAAAAATTTGTGGCCCTGCTTTCATAACCAGGTAGGATCTTTATGCTTGCAAACCACGTATCTAAGGAATGGGAATCGGTTGAGGTAACACAAATCATGAGAACGACCCACACCTGCTAGGCTATTCTGTAAATAACTATTTCGAAAACGATCTTCACCTGAGTGACAAAGCTAACAAAGTGAGCTTTATTTATTACAACATAAAGGTCTTATGTTTATACGAACTTGAAACTCACCTCGGATTCCGCTGTCGAGACACGAAAATGTTGTTACAGAATAGCACTACAGGGCGGAAAGAAAAAAATGTTATCGATCGCCTACCGACCGAAATTCGTGTCGGTAGGCGATCGGTAACGGATCGGCAGAGACTTCCCGCCCAGATCAAAGTCAAAACACTTGTTTTTGTGTTCGTTACAATCTTCTGTGAAGTTATCATTATTCAAATTTGGATCTGTCATCTGGGTATGTAAAGTATCTAGCAGTAGCATTTTCAACTGTTGTAGCTCAAGCACACACAGTCCACTTTTACCGTCGGGAACGTTCGATTTCGTAGACGTGCCAAATCGTCAGAGCATCAAGCTCTTTCTTCTCTTTTAATTAACCAACTTAAAAAAAAAGAGGAGGTTCACAATTTGGTTGTATTTGTATTATTTTATGAATAACTAATCACAGCAGGTGTTCTGAGATATTTTATGAAGTATGTGTGCTTTTAAACAGATTTTGGACGAAAGCTTTATCTTTCTCAGAGCAATCCACTGCCTACGATATCTTCAGGAAGACTGGTCGGTTCACTCCGCCTGCGCGTTCTATTCCTCGCTTCAGGAAGTATACCGTCGAAGATTTCCAGTTCATCAAGGTGCTGGGCAAAGGGAGCTTTGGCAAAGTAAGTTCATTAACTCCTTTTTTTTCGCAATCCTTTCAGTAATGGATATTTCAGCGCCATCGATATTCATTACTCAGTGGTAGGTATCTGTTCGCAACGATCATTGTTTTCTCTCGTTGACCTGAATCTGGCTCAGAAGAGGCAAGTGCCAGATTTCTGATATGAGTTTTAAAATGGATCAATATATCACAACAATCAAAGAGATCATCTTATTCTACTTTCAGATAGTTTCAAAGTAGTATTCTTCAAACGTGCTTTTGAATTTTTAAATTTAGTGAGATATTTAATGTAGTAGATTTTTTCCGGTCCAAAAAAACTTAGCTAATGCTCGCGTCTGCACCTCGCAGATATTAAAACATTATTCTTCCTAATTGTTCCAAATAAAAAATTGATTTTATTTTGTGAAAATCCAAGGTGTGTACGTATTCTCCGTCCCAAAATAAACGAAAACTGAAACAAGGGATTTTGCCAAGAGAAAAAACAGCTCTCGCATACATAGATAATCCGTTGTGAACACATAATGATTTGCAACGGACAACACTGAAAACTGTGTATTTAGATGCTGAAAGACGCGTCTAATAATAAGTACAAATATATGACAAACTCGACACATTCCACGGCTACAAAAATAATACGCCCATTAATTTTCGTAAGTGTTAAAATGTTAAAATTCTGAAGTAATTTGTTCAATTTAAAACTTAGTCCCTGAGATGATGATGTCTATTGGCTTTTCTTACTCAATCACATCTTCCGGATTGCAAAAACTACCTAATGGTATTTTTCTTAGGGTTTTGCGTAATGCGGAAAGTTTGCTATTAATCCAGTTATAGATTTCTCATATATCATTCTTAATATAAGTTTGGCACGTTTTATTAATGCCAGATTTTTATTTAACGATATTTTTCTAGTTGAGACTTACAGAGTTTAGATCTTGCTTCCAAAATGTCTGTTACGACATACATCAGTACTTAACTTAGTCTAATCCTCTTGTTTTCATAGAATTGAAGTATTTCTTTTGTCACTTCTTGCATCACAGTGGTAACAGTCCGACTAGTGTTATTATTAGAAAGTGGCCTAATGGCTTCCCTCATTTGACTTGTATTCCTAATGCACATTGCGCCAATATGCATAAGGTACCTACATAAGCAAAGTGCTGGTGCATACACTTTTGCTGTCCTAACAAGTCAATAATGGTCAGGAAAAATATGAGATTTTGAGTCAATTGACACGAAAAGAAGAAGAACTTTTAGTTAGATAGTGCTGAAATGCTGTAAGAATTTCTATTATTATGTTATTCTTATTCACGCCAGGAGGTAGGTGTATTTAACTACTTACTACGAGCGCAACAACTCAACTAATATTCTAGTGTCTTGCACTCGAAAACTATGTCAAAGTGTTAGGAAATCATGTGAAAATAGAATTAACTACCTGCGAATTCAAGAATAGATGGAACTGGGTCACGAAAGAGTACTTCATGTTCATGTAAACTTATGACAATTTGAACAGAGGCCCTCATAATATTTCGACGTGCGTTGAAAGAGAGTCTTTGATATATATAGATTTGTAGATACGCAGAAAATACTGTGTGGGTATCGTTTCTATTATGTCCCAACGAACTATTACACGAGTGATCATGGTTGATGACGTCAAGAGACGCGTCCGATTCACAACAGGTAGACAGGGCAGACTAAGTACATACCTACGTCATAGCAAGTGGATCTAACATATTAGGTGTCTAGTTGAATTTGACAAGTGACGATATAATACTATTAATTTCTCGCATACGAGACGCAGCGGCGAGCGACCAGTTAATGGTGACGCACACAACATCAAAGAGTTAGGAAATGTCAAATAATATTTTTATTTTGCTCGTAGCGGGCGATGAACTCGTATAGTTCTGGACCATAATGAGTCTGGCATACGTTTAAAGAAATATTAAATGCAACTTTGAATGACCTGAATTTCAAATGAGGCACAGTTCCCACTTATGATTTTTATTGTTAAGTAAAATGCTTTCGTAGATATGAAACTTTTGTGGACCAAAGATCTGTTCAAACCCACCTAACTGAGGTAGGTATAGCGGTAGAAAACCTTATTTTAAACTTCAGTGTTCGCATAATAAATAAAGGGGACATAAAGTCAAAGCTCCTATATAGCTGTCAGTAGTGAGCTATAAAGTTCTCTCGTACGTCGCCGTCGCCCTTTCCTTTCAACTCGGGACAAAATTATCTACCGATATTGTGCAAGAAACTGTTACAGATTTGAGCTGAAAATATTTCGGAACCCTGAAATTTAAATATAATTGTATAAATACTTGTTTAAAGGATAATGTTACGTTAAAATTATAAAAAATAATAGGTAACACTAACTACCTAAAGATTATAATGTAAAAATGTCTTGTGGCTTGTTGCGGCATTAAATCCACCTTAGCATCACAACATTCACAACTGTAAGTAAATGAAGTTTGGATAAAAACGTTTTTTAAACCCTCATTAGGTACGCCTAATGAGGGTTTTCTGAAATGTCGAACACCAGGTGGCAACACTGAGGTGTAAGTCCAAAAACCTATCAAATCGCTTGTTTTCTGACATTTGTAGGAGTTGACGTCGACGTCATGTTAATGTCAAAGTCACTTTTTCAATCAAGAGGACCTCTCGCCTATGTTGCGCCAACTCGTGGAGTAAATTGTCCTGAAAAGCCTCATTTATTTGAAAAAGTTAGTTCAGGACTTCAAAAGCCAAAAAATACCGAAAAGCCTAAATAGATGAAAAAAATCGGTGAACCCATTTCTCTAACCCAACTAATATATAAATACTTACCTACATATATCACCTATCTTAGTAGGTAGATATTGCTTCGACTTTTCAGGCTGTTGGCCAGACTAGCGTGAAAATAGAGAGCAGGTCTCACTGTGTGACCGGTGCAATAAATTATTTTAATAATCGCCCTGTTTCTCAGAATATGTTTGAAAGCAAAATATCGAAATATTTTGACAGAAAATTAGCACAACAAGACAACAACGCTCTTCGGAATTAGGTTGACTCTTTGTTTAAGTATTTGGCATGACATTATAAATGACTGTAAATACCTATGTAGTTGTAGTTTCCAAAAGAGAAACTTAAACAAAAATAAACCACAAACGGTATCTTTAAATATATTGTAGTCAGGAATAGACAACGCCAATTTTTATTTCAAGTCAAAATTTGTTGTCTTTGACATATCCGATGATTTTGCATTTATGATTTTGGTCTGAATGCAGCGCTGACCATAACCTCAGTGTGTGTGTGTGTGATGCGCGATGGCAGCGTGCCACCTGCAGCTTAGCGGTTCCCCGCAGTTTACCTGCCGTAGTATCGTACTGTGTAACATTACATTTATTCGCTCTATTTCGGGTGCCGACATCACCGGCCACCTTTCCAACGTCAGTGAGCACGTGTCATCGTCCTCCCTCCGCCCGACGTTCTGTCGCCTATTAACTATTGTCTATCGTGGCTTAATAGTCTACCTTCTACATTATTATCTAGCTATAGAATGTTATATGTTAGCCAAAACAACACGAATCTTTCAACGCATGTAGAGGCGCGCTATTTTTCTACAGCGTATTTTTATTCTCTAAACGGATGCGTCACATGAATGTGTTTTCATCGATTCCTTTCGCTCTTGTGTCAGAGCTATTCTTTAAGCAACTTTTTTAAAGATGCCTTCATTTTGGCTAGCACACCTGTTGAACTAAGCATTAAATTTTGAGTTTTCTCAAAATAAATCAACAAATGTGTTACGTTAAAATTGATTTACGGCTATACCAAATACACGTTTATTAGCGCAAGTGATCCCTGCGTTACGTGAGCCAGAACGCAACGTCTTCCTGGTTTCGCAGAGCTGGCCCAAATTGCCTTTGAGAATGGGCCAAGAATACGGAGAAAGCATGATATATGAATTATAAAATGAAAACTTCTGTCGTGCGGGTGTCACGTTCGCTTCCTGCGACATATATCAGCACATAATTTTACTTTGTTTTTGTTAATTTTAGGATGTGCAAGGCAAGAAATAAAATCAAGAACACCTCTTGAAATATTTGATGTTAGGCGCAACACCTTGTTATATAATGACCAGCAAGATGGAAGATCATCGAGCGACTTGATCTCTTGTATTATCTGCGTCGCCATCTGCATGACTTTTCAAAGACAAATCTTTCACACGGTTCGTTTTTGTGGCATCCGCTAACGATTTTCGTCTCTCTAAATAGAACCGGTATCAATATCTGTTTGTCTCTGTAATGCCGTCTATTTATGCGTGCCTACGCACTGAACTGGACAACTATAGGTCGATGAACACTGAACCAGAGTTACGAGTATAATATAGATGATAGGTAGGGTTAACACTCAGCAAATGCATCATCATTTGGGCAGCCAGTATACTATAGTAGTCTTTGATTTGGGCTGATAAATATGGTCTTCTATAGGTAGGGTGTCTGTAAAGTACCCACCTATCTATGATAACGATATACGATATAAGTGACGCGTCAAATAGCTACAGCTCTCAGTTCTAGATAGGATTTTAAGGGCCTACCTACTTACAAGTAGTACCCAACTGATAAGGCGCGTCGTGAATCTTCGTTCGCGCAGAAAAGAAAGTATGGTCCCGAAGTTTAACGAAAGAATGCTTAAAACTTACAATCAACCTAAGATCACTATTATAAGGTTCATAATACACTGCAGCTGTTAGTTCAATCTCACTCGCAAGCCACGCCCCTCCGCACAATTACACTTCATGCTAATTTTATCGGGCCACCATTTTTTTCTATTTAATTGAATTAAAAATTAGAGGTTATTTAAAATGTACGATTTATTTAATTAACAATTAAGTGTTTGTTTAGTAAACAATAGAAAAAACTTAATCTAAAGGCTGCACTCCTGCTATCCCAATATCACTCTGAGCGTCGCTACTATCACCATCACTATCACGATTCGAACTATCCGAAGAGGATGATGTATCTTCGTTGGTTTTTATAACAAATTGGTCCAATCTATCGTCGATGGCCTGTTCCGATGTCAGAAATTTGTCTTCGCATTTGATGGCATGATCTACAACTTTTTGCCACTCGTCGGGCCCGATGGATGTGGATTTTTCAGACAAAAGACGCTGCACTTCGGTCAAATTCATGGCAACATTGAATTTGCTTACGTGACTTTTACCTGTGACCAAATGTTTTCTCTCGGATTGAAGTCTGGATGATATGGAGGGAGCCTTAACACTGTGTGGCCATGAGCTTCCATTATGGTGTCAAGCGAGTACTTTACATATAGATGCCTATGGCGTTTAATTATATCGTACAAGGCCGGTTTATACGCGTTGATATTAAAAGGTATGTTTTTATCTTTTAACCAATCCTGCATAATCTTTTTTGTAGAGTTACTGTTTGGTGACCTGTCCTCTAATGTGCTATGGTATGATGCATTGTCAATGACAAACACAGAATTCGGTTGGAGGTTGGGAATTAACTTCTCTTGCAACCATTTTTCGTAATTTTCTTTGTTCATCTCACTGTGATAGTCTCCTGTAGTCTGAGCCGATTTGTACATGAGCAAAGCATTTGGTATGAATCCATTAGCACCACCAGCATGCACTATGATTAACCTCGGTCCTTTCGAAATTGGTTTTTTTATACCTTTGCCTTGACCATCAGACCAAGCTTGTTCCTTGGTGTGAGTCGAATGAACATAAGTCTCGTCGCCATACACAATAGGTCTCCCTTCATGCCGATACTTTTTTAAATTTCTTAAAAATCGTATTTTTAAAAGCCTTACTTCGTCTTTTTCTGTCAGCAACTTACGGTTTGTTTGCGTTTTTTTAAACTTAAATCCTATCTCTTTTACGATTCGGCGTAGAGTTTCTCTGCCCCCTTCGAAGTCGATATCTCTTCTTAATTTCTCCAATAGCGCTTTCATTGTAACTATCTGTTTTTCTTCGCGGTGAAAGTCATAAATTTTCCTGCGTATGGCTTGGTATGAAAAATCGTCCAATTCCTTACGATAAGTTTTTTTCAAATTGCCCTTTTTCGGCGTTCTAAAAGATGGCCCCGCAGTGTTTTCATGCGTATGTTTATCCTTCTCTTTAAGAATTCTCGTTATTGTTCGTTTTGTTTGTGTAGCTTCGGCCGTTCGGTCAATAATTTTCAAAAACCGATCTTTTGTAAATGTTGTGGTCTTAGATTCCTGAGCTACTTTCTTCATAAACTCGTGCACATTGAAAATTATTTCCCGAGCTTGACTTTTAAGTGGTAGCCCCCTTTTTTTAAAGAACTCATTTTATAACATAAAAAGAAATCAGTTTTTTTGCCACTAAGTGTACTTTTTGCCTGCTACGCGTGCACTCAGTAAGAAGTATGGCGGCTGACTAACATGCCACGCGGCGATCGCTAAGATGGCGGCGGCTGCCGACCAATAGCGGTTCAAGAAAAAGAAGCGCGGTGCGTGGAACGTGCCGATTGGTCAATAGCATTTCCCGCGCTTTGAAAATTCATCTTCTGGGCAGGTATATCGGTAAGCCATATCAGTTGGGTACTACTGTACGACTGTCTAAATGAAAGCAGGTATAGGTACCCAGACAATTCAGTGGATTCTTTATATTTCCAGGTATTATTGGCGGAACTTCGTGACACAGAATATTACTACGCTGTCAAATGTTTGAAAAAAGACGTGGTTTTGGAAGACGACGACGTGGAGTGCACTTTGATCGAGAGGAAAGTTCTCGCACTTGGCACAAACCACCCTTACCTCTGCCATTTGTTTGCGACTTTCCAGACTGATGTAAGTAAACTCAACATTCACAATCATATTTCACGCTTCACGATGACATTTGAAATCGCTATATTCCAGCTATTTTTTGCGGTATTCATTAATGATTACGCTTTCATATTTACATCGAATAAATTGTGGAAAATATTTCTACAAATCTTCATTAATATACTTTTTAAATGGAGGATAGTGAGCGAATAGTATTTCTTGTGAAAATTGGCGCACTATGTGGGCTTTAATAGCTTTAGGACAGCAGTTATGATTTCCGTTGAATATGTGTGTGAGTGAGCCATGTAATTCGTAGGAGCTTTGGCATATAACATTCTGGAAGGACGACAGTCAGTCTAGTAAAGCGACCTTTGGACGGTTCCCAACCAATCTGATGAGAAGCGAGTAAGGGCAACTGATTGAAGTGGCGATAGATCATGTAAATCTAGCTACACCCTGTGTGGTGGACCGTTTAATACCTTCTCTGGATGTTTTTACACACATCGTATTCTTGACTACTTATTTGTAGGCATAAAACTGAATATCTACCTAAAAGTAGGTACAATGTGTTCGTAATGAGAATAAAATGAATTGGTGTCATAATGAAAGTTTGCTCTTGCATTTTAGTCTCACCTGTTCTTCGTGATGGAGTACCTGAATGGCGGTGACCTGATGTTCCACATCCAACAGAGCGGCCGGTTCCCCGAGGCACGTGCGCGGTTTTATGCTGCGGAAATTGTATCAGGACTCAAATTCTTGCACAAGAGAGGCATTGTTTACAGGTAATAATGAAAGCAGCCCCGGATCTAGGGCGGGGGGCAAACCAGGGCACGCGCAACAAGTTCAAGGGGCGCCAAATTATCATGTTTGCAAAAAACTTATAGATCAGGCGCGCAAAAATTTTCAGCCGCGCTTCGCTCGCCCTTGGATTCCCTAATGTCTGTGTAGTGCAGAAGTCATCGGCGGGTTTGATATGCATAGCGTTTTTGTAATGCCTAATTTGTTAAGAAATATCTAAAATTTTGATGATGTTTATTTGAAATTCGTTTTTACAAAAAACTAAAAATATATAGATACATACTTCGCCTCCTGTATCTCTCCAAAACAAATGGTTTACCATGAAGGGACTAGCAAAAAATTTTATGCCTATGAAGGGTACAACGGATCTGGGTTGACACTCGATACATTATAAAAATATATACTACCACCGCTATATCAAGTTTCTGTCCCGGTTCAATAAATACATAGATCCGGGGCTGAATGAAGGTGTATAATTTTTGGTTGAATGAAGCCGCTAAGGAAATTTTTGCCGAGAGTATAGATATGTACAGTGTAACTACTTACTTACTTTAAATTGCCTCTGGGGCTCCCAGTCGCCTCAAAATTCACAGTTCCCACCGGGTAGCTACTGGGTAGTTATTGCCCCCACTTCCATTCTCTGTACCTACAATGTGGCGTGAATCGCCAACCGCGGTAGGTCCCTAAGTGATATTATTAGGGACATACAAACAAAATTTTCTTCATCTTGGTTGTGCGAATAAGGGGGCAGAGTACAGCCAATTGAAGTGGGGGCACTAACTTCCCAGTCGCCCCTACATGGCAAAATTGCATAACAATATTTTCTTGGGCCGAGGACGTTCTTGTATTGCACTCTACTGAGCAAAAACCAACAAAATATATAAATATAGGAATGGTTTTTAATCATATCAAATAATTTGAATTTTGTTTAAAAAGCAGTCATCTTATCGCCTTTTTTTGGGTGGGAAATCATCAAATTACTCCTTCCACTCTGGGCGGAACGGAAGGGATTGTCAGACTTTACTGACTAAAACCCACCCGTGTTCTTTCAAATGCTCTTTGAAATGACCAATTCCACCACGTTGTCAGGCACTGGCCCGTCTCGACGATGTGCTTTACAGACTCAAACGAAGCGAAACCTATCTTGCTCGATTTAAGACTTAATAGGCACTTAAGTACTTGCATCTTTTTCCAGGGACTTAAAACTGGACAATATCCTCCTCGACTTCGAAGGTCACGTGCGCATCGCCGACTTCGGCATGTGCAAGCTGCAGATTTACTTGGACAAGACGGCAGACACCTTCTGCGGCACACCAGACTATATGGCGCCGGAGGTCAGTATCAATCGATCTGTTTAGCCTTTTCCCAACTATGTTCGGGTCGGCTTCCAGGCCAACCGGATGCAGTTGAATAACAGCTATTTTACATGAATCGATCTCCATAATCTAGTAACAGGGTGACACAAACAATGGGTACTCCTTGGCAAGACTAGTGATAGATTTCCTGGCTTCTGACAATCCGTAACGACTGCCAAAGATTATAGGTACAAATGACAGCCGGAACTAACGGCTTAATGTGGTTTCTGAGGCACGGAGGTAGGCCTCACTGTATTAAGATGGACATCCATCCTCTGACCGACCTCAACAGTAATCGACCCGTGCGACTGTTATTATTTAGCCACAAGCCGGAGTTAGTATACATACCTACTTTTAATCGCATGTTTTGATGGACTGCTGGGCAAAAACCGGAGGCCGTTATCGATCACGTATAGCTTCATCTCTGTCTCGCATTGGAATCAAAATCGTAGTCAGGTAGCAATTGCAGATATTGTATTTTTGTGAATTATTCCAACTGTAGCAATTAGGTACTCAAATACTTTAAAACATATATTTTCAATGCGTACCTACCTACTTACCCTCTAGGTAGGTATGCATCTTCATTTCAGTAGTAAATCTCTCTTCAATGAATCAATCTGTCTCCATAGATCTTGTCATAATGAATGGTTATTGAATCATCCATACAGCTGCCAATCCCGTGCTTGGCAATTTGGCAGTCGCGTTAATGGTCTATAATATAGTATGGCCGAATGGTCAAAGGTTGAAGTTTTTTCACCAATACCCCCTTCTACAATTTACCGAACTTTGTTGATTCTGTACTCATTCATAAAAGTACGTACCTAAAGTAGACCGGAGTTCATAGTTCAATTGTCTTTCTTTGTGACATTAGTCAAGAATACTATGTAGATCTCAGACCAAATACGATCCACTCGCAAAGGAAAAAAACACGAGAAATTCCAAGTCCCACTAAATTTCACTTGTTCAACTGTGGTCTCGATTTTGAGAAATGCGTCTCCTCAACGTGGTGTAAATGATCACTACACCCCGTGATTCCCGTATATTGTTTGTTTACTAAAGAAAAATTGACAGTCTCGCCGCGTTGCATATTTAAGACATGACACATCTTGAGTAGGTACCTACGGATGATTTGTATTAGCAGCCAAATGTCTGTCAACACTATACAAAACAACAACAGGTTAGCGTCTCGTTCTGTCCTCTACAGCCGTACAGACACATTGTTACTCGTGGCGGAGGAAATTCGGGTTTAGGTACCCACGGTTTACCTATGTACCCAAGCGAACTAAGCAAGCGAAACGGGAAACATCAACGGGTAACTTTAAACCCGTTTCACTCAATGTTGCATGATTTAGGATGATGTACAGTTTGATAAGGGTTAAAACTTAATTTTGGTATTTAAAAATGAAATATTTTAGACCTGAAATAGAGATCCTTGTAACATTATCAAAACGTACCTATTCGTCGTGTCGCATCGGCATTGATAGAATGATTTGTCTCCTTGTTATGATATTATAGATAAAATAATTTGACTCCTTGCAGATAATAAAAGGTTTGAAATACAACCAGACAGTGGATTGGTGGTCTTTTGGCGTGCTGCTATACGAGATGCTGATTGGTCAGAGTCCGTTCAGCGGCTGTGACGAGGACGAGCTCTTCTGGTCCATCTGCAACGAGATGCCATCATACCCGCGCTTTCTTTCGCATGAGGCGCTCACCATATTGACCAGGGTATGTTGAGAGTTTATTTGTAAAATTGTTCAATGGGAATTATCGACCCCACTGACACCATCCATGTGCGAATGTGGTGCTGTTCCACCACATCCCATCCGCTGCAGTAGGTTCTCAAAATGTCCAAAAAAGGACTGATGCTGCGATTGTTAAAGCTAACTGGGCCCAAATCATTTTTTTAGGTAATATTAATCTAATATTTAAACGCATTTACCATCAGCTCGAAAAAATATTTCTAGGCTATACCCACAAGTAATTAATTATGTACGATCTATAATACCGGGTATTAAAAAAACTGTAGCCTCACCTGTCTATAGGTATTTAGGTATCAATCTATCTTTGCTTGGGATGTTGTCGTAATGTTTATGATCTTTGTTGTTGTAGCTTTTGGACAAGGACGCGCGGACCAGGCTGGGCGGCACCGAGTGCATGCACGGAGACATCAGAGACCAGGATTTCTTCCACGCCATCCACTGGGACCGGCTCGAGAGGCGCGAGCTGGAGACGCCTTTCAGACCGCGAGTGGTAAGTGCGACATGAAAATGCTTACTTATTTAACGTTGAAATACCTCCCACAAGGTGGACCGATGACCTGGTGAAGGTCGCTGGTAGCCGATGGATTCGAGACGCACAGGACCGGTCCTTGTGGCAACACTTGGGGGAGGTCTATGTTCAACAGTGGACGTCTTTCGGCTGATATGATTTTATTGATAATCTGTGGAGTATTGCAAACTTTTTAGTACTATTTTAGACGCCAAGTAAACTTGCAACACAGTACATTGGCCTTTCCCTAATATCCCTTCGTAGATACTCGAACAATAAAGTATGAACCGCTTTTCATTACTAGAGAATGTCACGCTAGAAGTCGATTTAGGACAGCTATAAGTATGTTTTCATTTCTGGTTTTGATATTAAGAAAGTCAATAAATGTATGTGGCTCAATGACCATTTTTGCATTTTATCTGGTGTCTACCATAAAACCCACACTTTTTTAGAGAAAGGACCATCTTCACCTGGGTCTTCTTCTTCTTTAGTTAATGATCTTCCACATTTTGTTAATATTGCCATACTCGTTGCTACCCACAGACAAATCAGTTCAAACCATCGATATTTCCTTACAGAGACACCCAATGGACACTCAATACTTCGACAAAGCGTTCACCGGCGAGCGGCCCCGCCTCACCGCAGTAGAACCGCACGTCTTGCGCTCCATGGACCAAGAGCCTTTCAGAGGCTTCTCCTACACCAACCCCAACACGACGGACCGCTAAACTCAACTCTAGTACATAGAGCGATGGTTGAAATTCCCTTGTTACATTTAGCAGGCGCGGGCGCAGCAACATTTTCGAGAGCGTTGGGTGCGTGATCGTCGGTGTTTTTATTGGTGATTGTAAGTCCCGCTGGACGGTAGTCTTTGGCAGTCAGGTTTTTGTAGTCGTAACGAATAAGTACTTGTGCCCATGAGTAGAAATTAGAGAACATTCTGAGCAGTAGATGCATATAATCTACTGTTTTACAAAGATGGGTCGAGTTAAAAGCTGCCTTATATGTATGTTGTATTCTAAAAGAAATGTACCTATACCTACATGTAGAGGGTATCTAAAATGAAATCAGTTGAAATGCATATCAATTAAAGCGTATGTTATTGTGTCTGGTACACAAATATTGTATTGTTGTATGGAATAAATTTTAGGTAAGGGCTGTAACACACACGCTGCATGTCGTTTACACTTTGTTAGAAATTCAGCGATCAGCTCTTAATCAGCGTTTTCATTTTCAGCCTGTGTGTTACAAGGCTATATAAATAATTAAAAATATTTTATATGTTCACTATATTCATGTTATTAAAATTGTAGAAAATATAAAAATATTTTATTAATCTGAAAATTGACAATAAATGCAAAAATGATCCAATTTCAATGACCTCATAAGTATTATCCAAATAGAGAACAACCAACCAATTTTAGTATAAGTTCAATTAATTGAACTCCGAATCGAAATTAATATTGAAACTTGAACAAAGAAAACTGTTAATTTGTACAATATTATTGTTACAGAATTAAAATCATGATTATTTATGATCACCTTGCATAAAAAAAAAATATACCAAAGATAGTTTGTTCGGATTGTACATTGTTTGTTGGATAATAAAATACAGATTAAAATCGTGTTTTATTATTTACTAGCTTTAACCCGCGACCTCGTACGCGCAAATCCCGTTTTCGGGAAGTCCTCTCGTAGTACGAGTAGGTGACATAGGTAGGTATACATAATTAAGGCGAAAAATTAGGAGAAATGGGAGAGTTTTTTTAATGTGGTGATTTAATCCTAATAAATGAAATTCTTTCGTTATTGAGTGACTGACAGACAACGCAAAACCGAAACTAATGGTCGTAAAAAGCTGAAGGCATGTACGTTCCTTGGGGAGTGCAAGGGAGCTGAGATAGGATCTCTTAAAATTCCTACGGGAACGGGCAGAAAAGGGATATGCTCGTACGAAGTCGCGGGCAGAAGCTAGAAGATAGTAACATTATGTAGCAATCACAGAATATAGATAATTATATAGAACACCCACATTTCGCAAATTACGTTTCAATCGCACGTTATAGGCGGCAAGCCCATTGACAACCAACCGGCCATAAATCCAGATTCCAAGCTGCTACAGAGAAATCCCAGATGAAATTCAAATAACACTGACGGGAATCATACCCAAGACCTCATGCTGAGCAGCATTGAGATTCTGTAAACCTCTGAAGAAAATCTGACACCAGTTTTGCGAACAACGACCGTGCGTGTAACTGTTACGCGGTGTCCTGCGTGAGCGACGAACGCTACGCGACGCGACGCTGCGAACGCGATCAACTCAACGGCATACCCTACATGCGGCCTACCTATATGACAGTCTGCGGCGAGACGCGACGGACTTGTTTTTAGGGCGACCAGATGCGACACCACGAACTACGTAATGGTTGATTCAGAAGCGTTGATCGCCGCAGTGCGTGAGCAGAGATTGTTGTGGGACAAAAAACATAAACATTATAGGAATCGTTTATTAGTACAAAGAAGTTGGAAGAATGTTGCCGAAGCAGTAGAATGCACAGGTAAGTTTTATTTACATTAATATTAAGTTTAGTCATTTACTCTTGCAATCATTTTGTTAATCGTTAAGTGTAGGCCGTTCTTCTGGCCTGCCACTTCCGCTAAGTGACGAAACCTTCAATGTTCAAAATATTTCGCGAATGTCTCTCTTGTATATATAAATAATAAAAATAATAAAAAATCATTTATTTCAGACATAAAAGTCCATAGACACGGCAATGATGTTAGTAGGTAACAAGAATTCTACTTATAACTAATGTTAGTAATTAAAAATGTAGGTATACAGTTAAACCAGCACATCCCTGCACAGTAGGCTCATCGGTCTCGCAACACATGGAGTTCAGTGAACCTACTGAGCAGAACTGAATCAGTTCTCTCGCCAATCATCCTCAAAATACCATTCCGGCTCCCCCGGACTCGCTATACGCTCGCTATATGGCTGCTTGACTTGAGGCATTATATTTTCTTGATCTTTGAAGATGAGGGGGTGAAGTTGACGTCAAATTTTCGCTATTACTCTCAAGATCACGTATTATATTGTGAAGTAGAGTTATAGCTAAGGTTTTATTTAGCTTTTATAGTGTTAATTGTATTTTCAATATCTGTCTCAATTGGCGTATTAAGTAATCCTAATCTTGACGCTATTGAACCAAAAGAACACTCAACGACCATCCTCACTCGAGACAATCTATAGTTGATTGAACCGCTCTTTAATATCTCCCTCACTGACATTTTTTTGTGCATAAGGCTTCAGAAGGTATGTTTTTAATGGGAATGCAGCATCACCCATAAATACAAAAGGCGCTTTAATGAGGGTATTAGGTAAAAAGCCGGCTTCCGGTATTTGTAATTTTTGATGTTCTATTGCTTGTCGTAAAGTACATGCGTCAAAAACTCCAGCGTCGTTATCTTTTCCATAGGCACCAATATCAACCATTATACATTTATAGTTAGCATCAGATAACCGCTCGATTGGCTTACGGAACTACAGTTCCTAAATTTTTTTTGCTCTAGATTGCGTCATCGGACCCGGGCAGTCAACGTCATCACGTGACTCATGCTCGCCGGCGGCCAAGCGGTTAAGTAATACAATAGAGAAAAATCTCTTATAATGGGCTTATAATTTTTTCAGGACAAGTCCTGAAAAAATCTAATTAGTCCGTCAGTTAGGTTATCAAAAAATATTTGACCCGTGTTTTTTCTTTTGTTACGGGAACCAAAATTGACGAAGTTACGACGCTTTTAAAATTCTCAATACGTCACACCTTCGCATAATTTTTACTGAGTCGTTACGTCACGAGTCCCCACTCCCGAGTTTTGATACGTTTTATCGTTTTATCCTTGTCAATATTCATTGATTTACAAAAACAAAAAATACGTGTCCATTATTTTTCAATACTCTAACTGACGGACTAAATAGTTTTGCAATTTGTGGATGATGGAATCTAGCCTATTGAAGTACATAGAACCAGATTTTTTTGGTTTCTTAATACGTATGTGTTTGCCATCAAGGCTACCAATGCAATTAGGAAATTGCCATTTCTCCCAGAAATCTTTTGCGATACTTTTTCACATTTCAGTTGTAGGAACAGGCATATGTTTTATTACTAAAGTCTTCCAAATTGCAGTACACACTTCTTTCACTATGTTTGAAATGCCAGTTTTTGATATACGGAAATTGAATGATAACTTTCTATATGGTGGTCCAGTAACCAAATATCTGTTAATAATAATATTGTTTTAAATTCAGCTGATGATGTAAAAAAAAAGTTGAAAAATTTAAGAGATTCCTATAACAGAGAGCTTAAAAAAGTAGAAAAGCCAAGATCGGGTTCGGATGCAGATCAAAATTTTCAATATCAAGGCGGTTGGCCACATTTTGAATCAATGCAATTTTTAAAGACAATTTTGAAACCTCGTAAAACTACTAGTAATATTCAAAATAAAATATTAGATGAAACCGACATTATCGATGATGATACAATGATGTCTATTCTTTCTGAGCAAACATCATACAATACACAAACCGATGAATCACAGTTCAATACAGATGATACCAATTTGGCAACAATTGATGGCCCTACGACTGATGCTGCAACTGCACAAAATGCTATTTCGGCACAGATACGATATGATACCTCGACACCTGGACCGTCGCATACCCCATCGCGAGCTTTTGGAACATTGGCTAACCAAAAGGTACAAGAAGGTGCAGCAAAAAGTATTGAAGAAATCATAATAACACTCGAACGAGAAAAGATAGACCTAATGAAGAAAGATTTAAATGAAGACGACGACGACTTGAACTGCTTCAAGTCTATAATGCCGTATATGAAAAAGCTACCATCTCTGAATAAATTATTATTTCGGACTCAGGTTCAAGAGATGCTCATCAACGAAATATCAAAACTGAATACCCCATCAAACACAGAATCTTCAATGATGGGTTACTTCACTTCTGGTGATTCATCTCAGTGATAATTTCATAATAATTAAAATATTTTCAATAATACAATATTATGTACTTAGTTTCATTTCTATGTACTCACCGCAATGTCAAGAGTACCTAATCTTTCTTCAATAGAAATAGGTTTTTGAATTTTTTTGTTTTTAAATGAAATTCAGACTTAATATAATCAATAATGTAATCGAAAGTAGACGGTAACACTCCACAATATTGTTTAAACATTTTAGAATCGTTTCTTAATTTTGGATATAAATGATGGAATTCGCCAAATGTGTTTCTTTGTAAAAATATTTCTGTGCTTTTTACGATATTTTTTTAAAAGTCTGTACTTTAAATATGAACTTTCAAGCAAAATTGTACTGTACTTCTCCAGGATTCGAGAAGTAATGACCAAAATCACGTAGGACATTAATTTGTCGCGTGTAGCATCGCGTCGCATTACGTCGCGTCGTGTTGCGTCGCGTCGCGTCGTATTCGTCGCTCACGCAGGACACCGCGTTACTGGGTGTCAGAGGTCGGATATTTAGTCGCTTCTGAATCTGCTGAATCTGGGTTTGATTAGACGCCGACGAAGCTAGGCAGATGAAGACATGCTGGACTGGTTCCTCTGGTAGGTAAGTATACATAAGCAGTTATTCATAATACTCCTGTATATGGTACGGATAAGTGATCAAGAATTGTAGAACTTTATGTCGTGTGGCTACAAGCAGGTAATGGACCAGTTTGTCTTCAAACACTTCCACCGCCAATATCGACGGGTCGTCGAATCTCGAGTTTTCAAAATCATGAACGTTAAACAATCTGTCCGGTTGACCTTGTCGAGCTGGCAAGGTATGCGGGGTACATATTGCGACCTAAAACAATTTTTTAATAGAGTTTTATGTAGGTACGACAAAAGACTGTATATCTGACATAAATTTCAATATGAACATAAAGTGACAATGCAGTGATAATTTTGAACCGATTTCTAAAAAGGACTACCTAATAGTGTTGTAAGAATAAAGAGTGAACTTTTAAACTGTGCGTGGATGGCCAAATATGAAAGCGAAAAACACTGAGAGGAGTCTCGAACACGGTTTTGATGAATTCAATGCAGTTGTAGTTTAACTGCATCATTGGATTTTTGAAAAGTCAGTATTCCTAGCCAGGAATCAAACTTGATGATTTTGAAAAAAAAAGCACAGCCTTGTAGGTATTACCTATTACACCATGTGAAAGATGATGTAATGACCCCTACCCTACTAAAGATCAAATTCTAGGAAATACACTAATTAAAATAAACATTATGTACTGACCGTTCCATCCTCATAGCCAATGAACAAAATAAACATTATGTACTGACCGTTCCATCCTCATAGCCAATGAACAAAATAAACATTATGTACTGACCGTTCCATCCTCATAGCCAATGAACAAAATAAACATTATGTACTGACCGTTCCATCCTCATAGCCAATGAACAAAATAAACATTATGTACTGACCGTTCCATCCTCATAGCCAATGAACAAAATAAACATTATGTACTGACCGTTCCATCCTCATAGCCAATGAACAAAATAAACATTATGTACTGACCGTTCCATCCTCATAGCCAATGAACAAAATAAACATTATGTACTGACCGTTCCATCCTCATAGCCAATGAACAAAATAAACATTATGTACTGACCGTTCCATCCTCATAGCCAATGAACAAAATAAACATTATGTACTGACCGTTCCATACTCATAGCCAATGAACAAAATAAACATTATGTACTGACCGTTCCATCCTCATAGCCAATGAACAAAATAAACATTATGTACTGACCGTTCCATCCTCATAGCCAATGAACAAAATAAACATTATGTACTGACCGTTCCATCCTCATAGCCAATGAACAAAATAAACATTATGTACTGACCGTTCCATCCTCATAGCCAATGAACAAAATAAACATTATGTACTGACCGTTCCATCCTCATAGCCAATGAACAAAATAAACATTATGTACTGACCGTTCAATCCTCATAGCCAATGAACAAAATAAACATTATGTACTGACCGTTCCATCCTCATAGCCAATGAACAAAATAAACATTATGTACTGACCGTTCCATCCTCATAGCCAATGAACAAAATAAACATTATGTACTGACCGTTCCATCCTCATAGCCAATGAACAAAATAAACATTATGTACTGACCGTTCCATCCTCATAGCCAATGAACAAAATAAACATTATGTACTGACCGTTCCATCCTCATAGCCAATGAACAAAATAAACATTATGTACTGACCGTTCCATCCTCATAGCCAATGAACAAAATTTCTCCATGTTCAGTGGCGCACGTCATGTGCCCACATTCTAACCACATGAGGTTCGACTCTGTGTCTTGACACACTTTCACCCGCTGATTGCTGTTATTCACTGAAAACAATATGTTAAAAAAATACAACCGACTTCCAAAAAAAAAACACTACAAAGTAAAAAATAACTTTAATTTCGGAAGTCGGTGTTTTTGTTAGTTTCTTCGTATTTTGACACCGACTTCCGAAATTAAAGTTATTTTTTACTTTGAAGTGTTTTTTTTTTGGAAGTCGGTTGTATTTTTTTGTAAAAAGTTTTTTATTTTTCACTTTTTAGTGGTGCCCTAGACCTAACAACACCACTCCAAAATCGCAGAAAAGCAAAATACGCAATTTCGATCATCAAAGAATCATCTAAATAGTCAAATTCCAGCTATTTCGATTTAAAATCCAAAGTTCGTAACCGATTTTGATATGATTTAAATGGGACCAATCTGCAAGTATATCCTTTCAGATAAAACAAAAATTTTTCAAATCGGTTCATAATTGTCGGAGATATGAGGTAACAAACATAAAAAAAAAAAAAAACATACAACCGAATTGATAACCTCCTCCTTTTTGGGAAGTCGGTTAAAAATGATGTAGGTACTACCCATTATTAGAATATTTTTCGCCCTAATGCCTTCAACGAGACGGTTGAATAAATGGTCAACCGGATTTATCATTGCCATTGCTGTACCGAATGAGGCCAATAATAACTTTTAGAGAAAAACTGGCACTGTAGTGCGATTCTGTAAACATCTGTGAGCTATCAAACACACGTGAGATGATGATAAAATAGACTGGCGGGTTTATTTTGTTTTTATAAACTGGTCACTGGCTTACCTGATATAGCAACTCCATTTTGATTAAATAATTCCAAAACGGTGGAATCCTGAAGGCTAGCCACAAGGTTGTGACTGTTCACTTTGTGATACACCTTTGTTTCGGGATCTTCACATAATATAAATCCAAGCTTTGTTACCAAGCAAACTCTCTCATTATACACATTCATAGCACATACTGTGTCAAGGGCATTGCCGTAGTAGCGACCTCTTGATTTCAGATCCCACTTTTTCCTATCCCATGTAAGGGCCCATACTACGTTATGTTTAGCGAGTATATAACAGACGTTGTCTTCGAGTCTGCAACAATACATAGTAGGTATTATAATAAGACTAGGTGACCAGCGCAACTTCGTCTGCTCCGCTCCTATTTGTCTTAGCGTGATGATATGTAGCCTTCCTCGATAAATGGGCTTTCTAACACTGAAAGACTTTTTCAAATCGGACCAGTAGTTCCTGAGATTAGCGCGTTAAAGCAAACAAACTCTTCAGCTTTATAATATTAATATACCGCGTGTATCTGACATCGACGCACAAACGATTTCCATGGGTCCGGGGCATGATTCTGGACACCCTAGACTTAGAATTTTTCGTCGGCTTTTTTCTCATTTTTTTATTTTTTTCAAGGGTTTTTTTACTTTAGGCTGCTCATAATCGTTATTCTGACCTAACCCAATGAGATATTTAATAAAAAAATAATTAATTAACTATTTTCACTAAAAAGAACAATCTGAATAAAGCCACAAATAGATATCAGCTCAGCTGAGCTGATACTTTGTGGTACTCTTGAAAAAAATGAGAAAAGAACCGACGAAAAATTCCAACACTGGGGTGTCCAGAATCATGCCCTGGACCCATGGAAATCGTTTGTGCGTCGATGTCAGATACACGCGGTATAGTACAGATATGGGATAACTGTGAGCTCATTGTGAGAAGAGCTCGTAGCTACATAATAACAGCCGCACGGGTCGATCTTTAAGGTTACGCAACGCTTGCCGAGGTTGAAGAAGTACTACCTACCATTTTACCGTATATGGGTTGTGGTAAAACACTGGTATTCAGCTGAATTCTGATTTGACTGAAAGCCGACCCCAGTATAGTTAGGAAAAGGCTAGGCAGATGATGATGATGAGATGACTGTTCAACAAGTGACGTAAAGAATAGAAGACTATGCAGCTTTGATTAAAATGCTAAGGGTCAGGGCACACCCATCCTTTTGGCCACAGATCCCTTTGGTGTTGGTGCTTAAAACCCTGAATGACTTATAGAAGTGCTACCTCCGCTGAAACGCTTCTATCAAATGCGTACGGCGCTGAATATGCTGCGAAGACGGTAATATGTCCGTGACTACCGCAGGACCACCGACGCCAATCACTTCCATATTTTGTAAATAATTAGTACTCAATTGATACTAATTGGCACTCAAAAAAAACCTTCGTCGCTAAAATCGACTTTGAATTTGGTCTGGCGGTAGCCACGCTGTTTTCAGCAGGACCGCCATGAGCGCCGAAAAAGGGCACACTATACACAGAGCTATTCTAAGTATACAGATAATTAGTACCTTTTATACATGATTCATTTCGAAAAAAAAAATACAGAACAGAAACATTTGCATTTCTGAGAAATCAACGATGATAACTTTCGCGCGCTCGTTCAGCAGGACCACGACTTTGAATGTTGATTCCAAGCTTGAGGAGCTTTTCGCTTTCCTGAAACCTATATAGAAAATTAGTATCCTTCAAGATAAAATTAGTACCCAAAATCAAAAATTAGTACTCCAGTAGTTTGCTAGATATGGTATGGCGTCCATACATCTTCAGACGAGAATCTAATCGAATGGTCGCCGTGCAAACGTGGCCTTAATCGGTCACTGGTTCAAAAATTATGAGGGTTTATAGGTGGCCGATCTGGAGTGCGCCTACCCCAGCTTGGAATTTAAAACCCTATTTAAATCTCAAATGCTAGGGCACCTAGTGAAGATTTGTTTTCTCCCTAATTTAGCCAAGTCACAGATTTAGTCGGATTTTAGTTTAGAAGATATATTATGAGCTTAATTTTTAATATATTATATGTCGCTATTAATGCAAAACCACAGAAAAGATAGATGGATTATGTCATGTACCTATTGTAGAATAATGGAGTAAGGAGATATGTCTAAAAAAAGGGCTATTGACTTATCGAGTAATAAAACCGGCCAAGTGCGAGTCGGATTCTTTCAAATGAAAAAACACGTTTCTTGTATGGATTCGGATTCTTGTTTTATTTATATTTATACTGCTGCTAGCCCGTGCCCACTTCGTTGGGCGGTAAACATTTTGAGTGGTTCGGTTAGTACTGACTGCTATGATTTATTTCCTGACGGCCAAAAGGAGGGTTTTGTTTTTATTGCATAATAATATGTATGTAGCTAGGCTAGCGAGCCGCTGCGAGCGCTCAGCGTTAGACTCCCTGTCCCTTGTTGCAGAGACATGCTGCTTTAAATCACTGAGACGCTGTGCACGTTCAGCGCTAGATTCCCGAGCACGGACCTGCGATGTTCTCCAGCTTTGGTTTGCAAGCCGCTGTGAACGCTCGGAGCTAGATTTCCCAGCGCGTGCTTGCGAAATATTTTCTCTATTCCTCGAGAGGCTCTTCCGTACGGCGTACTCGAGCTGCTCTTGTCTCATGTCTGGGATGTCTGACGGGAAAGTTGTGATATCCTTTAAGCCATGATAAACAATCGCTGAAACTGTCCGATATCCCAAAAACAGAAATATCTAGCTTCGAACTCGAAGAATGAGAACGAAGTAATATTGTAATTGTGTTTTGAGAAACCGAGCAACCAAAACAATTTTAAAGACCAACAACATTCAACCAACTACGTACAACTCACCTACCAAACGACAAAAGTTAAATAATAACTGGAGAGGGTCATTAATCAGCGGGAAAATCTTAACACCACGATTCAGAAAAATGACGTAATTGCACAACGCCGACTATGGTTATATAAATGGATAAAACGTCCGTACAAAGCATGTTCTAATGCGGTTCGTGAATGGACGGCGCGGGCGGCGTTTTGCGATTTATTAATTTTATATTATCTTCGAAACTATTCAACCAATTGACATACTGTTTCGGGCAAACCGTATCTCTATGATGTTCTTGTAATCATAATAACATTTTTTTCGATAAGGTTTAATATTTTGTTGTTTAAAAAATCGAAAAATACTTTTTTTAACACATAAAAGCTACTATATCTGCTAAAATATAAAAGATAGAAATATGGTGCCGCGGACTTTTTTGTAGAACTATTCTAGGCGGACCAGGTTGCCATACATCGTTTTCAATTTTATACAACTGTTAAGGCAGCGCACGCAAATAACTCTGTTGTAAGAGCTATTTTTTTCCGCCTGGATAGACAAAAATTGAGATATGTCGACTAATATGCATGATATCTTTATAATTTATAGCCTATAGCACTCACGAATAATGTAGCTTTCTACCAGTGAAACAATTTTTCAAATCGGACCAGTAGTTCCTGAGATTACCCCCTACATACAAACTTACAAACTCACAAACTTACAAACAAATGTTACCTCTTTATAATATTAAGTATAGAGTTATCTATACTAATATATTAGCTTTTGCTCAAGACTTCGTACGCGCATATTCCGGTTTTCCCGTTTCCGTATGAATTTCGGGAACAATAAATTTCTTGTATGAATGTATTCCCAAAACGTTTTGTGCGTATAGATGGTATGTCCACAATGTACCGGGTGTACTGTAGTGTAATGGGCATCAAGCTGGTATCTAGCAGATAAGCCGTCCCAAAGATGAGAGCAGTACTCAATACACGATAGAACTTGCACTTGATACAGTTTAAGAAGCTGTTCCGGCGTGAAGTACCGTCCCCAACTTTCTAGCAGCCACTTGAGCCTTGGCCTCTATGAAAGGGCTAAAATTGAGGATAGATGTTAACGTAACACCAAGAAGCTCAAGTCTGTCGGTTATCGGCAGGGTTACACCGCGGAGAGATGGAGCTGGGTGGATTGGCTCCACTTAGCGGAAATGAGACACGCTTGGGTCTTAGCAGCATTGAACTTGACCAGATTGGCATCGCCCCATTCAGAGACACCCTGTAAGGACACGTTCAAGCGCTCAACCATAGCCTCCCGGAGAGACTGGGTCTGTGACCCACCAGCTCGTGCGTCGGACACGTATCTCTCAGCAACAGTGCTGTCGTCGGTATTAGCAATTATTAATATGCAACAGGAACAATGTTGCCGAGAGTAGGTACTGACCCCTGAGGAACCCCGGCATTAATATCTAGCAGTCCGGACGAGCAGCCATCTATAACCACTCGGATAGACCGATCCCTCAGGAAATCTGCAATCCAATCACACAATCCGGCGGGCAGGCCGAAGGAAGAAAGCTTACTAATAAGGCCATCGTGCCCGATAACAAATAAAACTTGTTTTGTCGTGAAAGCTGAATAGCTTAATTAAATGCTTTAAATATGAGTATGCCAAGTCTAATCTAGATAAGTACTATAATATAATCTATATATCTATACTAATATTATAAAGCAGAAGAGTTTGTTTGTTTGGTTGAATGCGCTAATCTCAGGAAATACCGGCTCGAATTGAAAAAATATTTTTGCGTTGGATATTCCATTTATCGAGGAAGGCTATAGGCTATTTAACATCACGCTATGACCAATAGGAGCGGAGCAGTAATAAGAAATGTTGCAAGCGAAAAAAAAAGCTTCCGTTGTGTGAATCTCAGGAACTGCTGGTCCGATTTGAAAAATTGTTTCAGTATTAGATAGCCCATTTATTGAGGAAGGCTATAGGCTATATATCATCACGCTAAGACAAATAGGAGCGGAGCATTAATGGCAAATGTGACGCAGACGAAATTACGCGGGTCAGCTAGTTTACAATATTTGTTATACTATAGGCCAAACAGTCTAAGAAATCACAAAAGTTCGTTTTTAGGGTTCCGTACCCAAAGGGTAAAAACAAGACTATTACTCACGACTTTGCTGTCTGTCTGTCCGTCTGTCTGTCACCAGGCTGTATCTCAAGAACCGCGGTAGCTAGACAGTTGAAATTTTCACAGATAATGTATTTGTGTTGCCGCTATAACAACAAATACTAAAAAACAGATTAAAATAAATATGGGGGCTCCCATACAACAAACTTGATTTTTTGCCGTTTTTATAGATAATGGTACAGAACCATTGATATATTACAGAACCCTTTGTGCGCGAGTCCGACTCGCATTTGGCCAGTTTTTATTCCTATGTGGGATCACTGCTATTCATGGTAGGTATCTAGTACATTTATTTGTATTGGATTGTATTATTACAAAACAGTTTTAAAAATTGTATTTTATAGAAAAGACATCATCGACAATAAAATCAGTAGGTAACTAAATTAAACTACTTAAATAACAAATTATTAATAAAAACAATAAAATTGTAACTGAATTAGTAATATTTAAAAAAAAAAAAAAATATAAATGTAAACCAAAAGAAAAAAATACAATATTTATGAATATATCTACTATAAACAATAAAAGTTAACTTCTTCGCCACCATCAGAATCCACTTCAGGAGCAGGCTCTACAAGTGCCATTACATCTAAGAACTCTATCGGAGCTTCCTGATCCTGAAGTTTAAATAGGTGTAAAGTTTCCATAAAGTATGTCTGCCTCTCTGACCCTGCTAAAATCTTTCTTTCGCGCCTCTGAAGCTTCTTCTGAAAGACTCCCAATTGGCACAATAGCATTTTCTGCGATTATGTCCCCTCAATGAATTAATAATTTGTGTACGATTGATGTCATGTAGTACCAATTATATTGTTCACTTAGCATACTCATATTTAAAGCATTAAAATGAATCATCAAACATAAAAATTTAATTTAAAAACTTTGAGGATTAAAAAAAAATATTAATAAAAAATTTCAACAAATAATCATACTTACATTTTGTAAATAATTATTTACAAATCGATTCAAATTGTTATTTTTGAAGTTGAACTTAGTCCTCCTTATTCTTAAAATAAAAAAAAAAATGTTTGTATTGTTTTAATATAGCTGTTATTTGTAATCACTTACATTCATTCAAACATGTTTTATATCCATATTGTTGGAAAACAAAAGTATCGAAGATGGTCATTTAATTTCGATTTTTAATGTAGGTACATAATATACTCGTATATCTAAACACTAGCTGAACCGCGCAACTTCGTCTGCATCACAATTTCCATTACTGCTCCGCTCCTATTTGTCTTAGCGTGATGATATATATAGCCTATAACCTTCCTCGATAAATGGGCTATCTATCACTGAAATAATTTTTCAAATCGGACCAGTAGTTCCTGAGATTAGCGCGTTCAACCAAACAAACTCTTCTGCTTTATAATATTAAGTATAGATTAATATTAAAAGCATTGCAACCATGAAAATTTTCTGTATAGGTATTTACACAACCGTATGATAGATCGTAGAAATAACTAATTATAATTAATTCAGAGTTTTTTCGCTAACGCTACTTGTCTTGAGAACTGTCATTTTCTATTTATTTTGATAAGGTTCCATCCCTTTTTGTTTTTTTTTTTTTTTTTTAGGGATGGGAAATCATCCAATGACTCCTCCCGCTCTGGGTGTAGCGGGAGGGAGTGTCAGACTTCTACTGACTAAAACCCATCCATGTTCCTTCATTGCCCTTTGTGTTCCGGAGCCACGGTGTCTCTTGCGAATAATCCCGCGACTCCGGCAGGCGTCGGCCCTTTCGGGCCCCTCTGTGTTGCTGACTCTCTTTGAGGCGCGCGTGGAACACTAACGCGCCGTCGACACGGCCTGTCGTCACTAGACGGACGGACGGCGAGCCACCCATAGCTCGCCGTCCACAGGCCCGCGCCTACGGTGGCCGGAGGTCACCAGGTGGCCCCCGACGCCCGCGGCGTCCACCACGGCGGCCGGGACGAGAGGGTCTCCTCTCCCGCTCCGCCACCTCCTTCGCTAGCATGACTGCTTCGCAGAAGGAGGCAACGGCGTCCCATTCCGTCTCGCTCCGGACCATGGCTTGGACCAGGGCCGCCCAAGCGGGGCACACCTGCACAGTGTGCTCTACCGTGTCCTCCGGTCGATCCTCGCAGTGGTGACACCCGGGCGTTTCCTCCCGCCGAATTCGGTGCAGGAACCTCCCGAAACATCCATGTCCGGTGAGGACCTGCGTCAGGCGGAAGGTGAGGACGCCATGGCGCCTCTCAAGCCACTCCTCAAAGAGGGGACTTATCGCCGCTATTGTGGCGTGCCCTTTTTTTTTTTTTTTTTGTTTCGGCTGGGAAAAAATGCATTACGCATACCCTCTCACTCGGGGGAGTGGGAGGGGTATGTGGGACTCCCCGGGCAAGCCCGGTATACCCACTAAAACAACCCAGCAACGAAATTCCCGCAACGTCATAGTGGGGGTGGACTGGGAGATCGGCGTAGCCTTTACGTCCAGTCCACCTCCGACGACCGCCCGCCTTAGCGGGCCCTTCGCGCCCCCCCCGTTAGGGGAAGGCCGGGAACCTCCGACGATGATGGTGGTGATGCGTGCAATGCGGGCGGGGGCGCCCCCGCGCCTGTCGCCCGCCCATCACCACCGCGAGGAGGGAGAAGAGGACGTCTTCTCCGACCTCGCCTTCGTCTGCGGAGCGGCGCAGCGAGAGGATCGTCCTCCCGCGCGCGCTCCGCCGCCTCCTTCTGCGAGATGACATCCTCGCAAATTGTGGCGTGCCCTGCGCTGGGTTGCGATAGTCGTCGTCTCCATGACGCCATGAGATCGCGCCGGAAGTCCGTCCGCTGCGCGACAATTTGCCGCGTCAGCGGAGTTTCCCCCCGGCTTAGTACCTCCGCGCGCCAATCATGCAGGCGCGCGAGGACCACCGCCTCCAGATCCCATGGCGGCAATCCGGCAAGGAGACCCGCCGCTTCGCGCGAGATCGTACGGTACCCTCGGGTCATCCTCTGGGCCACCACCTTTTGGGGCGCGTTCAAGTGGTTCGCAGCACGCTGCCTAAATGAACGCGCCCACACCGTGGCCCCGTAAAGGGCCATGGACCGCACGACCCCCGCGTATAGCCTACGGCAGGAGGCGTTCGGTCCCCCCAGGTTGGGCAGGAGCCGCCTGAAAGCAGCCCCGGCCCGCTCCAGTTTGGGGACCAAACGTCGGAAATGCTCCACGAAGTTCCATCGGCTTTCTAGGACGAGCCCCAGGTATTTCAGCGTCGATTCGACGCCGATGGCAACTCCTCCTACCGTCAGCAAGGATCCCGACGGTGGCGCATTGCCTCGGCCATGAAAACACATGGCTTCGGACTTGTGCAGCGCCACCTCGAGACCCAGTTGCCGGATCCTCTCCACGACTATCGCAACCCCGCGTGTCATCACGTCGGCCGCCTCCGCGTACGACCCCCCCTGTGCCAGCACCAGCGTGTCGTCAGCGTAACAAATGACGCTGACGCCGCTAGGGAGGTCGGCTCGCAGCACCCAGTCGTAACCGATGTTCCACAGGGGCGGCCCCAGAACCGAACCCTGTGGGACACCGCACGACATCTCTCGCCGGTTCCACTCACCGCTGTGACTTGGGTAGATTACTGCCCGGTCCCTTTTTAATCGCGCGCGGATTATAATAAGAATTATGTCAAAAAATTACAAATAAATAGTGCTACATATATCTGTGTATAAGGATATAATATAATGGCCAATCTTATGATTCCAGAGATAGCTTAATTTTTCTTGTCAGCGCCATACAAATTTTTCTTTAAAAAATTATAACTCCTGCATTTTGTACACGAAATTGCCTCTTACGAAATTTTGTAGAAAAGTAATGATCAGCAGAATTCATTTCTAGTCAAAAAAGGTTCATTTAAAATTCAAGCCTCTTATAAGTCTATGAAAGGCGATTTTCAGCCCACTGCGACGGACAACGGAGGCTTATTTATTTTTTATATTTATTTGCACAACATAGGTACAATCAAAGAGAATTAAACCACTTTAATTTATAGTCTTTATAGGCTAGGAGGCTTTATAGTCATTGGGTACAATAATAATAGGATCTTATTCTAATGTCAGGATCGCTATGTTTAACCTAATAGGCGTACAAAAATATAATTAAAATACATAATATTAAAACTATTACATGCGTATAATTGAGTTTAAATAAATCGGCCATAATAATATGACCCACACAAAGAAAAACCCATTTTTTTTATCGTCCGATAGAAATTCACCAATGGAATAGTATGCCTTGTTAACCAAATAATCTGTAAGCATTCTTTAAATTTGTCATTATCCTTCTCAGCTCTTAAAGTCATGGGTATCTTATTAAAAAATTTTGGAGCCATTCCCAGAAAGCTTTTTTGCGTATATATAATGCTGTTTTGTGAGGCATCACGTGAATTATATCCCGGTGACGTATACTAGTCAGGGTTTCAAATAAATTGAAGTTTTTTTTAACAAACATTGCTACTTCAAATGCGTACAGACACGGAATTTTTAGCTCAATAAAATGAGGTCTACAGCTGTCAGTAGCTTTTATTTGGCACACTGCTCTTAAACACTTTTTCCCCCCTCCTCCCTCCCTATCTGATGAATTTCCCCAGAAAATAATGCCAGAAGTCACATACTCACATATGCATGAAATGAAGTTGGTAAGGCTTCGCGGCTTGCTATTTTATTAAGTGAGAAACAATAACGGGCCGAGGACGCTACCTTGGGGTACCCCAAAATTTGTTTTTCTTGGTTTTGATTGGTACATTCGTTCTAATTTTGTTATCTGGCAAATCTTTGTTATAGTTGTTTTTTTATACCTATTTTTTAGATACGATTCAATTAATTTTAATACGTTGCTCCTTACTCCATATTTCTCCAATTTAGACAAAAGTATGTTTAAATCTACAAAATCAAATGCTTAGTAATAGGTTTCCGTTGGTTATTCTTTGGGTACAGAACCCTAAATATGAGGATAAAAAATTCAAAGCATGTGTAAATGAAAACTGGTCTGGTGTCTTCGCTTGAACTACACATATATGTTGTGTAGTAATATGTGGATAACGTTGTGAGTAGTGTATTTGTCACCTCTATTAATAAGTTTTAATCTGTAATGTTTACTTATTATTACACTGCTGTTTGTTGTCCCTAAATAAACAAATAGAACTGTGTCATGGAGTAAAGTATGGGACCGCAAACTTACCTGTACAAGAGAGGATTCAACATTTCATACACTAAATCGGGATTATCTCCACGTTCAAAATACGGGTTCTCTTTTCCAAACGCGTGAAGCTCGCGCCCATAATTAACGACATATACGCGCATGTAACTGTTCTCTCCAAAATCAATTTCTAAAATGGTAAAAAAAAACAAAGTTAATGGTTAAAAAAGTCGCGGCGCACGATCTAACATTCATACAAGAGTAGAGGACACTTCAATAAACAAAAAATGTTAAGAACATGTGTGTCTATAAAGTGTCACTTTGCCGAGGTATTTCGAGACCATGAACAATCCAACCAAACAATCACAACAACAATCATAACAGATCAGATTCATCATCATCATCATCATCATCGTCATATCAACCAAAAGACGTCCACTGCTGGACACAGGCCTCCCCCAAGTGTCGCTACATCCACCGTCTACCTGCGACCCTCACCAGGTCATCGGTCCACCTTGGGTAGGCCTTCCAACGTTGCGTCTTCCGGTACGCGGTCGCCACCCCAGAACTTTTTGATTTGACGCATATCTTCCCAATTTTTTATGTACATTATTGTAATTTTGTGTATTTTTGGTATGCGTTATTTTTGATTCGATCACGCAAGGAAACTCCCAAGAATTGTCCTCACTATTGCCCTTTGAGTGACTTTAAGCTTTCTGATAAAGCCCATTGTGAGCGACCATGTTTCCGTTCCATAAGTCATCACAGTGGCAACACGCACTGGTCATAGACTTTCGTCTAGACACTATGGTATGTGAGACGAGAAGATACCACGCATCTTCCCGAACGCTAGCCGAGTCAGATTCGACGGTTGACCTCTTTCTCGAAGTGGGAAGAAGGGCTACCTACCTAATAGAACCGTTTGTCCCAGGTAGACGTACACGTCTACAACTTCGAGTGTAGTCTTCGATTTTGATTGGAGTGAGTGGTACATGGGTATTTAGTTAGTGTTTCATTTATGTAAATGCTTAAATCAAACTGATAATTATAATTAGAATACAATCTACCTTAGAATAATAAAATATTCCTATGCTATCTACTGTAAAATGCATATATGCGCGTGATAATTTTTGACGATTTTTTGTGTTCTTACTTGGTGTCAAAAATGTTAATAGCCGCACAGGTCAATCTTCAAGGTTAAGCAACGCTTGCCGAGGTTGGTCTGTGGATGGGTGACCATCTTAACATACCGAATTTCCTCCGTGCCTCGGAAAGCACGTTAAGCTGTTGGTCTCGGCTGTCATTTGGAGATCTTTGGCAGTCGTTATTCTTTGGCGTTCGTTTTTTCAAATATCTTAGCAACGTCCCTAACACTTTAGGGCACCATTTTTCTTTCCTACATGTCTTGTTTTGCTTTATGTGTGCTCTACCCGTATATGCATGTTAGATCGTGCGCCGCAACTTAGAACAAAAATCAAAATGGCCGCGGGGATGCTATGCCAATTCCCAAGTGTATGATAAAGATTTCAGAATTAGTTTTTGAACTACCCCCCAGTAGGGGTTAAGGGTGAAGTTCAAAATCGGCATTAAAATGCAAAATATAAGAAACAATGTTTTAGTTTTTTCTAAAATCAACTTTGAACCCTAAAAATTTCATCACCCCTTTATATCCCGTAAAGGAGTGATGAAATTTTTAGGGTAACATATTACTGCTAGCTTGAATATACTTGGATATTGGTATAAACAATATAACATTGGAATATTTAATTGAAAATTGGCATACGATTTCTTTATAATCAACCCCCAACGGAGTGAATGGCCTACAATTGCGCAGATTCCGTGGTCTCAGCAGCAAAAATGACTGTAATTAATAACAATCGTTGTGATAGATTATCCATAACTACCCTCTAAAAGAGGTAGAGGGGGAGTTGAAGTTCGTAGCCGAAAATAATAATTCCGCGCGGACGAAGTCGCGGGCGAAGTGCTAGTTCGTCTATATTTTTGTAAAAAGTAATCTTGTGAAGTTGTGAATGTGATATAGTGGATCCAGGTTTTTTTTATTTATTTATTTTTATTTTTAAATCATTGTAGGTGTTTAATAAGATTGTGTCCCACAGCTGGGCAACTCCTTTTCCTCCTTTCAAACCTCTCTGTCTTGTGTGATGTCTGGCCAAGTTTGCCCCCCATAATTATATCTATTACCAAACTAGCTGTTCCCTGCGGCTTCGCTCTCGTCAACTAGCAATTATCTTATTAATTTTTTTCATAAGAACCTGCTCCGTACAATAACAAACAACAAAAAAAAGAATGAGTGGGGTCGATCCCGCCGAACACGCGTGATCCTGTGACCAAGGAAAATAGGGATTCATTTTTATAAATAAAAAAAATCCATCACAGACAGAAAGCTGCACTTTTGGCGATTCTTTCAAATTAACATTTTTGAGAGGTTCGAGCATGACCTTGAGTATATTCTTGACGTTGGAGTTTGATAGAGGGCAATATTCTACGATTTTAGGCATATGTTGACCTTGAAGTGTTTGACCTTGACCTTTACGAGTTTGACCTTGACCTTGAAGATGACCCTGAAGGTATGTATGTTACATATTTTAATTATGTTTGACACTTACTTCGCGCCTTAGAGCCTGTCCAGATAGGGCGTTTTACGCGCGAGTCGACGCGATGTATAAATAATATCCTTGGACATTTCACACAACGCCATATAGTCCCAAGCTAAGCAACCTAATGCTTGTGTTATGGTAACGAGATGGCTGATAAACTAAATATATACATATTTTTTTTTTTGTAAATACATACATATTATAGATAGAAAAACACCCAGACTCGGAACAAATACTTGTAGGTCGTACAAATATTTGTTCCGTGCGGGAATCGAACCCGCGACATGCTGCGCAGCAGTCAATGGCCCAACCACTGCGCCAACCGTGTCGTCAAAGTCAAAGTATGTAGCTCTAGTACTTATCTCGAGTACGCGCGAGTGCAAAATTAATCTGGACAGGCTCTTAGGTACTTAGCCCGCAAGCTTTTCCTCCAGTTCGACCTTACTACATAAGTGCCGTATTAATTTCTGTTATCATTTTACAGATTTTCTCATTTCGACAACAACCCCGCTGTCGTGTATTAATGACAACAGAAGATACTTTCATATTCCGAATACTCAACAAACGCAATCTTTACTTAGCACAGGTATGGTAACCTATATTATTTTGCCTGCTTTATATGCACGGTCTACCCTCAATCCGCCCCTTCATCCGCGTGGACGGATCAGTACCTACCATAACACGTATTCTAACATCAATCGCGGAAGGACTTCGGATTAGCTAACTGCCGTTTTTATAGTAGGTATTTTTTTTGGGTAGAATGCACCTTTTCTATAGTAAATTTGAAAGTACCAAAACGCGCAAAACCATAGGGGCTGAAAAAAAAATCGCCAAAACTTTATTTCGGGATTGGTGGGATAGTGGGAGTATTAAGGGTGGGGAAGATTACGTGGCGACTCTATATAAGCTTTTTATCTAAATTAAGGTCAGGGTCATCTTCAAGGTCAAGGTCAAACTCGTAAAGGTCAAGGTCAAACACTTCAAGGTCAACATATGCCTAAAATCGTAGAATATTGCCCTCTATCAAACTCCAACGTCAAGAATATACTCAAGGTCATGCTCGAACCTCTCAAAAATGTTAATTTGAAAGAATCGCCAAAAGTGCAGCTTTCTGTCTGTGATGGATTTTTTTTATTTATAAAAATGAATCCCTATTTTCCTTGGTCACAGGATCACGCGTGTTCGGCGGGATCGACCCCACTCATTCTTTTTTTTGTTGTTTGTTATTGTACGGAGCAGGTTCTTATGAAAAAAATTAATAAGATAATTGCTAGTTGACGAGAGCGAAGCCGCAGGGAACAGCTAGTTTGGTAATAGATATAATTATGGGGGGCAAACTTGGCCAGACATCACACAAGACAGAGAGGTTTGAAAGGAGGAAAAGGAGTTGCCCAGCTGTGGGACACAATCTTATTAAACACCTACAATGATTTAAAAATAAAAATAAATAAATAAAAAAAACCTGGATCCACTATATCACATTCACAACTTCACAAGATTACTTTTTACAAAAATATAGACGAACTAGCACTTCGCCCGCGACTTCGTCCGCGCGGAATTATTATTTTCGGCTACGAACTTCAACTCCCCCTCTACCTCTTTTAGAGGGTAGTTATGGATAATCTATCACAACGATTGTTATTAATTACAGTCATTTTTGCTGCTGAGACCACGGAATCTGCGCAATTGTAGGCCATTCACTCCGTTGGGGGTTGATTATAAAGAAATCGTATGCCAATTTTCAATTAAATATTCCAATGTTATATTGTTTATACCAATATCCAAGTATATTCAAGCTAGCAGTAATATGTTACCCTAAAAATTTCATCACTCCTTTACGGGATATAAAGGGGTGATGAAATTTTTAGGGTTCAAAGTTGATTTTAGAAAAAACTAAAACATTGTTTCTTATATTTTGCATTTTAATGCCGATTTTGAACTTCACCCTTAACCCCTACTGGGGGGTAGTTCAAAAACTAATTCTGAAATCTTTATCATACACTTGGGAATTGGCATAGCATCCCCGCGGCCATTTTGATTTTTGTTCTAAGTTGCGGCGCACGATCTAACATGCATATACGGGTAGAGCACACATAAAGCAAAACAAGACATGTAGGAAAGAAAAATGGTGCCCTAAAGTGTTAGGGACGTTGCTAAGATATTTGAAAAAACGAACGCCAAAGAATAACGACTGCCAAAGATCTCCAAATGACAGCCGAGACCAACAGCTTAACGTGCTTTCCGAGGCACGGAGGAAATTCGGTATGTTAAGATGGTCACCCATCCACAGACCAACCTCGGCAAGCGTTGCTTAACCTTGAAGATTGACCTGTGCGGCTATTAACATTTTTGACACCAAGTAAGAACACAAAAAATCGTCAAAAATTATCACGCGCATATATGCATTTTACAGTAGATAGCATAGGAATATTTTATTATTCTAAGGTAGATTGTATTCTAATTATAATTATCAGTTTGATTTAAGCATTTACATAAATGAAACACTAACTAAATACCCATGTACCACTCACTCCAATCAAAATCGAAGACTACACTCGAAGTTGTAGACGTGTACGTCTACCTGGGACAAACGGTTCTATTAGGTAGGTAGCCCTTCTTCCCACTTCGAGAAAGAGGTCAACCGTCGAATCTGACTCGGCTAGCGTTCGGGAAGATGCGTGGTATCTTCTCGTCTCACATACCATAGTGTCTAGACGAAAGTCTATGACCAGTGCGTGTTGCCACTGTGATGACTTATGGAACGGAAACATGGTCGCTCACAATGGGCTTTATCAGAAAGCTTAAAGTCACTCATAGTGAGGACAATTCTTGGGAGTTTCCTTGCGTGATCGAATCAAAAATAACGCATACCAAAAATACACAAAATTACAATAATGTACATAAAAAATTGGGAAGATATGCGTCAAATCAAAAAGTTCTGGGGTGGCGACCGCGTACCGGAAGACGCAACGTTGGAAGGCCTACCCAAGGTGGACCGATGACCTGGTGAGGGTCGCAGGTAGACGGTGGATGTAGCGACACTTGGGGGAGGCCTGTGTCCAGCAGTGGACGTCTTTTGGTTGATATGACGATGATGATGATGATGATGATGAATCTGATCTGTTATGATTGTTGTTGTGATTGTTTGGTTGGATTGTTCATGGTCTCGAAATACCTCGGCAAAGTGACACTTTATAGACACACATGTTCTTAACATTTTTTGTTTATTGAAGTGTCCTCTACTCTTGTATGAATGTTAGATCGTGCGCCGCGACTTTTTTAACCATTAACTTTGTTTTTTTTTTACCATTTTAGAAATTGATTTTGGAGAGAACAGTTACATGCGCGTATATGTCGTTAATTATGGGCGCGAGCTTCACGCGTTTGGAAAAGAGAACCCGTATTTTGAACGTGGAGATAATCCCGATTTAGTGTATGAAATGTTGAATCCTCTCTTGTACAGGTAAGTTTGCGGTCCCATACTTTACTCCATGACACAGTTCTATTTGTTTATTTAGGGACAACAAACAGCAGTGTAATAATAAGTAAACATTACAGATTAAAACTTATTAATAGAGGTGACAAATACACTACTCACAACGTTATCCACATATTACTACACAACATATATGTGTAGTTCAAGCGAAGACACCAGACCAGTTTTCATTTACACATGCTTTGAATTTTTTATCCTCATATTTAGGGTTCTGTACCCAAAGAATAACCAACGGAAACCTATTACTAAGCATTTGATTTTGTAGATTTAAACATACTTTTGTCTAAATTGGAGAAATATGGAGTAAGGAGCAACGTATTAAAATTAATTGAATCGTATCTAAAAAATAGGTATAAAAAAACAACTATAACAAAGATTTGCCAGATAACAAAATTAGAACGAATGTACCAATCAAAACCAAGAAAAACAAATTTTGGGGTACCCCAAGGTAGCGTCCTCGGCCCGTTATTGTTTCTCACTTAATAAAATAGCAAGCCGCGAAGCCTTACCAACTTCATTTCATGCATATGTGAGTATGTGACTTCTGGCATTATTTTCTGGGGAAATTCATCAGATAGGGAGGGAGGAGGGGGGAAAAAGTGTTTAAGAGCAGTGTGCCAAATAAAAGCTACTGACAGCTGTAGACCTCATTTTATTGAGCTAAAAATTCCGTGTCTGTACGCATTTGAAGTAGCAATGTTTGTTAAAAAAAACTTCAATTTATTTGAAACCCTGACTAGTATACGTCACCGGGATATAATTCACGTGATGCCTCACAAAACAGCATTATATATACGCAAAAAAGCTTTCTGGGAATGGCTCCAAAATTTTTTAATAAGATACCCATGACTTTAAGAGCTGAGAACAACTTATACATACGAGAACAACTTAAAAATACTTAATAGTATGTACAAAAGGCGTGACAACAACAGATGGACATGGATATCCCCAGACGGGCGTTACAAAAATGAAATAGACTACATCCTCACCAACAAAAGCAAGCTTTTTCAGGATTGCCGAGTTGTTAACAATCTCAACTTCAACAGCAACCACAGAATGGTTAGAGCCAAATTACTACACACAGATCCTACAAAGAACCATAGACCATTTAAGGTAAAAACAACTAAAACCATAATACCTGAAGCCACCAACAGATTAGAAAAGGAACTAATAAACTTTATAGAAAATACAAAGGAACTAAACATCCAGCAAAAATATAACAAATTTGAAGAGCTAATGAAACCAAAGAAAACAACGGGATCTTCAAAGGAAAAGAAAACAGTAAAATGGCTAACAGACGAAACTAAAGTAATGTTAAAAACCAGAGATGAACTAATATCTACGACTGGAAAGACACGGATAATAAGAACTAAAATAAGGGAAATAAGCAAAAGTATAAAATTAAACATGAGAAAAGACCGGCAAAGATACAGACTTGAAATACTGGAAAGATGTATTCAGAAAACTGGAGGCACCAAAAGAGCAATCAAACAACTAAAAGAAAAAACAGACTGGATACCTAATCTCTATGACAAAAATATGAAGCATAAAACAAGACGCCCAGAAATTATGTCAATAGCCACTAATTTTTTCCGGGACTTATACTCAAAGAAAAACTATAATAAACCGAACACATTAGCAGGAGGAGAAGAAGTACCAGACATAATAAATGCAGAGGTGAGAAAAGCTATTATATCTCAGAAGAAAGACAAAGCTCCCGGGTCAGACGGGATCAATAATGAATTCCTCATAGCAAACATAGAACACCTTGTACCAACCCTTACGGACATTTTCAACGAAGTTCTGCACAGTGAGACTATACCTGAGCAATGGTCAACATCAACCATAACACTACTACACAAAAAAGGAGACAAAACCAACATAAACAACTACAGACCTATTAGTCTAATGTCGAATGTCTACAAGGTATTCGCTAAGATACTTCTCAATAGAATAACCCGAACATTAGATGACAACCAACCAAGAGAGCAGGCCGGATTCAGGAGTGGATACTCGACATTGGACCACATCCACGTAGTAAAACAATTATTTGAAAAGGGTAGAGAATTCAACTTAACATTCTACTGCTGCTTTGTGGATTACAGCAAAGCCTTTGACTCATTAGAACACGAAGCGATTTGGCAAGCACGCAAAATCCATGGTGTAGAATATAAGTACATCAGAATTTTTAAACACATTTATGAAAACAGCAAAGCCAAAATCAAGCTAGAAAAGCAAGGTAAGGAAATAAGAATAGAAAGAGGTGTACGCCAGGGCGACCCAGTATCACCTAAACTGTTCACTGCTGTCCTAGAAGAAGTGTTCCGGAAATTAGATTGGGAGAAATGTGGACTGAACATTAATGGCGAATACCTGTCGCATTTGCGATTTGCAGATGATTTGATCATCATCTCCCAATCAAGTGCAGGGTTACAGGCTATGCTGAATGATCTGGATGGAGAGAGTCGTAAAGTGGGATTAATCATGAATACAGAAAAAACCAAGGCCATGTCAAACGGGAACCAAGAACCAATCCACGTGAACAACAACACAATTGATTATGTAGACGAATACATCTATCTCGGTCAAACAATCTCGCCAATGGACCTTACCTCTAAGGAAATCAACAGGCGTATAGGCAATACATGGAAACAGTACTGGAGTTTAAAAGAAGTTATGAAAAACCCTGAAATGAGCATGACTGTCAAACGTAAACTTTTCGATACTTGCGTACTGCCTGTCCTTACATATGGCTGCCAAACCTGGGCACTGAACAAAACTCATATCCATAAACTGGAAACATGCCAAAACGCAATGGAAAGAAGCATGATGGGGAAGAGACTTTCTGATAGAGTAAGAACCACCATCATAAAGAATTGTACAAAAACAAAAGATGTCACAGTAACTATCAGAAAGCTGAAATGGAGATGGACAGGACACACAATCAGAGGAAAAGAGAAATGGTCTAAATCAATAATTAACTGGTTTACAAGGCATATTAAGCGAAAACGAGGAAGGCCACCAAGAAGATGGGTGGATGAAATAAAGGTCGTAGCTGGAGGTGGATGGACAACAGTTGCTAAGGATAGAGGAAAATGGAAACAGTTGGAGGAGGCCTTTGCCCATAAAGGCACACAGACATGTTAAATAGAATATTTTTAAGAATTCAATTTGTAAACTTTTTTTTTTGTATGTCTGAATAAAGGCTATTATTATTTTCGGATGTTTTCTTTTTCTCAGCTCTTGGCTGGTTTCGTCTACATTTACGGGCCAAGGCCAAGTAAATGCAGTGTGTAATGTGTACCTATGATGAGAGAGTGTTGCGCGGATCTGGAGCGCAAAGGTGGTAAGGTAAGGAAGACTCTTAACAGAGCCATGAACACATGTAGTGATGAGGACTGGGACGCTTATTACGCGGCCAAATCCAGCTACAAGAAATGCATCAGATTCAGAAGAACTACAGGATGGCGTAAATTCTGTGGTAGCATTGAATCATGCCAACTGACAGGACACACCTGAAGTCGCCACACTCCGGAAACCCGACAACGCGCTGACCACGACACCTGAAGAAGCGAAACGCCTCCTAGTTGAGACTCACTTCCCAGGGAGCGTATTCGCACAGGTAAATGAATGGCACGACGTTATCCAAACGCCATCAGAACATGACTGGCTTTATGCAGAGAAGATGATTACACTGGAAAAACTTCAGTGGGCCATCAAAAGCTTCCAACCTTTTAAGGCACCAGGTCCCGATGGTGTGCTTCCAGCCTTACTTCAGTGGGGCGGTACCGCTGTTGCTACAAGACTGGTACCCTTAATGCGAGCGTGCCTGGCCTTTAGATACTTTCCTAAAGGATGGAGGGAAGTGAAAGTCATATTCATTCCGAAGCCAGGTAAAAGTGACTACACAAACGCCAAATCCTATCGACCTATAAGTCTAACCTCGTTTTTGCTGAAGACAATGGAAAGACTGTGTGAGAGGGAACTACGAGATGGCGCTTTAAAAGCAATACCACTGCACGGTAACCAACACGCATACAGCTCGGGTAAGTCGACAGAGTCAGCTCTTCATCTGGTGTAGCCAGATTGAGGAAGCGATTCACCAGAAAGGGTCCTACCTGGGCACTTTCATAGACATCGATGGAGCCTTCGACAAGACAAACTTTTCCAGCATTAGAGCCGCCCTCTCCAGACACGGTGTAGAGCAGGTACTAACTGACTGGATTACTAATATGTTAAGCAAACGAGTAGTTCGCCTTGAGGAAGAGCAGCAGCTGGCCTTGATAGCCAGAGGCTGCCCGCAGGGAGGAGTGATCTCCCCTCTTCTGTGGAACCTGGTGATTAACGACCTAATCACCAAACTCAACGCGCTTCGTTACTACACTATATTGCGAGGTCGTCTGCATACCCATGCAGACGACCTCGCAATCCTCGTGCCAGGAAAGGTAACTGGAACAATCTGCAACCTCACTCAACAAGCACTACGTATCATGCAAAGATGGTGCGAAGAATATGATCTGTCAGTTAACCCCACGAAGACTGAACTAGTCATGTTTACTGAAAAGCGAGCACTAGGCCACTACCGGCTACCCAAGCTCTTTAACACAGAACTCCAGTTGTCTAACTAGGTAAAGTATCTAGGCATTATACTAGATAGTAAATTAAACTGGAGCCCTCATCTAGACTACAAACTAAACAGGGCTTGCATCACCTTCTGGCAATGCAGGAAAATGATAGGGAAGAGGTGGGGCCTATGTCCCAAAATAATGCTATGGTTGTATAGCGCAGTAATTCGGCCTATGATAGCTTACGGGGCTATTGTGTGGTGGCCACGTGCAAAGCTAGTTACAGCTTTAAACCAACTACAACTCATGCAAAGGCTAGCCTGCATGGCGACGATGGGCTGCATGAGGACTACTCCGACTTCGGCGCTGGAAGCCATGCTGGGACTGCTCCCGTTACACTTGATTATACAACAGGAAGCGACGATGCCAGCTGTTCGCCTTAAAACACTGGATCTCTGGGTTAAGAGAGAAACACGACACCCCGTTTTGCTCGAGGAGCTCAATAATGACCTCCCCTTAACAACAGCAATAAATGACCGGGTACCCAAGCAATTTATCTTTGATAAAAAATACAAAATCCAATTGTATGAGGATCATCGCTGCGAGGGCTTAAGCCCTGCAGAGCTGCGGATCTTTACCGATGGATCAAAAACAGGTACTGGCACTGGGGCGGGAATCTTCTCAGAGGATCTCAATATCCATATAGCCACACCATTGGGGGTCCACCACACAGTGTTCCAAGCTGAATGCATGGGCATTTCTCTGGCGGCATCAGCCATCCTAACCAGGGAAGTTAAGGATCATTCCATACGCATACTTTCGGACAGCATGGCCGTCCTGCAAGCTCTGAACAGCCACACAGTTAACTCTGGGCTGATTCTCGAGTGTCACCAGCGTCTCAACCAGGTTGGTAGGCACAACAAAGTAAACATTCAATGGATCAAAGGACACAGCGAATCCCGAGGCAATGATGCAGCGGACGAGCTTGCCAGAAGGGGTTCCAGTATGACACCAATTGGACCCGAACCCTTCGTGCCGCTGCCTTTCGGGCACCTACTCAATCTGGTAAGGAAACGCACCAGAGACAAACATCACAAGCTATGGGCTGACCATGGTGAGTGTAGGCAGGCCAAAGAGGCACTTCCCTCTATTGATGGCCGGTTCACAAAACAAGCCCTCAGACTGACTAAACAACAGTTGCGTTCAGTCACAGCCGTAACAACTGGCCACGGGTCTCCAAACACCTCTATGCTATAGGAGCCACTGACAGCCCACTGTGCAGAGCCTGTATGAAGGAGGATGAGACAGCAGCACACCTGCTTCTAAGCTACCCGGTAGTCGCGGATTACAGGGCCAAGTACTTCGGTAACCAAGGTACACTCTGTGAAATAGTTGGTAACACCAAGGCGTTGCTGGCCTTCCTTGGCGAGCTGGGGTGGATCGAATGACACATTTGTCCCACCTACACGCAAAATACGCGCCTAGTCGTGGAGTTGCGGAAACCAGCCCGATTTACATACATACATACATCTTGAGAAGAGTTAATTCAGAAAAATTACTTGGTATTTACATTAATTTATAGATTAAAGGTTGGTTACTACTTTGGAGAGCTGAGGAAACCTCTTAATTAAACATTCACCTCGATGTAATCAAGCACAATAGCCTTCCATCTTCTGTTAACGGTCATACAAGATACTATACTTTTCAAGCTTGATAGTTTTAATATCATCCGTAGTAATTCCTCGGGACAAGATTCCCAGCTCATAGTTGTGGTACGTGATGACATCGAAACATCCATTATGGGCGGTTATCTCCTTGATTGGAAGGTACTACAAGAACAAACTAAACTTTCAGAATGTTTCGAATCGCAAAATTATATTCATTCTTTTCAAACAAAAAGCGAAAGTCCGCACCACTGACATTGACAGTTTCAATTAAATTTTTTAGGTTATGTTATTTATTGATGTTATTTGTATTTCTCCATAGCATAGACACTCCATCCATCGACAAACGTTCGATGATTTTGCCAATGTCAAGGTAGAAGATAGGGATGCGATATACATGCAAATATCAATACCTGGTCTTCCAAGTACGAGTTTGTAAAAATAATTGGGTCGAAAAACTAGGTATTGGAATACTTGAAAGTATTTTGCGCCAAATGCATATTTCAGTCTACAAGTCTACAACCCCCGAGTTAGGCATACCTACTTTCATAGGAAATTAACCCGTGACTTTATAATTATAAGGAGCAAAATGAAAAATATTAATAATAATAAATTTTATTCAGAAAAATACTTTGAACGTTCAAGTATTTTTTTCTCATACGATTATACTTCTTATTGCTAAGGAAATACGAATCAATTTCCAATGCCAGTATTTTCACATCAGAAGCTAAAAGTGCAGCCGCGTGCAGCGAGGGGCTCGTGGCGTTAGCAGCAACACCTAAATGCTTGTCCCAGGAAACTGATTCGTGTCCACATGCAAATTAGGATCATAATCGCATCATCAAAAAATATACTTGGACATTCAAAGGTTTTTTATTTGCAAATGCGATTGTGCTTCTTATAATTAAGAGGAAAATGGATCAATTTTCTATGAAAGTATTTTCGAGCTCTGCCTGTGACCGATAGCGTAGCAAATACTTCCATATTTGCAAGTTTTGCTGCCTCGTACGGGCGCCGTAATTTGAAGCAAAGCCCTAGTTTACAAACCTCGTATGATGGTATATACGTCTCATCTAGGGATTTAGTAGGCATTCCAGTAAAAGATATTAATAGTGGATGGTACTCAATAGCATAGGTAACTATTTAATGATTATTGTTCAGTTTTTGTACCACATCACCACCACACGACGACGTGTGATTGTCAGTTCTGGCCGTGTCGTGGATTACAATATCACAGGCGCTCACGCTCCGCAGAAATCATAGATGTGGCCATAAGGTTATGAAAGATCCGATAACATTTTACGGCATCATTCTTTTACTTCTTTATCAACACTGTCACTTAACTGGACATTACAGTTTGTTCTTAAAGTTGTATATACTAGATTATAGTCCCGGTGATCACCACTATCTCGTAGAGAAACGAAAAGTCGAGGTAAGTAACGAAACCTGGGAAAGACCAACAGTCGGATGACTACTGATGCACTTTAAGTAGTGCATCTATTTATATGATTTAAAAATTGCTACTCATGAGAACAATAACAAAAGTATAACATATCAATTAGCAATTGATCGATTCTATAAAAATGATGGTTATAAAAAAAAAAAAAAAAAAAAAAAAAAATAAAAAAAAATTTATTGAAATAACATGTTGACAAAAAAGTGTACATTATAGTGCAGTTGTATGTATTAATCTAGGTCTACATTAGGATAATAATTATCTAAGTTTAAACTATGGAAGACAAATATGAGTTTACAGTCAAAAATAGAACTCTGAAAGTAATGTAGTGCGTTGCCTGATCTAGGTTTACTTAAACCTGTGTTTCAGGCCACCTCTCTGCGAAAGTATTTGTTAAATGGGAAAGTCATTGAATTAAATAAAAATAAATTATTTTCAAAATCTAAGCAGATACAATATTTTGCATAACCTTATCATAAACTACGCTTATAGATCCTGATTTAAATCTACAACTAAAATACTAATTTTAGGTAACTACAGTTAAGTCAGCTACTTTAGTTCAGCACCTCTAGTAGTTTTTCCGTGTCCGAGTAATTTAGTTTTGCTAAATAATCAAATAACATTATACTACACTTATAATAACTTACATTATATATCTGAAGCAATTTGTTAAATTTATTATATAAGAATGGTCCTAGAAATAAATAGAATCTTTTTGAGAAAGCATGTTTAGTTTGATGGTTCGTGCAAACCAGATCCTTTCTTCTTTTTTCTGAAGGTACAGGTTTAAACTCTAGTTCACTGTGTTGTAGTAAAACAATACTTAAAACAAAAAGTTGTCGAACTGTTAGCACCTTGCATGCCATATAAAGCTGGTGTGTGGGAAATCTAAATGGGCGACGGGTGGCGACTTTTAGAATTGCTCTTTGAGCACGTTCTAGCAGTAGTAAGGTTGATTTTGCGGCACCACCCCAAGAAGTTATGCAGTATGTAAGAATAGATTGACACAAAGCCAAGTAAACCTGTTTAATTAATTTAAAATCGGCTATGTCCCGTAAATTCTTAAAAATATATATTAATTTACGCACTCTAGTGCATAATAAATCAATGTGTTTACGGAAATTTAGGTTTGTGTCAATCGTGACGCCTAAGTATTTGATGTGGTCAGCTTTAATTAAAGTGGGACAAGTGCATGCCGTGTCAGCGTTTGTATTACATTTGTGCGCGTAAATGTTTTCGTTAGTAAGCATCTTGTTAGTATTTCTCATTGTAAATAGAATAAATTTGGTTTTATCTGAATTTAACGTTAATAAATTGTTATGTAGCCAATTACACACCATATTAAAGCCATTCTGAGCAAGTTCATAGACATCAGATCTAGATTTACCTGAGAACAGTAGAGCTGTGTCATCCGCATATGACATAATTAAACCATTTTGAAGTTGTAAGCGGCAAAGGTCATTAATATATATTAAAAATAATGTGGGCCCCAAAATACTGCCTTGTGGGATTCCATAATTACTATTTTTTAGTTCAGAGCTCGTGTACTGACCGATTTTTAGAGACTGGTAACGGTCGCTAAGATAATCAGCTAACAGTTTTAGCTGTGTTCCTCTTATTCCAATTTTTTCCAGTTTAAATAAAAGAAGAGAACAAGAAATAGTTTCAAAAGCCTTGGCAAGATCTAGAAAGATCCCAATGGTATGCATGCCACTATCGAGATTTTTACTTATAAAATTTGTCAATTTGTGCACTGCTTGGCTTGTTGATCTTTTAGGCCTGAAACCAAATTGTTGATCTGAAAGCAATTTGTTATTTTCAAGATATTTTACTAGCCTGTTGTTAATTATTCTTTCCAAAATCTTCGAGAGTCCCGTTAGTACTGAAATAGGTCTATAGTTAGTAACACAGGTTTTGTCTCCGGATTTGAAAACAGGGGTGACTACTGCTTTTTTTAGCAATTTTGGGAATATTCCTTGAGTTAAACATATCTGAAAAATGTGAGTTAGTGGAGGGGCAATTAGGTGTTTAAGTCTTTTCAGTATGGCATTAGGAATCTCATCCCAACCGACGGCGCAAACGTCCTTTAACCCATCTATTATACCTATCACTTCACTCACGTCTGTATCTAACAGGACAAAAGAGTTCAGTGCAGCGTGAGTCATACATGTGCTTTGAATAGAAGGAATGTGGGTTAGGTTTTTTTCTGCCAGATTTTTCCCTATGTTAATAAAGAAATTGTTTGCTTTATTTGTCGCTGCGGATGGGTTCAATTCGGTTGTTAAAAGTTCGAGCGGAGGTTCTGAGTTTTTGGTTCTAAATGTGTTACTTTTAATATATTTCCAGATGAGCTTACTGTTTTTACCTGCCTTCTGTAGTTGATCTTTGTCATATTGTTTTTTAAGCTTTTTCAACAGATTGTTACAGAAATTTCTATATCGCTTGTAGGTGACTGATAGTATTTCATTGTTAGGGGACAGTTTACATTTTTGGTGTAGTCTGTCTCTATGTCTGATACAGCGAACAAGTCCGGGCGTAATCCATGGTTTAATGTTATTGTACTTTCTAGGTATTACTTTTGTTAAAGTGTTTCTCTTAATAGCATATTGTAACAAATCAATAAAACACTGTAACGAAATATTAGGGTCACTCGAATTATTATAAACGGGGTCGAAATTAATACCTCGTACGTCGTTTTCAAGATTAGTCATGTTGAGTCTTAGAATAATAACGCATAGAAACCTAGTACGAGTGCAAAAAGTGAGGCAACTAAAACTTAGCCTAATCCGTCAAACTTAGCCACCAGGCCGTCAGTACTCAATGTCACGTTCCGTCGAACACAGCTCGCGAGTAAATAATTGAAAATGTCAGTTTGTTGCGTGAAAGGATGTTATAGCACATCAGGAAAATAAAAAAATGTCATAAAATAACATTTCACAAATAAGTACTCACATTCTATGCACTATTTTTACGTAAATCGATAAATAAAACAAAATTCTAATAACCTAACTTGTCATAACACAGTGTTGCTATTTGTGAGGAAAAAATACCCACATTGCTTTCATTCATGTTTTTCATTTTTGTAATTTTAAAATACAATACTTACTGTTAATTCATATCAAACCCGATGTTTTAACATTGTTTATAATTATAACCCATCAAGCATTCTAGACGCATTGAACAATATCTCATTCTTTATGCGATTTATTTCCTTTTATTTTGAAATAAATTGAATTATACCTTCCGAAAAAATATGTCATATTACATGAAAAATCATGTTTACCTTTTCCAGTTCCCAACAACATAAAATACTTGCCTTGATAGCAAAATAGTAATGCGTCTTCCCATATTTTGTGGGTAACGGCTTAGTAATGGTATCACTGAAAGCTATATCTGTGTGCGTTAGAGGAACGTAGACACATTCGGCTCACGCACACAAAGAAAATGAAGTGGACACACGATTTTGCTCGGGTTTTGTTCTAGACGCGGCTTCTATGCGTTATTATTCTAAGTGTTGAGTTTAGAACAGCTGCGCATGCAATTTTTTCTAGGTGAAGGTATTTGCAATGTTAGTAAAACTGATTGATGGTCAGTAAGTGACGTATTAGTAACCATTGTTATGGACGGCGCTTTTGACTTTATTATGATATGGTCGAGGCATGAGCCGCTCTGGTGCGTTGGGTAATAATGTGCTGGTAGAAGTCCATGAAATGTGCAGATGTTCAGATAGTCATGTGCATGAGTATCGATTTTCCCGGAAGCAATGTTAATGTTAATGTCACCTAAAAGTATAATATTTTTATAAGATGAAATTTTTCCTAGGTTTATGTTAAGCGAGTCTAGGAATCTGTCAATATTTTGAGATGGAGGTCTATATATAGCCATAAATATCGTATCGGGGGAAATTTTAATTGTTAGGCAATTACAGTCTTGAAATAAGGGTTCTTCAACCACTGCTTCTAAATTATTTTTTATATAGATAACTAATCCACTATTTTGGTTATGTTCGACTTAAGAGGGCTTTCACATTTTTTCTTGAATTTTAGCGTTTTATTCGAATTTTGGTGTGTGTTTTTGCTTTAGATATAGCCTTAGAAAAAATAAACAAAAATATGCGTAAGATAGTTTGATCATTTATCTTGGGAGTGTCCTAAATAAATATTTCAATTTGTTCACGTACATCAGTAAAATCCTTGACTCCGCAAAGAATGTTTCACAAAACGTTGCTTTAGGGTATCTTTTGATACCTTGGTACACCGAAGATATTATAATTTAATCATTTATAAAAATGTCTACGATACAACTGTATCTTCTACTTTGGAATGCTCAAATCAATTTATTACGATTCATACAATAATACACCAAAAATAATTCTGTAAAACTGAGAGTTATTGACAATTTTCCGTACGAAACTATAATTTTTATCTATGAAATTATAATCAAAATTCAAATAAAAAATATTTAATAATTAAGGTGGCATTGCTATATTGCTTGAAAAAAAAATTGGTCTACCTAAAAGTAAAGTAAATATTTTTAAAATTGTCGAAAATCAATATAATCTTGTGACGCGCGGTATTCAACTTTAGTCAACCTGAGCAATTCGATTTTGTAAGAGCGCTTTGACAAAACTGTCTTAGGCATATTTTTATTTTTTTTAAGGCTATATCTAAAGCAAAATCACACATCAAAATTCGAATAAAACGCTAAAATTCAAGAAAAAATGTGAAAGCGCTCTTAAAGAAACAATTCTTTTAAAGTGATTAGAGTTAAAACGAAAAGGTCATTAATACACAAAAAGTGAGTCATTATAAGGGGCCCTCAGGTAATGGCCTCATTAGGAAATAATAATAATAATAACCCTACCGCAGTATCTCTAAGTTGACGTCGTGGTGGGGCTTGCGCGTCCCGACAGACCTTAGTTCATACCTAGGGTGAAGGGCCAGACAAAAAGAGATACAATCCACAAGGCAGTTTTTGGCGAACTGTTGGGCAGTAGCGACCCCACGAACCTTATCTCCCGGGAGAATTCTTGTTCCTCATCTACGGCTTGCCTTTATTGGCTGGCCAGAGTGAAAACTGACGAGGAACAGAGCTCCCACCTCTTCCTTGCCTTAATTGGCCGGTCTGAGTGGAGATTCGCTAGAGCATACGTGCTCGGGAGAAGGACGTATAATCCAGTAAGATGCTGGTAGGGATCTTGACCGCACTTCCGGGATTGTCCTGATAGCCGTGGTATACCTCTCCAATCCTCTAGCACCCCAGGCTATGTTGCCTCCTTGGCGCTACGTCACTTTGTGCTAGCCCATTCATTGAGTGTGCTAGTCACCCCCTGCCATTTAAAAGTCGTGTATATTGTTAGTGGTCAGGCAGGGGCCAATAGTTCTTCTATAATAAACGATCACCAGTCCACTAAACCACCCAAACCCATAGAGTTTCATTTTTGTTTCCATATTCTGCAAAACTACTGCTCCAACCGGGGATTGTCCTTGGGAATACTTTCAGTGCATACAGGGATAATCGCCGGTTGGTGCCCCATTACATTTGAAATGTCTGGCCTCTGCGAGTTGGTTTTAGCCCCTCGTACGCCTACCAAAAGACCGGCACCCTTATTCACAACCATTCGATACGATTCCGTATCGAATCGAACGTCTAAGTTATCGAAGATGTCCTCCAAACGCAATTCATAGATCCGAAACCGAAACAATTTGACAGTTCAAATTCGATAAAAAGACTCGAATCTTTCCGACAGCTGTTTGCTATCGGGAGTCATTTTTTTTTTTTTTGGGACAAGCCCGCCACACATTCCCAACCACTGCAACTCCTGAAAGCCAGAATCAACAGTGGCGACCACCAGAAAAAACGCCGAGTTAATGAAACCCGACGAGTCCCGGAGAAACGATTCAACTGTCTTGGATCCCGCAACGAAATTAATCAGAAGAGTACAGCGGAGGAGTAGCAAAAATAAATATAATTTCCACTTCCCTCCATATCAAGCAGGAGACAGATTAGAGCTAGGCCAATAGGCACCAAGGGACATATACAACTGGGTTAGGCCCAGTTGCCAAGCACCACGGATTATATATTAACATTTAAACTAATGGGTCCTAAATTGTGAGCTACTTTTGATTCCAGTAATAGGTATGGCAAAATCGCCTGAACGCACGGAAATTTGTTCTGGTTTCTACAAGGTCCGTATAGTAAACTACTCCAGATTTAACCTGAATACTATCTAACATAACATTACGTTCAGTCTGCCAAAGAATACACTCCCACAAGATGTGATGTGTGGATTGTTCGTATTCAAGGTCAGCTGTAGAGCATTGACATAAAGGTGAGGCCACAAGCCTAAAGGAAAATAAGTTACTCTTAAAGTTGCCATGACCTGTGAGAAATTGGGCAACACAGTGATCCACCTCCAGCCATGTCTTCTCCAGCCGCTCACGAATGGATGGAAAAAACTGGTGGAGGTGTCGGCCCTTGATGGAATCTTCCCACCTACATTGCCATTCGCATAAAAGTACCTCCCAGACGTCAGTCTGGGGTTTTAGTAATCTAGAGATCTTAGCACGGTCGCGTTGCGGTAAAAACTCTGGGTCCGTGATCTTTCTAGCGTAGAAGTACATTGCAGCACGCCGCTGCACCTCAAGATCGACTGGGAGAACACCCGCCAGCACCGGTAAGGCTTCAGTACTAACCGTCCTATACGCCTTGCATAAGAATATCAAAGCCAAACGCTGGTTTTGAAGTAATTTACGTCGTACCGCCCCTTTTTTTTTTTTTTTTTTCAGGGATGGGAAATCATCCAATGACTCCTCCCGCTCTGGGTGTAGAGCGGGAGGGAGTGTCAGACTTCTACTGACTAAAACCCATCCATGTTCCTTCATTGCCCTTTGTGTTCCGGAGCCACGGTGTCTCTTGCGAATAATCCCGCGACTCCGGCAGGCGTCGGCCCTTTCGGGCCCCTCTGTGTGCTGACTCTCTTTGAGGCGCGCGTGGAACACTAACGCGCCGTCGACACGGCCTGTCGTCACTAGACGGACGGACGGCGAGCCACCCATAGCTCGCCGTCCACAGGCCCGCGCCTACGGTGGCCGGAGGTCACCAGGTGGTGTCCCCCGACGCCCGCGGCGTCTACCACGGCGACCGGGACGAGAGGGTCTCCTCTCCCTCTCCGCCACCTCCTTCGCTAGCATGACTGCTTCGCAGAAGGAGGCAACGGCGTCCCATTCCGTCTCGCTCCGGACCATGGCTTGGACCAGGGCCGGACGCGAGAGGTTGCCGCCGATCGCCGTTTCGAGGACACGGCGGTGCGCCGCCCAAGCGGGGCACACCTGCACAGTGTGCTCCACCGTGTCCTCCGGTCGATCCTCGCAGTGGTGACACCCGGGCGTTTCCTCCCGCCCGATTCGGTGCAGGAACCTCCCGAAACATCCATGTCCGGTGAGGATCTGCGTCAGGCGGAAGGTGAGGACGCCGTGGCGCCTCTCTAGCCACTCCTCAAAGAGGGGACTTATCGCCACTATCGTGGCGTGCCCTGCACTGGGTTGCGACAGTCGTCGTCTCCATGACGCCATGAGATCGCGCCGGAGGTCAGTCCGCTGCGCGACAATTTGCCGCGTCAGTGGAGATTCCCCCCGGCGTAGTTCCTCCACGCGCCAATCATGTAGGCGCGCGAGGACTATCGCCTCCAGATCCCACGGCGGCAATCCGGCAAGGAGACACACCGCTTCGCGCGAGATCGTGCGGTACCCTCGGGCCATCCTTAGGGCCATCACCTTTTGGGGCGCGTTCAGATAGTTGGCAGCACGCTGCCGCAAGGAACGCGCCCACACCGGGGCCCCGTAGAGGGCCATGGACCGCACGACCCCCGCGTAGAGCCTCCGGCAGGAGGCGTTTGGTCCCCCCAGGTTGGGCAGGAGCCGCCTGAAAGCAGCCCCGGCCCGCTCCAGTTTGGGTGCCAAACGTCGGAAATGTTCCACGAAGTTCCACCGGCTGTCGAGGACGAGCCCTAGGTACTTCAGCGTCAACTCGACGCCGATGGAAACCCCTCCTACCGTCAGCAAGGATCCCGACGGTGGCGTACTGCCTCGGCCATGAAAACACATGGCCTCGGACTTGTGCAGTGCCACCTCGAGACCCAATTGCCGGATCCTCTCTACGACTGTCGCAACCCCGCGTGTCATAACGTCGGCCGCCTCCGCGTACGACCTCCCCTGTGCCAGCACCAGCGTGTCGTCAGCGTAACAGATGACGCTGACGCCGCTAGGGAGGTCGGCTCGCAGCACCCAGTCGTAACCGATGTTCCACAGCGGCGGCCCCAGAACCGAACCCTGTGGGACACCGCACGACATCTCTCGCCGGTTCCACTCACCGCTGTGACTAGGGTAGATTACTGCCCGGTCGGACAGGTAGTCCCCGACCACACGACGAAGGTAGGTCGGCACCCGATGATACCGGAGTGCCTCCCCAATGCAGCTCCAGGGCATGGTGTTGAAGGCGTTAGCGATGTCGAGAGACACCGCCAAGACAACACCACCCCGGGAGACCGCATCCCCCGTCGTGAGGGCTCTGACGCGCATGACGGCGTCCACCGTAGAGCGCCCCTTGCGGAAACCAAACTGGTTGTCCGCAAGATCCGGCCCCGTTCCCGCTAGGTGCCCGGCGAGGCGGTCCGCAATGACTCTCTCGAAGAGCTTGCCCACCTCGTCGAGCAACACCACGGGCCGGAATGCGGACGGAGGTCGTACCGCCCCCCCTATGGTGGCCCTATCGGCCCAGACAGGTGCCCCGTAGCACATACAACCCAAGTAAGTAGCCCCATATATAGTTTTTAGGGTTTGAAATGATAGACCCCAAGTAGCCTTTGATATTCTCGTCAAGGCGTAGAAGTACTTCTAAAAGCGGGCCCCTTTTTGATATCATCATCATCATATTATTGCAGTTTGTACATGTCACTGACTTTTTTCAATATCAGGTATGTCCAGGGATGAGCAAGTAAAAATAAAAGCGAGTGTCAAGTGTGGTCAAGTACGAGTCGGACACGCATGGAAAGGTTTCCGAACCAATTTCTTTTTTTTATATGTAATTTTAACACCTACAGACTATTTATAGGTTTTCCTGTAATTTTTAGGTATAGAACGATTATCTGCAATTTTTTTTTCAAACTTTAGGCTCAGAAGTTTCGGAGTTAAGGAGAATGTCATTTCAACCCTTTCATTTGAAATGTCACACGATACAGTTTGAAAAACATTTTTATTTTAATTTTCTAATTTAAGAGTCCTATTACAAATCGTAAATGCTCGTTTGCAATAGATCAAGTTACGTTGGTCTGCGTTGGGGGTACATCTATAGTCCGCGAAACTATTTGATACTTACTAGTCTGAATAGGATTATAGTTTATTTGGGCGCTCGCGCGAGACTGAGGAGCGCGCGCGCTGAATTGACGCAGAATTTATAGTACTTTAATTTTGTTTATTGTAATTTTGTTGTATTATATTGACAAACGAAAACCAATGAAACGTATTCATTGTTGATTGAAATTTTATATCATATAAATTTATTTGATTAAATTGATTTTATTTGGAATATAATGGACGCTGAATGAAGACAATTCTGGCTTAAATTAGGCTTTCTTTACGTTTTTTTCCGTGAAAACTCAAGGAATTTCAAGAAATTCTAGAACTCCAATAAACAAGTAAAACATTCAACTGAACTTTTAGTAATTTCAGCTTTTAAAAGAATTGATTGTAACAATGTGAATTTGACCGTCAAAGTTCCATCGCCGACATTTTTTCTTGCAAACTGAGTTCGTAAAATATTTATAGTAAATTACACGAAAAGAAAAATGAAAATGTGTAACTCTAACTTACAAGAAAGAGACTGGCACTATCGTTATTCAGGATCAAATAATTAAAATATCTTACTGCTGCTGAAAATTACAGCGTCAAAAATCATGAATTTCCGTAAAAAATGTAATAGGACTCTTAACCCCTGTCTGTGTTTGGGTCACAGAAGTCCATAATCATGTAAGTATGTATACCGAATTTCAACAATATCGGTCATGTAGATCCGGAGAAAACTGGCTGTGTCAGTCGGACAGACAGACAGACACCCGAGTGATCCTATAAGGGTTCCGTTTTTCACGGATATTTGGAACACTAAAAATATATCAATATTTATCTATGTGAAAATTATCGATACATCGTCAGTTTTAGTTTGATTCATTAAAACATTAAAAGTTAAACATTAGAGGTTATAAAGTAAAGTGGGTGATGGACGAGCGAGCTAGTACCTGTACTTAGAGCTCGCCGACCATAGACACACGCGCGAAAAAGGTCGTTGAAGAACAGTCCAAGGTTTACAAACCTCGTATGGTAAATACGTCGCATCCCTACTTCGATATTTCTTGCCCATTCCTAGTTATGTCAATTGTCACCTGAGTTCACTGACGTATAAATCATAGTTTGAGTTGACGATTCTATCAGAGGTTATGTTTTTTTGAGTTGTAAAGAATTGCAGTGTTTAGTTAATTAATTATTCAGTGATAAAAGTGCAATTCTGTGAAAGCGAACAATTCAAGTGAGGTTCATAAGTAGAAAAAAATGGTAAGCAATACTACTGTACTTACTTGGTAACCGCAGTGTTTCAAAAAGTAATTCATCTGCTGCTTGTTTTAGATTTTTAATTTTTTCTAGAATATAAGAAGAAAATATATCAAGTTTGTGTTTGACAATTTCCGAGTACTTACAACAACACTTCTTTCTAAACTTTATGAAATAAAACGTAATGGGTGTGTTTTATCACTTAGCTCGCTACTTCGTTTTCGTGTGTTAACATACCGCCCCTAAGACGACCCACTGACCACATAATTATATGAATATAACTACATACTACACTTAAATTATATAAATAGGTATCCATTTATGGCACTCGGATTTCGTAGATTTCTGTTAGATTAAAGCATGTTTGTAATTAGATCAGTATCTAATCTCTATAGTTACTAAAAGAGATTACCTTCTACTTTTTTTTAAAATAATACACCTCCTTGTAATGTTGGTTTACAAAATTCGAATATTCTGGCTAGCATGCTCCATCTTAGACTGCATCATTGTTTACCATCAAGTGAGATAGTGGTCAAACGTATGCCTATCAATAGTAAAACGAAAAAAAAGATATCAGAATACAATTACTCTTTTTCTTTTTCAGGCTCGCAATGCAGAAAAGGCCATGTAAGTATTATGTTAAGTTTATGTACATTACATTTGTGTACATTAGTGTCACAACTGGTACAGCAATAGCAGGCTAGGCTAGGCGCCAGATAAATGTGCAATAACCACACCCAAATACATTTATTGACTTTCTTAATAAAAAAAAAAACAAAGACAAATCTGAACATAAACTTTTACGTGATCCTTAACATTCTTTAGTAGTAAAAACGATTCATGCTTTATTGTTTCTATGACGGGTTATTAAGGAAAGGCCAATGTATTTTATTGCAAGTTTACCTGGTGCCTACCTTAGGTATATTATTGTACAGCCCCTAAGACGAACCACTGACCGAAATATGATGTATTTGCAGGTGAACACTAACATAGAAATATAAAAAAACAGGAGAAGTGGCAAGGGACCGTGTCGGTGTCCGCACAATATGCTCACATTGACCATGTAGGCAAATGGTTGTCTCGTTGAACTAGTGCGTTTTCGACCGCGTTTGTGACAAATTATAAAATTTCCGTGTTGTTCAGTGGTTGCTGGTAAAAACTAAAACTTTGTTGGAATCACTTCCCATATCTAAGTATAAGTATTTTACTATATTTATCTTTAAAATCATGAAAAACAACAAATCGTAAAATATATTATCTAGCTTTTACTGTTTTTAGGGTTCCGTAGCCAAATGGAAAAAACGGAACCCTTATAGATTCGTCATGTCTGTCTGTCTGTCTGTCTGTCCGTCCGTATGTTACAGCCACTTTTCTCCGAAACTATAAGAATTATGCTGTTGAAACTTGGTATGTAGATGTATTCTGTGAACCGCATTGAGATTTTCACACAAAAATAGAAAAAAAAACAATAAATTTTTGGGGTTCCCAATAAAAATACTTAGAACTGAAACTGAAAAAAATTTTTTTTCATCAAACCCATACGTGTGGGGTATCTATGGATAGGTCTTCGAAAATGATATTGAGGTTTCTGATATATTTTTTTTCTAAACTGAACAGTTTGCGAGAGAGACACTTCCAAAGTGTTAAAATGTGTCCCCCCCCCCCCCCCCGTAACTTCTAAAATGAGAGAATGATAAATCTAAAAAAAATATATGATGTATAATAACATGTAAACTACCAGCGAAAAATTGGTTTGAAAGAGATCTAGTAAGTAGTTTTTTTTTTAATACGTCATAAATCGTAAATCGCAACTTTTGCTTATAATATAATACCTACAGTTTTATTTTATTTTTTTTATTTATATGCGTACGTTTGACCGCTATCTCACCTGATGTTAAGCGATGATGCGGTCTAAGGTGGAGCACGCTTGCCTAGAAGTAACCTATTCACTCTTGACAAGACTCCCAGGTTGTAGCTATCAGGAAACACAGACTCAGGCAGGGAATTCCACTCCTTAGCTGTACGCACAATGAATGTATTCCCAAAACGTTTTGTGCGTATAGGTGGGATGTCCACCATGTACCGGTGGTACATCGCCGTACGTCTTGTGGTCCGATGGTGGAACGGGCTTGGCGGAATTAAGTTATGCAATTCCGTCGCACACTCCCCAAAATGTAAACGATAGAAAACCGACAGGCCAGCAACTCGGTGTCGATGCTCAAGACTTTGGAGCTTCGATTCGGCGAGCTTATCATCACCGATGATCCTCTTGGCTCGTTTTTCAATTGACTCGAGGGCATCAAGCTGGTATCTGGCAGACCCGTCCCAAAGATGAGAGCAGTATTCCATACACGATCGAACTTGCGCTTGATACAGTTTAAGAAGCTGTTCCGGCGTGAAGTACCGTCTCACCTTTGCCAGGATCCCCAACTTTCTAGCAGCCACTTGAGCCTTGGCCTCTATGAAGGGGCCAAAATTGAGGGTGGATGTTAATGTAACACCAAGAAGCTCAAGTCTGTCGGTTATCGGCAGGGTTACACCGCGGAGAGATGGAGCAGGGTCGAATTGACTCCTTTTAGCGGAAAAAAGACACGCTTGGGTCTTCGCAGCATTGAACTTGACCAGATTGGCATCGCCCCATTCGGAGACAGCCTGTAAGGACACGTTCAAGCGCTCAACCATAGCCTCCCGGAGAGACCGGGTCTGTGACCCACCAGCTCGTGCGTCAGACACGTATCTCTCAGCAACAGTGCTGTCGTCTGCATACCCAAAAGTACCGGGTTTTAGCAGATCGTTAATATGCAGCAGGAACAATGTTGCCGAGAGTACTGACCCCTGAGGAACCCCGGCATTAATATCCAGCAGTCCGGACGAGCAGAACAGTTTTGTACGGAACCCTCGGTGCGCGAGTCCGACTCGCACTTGGCCGGTTTTTTCTTGTTTTCGAATATCACAGCGACTATACTATTTTTGTAATAAATACATTGCTCCTTTACGACTACCCAAGTTTGTCACTAAGTAACTGGACAAGCAATGTAAATAACAAAACTTAAGCGGATACAACTGATACGGCCGCTGCTTCTTGAGACGTGTTAGTGATGCGCTTATTCAGATCCACTTACGTAGTCTATCGACAACACTGTCGATTGACTAATTAAATTTAGCTAAAATAGTTTATTTTTCAATTTGTCATCTGTTTTAATCTGCTTGGAAGATCGAAAAAAAAAACTTTTTTTTACTTATTACAATAATTTTACAGCCTAGTAGAGACATGCGTTACCAACTTTCGAAGACATGCCGTTTTTATTTATAAAAAAAATAAATTAGATTCGCAAAGATTTTTACTATACAAAAATAAATGGAAAATTCAAAAGTCATTTATTCAAATTAGGCTGAGAGCCAGCAATTTTTGAACGTCAAATTCTACAAAAGACAGTCCCCCAAAACGTCACCACTTCCTAGTGTTTTAGCTATGGAGAAGAAGTGGCCAACAAACTCCCCAGCAACACATCTGTCTGTTACGTTTTATGAACTAGAATTTATACAATGAGAAGAATGCAAAGTAATTAATACATGACACAAAACAAAAAAAGTAACAGCTAGCACACTATGATACCACAAAACAAAATACACATGAACACAACAAGAACATTCGATAACTTTCCTATTTAGGTCAATCACTAGCATAAATGTAAAATAAATTGCTTTTGTATAACACAACGATAGCGGCCGTTGTTTTTGTGTGCGTGAGTTGTATGGTGCACGGTAAGTACACGCTGGGTATGATGGGATAAAGTACATAATTGATTGTCTGGTACAGTCTGTTTTAAGAAATGTGGCTGTGTGCGCGACTACGTATCTAAATCACCATATTCTTATGAGTAGTTATTGGTGGACTCACACCAATCATACCTAATAACCAAATCGATTATATTCTCCGTCTCGAAACGGGAACAATAAAAACTTTGTTCCAATAAAGGTCGTCCAACCAGGCTTACGCTGACTTGGGTGTATCGGTAGACTAGTCGCGGAGGGTAGCGGGATCCGAGGGACGTTGCGCCGCTGGCCGACCGCAGGTATTTGGGGGCCTAAGTAATGTGCCAGCCACATATGAAAGGCTCCACCAACTGTCGAAAAATCATTTTTGACAAATAAAATATCTTTTATCCCGGAATGCACCATCGTGCTGGTTGGCAACCAGACGAGAGGGCCCGATGGACATTTCCGGGGGGGGGGGGGGGGGCTCGGGCGTCCCCGCAGTCTCCAGACTAGTCCCCCAATGATGCCGTCCTGTCTGAGCGTGCCTGAAGGTTAGCAGCATGGAACCTCGTTTCACTTCCTTCTCCTCTCCTTCCTTCACTCCCACACATGAAAAGGAACCAAAAAAAAGCAAACGCTGTACAGCGGCAGCACTCCCTCTCTCACAAAGTGCACCTCAGCAACATTCGAGGTCTGGACTCAAACCTCGCCGCAGTCCATCACCACCTGGAGTCTGAGAAACCAGCGCTCTTGTTCCTTGCCGAGACGCAGATCGGATGTCCGTTAGACGTGTCGTACCTCTCGTACCCAGGGTTTACCCTGGAGCACCACTTTAAACCACGCGCGGGCGTATGTGTGTACGCCCGGGACGACATCTGCTATCGGCGTCTCGGCAACCTTGAGAACTCTAGGTTCTCAACGCTATGGATTCTTGTGGACACCGGCCTGGACAAAATTGTCTACGCCTGTGTTTACCGTTCGCACAGCGGTGATTTGGAGACAACTGGGCTCACTCAACACCTAAGTGAGGCGGCGGATGCGGCTCAGCAGCGGTATCCTTCTGCCCAGTTGGTGTTACTGAGGGACTTCCATCATGAGGAGTGGCTTTTCCCATACCAGTGCACAGACCATGCTGGACGAGAGACGCAAAAGCTAGCTCTAGCGTTAAATCTTACCCAGCTGGTCCAGGGGGCAACAAGGGATGTTGAGTCGCACACTGCCAATTGCTTGGACCTTCTAGCGTACGCCATTCACATCTGGAGTGAGGCCATTGAGAAGCACGGTGAAGCACTTGCCTTGCGATGGCCTTATTAGTAAGCTTCCTTCCTTCGGTCTGCCCGCCAGATTGTGTGATTGAATTGCAGATTTCCTGAGGGATCGGTCTATCCGGACTGCTAGATATTAATACCGGGGTTCCTCAGGGGTCAGTACTCTCGGCAACATTGTTCCTGTTGCATATTAATGATCTGCTAATACCGACGACAGCACTTGCCGAGTGCAATCGTGCTAATGCGTTAAAGTATGAGGCTTACCTAGCATGGGTTGACTCGCAAAGCAAGTGACGTGATTCAGAAGAAGAGAGCCTTCAACAGGGCTGCCAAGTCCTGCAAGAAGGTGTTGAGGAGGGCTCGGTTCGACCACATTAGCCAAATAGGGAACAAACTTGCTTCATACCCAGCAGGTAGTAAAGCTTTTTGGTCCCTGGCTAAGTCGTTCGAATAGAACTTCTGCCGCCCCTCACTGCCACCACTGCTGAGAACCGACGGGTCGCTGGCCCACTCCGCTGAGGAGAAAGCAAACTTGTTCGCCTCTATGTTTGCGGAATCGTCACGTCTGGATTCTGGTGGCGCGAGGCCCCCTACTCCTCCTGTTGGATGCGGGTCGTGTATGCCGAACATAAGCATTCATCAGAGAGACGTACTTAGGGTACTGCGTAACATAAACGTGAACAAGGCTAGTGGCCCCGACGGGTTTCCAGCAATTGTACTGAAGACTTGTGCGCCTGAGTTGTCTCCGATCTTGACACGCCTATTTCGCCTTTCGTTTGAAACTGGGAAAGTGCCGAAGGCTTGGAAGCAAGCTAACGTACAGCCCGTGCCCAAGAATGGTAGTCGAGCTGACCCGTCAAATTATAGACCCATCTCAGTAACGTCCATACTCTGAATCGTAAGCTCCTGACATACCTAGAAGCGAACGATATCCCTAGTGACCGACAATACGGCTTTCGCCGAAATCGGTCCACTGGGGATCTTCTAGCGTATGCCATTCACATCTGGAGTGAGGCCATTGAGAAGCATGGGGAAGCACTTGGGGAGACCAAGACATCTCAAACCCGGTACCTTTGGGTATGCAGACGACAGCACTGTTGCTGAGAGATACGTGTCCGGCGCACGAGCTGGTGGGTCACAGACCCGGTCTCTCCGGGAGAGGGCTATGGTTGAGCGCTTAAATGTGTCCTTACAGGCAGTCTCCGAATGGGGCGATGCCAATCTGGTCAAGTTCCATTGAACTTGACCAGCTGCGAAGACCCAAGCGTGTCTCTTTTCCGCTAAAAGGAGTCAATTCCACCCTGCTCCATCTCTCCGCGGTGTAATGACATCTTATTTTATTTAACTAATTTTGACATTTATAATTTTTATGATTTAATTTTATGATTTGAAATGTATAATTTTGATATTTTTTACTAGATTTTTATTTTTTTTATGTGATCTTTATTCAAATAATTTTTTTACCTTTAATTTTGGAGTTCAATTTTATTTGCATGCCCATACGACGGTAGAATATGGAGGACTCTTAGAATAACGTTATTATTTTAAGGGAGGACTTTATTATGTAAAAAAGAACATCTATGTACCAAATACCCATGTTTGCAATAAATAAATGATTGATTGATTTCATAGAGGCCAACGCTCAAGTGGCTGCTAGAAAGTTGGGGATCCTAGCAAAGGTGAGACGGTACTTACCGGTACCGGCCGGAACAGCTTCTTAAACTGTATCAAGTGCAAGTTCGATCGTGTATGGAGTACTGCTCTCATCATTGGGACGGATCTGCCAGATACCAGCTTGATGCCCTCGAGTCAATAGAAAAACGAGCAAAGAGGATCTTCGGCAATCACAGGCTCGTCGAATCGAAGCCCCAAAGTCTTGAGCATCGACGCCATTGAGTTGCTGGCCTGTCGGTTTTCTATCGGTTACATTTTGGGGAGTGTGCGACGGAATTGCATAATTTAATTCCGCCAAGCCCGGTCCACCATCGGACCACAAGACGTACGGCGATGCGCTACCGGTACATGGTGGACATCCCACCTATACGCACAAAACGTTTCGGGAATACATTCATTGTGCGTACAGCTAAGGAGTGGAATTCCCTGCCTGAGTCTGTGTTTCCGGATAGCTACAACCTGGGAGTCTTTAAGTCAAGAGTGAATAGGTTACTTCAAGGCAAGCGTGCTCCACCTTAGACCGCATCATCGCTTAACATCAGGTGACATAGCGGTCAAACGTATGCCTATCAATAGTAAAAATAATATAATAAAAAAAACTTTGTTTTATATTATAACTAGCTTTTGCCCGCGGCTTCGCTTGCGTATAATTTGGTCTGCCACATTAATTATATTTTTTTTATGTAACTTCACATCGTACATCCCAGATTTCTAACTTCAAAATTAGTTTCCATACAATATTTGAACTCCTATACCTAATATTTAGGGAGTCTCTTGAGGGTGGAATTATCTGAATTCCTTTCTAAGTGCTCATTATTTTAAGCTGCAAATTCCAAAATGCTAAGTCCAGTGGTTTCTTCATCAATCTTTACCTGTATGGTGTGTTTATAAAAAGTAGCCCTATGTCCTTCCCCGGGCTTGAGATTATCCTATCCAGCACAAACGGATTACTAAACACTGACTAATAAACAGGCGGACCAATGTTACTTGCGTTTAATCACTACATAGGTAGTATAAAACAAAGTAGCTTTCTTTGTCCCTATGTCCCTATGTATGCTTAAATTTTTAAAACTACGCAACGGATTTTGATGCGGTTTATTAATAGATTTTGTAATAAGTAAAGAATTATGTGGTATGTAATTGGAATAGGTGAACATCTGTGTTATTTATCTGTGTTTTTACTGCAATGCTTGGATTGCGTTGTTCGCCCCTCCCCCGCGACCGCGACGCCGCATCGCGCTCCGCCCGTGCTGCAGCCGCCGTTAGGCCATGAAGGTATAGATAAATATGGAGTCCAGACTTGGAACAACTTTTTGAGTCAAATACCTACGCAATTCTATCTCACTCTATGGTGGCCGACTTCTCTTTCTTGTGTGGACTTAGTGTGGAAATCTCTTTTATGAAATCTCCTTCTAACTTCTTAAAAAGACTCACCAAACTAACAGAATCTGAAGTAAAACACTTTTAGATAATGTGTCTACAAATAAATAGTTGAACTACGATTACTTATATAAAAAATCCTTAAATTGTAGATCACGGATGCTTTTCGTGATTGGCATATAATGTGAATTTTAATCCCATTTCCTTGGGATTTGGTAGTGTGGCAACATTGACCGCCATATTTCAAGTTGTCAGTAAAAATGTTCCAACATGGCGCTTGTTTACATTACGGTTCACAGCTTCGTTTGAAATATTTGTCTGTAATTGAAGGTATAATCAAAGAAATGGTGCACAGTTGTGAAGAGCATGGTTGCGGTAATACGTGGTGTCCAGGAGGTGATATACAATTTCACGTGAAAGTGTTTAAATCGTGATTTCTGACATTGAGTCATTTTAAACATATTTCTTTGTTTTTTCTATGAATTAGGTATACTGATAACTATGTCAATATCAAATAGGTTTTCATCGATTTTCATTGACTTAGTGCAATTTTATCTTTTTGTTTACATCGGAAGTAATTTTGAAGTAGTGTGACCATATTGAGAATATACCTGGGACTTTCTCCGGGATCTTTAATATTAAATAAATAAATAATAAATAAAAAAATAAAAAATTTATTGAAATAACATGTTTACAAAAAAGTGTACATTATAGTGCAGTTGTATATATTAATCTAGATCTACATTAGGATAATAATTATCTAAATTTAAACTATGGAAGACAAATATGAGTTTACAGTCAAAAATAGAACTCTGAAAGTAATGTAGTGCGTTGCCTGATCTAGGTTTACTTAAACCTGTGTTTCAGGCCACCTCTCTGCGAAAGTATTTGTTAAATGGGAAAGTCATTGAATTAAATAAAAATAAAATATTTTCAAAATCTAAGCAGATACAATATTTTGCATAACCTTATCATAAACTACGCTTATAGATCCTGATTTAAATCTACAACTAAAATACTAATTTTAGGTAACTACAGTTAAGTCAGCTACTTTAGTTCAGCACCTCTAGTAGTTTTTCCGTGTCCGAGTAATTTAGTTTTGCTAAATAATCAAATAACATTATACTACACTTATAATAACTTACATTATATATCTGAAGCAATTTGTTAAATTTATTATATAAGAATGGTCCTAGAAATAAATAGAATCTTTTTGAGAAAGCATGTTTAGTTTGATGGTTCGTGCAAACCAGATCCTTTCTTCTTTTTTCTGAAGGTACAGGTTTAAACTCTAGTTCATTGTGTTGTAGTAAAACTATACTTAAAACAAAAAGTTGTCGAACTGTTAGCACCTTGCATGCCATATAAAGCTGGTGTGTGGGAAATCTAAATGGGCGACGGGTGGCGACTTTTAGAATTGCTCTTTGAGCACGTTCTAGCAGTAGTAAGGTTGATTTTGCGGCACAATATTAAATGTGAACATGTTTCTTAGTCATTAAATCATACACATAGTCATACGGGGAACGAATGTCTGTTATTAAATATTTTGTAATTAATTATTTAGAGCATAAAATAATATAACAACAATGTTTTTTCTTTATTTCTTAAAAATAGTACTCAGAGGAAACTGTAATCATCCATTGCATCATTGAAAATGAAATTTTATGAAAGAGCATTTTCAACAACCTAATGGGAACCTCCACACACAGTTTTATGTTTCTAGCAATATAGTAGTTGACATATTATTATGGCAAAAAGTAATGTTCTTGATATAATTTTCAGATATCAAGTGACACGTGAAGAGTCTATAGTGAAAATAGCTGATCTGGCTACACCAAGTGCTAATTTTGGCAGTTAGAGTAAATGACATCGAAAATAAATAAATATTGTATCATTTATATCACAACATTTTACTCCTCTGTTACAAGAAATTAACCATCCGATCATGAACTCAATTTATTGCAATGAAATGCATGAAACCATACTGCTTAAAAATAGCAAATACTATTTTTAACAAGCATATTATACGTGCTTACATGCGAGTCATACAGAAAATATACTCAGTGATTAACGTGGGTGGAGACAGAAACTACACAGAGCAATGATCGTTAGTCTACACTAATATTATAAAGAGGAAAACTTTGTTTGTTTGTTTGTTTGTTTGTTTGATTGTAATGAATAGGCTCAAAAACTACTGGACCGATTTTAAAAATTCTTTCACCATTCGAAAGCTACATTATCCACGAGTAACATAGGCTATATTTTATTTTGGAAATAAATAGGGTTCCGTAAGATATTTGGGTTTTTCGGACACAAGGTGTAAAAATCAACCAGAAAAGCTACTTATTTTGCGTACGCTGCCTAAACTATAAAAGATAGAACCATAAATTGTTCTAATTAATTGTAGATCTTATAAATATCTACAAAAAAGTCCGCGACACACTATACCTATCTATGTCGAGTGAGGCACAACAACCATTTTTTTATTTAAAAATCTTGATTTTTTTTGGACTACATTTAAATGCGTTTATTTTACTCATGCTATTAATCCTTATCAAAATAAAGTGTTTCATCACTAAGTACAGTTTATGTAGATAATATTTGGTATATGAATGATTAAAATCGTACGTTTTTTTTTTAAGTTATGGCGAAATTAAAATATTACGATTTCTGCTGCACGGCCCGTTGCGAAGTGGACGTCACAAAGGCGGGGGTGCGCGTGCGGGAGGGGAGTTCAGATCTATGAGTAAGGTACAGTAGTGCGATTCACTAAGGAAGAACATCTTTACAACCAAGAAATCATCGTTGAAACATCTGATGTGGCATATATTTAACAGATGTTTCAACGATGATTTCTTGGTTGTAAAGATGTTCTGCCTTAGTGAATCGCACTACAGCAGTGCTATTCTGTAACAACATTTTCGTGTCTCGACAGCGGAATCCGAGGTGAGTTTCAAATTCGTATAAATATAAGACCTTATGATGTGTGAAATAAAGTTCACTTTGTAAGCTTAGTCACTCAGGTGAAGTCGATATCGAAATGGTTATTACAGAATAGACTAGCTGGTCGGCTCCCTACGCAGCGGTCGTGCGCGAAGTCTAAAAATTTTCGTGCGATTTTTTTTAGATTTCACACAATTTTTATTAGACACCGACGCAAAAGTTCTTCTCAGAGCTAAACAACAGTTCTTCTTAGAGCCAAACAACAGTTATTTTCAGGGCTAACCAACAGTTCTATACAGGGCTAACCAACAGTTCTTTTCAGGGCTAACCAACAGTTCTTTTCAGGGCTAACCAACAGTTCTTTTCAGGGCTACACAACAGTTCTTTTCAGAGCTAGAATATTACACGCTATTAACATTTTCTTAAACATTTGAAAATGCCTAAGAGAGCCAGGTCTCAACTTACTAAACATAGTTCTCAAGCATGGGCAGTAAGAATACGCCGTATGGGAGAATCTTCACCTGAACGTTCACAACGCCTTGCTGAACAGAATTAGAGAAACTCTCAGGTAGGTACGCGCACGAGAGTCGAGTGTCGAACGTTCGCAACGACATCTGAGAACCACTGAGTTATATAATATTCGAATCTCAGGAACTACTGGTCCGATTTGAAAAATTATTTCAGTGTTAGATAGCCCATTTATCGAGGAAGGCTATAGGCTATACATACATATATAATTAAGCTAAGTCAAAAAGGAGCGCAGAATTAATGGAAAATGTGACGCAGACGAAGTTGCGCGGGTCAGCTAGTCATGTATAAAAGAATAGTTACTAAATGATTTTAATTTGGAAAGTGTTTTTATATAATTACTAGCACTTCGCCCGCGACTTCATTGGAGCGGGTTAACTAAGTACTCCATGAACTTCATCTCCTATATATCCGTGTTAATAATAAAATAACCATTCAAACTTTTATACTGTAACAAACGGCTTGTTTTATGCGTAATTTGTACGCATAGGTACATATTGTCCACTCAACGGAAAGCAACTACTTACCAAGTGCTGTCCTGAGAAAAAAGAATAACGGTCACCCTACTTAGAAAGAGAGGGTTAGACCACATTGAGCGAGATAGCGATACTTCATTTCTGCTTCAAGTAGGTATTCGAAGTGTGGACTCCATATTTATCTATACCTTCATGCGTTAGGCGCTCCGTTCAAGTCAATCATATCGTGATAACTTTTAAACTATTCTGCCAAATTACTTAGTGTGAAAGACAAAGTTTATCTATATTAAATATTAATGCGAGAAATGTATTCATTTTGATAAGAGTTTGATAAATATACTAATATGTGCATTGTAAAATAGTAACAAATTTAATTAGATTTATGGTTCACAATTTTGGTCGTACTGGCTTGCACATAAAAGGTATACCTATATATGCTGTCGCGGACTTTTATTTAGATCTACTTAAGACAAACAATCCTGCGGTATATCATCTTTATGTACTATGCGAGCCAAATAAGAATAGTACTGTCAAGACACCATTTTGTTCCGCAATACTCGCGAACTTCATAACCAAAGCGTAAGGTTTGCAAAAAAATAAATGAAGAAAAATATACTCAGTTTAATTATTTTTGTTCACATTGTTGGAATTTCTAATAAATTTTACGCTAAATTATTTTATACATGATAGGATATGGAAAAAAAAGAATGTTTAAGAAACAAAGTCAACAATGATAACAAAAAAAAAAACAATGAAGTCCAGTAGGTAACTGAAATAACACACACGCGCATATACACGGAACTCTTAGTTGCGTAGCAAAATGGCGACATATAAGGGTGACCAGTAGTATTTCGTGAAATTACCTTTAATATAAAGGTGATTTCACGAAATACTACTGTACTGTACTGAATAAAAAATATAACTTATTTTTTTTTCAGTCTTTTTTTGCTGGCAGTACTAATTTGACTGCTTTCGTATGAAGTTGGCAGCAAGCGCAATCCTATTCTATTTGGTTCGCATAGTAACTCCATTGGTTTAGGCAGCGCACGCCAAGATAGCTCTCGGATGGAAGATTTTTTTCCGATTTAATTGACACGTATCGTTATAGTATGACCAAAATTACATAAAATCATTATATATTGTAGCCTATGTGTTATTCTGATGAATAACCTATATTACTGTAAAGTTTCATCCAAATCCGTCCAGTAGTTTTTTCGTGAAAGGGTAACAAACATACATACACAAACATCCATCCTCACAAACTTGCATTTATAATATTAGTAGGATATGTAGTGATAGTGAAATAAAGGATAAGTAAAAAAATAAATTGTTCAATGGTTCGTTTGCAGGACAACGTTGGCGCGATGGCGCGCGGCGCAAGTGCAAGAGGCCGGGGGGCAGCGCGAGCGCCGGCCCTACCTCGCATCCGAGTGCACCGACCTGCCGCAAGCTGAGAAATGGAGACTGCAGATAGTCCGAGAAATAGCAAAGAAAGTTGCACAGATACAAAACGGTAAGTTATTTAAGCTGTTGCCATTGATGACTACAATAATAACAATAGTATTTATTTGCAGGAATATGAGTAGAACAAGCGGACAAATACACAGAATAAAGGTCTTTGAAGGGGTGATTATACTCATCATTATGAACAACTTTTATTGTGAGACTAACCCCGAATCCCGAAAAAAACATCCATATTAAATATTTATTGGAGGTTGTTACAAAAATTGATACCTAACACAAAACCCACAATGTATTTTTTTTTTTGTTAGTTTTCTGAGTATGTTGAATGGACATTTGGAAGGACCCCTAATCTATACTAATATTATAAAGCAGAAGAGTTTGTTTGTTTGTTTGGTTGGTTGAACGCGCTAATCTCAGGAACTACTGGTCCGATTTGAAAAACTCTTTCAGTGTTAGATAGCCCATTTATCGAGGAAGGCTATAGGCTATATATCATCACGCTATGACAAACAGGAGCGGAGCAGTAATGAAAAATGTTACGCAGACGACTTTGCGCGGGTCAGCTAGTAATAATATTATAAAGCAGAAGAGTTTGTTTGTTTGTTTGGTTGAACGCGCTAATCTCAGGAACTACTGGTACGATTTGAAAAATTCTTTCAGTGTTAGATAGCCCATTTATCGAGGAAGGCTATAGGCTATATATCATCACGCTATGACAAATAGGAGCGGAGCAGTAATGAAAAATGTTACGCAGACGACTTTGCGCGGGTCAGCTAGTTATGTATAAACTGCGTGATTATATCATAATTTTTGTACATCATGAAAATATAAAGGTTCGTGTTTTGTTTTCGGTTGTATGATAGGTGTAGCATGCTTTAGCTCATTCGTAAATAGGTACCGAAGTTTATGACTACCTTTTATACACACGGGTGGTCACTGGTCAGGTTACATGCTGCGAAACTAGCCAACCTACATTTAATACACACATTATGAACATTGGGACTGTAACTGACTGGCATAGAGAGACACAATCATTAGGAAGCTATATTAATTGAGTGATTTAAAATATTTGTCATAAATCGGTAGGGCTATGGCTATCATCAAGACATCAATCATTTAAAATGTGAAATTTTTGTTAAAATAAAATATTTCTCTCTTTCTTTCATAGTACGTATAGTATTTAATAAATTCTGAAATGGAAGATGCCGAGGCAGCTTCGGTTCAAGGTTCAACTAAGGAACCAAGTATAAAGTCAGCGGTGGCTACTGCGCCATCCCCGGCGCCGACTGCGTCGCCTACTGCGCCATCCCCGGCGCCGACTGCGTCGCCTACTGCGCCATCCTCGGCGCCGACTGCGTCGCCTACTGCGCCATCCCCGGCGCCGACTGCGTCGCCTACTGCGCCATCCCCGGCGCCGACTGCGTCGCCTACTGCGCCATCCCCAGCGCCGTCTGCGTCGCGGGCGAGTCCCCGGCGCAGCAGCACGCTGACCGCCCCCATCCCCGCGCCCACACTACAGTCGCCGCTGAAGTCCGCTGTACCATCACCTACTCAATTGTCTGAAAAAAGATACAAAAGTCCAAAATCACAGTCTCCGAAATACGCTGTCGGATCACCAGTTCAAATGCCCGATAAAGAACAATACAAACCACCCGTGTCACAGTCACTAAAGTACGCTCTATCACCACCACCGATCCAACTGCCTGACACAGGACACAGAAGCCCAAAAGCACTGAGGGCGACACCTAACCAAGGCATTGATTACGATGGGATTATAAGCGATAACGTACAGCATCCTGCAGGTGAAACAGTGAATTCCAAATCGACTAATTTAACTACCAATATAGATAAAATAGCTAGCATGAGCAGAGCGCTTACAAGCGAAGCTAACGCATTGAGACAGTCTATCAAGTGTTTGACTGAGGATATCGCGCGTACCAAACAGGAGCTGTGCTACTGTAAAGAAGAGGATGTTAATTTTCCATATCACTTGTTCCTTATCGAAATGATCATTAATAAAATCCATATGAAGTGTGAATGTTTCGACATAGATTACAATAACTTAGTTATTTCAGCAGTATTTTTAGGAAAACCACCCATTGTGTTATATGATTCGTCTTATGGTAAAATCGATAATTTCAGCAAACTTAATGTCGGAAAGTCGACCATGTTTGCTATGACCTATGATAAAATATGCGGTATTAAGGAATTCGAAATTATTTTGCTGTTGACGAAACAACCTCCATGTTCTACGTGCGTGACGAGAATAGCTGAAACACACATGGACTTCACGGGTGACTTTATCCAATTAAGAGAAGAACTTTGCAAAAAATGGATGGAGGAGCAGCCAACGGACAACATACTGTGCACCACATCAACACCGCTTTCCAAGAACATGTACTATTTGTCATGCTGTGATGGTGAAAACAGAGACTCAATAGGAGTCATCGAGGTGACAGTTCGAATGTCGTTTTTAGGAAAAGAAATAACCACTGCATTCTGCGCTTCACCTAAACCGCAAGGTACTTCATATCTCCTAAAAGAAGATCATGGTATGACAATGTACTCTTGCCATAAGGTTGAAATGGACGACCAGGGCAAAATACTTCTTGATGAAGAAGTTATGTCAAAGAAAGCTACGATTTGCTCAGGAGATCATCACAAAAGATCGGAGAGTCCACAGTCGCAAAGGTCTGTCACAGTATCTAGACGATCTTACGAATGTCCGTCTTTGCCTTGTTGTGATAATGGTAAGTTAGGTATATTATAACATTTATAACCTAAAGTGCCTTATAGAAGTCAATGGTCTAAAGCTAAATATTCATATTATTTTCCAGAGCGACCGCAAAAGTATGACGAAATTTATACCAAAATGAATGTCAATGAATTGAAGATCAGAGTACCGAAGAGCAGTAGAGTAGAAAGAATTGGGAAGTATGACAAGATTCAAGAGTTATGCTCATGTGAAAGTACGGCATACAATACTGGTGAACAAATACAATTCCAACTGCCAAGAGATCCCACATGCTATGATAAGACTTATACATCAAACTTGACATATTCAATGCACGGACAACCACCTGACAAGAAAGACAGGAGGACCATCAACGTAACACCTGCCAACTGCCCCGTACCTGTGGATATGGCAAAAGTCCTGCATCCGCAAAAAGATGTCTTCATTTTAAAAATTGGAAAGAAACTCGAAACAAAAGATAAAAAGACGGACCTCGAAATAGAACTGATTACTCCGAAAGCTCCTCCTTGTGATAAATCTATAGACAGTAACAATGTTGGTCAGCAATGTCCCAGTGACGACCTTCCCAAAAAAAAGAAGCCGGGCAAGAAAAAAAATGACAAAAAGAAAGACAAGAAAGGCAAAGGAAAAAATGCTAAAAAAGGAAAAAAGAAATAACACGTATTATCAGCCTGCATTTTAGCACCTTAAAATAATAATGTTGAGGATATTATTTCTAATGTTATACAACATTAAAAGACCTAAGCTTATTCAGAATTTTCTAAATAATATGAAAAAATAAAAATATCTGCCGCATTTAGTGAACTAGGAAATAAAATTTAAATAATATATCGAGTTACCTTTCAATCAAATATAAAACTAAATTATAATGGTATTATCCATATAGGAGCTAAAGAGCCACTACGTAACAGACAGGACACACAGATACACACTTCAAAGTTAGGTATAACACCTCTTTTTGGTTAAATTCGCTGTGAAACCTCTTCTTCGAAACCTTTTTATAAGTATACGAACAATATATAAATAGTGAAGTGGATTATCAATTTATTTTGTTTTGTCTTATTTATGCATATTAACTATTTTTCTTAACAATTTAGTCTGGTTTTTAGAAATGTATTCCAGACGTAATTTTGAATTTTCGGTAGTTGTTGCAAGTCATTATTCTGTTAACGGTTTCAGTTTCGGTTCAAAATCGTTTTCGGCCGGATACTAATAAAGTGCGAGCACATCATTTTGGAATCATTAGGTTCTCTAACATTAAAACGAATCCTCTTTTTTATTTTTTATTTTAAGTTAGTGTTTGCGCTCGCATCGGGGTAAATAGCTAAAAACATCAAGCCTAGTTGCTACACTTTACACACATACTGTAATTAAACTAATATTACAAAGTTGTCTTCAATAGATGCACGCGATTTTTTTATTTACAAAATGAATTACTTGTAAGCTCTAGTAAACACACAAAAAAATCATTTTTTGAATATCTTCATCAGCGATGAAGTTATAACGCTTCAAAGATGAATATTAGAACGAGAAGTCCGACATGGAATTTGACGTCACAGTCCGTGACGTCTATACATCTGCCATAGAAAACAGCGTTTTCGCGAGAGGGACAGATATATTTGTTTAAAATAATTATATCTCGTTTGTTTTTCGAGCAATTTTGATTCTATTTCCACTGTTAGTAATATATTTTTGTATGTTTTTAGATAAACTGTTTAGATAATAAATATTTTTTTTTATATTGCCTATTACAAGCGTCAGTGCCATGAAAATGACTACAAACCTCTTTGTTTTTTCTAACAGCTGGTCTTGGCGAATTTCGGATACGGGACTTGAACGACGAGATAAACAAACTGATGCGAGAGAAGCGCCACTGGGAGGTGCAGATCAAATCGTTGGGAGGCCCGGACCACGCGCGCGTCGGGCCTAAGATGCTGGACCAAGACGGCAAAGAGGTCCCCGGCAACAGGGGCTACAAGTACTTCGGAGCCGCTAAAGATCTTCCAGGTTTGTAGAACTCGTACCCTACAGGGGTCTTTTTTTTTGGATGGGTAATCCTCAACTTCTCCTGGTAAGGGCGGAGTGCAAGGAGTGACAGGCTTTTATGACTAAAACCCACCCGTGTTCCTTCAAATGTCCTTTGCGTTCCGGGGCCGCGGTAACTTTTTCGATCAATTCATACAGAGGCCTTACCATGCAATGGTAAAGCTACTATTGCTATGATATGAGAAAGCGATGGCAATTATATAGGACGAATAGCACTATCTCTTTTTGATAACGGAATGATGGCAAATACCTATACCTGATAGTACCTACGACACCAGTACAGGAGGACAAATTAGGCTTATGAAAGAGTCATCGAGATGCTCTAGGCAATGGCAAATGACATCCTATCAGCGAATCGATGTATCAACCGCTTTGCTGATATAATGTAACTTGTCTTATGTAGGCATACAGTATCCTGGTGAATAGTTAGTCGCAGAAGAGAGCGAATAAAAATTGCTGGCTAATGTGGCATTCTTTAAACTAATTTCAGCCTTTTTTTTTTAAAGAAAGTAGACTATTCATTGTTATGAAAGTTCTCAGACCAACAAGAAAGTCACACACAGCCATCGCTTCAGTCAGTAGTTTGTCTTTACCATAGGTAAGATATAATAAACAAGGAGATATGCCCGATGGACGAAAATGTTGACGATAGGAACCTTGTGTCTCCAGTATGCCCCTTCCACACGGCAACTACTAAACATAACATCACTACACACAACGTATCAAAAATGGCATGTCCAGAAAATATTATAAACTAGCTTCTTCCCGCGACTTCGTCTACGTAGACTTTAGAACTAGAACTGGCGCGCAACTTTTTTGAGAAAACATGAACATCGAAGTATTTCCGGGGCTGGAATTGCGAGCGTTTAGGATTCAAATGTATCTACCGGTAGACCAGAAACATTACAAACACAGAGAATTCCGGGGCTGAAAGTAAGAATCGCAAGCACTCACAAACTTAAATCCCTTCACCCGTTTTTGCGTGATTGACGGACAAACATCCAAACATACAATCTTTCACATTTATAATATTAGTAGGATACTCCAACGATTATTAACCTAAAAATTACCTTAGGTACATTATGAAAGTTAGTTACGCATTTCTCTAATTCGCTATAAAATAAGTAAAAACAACGTTATTTTACGATCTTCTAACTGGGTTAAAACAGTTGACAAATTGAATAATTAACTATTATGGCAAAATTTCATTCGTCAATCGTCGATAGCCTACGTAAGTGAATCTATGCAAAAACATCACTACGGCGGTTATCACACTGCCACGCATCACGCTGCATATTGCGTGTACCTACGCGCGTAGGTACTTGCGGGAGTGCAGATCTGCATCATCGTGCGGGTTTTTTACGCACTCACGCAGGTGCGTTTTGTGGATTCACAGCGGCTCTCTGTCTCATTTCATTCAATGCCGTTCGCTGTGGTGATATTGCAGTGCAGAGCGTCGCATCTGTTTTGATATTCAAATGGTTATTAGTGTGGAACTCATTCAAGATGCTGCAGTTATACTGTTTGGTTTTTGCAGCATAGCATTTTGTGAATCTAAAAAAAAAACCAGTGCGACTTCCATTTGTTTTATGTTGTTTAATGCCTCTTTATTAGGTCTCATCTCATCTAATTTGAACTTTATGCGAGTTGCATTTAGGTGCATTTTTTCAAACATCCTCCATGGGCAGGTGTTCGCGAGCTATTCGAGCAAGAGCCTCCCCCGCCGCCCCGCCGCACGCGCGCCGACCTCATGCGCGACGTGGACGCGGACTACTACGGGTACCGGGACGACGATGACGGCTTGCTTATGCCACTCGAACAGGAAGCTGAGAAAGAAGGTTCGTTTTATACGATTTTTTTTTTTGCAATCTCATGCATCAACAGCTCCCTATCCAAGCTAGATTGTGCGTTTGTGAACGACTGCTGCGGGGCTGCATATTCGGTTTTTGTTTTACAAACGTAGTTTGTAACTATAATGTTACTAACACTATTAGTCTTGTAACTTGAATTAAATGTTTATTATTAGTAAACGATGAATGAGATCTAAGACTGAGTGAAACCTGAAGAAGGCTCTTAGCTTTGAAGCGTCATCTGTGGCAGATAAAAGCTGGCAGGTTTTCACTCTTTGACTTTAATGACTTTGACTAAATTTATTTAGTAATTCAAACTGCAAAATTAATAACACGTAAACAAAATGGTTTCTCCCTTCCAAATAAGAAATAGCGTAACAGTTACGCCTGACCAATAGATCATTTCGACTTCTGTTAAAACCTATTTCAACTTGTAATCTTGAAATTCTACTTTACAGCAATAGCACGGGCAGTAGACGAATGGAAGAGGAATAAAGAACAAGACAAGGATCAAGACTTACCAGAAGAAGAGGACATTTATCCAGAAGATGTAAGTTTATTGACTTCTGTTATTATTAGTTGATGTTTCACATACACATCTTTGCTGCCAAGCCAGATATGTGTACTAAGGGCCCGAATAACGCCAATGGTCGAAAGGCATCAGTTGTCACCGATATCAAAAAATCTACGTAATTGATACAAAAATCTATCTGTATGTAGGTACAATAATATTATAAATGCGAAAGTTTGGATGTTTGTTACTCAATCACGTCAGAACGGCTGAACGGATTTTGATGACTGGCACAGTAGTAGATTATAGTCCTAAACTACTTAACCGATTTTAATCAAATTTGCACTTACACCGTGTGCAGTTTGATCCAACTTGAAAGATAGGGTAGCTTATATCCCAATTTATGGACGCAATATTATTTAGGGTATTAATGGAAAATGTGACGCAGCAGACGAAGTTGCGCGGGCCGGCTAGTATTATGATATTTTTTAGCCCGAGAGTATGTGCCCACGGGCGGAGCCGCAGACAGGAGCTAGTTAAAATAATCAAAAAACTGCTGGGGGTATTCGTTCTTTTCCTTTAATAACTGCGTATTGCCGGTACTGATCTGTTAGTGAAAGCGCTCAGCGCTCTTCACAATCAATCTGCCTCGTCTTTTCTCAATTACATTGGGGTCAGCTCAGAGTCTAACCGGACGCAGCGAATACCACTATTTTATTTTTTATTCTGTTATTATTTTATTCCTGTCTGGACTCCAAACACGATATCCTTCGGCGACTGGTGTCAGATTTCAGCCTTCCTACATGTGACGACTGACTTCCTGCCTAGCCTTTTCCCAACTGTATTGGGGTCGGCTTCCAGTCAAACCGGATTCAGCTGAATACCAGTATTTCACGTGGAGCGGCTGCCTACCAGACCTCCACGACCCATTAACTGGGTAACACGGTACTCCTTGGCAAAACTGGTGTCAGATTTTCTGGCTTCTGACTATCCGTAACGACTGCCAAAGATCTCCAAATGACAGCTGGGACCAACAGCTTAACGTGCTTTCCGAGGCACGGAGGAAACTCGGTATGTTAGGACTGACAAAGATGGTTGGCTAGTTTTTATCCATAAATATTATTGTTTGTACATTAATATTCTTAAAATGATGTTTTGATAATATCTTTGCCTATAGACCCTGGTGTCCTGAAATACAAGTCACGGCTTAGTTTAGGCACCAGTCTCCAACAAATGAACATTATTGTTATCATAACTTAAATTATTTCCATAAGTACTAGTTTACAAATGTTATTTGTGGAGGAGAATAAACTTTTTTTTTTTTAAATATAGCCGGTTTGGTATACCGTCAAAATCGGCCTCGAGACTCCTATCAGTGTTTTTCGATATTCCTGATAATTTCTGATTTGGCCCTGAAGGCACACTAAATTTCACCTGTATAATGTAGCAATCCATAGACCGACCACGGCAATAGGGAATAAGCATGCGATTTTTTATTTGCAAAATGAAATACTTATTAGCACTAGTAAACATGAAATAAACATTTTTGATTTTTTTTTGATTTTTGAAACAGTCATGAAATTATTTTTTAAATACCTTGCATCATTTATGAAGTTATAAAGCTTCAAAGACTACAGTTAGACAGAGAAGTCCGATACGAACTATGACGTCATAATACACGTGACGACTGTTCAGCTGCCATAGAAAACAGCGTTTTCGCAAGAGGGACAGATATATTTGTTTAAAATAATTGTATCTCGTTCGTTTTTCGAGCAATTTAGATTGTAATTTCACTGTTAGTATTATATTTTCGAATACTTTTAGATAAACTGTTTAGATCATAAATACTTTTTTCATGCATATTCCCTATAATATTTTTTTTTTTTGACTATTGATCGTTTGACCTCTATCTCACCTGAATAAGCGGTAAGCGATGATACAGTCGAAGATAGAGCACGCTGGCCTAAACGCGCTATTCACTCCTCACTTAACAAGACTCCCAGGTTGTAGCTATTCGGACTCTGGCTAGGAATTTCATTCCTTAGCTGTACTCATAATGAATGTATTCCCAAAACGTTTGATGTCCACCATGTACCGGGGGCGCATCGCCGTACGTCTTGTGGTCTGATGATGTCATGGGCTTGGCGGAATTAAATTATGCAATTCCGTCGCACACTCAGCCCGTGCTACTGCTTTAAGACTCGTGGTCTTTTCAACGCTTAACTAGTTTCCTATAATAACTTGCTAACGAAGAACCTTTTTGCAGCCCGACGACAAGCGAATAGAAGAAGACGAAGACGGCGAGCCAGTCCGGCCAATAGTAACGTCGCACGTAGCAGTGCCTTCCCAGAAAGACATAGAGGAAGCATTGCTGCGCCGCAAGAAACAAGAGCTCCTGGAGAAGTACGGCTGTATGGACGTCAAGATGGAAGCCAGTTGACAAACGATACATTTGAGTTAGTAAATATAAGGTTTTTATGGCAAGCAAAGAGTTTGTTTTTACCTTTCCAATAGACACGAGGTTTTGTAATGTAGTAGTTTCTGCCCGCGTGAATTACTATTTTTTTTTTAAATACAAGAATTTAAGAAGCCTTAGATTTAACACTGATGTTAGATAACTGAGCTATGTACTAGTGAGTATTACGTCAAAACGGTCTTGTCGTTTCGGAGATTACAAATGGATAGACAAAAAACCGGCCAAGTGCGAGTTGGACTCGCACACGAAGGGTTCCGTGCCGTAAACCTTAATTTTTATTATTTGTTTATACACAATCAGTGAAAATTTAAACTATCTACCTATTACGGTTCTTGAGATACAGCCCGCTGACAGACAGACGGACGGACGGACAGCGGAGGCTTAGTAATGGGGTTCCGTTGGTTACCCTTTGGGTAAGGAACCCTAAAAATTAAAAAAAAAAGTGATTTCGTTCTCATATATTATGCTTTCATAGGCATTTGTGAAAAAAGCGTTATATTTTAACAATTCAAACAGACATTAGAATTTTATTTGTAAAGTTTTCTGCATTGTTTTTAATGATTATTATTTCTGCGATGGTTCCAAGGGTGGCCCCATTTCTATACCACGGGACGGCCTTAATTAACCCAATTTTAACTGAATTACTTGGACAGTGATTTATTTTATGGATTGGGGGACGAAAGGTTATTTAGTAAGAAAAAGTTGTTCCGTTTACTTTTCAAATTACTTTATTTTCGAACAGATTTTTTATTTAGATATAGGTACGTTATCTAAGCAAAATATACACGTATTGGTGATTTCACTGGCTCTACACCATATTGCAATCAACAACAAACTTGACTCTGTAATAGGCCTAACTACATAATAAGTATACAAAATTAAGATACCAAAATGAACTATTGCACGATCTGTAATACAGTCGGATGCACGGAAGCCTCGTTCTAAATCCAAATACTGATTCAAATCATTCATAAGATTCTAAAGATTGTTTTTACTTTCAGATTTATAAACCACAACTATTTTAACGATAGTGGACATCCGACTACACTTATTTCAATAGGAATGTATAAACTTAAAATTATAGTAAGCTCTCAGAGAACTAATTTAATTAACATCTAACAACACAAAGTCCTGAAACCCAAAGGAATTAAATTAAATATTTCGCTTCAGCGTTCAGTAGATTCCATAAACCAGTAACCCGTTTTGCATTGATATAATTGCGCGATTTACCTTTGTTTTACCTTTTAAATTGGTATCATAAGAATTATATTTATGCGACTTACGGTACTCACAGGAAGTATCCGATTTCAGCGTCGTATACGTAACAGAAGCGTTTATAAATTATAAAAATGAAATGAATAATACATTATTATATCAGTCCGTAGTGTTGGGCTTAGTTGCGGGCGTATTCTACTCCGTATCACCTAACGTCTATGGGCGGATTTCATCAATCTGAAACTGAACGCGATCAACATATGAACCACTATAGGGAATATGCATAAAAAAATATTTATTATCTAAACAGTTTATCTAAAAATATACAAAAATACATTACTAACAGTGGAAATAGAATCAAAATTGCTCGAAAAACAAGCGAGATATCATTAGTTTAAACAAATTTAACTGTCCCTCTCGCGAAAACGCTGTTTTCTATGGCAGCTGTATAGACGTCACGTAATGTGACGTCAAATTCCATGTCGGGACTTCTCGTTCTAATAGTAATCTTTGAAGCGTTATAACTTCATCGCTGATGTGTTTACTGGAGCTTATAAGTAATTCATTTTGTAAATAAAAAAATCGCGTGCATATTCCTTAGTAAGGCTATCAGTGTCATTATTTTCTATGGAATATTGACACTGACAACTCTAGGACGCAGCTTGTTCGCGATCAGTTTCATTGGTGAAATCCGCTCTAAGAATTAATGACACCACGGTTTGGAACTAATCGTAAGTCCGTAGATGCCACTAAGCCCGAAACAACGGACTTCGGGCTTAGTGAGTAGCCCCCCTGGTTAGGGTTCGTAATGCGAGACGTTTCAAACTGTTCTGCCCTCCAGAACAGTTCTCCATATACCTACTTTATAAAGTAGTACTAACATAAAGAGAAATTTCAAATCAGCTGAATTTCTACTTTTCCCGCAAATAGATAGACACGGCACAATTATTTATTTTAACAATAACTTCGAATCAAATAATAACTTCCTTAACCGTAATAAACCGTAACTTTGATTTTCATTTATTTAACACATTTTAGCTCTCGTGATATTTAATATCTAAAATACATTTTGTTCTATTTTATGTACGTGAATGTACTAGAATACGACACTAAATACTATTAAGTAACGCCCAAAAATTATTATTTTTCTGAAGAATAACTTTATAAAATAATCCTTTATATGCAGCTCCCACGGACCCGATTCGTATATTTATAATTATTTAAACAGCTAAACCAACTAAGTAATTTATTGAGTAATGTACAATTTTAATGTAAGAAGCTCTGACTAAGTCGTTTTTGCAGTCGGTACAAGGCGGTGACGTAGCGACGGCTCGTAACTAATGTTTGGCAAAGTGAAACAACGCTATACGACAGCTCAGCGACTAGAGTAAGAGATGTTGTCACACGACCGTCTCCAAAAAGGGCGAGTGCCATCGCATCGCCAAGTTAGCTCCTGGTAAATTACTTCTATGTATATTGCATCGGTTACTATTGCTACGGTATCTAAACAATATGTAATCGGAAGACAAGACATTGACTAAATGAACTAAACGTCTTTAAAATGGCATCGTATGGGAAGTGGTTTCTTAACATCACATTTTGATGTTTGGTATATTTCTTTTTTTTCATTGCATTGAAGGTTAACTGCTTGTTTAAGAAAAAGGGTTAAAGGGTCAAGACTTTGCTACTAGTGTTCAAAACACCGCTTTTGTAAGAACACATCTTGAATTTACAGCAAAAAAATTGACCTGATTCTTTTAAATATACGCAATTAAATATTGATGAATACGAGACATTTAAAGATCTACTAAGAAGCCTTTACTTATTGGGGCTACATTCAAACATCAATATAAGATGCATATCCACAAAGTTAACATTTGATTTAATTTACTATTTAAGAATTTATCACAATTCTAATTATTTATACTTACTTAGCGATTTCCCGAAACTCTAGCGGTAAGACAAATCCGTGACTCCGCGTTAAGCTTTAGATTTTTATATTTCGAACTAGCTTTCTGAACACTCGCCAATAGCAGGGACTATCTAAGTAAACATATATTTGCTATTATTAGAGTCTCCGTTTTAGCGGAGTAATGAACAGATGGAGTGTTAATGTGAGAGCCCACGTCTTCAGTCGGCGGCGGGCTCGCAGGTACATCTCTCGCATGGTTGGGTATACAGAGAAACATGCGTGTTACATCTCCATTTTGTCACTACTCCGTGTTTATTGTATCGTAATGTTTTAGCTGCACCGAGACATTTAAGAGAACAAATTCTGTTGCTTGGCGTCGTTTTCAAAGTCGCTCCACGCGTTATTCAGTTCCATGAAGATCATTTTCGCCATGTTCTCGTTGTCCGTGCCCATTTGCTGTAAAAAAGTGATATTTTAGATCATCATAATAGTAAGAACTAGAGGCAAAAGACGTAGTTCTGATGAAAACAACCATAGTTTGCATTATAGACAAAGTCAAATAGTGGCAAACACACTACTCGCTATCAGGTTAGGTGTAGTGTAGCCACAATCTTTACCGTTATGCTGTGCTAATAGGGAATATGGATGCGATTTTTTTATTTGCAAAAGTAAATACTTATTAGCTCTTGGAAACATTTATAATTATTTTTATATTATTTTTTAAATACCTCCATCAGCGGTGAAGATATACAGCTTCAAATATTGCAATTAGAAAGAGAAGTTCGATAATTATGAACTTTGACGTCAAAGTCCATGACGCCTATACAGCTGCCATAGAAAACAGCGTTTTTGTGAGAGGGACAGATACATTTGTTTAAAACAATTATATCTCGTTTGTTTTTGAGCAATTTTGATTATATTTTCACTGTTACAATTATATTATATTTTTGAAAACTGTATAGATAACAAAATTTTTTTTCATGCATATTCCCTATTCTTAAAAGCTTTCTATGATCGTACAATTGGCTCTCATGGCAGCCAATGCCTGATCCATCAAATTCTTAAATGTTTTATTATAGTGGCAACAGAAATACACATTATGTGAAAATTTCAACTGTCTGTCTATTACGGTTCGTGAGATATAGCCCGCTGACAGACATACACCGACGGGCGGACAGCGGAGGCTTGTTAATAGGGTTCCGTTGGTTACTCTTCGGGTACGGAACCCTAAGAAGTAACATTACCTTATCAGGATGTACAGCGAGGCACGCTTTCCTATAGTTGCGCTTGACGTCGGCGGGCGTGACGAGCTGCGACATGTCCACACGCGTCCAGCGACAGTCGTCCCACACCACGGTGTGCAGCGAGCACAACAGTGCGCGGATGTTCGCCTTCTTCCCCTCCGTCTGTGTCAAACATACAAGACATATTAAGTCCCTCAGGGTGCTTTATAAAGATACAGGTATTCGGCACACACAACCCCGTGCGGTCGCTACCGATCGTTGCAGGGTAAAGAAACAAGTAAAACTATCCTTATACAACCATTTCGTTCGGTTCTTCGGACATATGGCTCGGTCCAGGTAGTCGGCACCAACAAGTTTAAACCTTTTTCTTTATAAAAAAAAGCGCGATCGGTACCAGCCCGCACAGACCTGCCTGCATGTTTGCACTCTTAGGGCGGATTTCATCAATCTGAAACTGAACGCGATCAACATATGAACCAGCGTTTACGGGCTGTCGATGACATTTTTTTCTATGGAATATTGACACTGACGCTCTTGGACGCAGCTTGATCGCGATCAGTGTCATTGGTGAAATCCGCTCTTAGAATCAGGTTCAGATTACACAGAGACGAGACGCGAAGTTGCTTGAAAAGATCAGAGGGTCTAAGGCCAAGTGGCCTTAGACCCTCCGATCTTTTCCGAGCTTTTGTTGTAGAATCATATTTGGATTCCACGAACCTTGTTGCTATTCCACGAATTCGCACTAAGCGATTCCAAACGTCTTTTAAAATGCGGACAGCAAAAGAGTGGAATTCTCTGCCTGCGTCTGTGTTTCCGAACGCTTACAACCCTAATCTCTTCAAAGTTAGAGTAAACAGGCTCCTTCTGGGTAAGCTCGCTCCATCATAGTGTTAGGAATCTCTTAGAAATGATAGTAAGTTATAGGTTTAATCGTATAAGCGTTAGAAATAATTTTAAAGTCAGTATATTTATCCACTCACGGTTTAAAAAAAATACTTAAATGTGATACTTAATTAGTGAATTCATTGATTTTTGTTTTAATCCTGGCAATACTGACTTGCCCGCCACCACGTTGCGCCTTTCTACCAAGCGGTGGAAGGGGAAGCGTGGGCGCAGATGCGCAACGGACAAGCGAGGCTAGTCAGTCTTGCCGCGGAGGTCGAGTCGAATAGCCGTGATCAAATGGTAATAACACGAGTGCATAAACTCATAATAATTGAGGTATAGAGTAGGTACTGTCTGAAATAAATTAAGGTATGTACACCGTTTTAATAACCAGTAATGCAAGTAACCTTTTAACGATACCAATATTGTGGTTAGCAGTATACCTTTATTTTTAATAACAAGAAATGTCTGAGAATCAATTTGAAATTTCCTTACATCTCAGAATTGGGATTCGAAGTCACTTCCACAAATGTTTAATTTTTTCTCTTTTATTCTTTCTTTTACACTCTAAACTGATTCTCGATTTTAAAATTTGGCCATGTAATAAAGAATACACTTAATTTGATGGTGCTGCAATGTTTCTAAGTTTACAATAAATTCCATTTTTACTTTCATCTAATAAATTAACCATACAGGAGAGTGCCGTGGTTGTGTGTACCTACCAAATGTGTAAAATTCTGTGAGTGCGGGTTGATTTTGGTCGGAGTAGCCCTCGATAATTTCTTTGCAAGTTTTTTTTTTTTACCGATACCCTCTTTTTCAAATTCGTTTATTTTTTTAAGCACGCAATGATTAACAAATGTTTCTAAGCACGTTTAGCATTGCGTTACTCAAAACTAGGGACCGAATTAAATCGAGGCACCTCGATAGTTCGCTCCTTTTGGGTGGTGTATTGTGCCAGAGCTACTCTCTGGAAATACACCACTGAGTGCACAATGAAATCCGGTTAATTATAATCTTCACACCTAACTTATTTTTGTATATTTAAACTCCAGTTAAAAAAAAAAAATTTCACAGCATCATCATTTTGATCAAATAATATCATATTGATTTCTTATAACTGAACCTAAAATGGTGGCCAAGTTTGTAAAATAAATTTTCGTCCTTTCGACTCTTACTTAATACAGTCACACGCTTTAAAGCCATTAAATAAGCCAAGTAAGTATGGCACGCGTAAGTACGTGTAGTACATTAATTAAATAATTACAAATGTTCTATTGGGCTTTTCTATATTTTAATTTAACCATAATATTAGGTAGGTACTTTACATTGCTATCATTTCATTATCAACTTAATTTTACCTTCATTACTATTTCGTATCCTAATATTGGATTACTCTAATGTCACTTTACCTTAATGTTACCTTACGTTAGTATTGCCTTCATAATACATTTCTCGAATTTAAGCTTATCCTAATATCACCTTAATGTTACCTCACCTTACGTTACCTTACCTTACTATTACCGTACCCTAATAGTAGATTACTCTAATACCAACTTACTTTAATGTTACTTAATATTAACTTACCTTAATAATACCTTTCTCTTATATTAGCTTATCCTAATATCACCTTACCTTAATGTTACCTTACTTCAATACGTTACCTTACCTTACTATTACCGTACCCTAGTATTGGACTACCCTAATATCAACTTACCTTAATTTTACTTTACTTTAATATTGGCTTACCTGGATATCACCTTATCTTAATATCCCCTTACCTTAATATCCATTTACTTTAATATCACCTTACCTTAATGTTACCTTACCTTAATACGTTACCTTACCTTACTATTACCGTATCTTAATATTGGATTACTCTAATATCAACTTACCTTAATGTATATTACTTTAGTATTAGCTTACCTAAATATCATCTTACATTAATGTTACCTTACCTTAATAAGTTACCTTACCTTACTATTTCTGTACCCTAATATTAGAGTAAATATTACCTTGCCTTAATGTTACTTTACTTTAATATTGACTCATTCTAATGTTATCAACTGACTTTAATGTTACTTTACCTTAGTATTACTTTACTCGAATGCTACCTTACCTTAATACTACCTTACTTTATCATCCCTCTACATTATTAATATCTTACCTTAATATAACCTTACCATTATCCTACCCTAATGCTACCTTGGTTCATATAACTTTATCTTAATGTTCAACATCATTCTGTGGATTATACACGGGGCATGAAATAAGTTTCAGATTCATGAATACCACTTCAGACGCAGTAATGGAGTTAGAGCCTGGTAACCATAACCGCGAAGATTCCAGCGGAAGAAGGCAAACTCCTGAGCGTGGCCTGAGCGAGGGAGTGGAAGGGAGCCTACGAGAGAGGCAAGTCCACAAACGCTCGGAGCAAGGCCAGAGCGAGGGAGTGGATGGGAGTCTGCGAGTAAGGCAAGTCCACAAACGCTCGGAGCAAGGCCAGAGCGAGGGAGTGGATGGGAGTCTGCGAGTAAGGCAAGTCCACAAACGCTCCTATAATTTTAATTTACGAAGCCCGAGTAGGGAGGTGTTGCGACAAAGTGGAAGTCACAGGGAGTCGCGACATCAAAACTCGGCACCTTTAATAATATTAAGTAGTCCTAATAAAGACGATCGTCGGTACGAAGACTTTCATTATAGGCAACATAACTTGCAAAAGAATAAGATACATATAGGATTTGTCTTAGTAACAATTAATAATTAAAATACCTGTAAATAAATATGTATTAAGTTAAATATACATTAAGATATCTAGCTTAAGATGCTTAGATTAAGATAGAGGATTTGTCTAAATAAAAATTAATAATTAAAGTAAGTTTAAATAAATATGTATTAAGTTAAACATGACGTTAAGATATCTAGTTTCAAGACGTTCAGATTAAGATAGATGTAGGATTTGACTCAGTAAAAAAAATTAATAATTAAAGTACCTTTGAATATGTATTATGTTAAATATACATTAGGATATCTAGTTCAAGATCTTTGGATAGATATAGGGTGTGTCTTGGTTAAAATTAATAATTAAAGAAACTTGAAATAGTACAGGTTAACTGCGAGTACATTTATGTGATAAAATAATGAATAATGAAATTAATAACTATTTGCAACTGTTTACTTTTGTATAAGGTGATTATGCCGGTTATGCTTCAACTATTCTGTTCTGTGTCAATAATTCAATGAATTGAGTGAATTAGTACTTAACTTATCAGCAACCTAAAGCGAAGGGACTCGCTAAAACTGCAGGATGACCGAGCTGTTAGGAATCTCTTAGAAATGATAGTAAGTTATAGGTTTAATCGTATAAGCGTTAGAAATAATTTTAAAGTCAGTATATTTATCCACTCACGGTTTAAAAAAAATACTTAAATGTGATACTTAATTAGTGAATTCATTGATTTTTGTTTTAATCCTGGCAATACTGACTTGCCCGCCACCACGTTGCGCCTTTCTACCAAGCGGTGGAAGGGGAAGCGTGGGCGCAGATGCGCAACGGACAAGCGAGGCTAGTCAGTCTTGCCGCGGAGGTCGAGTCGAATAGCCGTGATCAAATGGTAATAACACGAGTGCATAAACTCATAATAATTGAGGTATAGAGTAGGTACTGTCTGAAATAAATTAAGGTATGTACACCGTTTTAATAACCAGTAATGCAAGTAACCTTTTAACGATACCAATATTGTGGTTAGCAGTATACCTTTATTTTTAATAACAAGAAATGTCTGAGAATCAATTTGAAATTTCCTTACAATAGATTTTGTCTCTGTCATTTCTGACCAAGACTAAGGTCAAGAGCACACCCATCACAAAAAAAAAAAAAAAAAACATAGTATTAATCAGACAACAATCTGTCAAATTTCATTTTCAACTTAAAAGCAGAATCAAAACCTATTCAACGTCAACCGTTATGTCATCAGTCAATATTTGACGAATAAGCTTTCTAATCGTTTTGGTTATATCTGGTACTGTTGCTTTTATTATAATGTATAGGTAGGCGTCTAGGGATCACCTACAAAGTTAGGTAAGAAAATAAGGTAAAATTTAGCCACCAAAATTAAGATTTACCAGGTTTAAATAATTAAAAGTGGAATGGAAATCGAAAATGTCAAATGAGATACACATAAATCCTAAAGGATCTTCATGTAATTTGGCAGAGAGATAGATTAAATTATTATAAATCATCATATTTATTAGTATATTATTTTAGCAAATATATATGTATTTTATAGTATATGTATATATATATTATTTGTATACTTTGTTGTATCAATATGACTCAATTATATTTTATTTTTATTTGTTTGTTGTACACCTACCGCAGTGTAGTCTTTTTAACCCAAAGGTTGACTGGTAGAGAATGCCTTGTTGCATTAAGTCCGCCCATGTACCACTATTGTGCATAAAGTCTAAATAAATAAATAAATTATAGTATAGAATAACACATAAGCTACTTTTTATCCCGGGAGTATGTTCCCTAGGGATCACGCAGGCGAAGCCGATGGCAGAATCTAGTCACATCATATAAACATCCAAAGATTAGTCTTAGTTCACAACTTACCCAGTCATTGACCTTCAATTTCTCCGGGTCAGCGCCATCTCTGACCAATTCCTCTTTCCTCATGGCGTTCATAGTCTTAGGGCCGGAGTCCTTCTTGGCTGCGAACTCGTAACCCTGGCTGCCGAGAAGGTCACCGAACACGTCCAGCGGCTTCCGAGGCTTGTCATCGGCAGGAGTCTTTGCTGGCTCGAAGTGGGACCTACTGAGAGTTATATGGCCATTAGGATCTAAAAATCGGTTCCTTTTGGTGTAATTTTAAGTTTTTGATGTGCGTATTATCACTAATTTGTCAATAGTTCTATCGCACTGACCTTTGCTGTTAGAGAACCAATTAAGTACGCCTTTTTACATAAGCTGTTCTGTTATGTCTGTATGTTGTTTGTGTGCAATTTCTAATAACAATAAAAAATCGACAGTTCCAATGCGCGGATCGGAAATATCAACCGATTGTCATCACGACTGCTCCGGCTGTTAGTTGATTGCGCAGTCGGTTGGCAGTTTAGATGTTGTTTAATTGCATAAAAAATGCATCCAAACTGCAAGTTTGCAGCTGGTGTTCAATTTCAATCAGGAACTAACCTCTATTATATAACTACGCTGGACTGCATACTATCGATTTCGAAATGAAGACGTATGATTTTCGACAATGATAGCAACGTGAGCGTCCATGGAACAATTTCAGTTATTTTAATATTCCCAGTTATTTTTATTATCATTCATTTCTGAGTGAGTAGAAGAATAATTGCTGTAAAGTTATAAGATTTGGGCGCGGGGGGTGGAGCCGATGCTGCCGCTGGCGCTGAGCGACTGCGCGGAGGGGGGCGGCATGGCGCTGCCCAGTACTATCTACGCACACAACTCACTTGTAATCCGGCTGATGAGCGGGCGTATGCGGCTGATGCGCCGGCGTGTGCGCGGGGGACGCGCGGGGGGTGGAGCCGATGCTGCCGCTGGCGCTGAGCGACTGCGCGGAGGGGGGCGGCATGGCGCTGCCCAGTACTATCTACGCACACAACTCACTTGTAATCCGGCTGATGAGCGGGCGTATGCGGCTGATGCGCCGGCGTGTGCGCGGGGGACGCGCGGGGGGTGGAGCCGATGCTGCCGCTGGCGCTGAGCGACTGCGCGGAGGGGGGCGGCATGGCGCTGCCCAGTACGCCGAGCTCCGCGAACGGATCCTTGCGACCCCCGACTTGGTTAGGTTGTGCACGTTCTAAAGGCACGCTTTGGGGACGACCTGGATTAAATCAAAAGAGTACGTTGATTATGAACTAGTAAGCCGCCCAAGACTCGCAGAAAACAGGAGACATGTCAAAACATCACGGTTTCTGGGGGGCTACTCTGTAAACCCGAAGTCCGTAGTTTCGGGCTTAGTTGCCGGCGTATTCTACACCGTATCACATACGGACTTACGATTAGTCTCAAACCCTAAGTAAGAATTAATGACAGCACGATTTGACAGTAACTGTCAAATCATTTTCTAATTAATTCTTAGCGGTTATTTCATACGGAGTAGAATACGCCCGCAACTAATACCGAAACTACGGACTTCGGGCTTAGAGAGTAGCCCCCCTGAACTATATCTTAGTGGAAAGTAAACTTTTGTGATGAAATGATCTAAATTAACGTGTAAGCTATATCTATACTAATATTATAAAGAGGTAACATTTGTTTGTAAGTTTGTATGTAGGGGGTAATCTCAGGAACTACTGGTCCGATTTGAAAAATTCTTTCAGTAATAGACAGCCCATGTATCGAGGAAGGATATAGGCTATATATCATCACGCTAAGACTAAAATGAGCCGAGCATTAATGGAAAATGTGACGCAGACGAAGTTGCGTGGGTCAGCTAGTCAAAAATTAAATGGGGATTTCAACTTTGACGTCTTAACAAACCAAACTGAAGACTTACGTAAAAAAAACTATTCGTAATCTCTACTTTGCTGATTGGCAAATTAAAGTAATCGAGAATCAATAAGACCAACGTTATTATTAACTATTTCAAAACTATTGGTGTCGAAGCTCAATGCTTCACTATCTCTGAGAGTATGATACCTTTTGTCCCTGAAAAAACCTGCATAGTTCTTGTGTCAAAGGTCGAGAGTTCTAAAAAACTAGTGTAAGTTCACCTTCTTCCTGGATCAGCTGTTGTGGTGTAAGCACGGGCTCTATCTTCGGGAGCGGATCGTTGAGGCCGAACGGGTCGAAGTTGAGCGGGTCGCTCGAGTTCACGTTCGCCTTCGCTTCGGCTTTTTCCGTCGGCGGGGCGGGGAGGTCGCCGAATATCGACTCCGGCGCAAATGTCTTTAAAAATAATCAGAATAAGGGTCGGGATTGACATGGAAAGCTGCAGTAAAACGTAGTTTTCTCTGCCAATCAAACTTCACACTCATTCATTCTATTATATAATTTTTAGATCGCATTACAAATTCGATACCTTGAAATAAATGATTAGGTAAAAAGCCACGTATTATCATGTCCGCTTTGCCATTGTCTTAGTAAAGCTAAATGGAAGACCTAAATTCAACTGTTTTTGGTTGATTTTTGTTTGGTAAGTCTTATTTTTTCTTCAGCTCGAATAACTGATTCAGACAGAATCCACGATAAAACATCAGAACCAACCTGAGCTTTCTCCCCTTTTTTTCCAGTGAGGAAATCTCCAAAGCCATCATCAGTCTGCTTCTCCATCATTCCAAAGAAATCGAACGAGTCATCACTTTTCAGTTTCTTCTCTGGTTTCGGTTCTTGCGGCACTGCGCCAGCGCTCATGTTGAGGTTTAGGAAGTCTGCGGTGTTCTCTGAGGGGACGCCGTCGGGGAGCGGCTGGGAGGCGGGGGGGGGCGGGCGCGCGGGCGGCAGCGGCGAGGGGGGCGCGGGGCGGGACGGCCGCGCGGGCCGGTGAGGCTCCGGCTCTCGCGCTGGGTAGTCCGCTGTTACTGTGGGAGAAACATCGTTGTCGATTGGAAGGTTTCATTGGTAGAATCATGTGCGTTTAGGGTCTTTTCAAACATTTCCTGGTTGGTTTCTTTTCCAGTTGAATTTGTTGTGTATTCGATAGTCCAAGCTCAAGGACACGAATGGCTGTGATGCGCCTGACGCAGAACTGTGTGAACAAGCTCTACATAAATGTTTGCAAAATTATTATTTTTTTTTTACTTTTAGGCACGCGTTTGACCACTATCTCACCTGATAATAATAGCTTTATTTAAGAAAACAAACAGGTTTAACAAGTATTTTGTGGAGGCCTTCTTTTAAGTATAGAAATACCTGTAACAGAAGACTCCACTCTTCCATATCTATGTACATGTTTATAGAGCCTGCTATGACAATGTGTGTTTTGTGTGTGTGTATGTGTGCATGTGTGTGTTTGCGGGAGCAAGATAGCACTGATAGACCTGATGGAACTTTGACAGAACCCTGATCAGGAAATGTATGAATATGTAGAGCCTTGCGCGTCTCAGTAGGTAAAGAACACTACGACTCTAAGTTTTTTTCTCCTATTCTGACATATTGTTATTTTGACAGGTATAATATTTCCGCCACATACGTTTAATGATTTGAAGTGCAACTGGAACTAATAATGAACATGTGCATAGATTATTATTATTAAACAGACATGCATTACAACAGTTATGCATGACTTAATATAAATACATAAAGAGAAAATTATTTACATGATAAATATAAGGTTAGCATTGAAAACACAATTTACACATCTCTAAAACTCAAATAAAACCGTGCCTTATGCAAAAACTAATTGCACTATTTGTGTTAGCGTCGAATGAGTAAAAAGATTAAAATGCAAGGAAAAAATAACAAATAGTTGGAAATTACATATAACACTGCGAAAATTAATTTGATAAGAAATTCGGAACGAGACTATGATTGGAAGTTTTATTTAATGATTTGAACCAGGAACGCGCACGTAGGCTTTTATGCGACGTGTAGAATTCTTTCAGTTAGACTTTTTACAATCTAAGAAGTTCGATTTGACAGCAAAGTAAAGAGGGAAAGAAGATGGCTTTACCCCAAGTGCGAAAGAGATTTTTATGTCTTTTTCATACTTACTAGTAAAGCAATGTTGCATGCATTTGGCTGTCAAATACGACTTTATGAATTATATTTCGAGTTTAGTTCACCTCTTTAGCTACAAGTTGACCTTTATTATCATTGCTAGCTAAGGTTGCGGTCACAGGTAAAATAACTATGAAACAACTGAACGTTTTCCATTCTAATGTCGCTATGTATCGCAGCCTAGGTGCGTGCTAGGGCCCTACTATGACGTGCCAATGAGATCATGATTAAGCTGTGAAAAAGGGATAGGATTATTCGTCTTGTATAACTCTGTCTCCCTCCCACATCGTAATCATGATCGTTTTAAGACGTCATAGTATCATTATTTTGTTATTTTATAATGTTCAGCTAACTGCTAAATGAATGATTCGCTTAAACACAATACTACAACATACTTGTTTTCGGTACTGCGGCGGGGTTGTTGCGAAGGTTCGCTGCGTAAATAGATAAGATAAATGTACACAGATATACTTAGAAATATTTTATACCGATTTATAATACGTAAATAAATATCAAGTATACAAATAAGTAGCAAGTTGGTGAATATTGTTCTCCGTTTCAGACTGCACAGCTTACACAAGATTGGCTTAGGTACATATTTTTTAAGTTCAATCCCTATTCTATTTGTGAAAGAGTACAATCACAGCTCCTTTCACTGCAACAAGAAATTAACAAAAAAAAACTTACCAAAGTTATCAATAGTCTCGTCTCTCTCCAAGTTAGTAGAGAACAGTACATCGGGCGTCCGAATGGGGAAAGAGTGGTCTTCTTCCCAGAGATCAGACCGTGGCTTGCGACGTTCACCATTTTGAACCACAAGGCTTATTACCGCGTTAGTGTTGTTCGAAAAGTGGTCGTTCACGGGAAGGGACTCATCTATGCCGTCGATTTCGGACCTAGAGGAGAAAGCAAAGACATCAAAATTAACACTACGATCAGACGAGGTCTGCTGTGCTAAAGTTGTGTGTGAACATAGCAAAATTCTGTAACAGCTAGGGATAACGTAGGCCTGAAATTGACAACCTATATTGCTTTTCCCAACTATATTGGGGTCGGCTTCTAGTCAAACCGGTTTCAGCTGAATACCAGTATTTTACGTGGAGCGGCTGCCTACCAGACGTCTATAACCTATTACCTGGGTGAGACTGTACTTTTTAGCAAGACCGGTGGCAGATATCTGGCTTGACAGTCCGTAACGACTGCAAAAGGTCTACAAATGACAGCCGGAACTAACAGCTTAGCGTGCTTTCCCAGTTACGGAGGAGTATCGGTATATTTATAGATGGTCATCCATCCACAGACCGACCTCAACAAGCGTTGCACCTTGAAGACTGACCCAGGCTGTTATTATTTAGCTACGAAAATCTTTCAATGAATAAGTCTTCTTCTTTACGAATCGTAGGGTAATTGGTTACTAATAATGCAGCATTGGTGGCATTAATCAATAAAGTACAGGTGTGTGGCCACTTGGGGCATTCTAACATGTGGTAGCAATCACATTGAGTACTCACGGGTCTTTGAAACCCCAGTTCGCCAAGTTGTGTTTGCAGTGGCCTACCTGGGTGCACAAACTGTTCAAAGTTTTCCAAACAGACCACAGCAATTCACTATCTTCAGGCGACTGCTCTTTGGGTTTCATAAAATCGTAAGGCTAATATACTTCGGGACTGGTCGGGCTTCGTTAGCTCGGCGTTTTTCTGATGGTCGCCACTGTTGACTCTGGCTTTCAAGAGTTGCAGTGGTTGGGAATGTGTGGCGGGTGACCCCTAAAATTTATAGTTTTTTTTTCTATTTTTGTGTGAAAATCTTTATGCGGTTCACGGAATACATCTACTTACCAAATTTCAACAGCATAGTTCTTATAGTTTCGGAGAAAAGTGGCTGTGACATACGGACGGACGGACAGACAGACAGACAGACAGACGCACAGACATGACGAATCTATAAGGGTTCCGTTTTTGCCATTTGGCTACGGAACCCTAAAAAGGCTAATATACTTGTCTAAAAATAGTGAATAATAGTGAGTGTGACCTATTAAACTTGATGTGGTGCTGGTCTCGCGCCAGATATCCGGTGTGGAAGTGCAGCGCCAGCACGGGCACGCCGTGCACGCGGCCCAGCTGCTGGCGCGCGTGGTACACGCACAGCGCCACGTCGCCCACCACTGTCGTGTCCAGCGGTAGGCTCACCTGGGGACAACCAATAATATTCTCTTAACCTACTAATATAAGGTTCAAAATCGACTAACAATGGACTATAGGCTGATCAACAGTAATGATAATCGGTTATTTTTCTTTTTGCTCGGCGCCTACGGGTCCTAGCGTGATGTTAAAAGTTGAAGCCTTACTCAAGAATCAGGCTATGAAATGCAAAAAGGTTTATTCAAATTCGACAGGTAGGTAGTTCCAGAGATTAACAAGTTCAAGCGGCGTCCACACACATCAGGGTTCCCGTCCTTGACGGGGCAGAGAACGAGAAGGACAAAATGCAAGTTCGTAAAAAGCGTATGTTACTGATTTTTTTTTTTAATTTTATTGAATAACTTTATAAAATTCAATGTCATTGAACCAGATGTGTGTGGACGGCGCTTTAAACATCCAAAAAACTTTTCAGCTTTATTATTAGTATAGAAAATATGAACCAATTATCATTACTTTTGAATCAGCCTGATATGGATAAAGTCCCAAATTAATATTTTTTAAGGTTGTAATGTCCAACGAATGGTCCATAGTGTGTTCCACACATGCAGAGTTACAAAAAAATTTAGGAGAAAAAAAACTCACTTTCCCCTCAGCCATGCTATAGAGATGCAACCTGTCATAGTCTTGCATCGTCGACAGCAGCATTCGGTCTTCGTTGTATATCTCTACGTAGGGCCGGCAGCCATCGCGCGCCTTTGTGAACAGTGGCACTGGCTGGATGGTCAGCGACACTAGGGTCACTGGCCGGAAGTGAGGGAGGATTGGTTCTGGTCTGAAACAAATGCATTAATTTAGACTTCAGAAGTATGTTAGTGCAGTGGCGTAGCTAGCGTGGGTGTCACCCGGTGCGAATATTGTGGACATCCCAGAAATAATACTACCATCTACTACCATCCTTACCCCAGCTACGCCACTGGGTAGTGGCTGCGTTCAAAGTTAAATTAGTGTTCTAAGAGTGAAACCCTTTTTTTAAGGTTGGGAAATCATCAAATAACTTCTTCAGCTTTGGGCGAAGCAGAAGGGAGTGCCAGACTCTTACTGACTAAAACCTATCCGTGTCCCTTTGCGTTCCAGGGCCGCGGTGACTCTTTCGAACGAATTCCGCAAAAGAGTGAACCTCTGCATCGATAAGTCCGTTGATCTCTGCACTCAACGTAGTTTAATTAATTGCATTGGAGAATTGTTGCCTCGGGCGAAACTACCCTTTTTAGGCATCAAATGATTAAGTGGGCATGTAAAGACGCCAGCACAACAATCTATCAAATTTCTTTAATACATTTTAAACTTTATCACTAAAGTGATTAGGTCCAAGTTTGATTGGGAAAATTTGTGTTTCGGGTAGCTTGTGTACATGTCAATGTGGTGGTCATCACTCACCTTATAATATTAGAGAGATAGTAGAGGTATCGCAGCTGGCCGGGCGGCATGTTGATGGGAGTGCGCTTGACCGCGAACATCTGCAGCGCGTCCTCCGGCACCGTGACCAGCTTGGCGTACAGAAGCAGCCCGCATACTAACATGCACGACATTTGTTTGCCATCCTGTAAGAGTAGCGAGGCGTTAAAATTTGTATAATGATCAGATGGGTTTCGGTACGATATAAAAAACTGAAAATTTATACAGGAACAGGCTATGATATAGATATACATCATCTAAATAGCCTTTCCCCAACTTTATTGGGTCGGCTTCCAGTCATCCCGATTTTAGCTGAATACATTGGTAAACGATTTTACGTGGAACGGCTCCCTACCAGATCTCCACAACCCATTAACTGATGAAAATAGAATGGGGAGGTGTAGGCCTATTCCGAAACCCACATACAGATACGCGCACCGCGAGCGCGCCGGACTTGCGACTCGAGAGACGAGGCGGGGAGGGGTGATGCGCTGCGGCGGCGGAGTGACAACGTGTCATGTGCGCTGTGGTACCGCACGGCACGAGTACAAGGCACCCTATACAACGTGTAAACGAATAAAGGCAATATCTCTTAAGGGATCATTGTACTTATAATTATGAACAACTTTAACTATGGTACCAAGTTCAAATCGCGAAAAAAATCAGCTCTTCAGTACATTTTTCGAGTTGCTCGTAGTTGGTGCACAAGTGAAAGTTGTTAATAACTATGAGTACAATTACCCTTTAAGATGTATTGCATTTAACCTGTCATCGCCATCAGCGCAACGCTTGGCTTCGCTCATAGGTTCGTGTTGCATAATATCACAAGCGGCGCAGTTTTTTGAAAAAATATATTATGTTACATTAGACTATTTTCTTAAATATTTTTTATATGAAAATTTTTAGTTTTATTAATAATAAAAATAATAATAATAATATCCTTGGACATTCCACACAACGCCATATAATCCCAAGCTAAGCAACTTAATGCTTGTGTTATGGTAACGAGATGGCTGATAAACTACTTATATACATTTTTTTTTTGTAAATACATACATATTATAGATAGAAAACACCCAGACTCGGAACAAATACATGTAGGCCGTACAAATATTTGTTCCGTGCGGGAATCGAACCCGCGACATGCTGCGCAGCTGTCGATCGCTCAACCACTACGCCAACCGTGTCGTCAAACCGTCGTCGTTATTCGTTCTACATTGGGTAATTTAATTTGTCGGACATATAAAAGACCATCGGACCAAATCCACCGAGCGTTTTTTAATGGAATTTAGAACTTACACAATCTTAAACGGCTTTTTTATCATTTTAATATATATAAATCTCGTGTCACAATGTTTGTCCTCAATGGACTCCTAAACCACTTAACCGATTATAATAAAATTCGCACACCATGTGCAGTTCGATCCAACTTGAGAGATAGGATAGTTTAAATCTCAATTTTTTGTTGCAATATTATTTAGGAGCGGAAAATGTGACGCAGACGAAGTTGCGCGGGACAGCTAGTTGAATAATAAGGAAAGTACACAAAACTACTGAATTTTGTGTTGCGTGGCTGTGAAACGAGTACGCGTTTTGTTACGTAGGCGTATGTCGTCTTAAATATTAAGGGTTAAAGTATCCGGCTGGCTCGCCGTCCGTCCGTCTAGTGACGACAGGCCGTGTCGACGGCGCGTTAGTGTTCCACGCGCGCCTCAAAAAGAGTCAGCACACAGAGGGGCCCGAAAGGGCCGACGCCTGCCGGAGTCGCGGGATTATTCGCAAGAGACATCGTGGCTCCGGAACACAAAGGGCAACATGGATGGGTTTTAGTCAGTAGAATTCTGACATTCCCTCCCGCTACACCCAGAGCGGGAGGAGTCATTGGATGATTTCCCATCCCTAAAAAAAAAAAGGGTTAAAGTATGAAATTGCCGATTTGTACTGAAAAATTGAAATTGTTTTTTTATTTAATTTATCATATTTATTTAATCAAAAAATAATTACCATTATTATCTTATACATTGCTGCCATCTAATAGGAAGGTAATTTATGCCTTTGCGATAGAACTCTGGTGATCCAGATTCGACAAACTGTGTGAAAGCATTTTGTACTGCCTCCTGAGAAGAAAACTTTTTATCACATAGAAAATTGTCCAAATCACGAAAAAAATGGTAGTCCGTTGGAGCAAGGTCTGGCGAATACAAAGGGTGACGAATGGTTTCTAATTGCAGTTCCTGTAGAGTTAAAACGGTTTCTCGTGCTGTATGAGGTCTCGCGTTATCATGGAGCAATAATGGTGAAGATTTCATGAGTCGGGGCTGTTTCACTGCTAGTTTTGCTATCATTGTTCGGAGTTCGGCACAGTAGACATCTGCCGTTATTGCTTGACCAGATAGGAGAAAACTATGGTGAATAATAACATGCTAAGACCACCAAACAGTTACCATTACCTTTTTATTGGTAAGCTTTGCTTTGGGACACGTTTGCGGCGTTTGACCAGGGGTCAGCCATTGCATTTTTCGCTTACGGTTATCGTAAAGAATCCACTTTTCATGTCACAATTCGATCCAATATTCCTTCATTTTTGTATCGATTCAACAAGGCAACACAAGTTTCAACACTCGTTTCTTTCTGCAGATCAGTCAAATCATGTACCCATTATAAATTTTTTTTTTTTATTGATTTGACGCATATGTTGTTGGTAAGGTAACGTTAAACCATGCCGCTAATTCCCGGGTAGTTTGGCTCGGATCGGCATCCACCATCTCTTTCAATTCATTGTTATTCACCTGTGTGGGCGGCCTTCCACGTAGTTCGTTCTTCAAATTATAGTTTCCATCACGAAAGAGTTTAAACCAAAATCGCACGGTGCGTTCATTAGCAGACATTGATATTGCGAGCTGTTTCTGCCGCGTTAGTTCCGCGTCGGAACTCGTATTCAGAAATCACTCGAATTTTCGAAGTATCCATCTTTCTTGTCTAAGCTGAATAAAAGAAACAACTGAAAGTCGATAATCGAATGTTGCACATTTTTTTAAAAAAGAACTTCATAGGTGATTCCATGTGAAAAAAGTTTCACTCAAAAATCTCAAACCATGAAGGTTCTATGTCAATTCAAGGTACCTATTACAATAAAACGGCAATTTCATACTTTAACCCCTATTATAACCATCATACATACCTGGCATGTAATAACAGCCGCTTGCCGTTCATCCTTGCCCAAGTACTGGTACATATGCTGCAGCAGCGCGTAGGTGGGCGCCAGGAGCGGCGCGCGGTGGGCGGGCGTGGGCCACAGCGTGCGGCTCGCGTCCGTCACGGGCACGTGGCGCGGGAACGACAGCCGGCAGCCGCGACACGCGTTGTAGATGCTGTACTTGCCGCCGGGGTGACGACTTTCTAGGTATGCCTAGAATTAGGACATTGTTAAAACATAAGGACAGGCTAGTTATTACAAATCTGTGTATTTTCCTTTCTTTTTTTTACTAACGGTACTCAATCCACAATCTGACAGAGATTTCAATAAACTAAATAAGCCAAAACAATAGGCTAGGTTGCCAATATTTTTATTGGAATATTTAACTTTTATTGCTTGACAAAAAGATTTAAATTAGAACCATTACGAACAACGCTAATAAAGTTTATCTTTATCAAAAATCGTGACTATAAGACATCAATTAATAAATATTTATTTAGAATCTTACCCGGACGTCATCAATATGGTTGGTTTTATAGGCGCTTTCTAAGCCTTCTGACGGGTAAGGCATCACTATTATACGACTAGTTATGTAGCTTATATCCAAATCTGTTCTAGCTATTGACCTGAAACGAAAACACAAGTTATTGACAAATGAGTTCAGTGCCATTATCTTTATTTATTTTATGTAAATCACTGAGTTAGGAATTTCAATAATAAATGATATTTATTTTGTAAGACGGTAAACATATTTCAGTAATTTTAAGCTAGATGAGGCTGGTGTTTCCTAACTGAGTTTATTTTTAAATTAGTTATCTATAACGTTAATTCAACGGCATGATGAAGCGACGCTTGAGAGGGCCTATGTTCAGCAGTGGACTTATTTTGATTGAAATAAAAAAAATATTAAATGTAAAATATCACGCACGAAGATACTCACTGTTGCACAGTTTGCATAACCTTCGAAGAGGTATCCTTTAAATTCTTCAAGAAGCTTCCAGCGCCTCCTTTGATAGACGAGAATAGTCCCCCTGAGTTGGCGGGTATCGCCGGCAGCGGCGGCTGGTAGTGCGGGGCCGCGGGGGGGCGCGCGGGCGGCGGCGGTCGGCTCGGCTCCGGCGGCCGAGAGTTTGGCACCTCCTGACTCATTGCCGCCGGGTCTTTGCTGGCTAAAACGAGAAAAAAAAAATTAGAACACAGATAATTAAGGAAGAGTGACAGTTTATTTGGCGCGCTTTATAGTGTCAATTTGTAAAGAAGTCAAGTTCTGTTCTGTTATTTTCAAGGAACGTGAAAGTGAGGAAGACACGTAACCTATGATTAACGTCTCATCTTCATTTCATAGCCATTTTTAGAATGTGTTTGAGTTTGTATGTGTTACAATTTTATGTTAATTTTGTATTTAATTATAAATTAAGTTTAAAATGTTACAGAATATTAAAAGGTAAATAAAATCATTTAGCATGGCGCTATCCACATACCGATGACTGGCTTTTGCGACCATGTGCCAATCATCACTACTTATGTGTAGTTATCATATATTGTGTACTCACTCTGCTATCCCTTACTCGAATGTTATAATAAATTTATAATAAAAAACATGACGATAATATTGGTCAGGTACTTGTGTTAACATTATGCAAAAAGTGTTCTAACATAATATGTTAATATCAAGGTTCCAGTAAGGTTATTACAAAAACGACATTATTGAGTACCAGATATTTATTTCTAACATTAAATATCTTACATGATTACACTTAAACGTCTAAATAGTAACAAAAATATTGCTCGTCTAAACACTATCTCTTTTAAATTAACTATTCGAATATAATATTAAACAAAACCAGTAATGTTTCACAAAATCACATGTGCATTCAAAAAATTTAAAGATTATTATTTAATATAATATAATTAAAATATTAAAACATCACAACAATTTACTCTTTTAACAACATAATCTTGTTGACATTTTTATAAATAAAATTTTACTTACCTATTGGTAAAAGTGCCTAAAACACACCATTTTGACGCATTTTCAACGTTCTCTCGCTAAATATGTAATATATAAAAATGAGTGTTTGTCTGTATGTCCTTTATAGACTCAAAAACTACTGCACCGATTTTCAAGCAGTTTTCAACAATGGATAGAGTGGTTCTAGAGGAAGGTTTTAGTATATAATTTGTCAAGCGGGCGAAGCTGCGGGCTTCAGCTAGTATGTAATAAAAGTTGTTGTTGGGTCGTTAGCAACTCACAGTTCGACCTATAATATATTCGAACATTCCGCTCAGCTTTGAACTTACATACGAAAATGCTGAACTTTTAATAATTATAAGCAGACTTTAGAACTGGCCAAAGCACAATATCAAAAGCGCTTCATCTGTAAGAAGAGTAATTGACGTGCGCAAGCGCATTACCTAATTTATCAATAAAATATGAATTATAGTTAACACTAATTATGAACTGAACAGAGAATAATCCTTAATTGATAATGGTTTTTTCAAAGAGAAAATAGAAAATGCGTCAACATGGCCAGCACACAGGAACCGCAATAATAATACTTTTTTTTAAATATTCTACGGAATACTTGGAACTATAGAAGACTTGGATATTTATAATAGAAAACTGTTTAGACGTAATTTCTTTCAACCAGTAAATTCAATTCTTTAGTGAGCAAAATACTAACATTTTTCATCTTAGTATAAACTTGATCTAATAAATTCTAGTTAAGAATATATTTTGACATAAATTGGGGCAAATTCTTATTTTTCTAAACTAAATTGAATATAGTCTGAATATAAATTAAAAGCACCTATTAATCATTTATAGTGTTTTAATAGTATAAAAGCTGTTGGCAAAAATATTTGCCAATGTATAAATTAAACCATTATTTCTGAAGCACGCATTTGTTGAAATCCTATGCTTTTTAGATACCCCACTGATAAAATCATCTTTTCATAGCGCAATTTGATTTGGCTTTCTAACGTTAATGTTTCTTGTAAATAATGTCGTACTCTTGGTTATAAAACATCGAAACACCGAATAGATCTGATGCCGTGATAGCCTAGCTTTGAAATAGTTTAAGCAGATCTATTTTTATGAGAATTTCAGGTCAAAAACCGATTTATTGGTGATTATTTGGTTTACTGCTATGACAATATTTGTAATGTGCACATTTACATGCTCTTTACCTGAATAAAATTTTAATAAGTACCAACTTGAATACTAAACATGGTACTGCCTGAATATAACAGAAACCTTAAATTCGTAATTACATAACAATTATGGTAACTAATTAATACTATCGACCGTCAACTTCACTTTTGTACCTTTTCATGGAATGTGCGGAAATATAGTTGGAAGATATTTTAATTATGTTATATTAGTGAAGCAACAGTTACATTTAACAATTAGACTATACGTTGTCTTTTAATTAGGCTACAACATAATAGGATATTTGTATTGGAAAAAGTAGAACTATCCTAAAATCTAAGTATAGGACGGACCTACAATATCTATAGCCTTGGGTTTATTTAATTACAAAGAGAATTGTATTATTATTGTCATCGTTGAAACTTTATAGAATACTATAAACGGTTCTATACAAATATGTGAATAGAGTTCAAAAATATACTAACTGCTGTTTGTCAAAAATTAGATACAAATTAATTTCGTCGTCAAAAACATCAAATTTTGTAAATCAATTATTGGTACATCGCTGCCAAACATAAACAACCATCGAGTGGTTTATAATATAAAATATTCTAAAGGCAATAACAACATTATTATATTTAGTTAAACATTAATAAATAAAAACAATGAATACTCATCATTGCGAGCATATCCAATGGTTCTAGCAAGCGTCAATGTGGGATGGGTGTCCGATGCAAGGATTCATGCTAGCGCAGCGGGTCATTTAAACGAGAAAACTATTGGGCATCCGAAAAAGTTGAAAACACCTAAAATGAAAAAGAAAACGTGATATGTATTGCATACACATTAGTCTAAAAGACAGAAGTCCCTCGCCTCTAGCCTCTAGCGGACATACATCTTAATGAACTCAAGCTGTTTAGGTTGCTTCATCAGTGAGTGAGCGTTATCTTCCCACATAGTAACTACACATAGTCTGATACAATGTCAATAAATTGATTGTAAACACTTCAGTGAAATCGTGGTGTTGATTTCAACGAGCTATCTTTATCTGCTACTTATAACGTTAAAAGATTTATTACTAGCACTCGGCCACTGGCGACAGACGTCGTGGTGCGTCCACTACAGAATGTATATTTTCTTAATAATAAAAAAAATGGTTTTCAGTCAAAAAGAGGCGAGGAACTCCTGAAACTATACAAAACAGGTACATGCAATGTGTTATGACCATTCGAAAGAAACAAAATAAGCACTGATTCCTTGTTTAACTGGCTAACATGCATGGCAGGTTCCATCCATTAGGATTGTTTTAAAACAACAATATTATATTGAACTATTTCTTATTCATGCCTCTTCATTATTAGTTTTATATTATATCGCATAGCGTCGGGCCTACTTAATAGTTTGTATATGGTATCTAAATAGTTATCAATTCAAGATTAGATAAAAGTAAGAGATATTTTTAATAGTGAGTCAGAAATAACGTACATTTAAAGATTATAGTAGTGTTAGTAAAAAGAAGATGTTTAAATTAAATATAATTTTAATATGAATAAGTTAAAAAAGTATGAATTAATATGGCCATGGAAAGTCTACTTTGATAGTATAAAAATATTTCAAATTTTTATATGGTTATTTTTCCCTGTATCTTTTTGTACTTGTTTCAGTTTTAATTTTGACGATACATAACGAATATAATTATGAAAATAAGAAAATTGGGAAGTGAATTTGAAAACATTATAGCAAGAAAACTAGCAGAACCTTGAAATACTTATTACAAGACACATTAAAATAGACCAAGGACAATAAGAAAAAAAAAAGTCTAATAACAATCAGATTCGCAAAGTCTATAGGAAATATAAATAGAGAAACCAGCGAAGAAGTCTAAGTACTAATATGAAGTAGGAAGCCATAGAACAAGATAGTTATTAGTTTATTTCTCAGTGCGACTCGCTTCCAACACAGTATGACCCAGCCAGGCGAGTAAATCAACCTCAACTACGCGTCTACGCTCCGCATTCAATTATAACACTCCCACGCATCACATATTGCTAGGACTCAGTATAAAAGAAACATCATCCTACATAGTTATATAGAAAAGATTACAATTGACATAGAAACAGTGGAACTAACTCTAGTTTTTGTAGTAATATCGCAAGGAAAAATCTTGCGTAAAATAATAAAAGTTGTAGAACTTCGGTGAAACAAATAAGTGCCTACATTTTTGGCGAAGAATTGGCGGGTTTATTTATAAGAGGTCAATTATTGTATAATTTATAATTTCTATAGTCAGTTGGTTAAGTTCGTGTCAGTCTGTTACTTTAGCCTAAACAATTGCACTGATTTGGATAAAGTCGGAAAAAAATTGGCGATTTTTTTTTCATGTTCATAGACAAAAATGATTAAAACGGAGGACAAAATTATTGTTATTGATTCAAACGCTAGGCTATTTCCTAACAGAGCTATGCAACTATGCGCATAAAACTGTCCTGCCACACCACATGTGATGAGTAGGTAGGTAGCGTTTTACGCAATATCTACGGTGATGATTTAGGTAACTGTTTCTATAGCTGTACGCTATATCTAGTGTTAGACACCCAACAGAAGTAAAAATGAGTTAATGAATTAAATGATACTTAGTAATTAACATTTAATAAATCGTTAGTTGTTAGTAAAAATTTACAATCGTGCCTACGAATGTGCAACCGCAAGATCTACAGTGCGTACCATCATGTTAGTTGAAAGCGAACGTGAATGAGATCAGTAACATAGAGCATGTTACGAACACATTATACCCACATTTGTCCACACACGGAGCGCCCAATCACAGAACTCACTTTCAATATCTGTGCCACTCGAAATGCGTTAGAAATAAAATCAAACGACGGCTGTGAAGAATATACTCATTTATTTATCTATATTAAGCTCCCACATGACTAAATAATAATATGCACAACAGAAATAATGATTCAATGACATAATATGTAAGACATAGTGTTCATAGAAACACTAACTTTTGTGATATTTACTAATGACATAAGTATGAACGTTAAACATCATGTATTCTATAATATCATATAAATCTACTCTAATTCAATACTTGTACCTCAGTTTAACATATCATTTCCTCATATTGTCTGGAAAGTTTGGACTGATCCATGATTTTAATCATAGTGTTTGATTGCATCAACTAAAATATAATAAGATTGTGATAACAAGCAGTGTAATGGAATACACCGATATAAGTAATAGACTAGTTATATACACACAAATAACTTAAAATTTAAGAGCGAAAATAATTAATATAATCTACGTGACAAGTGCGCGAGGGTGCCGAGACCACCAAGCCACCGCAACCGTTAAATGCCAACGAGAGCCGCGGGGCACCGCAACCAATGTTAGTTCACATATACTTCAAACGTGTTATTGTAAGCAATATATATCATATAATATACTAGTCAATATTCAGATTTAGTACCACTGTACATTTATCCAAATACTACTGGATATTTATTTAATATTAACTATTAGACTATATAGAAAAATAATATAGTACCTAATATAGTAAGGGGTTTAGACATTGGTGTGAAATTGTATATATAGCCCAATAAAGTTACAGGAATGTATAGACAGTTTAATAATTACACCTAAAATATAGTAAAGATTCTAACTAGCGACAAGTATCCTATCTAGCTATAAAAGGTATGCATTTCATGCACACTGACTTATTGGTAATAAGATTATTCAAGAAGAATGTTATAAGAATTTGCGACAAATGTATTCAATTCTGTCCGGTATCTTGTTTCATAATTTTAGTGATTGTTCTATTATTCCATCACTGCGAATCTTTGAAGTCTTCCTTAATAATCAGACTTAAATATCAAATTAAAGCTTATTAACTTTCACTGTTCATGAAACATCATGGCTAATATTGCACTATGTAAATGCAGTCTGAGCCTCTTCTAAACACAAAGAAATGCTAGAAAATATTCAATGTCTAACTTTACCAACGTCATGTTAACGCATTTTAGCATTGAAGCAAGATAAATAGTCAATTTTGATTCAAGTCAAATAAATGCTATACTACCTTATTTCATTCAGAGAACAATTTATTCAACATTGCCTTACCTTTGGTGATGTTCAATTTTTGGTGTTAATCAACATTGGAATGTAAATAAATCTCACATTTCGTTTAATAACCTTTCTAAGGAACTCAAAATAAATATATGGAAAAAAAAAATTTGAGTGTAAAAAGTCAAAAAATACTTGACCATTTTTAGCTCGAGTATTTAGTGCAACAGAACAGAACGATGGTCCGTAGGGGATGGAAGTGAACGCGCGCTCGCAACTCAACGTAACGTTAGGAGACTCTGTCTCGAATGTATCACAAAATGTTGAACGTGCCGCGCCGCACAGTCTCTTAGGATATGGTAGTGTAATATTTACTTGACTTCTTATTACCTGGCGAGCTAGTGGCCACAGATTGTTCAACTTTTTTACGCTCAAATTTGAGTGGTTGCTTGAGATTGACATTATTGGACTCAGCTATCGCCGCCAATCGCTCCAACACACTACTTATTGTCAAGCGCTCTTCGGGGTTCACTGATAGGCAACCACCTGGGAACAACACACATCACAGTCACATAATGTATTCACAGACAAAACATAATACCAAAAGAAATAATTTTACTCACTTATGACTTCATGAAAACATTTATAGCGTTGATCATTGGGGTTAAGATTATAGTTTCCATTTAAAATTGCAAGTTTAGCAGAATCTTCAAATGGATGTTGCATATAGCACAGTGTGTAGAGGATGCATCCCAGTGCCCAGACATCTACACTGTGGTCAATTTTACGATTGTCCCAAGTGTCTAACATTTCTGGTGCTCTGTACATAGGAGTGGTGAATTGAGCCAACTGGAAATGAAGAAACAAGAGGTGATTTTGTTATGTAAGTAATAGGAGGAAATAGTCCAACTAGAAATACAAAAGTATAAAAAATAAGGGTAACTTACAGTTTCTTCTAACATATTTCTTTGATTTGCACTCCAGGAAGGATTCGGTGAAAAAATATCTGTTGTAGCAGAGCCAAAATCACATAATTTTATAGTACCTACAAAAAAAAATTTCAAGTCAATTATAACACTTTATTTTATGTATAAAAAAGTGGTAGCACGTCTTCTATAAGTATCATACACCAGGGAATACACAAAAAATGTTACCTTCATTGGATATTAAGAAATTTTCTAGTTTGAGATCACGGTGTGCGATAGGGGGCACCTGTGCATGCATGTGCTGCACTGCCCGGCATGTCTGGTAGAACACTCTAAGTATGGTCGGAAGGGGGAAAGCCGTCCCTCTGTTCTGCAGAGCTTCCATCAAGCTTCCCCCACTGCACAAGTCCGTCAACAATAAATACTCTCCCATGCCATGTGATGTCTTCGCCTTATCAATAAAAGATGCTGCTATATATTTGATTATGTTAGGGTGACCTGACAATTTTTTTAATAGGCTAATTTCTTGTATTATGTTTTTGTTTGCCTGCTCGTCAGCTGCCATTAGCCTTTTCAAGGCATATTCGGTGCCAGTGGATACGTCTTGAGCAACAAACACAAAAGCAAAGCCACCTGAAATAGAAAGGACTCTGTAGGAATATTGTTGATGGAGCAGTTCTTTAGTTTTTAAAATCAATTTCCTGTTAGCAGTTTCCTGCAGATGGAGATAAAACAATTTCTTGATTAATAATAAATATGTTTCCTGTGTAACTTCCTATTATACACAATGGCAATATACTAGGAAAGTTACAGTAAATTTTTCCTGAAACTACAAATTAACCCAATTTGTAGTTTCAGGAAAAATTTATAGCTTCAAGAACTTAAATTCAATCTTAATAAATGAGACACTGTTCATTCAGGAAACATATTTAAAAATATTATGAAAATATCTTAATAATATGAAGCAATGGCCCTAAAATATACCTCTTATTAGCTACCAAGGCTATAAACAAAGTGAATAGGCAACAGCATCAACATGTGTATTTTTATCAATATCATATTGCAATCCCCAATCAGTCAGCCAACATGGAACGCAACCTGTCCTATTGGAAAATATAATCCCTAATCTGCTCTACTTGGATTATACAACTGTGAATATTTATATGCTAATAAAATATATGCTTGTAAATTGTTCTTCTACAAGCAAATACCTCTTTTTTAAAAGTAACCACCATTAAGATAGATTAAAAATAGAATCCTCATATGCAAACATATTGGTAAGTTGTGTCAGCGTAACACAATCAACACTCAGTATGCTGTAGATACTACGGTTACTAGAATCATATTATCTGCTGATAAACCAATCAATTTTTTCATTCACTCTACACTGGTATGAATCCATGCTTCAAACTAATTTAGATGACCTTAGAACATGTAAGATTGAGTTGCATGAGACCTAATATCTTGCTGCTCGCTTAGCTACATTTATTCTAAAAAATTAATGAGAGAAATGAATAATATTATGTCAAGTTTCAAATTTTTCAGACTTTTATCAGGAAGAATGTTTCATCATAATAATGTTAAAGTCAACTAAATTTATAGGTTCATTCACTTTATTCCAGCGAAATTAGCTCAAGTGTCATAACGGATATGTTCATCATAACGACCCCAAACATTTGTCGGACAATGTACCCTTACGCCCCCAATTTCTGTGACGTTAGTGCGTGTACTGCACCATCCTACACGGAAGGCGACAACGCTAATCTTAAGATTGTGTGTTCCTCTAAGCGGAACTTGATAAAGTTATAACAATTTCATATTGACTTACCTTCTGCGATCACTTTTTTAACTCTCAATTTCATATTTCCTATTTCAACAAACTGACCAACAAAATCATTATCACTGCCACCGTTTGCGCCTCCTGAGCTGAAATAGCCCATGGCTGATTTAAAGACGCTCATTTTGGAATCTAATTTTGTGATTGTTCTATATAAATTATGAAGAAAACTGTGTTTTATCAGCACCCTATGCCCAGATCCATTTTACAATGGCACATAATGGCAGAAAAAAAAGAATTGGCAGATATGTTGGCAAATGGCAGGACGAGAACAATGTTGACATAATATTAATATAACTACACACCATCCTTATTGGGTGTTTTGGTTGAAAATTAAAAACACTATTTTACCCTTAAAAAAAAATCTGTAGCTGCAATTACAAGCAACACGTCGAATAAGATTGTAAATTTTTTGAAATAACACTCTAAGAATTAAAAAAGCCCCCTCCTTTTTTGGAAATCGGTTAAAAAGGACACAAACACTGCAAAACATTTTGATTTTAAATGACAAGGCAGGGAATTATGAAAAAATAAAGTGGCAGCACTTGCTAAGCAGAGACAACCCTTTGCTTTTTTTTTTCAGCCGCTCTTGAGGTACAACCCTAAATGCCCTCAACTGGAAACATGTTGAAAAATGTTTTCAACTCGACTAAATTAGTGACAGCTATGCAATTTGACATTTCTTTGTTGATGATCCAATTTTTAGCAATCAGTCTGTGGTGAAGTTGTTAAAAAATCATTTGGAAGGAAAGCAAAGCAAATTGTGCTGATTTTATTATTTGTTATTGGTATTTCCTTCAATTGCAGTTTTATAAATAGTCCGAATTCCGCGTAAGAATAAACCGGACTGATGTTTACCAATCCTGTGTGAAAATAACAAACATGGGATTTGAAATCAAAAGATTTCAAGGTGACGTCGATGAAGAACTCATTTGTCCTATTTGTTCAGGGGTTCTAGAGGACCCACTTCAGGTTTGTGTCTATCTTCTGTATAGTTATTGAGGAGGAAGAGTGTATAATGTGTATGTTGTCATAAATGGGTATGTTTGTGTACGTAGGCCCCTGCTTGCGAGCACGCGTTCTGTCGTGCTTGTATAACGGAGTGGATCAGCCGCCAGCCCACCTGCCCTGTGGACCGACAGGCTGTCACCGCCAGCCAGCTCAGACCTGTTCCCAGAATACTACGCAACTTACTATCAAGGTGAACATTTCACAAGAATGTCATGGTTCCTCATTGGTTTGTAGGTCACACATTGTGATTGTTTTGCAAGGGCTTATATAATAAACATCATGAGTTAATAACAGCAGTGTTGTAATGATCAGATAATGGATTCTGTGAAATTGATTGGATCACGTTTTGAGTGTTTAAAATAGAGATACTATATAATATAATAGTAATTCATGAATTAACTTGAAATTTTGATTCTTATAGACTTATTATAAGAAGGTATAATATGAATGCCATGTTTACTTTATAGACTGTGTACGAGTTGTGACAACGCACCGCATGGGTGCAACGCTGTACTGAAACTGGATTCACTGGCGTCCCATTTAGTTGAATGTATGTTTATGTTTTGTAAATGTATTTGATTGTGACTGAGCCACCATGTTGTATATTATGAATAAAAATTCACATTTTTTTTTTCTTCATAATATAATTATCTTTTTTAAGAATCATCATATTAAAACGCAAATATTGTTTATATTTTTTTAAATAATATCTCTAGGTCTTAGCTTAGACGAAGTCGCGGGCAGATGCTAGTATATCGATAAAAATCTTAATCAATGGTCAATCTAATCATCTACCCATTTATGAAGTTGTAAGATTGATTTGATAAGATAAAGTAATACATTAGTTTATAACTAATTCTATTATCTTGTTTACAGGCGAATACAATCCTAAAAGACCAATGCCATGTGAAGCAGGTTGTGGACTTGTGATACCAAAAGATGAACTGGCCGAACACAACTGTGTCAGAGAGCTTCGGGCGCTCATTGCAACGCACCAGGGAAAGTTGAATGACTACGAACAGGAATTGGCGGAACAGAGACTTGTGATAAACGAACATAAACGAGAACTGGCATTGTTGAAAGTATGTTGTGTATGTGTATTTTTCTATACTTAAATAAAGTACATATTTTTTTAGATATTTTGAGAAACCCACTTTGTGAGGAATACAAATTCGCGAAATCAAAATACATAGCTTCTAAGTTGTTAGGTCAATGTACTGATAGGCGATAGCCTGACAAAAGGCTGAGAATTGGTTTTCTTAATTTAAATAAAAATTGTATTCTGGCAACTGTAGCATTTGTCAGCTGTTTAATTATGTCAATAACTTTGTTTGATATGCAAAATGAATTGAATACTAGACTACTAAAGCCAATGCTTGCTTTGTTGCTTTCACAGTTCAATAAATCTGGCACTGTTATGAAATTGTGGCTCACTAAGGAGATATTATGTTAGGTACCAGATATTTAGATATATTATTATTATTTTGATTTTTGTTTTCTTTCTCGGGTCCCTGGAGACCCGGTCCTTTGGTAGGCGTACGAGGGGCCGAAACCAACTCTCAGAGGCCCCGTTAGCAATTTCAAATGTAATGGAGCACCCACCGGCGATTATCCCTGTATGCACTGAAAGTATTCACAAGGACAATCCCCGGTTGGAGCAGTACTATTGCAGAATATGGAAACAAAAAATTAAACGCTATGGGTTTGGGGGGCTTAGTGGACTGATAATCGTTTATAATAGAATAACTATTAGCCCCTGCTAGACCACTAACAATATACACGGCTTTTAAATGGCAGGGGGTGACTTGCACACTCAATGAATGGGCCCCCGAAAACGGTCGCTAGCACAAAGTGACGTAGCGCCAAGGGGGCAACATGGCCTGAGGTGCTAGAGGAGTGGAGAGGTATACCACGGCTATCAGGACAATCCCGGAAGTGCGGTCAAGATCCCTACCAGCATCTTACTGGATTATACATCCTTCTCCCGAGCACGAATGCTCTAGCGAATCTCCACTCAGACCGGCCAATTAAGGCAAGAAAGAGGTGGGAGCTCTGTTCCTCGTCAGTTTTCACTCCGGCCAGCCAATAAAGGCAAGCCGTAGATGAGGAACAAGACTTCTCCCGGGAGATAAGGTTCGTGGGGTCGCTACTGCCCAACAGTTCGCCACAAAACTGCCTTGCGGATTGTATCTCTCTTTGTCTGGCCCCTCACCCTAGGTATGACCTAAGGTCTATCGGGACACGCAAGCCCCACCACGACGTCAACGTAGAGATACTGCGGTAGGGTTATTATTATTATTATTAGCTTGTCTTTATTTCTTTTTTTGAAGTTTAGAATGTAACTAAAGTAATAAATATAGGTAGGTCAATGACCGCTGTTGCAAATTTATAGGATGTCTACCATACCATAGATATTGCAAATCAAGAGTGGAGCATGTCTTTCCCACACACATTTGCCTTGTACTACAACATGCCAGTCCTCATAATAGTCAAGCACATAAGAATGTTTAATAAACATACCATATTTTAAAAAGAATGGAGTAGGTTGCTTTTAGAAAAGTCTTTTATATAAACTACGACCATTGTGATTTCAATTACAATAGCCCTTTTATCCTCAAACTCTTCTCTTGTGCTTATGTAATTGTTGTTTTTAGCTTTCCTTGATTTATAATTTGTCTAGGAGTCACATGTCTTTTGGGAATGACCTGTAACAATTTCCATTACATTCTATCCTTTGCACTGTTCTCATTTAATATGGGACAATTTCTATTTTGTTTACCACTTCTGATCTACCAATCTGTCAGTAGTTTGCTCCATTTTCCTTCAGGGGCACCATATCATATGACTTGCCCATCTCCATTTCATTTGGTCAATCTTAGTGAGGAAGTTGGTCACTCCTGTTCCTCTAAAAGATGTGTTTCATTTTTAGGGTTCCGTAACCAACAGAACCCTATTACCAAGCTTCTGCTATCCGTCCGTCTGTCTGTTAACGGGCTGTATCTGAAGAACCGTATATATGCACATGTAAACTGGGCTGATTTCCGCATCTCCACGACTAAGCGCGAATTTTGCAAATGTGTCATTCCTGGAGAACCGTAATAGGTAGACAGTTAAAATTTTGAAAGTGTGTATTTCTATTGATCATAATATAATAAAAAATAATAAAATTAAAGAGGGCTCCCATACAAGGAATGACTTTTTTTCTGGTTTTTGGCACAAAACCGTTTGTGAAAGAGCCAGTTGTTTGTCGACTAGTCTTATTAATCCCAGCATGCTTGACTCCATAGCTTTCTGATGGTGCTCTAACATATCCCTATGATGACCATCGTCAGACCCTAATTTATAAAAATGGTTGTATATCAGGAATTTATGCGAGCGATGCGTCTATCGAACCCCTCTATGCGCGCACTAGCTGACCAAATGGAGCGGGAGGAGGTGGTCCGCTGGGCCAACTCTCTAGCGCGCGCGAGAGTCACCCGCTGGGGTGGCATGATTTCCACACCTGATGATGTTTTACAGGTTAGTTATTATCTGGCGAATTTGAACTTTGTCGTGTACGAAATAGAGTTTGTTTTTCCATAATTTGAGATTTTCTCTAATTCCGAATTCAAATGTATTAGGTTATTGACTAAAGTGCCTGGCAGTATGTAAACTATGGCAAAAAGCTGCATGTAATAATAATGATTGCTATTCTTGTTTCAGATGATGATCAAGCGAAGTTTATCAGAATCTGGCTGCCCACCTCACATAATAGATGACCTTATGGAAAATTGCCACGAACGGCGGTGGCCGCCCGGCCTATCCTCACTCGAAACCAGACAAAATAATAGGAGGCAAGTTGTATCACAGTAATGTTGTCCTTAAACAATGGGCTTGTGTCCTGAAAAAATCTAATTAGTCCGCCAGTTAGATTATCAAAAAATATTTGACCCGTGTTTTTTCTTTTGTTACGGTAACCAAAATTGACGAAGTAAAAGTAGTAGAAAAAGCGTCGTATTTTTTAAATTAACAATACGTCACACCTTCGCATAATTTTTAGTGAGACGTGACGTCACGAGGCCCCACTCCCGAGTTTTGATGCGTTTTATCTTTGTCAATATTCATTGAAATACAAAAACAAAAAATACGTGTCCATTATTTTTCAATACTCATAAGTGACGGACTAAATAGTTTTGCAATTTGTGGATGATGGAATCTAGCCTATTATCATTTGGCAATAAGCTTCGAATGTTTAAGAGTCCTATTACGAATCGTAAATGTTCGTTTGCAATAGACGAAGATACGTTGGTCTGCGTTGGGAGTACATCTGTAGTCCGCGAAACAATTTTGATACTTACTAGTCTGAATAGGATTATAGTTTATTTGGGCGCTTGCGCGAGACTAAGGAGCGCGCGCGCTGAATTGACGCAGAATATGTAGTACTTTAATTTTATTTATTGTAATTTTGTTTTATTATATGGACAAACGAAAACTAATGAAACGTAAGTATTCATTGTAGATTGAAATTTTATATCATATTAATTTATTTGATAAAATTGTTTATATTTGGAATATAATGGACGCTGAATCAAGACATTTCTGGCTTAAATTAGGCTTTCTTTACGTTTTTATCCGTGAAAACTCAAGGAATTTAAAGAAATTCTAGAACTCCAATAAACAAGTAAAACATTCAACTGAACTTTTAGTAATTTCAGCTTTTAAAAGAATTGATTGTAACAATGTGAATTTGACCGTCAAAGTTCCATCGCCGACATTTTTTCTTGCAAACTGAGTTCGTAAAATATTTATAGTAAATTACACGAAAAGAAAAATGAAAATGTGTAACTCTAACTTACAAGAAAGAGACTGGCACTATCGTTATTCAGGATCAAATAATTAAAATATCTTACTGCTGCTGAAAATTACAGCGTCAAAAATCATGAATTTCCGTAAAAAATGTAATAGGACTCTTAAACACAAATCAGTTCACCCGTTTAAGAGCTACGGTGCCACAGACAGACAAACACACAGATAGCCAGACACACATAGCACCAGCGGTCAAAACTTATAACACCCCTCTTTTTGCATCGGGGGTTATAAAGTTGCACTACGACATCTGTGTTGGTGATTGCATTGATACAGAATCGTTTAATTGTAAAAAGCTTTACGCAATAAAGAATCATCACTGTAATTTATTTATTCTTTTATTATTATTATAAATCGAATAAAGGTTAAAGTAGGGCGCTGCTGTTAGTTACGACGCAATTTCTTGCCAAACGCGACATCCGGGGATATCAACACAAAATTAATAAAAAGTATTATTTTTCACAGATTATATGAAAAATACGTGTGCAAAAGAGTACCAGGCAAGCAAGCGGTGCTCGTGCTACATTGTGACAACACGCACGTGGATGAGCACATGATGATCGAGCCCGGCCTCGTCATGATCTTCGCGCACGGCATCGAGTAGCACGCGCCCTTGACGCCCAAGGTGCTCAAGTGACAAGCTACATGCACGTATGGACATTGTGTGACTTGGATGCGGAGGCATTGAGTACCACTACTATTAGAATTTATCAGTACTGAATGGAGCCTACTATTGTTGTGCTTTACTAGAAATACAAACAGGGTAAACTAAGATTCTCTCACAAGAATTCCCTTAAGGGTTTGATGTAAAGTCAATGTTTGTACAACTTTATTCGTCCGTCCACTCAGTGCCTCCGCAGACCACACGTATTGTCAGGGTCGCCACACTCGAAGGAATACACGCGCGGCTAGGAAGAGCCGACCTGGATCTCTGAGCGACCACGACAAACTCCGCCAATATGAACCATAGTTCTAGAATACAATTTAATTAAAAAGAAAACCACCATAGAAAAATTGTGTGGCCAGCCATAAATATTGTGTTGGCATTTTTAAAAAAGGTATGTGTCTGGCAATTGTAAGACCAATGATTATTGTACAATAATAATTATACAAATCATATTTGATAATGAGTGTTGAAATATTTTTAGGTATGAAGTATGTGAGTTTCTAGTATAAATAACATTGGATTGAAGACATTCCGAATAGAAATGAAATGAAATAAAATATTTACTAAAAGTTTATGTGGTTCAATGTTATGGAATTCAAAATTTAAGTATTAATTAAATATAGTTTTTTAGAAGTTTATTTTTAAATATTGAATTAGTGATTGAATGCTGTGTTATATTTAAAAATAGTGTGACATTGTCTTTTTATACAAAACCTTCATCTTAGCTGCGTACATTCTGAGCCATAAAAAGTGAACATTCTATGTTAGGCGGGAAATATAAAAATTACAGGAAAAAAAGCTCGGCTCATTGGATTAAGTTCGTTCAGTGTGTACCCAGCATAGCTAGCAGCTTAATTTTATTGTATTATTCTTACTTTAACTTTATTATAATATTTCCATTATTTTTTGTAATTGGTAACCTGTTATGTATTTAGCTCAATCTTTAAATAAATATACCTAATGATCACTAATGGATGGAACATCTTTTTTCTCATTAATTTTCATCAAATAGCTTTGTAACATAAACATTACTCAACGCGTTTACCCAACAAGGATATATTTCATAACATTTGGTTGGATGCTGGGCTAACCACACCACACCATCACCATCACCATCGAATGGTAAAAACCCTGTTAACTTTTTTGTAAAAAATAGTGAGAAACCTGGCCAAATGCGAGACGGACTATCACTTGAAGGCCATAAAACGAAAAATTTGTTTTATTGAATTTTCATTGCTTGATATTAAAATGCGGCAATAGAAATATACACTGAAAAACAACTACTCATTACGGTTCATAAAATACAGCCCGCTGACAAACAGATGGATGGAAGGATAATGGAGCCTTTAGTAATTATATTTTTATTTATTAGGGAAAACAAACAGTGACACATTACATTTTATAGAAAAAAATACAAAACAATGTGGTCAAATGTGTGACCCACAACATTTTCCACGAAATACAATTAAGTGATCTTTGCAAAGCATGCGATTTTAACTACATAAATCCTTCATTAAACAAAGAAAAGAAAAATGCAATACATTTAAAAAACAAAAGAAACAACTGCTTTTCTGGTGCCTACCAAATCTTAAGCGAAATTAAATACTAGAATGACAACCAAATCAAACGTGTACAACAACCAAATGTAGCCTATATCCTTCCTCGATACATGGGCTATCTAATACTGAAAGAATTTTTCAAATCGGACCAGTAGTGCCCCGGGATTACCCCCTACATACAAACTTACAAACAAATGTTACCTCTTTATAATATTACTAGCTGACCCGTGCCCACTTCGTTGGGCGGTAAACATTTTAACTTATGATGAAATTATGAGTGTGGTTCGGTTAGTACTGACTGCTATGATTTATTTCCTGACGGCCAATAGGAGGGTTTTGTTTTTATTGCATAATAATATGTATGTAGCCCTAGCCAGGCTAGCGAGCCGCTGCGAGCGCTCAGCGTTAGACTCCCTGTCCCTTGTTGCAGAGACATGCTGCTTTAAATCACTGAGACGCTGTGCACGTTCAGCGCTAGATTCCCGAGCACGGACCTGCGATGTTCTCCAGCTTTAGCAAGCCGCTGTGAACGCTCGGAGCTAGATTTCCCAGCGCGTGCTTGCGAAATATTTTCTCTATTCCTCGAGAGGCTCTTCCGCGGCGTACTCGAGCTGCTCTTGTCTCATGTCTGGGATGTTTGACGGGAAAATTGTGATATCCTTTTAGGCATGATAAACAATCGCTGAAACTGTCCGATATCCCAAAAACAGAAATACCACAGCTTCGAACTCGAAGAATGAGATCGAAGTAATATTGTAATTGTGTTTTGAGAAACCGAGCAACCCAAACTATTTTAAAGACCAACAACATTCAACCAACTACGTACAACTCACCTACCAAACGAAAAAAATTAAATAATAACTGTAGAGGGTCATGCAGTATAGATATAGATTACTTTCCTTTTTGAGGGAAAGTTGGTTATGTTCGGACTAATGTTGGCAAGCCCTATGGTATTCTGTGTTCAATATTCAGCGTGAGCTATAGTGACGCCCCGTGCTAAGTACCTACACCTTTCTATAAAAAGAAATTTCTTTGGTATCTAGAACGAAAAATCCATAAAATAAGAATGGAGAAGTGGGCAAAAACAGTTCGAGAATTTTAGCAACCAGTCTTGGAAAGCTAAACCTATTCTTAAATATATTCTATACCCATTCTTAGATAAAGATATTTTCTTTTGAAATTAAAAATTTAACAAATAATATTTTAAACCTATTACCTATATTATGTTAGTACTAAGTAGGTAGCTAAACCGCGCAACTTCGTCTGCGTCACATTTTCCATTATTGCTCCGCTCCTATTTGTCTTAGCGTTATGATAATAATATAGCCTATAACCTTCCTCGATAAATGGACTACCTAACACTGAAATAATTTTTCAAATCGGACCTGTAGTTCCTGAGATTAATGCGTTTAACCAAACAAACAAACAAACTCTTCTGCTTCTTAATACATATTAGTATAGATTATCGTCATGTAAGTTCAAATATTTTTATTTTCCAAGCGCCGTCGCGTCGGGGGACCACATTACCTATAATATATTATTATACCTACTCTTTGGGGACCACTAAAGTTCATCGTTTTTGCGAATTTTTCGAGTACCTACGTAAATTCTTTTGTATGCTTGATAAATAAAAATATTGGACATTGGCTTTTAAAATGTTTAATTTTACTTTTATTTTGACCTTTATAAAGTAGGTATAAATATTAGTAAGGTAGTTATAGTGATTAGTTAGTAGGTAGGTAGTCAGATCCCCTTATCAACTATTAATGAGCTGATCTTCAAACAGTTGATCAGGTCATGGTTACCTTACCATATACTTTCAATATCATTAAAGTAACACGGTACCAAATTTCGAATCGATCGGACATGAGGAAGTTAGTCAGATCCCCTCATCAACTTGAAAAGAGCTGATGATCTTTTAAAGTAAAAGTAAGTACCTAAAGTAAAAATTCATTTATTTCCACACTAAATAAAAAACACAGTACCTACCTACAGTCATCAAAATAAATGGAGTGGACTGGAGCCGAAACTAGGGCAGCCCTGTATTTCAAACGGCTGAACATATTTTCATGAAACATAGCTAAGAACACTCGGGATAAAATTATCTATGACACAAAAAAACTTCGAAATCGGTTCATCCGTTTGGGAGCTACGATACCACAGACCTACACGCACCCCTCTTTTTGCTTCGGGGGTTAAAAACAATAAGTTGCAGGGCGGCTCGCTATAAGTGCATAGTAGTGCTTTATTCTCATGTCATACAATCTTCTCGAGTCCTAGTTTCACTGTGCACATTCTTTTATTCCATAAAGCGGTTATTACATTACACGATCTATCGGGCCCGATTTCTAAGGGCGTCCTGTCCCTGCGGCAGGGTGCCCATTATTACACTACACTAGAAATCGCGCCCTAACTGCAGTGGCGGAGGAGGCTAGTCCGCCCCGGGTGCCTAGCACCAAGGTGACAACACGACAACTCACTCGTACATCCAAAGAAGGCGTAGTCTAGGTCCAAAGAAGGCGTACATTCATTTTTCAATCAAATTCATTAGACAGAACCCAAGGTCGCGTCTATAAAAAAAAATGGCTTTTTTGACGCGCCGATAATTTGTTTACAACTTAAGACATCAATTAACAACTACCTACTCTTGTACGTGACTACTTACATACAAATGTCATAGTTAACGCACCGCAACTATAATTTCACATTTTTTTTCGAGTATAATTTCTAATACCCTAAAATAATAAATTCATGTTGCGCTTAAACCGCGCGGGACAGGGAAGTCAATTTTGTTAATGTGATCGAATATTATAGTACCTAAAATAATCGACAATATCTGAATACAAATCCGCCCAAGGTGCCAATCTACCCAAAGCCGCCACTGCGGCAGGGCCCTGCCTCCCTATCTCTTACTTACACTAGGTGATGGACAGAGCAGGGAGATCGGAGCCACCCGATCGCCCGATGGCAGTGTCCTTACTCCCTGTTTCTTATTACACTACAATCGCCCTAGATATCGGGCCCGATAGATCGCGTAGTGTAATAACCGCTTAGCACTGGGCATATGCAACTATTTTATTTATTAAAAAGTTGCTGCGTGTAAAAAAAGCATGAAATGAAACGTTTCACTAAACGTCAAGCAGCAACCAGCAAGCAGCTGTCAAATATTTTTGTTTGTCATCTTCAACACAAACTTTCCGAAGTTATTGTGAATTAAAACCACAAAAATGTCTGAAATGGAAGTAACAGAGAGTGGGAATGATTGTTCCAACAATTTGTGTAAGTATAAAATTACTAAAGTTTTAATAAAAGCGGTTAAAAGGCCCGATAATCTAGCTTGAATCCACCGGCTGTTTGTCAGCTTTATTCAATCCTTGTTCTACTATTTCCAGTGCTTCTGGATCGCGTGTTCTTGCGTCTTGGTAACGCAGACAGTGATGACCAGCTCGAGAGCTGTCTGAGCCGATTTCTTCCGCCTGTGATATTGAAGCTGTCTTCTCCTCATGAACAGGTCTGAGATGCTTTATTTAAATAAAATTAGAATAAGAGGATGAAACTCTGTAGAAATTGAGCTTTTGTTTGAATAAAATATGGCGTTTTCATTTACATAAATCTGCCCAGGCTAAAATCAAAATCTATAAGAATGCTGCTTTCAGAAAATAATTTAGGTTTGCATTTGATAGTTCTGTTTAAATCTATTATGTTTTACTGCAGCAGATAGTTAACATGCCAACAAAATTGTATATTATTCTCTGTTTTGACTCAATTTCTTGATGGATTACTATCTGTGTCATGCCCAGGTGCGCACCAAAGTGATGGAGTTGCTTGTGCATGTGAACAAGAGAGTGAAGTGTCGTGCTGATGTGCAACTGCCCGTGCAGACTCTTCTCCAGCTGTACAAGGACCCCACTTCCAACAGCTTTATTATTGTAAGTATAGTCATGGAGTGAGAATAGTGGGACAAGACAAGCAAGGGTATGGAATAGATTACTAAGCAAAATACTGGCTATTCTGGCAAGGCTATGGAATCAATTATTAAGCAAAATGTTGGCTTCAAGTTTCCTTTCCTTGAAAAGTTCACTTGTTTTTGCCTAGTCATCTTGTGTGTTTCAAAACTATGTTTATTAACAGTACTGCTGCCACTGCTGTAAATGTTTTATTTCTAAAATGTTTGTGATATATGCATATTTTTCAACTGCAAGTCATCTTTAGATTGTGTTATTTGTTTATGTGCAAATACAAACTATTATTTTCTTCTTCTAAATATTTATTTATTTATTTATCTATTTGCTTACATATACACAATACAAATTAGTAGGCATGCATTAAAATTTCATGTCAAAGTATTTGTACATGCACCCTGTAAGGGCACTGCAAATTTTTGTCAAATAATGATAAGTTGGTAAGAATATGTAGGTTATACTCATTCTCGATACAATTCAATTCAATTCAATTTTAAACTCAATTCTACATTACATTTCCAATTCAATTTTACAATTTACAATACATTAAAACATGTCATTAAAAATATTTTGATTATTAATGTCATACAATTGTCATATATTTTAGTCAAAATAATAATAGTACTTAATAAATAGTAAATAAGAATCAAAGTGCAACATTCATTCATTTCCAATGTCCTATGTATACAATAAATAATACTTGAATTCTTCTATACTATTGCTTGCTGCTTAAAGACTAAGAGTTTGAACAATATGATCTTTTTCCAGAACTTCTCAATCATATACATCACTATGGGTTTCCCGAGACTGCCTCGTGAGCAGCAACTCAGTCTGGCTCCCTCTCTGTTACAAGCCATTGAGAACAAACCACAGGGACACCAGGATGGGTGAGAATTTAATATCTTTCACAGAATCTAACTACAGAAATGTATATTAATTACTGAAATGTATGTACGCTTATAACTTTGTAACGAATGGCCCTTGTGTTCGTAATTATGGGCCACTAGTAAATAATAAAATTCAGCCATGTTGACACAAAATGGTAATGTAACATTTTGATAAAATAGTGAGTATGAATGCAAAGCCTTGCATATAACCTTATCCTGTGTACTTTATGATTTGACTAAAAAAGAACACTAAAAAAAGTGTGTTTTCTGTTCAAACCCAATTTTGCGTTAATTTAAAAAAAAAGAAGATGTAAATAATGTGGGCACCATTCTCATGGCACGGCTGGCTAAGTTTGCTTATACATATTCTGACTCAAGACGGCGCGGCTGCAGAATATCTGGAAGGACTTGGCGGAATCTAATGATGCAGTTTTAGTAAACATCAAAATAAGGCCTGAGACTCCTTTGAGTATTGATCGCTATTTTTCTTAACTTACTTCTTGCCACTTGAAAAATTCCCCCAGTATACCCCTTATTTTTATATAAGTTGTGATAAGTTTAATGTTTCCTTTGTTACAGTATATTAATGCTAGTCATGCCACTGCTGGGCAATATCAAGGAAACTGATCTGAACTTGAAGGAGAAGCCAAAAGTTGCCAATTTGATACTGAAGTTTGCCACAGATGTTCTACTTCTACCATACAGGTAACATTTTTTTTTCTGCTTTTATTTTTTACTCTCAGGTTTCGCGACATGCTCGCAGCGTACCCGCTGCAAAACTTTGTCCACAAATTTTTTGGACATGCAGCAATATGGCGACTCGCAGTGATCACGCGGCGATCCGTTGCGAGTCGCCACGTTACGCTGGACGTAGAATAATTGCTTCTCTGGCTCGTGTAGTCGGTGCCTTAGATGACTTTCTTATTTTTGCGTATTCTTTTTCTTCCTACATTGTGTATGCCAAATAAAGATAGTTTCTTTCTTTTTATTTTAGGGCTTTACCAAACCCTGGTGAGAGTGAGTTCCAAGTACCACCTGGTATGAGTATGAAGACGTACAAACGTATTGTTGACAAGAATCAACTGAATCCAAACCAGCTCGAAGAGGTATGACCATATTATTATGCTGACTAAAACCAAAACTTACAAAGATATTTATTATTATTTTTATATCATAATGTTGTTTTGTTTATTGAATACCATAGATATAAAAACGGATACTAGAACCAATACAATGAGTGGTCTTATTGTATACCGCGATCACTTCTAGGCAACCTGGAATGGGCAGTAATTGCCTTGACATGATATGTTGCCAAACGATTATCTTCAAATTCCTAAAAAATTCTAGAAAACTGTATTTTCTAGTTATATTGTCAAATTAATCTGTGTGTTTTAGATGAAGCTGTCCATAGTGAATTTCATAGGCAAGGACATATTCAACATGAACGACACTCTGCTAACGCTGATCGTAGCCGCAGCGGACTCACGGTTCAGTGTTGCTAATCACGCGAACAGTCCACTCATAAGGGTTAACAGGTAATCTCCTCGTCCTAACTGAATACTCCGGGCTGACAGATATCGTCTATGAATTCATAAAACTGCAATTTTATAAGAGCACTTTTAGTTTTCCGTGTTTTTTTTTTCAATTTTCCGGACAACTTAACTAACGCAGACAATACAAACAATAAAAAATATTTTTTCAAAGTGGGACTATTCTTTACGTTTCAAATTTTAGATATCACAAATAGGAGCTCAAGTTTACCTCACTGAAATTATCTTTAAGTAAAAAAGAGCCTTCGTGATTATTTAAGCCAATAAAAAAATAAAAGCTAAATAACTTTTACGTGACATTCCTTGTTTTCCTCTGTACTTATTCAATTTATATCGTGTAATACGGCTTGTCTACTGAAAAATTTTAATTAGTCAGTTATATTATCAAAAAAAAATTTTTTTTCTTTTGTTACGTAAACTATAATTGGCGAAGATACGACAGTTTTAAAATTCCCAAAATGTCGCCGCGCCGTGGTATAATATTTAAGTGCGTGCGTACTGACGGCACGAGCCCCCACTCCCGAGTTTTGATGCGTTTTATCTTTGTCAATATTTATTGATTTAGGAAAACAACTGACGAATTATATAGATTTGCAATTTATTGGTTGGTGGTGGAAACTAGCCTATTGTTTGTCTAAAAGACCCGCCTTGGTGACATTAGCAAGTACATCCTCACGTAATTGCTATTGTCACTCAGGCGATTGATAAAGCTTTGAATAAAGATTTATTTATAAGCCTATTTTTGTTGTGACGTGATTGGGTCCCACAAGGTTCTACTCTGAGTCTACTAATAGTTTTCTTGAAATAGTAACATAATAGATAGATGCTACTATTTTGTTAATACCCTCGGTCATGGCGGCCAATTTTAGCAGAGACTTGCTATATCCGCGGAAGATATTATAGTGTACAATACAAGTGAGTGCGCAAAAGCAGGTGCACTGTGCCGTCTCATAGTCTGATGGGGCACAAAGCTGCATGCGCACAACAACGGTTTGTTAAAATGTTCGACACGCTTAAAAATACTCTTAAAGTGAGATCACAAAGAGGTAGATAAGGCGAATCACACTTAGAACTGCATTTGTAAGGCTACACAATTTTTGGCATTTTACCCTTACACCATACCAGTGTAAGACACTTGTAAGACTATTTGCAGCGGCACTGGGCAGTTCACTGTAAGATTAAAACACTCTTCATAAGAGCTTAATACAATAACAATAAGAGCAAACGCTCTTACAAAGTGCGCCCAATTCCTCACTTACCAACGTTTGTAAGTGTACTAAAAGAGTAAGAAAAATATGCTCTTAGTATACTTGTAATACCAAGTTTTGCTAGCTGGGAAATAAAATATGCTCTGAGGATACTTGTAATACCAAGTTTTGCTAGCTGGGAAATAAAATATGCTCTTAGGATACTTGTAATACCAAGTTTTGCTAGCTGGGAAATAAAATATGCTCTTAGGATACTTGTAATACCAAGTTTTGCTAGCTGGGAAATAAAATATGCTCTTAGGATACTTGTAATACCAAGTTTTGCTAGCTGGGAAATTCGCTACGGCCGGAGGGAAATCAGATGCTAGACCAACTGTTTAACAGACTGTAAGAGACGCGTAAAGGAGTGAATTTTTAATAGGGCTAATACAACCGTGTTCATATTTTTTTTTCAGTTCGGTTGACTGGTCTCAGCCTTCAGTGGTCGCTCCACTATACTCCTTGTATTTGGGCACATGGGGAGGTATGAAGGCCCCCCCAGATGACCGCAAGGTATTTATTAACGCCGCGTTTTTAGGGTTCCGTAGCCAAATGGCAAAAACGGAACCCTTATAGATTCGTCATGTCTGTCTGTCTGTCTGTCTGTCCGTCCGTCCGTCCGTATGTCACAGCCACTTTTCTCCGAAACTATAAGAACTATGCCGTAGAAACTTGGTAAGTAGATGTATTCTGTGAACCGCGTTAAGATTTTCATACAAAATAGAAAAAAAACAATAAATTTTTGGGGGTCCCCATACTTAGAACTGAAACTCAAAAAATTTTTTTTCATCAAACCCATACGTGTGGGGTATCTATGAATAGGTCTTCGAAAATGATATTGAGGTTTCTAACAACATTTTTTTCTAAACTGAATTGTTTGCGAGAGAGATCCTTCCAAAGTGGTAAAATGTGTGTCCCCCCCTGTAACTTCTACAATAGGAGAATGATAAAACTGAAAAAAATATATGATGTATATTACTATGTAAACTACCAGTGAAAATTGGTTTAAACGAGATCTAGTCAGTAGTTTTTTTTAATACGTCATAAGTCGTATAAAACGATAATGGTACGGAACCCTTCGTGCGGGAGTCCGACTCGCACTTGGCCAGTTTTTTAACGTAATCGATCGCGTTAGTAAACGTTTGCTTATGTGCAAATTGTATGAAAAAAAAAAGGTTTTTCGTGAGTGTTACTACAGCGCTTATTCAGTTCCAATACAAATTGCCGTTTAGGCTAACGCGATCGAGAACGTTAAAATACTCGCAATAAGGCCGCAGAGTAAGAGTTGCGTTATTTGTGGAATGTTATGTTAAATTGTTGTATTTTTAGGTCCCTGCTTGCACGAGACTGCGTTTGAAACTTATCCAGTATTTGAACAAGGCGACCGGACCAGCCATTATGTTCCCTCATTGTGTTCAGGTGATAATTTTTACGAATTGCTATTAACAAAAACTGTTAAATCATTGTTAAGTTTAAATACTGATAAGCAAATTCTTTATTCAAAATTTTCATTAGAATTTGATTTTCCAAAACAGTATTCAAGCTAAGCATATTAAGACTAGCTTTTTTCCGCGACTTTGAATGCTTCTTCACAAGAAAAAGGTAGGAATTAAAAGCGGTTCTTATTAATCCGATTTACGTTTTCAGGTTGTATTTTCATCGCTCTTTGACCCTAATACCAATTCTAGACTACGAAACCAGGCGCTAGTCTTTCTCCTAAACGTTATAAATAGGTAAGTTCATATTACATTGTATTTAAAAAAAAAAACTAATATTAGGGTTCCCAACAAAAAACGGAACCCTAATAGGATCACTCAGGTGTCTGTCCGTCTGTCACAGTCAATTTTCTCCGGATCTACTGGATTAAAACAAAGACGCGTTACGTAAATAAATACATTTTTAGTAAGGGGGTCAAATATGAAAATAAAAAAAAAAGGTTTTTCAAACTATATCGTGAGACATATAAAATGAAAGGGCTTACTTTGAGGGTTTTAATCATATTTTTTCATAATTTTAAAATAAACTATTTTGAAGGTGTTCAAAAAATAAGACCAAAATGACCATTCTCCCCTTTTCTCCGAAATCACTGAGCCTTAATTTTTAGAAAAATTCAGATAATAGCTATATACCTAAAGATTACAGGAAAAACGATAAACACGCGAGTCCGACTCGCACCTGGCCAGTTTTTTTTTGTCTCAGGGTCAGTTTTCATCGAGACTTGAAGGTGCCAGTAATCGTAGCGCCGCAATCGAATTATCTCAATGAAATGTGTACCTTTCAATATAGGAAATTAAGTTTCATATTCTGTCACTATCTTAAAATGTGCGCGCTTAGTCACTTCGTGTCGTGTCTAGGTGTTATCCCTTATTTTTCGATGCAAACTTTCAGTGCGAAAGGAGAGATAGAGTTGTTGTAGATGACAAATAGCGCTATACTTTTTCTCATTTCAAATTTAGCTGCTTTGACTCGGTTTTAGTTGATTTTATGATGAACATCATGCCTAGCCGGGGTATTGGGGTCGGGTTTCATTCAAACCGGATTAAGCTATATATACTTGCCATAAACCTCCACGACCCAGTAACTTGGTAACAGGGTACTTCCTGGCAAGAATGGTGTCAGATTTTCTAGTTTCTGGCATTCCGAAACGACTGACAAAGATCTACAAATTACAGCCGGGACCAATGGTATAACGTGTTTTCAGAGGCACAAATGAGTCTAGATATGTAAAGACGAGAGGTCACCCATGCAAAGACCGACCGCGGCAAGCGTTGCTTTACCTTGAAGATCGATCCGTGCGACTGTTATGATATAGCCACGAGCTCGTCGAGTTGATTTTATGATGATCTTGATGTAAGTTTACTTTTATTTCAGTGGTGACGAGACCCAACTGAGGAAAGTAGCAACAGTATTCCTGCAGGGATTGCTGAAGATCATCAGATCTGATGAACATACTGAACAACATCCTAAGGCCTACATGTGTTTGGGTATGTTTCTTTTTAACCGACTTCCCAAAAAGGAGAAGGTTATCAATTCGGTTGTGTTTTATTTTTTATTTTTTTTATGTTTGTTACCTCATAACTCCGACAATTATGAAACGATTTGAAAAATTCTTGTTTTATCTGAAAGGATATACTTGCAGATTGGTCCCATTTAAATTTTATGAAAATCGGTTACGAACTTTGGATTTTAAATCGAAATAGCTGGAATTCGTCTACTTGGATGATAGTTTTATGTCATCCAAGTAATCGAAATTGCGTATTTTGCTTTTCTGCGATTTTGCAGTGGTGTTGTTAGGTGTGGGGTACCACTAAAAAGTGAAAAATAAAAAACTTTTTACAAAAAAATACAACCGACTTCCAAAAAAAAAAAACACTACAAAGTAAAAAATAACTTTAATTTCGGAAGTCGGTGTCAAAATACGAAGAAACTAACAAAAACACCGACTTCCGAAATTTATGTTATTTTTTACTATGTACTGTTTTTTTTTTTGGAAGTCGGTTGTAATTTTTTTTTGGTTTAAAATCGGTTGATATTAATTAATTACCATACAAGAGAAAGTAATTTAAAGAAATAGAATTTTATATCCGAAGAGGGCGACAAACCGGGAAGATTATAGATAGTATAGTTCAAATAATTATATAAATGCGAAAGTGGGTTTATTTGTTACGCTTTCACGCTTATATCGCCGAAACGGTTTTGATGTATTTTGGTACGGGGATAGAGTCATAGATGGAAGTAGCCGTTATAATCCGCGCGCAATCAGAATGGTATGGAACTTTGTCAAAGTAAATCGAAAATTACAGTTTTTTTTTAAGTAGCGTTAGCAAAAATGATCTGCTTGAATATTGATAATAAATTACTTTATATGATAAATCATAGAAATAACTACAGATCTTTCATGTCTTGGCTGTCAGATTTTCAGACTGTTATTTTTCACTATTGTTGCTGTAAGTCTAATATCTTGACATTCAGGTCGCCTAGCAATGAAATGCCCGGACTCAATCAACAACCAGTTCGCGTTACTAGAAGAGCTGGTCAAGAAGATTCCGGACGCCGTTCCCGAAATGAAGACTGCGCTCAGAGACGCACTGCTCGATATGGCCGCCGGCTTCAAGATTAATGCTGAAGGTAACTTTAAAAATATGCTTTCAGATTTATATATTTTTTAAATATGGTACTGGCTACTGATACTTAATTTGTATTTTTTTGTCATTGCGATAAAAAAATTAAGCTTATTTTGAAAGACATAAGGTATATTTTATATTGCACAAGTGATGGGTGATATTCTTTATGCCTATAATTGCAAAGGTTAACACATTACAAAAAAAATACAACCGACTTCCGAAAAAAACACTACAAAGTAAAAAATAACTTAAATTTCGGAGGTCGGTGTTGTTAGGTGTTTGAGAATTTGCACATTTTGTTGAGCGATTGGCTGCTATGCTGCGTGTCGAGAGTTCGATTCTCGCGCGGAACATATATTTGTATGAGCTACAGGTAGTTGTTTTGGGTCTGGCTGATATGATGGTGCATGTGAGTTTTTGTTTGTAAACGGACCCGGCAGCGTTTAAAAAAACATAAATGTTGTTCCAGTTAAATCTGAAGCGTCTTCAGCCCCGGCGGCCGGCACTTCTCAGGGAGAAAAGATGGATGTAGACGAGAGCGCTAAGACGAGCCCCTTCGATGAACCTCAGGCGTTGGCGCTCTTCGCTTTGTTGGACCAGTAAGTAGAACAGAATAGAATAATCGGTACTATACACAAAACTATAATAGCGGAAGCAAAAGGTTCAAGCGTCAGCATTATGCTTAGGTTCTCTAGTGGGTTGCTAAGCGCTGGTTTTCAGCTTAAACCCTTGACTCCTGTTTACAAAAGGAAATAAAGAGAAAAATAAACAGAACATTGAGCAACAACGGTTTAAGTGAGAATTGATTGTTTAATTATTTTGATTTTAAAACTACTTCGGCTGTTGCTGCAATCTACGTTTTCATCTAATAATAATAATTCATTTTATCCTAGACTAAGGTCCTGTTTCACGACCGCAACATAGACACTACAAAATTAGCATGAAATTAACTGCCAAGCAAGTTACCGGGAACTTAATTGTAGATGGTGAAACCAGTCCTCATACTTGATTAAAATAATGATTTATTATTTTTATTACTCTGAACAGTTACATGCACAGTGAAGAACCAATGATCAGGTACATCGCCATGAGGTACTCGGCGGCTGTGTTCCCACAAGATTACGTTCCGTCCAGATATCTACTGCTACTGGCCAGTGGAGACAGGTAAGAGATTTGACATCTATGAATGTAGCACAGAATGATATTGAAAAATGAACCTTATCGTCAGTGTTCTAAAGTGCAAAACTAATAATAAACTGTACGAACGGAGACGCCTGAGAGCCGTTAATTTTTTATTGTTTATGTCTATTATGTTAATGTATACCGCGTGTATCTGACATCGACGCACAAACGATTTTCATGGGTCCAGGGCATGATTCTGGACACCCCAGTGTTGGGATTTTTCGTCGGTTCTTTTCTCATTTTTCAAGAGTACCACAAGTAGGTATCAGCTCAGCTGAGCTGATATCTATGTGTGGTTTTATTCAGATTGCTCTTTTTAGTGAAAGTAGTTACTTGATTATTTTTTTATTAAAAATCTCATTGCGTTAGGTCAGAATAACGATTATGAGCAGTCTAAAGTAAAAAAACCCTTGAAAAAAATGAAAAAATTAGAAAAAAGCCGATGAAAAATTCTAAGTCTAGGGTGTCCAGAATCATGCCCCGGACCCATGGAAATCGTTTGTGCGTCGATGTCAGATACACGCGGTATGGTGTTATTTGCACATCTTTGAAGTTTAAACTATATTCGTGACAATCTAAGAAGTCGGATTTGACAGCAGCATATAACATTGCTTCACTAGTAAGTATGACAGAGACATAATAAAAATAAATCATTCGCACTTAGTGGTAAGGCGATCTTCTGTCCCTCTCAACTTAGTGTCAAATCCGATGTCTTAGACTGTCACAAATATACAGAAAATAAAGTTTGTTTTTCAATATTATCAGGAAACCCTCTGTACATTACAGAAAAAATTCTGTATAGTGGAGGCTAGTAAAATAAAACCACACCATCATCTGTTTAGTAAACATGTTTTTCTTTAGCCAAGACGAAATCTCAAACGAAGCGCTAAAATGCTTGTACGGTACATCACGCGCAAGCGAGATAGAAGACGCAGTATTCAACGTATCGAAGAAAGATACAGCAACAGTCAACATAGACGAAGATTCTTCTAAGAAAGACAAAGACAGAGCATCGGAGAGTCAAGAGCTGAAAGTGCCGAAGTTTACCGAAGTCGTGAACTACGTGTGGGATCAAATGCAGAAGAGGAAGAAGGGGTCGAACGCTAAACACAGATTCGTGGTTGGGAATCAAGTACTGCAGTTTCACCCTATGACTTATCAAGAGGTGAGTTATTTGTGATTGAGTACTCTTCTATTGACAAGGTGGACCGATGATTTGGCGAAGGTAGCCGATGGATGCGAGACGCACAAGACCGGTCGTTGTGGCGACGCTTAGGCGAAGCATGTCCAGCAGTGGACGTTTTTCGTCTGTTAATAGGCTAGATTCCATCATCCGCAAATTGCAAAACTATTTAGTCCGTCACTTAGAGTATTGAAAAATAATGGACACGTATTTTTTGTTTTTGTAAATCTATGAATATTGACAAAGATAAAACGCATCAAAACTCGGGAGTGGGGGCTCGTGACGTCGCGGCTCACTAAAAATTATGCGAAGGTGTGACGTATTGAGAATTTTAAAAGCGTCGTAACTTCGTCAATTTTGGTTCCCGTAACAAAAGAAAAAACACGGGTCAAATATTTTTTGATAATCTAACTGACGGACTAATTAGAATTTTTCAGGACACGAAGCCTATTAAAGCCTTAATTTAAATAAAGAACATAGATACTTCTTTGGTTTTTGCGATACATATTTGCAATCAGGCATTTAAACGACATGTACTCGTTGTGCTGCTTGCATGGACTTTTCAGAGTTCCATAACCGAAGGGATACCAACGGAACCCATTAGGTTATAGTCGAACAGCGGATGCTGTTTGACTGTGTGCTTCTATTGCCGCTGTAACAAAATAATATAGATGCAATAAAATTAAAAACCTAAAGCGGACCAAGAAACGTATTTTTCGGTTTTTTGTTCGGAACCCTTTGTGCACGGGTCCGACTCTTACTTGTCTGGTTTTTTATGCGTGAGGATACTTAAATCGTTCGATTGTCAGATTAGCATAAAATGAGTAAGAAAATGCGTCTAAAAGAAAAAGTAAAAATACACGATGCCATTTTAGTCGTCATCGACAACGGCAGCCCATTTCATCTAACCAATGACTACTACACATTCGTTAAAAAATTATATTTATTAAAAAAATTAAATATTATTCATAATCATGATGCAGTGGACGTTTTTCGTCTGTTAATAGGCTAGATTCCATCATCCGCAAATTGCAAAACTATTTAGTCCGTCACTTAGAGTATTGAAAAATAATGGACACGTATTTTTTGTTTTTGTAAATCTATGAATATTGACAAAGATAAAACGCATCAAAACTCGGGAGTGGGGGCTCGTGACGTCGCGGCTCACTAAAAATTATGCGAAGGTGTGACGTATTGAGAATTTTAAAAGCGTCGTAACTTCGTCAATTTTGGTTCCCTTAACAAAAGAAAAAACACGGGTCAAATATTTTTTGATAATCTAACTGACGGACTAATTAGATTTTTTCAGGACAGAAGCCTATTAAAGCCTTAATTTAAATAAAGAACATAGATACTTCTTTGGTTTTTGCGATACATATTTGCAATCAGGCATTTAAACGACATGTACTCGTTGTGCTGCTTGCATGGACTTTTCAGAGTTCCATAACCGAAGGGAAACCAACGGAACCCATTAGGTTATAGTCGAACAGCGGATGCTGTTTGACTGTGTGCTTCTATTGCCGCTGTAACAAAATAATATAGATGCAATAAAATTAAAAACCTAAAGCGGACCAGGAAACGTATTTTTCGGTTTTTTGTTCGGAACCCTTTGTGCACGGGTCCGACTCTTACTTGTCCGGTTTTTTATGCGTGAGGATACTTAAATCGTTCGATTGTCAGATTAGCATAAAATGAGTAAGAAAATGCTTCTAAAAGAAAAAGTAAAAATACACGATGCCATTTTAGTCGTCATCGACAACGACAGCCCATTTCATCTAACCGTGACTACTACCATGAAGGTATAGATAAATATGGAGTCCAGACTTGGAACAACTGTTTGAGTCAAATACCTACGCAACTCTATCTCACTCTATGGTGGCCGACTTCTCTTTCTTGTGTGGACTTAGTGTGGAAATCTCTTTTATGAAATCTCCTTATAACCTCTTAAAAAGACTCACCAAACTAACAGAATCTGAAGTAAAACACTTTTAGATAATGTGTCTACAAATAAATAGTTGAACTACGATTACTGATATAAAAAATCCTAAAATTGTAGATCACGGATGCTTATCGTGATTGGCATACAACGTGAATTTTAATCCCATTTCCTTGGGATTTGGTAATGTGGCAACATTGGCCGCCATATGTCAAGTTGTCAGTAAAAATGTTCCAACATGGCGCTTGTTTACATTACGGTTCACAGCTTCTTTTGAAATATTTGTCTGTAATTGAAGGTATAATCAAAGAAATGGTGCACAGTTGTAGTGGTGTTCAAAGTTGCTTTATGGCAATCACTTGCTTAATGCTTAATGCTTTATATTTTAAGCAGACTATTTTATATGCTTTATTATAAGCATGCTTTTTTATATGTGCTCGGTACGGTACCTAAGTGTTACGCCCAAACGGGCGAGTGCGAATAAAACAAGCGCGGTGTTGTCAGAGCGGAACACTCGTTTTAAAAGAAAAATCTCGACGACAGTAATTACATGTTGCAGTTTTACTGCCATCAATGGGCTTTTCAAAAAAGTTCCATATTGGCAAATCACTGTTCCTTCTAAACATTTTCGTCCGTTAAATACCTACACACAAAAGTTTACAAAACAACAACACAACACAATAATTCACTCAGTCAATCGTCCTTACTTACACAATTATAGGTTTTTATTTACTTTACGTGTCCTATCACTGTTTATTTACACTTTACACTAAAAAAGCACGAAGCATAACAACATTGTTTACGTAATTCGTAACGTGAGCCGCGCGAGATCGCGATATCGCAAGCGCTGCGTAAAATGATTTAGCAATAAAGCATGCGACCGAATCGCACGCGCTCGCATGCGACGACTGGCCTCGCCACGCTGCGATCTGCGATGCGATCTGCGATTCTGCTATGCGCGGACAGAGAGAGACATAGCATAGAGTGCCGATATGTGCGACTGCGATGTAAAGCAAAAAGCAAATAGCAGCAAGTGAGAGCCACGATAGCATTTGCTTAATGTTATGTATAATAAGCACGGTGCTTTATTATGCTATATGCTTTATTATCCACCACTACACAGTTGTGAAGAGCATGGTTGCTTTAATACGTGGTGTCCAGGAGGTGATATACAATTTCACGTGAAAGTGTTTAAATCGTGATTTCTGACATTGAGTCATTTTATACATATTTCTTTGTATTTTCTATGAATTACTTCACATAACGCTTAACCAATGTGTTCAACGTACTAATAAATGAGTATACTGATAACTATGTAAATATCAAATAGGTTTTCATCGATTTTCATTGACTTAGTGCAATTTTATCTTTTTGTTTACATCGGAAGTCATTTTGAAGTAGTGTGACCATATTGAGAATATATCTGGGACTTTCTCCGGGATCTTTAATATTAAATGTGAACATGTTTCTTAGTCATTAAATCATACACATACTCATACGAACGAAAGGGAACGAATGTCTGTTATTAGATATTTTATAATTAATTATTTAGAGCATAAAATAATATACCAACAATGTTTTTTCTTTATTTCTTAAAAATAGTACTCAGAGGAAACTGTAGTCATCCATTGCATCATTGAAAATGAAATTTTATGAAAGTGCATTTTAAACTACCTAATGGGAACCTCCACACACAGTATTATGTTTCTAGCAATATAGTAGTTGAAATATTATGGCAAATGTTCTTAATATAATTTTCAGATATCAAGTGACACATGAAGAGTCTATAGTGAAAATAGCTGATCTGGCTACACCAAGTGCTAATTTTGGCAGTTAGAGTGAATGACATCGAAAATAAATAAATATTGTATCATTTGTATCACAACATTTTACTCCTCTGTTACAAGAAATTAACCATCCGATCATGAACTCAATTTATTGCAATGAATTGCATGAAACCATACTGCAAATAAATAAAAAAATAGCAAATAAATAGCAAATACTATTTTTAACAAGCATATACGTGCTTACTTATGAGTCATACAGAAAATTTACTCTTACTAGTGATTAATGTGGGTGGAGACAGAAACTACACAGAGCAATGATCGTTAGTCATGTATAAAAGAATAGTTACTAAATGATTTTAATTTGGAAAGTGTTTTTATATAATTACTAGCACTTCGCCCGCGACTTCATTGGAGCGGGTTAACTAAGTACTCCATGAACATCATCTCCTATATATCCGTTTTAATAATAAAATAACCATTCAAACTTTTATACTGTAACAAACGGCTTGTTTTATGCGTAATTTGTACGCATAGGTACATATTGTCCACTCAACGGAAAGCAACTACTTACCAAGTGCTGTCCTGAGAAAAAAGAATAACGGTCACCCTACTTAGAAAGAGAGGGTTTGACCACATTGAGCGAGATAGCGATACTTCATTTCTGCTTCAAGTAGGTATTCGAAGTGTGGACTCCATATTTATCTATACCTTCATGACTACTACACATTCGTTAAAAAAATTATATTTATTAAAAAATGTAAATATTATTCATAATCATGACGCATGACGTAATTTGAAACATCCAGGAGCGAGCGCAATCCGTGCCTTGTGTTTAAAGGACGATGTGGAATGGAACGGTGATATTGTTCAAATTTAAAGTAAAAATAAATTATCTTATTGAATTATTTAAAAAAAGTTGCGCCTAGAGCCAGTTTATGTTGGGTACATACTAAATGGCACCGTGTATAAGAGCATAATTTTGAATCCTAGGAAGCCTTTGATTGATTAGGACCCTACTCTCGCGAAATTTTCGATTCCTGCCTTTTACTCTCTAAATCTTAGCTTGCCAATCATACACTGGAGATTATGTGATTTATAAGCTAAGATTTTAATGAGCTTAAGATAAGAGAGCAACACGAAAATAAATGATTGTATTATTGAACTTCGTTCTCTAGATTCTCCGCTACATGCGAATGTGTCTGAACCGCGACGCTAACCTGAAGGACTGCTCAAACCATCCAAACGCGACGTCTCCGCTCCTTTCCAAGTACTTCTACGACAACTTGCTGGATACTGAAGTGTTGGAGAGGTATCTTACAATGATTACTTCGCTCCTGAATGCTAGTCCAGGTAAGACTACATTGTAACTGAATTTAAATAAAAAAAAATGTAACAATAAACTCTACGTCATACATGAAAAAGTTCAAATTTTATTGGAAGCCACATTGCTGAGGGTCTCTTTAACAACAACTTTAAATACACAACGCTAAAGCCGATACTTGGGTGGGCGACGATAAATTTAAATTATTTTTATACATTAACGTTTATCTACAGTTTAATTTTAGGCTTTATTTATTTTTTTAATGTATGCACTGACAGACAATGCACAGCTTAAAGCCAGAAATACATTAATAAGCATCGATTCACATTTTATCTGTTGAAAATTATAATTTTAAATGAAAATGGCTACTCGTGCAGAAATGAACATTGATTTGTATGGAATGAAATCACATCAGGCCTTCTTTGCATAAAATTTTCTCATAATATTGTCTTTTATCCCCAGAAATAATGCCACTATCATGTTTCCTTGACATCGTCGGCTGCGTCCCCGAAAAAATGGCGTCCAAATACACGTCACTCCTACCATTCCTCCGCAACCTATTCACGACCAGTACTAAGGAAGACATTCGCGACATAGCGGCTGTCATCTACGCTATCATAGCGGTTCATACGAGCGAGAAATCAGCGATAGATAAGGAGATAAAGGAGTTCGTGGTACAGGGACAGAATAATAAGAGCTTGGAGGCCCAGTGCGGGTACTTGGCGGCGTTGTCTAATATGTGTGAGAGGTGTGTCGCGCTGTCGAAGAGAGGCAAGTTTGGCGGGAAAGGTTTTAATCCGGCTAATTGGGAGCCGTATCAAGAAGGAGCTGTAGTTTTAGGTAAGTAATTGAAATAATCAAACCGGTTTGCTACTTGTTAATTTGAAATCTTAATCCAAACCAATTTTTTTTTATCTGTTTTATAACGTAACAAATTTATAATTTCAATTTAATTTATAGTGTAAAAATAAATATTCATTTCACTGGAAAAGCTGAAGTTATACAGCCACACGGATCGGTCAAAGTGCAGACAACGTTTGGATGGGTGACCAACCATTAATTGCTAAGATGCCTTCATGCTTTGAAAAACACGTTGAGTCGTTGATCCCGTCTGTCATCTGTGTGTTACGGTATTGAGACCCCAAAAATTTGACACCGCACGTGCACATACCACAGAGTATACTAGGGTTGTAGAGGACAGACAGGCAATCGCTATGCGTAAAAACTGTAATCCACTGCATCCGGTTAGACGAAGGTTGATTGGCCAAATATAGTACAAAACCCTTCTAAAGACCGACATCAATTTTATTTTCTATCAAATTTCCTAGCGAGCACAAACTCTGTTCGTCAGTACGTCATGTTTCTCGGTATCGCTGCTGGCTCGCTGTAGCGGTCTGCCGCTGCCCAACGCGTCGGTCAAACAAGACTCAAAGCGATTTAGCTACTACTAAACATGTTTTCCTAACATATTACAATATGGGAACTAACAGTGAATTTCCTTATCTGCCATTCTATCCAATCTATTAGGTCTTGCAAACCTCCATTGAAAAGGAAGAATCCTCCAACCAGACGGATGTTTTGTCTGGTGGGACACTGCCTAATGGTTGAATTTTGGGTTGTAGTATATGTTCAAATCCGATGGAAAACTCTGATACCGTGATGCAAGATTTGTATGACGTTAGGTCTTTAGTTCGTATCCAGCGGTATAGAAGTCGCTACTTTAATTTCTGTGGCGGTATGGAAGCCGCAACAACATATCAGAATTTTTTAGTCTTTATATGATAAATTAAAAAAATACAGTCAAACGATTATAAAGTCACGGGGCCTGCTAGCTGCTACAGACTGACATTTCGACTGATAACCTTAATCTAATATCTTGTCTTCATCATCTGCCTAGCCTTTCCCAACTATATTGGGGTCGGTTTCCAGTCAAACCAGATTCAGCTGAATACCAGTATTTTACGTGGAGGGGCTGCCTACCAGACCTCCACAACCCAATAAATGGGTAACACGGTACTCCTTGGCAAGACTGGTGTCCGATTTTCTGGCTTCTGACTATCCGTAACGACTGCCAAAGATCTCCAAATGACAGCCGGGACCAACAGCTTAACGTTCTTTCCGAGGCACGGAGGAAACTCGGTATGTTAAGATGGTCACCCATCCACAGACCAACCTCGGCAAGCGTTGCTTAACCTTGAAGATCGACCTGTGTGACTGTTATTATTTAGCCATGAGCTCATCTTGTCTTAATTCTTCAATTATATTTCTAAAAATCAACATTTATATTGCAGCAAATTTCCTAGCGAGCACACAAACCCTGCTGGTCAGTACGTCATGCTCGTCAGTATCGCTGCTGGCTCGCTGTAGCGGCCTGCCGCTGCCCAACACGTCGGCCAAACAAGACGCGTTGATGCAGAGCGAGAACCCTTTCAATATCAATAAGAGTGATACCAATATCGATGATGTTGATGTCACTAAGTTTACTGTGGCTGATAGGTGAGTCGTTGACATTTTCTAAGTTTTAAGTGCCGGTTAGACAAGTTATATGAATTACTAGCTGACCCGTGCAACGTTGTCTGCGTAACATTTTTCATTACTGCTCCGCTCCTATTGGACTTAGCGTAATGATATAATATAGCCTATAGCCTTCCTCGATAAATGGTCTATGTAACACTGACATAATTTTTCAAATCGGATCAGTAGGTTCTGAGATTAGCGCGTTCAACCAAACAAACTCTTCTGCTTTATAATATTAGTATAGATTTGCTTTTGCCTGCAACTTCATATGTACATTTTCCGGATTTTTTCTCGTAGCCGTGGGAATTTCGGGAAATCCTCTCTTAGTTCTCCTCTACTCTTCAAGGCACCTACAACCTACATGCATGAATTTCACCTCTCGAACAGTAGTTTCGGCTGTGCGTTGTCTGTCAGTCACTCACGGAAGGAGTATGTATGTATGTATGTAAGTCGGGCTGGTTACCGCAATTCCACGACTAGGCGCGTATTTTGCGTGTAGGTGGGACAAATGTGTCATTCGATCCACCCCAGCTCCCCAAGGAAGGCCAGCAACGCCTTGGTGTTACCAACTATCTCACAGAGAGTACTTGTCTCATCCTCCTCCATACAGGCTCTGCATATTGGGCTGCCAGTGGCTCCTATAGCATAGAGGTGTTTATTAAAAGACCCGTGGCCAGTTGTTACGGCTGTGACGGAAGGAGTTTTATGTATTGATTTCTCAGGTTTATCGGTACTTGGTAAGGGCCAAACGTCCCTAAAAATACAGGGTGTTTTAGTAGTGCGTGGTCATAAGTTAAGGATGACGCAAAAACGATATAAAGTAGGTACTAATAAAAATAACTCTTAACGCAGTCTCAATCATTCACACTGCTTGAAGAACTTCACTCTTAAATATGACTTCGCAATTCTGAAGCAATTTGTGTGTTATGTAGCGGAGCAAACTTAAATATTATTTTTTAATCCTCTATGTATTCTTTATTTTCTTGATAATTACTGAGACATATTCTGTAAACGGCTTTTATTTTGTCGATTTGTGTTAATTCAATAATGGCTCAATTTTATTTATATTACTTGAATTTAGGTTATTCAAGATAGTTGGGAACGCAAAGCTGCCATCGAAGTTAAAAGAGAGGGCGCTGTATACGCTTGGCCTTCTATGTTGTGGTGAAAGATTGTCTTTCTCCAAACAAATCGTTATGGGATTCCTGCAGATGGCTAAAGATGTAAGTTATTAATTTAATACCAATTATTATTTATTTATTGTGAATCGTTTATTTCAGCCATTAGCACCCAAACTGGCCCTCTTCCTAATTAATTTGGAGTCAGCGATACAATTTTTTTTAACATCATCTCTTTGGTCGTCATCTCAGTAGCCACCTCTTTTCTAGCCATATCGTCATTCTGTGTTTATTTTTATGAGTCCATCATTGTTGCGATGCTAAAAAAAAGATGGAGCTATCCTTTCTGTATAGTTCTGTGTATCTAAATGAGTCCTATCTGTTGCTTGTAGTACCAGATTTTTTTGGATTACCGTTCGATATTCAAAAAAATGAAAGCTGTCACTAAAAAGTTTTGTTTTTCTTTTTTTTTTTAGAGCAAAGAGTTCGAAATCCATTTACAAATAGGCGAGTCACTAGTTTTATGTGTTGAAGGAGTAAACTCAAATGAAAACAGGGATCTATGGACTGAATTGCCTAAAGAGGTAAGTTTTTTTAACGAAAGCAAAATGTCTATGACAAATTGATTTTAGTTCATAGACTACATACGTCTATTTAAGAACCTCACTCGATACTCTTTGACTTCAGTGATAATGTTTAACTTATTTCAAAATACAGGGTGCAGCGAAAATAAAGAATACGGAAGCTTTGAAGGAGAATGACATATTGTTAGAGTGGTTACTAAAGGAACTGTTCAAGATTGGAAGACATCCACACCCACATTCCAGACAGGTAAAACATGATACAACTCTTTTGAAGAGCTTTCTTTAAATTATAATTCACAGCTGCCCTCGGCTCATAAATAAATTGATGTATAAGCATAAAATAAATTGATGTATTGTAAAGTTTCATCAAAATTCGTTCAGGAAATTTCTGTGATATAGTAATAAACATACATTTTTATTGTGCTAGCGATTGACCACTATCTCACCTGATAGTACTTGATAATGTGATGGACGTTGGAGTGCGTTTGCCTACAGCTAACCTATTTACTGTTGCACATGTTCCACTCGCTGGACGCACACTAAAATTATAATGGAAGAAATTCTTAGATTTAATTTCGTTTGTCAATGTGAACGATATCATCAGTCAAACCGGATTCAGTGGAATACCAGTATTTTACGTGGAGCGGCTGCTTACCAGACCTCCACAACCACTAACTGGGGTAACACGGTACTCCTTGGCAAGACTGGAATGCAATGTGAACGATATATTGAAATATATTTGTGGCTTTCCCTAGGCTACAAGCATTTGGCTGTTAGCGTTGCTAAAAAATTGTCCTGAACGAGAGCCTATCAAGAACAAACTGCAAGTGTTACAAGATGTCTTCATGGACTTCTTATCAGAGAACAGCGGTAAGTTGAAATAAATAAATTATAACAGACGTGTAACACATCAATTACATCCTGTGTTATTTGGCGGCTTGTGAATTGAATTGGGCAATAGCCAATAGCAGCTCCCAACTGGAACCTATAATGTGCTTTCATAAATGTATCCCACTGAGCAACAAATAACAGTTTTTTTTTTGTCGATGGCCTCTCGCAGCTACGATCTCTAGAAAGTTGTAGCTACTTAACCGGACTTACCTGTGGTGGTCTAGGTGAATTTAAGGCCCCCAGCCAAGGCTATATACTAAAACTCCGCTCACTGAGGGCACCCCCTGTGGGGTATGGACGGACCAAATAACAGAGCCTTGCTTTTTTCAAGATCATTGTATCCTCGCTTTGTAATTTAGAACTACAACGGAGTGTTTTAACGAAACTTAGTTTATATTCTGCATTATACAAGTTAACTTTGCCTGTTAATTACCTCAGAATTGGTACGATATGATTTAAAATCGACCCAACATTTTCTCCTACAGACATAGTCCAAGACGTAGCCAGCAAAGGTCTATCCCTCGTCTACCAGAACTCAGATGAGAGTCAGAAGCAAGCGCTGGTGGGTCAGATCATAGAGCAGCTGACGAGCGGCAAGCGATCCGTCGCGCAGGTCACTGACGACACCAAGATATTTGAGGAGGGACAGCTGGGGAAGGCTCCTACTGGGTAAGTAAGACTTTGTAACATTGATGCTTGTCCAGCATTGCAAAATTTCACTTTGATCAAACGCGTGTCTATCATAGTAAAAAACAAAACAAAGCTAGACCGCTAGAAGCTTTGCATAGTGTGTAGCGTAGTTCGTAACAGTAATATTACAATGGCCAAACTGACACGTACGTTGGTTCGCTGCGAACATGTGTTGCAACACGCGGCGTAGCACTTTGCAAAACACTAGCAGTGTAGATTTGTGGAAACTTTTTTACTATTGCGGTCCTTTGACCATGTCGTCGTTTCATTTCAAACCTTATATCCTGCTCTCTTAATGGTTTGTTCATGGTGTAATCACTTATGGTTTGTTTATTTTTATTTTTTTAGCGGCAACCTGTCTACTTACAAGGAGCTGTGCTCTTTAGCATCAGATCTGAACCAACCAGATCTGTTGTACAAGTTCATGCATCTAGCTCATCATAACTCTATGTGGAACTCTAAGAAAGGTTAGTCCAAAAGTGCAGTCTGAATAAATGGATTCCACTGTATTAAAATTTATTTTGCTTTCTTTACATTCATTTTTTCTTTGCTAAGTAGGAAAGAGAGCGTGTTTTTGTAAGGCAAATAAATAAATACTTTGTTCGTATTTGCGGCGTAGGTGCGGCGTTCGGTTTCCACTCGATAGCCTTACAAGCGGGCGCTCAGCTGTCGGACCACTTACCTAAGATCGTGCCGCGCCTGTACCGCTACCGGTTCGACCCCACGCCGCGCATACAGAACTCCATGCAGAGCATCTGGCACGCCATCGTGCCCAACACTATGGCTACTGTAAGTTATAACTATAGTCCTCCTGTCTCAACGGACACTATAGTTTACGCCAGCTAAACGTGGAATAAAGTACATTGACCCACATACATTTATTGACTTTCTTAAGATCAAAATCAGAAATAATGACATAAAGGTGTCCTGAATCGACTTCTATCGTGAACCTTTACGTTCTGTAGTAATGAAAAATGGTTCAAAATGTATTGTTCTAGTATCTACGAAGAGATATTAGGGAAAGGTCAATGTACTTTATTCCACGTTTATCTGGCGTAAACTATAGCCATCCATCCATAGCCACACAGGTTCACTCACTCTCTCTTTCATTGCTTTTGTAATCCGAGGGTAAGTTTTTTTAAGCTCATCTTCAGTATGTAACGCTCTTGACGAAAGATATATATATATATATTTTTTTTTTTATTTGATATGGGTTTGCTCTTGACTCTAGTCTTGGTAGAAATGACAGAGACAAAGTCTACGATGGAGCGAGCTTACCCAGAAGTAGCCTGTTCACTCTAACTTTGAAAAGATTAGGGTTGTAAGCATTCGGAAACACAGACGCAGGCAAAGAGTTCCACTCCTTTGCTGTGCGCATTATGAAAGACGTTTGGAAGCGCTTATTATTATATTTATTATTTCAATGAACAGAATTGCTGACACTGGCTTTCTATTACAGGTACACAAATATCACAAAGAGATCCTGGATGACTTAGTAGCGAATCTCACTTCGAACCAATGGAGAGTGAGGATGTCTTGCTGTAACGCACTCGCCGATTTACTGAGGTAAAATATATTCATGACTTTTTGTAATATTGAAAGTCTGAAAATCACTATAAATAATTGTTTTTTCCATAGTTCTTATTTAAATTCTGTAATGTACACAAAAGATAAAATACTGTTTTATAGCTTATGTCCAAAGTGAGCTAAACCCAGGATAGAGATTTTTTGTCCAGACTTAATTTTTTTTTAATAACTTGCAAAACACGTCTAAAACAAACGCCTAGATAGGTGATGTCATAACTTTGTTCATAAAATTACCTGAAGATTTCAGTATAAAAATATCGCAAGCGAAAAATATCGCTAAGGTTACTTCCGCCGCGTCTGTCTGTCTGTTCGCGATAAAGTCAAAAATTGCTGCACCGATTTTCATGCTGTTTTCACCAATGGATAGAGCGGTTCTCGAGAAAGATTTTAGTATATAATTTGTCAAGCGGCGAAGGCGCGGGTATCAGCTAGTTATCAATATAATGCTTTATTTCACCGTACAGAGGCGCCACAAGTCTACACGACTCGCTCGAACAACTGCCGACGATATGGCTGCAGCTGTTCAGGGTAATGGACGACGTGCACGAGGGAACGCGACAAGCAGCCACCTCTACTGCCAATGTGCTGTCGAAGGTAAGAAAAGGTTACACTTTAAAAAATTAGGTAAGTAGAATGTGGTTAAATTTAGTTAAAAATTTAAAGATATTTTCACACCACCTGCACAAAAACATTACATTACAAGTCATGCAAACTCAACCTAAAGTAAGCCATTATTGCCCGCCGGTTATAAGTAAGTAAGCCTGGAGGTCAATTAAGTGATTAGAATTTGGAACTAAACTTCAACTGGAGACCTTCGGGAACCGCTCGCAACCTGCTACCTATCTTCATGACTTCAAACAATTTTCTTAAATCAAGTGTGAAAAGTAGAGTATGCTCCTCTGAAATAAAGGTGTCTTTGCTTTGGGCTAGCTGAATCCCTCGCTCCATTCAGGATTCTTGTATTAACACCCTCGCTTCGCTCATGATATAACTTTCGAATCCTTCATTGGGTTCGGGATTCAATATGACGCCCGAGACATAACAGCTTTATCCCCTCGGTGTATTATCAACTATGATCCAAAGTTCTGATTCTTTTGGTTGAGCTAACTACAGACAATAAAATGGCCCCAAATAACTATGTAAAATAAAAATCAAGTTTCATCATCATAGACCAGCTGAAAACAGTCTGATCCTGCATCATCCACAGTTTGAGTTCGCTCACTACTGAGCAAAAGCCAGTTAGTTCTTAAGCCAATATCCACTTCGTGTGCCAACGTCATCCAAATGCGGGTAGACCGCAACGGTTGCAGTCGTCTCATCTCGCCATCGGACTACCTGCACTTATTCCAAAGACTACTATAGTCAGTCCTTGGAAGCCATTCGATCACTCCCTTATTCCACCAAATTGTAAACTCATTTCATTCTGAAATCTTCGCGAATATAGCCGCTCTGCTAACCAACAATGGTAAAATTACTGTCTTTCTTTAAGAACAAGTTCCTGAGTACTACTTAAATCGAGAAATCAGTTTCTAGATTTAAGTCGGATTCGGGAACTTGTACTCTGAAGTAAAAGTTCTAAGATCCATTTTCTCGTTTATGCAAAAATATAATGTATGTTATTTCATTTTGTTTTATTTGTAGCTATGTATCCGCGCAGCTGACGCGAGTACAGGCAAGGACGGCAAGGAGGTGGTGTCTGTCATTCTACCTGTCCTACTCGACACTGGCATCACCAATGTGGTCAAAGAAGTTAGAAGCGTCAGGTATGTGCTATAAGATTTTGAAAAACAGTTTCTATTTTTGCGATTTTTTTTTCCAAAACTAAATTATAATAGGCGTCATAGCTAGGCAAAGGCCTCACTCGGCCTTTTCCGCACACGTCTGTCCTCTACCATAGGGGATCAGTCCTTCCGGTATGGGTAAGTTCATCTCTCGACCGTCGCCTTGATCTGCCGCGTAACTTCAAAGTAACCAGTAGATAACTATACTCCAAAAGGTTTAGGTTTATAAAGGTCACAAAAACACTCTTGATGTGACTTTTTACACCAACTCATAGTAAACAAAAAACCTGCTGTAACTAATACTTCAACTGATTTAGTAATCTTTATTGTTTTATTTAAATTGGTTTTAGTTGCATTTTTTTTAAACTTGAGTTTTTAATTTTAACAATTTAGAAAGACGCATCAATTTTTTTTACGTTTATTTTATTGTATAAAACTACCTAAACTTTTCTAGTATAAGTAGTCATTTATAGATACATATCCATTCTTCGACTCACGGAATTCCTTTTTCTGCCGATAAAATATTTTCAACGAATTTAGTCATCAAAAGCTTAGTACACATTCCTTACGAGTTTCGAAACAACATCAAATATTTCCATAATCATTTCCATTTCCGCATTAAAGTGTTCTCAGCACAATATCGCAAAATATTGTCCTCAGTTTACAGACAGTGTCGAAGCTAGTGACGGCAGCCGGAGAGACACTGAAGCCGTTCCTGGCGCGCCTGATCCCGGCGCTAGCGGGGGCGGCGGGCGAGCTGGAGTCGGCGCGCCTGTCCTACCTGTCCACCGCGCTGGCCGACAGCGCCACCAGGGACGTGCTGGACGACATGCGGGCCAGCGCCGCCCGCCACCACTACACTACTGATACTGTCGTTAAAGTTAGTTAAATACCGGTTAAACATCACTACGTTGAACTCCTTTAAGTTCTAATATTGAGCTACACGATAATTGGCAAATGCTTGCACTGTCTCGACAGATCCACTCAAATCTGTGTGGTACTTTAGTCCTTAAAATACCACTTCAGACATTAACCATGGTTCTCATATGATTTGACCAGTACGATTGTATGGACTTTAAAAGAGACTGTGACCTCTGAGTTTGTTTCGGTGTTTTTTTTTTCGGAGCAGTCAGCTAGGAAACACCGGCCTCATCTAGTTTATAATGAACAAATAAGATTGTCGTGTAAAAGTGTTATTTACAACCTACAAAATAAATATCATTTGTCACCTTGTATAGTTTACGCCAGATAAACGTGGAATAAAGTACATTGACCCATATACATTTATTGACTTTCTTAAGATCAAAATCTGAAATAATGACATAAAGCTGTCTTGAATCGACTTCTATCGTGATCCTTTACGTTCTCTAGTAATGGAAAACAGTTCTTAATTTATTGTTCTAGTATCTACGAAGAGATATTAGGGAAAGGTCAATGTACTAGAGGACTTTATTTTATAATATGTAGTGATAGTTTTTTTTTTAACGGGAACACTAGGAATTTCTCCTGTATCGTGGGTGCGTTTAGAAACATATAAATACACATACACAAACAGCCAGACCCGGAACAAATATCTGTAGGCCATACAAATATTTGTTCCGTGCGGGAATCGAACCCGCGACATGCAGCGCAGCAGTCGATCGCACAACCATTGAGCCAACCGTGTCCGTTTAAAAATAAAATGCATCTAAAAACCAATGCAAATACAACAATAACGATTACTTAATCAATTGCACCAAGAGTTTAAGGCGGGGTTCCAGTACTTTTTAAGATTTTTGAACGTCTGAAAATCTAATTAATTATGAGTTTTTTAATAAATAAAAAGTGAACATAAATCAAGTAAATCGTAAAGATAGAAACGCGATTTAGAATGATTGGCTCGATACTTTTTTTTTATCAAACATGACACTAAATTAGAATTTTAAACGTGTACTGCTAAGAGATTTTATCACGAATATATATAAAAGTTATATCAATAGATAGAGCTGTTTATTTTGAAGTAAATGTTGAAACCATATTGTATTATTTCTTTATCAGTTTTCGCCAAGAAGAAAAAACAATCAAAATTTAGGCATTATTTCGCTCGCCGGACAGTCGCTGTTGTTCGTCAAAACACACAGTACTGCAACCTCGCCTTAAGCAGTAGTTTATTTGTTTAATATGTGTTTGTGTAAAAGCCGTTTTTTTAACTTTATTTAATATAACTACCTAAACCTTTCTAGTATAAGTAAATATATTGTAACGAAATATCTTTCCACAGTGCATGCCATACGTCGACATCGAAGTAATGAAAGAAATGCTACCTAAAATCTTAGAGCTGATGAAGTCCCCACAACTGGGCACCAAAGTGGCAGTCTGTCACTTTGTGGTGCTAGCCGCTCATTACTTGCGGACTGACCTGGAGCCGGTGGCCGGGAAGATCATGTCCAACCTGCTCAACGGAACCTTCGACAGGAACTCTACTGTGAGGAAGAATTATGCTGAGGCGTTGGGTCAGGTTTCGGCCTATGCTAAGGTGAGTTTTTAGAGAAATTTGATGTGGTTTTGCGTGTATGAGAATAAGTATTATAAATTGCGGTATCAATAGTGACAAAACCAAAGAGTTAATCTTTGAATGTAACAGTTTCTGTATTTTCTATAAAAAATGTGGACGTGTTTGTACGGAGTAAAAAAATGTGCTTCTTATCGAAGGTACAATTGTTCATTCTAATAAAAGTTAACAAATACCCCCAAATGTTCCATTGCAAAGTCCTGAAACGTTCTTTAGATTCAATAAAAAAATATTTGAAACTTTCTTTTGGCTCATGAAATGACGATAAAGATTTAAAAAAAAAGTAGTATTGTTGCTCGAATGACTAAAATATTTTTCGCTAACCAAAGATTGTCTGAAAGAAATTTTACATACAAACTTCACTCTAGGTACAATCAGCAGAAAAGCTAATGAAGAAGCTAATAACATTATACGAGACAAAAGAAGACGATATGTCGCGGTCGGCTATCGCGCTCTGCCTCAAGTCTATCTCCAAAGCCAAGATCGAGCACATCAAAGATAATGAGGACATACTCGCGCCCATGGTGTTCCTGGCTATGCACGGGCCTAAAGACGATGGTAAGTGTCAGATAGTGGCCATTTTGTTTTTGTGTCTTTTTCATTCTCTAACTTCTGCCCAGAATTTCGTTTGCGTGGACTAAAAAGTTTTGTAACTCGAATATATATTATATGAGTGTCGTATTTCATCACCAATGTTTGTGAGGATGTATATCCGTCCTCACAAACTTTCACATTTATAAAATGGATGGTTTAGTAGGATTACAGTCAGTTACAACTGTTCTAAAGTCGGAGTACTTGGTCAGAGCTATATCTCTTTGATTTTAATTTCTTTGAACAAAAACCCAGCTGTGAAATTGACATACAATATTTATGTAATGTAATTTTCACTGCGATGGAAAATTGATCAGTAATGAAAATGAATGAATGAATCTCTCTTTGTGATATAATCAAATATCTGAATATTTTCTGTTGATCCCCAGATTCGACAACAGTAGAAATGTTCGAGGACATATGGACGGATATAAGTCCGGCGCGGGAAAGCGGCATCAAACAACACCTGCAGGTCATACGAGACGAGATAGAGAAGTGTCTCAACTCTAGTAGCTGGACGAAAAAGATTCAGGTAACTTATCTAGTAGTTGCAGTATAAACTTCTCACTCTAACTTTAACAATTTAATTTAAATTGTTAGTCATCAGTGTACGACCAAAGTTGCTGTTAGCCAATTTAACATTCATGTTCAATTTCACTTCTGGCATCTAACGATCATTCGGGCGCTTTATTTTTTTTACTATAACAGGCGATTCCTGAGTTGTGCACAAGAATTACATTGCGATGCTACCATGAAACTGCTATCTTTATTTATCACATAGCACTCCGCCCTTCGCGACTTCGTTCGCTCGGGTTTAGTAGGGACTCCACGAACTTGCGCATCTCCTATAATACCTCCCTCTTTTTAGGGTAATGTGCAAATTAGGTACTTGTTAATAGACTCAACCTAAGGCAGTTCTTTCTAACCGCAACAATTTTCTTACTCAGAGCATTTTACCCGTCGTTACTTTTAATTAATGATATGTCACATTAGAACAATTTAAAATGGCATATACATGTACACAATCAACCTTAATTATCAAATCATTTAAATGGAGAAGGATTAATATCATTATACCAAAATCAACACTATTCCATTCCGCCCGGGTTTTGATTGAATTATTTGAATTATTTAAAAAAAGCGGTCATTGTGACTTAACCGTAATAGTTAGACACATACCCTCGCGGACTTTTTTATAGGTAATAATGAATACATCAACTATTTTTATGTATCATCAACAGTTTTCTCAGCGCACGCCAAATTATACATTTTATTAAGGATCTCTTATTTTTCGAAATATTTTGTAGCCTATGTTCACCAGGGTTAATGTAGGGTTCTAATGGTGAAAGAATTTTGCAAATCGGTCCAGTAGTTTCGGAGCCTATTCATTTCAAACAAACAAACAAACAAATCTTTCCTCTTTATAATATTAGTGTAGAAAAGTGCAATTGTGCGAATTTCAGGGCCTTCCATATCTTTTACAAAACCTTCAGTTATGATTCTCTGCTTTGCGAAACACAATGCATAGCATCAAATAATTGATTAAAAAAAAATGGTTCTGGCTATCAAACCCATAGACTACCAATACAATAATTTAAATCAATTAAATAGCAATTATTTCAGATTATTTAATAATCACATTTAAATCAAATTAGAAGTTCCAGGTTTTCTTTAATACTCCCCTTTGGCTTCAAACCCTCCTCTATCAATTCCAGGCCGCGAACGCGATAAAGACGATCTGCAAGGACGTGTCGTCAGGGCTGGGCGCGCACCGCGAGCAGCTGGTGCGCGCCATGCTGGCCGCCGTGCACGGGAAGACCTTCGACGGGAAGGAACACGTCATCGAGGCTCTAGCCGAGTTGTGCGCGTGAGTCGATACATCTGTTAAGAGGTTCTAGCTATACATAGAATAGAATAGAATACTCTTTATTATGTACACCATATAAGTTACAGAAAAAATAGACGAAGAAAACATTACATAGGGTGACACAATGGGCGGCCTTATCGCTAACAGCGATCTTTTCTTTCCATTCTATTAATTTTTTCCGCGTTAAAGTTTTCATTTTTTTAATAAACAGCTTTCTATTTGCAAGCCTGTTTAAAATTTAAATAAAACCTTTTATAAGTTACTTCCTTGGTTGCCATGTTTTGTAGTAAAAGATCGTTCCATTTTTAAATTAAACGACAGATATTACTATATAATTTAATTGGCCCCTAAACCACGATAGATATGGATTTACACACAGCTTTTGCCGGCTGCTGCTCGCAGAACAGAAGATTTATCAAAATAATGCTTAAATTTCCAAGCATGTTTGAGAAAATTATATAATTCAGCGGGGATAATTAACGTCGGCCTTTAAAATTTCATCACGTTTTCGCGTTTTCATGCATAACTTTTCGAGTAAGCAGTAAGTGCTATATGAGAGACGATCGGCGGCGGCGACCTCATGCGGCCGGCCCGTGCACACACAGGTAGTCGGTGCTAAAACTTAAACTTTCACCTTAAAACTCTTTTTTTAACTCACAGGGTAAAAGAGAACGAGCCTCCCGTATCACAAGCGCTCGCTTCCGAGGTCATCAACGCACTACTAGTGGAGAGTCGCAAGCAGGAGATGGTGTACAAACGTCACGCGATCACCGCGCTCGGGGAGGCCATCGCCGCCACGCACTGCGACCGCTTCCAGCAGCTCTATGAGATCGTCAAGGTTATACTGTCTAAGGTAATCCTCTTTTGTGACCTGACTGGCTAAAGTGGCAGACTTAGATATATCCCTGAGCGGGCGAAACAAGCATTAGTTTGTAAGCGAACAATTTCGCAGGGTAATCTAACAGCCACGTCGTGACAAAACCGACCAAGTCCGAGTCGACTCACTTTTTTGTTATAGCGGCAATAGAAATACACAGTCGAAAAGGGCAAAAATAAAACCCATTTTTTTGGATTAAAATCCTTTAGATAACTCTATTTGAATGTCATTGTCTTTGAAAAACCGACAGTGCACTGTATTTTATGTAGTTACTTGTCTGTGGCGAGATTTATCCAAAAAAGACTGGCCAGTATTTCCAGGCTCCGGCCTGTACAAATTTGTACCTATTTGTGTTACCGTCACCGATTACAGAGCCTGACAGTCTCAGGTCATAAACAAAAAATCTCTAGTAAGATCCAACTTATTTTTTGTTCAGGACGAGCTATCAATGGGCAAAGAGTCTGACGAGGAAGACAACGAAGGGGCCAGGCAGCGGCGCGAGCAGCTGACGGCGCTGAAGGAGGCTGCCTACGAGCTGCTGGGGAAGGCCTGGCCCAAGGAACCTGACACGCAAGGTGAGCGCGGGTGACTGACGATATATCGACGGCGTAAATTTCTTTTGTCGTAAGATTTGTACAGACACCAGCACATGAAGCTACAACAATCTGTAAAATTTCTTCAATAGATTTTCATCTTTACAGCAATAGAAATAAGGTTCAAGGTTGATTGGGATAATTTATCCGGTTAGCTTGATGTGCTGACGACTGTACATTCAGCTGATAGATATTGAATTGTCGGGACTATGACGTGCCAATGCGAACGTGATTAGGCTCAGAAAAAGGGATAGTATTATGCGTCTTGTATAACTCTGTCTCCCTCCCACAGCTTCACAGGAAACGATCATGTATGATCGTTTTAAGATGTCATAGTGGGCCAACAGAGCTTAGTAATGAAAATCTATTAGTGTATGTCACATGACATTTGAAAGGAGACATCCATTAAATGTATGGATTGGTACCTACTAAAATAATTGAAAATTGAAACGGCTTTCTGAGCTATATAGGCTGAAGGAGGGTAATTATTTTGATGTTTTTGGGCATTTAATTTATTTTTAGAGCGACCCATTTTTTTAAAACTAGTGTTGAAAATATAAATGCTGGCATCACTCTACAAACTTATATTTTAGGGTTGGCAGCCCTATGGCAAATGACGTGAATGACAATGACAGACGAAATAGGGAATATACATGAAAAAAATATTTATTATCTATACAGTTTATCTAAAAATATACAAAAATATAATACTAACAGTGAAAATAGACTTAAAATTGCTCGAAAAACTAATGCTCATTCATTTTCAGTAATATGGAACGTCCGAAAACAATCATTTCAAGTATTGTGTGCGTTAGAGGAACGTAGACACATTCGGCTCACGCACACAAAGAAAGTGAAGTGGACACACGATTTTGCTCGGGTTTTGTTCTAGACGCGGCTTCTATGCGTTATTTAAAGTTCAGTTTTAAAAGTTGAATATCAGCAAAATAATAAAAGGTAATAAGCTGAATGATTCAACCTCCTTGAAAGCGTTCTTCAGACAAAGATGAGACGACGATGTCGTTCTAATTTTAAATTTGCAAATTCGAGCCATTTTTATATTGCAAAGATTGTTGCGACTTATTGACCGACGATAAATAAAATTTTTATTACATATTTACATTTTACTCGCAAATGTGTTGTAAAACGTTGTATGATACACGTGCGGATATTGGTATTTACAAACTCGTGAACGAGTTCGTCTTGGGCTTACATTCGTCTACATTTGTAAAAACCAACTTACCGCACTAGTTTCATAAATAACTATTAGAATATTGTACCACTTTTGGTCTTTCTTTTCTACTGTCATTATTATTGTTTTTAGGCGGCAACTCAGAAATCAAACAACATAAGAACATGCTTGCTCATTTTATAAAATACTAATATCATATTTATTTATTACATTTTTGGTTACCGATTTTCAATTTGTTTGCTAAGTTAAGCTGTCTCCATCTTGTTTCTAATAAAATGAGAATAAAAAAAAAATACGAATTTAGATAATGATTAAAAAAAAGATTTATTGAATGAGCTTGTCAATTTTAATTATGGTAGTTTTATACGTCCTCCACACTAATCGCGAAGTTGATCGAAGTTGAGCGAATACGATAGCGTAGAAGGGCGCTTCGCTTCGTGCAACTTCGCATCGCTTCGGGCGACTTCCAAAAAAATGGACTTTGAATGCACGAGAGTACACATTGCAATGGCAGCTGCCACTTGAACGTTATCCATGATGCCTATCGTGCGGGCGCCGGGCGACTGAGTTCCTCGCGATGTTGCTCGAGTGTGTGGACACGTACTTCGGAGAGTACTTCGCCGAAGCAACTTCGGGAGTAGTGTGGTGGAGGTTTTACACTTAAACAGCTCGCGTTTGACCCACTAAAGACAAAGTCAAATGATTTATTTCAATTCGACCATTAAAAGGCGCTTTTGAACGTTGAATGAAAATAAAATATTCTATTATGCTCTAGTCGCACTATCTCATAGTAACCAACATTATGATCGACGATGGACGCACGCTTGCCTTAAATGAACCTACTCACTTCTGACTAATGGTTGGGTTTTTTCATAACCAAATAGTCAATAATTGAGAGTAAATTTCGTCAAAATACGTTTTAAGATCAATTTTAGCTAATAAAAATAGTTATTATTTAAATTGGACCATTTGTCAAGCTACCACACTTTTCCTTACAGACATATTTTGTTCCCAGAAAAATACCAAGACGTATTCTTCGAGCACTGTTCGAAGTCATACCCAGTGAGTTCGAGATCTACGCAGCTGGCCATCCTGGCGTCAGTGGCGCGCGTGCTGCAGCGCCTCAGCGTGCTCAGCGACGCCGAGCCCATGGACACGGACGCCGCGCCCGCCGCGCCGCGCGACCGCGCCGTCCGCGCTCTCACGGGGCACGTCGCCGCCATCATCGAGTATACGCTGCGTGAGTAGTCTTTACATTGGACTACTTTATGTGATGGTGTTATAAATATCATGTGCGTAATCTTGACTTATGCACATGAGATTAAAATATATAAATATTGGTTTTTCGGTGCCGTCTGGCGTTGGATGGGTGATTTTTGTTAACCAGTTTCTGACCACTAATCAAGACCCTCGAATATTCATAAAATTACACGGAATAGCCGCCAAGGCATCACCTTGCTGTGTCAACTCCTATTTAAATTACATGTTAATACCGCGTGTATCTGACATCGACGCACAAACGATTTCCATGGGTCCAGGGCATGATTCTGGACACCCCAGTGTTGGAATTTTTCGTCGGTTCTTTTCTCATTTTTATCAAGAGTACCACAAAGTATCAGCTCAGCTGAGCTGATATCTATTTGTGGTTTTTATTCAGATTGGTCTTTTTAGTGAAAGTAGTTAATTAATTATTTTTTTATTGAAAATCTCATTGGGTTAGGTCAGAACAAGGTCAGAATAACGATTATGATAACGATTATGAGCAGTCTAAAGTAAAAAAACCCTTGAAAAAAATGAAAAAATGAGAAAAAAGCCGACGAAAAATTCTAAGTCTAGGGTGTCCGGAATCTTGCCCCGGACCCATGGAAATCGTTTGTGCGTCGATGTCAGATACACGCGGTATAATTTTGTTATTTTTTTACAGAAAACAGCAATCAAGTAAGGCACAGACGGGACGCGCTCAACATAATGGAAATACTTGTCAAACAATTAAAAGGTAAGTCAGGTAACATGTACTACTCAATATGATCACCGATATTATGTCTTCAGGTATAGTTTCTATTATGGCCTTTATTACCGATCGAGTTAAATGACACTACCGCCTATTTTATTATTTTTAAACCTACTAATATTATTGATGCGAAAGTTTGTGAGGATCGATAGATGGATGTTTGTTACTTTTTCACGTTAGAACACCTGAAGGGATCTTCATGAAATTTGACCGAGGTAGATTTTAATCTGGAATAGTACATAGGCTACTTTCATCCCGGGAGAATAATTGTTCCCTAGTGATAACGCGGGCGAAGCCGCTGGCAGAAGCTAGTCGTACATAAACTTCACAGGTATCTATTTTTTACTTGATTTCCATCACCACTTCAGAAACTTATCTGCATGGTCCTCATACAACGTGTTGTGAAGTGGGAACCATGTAGAACGCAATACAGTCTGACGGTTTGAGTTCTTTATGCGGCCTACCCAAATGTCCTTGCTTAATTGTTCGTCAGAACTTTTCACAACTACGTTGAGGTCGGTTTCCAGTACTATGTATGGAGCGACTGCCTATCTTACCTTCACACCTCATTTACTCGGTAACACGAGACTCCTTGGCTAGACAGGAGTAAAAATTTGTGGCTTCTGACTTTCCATAGCGACTGCCGAAGATCATGTTATGTTTTTTTTTGTTTCAGATCTCAAAAAACCCGAAGAGTTAGAAAAACTCCGAACTATCTATCAGTCGTACGCACAAGACTTGTCCAAGGACTCCTCTCACGAAATACGAACCAAAGTGGACAGTATCAAAGTGCATTTTAAGTAGTACATGCATCTGTTATTTATTGTCGTGACAAAACCAGTAATTAAATACTATACGATAAAATTAAGTGGTTTTATTGTAATACCGATATAGTATCAGTTGTGTATAAAGGGCTATGAACCTATTGGCCTCGTCTTGGTCTGCCATTTTGTTTTTTTTTTCTGTGTTTCGCAAGACAATACCTACATATAACAACGTATAAACGAACAATCGTACGTAAAAACTGCATGTGACATCCTAAAGTTTCACATTACCGAGATTATAGAAAAATAAACTCATTTTGAGGGTTCAGTACGACGCTAGTCTCCATACGAGAAAGTTCGAACCCTATTGTCTATAGCCGACTGCCCCAGAGGGTGATGTTTTCGAGGCTATGTAGGTATGTCTATTTTTGGCACGTCATGTACTCGTCTGGATAGAAATAAAAAAAAAAACGGCAAAAAAAATCAAGTTTGTTGTATGGGAGCCAGCCCCCTTAAATATTTATTTTATTGTTTTTTAGTATTTGTTGTCATAGCGGCAACAGAAATACATCATCTGTGAAAATTTCAACTGTCTAGCTGTCGCAGTTCTTGAGATACAGCCTGGTGACAGACAGACAGACAGCGAAGTCTTAGTAATAGTTTCCCGTTTTTACCCTTTGAGTACGGAACCCTGACAATGAAAAATTTAACCTATTAGAATTGTCTTGAGTGATATAGCCTATATGACTTGAAATGGAACAAGATGGCGACCGCCGCCGCCGTTATGTTAGATGTAGAAGTATTTATTCCTGAATTGTCATATGGGGCACTACAATAAAGGGCTGGAGGAAACAAAAAGACCGAGTTATAAAAATAAAGCACCAGATAACAATATCACATCAGTGTTTAATGCTACTGCATTAAATAAACCTATGGAATGAAATAAAGTATACAATAATAACAAAACTAATTCGCATAAAAACATCGCCTAAGCTAAATAAGTAATATTTATGTACACACAAAATAATACATAGTTTAGTGATATTCGTCTAAATACGTACTTCTTTACAGCATAGTGATAATCTCGATTAAATAATAATGAAACAAATACTTCCATAGATAGGTACAGTTTTATACAGATGTTCACAGTTTATACAGGGTGTAACCGAAATAACGCAAAACAAGAGGGAGGGTCATCGATTTTTAAAAAAGAAACCACGCAGAAACCTACAAAGTTATTCATCACAATCATCTGCCTAGATTTTTTCCTAACTAAATTGGGGTTGGTTCTCAGTCAAACCGGACTTGCTAAATACCAGTATTTTACGTGGAGCGGCTGCCTACGACACCTCCACAACCCATTAACTGGGTAACACGGTACTTCATGGCAAGACGAATCATATTTACTGGCTTCAAACAATCTGTAAGACCTAAAAAGTAATTATTTAATTAAATTAAAGAAAAGGATCGATCACAAAAAAATCGTTATATCAAAATTACTGTCCTCGCAAAAAGAACATACGTCGCATCAGAGCGCTCAAGCTTCTTCCACTCGTTGCGTCATCGTGCTGAAAAAAATCTAGGCAGATGATCTGCCTAGATTTTTTCCTAACTAAATTGGGGTTGGTTCTCAGTCAAACCGGACTTGCTGAATACCAGTATTTTACGTGGAGCGGCTGCCTACGACACCTCCACAACCCATTAACTGGGTAACACGGTACTTCATGGCAAGACTGGAATCATATTTACTGGCTTCGAACAATCCGTAAGACCTAAAAAGTAATTATTTAATTAAATTAAAGAAAAGGATCGATCACAAAAAAATCGTTATATCAAAATTACTGTCCTCGCAAAAAGAACATACGTCGCATCAGAGCGCTCAAGCTTCTTCCACTCGTTGCGTCATCGTGCTGGTCAAATTTGTCAGCTTTGAGCGCGGGGGCCCTCAAAGCTGACAAATTTGACCTTAATTTTTTTTTTACCTTAAAAATTTTCTAAGAATATTCTAAGAGGTTTCGACTAAATGTACTGAAAAGCTGTTTTTTTTCGTGGTTTCAGGCTTTATCCCTTAGGTTAATAATAAGGATGAGCACGACCCATTTTCAGGTTTTGCCATATATCTGTTATACTTTTTTACTGATTGAGTTTTTGAGATTAGGCTTCAGGGGGATACCTAGAACATTTTGGAGAGAAATAAAAAAGTGTTTTCATTGACTTCAACATCAATTTTCAGGTTTTTCAATTCACTTATAGTTCCAGATTTCAGAAGTACCATTTCAAAAACTCAATCTGTAAATAATTAATTTACAAGAAATAAGTTAATACAAGTTCTATATAACTTTGTAGTGTTAGTAAATTAAAATTATAGACTAAACTTTTTGAATAAATATTGAAAGTGCATTAGGTCATTTAAAATATTGAACTAACTAAGTAATAATGTGTGTTTAAGCACTCTATTCATTTAAATACTCCGTGCCTTATGTAAACTGGTGTTTCACTTACCTTATTATGCGATATTAGAACTAAACTACCCTACACGCCCGGTTCCTAAGATCTAAACAACTTTTGATGAAGTCTAAACAGGTTTTGAGTCAATTATATCTTTTTATTTTACTTTTGATTGGCATATACGTTTGACCACTATCTAAACTGATGGTAAGCGATGATGGGGTCGAAGATGGAGCATGCTTGCCTAGAAGTAACCTGTTCACTAAGACTGTAGCTATATATGTCCAAAAGCAAATAAAGGTCGATTAACACTTTAAACAACGTCTGAGAACTTCACTTTTTGCTGCGCTGTATCCCCCCTCCCCTCATCACGCTGTCATATGAATTAGTTACTACGCAGCGACTGGCGGTGTTCCAAGCTGTCAATACAATGTATTCTATCTATACTAGCATGGTTTCTGGCTCACGGGAGAAGAATGGTTCAGTCTACGTCACGTCGTTTGAAAGCTCCTAGTAAACCTAAAGCTACCAATAATCGACCGACTTCGATCAATGATCGATTGGTGACGTAACACTTTTACAGTTACTGAATTACTTGTAAGACTAGCAAAATTGAGAAAAAAAAGCGGATATTTAAAATAAAAACATAAATCGTTGTAAAGTTGTGGAATCGGGCAAATGTAAGGTTTAATTATGCCAGCTGCCTAACAGAATGTACGACCATAAATTATGGCACCTCTAACTAGTGTTCGCGACAATATGTTACTAAATGATAATAATGCAGTGGTAGGTACAAAGTGTAATAATAGTTAGTCATAGTTTAGAATTTAAGGATCGAACAAATTGTGTTTTAAAATATGAGTTATTTTTTGGAGTAAAAACTGCAGTAAGCATCAATAGGCTAGATTACATCATCTACAAATTGCAAAACTATTTAGTCCGTCAGTTAGAGTATTGAAAAATAATGGACACGTATTTTTTGTTTTTGTAAATCAATAAATATTGACTAAGATAAAACGCATCAAAACTTGCGAGTGGGGGCTCGTGACGTCACGACTCAGTAAAAATTATGCGAAGGTGTGACTTATTGAGAATTTTAAAAGCGTCGTAACTTCGTCAATTTTGGTTCCCGTAACAAAAGAAAAAACACGGGTCAAATATTTTTTTTATAATCTAACTGACGGACTAATTACATTTTTTCAGGACACAAGCCCATTCTGAGGTTTTCTTTTTAAATTGTATTATTAGCAAGCGTCATTATCGCTTTTATGCGGAATATTATGTTTGTTTTTCGACGAATTCGATTATATTTAAAAATGTAAGCAATAATATTAATATATTATATTTGTACCTAAAATAAATCAATTGAAACTATACACATATCCATCACACTTGCAAAACATTCAAGTTAATTTATTTTATCATTATCACTAATAACGATCACTAAAACGATTACTTTAAACCTAATTACAATAACTTAGTGACCTGTTCTTGTGAAGGTATTACCATTTACTATCATTAATTAATATTATTTATAAAAGTGCTTTAGTGAATCGATTTTAACCGAAAGAGAGATAATTAAGATCAAATTAAATGTATAATATGTTGTCTTCGAGACAAATTCGGAATTACAACTAAACTTTTATGTTATGATCGTACCATAGTGCTTATTTCTAGACAGCATTCGAATATACAAGGCAAAATTATGAACATTTGTGACGACAAAGACTACAATCGCTTACACATTACAAAAGGCGTCCCTTATCTCAACAATAATACCTTCACAAAAAGTCCTCCAATTTACCTACTAAAGTAATATTGCACTCTATACATCATCAAACAATCCGCGGGGAGGGATAGTCATCTTCTCCCTCCTCCGGTCATCGAACTCAGTTCGTATGGACGGCAGCGTGCTCTCCCCGAAGCGGTGATCCAGTTCATCTTCGAGCGTCAGACTGGACCTGTTGTAGGGTACCTCGGCTCGCTCGTAGCCGGTGACCTGCGGCTGGGTGCGCTGAGGGCTCGGTTGCACGTAGTAATCTGAATCGACGTCGTGGAGGAGCCCGGTGTGGGCTGAAATGTGACCGACATGCACAATAACCGATAACATTAATGATGGCAGGAAAGAAGGGCCTGTTTGTTGTTGGCTTTTGGTATTTTTACAATTTATTTAATCTATACTATAATATTATAAAGCAGAAGAGTTTGTTTGGTTGAACGCGCTAATCTCAGGAACTACTGATCCGATTTGAAAAATTCTTTCAGTTAGATAGACCATTTATCGAGGAAGGCTATAGGCTGATATATATATCATCACGCTGAAACAAATAGGAGCGGAGCAGTAATGGAAAATGTGACGCAGACGAAGTTGCGCGGGTCAGCTAGTTAGGTATAACTGACTGTATAAATGAGGGAGGGTCTTGTCAAGTGAGGATTGCTACACACATAACGACATTAATTGGCTCAGCAGGGCGGTAAAATCCAATATAATATGTAGATATATGGATTCATGTTCGGTGCAATGCCGGGCACAAGGCGAATAATGCCGAACGTAATGTAGTAGTAGCTACGGATCGGCTTTTTCATTCTTTAAATACTGATAATCGAATGATGTGTCGACCTGAATGGACTACCGATCGGCACAAGCCGATTGAAACCGAACTGGTGCAGTAATTTGCTTCTGGTAAATGTTGTTCGACAAATACTACCGAACCAATAATGCCCGCTTATTTAGTGAATACTTTACGCACACAGATAAACAGAGGCGGCCTTAGGAATTCTCTACCAGTCAACCTTTCAACAAACGACAATCGCATTCGCCGATGGAGTGGGACTTTTTTAGAGTTTTGGTTATTACAGACATTCGCACAAAAAGGATTAGCGTCAGCGCCTACGCTACGGGCGAGCGACGTCAACTAACGCAAAGGGATGACCTCGTTCATTTAACCTTTAAGATATTTAACATGCATGCAGTCACATGCAATAAAACTTGTAAGACTCGTCGATTTTAAATATAAGAGTCATCAGCTTCGTTAATTCACTCTTCAAATCAAAAGCAAGCATTCAGTTACCTTTAAAAAGGCCAAGGAATAATATTTTAAATCTATCTATAAGTGGAATACCAAGAGCTGACAATAAACAGAGCAGAACAGTAGTCATTTTAAAGGGCAGTGCAAGAACGAGTTTAGTGCTTAATGAAAGTGTTAGCCACAAATAAAACTAAAGGAAAACCAAAATAGTTCTATGTTGCAAAAATAAAATTCACAAAAATAAGTCCGTGTTATGGATGAAATTAATCGATCATTAAAGATAGAAAAAAGAACGAGCTTGATTTGATTAAGTACTAATTAATATTTTTTTCAGTGAAATATTGTATTAAGAAGATTTTGTTCACAGAAGTTTCGTTAAAGCTCGTAAAAGTTCGTAAGTTAGAAAGAGGAGGCGTTACAAAACAAAATGGCTGATCGTATTACCTCCATCCTGTGCGTCGCGCGTCGACCTGTACTTCGAGAATCTCTCGCTGTAGTCGCGGCGACGCGTCAGCGACTCTTCGGCACGTTGACGCTTGCGTTTTTCTGTTAAAATTTTTGTTTTTTTTTTTACATTATACAATGTTGAAATGGGTTGTGCTCTCTATAAAATACCTGATTTGATAAACAAACAAAGGAAGCTCCTCGCGACGGCGTGAAAATAAATCAGCCAAAACTAGTTGTAAAAGACTAGAAGTCTAAAAGTACAACTTGAGTGATTTATAGTATATGTTAAGGGTCAAATACGCGCCATAGTAGTAGGATGGGTGGATGAACAGACTCTTACTCACTTGTTAAGCAAGTGAAGCTAGAATCACATACGAATATGAACTCTATTTCTAGAGAACTAAAGTTTCTTATGAAACGCTCATTTAACCACGAAAAGTCAAAGTGCGGCCTTTCACAATCGAGTATTCTTACAACGTTATTATTAGTAGCAGCTAAACTTACCTCTCTTCACAATCTCCCTTCCTTCGTCAACCAGGTCGGTAGTGAGCTCATCATCGCCCACGAACTGCTGGAAGCCACATAGCGACAAGAGTCGACTGCCGAGCGACAAATACGTGGCCACACACAGCAGGACCACCAGCATCGGGAAGTAGATGTTGAATCCTTCCGCGATGATGCCTAGCACGTCCATGTGACCCATGATCTATGGAGAATATGATGGTTGTATTGGTAACTAGAATTTGTTATGAATGCTATGGCCTTTTGGTGAGGGACGAACTTCGCAGGGTGGCTGGTAGCAGCTGAATGAGAGTTACCAGAAATCGAGGTGAATGGCGTGCACTAGGAGAAGCCTATGTCCGACAGTGTAGTGCTATAGGCTGATGTTGAATGGCGTGCACTAGGAGAGGCCTATGTCCGACAGTGGAGTGCTATAGGCTGATGTTGAATGGCGTGCACTAGGAGAGGCCTATGTCCGACAGTGGAGTGCTATAGGCTGATGTTGAATGGCGTGCACTAGGAGAGGCCTATGTCCGACAGTGGAGTGCTATAGGCTGATGTTGAATGGCGTGCACTAGGAGAGGCCTATGTCCGACAGTGGAGTGCTATAGGCTGATGTTGAATGGCGTGCACTAGGAGAGGCCTATGTCCGACAGTGGAGTGCTATAGGCTGATGTTGAATGGCGTGCACTAGGAGAGGCCTATGTCCGACAGTGGAGTGCTATAGGCTGATGTTGAATGGCGTGCACTAGGAGAGGCCTATGTCCGACAGTGGAGTGCTATAGGCTGATGTTGAATGGCGTGCACTAGGAGAGGCCTATGTCCGACAGTGGAGTGCTATAGGCTGATGTTGAATGGCGTGCACTAGGAGAGGCCTATGTCCGACAGTGGAGTGCTATAGGCTGATGTTGAATGGCGTGCACTAGGAGAGGCCTATGTCCGACAGTGGAGTGCTATAGGCTGATGTTGAATGGCGTGCACTAGGAGAAGCCTATGTCCGACAGTGGAGTGCTATAGGCTGATGTTGAATGGCGTGCACTAGGAGAGGCCTATGTCCGACAGTGAAGTGCTATAAGCTGATGTTGAATGGCGTGCACTAGGAGAGGCCTATGTCCGACAGTGGAGTGCTATAGGCTGATGTTGAATGGCGTGCACTAGGAGAGGCCTATGTCCGACAGTGGAGTGCTATAGGCTTATGTTGAATGGCGTGCACTAGGAGAGGCCTATGTCCGACAGTGAAGTGCTATAGGCTGATGATGATGATTGGTGAGGGATATAATGTGAACTGGCTGATTCTCGGGGCTGCGCCCGCTTGTTGACAATTATATGCGAAAAACCTTCCTCCAGAACCACTCTATCACTGGGTGAAAACAGCATGAAAATCCGTGCAGTAGTTTTTGAGTTTATCGCGAACAGACAGACGGGCAGACGCGGCGAAGATTTTGTTTTATAATATGTAGTGATACGTATTATATTTTGAATACAAAACTAACTACATAAATAAATACACAAAATTAACATAAAAATTCCTAAGTATGTAAGCCTTAGAAATATGGTGTCGAAACAATCGCACGCATCGCTGACGACTGGAAGTCAAGCAAAAACATGTTTGGTTCTTTTTTTTACTTTTTACAGGCACGCGTTTGACCACTATCTCACCTGATGGTATGCGATGATGCGGTCTAAGATGGAGCACGCTTGCCTAGAAGTAACCTATTCACTCTTTGACTTAGACTCCCAGGTTGTAGCTATCAGGAAACACACACAGGAGACTCTGGCAGGGAATTCCACTCCTTTGCTGTACGCACTATGAATGTGTTCCCAAAACGTTTTGTGCGTGTAGGTGGGATGTCCACCATGTACCGGTGGCGCATCGCATTGTTTAATGTAAAAACGACAAGCTGCTTCGACATAGTGACGATTATTATTCGCGTCAAGGTTTCTTCATCATAATCATATCAGCTGAAAGACTACTGCTGGACATTAAGGCCTCCACCAAGTGTCGCCACAACAACCACCAGTCCTGTGCGCTGTGGTTTCTTCATCTATACTAATATTATAAAGAGGTAACATTTGTTTGTAAGTTTGTATGTAGGGGGTAATCTTAGAAACTACTGGTCCGATTTGAAAAATTCTTTCAGTATTAGATAGCCCATGTATCGAGGAAGGATACAGGCTACATATCATCACGCTAAGACTAAAAGGAGTCGAGCATTAATGGAAAATGTGACGCAGACGAAGTTGCGTGGGTCAGCTAGTATTCAATCATTCATCATCAGCCTAGCCTTTTCCCAACTACATTGCGGTCGGCTACCAGTCAAACCGGATTCAGCTGAATACCAGTATTTAACGTCGATCGAGGCACGGAGGAAACTCGATATGTTAAGATGGTCACCCATCCACAGACCAACCTTGACCATATTGAACAATTAATAAAAAGAAAAAAAAAAAACAATTCATCAATATTTCATTAAAGACAAGGAATTATTTACAAACAATAGTTTTATTAAGAAAACATACCTGCGTATAGTAAGTCTCCATAATCCTCTCCTTGATAACGTGCGAGTCCATATGTATCAAACTCAAGAAGTTGAGGCACATAGCGGGGGTCAGCCTACAGACCATCATGCCGGAGAATATGAGGCTGTACTCATTGGTCTGGTGGTGAGGCGCTAGGTAGTACAGGTTCAGGAGACGGATCTTCAGCACGGTGGAGTACGCACAGTAGAACATGTAGGCGATTATTACTGTTGAGATTGCCTGCGGAGAGTGCAAGAACAAGATTACTATGTGCGAATAATAAGTAATATGCATGTTTTTTTTATTATATATAGTGTCTCTAAAACTATCCAAAAACATTACCAACAGTGAAAATGGAATGAATATTCTTCGAAAAACAAACGAGAAATACATCTGTCCCTCTCGCGATAACGCTGTTTTGTATGGTAGCTGCTTAGGTGTTATAGACTTTCACGAAGTCCATTTCGGACTTCGCTTTCTAATTGTATTCTTTAAAGCTTTATAACTTCGCCGCTGATGAAGGTTTTTAATAAATAATTTCATGATCGTTTACCAGAGCTAGTAAGTCTTTCATTTTGCAAACAAAAAAACATCAAGCATATTCCCTATTTACATCTAATGAGCTCAGTATAGCAATTTGTTGCGAAATCGTTCGAAAAAGTTACCGCGAACCTGGGGGGCTACTAAGCCCGAAGTCCGTAGTTTCGGCTTAGTTGCGGGAATATTCTACTCCGTATTACCTAACCACTAAGAACAACAATACGGTTTGACAGTAACTATAAAATCGTGTTGTCACTCATTCTCCGTTCGGGTTCAGGACTAATCGTAAGTCCGTAGGTGATACGGAGTAGAAAACGCCCGCAACTAAGCCCGAAACTACGAACTTCAGGCTTAGAAAGTAGCCCCCCCTGGAACGCAAAGGTGGGTTTTTAGTTGCACAGAGCGTAAGGAGTCAGCATATCTATTTACAACCATCTGATTCCATTCAGAAAGTAATGGTTAAGTTTGGTGAAAAGTTGGTGTAGCATTCTGCTACAATATGATTTAAACTCATATGAAAAAGAAAATGTTTAACTTCGGATAGATTTGCTTTTTTTGAGAATAGAACAGAAACTTTTTGAACGAGAATTTTGCTGTTTCCTTAAAAGAACCTTACAAAATCAAAAACAATCGTTTCGGGATGGAATTGTATGCAGACAGAATGACTGTAATCTCAAAAGTTTCAGTAGTTGCAAATCAGGAGCGAGTATGATGTCACTTATTAAAAAAACCATATGGTTTAAAATAAAATCACAGAGATGCGCTCATAAAGACATTGGAAAATTATTTATAACCTAGAGAAATTAAAATTTAAGAATCAACATGGAGCAACTCTTGCTTATCCGAGTCGAATAGTATCCCGGAAAGTGTTGTGACAGCTCCTACACTGAATTGCTTCAAGAATCGATTTGACCGAATAGATATTTCCAAGCTATGTATTAGCTTATAGTTGCCCGTGTGCTTAAAAAATAATCTAATTTTTATCTTACCTCAATAGCCGAGTAGTTGTAAGAATCGGTAGCTGCTATGACAATATTGGCGAATATGGAGAGGACGGGCTTCTTGCAGAAGAACGTCATCTCGGACCAGACCACGGCCACGGACAAGATGCCCGTTATCACCGCCATCGTCTTCAGGAAGTACTGCCGCAGGAAACATTCCCAGTACCATTCTGCAAAATAATATTTCTTTTTCATAAAATTTTACGCTGCGGAATTTGTTCGAAAGAGTCACCGTGGCCCTGTTATGCAAAGGGCATTAGGAGGACCAAGGATGGTTTTTAGTCAGTAACCCTACGTGCGCACTAGCAGTTGAACCGCCTAGCGGTTGACCGCGCGGCTGGCCGCTTTTCCAGTTTTTACATGCAACCGCTAGTGATTGTACGCAGCGGTTGCATGCTAAATTAGAACCGCGGTTGACCGCCCGCGCCCCCGCGGCTGACCGCTAGTGCGCATGTAGGCTTAGAGTCATGTCACTCCTTTCTGCTTTGCCCAGAGCGGGAGAACTCATTTGATGGTTTCCAATCCTTAAAAAAAATACCATCTAGGCACGTTTCCGGATGATAGCGATGTGGAGGAATACTTTGACGCCCATGTGTATTTTCTTCTGAAAGTAGTTTGGTTTAGTAGATAGCAAAGTGCGATAGTATTATGCAGTGTCGTAAAACTATTTCGTAGTATATTTATACAATAATCGACGGCCGCTTACATTTATGCGTAGGCCTCCTCTAAGCGTTACCACAACGACCGGTTATGCGCGCATAACTCGACAAAATGCTCTGAATAACGGATTTTTCGGGGTTGGTCCCCGTAAAAGTTGTTTAAAATGATGAGGAGAATGACCCCTTGTCAGAGATTGCATTCACTCTGTCACACGTTGTATAAATTGAAGTTAGTTATGTAAATATAGTCTATTTACTCTAAAACAAATACATTGTACGCGACATGTTGATCTTTCCATTACAAATCTTTTCCCATCACATTTAATATTATAAAAAGGAGCTCGTGGTTAAATAATATCAGCCGCACAGTTAAGCAACGCTTGCCGAGGTTGGTCTGTGGATTGGTATGACCATCTTACCATACCGAGTTTCCTCCGTTCCTCGGAAAGTACGTTAAGCTGTTGGTCTCGGCTGTCATTTGGAGATCTTTGGCAGTCGTTACGGATAGTCAGAAGCCAGAAAATCTGACATCAGTCTTGCCAAGGAGTACCGTGTTACCCAGTTAATAGGTTGTGGAGGTCTGGTAGGCAGCCACTCAACGTAAAATACTAGTATTCAGCTGAATACGATTTGACTGGAAGCAGACCCCAATATAGTTGGGAAAAGGCTAGGCAGATGATGATTTAATATTATAAAAATAAACATAAAATCGCGGGGCATTGCTGGTGTTAAACGATATGGCACTAGTCAAGTTGTTATTTAAATTCAATAATGATTAACATAATTATTCAATGTGGATTTTACAAAGTTGGTGATCAAATAATCTGAATCGCAACCTCATTTTAATTCACTAAAGGGCGCAACATCAGATTTTAAGGGCCAAATATTTAAAATATGCGTATAGAAACTGATTTACACCCGAAATATAAAACTACGTTATCGCCGTAACTGGAACGGAACTAGGCTACGAATTAACTAACGAATTATGCTTGGAATGCCCTCCACTATAAATACATAAAATACTTTTGCTAATTATATTAGAATGAAATACAAATTGGGAATTATTTCATCATACTAAATTAATAAATTATTTAGTTTTTGTAAGGTAGTCTGGTAACCACTGAATATGAGGCCATAAAAGCAAAAAAATGCTATATACATAGTGAATACGGTTCAATATTGCGAAGCGTATTCAAGGTGCTCACTTACCAATGATTGGCGGGTAGAATATCCGTTGCACCCTTGGTCTTGGCGTGTGGAAAGTATGTTGGAATCGATGGTCGGGCGAGCGTTGGTTAGCCGCGATGTCTTCGAGATGGTAGATGCGCTCCAGCATCAAACCCCATTGCGTTTCCGTACGCTGAAGCACGTGTAGTGCTTTGATAGTCTGTGTAAATAGAAATGAGGTATAAATAAAAGTGTGCTTACAATAGCGCCCTGCGCAACGCCTATTATTTTCTCCAAATCTGGGAATTGTTACAACTTTATATCGACGTTTTGAACTATATTATTTAAGTTTGAAATAATGACATTGGAAATAAATTTTTAAATTGCATTTTGATGCCATTCCCAGACCACTTTATCGTAGACGACATTATCAAAAGGCTTTGAGGAATCAAATTATCACTGAAACGTTTTAGTTCTTAAAATAAGTTTATTAACTATATTGTATTGTGGACTGTAGAAGACTCTTAGATTTCCAGTAGGACCACTTACCTACTTGTACGTGTTAGTTTAAAACTTACCTTTTTATGTAGATTGACAAGTGACTTCAAAGAGGGTGGTGTGGGTCTGTCTGGCGGCGCGCGACCATTCAGCCGGTCTCGCAGCTGTATTGGTAGCTTCTGCACTATGGTATCCACATGACGGTACAAAGGATGACCCGACCCTACTGCTGTTGATACCGCTTTTAGACTCTAAACAGATAAAGAAAGAATTTCAGGTGGTATCACAGCTTAAACTAATGTTAATTAAAGTAATTACTAGCTTCTGCCAGCGGCCTCTTTATAAAAAGTAGACTATTTCTCAAGACTATAATCTACCTCTGTGTCAAATTTCATCAAGATCCGTTCTAACGTAATTGAGTAACAAACATCCATACAACCCAACATACTTATAACATTATAGTTAAGATTAGGAAGTTGATATCAGAGTGCCAAGTAGTATTGAAATAATAATGTAAAAATATTTAAAGTTGTAGAGCACACTCAACTGCAAAACTTCAATTGTTTAAGTAAATGTTTTTTATATTAACTGTGATGAATATAGAATAGGTACTGAGGTAAACTCATGAGATCAGAGAAGCATTTCCAAACCAAATTATATAAATGACCTTAATTCTCAATATTTTTTTTTTAAATTTTAATTCATATTCATCTTGACTATGTACATAAATTGCTACTAACTTAAGTCTTAAGATAATTATTTGTTACTAACAAATAAAAAAATTACCTTGTCTGAAATAAACAAATTTTGTTTTTTATTTATTAATCAAACTATGTCAGTATGACTGATTAGATGCTGATAAAACATATTCCTCATTCTACCACCACAACTGCTTGATAAATCTTATCTTTTATGCCATTTCTGATTTTCCAAAATGTTAAACTAATAACTAAATACTTACATCCAAGATATCATCAACAGTTTCTTCAGCTTCACACTTATCTGTGCTGAGCTTAGCTATCTTGAAGTAACAATAAGTCAGAGTGTAATTCTTCTTTGAATTATTCCATAGGTTTCGAGGCACTTCTACTAAGGCATATCCGAGTAACAGGATTAGTAGGAACAGACCCCATGTGTTACTAGCTGAAGACGCAATAGCCTTTATCTTTGGGGGGTCTAAGTAAACGCCTGGTTTCAAGGCGATGTAAATGAGGAGTATGCCGCATATAAATAGGTATGAACCATAGTAGATGGCGTTGTCCACTAGAGCTGACTTCAGCTTTCCTTTGACTGTGAAGTCACCAGCTTTGCTGTATGACTGCATCATTGGCATTATTAACCTGCAAAAAAATGAAAAAAAAAAACTGCATTTTAATCTATAAAACTTGTGGTATAACACATTGGCTGGTACAGATTCTATGATTTAGTTTTTAAACTAATTGAGTTTTTAAATTACTTATCATCAAAAATCTCATTTTATAAATATTACACAGATAGGAAGCCAATCTTAAAATTATAAAGGATATTTTTTTGGAAAGATTTTTGTTATCATTACATAAACTATTACTTAATTTAATGATATGGAACATAATAGGAAAGATTAACTGATAACAATAACATTTCAAATAAAAGGCACACTATCATAATAACACCATTATTGACTTTAATAAATGGAACAGTTATTACCATTCTTCTCTTGAATTTTTATAAATGTACATGTTGCATCTAAAAAGAAAATTCTTTTCTTGTGTCCTTTCCATGGACATGTCACCGGATAACTGTAAACTCCGTAAGATTATATTTTTCTTTCGATTATATTTTTTCGATATTTTGTGTAGTTTTATTTTTTAAAACAATAAATCTTATCGAAATTCAATAGATTCCAATGTACCTATTTGTGTCTTATTAAGAAAAAATTGGTCACAATTTTATGCGATATTTTATAATCTTACGGCATTTGCAATTTTCCAGTGACAGACACAAATCTATTCATCTGCCTAATCTTTTCCTAACTATATTAGGGTGGCTGCTAGTCAAAGAGTATAATACCACTATTTTATGTGGGAGAGGCCTATTAGACACATAACCCAGTAAATGGGTATATATATGTCAGTTCTTGGAAAGACTAGAATCAGATTTTGTGGCTTTTGACAAAGATCTACAAATGACAGCCATGACCTATGGCTTGACAAGCTTTGTGAACACAAATCTATTATAGATGAATAATCTAGTTACATTGAATGCAATATTTAAATGAGATTATGGAAACATAGCATCTCAACTCTGATGAATCTGATCAGAATAGAATGAGAAACAGGACATTGGACAGCCGAGTTTGCACCAATCTCCATTGAATAATAAAATAAAATAAAAGGTAAAAGGCAGTTGGCTGAGGCAGAAATCTAAAAATAAAGTTAAGTTTTAGGTCTAAGCTCCACCAGCCGCTAAGCATATGCTTTATATGGCATAGTTGGTTAGTATCTGCAGGAACATTCAATATTTTTTGCCTGGGAAGGAACACTATAATCATCCATTAGCGTAAATACTTACCAAGTAAGACATTGTGAAGTCCAGTACACAATCCTCCAGAGGTTGGGGAACACATCTGAACTCATCAAGCTCCAAGGCTTATGACACTCAACGATTGGCGGAGCTACTGTAGTTGTGCCATTTTGTAGCGCAGCTTGCGTCGTTTCCATAGCTTTTGTTGCATTTTCCATACATTGTCGATACACAGTCTGAAATAAATGGAAATTCAGATATTTGAATGAAGTAGGTAGGTATTTTCACAAGTATTTAAATTCTAGAGGCAAGGCAGGTGAATATTTTTTTAAGTTATGATATTTAAATATTGTGCATTATTTAATTAAATTTTAGCATAATTTATGATAACTTTTAAGAAAAAAAAACTATTTCAAGCATATTTATTTGCACTCACCGATGATATATCCAGGGGCAAGATGAACATAATCACAAAAGAGAAGTACCATGCTGTCAGCACTGACACTGTTACTATAATGTGGTTCCTGTAGCAGTCACCATATCTGTACAGTAAAGTTGCTGCTAATATAAACGCAGATATCAGTTCTATCACAAATAACGTGTAAGCCATTTTGACAAAACACTACACTTATTCACAAAGAAGATAAAGTCAGTTTTTCTTAGCAGTTTTCTGCTTCTCTCGCCAAACCCTTGCTGCTTCGTGCTGCAACTGCTCAAACCGAATCTGAGTCGTAGATTTCAAAGGCAGCAATCTAGGCCGTTCGATTTCATACTCCGCAGGGCATTCTTCATAAAATAATACTCCCTGATCAGGCAAAATAGGGTCGAACTCTATACTTTTGTTTTCTGGTTTCGTTTCTGACATATTTTTAGGTACAAAAGATTGACTGTGATGACATCGTAGCAAGAGTTGCACAAAAACTAAAATCACTGTAAAATTATGAGAACAAAGAAGTTATGCACTAAAATTATACAGAAAATCTAAATAAGCATTTGTGATATCATCACAAATCGCTATCAAGACAATCAATCAAAAGGCTATGTCTGTTTTCCAGACATTTTCCACAAAAAAAATTCAATATTGTTCAAGTTTGACAATTTTGCCATCTCTATCACTCTATTTTCGATCAGCCTTTTAAATACGATTTTGTCTCAACTGCAGATTAAATAATGGTTAAAATGTTAATATATTTTGCAACGGAACGAAATTTCATATAGATAAAAAATAATAGCATTTACGAAGAAAGCTTTCTTTATTCTGATGGCACGATACGTAGTATCTCTATGTAGTCTGTGATGGCACGTCAACATGCAAAGGCAAAGGCATTTTGCATGTTCCGATGACTGCAATTAAACGCAAATTAGAAATAGGCGCCGTCCTAAACGATTATCGCGTGAATACCATAGACTAGTATAGTATATATATGGTGAATACGCGTTTTTTTTTTTTTTTTTGATATGCCTCTCGCAGGTCAACCTGAGAAGATTGGCTTCTGCTTAACCGGACTTGCCTGTGAGGCCTTAATATAGAATTAAAGCCACCAGCCAGGCTTGTATTCCATTAATGAATACGCGTACGTCGCGTTTATTTATATACGTACGGCAAAACTAATCGCGTCGTCGCGCCGACAGAGGGCACTTTTCGGTAAGCGATCATCGTGAGAATCCGATCGTGTCATCGCGACGACAGAGGGCGCTTTCTCACTTTGTAGAGGAGGATGTCGCGATACGCCGCCCGCCGCGCCGCCGCCACCGTTAATCTTGGAAACGTTTTCCTTTCTTTCTATTTTATATTTTTGTATGAAGTGCATTGTAGCAAGAAGCTAAGCATGTTCACACGGATGTACAGTCAGACTACAAAAGTCGATAAGAATCTCTCAAATCTGTGCTCTCAAAGTAATTGGCTTGACGTATAGTTTGACTTACTACCTTTTACTTTCACGTTGTCGTCAACACTATAATATACTCGTTGCTTGTATGGGTATCTCAACATTCCACAGATAACACACACTAATGTACTGTCGTCGCACTACGCGCGTTAGTGTGTCATTAAGAACATGCCTTACACAGTCACAGCTGAGGCGACCATTGGATTGATAAAATTCACGCTAGTGTGACGCTAGTCACTCATGTGCTTGTAGCCGTCAGGGCTAGGTAATAGACTCGTAATCAACGAGGTCCGAGTTTAAATCCAATTAATGGTCAGCAGCTGATTTTTCTGTTATTGAAAATACCATATAATAAATAAGTTTTTTTTTATACTTCTACTATTGAAACTACAATTGTATTTTATATTGTATTTTTTGTACTAACTAGTTGCAAATTACGAATATTATGATTTATTTATCGTATTCGTAATTTGCAACTATTTAATAGTGATCTTATTCATCATTTCGATGTTGTAAGGTAGAAATAAAAAAGTCGTGCTGAATGATAATACAAATGTTTATTCGATATAATTATTGTTACTTAAACAAAAAAAGTTCACTTGTAACCGTTGATAACAATGTTTGTTGGAAATATACCCACTTAGACCATTCATAATAACAATGAAAGGATATTTTAATAATACAAAATATAACTGTCGATAGCTAGTTATTAGAGGTATTGCTATTCAACCAAAGGTATTGCTAAACAAATTTTATTGAAAACTGATATATGATATATATAGCGAAAAGAAGATTGAAACTAAACCTCAAAAACCTAAGACAATCGTCAATTAGATGAGAAAAATAAATCTAACTATTAATTTATATTACAACAACGCAGGTAGAAGAAACAGAACACAAAATAAAACCATGACTATCGTCTGCAAACTTAGTAGCGAGTTCACTGCATTCCTAAGATAAGGCGATGGCACAAGTTAAAAGAAATAGCTGTTTTAAACGAAAGTCAACCCAACATAATTAATATGTCTAGTGTTTCGTTAAACGTTATTAATATTTTAAAATGACCTACTAAATATTTAGTTACACCGTCTGATTATTAAAACTAAAACAAGGATATTTTAAATTTAATTAATATTTTGTATAGGTAACCCCATTATTTTCAATGCAGTCAAGTAGCCGTTTGCGCATGGACCCAACAATATTACCGCATGTTTCGCTCCCTCTTAAATTTTCCCACACCTCCATGCAATGGGTTTTCAACTGTTCCGTGGACCTCTCATTCCGTGAGTCCCACCTTTGCACCATCAAGCCCCATAGATTTTCTATGGGGTTGAGGTCGGGTGATCGCGCTGGCCATGGAACAACAATAACCTCCGGGTGATTGTGAAACCACTCACGCACAGTACTCGCCCGGTGAATAGGACAATTGTCTTGGACTAATGAAAATTGTGCTAACTCATCAGCAGGGTAAATGTTGCGCACAGTAGGTAGCATGATGGAGTCTAATACTTCCGCATAAGTCGAACTGTTTGCGCGTGGAGGAATGAAAGCCAGTTCTCCTGGTCCTGCTGCACTCATCCACCCCCACATAATAATTGTAATACGACCTGATTCGGTGTTAGGGATTGCGTTTTTATCACACCATCGAGTGTTATCCTTTCGCCATAAATGAAGTCTGCCCTTTTGACTGGATTTAAATGTTTTTTCATCTGAAAATATGGTGGTATTCCAGTCGAAATCTAAATAATCCCGTGCGAAACGTAATCGTTCTTGTTTATGTTTCTCTGTCAATTAAGGCTTTTTAGCAGGCTAAGTTAGCAGGTTTTCTGTGATGCACACCTTCAGCGTGGAGCGCACGGCGAAAAGTTTGCAACGAGGTGTCGAATAATTCCGCAAAGTGTCTCGTTGGTGTGAAACCATTTTTTTCATACTCGTCCACCATAATATGTCGTCGCTGCGCTTCGCTAATAAGCGTCGGTCTTCCACTTCTCTTTCGACTAGCAAGGCTACCCTCTTCTTCATATCTTTTTATCCAAAGACTTACAGTATTTCTCTAAAACAAAAAAAAAATAAAAATATTAGGTCGCTATACTTAACAAAATACTAAAGTGTTAAAAGTGTGAAAAGTTTGGTAGGGTTCCGTACCCAAAGGGTAAAACGGGACCCTATTACTAAGCCTCCGCTGTCTGTCTGTCTGTCTGTCTGTCTCCAGGCTGTATCTCATAAACCGTGATAGCTAGAAAGCTGAAATTTTCACAAATGATGTATTTCCGTAGCCGCTATAACAAGAAACACTAAAAATTTAAAATAATTAAATATTAAGGGGGGTCCCCATACAATAAACGTGTTTTTATCGTAGTTTTATAGATAAATGGTTTAATATAATTTTAAAATAAAACACTGCGTATTTAAAAATCCAATAATAAACACTAATATTTCGCTTTTAAGCCTCATAAAGTTATGGATGGACTCAAAAAATAATAAAAAGAATTAAGCCATATTCTACCAAATAATCTCAGGTATAAGTTTTTAGTTAAAATGTTAAAAGATTAATTTATAAAGTTACAATTCAAAAATATATAAATATTTTACTCACATTCAGTCCGGTCTTCAGATATTTGAGTTTTATTAAGACCACTTTTATGCAGCGCAATAATAGTCGCCCTCACTTCAATACTAATGTTTGCCTGCATTTTGAGAATAATTACGCTACTGCTAACCACACGTCACTAACCAACGACTACAACCAACCGACAGTTCATTTGGTTCAAGTTAAATATTAATAATTATAAATAACTGATGTCTACCTCGCAGAAATCTAAATTCTTATTTTGTATTTTTTTTGTGATCTACCTTTCTAACTCATTGCAATGTGAATAAGAACATACAAAAAGTCTGGTAGTGCGTGGGATTTGAACTTACGATACACTGGATCACACTTCTCTCTGAGGGCGCTAAACCGTTGGGCTATCTGAGCTCATATTGTAATTACGAAATTATAAACCACAACCGTTTGTTGACTACTGCTGGAAAATAGAAGGTCGTAAGTCAAACTAACCGTCAAGCTGTTAGTGCGTAAGAATGCTTATGCATTTTTGGAAAATTGTACCTAATCCAATCTCCCGTTCAAGGTGACCTTGTGGTGGTTGCTTTTTGTCATCCATGTAGATGGCAGAAGCAATCAAAATTGAAAAAATAAAATCGCGGATGGAAACTAAGCTCCCACCAAGGTCACCTTGGATGACACATTGGATTACATCCAGTCCCGTACGGTATATCGAATAACCCTTGAACGATATAACTGTCTAGTGTCTACAGAAAGCATGGTTCACCGACGAACGGTAATACGAAAAAACTATTAGTCGATACCCTTAGAATAATAACGCATAGAAACCTAGTACGAGTGCAAAAAGTGAGGCAACTAAAACTTAGCCTAATCCACAGACATATAAATAGTAGCAGACCAAACATTCGCTAAAATTTGCGTAGCCATTACGCACACCTAGGGAATGATATCATTACAGGGCCGAATTAGGACCGGTTGCCAGTATTATTTAAAGATATTCTGAAAATCCGTGAAAATCTATATTCTCTGGGTACATGAAATATAGATTACTCATCAATAGTCTTAACGAATAGAACCACACTCCATTCCCGTGGTTATTGTTAAAGGCGACTAAGGGAATATTTTAAGAGGACGATGGGCAGCAGTCCAATCTTTATCTTTTGACGGTGTTTACAAACCATTGACGGACGTCAGTATCAGCTAGAAAAACTGGCACTGCAGTCATTAACCCGCATGCCATGTTTTGTAGAACCGAGAGTCAAGGTATTAGTATGCCTGAAAGCTAGTTTAGGAATAAATCAGGATTTTTGAAATTAAAGTAATGTATGTAATTCAAAATTCAAGCATTTATTTCAAATAAACCATTTACAGGCACTTTTTAATTGTCAAGGTCGGTCTGTCCAAAAAGTTGAAGCTATTTGCACGTTCCATAGCGTAGATCTCTATGGAGAAGAACGTGCAAGAAACTCCAGGGACACTCTTCTATCTTACACTCTCATAATGCTTACATATGGAGTAAATTCGGTAAACAGTGTAGGAATTGCTCCGGGACGTAATGTTGTTCAAAAAGCGCTGGGATTGATCAAGTGATTCTCAAAATACTTTGAACAAAGTACACTTGAAGGTCTTGGTTGCCAATCCTGGAGTTTCAGGTTTTTAATCCAGGCATTCCGTAAACTTTCATCCTTGCGAAACCTGGAAAAATATTAGTATGCTCAATTATTGCCTGCTGAATGAAAATTCATCGTTATGTGAGTAGCCTATACTGTATTTATACATATGCCTATGTTCATGTTCTCCATAACACAGACACTGGGTAACATAATATTGATTTTATAATTTATTTTTAATATTAGCATGACATGTGTACATACACTGAAACTACTACAGGTATTTTGGAATTGTATCACCAAAAAAGAATAAAACATCATACATTAAACTGAGGCTTTATTTGATAATTCAATGGAAATAAATATTTTACAAATACATACAACAAATGCAATTTACTAAAAGTTTCGTCTTTGTTGCCTAATTCGTCCCTGACTAATTGAACAGGTACTTGAGCTGTCACTTGATGCCACTTTCTGACTATTTTGTCCTTGTTATGGTTTATTTCTTTAGTTGTAGGCTGACGGTACAGACAAATCGCATCTTTGTTAAAAACTGTATGTAAAATACGAATAAACAGTATGGAAACATTTGAATTTAGTAAAGAAAGCACTAAGATTTCCCAAAACTTACCGATGAAAGGTCAATCCAGGTGTTTTGTGGTAGCTAGCACTGTCACAGCGATACGCACAGCACTTCACCATATTATTTTACCGTCCTCGTGTGTTTTATGTCCCAAACAAGTCATATTTTATCAATTTTAAACGCGATTGAAAAACATTTGATGCTTATCAATATGGCAGACAAGCTACGCGTCAAATTTTGTCTATGTATGAGTCAGTGTGACAACACGTGACAGAACGAGACATGCTTATGAATTGTCACTTAGAAAAAAAAGGATAAAGAATCATACCATATAAAAAAATATATCTACGTATTAATGTTTGGTCTGCTACTATTTATATGTCTGTGGCCTAATCCGTCAATCCGTCAAAAATAGCCATCAGTACTCAAGGTCACGTTCCGTCGAACACAGCTCGCGAGTAAATAATTGAAAATGACAGTTTGTTGCGTGAAAGGATGTTATAGCACATCAGGAAAACAAAAAAAATGTGATAAAATAACATTTCACAAAATAAGTACTCACATTCTATGCACTATTTTTACGTAAATCGATACATAAAACAAAATTCTAATAACCTAACTTGTCATAACACAGTGTTGCTATTTGTGAGGAAAAAATACCCACATTGCTTTCATTCATGTTTTTCATTTTTGTAATTTTAAAATACAATACTTACTGTTAATTCATATCAAACCCGATGTTTTAACATTGATTATAATTATATAAAAATGAATCGCTAAATGTGTTGGTAAGCGCATAACTCAACAACGCCTGGACCAATTTGGCCAATTCTTTTTTTGTTGCTTTTGTTTTTATCAGGAGAAGGTTTTTATGTAAAAAAAAGTTGCCAGTTGACGGGAGCGAAGCCGCGGGGGACAGCTAGTTGATTATAATTATAACCCATCAAGCATTCTAAACGCATTGAACAATATCTCATTCTTTATGCGATTAATTTCCGTTTATTTTTAAATAAATTGAATTAAACCTTCCGAAAAAATATGTCATATTACATAAAAAATCCTGTTTACCTTTTCCAGTTCCCAACAACATAAAATAGGTACTTGCCATGATAGCAAAATAGTAATGCGTCTTCCCATATTTTGTGGGTAACGGCTTGGTAATGGTATCACTGAAAGGAGTAGAATACGGAATGTCGACGCACAAAATATCGATAAATGCTAATACGATGCTACAAAATTGCGATGCACGTTACGGCGAAAGACTGTCTCTGCGAAGCTACTACACTTCGATGCACGTTACCGCGATAGATCTTCACTGCGATACTACTTGACTTCGATGCCCATTACCGCGAAAGATTTTTACTGCGATACTGCTTGACTTCAATGCACATTACCGCGAAAAACAACGGAGCGACTTGACTTCGATAATCTATTGCGAAACATCGTTACTGAGAAACTATTACATTTCATATTAATATGTTTTGAATGGGCCTAAAAAAATATAAACCAAAACGCATAGTGCACAAGATAATATATCTTATATCTATATATATAAAAGAAAGTCGTGTTAGTTACACTATTTATAACTCGAGAACGGCTGAATCGATTAAGCTGAAAATTGGTGGAGAGGTAGCCTAGAACCAGGAGACGGACATAAGATAGATTTTATCCCGAAAATCCCACAGGATCGGGAAAGTCCCACGGGAACGGGAACAATGGTTAAACGGGAGCGAAGCCGCGGGGGACAGCGGACATAGGATAGTTTTTATCCCAGAAATTCCACGGGAACGGGAATTAGTGAGGAGGTAGCATTGAACCAGGAGACGCACATATGATAGTTTTTTTACCGGAAATTCCACGGGAACGGGAAAATCCCACGGGAACGGGAATTAGTGAGGAGGTAGCATTGAACCAGGAGACGCACATAGGATAGTTTTTATCCCAGAAATTCCACGGGAACGGGAAAATCCCACGGGAATGGGAATTAGTAAGGAGGTAGCTTTGAACCAGGAGACGGACATAGGATACTTTTTAACCCAGAAATTCCACGGGAACGGGAATTAGTAAGGAGGTAGCTTTGAACAAGGAGACGGACATAGGATAGTTTTTATCCCAGAAATTCCACGGGAACGGGAATGTCCCACGGGAACGGGAATTAGTAAGGAGGTAGCTTTGAACCAGGAGACGGACATACGATAGTTTTTATCCCGGAAATCCCACGGGTGAATGAACTATGCGGGTTAAACGGGAGCGAAGCCGCCGGGGACAGCTAGTATTCCATAATGGTTTGTACAATGTACAGTATAGCATATTAATAAGAAAGGTGATACGGATATGTTAACATATTTGGATGGTCTTGCATATACTGCTATATAAAGAAATAAAAACAAAATTTTCCCCAACGAATTTTTTGATTCTTTTATATTTTTGTATCAATCAAAAACATAACGGGTGTAAGGGACAGCCCTCCTCAAACTGATAGGGTGATTTCAGTATATCGTACTAAGTTGACCGGTACATGAAATTATTTCAGGAACTTTATGGGAATCCAATAAAACTGATTTATTTAATTACCTCACTCGCAATGTATCGCTACCTCTGCAAAACGCACGCAGCGAACGGCAGCGCAGCGAGCTTTCGAAAGGATAGCTGCGCCCGCGCTACGTTTTAACAGCTGATTTCATGCGTCGTTCATGAGATTTTTTTTATTTTTTTTTATTTTAGCTGTGTTATTTACATTAATGGAGTTCTGCATACAGATAATGTATTTTTACATTGAAATAAAGCAAAAAACATGAAAAATCGAACAAAAAAATAAAAAAATTCCTGAGGAAATTTCCACTGGAATATGATTCAAAATAAGGAGCTGATTGCACCCTGTTAATTTATGGAAGGCTGTCCCTTACACCCTGTATTTATTATAACTTATTTTACATTTTGTAAACATTATTGTTATATCCAACTCTGTATTTATGTCAAGTTGTTTAAATATACTTATAATATGAATTATACATACTTAATAATATTATAACTGTTTATTATGTAATGTACAAACCATTATGGAATTTATATTATCTTGTTCACTATGCGTTTTGGTTCATATTTTTGTAGGCCCATTCAAAACATTAATACCGCGTGTATCTGACATCGACGCACAAACGATTTCCATGGGTCCAGGGCATGATTCTGGACACCCCAGTGTTGGAATTTTTCGTCGGTTCTTTTCTGATTTTTTTTAAGAGTACTACAAAGTATCCGCTCAGCTGAGCTGATATTATTTGTGGCTTTATTCAGATTGCTCTTTTTAGTGAAAGTAGTTATTTAATTATTTTTTGATTAAAAATCTCATTGGGTTAGGTCAGAATAACGATTATGAGCAGTCTAAAGTAAAAAAAACCCTTGAAAAAAATAAAAAAATGAGAAAAAAGCCGACGAAAAATTCTAAGTCTAGGGTGTCCAGAATCATGCCCCGGACCCATGGAAATCGTTTGTGCGTCGATGTCAGATACACGCGGTATGATTTAATTATGTAATAGTTTCTCAGTAACGATGTTTCGCAATAGATTATCGAATTCAAGTCGCTCCGTTGTTTTTCGCGGTAATGTGCATTGAAGTCAAGCAGTATCGCAGTGAAAATCTTTCGCGGTAATGGGCATCGAACTTAAGCAGTATCGCAGTGAAAATCTTTCGCGGTAATGTGCATCGAAGTCAAGTATTATCGCAGTGAAGATCTATCGCGGTAACGTGCATCGAAGTGTAGTAGCTTCGCAGAGACAGTCTTTCGCCATAACGTTCTTCGCAATTTTGTAGCATCGAATTAGCATTTATCGATATTTTGTGCGTCGACATTCCGTATTCTACTCCACTGAAAGCTATATCTGTGTGCGTTAGAGGAACGTAGACACATTCGGCTCACGCACACAAAGAAAGTGAAGTGGACACACGATTTTGCTCGGGTTTTGTTCTAGACGCGGCTTCTATGCGTTATTATTCTAAGTCGATACCATTAGATATTTAGCGACAGCACGTTTCGCCGAAGAACGCTACATAGAATGTATGGTTGGCCGATACCAAGATTTGCCGATGTCATGGTTCGCCGGAAAACGCTTCGGACTCGATTAGATCAGTAGTGCGATTCACTAAGGAAGAATATCTTTACAACCAAGAAATCATCGTTGAAACATCTGATGTGGCATATATTTAACAGATGTTTCAACGATGATTTCTTGGTTGTAAAGATGTTCGCCTTAGTGAATCGCACTATTGTGTACAACATGTTTTACCTATTGTAATTAAGTTAGCAGTGAGGATTTTATGTATTTCACTCTTCTGGTAAAGGCACTCAACATACCTATACATATCCAAAAAATTCCGTTGTGAGCCCTTCAAAAAAGTGTCCTGTATCCAGCCTAAAAACACGCAGGAGAGGACTATCAAATTCCTATGTCATCACAATGCTTAGGAACAGTCGCCATCACATCAGACTATCCGAAACTGTCAAATTTTCCCAATCAAATTTGAACCCTATTTCCTTGGATAAATAGTTGAAAATTTAACAAAGAATTTTGATAGATTGTTGTAGCTTGAAGTACTGGCGACTGTACTTACCTATTTATTCATTCATTTCATAGTAGACTAATTTCATCAAGTTCATCACTGCTGAGAAGAAGTCGTCTGGGTGACGGGGTCTGCATGAAACATGTGAGCCAATAGATATTTGGATCTGCCGCGCTAACTGACTTTCGACACAACGTAGTCACAGTATATGGATCCATATTTATACTGTGACGTAGTTGAAGAGCAAAGTGCGATTTTAGGTACCTACCTAGGTACTCAGTATGTCAGATCCAAGACAGGTATCCATGAGGATTTCTAGTATCTAAAAAAAATATTTTTTTTATCAGACTGCTCAGCAAAGGTGTAACAACCAAAATATGTAGGTATCTACCTAAAGAGTAACAAACCAAAAGTAACAAAAGGCTGGCCACTATTGAAAACAAATGGAACGGAAGGCGGGATTATCGACTTTACCTCAGAGCCTGTGATTGAATGGACCTTTGATATCTTTTGAAGGAATTCTTTTGAGAAGTTGCTTTGTAGGACAATGCAAGGAAAACTTCATCTATTTTTTCTTTGTGTCATCGTGATGAGACGACGCGACGCGACGGCCAGGTTCACTAGAAATGTGCGTTAAAAATTCAGTTTTTTTTTGTCACACTGCTGGGCAAAGGTCTCCGTGAAATCCATCCAGTTAGAAGTTTAGAAGATATTTACTTGGTCAAGAAAGTAGGTAAATTGAACAAGTTAACATAGTGTCACTTTTTAACATGCCCCTGATCTCCCATATTATATATATTAGATATTAGTCTATGCCCTGATCCTTTGTTACTTGGGATCGGCGCAACACGTTTTTCATCTTCCATTCTGTTCTGTCAACTTCTGTCAGACGTCACGCTGTCACTAACTGTCTTTTCCTTCACAATTCTCTCTCCCTCTCCATCCGTCCACGCTTATATTCATACATACTTATATAATATTATGTACGGTACTTACGTTCCGCTTGTCAAATAGGTGGGTACCTATATATCGGTTCGGTAGGTACCTATTTGACAAGCGGAACGTACCTAATTACCTTAGTAGTAAGGTCTTAGAATAATAACGCATAGAAACCTAGTACGAGTGCAAAAAGTGAGGCAACTAAAACTTAGCCTAATCCGTCAAACTTAGCCATCAGGCCGTCAGTACTCAATGTCACGTTCCGTCGAACAATGCTCGCGAGTAAATAATTGAAAATGACAGTTTGTTGCGTGAAAGGATGTTATAGCACATCAGGAAAACAAAAAAAATGTGATAAAATAACATTTCACAAATAAGTACTCACATTCTATGCACTATTTTTACGTAAATCGATAAATAAAACAAAATTCTAATAACCTAACTTGTCATAACACAGTGTTGCTATTTGTGAGGAAGAAATACCCACATTGCTTTCATTCATGTTTTTCATTTTTGTAATTTTAAAATACAATACTTACTGTTAATTCATATCAAACCCGATGTTTTAACATTGTTTATAATTATAACCCATCAAGCATTCTAAACGCATTGAACAATATCTCATTCTTTATGCGATTTATTTCCTTTTATTTTGAAATAAATTGAATTATACCTTTTAAAAAAAATTTAAAAAGTCATCAAAAATGCTAGGGTTCCTACTTCGTAGCACCAAAGGCTTTCGTAAAAGTAGCACCAAGATAATGTTATATAACAGTTTCGTACGCAGTGTTATGGAATATTGTAGTGTTGTGTGGAGACCTCACTATGCCACTCACATGTTGCGTCTGGAAAGGGTACAGAAACGTTTTGTGTGGCATTTAGCCTTTAGTGACGGGAAATCTAAGCGTCTGCCCTCTTATAGGGTCCGTCTGTGCCATTTCAGGATGCAATCGTTGTCTATGCGTAGAGTTATAACCGATGCTTTGTTTCTTTACAAACTGTTGCGCAATAAGATCGACTGCCCCGGTATATTGAAGCTTATTAGATTCCATGCGCCTTCTAGATATCCTAGGAATAAGATAACACCCCTGTGTCCGCCACTTCGAAAGTCTGTGCTTGGTGCGAATTCCCCGATACCTAGATTGTGCAGAATCCTTAATGGTCGCAGTGACTTAGTAGATATACACCACGATAGTATAAATAAATTCCTACGAGCTTTTGTAAATGATTCCAATGTCGATTTAATTTAATTTAATTTGGTTTAATTTTGATTTGATTTTGATTTGCTTTTGATTTAGTTTTGATTTTAATTTTTTGATTTTAATTTTAGTTTTCGTCGCAGTGACTTAGTAGATATACACCACGATAGTATAAATAAATTCCTACGAGCTTTTGTAAATGATTCCAATGTCGATTTAATTTAATTTAATTTGGTTTAATTTTGATTTGATTTTGATTTGCTTTTGATTTAGTTTTGATTTTAATTTTTTGATTTTAATTTTAGTTTTTATTTTGTTTTTAATTTTAATTTTGATTTTGATTTGAATTTTGATTTTGATTTTGATTTTGATTTTGATTTTGATTTTGATTTTGATTTTGATTTTGATTTTGATTTTGATTTTGTTTTTGATTTTGATTTTGATTTTGATTTTGATTTTGATTTAGTTTTCGATTTCGATTTCGATTTCGATTTTAATTTTAATTTTAATTTTGATTTTGATTTTAATTTTGATTTTAATATTAATTTTGTTTGTGATTTAGATTTTAATTTTGTTTTTAATTTTATTTTAATTTTATTTTAATTTTAAGTTAATTATGATTTTGATTTTGATATTGATTTTAATTTTGATTGTGATTTTGTTTTTACTTTTGAATTGATTTTAATTTTGATTTCGATTTTAATTTTGATTTTGATTTTGATTTTGATTTTGATTTTGATTTTGATTTTAATTTTAATTTTGATTGTGATTTCGATTTTGATTATGATTTTGATTTGATTTGATTTGATTTCATTTTGATTTTAAGTATTATTGTTTTAATTTTTGTTTGTATGTTGCTGATGTTGAAGCAAAGATAAAATTTGTTGTATAAAACCGTTTTTTGTGCATGTGGTGTTAACCAGTAATTAATTGTTGCACTTGTAAATGTTACTATAGTCATTAAATCAGAAATGTACCTACATAGTGTAAACAATTGTTGGTTAACCTAAATAAATAAATAAATAAATAAATATACCTTCCGAAAAAATATGTCATATTACATGAAAAATCATGTTTACCTTTTCCAGTTCCCAACAACATAAAATACTTGCCTTGATAGCAAAATAGTAATGCGTCTTCCCATATTTTGTGGGTAACGGCTTAGTAATGGTATCACTGAAAGCTATATCTGTGTGCGTTAGAGGAACGTAGACACATTCGGCTCACGCACACAAAGAAAATGAAGTGGACACACGATTTTGCTCGGGTTTTGTTCTAGACGCGGCTTCTATGCGTTATTATTCTAAGAGTAAGGTACTTTGAGATTTCTTTGCTCGGCCTTGCAACCGTCTTCTTTAGTTCTATCTATGAATAAATGGGCAAAAGAACACCTATCCTATTCGAGACTGGGTTTTGAAGATGCACTCCTCGGAAAACAGTCCTGCCGGCGCGGCGCTCATGTGAGTACCTACTTACTTTTTCCAAAAAATATAAAGATTCCATTTTAGTACCTGTGTGAACACCCGTTTTTCTTTTTTTTATGGATGGGAAATCATAAATGGCAGCTCCCGCTCTGGGAGGAGTCATTTGGGAGGGAGGGAGTGTCAGATTCTTACTGACTAAAACCCATTCATGTTCCTCCTAGTGCCCTTTGCGTTCCAGGGCCGCGGTGACTCTTTCGAACAAATCCGCAGTACGTGAACACCTCTAAGTGTATTTTTAAATTTAGTTTTCAGAAAACCTAGAGGTACCTGTACCTACCTCCCAAAAAAGGTATCTATATTTATCTACCTACCTCCCGTTACGCTCAAAATACTTATCCGCTGTAGCTATACCTACCCAGATAAAGTTCAATAAAAACTTCGCGGCAACACGAGAAAAGCTTAAAACTTGTATCTGCATTACCTTTTTCGCCTAAGCCGAAGTGATTTTCCCTTCAATGTTATCACATATAACTTCGGAAGCGGCGATATCGTAACGAATGTTACAGACAACGCTAGCTACGTGTTTAGAGTGCTGAAATAATACCCGCGGGCGCGATAAACTGCCTACTCGCGAAAGGATATCGAAACAGTAGGTAATTCTTATTGAAACAACGATGAAAAACCGAGTGTCTACGGTATCTCGTAAGGTATTTTATCTGAATTTACGACGATGTAGGCTTACTGTGTGGCTGACATTCGGGATATTCCTTTGTGATACGACATACCTTTGAGACCAAATCAGTTAGTAGCATATTTCTGTGGTAGGTACTTATATAGGTATATATTTCTGTGATTAGTAGGTGGGTTATTTATATTGCTGTAGTACTTAAATATAACGTTGAAGGGGAATTACTTTATTTTATTACTGAGATTTTGGATGTTTCACTGATTAAATCCCATAAAAGTTCCTACTAGTACTATACCACACGCACATACCTACCTACACTCGAAAAAAAATTACCCTCCTGACCTGAGGTAACCTGCTATATGGATAGTTACCTAATGTGGTGTAGATATATCTAGATGGTTACCTATCTACCAAAATATAAATAATATTTTTTGTATGGCCGTAGTCGGAAATCACCATGGATGCCTCGCCCGCCCACTTTTTGAGACGGTAGTGCCGGACTCTTACCAGTTAAAATCCACTCCTGCCTATTTAAGTGTTCCCCTGTCATGGTCTGAGATTTGTGCCAATTCTACTAATTTTCACATTCGCAACTTTGACAGTTTGCGATTGACATTCGAATGCGAAAGTTGTTTAAAAATTAGTAGAATTGGCCCTCGTATGTAGTTTTGATGTAATATTTAAGTTTTTAACTATGATTTAAACCAAATATGCCTTCCTCGATAAATGGGCTATCTAACACTGAAAGAATTTTTCAAATCGGACCAGTTCCTGAGATTAGCGCGTTCAACCAACCAAACAAACAAACAAACAAACAAACTCTTCTGCTTTATAATATTAGTTTAAATATTGTTTAACATTTACTTACTTGTTTTTTGACTATTTTAAGGAATTTTCTGAATGTCGCATTTTATGAAAGGAAAGCATAGCATATACAGTGTACACTTTATTTCTATTGATGGCTCTAGTTAAAATTTTGATGCAAAAATCTAATTGTTTTTTTCTTTTAATTGTTTTTTCTACCAAAGTATTATGATGGTAAAGCGTAACAAGATTTACATAAGTGTTTGCTAAAATTGGTAGTGAGTAAAAGCTGCAGACGGGGGCCCGCTAGGGCCAGTGCCGGTTGCGGTATAGGTATGTTGCGGCCATGTAACGCAAAGGGTATTTAGAGGAACACGGATGGGTTTAGTTGTAGTAAGTAAACCTTAAAAACGTATAACGTAAACGTAATATATTTTGGTATGGCTAATAGAAAAGGGTCAAAGCTGTTTTGGATACAGTAGGCACTCACTGGCTGTCTGGCGTAAAAGAAAAATAAAATGTCCACCAGCCATTTCTATTCCATTCAAAACCGACTAGGTTTCACAGTGCCACAGATAATTCAGTGTCAGTTGCCATGTATCGAAATAAACCCATTTTGTACTCGTCGTATCAGCAATTCCAAGTTTGAAAAATTTACGAATGGGTTCGCGGTAAAAATGTCCGTTGATGAGATACGGCGGAGGCATTTCCCGACGCGGTAAAAGGGAATTGTTCCCGGTTTAGAAAAGATTTAACACTGCGGCGGACTGTGTTTTACTGAATTTACTGCGTTTTATTATCTACTAGAATCCGGTGTGGCCCGGGACGAGCGAGGAAGCAGAATGAATGAGATCTCTTTGCCGATTTCCATGTTTGATTTGTTGGATACTTAGCGGAACTTTGAAATGCAAATTAGGCGGTTTTATGGTGACCTTTGTGTTTAGGTGTAGTATGTTTTTTTTAGGAGTAATTACCTACCTAAGATGTGTCTACCGATTTATTTCCTACACTTTTAGCACACAAATTTTGTTGTTCCGGGTCTAGCTGTTTGTGTATGTGAGTTTGTATTTTTGGAAAAGCACCCGTGATACAGGAAATTCCTAGAGAGGGGCAACGGTTTAAAAAAAAATTAGTAAGTATAGGTACCTAATAGGCATTCTCTAGCAGTCAACCTTTTGGGTGATGCAGAATCTAGCGGATAACTGGATTCTGTTCTTTAATTTCCTTGGTACCTATTGTCTACAGTTTCACCCATCCATAGCAATTTGTACCTAATCCTAATGACTACTAGACACGCAATTGGTCAATTTAGAAGATGAATTATTCCCAATAAATATTACTTATAGGTATTTTCGAGAATAGATCTACCTACGTGCAACATAGAAATGTATAAAGAAAACCACTTCCATTAATCTGCTTTCTTAAAATGATAGGTTGGTAGTAGATCCATAAATAAACTAAATCTGCGAAAGATTAAAATCACAAGCGTGAAAGAACCAGCGAGGCAAGTAGGTTGTTAAGGCGGGGTTGCAGTACTTTTTAAGATTTTTGAACGTCTGAAAATCTTATTAATTATGAGTTTTTTAATAAATAAAAATCATTACATAAAAATTGAATATACCCTCAAGTAAATCGTAAAGATAGAAACGCGATTTAGAATGATTGGCTCGATACTTTTTTTAATCAAACATGACACTAAATTACAATTTTAAACGTGTACTGCTAAGAGATTTCATCACGAATATATATAAAAGTTATATCAATAGATAGAGCTTTTTATTTTGAAGTAAATGTTGAAACCAGATTGTATAATTTCTTTATCAGTTTTCGCCAAGAAGAAAAAACAATCAAAATTTAGGCATTATTTCGCTCGCCGGACAGTCGCTGTTGTTCGTCAAAACACACAGTACTGCAACCTCGCCTTAACAAAAACTATTCTACTTGAAATATTTAATTCCTGCTACAATGTTCCATGTATTTTCAGAATTACGTAGTAACGTTAAAAATGTCATAACAAGAGTACCACACGTATCCAGCGCGGAAAGTTTCTGTTATGCATAAAACTTTTTAACAGGGTTCAGTATTTTTTTTTAATATTCGGTTTAGAAATATAAAAGCCGTGAGTTCCTACCAACTTTTTGTCTTTTAACATTCTGTAGATAGTCCAGACGGTTTTTCGTTATTTTAAGTGAATTATGACTAATAAATGCAATATTCAGCCTAATTCTTAAAAACTTTTTAGCAGATTTTAAATTCAAATATATGAAAATTTCAAGTAAATTAATTGGAAGACAATTCTTTGGCCCCAAGGGCCCCAATTACAGCGGAGCGGAGAAACGGAGATTTTAACCAATGGAATTGCATAAAATAGCCGCACCACGTGACTCACTGATATTTTGACTGATGACGTGTTCGTTTCTCCGCCCCGCTGTAATGGAAAAGGCACCCTTATGGTTCGTCCACACGATACAGACTATTGTCTGCGCAGACTTTTAAAAAAATGTCGGTGTGATTGAATTTGTTTATCCTGAGTTCAAAGTCTGCGCAGACAAAAATTGGTGTCGTGTAGGTAGACCACTTAGAATAATAACGCATAGAAGCCGCGTCTAGAACAAAACCCGAGCAAAATCGTGTGTCCACTTCATTTTCTTTGTGTGCGTGAGCCGAATGTGTCTACGTTCCTCTAACGCACACAGATATAGCTTTCAGTGATACCATTAATAAGCCGTTACCCACAAAATATGGGAAGACGCATTACTATTTTGCTATCAAGGCAAGTATTTTATGTTGTTGGGAACTGGAAAAGGTAAACATGATTTTTCATGTAATATGACATATTTTTTCGGAAGGTATAATTCAATTTATTTCAAAAAAAAAAAAAAAATCGCATAAAGAATGAGATATTGTTCAATGCGTTTAGAATGCTTGATGGGTTATAATTATAAACAATGTTAAAACATCGGGTTTGATATGAATTAACAGTAAGTATTGTATTTTAAAATTACAAAAATGAAAAACATGAATGAAAGCAATGTGGGTATTTTTTCCCCACAAATAGCAACACTGTGTTATGACAAGTTAGGTTATTAGAATTTTGTTTTATTTATCGATTTACATAAAAATAGTGCATAGAATGTGAGTACTTATTTGTGAAATGTTATTTTATCACATTTTTTTGTTTTCCTGATGTGCTATAACATCCTTTCACGCAACAAACTGTCATTTTCAATTATTTACTCGCGAGCTGTGTTCGACGGAACGTGACATTGAGTACTGACGGCCTGGTGGCTAAGTTTGACGGATTAGGCTAAGTTTTAGTTGCCTCACTTTTTGCACTCGTACTAGGTTTCTATGCGTTATTATTCTAAGGTAGACCCACTATTTGGCAGTCACTGAACGTTTGCTTTTCTGTAACCCACATTTGAGTTAAGAATCTGCTAATCATTAGTTAAAACTAAGCAAACGGCTAAAAATAAATGGCTGAAAAGTTTTTATGAATAAGGCTGATTAGAAAAAAGGCCTTTAGGCTATTTATGGAATAACCTTTACTATATAATTGAAGTGACCTGATAAATCTAGCTGAAAATAAACCTACCCCGTGTGTTTCAATAGACACCTTTGTTAACGAACGAAAGAGATTACAAAACCATACTGAACCATTTTATAAAATAATAAAATTCACTCTTGACATTTCACTGAGCTTTATGAAGTTATGAAACACCATTTTCAGCCCGTAAACGCAATTCGGAAGTTTATTATGAAGTACCTAATAGCAGTGCCGGGCTTATGCGGGTTGTTTTGAGTGTACTTATGCGCTTTCTAAACAAGAAATATGTATTGAGGCCAATTTATTCAACTCATTTTTAAACAACTTTCGCATTCGCATGTCAATCGCAAACTGTCAAAAAAGCCTTAATTTTCATACATTTTTGACAGATTGCGATTGAGATGCGAATGCCATGCGAATGTGAAAATGAGTGGAATTGGCACTTTAACAGATAATGAGGAGCACGATATGTTTTCAAGTAATTTTCAACTCCTAATAAAATTAATAAACTTTGTACCATAAAAGAAGATATATTATAATTATCGCAAATTCCTACCTACTTTCTAAACATCCATTGATGGTCGGGCTTATATTTATTCAACGATCGATTTTGCAGTGGTGTTGTTAGGTGTGGGGTATCACTAAAAAGTGAAAATTAAAAAACTTTTTACAAAAATATATATTTTCGGAAGTCGATGTTTTTTGTTAGTTTCTTCGTATTTTGACACCGACTTCCGAAATTAAAGTAATTTGTTACTTTGTACCTAGTGTTTTTTTTTTTGGAAGTCGGTGGTATTTTTTTGTAAAAAGTTTTTTTGATACGAGGGTCACAGCAACCTGTTTATTTTTTGTTGCGTATGTGATTATAACTTTGAGTAGATAATATCGTCAAGTTCAAAATATCACCACTTATGAACGTGACACCTACATTGCTTAGATACTTTCAATGCTAACTATATACCTACTTACTGCATCTGTAGAATAATGGTTTACAGGAAAGCTTGGATACATAAATCATTTTGTTATTTCAGTTAAAAAAATCCTCTGTCTATCTGTTTTTCTTTGGTGTTTGTTCTTTTTCTTATTCTAATAAGATTTTGATATCATCATCTGCCTAGCCTTTTCCCAACTAAGTATATTGGGGTCGGCTTCCAGTCAAACCGGATTCAGCTGAATACCAGTATTTTACGTGGAGCGGCTGCATACCAGACCTCCACAACCCATTAACTGGGTAACACGGTAAGACTGGTGTCAGATTTTCTGGCCTCTGACTATCCGTAACGACTGCCAACGGTGTCCAAATGACGGCCGGGAACAACAGCTTAACGTGCTTTCCGAGGCACGGAGGAAACTCGGTATGTTAAGATGGTCACCCATCCACAGACCAACCTCGGCAAGCGTTGCTTAGCCTGTGAGATCGACCTGTGCGGCTGTTATTATTCTGATATAATTTTGTACATTTCAGTGAGATAGGCTGACTTACAAAATACAAAAGGCACTGTAGGTAAATAGTGAGAAGTAGGTACCTATACTTAACACAATTCGGATGTCATGATAATCACCTCTATACTAGTCATTATTAATGCGAAAGTGTATGTCAATTTTCGGGATTGTTAGATGTGACCGATATTTTTCTAAAAATCTTCCTGCAAATTAAAAACAGTTTTCCATATTCAATTAATCCTAATTCATTCCGTTGCTATCTTTTTTCAAAAAGAAAAAGAAATATACCTCACAGTACCTACAGTCGCTTCACCACACCTACCCAAAAGAGTTAGCGTAAACTTATTCAGAATAATTTAGCATTTCTATTTAACTAGGAGCGTCACATACATGCCACCGAAAAAAAAAAACATTTGTATTTTTGGACGAAGAAAAAGAGAAATAAAAGCATTGTTCCATTTGCATTTCCTATGCCTTTAAATAAACGTTTTCACGGCACGTGAGGGCGCGTTTACATTGGAGATAACTTTTAATGCAAACTGCCTAGTCGCTTTACATACACACATAGTGTTACGTTCAATGTGCACATTTAAGATAGCACGAAAGCCACGAAATATGGATTTGCAAATTGCGTAGTGCTTTTGCTTTTACCTTTTACGTCAGTGTAAAAATTGATAAAAGCAGGAGTAGCTGCTTTAGAATTGCCTTAAAAATCAGAAAAAGTGGTGGATTTCGAACGTTAAAATATAATTTTGTGAAGGGAGGGCATTCCAGCGCCCCGCCCGAAGTTGTGAACTGCGTGTTTTCAGCCATTAAGAATCTGACAGATCCTTCTACCAGTCCCATGGTGGAGGACGTCCATGAGGAACTGAATGTCCGTCACAGCAGATTTGGTTCCAATCAACTGAACCAATTCAGTTGAAAATTAACTTCAGCGAATCAAAGGAGGTCGCTTACAACATAATTATGGCACAGTTTATTTTTTCCCTTACGTTACCTGACGTTAATATTTTATAAAAATAAATCTTAAATTATGAAAAAAGATTATCGTCTTCGTCTACGTCATTAACATATGGGTATAGGTATAAAAACTCTATACAGGGCAAGTATGATACTAGGCCTATACAACTTGTAATAAACAGAATACCTCTTAAAGTATTTCCTCTTTTATTTGTCTTTCTCTCATGGATTACTAAATACCTACATAAAAACAACTAGACTAATCGTGAAATATTATTATTTAATGAAAAGGACAAACTATGTACCTACACTTAAAATCTATACTAATATTATAAAGCAGAAGAGTTTGTTTGTTTGTTTGGTTGAACGCGCTAATCTCAGGAACTACTGGTCCGATTTGAAAAATTATTTCAGTGATAGATAGCCCCTTAGAATAATAACGCATAGAAACCTAGTACGAGTGCAAATAGTGAGGCAACTAAAACTTAGCCTAATCCGTCAAACTTAGCCATCAGGCCGTCAGTACTCAATGTCACGTTCCGTCGAACACAGCTCGCGAGTAAATAATTGAAAATGACAGTTTGTTCCGTGAAAGGATGTTATAGCACATCAGGAAAACAAAAAAATGTGATAAAATAACATTTCACAAATAAGTACTCACATTCTACGCACAATTTTTACGTAAATCGATAAATAAAACAAAATTCTAATAACCTAACTTGTCATAACACAGTGTTGCTATTTGTGAGGAAAAAATACCCACATTGCTTTCATTCATGTTTTTCATTTATGTAATTTTAAAATACAATACTTACTGTTAATTCATATCAAACCCGATGTTTTAACATTGTTTATAATTATAACCCATCAAGCATTCTAAACGCATTGAACAATATCTCATTCTTTATGCGATTTATTTTCTTTTATTTTAAAATAAATTGAATTATACCTTCCGAAAAAATATGTCAATTTACATGAAAAATCATGTTTACCTTTTCCAGTTCCCAACAACATAAAATACTTGCCTTGATAGCAAAATAGTAATGCGTCTTCCCATATTTTGTGGGTAACGGCTTAGTAATGGTATCACTGAAAGCTATATCTGTGTGCGTTAGAGGAACGTAGACACATTCGGCTCACGCACACAAAGAAAATGAAGTGGACACACGATTTTGCTCGGGTTTTGTTCTAGACGCGGCTTCTATGCGTTATTATTCTAAGGATAGCCCATTTATCGAGGAAGGTTATATATCATCACGCTAAGACAAATAGGAGCGGAGCAGTAATTAAAATTTTACGCATACGAAGTTTCGCGGGTCAGCTAGTAGAAAATTAAACTCCTAACTAAAATAAGGCGTCAAAGAATTCGTCCCCATCGCTATCGACTGGAAGTGAGCCCAAAAGACTGGCATACATTTCTATGCGCACCCGAGTTTCTCGGCAAAATGTGCTGACGAGATAATTATGACTTTGAGGTCAAATTCCATATCGGACTTGTAATACATATACATATTTGTTCCTTAACCATTTTAAACCATCTTTGTAATACATAATTATGGAATGCAATAAATTATTGAGTATTGAGTATTGAATCTTTGAAGCTTTATAACTTCATTGCTAATAAAGGAATTCAAAAAATAATTTCATGATTGTTTACTACAGCTAATACTTAAGTATTTTATTTTGCAAATAAAAAATCGCATGCATATTCTATTAGGTGAAATAAAGGAGGAAACCAAAAAACTATTGTTACGTCGTCAGTACCTACTTTGGAATGGATTACTTTAGACAATAAATGAAATCACCTTGTCCATTAATTTATCACTGTCATCGTTGGTTTAATATAACGTAACTATAGAGCAAACAGTACTAAAAGTCCCATTAATATTGAATACCCCGAAAACAATCATAAATTGTAAAAAAGACGTATTAAGTTACAAAACACGTTCCACAATGCTTCTATATATTTTTATTTACTTAGTTGTGAGCATTTATCGTAATTCATAACAAGTAGGTAACTATATCTGTTAGGAAAAGCAGCCAAAACAAAAGGATTGCTTTAAAAATAAACAGTGGAACGAATAATATAACATGGCCGAGAAAAGGGACATTGAGTTGTATCTTTAATGGCTAAGAATTGAAAATGGCACACGTATGTATTGAATTTTCAGTGCTGACACTGTTGAATGACAATATTTTTATTATTCAAGGCTCTATAAATCTTATTTTTGACGTAATGAACAATTTTTGTGTGTCTACGCACATGGACAATACAAGTAGAATGATGACAATAGTGTTGTATGTACACAGCTTTTTCAAATGTTTTATTTGTCTGAAACGTGGCTTGTTTTAAACAATAAAGAGGACTTCGAAATTACCAGTATTGTGTGAAACACCGTCGATGTAGCTCACGATGAAGTCTAAAGTGATATTATTTTGCGTGTTGCTATTCTGCTCTAAAATTGTCGGTAAGTTCTACAAACCTTTACAATCGTTTTTATATTCAACATTATGAATTCTATGATAATATTATGATCTAAGAATACCAGAAATTTAACTGTTCCAAGTGGACTCATAAGTTTGTAACTCAAGTTTGCTTTTCCCATATTTTCAGATGCAAACCCTCATTCAGAGGATATCCGACATAGAGTAAAGCCGTCATTGAATTGGCAGGTTGACCAAAATACACAAGATTCACAATTTTTAGATACTGATTTTAGACAAACTCGAAATGTAAATCCAATGGCGATTCCGGTAATACAGCAGGATAGTATCCAAGATTATGGCTCTAACCAAGAACGATATACCTCTACTTACGACGGATATGGTTACGATAAAAGTCCTGTTGCGTCGCCTTCGGGAAAACCACTCTTAAGCAATTATAATTCACAAATCGATGGACGTAGATTGGAATCCTACCCACCCAGAGTGGAATCGTATCCTCCTCAAGTCGGATTTGACAGCCAACAATTAAGAAACCCAAACTGGCGATCACAAAATCCATATACGAACTCCGGTCCAAGCGGAGTTCTTATCACTGACAGTGAAAGGCCTTTGGTGAATACTGTTCAAGAATCTTACCGAGCTCCAGTTCAATATCCACAGCCAAATTACGTACCATCTTCAAACCGAGGATTCTATCCGCCGAACAGGCCATACTTGAGAAGTCAACAATTTAAAAATCCTTTGGCAGACGATGCTGGTGATGGCACATATGTTGCAAATTCTGCTCATCGTTTTGGCTCAAGTGGCCCCGTTCCTTACGAAAATTTCAGTGAAGGTCAAGCTGGAGCATCTGATATAAAAACAAGAGGTGGTCAGAGATACCTGCAGAAGCCATCTCAATCTGGAAACCTATATAATGAAGTTCCTGCTGTAATAGGCGACACTTTGGCTGCCCAGTCTGAAAATATTAAATTTCTGGAAAATTACAATTCAGATTTAACAAATACAGGACCTTCAATTAATTACGATGGTGGTGCCCCAGTGATGTCAGAAGTGGAAAATTACAGCTTAGATTCTAGATCAAGTCATTCTCCCGTATCTTACGAAAGTTACAACAATGGCCAAGCCACTGCTTCAGATGTGACAGCAAGACTAACTAGTAGCCGAAGACAAACCCAAGGCCTTGCACTCCAATCTGGAGTTGGTTATAAAGAATCTCCTGCAGTCATTTCCACAGACGCTTTGGAAGACCAGAGAATAGATAGATCGCGTTCAGATTTAAGCAACGCAGCTCACATAACAAACTACAATGATGATTTTTCCCCTGACAAATATAGTCCGGGTTCCAGATTAAGCAATGTTCGTGTACCTTACGAAATTTATGGTGAATCTCAAGCATCTAAAGTAAAACTAAAATCTATTGGCGATCGAAAATATACACAGAACATTGCACCTCAATCTAGACTAATGTATAATAATATTCCTGCTGTAATTGCTACAGACATTGTAGCGGACCAGTCCAAAACGATAAGAGAAAACGAAAACAGAGAAAAGTACATATTACGTTCAGACTCTGGTTATATTGTACCTGCAACTAATCAAGAGGATAGTTCCACAGTGATATCTGCAGCAGATAATACCAATACGGATTCTAGAGTAAGCAACCCTTCTCCTGAAAATATTGAAAAGAAAACTCCTATTGACTTTAGCCAAATTTTGTCTTCGGCCCACAGACACGCACATAACTCCAGAACAGAGTCTGAATCAAATAAAATTGTGCGTGATGATTCTTACAATAGCGCTTCTAATGTCATTTCTGAAACTGTAGAGGAAAAATCAGGAGAAAAGCCCGTCCCGATTAATACATTTTCGGAAACTTCTTCTACATCTACCGATACAGAAACTGATGTGCCAGCACGTGGATCTAATACTTTGATTCCTTCGAAAACTAACGTAAATCATCTTAAGAATCACAAGCCACCTTCAGGAATTTCGGGTGAGTACTTGCGTTGTTTTTTTGATAAACCATTTAGTTGTTTAATAAGTAACATGGGTATACGTAAAATCAGGATACGTGAAAAATATACTATAGTATGAAATAGAAGGAAAGAAAGAAAGAAAAGAAAGAAAGAAAAATAGTTTATTCACGCCAAGCATGACGCATAGGAATCATACAACAAAACAATCAATCACATCAATGTTACAAACTTCCTGCATTTCACTTATAAGGTCTTATTACTTTTTCAGAATTGAGTTTAATCGACCTTTTATCAAAGACGGATGTAGAAAAATTTATGGCAGGAAATACTAAGCGCTTTTTGGTTATTCATCCAAATAAAACTGTTGAATATGTGGACAACATCGAAGCCGATTCGCACCAAAATTCAAAAGTCCGTCTGTTAAATACGAAACCTAAAAATGTCGTTGATTCGGAAGCTAACGGAGCCCCGTTGCTAGAGAATGTCAAAGACAATCCAGTAGATGGATCCGATTCAAACCTGCCAATTGAAGATCTGGCAGAAAGTCAAAGTAATTTGAAGCCATTGCGTCCACACATAAAACAACAAGCAGGTAGTGGTAGTTTAAAGCCCGTGACTCCAATTTCGAAACCATTAACTCCGCTTGTTAATCAGGCAACAGACGATGACACACCATTTAAGCCATTGACTTTACCTGAAAATATATATCCAGTAGAGAATAAATATTCTAAACGATTACGTCCCAACACACGGCACCATGTACATCGTTATGAATCAAAAGCCACACAAGTAAATCAGCCCGCATTTGACAACAAATTAAACCCATCGTTTCCAGATGGTAATCAGCTAGCGGTTGATAACAAATTAAAGGCCCAAAATTTGAATGAAAATCTGCCAAGGGATGAAAACGATTCAGACTCATCTTCTCCAAATGAAAATCAACCATCTAATGATAACAATGCCAAGACTTTGTCTTCAAAAGAAAAGAAATCACTGGATGATAATGATTTTATACCATCGAGTCCACGCAAAAGATGGCTAGGACATAATTATAATTCAAAACTATCACATAAGTATCAGCCAACTTACGAATATAATTCTAAACCATTGTCTCCAAATGAAAATCAGCCAGAAAATGAAAACAATTCCAAGTCTTTGACTTTGAATGGAAATCAATCAGGAGGCGATTCTGTTTCAAACTCATTGTCTCCAAATGAAGATCAGTCTGGAAATGACAAAATCCCCAAAAAATTGTTTATGAACGAAAATCAGCCAGAAGATGATGTTGATACTAAAACACCGGGTTCTTACAAAAGACATCATAAATCGAAGCCTTTACGTATAAAGCAATCATTTAATGTTGATAATTCTAACCCGTCATATCCAGACCAAAATCAGCCATCAGATGAAGAAAAACCACTGTATCCATATAAAACACAGCCAATACAAGGAAATCAGCCAGACATTGAAAATAATCCCAAGAGACAGCTTCCGAATGAAAATCAGCCAGGAGATGAAAATGATTCAAACTCATCTTCTCCAAATGAAAATCAACCATCTAATGATAACAATGCCAAGACTTTGTCTTTGAAAGAAAATAAATCAGTGGATGATAATAAACTACCACATAAATATCAGCCAACTTACAAATATAATTCTAACCCAGCGTCTCCAAATGAAAATCTGCCAGAAAATGAAAACAATTCCGAGTCTTCGACTTTGAATGGAAATCAATCAGGAGATGATTCTGATTCAAACCCATTGTCTCCAGATGAAGACCAGTCAGGAAATGATAAAATTTCCAAAAAAATGTTAATAGACGAAAACCAGTCAGATGATAATGTGGTTCCTAAAATATCGAGATCTCACAAAAGCATAGCGGCATATGTTGATAATTTTAACCCGTCGTATCCAGAACAAAATCAGCCACCAGATAATCAACTAGGAGATGAAAATGATTCAAATACTTCGTCTCCAAGTAAAAATCAGCCAGAAGATGAAAATGATTCGAACTTATCGTCTCCAAGTGAAAATCAGCAAGGAGATGACAATGATTCGAACTCATCGTCTCCAAGTAAAAATCAGCCAGTTGATGATAGTAATTCAAACCTGCCGTCATCAGAAGAAAATCAGCCTGAAGATATCAACATGTCTAACCCGTCATATGTTGAAGAACCAGAATCCTCAAATGCAAGTCAGTCAGAAGATGCAGACACTTTGCCTGAAAATAATACAGAGGATGATAACAATTCCAACTCATTGACACCAGATGAAAATCATCTAAAAGATGACAGCAATGACAATCTATCTGGTGGAAAAAGTAAGAATTCTAATCCACTACAACCACGCAAAAGGAAGCATAAGAATAAACGAAAACGATATGAAAATCAGTCGGAAAATGATGATACTTCCCCTGAAAATATACCAGGAGATGATAAAATTTCAGACTCATCATCACCAGATGAAAATGAACCAGAAGATAAGAAAAAATCAAAACGTTTGCGTCCATTTGAAAAACAGCCAAATGACGATTTAAAACCTGATGAAAATCCTGATACTACGACAGTATCTCCAACTGCACCTAATTACACTGAATTGCCTAAGCTACAGGTTGCAAGAAAACATAAGCACAGACCAAATCGTCGCAAATCAACAACCAGTTCACCAAGTGAGTACAATTGACAACTTTACAAAGAACTAAATATCATTATTGTTTTACAATAAGCCTTGATTATTCGGGGTCGGTGAAGTAGTCACCCCACTTTCCAAATATAAATAAATAAATAACATGACTTTACAAGGTCTGTTTACCCAGAGATGAAACTGATATGTATCGGTATCTAAACCCTTACTTATGTACTGAAGATGGAAAAAAATTAGGACTTCCCATTTTGTAAATATTATTTTTTTATAATTTAAATACATTTATCTCAAAATCAATTCAAAAATAGCTCGTGTTACTCCTTATTTTATACTGATTAGTATCAGTTTCCCTTATTATAGAATAGTAGCAATTCGATAGCATATTTTTTATCCCAATATCCTTGGTATCTTTCCTCAAAATTTTTCAAATCCTTTGAAAACGTTTGCCATACTCATCACTCAAAGTCCACCCAGGCACTCAGAAAAAAAAAATCACATCTTCAGTCCCATTCTTTGGTAATTTCTTAATAAATTGGAAACAATTTCTGCATAATTCTCAGACTTATTGTTTCCCAAGAAATGAAAATTACTTAATATCGATAAAAATTTAATAATGGGTTGCATTTTACAGTTGTTACCTCTACTACACTACGTTTGGAAGAACCTTCAGAGGAAATTATTACTATTTCTCCTATAGAACAGGTAACAGATAATATGAGAGGTGTTTCACCAGCGACCACCTCTACTACTACAGCGAAGCCTATTGAAACTCCGGTCAAATCAGATGCCATCAAAGATGACAATGATGAACAAGATGATAATAACTTAAACTCATCATCTGGAGATTTGGATACCATTTCTACACCTACAAAAAATAATGAAGCAAGTGGTGATAAAACAACAAAAAAAACTATAGAAAATAAAAATATACAAACTAACGACAAAGGCGTCAAAAGCCAACTTAGCAAGGATAAAAAGGACATCCAAACAGGTAAGTGAAACTGCATTTATATTTACTATGGATAGAAGTCAAAAATTGCTCAAATGTTAGAGTTACTGCATAACGTTGCTGTTTAATTTTATTTGCAAGCTCATAAAGCTTCAATATTTTTAGTTCAATCAGCTGTGTATAATTCAAGTGAATTGTTAAATACTGATGTTCCGGCCGAAAGTGATATTTACTCACCGGTTACAACATCACCTTCAGTGCAAAATGATGTAAATACAGGTGACGCTTCTGGTGATAATACATTAGAACTCGAACAACCCGAGACTGATGTAACAATAACAGTCAGCAATAACACAGATAATGATTCGGAAGACGATGTTATCATCATTATTGTTGAAGTCTCGGAAAGTACAGGTGAAGCCCCTCCATATTTATAATGATTCTTCGGAATCTATATAAATATTCCTATGAGTTGGACAATATTTATACAAATTCTACCAATGCAGGTTCATCCGGTAACGACAAATCGCTTTTGATTAGCATCGATACGAATGATGACAGCGATGATGAAGGTGATGATGACATCGATGACGACTCTAAAGCATCGCAAGCTACAGATGTTGCTGGTCACTCCTCTGATTGCAAAAAGGACCACAATGATGATGAAGGCAAAGGCAAGAATCTAGAAATCGGTATGGACTCCATTTTTTTACTGTATGATAAATTCGAATGTATGTATGTACCTATATTAGAATAATTTAATGACCACGATATAACTAATGCTTGTTTCAGATATGTCAAATATGAAAGGGGAGCCGACGATGTGGATAAGGACAACCAACCAAGATTTTATCGAAAAATTGACGGAAAAAAATGACACAGCCTTCGATATAGTATATTTCTTCAATATGGTAACCCAACCTGTTATAGAAAAAGAGAAGGAAACTACATTTTACTGTAACGGGACAGTTGTCATAACAATTAAGGAAACAACCTATCCGAACAAAGAGGGTAATACTGACTTATTTTCATTTTAAATACATAATATAGTTATTTATGCCTTGTTCCACCGACTCTGATTAAGTTTCCAATAAGTAATGAGAAATAGGCGAGTTACATAATTACATATTGCTTATTGATAAAAATATTTTATTAAAAGTTATCATAGTTACAAAAGTATAGGACTCAAGTCCTAATTAGATGATTTATTTCTTAAAAAATCTTTATAAATCTTCTAATTAGGACTCAAGTCCTAATTAGAAGATTTATTTCTTTGTTTTTATTATGATTTTGTAATCCGCTAATTACTACTTATCGATAATGTTACAATCTTATCATATAAAAAGTTGTAAGAAGATGTGTAACGTTAACCGAGTTTTTTTTTAAATTACAGATTCAACACCGACTGTAGAGAAAAAGATGCAAATTATGCAAATTGAGGATTATAAACGAAATGTCCAAAAAGAATCTAGTGATTAAAACTAAGATTAAAATTAAGATACTTATTCACTGAATTTTTAACATAGCTTATTTTATTCAGTTTCATTTATTTTTCATTCCATATAACATAGATTAAGTATAAATATAAATTGAATCTAAACATAAAATTTTAAGATGTATTTTATTTACAAAATATTCCCACTTATAACTTAGTACTATACTTCTGCCTAAACGAATTATCCTACGTTGAAAAGTCAACTTACAAAGGGTTAATTTTAGTATCGGTTTGATTATATTATTTCACTTTGTTGTCCGTCCATCTGTCCGTCTGTTTTTCAAGACCCTTTATCTCGGGAACGCGTGGAGATATCGAGTTGAAATTAAAACCATAAACTCAAGCCTACAGTCCCTTGAAGCTGTAAAAAATAAAACTTCTATGTTAACGTGCAAAACGCTTATATTTTGACACTCTCATGGGAATCAAAATGTATAGGTTATTTTTCGTTGAGCTAGAATTATAAAAACTATACATTTGTACTTATTCATAAAATAATAATACTCTTTATTTAAAGTAATATTTGCCTAATTTGTATGGCACCCTCGGTGGCGAGTCTGCCATACACTTGTTCGGTTTTCTTTATTACATCGACTCAAACTCATATGAAAAACATAGATACAATCAAAACAGTATTAAACTAACAATTTGCTTGAACAAAACTTTCCATAAAAGTTAGAGGGTTAACACACTTTTCAGTACTTTGGAGGACAATGTCTCCCAAAAGGTTGGGATTGGGCAGTAAAATATTACGTGTATGTTATTTTTAGACTACTCTCGAACATATATCAAAATAAAGCCAATCGGAGCTGGAAAGATGGGCCCCTGCCTTGTTAGTCAAAAACAACTTTCGTTATTTTTTTATCTAGTAATGATACCTACATGAGCTTTTGGAAATAATTTGAACTAGCCACTTACTTACCACTATTTAAAAATCTATGTACTCAGCTGTATAATAGGACAGCAATTAACAATATATTCTACCTTAAGCTAAAATAAAATAATGTTGAAATATAGTAGCATAAAACACTCATAAACCTGATATTTTGTCAAGAGATATCCCCATCATTTGTCAGAAAAAACTCTCGTAGTTATATAGTTGTACAAAATAAATATTCACGCTTTATAAATGGTACCTGTCCGGTCCGGCTGTGGCTCTATAAAAACAAATGACTTCGATTCATATTCACCATCCCTCATCAAGTAACATTTGCTTTGTTCGCATGTTAATCCGATTTAAGATATTTTATTATGTAAAAATGAATCGCTGAATGTGTTGCTAAGCGCAAATCTCGAGAACAGCTGAACCGAATTCGCTTATTCTTTTTTGTTGTGTTTGTTATTGTTAGCATCGTACGGATTTAGATATCTGCAAAGTTAAGCACTCAAGTAGAGCTTGGCCTGGATGTTTTAGGACATAGAATATTATTTATACCGGTAGTACCTCTGGGAAAAAAGGATGAATAAGTTTATTATGGAATCGTTCTTAGTCTCTGCCCAAAGTAAAAGCCAGCTTTTGGTCACGGAAAATGTCAACCAGCTGTTTATCTTGTAAACGCAAACAAGTGCGATTGTCACTTGCAATGACTGAAAGCCAATCTTATTCAGGCAATTGATTTAAGATGTATTATGGAATATTCGCTCCATTGAAGAAGAAAATTAAAGGGCCTGTCATTCGCAGTCTTTCGAATGATTTAAAACGTTGGTGAGAATGACCTTTATACGGAGAGAATCAAGGATTTGTTCCATTGTTTGCTAACAAAGAAATTATACAAAAGATTACTAAAGTTTTAGCATCTGAGTCCTACAGAATTTTGCGTTACGACTCACCCTCTGGTACGAATGGTGCGACGATGCATCAACGCAACGACGCGTCTTATAATGGAATTTTTTCCTACAACCACGGAAAGTGATATCTTAATGCTTCCCACCGCCGTCATTATAGTATTTTTCACATCTACGCCGTATACAAAGCTGCATTAACTACCGTTGTATGTTAATAACAACATTTGACAATTAAGTAAATAAATAACATGTTACTTCACAGACTAGACATACAGGCTAGAATTATCAAACAGACATAAAGCGTAGGACACTCCGCAAGCTTATCTTTGTCTTAGCTTAGCATGTAATCACTACATATTATAAAACAAAGTCCTCCGCCATGTCTGTCTGTCTGTCTCTTCGCAATAAACTCAAAAACTACTGCCCCGATTTTCATGCTGGTTTCACCAATGGATAGAGTCGTTCTCGAGGAAGGTTTTTGCTATATAATTTATCAAGTGGGCGAAGCCTCGGGCATCAGCTAACCTTTATATGAAAATATGAAACTCTTAGCACAGCCACTCAATGAGTCGAGTTTTGTCAAGCTTTACTTAAGTCTACAAACTTTAAAATTTTGGATTTACAGTACAGTCTGACACGTTCTTAATCTAAAATGCTCAATTCAGAGAATGGTCCTTCAAAAGGCACACATATCAACTCGAAAAGGGATCAACTCGAACCGTGCAGTATTCTTTGTATGAAACTCACTACTCCAACGCACACTAATCGGAATCGCAACGTTATCGCCTCGCCTCGGGACAAGCTCACGAACCGCAGTGCGGGGTGTAGTCAACTTGCAGTTCCCGCCGCGCTTACAGCACGTAATACCTTAATTACCTTCACGCCTATCGGCGAGGTGTAAAGCAATATGGCACTGACAATCCCTTTCCTAGATGATAATTATGTGTGCTCTGACCTAAAATCGTATCATCCGTTTAGGCACTATGAAGACACGGGTAGATAGGTCGTCCAACGTATAACAGCCCTATTTTTGTTCAGGGGTTAGTTGCTATGATTATTTAGTTTATCTTGCGGTGTGGCCTTTCTCTGCTTAAATGTTTACATCAGTGTTTAAATTATAAATGTGATTTTCCTTTGTTTAAAGTCACAGGCAGACTTATAAATAAATTAAGTGTTAACAACAAGTCGGTTCACAAGTTCTTTGTCGTGATTCTTGCAAACAGAACTATAAATCTGGGTCGTTGTGAGGCTCTTGTTTACTACAAACTTGAACAACAACATGTTGTATTCATCAGTTTTTGGCAGGCATACGATCTACTACTCTGTTGAAAAATATTACGCCTATGTTATCTGAAGGGATCATCAGAGATTTATAGAGAACTAAATGTCATCATTTTTGCTGCCTTGTAAAATACGTAGAGGTCGATTCTATTATTATTTACGAGCACACGTTAAGATTTCAAGACAGTCGCCTTCGCCACGTTACTCTGATAGAATGTCATATTTCTCGAGACTCAGGGGGGCTAAAAGGCGACTTAATGAGAATCATAATAATTAATAACCGAACAATCTGTCAAATTTCATTTTCATCTTTGTTGCTTACGCATTAGGTTCAAGGTTGATTGGGAAAATTTGACAGTGACCGGTAACGTGATGTACTTTCTGACTCGGCTAAAGTGGGCTTTTTAAACCCGCAGGGGTTCTAAAATGGGCACTAAGGCGGTAAGTGCCCTCTTTGAGGAGTGGCTAGAGCGGCGCCACGACGTCCTCACCTTCCGGTGACGGTCACGGTTGTTTCGGGTGATACCTGTTTTGGATTCGGCGGGCGGACACGCCCGGGTGTCAACACTGTGAGGATCGCCCGGAGGACACGGTGGAACATACGGTGGAGTCCTTCACGGGCGGAGCACCATGCTGGTCCTCATCGAAGCGATAGGTGGCGTCGACCTCTCGCGACCGGCCCTGATTCAATCTATGGTCCGGAGCGAGGAGGCATGGGAAGCAGTCACCTCCTTCTGCGAAGCAGTAATGCTAGCGAAGGAGGAGGCCGAACGTGTGAGAGGAGGGAAACCTAACGCCCCGGCCGCCGCAACGGATGAAGACGCCCCGGGCGTCGAGAGTCGCAGGTCGGGCTTGCGGATGGCGAGCGTTGGGTGGTTCGATGACCGATCAGAACCCGGCCCTGGTCGACGGCGAGTAGAGATGTCAGTGTAGTAGACGGGGCCCGCAAGGGCCTGTGCCTGCTAGGGTTGCGGAATTTGTACGAAAGAGTCACCGCGGCCCTGGAACGCAATGGGCACTAGGAGGAACACGGATGGGTTTTAGTCAGTAAGAGTCTGACACTCCCTTCTGATTCGCTCAAAGCGGAAGAAGTCTTTTGATGATTTCCCATCCATAAAAAAGGGGTCTAAAAAGACAGAGCAATGTGTCGCATACATTTAAACTTAAAAATAATATTACTTTAATATTTTAAGGAACAATATTATCTTTTAAAGATCGCATGCAAATCACCAAGTAATGTAAATAAATGTGTTTACACATCTAGTAAATTATACTCATTTACAACGCTCTGCTTGAGACATTGTGTTGTAAGGAACTGTGTTATTTAGGAGAGATCCGTTTGGACGCAGCTGCAGTAATTTTCACTACAAGTGCTGGAACACTCTATCCAGCTCCGACAGTGTTCCTACGTAAAGCTAGCTCGGTTTTGTAGATTCTGTAAATTAGTTAAAGGATCTGACTCAGCAGCGAAATGATGATGACGTCAGGTTTTAAACCGATAATTCTTAGTTTAGTTGTTTACTAACTTCCTATTCACATTGGGCGGTAAACTCTTTGTGTCAAGTAGATCGTCTGTCAGACTGTTTGAAAAAATCCAAATATAGGTTTGATGTGCATTATAGCTTTGCTTCTTAAGGCTGCGTTTCCACCAGAGGTGATGTGTTTGTTAAGAACCAATAGTATCGCTTGCGCTGGGCGAGCCTAGGTAAATTTAGCGATTTTATTTGGTTTTTAACAGACGACCGTCGCTAAGCATCTTCGCAACTCTCTGGTGGAAAAGCAGTCTTAAACTGAAACTGACCGCCTAAAGAGTTCCAACACTTTCAGCTTTATATTTTTTTTGTTTATTTTTTTTTATTTCAGGCAACAGTGGTCCATACAAAATACAATACAGTTATACAACAAAATATAAAAATATACTAATACTTACATATAAAATATGAACTCTAAATGTGTATCCACACCGCAGTTACTTTTTGTGGAGCAACGTTTCCAAGTGCTAGTGGCAAAATCCTAAATAAAAAAATCCTGACCAAAAAGTCAAAATGTTGAAGAATGTTACTTAATGTTATCGTGTTAGGTACATTTTGTTGCTCCACAAAAAGTAAGTGCGGTGTGGATGCACCTTGAACCACATGAAGTGACGGCGTTGTGTGAGGCTACGCGGTGTCACATAGCCTGCCACGAAAACGTCGATAAACTACACCCTTCGGCCAAAACTCTTCCTTTAGGAACTTGTCGAGACGTTGTGTCGGAAGCCGCACCAGAAAAGACTTGAAGTTGATGTTGTGACGCGGCTCCAATTTCTCGACTCTCAAGGTCCAGTTGGTCTTCAAATTCATGTACTGCACGATCTTCTCAACCATCGTGGAGTGATGTACTCGAGACGTATACAGCAACGTCTTAGGTACCCCTGGACGTAGCAGCATATTTGGTCCTGTCTGTCCACTGTCCAATGCCGCAATGATTGCGACAAGCAGGCTTCTTCTTCTTTTTCCACACTAAGGTGAAGGTTCATTAACACATAACTGCATACAAAACATTTATGTACCATTCCAATAGACGAAGCTAGTTCATCTAGTCACAGAAGTTTTCCTCGAAATCTTTGCAAAAAATTTATCTGTGTTTTGGTATGTCAAGTATCAGTTGCACACAGAGGGCTAAAAGAGCCACTTTAGGAGAACCTTGTTAGAATCATAATATTATTTTTTTTAATCACACAACAGTCTGTAACATTTCAATTTCATCTCTATCGCTACCGCATTGGGTTAAGGTTGATTGGATTTGAACAGTGACGGGTAGTGTATCTTCTGACTTTGCTATAGTGGCCTTTTTAAACCCACAGACCGCCAGTCAAAAGTCTCCCAAACTTACTTTCTGTAAGCTTTAGATACCTCTTTTCATGATCCCTTAGCAGTTCCATATTATCGTATTTTCCCAAAAAGCAAAGCAAAAAGCCAATAGAATAACATACATAATAAATAACTACAAGTAAAATCCTCCCAGCTGTTCGTCATTCAGTAACTAAATAAATAATGTGATTGGTTCTCAGCTCAATCGCTACAGGAACCTTTTTGTTATTCATTGAGAGCCTACGACTCTACGACACTCGGTAGCCATCGAACAGCTGTAAATTAAGAATTATTTGTTTTGTGACAAGGAATGCGGGTAGTTTCAATTATATTTATACCTACCTCTGTTTACAAAGATATGAGAACTAAAAGATATTTATTCTGAAGGCGTCTTATCATTCCGGGAGATTCAACAGTAAAATAAACAAGTTAGACGGAAATATAACCCATAGACATCTAAATAAACATATAGGTAACATTCCGTCCATCCGTCCCTTGAGTACCTGGAATTTTATATAATTATACTAGCTGTCCCGCGCAACTTCGTCTGCGTCACATTTTCCGCTCCTAAATAATATTGCAACAAAAAATTGAGATTTAAACTATCCTATCTCTCAAGTTGGATCGAACTGCACATGGTGTGTGAATTTTATTATAATCGGTTAAGTGGTTTAGGAGTCCATTGAGGACAAACATTGTGACACGAGATTTATATATATTAAGATTGATGAATGTACTGGTGGCGAAGGCTCATTTTTTGGTTTCGGCTTCCCTTTTAAGAAAATTCACACTTCGCCCATGGAATGTAGGATGTCGGCTCTTACAACGCAGCAAACAAGCTAAAGAAAAATTTGAAAGAATACGAAACGATGATAAATGAACACATTTAACCGTAAAGGCTGTGCTAGTAAAGACAAGCTTCCGTAAATGTAGATATGTTACAGTCAAAGTGATTAATCCGGATATTATCTTAATATATATAAATCACGTGTCACGTTGTTTGTCCGCGATAGACTCCTAAACCACTTAACCGATTTTAATCAAATTTGCACACCGTGTGCAGTTTGATCCAACTTGAAAGATAGGGTAGCATACATCTCAATTTTTTGTTGCAATATTATTTAGGAGCGGAAAATGTGACGCAGACGAAGTTGCGCGGGTCCTCTAGTATACATATATTATCCAGCCATTATTTATGGCTGGATATTAGATATGTACGTCTTTCGAAATTCAACTAAGTCAATTGCAGGTGTACAGCGACAAGCAAGTCGAGACGAGGGCCTCTTTTTTCTGAATGGCAATAATAATAACGCGTTGTCGACGGAGCCCATGAACTAAGTTTTATTACTTTGGCTACCTTTGACCAGCTATTATGTTTGATATCTAGATAAAGTGATAAATTTAAAAAAATTGTCTACACCGTTTAGTCATTATTTAAAATTACCAGTCATTATGTATAATAGTAAATTAATCACTTTGACTGTAACAGATACATTATAAAAGCCGAATCGATTTTGATAAATCACCTTTTATGTCTGTCTCCTTACATTTTTATAAGGCTCAATAAATCTTACCGTTGATTGATTGTTTTTCAAGTAATTTAGATAGATAGGGGTCTTTCTTTTTTGTACATTGTGATCGATGGTACAGTTTTCAAAGTACATGTGGGTCTTAAGATGTTTAGTTTTTTCTTCGATAATTGTAGGTTTAAAATCCACTTGTAATAATACTGAAGAGAGTGACAGACACGTCATATTAAGTGAAATAAAACGGATGTCAGATAAAGCATACCTTTTCTTTATTTTTTTCTTTTTTTAAGATGACAGTAGCAGACTTATTGACTAAAACTCATCCGTGTTCTTCCTGATACCATTTGCGTTCCAGGGCCGCGGTGACATTTTCGACGTCATTCCGCAACCATAGCAGAGATAAAGCATACCTCTCTGTTTATTATAACATTAGAAAAAAGAGGCTCGCAGAAGCAGGAGTACGAAACCTTTTATTTCAAGTTGAGTTCAAACAATTTTCATAAATAATGTGAGCTTTTTGTAACAATGTATGGCATGCATATAATAAAGCATTTACTATCGATCTACTCGTCACAAGGCTTGAATAGGTACATGAAATGAAACAATTTTTAGTAACAATCAGTTTATTAAAAAACAACTATCACAATGGCATGACGTTCATTATTGTTTTCACAAACTTCACAAAACAAATATAATAATTTAGAATGTCAGAGGATTAAAAAAATACACTACCAACAGTAAAAACATTTTCTAGAGACAAAAGCGTAAATTGAGAATTTATGAATTTTATTATTCTGTTATTCATCATCCTCTGATGATGATGATGATGATGAAGTTTCACCAACGTTAATAATGAACCTTTCTACAACATTATCCATTATACCATCAAGTTGGCAAAACCTTTCCTCTTCTTTAATTGTATGAGCAATGCAAGATTGCCATTTCTCTGCAGTAATATTTATTAGTGCTTGAGGGAGCAACCGCTTCACTTCCTTTAATTTAAAAGTTTTGTTGTTTTGGGCTACATACCCCTTCATTTGAGCCCAAACTAATTCTATTGGGTTGAGCTCACAGTGGTAAGGTGGGAGGCGCAATACTAATATATCTTTTTCTTTAGCCATCTCATCTACAGCAAACTTTTGGTACAAATGTCGTACTTGTTTAACTTTTTCTAATAAAGTGGCCCTTAAGTCTTTTTCATCAAAATGAATATTTTTGGTTTTAAGCCACTCCTGAATATCTGCCTTTCGTGTGGCTGTAGTTGGCAACTTCTCCACTTTCCTCGAATGATATGGCGCATTATCCATAACAATAACAGCATCACTTTCAATTTTTGTTAGTATTAATTTGAACCACTTTTCAAAATTGTGTGCATCCATTTCAGAATGGTAGTCTCCATCACCCTTTTTGGCTTCAAATATTAATTCGCCATCCATTAAAAACCCATCTGTTGATCCTGTGAAATAAAATAAAAGGAAATGAATTTATTCTGTACTGGTGTACTGGTGAAAGAGAATTGGCTTCCAGTCTCACATGCCATTATTTATTTTGTTTGTATTAGCTGTAAGTCATCCATAGTGATAAATAAAAAAATAAAAAAATACATTTAAATCATGTCTTACCAATATGGCCAATGATAAGCCGTTTTCCTTTTCCAGTTGGGTTCTTTAAACCAGTAGATAAACCTGCCCGGTGTGCTTCCTTTGAAGACTTTATAGTACTATCTTGCCATACCTTGCTTTTGGTGTGTCCTGTACGTATAAAAAAGTTATAGATGTTAATACAATATTACATCGACTTATGTTCAACTAAAAATACTAATTCACTGTATCAATGTAACATAAAGGAGGTTTACGAATTTATGTAAAGGCAAGCATGCCCCCACACTAAGATTTGTCTTGTATTGTGGGAGCGTTTTACAAACACACATTATCACACACACAAACAGCCATATCCGGAACAACTATCTTCGACTTCGTGCAAAATGACTTAAAAATATTAGCAGAACTGTACCTTCATTTAGCCAAGTCTCATCTAAATAATATATTTTTTTCCCTTCGTTCCTTAATCTCTTAATTTCATGGAGATATTTCACCCTCCATAATACAATCTCTTGTTTATCAATTAGGGCACTTTTTCTACTTCTTTTAATGTAAGTAAATTTTAATTTGTTTTTTATTAATTTGTATAAAGTGCTTCTTTTAAAATCAGGTAGAGACTCATCGCTATTAACAGCTTCCAGAATCTTGTTCAACGTTGGTAACTCATTATCAAAGAAAAAAGAATGAATTTTTCTTCGTATTCCACTAAATGTAATATCATCATACTCTTCGAATTTTGAATGTTTCTGTTGGCGAGGAGGGGGTGATTGCAGGCGACCTTCTTTATTATACTCTTTGAGTATATTATAGACTGTTGCACGAGATATGCCTACAAAATAAGATTAGTAATGTATATTTATTATCTCACAATGCAAAAAAATAGATGGATGGATTGTGTGAGGAGTGAATATGAAAGAAAAGGGGGTAAATGATAGTGAGACAAGTGACAGGACGAAGTGGAATAAAAAAAAACGTGTTGCGCCGACCCCAAGTAACTTAGGATAAAGGCAGGAAGATGATGATGATGATGATGGTACCTTTCTAGTAATTTAAATCCTTACCTGCAATTTCTGCAGTTTTTTTAACTAACTGCGTTTTATAAGCAGCAGCACCTTCGGGCTAGGACTCCTTAACATCTTTGTAAATATTAATCACTGTTCTATTTTCTGTAGAACGAAGCGGTGTTTGTTTAATTCTACTTTTCTTGGGAGACAATATTTTATCCTCATGGTCAACGTTGGGGCCACGTCTTTTTCGCTGTTGACATTGATCAGCGCTACCAGCAGTTTCAGAGTGTGCATGTTGCGCTTGCATGCCACTCGGGCCTGCATCGGGATCCATAGTTCCACAAAACGTACCAGTTTGTACAAACAACACAAAACTAACAATTAAAAAGATAACAAAACAAATAGGTAACAAAAGAAAAACAGTAACAACTAACAACAAAATCACGAAAATTCAGCAATAACAACGAGAAAAGGCGTAGCATTCACAAGTATTCACAAGCGACAACACAATTGACAACTGCAGAAAATTTACGCAAATTGACGGATGGTTGATAGCATAAACCGACAAAATAAACAAAACACGTGCTTCCATAACTTATGAAGGGAATACGTAACATTTTAGATTTGGTAGAATTATAGTGACGTAAAAAACGTTCCCGGTCTGTCCACCTCTGCTTCTTTTAGATTTTAAACATCAACACGACAATATAGAATGTTAAATCTAAACAATATTAAATAAAAGCCTTGTAATTTCAGAAGGTAGATAGGTTAATTAAGTACAATTAAGTGTGACAGCTATTATATAAATTGATTATAATAAACTCCACATCAATCTTGACTGTAATAAAGTTTGTTGTAATTTTATTGCAAAGTGTGCACCTAAAAGAGCCTTTTTTAACTTCTGTCTAATGCTATAGTAAATGGAGTTATAGACTTAGATAATAAACAACTGCCTATTTTTAAAGGAATATTAGTGTAATTGAGAGAAACAATAAAAATTGATAAATCAAGGGTCACGAAAAATTGTAAAGATGTTAATTTTCTTAAAATTATTTCGTAATAAATGACGGGGAAAAATGTCATATTCCCTGTCCATTTTCGGCTGGTGCGTTATTTTGTCAGACAGTCAGTTTCTCTTTTACATAGTATAGATTTTGTATGAAATTCAAACTTCACACTGTATTTACCTACTTCATATAAAGCAGTTGGAGCCATAATAAACGGATTCCACTGAAGGTATTTTAGTTACGGAGTATTCTTCAGTGGATATTTTAAGTAACACGCCGCGGGAGGATCCAATCTTCTCATAATGCGGCGTCATCGACTAACGAGCGGGGGTTTATTCCCTTTTTATCCAGAGGATTACATCCCTTCGGGTGAGCGGTCGGAAAAAGTTCGCGGGAAGCGAGGCAGCTAATGGCACGCCGAGCTCCAATTTACCTACGTAAGGAGGTGGCGAAACAGAAATAGAGAATTTATTTTTGTTCAAGTAATTGCTTCCAGTAATGGAGTTTGTTACTTCTTCGAGTGGAAGCTCTGACGAAATTACCGCAAATGACGCTTTGAAAGCCTATTAGAGACGATCAAGAACAAAGGTACAGTGTTGCCAGGCGATGACATTAAATTAGCTTTTATGAAGACGAAAATAGACGACCTTTCAAATGATTTGGTTGTAAATTAAATTGAGTAAAATAAACTGTTATTTAATTCTGTTAATTAGGCTAAAAAGCTCTTTAAGGAGTAAACCTGAGACCGAAAAACAAGAAAGAGGTTTTCCTTTCGACCTTAGACTACGTTATTTCCGGTGAAAAGATTATCTACTGTCGCAACATTAACTCCCTTTAGACTTTGAAAGTAACTCAAGTTTGAACTAAGAGCGGATTTCACCAATGAAACTGATCGCGATCAAGCTGCGCTGCGTTAAAGAGTTGTCAGTGCTTAAAGTTATGTTATGCGAAAAGACCGAAAACACTCCTTGACTTCTTTCAAAGGACTTGACACTTAAAAAAACGGCCACTACGCGTTCTGGTAATAATGAAAAAACATGAATCATTTTGAGCCCTAACTGGTGACAATAAGGGAAAATCTTTTTTTTCATACTACATATTTGTCATAAGCGAACGTTAACGTTAACAAGATCGAGTGCGTTAAAAACTCGCACTTAGCCCTCAGAACGCGTCATGGCTTTCTGTTCATGCCCGTGGCTTTCTCCAGTGGCTCTCGTTACAGTTTGCAATGGGTTTATTTTAACGGATGAGACGCATTTTTACTTGGGTTCTATGCTTTTTGTTTCTTATTTTTAATTGTATTTATTTATCTATCATGTTTTTATTCATTTAAATCGTACACCTAAGACTACCTACAGTACTGTATTTCCTTTCTCTTTAAAATCCACCCAAAGGTTGTCTTGAAAAGATCGCTCTTATCGATAAGGCCGCCCATTGTGTCACTCTATGAAATGTTTACTTCATCTATTTTTTCTGTTATTTATATGGTGTACATAATAAAGAGTATTCTATTCTATTCTACTCTACTCTACTCTACTCTACTCTACTCTACTCTACTCTACTCTACTCTACTCTACTCTACTCTACTCTACTCTACTCTACTCTACTCTACTCTACTCTACTCTACTCTACTCTACTCTACTCTACTCTACTCTACTCTACTCTACTCTACTCTACTCTACTCTACTCTACTCTACTCTACTCTACTCTACTCTACTCTACTCTACTCTACTCTACTCTACTCTACTCTACTCTACTCTACTCTACTCTACTCTACTCTACTCTACTCTACTCTACTCTACTCTACTCTACTCTACTCTACTCTACTCTACTCTACTCTACTCTACTCTACTCTACTCTACTCTACTCTACTCTACTCTACTCTACTCTACTCTACTCTACTCTATTCTATTCTATTCTATTCTATTCTATTCTATTCTATTCCATTATATTCTATTCTACAGTTCTACATGTGTGTAATGGCATTTTTAACGATGAGTCTAGCTTATTTATTTCTTATAGGTATACTTTATTGTACACCTCATAACAAACACAAGAAAATCGTTTCTAAAAGCCTTTTAAGTAGCAAGAAATCAGCAATGAAAATTTAGCCGTAGGTACTTATTAAAAACTTACATGAAAGTAAGTTAGAATATAAATATTCCATTTAAAACCAATAACGAAATGTGAGTAAGTAAGAAACCAAGATAGTTTTATATACCCAAGAGAAATGAAGGCTCTGAGAAAAGCCTCATTTTTCATTATCAGACCGAAAACAAATTCAAAAATTAACGAGTTCAAAGCACTCCCATGAGGCACACATGAAACGAATCTTCATCGTTCACGAAATGAGAAAACGTCAGCCCCGTTATAAGATATCAACAAAAACGTTATTTATAATACAATCTTCTGTGAATTGGTCATAAACAGCCAACGTTATGATATGAAGAAATGTTGAATTTCATTTAAACTCTGTAGATTTGAAAGTTAATTTATCTGTCTGCAGTGTAAATAGCTAAGACACCCTTACAATACTATTTTCAAGTCATGAACTCCAATTTAAGCTATAGAGCAACTGTTATCTCATTTATTTAAAAATGAATTGCTATTTGCCTAGGTCATAGCATCACGCGTGAACGGCTGTACTGATTTCGCTATTTCTTCTTTTTATTTTGTTTGGTTATTGACAGGAGAAGGTTCTTATGGATTGAAAAAAATAAGAAAGTGGCCAATTGACGGGAGCGAAGCCGCGTCTCTGCTTTGAGTGGAGCGGAAGCGAGTGTCAGAAGAACTGACTAAAACCCTGGCAGGCACTGGCCCTAGCGGGCATCGTCTACTGAGTGACAATAGCCTACATTTTTACTTTTTAACCGACTTCCCAAAAAGGAGGAGGTTATCAATTCGGTTGTATGTTCTTTTTTTTTTTTTAATGTTTGTTACCTCATAACTCCGACAATTATGAACCGATTTGAAAAATTCTTGTTTTATCTGAAAGGATATACTTGCAGATTGGTCCCATTTAAATCATATCAAAATCGGTTACGAACTTTGGATTTTAAATCGAAATACCTGGAATTTGACTATTTAGATGATTCTTTGATAATCGAAATTGCGTATTTTGCTTTTCTGCGATTTTGCAGTGGTGTTGTTAGGTGTGGGGCACCACTAAAAAGTGAAAAATAAAATTCTTTTAAAAAAAAAAACACTACAAAGTAAAAAATAACTTTTATTTCGGAAGTCGGTGTCAAAATACGAAGAAAGTAACAAAAACACCGACTTCCGAAATAAAAGTTATTTTTTACTTTGTAGTGTTTTTTTTTTTGGAAGTCGGTTGTATTTTTTTGTGGACGATCGTTATTGCCGAATGCCTTCAAATATCATCTTACCGTCATCACCCACAGCCCCATTTAACCTGCTACTTGGAAATGTTTGCCACGTCCGAGCGCTGCGCCAGTCTTATTAAGGTTTGGTTCATGATGTTATGTTATCCATCCATCTCGTACGATAGACTTACCTTATAGTTCTTGACCGCTACTTAGTCACAGCTTAAATGTACGTAAATGTAGAACCTACATCTTAACTTATTTTTTTTGTAGGTCTATCCACTTGGATGCGCCGGCAGACGGAGGTTTCCGTCTGCGGTGAACAATGGGTTTGGACCTACCTATTGACTAAAAAGCCTACCGATACCATGAGTCCGGGGCCCGCGATACAAATAAATTCCCAATCACTCCGATCCGACTGGTTTTACCAGTTGTCCTGCCCAATTCAAATCGAGTTCCGTTCTTCATTCGCTTAATTCTTTGAAATCCGGTTAAATGTGGACACAGTTTCGTTGAAAGCTGCTTAATCCGAGCTGACTTTAATAATGATGATTTCATCGGAACGGATTGGAACTGCGGTCTAGCCCCGTCCGTCCTATTACTTTTAATGTCCAGTATTTGTCCAGTCAGTGACGCAAATGCCGTTGCGAGAATCGTAATACCATCTCATTATACCTCGTTGACATATTTCAGTGATAATTTGAAAGCAAGACAACACATTTTCCAGGAGTATTTGTCAAATACTTTAATGTACCTACACCTAAAAATTACTGCAGGACAAAAATGTGATATTATAACAAGTGAATATTTTGCGGTCTTATCGTATGGAGCAATCTATAGACAATGACAATTACCTTTTATTATCTAAATACTAATAGTAGAACTATGTAGATTATAGCTCAATAGTAAGGCACACTTTATTCATTCTGGCTAAAATTGTAACACCCATTCCAATTTACAAACGGCCTTTGGATGGTAGGCAGTCTATAGGAATCCTGGTAATTTAGGAACGTCAAGTTCTTGCAGTGTGTTCCTAGTTATTTTACCCCTGGTTTCGCAACAGTAGTCATCTATATTTTCTTTGCCATAAGGTTGCTAATGTGTTGCTGCTTGGACTACTGTCAGAGGTAAAATTACTGTAAATAGGCTGTACATAACAGTCCTCATGTAAAAGTTATTCATAGAGTTTGTATACAAATCAGATTCGAACACGTAACATTTATTTATTTGCTCGTCCGTGTTTGAGTCACTGAAGCGTACCTATTTGTATCTATAAAAAAAACTGAATGGGTTCTGTAGATTTCGAGCAAAATGAATGTCACAGGCAGATAGACACACAAATGATATCTACTAAAAGGGTTCCGTTTGAAGGGTTATGTACCCAAAGGGTAACGGAACCCTATTCCTAAGGTGTCTGTCAGTGGGCTGTATGTATCTCAAGAACCGTAAAAGGTTGACAGTTTTTTTGCCAGAGTGTGTACATCTATTGCCGCTATAAAAACAAAATATTGTTTTATTTATTTGATTAATAATTTAAGGGGGCTCACATACAAGAAATGTGTATTTTCGATTTCTGGTATGGAACATGGAACCCTCCTTGAGAGTGGGGTCTGACTAGCACTTGGCCAGTTTTTTAATATCGACGTTGGGAATTCTAAAAACAAATGTCATATTTGAGAAACACGAGTTATAATCGCACCATCTGTATCTATTTACATAATGAAGACCGTATTAACTATTCGTGGATACAATTTATTCATAAAAGTGTTGTCTACGAAGCGTTGCGTAAATCAAAACGCGAGTAGGTAAACATCGTTAAAATGATAAAATACACAGCTTCGGGGAGAAACTGAAATAGCGGCAGACGTGACGTTTGAATAAATCAAAGAATTTGTGAAAACCATAGTCGACAATGGCGACAATGTTCTACTTTTAAAATTGTTTTCATTATTTGAATGTTGGTCATTATTCCTGACGTAAGCACACTGCGGATTATTATTCTGCCTATTATTTTTATGGCAGGCTAAAGCTTAGAGAAATATTTTCTGTAAAAATGTCCTGTCTTTTGATAATTGCGACAATGTTCTACTTTTAAAACGGTTATCATTATTTGAATGTTGCTCATTATTCCTGACGTGAGCACACTGAAGATTTTTATTCTGCCTATTATTTTTATGACTGGTTACAGTTTAGAGCAATATTTTCTCAAAAAAACCTGTCCTGTCTTGTGGTTATATTCAAATCAAATCAAATCAAGTGTTGATGAGTGTTGGTCATTATTCCTGACTGAATATATACTGCGGATTTTTAGGCTGACAAGAGATGTGCGAGGAGGCGCAGCGCTTCATTTACCTCGCGTAGCGCAAGCGATACTATTAGTTCTTAACAAACACATCCCTCGCTACGGAACCTTTACTTGCTGAAAAAACTCGTGTAATTTGGTGGTTGTATAAATAGAGGTCCTTCGTCTAATTAAAAAGTTTTTTGTCACCGTCCTTACAATATAAAAGTTGGGAAACTATTAAGTTAAACAATTTATCGTATATTTTGAGATAGTGAGCAATTCTAACTATGAAAACTTTTTATTTAATTTTAGAAACTTAAATAGTGTTGGCTAATGATAAAAGTTCCGCTGCGGAGCTGTTAGTGACGAGAGCTTTTGTATCACGCTGTAACGTGTTAATTAGTGTGCTTTTTAGAATGCCTTAAAACAATGTGAAATAAAAATAAAGTTGGTAAAACTTCTTTTATTTAATCTCCTTCTGGTTTTTCCGTGTGCGTGTACGGAACATTTAAAATTGTGCTTCTGATTGTCTGTCACAGACAATTTCTTTCGAATATACTTAACCGATTCCGGTATCTTAAGTTGGTCACTCATCCACGGGACGACCTCGGTAAGCGTTGCTTTAACTTGAAGATCTACTCGTGCGGCTGTTATTATTGAGCCACTATATCTTCATGGAAAATAAAATATCTGACAGAACACAGTACAAACCAATGACGTATTATATAGTACAAACTGAATGAATTACCTTTAAATGACTGATACCGAAATCGTAGATTGCTTTTTGATGAGAGTTGAAACAATTACATGAAATAAATCATTCTGGCTTTGACGCGTGTCAAATAACAAAGGTTCCATTAAAACTCACAAATATAAGAGGGTTGCACTCCAATCTCGACCCGGTCCATCACCACCTTGAGACCGAGAAGCCGCACCTGTTTTTCCTAACGGAGACGAAAATAACAACCCCGCCGGACGTGGCGTACCTCAACTACCCGGGCTACTCTCTGGAACACAAGTTCAAGAAGCAGGCTGGGGTCTGTGTGTATGTCCGCGATGACATCTGTTGTCGTCGTCTCCGTTGCTTTGAGAAATCGGGTTTTTCTGCCATTTGGCTACTTGTGGACACTGGTGTGGAAAAATATATCTTTATCGGTGTTTACCGATCGCACAGCGGCGACCAGGAGACAACAGCGCTATTTAACTCCCTCGTGGAGTCGACCGACGTAGCCCAGCAACGGTACCCAACAGCGAGGTTCACTTTTCTGGGGGACTTCAACGCCCACCATAAAGAGTGGTTGTTCCCGTACCAGAGAACTGACCATGCCGGGTTAGAGGCGCGCAAGTTTGCTTTAACGCTAGATCTAACCCAGCTGGTGAATGTGGCAACACGGGTACCGGATGTTGACGCCCATACACCCAATTGCTTGGACCTTCTGTTGGCAACTGATCCGGACAGTCATTCAGTATCGGTCTCAGCCCCACTGGGAACGTCTGACCACTGCCTGGTGAAATCCGTGTTGGCCTGCTCTCCTCCAGATAAGAGTCCTAGAGGCACGAGACGAGTATGGCGATACGAGTCAGCAGATTGGGATGAGATGCGGCATTTTTTTGCGTCTTATCCATGGCGGCAAGTGTGCTTCTCCTCGGGTGACCCCTCGTGCTGTGCTGACGTGATTGCAGACGTGATTCGGCAGGGGATGGAGTATTTTATTCCATTCTCTGACGTCCCACTCGGTAACAAGTCGCGGCCTTGGTATAATGCAGAATGCGCCCTCGCTGAGGCCCGTAAAGAGTCTGCTTACCAAGCGTGGATCAAGGTCCGCGACCGAAAAGTTAAAGCACGTAGGGTTCGCGCGAGGAAAAGAGCATTTAATTCTGCCGCTAAGTTATGCAAGCGGGTTCTACGTAGGGCACGTTTTGACCATGTAGGACGTATCGGGGCCAAACTAGCATCACACCCTCCGGGTAGTAAGCAGTTTTGGTCCCTGTCGAAAGCGGTTGAAACGAACTTTTGTCGACCCACTTTGCCTCCAATGTTGAAACCTGATGGGTCGCTGGCTCACTCTGCAAGTGAGAAAGCAAATTTATTTGCATCTCTTTTTGCAAGCAATTCGCGTCTGGACGCTGGCTCCAAGCAACCACCAATTTTACCTCGTTGTGACTCTTCGATGCCGGAGGTCACAGTTCACATTAGAGAGGTCCGGAGAATATTGAGCAGTCTAGACGTGAATAAGGCCGGCGGACCTGATGGCATTCCAGCGAGAGTCTTGAGGCAATGTGCGCCTGAACTGTCTCCTGTATTGACACGTCTGTTCCGCCTCTCTCTAGAAAAAAGAACGGTGCCAAAATCCTGGAAGCTTGCAAATGTGCAACCGGTGCCCAAAAAGGGAGACCGCGCGGACCCTGCTCATTACCGTCCGATCGCCATCACCTCCATACTATGCAAGGTTATGGAAAAGGTTCTAAACAGTAAGTTGCTGACCTACCTTGAAGACAATGATCTCCTCAGTGACCGTCAATATGGCTTTCGCCGGGGACGGTCTACTGGCGATCTTCTTGTGTATGTCACGCACTGCTGGGGCGAGGCCATCGAGAGACACGGCGAAGCACTTGCCGTTTCACTCGATATCTCGAAGGCCTTTGACAGGGTCTGGCACGCAAGTCTACTCAGCAAACTTCCTGCTTATGGCATCCCGGCTGGTTTTTGTAGCTGGATATCAGACTTCCTCAGTGAACGGTCAATCAGAGTCGTTGTTGACGGTTGCTACTCTGATCTCATGGCTATCGATGCCGGAGTTCCTCAGGGGTCTGTTCTCTCTGCAACTCTTTTCCTGCTGCACATCAATGACCTACTTCAGCCTGGTCTTGTTGGGTACGCAGATGACAGTACGGTTTCAGAGAGATACATGTCTAGCGCAACAACCAGCGGGGGTGAAGTTCGTTCATTGAGAGAGGCCATGGTAGAGCGGACAAATTTGACATTGAGCCTTGTCTCCCAGTGGGGTGACGACAATTTGGTCACTTTTAACGCCACCAAAACTCAGGCGTGTCTTTTTACCACTAAAAGGAGTCGTTTCGCCCAAACTCCTACTTTTCGGGGTGTATCTGTTCCTGTGACTGATCGGCTCGAGCTTCTAGGCATGGAGTTGACATCTAGTCTGAACTTCGGCGCCACCATTGAGTACAAAGCCAAAACTGCAGCCAAAAAGCTGGGCATTCTGAATAAAGTGAAGCGATACTTCAGGCCTGGACAGCTTTTAACCCTTTACAAAGCACAAGTCCGATCCTGCATGGAGTATTGCAGCCACCTCTGGGATGGCTCGGCCAAGTACCAGCTTGCCGCGCTTGACTCGGTGGAACGCAGAGCTAAGAGGCTCATCGGTGACGAAAAACTGGTGGATGCCAAGCTTCACAGTTTGGCTCATCGCCGCAAGGTTGCCTGCTTGTCGGTCTTCTACAGATTGTACTTCGGCGAATGTGCCCAAGAACTCCACGACCTCATTCCACCAGCACCCTTCTACCATCGAACATCCAGACGCACTGCAGCTTACCATCCCTACCATGTTGCTATTCCACGAATTCGCACTAAGCGATTCCAAACGTCCTTTATAATGTGGACAGCAAAAGAGTGGAATTCTCTGCCTGCGTCTGTGTTTCCGAACGCTTACAACCCTAATCTCTTCAAAGTTAGAGTAAACAGGCTCCTTCTGGGTAAGCTCGCTCCATCGTAGACTTTGTCTCTGTCATTTCTGACCAAGACTAAGGTCAAGAGCAAACCCATCACAAATAAAAAAAAAAAAAAAAAAAAAAAAAAACGGCTCAGTGGTTTCCGATTCTTCTAGGACATGCTTTCTGTAAAAATAAATACAATACACTAGAACTGATTGAAAATTTGAAGTAAATCCTCAAAGTAAGGCCCCAATAAAGGCACTGCAGAGATTTTACATAATATTATGCACGAAGAAAATAAAAAGGTATCTAATCTCACAGTGCATCTTAGGCATCTTGATTCTTAGGCATTATATTGTTGAGTTTTAAACTGACCTTTGTTAGATTAAAACTCAACAATATTGTTTTTGTATGCTGCGTTAAATATAATTTACATTATTTTAAACCTAGAGTTGTTGCAGTTAAAGTGATCTATTTAAAGGTTTACATGAAGCTTTACAGTAATCAATTTATCAGCTTGTCCTCAGCTGCCTTCCTCAAACTCTCCTCTAGCTAGTCCTAAATCACTCCCGAACGCGGTCTAGTCAATCGGTCAACGTACACAGTGCCCGTTGTTCTAAGCTTCAGTGTGTCTGGTTTGTTGATATAGTCTCATGATACCCTAGACTGCCCTCGAGTTATGGGGATATCAAAAGGAACACGTTATTTAACAGAACAAATATGATTTGCAATATTTATGGGTTTTGAGAAATTGTGCTATGAAATTGACCAATTCTCATTTAAACTCAGGAACTCTAAGAAGAATTCATCCACTTCCGGCACGATCGCAATGACAACGGAAAAAATTACCTTCAATAATAATAATAATAATAATAGCCTTTATTCAACAATCTTACATATTTCCTTAATATAACATTTTAAATTATTAGACACTAGTTTCGCGAAGATTGTCTTGCTTCCCAGCAAAGGCCTCCCCTAAAGCTTGCCACAGAGTGCGATCATGTGTTTTCCTTCTCCACATAATGCCTGCTGTTCTTTTAATGTCGTCCTCCCACCGTCGACGCTGTCTCCCTTGCTTCCTTTTGTAATGTCTTGGATACCACTCGGTTACGTCCTTAGCCCATTTGTCTTTTTTGTTGCGCATCATGTGACCTGTCCATTTCCATTTTAGTTTTTTAACAGCATACGTCACATCCGTAACCCTGGTTTGTTTACGAATTGTCTCTAGGTTTATTTTATGTCTTAGTTTAATATTGAGCATGCTTCTTTCCATACCATGTTGGCAGGTCTCTAGTTTGTGTATATTTTGTTCTGTTAAACTCCAAGTTTGGCAACCGTATGTCATAACGGGCAGAATACACGAATCGAATATTTTTTTTTTAGATTTAAGTGGCACCTGGGGATTTTTTACTATTTCCTTTAGAGACCAGTATCTTTTCCAAGCCAGATTAATTCTGTTGTTTATTTCTTTTGTTGTGAGGTCTTTTGGAGATATTATTTGACCAAGATACGTGTACTCGTCAACATATTCTATCGTTGTACCATTGACTATGATAGGTGTTTTTTCTACGTTTGTCATTAATTTAGTTTTTGACGTGTTCATTGACAGTCCAACATTTCTACTTTCATGTACTAGTTGTTCGAGCATTTCTTGTAGGCTTTTCGGGTTGCTTGAAATAAGTATCAGATCATCTGCGAATCTCAGGTGGTGTAGTTGAGCTCCGTTGATGCTTAGTCCATATTTGTCCCATTCTAGACGTCTAAATACGTATTCGAGAACTGCCGAGAAAAGTTTGGGTGACAGCGGGTCTCCTTGTCTAACTCCTTTTTTTATAGGAAAGACTTCACCCACCCTTTCTGTTCTTATTCTAGCTGTCATACTCTCGTATATGTTTTTAATGACCCGTACATATTTTTTGTCTACTCCTTGTGTTTCTAACGCTTCCCATATTTTCGCGTGTTTAAGTGAGTCGAACGCTTTATTGTAATCTACGAATGCTAGATAATAAGTAATTCCATATTCATTACTTTTCTGGATAACGTGTTTTATGGTGTGAATATGATCTAGCGTTGAAAAGTCACTTCGAAAGCCTGCTTGTTCTTTTGGTTGGTTTTCGTCTAAAATTTTTGTCAAACGTTCCAGTAGTATCTTAGAAAATATTTTATAAATGTTGGACATTAGGCTGATGGGTCTGTAGTTGGCAATATCATTTTTCTTTCCTTTTTTATGTAGAAGTATTATGGTTGACGATGTCCATTGATGAGGTATATATTCTGTATATAAGATTTCATTGAATAACTGTGTGATGATGTCTAGTGTTTTGACTGATGTCCCTATTAGGAGTTCGTTGGATATGCGGTCTTCACCCGGTGATTTTCCTCTTTTTTGTGAGTTGATTGCTTTGATAACTTCTTCTCTCATTATATTTGGAGTCTCTTCTTCTTTTTTGACATAGTCAGTTTGTTGACTTGGTTCGGTCACTAATGCCTCATCACTATATAGCTCGCGGTAGTAGTCGGTTGCGATTTTCAGTATTTCGATTCTGTTTGTTTTGTTCTTTTTAGATTCTCTGTGTGTCATTTTTCCGATCCAGTCTAAGGTGTCTCTCATTTGCTGCCATGCTTTTTTAACTCCGCCCGATTTTTCTACAAAAAATTTTATTGTTTCTGTTCTTGTAAACTGTCTATGTTTACGTATTTGTAACTTTATTTCTTTACTTAACTTTACTATCTCCTGTCTGTTGTTCTTCCTGTCTTTAAATAAGATCTTTCTTTGTTCAATTAAACTTCTGGCTTTAGATCCTAACTTGTCTTTTGTTGATTTGTTTTTTATAATGTTACATTCTATTTCTTTTAGTTCCTTTTCTAGGGCATCATATTTGTCTTGAATTTTACTGAAATTATGTATGCTCATCAAATTAGTTTCTAAATAGTCTAAAATGTTTTCGGGAATTGGCAAAGTTATTGGTTTTTTAATTTTCTGAATGTGTTTTCTTGATGTTTTTGGTTCTACGGTGTATAATTTACCTCTAAGCATTCTGTGATCGGTATTGTAGTTGAGTTGGTTGACAACTTCTATGTTTGAGAATAGTTTTGGTTTGTTTGTAATTATATAGTCTATTTCGTTCCTTGTCTTTCCATCAGGTGATACCCATGTCCATTTTCTTTCATATTTTCCTTTATAGTAGCTGTTCATAATGTGTAAGTTATTTTCCAAAACGAAGTTAACCAGTTTTTGTCCATTATCATTCCTGTTCCCTGTTGTATATGGGCCAAGTATTTTGTCTTCGTTTGTTTTCCTCTTTCCGATCTGACCATTGAAGTCACCCATTATAATTATGGTTTTATTTAAATCTGCCATAAGTTTGTTTAGTATGTTGTAAAATTCGTTTTTTATTTCTTCTTTGGCAATCTCGGTTGGAGCATATACCTGGACAATTGAAGTTGGTTGTTTGTGACCAGGGAGCCCAATATTCAAAACGGCGATCCGGTCTGATAATCCTTGGAATTCTATTATATTGTTTTTAAGATATTTTTTTATAATGAACCCAACTCCGTATAACCCAGCTGTTTCATTTTTGTAATACAATATGTAGTTTTCATGTTCTTCTATTTTTTCATCGGCTCTCCGTGTCTCGCTTAGTCCTATAATATCCCAGTTTACTGTTTCCAATGCGTGTTCTAGTTCCAACAAAGACTCTTTAGACTTCAATGATCTTGTGTTAAGTGTAGCTATATTTAGTTTAGTCCTTTGTTTTATGGGTAATTTTTTCAAAGAGTTATATTCCTTAAGCTTTTGGGGGGTATGGTCTTTCACCCCGCGGTGACCAACCGTATTGGGGATCTGGTTGTTTCTTATTTGTTTGTTTTTGTTATTATTTAAATTTTTCGCGGTTCCGGTGTCTAGCAATTCCTATGCCTTGTTTTGTTGCGTACTTTTGTCCGACAGGGAAAAAGATCGAGCCCTCATGTATGCAAATGCGTCGGTTTTGTGCAATTTGGAAGGAGCTAAAATGTTCTTTCCTTCAGTAGGGCGTGGTGGTGTTTGCACATTATTAGGTGACATAGAAGACTCCCTTTTCCTTTTTTCAGCTTCTGATTTTCCTTTTATTATTAGCTTATTGTTCTTAATGAATGCTATATTTCCACGTTCTTTTTCTTGTTTTAGTTGTTGTTGTAGGATTTTACGCGCTTCTATGTTTTCCTTTGAGAAGTCTTCTGTTATGTAAATATGTTGTGGCATTTGTTTTTTATTTTTCAAAATTTCAGCTTTCCTTAATTGTGACGTGAGGTTGATTAGAATTGGTCTAGTTTTTCCATCTTGCTTTTGACCAAGTCTATGATATTTATTAATTTCGAATTTTTCGATGTTAATGTTTAAATTCCCCATTAAATTTCTAATAATGGTAAATAATTCTTCATATGATTTTTCAGTTTCTTTAACACCGTGTATTACTATGTTATTTTTCCTATTCATGTCCTCTAAATACTTTATTTTTCTATTCAATGTTTCCACTTCTACCTTTAAACTTTTATTTTCTTCAATTATTGGTTGTATTTTGTCCTCTATAGATCGCATCAAATTTTCAGTTATGTTCTGAGTAATAATTGTAGTTTGTTTCTCTAATTCTAATTTCATCATTTGAAATAGTTTCAACATATCCTGTGACATTCCTGTAGTATCCATATTGCAATAACTAAACGCTTTGAGATGCGTGAAACGAAACGTACTGCGGATGTATCAAACAAACAAATGTCAGACTTATGAGACTAACTTCACACTTGTTTACGTTTTGGATGAATTGCAGAATTTTTCCAACCTTGAACAGTAGTAACTGGCAGTAAATAATGCTTATTTATAGTGGATCCTGTTCTATCTGCTTTCTAGTGTTGATTTTCGGCAGGTTTGGATGATTTCACTGGAATTTACTTCGATTTTCGATTTAACTTCAGGAGCACGTATAAAACACTGTTACTTGTTTGACAACCGGACGGCGACCTTCAATGAATATCAATAAAGAACAAGCTATTTCAGTCAATATGATTGGGGTACTCGTATCTTGGTCGAGAGGGGAAATAGTAGATTATAAAACGAGGGGATAAAGCAATGTCTTATGACACGGGCGTCATATTGAATCCAGAACACAATGAAGGATGCTAAATAGTTTAAAGTTGTAAGTCACGAGCGAAGCTAGGGAGTTAATACAAGAATCCTGAATGCAGTGAGGGATTCAAGTTAGCCCAAGTCAAAGATACCTTTATCTCTGAGGAGCATACTCTACTTTTCACATCTACGGCTAGGAAAATTGTGTTCTAGCCAAGAAAACAGGTGGCGCACGTCGGCCCCCGCCAAAAGGTAGTCCTTTTGGCGGGGCGACCTAGTGTCGCGCGTCCGAAGCTGTGGCTCCAGCCCACTGTATAATATTGTACTAAATTTCATTATAATTTCATTATTTGAGCCGCTCGAATGACGTACTTTAGGTTAAGTTTTACATGTATAATAATTTGACGTATTCATGCAGGAGGTGCGAAAATTACTTTAGAATACCTATAAGCTTATAGGGGTGGGAAACTGCCATCTTATCTAATCTGTAATATCCCCGAGAGACAGAATCAGGAAGAAAATTTTCTGCGACTAAGACGCTCACACTCCCAAGGGCATAATGCAAGTATTTAGGAATTTATACCCCACTATTTGCCAAACTATCCGGAACTGACTAAGCAAATTAGTATACCAAGTGACTTAAGCACTTATACACTGGAGTGCAAGATTAATGGGCTGAAAGTAGCCATCCAAGCTGCTGGCAATTCATAAAGTGACCTTAGTAAAGTGTAAACTTAACGTTCTGTGTCGTAAAGATCCCGTTGTAAAGTTTTTATTTTATTGCCCATAACCGTATTAGGGTCTTTTCGAAGGTCATAATTATGTCGGGGTACTTTGATATTACGATTAAATTTTTTTGGCAGTTTTTTCAAGTAACTTTCTGATTCTGTTCGAATAGATCTTACTGATTTAACAGTCCTTTATATACTTTCAAAAACCATAAAAGTATCTACATAAATTCTCTCATTGTTTCAATGGAAGTGGCACAAACTATGTTCTGTGATACCTCAGGGTTATACCGCTAAGGTATCATCTATATATTATTAGAAATGAAACAACGATTGGGTTCAAGGGATAATTATTAGAGCACCTTGATCAGTTGAAAGGTAAAACAAGTATGTCATTTTAAAACAAACCACTTTATACATTCTCATTTCAAAAGCCTTCTATAATTTTTTCCTTCGACCTTTACAAAGCTTCTGAATATATGCCAGCTACATAATGCTGTAAAAAAGATTAATCACAGTACGGAATGCATTCGGCTGTTTTCCTTACAATGTATGCTTCAGTTTTCATTTACTTTAATAACACTGTTACTACACGCACACAAGGAGACTTCCTGTCCGTCAGTGAATAAGATTCTAAGGCGTAGAATCTAGTCACAGTCGTATAGGAGGTCTGAGCTTTAGCGCGAGTTTTTAACGTTTGCGTTAGCGTAAACGTCAATTTGCATTGAAACTGAATAAGCGCCGTTTGGTGTCACTAACGGAAAACCTTTTTTTTCAGTCATTTTGACATAAGTGAACGTTTACTTTAACGCCATCGAGTACCTACGTTAAAAACTCGCAATAACGTCTCTATTCAAGTGCTTTTTAGGTTTCCGTAGCCAAATGGCAAAAAACGGAACCCTTACAGATTCGTCATATCTGTCTGTCTGTCTGTCCGTCCGTATGTCACAGCCACTTTTTCCGAAAGTATAAGAAGTATGCTGTTGAAACTTGGTAAGTAGATGTATTTTGTGCACCGCATTAAGATTTTCACACAAAAATAGAAAAATAAACAATACATTTTGGGGGTTTCCCATACTACCAATGGACTGAAACTCAATAATTTTTTTTCATAAATGGAATTGAGTTATCTAATATTATTTTTTTCTAAACTGAATAGTTTGCGCTAGAGACATTTCTAAAGTGGTAAAATGTGTGTCCGCTGTAACTTCTAGAATAAGAGAATGTTAAAACTAAAAAAAATATAAGATGTACATTACCATGTAAACTTCCACCGAAACTTGGTTTGAACGAGATCTAGTATTTTTTTTTTTAATACGTTATAAATCGTAAACCGCAACTTTTGCTTATAATATATACCTACAGGTTTGTACGGAACCCTCGGTGCGCGAGTCCGACTCGCACTTGGCTTTTTACTTCTAGCAGTAAATATAAGACTACACGTCCGTCAGCAGCCGCTTTGTCTACCACTCTTGTTTTTGTTTGTTACTTAATTGTGCAAATGTTTAACTATCGGCTTTCGATATGTCATCATCGATAAACGTTTTTGTCGATAGCGTGTAGAAATAACGTGACAGATGAGTGGCCTACCACAGTAGGACTTGATTGATGGACTAAATTGGATGGACGATAGATATTTTTTGGTATATTATGTGCTCACGACAAGAATGAGGTCATATAGAATTAACAAGTACGCGCCTTAGCGGTGTTTAGCAAAGAAACTGGCCAAGTTCGACTTGTATTTGCACTCGAAGGGTTCCCTTTAAATTTTATTTTTTAACTATCGTTGTAGCGCAAGAGACAAACCCTGTGGAAATTTCAAATGTTTATCTGTTACGATTCAAGAGATACAACCCTGTGATGGAAGGACGGACAGCGGAGACTTAGTAGTAGGATACTATTGGTTACCCTTCTAGAGTACGGAATCCTGAAAAATGGTAACACAATATCCATCAATTAAAGAAAAATTCAATATCTTCGTTTATCTGGAGAGCCCTTATCTGGTAAGGCTAACTACCATGATGCTGATTAGCTTATCTATTTGCATGCATGCATATTTGTGGTACCTACGTACCGTCGAAATATATCTACGTATAATTATGAGATAAAAACAAAACTTCATGAATAAAGGAAACCTGCTTGATTTTATTTTGTAAGTGAAGCTATTTAGAAACGAAACATACAAGGTCTATGTCTACTTTTATGTATAGAATAAACTGATTTATGAACTTTATTTACCAACAAATTGAAACTGCTACAATAAGTAAAGCGCTGTAACGCCGTATAACTTTATGAATGTAAAAAACAACTACAGTCCGCGTTATTGTTGAATCTTTTTGTTTTACATAACAGAACAGAAGTTTCAACGTAAATACATACAGTAACACTGTCGGTTTATTTCAGCCGCTAGTGACGTCGGCAAATATTTATTGGCGCAGTAACTTTTAGATGAGTTGCTCAACTTTGCGCCCACTGATTGTGTAAGTTACTCGCGAAACACCAAAAATGTTTTGTGTCCAACTTCTTCTGCTAGTTTTATTGATGTTGTAAACGACAAGATTTTGGTAAGGATGAGTGTTTTTTTGACTTTCTGGAGGCCAATTCTCGTATTCAATATCCAAGTCTACTTATTATATAAAACCTAAATTTCGCAAAATTTTTGACCGATTGGTACAGAGATGTGAATGCGAAAGTTGTATTTGTTTATTTTTTAAAGATACGAAAATTGTCACTGGTTAAAAATAATTATTGTTTCTAAGATTCTTTCTTTTTAAATTCTGCAATAGGAACTAAAATTCCTACTAACTAGTTTAAAAGACTAGTGGCTTACGATTTAAAAAGTCAACCTTTTTGATGATTTTCAATGACAATCTAACGTCTCCAAAAGAGTTGGCTATTTCCAGTCAATGGAAGTTTCCGGACTTATTTTGGGCCACCTCGAAACGGATGCCTATAATTGAATTTGAAAACGAAGTTGTCTCGACTTAAAATGGAGACCGATTTGTATAACTTTGAGAAAGTCGTTTAGACCACAATGCGGCAGATCTTGACATTAAGAGAGTTTTATTATGAGTCCCATTTCATTTCCTATATCAAAAAGAAAATTTTGTGAACTCAAAACACGTTTACAATATTCATTCACCAGTTGAAGTAGAAAGTGCTATGCTGCTGCTCTCGAATGCCAAAAAGCTGTAACTCAATATTTTCGAAAATCCTATTTGTGGAACATTAAAAAAAAGCTATCCAATAAATGCTACAGTAACACTGTTTGTTTGTTAAGTTTTGGGCTTTGCTTGAAACGTATTGGCAATTTGTTTTCTCTTTTGATGGCATACTAACGCAACCTTGTTAGATGTGTAGAGTACTTCCATACAAACACTATGGCAGCTCAGCTCCAAAGTACTAAGTACCTACTACTAGTATGATTTATCTAATCTATATCGCGTATTTAGTTAAGCAAACTAAGCGTTATATTAGACAGGGGCAATCGACTGGATACGGATGTACCTACTTTAGAGCTGAGTTGTTACCTGCCATACGTCATTATAGTGACAATATTTGTAACAAAAACTGTACTTTCTAGTTTTATATATCATTGGTACTGTCAGAATTCTCTCGAAATTCAGAGTTACCGCCTTTTTCTTGCGAGGCAAGTATGAAAAATTTTATTTTCAATAACATCGCGGTCTTTTGTGCGTGGTTTGAAAAAGCGCTGTAAGGCATCATTCGAATAGAATTTCATAAAGCAGGCTTGTCGTCGCGATTCAAACCGCTTCATATGTATGGCATGTGTTCGACAATTGAACGAGTCGCGTTTTGAAAATAGAATCACTTTCGTGAAGGTCTATTCTTTCTGTTATTTAGTAGTCGTTGTGACTGCGATATTTATCGAAGCTAAGTTTTTTTTAATTTGGTAAAGAGTTTATGGAGCTGCTTTTTTAACACTCTCAGGGCCTGTTTTATCACGTTTTTTTTCGGTGAGTTAGTGCCTATTCAGGTCATTTTCGGTTTTCGTCCAAATCTTATTAGAACAGGTGGACTTCATCATACATTACAATAAATATCATAGAAAAGAAAACAATTTACAAGCTTAATTAAAATAGCTGTAATAAATATTGTTAATGTGATTGTTGGCAGTTCGATGCGCCACTTCTTCTTCTCAGCTAAGACTCCAGGAAGCTAGCTTAACTTTGATTTGTTCCAAAGATCAAATTTCGTTTGTAAATCAATTGTTGTCAATAGAGAGCACCAATTTATTTTTTAATCAAAGTGTTCAGCGAAATAACACAATACAAAAAGCCAGTGCCTACCTAGTAACATACAATCTCTGATTGGTATTTCTAACTTCACAAACCAAATAGTACCCGGAGTTAGTTTTGGACAGCGCTAGAATGTTCCAATCGCACAAGTTTTCGTTCAGTGTGCACACTTGCACAGTGTGGCAGTGAAATGTGTAAACGTAACTTTAGATCACTGCGCTCAAAATAAATCAAATGCTACGCTCGACGAAATGACACTTCTAGAGAGAAGATTTTCTAAGAGATTATACTTAGAAGGTACTGTTCTCTGTTGAGTAGAAAAAACTGCGGTTTTTTCGTAACTGTCTACATCTGGACACCAAGCGTCGCCATTTCGACAACTTCTGTGCTTCTTGCATGTTATAGTCGCATTCTCCATCGGCTACTACTACGTTGTTATTCCACTTTGTACGTAAGTGGCCTTCCATAGGCGCTCAAACCTACAGCCTTTTAGGCTGCGTTTCCACCAAAGATGTGTGAGAATCCGTAGCGAGGATGTGTTTGGTAAGAAACAGCGAGGCTTGGTAAATGAAGCGTTTATATTGGTTCTAAACAAGTAAATCCCTTGCTACTTTCTCGCACATCTTTGGTGGAAACGCTGCCTTGTTTTGCGAGCATACCACTGTCACTTGAGTTTGGTAATTCTTCGGACTGTGTCGGTTATCTGGTGGTCCTGGTCACCTCATAATTTCCTTTATTTTTTTCTTTACCAACCTTGGAGTAACGAAGATCTCAGGAAGTATTTTTTCGGTGAGAGCCGCAACATACCTAACCAGAAAGATATGGGTTCAGAAATAGAAAAAAAAAGTAGAAATAAAGTCCAGCTCAATACTAAAGAATCAAGAAAGGGATCAATTTCTTTCAGTTCAAGTATCTCACAAAGAAAAACCAGTTCAGGAATCGAATAGTAATAGTTCACAAAGAAACTCAAAGAATTAAATCTTCGAGTGGAGGAAAGACTACTTGTATACAATATCGGCAGTAGCACATTGTAGATACTCTTTCGTATTCTGGAGACGCCGTCTTGCTGTCAGAGATTGAAAATCAAGTAGAACTCCCTACGAATGGATTATATGAAAACTGCAATAAATAAAGTGGGGTGGGTACCCACTCTGAATGTTGTTGCTCAACGTTCATAGATTAAAGTACTGTTGTAGAGTAGGTAGGTAAGTATTCACATTACTTTTAATAAGACTGTTTCAAGGATTTTTTACTTTCAATGATATCCTTCTTATTAAAATATTATAAATGTGAAAGTTTGTGTGTTTGTTACTCACTCACGTAAAAACGGTTGAAGATTTGGGTAATAACATTATACTGAATGACATTATAACCCGCTGGGCAATAATGTGATTTGAATTTGGAACGCATTTTGACTGCGCTCGCTGTGCCTAGCAGCGGATGCGGACGGGAGCCGTCGCGGGTTAGAAAGACGTACTTTAGGTAAGGTTTGCATGTCAAATAATATGACGTTTTCGTGCAGGTGTTGTGAATTAATACATTGTTTTCCAGGGGTGAAAGTAACTGATTTAGTCCCGAGACGGCGTCAATAGTTCGAGGTACTAAATAAGTCTTTCACCCGAGGTGAACACTGTGCTTTTCATTACGAATACAAGGAAAGTAAAAATAAAACACGAATCTGAATCAGATGAACTTATCGTGTTAATACAAATCTCTGCTATACGAAAGTATGAACAAAGCTAGAAAAACTAATGAAGATCGGATTGCCGCTTTCCCGACTATATTTTTTTTTGTGACCTGCCTGCTAATCAGCCATAACATTTTCATAATTGGTTTCGGCTGTCAGTTGAAAATAATTCTCTCTAGGGCTACAAAACAATAATTTCAAACCGCTCCTCAGGCAACTTCAGGTCTACTTTCCGAGCATGAGTAGTGAAAAAGTATTTTTTTGGCTGGAAATGAGAGTGCCAAAGATTCACAAGTACCAGAAGACCAGAAACGTGACAAAGTATTTTTTGGCCTGGAATTGAGATCGCTAAAGATTCACAAGTACCAGGAGACAGAAACATGTCAAAGTATTTTTAGGCTGGATATGAGAGCGCTAAAGATTTAAAAGTACCAGGAGACCAGGAATTGTGTCCAAGTGATCCTGGGGCTGAAAGTACGAAAAGCAAAGACTCACAAACTACCAGGACACCAGAATCATGAAGATGAATATCCGAGGATGAGAATATGGGACAAAGAACTTGCGCGCCAGGTCTAGAGTCTACGTAGACGAAGTCGCGAGCAGAAGCTAGTCTAATGTATTAAAAATCACGTGTCACAGTGTTTATTATAGAACTTCTCCGAAACTGCTTGACCGATTTTTATGAAATAATCTGTGTATATTTGGTAAGTTTGAGAATAGATTGAAGTTTATTTTTTAAAAGCAAAACAGCGTTTGCTGACTCAGCCTTTTTCTTTTTGCTGTTCTTCTGTATAAATGGGATAAAAATGTAGGCCAGAATGTGTTTACGTGAAACGTGCGTTTAAATACGCATTTGTATCTAAAAAGCACGTATGCCTACGTATGTACCTCAAAGATTACAACTCAGGGTTGAATGAGCACGACAGAAATCAATCCATCAACTCCTTGAAGATCAAAGCTTAAGCACAGGCTCTTTCTAGTTCACAACATCTTTTAAGATTAAGATCACGCTTCCATTTCGTGTTCCTTTATGAAGCCCACTCATACAGAAAGAGGTTACTTAACCTATCTTACTTTTCACTCGTATAAAATCTGGCCAACATGTAGGTACGATTCTACTTTAATTTGTTATTATAGTGGCAATAGATTTCTATGGCCACTATAATAACAAAAAAAAAGTTACAAAAAAATTTAGAAAACAAATTTTCACAGTGTGTATTTACACACTCTGTGAAAATTTCAACTGTCTACCTATTACGGTTCTTGAGATAGACAGACAGAGGGACGGACGGACGGACGGACGGACGGACAGCGAAGGCTTAGTAATAGGGTCCCGTTGGTTACCCCTCGGGTACGGAACCCAGAAAATGTTAGTCTGGATGTTTGAAAGTAATTTAGACCTTTGACCTGAGGCTCTACATGAAGTGACATTCTATTAGCGAATGCGATTCTCGAAATACCAGATCAAGAGTTTGATCACGTGAGATTTGACAGCGCTTGTCAATCCCATACATTTTTGAAGTTTTGACTATCTCCTTTGCCACGCTGCCGGTGACAAAATGTCAGTCCTTTGCATACGTTCTGGTGAGATAATTTACGCCTTTTTTCAGGCAAAGTCACAGGTAAAAACTAAAGCAACTGTTCTATAAGTAGTCCCGCGTTCTCGCATTAAATCTGATGCACCACCAATTACAATCAACTCTGCCCACAAATTGTTTAGAGTACTTTATACTTGCGGCCCTCAACTTTGTATTGTGTGTTAGTATAAGCTGCTCACGCGATGTGGGCAAAGTTCTGAGCCAGCCAGTGTAAGTACGTGCCAGCCCATGGCCGAACTCTGAAGTGTACTCCGAATAATTCCGGAGATGCCCGAATGCCTAGATAGCCGCAAACTGCCCTAACTTTGTAACTATGTGGAATACTTTGTAAGTGGTAGCTGAATTATTTTTGTTCTAAGATATTTTAAGAAAACATAGGTAAGTATGTAGCTAATGAGGGCCTGTTATGAGAGTTTAGGAAACATTGAAATTAAACGAATTAATTTAGATACCTTTTTCGATCTATGTTGGGGACATGTTCAATTCAATTCAAAATCTTTATTTTGATTAAAGACTCATATAGGGTTAGTAACATTTGTCACTTAGGGTGGATTTCATCAATCAGAAACTGAACGCGATCAACATAATTATGAACCACTTTAACTAGCTGTCAGTGTCATTATTTTCTATGGAATATTGACTCTGACAACTCTTGAACGCAGCTTGATCGCGATCAGATTCATTGGTGAAATCCGCCCTTAGTTTGTAATGACAAATGTAACTGTCAGCAGTGAACCACATACGAACAGTCCAGTCGGTCAGCGATCATTTTCAGAACCCCGTTAGGGCTAGCCATGACGCGAGCCACCATTGATGCTGCGCGCTTGAAAACAATCTACACGCCCCGCGCCACCGCAAATATCCCTGACGCACTGCAGTGCCATGGCAACCCTAACAGTTTTCTAAATGCGTTATTGAATTGGACAAGGGTCCAATATCTCTCCCACAAGCTGCATGTGTGGAGGTACAGAATGCTCTAAAGAGCGACGCCTTCAGGTCTGCAGTACACCGTGCAAACCTGCGGGTATCAGCTGAATACCAGTATTTTAAATGCAATACCTGCTTATCTGACCTCCATAACTCAATTACTGGGTAAAACGATACCTAACACGATTGTCAAAGAACTAGAATGAGAGATAAGTTTTTTTTATTTTTATTTGTGATGGGTTTGCTCTTGACCTTAGTCTTGGTCAGAAATGACAGAGACAAAGTCTATGATGGAGCGAGCTTACCCAGAAGGAGCCTGTTTACTCTAACTTTGAAGAGATTAGGGTTGTAAGCGTTCGGAAACACAGACGCAGGCAGAGAATTCCACTCTTTTGCATTATAAAAGACGTTTGGAATCGCTTAGTGCGAATTCGTGGAATAGCAACAAGGTAGGGATGGTAAGCTGCAGTGCGTCTGGATGTCCGATGGTAGAAGGGTGCTGGTGGAATGAGGTCGTGGAGTTCTTGGGCACATTCGCCGAAGTACAATCTGTAGAAGACCGACAAGCAGGCAACCTTGCGGCGATGCGCTAAGCTGTGAAGCTTGGCATCCACCAGTTTTTCGTCACCGATGAGCCTCTTAGCTCTGCGTTCCACCGAGTCAAGCGCGGCAAGCTGGTACTTGGCCGAGCCATCCCAGAGGTGGCTGCAATACTGAATGCAGGATCGGACTTGTGCTTTGTAAAGGGTTAAAAGCTGTCCAGGCCTGAAGTATCGCTTCACTCTATTCAGGATGCCCAGCTTAAGATAGAGATATTTTGAAAGTATTGTAATTATTTGTAATTATATTACCAGCAATTATTTAGTAGATATTTAAAAAACTTTGAAAAGATATAAAAAGGCTAAAAGAGACAGCTCACAGAGAACACATTTCGCAGAATAAGCCTCCATAAGTATAGCGCAGTGGAATGAAAGGTCGCGAGGGAATCCTAAACAAATACTAATTTCGCTTTTAATTGAGTTCGCTACACGAAAAATAAACGTAATTACAATGAGCAAAATCATTACTTTCTTTTTAATGTAATTACTTTGATAAGTAAACTTTTGCTTTCAATCTTATTTAATTTTATAAAAAAAAACAATCACCTCAAATCCCAGGGTAACGAGATGACTGCGCAACCGCTGCTAGGCACTGCATTGCTAACTTCCGTACCACCAAGCCTTGTAGTGCCATAGACATTGAAAGCCCGTGAACGTTGACTGTCAGGTGTCTGTGACAGATCAAACTCTTCTGGGCACGTATATTATAAGTAATGGTGTCTCTTTTTGGACCCGTTGCGGATCCCTTGCCTGCGCCTCAAATTAATACTATTCGGGTTTCGGGCAGCCAAACATTCATTTTGCTGTTCTTAGAACCAGTAGGGTTGATTCAATCTCAGGATCAAAGGGCTAAGAGCTTAAAGAAGTTATATTTGGATAGCCTCGTGTAGGGTGTACGTGACCGGAGGTAAATGTCGACGCAGCGTGGCCCCTCAAGAACACACGTGACTGCGAAGAAATAGAAGATCTAGACCGGTGGTTCTCAACCTTTTGCCAAACGCACCTCCCTTCAAGAATAAAACTACATGCGCTGTAGTATAGCCAAAGTGCTGTTATGGCACATAAAAAAAAATGAATTTATGCAATGGACCACATGGTCCATTGCATAATTTCATTTTTTTTTTCATCAAATCAATCACAATAACACTAACATTAGTGTTATTGTGATTGATTGTGCGCAATGGTTACGTTGTACGCATACAATAAAATAAGTAACTGTTGGGGTGTGTGGAATCTTGTTTCTAGGTATAACTTTCAGGTCCAGCTTCCTCAGACTGCTTGGTATCAAGGCATTACTTACAAATACCGAAAAAATGTATTCACTTTAGGCACCTAACCCACTCTCCGTCTCCGAAATGGGGTACGCCCGACCGTTTGAGAACCCATGACCAACCCAGACAATAAAATAGTCCAAATAAAGTAAAAGAGAACGTATAGCTGATTGAACTAGTAATAAACTAAGTTAACTGAGACAGTTCGGCTATAAAAACCGAGAGAATCGAAGTGCACCTTACGCAACATGAAATTGGCACACGTTCCTATTTTTGTGATCTTCGGACGAAAGTTAATGTCATTTTTTCAGGCCAAAGTTTGATGAATTAAAATAAAGTTTATTGGCACAGAGAAATTTACTGATTCCGTAAAAAAACCATACCGTAAGTTCTGACAAAAAAATAAAGCGAGTTGACTTGGACGCATACTACGAACGTTAATCCTGGTGGTGGTGCAAGAAAAGAGTGTCTGGAAAAATAAGCATAACATAAAGAAAAACACTACAAAGTAAAAAATAACTTTAATTTTGGAAGTCGGTGTTTTTGTTTGTTTCTTCGTATTTTGACACCGACTTCCGAAATTAAAGTTATTTTTTACTTTGTAGTGTTTTTTTTTTTGGAAGTCGGTTGAATTTTTTGTAAAAAGTTTTTTATTTTTCACTTTTTAGTGGTACACCACACCTTACAACACCACTGTAAAATCGCAGAAAAGCAAAATACGCAATTTCGATTACTTGGATGACATAAAACTATCATCCAAGTAGAACGAATTCCAGCTATTTCGATTTAAAATCCAAAGTTCGTAACCGATTTTCATAAAATTTAAATGGGAACAATCTGAATTTTTCAAATCAGTTCATAATTGTCGGAGTTACGAGGTAACAAACATAAGTAAAAAAAAAAACATACAACCGAATTGATAACCTCCGCCTTTTTGGGAAGACGGTTTAAAAAGGGACAGTATAGGCTACTTAAAAAAATATTATTTTATATAGGTGTGTTTCTCCTTCTAAAGTTCGTTGAGTCACGTTATGATCGGAGACTACTGTGAATGTCTGGCGTGCTTTTATTCCTGTCTTGGCTCACTCTTAACCTCGGTCATGCCTGATGATAAGCTATAGGAACAGTTTTGCGATTCTATAAATATGTCGAAGTGAACACTTAGGTGAAGTGAACGACCACTGCCAGCTCAGTTTTAGTTCACTTCGCCTAAGTGTTCACTTCGACATGTTTACTGCCGGTCGATTCTGTAAACATGTCGAAGTGAAGGCATGGGTGAAGTGATCACAAAGTGAGCTGTCGAACCATTCAAATAAGATGGAATGACAGCTCACTTGTCGTTCACTATACCTAAGTGAACACGGTGAGATGTCAACAGAATCGACCGGCAGAATCGCACTGCTGAGCTGTCAAACCATACAAACAAGATTGCATGACAGCTCACTTGCCGTTCACTAGGTACACCTAAGTGATCACGGTGAGATGACGACAGAAGCGACCGGCCCTCAGCCGGTCGATTCTGTCGTCAGTATGTCTCTTGATGTGAAGCATCTACTGACGTACCTTGGCTGTAAAACTAAGTTGTATGCCGTGACGTGACGTCACATTACGATGCTTCCATAACAGGTACCGTAGTGTGCCTGTTACGGATGACGAACTGTGGAACCAAAACTAGCTGTGCCCCGCGGCTTCGCTCCTGTCAACTGGCAATTTTTTAAATTTTTTCTTTCACAATCTTCTCGTGACAATAACAAATACAACAAAAAATAATTTGCGAAATCGGCACAGCCGTTCACGCGTGATGCGATGACCAACAGAAATAGGGATTAATTTTTATATATATACTCGACATAGATTTAACACATCAACCGGGCGTCCAGGAACGGCTTTTTTATTTTAGTATCGAAAGACAAGAAACCATTTCACAAATTATAATACTTAATGGCACTGATGTATGTGTGTGCCAAGTAAAATATCAAACCATGCATACAAAATTCAATCTCCTTCGATCCCAGAGTTATCCATATTTGCAAGTCTTCCAAAGCTTACGCAAACGTAAGCGAACTAAATCCTAAATCTGATCGAATATGGATTGAAAGGCCTCTGAGAGCTTTTCACATTCATTTGAGTGATTAACTTTTACATAAAAGCTCTGTGGGCTAAGGTTGAGGTGTTTCTTAGGAACTTTTTAAATGTTCTGTTACTTATCTAACAAGAGGTGTGTTTTGTTTATTCGTCATTATTTTTACCTGACTGCTTCAAACGGAACCCTCCTTTTTAAGCAGTCAGGTGACGAAACAAATGACAATCAGCATTATCTGCCTAGCCTTTTCCTAACTATATTAAGGTCGACTTCCAATCAAACCGGATTCAGCTGAATAACAGTATTTTACAACTACCCGTAACTCGGTAACACGGTATACCTTGGCAAAACTGGTGTCAGATTTAATCCGTAACAACTGCCAAAGACTTATAATTATGCTGGGACAAACGGCGTAACGTGCTTTCTAAGGTACGCAGGAGTCTCGGTATGGTAAGATAGTAACCCATCCACGGACTGACTTCGGCTGGCGTTGCTTAACCTTAACAATCGACCCGTGCAGGTGTTATTATTTGGCCTCGAGCTCCTCAAACATACTACTCCATTTTAAAACTGTTGACTCCATAAAATGTTTTTAAAGGGTCTCAGCAAAAAGCAACAGAAGGTAACAGCTTGTTACTTTTAATTTTCCGTAAAAATTTTAAACACGTGTGTTGCCGACTAATGAGCGTTAATGCACTTTTTCGGGCTTTTTCCTGAATTTATTTCGCTGGCATATTTTTTCCCAGCTGACCAAAAAATCTGGCACAAAAAAGTTAATCGTTGCTAACGATGCATATACCTTTTGATATTATATTAATTTTAAAGGCAGCAAAACTTGGCAAAACAGTAGCTATTCTAAGGAAAGAAAATGAAAAATAACGCTACCATTATCCCGATTTAATAACAGAAGCCAAAATTGCCGAAACAAAGACCTCACATAGATCTAACAGCGGTTATTTATCAACAAAGCTTACCCGCGTATTGTAAACTGTGCCACCATTTTTAAAGAGCCAACGACGCACTGTGAGATATGGTGCTTATTTAATAATGTGTGGCATCTGCTCCTCGGTCGTAACGTTCATTACATGCCGGGAAGCTAATCCAATTTTACGACCACATAGCACTCCGGTGATGTTTTTCTGTTCTTGTTGGCTCGTGAGCCCGACTTTGTGAGGGAAATTTTAAGTTAAATTGTAGAGCAAACTTTGTGAGAAACTTGTTCCGTGGTTATCTGTAGGGGTGAAATGTAGAATATGTCGCTTTTGTCAGGGAATTTTAAAGTTTGTTGTAATTAGGGGCATTGGAGCAGCGTCTGTTGGTAGTGGGTAAGAACTACGGCTGCGTTCTTGATTATCGTGAGTTCTTTTTTTACTGCTAACACTCACACTATCATTATGATTATCATCATCATTAGATTTGCCTATTGCAGTGGACTGTTGACTTACATAGACCTCTCCGAAAACATCATACTCGATAATCTGCTTGTTACACTCTCGCCCATCTAAAATTTACTACCTTGCATCATTTATGTAGAAGTAGATAGATAGAATAGGTATATTTATCTTTCTTTATTTTCCATTTAAGAGCTTCTTCTTTTGTGTTTCTTTATACACAAAAATATCTTTGGAACTCTTACTAATCACGGCTATAATTTTCATCGAGCCCTTTACATTTTTTTACTTTTCACTTACGGATTTCTCTTTCCAATTCCTCTGCAAATTTTTCATTTTCCTTCCTTAACTCATTAACAAGAAAACTTGGATCCCTCTTCCTTCCCAGTAAACCTCAAAATCTTTTCGCTTAGAAAAATATGTATTTTTTTAAAATCGTTAGCAAGCGACATTAAATCCGTCTGATCAATATTCCAGAATGTTCGTTCCCACTCGTTTCCTACGGATTATTTGCATTTTATTCCCTCTCCAACCATTTTATTGAATTGAAACTTGGCAATCTGAAATAATAACAGTGATATTATATTTGCGTAAAATGGATTGGACGATTTGCTCGAAGATTTCAGCTGTGGATTTATACAATTAAGGAAACCATTTCTTGTGAAGAAATTCTAACTACCCACATGTAAAAGTCGTGGTATCATAATACCTACCCCCCTATTAAATATTAGTTCTCAGCCGCATCCGTTTAGTCTGAAATTGACCCCAACAATTGTGAAAAGGCTCAAGGTAGATTGATTGACTTTCGATGAACGTGTTGTTAATTGCGAGCAAACATGGCGGACGTGTTATCCTCCTACTAAAGTCGGAAAGTCACTAACTTGACTGTGGGCTTGTCAATTTTCTATATCCGTTTGTTTTCGTCTAGATTTCGCGTAAAGACGTAGGACAGATAACATAAAAGCGAAGTACGGAGGACATGAGGCCTGCCAACAAGCTCGTATAGTCAATTCTCGGCTCAAGACTCAGCCAGTCTCTCCAGTTCAAATAAGCAAGCAATTCGACAAACGCTTGAAATTATGAAGAGAAGCGTACAAGACAAATAAATATGTTTTTTGTATTGTATTTGTATATGGAAAGGGCGGCAATGTCGTCGTTTCTAGGCATACGATACTAGAACCCCGAACATCAGTTTATTAGAAGATTTTCTGGCAAATCTTAGGATTTACTCGCAGCTCACGGTAAACGTTATTTATTTTTTGGGTAAACACGTAGTAAGTCCATTTTGTAGGCCTTTACCGATTCGATTGGGATAGCTTGTGAAGCCTTTGAAATAGTTTGAGCTAGATTGATAGCACCTGGGTTATTTTATATTCTTTCTTATACTTACATTAAAATTTTCGCAAATATGGCTTGAATAGCTCGTTACAAACAAAGATAAAATAAGTATACAAACTTAACAATACTGAAAAAATCAAAACAAAAAATAATTGTGCAATTAATGTGTTATCATTTCAGATTGCCAAGTTACAATTCAATAAAATGGTTGGAGAGATAATAAAATGCAAATAACCCGTTTAATGAGAAGATTTTGTTTATTGCGCTCTTATTCCGGGTCAGCCTTATTCAAATCTTTTCAAAAATTCATAGCCGGAGCCAATCCAGGTTATTTTCTTGCAAAAAATCTCGTAAACGATATTACGTAATAGGTAATAAAAGTTTGTAGTGAAGTTGCCTCTTTCATAGTCCATTCGATTAAAAAAAGTTCCGAAAATATTTTTCTGCGTTACTGCACTGCTCGTTAGCTGTAACACAGAAAAAGTTTTATCAAACAATGCTGGCAATGTATGTAGAAAATTACTTTATGCACGGTTTTGTAAAAAATCAGGTACAGAGACTTTGGTGTCGATTGAAAACGTAAGTGACCTGTGAAATGTTCCCGCCGCGGAGGAATGGAAAATTACATTTAACTTTATCACTGGCGAGTCCAACTCGAATTTTCTAGTTTCGGCACAGCTTTACGGATTTCGTTGTAGTTATTGAGGGGAACGTATTCAATGGAGACAGCTGTTTGTGTGGACGCGTACGGTATTTCTTTTGTTTGAGCGTTTCATTCGGTGTCGTTCCATTTTTAAAACCGAGCATATTGAATGCACGCGGTATGAAAACTCTTTTAAGTCAAACCTTGTGTTCCGTAACTACTTATATACTGTTGGATCTTTCCGAAATATACTGGCCAGTACGCTGACGTCATAAATTGACGCCATATTAGATAGTATTTGTGCTTGTTTAAAACAATCATTGTTGCAAATATTACAAAAATACAATAAAGTCTGATGCACACACACACCTGTTTGATGTCCTAATCTATAAAATTCTATTAAGTCCTAATTTAAAGCTGTTAAAGTATCTAAAAATGTACGTAACAATACTACGACAAAAATGTTCGTGTAAGCCCACTGTTTTGATTAAAATAATCATTAAACTTTCCGTTTGAGTTACGATTAATCGTAATACAAATTTCTGAGAGGATAATTCAAAGTTGTTGCTGATCAAGCAAACTTTAAAGATTGTGCTAAAACAAAAAAAAACATACAATCATCCGAACATAGTACCTCCTCCTTTTTGTGAAGTCGGTAAAAAATAAAGGTTTTAGGAAAAAGATAAATTATAAGATAACTACCTATCTTTTGCCCGCGACTTCGTACGCACATATCACGTTTTCCCGCTCTGTTGGGAATTTCTATAAATCCTCTCTGAATGCTTCCCTACGCTCCCCAAGGAACCTACATACATGCCAAATTTCAGCGTTCAAGACCCGTAGTTTCGGCTGTGCGTTATCTGCCAGTCACTCACTCACTCAGTAACCGGTAGAATGGCACCGGGGACGTTTAGCCCCGCACTTTTGAAAATACCGTTTAATTCCGCTGGGGCTAATGGTCCCGCGGATTCGCAACCGATTTAAAACTTTATTTCTATGAGTCTTGCGGTTTATTTTCGTTTTTGAGCGATTAAACTCTATGATAAATTATATTTTTCAACTAAGATCACACTTTACGTCTATAAAACTTGTATTTATTGAGAATTCAACCCATTGTTGAGTTTCAGTAAAGATTTAGATAACCATAATAAGCAACGTCGAAATTACGGTTAATGTCAGGGAAGAATAGAAGAAAACCTGTTGCAACGAAAACAAGTAACATGGGACACAGAATGAGGAAGTTCTATAGTACGAATCTATAGATAAATGATAGTAGTATTTATTCGTTTGAACTTCATGTACAAAAGTGGTACATGGACGGACTTAACGCAACAAGTAATTCTCTACCAGTTAACCTTTGGGTTTGAAAGACTGCACAACCTTTTTAGGGTTCCATACCAAAATGGTAAAAAGGAACCCTTATTGTGTGACTAAGTCTGCCCGTCTGTCACAACTGGATATGTCAAGAACTACTAATGCTATCAACTGAAATTTGGAATGGTTTTAGATGACGTTTGATCAACTATTTTGCAAATAATAAACAAGTAAAAAAGCTTTTTTTTTGCTTCTGGGACTGAAACGGATTCCTAAAAATCGAATTGGGGATACTAGAGCATATGGGGTATGAATGACTTCTACTGCACATTCTCAACCCTGTTCAATATTTTAGACCGCATGGTTTTCGACTCTTGACGAAAAAATTACAAATTTTTGACAGTTTTCTCCCCCCTGTATACTCCCCGTAATTTGCATGGAGATAAATCTAAAGTTTTAAAGATTACAGGAAAAACAAAACGATGTCTCTAAATAACACAGATTTTCAGAAATAATCAACAAAAATTTCATTAGGTCCATTATCGGTCAAGAGATGGCACTGATCTAAAACTGCAATATACACCGCAGTGTTGAAATACTATTTGGGAGGTATGCGGTACAGAGAGTAAAGTCCCGCAAATCCCCATTGAAAAGGAGGATCCTCCGCCCAGGCGGTTGTTGTGCCTGGGGCCGGCTACTGCCCGATAGTTCATATTCGGGTGGATGTATATGTTCAAATCGCATGGTAAACTCTGCTTCGCCGCCAGTTGGATAGATGGCGTCGCGGTTCTTTTTGTTGCGATGCAAATTCGTTTCGTTGATCCTTCTTGTGGCGGCATTGATGCCTCTACATCACTCCCCCCCGGCAACCGGAGGTCGAAAGTAGTCGAGTCGTCCATACATCTTGAGATGCTTGCCAGGCCAGTGGAAGGTTGGTTCCAGTGAGTCGGAACCGGAAGTTGCAGAGTTCTCGGTGAGTCGGAACTGTTTGCGGTGCCCCAGTGAGTCGGGGTGATGAGATCCCAGTGAGTCGGGATGATGCTGCAAACTCCAGTGAGTCGTCGACCAGGAGAGGTTCTTCGAGGCTCTTCATGTGATTGGCCGAAGGTGCAGTGTGGTTGACAAGGTCGCTGATGAGGATGATAGAGACTGAGGATGCTGACCAAGAATGCGCGGCTGCTGCATGCTGGTAGTCAGGATACCCGTAGAAGCCGTTGGTACTGACTGGCTGTATGACTCGCTGCTCGAGAGCTTGAGGTCATGGAGTGAAGTGGTGATGACGTCACGCTGAAGTAGCTGCACGAAGGCTGCGCTGACGTTCTTCGTCGAGGGTCACCAGTTTGGGGAGGTATGCGGTACAGAGAGTAAAGTCCCGCAAATCCCCATTGAAAAGGAGGATCCTCGGCCCAGGCGGGTGTTGTGCCTGGGGGGCTACTGCCCGATAGTTCATATTCGGGTGGATGTATATGTTCAAATCGCATGGTAAACTCTGCTTGCGCGCTTTAGGATTTTTTTAGTTCGCCGCCAGTTGGATAGATGGCGTCGCGGTTCTTTTTGTTGCGATGCAGATTCGTTTCGTTGATCCTTCTTGTGGCGGCATTGATGCCGCTACAACTATGACAGATATAGGCCTCGCCGATGAAAATTTAAAACATTTCATGTTTTATATGCTGGAGGCGCACCGAGGGTTCTGTAATCCTCGGTGCGTGAGTCCGACCGCTCTTGGCCTTTTTTTATAAATTGAAATATATTAATTTGTCCAAAACAATAACTTTCATAAAGATGAATATATTATGATTGCTTTATTTTGTAAAATTTATACATTACATGAAATCAAATAAAACTGTTTGTAAAGTACAAACCATACTTATTAACACACCTGTGTCACCTGTGTTTGACGTAAAAATGTTGACTCAAAGCACACAGACCATTACAAAAGTTAACCCGACATGATTTATTGTACCGTAATCAATTATAAGAAATGGACATAATTAGAGTTTTTGTGTTTTTCTGACCAATCAATATAGTACATGTGTATGTATTTACCTACGTAACATAAAATTATAGGACGTGTGTTTGGGAACATAAAGGCTCTTACACCTGTTTTGATTTGAACCTTTTTTACATTCCTATAGCTGCGCAACTTCGTCTGCGTCACACTTTTTATTAATGCTTCGCTCCTATTGGTTGTAGCGTAGTGATATAGCTATTCGACACAAAAATATTTTATAGAATTGACACCTGAACTTTCTGAGATTGGAGTGTTAAACCAAACAAACTCTAAACCTTTAAGATTATTCTTCTGAAATATAAAAATCATGTATTGTTATCAAACTTCTCTGAAACGGCTTGACCGATTCAGATTGGGCACTTTTATTTGACTTTTTTTTTATTTGGTAAAACAAAGTTTACCCGGTCAGCTAGTATAAGTATAATCCGAAAACATATTAACTCTACTCATCGTACCATAAAATTTGTTGGCCAAACTATACAGTACACATAGAAAGTTTGTACAATATTCTCTTCTCACACAAAAGCCCTCAGGGGCAAACCTTTTACGACGGCGTGTGACAGAAGTTGGTCATTGTTCTGCGATGGGCTGCGAGGCTGCCACGTCATCACATGGTCGGTTAGAAATTGGAATTTTAAATTGAGTTTAAATACATTTTGTACGCCGCGGTGTGTTGAGGAGCTTATAAGTAATAACAGTAGTACGGATTGTTAAGCAACACTTGACGAGGACGGTTTGTAATGGCACCTCTGTGGCTTGGTACCGGCCGTGTTTCTTTGCCTTTGACAGTTACTTCAACAAATCTGACACCTGAGGGCTAATTCTACTATTTTTATAACTTTCACATTCGCATGTCAATCGCAAACTGTCAAAAAAGCCTTAATTTTCATACATTTTTGACAGTTTGCGATTGACATGCGAATGTGAAAATTAGTAGAATTGGCACACAGTTTTGCGTTTAAATTCAAAATTCAAAAGTCATTTAGTCAAATTACGTTGAGAGCCAGCACTTTTTGAACGTCAAGTTTTATAAAAGACCTCGAAACGCCCGCCCGTCACCACTTCCTAGTGTTTTAGCTGTGGAGAAGTGGCCAACAAACTCCCCAGCAACACATCAGCTGTCTGTTACGTTTTAGGAACTTGTGACTGTTCCTAAATTACCCCAGGCTGAGAAAATTTTCGCTTTTCCTAAATTACTCTAATAGATAAGGTTGGTCCCCCCGAAGGGGGAGAAACACGCCCCAACCAACGCGTGTCTCCGTAGGACTCAGACCAGACTGGACATCCTCCCGCCTTTTATGAAGTGAATTCCAAAAGTATGAAATAATCCAATGCCTTATCACATTGATAGGTCAAAGTTTGGATTGAAATATATAATAGAAGGACTTAGGAATTCATAGTTATGAAATAAAATAGGAATGGTTTCAGAAGCTCACCATACAACAAAGGGAAAATCAATTACTCTATTTTAATTAATAATAGATCGTGTGAGAAACCTTTACGCTAGCGTAACTGGTATAAGGTCAATAGTTACTCGCACGATACCTCACATCTGCACCCATAGCACTCAGAGCAACACTTCCTTAAGTGACACCAGCGGCTTTTCAGCGACAAAGTGTCGGCAACACGTTTATAAGAAACGCGGTCCCTAACAGTTTTCTCAAAACTGAAAACGTGACGAGGCGGCTTTCCCTGCGCCAACCGTGCGACCGTCCTTGTCTAGCAACGGAGCGACTAGTTCCAGCGGCAGAATCGTCGACATCGCGCTCATGGAGACACGGTCCCTAAACAGCCCTTAGACTGTATAATATGAGATAGATATAGTCAACCCAACCCCAGGAAGCGCACTCTTTGTACAACAAGTACATCTGTAAGACACAGTGTTCGTATCTGACCGAATCAGTGGTCGCAGGTAGAGAATATAAATTTCAGAATCAATAAAAATACAAATAGTTACTACAATCGAGAGTTATAAACTCAAGAAGTAAATATAGTTGAGAACTTCAACTCTTCAAGCCTATAGACAGCCCCTAAAGCGCCCACCCGTTGCCACTTCCTAGTGTTTGGGCTAGAGAGAAGAAATGGCACAACAAACTCTCTAGCAACACGTATCTGTCTGTTCTGTTATACAACCTATAGACAACTAGGATTGCCTGCGGCTCCGTTAGTGTCACTGTATATAATGAAACACAATATCAGCCCAGAGTAAATTAGAACAATAAAAGACTCACCCATTCACACCAGCACAAACACACACACATATTCAATACTAAATTCTTTCCAACTTATATTAATCTAATAAATACTACTTTCACTCGCGATACAACGGTTCTACCCAATCTCGCCATATGGCATTGACTATCATTCTGCGCACTAGCCTATCGCCTACAGTGTCTAGCGATTTCAGAGACATCGCTTCGTCCTAATCAATTCTAACTCAGCTCTCTAGCTCCGTATCCTTTCAAGCCCTAACGCTGAGTGCCGCGCTTTTCCAAAATCACGAGCGTCACCGACCGGCGTCCTGTTGGGCTTTTTGTCCAATTTCTTAATAATAGCCCAAAAGTGCCTGTGGGTTTTACCCCGGTTAAAGTGCACATCATAAGTGCTGTGCTTTTTGTTCATTTCTCGGGTTTCAGGTACAAGCGCCTTAGTAGATAATGTTATCCGCTAACGAATTGAGGAGAAGGTCGTATTTCCACTAACGTAAAACATTGCATTCGAATAACGTCTGGCAAATGGCGCGTTTGCTTCCCATTAAAACAAAGATTGATTGATTTCCTGAGTACCAAATCTCATGCTACATATTTCAAAAGCAGATACTTAACATATTTTGTGATTCTCGAAATTAAGTGGACGGCTGGCCCAGCAATTTATGATCCTTCAAGTATCTGGCAACATGTGAAATGTTTTGAAACGAATTAAATAAGTATTTAATTATCTAGGAGTGACGGATAGTCACAAACTCAAATGTTTATAATGAGTAGAATGCAAAGTAATGTAATACTGTAGTAGTAATGTTTTGTGTACATGACACAAAAAAAAACAATATTATATGAACACATACACATACCTATAACCTGTCATAAAATAACAACTTATAGACACACAACATGATAATATGTCTTGCGTTCAACACAGCGACCAACTATTTTTATAGTTTAAATAATCATTAATAGAATAGTATGCCTTCGAACAGAGGTTAGATTTTACTTTAGCTTTAAATGAGTTAAAAGGCAGATTAAGAAGAGTAAGTATAAACGGATACCAAGCCCCATAAATGAATCATGGGCCTTACGAAGTCGGTGTGTACTGGTATTAAAGTTATGGATGTCGCTCGTTTTACTGTATAAATTTATATTTTGCTAAAATATATAAAATGTTTGCAAAAATAAATTGAGATGATACCGTTAGAAACCAAACTCTTTGAAAATTTATCTTAAACGTAAAAACGTTATTAAATTAAATTTTAATAAAACTCTTGACCCTAGCTGATATTTGCTCGCTCAGCACGTTTTTGTAAGACAAATATATTTTGTATATCAGCAGCATTTCCCCACAATAAAATACTGTAGGACATAACACTATGGAAATAATTAAAATAGACTAGACTCCTTACCCAGTTACTGGGTTGTGCAGATCTGATAAGCAGTCACTCCATGGTAAAGTACTGCGGGTCTAAAAAGGACACTTTAGCAGAATCAGAAAGAACATCACGCTACCCGTCACTGTCAAATTTTCCCTAACAACCTTGAACCTCACACCAGTCTTGCCAAAGGATATCGCGTTACCCAGTCACGAGTTGTGGAGGTCGGATAAACAGTCACTTTCTAGCTATCAATCGATTTTGTGTGTGACTAAGTGTGGATAATACTCAAAACTGAACAACCTGGTATAAAAGGGAATTTCTCGATTTAACTCGTCCATAAAAGATAGAGAGGTAGTAAGATTCTCGTCTAAAGTGCAAAAGTGACTAAAATAAATTGCCGAACGTCTGTCTTCGTCCGGGAGTCGTGTCCCACTTAGATTTCATTCGTCGCAACGATCGTAAATTGGATTCTAAAATAGATCGTAACTAAACTTTGATTGGAGATAAAGAAGATAATAATTTTATATGAAAGTCATTCAAAACTGGATATTACAAATTATGATCGTTAACTATTCGTATGATTTGCTTTACAAGCAGCAACTACTTAGCACTCTTCAGGAAATCATACCCTGAGCTAAGTCAGCTTATTATTAATACACAACCCGAGGCCTGCATACACATACGGAAAGGTTACTTGCCTAGGTAGTTATTTAACTGACGGCACGGTTGGGCGTGGTTGAGCGATCGGCTGCTGCGATGCGTGTCGCGGGTTCGATTCTCGCACGGAACAAATATTTGTATGGCCTACAGATAGTTGTTCCGGGTCTGACTGTTTGTGTATGTGAGTTTGTATGTTTGTGAACGCACCCACGATACAGGAGAAATTCCTCCTTACAGAAAAAAAAAACGTTGCCCTATAACCCTGTTTTTTTTTTTGTAAATGTTTTAATTGCAATAAATGTTTGAGTCTTTCGAGTCTTATATACGATTCCCATCCAGACCTTTGTAGGTCATCCACCCATCTGGCAGAAGTTCTGCCATAACCTTGTAACACATTCCTAATAGCAGGCTAGTATGACACGCTTCTGTTCCAAATAGCTTTTATTTTGGCACTTGAACAATATTCATCGTACCGTATGTCTTAAGCTCCTGTTGTATCTTTTAAGCTTCTTTCCGAAGGCTGTTCAACGAACGTAATTAATTTTATCTTCGCAATATTAAAGTGATTACGTTTGCCAGTACGATATGTAATTGGTAACCTACGTGTTGCAGTTGATCCTACTAAATATTTATATTTAATTATGCTGTACTAATTTTTGAACAAGATACGCCTGTAATCTGTAATCCGGGGATTGACATAAGATAGTATAATTTCAGAAAAAGGAAGGAAAATGTTCTGTTTCGAGTTAGTATAAAGTCATCGAAAATAAACTGTTATTGCTGCGGATATAATCGGTCTGAAACTGCAGTCCGACTCTGTAAACATGTCGAAGTGAAAAATTAGGCGAAGTGAACGAAAAGAGAGCTGTCAAACCATAAAAACGATATGGCATGATAGCTCAGTTACCGTTCACTCCACCTAAGTGATCACGGTGAGATGTCGACATATGAACCACGTTTTCGCGATGTCAGTGCTATTATTTTGTATGGAAAATTGACACTGTCAAGTCATGAACGCAGCTTGATCGCGATCAGTTTCATTGGTGAAATCTGCCCTTAAATTTTTATTGAAAAATAAAACAACCTAACCATGTTAGGGATATTTCTCCCAGCTTTTCCGTCATCGTGGTCACATTATAGACATAACACATTATCATATTGTCTAGATTAGAAGCTTTTCTTTTGAAGCCCTTGCTTAAAAAGAAAAGTGAGAGAATGTAACGACATATTAAAATGTGACAGGAATCGACACCCTTCTAAACTTTTTCAGCTTCAGGTACTACATGCAAGTAACAATCACAAACTTATCAATAGTACAAAGCACAATGTTATTAGTAGTCAAATTGTAACATTGAGCCATCAGCTGACAAAGGCGTCCGAACCACACAGATAGTGGATTCAAAATGGAACGGAACTAAGTTTGAGTCGCGCCAATTGAGAGTGGCAAGTAGTGGCAACTTTGACATGGGTGTTATAATTAAACCACTTGCGACTGTCGGATTTGATGGTGACGTGATTTAGTTAATGTAAGTTTAGTTGTGGCCTTGTTGCGGTGAAATTATATCATTTCACATAATTGATATGGTTGTGTGTATTTTTAGAAGAAACAGACACTATTTTTTTTCGTGACGGCACTTGGGGGTGGCCTATGTCCAGTTTACAGGAGGAAATTCTGCTGTAATGATGATGAGGATGTTTGAACAGCTAGTAACCTATTTTCCAAGATATTTTATTGCATTTTCCAGGGTTGCGGCATTTGTTCAAAAGAGTCACCGCAGCCCTGGAACGCAAGTCGCGGGATTATTCGCAAGAGACACCGTGGCTCCGGAACACAAAGGGCAATGAAGGAACATGGATGGGTTTTAGTCAGTAGAAGTCTGACACTCCCTCCCGCTACACCCAGAGCGGGAGGAGTCATTGGATGATTTCCCACCCTAAAAAAAAAGCCCTGGAACGCAAAGAACGTTAGGAGGAAACAGATGGGTTTTGGACAGTACCTAAGCGTCTGGCACTCCCTTTCGTTCCTTTCATTAATACAGCGTGTTAAATACAATCCAATGGCAGCACATCATGATATACCTACCTATTATTAAGTGTTGCACGAGTCCGCCAAGCACTAAATAGTGTGCAGGCAATATTTCACGTTTAAATAGACGCTCCCCATTATTTACGAGGCACAAATTTGCTTAATCCGGAGTATTTAATTTATGTACACGTTCTAATAATTTCTTGCTTCACCTTGCTTGCTTTGTGACATACGTTCACAAATTATAGTGAACATACCATAGTGGCAAAATTGTAATGTAGTTTAACGTGCTTTAGGACTTTAACTGAAGAATAAAACTGAAAACCCTTTTTATTCTTCCGTTAAAAAAATCTGTTCATTTGACATTTCTATAGAGTAAGTATAGGTTTGGTCATCGTATCACGCGTAAACGGCTAGGTCGATATGGCTAATTTTGTTACTGTCAGGAGAAGATTCTTATGAAAGAAAAAAAGTAAGAAAGTTGCAGTTGACGGGACTGAAGCCGCGGGGGATTGCTAGTATTCGATATAATAAAATGCCAAACCACCCTTAATTTATTATTTTGATCCTCAGGTAAAAGTTATTCGATTATTGAAAAGTCGGCCCTTAGAACTATTTTTTTAGGCATATGACTAAGGCAATGCAATCTTACTACAAACTTGGGTGAAAGATAATGAAGTCGGGATTTTTGTCGTTCAAAGCTTTTCCTAAATTGACTGAAACAGTTGCTGTCACCGTCTTTGTACACACGATGAGATTGAGCATAAAAATTGGTGAAACTTTTCATATGAATACTAATTTAATCCCGTGGCCTATCCGACAGGAAACGTACCTTTGTCCGGGATAAAAGTATCCTAAAACACTCAGCAATTGTGTAGCCTTCTAACATTGGTTTAATTTATAAAAAAATATTATGAACTAACTGACCCGCGCAACTTCGTCTGGCTCACATTTTCCATTATTGCTTCGCTCCGATTTGTCTTAGCGTGATGATATAAAACCTCGATAAATGGGCTATCTAACACTGAAAGAATTTTTCAAATCGGTCCATTAGTTTCGGAGCCTATTCAATTCAAACAAACAAACAAACAAATCTTTCCTCTTTATAATATTATTATAGTGTAGACAAACAGTTTTATTTCTACAATATTAGTACATGTAGTTGGCAAACATGTTTGTCCGTATGTATTCAAGGATATTAATTAGAGTTAGACGCCGGTGACGGTCGTGGAATTCAACGTTTAGTTGAGTGCTGCAACGTTCAATGTAATGAATTTGCTCATTTTATACACACGTACCTACATACTGACTGAATATTCTGTGTGCGAGGTATATTATGAGCGGGAAATGTTCAGGTAAATAAATGCACTTGAAAAGTCTGTTGCCACAGTTTCATTTTTTGTTGATAGGCGCTGTTTGAACTCAGTCTCACCTGAATGTTTTATTAGTATGGGTAGAACCTTAGAATAATAACGCATAGAAACCTAGTACGAGTGCAAAAAGTGAGGCAGATAAAACTTAGCCTAATCCGTCAAACTTAGCCATCAGGCCGTCAGTACTCAATGTCACGTTCCGTCGAACACAGCTCGCGAGTAAATAATTGAAAATGACAGTTTGTTGCGTGAAAGGATGTTATAGCACATCAGGAAAACAAAAAAATGTGATAAAATAACATTTCACAAATAAGTACTCACATTCTATGCACTATTTTTACGTAAATCGATAAATAAAACAAAATTCTAATAACCTAACTTGTCATAACACAGTGTTGCTATTTGTGAGGAAAAAATACCCACATTGCTTTCATTCATGTTTTTCATTTTTGTAATTTTAAAATACATACAATACTTACTGTTAGTTCATATCAAACCCGATGTTTTAACATTGTTTATACTTATAACCCATCAAGCATTCTAAACACAAAAAACAATATCTCATTCTTTATGCGATTTATTTCCTTTTATTTTGAAATAAATTGAATTATACCTTCCGAAAAAATATGTCATATTACATGAAAAATCATGTTTACCTTTTCCAGTTCCCAACAACATAAAATACTTGCCTTGATAGCAAAATAGTAATGCGTCTTCCCATATTTTGTGGGTAACGGCTTAGTAATGGTATCACTGAAAGCTATATCTGTGTGCGTTAGAGGAACGTAGACACATTCGGCTCACGCACACAAAGAAAAAAAGTGGACACACGATTTTGCTCGGGTTTTGTTCTAGACGCGGCTTCTATGCGTTATTATTCTAAGGGTAGAACGTAAACAATTTATTAGTGTGGGCGACTAAGGGGTATCAAAAAGTATTTGTAAGTTCTACAGTTTGCTTGTAGTAAAAAATAAAAAACAGATTACAAATTGCAGTTGATTCTATTTGATTTTGTTTTAGATTCTTTTTCCGGAAAAATCAGCAAAAACGAGAACAATCTGACGAAAATTGTGATTGTGCTCATAAAAATTACTATTTTTTTATATATTAATTTAATTATTACTTAATTTATAGCTTACTAGCTGTCTCCCACGGCTTTGCTCCCGTCAAATGGCAACTTTTTTTTACATAAAAACCGTCTGATAGTAAACAAAAACTACAAAAAAGAATTAGCGAAATCGGTTCAGCTGTTCTCGAGATTTGCGCTTAGCAACACATTCAGCGATTCATTTTTAGGGTTCCGTAGCCAAATGGCAAAAACGGAACCCGTATAGATTCGGATTCGTCATGTCTGTCTGTTTGTCTGTCTGTCTGTCTGCCCGTCCGTATGTCACCGCCACTTTTCTCCGAAACTATAAGAACTATGCTGTTGAAACTTGGTAAGTCGATGTATTCTGTGAACCACATTAAGATTTTTACAGAAAAATAGAAAAAAAATACATAAATTTCGGGGGTCCCCATACTTAGAACTGAAACTCAAAAAAAAATTTTCATCAAACCCATACGTGTGGGGTATCTATGGATAGGTCTTCGAAAATGATATTGAAGTTTCTCATTTCATTTTTTCTAAATTGAATAGTTTGCGCGAGAGACACTTCCAAAGTGCTAAAATGTGTGCCCCCCCCGTAACTTCTATAATAAGAGAATGATAAAACTAAAAAAATATATGATGTATGATTAATTACCATGTAAACTATCAGCGAAAATTGGTTTGAACGAGATCTAGTACTTTAGTAGTTTTTTTTTAATACGTCATAAATCGTATAATACGATAATGGTACGGAACCCTTCATGCACGAGTCCGACTCGCACTTGGCCAGTTTTTATATTATAGATTGAATTATTAAATGAATTTAATTATGTTTTATAACTTTCTTTTAACACACATACAGACTTATAAACAACTACACTAATTATAACGAAATTGTGTACAAACGCGTATGTAAATAAATCATTGGGCTTTATAAATAATCCACATTGCTGTCAATATCAAAAGTGCCCAGAACACTGTCAGAATTGCCGCGTTGAATGACAATGCTGATTATTTGGCCGAAGAAAAACCCAGCCCTCTGGTCACGTGAACAGTTAACAAGTTTTATGCTGATGTCGGACCAAACGGGCCTAATGGTGTTGTTAATTTCTTCAAATTATTTTTAATCTATTAATTTTATTAATATTTTTTGTCGCGTTTTTGTTACGGATAAAATGAAGTTTTTATAAATTGTTCTTATGTAACCTACAACTACAACCAATGGCTTATTTGCCTCAAATAAGCTATTTTACTAAAATAGTCCTAAGTAAAATTTCAGAACTTTAATTTTTTTATTAAACTCATATTTAAAAAGAAAACGTATAAATTAAACTCACGCTTTTGATATAGTCAATGTTGATTTTCATAAACAGATTAATTAAAAAAACCATGTAGGTACGTATAGTTAAATGTACTTAAATAATATGTATAAACAGGTTCCCGATTACGTAGATCAATCAAATGTTAATTACTTTTAGATGATTCTGCGAATCGACCATAATATTTGCTTTATATTCAACTAGCACTCTGCTTGCGACTTCGTCCGCGCTGCAATTTTCTTGTGATCCTTATTTTTTTTTTAAAGAAATGAGCCTAGTCGATTATAACGTAGCATTGTAATGGTGAAAGAATTTCTGAAATCGGTCCAGTAGTTTTTGAGTTTATTCGTTACAAACATACAAATCTTTCCTGTGTTAGTGTAGATTGCATGCAAAAAGGTTGGTGTCTAAAATAATAGTAGGTAAGTCGATTTTTGGAGTTTATGCAGTACTACAAAAATAATTTAGGAACTGTAGCGTCTGCTTACGTCTGTGAAATTAAGTATTCTTAGTTTCATAGGCGTAGGCAGACGCTACAGTTCACTTCATAATAAATTGATAAATTATGAGCGTATTAGCGCGAGAAAAGAATTTTATTAAAAGTATATCTGTTTGCAATGATGGTTCAAAGCCAGCAAGCACCGTGTAAGGTTTTTTCAGCAGTGAAACTTCTCATTTTGGTCACACTATTACATTCTGTTTGATCCATCTTCGTTCATACAACTTCTGTTTGAAAATATGTGTTGGTTTCGTACTACACAATGACATATCAGAGTGCAAATTCTACCAATTTTTAAGCAACGTTCGTTAAAAAATCAGACAAGTGTGAGTCAGACTGGGCGAGTCTGACTCACACTTGTCTGATATTTGGGAGCATCACATCAGAACCGAGGGTTCCCTACAAAGTAGGTACATCTGTTACTTAAAATAAAGACCCGTTTTTTGGATTAACTACATATATATAGGTTTCAGACTTTTCCCTATACGTAGTAAGACGATATTAGGTACGTGCCTCATAGTTTTAGGCCAACGGCAAATCCTAAAGGCCGCTGTACACATTGGGCCAAGGCAGTGGGCCAGCATGTTGGGCCAAAATAATGAATTCCAAATGTCGCTGTTTACATATTGGTCTACGTTTGCCAACGAGTGAACACTGTTTGCGAAGCACGCCAAGATCCTTTGATTGGTGTACGTAAAACCGACAGCATTCGGTTGGCCGGCCAATATTGCCGCCAACTACCAACCGCCAAGTAGGTCTTTACACGCTGGCCCAATACGCTGGCCAACTGCCTTGGCCCATCCGGTACCAGTGAGTGACTGACAGACAACGCACGGCCGAAACTGCTGGTCATAGGAAGCTGATATTTGGCATGTATGTTGTGGTTTCCTACACTCTTATGGGAGCACTAACGAAGGATTTCCCGAAATTTCTAAGGGAACGGGGAAAAACGGGGTATGCCGTACGAAGTCGCGGGCAGAAGCTAGTACCCTATAAATTTTGACTCCCATCGAAAAATACGTTTTTTGCGGCATAAACGGCCGTATCTTATTTTTACGCTAACTTGGGAGTTTGGTTTTTTCACAGCTTCATGGTACTGTAGTTTCAGTATATGGTTTAATTTCACCTCGATACCATCACGCGTTTCCGAGATAAAGGGTGTTGACAAACGGACTGACAACAAAGCGATCCTGAAAGGGTTCCGTTTTTTTCCTTTGAGGTACGGAAACCTAAAAAAAAATTATAATTGGCGCTCTGACCTCTGAGGGTCCGAAACTAAAGGAGTATGGATAGCTACTATAAGAAATTACTACGTTTTCACGTCGTTACATCGCGTGCTGGTGTATCTACTTACCGTTTGGGGAACAGAGGCAGGAACCTTAATGATATTAGACACACGTGATGTGTACCGATCCTAGGGGTTTCTTACTAAAATAAAATACCAGGAATGGTTCCTTGGTGTATCCGCTAGCATTAATATGTTAGGTATATTTATTGAAGTAAAAACTTCTTTAGTGGCGTTGAACATTTTTCTTGGGATGGGTATAAAATGTTAAACTCACGTCAGGACACGCTACTGCCCAGGTAAATTTACATCGACGCGTGTGCGTTGCGAGGTGTGTGCGGCGCATGCCTCGCAATGTCTTTATCCGCCTATACGCGTCCTCGCACATTTTTGGTGGAGACGCAGCCTTAGCTTAGAAGAAGAGAAGTAGCGCAACAAAATCTCCAGCAAAAATATATACAGTAACAAATCTAGGATTGGTTCATTTGTCAAATAAATAAATCTGATTGTACTTTGACGTATCGAAGACGAACACAACACTATCAGTTGTGATATAATTACATGTTAATACCATTATCACTTTTACAGTTTTTAAGAATTTTGAAGATAGATATTTCCTGTCCGACATTACTTGCATACATGGGCAAGTTTCCAGCGTAAGATAATTATCTTACTGATAGTGTTGATATACGTGAAAGTTAGTAATAAAGTAGTCTGGAAATAGCAGTTCACACAAACGTTCCTGTCGAGAGATAGCTTTCTGTGTTCGGAACTTGCACAACCAATATTCCGCTTCGAAACCTACCTTTCGTAGTTATAAGATAAGTTCCGTATACTAACCCAAAAGCGAATTCCAGTACAACCTGTACTCGGCAACACGCCAAAACACGAAAAAGGGGAACAATAAACTAATACTACAAAAACAACTGACCGGCGTGAAATATTCCTTATTTGATAAAAAACGATTATTCAAGCAGATTTATAGGCTGCGTACATACGGACCGGTAATAATTCACACTTACACCCGTATTACAATCGTGATCGAAGAATTTCTTCTATTAGTTTAAAGACAGTGTGTTTTGTTTTTGTTTGTGTACAAACATGCGTAGCTACCAAGGTTGCGAAAACGGACAATGAGTGCTATTTCAATGGAATAATGTATTGGTTTCTTATTAATTATCACTACTGTTTCAAAATCGGCTTCTCGGAGCCCATCTAATATTCCGCCGCGACCCCTCCGCTGTCCGTCTATCCTTCCGTTCGTATATCTACCAGCGGGCTGTATCTATAGATTGTTGAAATTTACACAGAGTGTCTATTGCTGTTATAACAACAATTAATATAAAAAAAAAAACTTTTTACAAAAAAATACAAATGACTTCCAAATAAAAAAAACACCACAAAGTAAAAAATAACTTTAATTTCGGAAGTCGGTGTCAAAATACGAAGAAACTAACAAAAAGTAACAAACGACCGTAAAAAGTTTTTTATTTTTCACTTTTTAGTGGTACCCCATACATAACAACACGCAAAATACGCAATTTCGATTACTTGAATAACAAAAAACCATCATCCAAGTAAACGAAACTTCGTAACCGATTTTGATAAAATTTAAATGGGACCAATCTGCAAGATAAAACAAGAATTTTTCAAATCGGTTCATAATTGCCCTCCTCCTTTTTGGGAAGTCGGTTAAAAATGAATTGGGCTCCATACAAGAAACGTGTTTTTCTCATTTTAGAGTACGGAACCGAGAATCCGACTAGTACTTGGCCGGTTTTTTCCTAATTTCAGCAAGATCTTCATACCCTTTATGCCCCTGTTTTTTTCATGGCAAACAAGAGGTGAATCCCGAATTTGGCAGTGGCTGTTGGGTGGGCCGCAGTCCACTCAACTTTGAGAGCCACTGGTTTAATGTATTTAATTATTCTTAATGTAAACGTTCATAAACTATTTTTTTTTTACTTTTGATAGGCACGCATTTGACCACCTTGACTGTAATACATGTTTGTTACTAGCACAAAAGTATGCTAGTAGCTTGCATGCCATAGACATTGACCAATCAAAACTTGCTACGGCACACTGACGTGAAGGTACTTTTACGCTTTTGTGCGAGTTACAGACATATGTATATACTATATAGGCTTTATTCTTGTACTAAGTTAGAACAGCAAGGAAAAACACGCTATAGTTCTTTGGAAATAGTCCGATAAGTTTAAAACTTGGCCATTTGGGGCTGTTCGCTTTGCATAAAGTTTGTTCTCGTCGGCCGTTCGCTCCTGAGTCCGTTATAGCTGTACTGGGAGTTCGGAGATGTCAGATAGTTTCGGAAAGGAATAAATACTATTTTTATTCGATTTTTTGCTATAAATTACTGGAATAGTTCTAGTTCCAGCTATTCAGGTTATAAACCTAAAATCAAGTCAATCAATCAATCAAATCGTTAATTGCAATCCATAATGTACACATATAGGTGGTAAAATAAATAAAAATAGAAACAATTATGGACCCCGTCGGGCACAGCAAAATTTTAAAATAATTAGGAGACCAACTGTCCACCTTTTTTTCTAATGTTTTTCACATATTTATATTCCTTTTATTTTTTTTTTTTAAATACATATAATTTACCTATTTTAATATTGCCATAAAAAAAAACATTAAAAATAGTAGCCCACCGGTATCGGGAACAGGGTCCAAGCTACCGGTGGTCAGGGCTCACATATAATTATTATTATTACCTACCTACATTTTTATTTTTACGATTAAATTACATATTTAGTTGATTTATTGTTCTTTCGCTTGCATTTTCTGCATTTATATGTTTTATATTATATTTATTTTTAGATGAATACTTAGTTAATGTTTTTAGCATTCCGAATATTCGTGAATAACGGAACACTTATAGGATCACTCAATTGACTGTCTGTCCGTCTGTCACAGCCACATCGACTTTTAATACAAATAAAATTATATAAGGCACACAGGAATAAATAAGTCACATGCTCCTGTACGACAGTATTTACAATGATAGGCATACAGTATAATGGTACACAGTACACACACACAGTATCTATAATGGTACATATACATCTACATTTTGCCAGTTAATATAAATACAACTAGCTGACCCGTGCAACGTCGTTTGCGTAACATTTTTCATTACTGCTCCGCTCCTATTGGTCTTAGCGTGATGATATATAGCCTATAGCCTTCCTCGTTAAATGGGCTATCTAACACTGAAAGAATTTTTCAAATCCGAGCAGTAGTTCCTGAGATTAGCGCGTTCAACCAAACAAACAAACTCTTCTGCTTTATAGTATTATAGTATAGAAGATAGCTAATGCCCGCGGCTTCGCCCACGTGGATATCGGTTAGCAAATTATATATCTAAACCTTCCTCGAAAACCACTCTATCTATTGGTGAAAACAGCATGAAAATCGGTGCAGTAGCTTTTGAGTTTATCGCGAGCAGACAGACAGACGCGGCGTAATTTGTTTTATAATATGTGGTGATAGTGAAGTTCTTGTATACTAGGGTGCTTGTTCTATACTTGTGTGGACGGGGCTCAGATCTAGGCCCTGGATTGCTAATTAAATTAAAATTAAATAACATTTAATTCGACCAACAAAGGATCATAGTACACATAATAACAAATACAAAAACAATGATAAATTATATTGAGCAGAAAGATAATAATAATCCAACTTTTTTGCGACAAATGGTCAAATACTTACTGTGCGGTTTTATTCGTGGAGCCATTTACAACATTTCATCAAGTCAAGGTTATTTAGGTCAAGATTGAATAGGATTCTTTTCAGCGAGCGTTTTCCATCGTCCAGCGTGTAAACGCATGCCTATGAAACTCAATAAAAATTTAGTGAAAATCTACATAGCCTAGGTGCTACTACACCCGGATTATTTTTACGAATCTTATGATGTCCCATTCGACCAAAATTGGTTAATTAGTTTATAAATAGAGTACTTAGTAGACTGTAGGTTAATATGATGCCAGAAAGCCCGCTGGATTTTCCTTTAACTATAGTTTATAACCTCTAACTATTGAAAACTTATACTTATGGGTACTGCAACAATCCTCATCATCATCTACCTAGTCTTTTCCCAAATATATTGGGGTCGGCTTCCAGTCAAATCGGATTCAGCTGAGTACCAGTATTTTACGTGGAACGGCTGCCTGCCAGACCGTCCCACAACAATAGTTTTGGTTTTCAATCGGTTTTCCCATCTCAAAAATAAATCCTTTATAGGTACGTAAAAGATTCGCTAACTCGGCTTAAACTAAGCCGAATTTAAGATATATATACATTCTGAATTTAAGATATATATACATTCTGAATTTTATATATTAATATTTTAGGTTAGTTATTTGAGGATGAGAATCTGATTTGTGATAGAAAAAAGGCTTTATGAAAAAGTGGACGTATTTTAGTATGACGGCTCAGTCTGTAGCTAGTTGATAGATTTTATCTACCTCTACGTATAAAAACTGATAGAAAAAATAATTGCACGATGTTTTTTTAGGTAGGTACGTTCCTAAAATTGATTTGTTATTTGAAATTTATTCTTTATCGTAACATTTTCTTTCAATAAGAAGTTAGTGTGGTTATTATTTACGTTAAACGAAACAAAGAATTTCTATAAAACAATGAGTGCATTTCACACTCAATACAAATAGTGGTATTTAAATATTAGTGTAATTTTCGATAGTTTACATTATCAATGCGTGCATTGAACCTCGGACTCTTTGCACAGTTTGTGTTTTTTTGGTAACCATAGAATTAACAACCATTGTCCTCGTAAAATAAACTATTTCAGTCCTCTTTCCTACTCAAAGGCCTCCCTCCATTTTTCAAACGGTTACGATTTTGCGCCTTTTCCTTCTGATTCATTTATTCATTCATTCCACTATTTTTTATTTATTTACTAACAATTACATACTTGTTTCGAACATTACGTATTAGATAACGAAGGCAGAAAGCAGGGACCCGTGTCTCTACTTCAGGGCCTGTCTTGTCCTGTGTTTTCCTATGCTTGTCAGACGGCAGATATAAATCGCTCAGTCCCATTAGAGTTGTGAATAGAAATCTCTTTTCTTGTGCCCGCGTTCCTGCAGATTAAAACATTAGTGATATTTAATAATATTGTTCATTGTATCTGTGGAAGCTGTTCTGCTAAAGCGCTGGACGTCCACAAGCCGATGCAAGTGATTTCCTATCGGAGTTTAGATTGGATCCGGCTCTAGCAAACTTCCGCAGTTGATCCACTTCCAGTATTAACATTTAAGTTAGTTAGAGCTCAGTAAAACATTAGTAATGCATTAGACAAGGTTCCTAAGTTTGTTTACTACTGTATTAGTAAGGTTTAATCTGTAATGTTTACTTATTATTACACTGCTGTTTGTTGTCATCTGAATAAATAAATAAACAAATATCTAACGTTGACACTAGTCAACGTTAGCCTCTTCTAGTGGATGATGAACACGTCATCCACTAGAGAGGCTAAAGATCTATTGTCTATGTTCGAGATTGTAATGATTGTTAGTTGTTTTTAAGATAATAAAAATTACAGTTAGGTACATTACATTTGATACAGACACTTTTTTTAAATACCAAATACACAATATTCATTATCATTATCGCAGGTATGAATATTGTCCGACGGGGCGTTCGTGTTCCACGCGCGCCTCAAAGAGAGTCAGCATAGATGGGCCCGAAAGAGGCGACGCTGCCAGAGTTGCGGGACTATTCGAAAGAGATACCGCGGCTCCGGAAAACAAAGGGCAATGGAGAAACATGGATGGGTTCTAGTCAGTAAAAGTCTGACACTCCCTTCCGCTGCATCCAGAGCGGGAGAAATCATTTGAAGATTTCCCATCCCTAAAAAAAAGGTGTGAATATTTCCATACGATCAATATCGTCTTATTTGCCTAGACTTTTCCCACCTATGCTGGGGTCGGTTGCCAACTCTAGCTAGATGCAGCTGAATATCAGGATCAACAAGAAGCGACTATCCATCCATCTGCACTATAAACCCAATACAGGGAATATTGCCTAACAAATGATAGTAAGAACAATAGAAATTCTTATTGGCTTTTCTATGATGACTTTTTGCCAATAATTATTTGTAATTAGTTCATGTTTATTTATTTATTTTTAAAATGTATCCCACTGCAGCGCAAAGGCCTCCTTTTCTTTATTCCATCCCTCCCGACTTTGAGCAAGTGTGGACCAATCGTGCGTAGGCGTCAAGCTTGGTCCCGCCATCTTCGCCTGGTTTCCCGCGATGTCGTCGGCTACTTTCTGGGGCACATTGTGGTTACTTTCCATGCCAATGAACCGTTCGACATATGTATCCGGCCTAGTAGATTTTTTTGTTTTTTTTAATAATTATTAAAAAAAACAAAGAAAATCAACGCAGCTGCAGTTTCGTCAACGTGTGAGCACTACAAACTACCGTTCAGTAAATTCATACAAAATACAGTAAAATAAAATACTTACATACTTGCTACGTTCAAACAAGAAGAAGGGACTGGAGAAAGGGTAAGTCATAGATAACTTCCGGGTAAGAAGGTTCAAGTAAAGGAATTAAATACCCCTACTTAAAATGAAGCGCAGGTAAGCAAGTATTACGGATATACCCAAATATTAATCCGCCCCAAAAGGTGTAAAATATTTCTTGAAGAACCCTTATACATCAGGAGAGCGATGAAAGTAGCTTTTGGGTAGCTTAAACAGGTAATAACCAAGATTTAATATCCGGCAAGTGAGTAACCAAACACATAAACCCATGTTTCATCCACATAGAGCTTACCTATATGAAAATTTGGTGAGGTTAGGAATGAGGATATACGCAAATACACACAGGTGCTTTTTATTTTACGCGTGAATTTAAGTTTATGTTCTGTTTTTAAGACCACTTCTGAAGTGTGAAAAATCCGCATTTTCATGTGACCCGTTAAAATTGTATATCTACCTATCTTTGAACTTCTTTTTTTTTTTAAACGTTGTATCACACTAGGAACTATCCTGTATCGTGGGTGCGTTTACAAACATACAATTTCACATACACAAATAGCCAGACCCGGAACAACTATCTGTAGGCCATACAAATATTTGTTCCGTGCGGGAATCGACACGCAGCGCAGCAGTCAATCTCTCAACCACTGCGCCAACCGTGTCGTCTCACCTTCACATATCCGATATACGAGTGCGTATGCATGGCTGGAGATATAAGGATAGTTCCTATCGTGGAGAAAGTATTCATCATCTGCCTAGCCTTTTCCCAACTATTTTGGGCTCGGCTTCCAGTCAAGCCGGATTCAGCTGGATACCAGTATTTTACATGGAGTGGCTGCCTACCAGACCTTCACAACCCATTAATTGGGTAACACGGTACTCCTTGGCAAGACTGGTGTCAGATTTTCTGGCTTCTGACTATCCGTAACGACTTCCAACGATCTCCAAATGACAGCCGGGACCAACAGCTTAACGTGCTTTCCGAGGCACGGAGGAAACTCGGTATGTTAAGATGGTCACCCATCCACAGACCAACCTCGGCAGGCTTTGCTTAACCTTGAAGATCGACCTGTGAGGCTGTTATTATTTAGCCACGAGCTCCTCAGGAGAAAGTATTAGGGTAAAGTAAACGTTCCTTGTCACCTGAGGGCCAATATTCTACAAATTTTTAACCAATTTTCACGTTTGCATGTTAATCGCAAACTGTCAAAAAGCTTTAATTTTCATACATGTTTGCGAATGCTATGCGAATGTGAAAATTTGTAGAACTGACACACAGTTTCTATTCATACCTTTGCATTTTTTACAATACATTCTCTATCAGTCAACCTTTACTATTGTAGAGGCAGTTACTATTCGACCATAGATAACTATCTAGATTCCGCATTGTTGACTGTTTAAGATCCACACTAATCAGTTTTCTTCCGTTTTTATAAATCTAGCTCCATTTTTTTTTGGCCGGATATTTACATGTCCCTCCGCTCTGAGCGGTGCGCATTGGTGAAAACAGCATGAAAATCGGTGCAGTAGTTTTATCATTCATCGCGAACAGAAAGACAGACAGACAGACAGACGTAGCGGAGGACTTTGTTTTATAATATGTAGTGATACAAAGTATGGAACGTTGACATATTTTACCCGTCTCCCAAACAAAGCTAAACTGGGGTCAGAGGTTGTGTTTGTACATGATACACAGACACATAAAAGTAGAAGTGAAAGCTCCTAGAGTCAGCATTATGTTGCGGTCCCCTTCAGGGTTGCCATGCGCTGGTTGTAACATTTGCTGATAAGTCGCCGGCTCGTTGATGGAACCAGGTTAATTGGTAATCTTTATTTGCTCTGGATATACCTGGGACCTGTTCAATATAACTTAGTGCTTATTTATACAAATTAAGCAACGTTTGCATTCGCATCTCAACTGCAATCTGTCAAAAATGTAGGGAAATGAAGGATTTTTTGACAGTTTGCGATTGACATGCAGATTTCAACGTTATTTTAAACAACGTTCGATTTGGCATTCCCTAATTGAATAATGCGAAAAATGTGTCAAAAACTGATATAATTTTCACGATCTCGCGACAGGTGTTGTTTAATAAAGCAGAGAATGTAACATACAAAATAGTAGTATTGTCAGATTGTCGCTTGTCACTTGTCACCGGTCAGTTTTATTTTAATAGAGCCCTTGCGAATGCCTAATTTTCATCCGAAAAAAGGCGTTATTTTTTCAACACAAGGCTTTTTCTTTGGTTATCACACAGTTTCATCTCAATCTCCGATAATCCTTTTTAAAAACGTAAGGTTACGCTTTCACGTTTTAACCAACCAACATGAAATTCTGCATACACATCGTCAGAGGTACAGAAAACTACATGGAGTACCTTTCATCCAGTAAAAAGCATAGTTCCTGAGGGATGGGAAAATAACTGCTAAAAAGAGGTATCTGTTTCTAAACAATTATTCTGGTATGGTAGGCGCCAGATAAACTTGGAATAAAGCTCATTGATTTTTCCCCAATCTCCCTTCGTAGATACCCGAACAATAAATTATTAATAATTTATCACTATAGAGGTCGTTTCACGACAAATTAATTCTGTTTTTGATATTAAGAAAGTCAATAAATGTATGTGGGTCAATGACCGTTATTGCACATTTATCTGGTGTGCAATAACTTAACTGTACTGATTGCCAAAATTCTTTCAGAAATAGAAAAATACAGTATTGTTGTGTGAATTCACTTTATATCCGGGATCAATGCACGGTTTCTGTAGAAAATGCTATACGAACATACCCGCGGGTAAAAGCTAGTCATATATGTTTGTGATTGTGTACAGTTTTACATACGTCCAAGTTTCCGTTTAGTTCTACTAGTTTCTAGTTTAAACGGTGCCATTATTCATAAGTTGATAACTTAGCGAGTCGATCTATCTACAGCAGTTTAACTCACGTCCTTGCAATTGTGAAGTAACTGAAGTATCTTCTTCATAGGAAGCCAGTACTGCAGTCATCCCTTTATTATTATTAAAGATGTCGATACGAATTTTTGTCTGTAATCAATTATATCTCCACCTTTCATGATCTAAACAAAGTTAACAACGGTATTCTTATATTGTTATTGAGTGGTATTTTGGGACCACAAGAAAAATGAAGAAAAGTACAGTTAACAACTGTCAAAGATCTACAAATCACAACCAGGAACTATATAGTTTACCGTGCTTTCCGAAGCACGAAAAAAACATAATATTTGAGTAACTGACATGAAAAGAAGAAACCTGAACGGCTGAACAGATTTGAAACAGGATAACCATGACCTGGCTTAGAATATAAATTATAAATTGTAGTGTGTTCACAATTGAAGAGAAAACTACTGAATAGATTCTGTCCTTTTGCATAAATAATAAAGAGTACAAGTTGATCAGGCAAACGTTCTTTTGCACAAAAAAATACCATATGACCTCTTCTCAGATCTAACAAATATACGAAAAAAATTTCATTAAGATCGGTCAGGGAGGAGTTCGATAGCAAACATCAAGACCCGAGATTTAAAAAAAATATTATTATAAGAAGATAATGCTGCTTTCATCCCGGGACGGCAGCTCAATTTTTTTTTAAATTACTTTTTGTCTCCCGCGGCTTCGCTCCCGTCAACTGGCTACCCCACCTAACCGTCAACTGGCTACCCCACCTAACCATTTTTTTGCTTTTAAACCTTCCCTGTATTCTGGTGAACTAAACAAAAGAAGAATTACCGAAATCGGCCCAGCCGTTCTCGAGTTTTAGCGAGACTAACGAACAGCAATTCATTTTTATATACAAGACTAGCTGTCCCCCGCGGCTTCGCTCCCGTCAACTGCATTTTTAATTATTTTTTTTTGCTTTTAAACCTTCCCTGTATTCTGACGAACTAAACAAAAAAAGAATTACTGAAATCGGCCCTGCCGTTCTCGAGTTCTATTTCATTTTTACATATAAGATTATGAGCGCGAAACTATAGCTTTTGTTAGCAGCAAAAGCTACAACAGCAATAAAATAGCTGCGACTGACGGCAATTATCAATTTACGCCTACGCTTGCTCTGCTAATAAAGCAATTCATGAAAATGACACTCGCGTTAATTTGCGGTTAATAAGCATGTGTCATTAGTGTGGCTTCGACACGTGTCTAGTAAAACTAAACTATTTTGAACTACGGTCAGTAGCACCTGAAAAGAACTGAAAAAAGGTCATGTCGACGAAAATTAACTCGATTTTAAAATATTTTTTCATAACTCACAGTCGAAAAGTAGGCCTGAGGTTGAATGAGGAGCGGGTTGAAAGTATTACTTTGCAGCCCTAGGGAGAATCGTTTTCAACTAACAGCCGTCAAATCCTAATGAAAAAACAATGATGAAAATGTGGCTGAATAGCTGGCCGGTCACAGAAAAAAATAACAAAATAGTCGGGGAACATACGATCTTTATTTGTTTTTTAGGGCTTTGTTCATACTTTCGTATATTAATTATTGTACATCTACATACCACAGTGAATTTCTTAAACTAAAATTGTTGCTTTAATTAAGTCCACTATGTGCCACTACTGTGTATGAACGTTAAATGAATAAACTAAATATACGATCATCAATAAGAAATTTGCTCAGCGAATCACCATTAAGACACTTTTTTTTTAAGTACCAAAAATGGAAACACAAAAATTTAAATTGAAATGCACAAGTACTTCTGACATAGTTTCGTATCGGAATCCAGGTTTGACCTAGGCAAACTAGTCAAGAATAACTTAGTTACCTACTTGTACGTATTGTCAAATTGAGTAAGGCTATGTTGCTAACTTAGTAAATCTATTGACTAGCAACTGCTGAAATTGAGTACAAGTGTTTCATCGAAGTGTCAAAAAATATGCGAAGCAATTTTGTTTTTGTGTTCCGAACCTCTGTATAGAAAAACGGTTGTCTGTCTGTCGGTCTTGCTGTCTATCTGTTTTTCTGTCTTTCTGTCTGTCTATCTGTCTGTCTGTCCGTCGGTCACAGCTGATTAACTCCCTAATCTACTAGACTGATTTAGTTGAAATTTGGTGTAACCTTCTGTGACCCAAACATATTGCCTTGCTATGCCTTTTCGCCATTAGAATCGAATGCTAAATAAATAAAAATCAATCGTCAAAATGTATGTATGTCCATGACTCCGTAACGACTGACCCAAATTTGATAATTCTTTTATAGTTGTGTTCGTAATTGTCAGGGCGAGGTTTGTATGAAATAAAGTTTTGAAAAAAAAAAGCTGGTCGAAGCCGGAGCAGTCCACTAGTTTTTTATATATTTTTCACTCAAGAATAAATTATCAAAACTAAGGTTTTCTGTTAGGTTTTGTTGTTAACCTCAATCCATAGAAGACAAAAGCTAAATTTAACTTAACCTTCTAAACAAGGTCAAAATTAACAAACCGAACACATTGAACCAAGAGTCAGTAAATTATTCCGAGATTTGGCAGTAAAACGGCATAGTAACTATAATTACGTAATACTAGCTTGAGCCAGCGGCTTCGCCCGCAGTTCTAGAAGGTACTCTCGTGATAGTCTTTGAAATTTCCCAGAATCTTATTTATCAGTGTACCGTATTTCATCCAGATCCATTCAACCGTTCTAGCTTAATTGAGTAACAAACATATGGTTGAACTATCCATCCAAACTTTCGCATTTGTAATAGTAGTAAAATTCAATGTTTCGGGTAGAGATAGTTTACTCACTTAAATTCAGATTATATTTTTCTTTTCTCTTTCATTACTCTTGTTTTTAATTTGTCTCTTTGCATCAAGGATATTTACATAGATTTTAGGTTTCAGAAATACTCTTTAGGGTTTATTTATAAACGAAGTTTTAAGATACATATATAGAGACATACAGGGTGTATGGGACAGCCCTCCACAAATTAACAGGGTGCAATCAGCTCCTTATTTTGAATCATATTCCAGTAGTATTTTTTTCAGGTTTTTTTTTTTTTCGTTTTTTCGGTTTTTATTGCTTTATTTCAATGTAAAGTTACATTATCTATATGCAGAACTCCATTAATGTAAATAACACAGCTAAAAAGAAAAAAAAAAACTAATGAACGACGCTTGAAATCAGCTGTTAAATACGTGGCGCGGCTGTCCTTTCGAAAGCTCGCTGCGCTGCCGTTCGCTGCGTGCGTTTTGCAGAGGTAGCGATACATTGCGTGTGAGGTAATTAAACAAATCAGTTTTATTGGATTCCCATAAAGTTCCTGAACTTATTTCATATACCGGTCAACTTAGTACGATATACTGAAATCACCCTATCAGTTTGTGGAGGGCTGTCCCTTACACCCTGTATATAGAGGGATGTCCCTATATCAATTGTGGTGCCCTTAAATGTATAATCGTTTAAGGGTTGTTTCTTCTATGGTTTTCTTACGGAGGTTTGGATTATACGCCTGAAAAAAATAACAACAATAAAAGGTATCATGAATTTTAAATGCCTACGGTTTATATTTATTGCTATCCGGCGTAAAATTGAAACGTTAATTTCACTTTTTTGACGTTCATTTGACAGAAAAGTATAAAAGCGTCAGGAAATGCGCAAAGAGCAGAGAGCAATCATCTTAAAAATAAAAAGCATACTTACAAAATATCGCCAGAATAAAAAAAGCGGAAGCGGTTAAACAAATTTAACACAACACATAAAACCAACTTGTAATTCTGCGGGAAGTCGCGTAAAAATGTCAGCATCGAGCAATTTTACATAAATTACTGTACAAAACGAGTTGAGACGACTGTCGTTCGACCGCGCACCCTGAGTTACGAGCGGGCTATTTGTAGATGCCGCCAAGAATCGTTTTCATTAACATTCGCGATAAAACACCCCTCGGCTCAATGTCAAAAGAGATTTGATGTGAAGTGAGTCAGCGTCACGCCTGGTTATTAATTAGGGTCCCACAAAAAGGTGTCGAGGTCCAGTGGTTGTGACGCAGGCTCCTGCGGCAAAGCTTCCAGTACCCACCCGACCGTGGTCGCGCGCGCTCGCGCCCGACGTGTCCCGGCACATCGCAGCCTCGAATCGCGAACACCTTCTTCCAAAATCGATCTCAAAATAAAATTAGAATTTAGTTTTTTTCGTGTAATTCTCTCTTGTGCCAGTATTGTCTTCAATTTTTTATCAACGGTTTTAAAACTTTTTGTTTCACATTATGTAACGGATTCAAACTTTAATTGCTGGTATGTAATAAATTATAAGTAATAAATATTCATGAAGAACTATTTGTTTATGCAAGTAGCATACATAATCTGAAAGTTTGAGGAATGTTGGCTAAGTATTATACATATTTCATGGCTTTCCGCGTTTAAGATGTAAATGGCGAGTGTTCGTTTTAAACGAGCATACTGGTGTAAAGTTTTGTGACAGGAAAGTGTCATAATGCGTTTTTGGGGATTATTTCCAGTCGGGTCACGTCATGTGGCGAGGGCTGGAGGCTTAATTTAAGCCTGATTAAAGTCATCGATGGCTCGTGCCTGTATCGGGAAATGGAAAACATTAAACCGGGAATCTGTGAGTCCTGACAATTTTGGGATTATGTTTTTATATCGTACGTTATTCCATTTTGTTCCTAACACATTTTATTATTATTTAGAAAACATGTATCAACATTAAAAATTAAGAGGCGGTTTGTTACTAGTAGACAACATTAAATTTAATGTTTAAAATACGCTTGCAAAGTTAAAATTCAAGAAATTTCCTAGTACATTAATGTACGAAGAAAAACAGCGTAGCATAATAATTAGACGTTCGTATGCAGTTAACCTCAGCTTCCTTACGACTGTACTAAAAAGTAATAACCCATTAGTAACTCGACTCCGGGGAATTGTCTCCAGCGTTCAAACAAAAAAGCATTCCCGGGAAATTACGCGAACGAAGCTCGGGGACCAGATGTTTACAATTGCTTGATTCGGCAAAGTCGCGAGAATTATAAAGAAGGTCCTTGGCAAGGATGCGAAGCTTGCCCGCTTCGGTAAATACTTGACAAGTTCTACGCCAAGTCACCGCTCGCCAAATTAGTGCTGCGCTTGTTTTAATTATAATCCGATATCGATAATCGATTTTAAATGATCTGCTAATTAATTGCGTGGTAGCGATGGAATGTCATTAATTTGATAAGAGGGTTTGGATGCGAATGGATTCCAGTTGAAAGCGTCATTTTTAATTAAAATGGTTGTTTCATGAGGAGTCTATTATATAAATGTATTCGCGAAGCTAAGGTAAAATTTCAAGTATTTTAGATGCAGTCATTTCAATCTAAATGTTTGGACAGAACAACTCTCCTACTGTATCAATAGAATTCAAACTAAACCCTTGTTATTTATTATTCATATTTGCAACAACAGCAATTTTTATTTATTACATGGCTCCCAGAAATTTGTTTTGAAAGATAAATAAATGCTCATATCCATTTGGCGCCAAAACAAGAGTATATTTAAATAAAGGTTTTATTCATATAACTATTAAAATAAAGCGATCCTTTTATGGTGGAACTCAGTCTTGCCGGCGCCTTACAATAACACATAAAACATGTTTTCATTTGCATGTAATATGCGTTCCACATCATTTGTCCGTAGAACGTCTATTGTCTACGCCGTAGAGGGTCTACGAAAGTGCTACGAGGGCTACGAGATTTTCGTAGCAGTTTGAATTGATCCGAGGGCCAATTCTACTAATTTTTAAAAACGCATTAAAAAAGCATTTGCATATCAATCGCCAACTGTCATAAAAGCCTTATTTTTCATATATTCTTCACAGATTGCGATTAACATGCGAATGCGATGCAAATGTAAAAATTGGTAGAATTGGCTCTCTAAACTTCTCAATCCACCGACCAATTTGTATCCCTCTGTGCACTAAACGTTCTTAAATATAAAATATTGCATTTTTATATAAGTACGATTAGTCAACAACAATCTATTTTTATACAAAACTAGCTGACCCACGCAACTTCGTCTGCGTCACATTTTCCCTACATTTCGTTTGCTGCAAACCTCACGGAGCCCGAGACCTTTCCAACGAATGCAAAACCGTGGAAATCGGTTCGTGCGTTCTGGAGTTATAGCGTCAGGAAGGAAAACCCGACTTATTTATATATAATAGATTTAGATATTATTAAATCAGTGAAATATTTATGTTTCTTTCATTTAATGAACCACTTCCATTTTACATAATCTAGTTATTTTAAATATTTATCTTGTGGACATCTACAAATTAATTGACTTCGTTCAAATTATTGTAATGATTTGGCATGCATGAATGCAACGTAAAACTGGCACGCAAAACTATGTTAACAGCGATTTATTTGGCTAAACTAGAACCACAATAAGTACCTACCAAAACAAATGATAAAGCATTTGTACGCAATGTCCAACACAATTTATCTCACATAAAAATGGACACAGGGTCACATTAATTAAATTCGTAGAGTTTCCCTTTATCATAACCCGACTTACAGCAATAAAGGGTCCCGATATAGACATAAAATTAATACTTAAAGTTTAACTACGAACCTGAACCGTAATAAAATTAGGATTAAATTGTACTCCTAGACAGTTATACAAAAGAACTAGTTAGCATCGTACGTGAACGAATTGACAATATGCTGAATTGAAATATTTTTGCTGACGGTCCAGCAGTTATAGAATTTTTCATGAACGTGAATATATTTTTAAGGAGTTACAGGATTGATTCTAGTTGAATTTTGATTAAATTGCTATACATTCGTATGTCTGAAAATTGTGTAGCCTCAGACGCATAACATTGTCACGGCTATTCTTCCCAAAGCGTTAGGCAAGTGTTAGTCATAAATGTTTTAATAACAAAAACATACAAAGGATAAATGGTAAATAATAGTCATTCTCGTATTTCACTGTCGTGAATTTGAAACTGAGAGGTTCTTTAGTCTTGTATGTGTACACATGTTTGGTCAAAAATTTTTATCTTATCTTATCTAATATTTACATAATGTTTATAATGTCAATATTTTGAAGCACTAATGAAACAGGAGAGCCCTCAGGCAGAAACTAGTGAAACATAAAATAACGATTATAACGTGTACCTAAATTTTGAAGCGACCGCCTATTGGCACACGCTGGCGGATCCATTAGGAGTCCTTGGGGACGAAATATTTGCATGGCTTTGGATATTATTTTCAAACCAGAATAATTTGAACTAGCTTCTACCAGCGGCTTCGTCCGCGTGAATGTTGGAAATGTCATCGGAAATATGAACATCATCATTATCATCATATAAGCCGAAATAGGAGCTGCTGGAAATAGGCCTTTCCCGAGTATCGCCACAGCAACCGGTCCCGTACAAGGAAACATGCTCGCGGTATAAAAGCCTATGCGCTATTCAAGACTTCGAGGATTCCGGCGTGATTAACTAACAAAAATGCATACAAACTTTCCTAATTATAATTGTAGTAAGAAGTAAGATACGATGTCTACGTAGCGCTACAAATTGTGTAGGAAATCCTAGTTAAAACTATAAACATGTGCCATCAAAGGTTATGATGGATGAGAATCTATAAAATCTCCATATTGGCCTCTCACTTTGATTTTAGTGCAATATGTAGCACAATTTAATCCACAATCCAAAGTTCACTATGAAAGAAAAGTAATTTTCTACTTTAATAATAAGCCCTAAGAGCTGTTATTCATTGAATCGCATTGAAATCTTCGTTCAGCAACGGATTACCTACGTAAAGAGTGCTAGACTTTTAACCTAATAAGCATATTTCTTGCATAGAATAAGGGAAATTCTATTAGCTAATATGCACGGATTGTCCATGTGATATTACGGTAGGCAATGTCAATCCTACACAGTTTCGGCTTCTGTCCATGGTTATTATTCAAAGTATGTCCCTATGGGCGGGTTTTTGAATAAAGTATTTTGAGTGAGACCGGATCAAATCATGCTTAAGGCTTGCTTATTCGGGACTTTTGGCATTGAAAACGCTACCTCCGCCCGCGACCCCTCATGTTTAACACGACGATGTTATACGATGTCCTGCCGATGACCGCCGACTTCTTCGCAGGATAAATACGCCACAGTGTAAAATATTTGTAGTTGATCTACTGAACTTGTTACATTTTATTGAAACACATTGCAAACATGGCGGGAGATTTAGTTTTATAATATGTAGTGTTATTGTTTTTTTTTAACACAATATAGCTATACGAAAAAAGTAAATTAACATGGTAGTAACAGAAAAAAACCGAAAGTTTCGATAAAATCTTGAAATCAAAGCATTTATTACAACCACACCGTTTACTTAGTGCCATTAGCTTTCTTTTTTCTTTTTTTTCTGAGGCATTATTAGTTTTACAAGTCTTTTGTTTGATAATATAAACATATAACTAAAACCTACCTACGTTAATAACCTAAATTAACAGACATATTTACGTAAATAACTTTACAAAAGCAAATTATGTACGTGATAACCACCTATAAAAATTAAATATCACTCATTGTCATAACGAATGACGTAGTTTGAATCATCCAGGAGCGATATATTTGCATTGTACCCATTATCTTGATGAATTATTAAAAAAAAAACCGCGCTTAGAGGTATTTTATATCCGGTACATTAAGTGAGCCGCCTTTGTAAGACGACTAGAATGGCACCGTGTAGGTTGGTTGTTTTTGATATTTGTCCGTCAATCACGCAAAAATGGGTGAAGGGATTTCGATGGAATTTGGCACACATATAGTTCACATCCTGGAATCACACATAGGCTACTTTCTATCCCGATAAAAGGCGTGGCTTAGTGGCGGAGGAGGAAGAGGAAATCCGAAGCCGCTGCTGCCTTAGTACTTCAGATTCGCAAGTACCAGGAAAGCAGAAACATGTCGAAGTATTTTCGGGGCTTTATTTGCAAGCGGTTTGCATTCAAAAGTACCAAGGAACCAGACATATTGGTGACGCTGTAATTGTGAGCAATTAGGATTCAAAAGTAACAGGAGAACAGAAACATGTTGAAGTAATTTTGAAGCAAAATATGAGAACCAAAGATTCACAAGAAATATGTCAAAGTATTTTGAGCAAGAATTTTGTTTACCAGGAGAACAGAAATGTGTCTAAGTTTTTTCTGGGCTGGAATTGTCAACACTAATTTTCGGCATTGTGATCGATTAGGATTTAAAAAGTATCGGGAGACCAGAAACATGATAAAACTTTTGTCGGGGCTGGAATTATGAGCGCTACAGATTTACAAGAAGACCAAAAAACATGTCGAAGTAATTTCGGAGCTGAATATTAATTTCAGCCGCACCGCAAAGACTCACACTATCTGGATACCAGAATCATGAAGATGCACTTCCAAGGATGAGAATACGCATAAAAGTTGCGAGCCAGTTCTATTGTCTACGCAGACAAAGTCGCGGGAAGAAGCTAGTGTTTAATAAATATGTAAATGAGCTATATGATTCTACTGTAACGCTTATACTGTAATCATATTCGGTTTTTTTATTTGGCTACTAGAGTCGTGCTGCTATAGCTTCAGTAAAAATTTATCGAATAAAATATTCTTAAGCATATCTAGAATTGTCTCCTCGAGTACTTTAATTTGATACCTAACATAACTATGTCACGAAAAATTTAAGGTTAAAATGGTTGCAAATAAACTTTATAAATCGGTTATCATGAAATCAGCCGAAAGACATCCACTACTGAAGGGCTACTCTCTAATCCCGATGTTCATAGTTTCGGGCTTAGTTGCGGGCGTATTTTAGTCCGTATCTCCTAACCACCAAGAATTAATGACAACACGATTTGACAGTGTACTATCAAATCGTGTTGTCATTAATTCTTAGTTCGGGTTCGGGATTAATCATTAGTCTGTAGTTGATACGGAGTAGAATACCGCCGCAACTAAGCCCGAAACGACGGACTACGGGCTTAGAGAGTAGCCCCCCTGGACATAGTCGTGTCGCCTCACCAACCTGACCTGTGCGGTTACATCCATCGGCTGCACGCGACCTGGTGGGGGTCGACTAGTGGGAAGCCTTCAAAAGCTACGTCTACCGATACGCGGTCACCACTACAGATCTTTTCGGCCTCATCGACCATCTGTTCGCGAGTAATGTGCCCTTCACACAACTTTAGTGTGGCAATATTTTGGGCAATGTCGGTAACTTTGGTTTTCTAGCGGATATCAACATCCCTGATTCCATCACGCAAGGAGACTGCAAGACCCTTGCCATTACTCTCTCGTCTCTACAATTACCCTCTCCATTGGAAAATAAAACATAAGTTTTGGAGAAAAAACGGATTCTCTAATATGCTACTCCGCAGGTCCTGATCCTGTGATGATTACAGGTCATGGCACATTATTTTGGCACCGCAATGGCACAGCAGCAGCACGGCGTCTCTTCGAATTTAAATCTGGTATTTTATGCTGTTAGAATATGTTTATTGGAAATTTGCTAGTATAGAAGTAGATAAGTCTAAATATAAAAACAAATGTTTTTATACATACACAGAAGATGTTTCTTTGGCTTTGAAAATAGTCATCAGACTAACCTTTTCCTAATTTTGTTGGGGCCAACTTAGGCGCCGTCCTATTGCCATCGCTATAGCGTCCGAACGACGAAAATGATCTTGCGACCGTGTGTTCAAACATACTGATATCCACTGAAGGTCCTATTGAAGGTCGATCCAGCGATGCGACAAATTGTTTAGTTTTCGTCGCGCGACCATCGACGTATTTAGCGAATAGGAGCTCCATGCAGCCTAACCGAATGTAGATGAATACTAGAATTTTAAATGTAGCTACTGCCTATCCGACCTCCAAAACCCAGTAACTGGGTAGCACGATACCCCATCTTCCGCTTCTTTCTTTTGCTTCAATAACGACTGTTATTTATCTTAAAGCCGTTTCTATGTTAAGATAAATAGAAAGCCTTGGTTTTTGGCGAGGCCAACCGTAAAATTCTTTGGACTCAAATTGAGATTAATTTGTATACTGAGGGTCTGAAGTTCATGGGCCTGAACGAGGAAATGAAATACAAATTGCTTTGCCCTTGTAAAATAATTAGGGTACAATAAAGGAATAAAAGAGAAGCCGAGAAAGGGCGCCTTGATGATTTAGTTAGATCGTTTTGAGAGGGATTGGTAGATGAGTTTTAATAAAAGTTATAGTTAAATAAACATTTTTTGTTCTTTTGCGTTAGCGAAACTTTTTTTGCCTCATGTTCACGTTCTCTCATCTATCATGTCTTTTCTTAACTAAGAATGTTGGGGTCGGGCACTTAATGTAACCAGAAGCAGTTTAATACCAGTATTTAAAATGGAGTGGTTATCTGAAAGCCGATTCTCGTACTCAAAAAGCATTTTAATTCAAGTTTATTATCTCAACTGAAAAAATTATAAAATGTAGGGACATTAGGGGTGATGTCGTTTGTTGTGAATGCTTCTTAAAATACGAGAATATCCTTTCTGACCTCCAAAACCCAGTTACTGAGTAACACCCTTTGTCTTCTTTACACAACTCATCAGAAATATACGAGTAAAATATTCAATTAATAGATATTGTTCATCATTGGACAGTTTTTGTCCTTTATAACTTTAAAGTCAAAATACTAATATGGGTTTTTACAATGTGCTCTCCTGCTTCCATACTCCTGAACCTGGATGTAACATATTGGCTGTAGACATTTGCTCCAGTTCGTGATTTACGAGTGTAATACCCACCAGGATGCAGGGAGTTCTGCCAAAACGATTGCAATTTGATTGAAACTTTTTAAACTTTGCAGCATAGTCCGGATGCTTTTACATTGCACTTTTACTCTGGCAATCTTAGGGCGGGTTTTTAACTCGAATATAGACAATAATTGTGGTTACAATGCAATTAGTAAATAACAATCAATTGATTCAGATCAGTTATTAACTAATAGTTATTTGTTTAAACTTTGGTCAAAGGAATAACTGATCGAATCTTAACGTCACTTTTGGTTGAGTTATTTTCTTATCAAAAACCCGCCCTATGCTAAAATTAGGTGTGCAAAAATCGCTTTTTCTACACAGTTTACTCTCACAGCTGAGAAAAATAAAGCGCAATTTGCGCTTGAAATAACGGTGTAACACAAATAAATTTATATAGTGCAATCTCCTACAGTAAGTTCAATAATGATATTAAAAGCACTTAACGGGGAAGCACTAGCCTGTAAGTACATACTTTAGATATCCATTTTGGTTTGCCTTATCTTATTGGGTGTGGATTCAAGAAGCACATTCGATATTTTTATATAATTCCCAGTTCAATATGGGAACAGAAATAGACGTTCCATTTTGGAGTACGAAAATAGTGTTCATGTGGGAAATAAGCTGTGGAACATCTTGTTCTTTCAATTTGTAGATAGACAGCTACGTACCGGGCAACTATTTCGGTGAACAAACCTAAAGCTTTTAGTTATTTTGTTGCTTGAGTTAGTATTGCGTCAAAATAATGCATGAGACCATCGGATAGGTCCAGGCGTGATGTTGTGTATTGCATTGGTATTTTTGGCTGGGGGATCAAAAGTGTTGGCAGACTAATATTATTACTACAGACTAATCGTTATATACAGAATTTAAATAACAATTTTTTTCTTAAACTAATGCAATTATGTAAAACATTTTTTTAAATTCTCATAAACGTAGCTCTATGATGTTTACATTTTCGTTCGAGTATCGATAAAAAAGTCTATCCAAAGTATAATATCCTCCTTTTTTGCACGTGTTTTGATCCGGTCCGGCCATCATAAATCTTTCATCACTCAATCGCTTCACGTTGAAACCCACACACACCGTTATCGATGACATTCCCAATTCAAATGTTTGCTTTTTCTGACATTTCATTACTGCTCTGTATGTGCCAGCCAGTATTTCGAGTTGTCAAATTACCTACTATTTAACTTTTTGCGTTGTGAAATAGGTCAAATGTTCTCTTTTGTTTTAAACTTGATAATCCGAAGTAATTTCGATTCGTCAGCATTATTAAAAAATAGGTTTTAAAAGTATTGGTTGCAAAAAAATTAAAACCTTGTCTTGTTAGCATAGAGGTTTGTTGTTCCAAATTTGTAACATATCTCGAATTCTGATTTCACATACCAAGGATTCATTTTGCGCAATTTATTGTTTTAAACTCTACAAATAATCATTTCTAATCTTAGTGTCTTCCAAAATTAATTTATGAATACCAGAACGTTTTCACTTATAATTTCAGACAGAAGTCAAAAAGCTTTAGCAAAGCCACACAAATTTAGGCTGAAAACTTTAATTCAGGAGCTAATCTAATTAAGAACAAGCGCAGTGACATTTTTGGCACAAAAACAATACTGTTTCCATCCACACTGGCTGCTTTATTTGGCAAAAATATACCGAAAGAAATTAGCCTCATTCGTTATGCGTTTTGGCATAATGCTCTCGACTAAAATTCTAATAATATCTGCACTGGCCTGGCCACATTTTGTGCGAGGTCTAATATTCTGAATTACTCTGATTGGCCGCAACAGCATAAGCTAATAATAAGGCTATTTTATGAGGCCATGCGATGCTGTTGGCTGCTCTAGTGTGTGTTAATAACAATAGGCAGCAAACTATGTGATTAATTAAATGTTTTGCTTTTAAAAAGGGCTGGAAAAACGTATGTATATTAATTATATGGTTTGAGCTTGCTAGGTTAGTTCAAATAAAACAAAAGATCTCTATTGGTTTTGTAAGGGATTGTGAACTATGAATATGCTGTACTGAGGGGCTAGCACGAATATTTTGACGTATAGTAACGTTAACGTAAGTGAATTTTGAATGTGAAAAACTACAACCCCATAGTATTTTGGTTTAATTTTATGGAACATACACAATTTTTATAATTTAAAAATATGAATATGGTATCTAATTCAAATCAATATAAAATGCGAAACGAGTATTGTAGCTATGGTGAAATTTTACGTAACGTTACTATACGTCAAAAATATTCGTGCTAGGCCCTCTGAACCATAACAGATTTTTATTCTTCAAATGAAAACTTTGTACCAAGAACAGTTTAAATTGAAACAAAACAGATTTTTTTCTGCTTTTGAAATCATAATAACGGAAGTCGACGGTCGGAATAGCTACTTTACAGGAAAAAGAAGCAAAACAAAGAAAGTAAAAGTAATTTTTGTTTATGTTTTTCCCGTTTTAATTATGATTCATAATACTGGCAAACAAAAATTGAAACTAATTCCGAAACTCAACGTCATTAATTCTAAAGGATAAACAAAAAGATTTATACCTGTTAAGGAAGTTTTCAAATGATGGAAAGTATCAAAGCGGAATTCTGTTACCCGGAGAAATTGTGGAAACTTTACGACATAATAAATAAATATATGGTTAGTTGCGTTGTAGGAATGCCATACTGAAACAAAGAAACTATTTACAAGGGAGCGTCAACAAAGGTAAGGACGGCCTTCGTGGTCTTATCTGTCCTTATTACTACGGACCTCAGTCGATTCCCGTGAGAATTAAAAAAAAGAAACCGTTTTTCACAATTATAAAAATATGGGTTTTGTTTTTGCACAAGTTTTGGCGCCATGTTTGTAGCAGTTTCGTTTGGTTTTCAGACAGCAAACACTTTTGCAAAAGTGGTTAAATTGTATTATAATTATGAAAAGTCAAAAGTCCGCGCTTTCACTCACTTTTGGAACAATCAGTTCTTTAGTTTTCAAAATGGTTTCATAAGTTTTCCAGCAGGGGGAAGTTTACGGTACATAAATAGTCGAATATAAATAAGATACTTGCCATATTAAAACCATGAAACTGTTAATAAGGGAGCTTCAAGTGCTAATAAATGTACAAAGTCAAGGACGACCTTCACTGCCTTATCTGTCGTTAATACTACGAACCACAATCAATTTCCGTGAGGATTAAATCATAAACTAATTTATACACATTATAAAGAAAATTAAATCTGGTTGTCGCGCCAGGTTTGTCGTAGTTTGCTGTCCGCATCATTTTTAAGGAATTTTGTATCTACATCTTACTTCAATTAATTTTGTTTTCATACAAACATGTTTTAAAGATTATTCCAAGATAATCGACTCTCAGTTCATCTTGATTAATTAGCCCTCCTACGCACTAGCAGTTTAACCGCATAGTGGATGACCGCGCGACTGGCTGCTGTTCCATTTTAGTGTGCAACTGCTGGTGATTAACCGCCATTAAATGACAAGCGGTTGCATATTAAACTGGAATCGCGCGGTTGTCCGCCCACGCAGCTGAGCGCCCACGCGGCTGACCGCTATAGGCCAGTCATACAAGACATTTTAGGTAGCAGTATTTTGGACCATCCTGATTTTTGGGGATCATATTAGTACAGGTGCCAGTAGTGTACACCCAATTTTTCAACCTCGAAATACCTGTGCTAACTGCAGTTTGCACCATGCATGGTGCTCGGAAAACTTAAAAATGTTCAGTAATTTTTCAGACTGGCTTATATCTTCTAAACTGTGTACCTATCTATATATATTATTTAAAACAAAGACGGGTTTTTTACATCACTTATAACTCGAGATCTGCTGATCCAATTTTCATGGTTATTGATTCGTTGGATTTGTCTCCAACCCGAATAGCAGAATACATCTTAAAAACAATGAAAACTCGATATGTGCAATGAATACTTAATTGACGGGAGCGAAGCCGAGGGGGACAGCTAGTTCTACATAAAAAGTTAATCAATGAACTTTTAAAGTAGATAAAATTTGCCACAAATAAAGTGCAAATGCAGTTGACTTAGTTTTACAGGTATTGAGATATAGCACATCAAACACAAACCATTTTCAGAAAAAAAAAAACTAAAATATATTTTTTTAAATGGAGAGTGATAAGCTGGACTTTCGAAAAAGATAAGTTAGACAATTCAGTGGAAAATGTTCCTTATCATATAAAATAAAATAATTTCGACGGCGCGGTTGGCGCAGTGGTTGAGCGATCGACTGCTGCGTCGCGTGTCGTGGGTTCGATTCCCGCACGGAAAAAATATTTATATGGTCTACAGATAGTAGTTGCGGGTCTGGCTGTTTGTGTATGTGACTTTGTGAAGGTGCCCACGATACAGGAGATATTCCTAGTGTGGGGCAATGTTTTTATTTTTAATTTTTAAATACAATAAAATAATCAAACAACAAACAATATAAATTTATCTTAAATATTGCACATATTTTGGGAGTATTTAAATATCAAAGAAAATTAAGGGAAATGATTACGTTACGTGATGACGGGACCTCAGCTGACTTCTGCATCAGACGTACACGGCATAAAGTAAATTATTTCAATAATCTAAGAGAATTTTCGTTCAACTTTGGGAAAATACCCGAATGTTCAATTTCCTTAAGACATTTACCGTAGGAAAGCCCTTTTGTAGAAGATCATTTCCTACTTATACTTATTCGACATATGTCAATTATTCAATTCATTCGAGTTAATGAATGAAATTAAACCAAAACGGACAAATCATTTTGAATACGGAACGTTTGATCGTTAATGATTTTTGAGCCCCATAGCATCACTATAGTCATCGTTCGAAAGAGCTATTAAAAAGGAGTTTTGCTTTATACATAACTATTCCTAAATTATAGTCCGTTTGGAGATAATGACCTTAACCATAGGTTATACCAGTAAAAAGAGCTTCCCAAAAGGAACCTTTAAATTTTACTTGCCCAAAGAATTACCTATAATTACACGTTGGAAAAGTTTACATGTGTAATTTATACGTCACCGTGTAGCAATTGAACTGTTCTTATAAGATTTATGTAAAAAAATATGGTAATGTAGCGATATTGCCTACCCCGACTTTTAAACTAAAATTACACCTATTAAATCTACAGAGTAACAGTTACAGTAAAATTGTAGCAAATTTTGTCCACTTTAAAAGTATCCTGATTATCTTTCTCCGTAAAACGCACCGTCTAGGCTTAACTCTTAGAAAAATACTTACTAAGTTTCCTGAGCACGACGCAGTTAGCACAGGTTTTTTGAGGTTGAAAAATTGGGAGGACACTACTGGCATCTATGATAACGATCACCCAAAAAATCTGTATGGACCAATTTTCTACAACTTAACGCGTTTAATCTGTCTACGTCTACATTTTCGAACAATCAATTCTTTTGTTTACACAAAGGTTTGTTTTAAAAACTTTTACAGCTTAGGGAAAGTTTATGGCACATAAATACTCGTATAAATGGACGCTGGTTTTAGTGAAACCAGGACATTGTTTACAAAGCTGTTTCCAGTGCTAATAAATATTTAAAAGCAAGGCCTTTGCGGTCTTATCTTATCCATACGAGAACGGTAGACTTATACCGCCATTCTCAATCAATCCCCTAAGGTATTGGATAATGTGGCAAGGAAAGGTTTAACAGATTATTAAGAAAAATAAAACCGTCCTTTATTTTCTTGTAGTCTGGCATCTTGATGTGGGCTATGGATAACGTTTTTAGGGTTCCGTACCCAAACGGTAACCAACGGAACCCTATTAGCCACCGCTATACGTTCATCCATCTGGCCGTCCGTCCGTTTCCAATTCGTCCTCGTATCTCAAGAATCGTTATTGTAGGTAGTTGAAAATTTTACAGATTTTGTATTTCTTTTGCCGCTAAAACAATAAAGAATAAAAATTAAGGTTTATGGTATCCTTGAGTCCGATTCGCACTTGGCCGGTTTTTTTTCATAGGGGACATCTATACTTGGAGATACTCATATCATATCGAAGACTCACGAACAATTTTGTAAATGATACCAAATTAATGAAACGTGCATATACATACCACGGTTCACGGTTTCACTCACTTCTTTAATCAAATTAGCTCGACCCTTAACGCATTACAAGAATTTAAATTGAATAGAATTTTAGTCTTGATGAATCTTTTAAAAATTGTATCACTTTAAGAAACTACTATCCGAGTTAAACACTGAAACTGTAGTAGAAGTGTTAATAAAAGTCTAAAGGCTGGGAAAGATTTCCACCGTACATCGTCGTATCGAGACCAAATAGAAGGCTTCTATTAGCTCCCTTGGGCATCGAGCGAAGCGTTCAAACAGTAGACCGAGATATATTTACAGTTTTATTAAAGTAGAGAAAATACGTTTTTTCCTAGACTTTAAGGCTTAAAGAACAATACTGGCAGTTTTCCTTCATAGAAAAAATACATACTTTCGATAACCAGACTCTCCTTTTGGGACAGTCTTAGCAAGAAGGGTAACTTATGTAGCGCGCATGCAACCAAATACATGAATATGTTGACGAATTATGCTAAAACAGCGGCATGTCTTTTTTTCTTCAAGGAAAAATATGTGATGTATGAATAGAAATTGGTTCTATGCATATGTTTGGTTTCATAAACGATTCGTAAACCAAAAAGCCAATATAAAATGTAACAAAAAAAAGCCGAAATAAATATCTGCAGACTTACAGTTTAGTCATATTTTGACTGAACACATTCACTATATCTACTACACATTCATAATGTACCCGGGTTTTACGTGGAGCAGCTAGCCTACCAGACCTCTACAGCCCATTAACTGGGTAACAGGGTACTTCATGGCAAGACTAAGGTCAGATTAACTGGCTTCTGACTACCCGTAACGACTGCCAAAGATCTACAAATGACAGCCGGGACCAACGGCTTAACGTGCTTTCCGTGGCACGGAGTATGTGAAGATGGTCATCCATCTACAGACCAACCTCGGCAAGCGTTGTTGTATCTAGCCACGAGCTGCTTAACGAGTACATAAACGACCGATGAAAACCTCAGAAATCGGCCATGAGCCAAATTAACCGTTATCGTTATACCGTTAAGCCGTTATCGTTCTTCTTCAAAAATATAAATGTTTATCTGTACATACATAGTTGCAATAACGACATTGATCCTTTGGTGACACTTTAGCCCCCCACCTTAAAAAAAAGTTGGACTATGTATTTCCTTTCAAAAATTACAAAGCTTGCCCAGCCGAAAACCAACCGCGACCCGACCATTGCTAAGGCCTGACACAGACTTTCGCAATTACGAGTCGGTCGGTTAAGCCAGGGGAGCAGTGGGCTAATTAGGCACATTACTGGCTTATCGTGTGAGGAGGAAGTTGGGGTACCGCGGGTCAGTTGCGGCGAGGAGCAGTGTTGCTGGCCTAATGTAGGTTGTGTAGCAGGGATTAGTGAGAAGTGTTTGGTTATAGTTGTTTGTACTATGTTGTGTCTGTAATGATGATGAAGTAATGAAAATTAATGGTAGGTCAATGCTATCCAATGTGTCGTGTTTTTATTAATATGAATATTGGATACTAGCTGACCCGTGCAACGTCGTCTGCGTAACATTTTTCATTACTGCTCCGCTCCTATTTGTCTTAGCGTAATGATATATAGCCTATAGCGTTCCTCGATAAAGGGGCTATCGAACACTGAAAGAATTTTTCAAAACGGACCAGTAGTTCTTGAGATTAGCGCGTTCAACCAAACAAACAAACAAACAATCAAACAAACTCTTCTGCTTTATAATATTATAAAGTATAGATAGTATAGATTATTATGTTTTGAAATTAAAGCAAAAAAAATACATACCGCCGAACACAGAACCTCCTCCTTTTTGAAAAATCGGTTAACACATTTTTTTCGGGGATGTTAGTCCAATGTCCAAAAAATCTAAGTGCCACTTGGAAATCAGGATCTCATGAAGGTTTCCCTTTCCGTTTTGGTTCGGAGCAGCGAAGACAAAATCTACAATTTTGCAATTTTTTTAAATTTTCTGTTTAGTTTTATCTTGTCTATGTGTTGAAAAGGCACATCAGGGAACCCATACTCTAGAAAACATATAAGAATGAAAAGAATAAACTCATTTCTGATCCAGTGTCCTAAAATTCTATTCATAGAGGGGGAAATTGAATGCTCACGTCAAATATCTTAAGTGGGGTTTATATAAAGCTTAGGAACTAGGGCCTGACAGGTGCTTAGCAAGATAAATAACCAGGCGTCCCGAGTTATGTCGAAACATGGATCTAGTGATCCTTCATGTTTGCGATATTCAAATAATTTATATCTATACATTTTAATCCATGTATTGTATTCAAATAGTTTGTACTCTTCTGCCCCAGAAAGAAGATAATGTTTTTCGAAAGTATGTCGAATGTTGGTATGCCTAATTTTAGGCACAGCTTGTAGCCTAAAAAAATAGTTTTATAATTTGTCGGCACGGTCGGCGCAGTGGTTGAGCGACTGGCTGCTGCGCTGCATGTAGCGGGTTCGATTCCCGCACGAAACAAATATTTTTATGGCCCACATGTGGCTGTTTGGGTATGTTATAAATTTCCAGACTGGGGCAAAGCCTTTTTTTAACACGAGAATAATCTGATTGAAATATTTTCAAACCGTAAAATTAATTAACCATATTTAAAAAGTACGTACCTACGTATTTTGTGCTCGCTATTTAAAAACGAACGGAATAATGAACATGTTTTAATATGAAAATACCTTTCACAGTATGGATCTTTGAAGTTTGTATCAAAGCTTATTTGTTACGGAATATTTGGCTATAAGTATCTGATATTCATGCTAGTAGCAAAAATATTACTGAGATATTAGCAAAGTATTAATTTTCTCATATATCAATAAATTAGTTTCTGCGCGGTTTTGGGCTGAGTGCCAATAATGTTACGGAAATGTACACCCAAAAAAGACTATGCAACTGAGTGAACGATGCACCTGTGGTTGACCGAACATACACTTTTCCAAATTATTTTGTAATCCATATTAGTCGGATATTAGGAACAAAATGCCCCTTTTCTTCTGTTGAATTGGTTCAAATATCCGCCCAATACGTGGCTATCTTGCGAGTTCTGTCCTGCCCATTGTGTTATCCTTTGTAATGTTTTCTTCATATATAATTTCTGTAACTTATAATAATATGATGTACATAAAAAAGATTATTATATTTTGCCTTTATATCTCAATATACCACACTGCATACACAGTGACTGAACAGGAGCTTTCATTCAGAGCATTATTTAATTACAATTCCCCTCTCTATGCGATCTCTACAACACACGACTATTTACTTTGTATCAATTATTACGTAAAGGAACATCTCTATGAAGCACTTAGTCAAGATTCAATGTGTTGTGTACCATAGAGTAAGGATTTGTCTCGAGACGTCATCTATACAATTATCTCTCACTCTGTATCTAAAAATCAATAAAACTGTACAGTATGTTTGTAATGCCCATATAAAAGCTTAATTATGAGTAATTAATTGATAAAATAATATTTTCTGTTTCGACACTTTACAGTTAAAACCTCGTAAGTTTAAAAGAATTAGCTTTTCCGGAGAAGAAAAACTGCGTGCTGCTTATTTATTTATTTATTTATTTATTTATTTTACAATTTATGTACACACAGAGAAACGGTACAGATATAACATTATAATTATTGGTACAAAGGTACTGCTTATTTCTTAAGAAATTTCTTCCAGCAGACCTGCGAAAGGAAGAATGAAAAAAGAAATGTAGACAAAAGTGTGTAAGAAATAACAAGAAAATGGATATGTGAATGAAGCCATAGACTACTTAAATTATCAAATAAACCTACATAAATATAGTAAATATTAATTTCAGAATGAATACATACCTAAAACTAACACATACATAATATAATACATACATAAAATAAAATTAACACTGTAGAGAGGAAAGGTAGTGCTCTTTAAGACGAGTCTTGAAAAGAGAAATAGTTTTCAAGTCTCGAATGCTAGGCGGAAGTGAGTTCCACAGTCTAACTGCAAGGACAGTGAAGGAGTAAGAAAAGTAGCTGGTTTTATGTGGATGGGTTTTAAGGATGGATTTAAGGTGTGATCTGCACGGTGCATTACTAGGACGAGCGTAGGAAAAGCGCTCACGCAGGTAAGAGGGATTGTGAAGGATGTTGAAAAGGAGACATAGAATCCGAGTGTTCCTGCGAAGACGGATAGGGAGCCACTTGAGATGCTTGCGAAGCTGAGAAACATGGTCATACTTGCGTAGACCGAACACGAACCGAATACATAAGTTTTGCAGGCGCTCAAGCTTGTTTAATAGCTCCTCAGTAGCATCTAGGTAGCAGGCGTCGGCATAATCTATAATCGGCTGAATAAGTGTTTATTGAATTTATTTATAAGGCACACCAACAACTTTTTACAAAATTAATATTATAAAATGTGACGTCAAGGGTTCTGTGTAAATAAGCCATTTACAGACATGCACAACTTTCACATCAAGATTAAATTAAAAATGAATAATTGGATTAAAAAAATAAGCAACAACAGTGAAAAAAAATACATTAACAAATAGAGGATAATTAAATTGAAGTGCTGTTTTTTGTACAGCGTATTTTATTAATTACTATGGAAATTTATCCCGCTTTTATATCCAGAACGGTCCGATACTATAAGGTTGTCCCAAATGCATAAAGCGACACTTCGTTGCAAGATATTCACGCCAAACTGACAGATGCAAGTATTTAAGAGGTTTCATTTATTGTTATAGATGGCGCTGCGAGCATCGAATGAATAAAATACTCAGATCAGGATGTGCATTGCGAGATTTTGTTCCTAGAAACGCAATAATATAATATATAAGCAAAATTGCATTCCTGAAGCTTTCACTCTAAGGCGACGATTTGTGCCAGAAAATCTCTGAATTGGCTGATTTTGACGGGACTTTCACTAGCAGATGGCTGATTTGATGTTCGGATTTAGTGGCAAGTGATTGAATTAACCCGTACAAATTTGTGGGTAGAAGGTAGTTTCTGATAATACTGTTTCCCGAGATTCTATCACAAGTTTCGTTTTTCGTTGTCATATTTTGTTTACAAAAAATACGTATCTATCCAATATTTTTGAAGTGAAAACTTATAAGTATGTTGCGGCGTTGAGCACTTTTCTTGGGATGGGTACAAAATTTTAAACTCGCGTCAGGACACGTGACCTGATCGAAAATTCGTAAGACGGATGATTCAAACATGCATAACGTTAATGTTCCACTTTTCACTTCTGCTGGCACTCCCGGCAACCCGTTGTTTTTTAATCTATTTGACCTATGATCACAGGCTGGCAATTTGTATGAGTAAAAATTTACATTAACTGACAAGCTAGGTTTGCTTTGTGGAAAGTTTTGACAGTGCCATCTCTGTAGTTGCCGTTGAGGCGTCTCTATGCTCTGTGTTGTATACAGTTATCAGAGTACATAAGAGGTCCCTTTATGTAAAGACTTTGGGATGAATTGCGAAACGTAATATGTGAATGAGGTATTGCAAATATTGAGTAATAAAATATACCTTTCTTCATACTGTTACTATATTATATACTGGAACTTTTTTATTAGTTTCCGGATTTTTATGAGGTTTTGAGGGCAGTTGGAAAACCTGAGTTAGAACAGTTGTAAGGCTATCAACAGAAAGGTACAGCAAATGAGCTATATTAATATTACCTATAAATATAATGGTGAGTAGATATTGCAGTTTCATTTATTAATCCTTAATGCTTAATATATAAAATTCTTCCGTTACTGAGTGACTGACAGACAACACACAGCCGAAACTTCTGGTCAAAGAAAGCCTAAATTTTGTATGGTTGAACATTCCTTAGGGAAGCACTAAGAAAGGAAATCCAGAAATTCCTACAGGAACGGAAAACATAGGGATATACGCGTAAGAAGTTGCAGGAAAAAGCATTCAAAATAAAAGCTGTAGGTTGATAAATGATGGTCATCTTTATCGAGAAACACAATATCTCAGCCCGAACAGGTGATTGAACTATTCTGGGTCCTTGGTCCCCGAGCTCAACAGTAGCGCCTTTTTTTTGGATTTACGAATCTTCTAATAAGTTGCGTAGGACACTTACTGACTATTATTATTATTAACTATTTATTTCGGACAGAATCCATAAGTGTTAACCACCACCACCACCACCAGTGTGTGTCCATAAGTGTGTGTTTGTTGTGTGTGTTGTGTGTGTCTATAATCCACCTGTGTTTCTCCAAATGCCCTTTGCGTTTCACAGCCGCTGTAGTTTTTTCGAACAATTCCACAACCAACAGTTGCGCCTGCGATCACATTAACAACCACCATCTTCAACTACGAGGATGCACAATGCGCGTGAATGCCATCCGATCCGTGTGAAGGAAACCAGTGTATGACAGTAAATTATGTCCTTATATGCTTCTCAGAAATGTGTAGTTAGTAGCGACTTTACGAGCACTTCGGTAAGATTTAGTAGGTACCTACTCTGTTATCAGAGTACGTTAAAGACGGTCCCTTTGTGTACATCGGTCGGGGACTGATTGCAAGACAGATACGGTATTATAAAGTAATGGAGAGTCTACGAAATGTACACTCACACATGTACATCACAGTAGAAAAACATGTCATATTCTTCTCACTCGGTTTTTAAAGGTCGCGGGCGCGCGTTCCGTTTTGATATGTTGTGTACTTATTGTGTGATAGGAAATTGTTACGGTTTTTCCTTTGTGCATTAGCCAACACTTTCGTCGATTAGGTATACCAAGTCTTGGTGACATGGCTGATGATACCAAGAGAGATGTCTCATCTCCGATATGTTTGATAAGATCAATCATATGAGGACCATGCAGATTGTTTTTTGATGATCTTTGCAAAAGAACTCTTGCTGCATAGCTATCCGTTTTTCAATGGATGTATCAGTTCTCAGTGTCCCTTTGAGACACTGAGAACCGATTTCCTGAGTGATAGATTTATCACTAACTAAATTTCACGATTATTTCCTTTGTGTCTAAATGTTGGCTGTTCAAGTCTTTTTTTTAAGGATGGGAAATTTTCTAATGACTCGTCCCAACCTGGGTGAAGAAGGGAGTGTCAGACTCTTACTGACTAAAACTCATCCGTGTTTCTCCTAATGCCCTTTGCGTTCCAGGGCCACAGTAACTCTTTCGAACAAGTTCCGCAACCCTGGCAGGCACTGGCCCTAGCGGGCCGCGCCTTCTATGCTGACAGCTCTTTGAAGCTGGGCACTTAGTTAATTTCTACACATAGTCGGTTACCAGAACAACTAAATAACTAGCGCTGAACTCTATTTATGGCACTCCCATTAATAATAACACATTTGTCCTCATTTTATACTTGCTTGCCGCGAAAGCTGAATATAGGCAAAAAGCTGAACGGATGCGTACGCGTCTCCATACAAAATCGTTGTTTTCTATGAACATAAGCTGATTAGATCTGAATAAGTGTGAGTAGTGCCTTAAATTGCTATCAGATCGCACTGAGAATGAGAGTTACGATTTTTAGTTAATTTCTCCAAGTATTCGGTTACCTGTACCTATGTCAAATAGATTTAACAAAGCTATATATTTATAAATACTTTAGCTGACTCTTAGTTCTTCCTGTGGAAAGTACTACCTATGTTTCGTTAACGGTCAAATGATACGAATGTATCGTATCTGAAATAATACAATGCTTGATATATGTGACTGGTTAGCAATAAAATAACAAATTAATTATAAGTGACTGTATTGTATTCAGGACGATTATCATAGTTTAATTATGAATGGTTTTATAATTGTACCAGTTAATTAGTAATGTGATAAACGATATTATAAAAAAAAGGTATTATTGTAGATGTGCGTGCGCGAATAACCGCAGTAATTGAAACATTAACCTACTTTTCATTTCTGAATTATTTTTGCAGTGTATTTATAAAATCACAAACTCATCATGCACTTCAAAATGGCATAATCGATTTTGAAACATTAAAAATGACAGCTCTCAAAAATGTCACGCCACCCGCGTTTCCTAGATAATTAAATCTGAAGGAAAATTGGAATATTCAAAGTATAACTAGCTTTTATGTTAGCTTACTTTTTAACTAGTGTCTTCCCGTCGGTGACTTTTCCCGCAGAAATTATTTTCCGAAATTAAGAGTAGCCTATCATATGACATTTAACAATACTGTTGCTAAATATTGGTGAAAATAATAAAAGATAAATTGGTACAAACCCTATTATAATTTTAGAGACATCGGCTAACTCGGCTGTCTACTGCATTGCAGAAAGCACACTTTTTAACCAACGACAATGACGTTTTACAATAAGCGAAACCGCGGCGCAGAGTGATGCAAATGTAGTGTCCATATGAACCGTGGAGCGTAAACACAAAGGAACATATTTGGCATAATCGCACAAAACGCGGCCTTATTATAATTTCATAACGTGCCTCCACGGTACTAAGCTTTTCTTATGGTGCGGTTACAAGACTAACAGGGCGGGCAGCGTAGATTATCAAGGCGAAAAGAAGAGAGATTTCAAAAGTGTTTGTGGCTTGAACTGACATGTGTAAAGAATTATAAACCTAAACTGAAATGGAGTTCTGGAATTCATTCGAAAGTCACCGCGGCCCTGAGGGGCTGCTCTCTAAGCCCCAACTCCGTAGTTTCGGGTTTAGTCGCGAGCGTATTCTACTCTGTTTCGCCTATGGACTTACGATTAGTCCCGAACCCGAACTAAGAATGAATGATAACACGATTGAACAGTAACTACCAAATCATGTAGTCATTAATTATTAGTGGTTAGGTGATACAGAGTAAAATACGCTCGAAACTAAGCCCGAATATACGGACTTCGGGCTTAGAGAGTAAAAAAAGGGCATTTGGAGGAACACGGATGGATCTTAGTCATTATGAGTCCTACATTCCCTTCCGGTTCTTCATTCGCTGTAGGAATATTATTATTATAAAATGGCTATTATTTTTAGCCAACGAAAAATCGAGCCCCTATCGGGTCGATCGATAGACGTTTGGTATTGATATTTATGTTGGAGTACACAGTATAAGCCCTTGACAAAATACTTTATGTTACGCAAAAAAGTGCCTTCAAGCGTAAATAAATGGATGGAGTAAAGGGATGGGATGGTACGACATTGTGCTTACAAAATTCAATTAAGAAGGTACTGTTTGGTAAGCTCGAACGAGTCTCATAATTATTGTTTTAACATAATAAATAAATATACTTGTAACATAATTTCAATAATATAGTCAATTTTAAGCTGAAAAGGAATTGCGTGAATTCTACCATTCTGCAAAGCATTCACATTGCTACAAAATCGTAGCAAACTCGCTACGCCATGTGCTACGCGGTACTATGGCGTTGCGGCTTTACCTTGAGTGTGAACAATTATCATATCAATTGCGAAACCCGTGGTAATTTTGTGAAAACAAACCGTGGAGAATATTGCCTTCTTTAGTACTAAATTGGTAAAGTGGAAAAAACGTTTAACTGATTAGTGATACATATATAATGACAAAACCGGGATCTTGGGATCCCCACCTTTGAAAGGCGTATGTGGAGCCAGTACTAACTGGTAGCAGCTGTTTCAGATGCTAAATAAATAAATAATTGTTTTTATAGATATCAGCCCAAAAACGTGTGGTCCAAATTGGGTAGTTTTCAAGTTATCACCTCCAAGATTTTGAGGTTAAAATATTTGCTTATCAGTTATAGGACAACCGCGAGCCAGGAACAACTTCAACCAAAGGTCTCCGTGCATTTCTTAGCATCTCTTTCCCAAAGTTAAAGTAGTTCAACATTTTCATCTCGGAACAGCCTTTCACGAAACAAACCATCGTAAATATAACTCTGAAAGTTTTCCTATCTTGAATGTTATTAGCAAGTGATTAATTTTCAAGGCACACACGGGTTCCAAATTAGCATGTTCATTAACAGGCGTGCCGTATACGCTGCGTACGCTGAATACGCTGCGTATTTGTTCAGCCGCTGGAATAGAAGGCGGAGTTAACTGGCGTATTTTATAGGATTATGGTGTAATATTTGAGAAGTTTTTGATAAGTAGGTTTAATAATGATCGTGTTTTTTGTTATTAGGTACAGCCAAGAAAATGCTTAACAATTTTGAAGCACAACCCTTTCCAACAGAGTGTACCTTTCTGAACTGTCATTGCCATTTAAAATTATGTCAATATCGTAGTCGAAAAACAATGTCAGGGCCAAGGCTATGAGATGAAGACGACTGTCAAATAGTCTATAATGTATAGGGATTGACATGCGCGATAAAAAAACGGCCAAGTGCGAATTGTACACATGTCCAACTCGCACTTGGCTGGTTTTTTGCGTCATGAAGGTATCAAAATCATAATGAAAAAAAAAAATGTGTTTATTATTTGTTATCACAATGACAATAGAAATTAATACTCTTTATGAACCGTATTAGGTACTCAGTTGAAATAACTGAGTACCTAATACGGTTCATAAAACACATCCCGCTTACAGATGGACTGATAGCAGAGGTATAGTAATATGGTTCCGTTGGTTACCCTTTTGGAACACTAAGTACGAAACATATTGAATTTCAGTCAGTCGTTAGATATCACTAATAGATTGTCACTTCATCTAAAGTCTAAGGTACCTCTCAAGTGCCCGGACATAAGGGGAAACAAATTAATTCAGCCGTCCGTACATGTTTCGGGAATGTAACGACTAGTCTCAGTCTCAAAGGCTTGCTAATGTCCGCAGCTGTCTGTGAAATGTAATTCAAACTATGAGAACTCTGTCTGTGCATAAACTAGTCAGGTATTTTATTTACGAATTGAATTACTCGTGAGTGCAGCTGTTAAACAATTTTAACATTAATGTGTGAAGTAGTAGTTTACGGGAGCTTACAATTATAGGCGGTACTAAAGCAAAAACACAACAATGCCTTCATTAAAATTCATAATGACTATAATAGCTTCCCATATTTCATTTCAGGAGTATAATCAAAAATTAATTGCCCGAGTTAATCCCCAATTAAAAAAGTACCTTATCATCAAATAATTCTGGTCATTAAGCTGAAGCGGTTCAAGATTCGGGGGCGAAGGAATAATCGTAGCGTTTTGATAATTATCACAATTTGTAACAACCGTTGTTAATGATTGTGGTACCATTACTGAACGTTTAATACTGATTATCCTGAATTACTGATTTTAATAACCACCTTCTTTTATGAAATGGTTTTAGATTTATCCGGGTGGGTAACGACCATTTGAAAAGTAAGCGGGCAGTAATAAGCATTTATAATTGAATTCCCCTTTTATAAACAGATTAATATTGAATTATAAAGCTTTCGGCGGCCATTTTGTAGATCTTTGACAACCTTTACGGGTAGTCAGAAGACAGAAATTCTAACGACAGTTTTTGTGATACCCAGTAACTGGGTTGTGCAGTTGATCCGTGTAAAATACGGGTACTCAGGTGAAACCGGTTAGACCGACAGCCAATTTCAAAGTAGCAAAAAAGCTTTGCAGGTTGATTTAAAGAATAATTGAATTATTATTAAATAAAGAATTAGGTAAGAAATATTCAAATTATATATTATATTATATTATATATAGAATTAGGTAAGATATATTCAATTCAATAAAACACAGAAAAACATATTACAGTGTAAAGTTTATTTGGTCATCGATATTCACAGTATAATGCTTGTAAAAATGTTATTGGTATTTTTCTTTACAATGTTATAAGAAACGTTTCATTTTCATTTACACTTTCCTAAAACTTCACTATCCCATTTCCTGAACTTATCTCCTTCACACCTAAATACACCGGCGCACCAATAAATATCCGGAACAATTCGCATGCTCGTACATTTAACACATTAAGACGATGTTACATGACACAAGGCCAAAGCCATAGACCACTGGCAGTAAATAGAGAAGCCATTAGAAAAAATATTCGTGCTCATACAATTTGCGCCAACAGCTGTCTAAGTTTGTTTCGTTTTTTTTTTTCTCTCAAAGTAGTCATCCAGGAAACACTGGCACTTGGTTTAAATTTACAAAAAATTTATGTAATTTGTCTTTTCTATTATAATATTTTAATGTATGGTAATTTGTATGTCTACCATTTATTTATCATATTATAATATTAATTTGTACATGAAAATTGAGATTGAGACAACAACCTCTACAATTTAATGTCGTTTACACAAAGAAAATTCTTCAAAGTCAAGCCATTTGTCATGGGCTAAGTCTGAATTGTCACGGGCGGGAAAATAAAAACTTTGACAGCGACAGTGACACTTCATCTGGAAGGTTTTGAAAACGTTGTCTCTAGAACAAGGTACCTCGTTGCTCTATGGGAGTAACCAAATCGACCGGCACGGGTACGTATATCCCGGCCGATAAATTTTCCTGACGCGAAGGGCGAACTTTAGGTCTGTACATCACGATCGCTTCTCGGATAACGTTTATCATATTAAATGGTGGACGAGTTGTTTACCGATGCCAGTTGGAGAAAAAAAAAAGAGTTTGAATTAAGAATGGTGCCAGTGGTTCAAGTTTATGCGAGTGTGATCATGTAAAATAGGTGAGTGTCAGTATTTAAAATTAATGGTATTTTAAAAAGCCACTTGCTCAAACCCAATTGCAGATTCTACTCTTTTTAAACGACTGCTCAAAAAGGAGGAGGTTCTCCATTCGGTTGTATTTTTTTATTTTTTTATTTTTATATGTTTGTTACCTCATAACTCCGTCAATGAACCGATTTGAAAAAATCTTAACGAAAGGATATACTTGCAGATTGTAAATTGAAATGGGACCACCATTTAAATTTTATCAAAATCAGTTACGAAGTTTAGATTTTAAATCGAAATAGTAGAAAATTTTAAATGGAATTCGTTAAATGGATGATGGTTTTTTGTTATCCAAGTAATCGACATTGCGTATTTTGTTTTTCTGCGATTTTGCAGTGGTATTGTTAGGTGTAGGGTACCACTAAAAAGTGAAAGATAAAAAACTTTAATTTCGGAAGTCGGTGTCAAAATACGAAGAAACTAACAAAAACACCAACTTCCGAAATTAAAGTAATTTTTTACTATGTAGTGTTTTTTTATTTGGAAGTCAGTTGTGTATTTTTGTAAAAAGTTTTTTTTAACATATTAACAACGCATTCGAATGACGGTCACAATCTGTCAAAAATGTGTGGAAAATGAGGCTTTTGTGACTGAAGGCTTTTGTTACTGAGACGTTACTAGGGTTGGCAAGGGCCAATCTAACTCATAGTAAGTAGTAACATAGTTATTAAGCTTACTACAAGATATGGAAGTATTCCGAAATAAAATGATAATAAATATAAATAGTAAAAAGCATCTAACAGCTAGTAGTTGTTAGTTGGTATTTGTTGTTACGAAATTAATAACTAGATAAGTAACTCTGGTTTGCGCAAGTGGGCCAAAGTATCTTAAATATTCACAAGGTAGATCTCAATATGACTAGGTACTATTCTACTATCACGTACATGAATTCAGCGAATAAATTGATTAGATTTGTATCAAAGGACCCAATATCTACAGATGTTGCTGGAATACTAAAACTATTGTGAAGTTAGACGGAGAGCACTTTAATTGTCTGAATACCAATGAGAAACTGTTCCTCTGTGTCTCGAAATGAATAAACGCTTCAACGTAATTCGACACAAATAATATTGCTTTAAAAGCTATTGTACCATTTATCTTTCGTATAAAATGTAATACACATAATTTACCTATTCTATTATATCTTGGAGTACATCTAGTTGTCACGAGTATTTAACATTAAAAAATACAGACTTCATATAGTTGTACCTGTAATTAATAAATGAAAAAAAAAAACCTATATTTTTGGGCTCAGAAGTTTCGGAGGATATGAGTAGAAATTGCATCTGAATCGTTTCAGTAGTTTTTGAGCAAATAGGTTTTGATTAAGGACAGAGACACAATAATTGATCTTATCCGTTTTTGCATTCGAATGATTGTTTGCAACTTCCCACAATCCCCGATGGACAGAAGTGCACCTACACATGCAATTCGCCAGAAATGCTCGTCTCTTACATATACAAAGAGGAGGCTTTTTTATGCAACATTCTGGAAATGAAGCAGATGATTTAGTGTCGTACCGGTTAACGTTGAAAGAAGCTACTAATCGCCACGAATTGTATTTACAAAAATTAAAATCGTATGTACAAGATGGTAAACCAAAGAAACATCTGGTATTATTGAAAATCGATACCGAACCGTAGTAAAAGCGGATTTAATCACGCCAAGTGAAAGGATTCTTCTCATATTGAAAGAAATAAAGATACCTACTTGACAATAGTACAGTAGACTGGTTCAATTGAGTCGTTTATAGCTTCTGTTATCATACGCAAGAAAACTTGCGAAATTTGTTCAAAATAGTCACCGTGGCTCTGGAGCACTCGCTAAGGGCATTTGGAGTAACACGGATGGTTTTAAGTCAGTAAGTGACTGATACTCCCATCCATTCCACCTAGAGCTAAGGAGTCAATTGTCTCCCATCCCAAAAAAAGTAAGGTTAACTTGAGGTACTATCAATATCTAGTTGATATCAAGCTAAAACCATTTAGTAAACTGCCCATTTTATGAAATGAAAATCCTAACGAATACTACAAAATGTGAAAGTGTGTGAAAGTTTGCTTTCACGCTAAGCCGAATCGATTTTGATGATACAGAGATCGATGGGATGGTTACAGGCTATTGTAACGCGAGGAAAGCCGCGGGAAAAAGCTATTAAATATACATGTCCTGTTGGTATCTCATTTTTTTATCTCAATCTCGTTTGAATTGTATAATTTTTGTCATTAACTGATTCAAAAAAGTGTCCATGGAGTTTCTTGCACGTTCTTCTCCATAGGATCTACTCTTTCGAACGTGCCACTGCTGCGCTGGAGGTAGGCTGAGTATGTTTTGTTGCATACTGCCTACTGAGCCTTGCATACTGAGTGTGTTTTGCAACTTGCTGCTCTTGTCGCTAGCGCGGCAGAATTAGCTTCATATGAAACTGACTGAAAGACCACGATTATTCAAAAGTGCTTGTATCGGTCTATTTTAAATAAAGGATTTTGTATTTTTTTTAAATTACAATTGAGTGTATTGCGGGGACATTGATATTATGGACAATAATGAATCAGAAAAAGCACATTCTGTGGCATGCTCAACCGTGAACAGACCAAAAGAAAACAGACTACGGTGACGCAGGGGGCGTTTACTTATCCCTAGCACTGAAACATTTTCGTCAGTTTCCCAAGCATTTGAAGCTGATCCAGTACAAAATATTATTTCATGAATGTGGAGCGTGTGAATTTAATTCAAAGCAGAGAGGAATGTCTGAATAGTTTGAATGTATCTCAGGAATTTATGTGAACGTGAGAGGGCAACAAGATGTCTGTGAATCTGATTTGTGTGTTTGGTTGTAACCACGGAGCGTTGTAACTTGTGTTTTTAAATCGTTATATGGTAATCAGCATTTTGTGGGAAGTATTATTATTCTCTGCCTCTACTATCGAACTGCTCATGTTTTGCACGATTGCAATTTAACTACACATCGTTTTCTTGTTTGGATACCTTTTTTGTAAGTAAAGAAGTACGTGGAGAAACGGTCAGGAGCAGACAGAAATTTTTACCAGATTCTTTTTGTGAAGCAGAAATGCAAAACTCACGTCTCAGCCAGGAAACACCCCGGGTGTCGGGATTCGCAGGGTGATACCTGGCCCCCGTAGGTGCAGGCCTGCGGAAAGCGAGCGACGGGTGACTCGCGTTTGTCGGCGCGTTTCGTTCCACGCGCGCTTTAAAGAGATGTCAGTAAAACCGACGGGGCTCGCTAGGGTCAGTGCCTGCTAAGTTTGCGGAATTTGTTCGAAATAGTCAGTGCAGCCCTGGAATGCAAAATACATTTGGAGGAACATAGATGAGTTTCAGTCAGTAAGCAACTCCCATCCGCTGCACCCAGAGTGGAAGGAGTCATTTCATGTTTTTTTTTCGATAAAAATTGGGCACCTTCCAACCTATAAATGGATGGACAAGAAGTCTATCCGTTTAGAGGTTGTCTAGTACCCATTTTATGAATTTCTATCCATATTTTATTCTGTGATATGCAAAGGAAGTTGTTATTATGTACATTACTGAAAAGTAATTGCTGGTTGGTGAAACTTTTTTCTGGGCCAAAAAATGTACGTGATCATTTCATTCAACAGTTAATTAAGGCACGGATACTGGGCCATACGTGATTAACTTGGCGGGTTGAACGATCATTATAGCGGCGTGAATAACAGATCCGAAACTTATTATTTTCACCGCTATTGTCCGATTAATCAGCAAGTTTCAGTTGACCACATAAATCTATACCAATATAGTAAATGCGAAAGTAACATTATCTGTTTGTTACTTTTTTACGACTAAATATACAAATGAATTTTAATGAATTTTGTTATAGAGATAAATTGTACTTTGAAAAAAAGACATGGGGTAGGTTTTATTCCGGGAGTGCGTTCCTACAGAATCGTTTCCTGCTTTTACTCGTAGAACTCTCTAAGGTAGGTACTGGTAGTAGCTAGGAAGGCTCGTATTATAATTTCAATGATAACTTTGTGTTTTTGTTTTTTACGATCAAACCTCTCAATAAATTTTAATGAATTATGGTAGGTTTGGTATGAAGATTTCTATTGATTACTAGCTTTTGCCAGCGGCTTCGCCCGCGTGATCCCTAGGGAACATGTTCCCGGGATTAAAAGTAGCTTATGTGCTATTCCAGACTATAATCTATCTTTGCTCTAAATTTCATTAAGATCCGTTAAGCCGTTCTGGCGTGATTGAGTAACAAACAACCAAACTTTCACATTTTCATTTTTTATTTTTTTTATTTTTTCTATTGATTGTAGCGTGATGAAAAGTATACTATAACCAGCTCAGGAGTATGAAAAATAATTACGTCAAGTTTCGTTAAAATCCGTCGAGTAGTTTTTGTTTCTATAACGGTTATACAGACAGACAGACAGACAGACAGACAGACAGACAGACAGACAGACAAAAATTGTACTGATTGCATTTTTGGCATCAGTATCGATCCCTAATCACCCCCTGACAGTTATTTTGGAAATATATTTCATGTACAGAATTGACCTCTCTACAGATTTATTATAAGTATAGATTTTAAATTCCGGTGTTCTCTTGCTGATATAATAGTTTTCTTCACTTTCAAGCGAGAAACTGCGAGGAAAAGCTAGTCGTAGATGAATATATTTTCTTTACTGGCAACGATGAAAACGCTTTAAATTCAACCCATAAATTGTCTAAATTCGGGATCAGCAACTGTATGTACAGCGGGAATCCAATTTCGCTTCGTTTATTTCTGTTCTAAACAATGGACAATTTCCACGAGAGATATTGTTTTAAAATGCTCTTGGGACATCTATTAACCTACTAAATTAGTGTTTTGGCAAAGATTTTGCTTCTTAAATGGGGTCTCGTGAGTTGCGGATGAACTTGGCCATAAAAGAAAGATGCGTTTCGCTTTCAATCTTTGTAAGAATGGGATAAGAGACTTAGGTCAAGTTAGGTCATTCGGCATCGAATACTTAGTACTAGCTATCAAAATTTGGAACCGTCCTAAATAAATAGCCTAGACTTATTACTAAACTTATTCTACACAATTTGTCGAGATTACTCGACAAATTTCAAAGCAAGCATAAATAAAAAATAAAAAAAATAAAACTTTTTAAGAGTAAATTTTTGCATGAATGTTGTCTTTGGTTGATACGTACCTAAGCCCAGAATTTCTTTGCAAGGTGATGAAAAAATCTGCCAGTAAACCATTGACATAAATTGGAAGGTGGATAAATCTTTACTATGGTACTTATTCACTTAGGCAAAAAGTTAAACGAGCAATGCGAACTCTAAACGGTTCACACTACAATAATACTCACTTCGAAACCATCACAATACAATATACAAGTTGTTCCTCAAACGTACGTATATTGGTAAGATATTCCACGCCATTTCCGCGTCTGCAGCGAGTAGGCTAATAAAGAAGCTCCTCGCATTCGCTTTATCGGCCCTCTGAGATCAAACGCCACTACGTCACTGGCTACCAGGATACCAGCTACGAGGCGTTCTCACGACTCGGAACCATTAACGACGCGTTTCTCGCTTACGCCTCATAATATCTGCGGTTCAATTTATGCCAATATAAATTCTTTAGCAGTGCACAGATGTTTCGAGCTCTTGTTTTTATTTTGGCGTTGATCATGTGCGAAATTTGTAGGCTGTCATTTTTAGATCTATGGCAGTTGTTACGAATTGTAATTTGAATCTGACTCGTCTTTTCAAGAAGTACTGTGTTATCGAGTTAATGGGTTGTGAAGGCAGCCACTCCACGCGTAAAATATTGGTATTCAGCTGAACCCAGTTTGACTCGCCGATAGTTGGGAAAGGCAAAGCAGACGAAGATGATGATATGTGAAATTGTGAATTGTGAAAGAATGTAGGAAGGAAAGGAATTTGATACCAATGACATTCAGATTTTGATATAATTTAGTATGATTTTTTTTTAATTTATGGTCCATCCACAAATGAGAATAACAGCTTTTTGCAAAAGCATCCTAATAATATTAACGACTTATAAAGAAAAATGCACTGCGACATTATCCTGTGAATAGGGTAATAAAATCTAAATTGTGTTACGGTAACATTTTATTACATTACACACGTAAAATTCAAGAGAACGCAGGCTCAGGAGATTAGAATATATCATAAAGGCTTGGATAAATTATGATTCTCCATTAAACTCTCTGAGGAGCTCATTCGTGTTCCTTGGAAACGATACTACGAAATGAACACGGAAGTAAATTTAGAAAAGGCAATTGCTTTCTTTGATACTTTATCTTGTAACCTATTCGGTGAGGCGCTGAGAAATACGGTAAAAAGGCTGCTTCATTGGAAGGATAAATAAATTGAAAGAGTTTGGATATAAAGTTCTGAAAACCTTCTAATTTTAACATTTATTTTTATTTCTTAGGGCATGAAAAGAAGTACCTACCTAATAATCATATTAATTTGATTTTTGACTGACTTCAGGCTAAGCTAGTGACTATCACTGACAGCTTTAGACGGCACTAAGGCTAGGCGCACACTGGTGACTTTTGTCACCGTGACAGTTTATATCTCTCTGTTGCACTTCACAATTACGAAAGAGAGAAATGTACTGTCACGATGAAAAAAAAAGGAATTAGAAAAGCGATTCTGTATCAATACAATAGCTATTAGTTCGCAATGCTGTCGCTGGTATTAAACTTAGTTTTCCAAGATTCTGCATCCCTACAATTCCAATGCAATGTTCTAACCGATTGCGAGTACACTGCGGCAACACCTTCCCTTTACTCGATATCGCCGAAACGGTAACGTGTTAATAGCGATGTTAAGTCGATCCTATGTGATTACTTCTCTCGTGTCTAAAATTCGACAAATGACCAAAAGTAGAGATGCAGCGGTGCATTAACAAAACGCGCTACTGAATTGACTAAAAATTAGTTGTAGGCCTTCCTAATGTCCGTGAACATAGGTTATAGAAACCATTTGAATTTTTGTATTTTTTTCCCTTAGTTTTTAAAGTAAACTTGGAATTTAAATTTTTAATTGGTCAACCCATAGGTAGTATTATTTTTACCTGCTAAATTGTAACTGTCATAGAAGAAGTCACTGGCTCCTGAAATACAGGTACTCTACCTAGCTCAAGAGTCAGGTTTCACTCAGTAAAGAATTTATTATTATTATTAATTTGCATACACATCTGCCTAGGTACTTGAGAGAATACCGACCGGCGTGTAGGTCAAACATAACTTGCAAAATATTTTTAAATAATTTTAAATTACATCCACTATAATTAATAAAACTACCTGAACTGATACGATCCATCACATCACAAGCCGGCCCATTTTTTATATTCAAAACAAAATAAGGCGAGCTCGTTAGCACTGTAGTTCTAGAACACGTAGTTTTTGTGTCTACCTGTGTCGTTACTACTTGGTTACGACAGTCACGAGTCCTGTTTAACTAAACGGTTACCTTTAGGCGATCTAGAGTACCTGTATGTGTGATGTTTTTGTTAAACGTTTGCTTTGTGAATTTCAGACTTTTTTTGTCATTTGTTTATAACGTTTGCTGGTTGAGGGTTTATTTTGAGTCTATGTTGTGTGTAGTTGTGTTTACGTCATTTGTTTGAGGTTACTATCCTGGATTTTCGTATAGAATTGTAAATACAGCGTTTTTTTACATGCTTTTGTGTAGCTTGCCGTGTTGGTATGTGATTAAATCTTTCTACTGATTTTATGACCATTTCCTCCTAATTCATTGAACCTTCAAATCTTAAACTACGTTTAAAGGATGTTTATGACTTGGGAACTTACATTGCTACAGAGACGGATGGTATTTCAAAACTAAAGAAACCTCAAGTTTTGAAACAAAACGAGGCAGTCATAAACCCCAGACCAGAGTCAAGATAAATACCATTAAAAAAAAATGGAAACAAATGCTGCTGACAACTCGACGAGCGAAAGTTGTCATCACATAACTAGGAAAATTACTAACATCTTCCACCCACGACTTATTCAAAGAAAATCCTTATTTACGCCGGACTCACAACCGTGCTCACACGTGCCAACAAGCAACAAAGTACAACATAATTTACGGACAACAGTTCACAGGTCGTACGGCTATAAGGGCAGCTATAGACTGGCTACACGCACGATTTACGACTACTATCGGTATAACTTCCAAGCGGTGCCGTAGGGACACAAATTGTTGGGCATTACAGTGCGTTTCGGCGACGATGTGGTGCAACGGAATTGGGTAGCCGGTATCAAGTGTTGTTTACAGTGTGTTCAAGGCCTGTGATGAGGAGGGATGAAATGTAGGGGACTATTTAATTTGCATTTTCTACTAGATCTCAAACTTATCTTCTGGAACAAAACAGCATTCTATAAGTCATAAGAATGAAACTCTCCTGAATATTTGTAGAAAGATAAATTGGTGGTTTGACTATGTCATAGGGACCTATCATTTTACAAAAAAAAAAAACTTGACAAGAATCGTACCTTTTTTGGTGATTAAGAGCATTATAGTAAGGTAATTAAAGTTTGAAAAGTGCTTGTTTTAGAAATCGGGGTTTCTATAACAAGCAGTTCTCAAACTATTATTTAGCCTGGAAATCTTTAAAAAATGAGACTCGACCAGGGCTTGACACGTTCTTAACTCAAAACACTTAATCCAGAAACTTTAAATAGCTCCCCAACAATCCAGCGACAATTCTTAAAATAATCACAATAGTGAAGATTAAGATTTCAATACAACTTTTTCAATTAATAAGTCTTTATTATCCAAATAAAAATAAAGCGAAACAGCTGTTCTTAATGTTAACTTATTTAAGTTAATGGCACACTTAACTCCGCGACACCAAGTACGTAGCAAATTAAACTTAAGCTTTCTACTTTACTTGAGAGTAGAGTACAACGCTTAATCTTGGTACTAGTATTCAAGATAGGAGCGTTATTATGATGGGGTTAAAGAAACGTTGGATCAGAGATCTATACATACTCATACGTACAAATACATAATTATAGAGTTGTAAATCAAAATAACAGCTCTTCGCTAAATGCGTAATGCAAAAGTGTATATGTCACCGGAAAGTAAGATTGTAAAATATTGCGTGAAATTGTAACCTTTTTTTTCTAAATAATACACGGATAGATTGGACACTATTGAATTTGGATGGGATTTATTATGTAATCATCATCAAAACGATTTTTTCATTAAATCTCGAGAAAATATAATCTAATCAAGATTTATTACAATCTTACGGAGTATGTCATTTTTCGGTGAAATTTATAATACTCAATTTATAACAGACACACATTTTTTGTCCGATCCAATTAATGTTTAATTTTGCACGGACCACTAAATCCGCGGGCTGATACTAGTTGTTTAATAGGTACTATAAGAATCAATAGCAAATAAAAATACTAAAATTCTACCAAATGTGGGGTGTACTTACTGTAACAGGTACATTCACCCAACCTACCTTTATATACAGGTATCCATTGCGCTAGCTCTGATTTGTCTTCTGCTTGATATGAAGGCAAGCAGAAATATTGCTTTTACTTACTCCTGTGTTATTTTCTTATTGTTTCAACAATTCATGCGGAACAAGTCAAGCATCACCATCTTAAGAGTTGCAGTGTTTGAAAATAATGAGGACCGCGTGTTCCAAAAAAATTGAGTATGTATGTATATCTTTACCCTCTATCTAACATATTGGAGAATTCAGGCGTTATTTTTACTTGCCCAAGTAACGCAAAAAGGGAGTCTATAAGTGTTTTCTTGGGCCCAAAAATACCGGGCAGAAAACTTTATCCTTTCCGTACAGGTGAAAAAGAAAAAGTTGGTATGGAATACTTAAACAGCATCTTTTCTCGAACGAGTATCGCGATTCCGTCACTTGTTTCCTGGTAACTGGGGGATAAAACAAAAGATGGTTGAGGCGTTGTGTGTCGGTTGATCACGGATAAGCGAAGCGAGTATGAGTAGTTTTAGTAGAGTCAGTGCTACTCGCCTCACAATATTTTACTGGCACAACTTACTTGCCCGATAGAAAGTGTATCTCTCGTTTGCGAGATAAAATAAAACAAAAGACGGTGTACACGTCGTGTCTCAATAAATCGCGGATAAGCGTAGCGAGTGTATTGCTTTAGTAGCCATTGCTAATGTCAGTGCTACTCGCCTTACGTTAATACGTTTACTTGCACGAGAGATTTTCATTCACATTCTCCAAATAGGTCCAGTTTAGCAAAATACCAGACAGCGAGGAGTTGCCTGACATTGGTTTTCAACTGACTTTACGTTGAAGTTTTGTAAGGTGTTAAATATACAGATGAAAAAATAAACTTTAATGTTCATAATGTTTTGGTGTCGAGTGATGTATGAGTAGGTAAAAAAACGAGAATTGTCTTGGGGTTGATCACAGATAAGCAAAGCGAGTGTAAGTGGCGCTACTGGTACTAGCCAAACAAAAAAAAATGATTAGGCAAGTTTACGACGTAAATTAAATTATTGGTTTGGCAGAATTAACCTAAAAACTACTACTACTTAGAGCAATCTTCGCTCAAATTACTGCCTTTTTATAACTTACCTTGGCTTGGTGTTGCAGACCACATTACATCATTTAAATCACAATTTCAGATTTTGTTCTTTTATCATCTGCCTAGCCTTTTCCCAACTGTATTGGGGTCGGATTCCAGTCAAACCGGATTTAGCTGAATACCAGTATTTTCCGTAGAGCGGCTGCCTACCAAACCTCCACAACCCGTTAATTGGGTAACACAGTACTCCTTGGCAAGACTGGTGTCAGATTTTCTGGCTTCTGACTATCCGTAACGACTGCCAAAGATCTCTAAATGACAGCCGGGACCAACAGCTTAACGTGCTTTCCGAGGTACGGAGGAAACTCGGTATTTTAAGATGGTCACCCATCCTCAGACCAACCTCGGCAAGCGTTGCTTATCCTTGAAGATTGACCTAAGCGGCTATTATTATTTAGCCCTTATAAGCCACAAAAATAATCTACACTTATTTAATATTTCTTCCCCACATCTGCCCACATGTTTTTATACCGATATAAGTTTCTAGTCCGCGTGTCCGCAACATACCAGATTTCCTCCAGCCTGTACACACGACGACGTATCCCTCTATACATTCCAGTACAGCCAGACCTACATTTATTTAACCTTTCTGTACAATGAGGGCTCAGTTTATCCTGGGTTTGTGCGGGATGATATTTTCTCTGCGGGTACCACACACGTTTATGAGTGAGATCGACTTTCCGATCACGTTTCTTCTTTATTACAGACGCTATCTTCAATTTGCTTTGTAAAATATTTCCGTGATGTATTTTAACTATTACGGGTTATGAATAGCGGTTGGGTTTCTTTTCAATTGTGGGTTTATTCTGAGGGTAATATGTATTTTTGGGTATGTTTGTGGTACTGAATTTTTGATTAGTGTCTGAAGCTTATGTCTATCCAGCAGGCTATGCCAGTAGAAGTTCCAATGAAATAAGCGGCTTATACTTGTCACACGATTGTTTGAAAAATGCTTGTAATTTTACAAAAATCTTTTTTGGAAACTCGGACTTTTGCGTAACCATATGATTATCTTGTATGAGTTGCAATTATATTGCGATATCACGTTGAATCAAGTCGATCTAACGTTTATACTCCTACTATGTTTATAATCTAAGTACCATTTTCAATTTAAAGCTACATAATCCTAAATCTCCTTCTAAGACTAGGTACTCACACTGTGAACAACAGAGCAATTGATGCAGCCGTAAAAGACGAAACGGCACGTCGCGTCCATTCATAAGACATTTGGCACGAAACAGCCGTTTCACACAAGGCCATTTAACTCACATGCCTCCTTACAAATGACGGATAGGGAAAAACAAATAACAACAAAAACTTAAGGAGGTATGAGACCAACGTATACATGTGTGCCAGAATAGGGAAAAACCAAACTACACCCTGTTTTTGCAGACATGAAATCATCAAATGACTTCTCCCGCTCTGAGCGGAGCAAGAGGGACTGCCAGTCTTTAACTGAACAACCCCACCCGTGTTCCTTCAAATGCCCATTGCGTTCCAGGGCCACGGTAGCTTTTTCAAACAAATCCGCAACCCTGGAAGGCGCTCGCCCAAGCGGGCTATTTCCAGTACGCTAACTTCTCTTTGAGGGGCATATGAAACACAACTCGAACTGAGCCTCGTCCTTATCGGACAAGGCAAGTTACCTTTTTTTTTTTTTTTTTTTTTTTTTTTCGGCTGGGAAAAAATGCGTTACGCATACCCTCTCACTCGGGGGAGTGGGAGGGGTATGTGGGACTCCCCGGGCAAGCCCGGTATACCCACTAAAACAACCCAGCATGAAATTCCCGCATCGTCCGAGTGGGGGTGGACTGGGAGATCGGCGTAGCCTTTACGTCCAGTCCACCTCCGACGACCGCCCGCCTTCACAGCGGGCCCTTCACGCCCCCCCCGTTGGGGGAGGGCCGGGAACCTCCGACGATGGTGGTGATGCGTGCAATGCAGGCGGAGGCGCCCCCGCGCCTGTCGCCCGCCCATCACCACCGCGAGGAGGGAGAAGAGGACGTCTTCTCCGACCTCGCCTTCGTCTGCGGAGCGGCGCAGCGAGAGGATCGTCCTCCCGCGCGCGCTCCGCCGCCTCCTTCTGCGAGATGACATCCTCGCAAAAGGAGGCGACCGCGGCCCAGGACTCCTTACTCCCCAGCATGCATCTGACCACGCTGGAAAGGGAGAGGTCCTGTCCGATCTCCGCAGTGAGACTGCGACGCGGCTCGGACCAAGCTGGGCACACCTCCAGTGTGTGCTGCGCCGTGTCTTCCGCCGCGCCGCAGTCGTGACACGCCGGTGTCTCCTCCCTCCCGATCCGGTGCAGGTGCGTGCCGAAACAGCCGTGGCCTGACAACACCTGCACCAGACGGAAGGAGAGGAAGCCGTGCGGCCGCTCGAGCCAATCCCGCAGGACTGGACCGAGCGCGTCCAACGTTCGACGGCCAAAGGTGGCGGAGGCGAGGTCCTCTGTCCAATGGACGATGATGGCGTCCCTCGCCTCCCTCCGCACGGCTTCCCGCTCTTCAGCGACAGGGCGCTCCCCGAGCGAAGGCAAGTTACCTATTGCTTGCCATCCGGAAGGCTTACAGTGACCAAGACTCCGCCCAGCGTATCCTGTCTGTGTACGCAGTAACGCTAATGGAGTTTGTGAATCATAACATATTATTACTAAGTAAGATTCAAAGCACTTATTTCTTCAAACTTTTTACAGTCACTTTTGAATTATCAAGGGTAAATCCTTGAAGTAAAAAACAATAAAGCTAGTTTCATTTTCCGAAACGTAGATCTCTATTGAGAAGTACGTGCAAGAAACTCCACAGACGCCTCCTAAAAACATGTTATGTATTACAAAAATACTTTTTAGTTATTTGATTCTTGTTGCTTCTTAAATATTAAACAAAACAGTCACATACATATGCCTTAGTAGTGGTTCATAAAGTTTTCATGCTATCCAAATATCAAACAGATGAGACTAAATTACTGAAGGTCAAACTGATCATATACGACAACCTTAGGAACGAGAGATTAATAAAAATATATGTGAGTACTTCCAACAAATACGCCTCACACCCTTAGAAATGACGGATAGGACGAAAACAAATGACTGCAAAAAATATGGCAGGGACGGTGAAAACGGCAGAAGCACTCCCCTTTCACAAATTGTGAGGAATCCTTTTTATCGTCCAGTGATTTGTTAGACGGTCCCTCAATTTGAATTTCATCCCCGGCTTGCGATTTCGTCTCGTTAACTTGCAGATTTCAAGATTGTCCGAGATTCTTTGCGGCGCTTTTGTAGCTAGGCCCTAATGTATCTTTAGAACTTTTGTATTGAATTAACAGAAAGCTGTCTGAGTGATAGACGCTTTGGGGTTTGACTTGATATTCCTGGGACGAAAACGTTTGAAATTATTATTTTTTTCCAATTTATGAGACGAAACTTACTTTAGTACGATACTAACTTTTGTTTCTAAAAATTTATTTATGTGGTTAAAACTTCTTGCACTTAATAACAATGGCTGCCTTAATAATATCTTTTTTAGAATCATCAATATATCAACACCTGCAAGGAATAACATTGTAACTAATATTTAGTAACGTAAGTGGAAAACCCATCAAAGATTAAAAAAAAACTCAGATTTTGGTTAAAATGCCAGCCAACCTCGTAAAATTGTGTTAACGAAAGAATAGTTTCACTTTCATAATGATTGTAAAATTATTATATTTTTGTGTATTTAATTTAATTTTTTTAAAGAGTTGCAACGACCTTCCACAACGTATACTGTGTAAAATGACATTGTAAATTGTAACTCAGACATGCAGTCGCATAAAGTATGTTACTAGGTATTTCATTATATGAAAAAAAAAAATCTTCCATCTCTTAAGTTACGATAAAAGCATAATGAATAATAAATTATAATTTCCAAGAACAAGAGTCAACTTGTATTACAATGTTATACTCATAATGACGAGCATAAACAATGATGACGAAGACGTGAACTAAACATGTATCTTTTATTATCTGCAGTTGTGTCTTACTTACATTGTTTATACTTTGAAAAATATTTACGCAAAGGAATTTAGACACAAGGGTGACTGCAAATAACACTTAATTTTTGTGCACCACAAATATCATTGTATCTTGAAACTGCCTAAACCTGAGTTACAATATTATTCTTTACAGGTCGACATATCGACACCTGCAAGTAAAAACATCGTAACTCAGTTTAAGGCTACTTCAAGTTAGAATCATATTCGTGCTGTACAAAAAAATTTGAAAATCTTTGACGCGCCCGCGATATATAAAGCTCTTCCGTTACAGGTGACTGTCTTTGTCTGCCAAAACTACTGGTCCTTGGGGAGAGTAAGAATTTCCTTTAATTCCTCTGGGAACAGGAAACAACGGGATTTGCACATTTTTTTTTTTTTTTGCCTGTATGTGTACTTTATGGATTGCAATAAACAATTTGAGATTTGATTTGATTTGATTTGCTAGTACGAAGTCCCGGGTAAAACTTAGTGTTAGTAAAAAAACATTTTTTTTTGTTCCCCTAAGTTTTATGCTCAAAGTACAGCGCTTAGATACTGCCAGCCGAGTCGTCAATCTAAAAGATTAATCTATTTTTATGACAGTCGGGTGCTAGATTCATAACAAAAAGGAACATTCTAGAACAATCTCAAACACCATTAATTTTCAAAGAAGATCGTACCAACATAGTGGAGCTAAATAAATTACACTTATTTACAAACTTATCTCTACGTAGGCTATTTACACGAGTAGTTTAGTGTACTTAAATAAAGTTTCATGATATAATAAATTAATTGTAATAGGAGTATTTTAGCCGCTTTATTTGAAAAGCTGTGTTTGTAAGCCAGTGGTTTCAGAAGCGGGATATACTCGTAGTTTAAATCAAGTTTTCGGCAAATAACGCGCACTAAGATTTGCAAAGCAACGGGAAAACTACATTGAATTGTCTATATAGTAAGGAAGAACTGCTCTTTTTTCTTACGCCACAAATTAGGCTGTCATTGAACAGCTAGACTGAAGCAAATTCGTCACACGATTGGCTATTTTAGAGCGGTCATTTCCTCGCCTTGATGACCAAAAGACAACGGAATGAGGGTCTAAAAGAGTTCTTGTTTTACTATTAGTCGATTGGCTTTTTAATATAATATCATTTTTTTTTATAATTTTGGTATTGTTTCTACAATTTTGGTTTCCTAGTAGATTCATCCACATCCTTAAATGTGACCATTTACTTCCGGAACATCCTGTATACCGATGCTGCAGCTGTTCTGAAAACAGTTTAGTTCTATTACAGTAATTTGGTGTGACAGGGGTAAAATTGTTTAAACAACGCGAAACTCTGTCGGTTTCGCCTAAACTTACCCTGAGACAGCACTTTTATTAAAGCGTTCTGTTGACTTATATAGGCATTTCGTTACTTTAAGTGTTGTGTCTAGACACTAGCCGGTAAACAGCGATGAAACTTAGCATGTTTCATCCAAATAAATGCTGACAGGTACACTTTAGAATCTAAACGGGGAGTCAAATATTTATTACGTACTTAAATAAGTTCTCGTATGACGGGCAATTATTTCTTGTGTACATATAGTTAAAAACTCGTGTTTTAAGTGCAAGTAAAAGTAGACATACTGACCGTAAGAAAAAACTTTTTTTTATATTAAAAAAATATCATTCAGTCTCTCATCACAAATCTGATTTAAAATTTATGCCTACAAAAAATGTTTCAGCTGTATTCCACCTTTGTTTGAAACTGGTGTCTGATATAGGTATTTGGAAAAAAAAAAACTGTGTCACAGGTCACCACGCCCCTTCCACGGCTAGAATTAGCTTTTACAGAGATACTGTGCAAGACTCGAAGTTAAAAGAAAGTCAGAGTAAAACAAAATATTCTGTAAAAATCTTAGCTTTTTACAGGATATGTTTTACAGAATAAATACAGCATTGCATGGTATCTCAAACCGAAGCATAAATCTTGAATACCTACTTTAGCACCTCACAGCAAAGTAGATCACCTGCTATTTATCACGATCGTGCTCTAGAAGTTAACTAAGCCTGCTCTCTTACTTAGCAGAATTTGCATAACAGTGTAGTGTGGAATAAGAGTGAGGTAGCCCGCGTAACACCTATACTATGCACCTCGTCGGCACATTTTTCTGCATATATAGTGTGCACAAACTTGAATATTATTTTTTTCCGTTTATTGAACCCATTTATAAATGTCCCGTTACTGGATTTGAGATTTGATCCCGTGTTTTATTGAGTCAAAGGAGTTTACAATCTGACGTGATTTATTGTAATAGTGCGGTGTTTGAATCGATTACATTTCAATGAATATGAGGTTATTATAATATTAAAACATAAACTTATACATATTAGCGGTCATTTTGAGACGTCAAACAAATTGAAGAATACCGATTATTTTGCGTTCCGAAGTACGCACCAAAGACGCGAAACAGTAGAATTCCGTTCTTGCGCTCGCGTGACGCGAACTTGACGCGAGCGTCTCTGACAGCGGAGGAGAATACGAAAAGCGTTGTTTTGATCGAAACTTAACTTCAACTGCACTGCAAAAGCACTTATTTAGTTACGTGAATTAGCCTACAGGTCATCGTTCCAACTTGTGGGAAGCCTACCGCGGACCGGAAGACGCAACACACTGATATTGCTATGTAATTGTTTGATTTAAATCTGAATGTATAAAATGTATTCTGTTTCCGTCATTAAGTTATCATAGACGTCTTAATGTATCCTTATTCTCTTAACAACGAACATTACTAGGCGGCAACACAGTCTTAAGTGGTGGTATTAGTTCAACCATTATATTTGATTGTAGACCATAATGTGTGTTGTTTAAGAAAATAGCTATAGGGGATTGTTTTAGCAGTTGTGTCTTGACATGAGTTGCGTTAGTTTACTGTAATAATTAAGTACCGGACTTTGTATGTTTTATTATAAAAGAGCCGCAGGGCAGGTTTCTGAATTTTGTATTATTTTTATTATATCTAGTCCGAACTGTCCTACTGCTGGGCAAAGTGCTCACTCCATTCTTTCAATCGTTCCCGGTTCTGTGCCTCTTCTTGCCAATTCCCAAGGAAGCCATCCAAGTCATTCCGCCTTCACCTTTGTGGTCTGCCATGGCCCCGTGTATTTGAATAACAAAACTTTTTTTTCTGTGTACAGGTTTCATAGACTTTGAGTACTTTTGAGATACTTAATTTATAATAATTCATTTCAGCAATCGAGGGACAACAAAAATGCGAAATATGTGTGTTTTAATATTTATTTCAAAATGTGGAGCCGTTATACATGGCAAAGTTTGTCACAATTCACAAGGTTAGCAATTTTTCCCACATTATTTAAGCAAACAGCAGCAACCAAAATGAACAAACACTCTTAATTAAATAACGTCACAGCCCTCACAAAACAAACGCTAACAATTTCGCTCCAGGCAGATAAACCCTGTAAAACAAACTAGTTTAGAATAATAAATGTGATGTATATAGAACAGACTTATGAAACATTCATGGTGGCACCGTATTTTACTTTACAGCCAAAGCTTTTACATTCAGCGTAAGAAAACTATTGACTTACTAAACCTCACGGAGAGAATAGATTCGTAGAGGTATTTTTGGAGACAGATTTAGAAGTTTCTCATATTGGTTTTCGGGGAAGAAAATATTTTTTTGTCATGTGTGTTTACTAGACAAGTCTAAGGAAACTTTTATTGCTCGGAAAGTTAGTTAATGCCGCAAGATTTTGCAAAACATTCAAAGACATTTCCTTAGACAAAATTGGGCGTTTCAGTATAAAATACCCCGCAAAATTACATCGCCTGGTGAATATGGGACGCCATCTTGAGAATATAATTTTACACTTCACTTGGTGGCTCATTTATGAGTTATAAGGAAGCCTAATCGTAAAACATTATGAAAAGACATTTCATGTGAAAAATTGAAGCGTATTCTGTGAAACGTATTTTGGAAATAAATTATGTGGAAAAAATTGCCTCAAGTAGCCCAAAATGCACTGATAACCGGCTGTCTTACCGCTAGAAGCGCTAGACTTCTCACGAAGACGCCAAGCGCTGAGCGATTGGTTACGAACATCAACACAGATCATTTGTTAGCCAGGTGACACGCTAGTAAGCGCTAAGCAGGACGTAACAGCGTTTTCGTGACTATTATTTATTTTCATATTCTGTAGCTTCTATCAGCAAATTATTCCAACGGGATATATACACCTGGGATGAATATCATAATCCAAGACATGGTTTAGCCGTGTGCCAAGGTTCATCCAAATGCGTTAATAATAATAATTACGTGTGGCTGTCTGTTTGTGGCACCGTAGCTCTTAAACGGGTGAACCGATTTGAATGCGATAGACAGGTAGGCTAGGGTAGACTTTCTTATAATAAATCAGTTGTAAAAATTTAATTCATATAATACTTACACACACACATACATCGTATTACACAGTCTCATACGTTTCATTTGTGGTGGTGAAGTTCGTTCTACGCCTAAACAATCACTTGTACGGCGTTTTTCCGACAGTTGTTTTCCAAGTCCGGATTTTTTGCGCGAGCTGACGTTTACAATAGCACACGCACACACCCAACCACACCTCACAGTTCTCATGCATCGACCCTCACACACACACACACACACACAGTTATATGGTGCTATACGCACGAATATTCAGGGTGATACACATACGACACGGGAAATCCTGGCGAGATGCAAACAGGTGTGAAGCGCAAAAACAAACATTTTAAATCTGCTTTGCCAAGTATTTTTCAACGAGGAGCCTAGTATTGTGATCGTTGGACCGTATTTCATTGGATCACCTGTTTTGGTTTACAAAGGAGCTCAGGGTTCAGTTCAGAAAACATACCTGTGCTGTGACGTAATCTGTGAACATTCAACTGATTTACACACCTGTGAACTAATTTATGATACTGATTTTATTGTTGAGTAAGTGGTGTGTAAGTGAGAAATGTGTGATCTTTCCCTTTTAAAACGAAGAAATCCTAATATATGAAATTCTTCTGTTACTGAGTTACTGAGTCAGTGAGTGACTGACTGATAGACAATGCACAGCCGAAACTGGTCGAAGAAAGCTAGGCATATAGCTTTCCAACACTCCCTGGGGTAGCACTAAGAGAGGATTTCCCAAAATTCCTACGGGAATGGGAAAAAAACGGGATGTGCGCGTACAAAGTCATGGGAGATAGTTAGTAACTAAATAAAAGTGCAAGTATGGGTCACGAATAGCTTTACATAATTGTGTAAGTGGTAAAGTAAAAAAATACCTATTGAATGTGGCATTCCTCCGCAAATCTTGACTCAACTTTCATCTTGCGCCGCATACCCTGGTATGTGTGTTAAGCAAGTGGTGCTATCGTGGTTTTATAAGAAATCTATATGTATTTGCTATTGACACGCTAACATGGTGATCCCGCCTAAAGCTGCTTTCAGACTACGCTATAATATATAGAATAGAGAATATATATATATATATATATTTTTATACAAAACGGGGAAACTCTTGGCCTAAATCTCACCTGATGGAAAGTGATGATTAGGCCGAAGATGGAAGCGAGTTTCACCCGGAATCCTCTTACACAGAGGAACTGGCTATCATACCTCTAACTGCCGGAACACAACAATGCTGTTAACATTGTTGTTATGGCGACAGACTTAGACATGATGGTGGTAGCTTGCCAGGCGGACTTAGAACAAGTCTTACCACCAACCAAACCGAAACAAAAAAAATTGCCCCCGCTGGGAATCGAACCCGGGACCTCTGGGTCTGAATCAGGTTGTATAACCACGAGATCACGGAGGCGGTTAGTGTCACCTGTTTAGCACCACCCAGGTACTACGTGTAGGGATTCGCTGAAGGGTATTCTCCTACGGACGCGGGTGACTCGGCCCCCAAAATAGCTCATAGCACAACAATATCGCGCACCATACTATGTCAATAATATATAGTTCAGTACAATGTGAACGTGTCCATAACAATGTATGGTGCGTGATATTGTTGTGCTATGAGTTATATACTATTATATTATAGCGTAGTCTGAAAGCATCTTAAAATGTACAGTAAAAATCAATAAGATTTGCCATTTGAACAGTAGAGTAACTCAAACATATTAGGAGTCTGATTGATACAAGACACATACCTAGTTCTATTCCTTTTCACATCAATATGATATTGGCATTAACACGTCGTATAGCAGGGCTCCGGAACTCATTGAAGAAATTCCGCTTTGGGATTACTGCTGTATGTATCGTGGTTTGAGTTGAATCTCAAATGCTCACTGAACCAGACGTGACAAAAATACCTGTGGAATGTAGGGCACACATATCGGAGTGAAACTGTGACCTCTTGGCACAGAAAGACAGGGCTTAGTCTATGCGCCAAAAAACTCGATTGCAATATCATAATCTTTTCGACATTTTTTGCTCCTCATTCAAACATGACATACTTAGCTTATGAAACTACTGATATTAGTTTTTTTTTAATTTAAATATCTGGCCCTGCTTTTGTCTCGGAAGTATCGCCAGCCTGTGAAAGATTATAGGATCTTTTCCGGGAATGTTCATTAAGGGAGAGATATTTCTCATAATTTTCATCTCAAGCGAATCATTAAATTAATCAAGTTCAAAGAAAATATTTGAATAATTGATTTGTCAAATTGCCGAAATTATAATAATACTAGAAAATAGACGTTTAGTTTAAATAATGCAATTTCAGCTGTAAAGTAAATTTTTATTTCGGCAACATAGTAATTAAATTTGTTTTTTTTTTCGCACCTCTAAAAAGGTTTGACTGTAGAGTTCTTTAACTATTCATCTAAGTCCAGGTTACTAGGTCGAAAAGAGTGGCCCTACACGACTGAGCAAATTTAAGCTGCCTACATTTTAAATGCTCAATTTTTGAAAAATATGTTTCGTCTGAGTAGGCCCTTAACTATGTGAATAACTGTGGCGTGTTTATTTTTTTTTTTAAAGTTGGGTTATTTTCTGGTGTGAATTATGTAAGCTGAGGTATTTTGTTAAGGGTGGGGAAACTTGGTAATTTTATTACCATGAAGTGTCGTAAATTGCTTCCTGTGCGGAAGTAATAGGGAAACAATTCTGTCTCTGGGGTGCGCGTTGAATCTAAAGGGACTTTGTCAAGAGGTTTTTATATTAGAGGGGCTGGTATTTTTAAGGAACGTTCGCATCACGGTCGCAGTCTGTCAAGACCCCTTTCTTTTTATTTTGATAATTTTTTAACATTGATAATATTGCGACTTTGTAAATATTATCCAAAATATCCATTCGCATAAATAAAAACAAAAATGCAATAAATTGAATGCCTTTTGAAATACAAGTTGTTTATCATACATGACAGGATCATTCAAGTAGCTTTTGAAGATTAGTTTATAGTTGAGTAGTATTTTTATTCAAGCTATATAAATTCCTTTTCGACTGGTATCCAAATAAATAATCTTCATTTTTACACTGGCTGCGGTCTGCGATTTGCGGCGGATAACAAAAAGCTGCACTAAGTAAAACTACTCGTAGGAATTCATTCGACATTTTCCATGTGTTGGCATAGTGTTGTTAGTATGTATGGTAGACGTCAGATACCCGTGCAATAATGGTCTTTGATGCACATACATTTACTGACTTTTTTAATATCAAAAACAAAAATAATGATATAAAGATTTCCTGAATCGATTTTGACCGTTATCCTTTACGTTTTCTAGTAATGACAAACGGTTCATAATTTAATGTAATTTTACTTATTTGTACGTTTATCTGGCGCCCACCATAATGTGGAAACCAGGAATACATTTGCATGGCGTTTACTTTCGCAAGAAATTATTCCTACCGTTTCTAAATTTGGAAGAAAAAGTCTCATTAAGGTACCTACCAAAACAAATTTATTGTTGATTAGATATTGCCCGCGGGTCTGCTCGCATTTGTATTGATTTTCGCAAATAAGCCGTCTCCATTCATTTCTGTACCAAAATTCATCAAAGCCGGTTTAGCGATTTAGACAAACAGACAAATAAACAAACAGCAGGTTAGGTTTAGATTGATTGACGATCGAGTTATGGAGCGGTTTTTTTTTTATTAAGTTGTGATTGCCACACAATAATCAGAAAGAAACGGGGGTACGTTTAGTACTAATAACCTTGCAGACATAAGACTGTTTTACATCGGATAGTGTAGGTTTCTTTACCCTACACTATCCGATGTAAAAACAGTTCAAAGTAAACTGGAACGCTCGTACTCAAACCGTATAAATCAGAAGGTTTACTCAGATAATGGATCCATAATACGTCGAGATTGGCCACCGATTGGTTTGATATAACGCTCCCGGCTCCGACTAAAATGGAACCAGAGTACCAGACGAGTTCAAAACGGCGCCATCGGAATACGACGCTAATAGCATAGTCAAGTTAGAAGGGATAACGGCTAAGTGTTTTTCTTTTTACTCAGCCATTTCAAAATGGGGTTCCGCATAAAACCGCAAGACCTTTTCGCACTTGGGTTTTATTGCATTTTCCAGGTAGTTAAATCAGAGTAAATGGGACAAGTTGTTCACAATTTGCTCTTCTTTTCGGTACCCCGCTCCAAGTATCTAATTCGTTTACCCACATATATTTTGGTAACCTAACTTTGGTTTTAATGGGGCGCTGCTATCTTTTTCGAGGAAGTTCAACTCAATTGAATCGTGTAAGTATGGGAGTGAATCATTCAATGTCGGACTTCATTTAATTTCTACACCATTTAGCTCAAGTCATTACAATGTAATTGAACTACACGATTCAATTGAATTCGCTGAAACATTCATGATCGTTTACACCCACGGCGTTTTATTCAAACTGTTGAGTCCTTATTAGAAAGAAAGAAAAAGATTTTAATGAAACTCCTCGTTCTGAGGGAGGAATAAGGCTCTTAGGTTTCCATATCAAATCATTACAAAATAATATTACCATACAAAAAAGTATCCAATTACAAGTCGCTTTCATAGTAAAACATGTGGATTCGTCACAGATGTGTGATCGATACGGTTTGTTATAGGAAAGTTCTGTATAATATTACTTCGGGTATTTTCGCACATGAGACAGGAAATTCTATATAACGTCGAAGTGCCAAAGTGAATCCTATATCCGTTTGTTTAGGATGACGGCAGCTGGGCCCTTTGTTGACTTACGGTCGCTTCTAATGCATTTATTATAAGTTGCTCATTTAGAGCCTTTCTCGTCTTTTCTTGTATCGATAAAAATAGCTAATAAAACGTAAGTCAGAATTTTAGTAGGGCTAAATAAGGTGCATCAGACGAAGGTACATTTTAAATTTAGCCGACATAATCATTCGATTGCAATGACTTCACTATGGATAAGTTTTATAAAAGCGATCAGAGTTTATATAAACTTTTTTTACGTGTTTAAAGCTGAAGGCGGTGTGACAATCTGTTCTCGTTTGCGCGTCCAGCTTTGTGAGAAATCGCACAAGATAGAGGGGGTCTGGAAGTAGAATGGGGTGGCCTTTGCAGTATCGTTTTTTTTAGTTTTGCGCAGATTTGACGCATATCTTCCTAATTTTTTCATATAGTAATAAACCTATATAATTGTAATTTTTGTGTAGTTTTGGTATGCGTCATATTGACCGCAAATAAACTCTTTTTCTTTCTTCTATCGTTAATTAAAAAGTAGCTGATCATTTTCATTAATGCTCCTTCCCTATTTGTCATGGCGTAATGTTGCCTTCCTTGTTATTGGGCTCCTCCTCTCAATTATGTTTTTAATTAGAACCAAAAGTTCCTGTGAGCTTTATTATATTAGATTTTACCATTAAGCTAATAAAAATATGTACGAACTAGTGTTATGTATCCTTTTTAACACAATGGTAAATATTGCCAATACAATATAATAAAGCAGCTATTTAATTTATAGGAGCAAGTTATTTAAAAGAAAAAAAATAATAACACCATAAGTGATTACTTATGGTGTTAATATTTAAAAAAATAAAAAAAACGGATGAAAAAATGCTTCTGATTAGAAGCATTTTTTCATCCGTTTTTGTCAGAGGAAAAAGGGATGGACTTTCAGTAATAGGGTAGGATTATTGTACAGATATAAACTCGGTGGGAACGGATTCGCACGTTGTACATGTTTTATAGGCCGTTAGTTCGCTGGGATAGCCAATTGGTGAAGATATATGAGAGTAACGAACAGGTTTTGAAATCGAAAATAAATCCATGAAAATTGTTAAAATATGTTACCAGCCTCCTGACATGGTTATTAAGTGGTGCTTCACGGTTATAAATAGCAGAAAGTAAGTAAGGGTTAAGAGAAATCAATCTGTTTGCCAATAGGGAATATGCATAAAAAAAAATTATTATCTAAACACTTTATATAAAAATATACTAAAATATATTACTAACAGTGGAAATAGAATCAAAATTGCTCGAAAAACAAACGAGATATAATTATTTTAAACAAATATATCTGTCCCTCTCGCGAAAACGCTGTTTTCTATGGCAGATGTATAGACGTCACGCAATGTGACGTCAAATTCCATGTCGGACTTCTCGTTCTAAAAGTAATCTTTGAAGCGTTATAACTTCATCGCTGATGAAGATATTTAAAAAATATTTTCTAGAGTGTTTACTGGAGCTTATAAGTAATTCATTTTATTGCATATTCCCTACTCTACTAACTTTCACATTCGCATCGCATTTGCATGTTAATCGCAAACTCTCAAATATGTATGAAAATGTAGGCTTTTTTGACAGTTTGCGATTGACATGCGTCATTGGTAGAATTGACCCTCTGGGTGCGGGATTTGTTTGGAAGAGTCACCGTCGCCCTGGAACGCAAACTAAAAATACGAAAGTAACAGTCACAGAAACGGCTGAGCGTATTAGGATGAAACATAGACATGGGATACCTTTCATCCCGGGAGTATGTTCCCTTACTTTAGTTCTTTAGTTTGTCTTGTTTTTCTTATTTGTTTTTTATACAGGAAATAAATATAATTAAAGGAAAAAAAAAATTAGCTACTGAATATAATGCCTTTATATTGTGATTTGAATATGCGGAAACATTACTGTCTATTTTTTCCCTGACTATACAATTACAGAAAAATGTAAACAAATATCTACACCACCGTGAATTGATATCAAAACATGGTGTTCGGATATAACAGAGAGATAATATAAACAAGATGAATGTGTATTCTATTCGGTTTGTTTGAGCACTCCCTCAGAGCCGAGATAAGCATTTTTCATACGATGTTATGAATACGGAAGGGTCTTGTGGTCCATTGGTCATTGTAATGGATGCGCATCGCATTATGATGAAGAGAAACGGATATATTGGATTCTAGGAGCTTAGAGGTTTACTATAATAATGTTTGACAGTTTGAGCGCTACTAATGAAGTATTGGGAGAAGAAGTGTTGGTCGGCCGGCGGCGAGATGGACGGATGATATTGTCGCCATGCATCGCAGGGATGAAGCCAGCACAGGATCGTGGGTAGTGGATGATTTTGATGATGAATGAAGTACTCTGAACTGAAAGACGCACTGCTAGAATGCAGAACGCAGCGTATCACCAGGTAGGGCACGCCACGATAGTGGCGATAAGTCTTTGAGGAGTGGCTAGAGAGGTGCCACGGCGTCCTCGCCTTCCGCCTGACGCAGGTCCTCACCGGACACGGATGTATCGGGGGGTTCTTGCACACGGGTGTCACCACTGCGAGGATCGACTGGAGGACACGGTGGAGCATACTGTGCAGGTGTGCCCCGCTTGGGCGGAGCACCACCGTGTCCTCGAAGCGGCGATTGGCGGCGACCTCTAGCGTCCGGCCCTGGTCCAAGCCATGGTCCGGAGCGAGACGGAATGGGACGCCATCGCCTCCTTCTGCGAAGCAATCATGCTAGCGAAGGAGGTGGCGGAGAGGGAGAGGGTGAGAACCTCTCGTCCCGGCCGCCGTGGTAGACGCCGCGGGCGTCGGAGGCCACCTGGTGACCTCCGGCCACCGTAGGCGCGGGCCTGTGGACGGCGAGCTATGGGTGGCTCGCCGTCCGTCCATCTAGACAGGCCGTGTCGACGGCGCGTTAGTGTTCCACGCGCGCCTCAAAGAGAGTCAGCAACACAGAGGGGCCCGAAAGGGCCGACGCCTGCCGGAGTCGCGGGATTATTCGCAAGAGACACCGTGGCTCCGGAACACAAAGGGCAATGAAGGAACATGGATGGGTTTTAGTCAGTAGAAGTCTGACACTCCCTCCCGCTACACCCAGGGCGGGAGGAGTCATTGAATGATTTCCCATCCCTAAAAAAAGAAAAAAGTGTATCACCAGGTCATATGCGTCTCACTAGACCGTTGATCCACCTAGTGTGGACCTCACACAAGTTAGATCTATGACCTAGTGATACGCATATGACCGATAGATTGGTTATTTGACTGAAAATGAAGCAGAAAATAAATGATTTTTTTATAAGTAAAGATACGCGATTCTATACCTGGACGATAACTTACCGTAGTTTCTTATGGAACAACGTTCGTTACGTCATAAGAAAATAAGCTATATAGATGTAGACAGATATCGCCACACAATACGCCTTTTTTAAATTTGACAGAAAGTTTAATATTTGTGTAGGTAATCATTCTTCAGTCTTTTTCAACTCGCCATATTTAAAACTAACATTTAGGAACTGTACAGCCCGTTCAAATATTCCTGGTTAACTCAAGACGCTTGGTCAAGCAATTCGATTGAACTAGGCAATAAAATTAACTGGCTCGAATGTGGTGACATTGTTCTCAGGTTAGCATACCTTGTTTTTATAAAAGTACTTAATTTTCCTAAAAAGAGTTCGCATTTCAAAAATTACACGAATGTTAAGACAGTTGAAAACAACGAGACTATAGAGTCTGCAGCATCATTGAAATTGTTAATGATTCAAAATATCAAAATTATAAGGCCGAGAAGATGAAGAGGGTTCTGAGATGCCTGACCACTGATCATGATGGGCTTGACCATTTGATCTACGGTCAATCTTATGACTTTGGAGCTGCTCAAGACCCCTATCTTAAGCATTAATAACTACCTACTGCAATTTAAGATATGGTTGCGGGAAGCGTCGTTAACTGTTGTCTATCTGGTCCATGGCACATTAATTTGTGAAGGCTTGTACTCTTGGCTAACTAAATGCAATGAATTGTAATAAACGGAATAAACTACAAAATAAGTAGCTGAGCCTACTCAATGGCTTACTCAATTAAGGATGGCGCGCGCGTTCAAATCAATAAAAAGTTAAGAAGATAAACCGCATCGTAGATCAGGAGTGGGGGCTTCTGACTTTCCGTGAAATAAAAGTGTGTCGTAATGTGACGTCACACGAGTGTTCAACGGACTGTATCGATTATTTTTTGTTAAGGTACGTAAAAAAGGAAATCTATGTTACGGAATATTTATATTTTTTATAACAACACCCTATTAAGAACTCTCGATGTTTAGTCCAGTCTTGCAAACCGTTTGAAACAAGGACGGATCGTCGCTTTTATATTTGCACATAAATTGTTCCTTCTTCAAGCGATCTCCTACAACAATGTGGCGACGTTGGTCCCCAGTGTGTGGTAACTGGTCTAATGTGCTAAGTAATTGTCGACTTAATTGGCATAATGATCGTTCGTGTTACGCAGAATATGTGCCAGTTAGTGCTACTAATTGGCACATATTCTGCCTGGAACATCGTTACACATGATGGAGGACTTTGACGTAGGAAGATATTTTAGTGGGACGTAAGTTTATGGCGGCCATTTTGAATTTCAAGTACCTAGTTACTCGTATGCGGTTAGGTGTGGTCTTGAATAGTTATGAGTGGATTTGACATTGAGGGAAGGTATTTATCACATTTATTGTGCTATGTTGGACTTTTAAGGCTTTGATTTAGGGCGAATTTCATACCATCAGCGATTGAATGACTTTTTCACGAAAAAACATTCAATCGAGTTCTATGAACTTAGAGGGTTATATTGATGATTCAAATGGTTATAATCCTTTAGGTAAATGATTTTTACGATCGCGAACCGTATTCTGTTCGACATACAGCTTCACACTGACCGGCAAATTGCAAAAAACATAAAAATATTTGAATTTCGCGGGCTACCCTCGAGCTTCCACCTTAAGAACTGTCAGTGTCATTATTCCGCAATAATGAAATCGCTACCTAGCAGCTTTTGAACTCATTGATTGCGTTCAGTTTAATTAGTGAAATTTTCCCATTAAAATGACGACTCATACTCTGGGTAGTTTTAAAATTGTCACAAACTAAATTAAATTTGTTATGCAGTTCGAGATTGCTGAAAAGCTTGGAGCTATGTAGAGGAATACTAATGGACGCTTAGATAAGTATGAATATGTTGTAGTTTAAATAAAAACCATAAAATTCCTTCTTGAAACTATAAATCATTCCCGAAGCATGAATAAAAATTACAGAATATATTTTCATTTTAAAGTTCAAGTGCGAAAAAGCGGTATATTTTGCAGGCAAGAGATAATGATGATAATTTAAAATGTACAGTTTCATTCCGTGGCTATCTGATCTCGCCCCGGCAAGTTAAAATTAACGTATTTCACAATTTGTTAATCTGATCGGTGAAGTTTTAAAATGTCACTAGAAAGTGGCGTGAAATTGTAAACTTTTTTTTCTAAATGAGACACCGATAGATGGGAAACTATTGAATTTGGATGGGATTTATTATATACAAAATGATTTTTTCATAATATACCCAGAAAATATAATCTAATCGAGATTTATTCCAATCTTATGGAATCTGCCATTTTCCCGTGACAATTAAAACTCTGTAACATCGAACCTCATTCGGTCATTATGAAACTTTATTAAAACTTTCTGGTTTGTATAGACAATGTCTAATTTGAAAAATTATAGAAGGTTTTCTCACTCCTCGCAATATCGTGAAAAGCGAATGCGAAGGTTCGAAAATTAAGTCAGAATCATCTCTATAGCCTTTTAGACGTTAACAGAAAGTTACCTTTAATAGGATTAAAATAAAACCGTGTTTTGTATTTATTTGAAACGACCGTTCAATCCAAGCTTCCAGTTTCTAACGTATCCATATGAGTATATTAGTACTTCCAAAAGTGCCCATGAAAATAGCCAATTTTGAATGTGAAAAGGGATAGGATCCCTTTTCACATTCAAAATTGGCTATTTTTATACTAAGCTTCCATTTAATTCAACATTCTCGTTCATTCATTCTTGTTCATTATATGAGTATATCATCATTATCCTAAACTTGAAGGGATGGGAAGGATCTAATGCGGCACGAACAAACACGTGTGCGTGACAGCCATACAAAGATTTGGGGATGGTTCCGAACATCGATCATATTCAGAAATTACTTGTAGGAACGTACAAGACATTATTATGTAGGGACCTAAATTATACAATGATCCATTAAGTATTTTAGAGAATACATTAGAGGAAAATAGTTGATAGATGCGTCGTTTCTCCGGGACTCATCGAGCTTCATTGACTAGTGTTCTGGTCGCCACTGTTGGTTCTGGCTTTTAGGATTTGAAATAGTGAGACGGGTTTTGTGTCCGAATAAAAACCTTCATTTTTTAAGTCTTGACAGTCAAAATTTGGAGCAGATGTATCTACTAATTAAAGAACTTGCCTTACGGAAAATGGGTTGAAGTGCAAATAATTAAATCAAACCTTGTCCAACTAAAGTGAGGGATAAATTACTTTCTTCTCTTCCCTTTTCCTTCGTGAGTTTTCCAGCATCGAGTATATCTGTTCTGACCTCTGATAGAGGTCATTATGACCCCTGTTTTATTTTTGCGGCTTTTCATAAAATCTTCGTTCTGTAAAGCCTAGCCATAACTATAATGTTTAGCTATAAAAGTGCCATAAAGTCGGGTAAAAATGGTGAGTAGATGAGTGTTAGTTTCAAGATAACTATGATGTCATTGTTGGCTTTTATGAACTTTTGTTAGATCCGCCTAAATTGGCACAAATAGTACCTAGATTGTTATAAAAAAAAACCATAAAATTGTGACAGTACTGTCTGTTTTATGCTGTTTTAGTTCCTACATTTTTTGGTATAATATTGTTGACTTGAGTTGTTTTCATAAAAATACTATCGCACATCAGCGATCCTATTGCTTATGTCTCTATCTGTATGTTGTGTATTGTACACACCTAACATAAGGGCAATTTAGAATAAGAAAAAAAAATATTGAGACTGATTTTACGATAATAAAATGGCTGACCATTTTATCTAAGCCTTAAAAATCTTACCAACTGAAAATCAAGCAACATATACTACTATATATACATATACTCTAAAACACAGTCTTACATCGATATAAACCTGAAAAGTGTCCTTCATCGTGCAATAGGTTTAATTGTTTTCAGATTTAAATCTCAATCCCCCATTTGGCAAACTGTGTTAAACTTGCCAAATGGGGGATTGAGATTTAGATATTAGTTTGCCAAGCCTGAAATTCAGCCTGAAATGAACAAAGGTTTGCTATTATTACCTACCATTTCGTTGTTTGCTTCTCTATGCTAATTCAGGCTAATTTATGCTAGCTCATCTATACAGATTCCTATATATACCTACCTATGTATGATAAAATCGTCACAAAGCTGCTTTTGTACTGAAATAAAACAAAAGATGTTTCAATAAACAGTTTTTTATTTAGGGCAAGTGTTGTTTCTAATTATAGCTTAACGTGTAGAGAGATTTTATTCTAAGAAAACTTTCATTTAATACAAAACACAATCTGTTCAGAAATGCGGTGTCAGAAAAAGTAACAACAGAAAACCATTTCTGACAGCCATTCCAAGCAAATTAAAAACTTCACTAATAACAAAACAAACCTACCGCATAAACATAAGACCACAGTGTCAATCTAATTTTGGTTTTGTTCCTTTGTTTTTTAACACCGAACTGTAAAAATGTTTTTCTTTTTAAGTGTTGAAACTTGGACGACGTCATCGCCTACGCAGAAATTGAAATAAGCAATAATGCTCATAAATGAAAGCAACTGAGCCAAACCAAATCAAATTTTTACAGGACCAAACGACAACTATTCTGCATCGAACTAAAAAAGAATCACAGATCAGACCAGACAAACCTCGGAGTAATCGGTTCACAAACATATAAAAAATACCCACCGAATTGAGAACCTTCTCCTTTTTTGGAAGTCGGTTAACAAAACACACCGACCGCATAAGCAAAAGACCAGAGGGCCAATCCTATTAATTTTCAAGTAATTACCGCATTCGCATCTAGTGAGATGCGAATGCGGTCATTGCTTGAAAATTAGCAAGCTTTCAAAAATGTATAGGCCTCTTGTTTTTTTCTTCTTCTTTGGCTACGTTTTAAAGCGCTAAGTGACATTCAACCTATAAATGATGAACAGTTAATTTCTTCGACTGTACCTGAGGACCTCGACATCACTTCCAAAGTGTCATTTAGTCACTCCCAAGCATTTTGAACTAAACACAATCGTGATAGAATGTAATTTCTTTTAGAACATCTAAACTGCCGATCGATTACAAAAATGGCTATGCTAAGGTACTTAAACTATTACACACAAAATAACATGTCTAAATCACAACTACATCTCAAATTGTCGTGTAGCAGATCTGTGTTCAACTGTGAACACGTAGCAACCGTAGCGATGACGTCAGCTGAACCGTACATGGCGCGTAGCTTGTAATTTTTAACACAATCCACTGAAAGAGCTTTAGAGCTTTGGTATTGGATTTTTTCTACCAACCCGGAACCTATCCCACAGGCACCGTTCCCTGTGTCATTTTGTGGTAGAAAAAGTGGTCAGTGACACTTTACCAATAGCGTATGTTTCTATAGGTAGGGAAAAATAAATAAATAGGTAGGCAAATATCTATCTATGTTTTGTACCAGTGCAGGGAAAAGTCTGTTATCACTACTGGATATCAAATCTGTTACGTACCTACGTCATGGCGTCAGGTGAAGCGTAGACTCCACTAAACTTCTCTATTTTGAACACTAACCTATTAGAGTTTGGTGAAAGATTATCAAATGTGTGCCACATAGAAATACGTTTTTTCAGTTTTGATGCTTAAAAAAAATTTTTTTTTTTTTAATCTTCCATGCTCACATCGCATCACTAACACAATATGCCAAATGATAAACCATTTTCACAATTCTTTACTCTGCCAGTTATAAAGGCAACGACACATAACTTATAGGACAGGATTGCTTCACCCTCATCAAATATGATATCCTAGTCGACATCAATAGAGGATTCTTTATGGTAAATATGCTGTGGTATGAATAAAAACCCTTTTATATCTCTCGGCCATATTTTTATTGGCGATAGAAATATAGAACGGGAAAACGCTACACAGGGCCTACAGCGCCATCTTTTTTCCGTATTGGAACTAAGATCACTTTAACACTTCTCTATACGGCCTCAGAATTACGTAGCTCCTTTTATTATTATATTCACTTATCTGTGGTAAATATTATTGGGACTTATCAATATTCTTTTGTGTCGGGATTTTCACACTGCATTGTGTATATCATTATAGTTCGATGGGGAAAATGTTATCCCGGAAAAGAGAACTCGGAATATGATTATTTTGGTTTGAATAAGATTCTCCATGGTATGATGATCGGTATTTTTATGGTCCCGTAACTCTAACTATCTATCGTATACATGTATTTTTGCTTATATAATCTCTTTCACAACTGTTATTAAATTTATTTAAATTATTTAGTTATTTTAATGATTAATAATTTTAATTTAATGTAATGATAACCCATATTTTTACCAACTATACTTGTACGCCGAAAACAGCAGAATATTTTTGACGTAATACATAATATACATAACAACTTTGTACAATATTCTGACAAATAAATGCATTCTATTCTATTCTATGCATTTGTTGTACGTTTCGATTACATGAACAAGTGTTTGGAATAGATCTAATCAAATTTTGATAGGTACAAAGACTACATATAAAATAAATAATACCAGTTCAATTTTTAACATATAGGTACACACATTATGGTGGAGTCAATAGTTTAATATTAATTCCTCCTAGAATGTACTTCTAGTTGTTGTCAAAATTTCTTAAGTTGTTCCTTAAGTAGTGCGGTAGTTTCTAACTGAATTACGAAGGAAGCGGAGGTTGTTCGGGAATATTAGGTGACTGGTTAAAGAAACTCCAAAAATGCTGATATTTAGTCAAACGTGTATTGCCTTGAGGACGAACATTAAATGACAAGCAATTACATAAAATCCTTACTTCTAATTAAAACTATTACTACGCAACGTTGATTATTGCTCATTCCAAACGAGCAGGCGTTAGCTCGAACATGCCCCCGGACGTTGGAAGCAGCAGAGGCGCTTTCAACCAAGCGCAGAATCAACGGGCAATGGGCAAATCCTATTGAAGGCTCTTCTGACGACTCCAGTGGATGTTTTGACGTCTGCCACACGAACAATTCCGTCTGATCCCGGATGAACTGCGACGACTCTCCCCAATCTCCATTTAAGAGGAGGAAGATGGTCCTCCTTTATGATGACCAAAGAACCCAACTTAAGCATATCTTTGCTGGTATGCCACTTGGTCCTCTGCTGCAGCTCGGACACAAATTCTTTACTCCAACGAGCCCAAAAATGCTGACGAAGCTGCTCGATGCGGTGGAAACGAGACAATGAAGCAGTGGAGTGGTTCTGTAAATCTTGCTGCGGGAGTGACGTCAGCGGTCGACCAACAAGAAAATGACCCGGAGTCAGTGGTGTGCAATCTGCTGGATCGGATGACAGCGGCGTCAGTGGACGTGAATTTAATATCGCCTCAATCTGGACTAATGTGGTGTTAAGTTCTTCGAAAGTTAAGTGACAATTTCCCAACACTCGCCTGAGATGATATTTGGTTGATTTCACACCCGCTTCCCAGAGTCCGCCAAAATGAGGAGTATACGCGGGTATAAAATGAAATTTAATTCCGTCATTAGCCAATTGCTCGCCCAAGGAATTGCAATTAGATTTGAGGAAATTCGAAAGCTCGTTGCAGGCACCGACGAAGGAGGTACCGTTGTCGGAGTAGATGTCACTGGGTTTTCCCCGTCGCGAGATAAATCTGAATAAAGCCAGTAAATACTTATTGCTAGTTAAGTCACTCACCAGCTCTAAGTGGATAGCCTTGGTGGTGAAGCACACAAAAATGGCTATGTACACTTTTACCAGCCTACATCCCCGACCCTGCCTACTAGCAGCCATGATAGGACCAGCATAATCCACACCAGTAGTTTCAAAAGCAAAACCGCCTGGAAGGAGACGCAGCTGCGGTAAATTACCCATTAAAGGAGTGACTGTTCTACCCGACATGCGACAACAACGCACGCAATTGCGATAGCAACTCTTTGCCAGGCTCCGTCCGCCTATAGGCCAGTATGAATCTCTAATTGAAGCCAGCAATAACTGAGGGCCTGCATGCATAAGCTTTACATGTTGAAATTCGAAAAGTAACTTCGTAAATTTATGAGTGGACTGTATAAGAATAGGGTGCTTTTTATCAAAAGAAAAAGTTGAATTTGCTAAGCGTCCTCCGACACGCATAATTTTATTATCGTCTAAAAATACGTTAAATTTTATTAGGGCGCTTTTATGAGGCAATTTCTGATTACTAATGAGTATCTTGTACTCGGGAAATGAATCAATCTGACTTCTAATTATTATAATATTTAATGCATCCTGCAACTCGACTTGTGATAGAAAGCTGGGAGAAGGAAGCTTCCTACACAATTTTATGAACCTTAAAACTGTTGCTACACTACGGATTAACCTTAAATAACTAGAAAAACGATTAAAATCGATGATTGTATCACATTGATCATTACAATTAACACTGGCGCTCAATAAAGCATGAGGTCGAGTTTCAGGCAGCTGGTCTGACTCTAATGATTTATGTTGAGGCGGCCAATGAGACTGAACCTGCTTCAGAAAACTGGGACCACTCCACCACAAGTCCAAAGATTGCAGAATACTAATATCCACGCCTCGTGATATTAGGTCTGCAGGGTTCTTGGCGGTTGGGACGTGTCGCCAAGTATAGTGCCCAGTCTTGTCTAAAACTTCAGCAACGCGATTACGCACAAATGGCTGAAGCTTAGAAGGTAGCATCTGCAACCATCCCAACACGACGGTGGAGTCAGTCCAGCAATAAATATGACTAAACTTTAGTCTCATTGAGCTCACAACCTTCTCGCATAAACGAGCTCCGACTACTGCGCCACACAATTCCAATCTTGGAATGGTGGTCGGCTTAATCGGCGCCACTCGACTTTTAGCGGCTAAGAGACGAACCATGTACTCACCCTCATCATTGGCACTACGTACATAGACGCAAGCACCATAGCCACGCTCTGATGAGTCCGTAAATATATGTAATTCCAGTAAATTATGTGCATCACATATAACGTGTCTTGGAACTCGATAGGTATTGATCAACGGCAATGCTTTGACAATAGCCTTCCAACTAGCATTAAGTGGCGGGGATAATGGCTCATCCCACGAGAGCTTATCTAACCACATTCGTTGTAGAAACATTTTCATTGTGACTACGCAAGGAGATAAAAGTCCAAGGGGGTCAAAAATGCGTGCTATGGCAGAGAGTACATCACGCTTTGTAACAGAATCCTTACAAGGTAACGTTAAACTTGAAAACCCAAATTCGTCGGAACTAGAATACCAGTTAAGCCCTAATAACTTATTAGGTTCATTAGATCCCACTTCTAAATCTAATGACGACTGAGAAGCTCCAGCGACTAAGCTAGGGACGTTGGATCTCCACTTTCTAAGCGGCATGCAAGCAGATGCTAGTGCGTTGGTGACCTCTGTGCGGATAAACATAGCCTCATTTAAATCATCACTTCCTGTCAACAAGTCATCAACGTAAAAATCATGCATGATGACGTCAGCAATTTTATTTCTGCTACCTGAGGATGACTCACCCACTGAACGCGAAGAGATCTTAGTGTCATTGGATTGATAATCCATCCCTATTTGCTTGAGGCAACGTGTAGCAAGAAATGGTGCACTAGCCGTACCATATGTGACGGTATTCAATTTGAAAACCTTAACAGGATCGCATGTATTATCACGCCACAGAACCTGTTGGAGGTACCTATCAGATGGGTGGACATATATACATCTATACATTTTCGCAACATCAGCTGTTATGACGACTTTGTGTTGTCGAAACCGAAGAAGTATGGACATAAGATCGTCCTGCACTGTAGGACCCACCATCTGCACATCGTTGAAGGATACCCCTGAAGAAGTAACACAACTTGCATTAAAAACAACACGAAGTTTGGTAGTTGTGCTACATTCACGCAGTACCCCGTGGTGTGGTATAAAATATCCACTGGGACTGTCATTATTTTTATTTTCGGTCATATGTCCTAAAGTCTCATATTCAGACATAAAGTCGCGATATAATTTACCAAACTCTGGTTTCGACTTTAGTCTGCGTTCTAAAGAATAAAGACACTTAGAAGCCCTTTTAAAAGATTCTCCTAAAATAGAAGGATTTTGCTTAACAGGAATACGAACACAGAAATGTCCGCTGTCTAAACGTATCGTATTCTTGACAAAATGCTCTTCGCACAACTTTTCCTCAGGTAAATAATGTGAGGATTGTGAACTAATCTCTTCTAGATTCCAGAATTTCTCTAAATCGGTGTGAATTCTATTTAAATCACCTTTACTGGGGGAATCAGTATGAGTTAAATTGCACGAAATATTATTCGGCAATAATTTACCATTATGATAGGTAACAGGGCCAGAAACAATCCAGCCTAACAGCGTTTCACACAACACAGGCTTATCTACTCCTAGTCTAATTCTCTGTGAACCAACCAAGTCCCAGAAGAGATCCGCTCCTATTAAGACATCTACTTCTGAAGGCCTGTAAAAGTTAGGGTCAGCCAAACAGATATTATCTGGAATATTGAGGTCTGAAATATCGACTTCCCGACAAGGCACAACAGTCGTTAACGATGGCAAAACAAAACAATAAAACTTAGCAACATAACTGTTATCTAATGACGTCATTTTTACATGACATGTTTTGCCTACGCGAGAACTTACGTTATTAATGCCATAGACCGATCCATTTATCTGACTAGTATTTAAGTTAAGCCGTGTACATAACCGTTCCGTCATAAAACACGATGTACTACCGCTATCAAGCAGGGCCCGCACTATGTGCTCACGATCATTCTGATCACATAACTTGATAGAGCGGTGGACAATTTAACACAGCGTGTTGTTTGCGCTCACTCCTTAGCGAACTGAGATCCGCAGACAAAGTTAAATTATTTGCACTCACATCAGTGCTCGCCACGGCGTCAGTGGGTGATGACGTTGATATGGAATGGGACGAGCTACCGTTTGATTTGTTATCATTATTGCAAGAATTCGCCGTACCTTTATTCTCCGACGAATGAATCAAAGTATTGTGTCGCCGTTTACATATCTTGCATCCCGGCTTTTTGCATCGGTTAGCAAAATGACCTGCATGAAAACAGTTATAACACACTTTATAGTTAGGTATTAATTTGAGTCGGGCGTCGGGGCTAAGTGAAAGAAATTGTGAACAACTACTTAACACGTGAACAGCTTTACAGTGCGGGCACAACTTACTTAATTCGGTGCTGGAATTATTAGAATCTTGTGATACAACCATAGATTTTATCTTATTAGAATGGGAACTAGGCTTACCGGGAGTGGGATTAGTGCTATTTCGTGCTGTTTCCAATGTTTCTAACAAGTCAGCGCGAAAGCGAATAAATTGAATGAGTGAAGCAAATGTTATTGTGCTATCCTTGTCTATACGACCTTTGTGCTCCTCCCACTCACGATAAGTTGACCGATCGAGCTTTTGACTTACCATAAATATTAATAAAGTGTCCCAATACTTGATGGGCTCATCTAACGCTTCCAACGCACGGAGATTTTTATTAAGTTGATCAATCAATCCTTTCAACGCAACAGAAGACTCCTTTGTAATAGCATTCAAATAATATAGGGACGACACATGATTTTGAACTAACAGTCTTTTGTTATCGAAGCGATCACAAATTAACTTCCAAGCTGTATCGTAATTACTTGCAGAAAACTCAATCCCATGGATTACAACAGCAGCAGATCCTTCCAGAGACGCTCTCAAATAATGGAATTTGTTAATTTGATCAATTTCATCGTTACAGTGAATGAGGCTAGTAAAAGTGTCGCGGAACTCCAACCAATTGCTAAAACTCCCATTAAATTTAGGTAACTGTATTGTGGGTAACTTAACAGGCTTACGCTGACTAATACGTGTACACTTTGCACTACTTATGGATTCATTATCGCTGTTATGCTTACATAACAGCTCCTGTGCCCTAGCCAGTGCCTTGTAATACTGTGAATCAAATTCAGCACGCTCAGAGACTTGAGCTTTAACATCATCTACTAGACATTCCAATCGCAACTGTACCTCATCGTATTGCTCATACAAAGACTCGATTCTTCCAATCCGTAACTGCAACTCCCTGACCTCACAGCTGGTTAACTCCTTGTCGCTGGATGCATCAAGGTAATTGATAAATACAGTTAAGCGTCCCTTTATGCTTCCTCGTTTTTTAATCAGTTCTCTTTCGTCGGACATACTGGGAATCGAATGTAGTCAACCTTTTTAAATCCTTAATTAAGGTTATAATACTACCTGAGCGAGTGTTGGGTGATGATATTTTAACTATAATATTCTTAACACCGTAAATTAGCTTGAAGTCCTTTGTTTAGAATCACGTTGCCGGCTTATAACCTCGTCGGCATATATCCCGGGTAATATTTATTCAAATCCACTGATTTTTAGCAAGTCTTCATGTGATTACCAATCCGGCTCGGTAATGGACCAAAATGTTCGGGAATATTAGGTGACTGGTTAAAGAAACTCCAAAAATGCTGATATTTAGTCAAACGTGTATTGCCTTGAGGACGAACATTAAATGACAAGCAATTACATAAAATCCTTACTTCTAATTAAAACTATTACTACGCAACGTTGATTATTGCTCATTCCAAACGAGCAGGCGTTAGCTCGAACAGAGGTTGACTGGATTACGGAGTTAAGGCAGTAAGCATATACTGCAACTTAGTTAGACATGAGAGTTACATTACAAAAAAAAAGCGGCAAGCAGTTCACTCATAGCAAGCCCTAGAAACGAGGCTCGTAGGTACTAGATAAGGCAGACTAAAGTAGGCTGATAAAAGAGGTATTAATCGGTTATTTTTATTTTTGCTCGGCGCTTGTTGGTCCTTGCCTGATGTTAAATTGCTAATCCACATACGATGACAGGCTACACGCACTTCACACAAACTCATTCACAGGGTGTATTTTTCCGGAACACAAAGGGCAATGAAGGAACATGGACGTGTTTTCCCATCCCTAAAAAAAACAAAAAAAGGGTGTATTTCTACACAACAGCACGGCTGCGCTCATTTCTTCTGTGATCTATTCATTAGAGTGACGTTTGACATATTGTGTCATCAGCGTCAGCGTATATTAACCATGAGTCGCATCGAGCCACTTTCCATTGCTAGTATCGTAATCACGTTAAGTAGGTTATTTTGCTTGCGTTGACTAGAAAATAGATATAGAATTTGGAGTAGGTATATTATGCCGAAGTTGAAATATTTCTTCATCCTGTATGTACAATTTAGACTTTTAAAGCATAAAAGCTCTGTACGTAGAAGGGGTTAGAAATCCTGTAGTCTTGTATCCATTTAGAATAATATAAATAAGCTAACAGTTTTATGTGTTTTTCAGAAAGTGCATTTGCTTCGTGATAAATTGACTTTAAGTATAGTACAGACAATCTCCAAAAGATTTGAAATAAACTAAAGCAAAGTTACAAAAGTGTCCAATAAATTAAACAGAAAACCGAAAACCATCGACAAATAGTGTTCAATCTGAGTGACAAATACAGTGTAATAAAATAGAGGACTTCAATCCCATTGTAATGTCAGTGAATAGCAACGTCATTGGTGCAAAAATGCAATGGGCCGGTGGGGGGGAGGGGGGCGTTCTGATTGGCTGTCACATTGATTCATTGCATTCGATACTTAACTTCCATTAAAAGCGGACGTCTGAACGCCAAAATGTCAGCAGGTAATTCTATGGTTGTTGTGATATGTACATGTTTGTAATGTATGCTAAATGTTGTAGAATGATTGGATATAATAAATTGGCTTTTTATGTCTCATTAAAGAAGTCCAATATTTCTAAATTTTCAATTTTATTTTTACAAACGATCCCTGTCTTTGGTTATAAAATAATTAAAAGACATCGATCGCATCTTGTCTTTTTACTGTATTTTATTTGCAAATTGTTGATGTTGACTTGAACAATATTTAATTTCATCTTTCAGATCACGAAACTAATAGCAAAATAACAATAGGTAACTATGAGCCTATTTCTATGTTCATGTTGTATTGTATTCATGATTGTTTTAACAGGAGTTATTCCTCAAGCAGGGTCTGCCGTGGCCATGATCGGAGCGAACCTCCGCTTCGGTTCGGCAGGCGCCACTAACTCCTCGGTGGTCAATAATACGCGGCATTGTCCGCCAGGAGGCGCTGCTAGCGCTGCGGCTTTGCTTGCTCTCTCAGGATTGGGAATGTTTGCCAATTTAGCGCTGATGGCTGTGATACTGAGCAAAAAACAGCTGCGCAGGTGAGTTTGCCAAAATATTTACCGGTTAAGAAAAACTGTTTGTTTGTGTCCCTAGTGAGATCTCTTTCGCAAGAAGGAAAACTGAATCCTAATAAACGATGATAACTTTTCTTTGTGTAGGTTTATTTCGATTCATTGAGCTGACGATTTATGTAGGACTCTCACAAAGACCTGAATAAGAATATTCGAATAAAATTAAAGACCGTAAATCACGATAACTGGCTACATTTGAATACCCATAGCCTCCATAGCAATATTATCAAACATTGTCGCCGAAAAAAAAAAACATACATAAATCAAGCCGGAATACTGTGCAAGAAATAAAAGCTATAAATAACAGCGGCCGTTTCGATACGAAGAATGAGAAAACAGGAAAAAATGAATGTTTATCATTATTCAAATGTTGCTTATTTTACGATACTGTGGTTCTTTTACAGCCGTATAACATGTTACGACAGTCGTAGACATTACACCGATGACATTAACGTTATGTTCCACATAACATGTAGGGTCTCATATGTGTTATTGTAGAACGAGCGATCGGCGCCACAGATTGGGCACGTTTGTATTGGAACACGGAATACTACTTACTACGGGACCACTGAATCTGCATTTTATATGGCAGCAATCTAATAAGTGTTTAGTTAGGCACGATTGTATCAGTCTCGAACTTGAAAATGACTTGGAAGGTTCGAACATAATTAGATAATATCAGGCCTCTGTTTGAAGGGTTCCTTTTACTTTGATGAACAAGATTTTCAAGCAAAAGGACTGTGTATAAAGGACTTCCATTAAAAATGTTCAGCTCATTTGGTACGAATATTTTTTGTTATAAAGTTAGCTTCGAGTCTGTCGAACGATTTCTTAAATATTGCCTTTATAATGTCCCAAGGAGAGGCAAGTTTTCACTTAGATTAATAAACTACATTAAGGCCTAGAAACTTTTTCTAAGTAAGTGGGACTTACTTAGAAGTAGATATTGAATAGTTTAGGCCTTGTGTGTCAGTTTTAAGTATTTCCAAAATAACTTTTGGGAATACTCAAAACTTTGGCTGGGGGAAACCAAAAGTAGATCTAATGTAAGCACTATTTAATATATTACAATTCATGGGCATACCTCAAAAGAATACAAATAATGAGTTCATCGAGAGGTAAACGGCATATCCTAGAACCAATAATTCCATGTGAGATCCACTAAACAGCATTGGTTCCACATGTTGAATTACCGTCCATTCCCTCTCACAAACAAGGGACCTTTGTCCCAGCAGTGGGAACGGTATAGCCTAATACCATAGCATAATAAGGTCAGGGAAAATTGGTCATCAAATATGAACATACTATACTTAAATATAGGTCACCAGAGCTCTGCCTTAGCAGTTACTTACACGTCTACTATTATAAGTCGTCTGCTTCACCCAATTTTCTCTGAGTACCTTTATCCTTCGGCTACTAGAAGATAAAGCCTCCAGAAAATATGATTTAACACCGGAGGGCTCTCAATTTGCTGCGAAATCAAATTACCGAGTCACTAGCAGTGGTAATTCAATCAGGAGCCATTTAAATCGGATTGAAGTTGTCTTGATTAAATGTAGTACTTACCTTAGCAGTATATAATATTCTTCTAAGGTAGTATAGGTAATAGTAGGTATTAGTTTTCCTTATCAGTAAGTATATTATATACTACTTATATATAACTAGCCGACCCACGCAATGTCTTAGCGTGATAATATGTAGCCTTTTAACCTCTCCGAATTGATAACCTCCTCCTTTTTGGGAAGTCGGTTAATAAAAGGGCTATCTAATACTGAAAGAATTTTTAGAATTCAAACCGGACCAGTAGTCCCTGAGATTAGCGCGTTCAAGACAAACAAATAAACATACTCTTCAGCTTTATAATATACTAATATTATAAAGCAGAAGAGTTTTTTTGTTTGTTTATTTAGTAGAATGCCCTAATCACAGGAACTACAAGTACGAAGTGAACAATTATTTCAGTGTTGGGTAGCCCATTTATCGAGGAAGGCTATAGGCTATATAACATCACGGTACGATCAATAGGAACGGAGCATTAATGAAAAAAATGTGACGCAGACGATCATTGTAGTAACCAAATAAAAACAGTTGAACAAAAATCGCCTTTAAAGTCAGACAGCATAAGCTTTGTCATCTTACAAACTGCCTTTGTGTTTAAAAGCCAATTTGTTTTCACTATTGAAGTTTCAAATTAGGTTAAATCTTTATTTCAATCTTAGTTTAATTCCATTTCAAGAGATTATGGTTTCATTAAGATTCAGATCTCTTTTGATTAAAAGATTTAACGTATCGTGAACCAGAATCTTTTATTTATAAAAATAATTAATATTAAAACAGTCCCTATTTACGGAACCCTGAGTGTGCAAGGCCGACTTGCACTTGGCCGGTTTTTCTTTTCACACAAACATTTGAAACTTTGTCCTTTCTTTTTTAGATATTCAAATAGCTTTTTTTCTATTTCTATTAATATTTTATTTTAGGGGTTTATTCTAAGAACATGTCAGCCCCGTTGAGTCATAACTCACTACTAAGTAATACAACTGCACAATAGGCTTGTTTACTGAAAAAATCTAATTAGCCCGACAGTTAGATTATCAAAAACTATTTGACCCGTATTTTTTCTTTTGTTACGATAACCAAAATTGACGAAGTTACGACGCTTTTAAAATTCTCAATACGTCACTCCCTGGCATAATTTTTAGCGGGTAGTGACGTCACGAGCCCCCACTCCCGAGTTTTGATGCGTTTTATCTTTATCAATATTCATTGATTTACAAAAACAAAAAATACATGTCCATTATTTTTCAATACTCTAACTGACGGACTAAATAGTTTTGCAATTTGTGGATGATGGAAACTAGCCTATTGATATTACTTATCAAGGGCATAAAATAATACAAAATTTCACTGACGCGTGAATATTTTAAATACGAGTAGGTTGATGGCAGCAAATCCCCTTTCATTAACTTCTTCTTCTTATTGTGTGGGCAGTACCCACACACCCTAGTGTCAGAGCTTCTAAACCGCCTGAAGGGCCAAGGATATGGTTAACATTACGTTAACTAACGTTCGTCTTTTTGTTCATATGGTGTTTACCTGTAAGTAATTGTTGCACTGTCTCAAGTTTAAATGCATGTTGTTTTTTTTTTAGATTAGTGTAAACAATTGTTGGTAGACCTTATAAATAAATAAATAAAACATATTTGATGACCGCCATTCGGCGGCCGGGACCACCGGCTTATAAGTGCCTACCGAAGCACGGAATCATCTTTTTATCAGACAATCAAGTGATTCAAGCCTGCAATGTCCTAGCCAAACTGGAAACAACTTTAAAAAGTATGCTTCTCGTGGGAATCGAATTCACGACCAACGGATCACAAGGCTAACGCCTGAACCACTCGACCACGGAGGCTTTGATTTTCTAATATTAAAAAAAGCCCCTAAAACCCTGTCGCACTGCCACTTCTCTTCTCCTTCGAACTCCGCGTCACACTTCCAGCCGCTATGACGGCTCCTTCTCAGTTACTGCAGTGCGTCTCTGGAACTCTCTTCCACACTCTCTACGTGACAGCCCTTCTCTTGATGTCTTCAAGAGGAAAATTAAAGAGCATTTCCTTTCACAATGACATAATATTAGTAGATTTGTATATTTATTTATATATATAGTAGGAATATATTATAATTATGTATGTATGTAGTAATATTTATCTATAGGTATTGTTTGTACACTGGATCCTACCCTCTATGATGAACTTTCTCTATCACTCAAAGGTTTGCTGGGAGAAAACTCAACTTTGAGTTAAGCTCGCCTTTGTACATCTACTTTATTATGGCTGTATCATAAAAGTTGTTTTGATGTACAATAAAGAATTAAGAAATAAAGCCCAACATTCATCGTATTCAATTTCAATCCTCTGTCTAGTTACGTAAACATAACCTAGACTATCATTCCATGGACATGTCAGTGTAAAAAGTATTTTGAGAGCTTTATTTTCATCTTGTAAAGCTGCCGACGGGCCAGATACGTTGCAAATTTAGGTATATTTAGTTTCCACGTCTGGGGAAGATCGATTTTCATTGTATGTAACTTTTACAGATACCTAGGCAATTTTGTTTTGTCTCGGAGTTTATTTCCTCTTACCCTTCTTGTATTTTAAATGTGATTGTTTGTACGATTTGATGTATGTAAGTTAGTTAATTACGCCTCAACGACTGGACAGAGTGGGGTAAAACTTGGGACAAGAGTTAACCATGATCTGGATTACTATGAGCGTTTACTTCTCGCGGTATTTCACACAAACTTTCAAGACCCTATTCTTGGAAATGAACTAACTGATTTTAATAAAGGCATACGCTAGATATCCAGCCTTATCCAGGTCTAAATAGTTGGTTGAGGACACTTTCGAAAAATAGTTTAGTGGAAGGATTTTTCACTCTCTATAGAAAACTTAATGTAGGTCTCTCTTTCCCTTGGAACTCTTTTTCGAAAATATTTGTTATTACATTTTTAAAACTGGATATTCTGCGTATGCGTAGGTACTAAGTTTCATTTAAATCGGTGAATTTATATCCAAGAATAAGGCCTTTAAAGTTTGTATGAAACACTGTGAGGAATAAACGCTTAAACGCTATAACCCTAACGCTTAAGACATGGATACTATTTACCCCCGGCAGTACGTTCCTGTTAAACATTTAGAAAACTGCTAGCCTTATCTTATCTGAATAAGATACGAAAAGCTATTTAAGATTGGATTCGACTAAAATAACTAAAGTATTGGCCATTTCTCAGTCTTTCCATGTTAAATATAATATCTAAACAAAGTGAAATTATTAAGACAACATTCTTAATTAGTTCACTTTTCACATGGTCCATGGTGAATTAATAATATACGTAAATTCCTATGGGAACGGGAAATACAGGTTTTGGGGGCCGAGTCACCCGCGTCCGTAGGAGAATACCCTTCAGCCAATCCCTACAAGTGGGCCCCGGGTGGTGCTAAACAGGTGACACTAACCGCCTCCGTGGTCTAGTGGTTATACCACCTGATTCAGACCCAGAGGTCGATTCCCAGCCTTGGCAAATTTTTTGCTCGGTTTGGTTGGTGGTAGGATTTGTTATAAGTCCGCCTGGCAAGCTACCACCATCATGTCTAAGTCTGTCGCCTTAACAACAATGTTAACAGCATTGTTGTGTTCCGGCAGTTAGAGGTATGATAGCCAGTTCCTCTGTGTAAGAGGATTCCGGGTGAAACTCGCTTCCATCTTCGGCCTAATCATCACTTTCCATCAGGTGAGATTTGGGCCAAGAGTTTCCCCGTTTTGTATAAAAAAAAAAAATGGGCTGTGCGCATACGAATTAGCAGGCAATAACATAGTATTCTATATATCTTGTTTATTTTTATTTTTATTTGAATGCTTTTGTTACTCATAGGTATTGCCACTAACATTTTAAACGACTAACAATGTTGCAATCAAATTTTATGTTAGCAACATTTTAATGTTATTAACTTCACAACAATGTCACTAACATTTATATTGACATTGTTGTTAGCACACTGGCTGGCGAAAGTTTAGCAAATGTTGACTGTAAAATGTTTTGAATGTTAGAGGTAACGTCGGTTTACAACATGTTCTACTTAATTAATGTTTGTGTTAACAAGCAGTTTTGGTTTACGTATAATGCGGGAAAAGTAGTTATAAATATTATTGTCGCAGTCGCTTTTGTCTGCGGTTTCGAACGCGTGAACGCTTTAACATGGGACCATTTTAGACATAGTAATGGCGTGCCATTACCAAAGGGTCAATTCTACTCATTTTTGAGAAATGTTTACATTTGCATTTCAGTAGCTATCTGTCAGAAATGTATGGAAAATGAGGTCATCGTGGCCATGGAATGCAAAAGCGTATTAGTAGGATCAAGGATGGGTTTTAGTCAGTAGAGTCTGACACTCCGCTCCACCCCAGAAGGAGTAATATGATGATTTCCCATCCTTAAAAAAAACATATGATACAAAACTTTCTTCCATCCTATTAATATATCGAAGAAAGATTCATTTTCAGAACACCATCAGAATAGGTTCCAAAGGAACTTCAAATAAACAAAAACTGTCCCTTATCCCAGAAACTTGCGAAAAATACCCAAACATTCACCTGATGTATTATTTACGTCCGAGATTCGAAGAGAAGGAGCCCCTCGGGCGTTGCTCGTCTCCAGGGGTCTCCCTAAATGCGTGACACTTCGGATGATTGATAAATCGCTTATCGAAATTTTATACCTGTTACTTGACAGAATGAAATATGACGTTTATATGACTCTGGGGAATGTCTAGAGGTGTAGATTTATTACCTACTAGATGATGCCCGCGACTTTAGCCGTTTAACAAATTATATACTAAAACCTTCGTCTAAAACCACTCTATCCATTGGTGACAATAGCATGAAAATCGGTTTAGCAGTTTTTGAGTTTATAGCGAACAGACAGACAGACAGACGCGGTGGAGGACTTTGGTTCAAAATATTTAGTGGCGATGTTCGGGATACGTAATGTCTATGAATTTGGTTTTTTTTACTACGGTTTTTAACATGGCAAATAACAGTGGTAGGTAAGCCAGAAGTAAAACCATTCGCCATATTACATTTTTTAAGGTTTCTTTTTAGAATTCGCAGACCAGTATCACATTACTTGTTATTAAAAAAATACTAAAAATCCTTCTACAAACAGTTTGTGAGGATGGATGGATATCTGCCGGAGTTGCGGGACTATTCGAAAGAGATACCGTGGCTCCGGAATACAAAAGGCAATGAAGGAACATGGATGGGTTTTAATCAGTAAAAGTTTGACACTACCTTCCGCTCCGCCCAGAGCGGGAGAAGTCATTTGATGATTTCGCATCACTAAAAAATGGATGGATGGATATTAATTACTCTTTCACATAAAACCTACTGACCGGATTTTGATGAAACTTAACTGTGATATAGCTAATACATCACACATATGTTATAATTTATAAATGGAGGAAGTACTAGTTTACTCACATCACGGCAACTTACTACTTAGAGCCCATATTAATTAGTTGACGCTTCGCTTGACTGAAGGGCTGGCTTTTACTTTGGGCAGAGGATAAGCTTTGCCATACAACGTGGCAATGCCCCCAGTCTTTTGGGCCCACTTCCAGTCGATAACGATGAGGACGAATTTTTTGACGCTATATTTTTGGTTGGAGTTTTATTTTCTTTGTTAAGTATATATAGTTTGTCCTTCTATTAATTAAAATGATCACTAAATTTCTCTACACATATAATTAAGATATTGTAAAAGCGTAGTACAGTAGAACGCAGAGATTGTGTAATTTGTCGGTACAAACACAGCTACAGATTAATATTTACCTCAATATTGACAATTAATTAAGTCTGTCTGTTACCTGAAATAGGTCCCGTAATCAATTTCGTGTTGGGTATTCTACGGCCATCGCTTTCAACGGGTCCATCATTGAATATAATAGTGGACTATTAACGCCATATTGAATGGTATAGAGTAGAAATACTTGAATTTGGTAGTATAATGTGCTGAAAATATATAAATAACTGCAAAATTATTCATTCGAATAGGATTCTAAATAGAATATGGAAAAGTCAGCTCTTATCGACTTTGCTACCCGTCAGAGCACAGCACTAACTGCTTAGATCCCGCTGCGGGATGCTCCAGCACCGCTAAATTACTGTAGCATTCCGGCGCCTTACCAAGACATCCCGCGACGTAGCACGGCATGCCGCAGCAGGATCCCTTAGCGCGCTTTCCGATGACGAATCAAAAATATTTTGATGTCTTGGAATTAATTTATAACATTGGCTTTTGTTTCGTATTCCTACTAGAAAAGTTTGAATGTCCTTTGGTAAAAATTTAAATCCTTTGCCATTCTGTCCTGGTATGCGTAGGCCATAAGTTTTCTGAGTATCTTGACAAAGTCACAATTCTAGCGAAGATAATAATGTTCAAAGAGTCAGAAATATGACATCTATGAAATCGATATGTTAATTGCGTGGTCAATCCAGAACATTTTTGCATTTCGCCAATAGATTCATAATTGTCACGTTGTCTAGAACCCGCGATCATTCCACATGATCTACTCTTATGCTACGGTATTTTTGTTAAACCCTATATTTAATATTGTGTATTTAGTTAGAAGCTTTTCCCGCAGGGCGTATCCCACAGAAACCGTGCAATGTTTAAGCGTTTTCGTCTTCCCATCGCTATCGCCAACTATCAAGAACACCTCTTCCTTATAAAGTGACAAGTTTTTAACATTTATTGTCGCTTGAATCACTTGAATTCGAAAGCTTTTTAAATACTTAGGATTGGCCTAGAGATTACCTATCCCACAAACAAACAGTTTTATCTTATACTTAAAATTCGCATATATTCGATTTAATGGTTTATTTACTAATGAACGTTGTTCCAGATGGTCCCACGGGCTGTTATTCCACCAGGCAATAGTGGACCTGGCCCGGGCGGCCATCTTATTGCCCCTTGGCATCGCCGTGTTCCGTTGCCAACCGGTGTACAAGTGCTCACTGGTCGAAACTGCATTTTTGTTACTGGTAAGTTTTAAGGAAAGAAAGAAGATTTGTTTTATATTGAATAGCACAGGACAACTAAAAAAATAATAAAAACAAAATAAGTTCGGTGCCAAAAGCTCTATTTTTCAGCATCTGCTGCGATATTTATGAAAATATAGGTAACGAAAGCATTTGCATGCTTTCGTTACCTATATTTTTGTTATACTTACGAATTTTTGGGGTTTCAGCTCTGCTGCGTGTGTGGAGACTGAAGGTTTCTTTCAATGATGTAGTCGAAACTAGAAATTACTTTGAAATTCAGTATATTGCGGATAATTAGAATTAGTATCGAAAAGATGTGCGTGCGATGCCATGGATGCGATCGGCACAAAAAAAAAGATTTAAAATTTGACGTTGTGCATAGCTGCCGGTCAATGGCCTCCGTGATCCACCAATCGCTGTGGTACACGTGGCAGAACCATTAGTTAAGGCGAAGTATTCGCTGTTAAGGCGATGTCTGAACAATATCTATTACTAACTCTAAATTTTTTCTTAATTAAAATTTTCTTTATGTAGCCACTTGGAATTTAGTTTGCCAAACAGTATTTAAAGTTACAGGATTTTAACCAGATCGATTTGTCTGTTAATATAAGAAAAAGAGGCCCTGAGTATGATTTTAAGCTACTTGATTAGAGTTTATTTTTATTAGATCTCACGACAGTCGCAAAAAACTTAAGCAAGAGAAAAATAAATTAGTACGAGTATTCAATGAAGTTTTCCGACAACTCACGAGCAACTTAGAAATAACTTTAGCTAAAAGAATTTTCACATCTACAAAAAATAATACTTGCAATGACTGTGTATTTATAAACACTGACTCTATAAGGACACATACGGGCCCAAAAATAAATAGAGTCTGTTTATATTTTTTCCTCCCTACGTGACACACTTCGGTCACACGTATAACACGCAATCCAATATGGCTGACCGAACGAGATGTACACAGTCTAAATCCACCCGACCGTTAGAAATTAAATACCGCGTCGGCCACCATCACACTGGTCGTATCGGCTGTTTTTTGTCCCACTAAATTTAAAGGAGTATCGTGTATTTATTACTTTATTGTACACCTCATAATAAGCACAAGACAAATATTTATACGATTAAAAACAAGTGTGCAATGGGCGATTGTATTGCGTATCAATGATAATGTTACAATGATTTTTGTAATACATCACATAATTTAAAAGAGTGTCCGTGGAGTTTTTTGCACGTTCTTCTTCATAGAGATCTACGCTTTAGAACGTGCAAATATCTTCATGTTTTTCACTGACAGACCTTGACAACTCAAAAGTGCCTATAAATGATTTATTTGAAACAAACGCTTTGAATCTTGAATCACACTTGGGTCGATCTCTCACAGACACCCCTTGGGTGAACTGAACCAGAGACTTTTAACTTTTTATCATTGTGATATACAATGATAGCCTATAATATAATACCATTTAGACATAATAATGCCACATGTTTTACTCGACGAGTACCTAGATAGTTTCTTTTTCAAATCTAAAAGCGTCGTACTACCTCCGAAAAAAAACTAAACAAAATAAAAAAAACAACAGTTTAAAAATATGAACTTTATAATGTTTTTGAGAATGGTATCATATTAATAATTTCTGAGTCGAGATAGAGAGAGTTTAAGTTGGTGACATCAAGTCCAGTCTATTGATGTAACGTTGAGATAAGTATATAATTATCTGTTCCGCATCCGAAATACTATAAAAACAGACCACGTTAGCCATTTTCGAAAAAAGTGACGTTTCAGCTGAGTTCGGCTTTAAAAACCTTTTTCGGATACAATGATACAATTAAAAAAAGATCCGGAATGGGAGAGTCCATTAGAATCAATAATGTACTCGTCCACATTTAGAAATGGACTATTCCCATTGGCTGGTAGCATTTGCGGAAATGTTTGCAAATGATTATTTTGATGAACAGCCTATAACTTGACCATTCGGCCATATGGCCCCATTAACTTGTATGGACCATTGAATGTTCATTGGGCCGTAACTTTTTATCTTTGTGAATGTCGCTGTTTACGTTATCAGTATGTGAATTAGTGAAATTAGCTCTTAGGGAGGTTTTCTTTTGCCCTTTGTGATGAGGGTAAGTGTAGAGTTACGAATATACATATCCAAGACCTTATTGTTGCCTATGTATCTACTAAGTTGTTATCAGACGTGTCCGTTGTATCTTTCATGCGCTGTTTCTGAGGTACTTCATTGGTCATTACGTGTCCGTTAACGCTTTTTGTCATAAAACCATTGGTTGGTTAGCGGTGACAAATGACCGACCGATAATGTAACTCAGAAACCGGGATTAAGTAATTAATACACAGGAAATGGAAATCATTTTCATATCCATGCATTTCAGAAGTTATGCTTGCTTCCGTTAGTCTGTAGAACGTTCATTTGCGAAAATATATCTTGATTTATAGGTACTACAGAGAATTATTCGACTTTCAATTAATTAATTCAATTTTATTGTTTTAATTTTTAGTTTTAAGAACAAAAACGTTGCCAAGAAATTTATCTTGTATCATGGGGGCATTTACACACATAAAATCCCACATACACAAACAGCCAGACCCGGAACAATCGCTCAACCGCTACGCCAATCGTGCCGTTAGATTCCAAGCCCCTGGTGAGAACGGAAAAACAATCTCCTTTATGATAACAAAGGAGATAGTTTTAACGTGAAAGACGCAACGCCTTTTTTGGATACCAAAATGAGCCTGTATTAAAGTGTCATCAAACTCAGATGAGCATCAATAGAATGCAAAAAGTAACAGATCTTCACTGACAAAAGTACGATTGTTTGGAACTGGAGGCAGTTGGCACATAAAACTGATTTATAGGCACTTAACTTCAGTTGGGACGGACGAGAAAAGTGCCAAGAATAATCTTCGATGCTTAATTTTGAAAGTATCTTATAAGTTCTGAATAGTTGGAGTGTTTGTTTGTAGACGAATGTGTCTGGCAGTCTAGAATTATGACGCAGATTAAGAAAATAATCTAGTATTATTTTCCTAACTAGGTTGGAGAATATTCTGTAGAAGCAATTTGTTTGCTAAACTTGTTTTCTTCTTTTTTGTTTAATCCACGATGATAATAAGATGTCTTTTAATTCATTGGCAATCTTTCAGAAGGAACTATAAAGTGATAAAGTGTCGGAAACAGCTGAGTTTCTATTTTTCACTTGTCGGGATGGTCCTATCGTAAAAGTTGTTCATTAATGAGTATTTTCATTTACTTTAACATTGCCAATATATTAAAACTAACATGTCTGTGTAGTACGTTAAATCATTAAATCATTTAAAACTTAATATTAAGCAATTAGATAGGAATAATAATATGTGATAAGTTTTTGTGAAAGTGTTAATTTTAGTCATGAATGTCTAACATCCAAAAACATTTTAGGTGACGGTGTCAACAGTGAACATGCTCACAACAGTGCTCAACGACAGTCCAATTTTCCCTGAAAACGAGGAGGAGCAAGCTGATTTATCAGCGCCATTACTGATGGACAGCCCACAGGTAAAGTTATGATCCAGTCGTTCCCTTCACGACCTCTGCCGTTACTTTAATTCTCCCGAGGAGAAAATTTCAAAATTGTCAGAGATAAAAACACCCTGTTTCCTGTGCTTAATTTTAGCAATTTTAAACAGGTTCCCAAAATGAAATATTGAGCTCATTTAAATATTATGAGAGCCAAAGTAATATTAACCCTTTGTTACAGTGCGTCCTTTTTGGAACATTCATGATTTGGTTCGCATCAATAACGATAAATCTCGGGCCAACGTTTTTATCTGGAGCTTTAGCTGCCAGTGCAGGCTCTTACGGGTCTTACGGACCCGCCCCGTCGTGTCCCTTGGTCCGAGGACCCTTCAGACATTATGTACTTAACGCGCTCTGGATAGGCGTTAATGCAGTGTGTATCGGATTGACACTTTTCCACTTGAAAAAACTCCACCGGGATCTCACGAAGGTTTGTATGTCATTAATCACACTACACTCAGCGAACACCCTCGGAACCCTATAACAGATGGCATGGAGAGGTTAGTTTCACGAGAACTTATAAAAAGTAATGCTTTATTTACATTGTTTGCTTCATCTTCCATACTCACAGAACCGACTTCTCCATGATCATCATTGATTGTGAAGTAATTTGTATCCATGACATGTCATCCACAGCTTTACGAGAAATGGTACTAGCTATAGCCGTTGTTTGTATGACATGTAACATGTTCCGTAGTGTAATGCAGTTTACAGTTGCGAGGACGCAGAACTGGCGCGCTCCAAAACTCGTTGAAACTCACGAAGTCATCCGCATAATTCCAAGTCGCTGTACAATATTGTGCATATATCCTAGTCTTACGTTGGCCGGTATTGGAATTTTTGTTGGTACCTTGCCAATATTCCTTGCGATGTACCGCAAATAAGATTTAAATTTTCGGAATTCACCCCACTCGAAATGGACAATTTATATGGACGTGCAATTCTAAATGCAAACGGCATTTAGAAGTGCACGTCCATATAAATTGTAAACAACAAAACCATACTCAATGCTTGCCGTTGCCAAAGTGCGGTTCAGATTTAAGTATTCGATAAATTTAAATCTTATCGCATGCAGGCTAACGTAGAAGCAGTACGGGTAGCTGGTTTAGTGACCACGCTTGTCAGCATGGCAGGGGACAACAGGCGAATGGATAACCTGCCCAACAGCGTGGGACCCAGGGTAAGGACTGTGATGCATGCTTGTCTCATCTCGTAGATCTTAGGCAATTTGTATTTTGAGCTTCTTGTTGTCTTTTTAATCTGTCTTGCCATATCTGTTCCATTATTCGCAGACTTACAAATTAATCTGATTCTACTCTCCTCAAGTATCTCTATATAAGTATGTCTATTTTATTAAATTCCCACCACTGATCTCCGTTACTATTTAGCAAACCATCAAGGCTATCTACATAGAGCTTCTAAATCACTCGAGGGTGACTCGATTGACGGTCCCTCATGAATTGGCTTTTCTTTCTGAATTTTTTGATTTCACTAGGCACAATTGGCTGGTTTTATTTTTGGTATCAAAATTGTTGTTACCTTTCAAAATTGGGGCTTTAGTTACACCTTCGTCGCTCTCGATATAATCTAAAATCACTTCTTCTTTCTTAGACTATTGACGGACATATGTCAGATGGTCATTGCCGTCCGTCAGGCAGTAACAACCTGCCTCTGGGAGGTGGTCGTCGTCTCAGAGGCTACTTGGCGCGAGTGGAGCGTGAGGGCGTTCGTCGTGTGCGGATGTTCCTGGTTATCACGGCAGCTTATGTGCTGTTCTGGGGACCACTGTTTCTCATCACCTTGCTGCATCATCCGGCTTTGACGTCGCATATAGCTTATGAAGTAAGGGCACTAGAATAGTAAGCGGTGTCAATGTTTCCTGAATAAAGATTTTAACTGACAGAGAACTTGCGGCTGAAAGTTTGAACTACTTTTTTGTTCCAGATGTATTTCCAAATCACTCTACATATCTCGTATGTGCATGCGGCGGTCAACCCACTGCTGTTCATGGCTTTGCATCGAGCTTTACGAAGAGCAGCTCTGCAGCTGTGCTGTGGTTGCTGCGTACATTGGAGTCAGTTCGTGCTGGCTCTGACTGCTGCTGGTAAGTGGACCTAGAAAAAAGCTTGACTCAAAGACTACGATCAGGAATAATTCTAATATCTGAATCTCTTCTCCTTCGTAGCGCAATCACCGCTAGCGCCAGCCTCTTTCTCGCCCGCGGCCGTATCTCCGGAGCCTCCCCCCGCGCCACCGCCGCCAATGGCTCCTCCCGCTCCCCCGGCGCCGGCGCACTCCGCGCCTGCGCCTCACACGATGATGGTAATTACTTCTTATATGTAAGTGTTGACACCGTAATACGTGGTTTAACTCACTCGCACAATCCCGCACGTCAACTCCCTAGACCCCGCGAGTCGTAGACTAAGATTGCCTGCGAGCTGATTGCATGACGAGGATGAGAAACTTACTGTCGCATAGTTTCCTCTTCCGTGGTAGTGGCGTCCTAGTCCTAGCTGCCCTACTCATAGTAAAACAAATGAAACATCTCGCTCTCAGAGTTGGGAAGTTGAGGAGTGTGATGCTGAGAGTATGTCGAGTGCGCGTGTGCAGGGAGACGAGGATATGATGGGGGAGGCGTGGAGCGGCAGCGTGCGGCGGGTGCCGCGCTCGCCGAGCCCGCTGCTGCCCGCGATCTGAGCGCGAGCGGCCGCGCCGCTCGCGCAGCCCGCGTCGCCCGCATCCCCCGCGCCGTACGTGCCGCACGCGCCGCGCTCGCCGCACGTGCCGCGCCTGCTGCACGCGACCTACTCGCCGCGGCCGCCGCGCCCGCCGGCCCGCGCCATCTTCCACGACATATCCTACATGTGGCCGCCGTAGTCGTCCGATACAAGATCAACCTGTAAATATTAATACAAACATTAACGTTATAAAATTGTACATAAAATCCTTGAAGTGTCCCTGTTTCAGTAGTCGTGATGCTCTCAAAATATTGATGTATAGAAAGTGTATTCATAAATATTACGAAATTATATTTAAGGTAATTTGAAATATTCGTTAGATTTTTGTGTGGTAAAATATGATTTATTTAATTTTAATCTAGGTTTTGAATTTGTACATTGTGTAATTTGATTCTATTCTCTAAGTAAGTCAAAATAGAAAGCTAAATTCTAAAAACACGAGTTTGTAGAAAGAATTATATTTAACGGCACTTCCAGATATTTATTCAGTAGAGACCCGAACACAACTAACGTATATTACAATATATTTTTGTGAAGATAAGTAGATGATGTGTAATTCTCATTAAGTGGAACACCAAGTAGATAGGTATTTTAAGAAAAAAAAATAGTTTAGGAAAAGAAAATAAATGTCGTCATTGGGTATTATTTCTAGATCATTTTTGTATTAATTGTGTAGCTGAAAAAATAACTTGCCAGTATTTGAGAACTATTTAAAGACTGAATATTTTTTGTATTATTTTTGATAATTTATCTATTTCAACTTAACAACACGTTTTTGTTTACAAAATACTATATATAGTTATTTTAGAAACAAAAAATACTAACATTTATAATGTTTATTTTGTATTCCTGTTTTGGTTAAACTGTGCCAAATCCAATGTAGAAATCCCTACTTATGAAAATCATTGTGACATAGATTTTAAGGCGATCAAAAATATAGCGGGACTTCTTATGCTACTTTTATTTTTTAGAACAAAAACTTTACTTGACATTGTATAAAGTTATTTTTTCATGAAATATATTATGTACAAGATTTGTACATAAAATGAACGAAGGTAATCAAATTTTATTTTAACTCTTGAAAAAATCCAAATAAATTTTTTCTTCGTAGCAGTGTAATTATAAATGTTTTGTCTCTATAAATTGTATTTATGGTGTGTATTAAAATGACTACCTAATAAAACAAAAACATAAACACAAAACGTAAATAAAGTCGTCCCGTTTACAATTATTTATAATAATATACAATTTTATTTATAGTTAGGTAATAATTTATTGTAAATCGGTGTATTAATGATGGTTGTAAAATAAGTAACTATGTTGTAAAATAAAAATATATATGAACTAACAGAAGGTTATAAAATTGTGTTCTTCAAATTATAATAAAAAGACGAAAATAAATTATTAAAAATAAACGGATTTATTAAATGTTTTTTTTTTTTGGTAATTGTGCTTTTTTCACTGTCACCCAGAATTCCCACTCAATAAGTAGGTATATAAAAAAGCAAAAAAAAATACCACAATTATATAAAATGTTATTCCACCATAATTCCAAATCACCAATCAAATAATGAAAGCAATCCAACTTTGAGGAAGCCGCTGAACGAGAATCACGCGGTCGGCAAATAAAAAAAAATATATCTTGAATACGTATGCAGAGAGAGAAAAATATTTCCTTATTTATACGTAATAAAATAAGTAAAAGTAAATCAATAATAAAATAATTAAGACTTACTATTTAACTTTAGATTTCTTTAATTTTCTTTGTCTTTGTTTTATGCTTGTTCTTGATTCTAGTCTAGGTAAGGTCTCAAATAAAATAAATAAAAAAATCCCTTCGTGTGCGAGTCCGACTCGCACTTGGCCTTTTTTTAATTTATCATTGATATATCTTTGTGTCGACATCGATTGAGTTACAGAAATTGAATTTTTAAACTTTCGAGACTATTCATCAAAATGTATGGTCCCGAAAGTTCAAAAGTCCAAACTTTTTCGCTAAAGGAATACTTAAGATATTTAGTAAAATTCTGGATTAGAAATTCAGTTTCCAGTATACCAATGACTTTGTTTGACTGTACCTATTTCGGAGACTTAGAACATGTTATAAGTCCTGTAGACCTGAAATTAACGTATATTGCGTGACCCTCGCATTTTGCGGTTATAATATATGGGCCAAAATACGCGTTTGAGTTTCTGTGAACCGATTAACACGAGACGAATAGAGGACGATATTGATTTCAGGAATTAATCTAGTATATAAAAATTTCGAGTGTGTTATCGAACTACTCCGAAAAGGATGATCGATTTTTTTTTGTGCCTATGTTACGTAGGTACGAATAGGTCGCAGGCAATTTTTTTTTTGGCAAAACAACATTTCCCCGGCTAGCTAGTAATAATATAGTATTTGGAATGTAGTATGAGATCAACTTTTAAAAAAGTAATAAATTTGTTATTTAGTCCATCTGTTCCCTGCATAACTTGAAAAGATGTAGGGATTTTGTGATTTCATCATTATAACTTTTGTTGATAATCAGTGTCTAAAACACTTCTTCATTTTCTCATGAAATATACTAATTTAAATGATTGATTCCATATTAAGCAAAAAAGCTGAGGTGTTTGTTTGTTAGAACGTGCTAATCTCTAGAACTACCAGCTGGATTTCGAAAATCATTTTTTATTACTTATATTCGGAAAGTAGGCCTGAATTTGCCTAAAGAGCAATAAAAAGTAGTACTTTCAAACGAAAGTATTACGTTGCAGCCCCAAGGAGAATTGTTTTCAACTGACAGCCGTCAAATCATGAAAAACAATAATGAAAATGTTATGGCTGCATAGCTGGCCGGTTACAGAATAAAGTAGTTGGGAAAGCGCCAATCCGATCGACATTAGTTTGTTTTTTCGAGTTTTATTCATACTTTCGTACAGCAAAGATTTGTATTAACACGATGAGTTCATCTGATTCAGGTATGGAGTTTTTCTTTCTCTAATTCGTGTTTTTATTTTCTTCTTTCCTTTTATTCGTAATGAAAAGCACAGTTCTTAACTCGGATGAAAGATTTTTAAAGTCTCTCGAACTATTAGCCAAACGACATCTCGGGACAAAATAAGTTACTTTCAAACCTAGGATAACAATGTACTATTGTATGCTATTCGGGAACGGGAAAGAACGAATATGCGCGTCTGAAGTTGCGGGATAAAGCTTGTATAAAATGTAAATAGAAAATGAGGTTGAGTTTAAATAATAAATAAATATTCTCTTACAAAATATACTTCAGTGAAAGCATAATACTTACAAAGTAATAAAAAAATCCTTCTATCTCAACGCTTACCTGTCAAAACATCAACAAACACATTGGTTACAGAATAAATAAGATAATATTTAACGTCCCCAGAAATATCACTGCAAAAATAACATTTTCTGCGTCAGTAATGGAATAGTCGTAATATTTTTCGCGAAAATTTAATATACTCGTAATAGGCGAAGCTAGAGTGTTTTCTCAAAAGAAACCTAACTATGTCATCTTTCAAAACATACTATGATTTGTAACCAAAGAGTAACCAACGGAACCTTGCACCTTGCGGAAGCGGAGGCTTAGCAATCCATCCATCCATCTGTCTGTCAGCGGACTGTATATCAAGAATCGTAATACGTAGACAGTTTAAATTTTCACAGGGAGTGTATTTCTGTTGTTGTCAGTCGTGTAGTCTAAAAGGGCCCCTGATCAAAACACATTTGCGAAAGATGTGGGACAGTAAATTTTCACAGATTGTGTATTTCTATTGTTGTCAGTCGTGTAGTCAAAGTAGGGCCTCTGATCAAAACACTTTTGCGAAAGATATGGGTCCAGTATATTAAATCTACAATACGTTACGGTAGATAAATACTATACTGGACTCTCAAATGACTGGTTTGCAGATGGGCAAAACTAAAGGGTTCCGTTTTTGTCATTAACCTACGCAATCCTAAAAACTATCGTAATGTCTGATCTCGAGTAATCAATTCTAGTAAGGCGATTAAACCTACACTGGCAAAAACTAAATTCTAATAAGTTGTGTCGACCTACGAATGTATCAGGAGCAAATTGAATTATCTCGACTTCTCTCCGTTTTATCCTTAGTGATATCAAAGGATGATAGTATTCATTAACTGCCCAGACCTTCTAATTAAGGTATCAGGTTACCTAGAAAGGCGAATATAATAAAACTAGATAAACGTGAGTATGTCTAGACTCCAGATTTATACCTACAGACCTAATTGCACATAGTCTGGCTATTCTATGTTGAATTGCATTGAGCCCTAGGCTCTACTACGACAAAATGACATTATGGAAGTACAATTTATACGACACTGTTCACCTAGACGTATCCGAGAAAAGAACGGATTCCGGATTTTCAACGACAGACGTTTTGTAATTATGAATAGCAGTCAAAACGCCCGGATCAGATGTAGTGTGAATTTATTTATCTGCCGATCGTCGAATGCCGTCTTCCGTTTAAACGGTCGGTTTGTCCAAGTGGGAACGGGCTCTAGCGAGAACAATTGTCAAACAGTCCACAAAAGTCCAACGGTACCTACTTCTTGGCAAGGCTGGAGTCAGATTTACTGGCTTCTGAAAATCCGTAACGACTGCCAAAGTTCTACAAATGACAGCCGGTACCAACGGCTTAACGTGCTTTCCGAGGCACGGAGGAAACTGGGTATGCATAAATGGTCACCCATCCACAGACCAACCTTGGCAAGCGTTGCTTAACCTTTAAGATCGATCTATGCGGCTGTTATTATTTAGCCACGAGTTCCTCATGCAGTACTGAAGTGACACGTGGTAAATCCCGTAAACTTTGACTTTGCGGCGATCATTATCGCTGATAGAACGCCACACATGCTCGCGCCACATGTGCTCGGTTACGAAGACACGGGATGTCAAGCGACGCGTGCGGCGTCACGGCCCGCACTAAATTCAAACATAAGGCGTTGAAAAGCGATTTACGCACGCAGCGTTGGCAGCGGCGGGGCCTAGGCATGGGTCATTGATGGTTTTCTGGTTTACGTAATTTAATCGTCAATGGTCAACTGGTTGAAAAAACTGTTAAATTATTAACAGGTTTTGAACGGTAGCGATTGGTGTCAATGTTAATTTATGTCAACGTTTTCAATGATTGACAATGTCGCAAATAATAAATTGATATTCATTGAAGATTACTGATTTGTTATAAGAAACGCGACGATGTTCGGCATTGTCCGGTATCATTCGGAAGTAATCGTTTCGCATTCGCATACCAAAGCGCAATAAAATTAAGTTGAAATAATCCGTAAGCCGTTGACAAAAATTATATAATTCAACTTGTTTTTTCGTTGATGATAAACAGTTAAGTCGTTGACAAATGAAAAGTCGTTAAAAAAACAGTTTATTGATTCAACGACCACCTCTAGCGGGGCCCGCGTCGTCACATGCGCAACGCCTTGTGTCTTTGTAAACGAGCATGGCATTTTATACAGCGTGTTACAGTATAAATGTCATACCCAAAATAGGGGTTATTTTAACGATTGGAGCAACACCGAAATCGCGAAAAAAACAACCGTTCATGGCATTTGGCCGAGTTAGGCGCTCGGAATGTATGGGGCTGTAGATTTTTTTTTTTCTACGATTTCAATGTTAGTCCAATAATAAAAGTGGTCCATTATGATGAGTACAATGACGGGAGTCGTTGTACTCGTCATAATGAACCACTTTTACAGGTATTACGTATATTCTGTTACACGCTGTGTAAGGCTTTGCATAAATTTAGTTCAAAGTTTTGTTTGTAATTAATGCTTTTATGAAACAAGCCACTGAAAATAAATAACTTGTTGATTTTTAGATAAAACATAGCAAAAACATTAATTGGAAGTTTGTATCATAATCAGAATTTTATTATTCTGATTGAAATTTAGGAGGCAAATTATACACAGCATCTATTGTTTGTTGTAACAGTTAAAAAGTAGTAGTTACTTACATTGTATTTGTTTGCTGAGATGTGGCTTCATAACACTTGATGTTACCTTTTATCGAGTTATGATAATATTCAGCTTCCCTATGCTCATTTATAGTTATCACTTAAAGTACAAATGGATACTATAATAAATATTAATGAAGATTTGGATGTTTTGAGGCTGGATAACTCCTTTTCTTGTAATCCACAGGACTGTACAGGTTATATTAACGTTTCCGAGAGTAATCTTAAATTATTGCACATAAATATTCGCAGTGTAAAGAAAAATTTTGATAACCTACAAGCGTTGATCTGTTCTACAAAAATTACCTTTGACATTATTGTGTTAACTGAGTGCTGGCTCAGCAAAATAAATGCCCCACCAATACTTAATGGTTTTCTGTCTCACGCAACTAAAAATACAACAAACCAAAATGAAGGTGTAATAATTTACACTAAAATGGAATTAAATGCCTCAGTGTGGGAGCCAAGCATAGTAAACGCAAACTCTCTTGTGTGTCAACTAGACTCTAAGTTTGCTTTTGTAGCTGTTTACCGCTCGCCGTCTTATAACAGTAGAGACCAAGTAGAAAATTTCTTTTCCAGCTTAAATATTCTCTTGGATAAACTTTCTTCATTCCCAAATATCTCGCTTATTGGTGATTTAAATATCGACATAAAACCTGGTAACAAGAGCCCCCACAGTTTTGAATATCTTATCCAGAGTGCTTCCCATGGTCTCCTACCTACTCACCTTACACCCACAAGACAAGAAAACTGTCTTGATCATATTTTATTAAAATCCAAGTTACCCTCCACTACATTAATTCTTGATTCATACATCACTGATCATAAGCCAATTATACTTACGTTAACGAACGCGAATCCAACTCGAAAGCATAAATACATCTCCCGCCCTAATCTAGATGCTATCAAATCCGAACTAGAACACATAAATTTCTCTGACCTTTACAAAATTAATGATGCAAATGAAGCCTTGAATAACTTTTTATCTATAGTAACTACAGTAATAACTAAACACACATCCAGCATTACAATTCCTAAGAAACATAGAACTATAAAACCCTGGATTACACCAGGCTTGTTAAAATGTATTAAAAATAGGGATAGGCTGCATATGAAGTCAAATAAATCACCAACAAATTTAATTTTAAAACTAACATATACGCGCTATAGAAACTTCTGTAATAATTTGCTCCGGAAGCTTAAAATAGCCTTCGACAAAAGTGAACTCGAAAAATCAAAAAATAATCCCAAAGCTCTTTGGAAAACCATACAACAAATCACAAACACTCGTAAAGTTCGCACCAGTCCCTGTGATTTGCTAAAACTAGGTGATAATCCCTACTCTTCTGTGAACCAAGTATGTTCCTTCTTTAGTAATATTGGTAAAAACTTGGCAGCAAATATATTAAAATCCCACGATCCTAATAATGCTCCCTCTGGCAGTGATCGATCCGAAAGGTCTATTTTTTCACCTCCAGCTAGCTCCCTCGTTTTACTTGACACCGATGAAGTTGAGGTAGAAACAATCATCTTGCAACTACGTAATGATTGCGCTGTAGGTTGGGATGGCATATCATCTACCTTGCTGAAAATTTGTCGACACATACTAGTGCCTCCAATCACCTTTATCTGCAATCTCTGTTTACATTCAGGAACGTTTCCTGACGGACTCAAAAAAGCTATAGTACATCCTATATATAAGAGTGGGAACAGAACCTGTGTCAACAATTATAGACCAATTTCCATCCTGCCTTCGCTTTCAAAAATTATTGAAAAAATCCTTAATAGACAACTTAGGGGTTTCTTAAATAAACATAGCATTATCGCCGAGAACCAGTATGGCTTCAAGCCTGGAGTTTCGACGGAAGATGCTGTACTGGATTTAACACAATTCGTTGCTAGAAAACTTGATAGTGGGGATAAGTGTTTGGGTATATTTCTCGATCTGTCGAAAGCTTTTGACACAGTTTCTGTTCCCAAACTTATCTCAAAATTGGAGCTCCTGGGTATACGTGGCATTGCACTTGATATTTTCAAGGATTACCTTAAGAATCGCTCTCAGCAAGTTAAAATAGATGCGTTTCTCAGTAATGAGGAAATTGTTACATACGGTGTGCCCCAGGGGAGTATATTAGGTCCCACAATGTTCCAAATTTACGTCAATGACCTCTGCAGGATGGTGCTACCAAACTGCAAAATCTATGCATACGCTGACGATACTGCAATTATCATTTATGGGTCTAGTTGGGAAGATGTTAAAACTAAGGCAGAAATTGCACTAAATACTATAATGAACTGGTTCCACCGTAATCTATTAACACTGAACTTGCAGAAATCTTGCTACATACCTTTTGCAATCCGAAGAAACACCAAGCCACCACATAGCTTTAGTGTAATTGCTCACTCCTGCCTGATCTCGTCAACACCATGTTCATGTCCTACACTAGTTAGAAGTGACTGTGTTAAGTATCTAGGTCTGCAAATAGATGACGGCCTACGATGGGACAAACAGCTTGAAATGGTAACCAGCAGGACAATGCGCCTTATATATGTTTTTAAATCCCTAAGAGAATCGGCTGACATAAACACATTAAAAATGGTCTATTTTGCACTGTGTCAGTCGATTATCGGATATTGCATTACTGCATGGGGTGGTGCGATTAAAACAAATCTCCTTAAGGTGGAGCGAGCTCAGAGAGCGGTACTAAAAGTCATGTCTAAGAAACCGTACCTATACCCAACTGGACAACTTTATGATGAATGTAAGGTTTTAACGGTTCGACAGCTTTTCATATTGCACTCTGTCCTCAGAACTCATGGAATCATGCCCAGCTCAAACCCAAAAAAACGCACAAATGTCCCATCCGGCGTAACACATAAAACTACATTCGCCAAACGCCAATATTACGTTACAGGCCCTTATATATATAAGAAACTACACAAAATACTTAACATACTTGATTTAAACAGACACACACTAAAACAAAAAATCACTCAATGGCTACTACAACAGAATTATCTAACAACGGAGGACCTTCTCGCACACATCTCGTAATACACTCGTAATGCACGCACACAGACACACGGACACACACATGTGCACAGACTCACATATACACACAGACACACACATGCACACATACTAACACTTTTACACGCACTCACAGACACACACATGCACACATACTAACACTTTTACACGCACTCACATACACAACACACTAACTTACTCATTTCCTTTAGTTTAATATGTAACATCGACACTGTTTTACTTGCTAAAGTATGTCAATCGTTTACTGTACCTACTTAAATGGCTGAACCCTATCCCTTAAGATACAGGCTAGACCTAGTTTAAGGGGTAGAGTCTACATAGTTGTGCTTAAATGTGAAAAATGTAAAAATTGAAAATTTGTGTATGCAGTGCAATGTGTTCTTGATTTATGAAATAAATACTTTTATTATTTATTATTATATTATTTATTAACATATTTTTTGAATACGAATTTATTGTAAAAAGTAATAGATTAAAATGTCATACAAGTATAGCATTCGCGTACTATAGCTATTAAGGTGGAAGCGCCAGGGTAGCCCGCGAATGACTTTTTCACGAAATAACATTCAATCGAGTTCTATGAACTTAGAGGGTTATATTGATGATTCAAATGGTTATAATTCTTTAGATAAATGCTTTTTACGATCGCGAACCGTATTTTATCCAACATACAGCTTCACACTGGCGGCAAATTGCAAAAAACATAAATATATTTGAATTTCGCGGGCTACCCTGGCGCTTCCACCTTAAGGTAAAATTCAATATTTCGAAATCTATATCTATCTTCTATCTATATCTTCTATACTTATAATAAATCTGTAGAGAGGTCAATTCTGTACATGAAATATATTTCCAAAATAACTATCAGGGGGTGATTAGGGATCAATACTGATGCCAAAAATGCAATCAGTAAAATTTTTGTCTGTCTGTCTGTCTGTCTGTCTGTCTGTCTGTCTGTCTGTATAACCGTTATAGAAACAAAAACTACTCGACGGATTTTAACGAAACTTGGTACAATTATTATTCATACTCCTGAGCAGGTTATAGTATACTTTTCATCACGCTACAATCAATAGAAAAAATGAAAAAAAAAAAATGAAAATGTGAAAGTTTGGTTGTTTGTTACTCAATCACGCCAGAATGGCTTAACGGATCTTAATGAAATGTAGAACAACGATAGATTATAGTCTGGAATAGCACATAAGCTACTTTTAATCCCGGGAACATGTTCCCTAGGGATCACGCGGGCGAAGCCGCTGGCAGAAGCTAGTTTCAAATAAGTAAAGGAGTTGTTCCAAAATGTATGGAACGTGGCCCAGGTACACTGTACTAAAAAATAGTGAAATACATTTAAAATAGCTTTGTTTGCTGGTAAAGCACAAGAAATTACACTTGAAATTGCAACACACAACAAAAACCCGTAATGGCGGTAAGTTGTCATTTTGATTGATTATTGACGATTCGTTTCGTTTGTTTTATTTCTTTCATGTTAATTTACTAACAATGAGACGTTTTACTTCTATGATCTATGGTTTACTGAAATTGTTGTAGAGCACAGAGTACCTAAATCGGTGCGACGCCATACTGAAAATCGATAAAAGTAATAAATAAACATCAATTAACTTCCACAACAGTAAACCTTTAAATAAATTGTCGGTACATTTTCTAAAATCTACGAATTTTCTCTTTTCTGGGGTAGTTTACATATACCTAGCCCGTTTGGTACATTTCCTTTAAAAAAAATTAAGGCTACGGTAACTTGAGATTTCAAACAATGACTGTCCAAGATAAATCATTAATGAATTTCGCTTCTAATTAAAAATTCTAGCAACGTAAAAATTCTTACCGTTTTCCTCGTTTTAACGAAATATATGAATATGAATGCGGAAGATAAATTCTTTCACGATTTTCACTGAAAGCTACTATCGTCGTAATAAATATTTAAGAGGCGTGAAAATATAATTTAGTTAGCAATGAATTTCATAGAATTAGGAGGCATCTAGATTATTTTTTCTGTAATAGCCTTCCAGAATATGTTTGGGATTGATATTAATTTGCCTACTTCACATTATTTGGTATATTTAATAACGTTTCTATTTGAGATTTAATATCAGCTGTCTAGACTTTTCTTTTCGGTCCATTTCTACTATTATATAATTTTAAACTGTTTAAAAACGATCGTCGGGCCTTTTTTGAAGGATTGCCGCCAATACAAGGGATCTGGAGACGACAGCCCTCGTGCACGTTTACGCGTGGCTCGTGGAGGCGCTACGATGGAGTCACTACTGTTTAGATCACATCGAGGACACGGTGGGGCATACGGTGCTCTGCCCTCTTTGGGCGGAGAATGACCATGTACTGGTAGTGACTCCTGCTCTACCCAGAGCGGAAGGAGTCATTTGATTACGCACCCATAAAAGAGGCAGGTACCTACCTGCCTTTGTATACCTTGTATATAAAGAATATAGAGTATTTTTCGGTAGCGTGAAAAATAATCTAAGTTCCGTTAATAATATATCCATTTTATATATCATCGTTTTCGTAAATTGAGGAAAACAGAAACCCAATATTTTCCTTATCTTTGTGGCTTTTCTTTCGAGCATTGATTCGATACGTTTGAGGAATTGACACTGATCTAAGTGTATTGGTTCGAAAATAGACTTAACGCGATTCTTATTTCAAATTCGATTATTTTTGGTTGTAATCGGAGTTAATGTCTAGACGGCCAGTCCAATTTGTGTCAATTTGACATAAGGTTGGGTTTGATGAATATAGACTCCTTCTATGTACTTATCTCATTATAGACCCTTATTAGTTTCAACCTTGCAACATTTGTGCTCCGACTGTGCATGCGTTATACACAAAGAGTATTCATAGTCACAGAACTGGCAGGGACCGAGTTCTAAGACATCACGTTAACACTAGTTTTTTTTTTAATTTTAATCTCAATACTTTTTTCATCAATCTATGATTTTAACATTAATCAGGTAAATCTTTTTTTTAACTTAATATATCAACTTCCGCCATGACACTTATAGCCAGGAGGGGGCCAAAATGAACGTTTCTATGTAGGGTGGAGATTAATTTATAAAGGTTTATCCTTGGTAATAAAATGTCGCATAAAAAGTAAGCTTGGCAAGTCATTAGATGAGGGGGGGGGGGGGTAGAAATAAGGATATATACTACGTAGCAACTATGTTATAATGTTCATAACAGGACGAGTAATTTGTATGGCAATCTGCGATAAGCCCCAATTTTTACTGTTATTTTTTATGATTTTATTATTCAGTGACATAACTTTGTGAGATTAGTGAATGGTATGACTAAAATGAAATATTTTGTTGAGGAAAATATTTAAAATTATTTAGAAGCGCCATTTTGTCATGCCAGCATTTTATTAAACAAATAACTTTGTTGTCTCGGAACGTGCTGGATTGTAGGAACGGAAGTCGCTGCATTTTACGGGAGATTGTGGACCCCTCTCTCTGCCGCTTGTTTTAGAACATGTTTTTTTTTGTTTTTTAGAGCCAAGCGTACGTTTTTTTTGAAGATACCCTTAATAAATTCTAACTTTGAAAAGGTTAATAAATATAGCTTTATTATAAAGTTATCTTGATATAAAAGCATGTTAAATACAAAGCAATAAATAATCTATTTAGTAACTAGCTGATGCCCGCGACTTCGTTCGCGTGTATGTCGAAAAGTAAAATTATGTTGCTATGTAAGATTGCTAAGTTAAGATAAACAAACAGTCAATATCTATCATTTCTTGCAATACACTGGCTGTATGATCTCTTCGGAGGGTCTAAAAAGCAATTTTAGCAGATTCAGAAAGCATATCACGCTACCCGTCACTGACAAATTTTCCAAATCAATTTTGATCCTTAGCCAATTTTTTAGCGTTAGTGAAAAAGGTGAAAATGAAACATAACATATTGTTGATTTGATTTTAATATGATTTTGCTAAAGTAGCATTTTTATACCTGCGTGTTTTTTAATTTTTCGTAAACGAAGAAACTTATGGTGCACGATGTTGAAAAAAGTTGCTAGGGTTCTTAACACGCGATAGAGCTTCACAAAGTCGGCCGTGGGTATACCATAATAAGCTTAGCAAAATATGTAAGCGCGGGTCTGTTGACAAATATTGTAATCTTAACACTATAAAAAAGTATAATAAGATTAGTTCAGAGTTCGTTCTAATAATTAGAATATTACGTTCATTAAGAACGAAGAAGAATATGTTTTTAACGTGTTAAAATTTTACTAAGGCTATTATTAACTGAAAAATATGTTTTGGTGTCATGTCATGACATGTAATGTCATGCTGTTGAAAGTACTATTTGAGTCAATAGATGGCATTTCAGGCAATGATATATAAAACTCTAAATACGTTGTCCGCACTCTAAAATGACAACGTGAAATGAAGCCAATTGGCCACATCGCGCTTAGTTACGCACCAACCTGTCGCGCGACACTACGTTTGTTTTGATGTCAATTTGACTATTACTTATCCTGTGACGTCACAGGATAAGTAATAGTAATTGACATCATAAATATACATCTTCAGTTACGTAACTGAAGATGTATATTTATCTCCCTCTAGCAACAGGCATCCCGCCGTACGGTGACATATTTTCTTACCCTTTCTTCATGCGTATTTAGTAGTTTTCTAGTATTTTCGCCGTTTTTAAGCGCCGCGATGTTAGTTTATGTCGTGTCTATATATAATACGTCATTGATTGCAGGTATTTGTATTAAGTAGTCAGTTGATTCCATCTACATTGCCACAATTTTTTATCAGGTTTTTGTGTTAAAGTTTTTATCGTGATGAGAGCAAAAAGAATACAGAAAAACAGAAAATAGGTTCTGTTGATTATCCTACTAATCCGGAATTTCAGAACTTCAGCACATCCAATTCCACACATTTTTAAACATACAGGCAAACGAAATCGCGGTTAACGAAATTCTTCAATAATATAAAAAGAGTCGCGAAAACCGGGGTTCGAACTTACAGCAAATGATTCGGAAGGCAGTCATTGTACCGCCGGCTCTATGAATTCAGTTGATATTAAATTAAAATAGCCGATGTTATAATAATTATGTTAATGTTATTGACTGCTTAGTTCCTCAAAAACATAGCGTGATGGTAACAATTTCTAAGGATATATTTTTAAATGCTAATTTTATGTCAAACTGAACGAATAATCGAAAGTAGAATAAAACTTGCCAAAAAACGTTGATACGTAATTTAAAAATCTTTAAATGTCCAAACTATTTTCCCGACCACCGATTTTGATGAAATAAAGCGCTCAGAAATAAGTGTAATCTAACTTTGAAGTCCCTTACGAAATCTGTTCAGTATTTTCGAAGGTTATCGTGTACAGACAGACAACAAAATGAAAATACTCTGTTTTTGATTGTCCCTACACAATTGTTGGTAATTTTGTCTAATGTACAGAAGTCACGGTCTCTTCTGTCTTATTATACGTATAGAAAATAGATATTGATGAGCTAAATAATAACAGCCGCACGGGTTGAGATTACGGCCATTCCGACACGGGGTGCGTGGCGACGAAGTCAAACACAGCGCGTGAATGCGTTTTGTGTGTTGCACTACGCGTGTTTTCAATGCAAAAAAGACTCCCGCGCAACGCTGCGTAATGCGGTGCTATATGCGAATCGTCTAAGCAACGCCTGCCGAACGCGCGGTCGACTTATCAAATGAATTATATTTGGTTAAGTAAAAAATGTTCACATCCATAGTTAGTATTTAAACGCGAAAGTAACTCTGTCTCTGTTGGTTACTTCTTCATGGATTAGAATAAAACTTACTCGTAGCAAGTATTTTTAATCCAGGGATTTGTTACCTTGGTATGATTTTCGACTTTCACACGGGTGAAACCGATGGATAGTCATTTTATAAGCCCTCCAGTAGACCAGTAGGTGATACCGCGGCTCCGGAACACAAAAGGTAACGAAGGAACATGGATGGGTTTTAGTCAGTAAAAGTCTGACACTCCCTCTCTCCACCCAGAGTGGGAGAAGACATCTGATGATTTCCCATACCTAAAAAAAAAAGTAGACCAGGAGGTACATTTATTATGATTTTAAACTGAACTTTACAAAGTGAAATGAAAGAAGCTTAAATCTTACAAATAAGACAACGTTAACGAATGATAAATTTAAAAGGTTTTATGTTCCCTCTCGACATCATTACAGTGACAGTAACATACTTATCATGTTTCAAGTTCATGAGAGTTCTACAAATGTCAGTAGAACGGGAAATATGAGCGAGTCGGAAATTAAAGTGCAATTCAATGAGGCCAGCTCGCTTCTTCACATACTTATCTTGTGTAGTTAAGTAGAAAGTAGAGGAAATATATATTTTCTTTTTTTTTTAAAGCTTGGGAGAAAACTGTTTTTTTTTTTTTGTAAGCGTGCCGCTGTATGGTTTGCATTCACAATTCAAGTCCATGCTTAGGAGGTACGTTATTATTTCACACTGTTTTACAGGAGCTGTCAATGTGTGGCAAAATTGGGCCTAACTATGTCCAGCAGTGGATGTATTTTGCCTGAAATGATGACGATAACCTTTACTTAATACACTGCTACGGCTAGATACATACATCTCTTAAGAGCTAATCTTTAAAAAAATTTTTACTTACTTTACTATTTTTTCCTGTTTTTCGGAACACGGAAAACGGAATAGAATGTTAGACTTGTTTTTTTAAGAATACGGAACCTTACTGGCTAATTGAGCCGCGGTTTAGTATACACGACATTTTCTCAAAAAAATATTATTATTATTATTATTATTATCATTTATTTTCAGACATTGAAGTCCATAGAAACAACACAAAATTACATAAAAATAAACTCAATAAACACACATAAGAATCACAAAAAGGCAGAATAACAATAACATAATAGCAACAAAGACAAAATAAAATAAAATAAAATAAAATAAAATAAAAACAGCTAACCAGAACCTACCCGTGTGTGCAGTCCCACCCAACGACCAAGCATCGGGCAGTCCCACCGGTCACTCAATGCCCTCAACATGCTGTGGGTGCTGGTATCTGTTCTGTGCCGGAGAGAAGCGCATCGCTTTCGAATAATGGCATAAAAATCATGCACTCTCGCATCGGCAAACATACCCGAAGCGCTACAATACCGTGGCAGCCCCACAATCATCCTGAAGGCATTGTTATACTGTACACGCAGGGCGCTGTATGCCTTCTGCGTATACTTGACCCAAAGGCTGCAGGTGTAAAAAGTCTGACAGTAAGCTCGAAAAAGCGTCATTTTAACGTCGTAAGTACACCGTGCAAACCGACGGGCCAGCATATTACTTCGAACAGACAGCGCCCTACGCTCTCTCTCGATGTCTAGATCATCACACAGGTCCTCAGTGACCCAGTGGCCCAGATATTTAAATTTTGAGACTTGCTTCAAGGGTGTACCTGCTAATGAGATGCAAGGAACATTTAAGTATCTTCTGGCACCACCATTAAAAACAAGAAACTCACTCTTAGTGACATTATACCTAAGCCCCTGAGCCACCGCATAGTTCTCACAGACCTTCAGCAAACGTCTTAATGCACTGATTGATGGGCTCAGCAAGACCATGTCGTCCGCATAGCTGATGTTGTTCATAGCAACTCCATCAACATGACAACCGACACCAGTATTGCTGAGCTCAACAATCAGTTGGTTAATATATAAATTAAAAAGGCGAGGGGAGGTGATTCCCCCCTGCCTCACCCCACATTCCAATTTATATTCCTCGGACATAGACCCAGCCCACCTAACATTGTTTATTTGGTTCACATACCAAAAACTTAACAATGACGTAACTTCAAAGTCTACTTTTTTCTCACCCCTTAGCTTGTCCCACAGCCGGTCATAAGGCACAAGGTCGAATGCCTTAGATAGATCTAAGAAGCACGCATTAACAGGTGTTTTCCTATCCGTATAATACCGGACAGTCCGCTTTAAACACATAATGGCACTTTCTGTGGACAGCCCAGGCCTAAAACCAAACTGTGCATCATGCAAGTCAATCCTGGGGGCCATGTATGAATCCAGCAGACTATCCAGCACCTTCGCTATGATCGTTGCTAGGGATATAGGTCTGTAATTACTGGGATCAGCAGCATCACCAGTTTTATTTTTTATGACAGGTACAACAATAGTTCGCATAAGTGCACTGGGCAGATAAGAATGACTTACACACAGGCTAAAAAACATCGACAATACTCTTGGTAAGTGTATACCTGCATACTTAAGGTGCTCGACACTAAGGTGATCATGTCCCGGGGACTTGCCTCTAACCATATTTTTGATCACTCTCTTGACATCTTTAGTAGATAAATTAAATCCCCGCGCCATGGTCACCTCAGCACCAGTCACCTCCTGCGTTACATAACCCGCAGAGGAATTTGCTAATGGCTTCACTTTAAATTGGTCTACAAACATATTGGCAATTTGTGTGGGATCATGTTTGCCACCAACACTTACGGGGAGGCCCGACCTAGGATTCAGTTTATTCGAGTTTTTCCAAAAATTTACAAAGTCCTTAGATTTATGATTTTCAGCTATTAAATTTAGTTTAATTTGTTTTTCATTATTACGACACCATTTTAATTTACTTTTGAAATTTCTCCGCGTATCACGCATTTTATTATATTCAATACCTGTATCTGGTTTACCACATAACTGCCAACCTTGAAAAGCTAAGCGAGCCTCCTCGTACGCTATTTTTACATGTTTATTCCACCCTGGCACAGGTTTATACGTTCGGGGCTTATTCGCCGCCGCACTACACTCCGCAGACTGTTGGAGAATACATATTATGTTACTGTATAAATCATCTAGAACAACATTATGGTTCACATTCCTACACTGAAAGTCTGCACAGTGACTAAATTCGTGAGGAAAATCTATTTCCCGCAACCCCACATTACACATTTCCTCATACATACGTATCTGAGTCGAGTTACGTTGCCCCCAGACAATGTTATTACTGTTAAGTTTAGGTAATACTATATTAGGTGTAATTAACTTTAGATTACATTCTACCTCTACAGGCATATGATCCGACCAATATATATCGTACAGTACCTTAACATTCACGAGTGTCCGGTGTGCGGCCTGTGTCGTAATACAGTGGTCAAGCCAGCGCCTACACCCGTGCGCGTCACTCACAAAAGTGTATGAGTCACCTGGCAAGCACTCAATATCAGCACATAACCATTGTTGTTCCTCACAGACCTTAAGTAGTTCACTATGGAATAGCTCTCCAGTATGTGCATTATAATCACCTAAAATAAATACAGTTTCTATACCATTGCTGTCGATTATAGCTGCGATTTCACTCAAGCAGTCAGTAAACTCGGCGAGATTGTCACTGGAGTTGGTAGGCATATAAACCGAAAAAACTAGCATATCTCTGTCGCACAAACTCACTTTTATTGCCGCGATACGAACACTGCTGCACTTTATAACACTAACTTTCGAGAACAGACTCTTCCGCCACAGAAGTGCCACACCTCCATAAGGCCGACCACGAAGTACACCTGCTGCCGTATCCACTGCTGAGTTTCCGGTGAATGCAAAGTCATTGTGTATATTTCCTAAAAAGGCCAGATCATGCGGCAACAACCACGTCTCCTGCAGTGCGATAACGTCCGCAGTGGCGCACAGTCGTCTGATACAATCAACTGAAGTCGTAACACTTTTACAATTAAAACTTATTAGCTTAACAGGCTTATCCATTCACGGTATTTTTAAATTCAATAAATTGCCTACCTATAGTAGGCGCCAGATACACACATTGATATGACAGGCATTGACTTCTCTTTAATATCCCTTCGTAAACACCCGAACAGTAAATTATAAACCGTTTTTCATTTCAAGAGGAAGTGAAGGATCACGATTGAAGACGATTCAAGACAGCTTCTTTGTTTCTGTTTTTGATATTTGGTAAATAATAACAGTCGCACGGGTCGGTTTGCAACATTAAGCAACGCTTGCCAAGGTTGGTCTGTGGATGGGTGACCATCTTAACATATCGAGTTTCCTCCGTACCTCGAAAAGTACGCTAAGCCGTTGCTCCCGGCTGCCATTTGTAGATCTTTTGCAGTTGTCACGGATTGTCAGAAGCCAGTAAATCTGACTCCAGTCTTGCCAAAAAACACCATGTTACCCAGTTAATGGTTTGTGTAGGTATGGTAGGCAGCCGCTTCACTTGAAATACTGGTATTCAGCTGAATCCGGTTCGACTGGGAGCTGACCCCAATATAGTTGGGAAATGGCTAGGCAGATGATGATGATATTAAGAAAAAATAACAATAAATGTATTTAGGTAAATGACCCATAGTCCTATTTTGTGATTTGATGTTGAGAGAAGTAACATCTCGGACAATGTAATCCAGTATTGTTAGATCTTCCAATCGTATGAAGCATAATCAACATGCAACATGGTTGCATACTGACGCAATATCGTGTCATTTTGCACTGTCGAGAATGTCCAATCTTGCCGAGCACGTCACTAAACGATGCATGAATACCACAATATTAGTAGTGGACACAAGGTTACAATAGGGGAGTGCAATGAAGTGGAAGTTATAAAATTTAAGCGTGGAACGTACCTAAACATGAAAGGGAACTGTGGTTTAGCTTGCGTCATTCGATGTAAATATTGTGTTTGATTATTTTCATTTCAGAATGTAAAAATCAACGGAAAACTATTGCGTAACCGAACTCCGCCCCTAAGACGACCCACTGACCAAAAATTCGGTAATTGAGTTTTTCCAACACTAATTTGTGATTTACAATATTATATATTATACAAGTATGCAAAAAAAAAAAAACGTGATATTCAGAGGACCAACGTAATGTAATGGAGAGATTTTAGATAAGTGCCTACCTCTATATGGATTTGTGGACTTCAAAGATGGACTCAATGTTCAACCTGCCACAAACATGTTGCCTTCGTGGTCGATAAATAGGCGCTTGCCTTGTGACCCGGTGGTCGTGGGTTCGATTCCCACGGGAACCATACTTTGTACAGTTGTTTCCAGTTTGGCTTGCAATGTCCTGCAGGCTTGAATCACCTGATTGTCTCATAAAAAGATGATTCCGTGCTTCAGACGGCACGAATCCCCCGGCCGCCAAATGGCGGTTGTTAAACTATGTCAGAGGCCCTTGAGGCGGTTTAGAAACTTTGACACTAGGGTGTGTGGGGTCGTTTGACCTTACTGCTCATACGATAAGAAGAAGAAGTACTTTAAAAACAGTTTCCAGTCTAACCTGCAGCTGAGTACACTAGTACAGTTTTATATGTAGAGCGAATTCCTATCAGCCTGACGTCATAACCCAGTGAGTGGTCAACGCTATACTAGCAAGACTGGTGCCAGATTTTCTGGCTTATAACTGCCGTAACGTTCGTCAGTTCGTTGAGCTCCTTTAAGTTCTAAGTTTGAGCTACACGATAACTGGCAAATGCTTGCACTGTCTGGACAGGTCCACTCAAACCTGTGTGGTACTTTCCTCTAAATACCACTTCATACATTAACCTTCATGGTTCTCATATGATTTGACCAGTACGATTGTATGGACTTTAAAAGAGACTTTGACCTCTGAGTTTGTTTCGGCGTTTCTTCTCAGAGCAGTCAGCTAGGAAATGCCGGCCTCATCTAGTTTAAAATGACCAAAAAAGATTGACGTGTAAAAGTGTTATTTACAACCTACTTACAAAATAAATATCATTTATCATTTAAGAGTCCTATTACGAATCGTAAATGCTCGTTTGCAATAGACGAAGTTACGTTGGTCTGCGTTGGGAGTACATCTATAGTCCGCGAAACAATTTTGATACTTACTAGTCTGAATAGGATTATAGTTTATTTGGGCGCTCGCGCGAGACTGAGGAGCGCGCGCGCTGAATTGATGCAGAATATATACTACTTTAATTTTATTTATTGTAATTTTGTTTTATTATATTGACAATCGAAAACTAATTAAACGTATTCATTGTGATTGAAATTTTATATCATATTAATTTATTTGATAAAATTGTTTTTATTTGGAATATAATGGACACTGAATCAAGACATTTCTGGCTTAAATTAGGTTTTCTTTACGTTTTTTTCTGTGAAAACTCAAGGAATTTAAAGAAATTTTAGAACTCCAATAAACAAGTAAAACATTCAACTTACCTTTTAGTAATTTCAGCTTTTAAAAGAATTGATTGTAACAATGTGAATTTGACCGTCAAAGTTCCATCGCCGACATTTTTTCTTGCAAACTGAGTTCGTAAAATATTTATAGTAAATTACACGAAAAGAAAAATGAAAATGTGTAACTCTAACTTACAAGAAAGAGACTGGCACTATCGTTATTCAGGATCAAATAATTAAAATATCTTACTGCTGCTGAGAACTACAGCGTCAAAAATCATGAATTTCCGTAAAAATTGTAATAGGACTCTTAACAACTGTAAAAAATCTTGAATACTAGCAAGTAAGCTAACCTTGGAAATAACCGTGTGACTATAATAACTAAGCCACTATTACAAATTACTTTTTTTTAATTTGAGGTGTTTTGCTCTTGACTCTAGTATAAGTCAGAGATAACAAAGACAACTACGAGGGAGTGAGCTTACCTAGAAGTAGCCTGTTCACTCTAACTTTGAAAAGATTAGGGTTGTAAGCGTTCGGAAAAAACAGACGCAGGCAGAGAGTTCCACTGCTAGCAGTTCCACTCCTCGAATGACGCTTGGAATAGCTGATATAGTGCGAATTGGTGGAATAGCAACAAGATAGGGATGGTAAGTTGTATGTATGTATGTATGTATGTAAATCGGGCTGGTTTCCGCAACTCCATGACTAAGCGCGTATTTTGCGTGTAGGTGGGACAAATGTGTCATTCGATCCACCCCAGCTCCCCGAGGAAGGCCAGCAACGCCTTGGTGTTACCAACTATTTCACAGAGGGTACCTTGGTTACCGAAGTACTTGGCCCTGTAATCCGCGACTACCGGGCAGCTTAGAAGCAGATGTGCTGCTGTCTCATCCTCCTCCATACAGGCTCTGCAAAGTGGGCTGCCAGTGGCTCCTATAGCATAGAGGTGTTTATTAAAAGACCCGTGGCCAGTTGTTACGGCTGTGACTGAGCGCAACTGTGGCTTAGTCAGTCTTAGGGCTTGTTTTGTGAACCGGCCATCAATAGAGGGAAGTGCCTCTTTGGCCTGCCTACACTCACCATGGTCAGCCCATAGCTTGTGATGTTTGTCTCTGGTGCGTTTCCTTACCAGATTGCGTAGGTACCCGAAAGGCAGCGGCACGAAGGGTTTGGGTCCAATTATTGGTGTCATACTCGAACCCCTTCTGGCAAGCTCGTCCGCTGCATCGTTGCCTCGGGATTCGCTGTGTCCTTTGATCCATTAAATGGTTACTTTGTTGTGCCTACCAACCTGGTTGAGACGCTCGTGACACTCGAGAATCAGTCCAGGCTGTTCAGAGCTTGCAGGACGGCCATGCTGTCCGAAAGTATACGTATTGAATGATCCTTAACTTCCCTGGTTAGGATGGCTGATGCCACCAGAGAAATGCCCATGCATTCAGCTTGGAACACTGTGTTGTGGACCCCCAATGGTGTGGCTATATGGATATTGAGATCCTCTGAGAAGATTCCCGCCCCAGTGCCAGTACCTGTTTTTGATCCATCGGTAAAGATCCGCAGCTCTGCAGGGCTTAGGCCCTCGCAGCGGTGATCCTCATACAGTTGGATTTTGTATTTTTTATCAAAGATAAATTGCTTGGGTACCCGGTCATTTATTGCTGTTGTTAAGGGGAGCAGCGCCGAAGTCGGAGTGGTCCTCATGCAGCCCGTCGTCGCCATGCAGGCTAGCCTTTGCATGTGTTGTAGCTTGTTTATAGCTGTAACTAGCTTTGCACGTGGCCACCACACAATAGCCCCGTAAGCTATCATAGGCCGAATTACTGCGCTATACAACCATAGTATTATTTTGGGAGATAGGCCCCACCTCTTATCCTCCTATCATTTTCCTGCATTGCCAGAAGGTGATGCAAGCCCTGTTTAGTTTGTAGTCTAGATGAGAGCTCCAGTTTAATTTACTATCTAGTATAATGCCTAGATACTTTGGATGGTAAGTTGCAGTGCGTCTGAATGTCCGATGGTAGAAGGGGTCTGGTGGGATGATGTCGTGGAGTTTCTCTCATAAAACCGCATTTTTCAGCAAAAGTATCCTAGGTATGGCCCCGAAAATATATAATAGTATACCAGCAGCGATTAGAAATAAAGAGTGTCTGGGATCCTTCAAAAGGTCTTTGTTTGCATTTCTAATAGATAGCTACTACTCCATCACTGAGTTTACTACTGATGAACCGAGGTATGACGATTCTGGCTTGCTAATTAAGCACCCATAATTATATTTATTGATTAAATGTGAATGTATTTATCTATCTGACATTGTAATGACCTGTAAATCTAACATATTTTTTTAAAATTCAAAATAATTACTGTTATTTTTTTAATGTAGATAATCTATTGACATGCCACTTAATTTTTTTATAATAAAATTTTCATGCTTGTTTTAACACATATTTTAACTCCATACTGTCTGTAACCATACCTATGTTTTACAAAATAAATAAATGAAATGAAATGACTTCTTGGGCACACTCTCCGAAGTACAATCTGTAGAAGACCGACAAGCTGGCAACCTTGTGGCGATGAGCCAAGCTGTGTAGATTACGCTTACATATTGATCATATCTTTATGAAATGAAGCATACATATATACCTACACGTTACTAGCATTTGACCGCTTTGTACGCGCATATACCGTTTTTCCCATTTGCGTAGCAATTTCTTAGTGGTCCCCTACACTCTCCAAGGAACCTACATGCCAAATTTTATTTTCCATCAACCAGTAGTTTTGGCTGTGCGTTGTCGGTCAATCACTCAGAAACGGAAGACCTTTATATTTATTGATGTGATGGTATTTCTACCATACTGGTCAAAAATGCAAGACACATTCTCATCCCAATTATGTGCCATGTCTTTAATCTTGTTTTCGCTACAGGAGTTTTTCCCTCAGTGTTCAAGACAGGTTTGGTGCATCCTATATATAAGAGTGGAGCTAGAGACAGTGTCGATAACTATAGGCCAATTTCTGTACTAACTACCTTATCCAAAATATTAGAAAAAATCATAAATAGTAGGCTTCTCAGTTACCTAAAAGTCCAAAATATAATCGCTGACAACCAATATGGTTTTAGATCTGGGAAAAGTACTGAAGATGCAGTTTTGGAACTAACTAATACCATTGCTAAAAACCTAAAAAATAATTTAAAAACATTGGCAATTTTCCTAGATCTCTCTAAAGCCTTTGACACTGTCTCCATTCCACTCTTACTAAACAAACTAGAACGACTTGGAATCAGAGGTTTGCCCCTAAATATTTTTACAACTTACTTGACAGGTCGTTCTCAGACTACCAGAATAGGAAATAACACAACGATACGCTCCTTCATGCTGAATCTGCTCTACAGACTACTATGACCTGGCTAAAAAAAATCTGCTGACCCTTAACTTAGATAAAACCAAATTTATTACCTTTTCCCCGCGTAGAACATCACAGCCGACCTCTACCTACACATTAACAGCTCACAAATGTAACCCTAGTACTAACCAGGACTGTAATTGTACTCAAATCGTCCGTACTCATTGCATGAAGTATCTTGGTGTCTTTATTGATAGTACTCTTTCATGGAAGGATCACATACAGTCACTGGTGGGTAGAGTCAGGAAACTAATATACGTGTTTAAGAACCTGAGGGCTTCTGCTGACTTCCCTACATTAAAAACTGTATACTATGCTCTAGCTCACTCAATCATAACTTATTGTATAACAGCCTGGGGCAATTCTGCTAAATCCTCATTACTACGAGTGGAAAGGGCGCAGAGGGCAGTTTTAAAAGTTATGGTTCACAAACCAATCCGCTTCCCAACAAATGAACTCTATGCACTATGTGGGGTCCCAAGAGTGAGACACTCTTTTGTACTTAGCACCGTACTACGCAAGCACTCTGAACTGACATTCGATGCTGACTTCATCAAGCATAGACGAAGATCTATTAGAGTCTGTTCAATCGAACCAGTCAGCACCGAAGTAGTCAGACGCCAATATAGATACCTGAGCTCTATTTTGTACAATCGGGTAAATAGTATGTGTAACATATTCTCACTTAATGTGAGAGAGTGTCGAGTCAAAGTTGACAAATGGCTTCATACTCTTACTTATGAAGATCTTGAAAACCTGGTCAAAACGTGACATACACTTAAACACACAAGCTCAAAACACTACACAACACACACACACACATACAACTCAACACAACACATAACATGCACAACACATGACAAGCACACCACATCACACACACACTCCAAACATTTTTTTTTTTATTGTTTGTCATACCTTTTCGTTTTAATATTATTTTCTTTTATTATTATTTTCTTTATAAGTTAATTTATTTTTATTTTTATTTTCTTTACGTTGGAGCACTGACGCTTAACCTTTTTTGTATGGGCGTTAATGGCTGCGACACAGTTATTACTAATGCAGTCATTTTCGTACATAGTTTTTATTGTAATTTGTGTTTTAGTTTCCAATAAATATTATCTTATCTTATCTTATATTATCTTATTTGTACTAGTTTTTGCCCGCGACTTCGTACGTGCACATAAATTTATTCCTGTTCCCGTAGGAATTTCAAGAAATCCTCGATAAGTGTTCCCCTACAATCCCCAAAGAACATGCCAAATTTCAGCATTTATTTTTTATTTTTTTATTTGAGATGGGTTTGCTCTTGACTTTAGTCTTGGTCACAGATGACAGAGACATGTCTACGATGGAGCGAGCTTACCCAGAAGGAGCCTGTTTACTCTAACTTTGAAGATTACATTTACTACCTGTTTGTCTGACTCATCAGTAACGGACGAATTTTATACAGATTGAAATTGATCATCGTAGTAATATTCAAAACTTTTATGTAATAATAATCGCATTGGTAACATTCTCAAGCACCATCCGTTTTACGAGTTTGTTCCAGGAATGAGTTGAGTGGAGACGGTGCTATAAAATTTTATGTAACGATCTTTATGGAAGCGAAATGATATTGTTATTGAAAAAGGGCGGTTTTTGTTGCTTTTCCTTGATGTCAAATTGATATTTAACGACAATATGCCTATGGGGCATAACAATGTGTTTTCAATATTTTGGACGATTGATTTTTATGCAAAAGCGTTGGAGTTCCTTGTGTTTAAACTTGCGTTTTCCGCGGCTCCACTTTGGCTTCTCTTTCCCACAGGAACCGTTCATATACTTGAATAAAAGGTAGCCGATGACAGTTTATGGTTAAAGAATATATGTAACCGGATCAGTATTTCCACAGATTCCTACAAACAGACAACCACACAATTTCACCTCATGATATTTTAGTTTCATTGAAAGTAACTGAACTTATCTGCAATGGAACAGTACTATACATTCACTTGTGTATCATTTTTAGGGTTCCCTACCCAAAGGGTAAAAATTTACCCTATTACTAAGACTCCTCTGTCCGTCCGTCCGTCTGTTTTTCCGTCTGTCACCAGGCTGTATCTCGTGAACTGTGATAGGTGGACACTTGAAATTTTCCCAGATAATGTATTTCTCTTGCCGCTATCACAACAAATAATATTCAAGACTCTTATTGTCTAAAACTCATTCGTTTTCCCTAATGCCCTTAGCATTCCAGGGCCGCAGTGACTCTTTCGATCAAAGTCCGCATTCCTGCCAGGAGAATTTATCCTATGAAACACTATCTCACGCACAAAATGTTCTCAAACGCACTCCCAAAGTAGCTAATCAAAATAATACAGCCCGAATGTTTACATTGAAGTTCTAAATTCCAAAGTGATATAATATTCCCTACAGAACTTCCCTGTTTATAATTTATCTGCGATAGAACACGTAAGTATTAGCATTCAGTTTGAAACTAGCTGGAGCAATAGTAATGAATCACATTAATATTCATAGATCACACAAATCGTGCTTAGTTACTGAGTTCTAACGTGATTACATGTAGGTACAGTCACGTGCTTTATTTAACATGTAGATACTTAACTAAGGTAATAATATACAATGTGTACGCATCTTTACTAACAACTTTTGTTATGGGAGCAACACAGAAATCGCAAAAAACAATTGCAACAGCTCTCTACGACCAGGAGTTTCGGCTGTGCTTTGTCTGTCAGTCATTCGGTAACGGAAGAATTTTGATACATTTAGGATCGACCTCATGACCTCACAACGTTAAAAGATCTTCCACAAGGTGGATCGATGACCTGGTGCGGGTCGGTGGTAGCCGATGCATGCAAGACGCACAGGATCGGTTGTTGTAGCGACACTTGGGGGAGGAGGCCTACGTCCCGCAGTGGAAGTTTTTCGGTTGATATGATGATGGTGATGTTTTAAATAATCTCTACGAGAAAATCGAACTGTAATCTGTTGTGTGTAGCTTACAAGCTTTTGCATGTACCTGTACTAACCTACCAATATGCAAATTTATCGCAAACTAATCTGAACTTCCCAGTCAAAACCGCTTTATCAAACGAATAATAATGTGTTTCCAAGAAATTCAAAGTTCAAATTAATGCTATTTTGAAGAAGATCAGTTAATTAAACATTTTAATGAAGTGCTTGTTGCCTGTGAAGGCGTAGCACTAAACTCTTCAAACTTGTTTGAGGAACATTGTGCAGCATAAACTATAATGTAACTTGCTTTGAAATTAGCATCATACAAACTGACCCGCGCAACTTCGCTTGCGACACATATTTCATTCATTCTCCGTTTCTTTTGTCCGTACCGTGGTGTTATAGCCTTCTCGGTCTCGGTTTGGTTTAGTGTATAATCGCAAGTTTTACTTTTTAATTAATATTTATTTGACGACACGGTTGGCGCAGTGGTTGAGCGATTGACTGCTGCGCAGCATGTCGCGGGTTCGATTCCCGCACGGAACAAATATTTGTACGACCTACATGTATTTGTTCTGAGTCTGGGTGTTTTTCTATCTATAATATGTATGTATTTACAAAAAAAAAATGTATATAAGTAGTTTATCAGCCATATCGTTACCATAACACAAGCATTAGGTTGCTTAGCTTGGGATTATATGGCTTTGTGTGAAATGTCCAAGGATATTATTATTATTATTATAATACTTATTTTATTTTACAACAAAAGATACAACACAGAAGTTTTCAAAAAATTAAACGAACTCCTTTTTTTGCATTTCGAGTTCACTTCCAGGCTACCTAGAATGGATAGAAATTTTCAGGCCTTTTTTGTTATTGAGCAAGCCGCGTCTGATGGAAAGCGATGGGAAGCTATGATGGAGCGAGCATGCCCAGAAGATGCCTGTTCACTCTAGCTTTAAAGGTAGACGGGGTATCTGGAATGGAACACAAACGCTGGCAGAGAGTTCCACACTTTGGCTGTGCGCATACTAAATTGGTCATTCATTGATGTAATATCTATAAATAATTTTATAATGATGATGGATGTGTAATTTTGAACTTCAAAAAATGCTATTCAACAGCAAAATTAATGCAGTAGGTAGTGGAGCAGCAATAACGAAGCAGTTTTGGTCGTGTTGGAGTTCAAAGACGTCAAGCTTTTGTCAATAGCTTTAATAAAGGCTTCCATAATAGCGTTCTAGCCTCACCGTTATCAGATGAGGTTAGAACATAACGGGATTAGGTTATTCATAGACATAGGTTAATATTTTGTAATCAAACATCGGGGTTGGCATGTTCTTAATCGAAAAACCCCTATAAATAAATAAAATAACGAAGCAGATTATCAATAATGCACCTGGCTTCCTCAAATTTTAACATACCCACTCATATTTTTTAATGCTCAGAAAAGAAGACAATTTCTAGTTTAAAGCGAAGTTACAACGCTATCATCATTTTCGCGCAGAAAATACTGCAATCTTTCAAACTCTCATTACTAGCAGTCGAAGTTTTGTGGGCAAGATACCAGCATGACACAGATTGACGATGTCCAAACTTTTAGCTCTGAAATATCAATACAAATATTACTCAACTTTGGCGACGGCCATCTATACCCAATATTGATCTGCGGAGGTCCACAATACACCTAAAGTTGACTAATGACCGTATTAGGATCCAATGTGATTGATGGTTTTCTGGATATATCGGGGACATGATCAAGAGTTTTGCGACATGTCTCAAATGGTATTTTCGACTAGTTCACCATTTTATTTGTCGATAGAAGCTAAAATTAGTTTACAATTACTTTTTCAAAACATAAACTGGGATTTCTCCTTCCAATAGCCCAAATTATGCACTAGTTTATAGTCTTATTTATTATCTGCCTAGCCTTTTCCCAACTATATTTGGGTCGGCTTCCAGTCAAACCGGATTCAGCCGAATACCAGCATTTTACGTGGAGCGGCTGCCTACCAGACCTCCACAACCCATTAACTGGGTAACATGGTACTCCTTGGCAAGACTGGTGCCAGATTTTCTGGCTTCTGACAATCCGTAACGACTGCCAAAGATCTCCAAATGACAGCCAAACCAACCAACCAATGAAAACCAACAGCTTAACGTGCTTTCCGAGGCACGGAGGAAACTCGGTATGTTGAGATGGTCACCTATCCACAGACCAGCCTCGGCAAGCGTTGCTAAACCTCGAAAATCGACCTGTGTGGCTGTTATTATTTAGCCACGAGCTCCTCTAGCTTATAGTCTTATCCAAATATATAAAATTCTTCAGTTACTGATGAGTGACTGAGTGGCTGCAAGACAAGGCACAGCCGAAACTACTGCTAGAAGATAGCTGAAATTTTCTGAAGTTTGGTTGTTTTGGGATTGCAGGGGAGCATTAAGAGAGAATTTGACGAAATTCCTTCGGGAACAGGTATAAACTGGATATGCGCGTACGAAGGTGGGGGCAAAATCTAGTTCATTATAATAATATAGATGTTTGTTTAGGTTAATATGTTTATTCTATGAACCATGTCATGCATAAATGGTTAAAGTATTTCAAGCGTGAGAGCATATTATAGTTGGACGATGTTATTTTCTTACACAGATCTCTTAAAGGAGACTGTTTTAATTTGCATGGGGAATGGTCTATGAAAATACTAATAACTCAACTATACTCTTGTGCAAAGGGTATAGTTGAGGTATCCCCACAGAATTACTACTACAGTCATCATCTGCCTAGCCTTTTCCCAACTTTATTGGGGTCGGCTTCCAGTCAAACTGGATTCAGGTAAATACCAGTATTTAGCTGCCTACCAGACCTCTACAACCCATTAACTGGGTAACACGGTACTCCGTTGCAAGACTGGTGTCAGATTTTCTGGCTTCTGACTATCCGTAACGACTGCCAAAGATCTCCAAATGACAGCCGGGACCAACAGCTTAACGTGCTTTCCGAGGCACGGAGGAAACTCGGTATGTTAAGATGGTCACTCATCCACAGACCAATCTTGGAAAGCGTTGCTTAACCTTGAAGATCGACCTGCGCGGCTGTCATTATTTAGCCACGACCTCCTCCAATTACCACTACAGTGTCACTATTAATTCATAGACCACTTTTGATCAGTCTCCTTTACCAAAATGTAGTATCAGTACGTGATGCAATACTGACACTTGAAACTTGGAACTCACTTGAAATATCTTTAGCCCGTGTATCTAATAAAATATGTCTGCCCATATTTACACATCAGCACACTGAGTAATATTTTACGACTGCGTATATATTTTATTCCACACTTGTGAACGTGTGAGTGCTGAACACTCGAGGTAAGCGTTCTCGCCACATTTAATAGTTCTAGTCGTTATTCCTGCGTTTTTATGACGAGTGTGTACACATGTAGGTTACTACAGGTAGGCACTTAAAACGTGAATGACAATGGCTCACTAGACAAAACTGTGGTGGAACCAAGTTTAAGTTTAGATCAATAAAATAGTGCTAATCTGAAGGGCAATTGTTTTTTACGAAACTTTCACATTTGCTAAAGAGTCGCAAGTTGTCGACACACGACGTACACCTCTTTATTCGTGACCAACATTGCTTTACTACTAAGTATGTATGAGACATGAAAATCAATCTCTTTCGCATCTTGTGGTAAAGTGATCTTCTATCCCTCTCTACTCAGCAGTCAAAAGAGTGCAACTCTTTGCCTGCGTCTGTGTTTCCGAACGCTTACAACCCTAATCTTTTCAAAGTTAGAGTGAACAGGCTACTTGTGGGTAAGCTCGCTCCATCGTAGACTTTGTCTCCTGTCATCTCTGTCCTGGACTAGAGTCAAGAGCACACCCATCTCAAGTAAAAAAAAAAACAGAAATCCGACGTCTCAGATTGTCACTGATATAATTTACGTACGGAATTCGCGTACATTTTAACAAGTTTTTAACATTGTTTGTCGCTGAGATATTGTGATTTGGATATAATGTTTTTCTTTAGCAGGAAAAAAAGAAAACTCAGAGGAGCTCGTGGCTAAATAATAACAGCCGCACAGGTCGATCTTCAAGGTTAAGCAACGCTTGCCGAGGTTGGTCTGTGGATGGGTGTCCATCTTAACATTGCGAGTTTCCTCCGTGCCTCGGAGAGCACGTTAAGCTGTTGGTCTCGGCTGTCATTTAGAGATCTTTGGCAGTCGTTACGGATAGTCAGAAGCCAGAAAATCTGACACCAGTCTTTACCCAGTTTATGGGATGTGGAGGTCTGGTAGGCAGCCGCTCCACGTAAAATACTGGTAGTCAGCTGAATCCGATTTGACTGGAAGCCGACACCAATATACTTGGGAAAAGGCTAGGCAGATGATGTTTTTTTTAGCATGAGAATGAACATTGTGTCCATTATGGAGGTGCGTGTAACAGTCATACGTGTAAGAATTGTTACTGTGCTATGAGAGTCTATTTGAATCTAAATAACTGAATGGAATGTCTAGCACGTAGATCTTTATACGGTTAACTGTGGGTCCGGTGATCGTGGGTTCGATTCCCACGGAAGCCAAACAGGAAACAACTTTACAAAGTAGGCTACTTTACAAAGTAGGCTACTTTGTAAAGTTGTTTCCTGTTTGGCTAGGACATTGCAGGCTGAAATCACTTGATTGTCTGATAAAAATGACTCCGTGCTTCGGAAACCACGTATAAGCCCGATCTCAGCCGCCAAATGGCGATCGTTAATCCATGTCAGAGGCCCTTGAGGCTGTTTAGAAACTCTGACACTAGGGTGTGTGGGGTCGTTAGACCTTACAGGCCACACGATAAGAAGAAAACAATGTTAAAGTGTTCTCTCTACTTAAGGTCAACAGTGAAAGTTCACCTATACTTATACCTATGTTGTAGAAACCACTTAGGTGACTTAAAACGATATCCTATTCAATTCAGCACAACAAACTCGATAGTATTTAATAATTTAGTAGTACAACGAACAAAGCATTACATCCCTACCCAAGAACACTACAGACAATGGATGATATAAAACCAATTTCCCTTAACCGTAAAATATAACTCTGACGTTACAAGGCATGTCAGTTACAACCACCATTTCTAAAATAGACAATGGCAGTGAAATTTATAGGAGGATGCCCGTCTACAGCCAGACAAATCATGTAGAAGTAGGTACTAAAAGCGGACTAGGTTACAAAGTTAGGTCGCATAGTTAGGTCGCACAATGGAGTACAGATAGATCAAAAGGGTGGGGCAATCTTGTATATCTCGTGGTTTAGATATAAAAGTGAAAGTTTTGTCGTGATTCTGTAAGATATTTCGAGGTATTCGATCATGTTTGACGACGGTGATGAGGAAATTGTATTTAGGTAGGCATATTTCCGATTTGAAATGGGATTTGGTCCATAAGTATTATAATCAGTTTTTACATTGTTTACATCTTGTAAAAATAAAATAAATCATAAAATGAATGGTAGGTACTCTTTCAATCGAAATGCTTTTTTAATTCAGTCGTCTTCGAAAGACAGTTATACAACAAGCTCAGAACTGGTGCCCAATGATAACAGCTGCAGTTAAAGTTAAGCAACTTTGAATGACTCGTCTGCTGAGATTGCTCTGTGGATGGGTGACTATCCATCATAAGCCGAGACAGGTAGGCAGAAGTTTGAAAAACTGGCACCAGTCATATCAAAAGTTATTCAGTTTTGTAAAAATATAAAATGAATTTACCTACGGCGCTGTCCTACCTGGCTAACAATCGTACGGTTTAACAATGCGATTTCGTCGCACGACGAGATTAAACACATACATTTCTTTATAGTGCCCTAATTGAAGCTTGCAAATCATCGCGCGGGTACAGTAATAATTTTCATCGCACGACGATGAACACATCGTTTGCTCGTACGATTGTGGCCATTTAGGACGACGCCTAACTCTTTCGAGATTGACGCCAAGTTGCTTCAGAACGAGATTCTTGTAAAACTATCACTATATTTCTTTATAATTTACTAGCTTTTTAAAAACCACAAGCTGTGATATATATTCGTATGAGCAATGTACATGACATTAATTTCGACCTATCTGTCTGTGAAAATTCCAGCAAAAACTGACTATTTTACTTTTAGATCCTACTTCATTACGTACCAACGCTACCAGGTACCAGCTACCAGTCCAAAGCTTGGATTTTTCAGCAGCAAGATAATTTAATCTCCTACTCGGCAATCCGAGTCTCCCTGAAAACGTATCCTCCTAATAAAAATAAATCCGACAAATTGTTTAACACATTACTTTCACGGGTACCGAGTTCTTCGCTTATTACGGCTACCTACTTCATAAAACGTTCGTATATCTTATCATTTTTGAAGATACTTGAGAAGGAAACCCGTTTTTTTTAATTATACTTGTGGATTTGTTCACCTTATATATATATAAGGATATTTTAGGATATTTTAATTGGATCGTGGTGGTGGATGGGTTTGCTCTTATTTCTAGTCTAGTTCAAATGATATATGATATTTATTTTGTAAGTAGGTTGTAAATAACACTTTTAAACGTCAATCTTTTTTGGTCATTTTAAACTAGATGAGGCCTGCGTTTCCTAGCCGACTGCTCTGAGAAGAAACACCGAAACAAACTCAGAGGTCAAAGTCTCTTTTAAAGTCCATACAATCGTACTGGTCAAATCATATGAGAACCATTTAGGTTAATATCTGAAGTGGTATTTTGAGGAAAGTACCACACAAATTTGAGTGGACCTGTCCAGACAGTGCAAGCATTTGCCAGTTATCGTGTAGCTCAAACTTAGAACTTAAAGGAGCTCAACGAACTAACGAACAATACCAAAATAAGGACATTTGTGTAGGCCGCATAATGAACTCACCGCCAGACATTACCATTAAGTGAAATAAACACCTAACATAGCAATGAGGATCATGTGTCCTCATATTAACAATACGTTATATCAGGATCATCCAGATCAGTGTCTGAAATGGTCTTTTGAGAAAAGAACTACACAGATTTGAGTGGACCTGTCCAGTCAATGCAAGCCTTGGTCAGTAGTCGATTAGTTCAACTTAAAACTAATAAGGAGTTTAATGACTTGACGAACAATGCCAATGAAAGGACATACACAACGTGTGTGTGTGTTTTTGTGGTAAGTTATGTTTATTTTTTATTAAAACTTGATGCACAAGTAAAACTCTACAGTTAAGTACAAAGACAGACTTAAAGATTAAAGCATTTTCTACCAGTAAAGCTGGTGCAGAGACAGAACATGACAGGCGCAAAATTAATCTAATTATAATTAAAACCCAATTGATATATCAACGCTGTAATGTTTTTTTTTTCTATGTGCCTTTTACTTAAAGGAGAACAGACTGGTAACCGTCCCAATGTGTGAAGGGAACGCATTCTAGAGGGAGATAGAGGGGTGTTTGAGTATTGCTTAGCAGAAAATGCTTCGTTAAGACTATTTTCTTGTTCATGCAAACTGTAATATTTTGAGTTGGCCGAGAGGTGTGCGTTACCCCAGCAAAATGTTGTGCCTTAGAGAGGTGAGACTATAACAAATAATAATTAGTATATCATGAGGAGCAATTTGTTTACTGATAGCAAAATATGTGTGAATAGTAGTTTTAAATTTATTTGAGAAAAACAGATTTTGCTGGAGTAATGTTGGAAACGTAACTCAAAAGTAGTTGTGTAGTGCAAATCGGACCAAGTTTATTTTCAATAGTTTATTTAAACACAAGTATGTTCTTAGAAATAAAATACGAAAGTTTACATAAACCCGGACTATTGCAACACTGTAGTTTCTACCCAGACAAACCAAGAGGTTATCGAAATAATCTAAGCGCGACAATATTACGTAGTCCTGGCAAAAAAATAAAGTAGAAACCTGCGAAATATACGTGGTAAATCCTTGCCGTCGAGTATAATGGCTGCCAATTACTTACGTACAAGATATCAGTCTCGTCTAGTCGTTCTGCTAACGTACCTACGTCTAAGCCTCATCTCTCAAGACCTTTTTTTTTATTCTTGAGCTCTCTTGATAGGATTTTATTAAATCTTCTGTCATATTTTCAGAGCGTTTTTTCGTGTTGAAACTTATACTTTAAGGTATTATTTTAGGTGGCAAAATGTTTGTAACAGTCTCTTAACCATTTTTTATTTTATTTATTTGAGATGGTTTGCTCATGACTCTAGTCTAGGACAGAGATGACAGTGACAAAGTCTACGATAGAGCGAGCTTACCCAGAAGTAGCCTGTCATTGATGGTTTCTTCATTTATTACATTGAAAAATGTTAGAATTCAGGTTTCGTCTTAAATATCAAAATGTGATTGATAAAGGCTTGAATTATTTTAGCTAAATACTCGTTTGTTACAATTCGCGAGGACTCTCGTGCACCCGCACGAGTTTATATATATATTTATAGAGTTCAGACATTCCATCAACCAAAATGATTAACAAAATGTCAAAAATACATTCGTTTGCCACTAACCAATTTTTCACTTACGACTTGACATGCACTACAGCATCCATTTACAGATTTTGAAAATCTTTATAACAGAGGGCCAAATCTACTCATTTTCACATTTGCGTCGCATTCGCATCTCAATCACAAACAGTCAAAAATTTATGAAAATTAGGGCTTTTTTGATAGTTTGCTATTGACATGCGAAAGCGAAACTTGTTTAAAATAAGAAGAATTGGCCCTCTGATCAATGTTGGAAGTGCTATTCAGTATGAACTATAGTAACTACTCGTAACTAAAATCTCGGCAACAAACATTTCCACCCGCAAATTATCACTTTTTCCCAGAAAAGCAATTCATTCCAAACGTCTCTAACACGCACTGGGTAAGATCTGAGTTTTATGACAGAAAAAATACGTGAAAATGTTCACGGCTAAGATGATTGAGCGACACCCTGCCGAGACCCAAATTAATGTCTAGCATAAATACAAATACTCTGCAATCGTCTGACTTGCAACTTTTTTATTACGGAGACCACAGAACATGGAATATCTGTGGCGGCGGTTAGCGCACAGTGATGCTATTCTAAAGAGAGTTTAAGTTTAGTTAGTTTGTGCATATATATGGCACTCCATATAAATACACTACACTATCCAATAATAGAATAAAATCCTCGTTATAATTTACACCATGTAAAGTAACAGATAGATGACAAAAACCTTACATAGGTTAACACAATAAACCCAGATCGTGCAAGTTCTGCTGAGTACAAGTTTCAGCTGTCACATGTCAAGATCTGATAGTTTATAAAGTAGCCGTTCACACTCACTTGAGAAGTAAAATAAAAAGAAAAAATAAGTGTTGTTGCACCAGTTACGATGCATAGCAATACAGAAACTAGTAAAAACATAACAAGACACGAGTGTTTATAATACCGTCTCAAGCAGCCTCTGGTTCGTCTCTATACTCTGTGACGATGAAGAAAGTTGCGAACAAGTTTCACCAAAAATTGTTTTACGACAAAAACAAGATTTACTTCTAGAAAATGTGCCTGAAAAATTAGGTTTTTTGGTATTCGTAGTTATGCTGGAAGACAAATGTACAGTAATTCGGTGTAATACTGTGGTATTACTTTGTTTTAGTTTTTGTTATGTGATGTTATTTATCTTGTTAAATAATGAGTTACATTTTTTTTTTGTAATTGGCAAATGTTTGTTTCATTTGAATGTGTTATATGTAATTGTCTGATAAGGTATAAACTGATACGGTATATTTAGCTACTCAGTGGATAAAAAAACACAAATATGATTAATAATTAAAAATGTGTTCTACCCATCTCATAAGATTTTATCAATTTCTAGTTACCTACCATCCGGATAAGATTACAAAGTTAGGCCACGTACTCTTCTAATGCTATTCAAAAGATATAATAGTGCCAGCCACTTCAAGTCAAGTAATAAAAGCAAATAGTTTCCGCTATGGCGTAGCACAGTTACATCGTAGCATTGCTACGGCGTAGCACGATTAAGGTGTAGCAGTCTACGGCGTAGCACCAAAAATTCCATTCAACTAATCTTACGAGGCTATTACGTACGTTTTGTGTGAAACCGGTCTTGTTAGTGAAGTTGAGAATATTTTCCGGTACAAAGGTCTTACCTATGTTGTGTAAATACTTTTCCTTACCTTAGGAAACCGTTTCGCTTGTGGGTTAATTTGGATTATACGGATTTTTTTCAAGACCATCGGACTTAGGCCGTTTGTTAATTAATGACATAAATAGTACTAAGATTTACAATAATATAGGTACATAACTTGGAGGTGCTCCGGGAAACTCAGGTAGCAGGAAAAAACAGAGGTGTGTAGTACAACAGCATTGAGTTTAGTTTTAAAAATCATGAGTTAGATATTATTATTATCATTGCCGTTATTATTCCAGCCAGCCTACCTCCCTCCAAAACGTAGCAAAAGGTGTAATTAGGGTGCGTAGTAGCAGGTGGCGTTCTGAAGCATCTACGTTTGTAATTTCAATACCTAATACCAAACCAGCCAAATACACAACAAAAATGCAAAATCTACAAATTTTCAAGCAACTTTCACAATCAAATCTCAGTTGCAATATTTTAATAGCAATCAGTAAATTTATTTTCAGAATTAAAGCTTTTTGGACAGTTTGCGATTGGTAAAAAAATGCGAATGTTGTTTAAAAATTAGTAGAATTGGCTCTCAGGTTTCTGAACACATTATTATTAAAGTTCAAAGGCTAATTTCCTCTCAAAATTTTGACATACAACGTGTCCCTCAAATCGTAAACCGAAACCGTCATATGTCATGTTATTCTTATCTCTAATTAATCTTTAGTGCGTAGCGCCCACGGGCTGTGATAATCTGTCAGGCGGAGACATGTTTATGGGTGTTGGCGACAAAGGAGAATAGTTTAGAAGGTTGATTCGAAACGATGCTCGGGATATGTAGAGGATCGAGGCCGTGGGCTAGCCTAGTTGGCACTAAACTCACATTTTGGATGTCTCTAAACCTGAGTTTATATGAGGGACAATTATTCTACTAACTTATAAGCAAAGTTTACATTCGCATCTCATCGCTATCGGTCAAAAAAGTTTCAATTTTCATAATTTTTTGACAGATTGCGACTGACATGCAAATGCCACCGAATGTAAAAATTAGTAGTATTGGCACTCTGCTTAAACCACTAAATTAAAGGACGGCGCACCTTGGTGTCGTACACTGTGGAAGTGCTAGTCAGAAGACCCCACAACTTATTTAACAATTTTCTTTTGTTTTTGTTTCTGTGTGTTTGGGCTTAGTTGTCTTAAATAATAAATAAAATACTCAGTTTAATTTAAATTTAAACTAAAAATATTTTAAAGCAATTTGATGAATTGTGGCAGATCGGACTTTGGATCTGGAAACCGACAGAAGCTAACATGATTTTTATCAATAAGTTTCTGGTTGCGTATTTACGCATGAAACTTGGAATTAACCCTAAGGAAACATACTTCCGGGCTGAAAAGTATACTTTGTCCTATTTCAGATATGGAATACCCGAATGTCGCAAGTTTTGTCCAAATGTGTTCAGCTCAAAAAACCGACGATTTATTATGGAACCTTGTTAAACCCAACGGCCAGTCACACGACGTTGCAATTATTATTAAAATCTGAATAGAGCAACTATCAGGGCAAACCCTTATAAAGCAATACATTACACAAAAAATTGGTTCCAACCCTCACAATATTATGATATCTTTACACTTTCATACAACTTAGAAACACTTAACTTTCAGGAATTAGACAAGTAATTAATTATTCTTTAGACGAAGCTTCGATAACTACTTATCCTATAAATTTTAAGCATTTAATGAATGGGTCTTCTAAACAAACAATATTATGACAAAGAGAAAAGACGCATGTATTGTAATATGTAAAGCGGATATGAAGGTACTTAGAGCCTTTAAATTGTCATAGTAATAACAATAAAAACGATATGTTGGTATTGTTTGTATATGCGTCTGTTGTTTATTTAGTGAGGCCCAAAGTTTATTGCTTGCTATTGTGTTAAAAGCTTGGGGCAAACAAATACGCGGGTGGTAAACTTATTAGTAGTTGATTGGTTTTATTACACTAGCTTTACCCGTGGTTTTGCTCTTGTAGCTTTTGTCACAGGAAACAAATTGTCCATATCAAAAAGTAACATAATTATGGTACTAAGTGACAATGTAGCTTCTATTTGTCAGTGTTTAGAAATAAACAAGGGTATCAAGGTAATATCTATACAGTATAATCTCTGAATTAGATTATTATTACCTTTTACGATCATACTCAATTATATTTCACCTTCAGTGCTGCTGATACAGTTGCAGTTTTATAAATTTCGGTGTTGGGTGCCGCTGACACAAATACAGATTTTTCTCGTTATGCGTAAGTACTTCATGAAAATATAGGAGGCAATAAAAGTGTTACAAAAACAATGTTACCACTTTATTAATAGTTCAGTAATTTCAATTAATTGAATATTTGGTACCTATTCATAAGATGATTTGGATACAGGTATAAATAAAATAGAAAAATAAATTCGAATCTCTTTTTTTATGACAGCTCGGATTGATATCCCGATCTGTGGAAATCCCCAAAAGTTTTGAACGTAAAACCGTGTTATTTTTGTTTCTACACATTGTGAGTAAAATAAATAAGTTATTTTCGCCAAAAACGGAATCAAAAAGCAATCTGTTTTTAAACCTTATGTTTATTTTACAGGTGGGTTACAAATTCACAATATTTGCGAATTTTCGTGCAGAAGGGTTAAATGTAGGGACAGGGGTAATACGTTGTTAAAAATTTGAATGTGGAACAAAAGTGGGTAGTCATTGTTTTACTGGGGATGTGCTCGCGGCTAATTACCTTTGTATCCATTCGTGACAGTGAGAAAGGTACATTAGAGATCAATTATTTTGTTGAGATAGGAAGGTACCTTTTTCCAATGTGTTCAGGTGTTCTGCTGGGGAGTTTGATAGCCACTTCTTTTCCACAGCTAAAACACTAGGAAGTGGTGACAGGCGGGCGTTTTAGAGGACTGTCTTTTGCAAAACTTGACGTTCAAAAAGTGCTGGCTCTCAGACTAATTTGAATAAATTACTTTTGAATTTTGAATCGAATTTTCTAACCTTTGAGAAAGATAATTTGTCTGTTATTTTTTTCAGGAAATTTAATTAATTTTGCGAGTTTGCAAGTTTCTAATTTTCACTTTAAATGATTCACTCTTTGCACAATGTCTTAAATAACATAATGTAGAGCTGCAATAAAATGTGAAGCCATCAAAGTGATAAAAACTTACTTAGGTACTTAATTATGCACGGACACTAAAAAAAAATTATTGGGTTCAGCAATCGAGAAGAGGAGTACAAAAGAATAAAGCTTATTGCGCTGACCAAATAAATGAGATACGGGAAAGGTTTTTTTTATCAATGAATTTGACTTGTCCTGACCCAAACTTAATGCAGCTCAGTACCAGTATTTAACATGGAGCGATTGCCTATCTGCGATTCTAAAAATGCCACTTTAGCAGAATCAGAAAGCACATCACGCTACCCGTCATTGTCAAATTTTTCCAGTCAATTTTAAACCTTTTGGGGGCCGAGTCACCCGCGTCCGTAGGAGAATACCCTTCAGCAAATCCCTACACGTGGTCCCCGGGTGGTGCTAAACAGGTGACACTAACCACCTCCGTATTTTAGTGGTTATACCACCTGATTCAGACCCAGAGGTCGGGTTCGATTCCCAGCGGAGGAAAAAATTTTTGCTCGGTTTGGTTGGTGGTAGGACTTGTTCTAAGTCCGCCTGGCAAGCTACCACCATCATGTCTAAGTCTGTCGCCATAACAACCAATGTGACAATGTGTTTCGGCAGTTAGAGGTATGATAGCCAGTTCCTCTGTGTAAGAGGATTCCGGGTGAAACTCGCTTCCATCTTCGGCCTAATCATCACTTTCCATCAGGTGAAATTTGGGCCAAGTTTCCCCGTTTTGTATAAAAAAAAACTTAATGCTAAATGATAAAGATAAAAATAAAATTAGACACATTTTTGTTTGATTATTAATTGATATGATTCTGCTAAAGTGGCTTTTTAGCCCCTCTGACCTTCACAATCAAGTGCTAACACCCCCGGCAAGATTGCTAACACATTTGCTGGCTTCTGACTACCCTTAATGACTGTCAAAGATGAGCATGTCATACAATGCATATCTACAATATCATATGGGGATCAGATAAAACCGTTGATGGCCAACAGACGGACACAATTTCTATTTCTTGTTTAATAAATTAAAAACATCTGATTATTGCCACCGTTAAACTTTGGATGCATTTAAGCGCGACGCAAAGTTTGCTGTGACTACAAACTTCCTAAATGTTAATCCGGTCTGGCCGTTAAGAAGCAAAGCAAAAGTTTCGCTTAAGCCCCGCTTAGTCCCTGATTACACGGTTTTTTGTATAAACTAGTTCTTATCCAACAACCCCCAACTTTTGGTTTGGCTGTGGCACCGAAGTAGAAGGATATGTAAAGAATTTTTCGTCTAAAGTAACACTGTACTGAAGTAAAATTGTTTGTATGTCGGAACTACCTCATGCATATTAGGTAGTTTCTAACAGATCAGCCGGTAGTTTGGCGTGCCACTGCTATCATGATACCGTTGTGAGAGAGTGAGGAAATTATATAGGGTGAATAGATATATCCCTTTTCAGGGTTCTGTACCCAAAGGTAAAAAAACCGGAACCCTATTACTAAGACTTCGCTGTCTGTCTATCTGTCTGTCACCAGGCTGTATCTCAAGAACCGCGATAGCTAGACAGTTAAAATTTTAACAGATGATGTATTTCTGTTGCCGCTATAACAACAAATAATAAAAAACAGAACAAAATAAATATTTAAGGGCTGCCATTCAACAAACTTGATTTTTTGCCGTTTTATAGATAATAGCACGGAACCCTTCGTGTGCGAGTCCGACTCGAACTTGGCCGATGGATCACAATTGATGACAATATTAAGGACCTTACCTGATCTTCATAATGGCAATGTCACGTTTTAGTAGGGGCCTGAGGGCCAATTCTACTAATTTTTAAATAATGTTTCGCATTCGCATGTCAATCGCAAACTGTCAAAAATGTCTTAATTTTCATACATTTTTGACAGATCTCGATTGAGATGCGAATGCGTAAGTTGTTTAATAATTAGTAGAGAATACGATGCGAATGTGAAAATTAGAAGAATTGGCACTCTGATCTGATAACAGTCTAAATTATGAAAGAAAAAAATGAAATATTTCACTTATAGGAAGCTACTAACTCTATCGCTGGCCAAGTAACATGAGATAATCTATACTAATATTATAAAGCAGAAGAGTTTGTTTGTTTGTTTGGTTGAACGCGCTAATCTCAGGAACTACTGGTCCGATTAGAAAAATTATTTCAGTGCCGGATAGCCCATTTATCGAGGAAGGCTATAGGCTATATATCATCACGCTAAGGCCAATAGGAGCGGAGCAGTTATGAAAAATGTTATGCAGACGACGTTGCACGGGTCAGCTAGTAATAAATAAAATAAAAACTCGCTTCTAGTAGAATAGTCCACGGATGCGAAGCCACGGGAAATGGGTAGTTTTGAATAATATTTTTGTGTAAAGCTTGCAAATTTCTGGTGCAACATTTTGAAGAAACTTTCAAACTTAACGAGCGTGCACTCAAAGTTAATGTGTTTTTTTATACAATGTAGCCTGCATGTAAATGAGTAATTTCAGCTTAGTTACTTCCTCGTACTGACTTTAAGTACACTGAGTAATGTTATGAAAGCTAACATGCTACAATGGAATTGAGCTCGGCACATTTGACCCTATAGGTTTTTTTGAGATAGCAAGCAAAATGGCGGCAGGGTTATATGAGTATTTGGGATGAGCTGGAATGCAATACGGGATTGATATACGCAACCAAAATGCCAAATGGTAATGAGCTTTCCCATATAGTTTTAGCATTTCGATCATTTTTATCGTAAACTAGCTGTCACCTGCGGCTTCGCTCCCGTCAACTGGCAATTTTTTTTTAACACAAAAATCTTCTCCTTATAATAGCAAACAAAACAAAAAAGAATTAGGAAAATCGGTTCAGCTGTTCTCGAGATTTGCACTTAGCAACACATTCAGTGATTGATTTTTATATTATACTAGCTGTCCCCCGCGGCTTCGCTCCCTTCATTTAGCATTTTTTTTGTTACGTAAATACCGTCTCCTTATAATAACAAACACAACAAAAAAATAATTAGCGAAATCGGTTCAGCTGTTCTCGAGATTTGCACTTAGCAACACATTCAGTGATTGATTTTTATATTATATATAGAATAACATTTTGATTGATTGATTTCGTCTAGAGCTCTAGGTGTGAGTACTTTTAATCTCCTATTGTTTTTATTAGGTATGCCTTGACCTTCGATATCATTAATTTAGTGTACCTACCATTTAAGGGACAAGCAAATAGGCTTAATCACAGGCACGTCTTTAGATAAGAGGTAATTAGTTCGTAAGGAGACGTCTCAACACAGTATTTCATTACAGTCATTCGTTTTATTTGAAAACTGTCGAGCCGTCTGGCGTGGTGATAATTAACCCTTGAATAATATTCAGAATAGGACTTACTTACAAAAGCTAATTGGTCCACTGGGTATTTTGATTTAAATTACGTAGTCTAAGGCTAAAAAGAGTATATAAACAAGATCAAACAATTAGCATCAAAAGCAAGCGATCTCTTTTATGTGTAAAAGAACACCAAAACATTGTTATTTGTTAAACTTTTAATATGTAGCATAAGAAAATTGAACATGTTGGTAACTTATCATTATTTATAGTAAGTGTCAAATATAAGTTCGAACTTATTTTTGACAATTCAACAACATTATCGATAGATGGCGTTGTATAGTGATGTTTTTCGTAATCACGGTGTTAAGTTTTTCCGCAGAAGCATGACCTCAGTCTACTTAGAAACTTGCAATCTCATTCAGTACCAATTAAATATCGATTTCAAAAATCGATTATCCGAACACGAAAAATCGATTTTATGAACTCGGTAAAACTGTTTTAAAAATATAAAATATAAATTTTAAAAAAATCTGTGTTCTATAATCATAAATTGTCAGTGAAATAAGAAAATATGTTTCTTTTTGGGCTGGGCTGGACGAAATTAAGAATCAGCTTGATTCATTATCCTAATATATTATTATACAACTAGCTGACCCACGCAACTTCGTCTGCGTCACATTTTCCATTAATGCTCGGCTCCTTTTAGTCTTAGCGTGATGATATGGAGCCTATATCCTTCCTCAATACATGGGCTATCTAATACTGAAAGAATTTTTCAAATCAGACCAGTCGTTCCTGAGATTACCTCCTACATAAAAACTTACAAACAAATGTTACCTCTTTATAATATTATAATATAGATTAGTATAGATTTATCCGTTACTGAGAGAGTCACTGAAAGGCACTGCAGAAACTTCTTGGAGAGTTTAGGGGCGTACTAAGAGAGGATTTCCTAATATTCCTACGGGATCGGGTGAAAACAGGATATGCGCTGCGAAGTTGCGTGCAAAAGCTAGTTTCATGTAATAAATACTACATAGGTAGATATTTCAGTCGCTCGCTAGCTACAGTAGGGGCACGTCGCGCCGCGCGTAATATCTGTTTCGGTCGCACTCACAATATGTAAGCGCGATGGACGGGCTACCAAGCGGTAATTTATTCCGCGAACTGCAGGACGTCACCGATACCGGCTACTTCGAGTGTGAGCTGTCCCTGGAAGATTACTGGCAACAGACATGCTACGAGATGGAGAGATACCTCCGGGATGAGCCGCGCAAGCGTCGTGAGCCCTCCCACGAGGAGGAGTGGGCGAGGTCATCACCCTGCACCGCGATCCCATTCCCTGCGGCCTCTCCGGAGTCGCCGCCACCCACCACCACCTTTAATTTCATCACCATCACCACGGTGAAGAGTGAACCGCACAGCGATTCGGAGTATGAACCTAGCCTTGAGAAGACTACTCCCAACCCAGCGGCTGACCCGCACTTGGTGCCTCACAAGGTTCCAGTAACGCGCCAGAATGCGCATCCATCGCGCGTGCATCGCTGCGAGTTCCCGGCCTGCGACAAGGTGTACACTAAGAGCTCGCACCTGAAGACGCATATGCGGACCCATACTGGCGAGAAGCCGTACAAGTGCGCCTGGGATGGCTGCGAGTGGCGGTTCGCGCGCTCAGACGAGCTGACGCGTCACAACCGCAAGCACACGGGCGCTAAGCCGTTCCGCTGCCGCCACTGCGAACGCTGCTTCTCGCGCTCCGACCACTTGGCGCTACACAGCAAGCGCCACGCATAGCTCGAGGCCCCCGCCGCTCCCGCCGCTCCCGCCGCCCCCCGCGCCGACGCAGTCCACCCGCGCCGCGCAACACAAGCGCAAAAAAACCGCTCGCGCACCCCTTTACTTACATGTACCTATGTTATAATTCCGTTTATAGGTTATTGTGAGTTGTAAACGCAGAATTCTAAGAAACTTTAAGTCATTGCACCCAATGCTTTAAAGTTTTGTTTTTAAGTTTAAACTAGTTTTACATACGGAAAAAATCTCTGAATGTTTGGCCAATTATTGTTACGGTTCTTTGTTGCTAAGGGTTCAATTTAAAGCCGTTGTGTTTTATATAATTTTTTGAGCTTTGTATTTAGACGCCTAGCGGTAGCACGTGAGTGCCATAAGTGGGGGAGTGGCGTCCCCCGCCTGCATTTTCAGTGCCACCACTGGTCCTCGGTCTCGACGCAGATTCGTGTTTATTTTGTATAATAAATTGTGCTTTATTTAGTAGTTATAAGATTCCTCTTTACTCTTTCATTCCGATATTTTGCGTTAACTGGTCTTTATCTCGTTAACATTAAGGATGATAATTGTCTGCATTACTTAATTGATGGCATGCTTTTACACACTTAGCGTAAGAATGGAGGATATCAACTACCTACTTATAAGTATTTGTTTGTAAGTATTTTTGTAATTTAAGTGTTAAATTCTGGTGTTGGCGACGACGACGATAGCCATTGCTGGTCGGATTACGCGTGTTCAGTCTTGATTTCAGTTATTATTTAAAGATTTACAAACAACTTTAAGTGCAACTCTGTATGCTGTAAAAACTTGCCTTTATTTACTTATTGAATAAATATATTTGTTTATTTACTATTAATTAATTTTATAACTAGACTAATAATCACGAATTATATACCTACTAACGCTATTAAATACCAAATAAATAATGCGATAAGACCGCCATTTTCTTTTTTAGTTTAAGGTGTCGTATATGTGTTTTTCGTTTGGCGTATCAAAAAGAATGTATAAATAAATAAATCGTTTGGCATAAAAAATTAAAGACTGATACAGGTGTTTGTTTTAAAATGACCTCTGGATCTAGAAAATAAATAAATAATAATCAATTGACTGCCTCCTTGGAATAGTGGCCGTAAGCGCTACTGCTGAGTATTGTTGGGTTTTCACATCACAAATTTCTTAGTATTCTAATAATCTAGCTGGCGAATTTGGAGTGTACTATACAGGGAAATTGAAAAAATACCCGAAACCTCTTAGGCAGTGAAAGTACACATGATTATAAGCAACTTTTGTTTTGGTAAAACTCCGAAATCTCGAAAAAAATATCAGCTGTTTCATACATTTTCATTGGCTAAATACTGCATTTTGTATGAAACAGCTGATATTTTTTTCGAGATTTCGGAGTTTTACCAAAACAAAAGTTGCTTATAATCATGATGTGTACTTTCACTGCCTAAGAGGTTTCGGGTATTTTTTCAATTTCCCTGTATATACTTTCACCACTGCTTAAACATTCAGTGATAACAGGCATCAATATTATGAAAATATTCATCTGAATAATAGGAAATGTTCGCACGAGTAAACTGCAGGTATTCATTCAATTATTAAACAACTTTGTGAGCCAACAAGTAAATGTAAATTCAAAGGGGACCCTTCACTTGGTATGAAGTTAAAGTTGGAGTGAAGTTTACACGTATAGATGTGAAGCTACTCGTGTAAACTTCACTCTCATGGGTCCCAATGTGGTTCATTGATTGACTACTTTCATTGAAATACAGAAGCTTAAATTTTTAGATACATTTTCTGAAGGTAACATGCTATTGAAAAACACGAGGAAAATATGTCCCTTAGAAGATTTGTGATCGGTAGTGAGTGAAATGTTGCGCTTCGTAAAAACACAAATAAAACACATGGGCAAGTGTTGTACGTGAGGTGTAAACTAGACTGACAAACAAACGTTCCCTATAAGAGCCGGCCAAGTGCGAGTCGGAATATGAGCGTTAAAACCATATGCGACGATAAGTTCGCATGGGATTGCCGGAGCCCCGCAGCGCCGGAGACGTGACAAAAACCATGCTTGCTGCATGTTGCATGCTCGCCTGCATACTGCATTCTTGCTTGAATTTTGCATGTTGCATGCTCGTTTGTGTGATGCATACTTGTTTGCTTGCATGCTGCATGCTTGCTGTACGCTTGCTGCATGCTTGCTGTATGCTTGCCGCATACATGGTGTATGCTTGTTTGCACAGTTTTGTCTTTTATTCCCATCGCCATTTGTCACCATTGCAGCTTCGCGTAGTTTCGTCGACCGGGCCCGAATTGTTTCAGTGGTCATTGTTTTGCTTGACTAGAATGTACCCGCATTGTTTTCTGAACGCGATGTTGTAATTTTATAGGAGATAAATGCATTTTGTCAAACGTTTAGAAAGTGACACTCAATAAAATGTTTTTCTTGGTAACGTTTTATATTAACTATTCAATATGAGGATTAAGAATATTTGATTTTTAGGGTTCCGTACCCAAAGGACCCCGACCCTTTTAGTAAGACTTTGCTGTCTGTCTGTCTGTCACCAGGCTGTATCTCAAGAACCGCGATAGCAAGACAGTTGAAATTTTCACAGATGATGTAGGTATTTCTGTTGCCGCTATAACAACAAATACTAAAAAATGCACTTGGCCAGTTTATATTCTATGTTAAGACTATCGAAACATAAAGTTTATTTGTAAAAAAAAAAATATGATTTAAATTTATTCTACGTAGGTATTGATTATTCTATGAAACGATAATCTGTAAAACAACGTACAACCGTTTAAAATACCTATAAGTCAAATAAAATCTTCGAACGTATAAAAATTGCGTGTCACGGTGTTTGTCATCAAACTCCTCCGAAGCGGATAGATTGTTATGAAATTTTATGTGTAGGTATATTTGGTAGGTCTGAGAATAGGTCATAGGGTGTTTTTATTTTTTTATAATATGTCAAAACAACGTTTGTCGAATCAGCTAGTAATGATAAATAATACTTATAATAGAAATACTGACTGACACACTCACCTAATAAATTACAATGTACTATTACATATGCCCATTTGACAGCCTGCAGTATCGTCAACCGATGCACCCACATCCTGATTGGTTTACCACTACAATATAATCCAGAATTGAAGCCGAATTTGCTGTTGTAGTCGGCTGACGTGGCGTTTAATCTAAGTTCTGTTCAGGCGTAATACTACGAAACAATACTGCAGCATGTAACATCAATTAGAAATCCGTCACGAACCTATTCAAAAGATCTACTACATGACATTTTGATAGCGTAATTCAATTCCATACATTGAGTACTATTTGGAAATTGTCAATGATTTTTTTCGGGGTGGGAAATCATCAAATGACACTCACTTCCGCTCTGCCCAGAGCTGACTCTTATTGACTAAAACCAATCCGAGTTCCTCCAAATGCTCTTTGCGATCCGATTGTCGATTAGATGATACTGTAACTTGTATTTGAAAGTACTTAAGTACGAGAGTTGACTTTCAGCTGTAGACTTTGCCCGTCCACGTGAAATGTTAGAAAATAACAAACATCACGCTCTCTTAGGTACATAATAACTATTTTCGTCACTAAATGTCCATTTTGCCCTATTTTATGATACGTCCGTCTGTAAAATGTGCGAACACGACATTTTACTTTGCGACTGCTGCTACACAGTTGCCTTCCAAGAAAGCTGACCGTTACACCGCACACGTAATGAAAATTAATGTAACTTGGAATATTTCAGTTCCTCTTACTAATTGTTAAATAAATAACTATTAGTACGACGGGTTAAGCGAGGTGCTTTGTTGAGGGCAATGAACAATTTGAATCAATAAATACATTATAACAATAAACTAAATCTCCCTACCGTAGTATCTCTACGTTGACGTCGTGGTGGGGCTTGCGCGTCTCGATGGACCTTAGGTCATACCTGGGTGAGGCGCCAGACAAAGAGAGACAAAGAGAGACAATCCAAAATGCCTTTATGGCCAGCCTGAGTGAATACTGACGAGGGACAAAACTCCCACCTGCTTCTTGCCTTAATCGGCCGGTCTGAGTGGAGATTCGCTAGTGCAAACGTGCTCGGGAGAAGGATGTATAATCCAGTAAGGTGCTGGTAGCGATTTTGACCACAATTCCGGGATTGTCCTAATAGCCGTGGTTTGCCCTCTTGGCACTACGTCATTTTGTGCTAGCGACCGTTTTCGGGGGCCCATTCATTGAGTGTGCAAGTCACCCCCTTTTTTTTTTTTTTAGGGATGGTAAATCTTCCAATGACTCCTCCCGCTCTGGGTGCAAGTCACCCCCCGCCGTTTAAAAGCCATGTATATTGTTAGTGGTCAGGCAGGGGCCATTACTTCTTCTATATATATATAAATGATTATCAGTCCAATAAACCACACAAACCCATAGCGTTTCATCTTTTGTTTCCATATTCTGCAATAGTACCTACTGCTCCAAGCGAAGATTGTCCATGGGAATACTTTCACAGTGCATCCAGTACATTTGAAATGTCTAACGGGGCCTCTGCGAGTTGGATTCGACCCCTCGTACGCCTACCAAAGGACCGGGTCTCCAGGGACCCAAGAAAGTAAAAAAATAATCTCACGAAACCATGGTGTCCAAGAACTGTCGTAGCTCACTTTTACCTGCGGCGTCACTTACTCGAAATGTGTTTTATCGACGCATGTGCGACAATACAGGCCATTGTCTACCATTCCGCCGTCGAAGCGTGATTCATTTAACACTATCTACAAATACATCAAAACTTTCACATTTATAATATTAGTAGAATTGCACAACGGCAACGGTGTGACAGTGTGCCGGATCCTCAGCAAGCATGTTGTTTTATCCCTACTTTGTGGATGCATTGTATCAGACTGTATCAAGCTCTCGTTGGACAATTAGGATTATTTCCACGAATGCGCTGGTTGGATGCTATCTCCTCGGGTTAAACCGAGTTTTTATTGCCTCCATTTTATTCAGACGTAAAAACCTCTGTGTATGTTTGTCCGAATACATATTCCGATCTGGTTCTTTTTTTATGAGATAGTTGCTTTTATATGGAGTTTATAGCTAAAGGTTCTCCACTAGACTAAAAAACACTAGGTACAAACGGAACGCGTATAAAAATAAGTCATTGGGCAGCAAAAAATTCATCCACATGGCAATAAAGAATGAATGGAGTGGCAATGCTAGTTCTTTCTATCGCGGGACAAAGACTTTCCTCTCCTTCTTCCACACAACTCTGCCCTTACATAGCTATGGTGGGCAAGTCTTCTCGGTACGAGTCGAGCTCGGCATATTCGCTTTGCCGGCTGCATGTCATGACGAGAAATGGGAAAAAAAAACCATCGAATGGGTCCTATTAAATGCCAAAAGCCATTGCGGCCGATTCTTTGGCCGAAAAATTACAAACCTTCAAGTCACGTGAAGAATCACCCTTCTCGGAAAAACCTTTCTCGGAATAGAGACGTCGTATTTTGAATAAACATTTTCACATATTCAAAAATACGAACAATAATAAAGATTATGTAAAATATTAAACAAAGCAAACAGGTAGACCGTAGAAACTTTACACGCAGTTAATTTTACAAAGGTTCTCAACCTGAAAGTTACGTTACGGGGTCTAACTTGAAGAGTTAATTAGCCTTTTGTTTCAGAAAGAGCTCTTTGTAATTAATAAGACGCTTGCGCAGTTGTGCTCGGTCTTGTTCAAATCTCATTTTTTTTTTTTTTGTAAGTAGGTTCTAAATAAATAACACTTTTACAGTTACACGTAAATCGTTTTTGGTCATTTTTAACTAGATGAGGCCGGGAGCGAGCGTCATCCAGATTTTTTAATTCTACTAATATCTTATTTATATTAATAATGCGAAAGTTTTTAAGTATGGATGCCTAGCCTTTTTCCCAACTACATTGGAGTCAGCTTCTAGTCAACCCGGATTCAGCTGAATACTAGTATTTTACTTGGAGTGGCTGCCTACCAAACCTCCACAACCTATTAACTGGATAACACGGTACTTCTTGGAAAGACTGGAGTCAGATTTACTGGCTTCTGACAATCCGTAACGACCCATCCTTAGACCAACATTGGCAAGCGATTATGTTACTATTTAACGCAAAAACTGAACTGAATGGATGGGTGGATGAAATTTACACATCGAACCTTTATGATTTTCTATGTTTTTATTTATTTATTTAACCATTTATGTACACACATTTAACAAGAACAAGAGAAGAAGGAAACAGAAAAATAGGTACAAAGGTGATGCTTATTTCTAAAGAAATCTCTTCCAGCATACCTGCGAAAGGAGAGTATATAGAAAGAGATGTAGACATTGTGTGCAAAAGTTTTAAAAAGCTAAAATGAAAATAGTAAATTTTAAATATTAGGTACGTACAATACATAAATAACCAACTAATATACATATTATACTAAATAATATTAAAATATAAATATTAATATACTTAGATATATGCAACTATGACGAGAAGGAAAGATAGTGTTCTTTCAGTCTTCTTTTAAAAATAGCAAGAGTACGCCATACGTGCACAGCAACAGCTAGTTTAAAAATATTTGCATAAGACTTAACGAATATTCTGGCACATAATACTAATTTTACGAAGAAATTAATCAAAAACTTGGTCATGGAAACCAATCCCACGGCACCGACTGCAGCCACAATACCAACGATTTATTCGTATTTTTGAACGTTTGTACTCAAAAATTGTTCACATCACTTTTCAACCCCCGATAGAAGAGTTGTTTTGATCACCGCATGCTAACAACAAAAAAGAAAATGTTGGAACATCAACATTTTGATGTAAAACCTTTGTATTCATGCGTGATGTTGACAAAGGCTACCAGGCGTACATAACATTGCGAGAGCTTTCAAACGAATATTATTTGTTATTGCACTGTCAGCCGTCATTCTTTTAAACGAGTGAAATATTAGTACGATTTATATCACTTTGATATGGCTTTTATGTGTACCGTAGACAAAGAGATGTGTTTGCGGGACAACTGTCATTTGCACACTATTCAGCATATCTGGTGATTATTTTAAAATGTTTTACGAGCAAAATTATGAGGGTGGTAAAAACTGCTCGAAATGTTTCGTGTAAATAAAACACTGCGTGCGTTAGGCCGGAACTTGGCCTGGCGCACTACCGTGCACTTAGATTTTGCTTACACAGACGATAACTTACACCCGGTTACAGAATTTGAAGTTCCGCTTACGCTTATGTCGACTTATGCATGCTTATTAAGTCTTACGTTATACAATTAAGTTAGATAGATAACTTGCTTTCGGATATATCTTGTTACTTGTGATTATAAACTTGTTAATGAATCAGGCAGCCCAAACGTCATCGAGTCATCGAGGGGTTCTACACTAAATATAAAGAGGGGAGATTTGTATGTTTGTAACGACAAAATAGATATTCAATGAAAATAGCAATAAAAAACTGGCGTGAACAAAGCCACGGGCGAAGTGCTTGTGATTTATATTATTTCAATTTTCATCCTAAATTAGATCAGTAAAATACCGAAACAAACTTGGAAGTAAATGTACAATCACGTTTTTCTTTTGATTACCTATGTGAAGATACGCGTCTACATATATTTTACAATTCTGAGAATGACATATTAAGTTTGTAACTGTCTAAGAACCAAATTGTATTTGCTTATTTTACACGAACGACATAAACTATTATTCATATTCGTCATGGGCAGTTACGCAGATCAGAGAAAATATATTTTTTGTTCGATAGTATCGGACACCGCAGATTTTCTTTTCACATTTTCTATTCGGCGTTTCCGGACGATCAGTCATCGGGTGTTCATGTTTTTCAGGCTCTTTATTGTGGCAGTTAATATTCCTAGTCTTTTATAGAAAAACGGGTCTCTGAAATTAGGGGTAACTTCTTTTTCTACATATTTTTTTAGTAAGGTATTGTAAAGTTTTTAAACTACTGCGTGTCCGTTTTTTTACCCGAGAGCCAAGGGAGGGTTATGTTTTTCGTGTGTATCTTTGATGTATGTGCGTTTGTTTATTTGTTTGTAAATTTCTTTATTACCTCGTACGTTCCAAACGGTTGGATGGATTTCGACTATTGAGATGCCGTTAGATTCATTTCAAATACCCAAGTGTTCTTGGATAGGTTTAAAAAAAGGCAATATGGCGGATTTTTGGCGCTAAATTGTAACTCGTGTTGTAATTATATTTGCTAGCCAAACCCTACCGCCATGGACGAAATTAAATAGAGGTTACACAAATATCTAAGCCATATGTTTAAATTCAATAAGGAAACAGTGTTCGTTCATAAAAGTTTTATGATTTTTCTAATTTGCGACTTGGATAAATATTGAAGAAATGGCTATTAGATTAAAAAAAACTTGACTGTTTTAATCAGGAAGCTAAAAAACTAGTTGGCGAGTAGTTTTATAAAAGGAATAATTCCTGTTCAAGCGCAAAAACATCTCAAATATAGTTCTGCGTAAGTTTATTTCCAGGTTTTTTTTACTATTTATAGGCTTACGTTTGACCGCTATCTCACCTGATGTTAAACCATGATACGGTCTAAGGTGGAGCACGCTTGCCTAGAAGTAACTATTCTCTTTTGACTTAAAGACTCCCAGGTACAGTGTATTAAGGTTACTTTTACATATGTCTAAATCTAACGATTTGTTCGCATACTAATTTGATTTGTTGCTCCCGTATTCTGAAATATAAGGAAGTCAGAGTGAGCTGCAACTCAGCTGTATTTAAATAATCAAATCATTATTTTTACTTGAATAAACTCTTCTCTTTCTTATCTCTTATGTCTATTTTTATTTTGGTATGTCATATGAAACATTCTTGGCGCAAATAAACTCTTTTTTTTAGTAAGCAATGGACTTGCTATTGACCACAATTATACCTGATGGAAAGCGATGGATGAGGTCTGTGATGAAGCGAGCGTGCCCAGAAGATCACTCTGTTTGAACTGTAATTTGATACTCGATACAAGGACTTAACTGAAGTGCAAGTCCTTAAACTTGTTAACACAAGGGTAACACAAGGGTATAATCCGGCATAATAGTATGCCGATTATACCCTTGTTCGGCATTACCCAATAACTGTCGTTAATTTTTGATGTGGAGAAGGATAATTGATACTCCTTTAGTACCGACGTATCGAGAAGGATTATACGTATAAGAGCTGTTAATATTACCGACGGGACTTGAATTATCGTATATAGGGTGACTTTTTAATTTGTTAGCTTTGTCAGGGAATGGAACCTTATACAAATCAATAACTTTCACACATAGGGGAATACTGAAAAAGAAATCAAGCTGTTCTTGACATATTGTCCAGTCGCGCGAATATGCATGACAGTTTAATTATTTATTTTAACAAATCAGAAATAAGAATACGATGTATTCGTCACATCTTGAGACTAAGTTAAAAAATAGCTGATGAACTGAAATTTTGTATACACGGTTGCTTTGGATTACAATGCACGGTAAGCTTAATAACATCAATCGAAATCCAATATGTAATATACAAATTATTATTTTTGCACCCCAATTATATGGCTATCAAATAAAAGAGTTTGCGGAGGATATAATTGTTCTTTATATTTCCTACTACAGAGTTAATTTCATCGTTATAGTTGTGTTAAAATAATATTCTTCGACACTTACTTTCACGTCAACTCCGCCAGAAACATTACCAATGAATAAAATCGCCATCAGTGTGTATATTCTGCAAGTATTGTAGAAGCCCACTCTGAAATCGATCTCAAGGGAGTTGCCTAAATTTAGGTAGACCTGGTAGCGCTGACGAAATTAAGAAAGGAACAGTGCCATTTAATTTAATTTAAATTAATAAATAAATAAATTTAAATGTAAAATGAATCTTATAATATTATCTATCTGTCCGATAACCACTAACCAACCAATGGAGTTAAGACAAATAGCGTTAACGAACAGATGAACGACCGATAAATACCTCAGAAAACGGGCATAAGTAAACTAATGAAACTCTAAAGAGAAGCTTATTCAGTCGCTGACGTAGAATCTATTTAAATAAAATAAATGAAATTCAACCTTATTTCTGGCCACGAGGTGTCTACCTTATTAACGTTAAAAACTGTAGCACTTCCTGAAAGTTGCTGAAAGACAGAATTACCTGCGACTCCAGGTTTTAATTATCTACGAGAGATTGCACTTTATGCTACTCAAGGTGCAAAGAACATTTTCTCTTGGAAACCTGATAGGTATAGGCGACTTTTATAAAAGGATTCTTCAAACTTTAAAATATACAGCGCTTCCTTCATCTATGACATGCTTTCCAAAATATTACATTCCAAAATAAGAAGTTTCTTTAGAAGTATAGAGTCTAAACTGCAAAAAGCTTCTTTCCCTGTTTTGTATCTTCAAGAAAATGGAAATGTGTAACTTGGTATAAACTGTATTGGTTAAGCTTGAGGTAAAAATACGCTAAGCATACTCTATAGATATACTATACTCGATTGATGGCGTTAATCTATTTTATATTTTCATCTATATTATATAAGGATTTTATGGGGTTTATAAACGTTCTCTCTTTCCCAGACCGCAGCAAACCCCCCACTTCCGCTTTCGATCGCCATATATAATAATATAATAATAATATCCTTGGATATTTCACACAACGCCATATAGTCCCAAGCTAAGCAACCTAATGCTTGTGTTAGGGTAACGATATGGCTGATAAACTACTTATATACATTTTTTTTTTGTAAATACATACATCGATGCCCCCAAGCAAGAAGTCGGTAATGTGCTATTATGGACTTTTTATTGTTATGTCAAATTCGGAACCTATGGGTCGGGATACATCTTAGTAATTTATTTCAGATTTTTCGTAGTGATATTTACGAAGATATCATGCAAAACACTTTTATTGTAGGGAAATTAAATAACGAAATTATGACGAGAAAAGCATCTTTACGTATCAATACAAAAGTATATTTCGTATTTAATTTTGGTAAGTTGCTATTACCGACTTATTGGCGGGAATGAATTTCGTGCAGTTTTTGGTAATCGCTAGCACGTTATTGTTGTCGGATTATTATGAGTATGCTCAAACCGTAATGGGAACTAACAAGGTTTTTAAAGTAAATAATTTATTAATAAATATGTGTAAAATTGCAATACGTATCAAATTTTAACACGTCTGGTCCCGTTTTCGATATCAGAATCACTTTGCAAGAGTAGCTGTCAAGAATTAAGTGCAGTAGAAACGTCTTCCGATCAAACTTTGTCAAAATGTTATGATTTACGAGGTATGTTTACTGATACAATATTCTTATATTTATTATAATTAAGCACAACCACTCATACGATGGAGGAAGAAGATCCCAACCCTCGCTATTCAACCCCCAAGCGAAAACCCATTTTCAGACGTGATAGACATCTACAATCTGCCTTACATAAAGGAGAAATAGATTATTTATTCAAGCATTGGTCAAATCCTGCAGGCCTTAAGAAAGAGCATATAGATCTGCAACGAGATACAAAAGGTGTTACGTTCCTAGGTTCAGACCAGTACATACATTGGGCCTTATTACATGTTAGCCAAACTTGTAAAGGTGCGTCGGCGGGGAAAGAACTTTCCAAGCATATAAGAGTAGCCAATGAGGCTACAGATCTCGGTACTAAGGATTTCTGTGGTGTATCGGTTGATGGGTCCCTTGTTAGACCCCCTGCTTTACTAAGGCAAGCCTACTGCATAAAGAAGCGGTTTACCCAGATTATACATCAGATAACAACATTCAGCCACGTATGACTTCTTCGGGTGCAAGGGAAAATGTTACGGCAACCTTCATGTTATATGGCCCTCAGACCAGTTTGCATATATTATAACCCACAGTCACTTCCTGGCTGTAAGGGTCTGCATCAACGCCTGTTTTTCAGCACTATCCTATGGCCTTGTTGCTGCAAGGAAGTATCCCTCGTATAACCTTTAAAACGAGGTAGCCAATGTCATCAATGCTGTGTTACATGATATAAGTGTATATAAGGATGATGCTTATGATATTCTTAAGAGTTGGCAGCCTCTTGTAATTGCCACAATATTCTGAAGGACATAGAGGGAGATCCCCATTTCCTGGAATCCATGCGAGACACAATTGTGAAGTTTCCACATTCTTTGCTCTTGAAGATAGCAACTAGACGCATAACATCGTCTATTGACGTCCATGTGGCGCTCGAACTGACGGGGCTTACAAAATGTTTTGGCCACCCCGAGATAGTAATGAGCGAAAGTGTGGCAGCATGGGTGGAGAAAGGGACAATTCTAAAGTCGGGATTGGAGGATGTTGCAGAGGAGATCAGAAGGGCTTTTATCCTTGAGTTCTCCCGTAACTACTATAAACAGAAGAGGAAATGGCCCAACCTGATCTTCAAAGAAGGACATGACCCCTACATAAAACAATGTTATGATGGGGGCTACTGGGGAGAGAAGTTCGATGAACCATGGACTACCCATCTGTTTAGACATGTAATATTCGCCAAAATACTCGAATTTGATTATCAAATATACACGGCTGACCTATTGGCTGACAAGGCCATAATACCAGGCTTGTCTCACTGGCCCCACGAGTACGACGGTCAAGCCCTTCGCACAATGTATGGGAGATTTCCAACCTCTCCACCCCGTCAAAGTAACAACGTCATTATGCAATACATTGGTAGAGAGGAAGTAAACGTCCGAGATATCATTGCTACAGTATCAAGAGGAGAAGTACCAAAGGAGTGGAAGGTTACTGTGGGGGTGGCAAAGGAGAGGGAGATGAAGAAGCGCAAGGCAAGATTTTTCGGGAAATTGGTTTTGGAGATGCGGTTGTTCCAGGTTGCCACTGAGAACAACGTAAAACATGTGTTCAAATTTATACCACATCAGACCATGACTAACACAGAAGATGATCTGTTCAAACATCTACTTAAATTAAAATATCGGAAACTTCATCTACAGAGGAGGGGGGTGCCGTGTTTATGTCAATGGACTTTTCTACATAGTTGGTGCACAAGCTTTAGATATGAGGGGGTAACCCCATTATTTGAAGAGCTAGATAGGTTACTGGGAATAGAAAACGTATTTGCTTATACTCAAAAATTCCCCTTGGAATCCATCCTTCTCTTTCAGGACAGGTTCTGCCCTCCCCAGCAAACTTTTGACGGACTTCCTACAAGCGGACCCCGATGTTTCCATGGTCCGGAGGCATGGATGGAGGGCCTCAGACAAAAGGGGTGGACATTGGCGACATTGCTTCTAATCCTGGTGGCATCGTGGCGTTGTGGGACTATTGCCACTCGTAACTGGTCAAGGCGACAACCAGGTCATATACCTAAGGTTCCCCAATGGGATGACATTAGAGGGGTTAAGAATGACTCGAAAACAATATATCTCATGGTTTCAGGAGATCATCTACAGTCTTTTCTTGTAAACCTAGACATATTACACTTTAAAAAAATTATAAAAAGTTATTAGCACTGAATGGTTGCACAAAAATATTTTACTGAATTTTGCTCCAAAAACAATGTTCTATAACAATACTGTTTCTGTGTCAATTTTAAATAACCACAATAACACCGTAATAACCAATTACATATCGTCTTCAAGATGAAAAATAACGTTGGAAGAGTCCGTATTGTAATGTTACGTATCAATATTGTTTACAAATTTACTGCAATAATGGCGTAAGTGTATATTACTTAAACAATTTTCCTAACACATTTTTGTAATATTTATTTTCTTAAATTGCAAGGCTTTCCACACACAAAATTTAATGTTAAAATAATAATTGAATTCAACAAAAAAATAGCTTTCGTTTGATGTATCAATGACCTCAGTACTCCGACTCATTCAAAAGCTTTTCAACAAAAACAGTAAAACATTTCTCCTGTAAAATTTGATTTTTACGATTACCGACTTATTGCTTGGGGGCGTCGACATATTATAGATAGAAAAACACCCAGACTCAGAACAAATACATGTAGGTCGCACAAATATTTGTTCCGTGCGGGAATCGAACCCGCGACATTCTGCGCAGCAGTCAATCGCTCAACCACAGCGCCAACCGTGTCGTCAAAGCCCATATGATAAGCCTATCTTTTGGGAGAAGCGAGCTAAATACTTAGGTATGATATCTGATGTACCTTCGTTGAGCACATAAAGCAGGCACGGTATAAAAACCAGCCAATAGCGAGTCGGGCTCGTATACGTAGGGTTCCTTACCATAAACCTTTCTATTTATTATTTGTTGTTAAAGTGGCAATCGAAATACACAATCTGTGACAATTTCAACTGTCTACGTATTACAATTTAATATTCAAGATTCATTCATTAGTGTGATTTTTGGTACATTTTACATGAGATCTAAATAATAAACAATCCGTTCCTCAAAAAATCTACCTTAAAGGTGTACACTTTTTTACATCATTAGTGATTATTATAAAACAATCTCAACATCTTTAATTTAAATAATTACAAAAGAACACAACATAACTTAAGAGTGTGTATTCCGTCCACTAGCGCCGCCAATCGTTTTTTATTAATTATGGTAAATTTAAGACACGTAGATAAAAAACCGCTCTGTAGTGCACTGAAAAAATGTATCTATTATTTTTTGACAGCTATTTTTAATACATAACTCATGGCTAAATAGCCAAAACGGCAATTATTGCTAAAAGTGGCCACTTTTAGCAAAAATATCGACTTTGGCAACTATTTATGTTCTAAAGTACAAAACATAACTTTCAAAACATAATAAATACATTTCTTCAGTGCATTACAGAGCGGTTTTTTATCTACGTGTCTTAAATTTACCACAATTAATAAAAAACGATTGGCGGCGCTAGTGGACGGAATACACGCTCTTAAGACAGTAAATAAATTCAAGAACCATAATAGGTAGATCAGATAGTTGAATCTCAAGCAGCATCTTAGCTGTGTTTCAAGAGATACAGCCCGCTGCCAGATAGACGGACGGACGGACGGATGGAAAACAGCAGAGGCTTAGTAATAGGGTTCCTTTTGGGTACAGAACCCTAAAAAGTAGTTCATCTTTCTTAAGAAAATAGTAACATACTGTTGGAACAGGGTGGCTGTGATCCGAGGCGGCGGCGCGTGGTGTTCCCGTGCGCCCCTCTCTGACGTCGCGGGGGGAGTCAAACACCTCACTCTCCCCGCTGACCCGAGGTGGCCCGCAGAAGCGGGCTGGCACCAGCCGGGGATTACGGAAGTCTAATCAGTTCCCGCGATCCCCGGCGCAGGTGAAAGATGGAACACCGGGGTGGTTTTAGTCAGTAAGAGTCTGACAGACCCCTCCGCCCGCCCCAGGGTGGAGGACATCCATGAGGATTTCCCCCCGTAAAAAAAAAAAAAAAAGGGTGGCTGTGATTAATTCTTGTGATACTATGTATCCTGTTTCCATCCGAAGGCCTGTATAGACTTTGGCTGGACATTATCAGGCGATACAGAACTCTCCCTCTGTTAAATAAAAATAAATGTATTATTAGTAAAAATGTATTTTAATCGTACCTAAACTCTATACTTTTGCATGCCTTGTAATTGGCAAAATATGGCTGTTTCTGCATTTATATTAAGTAACACCTTGACTTGTACCCGTATCTGCAAAATAAAATTTATTTATCTTTATAAATTACCCGGGTTAAATGTAGAATATTGAAAGGAAAAGGTTAATTAACTTCGCGTAAAACTTTACAAACTTCTTCGAAACGGTCGAAAGTTGAAGTAAGTACTCCTTGGTTAACATAAATTTTATTAACTGGGACTTTTGAGAAAAGATAGCGAGCGAAAAGAAAAAAAGAAACGAACCAATTGAAAACAAAACGAAAGAATGAAAGCCATAGATTGAATGACAAGTATGCAACATTATTAAGGTTACCTTCCATTGTATATTCGGCAAGTATTTATTGCGGATTTATTTATGAAATTTTTGTTTATGCATAAAAAAACCTTATACCCAGAGTAAACGAGTCACAGGAATTTCACTATCTGTGTGGTTGAGTGCATTAGTATCTGATAGGTACCTTAATAAGCTTCTAAATGTGATGCAAGATTTATAATTCAATAGTCATTATAATCGGCCTATCCTTTTCCCAACTATTTGAATTAATTTTGCATTTCGAAGAATTACACACCACTAAGGTATTTTATATTAAAGGTTATGATAAAACCTTATTCTAATGAGACAGCATATTCGACAGACTTCAAGGTTCGTTAAGTCGCAAGGTCATTATTGGATAAGATTTTCAGTTGATTCGGTTCATGTATTTTAATGTAGGTTCCAATTTAGTTGCCCCATTTTCTTGTATGTAAAACTGAGATTTTCCTTTCCTAATTTAAGATTGAAGTACCTTCATTTCCTTTGGAAAAGAGAAGCTTTCAAAGGTATCAAGCTTAAAACCGGCCTAGTGCGCATCGGACTCGCTCACGAACGGTTCCGTGCCATAAATCGAAAAAACACGTTTCTTGTATGCATGGGAACCTCCTTTTATTTTTAGTTATTTTTTTTTGTTTGTTATAATAGCGGTTATAGAAATACACACTCCGTGAAAATTTCAACTGTGTACCTATTACGGTTTTTTAAATAGGGCTGTATTTTGTGTGCTGACAGATAGACAGATGGTCGGACATTGGAAGCTTAGTAATAAGGTTCTGTTGGTTACCTTTTGGGTATCTACGGAACCCTGAAAATATCTTAAAAGCTTAAATAAATTACCTAGATACTTTCAAAACGCGACAAAAATGTATGAAAAGATTTTTATGTTTTTGCTCGCTTTTTATACGAAACGTTATAGCTATTGCTCGTCAGAAAACCTTTTTACTTTAAAAGGAATTTCTCATAATCTGATTACTTTTCCAGTTACTTCCGAGTACTTTAGCAAAAATGTTATAGGTAACTTAATTTAGTCTACGTGACGTTTATTTACGGAATTGATTTGGAATTTTAAGAGAGCTGGATTTTGCCAGAGACCCGAAAATATTGTAAGTTGTTTTTTTAATGAGGAGGATGTTCTCAATTTGCTTGGTACATGTTTTTGAAGTATGTACACATATTACTCGGTTTCTGATCCGATTTCTGTGCTTCTTTTTTTAAGTTCTGTGCACTATACTTGCTATTTGGTCCCGTAAAAAAATATTTCAGTAGTTTTTATTTTATGAGCATTTTTGGTTACTTGGATGATGTAATTTCTGCGTAGATGACAACATCGTCCAAGTATCAAGTATCGGTATCGGTGTCAAGTATCGGTGTCTAAAATGAAGAAACAAAACTAAAAACACCGACTTCCGAAATTAGGCGTTCCAGGGGTATGTGTAGGTTTTAAGTATTAGGAAAGAACCTATTGCAACCAACTGGATACAGATTCCGAATTCCGGCTGCTATTGAGAAAATGTTTGATGAAAAAATATTCATTACCTTCTTGAGAGTTAAACCCATTCTGGGTTCTCGTGTTCGAGAGGCGCTTGGGATACATCTTCTCAAGCCCCATCGGTACAAATTTGCACCAGTTGCATCAATACCTTTAAGCCCCGCTGGTACAAATTTGTACTAGTCGATTTACGAGGTAAACCTCTATTATGTATAACTTGAACGCAAGGTTTTTTATCCTGAAGCGAGGTTCACACACTCGGATATAGATATTTTTGTTCGTCTACAACAAATTCCGAAGAAAAATATATGTTGGTAACATTGGAAAAAAATGTTAAACAGACGCTTCGAATTTTTGTGGTCGCGAGTGCGTTAGATGAGAATGAATTTTATGAAAATTGTATACAAACCCCTGTTATTTGTTTATTCATAGTGTATGTAACATGCAAAATTTTGCTTTAAACTGAAACAGTAGTTTTATCAGAAATCGACATAACACGGGAGCAAACACAGTTTTAGCTAGTTCTTTGAAAATAACATTTTTTATATTACAACTCTCGAAATACGATATTTTTTTACTTTTTATATTATAGTCAATTTATTCAAGAACTAAAACAGATAACAGTATGTGACTAGAGCCAATAGAAACGCCAGCAAACAATTTTTCATGAGAGGGTTGAAAAATGTCAAACTTCGGAAACGGCGCGCAGAGCTTGAGGGGTTTTGATGTTTATGCGAACGGGGCCTCAGAGGTTAAATGTTCTAATTTTCTATTCCAGAGCGTGGTCAACCAGTGTAAAATTTCATCAGTTCAGCCGTTGAGACGAAAATACACAATACTAATATCGATAACTCTCTGTGTTGGCATACTATGCTATACTTTGAGAAAATACAATTTACCAATTCTCCTATAAAATCAATAAGCCATGCCATCCTATCACAGTAAGACATAACAATCTCCTCAATCTATCAAATCCAACGAGCCGTGTTACACCTAAATAGTATTTATTAGTGTACATACGACAATATGAGTTACGATAGCGTACGCCATATTCCTATTCTAAGCAGTCGCATGAATATCATTGGGCACACATGCTCCTTTTTCTGCCATTGTAAATCGAATTCAGAAGATTTTAGTTACAAGAAAAAATAGAGCTGAAGATTAGCTCGTGGCTAAATATTAACAGCTGCACGGGTCGATCTTCAAAGTTGCCAATGTTGGCCTGTGGATGGGTGACCATCTTAACATATCGAGGGTCCTCTGTGCCTCAGAAAGCACGTAGAGCCGGTGATTACATTTGTAGATCTTTGGCAGTCATTACGGATTGTTAGAAGCCAGTAAATCTGACTCCAATCTGTCTTGCCAAGAAATATCGTGTTAACCAGTTAAGGGGTTGTGGAGGTCTGGTAGGTAGCCGCTCCACGTAAAATACTGGTATTCAGCTGAATCCAGTTTGACTAGAAGCCGACACCAGTAGTTTGGAAAAGGCTAGGCAGATGATCTAGCTAAATTTTTAACGGAACTTCAAACATATCCATTTATGCAAATTACGTAAATGTTTAAACTATTGACGTCAGGTATAGTACAGTGCAAGCCAAACAAGAAAGACAAGACTGGCGTCCCGAAACAGGGACGCGAAGGACGAAGAGGATGGCGGGATGTCTTTCTAATTGCAAAGAAGAAGTGCAAAATCGTGGCCGTTGGAAGAAATGGAGAGAGTAATTTGCCAAGCATAACAGCAAGTGCTAGTAATAAATAATAAGGTGAAAAGTGTTTTGTGGAAGCGTGTGATAGCTAAACAATTTAAATAATGACAACAATAGGAAAGTCATGGATGATAAATCCTGCTGTATTAAAAGACATTGTTTATTTTCATCAGGTACTTTTTTACTGATACATTAATGTCTGCTATCGTTTGTTGATTGACAACACTTCACTGGACACAACGGAAATTGTTACAAAATGAAAGTATCTACAGAATATCAATATTACGATAAATTATATGTCGACGCCCCCAAGCAATAAGTCGGTAATCGTAAAAATCAAATTTTACAGGAGAAATGTTTTACTGTTTTTGTTGAATAGCTTTTGAATGAGACGGAGTACTGAGGTCATTGATACATCAAACGAAAGCTATTTTTTTGTTGAATTCAATTATTATTTTAACATTAAATTTTGTGTGTGGAAAGCCTTGCAATTTAAGAAAATAAATATTACAAAAATATGTTAGTAAAATTGTTTAAGTAATATACACTTACGCCATTATTGCAGTAAATTTGTAAACAATATTGATACGTAACATTACAATACGGACTTTTCCAACGTTATTTTTCATCTTGAAGACGATATGTAATTGGTTATTACGGTGTTATTGTGGTTATTTAAAATTGACACAGTAACAGTATTGTTATAGAACATTGTTTTTGGAGCAAAATTCAGTAAAATATTTTTGTGCAACCATTCAGTGCTAATAACTTTTTATAAATTTTTTAAAGTGTATTATGTCTAGGTTTACAAGAAAAGACTGTAGATGATCTCCTGAAACCATGAGATATATTGTTTTCGAGTCATTCTTAACCCCTCTAATGTCATCTCATTGGGGAGCCTTAGGTATATGACCTGGTTGTCGCCTTGACCAGTTAGAGTGGCAATAGTCCCACAACGCCACGATGCCACCAGGATTAGAAGCAATGTCGCCAATGTCCACCCCTTTTGTCTGAGGCCCTCCATCCATGCCTCCGGACCATGGAAACATCGGGGTCCGCTCGTAGGAAGTCCGTCAAAAGCTTGCTGGGGAGGGCAGAACCTGTCCTGAAAGAGAAGGATGGATTCCAAGGGGAATTTTTGAGTATAAGCAGATACGTTTTCTATTCCCAGTAACCTATCTAGCTCTTCAAATAATGGGGTTACCCCCTCATATCTAAAGCTTGTGCACCAACTAGAAAAGTCCATTGACATAAACACGGCACCCCCCTCCTCTGTAAATGAAGTTTCCAATATTTTAAGTAGATGTTTGAACAGATCATCTTCTGTCTTAGTCATGGTCTGATGTGGTATAAATTTGAACACATGTTTTACGTTGTTCTCAGTGGCAACCTGGAACAACCGCATCTCCAAAACCAATTTCCCGAAAAATCTTGCCTTGCGCTTCTTCATCTCCCTCTCCTTTGCCACCCCCACAGTAACCTTCCACTCCTTTGGTACTTTTCCTCTTAATACTGTAGCAATGATATCTCGGACGTTTACTTCCTCTCTACCAATGTATTGCATAATGACGTTGTTACTTTGACGGGGTGGAGAGGTTGGAAATCTCCCATACATTGTGCGGTGGGTTTGACCGTCGTACTCGTGGGGCCAGTGAGACAAGCCTGGTATTATGGCCTTGTCAGCCAATAGGTCAGCCGTGTATATTTGATAATCAAATTCGAGTATTTTGGCGAATATTACATGTCTAAACAGATGGGTAGTCCATGGTTCATCGAGCTTCTCTCCCCAGTAGCCCCCATCATAACACTGTTTTATGTAGGGGTCATGTCCTTCTTTGAAGATCAGGTTGGGCCATTTCCTCTTCTGTTTATAGTAGTTACGGGAGAACTCAAGGATAAAAGCCCTTCTGATCTCCTCTGCAACATCCTCCAATCCCGACTTTAGAATTGTCCCTTTCTCCACCCATGCTGCCACACTTTCGCTCATTACTATCTCGGGGTGGCCAAAACATTTTGTAAGCCCCGTCAGTTCGAGCGCCACATGGACGTCAATAGACGTTGTTATGCGTCTAGTTGCTATCTTCAAGAGCAAAGAATGTGGAAACTTCACAATTGTGTCTCGCATGGATTCCAGGAAATGGGGATCTCCCTCTATGTCCTTCAGAATTGTGGCAATTACAAGAGGCTGCCAACTCTTAAGAATATCATAAGCATCATCCTTATACACACTTATATCATGTAACACAGCATAGATGACATTGGCTACCTCGTTGTAAAGGTTATACGAGGGATACTTCCTTGCAGCAACAAGGCCATAGGATAGTGCTGAAAACCAGGCGTTGATGCAGTCCCTTACAGCCAGGAAGTGACTGTGGGTTATGATATATGCAAACTGGTCTGAGGGCCATATAACTTGAAGGTTGCCGTAACATTTTCCCTTGCACCCGAAGAAGTCATACGTGGCTGAATGTTGTTCACTGAATGTTATCTGATGTATAATCTGGGTAAACCGCTTCTTTATGCAATAGGTTTGCCTTAGTAAAGCAGGGGGTCTAACAAGGGGCCCATCAACCGATACACCACAGAAATCCTTAGTACCGAGATCTGTAGCCTCATTGGCTACTCTTATATGCTTGGAAAGTTCTTTCCCCGCCGACGCATCTTTACAAGTTTGGCTAACATGTAATAAGGCTCAATGTATGTACTGGTCTGAACCTAGGAACGTAACACCTTTTGTATCTCGTTGCAGATCTATATGCTCTTTCTTAAGGCCTGCAGGATTTGACAAATGCTTGAATAAATAATCTATTTCTCCTTTATGTAAGGCAGATTGTAGATGTCTATCACGTCTGAAAATGGGTTTTCGCTTGGGGGTTGAATAGCGAGGGTTGGGATCTTCTTCCTCCATCGTATGAGTGGTTGTGCTTAATTATAATAAATATAAGAATATTGTATCAGTAAACATACCTCGTAAATCATAACATTTTGACAAAGTTTGATCGGAAGACGGTTCTACTGCACTTAATTCTTGACAGCTACTCTTGCAAAGTGATTCTGGATCTGATTTTTTTTAAAACGTAGCATAATAAACATACACTTACATAGAAAGATATTAATCACTTAAGTAGGTATCATAAAAGCTTATACAAACCTTGCGGCAGAGATTTAATGTATGTACTACTCGTACATGTATTTGCGTCTATTTCTGCACAATTTCTATGATGTGTCTCTGGCTCTGAATCTGGATAAAACAAAAATGTAGGTTTTTAATTAAACCTACGATTCATACCTATGCAACAAAAAAGACCTTGAGACTCAGCAGGCAACACAAATCTTTATTTTGTTTACTAAGATACCCAACTACCTTATTTTAAACAATAGATAATGCCTGCACTGAATGGTTACACAAGGGATCAAACCAGAGCAGAAAATCAATCAAGTTAAACATTGTAATCTATAGGTACTTATACCGACTAACAGATAACTAGAAGTTATAAACTAAGTAGATACGTTAGCACCTGTTAGCATTTACCTTCAACCGTGTTGTCAACCATTAGAAGCATTCTTCTCACACGAGCATTTTTTAATTCACTATGTTTTTTTGAATACATAACTATATTTTGTACAATAGCTCAACAAGTAAATAATTATTGTACTGCTAGCACTGAAATACACTGTATAGATTACAATCACTCGAAGTAGTAATATTATTTTAGAGCACCACGTCACGTTTAATCAAACGAAAATATGCTACTGTTTGTGTAAACAAACATTACGCACCGGCCGGCGGACGACGTTGGGCGCGAAAATATAAAGCAATATCGAAAACGGGACCAGACGTGTTAAAATTTGATACATATTGCAATTTTACACATATTTATTAATAAATTATTTACTTTAAAAACCTTGTTAATTCCCATTACGGTTTGAGCATACTCATAATAATCCGACAAAAATAACGTGCTAGCGATTACCAAAAACTGCACGAAATTCATTCCCGCCAATAAGTCGGTAATAGCAACTTACCAAAATTAAATACGAAATATACTTTTGTATTGATACGTAAAGATGCTTTTCTCGTCATAATTTCGTTATTTAATTTCCCTACAATAAAAGTGTTTTGCATGATATCTTCGTAAATATCACTACGAAAACTCTGAAATAAATTACTAAGATGTATCCCGACCCATAGGTTCCGAATTTGACATAACAATAAAAAGTCCATAATAGCACATTACCGACTTCTTGCTTGGGGGCATCGATGTTTACTTATATCTCTCTCTTATGTGATATTTTCTTTTTCGGATTAGCATTTCAATTGATATTTATTTATTATATACTTTATTGTACACCAAAAATTAAATACAAAAGGAAACTTAAAACTAAAATACATACAATGGGCGGCCTTATCGCATTTGGTGATCTCTTCCAGGCAACCTGGGATTGAGAAAGTATTTGACTGGACATGAAATTGGGGCGGGGCTGTTATGGTGTGACAAAAGAAAAACAAAAAAAAAAGTAATTATAATATAACATAATAGATATACAGATACATAAATAAATAATACGCTAAATAATAGATACATGAAGACTAAATAAAAGGTAGTAAAAATAAATTACGGATATCGACATAATCACAGTGACAGGTAATAACCCTTTTTCTGTTTGTGTCCTGGATGAACTGTCCAATTTCACGCATCTTTACGAGAAAAAAAAATGGTGGCGACTAGTGGCCCTTCAAGGGTGACATGACGGATGCGAGAATTTGTCAGTTTGTCCTTAAGGACAGTGAAACAGATGAAGGGATATTTATTATGTTTTACTAGTCTCTCTCTTGTATAATTATCTTTTTTATTCCTCCTTGCGTTTTAATTGGCATTTCCTCTTTTACAAATTACAGATTATGTATTTTTCTGATGTATATATAAACTATACATATGTCTATAACTGTATATTCAACTCGAACTCAACTCATCGTCGCTTATAACGTGGTAAAATTCAAAGTTATAAAATTCGAATCGAGAATAAGTGAGCGCAAAACCGACACATGTTATCAAAATTGTAATTACAGTATTATCACGTTGCTCTAGGTCAGGTATCTCAACACACAGACTAAACAGTAGTTAGCACAGACTTAGCAAGTATGATTAATTGCTACCTACATAATTTAGTTCTAATTTACCCAGCTTAGTGTCACAGGCTCGGGTAAGGCTGATGATTCATTGAGGCAGAGCTGAGCGGTGACGATTCTACACCGATGTTTTTGTTAGCCACTGCTGGGCAAAACCCTCGCCCATACTTCCCAGCTATCTTTATCTGTTGTCTTTTCCGGCTTATCCGTCATATATGACTCCAATTCGTCACACCAGCGTTTTTAAGCAAACCTCGGTTGCGACGTCCGATTACAGGCACCCATTGCGTGACGATCTTAGCTCATCTGCCCTCCAGTGGTTCGCCCGATTACATTTTAGCCTCGCCGATTAGTCTCCAACATCGGCGATGCCTGTCCTAGAGCGTGACGATTTGTTTGTTTATTTAGGGAAAACAAATAGCAGTGTAATTATAAGCAAAAATATTAGATTAAAACTTAAATACTAAAGGTGACAAATACTCTACTAAAACTGACTAAAACGTTATCCACATATTGCTACAGATCTACTAGTTGTTAGAAAGAACGTATATACCTAATTAAAAAATAAAGTGAAAATTACCTATATAATTATTAGGGAACAAAAATCACGAACTACCGTCAGGCATTACTCCAAAGCGTCACGCCAGCGTTTCTAAAGCCTAACTCGGTTGCGACGTCCGTCTTCAGGTAGCCACCGCGTGACCTAGGCCAATCTGTCCTCGAGTGGCTCGTCTAATTACATTTTAACCTTGCCGATTAGTCTCCTAAATCGGCGATGCCTGTCCTGGAGCGTATAAATGTGTGACGGATTCAGTCGGTCCGTTTCCGGTTAAGTAGCTGCAATCTTCTAAGGTTTAGAACTGCAAGGGGCCATCGTTAAAAAAAAATCGTTAAGAAGTCGGTCCGTTTGATCTGCAGAATGCTGCGCTGCACCGATATTTCAAATGAAATTGAGTTGAAGAGTTATTAGGTTGTGGAGGTCGGATAGGAAGTGACTTCATGTAAATATTGGTATGTATACAGTGTAAGTCTTTATAATGTGCACATACGAAATGAATGGAAACATAACAAATTTTATCGACGGGAAACGTACCTATTAAAAAAAACTTTTTTTAATCGATTTTTAAAAAAGTCTGTACACAACAGCTGTGACCCCAGTGCAAATAAAACTGTAACTTTTCAACTAAATGATCCATTACAATGAAATATATGATATATTGATCGGAAGTAGTTAGCTATCCTTATAAAATGAAAGTAGTAGTAATAAACTACCCTCAATTGAAAACAAACATGTTTTTTAGCAAGAATCTATTTTCTTATTATCTGTTTGTACAGTAATCGTAAAATTTCTAAAAAAGACTCCCCGATTACCCACCTTTTTTATTACTTTAGGCTATTCTTTATTGTAAATCTAATCTAGTGACATAGCATACTCAAAAACCACACACATCACACTTCTCACCACACGCACACTTTTCACCGCACACACACTTCATACCACACGCACACTTCTCACCTCACACACACTTCTCACCACACGCACACTTCTTACCTCACACACAATACTTACCACACGCAAACTTCTCAGCACACGCACACTTCTCACCTTACGCACATTTCTCACCTCACACACACTTCTCATTTCACACACACTTCTCCCTCACACACACTTTTCACCACATACACACGCTACCCCAAAACCCCTGCAAGAATCGCTGTATTTAAGCTTCCTCACTCTGATCCATGTAACCAGAAGAACCTCGACCCCTGTCATACAGGTTGCCCTAGTTCAGGGGTCGAGACCACTTTGATGTAATGTATGCAACTGAAGTTTGAGAAATAAATTGTACTTATTGTGTTTTTTTCTTTTATCCAGTAAATATTTCCTCATGACAAATATGAGCTACTAGATTTGCCTTTGGGGTTGATTTCTGATTTACTTATACCATGTAAGTCCCAATAAATATTGATATGGCCTGCTCGCCACCGTGCCGATCGGCTCATGGATATTTTATTGACAACCTTTGTATTAGAATCTCTGGATTTACTATACCGATTTTGAAAATTCATTTACTGAAAGACTGGAGAGAGCAATGCTCGGGGTTTATCTGGTAGATAGAAATCGCAACGAAGTCATTCGCCAGAGAACTAAAGTCACCGACATTGCGCGTAGAATCAGCATGCTGAAGTGGAAGTGGGCCGGCAGACGGAGAGACGGTCGATAGAGCAGTCATGTGTTTGAGTAGAGACCGCACATGGGCAAACAGAGTGGGACGCCTTGCGGCAAGATGGATCAATGACTTAAAGAAGGTGGCTGGCAGCGGATGGATGCGGACTGCTCAAGACCGGGATGGTTGGCGCTCTTTGGGGGAGGCTTACGCAGTGGACGGCAATTGGCTGAAATGATGAATAGAAAGCCACATTATTTTGATTGTCATATTATTCCGAAAAATACCGCCCATTGAAATGGGAACAGGTCAGCTAGTAAAATTAGTATTCTTTACAATTTTATTTTTATCTTCATTATACCTTTAACTTTTAAACTCGGTGGTCGGAACTTACAAGACGGAATGTTTAGCCTAAAGTTAGTTTTCATGTGAAAACCACAAAATTTGCCTCAACGATCAGAGAAATCCTAACAGGCGTATCTCGTTAGAGCAATGTCGCTCTACGGAACGAACGAAACTCTAAATATATCACTGAGTTTCTTAGGAATACGATAATAATTATGTAGGTTGCGGTGCTGTACAGGTATATATCGTAATGTACGACCTCATTTATAAAAATGTTCAGAGGGCTAATTTTACTTACTTAACTTTTAATGTTCGAACGAAATGTAAAAATTAGTAGAATCGACAGTCTTATTATGTTTTAAAACAAAGAGAATATTATAATTTCTAACTTCCAGTTAAAGAGAAATGAAGCCAGCCCGGCTCGGGTTCCATTTGAATTTATTAATATTTAATTTTCTTGATTTAAAATGTTTATTACCCTCTACAAAATTTTTGAACTAAGGTTACCGACATAGCCCGAAGGATCACCAATCTAAAGTGGCAGTGGGCAGAAAAGATGCTCGATGGGGCTGAAAAATTCTGTCCACAAAGTGAACCGATAACCTGGTGAAGAACGTACAGAACCGGTCAGTGTGGTGACGCGCGACGCTTGGGGAGGTCTTTGTCCAGCTTAACGAATTGGAAACATTCTATCGTGTAACTAATTTGTCGATATAAGACTTATTTTGGCACAAAGAGAGCTCATTTTGAATTGTAATTTTTTTTATCATCTTAATGTTAATAACGCCAAAAGAACTAAAAACATGAAAAAGAAAGGAATACACTAAACTTACTACATATTATAAAACAAAGTCCTCCGCCGCCTCTTTCTGTCCGTCTGTTCGCGATAAACTCAGAAACTCCTGCACCGATTATCACGCTGTTTTCACCAATGACTCTCGAGGAAGGTTTTGGTATACAATTTGTCAAGCGGGCGAAGCCGCGAGCATCATCTAGTTAGCAATAATTACAAAGCTCAACTGTAACCTAGTTGAGCTTTGTAATTAAGCTACTAAAAATGACACGGAATATTTCGCTACTACCCACATACATATTATTATTTATCTGGAAATACAATAAAGCTTCGAAACATGGAACATGATAGTACGGCTGTGCTCAAGGCTATATTTGGGGCAATTAGGGCAAACAATAACATCGCAGATAACAATTATATCAATCTGGAGTGTTTGTGTTACGAAGCGAACTAATAGGTATGTCTGTTGTGATTGAGTGTCTGGATTTAGTTTGATGTGATCTGATGTGATAGAAAGTTATTTCTCGATGGTTACAACCTGGGATATTAATTCAAAGAGTATTTACTTGAATAGTTTACTTCTAGGCAAGCATGCTCGCTTGTGTACCAAGTCATTGCTTCCATCAGGTGATATTATGGTCAAAAGCCAAATTTGAAGAAAAAAAAAAATTATGGACTCAGTGACTGATGGGCTAGGTTGATACGAAGTTTCGATGGAACTGAAGCCCACTTCGTATTGTTTCTGTTCTCACTGACATGTGGCTTTGTCTACCTTCTTTATCGTTAAAGTGAATTTATTTTTTGTTAAAGTGAGTTTAATAGGGTAAGTTAGTACTCGTACAAGTCTAGACCTATACGGGTATAGCCGTAATAACTTTACCTTCCTACTTTTTCAGAAATAACCTTGAATGTATACCCGAGCGCCGCTGTCCTGAGCAAATAACCTCCCAAGTAACATTTTAAACTGTATAAAAGCTGTATTTATAGGTTATTTGTTTACTATAGGCTGTTAAACGTTGCTGTATAAAGACTGTATAGCAAGCTATACAACCCTTGTAACTCTGAAATGGGCCCCAAAATTATACAGCTTTAAGTGTAGATTTAGCTTTATAACAGTTGCATAATAGCTGTACTATTTGGGTGGCTAAGATACTATTTAGATACTTTTATACAGCTTCCATTCTCTAATTTTCTTTTTTATTCTTTTATGCAGACTCAGGCTTGTGAAAATCTTAATAGAAGAATAAATATATTATAATTGTGTTCGTGGTTGAATTCATTCTCCATTTCATTTCTAAATTTACTATGTGCCAAGGCAGAGACCATATGTGAAGTTTATGTGAAACAATATATTTAATAACTAAGTGGTAAGTACTCTTTCCTGTTTATCGTTGTTGTTATGCTTGCGACTGATATTTTTATGTGAATATATATACTAGTTTTAAGCTCAAAACTCACGCCCCTTCGAAATAAGGAATATACATAATTTTTTTCTGTAACAACAAATATGTGATCAAATCTGAAAACAATTTTAAGAGTAACCCGGACTGTTCTATTGATAGTAAACGTAATTGTGTGTACTATACAGTTAAAATCCTTTGTAAATTTGTACTGAAATTTCAAAAACAAACAATAAAATATCTCGTAAAATTGGAAAGCAATTTATAGGTTATGATAAAATGGTGTCCTTAGTTAATACAGCTCTTGCTCTTCTAGTACCCCTTAATGCAGCTTTTTGCATAACAGAGTCGTTATTTAAGAACGTATCTCAGTCTAAAGAGTAACATTGTCTGTACATTAGTATTTAAGTATTGTAGAAGCTGTCTTAAAGTCTTATTCATATTCATCAATACAGTTAATAATAGGGTTCAGTTGAAAATATAGAAAACCTAATTATGACCAAGGCCCGTAAGGCGGTGAGCAAGGAACCGGATTTTTTATCGAAAGTGTTCCAAATATTTTCGATAAAACAATCTGATTTTATATGATAAGTACCTACGATATTTAAGGATAAAACAAATGGATAATTTAACTCTCTTTAGAGCATCGTCGTCGCTTGCTTTGATAATAATTTATCTAAGCAAGCGACGACGCTCTTCGCCAATCCGCTTTGTTTTTTTCGATATTGCACATGTCATTTTCAAAGTCAAAGCAGCAAGTGGAAACCTATTTCAGTCAGCGTTCCAATCTTTTTTTGTTTAATTGCAGATGTATCAAAATAATAAAACACCAGGCTCGAGTTCATTCGGAGCAGAACCTGTTTCTGGGAAGTATGCTAATGATCCTGTAATACAGAAAATCAATGAAGAAAGAAAAATAAGAGCAACATCTGTAAATACAATTGACAAGTTGTCTGTGAAATTCTTATCTATTGTTTGCATGAAGACCAACCTCAATTAAGAGACAAAATAAAAACAAATTATCAATTGAATAAACGAAATTTTATTTCTCACAAAGTTATAATCACGAAATTTTATTTCCCACGTATATCCACAACACCATGTTTGTGGGACGTGGGTTTTTGGATTTCGTTTTTGGAACTCTTGTATATAGGAAGGCCGTCAAAATTTATAATTAAGCTCAATATATCCGGAATGTCCAACATATTATCGAAAAGAGTAATGAGCTGATGAAGGAGTCCATTGTGCCAATATTCACAGTCTATTTCAATTGATTTTATGTTTACCTCAGTCGTTGTACGGAGTATTGTTCTTGGATTCTGGTTGGTTCTTGTACTTAAATGGTGTACATAATAAAGAGTATTCTATTCTATTCTATTCTGGAAATCTTCCGTTTATTATTTTTTTTAATGCACTTTGAGAAATATTCTTGTCAATGGCCCATTTTTTATATTATTGCGAAACAATAAATTTAGATTTGCTTCGTCTTCATCTAATGAACTTTCAGAATCAACAATTTCGCTATAATTGTCCATACTTTGCTCCATTATACCCAATTCTGCCTGTACAGAACCCTCACCGCATGTTACTAACCCAACATACATATCTTCAGCACAGATATTTGCAATTTCATCATGATCCAACAATTTTGATTCTACGGAACACTCATTGCATGGTGGTGATACTAACTTGGAATTTGGCTGTCCGTGGGGGTTGGGAATAAGCTTTTTTAATTTAATTTTAATTCCGCCGGTTCTTTTTTGTTTTTTTTCCATGGTTTTATATCCATCTTAATTCTTGTTCACTTAACAAATTGGCAAAAGATTTAAATTATAACTCCGTTTTGTTATTATTTGTATCCAATAAATAGACAGATTTTAAGCTATATTAGTTTCAAAATAATCGATAAGCTGGATAATTGTGTATGCCAACACTAAAGTAATAACTTTAATCTTCTAAAACACGAAAAACTGTATAAAGGGAAAAATGTACGCCAATCGCATAAGGCTTTAAAAAGGAGTAAATCTAAACTCTTCTACATGAGATAGAATTGTATTACACTATTATAAAGGGAATTGCTTGCTAAGAGTATCCTAGATTTCCGATGTACAGCTATTATCAAGCTTAACTTGAAGGCTGAACAATAGAGTAATTTTACACCAATATTCGGGCTATAACAATATTTAATGCTATTGTACAGAAATAGGTTATACAAAAGTATTATTTGAGAGCAATGTACAGTTATTGTCGTATAAAGTTGCTGAACGCAGTTTTTTACGCCGCGGTCTGTATTTTAGCGTTTTCCAATGCTATTTAAAAGCTAAAGGTAAAAATTTAGGCTTAATACAGCCGTTAATCAGCTATACTGTATACAGTTGTACAGTTATACTTTAGTACAGTCCTAAACATATTTTTACACTCCTCTACATCATTTATTAAGCTTATAGCTGGTAATGCGCTGGTATCTATAATATTTTTCCGCTTAAATGTTACTTGGGGCTTGAGCATTTTTTTACCTCAATAACAGCGCAAGAGATACAATAGCGAATACGCTCAGAATGTTGAATAAAATCGTTATAAAATCTAATTTTGGTCGTTTGAAAAAAATACTTCTACCAAAATGTTCATAATTAAATTGCCTATCCATTAGTGTAAGTACAAAATCAAAATAATCATTAGTTTTCGAGAAGATGCATGTTTTCAATATTTTTTTTCTCATTTCTATGGTTTCGTTGTGAGGAGATTACTTAAACATTATACTTAGTAATAAAAAATAAAATCTACCATTTTGAAGCCAAGATTATGTAGAAATTTAATGTCTATTTTATTAGTTGGTATATCTTTTGGATAAAGAGTAGATAGCTCCAAAAAACTGCACAAAAAACGGCTAGCGCTGCGTTTTGCTCGGGGACGCTCCTTAATATATGCGGCAAATGGTTAACTCCGTAAGATTAAGTCAAGAGTGAACAGGTTACTTCTAGGCAAGCGAGCTCCATCTTATACCGCATAATCGCTTAACATCAGGTGAGGTAGTGGTCAAACGTACGACTATCAATTGTAAAAAAGAAGGTAAAGGAGAAGGAAATGACTCCATACATTCCTGGGCCCAGGTGTTAACTGAATCAAACTGGCCTTATTTGTAAGAGGATATAATAACAAGGTCTCACTGAAAATTTGGTGAAATTTGGCTATCCAGGAATCAAGTTATATGAAGTACCTACCTATAGTAAAAGTGAGGCTGTATTACCTACAACCAAATCTAACAACAAAATATGGAACATAAGTACTCTGTGCTCAGAACGAAAGAAAACGAACGAGTGACATCTGTCAGCCGGTGATTGACTGATGTCAGGCAGAATAACACTTCTGCCTGGCCGGAAGAAAAATTAAAAGAATTCGATTCGCTATGAATCGATTCCACGAAAAAAAAACATGTCACTCGACCTTCATACATATTCTGATATTTAGTTTCAGAATTTAATTTAAGTTTTCTCGCTTCCTAGATAGAAACATGGTACCATATTTTGTGATTTCGTTTAGAAAAATATATCGGTTTTTTTATTATACATTTCAACCAGTTAACTGCTGGGCCCAGAAGTCCCCTTCTCCTTTGGATTGGATTTATTATATACATGACAATTTTTTCGTAATGTATCGAGAAATTATAATCAAATCAAGTTTTTTTTCATCTTACGGAGACTGCTATTTCCCGGTGACATATACCTACACGATTGATTGACCTCTCAACCAATGGTTCGTGACATCTGTGCCAAAACATGCCAATATCATGATGTTGACGTCCACATTTGAATAGAAGACAACCCTATTTTGTTTTATAGGGTCAACAAGGGTCAGTTGACGTTTGAATTTCTTCGATTGGGAGATTCGGGCCATACATAATAATGGGAGCTTGATGTATTGTTGTTGTTTTGCCTGAAAGCGGCTGTTACATGAATTTAAGGCAGTTGAAATACTAAGTTTAACTTTCGAATGCCCTCTGTGATTACTGAGTGGAATATCTGGTAATCCAGTAGCAAAATCCACTGATTGTGATAAAAAGACTTTAAAAAAATCAAAAATGTAAGGGATTGAATTTCGCTGCCGAAACGTGATGTGTCCTTTACATTTTGACAATTTTTTATCTCTGATATAATGTTACGATGTCTAAATTATCTTCAAATAATATACGGAGAATATCAACTCTTAGATTTTTCATTCCTTAGGTATATATGTCATAGAGAGACCTCCTACGTCAAGATATATGTTTCTACTAGCGTGTGCCAGCGGCTTCGCCTGGGAGATTATACTCCCGAAATATATAACCTATTTAACCTCATAGTTCCCGTTCCCGTGGGATTTCCGGGATAAAACTATACTATGTCCTTTCTCGGGTTTAAAACTATCTCTGTTCAATATTACATCCAAATCGGTTCAGTGGTTTAGGCATGAAGAATAGACAAACAGACAGAGTTACTTTTGCAATTATAATATTTGTAAGGATTTTTTCTTTTATTTATTTAAAACTTACTCACTTGCTCAGTTATTTTGTAGCTTTACCGGAGGGTCAATTCAAATTCTACTAACTTTTAAATAATTTTCGCATGTCAATCGCAAAATTAGTCAAACGCAATTTTGACAGTTTTGGATTGAGATGCGAATGTGAAAATTGGTAGACTTGGCACACTGGCAGCTAAAAGCTTTTCTCTCTTTTTAACTCTCCGACTCGAAATAACCCTAACAAAACTCCCAACATTTAGTACCTTCCAATAATGTGAACAAGATTCCAATATGTCGATAAATAACCATGATTTTGTAAAAAGGCACTGTTTAAAAGAGTGTCCATGGAGTTTCTTGCACGTTCTTCTCCATAGGATCTACTCTTTGGAACGTGCAACTGCCGCGCTGGAGATAGGGTCGGTGAGTTTGTTTTGTTGCAGAATAACTTGCTACTCTTGTCGCTAGCGCGGCAGAATTAGCTTCATCTATTTGACTGACATACCTTGACTATTCAAAAGTGCCTGTAAACTGGTTTATTTGAAATAAAGGATTTTGTATTTGTATTTGAAAATATTAATGACCACACAATGCCCTTAATTTAGGGCCACACACGCTCTATGCATTCAAACGGCTTTGTTAAGTGACATTTATTCCCTGATGGCCTAACTGACCGTATTACGTTTAAGGGACCATTTTGGTAGCCGCTATGATATAGGTTTTGTAAGGTGCTGTTAAATAAATGGATAATTATTTAAAAATCAATACAACAGTTTTATTTTTAAATTACTTGTTCAGCTAATATCCTGCACCTCTATTAATTTTTCAGCTTAGTACCCTTTTTTAGGCATGATAAATGTATTTGATGTCGTTAAAATGAAAACATCAGACATTATTTTGAGTTTAAGAGTAATCCAATTTTGTAGGTGTACCAAGATTTAAAACCAGTTAAGTAATTCATTTAATAAGGTATCCAAGAGATGGCAAGAGAGGTCACGGACGACAACAAATGCGCTAGGAAGATGAGCTGAAACTTAATGCGGGACCCAAATGGAGGAGAGTTGCTCAAGACAGGAAAGCGGAAGCTACTGGAGGAGGCCTTGCCAAAAGGAAGACTGAGTTGAGAGACATCCTATAACCAAACGAATAAAATAAAATAAACTTTTTACAAAAAAATACAACTGACTTTAAAAAAAAGACACTACAAAGATTTTTTATTGTTCACTTTTTGTGGTACTCTACACCTAAAAACACCACTGCAAAATCGCAGAAAAGCAAAATACGCAATTTCAATTACTTGGATGACAAAAAACTATCATCCAAGTAAACGAATTCCAGCTACTTCGATTTAAATTCCAAACTTCGTAACCGGTTTTGATAAAATTTAAATGGAAAAATCAATCTGCAAGTATATCCTTTCAAATAAAACAAGATTTTTTCAAATCGGTTCATAATTGACGGAGTCAAGAGGTAACAAACATAAAAACAAAATACAACCGAATTGAGAACCTCCTCCTTTTTGGGAAGTCGATTAAAAACAGTCATAAAGATTGATATCACCCAGTTTAACGGACTGAATAAATAAAAAAGTAATTCATTTACAAGAATAAGGACTTGAAACTATCTATTAGACACCACGAGTTCTAAACACTCTTAAGTATTGATGAATACCTAAAGTTATCCAGTGCGTACCCCAAAACTTGAACATGACAAGTTCATAATCCGATTATAACGTAATCCCTGCTTCTGGTACAGAGCGGAGATTGCGAATACCTAACGCAATGACTCGTGAGTCCTGAATTACATTCATGTTCCGACCCTAATAGACTGAGATCCCAGAGCTGCCAGACCTCTCTTGTTTTCTCACTAGCAAAATATGTGGAATAGAGTAGTATTAGTATGTACTTTAACATACGCATAAATACTAGTTTGGGCCTATGGCAATTTTTTTTTTTGTTTTGATGTTTCAAAGGTATTTCAGTAGTCAAGGACACAGTTTTGCGTCTTCCCAAATCCAGACTTTAGCTCACGTAACTTGCACCTACTAAATGAAGGATGCTCAAATTTAACCCTTGTGAATAGGAGGTCACTGGAGGTGGTGACCAGCTTTTAGACAATAACAATGACTAATTCGTTTTTTAAATATTATTTAATTATTAATTATTTAACATTATTCTTTACAACATACAGGACCTACATAACAATCAGCAAACAGACTTAAAAAAGTGGCACCTGGAAATCGGCCGTCGGTAGGCCTAAGGTAGCAGGTAAATGCATGTTAAAATCATCTGCCTAGCCTTTCCCAACTATATTGGGGTCGGCTTCCAGTCAAACCCGATTCAGCTGAATACCATGATTTTACGTGGAGCGGCTGCCTACCAGACCTCCACAACCCATTAACTGGGTAACACGGCACTCCTTGGCTAGACTGGTGTCAGTCAGTTTTCAGGCTTCAGACTATCCGTAACGACTGCGAAAGATCTCCAAATGACAGCCGGGACTAACAGCTTAACGTGCTTTCTGAGGCACGGAGGAAACTCGATATGTTAAGATGGTCACCCATCCACAGACCCACCTTGGCAAGCGTTTCTTAACCTTAAAAATCGAACCGTGCGGCTGTTATTATTTAGCCACGAGCTCCTTAAAAGTTAAAAGTGCATAGTCATACTAATACTACTCTATACCACACATTTTGTTGGTGAGAAAATAAGAGACGTTTGACAGCTCTGGGATCTTAGTCCATAAAGAAAATAATATAACTTATGTACTATATGCCGGGAAAAATCCTCGGTATTTCTTCTGTGGTCAATAGGTGTTACAAAAATATGGTAGAATATTGGTACAATCCTGTTGGGTGCTGTTTTTTATGGAGTAAATTGATTTAGTGTAATGTTTTGACCTTGTGCTGTAGGTATAGGAAATGTTAGTAGGTATGTCGGGATTTGCTTTGTGATCTATCTAGGTTTGAGTTAGATGACAACCTTTTGACTTGGAGAAGATTTCTTTATCGCGTGAAACGTTTCCAAAAAAAAAAACAATGCTTATTGAGAAGCAGCGGGGGCCGAGTCACCCGCGTCCGTAGGAGAATACCCTTCAGCGAATCCCTACACGTGGTCCCTGGGTGGTGCTAAACAGGTGACACTAACCGCCTCCGTGGTCTCGTGGTTATACCACCTGATTCAGACCCAGAGGTCCCGGGTTCGATTCCCAGCGGGGGCAAATTTTTTGCTCGGTTTGGTTGGTGGTAGGACTTGTTCTAAGTCCGCCTGGCAAGCTACCACCATCATGTCTAAGTCTGTCGCCATAACAACAATGTTAACAGCATTGTTGTGTTCCGGCAGTTAGAGGTATGATAGCCAGTTCCTCTGTGTAAGAGGATTCCGGGTGAAACTCGCTTCCATCTTCGGCCTAATCATCACTTTCCATCAGGTGAGATTTAGGCCAAGAGTTTCCCCGTTTTGTATATAAAAAAAGCAGCTACCTTATGCATATAATGAACCAGCTGACCTGCGCAACTACGTTTGCGATACATCTTTCACTAATGCTCACCTGACCGCCATTTTTGGTCACAGCGTGATACTATTTAGCATTCCTCGATAAATAGACTATTCAAAACTAAAATAACGATTCGATGCGAACCATAGTAAACAAGGCGTTGTAATTAAATGTATTCAATTCAAAATTCGCAGATATCAAACTGTCTGTACATAACTGTAAATTGCTTTCGCATCATCTTTTCTCACAATTAATTAATTAAACAATCATTTCACAAACTCACTTCTCGATAATTATCGGTTATAACAAGGCAAACCCATTATCCAGTTTCGCAAAATAAGCGAAGCGGGAACCAAAGGGCGGATTAATTACAAGAAATTATTAATTTCTCAAGAACGATAGAAGGTTTTAATAATATCGGAGCTAATGTATCGGAAAATGAGATCCACTCAAGTGAGCTAGATGATCTCGTTACTTTGAAAATTGGTTGTTAAATATTCATAGACGTGGGTATCGTTAAATTGTTATCTATGAAAGTTGCCATTTGCACTTGTCAATTTAGTCTCAGGGATCTTTACAACCGGAAAAACTTACCAGTAAACACTTGACTGTTCCTAAACCTGTCTAGGCTAAAAATATTTTTGTTTTTGCCCATATCGTTAGGGTCGGTTTTCCCAAGCCATTTTGGTTGAGGCACTAATTAATAATTATCTAATAAATCAATATTAAAGTTATTTAATAGGCAATTATTTATATTAATAACTAATATTATCAAAGTATCAAGTATAAAGTTTGATATCATTTAATGATTAATTGAGAGACAGATAGTGTAGCTATATATGAAGGCAATTTATTGATCAAAGGAAGTACATTCAAAACGAGCCCGCACACCAGTAAAGCAGTAATTTAGCATTCAGAAGCGCCACATTTCCCCATTAGTAATATGCCCGTTGTGGATTATAGCCAATTACTCACCCTTTATGTATGATTTTACTCATAATAATTGTAACTTAACACGTGCGTTAAATATTTTAAGCCTGTAATGTTTGAAGTTCTCCGTCATATTTTAATAAATGAATTTTTTTATAGTTGAATTAAATCGATCGATCGTTATTGCATTGTCATTTTGTTTACAATGAATCATCAAAAACCAATACTTCCATGTCTTTCCAATAATTTGCAAAAAAACTGCGTCGCTACTGAGAAGAGTGAAGGACAGATAAAACAGCATCCTGAAAATTGTAGCCGAGAGTTTTGGTTCTCCAATTATGCAGCAGTTTAGCGGATGTTGATTTTTACTAACACTAGGCAATAACTTTTTTTTGTATGTTTACTAACACCATATTACTGACGTTTGTGGGTCCGAAATAAAGATTATTGTATTGTATTTTATCGTATTCCTTTACCGAGTTATAGAGGTCAGACTGGCAGTCGTATCCGATTTGACTGGAAGCAAACCCCAACATAGTTGGTAAAGGCTAGGCAGATCGATTGATCAATAAGAGTCTAAAAAGTAAAAAAAGAACCAAAAAAAAAAAAAACGTATGATTCAAACAATTTCTTGATGATGATTAAAATACTACTTTTGGTAAAGGATAGTATAATCATTTACAAAAATACGAGTTCGTTATTTTATTGCCACAATTGACATACATATATGCAAGAGCATTAACCTGTTTTTTTATGGATGGGAAATCATCAAATGACTCCTCCCTCTCAGTGTTCCTCCTATTGCCCTTTGTGTTCTCTTTCGAACCAATTCCGCAATCTAGGGCAGCTAGGGTAGCTACTGTGGTGACTATGGTGGTGCTATAATCGCTAAAGCATCACCTTAAATCTACTAGAAATCAAGGAAAGATTCGGATTTGACGAATAATTATTGAGGAACCATGACCAGTCGAAAGATTATTCAAGACTCTCCAAATATATACTCCTATCCAAATTATAAACTTCTTTTTCTTCTAATTAAAACCTACTCTAAAATTTATCATTCAGAAAGAAGTACCCAAGAAAGAAGTCTCGCCCTTACACTACGTATTTACGTAGGATTACTATTTCTTCTGTAGCGCATTGGACTCCCTAAGTTAGGATCAAACCCCACGTTCCTGTGCCAATATCAGATGCTGGTATAAAATCACCTCTTTGTAGCTTGCCTTTAGTCCATTTTGCAAACAACATGTCCCTACAACGTATACTTGAACATCAGTTAGTGCAGTAAACAGGGTGTTGCATCGGATAGATTTGCGCTCGAGGCGGGAAAACAGCACAACAGCTGGGTTATAGCTCGCTATCAACAGATACTCCATACATAGGACGGTAGGTGCCTTGTTTGTTACGAGCACACAATTTGTCCATTAACTACCATACCTGCTGTCATGTGTTAGGTGTGGCTTAAAATAGGCTTAATATAAGAATAATACATAGATTGACAGAGGAACGACATCAGTCAACGTTGAATACCTCACCTTCTGTTGCAAATTGGCCTCTCTTGTTTAAACTCAATCCTCACATTCCTGTGCCTATCTCATTCAAATGCTGGCTTAACCTAGTCTAAAATCTCCTCATTATAGGTAAATATGAGTCTCCACTACAGGTGTCATAAACAAAATTTCACAATTTAGGTATAATGGTGAACATTAGTTAGTGCAGTAAACATTGTACAGGGTAGATCTGCGCTCGAGGCGAGAAAACAGCACAAAAGCTTTGTTATTAGCTTGCTCACCAACACATAGTGCATACATGGGACGGTAGGTTCCTTGTTTGTTACGAACACATAGCTGGTCTATCAACTACATCCCGTCACATGTTTTAGATATCTACCTATGGACCTTTAAAATAAGCTTTATTTGAGAACAATAAATAGGCTGTGTTTATTTAGTACCATTTTAAATTCAGGAGGTGGATATCTCCATTTTTCGTGACGCCTTCGAAACCAAAGCGTTTTTGCGTTTTTTTTTTAATATAATAATAATTAAATAAATGTATTCTTTGTAAAATAAACGTTTCAAAGTTTACTCAAATATCACCTCATGGATAAACCGAAACAATTAAAAACGTTGTACACCTAAAACACAATAGCTATCGCAAAACTTCTAAAAATATTAAACAACGTTTCTTTATCACGTATACAAAAAAAAACTTTAAACAAAAAAATACAACCGACTTCCAAAAAAAAAAACAACAATGTAAAAAATAACTTTAATTTCGGAAGTCGGTGTTTTTGTTAATTTCTTTTTATTTTGACACCAACTTCCGAAATTAAAGTTATTTTTTACTTTGTAGTGTTTTTTTATTATTTGGAAGTCGGTTGTATTTTTCTGTAAAAAGTTTTTAATTTTTCACTTTTTTGTGGTACCCCACACCTAACAACACCACTGCAAAATCTCAGAAAAGCAAAATACCCAATTTCGATTAATTGGATGACAAAAAACCATCATCCAAGTAATCGAATTCCAGCTATTTCGATTTAAAACCCAAACCTCGTACCTTTATCAAAATATATCCTTTCAGATAAAACAAGATTTTTTAAATTGGTTCATAATTAACGGAGATTTATGAGGTAACAGACATAAGAAAAAAAAATCTTACAACCGAATTGAGAACCTCCTGCTTTTTGGGAAATCGGTTAAAAATTAAGACGATACAGTACGTTGAAACACGCGTGACGTCACATCTTCGCTGGTAAAAACTGTTTCATCGTAGTGTACAACTTTGCTCAGTCAAAAAATAAGTAAAGATACATCGATAATTTTGAAATATGTTCGACAGAACACAAGCTACAATGTTAACGTAAAATCGCTTTATCTTTCCTCTCCAATAGCTAATTTTAAACGCCTACCGAAGATAATACCAGCCGTACGTGCCTACCATGTTCGAGCGGCGACGCCGCTTTAGCAGTAATTCCATATATACCTACTAATATAATAAAATATTTTGTCCTGATTGATTTATACAAGCACAGAAAAAACAACTAGAGGCTTGATGGACTTACGTACTCGTATGTGTGTCTCGGCCCACATTTACACGTTCGTCCATCAATGCCTTTTTTGCTGGCCGCTGCAGTAATGTACTATTAACCTATTAATTTTGACGGGTCAAAAATTTGCCCAAATCCAAAAATCTGAAAATTGGAATATAATTTCCTCGGAAAGATAAAATTGTTTGTAAGCTTCAGAAAATAATTAATCTTTTACAGCGTCTTTTGCTTTTTTGTCGATAATACATTTACACGACTATACTATTTGGGCAACAGTGCCTTTTTCATATCATCGTACTAGCTGACCCGCGCAACGTCGTCTGCGTAACATTTTTCATTACTGCTCCGCTCCTGTTGGTCTTAGCGTGATGATATATATATATATATATAGCCTATAGCCTTCCTCGATAAATGGGCTATCTAACACTGAAAGAATTTTTCAAATCGGACCAGTAGTTCCTGAGATTAGCGCGTTCAACCAAACAAACAAACAAACTCTTCTGCTTTATAATATTAGTATAGATGTGCAGCTGAGTGGACATTTGAAGCCAGAGTGGGAGGAGGTATTTGATGATTTCTTTCCTTAAAAAAGGTGAGTGGACACATCCTATTCACAGAACACTTTTACCTATTAACTCAGGTTTTGATTGACTGACCTACATAATTACACTAACAACATGGAAACCACACAATTTATTCCCACACATGGCACTATTTACCAAGCACACAGAGCGAGCGGACCAGTTGATTGCTCTCGCCATAACGAAGTTAGTGGAGGTGAGGCGTTAATGTGATAACGATAGTTTAATACTGTTCGAAGGCGATCGACTTTAATGAGAGCCTGGTACCAAGCGGTGGATGGGGAAATAGAACCATAATTATCTATACTAATATAATATCTATACTAATATAATAAAGCAGAAGAGTTTGTTTGTTTGTTTGTTTGGTTGAACGCGCTAATCTCAGGAACTACTGGTCCGATTTGAAAAATTCTTTCAGTGTTAGATAGCCCATTTATCGAGGAAGGCTATAGGCTATATATCATCAAGCTAAGACCAATAGGAGCGGAGCAGTAATGAAAAATGTGACGCAGACGAAGTTGCGCGGGTCAGCTAGTGATTTTATAAAATAGGGATGTACAGTCAGACTCCAAAAGTCGATAAGAATCTCTCAAAGTAATTGGCTTGACGTATAGTTTGACTTACTACCTTCTACTTTCACGTTGTCGTCAACACTAAATACTCGTTGCTTGTATGAATATCTCAACATTCCACAGATAACACACACTAATGTACTGTCGTCGCACTACGCGCGTTAGTGTGTCATTAAGAACATGCCTTACACAGTCACAGCTGAGGCGACCATTGGATTGATAAAATTTGCGCTAGTCACTCATGTGCTTGTAGCCGTCAGGGCGAGGTAATAGATTCGCAATCAACGAACTCCGAGTTCAAATCCAATTAATGGTCCGTAGCTGATTTTTCTGTTATTGAAAATGCCATATAATAAATAAGTTTTTTTTTATATTTCTACTATTGAAACTACAATAATTGTATTTTATATATTGTATTTTTTGTACTAATTAGTTGCAAATTACGAATATTATGATTTTATTTATCGTATTCGTAATTTGCAACTATTTAGTAGTGATCTTATTCATCATTTCGATGTTGTAAGGTAGAAATAAAAAAGTCGTGCTGAATGATAATACAAATGTTTATTCGTTCTAATGTTACCTAGACAAAAAAAGTTCTCTTGTAACCGTTGATAACATTGTTTGTTGGAAATATACCCTTAGACTTAGATACCTACTTAGACCATTCATAATAACAATGAAAGGATATTTTAATAATCTATACATATAATAAAATCGTAGAGTTGCCGTGTCTGTACATTGAATATTTTCGCATAAAAAATACATAGAAATGTCAGAAAAATGACATAGAACACAAAAAAGCAGTTTTTGAAATTCTTTTCTGTTTGTCTGTTTGTCTGTGCGTCTGTTTGTCTGTGCGTTTGGAGGAGCATCACGCATAAACCACTGATTGGATTCAAAATTTAGGTACTTCAAAATATTAAGTGATAATCTGAGTAACATTTAGTGTTTATTTCATCAAAATCGACCCGCAAAATCAAAAGATATCGAATTTTAAAGTTTACGAAGAAACTTCATCGAGCGCTAAAATAGGTTGTTTTCATTGTGACTCCAGATACTTGCAATGCCATCTATTGAGAAAAGTTGTAGTTACAAATCGAGCGCTAAAAGAGGTTGTTTGTTGTTTTCATTGTGACTTCAGAGATACTTGCAGTGCCATCTGTTGAGAAAAGTTTTAGTGTGTGAACAAGTTGTAAAGAATCAAAGCAATGTTTTTCGAGATATCTTTGAAGTAAATAAAATTTAATATGTAGCAAAAGTAAAGTGAACATGTTATTATCTTATCATTTATCGTAACGTGTGAGCTTTGACACTTCAATACGTTGTTTACGTTGTTATAAATTGTTAAAACAAATTATACTTAATTCGTTCGATAGTCGTTTTGTTTATTTTGATTTAAGGTAGGTAGGTTTGATCAAAATCGATCCACAAAATCAAAAGATATTGTTTTTTTTAGTTTAGTTGGAAACTGCCTACTATATTCTGATCAATCACAGCGCCATCTATTGAGTAAAATAAAATAGCCAAATATTTTGTCAGTTTACTTTACGACATGGTCGATAGATGGCGTTGCTCATGTGACGCGTTTTTCTTAATCGCAGTGTTAAGATTTTCCACTGGGGAACGACCCTCACACGATTTTTGAACATCGTTGGAGTTAGGTAGTGGTTTAGGTTCGGTATTGAATAGATTGTAATAGTCTCTGCTAGGGTCGAAATTTCCAAAACTCTGATTTATTGTGGTTCGTTCGTCCGTTATCGAAGATATAATTAGATTTGTAGATCTGTTGTTGTACCTAAATGCGAAGCCTTAGACGGTCCAACTTGCGGATTAGGCCTGTAGGGTTCCGTACTAAAGGTGCAGACGGGACCCTACTTAGTAAGCCTCCGCGATTGAATCCGTTTAGAGCGAAGCAACGATAGGTAAGGGTACCGTACCAAAGGTGGTCACGGTGTCGGAACCCTATTTGAGTCTCGGTGATCAATTTTGATTCGTGCGATGCGAAGAATCGGACGGTTCGACTTGCGAAGCCAAGGCGAATTGTAGGGTTCCGTACCAAGGTGGGTAACGGAACCCTATCATTAAGCCTTCACAACCGAGTCGAGAACAAACGAGTTGGTCTAAAATTCGTCCGGGGACTAATCGATCTCTATCGATTAGATCTAGGTTCAGGCGGCACAGGAGATATCGTTTTTAACCGACTTCAAAAAGGAGAAGGTTACAATTCGGACGGTATATAATATATTTTTTTGTATGTACACCGATTATTATACCCCGGATTCCTCTAATTCCTAATAACTTTTCATTTAGTTTTAAACGGGTTAAATTTCCCGTAAGCTTATGTTACGCCATGACTGTATACAAAGCTCAAGGACAAACTCTTTCCGTAGCAGGCCTAGATCTGACTGTGAGTTGCTTTTCCCACGGTCAGCTGTACGTACGTGACTCTTTTCCGAATTAGCAATTCACTTAATTTATATGCATACATTCCTAATCTAACTTCAAATATAGTTTACAGAGAGGCTTTAATGTGAATTTTTTCATCAGTTTCTACCAATCAGTGGCTTCGCCCGCGTTTCACAAATTATCTAACTTATCTACGAGTATGTACATAGGGCATTAGTCCGCCTTTGTACCTTTTTTGTGCGAAAAGTTGAAATAAATAAATAAATATTTAAATTGTTTGACGTATACTTTATTTTTGCTTTATATTGTGTTCAGAAGCAACAAGGACAACCTAACCAGTATTTTTGTAATACATAACTTAATACAAAAGAGTGGCCGTGGAGTTTCTTGCACGTTATTTTTCGAGATCTACTTACGCTTTAAAATTTGGAAATATCTTCATGTTTTTGACAGACGGTTTATTTGAAATAAATGTTTGAAATAAATGCTTTGAATCTTGAAAATATCTCAAGATAGGTACTACATACCTACTCACGAAAAAATTCGCTTCAGACTATAATCTACCTCCGTGCTGAATTTCATCCAGATCTTTTCAGCCGTATTAGCATGAGTAACAAAACCAGTCCAGTCATCCAAACTTTCGCATATTATACTTAATTAATGAAAAATAGAAGAAGATAAATAAGCTGGCATAGAATTAATCTATAGGTACCTACTTCTACTTATATTATAAAGCTAAAGAATTTGTTTGGTTAAACGCGCTATTCTCAGGAGCTATTTTTTACAGGTTTGAATTGAAAAAATCTTTTAGTGTTGGATAGCCCATTTACCGACCAATAAGAGCGGAGCAAAAATGAATAATGTGACGCAAACGAAGTTGCGCGGGTCAGCTAGTCTATACTAATATTATAAAGCAGAAGAGTTTGTTTGTTCGGTTGAACGCGCTAATCTCAGGAACTACTGGTCCGATTTGAAAAATTCTTTCAGTGTTAGATAGCCCATTTATCGAGGAAGGCTATATATCACGCTAAGACAAATAGGAGCGGAGCATTAAGGCCGTACCCTGAGCAAATAACCTTGAGCATTTTTTCCCTACATAACAGCGCAAGAGATACAATAGTGAATACGCTCAGAATGTTGAATAATATCGTTATAAAATCTAATTTTGGTCATTTGAAAAAAATACTTCTACCAAAATGTTCATAATTAAATTGCCTATCCATTAGTGTAAGTACAAAATCAAAATAATCGTTAGTTTTCGAGAAGATGCACGTTTTCAGTATTTTTTTCTGATTTCTGTGGGTTCGTTGTGAGGAGATTATTTAAACATTATTCTTAGTAATAAAAAATAAAATCTACCATTTTGAAGCCAAGATTATGTAGAAATTTAATGTATTTTTTATTAGTTGATATTTCTTTTGTATAAAGAGTAGATAGCTCCAAAAACTGCACTAAAAACGGCTAGCGCTGCGTTTTGCTCGGGGACGCGCCTTAATGGAAAATGTGACGCAGACGAAGTTGCGCGGGTCAGCTAGTACAAAATATAACTGTCGATAGCTAGTTATTAAAGGTATTGCTATTCAACCAGTTTTATTGAAAACTGATATATGGTTTTGACTTGGTAAACATGTTATTTTTAGGTAACGTCACAAATAATGTATTGAGGTTATAGCTTACTTGTTCATTTTCTTGGCGAAAAGATGATTGAAACTCAACCTCAAAAACTTAAGACAATCGTCAATTAGTTGAGAAAAATAAATCTAACTATTAATTTATGTTACAAAAATGCGGGTAGAAGAAACAGAACACAAAATCAAACCATGATTATCGTCAGCAAACTTAGTAGCGAGTTCACTGCATTCCTAAGATAAGGCGATGGCACAAGTTAAAAGAAATAGCTGTTTTAAACGAAAGTCAACCCAACATAATTAATATGTCTAGTGTTTCGTTAAACGTTATTAATATTTTAAAATGACCTACTAAATATTTAGTTACACCGTCTGATTATTAAAACTAAAACAAGGATATTTTAATTTAATTAATATTTTGTATAACCCCCATTATTTTCAATGCAGTCAAGTAGCCGTTTGCGCATGGACCCAATATTATTACCGTATGTTTCGCTCCCTCTTAAATTTTCCCACACCTCCATGCAATGGGTTTTCAATTGTTCCGTGGACCTCTCATTCCGTGAGTCCCACCTTTGCACCATCAAGCCCCATAGATTTTCTATGGGGTTGAGGTCGGGTGATCGCGCTGGCCATGGAACAACAATAACCTCCGGGTGATTGTGAAACCACTCACGCACAGTACTCGCCCGGTGAATAGGACAATTGTCCTGGACAAATGAAAATTGTGCTAACTCATCAGCAGGGTAAATGTTGCGCACAGTAGGTAGCATGATGGAGTCTAATACTTCCGCATAAGTCGAACTGTTTGCGCGTGGAGGAATGAAAGCCAGTTTTCCTGGTCCTGCTGCACTCATCCACCCCCGCATATTAATTGTAATACGACCTGATTCGGTGTTAGGGATTACGTTTTTATCACACCATCGAGTGTTATCCTTTCGCCATAAATTAAGTCTGCCCTTTCGACTGGATTTAAATGTTTTTTCATCTGAAAATATGGTGGTATTCCCGTGCGAAACGTAATCGTTCTTGTTTATGTTTCTCTGTCAAGTAAGGCTTTTTAGCAGGTTTTCTGTGATGCACACCTTCAGCGCACGGCGAACAGTTTGCAACGAGGTGTCGAATAATTCCGCAAAGTGTCTCGTTGGTGTGAAACCATTTTTTTCATACCTACTCGTCCACCATATGTCGTCGCTGCGCTTCGGTCGGGATAAGCGTCGGTCTTCCACTTCTCTTTCGACTAGCAAGGCTACCCTCTTCTTCATATCTTTTTATCCAAAGACTTACAGTATGTCTCTAAAACAAAAAAAAATAAAAATATTAGGTCGCTATACTTAACAAAATACTAAAGTGGCTTCATTTTTTAGGGTGCCCAAAGGGTAAAACGGGACCCTATTACTAAGCCTCCGCTGTCTGTCTGTCTGTCTGCCTGTCTGTCTCCAGCCTGTATCTCATAAACCGTGATAGCTAGAAAGCTGAAATTTTCACAAATGATGTATTTCCGTAGCCGCTATAACAACAAACACTAAAAATTTAAAATAATTAAATATTAAGGGGGGTCCCTATACAATAAACGTGTTTTTTTCGTAGTTTTATAGATAAATGGTAGCGGAACCCTTCATGGGCGAGTCCGACTCGCACTTGGCCAGTTTTATATAGTTAATACTCATATTTTAAAATAAAATATTTAACATAATTTATTTAACATAATTTTAAAATAAAACACTGCGTATTTATAAATCCAATAATAAACACTAATATTTCGCTTTTAAGCCTCATAAAGTGATGGATGGATTCAAAAAATAATATTAAAGAATTAAGCCATATTCTACCAAATAATCTTAGGTATAAATTTTTAGATAAAATATTAATTTATAAAGTTACAATTCAAATATAAATATTTTACTCACATTCAGTCCGGTTTCTTCAGATATTTGAGTTTTATTAAGACCACTTTTATGCAGCGCAATAATAGTCGCCGTCACTTCAATACTAATGTTTGCCTGCATTTTGTGAATAATTACGCTACTGCTAACCACACGTCACTAACCAACAACTACAACCAACCGACAGTTCATTTGGTTCAAGTTAAATATTAATAATTATAAATAACTGATGTCTACCTCGCAGAAATCTAAATTCTTATTTTGTATTTTTTTGTGATCTACCTTTCTAACTTATTACAATGTGAATAAGAACATACAAAAAGTCTGGTAGTGCGTGGGATTTGAACTTACGACATACTGGATCACACTTCTCTCTGAGGGCGCTAAACCGTTAGGCTATCTGAGCTCATTTTGTAATTACGAAATTATAAACCACAACCGTTTGTTGACTACTGCTGGAAAATAGAAGATCGTAAGTCAAACTAACCGTCAAGCTGTTAGGGCGGGTTGTATCAAACAGTTGGTTAACGTAACATACGTACGTCAAAAAGTTACGATTACGGACCATGTTTGACGTTCGTTAAATTAGAAGCGTTGTTTCAAAACATTCTGGTATAAATTCCTGCTCATCCCAATAGCTAAGTTATTGACACGGGTCCTACCTAAATAGCTTTTTTTGCATTACACCACTAATTTGTGTCATCAGAAGAACTGGTATTGAGGAATTTAAAAGAAATTTCACAATATTGTTCTATTTGACGCAACTAAAGTTACGTTAATCAGTGCTCAGACCATCTGTTAACGTAAACGTTATATTTTACGTGCGTTAACGCTGACATTTTGTGAAACAACCCAATTTTTTGATTTGACGATAGTTAGCACCATTTTTAACGTTTACACGTGCGTTAAGTGTAGTTGAAACAACCCGCCCTTAGTGCGTAAGAATGCTTATGCATTTTTGGTTACTATTGTACTTACAAGTAAATAGGGGGAGGTCTTTGGCCGGCAGTGGGACATAAATTAGTTTAGTAATACAAAATTGATTTTTATCTATAAGATGTCTTTAGACTCATTAAAGACATCTATGGATATATTTAATGTAACTCGCACACCGATCCATTGTTGTTAAATTATTAAATCAATAATAGCAAAATTTGTAAATATGTCTGTGGTTGCATTGTATAGACTCAAGTACCCTGGCGGTTGGGAGTGTCAGGTTTACTCAAAAGCCTAGCTGATGGTGGCGAATCATTTGGCTCCATTCAAAATGGTTGAGACGAATAGGCCTGGCGCATGCGTCATGTTCATGAACGGGCGCCGTCGGTTGGGACTGGTCATTTCTCAGCTGCCATGGATTCTTTGAATTGTTCCTTTTTTATTCCGGACGTTTTTATAATGCTCGTCTGTTACATCGTTCTCACAGTATGTATAATTTCAACACGATGTAAACAAAACTTTGTAACAATTTATTATTTTTAAAAGAGTGGCCCTGAAGTTTCTTTCACGTTCTTCTCCATAGAGCCTGTAAATGGTTTAATTGAAATAAATGCTTGAGTTTGAGATAATAAAAAACAGACTTTTTTGGCATATGCCCGCTACACATTCCCAAACATTGCAACTCCTGAAAGCCAAAATTAACAGTGGCTACTACCAGAAAACCGCCGAGCTAATGAAGCCCGACGATTCCCGGAGGACGATTCAACTGCCTTGGATCCCGCACCGAAATTAATCAGAAATGTACAGCGGAGGAGTAGGAAAAAAAAATCCACTTCCAAAAAACAGCCAGTGATAAAATACAAAGGTACCCAGAAATCATGTGACGGGGCTACGGCAGGCCACAAAAGAGATGGCGGGATGACTTGGATTTCTTCTTAAGGGGCCATTTTCACGAGCGGAAGAATCGCGGCGATATTATTGTCGTGCCACGTAACAACTCAATGAAAGTGTGTCCCACACGGTGATATTATTGCGGCGATTCGATGTATGAAATTGCCACAATTCTCTCTCTTGTGGAGACGGTCCCTGAGGAATTAAAAAGAAGTGGCACAGAACTGGGAACAGTGGAAAGAATGGAGGGAGACTACTGCCCATCAGTGAGAGAGAAGAGCCCCTGGCTAAGTAAAAACGATGGGCCGATCTTCAGGTTTTATGCCGAGGTCAACCTGTAGATGGGTCGGTATTGACGTGTCCCATATTAAATGCAAGTCAAGTGATAAGATTGCTTGGTGAAAAATCACTGCAACAAATAGTTTGTAACAATAATTATTTTGCGATAGTTTTCGCTCCCGAAACTGGACGTATGCTATGATTTGATTTTAAACGTAATAAAGTCAGAGGAACAATTCTACTAATTTTCACATTCGCATCGCATTAGCATCTCAATCTGTCCAAAATGTATGAAAATTAAGGCTTTTTTGACAGTTTGCGATTGACATGCGAATGCGAAAGTTGTTTAAAAATTAGTAGAATTGGCCCTAAGGATAAATCAACTGTTTAAAAAGTTCACTTTACTTTTTAACCAACCTCATTTGGGTGGAACGCTTTATTCGATTTAAAAAGAAACGGTCCATTGAGCAGTCACTATTGTGTTCGGATTTTGAATAAAATTCTGCCAACAATAAAATATAATGTTGATTATAATGGCGATCGCTTTTAGGGTTGTCAATAGGTCAAACTTGAATATCCTGTTATTATTTCTATTGTTCTATCATCTTTTCCAATACAGATTTAAAATATTTAATAACGAACTTTGAATTATGTAAATTCCTACAATGTTGAGCTTAATAGGTAAATACTAACAATTATACCATTTATAGTCACATTTACTAGAAAATTAAACTGAATTAAAAACTATTTTTTCATTGATTTTCTTAAGTTATGTCAGAGCTCAATCTAAGGTGATACCAACTTTGCAAGCGAGGCACAGCCTCCAGAAACTTGGCTAATTGACCCTATTTAATCGATTGATTGAAGGGCCACATATATATATTAGAACTGATGATGTTCAACAATAACCTTCAGTTGAATCCAGAAGCAAGACATTTAGCATGTCTCTATGAAAACATAAAATTCGTCGTAAAAAAACAGTGGGTACCTACAAAAATCTTTTACCTATAGAATTTGTTTATCCACAGGACCTTCATCATTCAATCATGATCAAGTATTCAAAGAGCCGACAGTGACATCCTTGATCTAAGAAATCGAGCCTAACTCAGTCGTACAATGAAAACAGCGATGTTCATCAGATTGATAGCTCGGTTAATTAACGAACCATGTTCCGTAATACAGACAAAGGGGAGGGCTGTTTTATTCAGAGGGCAGAATAAAAACCCTATTATTTGTACAAGACCGCCATTCATGGATAAAACTAGGGTTGTCGGAGCAGAATTGGTTGTAAGAATGTGACTAAATGTTTTTTTTTTTACTATTAACAGGCATACGTTTGACCACTATCTCAGCTGATGTTAAGCTATGATGCGGTCTAAGAGCACCCTTGCCTAGAAGACCGGCCTTGGCTTGACTTTTAACGATCACATTCTATAATATAATAATATAATATCCTTGGACATTTCAAACAACGCCATATAGTCCCAAGCTAAGCAACCTAATGCTTGTGTTATGGTAATGAGATGGCTGATAAACTACTTATGTACAATTTTTTTTTACATAATGTATTATAGATACTTTTGCGTGTGTCTCTTGGTGTTTAAAATCTCGACCAACAACGTCCTTAGGATATAAACGATGAATTACCTGACGCTATCAGCAAAATAGAGACTTGATAGCCATAAAAACATGGTCGGATAAATTTGGTGTGGCTGTAAACCCTGATAAGTGTCAGGAGATCATCATTGGGAGTTCTCGAAGCTTCGCCAAAGTCGATGACACAGCTTTGCCAAATGTTCTGTTCGACAATACGATTGTCCCATTTAACACTAACGTGACGGATTGCTAGTGTCAGTCAGAAGGTTACGGGAACGTTACGGGCCCTGTATCGTTTGAAAAACTTTTTACCAGCAAACATGAAGACAATGCTTGTACGGACCCTAATTTTTCCTATCATCGATTATGGCAATGTGTGTTACTATGACCTGAATGCAGATCTCCTCAATAAACTTGACCGTCTTCTGAATTACTGCATTCGATTTGTTTTCAATCTGCGTAAATATGATCATGTCTCTGCGCATCGGTCACTTTTAAAGTGGTTGCCCATACGCGAGCTTAGAGAGCTAAGGGCTCTTACTACCTTGTTTTCATTTCTTGTCTCTCCCAACTCTCCCAGTTATCTAGCCCCTCACTTTCAATACATTTGCGCCAGCCACAATCTCAGTCTACGCTCATCAAACAACCGTCTCCTTCAATGTCCCACTCACCGTACTGACTTTATTCACTCTTCTTTCTTCGTTCAGTCTATTTCTCTGTGGAATGCACTTCCTCAGGACATCAGGATGGCCACCAATCGATTAACTTTTAAATTGAAAGTTCGTAAACACATTCGGAAGAAGTTAGCAGTAGTATCATCACAGCGCTAATGTTTTCCAGTTACTTATTCGTATTTATTGTTTAGGTATTTCGTTTACATATTTATCTTGTTAATGTGAGTATTTATTATGTATTTATAATGTATATGTAGGTATAGTTAGTATTCATTTTAACCGGTTAGATCCGGCGGGTGGAACCATTGGTTCCACCTGAAGCAATTGATTTTATACTTTATTTTTATGTACTTTACTTTATTTTTATACTTTGTATTTGAATAATAATCATTATCAATCGCATTTAATAATTCTCCGTATTGCATCTACCACTATTCTCTGCATCACCCAAAGGTTGAATGGTAGAGAATACCAATGGCATTAAGTCCGCCTCTGTACTCTTTTTGTGCTGAAAGTGTTAAATGAATAAATAAACAAATTGCTGCTGAAGAAATGCCAAAATATAAGGCTTTTCGCATCTCAATCGAAAACTGTCAAAAATGTATGAAAATTAAGGCTTTTTTGACATTTGCGAGAGTTCGCCAGCGTACAGTTGTTTAAAAATTAGTACAATGGACCAATTGTTCTAATTTTTAAACAACTGTACGCTATCATAACTATCATAACAATTCGACAGCGTTTATCAATCCCCAAGTTTGGCGTTTTGACAATCATCTTCGCAACGCTACCACTTGCAGAATGTTACTTAACTAAAGCTTCTAGTAGCATCTGCCCGTCAACTATTCAGCCTGTGGGCGCTATATGATTGGAGATGGATTTTTATCAGCTTTTTGATTTACAATAACATATTTTCTATCCATCTAGTAAATCTATCTATCATCATCTGCCTAGCCTTTCTCCCAACTATATTAACTAATTAGCTGAGTACTAGTATTTTACGCGGAGCGGCTGCCTACCAGACCTCCACAACCCATCAACTGGGTAAGAAAGACTGGAGTCAGATTAACTGGCTTCTGACTATCTGTAACGACTGCCGAATATCTAGAAATGACAGCCGGGACCAACGGCTTAACGTGCTTTCCGAGGCACGAAGGAAACTCGGTATGTTAAGATGGTCACCCATCCACAGACCAACCATGGCAGGCGTTGCTTAACCTTGAAGATCGAACCGTGCGGCTTTTTAATATATAGCCACGAGCTCCTCCTTCTGAATCTATATATCTCGATGATAAATTAAACAACTTTTAGAAGACACAGTTAAGACCACTCTTGAGGCTGAATAGAACTAAGCATCTGCAAAATCGCAGCCCTATTCACAGACAAAATGATTATGCAATAAACAAGAACAAAACAACATCTAAGAAATGACGCTGCATTTTAACTCCAGTTATAAACTTGTTCCTCTCTTTACAACATAATCTGGGCCATTTTCCTGGTTCTACGGGAGCCATGTTTAGGCGGCCATTGTCCTTTTTGTAGACAGAGATTAAGATTAAGATTTTCTGTGTTGATTTTGAGAACAAAACAGGTTTTGTTCTCTCTAACCTTTATGTTATCCCTTCGTTGCCCCTGGACTCCATCCATGCCAAGGGAAGAGGCAGGTAGGTACATATAGATGGCACTTGAACGTATTGGTTTCGTTTGTTTTTTAGGGTTCCGCACCCAAAGGGTAACCAACGGATTACTTAGCCTCCGCTGTCCGTCCATTCTTGTCTGTCCGAGGGATGTTTTTCAAGAACCATAATTGGTAGACAGTTGAAATTTTCAAATCGTGTGTTTTTCGGTGTATGGTAGGTACGGAACCCTTTGTGTGAGAGACCGACTCGCACTTAACCTATTTTCATTATACAATGTGTAACAGAATACACGCAATACCTGAAAAGGGTTCATTGTACTCACAACTTTTGGAGGCCGAGTCACCCGCGTCCGTAGGTGAATACCCTTCAGCGAATCCCTACACGTGGTCCCCGGGTGGTGCTAAACAGGTGACACTAACCGCCTCCGTGGTCTAGTGGTTAAACCACCTGATTCAGACCCAGAAGTCTTGGGTTCGATTCCCAGCGGGGGCAAATTTCTTGCTCGGTTTGGTTGGTGGTAGGACTTGTTCTAAGTCCGCCTGGCAAGCTACCACCATCATGTCTAAGTCTGTCGCCATAACAACAATGTTAACAGCATTATTGTGTTCCGGCAGTTAGAGGTATGATAGCCAGTTCCTCTGTGTAAGAGGATTCCGGGTGAAACTCGCTTCCATCTTTGGCCTAATCATCACTTTTCATCAGGTGAGATTTGGGCCAAGAGTTTCCCTGTTTTGCATTAAAAAAAAAAACATTATAAACAACTTTTAGGTACTAAGGGACTAAGACTGAACTTGCGAAATCGTGACCTTTGGTATAAACAACTTTCACGGTTTCCGATCACTCACAACACAACTCCAAAAAAAAAATGAGTTTAAAAGCTACATAAATCCGTAGGTTTGCTCGGTGCACGTTTGAAATGAAAGTGATGTATCAGAAATTTTACACGTGCAGCTTCTGGACAAGTTGTACGCGGAAAGCCATCAATGCTCTTCGAGTTCAATAAAACAATGTGTTCAGGGTACTGCTGGGGCTACCACGCTTCTGCAGTGCGTCGGGAATGTTTGCTGATGCGCACACAGATGACTTCGCTGCGATCATACGTGAGCGTGCCTCGTCGCTGCTACAGAGAGTAAGGAGCAGCTCGAACAGTCTCCTGAATGTCATTGCGGGGTTTGATTTCCCGCTCATTCGTTATTTGTCCAACCTACATTTTTATTAACATGGTTATTAAGGTTGATGTTTACTAACCAATTATGTAATAATTCTGAAATAAAATGCTTTTCATTCTTATTCTTAAGTCATAAGTCAATGTTATCAAAGTTCAAAAGATATCAAAACTGTGTAAAAAGTTAAACTTAAAACATGAGAAAAGGAAATCAGGTCAACTTAAATCTATTTTATGGCGGCGACCTTAAGCAGTCTGATATCTTTCCAATGTTACTCAGCGGTCAGTGATTATACCCGAGCCATTACCCATAGCCCCTTATCCGAAAAACTTTTACTTATACACAGACAGACACTAAGATAGCCTTCATTCCTGGCCAGCTGCCAAAACCTACTCTTTAACTGCCTCAAAGTAAATGCGAAGAAAAATAGGATTAAGAATTCAGCTTATTTTCGTGATAAGAATATTTTGTGCAAACACGTTTTAGGGTTTGTTCAGGACGTTCTTTGGAAGTTTATTTGGATTCTGGTATCGTAATGGCTATTAGGTTTTTTGTATAGAAAGTGTCATGGGTGTTTTCTTGTTTTAAATGTGTGAAACACTGATACATAAACTATAGAATCGTTAGCCTCGCTCTAAAATGGCAACAAATTAACTGCCATGATCGTATAGCCCGAGCGTTATTACAGAGATATTTCTTGCCTATGGATTACTATCCTATGGAACTGTTTTGTGAAATTATTAATGTGCGTGAAATCACATTGTAATATTGGCGTCATTGTAAATCATTTCTAAAGGTAGGTACATCTTTTATAGTCTAGCCAAACTTGCATTCGTAAATACTAAACTCTCTGGATTTTATTCCCAAGTCATATCATAATTTTAGTCAACAGATAACTAATGCTGGAGAAAGGCTTCCCCCGAGCATAACCACATAGACGGGTTCTGTGCTATTTGCAACAAGGAAAGATCCACTAAAGTTAAACAATTTTGTGACGTTTTTTAAGAAGTGTACAAAAAAATTATACACCTCTTTTTTCCCCATCGTCGCGGGGTATAACCGTGACAAATAGGTATCTATATCTTTCAAATGAAGTTCAAGATATTATGCCAAGCCATTCAAATTTAATATCTCGCGAACGCCCCAGCATTCGTTACATGCTTCGTTGAACCTAAGAAGGAATTTAATAGACAATAAATTCTTTATAACACGTATTAAAGAGGTTTATGCCTTTTATGAAACGTAGCAGATGACTCAAATGAGTTTTTTATTACATGTTTATGATATTTATGAAAAGGCGTGCGAGATTAGCTTCGATTAGATTGATTTTTAAAATAAGTTTTTAGCTCTCTCAAAAACCAAGTTTGGTAACTGCTTCTTTTCGTAACAACACACATGTCGCTCATACTGTTTATATAACACTGAGTTGCCAGTACACTATTGTAGTCTTTGCCAATGAGTTAGGCGATTAACACACGGCATCGCGAACCGCTGCGGCGGTGAAGCGGATCTCATGTCGCATTGGACTCTAATAAATCCGTTGATGCCAAACACACGTAAACCACCTTACCGCGCGGGGCACCGCTACGAAATCCGCGCCGTGTGATGATCGCCTAAGGCATGTAGCACTCCTCTGTTATTCATAAAAAATATTTATAGTTAACAAATTGGAGATATTACCACAATAAATAAAAAATAGCTAGTGGTATATTCAAAATATCCTCGTTGTTTTTTAGACAAAGTCAGAACGGATATTCAGCCTCTTTTTGTAAATGATACCCGTGCTAAGCTATTTATTTTGATACGTATTTTTAATCTGTCATCTGATATTCTTTTCTTTTGGCATGTCTGTATGAGAACTCAATACCTTGATAGTCGTTTGTAATTTCAGCTCTTATTAAGGTTAAAGAAAGCGAACAAAGGATGTCTTTTCTTTTAAAAGAGATACGTTTACAGTCTCGTATATTGCTTCTTCAAGCTTTATATCTTGAGCTTTGAGTAGGATATTACTTTTTAAATTACTTTGACGTTTTTATATGTCATTCACTTGGATTGAGAAAATGTTTCTTTTGAAAAGCTTTCGTGGCAGGGGCTGGGGTTATTACTTGTATGGTTGGAACGCCATTGTTACAAATGTAATTAACAAGTTCACTGTCCGCGAAGCATACACAAGTTAAAAAATCAGTGAATACCTCATGCGGTTCATGGGACTGTGGATAGGTAAATTTCTTATTTCAAAGATTTTAAATTTGGCAAAATTTTACTACATATTGCATGGCTATTAAAATATTTTTGACCATTAATTTATTTAATTTTTTTTAATTGTGCTGCTATTATTTCAATCGCAGATTGCATTTTTTATGATAAATGATATTTAATTTGTAAGTAGGTTAAACATAACGCTTTTACACGTCAATTTCATCTGGTAATTTTAAGCTAGATGAAACCGGTGTTTCAAGCTGACTACCCTGAGAAGAAACACCGAAACAAACTCAGAAGTCAAAGTCTCTTTTCATTTGATCTTTTAGTCTCACATACCCACTTCACAATATTTAATTGACAACCCATCACGAGTTCATCTCATATTCCGACGTCATCAATAACGGACAAACACAGATCCTAATGTCACTGTTTGCGGTCCTTTTAGCCGCGCAGCTAACCAAACAGATCTAACTACATAGAGTCCCAATTAACTGTATTTGTTTATCTGACACATTGGGTTAGCGATCGATCAGTGACGTCAGGGCTGGTTCACCTCCCGTCAAAAATACTTACTGGTTTTTTTCTGACAGGTGAAATATGAACGAGATGAAAGACGATTAGCAGTGTTGTAGGGAAGTCAAGAAGTTTGACAACTCACCTTTTTCCCGCAACTGTTCTCGACACACAACACTAACCGTATCTGACCGTGAAGTAACACTTTGTTGAATTCTCCGGTTTTTACACATTCGATTCGGGAAAAAAGTGAGTTTGTGGACAGTGGTACCGGAGATGGTCGTAATAAAAGACTACGAAAGAGGGTAGACCGATATGTCTGCCAATAACATCCCACCCGTAAGATCTTCAGTTACTCCGTGATCATGGCGCTTGCAACAGTGCCGAAATATCGGAAACTCGCAAATAAATAGGTACATGGTAGCAATCCCGATGTGAACTATTCTAATGTTAGTGACCATGAAATTTTAAAACAATTATTGGTACAGGTTTTATTCTCTACTACGTAAAATGATGTCGCTAGGATAGATAGAAAGATATAAACAGTCAATATCTTGCATTGTTTGAGCCCTCTTTGAATTTGGAAATTGGAAGTGTTATGGAAGGCACTGGCTGTATCACCTCTTTTGTTCAAAATCCAACCAACGCAACAAAAAGAAAGACTTCGAAGAAAGTTGCTAGGGTTGTTAACACGCGATAGTTTCATAAAGTTGGCCATGGGAAAACCAATCTGAAGATTAGCCTACCCCTCAAGGGATAGAGTAGATTTATTACAGCGGAGCAAGGCAGCGGGGCGAACAAACTGAGAAAATGTTATCCAATGGAGTTTCATAAAATCTTCGCACCACGTGAGAGACTGATATTTTGACTTACATGATTGGTTAAAATTTCTTCGTTTCTCCTCTCCGCTGTTATGGATAGACACCCTTATACTCCCATTCGGTCTACTGTGCTTAGCGTCTTAGCTTAGTTTGTCAGCCTAGCTCCGCCCAAATGCACAGGAGCCTCCTGGGTGCTTTACACATTTCGTGAAGCGACCTCACATTAATGAATTTATTCATGTTAAAAAGAAAAGATTTGATGTTTAGTTTATATGGATTAATTAACCGTTGATATAGGTCAACGTGTAAAAAAAGGAACGCAATTCCTGCCCATTACAGCGGAGCGAGGCAGCGAAGTGGAGAAACGGAGAAATTTTAACCAATGGAATTGCATAAAGACTCCTCACCACGTGACTGACTGACTTGATTGGTTAAAATTTCTCCATTTTTCCAATCCGCGCCATGCCTCGCTCCGCTAGCATCCTTATGACCAACTTTTACTATGAGACTAAAATTGAAAAAAAAAAAAAAACTACTGCCATACATTCATATCCGTGTAATTCGACAAAATGTATACACCAGCAGCTGTGTTTGCTGTGCTGTACATACAGGTGATATTTTATACGACCAATAAATAATTGTTCTATACAACTGAAAATAGAATCTGCAATGCCACTTCAATTCAATGAATAGTATTCATACAAACACGATTTTTCTCGAAGCAGATTCGAACACTATTCTCTCGATCCTTTTGTGTGTTTTGTAAAGCTATTCAGATCTGAATAGAACAGGGAAAATAACACAAAGAAGATTAAACAGAAGACCAGACTGCGAATTCTATAGATTTTTAAGCATCGTTCGCATTCGCAATCTGCAAAAATGGATGTACATTGAGGTTTTTTTTTACGAGAAGACAAGTCCCTATACGTCCAATCTTATTCCAATTCACCACAAGGTCAAAACATTATACCAAATCAATTCACCCTACAAAAAACAGTAGCAAACAGAATTGTACCAATATACCACTGTGTTTATATAACACCTATTGACCACATAAGAAATACGGAGGAATATTCCCGGCCTTATAGTACATAAGTTATTATTTCGTTAGGGTCGGAATATGAATGCGATTCACGAGTCATTGCGTTAGGTATTCGCAATTTCCGCTTTGTATCAAAAGCAGAGATTGCGTTATCAACTGATTATGAACTTGTCATGTTCAAGATTTGGAGTCAGCACTGGATAACTTTATGCAATTCAACACTTAAGACTGCTTACACCTTAAGGAAGGATCATTACTCTTGGAAATTGATTTTAATTATTATTGGTACGTAAAATACCAGAGTGACAATTTTACTATTTTTTAAGCATTTGCAATCTAGCAATCTGCCAAAAATGTATGGAAATCGAGGATTTTTGACAGATGGCGAATAAGATGCGAATGCGAACGTTGCTTAAAAATAGTAGAATTAAAAAAAAACCGGTCAATGAGTACGAAAAAGCACACGCCTGTAACTTAACGTGAATACATGACGTACTCAAACAAAAAAGAAGAATGTTTTGAGACCTCAAGGAGTTTCATTACTCTTGGAAATTGATTTTAATTATTCTTGGTACGTAAAATACCCGAGTGAAGAAAATTTCACTATTTATTAAGCATCTGCAATCTAGCAATTTACCAAAAATGTATGGAAATCGAGGCTATTTTTGACAGATGGCGATTAAGATGCGAATGCGAACGTTGCTTAAAAATAAGTAGTAGAATCAAAAAAAAAACCGTTCAATGAGTAAAACATAGCACACGCCTGTAACTGGATGTGTTAACGTGAATACATGACTTACTCAAACAAAAAAAGAAGAATGTTTTGAGAACATTGTCTTACACTCAATGTACGGGTAAAGTATGGTTTGTCTGAGCACGCATTTTTACTCTTAAAGAGTTTTTTTAGGTGATTTTCTGCGTAATCATAGCATTTTCAGGGGATTAATTTTCAGCAGTGCGATTCTGTAAACATGTCGAATTGAAGGCGTGGGTGAAGTGATCACGAAGTGAGCTGTCAAACCATACAAACAAGATGAAATGACAGCTCACTTGTCGTTCACTCCACCTAAGTGAACACGGTGAGATGTCAACAGAATAGACCGGCTGTACGTATTGATACTAACTGTAAGTGCAGTGAGTAATTCTGTCTGTCTGTTCGCGCTAAACTTAAAAAACTACTGCACCGATTTTCATGCTGTTTTCACCAGTAGATAGAGTGGTTCTCGAGGAAGGTTTTAATTTATAATTTGTCAAGCGAGCGACGCCACAGACATCAGCTAGTAAATAATAATAAATGAATTACGTTATCGCCGGTGAGAAGAGCAGCTTCTCTGCAAGAATGCGTGGGTAAACGAGTTATTGTATGTAAAATGTGTTCAATTTTTGGTTCTTTCTACGTATGGAAACAGATAAATAAGTGTGTGTTTTTTCACAGTAGTGTGTACGTTTGCTTTCAAACGAACGACTCTCCTGTGGTCACTGACCTTCTGTAACTATCGTTTTATTGATAATACTGTTCTACAAAGACGATATACGCCCAGCCGTACGATTGAGTCGTAAGGAGATTACCTACGTGTGTGAAGCTCTCATGTAAATTTCGTACATAAAACAGTAAATAATGGAATTCTATTGAAGTGTTCACTGAAGAGAATGGTGAGTGGGTATTATGAAGCCTTAGCGACCGCTATAAATAGAAGTAGGTATTATCAAATAAACGTGTCTATACTATAATATTATAAAGCAGAAGAGTTTGTTTGTTTGTTTGGTTGAACGCGCTAATCTCAGGAATTACTGGTCCGATTTGAAAAATTCTTTCAGTGTTAGATAGCCCATTTATCGAGGAAGGCTATAGGCTATATATCATCACGCTAAGACAAATAGGAGCGGAGCAGTAATGGAAAATGTGACGCAGACGAAGATGCGCGGGTCAGCTAGTTACTAATATATCTCTCAAAATTGCAAAACTTAAGTGACAGTGGGCGGGGCACACTGCTTGCAGGTCGTATGACCGATAGATTTTAAAATATTCTGGAGTGGCGACCATGTATCATGCAAGACGTGGTGTTAGAAGAACTCTCAAAGTAACCTGGTGAGGGTCGAGGAAGAGGACTGGATGCGAAGTTTGCACTGTAGAAATAGTGGATGTGCTGAGAATAGGCATAGGCGTGTCCATCGGTAGACTTCTTCTTTTTGCCGTGTAGGCAGTAAGGTAACACACAAAACATGATTTACTCAACTTTTAGTTCCGTATCAAATACAAAAAAAAATACAACCGACTTCAAAAAAAAAACGCTATAAAGTAAAAAATAACTTTAATTTCGGAAGTCGGTGTTTTTGTTAGTTTCTTCGTATTTTGACACCGACTTCCGAAATTAAAGTTATTTTTTACTTTGTAGTGTTTTTTTTTTAGAAGTCGGTTGTATTTTTTTGTAAAAAGTTTTTTATTTTTCACTTTTTAGTGGTGCCCCACACCTAACAACACCACTACAAAATCGCAGAAAAGCAAAATATGCAATTTCGAACATCAAAGAATCATCTAAATAGTCAAACTTTTGTAGTTTACTTTCTTGAGTCAAATACCTACTTATGTAGATACTATTTAGGTATCCAGATTACCTTTATGTACCTGAGAGTTGAATATCAGAATTGTAAACATTATATTGTTTTTTTAAGATTTTATAAAATTAATAGCTCTCGCCCGCGACTTCGTAAGCATTAATCTCGTATACCAGCACTAATGTCAATTTCATGGGTTTTTTGCGCGTTATTCTAATTTTTTTTTTCTTTTTTTAAATATAGGTTGCATATGGGATATTATCGGGAGTGACTTAGCTTAATTTCGTAACCTAAGTTCCTCCCCGTAATATCTGCTTTCTTCCAGCCGTACTTAGTTAAGTATAGTGTAAATAGTTATTGAAACGCGATTCGTCGACGTCGACGTCAACACTTGCTTGAGTGTGTATTTTGTTTTATAATATCATAGTGTGCTAGCTTTTATTATTTTTTTTTGTTTTGTGTCATGTATTAATTACTTTGAGTAGAATTACTCATTGTATAAATTCTAGTTCCTAAAACGTAACAGACAGCTGTGTTGCTGGGGAGTTTGTTGGCCACTTCTTCTTCTCCATAGCTAAAACACTAGTTTGTGGTGGCGGCCGGGCGTTTTGCGGGACTGTCTTTTGTAAAACTTGACGTTCAAAAAGTGCTGACTCTCAGCCTAATTCGAATAAATGACTTTTGAATTTGAATTTTGATTCCAGACAACATCTCCCTTTTAGTAATATTTCTGCATAGTCCCAAAATATTACAAATATAGCTGACCCGCGCAACTTCATTTGCGTCACATTTGCCATTAATGCTCCGCTCCTATTTGTCTTAGCGTGATGATATATAACCTTCCTCAATAAATGGGCTATCTAACACTGAAATAATTTTTCAAATCGGACCCGTAGTTCCTGAGATTACCCCCTACATACAAACTTACAAACAAATTTTACCTCTTTATAATATTATTAGTATATTAGTATTAGTATAGATTAGTAATAACTACTAATGTTTTCGACCTTGGCTGTAGAGTCAATGGGAAAAGCTTCTGGTCTACTACAGCTGACCCGCGCTGGATCGATTCCAATGACAGATTTCCCATGGGAAGATTTTCTGCTAGTACTACTTAATCTTTTCTAAAGAACTTGGGGCCCGAGTCTGCTATTACAATATTGTCAGAATGGTCGATCACTGATTTCAAAATTGTTGATTGTTGAAAGTTTGGTAATCTACTAACATAATGGCGTCATTATGACATTCCAATGATCAACCACTGACACGCCATTGAAAGAAATGGCAAATGAATGGTAATCTCGTACGTAATGACAGATGAATGTCTGACGTATGCGGTAATCTGCTAATATTTTGAAAGTTTATTTTGATCAGTGACCTACCATTGGAACGTCATTGTGCAGACATTGCATTTAAATACTTTTAAAATTCATAATTAGACAGCTCAGTATCAAAAACTCTTTGCTATAAATCCAGTTTGTGGAATATTATTGCATCCAAGAATGTATTCACTGCCATCAAATATTCTGGAACTAGTCAATGCAGTGCAAGCTAGAGAAAAAAGATGCAGGGAATCCAGAAGACGCCGTTTAGCCCGTCGGTTGATGAGAATCCACCCGAACCATTTTACTGATGTTACGGAGACGAAATTCGTAAAAACTTTCGCCTTGGAAAGGATCACTCGGTAAGGGGGTTAATTGACGAACTCATTCCCCTTATGGCCAGACCGCGTCGAAATGATAGTGTAGAAAGGTAGAAATGAAGGTGAGAAAACTGAATCTGACATTGATTTATTATTCTATAGCTGTAAACGCGAAATAGGTCCATTAATGTTATGTTTTTTATTGCAGATTCTAATAGCACTTCGTGCATCAGGGTACTAAAAAAATTTGGTTGGACCGAGTGCCCTTCATAATGTGTCGAGATCGATAGAAGAAGTTACAGAGGCAATAAATAAAATATACCACAAATATATTAAATGGCCTACACAATGTGATGAAAGGAATATTATAAAGACTAATTGAGAAATGAAATCTACCCTGACTGTTTTGGTTGTATAGCTTGTTGTACCTACCTAAGCAGAATCATTAAGATATTAAAAACTATGCAGGTTCTATAAAAATTTGAATTTTTATTGTTGGCAACCATGGCCGCACATACAGCACATGCTTTGCCCAACAACTGCAGGCAAGATTGTGAATGCATGTAGCATATTGTAAACATGGAAAGAGAACCATTCCCTTCTGATGAAGTATATGCAGAAGGACTTCGCTTGCAACAGGTATGCGATTTCTATTCCACTATCATTTTCAAATATGTATAATGAAGTTGGAATTTTATTAGGTAATTATAAATACTCTTAATAAAAAATCAACATTTAAATTAGTCTTTATTTCTCATTAACTAAATATTTATTTAACAATATTAAATTTTATTTCCAGCCAATTGAAAAATCTGAAATGTAAATATACTATATAAAACAAAAAAACATTTTGTCATTTAAATTATAAAACAAATCCAAGTTACAATACTAAAGAGGGCTGTCACAATTTTTCTTGAATTTTGGCGTTTTATTCGAGTTTTGATGTGTGATTTTGCTTCAGATATAGCCTTAAAAAAAAACACAAAAATTTGCCTAAGACAGTTTGATCATTTATCTTGGCAGTGTTCTAAATAAATATTTCAATTTGTTCACGTACTAAATGTTGCTTTAGGGAATCTTTTGATGCCTTGGTACACCGAAGATATAATTTAATCATTTATAAAAATGTCCACGGTACAACTGTATCTTCTACTTTGGAATGTTCAATTTATTACGATTCATACAGCAATACACCAAAAATAATTCTGTAAAACTGAGAGTTATTGACAATTTTCCGTACGAAACTATAATTTTTATCTATGAAATTATAATCCAAATTCAAATAAAAATATTTAATAATTAAGCTGGCGTTGCTATATTGCTTGAAAAAAAAAATGTTCTAATTAAAAGTAAAGTAAATATTTTTAAATAATTGTTGTATGCAATGCAAAAATCTTGTGACGCGCGGTATTCAACTTTAGTCAACCTGAGCAATTCGATTTTGTCAAAGCGCTCTTAATGTAGTAGTCTCATAATAATCAGTCTTCATACAAAATAGTTATAAAAAGATCTTCAATATTATAATCGTCATTATAATACGTCGTTTGTGCAAACACTATAATGACTTTTGTTCAGAAACTACAGAATTAGACTTATTCTCAGTGTCAGCAAATAGATTTCGTTCTGCTTTGTTAAAGAAACTGAAGGATTCCGATATATAGTTATTTGATCAGTCTTGTAGTCTTACTCGCATAGATTGTTCATTAGTATAGTCATATGAATTGTATATGCTGTGGATAACGGTGTGAGTTTCACATTTGTAATATCTTTGTTTATATTATTTGCGCAGATATAATGTGTTACTGTTTGTTTGTCCCAAATAAATAAATAAATAAATAAATTAGAAAAACAAATCATATTTAACTAATATAATAAAAAAATACAACATTAATCACTAATCAGTCTATTAATTTAAGAAGGAAAATAATTATGCAGCACCTAATTATCAATACCATCGAAAGGTGAACCGGGACCTTCTTGAAGGTCGGGCACTGCAGCTGTGCGATTCACTAAGGCAGAACATCTTTACAACCAGGAAATCATCGTTGAAACATCTGATGAGGCATCTATTCATCAGATGTTTCAACGATGATTTCTTGGTTGTAAAGATGTTCTGCCTTAGTGAATCGCACTACAGCAGGCTCTTGTTGACAGACTGTGGAGAAGAGAAATGCATAAACAAATTAACAGGTTAATGCAAAACCACCTCAATATTCTAGTGAAGTACGATAATGCTCTTATTATTATTAAAATGATTTAACTTTGTTACAGATCCACAGTATTGAACAAAATACAACCGAATTGAGACCCTCCTCCTTTTGGGAAGTCGGTTAAAACAGAGATTTAAAATAAATAAATTAATGCTGTTTTTATAAACACTGTTTCATTTCATCATTTATCTTTACAACCATTTGGAATGAACTGCTGGACATAGACTACTCCTAAAATAGATTTCATTTATAAGTCAAAAACTACTGCAGTGCGATTCTGTAAACATGTCGAAGTGAACACTTAGGCGAAGTGAACGACAAGTGAGCTGTCAAACCATACAAACAAGATGGAATGACCACTCACTTGGTGTTCACTGCACCTAAATGATCACGGTGAGATGTCAACAGAATCGACCTGCTGGATTGATCTCAAAATTCATTCACCACTAGAAAGTTACTTTATCACTGAGTAACATAGACCTATATTTTCTATTTTAATGCGGGTGAAAAGTTGGTACTTTGTATATAGCTTGTGTAACCTAGCGCTTAGTATCAGAGTTACAATCAAGATGTCAAATTCTAGGGACAATGTACTACTACTGATGTGAGCCTACACTTAACCCAAGCTTTTAAGCTTACCTGGAGGGGTTATATACTTTGTTTGTATTGTTTTCAATGCTCCTTAATACTCATTGTGGGTATGTTTGTAGCACACACAATGAGTAGAAGTTCCGATTTTGAGTGAAACCATTTCTTAAAGAAGAATTACCTATAAATCAACAGTAACCACCTTTTTTGACACAGATGTCACAAAGGAGTCCAAAGGGTTCATCAGTTTTTCTGTGGTGGAGCTCTGTTGGTTTATGGCCCCAGATAAATTGTTTAGGGCCTCAGCATGTTTTAAAGTTGCCTCGGCGTTCCTGGCTTCTATTGCGTCCAGCCTCGATTGAGCAGCTTCAAGAGCTGTATGGTCTCTATCTATAATACTTTTTAAGCTTATAACATACTTACGAGTGTTGTGTACAATAATTTCCTACTCAGCACACTCACAATATTGTTTAAAAGTTAGTTGCAATTTAGCTGCGTGCATACCAAATAGCTGTTTTATTTTATTTTATTTCTTAGGGACAATTAAACAGTTGCATCTTAAAGCGATACTATAAGGTTTTTAAGATAAATAGTTAAACAATATTAACCACATTATTGTCCACAGATTAATAAAATAATAACGGAAGCTGATTTTATGAATAATGATTTTAGTTTATTATTTGAATTAGGAGCTAATTAAAAAATTTTTTGCTAATCAACTTAAAGCGAGTTTTTTTATTAGACATAAAGAAAATGTCTATGTTGTTGATTGTACATAGGATGCTTTTAATACGTACCACAATCCTAAAGGATTTGTTTCGCACGCTGTCAAAGTCACTGGCGTAAACTAGTAAATAAACCAAGTTCAGTAAAATTTTCTCAAAGTCTTAACTCTCATAAACCACAAGACAGCTAATAAACGCTAAAAGTTACCAAATTAAAAACTTGTTGTACCTAATTAATTTAAGATTTCGTTAAATATTGCACCTGCCTGAAAACTTTGCTGAAGTAATTTTTTTATGAATACCAGAACACGTGGGTGGTTTAGTTGTAAAACTCTGGTGAATTTGTTAACCCATTGCAGCTGTGTAAATTATCTTATATAAACATTCTGGAGAGTAGCACTCTCTATAAAAATATAATGAAGTGGTAAAATACTTTTTAAAAGTAATATGTTTTTCAACGATCTTATTTTGGTACTTATTTACTTAAGTGGTAATGTGTGGGCTCCCACATAAGAAACGCGTTGTTTTCCGGTTTCTTATGTGGGATTGTTCCCTTTAATATTTTATATAATATAATGTTTATTATTTGTTGTTATTGCGGCAATAGAAGTACACACTCTGTGAAAATAATTTTATCCGTGAAAACGTTACTTTATACCGAGGTGCCAAGACTGGTATGGTGTTTATTGATGTGGGTTTAGTGTCGTCAAAATCCTTTTAAAGTTCGGGAGCCTTTTTAAAATTCCCACGTGGGGCAAAAATAAAGTAGATACCTACCTATACCACATAAACAGGTAGCTAGGTACGCTGTTTATTTCTTGTGATCAAAATTATACATACATTTTGATCGAAATGAAGCATTTATTTCCATTATTAAACAGCCATTTCATGTTCAAATCTCAAGAACGAAGAATGCAATATCCTTCAGTAGATAATGTCACTATGAAATATTGAAGAAATATTACAAATAAACTCTCATACTGCACTTCGTTTCATATCGTAAGTTATTGCATTTCTATATCTGCATTTAGCTTATTTGAAAAATCACGAGGGAAATGCAATTTAAAAAGATTTCCTTGGCATAAATGCTTGATAACATCGACATACATTTCCAATAAGTACTTGAGGTTTTAGGTCAAGAGTGAAGATTTCACTTCTATTCAATCGAGCCTGATTGTCAACCACATCGGTTACCATGAGGTGAGATAGTGGTCAAACGTGAGCAGTCCCATTAAAATAAATAGACAAATTTTAACAGTGTTCAGTAAGTACGTCTAACAAAAGATATCCATGCAAAATCAAAAGTGATTTTATTTTGATCTAGAATCTCTTTTTTTTTCTTATAAGTACCTATCTAATGCGTTTTTTTTCCATAGTCCTTATTTGGTGAGGAGCTCGTGGCTAAATAATAACAGCCGCACAGGTCGATCTTCAAGGTAAAGCAACGCTTGCCGAGGTTGGTCTGTGGATGGGTGACCATCTTAACATACCGAGTTTCCTCCGTGCCTCGGAAAGCACGTTAAGCTGTTGGTCCCGGCTGTCATTTGGAGATCTTTGTCAGTCGTTACGGATAGTCAGAAGCCAGAAAATCTGACACCAGTACCGAATAACCCAGTTAATGGGTTCTGGAGGTCTGGTAGGCAGCCGCTCTACGTAAAATACTGGTATTCAACTCAATCCGGTTTTACTGGAAGCCGACCCCAATATAGTTGGGAAAAGGCTAGGCAGATGAGGTGAGTCCTTATTTGGTGGTTGGAATGTTTTCTTAACTAGCTGATGTCCCCGGCTTCTCCCGCTTGACAAATTATGTATCTACTAAAACCTTCCTCGAGAAATCTTCATCTATCCATTGGTGAAAACAGCATGAAAATCGGTGCAGCAGTTTTCGAGTTCATCGCGAACAGACAGACAGACGTGACGGAGGACTTTGTTTTATAATCTGTAGTGATAGTGAAGTTTTCTTTCTATTTTAATTGGATTTATTTTAAAGCTGTGAAGTGACTGGTATCATAACCATATTATTTTCAATTACATTATAACACATTGCAGATGTCAGCACTACTTTGTATATATAAATGCCCACTAAGCAGAGCTGACAATCATTTATGGTTATGTTAAATGGGAAACATTATCATTAAACATCAGCGTACGTACCCGAAGACCGCCAAATAGTCCTTTGAGACGCCAGGGCTTGCCAAATCACCAGCAGCTTTAACGTAATGACCACCATAAGATCGTAAATGTATGGATAATTTACGAGCTAAAATATTCATCTTAGCTGCTGGCAGCTAAGATGAGCTAAGTGCAGCAATATGTTTTATTTTGAAATTAAATCACTAATTGCTGTGTTTTTATAGCCTATTTTGTACATCACTGTTGAAAAATGCCTCCTCTTTCCAAACCCTATCATGTCTTGTATCTATCTCGGGCCAATTACTCAGGTGCTAAATAATCAAATCATAATTAAATTATTTCCATGAACACAGTACATTTATACATATTGTCACAATCATGATAAACGAATACACATAAATATACAACGAAAGACAGTACTCCTGTCTCCTAATATTTTTTTTTTCTAATAGTAATTGTTTATACGGCCAGCTCACCATAGTATATTGTTATTTATTCATAATCAAGCAACATAAGACTTATTATTTGGCAATAGGCACAATGAAATATGATTTCAGTGAACAACATACAAGACATAGAATAAAATAAAATAAGTTTAGTATAATCGTTTTATTTGTCTTTGACGTTCTCGGTTCTCTGGGGCCGTGGTTCTTTGGTAGGCGTACGACGAAGCCAACTCGCAAAGGCCGAAATTTCCAATGGAATGAGGCACCAACCGCCAATAATTCCTAGTATGCGGATTGCGGCTATGAGTTTTATTATTATGAGCCTGTACGGTCCCACTACAGGGCGGTTCCTTCCACTTTTGACTTCTTTCACAAGTATTGGTCAGTCGTACGTTGGATAAATAATAAAAATAAATACAGATTGTCAAAACCAAAACGAAAGGCTGCAGAAAAATCTACAATGAAATAACATGGCCCCCCTCCCCCTAAACCCTTGACGCTAAACGATAATTTCCGATAACTACCCTACAACATTAGGTTTCCGATACCGGTTAATTATGCGGAACGTATCATTAATATCCGACATTAATCGACGTCGGTAGAACATCGATTTTAGGTCAGCGACGGGCCATAAAGTATATTTTGATATAAGCTTTTATAAAAAGTTACGAAGTGAATAATTCACTGCTCACAGTCTCAAGTTTTGTAATAAAAATGTGTAAAACACGCCTCAGTAATTCTTTTCAGTTTTTAGGCAGGTGTCTGAAACCTAAAACAGCCTTTAAAGGTAAATTAAAAGTAGCCTAAAACAACACTTTTAGGTTTAATGGAACTTACTGGGTCATTTTGAAAAATAGGCTACGTAAATGGAGCTCTTAAAAAATTACGTAAAACTTCGTTTTGGCAAAGACAATCTAATCTAACGAAGTAATTTAGTATTCTTTTAAGGCAATCGTCAGTCTTTGGTGTCTACTAAAAATAGTTAAAAACTAAATTAAATAAAAAAAATAATATAATTATCTATACTAATATTATAAAGAGGCAAAATTTTTTGTAAGTTTGTAAGTTTGTATGTAGGGGGTAATCTCAGGAACTACTGGTCCGATTTGAAACATTGTTTCACTGGTAGAAAGCTACATTATCCGTGAGTGGTATAGGCTATAAATTATAAAGATATCATGTATATTAGTCGAACTATCTCAATTTTTGTCTATCCAGGCAGAAAAAAATAGCTCTTACAACAGAGTTATTTGCGTGCGCTGCCTTAACAGTTGTATATAATTGAAAACAATGTAAAGCAACCTGGTCCGCCTATAATAGTTCTACAAAAAAATCCGCGGCACCCTATTTCTATCTTTTATATTTTAGCAGATATAGTAGCTTTTATGTGTTAAAAAAAGTATTTTTCGACGTACTTATCTTTGGACGATTTTTTAAACAACAAAATATTAAACCTTATCGAAAAAAATGTTATTTTGATCACAAGAACATCATAGAGATACGATTTGCCCAAAACAGTAAGTCAATTGGTTGAATAGTTTCGAAGATAACATAAAATTACTAAATCGCAAAACGCCGCCCGCGCCGTCCATTCACGAACCGCATTAGAACATGCTTTGTACGGACGTTTTATCCATTACCCATAGACGGCGTTGTGCAATTACGTCATTTTTCTGAATCGTGGTGTTAAGATTTTCCGCGGATTAATGACCCTCTCCAGTTATTATTTAACTTTTGTCGTTTGGTAGGTAAGTTGTACGTAGTTGATTGAATGTTGTTGGTCTTTAAAATTGTTTTGGTTGCTCGGTTTCTCAAAACACAATTACAATATTACTTCGTTCTCATTCTTCGAGTTCGAAGCTGTGATATTTCTGTTTTTGGGATATCGGACAGTTTCAGCGATTGTTTATCATGCCTTAAAGGATATCACAACTTTCCCGTCAGACATCCCAGACATGAGACAAGAGCAGCTCGAGTACGCCGTACGGAAGAGCCTCTCGAGGAATAGAGAAAATATTTCGCAAGCACTCGCTGGGAAATCTAGCTCCGAGCGTTCACAGCGGCTTGCTAACCAAAACTGGAGAACATCGCAGGTCCGTGCTCGGGAATCTAGCGCTGAACGTGCACAGCGTCTCAGTGATTTAAAGCAGCATGGCTCTGCAACAAGGGACAGGGAGTCTAACGCTGAGCGCTCGCAGCGGCTCGCTAGCCTAGCTACATACATATTATTATGCAATAAAAACAAAACCCTCCTTTTGGCCGTCAGGAAATAAATCATAGCAGTCAGTACTAACCGAACCACACTCATAATTTCATCACAAGTTAAAATGTTTACCGCCCAACGAAGTGGGCACGGGTCAGCTAGTGTAATATAACCTTATCCTCTCTAAAGTAATTATACATTGCTTCAGGTAGCAATTGTACTTCTGTTCCTTTCTTCAAAATTAATTTGGAAGTAAATCTTATGCAGGTACATTCGACCGAACATCAATGCGCAATGGTATAACTTAGACCATATGCAAGAGGCGTAGCATTCTAACGAAGTTCAAATAGCGTGAGAGGCCATCCTAGTACAATATAGTTGGCGCGAAGCACATGGTTGCATGTACTAATGCCATAATGATTCATTTGTAAGAGAGAGAAGAAACTGTACAGAAAAAAGGGTAGTGCTATGTAAGTATAGCACTACCCTTTCTTCAAAACGGAGGGCAAGGACACGTCGTAATTTAGGCAGCTTTAACTTTGTTATAAATGATTTGGTGCTTCCCTTACCAAGAGCAGTCTAATATATTATAGTATTCAGCTTAACGTGTCTGAATACAAGTCTATAATTTCTTAACGCACACTCTGTTAGCACATCAAAAACTTTTGTCAAATCTAAGAGTAACACTAATTACTAACTTTCGATGTAATGTTTACTAATTCAGTATAAATATTTAATTAGTTACTGATTACCTAACTTTTCCTTCAGTTAGTACCTAAAACAATCCAAGTCTAATCCTAAGTACCTATATAAATAAATAATGTGTTGTACATTGTTCTCAGGCTGTTTCTTTCAAGTATTTTATTTTATTATTATCCTTGACTAGTTTTATCGCGTGGCTATGCTTTAGTGACTGTCCCCTCAGGATTAAACTACACTGATACTGATTAACGAATGGCACACTATTGAAATATGTTATAAGCTTACTTGCAGCCAGGGTTACAGAATTCACAGAGGGGCCCGAAAGGGCCGACGCCTGCCGGAGTCGCGGAATTATTCGCAAGAGACACCGTGGCTCTGGAACACAAAGGGCAATGAAGGAACATGGATGGGTTTTAGTCAGTAGAAGTCTGACACTCTCTCCCGCTACACCTAGAGCGGGAGGAGTCATTGGATGATTTCCCATCCCAAAAAAAAAAAAAAAAAAATTGGTTACAGAATTTGTTAGAAAGAGTTTCCACGACCCTGGAACGCAAAGGGCATTTGGAGGTGTATGGATGGGATTTTGTGATTAAGAGTTTGGATCTTCCGCTCTACCCCGACCGAGAGCTCTGGTCAACCGCTATGCTCTGCCGCGAGTCCATTAATGACTTTCCATCATTAAAAACAAAACCGGCCAACTGTGAGTCGGACTCTCACACGAAGGGTTCCGTACCATTAACCGAAACAAACACGTTTCTTGTGTGTGTTAAATTTGAATTTAATTGTTTTTATTTGTTGTTATAGCGGCCATAGAAATACGCACCTTGTTAACATTTAATTTTCAACTGTCTACCTATTACAGTTTTTGAAATACATCCCGCTGAGAGAAGCCAGACAGACGGAAGGCCGGATGGACAGACCGACGGACAGAAGCGTTGATGAATAATGCCTAAGATATTATAATTGCAAGTCTAGAATTTCTTAACACCGTCTCTAACTTACCCAGTGAAGTCTAGTAACTCCAAATAATTGATGATTAACAAGTTACTGATTACTTTTCCTTTGTACTTACCTTTAATACATCCTAACTTCTATCCTAAGTACATACATTTTTTAGTATGCATTGTTCGCAGCTTGTTTCTTTCAAGTTTATCCTTAACCAGCTTTAATCCTCGGCTTTTCTTACGTGTCTTCTGTCATTCGATTAAAGCCTAAAATACTGAGTACAAATAAAGTAGTTATGTCTTTATTTCTTGTAATTGAAATGGATTTATTATAATGGAAGATGGGTAGGCCTTTAGTCTGGGACGCTACTTGTGTCGACACTCTTGCGCCATCCCATCTTCCTAGCTCGTCGTGCTGTACTGGCACTGCGGCTGTTGAAAACCTCAAACGGCGGAAATATATTATAATAACTTTATTGTCAAATACATTTTTGAGCCATTTAGGGTGGAAACTCATGGACCATGATGCTCACGTGTTATTTAAAGATCTAGCAAAACGCTTAGTTCACGCTTCGTGTGATCCAAGTGCTGGCTTTACCTCGGACAGAGGTAAAGCCAGCACTTGCCATACAACGTGGCAATGTCGCCAGTCTTTTGAGCTCACTTCCAGTCGATAGCGATGGGTACGAATTTTTTGTCGCCATATTTTAGTTAGGATTTTTATTTTCTATTTTAACTGTATGTAGTTTCTCCTTTAGATAAGTGATAATTATTAGTCTTTTAAATTAAAGTTTCATTTTTGGTCCATACGAAAAGTCAATCGCTATAATACTGTGCGGAAGGTGTAATGTTCCACCGGGGCCGCCATGTACCGCATCTTAGGAAGGTGTGGTGAGGCTGGGTGATGACAGGAAAGAGCATATCGAACTCATGTGAATCCATTAACATGAGTTCGATAATGTCGGACAGATCTTACGATATCAGTTTAAAATATTTTGTAGCATAGAGATATAGCTTCGAAAATGTTTTAAACACCACCTGCTCCCGTGAGTGTTGACGGCAAACTGATCGAGCGATCGAGATACACTGCTCTCCCATCTCGGCGCGTACATATCTAATGCCGCGGCTACACACTCCGTCTTGCCTGAAAGCTAGCCTGCATAAACCAGTTCGTGCAGGTAAGTGCACGTCTTTTTGTACAGTCACGACTGCGCAGCTCGGGACTGCAGGCATGCTCGCAGGCAAGACGGAGCGTGTAGCTGGGGCATAAGGCGCAATACAGAGAGGTCCTGGTCGAATAATAGTAAAAGTTTATCGCTTTACCTGACCTTTTAGGTAAAGCCTAGAAACAAATTAGTGCTTCGTTACTATAACTGATAACTATACTTACCTAAGTACCTATAACATATCCTAATTCTAATTCTTAGTACATAAATATTGTACTGTTCTCAGGCTGATTCTTTTAAGGGTTTTATACCGTGGCTTCTCTCCCGTTGCCTGCCCTTGATGATTGAAAGCCTATATGACACTCAGCGGTAGGTGTAGTGAAAGACATCTTTGCAAACTTATAAAAAAGGTATCGTTTCACCTACCTCTTTATCTAATTTGATCGATTTCGGTAATTCTTTTACTAATTGGACTACACTATCCCATGTCACTTGGGATAGGCGCAAAACGTTTTTTTCATCCATTTGTTCCTATAACCCGCCGCGCTATCACTAACTCCCTTTTCTTTCATGTCACTCCTCACAGAATCCATCCATCTTTTTTGGCCTCCTTCTCGCTCTCCATCCATCCACATTTATTTTCATAACTCTTTTAATTACATGCATTTCATTCCTCGTCTTCACATGAACATACCACGACAAACGGTTCCCTTTCAACTTTTCCACTCACTGACGCCACTTTAATATACTTACCTCTAATGTAAACTGTATTTGTTCTTCTCCATAGGGTCTACTCTTTGGAACGCTCAACTGCTGCGCTGGAGATAGGGTCGGTGAGTTTGTTTTGTTGCAGAATAACTTGCTACTCTTGTCGCTAGCGCGGCAGAATTAGCTTCATCTATTTGACTGACATACCTTGACTATTCAAAAATGCCTGTAAACTGGTATATTTGAAATAAAGGATTTTGTATTTGTATTTGTATTTCTAAGAAACTTTTAATAAATGCTTAATTAATAACTGAATACTAAACTTTGCCTTTACGCACTTGTCTCACCACATCAGCGAGTAGCGAGTAAAGCTTGAAACTCCAAACCAGTGCTCAGCGAGTAGCTAGTGAAAAGTTTCAATAGTCTTGACGCTCGGCTTTTAGCGAATGCCTGTGTGCAACGGGCGATTACTCGCAATATTCGGCCCGCACTACAGGTAGAAATTACCGCTGGTTAGTGAGTTCTGACCGCCAAGCGAGCATCGCCGAGCGAGTGTCGCTGAGCGGGTACAATCTTTGACAGCCCTTGTCACTGCGATCAACCAGAGGTATGAGCCGCTCTCCGGCAGTGTGAACAGCCAACTATCGACCAGAAATGTGTCTCTTTTACTCACACAAGATATGTATTTGTCCCTTTCCTCAGCGAGCAATAGTCGACAGCTAATCGCATACTCGCCTGATGTAATGGTGAGAAAAGTGCCTTATACCTAGAAAATCTTAAGTTCATAAATAATGTACTGTACAATGTTCACAGGCTGTTTCTTTCAAGTTTGCCCGTAATAAGGTATTCAAACCGGCTGCCTCGCCGGCGGGGGTTAAGCCCGGGTAAATTAATAGGCACTAGGAGAAGGTCGAGCAATAGATTTCTCTAAACCCAATGATCCTCGTTTGTGGTCAGAGGTTGTGGGCTACACACCGTTGGGTTTATGGTTGTATCTGGCTTTATACAGCAGGTGGCCGTTAATATGTTACGTTGAGTTTCAAGAGTTTGGACTTCTAGTATTGTTTATATTAGTCATAGTTCCATGAAAGTCAGTTTCTGATGGTAGACGAAACATTAAAATTGCTTTTGTATGAATAATATTGTACTTTGCCCATGTGAAAGACGGAAATTATCCTAAGGAAACAGGTTTGTCCCAGGTTTAAAACTATCATATTTTATATTTCAATAGCTTTATTGAAACATTTATGATAATTAATTTGTCCGTGTTTAGACACGGTCTACCTGCGTACCTACCATGTTTCATCCAATTCTGTTCAGCCGTGACGAAAGGAGAAAAAAAAACAGATAGAGTTATCTCATTTATAATTTTAGTAGGTATGGATAACAATGCAACACGTCTGTATTTTCCTAAGAGCAAAAATATTATTTCACAAGCTGTTTCCCGCCGCTTCGTTCGCGTATATTTCGAAAAGTTAAATTTTGTCGCTATGTAAGATCGCTGAGGTAATAATATAGGTCTACATATAGTCAACATCTAGCATTGCTTTCCATGGAAGATGGGTAGGCCTTTAGTGTGGGACGCTACTTGTGTCGATACTCTTGCGCCATCCCATCTTCCTAGCTCGTCGTGCTGTGCTGGTTCTGCGGCTTCGGCTGCTGAAAACCTCAAACGGCGGAAATATAGTAGCCTTATTGGCAACTACATTTTTGAGCCGTTTGGGGTTGAAACTCTTGGACCGTGGGGTCCGAGTGCTCACGTCCTATTTAAAGATCTTGCAAAACGCTTAGTTGACGCTTCGCGTGACCCAAGAGCTGGCTTTTACCTTGGACAGAGGATAAGCATTGCCATACAACGTGGCAATGCAGCCAGTCTTTTGGGCTCACTTCCAGTCGATAGCGATGGGGACGAATTTTTTGATGCCATTTTTAGTTAAGAGTTTTTTTTTTTCTCTATTTTAAGTGTATATAGTTTGTTCTTTAAATGCATTGCTTGACTTCTCTTAGAATAAGACATTTGGGAGGGTGTCCTGCCTTTTCGCAGAAAATTGTTTGTCAGATTATCACTTGCCAACCAACGTTTCGCCGATGTTTCACTTTGACAACTAACGATTAGCAAATTTTTGTATGACAACGTTTCATTTGGTAGAATTATTGTTAAGCTGATTATTATAATGACACAAAACGTTTGGGACATTCATCATTTGTCAACCATTTCACTAGGCCACACAACTATTAGACGAATGACGTTTTGTCAGTGTAAAGTTAGGTTAGGTTAGAGTATGACAAACAACGCACGATCCGAGCGAGCGAAGCGAGCGAGCCGCGGCAGTGGCCGGCGATGTGCCAGAAGCGAATTGTAATATTACATAATTATTAAACGAAACCCAACTAGATTTGGTAAACAATTTACAACTAAATGAATATTACGCAAACTAAAACATTTTGCTACTTAAAAGTTGGCATTTTAAAAAGTGTCATTATGAAAAGCAGACCAAACGTACAGTTGGTAACTGTGAGGTTGGGAAATAAAACAAAATTATATGATAAGTTGGCAAATGATTATTCGGCGAAATAAAATTCTACGAAACGTTGGTTGGCAAGTGAAAATCTGGCAAACAATTTTCGGCGAAAAGGCAGATAACCATTTGGGAGACTGCCTTGCAAAGCACCGGCTGTATCATCTCGTCTGTTCAAGAAACCGCGTATCCCCGCTATTTATCGTAATGAGAAACTTCTGCACACGACGTTGAAAAAAGTTACTAAGGTTATTAACACGCAATAGAGCTAAAGTTGGCCATGGATATAACAACCAGAAAAGTTCTCTACCCCCACCGCAACGGTTAGAATAGAGAAGAGACTCCGTTATCCGCACTTTGAGCTCCATTCGGTCCATTGCGTAGGTATTATTTCATTGATATTATAATGTTGCGACTTTATTATTCCCCTAACTAAAATTGAATAGTTAGGCACATATTGAAGTATGATGTGCATAATACAATACAATCTGTTACTCAATGGTAGAGCTCATGGCTTAATAATAACAGCCCCACGGGTCAATTTTCAAGATTTAGCAACGCTTGCCAAGGTTGGATGGGTGACCATCTCAGCATAACGAGTTTCTTCCGTGCCTCGCAAACACATTAAGCCGTTGGTCCCGGCCGCAATTTGTAGATCTTTTGCAGTAGTTAGGGATTGTCAAAAGCTAGTAAATCTGACTCCAGTCTGGCCAAGAAGTACCGTGTTACCCAGTTAATGGGTTGTGGAGGTCTGGTAGGCAGCTGCCTAACGTAAAATACTGGTGTGAAGCTGTACTTGGTTTGACTGGAAGCCGTCCCCAATGTAGTTGGGAAAAAAGGCTAGTCAGATGACTTAATACCGCGTGTATCTGACATCGACGCACAAACGATTTCCATGGGTCCGGGGCATGATTCTGGACACCCTAGACTTAGAATTTTTCGTCGGCTTTTTTCTCATTTTTTTCAAGAGTTTTTTTTTACTTTAGACTGCTCATAATCGTTATTCTGACCTAACCCAATGAGATTTTTAATAAAGAAATAATTAATTAACTACTTTCACCAAAAAGAGCAATCTGAATAAAGCCACAAATAATATCAGCTCAGCTGAGCTGATAATTTGTAGTACTCTTGAAAAAAATGAGAAAAGAACCGACGAAAAATTCCAACACTGGGGTGTCCAGAATCATGCCCTGGACCCATGGAAATCGTTTGTGCGTCGATGTCAGATACACGCGGTATATATGTCACTAGTTGTGGCTTGTAGCAACCGTATAAAATGCTTACCACTTTAGCAAATATCTTGAAGATTATTAGCAGATGACTAGTGGGGTCTATTTTTGCGTGAGCTTTCAATATCGAGTCGATCCTGAGTAGGCCTCACAGGGACGGGTCAAGAGTCTTGTCTTTATATCTATAGGTTTACACACAACGTTTTTGCTTTGTAGAGCACCCGTAGGAATATGAAGGAGTTTCTGAAATATTGGTCACGTTTCTGAACCAGAAATAGATTGAGTCGAAAAATCTGCGATTGTTCTCATAAATTGAATTTGGTAGTTAGACGAAAATAGTAAGTAGTCAGCGGATCAAGTTATTTATTAAGAAACCGTGTTGCATTGTACAGTGGTTGGTATACTTAATTGTTTTTTGACCCGTCTTTACCATATTTTACTCCATAACAGAAGATAACTTTAGTCTTTTGATGTCAATCAATTATGTCGATAGTACAGAGGCAGCTTTACGTCTTAGAGCGAAGCCACACTGCTGCGTTGCGCTGCGTTACGTCGTCACAACGTTGACATTTACATGCATTATTTGTTGTGGCGTGCATCCAAATACGCGCTACTACCTATACACGCTGCAACGGAGCAGTGTGGCTTCACCCTTACAGGCATTCTCTGCCAGTCAAGCAATTTCTGGATTGTATTTATATTTTTCTCAAACATGCTTGGAAATGTGAGCATTATACTGACAACCTTCTTCGAGGTAAATCTAAATTGCTGTAGGTACTGGCCGAGCAGCAAAAGTTGTATGAAAATCCATATCAATCGTGTTTTGCTGCCAAATAAATTACATAGTAAACTCATATCTTTCGTGTAATATAAAAATGGAACGATCTTATTTTCCGAAACATGGCATTTAAGGAGGTAACTTATCAGAGGTTCTATTTGAATTTCGAAATGGCTTGCAAATAGAAAGCTGTTTATTGAAATTAAAACTGCACACTTTTACGCGGGAATAATTATTGTTGTTGGTTATTCGACATTGATTTTGAAAAGTAATTGTATTTTAATTTCCGCGCATTTTTTAAGAAAAGTACTACACAAGCCTTGGCCACAACTAGGCATTGATGGACTTACGTATGTGTGCCTCGGCTCTGCCTCGGCCCACATTTACACGTGGTCCATCAATGCCTCTTTTGCTGGCCGCTGCAGTAGTGTACTACAGCAGATCTGGTTTACACCTGTTTCTAGGGGGCTACTCTCTAAGCCCGAAGTCCGTAGTTTCGGGCTTAATTGCGGGCGTATTTTACTCCGTATCACCTAGCCACTAAGAATTAATGACAACAGGATTCGTCAGTGATTGTCAAATTGTGTTGTCATTCATTCTTAGTTTGGGTTCGGGGCTAATCATATAAGTCCGTCGCCCTCCCAGAATATTACCCGTAAGAAACGGTAACCTTTACAAAGTAAACAAATACGTTATTCAATGTCTTGAAGTTTCTTTACCAGTTTAAATTTTGAAGTCGAATTTATGCTGCCCGGCAATAAATTGAGTTGTCAGTTTCGAAACCACTTCTGAAACTTAAGTGAAATGTTCTTTTGGTCCAAATGCAGGGTACAAAGCTGACCTCTTTGATATTTTACAATACTATTACATTAGTGGAACGATATTCCGAAAATGATTTCCATGTTTTGGCTGCCAAATGGGAATAGCAAAACGAAAATCGGAGATGTCGTGAGTTTAATGTTGGTGGACATTGGGGAATTAAAGTCAATTACTTGAATAAGATTTTTTTACAGGGTTACTTTGAAGGCAGTGCGTTCATCTTGTGTCCAACATGTAATAAATATCATTTATAGAACACTAGCTGACCCGTGCAACGTCGTCTGCGTAACAATTTTCATTACTGTTCCGCTCCTTTTGGTCTTAGCGTGATGATATATAGCCTATAGCCTACCTCGATTAATGGGCTATCTAACACTGAAATAATTTTTCAAATCGGACTAGTAGTTCCTGATTTAGCGCGGATTGACTAGATTAGCGCGTTCAACCAAACAAACAAACAAACTCTTCTGCTTTATAATATTAGTATAGATATCAAATTCCTTTGGGATATTTTCCAGCCAGCACGCATTATTCATGTTTTTTGTGCTGTACCTGTAATTTTGGCAACGAACTTTTTGAACGCTGTTTAATATTTCTTTAAAAGGACCCATGTCAGTTGCCTACCTGCCCAAAACTCTCTCTGTCGTATATCAGTCCTCGCCGGGACTCGTACGGTCAAGTTTACATATCCCTATGTCCCTCATCCCCGCAGTGCCGCTTAGCAACTTAACTTTAAGCAGGTACTTTACTTCTATAACTGGGACAGGAGTGAAAAACATTGAAGTGTATTTTAATTTTCTTCTTTTTTTCATGTTGAGATTTTTTTTTACTTGAGATGGATTTGGTCTTGTTTCTGTGACAGAGACAAAGTCAACTTACTCTGCACTTATATTCAATCGTACCTAATAAGTGAGGACTACTATGGAACCAGTGAAAGATTTTCTTTGGCCTATATTAATATTTGACTACGAAAAACTTAATAGGGACACTACACACGTTTGCTGGGGAGTTGTAGTAGGCCCCTTCATCTCCACAGCTAAATCACTAGGAAGTGGTGACGGGCAGGCGTTTTCGGGGACTGTTTTTTGTAAAACTTGACATTCAAAAAGTGCTGGCTTTCAGCTTAATTTGAATAAATGAATATAGAATTATAGATTTTTGAATTTTGACACATCATCACCCACTTTCTTTTTACTCACGATTTGAAATCGAGTCATATTAAAAGGCTCCTACTATTGTGCCAATTCGATTTTTTCCCACAACAATGTACGAGAGATCTGAGTTATGATCGAGTGATTAAGATCAGTAAGCAGTTTGAGTTAGAAACTTAACTAATAATGTAAGGAACAGCGACGAATACATTTTTTTATTGACACAAAATGCTCGGTAACATCCGCAGTGATCCGGACCCATCATCGGACAGGGAGAGAGAAGGGAGTCACCCAACTAGGTAAAAAGTCCTGTAATATTAATAATTGAATTAAAAAAAAAAACATTCATCTCCACCCCTTTATTGAAAAAGTGGATGTGAATTAAAGAAACGGGCCAATTTCAAAGCGTACTGTCAAAAATATTTATCAAAATTGGACTACTCTGCAAAATGCATGCGTGTCGACTTGAGAACTTCCTTCGTTCTTTTTATTCAGTGTAAAAGCTTTTTACCTTCAACAACCTATAGCCAATGTATTCCGTACTTAGGTTTACCATCCCTGCTCAACGTACTCTCAGGGAGAAATTACAGTAGGCGACTTGCTAACGTCTGGTTTAAGGCAACGGCTCTATGTTTGTATTCTCTGAACAATCCCCAGCTTGTGATAAAATTAACGCTGAGGCTTTGCGGCTACCATGTTTATTGTACTAACAATTTCGTGTCGAATACTTTCGACGGATATTTTGCTTTCCTTCATTTGTTTTCGGGTCGTTAACTTTGATCAGTGTTGGAGATTATGTGGTGATTTTTACTTGCGTACAAAGTATTTCGAACTGAAAGTACCCAAGACTGTGTGTTCTTTCTGTCATTTCTTTTTTGCGTAGTAAACTACACTTTAAAATTTTGCTCTATGTTATGGTGTAATTTTCAGCTCGAGATTCTACTCCTTTTTAAAGTCACGTCGCTTTATAAAAATATCTAATAAAAACTTACTCTTGATAAAATTAACGAAAGTTATGAAATAAAGTTTTCAGCTTTAACCTAAAATTTGACAAAAATAATACTTTTAGGGCTACCATTACGATTATTCATTCCCTGTTTTAATATAATACAAAATCAATAATAATGTTGGTTAATTGAAAAACACTGCAATTTACCTAACAAAAGTAAAGAAAACAGTAATTTCTCATTACTTTTGCCTCTGAAAAAAAGAAACGCTATTTTTCCTTCAACACAAAAGGCTGTATATTTAAATTCCTTTGTATAAAGCAAATGGGAGTAATGCAAGAGCCCATTCTCTTTGCAGTCACGTAGTCAAGTAATGATGAATGCATGAAGACTACTGTCTCCTGAACATCTGCGCTAAGCGGGCTCTGTATTACAAATGAGACAGTTTGATGAATGCTACGGCTTTACGGGTTCTGCAGAATTGGTTATTAGAGAGAAGTGATGTATGGGTGTGGGTTCTTTATATTATATGTGTAGGAAAAACTTAGAATCTTACATTAGATTATATTGATGAAAATGGTAGAAGAGTTTTCTTCTTAGTTTACGTTACCGTTAGTATCTAATAATATCGCTATATACTCGCTTCCATCTTCGGCCTAATCATCACTTTCCATCAGGTGAGATTTGGGCCAAGAGTTTCCCGTTTTACATTAAAAAAAAATATCTATCGATTTCCGCAGGCACAAATTTTGTGAGATCTACTAAAGTCTTTACCTATAAGGAGTTTAATATAAATTTCAGGTCAAGTGAGTCATTTTGCGCTACAAACAAATCAATATCTACTATCATATTCATAACATGAATTAATTATTCCATTCTTATGAACTGCAACTTTACTTTTGAAAAAATAATCAGGTACTAAGATATCGCAATTAGGAATGAGACCTCCAATAGGCCTATACATAGGGTGAGTTACGTTTCTGGTGTACAAAATTACAGTAAAGCATTGTCTATCTATCTGTATGACTACTTAAGTATAAGTAGTCATACTATAAGTAAACAGAGGTCCTACAAAAATTCAGCTTTCGCCCTGTAAAGTTCGGTATTCTTTCACCAGAGGCCAGCAATTTCCCGTTTTAAATGCTCCGACGGATCCTTACAACAATCATGGCTAACAAGGCGATTATTACACCGCTGGGTTTTTTCTCATTCAACGTCGTCAACACCACGGATGTAGAGAATCTGGATACGGCATGCTAATTGGGATTAAGTCACCCCGATTGGTGTACAGTCCTGAAGGCTGAAGGTAAATTCTCGTGCTAATTTCATTCAATTTCAACATCATGGCAGCAACAATCTACGTCAAATAATTGTCAAAAAGCGAAAAATAGATGTTTTTGAAAGTTTGCGACTGCGATACAAAAGCTCCTTAAATATACGAGAATTCGGCACTTAATGGAACAGGAGCTCCATTAAGTGCCGCATATAATAACTGCGGCGTTTATGTAAACCTCCAATGGATTTTTACTGCCTCACTTTTAGGTTCTTGGGTATTGGTTAACTAAGTGTTTAACTAACGTTATATGATAAAGAGTAAAAATATTTTTTATTCTTTGCACGGTTCCTGAGGATACGTAAGTGAAGCCACGGCAAAAAAAATATAACGATAAATGATATTTATTTTGTAAGTAGGTTGTAAATAATTTAACACTTTTACACGTCAATCTTTTTTGGTCATTATAAACTAGATGAGGCCGATAACTTCTTTTCATTTCATTTGTTTTCAAAACAAACATAATTATTTAAATTATGATTAGCTGACTTTTTTACAAGTCGTCTACCGTCCGATTTCTAAAAAGTCTCTAGTGCTATCTCTATCGCGCAAATGTGGCTATGTTCTTAAAAGTCAATTGATTTAGTAGTTTTCACAATTATTCGGGGACATACAAAACATGACATAATTAACCAACGACTTTAAAAATAAACATTTAATACATAATGTATAATTACTGGTCTGCGTTCAATATTTTATTTTATTGTACGTCTAAAATCACTTTGCCTTGAGTGTTTTTACGCTTTACACGGTTAGAAGCAAGAGCACTGTTCGTAAATTTAATGTACGAACACAAACAACGTTGCAGCTTGCACTATCTATTTCTCTAAATCCTTGGTTTTAGCCTTCTATTTCTTTTGTTCTACTATTTTTACTCCCGGATCGCTGGCACAAGAAATCCCTGGAAAAAGTAATTGCTTTCATCTCTGACTTTTATCAAGAATTTTATAAATATAGGCGTTATTTCACCGAAATGTATTACGACTAAACATCTTAGCTCTTTTATATGGATCTGATGGAACTTGAGTTTTTCACATCAAGACAACACTTAACATCAAGCTACGAAATCTTCCTGCCAGAGTTGCGGAATTTGTTCGAAAAGGTCACCATGGTCCTGGAATGCAAAGAGTATTGGGAGGAACAGGGATGGGTTTTAGTCAGTAAGAGTCTGACACTCTCTTCCGCTCCGTCCAGAGAGAAGCAGAGAAGAGAGGAGCAGGAGTCGTTTGATGATTTTCCACCCTTAAAAAATCTGCGAAATCTTACAAAAACAAATATTATGCTGAAACAAGAAAACTAAAAAGTTTGACAGTTTTTTACTACAATGATAAAAGCCGCAGTCTCATGCATAATTGGTTTTCTTCCGCACCACCAGGCTTACAGACACGAAAAAGTCATACTTATGGGTAGATAAGAATTCCTGCATGTGAGTGTTGATAAGTTCTTAATTCATATATATCTTACAAACAATTGCCGAATAGCAATTTCTGTACAGTACTTAAGATTAAGAGAGAAATTTGCGACTTCGTATATTTTCAGTCCTTCGAGCCGGGTATTATCAGAGCGAGCTCTTTCTTCTAGATAATATTAAATATCAGTTAGTTACATTCCCTCAAGGCAAGTTTTTTAGCAAAACAATAAGCCGAGAGAAATTTTATTATATCTTGAGCTTTGATAAACAAAGGTCGGTAAGAGATTGCTTTTCAACGGGTTAACTTATATTTTAATTTGTTAACGTTGTTTCTGTGTAAAATAGTTAGAATAACGGGTTTGTTTTGGAAGATAGCGATATGATGACCTGAAATAGATGACATTGTTTTTTGATAGATTTTTGTACAACAATATCTTATTAATTTGCGTCTGGTTTTAGTAATAAATATCAGTCTACCGAAAAATGCAAAGATACACACAGATATCCTCAAAAACTACTGAACTTACGTTTAAAAGGATATGTAACAAGTCAATTTGTACCGAAACACACGTAATGTTAATTAATGGTAAGTAAGTAACCCAGCTAACGATAGATAGAAACATTCACTTAAGCCACTATCATTAAAATAAAAAAGAGCCATTTATACGATTTATATTAAAGAGTGTACTTTTATTCCTAGTTCTAATTGTGAATTGTATTGACTCTTATTTTAAGATTAAATGTACATCTAAAGAGAAAACATATCAAAAAAGGTATTGGGGTTTTGTGAAAAATCTTTTCTAAACAATTAAAATACAACTATTGGTTTTTTTTTCTAAAAAAACAGCAGTTCATTTAAGATGATGTAAAGGAAGACATATAAAAGAGTAACATGTCCAATTCTATGTCAGTTTCTTCTAATCCGAAGAATAATCTAATTTGTTCGATTTTATGATCCGGCTCGAAGGAACAAATCTCGGATAGTTTGATAGATACCTTTGATAGAACCTATCTGTATGTATATCATCTACTTTATATTACGTCTTCCGCTATAAATCAAAATGTGAATTGTAACCAAACCCTTCGAATGTTTATGATAAAATTATTTGCTCGTAATCTTAGGAGCCAATACCAACAACACTTTGATCTCAACCGAACAATAGCTTCTATTTCCTTGTTTGTCTATTTGCCCAGAAATCGGGCAATCCATTAACTTTGGATATCAGTATTATTAATCCTTAGCTATCGCTGGCACAATGAGAAACACATACGCGTGTTGTAATTATCCTGTCCCGTTTATTATTATTATCTATTAATTGACTCGCGCGTAGTTTTAATATTGGGATAAAAAAACCGTACTCATTTATCCATTGCATTTTAACTAGCATAAAACTAATTGACTTACAGTAATATAATATTAGACACAAAAAGATAATTGCCACATAATGTTTAATCTTAACTTATGTATATTAAATAGGGTAAAATAAATATTTGTTTGAGTCTTTGAATAATAATGACCTGATTACGAAATTTCACTGATTGAAGTCACTCTATCGCTTTCAGAGGTAATATATTTTTATCCCGCAGATGACACGGTTCCTGTTGGACATACCACGGCAGCGAAGCTGTGAGCAATCCTAATAAATGAGAAAGTAAGTTTGTTTGTATTTTTAGGGTTCTAAACATAAACGGAACCCTTATAGGATCACTCGGGTGTCTGTCTGTCTGTCCGTATGTCACAGCCAGTTTTTTCCAGATCTACTGGACCGATTCTGCAAAAATTTGCTATACTATGGACTTTTGTGACCCAAACACGGCCGCGTTACGTAAATAAATAAATTTTAGTATGGTAAAGTTTTGGTGGTCAAATTAGAAAATTAAAAAAATAAAATTTCCCAAACTGTATCGTGTGGCATATCAAATGAAAGAGCTTTCTATGAGAGTTTTAATTAATTTTTTTTTTATTATTTTAACATAAAGTTTTAAAGTTAGTTATTCAAGAAATTGGACCAAAATTACCTTTATCTCTGAAACTACTGAGCCTAAAATTTTGAAAAAATGTAGATAGTTCTATACCTAACGATTACAGAAATACCTATAAGTCTGTACTGTTAACAAAACATTAAAAAAAACTGAAATCGGATCCCTTTGCTCGCGAGTCGAACTCGCACTTGGCCAGATTTTTTTTTACAATGCTTTACCCTATTTCAATGAAATTTGTTGCATACATAGATAGGACCCTAAACCCCTGACCCCTAGAAAGGCTATAAATGGTTAGCAAAATATAATAACGCAAGTGAAACCGCGGGCATTAGCTAGTAATAATACAAATGAGCGCCGAATATGGCTCATGTGACTGAGTCAGAATACCAATATTATTTATTTGATCGGACTAGACGATTATGATTAAAGGAAAAGTAACACCAAGGGGTCAATGGACCAAATGATATTCATATTTTCAGCAAGACATTGAGATGTTAAAAATATTTATATTCTTTTACGATCTGGTAACGATATTTGCTTTTGCATAAGCCCACAGTGTAAGACTTGAGGTTGTTTTATTAGTTTCCATAAACACATTATATAATGCTATGAAAATCCTCCAAATTTTATTTTTAATATAATACCATACATTTCTTCATAGATAATAACTTCATTAATATTAATAAGTTCATCTAGTAAAGTTGAGGACTTAAAGGGCACAAGATTTAAAGGGACAAAGGGTACAAAGGAAATTAAGCTTAATTGTCACACAAAAGCTTAGCATACAATAGACATTTCAAATTAAAGTAACAAAAACAATTCTGCTGGTTCTACGATTTCAGTCGGCTCAATTAATTGCTTGACTATATTAATTAAAACTCCACCATATTCAACAGATAATTTGAAGAATGTCTATAGCCCGAAGTTTCGTAGCCAAATATGCGGAACTATCTGGTAGACGACGTAGTAAGGTACGTTCACATTGGACGAGTAACTAGGTTGTTGTATGAAGCTGTCTTCGAGTGGCGTAGTTTACGATTTTATTCTAGTGTAATTCGTGGACTTTGTGCGAGTTTTGAACGTTCTTGATCACATAAAAGCAACCGTTATCGCCGATTTGTACGAAAACTGAATAAGTGAAAGTAAAAAAACTTCACTCGATTTGTCATAAGTCAACGATTTGCATTAACACGATCGAAAATGTATAAAAAATTGCACTATCTGGAGGTCTACTCTCTTTCTCTGAAACGAAACTTCGCAAACGATCGAATTTTAAACGAAGTTTCGTTACTGTCGCTACTCTATTTTGTTTTCGGACACGCAGACGAAGTTCGGATCCATAAACAATTTTCGTGAACGATTGGAATGAGCAATATTGTGTGGGTCTTTTATTATGTCATCTAAAGTAAGTTACGGTTTTTAATTTAACTTAAAATCTACAAACTAATTTGCTTTATTTTTAAATTTTACAGTGGACATGTGGTTTAATTAATATTTCATGTAATAATCATGCAGAAAAGATAAATATACAGATTTTTTTTTAATTGCCTACGAAATTCACCGATACACTATAAAAAACCCTTTCACGGTTATGGTTAACCAAATAAATTGAAGACTACTATTTCATGCCCACGATGGGTGGTAACTTATGACTACCAAAATTATCCGTGTTTTCACACGCGTTCGCGCAATCTTAATCATAACATGTCAATTCTATAAAAAGTTTTCTTAAGTTTGTTCCTCAAGTATTTTGTTAATGAATCATGTTTTCAAGTGCTTTTTTACATACTTCGCATTCGCGATACACATTCCGTCAGAAACTTTCAAGCCATACCTACTGTCGCAGTCTGCATTTTGGGTCTCCACAAGTTTTGTTTTGGATTTAAAAACTTTGTAAGTAACACACATATAATTTATGTTTTCTTTATAAATATCTCCTTCTTAACATACATTTACTTAAACATCTTTTTGTACTAAAACAATTCAGCAGTTGCAAAAAGTACCCGTGTTTTGTTAATTTAATACCTATTTGATCGGTGCCCACTTCGTTGGTTTATATAATTATAGTCTATGTATGACACACACACATAACATAGCTTTCTTTCTGAAGGATCTGGAAAAAGATGAGGATTGTGAACAGTGAAATCCTTTATTTATTGAAGAGAATGATAATCTATACTTCTATACTTATACTTATTATAATTATAATATATACATATATATATAATATATATATAATATTATAATATATATACACGGTGTATCTGACATCGACGCACAAACGATTCCCATGGGTCCAGGGCATGATTCTGGACACCCCAGAGTTGGAATTTTTCATCGGCTTTTTTCTCATTTTTCCAGTTTTTTCAAGAGTTTTTTTTACTTTAGACTACTCATAATCGTTATTCTGACCTAACGCAATGAGATTTTTAATAAAAAAATAATTAATTAACTAGTTTCACTAAAAAGAGCAATGTAAATAAAACCACAAATAGGTATCAGCTCAACTGTGCTAAAGTACAAACGAAAGGTCAACGCAATGCATAGTAGCTGCCCACACACTAACAAGTATGCATGTGTGTCACGCGTGTATGATTTGTTAAAAGCATGCCGCCTAAGACTGCATTCCAAAGAAAATGAAACGTATCACAGCAAAACGAAGTAGCCGATTTCCAACATTAACGTAATAGATTAAGGTTGAAAATCGGTTACTTTGTTTTGTGTCGATAAAACCCATTTTCATATTGCGGCAGCAACACGTAGCGCGCGCTCTTTGACCTTTACCGACGAAACCGACGGACGCCAGGGCCGTATTTGGGTGCAACCGGTAAAACGCTTTTTAATAAGCGTTTATGTGGAGTCACGATGATATCCGACCGAGAAAATAATCTTTTTTTTTTTCTTACTATTAATAATTGCGTAAAACCATAATAATGCTTTGTTTTCTGTTTCCTTCTTCTTATGTTCTGTTAAAATGTTTGTACATAAATTGTTAAATAAATAAATAAGTTAAAATAAGTAATGTTATGCTTATTACAATTGGATCTTGCTATACCCATTGTACGCTTTGATACAATTAATGTGACAGAATTTTAAATACGGCATCAACACGGGTGTTGAAACTTAATCATGACGATTGATGACCCTAATTTGTTTCTGTTTGGTTTTAAAAAAAAGTTCAGTTTTACAATACCAAAATTATTCGATAAAAAAACATTAATAAATTAAAAGCAAAAAAATGAATTTTCATACTATTATCATCGCAAGCCCGGCCCTGGCACTGTAGGTCCAATGTAGGTATCTGTCGGCGACCTCAAAGGATAGATCGAAAGAACATTTTTAATGAAATAATGATGGATTTTTGTCAGTTCCTTGTTGACGCTGATCGCGAACGAGTGCATTTTTTTTGCAAAAATCGGTTTTCGCAACGTTAGAGAAGACAAATTTTGGTTTCTTTCTGTGAACTTGCGTGTTTTTGTGTGTCTTTGTGTTTCATTGAAAAATGTCATCTGGACTTAATGAGAACTTCAGTGCCCAAGAATACGGTAACATGCTGATGATGTGACGCTGCCTTAGGTACCGAATCATTCGGGAATCGGTGGATTGGGAGATTCGGCCGGAAGCCATGGCCAGCTCGCTCACCAGACTTGACCCCATTAGGTTTTTTTCTTTGGGGTTATGTCAAGGACAAGGTGTTTGTGTCAGCAGAGTGCGATTCCGCAGCCGAGAAGCGGAATCGCATAGTGAATGTGTTTGCGTCGCTGTGTGAGGAGTGTGCTCAGGCCTCAGCGTCAGGACCCAACGTTTCTGCCCCGTGTCCACGCTGAAACTCTGCGCCGCGCTCAGTGCTGGCGCCGGCCACTTCGATTCTTTGAACCCTATCTGATTATAGGGGTGAGCGAGCCTAAGATGAGTTCTAGGTAGTTACTCGTTAATACCTACTGCAAGCTTCTTTTTAGGATTCCGTACCCGAAGAGTAGGTAACCAATGGAACCTTATTACTAAGCCTCTGCTGTTCGGCCGCCGCGGCCGGTCCGTCTGTCTGTTAGTGGGCTGTATCTCAGGCATGGTATTTCTAACAAATAAACAATAAAATTTACAGAGAGCTCCATTGGAAAGCTCGCATACAAGAAACGTGTTTTTTGTTTATGGTTATGGTACGGAACCCTTTGTGTGAGAGTCTAACTCGCACATCGCCAGCTTTTTTATCAATCCTTATCGGAGTCGTGTTCGTGATTATAAGAGACTAAGCAAGTCTCCTTAACTTCTGCATAATCATGTTAGTAGGTATTTTTGAGTGATTAAAATTATTTTATGTGATATTATTGCCGTCGGCGAAGGGTGATATTCGTAGGTATTTAGGTACATTCAAAGAGAGTTAGGTAGTTCATTAGCTAGCTGCGTTACCGGATCTCGATGTACTTACAAGCTTATTTTTTGTAATCAATCTTTATCGGAGTCGTGATTTTAAAAGACTAAGCTTATGGCTCCTTCTTTTCTCTTAAGCTCTTCAAAAACAAGTTCTTAAGCATGTTTAAGAAGGATGTAATGCAGTGTTCCATTCAAGGTGACCTTGCTAGTTGCCATCCATTTAGACGATACCTAGATGCAATCCAAATTCAAACACATTTCGCTGATAGAAACATAGCTCAAGGTCAGCTTTTTTCTCTAACATTCTGCATAAACATGTTCCTACCATCAGCAGGTAGGCACCGTAGTTATTTCTCAGTGATTAAGTAATTTCATGTGGCGATTCGTAGTTACCTACATACACACATACGCGCGCGGTGCGGCGCGGCGCGTCGCCGCGGTGGCGTCGCAGACCATGTACGTTTGTGTGCAAGACGTGAAGTAGGTATGTATTGCGTGCAACGCTCTCACGCGTTTGTATCGCGTTGTTCACAATACATTGCGCGCTCGAAAATGACAATTTCTGTAACCGTTCATTAGCGAGATTAATGACTTCCACAATTTGGTTAGTGGCATGAGATGTAGCCTTTTCCCGAAGTTTGCGTTACGATGTCAAATACGCCCTGTATATAATATTATAAAGAGGTAACATTTGTTTGTAAGTTTGTATGTAGGGGGTAATCTCAAGAACGACTGGTCCGATTTGAAAATTCTTTCAGTGTTAGATAGCCCATTTATCGAAGAAGGTTATAGGCTATATATCATCACGCTAAGACAAATAGGAGCGGAGCAGAAATAGAAAATGTGACGCAGACGAAGTTGCGCGAGTCAGCTAGTAAAAAATATACACCACCTTAACTGTGGGCTCGATTCCATGATCCTTGCCTTTGGAGGTAATAAAGGCACTATTTCCTGATACCACTCCTCAAATAATTGTCGACTGAGTCTGTAATTTCCTACAAACTCTAAGTCGGGAATTTCTCTAATATTGAGTTGATTGCGCAAGCGACGCCGGTTCCTTCTACGCTCCAAACGTTCTTCACGTACAACAGCCTCGATTATGAGCGGTCTCGTAGCCATTTCAAACAAATTTATCACAAAATCCACACAAACGAATAACTAACGAAAATCAAAAGGTAACACTTTTGGTTTCGTCAATTTGAGGTTAAAATTCCGAACAATCATCTGTCAAACTCAAATGTTCGTTCATAACGTAAATGAATTAGAGTAGGTTTAGAGAAACTAAATGTCAAATAATCTTCGTTCGTATTGAACTTCGGAACGAATGGAACCGTGGTAGGAAACATGCGCAAATTCAATCGAAACTCGTTAAATTAGAGTAGACCTCCTGCTCGGAACGTTTGACGCACTCTGGACGTATCGTTTTTTGTTTTTTTTTTATTTGTCATGTTATTTTTCTCATGTCACTCTAGTCTTGGTCAGAGATGACAGAAAAAAAAGTCTACGATGAAGCGAGCTTACCCAGAAGGAGCCTGTTCACTCTAATATGAAGAGATTAGGGCTTTACGCGTTCGGAAACACAGACGCTGGCAGAGAGTTCCACTCTTTTGCTGTGCGCATTATAAAACAGGATATGCAAACGCTTGGTGCGAATATATTGGCGGAATAGCAACAAGGTAGGGATGGTAAGTTGCAGTGCGTCTGGATTTCCGACGGTAGAAGGGGGCCGGTGGGATGAGGTTGTGGAATTCTTGGGCACACTCACTGAAGTCATGTCATTTGGTAATGTTCCCTATCCTATATGTCCACCATGTTGTCAGCAAACGGTTCTCTTTGAAATCAGTGACACTTACTAAAAGTTTTCATTACAAGTCCAACTAAGACTCTTCATTTAATTTTAAGACATTAGGGCTTGTTACAATTAGTAGAATTTAATATGCATAAATTACAATTTAGTCAACTAGGGTTATAAGTTGGACTAGATATTATTTAGTGCCCCGCAGACCGTAATTGGAAGCCTACTTGACTAGTTCAAACGCACCACAAGCCTTGTAAAATAATTAGTGCGAGCAACCGAGGCGAGTCTTCTACGAACCACAGAGACATTTAACCTTGAAACCCAGTCTTTGTACAATTATGTCAGTATAATAATATTAAATTTACGTTGATTCTGTACATTTTATAGTGTAGGCTTTATTAGATTGTGGTATCTTTGAAAGATTGTTTGTTAAGCAATTAACGGTTTAACATGTTGATCCGTTAATGTTTTAAGGAACATAATTAACTTCATAGACAAGTACTATCCTTTAGGACCGCGGCCCCACATGGCGAACCGGTGACTATAGTCTACTGAATGTAAGAACCACAGGCAACCCGACGCTAGAACGCTGGAACGTTTGGCGATGCTTGGAAGACGCCTAATGCCAGCAGTGGACTTCTTGCAGCTGTAATAATATTTGGATGGTGGACTCTCCGTACGTGTTGATACCTACTGTGAGTGCAGAGAGTAATTGAAATTATGTAAATAAATAAATGATGTAGGGTGATAATGGTGCACCCTTACGGGAAAAAATCTCTAGTTACCTTACTCATAGAGCTGGTCGGTCCCTTTATTTAACACTATTTTTTACAAATCCCACCATTTGCATTCGACTAGACACCCGAAGATAAAACCCAAAGCCACGAATTTCTAGCGCAAATATCACAAAGTAATATTAAACGAAGTGACTGTCTGCTACCTTCCGATCCAAATCCCGAACACAAATTAGAAATTTTCCGCCCGAAAAGACGTCTTCATTGATTCCATTCGATTCTGAATCCAATTGCTAATATTCCAATTCAACTTGCTAATATTCCAATTCCAGTCGACATCTTGCTAAAAGTAAAGCTGGGTTTAATTAAAATACTCAAGTAAAGATTTTAATGTGCAAGGAATTCGTAATAATGTTTATCGCGAAAGTTTCGAGTTAATAAAGAGCTGTTTAAATTAGTGGTAACTTTGGTAGCGTTAATTTTATTAACGTTTTGTTTCAGAAAGAATTTAGTTTGAAAACTTTAAACTGTTGAATTTTTTTACTATTCGAGTTATTTAATCACGAGTTTCGATGTATGTTTCTTGAGTTTGTACATGCTGTCTCTCTTTGTCAGAGCGTTTCGATGGCAAATACAAAAGATATCATTTTAAAATTACATTTGACCAAAAATATAGCCATGTAAATTCCGCTCGCTAATGCCGTCATGAGATTCTTAAGTGTGCCTACAGTTAAAAGGAACAAATGCGGGCGGAGGTGGGGCGGCGGTGGCGGTCTGTAGAGATACGCTTAAATACGGCGTTCATTTAAACAGCAGTCAGCGGCATTTCAGTAAACTGCACATGCTGTCAATGAATACCGCATTTGAACGGCCTCAAAAGAATAATAATGATTCACTTAAGGTCTGAACTTGAATAAAGAACGACCAGTTGCCATGGAGAGGCAAGGCCACCAATTGGTGAACAATTTTTGTGAACAATATATTGTTTATTCAGACCAAAGTCGACGATCACTTTAAGCTGTGGCATGCTTAAGCTTGCATGCCATGCCATGCACAAGCTAACAGAGGTTTTTTTCCCGTTTTAACACTAGGAACAGTCAAACTAAGTGCCAAAACATGATTGTACTGTTTTGTTTTCAGGTTTTCAACTCTGAGATCTGAGTCGAATTTTGAAAATCTTACAGTTGTGCTTTTATTTAGGAATTCATTCAAGTGCGACCTCGAGACCAACACCAAAGACACTTTGATTTTTAATACTTGCTAAAGAAAAGCCGACACTTTGCCAGTAACTTGACTTCAGAGGAAGTCTTCAGTTCCCACCACATTTTATTAAAAACTTAAGCAGCAGCAGAGTGATATTATTGGCCGCTTGCCAACTGAACACAGTTCCGTCTATTTTTGTCCACTACATATTTATGATGGACGTCGATTCAAGCAGTATTTCTCGACACTAATTGAATCGTTTATCATGAGCCTTCTTGATTATCTTATTGTATTGTTTTATTTTCTGGACGTGACTTATGAAGCGAATGCTGAGAATAGACCACTAGTTACACTATCGCCCAAAAGTATTTGGTCACCCAGAATAAGGTATCTATGTCGTAAAAGTTTGAATAAATGAGTATTGCACAGGACTAAAAAGTAATTTAACTACCGAGTAGTATTTAATAAAATCAATCACTATACTATTATAATATTTTAGACAAATAACAATTTGTTGTTACTATTTTTTTTTACTTGTGATCTGTTTGCTCTTGACTTTAGTCCAGGTCAGATATGACAGAGACAAAGTCTACGAAGGAGCGAGCTTACCCAGAAGAAGCTTGTTCACTCTAACTTTGAAAAGATTAGAGCGTTCCGACACAGACGCAGGCGGATTGTTTTTGTTACTGACATCACAAAGCTTTGGCCTCACAAAATACCCGTAAGGTTTGATGGTCAAAGAGTTTTTTTGATTATTCAGATTTGGCTACAAACACACCGAATCAACTGTGCCAACGATACAATATCGATTGAACATAATTTAGCTCTTGTGTTGGGTGTTGGAACACACGTTTGGCTTTTGCTTCTGGCTGAACTGTTTTTGAAATAGAATGCAAAGTTGTTTCGGCGAATCATTTTCAGTTGCGTATCGAAATGACGGGTCAGTTTACGAATACTATGTGACTCCTTTCAAAAACACTTTGTTAAACAGTCCAGGAGTCGGATTCAGTAAACATGTCAAAGTGAAGTTTTGTAGAAGTTGGGTGAAGTGATCACAAAGTGAGCTGTCATTTCATTTTAATTACAGAATTGACAGCAGTGCAATTCTGTAGTAATGCGGAAGTGAACGCTTGGCTGAAGTGATCACGAAATGAGCTGTTATTCCATATTGATTAAATGAATTGAAAACCTACTTCGTAATCACTTCATCCAAACCTTCACTTTGACATATTTAAAAATCGACCGGCAGTCCTTTATGCTTTTTTTTTTTTAGGGATGGGAAATCATCCTATGACTCCTCCCGCTCTGGGTGTAGCGGTAGGGAGTGTCAGACTTCTACTGACTGAAACCCATCCATGTTCCTTCATTGCCCTTTGTGTTCCGGAGCCACGGTGTCTCTTGCGAATAATCCCGCGACTCCGGCAGGCGTCGGCCCTTTCGGGCCCCTCTGTGTGCTGACTCTCTTTGAGGCGCGCGTGGAACACTAACGCGCCGTCGACACGGCCTGTCGTCACTAGACGAACGGATGGCGAGCCACCCATAGCTCGCCGTCCACAGGCCCGCGCCTACGGTCCTTCGTGCTGAACTTTTGTTTCACAACACGGTCAGGCCTTTTAAAATATACTAGTTTCTGCAAGCTGCTTCACCCGCGTGATTGGCGAAAATTATCTCTAGGGAACATACTCCCGGGTTAAAAAGTGGCGTGATTGCGTAACAAACATCCATCCATCCATCCAAACTTTCGCATTTATAATTATTAAGATAGATTAGATTAGATGTTCAGTTTCAAAAGTAAGTTATTCCTCACTCATTTCATCAGCATAACCTTGTATGTACTATATTAGGGTCGGCATCCAGTCAAACAGGATGAAGCTGAATACCAGTGTTCGAGACTGACTTCATATCTGACTTGCACATCTCAGTTACTGGGTAACTCAGTACCCCTTGGTAAGATTTCAGTCAGATCTTCTGGGTTCTGACTATCCATAACGATAGGCAAAAGTTTTGAATTGACAGCTGATACCAATGGCTTGAAGTGCTTTATGAGGTACGGAGGAGTTTCTAATTACGTACTGTTTGGACTAGTTAAGCATTTTCTCACTTTTTTAAAATAATATATTATTAACAAGCTGATGCCCACGGTTTTGCCCGCATTACAAATCATATACTAAAACCTTACTAGAGAACCACTCTATCTATATGTGAAAACAGCATGAAAACCGGTGCTGTAGTTTTTGAGTTTATGCAAATAGACAGACAGACGCGGCGGAGGACTTTGTTTTATAATATGTAGTGATAGTGATGATGAATACTTTGAGTAACATATTTGCTGTCATGGTTCTAGTACAGTCTGTGTCCAACATTATCTAACCCACTTGACTATTAGCGAATTATAGTCAAGTGGGTTGAATTATATTGGTTACAGACGCTACAAGAACCTTTAGAACTACTAAAATGTTCTAGTAAGTACAAATAAACCCTCGAAACAGTTTCAGTCCATTTCAGAGGTCAAGTCTGTCCAGAAAACTTCAGAAGTGGATAAAGTACCGCTCAATAGTTCATTGAATGCAGCCCCGCCGCGCCTATTCGTAATTTATAGCCTTTGGAGCAGCTATACTCAACCTGCGGCCCACTTTTCTGTGAGGTCCGATAGCCTAGAAGATTATGATATATTATTTAGTGAATAATTCACTCAGTGTCTCGGCAGTACTTTATTGAGTACCAAACTACGAATATGTATCGGCTTATGTTTAACTTACCACCAGATATAGTAACAAATAGCAGACAAAAGTAGTAAATGATCACCAAAATGAAACCCGCATTTTAATGTAAAATTATAACCAAAGTTTTAACACTTTGCTATCCTATTTAAGTAAAATGACTCCAAATAAATCATGAGTAACCCAAAAATAGTAAATGATCACCAAAATTAAACCAATCTGGCGCTCGGCGGCCGCTGCCGCGGCACGCTCGCTTCGCTCGCTCGCCTTCGCGCGCTTATGGTCGTGGTTCTAACCTAACCTAACCCACATGTTTCACCAGCCATAGAGGGGATCTGACGCAGACACGTTACTATAGAATTTGAATATTATACTAACTGAATATTAATTTGCTCGCTAAGATTTCGTGATCATTTACTAAATTTGATGGTCGAATACAATTTAAAGTGGAGTCGTGACTATTTTTCTGGTGTTAAGTAGATATTTTTGGTTACAAACTAAGGGTATCAAAGCATTTTATGGTGGTCATTATATTTATTCCCATATGTATCTACCCTCATAGGCACGTGGTCATATTTAAGGGTTATGTTCTGTATCTGATAAACAGTAAATAAATAATAATAACAAAAAGTGACCTTTTTACAAAAAAATAATAATAACAAAAAGTGACAGAAAAGTTTTGAAAAAAAAATTACAATTACCTACCATAAGAAGTCTGACTCAGTGGCATCAAATCTATGATTGAAAGTTCAATCACGGATTTGATTAGAACTACCTACGCTACCAACTGCATCAGACTGCTTGGAAATATATTTTTTTTTACTTCCGACTCGTTTACTGAATATCGTTTTTTTGAAAAAAGTGAAAAATATATACATTGATATTGTTTGTGTACTGCATAGCAGACACAGATGACCACCCGCTTCTGGAACATTCTGTATACTGCACAGCTTTCAGTTTATTCATTAAATCCTTGACGTGACTGTGCTGATTGTTTCACCCGCTACCAAAACAAAAAAAAAAAATTCTATGATGCCTCATGGAGCAATTTTATCGAAAACTGCCCATTTCTAATTATCCAATTCATGTAGATTCTGTTAAACGAAATGTTTTTTTTTTACTCTAGGTTTTCCCGGCTTATGATAAATTATTTTGGTAATGGTAATATGATAGATTGAGCACGACAGCGTTTGGAGCTCTCCCGATATCTATTGCAGAGCAAGTGATGGAATGGCTAAATATGAAAAAAAATATGTATCCTAGAACGTATCTATCAAGAGGGTATTCAAAATATATTCTATGAATACCGTGTGCTCTTAATTAAAATGTAATGTGTAAACAATTGTAGGCTGACCTAAACAAATAAATAAATAAATAAATAAATAAATAAATAAATAAATAAATAAATAAATAAATAAATAAATAAATAAATAAATAAATAAATAAATAAATAAATAAATATTTAAATAAATAAATAAATAAATAAATAAATAAATAAATAAATAAATATTTATTTCATTATTTTTTATCGGTATTCTCAAGTGCAACTAATCAAAATGATAAATTTTTGCAAACAAGTTAATGAAAAACGGATTTTAAGTTTCTAGTAGGTATATACGTGCTAATTGTAAAAAAATATCATAAAGTGATAAACTTATTAGGTTGCTTATTTGTTTTAGGCAACATCTAGCAAAAATTTAAACATTAATTGATGGCTAGAAAGAAAGTCACACTACCTTTCCTGTATAATCCCAAGCACCAAGTTTCCTGTATGTGTGTGAAGCCGTAGTTAAAAACGACTATATTCTAAGGTTTACAAATATCTATTCCTGGTTTCCTCAGATGTTTATCTCTTCCTTCTTTTAACTTTGGAAACACCATTGTAGCAAATCTCACTTCACAAAACAAGTAAAATGCACTTACACACCCGTGCAATGTAAATTCCAAACAATTTGCGCATACACCCGCGTTAAATAATACCAGTACATAATCAGACGATTACACTTAAACCCAAAACAATGGCCCAGTAACCAACAGCGGTCAATACACAGGCCGGTCGTGTAATTGGGTGGCGTAAACAAAAAAATATTTATTGGCAGGGGTCGTCGACCCAAGGCTCGCAACTGGGCACCCTGCCAACTGCTCAGCACCCCGACGACAGATAAATTCGGGTACCCGCTTTTGTACACGTGTTAATAAATAGTAGAATTCGCGAAAATGTACGAATACCACGACTTTTGACATTTTTAAGTGTAGGTGTTGTGAACTGAATATCGCGAGTGTCAGCTATTTATTTCTCGATAAGGTATCTGACTGTCATAAAATGTTGCGGATGCCTGGAAATGTCTAACGATGTGAAAATGAAATGTACATACATTTTGTACTTCATCACTTTTCATATTATAAAACAAATTCCTCCGCCGCATCTGTCTGTCTGTTCATGATAAACTCAAAAACAACTGCACCGATTTTCATGCTGTTTTCACCAATGGATAGAGTGGTCCTCGAGGAAGGTTTTCTATACTAATATTATAAAGAGGTAAAATTTGTTTGTAAGTTTGTATGTTTGTAAGTTTGTATGTAGGGGGTAATCTCAGGAACTACTGGTCCGATTTGAAAAATTCTTTCAGTATTAGATAGCCCATTTATCGAGGAAGGCTATAGGCTACATATTATCACGCTAAGACTAAAAGGAGCCGAGCATTAATGTAAAATGTGACGCAGACGAAGTTGCGTGGGTCAGCTAGTAGTATATAATTTGGCAGGCAAAGCCGCGGGCATCAACTAGTAAGACATAAAAATCTTTCTAGCCACATAAATTTTTATTACTTTTATATATTGGGATCGGTTTCTAGTCCAACCAGATGCAACTGATTACCAGTATTTAGCTAGAGACTGCTTGTCCGCCCTCCACAATCCAATAACTGTGTAATATTGTGTAAGTTTTTCTGGTCTCTGACTACCCGTAACGAATATCAAAGATCTAGAAATTTCAGCCGGTACGAACAGTTTTTCATGCTTTCTCGTTTGGCTAAAATGATCATCTTGCAGATCGATCCACACGACTGCTATCATTTCGCCACGAGCTCTCATTTTTAACCGACTTCCCAAAAAGGAGGAGGTTCTCAATTCGGATGTTTGTATTTTTTTTATGTTTGTTCGGGCATAACTCCGTCGCTTGCCAACCGATTTTAAAAATGATTTTTTTGTTGGAAAGGGAATACTTCCCAAATGGTCCCATGATAAGGAAACCAGGATATGATGATGGCATCCCAGAGAAGTCGAAGGGAACTTTCGAAAATCGTATGGGCAACTAGTGCGTTTGTATTTGCAGTGGTGTTGTTAGGTGTGGGGGTACCACTAAAAAGTGAAAAATGAAAAACAAAAACACCGAGTTCCGAAATTAAAGTTATTTTTTACTTTGTAGTGTTTTTTTTTTTGGAAGTCGGTTGTATTTTTTTTTGTAAAAAGTTTTTTGTACTTAAAATATGAAAAGTAGGAAAAAACGTGTTGTGTTAAATTATTTAAAACAAGTTTATCTATTATCAATGGTCTATTTACTTTAGTAAAGCATGAAGATTTACGTCACCACATCAACTGCAACGCTTACCACCGCAATACCACAGTGACTGCGCAGCACGATAATTTTACGTACATTTTGTTCTGCTACCATTATGTTTCCGACTGTGGCAGTGGTACGCAAATGAATGATCTATTATTACCTCATTTGAAAATATATTTTCATATTTGTTTAAAAATGTTGTATCTAAGAGATACAACATTTTTAAGTTCTGAATTAAGCCACACGATCGCTGACAAATATTTACATGATTACTATCATTTAAAAAAAAAAAACAAAAATATTTCGCTCCGCAAAACTGTTTTGACATTTAAATCCATGTGGCTGTATCTTCTCCTCAAAAATTCACCTCCAACACTCAATTTTGCTGACTTCTGCTCCATATTATGATCACCAAGATGCAACTGTGTGATGATCTTTAAGGTTTCCAGTGTTTCTTCTAAGAGTCGATAAGAAAACACTGACCCGATCTAGTTTTAAAACATTATTTACTTGACGTGTAAAACTGATTGTTCAAATTAGTAATAGGATCGTTCTTTTCATTACTTTTTTAAATATTTGAATATAAATACTAGTTTTTTACAACCAAAACTTAATATTCTTGTTAGACTAAAGTATCAAACTTTAATGCCACTAAAACTATTTTCTGTCTACGTTTCAGTTACTTTGGGTGCCCCAGTTTTTCTTGTACGTAACCTAATTTTAGCAAGACTTGTTTGCAAAGTGTCAGCTACTTGTTTTCGGGAAATATATGTATTATATAGTGTTTCTTGCTTTCTAACAGCCTTGAGAGGGTATTCCAATTTTAAGACACTAACTGAGACCATGTTAAGCCATACTTATAGTTTTTTTTTTTAAATTCGTATATTTTCACAATTCTATCACCACAAACAAAGTCTTTCTTCCTTCATTTCTGAATTGATCCAAGATTAAAATACTTTACGGGTACTTTTAAATAATTTCCAACGAAAGTCACCCTGTAGAGGTAGCTTACATAAAATCTAACTTAGTCCGAATTTCCATACCAGCATTGAAAAACAAGATTCTTGAATAACTTGGTACACAAGGGAAATACTTGAAAGTGTCCAAACTTTAAGCCTTCAATACATTAAGTGAAAGCGCAGACTTGGAGTCGCGATGCCAATTTGTGAAAACTTTTCTCTTACAGCTGAGTTTTGAGCATGTTATGAACAAAAACACTCTGCTTATTATTGAAGATTTGAAAGTTTCTTTGCAATCCTAAGTAATGAAAGAAATATTGAAATCATAGCAAAGCTACCTATTCTATTTATTTATTTATTGGTTTCTATTTTTTCAGTTATTGTTTCAACAGAAAAAAATCTCGATGTAATTTTATTTGTTTTTTTTTGTTATTTATTTTTATTTATTCTAAGCAGTTTGCTTTCATCTGGGTTTATTGTCGACACATCAACTGGATACTTTCAACCATCGGTTCTACTGTAGCCATTCCTTGGGCTCAATCAGTCAGTAATTTTAATAAAGACAACATGTTTTTATATAAATGATAGGCTTGCGTTTGACCACAATCTCACAATCTAAAGCGATGATATGATCGACGAGAAGCAGTTATTAAATAAATAGAAAAAATAAACATCTCACCTGCCACACTTCACGTTTATTTCCAAATCCCACTTCTTTGAAGTAGCAAATATCTCTGAAATCGACGTTGAAACACTTAAGTAAATACTCTGAAACAGTTATTGAGATAAAGTTAAAACGTAAAGTGTATATTTCAGCAAAACCACACGATCCATCCTTGTCTAGAGGAATTGAAAACAAAATATTCTAGAGGAGTGAAACGTTGGTGGGGTGCAGTGTTACTCAAGGAGTATTGGAGCTTTTAATCTTAATAAAATACATTGGAAATAGTCAATTTGTTTTTGTGAAACTTTTTGAAAACAAATTCATTGCTGGCGATCAATTTTTAGTAAAAATAATTAATAGTGAAAAGCATAAAAATGCAGTAGATACAAAAAAAAATGATTTTCTTCAAAAGCATAGCTAGAAATGGTGTTACAAAAATTAACAGTATATTCGAAAATTTCAGTATAATTTACTTCTCGGAATCATATAACCATTATAATTATTATCTCAAGAAAATTGCTGTATAATTTGGCGTACCCAAGTTTAAGGTACATTTGCTGGAGTAAGTACAAAAGGAGAATGGCAGAAGTTCATAGAACGCTGGCATTAAACTTTTTAAGTTTCTACAGAAATCAAAGTGGCATGGTTTGATAGGGAATATTATAAGCTATTATTAAAAAAAAATTAAAACGTTAATAAACGGTTAAAGAGAAATCGTAATTTTTGTAAAAGTGAGGTTAAGTGCGTTAATGATTGTACATATAGGGTCTTTCAACTTTATTTCTATCATAACGCATAAATGTTTATTGTATACATAACATATTGCTAATTATGCTTTCTAATGACTTGAAAACTACTTGTTGAAGTTTGTTTAGTTCAATGATTTACCTACACACTGATCATTTACCTAATGACAGTTTAGGTAAGTGTACCTACCTACTCCGTCAGCTTTATATAGGTAGTCACAGGAAACTCAGGAGAGTTTTTAAGAGACTCATATCTAAGCTAAGCACATAAGGAATAATAATCCTGTTAAGGATAACAGGATTATTTAAGGTAAAATTAAAAACTCATAAGTATTGTAGGTATTATATTTTATTCATGGTCATCATCATATATCAGCAATATATTATCTAAGAATGGTGCAGGGGGAGACAGGCTATCTTGATGCCGTGCCCATGCCAAATACCAGATGATTGACATGATATGGGCACAGCATCCTACTGTTCTTCGTCCAACAATGCAATTGCAACAGTATTGCTTTATAGCTTCCCGGCCACTTAGAGAGCTGTCAATCAAAATATAAACAAAGTATATTTTTCTTCCTACATGTCTAGACCTAATTCTTCCCCGTAAAATCCAAGATGTGTTTGATGTTGACAGCTCTTCCAGTAGACTCCTGTCAACCTCCCTGCATACTTCTATAATATAGGTGCCATTTGCCCTTACGTGCTCTCCATAATAGGAGCGAGATTGCTTTATTTGATATGTTCCAAGAGAAATTAATATAAGTTCACTGTATGATAGCCGAGGAAAATCTGTTAGGTTATCATTTTCAACAGTAACACTTACAAAATCAGCTCGTCTTCTGTTTAGTTGATTAACATTGACAAAATCAGACAAAAGATTGTTTACAAACATGTTCGCATTTATTATATTTAGGATTTCCCCGGCATCACTTCTATCAGTTATTGGAGGGTGAAAGCGATTAATTAATGCAGCAGCTATTTTAAAATTAATCATAACATGTTTTGAGGCTAAGTTAAAATATTGCTGTCTAAACAATTTAAAATCTCTTTTAAACCTACCATTGACTGCTTCTACAACCCATCTCGAAATAGTAACCGACCTTGATTTGTTTGCTAGTGTTGATAGTTGCGTTTCACCCCTCTGTAATGAAGCTGGAACATGGGTTTTATAACCACAAGCATTCAGCAAGGGCAAGGCATCTCTGAAAACCCTATCCAGTACAAAAGCATCACCTTCTTGAAAATGTCTGCGTAAATAACTATTTTCAGTTTCAAATTCCCATTGCATTATAGCTGCATCTGATGTTGTAGCTGGATAAGGGCCCAGAACATCTATAATATAACCATCAGAACATACTAACATAAATGGTTTAACAAGATTTCGATATTTATGTAAGCTGTAAGTATTTTTTTGATATAGATAATTACAACTTTTTTGTATGTAGCAATATGAACCATCAGCTATGACTATAGGGTTTTCCTGGCCATCACTTTGAACTCCAAACAATCCACGGGGTATCAATAGATTTCTTTGTATTATTTGTTCTCTTGATATATGTGCTACTCCCAAGTGAGTTGGAACGAACAACAACAGCAACAGTTCTCGAACCTTTGCCATCAACACCTCCAAAGTTCTCCTTGGAATTTGAAATAGTGATGCCAACCTTTCATTGGGTTCACCTGTCCTCAGTTTCATTAAGAATGCAGCGAGAGCCGTTTTACCTCTTCGCATTTCATTTATGGTAGGTATTTTGTGTAATAACTGATTGAACTGATCTTTTGTGTAGCCAATCCAGTGACGTACAAGATGGTCTTCTATATTATTTATATTTGAAAAATCTAATGCATTAACATTAGTGCTCTTTAAATTCAACATATCTTGTATATGTGTTGCATTAAATGCATTTGAATAACCACTAATACCAGCTTGAAAGTCCCATGTTTCTGTATTTAGATGGTTACTGCACACGCGACTATTTACTGGTACATAATAATTAAACTGTAAAAGCAGCATTTTTCTAGTTGAAACTGGTAGCCTGAATCTTTCACTACCCTGACAACCTTCAATAATGCACCTTGACCCAGAGTCTACAGCTCTGATATAATCAGGCAACACAATTGTCTCTTGTCTTCTTGATATGGGCTGAATTACAAGGTTAGGTTCAGGCTGATCTTCAACAACAGGTTCGGGATGATCTTCAAAATCAGATGCAGGCTCATTATCTCCATTAGCTTCAGACACCATTTCAACATTAGGTTGAGGCGAAGTTTCAGGATCACGTTGAGGCTGTCTTTCAGGACTGTCATGGGTCATGGATACATTATCAAGTGTACCTTCAGAAGTTTCAGAGTCAAGATGAGAGCGCCCACTTGACGATGTGGATGCCCTGGATACAAAATGACGAGAAGCTTTGTGTGCTCTCACCCAGCAACGGTGACAGACATTGTTTGTAGTCCGTAGCTGCAACAATAAAACATTTATGTAAAACATACTCACACATGTGGATTTTATATATAAGTGTGAACACATTATAAAAGAAAACTAATAATACTAAATGTATTGATGCATAATCACATTATGCGTCAATATAATATTAGATATATTACTGCGGGGACATCCAATTTTTGACATTGAGATCAGAATGTTATTTTTATGTAATGTATCTAAGCTTGTTTTGTAAAGAGTTAATTGATGACTTCATTGCAAGCTCTTCTCAGCAAATGCAACTTTCCCAGCTGGTATTAGAGCCAGACTATTCATAAGTATGTATGTCCAAAGTCCAAAAAGTAGTAAGTATTATATTTACAAACAAATAAGTATATGTAGTATATCAGCTACTTCGTTTTCAGATGTATGAGTAATGTCCCAGGATTTATGCATGTCTTAATGAATAAGTTTGAAAATAATATATTACAATTAACTTACTTGTCGGGGTAGTATCCATTCTCGAACCACATTATATATGCCTCGTTCTCTGTCCGAATCAGTCCGTAGTTGGTGATTTCTTCAACGTGCTGTAGATGATCCACAATTGACACACACCTGTCGGTGCCCAAGGGTACAAGAAGGTGGATGTGGTTCAGGCGTAGTGTGTACTTGATTTAAATAATTGTTTACAAGTACCCAACAGGCGTTACATAGACGATCCTGATTGCACACCTAAAAAAAAAAATGAATTAAGGTTAAATTATTATTATAAAAACCAATCGAAGTCTTTCATAAAATAGGTGCATAGTAAATGAACTTACAGGCTCAGGAGCAATCCAGGAGCGAATGACCGATAGAATGGATTCATCTTCCAAAGAATGTGTTGTTATCGTACTGCAACGATTTGTAGATATTCTACAGTTTACGCAGCGGTCCATGGTTGACATCACGTTGACTCGTAATGATAACACACAAAGGATAGATGAACATAAACTATCTTAAGTAATATCAGTGTCCAAGATAGAGCGCCAAGGTCGATCATATAAAAGTAGGAAACGTCGAGGTCCAAGTCTTGCAACAGTTGTACAGAAAGGTAGGAGTCTTCAAAATCCAAAGGCAAGCCAGGTCGTTGTAAAAATCCACGTAAAACTTTGGAAGCACAAAACATTCACACCAGCACAAAGCAAAGGAGCGAGCGAATGTGAACATGAACAATCGGAATCGCGAATGTCACACTGACGTATTCAGTGGAATGTCACAACAAATGTGACACGCGGGTTTTAGTGTTGCCAATAAGCAATAAACATTTCTTTGCTGGATCAAGTCCTCGTAAACTGTTCGCATAGTTTTTTTTGTATTTATTTTTTGTGATTTAGTTGTTTTAATTATGTATACACAATTAATTAAAACATTATGCAAATTAATTTAATGTTTTTTTTATTTTTTATTTTTCAATGACAAACAAAACTATCAAATAGTTATGGTTATGACAGTGCTAAAAAGCCTCGTATCCCATGGCTTTAGAAATAAAGACCGCTTCTGTGCTAAATAAAATCAAGTTATCCACTCTTAATATCGAGATTTTATTTCCACTGTCAAAAATAAAGTTAATCTGGCTATTAACTCATAAAAATAAGCGTTAATTTTTGAAATAGCTTTGAATTCTGTACCTTTCCAAAATCAGTAATGCCAAAAACTGCCATCTCCTTTGTGTTCAAAATAAAACATGTTTGACAATCCCCGGTAAAGAGGCGAATGATAGTTGGCGAGTCTGAGCTGTCTACGGCGTAGCCGCTGCTACGGCGTAGCCGCTACTAAGACGTAGCACCACATTGCTACGATATAATATGTCTTGAGATACTACAAGTTGTAGCATCTCTGATGGAGGATCTAGTTTATTATGAATGTTTAAAGTAAGTGGGAATAAATTCGGTTTTATAGTAGTACGTTTTATTTGCATTTATGTACAAATGCAATATTCATAAGTGTATATTGTTATACTGTGATTAATTAAAATAAATAACGTTTATGCACGTGACCTAGAAGAGGTGAATTTCTTAACCATTTTTCACCAGATGTATTAGGCTCCTATGGGAGTGAGCCTATTTCCGTCACAAAATTTCCGACCCGGGAACACAGGGATTTATTCTCAGCATTAACGCTTTTGAACACTATATAATCATGGTGGTCTAATGTTCTTAAATAAAAAAAAAACATAACAAATCAGAGTGCCAAATCTCAAGAAACATGCTCTTAAGAAATTAATGTTCGCATTCGCATTTCAATTGAAATCTGTCAAAAACCCTCAATTCCCCATACATTTTTGACAGATTGTGATTGATATGCAAATATGAACGTTGCTATAGAATAGGCATGTTTTTTTTTTTTGCAAAATCAAATACTAATTAGTTCTAATAAATTATCATGAAATTGTTTTTTAAATACCTTTATCGGCGATGAAGTTATAAAGCTACAAAGATTACAATTAGAAAGAAAATCCGACATTGATTTTGACTTTTAAAATAGCGTTTTCGCGAGGGAGACTGATATATTTGTTTAAAATAATTATATCTCGTTTGTTTTTCGAGCAATTTTGATTCTATTTCCTCACATACATTCCCCATTCCCTATGTTTTTTAATTCTCAATTTATGGTAAGACTGAGGCTTTGCACAATAATGCTCATGTGTAGCCAAACTTAAAAACAGAAATTCCCAATATCGGTATTTCTAAGTCAATTTCTATGTAAGAAAAATGGTTCCCGTATAAAGTTTGATCGTTCCTGTACCTCGCTGCGGCACTGATGCATTGAGCGTCCGGTCTAGCGACCGCAGTGTGGTTCACTGACGGCTAACTGAGCTGCTTAATAATATTGTAAAGCAAAATAGTTAAGCCGGGAAATCATTAATCGAATTCAAGTCCACATAATCAGCAGTAGCACCTAACTTGTTGATATTGTGGGGGGGTGATTATCGATTTGCGTGAAGTTATTGTGTTTTACCTTGTGTTTAAAAGATCCGTTCGAAGAGTCAAGATTCTCCCCAGCTGATGGGAATAATTATGCTTGACACTGTTCAATGAGGCTAAATGTGGGTGTACTATAGATTGTACAGCAGTGGGATTGTATAACCCTCTCACCGTGTATGTTTAGGCGAAGTAAATATGCAGTGAGCTGTCAATTCATAGAAACAAATTAAAATGCTACCTCAGTTCAAGCTTCAGAATAAAATGGCAGTTCTTTAAGCCTTACTCTTGAGGGGTGACGTTATGTGTATGAAATTAAACAATATTCTTAAATTATTATATGTTCAAGGAAACAAAAGTTCAAACTATCGTTTCTCGACCGCGCTGTGGCAGAATGATGCATGGAGCTTCCGAACTAGCGACCGCTGTTTCACTGACGTCTAACTAAACTGCTCAGTAATGCTAAATTTTTAAGGCAAACCTACGTGTTTCAAATACATTGGTGATTTTAAACGGAACGGTTACAAAGTGGCCACTTGAACTGAACCGACGTCTATATTGAAATATTTTTGTGGCAGAGTACGAAAAAGGGGACGGAATGGAATTTAACAAACAAAGTGAGGTGACTTCAAACTTAAGTCTAGTCGGATTTTTTAGTAATGTTGTCTTGTCTGTTCGTATTTTCAGGGCTAAACCGATTAATCACTGTTGATAAAAGAGATTTTTAGTCAATAATGCTATATTTTTTAGGTTCTGGAGTAGCGTGGGAGTAGTGTACCTGTATAGAAGTATAAGAAACAAGGTGTCACGCAAACTTCCATTGAAAAGGGAGGATCTTCCAACCAGACGGCTGTTGTGTCTGGTGGGCACCTGCCTGTTGGTTGTTATTCGGACTCTTGGAGATGTTCAAATCACACGGAAAACTCTGATACTACGACGGAGGATTTCATCCAGTAGCTCGTTGCTGGCGGTATAGATAGTGCTGTTACTTTTTGTTGCTGTTCAAATTTCGCTTCGTTTCATTTTCTTTTAGCGCTTCATGCTGCTTTAGATGACGTTTCGAAAATACCGGTATATTTTAATGCCACGTTTCAAAATTCTAATATGTATCGCGGTGAAAATGGTAGGTAACAAAGAATGGAGTTTACAACAATTATTGAAATATTTTAGTGACAGTTGGGGAATTGAGCGACGGAATGGTATTTTACAAATGATTTTTGATGAAATTTAATTTTAGTGCTGTCAGTTTGTTGTTGAAAACTGTATTTAATTTTAGCTTTTCATTTATTTATAGACTAAAATCACATTTTCTACACAAAGTATGCCAAAGGAACCCATGATTTGATCTACACAATCTGCCTGTCGGTAACAAGATAAACCTAATTTTTTTATTTGAAAAATAGGTTTATCTTGTACATAAAACATAGGTAAATCGTTTAAAATTTTCTATGTAACTTGTTGAAGAAGGCTCACTTTTGGTTTACACCCCAAACCGTGACATGTGGACAAGGGTAAATAAAAAGATACATAATTCAATAACAATACAAACAAACAAACAATTATCCCTTACATAAAATTAGCTAAGATAAAATAATACACTTAAGAATTATACTCTATACCTACACTTGAGTGTCGCACTGCATATACATAATTAGATACAACAAGGCTAGTCCTCCACGTACCCATTTCAGTGCCCAATACTTCAGAATTACTTGCTAGTCCAACCACAAGTACATTGTTGAAATATTTAAAAGCAATACATTTCTGCAGCTGGCCCCAACTCGTTTCATATATCAGCGACTCCGTGAAGGCTATTTTTAAGAAAATAGCTGTACTGTACAAAGTCTCAAATGTAGCCCAGTCAAAATTCTGTCAGGATAATCATTTGTTAAAGTTTGCGATGGTTGTGAAAATTGGGTTGAAGAGTAAAAACTTGGAAGTAAAAGCGACTCAAGAGTAACGTTGGTTTAAAATTGTTTTATTGTTACTGTTTAGCCTCGCATCGACTAGGCAACATTTGAAGCGTGACATTGTCAATGTTGCGCACCTGATAGCAACGTCGCGTTATTGTGCAACGTAGCTGATCATGTAGAGATTCGTCACGGGTTTGCGCCAAATATTGCGTAGTGGAAAGAAGCCATTCTAATATATTGTTTCCATTTAGGTTGTGATTGTCTACCTCAAAGGTTTAAGTCTACTATGACCTAACATAAAAATTCACCCACAATTCACCTTTCTTTATTAAGTGGGGTAATCTTCATGGATGTCCTCCACCCTGGGGCGGGTGGAGGGATCGATCAGACTCTTACTGACTAAAACCACCCCGGTGTTCCATCTCTCACCAACGCCGGGGATCGCTCGGACTGCTGCGACTTCCGTAATCCCCGGCTAACCCACATTTCGCCTGGTCCAACGTTACAGCGGGTGTAAGCCGATTGCCATCAAGCATAAGTCCCGACTCCGGCTACTACTAACCCAATAACACTTTGGCGCGGGAATCGAGCCCAGAATCGTATGCTGTAGTGCACGTAGTAGCTCTCATCACCACTAGAAGGACTTAATATTATTGATCAATACGCTAAATCCATGCGTCTACAATTTACGTTAAAATGAATAGTAAAATTGACAGTAGCTTTCCGGGTCTCTCTTAACTTTAACGTAAATTCCAGGTAAAGAGAATTTATTCTGAATAATTTATTAATTAACTTCGCCGTTAAAATATGAAATAAACTTTTCTAAAGTAGGACAATTCACGTTTACTAAGCTAAAAGCTGAGGCACGATGAATAAAAAATGAGGAGACAACGTGAAGAAGTAATCTTCTGCAACCTATACTTTGCAAAGTAAGATAGATAGAAACTTAGAAGAAACTTAAATCGTACCTACGTAAAAAATATCAAAATCAGCTGTAAATCTGGCAACGGGGATAAAGGCGTCAAATATTTTAGTCAGTAGTATAATTAATTTGATACCTATATAATTTTACATTAAAACGTTTAATCATGAAAAATATTGCCAAGTTTAGTGAACAATAATGAATTACATTTATAAAACAAAAAACAAAGTATTTTTACACTCTTCAACAAAAAATAAACTTCCCATCATAGCACTGTTAATGTATAAAAACAAAATAAAACACACGAAATACACACACAAAAAAATACAAAAAACACAACACAAAAACAACACAAAAACACAAAACACAAAACACAAAAAAAAAAAACACATTGAAATTATCCGCAGAAAGAATCCATAGAAAAATCTAAATCTAAACGACTAACAAAGAACAAAACAGAATTTTTCATGGAAACTGTTCCAGTAATAACACAACAACAGACTGGTTCTCGGTATCAAAGCTAGCCCTGAAGATATGAAAGACAATATTTTAATTGGACTTACAGCACTAGCTGACCCACGCAACTTCACCTACGTCACATTTTTCATTAATTTTCCGCTCCTCCTGGCCGTAGCGAGATGTTATATATTATATAGCCTGTCTGTAGCTTTTCTCGATAAATAGGCAACGATCGAACACTAAAATAATTTTTCAATCCAGTCAACTCTTTTGGACTAAATGTTGAATGTGACACTCAGCGATACTTTGATTTCTGAGAGACCAGAGTCTGCGGTGCTGTGGGAATTTATGCAGCTTCATGTGACGAGATGACAATGTTTGTATGCTTAATGATTATAAAAAAATAGTTTTTATGTATACTCTACACTCTGAAGAGTAAATTATAAACATACCCACAAATCAACAATAAGAAATGACGCGGGCCACTTAATGCGGTGCCGTATTACCGTGCAGCCAACATGATATCCTTGTCATGACTGGTGTCCAATTTACTAGTTATTTTTCGTAAAGACTGTTCAAGATCTACAAAGTCATTGGTCGAGACCAACGGCTTAACATTAAACGAGTCTTGGCATGTAATGGATGGTCACCCATCCACGGGCCGACCTCAGCAAGCGTAGCCAAACGTTAATGAACAAAGCGACAATAATGTATAAACAAATATTTTAATATAAGTTAAGATAAATGCTTGAGGGACTTCCTCAACAGTTCATCTTAGCGTAATTGATTAGGTTATTAATAAGTTAAATCATTGGCGTTTATGGAGAAATTATTATCTTGAACGCCTACTTATGAGACAGAGTTGGATTGAGAAATAAATTTGATGGTGGTCATTATTTTAGTTCTGGAATTCCAAAGTCTATAGACAACGTGTCACTTGTTACTCAAAGTTAATTGGAAGACCAGCGTCAGACAGAATCTGGTTCTGGCAGACGGCTGGCAATATTTGCTCAAATCAACAAAATTTTAGCACAGCCTTGAGCCACACATTTAATTTTGTGTATTTGTTTTTAACAAGTTTATTTATTTATTTATTTTTTACTGTATTTTTTATTTAATTTTATGTGGTTAGGCACCTAGATTGTCGTCAAATATATATTTTTTTCTTTCGTTTGACATTTTTCGTTGCGAAATTGTCTACTCGTAACATTTTGGTACCGCAACTCAATTGCTTATAGTTTGAAAAATTGTTATTGCTAATCTTCTATAACATAAAAATGAATCGCTGAATGTGTTGCTAAGTGTAAATCTCGAGGACAGCTGAACCGATTTCGCTAATTCTTTTTTTGTTGTGTTTGTTATTATCAGGAGAAGGTTTTTATGTAAACAAAAAATAAGAACGTTGCCAGTTGACGGGAGCAAAGCCGCGAGGGATAGCTAGTAATGTTATATTATCCATGTCTTTTTGTTGATTCATGTTCCTAGCTTAATAAATTTTTGGAACAGGCCATCAATCAATTCAAAATTGATAACTTTAACCCAGCCTTTACGACTTCAATACTGGTTTTTCGAACGATAGTTCGTAGACATCAAATATCGATAGTACTGTATACAGTTATAATAGAGGGACAACCATTCAATATTTACCAAGCATAATAACTATTACATACACCAATATTTAGTTCCAACTATTGCAATACCCGTTCTTATTAACACTAAATTAACGACTAAATATTTGTTGCACGATTGGATTTCAACCGTCGGCGCTGGGCCGAGAGTTTAAAATCTAGCAGTAAGATTTTATTAAAGCATTTTGATGTAACCTAGTCTTAAGGAAACGTGCAATAACTGTTACAGTTCATCGAAGAAATTCATATATTGTTAGTAGGCTGTTACATTCAAGGCACGTTCAACTATGTCGAGTCAATGTTATTGTAATGGTAATGGTCACAAATGATGGGCTAAGCACCCATGATTTGTACAGCTAGCCTCTTACTATGCCAATTTGCTGGACTTAGATATAAGTATGACTTGTTCTAACAGCAAATTCACTACGACCTTAGTCACCCTTGGTAGTTTTGGTGACATAAGATGGTGATAATTATTTGTTTGTTGTTTTGTAAGAATATGTTGGATCTTTTTTTTGTTATTGGAGAGCTTGGTTGCTTTTATACCTGAAAGAGAATTTGTATGATGACCATTTATTTAGATGCCTTCTACAGTCTGACCAGCCCATTTCCATTTCGACCGAGGAATTATTTCATTATTGGGGATTTAAAATAAAAATAAAACATCAAAGTCACAATAAAACGTTATCATACACATTGTACACAAACATTTATGTATGATATGTACGTACTTTTAATAGCATTTAAAAACAAAAAAAAAATTCCTAAGTCACTTGTCCGTGCTCAGCAAGGGTCATTGGATTCTATGAAGTCGCATTAAAAACGTGAACGTAGCACTCCTCTATTTTGGCAGCCATCTTACCATATTTCCCTCCATTAACAAATCGTCTGCATAATACAGTTCCTGGAATGCGGCCAAAATAATGTTATGCAGGAGAAAAAATAATTTCTCGTACTTGACACACTTTCATAAGAGGTTTTGGGTTCTTTTATAGTACTAACGACACGGAAGTTTCAAATTTTATACAAATGTCACCTTTAAGTATGCTGACTGAGGCCCTTGCATCAGTCAGCATACTTAAAGATGACAGATTTAATAGCTGAATACTGAGAAACAGACAGACAAACAAACTTGCGAGGACTCTATAAAGATTCTTTTTTTTTAAACTTTCTAATAACTATTCTATTCGCATATTCACTTCGCGTATGGCAATCGATGGATAGCTGGCCAGTTCCTGACCATGTTCATGCTGCGAAAAGTATGTTAATCCTGTAATAAGAAAATCTAGCAACTTGCTTTACCAACATATTAACGTTGTTGCGGAATTTGTTCAAAATAGTCACCGCGGCCCTGGAACACGAAGGACATTTGGAGGAAGTGAGCCGATGGATACGAGACGCACAGGATCGGTCGTTGTGACAACGCTTGGGGGAGGCCTGTGTCCAGCAGTTGACGTCTTTCGGCTGACATGATGATGATGATGAGTCGATGATTTCCCATCCAATGAAGGTTCTGACGTGGAGGTCAGACAGGCTCTCATTCCATGGTATAATGCATCTAGGTAGACCGGAAGCCACAACATTCGGATTCGACTGTCTTTGTCAAGAGCAAATCCACATAAAAATAAAAAATAAAAATGATTTAAGTATTTATGACGTACTGGAATTAGAACCAATACTAGGTACGAGTAACTCCTACGGTTCAATATTTCAAAAGTTGGTACGAATCTGTCGATAAGGAATTGATATGGGTAGACAGGAGATGAAAGAAGGAATACGAAACGTAGTTATTGCGAAATTGATTTCTTAGGAAAGTATGCTTTTCGTTTAGCCAAATTCGGAAACTTGTTTTCTGTTTTTCACGTTTGTGGTTTTTACTTGGACTTTTGTCACGCTTGACAAGATGGCAGGCGACACTTGTTTAGTGCTTTCAAGAAAACTTATTCAAATTATTTGCACGTGTGCATGGTTTCGTTGGTAGCCTTCTTGTTGTTTCAGCACATATATGAATATATAAATACCTACTTATGTGGGAATATTGCTAGATCGTAGCTACTGATAATGAAAAACTATCAGTAACTAAAAGCTTTTCTATTGTCAAGTATCACAAACTGCTTTCACACCCGTACAAATGACTACAGGAGGACTTTGAGGGATAAAACACAGGGGGAAAGCTAGTTTTTAATTAATTGAAAAACCCCAGACGTATAAAACAATGTTATTTAAACATTATTTTATCCGTCTAGGGTTCGAACGGGTAGAGCGTCAGGCAGCGCACGCAAGACAACAGGGGGCCAGTTCTACTAATTTTTAAACAACTTTCGTATTCGCATCTCAATCGCAAGCTGTCAAACATGTATGAAAATTAAGGCTTTTCTGACAGTTTAAATGCGAATGTGAATATTCGTAGAATTAGCACTCTGTTGAATGAAATGCAAAAAAGGCATTACCATTTGGCCCCAATTGGGGCTATTAAATTGAATCACAGATTATAGTGATACATGTCTGAATGAACGGACCGTTGCTCAATATAGAAAGAGTATTAGTTTCCCCAAATAGGTTTTATCCACTAGGTACCATTAAAGCCTACCCCGAACCCGTACCTGTTCCAATAAGCAACAACAGGAAATTAATACCCCGTATACCGGATGCTCGCATTAGATTCTATTTTCTTCCGAACGTGTGTTTGTTAATTAACGAAGGCCCTGTTAATTTGAGCAAATTAACATGGCGTTAAATTTGGTATTATTAAAAGTAGATTTCCTGATGAAAGTTTTGTAAAAATGAAAAAAATAATGAGATTGGAACTATTTTTATATGATATTGCTCTACAGCTTCTTAGCGGAACTTCCATGGACCGTTCCCTAAATTGAATATTTAGAGTTAGTAACGTGTAAAAGTTTGACAGATTTTTAGGCTGAAGTAGCGCTATGTATGTACTGTAAGTTTCCTTTCATCAAGCATCCTAGTCAGTACGACAGTGTCACAGGCCTACCACAATCTTTTACAAAACAATCTTATTTCAAGAGAGTTTTGTTTCAAGCATAAAATAACATTACTCTTATTCGTACCATGACCTAAATCGTTCAACATTGTTTTATTCCTGCTTAGTGCTGGGAAAGAATGAACCATTTGTCTATTGCCTGCTACAATAAGAAAGAAACAACGCTATATCAATTGTATAGCGCTGTCTCTTTCACACGTTGGTCCGAATCGCTACTACGAAGTACGATCTTGAAGCAAAATATCAACACTTTTTTACATTTAAAAGATTACTATGCATTTTAATAATAATTTCCATGAAATTAATACAAATATCGAGAGATTTTGCTTTGAAAATGCGAAAAAAAAAATGAAAAAAAAAATTAAATAAAATGACCTGCGGCGTTTTGACATAGGTAGACTATAAGAATCGGAACAAAATGTGTTATCAGCTGTATACCGCGAACGAAATTTGAAACTCAATGGATTAGATGCAGCAATATTTTTTATTTGTTTTATAAGTGGTTCTAAGTAGTTTAAGTTATTTTATCTTAATTGCATAAGAGCCATGGCTACAACAAACTCTGCTAGGAGTAATAGTGTGCTACAAAATTGACATGGAATCAAGGTGAGGTTACTCTATGTAGTTTTAAACAGTTTTATTTATTTGTTTTGTACATAATACAAAGAAATATTTTTCTGTAACGTTTAGATAAATGTAGTTCGAAAAAATTAATGTACGACTCAGTGATTAGTGTTTTGTTATTAATTTTGCAGCCGAAGAGTTAATCGGGTTTCCTGGCGGCAGCTAGAGATACTCTGGGAATTTTTATATTCAAACAAATCTATCGCTACTGCCCACAATCGATCTCTGCAAGCCAAAGAATATTCAAGAAGAAAGTGGACAGAGATTGCAGAAATCTTAAACTCACAAGGTGATGGCGCTCATAAAGATTCGGCTGGCTGGACTAAAGTAAAGTTAACTACATAGCTTTTTCAATTTGTCAATTTAAATTATGTATGTACATACCTACTTATATAATATTAAATATTTTTTTCAGTACTGGGTAGATTATAAGGCCAAACTTAAAAAGCGGGTTGCTATGTTACGGGCTTCTCATGTACGGACTGGGGGAGGACCTTCCACTGAGAAGCCCTTGACTGAAATTGAGCAAAAATTTCTGCAAATACTGGGAGAAGATATTGGCCAGGGTTTGCCAGGTGTCCAGGTGGAACTAGTAAGTAAAGATATAAGTAGTTAAGTAAGCATAATTTATAGTTATTTATAATATTAAGCAAATAACTTTTCTTGTTATCTCTTTGTAGCCTCCAGAGATTAGCGCTGCTACACTAGATGTGGATGTGCAAGATTCCCCGGCTTCAGAATCCATTTTACAAAATGTGCATTCTCTTCACAATCCTACTTCAGTTCTTATTTCCACCCAAAATCAGCCTTTGGAGCTCATCTTAGAGCCACTACCTCAAAGTCCTCTGGAACTTACGATCCAAGATCCACCGGCTCCCTCCCCCAGCAGAACTCCTACTCCACGTCTTGCAACTACATCTGCAGCCCGCTCCCCCCGACAACGGCGTCGAAGGCGCGAGCCGCCGATGTCACAGGAGGCTGCAAGACGTGCGCTCGTCCGTTCTACACAAACGCACGCTGAAGCTGCTGTGAGGATTGCTGAAGCGATGGAGACGATGGTGCAAGTTTTAACAGCACTCGGAAATACAGCGACGAGGATTGAAAGGTACAAAACTATTCATATGTTTACCTTCTCTTTAAAACCCTGATAAAGTGCTACCCGGAAGTTCAATCATGAGAGATTACATGTAGTAAATTAATATCATAAATTTTTGGTTTTTATTTTATTGAGTGTATGTATGAAGACATTAAAAAATACAACAATTAATTTCAATGAAACAATATTGTAAAAAAACGCTGTAAAACTGAGAATTAAATTAAAACTTATAGAGTATAAAATTAAATATTTGTGTTTCAGGATCTTAAATGCCGCCTTTCCCACAGCCGCTGAACAAGCGAATTACGAGTAGCCAAACCCTGCTGCAGAGCGACGTTATTGCTGTGTGGCTGTTCACTCGCATTGCCTTCTGGTTGTAATTGGGCTTCTCGAATCAAATCTTCATTGTTTAATTGTTCCACAGATATGTTAGTCCTATTGCAAATGTTGTGTAATATAACACAAGCATTTATAATAGAGCCAGCGACTTTTGGTGAGTAGTGCAAGACTCTGTGAACAAGTAAGCAACGAAAACGTGCTTTAAGCAGCCCAATAGTGCGCTCTATTATGTTCCTTGCATGGACATGTAAGTCAGTGTAGTGTGCTTCTGGTGAGTCAGGTGCTGCATCCAGTATTGGTGTCATCATGCTTTTTCTCAAAGGGTATCCGGAATCTCCTATTGATAACAAAAGTTAATTTAAATTATCATTGACCAAACATACAGGTTGAATTTAAATAAGTACAAATAGTTTTTAACAAAGATCATATAGAGGTTACATAATTATACCAACCAAGAAACCAAGTATCTTCTGTGTTGCTAAGATCTTCCAGGTGAAATCTTAGTGGATGAATACCCCATATAAAAGAATCATGACTTGCACCACCATGACTTGCATCTACACTTATTATTTCCATGTCTGCATCACAAACCTGAAAATATTTAGATTAATATCTGAAAGACTGCCAAGTACCATATTTATAGTTAAACTTAAGAATAGTGTACATGCTCACATGTAAAATAATTAAATAAAGTTTTTTTTTTGTTTTTCTTTATAGGTACATACTTATTTGTGTTTTTTATTATTTTCAATACTGTTATATTGGCTTAACTTCTACTAGATACTCAATGAACACTTACCAATTGAACATTCATGGAATGGTATTGCTTGCGACAGAAGTAGCGCTCCTCATGTACTACTGGGCGTACTATAGCTACTTGGGTACAATCAATACAACCAAGAACCCCAGGAATCCGAAACTTATTGTAAAATCTGCAATTAATGAATTATTTTTTTACAACTAAACCTTAGTACTTATCTATTAAACAAAATATTTAACTCTTTATTACAATGGCCTATCATACATAGTCCACAGCTGGATATATGTAAGCCACTCCAAAATTATGCAACAGTCCGTTTAAACATGCCATACAATATTGTATTATCTCATTGTTGCTTATTTCTAACTGTTCTCTGTTATTATTGGCATGATTATAATTTTATATCGCACCCCCGGTGCGACACTATCACTTATGAAAAATGCGATTTATTAGGAGAAGCATTTCATTTTAACATCTCAAAACATAATTTATTTTTAAAGATTTTTACAAGATGAATAGCTTAAACTGCAATGTCAACTTTTATCTTACTTTTTAATACTTACTTATTATTTATTTTTATAAGTGGTCATATAATTGTATTAAACCTTTCAACCTCCTCAATTTTTGCATAAGTGACAGTATCGCACCAGGAGTGCGATATTTGTTTCCACTTAACAAAATAGGCATTCTGCTGCTATTCAAGGACTAAAACTTTTATGTATACTTAAAAAAAAAGATACATACTTCGTTTTAATTCTGTTGCGTTCTTGATCATTTACTGGAAATTTTATATATTTCTTCCTCATCTGCAGTGAGTTAAGACATGCAGTAACCTGTGTGATAACTGAGGAAACAGTCTGCTGAGCCACAAAATGACCCTCATTACTGCCTACTGGACGTTGATATGAACCAGTTGCATAAAATGATAATGCAATTAACACCTAAAAAAAGTAATATAACTTATAATGTATAGATACATAAAAGTGCTAAATAGCGCATATTGCTTTGTTGTTATTAGTAGAAAAAAAGGTTTGAATTTACCTTCGTCTCTACAGACAAGTCAGTAGATTTTGTAGGATTCTTCATCAGTGGCCTCAACTCATCGCACAGGTTATGCGCAAGATCTTTTGTAAGTCTGTAACGCTTAACAAACTCCGCTTCATCTAATTCATAGAAGGGGTCGCATTCCTGACGTAGTTGCATACGACGCCGTTTTTTTGTACGCTTGGCTTCTGCGTTATCAGCTTCCAAAAACTCGAATATTTCGTATGCATTTGCCATCTAGAATCAAACAAGAAATTACATAAGATACGAAAACCTCTAGATACACAATTCATTCGGTAAATAAATACATTTTACTTACTTTATAAGACACGAAAATGTTTTATTTCATATAAATTTGCAAAAAATTAATACTTCCACCGAGACCAAGGAACTTTTTTATCATTGCCAATTTTGACATAGAAACAATACTGCTAACTGTCAAAAGTCACGTCGTGGTACGAATTGAATGAACTATTATAGGTTGACGTCACCAAAACCGCTAGTAAAATAACATTGTTTTTAAGCTTGCATAAAGGACTTCATGGTACGAAAAGTCGAAGTAAGATTGTATTAATACTGTTATAAGAGCTTGTGGTTGGCCTCTGACCTCATCGGTGTTCGTGTTAGGACAAAACTGTAAGTGCTTTTACTAAATACTACTACTTGAACCTCGAACCACGGAATCCGTGGTTCTACGTATGGATTGTAGGAAGTAGTGTAGTAGTTTTGGGGGCCGAGTCACCCGCGCCCGTAGGAGAATACCCTTCAGCGAATCCCTACACGTGGTCCCCGGGTGGTGCTAAACAGGTGACACTAACCGCCTCCGTGATCTAGTGGTTAAACCACCTGATTCAGACCCAGAGGTCCCGGGTTCGATTCCCAGCGGGGTCAAATTTTTTGCTCGATTTGGTTGGTGGTAGGACTTGTTCTAGGTCCGCCTGGCAAGCTACCACCAGCATGTCTAAGTCTATCGCCATAACAACAATGTTAACAGCATTGTTGTGTTCCGGCATTTAGAGGTATGATAGCCAGTTCCTCTGTTTATGAGGATTCCGGGTGAAACTCTGCTTATCACTTTCCATCAGGTGAGATTTGAGCCAAGAGTTTCCCCGATTCGCATAAAAAAATAAATAAAAAAAAATAAAGTAAAGGACGAATTATGATTATACAAATATTTACTAAGGCCATCTAGCTTAGAAGGAAGCTTATACTCGACTGACATATCAAAACAGAGCAAACTTATTTTATTCATAATTCAAATACTGTAGGGTTAAGGTTATAATTAATTTATATTTCTGCCAGATGCTTCCAAAGTTGCATCGAATAACTTGCTGTTAGTGACCTGTAGCCAAGGAGTTCACAGTACTTACCCAACAGCTCTTTAAAAAAAGTTGTTGTGAAATATTTATTTTATAACCCTTTTTTGATCCATAACTGGCCCAAATTATTTCATTTAATTTCGGGATTTCAATGATTAAGTTCACTTTTTTTTTAATTATTGAAAATGTTAGTGTGCATTTTAGTCTACGGGACGGTTATGGAGTCATAAAATTACAGGGATTTCTTGAAAACTAGCTTTCAGCCGCGACTTCGTACGCGCATATTCCGAATTTTCCCGTTTCCGTAAGAATTTCGGAAAATTCTCTCTTAGTGATCCCCTACGGACTGTAGGAAAGCTACATGCTTCCAACTACCAGTATTTTCGGCTGCATTTTGTTTGTCAATCACTCACTCAGTCACTCAGTAACGATATAATTTTGTATATTATGATATTGATAACAATTAGTAAAATAAATTAATAAAACAATCAAAAGAAAACATAGAACCACACGAACATGAACAAGTCGACTAACATACAAACCATTTAAAACACAACTTGAAAATCAGATAGAAAACAACCTTACAGCAATGTATTTAATATCAGTTATCTTGTTATTAACAATAACAGCGAGCCAGCCACGCCAACTGAATACACAATTTATACTCACACTCCAAGATATCGAACAAAGATTATTCAGTAATTTAACTATAACTGAACTTTACTTTAACTTAACAAGTTGCTAATTTTATATACTTCAATCTAGAGTTGTTCCTGAATTTCGCATCCGGCTCGCAAATCGTTGAACTTCTCTAATTTCCTTGTTGAGCTAACCCAGCTACACTCAACCTGGCCCGCTAAGCTATTCAGTGTGGCCCTGTAGCCTAGCACATTATGGATGCTATATTTAGGCAGTGCATCAATGTGTATTTTGTAATTTTTTTTTAACTATTATCTTATATTTAAAAATGATTTCTTATAGACCGTACTATTAAATGTAGATTTCATTTTACTGAAGGTTATTGCGGCCCATCGTGATAATTGCAGAGGCGCACCGCGCAATGTGTACCAGAAAGAAAAAGTTTGAGTAGTGTGAGTTCTAAATATATAATATAATAAAAAATTAAAGCGTTAAATATATTATATATCACTATACCTCATTATGTACTGGTATTATTTATTGGCAGGTGTTGCAGTTTTACTGTTTTATACTAAGGAAATAATTTCAGCCCGGCCACCTACAACCGCTAATATCTCGTATGTTATTGCGTTTTAGGATTCGATTTTGTGTTACATATGCATAAATTATAGGATACATTCGATCTGTAGCAAAATATTGTCAGTGGCTTTTGTAGATAAGTGGTAAACAAGTTGGTGGAAGGAAGGATGCCTGGACAGGGGGCCTACTCTCTAAGCCCGAAGCCCGTAGTTGCGGGCGTATTTTACTCCGCATCACCTACAGACTTACGATTAGTCCCGAAGTCGAAGTAAGAATGAAAGACAACTCGATTTTATAGTTGTTATCAATTCTTTTGTCATTAATTTTCAGTGGTTGAGTGATAAGGAGTAGAATACGCCCGCAACTAAGCTCAAAACTACGGACTTCGGGCTTAGAGAGTAGCCCCCCAGGTCCCCTCCCATGCATTTGTTTCTTTCCTCAAAATACTTTAATTAAAATATACCTTCTTTAATTATAATATTGAACCTCAGAGTTTGTATCAAAGGAAAAATGGCCCCAACTAGTTAAAATTGAAAAAAAAAACATTGATGTGTAAAAGATTGCCACAAGATTTAACAGAGTTATAACTGTGGTCTTACAAAGGAAATTAGTATGTTTGAAATTGGTGTCACTTATGTTTTCAAATCTTCACAAATCACCTAGAAAGTTATCGTCGTGCAAACTATTTCTTAAATAAAATCATTTTTTTATCATTGATTCACCCCTGCCTCCGTTAAACTCCGCGAAAACCTTTATCTCATCCCTGTTTCAAGATAACAACTTGAAATAACATACGGATGGTTTTGTTTAAACTTCATTGGTGAGTCTCAAAAGTTTTGCTTAATCGGCACAAATTATGGACGTATTTTGGACTTAACTCGTTAAAACGTTGTTTTTTTTTAGAATTTAGAGAAAATGATTTATTCCATTCTAATACCAAAAACTAATACCACTGGTATTTGTTTCAACTCATATTTTTTTTCTATTCCGAACCGATACCATTGTTTAAACTAATACCAAAACAAGTTCAAAGATATAAGGTACAGTCAGTAAAAATGCTTTGTATGTAAATATAAGACCTTTAATTGAAAAAAAAAAACAGATAACTCCAAAAAAATCAAATTTTGTTAGCAAACGTCTTGTTCAATGATAAACCGCGAATTTAGTTTCTATTAATAAAATATCCGATACTCAGCTGCAAATTGCAAAAAACGTACGGAAATTTGAATTTCGCGGGCTACCCTGGAGCATTCACCTTAAGCCTACCGAACGTTCGATAAAAATTCTTATTCATAATCGTTTCTTAGAGCTCCCATAACTAAACGCCACTATCGTACACAATGTTGCCATTTTGTAGAAAAATATGCGATTTTAGTCGATTTTAACGTTGTTTGCCTCTGGTCACAGAAAATTTGTCTATGCATTTTTAAACACTGTCATAAAAAACGTACACCAAGGTAAAGGAGGGAATAGTTTGAACTACCTAGTCTTTTGAACAATTTGTTGAATTTGTTATCATACAATCTGGGAAAAAGCGGCAAAGGCCGTTGCCGTTAATACTTGTAATTCTGGTGAAGTACCACACCACCGACTAAATTAATTATAAAAGCAGCCGTTTCTTTGGAAAAACTGTACCATTTACGAAATTCTTCGTCATCCAGATAAAATGCATCGAATCTCTGCTAATACAATTTTATACGCGAACAACCACAATGCTATGTAGGGATTTTAAAGTAGGTATTTTAATACTAACTGACTGACATTGTAAACCGAACGTCAAACACGAAACAACTGATCGATGTCGGCCATTTGTTTCCCTTTTTTTTTTGTTTATCTAGTGTTTTTTTTTACTCTTGCTATTCCAATTCACTTTTGACAATGGCAGAATTGTCGAACAACGGCATCGGTACTAATTGCCATTTAAAGAAATAGAATAGAATTGATGTCGGCCATTTTATTGTTAACGAACGTTTAAAGAAGGGTCATGGCTTCTTTAAATCAAATTAACTTTAATGGAGAAATAAAGAGTGTTTTTACCTCTAAAATACGATTATGAATACCATTTTTTTAACAAGCTTCCTACAAAGGCCTTATAAAGCTCCACTAATCCATTATAAATAAGCCAGTTAAACTCTATGTAAGAAGTTGGTAACATACCTTTATCTGTAAAGATCCACTGCACTCTTTAACATTCACACATCTCCAATGGGTCCATCCATTTTTATTTTCCCTTTTTTTTGTGTACTGGTAACCAGCTCTCATTAAAACCAAGCCACCATTTCTTGTTATGAAAGTCAAGCTTCCTGTTTTTCCCGAAGATGTTGAGGGCTGATTATCAGCTTCCTCAGACATATCTAAAAAAAATTATATACCGCGTGTATCTGACATCGACGCACAAACGATTTTCATGGGTCCAGGGCATGATTCTGGACACCCTAGCCTTAGAATTTTTCGTCGGCTTTTTTCTCATTTTTTCCTTTTTTTTAAGGGATTTTTTTCTTTAAACTGCTCATAATCGTTATTCTGACCTAACCCAATGAGATAATTAATAAAAAAATAATTAATTAACTACTTTCACTAAAAAGGGCAATCTGAATAAAACCACAAATAGATATCAGCTCAGCTGAGCTGATACCTATTTGTGGTACTCTTGAAAAAAATGAAAAAATGAGAAAAGAACCGACGAAAAATTCCAACACTGGGGTGTCCAGAATCACGCCCTGGACCCATGGAAATCGTTTGTGCGTCGATGTCAGATACACGCGGTATTGTATGTAACTTTTACATTTGATTGGATTATGATAAAAAAATCAAATAATAGGTATTTTAAATAACACTAATTTTAATAAAGAGAAGTAAATTATACAAAAGAACAAATTAATATACTCACTTAATAAATAAAAATCACTGTCACTCTGATACCAATACGCCACCGCCACCGCACGGAAATGTACTGAGGAATTTATGTAGATAAAATTTCTCTCCGAGTCAAAGCACAACATTCCAGTCACACTTGACTCTGATTGGTTGTTTCGAATTTTGGAACAATAGAGCAAACTCACCCTTTCTCGCAGGTAAAAAAAATAGCAAGATGATTCACTAAAACTACTCTTACCTATGCTAACCTTTGTAAAAATATTGGAGTGAAGTGAATTTGGAAAGTTTTAAGCATTATATTACGATTACATAAAAATATTGAAAAACAAATTTACTTTGATTAGGTTTGACTGCGCTGACTGTACCAAATTCAAGTTGTTGGTATTCGTTCGTACATTAAATTAAATTATTTAAAAAGTGGTATCCGTTCGGAATAGAAAAAAAATATGAGTTGAAACAAATACCAGTGGTATTAGTTTTTGGTATTAGAATGGAATAAATCGAGAAAATGTAGTAAGATGAAAATAACTTAAAACGCGACCATTTCTTTAATAATTTGAAACACATGAATATAATTAGATATGTTTAAGATATGTGTGCACCATGTTAATTGATTTAATAGGTATCGACAAAACTTTGGATTGCGAAGACGTGACGCGTTTTGCTTCCTCAAGTTCGTTATCTTCTTAAGAAAATTAGCTCTGCACTATGCCACGCGTACCAACTGCGAATGCTGTAGCGGACGGCTACGCAAGCTATGGCCGTATCATAACACGATACCCCGGGGCCAAACTTTTGTTAGATTTTTGAAGTGAAAACTTCTTAAGCGGCGTTGAGCACTTTTATTGGGATGGGTATAAAAGGTGATCTGATGGAAAATTCGTAAGCCGGATGACGCGTCAGATCACGTGACCTAATCGAAAATTCATGCACAGACGGATGGTTCAAAAATGCACAACGTTAATGTTCAAGTTTTCACTTCTGCTGGCACTCCCGGAGTGCAACCCGTTGTTTTTTTTTTGCGTAACGACTGGCGTGCAAACAGCAAAATAATAAATTAATATAAAAGTGTTATTGAATTTTAGTTCATGAACACGACAGCTCAAAAGCTTCGTTACGTTAGTTTACTAACTCATTAAAAGTTTTGCTAATTACCTAACTTATCTTTGATACAGTGTTGTGGATTCTTGCACAACCGAGAATTACTTACTTGTCAAAACTAAATCGGAAAATAGCATGACATCGCGGTGGAATACCTCGAAGGAATTGGCATAAGTGCACACTTGATAAACACATACTTTTCGTCTTACTTCGTAACCACAAAGTGGCAAAAAAGGTATAAACTGCATTTTATTGTCTACACATGTTGGTGTACAGCTGGATCCAGATAAACTTGAAGTCGATACCAACATACGAATAGTAGGTAAAAGACTAGGCAGACGATGACCCATTTTGATAATTCACTTTCTGATTTATTCTTTTTTTTGTACCCAGTACTTATGTTAAAATCTTTTGATGTATTTTCACTTTCAGTAGCATGTGGCAAGCGTATCCCAATTACCAAATGAATAAAAAGCAGATAGATAGACATCATCTGCCTAGCCTTTTCCCAACTATATTGGGGTCGGCTCCCAGTCAAACCGGATTTAGCAGAAAACCAGTATTTTACGTGGAGCGGCTGCCTACCAGACCTCCACAACCCATTAACTGGGTAACACGGTTCTCCTTGGCAAGACTGGTGTCAGATTTTCTGGCTTCTGACTATCCGTAACGACTGCCAAAGATCTCTAAATGACAGCCGAGACCAACAGCTTAGCGTGCTTTCCGAGGTACGGAGGAAACTCGGTTTGTTAAGATGGACACCCATCCAGAAACCAACCTTGACAAGCGTTGCTTAACCTTGAAGATTGACCTGTGTAGCAGATAGACAGACAACGTCTAAAAATAACAAATCTAAATGAAAACCGTTTCCACTCATCCATTTATTAAATGAAAACTGTTTGTGTATTATTCTTTTATGCGATTTAGACAGCTGCCAAAACGGTTCCAGTCCAATTCCCTGCAACAATCATGTGTTTTATATTTGTTTAGTGAGGCCAATATCAGTGGCCTCAAAACAAAAGTATGGGCAAACATGTGCTGTGGCCCGGAAATAGAATCGTGATTTGTTTGAATAGAAAAATGCGACCGTCTACCGGAAAACGCAGCATTATTAGTCTTTCAGATTCTGCTTTAATCGATTCAGTATGGTGGTTTTAAATAAAAGAATATTTTTTTGTTTTAAATAAATTAACAAAATTTATTAAATAATACAAATTCAAATACAAATACAAAATACAAAATCCTTTATTTCAAATAGACCAGTTACAGGCACTTTTGAATAGTCAAGGTCTGTCAGTCAAATAGATGAAGCTAATCCTGCCGCGCTAATGACAAGAGCAGCAGGTTGTTCTCCAACATAACACACCCACCAACCCCGCCTCCAGCGCGGCAGTTGCACGTTCCAAAGAGTAGATCCTGTGGAGAAGAACGTGCAAGAAACTCCAAGGACACTCTTTTAAACCAGTTGTCATTGTTTACAAAATCATGTTTACATTCGTTGCAAAATAATTTATGAGTAAAATTATACAATGAAAAAAGAATGAGTCCCAATAAATTTATTGTTTAATAAATTAAAATTGAATCAACTCACACTAGGTTACCTCGTGTCGTGAGATCCGGGCATAGGTATACGTTACAATAACAGTTATGGTTGACCTCTGCACCCATTTAGCTAACGAAAACGCTCCTCACCGTGTCCGGGGCTTCAGTGAAGCCAATATCTGTGACCTCGGTACAAAAATATGGACGGACATGTGCTGCGGCCCGGAAATAGATTTGAGATTTGTTTTGTTTGAACAGAAGGGATTGGCCTTCAGTCCCTTCGATTTGAGTGTTTAGGCCTTAGGGATGTAGTTATTATGGTGTGGGAGTAAACACATAGATGTTTGACCAAGGACCCTCTGTTTATAGTAAGCCTTTAAACACATAAGGAGGAATCCAAATCCTTTGAAAATCAGGGTTAAGATATCCACTCCTCCAAAAGATTAGCCAATTTTTTTTATTACATTTTGTTTCTAGTACACAAATTTTGAATCGGGGGTTTGTCTATTACTGTCAACCAAGCGCAAATCCTTTCACCCAGCTGATACTAAGAAATTTCCTTTGGACAAACCCATAACACTATTCCCGACTCGGTAATCGAACCCAGGAAATCGTGTTCAACAGTAATACGTGCAAACACTTTCGGAACGGGTGAAATAAATTTAACATTGACCATTCGCTCCAAACCGCCTAAATAAAACTAGAAAGCCGATACAATCTAGAAAGCCACCTAAACGAACTACAGGCCGAAAACATTCACAATTTCCACACTGGGCTAGTTTGCATGTTCATTGACAATGCCAGACCAATTACGCATTGGCTCAGGCCTCGGCCCCAATCGAGGCCGAAAGCCGGCGCTACGTAATTCGGCCCATCACACACCACCTGCAACCAATTAACTAAGGTTTGACTCTTGATTAAAAATTCAATAGTTTTTGATTAAACTGGTGTTTGTTAATTTAAACTTTTGATTTGTTTTAAAGTGGTTTAATTAAAGTATTTCAAACAAGGTCGGATTGACGAAAATCGCCCAACCCGAGTCGAATTTGCACTTGAAGGGTTCCGTAATCTTTATTATTTGTAATATTTGTTGTTATAACATTTAAGAGTGTGTATTCCGTCCACTAGCGCCACCAATCGTTTTTTATTAATTGTGGTAAATTTAAGACACGTAGATAAAAAACCGCTCTGTAGTGTACTGAAGAAATGTATCTATTATTTTTTGACAGCTATTTTTAATACATAACTCATGGCTAAATAGCCAAAACGGCAATTATTGCTAAAAGTGGCCACTTTTAGCAAAAATATCGACTTTGGCAATTATTTATGTTCTAAAGTACAAAACATAACTCTCAAAACATAATAAATACATTTCTTCAGTACACTACGGAGCGGTTTTTTATCTACGTATTTAAATTTACCACAAATAATAAAAAACGATTGGCGGCGCTAGTGGACGGAATACACGCTCTTAATAGTCAATATTTGTTGTTTTAACAGTAATGGCCAATTGTATACCCATTTAATTTCCAGAGGTACGACCGCTGACAGACTGACACAAGTAATGGTTAGACTTCTGCAGTTTGTCCGTTTGTGACTAAATAACAACAGCCGCACGGGTCGATTTCCAAGGTTAAGTAACGCTTACCAAGGTTTGTCTGTGGATGGTTGACCATCTTAAAATTTCGAGTTTTCTCCGTGCCTCGGAGAGCACGTTAAGCCGTTGGGTCCCGGCTGTCATTTGTAGATCTTTGGCAGTCGTTACAGATTGTCAGAAGGCAGTCCCCAGTCATGCCAAGAAATACAGTGTTACCCAGTTAATGGGTTGTGGAGGACTGGTAGACAGCCGCTCGACGTACAGTACTGGTATTCAGCTGAGTCCAGTTTGAAGCCGACCCCAATGTTGTTGGGAAAAGGCTAGGCAGATGATGATGAATAGGTAAGCTTTTGTATTACCGCCAACAATAGATGGGTACATTAAAAAGATGATTGTAGTTTTTGATAATAGACTTGTAGCGAAGCTAGATAGGTACCTGTAAAGCTAAAATCTTTTCAAATATCTTACGACATCACTAAAATAAACAGCCGATGTAACTTTTTATTATTGATAGGTTTTACCAAGATCTTGCCTGATTTAAAGCAAAGATGTGGTCGATGATGGAGTACGCTTGCCGCGGAATAACAAATACAAAATCCTTTACTTCAAATAGACCAGTTACAGGCACTTTTGAATAGTCAAAGTCTGTCAGTCAAACAGATGAAGCTAATTCTGCCGCGCTAGCTACAAGAGCCGCAAGTTGTTCTGCAACAAAACACACTCACCGACCTTATCTCCAGCGCGGCAGTTGCACGTTCCAAAGAGTAGATCCTATGGAGAAGAACGTGGTAGAAACTCCATGGACACTCTTTTAAACCAATTGTTTACAAAATCATGGTTACATTCGTTATGAAATATGAATTATAATGTGTAATAACCTATTCACTCTTGACATACAGACCCCAGATTGTAGCTATCCGGCAAAAAAATACACTCCATAACTGTACGCACATTGAGAGTATTCCCAACGTGTAACGATGCATAATTGAACGCACAGTACCCCAAATTATATTCCCATGACATAAAACTCCATTTTGGCATCTTATGACTCCGTACCGGTCACGTAGACCAAAATACGCAGTAGCTTGTTAAAAAGTTACATTTTCGTCAACTTTTAACAAGCATTACTGAATAATAGGAATCTTAAAAGAAAATTATATGTTTTGAGGAATTTCGGGATTGGAATAATAAGTGATACAAAAATAAATAACAATGTCCTTCAAAAAGTTGTTGTAAGAAGTTACTGTAATGATTTCCTTCTACAGGATGGGATTTTTTCAGCAGAGTATTCTTGCCTGCTAGGATTGTGGAATTTGTTCGAAAGAATCACTGTGGCACTGGATCGCAAAAATAATTAGGAGGAACACGAATGGATTATAATCATTATGTGTCTGACACTCCCTTCCGTTATATCCAGAGCGGTAAGAGTCATTTGATGATTTTCCATCCAAAATAAAGGATATTCACCTTAAATTATGACTGAATTGAATACTCTGTGTTAGAATAAAGAACCATGAACCTTTTTGGATTCGATATTCAAATAATCTTAGAATAATATTCTAAGCAAATAATCCATTCCTTTTCATAATTATTAATCTACTCAAACATACCCATGTATATCCAGAAATACTAACAAGCACTTCTGCAATGACATGAATGAACCTCCCAACAATTTCCTCTCCCTTAAATATTTGGTATACCCACATTTACCCAACATAAGTACCGTTGACATGTCCGAAAAAAGTAATACCGACGCTAAAACAATATTACTCGGTCCATTGAAGCTTACACGAGATAAAGGGAAGCCCCTCAGAAACTTCGGAAACCCCAAGAACTAACTTACAACGACCCCTCCATTTAACGTAAAACAATCAGCATTCAACCCTACAGTACAAAAAATAAAAGCGTTTCAAGTATAGAAGCTGTGTCAAGTAATATTGGCAGTTAGTCTTTGATACACAAAGTTGAAATCTTTGGAGAATCCGACATTGATCTTTCGGTCAGTATGATATGTGAAATCAATCCGAAAAGATAAAGAACGAACGGAGTTTTTCTTTTGTGAACAGACAAGGTCGCATGTTTTTGAATAAGATACCTTTTGTTAAAGAAAAGGCTTAAGTGATATGAGAAATTGATTTTCAGTCTTCATTATTTTGTGCTTACCTACATTTTCCAAGAATTGTTTTCTTGGTAAGCGAGGAGGTTCTTAATTCGGTTGTATTTTTTTTTTCTTCTATGTTTGTTTTAACCGATTAGAAAAAATCTTGTTTTATCGGATATACTTGACGATTGGTCCTATTTAAACTTTATCAAAATCGGTTAAGAAATTTGGATTTTCAATCGAAATAGCGAGAATTCGTTTACTTGGACAATGTTTTGTAGGGTTCCGTAGCCAAATGTATAAAACGGAACCCTTATAGATTGGTCATGTCTGTCCGTCTGTCTGTCTGTCTGTCTGTCTGTCTGTCTGTCTGTCTGTCCGTCCGTACTATAACAACTGCGCTGTTGAAATTTGGTAAGTAGATGTATTTTGTAAACCGCATAAAGATTTTTACACAAAAATAGAAAAAAAAACAATAAATTTTGGGGGTCCCCATACTTAGAACTGAAACTCAAAATTTTTTTTTCATCGTACCCATACGTGTGGGGTATCTATGGATAGGTCTTCAAAAATGATATTGAGGTTTTCAAGATCATTTTTTTCTAAACTGAATACAGACACCAAAGTGGAAAAATGTGGGGACACACATTTTTCCACTTTGGAGGTGTCTGTCGCGCAAACTATTCAGTTTAGAAAAAAATGATCTTAAAAACCTCAATATCATTTTTACCCACACGTATGGGTACGATGATTTTTGAGTTTCAGTTCTAAGTATGGGGACGCCCAAAATTTATTGTTTTTTTTTTCTATTTTTGTCCCCCTTAACTTCTAAAATAAGAGATTGATAAAACCAAAAAAAAATATATATGATGTACATTACCATGTAAACTACCAGCGAAAATTGGTTTGAAGGAGATCTAGTAAGTAGTTCTTTTTTAATACGTCATAAATCGTAAATGGCAACTTCTGCTTACGGAACCCTCAGTGCGCGAGTCCGACTCGCACTTGGCCAGTTTTTGTCATCCATGTAAACTAAATTTTGCTTTCCTGCGATGTTGCAGTGGTGTTTTTAGGTGTGGGGTACCTACAACTAAAAAGTGTTAATAAAAAAAAACTTTTTACAAAAAATACAACCGACTTCCAAAAAAAAAACACTACAAAGTAAAATTAACTTTAATTTCATAAAAAAAACGTGTGCCAAAAGTTTCAAGGAAGACGATGATGATACTGAAGTAGGTATTACTAAATAGAACTGTTGATGAAGAAAAATAGAGTAACTACTTATTCGCGTACCTACTTGCAGACGAAGCGTTGAAGGCTTCCCTCTCAAGGTAGACCCTTGATCTGACAAAGGCCGCGGAAATACTTTGGACGTGAAACGCACAGGACCTTGGCGACTTTTGGGGAAGGCCTATTTATTTTATTTATTTATATATACTTTATTGTACACCAAATTTAAAACACGTACAGAAAATCTTAAACATACAATTGGCGGCCTTATCACATTCCGCGATCTCTTCCTGGCCTATGTCCAATGGGATTATCTCCAAAGGACATCTATCAGCTGAAATAATGTATTTTTGAATTTAGATATTTATTTATTTATTATTATTGATTTATGTTTAATACTTATTGTAATTACAATTTTGTAATAAATGGAACAGACATTCCAATTTTCCTATTTTCAACATATTTCGTATCGCTCGGCAGCTTGTTTGCAAACTTTAAGCAAAAACATAAATCAATTGACGTTTACTACATAAATAATATCCCCTAAAACCCATTTTATCGCTTCACCAATCTTCAATTATATCGGTAATACTCCAAAGGTTTACAGCTCCTAACTTTGTACAGGGGTTATAAATTACGTAGTCTCAAACGGTATTTCATTGAAGTAGACACCTAGGGAACGTGATGGAACTTGTAAATGATCCTGAATGGTTTGGTTAATATTGCTCTAGCCTTCAATAGGTTTAGTTACCACGGCTCTACTTTATAGTTTCACGATTTTGGGATGCACCAGATTAAATTCAGGCTCATTCTCTTTTACATTGTATAATTTTACTCATCAATTATTTCATAACCAATGTAACCATGATTTTGTAAACACTGACAACTGGTTTAATAGAGTGTCCATAGAGTTTCTTGCACGTTCTTTTCCACAAGATCTACTCTATGGAACGTGCAACTGCCGCGCTGAGGATAGGGTCGGTGAGTGTATTTTGTTGCAGAACAACTTGCGGCTCTTGTAGCTAGCGCGGCAGAATTAGCTTCATCTATGGACAGACTTTGACTTTTCAAAATTACCTGTAAGTGGTCTATTTGAAATAAAGGATTTCGTATTTTGTATTATTGAAAAAATAAAGACTTGAATTGTGTTACATTCGATTAAATTGTTTGTCTTTATTTAATTTTAGTTTTAATATTGGGACTTGGTGCCTTAATAAAGAATAAATAAAATAAAAAAATATGTAGATTTTAAATTGTTTGTCATTGTTAATCTTCCAAAGAATCCATACTAATTCAATTACGGAAATTCAAATCGATAGGACACGGTGGCGTGGACACGTGTTTTTTTAAATAATTTATTAGAAATTTAAACTGAATCTAATCTTAGTTTGTTAAAGAAATTCCACAATTTCTCGTGGTTTGAAAAGACATAATATATAAAGATATCTTGGTTGACACTTTTTCCAACTTTGTCCAGTACTAGAACCAAAATGCGAGTACCTTTTAATTTAATTAATGTTCTAAACTTAGCGGTTTGGTAATTATTGTGTTTCAAGGGGATAACAGGGTAGGATTCATTCCTAGAATTTTAACACGACACAATAATTTAATTAAAGATCAAACTGTGGTAAACCAAACATTTTGTTCAGAAATGGCATACCATCATGCTTGTATACCCCAAAAAGGTAGACTGAGGTATACATGTTGATTGTATGTAGGTGCCTACTTCCTGTACCCACATTTAACTAGGGAAAAAAAGAAGTATTTATTGTCACAGGGGGTGAGACAGGGTTGCGGAATTTGTTCAAAAGAGTCAGACAAAGGGCATTAAGAGGAACACGGATGGGTTTTAGTCAGTAAGAGTCTGATACCCACTTCTGCATCACTCAAAGCGCGAGCAAATTAAAAAAGGGGTGAACCTAAACATTCAGATTCTGAGACTTGGAAATTTCGAAAGTAAAGACTTGTTGTAATTTTTCTGATCTGTAATTGGACCCAGAATCTCACAAGTGGAGTCTATCTAGTGTTATCCTAGGTATGTTTATTGAAGTTGGTCACCAATCAAACCTGAAGCAGAACACCAACTGGGCAATATAGGATAATGGTAGCTACAACTGCAGCGACTGCCTATTCGAACTTCACAACCCAGTTACTGGGTAATACGATACCGCTTGGCTAAACTGGTGTCAGAGTTTCTGATATCTGGATACCCGTAACGACTCTCAAGCATGTTTAAATGACAGCCGGAATCAATGGCTTAACGTAGTTTTCGAGGCACGTCTCGAAATGTCATAGATTCCCCATCCTCTCTCAGGATCCAACCAAAACGGCTGGGCCGATTCTTATGATTTTTTTTGAGAAGAGGTTTTAGGCTATTTTTTATTTAAGAGCGTGTATTCCGTCCACTAGCGCCGCCAATCGTTTTTAATTATTTGTGGTAAATTTAAGACACGTAGATAAAAAACCGCTCTGTAGTGCACTGAAGAAATGTATTTATTATGTTTTGAGAGTTATGTTTTGTACTTTAGAACATAAATAGTTGCCAAAGTCGATATTTTTGCTAAAAGTAGCCACTTTTAGCAATAATTGCCGTTTTGGCTATTTAGCCATGAGTTATGTATTAAAAATAGCTGTCAAAAAATAAAAGATACATTTCTTCAGTGCACTACAGAGCGGTTTTTTATGTACGTGTCTTAAATTTACCACAATTAATAAAAAAACGACTGGCGGCGCTAGTGGACGGAATACACACTCTTAACACGTTCATTGCCAAGCCAAAATGCTGAACTTACATAGATGGCCACATTAAAAAAATCGTTGGATTGTTGTGGTTTTTATTGTGCCAGTAATGCTTTTATATAAGGAATCTACCATTATATAATATATAAGTTCATAAATAAATGTGTATATTTTTATCACGCGATGACGTGTGATCGGCCATACGGGACGCATTTATTATATACATATTGCCCACCTGGCCGGTAACGCGAATTCGCGTGATTTGTATTTACATGGCAAAATAGGCTTTTATTAGTAAAAAAAACATTCAAATGATTACTCATTATAAATACAAAGTTTTGATGTAAACAAAACGAAAACAGCCGAGAAAAAACAAAAACACTCCTGCCCCACGTGCCTGCACAGAGCAAATTAGTGCGCGGCTAGCGGCACGCGAAACAAAAAATTCAAGATGGCTAACCGCAGGCCACGCCCACAAATAGATAGCTAATTTCCTTCCCTAGTGGCCAAAACAAATACCAGAATCCAATACGCTGCGGCCGCTATTTTGTGGCTCATATAAAATTGTAAGGCAGCATCACGCGACGTCGCGTGAACAGCCACAGCGTAATAGGCCGCTTCGCGCGGCGTCGCGTGACGTGGCAATGAACGTGTTAAATGGCAAAACAACGTTTTCCAGGTCACCTAGATATAAAATTAAACAATCCTCATTTCAATATCACCGCGGCGCTTAACGCAAACCAAATATTTACGAAGTTATCTAGCATTGGCGAGAGTTAAGTGAATATTGCTCTCGATCTCAATTTAAGAGGAAGCCTCTCATGTAGGCCTTTAAACTGTGTGTTAGTGATAGTCGTTAAATAACTATGTGTTGGTTTAATAGGACGGTAATTGGCACTCTCGTATAGAGTGTGTAAATAATTTAAGGCTTTGTTGATTTTGAATATATTGTTTGATAATGGAGAAGAGCTGGAGGGTCTTTTAGCGGTTGTATCAAGTGGAATAGGATGAAGCATTGTACAATGTAGACGGTTTTAAATAAAGTACTCGCTACTAAGATTTTGGTTAAAAAAATAATTAATTAGGATTATACAACGCCAGCCTATCAATTATAAAAACTATACTAAAAATCTGTACAAAGCATAGCTAAAATTAGGTTTATAATATTTTTCTGGTTATCTAAAAGAAACTAACAGACATTAAATCTTTTAACAGTTTTAACGTCCATATGCAAAAACGGGACCCTTTAGGGCAGCCAATTTTGTTTTATTTTTTCATCGCAAACCGTAATACTATGAAAAAGCAAAACAAAGCATACAAAAAGATAGGTTAGGTTCTCTTTATTGTAAAGTATTTTTAGTTTACGAGCGTAATTTCCAGGCAACGTGGATGATTTAAAGATACGCATTCAAGCACCACTGCAGCCTTTGGTTGAAATTTATGACTGCGCGGATGATGAAGATGCATTTGAATTTATCGCATTGCACTCAGCTGCCCTGGTGCAGAAGCCCGCTTATAAGCAAAAAGGTACGAGTCAGAGCATCTTCATTCTAGTTTCAAACCCTGTTGAGGCTCAAGTGAGATCTATACAGTACGTTTAGAGTTATTGTACAAAGGCAATAATAAATATGAATAAGATGCAAATTCAAAGAATTTTGCGTTATATCTATTTTTGTTGAACTGTGAACGGGCTGGTTGATATCGTCATTCATCGTCTGCTAGGCCATCGAGATACTCTTCTGACGGAAACGAACGTATGTTACAATGATTTGTTTTTTTTTTTTCGTTTCGTGATCATAAACAATGCTGTGATTTTTAGAATGCAAATCTGAACATGTTCAATGAGCATACCCATAGAAAAATATCTATGAGTATACCTAAAAAGGTAACTTCAAAAAGAGCCGAAACCCAAAATATTGAAAAACGGTCGCAGATCGAAAATTGACACTCAGTCTCACCAAAAACATGATAGTAGGTATTTCAACAGAAGAACAGCTATCGACGAAAACATCGTTTTATCGAAAAAATGCTAAAACGTAAAACGAAATCCAAAAGATTTATCTCCAGTTTTCTGCCAAACCATCACGATGAAATCTTACATAATAAGGGGTGAGGAGACACCCTCTGATCGAATATTTTTGCCAAGCGTCAGGAGTTTACGTCAACCGTGATCGATGACGTCACTATATCCGTTCTTAGACCTAATGTAAGTAAACGGGGCTTGCTCAGTATGTTTTCATGTTGACGTGGAATAAAGTGGTGCTGACGTAATACCCATCGGAGGTGACGACAACTTGTGAAAATATTTGCTGCTTATGTCACTACTTTTCTCGATACCTACCTCAATTTTCACATTTTTTTTATTTTTTTGTTTTGCTTTAATAGAACTATGCCTACCCACAGGAATTCTGGCCCACCAATCGAATCATTCAGTGTCCAATCAGCTACAACTTTGTTTGAGTCCTGTAATAACAATCCATATCACCCTCTCTACTTCCATATTTTTATAAACAAAAACACAAAGATAAGATAATACATTTATTTAAAACCCACAACATTAAAATACAAAGACGTCAGTTAACTTCGAATATCAAGTTATAAATGGCTGAGATACACAGAGAGAGAGCGAACAAAGGCGATGTCACTCGAGGGCCTTACAGTCCTATTTTATAGGCCTTGTCCAGAGTGAAGGCGCGGAAGCGAGGGCGGTTGCGGGAGCGGTAGCAAGCAACTAGAATCTCTAGAAAAGTGCCAACCTAAATATATTAAAACAAATAATATGCTCATAAATAATGTTACGAGCTTGGGGTTCGTGACAATAAAAACAGCCGATTATTTAACCAAAAAAAATGACACTTTTATTATCAACACTAATTAACACTTAAACACACTAACTACAACACACAATCGCACTACCTATCAAACACTTCACTTCACTTCACTTAACTCGCAGTTGAAGATCGCTTCCGATGTATCGCTTGTATCGCCAATTCAATACTGACTCAGTCGCTTTTTTTTTTTTTCTCGATGGCCTCTCGCAGCTATTGACTCTATAAAGCCATAGCTACTTAACCGGACTTTCCTGTGGCGGCCTAGGTGAATTTAAGGCCCCCAGCCAGGGAACTGACTCAGTCGCGAGCGATGCGCACCTTATATAGTCCCACAGTAATTTCCAGAACCTTCGAGAATGGAAATATCTAGAAAGTTCAGGAACATACCGGTCCCGAATGACTAGGTGTCGAAACGTCGAGAATGTTCTAGCATCGAAAAGTCTAGAAAGATCGTGACCCAATTAGTTCCACTACTCGATACTAGATGGCGTTAGTAGTACATTGTGTACCCGGCATTAATTCTGGCGCGTAACAATAAAATTCTAGAATATTCAGATAAAAATATTAAAGCAAATCCACCTCTTCTATATTCAATATTAAACCCAGAAACCAATTCTCTTTCACCTTCTGCAAAATCAAAAGGAGTACGATTAGTTTTAAAAAAATATTGGTCTTGTAAATCAAAGTTAAGTTATATACTTTAAAAACTTCAAAGAAAAAGAACTTCTTTATCAATAATCTCCAAAATTATTATTTTTATTAACTATTCTTTGATTTGAAATCTTAAAAATAACTTTTTCTTTATTATCTATACTTCTATACTAATGTTTGTTTGTAAGTTTGTATGTTTGTAAGTTTGTATGTAGGGGGTAATCTCAGGAACTACTGGTCCGATTTGAAAAATTCTTTCAGTGTTAGATAGCCCATTTATCGAGGAAGGTTATAGGCTATATATCATAACGCTAAGACAAATAGGAAACGCAAACGAAGTTACGCGGCTCAATTTATACATATTATTTTTAAATAGCAATGGCGATTATCGATATGCCATAATTTGACGTTTTGACAATCGCCTTCGCCACTCTATCGTTTGCTGGCAGAATATCACTTGTCTCAATCTTAGGCTTCCCAAATACGACGTGCGCGTGGATTCAGTGACCTTTTTTAGGGTTCCGTACCCAAATGGTAAAAACGGGACCCTATTACTAAGACTTCGCTATCTATCTGTCTGTCACCAGGCTGTATCTCGATCGATCGATAGAATCGCGATAGCTAGACAGTTGAAATTTTCACAGATGATGTATTTTTGTTGTCGCTTTAACAATAAATACTAAAAAACAGAATAAAATAAATATTAAGGGGGCTCTCATACAAAAAACTTGATGTTTTTATAGGTACTGAACCCATCGTGTGAGAGTCCGACTCACTCTTAACCGGTTTTTAGATATGACAGTATAGACCATCATTAACATTCTAATCGTCGAGGCCAATTTTCGTAAGAGAATTTTAACATTGCGGTGTATATTGCAGTTTTAGATCAGCGCCATCTCTTGACTACTAGTGAAACTAATGTAATTTTTGTTGATGATTTCTGAAAAAGCGTGCTAATAAATAGCATTCTTTCATATACATATATTTTGAGAGCCCTTTTCAGTCACTGTAAAAAATAATAATATATCTTTCTTATTTGCCTAATAGTTGAGCCAACGTCGTGTAAATTATTCCAAATTACAAGATGAAAGCATTAGTAGTTCTTGTGATATCCAGCAGTGACAGACGGATAGACTTGGTCACACCATAAGGGTTCTCTTTTACCATTTTGGTACGGAACCCTATAAGACGATCGCTTGCTAGTGAAGCGGTACTCACACTAGGTTCTAGGCGCTGTTAGTGTGGACACAAACGATTGATGCGGCTGTTATACATATACATTTGATACTTCGACCCCGCCTCAGCACCCGCGTAAGCTCCTCACCCTGTGCAGGGCCTGACGCCGCTATTTTATAGGGTTACGTATTTCAAGTGGGCATTCCCGGAACGCCGTTTTAAGAACAATTGTATACGAAATGGTCGGAAACGGTTGAAAAGAAGTAACGAGACTGTTTTATGAATAATGCAGAGAGTACTAATAAAATCCCATTTCCGAACATTATAATATAAGTAAATGACTTTTTTGTGTGTCTGGAAGTTGAGAAGGTTTTTTTTTATCAACAACTAGCCAATTTACGAGGAAATGACAAATTCAGAGTTCGCTCAGCTAGCGTCAGGTGGCAAGCCCTGAGGAATCAGGCTTAATGAAGTAAGGAACTTTGCATGGGCGCTGGTAGCAGCAGGATGGGCGTTGCTTAGATTCGCGATTACTAATACCAATTATAGAGCTAGACATACTGGCTGTGCCGGATTATGGAACTGAACTGGAGCTGCGCAAGACATCTGGAAAGGTAGGGTGATGAAAGACGGCAACAGAGTGGAGTCCATGGACAAGAAGAAGAAGTATCGATCATTCAGTGGCGAGATAAGCAGACGAAATTGTGGCCAGTACGGGTAAATCTTTGATGAAGCTGGAAAATGAACGTGGGGATTGGCACAAGAAAAGATAGACTATCACGCTCAACAGTGCGCGAAGTCAGGCTGTAGATAATGATGATAATTTCCAATAGTGAACTGCTGTAAACTGATGTTTTTAACAATCATATAATCATTGACTAAATTTTCTATATTACGCACAGGACTGGTCGTTGTGGCGACGCTTGGGAGAGACCTATGTCCACCAGTGAACGTCTTTCAGCTCATGTGATAAGTGTATGGTGTGAAATAAATAAATAACATACTGGGACACTCAGCTACTTGACGCAACAGTCTGTCAGCAAAAAGTAAAGGACAAGTGATAAAATTCAGGTAATCCTTAGTACCAAATTACAGGCTATTATTACAGGGTTAAGTGTTTTCAAGTGGGACACAGTCCCGGACAGCATTTTAAGTACAATTGTACATTGTGTTCATTATGAGAGGGTTGGAAGGAAACGAATAAAAATAAATTATGAGCCTTTTATGAATGATGGAAAGTGGAAGAATTTTCGGCAAATTTGGGACACATGCAGGACATTTTTAAATTATTGTGATGTACTATTATTTAATTTACCTCAATTTAACATTAAAAGGCGAGGGTTGGGTCAAAAGATTTATAAGAGAATTAAAATCATACTGGGTGCAACATTTTTTTAAACTCGTAGTACTTTTTTGTAGCCAGGAATAAGTCAGTTAAAAGAAAGAAAAAAATAACTGACTTATTTCCAAAAAGGTTAGTACGAATTTCGGGATATTTATAATTCATGGAAGAACTAAGAGTTTTAGGAGATGGACTTTCCAGTGGACATTTCATGCAAAAAGTTCACTGGCTTGTTGGACATCGCTTATTTATTACATGTTCTCAACATAAGGAAACTCTAGCGACCAATTTAGGTGAGTTCAAGAGATATAATTAAACACTTAAGGCAGGACTGTCGAGGGTCGAGAACACGATGAAAACTGTTGACATTAAATTTTGACGTCACGTGCCGCGAATGCTTTAAACGGGTGGCATAAAAATTATAATAATTTTAAAAGGGCGTTGGAAAAATTAAAAAAAAAGAAAATAAGGAGAGGAAGGCCAAAGAAAATATGGATGGCTTGTGTGCACTATCAGTATTATATCAAGTAAATAATATATTTACACCACCTAATATTACAAAGAGGAAAGATATGTAACTTCGTAGCAAATCAACTCAAAAACTAGAGGACCGTTTTCAAAAAATCTTTCATCATTAGACTGCTATATAACCCTGTGTAACATAGGCGATAACTTTTTATTACAAAAAATAGAGATCATACGAAAATTGTAATAATAAACCCGGATAATTGAAGTCGCGGGCGAAGTGCTAGTAAATATTAAGGGTTAAAGTATGAAATTGCCGATTCGTACCGAAAAATTTAAACTGTTTTTTTTGTTATTATATTTATTTATACAAAATAATTACCATTATTATCTATACATTACTGCCACCTAATAGGAAGGTCATTTATGCCTTTGCAATAGAGCTCTGGTGATCTAGATTCGACAAACTGTGTGAAAGCATTTTGTACTGCCTCGACCTGAGAAGAAAACTCACGTAGAAAATTGACCAAATCACGAAAAAAATGGTTGGTCTGGCGAATACGGAGGGTGACGAATGGTTTTTAATTGCAGTTCCTGGAGGATTAAAACGGTTTCTCGTGCTGTATGAGGTCTCGCGTTATCATGGAGCAATAATGGTGAAAATCGATTCATGAATCGGGGCTGTTTCAATTATAGTTTTGCTATCATTGTTCGGAGTTCGGCACAGTAGACATCTGCCGTTATTGCTTAATAAGATTGGAGAAAGCTAAGGTGAATAACACCATGCTGAGACCACCAAACAGTTATCATTACCTTTTTATTGGTAAGCTTTGCTTTAGGACACTGTTGCGGCGTTTGATCTGATCAGCCATTGCAGTTTTCGCTTACGGTCATCGTAAAGAATCCACTTTTCATCACATTTCACAATTCTATCCAATATTCCTTCATTTCTGTATCGATTCAACAAGGCAACACAAGTTTCAACACGCGTTTCTTTCTGCAGGTCAGTCAAATCACGAGGTACCCATTTTTCATCGTTTTTATTTTATTGATTTGACACAAATGAGTCTATATTGTTGGTAAGGTAACGTTAAACCATGCCTGTGGCTCGGATCGGCTTCCACCATCTCTACCAATTCATTGTTATTCACCTGTGTAGGCGGTCTTCCACGTGGTTCGTTCTTAAAATCAAAGTTTCCATCACGATAGCGTTTAAACCAAAATCGCACGGTGCGTTCATTAGCAGTTCCCTCTCCAAACTCAACATTGATATTGCGAGCGGTTTCTGCCGCGGAACTCGTATTCAAAAATCACTTTAATTTTCGAAGTATCCATCTTTCTTGTCTAAGCTGAATAAAAAAAACAACTGAAAGTCGATAATCAAATGATTGTTAACGTGCAGACAGCTTAATAAGCTTAAAAAACGTAATGTTACCGGAGACCTCTTTAATCTTGCTATAATGACTTTTAGAGTTGCCAAGTCGCGTTACAGAGCATCGGTTGAAAAATCTAAGGGTAATTTACTCCAGAAAATTGTTGATAAACTTGATAAGGAGGGTCCGTGGTCTCCTTTGTGTCACGAGTTTAAGGCTAATAGTTCGGTCGACCTTGCATACGTTCAGAACATTAAAGTAAATAATACACATACCACCGGCATTGAAGAAACAACTGATGTTCTGCTTGATTCTCTTATACCAGACGATTCATCAGTAAATGATAATAAATACCATCAGCAGATCAGGGCGTGGGCCGCGGTACCACCTGAATCACCAGAGTCAGACCTTCCGCCCACTGACGAATTCATAAACATTGTCAAGAGACTACCTCTCAACAAATCATCCGGTGAAGATAAAATATCTAATAGGATGATTATAGAAGCGTGTAAAACGTCGAGCGATGCGATTTTATCAGTATGTACCTAACCGATGCATTGCGGAAGGTATTTTTCCTCGAATATTGCGACAAGGCTTTATACGCATTGTTCCGAAGAGTGGCGACAAGCCCCCGGACGACCCTAAGTCTTACCGGCCCATAACACTACTCCCATCCCTGGGGAAACTTTTAGAGCGACTGATCGCTCCGCGCTTGCTACCGAACGGACCTAAATTTCATAATAATCAATTCGGTTTTACTATTGGAAAGTCTACCACCGACGCGGCTATCATTGTCCGTAAAATCGTCAACTTATCTGAACATAAATACGTGGTTGGAATCTTTCTCGACATTTCTGGCGCTTTTGATAACGCTTGGTGGCCGATGTTACTACTTAAAATGAAAACCCGTGGTTGCAGCAGAAATATCTATAATCTGATCTTTTCGTACTTTCTAAACGGCTCCGCGAAACTCAAACTTGGACATCATTTCATTACTAAGTCTTTAAACATCAGGGCTCAGTTATCGGTCCGTATATATGGAATTTTGGCTATGATGATTTTCTCGCGCTTCCGCTCCCATGCGGCTGTTCATTAACCGGTTACGCGGACGATGGCTTGCTGGTCATTCAGGCAAGTTCTCGGGCTGGACTCGAGAACTTGGCTGACACATGCCTACGTTTAATATCTCAGTAGGGTGATCGAAACCGTCTGACCTTTGCACCGCATAAAACGTATCAACTTCTTTTAAAAAGTAACCTTAAATCCTGGCCTAGTATTAAATTTAATAACGTACCCGTTAAAAGGAAAGAATCCGTGTGCTACCTCGGTATGCTACTAGAAAGAAACTTTTTATTTATTGATCATATAAAAACAGTAGGAGAAAAAGCAAAAAAGAACTTCTACGCCTTGACGAGAATATCAAAGGGTACTTGGGGTCTATCATTTCAAATCTTAAAAACGATATATGGGGCTACTTACTTGGGTTGCATGTGCTACGGGGCACCTGTCTGGGCCGATAGGGCCACCATAGGGGCGGTACGACGGAAATTACTTCAAAACCAGCATTTGGCTTTGATATTCTTACGCAAGGCGTATAGGACGGTTAGTACTGAAGCCTTACCGGTGCTGGCGGGTGTTCTCCCAGTCGATATAGAGGTGCAGCGGCGTGCTGCAATGTACTACTACGCTGGAAAGATCACGGACCCAGAGTTTTTACCGCAACGCGACCGTGCTAAGATCTCTAGATTACTAAAACCCCAGACTGACGTCTGGGGGGAACTTTTATGCGAATATAATAATAATAATAATATTAATTATTCTGCAATAGTACTGCTCCAACCGGGGATTGTCCTTGGGAATACTTTCAGTGCATACAGGGATAATTATTGGTTGGTGCCCCATTACATTTGAAATGTCTAACGGGGCCTCTGCGAGCTGGTTTTGGCCCCTCGTACGCCTACCAAAGGACCGGATCTCCAGGGACCCGAGAAAGTAAAAATAAATAAATAATAATAATAAATTTATTCAATTAAAACATTTACAAAAAGTGTACAATTAGCTAACAGTAATACGTTAAACATAAAAATAAAGCGACTAAAAATAACTAAAACTAAGATATCATTAATATAAGTGCAAGCGATGGTTGTTCGGAATTGCAATGTTAGGTAGCGACCAGCCCGATCTAGGTTATTTTTAACCTGTGTTTCAGGCCACAACTTTACAATCAATTACTTTGGTCTATTATAATATAAAGTTAATGCTTAAAAATTAAAGAATGCCTTAACAACTATGAGAATAAGCTTAATGGTACCTTAATAATTATCTAAAACTAAGTCTATGTCACAAAACAAAAATAAACACTTACACAAAATTTCTAGAAGTTGTTCTGTGTCTGAGTAATGCAGTGTCAATAAATATTCAGATAACATTTTACTACATTTTTTATACCTTACACTATAGAAACTTAGTAACTTGTTAAGCCTATTATATAAAAAAGGTCCCAAAAAGGGAAAAAACGATGAGCAAACGCATGTCTAGTTTGAGGCTTTATGCAAACCAAGTCTTTCCTTCTCTTGTCAGTAGGTACAGGGTCAAAAGGAAGTGCAGTGTGCTGAAGTAGTACTATGTTTAAAATAAATAATTGCCGTACTGTAAGCACCTTACATGCAGTGTAGAGCTGGTGCGTAGGAAATCTAAAAGGGCGAAATGTAGCAACTTTAAGAATTGCTCTTTGAGCACGCTCTAATGGGAGTAAAATTGTTTTAGACGCACCGCCCCAAGAAGTTACGCAATACGTGAGAATGGATTGACACAAAGCTAAATATACCTGTTTAATTAAGTTAAAGTCGGCAATATTCCTTAAATTCTTGAAAACATATATTAATTTACGAACTCTCGTACACAGTAAGTCGATATGTTTACGCAAATTTAGATTTGTGTCAATAGTGACACCTAGATATTTTAAATGGTCAGCTTTAGCTAAAGTGGGGCAAGAACATGCGGTGTCAATGCTGAAATGAATGTTTAGATAAGTAAGCGGAACGTTAGTATTTTTCATTGTAAATAAAATATAATTGGTTTTATCTGCATTTAATGTTAGTAGATTATTACGGAGCCAATTAGACACAATGTTAATACCATTTTGAGCATGTTTATAGACTTCAACTCTAGATTTAGCTGAAAACAATAGAGCGGTGTCATCCGCATAAGATATTATAACACCATTTTGGAGTGATAGGTTGCATAGCTCATTAATATAGATTAAAAATAACGTAGGGCCCAAAATGCTACCTTGTGGAATACCAAAACTACTATTTTTAAGTTCAGAGCTTGTGTGCTGACCAATTTTAACACATTGATGACGATCGCTGAGATAATCGGAAAATAGTAAAAGTTGTTCTCCTCTTATCCCAAGTGTTTCAAGCTTGTGCAAAAGTAAGGTACAAGAAATAGTTTCGAAAGCTTTGGCAATGTCTAGAAAGATCCCAATTGTGTGCATACCATTATCTAGGTTAGTAGTAACATAGTTAGTCAATTCGTGGACGGCTTGGCTAGTTGATCTTTTGGCCCGAAAACCAAATTGACTATCGGATAGTAGTCTGTTATCTTCTAGATATTTTATTAATCTACTGTTTATAATTTTTTCTAACATTTTTGAAATCCCTGTTAACACCGAAATAGGTCTGTAGTTATTCACACAGTTTTTGTCTCCAGATTTGAATACAGGCGTGACCACAGCCTTTTTAAGTGCTTTTGGGAATATTCCTTTAGATAAGCATAGTTGAAAAATGTGGGTTAGAGGAGGGGCATTTAGGTATTTAAATCGTTTAAGAATATTATTAGATATGTTATCCCACCCGGTGGCACAAACATTCTTTAACCCGTTTATCATTCTGATTACTTCGTTAACGTCGGTGTCTAATAAAACAAAAGAATTTAGTGTAGAGGATGCCATGATTGGGTTTTGTTGGGAAATAACACTTGAGTTTAACGATTTTTCGGCCAAGTTTTTAACAACGTTAACAAAAAAATTGTTTACTTTATTGATTGCTTCGGATGAGTTTATCTCTGTTGATAGTAGATCAAGCGGAGGTTCGGGATTATTCGATCTAAATGTATGAGTTTTTACAAATTTCCGTACAAGTTTACTATTTTTCCCTGCCTTCTGTAATTCATTTTTATCATATTGATTTTTTAGTTTTTTCAAAAGATTGTTACAGAAGTTCCGATACCTTTTATAAGTAACAGAGAGTACATCGTCATCAGGAGCGAGTCTTAATTTCAGGTGAAGTTTGTCTCTATGCTTTATACAACGAACAAGACCGGGTGTGATACAGGGTTTAATACAACTATACTTTCCAGGAACTGTTTTAGTGAACGTGTTTTTCTTTACAGCTGATTGACCTTGTAGAAACGAGAACAAATTTCCATGCGTTCAGGCGATTTTGCCATACCTATTACTGGAATCAAAAGTAGCTCAAAATTTAGGACCCATTAGTTTAAATGTTAATGATAATCCGTGGTGCTTGGCAACTGGGCTTAACCCAGTTGTATATGTCCCTTGGTGCCTAATGGCCTAGCTCTAATCTGTCTCCTGCTTGATATGGAGGGAAGTGGAAATTATATTTATTTTTCCTACTCCTCCGCTGTACTCTTCTGATTAATTTCGTTGCGGGATCAAAACAGTTGAATCGTTTCTCCGGGACTCGTCGGGTTTCATTAACTCGGCGTTTTTCTGGTGGTCGCCACTGTTGATTCTGGCTTTCAGGAGTTGCAGTGGTTAGGAACGAGTGGTGGGCTTGTCACTAAAAAAAACAAATTAATGTTGCACATTTAAAAGAAGAACTTCATAGGTGATTCCATGTGAAAAAAGTTTCATTCAAAAATCTTAAACCATGAAAGTTCTATGTGAATTCGAAGTACCTATTACAATTAAAAAAAAATCATACTTTAACCCCTATTTATAAAATCGATATACCTACTCAATAATCATCATGAATATATCTAATGTTTTGTCTAAGTCGTAATAGTAAAGTAAATACAATCGTAATTGGATACATCAGTATTTGCTCGGCCATTATTCTGGATTCATAAAGCTCAGATTCCTATTTCGGCTAATGTTTACCTAAGAGACTGCTATAATAAATGTAAACGTGTACACTATATTGCTCACTCTCTTATTAATTTTGCCATAACAATAACGGTAAGTGAATAATAAAGTTTTGTGGCAGCTATCAGCCGCAATTTATAAAAACGCCAATCCGACTTTTTGATTCCTTTAAATACAGATTTTTCAGCTTTGTGATTCCTAACGAGAATTTAGAATTAATTATAAGTATTGTTACTTACCTATTATTATTTTAATAAGAATCTTTCATCAATTGGTATGTAAACTAATTATATGATGAGAATAAGCAATCTGGCGCAAACGTTAACAACACAATTCGTTGATCCGTCACAAACCCAAAACAACCAAACCCATCACAATTATTTAAAAAAACCGTAAACTCGAAGGCCAGCTTTATCCCTTCAACAACCAAAATGTTTTATCATTTACTCATTTTATTTAAAACCTACACCTAAATTGTTAGTTTCGATGATTCATTCAGCGGGTACTGACAGCTAATGCTTTTTTTCACAACAAGATATACTTGAAATAAAGAGTCATATTCATAGTCTAGCCCAACTAACTACCCCTGAGAAATTCACACAAAATCCCAGACCCACTTGTAAAAAACCCAATCTAGCAAAGCCAGGCTTACACTCCTGAACAAAAAAAGCATATTGTATCAGTACAGTATAGGATCCGCACAATACCGAAACAGGGTTTTATCACGATGCAAAAGGTAGTTTTACACAGAGCCCGGATTTTGTCGCGAATTGAATGTATTTGCATGTGAATAGTGAACTGATGGAACTGACTATACTGAGATGTTCGTGATCTTGGCCCATTTTATAGTGTTGTGTACAGAGATTTGTTACACTGGATTAGAGAGAATGATATTTTAAAAAACAGTAGATGTTTGGAAAAAGTGATTGGTCACCGCGAACAAAATGTTTCATGCATGTTTGGTCACAGTTCTAACCTAACCTAACCTATGGATATCTTTGCAGGTACACACCGCTATAAATAAAATAAAAATAAATCTAAACAAAAAAGATATGACTTTGAATAATAGTGTAAAAGATGGTTATGTTGAGAAAATATAGGAAAACAAATAAAAGTATAATAGATGTTTGTTGCTACTGACATTATGAAGTTGAATGCTTCGGAATATGAACATTAGAGACAGAGTAGTTAGTAATTGTGATTGTTAGGATGAAAAATGTTGGGAAGAACCTTTTCGGATTTCCATTAATAGGAGTTGAAAATTTAGGTGAACTTTGGCGCACCCAAAATGTACATACACAAAGAATGGCAAAAAAATACAAAATCAATGATTTAAAAAAAGTCGCAACCATACCAGGGATGTCGACTGATGGTATGGAATCATAAGATATTATGTTCCTTAAATAGTTTGGTATTAAGAAAAAAAAAATACACTGAAAGTTAAACATTGTCGTAACAATAAAAATCTTCGGCATAAAGTAAATGCATAAAATATTTTTATATATGAACTAGTCCACAATGTATTTAAAACAGCACTCGCACAAATATTAGTTATTATTTGAGAATCTTTAATTAATCAACGAATTGCTTTATTTACTTTAAATATATCATCTTCAATTTAAAACAACACTCGCACAATTAACCAAGTAACATAATTTATATGAAAATGTCACTTTCTGAGGTCGGAGTCACAAAATTCTGTTACATTCGGAGCAGACATTATTAACTTTAAGTATTATCAATTTGTATTCGCCAATTTTCCCACGACGAATTTTATGTTATCTAATAATGCAAATTTTGAGAAGTACTTACGTAACTTGAAGAAACGGAAACCATTTTTGAAGTAATCAAAAGTGTATATATGTATATGTCACGGGAAAATGGCAAACTCTGTAAGATTGTAAAATATCGCGTGAAATTGTAATTTTTTTTTTTACAAAATAAGTGACAAATATATTGGAAACTATTGAATTTGGGTGGGATTTATTATATACAAAACTTTTTGTCATATTATATCGAGAAATTATAATCTAATTAAAATTTATTGCAATCTCACGGAGTCTACTATTTTCCGGTGACATATAGGTACATTTATGTTTACGAACAATTGAATTAAAATTATTTAAATAAAGATCGCTTTTACTAAAGACCTATCGAGTCTCGAAATGTTTTTAAAGAATGTGTGTGATATTTAATCGCATATGGACCAGGAATTAATATATATATATATATATATATATATAAAAATTAATTCCTATTTCCATCGCATCACGCGTGAAGAGCGGGCTGATTTCACTTTTGGTTACTGTCAGAACAAGGTTTTTATGGAAGAAAGAAAAACAAGAAAGTTGCAGTTGACGGGAGCGAAGTCGCGGGGGACAGCTAGTCTTACAATATATATGTCCAACATACAGAATTTCCTTGTACAATTTTGACATCAACGAGGAAAATGGTATTCAAAATTCTGAAACAAGTGAGCATACGAGCAGAATGTTATTGAGTTTGAAAACTGTTTTCGACTCCGATAGCAGTTATAGAAAACTCGAACATTAAGGTGCAGCCCCACCGCGGCGCATGGAGAGGGCACGAGTCTAAGCTTCGTTTTGCAAGAAAATGTATGTATTTGTGTCTACTGCAACCCACGGTCAATTGACGTACATAAACTAACATAGCTCAACCCTGTCAATGTATACGCGGTACACACTATACACAAATATTAACCCACGACTAAAAACTACTGCATCGCAGCACAGTTTGAGATACGGCTAGTAACACGGAGGCGTGTGTACTGCAGTGGAAACGTAGACCCACGTTATCAAATAATGAATTTACGGAGCTAAAATGCGCCGCGGTGGGTCTATGCCTTTATTCCAATATTTTACCTGGAAAGTTTTGTCTATTTTTGTATATCAATATTTTTGAACGATGTTCTTATCTTGAATGGTTGGATACTACAACATACTACATACGCAGCGTTGTAGCATACTACTATTCTCCTTAGTGGTTATAAAACATTTATGAAATCCTCTTAAACCGAGCTTCCATGCTTTAGTTTCGTTCAAATATCCAAATGTGTATTACCCGCAGTATCTGCAGTGCAGTTTCAAATTGAAGCAACCGTTTCTTTATAAAAAAAAGAGAACGAAAATGTATTAATTTAGTACAAACCTAAAAGCACAAAACACGTTTACGTACAGCAGTGCTATTCTGTAACAACATTTTCGTGTCTCGACAGCGGAGTCCGAGGTGAGTTTCAAATTCGTATAAATATAAGACCTTATGATGTGTGAAATAAAGTTCACTTTGTAAGCTTAGTCACTCAGGTGAAGTCGATATCGAAATGGTTATTTACAGAATAGACTAGCTGGACTACCAAAACAAAATGGTAACTAAACAAATAAATACTCTTGCTGCCCTTTGCTAATTGGCGTCTTTTCCTTACAAAGTTATCTTGCGCAATCTCTGGCCACGTTTACCCTGAAATCACATCAGCCATCAATAAAAGTGAAATAGATACTTTGGAAAATGTTTAAAACCGGACTGAAATTTATTATCCTGTTAAACTTTCTGATAGACCCATTACGTATGTTAGTCGCAGTCAAGACTAAGTTTAGACCAAGCCCCAAATTGATGCCCCATTTAACTCTGCACCTTTAATAGACTTACCTCCCAACTTGCTCACTGTCTGAATAATTTGGTTACGATCTATCATCTAGATAGTATGCTGCCGTCTGTGTTTGTGGTAGTGATAGTGTGTCAGTCTGCTAAACTATATTATGTAGATACTGTGACGGTTGTGTCCTGGGCTTAAGACATACGAGTGTCTGTACATATGAGTGTATTCAAGGCTTTATGAGAATTGGCATTGGCCATTTGTAATAGCTATGGAGCGGTCAGATAAAAAGTATAGCATAGGTTTTTGAAGGATACAGAATTTAATTGTTTTAATGGCATTCCTTGTATCGATGAGAATTCGGGCGGACGAACGCCAATATAATTATTTTAAACCTCCGTCCCTCTTTGATTCCTCGTAGCCCCTGACTTCCCTCTGACAATACACATAGTTAGATAGCATAAATCCTCCTCCTCGCGTCGAATTCCTTATGACTGAGAGTCTTGATAGCGTATAAGTCTTTAAGTCAAGAGTGAATAGGTTACTTCTAGGCAAGCATGCTCCATCTGAGACCGCATCATTGCTTACCATCAGGTGAGATAGAGGTAAAACGCGTGCCTATCAAAAGAAAACAAATATATACTCTCAAAAAGACACTCGGAAAATACTCTCAACGTATATATTTTTAAATTATTATTTGGTATTTTTAAACACATACTTGTAATTCTAATTTTAGTACCTAATTATTGCTATTCTCTTCCATAATATAGCAATATTTTTTTTTCTTAAAAGAGGCTCCAAACACTAAACCCTGATGTAAACTGAAGTATTCATAAAATTATATGTATTTATATACTACCTACAAAATACTGGCGTATTGGGAATGCCGATACCTTGATGTCACATCAAAAATCTGTTGTTAGAACATGGATATCATTAGTTACTCTTCAAATTTATAAAAAACGAGTTGTATTTTTGGCTTTGCTTCCGTGGCTTGCAGGACGCAGCTCAGTACATTTTCCGAGATAATTAACACTAGTTTTTACGATTCATAAAAAAACACTAGGTTTATACATGTTTGTCCTGTACCCAAAATAGTTGCATTTTAGCTGTACGATGAAGTGTTATAATAATAACAACTAATAATTTTCACTATCGAATCAGAGGGGCTAGCACAAATATTTTGACGTATAGTAATGTTAACGTAAGTAAATTTTAAATGTCTTTAGTCTGTCGCCATAACAACAATGTTAACAGCATTGTTGTGTTCCGGCAGTTAGAGGTATGATCACTAGTTCCTCTGTGTAAGAGGATTCCGGGTGAAACTCGCTTCCATCTTCGTCCTAATCATCACTTTCCTTCAGGTGATATTTAGGCCAAGAGTTTCCAGGTTTGAATAAAAAAAAGGTGAAAACTAGAATGTCATAGTATTTTGGTTTAATTTTATGGGACATATATAATTTATAAATGTGAATATAGTGTTTAATTCAAATAAATATTATGCGTGAAACGAGTATTCAATTGTAGCTATGGTAACATTTTACGTTACGTTACTATACGTCAAAAATATTCTTATATATTATTAGGAAAACTGAGCAGGACCAGGCTATACAGATAAAAGATATTAGTTGCTTAGCTAAACTCACATAGGTAGTTTAACGCACACGCGCATTGTTTGTTATGTGGATCTGTTTTTTTTGTAATCTCTTATGTTGATTTATTATCAGAATGTAAACAGAATAAGATCAAAAATACAGGATCTATATGTTAACTCACTTAATTGTAATTATGATATAATTTGCTTAACTGAGACGAATTTGAACTCGGGTATTTTTGATAGTGAACTTTTTGACCAACGGTATAACGTGTTTCGAAGAGACCGCGAAAGTACGGTTGTGAATAAGGTTGATGGAGGGGGTGTCTTAATAGCTATTAAAAAACATTACAAGGTGATAAGGCGCTCCTCATGGGACAGCAGAGTGGAGGACATTTGGGTAAGTATTTTGCCTAGCAACTCGCGTGAGTGTCAGTACAACCTTTGTGTATGTTACCTTCCCCCGGATTTACCTATTAGTGATCTCGAAGCTTTTTATACGAATACACAAAGGATTGTAACGGATTCTCGCGACGATGGTTTAAATCTTGTTATTGGAGATTTTAATGTTCCGGGCTTGCTGTGGACTCCCGTGCCATCGACGAACAAATTAGCAAATGCTACCATACCTAATGATAGGAAGTCTTCTCTCTTACTGGACTTATTGGCCTTTTGCCAACTGTCACAATTTAACCACATACCTAACAAAAACAGTAGATATTTAGACCTTGTCCTCTGTGGTTCGGAAAGTGTCCAAGTTTTGCTAAATGATGATCCACTCAGTCGAGTTGACGATCATCACCCACCTTTGAGTATACTTATTCAGGGCAGTGTTCCAATCGAACAAATGAAACGGAATAACACCAAACGTTTAAATTTCCGCAAGTGCGACTATGCAAAGCTTAGAGCAGACCTCGCAGAGGCTGATTGGTCTTGGTTAATTTTGTCAACTGATATCAACCAAGCACTGGAAGAATTTTATCAGGCTCTCAACTCTATAATTAGTAAGCATACTCCTACGACTAAGCTGAGTGAGTCTGCACAGCCCGTATGGTACTCGCTATCCCTTAAAAAATGTCTCAATGAGAAAAATAAATATCACAGGCGCTTCAAAAAATATAAAAACCCTCGTGATTATGACACATTCTCAATGTTGCGTAGCAGGTGCAAGACCCTTACAAAAGAATGCTATAGTTCCTTTATAGAATCCACTGAGGACAGCTTGTCTGACAATATCAAATCGTTCTGGAAGTTTGTCAATAGCAGGAAAAGTACGAATGGCTTACCTCAAACGATGCAGTTTCGTGGAGTGGTTTCATCAGATAGTCAGGACATCAGCGAATTATTCTCGAAATTCTTTAGCTCGGTCTATGACTATGTACTACGCAGTACATTCTGACAGAATCGAGAGTGTGCAAAGGAAGTGTTTAAAGTGGGTCTCGTACCGGTATGGCTTCGCAAGAACATTACAAACTAATTCAGATCGCCTTATTAAGTTTAATTTGGCACCATTGCATGTTCGTCGTAAGCAAAGGGATTTAATAAACCTTCATCAGATCCTACACTCTACGTTGGACTCATCTGCTCTGCTGTCCTCAATTTATATAAATATTAGGTACTAGCTGACCCGTGCCCACTTCGTTGGGCGGTAAACATTTTAACTTCTGATGAAATGAGTGTGGTTCGGTTAGTACTGAGTGCTATGATTTATTTCCTGACTGCCAAAAGGAGGGTTTTGTTTTTATGTATGTAGCTAGGCTAGCGAGCCGCTGCGAGCGCTCAGCGCTAGACTCCCTATCCCTTGTTGCAGAGACATGCTGCTTAAATCACTGAGACGTGCACGTTCAGCGCTAGATTCCCGAGCACGGACCTGCGATGTTCTCCAGCTTTGGTTAGCAAGCCGCTGTGAACGCTCGGAGCTAGATTTCCCAGCGCGTGCTTGCGAAATATTTTCTCTATTCCTCGAGAGGCGCAGATGATTATCAAGAGCAGACTCTGCCGTACGGCGTACTCGAGCTGCTCTTGTCTCATGTCTGGGATGTCTGACGGGAAAGTTGAGATTTCCTTTTAGGCATGAAAAACAATCGCTGAAACTGTCCGATATCCCAAAAACAGCAGCAGGCTTCGAACTCGAAGAATGAGAACGAAGTAATATTGTAATTGTGTTTTGAGAAACCGAGCAACCAAAACAATAGACCAACAACATTCAACCAACATTTAACCAACTACGTACAACTCACGTACCTAACGACAAAAGTTAAATAATAACTGGAGAGGGTCATTAATCCGCGGAAAATCTTAACACCACGATTCAGAAAAATTACGTAATTGCACAAAGCATGTTCTAATGCGGTTCGTGAATGGACGGCGCGGGCGGCGTTTTGCGATTTAGTAATTTTATATTATCTTCGAAACTATTCAACCAATTGACATACTGTTTTGGGCAAATCGTATCTCTATGATGTTCTTGTGATCATTATAACATTTTTTTCGATAAGGATTAATATTTTGTTGTTTAAAAAATCGTTTAAAGATAAGTACATCGAAAAATACTTTTTTTAACACATAAAAGCTACTATATCTGCTAAAATATAAAAGATAGAAATATGGTGCCGGGGACTTTTTTGTAGAACTATTCAAAGCGGACCAGGTTGCTATACATTGTTCTCAATTATATACAACTGTTAAGGCAGCGCACGCAAATAACTCTGTTGTAAGAGCAATTTTTTTCCGCCTGGATAGACAAAAATTGAGATAGTTCGGCTAATATGCATGATATCTTTATAATTTATAGCCTATAGCATTCCTCAATAAATGGGCTATCTAACACTGAAAGAATTCTTCAAATCGGACCAGTAGTTCCTGAGATTACCCCCTACATACAAACTTACAAACTTACAAACTTACAAACTTACAAACAATTTTACCTCTTTATAATATTAGTATAGATAACTCCAGAAAGCCAAGAACTTTCTCACTTCTAGTATATACAAACAACACCTCATATTACAACCCTATCGTTAGAATGTGTCGCCTTTACAATGAGATATCAAAAGACGACAATAATAGTATAGACATCTTCGACGCTCGTGCCGTTGCTTTTAAGAGACTTGTATGTGCCCTTTCTCTCTGGTAGCGTTAAACACTGTTTCTGTGACAAACTTTTTGCGGGTAACATTGATTATGTCATAGTGTATGATTTCCGAATTTTTTACGTATGAAGTTGCTATTTGTTGTACTTTAACTTTTATTATTATTAATGTTTTTGTTGTTGTTTGCCATGTTGTGCGATTACGCTTTGGGTCATAATCAGGTCAAAACCAGTGATGTGTATTTGTTACTATTTTTTTATAATGATTGTTACCTGTTGTAATTGCCTTGTGAATAAATAAATAAATAAATTCGTGCTAGGCCCTCTGTAACTACCGATTATCTCTACAAACACACAATATTACCTGCAGTGCTATTCTGTAACAACATTTTCGTGTCTCGACAGCGGAATCCGAGGTGAGTTTCAAATTCGTATAAATATAAGACATTATGGTGTGTGAAATAAAGTTCACTTTGTAAGCTTAGTCACTCAGGTGAAGTCGATATCGAAATGGTTATTTACAGAATAGACTAGCTGTTTAACTGACAGAGTGCCAATTCTACTAATTTTCACATTCGCATCTCAATCAAAATTTGTCAAAAAAGCCTTAAAACCATAGTAGAATTAGCCCTCTGTTTAGTTAAACCATGTCAGAGGCCGCTCTGGGGCGGTTTAAGAACTCTGATACTAAGGTGTGTGGGGACGTTAGACCTTAGAATAGTTAATATATCGGGATTACTACCATGTACCACAAAAAGAAGAAAACTCAAACTCGAATTCTTCGTCTATTTTTTTCTGTAACTTATATGGTGTACACAATAAAGAGTATTCTATTCTATTCTATTCTATTCTACTGGTCGATTCTGTCGTCATTCCATCTTGTTTGTATGGATTGATAGCTCACTTGTCGTTCACTCCACCTAAGTGATCACGGCGAGATGTCGTCAGAATTGACCGGCTGATTGTAATACCTTTTAAGTATAGAAAGATAAAGTACATATGAAAGGTAGACGTAGGTATGTATAGGTAGGTCATGCAGTAGAAAATGATTACGGGTAACAAATTCTACTAACTGAGTGCCTGAAAAATCCAGAACGATCGTTAGCTTAATAAACTGTAAAAAAACAGGACTTACCGAGCTTTCCATTGATCTTCGCCGTAGGAAAATAAAGTACAAAATCTTCGACTTATTACCGGTAGTTTAATGAGTCTCTTTTATCTACAGGTTCCTTTTTTTGTCGACTCCTTTCAAAGGAAACTTTTCGTTCATTAGCAATGAAATAACTGGCTTCTCTATCTACAACTGTTTTGTGCTTGCGGCTTCGGTCGCGTTTGTATAGATTTTCCAGGATCCCATAAATTTCTGTACCAATTCATCAAAACCAGCTCAGTAATGTTTAACAAACAAACCAGAGAGCCAATTCTATTTTTAACCGACTTCCTAAAAAGGAGAAGGTTCTCAATTCGGTTGTTTTTTTATGTTTTTACCTCATAACTCCGTCATCGGTTTGGAAGTTTGGAGTTTAAATCGAAATGGCCGAAATTCGTTTACTTGGGTGATGGTTTTTTATCATCCAAGTAATCGAAACTGCGTATTTTGTTTTCCTGCGATTTTGCAGTGGTGTTGTTATGTGTAGGGTACCACTAAAAAGTGAAAAAAAAAACTTTATTTTTTTACTTTGTAGTGTTTTTTTTTATTTGGAAGTCCAACCGACTCTTTTCTGAAAAGTCTATTTTTTAAATTTATTTATAAATTGCATTCGGATCTCAGTCGTAATATGTTAAAAATGTATAGAATTTGAGGCATTCTTGTCTTAAAAAAAATTTGAAAATTCTTGTTCTTGAAAAATTATAATTGGTACTCAGCTTACTTTCGCATTTAGAATATTAGCAAGAATACATTTATGCCATCATACCTAATCTTAAAACCGTATCTAAAATTGTTTGTATGATTGTAAAAGGTAATCTCTAGAATTACTAGTCCAATCATGTAAATAATTTCACTGATACTAAGCAACAATAAGTATCGCTGAGCTTAGCACCTAAGACTACTTTTTATTCCAAAAAATGCATAGTTTCTGTAGGATAGGCCAAGCCACGGGAGAAAAGCATGTATAAAATATTCTGAGGGTAAAATAACTATGTATAAACGGCCGATAAGGGACAAGAGCTTATTAAAGTAGCAATCTCGGTACTCGGCTCTAGGGTACAACATTTTGTTTAATATAATAAGGCGATATTTGGGCTCAAGGATTTTCGCGAAATTAGAACTTGTATGGGCACTTTATTAAAAGGATTATAACCTTTTCTTTTAATACCCATAATGGCATCAGAATTAGTTTAGTTATCGTGATTTATTGTATTTTGATTGTTGAGAGTTTTTTTTTTTCTATTGATAGTCGTAGTATGGCGATTCTACTATCTACCAAGAAAAGACAAACCTTTTTCTATCCAACTCGACATGTCTTCTGCCCGAGCATGGCGCGACCCGTAGACTCGCGTTTCTAATAAGACAAAGACATATAGATCTAGTCTTTTCATAGAAACGCAGAAGTAGCTAGTGATGTGGTCATTCTGCGAATACTACGATAAATTTACGTTTAGTTAGCCAAAAAAATGTGTCAAATATGTGTAAATATTTTTCACACCTTTTGCACGAAACTCAAAGCAACAACAAAACGTTTTACTCGAACATATTTTTAATCTATATGGTTTATGTTTACAAAAAAACATATGTTTGTTGAATTTATAATTGTACCTATTTAAATAAGAATTTTAGTGTTTATGATCATGGCGACAAGGAAAAAGTAAGTTAGTAGATTTTATGATTAATTCAATTAAGTACTGATTATTCCAATAATTGTGTGTAATTAATCTAAGTGAACATAATATCCTACCATTCGATGAAAAGAGAATATAATACCTAATATTCTAAATAAAAGGTGATTGGTGGCATTGTCTGATGAAAACTTTGCCATACACAGTGCAATGCGTTCTTTACTGTTATCTTTCTTCCAGAACTCTGACCAGATGCCGACGGTAGGACCCCGACATACTTTCTAAGTTCTATTTGGCAAAAATAAAATGATTGTTGAAGTAAATAATCCTTGTCTAGTTTCGATAAGATGTAGATTATTTGACATTTCATATAGAGTCTACCCCCAAGTGTCAAAAGTAGAGAAAATATTATCGGCATGTTTGACGTTGTAGACTTATATCGATCGAAGAAAAGAAACATTTGTTTTCTACGTGTCAAACATCGCCATGCTTAGGACGATAGAAATCTTACTTCAATCTGTCATTTTATCGATTCTCCGGTCGACAAAGTTCGTTTCTACGGTGGTCATGCTACGCGTGCTGATGTTAAGCGATGATGCGGTCGAAGGTGGAGCACGCTTGCCTAGAAGTACCTTTTCACTCTTGACTTTGGGAGCCAAAATAAATGTAGGTACTCACTGATTGTACGGGGTGAGTCCGTTTGCTTTGGCTAACTATATTTTATTTTTTCCTGTTTCAAAATTTTATGTAGTAAGTAGGTAGTTTAAGTTTTGTTTTAATTTTAATGTTATGGGTGCTAATGCCTGACATAGACGATTATTAATAATAAAGACTCTCAGGTTGTAGCTATCAGCTAGCTAGCTGTTGTTTACTTTTCGCTCTTTTTATTTCGGCCTACCACAACCTAATAACTATTTTTTTCCTTTTTTGTGTATTGGAAATCATCACATAGTTCCTCTCGCTCTGAGTAGAGCGAAACGAAGTGTCAGACTCTTATTGACTAAAACTCATCCGTGTTACTCCTATTGCCCAGGGCTCCATTGATTCTTTGGGACTAATTCCGCAACCCTAGCAGACAGGTAACTGGGTAGCGCGATACAGTTTGGCAAAACTAATATCAGATTTTTTAGCTTCTGACAATCCGTGAGCGATATGCCTAGAAATAGAAGCCTGGAACAAGCTTTAAGTGACCATCCATTCACATGATGACATCGATAAGCGATGCTAAACCTTGCAGATCGACCCGTGCGGGTGTAATTATGTAGCTTCGAGTTTATTAACATTTACCCATATTTCAACTAAAGCGGAAGAAAATCCTTTATTGTAGTTTCATGCTGCTGAAATAATAACAATGCTACACAGGTCGACTTCAACATTGTTCGGAAGATCCGCAGAACCAAAGTTTGTTCCAATTGTTTACTTTCGTCCTCGAAGGAATAAACAACTCAATATTCGTTACAATAGAATGCTTTATTCAACTAACCGCTTTAATATTATTTGAGGAGAATACGATTTCGTCGCGTCATAACTCTATTATTTTTCTATAATATTTGTTTACCCTTTTGATTCAAAAAAGGTCTCAGAATAAGTATGCAAGTAATAAACATAATTTCTAATCTTATCCAACTAGCTTATAGTTATGTTACTACTAGAGGTTCCACTGCAGTTGCTCTGCAGTGGAACCTCTAGTAGTTATGCGTTTTTAACTCTATGAGATTTGTTTGAATGAGTCACCGCAGCCCTGGAACGCAAAGGACATTAGGAGAAACACGGATGGGTTTTAATCAGTAAGCCTTTGGCACTCCCTTCCGCTCCGCCCAGAGCGGAAGGAGATATTTGAGATCTTACAATCCTTAAAAAAAATAGGTAATCAGAAACCCAAGAATTTGATGAATGCAGTTGGGATAGAATTTATATCTACAAAAGTTTTCTCAAAAGTAAAAATTCAAGATTTAACAATGACCTTCAATAAACTACGAAAATTCTACCGCGGTGGATCGGTGACAAGCTAGATAAGACTTAACTCATCAATGTCAAGTACCTATCTGGGTAAGGTACTTCACGTGATAAATCTAGACAGGTTTAACGAGTTTAGGCCTGAAAAGGCTTGCTTCGTTGGCAAAGGGACAAGGTTAAATAAAAAAAAAACAAAATGTTAAAAACAATGATCAACACATCATCTCCAGGTGTCGTACTTTAGCAGGATCTGACATTGATAAACCTTAAATTTTTATGTCTTCATAGTAAAAATTAAAGCAGTTTCAATACACTTATGTGCGTTGAAGCTGCTTTAGTTTGACATTAACATCACACAGAAGATAAGTTTATATGCGCAAGCGCGACACAAAAAAAAATACAAAATGCAAGTTGGGAAGACATGCGTCACATTCGCGCAAAACTGCCATCACTCGCAGCCACAACATTTCAGCGAATTAAAAAAAATAAAAGCTCTCATCCCATCATTATCAAAACATTCAAAATCTCCAATCGATCTGAGAACCTTCACAATATCAACTCCACAGCCTATTCTATTCACAAAATAAACAAGTGACCCTCAATACGTCTTCGCTCACTCAAAGCCGACATCGTCTAGATCCCTTTTACCGACATCGCCTTGTATTTTAATCAGTACTTGCATTTCAGTGATTTACGAGCACTTCTCGCGTTGACGGCAGACGATGCTATTAATCTGATATTCCCGTCGATCCTCCTGTATCACGGTATAGCCACAGTACAGATAGGCACAGAAGGTCTGTTTCATACAAAGCGCAAAAAGACACAAATAATAATAATAAATAATAATAAATAAATTAATTATTGCCCAAAGAAAGAAAATACATGACATGTTACATAATAACAAGCGTATGAGTTCTTTTTTACATTAATTTTATGAATAATGTCCCCTATACTAGGAAAATCCTGTATTATAGGAGACATCCGTTCGTCCGTAATTACAATTTACAAGAAGTGAACCAAATGTGTAACATTAACAATAACTTATGTACTGTGAGCACGTGTGCGTGAGTAGTTTGTGAGTGAATTTAAAAGTGAGACTGTGATGGCGTGTGCGTATGTAAGTGATGGTATGTGTGTGATAGTGTCTGTGTGTGTGATGTTTTCCAAGTTGATTTAAGATTTATGTGGATGAGGGTTTTACCAGTGTTTCTGTCTCGTCATAATTTAGGGTAAGTAGAAACGTTTTTACTATTTTTTTACATTTGTGTGTATTTTGGGAGTGGATATTTAGCCTTTGGTGCAATTCGTTGTAGATGCGTGCACTTAGGTAAGTGAAGTGTCGCCTAGCATATGTAGTGTTTGTGTGTGTTGTCGGGCAAGGCGGTTTAGATCTTCTTCTGGCTGTTCGGCTGTTATTTCATACGGAAGGGTGGCATGTTTTCTCAAGACTGTGCGTAGAATGTAGTGTTGTCGGACTGTTAACGTTTTATACTCTTCATATAATTGCCGAGTTGGGAATCTAAATGGTTTGTTCAAGGAAACTTTTATAACTGCTCTGTGAATAAATGTATCAATTTGTAAAGCTTTGCCTAGCAATGTTAAGGGGTCGACTACCATTCTTATCGGTTGCAGTCGGGCCGCATCTGACCTCCCCATCCTTTACTACGTTGTGTAATAGTCCTGGGCAAGACTGGTCAGACTTTACGGCTTCTTACTACCAGCCATTATGCATGCATGAATCCATCAATCATGCATTGTGAATGACTGAGGGAGTTTCAGCTACCTATGTGCAATCGTAAATGATATCAGATGGTAAGTTAAATAAACAACCAAGACTGGTCAAAAGTTATCCTAATGGACTCCAAGAAAACGTGAACACGGGCAAAAACACGGCAATCTTGCAATCTAGCGTAAAACTGAATAACATTGATACATAAACTATAGAAGCGTTAACCGAACTTTAAAATGGCAACACAAAATAAAGGCGACTGCCGCAATCACCTAGCATCTGGCTAAGTGGCTACCGATTGGTACGAATTTTGCTTGCGCTGTTAGCCCTGTAGGTGTATTAGGTGTATTAGGTGCATGGCGCTTCTCTATAATTGTGTATAATACGTCATCGGTCGCAAGCGCGTTAGCACTCACGCTGTACGTGAAGCGGGTTTATGTGTGCTTGTACGTTTGCGCGTTGCATGGAGTTGACTCTCTGCTCTTCCATCTACTGTGTGCCATTAATCTGATCGAGCCGTCGTCCTCCTGTATCATGGTACGTCGCTCAATATTAATTTTGGAGCTCAGACTTCAAGAATAGGCGCCGAAAGTAGGTCAATGTTAGGTATCTTGAGATTTTCATGTTACATTTTTGGGTGGAGAGTGTTGTAGCAAGTTTATCAGGTAAATGTCAAAGTTTAAAATAGGTAGGTACAAAGTATTTAGGTATGCCTAGGGAGATTTAATGAGAGTGTGTTCCAAATAAAGTTTGGCGCTGATGTGTGTTTCTGACAAAGTGACATTCACCAGCGAAAACGATTGTTGAAAAAAAGTGTTATCGCTTATTGAAAGTCATTTTGTCTAGAAGCTCATGACCGTCTACGAGAAAACCTGCCTTCTTTTCATTGAATCTTTAGTTGTATTTTTAATTTAATTTTTATTTTTTTATTGAATTATTATTATTTTGATTTTTTATTTTTATTTTAATTTATATTGTATTTTATTGTGGTAGTAACATCGCATTGGCGTTTAGCTGTTATGGTGTTAATTACTGTTTTAATAAATAAATAAATAATAATAAATAATTTTTTATAGCTGTTGTAAGGCAATCACCTTTCAGGTTCGCGGTTCCGTATCTAATATACTATATAATAATGGTAAAAAGGAACCCTTATAACGTTTTTAAACTATTTTGCAAATAAGAAAGATGTAAAAATGTTTTTTTTTGCAACAACGACTGAAAGAGGTTCTTATAAAGTCAAAGTGGGGTAGGCACTAGGATTCTAGGGTATGTGGGGTATCATATGAAAGAGCGCTATTTGCTCATTCTCAAATATTTTTTCTTTTATTTTAGACCTCATGGTTTTCGACTTTTGACGAAAAATTTTAAAAAATTGACCCCTTATCTCCAAAGTTTGCATAGGAAAAAATCTGAAGTTCATGTAAAGATTACAGGAAAAATAAAACTTTCAAAACATAAGAAAAAAAATCAGAACAAAAATCAAATCAAATCATCAACAAAAATATCATTAGTTCCACAGATATCGCTGATGTAAAACTGAAAAATACACTGCAGAGTTAAAATGCTCTGAACAGAATATAGGCCTCAGCGTTGAAAATAATAAAAAACCGGCCAAGTGCGAGTCGGACTCGCGCACCGAGGGTTCCGTACAAACCTGTAGGTATATATTATAAGCAAAAGTTGCGATTTACGATTGACGTATTAAAAAAAACTACTTTCTAGATCATGTACAAACCAATTTTCGCTGTTATTTTATATGGTAATATACCTACATCATATATTTTTTTAGATTTATCATTCTCTTATTTTAGAAGTTACGGGGGGGGGACACATTTTGCCACTTTGGAAGTATCTCTCTCGCAAACTGTTCAGTTTAGAAAAAAATCATATTAGAAACCTCAATATCATTTGAAGACCTATCCATAGATACCCGACACGTATGGGTTCGACGAAAAAAAATTTTTTGAGTTTCAGTTCGAAGTATGGGGATCCCCAAAATTTATTGTTTTTTTGTCTATTTTTGTGTGAAATGCGGTTCACAGAATACATCTACTTACCAAGTTTCAACAGCATAGCTCTTATAGTTTCGGAGAAAAGTGGCTGTGACATACGGACGGACAGACAGACAGACGGACAAGACGAATCTATAAGGGTTCCGTTTTTGCCATTTGGCTACGGAACCCTAAAAATCACGTTTTATAAGATGATACGGAACCCTCGGTGCGCCAGTCCGACTCGCTCTTGACCGGTTTTTTCCAGTACGTATTAGACTGCCTATCATAATCTACATACTACGATAATTCATTGTATTACAGCGGGACAGTCTTCGTCTTCTTTAGTTTCTGTTTTTTTTATTTTACAATTGTTTAGGTAAGTTTTTCCTAGAAGATAATTATGCGTAAAACTTTTAATTTACTAGTGGATTTCCTACTTTCTCAATAATACAGCAATATTATATACAAGCAGCATTTAAAATTTAGAGATGTCCACAGTAAATTGTGAGTTGGAAGTAATTTTGTTGCAGCTGGTGCGCTTTCGTGCGCCTTTTGTTTTTGGTCCGTATTTCGGAGCGAGACCGGATTTTTATTCTATTTTGAGGAAATGTTTTTACTGCGATTTAAATTAGTTTTGTAACGTGAAATGAAGCTTAAATTACTTTTATGTTATATGATTCAAGTTTTAGTGTACCTATGCATCCGATCGATAGTTTACTAAACACCGGTTATTATTCTGATTAACTGATCTAAATCAAAAATTTAAATTAGCTTGACAAAAGCGGTATATTTTTTATCACATTGTTGTGACCTTAATTAAGTACTTTACAAAAAAACAAATGAATACTTTTACGTCAGTTGCTCAAAGAACTTTTCCCGTATAAACCCACAATCCAAATAAAGGCTTAAACGTTTTGAAGCAGCATCACTCAAAAATTAATCACAAATTACAAAAGACCAAAAAACCACGGCCAACTAATTCATCGTAAACAAATCTCCCGCCTCAAGGGGCTATTCGAACCGCAAAAAAAAAACAGATGACTGTCTAAAATCGCCTCAACACAGTTCGAAGTTCTTTTGTCTTTCCCCCTCACTCTTCTCATTAATCTTTCATTCAGGAACTGTCTCCACAAAGGCTGAAAGAAATACTGTCGGGCTACTAAAATGTCGCGTCAATTTCAAGCAACGAATTTGTTTTATGTCGGGCATAAAATTGTGTGAAACCTCCTTGGAATGACGTCAGTATTGGCGTGAAGATTTATGTTCAGTTCTTAGTTTGAAATTCTAAAATGTTTATCCTTTTTTTTCCAACACTGTTTGAAATTGCAGCCAAATTGGTCCCTAACAGCACTTTTCTGTTTTAAAAAGTGCAACTATGAAACTTATCCCGTTGAATGTTGTACAATGTTATCATGCAAACTGACGGAACTGAAATAAATGAAACCTGTTCTGTTTATTAATTGTTTTTCGGTTATTTTCGAATATGAACCTAATGTGCACCTAATGTAGCGTTCACTCAGCACGCGACATTTCAGCACTGACTGCTGTAATGTCTTGTTTTCCGAATATGGCGAAAGGAGATGTCGATTAATTATTATAATTGTAAAATAGCAAGTCACATACAAAATGTCCGTCAAAACATTTTTCAAGTTTGAATTTGTCCTAAGCGAAGATTTCACTGAAAGACTTTCCCACTTTGTGAATTCCTACTGAATACATTTCGGTTTTATTATATTAAGCTGGCACTGCGTGGAAAACTCTTTCCAGGAATTCTTTTCATCACCAAGTATCAGCCCTCACGATATGCGTTAAGATCGTTCGCGTCGCTCAAATAGGTAACGTGAAAAATGAGAGATAGGCAACGGAGATACTCGTTTTTGTCTAGTTTTATAAAATTGTCAACGTTTTTAAAAAGTTCTTCTTCGAAATTTCGTGTTTTCTCAGATAACGCCCTTATTCACATACTCGTACAGTGAAGTACAGAAAGTACCTAAATAAAGTACATCTTCTTTTACATTATCAAGAGTTTCCTCTTTATCTTTCCTGTCCCTTTTTCAACCAAATTGTACTCAATAAATCTTGTTACTTTAGATGGAGGTCAAGGCTAGGCCTAAAATGTTTACTGTTGGAACATTCAGAGATAGATATTGAACTTCAGAAAAGTCGTTATTTCTTCGTCTGAGAGAAGTAAAAGTTTTGGTTTTTCATAACAGAATTCTTAAAAACTTGTAAAGTTGCAACAAAAAAAGTGTAGGTTTAACTGAACACTAATATTATGCCTAAGATAAAATTAGTTCCTAACAAAGAAGAAATAACAATGATTCACTTTCACAGATATAATTCGGACCATAATTATAGACTTCAGTCAGTCTTTAAGGCTTTTAATGACAAAAAAAGAGATAAAAGTTCAGTTTCAAACTTATATCTGTCAGCAATAAAATCTCATTTCATCATGGAAAAATACCTAAATATTGCAACTGAAAAAAACGCTAAATAGAATACGTTTGTCAGAATATTTAGTAAAAATATTTGCTTTGATATGAGCAAAAATTGTATCGGAATTTTATATCGCAATTTCATAGTACTGTTTTAAATTCCAATTCAGGGCCAGCGCTTGCTGGCAATCAAAGTTGTACAAAATGTTGCAACTTTATTCATTTGCCTACTGATTTTAATATCGAAAAGGCTATGGAACTCAACGACAGTAAAACTTTATATTAGTAAATGATTTTTGTAGGTCCGGATGAAAGCTATCTAATCTAAGGTCACTTTACAAAAAATGTAAACAACTGTACCGCCAAGTTGAAATCCCAATGAAGAGTTTTAATCGTCTTAAGGCTTTTTGACGCACATTTCTGGATCAGACGTAATTCTGGAGGCTTTGTTTTTTAAACAATATTTGAAGAACGTAAATTTTTCGTCTTAGGAAACAGTAGGTAATCATTAGAGTGATGCTCGATGACAAAAAGCAGTGATGATGTTACCCAATGTTTGTTAAATAATAACAGCCGGACGGGTTCTAAGGGTCGACAGGTTAAGCAACCGCATGCCGAATTTGGGCTCTGGATGGGTCCTCGGAAAGCACGCAAACATTTGGTCCCGGCTGTCATTTATTTAGGCAATCCTTAGGGATAGACGGAATCCAGAAAATCTGACATCAGTTTTACCTAAGGGGCCGTTTCCACGAGCGAGAGAATCGCGACAACTAGAAGTTTTCCCACTCGTCAAATCGCTGCGATAATATCGCCGTATGGAGACACTTTCATAGAGTTTTTGTAGAATTACGTGGCACGACGATAATATCACCGCGATTCTCTCGCTTGTGCAGATGGCCTCTAAGAGTAACGTGTTACCCGCTTGATGGATTGGTGGAGGGTTGGTAAACAGCAGTTCCACGTAAATACTGATCTTCAGCTGAATCCGGATTGACTGGAAGCCGACCCCAATAATATCCCCCAATTATATTGTTGGGAAAAGGCTAGGTAGATAGATGATGATATTACCCTCACAATTTAAACATTTTACTAACTATTCAAAATGTTTCTAAATTCGGCATTTTTACGAGGTACCTATATTAATCTTAGCCTTAATTACAAAATCCAAGGCTGGGTTCATATCTTAAAAGCTTATGAGCCACTCCAGATGTCAGTTCTAGGCACGGATTTAACGATCCATTTCGACGTAGCGATATGCTCCATTTGCTCTCTGGGTCTTGGGTATTCCTTGCTTAAAGTGTTTAATTTTCATAGCTCAAGAATGCTTCTTATGTTTAAGAACCGAAAATTATAGGTAGATGAGAACTTACCCACATTTTTGATCTTGAATATATTATAATAATTTATAAGCTTGATTAAACAGAGTATGGTCATCACTATCATTTCTTCTACAAAATGGCAAATGTCACTAAGCTGTTTTATCAAGATATCAAATAATTTGCAATTTGTGCAGAGACAGTATTTTTTTCCTGTATGCACTCTAGAGGTACGTACTCATGTTTGAGTAAATAAATGATTATATTCTTATCTTACGTATCCATTCGCAAAACAATTCTTTAAAAAGGATTGTCGTATTTTCACATCTCTCCGGTCTACGTCAGCCTTTGCACTCAGTCATCTTTCACGACAGCCATTTTGTTTTTGCCAAGAATCAAAGCAGTCGTTTTCTTTTTTGTCAAAAAGAAAAAGTGGACACTTTACTCCAGAGCGTCATTTTAAGCCTGGTACGAAAGCGGCGCGTACTCGAAGAAGAATAAAAAGCTCTCCAGCCAAGTGGCCCGGCTTGCGCCGAATCTCTTTGTGGCGCCATCTGTGAGATTTTTGACACAACATGCAACTGTTGCGTTTTGAGTCAACTGTTAATCTTTATTGTTTTAATTATTTTAATGACATCAGTCGCTGACTCGCTGGAATGAAAAAGTTAGGTTAATTTCATGAAGTTACCGGGTAATGGTACGGATGACACTTTTTGTGTTAAGCAAAACCTCAAAATCTTAATAATTTTTTATCTTTATTTATTAAATACTTTATTGTATACCATAACAAATACAGGAAAGACAACCTTTGGATGTATGAATTTTTATCTTTACTTACTTACTTGTTTGTTTGGTTGAAAGCGCTAATCTCAGAAACTGCTGGTTCGATATGAAATGTTTATTTTAGTGTCGGATTGCCCAAAAGGAGATGTTTCAACCAAACTCCTACTTTTCGGGGTACATCTCCTAGGCATGAAGCTGACATCTCATCAGTCTCAACTTCGCCGCTACCATTGAGTGCAAAGCCCAAACTGCAGATAAAAAAACTGGGCATCCTAAATACGGTGAAGCGATACTTCAAGTCTGAACAGCTTTTAACTCTATACAAAGCACAAATCCGATGCTGCATGGAGTATTGCAGCCACCTTTGGGATAGCTCAGGTAAGTATCGGCTTGCCGCGCTTGACTCTGTGGAACGCAGAGCTAAGAGACTCATTGACGATGCAAAACTACACAGCTTGGCTCATCGCCGCAAGGTTGCCTGCTTGTCGGTCTTCTATAGATTGTATTTAGGAGAGTGTGCCCAAGAACTCCACGACTTTATCCCACCGGCCCCCTTCTACCATCGTACATCCAGACGCACTGCAAGTTACCATGCCTACCTTGTTGCTATTCCACCAATTCGCACTAAGCGTTTCCATGCGTATCATAATGCGCTCAGCAAAGGAGTGGAACTCTCTGCATGCGTCTGTGTTTCCTAACGCTTAAAATCCTAATATTTTTAAAGTTAGAGTTAACAGGCTACTACTGGGTAAGCTCGCTCCATCGTAGACTTTTTCTCTGTCATCTCTGACATAGACTAAAGTCGGGAGCAAATACATCGCAGAGCAAATCCATCGCAAATTAAAAAAACATTTCCTATCGTATATCTTCATCCTGGCACGACATTTTTCTTGCCCACATATTCCTCATCCTTCCGAAGTAATCTTCAGCAATTATTTCACCTCAGTATAACGTCTTAGTAATCCCAAAGCCTTTATTTATTACACTGACATAGATACCAAAATACAGGTGTTATTTTTCTTACATGGGATCGCGTGTAGGGAAACAAATGGCTGCAATCCATCATGGCGGATTCTCCTGGGTTGTTTCTTGTCCTTTAAGATATAATATCTTTTGGTGCTACTTGTAGTGGGAAGTGCAACGCAATGTAATTAGTGTCAGAAAATGGTATCATGAAAGTCGAGTAAAAGTAATATGGTTTATATTGAACCGCGCTTATGGTAATTAATTGATTCACATTTTGGACAAAAAATCGTAGTAGGTTTATTAAAATTTCACAGACTAACTGTTACACAGACAAAAATAGATGTTAATGACTGACACTTTATATAAACTCTTAAGGAGAACCACTCATTTCCCTAACTTTACACAAGAATGTAGAATTAGCGAATATATTGGTATTTGCCTTATACTAGGCATAATTTATTTAACTTGAATTAGGTTCGTCGTAAAACGCGCAAATCCCTTTTTTTCCGTTGCTGTAGAAATTTCGAAAAAACCTCCCTTAGTTGCTACCTTAGGTATACTCTCCAAGGAACCTACATGCCAAATTCTAGCTTCCTGCGATCAGTGGTTTCGGCCGTGTGTCACTCACTCAGTAATGGAAAAAAATATTTGTTACGATAACTTTAATTACATTGTGAAAATGTCCCTATGCATAGGGTCACTTATTGACCCTTAAAAACTACTTACTTATTAATAAGTAAGTAAGAAAAGAGCTTCCGAAGTTAAAGTTATTTTTTACTTTGTAGTGTTTTTTTTTGGAAGTCGGTTGTATTATTTTGTAAAAAGATTTTTATTTTTCACTTTTTAGTGGTACCCCACACCTAACAAAACCACTGCAAAATAGATACCATACGATTTTCGAAAGTTCCCCTCGACTTCTCTGGGATGCCATCATCAGATCCTGGTTTCCTTATCATGGGATCATTTGGGAAGTATACCCTTTCCAACAAAAAAATCATTTTTAAAATCGGTTGGCAAGCGACGGAGTTATGCCCGAACAAACATAAAAAAAAAAAAAAATACAAACATCCGAATTGAGAACCTCCTCCTTTTTGGAAAGTCGGTTAATAAATAACTCTTCCAAACTTCGCCTTTCAATTTGGCATAGAGACCAAGCTGTGGCGTCCTCTCTATTAATATTTTGGACAGAACTATGTCAAATATTCCACTTAAATTCTGCCAAAGAAATAATGGAAAACACTGACAATAACTAAGTCAGGCAGAACTATAAAACCTATTTGGAGACGCTCCAACGTCTTGCTATTCCAAATGGCTTTCAACCTTAAAATTAAAATAAGATAAGTACATATTTCCTATTATCCGTTGATGCAATAGAATCTGAAAAGAAATTATTACAGAATGGTCTTGAGAGAGTTTCATTTTAAATAGAAGAATTAATGCAAAATACAAGAGATTTATCACGTGATATGACGGTGTTTGTCAATCCTATAATTGACGTCGAAAATCACCTTCGCCACGGCACTCCTCAATGACACTTGTCTAGAGTAGTAATCGATGTTACGACACGATATTTACATTTTCGAAGAAAAACTTCTTTTTCTTTTATAATATTTTTAAAGTAAAACTTCGTGAAGATCATGCCTCAACTTTAAAGCTGGGTACTGACTGATGCCACGAGCTTAATGTTACATGTTACAAAGCAAGCATTCGTGCAGTCAGTACGTGGAAACGAGCAACGATCTTTTCATTTTGAGTGCTCCGCCCGCGGTCTGTTTTCAGGCAAATCCATTTAAGTGTTACGGGGTTCAGAGCGAGCGCGCAGTATGCCACGACAAATCGTCACGAGAGCACGTGCTACATGTGTCGATTATTTGAAACATTGATTATATTTCATGTAAAACATGAAACGAGAAAAAATAACAATAATTAAGTACCTACAGTCAAAGATTCCACCACAACCTCGTCACTATACAGACAACTAAACTGAGAGTGTCTTGCGAATCTGGAGCACGCCCACAGGCGAGCAAAGAGTTCAAAACGAGCATGTATCGCAGATGGAACGTTCTCATTAACATGTTTTCTGCGAACGTTACATCACGGCCCGTAACACCGGTCAGTAACCACTTTGAGACCTCCAAAATTCCACCTTTACTTTAGCCTGTCATTTCAAGGTACAGTGCGAATAAAAAATTCCAATTTACCTACATAAAAATACTCAATAAGAATTGGCCTATACCTAAAATATATATGGTATATTTTCTTCCTAATCTATCTATACATATAATAAAATCGTAGAGTTGCCGTGTCTGTACATTGAATATTTTCGCATAAAAAATACATAGAAATGTCAGAAAAATGACATAGAACACAAAAAAGCAGTTTTTGAAATTCTTTTCTGTTTGTCTGTGCGTCTGTATGTCTGTGCGTTTGGAGGAGCATCACGCATAAACCACTGATTGGATTCAAAATTTAGGTACTTCGAAATATTAAGTGATAATCGGAGCAACATTTAGTGTTTATTTCATAAAAATCGACCCACAAAATCAAAAGATATCGAATTTTAAAGTTTACGAAGAAACTTCATCGAGCGCTAAAATAGGTTGTTTTCATTGAGACTTCAGATACTTGCTATTGAGAAATTTTTTAATAAGAAATGTGTGAAAAGACCCCGAAACAATGTATTTTTGAGTTATTTTTTAATTAAACACATAATGTTTATAATTATATGTTATTATATTATCATTATTTATCGTAACGTGTAAGCTTAAGTTTGAACTTATGAGTAGTTATGAGCATAAAGACAGTTCAGTTACGTTGTAGATCGATAGATGGCGTTGTACTTATGACGCGTTTTTCTGAATCGCGGTGTTAAGATTCTCCGCAGTAGCATAAGGTCAGCCCCATGTTTTATGTTGTTTAACTTGAAGACGTTTATTGTTGAAATTATTAGCTATAGAAGTATGGATTTGATTGAATTACTAGATTGTTTTTCGATTTACTGGGAGGAGAGGAGAGTCTCCTCCGGAGTCCGGAGTTACCTGTATCCATAAGTAAACTGTTTTACTAACAGAAGAGATGAATATTTGGTATTATGTTTCAATGTGGCTAAACTATATCAGCCGAACACGTCGATCTACAAGGTTAAGCAACGCTTGCCAAAGTCGGTCTGTGAATGGGTGACCATTATAACAACCTAGCCTTTTCCTTACTATATTGGCTCGGCTTCCAGACAAACCGGATTCAGCTGAATACCGGTATTTTACGTGGCGCGGCTGCCTACCAGACCTCCACAACTCATTCAATGCAAGATTTCAGTCAGATTTTACTGGCTTTTGACTATCCGTAACGACTGCCAAAGATCTACAAATGACAGCCGGGACCAAAGGCTTAACGTGCTTTCTGAGGCACGAAGGAAACTCGGTATGTCAAGATGGTCACCCACCCACAGACCAACCTTCGCAAGCGTTGCTTAACCTTGAAGATCGATGCGTTCGTCTGTTATAGTTTAGCCTTGAAGATCGGCCCGTGCGGCTTTAGCCACGAGCTCCTCTATAATAAATCGATTCTATGAACCCAGTAAAACTTTTTTGATATTATAAAATCTTAAAACAAACTATATTTATCAGTGGTCTACGATCAGCAATATTGTCAGTAAAAATCGGAGAAAATGTGTTTCTTTTTGGACTGTTCTGGACGAAATTAAGAATCCACTTGATTCAGCACCATTCGTTCGATAGTTGGTTTTGTTGATTTTGATTCAAGATTAGTTTGTACCAGGAGATTAGGTACCTGGGCTGGTCGGCATTTCAACCGATAGAGATGATACAGTGCCCTGCATTAGGTACCCTCTTCATAATTATATTCTTAATTCGAGAGAGAGATCAGGATACGTAACTGAACGTAGATTTTGTATATTATGCAATCTATACTAATATTATAAAGCAGAAGAGTTTGTTTGTTTGGTTGAACGCGTTAATCTCAGGAACTACTGGTCCGATTTGAAAAAATCTTTCAGTGTTAGATAGCCCATTTATTGAGGAAGGTTATAGGCGTATATATATATATATATATATATATAATCACGCTGAGACAAATAGGAGCGGAGCAGTAATGGAAAATGTGACGCAGACGAAGTTGCGCGGGTCAGCTAGTATAATAATATAAGCTTTATAAATAAATAATAAAATAAATTATTTTTATTTTATTTATTTATAACCACTTTGAGACCTCCAAAATTCCACCTTTACTTTAGCCTGTCATTTCAAGGTACAGTGCGAATAAAAAATTCCAATTTACCTACATAAAAATACTCAATAAGAATTGGCCTATAGGTACCTAAAATATATATGGTATATTTTCTTCCTAATATAATAATATAAGCTTTATAAATAAATAATAAAATAAATTATTTTTATTTTATTTATTTATAATCCGCAGAAGTCGTTTCTTCGGTTACATGTTCAACAGTTTTGTTGTCCCCGTGAAACCGCTCCTCGCCGTTGTGTTTATCGGTTTTATATATTGTACTGTACGAAGACGCTTGTCATTAATTACATAGCTACGTCACACTTTCATTTCCCGTGATGGATGATGGGAAAACGTGGTGTAAAGATTAAATTTTCTGAACGATGTCCTTGCACATTACTAAAGAAACATTATAATAATGAGTTGGGGGTTGGTTTGAGTTTAGGCTCTCAAATCGGTGAAAGAGAATATCGTGAGGAAACAGGCAGGATAAAACTAGGATAGTTGCCCCAGGAGTTGCCTCGTTTTTAATTACTCTAGTTTCGATGTGTTATTTTTAATAAATCGAGAGGCTCTACAACTACAACTTAGTTGACCACGTTGCATGTGTTTGTGCGAATGCAGGGGAAGGCAAGGGGCGATCAAAGTTTATCGGGATATAAGTCCTTTTTCTCGACGGGGCATTAATCCTATAATATCTCATTTAAATAGAATAATAAAGCAAGTATCCCCTATACGGGATTATTGGCATAAAATTTAGAGGTCCGCAAAAATCGCCGATACTCTGGAATTTATCAAAGAGAACGTTTTTAAACACAAAAATAATCAACCAAAGCACTTTTTTCACACCATTTTAAAAATAAAATTTTGCTTTTTGTACTGAGAGATATAAAGTAGTTTCAAAAAGTATGGCACATAGCCGGCTTTTACCCTATAACCTAAAACCAAAATCGTCTCTTGATTCCCCTCCAGTCTTGTGATTTGCATTTCCACCCGAGAAGTGCGATGATGCGTAGCGAAGGATGTGTTTGTTAAGAACCAATAGAAACTCTGAGCAAGGTAAATGAAACGATTCTATTGGTTCTTCACAAACGCTACGCAAAAAAAAAAATTCAAAATTCAAGCATTTATTTCAATTAAACCATTTACAGGCACTTTTGAATTGTCAAGGTCGGTCGGTCCAAAAAGTTGAAGCTATTTGCACGTTCCAGAGCGTAGATCTCTATGGAGAAGAACGTGCAAGAAACTCCACGGACACTCTTTTAAAAATAATATTTTTTTTACGCATCCTCAGATATCGCTGGTGGCAACGCAGCTTAATGGCCCGGCTTCACGCTCCGTCTTACCAACAGGCATGCCTGCAATACAGGCCTGTGTTGTGATGACTGTACAAATATACGGAACTTCTGGGACTGCGCGAGCTTCTGTCTTGCCCTTTAGACGCACGCGTTTACCGGTTTGTGCAATCATGCTTTCAGGCAAGACGGAGCGTGTAGCGGGCCTTTAAAGTCAAATAGGCATTCGCTCCCTGTAATGTATAAGCATTCGACTAGACTGGCCGACGTAAACCTAGTTCCGAAAAAGCTAGGAAAATGATGATGATTCTTTTGATACTAATAACTAGTAACTGTCTGAAAAACAAAACAGCACAATACTTTGGCGTTATAGATTTTGCGGAACAGAGAGTAAAGGCTCACCACGTTGAAAAGGGAGGATCCTTTGACCAGGCGGTTTTTATGCCTGGCCGGCTACTGCCCGATGGTTGATATTCGGGCGATGTATATGTTCAAGTCGCATGATAATCACTGCTTGCGCGATGTAGGATTTTTAGTTCGCCGCCAGTTGAATAGATGGCGTTACGGTTCTTTTTGTTGCGATGTAGATTTGCTCCGTTGGTTTTTAGGGTTCCGTAGCCAAATCGAAAAAACAGAACCCTTATAGATTCGTCATGTCTGTCTGTCTGTCCGTCCGTATGTCACAGCCACTTTTATCCGAAACTATAAGAACTATGCTGTTGAAACTTGGTAAGTAGATGTATTCTGTGAACCGCATTAACATTTTCACACAAAAATAGAAAAACATACAATAAATTTTGGGGGTCCCCATGCTTAGAACTGAAACTTAAAAATGTTGTTTTTTTTTTTTTTTTTTTTTTTCAAAACGGGGAAACTCTTGACCCAAATCTCACCTGATGGAAAGTGATGATTAGGCCGAAGATGGAAGCGAGTTTCACCCGGAATCCTCTTACACAGAGGAACTGGCTATCATACCTCTCACTGCCGGAACACAACAATGCTGTTAACATTGTTGTTATGGCGACAGACTTAGACATGATGGTGGTAGCTTGCCAGGCGGACTTATAACAAGTCCTACCACCAACCAAACCGAACAAAAAATTTGCCCCCGCTGGGAATCGAACCCGGGACCTCTGGGTCTGAATCAGGTGGTATAACCACTAGATCACGGAGGCGGTTAGTGTCACCTGTTTAGCACCACCCGGGGACCACGTGTAGGGATTCGTTGAAGGGTATTCTCCTACGGACGCGGGTGACTCGGCCAGTCGGCCCCCATCATTTCATCAAACCCGTGAGGGGTATATTACCATGTAAACTACCAGCGAAAATTGGTTTGAACGAGATATCGTAAGTAGTTTTTTTCTACATGTTTGTACGGAGCCCACGGTACGCGAGTCCGACTTGCACTTGGCCGGTTTTTTTTTCTTGGGGCGGCATTAATGCCGCTACAGGATAAATAGAGCTTTAACCAGCAGCCTTTCCCACATGATAGTCGAATATATCCCCAAGAGAACATAATCTCGTGAATGATTACTTATCCCACCTCCTCGTGACATAGTCTACCCGTCGGCCAAGTATCATCCGAATCCATTCAGCCGTTAAAGGATAAAAAACAAGCACGACAAACACTTTCACGGATACTTTGCTGAGCGCTGTTGCTTGTTATAATAATGCTTACATTGCACATTTTCATAATCATCTGTATTTATATATTTTGAAGTTGAAGTACTTATTAGCACCAACTTCAGATAAAATTCCGAACGGAAAGCCTACAGCTTGTAGTTAAAACTCAATTGCATTCATAAAACATTGAAGAGGTCCAATTTTAATTAAGTTTGTTTCAGCGGGAAATAAACCCGTGGCCGCAGTAAACTGTTATCAATTTAATTAATTTTATTCCACTTTGTTAATTTATTGTAAACAGCTCGCACTTTATTTATTACTGTAACGTAATCAACTTTGGACTCTATTTACAATTGAAATTAACCTTTTAAGGGATACAAATTCTGCAACTGCAACTTATCAGGAACCTAAAGTGATGATTGTCTCAAAAGACCGATCGAATTCGAGTCGAACTCGCATACGACGGGTTCCGTATAATAAACTGAATATGGAGAGTTCGCAGTTTCTTGTATATTATTTGTTGTTATAACGGCAATAGACATAGTACTACTTTTACTTGTAATTAAAAAAAAAAATCAAGAGATAAAACCCACTGACGGACAGTTGGGCGAACGGACATTCACTGGCTTAACCGGTTCTGTTGGATACCCTTTGCTCATAGAAACCTTAAAAAATGTTGATACAACCTACTTTTTGAGACTATCCGATTTTTGCCTTCAAAATTGACGAACACTTATACCAACATTTCAAACCTTTGGGCCACGAATTGTGGCGTACTGACTGAACCGCGTCACAAACAAAAGGATTCGCCAAAAAACCGACATTGGGTGGAGCACTCGAAAGGAGCAGCAAGCAGCTCTATGCTCTCGTGTTCTTGCTCGTTTCCACGTTATGACTTCACGAAAGCTCGCTTTGTAACATGTAACATACGTCCTGTAACACCGATCAGTACCCACCTTTATAAAAATCAAAAACAATCAAAACTTTGTAAAATTCAATGCCTCAAGACCAATCGTGTTACATCTAGTCTGTATGGTTAAGTAATGAGCTTCTCCGACCACAATATTAACGCGCTTTAACACAATATGATAATGTTAACTATAATAATTTCGTTTCCAAGCAAATCTTCAACCAGAGCTAGAAAAGCTAAGTGCTCCGTAGTACTCACGAATGTCATAAAAGTTTTACTTTGAATGCATTTCTCTTGTTCTTTGAGACAGAAATGCTTTCATAAATCTTTTATGTCGTGTTTAATGAATTCGTAGTTTGCCAATGAAAATAAATTTCCTTAATTATGAAAGGCTGCGCGGATTTTGTAGGCACATAAGTTTTCATGTGCTAAATCCGTTTAGTCGATACGAATATTTCATCCCAACTATGCTCTTGGGAATAAAAACACTTTTCACGGGCAAAGTTGGAGTTCGAAGGCGGCTGCAAATGAAATGATTCGCTGCAAGAAATTACATTCACGCCGTACAATATTGTATTTAAAAACAAATAAAATAATATGGGTCCCGTACACATTATTGGCGGAGCAAAGAAACGCAGAAATTTTAATTAATAAAATTGCATAAAATCTCCGCATCACGTGAGTCACTGTCATTTTGACTGACATGATTGGTTATAGTTCTCCGTTTAATCGCTTTACAGGCACCCTAATGGTGTTTTTGCCCAATTTTGGCAGTATCACCATTAAACGGGCTTAAAAACAGCTTTTCAAACCTATAACATAAAGACAGCATCCTTCCACTCAAAACCTTAAGCTATAAATAAAAGCTATTTCACCTTTACTAAGTAGGAAAGTTCATAAGTCCATAACCTCGTCTAAGTTGGGCCACGTCTCTTATAATCCTTACTTAGCTGCGGAATGACGAAACTTGGCAACTTTGGCATCACGGTAAATAGCCGAAAGGCGCACGAACGACGAAAGCCGAACTTTTGCATCGGGTGGTATTATTGTGCTATATTGGAGCGGTGAAAAACTTATTAGTTTTAGTTTTGATAGATGTGTGTAAGTCAAGTTAGAAGTCTGTTTTCGGTATATTAGTTATGCTATGCCTGATTGATGTCTACCTTTTTTTTTTTTTTTTTCGGGATGGGAAATCATCCTATGACTCCTCCCGCTCTGAGTGTAGCGGGAGGGAGTGTCAGACTTCTACTGACTAAAACCCATCCATGTTCCTTCATTGCCCTTTGTGTTCCGGAGCCACGGTGTCTCTTGCGAATAATCCCGCGACTCCGGCAGGCGTCGGCCCTTTCGGGCCCCTCTGTGTGCTGACTGATTGATGTCTACCTATATGTTTATTTGAGGAATAGTGCTTCTGTGAGAGTTTCACAAAAGTAAGCAATCTCCGGTTGGTCTCATAGTAGAATCTTAGATTTTAACCTAAAACACAAATAGGTCGTAGTTCTATCAAGTTGTTGACACCGTGTTCGGAAAGTACCTAGGACAAGAAACTACGTTGTAAAAACATGTTACCTTCTTCAAGCATCTAAGTCCTCTTTGGGGATCCGTACCCGAAGGGTAACCAACGGAACCCAATAACTAAGCCTCAGCCTACCATCCGTCTGTCCCACCTCCTGTCTGTCAAGGGGCTCAATCATAATACTCATAATACAGTAGTAACTATAAAGACAGTTCAATCTTTTTTTTGTTCTTAACTTTCACAGAGTGTGTATTTCTATTGCCACTAAAACAATATAGAAGTATGCGGTACAAAGAGTAAAGTCCTGTGAGCCTCCATTGAAAAGAGAGGTCCTCCGACCAGACTGTTGTTATTGGGCAACTGTCTCTATACTTGATTTTCGGACTGTTGTATTGTTCGAATCGCATACAAAACTCTAATATCGCGACGTAGGATTTCTTTCAGTAGTTCACTGCTGGCGAGATAGTTTGCGCTGCGGTTTTTTTTGTTGCCGTACAAATTTTCTTGGTTAGTTTTTTTCTTTTTTTGTGGCAGCAACAGTATCATAAAAATAAAACTCCGAGAAACGTACTTTTTCAACTCAATGAACGGAACCATTCGCGTGTGAGCTCAACTTGCACTTGGCCGGTTTTTATGTCTTTCTAGAAACTACATCTAATCTAAATTATCCGCATAACAATTTTCTCAGTCGATCAAAGCTCTTAAAGCCCTAGAAGCACCCTTCCTTTGAAGTGCAACAAAATCAATTTGAATTAAAGACTGTAATAGCCAGCTTTCTTACTAAATGTTCTGAACCAAGTTCGATAGCGAGGCAGAAATGTACCGGCACGTAATTACTGAACTTGCTCAACGGGCTTCTAGTTGAAAGCGGTCCGTGTATTTTATTCTGATGCAAATTGTTTTTGCCATGTTGTTTTAAGTAAAGGTTTAGGTGAGTTTCTGCTTCGTATTTCGAGTAATACAGATGCGGTTTCCAGGGTTGTTATGATTAAAATATTTATGTTCATTGTGAAAATGTGGAGTCTTTAGGATTAAGATTAGTTTTAGTAATAATTAAAGGCTTCTTTTTGTGACTTGTGAGTCAACATCATACTTTTCACAATTTAATGATACGCTAAAATACCTTGCCTATAGATATCCTCTCAGCATAACAAAAGACGTATCAAAAATGTTATTTCATCGCACAAATTTCAAAAAAGAAGCGAAACAATCAATTTTTTACTCATCAAATGTTCCAACAGTAGGCGTCTCAAGAATAGTCCACATTAATCAAAAAGGGAGACGGAAAAATGAATCGTCAAAGAGCGACTTTTAAATTAGTTCGACTTCGAATAATCCTGTTGTTCTTAATATTAATTTTATTCAATTTCAGACTTTTCACCTTAATTATTATTATTATTCGACTTTGCCTTTTAATTCTTGAATAAGTTTTTTTACGATTTTGCTCATTGATATTCTGCGAACGAAACAATAATTTACGTTACTTTGACGATTTGAATAAAAAAGTTTGACGTTTTGTTTTATATGATAATGTATTTTTTGATGATAAAATAACAAAAGGGAATCTTTATCTTACTTATCGATGACGTCGCGCATCGTCGTAGATTGACGTCTTTTGAAGAGATATTTTATTTCTATGCAATCTTTTGATAGACAATTTTGTTCTTTGTATTTATTTCTTTATTGTAGATAGCTTCAATAAAAATATTAAATACCTTTCAAAGAAGTGTTGAGATTGTGTAAGCCATTGTTTTTTGATAATTGAAAAACGTTACAAAATTCACAAAATATGCAACAGTCTCTAGCCATGGGTCGGCTTCCAATCTCGCCAGCATAGTAGATACCAGTGTGTCACATGAAGCGACTACTGATCAGGGTTCCACAACACAATGTGACCCTGGCACGATACTCCTTGCCAAAACATGTAGCAGATTATCTGGCTTTAGACTACCCGTAACGACTGTCAAATTCGTAGAAATTACAGCTGTGACCAACAGTTTATCGTACTTTCCGACGCACAGAGGAATCTGAGTATGTAGCAAATGGTCATCCATTCAAGGACTCACCTCAAAAAGCGTTGCTTAACCTCATAGATCAACCCGAACGACCATTATTATTTAGCCACGAGCTTTTGAGCATCCAAAATGCATCGATCACTCGCAATCCATATCGAAATTCCAGCCCATATATTTGATCGATAGTACTGCTATTCGATAGAAAATCGGCTATATATCGAGCGTTAGATACATGGCAGAGGGCCATCAAACTTTCAGCGAACCACAATGTGAGGCGGGTTCCTTATAAAGAATATTGTAGTCTGACTTCGATATTGGTTGGGTGGCACAAGTAGTTAAAAATGGCGAATTAGACTGTGGGAATGTGAAATAGACGGTTCTGCTTAAGAGTGTGTATTCCGTCCACCAGCGCCGCCAATCGTTTTTTATTATTTGTGGTAAATTTAAGGCACGTAGATAAAAAACCGCTCTGTAGTGTACTGAAGAAATGTATCTATTATTTTTTGACAGCTATTTTTAACACATAACTCATGGCTAAATAGCCAAAACGGCAATTATTGCTAAAAGTGGCTAAAATTAGCAAAAATATCGACTTTGGCAACTATTTATGTTCTAAAGTACAAAACATAACTCTCAAAAAATACTAAATACATTTCTTCAGAACACTACAGTGCGGTTTTTTTTTTTTATCTACGTGTCTTAAATTTACCACAATTAATAAAAAACGATTGGCGGCGCTAGTGGACGGAATACGCCCTCTTAAGGCGAGGTGATTCGGGGCTTTCGGAATTTCGGCTTTCCTCGTCCTGCGACCCCTCATATATAGTCGGCGACGATGTGCATTATGATGTGCTGATGGCCGCCGTGATTAGTAACTTTAATCAAAATAACCAGTAGTTTTCTCATTCCTAGTATGCCTACATCATGCTATTAAGTATATAAAATTCTTCCGTTACTGAGTGACTGACAGACAACGCACAGCCGAAACTACTGGTCGTAGAAAGCTGAAATTTGGCGTGTAGGTTCCTTCAGGAGTGTATGGGAGTACCTACTAAGAGAGGTTTTCCCAAAATTTCTACGGGACCGGGAAGAAATAGGGATATGCGCGTGCGAAGTCACGGTGGAAAGCTTGTCTATACTAATATTATAAAGAGGTAACATTTGTTTGTAAGTTTGTATGTTTGTAAGTTTGTATGTAGGGGGTAATCTCAGGAACTGCTGGTCCGATTTGAAAAATTCTTTCAGTGTTAGATAGCCCATGTATCGATGAAGGATATAGGCTATATATCATCACGCTAAGACTAACAGGAGCCGAGCATTAATGGAAAATGTGAGGCAGACGAAGTTGCGTGGGTCAGCTAGTCTATACTAATATTATAAAGAGGTAAAATAATAAATAAATAGAAACCAGATTAGGACCAAAGTAATAGGTAAATCTATACTAATATTGTAAAGAGGTAACATTTGTTTGTAAGTTTGTATGTTGGGGATAATCTCAGGAAGTACAGGTCCGATTTGAAAAAATCATGTATCGAGGAAAGATATAGGCTACATATCATCACGCTAAGACTAAAAGGATATTAGAAAATGTGACGCAGACGAAGTTGCGTGGGGCAGCTAGTTGGGTATAATATGAATAAGCCCGAGATTAAACCGAAGAATGTTTTCAATATCAAAGATAAATAGGAACCGTTTATTTTGTTGAAATACGCAATTAGGCGATGCCAATTCAAGACTATTAGAATTTGTACACCGCACACAGACCGCGGGCAATGTTTTGCTATCGGCATTTGAATTTCTTTCGCTTGAGTAAAAAGAAAATCGGATTACGAAAATCACGAAAACATTCTAAGTATTTTATATGGGAAAATTTTCTTCACAAAATACACGGATAAGATTATGATAATACTGTTTGAAGAGCTCAGAAATATTTTGCCATTTTGATATAAGAGTAGTCGGATTCAAAACAATATTTTGATTTCAGTTACGATAACGCGTCTTTTTGCGGTCACCTGCTTTTCTTCATGCGAAGGGATTCACACATTCAAAGTCAAAGTCAATTAATTAATTTCACCAAGAAGAATATTAAAATACACTTATGTATGGCAAATATACAGTTTAAAATAAAATATAAGTAAGAGTGACTCTAGACTCTCCGGACAAGAAACTCCATAATACCTTTTGAGTAGCCATTATAATACAATTTTCCATATTTTAACAGGTGTAATGAGAACCTCTTCCATTTTGAAGGCTGGAGAATGTATGAAAAGGAAAAATTGTGGAGAATACAGATGTGTTGCACTGACCAACTAACAAAAGACAAAGGGGAAGATTGAAGTCGAATTAAATGGAACAAAGTATAATATTACAAACTTGGTTTGCTTGCAAAACAGTTGATAATCATCTCAATAGAACATAGGTAACTCAAGAAATGATCTTTGGGAGACGCAGGGCGATTTGAGAACTAGCCCGGGTCAACGGCGCGTTGTGTTCCACGCGCGCCTAAAAGAGATGTCAGCAGCATAGCAGACGGGGCCCGCTAAGGCCAGTGCCAGGCCAGTGGGCAGTGGGCAGTGTAGGGCCAGGGTAACGGTATTTGTGCGAAAGAGCCACCGCGGCCCTGGAACGCAAAGGATATTAGGAGGAACACGAATGGGTGTTATTCAGTAAGAGTCCAATTCTCTCCGCCAAGAATTGAAGGACTAATTTAATGATTTCACATCCTTAAACAAAACCTTCGTTATAAAAACCATACTAATATTAATTGGAATATAAATAATTTTGGATATGGTTTTCCGTGTTAGTTATACACTGGGATAGAGATTTACCTACCACAGTCTAAAATACCCGACCAGTAAATCAATAACACACATCAAACAAAAGGACAAACAGACATGGTGGCTTACCCAACCAATGACCGAATCCCTTCGCTTATAATTTCATTAGAGGTTGCGCACCGATTTAATAACTAACACGTCTCACTTCACATCTTAGTCTAATTAGCCATGTGTATAAGGAGTTGGTTACCGAAGGTTTAGAATATACTGCTTCTGCCCACGACTCCACTCGCGTGATTGACAAAAATTATTCCAAGGGAATATACTTCCGGAAACAAAGAATCCTATGTGTTAATTTCGACGATAATCTACAGCGTGCCAATTTTGTCAAGATCCGTTTAGCGGTTCCGACGTCACTGAGTAACAAAGCGTTTGTATTTATAACATTAAGGAGCATTTTCGATAGTATCGATAGACTATAGAAAAATTCATCAAAACATCTTGTTGTTGGTTGGTTAATGATGGTTAATGTCGCGCTTTATGGCTGTACTTTTTCAGGGCCAAGGATTATGAATAAAAATATAGCATCGTATCACTATGCACTCAGTTAGAGTAGTTTTACATTATGTAAGGGGAACCAGCATGACGTGTTCACGTATAATATGAACAGATTTCAAACGAAACAGTAAAGGATGGGAGTAGACAGCTGCGAGGCGAAATTCGACAGCGTGAAAAAGATCTGTTATGTACAAATAATTTTGTATAGTCTTTTCCTGAATATTCGGTTTTCAGTCCAATCAGATGCGGTATAGTGCCAGTTTTTACATGGAGTAACTGCCCTTAACTCACCAGATAAGCAGTCTACAAACTAGTAACTGGATATAGCAACGGTACGACAACACTGCGAGAGAGCTGTTCTGGCTTCTCACTATCCGTTACGACTGTCAAAGATCTACAAATGACAGCCAGGACGTTCGTCACGTTAAACCGGTCGGTTTAACGTGCTTTTCTAGGCACGACGGAGTATAGTATCTATACTAATATTATAAAGCAGAAGAGTTTGTTTGTTTGTTTGGTTGAACGCGCTAATCTCAGGAACTACTGGCCCGATTTGAAAAATTATTTCAGTGTTAGATAGCCCATTTATCGAGGAAGGCTATAGGCTATATATCATCACGCTAAGACAAATAGGAGCGGAGCAGTAATGGAAAATGACGCAGACAAAGTAGCGCGGGTCAGCTAGTGTGATATAAGATCCATGGGCCGAGCTCGACAAACGCTTCTTTATCTTAATATGTATCAATACAGCTATTATTATTTACCTGTATACTGAGCCTTTACAGTATCAAACTTCCGTGAACCTTCATATTCTAACTCACTTTAATCAAAGTGAACTCTCTGTTCACATTTACTGAGCGACATTATGAATAAACTTAAATAATACATTGTCATTTGCGAGAATCCTTTGACGGTCCTCCTTTGTCTGTGATCACTCTAAATAAAGGAGTTTGTACACATGTTCTACTTGTGATTCATTTGAGTCATGGCTCAACTTTGTACAAAGTATCGATGTATACATGATGTTGCGTTAATAGTGGTTCACCGATAAGGATTCAATTTACCAGATAATTTACTGTAACCTACTACAGTTTTAAAAACGGAACCCTTATAGATTCGTCATGTCTGTCTATCTGTCTGTATGTTTGTCCGTCCGTATGTCACAGCCACTTTCAGCTCTCCGAAACTATGAAAACTATGCTGTTGAAACTTGGTAAGTAGTCTGTGAACCGCATTAAGATTTTCACACAAAAATAGAAAAAGAAAAACAATAAATTTTGGGGGTCCCCATACTTAGAACTGCAACTCAAATTTTTTTTTCAACATACCCATACTTGTATCTATGTATATGGGGTATCTATGGATAGGTCTTTGAAAATGATATTGAGGTTTATAATACAGTTTTTTTCTTAACTGAATAGTTTGCGCGAGAGACACTTCCAAAGTGCTAAAATGTGTCCCCCCCCCCTGTAACTTCTAAAATAAGAGAATGATAAAACTAAAAAAATATATGATGTATATTACCCTGTAAACTTCCAGCGAAAATGGGTTTGAACGAAATCTAGTTAGTAGTTTTTTTTAATACATCATAAATCATAAATTGTAACTTTTGCTTATAATATAAATACTTACAGGTTTCGGAAACCTCAGTGCGCGAGTCCGACTCGCACTTAGCCGGTTTTTTTTACAGAAATTGCTCTTGAATTTGCATAATATGTAAAAAATTGGATTGAAGTAGAGAAGAACTAGCTTTTTCTCCAAAAGCTCGAAATGTACTTAAAAAGAAACACATTTTTTCGGCGTACAGGTAGAAGAAAAACCAGTCGCAATTACAATTCGCAATATATTGCTACTGTTTTTTCTTCTTCCTGTTCACGATAACCATGAGGGTGCATGAAAGGAGCCTCTCCGAGCGGCGATAAAAATATTGCATAGGGTATCGTAGAGTCCAGCTGACTTCCTTGCACCACCTTGATTCAAACTCGAACACAAAGTCACGATGAGAACCAGCCGGTCGCGTCTGTCGAAATCACACCGTGGTCACATAGGCGAAGTGAACGACAAGTGAGCTGTCATGCCATTTTGTTTGTATGGTATGACAGCTCACTTGTCGTTTACTTCACTTAAGTGTTCACTTCAACATGTTTACAGAATCGCATGGCAGTACTCGCTACCGCTCATGTCTTAGATCCAGATGTAGCAACCGAGCCATTAACTCTAGGAGATAACAGCAGCGCCAAAAGTCAGCCACAGTTTATCTAGCATTGAACTCCAGCATTACTTTTATTGTTCAACTTTCCTTTGTATGCGATTCGGTTGTTATCTACATAATGCACTTTATGTATAACAGCATAAGTTACAAGTTGCACTGTGTATTTTGTAAATTAAGTGTTTTAGTTTGAAAGTCACAGTGTGTGTCTAAGATAGTCGTAATTACTTTGTTACTGCATCGTTGGTGTAGTGGTTGCAAGTGCTACTGCTGAGCATGGTCGTGGGTTCGATTTGGCAGGTTGAGTAGTGTTTTTTTTTAAGTATTATAGATAGATTCATTTATTTGCCCGAAATATGGTATTATACAGATTTTATCACAGATACACATAAGTTCAACATATTCCGCCCACTCAGTTCGGCATGCAAATTTTGTAATAACAATGCTTCTAAATACATTTACTTCATAATGCTTCTAAATACGATTACAAATTGTTTACGTAATTATTAACTTTAAAAATGTCAAAGATAAATAATAAAAAAAAAATTAAAAGTATTGTCCAAACCTAAAATGTCAATCAAATATACAATTAAAATTACCAAATATGTCAATTAGCTTACAAATGTCCAATTTACTTTTCAAGTCCTGCAACTTTCCTATTAGTCCTAGTATTCAAAAATTCCTTAATAGTATAAAAACAGTTTTCTATAAGCCATGCTCTGAGATGCTTTTGAAATAAGCTGGTTCGCAGTTCTCTAATAACCTTTGGTAAATTATTATATATCTTTATTGCCATTCGACTAGCCTTCGGTATGCTTGGAGGCAGAAAGTTACACGGTATGCCTGGTGGGTTTATCAGACCCGGATTTTTAACTTGTAATTTCTCGAATATTTACTGATAAATAAGTTATTAAATATTATATATATTAAGTAGAGGTATATGTTAGGAAATTAAATAAAAAAATCTTACAAATCACCACTTTTTAATTATATTTTTTTCAATTAAACATTGACAGTGTTTTTAAAACAGTTTTTAAACTTAGTTATTATTATAACACGCTTTACTTATTAAAAACTAAAGAGATCTTAATCAGACTATAATAACATGTAAGGCACTTTTATGTTCTTATAAATAACTAAAGAATATTCAGTCTTCATCACTTCCAACAACATTTTCCAGAGCTCTGTTTCGAAAGCAAATTGCACATTGGAAATTTGCATGATCCAGACATCAGTTACTCTTACAAGTCTCACAAATATATTGCGTTTTGCGATCTTTTTGACTGGGCATACGTAGCACTTTCGTTAGAACTTTCTTCCGCAACAGCCTCTCCAAAATCATTATTTTCTGCCTCTTAATCAGATGCCTCACTTCCCTGACTCACGTGATCGGACTCTTCTCCACTTGAGTTGAAAATTACGTAATCTTCTTCATCGTCGAGTAATAAATTACTAATATCATCATCGCACAGATGGCTCCCCATTTTTAACCTAAAATAATTTAAAAAATATTATATTATCCACAAAAATAACTTCAATTTTCAAAAACACAGACAACAAATACTTACACAGAAATCTCACGTCGTATGCCTGATCGGGTCCGTGAGACCCGCGCGAACTATACGCACATCCTACTACCACGGGAACGCACTCCGGACTGTGGAAGCGGGAGGCAGGCGTCTAGCAATTCATAACGGCCAGCTACTAAGTGCGGATAGGCGCAAAATACGAATTTGAAGGAAATAAAACGGTTTATGTGCACAGGTGGGTCTGACGGACCCTACCAGGCATACCGAAGGCTAGTGTTTTTATGGCAGTACGCTGTTCTACATCTTGGCATTGCCAATTTTGTTGGATCCCTTGAGACTTTGCCCACCTTATAAACATTTTCGCTATCGGCTTTCCTGAATAATTCAGGATGTTTTTTTACAAACGTTCCCATTTCCAGTATGTATAAGCATGCCAGTGTTAGTAATTTATGTTTTTTAAAAATTGGTCTGCACGATTCTAATGGGTCTGCACCAAACACAGCTCGTAAACATTTTTTTTGAACAATAAAAGCCTTATTACTGTCAGTGGAATTACCCCATATGATTAAGCCGTATCTTAGCACAGATGAGACATATCCATGATAAGCCAATAGAGCAGCATTACGTCCAACAGTTTTCCTAAGATTACTTAGGGCAAATGCAAAACTATTTAACTTATTACATAAACTTTCAATATGTTTTTTCCAATTACAATTTTTATCAATTACTATGCCTAAAAACTTCGTATGGTCAACTTCTTCAATTTCATTATCACATCCAATAATTTTCATTACTTCATTAGTCATTTTGTAATTAGAGAAATTAATATATTTTGTTTTGGTTAAATTTACAGATAAATTATTTTGTTCAAGCCACTCTATTATAGCTTTTACGGCAGCATTTATTTTATCCTCAAATTGTTCATTTTTATTAACTTTATTTATTTTTAATGAGATATCGTCTGCAAACAACACGCACTTATTCTTCGTCACTGTTGGCAAATCATTTACATAAATAAGAAAAAGCAATGGTCCCAAAATACTACCTTGAGGCACGCCATATGTATTGATCCTGTATTGAGATTTATACCTTGTCACTTCTCTGTCTTTATTAACGCCTAAGATTTCAACCCGTTGTTGTCTATCAGTTAGATAATCTTTTAGCCAATTTAACGCTTTTCCTCGTATTCCGTATTTTTCACATTTTTCTAATAGTATCATCATGTTTTACAAAGTCAAATGCTTTGCTCATGTCAAAAAATATCGCAGTGACTGGTACTTTCTTATCGATATTCTCACTAATCGATTTAATTAGTTGATAACAAGCTAGCTTGGTTGACTTTCCTCTTTGAAAACCATTTTGCTCCGTACTTAATTGTATTTGGTTAGAAATGAGATCATTCGATTATACATAGCTTTTTCGTATATTTTTGATATTATAGGTATTAAGGTCACTGGACGATAATTGTTTACATCGTGTTTATTTTTTATTAATTAATATTGGATGAAAGATAACAACTCCACAATATTTTACTTAGAATCAATAATTTTATAAACAATTATATAAAGTAACCAACTCTAAACTAGAAATATTGTATTTTTTTTTGTTTTCATTTTGTAAAAGATTACATTTTAGTAGCGATTTTGAAGTAATTAATGATGAACGTCAGACAATATTACGGTTTAATAATATAACAACAATTTTGTTCTTTGTTCAGAGTTACTATAAAATGGTTTCTCTATCAATTTAATTATTTATTCTTTCATCCTCGCATGGAAACTCCTTGCATCAATTACACTAATAGAACACAAATACTTTTTATGTTTTACTAGCTGATGCCCGCGGATTCGCCCGCTTGACAAATTATATACTAAAACCTTCCTCGAGAACCACTCTATCCATTGGTAAAACAGCATGAAAATCGGTGCAGTAGTTTTTGAGTTTAACGCGAACAGTCAGACAGACAGACTTTGTTTTACAATATGTAGTGATGATGTAGTGATTTAAACTACTTCAGAATCCGTATAATAAAAAAATAAACATCTATTTTAGCACTAAAAAAGTGGACTTTTGAATATTTATCACTTCAGTAGGACCAAACAATTTTTTATTTCGTCCTCGTCCCTAACAAGACGTATTCTTTCAACCTTGACCAGAGTAGGTACCATTTGAAACCCTACTCCGATTGCAAACGATGCGTAGTCTAAACTAAAGAGATCTAGGTCTGATAAGGGGCTAGTAAGTAATAGTGATTTGACTGTCAGTCTGATCCTTGTGTTTGGAATGTAAATTAAACATTTTGGAGTGAAAAGACAATGTGGAGTTAGTCTTATGTCAATGCAGTAAAACGTATTGCCTATTCCTTGCTTTAAAATGCATTATAGGTTTGTCTGTGAGGAGCTCGTGACTAAAGAATAACAGCGGCGCGGGTCGATTTTCAAGGTTAAGCAACGCTTGCCAAGGTTGGTCTTTGGATGGGTAACAATCTTATCATACCGAGTTTCCTCCATGCCTTGTAAAGCACGGTCTCGGCTGTCATTTGTAGATCTTTGGCAGTAGTTACAGATAGTCAAAAATCAGTAAATCTGACTCCAGTCTTGCCAAAGACAACCGTGTCACCCAGTTAATGAATGGGTTTTGGAGCTTTTTACGACATCAATATACTTGGGAAAAAGCTAGGCAAGTTGTGATTATAGGTTGGTCTGTGTTGCGAGGATGGCTGAATACAAATTCATCTTTGAAAAAACCTGAATCAACCATTAGACCATTCACAAGATATTGCATTCGGAAATTCATCATTTTATACATTTACTCCAGTGCACCAACACAGACAGTATTCATTTATATTTCTTAGTACCCTAAGAAATAAACATGAATACTGTCTGTGTACTCGACCATCGACTATTTAACTTCTAGACGCTGCATATATTTTTTTTTTTTAGCGATGGGAAATCATCCAATGACTCCTCCCGCTCTGGGTGTAGCGGGAGGGAGTGTCAGACTTCTACTGACTAAAACCCATCCATGTTCCTTCATTGCCCTTTGTGTTCCGGAGCCACGGTGTCTCTTGCGAATAATCCCGCGACTCCGGCAGGTCCCGCGACTTCGGCAGGATGTGTCAAGACATCTGCAGTGCGATTTTGTAACACTCTCACCGTGTACCTAAGCTTAGGTAAAATGAACACGGAGTGAAATGACAAACAAGAAGGAATTACAGCTAATTTCATTCTCACTTCAGAGGCCTTAGTGTGAGTTTAGTTAGTTATAGTGCCACCTGGTGGTCACTCGTAGAACTTAATTTCCCATACTAAATTCTAACGCGCTCGCAATCGAACGCGTTCGAACGTGAGTCGAAAAAACTCACACTAAGGCCTCTGTTATCACAGAATCGACAGACTGGTTACAAAATCTTCTACACTAATATTATAAAGAGGAAATATATGTTTCTTTGTTTGTTTGAAATGAATAGGCTCCGAAACTACTGGACCAATTTGAAAAATTATTTCAGTGTTAGATAGCCCATTTTTCGAGGAAGGCTATAGTATATCACTATATTTATCATCACGCTACTACTGAAAGGAACTGAGCATTAATGGAAAATGTGGCGCAGACGAAGTTGCGCGGGTCATCTAGTCTATACTAATATTCTATACTAATATTATAAAAAGGTAACATTTGTTTGTAAGTTTGTATGTAGGGGGTAATCTCAGGAACTACTGGTCCGATTGAAAAAATCTTTCAGTGTTAGATAGCCCATTTATCGGGGAAGGTTATAGGCTACATATCATCACGCTAAGACTAAAAGGAGGCGAACATTAATGGAAAATGTGACGCAAACGAAGTTGCGTGGGTCATCTAGTATGATATAAAAATGTCACCACTTTAGATAGAGACACAATTCCTGACGAGTAGTTGCGTCTACAATCTTTACTTCATGTCGTCAATGAGCAGGGCCAATCACAATGCCATAGGTACTCTTCTACCTACTTGTAATAATTCAGCTAGCTGACAGAATGTTGAAGAGAAATATCTAAAATCAGTTAGGTACGTAACACTGCTGTTTAAATAATAATCTGATGATTGAATGTTGATAAACACGGCCTTACTAATACAGTGCTTCTAACTAATCAACTCATTATTATTAATTGAATGACAATCGGTGGCAATTACATTTACCGCTGAAAATTACCGAGGAACAGCTATGAAATTATAGGTATTGCGTTAGATTGAAATCAAGCAGGTAAGTTAATAACACGTCACGTTTCGCGGATGAATGTCAGGTCTGATAATGTGTGAAATTAGTTTGACAGGTACATTAGAGTTTTGAATGCTAGTTTTCAGAAAGAAAAACTACAACGCTAATTAGAATGAACCGGCTTCTTTTGGACAAGCTTGCTCCACCGTGGACTTAGACTTGAACTAGAGTCAAAGGCAATCCATATCAAATCAAATAAATAAACCAGTACTTCCATATGAATTTACTGCTTGAAATAAATAAATTTTATTTTATTTATTTTTCATGGCTGTATAATAAAAAGACTGGTCGATCTTCAAGGTTAAGCAACGCTTGCCAAATTTGGTCTGTGGATGGGTGACCATCTTAACATACCGAGTATCTTCTGTGCCTCGAAAAACACGTGAAGGCGTTGGTCCCGGCTGTCATTTGTAGATCGTCAGAAGCCAGTAAATCTGGCTTCAGTCTTTCCATGAAGTACCGTGTCTACCCAGTTAATGGGTTGTGGAGGTCTGGTAGGCAGGCGTAAAATACAGTTACTCAGCTAAATCCGGTTTGACTGGAAGCCAACCCCAATATAGTTGGGGTAAGGCAACTTCAATATCTGAAAAAAACGACACAAATCTTACCGTGAATAAACAACTATCTTCCGACAGATTTTTCTATCAGACTCTGTAAAATCAGAATAGAATACTCTTTATTTTGTGATGAGGAAAAATTAACTGGGGTCCCACCCCACTTATGTCTTTTCACTAAAAGGGATTTTTTATAAACAATCTTTGGATGGTTTCCATGAACTTGGTTTATAGAAACCCTAAACAGGAATGCGTCAAACGCAACAAGATTTAACTCTAAAACCACCAGAATTAGTTACTCTTGTAAAATCCACTTTGTATTTGTACTTTATTTACGTTATAAACTTAGCTCCCTACTTACACATAAGACGTATTTAACAGCTACTAAAATGAAGATGTCTGAAGATTTTACTATCGCGGGAGAGGAGGGCCCTTACACAATCTCGAAACATCTCGAAGCATCGAGAAAGGTCTCGAAACTTCGTATCGAACGGATCTGATTCGTTAAATGTAGAAGGTAGATTATATCGCACTAGACGTTTTAGGAGATTGAAGGAGGTTCATTTGCACTACCTATGTACATATGGGTACCATGTACAGTCTTTTTTTTTTTTTTTTTTAGGGATGGGAAATCATCCAATGACTCCTCCCGCTCTGGGTGTAGCGGGAGGGAGTGTCAGACTTCTACTGACTAAAACCCATCCATGTTTCTTCATTGCCCTTTGTGTTCCGGAGCCACGGTGTCTCTTGCGAATAATCCCGCGACTCCGGCAGGCGTCGGCCCTTTCGGCCCCCTCTGTGTGCTGACTCTCTTTGAGGCGCGCGTGGAACACTGACGCGCCGTCGACACGGCCTGTCGTCACTAGACGGACGTACGGCGAGCCACTCATAGCTCGCCGGCCACAGGCCCGCGCTTACGGTGGCCGGAAGTCACCAGGTGGTGGCCCCCGACGCCCGCGGCGTCTACCACGGCGGCTGGGACGACAGGGTCTCCTCTCCCTCTCCGCCATACCTTGTACAGTCTGTGACCAACATTATCTAACCCACTTGGTTATTATTCGATATTAGACAAGTGGGTTAGATAATGTTGGTCATAGACCCTACAAGATGGACTGAAGAACTTGAAGGCAGCCGGATTAGAGACGCAAAGGATCCATCGGTGTGGTGACACTTGAGAAAGCATAATATATAATACTAGCTGACCCGCGCAACTTCGCCGCGCTTCCGGATTTTTCATTATTGCTGCGCTCCTATTTGTCTTAGCGTGATGATATATAGCCTATAGCCTTCCTCGATAAATGGGCTATCTAACACTGAAATAATTTTTCAAATCAGACAAACTCTTCTGCTTTATAATATTAGTATGGATACCACTGCAGATGCTGAGATAGGAGCTTTTTTTTGCCTTGTCGTGTATTTTTTTACTAACCGACTTCCCAAAAAGGAGGAGGTTATCAATTCGGTTGTATGTTTTTTTTTTTTAATTATTACCAACTATCAAAAATCTCGGAGTAATCAGTGTACATACATATGAAAAAAATACCCACCCAATTGAGAATCTACTCCTTTCGGAAGTCGGTTAAAAATCAGGTTAATATCAGGTTCACCATGTTTTTCTGATCTTTGTTTTTATTAAAACATCTAGCTTTCTGCTAGAGAAAAAAATCTGTAAACGGATCAATCTACGTTTATTATAGATTTGTCACAAAATTAGATTGAGACAATAAAGCATTTTCAGTAGAAACTTTTAACAAAAATTACCTAAAAACAAGAAAGTAACTAGAAGTCTTGAAGCCGTATTATTTAAGCCAACAACTTGTTTATGAAGACCGCAGGTTGCGCTCGGTGGTCACAAGAGTGCGGCATTTGTCTTTCGATATGCAGCCATCATGTGACGTCATAGAGAGAGAGCTCTGGATAACCGCGGCTGAATTCACTGAATTATAAGGCTTGAGATCGTATGACCACATAATGGTGGGAACTGTGTAATAAAGTACTTTGAAAATGACCCCTTTCAAAGTATAATATAATGAAATATTGTTCTATGAAATGCATTATGCCTTCAGGGCGCTGATGAGGCTGCCTCGATACTGTAGCGCGTCGGGTATGTTTGCGGACGCAAATAGATGGCTTTGCGGCGATTATTCGTAAGAGAGTTGTGTCCCTGATGCGCCGCATACGACGCAGTTCCAACAGCTACCTTCAGCTGTTCGCATGGAGGATGGATCTGGATCTGGATTGCCCAATAATGCGGTACTGGACCAGGCTCCATGTTGAGCACTCCGGATCCAAACCAAAGTATAGATAGATTAAGATGACAATAAAATTTATAGTGTGTGTATTGGGGTATGTGTATGTGATAATCTTGTTTCTGTTGTTTTTAATTGTAATTTATAGTGATTGTATTGATTTTTGTTATATTTAATTTTTGTGTTGTGTATTTTCAATTCATGTTTTAAATGCATTTTTTTTTTCAATATTCTTTTAATTTTATCTTTTATGCATATGGACCTAGTTCTGAAATAAAAATGATTTAATTTAATTTAAATTTAATTATCAGAGTAATATAATTTAAAAAAAATTACAAAAAATTATAACTGACTTCCAAAGAAAACACTACAATGTATAAAATAAATTTTATTTCGAAAGCAGGTGTTTTTGGTTTTATTCCTTTGTTTTTAACCGACTTCCCAAAAAGGAGGAGGTTATTTAACATCGACTTCCAAAATTAAAGTTATTTTATACTTTGTAGTGTTTGGTTTGATAGTCGGATATATATTTTTTTTGTAAATTGTTTAGTTTTTATTTTTCACTTTTAAGTGGTGAAACCTCGGCGACGTCATCGTCTACTCAGAAATTGAAATGAGCAAAAATGCTCATAAGTTAAAAACTACTGAGCCAAACTGAATCAAATTTTTACGGGACCAAAAGGCAAGTATACTGCATCGAACTAAACAGAATTATAGAAATCGGACTAAAAACCTCGAAGTAGGTAATCGGTGTAAATGCATAAAAAAATTATATATATACCCACCGAATTGAGAACCTCCTCCTTTTTTGAAGTCGATTAAAAAATTAATGATTGTCATCGCAATTTTACAACACGCTGTCAGTGGCCTCATTTTGAAGTGATAAAGTTGTAAGACAAAAGTCGTATCATACGTAGTGGGAGTAGGACTAAGTCCATACAAATGCCGCATCGCGAAAAGCTAAGCAAGTCTATTCTTCAAACACCTCAACGTGAAAACTTAGGTGGAGTCAACTTGAAGTGAACTGGTCTTTCCGTCCAGCCGGTCGATTTTGTTCACGACTCATTGTGTCAACTTAGGTGGTGTAAGTGTGTAGTGAACTGTCATGCCATTTAGTTTTTATAGATTGACAACTCATTTCATGCCCTGGTAACTTAGAACATATTTTTTTTATTGCGAAAAGCGACATCTATCCGCCAAGCGAGGAACTTTTTATTGCAGTGTTACCACATTTTTTGCTTGTAAAATATGGTAGTTTTCATCAATTGTAAATTCTGATATTTTTCCTTAATTACTCTAGTTTCATAAAAAAAAACAGGGTTTATATACCAAGCAAAATTTATAATTTTTTTTGTATTATAAGTGCAATTTTTACGACGATAGAATCTTAAGAGTAGGTTTCTATTACCAAACGTTAGTAACACTAAGTTTGAACGTCACAAGACTTAAAATATTTTTTCCCACTGGTGTTTTTGAATGCTTGTGTGCAAATGTCTTTTAATTCTTGGTGTTTTTCTGCTATTATAACGTCAGTTTATAGACTAATATATGTTTGAGTTGAGCTTTAGTTCCACCATATATTCCAGAAATTCTTCCGTTATGAATTGGTGCAGAGAAGTAAGCAATGTTCTCACTGACAAGAGCTTTTATAATTTTATTGAAGCAGATTGTAATGAGATGGACTGCATTATCCTACAGGCTCGAGAACATTTTAATAAAAGAAAAGGTAGGAAACGAGAAAGGCAAACTGGAGTAGTATTAAGTGTTAAAGAATAAAATACATTAAACATCATAATTTTGTATTATTTCTTAACTAAATTTTATTTTGACAAATAATTCTCGAAATATTAAATGTACTGATTTGACCGATTTGTATGAGTCATTACCTACTTTATCATAAAAAACAAAATAGGTAATTTCGTATACAAATCGGTCGAATCAGTACATTTGACATTTCGTGAACTAAAAACCTACCATAGAACCTACCTATCGATACGTAGATAAAGTTATATTCATTTAGTTGTCCGCTTGGCGTACAGATGTCGCTCAACGCTAAGAAATAATCAAACTGACAGTTGCCAGTCTATCTCATATTATATATATTAATAGTCTATGACTCATTTCACTTAGCTTACACGGTGAAATGTTTACAGAAACGCGCTGCTGTGTGCATGGACTGATAGCTCACTTTGTGATCACTTCACCTTCATACACGGTGAGATTTTTACGAAATCGCACTGCAGATTAATCTTTTGACATTTTAAAATAAAGAAACTAAACACACGCTTCCTCACTTCAAGAGAACCAGCTTACTTTTTAACGAAAAATTGTATCTCGCTCGCGAAAAATGTATCTTTTTCAAGCTCAAAAAACCCAAATGCGACAAGAAATTACGAATATATCATGCGTACGTAATATATTCCATATTTCTTGTTGGTCCAGCGAAAATTGGAGAATAATACGAGATTAATGCCTCAAAAGGTCTGGGTATAAAAAGCTGACGAATTCCAGTGGGTTAGGCTGTTAACTTGTCATAAATGTAGACGTGGCGAAATGCCAGCGCTTTGGGCGGCTCGCGGCGTCGATGATTTTGCTATAAATCTGAAGATGATATAAAAATATTTGGGTCTTAGGGCAGTTTATTTTGAACCCTCGTGAAGTTTGTTTTTTTAGCTGTTATTTTGAAAATAATATAAAGTCTAGAACCTTAATCCGAGCCATTTTAAGACGACGATATACGCCAGCAATCTTGAGCGAACAAAACGCGCACTCTTTTCACACACGCTTGACCCACAATTCATGAATTTTTTGTACTTTCCTTATTATATGATGAAATCAAATCGCTGTATTTAAGAGTATCAACATTATAACCGAGGCTGATTGGTGGGCATTGAATGTTGGCAAACCATTGTGGTGAAAAACGAAAGTATTGTTTTTAAAACCCTGAAATGTTGCGGCCATTTGGGAACGCAAATTGTATACGCCAATGATTACAGAATGCTAAAATTGCACATTTGATTGTAATAATGAGCTAACAGGAATTCATCAATGGTTTCAATGAATTTTGCTCCGGTTTTTGATTATAGGTGTTTTTTATTTAATACGTATACCTACACAGAGGCACCTTAATAAGTATTTTTTTTTTTAAAACGTTGCCCCTCACTAGGAATTTCTCCTGTATCGTGGGTGCGTTTACAAAAAGTCACATACACAAACAGCCAGACCCAGAACAACTATCTGTAGGTCATACAAATATTTGTTCCGTGCGGGTATCAAACCCGCGACACGTAGCGCAGCAGTCAATCGGTAAACCACTGCGCCAACCGTGCCAATACTGAAAGACATCCAATACTGGGCACAGGCCCCCCCTAAGTTTCGCCACTACACAGCATCAATCGGCTACCTGCGACCCTCACCAGGTCATTGGCCCACGTTGTGGAAACCTTCGAACACTGTATCTTCCGATTCGTAGTCGTCACTCCAGAACTTTTCAGCCCCATCGACCATCTGTTCTGAGTGCAATGTTCCCTGCCCTCTGTCACTTCTGATTGGCGATCCTTCACGTTTTGTCAGTAACCTTGGTTCTTTAGCGGATATCATGCTGATTCGATCACGCCAAGAAACTCCGAGCATGCACTCTTCATTGCCCTTTCGGTGACTTTAAGCCTTCTGATAAGGCCCATTGTGAGCGACCAAGCAAGCGAGCGAAACAGTGTAGGTCAAGCTTAATTATGTATTGTTTCTTGAAATAAAAGACTTCAGTTTTTTAAACTAGGTATTATATGTATGCACAATATAATTAATACTCAAGACAAAATCGCACCAAATTATAAAGGCAGCAGTCAGAGTAGCTGAGCCAGCTTAAAATTTCTTCAAGCAGAACTTATTTTTAATTCACCCTGTATTTCATTTTACAAACTCTTTTAATTTAGCTTTTTAAAAGGTCGGCTGACTCTTAACTGCCAGCGGTTTTAATACCGTATATTTTTCCTCTTTCCTTGATACCATCTCAGGAAATTAATATTCCACAGTGCTAATCTTAAGACATCTTAGAAGATCAGGCACTTACTTTTAAGAAGATTAATTCCGGCCCTTCATTAATAATTAATTAGGTAAAAGATTTAAGCACCGTTTTTATAACCCATTGGTATTAATGAAATTCAGGGTAACATAGAATAATGTTTTACTAGACGCCGTAAAACTTAGTACCTACCAATGCCTAAATTATTTATGAGCCTAATGTAATGTTTTAAGTCGGTATTAACATATTAGCGGCTTAGCCAAGTGACTTTAATGTGAAAGACACAAAACTTTCAAACCCTCACAGACTCAGCAGACTAATCTATATGAATATTATAAAGCTGAAGAGTTTGTTTGTTCGGTTGATCGCATTAATCTTGAATTGAAAATCTTTAATACCGCGTGTATCTGACATCGACGCACAAACGACTTCCATGGGTCTAGGGCATGATTTTAAGTCTAGGGTGTCCACCCTTGACTTAGAATTTTTCGTCGGCTTTTTCTCATTTTTTCATGGGTTTTTTTACTTTAGACTGCTCATAATCATTATTCTGACCTAACCCAATGAGATTAAAAAAAAAAAAAAAAAAAATTAACTACTTTCACTAAAAAGAGCAATCTGAATAAAACCACAAATAGATATCAGCTCAGCTGAGCTGATGCCTATTTGTGGTACTCTTGAAAAAATGAAAAAATGAGAAAAGAACCAACGAAAAATTCCAACACTGGGGTGTCCAGAATCATGCCCTGGACCCATGGAAATCGTTTGTGCGTCGATGTCAGATACACGCAGTATTTTAGTGTTGGAGACCCCATTTATTGAGAAAAGGTACAACATCACGCCGAGACCAAATGTTAATGACAAATGTGTCGTAGACGAAGTTGCACTGGTCAGCTAATCTAAAAGACAAAGCGAACAACTTTAAAATAGCGTTGGTTCAAAGTCTGCAAAGTCCCCAATGACAACATCTTAAAATGGCGTTTATTCAAAATCTACGAAGTCCCCATTGAGCACAACTTAAAAATAGCGTTGATTCAAAATCTGCGAAGACCCCATTGAGAACAACTTAAAAATAGCGTTGATACAAAATCAGTGAAGACCCCATTGAGAACAACTTAAAAATAGCGTTGATTCAAAATCTGCGCAGACCCCATTGAGAACAACTTAAAAATAGCGTTGATTCAAATCTGCGAAGACCCCATTGAGAACAACTTAAAAATAGCGTTGATTCAAAATCTGTGAAGACCCCATTGAGAACAACTTAAAAATAGCGTTGATTCAAAATCTGCGAAGACCCCATTGAGAACAACATAAAAATAGCGTTGGTTCAAAGTCTCCAATGAGAACAACATAAAAATAGCGTTGATTCAAAATCTGCAAAGTCCCCAATGAGAACATTTTAAAAAACAACGCACGATAGGCCTTTGTGCAATTTCATTTATAATTCCATAAGTTTACAGGAGTAATGGGCTTGTGTCCTGAAAAAATGTAATTAGTCCGTCAGTTACATTATCAAAAAATATTTGACCCGTGTTTTTGTTTTGTTACGGGAACCAAAATTGACAAAGTTGCGACGCTTTTAAAATTCTCAATACGTCACACCTTCGCATAATTTTTAGTGAGTCGTGACGTCACGAGCCCCCACTCGCGAGTTTTGATGCGTTTGATCTTTGTCAATATTCATTGATTTACAAAGACAAAAAATACGTGTTCATTATTTTTCAATACTCTAACTGACGGACTAAATAGTTTTGCAATTTGTAGATGATGGAATCTAGCCTATTATTATAGACTGCTGTTGACCTCGACATTTTTCCTGTTCCCGTAGGAATTACGTGAGATCCTCTCTTAGTGCTCCCCTCGACTCCCCAAGGAACCTACATGACAAATTTCACCTTCCTACGACCACTATCTTCGGCTACGCGTTGTCTGTCAGTCAGCCACTCACTCACTCACTCAGTAACGGAAGCATTTAGATATTAGAATAGGTAAATTAAACATAATATCAGGAGCATTGCTATCCACGAAGTCAGGGAATGGTTTGTTGACCATAAAAATGAAATACAATAAAAACGAAATGGTCGTCCAACCACAATAAATTGCACTGCGGCAAAACTGCCATAACCACGCCTTGGTGGCCTTTGTGGCGACGATACGAAATATTCTCTTTGTTTAAACAAAGGCGTAGATTATCACTATCATTAAATTTTATAAAACAAAGTCGCTCTGTCTGTCTGTCTGTCTGTCTGTTCACAATAAACTCAAAAACGACTACACCGATTTCCATGTTGTTTTCACCAATGGATAGTGGTTCTTGAGGAAGGTTTTGTATATTATTTGTTAAGCGAGCGAAGTGGCGGACATCAGCTAGTATTTAAAGAAACGATTCATTTGGAAATAATTAAAAGCAGCTGTTCTGCACCCCATCTATCACGATACGAATTTTTTTAACAGAAATTCTTATCTGTGTGAAATTTTTCATTATATATGCCTGCCAGTTTTGTGATACTAAACAATTTTTCTTTCTTTTTTATTTAAATTTACTGTGTGCGTTTCCAAAATAAAGCTTGCTCCAATTAAATCCAGCAATGCGGACACACACTGACACAGAATCCATGGCTTTAATCAACGAATTCATGCTAAGCCCCGTTTGATATGTTAATACCTTGGGAAGAGCTACTATTCAGCACTGATGGTTCCAAGGCTACAATTTATGATAACAAATGAAGCGTAGAGACACGAAGATCACAAATTATTTCTTTGAGACTCATTTTGACTGTAATTAAGTTATGATAGTCATAGTTATGAAATTGTTGAGATATCTTCGTCTAATCCCGTTAAAAATGTAATAACTGTCATAATAAATGTTTGCAGCCATTTCTGTGTACTTTGTGCCCCTATAAAGGAAGATGTCAAGTCCGTTCCACTATCGAACTACAAGAGGGCCAATTCTACTAATTTTGACATTCGCATGTGTACCTATCGCAAACTGTCAAAAATGTATGAAAATTGAGGCTTTTTTGTATACATTTAATGCGGAAGTTGTTAAAACGTTAGTAGAATTGGTCTTTAGATGTGCGGCAATGCGCCACCGATACATAGTGGAAATACCATCCACACGTTTTGAAAACAGAATGAAAGTAATAGTATCTAGAGCGTACAGCTAACAAATTCCCTGCCGGAGTCTGTGTTTCTTGGTAGCTACAACTTAGGGATTTTTATGAAAACACTTCGATTTAAGTGTCATAATCGCTTACCAACAGGTGAAGTAGTGGATTAACGCGAGCCTATCAATAAAAACAAAAGTATAAACAAAATAAGGGACTCTGTTAACATCACACACTCACAGAGAAATTCGGGCATTAAAGCTGCTTTCATACTAAGCTATAATATAATAGCATACGCTCATATATGCTCATAGCACAACAATATCGCGCACCATACATTGTTATGGAAAGAAAGAAAGAAAAATGTTTATTTTGGGACTCGCACAAAACAGACAGAAGCAGAATACATTAAAACCAACGATACGTATAACTTTTAGTTAAATTAACAATTATAACATTCAATTGATCTGTGCAAGGCCAAAAAGGTCCCTATCTCAGCATATGCTGCGATATTTAATAGAAATAAATAACTATATAAAATGGACACGTTCACACTGTACTGAACTATATATTATTGACTATGTATGGTGCGCGATATTGTTGTGCAATGAGCTACATACTCTATGCTATATATTATAGCGTAGTCTGAAAGCAGCTTAAGTCAGCGTAATATACTCGTACCACTTGTTTGTAGGAGCATAAATAAATAAAACGATGAAAATTCGACGCAAAAAGATAAGATGCGGTAATCTTCAGTAAGAAGATTTACAACGGAATTGATACGATTTTACAATTCAATGGTATTTTCATGATATTAGAACGAACGTATTTTTTTTTTCAGATGGCTTGCCTGTGGAGCTCACGTATGGCGGTATAATTATTTTTCGGATAAGAACTTGTTTATTTCCTATGTTGCAAATCTTCGCAATAATCTTCGCTAACATTTACCTACGACTAAAAATCTTTTAATTCCAAAACCAGAAATTAAGCTCCAGCAAACTTAAATTTGAAGGACTGTTAGGAGAGCATTAAGCGAAGATTTCCCGAAATTCCTGCGGGACCGGGAAAAAAACGGGATATGAGCGTACGAAGTCGCGGGCAAAAGCAAGTTTATTCTATATGATAAAGCAAATCCAAAGAGAAACGTAAAGGTCTAACAGCTATAATAGCAATGATCAACCGGTCGATTTTGTAAACACGTTGAAGTTAGGGATTGGGTGAAGTGATCACGAAGCGAGCTGTCATTCCGTCTTAATAACTTGGATTGTCAGCTAACATCGTGACCACTTCACCCTAGCCTTCACTCGGCATGTTTACCAAAGCGCACTGCTGTATTAAAGAGAAAGCGAAACAAACAAACAAGCTCAATTTTCGCATTTATAATATTATTTAGAATATACTAGCACTAAGGTTTATTGCATGATACCTGATCGGATGACAAACCGTAACTGTTCCATGTTTGGAAGTTTCTCGTGGAGGTCGAAGCGCATCCGGCAGACTGGAACGATTCAATTATGACGTGATTCAAACGTGAAACTGTCCAATAAGCACTATAAACATTTTAGTTCTTCATAACTTCACTTGTGTCGATGGTATTCGTAAAATTTTATACTAGAAAAGGGTTTGAGTTATCAGCCGATATAGTAGTGATCGGCATACAGCTAAGGTACAGCATTCACATGCTGGAGTTCCTCAAATGGTGACTTCATACACCTTTTTTTTTTTTTAGGGATGGGAAATCATCCAATGACTCCTCCCGCTCTGGGTGTAGCGGGAGGGAGTGTCAGACTTCTACTGACTAAAACCCATCCATGTTCCTTCATTGCCCTTTGTGTTCCGGAGCCACGGTGTCTCTTGCGAATAATCCCGCGACTCCGGCAGGCGTCGGCCCTTTCGGGCCCCTCTGTGTTGCTGACTCTCTTTGAGGCGCGCGTGGAACACTAACGCGCCGTCGACACGGCCTGTCGTCACTAGACGGACGGACGGCGAGCCACCCATAGCTCGCCGTCCACAGGCCCGCGCCTACGGTGGCCGGAGGTCACCAGGTGGCCCCCGACGCCCGCGGCGTCTACCACGGCGGCCGGGACGAGAGGGTCTCCTCTCCCGCTCCGCCACCTCCTTCGCTAGCATGAATGCTACACAGAAGGAGGCAACGGCGTCCCATTCCGTCTCGCTCCGGACCATGGCTTGGACCAGGGCCGGACACGAGAGGTCGCCGAGGACGCGAGAGGTCGCCGATGACTTCATACACCTACACTGGTCAGGACTAATTGAATGCTGCAGACGCTCCAAAAGATCTCCATTCGGGTTGTTTGGCTTGGCTTGGCCTTCTAAAGATCCCAAACTATTCAAAATTAACTGACAATTCGGAAAAAACCAAACGGCTGCTCTTTGAACACAATGACACAAAAATGAACTCTTTGACACAAAAATGTTTGTCAAGACCGAACTCTCAACCCTCATGCCGCCGATATAATCTTTTAGATCTGAATAAAAACACATGGCACAGTTAAATTGCTAAGTCATTTAAAACTCCCATAACCAAAAGACAATAAGGAAAAATTTGAAAAGCATACAAAAACTCAGATGACTCTTTATTTTTGTAAGCTTTTATTTAACTTCGAAAAACATTTCTGTGGCGTTTGAAGACTTTCACGCAACAGTATCATATTTTTCCTTTCGTTTACTTTCGACCCCTCGGGTGAGACAAGGCAGAATCATTCAGAAGAGACATTGGATGGGAATTAGGTATACTTCACCTACTTCTTCTTTAGGAGGTCAGTCACCTCGAGGGAAGCCAGTGTCGCCAAGCTGGCCTCACTTGGCGATCACTGGTTGTACCATTCAGCCCGCATAAGAGTGTTACGTTGAGATTAAAACCACCAGCAGTGCTATTCTGTAACAACATTTTCGTGTCTCGACAGCGGAATCCGAGGTGAGTTTCAAATTCGTATAAATATAAGACCTTATGACGTGTGAAATAAAGTTCACTTTGTAAGCTTAGTCACTCAGGTGAAGTCGATATCGAAATGGTTATTTACAGAATAGACTAGCAGCACTTAGCACTTGACATACATCTTCAAGGATCTCATACCTCCGAGGATCGAAAACACTAAGTAATGGGTATACTTCAGAAATGGTGTAATACATAGAGGATGGATGTCTGCGTACTATCACGCGAGCTTTTTTTCATCAAATCCATCCATTACTTACCAGAGGGCTAATTCACGTAATTTTATGACGCACCGAGTAAGTTTTAGTGCAGTTGCAGTTAAGTTTAAGTTTGAGTGATAAACGGTACCTATTCTTGTAATCTTTGAACTGCGCGTAAGCTGCGCGTGAACTGCACGTCAACTGCACGACAACCAAACTCGACCAAACTTACTTATGGTGAAGAGAACAAATAATGTTACTCACTAAATAATCGAATAGAATCGATTACATTTCAATGAATATGACGTTATTATCATATTAAAACTTAAACATAAACTTATCAGCTGTCATTTTGAAACGTCAAACAAATAGTAGAATACCGATTATGTTGCATTCCGAAGCACGCACCAAAGACGCGCAACAGTAGAATGCTAACGGCATTCTACTGTTGCGCTCGCGTGACGCGAACTTGACGCGAGCGTGTCTGACAGCGGTAGATAATACAAAAAGCGTTGTTTTGATCGAAACTTAACTTCTACTGCACTGCAACAGCACTTATATAGTTACGTGAATTAGCCTACAGAACTACCTGGTTTCTTTTACCTTATAAACTTGAGCTTGAACTGTCATTCCATCTTGTTTCTATGGATTGACAGATCATTTTATGTTCACTTCACATACATAAGCTTAACCGCTGAGATGTTTACAGAATTGCACTGAGACGAAACATTCTTGTGTGTTTTAGTAGTATAAACCATCCCTTATACACTCTACTAGTTAACTTGAAATCAGTTTCGAATTTATTTTAAAATGACGTTGAATGTAGTTAAATGTTCTTAACTTCGAGTACTTCTAATGTAAAACCCGTTTTGAAAGTTCAGTCATTTGCCATTTGTTCTAAGAATAAATGAGGACATTAGAAAGTCAACTTTCTGTCCTTTCACGTGCGATGGCAACACAAACTCGGGGCCGCTACCAAACAAATCTAATAAAGTGACGTCACGAAAAAGAAATTGCATTTTCCCGGTTACAGTGTATTGAAAGGAATGTTATTTCGGCTGGGGTAACGTTCCAATTTGTTAAGGTGAAATCTTAAGACAGAACACTTTTGAAGGAACGGTTGGATTAATTCGTTCGATCTTGGAAGCAAGAAGTCGGATTTAATCGAAAAGTTTGTAGAATGAATGAAAAGGGACGACTCGAGTGATTTTGTTAGCTAAAGTAAAAAGGAGACGACCAATTAAATACACTTGTTTTTACAAAGGTATTTCCTGTATTTGTTACTAGCTGACCCGCGCAACTTCGTCTGCGTCACATTTTCCATTAATGTTGCGCTCCTTTTTGACTTAACTTAATGATATATAGCCTATAGCCTTCCTCGATAAATGGGTTATCTAACACTGAAAGAATTTTTCAAATCGGACCAGTAGTTCCTGAGATTAGCGTGCTCAACCAAACAAACAAACAAACAAACTCTTCTGCTTCATAATATTATAACTCAGAGGTTCTCAGATTTGTTGTGCAAGGCGTTGCGAACGTTCGACACTCGACTCTCGTGCGCGTACCTGAGAGTTTCTCTGATTTTGTTCAGCAAAGCGTTGTGAACGTTCAGGTGAAGATTCTCCCATACGGCGTATTCTTGCTGCCCGTGCTTGAGAACTATGTTTAGTAGCAGTGACTTCGGTCAACTTTGGAGAGCACTTCGCCTCGTGCAACTTCGGAATAGTGTGGAAGACACTTTACATTACTCATAGATCTCAACTCCCCTCAATATATAATATTTTAATTTCGCCATAACTTCAAAAGCAAATGTCCGATTTTAATCATTCAAAGACCAAATATTATCTACATAAACTATACTTAGTGATTATTTTGGTAAGGATTAATAGCATGAGTAAAATAAACGCGTTTAAATCTAGTCCAAAAAAAATCAAGATTTTTAAATAAAAAAATGGTTGTTGTGCCTCACTCGACATAGATAGGTATAGTGTGTCGCGGACTTTTTTGAAGATATTTATAAGATCTACAATTAATTAGAACAATTTATGGTTCTATCTTTTATAGTTTAGGTAGCGTACGCAAAATAAGTGTAAAAATAACTTTTCTGGTTGATTTTTACACCTTGTGTCCGAAAAACCCAAATATCTTACGGAACCTTATTTTTTTCCAAAATAAAATATAGCTTTTGTTACTTGTGGATAATGTAGCTTTCGAATGGTGAAAGAATTTTTAAAATCGGTCCAGTAGTTTTTGAGCCTATTCATTACAATCAAACAAACAAAAAAACAAAGTTTTCCTCTTTATAATATTATTATATTATATAATAGTGTAGATGTAAGTGATCCAGCCGCTCTGTTCTGACAAAATCTCACCTGACTGAAATGGGCATGAAGTAAACTGTCATTTCATCTTGTTTGTATAAATTGACAGCTTACTTCACTTAAGCTTACACGGTGAAATGTTTACAGAATCGCTGTAGTGCGATTCTGTAAACATTTGCATCTGCCCTCATTTATTTTTTGTGGGACTCGAGCCGTTTTCGACTATAACTAATGATTAAATCTGACAAATGTAACTAAGTTTTAATCCAAACTAGCATTTGCGTAGAAGAAGCAATGGGCAAAATGAACAAAACAATAAAAAATACTTCTACCTTTTATTTACCTTTAACAATATCTTAGCTTTATAGTTCAATACCCCTCGGAAATCAACTCTCCAAGAAAACCATCTTCAAAAGGTGCCACAGATTAACAATTTGATATTTCTTCGAGCCGTTTTCGACTATAACTAATTATTAAATCTGACAACTGTAACTAAGTTTTAATCCAAACTAGCATTTGCGTAGAAAAAGCAATGGGCAAAATGAACAAAACATTAAAAAATACTTCTACCTTTTATTTACCTTTAACAATATCTTAGCTTTATAGTTCAATACCACAGATAAACAATTTGATATTTCTTCGAGCTCTATCTTTAAAGATAAGAGTGCCAAGCACACACTTAAGAAAACGTCTGGAACTGTAAAATGACAAATCTTTTAGTACAAGTATTTCTTTAGACAGTTACAATGTGTAGGTATGAAATACTAGAGGGTCTAGGAAAAGAGAAATTCTATTAGTCTATCCCAAACATTTCTGACTTTTTGACAATCCTTAATCGTTAGTGCTCGAGAGAGGCGGGGCGTCGAGCGTTGTACGAGAGCGTTCACGGAGAAGCGATATCGAGCCCGCGGTGTGGACATTGGACGCGGCGTTGCACGCGACATCACACGCGGCGGCGGACCGAAAATAAAAGTCACATTCTCCAATTTGGGTTAAAAAATTCTATTATTAAGAAGATAGTCTAATGTAACATATATTTTTTGCAAAAATTACGACATGTCGTGATTCTCATTTTAAATCGGCTACTGATGGGTGGGTATCTCCGGGTGTCACCACTGCGAGGATCGACCGGAAGACACGGTGGAGCACACTGTACAGGTGTGCCCCGCTTGGGCGGAACACCGCCGTGTCCTCGAAGCGGCGATTGGCGGCGACCTCTCGCGTCCGGCCCTGGTCCAAGCCAGGGTCCGGAGCGAGACGGAATGGAGCGCCGCCACCTCCTTCTGCGAAGCAGTCATGCTAGCGAAGGAGGTGGTGGAGTGGGAGAGGGAGAGATCCTCTCGTCCCGGGCGTCGGAAGCCACCTGGTGACCTCTGGCCACCGTAGGCGCGGGCCTGTGGACGGCAAGCTATGGGTGGCTCGCCGTCCGTCCGTCTAATGACGAGAGGCCGTGTCGACGGCGCGTTAGTGTTCCACGCGCGCCTCGAAGTGAGTCAGCACACAGAGGGGCCCAAAAGGGCCGACGCCTGCCGGAGTTGCGGGACTATTCGAAAGAGATACCGCGGCTCCGAAACACAAAGGGCAAAGAAGGAACATGGATGGGTTTTAGTCAGTAGAAGTCTGACACTCCCTCCTGCTCTACATATTTTAAGTTTAGTTAGATTTCTTGAAAAAGTGCTCTGACTTGGCCCGGACTATCGATATTCAAATCTCCGCATTTTCTCCACATCTTGTCAATTCCTAATAAATCCCCAATCAACTTGAGATTCCCCGCAATTTGGAAAATTTCCCACACGTTGGCAAAGCAGGCTTGAGTGTAAAGCGTCCGTTGTCTCTGTGAACGCGGCCGAAGTGGCGTGCACCCGCCTGCGACAGTCACCGGTGCCTGTGGTCGGTGGTCCGTTTGCACGGAACTTTATGACTGATAGATTGACAGTTTTCTAGAATCCATCAGGTCTTTCCAATTAGGTTAAGGATTTACCTAATTTTATATAATCTTTAAGGAGACCTATTAAAACTAACTAAAACTAAAAATTTAAAAAGATTTTTGTTTAAAATGAGCTCTTTTCTTTAGTTTGCCGTGAATTAAATGTGAATTTATGAATGAAATATTACTTCCCAGAATTTGATCATTATTAGCTACAGTTTCCGATGGTGTATACAGGTGTGTTTTATTTTCCAAAATCAACCGGTTCGATTCCTGGGTAGGAACTACGATGTTTCGAAAATCCAATGATATAGTTTAATTTTCATCAAAATCGGGCTTGAGACTCTTTTCAGTGTTTCTCGATATTCCTTATAGTTTCGGATTTGGCCCTGAAGGCACACTTTAAAAATTCAGAGCGGTAACTAAATATCAAAAAACAGGTACCAAATATCAGATATCGTAAATTGCTTTAGTGGGCGTAGACCAAGATATTTATCATTTTCCATTAAAACAACATGACTAATATCCACAAAAGAAATAACCACCATCATTAACGGCCTTAAAACAAAGGACATAGCGACCCATCGTGTTCCGGAATCCTATATGAGATTCACTTGACAAATGCCGCCGCCTGCGCTGCATTCCTGCATTGTTGAACTGCCCCGAACAGTGCTCTGTAATGAATGCAATTAAATTGTAGTGCGTTGTTGTGAGTTAAGAATTGTAGGAAGGGCGCTTTTCTTAGTTTCGAGGGGTGTTTGGTGTTTTAAGTATCTGCAGTGTGATTCAGCAGTGCGATTCTGTTAACATGTCGAAGTGAACGTTAAGTAAGCTGTCAAACCATACAAACAAGATGGCATGACAGCTCACTTGTCGTTCACTCCACCTAAGTGTTCACGGTGAAATGTCAACAGAATCGACCGGCAGTAAACTTGTCCAAGTGAAAACTTTGGCGACGTGAACGACAAGTGAGCTGTCAAACCAAACAAACAAGATGGAATAACAGATCACTTATCGTTCACTCCACCTGAGTTTTCACGGTGAGAGGTTTTCAGAATCGACCGGCTGTATTTATGTAAAAGCTACAGGTCACTCATTCATTCACTCACTGATTAATCACGAAATCTCGAAAACTACTAGATCTATGAGAATAAAATTACACCAAGGTAGATTATGAATGGGCAAGGTCAGTTAAGAGAAGATTTTTGGAAAATCCACACGTTAAAAGGGTTAATCGTCTCACCGGAACGTACAACCAACATAAACCCAGGTTTTAATCTACACGCGGGCCTGTTGTCTTCATTCGCACATCGTTTTATTAAAATCCACTACACGCGGTTACAGGCGTGATAAATTAACTAACAACTATATTGAAACATCTATGGTAATAACATATATTTAAGTAATGAGAAAAATTACAGCTTATTCCAAATATATAAATTTTTCTTTGTAAAAGAAAAACTGTAGAATGTTCAAAAATGCAATTGGCAAGTTACAGCACCTCTTTTTATTTCTTCTGGTCTGGTAAAAGAGGGAATATACTTCATGTATGCAGAAACAGTTGTCTTCCAAACACGCACAATAATTATTATGCATTGAAAGAATACGTACAGAACAAAAACAATCAAAAACGTGTTCGTGTTGTCACTCCCCCAATGTAGCATTTATATAGGAACCTGTCTGATATTCCTCGATCTATTTTTGATCGATGGCTAATCTCCACTAGGATTGACCATCTTTATCAGCTGATAGACGTTACAATAGACTGCTGGATATAAAATTTCCCTAAATGTCGCCACAAGAACCGGTTCTGTAAGTCTCGCATCCATCTGTTTTTCGCGACCCTCACCAGGTCATCGATCGAACTTGTGGGAAGCCTTCCAACGATGTGTCATCCGGTCACCACTCCAGAACTTTTTTCTTATTTTATTTGTGACGAGTTTGCTTTTGACTCTAGTCTTCGGCCCCATCTACCATAATTATGTTCTGAGAATAATATGCACTGCCACTTTGGCCACATGCAGTTTGGCGATCCTTCGGGATGTCTGTAACCTTGGTACTCTTGTAAATATCATCATTCCTAATTCGATAACGCAAGGAAACTTCAAGCATTGCCTCTCTATTGCCCTTTGGTTGACTAAGCCTTGATGATGACTAAAATCGATAAGGATTATTACCTATTATTATATTCCCTCAGCATTAAAAGGTAATTAAGACCTAAAGACAATGAAATCCAATTTGAAGTACAATTAGTAACATCGTTAAGTATAGACAGCTTTTTCTGTCTTCACTTTTACAGTATTAAGTGAAAATCGTGTCCAGAGTAAATAAAATGTTCCTAAATAAACTCAATTATAATGGTAAGCTAAAGTGATTACTTACTTGACTTGAATCACAAAATTGTTGGTTCTGAAAATTCGTAGAACTATATCAATTTAGTTTAGTTTACAGATGCGGTGTGTTAATTTGTAGTAGTAATTAATGTTGTAATTAATAATACAGGTGATTAATTATCAAGTATAGTAAATTTACCGTCGATTGCTTACATGTACGTTGTAACTCTGAGAGCTCAAAACAGAATTTCAAACAGCCTAGTTAATTAGATAATACATTAATAATAACGGACAAGCTTTGTATTGAGTTATTTAGAAGAGTTGGGTGTCTTGTTGGCAAGTAAATAAATTATTAATTAAAACACAAACATTAAATTGTATACTAGAAATCTAGAAACAACTTAAAATATGAACATAATTTTCTATTTTCTGTGACTTTGCGCCCGCGACCTTCCCAAGGCTTCATCATCTGCCTAGCCTTTTCCCAACTATTCTGGGGTCGGCTTCCAGTCAAACCGGATTCAACTGAATACCAGTATTTTACATGGAGCGGCTGCTTACCAGACCTCCAAAACCCATTAAGTGGGTTACATGGTACTGGAGTCAGATTTACTGGCTTCTGACAATCCGTAACGACTGCCAAAGATCTACAAATGACAGCCGGGACCAACGGCTTAACGTGCTTTCCGAAGCAACGGAGCATAATTAAGGGATAAAATATAACCCTCAATGATTATGTAGTTTAAATCACTGAAAGAATTTTCATAATCGGATCAGTGGTACCAAAATAATATAACTGTAACATTTAAATCAAATAGTCACGGTCGTAAAATTAAAACTGGTAAAAACATACATGACATTCAAAATTCAATATCAGCTAAAAAGTCACGAAAATATTTACAACAAAAAATATCAACATCACTATCAGGGAACAAATTGTCAATTTGCGCATTGACATAGCAATTCGTAACGTCGACAGTAAAGATGAAACGGTAAAGTTTGCAGGTACTGTTGACACGTCCGCCGCAGTCCAATTAGCATTGATTTATATGCTGACCGTACCGTCAGCTGGTGTTTGCTTTGCTAAAACCCGGTATTGATAATGCTGAAGTTTGACATTTTAAATATTTTATTCGGAAATATTGAGGGTTAAAATTAGGATTTGCGTTTTGAAATGAAGTTTTGTACGAGTTATTTTTAAAACAGTTTGAAGAAATATGAATGCAAGCTTAATTTATATTTGTTTTTATTTTTTGCTTTTACTGTCGATTGCGCTGGCTCCTTTTTATAAATGAATAAATAGAAGAGTGTATAGGTTACTTCTAGGCAAGCGTGCTCTATCTTAGAACGCATCATCGCTTAATATCAGGTGAGTCGTTAGTAAAAAAATCTTGTTTGGCATTCGTCCGTTCAGATAAAACATATTCATCAGTATGATGAAAAAATTTGCACGGGTTTGGTTAATTTCCTATTAAATTAGATTGCCAGATAAACTAACAGCTGCTTTCGATAGTTTTAATTACAAATTTTGTGTTTACTGAAATACCATCATTATAAGACAATTGTTAACTTAGTATCGTAATTAAGTGATCATAAAACAATTACCTACTTGGAGCTACCAGGTGCGAATGAACACTATAGCGCTATCTTTTGATATTAACACCGAAAGTAATTTTATTAATGAAAGTCGGAACAATTAAGTGCAACGGTATGAACAAGCTTCATGTACAGACTGAACCATACTAATTGGATAAGCAAAACTAAAGTGCAACGCAATATGTTTTTACATAAAATAGCCATTATTAGAGTAAAACTACTCTTCTGAGTTTAATTCAAAGTTTTACTCTAAAGATCGGACTAGGGCCATGAGGTCTGAGCGCTTACCAAGTTATCGTGAAATCAGCAAGCAATTAGTCGAATTTTCACGTGATCAGAGGGCTGGCCTTTTCTTTGGCCAGCATTGCCATTCAACGTGGCAATTGGCCAGTGTTCTATAGTCACGTTTCCCGTTGACCGCGATGTGGACGAATTTTTTCGAGTCCCTACCCCCCTCCCTTTTTTCACTCCCAGAATAAATAAATTAAAAAGTAAATTTGAAAGTTAGTCTTGTCTATCTGCTTTTAGTCTCTTGACGTCTTTACGGCTAAACGGATTTGAAATTGAATTTGGAATCCTAATAATATAAAATTCTTCCGTTACTGAGTGACTGACATGACAACGCACAGCTGAAACTACTGGTCGTAGAAAGCTGAAATTTGGCTTGGAGGTTACTTGGATAGTGTAGGGGAGCAATAAGAGAGGACTTCCCGAAATTCCTTTCGGGAAGGGAAAAAACCGGATATACGTGCACGTCGCGGGCAAAAGCTAGATGTGCATAAAGTGCAACGGTATCGTATTTTTTCATTGCATTAAATGATAAATGATATTTATTTTGTAAGTTGGTTGTAAATAACACTTTTACACGTCAATCTTTTTTGGTCATTTTAAACTAGATGAGGCCGGCGTTTCCTAGCTGACTGCTCTGAGAAGAAACGCCGAAACAAAATCAGAGGTCAAAGTCTCTTTTAAAGTCCATACAATCGTACTGGTCAAATCAATTGAGAACCATGAAGGTTAATGTCTGAAGTGGTATTTTGAGGAAAGTACCACACAGATTTGAATGGAACTGTCCAGACAGTGCAAGCATTTGCCAGTTATTACGGAACTGTGTTTTTAATACACAAGTTTCAAGTAATGCGTAAGAGTATTTACAAATTTTCCATGAGTTCTAACCGAAAAACATCCAAAAACCTTTATGTGTTACTGTGTTTTTAACCGACTTCCCAAAAAGGAGGAGGTTATCAATTCGGTTGTATGTTTTTTTTTTAAGTTAGTTACTTCATAACTCGGACAATTGTGAACCGATTTGAAAAATTCTTATTTTATCTGAAAGGATATACTTGCAGATTGGTCCCATTTAAATTTTATGAAAATCGGTTACGAACTTTGGATTTTAAATCGAAATAGCTGGAATTCGTTTACTTGTATGATAGTTTTATGTCATCCAAGTAATCGAAATTGCGTATTTTGCTTTTGTGCGATTTTGCAGTGGTGTTGTAAGGTGTGGGGTACCACTAAAAAGTGAAAAATAAAAAACTTTTTACAAAAAAATACAACCGACTTCCATAAAAAAAACACTACAAAGTAAAAAATAACTTTCATTTCGGAAGTTGGTGTCAAAATACGGAGAAACTAACAAAAACACCGACTTCCGAAATTAAAGTTATTTTTTACTTTGTAGTGTATTTTTTTTGGAAGTCGGTTGTATTTTTTTATCACAGGCTTTCCATCAAGTCTTTTAAAATTTAAAAATCTGCTCACTCTAAATGAGCTAGTGATAAACTTGTCACTACTGTCAGACAGTTGTTGGCCTTGTTGCATCACGTTGTTAGTGTTTCATTAGTGTTCATCTGGCTACACTCTACAGCGGCTATTTACGGCCTATCAAGAGGGAAATAGCCGCTCAGCATTCATTTGTTTGACCTCGTGTGGCCTCGTAGACGGTTTATATTAAAGGATTTTGGATGTTTTTCAGTAAAAAATCATGGACATTTTGTAAATACTCTTACGCATTGCTCGAAACTCGTATTTAAAAAAAACTTTTCACAAAAAAATACAACCGACTTCCAAAAAAAAAAACACTACAAAGTAAAAAATAACTTTAATTCCGGAAGTATTTTTTGTAAAAAGTTTTTTATTTTTCACTTTTTAGTGGTACCCCACACCTAACAACACCACAGCAAATCGCAGAAAAGCAAAATACAAAAGCACTAGTTGCCCATACGATTTTCGAAAGTTCCCCTCGACTTCTTTGGGATGCCATCATCAGATCCTGGTTTCCTTATCATGGGACCATTTGGGAAGTATTCCCTTTCCAACAAAAAAATCATTTTTAAAATCGGTTGGCAAGCGACGGAGTTATGCCCGAACAAACATAAAAAAAAAAATTAAAAAAAAATATACAAACATCCGAATTGAGAACCTCCTCTTTTTTGGAAAGTCGGTTAAAAATAGCGTTGTTTTATTTGTAGGCGCAGGGGACACAACAAACAAATGCACACTGGTATTTTCCTCGTGATTGGCAGTCCGTAGCCATTGTATAGTGTACTCTAGACAGATGGGCACTAATGAAAAACTTACAGCGTAATCCAGCAATAGCAGCAAGCTTCTAATTGTAATATTTTTCCTTGGATGGTTTCGAGGTCTCCAATCATTATCCACAGCCCGACTTTGTTGATAAGTCTCTTGTTACAATCACTATAAGGCAGGCACAATGAAATAGTTATATTTTGCACTAGTGCGAAAAAATCTGTCTGGCATTTCAATCGCTTGTCGTAGAAATGCTCTGACTGGTTACCACAAAAATCAATCTCACGAAAATAAAACCCGCGAACCGGTCTCATGCAATTTTATTTTCGAGTCTTGTGTTGAAAAACGTCGTTGGATAAATGTTATTGGTTTCTCGGTTCCATTACGGCATCGCCGTCAGCTTGGGTGTTAATTCTGCCTCTGCTGCTAAGCAAAGTTTGCCCACTTGCATCAAAATATACTATTTTTTTAGGCAGATTAGATGATAGTGCATTTTCTTAAAGTTTTCTGAAACTTCAAGCTGAATTCATACGTCGCGTAAGTACTCACACTGCGAACGTAATCTCTTAGCCACATTTTACGAAACCTGCCTTCAGAAGGAGCTTTCTGCTCAACCATACGTAAACCTACCTTCATCGTTAATGTCACATAAATCTATTAACACAACTCGAAGTCCATATTTCATATCGACTGGTGTGAGCTCGTACAAGCTCCAGGGGATTGACTTTGATAAATTATGTGTCTATCAATATTCTTCTAACAGACGTGCGTGTTGGGAATATTTTCTGAGCATGGATATTATTTGGAAAAAGTACCTTAGTAGCTACATTAATTTTTGCTGTTATAGACAGGTTTTCTTCGCGTGTGCGGTTTCTTGAAGGATGGGAATCTTTGTAGCAGCAGTTAGGATCAAATTGATGATTTTGAAAATGGTTATTTATTTGAAAAGCGAGGGTACTTAGTCCGATCCTCACATTGGAATTGTTTCAGTCATTACACTGCCGTGGAGATAGATAAAACTCTTACTGAAGTACACCATATAAGTTACTTAACATTTTTTATACACACAAACATTAGCAGTTCAATGGGCGATAAGATAATTATTATAACGTAATTGTTTTTCCTAGAATCATTTTCTTAACACACTGAGTTAATGAGAACTAAAAATAATCTCAATTGAGGCTTTTTTGACAGAAGCCAACTGACATACAAATGCAAAAGTGGTTTAAAAATTAGTAGAATTGGCCATCAGAGGGTCGATTCTACTATTTTTTAAGCAACGTTCGCAAACTTTACGCAAACCTTAATTTTCATAAATTTTTGACATATTGCGATTCAGATGCGTATGCGAAAATTAGTAGAATTAAAATAAATAAAATTTATTTATTTACCCAAAATAATTACAGAAAAAGTTCATAAGTAGACACAACTAACAAGTATACTTATTGTAGTCATTACAGTGTTTTGCAGAATTTCTGTAAACAACTATTGTAACCCTGCCTCTTAAACTAGGCAAACCTGTATCATAAGAGATAGTGTTTAGCTATTAAATTAATAATTATACAAGTGGTCAGTGTCAATCTACCGTTTGTACTTGTCAATTTGTAGTTGTGTGTAAGAGTACCTAAAATGAGAAATGTAGGAGGAATGTTTGGTGATGTGTGATGGTGTGTGCATGTGGGTATGTGTGTGTGCGTGTAGGGGTGAAGTGTGTGAATGTATGTTTGCATTGCTTTTGTGTGTTTGGAAGTGTGCGTTTTTGATTTTGTCGATGTAAGTGAGTAAAAACTACGTTTAGGAATAGTCCTTCTGTAGTAGCCACTCTGTAAACTCTATGTTTGACTGTGTATGAATTTAGATCTAGGATGTTTAGTTGTTTGGCACTCAGGTAAAAAATAATATTAACCGTACTGCTGGAACCGTAAAGGTGTGTTATAGAAGCCATTGGAATACATCTATCGTCTCAAGGAGGTACATAGTCAAGGACCACCATAAATAAACTACATACTCGTACCTACTTTAGCTTCTCATTCAACACGTGTTTTGGTTTCAGTTAACGATAATAAAGAGATGATTATGGAGCAAACTCTGGGCACAAATGCTCTCTACATGAAGACATTAGGTATTTTATTCCAAAATAGAAGACATGTAATATACCTGCACCTGACTCTGTATTCTTTGCCACAGTTTGTACAAATTCGAGAGCGATATCTCTGACGTCTCGTAATGTGACTTTGCGAGATTACTTTTAGTTTCAGAAACTAATAACTACAAATGCATTTAAAATGGTACCTGCTTCGGTAATATTGAATACACGAATAACTTCTTTGACATGGTCAAAGACTCGCGTACTTATAATATCACTAGCTGACCCGTGCAACGTCGTCTGCGTAACATTTTTCATTACTGTCCCGCTCCTATTGGCCTTAGCGTGATGATATATAGCCTATAGCCTTCCTCTATAAATGGGCTATCTAACACTGAAAGAATTTTTCAAATCGGACCAGTAGTTCCTGAGATTAGCGCGTTCAACCAAACAAACAATTTGTTTGTTTGTTTGGTTGAACGCGCTAATCTATACTAATATTATAAAGCAGAAGAGTTTGTTTGTTTGATTGTTTGTTTGTTTGTATAGATAAATGCGAAAGTATGAATGTTTGTTACTCAATCACATAAGAACGGCTGGATCTTGATGAAATTTGGCTAAGAGGTAGACTATAGTCAGGTATAACACATAGGCTTTTCATCCCGGGAGTATGTTCCTCTAGGATAATTTCCGATAACCACGTTGCAAAGCCACTGGCAGAAACTAATGACTCATGTTTTAATAATGAATTTTTTTTCACGGCACTGGTACCTATCGCAAAACAAAAATAAAAATAATTCAGTAAATATACAATAAGTTACATAAAATAAATATACTATTTTTTTTTTTTTTCAAAATATTCAACATAATCCATAAAAAAGCACGACAAAACGCAGTACGTAAAGAATAAAGTGTAACATCATTGTACAATAATTTTATTCGGGCACTTTTTTCGTGGGCAAGTAGTAGGAGCTAACCGTTCTACCCTGAGGCACAGATGTTGACAATCTCTAAGTACTTTTTCACTTTAAAAGATGAGTAGCTATTCAGTCTGCAATATTACATTGAGAAGATTGTATGATGATTGTATCTGATATTTTCATGCAAACTTCCAAAACGAAACGAGTAAAAATAAAACTGAATGCGGCTTATTTGAATAATGTGGTTATTATGTTAAGCTTGTACTTTCTATTCGATTGTTATGGCTTTTCTTCTTTACTTTTCTCAGGTATCATGGCTGTTTAAATTAAATGGAATTTAAAAAAAATGTCTCTGTATTAAAAGGATGACACACACTCCATCATACAGACACAAAGCGATGGCTCCTTCCGCTCAAAGTCGTTTTATGATTTACTAGCTTCTGCCAGCGGCTTCGCCCGCGTGATCCCTAGGAAACATATTCCCGGGATGAAAAGTAGCTTATGTGCTATTCCAGACTATAATCTATCTTTGTTCTAAATTTCATTAAGATCCGTTAAGCCGTTCTCGCGTGATTGAGTAACAAACAACCAAACTTTCACATTTATAATATTACTCGTTTGGTGTAAAGCGAAATTATAACCATCTTCCCCTCGACATTATAATTATTAAAGGATATTGCAAACTGTCGTAAGCCGTTTTCCGAAGCTACTCGCTAGCCTCTAGGCGCCAAGCTAGCCGCCTGCCTGTGCGTTCGCGACCACAAAAATAATCCTTATAGCATGATTCAGTATTCACGCGCGATGGCTTATTATTAGCGTTTTTCATGTATAACTTTGGTGTTTCTATACCGATTTCTATGATTCTTTTTTTATGGAATAGTTAATAATATTAACTTCTATTAATGTTAATTAGGGACGACTGAGAGTTTTATAAACGTAAGAGTAGAAAAATGCAATCAGAAAGCTTTGAACTGCTAAGCGTAAAGGGAGTTACACGTGTTATTGTTCGTCAATCATAAAAGATAGACATATGCTGTCGTTGGATATTTTTTATATAATTTTAAGGAGAACATTTCCATCATACATGATTTCTGTGTAGCTTTCACCATTAAGGTTGCACACGCGACGGAAGCTTAAAAAATGGAGTAACTTCTCCCGTTTTCCCAACATTTCCCTTCACTGCTCTGCTCGTATTGATTTTAGCGTGATGAAAAGTATACTATAACCTGCTCAGGAGTATGAATAATAATTGTACCAAGTTTCATTAAAATCCGTCGAGTAGTTTTTGTTTCTATAACGGTTATACAGACAGACAGACAGACAGACAGACAGACCGACAGACAGACAGACAAAAATTGTACTGATTGCATTTTTGGCATCAGTATCGATCCCTAATCACCCCCTGATAGTTATTTTGGAAATATATTTCATGTACAGAATTGACCTCTCTACAGATTTATTATAAGTATAGATTATCAGACTCGTATGAGTCAGACAATTCTATGTATGGGGCCTTACGACGAGCTCACCGAGCTCCTCATAATGCGTAATGTAAGTATTTGCTAAAATCTCTTAACGATCCAGAGCCCCACGGTGACTCCTTCAAACAAAGTTTAAAAACCTTAGCAGCAAATTCCACAATGGCGAGGAGACCTGGACGCGCAACTTGAATGATGGTTACAGGTGGCGTGGAGTGTATAGCAAGATATGGGGAGGCCTTTTTTTTTAGAGATGGGAAGTCATGAAATGACTTCTCGCGCTCTGGGCGGAGCGGAAGGGAGTGTCAGACTTTTACTGACTAAAACCCATTCCTTTATTGCCCTTTGTGTTCCGGAGCCGCGACATCTCTTTTGAATAGTCCTGCAACTCCGGCAGGCGTCGGCCCTTACGGGCCCCTCTATATGCTGACTCTCTTTGAGGCGCGCGTGGAACATGAACACGCCGGCGCCGTCGACACGGCCGGGCGCGGCCTGTCGTTATAAAACGGACGGACGGTGAGCTAGGCATGGTATATGGGGAGGCCTGTGTCCAGCAATAAGACACTGTAGGCCAATACATCCAATACAATAGGTTGTAAGTGATTGCAAAGAGAATGTTCTGATTGCCATCAGCCTTATTTCAGCCGAATTACATAGATTGCTAGACATAGGCCTCCCCGGACCGTACGTATCTCGGGTCTCTTCATTTTTGATTAGATCATGTAAGGAAACTCAAAGCATAGCCCTCACTTCTGCCAATTGAATAATTTTCAGTCTTCGAATGAAACTGTTTGGATTTAGACATAGACTCGTTTGGATTTAGCTATCGTGTTACGTGCTTAAAAATTAAGCAAATTGAATACAAATTAGCTTAATTTTTAAGCTCACAATTCGTCAAATGATCGAGATCAAACTAATTTTCTATCTCAAGTAACGTGAGAAGTGTCTCCACGAGGCAAAGACAGCAAAAAACCAACAAAATAAAACACGTAACACGATAACTAAATCCAAACGACACTTTAGCTAACAATCCTAGTGTTATAGTGTTACAAAAACAACTCAATTGGTGGCGAACAACAAAAAGTTTTGTCTATTTCCACCATTTTGTTTGTGTTGCTAATAATCAATCTTCGCGAAGCGTTCCCACGCTGTCCCAAGAGGCAAAGATAATTATTCTTTTCAACCTTACGACCGCCATGTTTTACGTCACCAAACGAGTAACAAAATCGTAATTTATAAAACTCTTTCGTTGTTGAGTGACTGGCAGAGAACTGACAGCCGAAACTACTGGTCGTAGAAAACTGATATTTGGTTCAATGGGAAGTGTAAGAGCAATAAGAAAGGTATTTCCGTAATTCCTACGGGAACGGGAAAAAACGGGATATGTGCGTACGAAGTCGCGGACAAAACATAACAACACAACAAACAACAACAATAACATGATTGGCGGCTTCTAAAGTTATGTATTTATTTAATTTAATTTTATGTTTTCTATAAGTATATTGTATTGGATGTTAATCTGGAAATAAATGAATTCATTTTAATTCAATTCAAAAGCTAGTAGGTATTATATGTAGATAATTATACTAGCTGCCCGCGAAACTTCGTCAAATTTTCCATTAATGCTCCGTTCCAATTTGCCTAAGCGTGATGATATATAATCATTATCATGATCATTTATTTGCAATAAGTATTGGTACAGTATGGGTCTTAAAGTTAGTAATTAAGTTCCGAATAGAAAATAGTCTTTCTCGATAGATGGGCTATCTAACACTGAAGAATTTTAATAATCGGACCAGTAGTACCTGAGATTAGCGCGTTCAAAGGAACAAAAAAACAAAGTCTTCAGCTTTAAATATTAGTATATATTTCACATAAAATCTGGTACTCAACAAATACACATTTGTGTACCTAAATGTCGGAGAGTTTTCACCATACTAAGGTTGCAATTTGCTTGAATAACTCTTTTCTTGTTACCGTTAGGCTGGATTCATACGCTCAAATAACCTGTCAGACCTTACTGTTTGAAAAACCATGAAAGCGATACACAAAGTGAACTGAAATAAAAATACAAAAGAAACCAGGTTTATCAGAGCGTAAATCTTCAATACAGGTCGTTTCATTAAGTTTTTCTTTGTGTTCAATACAATTACAAACTAAAAAAAAAATATCTTGTACATAGACTTGACTTTTCCATGCAGATGTTTGGAAATTAATAGTTTCTATGGTGTGATGCACAAATAATATAATATAACGACGACGTTTCACGGGTCAGCTAGTCTGATCATATATCTTTTTGAGTGACTGGTGAACTATTTTTAAGATCTTGGTATTAAAAAGAAAGGTCATCGCTTACCATCAAATTTGATAGTGGTCAAACGCGTGCCTATCAAAACTAAATAAAAAAAATATATTTGAAATGTAGTTAATTAGTACCTACATTTTCGAAAGAATGAATGGTTTAAACACTGAAATTGCTAACAGAAAATTTTTCTTCAATAATGTTGCCATAATAACAAAAAACTGCAAATTTATAGAATTGAGACAATCACGTTTTTTTTTTTTAATTTCAACTAAAAAGGTACAGTGGATTCATCCGAGTTTGAAGTTCAGCGACACATTTGAGCTTCTAACCTGTGACGAATGTCTAAGCTCTACAAATGACATCCAAGACCAACTGCTTAACCTTAGATACCCACTGTTCTTACCACAAAAGGAGTCTTGGTATGCGATTGATGGTCGAGTCCCAAGGGTTGCTTAATAGTGGCTAGTTATAAAATAAATCAAAATCACTGCTCGAATCTACAACAAATTCCCATTTCAACAAACATTTTCCACGTTCCCGAGTTTCGTAAATCGCAATAGGCTTACGCGTATTTACATTCGTATGCTCTTTAATTCCCCATCCCCCCTGTGTTCCCTGTGATCCTCCTGGGATTACTCAACACTATACTGCAGTTAGTGTGACACTTATCCACCTGCGACACTAGCGCCCTCTAGGGGATACCGTGGCAACAGCTAAACTAGAATATTCTGCGATGTTCCCTCGGGCACTGATTGAAGGAGAAATTTCTCGCCTTTGTTTATACGCGAAATAAAGGTTGATTTTGTGTCCTTTGAAGATTTTCTTCACGAGTAGATTTAATTTGTTACAGTCTACTTTTTTTTATCGGTAGAAATTACTAACGTAATGTGAATCATCACGAATTTACTTTGCGGAAAGTATAAACAGCAGTGAGGTATAAAGTATGTACACCCGCACAGCGACTAAATTATGTTTTAAATCCTTTGTTAAACGGGCGCACATAAATTCATATTTCGGGCTGCTATTGAAGGATTCATAATTATGCATTTAATTTGTGTTCCATAATGATAAGCCGACCCCAATGTAGTTGGAAAAAGGCTAGGCAGGCAGAATGATAAGAAAATATGGTAATAACAGGCGTAAGGCTACACGAATCTACTGGATGCAAGACGCACAGGACTGGTCGATGTGGTGACTCTTGTGGTTTATGTCCATCAGCAGACGTCTTTTGGCTAAAATTATGAGAAAACTCACACTCACTCGTGTGAATAAAGGTTTTCAAATAATTTTAATCTCATTTCGAAGTTCTTGCCAGTCCGAATCCCTTTTAAACATAAACAGAGAGCATGGCAGTAGTCAAAGCTATTACAATTTAAGGCATGTTACAAACACCTCTGGTTCGCATAATAACAGACTTGCAAACTCGTTGTGCCACAAATTAATGTAACACGGTACATAATTATTCTGTACAATGATGTTCGTGTGTAACCTGCCTATGTGGCATACTAAGCTTATGTCATCACAAAGAGTTGAAATATATATATTTTTTTTTAAAATGCAAAACGGGGAATCTCTTGGCCCAAATCTCACCTGATGGAAAGTGATGATTAGGCCGAAGATGGAAGCGAGTTTCACCCGGAATCCTCTTAAAAAGAGGAACTGGCTATCATACCTCTACCTGCCGGAACACAACAATGCTGTTTACATTGTTGCTATGGCGACAGACTTAGACATGATGGTGGTAGCTTGCCAGGCGGACTTAGATCAAGTCCTACCACCAACCAAACCGAGCAAAAAATTTGCCCCCGCTGGGAATCGAACCCGGTATCTCTGGGTCTGAGTTAGGTGGTTTAACCACTAGACCACGGAGGCGGTTAGTGTCACCTGTTTAGCACCACCCGGGGACCACGTGTAGGGATTCGCTGAAGGGTATTCTCCTACGGACGCGGGTGACTCGGCCCCCAAATTGTTAAGGAGTTCCAAATACAGGGTTCAGATATCAATCAAGAATAAGATTTATGCAAGAATACACTCTCAAAACCCGATACCTGGACAATAGTGGCTGGTCATTGAAAAATAACCCAGTAAATAAGTAAGATTATTGGGGGAAGTAGATTTTGTTAAAATTACGAATGTTTAAAATCACAGTATCACGAAAGGTTGTAATCTTACATATCAAATGTGGAACAAAATATTACTCAATGAATGAGTTCAAATTAAAAACAGCCTAAAACACAAACAATAAGCTAAGCAGGAGCAAAACTTATTTACTATTTTAACCGCTTAAAGCAGCAAACGCCTATCCTCTAAAATATGTCCCCACCTGTTTAAAGTACAAGAAAATGTACACAAAAGTAAACAATGAAAATTTAACGGCACGGGTTGCTTCCTCCAGCTTAAGACTTAAGAGCGACGTGGTGAATCAGCAGCAGAGAGCATTAAAATTTAACGACTGTGCTCTACAGTAAACGACCCGGTTACAGAGACTTGTACTGTAAAGCACAGTTTATAGCCCCTGGATCACAAAGAAAACAGGATCATGAAGAAAAACCTGGTCATTAATAGGATACTTGCTTAAACCTAACTTTACTTACTTTTTAGAACCCTAGAAACTACAAGCTGATACACTTGTATTAACTTACAGTTTTATCGTTTAAAACAACTGTGGTAAACGTATCTCTTGTAGTGTTTTTTAGAGTTTTTGAAACTGTACTGTGTGACATATCAAATGAAAGAGCTTATTTTGTAGGTTTTTATTATATTTTTTTTCCTAATTTTAGAATAAATAGTTTTAAAGTTATTCAAAAAATTACATGTAAATTACAATTCCTGCCACCTTTTCCAAAATTATTGAACCTGAAACTGTGGAAAAAATGCAATGCAAGTAATGATGATTAAAATAAGAAATCAATTCTTAGACTTACAATTACATGATAAAAATTGAAATTCGTTCCCTTTGCACGCTAGTCCGACACGCACTTGTTCAGTTCTTTTATTTGTAACACGTTAGCTGACAAAAGTGAAGTATTTGAGGTGGGCAATAAACCATCGGGTCGAGTTACTTCTTTTAGATATAAAAAAAACTCAGTAAACACATTCAGACACATCACTGCCCTAGTTTTTTCAATTCCAAACGACTCAAACAAATAGTATTTATAAAACTAGACTACGCTTCTAATACGGTATTGGACTCGTGGACAAGAAGTCATGAGATTGAAACCCAAGGAACTAAAGACTAGAACATACTTCCAGCGTCAGTAAACTTCATTCACATGCCCAGTAATCTAATATTGCTAAAAGCTCTTCTTCGCTAAAGGAACATCGTGCTACACTACATAACATAATACAGTAGACTACTATTAACTTTTCATCGAAAGAGTCCCCGCGGCCCTGAAAGGAACGCAAAGGGTATTAGGAGCAATTCGGCGATGCGCCACCGGTACGTGGTGGACATCCCACCTATACGCACAAAACGTTTTGGGAATACATTCATTGTGCGTACAGCTAAAGAGTGGAATTCCCTACCGGAGTCTGTGTTTCCTGATAGCTACAACCTGAGTGTCTTTAAGTCAAGAGTGAATAGGTTACTTTTAGGCAAGCGTGCTCCACCTGAGATCGTATCATCGCTTAACATCAGGTGAGATAGCGGTCAAACGTTTGCCTATCAATATTTAAAAAAGGCGAACTATCATATTCGTCAAAAACTCAATCAGCGGTGTAGGCGGTGTGTCAGAAATCAAGTTACTCGTGCATGTCAAACGTTTGAACGTGCACAGCGACATTCTATTTACTTTTTGACTTCGTTTTAAAATATTCCACGGCTGTTAACACGGCTTTGGTTTTCAAATATTTGCAATGCTTGGGATTATAATCCTGTACATTTTGCCGTGAGCTATGCCAAATAAGTAATTGATTTTCTTACCGAAGAAGTATTTTATGTTAAGTATTTGTTAACCAAACATCAGTCATCTAACAACAAACAATCCTGAATGAGGCTAGAAAATTCATGATTTAAATTCAAATTTGCATTGAAGTAATTTATAACCGTCTCCATGGCCCCATCTATTTTAAACTAGAATTCATAAAAATTGGTTCGACGATTTAGACGTAAAAGCGTAATATACTCATTTTCCAATATCACGTGTATTTTAAGATTTGTTGTTTATTTACCACTGTACCCTGACTGGTAGAGAATGCCTTGTTGCATTAAATCCGCTTATGTATCACTACTGTACCAATAAATTGATTCTATTTCCACGTATCATCAATAATGTTACAAAAACACAGACGTTACATACACATTACACACGTAACAAAGCTTGCGGCGTGGCATAACCTCAACTTGTTTTGAACACTAAAGCGGTGTGTTGATTGGGCAGTGGGGAACGTTAAAATTTTACGTTACGGCCGACGTGCACTAGCAAACTGTGTTGCCGCTTACAGGACTATTGTAAACCCGGGTTTATATCGCCCAGTTGTCGGGTCGTGGATGTAACAGTGAGTTTTGGGGATTGTTGAACAATTAGGTTCTTACCTACTGGATGTATTGAAAATTTGTTTGTGGATTCGGGGTAGGTTAAAGTCACGAGGGTCAAAATTATAATAGCAATCGCCAAAAGCTAAAGTGTCTAAAATTATATTTAAAAGTAGCGCAACGGCCCGCGAAATAATCAATTTTAGTAGACAGTGACAATGTAAAAACTGATTTTTCACATGAAGCTGACTAGAACATGAGTAAATAAGGGTGCCTGTCCATTAGAGTGGGGCGAAGCAGTGGTGTGGAGGAACGGACAAATTAAACCAATGGAATTGCATAAAATCTCCCTGCTATACTTCCTGTTTTTACCCACATTTTTAACTTCTTGTATTCTGGCACATTTCCTGATGCTTGGAAACAAGCCCATATTATCCCGTTACTCGTAAGTTATTCATAAAAAGTAATCATAACTTAAATTACATGAATAAATTACTTAATTGATAATAACAGGTTGGGTTTTTCAAATAATATTATTATTATACTATGTTTTATAATTACATATTTTATATTCACGCCCGTTTCTTAAAATTGAACCTATGTTGTTAATATAGTTTCTAATATCCGATTAGGTTAATACCAACAAAAGCTTTATTACAGTTCAGTAAACTCGATCATCTTCAAAGTAGGTATTTAGTAGCTTTAAAATCAATTAATTATTAGTTAATTGAGCTGGTAAATGAATGACTTCACAGTTTACATTAATTATACATTAGTTTCAGAAGTCATGGAACAGACATCCTTGTTCTTGCTAAGAGGTTTATAGGAACGAAGACTTAGACAAGTTTTGCTCTCCCACAGCATTTTCATTTCTCAAAATACTTTCCACGTCCATTCGGAAAACTAAAGTGTCTACTTCACCTTCTATACATTTCAAAAATATCATCAAAAAAATACCTGAAGATATAAAATCCCGTACAAACATCGTGTTGTAAAAACACGTCTTTCAGCGCAAGTTGAAGTGAGAAGCTTACATCAGCTTACATTCAACGAGCTATGAAAAGAACGGACACATTCATGTATTTCTGTGCAAAAATGTGGCTCCAATTCTGTACCATGTTCCATATTACATAAGTACCTACCAACTAGGGGCCAGCAGAGTTTGCTTTTACAGAACGTACCTACTACAAAATTTGAAGTCTGAAAAGGGAAGATTAATGCAGACATGAATTCCATGAAAAATCGGAGTAGTACACGTACGATTTCTAGCGCAAAAGCCGATGGAGATCACAATTTTTGGAATCAAATATATAAGGTGTAGCAGAAATAACGCAAAACCTAGCTGAAAACTTCCGATGGGCTATGTAAAATACAGTATGTAAAATATAGGTAATACATACATACAAACTGTATTTCTACTTCTAGATAGAAATTATTGACTCATCACAAAATTGGTAAAACGTCGCTCAAATTATGAGATTGTCTTTCGAAAATTCATGGAACCAATCACAGCCTTGTCGGGCGATTCGTCACATTAATTTTGCGATAATTTTCATTCATAAAAAGTAAGCTTATTAGACCGCAAGCCTGGCTAAAATTTTACAAACATTTCTTCCCGTGCGATAACTTGTTAAAGCTTAAGATTTTATCATGATAAAAAATTATTTAAAAAAATAAATAAAAAAAATATTTTTTTTTTTGTTATAGCGGCAATTCAAACATTCTAATAAAAAAAACAAACATTCAAAAGTCATTTATTCAAATTAGGCTTAGAGCCAGCACTTTTTGAACGTCCAGTATTACAAAAGACAGTCCCCCAAAACGCCCGCCCATCACCACTTCCTAATTTTTTAGCTGTGAAGAAGTGGCTTACTAACTCCCCAGAAACACATCTGTCTGTTGTGTTTTAAGAACTTGAATTTATATATTAAGTAGTATGCAAAGTGACAAAGTATGCAAAGTAGTATACATGACACAAAAAAATATATATATCAGGTGAGATAGTGGTCAAACGTATGCCTACCAAAAGTATTTTAAAAAAACACTTGTTGGCTAGCACACTATGATACTATAAAACAAAATACACACTCAAGCAAGTGTTGACGTATGTAGACTAAGTAAAAACAAATGAGATTGACCTACATAATCAGATAAATAAATAATAAAAAAGTTTAAAAAAACAATATTATATGGACACATAATAACCAATCATAAGCTAATAAAATTACTTGTATACAAAGAACATGATAATATGACATTTTCTTGTGCTCAACACAGCGACCAACTATTCCGATCGACTAAATAATCATTAAAAGAATAGTATGCCTTCGAATAGTGGTTAGATTTAATTTTAGCTTTAAATGAGTTAAAAGGCAGATCAAGAAAAGAAAGTGAAAGTTTATTGTATAACCGGATACCGAGCCCCACAAATGAATCATGGTGAATTCTGGTGTTAAGATGCTACCGTGAGGATTCCAATCTTTTTGAAAATTTCTCTTAATGAAACTCTTGACCCTAGCTGATATAATGGCACACCACGTTTTTGTAGGACTAATATATTTTGTACTAGCTGACCCGTGCATCGTCGTCTGCGTAACATTTTTCATTACTGCTCCGCTCCTATTGGTCTTAGCGTGATGATATATAGCCTATAGCCTTCCTAGATAAATGGGCTATCTAACAATGAAAGAATTTTTCAAATCGTACCAGAAGTTCCTGAGATTCACGCGTTGAGCGTTCAACCAAACAAACAAACTCTTCTGCTTTATAATATTAGTATAGATATTGTTAATTTTTTTATTTTTATTATAAGGTATGAAATTACTGATTACCATGAAACAAAAAACTTAATATTACTACAATTTACGCACTATAAAATTTACGTGAAGTAATGAGACCAAGTGCACATAACCCTAATTTTACTTCTGGAAAACTTGAAATTCAAATATCTTTTTATAGACTGAACCGATTGCAATGAAACAAAAACTAAATGTTATTTCAAGTTTTGCTCAATCTTTGTGTATAAAAGTTATCTACATTGCTTTCGCACATTTGACGTGATGCCCGAACAAATAAACAGACAAACAGCAAAACAGACAAAAAATCGAAAAATACTGGAAATGGGTTCTATTGGTTGTTCTTTAACACCCTAGCTATTTTTTTTTTATTTTTTTGTCATGTACAAAAACCAATTTTCTACAGTTTTATTATATGTAGATATCAGCAGCTTTCCCCTACAATAAAATACCGTAGGACATAACACTATGGAAATAACTAAAATAGACTAACTGAGCTGTGTCAACGTCAGTAAATTGTCTAACTTTCCTAACGGCGTATGCGGCAGAGCTGAGCCTTCCCGACAGGCTTTATATAATATATGTGGGCCCCATTTTAGTTTGGAATCAACAGTTATGCCCAAAAATACTGCCGTGTCCACAGTTTCAAGCAACTCGTCACTTAAGATTACATTGGGTCCTAAATTCTAACATTTGGCAAGGTGAACTTTATACATTTCGTTTTCTTTATTTATTTATTTATATAGGGAAAACAAACAATTGTACAACGTATTTTACAGTAAATCTAACAAATTAAAATTAGCCTAATGTACAATCCACGACGTTTCCACAGATTATTTTGCTTAGAGAAACAGTGTAGACACAATCTTAAATTTAAAAAAAACATAAGTTAGGAGACAAGAATAGTAATCATAAAACTTGTAAGGAAGAGACAAGAAGCAAACAATTGTAAGTTACATAACTAATGGCTAATGATACATGTTTTTTACAAAACATACACAAGAGAGCAACACAAACATTGCTAGTCACGCAAACGCAGACTATCCACTAAAGGTTTCTTAAATTTGTGACGGTCTATAGCGAAAACATCTATTTTTATTTGCATATAGAACTAAATTATTTGTCGTTAACCAATCCGTAACCATTGAAAGAGCGCTGTTTACGCTATCGAAAACTTGACTATTCATATCTACTTTAAAGATAAGAGAGGTATCATCCGCAAATAATAAATAAATAAAATAAAAATAAAAATCATTTATTTCATGCAATATACCCATATGGAGATAAGTTTAACATTAAAAGATTATAAATTAAATGTCACAAATCAAAATCAAAATTGTTAGCAGGAATACTGACAGCCATATACAAAGAAATAATTAGCTTCATATATGGCTCTCAATATTCCATTGTCAGAATCATGTACACGGCTCATAAAGGAGGCCCTCGCTTTGCGTAATACAGCATAGAAATCATCTACTCTGCTCTCCGCAAACATGCCGGACGCACTACACCGCCATGGTAACCCAAATATGCACCTACATGCGTTATTTGGGTTACCATGGCGGTGTAGTACGTTATAATATTATAATACTACGTTACGGATACCCTTTAAGAAAAATGGTAGATCGTTTATGTACACTAGAAACAAGAATGGACCCAGTATTGAGCCTTTAGGCACACCTAAATGCACTGGTAGCCCGAAAGATTTTACACTATTGACATCAACACATTGGAACCGATTATGTAAATATAAATTTAACAATTACGTTAAGAGCTTCGTTTTGGAGACCGTAATGACGTAGTTTACTTTAAAGAATATATTATACACTCTCTGTGAAAATGTCAACTGCCTACTTATACATATACAGCTGACAGACAGTCGGACGGACGGCCGGATGGATGGATGAACGGAGGGACGGACAAATGGACAGTGAAGGCTTACTATTAGAGTTATGTTGGTTGGTGTTTGGTAGGGAACCCTTAAAAACAGCTGTCTGTACCACGATTCTAAATCGTACGAATTATTACATTCAAATTGTAACCCTCAGGCTATACCTACTATTGACTTAACTGAAGATTCCCTTTTAAAACAAAATAATAGCTATGAAGTTAGTCATAAGATAATAAAAAATATGCAAAGCTTAATAGAATAATAAAAAAATGTGATCGGTACAGAAAGCAACATAAACACTTTTCCAAAAATATTCCACTGAGGAAAGAACGTGTTCACCTTATTAATAAATTAAATAATTATCAGATTAAATTGGAGGATAGTAAAAAAATCTATGAAATTGATACACAGCGCCTTCAAACTGAAATACAGGTACTTGAGGACCGACTTAATTCTCTTTATAATAAATATGTGAGTTCTCAATTACAAATTAAAGAACACATCCTAGCTGCAAATAAGTTGGTGATGTGTCAGTGTACCTGTCAGACAGTACCAAAATTAAGTTCTGACCAGCCTGAGGTTACGGAGGACCCGGCCCAAGCTGACTGTGTGATAGCGGATGTTAAACAAGGTTTGTGTCAAGTGGACCAGCCTGAGACTTCTAGCATTCCATTTTTTATTAGTAATGATAGTGTTCATTCAGTTATGTTCTCAGATAGTATAGGAAGAGGTTTAGGTAAATTATTGAATAACAATCTCAGCTATTGTACTCATAATTATTGTATACCTGGGTCAAACTTCAAACAAATAATGGAATCAGTGACAAGATATGTATATAAACCAGAAATCAATATTACTGTGTTTATAGGTAACAGTTCAAATTTAAAAAAAGAACAAATAACTGACTCTGTAACTGAGATGTTAAAGTTAAACTGCAACAAAATAATACTGTGTGCTTTCCCATATTTTGAAAAATTGTCAAATAGACAAAATAATTATATTCACATACTTAACAAGCATTTACATTTCTTAGTTAGTCATTACAGTGACAAACTTGTTTTTCTGGACATTAACTTATATGTTGATAAGTTAAAGTCGACTAGGGATACAGTGTATCTGCCTATTAGGTTTAGACATCAAATAGCTAGCCTATTAGCATATTATATAAACTCAGACATAAGTAGTATGTCGACGTCTTCTACTATAATTAACACTGCAAATATTAGTAATAATACTAATGTACAGGTGGACATTGTTAACTGTAGCACTAATGCTATAACTATTTACAATAATTGTACGAAGGAGAATCCATGTGTCACTATGGACAATTCTTTTAATGTGGAGTCTGCAAGTAGCAAGATCTTGGTGCCTAGTGATGGCATGGGAGATGTGGGGCTCTCTCCGGATGTTCCTTTAAACTAGTTTGTACGACAACAGAGGATACCAATAACAGTATAGTTACATCTACCCTAAACCAGGTATCTTCTTGCTCTCACATAGCTAATTGCAATAAAGGGGCTAAGCAGAAATCCTTGAAATTATTTCATCAGAACATTCAAGGTTTTTCTTCAAAACAGCTGGAAATTGAGTTATTTTTAGAAAAAACAATGTTTGACATAGTTTGTTTCACTGAGCATTGGTTAAAGGATTTTGAAATGTTGATTAATTACGAGAATTATAGTGTGGGAAGTTCTTTTAACCGAAAGTCAATGTTACGTGGGGGCTCACTAATTTTAATCAAAAAGTGTATTCAATTTAAAACTCGTAAAGACATAGTTAACTTGTCTGTTGAACATAACATTGAACTATCCTGTGTTGAGCTAGATAAGCATGTCATAGTGTGCGTTTACAGACCCCCTAATTATCTGAACTACTCTATATTTGAGTCAGTGATGGAAGATGTATTGGCAAAACTTGCGACTGGTAATAAATTAGTAATTATCTGTGGAGACTTTAATATAAATATTTTAGAAAACAATTCAGATAGCTGTAGATTATTAAATCTTTTTAAATCGTTCAATTTGTCTAATGTGTTCATAGAACCAACCCGTACAACTACAACTACTGCTACATGTATTGATAATGTTTTTTGTTCTGGCGACTACTTACAGAAAGCCATTGTAAATTACCTCCCTTCTGATCACAGCGGGCTACTGGTATCTTTTGAGTCCAAAATACCAATTCAAAAAGTGCAAATACAAACCAGACCAATAACATCCGGTAATTTAAATAAATTTAACCGTACTTTAATTGGGAAGTTAAGTGATTGGAACTGTACAGTGAACAGTGCTAATATTTTATATACAGATTTTTTTTCTTTAGTCCAAACAGAATTCAATAATACTTTTAAAAATAAAACTAAAACTATCTGCCCTAAGTTTTTATTTAGTGACTGGGCAACTAAAGGACTCAGAAAAAGTAGGGATAGACTTTATGAGTTGTATGGCCTTAAGCCTTTTATTAACACTGAAACTTTTAATAAGTATGTATCTACCTACTCCAAAATTTATAAAAATACTTGTAAGGTAGCTAAGGCTTTATACATAAGCAATAAGGTAAAAACAGCAGACAATAAAATAAAAACGGTTTGGAAAATTATAAATAATGAAACAAATAGGAACAAAAAACATAACACTGATTACAGATTGCAGACGCCTCACGGACTTATTAGCGATAACAAAGAAGTTGCTCAAGAATTTGTAAATTTCTTTACAAGTATCCCTGTTAAAACTACTGAAGCCTTAAATTCCTCGCCTTCGCTTGCTTTTGATTTATTACAGGCAAACGTATCAGCCTGCGCGACTGAATTTAATTTTAAACATATAAACCCCATAGTAGTAATAAAAGCTTTTAAACAAATCAAAATTAAATTGACCGTAGATCTATGGGGATTGTCTATCAAGGTTTGTACCTCAATTATCGAGACTGTAGCGCCGTACTTAGCTTTAATATTTAATTTGTGTGTCGATCAAGGAGTCTTTCCGGACCTAATGAAATTCAGTAAAGTGATACCACTTTTTAAATCTGGGGATAGTAAAGACACCAATAATTATAGACCAGTGTCCGTGTTGCCAGTGTTTAGTAAGGTATTTGAAAAAGTAATGCTAAATCAGATGCTCAGTCATTTTAACACGAATAACATCTTACATGATAAACAGTATGGTTTCACCAAAGGACGTTGTACAACGGACGCTGGTGTCACCTTACTAAAGCATATCTTTAATGCGTGGGAGGACGCACAGGATGCCATAGGTGTCTTTTGTGATCTCTCTAAGGCGTTTGATTGTGTTGATCACGATACATTACTCCTGAAGCTCGGGCATTACGGACTAGGCAAAACAGCGTTAAACTTAGTCAAATCTTATTTGAATGATAGACAGCAATTAGTTCACATAAACGGTGTCAATTCGTCGGGATTAAACGTAAAAATGGGCGTCCCCCAAGGCTCTATTTTGGGTCCTTTCTTATTTTTGGTTTATATTAATGATTTACCTTATTTATTGCAACAAAATCTTGATATGGTGTTGTTTGCTGACGATACCTCTTTAATTTTTAAGATAAATAGAAGGACGAACAATGTTAATGACATAAATAATGCCCTAATGCAAGTCCAAAATTGGTTCACGGCGAATAATTTAGTTCTAAATGAAAAGAAAACAAAGTGCATAAGATTTGCCTTACCTAATGTCAAAAGCAGTGATTGTGACATATTATTGAACAAGGAAAAACTAGAATTCGTCGATAAAACGGTTTTCCTGGGAATTACGCTTGACCCCAGGCTACAATGGGGCCCTCATATAACATCTCTTTCCGGACGGCTAAGTTCAGCAGCATATGCTGTTAGAAAAATCCGCCAACTAACGGATGTCGATACCGCGAGACTGGTATATTTTAGTTACTTTCACAGTATCATGTCTTACGGTATTTTACTATGGGGACGGGCTGCAGACATCGAGTCTATTTTTATTCTGCAGAAAAGAGCCATCAAAGCGATATATAATCTCCGCCGGCGCGATTCTCTCAGGGAACTGTTTAAGAATATTAACATCATGACGGTACCTTGTCAATACATTTACGAAAACATCATGTATGTCAGAAAGAATTTACATCTTTTTAGTAAAAGAGGCGAGAGACATAATTATAGTACTAGAAATAGGGACCAGTTAGTTCAACCAGGCTTCAGACTGGCTAAAGTAGCCTCATCTTTCATGGGGTACTGTTTAAAATGTTATAATAAGATACCTCCCCATATATTAGAACTAAATGAGACGAAATTCAAGTCTTGTATTAAACGCACACTATGCAGGCAAGCATATTATAAGTTGGGGGATTATATTGAAGATAAAAATGCTTGGCTGAATGCTGGTCCTGCTCCACAGCCACTAGAGAGCCCAAACTAATCTGTAAATAGTTCGGAAACATTGTTGGACCGGCTGAAGATTGTAAGAAAAATTTGCATTGTTAGAATCAACTTACTAAGCATTGTATAATTTCAGCCATTAACAGCACATGTGTGAGTACTGTGTACCTTTAACTTTAATAATCAGTTTTAGGTATGTTTTTGACTTGAATGTACCCTGGCGGTTGGGAGTGTCATGCTCACTCAAAAGTCTAGCTGATGGTGGCGTATGCGTTGGATCATTTGGCTCCCTTCAAAATGGTTGAGCCGAATGGTGCTGGCGCATGCGTCATGTTCGTGAACGGGCGCCGTCAGTCGGGACTGGTCATTTCTTAGCTGCCATGGTTAATTTTAATTATTTCTTTGAATTGTTCCTCTTTTATTCCGGACGCTTTTATCCTGCTCGTTTTTTACATCGTTCTCACATGTATGTATAATGTCAACCCGATGTAAATACATCTTTGTAAAAAAATATTATTTTTAAAAGAGTGTCCGTGGAGTTTCTTGCACGTTCTTCTCCATAGAGATCTACGCTTTGGAACGTGCAAATAGCTTCAACTTTTTGGACCGACCGACCTTGACAATTCAAAAGTGCCTGTAAATGGTTTAATTGAAATAAATGCTTGAATTTTGAATTTTGAATTTTTTGAATTTTACGAAACGGCCGCCATAGCACAACCATGTTATCTGTACCAAGGCTTGTTTGGACGCTTGCCATCACATTCCTGGGAGACCGATTCCTTTGAACTTCCCATGTTCCACTTACGAGCTAGTGCTATTTATGGTAATGATCTGCGGATGTAAGGAGCAAGCGAGTGGCAAGTAAACAGAGGTGTTTACAACGGGGCACTTGATTGCTTTTATTTTGGGACATTAAATATCATGACTATAGTTTTTCTTTTTGGCTTTGTAGTACCTCTTGTGTTAGTACCCAGTTGCTAAAGAAATAGAAGAAATAAAGGATCTTTTATAGATTTGTTTTCCTAATTCAAAGTATAACTTTAATCATAAAACACACAATACGTTCGTGAAGCAATAAAAAGTTATGAAAGATCGCCGAGAATTATAAATTATGCCAACTTGCTAAATAAAAGCTGAAATTCACATAGCATTTCTTAATTTTTTCCATTGATAATTTGATCACAAGTCACAGCGTAAAAACAATATGATGTTGTGTCAAGATAACTACTAAATTATTTAAAACGTTCGCTTTTTGAATTCGTAAAATATATTTTATTTTTTTAAAGACAAAGGGTTTCGATTTACGGCAATTACGTTTGATTTATACCAAAATATTTACGGCCTTTTGCTCGAAGAGTTCTGAATAAATAATTTAAGCCATTAGCTTTTTTGTTTGGATGCTTTGTCGTTGGCAGAATGGTACTTTCATTTGCTATCGGGACGGGTGGGTATTCGAATTTCAAACATTGCACATTCCCGCCCATCGCCATTTTAATAGTCGTTTTAATTCACCATTTATTGGATAAAGTACAATTTGCTTAACATTTGGGCACTCACAGAAGTGTTAATTGGAATAAGTCGTTAATTTCGACGGTTTGGCGGCGATAAAATTAAATATTTACGTCGTTTTTGCTCGTGAACTGTACTTTGTAAATAAAGTTATGTGAACCTCTTTTATAAATTCGATATTATTTTAATAAAACATTTTCCAACATTTCGTTTTTGATCTGTTGTTTTAAAGTAGACTTAATTAAGTAAGTGTAGTACTTGATTACATTATTTTAACCCGGGCAACCCTTTAAATCTGAACGAACGATTGCTTTGGTAATTAATTTACCCTCTCTATAGGCCTCAAATGTATAGACAGGATCCGGCAGGAAAAACGGGTCTGGTTTTATTAACTAGAAATAAAAATAGTGCTAGCTTAGTAGTTTTCTTGTGACACGTTAAACTTGCGTGAGAAAAATCGACCCACCCCGTGAGGCTTGGTTATGGCGTTAAGATTATGATAAGTGTACTAGGTTCAATAATATCTGTTAGACAGAAAAATAAGGTGTCTTTTAACAGGAATTAAATTGGCTTTTACAAATTTTACGGTCTGTGATCTGCCAGCACTCGCAAATTAAAACAATTGTAAGACAATGCAAGTTTGTCGCGATAGGGCCTTACTGACGTTGACAGCTTAAATAAAGTAAGTTATTACGTCTTATACTGTTTTCTGTAAGTGTTTATACAAAAACGAGCGGATATCGTCAAAAAAGCTTAATTTAATTTGTATTGGCTCCCTTTGCCCTTATAGCAGCTTCTATCCAGTGTTTATCGACCTTATTCATGTTTTTACGATTTCATTGCCCCGTGAGGAGCTACCTTTAGTTCCTGAAGTATTTTTGCAACCTGAGTACTAGCCCTAACACGCGTGCTAAGCTCTATGTCATCACATAAATATTCAATAGGATTAAGATTAGAGCTCTTTACAGTGGAGTGGGCCGACTTTTTTGCACGCAAGTGTATGAAAACCTTTTGAAATGATAATGTCACACAATCTTATATCATATTTCCAGTGTGTTTTCATTTCTTCATAAAAACATATTTACAAAGTGTAAACTGAATTAGACCCGGCCAGACCAAACTATGAACAATCGTGTCATCTACCCAGTGATTAAAGGTGCCCAAAGTTTCCAACTATTCGCATATATTGTAATCTAGCCACCCAGTGCCCTCTAGTGGTCACTTTATAAACATGTACCCAACATGAGGCTGGAGCGATTGAGTCAATTATCTCCCTTTGTACTGGTTAAAGGCGTTTCGCTCAGAATCTCCATTGACAATTCAATGGAGATTCTGAGCGAAACACTAAAAGTAGTTCGGAACCTCGGAATGGAATACAAATTTTGCTCTAGTTTTGTAAAAGCGACATTCGATTTTTAATTTGATTTTTTTTCAATATATATATGCATTATTCTGGTAAGGATAGCTGGCTTGTCCCTAAATAAATATGGACAATCAAGATTACTGCTTAATATATTATTTAGGATGTATTATTTAGAATTTATTCATCTTCAATAAAAGTTTTTAAGAGGAGCTCGTGACTAAATAATACCAGCCAAGGTTGATCTGTGGATGGGTGACCATCTTAACATACCGAGTTTTCTCCGTGCCTCGGAAAGCACGTTAGTCGTTGGTCCCGGCTGTCATTTATACATCTTAGGCAGTCGTTCCGGATAGTCAGAAGCCAGTTAATCTGACCCCAGTGCTTGCCATAAAGTTACAGCTCTTTTACTTCAATCGTTGTAACTTACTGCGTAGAGTGTAATTGAAACAAAACTTTTTAAAGTCGGTTGAAAATGGCCTAAATTCAGTGACTGGATACTGACGGGTTCGATCCAAAGTGGAATTGAGTTGAATGTCGAGCGACTGAATGCGAATCGTTTTACAAATCGAGCTCACATCAGTCGGTTATAGAAATGTCTATGTATAATGTTGATTGATTGATAGACTAGGTTTTTACGTCAATAACTAGTCAGAGTATTTTTTTATAGTCCTGCGTTTGTCCACTATCTCATCAGACGGTAAGCGATAATGTGGTCGGCGATGGAGCTCGCTTATCTAGAAGAGGCTCTTTACATTCTTAACTAAAATTTATTATAAGTAAATTACTACAATCTGGAGGTTTTACCTAAATACCGAATTATTAAGTATTTAGATATGAACGCCGTTTTATCAAACTGAATGCCTAATATTTTATTAGAATAGCTGCAGTTTTAAATCTATGACATTTTAATTCTTTTTTCAAAATTGATTCTTCATTTGTTTATTTGGGCTTAATTTTATAGCTATTTATCGGTTAAAATTTGAGAAATAAATATCTTTATCCGTATACTTGCTGTTTATAGCTCATTATACAATGTTTGTAATTTTACTCATGATATTAAAGTATATTTTTTGGTAATGGATAGCCTATTATATTCTTTAACATCTTGTTAGGTGCCATCGATAATAAAGGCCCGAGGCTGAATCAAAACAGCGACCAGAATAAACGATGTTTACCGATTATATTTTAAAGGTATTCCTATTTACTGTTTTCTTCTACAATAAGGCATCTTTTATGATTTCAAAACATTAAAGTCCTAACTAATGTGACAAATACGAATGTAAGGGCCAATTTCACCAACGAAACTGATCGCGATTAAGCTGCGTCCAAGAGTTGTTAGTGTCAAAATTCAATAGAAAATAATGACACTGACAGCCCGTAAAGGTGGTTCATATGTTGATCGCGTTCAGTTTCAGATTGATGAAATGCGCCCTCAAGCGGTTATTACACTACCCAATCTATCGGGCCCGATAACTAGGGCGAGACTAGTGTAATAAGAAATCGGGTGTAAGGACACTGCCATCGGGCGATCGGGTGGCTCCGATCTCCCTGCTCTGTCTATCACCTAGTGTAAGTAATAGACAGGGAGGCAGGTCACTGCCGCAGTGGCGGCATTGGGTAGATTGGCACCTTGGGCAGATTTGTATTCAGATATTTTCGATTGATTATTTTAGATACTAAAATATTCGATCAAATTATCAAAATTGATTTCCCTGTCTCGCGCGGTTTAAGCGCAACCTCAGACCAATAAATTTATTGGTCTGAGAGCGCAACATGACTTTATTATTTTAGGGAATTAGAAATTATACCAAAAAAAAAAGTGACATTATAGTTGCGACGCATTTTAAACTAGGTATAATATTTGTATGCAAGTAGTCACAAGAGTAGGTAGTTGTTAATTGATGTCTGAAGTTGGAAACAAATTATAGGCACGTCAAAAAAGCCACTTTATTTTTTTTTATAGACGCGACTTTGATATCTGTCTAATAAATTTGATAAAAAAAAGAATGTACGCCTTCCTTGGATCTATACTACACCTTCTTTGGATGTACGAGTGAGTTGTCGTTGTCACCTTGGTGCTAGGCACCCGGGGCGTACCAGCCTCCTTCGCCCCCACTTTACGCCGCCACTGCAGTTAGGGCACGATAGATTGTGTAGTGTAATAATCGGCACCCTGCCGCAGGGACAGGGCGCCCTAGATATCGGGCCCGATAGATTGTGTAGTGTAATAACCGCTTTAGTTCGACGCTCCGACTACGCGCAGATGACGCACGCTAACGCGCTTCAGATACAGACAGTACTGCTTCTTGTTGGTCATATTTAGCACCATGAGCACGCGTTCGTAAAACGTTAAGGCGCGTCCCCGAGCAAAACGCAGCGCTAGCCGTTTTTTGTGCAGTTTTTTGGAGCTATATACTCTTTATCCAAAAGAAATATCAACTAATAAAAAATACATTAAATTTCTACATAATCTTGGCTTCAAAAAAGTAGATTTTATTTTTTATTACTAAGTAAAATGTGTAATCTCCTCACAACGAAACCACAGAAATGAGAAAAAATTACTGAAAACATGCATCTTCTCGAAAAGTAACGATTATTTTGATTTTGTACTTACACTAATGGATAGGCAATTTAATTATGAACATTTTGGTAGAAATATTTTTTTCAAACGACCAAAATTAGATTTTATAAAGATTTTATCCAACATTCTGAGCGTATTCGCTATTGTACCTCTTGCGCTGTTATTGAGGGAAAAAATGCTCAAGGTTATTTGGTCAGGGTACGGCCTTAAGAGCGTGTATTCCGTCCACTAGCGCCGCCAATCGTTTTTTATTATTTGTGGTAAATTTAAGACACGTAGATAAAAAACCGCTCTGTAGTGCACTGAAGAAATGTATTTATTATGTTTTGAGAGTTATGTTTTGTACTTTAGAACATAAATAGTTGCCAAAGTCGATATTTTTGCTAAAAGTGGCCACTTTTAGCAATAATTGCCGTTTTGGCTATTTAGCCATGAGTAATGTATTAAAAATAGCTGTCAAAAAATAATAGATACATTTCTTCAGTGCACTACAGAGCGGTTTTTTATCTACCTACGTGTCTTAAATTTACCACAATTAATAAAAAACGATTGGCGGCGCTAGTGGACGGAATACACACTCTTAAAGCTCAGCCGTGTGCATAAGCTCTTAAGTTGTCTAGCATAAATCTTCTATATGGCAAAGCCGGCAAAAAAAGTAAGTAAACAATTTCAGTATGTAACCAACAACAACAATTTTATTTTCTCACGCAAAGGGAGGTTTTTATTCATCAGTTTATTCGCCACTCTCGACATTTCCACTTCGTCGCCACGGCGTCTTACTTCTTATTGAGTCTGTACTAAAACTTAGGAAGACGTAAATAAAAATAAAAACAAGTACATAAATCGCCTTGCCAATTATTTTTTCTGTTCGACAACAAAATGTAGTGTACAGTCGAACGAGAGAATTTATTAGTGGTATTATAGGACTTTGCACACGGAGTGATTTTAACGCGCAGACGACGCACGCCGACGTGATTGAAAAAATCAATCACCGCGAACATTTCAGAGGCACTGCAAGAACTAGCCAATCGCAACAGCATCCTAAAACATTATTACACGTAGAACATCCAGCGATCATTTTGAGTATTTGACCCAAAGATTATCGATGTACAAAGTCTGACAATATACTTTAAAAGGCGTTAATATTTGCAGTAAAATGTTTAACAATTTATTTGTTCGACAGTATCTGTGTTTTTTGAGTGAATAAAACCTCGTTTATGACTGTATCGAAGTGATTAACTCGGAACAAATGGTGCTTGATGATCCATACATAATGCACGGTTGGGGGCATCATATATATTGGAAACTAGCTTTTGCCTGCGACTTCGTCCGTGCCTGTTAACTATTTAATGGTTTGTTTTTTTTTGGCGCGGTACTAATCCTTTTCTTAAACCAGAGTAAGCCTGAGTTAGCGTCTTATAACATCAGCTATCTACCAGTAAAAGACCCGACAAATTCAGTCCAGCAGTTTCGGTGACCCGGAACAAACAGACATATTAAAAATAATGACTTTTTGTTATAAATAGCTTTAAATATAGTTCTATATAGGGATTTGGCAAAAAGCTGTTATATTAATGTACCTATATAGACACTTCAATTTTATTTATTTGTATTTATTGTATAGATAATAACGTTTGTAACGAGCGGAAGCAGAATCATATAACATCGTTATGGCTTCAACTGAATACAATTTTCTAGATAATACAAATGGCGAAATTTTTTTTGCCTGTTGGGTATGGATGAATCGTTCATAAATGTTTCTTTTAAGTGTTCCGTTCCCGAATGGTAACCAATGGAACCCATTACTAAGGCTCAGCAGGCTGTATCTCGAGAACCAATAAATGTTGGTAGAAAGTTGAAATTTTCACAAGAAAGAAAGAAAGAAAGAAAAAGGGTTTATTTGCGGACAAACACAACAAACAACAACAAACAACTAACAATACACAACTAAAAATATTTCAAAATTATTAATTTGTGGTGAGTGGGGGGAAGACAAAAACCAGGATACATAAAAAATGGTATTTCTTGGCATAAATAGCTAAAATTGTACGACTGACAGTCAAACTATTAATTTTTTCATTCTTTTTTTTTTAATACTAAACGGGAAAACTCTTGGCCCAAATCTCACCTGATGGAAAGTGATGATTAGGCCGAAGATGGAAGCGAGTTTCACCCGGAATCCTCTTACACAGAGGAACTGGCTATCATATCTCTAACTGCCGGAACACAACAATCTTCAATCTTTTTTTTTTTATAATGACTGAAACAAAACAATTTTTTTTTTTTGTAAATAAATACTTATTTCAGTGACTGACGATTTCACAACATATTAAAAAAACTTCCGAAAATATTTCCTAAATATAAGCTATTTAATAAATATAGCCTATATTTCTAAATTTATCATTTGATATATCCAAGGTTGATAGCCTAAGGGCCTCTTTCACCATCTCCAAGTAAAGCGTTGATTAGTTACTTCCCAATTAAAGTTAATTGGCATGTAAAACTTACGAGTATCTTCTGTCAATTTCACAAGCGAAAATAAAGCTTCGAGTAACAACTTACCGGTTAAGTGAATGACTTAACAAATCATACGTTGCATTCGTTCAATATTACGTCAACGTTACTTGTCAAACGTCATTGGCAGGTTAGCTGTCATTTGACATTTCATTTTGTGTATTGTTTGTTGTGTTTTTGGTTAGGAAATTATTGCGTGTGGATTTTTTTTTTTATAAATTATCATGGATAAAGTTAAAAGAGATAGAAGTGCAAACTTTTCACTTGTACAGAAATACCAAACTGTGTTAGTGTCGGCGATAAAACCCCGTCCGCGTCCATAGGCGCAAGTAATGGTGGACGCGACCGTATGAAACAAGGAAATTGTAAGGAAAACTAATTAGAATTATAATTGAATCAGCTTAAGTTAGGTTTAGCATTCTCTAATTAGTGTTATAAGGATATTTTCGCATCATAGGTTTAGTTAGATTCTAGTTTAAATGCGAATTTAGATGTGAGGTTTTTACATAGTGAATAATTACGTAGATTGAAAATGTGATTTTTTGTTTTAAGTGATAGGGTTTTGAAATTAGTTTTAAAATAAAGGTCTTGACCCAAAACCACTTTTACAGAAAGTATTGAGTTGATAGGACTTATGGTTTTCGAGATATTTCCAAAAATGTATAGTGAAAATTTGTTAACGGTTAAGTAAACACTCTAATTGGCAGACGACGTGGCAAGTAAGATTAAGATTAAGATTAAGATAAGATTTATTATTTTCTCCCACAAAGTACATCTTACAATATTTAGGATTACAAAATACATTCATGGTACAAAGGTTTGTGGGAGTCAGGAATCCAAACTAGGATACCCTGTGCTATGGACTCCTGGCCCCCCTCTCCAAGATTGGGTTTAACATAACAAATTTAGCATGTTCTATTGTAAGAAAATAATATCACGAAAGGACAACGATAAAAAAATAAAAAATATAACAAAATAAAATTGCCTGAGTGTTTTTATGTGTGTGAAGTGTGAGTGTGAGGTGGAAGGTGTTGTGTGTATGGTATTGTGTTGTGTGTGTGGTATTGTGTTGTGAGTGAGTTATTGTGTTGTGTGTGTATGTGTATTTAAAAGAGAGTATTATGGTGTATTGTGTCTGTACGTATAATGCTGGATGTGTATACGAAAGTGGGCGGAATGTGGTGGCGGTATGGCTTTAGGGAAAACGCTAGACTAGGCTATGATATTAAGCAATTTTTCCGTTTCTTCATAATCCAGTCCTTGAAGCCACTGGTTAACCTTCTTTTTACACTCTATCCTAGACAGATTAACAATTTCCAGCACTTTGTTAATTTTATTATATAATCTACTTGCTCTGAATTTATAGAAATTCCTAGCAAAAGATGTTTTTGCCGTAGTTGTTTCACAGACCTCATAAAAACGTCTATTATTAACTTTGTGTTTTGCAGTAGAAGTGTCTATGGAGGAATGCTTTTTTATAACAGTTATTAGCACATACAGCTGCCTGATCGTCAATACATTTGCGTCTTTATATAGGCTAGTTGTAGTGTATAACCGTGGTTTGAAGAGAGCAACTTTTAGGAGAAGTCGCTGCGCTCTTTCGACGTTTAGGATATTCGTTTTATACGAGCCGCCCCAGATGGAAATACCATACGACAGGATTGATTGGCAAAGTGCTTCGTACACAGTTTTAACCAGTTTCCAACTCGCTACATGCCTAATATTTTTAAATATATGAATAAGTTTTCTAGTTTTCTGTACCAAATGTGAGATGTGCTGTTTGAAAGATAAGTTTTTATCGATTATTATGCCTAAGTATTTTGTTGAATCCGTTTTTGCTATCATTGGACACCTGGTACAGTTTGTGTTAACAAAACTACATGTGTGTGCATAAATGTTGAAATTATTATTTTGTGATGCTACATTATGAATTGAAAACTCAATATATTTAGTTTTGGTGGCATTTAAGGTCAATTTATTGAGAGCAAGCCAATGTGTCACTATATTGAACCCTTCTTGGGCCGCCTCAAAAGTTTCGTCCCATGAGTTACCATAAAAGGTTAAGGTAGTGTCGTCGGCATAAGACATTATATGACAGTTTCTAATGTTTAGCTGGCAAAGATCATTAATATAGCAAAGGAAGAGGGGGGCTGCTAAGATACTGCCTTGTGGAATTCCAATATTTATCGGTTTTTCTTCACTCAGTGTACTGCCTATCCGAACTGACTGATATCGGTTTTGTAAATAGTTCTGAAATAATTTTAATTGAGTGCCCCTTATTCCCATGTCTTCTAGTTTGGATATTAAGATACGTGGGCACACAGTATCAAAAGCTTTCTGAAGGTCTAGAAAGATTGTCAGGCATTTTTTTCTTTTATCTAATTTATTTACAATAACTTCAGTGAATCGCTGCAGACAGTCAGTAGTGGATTTTCCTTTTCTAAAACCATATTGGTTAGGTGAAATGATGTTTTTATCTTCTAAGAATTTCACAAATTGGTTGTTAATAATTCTTTCAAATACCTACCAAGTAAGTTACTGGGCAGTTTAATCATTGATTAGTGCTACTCGAACGTCGTGAAATTGACACGTGCAGTTACGGGTGACTATAATTGGCGATTAGTCTACTCGATACTTTACTCAAGGGTGGTGAAAGAGGCCCTAAATATCCTAACAAATATCATAAATGATTGAGTAAGTAAGTTTGTATGTACTTGCATATTATGTCTTTTTGTTTCCTCAACGGCTTTATGGATGAACGGATGTAGATAAAACTTGGCACACAGGTAGACCATGTCCTGGAATAGGGTCTTTTTCATCTCGGGAATATGCACCTTAGGTTAATTTTCACATTTCAAGCGGATGAAGTTTACTGCATTTTTTGTTGCTTTTGCTTACAGTATTTTTTGTTGCTTTTGCTTACAGTATTTTTTGTTGCTTTTGCTTACAGTATTTCTCGTTGCTTTTGCTTACAGCATTTTTTGTTGCTTTTGCTTACAGTATTTTTTGTTGCTTTTGCTTACAGTATTTTTTGTTGTTTTTGCTTACAGTATTTTTTGTTGCTATTGCTTACAGTATTACTCGTTGCTTTTGCTTACAGTATTTCTCGTTGCTTTTGCTTATAGAATTTTTTGGTTGCTTTTGCTTATAGAATTTTTTGGTTGCTTTTGCTTACAGTATTTTTTGTTGCTTTTGCTTACATTATTTTTTGTTGCTTTTGCCCGCGACTTCGTACGCGCATATCCCGTTTTTCCTGTCCGAGTATGACTTTCGGGAAATCCTCTCTTAGTGCACCTCTACGGAGTGTAAGGAAGCTGCATACCTTTCATCTTTCTGCGACCAGCTAGTCTATTCTGTAAATAACCATTTCGATATCGACTTCACCTGAGTGACTAAGCTTACAAAGTGAACTTTATTTCACACATCATAAGGTCTTATTTTTATACGAATTTGAAACTCACGTCGGATTCCGCTGTCGAGACACGAAAATGTTGTTACAGAATAGCACTGCTGTAGTTTCCGCTGTGTGCTGTCTGTCAGTCACTCAGTAACGGAAGAATTCTTAAGGAGTCTGTAAACTACACACAAATGTATTATGCGAGACCCAAATAAACATTCCTTTTTCTTGCTTTCTGTTAGCGGCAGCTAATCCAAAATAATATCTTTCTGTCAAGAAAAGAATTCGCTGCAATCATTTTATGCGACTCAACAATTTTCTACCTACTAAGCCGAAAACGTCAACAAAAGGCATCTTCCCCACATGTTTGACGAAAAAACAGTGAAGTAAAACATTGTGGTCGAAACTCGCTTGCGATTGACATTTCCGATTTAGTTGTTCGACAAAAGTCTTAGCAGACAACGCAGCATCATCAATCTTGGGTCCCTTCACGAAAATAACGCGATAAAACGTTACAAAGAGAAATGGGTTCCGTCTGAGACGCCATTATGAACAATTTGATGGAGATACAAGTTATTTCGGGCTTAAAATATCGATAGGGTAAGGGTTTTGACCTTGCACTAGGCAATTTCATGTCTAGTCTAGACAAGTGACAATATATCAGCTATAGAAAAAAAATGGTCAAGTGCGAGTCATTCAAAACACGTATTTTGTTTTTTTTTTTATATCACCCTTATTTTTATTTTTATTTCCTTTAATTTGTTTTATTTGCTGTTATAGCGGAAATAGGAATCCACATTACGTGTAAACAAAATTCAACTGTCTACATTAATGTGTACGGTTCTTGAGATATAGCCCACTGACAGACGGACGAAAAGACAGCAGAGGCCTATTGATAGGGTTCCGTCGGCTAACCTTTGGGTACAGAACCCTAAAAATGCGTTACCCTTCACATAATCAGAATACCCTGAAATAGGCCAATAAAATCAGTCCTTACATAAATCACGGACGGTCCAAAACAGCCAAACTTCACGACTGTACCTAAATGTTAAAAACTTTAACAAGTTAAAAAGTTAAATGGCTTTCACTGGCTTGCTGAAGTTGGAGCGGAATGTTCAGAGGCTTGTGGAGTTGTGGCAACAACTGTACATCTGCTTGGATTAGCTTTACAAGTTCATTCATTATGTGTGGTTTGTGGTTCTTTAGCTTTCTAGACTTTCCCCTCATTTGCTTTACATAGCCTTGGTGTTGGCTAAATAGAAATAGATGGAATTAGAATGTAGCTGATCTTCCTAGTAATCAATGGTCTCAATCAGCCTCTTTTGCAGATCACTGCTGAACGTCATCTTCTGCATTGCCTTTTTCCAACTATATTGGGATCGACTTGCAGTCAATCTGGATTCAGCTGAATACCAGTACTTTACGAGGAGCGGTGCTTACTAGAACCTACTATATGTATAACTGGGAAACACAGTAAACTTGGAGTCAGATTTTACTGGCTTCTATTACTACTATTCGTAACGACTGCCAAAGATCTACAAATGACAGCCGGGACCAACGGGTTGGCGTGCTTTCCAAGGCACGAAGGAAAGTCGGTATGATATATCGGTCACCCATCCACAGACCAACCTTGTCAAGTGTTGCTTAACCTTGAAGATCGACCCATTCGGCTGTTATTATATAGCCATGGGCTCCTGGACGTAGTGCTCTCAAAACATGCGTCACTATTAGATAGGTAGTAATCGAACTGCAGAACCTATACTACAAATTAAGAAAGAAAACACTGTTATCAATAATCCTAAGGAAATGGCCGATTGCTTTAATAATTTTTTTATTGAACAAGTACAAAAGTTATGTAATGACGATGCTACAAACGAAATTACTGGCATAGATAACAACCCACACTCAATATTTATGGCCCCAGTTCTACCTGAAGATATCGTGAGAGTTATCAAAATATTAAAAAATAAAAAAAGTGTCGGACACGATGAAATAGCAACCAATGTGGTAAAATTCGTTGCAGATGTAATAGCTGCTCCCTTAAGCCATATAATGAACCTGTGCATAAGTGATGGCACATTTCCAGATAGCTTTAAAACTACAATTATTATACCTATACATAAAAAAGACAGTAAAGAAGAAATGTCAAATTATAGACCGATAGCTCTTACTTCTGTATTTTCTAAAATACTTGAAAAACTGATTTATGAATCTATAACTTCTTTTTTAAATAAATATAATATCCTTTGCAATGAGCAGAAAGGTTTCAGAAAAAATATAAATATTAACATGGCTATTTACGACTTGCTACATAATATAATGATGAATATTGACAACAAAACACCGGTTTGTGCGATATATACTGACATGACTAAAGCCTTTGACTTCGTTAAACATGACATTCTTCTGCACAAACTTGACAGGTACGGTATTAGAGGAAACGTCTTGAGACTTATACAATCTTACCTATACTCCATTTACTATAGCATTAGACAGAAGTTAAAAAAGGTTCTTTTAGGTGCACACTTTGCAATAAAATTACAACAAACTTTATTACAGTCAAGATTGATGTGGAGTTTATTATAATCAATTTATATAATAGCTGTCACACTTAATTGTACTTAATTAACCTATCTACCTTCTGAAATTACAAGGCTTTTATTTAATATTGTTTAGATTTAACATTCTATATTGTCGTGTTGATGTTTAAAATCTAAAAGAAGCAGAGGTGGACAGACCGGGAACGTTTTTTACGTCACTATAATTCTACCAAATCTAAAATGTTACGTATTCCCTTCATAAGTTATGGAAGCACGTGTTTTGTTTATTTTGTCGGTTTATGCTATCAACCATCCGTCAATTTGCGTAAATTTTCTGCAGTTGTCAATTGTGTTGTCGCTTGTGAATACTTGTGAATGCTACGCCTTTTCTCGTTGTTATTGCTGAATTTTCGTGATTTTGTTGTTAGTTGTTACTGTTTTTCTTTTGTTACCTATTTGTTTTGTTATCTTTTTAATTGTTAGTTTTGTGTTGTTTGTACAAACTGGTACGTTTTGTGGAACTATGGATCCCGATGCAGGCCCGAGTGGCATGCAAGCGCAACATGCACACTCTGAAACTGCTGGTAGCGCTGATCAATGTCAACAGCGAAAAAGACGTGGCCCCAACGTTGACCATGAGGATAAAATATTGTCTCCCAAGAAAAGTAGAATTAAACAAACACCGCTTCGTTCTACAGAAAAAAGAACAGTGATTAATATTTACAAAGATGTTAAGGAGTCCTTGCCCGAAGGTGCTGCTGCTTATAAAACGCAGTTAGTTAAAAAAACTGCAGAAATTGCAGGTAAGGATTTAAATTACTAGAAAGGTACCATCATCATCATCATCATCTTCCTGCCTTTATCCTAAGTTACTTGGGGTCGGCGCAACACGTTTTTTTTTATTCCACTTCGTCCTGTCACTTGTCTCACTATCATTTACCCCCTTTTCTTTCATATTCACTCCTCACACAATCCATCCATCTATTTTTTTGCATTGTGAGATAATAAATATACATTACTAATCTTATTTTGTAGGCATATCTCGTGCAACAGTCTATAATATACTCAAAGAGTATAATAAAGAAGGTCGCCTGCAATCACCCCCTCCTCGCCAACAGAAACATTCAAAATTCGAAGAGTATGATGATATTACATTTAGTGGAATACGAAGAAAAATTCATTCTTTTTTCTTTGATAATGAGTTACCAACGTTGAACAAGATTCTGGAAGCTGTTAATAGCGATGAGTCTCTACCTGATTTTAAAAGAAGCACTTTATACAAATTAATAAAAAACAAATTAAAATTTACTTACATTAAAAGAAGTAGAAAAAGTGCCCTAATTGATAAACAAGAGATTGTATTATGGAGGGTGAAATATCTCCATGAAATTAAGAGATTAAGGAACGAAGGGAAAAAAATATATTATTTAGATGAGACTTGGCTAAATGAAGGTACAGTTCTGCTAATATTTTTAAGTCATTTTGCACGAAGTCGAAGATAGTTGTTCCGGATATGGCTGTTTGTGTGTGTGATAATGTGTGTTTGTAAAACGCTCCCACAATACAAGACAAATCTTAGTGTGGGGGCATGCTTGCCTTTACATAAATTCGTAAACCTCCTTTATGTTACATTGATACAGTGAATTAGTATTTTTAGTTGAACATAAGTCGATGTAATATTGTATTAACATCTATAACTTTTTTATACGTACAGGACACACCAAAAGCAAGGTATGGCAAGATAGTACTATAAAGTCTTCAAAGGAAGCACACCGGGCAGGTTTATCTACTGGTTTAAAGAACCCAACTGGAAAAGGAAAACGGCTTATCATTGGCCATATTGGTAAGACATGATTTAAATGTATTTTTTTATTTATCACTATGGATGACTTACAGCTAATACAAACAAAATAAATAATGGCATGTGAGACTGGAAGCCAATTCTCTTTCACCAGTACACCAGTACAGAATAAATTCATTTCCTTTTATTTTATTTCACAGGATCAACAGATGGGTTTTTAATGGATGGCGAATTAATATTTGAAGCCAAAAAGGGTGATGGAGACTACCATTCTGAAATGGATGCACACAATTTTGAAAAGTGGTTCAAATTAATACTAACAAAAATTGAAAGTGATGCTGTTATTGTTATGGATAATGCGCCATATCATTCGAGGAAAGTGGAGAAGTTGCCAACTACAGCCACACGAAAGGCAGATATTCAGGAGTGGCTTAAAACCAAAAATATTCATTTTGATGAAAAAGACTTAAGGGCCACTTTATTAGAAAAAGTTAAACAAGTACGACATTTGTACCAAAAGTTTGCTGTAGATGAGATGGCTAAAGAAAAAAATATATTAGTATTGCGCCTCCCACCTTACCACTGTGAGCTCAACCCAATAGAATTAGTTTGGGCTCAAATGAAGGGGTATGTAGCCCAAAACAACAAAACTTTTAAATTAAAGGAAGTGAAGCGGTTGCTCCCTCAAGCACTAATAAATATTACTGCAGAGAAATGGCAATCTTGCATTGCTCATACAATTAAAGAAGAGGAAAGGTTTTGCCAACTTGATGGTATAATGGATAATGTTGTAGAAAGGTTCATTATTAACGTTGGTGAAACTTCATCATCATCATCATCATCAGAGGATGATGAATAACAGAATAATAAAATTCATAAATTCTCAATTTACGCTTTTGTCTCTAGAAAATGTTTTTACTGTTGGTAGTGTATTTTTTTAATCCTCTGACATTCTAAATTATTATATTTGTTTTGTGAAGTTTGTGAAAACAATAATGAACGTCATGCCATTGTGATAGTTGTTTTTTAATAAACTGATTGTTACTAAAAATTGTTTCATTTCATGTACCTATTCAAGCCTTGTGACGAGTAGATCGATAGTAAATGCTTTATTATATGCATGCCATACATTGTTACAAAAAGCTCACATAATTTATGAAAATTGTTTGAACTCAACTTGAAATAAAAGGTTTCGTACTCCTGCTTCTGCGAGCCTCTTTTTTCTAATGTTATAATAAACAGAGTATAAGCAAACGCAAACAACAGACAGAAATCACTAGGATATGTCCCAAAAGTAAGATTCAATATAAATATTTATCAGATAGTAGGGAAGTCAAATTCGGAGTACCGCAAGGTACTGTTGTCGGACCCTTAATGTTTTTGCTTTATATAAATGACCTGCCTAGACAAATTCAACAGCCAATGGTATTATTTGCTGACGACAGCACGGCTATAGTTAAATGTACAAATAAAACGGATTATGAAACAGATATTAATAACACATTAAAAAATATAATAAGTTGGCTTTCAATCAATAATATAATTATCAATTTGAAAAAAACAAAAGTAATGCATTTTTACCAGCGTTTACGTCCAGACTCTTTGACTATCGCTTACAATGGACAAAGATTAGACAATACAAATGTTGCAAAATTTCTAGGTATAATAATTGACAATCAACTGACATGGAAACCACAGGCGGAGGAGATCTGCAAGAAATTAAGCAAATCTGCCTACATTTTATAATTATAATTTGACAAAAAAAGTTAGCACTGACACGATTGTTATAGCTTATCATGGTCTCGTTGCTTCTGTTTTAAGATACGGAGTAGTTTTTTGGGGTAACTGCAGTGAGAAAGAAAGGATTTTCAGAGCCCAAAAATATTGCATTAGATCAATGACTGGAATAAATTCAACAGACAGCTGCGTTCCTATGTTTAAATCCCTTAACTTACTCACCTTTCCATCGCTCTATATTTTGGAAATGGGACTGTTTGTGAAAAGTAATCAAAATTTATTTTGTTCAAATATTGATCACTCAACAAGGCCAACATTATTAAGATCTCAATATAAAAATCTTTTACATACAGGCAAATTTAAAACAGCACTGCTGAAAAAAAATATTATGCATATGGGTCCGGTGATTTACAACAAAATACCAGATGTTATAAAGAATTGCACATTACAAATATTCAATAAGAAAATGTTATTATACAATTGATGAATTTTTGAATGACAGATCAATATGATTGTTACAAGATATACAATGATTTTCCTTGCGATTTTAATTTTCAAACTTCATTGATTTTTTGACTAATTTATTATTTTATCTTACGAGTATTATTGACTAATTATTAACTTATTATTGACATTGTAATATTGACCAATTAATTTATTTTTGACATTGTTTATCACTGAATGAACTTACAAACTGAAGGATTTATATTTGTATTAACTATTTAATAATTTGATACTCGTTAAATATTTAATTTTTTAAGATTATTTCATAATTAATTCTACTATAAAAAAATTTGCATGCCTCACGGTAGAATGTACTGGATCCCTCTCTTACTTAACACCATATTTTTGTACCTACATTCATAGCAAATAAATTATTTCATTTCATTTCATTTCATTATTATAACACGAGTTGACGAGTCCAATCTATCCCTACGAGCTTCTCCAGAGGTTGTATGTGAGATTCCATCAAAGGGGCTAGCACGAATATTGTGACGTATAGTAACGTAAACGTAAGTGAATTTCTAATGTGACGTCCCCATAGTACATCCCCATAGAATTTGGGTAAAATTTTATGTGACCTAAACAATTTATATCATTTAAAAATATGAATATAATTATGTAGTATCTAATTCAAATAAATATTATGTGTGAAACGAGTATTGAAGCTATGGTTTACTTTTGTAAAAGAGGAGAAAAAATTCCACCTCATCGGCCATAATGTAACTGATGCATAATATTTTGGATGGCCTATAATTTTATGGTTACCTGTATTTGAGTATGCGTGATAATTTATGGTGTACCAAGTTTGCATTTTATTGAAGCTTATGTTTTGTTAGTTAGTAATCTATACTAATAATACTAATATTATAAAGAGGTAAAATTTGTTTGTAAGTTTGTAAGTTTGTATGTTTGTAAGTTTGTAAGTTTGTAAGTTTGTATGTAGGGGGTAATCTCAGGAACTACTGGTCCGATTTGAAAAATTCTTTCGATGTTAGATAGCCCATTTATCGAGGAAGGTTATAGGCTATATATCATCACGCTAAGACAAATAGAAGCGGAGCAATAATGGAAAATGTGACGCAGACGAAGTTGCGTGGGTCAGCTAGTCCTGTATGAAAATCTCGTGCCACGATGTTTGTTATTTAGCTGCTTCGAAACTGCTTCGACCGATTTTTATGTTTTTTTTTTATTGTTGTGTACGTATATTTGGTAATTCTGAGAATAGGTCCTTAGTTTTTTGCCCGATCAGCTAGTAATAAAATAAAATATTCTGTGATCAGTGTGGTTTTACCACTTCCACTTAAGTCTGGCAATGCTTCGAGCTTGGTCAAAAAATCAAAAATAGTCCTAGAATGTAACGTATATAAAAAAATACAGTAACGTCAAACCAAAATACCAAGTCCAAAACCCAATTAATTAACAATCCTACATCACGCGTACTTACATATTAATCAAAGGTAAGTATTAATTAATTAATGAATCCTCAGCGATCCGACGCCGTCGAGCAAGGACGTAAGCCACTCGAGCGCCGCGCTTATAAATTGATTTATTATTAAAATCACCAACAAACTTACTTGGACTTATTTTCCCGAGAGAGAACAATTAATTCCACCACCCGTTTGTGAGCACTAAAACACAGACTTGGCGAAAATAATATTAAATTAGAACTTCAAGGCGGATGTTGCGAAAATGTTGGTCTGTCGGTTGATGGGATTTTGGTTAGAGAATGGGGTTTTGAAATAAGTAAATCGTTGTGCGCGTTCCTTTTCTTTTAATAAGTGGATCTTAAACTTGTCTCAACTCAAAAAGTCATGGTCTGGTACTTCCAAATAATTACTTACTTTATTTATTTATTTAAGGGACAATAAACAGCAGTGTAATATTAAGTAAACATTACAAATTAAACCTAAATAATAGATTTGACAAATATACACTACTCACAACGTTACCCACATATTAATACATAGATTTACTAGATGTTAGAAACAACGAATATAATAAAAAAAACTATACTAATAGCTATACTAATCTATACTCTATCTATACTAATATTATAAAGAGGATTATTGTTTGTACGTTTGTATGTTTGTAAGTTTGTATGTAGGGGGTAATCTATAATAATAAATAATAATATTAATAAAATGTTTATTCATCAAAAAGTAATTATACAGATTAGACATAAGGTGGTAGGTCCTACTGTATAGAATTTCTTAAATAAAATCTATATACTTAACCAAGATATTATAAATCCTGCCTCTTAAACTAGGAGGAGACCTGTATCTTAAGAGACAGTGTTTGGCCAAACAGTTAATTTAGGTGTCTTTGAAGGAATGAACGCGTATTGATCTACCAATACAATGTAGCAATATTAACATTAACAATATTAGAATTTAACAAGAAGCTGCGATTACAGTTTAATGGATTCTGAGTAGTTGTAAGGTGGTTAGGTGTGTGTGCATGCGTGTGCGTGTGTGTGAGTGCGTGTGTGAGTTGGGGTGTGTGTGCGCGCGCGTGTGTGTGTGTGTGTATTAGGAACTACTGGTCCGATTTGAAAAATTATTTCAGTGTTAGATAGCCCATTTGTCGAGGAAGGATATAGGCTACATATCATCACGCTAAGAAAAATAGGAGCGGAGCATTAATGGAAAATGTGACGCAAACGAAGTTGCGCGGGTCAGCTAGTACTTATAAAAAAAATAAAACATTACTTAATTACTAGGGTTAACTTTAGGGTATCTTGTGATGGCAAATAGCTCACTTTCACTTCTAAGGATATTCTATGTCTATGTTCATCTAAGATACACATCAAAAAGCCTTCACTAAAGGCTGTTGTTAGTTTTAAGCATCCCTTATTTGACTAGGCGAGGCAATCGAAGTTACGCAAGTACTTAAGTACTAACTTAAACTCGGTTTCCCTAGAGAAATGATTTTATCCAAGTGTTTCAAAGTAAGGGGCATGTCTAGTAATACCTTTGGCTGTTGAAGATAATTTAACCAATCACTTGTTTTTTTTAGGGTTCCGTACCCAAATGGAACCTTATTACAAAGTCTCCACTTTTCACAGTTTCACAGTTCTCCTCCATAGAGATCTACGCTTTGGAACGTGCAAATAGCTTCCATGTTTTAATTGTTTTGAGTGACCGAACTTGACTTTTCAAAAGTGCCTGTAAATGGTTTATTTGAAATAAATGCTTTTGAATCTTTGAATCAACTATCCGTCCATTCATTTGTCCGACCTTTAATACGTCCGTTTAGCCGCCAGTCTGTCAGAGGGCTATATCTCAAGAACCGTAAAAGATAGACTGTTAAAATTTTCACAGAATGTATATTTCTTACCAATATAACAACAAATGATAAAAAATAAATTATAATAAAAATTAAAGGGGGCTCCCTTACAAGAAGCGTGTTTTTTTTGGTTCATGGTACGGAACCTTTCGTGTTCCCATTCGACTCGCACTTGGCCGGTTTTTAGGGTTCTGTACCCAAAGGGTAACCGTCCGTTGGTCTGTCCGTCAGAGGGTTATATCTCAGGACCAGTAACGGGCAGATAGTTGAAATTTTCACAGGTGCGAGTCCTACTTGCACTTGGACGGTTTTTTGTATATTAATAACGATCATTTTGCGATCATGTTTCTTGTAGAAACTGGGACTCAGACTCATTATCAAGTGTCTTATGAACACAGAAAGGCATTTAAAAACCTCTTGAAATAGATTGTCAACTTCTGTAAGTTCTACGTTTAACAGTTCCATAATACATTTAGGTTTCTCAAACGGCTTCGACGGTTGCTAATTTGAGTGTTTGTTACCTTTACGCTCACAAATAACTGACTTATTCAATGAAACTAAACATTTTCACATAAATACCTCTCTAATTAATGAGGACTGATTTCTCAAATTTCTTTTCCGGAATAAAACTGGCGGTTGGACAGAATTCGTATGGAAAATATTACAAAAGTCACACCATCATATTTATCTATACTAATATTATAAAGCAGAAGAGTTTGTTTGTTTGTTTGGTTGAACGCGCTAATCTCAAGAACTACTGGTCCGATTTGAAAAATTCTTTCAGTGTTAGATAGCCCATTTATCGAGGAAGGCTATAGGCTATATATCATCACGCTAAGACCAATAAAAGCGGAGCAGTAATGAAAGATGTTACGCAGACGACGTTGCACGGGTCAGCTAGTTCTTCATATAAAACTAAATAACTAAATATTGAAAGTTCAGCCATAAAAAAGTAAAACAAATACAGAAATGTTTACTCCAAAGTTTAAAAAAACACAAAAGCAAAACTTTTCTGTTCTCAACGTCTCTCCTCGCAATTTTTCCGAGATCAAACTTCTGAGGGGTTAATTAGAGGAGTTCAGTTAATTAATCTTCTGAAGTTAAATCGCCTTATACTTCAGCTTTGGATGCTTTCCCTTCACGTTGTCTCATTAAAGACTTAATCCGTTACGAGTTTTGGTTACAGCTCTACAAATAGGGGTATGTTCCTTTATACTTCAAAAATACACTTTAGTGTTCATAATTATTTCGAAAAGTGTATTTCTAGGGGGAAATTAAAGGCACCCAATTACTAAACCTCCGCCATCCTTCTATCTGTCCGCCCGTCCGCCTGTCTGTCAGCGGGCTATATCTCAAGAACTGTAATAGGTAGACATATGTTGAATTAGCCTACAGATGGAAAGCGATTATGTGATCAACGGTGTACCGCGCTTGCCTAGAAGTAATCTATTAACTTTTGACTTAAAGATTCTAGCTCTCAGGAAACTCAAACTGCGGTAGGTTATTCCACTTCTCTTCTCAAAACGTATTGCGCGTATGTGTGGGATAACTACATATTATAAAACAAAGTTCTCCACCGCGTCTGTCGGTCTGACTTTTCGCGATAAACTCAAAAACTCCTGCACCGATTTTCATTCTGTTTTCACCAATGGATAGAGTGGCTCTCGAGGAAAGTTTTAGTATTTTGATTTGAGAAGCGGGCGAAGCCGCTGGCATCATCTTATAATCTGATGATGGAACGAACTAGGCTGACTTCACTTAAACTCTCCGATAGGAAACCGGTAGAGAATCGAGAGGCTTTTTTTTTATTTGTGACTAGCTGACCCGCTCTACTTTGTCTGCCTCACATTTTCTATTACTGCTCCGCTACTATTTGTCTTAGCGTGATGATATATAACCTATAACCTTCCTCGATAAATGGGCTATCTAACACTGAAAGAATTTTTCAAATCGGACCAGTAGTTCCTGAGATTAGCGCGTTCAACCAAACAAACAAACAAACAAACTCTTCTGCTTTATAATATTATAAAATATAATATATAATATTAGTATATAGTATAGATGGGTTTGCTCTTGACCTTAGTCTGGGTCAGAAATGACAGAGACAAAGTCTACGATGGAGCGAGCTTACCCAGATGGTGCCTGTTTACTCTAACTTTGAAGAGATTAGGGTTGTAAGCGTTCGGAAACACAGACGCAGGCAGAGAATTCCACTCTATCGGCTGGCAACAATTAAGAATATTGTTGTTTTCAAATTTTATACTAAAGAAGCTGACTTTGGAAACCCTAGGTTGTGATACGTTAAAGGTTGTTGTGGCGAAGAATTCTACTGCAACGCATTTTGATAAAATTGTCTACTTTCAAGAGATGAACAGTTTCTATGAAAACGCGTTCTCGCATTGCCCTTGTCTTTTTAGTTTTCGATTCATAATTGTATGTACCAACGTAAATTTCGGCAAATAGAATGTTATAACTGAGCGAATTATTGTATTAAGAGCGTGTATTCCGTCCACTAGCGCCGCCAATCGTTTTTTATTATTTGTGGTAAATTTAAGACACGTAGATAAAAAACCGCTCTGTAGTGCACTGAAGAAATGTATTTATTATGTTTTGAGAGTTATGTTTTGTACTTTAGAACATAAATAGTTGCCAAAGTCGATATTTTTGCTAAAAGTGGCCACTTTTAGCAATAATTGCCGTTTTGGCTATTTAGCCATGAGTTATGTATTAAAAATAGCTGTCAAAAAATAATAGATACATTTCTTCAGTGCACTACAGAGCGGTTTTTATCTACGTGTCTTAAATTTACCACAATTAATAAAAAACGATTGGCGGCGCTAGTGGACGGAATACACACTCTTAAGCAGACTAAATAAAATTGACAAGAGCAAACTGACATGGATTCCAATAGCATAATCAATTTTGACATTTGGACTTGTCAATTTCAAGTCTCTGGGATTAAAAAAAAATACAACCAAACTGAGAACCTCCTCCTTTTTGGGAAGTCGATTAAAAACAAACTATAGGTAATTATTTTGTATAAAGGTCTTTAGTAACTGGTGATTGACAGACAACGCACAGCCAAAACTACTGTTCCTGTAAAGCTGAAATTAAGCATGTAGATTCCTTGGGGAGTGTAGGTACGCTTAATAGTAATTCTCCTAATTAGAAAGAAAAGAAAGAAAGAAAAAGAGTTTATTTGCGGACAATATGACGCATATCAAAAGTACACAAAAAAAAAATTACAATTATGTCTATGAAAGATTAGGAAGATATGCGTCAAATCTGCGCAAAACGGCCATCACTCAGCATAATGCTGCGACTCGTGTGCGAGACAGAGCCACAGCGCTGGTTTTCAGTGACAGCCGGCGTTGACGGTTTGACGTCGATCGGAGCAGTATAGAAAGTGAAAAATAATGAAATAAATATAATACATAATGTCTCACATAAAAAGTAATAGTAATTAAATAAATAAATAAACAATTAACGAATAAATAAAAACAAAAGTAATAAAAATTGACGGAACGGGAAAAAACTCGAAATGCGCGTGTGAATTCGCGGCCAAAAGTTAGTTTTGGTATAATATCATCACGAACCAAAGATAATACTGGCCATCATAAAAACCTTAATACATAAAAAAATGGAAACAAAAAAAAAGCTTACTCAAACAAATAAGTCATTCGGATTTCAAGGCGTTAAATAAATGTTTGTGACATTGTGGCCTGATGCCAAAATTTATTACATCTTAACTGCGAAATCCACTTTTCATTTTAAATATTTTTTGGTGAAAACATGAAATAATATTGTGCATTCACAACTATTGAGTGGTTTTCAAGGTTCCATCATCATTGATACTAAATATATAGCGACAAGGGTAAAAAAAACACAATTTATTATTTCGTTTATCTAGGTAGTCGTTCGTCACACTGCAAGTAATTTGTTCGATTTATTCCGTTAATGCACAAACACATGAAAAACGCGAATGGCATTAGCATTAGTTTTCTAATTTAATCGTACACCAGAGAGAAGCAATGTCACTGCTACAAAATACCAGGACATATTTTATCTAATTCGCAGCTAAAACACGAATTTATGCAACAATTTATTAGCTGAAGTTGAAATTAATTGCCAACAGCTTATTTATTACCACTTAGGGAATATTTATTTTGTTTACATTGAAAAGGATATTCAATGTGTTTGAAGATTATTGTTTTAGTATATCTAAGCAGAGAACTAATCTATAAGAGTCAGATGTATCGATAGTTTCAATGGCTTCGCGAGGCATTTATGAGCCAAAGCGATAGATGAGAATTAATTATATCGTATCTATAATAATCATACACGGTGTATCTGACATCGACGCACAAACGATTTCCATGGGTCCAGGGCATGATTCTGGACACCCCAGAGTTGGAATTTTTCATCGGCTTTTTTCTCATTTTTCCAGTTTTTTCAAGAGTTTTTTTTACTTTAGACTACTCATAATCGTTATTCTGACCTAACGCAATGAGATTTTTAATAAAAAAATAATTAATTAACTAGTTTCACTAAAAAGAGCAATGTAAATAAAACCACAAATAGGTATCAGCTCAGCTGTGCTAAAGTACAAACGAAAGGTCAACGCAATGCATAGTAGCTGCCCACACACTAACAAGTATGCATGTGTGTCACGCGTGTATGATTTGTTAAAAGCATGCCGCCTAAGACTGCATTCCAAAGAAAATGAAACGTATCACAGCAAAACGAAGTAGCCGATTTCCAACATTAACGTAATAGATTAAGGTTGAAAATCGGTTACCTTGTTTTGTGTCGATAAAACCCATTTTCATATTGCGGCGGCAACACGTAGCGCGCGCTCTTTGACCTTTACCTACGAAACCGACGGACGCCAGAGACGTATTTGGGTGCAACCGGTAAAACGCTTTTTAATAAGCGTTTATGTGGAGTCACGATGATATCCGACCGAGAAAATAATCTTTTTTTTTTCTTACTATTAATAATTGCGTAAAACCATAATAATGCTTTGTTTTCTGTTTCCTTCTTCTTATGTTCTGATAAAATGTTTGTACATAAATTGTTAAATAAATAAATAAGTTAAAATAAGTAATGTTATGCTTATTACAATTGGATCTTGCTATACCCATTGTACGCTTTGATACAATTAATGTGACAGAATTTTAAATACGGCATCAACACGGGTGTTGAAACTTAATCATGACGATTGATGACCTTAATTTGTTTCTGTTTGGTTTTAAAAAAAAGTTCAGTTTTACAATACCAAAATTATTCGATAAAAAAACATTAATAAATTAAAAGCAAAAAAATGAATTTTCATACTATTATCATCGCAAGCCCGGCCCTGGCACTGTAGGTCCAATGTAGGTATCTGTCGGCGACCTCAAAGGATAGATCGAAAGAACATTTTTAATGAAATAATGATGGATTTTTGTCAGTTCCTTGTTGACGCTGATCGCGAACGAGTGCATTTTTTTTTGCAAAAATCGGTTTTCGAAACGTTAGAGAAGACAAATTTTGGTTTCTTTCTGTGAACTTGCGTGTTTTTGTGTGTCTTTGTGTTTCATTGAAAAATGTCATCTGGACTTAATGAGAACTTCAGTGCCCAAGAATACGGTAACATGCTGATGATGTGACGCTGCCTTAGGTACCGAATCATTCGGGAATCGGTGGATTGGGCGATTCGGCCGGGAGCCATGGCCAGCTCGCTCACCAGACTTGACCCCATTAGGTTTTTTTCTTTGGGGTTATGTCAAGGACAAGGTGTTTGTGTCAGCAGAATGCGATTCCGCAGCCGAGAAGCGGAATTGCATAGTGAATGTGTTTGCGTCGCTGTGTGAGGAGTGTGCTCAGGCCTCAGCGTCAGGACCCAACGTTTCTGCCCCGTGTCCACGCTGAAACTCTGCGCCGCGCTCAGTGCTGGCGCCGGCCACTTCGATTCTTCGAACCCTATCTGATTAGGGGTGAGCGAGCCTAAGGTGAGTTCTAGGTAGTTACTCGTTAATACCTACTGCAAGCTTCTTTTTAGGATTCCGTACCCGAAGAGTAGGTAACCAATGGAACCTTATTACTAAGCCTCTGCTGTTCGGCCGCCGCGGCCGGTCCGTCTGTCTGTTAGTGGGCTGTATCTCAGGCATGGTATTTCTAACAAATAAAAAATAAAATTTACAGAGAGCTCCATTGGAAAGCTCGCATACAAGAAACGTGTTTTTTGTTTATGGTTATGGTACGGAACCCTTTGTGTGAGAGTCTAACTCGCACATCGCCGGCTTTGTTATCAATCCTTATCGGAGTCGTGTTCGTGATTATAAGAGACTAAGCAAGTCTCCTTAACTTCTGCATAATCATGTTAGTAGGTAGGTATTTTTGAGTGATTAAAATTATTTTATGTGATATTATTGCCGTCGGCGAAGGGTGATATTCGTAGGTATTTGGGTACATTCAAACTCAAAGAGAGTTAGGTAGTTCATTAGCTAGCTGCGTTACCGGATCTCGATGTACTTACAAGCTTATTTTTTGTAATCAATCTTTATCGGAGTCGTGATTTTAAAAGACTAAGCTTATGGCTCCTTCTTTTCTCTTAAGCTCTTCAAAAACAAGTTCTTAAGCATGTTTAAGAAGGATGTAATGCAGTGTTCCATTCAAGGTGACCTTGCTAGTTGCCATCCATTTAGACGATACCTAGATGCAATCCAAATTCAAACACATTTCGCTGATAGAAACATAGCTCAAGGTCAGCTTTTTTCTCTAACATTCTGCATAAACATGTTCCTACCATCAGCAGGTAGGCACCGTAGTTATTTCTCAGTGATTAAGTAATTTCATGTGGCGATTCGTTCGTAGTTACCTACATACACACATACGCGCGCGGTGCGGCGCGGCGCGTCGCCGTGGCGGCGTCGCAGACCATGTACGTTTGTGTGCAAGACGTGAAGTAGGTATGTATTGCGTGCAACGCTCTCACGCGTTTGTATCGCGTTGTTCACAATACATTGCGCGCTCGAAAATGACAATTTCTGTAACCGTTCATTAGCGAGATTAATGACTTCCACAATTTGGTTAGTGGCATGAGATGTAGCCTTTTCCCGAAGTTTGCGTTACGATGTCAAATACGCCCTGTATAATATAATAGTAGTAATATAATATCCTTGGACATTTCACACAACGCCATATAGTTCCAAGCTAAGCAACCTAATACAATACTTAGATACATTTTTTTTTTGTGATTCTGGGTGTTTTACTATCTATAGTATGTATGTAACATACTAAAGATAGAAAAACACCCAGACTCGGAACAAATACTTGTAGGTCGTACAAATATTTGTTCCGTGCGGTAATCGAACCCGCGACATGCTGCGCAGCAGTCAATCGCTCAACCACTGCGCCAACCGTGTCGTCGAAACTCGATTCGACGAACGATCTGAAACAAGATTTGTGAGCTGGGAATTAAGACAGAGTTGTGTAAATCTGACGCCTTTGATAAATTCGCGGCATATTAGTTTCTACCAGTGGTTTGTATAAGATATAAAATAAAAAGTTGGTAAATTTATTGGTACATAGGTACAGACGCCAGCACATCAAAGTACCCGAAACTGTCAAATTTTTCCAGTCAAAATTGAACTTAATCGCTTCAGTTATAAAGTTGAAAATCTAATACAGAAATTTGACAGATTATTGTAGTTTGATGTGCGGCGACTGTACCTAATACCTTCAGTTTTAAGCGAATAATTTTTTTCAATGTACAGCACAAAAATGAGTCTTTGTAGTTTTTTTTTTGTTATCTGTCTAATAAATTCAATGGAAACCTATTGCCACGCTGTCGCCTCACGCGTATCCGTAGAAGCCCTAATGTCCGTAATAGTAAACAACGTCTAACAGAATAAACGCAATAAGTACCTGTTATGAGGTCCACTATGAACACTACTTTTACTATGTCTTACCATGATAACGCGAAAATCGACTGCCCCATACATTAATTTATCTGCGCGTACCTAAGGCTCAATTTACACCGCCACGGAACGGTAGCGTCAATCTGAAACTTAACATGGCCAATTCACCCTTGTTTCCACGACGTTATGCATATATTTCTTCTGAGATAAAAAATCTGAGCGGAAGAAATATCTCAGAAGAAATATGTGCATAACGTACTGGAAATAAGGGTGAATTTGCTATGTTAAGTTTTACTCGACAAAATAATGTAGTGAACAGCAGCGGGTTCTTATTCGCAATAGGGAATATGCTTGTGATTTTTTTATGTGCAAAATGAAATACTTATTAGGTCTGGTGTAATATTTTTTTAAAAACCTTCATCAGAGATTAGTTATAAAGCGAGAAGTCGGATGACGCCCATACAGCTGCCACAGAAAACAGCGTTTTCGCGAGAGTGACAGATATATTTGTTTAAAATAATTTAATCTCGTTGATTTTTTGAGCAATTTTGATTCTATGTTCACTGTTAAGTAGTACTAATATTTTTAGATGAGATGTATAGATATTAAATATTTTTTTTATGAATATTTCCTATTTCGGGGTAACTAACCCCAAAGTAAAAGTTGTAAATAGTTGATCCTTTTTCAAGTATTGCGTTTTTCTATAGTTTGCAAGTATATTAGGTAGGTATGATAGATTAATTTCACGGTACAATACCACGGAAAACACGTCACGGAAACGGACCTAAAGCCTTAAGCGAATGATTGTCTCCAATGCTCATAGCACCACATAATCTACCGAGACACGTGTCAAAGCTTGCATAGATCTCGATATTGTGTGAAAGACGTGCATTCACGCGGATGCATTGTCAATTTCCAATATGGCGCTCGCGAGGCGTCGACGTAAGCCGATTAGCTGTGCCTCGCGACTGATACCTTCATTGTAAGGCAGCGATGCTAGTGATAGATAATGCATGGATGAGTTCAATACATATATTTAAGACCTTGTTACGTGTGTTACGGAGATTCAAGATTGGTTAACTAAAGAGTTTCGCAGACACGCGTGACAGTACGATAATGGCATTTCATAGTTCTTTATGTAATATGTGAAACAGTTTCTTTGTAAACGCGTTGTTACATTGTCACGCTGTGGCTGTCTATTGAAGCCTTTAACATAAACACAAAAAAATTAAACAATTTAGTATTGGGTACTAGAAATATCTGAAAATCAGTTAAAACATCCATATGCTTTACTGATTTCAGCGATTTGATTGAAAAGAAAAACAATTTTGTGATGATTTGATTCCAAAATCATCACAAAATTGTTTTTCGTTTCTAACTTTGTCAAAAAGAAATTTAAGTCCATGTTTTTATTCCTGTAAATTTTTTTAAAGCCATTCTATTCAATCATTTTGAAATGGATACGCTCCGTGGTACAAAGCTGTGTAGGTAATTATACTTTTTTCAACGAAAACCTTATTACCGTATATTGACTTTTATTTTAAAAGGTTATTTTAAAAAACCTTTGTTATTTAAACCCAGAAAAATCGTAAGCTAGTTAAAATGTTCACTAGTAATGTTTAATGTTTTCGCCAAGCATACTTACAGTATACATAATGTACTCTTAGTACCAAAGTTATGTTAATGGCGTTTTCAATGCTTTCTCCTATAAAAGCTGTTACAACACACTTGCTCAAAAAATGCATTTACGAAGCCTGTATGGCTTCGTAAATTGCATTATTACTAAGTTCTTACTTTACCACACGCTCCGTTGTATGAGATTCATAATACGAGAATAAGAAAACATTAAAAACGAGGAGGTGCAATAAAGCGCAATGTACTTTGTTATGCTTTCTTACATTTTTCAATAATACTTAATTAATTATTAAAAATATATATTCTACTGTCTATGGTGGGAGAATCGCGAATTTCACAGATTAAAAATGAGCACCACATTAAATTAAAGCTCATTCATTTTAAGTACCAGTACTTTAAATTCAGCTACATAAAAAATGGAACCTCCGAAAACTAATGCTTATTCGTTTGAAGTATTTTCAAGTTCAGTTTTAAAATTAGAATATCAGCAAAATAATAAAAGATAATAGGTAATAAGCTGAATGATCTAAGCTCCTTGGAAGCGGTCTTGAGACCAAGATGAGACGATGAAGTAGTTCTAGTTTTAAATTCGCAAATGCAAGCCATTTTAAATATCAAAGATTGTTGGGACTTTTTGACTATGTTGTGAAGTTTGTGTCATTTTTCTGGCAAATTTGTTGTAAAACGTTGTATGATATACAATATAATAATATATAACTTTATTTTCTCACCACAATATACATAATTAATTACATTCGATTCGACCGTGATACATAATTCAGGTAAGTAAATATTTTGGGAGACTGGTGCCTAAGCTAGGCTCGAAGCCTGTGTTTCAGGACACCAGGATCCCACCCCTTTACATTTTAATTTTTTTAAATTATGTACTAAGCGCGATGACAATAAGTAGTACGATACGTGACAATTTATAGTTTGTTTAGAGATATTTTAAGTATGCAAAACAAATGTTAGTAGGTGTTTAATATGGGTGAATGTGTAAGGGCGTATGGGTGTGTGAGTATGTGCGTGTGTGTTTGTTCGTCTATGTTTTCAGTATCAGTATAGTTTAAATTTAGTAGCCAGTCAGTAAGCCTCTTTTTGCATTCATTCTTTGTGAGACTAAAGATATGTACCACCTTGTTAGTCTTATTGTATAGGTAGCCTCCTAGATAGCAAAAGAAACGTTTTGCGAAAACAGTTTTGTAACGAAGTTGATGGCGCTCCACTGGGTCATATCGTCTTTTCCCCCTGTTCAGCGTTGGATTATAAGTCAGACAAGTGTGCTTTTTCAACAGAGTGTGCAGTATAAACAGTTGTCGTACTGTTAGGACTTGAATGTCTTTGTATAACTGTTCTGTGGGGTAGCGATAGGGTAGAAAAGGCGACACTTTAAGTATACTCCTTTGCGCTCTTTCAATTTCTATAAGAGTGGTTTTTGGAGCTCCACCCAAGAGGTGATACAGTAGCATATAATAGATTGTGCAAGAGCATAGTACACGGTTTTCATAATGCTTTTATGTCATATACTACATGTCGTAGCGTTTTGAACACATACATTAGTTTCCGCAATCTGTTGCTAAGCGTGGTTATGTGGTCCTGAAACCTTAGGTTTTTGTCGATTGTTATTCCCAAGTATTTTACCTTCTCAACCTTGCTACAACCTTCTCAACCTTGATACGTGCGGATTTTGGTATTTACAAACTGGTAACTATGGTAAGCCCCGAGACGACACCTACTTGTTTGTAAAAACCAACTTACAGCACTAATATCATATCTAATTATATTCTTTAACTAGCTGACCCGCGCAACTTCAACTGCGACACATTTTTCGTGAATGATCCGCTCCTATTGGTCATAGCATAATGTTATATAGCCTTTAACCTTCCTCTATAAATGGGCTATCCAACACAAACTGTTCAGTTTAAGAATTTATACCAAATTAATTTGTTTTTTTTTAAATCTTCCCTGTGGAAATGAAACATGTTCGTTACGTGTTATATAATAATTGTGAATATTATAAGGTATACAGATTCACTTTTTCATGACAAGATCTTAAAGAAGACGTAGGTACCTACTATGACTTATATTTCAATTATATTTTATGTTACCACTGACAATGAGTAAGTACAATGTGGCACCAATTAATCACAATTATCAAATTGTGGCGATTGTGTATAAAATAATTATTTATTAGTGCATAATATTATACTATGTATGAAAAGAACTGCACAAAAAAAAATCTGTTTTCATTAAAATTGCACAATTTTACTCTATAATCAACTCCGGAGAAATGAATACCTACGTTGAAAATGTAGTTTAATCAGGCAATACTTGAAATACCGCAGAATGCCAATGCAAACGCAATATTATTAACACAAAAGAGAGAACAGTTTATAACAATTTGGGACGCTTGCACAGTGACTGTGAATAGTGGAATTTGAATAACTAAAAGTAAACCCATAATGGAGGTTTATTTCGGTACCACTGAATAAATATGAAAATGCATAGGTACGATTGTGAAAAATATATTGTACAAACACGTTAGAACACTATTTTTGGAAATATCTGAAGGCGCTAGTTTTTAATCAAAGTCATAGTTAACATTAATTTATTAAAATTACTTAGGTTGAGTGCCAGCACTTTTTGAACGTCAACGTTTACAAATAGACAGTCTTCTAAAAACGCCCGCCCGTCACCACTTGCTAGTGTTTTAACTGGGAAGAAGAAGTGGCTAACAAACTCGCCAGCAACACATCTATCTGTTGCGTTAGAAAAACTTGCATTTATAGAATAGTATGCAAAGTATACAAAGAAAAATAATAAAACAAGGGTAACACGTAAAACCCAAAATCTAAACCATTCACCACTTGTAAGTTAGCACACTCCATCATATCATCATAATCAAACAACTCAAGCATAAAAAAACAATGTCAACCAAACTTAATAAGCCTCTAGTAAAGGTCGTGCCCGCTTACACGTGTAGGGGTCAAACTAACAATATATCTGTGACTCGACGCCACAAGTGATAAACAAGGGCAACCAAAGTTAAACGAAAAGCAGTTAATCGTATAATAAATATTTATAAAAATAGTCCATAACTAACAAGACTACCATTGACCACAAGCAGCCCCCGTTCACCAGCATAACGCAAGGATCAGCCATTACCATTGTCATTAATTACATTAACGAATAATAGTAACAATGTTGCGCTATGCATATAACAGATGAACATAGTGCGTTTAACCCCTGACGCAAAAAAGGGGTGTTATAAGTTTAACGTGTCTGTCTGTGTCGGTATCGTAGCTCCCAAACACATGAACCGATTTTAGATGACATTCATCATTCATCACGACATGAGCATTCATCATTTTTTTTTTTTTTTTTTTTTTTTATACAAAACGGGGAAACTCTTGGCCCAAATCTCACCTGATGGAAAGTGATGATTAGGCCGAAGATGGAAGCGAGTTTCACCCGGAATCCTCTTACACAGAGGAACTGGCTATCAAACCTCTAACTGCCGGAACACAACAATGCTGTTAACATTGTTGTTATGGCGACAGACTTAGAAATGACACAAGTCATTCTTAGCCACGTTCCATGAAAATCTGTTCAGCCGTTTAAAGACCATCAGCTCATTATTACTTGATGAGGGGATCTGACTACCTTCCATATGTCCAATCGATTCGAAATTTCGTACCGTATTACTTCAATGTTATTGAAAGAACATGGAGTAAGGTAACCGTGACCTGATGAGCCACGACGCGATGACGCTTGGAAAATAAAAATATTTGAACTTACATAATATATGTGACGACAATAATTATAATAGGTTTATATATTATTTGTTAGTTTATAGAGTTTACTTTTTGTGTCGGGGATTTTTAAAATTTTTAGATTTCCGAGATAAAAAATAGGTATCTATTTTTCGGATCAGCATCCGATGATCACATGGTCTTTAGCAAACAAAAAAAAAAATTACCCTATTGCAAAAGGTGTACAACTAGTTCGTTCTGCACTGATAACAATAAACTTGAATTAGCTTAATTAATTAAACTCAACGTATTAGCAACGGAATTATTTGCCCATCGCACGCTGCCAAGCAAGTTAGAATTGGATTCACATTCACAACATCAACAAAAGTTGTGAACTAACGGGTTCCGTACGTAATGTAGAAAGCAAGCGAAAGATAACAAAGGGTACATACTGTCAAAGAATAATAAATCTGTGTAGACGGCTACTCTGTTTAAGGCAAGCTACAATTCACCAACCAATTTTTTTAAGGATGGGAAATCACCAAAGGTTCTCTTAGGCCTTGTGCGGAGTGAAGGGGAGTCTCAAACCCATCCGTGTTCCTCCTAATGCCCTTTGCAAATTACGCAACCCCGGCAGGTACAAGCCCTAGCAGGCCCTGTCTACTCTGATGATATTTCTTTGAGGCCAACTACCCTTACCACTAACTTATTCCAAATTTAGTAGGGGTAGGAGGTAATCGTCAACCAATTTTGCAGCCAGCTAAACTGACAATATTTTATTATGTAATACGCATTCCAAATTTCTCAGTAGTATCCGGAGATTGGAAGTTGGTGTGATATTACAATTCGAGCGGGAGTACTTGTATTACATATTTTTTGCAGTGTCAAACGTAATCTTCACCACAAAAGGTAGGCATCAAAACTGTTTGTTTTCCATTAGTATCGCATCTATGCATTCTTAATCTGTGGGTATCTCGTTCGGGTCTCGTCTACATATCAAAGGAAATAAAGCGACCGAGCGAACTATGTTGACGAACGACGACGGACTGATTCCGCGAATCTATGGCAAGTCGGAATTAGAATCTATATTAGACCGACTACACATCATGTGCTACAGCAAAACGCAAGGAATTTTTCATCCACATACAATTTGTAAAAATTACAGAAGCTTCTCTATACTTGATAGGTTACTTATGTATTAAATTACTAGCTTCTGCCCGCGACTTTGACTGCGTAGACTTTGCAACTGGCGCGGAACTTTTTGGCTAATATTCTGATCCTGCGGAAATGCATCTTCATGATTCTGGTATCCTGATAATTTATGAGTCTTTGCGGTTCTTACTTTCAGCCCGGAAAAACTTCGACATGTTTCTGTACTCCTAAAAAAAAAAATTGCTAAAAAATACTTCGACATATTATCTCTGTTCTTTTGGTAAAACAAAATCTTGTTAAGAAATCTTCGACATGTTCCTGTTCTCTTGGTTAAAAAATCTAGCTCAAGTATTTTATGATATGCTTCGTCCAATTGTTTTTTTTTACTATTGATAGGCACATAGTCATCTACATTGACTGCCTTTGATATATTTATGTAAAAATAAGAGAATAAGAGATGAGGCATTGTTTGTGGCTTGACCACAGAAATATAAAAAACAGTTGTTGTTGTTTATTATATCTTGTTTATTATATCTATGGGCGTGACTCTACGGTCGCATTACGACTCATCGGAGAACCAAAAACAAAAGTTCAGAGCACTGGTCTAATTTTGTTCTTTCAGTTTGCAGTCACTACTTGACAAAACAACTCTAGATATTTTATTTACCAACTGGCTGTCCCCCGCGGCTTCACTCCCGTTTTACCCGCATAGTTCCCGTTCCCGTGGGAATTTCCCGTTTCCGGGATTTCCGGGATAAAAACTATCCTATGTCCGTCTCCTGGTTCTAAGCTACCTCCCCACCAATTTTCAGCCAAATCGGTTCAGCCGTTCTTGAGTTATAAATAGTGTAACTAACACGACTTTCTTATCTATATCTATATCTATACTTATAATAAATCTGTAGAGAGGTCAATTCTGTACATGAAATATATTTCCAAAATAACTATCAGGGGTTGATAAGGGATCGATACTGATGCCAAAAATGCAATCAGTAAAATTTTTGTCTGTCTGTCTGTCTGTCTGTCTGTCTGTCTGTCTGTCTGTCTGTATAACCGTTATAGAAACAAAAACTACTCGACGGATTTTAACGAAACTTGGTACAATTATTCTTCCTACTCCTGAGCTGGTTATAGTATACTTTTCATCACGCTACAATCAATAGAAAAAATGAAAAAAAATATATGAAAATGTGAAAGTTTGGTTGTTTGTTACTCAATCACGCCAGAACGGCTTAACGGATTTTGATGAAATTTAGAACAAAGATAGATTATAAGTCTGGAATAGCACATAAGCTACTTTTAATCCCGGGAACATGTTCCCTAGGGATCACGCGGGCGAAGCCGCTGGCAGAAGCTAGTATAGAATAGATAATTTATCAACCTTTTTTTATTTCAAACAGAGACATAATATTGTCTCTCAGATAATATTCCGACTTGAATTTCAACGCTTTTTATGTCGGGAATTGGCCTTTTGGTGACCCTACAAAGTCACGTAGCCCTGTGTGGAAACGTCCCAACATCCACTGACACACCACATACGTAACATAACGTTACACTAACTTATAAGCTTCCCGAAACTCAAATGTTTTCTTTCGATTCCCCAGCGACGGCCACAAAATTGCCTTCGTGTATATTTTAGTGTGAAACGAGGTTCGGAGTAAGACTTCTGTAACTATAGAGCTGAAGCCCCCCTATGAACGCGTGGAGCGGGTTTACAAATGAGCGAGCTTATTATTAGCTGTATAGGTTTACTGATAAGGATACCGCATAGAAAGCTCAACCTTATACGATTGGACGAGGATAAAACATAAGTATACTTAACTAGCTGACCCACGCAACTTCGTCTGAGTCACATTTTCCATTAATGCTCGGCTCCTTTTAGTTTTAGCGTTATGATAGCCTTATCCTTCCTCGATACATGTGCTATCTAACACTGAAAGAATTTTTCAAATCGGACCAGTAGTTCCTGAGATTACCCCCTACATACAAACTTATAAACTTACAAACAAATGTTACCTCTTTATAATATTAATATACTAGCTGACCCACGCAACTTCATCTGCGTCACATTTTCCATTAATGCTCGGCTCCTTTTAGTCTTAGCGTGATGATATGTAGCCTATAGCATTCCTCGATACATGGGCTATCTAATACTGAAAGAATTTTTCAAAGCGGACCAGTAGTTCCTGAGATTACCCCCTACATACAAACTTATAAACTTACAAACAGATGTTACCTCTTTATAATATTATTATATATTAGTAATTAGTATAGATAATAACTTAAGGCACAGTTCATGCAGACAGTTCAGTTAAGGCAGGTTTCTTAGAAATTGAAATTCCAAGATACTTCTTCTTATTGGAGGCCTACCATGACCTAATTAAAAATGATTCAAAAGCAAGGCATTTCAGTTATGGTCCCTAAACTGCCTCGCTTCATATTCGTACCATGACGTCCAAAGCGCTCTGCGGAGTTTAGATCGTTGTAAGTGAATGAAAGATCGCAATTTGCGGCTGAACCGCGTTTTTGGTGAAAAAGAGACGACGCTATTAATTTCAGATAAGTTTATTTCACTCACACATTACTGTCAGACACGTTCAGAAGCACGAAACAATTGTTTTTTCTCAACTGAGGATCATTACTTTAATGTTTAAAAACACTAAACAATCGTTTTAAAGAATTTAAGTTACTACAGTAACTATGTTTAAAACAAGTCTTAGTCAAACAAAGATATTTATTTACCTTTTGCTATTTATTTTACGAAAAAACATGATTTATTTCGACGTAATGAAACGGCATGTTATATATTTTTCGAACGTACCACAGTAAAAAGTTGGTTGAATTTGATTTACACGTCAGTGGTTGAATTGTCACTGTCAGTGTCAGTTTGACTAGATCAGTGTTACCAACTACGTAGATTTTCCACAAAAAGTGATGGTTTCAATCTCCTCTTTAGTGGTGAAATTGTTCTCTACGAGTACAAGTGGTTGGTGGATTTTTCTAGCGGTTCATTAATATACTGTTAACTGTTTACACTTCAAATTACTCAGCCACTCAGCTACTTACACGTCTCGAAATTATATTCTTCCTAGCTTTCTAAGAATAGGTCTGTGTAGATAACACTGATCTATCAAAAATGTCAAAAATGAAAATCCAACATACGTTGTAAAACGAATTGGTACTAAATAATCATATAAATCTGGAATCAACATGCAAATAAAACTGATTCGTATGAAGATGACGACCAAAGTTTAGAACTTGTTTTTTTTATTTATCATACAAAATGGTGTTTTTATTTATTGTTATTTCTTGTTATGACCGAATAAAGGAATCCAAAAAATAACAATAACTGATGGTTGTCTTTGGGAAAACAATATATTTTTCTCTCATTTGGGAAGAATTTAATGCCTTGGTTATTTGAGATAATACTGATGACACCGTTTGTTGTGCAACGGAATGACCACCTATATTTCCAATTGGTCTTTGGTAAGACCCTGTCGCATAGAATGACAATGCAGTCAAAACCTTAAATAAATAAGAACTGATTACAACAATAATTAGGTTAATAAACCTTAAACCTAATTGTAAAAAATTGGATAAAAGTTTTTTCACAAATCCTTTCTCACAATTATAAACATCTTTATGAATTAAGTAAATTAAAGAGATAAGAATTTATGTTAGATTAGGCCTACCGCCTACCTTGTTCTCTAAGGATAGATCCGTTGACTTGACAGGCTATTTAATTAAACATTGGGCTCAACTCAGCGCACAAATCGAGCACTAATTTTTGGGATAACCTGTAGCGCCTAATAAATTCAGTATCCTCAAAATTATTGAAGGGGTCCAACTGGCCGCGTAATTGAAGCCTCTTTCGTTTTTGGGCATAGATTGACGCAAAATCTTCCTCAAAAAACTCAAACAAAGGTTGTTCATCAGAGGGCTAAGCACGAGTTTCTGCGTAATTGCATCGACAGCGTAAACGTATCGCTTGTGTCAAATTTTGTATGCAAAATTGATCAGCGCCATGTGTCCGTATTTGGAACTAAACTAATCGGTAGCACAAGTTTCTGACATTTAACTTCGTATCGAGTTTACCTTTTAACGTTGCGTAAATGAACCAAATGTATGGAAATCGGTCGCACCATGGTAGCACGAGTTGTGTAGTATCGACTTTGTCGCTAGCTGGGACGTACGCACGTAAAAAACTGTCTCACTGACATTTTCTCGGTGAGACAGGTTACGTCAAACAATTATCCGTGTTTATTTTGGAATAAATACAGGAATTTGCAATTTTATCATGAAAACAAGAAGAAGACCATGCTGCCTATTTACCATCCGATCTCCTGTATACATAAAGACGCTAGGAGAAGGTGTAAAATGAGGTAAAATTTTATTTCATTTTCCTTGTAAACACACGTAATAATTTCTCATAAAAAAACATTATTATTAGTTTTATTCATGCGAAACACACAGAACGGCCCAGTGCCGTTCGTCTCCGTGCGTCGAGTTCGTCTCCGTGCGTTTTCACCGCAACTCCACGTTGTCCTGGAGCTCCAAATCAGTTGAAGTTCCAACCACGCAGTATCGCGACAGGCGTTACAAATAACTGCTTAAGGTACCTACGTAATATAATGAACGTGTGTGCAGCTTATTCATTTGTGCTCTATCATGCTTTACAACGGAAACATACCAACGCAAAGTTGTAATGTTATATAGAACTTGGAACAAACCCCACTGAGCATATTATGTACTGGGCACCCGGATCTTTTTCCATCCCTCAGCAACTAAATACATTGTACCTGATACCCTTTCACAACAATATAAGACTTCAAATTTCATAATACATAACATATTCTTTAGCAGGTTTGTGATGAATGCAGTACCTACCTCTTTAAATGGCAAGAACTATAATCATATGCCACGTTACAAGTTACAAGCCTGTCGATGATGGCTAAAGACCGATGTTTAAAGGAGAGAAGCAGAGAAGCACGACAAATATAAAATGGAACACCTTCGCAGTGTGACCATTGGTTTATTGTGAAGACCTTCCATAGAAACCTCCATCTTACCTGTTGTCCTTACACCGTACTGCTAGCGCACTGTGAGGGGCACTAATTCTTTGAAAAAAAATGACCAAATCCTAAATCAAGTCGTCCCGTACCTATACATGGCTTGCAAGGGGCGGGTAGCCCCCTTTTGGAGTAAAAGAAAGTAAATGTTCAACCTATGGATTTTATATTTCTGTGGTTCAACCCATTTTTTAATGTAATACTTTAATGAAACCTAAATACACAGTAATAATAATAACATGTTTTTTTTTCGAATTTATCTAATAATGAACGTTGCATAGTTGGTCGAATCGAAGCTCCAAAGTATTGAGCATCGACGCCGAGTTGCTGGCTTATCGGTTTTCTATCGGTTACATTTTGGGGAGTGTGCGACTGAATTACATAATTAAATTCCGCCAATTCCACCATCGGACCACAAGACGTATGGCAATGCGCCATACGTCCAGTACATGGTGGACATCCCACCTATACGTTCAAAACGTTTTGGGAATACATTCATTGTGCGTACAGCTAAGGAGTGGAATTCCCAGCCGGCGTCTGTGTTTCCTGATAGCTACAACCTGGGAGACTTTGGCAAGAGTGAATAGGTTACTTCTAGGCTAGCGTGCTCCACCTTAGACCGCATCATCGCTTAAAATCAGGTGAGATAGTGGTCAAACGTATGGCGCCTATCACTAGTAAAAGAAAAGTTCAAATTGTTTGTTTAAGAATTTGCAAAGGTAATCTCTTGAAGTCAGGTCCGATCTTCGATCACTATTCCACGCGATCGAAGGGTCCGATTATTTTTATTTGTGATGGGTTTGCTCTTCACTCTAGTGTTGGTCAAAGATGACAGAAACATAGTGGAGAGAGTTGGTCAGAGATGGAGCGAGCTTACCCAGAAGGAGCCTGTGTACACTCTAACTTAAGATTAGGGTTTTAAGCGTTCGGAAACACAGACGCAGGCACATAGTTCCACTCCTTTGCAGTGCGCATTATAAAAGACGTTTGGAAACGCTTAGCGCGAATTGGTGGAACAGCAACAAGGTAGGGATGGTAAGTTGCAGTCCGTCTGGATGTCCGATGGTAGAGGGGGGCCGATGGGATGAGGTCGTGGAGTTCTTGAGCACACTCACAGAAGTACAATCCGTAGAAGACCGACAAGTAGGCAACCTTGCGGCAATGAGCCAAGCTGTGTTGCTTGGCATCCACCAGTTTTTCGTCGCCGATAAGCCTCTTAGCTGAACCATCCCAAAGGTGGCTGCAAAACTCCATGCAGGATCGGACTTGTGCTTTGTTTAGGGTCTAAAACTGTCCTTGCCTGAAGTATCGCTTCATCCTATTCAGGATGCACACTTACCAGCTTCCAAGCATTTTTTTAATTGCTCAAAAGATATGCTCCTGTATGACTGAAAACGCACAGTTTTTGTGAGACAGCCTCATGAGCGAAGCAGCGGGGAAAGACGAATAGTAGTTGTAAATAAAATTACGGTATTGGTAATGCAGTAAACGGCCCCGACTAGGCTCGTGTACTAACAAAGGTCGTTGTTACGAACCAAAACACTGTGTTATTTATTTTATCATTGCTTTTCTCAAAACAGTGAGAGAAAATGCCACATCATGAGGATACCTACTTATATCATAGAAGAAAATCTCGAAGATATTGTGAAATCCCCGCGTGATGGATACCTATAACATGCAATATTTTCATTTTTGCTTTCATTTCAAAGAATTTTGTCTAGAATAGAAAGGCTTTAATTTATTGCCAAAAAATTTCGGTTCTAATGGGACAGTTGATATTTTCGCGCGTAAACTGCCAATGACGTCACTCCTGCCTGTCATTGATCAAATCAAAGTCATAGAGCAAGATCCCGGTGATACCAAACCCTACTTATTTTCTCAGTAACAAAATGTGTGGGATAGAATAGCGTTCGAATACAATGTATGGTAGGCGTAGAAAATGACCTCTGAATTTATCTTTGTTTTTTATCATTGGTTGAATGAATTCTCAACAGCCAATCGCATCACATAACTCTGCATAATTTTCCACAGACTGGGCATTAGCAGATTATGGTAGGTGCCAGATAAACTTGCAATAAAGTACATTGAAGTTTCCCTAATATCTCTTCGTAGATACCCGAACAATAAGATAAAAACAATGTAATAAATAAAAACTAAAGTCTACCAGGGTTTGGGAGGATGCAAAACTACCTCCTAGACTTTTGAAATATGTCTTATACCTAAATCATTAAAAAAGAAACTGAATGCAGATATGTACGCGTACGTTGTCATTACACAACACTTCTCTATCAAAACATTTTGTTACTGCGAAAATAAGTAACGTCTGGGAACCATGGGATCTTGGACTAAAAATTAACAGGTGTGACGTCAGTAAACGCTGATTGGTGTATTAAAACACGTTCCATTTCACGTTACTTTTAATTCGAAATAATTGGTAACCGGAATAAAAACATTGCACGTACAAAAAAGTATAAAGGAAGGGCCTTTATACTTTTTTAACATTTTTGTCAGACAATATTGATAAATATTATAATTCTATACATCTTCCCTATTGCGGTCGAATTCCTATCACAGAAGAAGCCTATAGCCAAGCAATAGTAGAAACTTTGTGGTCCTAGCTGTGATATTTTAGGTTAGATATTATTTACAGGTTGATTGGTAATTCAGTGCTTTCCTTCGAATGGGATGTTCTAGTGTAATGCAACGATTTTGAATCAGCAACTTGGCGTCCGGCGTTGTTTTCGAGCGACAACTTTTAAGGTTTTTTGAAGTCTACCTAACGATCAAAAGTTGCTGATTGAGAGAAATCTCCTCTTCATAAGTGTGGAGATAAAGTGCGTAAAGAAAAAAGTATGAAAAGTTCTTGAAACTTATCTTTTATGATCTAGAAATCGATCACTCGAAAATGAAAACCCAATTTGGTCACCAAGTTATCTGGACTGGACAAAAACCGTTTCAACTGTGCAATTACCAATCACTGTATACATATAATATGGATGGATGAAAAAATATTATTTAGATTTAAACAACACTTTATATTAATTTCATAATGAGTTAAATGTAGGTATACGGATCTTACATAATTAAAATGGCAGTCATCATCATCATATTAGCCAATTGCCGTCCACTGCTGAACGTAAGCCTCCCCCAAAGAGAGCCAACCATTCAGGTCCTGAGCAGTCTGCATCCATCGGCTGCTATCCACCATCTTTAAACATCGGTCCCTCGTGCCGCAGGGCGTCTCACACTACGTTTGCCCACACGCAGTCCAGTCTCCACTCTAACATTATGTATGCTCCATCCGTCCGTCTGTCCGTCTACAGACATGGCCGGCCAACTTCCACTTCATCATGCTGATTAAAATGGCAGTATCGGCAGTATAATATTCCAAGCAAGCTGTGAATTTGCAACATTAAATAAGTTACAAAAGTTTTCCAAAATCTCTTTGTTGAGTCTGCTGTTGTCGTAGTCTTTGAAGAAACTCAGTCCCATACTATTAGACGGTTATGTAAGCGATTGGAATGGTTTGTCTGCTCTTGGTGGCAATGCCGGCTTACACTGTAGCGGTGTCGACAAAGGCTCTTGGCTAGAATCTGGAATATTTTACTTGCCTTATCCTGTAGATAAAAGAAGTTGATATGTAAGAAAAATACTTCAAAGATTTTGACACTGAAAAAATGTTGTTGATTTTTATTAGTGTTTATAGACTTGGACTGGGTTGATTGTGAAGGCCAGATAGGCAGTCATTCCGCGTAATATAGGTACTGGTATTCGGTCTGACTAGAGGACGACCCCAATATTGTTGGGAAAAGGCTAGGCAGATGATATTGGACATTGCAACAAGGAATTTCTTACTAACAGCCTGAAGCCTCATTCTGAGTGCTAAGCAAGGCAATACTCTTAAGTCTTACTACATGAGACTTAGCATAATAGAAACATTTTACATCGTTGTATGAATCTGTGTAATATAAGAGTACCTAGATCATAAAAAAATACAAATATGCTTACTTTTCTTTGAAGTTTTCCCTGAGGACGATTTGAATAAAACTTATTCTTGCTGACTTTGTTAATTAAAACATCTCAGAACTGTACAGTGCACATTTTCTTATAAAAGGTGGTAAATCACAATTTTTATTTGAAATGACAACAAACAACAATAGACATTTACTATTTAGGGTCAACACACACCACCACGCAACGCAGTTCAAGCGACATTTACAACCCGCGGTATTAAACATATAAAAAGTGACTTGGCGCGTCCCCGAGCAAAACGCAGCGCTATCCCTTTTTTAATCGGTTTTTTGGAGCTATCTACTCTTTATCCAAAAGAAATATCAACTAATAAAAAATACATTACATTTCTACATAATCTTGGCTTCAAAGTGATAGATTTTATTTTTTATTACTAAGTATAATGTTTAAGTAATCTCATCACAACGAAACCACAGAAATGAGAAAAAAATACTGAAAACAGGCATCTTCTCGAAAACTAACGATTATTTTGATTTTGTACTTAGGTACACTAATGGATAGGCAATTCAATTATGAACATTTTGGTAGAAGTACTTTTTTCAAACGACCAAAATTAGATTTTATAACGATTTTATACAACATTCTGAGCGTAGTCGCTATTGTATCTCTTGCGCTCTTATTGTATTGAGGGAAGAAATGCTCAAGGTTATTTGGTCAGGGTACGGCCTTAATCTTGCAAAATATGAAAAAACCATCGCAAAGTATGTAATTGTTATTACGACTAACCGAATGATTAAGTAGAAAATGCTAGCGAACAATAATGTAGATATACAAAGTGTTACAGAATAAACACAATACATCTCAAGAGGTCATTGTACTCATCATTATGAACAACTTTTACCATGGTTTAAACTCTTAATTCTTTGTTGTACACTAAAACAGCTTATAATTATTATATAATTATATTAGATAAAGCCAAATAATAAAGTTCAACTACAAAGGCGAGCGTAACTCAAAGTCGAGTTTTCTTCAGCAAGCCTTTGAGTGATAAAGAGAGATCAGCGTAGAAGGTAGGATCCAGAGTGCAAATAATACACGTAAATATACTACATTCATATCTAAATATAAATAGATATATATAACAAACCCGAATACGCGAAAAAAATCAGCTGTTCAGTACATTATGACGAGTAATGCGCACATAAATCAGCAGTGGGTCGATGTTTTTCCCGGTAATGATGAGTAGCCCCTTAAGAGTTATTTAGTTTTTTATTTTATACTTTGTACTTTTCATTTAACCGATATAACAATCACGGTCCAAAGGACGTAGGCACCTATTCAGGTGAACGTGAAAAGTTTTAGTGCTTTTATCAATTTATTATTAAGTTTGCCATTCGTATATCGCAAATAATTTACAGCTACACGCGTTTGCATCAGTGTGCTAACGGTTTTATATTTTTTGTAATTTGAAGGAAACCGTCAAACGTGAAATGAAAGGTGTCAAACGTCACATGCGGAACCGATCAAAACCAAATAATTTTTCATAAATCACGACATCAATAAACTGAAAATATCAACAGTTAATGAATAAAAGAATTTATAAAAATGATAAATATGTTTTAACATGTGTATAAAATAAAATACTTTTTTAATTGTTATTATTTCCAGGCTCTTAATTGTTCAAAATAGAATTACCGATTTTTTGTGTTCATTTTCAGAACGCACCATTCAGTTCAAATCGTTCCAATCGCTATTGGGTTCTCTGCCTAAATTAACCATCGTTCAATTATTACTATCGAGTAGACGCTAGACGTTTATTAGAACTCGTGCTACCAAAACACCATCTCGCTGTAGCGAGTGCGTAAAGGTCTGGTAAAAACGTCACGATAACGTTACTATTTCGCAAGAAACTTGTGCTAGGGGTACACAGACATCTAATAGAGAAAAACAAATGCGTTTAAATGGGTATTTTGACTAAAAAGGAAAGATAAATAAATAAATGAAGTATGCTTACATTGGTTTTACTAAAAAAGCTACTAAAAACTTAGTTTTCGTTAATAATTCACCAAACGTTTCAGTTTTGTAAGAGAAATAGTAACTTTTATTGGATCGTTAATTTTGACAGTTAGAGCGTTTCAGTTGAGCTGCTATAACACGTTATGGTACCAAGCAAGAACAAAATTGAATGAATGAAACCAAAACTTGTGACTCAGTCTGTGACAATCGCTGTCAAATGGTATGGCCTAAATTGAATCTTTAATCAGACGTCATGGTACGAATAAGAAGAAAAGTTCAGTTTAGGTCCTAAATTGGAACGCGTTAAGAGCTTGTGGTAGGCCTCTTATTGTTGTTCTATTTGTGTTCTCTTTATTGTGTTTGTTTTAAAGTTCAGTATAAGGTACTTTCAGTATGACGTTAATACAATTCTTAGTAAGGGTCGCTGTTTTGTGTAACTGTGCTTGACTTGCGGCATGAGGTCCAAGAGATAGCATAACGACAAGCGGGCTACAGACTGAATTTCACCGATTAAACTCGATCATCATCTAAACCGCATTCAAAAGCTGTAAGTATTAATATTCTACAACAAGGATGTACACGGTTTGGATTGGCTCATTGCGTTTAGTTTCATTAGTAAAAATCGCCCTTAGTCAAGTAGTCCGCTCGTCGCTCTGCTACCTCTATCACCCTGCTCCGTACATGAAGAAGACCTCGCCTTAAAAGAACGCAACATCAACGACGATAACCATTTATATTTTACTGAGCGAGATGATAGCTGTGCTCAGAGAGCTACTTTAAATTCTCTCTTGTATTTTTACCACTTACAATTCAGCCGAGATATTCAGGAATTGTCGTATTGTTTGCAGTTTATAAGTTCCCTTGAGTTGATGTTGTATAAGTGATACAAATTGATTTTCTTGTAAGGCAGGGAAAATGCTATGTTATTCTTATAGTTATGTTTGTGTTCTACGCCATGTTATTTGTGAATATATCCAGGATCATTTTTAACAAAGGTCGCTTATATGACAATACAACAATTTTTATGCAGAACATCTTTAACAAAGTCAAGAAAAGTCAGATTTAGATTTTAGTTCATGGAGTACATACTTACAGCCGGTCGATTCTGTTGACATCTCACGGTGATCACCTAGGTGGAGTGAACGACAAGTGAACTGTCATTCTTATCTTGTTTGTATGGTTTGACAGCTCACCTGTCGCCCAAGTGTTCACTTCGACATGTTTACAGAATCGCACTGCAGCTTATCTTATAATAAATCTGTAGAGAGGTCAATTCTGTACATGAAATATATTTCCAAAATAACTATCAGGGGGTGATTAGGGATCGATACTGATGCCTAAAATGCAATCAGTAAAATTTTTGTCTGTCTGTCTGTAGGTCTGTCTGTCTGTCTGTCTGTCTGTCTGTATAACCGTTATAGAAACAAAAACTACTCGACGGATTTTAATGAAACTTGGTACAATTATTATTCATACTCCTGAGCAGGTTATAGTATACTTAGGAGCAGAGCAGTGAAGGGAAATGTTGGGAAAACGGGAGAAGTTACTCCATTTTTTAAGCTTCCGTCGCGTGTGCAACCTTAATGGTGAAAGCTACACAGAAATCATGTATGACGGAAATGTTCTCCTTAAAATTATATAAAAAATATCCAACGACAGCATATGTCTATCTTTTATGATTGACGAACAATAACACGTGTAATTCCCGATAGCTTAGCAGTTCGAAGCTTTCTGATTGTATTTGTCTACTCTTACGTTTATAAAACTCTCAGTCGTTCCTAAATAACATTAATAAAAGTTAACGTTATTAACTATTCCATAAAAAAAGAATCATAGAAATCGGAATATACTGAATCATGCTATAAGGATTATTTTTGTATTTTTGTGGTCGCGAACGCACAGGCAGGCGGCTAGCTTGGCGCCTAGCGCTAGCGCAAGGCTAGCGAGTAGCTTCGGAAAACGGCTTACGACAGTTTGCAATATCCTTTAATAATTATAATGTCGAGGGGAAGATGGTTATAATTTCGCTTTACACCAAACGAGTAATATTATAAATGTGAAAGTTTGGTCGTTTGTTACTCAATCACGCCAGAACGGCTTAACGGATCTTAATGAAATTTAGAACAACTATAGATTATAGTCTGGAATAGCACATAAGCTACTTTTCATCCCGGGAATGTGTTCCCTAGGGATTACGCGGGCGAAGCCGCTGGCAGAAGCTAGTACAAAATAAGGGAAAACAATCTAAAACGGCAAAAAAACGCGCAAGCAAGGAAATTAAGAAACAAAATATAAATTCTTACATTGTGGCATTTTTCCTCTGGTATATTTTTCTTTGAAACAGTGATCATTTTTGACATCGAAAAATTATGGAATACATTGAACAAATCAAAAGTGAAAATTCAAATTAACGCACATTTTTTCTGTCGAAACCGACTGACTGAATATTTCATAAAACTTTGCAGGTTATTTAAAGTTTTCTTGTTAAAAAAAAAAACGTACCTAGGAAAATAATGTTTTGAAGGAAATCATTTCATTACGAACTTTCTTTCTATTTTCCGTTTTACTTATTTTTTTACGTCAGCAAAATGTAAATTGGTATCACAACTTTCAATTTCATATCAGCCGAAAAACGTCCACTGCCAGAAATGATCCTCCGACAATTTGAGGGGGGATAGTCATAATAGCCACGCTTGGCAGGTGGGTTGGCGATTACAGTCTAGCTGTTGCAATGCACTTAGGGACTCTAGAGGATCTAGAAGAAACCAGAACAAATTTCCGTTCGTTATTGTGATTTTGCCATACCTATTACTAGAATCAAAAGTACATCACAATTTAGAACCTATTAATTTCTGTGTTAATATATAATCCGTAGTGCTTGGCAACTGAGTTTAACCCAGTCGTATATATCCCTTGGTGTCTATTGGCATAGCTCTATTCTGTCTCCTGCTTGATAAGAGAGAGGGAAGTAGATGTTATGTTTATTTATATTTTTCCTACTCCTCCGCTGTACATTTCTGATTAATTTCGTTGCGGGATCCAAGACAGTTGAATGGTTTCTCCGGGAGTCATCGGGTTTCATTGGCTCGGCGTTTTTCTGGTGGTCGCTGCTGTTGATTCTGGCTTTCAGGAGTTGCAGTGGTTGGGAATCTGTGGCGGGCTTGTCTCAATAAAACACAAAAACTACGAGAAGTGATAGGGTGGTGCTATTCTTTTATGGCCGTACGTTTGGTGAGAAAACAAATAGATACTAATGTAGGAACAAAACACAACATCCCTGTTCGTGAGACTGAAAAACACTTGGTTATCCAGTTGTATTATGCTGATTTCTTTTACTTGATCGATGTCGTACCTAGTATGTAGCAATATTTGGAAAATCACGACAGAAGTAGGTAATTTTCCTATTGGAACTAATTTAATAAATTTAACACTTTAAGCACAAATGTACAGAGGCGGACTTAATGCCATAGGTACTAATGGTTTGAGAGAAACAATAACAGCCGCACGGGTCGATCTTTAGGGTTAAGAAACGCTCTCCATGGTTGGTCTGTGGATGAGTGACCATCTTTACATACCGAGTTTCCTCGCCCTGCCTCGGAAAGCACGTTAAGCCGTTGATCCCAGCTGTCATTTGTAGATCTTTGGCAGTCGTTACGGATTGTCAGAAACTAAAATTTATTATATATAGTAAATCTGACTCCAGGCTTACCAAAAAGTACCGTGTTACACAGTTATTGGGTTGTGGAGGTCTGGTAGGCAGCCGCTTCACGTAAAACACTGGTATTCAGCTGAATCCGGTTTGACTGGAAGCTGACCCAAGTATAGTTGGGAAAAGGCCAGGCAGTAGCAGACAATTTAAGTAACGCGTCCGTGTTTGGATCACAGAAGTCTATATGTGTATCAAATTTCAACAGAATCGGTCCAGTGAATCCGGAGGAAACTGGCTGTGACAAACGGACAGACAGACAGACACCCCAGTGATCCTATTAGGGTTCCGTTTGTTGTTCGGAACCCTAAACATTAAATGAATTCAAAAATTAAAGGGGCTCACATACAAGAAACGCTTTTTTTTCGGATAATGGTACGTAATAAAAGCTTTTCGAAACTTTTTCAGGGTTCGAAAAGCTTTTATTTTAAGACATCTCTAAAAATCGCGAATTCAAAAATAGAAGACTCAAAGTAAATCTTTCGCTTATAAAAATAAACGAGTAAAGGGGCTTCAGGGGAAAGTTGCCTTATCATCGCGCCTTCAGGATGAGATAACAACTTGTAATTTTTATTAAAAAGTAGGACAAATTGTAGGGGCACCCCTTTTTACTTCTACTTTTTTTTATTGTTGTCTTACTTAATTTTAGTCAGATTGGAAAGTACAGATGGGGCAGTAAAAGCATTATAGGTAACATGAACGGTTGAAGCTATAGGGACACTGCATAGGTACACATACTTACTTATATCAACAACAATATGCAACATACTTAGCAAAATATGGCAATATACTTTTAGATCAATAATATTTTTTTTTTAATTTCGCTTGTTTATCTACACTAATATTAAAAAGAGGAAAGATTTGTTTGTGTTTTTGTTTGTTTGAATTGATAGGCTCCGAAATTTCTGGACTTACTTAAAAAATTCCTTCACCATTAAAATTCTACATTATCCTTAATGAACATAGGCTATAAAATATTATCAAAACTTTAAAGATCCTTATGAAAACTTCGATAATGTAACAAAAAAAAAACCTTATGACAATCGTGATAAAGTTGAAAATCTATTGAAGAAACTTGACACATTGTTGTAGCTTGAAGTGCTGGCGTCTGTACCTACTTATCATTAAAAAAATAAACACAGGTACTATCTAAACTATGTACCTGTATGGCAGGAACATACAGGTACTGTTTCCTAATGAATCATTTCAATAGCTCGGCAGTTCCTACTAGGGTTCTGTGAAACAGTCCCTGAACTCTCTCCTTCCAACATTATTACCTTTAGCATCTCTTAATTAAATACTTTATAATAAATTAGCTGACCCGTGTTCTCTTCGTTGGGCGGTATTTTTCGGGTTAATAGATATAATATATAGCCTATGACACTCACAAATAATCTTTCTATTGGTAAAATAATTTTCAAAATCGGTTCTGTAGATTATTGTTTGACAGACATTACCCCCTACAACCTTAAAAACTTCTCATCTTTATAATATTAATGCCCGCGGCTTCGCCTGTTTCACAATTTATATACTTAAACCTTCCTCGAGAAACACTCTATCCATTTGTCAAAACAGCATGACAATCGGTGCTGTAGTTTTTGAGTTTATCGCGAACAGACGGACAGACGTGGCGGAGGACTTTGCTTTATAATATGTACCTAGTGATAGTGATAATAAAGATATAGATATAGATGACCAGGTTCTCGACAAATACGCCAGCAGTCAAGCGTTAGAGGTGAACCAAAACGATCCCGGTCTAACGTCCGGGATGGCAGAATGACCCAGTTGATCAAAATTCCTGTAAACGGGATTAGTGTGGTTAACCTAATGACGGACTGGATGGAAGTGGTTTTGTTGAAAAATAGTTTTGAGGTAATTACTGTGAGGTAAGTTTTACACTAATTCGGTGAAAATTGAAACAGATAATATTAGGTATAACTTTTCAAAAAAAAGGCCCACTCATCCAGGGACGCTTAATTATCGTGATAAATAGCTGGTATAAAAACATATATGTTTCAATTCTAGCTTCATTGAAACAGATATGTTTTCACACTATATATCTTCAGTTTTCACTATATAGTTTCAGCTATATATATGTGAAGAATTGCAATAATTTGAAAAATTTAAATAGAGTTGAAAAAAATCCCAGAACCAATTTTAACACAGGTGCTGCCATCTATTACACTATACCAAAACTAATTAATGTTCTAGTATACACCATGATCAACAAGTTCTACAAACAAAAGACAGATGGCTCTTAATACAAATATTATTTAAAGAACTAACCAACTGACACTAATTACCTTTCTTGGACAATTCACGATGTATAGATGTTTGAAGTGCTAAATAATAAATATTGATGATTAGGAATTTAGTTGTACATCATTCATTGTCACGAACGTACCGGCTGAGAAATGACGCGAGTAGTGTTTGCCATTTTATTCGTCATCTTTGTCACGATCCATAGCACTGGTAAGCAGATTTTGATTTAGAAACTAGTATTTTAGGATATTTGCGTTAAACTAATCTATATTGAAATTAATTTGGTAGAACTTAGAGCTTAGTTAGGGAAATCGTACCTATGTTCTGAAAAAAAAAAAGAGAATGGATTTATTTTGTGGGGCTCCTCGTAAATAATGACGCCAGTAATGAGGGCCAGGACAAGGGACAGGGCCATCTTCTATTTAGTTCCTCAGTGGGGGTTGGTGGTGCCTTCAAAGTAGGTATCTATTCTACGTCTCTAACCTTTTGGTGAGTGCTACCGCCATTTTAAGTAAATAAATAAATGAGCATTTAAAGTGTGAATTAAGTTGGCCTAAAAAGTAAAATACGTTTCAAGGATTTGTAACTAAGTTTTTATTTCTCATCTGAAGATCTCATTGCGCATGAGTAGTGAGTTAGAGTTTTTTTTTTATGTATTTGCTCTTGACTCTAGTCTTGGTCAGAGATGACAGAGACAAAGTCTAGGATGGGGCGAGCTTACCCAGAAGGAGCCTTTTCACTCTAACTTTGAAGAGATTTTTTTTAAACAAGCATGAGCCCACTTGGGCTCACGAGTTTGATTATAAATCGGTCTCTCTTGCCCATTTCCACTTGTCGGCTGTTGGACGACCACCAGATTTGAATGCCCGGATTTTAGTCGGATGTTGCAGTGTTAGCATATTTATATGAAGCTATTCAACAACACTTATCTGACATAGGTTTGATTGAGGCGCCAACACCCGATTAAAATTTGGGCCCGAAAACCGACAGATGGGAACGGACAGTTTTAGGGAAGGGACCCGTGTCCTAGCTGCGTGTTCCTTACAGACTGTTTATTACGCAATAGTTTGACCGGGGCCGCGGTACCTTTAATTTATTATATTAGGTATATCACTTTTTTATTTCACCGTCTATCTCCTTTGTTGAATGTTTTTTCTGGATATCAACGACGATGTGCCAGGATTTTACATTTTGATGTAAGTGTTGTTATCGGCACTGGATTGCTCACGATGCGCCAAACACAATCTTTTGAAAGTGTGTTACCAAACCGATGGATTAGTAGGCAATAGGTAAGTCATTCGACAGTCCCTACCATTCGAAGACGTTTTGGTTAGAGACATTGGTGTGGCAACGCCCTAGAACAGGTGAAGGGCTGGAGCGATTACTACGGCATGTGTTAGGATCAAACAACCACTATTTTCCATATTGAAGCAGCTAAGACGTGACAAGACGGAGTGACTTAGTTAACAGCCGATGGCCCTTGTTGCAGATAACGTGTAATAATAGTTCACGTATAGCTTCTACGCCTGCTACAGCAACGTAGACCCCATCGGCGCCTGCCTCAGTCACTCTGGATGAGACATTACGCTTTGAAATTACTAAAATGTTCATCATCTTCTTATAATATGTTTTCCAGTCCAGCTACAATGTCCCCCTGGAGAAGACGAAGACAATTGTCCAACAGACTGCTACAAATACGGATGTCCTGTCAGCGATAAAGATGGTCGAGACTGTTTCAACAGCGGGCAGTGTGGGACACCCAAATGCAAATGCCGGTTCAATATGAAGAGGGCAAGCAATGGGACTTGTATTGATACTAGGGCTTGCCGTGAGTGAAAAGTTTCATTTCCCTTTCTTTTTTCATAGCATTTGCTTATCTTACTGTAGTCCGAATAACCGGGACTTGCCTTAGCAATTTTATGATAGTTGCCGCTATTACATCTGGTTTTCAAGAAATGCAGTGGCTGGGAATTGTGTGGTAGGCTTGTCATATAGAGATCATTTTCAATGGGCAGCCAACGTTTGTTCCTATCACTGACACGATTAAACCAAAACTGGCGTTTATATGGCTTTAATATCTGCTGAATCGAACTTGAGGGCCAGAAAGACTCGCCCATATTTATTAGATTGGGACAGTATTTTACTTAAGATTATTTGTTTTTTTTCTATGAATGTGTATCCAGAATATTTTATTCCTTGCGTTGGTAGGCCCTTCCATTATGCTCGGTAAGAGTATGGACAACAATCATTAATTTACTTGGCAAACCATTCCTTCAATCTGTGGCAATGTTTTTTTTACAAGATTTTATTTAACTTTAAATAACAGATTGATATTTGCTTTGCTATGTGACGGCATTCTAATACCATACCAAACGGTGGATCATCTAAGATGGCGGACCAGTTATTTTTTCTGCACTACCACAGTATGGGTATCGAATGAAAGGGATTGCTGAGGGGAACACGAAAACTAATACAACGTCACATTCAATCTAGAATATGGAGGCCATCCAAGATGTATAAAATATTGTTTTTATAAAAAAAAATATACCATTAATTTATTCCTGTATAGTTTATAGACACGTAAACTCACATACACAAACATCCGTTTAATTTAAGGTTAGGTATTTAAAATTCTAATGACAGATGCAATTTACTCGCATCTGTTAATTGGTTTTATATCATGAAACACCATTTATTTTCGTCGATCGACCATTTAGTTTCGTTATCTGTTGCTTGTTACTTTCTAATTTAGTATATTCACTGTTATATATTACTTCCAGGCATATTGAATTCAATGCATAACTTGCTTTTTACTTGGCTTTGAGCCCATGGTTTATATACTACATAGTATTGTTTGCGATAAATAGTATCCATATAATTATCAGTGAAAAAAATTCCATAGTCCAACCAAAACCCATTTGTAACCGACTTCCCAAAAAGGAGGAGGTTCTCAATTCGGTTGTGTTTTTTTATGTTTGTTACCTCATCACTCCGACAACTATGAACCGATTTGAAAAATTCTTTTCAGTTTTATATGAAACGATATACTTGCAGATTAGTTACATTTAAATTTTATCAAAGTCGGTTTTGAACTTTGGATTTTTAATCGAAATAGCTGGAATGTAATCGAAATTCCGTATTTTGCTTTTCTGCGATTTTGTAGTGGTGTTGTTAAGTGTGAGGTGCCTACCACTAAAAAGAGAAGATTAAAAATGTTTTTTTTTTTGGAAGTCGGTTGTATTTTTTTGTAAAAAGTTTTTTTTTTCAGGGATGACCTTTTACAAACATTTGATCTCTGTCATATTAGTTTAACTTTTTTAAAGATGGGACTCATCAAATAATGGAATCATTTGATGATTTCCCGAATTGGCCACTTCTTTTCACTCTAGGCGATACGGAGGGGCGTGCCAAATTCTTTACAGACTAAAACCCATCCGTGTTCCTCCTAGTGCCTTTTGCGTTCCAGGGCCGCGGTGAATCTTTCGAACAAATTCCGCAACGCTGGCAGGATATTATTGTAGGCAATAAAAGGCGAAAAATACAGGGAAATTGAAAAAATACCCGAAACCTCTTAGGCAGTGAAAGTACACATGATTATAAGCAACTTTTGTTTTGGTAAAACTCCGAAATCTCGGAAAAAATATCAGCTGTTTCATACATTTTCATTGGCTAAATACTGCATTTTGTATGAAACAGCTGATATTTTTTTCGAGATTTCGGTGTTTTACCAAAACAAAAGTTGCTTATAATCATGTGTACTTTCACTGCCTAAGAGGTTTCTGGTGTTTTACAAATAACCCTGTATAGCTAGAGAAAAGAAAGTTTTTTTTATACAAAACGGGGAAACTCTTGGCCCAAATCTCACCTGACGGAAAGTGTTGATTAGGCCGAAGATGGAAGCGAGTTTCACCCGGAATCCTCTTACACAGAGGACCTGCCTATCATACCTCTAACTGCTCTAGTTGACAGAAAACCAGTTTATTTGCGCCAATAAAATCTTAAATCACTCCTCTATTGTGCAAGGATTGAATGTCGTAATCCAACTCAAAACATTGTCTATTAGGTGTGTCAGAATATTTCGGTATTGATTACTATCAACACGGATGTAATTCAGTTATTATTTTTTGCACAAAACACAATATACCGGTCTACGTCGGTATACGTGCAAAGAATAATAAGCTGCGGTTGCAGTATTTGTAAATATTTGGTCATATATCTACTACTATCAAATTATCTACACTTCCTTGTTAAGTGGTGTACTTTTTTCAGTAATAGTTTTATTCCAAACACATCCTCAAAGTATTTATTTATTTATTTATTTGGTACACCAACAGCAGTAAGTACATGCACAAATACTAACGAGAAACAAAAATCAAAATATAAGTTCTGGCATTTATGCTTATTATAGGTTTAAACAGCTTACACCAAATAATGTATGGAATTATGAGTATCTAAAATAAAATAAAATTAGTATCTAAAGTCGAATAAACAAAAAACATTAATATAAATCAAAACACTGACAAAAGAGGGAAAAAATAAACTATGTACCTTTTTTTTTTTTTTTTTTTTTTATACAAAACGGGGAAACTCTTGGCCCAAATCTCACCTGATGGAAAGCGATGATTAGGCCGAAGATGGAAGCGAGTTTCACCCGGAATCCTCTTACACAGAGGACCTACCTAAGTAATGCATAAACTTTTTTTAAAGTATTTATTTTTTTATTGGGACGAGCCTACCACACATTTCCAACCACTGCAACTCCTGAAAGCCAGAAACAATAGTGGCAAATACCAGAAAATCGATCGAATGAAATCTTATAAGTTTACTTAGTTACCTATAGATTCTTCCCGCTAACGAAACCACCTTTTGGAATGAATAGCTCATTTTAAATTTTAAATGGTATGACTTGACCGTGGTGATCCAAAACAAAAAGATATCTAAGGTTAGCTGAATTATCAGAACAAACTACATATTAATACCGAACAACTTGGCACACAAAAATCACCAAACTATGCAAACCATGCGAGGAAGCCAAAGAGACTTCATTTTAATCGATTGTTTACTCTAATTCCAGCTCCATTTGTTTGTGATCGTCCATACGAGGAGTACGTGGCCTGTCCCCCATATTGCCCAACAGACGACTGTAAGCAGTCCACTGCAGATGGAAAGTGTCCCACATTCGGGCAAATTCTGATGGTAGTCGAGTGCACTCCAGCCTGCCGGTGTATCGAGGGTTACTGGAGGCTCGATGGGTTGTGTGTGCCTTTTGACATGTGTCGTAAGTGTTTTTTTTATAATACAAAACGGTGAAACTCTTGGCCCAAATCTCACCTGATGGAAAGTGATGATTAGGCCGAAGATGGAAGCGAGTTTCACCCGGAATCCTCTTACATAGAGGAACTGGCTATCATACCTCTAACTGCCGGAACACAACAATGCTGTTAACATTGTTGTTATGGCGACAGAATTAGACATGATGGTGGTAGCTTGCCAGGCGGACTTAGAACAAGTCCTACCACCAACCAAACCGAGCAAAAAATTTGCCTCAGCTGGGAATCGAACCTGGGACCTCTGGGTCTGAATCTGGTGGTATAACCACTAGACCACGGAGGCGGTTAGTGTCACCTGTTTCTCACCCGGGGACCACGTGTAGGGATTCGCTGAAGGGTATTCTCCTACGGACGCGGGTGACTCGGTCCCCAATAAGTGTAATCGCATAACATATGTCTTTTCTCTTATCGTCATATCAGCTGAAAGTCGTCCTATTGGTCATAGGCCTCCCTAGGTGTCGCCACAGCAAGCGGTCCTGTGCGACTCGCATCCATTGGCTGCCCGCGACCTGCACCAGAGTGCCAATTCTACTAATTTTCACATTCGCATCGCATTCGCATCCCAATCGCAAATTTTTAAAATTATGAGGATTAAGGCTTTTTTGACAGTTTGTGATTGACATGCGAATGTGAAAATTGTATAAAAAATAGTAGAATTGGCCCTCAGGTCATCAGTCCACTTTGTTGGAGGCCTTCCAACGCTGCGTCAGGGATGACCCCGAAACGGACTCGGTACCAGTGTGTTTCTATCTATACTAATATTATAAAGAGGTAACATTTGTTTGTAAGTTTGTATGTAGGGGGTAATCTCAGGAACTACTGGTCCGATTTAAAAAATTTAAGTATTAGATAGCCCATGTATCGAGGAAGGACATAGGCTACATATCATCACGCTAAGACTAAAAGGAGCCGAGCATTAATGGAAAATGTGACGCAGACGAAGTTGCGTGGGTCAGCTAGTTTTTTATATTTTCATATTATTTTTCTTTGTTGTTTCATTTTTTAAATTTGAATTTATAATATGTAAATACGATTAGTAAAGAAAATTAACTGCCCCGTTGTTCTCGTGGATAGGTAATGTGGAATGATATGAACCTACATCATCCTGTACGTTGAATAGTCTAAGTCGCTGTTGTCATCACAAGTCCGAGTATGACAACTCATAATATTATGACTTTATTGTGTATTTGATCTAATGATCAACAATCATCGTTGCATGTTTAGAAAAACTATGTAGATACGTGTGGGCACTGCAAATTGTGTACGTTCATAGTAGCACACAATCCGAATCTTATGAGAAGGCTATGATTTAAATGACTAGCTACTTTGTTAGCGTCACGTTTTTTATTAAACTCTGCTCCTCATCGTCGTAGTGTGCAGCCTATTGCTTTCCTCGATAAATGGGCTATCCAATACTAAAATATATACATAAGTTAGCCATAAGTTCCTAACATTTTGACATGCAGCTACTGAATGCGACGGCAAACTTTCTGCTCTGTTTCAGTAATATTTTTCACTGAATTATTTCAGTTTATGTATCTAACATTTTATATTTTTAAATTTCAGCTGAGAACTCCACGCCGACGCCATATCAATTAGGTTAGCATCCATTAAAGGTAACCAACCATACAACCCTTAAATCTATAAACACTATAAAAGCAAGATGGCGGTTTTCTCAAGCAATTGGCTTAATTTACGCTTTAATCTATGTGTTTGATTCCCGCTTAGAAGTTCACTGCCTACAAATATTCCAAGATACAAGTTAGTGAGTACATATAAAATAAACCAAATTCGTGGTAAAAAGTTATACTGGTTATGTGACTTTCCTGTGCAAGGCCCATGCCTAAGGGTGCCTGTCCATTACAGCGGGGCGAGGCAGCGGAGCGGAGAAACGGAGAAATTCAATGGGATTGCATAAAATCTCCGCACCACGTGAGTCACTGATATTTCGAATGACATGATTGTTTATTGCTTCTCCGTTTCTCCGCTTCACTGCTTGGCTCCTCTGAATTAGATAGGCACCCTAAGGCTCGGCACAAACGGAACCACAACCACCGGTGGCTGTCGCGCACGTTTGTAACAGTGGCAGAACTACGTGACTGCAGCCACCGGTGTCAGGAAGCCGCTACATTTTATAACGAGCGGGTCCACTGCGTAGTCTTTTCTAATATTATAAGCTAATATCCATTGAGGCTCGTCAAGCTCCCTCCATGTTGACGCGTGCGATGCTTAGGTAGGACGCCTTCCACCTATGAACGCCTTTGAAAAATGTTGTTAAGTCGCTGTCGCTGGCCACCGGTGGTGCGTTTACAAAACTTTTATTTGCGTCCATTTGCATGTGACGGTGATAAACCATTTTCGATACAAATTGATAACGCAATCGTATACGTTTGAAACTTTGAAAACGCTCGCCAAGACTCGCCAAATGGAAATAGAGCCTAATTATAATAGAAGTAAATGTATTGCTTTTTATTTTCAGTTGAAGAGGACTGAAGGAAAAACTAGCGGGTGTGGATGGGAGGGTCATGAAAAAGACTGCGTCACCCCTGGGATGAACACCTTGAGAAACTTCACATTCGTGGTCACTAATAATAAAGCTGTTATAGTTATTTCGCTTTAGCATGACAACAGCGGTTATTCACTCACATACATTTAATTAAGTTCTGTAAAAATCTCACAGTGAAAACTTAAGTGAAGTAATCTTATAGTGAGCTGTCAATCCATGCAATCAAGGTGGAATTATAGTTCACTTTGCGCTTACTCTACTATAAGTGTCTAAACACACTAAGCCGAAGGCACGCGACCGAAGTTCCGCGGCTGATTTTACGTTCCGTATTTGGCTGATATGACACACCATAAGTCGGCGCAGCTGAATATCTGCCCCGTATATTCGGCAACTTACGAGGCAGATATTCAGCTCCGCCAGTTTGTGAGTATTCAATGTCTCTAGCGCTGAAAAATAACACGTTCGCGACTGAACAGCGATTATTATTTTTTCTGAATCAAACAAGGTGTAGGTACCTTTGTTTTAATCACACAACAAAGTACGTGCGTCGTGCGCAGGCAGTGGTGATATGCGCGAACATGCCTGCCTCCCGCTGCTCGCCACCCTGAATTTTCGTCGGTAATCGAACCGAACTTCGGTCGCGTATAATGTGTGCTCTACAGAATACGTTGCCGAAAATGGCCGCTAAACTTACGCCCGACCGAAGTTCGGCATAATGTTTCGTCAGTAATTCAAATAGCATTGCAGGCGTAATCCTGCCGAACTTTGGTCGCCTCCCTTCAACAAAGCGTGTTTAGACATTAAATTGAATCAATTGAATCGCGGTCCTCATTTTTTAACATGCTTTTTCAGTCAAATCTTGCTGTTAAAATTCAGCTGCATGATTTCCTCCGCAACTGCTTTTGGGTGACAATTGTAATACTCAATGATATAATTTTAAATACACCTATCATGTATAATGGTGGACTTTCGAAGAAGCACGCACTAATTAATTTTATGCACCCCATGGTATGAAAGTATTAGATAAAAGGATTTGCTGAGATAAGGAAAATGAAACTTGTTTATGAACTTTTGAAAATAAGTATTTTTATTTAAGTTAAAATAAAGTACTGTTCCAACTTAAATATTAGAGGGAAATGACGGTGGCCGCTATTGGCATATTAAAACGAAACAAAGATACGTGTTCAAAAATAACAAGTATGTAAATGCTCATTATTTTTTTTCATAAAATCATTACAAAATACAACCTTTGTGTAGTAACAAAGCCTGTAGAGAGATATTTTATTGTTCGTTTAGTAGTTAATTTTATTTAGATGTTGTGAATACTTTTTTTTATTGTAACATAAGATCTATCTAGATTAAAACTGAAATTTTTATTATTTACAATGAAACTACTTTTTATTTATTTATTACGATGTCTGATTTAAACGAGATTTCTGGCAGGCAACGGGTGATCAAAGGTGTGCCACCTTTGACCACCCCACACCACAACCCACACGATATACGTCAGTATATATATCGTGTGGGTTGTATACTGTTTTGACGTTCCTAATAATTATGACGTTTTTACAACGGTCCCCGGTACGGGCAAAAAGTTTGCTAAAGACACTAGTAGCGTCATTCATTCACCGCAGGTACAGTCCCGGTGAAAATGGGTTTAGTGGAAATACTCAAGTAATTTTTTTGTGTATGGGAGATCGATGAGAACTTTCACGTTCCATTCATATATAATATTGTTTCCAGCAACCGTAGCAATTTTTATCTCTGTGCGATTTTTATAGTCCTTGAAAGTCTAGTTTGACCGAACTATTTATAGTCCTTGAAAGTCTATTTTGACCGAACTACGCACTAAGTTAAATGGATGCAAGTCACCAAGGGTTGGTTGTTTCGGCGACACATGGGGAGAGACTATGTTCGGCAGTGGACTTCATTTGGTTGATATGATGATGATGATAATGGCGATGATGACTTTGGCTACTTATTTAGCAAGTATTCAACTGTGACTGCTGCGTGTTTATTTAGCCAACATTTTTAAACAATTCTAACTACATAATCCTATCCAATTTTCCTTTTAGAAACCCTGTTTTGCATATTTAGATATAGAAATGTGGATAAATCCACATAAATAAAGAAAGGTTAAGAAAAACAACTTATACCACATTGTTGATTTATTAACTGAATATTTAAAGTTGGTTTTCAAAGTCGAAATCTCTATTTTGATTTTTGCATTTTAATATTAAGTTCATAACTACAAAGCGACACATTCAGCATTTCGAAATAGGTATGCAAGTTCCGCAGCTGTCTCTTGCGTATCCCTGTACGCAGTAGCATGCGTCATTGCAGCGAATATTTACAATGGGACAAGCTTCCCCAAGAGTGGCACACAATGTTTGGCATGCTCTCCCACATTGGTATTCTTCATTTGCCCGAGTACAGGCTATAGGTTCTGAAATATTAAAAAGTTGTAAATGTCTGATAGTGCTTAAGTATAAAGGTAGCTTGCATCATAATAAAGTGAAACCACTGCGTGAAACACTCTAGTCTTTTCTTTCCAGTCAGTATAATACTTTAATAATTAAATATTGATGTGCCTCCGGAAAACATACAGCATTGTTTATGAAGAAGCAGTGTATACTTATACCTATTTGCACGGTCAATAGTACGGATGCTTTAGTTCAACTTAAGAATACTAGTTGGCGCTACTATCGCCGACGTTTTATTTAATCTGTGCCAGCTAGGACGCGGGAACCGCTGTCACTTTTCGAATTCATAGCGTTGTGTACTTTCGCCGCGTGCGGTCGAAATCCAAAAATATTTGGATAATCGTGAAACATTTAGAAAATAAATTTATTATAGTGTTAGACTATTTAGTAGTGCATCCATTTTTGGTAATATTTTTAATTTTGACCATAAAAAAACGGTTTTAAATTTTTCGTTATGAATCCCGCGCTGAGTGACGAACCCGATGAGGCCACCGCCGGAGCCAATCGGTCGATCGTTTCGAACTCGCCGACCTCCGAGAGGGATCAAGGACAAGAAAAGGAGGACTCTTCATGTGCTAGCAGTTCATCGGACAGCGAAGCCGAACGAGGGGAACCTCCTCACAAGAAACGAAAGCGGGATTCACAGGTAACGGTCGATCCTCGGATCGACGCGTTATTCAACCAGGTCAGTTTTCTTACAAACATTATAATGCACCAACAATATGTACCGCAGACTACCGTAAACACGTGTGACGTTACCGAACAAGCAGCTACCACCAGAAAGGATTTTTTGACTAACCCATCTACTGAATCGCCTAGTATTTTGAATTTGGGCGCCTGTAAAACTAGTTTTGATGAGAAAAAAATTCTTAAATCAGCTGATGAAAACCGGTTACGTCAGTTAATAAGTTTGCAGCATTTTAATACCCCCACGTGGCAACATATTCGTTATAAGAAGGTATTGTTGGAAATGCTCGCGTATCCGGGCTTTTGCAATTTAAAAATTAACGATGAACTGTGTTGCCTGAACAAAGGAAAAGATTTCTTGGCCTCAACGGAGGAAATCATGGCTGCAACTACAAACGCCTTGTTACATCAAAGGGAACTATTGCAATCGGGTTTACAAGGTATCATTGATTGGGCTCACAATAACCCTGCTGACTTAGAATAATAACGCATAGAAACCTAGTACGAGTGCAAAAAGTGAGGCAACTAAAACTTAGCCTAATCCGTCAAACTTAGCCGTCAGGCCGTCAGTACTCAATGTCACGTTCCGTCGAACACAGCTCGCGAGTAAACAATTGAAAATGACAGTTTGTTGCGTGAAAGGATGTTATAGCACATCAGGAAAACAAAAAAAATGTGATAAAATAACATTTCACAAATAAGTACTCACATTCTATGCACTATTTTTACGTAAATGGATAAATAAAACAAAATTCTAATAACTTAACTTGTCATAACAGTGTTGCTATTTGTGAGGAAAAAATACCCACATTGCCTTCATTCATGTTTTTCATTTTTGTAATTTTAAAATACAATACTTACTGATAATTCATATCAAACCCGATGTTTTAACATTGTTTATAATTATAACCCATCAAGCATTCTAAACGCATTGAACAATATCTCATTCTTTATGCGATTTATTTTGAAACTAGCTGACCCGTGCAACGTTGTCTGCGTAACATTTTTCATTACTGCTCCGCTCCTGTTGGTCTTAGCGTGATGATATATAGCCTAAAGCCTTCCTCAATAAATGGGCTATCAAACACTGAAAGAATTTTTCAAATCGGACCAGTAGTTCCTGAGATTAGCGCGTTCAACCAAACAAACAAACAAACAAACTCTTCTGCTTTATAATATTAGTATAGATAAATTGAATTATACCTTCCGAAAAAATATGTCATATTACATGTTTACCTTTTCCAGTTCCCAACAACATAAAATACTTGCCTTGATAGCAAAATAGTAATGCGTCTTCCCATATTTTGTGGGTAACGGCTTAGTAATGGTATCACTGAAAGCTATATCTGTGTGCGTTAGAGGAACGTAGACACATTCGGCTCACGCACACAAAGAAAATGAAGTGGACACACGATTTTGCTCGGGTTTTGTTCTAGACGCGGCTTCTATGCGTTATTATTCTAAGGTCATATTATATGAAAAATCATGTTTACCTTTTCCAGTTCCCAACAACATAAAATACTTGCCTTGATAGCAAAATAGTAATGCGTCTTCCCATATTTTGTGGGTAACGGCTTAGTAATGGTATCACTGAAAGCTATATCTGTGTGTGTTAGAGGAACGTAGTCACATTCGGCTCACGCACACAAAGAAAATGAAGTGGACACACGATTTTGCTCGGGTTTTGTTCTAGACGCGGCTTCTATGCGTTATTATTCTAAGCCTGCTGAGTTAAAACCCGATAACCTCTTTAATAAAATTTCTGAAACATTCGGCAATGAATCGTCGTCTTATAAATTATCTGAACAAACCTTACAAATAATTTGCGGTAAAAGGGCCGAATGTATTGAGACCAGGCGTAAAAGAATAATTTTGGAGATCCCGGATAGAAGTATTCAAGTCGCGCTTAGTAATATACCTCCTAGTGAAGAGTTTTTATTTGACAAGTCAAAACTTACGTTTCTTATCCAGTCCCTCGGAGGGCCTCATTTCTGGTTATCACCACCACAAGCTCACAGAACTAAGGACCAACTCAAAACAAAATACAAGGAATCAACACCGTCTACCTCCAAGTACAGACCCCAAACACAAAATATTAAAACTGATAATTTTCGAGATACCTACAAAAAACAACAAACGAAACAAACTCATAAAGGGAAAAGCGATGGTTTCAAACAAACTAAAAATTATTCATTTCGAAACAAAGACGGAAAAAAGTGACTATCTAATACGTTTCAGGGGGGGTTGTTTAACTTTGTTCAAAAACCGTTGGCGAGCACTTGGTGCAAACAAATTTATAATTTCAGCAATTTCGGGGTTTCGGATACCCTTTTACAAAAAAAACCCCTCTGTTAATGCCAACAAGAAGAATCATGGCGCAATATGCAACCAAGCCTTCCCCTGGAATGTCTCAGATAATCAAAGAACTCTTAGATCAAGGTGTTTTGCGACATGTTTCCAAGAAAACGCCCAGTTTTATCTCCAAGATTTTTCTGCGGAAGAAAAGCGATGGATCGATGCGCCCAATTTTCGATCTTCGAGAATTGAACAAGTTCGTCAAAACGAAACATTTTCGTCTGATTTCTCACGCGTCAGTCCCAGATTTTCTTCAACCTGGAGACTGGATGATAAAAATAGATATATCCCAGGCTTATTTTCACCTACGAGCAGCAAAATCTCACCGGCCTTTCATAAGAGTCAGTTACAAAGGCCATTTATACGAGATGACATGTTTACCATTCGGGCTGGCTTCAGCGCCACACCTATTTTCCTCTGTAACATGCTGGGTCGCGGAGACCTTGCGTGCGAAGGGATGTCGAGTGCTAGTTTACCTAGACGACTTCCTTCTGGTCAACCAAGACCAATCCAAGTTATGTCTTCAGGCTGCGGAAGCCGTGAGGCACTTGGAACATCTGGGCTGGCAAATCAACCGCCAAAAATCTGTCTTGATACCAACTCAAGATTTGGAATACCTTGGCATACGTTGGAAAACAGCTGTAAATACAATGTCCCTACCAACAAAAAGGAGCCAAAGCATAAACTATGCTCTAGACCGGTTGTTGTTGAAAAGTCACATCAACCTCAGGGAACTGCAGAGTCTGCTGGGTCAGTTAAACTTCGCCAACTTTGTTGTTCCCCGAGGAAGATTACACTGTCGAAAAATGCAAATCTTTCTGCGACACTTCAACAAAACACGACCGCGTCAAAAGCAGCTGGTACCTCAAGTTGTGTATCAAGAGATAATGTGGTGGCGCGGAGCCACAAGTCACACATTGCCTATACACAAAACGCCTGCAACTCATTTTCTTGCTACCGATGCTTCGGATTGGGGCTGGGGCGCCCATATGGATGGGAACCTTATGTCAGGTGCATGGGCAACTCACCAAAGACGATGGCACTGCAACAAAAAGGAACTATATGCAGTAATAGCGGCAATCAAAATGAATGCGAAGATGTTGCAAAAGTCACACATATTGATCCAATCAGACAATCGAACCCTAATTGCATATATCCGGAAGGAAGGAGGGACCAGATCGTTAGGGTTACTAGCCCTAACCTTCAAACTATTACGTCTCACGGACAAGTTCAATATAACCCTATCAGCCCATTATCTACCGGGGAGATACAATATAATAGCGGACAGGCTTTCACGAGGAAAACCACCCGTGGAATGGCACCTTCTACCCCGAGCAACAGCGGAAATCTTTCGGAAGTGGGGGCTTCCAGATATAGACTTGTTTGCGACAAAACAAACCGCGGTAGTAAAAAACTACGTATCTCTAGACTGCAGAGATCAATCAACAAGCTATATAGATGCCTTCAGCAGACCATGGAACCACAGGCTAGCGTGGGTTTTCCCTCCTCCCAGCCTGCTGCCCAGAGTTCTGGCACATCTGAACAGTGCAACGGGAACTTACTTGGTTGTGGCTCCAGAATGGCCTCGAGCTTTCTGGCTTCAAGACCTGAAATCCAGAGCTCTAGACCATCCACACGAACTTCTGAACCTGTCGGAGACCATGATAGATGTTACAACATTACAGCCTCCCCCTCAGGTACAGACATTGACCCTGAAAGTTTGGAAAATTGGGGGTGGGGTGCCCAAATAAAAGACTGGTCCACACAGGAAAAAGAATTACTAAAGATGAGCTGGCGGCGCTCTACTTTGTCAACCTATTTGTCGCCACTTAGACGGTGGCTGAGATGGTGCTCGAACTCTCAAGTAAACCCAAAATGTCCTCAACCTGCTGACGTCGCTAAATTTTTAATTGTTCTCCATCTTGAAGAGAATTTGTCATATAGTACTATCCTTGTCCATAAATCAGCAGTCTTAACTTTCTGTGGCCCTCATGTGGAACAGCAAACCTTTTCAAATTTTATAATAAAACACACCCTTAAGGCAATAGGAGTAGCAAAACCAAAAGAAATACGACCATCGTTCACATGGGATCCACGTGTTGTACTGAATTGGCTGTCGTCAAATGCACCCAAAGACACATTGTTCGATTTAGCACGTAGAACAGCCACAGTTTTATTGCTGGCATCAGGCCGTAGGGTTCACGACCTAACCTTGTTGAAAATCTCGAGTGACAGTTTCTTAGATGATGGCAATAATATATATTTAATACCTGCATTTGGGTCTAAAACCGATACACATTATTATCGACAGTCCGCATGGAAACTTTCAAAACATAATGATAAGAACATTATGCCCTGTTACTTTAATTAGGCTTCTAATAGAAAAAACGGTAACAAAGAGATCTGTAGTTAACAATTTGAATAATCTTTTTATCACTGTATTTAATCATACAAAAGCTGCCTCACGTACTGTAATTGGGAACTGGGTACGGACAGTTCTCAGAGATAGCGGCATTCATGCATCTCCGGGGAGCTGTAGGTCGGCAGTAGCTTCCTTAAATTGGTTAGATAACCAACCAATTGACGATATTTTGTCCCGAGGTAATTGGAAATCATCCAATACCTTCTTTAATCATTACTGTCGCGAAATAGAACTTCCAAAAGAAAGGCGTAATTCATTTTTCAATACATTTACATCTACTTAATTTAAAAAGAGTGTCTATTAGTAATCTTTTTTTTTTTATACTTATTAAGAACATTATAAATAAATCATCACATGTAATTCTACTTAAATCTCAGAATAAACATTTCAAAATCATCATAGCGTTGTGTTGTTAACAATAATTAATATTTCACCAGCAGATAACAAACACGTCTTCATAAACAATGCTGTATGTTTTCCGGAGGCACATCAATATAGCGGTTTTACATAAAAATAAAACCGATATTATGTGCCGAGAGGGAAAACATACAGCATTGTAGGAACTTCTTCCTGGTGAAGACTATGAATTCGAAAAGTGACAGCGGTTCCCGCGTCCTAGCTGGCACAGATTAAATAAAACGTCGGCGATAGTAGCGCCAACTAGTATTCTTAAGTTGAACTAAAGCATCCGTACTATTGACCGTGCAAATAGGTATAAGTATACACTGCTTCTTCATAAACAATGCTGTATGTTTTCCCTCTCGGCACATAATATCGGTTTTATTTTTATGTAAAACCGCTATATTTTTTAATCAATAAAGCTGTATGAGTTGCACTGTTATAAAAATACAAATAAATGAGGATTTTCAGGAAAATTTACTCCACCAGTGGGCTCAACCTAATATCAAAGTCACTTTGATATTTACGTGACGTCGATGTAAACTTAACAAATGTCAGAAAACAAGCGGCTTGATAGGTGTTTGAGACTAACGCCTCAGTGCTGCCACCTGGTGATCGACATTTCAGAAAACCCTCATTAAAAGTCGGTTTCCTAATCAAGCATTGGCGTATTTTGTTGCACCGTAATGAAAATAATTAAATTAAATGTTAATTTTCCAGGGTGACAAGCAGGTGGGGTCGTTGCAACGTGACCCATCTGCTTGTCGTGCCTGTACTGAGGATTCAGACTTAAAGGGTTGGCCTGAATCCTGACTGTACAGGTCCAGCTAAAATAAACCCAAATATGTTTAAGTGATTTTAGTCTTTGAATAATTCTTGACAGAATGTATAAGAATAAGAAGTTTGGCCGGAGAAGGCATCAGATAGAGTTAGCTGGAAAAATATAGGGAAAGCCTTTTTCAAGCAGTAAGACAACATAATAGGCTATTAAGGTTTTGTAAAGAAGTTCTGTATGTCCGTTCAAATATTTTTAAATGAAATTGTAAAATTTAGGACTTATCTCTCTTCCCTCCTTATCCTAATAAATACTTATGTATTTGGCTTTTTGTTGCAAAACAAAAGAATGTATAGGGCCACTGACATTAAAACAAAAATATGAAATAAATTGAGGAAAACTAAAATGAACACTTGCCTCCAACACTCAACACAATACAAAAGGACAAGAAGACGACACAGCTCAACATCGTGATAACAGAACTCGTTTGACATAAACGTGGACTAGGCGTTCATTTTATAATAGTTTCGTTTATCAATAGGTACTACAGTCACGGTGAAAATGGGTTTAGTGGAAATAGGTTTGTTAAACTCAAGCAATTTTTTTGTGTATGGGAGATTGATGAGAACTTTCACGTTCCATATATACCTAATAGTGTTTCCAGCAACCGTATCAATTTTTAGCTCTATGCGATTTTGATAGTCCTTGAAAGTCTATTTTGAACGAACTACGCACTAAGTAAAATGGATGCGAGTCACCAAGGGTTGGTTGTTTCGGCGACACATGGGGAGAGACTATGTTCGGCAGTGGACGTCATTTGGTTGTTTTGTTGATGATAATGACGATGATGACCTTGGCTACTTATTTAGCAAGTATTCAACTGTGACTGCTGCGTGTTTATTTAGCCAACATTTTTTAAATAATTCTAACAACATAATAGTATCCAATTTTCCTTTTAGAAACCCTGTTTTGCATATTTAGATATAGAGATGTGGATAAATCCACACAAATAAAGAAAAGATAAGAAAAACAACTTATACCACATTATTGATTTATTAACTTAATATTTAAAGCTGGTTTTCAAAGTCGAAATCTCAATTTTCATTTTTGCATTTTAATATTAAGTTCATAACTACAAAGTGGCACATTCAGCATTTCGAAATAGGTATGCAAGTTCCGTAGCTGTCTCTTGCGTATCCCTGTACGCAGTAGCATGCGTCATTGCAGCGAATATTTACAATGGGACAAGCTTCCCCAAGAGTGGCACACAATGTTTGGCATGCACTCCCACATTGGTATTCTTCATTTGCCCGAGTACAGGCTATAGGTTCTGAAATATCAAAAAGTTGTAAATGTCTGATAGTGCTTATAAAGGTAGCTTGCATCATAATAAAGTGAAACCACTGCGACACTCTAGTTTTTTCTTTCCAGTCAGTATAATACTATAATTAAATATTTTTTAATTAATAAAGCTGTATGAGTTGCACTGTTATAAAAATAGAAATAAATGAGGATTTTCAGGAAAATTTACTCCACCAGTGGGCTCGACCTAATATCAAAGTCACTTTTTCTGACGTAGACGTCAACTTACAAATGTCAAAAAACAAGCGATTTTGACGCCTCAGTGCTGCCACCTGGTGCTCAGCATTTCAGAAAACCCTCATTAAAAAGTCAGTTTCCTAAACAAGCATTGGCGTATTTTGTTGCACCGTAATGAAAATAATTAAATTAAAATGTTAATTTTCCAGGGTGACAACATGGCAACGTGACCCACCTGTCTCTGTGTTGTCTTGCCTGTACTGAGGACTCAGGCTTAAAGGGTTGGCCTGAATCCTGACTGTACAGGTCCACTTAAAATAAACCCAAACATTTTTAAGGGCTTCACTTTTAGTCTTACATTCTTGACAGACTTTATTGGAATAAAAAGTCTGGCCAGAGAAGGCATCAGATAGAATTAGCTGGAAAATTATGGGGAAAGCCTTTTTTAAGCAGTGGGACTACACAGGCTATTAAGGTTTTGTAAAGAAGTTTTGAATGTCCGTTCAGAATGTTTTAAAAATAAAATGGCTTTTATTGCAAAACATACGGTACTTATTTACTGTTTGCAGAATGTATAGGGCCACGGACATTAAAACAAAAATATGAAAATAAATTGACGAAAACTAAAATGAACACTTGCCTCCAACACTCAACACAATACAAAAGGACAAGAAGACGACGCAGCTCAACATCGTGATAACACAACTCGTTTGACATAAACGTGGACTAGGCGTTCATTTTATACTAGTTTCGTTTATCAAAAAGTACAGTCACGGTGAAAATGGGTTTGGTGAAAATAGGTTTCTTAAACTCAAGTTTTTTTATTGTTTTGTATATGGGAGATCGATGTGAACATTCACATTCCATTTACAATAGTGTTCCCAACAACTGTACCAATTTTCAGCTAAGTAAGCGAATTATAGTAACCTTGAATATCAATTTTGATTGGACTACAAACTAAGTCAGAAAATATTTAACTGTATATGTTAAACGAACAATTTTATTCTTCTTTTTGTATGAACACTTCCCATTTACTTTAGGTATTGGCAGAATAGTCAACATCGGCTTTGCTTCATTATTATCATCATCATCCACCATTGGACATAGGTATCCACCAAGTGTCCACCACAACAACCGGTCTAGCCGGTCGATTCTGTCAACATCTCACAGTGATCAATAAGGTGGAGTGAACGACAGGTGAGCTGTCATTCCATCTTGTTTGTATGGTTTGACAGCTCATTTGTCGTTCACTTCGACATGTGTACAGAATCGCACTGCTGCTGGTTGATTCTGTTGACATCTCACCGTGATCACTTAGGTGGAGTGAACGACAAGTGAGCCGTCATGCCATCTTGTTAGTATGGTTTGACAGCTCACTTGTCGTTCACTTCGCAGTGTTCACTTCGACATGTTAACAGAATCGCACTGCAGGCCGGTTGATTCTGTTGACATCTCACCGTAATCACTTAGGTGGAGTGAACGACAGGTGAGCTGTCATTCGATCTTGTTTGTATAGTTTGACAGCTCATTTGTCGTGCACTTCACCCAAGTGTTCACTTCGACATGTGTACAGAATCGCATTGCTGTATATCTCGCATCCATCAGTGAATTTGCGTGTCATTATAAACATTTCAGAGGACAATTGAAAATGTGACTCTGACTAATAAACTAATAATATAATGAGGTGTTGACTAGAATCACTACCTAGTTCAGGGCTTTGGATTTTAATTAAAACAATTATATTATGAGTCCTACAAACATTAATTATGTTCATGAATGACATTCAACATAAAATCATAAATATCCAAACAAGGTAAATGAAAGAAATTAATACGACAAAATTAGTTTAAACGACTCAACTGTACCTTACATGAATTTTCTGAATATATAACTAATTTTAAAGTTTAGCAACAAAATCCTTATCAAGGAGTATTTACATCGTATCGTATTTTGGAGTCACGGTGTAATTGCTGTGGGGCTAGCATGAATATTTTGACTTATAGTAACGTTAACGTACCTAAGTGAATTTTGAATGTGAAAAACTACAACCCCATAGTATTTTGGTTTAATTTTATGGGACATACATAATTTGTATCATTTAAAAATATGAATATAGGAGGTATTTAATCTAAGGAATATAGTTTCTAATTCAAATAAATATCATGTGCGAAACGAGTATTGTAGCTATGGTAAAATTTTACGTCATGTTACTACGTCAATAATATTCGTGCTAGGCCCTCTGTTGGCTCAAATGTAAAGTGCACAATATAACAGCTGGTTTTAAAAACACGTCTTAATATATAAATACAGTTGATTGCTGTATATAATCAAACGTGCTTTAGTCGCGATGACGGTCAGGTTGTTACTCGTTGTTGCTTTGGTGGTTAATGTATTAGTTTTAGCAATATGTACAGGTAAGAATTTTTTTTAATTTTTTAACTTTTAAAATAATGTACCTATTAAAAATAAAGAGACCTTATAGTTCATAAGTTTTTAATATCTTTCTTTTAGATTATGTTCTGTTTTGCATTACAACATAAACCTGCCGGTCGATTATGTAAATATGTCGAAGTGAACACTTGGGCGAAGTAATCACGAAATGAGCTGTCACTCTATCTTGATCATGTTAACAGAATCGCACTGCAGTTTAAGCTTTAGCTTAGCTTTAGTTTTAGAGACGTGCGATGCTCAGGAGCACGTCTCTGGTGGCTAAAACAATCGTTTCATTTACCTAGCTTAGATCTTAACGAACACATCCCTCGCTACGTATCCTCGCACATCTTTGGTGGCAACGCAACCTATTGTAATTATGTATTGATAGATAGATATAGGTACTGTTTATTGTACACCAAAATGAATTGAAAGTAACCACCTGAAATTTTTGAAACGCATGTCAATCCCATACATTTTTAGATTTTTGGAAAACCATTGTCGTTGATAGAATGCCACATTTTTATATTTTGGCTATCAGTAAATCAATCTGAATGAAAGGTCTACTAATTTTCGAGCAACTTTCACTTTCGCGTATCAGTTGCAATCTGTCAAAAATCTATGAAAAGTGAGGTTTCTTTTTGACAAATTGCGACTGATATACAAATACAAAAATTAATTAAAAGTTTTTAGAATTGGCCCTCTAATCATATAACCCTCATTCGCCATCAACAGAGGGGCTAGCACGAATATTTTCACGTATGTGAAAAACTAAAACCCCATAGTATTTTGGTATATTTTTTTGGGACATACACAATTTATTTCATTTAAAAATATGGAAATGATATCTAACTCAAATAAATATATTGTACGAAACGAGTATAGTAGCCATGGTAAAATTTTACTTTACGTCTTAGATTATATACCTCTAGATGTAGCCATGAGACTGTAGGGAAGTGTGGAAGTGAGAAGCATATATATGAAACAAGTGAGAAAATTGAGACAAAACATAACATGCTCTGTCTCATACGGCGTGCCGTTTTTTGCTTGGCGAACTTTGGAAAGTTAGCCAAACAAAGGCCTGTCACTGTCACTGAGAGGTCGACTCGAGTCAGTTTTTTATGTTTTTAGATAATTTCGGCAATTAAAGTAATAGTTTTAGTGCATTTATGAGAAATAGACTCCAATAGTTGAGTGTTTTGTGCATTTTGTGTGCTATATAATGGGATGGTGCAGTATTTTAGGCTGCAAAAGCCGCACAGAAAGAAAGGAAGATGAGAATGTTACTTTTCACTCGTAAGTATGCAAATGTTAATAGTTATTGTGCACTGATTGAAGAAATACATTTGTGTTTATGTAATGACATGGCTTTCGATGAAAATTAGGCGTAATTCTAGCGATATCGTCTATTTTTCTTTCCACATAACCTATAACTTTATATTCGTTGTGTTGCCATACCTTGTCATCTTTTTTTCCCTTAACTCTGTAATAAAAAGTGCAAGTAGTTAAATAAATAAAATTCAATAAAATAAATAGTTTGTTCACCAGATTACTCTGAATTATATAGTAAACTTCATATTAATCTAATTTATAAAATTCTCGTGTCACATTGTTTGATACAAAAACTTCAAATGAGCAAACAACGAGGCAAAAATATTTCATAAAATAGACGAGTCTCTGCGATTAGTTTGTTCAATCAAATAAACCATCAAAGTTTTAATTCTGCTTTGTAACAATAGTTACGTAAGTATTTAAAGTATCATGTAACATGTTCCAAGATTGTTTTACTAAAATATTACTGTTAATATCATTACAATCCTGTTGGCAATTTTATATGTTGAATAATATAAATAATTTTGCACTCTTCATATGAATGACTCATATTAGTACATTAATAATAATTTAGTATGTAGTTGTTACAACGAAACACCCTCACGTTTTTGGTCATATTTAGGGAAAAGTTTTCATAATAGCAACATTGAAGTTTTATAGTGCTGTCTCATGTGCGGCCACGAGGTGGCTACATCTAGAGGTATATAATCTAAGCTTTACGTTACTTACTATACGTCAAAAATATTCGTGCAAGGCCCTCAGAAATACATTCTCTTTTCTCGAGATTTCAAAATTTAGAATACTCTTCGTTTTAAAAATCGTTTACATGTCTCTTTTTTAGGCCAGACCTCACAAGCTGCAGCCTCGAGTGTATCGTCAGCCAGTGCCAAATCATCCTCATCGTCATCCTACGCTTCGTCAAGTTCTTCAGCTAACTCAGTCGTCAACTCTAAGCCAGTAAAATGTCGTAAAAGTAAGAGAATTTATGTTTTAAGTAATTTATTTATTTATTACTAGCTGACCCGTGCAACGTCGTCTGCGTAACATTTTTCATTACTGCTCCAGTCCTATTGGTCTTAGCCTGATGATATATATACACGTTCTAAAGAGTAGATCCTATGGAGAAGAACGTGCAAGAAACTCCATGGACACTTTTTTAAACCAGTTGTCAGTGTTTACAAAATCATGGTTAAATTATTTAATGAGTCTATACAATGCAAAGATAATCTTACAATCTTCAGCAGGTACAACAATGTTTTCACATCTTTATCAAAGTTCGGGCACTTTAGTCGCTGTGGAGTGGACCAGCATTGAGCCAAGCATTTTTATCGTCAATGCCCTAGTTTAAAAAATGCTTTTTTGCATAGTGTGCGTTTTATACATTTTTTAATTGTCATCTCATTCAGTTCTAATATATGTGGCGGTATTTTGTTATAAAACTTTAACAGTAACAGTATCTCAAAATGTGTACGAGTACCGCAGCAAAAAGAATCGCACCGCCTCTCCCGTTTGCAGGGAATTACTGAGCGAAATACAGCATTGCGGTATCAGTTTTCCATGCGATTTGAACAGGTAAAACAGTCCGAATATCAATCCCGCTTACAGGGGACTACTGAGCAAAATCCTGCATCGCTGTATAGTTTTCCATGCGATTTGAACAGGTAAAAAAGTCCGAATATCAATCCCGCTTACAGGGGACTACTGAGCAAAATCCTGCATCGCTGTATAGTTTTCCATGCGATTTGAACAGGTAAAACAGTCCGAATATCAATCCCGCTTACAGGGGACTACTGAGCAAAATCCTGCATCGCTGTATCAGTTTTCCATGCGATTTGAACAGGTAAAACAGTCCGAATATCAATCCCGCTTACAGGGGACTACTGAGAAAAATCCTGCATCGCTGTATGAATTTTCCATGCGATTTGAACAGGCACAACAGTCCGAATATCAATCCCGCTTACAGGAAACTACTGAGCAAAATCCTGCATCGCTGTACAGTATCAGTTTTCCATGCGATTTGAACAGGTACAACAGTCCGAATATCAACTAATAGCTGACCCGTGCCCACTTCATCGGGCGGTATTTTTCGGCTCAATATACCTGTAGCCTATGACACTCACAAATAACGTGGCTTTCCATTGGTAAAAGAGTTTTCAAAATCGGTTGAGTAGATCCAGAGATTACCCCCTACAACGTCACAAACTCAGAAACCCACAAACTAACAAACTTTACCTATTTAAAATAGATCTTTCTTTCTCTATTTCTTTCTTTTTTTTCTTTCTTTCTTTTTTTTCTTTCTTTCTTTTTCTTTCTTTCTTTCTTTGATCTTTTTGTATAGATTAGGCAGTTGCCCACGGGTCACAACAACCGTTCGGTCGGAGGATCCTCCCTTTTCTTTGGAGGTTTGCGGGACTTTACATGCTGTTTTCTAAAAACGCTACTTAAAAATTCAATATTGCCTTCAATTTTATGATTGGTGCTTACTTAGTATAGAAAAGAGGTGAAACTCTGTTTTAGTGTAGTTTAATAAATATGCGACAAAACCGGTTACATCCAAATAAGTGTTTTAGTCTGGCGAAAACAGACAGCGTCACGGTTTTGTAGATATCGCAATGATAGTATTACAAACGTGACTTCGTTACTCGTTTATTGTCTGTAAAAATGTAATAACAAAACAAAACGGTATACTTTTATTAGGACTGATAAAAAATACTTCATTAAAAGGTGGAGCATAAATGTATAGATATATTCATTTTGGTCGCAGGCAGTAATTAAAATAATAAGTAATTAAAAATAAACGTTTGCGAACCAAAATAATAAAAAAGTAATTTATTTGAGTTTGTTCAGCCGTTTCTTAGACGAGATTGACGCACAAACGTGCAGAAAAAATACCCCTATATTTCCAATTCTTCAATTTTGTTTAGGTTGATGCTCAGAGTACGATGTGAATGTCATATCTAATACAAACTCTATTTCTTTCTGTGTTCAAAGATTGGGAACAATTACGGATTGATAATTAAAGGGTGATTATGTAATGTACCTACCTTATTTCTTCTGTAGTATTATAATACGCGATGTTATCTACCTCTATAAACACTACCTTCCTATCAATAATTCTCTACTGCAATATCAATAAACGTAAAAATGACGTCTCGGGATTATCCTTTTTAACCGATATGAGGGAACTCCCAATAACAGGTTTTACGAGTATATAATAAACCATTACATAAGTGTGGAAAATCGTGATGCTACAACACCTGTTTGTACAAGTTTTTACGCGTGTGTTCAGAATATCATTAGCACCAAAACGTGACAAAATTATGACGTCATTTTGGCAAAGTTTGTCCGATACAGCACTTATGATTCAGACGTAACAAAACTGTAAATAAAAAAGTTATAGAAGTATAGCTGTTATTCACTTCGGTACCATTAGTTTATTCCAATTAATCTGATTGGGGCAGTTAGAATAGTATGATGAGACAAAGCTAGGCTATAAACAGAATTTGTTCCCAACTTTATCAACAATAACCAACCCTTTGCTATATCCCTGGAAACGTATCTAATAAAAAACAATCTGAACCAGTGTACTATATCCTTGGCATTTTTGATACAATTCCTGAACATTGTTTAGTGTTTAGCTATTAACAGTCATTTTCATCAGGGGTATATCTGAAAAATGCTAAAAGTGTACGATCATTATTTTCGTACTTTTAATCAATGTCTCTTCTGCCTCTTATTTTAGAAGTTACAGGGGGGACATATTTTACCACTTTGGAAGTGTCTCTCGCGCAAACTATTCTGTTTAGAAAATAAATATATAAGAAACCTCAATATCATTTTCAAGGCCTATCCATAGATACCCCACACGTACGGGATAAGTAGATGTAAAAAAAAATTTTGAGTTTCAGTTCTAAGTATGGGGGACCCCCAAAATTTATTGTTTTTTTTTTTCTGTTTTTGTGTGAAAATCTTAATGCGGTTCACAGAACACATCTACTTACCAAGTTTCAACAGCATAGTTCTTATAGTTTCGGAAAAAAGGGGCTGTGACAAACGGTCGGACAGAAAGACAAACATGGCGAATCTATTTATGGGTTCCGTTTTTTGCCATTTGGCTACAGAATCCTAAAAACAGGATATGCGCGTACGATGTCGCCGCCAAAAGCTTGTAATACCTACATAAAAAGAGAAATGCTTCTATACCTATTACTCAGCCTGAAATAGGCAGTCTGCGGAGGCATTATTTAATAAATTATTATAATAAAACGATTATTATATTTATATTTACTCAGGTGATAACAATCGGCAATGAACAGTTTGTAGAGCAATAAACCTGGGCAAATAAGTTCACAATATTATTCATTATTTACTCAAACATACTACGTCTTTTAAAATACATATAATGAGAATAGTTTATTATGAAATATGGCATTATTTTTATTTAAATTCCCGATTTACCATATTTAAAATACATTTCGAACCGATTTTGATTAATAACTCAAGTTGATTCCTCTTCGTCTTTTCGAATCGATGGTCATTTCTGCAGTTGCTATAGCAGCATCAACAGCAATTTTTAGGTTTTTCGTAACACCATATTCTACTGGATTCAGGGACCAAATCAAACAAATAAAAAAAAAATATCCAGCCATTTAGCAGGAGTCCAGCGACGTTCACACGTAAATAACAGTTCAATTAAAAAAGATGTTTACTTTTCAGTAAAAAAATGCCCGAAAAACGAAGAGTTCTCCTATTGTCCTCAATCCATCCAAAGAGCACAGTATTGCTCAGAGAAGGCGGAGCCCGCTCCCTATAGAGGTCAATCAGATAAACCTTGCAAAGAAGGATGCGTTTGCAAGGAGAACTATTTGAGGGCAGAAAATGGCACCTGTATACCTTCAGAACAATGTAAGTTACCTATTAATTCATGTCTAAGTCTGTCGCCATAACAACAATGTCAACAGCATTGTTGTGTTCCGGCAGTTAGAGGTATGATAGCCAGTTCCTCTGTGTAAGAGGATTCCGGGTGAAACTCGCTTCCATCTTCGGCCTAATCATCACTTTCCATCAGGTGAGATTTAGGCCAAGAGTATCCCCGTTTTGTAAAAAAAAAAAAAAAAATATCCCAACACCCATTTTCTTTTTTTTTATTAACGATGGCAAATCATCAAATGACTCATCAAATGACTACTCCGGCCCTGGGTGAAGCAGAAGGGAGTGTCAGATTCTTACTGACTAAATCATCAAATGACTCATCAAATGACTACTCCGGCCCTGGGTGAAGCAGAAGGGAGTGTCAGATTCTTACTGACTAAATCATCAAATGACTCATCAAATGACTACTCCGGCCCTGGGTGAAGCAGAAGGGAGTGTCAGATTCTTACTGACTAAAACCCATCCGTGTTCCTAATAAAGTCTTTTGCGTTCCAGGGCCGCGGTGACTCTTTCGAAAAATTCCTCAACCCTGGCAGACCCTTCTTCTTATCTAAGAAAATGAAAACTATGCCAACCATAGTAATTATGACATTCACTTTTGCCCTGCGGAATTTGTCCGAAAGAGTAACAGGTTTGATAAAATGAAAGCAGTATATAATTTTTATTTCGTAGGACCTTTATTTATAATAATCAAACGCAGAAACAATTCGGGCTTACACTTTTTGGTATAATCGAAGTAAACTAAATCTTGGACCATGGGCACCTTCATTGAACCTGGTGGTTGCCGTTAATGGACTTCGAGAAATTTGTTCTAGAGGTCCAATCAAGGTAACTTATTATAATTATCAATTATGATTAAATTATGGCATACCAGGAAAGACAAACAATACTCATACACTTACGACAAGCAAACAAACTATAGTTATATGCTACTTAGTTCCTAATAAAATTTTACATTTGACACATTAAATGAGATCAACAGGTCATAAAAATTAAGATATAATCAGACAGAAACACAGATATGAAAATAAACATATTAGAACCTAAGGTCACTTGTAGTAACTGCAAAGATAACACACATTAAAAAATAAATCTTCTAAAAAATGACAATCGTAATTTTTCCATAATTAGTGAAATACTCGGAGCCTACTCCCATAATTATGACAAAAAAAAAAACAAAAAAAGTTGCTATTATTGGACCGGTCCAACGGTGGAACTCTCTTGAGGTCCATTGATGGCAACAAAGTACTCGTTAAGAAAAAAAAAACTAAAATATACATGGACATGATTAGACAAAATTGAATAATACTCATGGAATCACAATTAAATTATCTAATATTTCATACCAGTGCACACAAACAAATATGAATAGAATGATACTTACATCAAATTGTTCCGAGTCAATTAATAAGATTTTGACCGCCGCAAACACAACCACACGTGTCACTCCTCGCCACGTGCTGCAGTGTCACTGAGGTAAGAGGGGGGTGCAACTGAGCCGTCTCGGACTCGTTTCGACTAGTTTGGGTGTTGCAAGCTTGGACAGTTTTGGAAATACCTTGGTGGTCCAATGAAAGAGCTAGTCCAATGATCGCCACTTTCCCCTAAACTTAAACTTTTTAGCTGTCATTTTGATACGTCAAACAAATAGTACAATACCGATACCGCAACAGGGCTGAATCTATTCCATTTGCATACTCTTTTGTCACAATATCTAGAAAAGCAATATTCTAACGAATTTCTGAAAATAGAGTGCTTATTGAAATAACTTAGAAGTCTAAGCAACATGTACACGAATTCATGATATCATTTGGGAGCTTTAATAAAAGGAGACACGACAGAAATAAATTAATTGGGTACCAAAAAAATCGTCCACATCGCTGTCGAGCGTGAGAAAAGTGTCCAAAACAATTCAACGCGGCGATGCATCTTGTCAGGCTCGAATTCAGTACAACGGAAATATTTTGCAGACTTATCTAATCTTTTGCTCACCCCCAGGTCCACTCACATGCAGTGCCAACGAAGTGTTGGTCAACTGTCCAACGTCCTGCGAGTCCGACTACTGTCCAAGGACCGAAGAAGACACTTTTGCTAAACCGTGTCTCCCGCACCCCGTGTGTCCGCCCCCTGTCTGCACGTGCGCTTTCAACTACCACCGCGCAGCCAACGGGACTTGTATACCCACTAGGGAGTGCCGTAAGTTTGCATCTAACTTTTTTCAAAGACTTTTGTTATTAGCGTTTACGCATTGTATAAGTGAAGACTGCAACTGGCGAGTAGTTTACTTGAATGATTTGATTGATTTGTACGCAACATCCTGAACAGTCATTCCAAAAAGTCATCAAACTTCGGAGATAAAGGGGGGAATGGTCAAATTTTTTCGTCAAAAGTCAATAATCATTTGGCGAAAAAAAAAGTTTTTTTTTGTGATTGTGAAAATTGCATTCTTTCAAAATGATTTTCCCCACATGGCGCCCGCCCCTCTTTGAATTTATAAAACCCATTTCAGTCGCTGTTCCAAAAAAAAATCTACACATTGTTATTTCTATCTTGTTTGAAAATAATTTAGCAAACTTAGGGCGGGTTGTTTCAACTACACTTAACGCACGCGTAAACGTTAAAAATGGTGCTAACTATCGTCAAATCAAAAAATTGAGTTGTTTCACAAAATGTCAGCGTTAACGCACGTAAAATATAACGTTTACGTTAACAGATGGTCTGACGTAACTTTAGTTGCGTCAAATAGAACAATATTGTGAAAATTCTTTTGAATTCCTCAATACCAGTTCTTCTGATGACACAAATAAGTGGTGGAATGCAAAAAAAGCTATTTAGGTAGGACCCGTGTCAATAACTTAGCCATTGGGATGAGCAGGAATTTATACCAGAATGTTTTGAAACAACGCTTCTAATTTAACGAACGTCAAACATCGTCCGTAATCGTAACTTTTTGACGTACGTATGTTACGTTAACCAACTGTTTGATACAACCCGCCCTTAATCAGCAAATTAGTAGTTCTTGAAATATCCAGCTGTCACAGAGGGAAAAACTTAGTCACACCATAAAAATAAAACGGAAACCCCTTTTTATTTTACCATTTTGTTACGGAACCCTAACAATCTTATTAAAAGACTAACTTTCACCCGCGACTTCGTACGCGTGTACCCCGTTTTTATCCGTTTCCGAAGGAATTTCGGGAAATCCTCTCGTAGCATCCTTACAGAATGTAAGGAAGCTACATGCGAAATATCAGCTTTCTACGACCAGTAGTTTCGCCTGTGCGTTGAGATGTCCATAAGTCAGTGAGTAAGGTTTGCCTTTTATACATAAAGATGATAATTTAATTATTCATGTATTAAAACCCTCCACAGCTCCCTTCGACTGCAGTCACAAATCTAACGAGGAATACAACCCATGTCCGCCTCTCTGTCCCACTGACGACTGCAGCCAAGCTTCACCGACAGGCGACTGTCCACGACTGTTTGGTCGCATAGGAATCGTACTGCGTTGTAATCCAAGATGTAGATGTAAAGAAGGGTACTGGAGACGAGACGGGATTTGTGTACCGTACGGAGAGTGTCGTAAGTGTCATGTATTTTTTAACCGACTTCCCAAAAAGGAGGAGGTTCTCAACTCGGTTGAATTTTATATTTTTACGTTGTTTACCTCACCTTAAATGAGAATTTTTCAAATCGGTTCATAAATGACGGAGTTGTGAGTACTTACAACTCCGTCATTTATGAACCGATTTGAAAAATTCTTATTTTATCTTCTCAATTATTGGTCCCATTTATTTACAAAATCGGTTTGGAAGTTTGGATTTTAAATCGAAATAGCTGGAATTCGTTTACTTGGATGATGGTTTATTGTCATCACGTCAACGAAATTGCGTATTTTGTAATTTGCGTACAACAAAAAGTGACAAAAAAACATCTTTTTTTACAAAAAACTACAACCGATTTCCAAATAAAAGAACTTAACAATACGTATCAAAAGACATGCAATGATAAAGGGAAATCATCAAATCACATGTACATCGTACTCTATGTAGGTACATAGGGATGGAGTGTCAAACTCAGCAGTTTCCTTCCATAATATGGCCGTTGCGTTCCAGGGTCGTAGCGGCTTTTTTTCTGATGATTCTGCAACCCTGCTCGAAATGACAATGAAGTAAAACTGCATTTGGTTTTTTCATTCAGAAGCCTTTCCGCGTGAGTCCGACTCGTACTTGGCAGGTTTTAGCTTATTTTAAAACTTTTTTTAGCTGGAGTTTGCCCTGACAACGAAAGATATTCAACACGCGTACAAGCTGAATGCAGAGCTCTGAACTGTACCCAAAAGGACCAGTCAGTACCCTGCATCCGACTGGACCCGAAATATTGCGAGAAGGGATGTGTTTGTCAAGAAGGTTACTTGAGAAATCAAGATGGCATCTGCGTACTGGAGGATAAATGTGAACGTAAGTAGAAACTAATATATAAAATGTTTGTTATCGAACTCATACGAAACAGTTCGACCGATTTTATGGAAATGTTGTGTGAATATTTGGTAGGTCTGAGAATAGGTCGTAGGCAATTTTTTTTATTTGGCAGAACAACGTTTGCTTGGTCAGCTAGTATAATATAATAGACCGAATCACTTTCAGGCTGCGGGTTTTTCCTGAGGTTTATGTTCACCATGTAAAGTTGAAAATTAGGGTTCTTTGATTTTTGGACTCCACAAAAGTTTGTCGGACTTCAAGCTCGAATATCACATGATGAACATCAAATTGTATCAACTATGATGCAGTACCGCTACGCCTCTTGCCAGTTGAATAGGTATCACTACATAATTATTATAAAACAAAGTCCTCCACCGCGTCTCTCTGTCTGTCTGTTCATGATAAACTCAAAACCTACTGCTGCATCGATTTTCATGCTGGTTTCATTAATGAATATAGTGGTTCGCGAGGAAGGTTTTAGTATATAATTTGTCAAGTTTTTGTACATACATTCCCAATGAGTTGCGGGAACGGGATCAAAATTTCATGATTACTTTTGGCCGATATCCACGAGGGCGAAGCAGCGAGCATTAGCTAGTCTGTAATAAGGGCCGGACGCTTACGCACGTTTTCCAAATTAGGTATCCCGATAAGGAATTTTTCGGAAAAAAAACTACTAACAATATTCTTATGTATGTTTAACAGCAACTTGCCCTGCCAACGAAGAACACGTCCCATGCATGCAAGGAGTGTGCAGAGCTAAGGATTGCTCAGAGAGGGGACAAGACGTTCCTTGTCCAGATATTCCTACAGAACAATGTGACAGCGGCTGTATATGCAAGGAAGGCTTTCTAAGAGCAGCAAACGGAAGCTGCGTACCGGAGGACCAATGTGAAGGTAAATAAAAGGTGGAATCGGGGTTGACTTAGAACGTGGTGAACTCTGTTTTATCTAACTAATATTATAAATACGACAATTTGCATGTTTGTTACTCAATCACGCCAGAACGGCTGTACGGATCTGGTTGAAATTTGGCTACTTTTTATCAGGGGAGTATACTCCCTAGGGATCACGCGGGCGAAGCCGCTGGCAGAAGCTAGTTATGTATATGAACAGTAAGTTTTTTGATGAACAATCCTCGAAAACCACTTCAGCTACACGTTTTAGGTTGGTTATATGTATATAGCCTGATAAGAAAATGTGGTATTTTATCATGACATCAAATTTTTTTTGAAGATTCAGATAAGTTGGTAAACAGAAAGCCTAAAAGCTAAGTTAAGCGCATTATGATTTAGTTCAAACATTTTTTCATATCCGAATTTCCAGAAAAGTAATTTAACAATGAAATCCAATTTTACCAGTTTGCCTTGTGTATTTAACATTGGTAGTTCAACCTTTTTTTAGATTTATGTTCAAAACTTTATATCTCCCCTCTCTGTTTGCTTACCTCAGTTCCACTCACATGCGGCACCAACGAAGTGGTGGAAAGTTGTCCAACGTCCTGCGAGTCCGACTACTGTCCAAAGACCGAAGAAGACACTTTTATTAAGCCGTGTGTCGCGCAGCTCACGTGTCCACCTCCCGTCTGCACGTGCGCTTTCAATCACCTCCGTGCTGTCAATGGGACTTGTATACCCACCAGGGAGTGCCGTAAGTTTTCGTCAACTTTTTTTTCCAAGATTGACACCCATCCGTTCTGGGCGTCTATGATAAAGAAAGCAACGAAAAAAAATTAAAAATATGAGCCACATTCGCGTGTTATGCAGTCATACGGAACCGATTTCCAGTCCTCGATATTCAAAAACATTTAAGAAGACGTGGCGAGTGGTTATTGGTTTACCTCAATATTTGTCGGATGTGTTCGAAAAACACGTTGGATTTCATTGTTCGCCGAAATCGGTCAACTGGGGATCTTCTAGCGTATGCCATTCACATCTGGAGTGAGGCCATTGAGAAGCACGGGGAAGCACTTGCGGTCTCCCTAGACATCTCGAAGGCCTTCGATAGGGTCTGGCACGATGGCCTTATTAGTAAGCTTCCTTCCTTCGGTCTGCCCGTCGGATTGTGTGACTGGATTGCAGATTTCCTGAGGGATCGGTCTATCCGAGTGGTCATAGATGGCTGCTCGTCCGGACTGCTGGATATTAATGCCGGGGTTCCTCAGGGGTCAGTACTCTCGGCAACATTGTTCCTGCTGCATATTAACGATCTGCTAAAACCCGGTACTTTTGGGTATGCAGACGACAGCACTGTTGCTGAGAGATACGTGTCTGACGCACGAGCTGGTGGGTCACAGACCCGGTCTCTCCGGGAGGCTATGGTTGAGCGCTTGAACGTGTCCTTACAGGCTGTCTCCGAATGGGGCGATGCCAATCTGGTCAAGTTCAATGCTGCGAAGACCCAAGCGTGTCTTTTTTCCGCTAAAAGGAGTCAATTCAACCCTGCTCCATCTCTCCGCGGTGTAACCCTGCCCATAACCGACAGACTTGAGCTTCTTGGTGTTACATTAACATCCACCCTCAATTTTGGCCCCTTCATAGAGGCCAAGGCTCAAGTGGCTGCTAGAAAGTTGGGGATCCTGGCAAAGGTGAGACGGTACTTCACGCCGGAACAGCTTCTTAAACTGTATCAAGCGCAAGTTCGATCGTGTATGGAATACTGCTCTCATCTTTGGGACGGATCTGCCAGATACCAGCTTGATGCCCTCGAGTCAATTGAAAAACGAGCCAAGAGGATCATCGGTGATGATAAGCTCGTCGAATCGAAGCTCCAAAGTCTTGAGCATCGACGCCGAGTTGCTGGCCTGTCGGTTTTCTATCGTTTACATTTTGGGGAGTGTGCGACGGAATTGCATAACTTAATTCCGCCAAGCCCGTTCCACCATCGGACCACAAGACGTACGGCGATGTACCACCGGTACATGGTGGACATCCCACCTATACTCACAAAACGTTTTGGGAATACATTCATTGTGCGTACAGCTAAGGAGTGGAATTCCCTGCCTGAGTCTGTGTTTCCTGATAGCTACAACCTGGGAGTCTTTAAGTCAAGAGTGAATAGGTTACTTCTAGGCAAGCGTGCTCCACCTTAGACCGCATCATCGCTTAACATCAGGTGAGATAGCGGTCAAACGTACGCCTATAAATATTAAAAAAAAAAAAAAAAAAAACACCAAAGAAACTACTATCTATCAAAATCTCTTCATACCTTATGCTAGCCTATAGAAATACATATTAGCACATAATGATACTTATCGAGTTTTAACCGGTTGCCGTTAATTCTAGCCCGTCGCCCCATAACTTTTTGTCTGTCAATGGATAATCGAACCTATCGAAGACGGGATACAAAAAATAAATTAGGTAAAATGTATATTTACTCATCTATTTTAACTTCCTCAGCTTCCTTCGACTGCAGTCACAAACCTAATGAGGAATATGACGCCTGTCCGCCTTTTTGTCCCTCTGATGACTGCAGCCAAGCTTCACCGACGGGCGACTGTCCACCACAGTTCGGGAACATAGGAATCGTACTGCCTTGCAACCCCACATGTAAATGCATCGAAGGGTACTGGAGACGAGACGGGATTTGTGTACCGTATGGAGAATGTCGTAAGTTTTATTTAAAATATGTAATTATAAGATTGGGTGTGCCATGTCTGGAGTAATAATTAGTTAACCGTTGTTATTATTAGGTCTTTAGATACCTGTTCTTTAAGGAAGGCATTATTTTTTTCTTCACAACCCTTTGTGTTTGTGCTCAACTCACACTAGGCCCGTTTTTGTTTTATTTCTTCAATAAATATTGTAAAACTTCCTCAGCTGGAGTTTGCCCTGACAACGAAAGATATTCAACATGCGTACAAGCTGAATGTAGAGCTCTAAACTGTACCCAAAAGGACCAGTCAGTACCCTGCATCCGATTGGATCCGAAATATTGCGAGAAGGGATGTGTTTGTCAAGAAGGTTACTTGAGGAATCAAAATGGTATCTGCGTCCTGGAGGATAAATGTGAACGTAAGTAAAATATAGAATCATCTTTAGTGGCGTAGCTTGCCTCAAAGGATCCCTGTATCAAACATTTTTGGGAGGGGCCTTTTTTAAGGGTATTTTTTTAACAAAGTAGGTCTAACTAAGGACTGTCATGGCAGCCCACGAAGGAATCGGCGAGACTAAATGTATAGCTTTGCGGCCATACGTCGGGGCTCTCGGTAGTCCGGTATACATAACTAACAGCATTCTTGCCGAGATCGATCCCTCTGTGTCCCGGAAAGTGTACAGCAGTGATCCTGGTTTGGCTGTGATTTGTAGATCTTTGGCAGTCGTTACAAGTGGTCAGGAGGCTATTACCTGAATGTGGTTCAACTGGAGTCTCTCTTAAATGGTTAGGAAAAGGTGCAAATGCTGATAGAAGGAAGGAACTAACTACAAAAAAAAAAACTTTTTATAAATAAATATAATCGACTTCCAAAATCGAAACACTACAAAGTATACAATAAAACTTTAGTTTTGAAAGTCGGTGTCAAAAAAACGAAAAAATAACTAAAAACACCGACTTACGATTGTACTTTTTTGTAAAAAAGTTTTAAATTTTCACTTTCAGTGGTGTAACCTGCGAGTGCGTACCCATTCACAGCGTGCCGGCGTGATGTTATGTTATGAACTGGTGTAAAAAATGAACAGATCTGCGATTTCAGCAATAACGATCCATTTGGTATAATTTATTAAGAATAAGAATAAGAATTTTATTAATTAAAAGAAAACAAACAAAGGTCACAAATTGTGTTATACAAAAATGTTTAGTTTCTTTACAAATTTAGCAAAAAAGAATTTTCAAAGACTTCCTGCACTAGGCTAGGCCTGTACCGCGGGAAGCTTTAAGGATTCCAATGCATTAACAAGTTATTAATTATGATATGCAGAATTTCGATAGAGTATTACTAGATAACATAAAAAGAAATTACAATTTAATTGTTCAGTTACAAGCATACAACATATTATAAATTAGATTAAATAAACTAGATAATTGCATTTAATGCCAATATTTATTTTATAGAACTATGAGATCACTATATCACAATAAGTGTTTTATAAAATACTCGGTGCTGTCATACGTCCAATCTGTTATTTCTTTGGTAATTATATTCTTTGCTTCACGAAGCGATAGGTTTCTTAAGTTACAAAGTTTGGTGAGGTTATTGTAAACGAGGGTTTTCATGTAGGAGCTGAACCTTTTGGCAAATTCTGTTTTAACGGGTATGATGGGTAACTTGAAAACACGTCTCCTAACCATGTCTTCATAGTCGAGTGAGTTTAGTACTTCTTTATGGGTAAATAGAGTGATTTTTAGTACGTATATTCTTCTAACACTGAGTAATTGGGTTTCTTTGTAGAGGAGAGTGGTTGGGAAACGGAAAGGCTTTTTGATCATTGTCTTAAGAACTGCACGTTGTGATCTTTCTAAGCCTATGAGATGGGAGGTACCAGAGCCACCCCAGGCTAGGATACAATATGATATTAACGATTCACATAGTGTGGTGTAAATTGTCCTTAGAAGTTTGAAAGGTGCAACATCCCTTAACTGTTTCATAACGTGAATGATCTTTCTTACCCTGGCAGAGGTAGCCGCAATATGCTCACTAAAATTAAGTTTTTCATCTATGATTACTCCTAGGTATTTTGTGTGCATTACTTTATTTATCTGCTTGCATGCGCATGTTGGTAAGTTAGGGCTAAGACAGAGATTTCCAGATGATTGACAGCTATGCACTATTAACCTTAAGTCAGGAGGAGCAGCTGAGATGGCAGTTTTATGAAAGCAGATGAAGTTTGTCTTTAACGTGTTTAAGGTTAGTAGGTTACTATTTAGCCATTGCACAACACGTCGAAGTCCAGTTTGTGACGAGGATTGCACTCTATCCCACGTTCGACCGTGAAAGATAATAACTGTGTCATCTGCATAGTTTATAATATTTGCATTTTCAATTTGAATTGATGAAAGATCGTTTAAGTAAACAAGAAAGAGCGTAGGTCCTAGAATACTGCCTTGAGGTGCACCGAAAGCAATGTCATGTGTGTTACTAATGAATGAGTTCATTTTAGTGCATTGTTTTCTGCCGGTGAGATAGCTGCGAAACCATTCGAGGCAAATACCACGTACTCCAATAGACTCTAATTTTCTCAGGAGAATGGGGATTGAGACGGTATCGAAGGCTTTTGCCAAATCGAGAAAGACTCCGATGCATGATAATCCATTATCAAGATGGTCAGAGACGGTTTTTGTCAAAAGTGATACAGCATGCTCGGTGGATCTGCCCTGGCGAAAGCCAAACTGTTGGTTTGATAGGATCTTGTTTGATTCCAAAAAACGAATAAGTTGTTTGTTAGTGATTTTTTCAAGCATTTTAGAAAAGGTACTTAGGAGAGAGATGGGTCTGAAGTTGTTAGGATCGTCAGTGGTACCACTTTTATGAATAGGTGTCACAGCTGCAACTTTCCAAATTTCAGGAAAAGTTCCAGTAGATAAACTAAGGTTGTAAATGTGTGTTAACACTTCAACAATATGGTTTTTGATATATTTTACGATTCGGTTTGTAATTCCATCTAAGCCTGGGGCTTTGCTATCGTTTAGTTGAAGGATAAGACTTTCTACATCTTCTGTACTTGTCGGATGGAGGAAGAAAGAGTTTAGGGGAGAATCTGAAACTTTAATTTTGGATGCTAGTGACTCCTGTGTTTCGTTGAGATGCATTAAAATCTGGTCCGCAAGTCGCTGCCCTACGTGAGAGAAGAATTTGTTACAAAAGTCTAGTGAGTCAATTTCATTATTTTTAATTTTACAAAGGTTATTTGTCTTGCATTTAGTTGGTACTTGGTTAGCGATTCGTTTGATTGTATTCCATAATTTGTTAGGTTGATCTTTGTTGTTTTGCAATTCTTGTCTATCATTTTGATTCTTCAATTTACGTAGGAGATCCTGATAAAAGTTTCGGTAACGTTTGTAAATTAAGTTTTTTACCGGGTCATTTGGATTATTTTAGCCTGCTTGTGGAGCCTGTCTTTGTGCATGGAACATTTGATCAAGCCAGGAGTCATCCATGGTTTGAGAGTAAATTTACGTTTGCTTATTTGAATGGTTTTGGAATTACGGTGTATAATAGATGACAATATTGTCATAAAAGCAAGAGCTGCAGCGTTCGGACATGTTTCTGTAGTAACATTTGACCAGTCTGCGTACTGTAATTCAGACTTAATAGATTCAAAGTCATATTTTACTTGTGATCTTTTCCCTCGCGGGGGTTTGGGAACGTTTGTGCTAATGCCGACCATAGCCAGGTCGTGATCAGTAACCGCTGAGGGGCATACAATGGATTCTATTTTTCCCTTAGTATTTACAAAAATGTGGTCAAGACATGCTTCGTTACGGGTTGGTTTAGTGATAGCCGTTCTGAGACCTAATTGTGCCATTAAACAAAAATATTCTGAACATGACTCCGGACGTTGAATATTTATATTAATGTCACCAGCTACAACTTTACAGGGGGTTTGAGGCATCTGCGTGATTATAGTTTCAAGAGAGCTGGTAAAGTTATCTGTGTTTTGGTAAGAAGGAGATCTGTAAATACCGAGAATTGATATGAGGTTAGGAATATGAATTTGCAAGCAGTCTGCGTCAATTAGATCAGGTTCAGTTACTACAGGAATCCAGCAGCTCTTGACGTATATTACAACACCACTGGCTTGATTTGTGTGTTTAGTGGATGCATATGAAATGTAGTCATCAATTTGACCTAGTGTCGCGTTATCGCTCAGCCAGCATTCGGTAAGGACTATTATATCGAATTCAAGATCCAGTCTTTTTAATGAAACTAGAAAAGAGTCCAGATTACGACGTAAGCTTCGAATGTTAAAAGTTCCAACATTCGAGTATATTGAAGAGTTCCGTTGCCTACCTCCGAAGTTCTTAATCAGATCTTCACAAAATTGAAATGGGACTAGTCTGGGAAAATATTCTTCCAAACAAAATAAGAATCATCCAAATCGGTTGACGATTGGCGAAAATATCACTGAAGAAACATTTTTTTCATGAAATCCCATCATCAGATCCTAACTTATACCTTCCGTCATCAGCTCATCAACAAGAGATTATGATTACCAAGCACAAATATCTGAATTGCGTTAAAAAGTTAAAGTAAAACATAGTAAGTGCCTATAAAATTTGAAGGTTTTCTCGATTTTCATCGAATCCCATCATCAGATTATGACTTAGTGACAATTGGACCACCTCAGGAGAGGCTTTCGAATACAAAAAGAATTTTTTAAATCGGTTCACAATCCGCGAAGATATCAGTGAACACACATTAAAAAAAATACATACACCCGAAAATAGAACCTGGTCCTATTTGAAGAAGTCTGTTTAAAATCATCTACGTTGCAATTCGATGAAACCTTATCGGATTCTTTAACATCAATACATTTTTATCTTCATTTGCACTAAAACGCAATAAGATAAAAGCATCTTTACCTAAAAGATTTTAATTTTTATCTGTATTCTGTTCCAGCTAATAAATGCCCGTTTTTGGAGCAGTGGCATGATTGCGCGAACGCGGTATGTAAAGCAGAGTTTTGCACTCAAAAAGGATTGCCAGTACCTTGTCCGTCAGTTTCGGAGTGCGTACCAGGGTGTTTATGTCAAGATAATTACTTGCGAGACAAATCTGGATTTTGTGTACCTCAAGAAGATTGTACTAGTAAGTGAAGGCGTATAATTATGTCATCGGAAAGTGGCAATTGTAATACATCGCGTGAAATTTAAACTGTTTTTTTAAATAAGACACGGGTAGATTGGGATCGATTGAATTCGAATAGGATTTATTAAGTACAAAACGTTTTTATTTCTTCATAATATCAAGACAATAAAATCGAATCAAGATTTATAAGCTAAGCAAAGAAAACTAACATATAATGTCACCGGAAAATAAGATTGTATTACGCAGCCTGCCATTTGGAGCACATGGTCCTCCAAAGATTTATAGCTATTTATGCATAGGCAATGTACACTGAGTAACACACTCTTTGTGATCTCTCTCCATTACTCACAGGTTTGCATGGCTTTACAAATGAGCTAGATCTTTTTTTATTAGCCTTTTGTATCTCACTGCTGGTTTTTGGGGGCCGAGTCACCCGCGTCCGTAAGAGAATACCCTTCAGCGAATCCCTACACGTGGTCCCCGGGTGGTGCTAAACAGGTGACACTAACCACCTCCGTGGTCTAGTGGTTATACCACCTGATTCAGACCCAGAGGTCCCGGGTTCGATTCCCAGCGGGGGCAAATTTTTTGCTCGGTTTGGTTGGTGGTAGGACTTCTTCTAAGTCCGCCTGGCAAGCTACCACCATCATGACTAAGTCTGTCGCCATAACAACAATGTTAACAGCATTGTTGTGTTCCGGCAGTTAGAAGTATGATAGCCAGTTCCTCTGTGTAAGAGGATTCCGGGTGAAACTCGCTTCCATCTTCGGCCTAATCATCACTTTCCATCAGGTGAGATTTGGGCCAAGAGTTTCCGCGTTTTGCATAAAAAAAAATTAAAAAAAAAGGCCTCTCCTTTTCTTTTCATACCTTTTGAATTATACTTGTGGTTTTTTAGATTTACTACATATTATAAAACAAAGTCTTCCGCCGCATCTGTATGTCTGTTCGCGATAAACTCGAAGACTGCTGCACCGATTTTTATACTGTTTTTACCAATGGGTAGAGTGGTTCACGAGGAAGGTTTTAGTATATAATTTTTTAAGCGGGTAAAGCCGCGGGCATCAGCTATTTTCCAATAAAAAATCATATTTCTTATTCTTTATTGCTCTCAAAAAATACAGAAAATTTACAATTGGCAGCTTTTGTACACACAAAAGCGAGCTTAATCTTCAATTATTTTATTTTAGTAACAACATTTATTGGTCGATGGGTGCGAGACGCACAGGACCAGTTGTTGTGGCGATACCTGAGGTAGGCCTATATCCAGCAGTGACCGTCTTCCAGCTGATATAATGATGAATAATATTAACAACGTCAGACCTTTCTCGGAACCCTGAGGTGCCGGACCTTTGGTAGGCCATACGAGGGACTTATTTTTGTTTTTTTTACAGCCCACGTCTGTCCAGCTAACGAGGAATGGTCCACATGTGCCCAAGCCACTTGTAGAGCACAAAACTGTACCCAGAGAGGAAAACCATTTCCTTGTCCGATGATCATGGACGGCTTCTGTGAAAAAGCATGCGTATGCAAAGAAGGTTACTTGCGAAACAAAGCTGGAAATTGCATACCCGAAGACCAGTGCCGTAAGAAATATTATTTTACTAGCTTCTGCCTTCGAACTGTCGAACCATACAAAAAAATGGAATGACAGCTCACGAGTCCTTCACTGCACCGACTGCACCTAAGTGTTCACGGTGAGATATCGACAGAATCGCAATGTAGATAAAAATCTTGTTTCTAGCTTGTGGTGAAAACGAAGTTCTGAACGACTGCCCAATGATGTGCAACACTGATTACTGCCCTCTATCGGCTGATGAGGAGCAAGTCTGCACCCAGGCGGACCCTTGCGTCCCGGGTTGTAAATGCAAGTTGAACTACAGACGCGCTGCAAATGGAACTTGTATACCAACTAGAAATTGCCGTAAGTCTTTATTTCATTCATGTTACATTTCTGCTGGACTTAAAAATTCAGTGTGACTTGGGCTATTTCAATTAGATGTTCCATATTTGTAATATATTGCAGAACAATGGTGGTATTCCTGCGATCAAATTAGGTAACAATTCAAAATCTTCAAATTGTAACTTGCAATGCAGCTTGCCAGTAGAAATATCTAGACACATATGCAATGGTTGAACGATAATCTCCAGATTAAAAGAATAAACAGTTCTGGTACAGAAGCTTTTTACAGAACATCTTATTAAAATGGCAATAACTCTTTCAGCTCCATTCGACTGCAGTGCCAAACCTAATGAGGAGTTTGTCGCCTGCCCTCCATATTGCCCGACTGACGAATGTGGCAAGCCCAGGCTTGACGGTCACTGTCCATTTAGAATAGGCGTCCTTCTGAAATGCAATCCTAAGTGCCAGTGTAAGGATGGATATGGCAGAGTCAATGGAATCTGTGTACCTTTTGAGGAATGCCGTAAGTAATGTCAAGTGTTCGATATTTTTTTTTGTGATACCTATGTCAGTAGTTATTTCCATAATATAGTTAAGCTTAGATTCCCTTTGACGAAATTCCTGTGGGCTGGTAAGATGCTTCAAATTCTTAAAATCGACATACAACGCATCTCCTGTGACAATTTTGCAATCAAGAATTATGATTTTATTTCTGAATCATAATGATCTGAAGATGCTCTGGTGGGCGGCAGGTGTAACGCGACAGGATAGAATCCGTAATGCGTGGAAGCTTTAAATTTGTACCAATTACATATAGAATCACCAAAAACCGCCTTCGCTGGTATAGCCCTGTCAAAGACGAAGCGAAGACCATGTGGTTCAAACTACATTAAAACTCCCAGAATGAAAGAGAAGGAGAGGCAGCCAACCTTGTGGACCTCCATGGAAAGAGACCTTATGAAAGCCCAATTGCACGAAACTACAACTCAAGATCGTTTGGCACGGCGCAGAAATGTGAGGAGACCCGAACCCCAATAATAGGATAAAAAGAAGAAGAAGAAAATTTCTGATCCATAATGCATGACACAAATGCCTACCATAAAGAGAAGAAAACATCTAGTAATTTACAGCTACTGAGGTCATAATATATAAAACCTGCGGCGTATTTGTTGAGTTTCTCCTACTGACTTGTCTACCCGGACAATACCTATTAGATTACCACATTGTTATGGTATCGGATATCCAATGATGAATCAAAATGATGATTACCAATTGGTAATTATATTACCATTTTCCGTAAATTATTCTTTTGTACTTTTGATATTTAAAAAAACTGGCCAAGTGCGAGTCGGACTCGATCACGAAGGGTTCCGTACCATTATCGTATTATACGATTTATGACGTATTAAAAAAAACTACTTACTAGATCTCGTTCAAACCAATTTTCGCTGGTAGTTTACATGGTAATATACATTATACATTTTTTTTAGTTTTATTATTCTCTTATTTTCGAAGTTACAGGGGGGATACACACATTTTACCTCTTTGGAAGTGTCTCTTTCGTAAACTATTCAGTTTAAAAAAAAATTATACTATAAACTTCAATATCATTTTTGAAGACCTATCCATAGATACCCCGCACGTATGGGTTTGATGAGAAAAAAAAATTGAGTTTCAGTTCTAAGTATTGGGACCCCAAAATTTATTGCTTTTTTTTTCTATTTTTGTGCGAAAATCTTAATGCGGTTCACAAAATACATCTACTTACCAAGTTTCAACAGCATAGTTCTTATAGTTTCGGAGAAAAGTGGCTGTGACATACGGACGGACAAACAGACAGACAGACATGACGAATCTATAAGGGTTCCGTTTTTGCCATTTGGCTACGGAACCCTAACAAGTCCGTGATTTAAATTTCTGATATATTATTTTTTTTTATCTATCATTAATCTTGCAGCCAACCTCTGCCCTACCAACGAGGTGTATTCCCCATGCGTCCAACAAACCTGTCGTCCGCAGAACTGCTCAGACCGTGACCTGGCCATGGAAACCTGTCCTACATGTAACGCAGCTGAGTGTCGACGAGGCTGTGTGTGCCAGGAGAACTATTACCGAAATGACAAAGGAGATTGTATTTCTTATGAGGAGTGTGGAGGTGAGAATGCTGCAATAACAATTACTAGGAGTCCGCGTTCACACGTTGATGATCATTATGACATGTTACGGTTGAAAGTTGGGATCGCACATCAATACCTTACGGTTTAAGGATTAAAATCCGACCCAATTAAACGGTCCCTGAATCCTGTAACTGTCCTTGAACTGATTTTCGCCGTTTTAGGCTGCGTTTCTACCAGAGATGTGCGAGGATACGTAGCGAGGGTTGTGATTATTAATAGCCAATATAATCGTTTGCGCTGAGCGAAGCTAGGTTGTTTATTGAAACGCAGCCTTAACGAAGCCATACTATCTCGCTCAGGAGCTAAGCAGGTAAAATTCGTATGAGTAACTGATCTACACAATGTGCTAAACATCCAATCCTTTCGATTTTGTTTATACGACTATTCGGTACCCAAGGATGTCTTATAATTCAGTTGGGCCCAATGTTGGGCCGAATTGGGTGAATATGGTGGCCCAATTTAACGTGCAATGTTTTTTAGGTAAACATAGCGGAATCTAGCGAATAAATAAGAACCAGACCGCGTTTTTTTTTTTTAGTTGTACAAACGAGTAGACGAATGTCATTTTTACATAATATAGTATATACCATAGTCACGAGTTTGTAAAAACTAACGTTTTACAGTAAATTTGCGAGAAAAATTAGACTAGCAACAATCTTTGCAAAGTATTAATGGCTCGAATTTGCAAATTTAAAATTAGAACTACGTCGTCGTCTCATCTTTGTCTCAAGAGCGCTACCCCAGGTTCAATTATTCAGCTTATTACATGTTACATTTTATTATTTTGATGATAATATATTCTACTTTTTTAACGGAACTTAAAAATGAATAAGCATTGCCTTTCGGACGTTCCATTTTTAATTTAGTTGAATTTAAAGTACTTAAAATGAATGAGCTTTAGTTTTATGTGGCGGTTATTTTTAATCTGTGGTATTCGCGATTTTCCCGCCATGGAAAGTTGAAAACAATTTTGTTGATAAATTAATTGAGTATTATTGAAATATATTTGGAAGCATTAAAAAGAGTTAATATGCTATATTTCCAGCTTTAATTTTTTTTTTCTTATTCTCGTATTTTGAATCTCCTTGGTGGAATTCCTGTATATTTTTTTGAAAATAAAAAAAATAACCGAATGGAATACGCACGCTTGGCTGTACGGCGATAAACGGAGCGTTTGGTAAAGAAGGTACTTAGGTGAGCGTGAGAGTACCTACTTTACCGCACGTTCCATTGTATGGTGCGTAATGTTTAACTTTCGAACAATGTACACAGGCTTCGTAAATGCATTTTTTGAGCAAGTGTATTGTAAAATATTAATTGATTTAATTTTTTTCTACAGTACTGATGTGCCCAAACGCTCATGAAGTCTACGAACCTAACTTCATGGAGTGTCCTCCTAATATCTGCGATTCTTTGGTGGCGAAATATAGCTGTGATCCCAAGCAGAAAGTGGGACCAGGATGTCGTTGCAAGGATGGGTACTTGAAGTTAAACCAAACAGAACCCTGTGTTCCTATCTGCGACTGCCCACAAATGGAGTCTTCGGCTGAATGACCAAAATAACTGGAATCTTCATTAAAATTAAGTATCTTTGAACTTGGTTTCATTTTGATAGTTTTCTGATATCCATTTTATGTTCAGTGAGTTGCAACGATTTTTTAGCCACATTTTTCTCGTCTCTTTGATTCACATGATCATATTATCTCAGACGACTCTCGGTCAGTTTCTCCGATATTGAACTGAACTTTGCCAGGAATTAGTTGTAATTTGTTACTATACACATCTCTTTTCCTGAATTTGTTGCAAAAGTTAAGACGTAAACGCAGAACAAGAAGAATAGTTGGCCCCTAATTCCGCCACTTGCCGTAGTCATCACCTGTGATTCTGATTACACAGAAACTAAATATTGCATAAAGGCAAATGATGCATCGAAATAAAGGTCTTAATTTAGAATAGTTAACTTGACGCACTGGACACGCTCACTCAAATAATTCTCAAAGAGCTTGAGTTGAACATTTTTCCATCTTCCTAATAAGAATAGGAACAGAAACCGTGTCGAAAGCTTTGGCAAGATCTAGGAAGATGCCCAGGACTTTCTCTTTCTTCTTATTATCGTTTACCAAGCTATATTCTCCACATTAATCCAAACTTGGTTACGTTACCTGTCGATTAGTATCTACTATAACCAAGCTTGAACCTAATTTGAATAACGAAATAAACACCATTGTATTTTAGGCACTATGGACAATTAGTTGCTAAATGGACAATTAGCAACTAATTGTCCATTTAGCAATAAATTCAGGAAAAGAGGTGTGTATAGTAACAAATTACAACTAATTCCTGGCAAAGTTTCAAGTTTTATGAGTTGGCCGCGCGGTGGAAATGGACATGATATTGGGGCGACTTTAACTACCACGGATTTGATCGTTTCATACTGTGTCCAGTCTTATCACCCCTCCAAACCACCTTAGTACCTTCATCTCCGCAGTGTGAAACTTATGCACATGGGTTTTATTCACTGGCCAACATTCCGCTCCGTACATCCAGCCAGCCTCACAGATTATAAGGAATTGCAGAAGATCTTTTCAGGCGTTCTGACATAAAAGAGTATAAACATCCATCCATCCTCACAAACTTTCGCATTTATAATATAAGGAGGATTAGTAAGAAGTAGAATTCTTTTTTAAGTAGAACTTACACAGCAAGAAGCAATTGCTTTGCTATTTGGCTATTTGTCATTACGCCCCAGGAGTCTTACTGCAACGTCTTAAAACTATCATGATTCCGATGCGAGAGAGAGACGGAGGTAACATTATCCTTCATCATCTTTTCCTTTCTTCATTATCTTTTCTTTTTGCATTGGCACTTCGTTGTGCAGCCCCAAAGATGGTCTTGTTTACGCTACAGTTAGTTTATAGGTAATAAAAAAGATCAAGTACCTGTCGTAACATTTTATTTTTTGTAGCTGTGTACATTATAATTTTATTTATGTAAAGTGGACGTCATAATGTCTTTATCCCAAAAATAATTGTAATTTATCTTATTGACGCATATACTTCGGCATTTTATGGTGTGCAGCCTTATGGTCGCATAGCAAATCCGAGGTCAAATATACAAATTCAGGTTTCAACCTACAAAAGCTACCACTCAACCATTTATTCTCGCCTTGTTAAAGAGTCACTTTGAACTATTTTGACTCGAAATTCTATATTAATACAAACTGAGAACGGAACGCAAATGGTGCTAATTACATAGAAAATACCTTGGTGCTAATTACATAGAAAGTACCTTAACATTTTGAAATAGGTATGCAAACTCCGAAAATGTTTCTTGCGTATCCCTTATCGCAGTAGCATCCTTCGTAACAGAAGTAATCGTGACATGTTTGCCCAAGAGTGGCACACGTGGTTCTGCAAGCACTTCCACATTCATCATAGTGTTCGTTCACCCCAAAACAGCGAAAAGGACCTGAAAAATCAAAATGTTTTGAAATAAAATTGTAAAATTCAGGACAGGAGTGGAATTCCCTGCCCGAGTCTACTTTTCCTGATAGCACCCTACTAGGGTACTATCAGGAAAAGAAGTATTTTAGTGAAGAGTGAATAGGTTAATTCTAGGCAAGCGTGCTCCATCTTCTACCGCATCATCGCTTACCATGAGGTGTGTATAGTGTAGTGATCAAACGTGTGCCTATCAATCCGACCGTGTGGTATCCCTGGGCCAGCCAGATGGCCATGACCCTCTGGGATGCGTTGGGGTAACGGGCAGGTCGCTTCCTCAAAGTAAGCGCCCACACCGGCGCCCCATAAAGGGCCATGGACCGCATAAACCCCGCATAAAGCCGGCCGGCGGGAGACGTTTGGACCCCCTAGATTGGGCAGAAGCCATTTGAAGGCAGCACCGGCCCACCCCAGTCTAGGAGCCAAACGTCGGAATTGCTCGACGAACTTCCACCGGCTGACGAAGATGAGACCCAGGTAAGTCATCGTCGACCCGACATCGTTGTGAACTACTGTTATTTAAGATCCCGATGGTGGCCTGTTCCGAGAACCATGGAAGCACATGGCTTCGGACTTGTACAGGGCCACCTCGAGACCCAACTACTAGATCCTCTCAACCACTGTCGCAACCCCGCGTATCACAGCGTCGCCTGCCGCCTGGTGCGACCTTCCTTGTGCTAGTACCAGTGTGTCGTCAGTGTAGCAGACCTCGGTGACGCCAGGGATGTCGGCGCGCAGCACCAAGTCGTAGCTGATGTCCCACAGGAGCGGCCCCAGAACCGAACCCTGTAGAACACCGCATGACATCTCACGCTGGTTCCACTCTCCCAGGTGACCGGGGTAGATGACGGCTCTCTTTGTCAAGTAAGCCTCGAATTCCCGACGGAGGTAGGTCGGTATCACTATCTGGTAATACCGAAGTGCCTCCCTGATGCTACTCCCTACGTGGAGCAACGCTGTGTCCACGTCGAGGTGATTGGCGACAGCGACCTCTCGCGTCCGGCCCTGGTTCAATCTATCAATCTATGGTCCGGAGCGAGGAGGCATGGGAAGCGGTCACCACCTTCTGTGAAGCAGTAATGCTAGCGAAGGAGGAGGCCGAGCACGTGAGGGAGACCTCGCGCCCTGCCACCGCAACAGAAGAAGACGGCCCAGGCGTCGGGAGTCGCAGGGCCCAAAGAAATTACTTGCACCTAGCCAAAGACTACATTGTATAGTAAGAATTTCAACTGCATGGCAGTCAAAATCTATAATAAATTACCCCCACGCATCAGTGTTGCCCATAAATAAATTCAAGAAAACTATTTGCCAGACTTTTAGACAAATGTTTTTATTCTGTTGATGAATTTTTAAATTATAAATGACAATACATGATATCAATACTTTGTGTGTATGTACTCTTATTGATTTATATTGTATTTTTTACATTAAATTATTATAAAATTTTGACATTTCATTCGTAAATATAAATAATTGTGCTCATAAAATTTGACATCGTATTACAATTACATATTTTCAACTAATTTATAATAACTTAAGCGGGCATGTATCTTTTACTTAGTTTCGATTACAAACTTTACTTTAACTTGACTTGTAATTTAATTTAATATTTCTACACCGGCAACGCTAGTGTATGTGAGACTGTTTAAATTCAAGACCTTAATGTACCATATACTCAGAAGTGAATTATCATTAATTCATTCACCGTAGGCGTGGGCCCACGGACGTAGAGCATTGGGTGGCTCGCCATTTGATCAGAACCAGGCCCGGGTCGACGGCGCGCTGTGTTCCACACACGCTTCAAATAGTGGTCAGCAAAGTAGATCGGACCCGGTAGGGCCAGTGCCTGCAGGGGTTGCGGATTTCGTTCGAAGGAGTCACCACGGCCCTATAACGCAAAGGGCATTAGGAGGAACTTGGATGGGTTTAGTCAGTAGGAGTCTGACACTCCCTCTTTGTGGAGTTTCTTGTACGTTTTTCTCCAGATCTACGCTTTGGAACGTGCAAATAGCCAATGTTTTTGACTGACCGACCTTGACATTTCAAAAGTGCCTGTAAATGGTTTATTTGAAATAAATGCTTTGAATCTTGAATCTTAAATCCTCCTATTTTACCCATAGCGGGAGGAGTCATGAAATATTTTCTTTCGAATAAGCAAGCTGAAGTGGCAAAGGGCCGGCAAAATTAGCCGTAGAATCGATGACCGTTGGGGTAGGACGAGTTCTTGAGTGGAGACTGCAAATCGGCAAACGTAAGGTAGGACGCCCTCAGGCTAGGTGGAGCGACGATGATCGAGGTGATTGAGCCAAATGGCGTTCACTAGGAGAGGCCCATGTCCAGCAGTGGACTGTTGCTGGATGAGAGTTGCCGGTGATCGAGCCAAATGGCGTGCACTTGGAGAAGCTTATGTCCAGCAGTGGACTATTATAGGCTGATGATGATGATGATGATAATGTTATGCATTTGATCTCATTTTCGCGGTTTTAAGATTACAATATACATAAACAGACGCACGCATACATTTGCTAAGCTTTATAAGCTTAATGAATGCCACCAATACTACAATTAACGTAGCTACCTACTGGGCCAAAACAGTATTAAGAGTTAACCATCGACTCGAAAAGAAGAAAAATGAACCTTTACAGGCCTAATAGGCAGGGGTCATGTCATATCACCCGCAAGCAGGTGGCGAAATCTCTTGATAGAGAAGTCGCAAAAACAGTTGAATTAATTCGGTTTATCGGATGTCTAACTATGTTCTAAAAACTTAACATCGTTACGATTTACGTTCGTTCAAAATAAATGAAGAATCAACTTTTATCAAAGTAATTAGAATATCAACACGTTAAAGTTAAAAAATATAAATATCTTAATGGTCCAAAGCCATAAAGAAAGCTATTGGATATAGCATCACATAACGATTTACACTGCAGAACAATGAATAGCTTGGAAACGCGACGTTTGTGGTCATCATCATCCTCAGCAGTTAGGGAACGACGACGAAGAAGAAGAAGGCCACTAAAATACGCATAATTTAATTATACACCACCATCAAGAAGGTGATTAATACGCATAATATTGACCAATATTTGTGGGGAAAATTAGGGCAACATTTCCATTAAAACGGCCATAGAAGAAAAAGGTACTAATTTGCCGATTAAGCTGTATGATTATTATTTACAGATTTAATTTCAATGAATTTTGCAAGTCACTCGGCTGAAAGTCACACATATTCATCAAACTGTTATAGGTAGTTGCTGCGGCATGTTGCTCTGGTCACGTTATTTTCAAAACCATTAAATTCCCGGTGAGCCTATGCCTATGCTATACGTCGTGACGCCGACGCCGATGGCATCGGGTTACAGCTCCATAAAAAACCTTATTCTCCACTTACCTATACTGCGCCGATTCACACACTTGAAACGGTTATGGATTGTTGAATGACGACGGTATAATATACAATGTAAAAATCGTATTACAACTCGAAACGTAAACATTGGTGTATTCAAATAAGCGAGCTGGCTCAAAGCACTTATTGTTATTGTCCTATTATGTTGATTTTTGACAAATCTGTTGGATCCATTTACACGAAATTTTAGTCATAAAAAGACAAGTAATCTAGTGGTAATGTTGTTTTACGCTGTTATCGATTTCTGCAATATTCAAACTCAAATTTCGTGTGCACGTTGACATCATTTTGTTTTACGTAATTCATGTTTATTTTACATAAACAACAAACATCTTTTTTTAGGGACTTTTGTTCTTTGAACATTTTAGCCCCGTTAAGCCAAAACTGAGCAATACAGCAACACGATTATTAGTTATGGGACATAAAAAAGTAAAAATAATTCAACAATAGTATGCGAAAACCGGGGTTCGAACTTACAACGAATCACTCGGAAGGCATTCATTGTTCCGCCGGGTCTATAAAGTCAGTAGACTTTTAATATAAATAGCCGATATTGTATTATGTCATGGTTATTTACTGCTTAGCTCCTCGATGATATAGCGTGATGGTTACAATTTCTTGGATTAAAACACTAGCTACACTGAACGAATATTATCTTAACTTAAATTATATCATTGACAATTCAGAAGTGCCTGTAAATGGTTTAATTGAAATAAATGCTTGAGTTTGAGTTTAGTGGTACTCTACAGCTAACACGACCCCTACAAAATCGCAGGAAAGCTGCCTAGCCTTTTCCCAACTATAGGTATTGGGGTCGGCTTCCAGTCAAACCGAATTCAGCTGAATACCAGTATTTTACTTGGAGCGGCTGTCTACCAGACCTCCACAACCTATTAACTGGGTAACACGGTACCTTGGTAAGACTGGTGTCAGATTTTCTGACTATCCGTAACGACTGCCAAAGATCTCCAAATGGCAGCCGGGACCAACAACTTAACGTGCTTTCTGAGGCACGGAGGAAACTCGGTATGTTAAGATGGTCACCCATCCACAGACCGACCTCGGCAAGCGTTGCTTAACCTTGAAGATTGACCTGTGCGGCTGTTATTATTTAGACACGAGCATTTTATTACAAAATACGGAATTTCGATTACTGGATGAGAAAAAACCATCATCCAAGTAAACGAATTCCAGCTATTTTAAAATATAATCCAGACTTACCGAGTTGAACGGGTAGACCTGGTAGGCCGCTGTTATTGGGTTGTTCGGGCTCAGCGGGTTGGCCTGGATATCCTTGCTGTTCAGGATAACCAAAAAGTGTCACAAATATTTTTAATAGCTATATAATAGTCTTCCTACTGTTCTAAATGCGAAAGTACCTACACACACCAAAAAAGTTTGCGATCACTTTGAAGAATCGTTTGTTTTTTTTTGTAATGGTAGATTATATTATGATTTCTTCTTCTTTTTAGATTCTATAATTTAAAATATAGAATAAGAATATAAAACAATAAAACAGTTCAATTGTATTTTCCAAATAAAACGGCTTTCAGTCCTAGCAAAAAATTTACTAAATCACAATTCTGAATGAGCGTATCATTCAGAATTGTGATTTAGTCAATTTTAATGGATTTAAAATACTTTTTCGCGGAATGCTGTAATTCAAAAAATGCCAAGAGGATTATCAGAAGTTTTACGTGCAAGAATAGTAACTTTGAGGGAAGAAGGATACACCACGAGAGAAATAGCATGCAGAGTTGCAATTCTGTGTCGTCACCTCGTTGCAGAAGTACCACGGGATGGGTAATTTAGCTGACCGACCCCGCAGTGGTCGCCCAACTGTTCGGACTGCTGTCCAAAAGCGCAATATTAGACTGCTGGCAGCCCGTGACGCAACAATCAACGCTACTAAAATAAAAGCAGAAGTTCGGGTCGCCTCTGGGCTTGAAGTTAGCACTCAGACCATTAGGTATTGCTTGCACCAGGCTGGATTTCTAGCACGGAGGTTTTGGCGAGTACCTCTGAATTACCGGCAACGTCAACGATGGAGATTGCAGAGGGCGTCGGCAAAATTAAGAAAATGAAGAAGAAAACATTTGGCAAAATCGTTTCTTCGTTGACGAATCGCGAATCAGTACTAATCCAGATAACTGGAGACCGTGAAAGGCAAAACACTGCCACTGGAACATTTCAGCAAGGTGGGAAATCGGTGTCCTGTTGGGGTGGTATTATGATTGGAGCTAGAACGCCTTTGATCCCGTATCGAAGCGTCATGACTTTAAATTTAGATTTTTTTGATTTAAATTTATTTAGTTTATTTCTCTCATATAGGTACAATGTCAGTAGGTAATTTATACATAAAGTTAATTTATTGCCTTACGCTAGAACCTTTGTGAGAGCTGGAGTCTGAACTAGGTTCATCAGGACCTGTATGACAGATCTCCAGGCTCACACCCCTTTTAGTATTATCTTATTATACGGCATCATTTAGATTGTACATAAAACTAGAAGCAAACAGTTTTGATAGAGAGTTAAGTCTATATAATAGAAGTGTGGGTTATATTTGTAATGTAAAGTGATGTTATTGTGTATTGTATGTGTGGTGTGTGTAGTGTGTGAGGGTGTGGTGTGTATGTGCATGTAAGTCATATGACAGCAGACATGTATGAAGAAATGTCTATTATTGGAATTTTAAGACCATCCCAAGTAAACCATGGGCACCAATTTGTACTGGTCGATAATAATGCGCCCGCACATCGAGCTCAACGAGTCAATGCTGATCTCCAAGATTTCGACATTACAAGATTAGACTGGCCTGCCGGCTATTTGCGGCGAGCTATTTAGAACCGTCAGCCACGTCCCCAGAAAGTGCCAGAGCTCAGGGAAGCAGGGAAGCATGGGACAGGTTACCAAGAAATCCTGGATAACTTGATCCTCAGCATGCCCAGGAGGATCTCCGCATGTGTTCGAGCCGAGGGAGGAGTTATGTTATTTATTTATTTATTTAAACTTCATGCGCAATAGTGTTACATGGGCGGACTTAATGCAGCAATGCACACCTGCAAACCTTTTATTAATAAATTATTGTTTAAGTCTGGTTAGTCTTTTTCTTTCTATCAAAGTCCTGTTAAAATTACATTTTCATTAATTACTGAATTTTTGTTCATAAAAATTAAAAATAATTTTTCTTTTTTCATTTCAAAAAGGGGTTTTCTATTTAAAGAAAACACACAACAAAGATTGTTTCTTGATAAAGTAAAATTAAAAAAATACTCGTATAGGTATACCAGCTTAAGCTAGTGATCACAAAATTTTTTTGGATGTGTTTACATTTGTTTTTTCGCCATTCTTCCCCGTTATAGCAGAGCGAGGTGGTTTTTTAAATGGAATACAGATATTTTAAGTGATGTAGGCTACACTACCGCGAAAAGTACTCCTCACTGAAACCTGTACGAATGCTAAAAGGCAAAGCTATAAAACAGAAAAAAGTACCTACTTGGTTGGTACTACCGGGCTGTTCGGGCTGTCCGGGCTCTTCGGGAAATCCGGGCTGTCTGGGCTGTCCAGGCTGTCCGGGGTATTCTTGTTCACCATGTTGTCTTCTTACTTCCTGTGCTGGCACTGAAAAATACATGGTGGATAGCTACAGAACATTAACCATGTAAAATTTTTATTTAAACGCGAAATGCTGAATAAATTTAGGATCGGCGTAGCATAAATGCCGTTTTCAATAAAATCTACCTCAGAGGCAAACCTTAGTGCGTTTTTTAAACTCAAACTACTCACTTTTTTAGTATTGACAGAATTAAGCTTATTTTTTTACCAGAGCCTGATTGCTATTTACAGATTGATATCTATAAAGTAGGTACTCGTATTTAAGCGAGACATGAAAATGACTTATAGCGGGGACGAAAAGAAAAAATAATGATTGCAAAACAATAAATATAGAGATATTTGGAATAAAATAAAATTCCGCATAAATTGGTCATGGGTCCGATGAGTTTCTCGAGTTGTTTTTTTTTTTTACTCTCAAAATTTCATCAATTTCCATAATTTCATTGTTAATTTATAATCCGTGGTGCTTTGCAACTGGGCTTAACTCAGTTGTATATGTCACTTGGTGCCTATTGGCCTAACTCAAATCTGTCTCCTGCTTGATAAGGAGGGAAGTGGAAATTATATTTATTTTTTCCTACTCCTCCGCTGTACTTTCTGATTAATTTCGATGCGGGATCCAAGACAGTTGAATCGTTTCTCCGGGACTCGTCGGGCTTCATTAGCTCGGCGTTTTTCTGGTGGTCGCCACTGTTGATTATGGCTTTCAGGAGTTGCAGTGGTTGGGAATGTGTGGCGGGCTTGTCCCATAAAAAAAAAAAAATGTCCCCCGTGGCTTCGCTCCCGTCAACTGGCAAGGTTTTCAATTTGTTTCATTCATAAGAACCTTCTCCTGACAATGACAAACACAACAAAAAAAGAATTAGTGAAATCAGCCCAGCCGTTCACGCGTGATTAAATAATGTCAATGGCAATTTTGTTCAAAATTTAATACTTATGATGATAACGTATTTATTTGGATAAGGATTAATAAAAAACTTCCTCGCAAATAATGCATTATTTTAGAACAAATTTGATTACCATAAAAAGGGTTAATAATAGTGAGTTAACCTTAAGGGATAGACATATGCTGTCCAGGACTTTTTTTTAGAACTTTTAAAGAGGAATAATTTCGTAATACTTTATTTTTGCGTAACTTAACCTCTAGTGGCCCGCTGGGTGAACCGTTTACGCAACGCACGCAACGGAAGCTTTTTTCCCGCTTGCAACATTTATTATTGCTGCTCCGCTCCTATTGGTCATAGCGTGATGTTATATAGCCTATAGCGTTCCTCGATAAATGGACTATCCAACGCAAAAATAATTTTTCAATTCGAGCCGGTAGTTCCTGAGATTAGCGCGTTCAACCAAACAAACAAACAAACTCTTCTGCTTTATAATATTAGTATAGATTTCTGGATACTTATAAAAAAAAATAAGTATTGTGTTATTCAAACTTAATTACGGTCAAGATTAAGTTTGTACTGATCAGTCTGTCAGTCAATTTGTCAGTCACTTAATTTATAGTAAACACACAAACAAAAATACTCTGAGCACTTACCTCCATCACTCAACAGTATACAACAGGACAAGAGCACGATAAAGCTCAACATCTTGACGACGTTTGACAAACAACGACGTGTCTGATCATTTTATAGTACTTTTTGTGACCCAGTTAATGTAAAATAAACAAATGCCGCCCTCGCAGAATAACCGCGCAAGTGCAAAAAGTCAATTTACCACACTGAACAAGTTAGGTTTTATGTCGTCCTCGTAAGGCCCAACCTAAATTTAGGTCGATATACATTACGACCCAATGTACTATAAAAATAGGTACAAGTAGTTGCGGCCCAGAACTTTGATTTAGTAAAAAAGTTTTTAAATGTAATGCTTTTGGCTAAATTCTTTTAAGGGGTATTTCTTATACCTAAAGTTAACTATTTCATGCAAAAAACCTTTTGAAATTATTTGTCCTTTTTTTAGGTCACTGGGCCATACTTCTAAATATAAAATTAGTTTGAATAAATCAAATCTTTGCAGTTATTTATCATGGAATTACAAATTATACCAGAAATAAAAAAAAAAATGTGAAAAAAAATTATTTCTTCTCCTTTTATTTAAATCTTATCTATTAATCCTAAAATTATGACTTAGAAATTAGACTAACTTTTACAATAAAAACCCACCGACCTTATTTTGGGACATAGTTTTTATCGTTCGTATATTACTGAATTAAAATGACTTTACATTGAAAAAAATGCGTAGGAACAAAATATGACATTTCGGCAACTGTTTGCAATACATTTCAGACATCACCATGTAATGATTATAAAGATATGAATAGATTTTCTGACCTATCTCCACGAGGCTTCCATTCACGCGAGATGAAACGTCAAAAAGACAGATTATTGGTTCAAAAATGTCAAGTTGACATTGTCAAAATTAGAGATGCGTTCAAGGTTAATAATTTGTAGATGGCAGATTTAAATTGGCGGGATTATTTAAACCAAAAAATACGTTTAAAAATCATGTCATAATTTTAGGTCGCTGGGCCGTAATAAAATGATTTTAAAAAGTGTCTTGGGCCGGAGTCTCAACATTTTTTTGTCATTAAATTAGGTAGTTGGGCCTTACGAGGAATGTTTTTCTAGTCTAATTAATAATACTAAGTACAGTGTAACTGCACTGTGTGTACAAAACATGCACTATTTTTGTTCAGTTATTGATAAAAAACAGGTAACAGAAATATTTTAGTTTATTTTTATCGTTAATGTTACTTTTAGTTTTTTTTTTCTTGTAAAAATTGATTTTTTTTTTGTTTTGCAAAATTGTTTTACTTGAATTTTCTTTGCATTTCTCGCAGAACAGTAATACCGTTAATGGGGTATTACGCGTTTATGTAGTCGAAAAGTTTCTGAATATTCGTTTTTGTTGACAAACATAAACATTTCTAATAGTAAATTAATCAGCCTCTTAAAACTCTATAGTAAAAAAAATATGTTTGAAAATTCTTTGTAATAATTATTGGATTTCTTTAATCGTCTTCCTTAATATTCAATTCAACTAGTCATAATGCATGTTCAGCTTAATATTATGACAAAACGAACAACTTTACCAATTACATAAATAGTTAATGTCTGATTATTTTGGTTCTTTATTGGAACCTACATCAACTTTATTATAAGAGATCAATATTTTATGACGATCTGAAGGGAAACCTTTGTTTTAATTCTTGGTCTGGTTTTAGCCTCTTTTACTAGGGACCATGAACAACCCTTATAATTTAAGTGGGCTAGTAAACGCTTTCAGCGTGAAACTGTGCAGAACTTATTGAAAAAAAAAAAAGCGTTTTTACAGATGATTTATCAGATTTATGATTTTTAATTATAATAAATTATATTCTACTCAAGTTCCTGGAAAATCATAAAAACAATAGTTGCCAAGATATTAAAGATTTCATAGCTATTTACTGGTTCATGGGTATGGTTAACATGCCAGCTTACACAGATTATTGGTCCAAAGATTTACGTTATGATTGTTATGATCCAATCGCCCGAGTATCAACTCTTTTTCTTTCTTTGTTTCTTTTCTTTCAGTAATGTGTCATTACTTTTTTTTAAGCAAATACGGCGTTACATGCTACTTTCAGCAAGGTTGGGCGCTTAAGAAACCGCGCTTAACCAATGAAAAGGCAGGCTCTGAAAGCCTGCATGTTCAGTGGTAGACCACAGGACAGTTGGGCAGTTTTTTTACTACTCTAAATTAATTCATTACCTAAGACAGGAGATGGGTAAATTCTCACTTGGAACTATTCGTTCGAATAGGCTACGGGGTGCTGAGAAAAAGGTGATCACGGTCTTGTCAAAGCGGGAATGACTACCTGGGAATTATTAAACAGACCATCTGGGTTTAATTTTAATAATACATACGTTCACTGCCAGCATGTTGGGGCACATTCAGTGTCTAAAATTTAACTCTACTGCAAACAAACTAAGAAGAAGTGTGCAGAGCCCTGTCCCGAAATAATCAATCATTACAACTCACAAATGAAGATGAACTGGCGATGAGCATCGCCAGTTTTAAAACAAACCGCCAAAGCATTCGTTGGTATATACATTCATACATTGTGTGAGGACTAGATTGGCCATTCTCCAGTATTCAGTACCAAGGAGAGGTGCAAGTTAAGCAAAAAAAGACTTTTCTTTACCTTTTGCATTGTATCCTCTTGGGTACATTGACTTGTGTGAAGGAAAGAACAGTTACTTGGAAATGTATCTCATGCGATACATACAATATCTCAGAAAGTAAACAGACTGTAGGTACTTTAAAAAAAAATTCTTAATAATGAATAATAGGCCATTTACGAACAGCCAAATAGTTTGTATCACAGTAGAAAGAGAGAAAGATATCGCTTGAATAGTCCAAAATCCAACTATTTGGTGGGCAACTACGTTTCCAATAAAAATTAAGACGGAAACGAAATGTAAAGGTTATTATCGTTGTATTGAGTTCTTGATTTTTTCTGGGATCGCACTTGTATCTAGTATTCAAACCAAAACAAACGCGCAATGGACAACGCCGCTAAAGTGATGTCTCAGTTGCACCTGAAAAGTATGGTTATATACATTACACAATGTAGGGCTTTAATTATGGTAAGCATTTATATTGCAGATTTTTTTATTTTGGTTTTAAATAAAGAATAAAGTAAGTAGTAACTTTTCGTAAATTCGTAATACTTCAAATAAATATCAGGGAAAAATTGTGATATATTTTGCTCCATACACTACGAGTATGGATTAACATCAAAACCACCGCAATAGCACTTACGCGTTTATTCTGCGCGGGCGGCGTAATATTGTAAATATTTATATGTGGATTTAGTTATAACCGGCTGCGTCAGACTCACGTGCAAAGGGTCCCGAACAAAAAATATTTTTTTATCATTTCAATTTAAAATTATATTATTTTATAGTTTAAAAGTATACTTTCCAGTAATCTATAGGTAAAGTCCGATTTATTATCTATATTTATTTCCAAAATTTTAGGCTTAGTAGTTTCGCAGAAAAGGAGGAAGTGGAACGGATTTATATTTTTAGAAGCGCTTCCGATGAGCTCTTTAATTTGATATGTTACACGACACAGATGGAATTACTTTTTTTCATTTTGTAGACTTCCCTTAAAAAGTCACCCCATTTAAATATATATAATTATATTTTCGTTATGCGCCCGTGTTTAGGTCTCAGATGGTTATTTGTGTGCCTTATTTGAACTGAATTGGTCTAATCGATCGGAGAAAATTGGCTGTGACAGACGCACAAACACACAAACAACCGAGTGATCCTAAATGGGCTCCGTTTGTTCAAACATTTTAATACTAATAGATACGGTTACAAAAATACTATTGTAATAATATTATGTAAATCCTCGTGTACACAATTGTAACTTGTACCTACTGAACAAACATGCACGTAGAGGGCGCGTAGGTTGACAGGTGAGAAACCGTTCTAAAAATATGTTCGACCTAGACTCAACCGTAGGCACTTAGGTACATGTCACTCCGATCAACTCCAATGGGGTTGATTATAAAGAAATTTTTTGCTAAGTTTCCATTATCTATATCTATATCTATCTATATAAACACGGTGTGTCGGATCCCTTGCTTAGTTGGTTTAAGTCATATCTGTCGGAGCGGACACTTAGGGTTGTGGTGAATGGCTGCAACTCCGATTCTTACATGGCTACTTCTGGAATACCCCAGGGATCTCATTTAGGACCGCCTTTATTCATTCTCTTTATCAACGATATACGCGAGTGCTTTCTAAACTCTCGTATATATCTGTTCGCTGACGATCTTAACGCCACAAAAGAGATAAGAACGGCTGCTGACTCGGTTCAGTTTCAGTGCGATTTAGATAGACTGAGTAAGTGGTGTGAACACAACAAATTGTCTTTAAATATAGGGAAGTGTAAGCACATCAAATTTACTAAAAAAATAAATGTTGTACCCACCGTATATAATATTAATGGCCAACAGCTGGAAGAAGTTGAATCTATACGAGACTTGGGCGTTCAATTTGACAAAAAACTCAAATTTGTCGAGCATATTGACAAAATTACACTTAAAGCATCGAAAACGCTTGGTTTTGTTATGAGAGAGTGCAAAAACTTTAAAAAGTTCAGAACAAAACAAATTATGTACAACTCGCTAGTCAAGAGTCACCTAGAATATTGTAGTGTTGTCTGGTCCCCTAAGTATAATGTGCACATCAAGCGTATCGAACGATTGCAAAAAAGGTTCTTGTGGCATCTCACTTATCACTGCAACATGGGCAAGAGGCTTAAATCGTATCAGGATAGATTGAAGTACTTTAAGATTACCTCGTTAGAAAGACGTAGAGATATGTTTGATTTAATCTTCCTTAAGAAACTAGTAACAGGTTCTATGAACTGTCCTGAATTGCTTAGTAGGGTATCCTTCCATGTGCCACGAAATCTACCAAGAAGTAATAATAGGAGACTGTTTTGCATGCCAAAAAGCAAAACCAATCTAAGGCAGCAATGCTCACTTTCCAGAATGTATGCTGTATACCAAAAACACGATGAAGTCATTGATTTATTTCTTACATCTGTGCCTACCATGAAAAGAATCTTTATACGTGAGTGTGCGTAAAATAATTGCCGTAATCACTGTTATTGTCATTTTTCACCTATATCTATAAATTTTGTATTATTCTAAGTAGTAATATTTCAATATCTTTTGTTATAATTTTTCACTATACACTTATACAATATTGTTTTTAACAGTTTATGCGTACAGTATAGTGCATGTAGTGCTCTTCTCTAAGTGATGAGGCACTTAGACTTAAGTCTGAAATGTTTTTTTTTTAAAAGTTAAGTGTACTCATTGTTGAAGAGCCAAATAAATCTTCTATCTATATCTATCTATACTTATAATAAATCTGTAGAGAGGTCAATTCTGTACATGAAATATATTTCCAAAATAACTATCAGGGGTTGATTAGGGATCGATACTGATGCCAAAAATACAATCAGTACAATTTTTGTCTGTCTGTCTGTCGGTCTGTCTGTCTGTCTGTATAACCGTTATAGAAACAAAAACTACTCGACGGATTTTAATGAAACTTGGTACAATTATTATTCATACTCCTGAGCAGGTTATAGTATACTTTTCATCACACTACAATCAATAGAAGCAGAGCAGTGAAGGGAAATGTTGGGAAAACGGGAGAAGTTACTCCATTTTTTAAGCTTCCGTCGCGTGTGCAACCTTAATGGTGAAAGCTACACAGAAATAATGTATGACGGAAATGTTCTCCTTAAAATTATATAAAAAATATCCAACGACAGCATATGTCTATCTTTTATGATTGACGAACAATAACACGTGTAACTCCCGATAGCTTAGCAGTTCGAAGCTTTCTGATTGTATTTGTCTACTCTTACGTTTATAAAACTCTCAGTCGTCCCTAATTAACATTAATAATTAACATTATTAACTATTCCATAAAAAAAGAATCATAGAAATCGCTATAGAAACACCAAAGTTATACATGAAAAACGCTAATAATAAGCCATCGCGCGTGAAAACTGAATCATGTTATAAGGATTATTTTTGTGGTCGCGAACGCACAGGCAGGCGGCTTGCTTGGCGCCTAGAGGCTAGCGAGTAGCTTCGTAAAACGGCTTACGACAGTTTGCAATATCCTTTAATATACTGTCGAGGGGAACATGGCTATAATTTCGCTTTACACCAAACGAGTAATATTATAAATGTGAAAGTTAGGTTGTTTGCTACTCAATCACGCCAGAACGGCTTAACGGATCTTAATGAAATTTAGAACAAAGATAGATTATAGTCTGGAATAGCATATAAGCTACTTTTCATCCCGGGAATATGTTCTCTAGGAATCACGCGGGCGAAGCCGCTGGAGAAGCTAGTTATGCTTAAGATTAAATAGATTAATTTTATTTTCGAGTTAAACAAGCAAACAATCTAATCCTCTCCTTAAAACTGCATAACCCTTTTTCATCCCTTTTGAAAATTGATTCTTCAATACAAAAAACTGGCCTAGTGCGAGTCGAACTAGTTACTCACATGATGAGGTAGTTTAAAGATTTGTGTTATAAATGCTGTCATGGGGTTACTTTATGGGCCTTCGCAGTCCAAGTCCAGACCGGAAGCCCAATTGGGTGGCCCAATTCAAGAAATCACTAAGTCCTAAAAGTGACATTTGAGATATTTATAATTTTATGTTTTAAATGTCTGCTGAAATAACATGCGTTGGTTAAAAAAAACAATTTAAATATATATTTTAGCGCAAACTAAGTAGTTTTATTTATTGAAAGAATCAAAACGATATATGTAACAGGAGTCTCTTAATAAAATATAAAAAAACTTGGACTTATTTCTAATCCCTGGACTTAGTGATATTAGAGCGATAAATGGTGGACTTAGGTATATTATTGCTGTACACAGTACAACATTTAAACAAAATCAGGTATCATTTAACTTCTTCTTCAGAATCGAATTCTGCAGTTATGGGGACCCGAGTTCCATTTAATAAATCCTCATAAAAATACCTTTCCGATTCAGGTACAGATTCTAGCAACCGCTTTACATCTTGCAATTTAGCAGCCTTTATAGTTAAGGGTGCGTCGTAGCAGTCATCAGGCGTTTCGTTGACTAATCTGCTGTAACCGACCTTATATAATAAAAACGGCTTAAAATCTTGACCTTTCAGAGACACGGCAAACTCTGGTTTACCACTTCTTTTGAAAATAACTCTACGGCATTTGGATATACCAGGCAGATTAGCTTTGACGTTCATATCGTACAGTTTTCTATAGTCTTTTCCTCATGATGTTCTGAAAACATCATGAGGGCTACTTTCCTTCATCGAAATTTTCTCTAAACATACTATTTCGAATGTGATGAGGGTGTGGTGGTGGGTGTGTGGGGTGGGTGGGTGTGTGGTGTGTGTGTGTGTGTGGTGTGTGTTTTTTCTGTGTGTGTGTGGTGTGTGTGTGTTTTGTGTGTGTGATGTGTGTGTGTGTGTTTTTGTGAATGTGTTTCGTGTGTGTGTGTTTTTGTGTGTGTGTGTGTGTTTTTGTATTTTTACTATTTTTAATGAGCTGAACATAATATTCTGGTGTATATATTTTGTCATACTTCTTCCTTTTTCTTTCGATAAGAGCAAAATCACGATCGATGGGCATCATTGAATGTCCTAGTATCGGGTATGAGACTGGTATTTTCTCAAATATTTCTTTTGCGCACAGTTGATCCAAAAAGGTGAATATAAATATCAGCTATGCTGCTTCTTTGTTGTGACCATAGCAGTTGTCACAGTAAAGATCTAACTGAGTTGAAGCAGAATAATCGCCAATATCACTGGTGGTACTTTCCTCAGAGTCAAAGAGACCGCTTTGTTGACTCTGTAGTAATGCAATAAACATAATAAAAGAAAAAACAATCTTGCAATCGGTAACTGTCTTAGCCAGATTACCCTTTTTAACCAAAATCGCAACAAAACCTTACAACTTATAAAACACCGTTAGGACTTATAAACAAAAATCAATGGACTTAGCGATTTCTTCCAAAAAAAACTTACGACTTAGTGATTTCTTGGACATAGGGATTTTATGAATGGAAGATCCGTCTTTTTTGTATTTTTTATTCTTTCGGAAATGGCACTTAGAGATTTTTCCCAAAAGTCTTGAATAGACCATTCGAAAGGGAATGAAAAACTTAATAAACCTGTGTTGATATCTCGAAACCGTTAAAAATGGACTTAGTGATTTCTTGAATTGGATCACCCAATTTTGCCACAACACTCTTACTGTACGAACGATGACATTACCCTTCGGTCCCAATGTCGGCATTAGAATTGTGGGATTTTCTCACAATACGTATTCTCGCAAAGATTCCAGCGAAATATCGATCCGAAGGACGAAAATGTTGCCATTACTCGTTGCGCAAAGCAATCCAATTCATATATTTTTATTAGATATATTTTTAACGGAACCGTTAATAAACTTCTTACAAAATTCAAAATAGATTTTAAGTTAAAAAAATATCTCTATATTATATATGTCGGCGTCAGCAACGGCTGAGCTATAGCGCCATAGCATTTGGGTTCGGTGGTATCAGGTTCATTGTAGAATAAAAACACTCAATACAATACAATACAGTACTGCCCTTACTTTATTAACTGTGGCAGTAGTTTTTGAACGTCGAAAGCTTACAAATAGACAGTCCCCCAAAAACGCCCGCCCGTCACCACTTCCTAGTGTTTTAGCTGTGGTGAAGAAGTGGCCAACAAACTCCCCAGCAACACATCTGTCTGTTGAGTTAGAAGAACTCGCATTTATAACATGATTAAAGAAGTCGGTTAGCTACAATTGAAATAGGTAAACCGATAGTTTCGTTCTGGAAAAGTGACTTGGTCCGCGTCCCGATGCGAAGTGCCTTCCAAAGACTCAGTCCACGTGCCGCCATTACAACTGACCGGATTAAGCTGAGTACCAGTACGTGGAGTGGCTGCTTACCAGACCTTCACAACCCGAATGGGTGTTACCCAGTGAATTCTGGGTAACACACGGTACTTCATGGCAAGACTGGAGTCAGATCTTCTGACTATCCGTAACAACTGTCAACGATCTACAAATGACAGCCGCGACCAACGGCTTATCTTGTTTTCTTTCTTTCTTTCCGCCCTTACAATGTGGTAATTGTCTTTCGCCCAAAAGCTAAAATTTCTTGTGTTTTAATCAAATGTTACATTCAGCTTTTGTATTCTAAGTCCTTCCTGCGTTAGCGAGACGTCACTCGTCCGTTAGTGACACGATGAATCCAGTTTGTTCTGCCGTCTTCTTCGTGGCCTGTTGCGACTCCCTCTCACTGCATCTAGCTTTCCTTTCTATGTGGTATGAACAGCCTGGCGTTTTCCTATTAGAGAAGAATTCAGCAGTATTTTCAAAAATTTAAATTTAAAACATTTTTTCAGAAATACGGATAAAATTATGTGAATGTTTTACATTCATGTGACATATTGTTTATTAGGGTAATAGTAATAGTTTCACCGCATTTAACTTTTCAGCATAAAATGGTTACTTTTTTTTTCATATTTCGATTTAACGTTTTCTTTGCACCTGGCCAGTAAATAAAGAGTTAAGCGAATGCACTCAAGCAGTATGCCGAGCGCAGCAATGCAAAGCGAAGAACTGGCCTATAGGATGCCTGAGTGTAGCGGCTGGGCACTGCATAATGGGATGCATATGTCAACGCTTATTCTTTACTAGCTGACCCGCGCAACTTCGTCTGCGCCACATTTTCCATTAATGCTCCGCTCCTATTTGTCTTAGCGTGATGATATATAGCCTATAGCATTCCTCAATAAATGGGCTATAACACTTTAGGAAGTATTCCCTAAGGCTGCATACCTCGCGGTTGTGCAGGGTCTAAGCATTTACTAGCTGACCCACGCAACTTCGTCTGCGTCACATTTTCCATCAATGCTTGGCTCCTTTTAGTCTTAGCGTGATGATATGTAGCCTATAGCCTTCCTCGATAAATGGGCTATCTAATACTGAAATCGGATTTTTAAAATCGGAGAAGAATTTTTAAAATCGGACCAGTAGTTCCTGAGATTACCCCCTACATACAAACTTACAAACAAATTTTACCTCTTTACAATATTAGTATAAATTATTGCTCACAAAAAATACAGTTAAAGTAATTACAATGGGCAGCTTTTGTACACACAGAAGCAAACTTAATCTTCAATTATTTTATCTATATCTATATTACATATTATAATAAAACAGTAAATCTTGAGCTTGTGTGTTTACGGTTGGCGCGAAAACTACTGAACAGATTTTGTTCAAAGGACATTGCTCATCGCCCATACATCGTTCGCCTCAGAACCAACAGAGACGTGAATTTACTATCTGTTGTTTAAATAATGCATATTGTTACATATGAGATTTTGTCCCTCTAGGGAGTAGGAACAAAAGCCCAGATGCAAGGTGGGTTGAGGTTGTAATGGAAAGAAACAACGAATTGTCTTAAACAATGTAATTTTATTTGTTGGGCATTTGGTTGCAGTTTAGTGGATGTGAATTATATTCTAAACTAATTAAACTAAATGGGCGCCAGGGACTTGAAGAGTCCCGGATCCCTGAGCCGACTAAGATGTTCAATATCCTTCCAGTTAAGCGTAGGTGTCGAACCCGGGGTCCATTAATTGGAGGTAGATAAAGACCGGCTTCTAATTTTGAAAACCGGGTAGGTAATAAACTGGTTCTAGAATGAACCGGTTGAAAATTGAGGGTAAAAGTTAAATATAAAAAAAAACCGTCCCGCCTGCGCTATATCGCTAGGCGGACTCTGCCACTGCACGGTCGTCTCCACAGGAGGCGTTGTGTGGACTCGAGGAACGGGTCTCACGTCCAGGCTCCAGAGGCGCCTCTAGATCCTGGCGGCGAGACGAATCTCTCGAGTTGCCTCACCTGGAATTGACAACACGGGGAGCCTATTATATATATGAAAGCTACGGTACTTTCCCTGAGAAGGAATAAAGGGGTCCGAGCTAGGAAATCTAAAGGCTAAAACAATAGCCGGACCACGTGGCCCTCCGCAAACGCAACACAATGAGCCACGACTTTCAACGCTAACCCTGCATGGTTGGACAATAAGAAACCCACGGGGGTGCAAAACTTACGGTTGATTGTGGCTGAAGACACTTGGCTGCAAGCTTCGACCGGCTGTAGACGGGTCCGCCTAATTTCCTTAGCGAATCCTTTCAAAACATGGAGTCCTGTAATAAATATCCAGGGATCACAACAATATCCTTTTAAACGACCTTGGAAGGTCTCGAAGATCACTTTCAAACACTCTTTCAACAAAATTCCTACCTTTAAGACACGAGGGCAAGAACGCTGTGTGTGTCCAGCGTGGTAGATGGAAAAATGAACGATTGTTTGTCCTGTCAGGCATTTCAACCAGAACAAGACAGCCCACTTAGAAAAACTCCTCTTTTTCTAGGTAAAACATGTGGGAACTCGGGTGACTGAATCACTACAACAAGATATTAAATTCCTGGAAAGATCCCTAACAATCGTCTAACTTGACGTTTACACCCTGGAACAATAATAATAATCAGGATCCAAGCTAACAAACTCATCATTTCCCACTTCCAACACTATCGTTTGTCTTGAGTGGGGTAATTCTTTGATAAAATCGGCTAATTGAGAATGTACAACCTGGCCACACCAAGCCAGTGACAAACCATAGACAATGTGGTTTTCGAAATTTCTAGAACAATGTCTATTATGAAAAAATAATTACATTTCCGTCTATGGTTAAAAGACCAGTGTCTTTTCACCAAAAGCCGAAAACTATTAAGGATTGGTCTATACGATATTAGTATTAGTTTCCAAGCAATCTGACAAAATCAACTAATAATATCGATTAAACTACAACTTTGAATCGGCAACCGCTCGCCTGGAGGTCGCCTCCAACTGACAGAGACTGACGTTTCAACAGAATGACATTTGCAATGTCAACAGTCACAACATTATGATATGACGTATTTATATTATTGTGAAAATCTGTTTATTTAGGGTTTAGAAAAGTGATTTATCGACAGAAAGTGTTATCATTAGGGTCTAGTGACGCCGTAAAAATGAAGCAAATAACTCCTTTCATAAATCGCAAGCCAAAGTCAGTTGCACAAACTACAATGATCATTTTACTTGGAAACCTAAGGTAAAGTTAGGGTTCAAGAAAAACAACGTAACAACTGAAACTAAATTAAAATCACGGACACTTGTCAGAATTGTAAAATATACAAAATGATTTCGGATTTTGATGTTATAAAACATACCAAACAATAGAAACATACCAAATGGACTAAGATCCCAGAGCTGCCAGACTTTTTATCTCACCAAAAAATGTATAGAGTAGTGTTACTATGTTCTTCTGACATACGAAAGCGTGGTAAGTTAGGTCGAGGGCCGATTCCCTGGTATCAGGTGCCAAATACATTAGGTACATCAAAGTGTCAATTGGCATTTCATCGACTGTCAGTGTCAATAGTGTTTGTGTCATACAGCGCTTTTATCGCTTTATTCTTTTTGTAGGTAACAAAAAATCTTAAGCCTGCAATACACGTTGGCCGAGCGTTGTCGAGTGAAGGCCAATACAAACATGTAGACGGTATATTTGCCTTGTCTTGCTATCGCTCGGTGTCACTTGCCTAGGTTTGTTGAGTATGACAAGCGCCAATGTGTGTAGACCTCATTTGACGTAGCTTGTCACAACTAGAGGTGTAAAAGTAACGAGAAAAAGCAAACCCGTATGTATTCGGTTCTTTAGAAATGAGTACTCGTTACTATCGTATCGTTACGTTACTCGTTACTTTTGATACCTCAGTATAACCCAACGAAACGAATCGATTCGTATGTTGTATCGTTTGGTACGCGTGTAGAACTGCAAATTAACCATTGACGGAATCTCTAAATTATAATGAAAAAGCAACACATGTGTCAAACTTATTTATTGACAAAAACATTTCAACAACAAAAATCTTTTATTCTGAAACTGAAATAAGTCATATTAAATAAAAACATATTTTACTCGCATCCATTTACCTGCTTGAACTGCACCCATTATACATTAAATGCGAGGAACGAATTCGTGCGAATAACGAAATACATTTGAGTGTAACGTTTCGTTACTCGGTACCAGAGGGCGCACCCGTTACTCAGTACCGAATACATACGGTTTGTCACAGGTCTAGTCACAACTTGCAGTCGCTCGTGATCACTTGCCTCACTTCGGAGCGGTGTCGGTTTTTCTGCACAAATCAAAGGCGCTCGCGCGCGCTCGGCCAATGGTGTTCACATGTTTGTCCGCGCGCTAGTATGCGGTTGACGTCCATCGTAGGCATACGTACAAAATGTCGCTTTCTACGAATGACGATGTATTTAAGTTTTTGGAGTTTTACCAGAATGAACCAGTTATTTGGAATCCCAAAAACATACAGCACAAAGATAAAAAAAAAGTAGTACCTAGCTACCTACTCATAACAAGAAAATTAATCTTTCAGTCTTGGTGGTGTGTCACTTACGATCTATTTTCGATCTTTTTTAAATATTCGCAATTTAGAGAACTGTGTTGTAATAATTATCATACAATTTGGAACCAGATTTGACATGATGGAAAGAGTTGGCAGCATATTCAATGAATACTAGTTCATTTGCGTTGAATTGAATATTGCACCAATGATATTTGATACTTTTGGTGTTCCAAAATATTCATAACTAGCTGACCCGTGCAACGTCGTCTGCGTAACATTTTTCATTAATGCTCCGCTCCTATTGGTCTTAGCGTGATGATATATAGCCTATAGCCTTTCTCGATAAATGGGCTATCTAACCCTGAAATAATTTTTCAAATCGGACCAGTAGTTCCTGAGATTAGCGCGTTCAACCAAAGAACCAAACAAACAATCAAACAAACAAACTCTTCTGCTTTATAATATTAGTATAGATGTAAAAGCGTGTTATGAGATAGGTACACTTTTTTAACTTGCTTATTTTATGTTATTATTTTTAAATTTCAGGTGTATGATGCTTGGGTAAGGATCTCTAATGAAATGGAGATTCCTATTCCTGAGCTCAAAAAAAGAAGGAGGCTTTAATGGCCACACTTTTAGGCAACATTTAAAGAAAAAAAAGGCCTCAAGATCTTCTGGGTGCGGTGAAGAGGATGTATACCGACCCATTTGGGTATTTTATAATGCCATGGAGTCATTTCTGTTTTTTCAACGTTTGTTTCAGCGGCGGAGATAATTTCCACGTCGTCGTCCATATTGTTTCAATGCACAATAAAAACTGACAGCGCCCAACATGTGGGCGTCTCCTCAAAACTCGTCTACATTGGCCATTTGCATTGGCTTCCTTCAAACTTGCCGAACGTCTAGACGGTAGCGCTTGCCTTGTGCCCATTTGTCTAGGCTCGCGTTGGTCTAAGCTTGGCCAACATGTATTGCAGGCTTTACAGCTCTGAGAGTGCTTTGTTTCATTTTAAAATAATGGCGCCGGGTTTTAGAACCTAAGTGAGTTACTTTTTAAAATGGTTTCGTAATTAAAAAGTGTCCGTTCTATTCTAATCAGTAAAATGTAATTTAAAAAAAAAACTAGGAATAATGGTAAAAGGTTTCGCATGTGTTGATTCATAGGCCACTTTTTACCATGTCCTTTGCATAAATAATCCTTATAGGTTTGGTCAACATATAGGCTATACATTATCACGCTATGTGCTATGGAGGTCGAGCAATAGTCAAAAATGTGTGTTTTGAACGAGAAAGTGCACATGGTTCGAACCCCGCAAACAGATTTTATTTTTGTATTTATTTTATCTTTTGAACTGGCTTTTTACACAATAATATTGCCAAACGAATAAAAAAAATTGGTCTTTGTGTACTAAGAATAACATTTGACTTATAATTTGACATTTTTCCAAATAGCTCAGCGAGGAATTGTTATAAGAAGCCACAACATGTTACAAAATTGTACATACTTATGGGTCTAACCTTAGCAATGATTATCATTACGCTATACCTTTAGGGAGGTAAGCAGTGAAAAACCATGACATAAATTAGATTGACTATTTAAACTACATTTCCAACAGCATTCGTAGCCCGTCGGGTTGAAGACAGCCTTTCGAATGACATGGTGTGGGTTCGTATCTCATCAGTCGTGATTACTTTTGGATTTTATTTAACTTATGCATTTCGTTACTTTTCACATTTTTATTAATATTTTCAAATATTTATAACATTTTACTGTTTTATTTTGGATAGTTTAGTATGCCAAAATATAAACGCCAACGTTTTAAAGTATAATTCACAGAACCTATTTTCTGTTTGTCTGTAGGTATTCCTTTTCGAATCACGTTAAAAAAGTACAAAACCGCATGAACATAACTTTAACACATAAACCTGATAGGAATTGTAGCATTGTTTTAGAAGACTTAACTTATCTACTACGTAACGCCGATATGCCATCTATTGACCGAAATCGTACCTACTATCAACAGGGTGAAAATTACACCAAAACATATTGTTTTAGTAAGTAGTGGTACTTTCCAAGGAATAAAACACCATCATATTTTTAAGGTTTTAAAAATGTACTTAAAAGTTATCTTTAGAATGAACTTCAATTTTAATGTAAAAAACCGGAAAAGTGCAAGTCGGACTCGCTCACCGAGGGTTCCCTACACATTTGTAGGTAACCCTATAAGTTTTGATTACCTTGAGAGTGTCGAAATGTACATTTTATGTAGCATAAACGGCCGTATCTTTATTTTACGTAGACTTGGAAGTTTTATTGTTTCACAGCTTCCAGGGACTATAGTTCTGAGTATATTATTTCAACTCAATACCACCTACCGATCCCGAGATAAAGAGTCTTGATAGAAAGACTGACGGACGGTCAACAGTGATCCAACATCATATTAATAAAAGGGGTCACGTCATAACAACCACGATTAGATGGCAAAGTCGTATCGTCGTCGTCAAAAAGAGGGTAAAGGAGTCGAAAGAGTTGCATTAGCTCCGTTGTATATAATTATATTGGGTTTCTAAAATATAAAATTGTTTCGATTTGCGTTTCGAAATAAATAAAAAAAAACAATTTGATTCATCAAGATTGGTGTGAGTTTCAAAAGCATGGTTCAGTAATTTTAGATGATAGCATGTGCTGACCGGTTGCTTCACAGCCTGGATCCATTTCTTCTGTGTACGGGGAAGCAACAGCTATCAATACGCAGAATATTAAGAAATGTTTTCACATTAAGTTTTATGATTTCTATTTAGAAATTTCAAAACTTTGCTAAGGCACACGGCTGAAAATCACAGTATATATCCAACAAATTGTTTAGTTTTAAAACTGTTGTTAAATCGTGTCGTTCATTGACGACACAGATGAACTATCGAAGATAGGTTTTCAGGTAGTGCAGCTTTTTTTAAGGTTGGTATATCGTCAAATGGCTCCTCTCGCTCTGGTTAAAACAGGAGGAAGTGTCAGACTCCTTTTGACTAAAACCCATCCGTGTTCCTCCTAATGCCCTTTGCGTTCCAGGGTCGCGGTGACTCTTTCGAACAAATCCGCAACCCAGGCACTGGCCCGGCAGATGGGGCCCGCTAGCCCCATCTGTTTTGATGAAAACTCCTTGAGGCACGCGTGGAACACAGCGCACAGCTTGACATAGCTATTTTAGACTGCCTGCAATCTATAGCCGAATTCACGTACGAAACTGAGAATACAGGTCCAGCTCTACCACCTTTGGGCACGCCACAATTGCGGCGGTAAGTCCCCTTTTGACGAGTGGTAAAAGTGGCGCCACAGCGTCCTCACCTTCCGCCTGACGCAGGTACGTTGTGTTCCACGCGCGCCACGGGACCCACTAGGGCCAGTGCCTGCCAAGGTTGCGGAATTTGTGTGAATAGTCACCGCGGACCTGGAACGCAATGGGCACTAAGAGGAACACGGATGGGTTATAGTCAGTCAGAATCTGACACTCCGTTATGCTTCGCCCAAAGCGGAAGAAGTCATTTGATGATTTCCAATCCATAATAAAAGGCTGGCTAACTTAGCCAGGACACCTGCGTACAACGGACAGAATAGAAGTTTAACACAAACATGGTATAAACATGGTGCGGACCGGAGTCTGTATAGTAGTTTAGTAGTGTTGGTGTAGTATCTGTTGCAGGGGCAGATTGCTGTTCCGGTTGGTGTCTTCCCATGGCCAACCCACGTTTCTCATTACGAAAAATTATTAGGGCTGGTGGAATAGAACAGGTGAAACAGCCAGTGCCTTGCATAACACTCTTCCAAGTTCCTAATGCTAAGAGGAGTCAAGCAATGCTAGATATTGACTGTTCGTATATCTTAGATATCTAACCTATCGACATTTTACTTTCCGACATACACGCGAACGAAGTCGCGGGCAACAGCTAGTTTGTAATATATTGCAGAACAATGGTGGTATCACCATATTCCTGCCTTGTATTAAGCTTATGAATAGGGTTTTTACCGGAACCATTGCACGCTCGTTACCATAACAGTGCTAAGTCAGCGTCCTCCCAAATCTTGTATTGAACAAATCGTATTTGTTTATTCCCACGATTTTAGTGGCGTAGTCTAATAGCGCGTTCTGCAGTCCTAATGCGAAAAACGAAAAGGATCGCCCATATTTGCGGGTTTTTAGTCATTCAATCAAATTAGGTAACAATTCAAAAGCCTTTTTTTTTTATCTTTATTAAAGAGCTTTTTCGCCAATGCGAATATGACACTCTATGGGTACACAAAAGGTTTTTCATTTAAATTACTTATATTGTACAGCTAGGTTCTGGGCCTGTTCTTCAAAGCGAACTTAACCATATTTATCACAGGAATTATATTGTCCGATAACGGGTTTGATAGATTTATGTTATGCGCGCCAATTTGTGTTCTTAGTGATTGATTCCGCACACATCTCATCAAAATATGATACGTGTCCTCATCTTCGTTACACGTACTGCAAACAGGTGATGTTAATTTTTTCATCATGTAACCGAATTTATTTAGGGGCATATGTCCTGAACGAAGTCTTAGTAATATGGTTAAGTCCTCCCTGGTAACAATACACTTATCAATCCAAGGTGAATATGAAGGTTGTGAATGGATTGTTCTATACCAAATGCCTTTTTCTCTGGAACGAAGATCAAAGTAGTCTTTCCAATTTTGCAAACATATCTTTTTTAGGGCCGGAATGTAGTCCGTGTAATGTGGATTTACTAAAATATCTGCGCCATCCGAACATGCTTGTTTTGCCAAATAATCTGCCTTATCATTACCGTCTATGCCGATATGGGACGGAATCCACTGGATGATTATTTGTTTACCCTGAGCTTTTAGTTTTAAAATTGATTTTATAATTGTATAGGCTATCGGTCTACCTCGAAATGTCGAAGTGCATCGAGCCAGATGTTGAATAGAACTCTTTGAATCAGTATAAATAACATATTTGCCTTGGTCCAGGGATTCAATAAAAGATAACGCTTCAGAAATGGCAATGAGTTCGGCAAGCATGATAGACACATTGGTGGAGATTTTAAATTTCATAAAACATTCAGTTTGTTCGTCATAGAATGCACAGCCTGTATAATCTCCGTCTTTTGATCCGTCCGTATAGATTTTATAAAACTCTGAATATTTTGACAAACATTTTAATGTTTCCGCCTTTATTTTAGATATACTGTACATATTCTTTGCTTTAATAATTAAGTCTAAATTAGTTTTGTAACACGACGCCTTACGCCATCTACCAGATTATATGTGTAACACTACGCTACCCGAGTAGTTCAAAACACAAACTAGATCAATCATCGATAAGACGTTAACATTAGCAACAGTACCAGCAGACTACTAGCGACATCTAACATTCTACGTGAGAAGTATCCATGACGTCAACGAAGGTTACGACTACATTCAAGAATGAGATGGTTAAAGACACACACTAGTCTAACAAACCGCCTATATAAACCAGCGCCTCGGAGAAACTATTGATTCGCTACTTAGAAGGCACAGTGGTCGATAGCCCCGCAGTCACCACTGTTGTCACAAGCTTGACCTGAGCGGAGGCCCCGTCGCCCTCAGGAATAGCCTAGCTAGGAGGTTAAGGGATAGGATAGCCCCGCAGTCCATCCCTAGGGACCACTAATAGGTTAACATCCGTCTTACTTGTTTGCTAAAATCTGTCAAGTGTTTGTTTTTGTTTTGATGTGAAGTAAATAAACCCCCTATCTGTCATCCAACGTTGGTTTTATTCCACCGCCACCATTATATTGGCGCCCAACGAAAATCTTCTTCTACCCGCAACAATTTTATCGGAGTACCCACATATTCGACGGTGTACCCACATATTGGCGGACATACAGAAGCATACCCTCAAGAGAATTAATATTTTTTTTTTTTGACACTATTGACATGTCTGAGACAAAGCAAGAAATGGTGATGATGACTCAGGAACAATTTACCGCTCTCATAACAAAAGTGACAGAAGCAAACGAGAGTGGAAATAGACACATGAAAAGTTTCGCTGCGTGCACAATACGGTACGACGGTGAACGCAATTTTAACAAAGTCGAAGAATTTGTGACCGGTATCTCAGTTTTTAAAAAGATTGAGAAAATCAGTGACGAAGACGCCTTAGAAGGATTGACATTGTTGTTGACTGGTGCTGCTGCTACGTGGTGGAACGGTACAAAAAGCGACATCAAAAAGTGGAACCACGCTCTCGACGCCATTAAAATTGCTTTTGCGCCGAAAATGCAGCCACACGAGATTTATTTGGAAGTGTATTCGAAGAAGCAAACGACTGAGAAAATAGACGCATTTGTGTGTGAAAAACGTGCTTTACTTGCTCAGTTACCTGCAAAAAGACACAAGGAAGAGGAACATTTGGACTTTGTGTACGGACTTCTCAATTTAACCTACAAAAAGGAGATTGCTCGCACGGAAGTGAAGACATTTGCTGAACTTCTGGATCGTGGTCGTCATATTGAGAGTTTGGCCAAGGAAGCTGAGATAACGACATCCACTCAAACTGAACGGAAGCCGCTCAAGAGATGTTCTTTTTGTGGCAAGAAGGGCCATCTTTTTGACGTCTGTCGCAAAAGGTTGGCTGAACAAAAGGTAACGACAGAACCACAAACAGACAAAAAGCCAGTAATTAAGTGCTATGGATGTGGAGCACCTGGTGTTTACAGAAGCAACTGCAGCACCTGTAAGACTAAGGAGACGCCGCCAAAACCTGTTGCATTTTACGCTGCTCAAAGTTACCTCAAGATTCACGCAAAAATACCGACGATACAGGTATATATAAAAGGGGAAGAAGGCTATGCATACATAGATACCGCTGCCCGTCGTAGTATTGCAAGTATGCAACTATATAAGACGTTGTTACGAAAAGGAACACAGTTTGACCAGCGAGTAACTGACATCAAATTAGCAGATGGAACGGTGAAAACATCAAACTTGTTAACAACGACAACTGACATACGTATTGGAGAACGCACACTACCAATAACATTGTCAGTCATACCAGAAGCTGTTGACAACCGAACGCTGTTAGGTATCGAGTTCCTAGAACAGGCAGGAATCATACTTAATGCACCGCAACGCAGCTGGAATTTTATTGATGAACCACAAACTACGTACAACTTCATTCAACTCAGCAATGATGTCATTCCATTGAAGGCAGTAAAGCGGTTGACATTTGAGGTTAAAAAGGAGCCAGTGGAGGTGAAGGCAGTATCAGAGTTCATCCGTTGGGCTAACGAGCTGGACATGTTGTCGCCGTTACCCATAACACCGACAAACTCCGACGTACAAGACAGCCCACCAGTAAGCAAACGAGCAAGATGGACACTACACAAATTGGACACACCACCAGGACCTGTACGTCCACGAGAACCTGCTGACAATCAATCTTGTGTAGACCCACGAATTATTTATTTACCAATAAACCCAACTTCTGTGTATTCTGTTGATCTTTATTTAAAACCCGATGAAGGTACCATACTTACAAGCAATGAGCAAAAGATGTTCAACGAATTAATAATTGAGTACAGCGACATCTTTGAGAAAAACACGGAACCAACTCCGATTACACAACATAGAATCGACACAGGCAATCATCCTCCTATCAGTGTTAAGCCCTATAGATTGTCACCTACAAGGCAAAAACAATTAAGAGAAAAGTTGGATGATATGTTACATGATGACGTTATCGAGGAATGCGATTCTCCATGGTCAGCACCTGTAATTCTAGTTCCAAAAGGAAAAACCGATGTTCGAGTTTGCGTAGATTATCGACGACTCAACGAGATAACTAAACCAGACAGATACCCATTGCCTCGTATTGACGACTTATTACATCAGGCAAAGGCAATGCCATACATGTCAACAATTGATTTACAGTCAAGTTACTGGCAGATTAAGGTACACCCAGATGATTACGATAAAACAAGCTTTGTATCACCATTTGGAACGTTCCGTTTCAAGCGAATGCCATTCGGTCTTCGAAACGCGCCTGCTACGTTCCAAAGATTAATGGACAAATTCATACAAGGATTGCAAGCAGAGTGTGTATTAAGCTATTTAGATGATCTAATTATACGATCAAATGTTTTTAGTCAACATTTAAAAGACTTAAGAGAAGTATTTAGTAAACTGAGAGAATACAAACTACGAGCCAACAGAAAGAAATGTAAATTTATGTGTTCAGAAATTAAATATCTGGGCCACCTCATAGTTTCTGACGGTATCAAAACCGACCCAGAGAAAATCTCTGCTATTACAAACCGTCAGGCGCCTAAGAACCTAAAACAATTGATTTCATTTTTACAAACTGCTTCATGGTATCGGAGATTTATTCATAATTTTGCAGACATTGCTAGACCACTTACTAACTTAACGAAGAAGAAAATAAACTGGAAGTGGGAACAAGAGCAACAAGAAGCATTTACGAAATTAAAAAATGCCTTAACTACGTCACCAGTGTTGAGACAGGCAAGTGACGATTTACCCTTTGCTATCAAGACTGATGCCAGCCAGTATGCCATTGGCGCAGCATTAGTGCAGGGGGAGGGAGACAATGAGCACCCTGTTGAATACGCAAGTAGACTCTTAACACAAGCTGAACGCAATTACAGTGTCACAGAAAAGGAAGCACTAGCCATTGTATGGGCTATTTCGAAATTTCGTGGCTATATAGAAGGAACAAAGTTCATAACAATTACAGATCATCAACCATTGAAATGGCTAATGAATCTAAAAACACCTCCTGGTCGCCTAGCACGATGGGCACTACAGCTGCAACCATACGAGTTCAAAATCCAGTACACTCCTGGACGCACCAATGTAGTAGCTGATACATTGTCTCGACCACCGTGTGACCAGCATGATGAAAAATGCACCATATGCAGCGCAGAGTTATATCTACCAAGATATAATGAAAAACAGTTAAGAGAGGAACAAATGAAAGATGACACCCTTCAAACTATCTTAAAAATATTAGAAGAAGGAAAAGAAACACCAAGTTATGTAGAATACATTAAGAAAGGGTACCTAGTCCATAAAGGTGTCCTATATCTTTACATGCCAGAACAAGAAAACGACAATCCAAAGTTAGTAGTTCCACGTCATGAAATCCAAAACGTACTGAACGCTTACCATGACTCACCTACAGCTGGTCATATGGGAGTAGAAAGAACAGTGCAACGGATAACAAATAATTTATACTGGACAGGACTACGAAAAGATGTTATAAAACATGTAAAAACATGTGTGGAATGCCAAAAATATAAGCCCACTAATAAGAAACCAGCAGGCTTATACCAGACCACCCCAAACTCTCAACGATTTGAGGTATTGTCAATTGACCTTTTTGGACCTTTGCCAAAGGGACCAAAAGGAGAAAAGTGGATTTTAATCATAGAAGATACTACTTCAAGATGGGTAGAATTATTTCCACTAAATGAAGCAACTAGTGAAAATTGTGCCATCATTTTACTCAATGAAATATTTCTTCGGTATGGGTTGCCAAGGAAAATTATCAGCGATAATGGAGTACAATTTGTATCAGCGATAATGCAAAAACTAGCATATTGCTTAGAAATTCAACAACTATTCACACCTGTATATCACCCAGAACCAAATGTGGTTGAAAGGAAAAATAGAGACATGAAGTCACAAATTGCAATTATGGTGAAAGACAAACATAAGAACTGGCCATCAACTTTACCAACAATAAGATTTGCAATGAACACAGCTAAGTGTCAAACTACAGGCTTCTCACCATCTTACCTTACATTTGGGAGAGAATTGCGTACACCATATGAGTTGACACATGATCTCAGCTCGGTTGTAGAATCAGAAAACTTTGTCGCAGAAATCACACCAAAGTTAAAGCAACTAGCCCAAGACTTGGAGCTAGCAAAAGAAAATATTGAGTGTAACAAAGAAACAACACGCCAAAGAGCAAATAGCAAGAGACGACCTGACCCAGACTATAAAGTTGGAGACTTAGTCCTGATAGAATCTCATCCCGTTAGTAACATGGATAAACAGTTTACTGCTAAATTTGCACCTCGACGAGATGGACCGTATGTTATATTAAGGAAACATGGAACCTCAACCTATGAAATTGCTCACTCAGAAACTCCAGACAAGCCTATTGGAAAGTATCATACGTCAGCAATAACGAAATTTGAAAAGAGAGACAACGTGAATACCAAACCAACTAACCCAATACGCCGAAGGGGAAGACCGCGGAAACGAACTAGTCCTGGTACTCTGTCGGGACGACCATAGAGTACCAGAGGGGGAGAATGTAACACGACGCCTTACGCCATCTACCAGATTATATGTGTAACACTACGCTACCCGAGTAGTTCAAAACACAAACTAGATCAATCATCGATAAGACGTTAACATTAGCAACAGTACCAGCAGACTACTAGCGACATCTAACATTCTACGTGAGAAGTATCCATGACGTCAACGAAGGTTACGACTACATTCAAGAATGAGATGGTTAAAGACACACACTAGTCTAACAAACCGCCTATATAAACCAGCGCCTCGGAGAAACTATTGATTCGCTACTTAGAAGGCACAGTGGTCGATAGCCCCGCAGTCACCACTGTTGTCACAAGCTTGACCTGAGCGGAGGCCCCGTCGCCCTCAGGAATAGCCTAGCTAGGAGGTTAAGGGATAGGATAGCCCCGCAGTCCATCCCTAGGGACCACTAATAGGTTAACATCCGTCTTACTTGTTTGCTAAAATCTGTCAAGTGTTTGTTTTTGTTTTGATGTGAAGTAAATAAACCCCCTATCTGTCATCCAACGTTGGTTTTATTCCACCGCCACCATTATAGTTTTTAATACATTATTTAAATCAATATCAGCCATCCATGTGTCAAAAGAAAACATTTCTAGTTGTTGACCGGAGGTGATTGGAAATTCTTTTAATTTATTGTGAATTGTAACGAGCAGAGGCACTTTTTTATTTCTCTCATTACGATACATGACACTTAATTTTTGTAAAGATGACATGACTGTATTAGAATTATAGGAGTTAATTTTTAACCAAAATTTTCCTGACAAAAACCATCTTCTGACCTCTAATGGAGGTAAACTAAGCTCGCATTCCATGACGTGGGTAGGTGTTGTTCTAATAAATCCTCCGATTACCCTCATACATTGATTTTGTGTAACATCTAACTTATTTAAATATTTTTATGCACTTGTATTGTACAAAAAACTAGCATAATCTAAACGACTTCGTATAACTGATATGTATAACCTTCTTAAGTGCTTTTGGTGTATACCCCAACCTGATCCAGACAAAACTTTAAAGACGTTAAGAAATTTATGAGTTTTCTCAGCAATTTCATTCAAATGTTTCCCCCACATTAAAGAACAATCCATCCACAGACCCAAGTATTTGACACAGTCCACTACAGGTAAGGAAATACCATTAACATGAATTTCAATTGGATATCTAGAATATTTTCGACCTTTACAGAAGAGACATAATTTACTTTTGGAAGGTGATATTTCAAGACCCAAACCTGTTAAAATAGATATAGTACTGTTAAGCATACCTACATTGGATATCAGCTACGGCGTCTATAATACGATTGCTTGTTACATACATTACAATATCGTCTGCATATTGAGATACAGCTACGTCACGATGGATTTGTTTACAAATCTCTATGGTTGCCACATTAAATAGTAATGGTGATAACGGATCACCTTGCGCTAATCCAATTCCCGTATTTCTGTGCATAGACATAGTGTCACATTTAATGAGCAAAGATCTCCTTTTCAAAAAATTAAACAAATATGAACATATTTTAGAACCCGCTCCTAAATTATCTAGAATTATCAATAACTTGTGTACATCGACATTATTATAAGCATTATTGATGTCTATAAAGCAAGATAAAGTGAAGTAATTCATAGCAAAGCCATACTGTATTTTAGACACAAGACTAGAGAGACTATCCAAACAAGAGCGTGTTTTTCTAAACCCCACCATGTTATTAGGAAAATGGTTGTTTTTTTCCATGTACCACTCTAGTCGTTTATTAAGAATTGAATGAAATGTCTTGCACAAGCAAGACATCAAGGATATTGGCCTAAGTGAGTCTAATGAGTCGGGATTTCTTCCTGGTTTTGAAATGGGGAAAATATGGATATCACGCCACTGACTAGGGACAAAACCGTTTAGTAGAAACAAATTGTATAAACTAATTAGTATAAGTTTAGCATTAGCAGGTAGATTTTTTAACATAGAAAATGATATACCGTCACAACCTGGAGCCGTATCTGATGATTTTATACTTTTCTCTAATTCATGTTGGGTAATACATTTTTCTAAATCAAAATTACAGGATTTAAAACTTGGCTCCTTATTACTAACATAATCAGGTGTCAGACCTTGTAACAATTGTGTTGCTTGAGTTTCACTTACAAACCGGTTTCGTTTATTGTGATAGCCTTTATACCATTTCATTTTTCTCCACATATCACTAGAAGAGTTTGAACTGTCAATTGATGTACAAAAGTTTTGAAAAGCCTCACTTCTCGCTCTTCTCAAGTCTCTTTGCGCGCTACTAATTTTGGATTGTAACAACGATAAATTACCAGGAGTAGGGTTACCACGAAACTGAGCCAGTGCAAGTCTTCGTTCCGCTACAATTTTTGATAACGCGGGAGTCCAGTAAGTTTTTGGTCTAAAATTATTGCTAGGGTTTTGATTAATTTTTATCACTGGAATATGGAGTTCCGATGCTTTATTTAAAATATCCAAAAAATTGTCGTATGTCTGTTGTAAATCAGATGTTATATTAAAATCATAAAAAGCCTCTTCCAGATATAGGCGGTACTGCTGCCAATTAGCCTTCTTGAAGTTTCTTCTAATATCAGGTTGCCTGGTTGATACACAGTTGACCGAGATTTTAATGATAAGGTGGTCGCTTCCTAGGCTTTCATTGGTCACGCTCCAATCATACTTTACAGCGATATCTGTTGTTATAAGTGACACATCAGGAGATGATCTTTGCAAGACTCCGTCTACCAACTTAATTCTGGTCGGAGCTCCATCATTCATCACTATAAAGTTGTGACTTAACAGAGAATCAAAAAGTTGTTTGCCCCTTGTGTCATTTTTACATGACCAGTTACTATGATGCCCGTTAAAATCTCCAAGCAGCAGAGTCTTATCGTCACACATTGATAATAGGCCATCCCAGTCCTGTAGACAGGTGCGCACGGAGGGTGGGCAGTAAACGGATATAATATTATTCAAAGACTCACAATTGTATACCTTCACGTGTATGATTTCAAAGCCGGAATTTCCATTCTGACTTTGAACAACCTGGGATTTAATTGAGTGGTGTACTAAGATTAAAACTCCTCCATAGCCATCCCATCTATCTTTCCGATATACATTATATCCGCTAACTCGTAGATTGCACTCGGGTTCCAACCAGGTCTCTGACAGTGCAGCAATATGTATCTTTTCTTGAAATAGAAGGGCTTCTAGTTCATTTAACTTTCTTTTTAAACTTTGGCAGTTCCATTGAATGATTTTTAATCTATAATTCCCTTTAGTTCTCTGGGCCATAGTTCGTACAAAACTGAAAACCGGACAAATCAAAAATCTTATCGAAACACAATTGTATGAACCACTCAAATAATATATGGAAACAAGTTTTAACTTTATTAAATAAAGTATCTTTCTTCTCAAAAATAACTGCCTTAATTTTTCTTAGTAACTCCCTTATTTTGTTAGTTGTAGTGTCTTTTTTGTAGTCTTTAGATTTTTCTGTATCTTCTTCTTCCTTTTTGCTATTATCACAATCCGAATCAGAACTTATGTAATCCCGCTCATAAAATAAACTCGTATCGTTAAGATTTTGACTATGTTGCTTTTTCTTTTTCTTTGATTTGTTAGTACGTGAAGTGGAGGGGACTACTGGATCTGCTGTAGTTGTTTCAGTTGACATCAAGTTGTGTAAACAAACAGAAGAATATAACGGCCGCGGCGTTTTTTGAAAAGGGGTTGTACTTACATGTTCAGTCACCGATTGATGTACAGAGTATGGATCAAAATTAACTGTATTGTAGGTTTCTTTCTCTGGAATTGGTTTGTAGATGGAACGTACAAAGTAAGAGCTTTTTTGTAGGTACAGTTGAACTGAGACATTATGCTTCTAATTTTCTTCTCCTTCTCATACATAGGACAAAGTTTACTCAGTGCCATGTGATCACCTTTACAATTAACGCATAAATATGCAGTTGTTTCACAACATTCGTGGTTTTTACTGCATTTAGGGCAAACAATTTTTTTGGAGGGGCAATTTTTTTTGTAATGGCCGAATTTCCAACAATTGGAACATAGTGTGACAGGATAGACATAAGGTTCCACATTTATTCTAACACCATACATACGTATATATGCCGGTAACGAGGAACCTTTGAAGCATACTCTCAAGGTCTCACTGTCAGTCCATCCAGAACCATCTGTCTGTCTGCGACTAAGCCGCTTAACAGATATTATTTCTGTATCCGACGTCAAACTATCTATTATTTCTTCTTCGCTACAGTCAAGTTCTATGTTTTTAATTATCCCGTAAGTTATTTCAACTTCCATAGTTTTTGAAATGACCCATTTCTTTTCCTTAAATTCTGTGCAGTTAATTAATTTTTGCAGATCTAGATCACTTTCAAATTGTAACATCACTTTAAACTGATTAATATACTTAATGCGTGAAATGCGATTAATATTGTTGGCTTGCAATAGTTTAGCAAATTTAAACTGTTTTGGTAAGGCTTCCTTACAAGTGATTGAGACTTCTATTTTTTCTTCATTGTCTCGAGTAGCGAGGTTACTCGAACTCTTATATCTTTTACCGTTTTTATTAACAACGGTCCAGTTATCATCTGTTTCATAAATTGATCTTTTTTTCCGTGTTTGTAAGTTATCATTTGTTTGTTGGTCTTCTAACTCCATCTCATCTAATTGTATATTGTCTTCTGTCTCTTGAACATTCGTCTGTATGATAGCTGTTGTCTCAGTATTATTTGCTAATGGGTTAGGGCTCGACATTGTTTATAATTCGCGCGGCCACACACGCAGGTAGCCGTTATCGCGACGCCGACCCGACCCCATGCGGCGCAGGTGGCGTCACAAAATTAGTTTAAACGACAAGTAATTAGCTTGTTATTATGCACGTCTACCTCGACCGTTGGACGAACATACGTTCAAAAGCCTTCAAAGTGAAACTTGCAATGCAGCTTGCCAGTATAAATATTTAGACACCTATGCAATGGTTGAACGATAATCTCCAGATTCAAAGAATAAAAAGTTCTGGTAAAGAAGCTCTTTAACAGAACATCTTATTAAAATGGCAATAACTCTTTCAGCTCCATTCGACTGCAGTGCCAAACCTAATGAGGAGTTTGTCGCCTGCCCTCCGTATTGCCCAACCGACGAATGTGGCAAGCCCAGGCTTGACGGTCACTGTCCATTTAGAATAGGCGTCCTTCTGAAATGCAATCCTAAGTGCCAGTGTAAGGATGGATATGGCAGAGTCAATGGAATCTGTGTACCTTTTGAGGAATGCCTTAAGTAATTCAAAGTGTTCGATATTTTTTTATGATACCTATGTCAGTAGGTATTTCCATAAAAAAAATCTTAAAATCGAGATACAACGCATCTCCTGTGACAATTTTGCAATCAAGAATTATGATTTCATTTCTGAATCATAATGATCTGAAGGTGCTCTGGTGGGCGGCAGGTGTAACGCGACAGGATAAGTTCCGGGATATATATAAGGATAGGATCCGTAATGCGTGAAAGCTTTTTTGCACCACTTACATATAGAATCACCAAAAACCGCCTTCGCTGGTATAGCCCTGTCAAAGACGAAGCGAAGACCTTGTGGTTCAAACTACATTAAACCTCCCAGAAGGAGAGGCAGCCAGCCATTGACCTTGTTGACCTCCATGTACAGAGACCTTAAGAAAGCCCAATTGCATGAAACAACAACTCGAGATCGTTTGGCTCGGCGCAGAATAGTGAGGAGACCCGAACCCCAATAATAGGATAAAGAGAAGAAGAAGAAAATTTCTGATCCATAATGCATGACACAAATGCACACCATAAAGAGAAGAAAGCATGTAGTAATTTACAGCTACTGAGGGCATAATGTCAGAAAAACCTGCAGCGTATTTGTTGAGTTTCTCCTACTGGCTTGTCTACCCGGCCAGTACCTATTAGATTACCACATTGTTCATGATATCATAACCAATTGTCAATCATCATTTTCCGTATACCTTTTGTACTTTTTCTATATAAAAACAAGTCCGTGATTTTAATTTGTGATATATTTAGGACTTACGTATGTGTGTGTTTACACGTCGTCCATTAATGCCTCTTTTGATGGCCGCTGCAGTAATACGTACTATTTATTATCTCTCAATAATTTTGCAGCCAACCTCTGCCCTACCAACGACGTGTATTCCCCATGCGTCCAACAAACCTGTCGTCCGCAGAACTGCTCAGACCGTGACCTGGCCATGGAAACCTGTCCTACATGTAACGCAGCTGAGTGTCGACGAGACTGTGTGTGCCAGGAGAGCTATTACCGAAATGACAAAGGAGATTGTATTTCTTATGAGGAGTGTGGAGGTGAGAATGCTGCAATAACAATTACTAGGTGTCCGCGTTCACACATTGTTAATCATTATGACATGTTACGGTTGAAAGTTGGGATCGCACATCAATACCTTACGGTTTAAGGATTAAAATCCGACCCAATTAATAAAAATAAAAAAATAAATAGATAAAAATTTATTGAAATAACATGTTTACAAAAAAGTGTACATTATAGTGCAGTTGTATATATTAATCTAGGTCTACATTAGGATAATAATTATCTAAATTTAAACTATGGAAGACAAATATGAGTTTACAGTCAAAAATAGAACTCTGAAAGTAATGTAGTGCGTTGCCTGATCTAGGTTTACTTAAACCTGTGTTTCAGGCCACCTCTCTGCGAAAGTATTTGTAAATGGGAAAGTCATTGAATTAAATAAAAATAAAATATTTTCAAAATCTAAGCAGATACAATATTTTGCATAACCTTATCATAGACTACGCTTATAGATCCTGATTTAAATCTACAACTAAAATACTAATTTTAGTTAACTACAGTTAAGTCAGCTACTTTAGTTCAGCACCTCTAGTAGTTTTTCCGTGTCCGAGTAATTTAGTTTTGCTAAATAATCAATTAACATTATACTACACTTATAATAACTTACATTACATATCTGAAGCAATTTGTTAAATTTATTATATAAGAATGGTCCTAGAAATAAATAGAATCTTTTTGAGAAAGCATGTTTAGTTTGATGGTTCGTGCAAACCAGATCCTTTCTTCTTTTTTCTGAAGGTACAGGTTTAAACTCAAGTTCATTGTGTTGTAGTAAAACTATACTTAAAAAACAAAAAGTTGTCGAACTGTTAGCACCTTGCATGCCATATAAAGCTGGTGTGTGGGAAATCTAAATGGGCGACGGGTGGCGACTTTTAGAATTGCTCTTTGAGCACGTTCTAGCAGTAGTAAGGTTGATTTTGCGGCACCACCCCAAGAAGTTATGCAGTATGTAAGAATAGATTGACACAAAGCCAAGTAAACCTGTTTAATTAATTTAAAATCGGCTATGTCTCGTAAATTCTTAAAAATATATATTAATTTACGCACTCTAGTGCATAATAAATCAATGTGTTTACGGAAATTTAGGTTTGTGTCAATCGTGACGCCTAAGTATTTGATGTGGTCAGCTTTAATTAAAGTGGGACAAGTGCATGCCGTGTCAGCGTTTGTATTACATTTGTGCGCGTAAATGTTTTGGTTAGTAAGCATCTTGTTAGTATTTCTCATTGTAAATAGAATAAATTTGGTTTTATCTGAATTTAACGTTAATAAATTGTTATGGAGCCAATTACACACCATATTAAAGCCATTCTGAGCAAGTTCATAGACATCAGATCTTGATTTACCTGAGAACAGTAGAGCTGTGTCATCCGCATATGACATAATTAAACCATTTTGAAGTTGTAAGCGGCAAAGGTCATTAATATATATTAAAAATAATGTGGGCCCCAAAATACTGCCTTGTGGGATTCCATAATTACTATTTTTGGGTTCAGAGCTCGTGTACTGACCGATTTTTAGAGACTGGTAACGGTCGCTAAGATAATCAGCTAACAGTTTTAGCTGGAAAAAATTGGGATAAGAGGAACACCTCTTATCCCAATTTTTTCCAGTTTAAATAAAAGAAGAGAACAAGAAATAGTTTCAAAAGCCTTGGCAAGATCTAGAAAGATCCCAATGGTATGCATGCCACTATCGAGATTTTTACTTATAAAATTTGTCAATTTGTGTACTGCTTGGCTTGTTGATCTTTTAGGCCTGAAACCAAATTGTTGATCTGAAAGCAATTTGTTATTTTCAAGATATTTTACTAGCCTGTTGTTAATTATTCTTTCCAAAATCTTCGAGAGTCCCGTTAGTACTGAAATAGGTCTATAGTTCGTAACACAGGTTTTGTCTCCGGATTTGAAAACAGGGGTGACTACTGCTTTTTTTAGCAATTTTGGGAATATTCCTTGAGTTAAACATATCTGAAAAATGTGAGTTAGTGGAGGGGCAATTAGGTGTTTAAGTCTTTTCAGTGTGGCATTAGGAATCTCATCCCAACCGACGGCGCAAACTTCCTTTAACCCATCTATTATACCTATCACTTCACTCACGTCTGTATCTAACAGGACAAAAGAGTTCAGTGCAGCGTGAGTCATACATGTGCTTTGAATAGAAGGAATGTGAGTTAGGTTTTTTTCTGCCAGATTTTTCCCTATGTTAATAAAGAAATTGTTTGCTTTATTTGTCGCAACGGATGGGTTCAATTCGGTTGTTAAAAGTTCGAGCGGAGGTTCTGAGTTTTTAGTTTTAAATGTGTTACTTTTAATATATTTCCAGATGAGCTTACTGTTTTTACCTGCCTTCTGTAGTTGATCTTTTTCATATGGTTTTTTAAGCTTTTTCAACAGATTGTTACAGAAATTTCTATATCGCTTGTAGGTGACTGATAGTATTTCATTGTTAGGGGACAGTTTACATTTTTGGTGTAGTCTGTCTCTATGTCTGATACAGCGAACAAGTCCAGGCGTAATCCATGGTTTAATGTTATTGTACTTTCTAGGTATTACTTTTGTTAAAGTGTTTCTTTTAATAGCACATTGTAACAAATCAATAAAACACTGTAACGAAATATTAGCGTCACTCGAATTATTATAAACGGGGTCGAAATTAATACCTCGTACGTCGTTTTCAAGATTAGTCATGTTGAGTTTAGAACAGCTGCGCATGCAATTTTTTCTAGGTGAAGGTATTTGCAATGTTAGTAAAACTGATTGATGGTCAGTAAGTGACGTATTAGTAACCATTGTTATGGACGGCGCTTTTGACTTTATTATGATATGGTCGAGGCATGAGCCGCTCTGGTGCGTTGGGTAATAATGTGCTGGTAGAAGTCCATGAAATGTGCAGATGTTCAGATAGTTATGTGCATGAGTATCGATTTTCCCGGAAGCAATGTTAATGTTAATGTCACCTAAAAGTATAATATTTTTATAACATGAAATTTTTTCTAGGTTTATGTTAAGCGAGTCTAGGAATCTGTCAATATTTTGAGATGGAGGTCTATATATAGCCATAAATATCGTATCGGGGGAAATTTTAATTGTTAGGCAATTACAGTCTTGAAATAAGGGTTCTTCAACCACTGCTTCTAAATTATTTTTTATATAGATAACTAATCCACTATTTTGATTAATGTGGCTACTTGTTTTGTGGAAATTGTATCCGTCTATTGATTGTATATTCGTTGTTTGTTCGGAGAGCCAAAACTCTGTTAGCACAATAATGTCACAGCTTATTTCAAGATTCTATAATAGCACTTCAAAGCCATTGAAATTACGGTTTATACTACGAATGTTTTGTGTAAGCACTGTTAACATTTTCTTACCAGCGTTAAGATGATTTTTGCACTCCTCAAGATTACAAATGATTGCTTCGGACACTGAAAAACTGTCAAGATCACTGATTAGCTGATTAGTCATGATACTAAAAACTAACTTATCTACTTTTATGTGCTAATTAACAAATTATTCGATGGCGCTCTTAGGCGCCTTCATAGTCTATTGAATTAATATAATTGTCTTCAGCATATTTTCGTGCTGGGCAATTTATGTCACCAGTTGGGTGATCATGTTTCCTCTTGAAACGTTTGCACGTTGCACACTGAGGAGAAGATTTGTTGCTGCAATCTTTGAACGAGTGTCCCGTCTCTCCACAGAGTTTACATGTTGGAGATGTTTCACGGCAAAACTTGGCTGCGTGGCCAAACTGTTGGCAATTGAAGCACCTGCTCACTAAAGTGAAATCTCTAACTGGGCATGATGTCCAATTTATAAAAATACGGCCTTGGTTCACCAGTATTTTTCTGATGCTGGGCGGGACTTCAAGTATATAATTACATGTTGAGCGATCTTTCTTACCGGACTTATGGCTAATTTTTATTGTTTCTAGAAAGGCCTCTCGAGTAATTTTCGGCAATTTCTCAGATAGGTTTTGCTCATAAATGCAATCCAATACTTCTTTCTCACTGAGAGCTACAGGGACACCAATTATTGCTATCCTGGGACGGCGTTTTGAAGTTTCTTCGATTTTAAGACCCGACGAAACCAGTTTCTCCGAGTTTTTTAATTTAGCAATGTTATCTTTGCTATCGGTGCTAATAATTACGCCTCCATTCCTAATTTTTCTAACGCTGCGGACTCGAAGTTTCAGTTCCTCCGGCGAGATATTTTTTTGGACAAGTGTTTTGGTATCGTCACTAGAATGATTTTTATCGGTCGGATAGATGGCAACAGAACTAAAGTTTGCTGGGCGAATAAAATTGTCTGCTCCCTTTTTAACCATATTGGCATAAGAAGGAGCTTGTGGTTGCGCTATCTTTTTATCGACGACCTCTTTGAACTGGTGTAGAGTGTTTGCAACGACCTGCTGTTCTTGAAGGAACTGGATGGTGCTGTAAGCCTGAATAGATTTTTGCTTCAGGGATTGATACAGGACAGCCATTTGAGATGTCCCATGTGCGACTTCGACAAAGATTGGTTACGCGAAGCTTCTGGTCAGAGTTCATTTTTCCTTCAGCAACAGTAGAGCAAACATCGTTTAAGATGGTCTCTATGGATCCTAACCATTTTTGGATCTCCGGCGTAGCGATGACCTCAGCCAGTAAGTCATCCTCCGTGGATGCTGTTGGCGCTGTTTCAACCGGTTGGTTTTGGTCAGTGGTTGATGGAGTTGGCGGTGGGCTTCGCCGCATTAGTTGGCTACGCCCAAAAGGGCTAAACCCTTGGTTCGACATTACTAACACAGAAAAACACTATTTTTAATGTAATTAGTTCATCGTGCACTGTGAAAAAATTGTTAGATTGCACAAATAACACGCGCGACACACTTTAGCTCAATATGACTGAGTCCGCAAATTGTTTTATTAAGTAATATTCGTAATTATTTAGAGGTGATTCATGATAATTAACACAAAACACGTCCGCTTAGATTCGTGGCTTGTAATTAAACGGTCCCTGAACCCTGTAACTGTCCTTGAACTGATTTTCGCCATTTTAGGCTGCGTTTCTACCAGAGATGTGCGAGGATACGTAGCGAAGGATGTGATTGTTATAGCCAATAGAATCGTTTGCGCTGAGCGAGGCTAGGTTGTTTATTGCTCGCTAAGGAGCTAAGCAGGTAAATTTCGTATGAGTTACTGATCATCACAATGTGCTAAACATCGGATCCTTTCGACTTTGTTTACCTATACGAGTATTCGGTACCCAAGGATGTCTTATAATTCAATTGGGCCGAATTAGGTGAATATGATGACCCAAAACATGCAATGTTTTACCTAAACTGCCAGTTATGACAGTCAACATAGCGGAATCTAGCGAATAAATAAGAACCAGACTGTGTTTTAGTTATTTATGAAATTAGTGCAAGGTAAGTTGGTTTTTACAAACGAATAGACGAATGTAAGCCCGAGACGAAGTAAATACCAACGTTTTACAATACATTTGCGAGAAAAATTAGCAACTGCTTAACTTTCAAAGGCTTCGTAAATGCATTTTTTGAGCAAGTGTAATGTAAAATGTTAATTTATTTATTTTTTTCTACAGTACCGATGTGCCCAAACGCTCATGTAGTCTACGAACCTAACTTCATGGAGTGTCCTCCTAATATCTGCGACTCCTTGGTGGCGAAATATAACTGTGATCCCAATCAGAAAGTGGGGCCAGGATGTCGTTGCAAGGATGGGTACTTGAAGTTAAACCAAACAGAACCCTGTGTTCCTATCTGCGATTGCCCACAAATGGAGTCTTCGGCTGAATGTCCAAAATAACTGGAATCTTCATTAAACTTAGTAATTGTGAAGTTTCTGATCCGATTTGTATGATTCTTTTTTAGTTCTACTAATATAAAATGTTCGAAAATATCCTGTCTGTCCGATAAGTTTGACGTTAGCGCTAAATTAATTTTGGATGAACATTGAATAGACGATGTCCTTCATTACATTAGGTGTACTTCTCATCCCGGTAGAAAGTTCCCTTGAGAGAACAAAACACTTCAAACGCGGTTGGAGCGGGTAGAAACTAATAAGGTAATAATATCCTATCTAAAAAAATAATTCGTACCATTTATTTATTAGTCTTTGCTAGTAAATGTTGAATTTTAAATTTTGTTGTATCTTATTTCAATGTGGTTATGTGTAATGTGTTTCATGAAAATATGAGAAAATAATTCGTACACACAAAGCGTGACTCAAACATTTATTGATAAGTAAGTGGGTTAAAATTAAATAACATTTTTCATTGAAATTTTACAATTAATAAGAAGTTAAAGAATATTATTGCCTCCCTCTGTTAATAGTGCTATCCGAGACAGAAGCAATTGCTTTCAGCTTCATAGGTAGGTTACTTGTCAAAACGAACCAGGAGTTTTGCTATGACGTCTAAAAACTATCATGATTCCGATGCGAGAGAGAGAGACGGACCTATACAGGTCGAAAAACACTATCCTTTTTCACAACGGAATGAACAGCATTGGCACTTTGTAGTGCGGCCCCAAACAGACGGACTTGTTTTCGCTACAATTTATTTCTTATTACATTGTATTATTTATGTAACTTCGACTTCATAATGTCTTTATAAAGCCTAAAATTTGAAATAGTAATTATTCCATTGCCGCGTAGACATCGGCGCTTTATGGTGTGCAGCCTTATGGTCGTAAAGCGATTCCTTGGCCAACTATTCAAATTCAGTTCTTAACCTACAAAAGCTAGCACCCACCGATTTATTAGGTATTTAGTTGGCTATGAAATTACCGACTTATCAAATGAGTAACTTTGAACTTGTTTGACTTGGAATTCTAAATTAAAACAGACTGAGAACGGAACACCTCGTCGGGAACAAAGTGCCTTGGTGCTAATTACATGGAAAATATCTTAGCATTGTGAAATAGGTATGCAAGTTCCGGAGATATTTCTTCGGTATCCCGGATTGCAGGTGCATCCTACGTCACAGGCGATGACACAAGCCAGCCCACGAGCGTCACATGTGTTACAAGGACTTCCACATTCACTATAGTGTTCATTCGCCCGAGGACAGCGAACAGGATCTGAAAGTTTTTGTAAAGAAGTTCTGAATGTCTGCTAAAAATGTTTTTAAATAAAATTGTAAAATTCAAGACATGGGTGGATTTCCCTGCCTTACTAGTTCTCGTTCAAACAAATTTCGCTGGTATTTTACATGGTAATATACATCATATATTTTTTTTGATTTATCATTCTCTTATTTTAGAAGTTACAGGGGGGGACACATTTTACCACTTTGGAAGTGTTCGGCTAGAAAAAAAATATGTTTGAAACCTCCATATCATTTTCGAAGACCTATCCATAGATACCCCATACGCATGGGGTTGATGAAAAAATTTTTTTTGAGTTTCACTTCTAAGTATGGGGACCCCCAAAATTTATTGTTTTTTTTTTCTATTTTGGTATATAAATCTTAATGCGGTTCACAGAATACATCTATGTACTTACCAGGTTTCAACAGCATAGTTCTTATAGTTTCGGAGAAAAGTGGCTGTGACATACGGACGGACAGACAGACAGACAAACAGACAGACATGACGAATCTATAAGGGTTTCGTTTTTGCCATTTGGCTACGGAACCCTAAAAACATCTACCTTTCCTCCTTGTCCAGGTACAGAATATGCATTTGTTCTCTTTTTTTTACAAATCGCTTAGAAAACACACGGTAGGTACTTATTTACTGTAGATTGTATAGTGTAACAAAAACAAAATATAAAAATAAATAATATTATAAAATAAATTGACGAAAACTAAAATGAACACTTGCCTCCAACACTCAACACGATACAAAAGGATAACAAGACGACAAAGCTCAACATCTTGATGTCTCAACTCGTTTGAAATAAACGTAGACTAGGCGTTCATTTTATACTTAGTACCTAGTTCCTTTTATCTCTTTCTAATTATTAATTATGTATGTGTGCGTCGACAAATTCTATCTACATTTTTAAAACAAATTTAAAAGATATGACGGTCTAGTTCAATTTAATTTACTGCAGTATAGGTCGGCTTAAATTTCCTTTTAGAATTTCTGCATACTTTTTACATTGATGATGAAAACAAATGTTGGGAATTTGGATAATTTTATGTAAGTAAAGATACTTAAAAATGTGTGGTTAGGGTAAGTACCTGTGTCCTCACCGGACATGGATGTTTCGGGAGGTTCCTGCACCGAATCGGGCGGGAGGAAACGCCCGGGTGTCACCACTGCGAGGATCGACCGGAGGACACGGTGGAGCGTGGAGCACACTGTGCAGGTGTGCCCCGCTTGGGCGGCGCACCGCCGTGTCCTCGAAACGGCGATCGGCGGCAACCTCTCGCGTCCGGCCCTAGTCCAAGCCATGGTCCGGAGCGAGACGGAATGGGACGCCGTTGCCTCCTTCTGCGAAGCAGTCATGCTAGCGAAGGAGGTGGCGGAGAGGGAGAGGAGACCCTCTCGTCCCGGCCGCCGTGGTAGACGCCGCGGGCGTCGGGGGCCACCACCTGGTGACCTCCGGCCACCGTAAGCGCGGGCCTGTGGACGGCGAGCTATGGGTGGCTCGCCGCCCGTCCGTCTAGCGACGACAGGCCGTGTCGACGGCGCGTTAGTGTTCCAAGCGCGCCTCAAAGAGAGTCAGCACACAGAGGGGCCCGAAAGGGCCGACGCCTGCCGGAGGGATTATTCGCAAGAGACACCGTGGCTCCGGAACACAAAGGGCAATAAAGGAACATGGATGGGTTTTAGTCAGTAGAAGTCTGACACTCCCTCCCGCTACACCCAGAGCGGGAGGAGTCATTGGATGATTTCCCATCCCTAAAAAAGAAATATTAACCAATAATGTCAGTCAAAATGTCAGTGACTCACGTGGTGCGGAGATTTCATGCAATTCATATTTTTCATTCAATGTTATTTTCTCCGTTTCTCCGCTCCGCTGTGTTCTCCAGTAAACGTCTACTAACTGAAAATATATTATTGCTGAATTTCTTCGTTTTACCTACAGAATGAACATATAACCCTGAGTAACTGAAGAATTCTAAAGACATAATATTTTTTAATAAAACTTGAAACCTCTAATTACCGCTATAAAGGCTGGCTACATATTTGCAATTATGTTATTGCCGTTATTAATTCATGAAACTCAAAATAAGACGCATTTTGGTAAACATCGGATGAGACAGGTAATTTCATATTTCAAGAAGTTAAAAATAAAACACAAAATTGACTTCTGTCTAACTGTGACGATAAAGACGAACCACAGTGTGTGTTAAATTCATAAACAAGTTTCTCATAATAGCAGCTCCGTACAGAAACGGTATTATAATAACCGTGATTTAATTTGATATCATGTTTGATACCATTTTAATTATTTATAATACACTAGCTGACCCGCGCAACTTCGTCTGCGTCACATTTTCCATTAATTCTGCGCTCTTTTTTGACTTAGCTAAATGATATATAACCTATAGCCTTCCTCGATAAATGGGCTATCTTCCTGAGATTAGCATGCTCAACCAAACAAACAAAGTTTTCCTCTTTATAATATTAGTGTAGATAACTCAGAGGTTCTCAGATTTTTTTGTGCAAGGCGTTGTGAACGTTCAGGTGAAGATTCTCTCATACGGCGTATTCTTGCTGCCCGTGCTTGAGAACTATTTTTAGTAATTTGAGACCTGGCTCTCTTAGGCATTTTCAAATGTTTAAGAAAATGTTATTAGCGTGTAATATTCTAGCTCTGAAAAGAACTGTTGTGTAGCCCTGAAAAGAACTGTTGGTTAGCCCTGAAAAGAACTGTTGGTTAGCCCTGAAAAGAACTGTTGGTTAGCCCTGAAAATAACTGTTGTTTGGCTCTGAGAAGAACTGTTGTTTAGCTCTGAGAAGAACATTTGCGTAGGTGTAGTTAAATATAGCCTATGTTACTCGTGGATAATGTAGCTTTCGAATGGTGAAAGAATTTTTTAAATCGGTCTAGTAGTTTTTGAGCCTATTCATTACAATCAAACAAACAAACAAAGTTTTCCTCTTTATAATATTAGTGTAGATAGTGTAGACTAGAATTAACCTTGTGTTAAGGTCGCCCCGTAGAATTCGGCCCTGACTGAACACTCTCCCGCCATTTAAGAAGTGAATTCCAAAGGTATGAAATAGTCTCACGCCTTATGATAGGACAGGGTATAATATGGGTTGAAGTACATAGTCGATAGACTTAGGAATTCATGGTTATGAAATACATTAGGAATGGTTTTAGAAATTCACAATATAACAGAGGGAAAACCAATTACTCTATTTTAATTTATATTATGTCGTCTAAGATACCCTTACGCTATCGTAACTGATACAAGGTCAATAGTTACGATACCTCACATCGGCACCCATAGCACTTAGAGCAACACTTCCTTAAGTGACACCAGCGTCTTTTCAGCAGCAAAACGTCGGCAACACACTCATATGGAACGTGGTCCCTAGCAGTTCTCTCGAACTAAAAAGTGACGAAGCGGCTTTCCCTGCGGCAACTGTGCGACCATCTTTGTCTAGACAAACTAGCGACTCCATTGCTAACAACGGAGCGGCTAGTTCCAGCGGTATTGCGTCGTCATGCTCATATGGAGGCATGGACCGTAACAGTCCTTAGACTGTTTAATATGAGATAGATATGGTCAACCCAATCCCAAGAAGCGCACTCTTCGTACAACAAGTAGGTATGTCTGTAAGACACGGTGTTCGTACCTGACCGAATCCCTGGTCGTAAAAGTGGTCGTAAGTAGAGAATATATATTCAAGAAATAACAAAAATACAAACAGTTACTACAATCGAGAGTGTATACTCAAGAAGTAAATACGAATTGATAACTTCAACTGTTTTAAAGCCTGTAGACAGCCCTTAAAGTGCCCACCCGACACCACCTCTTAGTGTTTGGGCTCCTTGTTTTTGGTGATTGAGGTAGGGGGGATCCTTCAAAAGGCATCTGGACTAGACTCTGTTCTAGGGAAAGACCGGGGCGTGTGGGATATTTACCTCAGCAGAAACACCCTAGTCAAAGAATACCACTTCGAAACACACTCTATGCAACACCTATTTTGCCACATACCAGGGAAGATGGTAAAGGGGTCTCCCTTTAGCCTCGCTGTGCACGGCAGCATGTGCTCACTATGTCACTGTCCTTCCTTGGATCACTAGGATGACACTGATCACTTCTTGATTCTTTTGAATACCTTGAAAAACTCGTCGAGCATTAAAATGGGACGGTTTGCAAAGGGAGACCAGTCTCTGCCTTCCTTCCTCAACAAAACTAATCCAGCCTCATCAAGCCGGAAGGGAACACGCCCGTACGAAGGCAGCTGTGGAACAACCGTCTTAGGCGGTCTCCCAGAGAAACCAGAGCCAGAATTTTAGCATAGCCAGGGATACCATCAGAGCCTGGACTTTTAGTTGGCCTAAAATATTATTACGCAACACCAACGTCTTACTGTTTAATGTCTAAAACACGACTAAGGTAGTCGGTAGGTACCCACTTCTGAATTAATGTGAAAAAAAAAACTTTTTCCTGCAGGTTCGTTCCATGTAGCAGGAACCGTGGTTATATTTTTAGGGTCAAATAGGTAACCATCTGCTATAAAATACTTTCTGTCAGTGAAAGAACATTAGTAATCGGCCTCATGAATATTTCCACCAAAGAACTCAATAAAGGTTAAAAGAAAAATAAAAACAAGAATATTCTGAAACAATTTTTATTTTTCTGAGTATGTTTTAGTATATTATTTATTTTACTTATATGTTTGCTAGAACGAAATAATTTCTTTAAATTATAATGAGCCTGTTTTTTCTCACTGCAGGGCATAAGCCTCTCTCATAGACTTCCACTTTTGATTGTATTTTCCCTGCTAATTTACCATTTCGTTTTTACTATTGACTTGCAATAACTTACGACGCAGACTCGTGACTTTATGAAACTATTGACATAACATTTTGAACGCCAAAATGAAGATGTATACGGTTTTCCCCTACTCCGAGGTAAATTACCATGAACTTGCTTAATAGGAAGTTCATGGCAATTTCATAATTTCGTGCAATTTGACTTTCACTGGCTGCGGAATTCACGTAAACTTTTGCTTGTTTAAAATTCGTACTATTCTTTGGTAACAAGGGCCTTGTTTAGACAATCTGGAGAATGCTTCATCTCGTTACACTGGCATATTGGTATGCAGGGTGAGTCTGGGCTTTACCTCAAGTATCCTGGTTTGCACAAACATCCTTTCTTGCAGGTTTCAGTGCTGTCACATTTGAACCGAGCCACGATCGACAGGCACGTATTTGGTGGGCAGGACTTCTTGCAGTCAGTGTACACTTCGTTTTCGCCCTTACAGATTTGTTCTGGAAAATTAATAACGACACATAAGATACAATTTTTAAATAAAGTCTGAGTCCGTGGTGGAAGTAAGTTGCCAATCAGGCAACTTTTACAACCTGGTCATTAAGCCACTCGCTGGTATTGTGTGATACGACAATTCGTCAAAGGGTTTTCACGCAAATCGTTCTTAAATAGTGGGGAATTAATCAGAAAATCAGACACCCAGGAGTGTCGTGTTACCCCATTATTTGGTTGTAGAGGTCAAATAGGTAATCGCTGTATGTAAAATCCTGATTATCAGTTGCATCTGGGTTAGACTGTAAGCAGACCCCGAAATAATTGGCAAAATGCTAGATAGAATAACTGAATATTCTAGAAAGGTATTAAAAAAAAAAAAAAAAAAAAAAAGCGCTCGCTTTGAACTTGTTTGCTTTTAATTTGCCGAAGCTACAAAGCTTGGAGCTTCATTTACATAGCGCATCACCAAGCTGCTTATAGCTCAATTCACCGAAGCTACAAAACTTGGAGCTTAATTTAGTGACGGATTTAAGACTTGATTTGTGGTGATCCACAAACCAAGTCCTAAGTCTCCTCTATTTATATAAGTCCTTCAGTTCTTCTAAAGGTTGAACGACCGACCTTGATAATTCAAAGTGCCTGTAAATGTTACAATTGAAAAAAATGCTCGAATTAGAATCGTCTGGTATATAATTGGTGTCAGCGATAAGACCACGATTGTATTGTACCCATACAATTAGGTCTATGTAAAAGAGTTGTGCAACTATTCTTGGTGTACAATTAAGTATATTATAATATCTATTCTTTGTTCTGTTTTGACTCTCAAACAATTTCTTATCAACAAAATTTTATAAATTGTTAAAAATACTTGCCAGCTGAGTCTGTGTTGCGACGCACTCGGTCTCCACCTTCAGGTACCTTTGACGAGCTACCTTCAATACTTTTGCTAGCTGCAAATTAATAAAACAATAAATTAATTATGAGTACACACAGTAATAACACATGTCTGTGTGTGTGATCTCACTGTTATCACTAAAAGGTTTTTTGGAGACAACTAAACTTCAATCGCCAGTCCTAAGTAATGGTAACAAATAAATAAAACTGCTTTTGCAGTTGCTTTAGTATGTTTTTTTTTTTTTTCAGTGTGAACATAACACTCACTTTTGTGAGTGTTTGTTATGTTCACACTGAACTGTTTTTGATGAACTGCATTGCAAATCTGTAAACATGTCGAAGTGAACACTTAGGCAAAGTGAACACTTAGGCAAGAGCTGTTAAACCACACAAACAACATACTTGAGCCAAGTGATATTCTTTTTTATATTTTTATTTATTTGACTGACTATGTAGGTAATTTTTTTTTAAACTTATTTAATCCACATACGTCAACACTTGCTCAAGTGTGTATTTTGTTTTAGTGTCATAGTGTGCCAGCTAACTAGTCATAAATATATATTTTTTTGTGTCATGTAGAAGGAATTTTGAATTTTGAATTACTTTGCATACTAATTATTGTAAAATTCTAGTTCCTAAAACGTAACAGACAGTTGTGTTGCTGGGGAGTTTGTTGACCACTTCTTCTCCACAGCTAAAACACTAGGAAGTGGTGACGGGCGAGCGTTTTGTTTTGGGGGACTGTCTTTTGTAAAACTTGACGTTCAAAAAGTGCTGGCCCTCAGCCAAATTTGAATAAATGACTTTTGAATTTTGAACGGTGAGATCACGACAAAATCGACCGGCTGTAGTACAGAGATAGAATGGGCCGACATGGAAATAGTCAAAGGCAATTTTTGTCCGGAAATATATTAGGACAAATACTAGCGAGGCCGCGAACAAAATCTTTAATACATACGGCATTTGTCAACAGGGATGCAGTTTCCTTTGTCGTCTCTTGCGAATCCATCTTCACAGTAGCATTTGCGATTGCAGACGATGTTCTTGATGGGGCAGTGCGTTCTGTTCTGTGCGCCCAGTGTGGCACACTCATTGTCGCATGCACTCCCGCATTCAAAGTATTCATGATCGCGTTGGCACATTTCTGAAAATTTTAGAGTTCGTCGTGAGTTTTGAAGAAGTGGTAAATATTATAATTGAAGGCGAATTTCAGGATGACCGCAAAGCTTTGCCCCTTTGCCCCAAAAGGAGATTTTTTTTATAATCCATATAACATTTTTAGAACTCCAAAAATTTTGCCAATTTTGAATCTTAGTTTATTTTTTGATTAGGAGAACACAAGCCTTTCTTTACATTTCTATTTTTGTTAGTCTACCTACAAGTAGCATTGCCACACCCACATATTTCATATTATATTATTTTTTTGTTTGCCAATGCAACAATTGACCAGCCCAGCTAATTGCCAGAAAGTGCATGCCAGCTGCTGACAGACTTATCAAACAGCAGGTACCTACTGAAAATTCTCAGACGGAAAAACTCGTACTCTCACTTCACGTTTTCCGACCTGTGAATCGACCCCTCACGATCATAGAATTGTAACTTTACCAGGAGCGTTATTTAAACGCCCTGGTTTTGTATCACAGGAAGAGGAGGTTGCGGCCGCTATATCACAGGACTGAAAGTACTCTATCGAGCAGGTGAAGGTTAGCACCATACGTCAACCGTAAGTTGCCCCGTGATGGAGCCAAAGGAATTGCTGAGGGCTGCAGGCTCCTGGTGCACGAAAATTCAACTCGGGTTTCCGTGCAGGTCAAACTACTTATCATTGGAATCCAAATCTCTGAGATGCTTCCAATGCCAAGGAGTACACGGTAATTAGGTTAGGTTAGCTTACCACACTCTTCAAGAGTAATACATTCTCCCAACGCATTCTTTAAGAATCCTGGCTTGCATGCACAAATGTGTTGACAAGGCTCAGCAGATTGCAAACAGCTAACTGCAATGAATCGGTTTCTGCATGTGACTTGCGGAGGGCACGCCTGTACGCATTTCATTTCTTCATTTTTCCTACAGTCTGAAAATTGAAGGGAAATAGGTTTGTTAAACAAAGTGAAATGACAATGTTGAATAGATTTATTCCAACCACTTACACAAGTAAATGACGTCTATCGTGTTTGAGTTTATTTAACTGATGGGTAACTATATAGGTATAGTAGTTGGAAACCATAATCATGCGCTTGTTAGCCTGTATAGCAACTGTTGCTGTTGTAGCAACGGAAAATAGCAAACACCGTAAGATTGTAAAATATCGCGTGTAATTGTAAACTGTTTTTTCTAAATAAGTAAGTCACGGATGTACTGAAAACTCTTGATTTCGGATGGGATTTATTGTATTCAAACTGTTTTTTTTTCATGATATATATCGAAATTTATAATCTAATCAAGATTACACGGTTGTATTTGTTACACGGTTGGCGTAGTGATTGAGCGATTGACTGCTGCGCAGCATGTCGCGGGTTCGATTCCCGCGAGGAACAAATATTTGTACGACTTACAAGTATTTGTTCCGAGTCTGGGTGTTTTTATATCTATAACATGTATGTATTTACAAAAAAAAAAGGTATATAAGTAGTTTATCAGCCATCTCGTTACCATAACACAAGCATTAGGTTGCTTAGCTTGGGACTATATGGCGTTGTGTGAAATGTCCAAGGATATTCCAAGGATATTATATTTATAATAATCTCACGGAGTCTACCATTTTCCGGTGACATGCAATGAATAGGTAAGCTCATAGATATATATTTCTATGGGTAAACTTTTTAATCCACTTGAAAGAATGCTCAAGTACATGTACGAGTATGTTAACATTTATGTACATGCCATCGAAATTGTAAAAAAAAAGTATTATTACTGGATGATGCCCGCGGCTTCGCCCGCTTGACAAATTACATACTAAAACCTTCATCGAGAACCGCTCTATCCATTGGTGAAAATAGCATGAAAATCGGTGCAGGAGTTTATGAGTTTATCGCGAACAGACAGACAAACACGGCGGAGGACGTTGCTTTATAATATGTAGTCATTACATTTTAGATGTAAAAAAAAACTATAATGTGTCTGATTTCTGCCGGGTTTAGGTTCTTTTGTAAATGCCGTGATCATTCTTCTGTTTGATTCGCGGTGATATCCTAACTATGTTTTCCTACACTTTTTTATGGTTGGGTAATCATCAAATTACTCCTCCAACTCTGAGCGAAGCAGAAGGGAGTGGCAGAATCTTAGAGGCTAAAACCCGTCCATGTTCCTGCTAATGCCCTTTGCGTTCCAAAGCCGCGGTGACTCTTTCGAACAAGCTGCAACCCTTTTTTTTTTTTTTTTTAGGGATGGGAAATCATCCAATGACTCCTCCCGCTCTGGGTGTAGCGGGAGGGAGTGTCAGACTTCTACTGACTAAAACCCATCCATGTTCCTTCATTGCCCTTTGTGTTCCGGAGCCACGGTGTCTCTTGCGAATAATCCCGCGACTCCGGCAGGCGTCGGCCCTTTCAGACCCCTCTGTGTGCTGACTCTCTTTGAGGCGCGCGTGGAACACTAACGCACCGTCGACACGGCCTGTCGTCACTAGACGGACGGACGGCGAGCCACCCATAGCTCGCCGTCCACAGGCCCGAAGCTGCAACCCTGGGCAGATGTTTTCCCACCCTTCCTGACCTCTGTTCATTGATCAGAGACGATGCACGTACAGGAAAAACTGCAGTAGGAAAATAAAATTAAAATAACATTCAAGCCCGTAAGATAGTGATCAATGTTCATATAATAAACCCACGCAACTCATGAGGAAAACGTTGTTTAAGTTGTGACTCAAGTATCTAACTGGTAAGACATCTACGAGTAGAAGAAATTGCCAGATGACATGTTATGACATACTTATTTACTAACTAGGTGAGCCACACAATTTCATTAATGTTCTGCTCTTATTGATCGTAGAGTAAAGCTGCTTTCAGACTACGCTATAATATATAGTATAGGTTATATAGCTCATAGCACAACAATATCGCGCACCATACATTGTCAATATTATATAGTACAGTACAGTGTGAACGTGTCCATAACAATGTCTGGTGCGCGATACTGTTGTGCTATGAGCTTTATACTGTCTGCTATTATATTATAGCGTAGTCTGAAAGCAGCTTAATGTTATATATTAGCCTATATAGCCTTCTTTGATAAATAGACTAGGTATCCAACACATTTTTTTTTTTTCAATTCGGACCAGCAGTTCCCGAGATAAGCACGTTCAACCAAACAAAAAAACGAACTGTCCTTTCACTCTAAAAATTCAATATTTATGTTCAATAATTTATTTATTCACATGTGGTTGGTTCAGATTAAATCGTGGAGCACGTCTAAATGGCCGAACCGGTTTTGATGATTTTTCGTACAAAGAGGTACGAAAAGACCCTGGAGACGCTTATAAGCCACTTTAACGCGAACTAAGCTGTGAAAACACGTCACACATTTGATTAGATGGTTAATTAATTTTACTGGTCGCACGCAAAACTATACGTGATTGACACATTACGAGCGTTATTATAGGACGACCTTCATCTAAATACATATGTGTATAGTCGATATAAGTCGACTCTCTAAGATCATGTTGGAAGGCCTTTCCATCGAACTATGAGAGTGATGGAAGAGAGAATGCATCTTTGTTCGCGTACACATTAGTACACTTTAAGCGGATCGTTAGGGCACGTACGTACATGATAAAAAAAAACTTTTTACAAAAAATACAACCGACTTACAAAAAAAAAACACAAAGTAAATTTTTTAACTTTGTAGTGTTTTTTTTTTAAGTCGGTTGTATTTTTTTGTAATTTTATTTTTTTACTTTTTAGCTTTTGCAATTGGCAACCCACACCTAATTATACCACTGCAAAATTGTGGGAAAGCAAAATACGCAATTTCGTTTACTTGGATGACAAAAAACCATCGTCCAAGTAAACGAATTCCAGCTATTTCTATTTAAAATCCAAACTTCTTAACCGGTTTTCATGAAATTTAAATGGGACCAATCGACAATTCTATCCTTTTAGATAACACGAAGTTTTCAAAATGTTATGAGGTAACAAACATAAAAAAAAATACATCCGAATTGGGAACCGCCTCCTTTTTGGGAAGTCGGTTAAAACCTAGTCCCTCTTATCTCTCAGATACAGTGCAATGTGGTGAAATCCTGGGTAATACTATGTCCCGCGCCGACAATCATATGGCTAGTCTTCGTGGAAATTACACATTCATAGTGCGTACAGCAAAGGAGCGGAATTCCATGCCGGAGTCTGTGTTTCCTGATTGCTACAACCTGGAAGTCTTTAGGTTAAGAGTGAATAGGTTACTTCGAGACAAGCGTGCTCCATCTTAGACTGCATCATCGCTTACCATCAGGTGAGATAATTATCATACGCGAGCATATAAAAAAAAATTGCCGGCATGGTCGAAATCGATCAGGAGGACAATTAAGGTGCCGAATTTAAGGCACAGAAAATGTATACAATGATGTGAACAAGATTGAAAATAAACAAAACATTGTTATAATATTATGCCGTCACGCCATACAATATTGACTCAGTCATACGCCGCGCGTCGGCCGGTAAAGGGATTCCCCCTAGGAAGAACCTCGTATAAAATCGTAGAACGCGGAAAAAGCAAGAAACCTGTTTTCCTCCTATATTTTTTGTTTCTTTATCTGTTTATAATCGATTCATTCATTGTTGTTTGTTTGTAGGTAGTCAAATACATCTCACAAGGTTGCTAAACTAGTTTTACGGCAAAATACAAATGATTTAACTCATAAAAATAATAATTACGATTTGGTACCTACTGTATGAAAAGTCAGGGGATTAAGTGAAACCACTTTTGACAACGACGTATTAGAATTTTAAGTCACACACTATGCCAACTGTTGCCAACATGGATATATATAAAAGTAAGCTGACCCGCGCAACTTCGTCTGAGCTTTATAATATTATATGTATGTATAGTACTAGCTGTCCCCTGCGGCTTTGCTCCCGTTTTACCCGCACAGTTCCCGTTCCCGTGGGATAGAAACTATCCTATGTCCTTCCTCGGTTCTCAAAATATCTTTGTACAAAATTTCATCCAAATCAGTCCAGTAGTTTCGGAGCCTATTCAAATCAAACAAACAAATCCTTCCTCTTTATAATAGTAGTGTAAATTGATTCTTCAGTTACTGGTGACTTAGGGACTGACAGACACCGCACGACTTTTGGGGGCCGAGTCACCCGCGTCCGTAGGAGAATACCCTTCAGCGAATCCCTACACGTGGTCCCCGGGTGGTGCTAAACAGGGGCCCGAGTCTGCTATTTTTATAAATTTGTCATTCCGACACGATCCCATTGTCATGCCATTGTCATTTTGCTAAAAGTTCGTAATCTGCTAAATTCATAATGGCCGGTCACTGCCACGTCAGTGGCCTGTCAGTGGCACGTCAATGGTCTCGTAATAGAATTGCGGTAGGAATGCCGTATTGCTATTATTATAAAAACGAGCTAAATTTGAGCATTTATTCATGCCAGATTTTATTAAATTTAGTTTTACATATTATTTATTAGTGTAATAAGCAATCTGAAGTAGTGAGAAGTTCGTAAATACTAAATCTGTCATTATGTACGAGATTACCGTTCATATGGCTTTCTTTCAATGGCGTATCAGTGGTTGATCATTGGAATGTCATAATGACGCCATTATGATGCCATTATGTTAGTAGATTACCAAACTTGTCAAAATCAACCATTTTGAAATCAGTGATCGACCATTCTGACACTGTTGTAATAGCAGACTCGGGCCCCAGGTGACACTAACCGCCTCCGTGGTCTAGTGGTTAAACCACCTGATTCAGACCCAGACGTCCCGGGTTCGATTCCCAGCGGGGGCAAATTTTTTGCTCGGTTTGGTTGGTGGTAGGACTTGTTCTAAGTCCGCCTGGCAAGCTACCACCATCATGTCTAAGTCTGTCGCCATAACAACAATGTTAACAGCATTGTTGTGTTCCGGCAGTTAGAGGTATGATAGCCAGTTCCTCTCTGTAAGAGGATTCCGGGTGAAACTCGCTTCCATCTTCGGCCTAATCATCACTTTCCATCAGGTGAGATTTGGGCCAAGAGTTTCCCCGTTTCGCATAAAAAAATTAAAAAAAACTACTGGTCGTAGAAAGCTGAAATTTGTCATGTAGGTTCCTTGAGCAGTGTAGGGTTGCACTAAGAGAGGATTTCCTGAAATTCCGACGCAAACGGGAAAAAACGAGATATGCGCATACAAAGTCTCGTACTAATAAAAATAAACCTGATCTTTAAATGAGTTGCAAGTAACTTTTTACACCAGACGGTTTCGCCTGACAGTGACAAATAATTTATTTTTTCCTGACTGTAATAAGAACCACATTTTATATATAAAAAAAGAGTTTTAGCTGGCATACTTACTTAGTTCTCCGACGCACAAAACAACACAACAAGAAAACACGACTAACCTCAACATCTTGACGACTCAACTCGTTATGACACACACGGCTCGACCGGTCATTTATAGTTATTAGTTTTATTTTATTTAAATACTAGCTTTTTCCCGCGACTTCGTATGCGTTTCCTGTTTTTCCTGTTCCCGTATAACCTTCCTCATGAACGTGGCGGCTATCATATACAAAAATGATTTCCGGAATCCGACTGGTAGTTTCAGAGATTAACGCGTTGAAACAAACGAACACTTCGGCTTTATTATATTAGTAACTAGCTGATCCACGCAACTTTGTCTACGTTACATTTTTCTTTAATACTCCGCTCCTATTGTTTGAAGTTTGAATATGCACGGTGCCATTTTAGTCGTGTTATGTCGAATGCATTAATTACTTTTAAGGTATTATCTTAATAATATTTTAAAAAACTACTAATCACGCCTGCAGGTAGTTTATATCGGGTACAAAAAGTGGGTCGCCTTTGCAAGACGACTAAAATGGCACCGAGTATAGCATTATAGCCTTCCTCGATAAATGGGCTATCCAACACTAAAATATTCTTTCAATTTAAACCAGTAACTTCCTGAAATTAGCGCGTTCCACCAAACGAACAAACAAACTCTTCAGATTTATTATTATTAGTATAGATATATTTGTATCTTCTATCTTCTTCTATCTTCTATCTATATTATTATTATTATTATTATTATTACTTATAATAAATCTGTAGAGAGGTCAATTCTGTACATGAAATATATTTCCAAAATAACTATCAGGGGGTGATTAGGGATCGATACTGATGCCAAAAATGCAATCAGTACAATTTTTGTCTGTCGGTCTGTCTGTCTGTCTGTCTGTCTGTATAACCGTTATAGAAACAAAAACTACTCGACGGATTTTAATGAAACTTGGAACACTTATTATTCATACTCCTGAGCAGGTCATAGTATACTTTTCATCACGCTACAATTAATAGGAGCAGAGCAGTGAAGGGAAATGTTGGGAAAACGGAAGAAATTACTTAATTTTTTAAGCTTCCGTCGCTTGTGCAACCTTAATGCTGAAAGCTACACAGAAATCATTTATGACGGAAATGTTCTCCTTAAAATTATATAAAAAATATCCCACGACAGCATATGTCTATCTTTTAAGATTGACGAACAATAACACGTGTAACTCCCGATAGCTTAGCAGTTCGAAGCTTTCTGATTGTATTTGTCTACTCTTACGTTTATAAAACTCTCAGTCGTCCCTAATTAACATTAATAAAAGTTAACATTATTAACTATTCCATAAAAAAAGAATCATAGAAATCGGTAAAGAAACACCAAAGTTATACATGAAAAACGCTAATAATAAGCCATCGCGCGTGAATACTGAATCATGCTCTAAGGAATATTTTTGTGGTCGCGAACGCACAGGCAGGCGGCTAGCTTGGCGCCTAGAGGCTAGCGATTAGCTTCGGAAAACGGCTTACGACAGTTTGCAATATCCTTTAATAATTATAATGTCGAGGGGAAGATGGTTATAATTTCGCTTTACACCAAACGAGTAATATTATAAATGTGAAAGTTTGGTACCTACTCAATCACGCCAGAACGGCTTAACGGATCTTAATAAAATTTAGAACAAAGATAGATTATAGTCTGGAATAGCACATAAGCTACTTTTCATCCCGGGAATATGTTCCCTAGGGATCACGCGGGCGAAGCCGCTGGCAGAAACTAGTACATGATAAACCTGTGTCTACCTCACATACGTTATTTGGGACAAGCCCGCTACACATTCCCAACCACCGCAACTCCAGAAAGCCAGAATCAACAGTGGCGACCACCAGAAAAACGCCGGGCTAATGAAGCCCGACAAGTTTTGGAGAAACGTTTCAACTGTCTTGGATCCCGCAACGAAATTAATCAGAAAAGTACAGCGGAGACGTAGGAAAAAATAAATACAATAATTTCCACTTCCCTCCTTATCACTTATCACATACTAGCTGACACGCGTAACTTCGTCTGCGTCACATTTATCTATCTAACTCTGAAAGAGAGTAGAAATCCGACCAGTAGTTCCTGAGATTAGCGCGTTCAACCAAACAAACAAATAAACAAACTCTTCTGCTTTATAATATTAGTAGGTATAGATAAACGTTAGTGGCGCCTTTTTTTTACTTTTGATAGGCACGCGTTTAACCACTATCTCATCTCACCCGATCCGATGGTAAGCGATGATGCGGTCTAAGATGGAGCACGCTTGCCTAGAAGTAACTTATTCACTCTTGAATTGGACCTTGACCTTTTCACATTGGCGTAATGTCCTAGCAGTAAGGGCGATTTTTATAGTGCAAGTTTTAGTTACCGCTGTCTGTGGCTGCCATGCTTTTGGCTGCCCTAATAAGAATTCAATTAACTCGATTTTTTTTTACAGGAAAGCAAAACAAAATTTCACTGATTTTTTGTTATGGTGAGATACTTGACATAAGCTCAATTTGTACGTCTGTTTTGATAGCTTGATAACTTATTTTGAGTTTAACAATAAAATCAAATATGCTTTATTTTGATGTACAAAATATTTCCTTTCGATAGAGTACCTAGATCCAAGATGAAAAAAATATCAAGATACTTGAATTTAGCCTATCAACAATACGGGTGATTCCGGCAAGTAGGAACCATAGGTACAATACAATACAATACAATACAAAAAGTTTATTTTCTCTCTCACATAGCATTATACAAGGAATACATAATTCAAGGTGTACATTTGTGGGTTATAATCTATGTGAGAGACTGGTTTCTGAACTAGGAGACCTGTATGACAGATTACCAGCCTCTCCAGACTCCGGAAGTGAGTAACGGTAAGCTGTACATCATTCCAGTTTCGTGATATTTAAATAGGTAAAACTTGGTGTTGTGTGTGTGTGAGTGAGGTACTTGTACCTTCTCTTTATTTATGTTGGAACCCGTTCCAAGGCCTACAAGATAGACTTGAAATAAAAATAAAGTACAACGTTGTTCCGTATAAGTGTTGAGTGCTTAGCAAAGTTAAATGAAATAAAAAATAGTTATGGTGACAATAAAATAAAAATGTGCTAGCAGATTTTTCATCCATCGAGAGCTTGAATTTGGAATCTAACCAGTACCTATTTAACCGATATAGAAATGACTTTAGACAGTTATGTAGACAGTTATAACTTTACTTTCCATAGATTAAGATAAATTATTTTGGACCAATCAATTTCACACACAGAATATATAACTATTTTATTTTACTACCTAATTATAAAACGAAGACGGAACTCGGTGATAACCCGTATCAGAGATCAAGAGTGCACAAAACGAAAGGAAACGCAAAATAAAGTATTTAATATCTTATTGAATAAGAAACATCAAGAGTTTATCCAAGAGGTCAAAGCCAATCTTCTCTACAAAAACACACTCAAAAGATAATTATGCAAAAGTAATCTCAACAATTTTATTTTATTTTTTTGATCTCCAAAAATAATATAAATGCCCGCACGGTGCAATTGAAGCTCGTTGCGTGCCTCAGAACAAGTTGAGACGTCAAGATGTTCAGATTCCTTGTGTTGGTCACCTGCTGTGTCGTTTTCTGCGTTGGATTAAAAGAAGGCAAGTAGGCTCTTATATTTTCTATAGCTTTTTTTTGAGCTGTGTTTTCGTAGAAGTCGGAAACAAAATTGTGTCGCAAGGATAAGGTGTACGTACGTACCGTCAATACCCTGTAATTAAGACAATGGGAAAGGGTAATGAACACACTTGTGACACAAAGTACCTGAGTTTGTGTCACAAGATAGTTAACACACACGTCATTTACAAGATAAATCTTATTCATAAAATGAATCCCTATTTCCCTTCTTCACGGCATCAGGCGTGGTCAGGAGAAGGTTCTTGTGAAAGAAAAAAATACGAAAGTTGCCAGCAGAACTGAAGCCGTGGGGCACAGCTAGTATAATGATATATGTATGTGAAAATTGCATTCGAAAGGTTAAAAGTATAGGCTATCTACATAAAACTTATGTCGTATTCCGCATTTTGCATATAGTCTCATCAATTGAGCTCGAGTCATTTGCTTGTTTTTAGGGATCCGTATCTCAAAAGAAAAAAACAGAATCCTTTTATACCAGCTAAAATCAAACTTATAATAAAAAAAAACTTTTTACAAAAAAATACAACCGACTTCCAAAAAAAAACACTACAAAGTAAAAAATAACTTTAACTTCCGAACTCGGTGTTTTATTGTTAGTTTGTTCGTATTTTGACACCGACTTCCGAAGTTAAAGTTATTTTTTACTTTGTAGTGTTTTTTTTTTGGAAGTCGGTTGTATTTTTTTGTAAAAAGTTTTTTATTTTTCACTTTTTAGTGGTACCCCACACCTAACAAAACCACTGCAAAATAGATACCATACGATTTTCGAAAGTTCCCCTCGACTTCTCTGGGATGCCATCATCAGATCCTGGTTTCCTTATCATGGGACCATTTGGGAAGTATACCCTTTCCAACAAAAAAATCATTTTTAAAATCGGTTGGCAAGCGACGGAGTTATGCCCGAACAAAAAAAAAAAAAAAAAAAAATACAAACATCCGAATTGAGAACCTCCTCCTTTTTGGAAAGTCGGTTAAAAACAATAGACGGCCCTTTGTGCTACAAAAACTTATATTTCAACACTCTCAAGGGAATCAAAATGTATTGTATTTTGTAAACCCTTTGACCTAGAACTATGAAAAGAGATGGCTAATTTGAAGTATGGACCACTTGACTGCCCTACCAATGTATAAACATGATACTTAGCAATTTGTAATGCTGTATAGCTGAATATTATTATTTTGTAAATAAATAGTTTCAGCAACTTGTCATATCTTTACAATCCTGAAAATAAAATCGTATAAGTCCTACTGAAATAGATATAGAAAACTTAAAACCAAATGACATTGCTATGAATTTATCACAAGGCTTTTAAATGAATCAACGCTGATTTATTCAAATATTGCATTTTTGATTGGCGACCTACCCCAATATTGCACGATGGTACTAGACTTAATATCTACAAACGGGAATTGCACTAAATAAAACTAAACTTCCAACAATCCACGAGTGTTAAATTCTCGTAAAACCTAAACTATCTACTTATCTAATTAATGAGTTGAACTTTATTTCAAATCATTTGTATAGTTTTCACAGTCAATGTTAATAAATGGTAAAAATTAGGGTATTTCAAAAGAAAAAGACGTAAGGATATATAATATTAAGTGACCCAAATAACCGATTTGGATTTTAAGGTGGGTAAAAAACAATTTTTTACTCATGACACTGTCATGATGACATGACAGTAAACGTTGTCTGACGTTTGTTTTTTTTTTTTCATAGAGATGGGATTGAACTTCAAGTGTAACAGAATCGATAAAATTATCGAATGGGTTGGAAGAATAATTCAATTTCTTTCTTAAATTCCTTTACTTAAAATCAACCGATCGGACCGGTTTCAAAAACTGTTTGACCAACAAATATGATAAAATAATTATTATTAGAAAAAGTAGGTATCCTTAAGAAAATTGCAGCGCATTATATTCATATTTAAACACTGTTTATACTGGTTTACACAAATCTATAATCGTGGGTTAATTATTGTTAGTATATTTCGTAAAACGTACGTTAATATTTAAATATTCTGAATTAATGTGAGATTCCTATACATGCTTGGGGCAGTCACTTAGCCATCGTCTTTGGCAAGTAATACCGTCTTATACTACATCACCATCATCTGCCTAGCCTTTTCCCAACTATATTTGGGTCGGCTTCCAGTCAAACCAGATTTTGCTGAGTTTCAGTATTTTACGTGGAGCGTCTGCCTACTGGGCTGGTAGGCAGACGCTCCTACACACCACCTCCTTCCACAACTGTGTAACACGGTACTTCCTGACAAAACTGAAGTCAGATTAACTGGTTTTTATCCGTAACGACTACCAAAGATATACAAATGACAGCCGGGACCAACGGCTTAACGTGCTTTCTGAGACACGTAAGAATCTCGTTATGTTAAGATGGTCACATAAATATGGTCATACTACAAGTATAGCAAAAAAATAAAAACCATTTGTTATAACATCATCTGCCGGGGTTGCGGAATCTGTTCGAAAGAGTCACCGCGGCCCTGGAACGCAAAGGTCATAAGGAGGATCACGGATGGGTTTTAGTCAGTAGGAGTCTGACACTCCCTCCTGCTTTACACAGAGCGGGAGGATTCATTTGATGATTTCCCATAATCAAAAAAAAAAAAAAACATAAAAAAATTAGTCTTTATTCAAAATAACATGTACCTACACGGAACCCTCCCCTCCCCTCCTTTTTTTTTGTCGAATGAATGAACTTCTGATCTAAGTATTAGGTACTGAATTACATTTTATATATATAATCTAAAGATAAATCTACAGTATCTACATTATGTACAAATGCGTATAACAACAGAATAAATCATTGGGCATCAAAAAATAATCCACAACGCTGTCAATGGCAAAAGTGCCCATAACACTGGCAGCATTGCCACGTTGAATGGCAATGCTGATTAATTTGAGAAAGCCCAGCCCTCTAGTCACGTGAACTATCGACAAGTTGTTTGCTGATGTCCCGAAAGACTATGTGCACTCGGACTCCATGGGCCTATTGTATCAACGCCAAAAGGCTCAAATATATAACTCCCAAGTAGGTTACTATATTAGCCGCCGCCCCAGCACAGCCCGCCGTGTTAAGAAGATGGGATGGCGCAAGGGTGTCAACACATGTTGCGTCCCACACCCATCTTCCATCTTCCAAGGCATTATGGTCATCCCATCTGGCCTCTTCCCATGCCAAGCCGTTGGGTTCTAAAACAGTTGGCACCCCCGGTGATGACAAGAGCCCGACGGATGATGTCATTAATGCTGGCGTGCCGTGCTAGCCGACCAGCGCAGAGCTCCTACTGCAGGACAGGCCATGGTGTCCGAGGCAGTCGACTGATTCACCGCATTGACACCAATGTGGAGCTCTGCTAGGAGCACCCAGGCGCAGACACGTCCGGAAAGTACTGTCACTCAGCATAGTACCTATGTTGGGTGACGGTAGTGCCTGTAGCCAAAGACCCGACTCCCATTCACCCACAGCCAGCAGGCTGGCACGCTCCGCAGTATTGGTGGTCGTGTTTAAGAGTTGCCTCTGGGAAAATGGGTTATCGGGCAACGCCGTGTTCGGGCAAACCACTTTTCAGGCGTTCACAGCATCAGTCAAACAAGGCACTTCACAGTTAACCAATGTTGGAGCTAAAAATATCCTTTTGGTTACTTTTCCGTGCTGTTGACCGAAGACAAGAACGCCGCCGGTAGGCTTATATTAGAAATTTTGTGGATGCCGAGTCTACCAAAGCGAATGGGTAGTGTGGCTTGGAGCCAGAATCGATCATCCAGAGCCACATTTAAGATAGATGTTGAAGTGCATTGAATGATTTGATCAATTTTGTCCAAAAGGTGTGACTGCTTCCATTAAGGGGAAGACCGGAGAAAATAAATAAAATTTGGCCCTAAACAGCAATATCTCATGAGGGTGAAAGCCGAATGTAAACTTATTTTTAGAAAGTATTTCCGAAATATCGTTAAAATGTTTAATTTCGTCGTCAATTAATGAAGAAAAACTGTCTTCCAATATTGGTGATCCTAGGAGGTGCAGAGAACTGTTACCTAAAATTTTGATATCTGGGGCTATAGAATTGAATTTCTGTAGAGTCATTGGTCTGTCGGTATTGTCACAAATAAAAATTTCACACTTGGAGTGGTTGAGGTCAAGGCTGATGAATTGGAATTAAGTATTAATTTATTCTAAGTAATAATTTACTGAAATAAAAGAATAATAGTGGTAGGACTCTGGCGTGTTTTTTTTTAAATACAAAACGTTGATACTCTTGGCCCAAATCTCACCTGATGGAAAGTGATGATTAGGCCGAAGATGGAAGCGAGTTTTACCCGGAATCCTGTTACACAGAGGAACTGGCTATCATACCTCTAACTGCCGGAACACAAAAATGCTGTTAACATTGTTGTTATGGCGACAGACTTAGACATGATGGTGGTAGCTTGCCAGGCGGACTTAAAACAAGTCCTACCACCAACCAAACCCAGCAAAAAATTTGCCTCCGCTGGGAATCGAACCCGGGACCTCTGGGTCTAAATCAAGTGGTGTAACCACTAGACCACGGAGGCGGTTGGTGTCACCTGTTTAGCACCACCCGGGGACCACGTGTAGGGATTCACTGAAGGGTATTCTCCTACGGACGCGGGTGACTCGGCCCCTTAAATATGGAATGTAAGTGTACTTTACATTATGGAATGTATTTTTATATACTCCAGAAATTTATCTGCACTCGAACCAAGTCAGGCGGCCAGAAAGTTTTGAATAAAACAAAAATGGTCTCTATTTTATTCTGGAAACGTCTCATTCATCACTATCAGCTATCAACTCGTATTTAGGTATAGTACAGTTGTTTTATACAGGCTGAATTTTAAAGTGAACCTTAAGGGCCAAAACCGAACGGGCGGCGTCAGCGTAATCTGCTACGCTAAAACTACTTAAAAATCTTAAAGTCTTTTCTTCGATTTTCGGGTCACTTCGTGATCTTTTTACCCTTCTTTTTACCAAGGCGCCCGTACACAGACAATCGCAAACGCGATCCACGGTTCGAGATGAGTTCGAGATTGACGGAGTACGAGCGACTTTAGGACTTAACGACAGAAATTGTTCGGATTCACCAAGAACGGAAATGTAGAATGTGTAACAAAACTTTTTGGCCTGACGCAGAGGGCCTATTCTACTATTTTTTTTTAACAACTTTCACATTCGCATGTCAATGGCAAACTGTCAAAAAAGCCTTAAGTTTCATCTTAGTTTCATACATTTTTGACAAATAGCGAACGAATGCTATGCGAATTTGAAAATGAGTAGAATTGACACTCAGATTAATGCTTTTATGTTGACATTTTTTATTACTGTCAGCTGTTTTATTGCTATTTAGTGTATATTGTGCGAGTCCCAAATAAACATTTCATTTTTGTCTTTATTTCGTACTAGAGGCCACTCGCGACTTCGTCCGCGTATAAATTCTCGTTATTCCTGTGTAAATCCCGATCCCTCGGAAACTCCGGGATAAAAGTAGCCCATGTGTTATTCTGGGTCTTCAGCTACCTACATACTAAATTTCATCGTTATCGGTTCTGTAGTATTTGCGTGAAAGAGTAACAAACATCCATACATACTCACAAACTTTCGCATTTATAATATTATATTAATAGGATGGGCAATGCAGTAAGTAGAGCCTGCCTAAGGTAGCGATAAAACAATGTTATTGTGTAAACTGTCAGGCCTCGCAAATTAAAAGACAAATAGTCACCCTACATGTGGATCTTCTTTTTTCTTATTATTTCTTAAAAACTTTGCCCCACACTAGGAATTTCTGCTGTTTCGTGGGTGCGTTTACAAACATACAAAGTCACATACACAAACAGCCAGACCCGGAACAACTATGTATAGGCCATACAAATATTTGTTCCGTGCGGGAATCGAACCCACGACACGCGACACAGCAGCCGGTCGCTCAAGCACTGCGCCAACCGTGCTGTTTTTGAGTCGATCTAGACATCACGAGCGGCGCTGCGTTAGTATAAATCGTACTGTGATTCAAAACGACCGTTGCACCCTGGACTGCCAGCACTCGGTAACACCGAGTCTAGATAATCCTTTCAGCACGATGGTAACCCAGTTCAAAGTTTAAGGTTATAATTTACACGCATATTGATCCTAATGTGACAATACTTAAATGCTTTCTATATTTTCCTTGTGTCTTTCTTTTAACCTTTCCATTGTTCTTTCTTGTGATCTATCTTTCTATCTGTTTTGACTGACTGTAAATACTTTCTTTTTCTTTCTTGCTTTATGTCTAAGGTTCTAATCAATTCTCTATATATACATTATTTTTTTTTTTTCAGAATTAAGCTGCAAGGAAAATGAAATGTGGTCCGAATGCAAGAAGACTTGCCCCCCTGAGGTATGCCTCTCTCTCGGGGTCACAATCGGTTGTATCACCGACACACCCTGCAATACAGGGTGTGTGTGCAAACCAGGCTTCTTGAGAAGATATCTAGACTCCCCTTGTATACCAATATGTCAGTGTCCTGAGATGAAGTATTCAGCAGACTGTCGAAGAAATCTGTAAGGTTTGATTTCAAGAAGATAATATATTTGATCGTACGAAGACTGCTGATAAGCGAACATTAACCAAACTGTTTCGACCATTGAGAATCATTTAAATGAAATAATACCAATTAAATGTGTTACGATTTATCGTTGTTTTGTTTGTTTTTAGGTTTCCGTGCGCAAAGGGTAAAAACGAGACCCTATTACTAAGACTTCGCTGTCTGTCTGTCTGTCACCAGGCTGTATCTCAAGAACCGCGATAGCTAGACAGTTGAAATTTTCTCAGATGATGTATTTCTGTTGCTGCTATAACAATAAATACTAAAAACAGAATAAAATAAATATTTAAGGGGGCCCCCATACAACAAACTTGATTTGTTTTGCCGTAGTCCGACACGCACTTGGCCTGTTTTTTTAATTTTTGCTGAATTGTATATCAGATACACCATCCTTTTAATATAACCAAGTACTTTTGGAACGCCCTGAATAGGGACGCTAGCTTATAATTATTATGCTTGTGTGGTCCGGACTACTTAAGAATTTCATAGCGATGAAATCTATAAACACCGCCCGACCTATAATGCTTATTCACAACCCCCTTGTAGTCAAACAAAAGTAAAAGACGACCGTATCCAAGCGTCATCAACTGTGATCAATATTTTACGGAAAAATATTGATCACAGCTTAAATTGTACTGCCACTGCCACAGACGAAGGTCCGTCTGAGTGAGGACGGGCACTTAAAAATCCAGTGCAATAATTTTTAAAAAATTACATAGATTTATTCAGCCATAAGCCAGTTAAACAAAAATAAAAGACGACCGTTCCAAGCGTCATCAACTGTGATCAATATTTTACGGAAAAAGATTGGTCACAACTTAAATTGTACTGGCACTGCACTTAATGCCCTACGCAAAAATCCTGTGCAATAAATGTTAAAAAGTTACATAGATTTATTCAGCCATGCCATTATCCAAGCATCAAAATAGCCACCAGATCACAAAAGAAAAAAAAACTTTTTACAAAAAAATACGACCGACTTCTAAAACAAAAACACTACAAAGTAAAAAATAACTTTAAATTCGGAAGTCGGTGTTTTTGTTAGTTTCTTCGTATTTTGACACTGACTTCCGAATTTAAAGTTATTTTTCACTTTTTAGTGGTGCCCTACACCTAGCAACACCACTATAAAATCGCAGAAAAGCAAAATACGCAATTTCGATTATCAAAGAATCATCTAAATAGTCAAATTCCAGCGATTTCGATTTAAAATCCAAAGTTCGTAACCGATTTTGATATGATTTAAATGGGACCAATCTGCAAGTATATCCTTTCAGATAAAACAAAAAAAATTCAAATCGGTTCATAATTGTCGGAGTTATGAGGTAACAAACATAAAAAAAACATACAACCGAATTGATAACCTCCTCCTTTTTGGGAAGTCGGTTAAAAAAAGAGTTTTTTTTTTTTTGTTTTGACAGGAGTGGGAAATCCTCATGGACGAATCGGCCGCCCACTCTGTGAGACGACCGAGACAGTGCCGGACTCTTACCGGCTAAAACCCACTCCTGCCACGCTAGTTGTCCTCTGACATTGTCGGAGACCTTATGAGCGATTTTAAAGATTGTGAGACAGTTCGATTATTTTACTATTTAACTAAAGAGATTCTTTATATTTATACTAATCACAGAACTTCTATTATATCTATGCTGGCACGCTAGCACTTTCCGAAAGGACATTAAATGTATATAATTATTTTTTTTCGGTTATTTTAGGTACTTACCTTATATATTCATTATATAATGAAGTATCCTAATTCCTGACTGTTTTATTCCTATTTATTATCACTGATCCTATTGTTACACAGTATTCTAATAATAATTTTCTTTGTTTACCCTGCATTATAGTCGGCAGATTTTCCACTTTTAGTTCAATGTCCAGTTCCTGCTCTACCTGATATCTTGCTCTTGCTGTGATTGGACACTCGAGCAGCACGTGAACAACCGTTTCGTCGATGCCTGGCTCACAGGCGCACGATGAATTCTCCTTACACTTGAAACGTTTCAGGTATGCAGAGAATCCACCGTGCCACGTGAGGATTTGAGTGACCACGCTTGACAACTCCATTTTGCGAACTATCCTGTAAGCCGCAACTGCATCAGGGAAAAACAGTTTTGTGCCGGAGGCTGTTATTCCGGACTTGTATCTCCTGTTCCATTCGTCAAGCGACCCCATGCGGATCTGTCGCTTGACGAATGAGATGGGGCACAGGTCGTAGTCCGGCTTCTTCTTCGACCCCAGGGCGGCCTCCTTTGCAAGTTGGTCTGCTCGCTCGTTGCCCTCCAATCCTGCGTGGGCTTTTATCCAGAACAAGGCGACACTCTTGTTTTGGAGCTTACAGCGTCGGATGGTGTCCCTTGTCTCCACTGCTACAGGATGGGGGGCATTGACGTTGGTAACCGTCTGGAGAGCCGCCATGGAGTCGCTGAAGATGCCGAACGTGCTATCCCTGTGTTTGAGGGCTTCCTTAGCCGCCCTTTGTAGGGCCAACAGTTCAGCCTGATAGACGGTACAGTACGACGGCAAAGTAAGTTGAGGGCCTTTGTTTCGGTGACACTATTCCACAAGGATAGTGCCGCTCCGACCCTGCCCTCAATCTTACTGCCGTCGGTAAAGATGCGCACTGCATAGTTGCTGTGGTTGTTATATTGCTCCTCGTCCATCAGGCTGGCGAACTGGAGTGTGGTCTGCTCCGCAGGGTGCGGGGCCTCTAGAGCTGGAGCCATTCGCTGTACCTCCCTATCTCTTAGTGAAGGCTGGGGCACGCCCCTCCTGGCTTCATAAAGCGAAACAGCTTCCCTTATCCTGAGGTCAAGAGGGAGTATCCCAGCCAGCACCAGTGCCGAGTTTAGGGAGACCGTGCGATAGGCTCTGCACAGTTTATGGACAAACCCTCTTTGGACCACATTCAGCTGTTTGATGACCCCTAATTTGTAAGCGGCTGGTGCCCATGCACTTGCGGCGTACAGAATCGTCGGCTCAACTGCGGCGGTGTATATAGTGCGGATCACTTCTGGGTGCAGACCCCAACTCACCCGAGCTGCTCTGGCCAGTTGTTTAGCTATCGCCTTTTTACAGACGATAGCTACATGTTTATTAAACGTGAGCTTTGAGTCGATAGTCAGGCCCAATATCTTAACATCCTGGGACATTCCAATGTCGATCCCTCCCATGCTCTGGCGTGGGGTATCGTACTTGAGCTTCCGCGTCAACACCATCGCGCTAGTTTTGTGTGGCGCAAAATTCAGCTTATTTCTGACACCCCACGCTCGAACATGTTCGAGAGCGGCATTGGCTTGTCCCTCAATTTTCACCGCCGTATCCCCATCCAGAACCACAATGACATCGTCAGCGAACGCCTGGCAGTAGACGCCTCTACCTTCTAGCTCTTTCAGGAGTGGGTCTAGCAGGAGGTTCCAAAATATTGGACCGCCGATCGACCCTTGGACGCATCCTTTACTGGTCGACCGTATGCTCTCTTCTCCAGCGTATCTTACTGTGACCTCCCTGCCACTGAGGTAGCTGCCGACTACCCGCCTCAAATTTACAGGACACTTTTCCTCAGCCAAACGTAATTTTATTGCGGGCCACCACGCGTTGTCGAAGGCTCCCTCTATATCCAGCGACACGAGCGTGACAATCTTCTTCTCCGTCAGCTTTGTGCGTATGTGCTGCACTAGTGTATAGAGGGAGTCCTCAGTGCTCCTTTGGGGCATAAAGCCGTATTGGCGAGTACTAATCCTTGGAAGAAGGTAAAACTTGAGACGAGCAACCAGCATCTTCTCGTACAGACAGACAAAAAAGAGTATTAGCGCCACGTTTCTAAGTTTTGTGTACTCAAAGACCAGTTATCGTCCCTGCCGTGTTGTTGTTTGTCACCACGACCCACTTTCGTGTAACAACTCATTTACACTATCGTCATATTTAGCTAGACTCTACAGTTGGCTTAAACAATAGCGATTAATCTTCCTATTTTCACTACAGCCTTGATTAAGCACCCTTATTTCTTCTTTTATTGTCGCACCCACTCTTCCAGAACCAAGATGTGAGGAAAACGAAGTATATACCGACTGCAAGAGGCCTTGCCCACCAGAAATATGCTTCTCACTCACGGTCCAGTTCAGGTGTGCATACCACCCCTGTGAGAAGGGATGTATTTGCAAGCCAGGCTATCTGAGGGAGGATGATGACCCTCCTACTCCCTGTATACCGATATGCCAGTGTCCTGAGAAGAAGAACTCGACAGACTGCAAGGCGTAACTAGAAATTGAAGATATGAAAATTGGACTTAACACCTACTTAATAAAAATCCAAATTATGTTAGTTAATAAACGCTTTAATATGCTTATTGTCGTTTTCCTTCACGTTCAACGCACTATTCACACATCGTGTCTATATTCCCCAAAAGGGTTTTAAATTTTAAAACACACGTTATAAATTTTAGAGTTTAGTAATGTTATATTGACTCTAAGCTAACACAGAACCAGACGCTCTGCTCCCTTGAGAAAACCCAATAATGCTTTTCCCTACCAGGAGATTGTTTGAGTTCAGTGACTTCGATGAGACTTTTAAATTCGATAAGTAACTAAGCTTATTAGATTTAAGCAAGTGGAATCAAAGAGAACTTGTGAATACCTTGCATTATTTTTTAAACTGGGCGCGTGTGGGTGTTTTTTTTTTATTTAGTTTTTTTTTTTATATAATTACCTACCTATGATTAAAATAGGGTGCGTCATAGGTATATGGCATCTACCGTACCTAATGCCTGGTATGAGTGTCTGCTGTAGGTACTGTTGGATTCACAGTAGTTCGCTTGTAAATATGTAATTCACAGCAGACGCACAGACACACGAATAAAGAAGTGGAGGTGACCTCATCCCAGGAATGGGACAGTGAAGACTAAAAACAAATAATAATATTATAATAATTGCAAACCTATTTTCAGAACCCAACTGCCTTGGCGAAAATGAAGTATACACCGACTGCAAGGAACCTTGCCCTCCCGAAGTATGCTTCTCGATTAGTGCCTTCTACGATTGTTTAGATGCAGAGCCCTGTACAAAGGGATGTGCTTGCAAACCCGGGTACTTAAGAAAACACATGGATTCTCCCTGTGTACCGACGTGTCAGTGTCCCCAGCGGGTGAATGCACCGGAGTGTCAGCCTAAGGAGCAAGCCTAGACAGAGACGAAAGAAGAGGGAGGAAGGAAAAAGGAGGGAAGGAAGTCTAGACAAAGTAACGTTCTATGACGGATAAAGATTAGCAAAGAGTACAAAATTAATGGAGAATTTCTTCCCCAATTTTGATGTTTCGACAATCGTTCTCGCTGATTATGGAATTAAATGATGTCTTAAACCCAAGATGTCTTTAATTTCGATAAATATTGTTTTCGATTGAAATATTGGATTGAACATCTACTTTAATGAAAACCCATGATGTAATCAATCAATAAATTTTTAAAATACTTCTTGTGGTTTACTTTTACGTTATTAAAACACTACTCTCAAACTTCAGCCATGTTTCCCGAAGTTATTTGCACACACATATTTTAAGTTTGATGTTCTGTAGAGTTATGGTATGGTGGCTATTGGCTCTGAGAAAATCCCAAAGAAAAAACTCAACGCTTTTTCCAACCAGGAGATGGAGCTCGAAACCCCTAATTCATTCATTCATTCAATGCTTGTGCTAGATAAAAGGAGCTACATCTGCCAACAAACTGCTTTGCAGTTTGGCAGAGGTAATGATTTTGTTGTACAATGTATTACTGTGAATAAACACTTTTTCATTTATTTATTTTTTTCACTTTTACCGAATTAGCTATCTTCAGTAATCTAGCAACTTTCATATTTCCTACCTTTGAAACTAGGTACTCTTGCTCAGAATGTTATGTGTACTAACCAAGAGCCTACTATAGGTACTGTGCTTAGCTTCCTAGGTAACGAACACTAACAGATCATGCTATTAAATTATCGCAGAGATGCGCAGACAGCAAAAGATGGAGGAAATGGAGGAAAGTCTTTTTCCAAGAGTGGGACAGCTTGCAGTGGGGGGAATATCTGCAGATTAGAATAGAAATAATAATAGCAAACCTCTTTTCAGAACTCAGCTGCTCTGGAAATGAAGTGTACACAGGCTGCAAGGAATCTTGCCCCCCTGAAGTATGCTTCTCTATTGTTGCCTTCTACGATTGTTCGAGTGCAGAGCCCTGCTCGAAGGGATGTGCTTGCAAACCCGGATACTTAAGGAAGGAGATGGATTCTCCCTGTGTACCGACCTGCAAGTGCCCCGAGCTGGAACATTCGCCGGAATGTAAGGCTAAGGAGCAAGCGTAGTAGAGAAGCTGGTAAAGAAACTTAGGAAGTCCGAGACAAAATACATTCTATCAACGATAACGACAAAAAATCCAAAATGTATGAGGTTATAATTAAGTTGTTTTTTTGTTGTAATTCTGAACCTAAACCTTTCCCCAATTTTGACTTTCTGACAGACTTTCTCGGTGATAGAATGAAAACACTTTATGAGCCCTAGACCTACCTATTGATATAGATTTACCTTTCCGATAAACATAAATTTTGAATAAACTCGACGTTTTAACTGTGGGTTACAAGGATGATTCGGGGAAATAATAAAAAGTATTAAATAAACGTTTGTATCAATAATATTTAGCATTTCTATTTTTCCTATGTTGCACAAGAAATATTACACGAAATTTTCTTTAGGGCAATTTTCAATAGGTATACAAACTCCATTGTCATCTCTCGCATATCCACGGTTGCAGTAGCAGGAAGGATGGCAATCAGCGAAGGTGTGAGGACAGCTAGTCTGGTTTTGTAAGTGTAGCGTGTGGCAGACATTGTCGCATGGACCACCGCATGCATAGTGTTCGTTGGCACCCGGACACTTGTCTGAAAATAAAAGAAAGAGAAGTAGCTGTAGAGTACAAATAATGTAAGGATATTTTAGTGGTTCTTAGTGTTCTTAACATCATATCTGGTAACACTATTATTATACAAAGAGTCTTCGGAAAAAAGTTTTAACACCAGATGATGGTGGTTTAACACCGGATGGCAGTGGTATTCGTATTTATTCAATGAGATTTCAATCCCCCTATATCATTACCAGCTGCCCAGCATTTTCCTTACCAATCAATGTTAAGGATAAACTATCAGTCTAGCAGCAAAACCTTAAACTAAAACCTTGCTCAGACCTAATTTTCAGGGTTCACGCTATTCGTATCAAACGGCTACCAAAGATTAGCCAAATAATGAATTTTGCCTTATTTGATTATTATTAGATATAGAGATTATTAGATACTAGCTGACCCGCGCAACTTCGTCTGCGTCACATTTTCCATTACTGCTCCGCTCCTATTTGTTTTAGCGTGATGATATATATAGCCTATAACCTTCCTCGATAAATGGGCTATCTAACACTGAAAGAATTTTTCAAATCGGACCAGTAGTTCCTTAGATTAGCGCGTTCAACCAAACAAACTAACAAACAAACAAGCAAACTCTTTTGCTTTATAATATTAGTATAGATTTTGACGAGTTTATTTTACCACATTGTTTTTCTAATATGCATTGGCCACCCTTTACGCTTCTGATGAATCCTTCCTTACAGATACATTCGATGTCACAAAGAGAGTTATAGTCGTTCACACATTTAGCTCTTTCTTCGCTAGTCTTGGTCTGGTCAGTCGAGCCACAAGTCTTTTGGTGACATGGATTAATGCACTCCAATACTTCGTTTTGAGCACATTCTGGAATGTTTAAAAGTGATTAGGTGTAACACTGAACAAAGTATCGTCTAGTTTATAAATATAAGCAACTCATCATATACAGGTTACTGCTGAACATATTAGGCCTCCCACATGTTGCCTTTCCTTGTGCTTCTTAAGACTAATTTTTCGCCTTCCAAATGCGTTATGCTCCAGCCACCTTCGTTATGGCGTCAAACTCTTCAAATATTTGTTACATTGAAGTGTCTTCTTGCTCTACCAGCTAAACTACAAATGTAACAAATTTAAAAGAAGAAATATCACAGCTTTACATCATTTATCGACACTTCAGTCAACAGTCCACGTCCGCTTTAGGTACATATTGTTAACAAGTTATAGTCGAGCAACCTATAAAAATTTACTAGAAGTATAGCACTTGGCTGGTTGTTTTATTCCGCGGTTTTTTCCTGTTTTTCACTTAGAACTGTACGAGTATATCATCGTTATTTCTATCCATCCCAGTATTTTTTTTAATTTCAAGTATTACTATTCCTTCACCTTTTTATTAAAAATCACAATATAAATAAAGTAGGAAGAGCCATTTGAACTTTTTACATTGCAATTCTTAATAATCAAACAACAACTGTACCTACTAAAACTTGATGTCCTAAAGTGGCGCGTTAAACATCAAATTCAAAAAAATTAAAAAAAAAATGGATGTGGTTACATTTGCATTTTATAACTACTTGCCTGGATAGAACGCTGAAATATAATCCATGTAGTCGGCATACTCCTGCACGCTGAGCCCCACACCGCAGACACACAACGCAAGAAATGGTCTCAACATATTGACGACTCAAAGTGTATTGACGAGAGTAAGCATGATTCTATTTATATATGCGGTTCGTTTTTAGGGCCGTTTGGGGATCCTTCTATGATTAACATTGTACGAAAAGACTATTTTTTCTCACAACATTTCTCGTGTGAAATTCGAAAAATTCCCACAGAACTTACAAACCGGGACAGAAGTATCCTATGCCTCAATTCAGTCATGGTATACCAGCAATACGATTCTGTAAACATGTCGAAGAGAAGGGTGAGTGATCACGAAGTGAGCTGTGAAACCATACAAACAAGATGAAATGACAGCTCACTTGTCGTTCACTCCACCTAAGTGTACACGGAGAGATGTCGACAAAATGGACCGGCTGATTAGGCCGGCTGTAATCCAAACATATAAATCAGTTCCGCAGCTCAGGAGGCCAACAACCAACGAAATATGTAGACTTATATATATTTTCTTTTCTACGTACCACCTACAGCTATGATTAAGGTTTGTTGAACTCACTTAAAACTTTTAATTTCGTAACACGCTCCATTTCATTTTTTTTGCTGTCAAGTGAAAGAAGAACGAAAATGCATTGTCTCCGCCAGAACCGACACACAAAAACAAAGTGACACGTAAGTGGACATTTCTGTTGGATCAAATGATTGGTTTTTCATAGGCCACCTGAATCTGAAAATATTATTTACTAGCTTCAGCCAGCGGCTTCGTCCGCGCGATCTCTACGAAACATACTACCGAGATACAAAAAGTAGCCTACGTGTTACTCCAGGCTATAATCTACCTCCGTGCCAAATGTTATGAAGATCCTTTCAGGCGTTCCGACGTGAAACATCCATCCCTCCGTCCATCCATCCATCCAACCCATTCCAACCTCACAAACTTTCGCATTTAATTGCTCCCTATAACATACTGAACTCGTGTCTAAATCAAACTACTATTACTGTGGTTACTTTATTGTGGTAAAAAAAAAACTATCAATTCATCTTAATACTATTTTGTAAGCATGGGTAAGTACCTATCTACGTAAGAACCTAGCCATCAACGTATTTGTATATACCCATTTATGTGTTGGTTCTCCGCAAAAATAGGAACAGGTTTATATGAATCAATAGCGAAACGGTCAACGACTCTAACCATGCCGTACCTAATTAAAAGTTAAAAGGTAATACCCCGATTCCCGGTCCAAATACCCCTTTTTTGCAAGATAACCAGGACATTGTTTTTGGTTCTGAGACATCCCAAATAATTCATTTAAAAATAACTCCATTATAATATATGGAGTTATTTTTAAATGAATTATTTATAAGTAAGTAGGTAGTAGGTAGGTTCTATTACAAGTATTGTTACCAAGCTAAAAACTTCAGTCACACTGTGGTCACCAACGTACGTAAATTCCAGAGTCTAAAGCAACAACTGCAACAGCCGATAATGATTGCCAAAAGTCATCTATGCAATTAATTGCTACCGAATTTTCACGTGGTCAATCTCAAACATTTTAGCATTACGATATATAATATTTGCTGCAGATAGACTTTCACTTTTTCTAGAGTTTTCCATTTATATTAAAAGTTTTTCCTTATAAGAAAAACACATCGGTAGTTATTTATAGGTTTTATCAATGTCAGAAAGAACCCTATAATCGAACTAAGATCATGAATAGGTATAAATATAGAGCCAAGGCTAAGTTTATCAAAACACATCGAGACGTCAACATGTTCAGATCAATTTTAGTGCTGTATATCTGTTGTGTGGGTTTGAGTGTCGCTCAAGACTTTTCACTGGTTGAGGACTTCTAGGACGTCCCCCTGCCTGACACTGAGGAGCCACAAGTAGTTAATGGTAAGTAAGTTATCAAAATAATCATTCCATTAGTATCCGCCAAGCTTTTCCCTGATCCAATACGACCCTTTTTTTTTTTTAAGGGATGAGAAATCATCCAATGACTCCTCCCGCTCTGGTAGCGGGAGGGAGTGTCAGACTTCTACTGACTAAAACCCATCCATGTTCCTTCACTGCCCTTTGTATTCCAGAGTCACGGTATCTCTTTCGAATAGTCCCGCGACTCAGGCAGGCTCCAATACGACCCTAACACACACTAATTGTTTTAGAATTAAGTTCCCTTTTACTTGTACATTGTGTGTATCTGTGTGAGCCAAATAAATTTGGTTTCTTTCTTTCCAACGGTGCCTGTCCATTACAGCGGAGCGAGGCAGCGGAGCGGAGAAACAGAGAAATGTTAATCAATGGAATTGCATAAAATTTCTCCGTTTCGCTGCCTCGCTCCGCTGCATTTGGGAGGAATAAAACAAAAAGTTTTCTTTCTGTAATGGACAGGCACCGTAACGGTGAGCATCCAGTCAAACTTGATGCAGCTGAACACTAAAACAGCAACCGCAAACCAGTAAATGGTTTTTAGAATTGTGGGCATCTTTTTACCCGTAATACTGGCAAAGATAAAAAACGTGAAGAAGTTAAGTATGTAATCTATATCTATATCTATATCTATACTTATAATAAATCTGTAGAGAGGTCAATTCTGTAGGTACATGAAATATATTTCCAAAATAACTATCAGGGGGTGATTAGGGATCGATACTGATGCCAAAAATGCAATCAGTACAATTTTTGTCTGTCTGTCTGTCGGTCTGTTTGTCTGTCTGTCTGTATGTCTGTATAACCGTTATAGAAACAAAAACTACTCGACGGATTTTAACGAAACTTGGTATAATTATTTTTCATACTCTTGAGCTGGTTATAGTATACTTTTCATCACGCTACAATCAACAGAAAAAATGATTTTTTTTTTATTAAAATGTGAAAGTTTGGTTGTCTGTTACTCAATCACGCCAGAACGGCTTAACGGATCATAATGAAATTTAGAACAAAGATAGATTATAGTCTGGAATAGCACATAAGCTACTTTTAATCCCGGGAACATGTCCCCTAGGGATCACGCGGGCGAAGCCGCTGGCAGAAGCTAGTAAATAAATAAATAAAGATTTTCAAAGGACAGCAAAGACCAACTAACTACTTTTAACGTACTTTTCGAGGCACGGAGAAGTCTCCATATCTTGTTACTTTGTTAGTCAGTCGAATGAACATCGGAACGAATTGTTGAACCTTGAACATCTACAGATTTAGCCGAGAGACTGGTATTATTAAGATAACAGCCGGTCGATTCTGTCGACATCTTACCGTGATCACTTAGGTGGAGTGAACGATAACTGAGCTGTCATGCCATCTTGTTTGTATGGTTTGACAGCTCACTCGTCATTCACTTCTTCAAAGTGTTACAGAATCGATCGATTCTGGGTAGGTCGCACTAAGATTGATAAATGGGTTCATTACAGAATGCCAAAAGTTAAAGACGTAAAATATCGCAATATAGGGCAAGGTTAGGTTCGAATAGGATGACAGAGGTTAGAGGAAACGATTCAAGATGCATTTTGGTATTTCATTATGATTTTAAAATTTGTGAAATCAACTAGGTATCTGAAAAGTTATCCAGTAACCGAGCTTGATCATCTCTTTAAACGATAGCTACCTAAATATAGCTTGAGAAAAATACTTTAAATATTTTTGCCCACTATGTCTAAAGCCTCTCTCATTTAACTCTTATGTATTTTTAGACACTACATGCCCACTTCACGAGCAATGGTCCAATTGCGCGAACGGAGGCTGCAGAAAAGAACTTTGTAGTGAGATTGGATTGCCCGTATTCTGTCCGACAGTTTCGGTGTGCGTACCTGGTTGCCTATGTATAGATGGTTACTTGCGAGACGAATCTGGACTTTGTGTACCCGAAGGAAACTGCACTACCAGTAAGTAAAGTCTTAAACGCTTAGATTTTTTTTCATTCCTATCACCGTTCCATTTGATTCAGTGAAGTGAGCTGTCAATCCATGCAATCACGATAGAATGACAGCTCACTTCGTGATCACTTCACCTAAGCCTTCACTTCGACATGTATAGGTACAGCCGTTCGATTCTGTCGATATCTTACCGTGGTCACTTAGGTGCAGTGAACTATAACTGAGCTGTCATGCCATCTTGTTTGTATGGTTTGACAGCTCACTTCGCCTAAGTGTTACAGAATCGATCGATTCTGGGTAGGTCGCACTAAGATTGATAAATGGGTTCATTACAGAATGCCAAAAGTTAAAGACGTAAAATGTCGCAATACAGGGGAAGGCTAGGTTCGAAAAAGATGACGATGAAGGGTTAGAGGAAACGATTCAAGATGCATTTTGATATTTAATTATAATTTTACAATTTGTGAAATCAACTAGGTGAAATGATGATCTGACTGATGATCTGAGCTCTTTAAATGATAGCTACATACATAAATCTTAGGAAAATTACTTTAAATAATTTTCAGCCAGTATATCTAAGGCCCCCGTCTATCATTTGTGTTTTCAGACAGTAAATGCCCACTTCACGAGCAATGGTCCTATTGCGCGAACGGAGTCTGCAGCGCAAAACTTTGTACTCAGAAAGGACATCCCGCGCCCTGTCCTTCAATTTCGGAGTGCGTACCAGGATGCCTATGTGAATATAATTACTTGAGAGACGAATCTGGACTTTGCGTGCCTGAAGAAGACTGCACTGCGAGTAAGAATTAAAAGCTGCTTTAGTATTTTTTTATACCGTACTGTTCTATAAAGGTCTTCTCAATGGGGCTAATTAAATTAATTTCGGGAACATAATATCAAAACCGCCGAAACTTAAAATGTCTCAAGTTGTAATATACAACCTAATTATGTTCAAGATTTCAAAACAAAAAAACGAACGGGTCAAAATGTGGAAAGTTTATCTTTCCAAATAACCAAAGAACGTAACTAACGTTCAAAATATCTAAATTCTAAGTACCTTCAACAGTGGACTGAAAGTTCAAAATGTTCAAACACATCATTTTAAATTCAGTGTAATAACATTTAAGACTAAGATACCAGTCCAAGAGCGGGGTAACGCCAACTGTGTAACTTAGGTTGGCCCGACACGGAGACGTTTGGTTCGACGAGGTTTACGGGAGCTAGAGGAAGCTAGCGGATGGTGCCCTCGATCATGTTAGGTTCCTCACAACCTTGCGCTCAGAGATATTTGGTTTGGTTGTATAGTACAAATCCGAACCTTTTTGACTAAATAAAAAAAGAGAAAAGTTTTATATAAAATTCAGATACTTCGTCTACAGCTCCTTTTTTTTAAGGTTGAGAATTCATCAAATGAGTACTTCTGCCCTGGGTGAAGCAGAAGGGAGTGTCAGACTCTTACTGACTAAGACCCATCCGTGTTCCTCCTAATGCCCTTTGCATTCCAGGGCCGCGGTGACTCTTTCGAACAAATTCCGCAACCCCGGCAGGCACTGACCTGGGATAAGTAGCATACAAAATGATTAGAGAAACAAAGAGCAATTGCGGGCCCCATCTGCTTTACTGACAACTCTTTAAGGCGCGCGTGGAACACAGCGCGCCATCGACCCGGTCGACGCCACCCAATGCTCGCCGTCCGCAGGCCCACGCCTACGGTGGTCGGGAATCGCCCTGCGACTCCCGACTACTTCGCAGAAGGAGGTGACCGCTTTCCATGCCTCCTCACTCCGGACCATGGATTGAACCAGGGCCGAATGCGAGAGGTTGCCGCCGCCGCGTCTACAGCCCCTGGGCTTTCGTAAAATTAATGTGTTTTCAGACACTACATGCCCACTTCATGAGCAATGGTCCGATTGCGCAAACGCAGAATGCAGAGCAGAATATTGTAGTCAGCGGGGATTGTCAGACCGCTGCCCGACAATTTATAAGTGCGAACCAGGGTGCCTATGTCAAGAGAACTACTTTCGAGACGAATCCGGAATTTGTGTACCTGAAGATGACTGCCCGAATAGTGAGTAAAAGCTGTTTTTTTTTCCTTTTTAGGGTTCCGTACTTCGAAAGGAAAAAACGGAACCCTTATAGGATCCCTTTGTTTTCCGTCCGTCCGTCAGTCTGTCTGTCAAGACCCTTTTTCTCAGGAACGCGTTGTAAATCAAACCGGAATTTGTGAAATACCTGAGTATTTGACAAATTCCAGTTTGACGCCTCTATACTGTCCCTTGGGAACTGTAAAAAATCAAACTTCTAAGCCAACGCAATCAAAAGATACAGCCGTTTATGCCGTTATTTCCGCAAATTTTCGACACTCGCAAGGGAATCAAAACCTACAGGGTACTTCCCGTGAACTCAGAATCTTGAAATTTGGTCGAAGTAACGTCTTATAGCACAGATAAAGGAAAAATTGCGAATACCGTAAATTTTTAGTTACATCATATAATAAAAATGTTTATAATAATTTTAAAGTTACTACCCCTTACCTCATGTTCGCATATCAAATACTCAATATAAAATATCAAATACTTTTTACTTTGGTTTGTACGGACCCCTTGGTGCGCGAGTCCGATTCGCATCGATTGGTTGGTTTTTTTTTTTGGATTTTCTCGAACGAATCTACCTATATCTTTCATCATTATAAAGCTGAAGAGTTTCTTCGTTGGTTTGGTTGAACGCGCTAATCTCAGGAACTGCTCGTTCAAATTTTTAAATATTTTAGTGTCAGACGGCCCCATTTATCTAGGAAGGCTTTAAGCTATAAAACGGTCAATAGAAGCGGACCGTTATTGAAAAATGCACGCAGACAAATTAGCGCAGGTCAGCTAGTGTTCAATAATTTTGTGACTATCAATATGGGCAAACTTGTAATAGCTGTTCAACACATCGCAAATCAAAATACCGAGCGGTTACATGGCTGCATGTCAAACCGTCAAACGACAGATACTATTGCCGAATGGCGTTTTTAGGGTTCCGTGCTCAAAGGGTCGGAACCCCTTTACTAAGCCTCCGCTGCCCGTCCTGCCGTCCGTCCGTCCTTCTGTCTGTCAGCGGGCAGTATCTCATGAACCGTAACAGCAGACAGTTGAAATTATGACAGTGTGTAATTCTATTGCCGCTCTATTACCTAACATACACAGTATTATAAACATCTTTGTAATATAACAGCTTGGGTTTTTGTTACGTTTGTACGTAGGTGTTAAATCATAGTAATTCCTCTTTTTGCATCGAAGTTTCACAAAAACAAGCAATTGTTTTTCTTATGAGCTCACCACGATTTTAATTGGTTTTCTAAGATTATAGTTAGGTATATTATTATTTTTATCCTTTATAATGATCACGAGAATGAGTTTGCACAAGATAATATATAGGTTTTGAAGGAGGCTTTTGCCTAACAGTGAGACAAAAATTAGGCTCTCTAGAAAAAAAAAAATACATTTACATAATCTATTTAGGTAGAACTTGCCGCGAAAGTATTTCTAGTAGCCTTACTTGTATAGCAATAGATAGATCATAAAAAGTTGAATTTCTTTTAAATCTCATGGGACATACAAAATTATCTTTGGAAGTTATTTCCTACGAACTTATCTTCTTCTCTGACTGAGAATGATAACCAATAGGTCAAATAATAGAACTTAACGTTAGGTGTGCCTAATTTTTGTCATTTCCCATCCTAAAAAAAAAGGTGCGCCTAATTCGCAGAAACAAAACGGTAAATAGTATTATTATGGTTTCCATTCCGCAAAATATTAACACAAATATTGTTTCACTTACATTATTTCCCGTTGTTGTAATAACAACATATAAATCCTGACCCTAAATATGGTAGGCACCAGAGAAACGTGCAATAAAGTACATTGCCCTATCAGTGTCAATTTTTTAAGTTAGCCCAGCTAGTCTATTCTGTAAATAATTAATTCAGTATCGAGCTTCACCTGAGTGACAAAGCTCATAAGTGAGCTTTATTGCACACAACATAAAGGTCTTATGTTTATACGAATTTCATACTCACCTCGGATTCCGCTGTCGAGACACGAAAATCTTGTTCCAGAATAGCACTGCTGGACTAGACCGTTAGGCACTTGTCTCACCGCCAGCGAGCAGCGAGTAGCGAGTAAAGCTTGAAACTCGAAACAGTTGGCGAGCAGCGAGTGAAAAGTTTCGATAGTTTTGACGTTCGGGTTTAAGCGAGTGCTTTTGTGCGACGGGCGATTACTCGCAATACTCGCTCCAGCCCGCACTATAGTTAGAAATGACTGCTGGTTGGTGAGTTCTGACCGCTAAGCGAGCATCGCCGAGCGAGTGTCGCTGAGCGGGTACAATCTTTGACAGCCCTTGTCGCTGTGATCAACCAGAGGTATGATGAGCCACTCTCCGGCAGTGTGAACAGCCAACTATCGACCAGAAATGTGTCTCTTTTACTCACACGAAATATGTATTTGTCCTTTTCTTCAGCGAGCAAATAGATGATAGCTAACCGTTTCCTCGCTGGCGGTGAGACAAGTGTCTTTCTTAGCCCAGTGTTAAGCAGAGCAGCGCAAGTGAACCTGACAAAATGATTTAAGTTTTCAACAAAAAAATATGTTAAGTAGAAAGCAGCAATTTTTCTTTTACACTATTTAGAGATTAATGAAAAGCAATGTTTTTTTTTTTTCAGATTGCGGGCGAAACGAGGTATTCGAATGCGTAAATCCATGTCCTCTTATTCAGACATGTGAAGATCGTGCACTCAACATAACCTGCTCGACGAATCAACAGTGTGATTACCTTTGTGTCTGCAAGGAGGGTTACTTCAGAAGGTTTGAGGGTGGCGAATGTATACCAGAAATAGAATGTGGTGAGTAAAAAAGGTCCCATCACACAGATCCAGTCTAACTTCTAATCTAATCTAATCTAACTAATATTATAAATGCAAAAGTTTGGATGTTTGTTACTTAATCACGCCAGAACGGCTGATCTGATCTTGATGAAATTTGGAATAGAGATAGATTTTAGTCTGGAATAGCACATAGGCTACTTTTCATCCCAGGTGTTCCCTAGGCTTCACGCAGGCGAAGCCGCAGGCAGAAGCTAGTTGTTTTATAGATGCATATAGTTGTGAACAGCTCTGTACATGTTGCCTCCAACAGTCTTCTTTATGGCGTCGGACCATAGTGTTCGACCTGGAGCGCGTATTCTCAGACTATATGCTTGGATGGTACGTATAGTGCCAAATAGTGGATCACCGGATGCGAGTAATGGGACAAAAAAAAAAACTGTCTTTTCCAGAACTGTAGATACTCGACTGCCAAATCTTTCGCACAGGTCCAGTCTCTGAAATGAAAGTATTGTGACGAATTGTCAAACGCGTTGCGCAGTTGTGGTCTGATTGGCAGAATAAGTTAACAACAGCCTAACGCACCACTTGTCTTGCGTTCAATTTGTAATGTGTCAAAAGTTTCCAGAGATAGTTACATACTACTCAATTAAACAGCGCGGTTTTTCAGGACCCAGAGCCTGTGGCGATAATGAAAGATACACGCATTGCAAACCATCATGCTCAAACGACACCTGTTCCTCCCTCGCGAGCCTGCGCAGCTGTGAAAACCAGGAGCCCTGCAAAGCGGGATGCACATGCAGAGACGGATATTACAGAGAAGAGGAGGGATCTCCGTGTAAACCACTTTGCTTATGTTCTGAGGCGCAGGAAACGCACGATTGTACAGCGTGGTCCACTCAATACGAACAGGAAGAAAGAAGGAGAGAAGGAAATCAAAAAGTAGAAGAATAGAAGAGAAAGGAGTTTGTTAGTTAAAACCATAGTTTTAAAAATAGGAGAAGTGGCAAGGGGGCTATTTGCCTATGACATGCTCACCTTGACATGTCATAGGCAAATAGGTCGTCTCGGCGAATGAGTGCGCTTTCGACCGCGATCGTGATAATTTATAAGAATACCGCGTTGTTCTGTGGTGTTTATTATATTTTTGGACATGCCGTTTTTATATCTTTTATTTTTAGGACTGCATTTTTTTTACAATGCAAATGAACATTCGATAACTTTCCGATTTAGTCAATCAGTAGCGTATATGAAAAATCAACTGCTTTTGCACAGCATAACGATAGCGACCGCTGTATTTGTGTGCGTGAGTTGTACAGTGGTAATTTCAACTACCTGCCTATTATGGTTTTTGATATACAGCCTGCTGACGCAGGGACAGACGTACGGACGTATGGAGATGGAGGAGTAGTCAGGGTTCCGTTGGCTAACTTTTAATTTCCTGTGATATGAGCCCATTGTTGCGTTCTGGTATGCTCAAACGTTGTGTTTTATGCAGTTTTATTTTTGACAGTGCTACCAAAAAGTGACATTAGTGCCACCTTGACAAGGCCCACTGACTCAGTGGGCCTTGTCAAGGTGGCACTAATGTCACTTTAAAACTTTAATGACCACCTGAAATAATCTGAATCGACAGTGATGCAAATACTTTTAAAGACAAAAGAAAAGATGACAATAGAAAGAATAACTTAAGTGCCAAAATTAATTTTCGGGTTTTATAACATACGTACTTTTACGTAAGTATAACGAAAGCAAAAATGTTATGTGTTTAGCTAGATAAGATAATTTTCCATGTTTAAAAGCAGTTTTCGTATAAAAAATCGAATGCCATGAAAATAAAAATGTTAAAAAGGCAGATCGAACTTTGTAATTTTTTTCTATAGAAAAAATTTCTTCGCATCGTGTATTCCTTTAGAATTTAGGTAGATCTTAAAGTCTTAAAACATAAACGAAAATATCAAACCTCTATTATAAATAATTTACGAGACAAAATAATTCTCAAAAAGAACTACAACAAGGTCAACACTAAGTACCATGCGTGTGATGCAGTACAACGATGCTTACCGTACCTATACTAGTAAAACTTCCGCGGTATTGTAGTGCATCGAGCATGAGGCGCAATGTCTTTATTTATTTTTAATATTTGGACTTGGTGCATTATATTAAAGAAAATTTGCATTATTATTCCGTTTATTTATTTATATACATATAGGTACATTTTAAATAAATCTTAAAAAACGCATTAAAAACTAAATATAAAAAACTAGCTGACCCGCGTAACTTCGTCTGCCTCACATTTTCCATTACTGCTCCGCTCCAATTTGTCTTAGCGTGATGATATAGAGCCTATAACCTTCCTCGATAAATGGGCTATCTAACACTGAAAGAATTTTCAAATCGGACCAGTAGTTCCTGAGATGAGCGCGTTCAACCAAACAAACAAACAAACAAACTCTTCTGCTTTATAATATTGGTATAGATAATATTAGTATAGATAATAGGCCACCGGTGTCGGGAGCGAGGGACCAAGCTACCGATGGTTAGGGCTCCAGTGAAAGGACCCTCCTCACAATACGAGTTGGGGAGTACTGTCTTCTGTATCAACCCTTCAACCCAACTGCGTAACGCTAGCTTCAACAGGTGGTCGTCGAAGCTTTTGGCCATCAGGCCATTGGCCGTAACGACAATCGGCACAATTACAGCCGAGTCCACATTTCACGTGTCGACAACCTCGTGTGCTACACAGTCGAAACACTTAATTTGTTTCTCTTTCTCAGCTTTCACGAGATTCTCGTCATGTGGGATGATAACATCGATTATCATTGTGCGGCGCACTAATCGGTCTATCACCACTATGTCAGGCTTATTAGCGATAATAGTCCTATCAGTGATGATAGACCGATCCCAGTACAACGTGACATGGTCATTTTCGAGAACTGGGTCGGGCACAAACTTATAATACGGTACCTCAGTTTCCACAAGTTTGTATTTCATAGAAAGTTGCTAATAGATGATTATAAAAAAAAATCAGTTCCGATTTCCAAGATAAATGTCGCTTATGTAACGGTCACCCGATTTCCAGCCATGACAAAGCCATGCCATGCCGTGTCGTTTTGGTGCAGCTAAAGCCACAGTCACAGCCTCAGCCAAAGCCATAGCCTTGACAACCAAGTAAGCCACGGCAGCCACAGCAAAGAGAAAGTCAATTGACTAGCACGTCACGTGCGCTTGTCAAGCTAACGCGATGGGCCGAGCGGCGATCCCCTCTTCGATTTAGAGTGGGGGGTAGACTTATAAATAGGTCACGCACCTCATTTGGTGATTATTCTGATCTAGAACCTAGCCTAAGCCGAAACTCTGTTCGATTATAATTTAAGTATTCAATAAATAGGTACCTACAATCGAGAAAATTGTTTTTCGCTATCCTGTGTTTCACTTAATTCAAAATGATCTGAATCGCCTTATTTTAGAGTATTATGCAACCCACATACCACAGTGTCTCAATGACCAGTGCGTGAAGTGATGACTTATGGAACTGAAACCTGGTCGCTCACAATAGGCCTCGTCAGAAGGCTTAAAGTCACTTAAAGGGCAAAGGATTGCCCTAGCAATGCTTGGAGTTTCCCTGCGTGATCGAATCAGGACTGATGATACCGCAAGCGAACAACGGTTACCGACATAGCCATTGGCACATTGCTCGCAGAACAGATGGTTGATGGGGCTGAAATGTTCTGGAGTGGCGTCCGCGTACCGGAAGATGGAACGTTGGAAGGCCAAGGTGGACCGATGACCTGGTGAAGGTCACGGGTAGCCGATGGATGCGAGACGCACAGGACTGGTCGTTGTAGCGACGCTTTGTATGATGATTTCTATACAACAAAACAAAAATCGTTTTGACCGTTTAAGGCACGTCCCCGAGCAAAACGCAGCACTAGCCGTTTTTTGTGTAGTTTTTTGGAGCTATACTTATACTCTTTATCCAGAAGAAATATCAACTTATTAAAAATACATTAAATTTCTACATAATCTCGGCTTCAAAATGGTTGATTTTTATTTTTTATTACTAAGTATAATGTTTAAGTAATCTCCTCGCAACGAAATCACAGAAATGAGAAAAAATTACAGAAAACATGCATCTTCTCGAAAACTAACGATTATTTTGATTTTGTACTTACACTAATGGATAGGCAATTTAATTATGAACATTTTAGTAGAAATATTTTTTTGAAACAACCAAAATTAGATTTTATATATAACGATTTTATTCAACATTTTGAGCGTATTCGCTATTGTATCTCTTGCGCTGTTATTGAGGGAAAAATGCTCAAGGTTATTTGGTCAGGGTACGGCCTTAAGTTTAAGGATTGGAAATCATAAAATGACTCGTCCCGCTCTGGGCGGAGCAGAAGGGAGTCTTTTACTGACTAACCCCATCCTTGTTCCTCCTAGTGCTCTTTTCGTTCCAGCTAGTCTATTCTGTAAATAACCATTTCGATATCGACTTCACCTGAGTGACTAAGCTTACAAAGTGAACTTTATTTCACACATCATAAGGTCTTATATTTTTACGAATTTGAAACTCACCTCGGATTCCGCTGTCGAGACACGAAAATGTTGTTACAGAATAGCACTGCAGGGCCGCGACGTGACTCTTTCGAACGAATTTCGCAACCCGGGCATGCCTAATTTTACGTTTTTTTTTTTTCCCCTTTTGGTTATCATTATCAGCCAGTAAGAAAATAAGTTCCAATGATATTTTTTGTGATAGGTTTTCTCATGACTCTAGTCTAAGTCAGATATGACAGAGACAAAGCCTACGATAGAGAGGGTGTACGCAGAAGGAGCCGATCTCGGAAACACAGAGCAGAGTGCTCTACTTCTTTGCTGTGCATATTAGTAAAGACGTATGGAAATCCTTAGTGGGATTTAGTGGAATAGAAACAAGTATGGTAACTTGTAATTCATCTAGATGTCCGATGGTAGAATGAGGTCGTGATTCTTGGGCACACTAACCGAAGTGCTATCTGTAGAAAACCGACAAACAGGTAACCTTGCGGCGATGAGCCAAGCTGTGTAGCTTGGCATGAACTAGTTTTACGAGTCAAGCGCATCAAGCTGGTATTTAGCTGAGCCATTTTGTAAATATTCCTTGTGATATCGAAAGAAATAAAATTAGGTATCTATCTATTTTCTTACAAGCAAACCTACAAAAAAATCTTTCAGGGTAACCGCTACCTAAGTAGATTATGTAACGGTAATCATGACCATCAGTAATCATGAAATAATGGGTATTTAATATTTCTAACGAGCCTTATTTGTGTCATTCCAAACCCAGCTTCAAACATAAAAAGAAAGAAAAAACTATCTTTTGCCCGCGACGTCATAAACGCAAATACCGTTTTTTTCAGATCCCGAAGAAATTTTGAGGAATTCTCTCTTAATGCCTCCCTACACTACTCATAGAACCTACATGGCAAATTCCAGCTTTCTACGACCAGTGATTTTGGCCGAGCGTTGCCTGTCTTTCAGTCACTTAGTCAGTCACTCAATAACGGAAGAATTTTATGTATTAGTATTATTTTATTAGAAAACCAAAAATAAACCATGGTGACGTCATAAGGAAAACAGATGCTTGTTTTTGTTGAATAAAACTATGATGCTAAAAGGGGAAGCACTTCAATGATTAACCAAGACTAGTTCGTGACGAACCTACCGATATAAAAACATTAAAAAAACAAGTTATTCTTATCACAAAGAAACACGTTGTTAATAATGCTGTGCATATGTTAGTATTGTATTATTCTATACTAATATTATAAAGCAGAAGAGTTTGTTTGTGTGTTTGTTTGTTTGGTTGAACGCGCTAATCTCAGGAACTACTGGTCCGATTTGAAAAATTATTTCAGTGTTAGATAGCCCATTTATCGAGGAAGGCTATATATCACGCTAAGACCAATAGGAGCGGAGCAGTAATGAAAAATGTTACGCAGACGACGTTGCACGGGTCAGCTAGTAACTACAAATAAATCCTAATCTACACTCATTTATAATATTCTATGTTTGTATCGAAAAAACTCAAAAACAACTGGACCGATTTCAAAAATTCTTTCTTCATTAGATTGCTAGATTATCCCTGAGTAACATAGGCAATATTTTTAATAGAAAAGCATTGCATTACGATAATCGCTGTCGTAGATAAACTATAATTTTTAGAGTTTATATTATGAGTTTCTTCTAAAAAGGAAAAATACATACTTATGTAATTTAGAGATTTACTTATAGTTTTTATCAATGCCAGAAATAACCCTAAAAGCGAACTAAGATCATGAATATAAAAATAGAACCAAGGCTATGGTTATCATAACACATCGAGTCGTCAACATGTTCAGATTAGTTTTTGTGTTATATATCTGTTGTGTGGGTTTGAGTGTAGCTCGAGAGTTACCTCAGGTTGAGGGGTCTCAGGACGTCCTCTTGCCTGACATTGAGGAGCCACAAGCAGTCAAAGGTAAGTAATCACGATAATCATTCCATTAGCATCTGCCTAGCCTTTTACCCCTACTCCAATACGAACCCAACGGTTGGCATCCAGTCTGACCGGATGCAGTTGAATTATTTTTTTTGTATTATGATACGACTGTCTTTCTCACCGTATCTAACCGGCTTGCCATTCCATTCGATAGATAGGTATAGGTCGCATCAAGATTAATAAATGGGTTCATTAGAAGTTAAAAACGTCAAAATTCGCAATATGGGGCAAGGTTAGGTTCGAATAAGCGTAGTCTAACTTTATAAACCTGATCCAAATCTGTTCAGTATTTTTAGAGATTATCGTGTACACTTGTACAGACAGACCGACAGACATAAAAAATGCTCTTTATATGATCTATAGCTTTTTATTGATCATCCCTACTCGATTGCTGGTATTTTTCTTTAAATGTACAGAATTCATGGTTTCTACGGTGTCATTATAAGTATGTATAGATGACACTACTGCCTATCCTACAGTATCTAACAGGCTTATATATTAATATTTTGCCTTTCGATTCGATACAAGTCGCATGACAAAGCAATGGGTTCATTCAAAGATAAAAACGTCAAAATTCGCAATATGGCCTATGGGGCAAGGTTAAGTTGAAGGGGATGACGGGGCCAGAAAAAGCGATTTGAGTTTCATTTTGCTATGTATGTGACTATAATTTTAAAATTTGTGAAATAAAGTATTTCAAAATCTTTTGAATAATGGCTACCTAAATGAACATTGAGTAAAAAAATGTTTAATTATTTTCGACCACTATGTCTAGTGCCCTTTTCATTTAATTCTATTGTGATTTCAGATAATACATGCCCACTTAACGAGCAATGGTCCGATTGCGCGAACGGCGTCTGCAGGGCTAATTATTGTACTCAGAGAGGATTGCCCGTGGCCTGTCCGTCAATTTCGGAGTGCGTACCAGGATGCCTATGTGAATATAAATACTTGAGAGACGACTCTGGACTTTGTGTGCCTGAAGAAGACTGCATCGCAAGTAGTACTTGAAGATGACTGTCTTAATAGTATGTAAATAAAGGCTTTTAAACTGTTTTGATTATTTTTACCTTTTTGGAGATTCTCTCATACGTATCTATACTAATATTATAAAGCTGAACTGCTCGTTCAAATTTAAAAATGCTTTTAGTTTCTGTCGGGTATAGCCCATTTATTGAGGAAAGCTATATACCTACTGCCTAGGTTATATAACATTACTAGAAGCGGACCATAATTGAAAAATGCGACGCAGACGAAGTTGCGTAGGTCAGCAAGTATTGAATAATTTTTGGGATTATCAAGATGCCGAAACGTATTAGTTGTTCAACGAAACGAATTAACAATGAAACTAATGGGTCCTAAATTGTGCTACATTAGATTCCAGTAATAGGTATGGCAAAATCGCTTGAACGCACGCATATTTGTTCTGGTTTCCACAAGGTCCGTTTAGTAAAATGTCCAAGGATATTATTATATTATATTCAGTCAACCAAAGAATACACTCCCATAAGATGTGATGTGCGGATTGTTCGTATTCAAGGTCAGCTGTAAAAAATTGACTCAAAGGCAAGGCCACAAAGTCTACTCAGCAAGCTTTCTGCTTATGGCACCCCAGCTGGTTTTTGTAGCTGGGATGCCATAAGCAGGAACACACTGCAACTTACCATCCCTACCTTGTTGCTATTCCACAAATTCGCACTAAGCGTTTCCAAACGTCTTTTATAATGCGCACAGCAAAGGAGTGGAACTCTCTGCCTGCGTATGTGTTTCCGAACGCTTACAACCCTAATGTCTTCAATGTTAGAGTAAACAGGCTCCTTCTGGGTGAGCTCGCTCCATCGTAGACTTTGTCTCTGTCATGTCAAGACTAAAGTCAAGAGCAAACCCATCTCAAACAACAAAAAAAAAAGCCGCGACGTGACTCTTTCAAACAAATTCCACAACCCAGGTATGTCTGCCAGGGTTATCAGTATCAGTCAGTAAGAAAATAAATCAATATGAAAAGAAATCCCAATTAAGTACGTTTTTGATGGTTTTTATTTTTAATGGGTTTGCTCTTGACTCTAGTCTAATTCAGAGATGACAAAGACTAAATTAACAATGGAGCGAGCTTACGCAGAAAGAGCCTGTTCGCTCTAACTTTAAAGAGACACACAGACGCAGGCAGAGAATTCCACTCCTTTGCTGTGCGCGTTATAAAAGACGTTTGGAAGCGCTTAGTGCGAATTTGTGGAATAGCAAAAGGTAGCCCAGAGATGGTAACTTGCAGTGCGTCTGGATGGACCACGGTAGAAAGGGGCCGGTGGGTTGAGGTCGTAAAGTTCTTGGGCCCACTCACCGAAGTACATTCTCTAGAACACCGACGACTTTTCGGTGATGAGCCAAGCTATGTGGCGTGGCATGAACCAGTTTTACGACGCTGATGAGCCTCTTAGCTCTGCGTTCTATGCTAATATTGAAAGAAATTCAATTAGGTACCTATCTATCTATTTTTCTACAAGTAAGTCTACCAAAAATACTTTAAGGGTAACCGCTACCTAAGTACATTATGTAATTGTAATCATCACCATCAGTTATCACGAAATAGTAGGTCTTTCATATTTCTAACGAGACTTAATACTGACTTATACTAGCTGACCCACGCAACTTCGTCTGCGTCACATTTTCCATTAATGCTCGCCTTTTTTAGTGTTAGCGTGATGATTTGTAGCCTATAGCCTTCCTCGATAAATGGGCTATCTAACACTGATAGAATTTTTCTAATCGGACCAGTAGTTCCTGAGATTCGGTTAGATCATTAATTGCGTCAGGTGGAACCATTGGTTCCAACTGACGCAATTGATTTTATACTTTATTTTTATGTACTTTACTTTATTTATACACTTTGCGCATTTAATTCTCCGTATTGCACCTACTTCTATTCTCTGCATCACTCAAAGGTTAACTGGTAAAGAATGCCTATTGCATCAAGTCCACCTCTGTACTTTTTTCTGCTGAAAGTGTTAAATAAATAAATAAATAAGGCGTTAAATAGTATCAAAAATATTATAAATGTTTAATTATTTCTATACTAGCTCCCGTCAACTGGCAACTTTCTATTTTTTTTTTACATAAAAACCTTCTGATTAAAAAGAATTTGCGAAATCGGTTCAGCTGTTCTCTAGATTTGCGCTTAGCAAAACATTCAGCGATTCATTTTAATATTATAAATTAATTAGGTCTGTGTTTGTATAATACATTTATTGCATAAGAATAGTAAATAAGTAATTATTGTAAAATTGAGTTATTTAATTATGTTGTTATATGTATGTATGTGTCGATTCTCGCACGGAACAAATATTTGTGTGGCCTAAAGATAGTTGTTCCGGGTATGGCTGTTTGTGTGTGTGACTTTGTATGTTTTTAAACGCACCCACGATACAGGAGCAATTCCAAGTGTGGGGCAACGTTTTTTTAAAAACAAATATTAAAAAAAAAAAAAAAAATACACGCACATACCGTTTTTTTCAGTTCCTAAGGAATTTAGGAGTAAGGAGTATAGGGAAGCTACATGCCCAATATCAGCTTTCTACATCCAGTAGTTGCGGCTGTGCCTTGTCTATCAGTCATTCAATCACTAAGTAACGGAAAATTTTTATATAGTTTGATTGATTATTTTTTTTCGAATATCCTAAAATACAACCGGGCGATGGGGCTTTATGGCGCGTTCCAAAATGGAACGCACCATAAAGCCCCATCGCCACTGAATCTCGCGACCGCTTTCGGTTTTCCGAATAAATAGGATTGTTCAGATTGTTTTACCGAAACAGCCACCGCATTTTAGCTAATACGGGTTATTACTGAGTAAGGCCAGCCAGTCATACCTACCTCAGTCATCACCTACATCAGTTGATTACCGAGTAGATATTGACTGCAGCTGAATACGATCCAACCAAATAAATAATTTAAACTACAAAAAAAAAACCTAATCCATATCGACGCAGACATTGTGTTGATTGGCAGATATGACACTTATTCTATTTTTTCGTGCTGGGTTGCCATGCCCCATCACTTGTTTACGTTGGTCATGAAAAAATAGCCCAGGGTGTATGGGGTTTAAATACGAACCGATGAACTACAACTCGTAAATCGGGGCCATCATCACTATAACTGACGTCTTTGGTAAATTTTCCTACAACGTGCCCTAATACACCATAGTTTATTCATATTTCTATGATTTTAACAATATTACTCATATTAGGTTTATGACTGTTTTATGACCTAAGGGAAATAACTGTATATAAACTGAGACATGCCTTCATTCATCAATACACATTAAGTCGTCAACATGTTCAGATCAGTTTTTGTGCTGTGTATCTGCTGTGTGTGGTTGGGTATGGCTCAAGAGAAGTTATCTAAGGTTGAGAGTTCCCGGAACTTGAAGCAAGCTCGGAAAGGTAAGTAACACCAATATCACCTACAATTTGGCATCTAGACCGTTTTCTCACCTACTACAACCAAACACGATAACTGTAAAGGCGCAAACCCATCGTGGTGCGCACGGAGAGATACTACACACGTGTGTTAAGCTTAGCTTTACAAGAAAATCATGTGATCGTGTCCACTGTGCAACCCACGGACCGCTGCGCATCAATTGACGTCATTGGAACACGCGTGGCTTGCTCGAACATGACGCTCACGTAGCTCAACGCTGTTAACACCATGCACGCTGTGCATGCGGTAGGTATATACACTGTACACCAATATTAAGTCACGACTATGTCAAAAGTTATCAGAGCAGTTTTGAGATACGGCTTGTGGAACGTAGCCGTGTGTAGTGTTACTGCAGTGGAAACGTAGACCCACGTTGTCAAACATATTAATCCACGCAGCTTATTATAGGGTCGGTACACATCTGGCGGAAAATGCGTCAAGCGTATCATCTGTCGCGTCTATTCCGTCAAATTAGACCTTTCACATTAAGCGTCTAGTTAGTTTCTCCGTTCAGCATCTACAGAGCGGTTGTGTTGTGCGATAATGAATATTAAAATGAAGCCCATCGAAATAATAACTATTTGGGAGGCTCGTCAATGACATTGGGTGCATCCTTTAAATACTAAAAGAATATCAAGTGGCTGACTGACAATGCGTTGACGGAAACGGAACAGACGCTGTAGGTACGCTCGACGCACTAACGCATCATCGGTTAGGTGTGAAAGGTTGAATGTTTTATCATACATTTCTGTTTGTCTGTTTTGGCGTTACGCGACTGATAATACGCGACGCATTTTCCGTCCGAGGTGTACCGACCCTAAATGTGCCGCATGCCCGTGCACAGCATGCGTCGCGACGGGTTTTCGCCTTTACACGTGTTGATCCAGCTAATTTATTCTGGCAACACTAATCGTGTAACTACTTAGGTGGAGTGAACAACAAGTGAACTGTCATTCCATCTTGTTTGTATAATTTGACAGCTCACATATCGTTCACTTCGCCTAAGTTTTCACTTCGACATAGTTACAGAATTGCACCGTATATCGATATATCATTTAATTTTATCGCTATCGGTTACACAAACAAGCAGCCCTACTACCTATTACGTATAGATCTCGATATTTACGTTAATACTGGTAACTTCGGTGTCCCACATTACCCTGCGCTAGGGTTGGGACTTTTTGCCCGTTTTAATAATTTGCGTGTCACCTTTAAGATGATAAGAGAGGTGACACGCAAATTATTGCTAAATGCGTGTTACTGGCTTCTTACTCAACAACGGTGAAGCCAAAAGGTAGGGTTGTGAATTTAGCTCTCTTTAATTCTAGGTTCTGAACCGGGCGTTACAAATCCACAAGCGTGATATTCATTTAGATGTCGTTAAGCGATAGTGAAAGCAGGAAATTCGTTAAACGCAAATAACACTCAAGTTATCTGTTTCCATTTTCTAGAATGTGGAGCCAACGCAGTTTATGATTGCGTATTTCCCTGCCCTCCTCAACGGACTTGTTCTACGCGTGACGAAGTATTTTACTGTATCGAGGAGATACAAGATTGTGAATACCAATGTGTATGTAAGCCAGGGTTCATAATGAAGACTGAGCGAAGCGAATGCATACCAGAAAAAGAATGTGGTAAGAAGAATAAGCCAACCACCCTATGATGCCACCCCATATTTTTTTCATAACAGACTCGGTGTTAAATAATAAAAGCATTGTACGAAAATCTGTTTTCTTTTATTCATTAAATATAATCCCCAATAAGTAAAATAAAAAATAGTAGAGATTGTATTAATTTCTGCCTTTTGAGTAGTTAAAGATTGATTGGAGGAAAAACAAAGAAAATTAAATTTATTTAATGAATTAAAGTTATTTTGTGTAAAAAGTTTTTTTTTTACAAAAAACCGTCATCCAAGTAAACGAATTCCAGCTATTTTGATTTAAGAGCCAAGATTCCAAACCGATTTTCATAAAAAAAAAATATGGGACTAATCCGTTCATAAATGACATAGTTATGATGTAACAAACATAAAAAAAGAAAAATACAACCGACTTGAGAACCTCCTCCGTTTTGAAGTTGGTTAATTATGACTTATTAGGGTTCCGTAGCCAAATGGCAAAAAACGGAACCCTTATGTATTCGTCATGTCTGTCTGTCTGCCTGTCCGTCTGTATGTCACAACCACTTTTTTTCGAAACCATAAGAACTACTTCTTTTAATTTTAATTGTATTTAATGTAATGTGTCCTAATTTATTGTTATTTTTATAGTTTTAATTTGTTATTTTCGATGTTTTAATTTTATCTTGAATTTTTGAATAATACTGTATTTTAATTTAACTACTTGACATTTTAAATTCAATGTAAATTTTGTTTTTTTTTTTTAATATTATTATTATATAATACCATTTTAGTTTTTATTGTCATTGGTTATACAAGTGTTGTGCACACCTGTAAGTGACAAATTCACCGCAAAACATTTAAATAGAGTACATTATAAATGATTGTAATGATCTAGTGAATAAGTCGTTGGTGTGTCAATAAATAAATAAATAAATAAACTATGCTGTTGAAACTTGGTAAGTAAGTGTATTCTGTGAACCGCATTAAGATTTTCACACACAAAAATAGAAAAAAAAACAGTAAATTTTAGGGGTTCCTCATACTTAGAACTGAAACTCAAAATTTTTTTTTCATCATACCCATACGTGGTACATATCAATGGCTAGGTTGAATGATATTGAAGTTTCTAGTATCATTTTTTTGTAAACTGTATAGTTTGCGTGAGAGACACTTCCAAAGTGGTAAATTGTGTGCCCCCCCACCCTCTGTAACATCTAAAATACGGTAATGATAAAACTAAAAAAAATATATTATGTACATTACCATATAAACTTGCGAACACTTTTGGCCCTCAGGGGCCCAAGTCTACTATTTATTTATTTATAAATTTGTCATTTCCACACGATCCCATTGTCATTTTGCTAAAAGTTCGTAATCTGCTAAATTCATACTGGTCGATCATTGGTCAGTCAACATTGCATTGACGTTGATTTAAAGCAAAAAGTTTTTGATACCGAGCTGTCTTATTATGAATTTAAAGTATTTAAAAACAACGTCTGCACAATGACGTTCCAATGGTAGGTCACTGATCAAAGGAACTGTCAAAATTTTTGTAGATTACCGCATACGTCAGACATTCATCTGTCATTATGTATGAGATTACCATTCTATGCCATTTCTTTCAATGGAGTGTCAGTGGTTGACCATTAGAAAGTCATAATGACGCCATTATATTAGAAGATTACCAAACTTGTCAAACTCAAAATTTTGAAATCAATGATGTACCATTCTGACATTATTGTAAACTTGAGGCCCTGGTTAGCTAAGTGCTATTAGTCTGTTGATAGATAACAGTGTCTAATTTAATACTTTTATCTTCAGGAAAACCCTATCTTTTAAAGAGATCACTAATTAATTGCTAATCTTTTAAGATTGTTTTTCGAGAAACTTTATATTTGGCATTGTCGTGTCAACCATGCATTTTATGAATCATAGATACTTATCTTCATTATACTGGACGATTTGAAGATAATATTTATCGACCGCATTAAGTCGCTTCGGTTGATTTGTGAGAAAATCCGCAGAGTTTTCAGAGATTAGTTGATAAGGTTTAATTTATTGATTGCCACTACTTTCATCTTTTTACAACCTTAGGGCTTAGTGTGACTAGTGTGAGCCTCCTTCTGCGAAGCAATCATGCTAGCGAAGGAGGTGGCGGAGAGGGAGAGGGAGAGAACCTCTCGTCCGTGGTAGACGCCGCGGGCGTCGGAGGCCCCCTGGTGACCTCCGGCCACCGTAGGCGCGGGCCTGTGGACGGGCCATCCGTCCGTCTAGTGACGACAGGCCGTGTCGACGGCGCGTTAGTGTTCCACGCGCGCCTCAAAGAGAGTCAGCACGCAGAGGGGCCCGAAAGGGCCGACGCCTGCCGGAGACGCGGGACTATTCGAAAGAGATACCGTGGCTCCGGAACACAAAGGGCAGTGAAGGAACATGGATGGGTTTTAGTCAGTATAAGTCTGACACTCCCTCCCGCTCCACCCAGAGCGGGAGGAGTCATTGGATGATTTCCCATCCCTAAAAAACTCGATCGCGTTAACGTTAACGTTTGCTTATGTCAAAGTGTGTTGAAAAAAAAAGGTTATCCGTTATTCTCACCAGGCAGCGCTTATTTAGTTTCAATACATTTACGCTATCGAGGTTAAAAAACTCACAGTAAGCCCTCAGGCACAAGATAATTATATTTATTATATATATATTTATATTAGATTTATTTTTTATTTTTTTTATTATATTATTTTTTTTTGTTTGTTGTACACCTACCACAGTGTAGTCTTTTTAACCCACATGTTGACTGGTAGAGAATGCCTTGTTGCATTAAGTCCGCCCATGTACCACTATTGTGCATAAAGTCTAAATAAATAATTATACGGGTGTGAATTCGTGGGTCGGCAGGCTTTCGGGACCGGGCTCGCAGTCTCGGATTACACTATATTATTACAATATTTGAGTAGTATTTTGGTAACCACAAGAAAAAAAAAGTTAAAGGACAGTTAACAAAAAAGCTGATCTAATATTTTGATTAATTGCATGATTATTATCAGTACCAGTACAAAATAAAGGGTAATATTATTTAAAGAGTACAGGGAAAGAGCGATCAAAGTCATCCTTAAACTGCTTTTATGTTGTACATTTAAATTATATAGTAATAGTAAAATGAAGCCCCACAGCCGTATCTCTACGTTGACGTCGTGGTGGGGCTTGCGCGTCCCGATGGACCTTAGGTCATGCCTAGGATGAGGGGCCAGACAAAGAGAGATACAATCCGCAAGACAGTTTTATGGCGAACTGTCAGGCAGTAGCAACCCCACGAACCTAATCTCCCGGGAGAAGTCATGTTTCTCATCTCCGGCTTGCCTTTATTGGCTGGCCAGAGTAAACACTGTCGAGGAACAGAGCTTCCACCACGTTCTTGCCTTAATCGGCCGGTCTGAGTGGAGATTCGCAAGAGCAAACGTGCTCGGGAGAAAGATGTATAATCCAGTAAGATGCTGGTAGGGATCTTGGCCGCAATTCCGGGATATCCTGATAGCCGTGGTATACCTCTCCACTCCTCTAGCACATCAGGCTATGTTGCCCCCTTAGCACTACGTCACTTCATCTTTTGTTTCCATATTCTGTAATAGTCCTGCTCCAGCCGGGATTTGTCCTTGAGTGTGCTAAGTATTTTTTTTAAATTAAACTGTTGTCATTTCATTTTAGAATAGAATAGAAAACATTTATTCGACACAGACACAGCAAAAAAAAAATACATTATAAAAAAGAGTGGCAAAAACATAAAAAAGCAATTAGGTACGAAAAGAAAAACAAAAAGTAATTGTGCTGAGCGTGCCCATGCCGAAAGGGTTACCATCTCAGCATATGCTGGGCGTCAGACACCCAAGCGCTGGTTTTGAGTTGGCACCCCTGCAGTCACACACGGACGAGGGTAAATAAAATAAATAGATATTATGAAATAAATACATGCTATTAATATTTTAATGTAGAAAGTAAATAAAATAATGTTTGATAAAACATACGTAAAAGTATGAGTTTTTTATGTATACTACACTGTCAAGGCTAAATTTTAACATACCTGTAAATCAACCATAAAATAAATAATGACGCGGGCCGGTCAACGAAGTGCCGTATTACCGTGCTGGCGCCATCGTCTATAATAAGTGGTAATAAATCACCAGAAATAGAAATAAAAACGTTTCCTTTCTTAGTATAGGTATACTTGTCAGAAAGTGGATATTTCTAGGGCACAGGGCTTACCTGCCAATAGTCAATGTTTAAAATGTCAAACGAAAAGAGAAGAAAAGTGGTCGAAGTCTTGTGGTTCCTAGGGACATACCGCATCACATCCAGCCCAGCATGAGGTTAGTTTCTGCACTAAGAGATTATAAATACAATAAAAATAATAGAGATATAATTATTGAACACTAGCTGTCCCCCGCGGCTTCGCTCCTGTTTTACCCGCACGGTTCCCGTTCCCGTGAGATTTCCGGGATAAAAACTATTCTATGTCCTTCCTCGGGTTTCAAACTATCTTTGTACAAAATTTCATCCAAATCGGTCCAGTACTTTCGGAGCCTATTCAAATCAAACAAACAAACAAATCTTTTCTCTTTATAATATTAGTGTAGATACATTATTAGATTAATTAATAATTAATCTGTGTGTGATTAGATTAAAAATAATTTATTGAATGAAATAATACGATTAAATAAACGATTTATCAATGTTAATGTCATTAAATTGGATTTGTGCACTTAAAATAAATGTCTTTAGTCTATTTTTAAATAAACTTATGTTTTGAAGGTCTCTAATGGGTGGAGGAATGTTATTCCAACATTTGGAGACCGCGTAACGAAAACTTCCTCGGAAGGCTGCAGTACGGTGATGCGGGGTAGCCAGCTGCTGAGCACAACGCCTGGCCATGCGCTAACGGTGACTATTTACCCAGGCATGCTTCGAAAAAAGGTATGACGGACATGCCGAATAGAAGACAGGCCAGGTGCAACTTCCGACGTGATTTCATTTTTAGAGTGTTTTGTTTGTTTAGAAACGGCGTAATGTGGCTCCTTGGTGGTACGTTGAAGCAAAACCGCACGCAAGCATTTTAAACCCTTTGGATAAGGCGTTCGGTACGTGCCAGAAGTCTAGGCCCTATGACCGTATCAACATAATTTAACTTAGATAGAACCAGACTTTCTACTAGCTGTACACGCAGGTCTTCGCTTAAAAATGGGCGCATCTTAAACAAATTTTTTAGACGGTAGAAGCAGTTTCTTACACAGTCAGAAATATGGTATTCAAACCGTAATTCTTGGTCCATTATCAAACCCAGATTTCTTGCTTCATCAATACGATCAAAGCGTTGGCCCATCACTACTACATTTGCAAAATTTGGATTTATTTTATTTAATTGACCCTTTGACCCGAAATGCATAAATTTAGTTTTGGCAGGGATGAGTAATAGGGAGTTTTGCCTGGACCAGTCCACGATCCTGGCCAGGCCCTCATTTAATAGCTTAACTGCGGCTTCATAGTCTTCAGGCTAAAACTAAGATAAAGTTGAATGTCTTCTGCATAAATATGAAATTTAGAATTTTTGGGAACATTAACAATATCTGCAGTATATAAAATAAATAAAGGAGGACCTAGTATAGATCCCTGTGGAACCATACCACAGGAGACACTGGAGACATAGATGAAAAAATCCTGGATCCATTGGCACCTTGAATTTCAACCAGCTGTTTACGATTACTAAGATAACTGTTAAACCAAGCAACCGCAGGTGCGTCAAAACCGTAATACGTCATCTTGGATAGCAAAAATAACAAATTAATAGCATCAAATGCCCGTGAAAAGTCTAGTACAACTAACAGGGTACAACATCCTTCATCTTGAGCCGATAATATATTGTCTGTAACATCTAACAGAACAGTTGCAGAGCTACGACCCTTCCTGAAACCTGATTGCGCCTCCGGTAGGATGTTATTTCGCTCAAGGTATGCAGATAGTTGGGCAATTACTACTTTTTCTAGCACTTTTGAAACACTCATGTTTATATTTCGTAATGAGTATTCAAAAATAGTATAAGTGGAGTCTAGAACCGCGGTCTCGGTCCAGAAAGATCGGCCAAAAACCTGCTGAGAAAGACCTGCTGCTAGCTCAAGCGCCAGAAAGTTACCAAAATTATACAAATTAAATGAGTACAATATAAACTGGTCAAAGGAGTTCCAGAGTATTATACTCTGGAACGCACATTTTAAAAAAATAGAAGATAAGGATTTCTGAGTCAATTTCCCCGTATCTCTTATCGATTTGGATTTCCCTCCCGTGACTGAATAAAAAGAGACAACGCACCGTTGATCAATTCACTTTGAAGTACAGATTGTGTAGTCAACATGTTCACTGTACTTGTGTTGTTAGTCAGCGGTGTCGTTTTGGGCGGCGCGAATGCGCAAATTGAAGACAACTGGACCCGGCCACCACTTCCAGGCAAGTGTTTTAATTATTTTTCTGAACTTAAGATTTACTCGTTTCGCGTAAGCCTTGGGGAACATACTCACGGCCTTATATATTAGCCTATATGTTATTCCAGACTATAATCTACCTCTGAGCCAAATTTCATAACGATCCTTTTAGGCGTTCTGACCTGAAAAAGTAACAAACATCCATCCTCACAAACTTTCGCGTAGAAAGTAGAATATTAGTAGGATATGGCAGGAAGTGGAAACTATGCTGTTCTTACTCCTTCGCGGTTCTTTGCTAATCAATTTCGTTGCGGGAACTAACATAATCGAATCGTTTCCCCGGGACTCGTCAATCTTCATTCAGACAGTTTTTTTCTGGTGGTGCAAGTGTTGATTCTGGCTCTCAGAAGTTGCAACTTCTGAGAGCCAGAATCAAAATCAAAATCTCCGAAGTAGTTCGAAATAGTGTAACGGGCTTATCCCAAAAAAATATAAGCGTTTACTTATTAATTTTAATTTAAATATAACAATCATGGTTTGGAATTGGTTTCTATTCAATGAAATAAATTAGTTCATAAAATAATAATTATCGCACTCAGTTAAGCTATTTTTTATTAATTACTTTATTGTATTGTATGGAGCTTGTGACAAAATAATAACAGCCCGAATGGTCGATCTACAACGTTAAGCGATGTATGTCGACCTCTATCTGTAGATGGGTGACCTTCCATTTAACATTTTAAAACGCTGACTAAAAAAAATCGACTTCCCCATACATTTTAATACGCATAACTCGACAAAATTTAGATTTTTTTTCGCGATGTCGTGGTTCGTCCCATAGTAAAAGTTGTTCATAATGATACGTTCAATGACCTCTTAAAGAAGTATTGCGTTTATTCTGATACAGATTGTATAGATTTTTTGTAACCTTAATATCCTGTTCCAGAGTGTGGGCCAAACGAAGTATTAAACCATTGCGTTGCTCCTTGCCGTGGCGAAGATTCTTGTTACGATCGTTATGGTATTGCCTGCCCACAAGTAATTCAACCGTGCAGACCCGCATGCGTCTGTAAGGAAGGATTCATCAGGAAGACTCTCGACCGTGAATGTATACCAGAGGACGAATGTGGTAAGTTATAAACTACAAATAAATGGTATTATTGACAAACCCAGCGCTATACAACAGCAGGACTTCTTAGTCCATAACACAGTAGTTCAGGATTTCAACCATTTTTCGTATCGCAATGGAGAGATACGAAGAATAGTAACAAAAACAAATAAAACAAAAAAAAAATTGCACCGATTTATAGAACTTACTAGCTTCTGCCAGCAAATTCACCCGCGTGATCCCTAGGGAACATATTACCGGGATGAAAAGTAGCCTATTTGCTATAATCTATCTCTGTTCCAAATTTCATTAACATCCATTCAGCCGTTCTGATGTGATTGAGTAACTCTTACTGAAAACATCCAAACTGTCGCATTTATAATACGAGTATTAGTTAGATTAGAATAGATGGTTATTAGTTGAATATCTAGTTTAGTTACTAACCTAACTAAACATTTTTTTTTTCAGAGGGGCCTTGTGAGACATTTACGGAATATTCGGATTGTAAACAAATCTCGAAAGAAATCTGCCCATCAGCCGCCAATCAGTTAAAATCGAATGACAGTGAAGAAACTTGTTCGCCTGGATGTGTCTGCTTCTACGGATATTACAGGGCAGATGAGAATTCAGAATGCCGTCATCGTTGTTTATGTCCGGAATTGAGAGATACCCCGGAATGTGAGTGGTGGTGGAGAAATTCAGTCTAACTTACTGAGCGACTATCAGGCTGATCCAAAACTAACGATATAATCGGTTCATATTTTCTGTACCTATTAAGGGCGCCTTTTGCCGCTAAGTGCCGCTCTACGGCAGCGTCGGATTAACAAAGCAGCGTGGCTGCAGCGCTGCAGCCACGCTGCTTTGTTAATATATCTTTTACGGTCCCAATATTTTGGAATGTTCAAATTATGCCCAAAAAAGTCGATATCAACCGACTTCCTACAAAATGGATGTTTCTTAGTAGATGTTCGATGTTCGAATCGATGTATTGTTCTATTTTGGTGCATGCAGCCTTGAGGCACACAAATGTACATTTTATTTATTTGCTTCTTTTTTTTGTGTTACCCATCTATTGTGTTGTGCCTTGTGTTGTATCAAGTAAATTATTTTTCTTTCTTTCTTTCTTTCTTTATTTTTTTAAATAAATGATCACCGATTTCTCTCCCAATTGTGGACCGGTTTTCAAAATTCCTCGAAACTCGAAAGCGTGTACCTACACTTGAGGTGTCCCTTTGTCACAAATTCAGAATCTAATGATGGTATTTCAGGAAAATCGAGGGCAACCCTTAAATCTTAAAGGCACGTACATAAATTAATGTATTTGTGCCTGGTAATAATTATCTAATGTTGCTGAGCTGATGATCCAAGGCATAAGTCAGGATCTGATGACGGGACTCCAGGAAAAAAGTTTGTTCAGCGATATTTTGGCCAATTGCCCACAGATTTGGATGATTCTCTTTTTGTTTGAAAGAGTGTTTTCCCTGACTAGTGCCATTTCAATTTGGTGAAGATCTAAAGAAAAACTTCGGTGGTAGGCTACGGAATTCTTCAATAAATGATAGAAAATCTCCGGGAATTGCTGAAATCACAGGATTACGCTGAAATGTAGGTACAGGTCACCCTTTTACACCCTTACATCACCAAATATGTTCAATTTCCAGGTGTTTAGGTATAGGTATCTATTTGTGCGTGATTCTTTTTAAGTTGGGTTTAGTTATATTATTGTGTATTTACATTGGACGTTAAATTCGCAGTTATACCAGTGACCTCCGCAAATTAAAATATAAAAAAACTAGGAAATTTCAAGGAAGACATTGCTAGGCTAGGGCATTGTAACTTTGAGCTGAGCTTGACTTGAACGGCCAAGGCACATGAAGTAACTCCTTAACGACAAATGTGTAGACTAACAAATTATGAGTGTTATGTCAATTTTGTTGTGGAGGATCGCAACAAAAAAGAAAAATATTTAAAAAAAAAAAACATTTTTACAAAACACGCAGCATACACACAGCACACACACACACAGCAACATTTTTACAGCATAAAAGTACTATAAAGTATAAAATAACTTTATTTTCGGAGGTCGGTGTCAAAAAACGAAGAAACAAAAGAGAGGGTGAGATTTGGGCCAAGAGTTCCCCGTTTTGAATAAAAAAGAAAAATAAAAAAAAACAAACTCGAAAAACACTGTTCGAACTCCCTTGAAATTTCACAGCTTAAATACGATTGCACCGTATACCTCTTCTCAAGTTTTTCAGGATTGTGACCTTTTAAGTTTTAATGTAATAACTTTCAGGATAACACATAATTCAAAAGGCATAGTACCATAGCACTACGAAGTACGAACCACGAAGGTAGAGAAGATCGTGGAGGACATAAGGATGAAGACCATAAACATAATTTTTACTTCAAAATAAAAACCCAATAAACAACGTGTTCCTTTTGACATCCCATAACGTTAAGATCACTCTTAGCGATAAGGCCGCCCATTGTGTCACCCTATGTACTTAATGTTTTCTTCATCTATTGTTTCTGTAACTTAATTATGTGGTGTACATAATATAGAGTATTCTATTCTATTCAATACATTCCGTATGTAAAAGTAACACAAACGTCTTACAACGCCTTACAACAAGTATTTGTTTATTAAGTTAAAATAAACAATACTTAGTATATTTTATAGCCAATTAAATAACTGAATAATATTATATAGAAATCGATGAACGCCGGCTGCATGCACGAAAAAGCATGACTTATTGTCACGTTCCGGCTGCGCGGAACAAGCGATAGAGAGGCACGATCGGCCAGACCGTTCGGCTTGTGATGCATCTCTATCTCTGTTCCACTCTATCAGCCGATACGTCCGAGTAGAAGAGAAACAGCAGCAGCAGCACACAACCTACACGTGAATAGTAGCAGTGCGCTTCATGTCGAAGTGAACACTGTCTTACGACGAAATGAACGACGAGTGAGCTGTCAAACCATACCGACAAGATGGCATGATAGCTCACTTGTCGTTCACTTCACCTAAGTGATCACTGCGAGATGTCAACAGAATCGACCGGCTGTTTTGTGTTTATAAAGTGAACTGAAAAGTTAATGTGGTTGCCAATGTTTATTATTCATCAACGTTTTCTTATGACGTCATCACGTAAAATATTGTCGTCCGTAAACCGACTTTACAGAGAGGCAATTTATTTTTAAGAATTATCCAAGTAAATAGATATGCTTCTGCTTCGTAATTATCTCAAAGCCAGTTTTTAAATATCACAGTGTAGTGTGTTTGATTTACTTATTAAAAAACCAAAATCTCGGTTTTTTGTCCAGTTTATAAGTAGTTTACGTATGTAGTATCTTTTTTTTTCTTTTTTTTTTAAGGGATTTTTGTACATACAAATGACGATGACAATCCCATCGTACCTTATACTACTGTCTTATTCTATTAAAAGTTAAAATTAAGACTTTAGTTAAACTTAAATTAGAGGTAGATTTATTAACTCGCATCACACAATATGCGATGACATCAATGTCTGGCGATTTCCCTCTGCCAGCAGGCGGCGCCATCGAGCGTCGTCTTGAACCGATTTTGTCTAGTTGCTAATCGTAACGGCATGGCAACGGCAAACAAAATTACTCTGGTTGTCCGGTTACAATTAAATCTTATTTGATTTCATTGAAACCGGACAACCAGAGTACACCGTAGGAACGTAAAACACGAGACATAAACACATATATCTATATCCAATCTGAGTAAAGATGTGAAGTCCTGATTTGCTGATAGGCCACGCACAAGCACACTTGGGGAGAAAACTACGGTTTGTATAGTCTTATTCTTTCGATTAAGATTTATTACCACAGATAATTTTGAGAATCCAAAACTAACCTTTAAAGGGTCGAGGAGTTGTTGAATATGCAAAATGGTACAACGACTATTTTTTAAAAAATAACAATCCCTCGGGTTTCCTATTGGACCTAATACTGGGTACTTATCAATAGTTAAACAAAAAAAAATACAACCGACTTCCAAAAAAAAAACACTACAAAGTAAAAATAACTTGAATTTCGGAAGTCGGTGTTTTTTTTACTTTAAATTATTATTAAAGTTATTTTTCACTTTGTAGTTTTTTTTTTGGAAGTCGGTTGTATTTTTTTGTAAAAAGTTTTTTATTTTTCACTTTTTAGTGGTACCCCACACCTAACAACACCACTGCAAAATAGCAGAAAGCAAAATACGCAATTTCGATTACTTGGATGACATAAAACCATCATCCAAGTTTCTAGCTATTTCGATTTAAAATCCAAAGTTCGTAACCGATTTTGATCAAATTTAAATGGGACCAATCTGCAAGTATATCCTTTCAGATAAAACAAGAATTTTTCAGATCGGTTCATAATTGTCGGGGTTATGAGGTAACAAACGTAGAAAAAAGAAATACAACCGAATTGAGAACCTCCTCCTTTTTGGGAAGTCGGTTAAAAAAGAAGAAATATTATGTGAATAGAAAAACCTACCTGGATATTTTATGATCACTTAGATGGAGTGAACGACAAGTGAGTTGTCATGCCATCTTGTTTGTATGGCAGTACCTATTATAAAGCTGAAGTGTTTGTTTCTTTGGTGGAACGCTCTAATTTCAAGCACTACTGGTTCGAATTAATAAAATATTTTAGTGTAGACTTGCCCATCGAGCCTATCGAGAAAGGTTATATTACCTATAGGCTATACGACACCACGCTTAGACCAAAAGGAGCGATTTATGAAATAAAAATCTATTTACAAAAAAATACAACTGTCTTCGGTTCGGTCTTAATTTCGGAAGTCGGTGTCAAAATATGAAGAAACTAACAAAAACACCGACTTCCGAAATTAAAGTTATGTTTTTACTTTGTAGTGTTTTTTTTGGAAGTCGGTTGTATTTTTTTGTAAAAAGTTTTTTATTTTTCACTTTTTAAGTGGTACCCCACACCTAACAACACCACTGCAAAATCGCAGAAAAGCAAAATACGCAATTTCGATTATCAAAGAATCATCCAAATAGTCAAATTCCAGATATTTCGATTTAAAATCTAAATTTCGTAACCGATTTTGATATGATTTAAATGGGACCAATCTGCAAGTATATATATGCTTTCAGATAAAACAAGAATTTTTCAAATCGGTTCATAATTGTCGGAGTTATGAGGTAAGAAACATAAAAAAAAAAACATACAACCGAATTGATAACCGCCTCCTTTTTGGGAAGTCGGTTAAAAAAAACAAACAACCGAATTGAGAACCTCCTCCTTTCTGGGAAATCGGTTAAAAAGAAGTTTCGCGAATTAGCTATTTATTATAAAGTCATATTTGTTCAGCCGGTCGATTCAGCATACTGCGACAATTTCGAGCAAATATGATATAGTCTTTAAGGCATGTTGTCTGGAGGGAACTGGCTAACTTGTATAAATACCTAGGTTAGGTTATTAACTATCAGGCAGGGGCACTTTAGTAGTTTGCACTATACAACACTATTTTTTAATTAGTACAAAAAAAAATGGGGCTGTTCCCGTACCCATTACTGATCATAATTTTGCAGTCAAAAGTAAAAAAAAACGAAATCCCAAAATTGTTTAATTTGATTTATTTTTACTTGAATATCTTAAATGATTTCTTAAAAATTACTTAATTGTAAAAAGTTGATAATTTTGTTGGTCCTAAGCCCAATTAAAGTGCGAAAGAAAAATTTGGATTGCTTATTTTTTCGTTTACCATAAATTGAGTGACATTTTGGGATTTAAACAAACGTTAATAACTTTGCTGTTTATGAATATTATTTATTGAGACTTTACATATATAATAACAAGACCTTTTCTAATAAGCACTTTAAGTATTTGTACTAATTAAAAATTAGTGTTGTATAATACGTCATTGGTTTGCACTACCTTCTTGTGAATTTTGAAGGTCGTGTTGTCCTGGTAGTGTAGTTACTTTCAAGATCTAACACTCGTCAATGAAAATTGATTTCCAATAAACGAATTAAAAAACTCTTGTTTAACACGAAAATATTTATTTCAAAACAATATTTCTTCAAAAATAGTAATGGGTAGGTTAGGTTACTAAAAGTTTTATAAGTGTAAGGGCGGGTTGTATCAAACAGTTGGTTAACGTAACATACGTACGTCAAAAAGTTACGATTACGGACGATGTTTGACGTTCGTTAAATTAGAAGCGTTGTTTCAAAACATTCTGGTATAAATTCCTGCTTATCCCAATAGCTAAGTTATTGCCACGGGTCCTACCTAAATAGCTTTTTTTGCATTCCACCACTAATTTGTGTCATCAGAAGAACTGGTATTGAGGAATTCAAAAGAAATTTCACATTATTGTTCTATTTGACGCAACTAAAGTTACGTTAATCAGTGCTCAGACCATCTGTTAACGTAAACGTTATATTTTACGTGCGTTAACGCTGACATTTTGTGAAACAACCCAATTTTTTGATTTGACGATAGTTAGCACCATTTTTAACGTTTACGCGTGCGTTAAGTGTAGTTGAAACAACCCGCCCTAACTCAGAAAGTACCAATAAACCTTTAAAATTCGAATAATAAGAGGCGTATACTTGTAGGTACATAAGTCGTTCAAACATCATCTTATCCTCTCCAAAACTCACATTCGGGTGAATTTTCCAACTCGGGACAAAAGCAACGATGTAGGCAGGGCTCGGTTTCATTTGCCCTATAATATCCGTCCCAGCAAGCGCATCCAGGAGTGCATGCTTCTGTACTGTCATCCGATTTTGATGGATTCCCGATTGAAGAGCAGGTTTCTTTAGAGTTCTTTTGGCATTCTGAATACTGTGTAAATATCTCACAAGGACCACCTGCAAAGCGAAAATTAAAGTGAAATGAAGTGAGTGAACTACCTTTAATAATGGCGTCAACTATTTACAATATTATGTAAATAGCTTTGTATGTATTGTTAGGCTATAATTATAAGGTATCCATGAACATTTGGTCAGTCTCATATTTTTTATTTGAGATGGGTTTAATCTTGACTCTAGACTAGATCAGAGATGACAGGGACAAAGTCTACGATGGAGGGAGCTTACCCAGAAGTAAATGAAAACTAAAAATAATACTCTTATCGCATACCGTAATTACCATCTGTTTTTATATATCGATATTCAACCAAACGATAATCGAATACTCAATACTCAATACTTTATTGCATTCCACATGTATTCTTAGGTGGTAAAAACAAAATTTTGAATCTGGTTTCACAGAGCTCTAACTTTATAATATGACTTACCACACTCTTCTTTTGGTATGCACTCGCTGCCAACAGTCTTTCTTATGTAGCCTTCCTTACAAACACAAGCAGGTTCGCAAGGCTGGATCACTGCTGGGCAGGCAATTTGATTGCGATCATAGCAAGAATCTTGGCCGCCACATGGCTGAACGCAATGGTTTAATACTTCGTTTGGCTCATTACACTCTGGAACTGGAAAAGACAATTAACTACAAAACAATAGATCGCTAATAAGATTATCAAAGTGGTGATATGAGTGCCTACTACGGTTTGAATTTGTAAATGATTTTCATGCCGTTTTCATCTATGGATAGAGTGGTTCTCGAGGAAGGTATTAGTATATAATTTTTCAAGCGGGCAAAGTCGCGGGCATCAGCTAGTAATCTATCAGTGTTAGATAGCCCATTTTTCGAGGAAGGTTATAGGCTATATATCATCACGCTAAAACAAATAGGAGGAGCAGCAATGGAAAATGTGACGCAGACGAAGTTGCGCGGGTCAGCTAGTGAATTATAAAAAGATTAGCTATAACCAGAATTGAGGAAAACATCAATCATAGATTTTCTTCATGGCAGATTTAGTAACAATATGCGATGACGTCTAGGTATGTCTGGGGATTTCCCTCTGCCAGCGGACGTCGGCGCCGCGACGAATTTTTTATAGGTGTTAATGAGATGGCAAACAGATATACCCTGGTTGTCCGTTACAAAAAATCTTATCTAATATCAACTCACTCATAATAATGTTTTGGCCACATCTTAATATATAAAATTCTTCCGTTGCTGAGTAAGTAACTGACATGATTGTGTGAAGTGTGGCGACCACGGCCAATGTGGGGCAATGCCCTACCTTGAAATCACAATGCCCTACCTTAAAAATACCAAAAACTAAGATAAATTATTATAGTAGAATTGTTTGTTTATAGTTTGAGATCAAAAAAAATGTAGCAATAGGTATCTAAACTTTTCCGAATATACCACAGCCTGCTGACCTAGAGGTCAGTGATATACTTGGTGATTGATTTAGGATTAGGAGCCCGTGCTTCGGAGCAGATTAAGTATGATAATTTCTTTACTTCCGCTCTACCTGTAACCAATGCTGCCCTACCTCAAATTCGACTCTAGCTACAGCCCTGCAGTGCTATTCTGTAACAACATTTTCGTGTCTAGACAGCGGAATCCGAGGTGAGTTTCAAATTCGTACAAATATTCTTGACCTTAATGATGTGTGAAATAAAGTTCACTTTGTAAGCTTAGTCACTTAGGTGAAGTCGATATCGAAATGGTTATTTACAGAATAGACTAGCAGGTGGCGACACAGTTGTCGCAGTGGTTGAGCGATCGACTGCTGCGCTGCATGTCGCGGGTTCGATTCCCGCACTGAACAAATATTTGTATGTCCTACAGATAGATCGGGTCTGGCTGTTTCTGTATGTGTATTTAAATGTTTGTAAACTCACCCACGATACAGGAGAAATTCCTAGTGTGCGGAAAAGTTTAAAAATAAAAGGCTGTCAGTCATTTATGTCTATCTTATAAATTACGCATAGCCGAAACTACTGGTCGTAGAAAGTTGAAACTTGAGCTGGCATGTAGCTTGTAGTGAAGCTTCAGCTTTCACATGCCAAGTTTCAGCTTTTTATTCCGTAGGGGAGCACTAAGAGGGCATTTCCCGAAATTCCTACGAGAACGGGAAAAAACGGGGTATGTGTGTACGAAGTCGCGGGCAAAAGCTAGACTATACTAATATTATAAAGCAGAAGAGATTGTTTGTTTGTTTGTTTGGTTGAACGCGCTAATCTCAGGAACTAGTGGTCCGATTTGAAAAAAAAATAGTGTTAGATAGCCCATTTATCGAGGAAGGCTATAGGCTATATATCATCAGGCTAAGACCAATAGGAGCGGAGCAGTAATGAAAAATGTTGCGCAGACGACGTTGGACGGGTCAGCTAGTGTATTAAAAAACATTTATCTTCATCACACGAAAATTGTCCTGATTCACTGACAGACCACCCCGCACAGCCTGAACTGCTGGACGTGGACGTGGGGACTTTAAAATTGGAGGGTGTATTTTTCTTAATGCGTGATGGCGTATGTGAAAATATATTTTAAAATTGTACTACTAAGACTATAAACATTGTGATGGTAAAAGTATTTTGTACTAGCTGACCCGCGCAACTTCGTTTGCGTCACATTTTCCATTAATGCTCCGCTCCTATTTGTCTTAGCGAGATGATATATAGTCTTCCTCGATAAATGGGCTATCAAACACTGAAAGAATTTTTCAAATCGGACCAGTAATTCCTGAGATTACCCCCTACATACAAACTTACAAACATACAAACTTACAAACAAATGTTACCTCTTTATAATATTAGTATAGATAAATTGACATTTCATAGCGTTTCGAAATGGAATATTTTAAAGAAACCCTTTAAAGGGTGGAGGGGGTGTTGAATTTGTTTAAAATAAAAAGGACGGTAACCATTTCAGAAAAGAATACATTCGTCCGGTTTTAAACTTGTCAAAAGTAGTTAGTTAGATAAAAAATAAAATACTAATGACTAATTTTCTTAACCCCTAAGGGTTGGATAGTTGAACTTCGTAAAGAAAGGTTTGAAATCCACTCGGGCGAGGTCCTAGTTCAGGTGTTAAAATACTTACCTTGAGTTTTTCTTTTAATGCTGATTGGTGACTTATTTAATGCAATAGGTATTTGAACGCAGTTATTTTACAAATTCAAAATTATTTTATAATATTTCTGACAATTTTATTACGCAAAATATATAAAATAAGTCACTTAATTTGGCTTTTATCGTATTAAGAGCTCTGAAAAGTGGTAATTGTGAACACCTACCTGTATATTCTCTGTCATCAGTCAGCCAGTACTGAGCGCCACTCAACACGACACAGCTAACTAACAACACAAGTGGTGTGAACATATTGACGACTCAATGTGTGCTAAAAGCGGAGGCTTGACTCTGTTTAGTTAACTATTGATAAGGCAAGTCTTATTTATGTCCTTGTTCACGGTGCCTTAAAACAATTAGAGGGGATCGGCACTGTTACTCCTTAATACATATCTACCACCCATCTGTGAAAACTATAACATGTAGGTACTACAATCTGTGTGTTTTTTAATGTTTAAATAAAGGTTATTTATTATTTATTTATATAAATATATGGTCGTAGGTTTCATAGGCTTCAAGTTGCGGTATTTGAAGTCGGGAAATCGTTGGACTTTGTACAGGGTTATTTGTAAAACACCGGCAATCTCAAGACTATGTTACTAACATCATAATCAACAACTTTTGTTCTGCGACTTTTAAAAATTCATCATATTTTATTTACATACAAAAAAAAATAATTGACGCTCTAAATATTACGAAGTCTATGCGAAGCAATGAAGCAATAGAATATAATATGAAAACCTGATGAACTAAAATATGATAAATTTTTAAAAGTCATAGAACAAAGTTGTTGATTATGATGTGAGTAACATAGTCCTGAGAGGTTGTCGGTGTTTTACAAATAACCCTGTATTTTTTTTTTGTATTGTTAGGCACGCGTTTTACCATTATCTAACCTGACGGTGGAGCTGGGGCCCGAGTCTGCTATTTTAATAAATTTGTCATTCCGACACGATCCCATTGTCATTTTGCTAAAATTCACTGGCACATCAGTGGCCGGTCACTGGAACGTCAATGGTCTCGTAATAGAATTGCGGTAGGAATGCCGTATTATAAAACCGAGCTAAATTTGAGCATTTATTCATGCCAGATTTTATTTATATTTAGTTTTACATATTATTTATTAGTGTTATAAGCAATCTGAAGTAGTGAGAAGTTCGTAAATACTAAATCTGTCATTATGTACGAGATAACCATTCATATGGCTTTCTTTCAATGGCGTGTCAGTGGTTGATCATTGGAATGTCATAATGACGCCATTATGATGCCATTATGTTAGTAGATTACCAAACTGGTCAAAATCAACCATTTTGACATCAGTGATCGACCATTCTACTTCTACCACCATTCTACTATTGTAATAGCAGACTCGGGCCCCTGATTTGGTCGAAGATGGAGCACGCTTACCTAGAAGTTATCTAATCACTCTTGACTTAAAGACTCCCAATTTGTAGGTTTCAGGAAACAGACTGGCAGGAAATTCTCTCCTTTGCTGTAAGCACGATGAATGTGTTCCTGAATCGTTTAATGCATGTGGGTGGGATGTCTACCATGTTCCGGTGGCTTACGCTGTACGTCTTGTGGTCCGATGATCGAAGGGAACGAATGAAACAGAACGGATGATGGAATGTAATAAAAGTTTTGAAGGTTAAGCGAAAATGCACAACTTTATTTTCCAATGAATATAGGTACCTGATAGTAAAAGATGACATTTTGTATGCAAGGGTAAGGTTTAGTACATTTTGTTGTGTTTACAACATTTATTAATAAAAAAAATACCCAAATAATATATGTACTAAGTACTACGAATATCTTACTTGGACTTTTATATATTGTGATGCCCGCAGCTTTGCCCGCTTGACAAATTATATCGTCCCCGTAGAGCGAAAACTCACTAAGTCCAAAAAACCTGTTTTGAGATATTGAGGTTTAAAGTTTTAAAAAATGAAAAAAATCATAACTTTAGTATGCCATAACATATCTCTACGTTTTGAGTTTTATTTTAAAGGAAATTTAGTCAGTTTTATTTCATACTAGAAATACCACGTATCAAACAGTTTACGAGAAAACTTGGAAAATGCAACTTAATTATTTTTTCTCTATGAAATGTGTCTGTTAGTTTTGAGTTAGTTAATTTTCGCTCTTAGTTAGTGATTTTTCACTCAGTCCTAAATTATTTTTATGAAAAATAACTCGAGTAAGGTAATTTATCACTAACTACTACATGTACGAAATGTGTTTTGTAAATAATACCTATCTTATGATTTGAAGGTACCCAGCCTTCCTTTCTTAAGATATGTGTTATATGGTAAGTTAATATAAATAAATAAATATCTTGCGACGTTTTACATACGGCCATCTGATCCCAAACTAGACAGAGCCTGTATTATGGTAATCCGAAGCCGATGAAAGTACTTTTATAAATAAAATAAAATAAATGATGTATATAATATGAAATGATTTTTTTTTTAAATCAAATCAGTTGTATTAAAGTACGTGTAAACTCAGTGATATTCTCAACGCATGATTAAACATGACAATAATACATTTTATCAAAGTATGTGTCAAACTCAACAAAATGTAACACGCTTATTTAAACATAATTATAAAGACAAACGATCAACAGTAGGTATTAAAAAACACGTGTAGAACTCAACTTTAAAGACAATGCAATAAAATAAAAAGAAGTTCACTCCTCTTCTTCTATATCCTCCGTGATATCTGGCTCCATAATTCGGTCAATTACCTCGTTACTTGTCGGTAAAGACTGATGCCACAAGTGAAGCTCTTGTGGAATTACCCCTTTCACACTTAAATTATTAAGGTCTTTCTTTTTTGCCTCTGAAATAGGCAGTGGCGAGGAGTACGCTCGAGTATTTTTTAGGTTTTCAAATCTTTTATTAGTTCTTCTATCATTGGTTCATTTTTTTGCTCTACTTGCTTTCTCCTCTTTCTTGTTACTAATGTAGTGTTGTTCTAAACTTCTAATTTATTAATCTCAACATACGGACCATTATGTTTATATCGAAATTTAACCAAACCTGGACTTTTTCTCTCGAATACGAGACATTTAAGTTTTTGCCGTTTATATCTTTTTTTTTTTACTTGGTATGGGTTTGCTCTTGACTCATGTCTTTGTCAGAGATGACAGACACAAAGTCTACAATGGAGCCAGCTTACCCAGAAGTAGCCTGTTCACTCTAACTTTGAAAAGATTAGGGTTGTAAGCATTCGGAAACACAGACGCAGGCAAAGAGTTCCACTCCTTTGCTGTGCGCATTATGAAAGACGCTTGCAAGCGCTTAGTGCGAGTTGGTGGAATAGCAACAAGGTAGGGATGGCAAGTTGTAGTGCGTCTGGATGTCCGATGGTAGAAGGGGGCTGATGGGATGAGTTCGTGGAGTTCCTGGGCACACTCTCCGAAGTACAATCTGTAGAAGACCGACAAGCAGGCAACCTTGCGGCGATGAGCCAAGCTTTGTAGCTTGGCATCCACCAGTTTTACGTCGTCAATGAGCCTCTTAGCTCTGCGTTCCACCGAGTCAAGCGCGGCAAGCTGAAACTTAGCTGAGCCATCCCAAAAGTGGCTGCAATACTCCATGCAGGATCGAATTTGTGCTTTATAAAGAGTTAAAAGCTACTCAGGCTTGAAAAATCGTTTCACCCTATTTAGGATGCCCAGCTTTTTGGCCGCAGTTTGGGCTTTGCACTCAATGGTGGCGCCGAAGTTGAGACTGGATGACAGCTCCATGCCTAGGAACTCGAGCCGATCAGTCACTGGAACAGATGCACCCCGAAAAGTAGGAGTTTGGTTGAAACATCTCCTTTTTGCGATAAAGAGACACGCCTGTGTTTTGGTGGCGTTAAAAGAGACCAGATTGTCGTCACCCCACTGGGAGACATGGCTTAAGATCAAATTTGTCTACCATGGCCTCTCTCAAGGAACAAACTTCATCCCCGCCGATTGTGGCGCCGGACCGTATCTCTCTGTAACCGTACTGTCATCTGGGTACCCAACAAGACCAGGCTGAAGTAGGTCATTGATGAGCAGCAGTAAAAGAGTTGCAGAGAGAACAGACCCCTGCATCAATAGCCATGAGGTCAGAGGAGCAGCCCTCAACAACTACTCGGATCGACCGTTCTCTAAGAAAGTCCGACATCCAGCTGCAAAAACCAGCTGGGATGCCATATGCAGGAAGCTTGCTGAGCAGACTTGCGTGCCAGACCCTGTCAAAAGCCTTCGAGATATCGAGAGACACAGCAAGTGCTTCGCCGTGTCTCTCGATGGCTTCGCCCAAGCAGTGCGAGACATACACAAGAAGATCGCCAGTAGACCGTCCCCAGCAAAAGCCATATTGACGGTCACTGAGGAGATCATTGTCTTCAAGGTACGTCAGAAAACTTACTGTTCAATACCCTTTCCATAACCTTGCAAAGGATGGAGGTAATGACGATTGGTCTGTAATGAGCAGGGTCTGCACGGTTACCCTTTTTGGGCACTGGTTGCACATTTGCAAGCTTCCAGGATTTTGGCACCGTTCTTTTTTCAAGAGAGAATTTTTCGATTTTTTTAGATGAAGCCAAGCACTTTCCTGAAATGAAAAATTATGCATGATTAACACGGAATACTAAAATACTAATTTAGCTCGTGCATAATTATGCGATTATGTATATAACTCGGAATTAATTATAAAGTTAAGGGTATAACTGGCAGTAAGGAGATTAAAGTGCATTGAACTAATGGATTAGTCAAATAATTATTTTCTATAATAAACCTTGCGAAGTCGTCAACTGAGCCGATTCCTATAAAATAATATCATTAGGTATTTATCTGCATTCTTCAATAACGTACGCATAATCATTTTCACTTATTTTCACTTTCATTTTAACTAGACATAAAACTAAATAAAGCATAATTTAAATAAAAAAAAAAAACACTTACCTCTACAACAGCTTTTGCGTTTTGATTGATTAAATCATTATTATACTTTGCACGACTCATTTTTACAATAGTCACAGTATATAACTAGAAACACGAGAGTGATGGCCGATGTCAGGGCAGCGAATAGAAGTCACCACGTGCCGCGCTCGTCGCTCTTGCCGCGACATAATCACTAACTCGCGAGCGATATGTACCTAAATGTAACTTTGCACGTCGAAGTTATAAAAATAATAACTAAAAGATTCTAAAGTATTATACACATTAAATCTTTTGATACGTTTTTATTATAGAAGAAGTAATTATATTGATATGATGATTTGTCGCTTTGGTAGTTCTTGACAAAATCATTTAAAATATAGAGTGAGTAGTCACTATGTCGAGTTAATTAATTTTCGCTTTGAAAAGTTTAGGCAAACTACTAGATTTAAAAACTCACTTAATCGTTGTAGTGATTTTAATCTACCAAAGGATCGATGAATGCAGAAAAACATTAACAGAAAAAGTAATTAAATCGTTTTAGTTTCTAGCTATGTAACTCTTTTAATAAACATAAAATCATTATCAAAGTTAATGATTCTATAATTTTCCTAAGGTGGGTAAAAGTGGATTTAGTTACTTCTCACACTTCGTAACTCGGAAACGAATGCACCTACAAAGTTGACGATTAGACAGATATTAAGAGAAAAAAAATGTAGTTTTAGTGGCATTCATAACTCATTTTCGCCATATCTCGACTTAGTGACTTTTCGCTCTACGGGGACGATATACTAACTAGCTGACCCGCGCAACTTCGTTTGCGTCACATTTTCCATTACTGCTCCGCTCCTATTTGTCTTAGCGTGATGATATATAGCCTATAACTTCCCTCGATAAATGGGCTATCTAACACTAAAAGAATTTTTCAAATCGGACCCGCAGTTCCTGAGATTAGCGCGTTCAACCAAACAAACAAACTCTTCTGCTTTATAATATTAGTATAGATAAAATCTTCCTCGAGAACCATTCTATCCATTGAAGAAAACAGCATGAAAATCGGTGCAATAGTTTTTGAGTTTATCGTGAACAGACAGACAGACAGACGCGGTGGATGACTTTGTTTTATAGTAAATGTAGTGATATGCTGAAAATTTAACCTGCACACTGCGGTTCATGTGGGTGGAAATCCGGGTAATCCTAAGTATCCGTTTGAGCGGCACTCAACACGAAACCGCTGACAAACACAAGTGGTGTGATCATTTTGACGATTCAATGTGTATTGAACAGCGGAGGCTTGACTGTGTGCCTAAGAATAGCGGGTGTATGACTACAAATGCTCATGTTAAATGCGTGAGAGCAATGTACGAGCAATGTGCCGAATGTATGTAAAATTTGAAGCAATGTACCTATCTACTGCTTTAAATCTTCTGTTATTAGTTAATGAAGCAATGTACTACTTTTATTAGCTAAAATGCACTGTTATTGGCTAAAATATGTGAGCCGCCAAGCTGATGCCAGAATTGCGGGTCTATTCTAAAACTGAACAAGTTACCAATACCAACTCTCCGAGTGTGAAATGCCTATGGTAGCAATGTACGAGCTATGTTCGTTACCGTATTAAAAGCATAACCAGATGCTATTACGGCTAAAGAGTAACTTGAAAAATATAAATTCTCGACATTTGGAGTCTGTCTAATTTTACTTGCGACTAGCTGTGCCCAGCATACGTTAAGTATGTCTAAATTAAAGGAATTTCTTGTGTGAAATGAGAACTGCGTGAAGACTTGAAGGCTTTTAGTAAAATACCTAGTTATATAGCAATTGTCAAACTGATTAGTAACTTTTTCAAATAAATGCGAAAGTAAGTTCATCTGTTACCTCTTCACCACTTAACGACTGAACAGATAGATATGCAACTTGGCACGCGCGTAGATCATGCCACTGAATATGATAGTTTTTATTCCGGGAGTATGTCCGCTATAATTGTCGACTATCATGGGGCAGAGCCGCGGCAGCTAGTAGATGAAATCGTGAATGACATAAAAACTACTTAAAAGGCACTGATTAACTATCTAACTTCGGTATATAAACAGATTTAAGTCACCGGTTATACACATTGAGTCGTCAACATGTTGAAGTCATTTCTTGTGTTGTTGGTCTGCTGCGAGGGGTTCTGTGGAACTTTGAAGTTTAATCCATTTGAAATTCATCAAGGCAAGTATTTTGATTTCAAACTTGTCTAGTTTACCTAGGTAAACGATATCTACATCTTTAATTAATACTCATCTTCATGTTATTTCGATTTTATATCGCGCTGTAATTAAGTGGCTATATAGAAAGTTGCGAAATGTTTGGGAAGTTTTTTTTTTATAATTTGAAGGCTGTCAGTTGAAAACGATTCTCCCTAAGGCTGGAAAGTAATACTTTCAACCCGCTCCTCAGTCAACTTCAGGCTTACTTTCCGAGTATGCTTAATGAAAAAATATTTTAGTATTCTATAACCCATTCATCGAGGAAGGCTAAATAACGTCACTCTGCGACAAATAGGAGCGGAGCATTCATGAAAAATGTGACGCAGAAGAAGTGGCGCGGGTTATAAATGACATTATATGAATCCAAGTTAAGCAAAAAGTTGATGACCTTATTTAAACGAGGTACCTAATCATTTGCGGTTTCTTTTTCAAATTCAACACGGCTACTCAGGGGAAGCACTTAGAACGCACTTAGAACGAAACTGGTTCCAGTTTAACAAAAAACTTGCAAATAATACATGGTATTGATTTATTAATATACAAACACACGTGTGATATTATCACAGCTATTAGAGAATTTTGTAGTCGCTAAAAACGTGTAGGTTTTATTGAAAATATCTAAATGAGGTTCGGCGCACATTTGACGGAGCGCAGCACAGAGCATTTTCAAACTATTATCGTCATTGTCCTGATTGAAATACTGCTCTTCACGAATTATTTGTTGTGTTTATTGCGTTCTGTCATAATGTGCCGGCCCTAAGACAGATTTTGTCATAGGATCTAACTGATGAACCGTATGTATGTAGTCAATGGGGTAATAGGTGGGAGTTTTAAATACCATTTACTTCTTTAAGAATGGCCGGATATTCGGTGTATATCCGGCCAACTGATATTCGTCTTAGCCCTAATTATTGACCTAGCTCTAATCGGTCTCCTACTTGATTAGGAGGGGAGTGGAAATTATATTTATTTGTTCCTACTACTTCGCTGTACTCTTCTGATTACTTTCTTTGCGGGATCCAAGACAGTTTAATCGTTTTTCGGAACTCGTCGGGTTTCATTAGGTCGGCGTTTTTCTGGTGGTCGCCACTTTTGATTCTGACTTTCAGTGGTTGGGAATGTGTGGCGGGCTTGTCCTAATTATACTGACAAGGTTCTGTCATCGGCTTCGTCCGCGTGAATGTTGGAAATCATGCCTTAAAAGTAGTCCATTATGGGCTATTTCACACAAATCTATCTCTGAGCTCTAGGTATCTCTAAATCCATGATCGTGCGTGCGTGGTGGTGGTGGTGGTGTCGATTGTAGAGTTGAGTAACAAACACCCATCTATTCCAACTTTTACATTTATAATAGTCGTAAGATATATTTAGCATTAAGATTTATTTTTTATCTTACCTACCGTTTCCATCTTCCAGAATGTGGGCCTAACGAAATAGCAAAGGGATGCATAAATCCATGCCCTCCGGAGAAGACTTGCCAAGATCGTGAAAATTACTTATGTTTAGCTGTAGTCGTACCGTGCCAATACCAATGCCATTGTAAAGAAGGTTTTATCAGAAAGACTGATGGTGGCGAATGTATACCAGAAGCAGAATGTGGTAAGTGATATAAGTCACGAGTGTACCTAATTGGTGATATCGAACAGTCAATATTACCACGCCAGCAGGGGTGCAGGTAAAACTTCTGTGACAGAGGCTTTGCTCCCCCATTTAACTAATTCACAACCAGTGATCGGAGTAGAAAGTTTTGGGCTACTGACCTCAGATGTATAGAACTTTAATAAATAATAGATATAAATATGTCAATGCTTGCGTTTATCCATTATACTTTTATTATATAATTACGATTATGACAAAATGATAAATAATATTTATTTAGTAAATATCAATTAAATTTTACATATTAATCTAGACGCTGGTGTTTCCTTGCTGACCGACATTTACATATTTTATAACATGGTTAATCCAACGCTAAAACTCAATATTTCATTATAGGTAACAAAAAGTGCACATAGTCTCATGTTCATATCTCGTTTGGTTCAGCCATCCTGATATCACCATTGTGATGTACCACTATTGTGCATAAAGTCTAAATAAATAAATAAATAAATAAATAAATATCAAATGAAGCATCCTTAAAATATTTTTTAACTCAATCTATTGCTTCTATTAATTTTTTATTTACAATTTTAATTAAATTAATTTTACACGTTCTTAGATGTCTGTAGATATCGAAACATGACAATCAAACAGCATTGTTTTCCAGGTCCTTACTGCGGCCCAGGTCAAATGTACACTGATTGCAAGAAGTCTTGTCTAAACGAAACCTGTGCTGCAACCAAGAATCCGTCACATTGCGTCAACAAAGGATCTGAGCTGTGCAAACCGGGATGTATTTGCAGGGACGGATATTCTAGGATCGAAGAAGATGGGCCGTGCGTACCACGATGCGCATGTTCGGAGATGGAGGACGCTCCAGATTGCTTGGATTTTAAGGATGAATACAAATAGTCTATAATTAACAAATTTTGTTGCATGTTACAAAGATTGAAATGTTAATTGTTGACCGAATCTACATAAATAAATTACCTATTTGTTGAAGCATCAATAAAGGTCTAAAATCTGTTAAAAACCTTTACTGATATTATAAAGCAGAAGAGTTTGTTTGTTTGTTTGGTTGAACGCTCTAATCTCAGGAACTACTTACTGGTCGATTCTTTCAGTGTTAGATAGCCCATTTATCGAGGAAGGTTATAGGCTATATATCATCACGCTAAGACAAAAAGGAGCGGAGCAGTAATGGAAAATGTGACGCAGACGAAGTTGCACGGGTCAGCTAGTAAGAAAATAAACTAAACTTTATTTTCACTGAATGTGCTTATCAAAACTTCTACTCTTCTTCTTCCTACTGTGAAGAATACATACCTTCCTACAAAGGTGGAGAAAGAATATGAGCTTTTAACCTGAACTGAGAATAGACATTAATTAAGTACACTGGAACGATAAAATCAATATCGATAAACCACCTTATAGCATAAACCTTAAATGATATTTGGGTTAAACATAACACTTTTACATTTACATGTCATTTTTTCCGCCGGTGTGTCCTATCCTTTCCAGCCAAGTGCGAGTTGGACTCCCACACGAAAAGTTCCTTATCAAAAACCGAAACACGTTCCTTGTCTGGATATTAGGTAGTAAAAGGTGAATTCGCGCCTTGTGTATCAAAACGTGCAAAAAGTGCCAACCCTAGCACAAGGTAATGTGAGCATCCGAGGTTAGTTGTAGATGCGTAAATATCGATAACCATGCGTAGTAGGTATAGTAAGTAGTTACAATTTGGTTGATGCATAGCCCACTGCCACCAATAATGACGACATAGATTATACAGATATCTCTAAATACAGGGTGACGTTTTAAAGTGTGCAAGAAGGCACACTTCGGCCAAATCCGAAATTATGAGAAATATCGAAAAACACTGAAAGGAGTCTCGAGCCCGATTTTGATGAAAATTAAAACTGCATCATTGGATTTTTGAAAAACCTGGATCGTTGTTCCTACCCAGGAATCGAACCGGTTAATTTTGAAAAAAAAAAACACCATCAGTATTATGACACCATCCGAAAGTGTAGCTTACAAGGATCCATTTTAAAAAAGGAATTAATATAGGTACATGGCAAACTAAAGCAATTTTCTCATTTTAAACAACTTAGTTTTAAAATTTCCGACTAAAGCTACCTACAATTTTGAAAAATCAATGATGTAGTTGTAGATTTTCTGGTCCGATGTTATGAAGACTAACTCTGCATGACAGTTTATTTTTTTAATTAGTCGTTTATTTTTTTTCGTTCTGAAATTAAGAAAGTATTTTGATAAAAATAAGGTCTTTCCTTTAATTTTCCATTTGATTCTAATAAGCTAGATACTCTTTTGATGGTGTAATAATACGGGGTGTTTTTTTTTTCAAAATTGCTGTAGGTATTCGGTCGAATCGCAAAACTGAATAATTCGATTTTTCGGCAAACCAATACTGCAGTTTTGCTTTTTATCAATATAGGGCTCGTCATTCAGTGTTTTTCGATATTTCTTATAGTTTCGGATTTGGCCCTGAAGGCACACTTATAAAATTCACAATGTATAGATTTAGACATAGACATCGTCATTAGTAACGTTTCCACAACTTTTAATCAACTTTCGCATTTCGCATTGTCGCAATCTACAAAAAAAATAGGGTTTAAAGGAACCTGAATAGTACAAAGAGGCTCACTCTAGCTCCCATCATCCCATTCGAACCTAACCTATCCGGTTCGGAGTGCCCTAAGTTCAGTTGAACTTATCCTTTTGTCGCGATGTGATCGCACCAATTAGGGCTCATAACGCGACTTGGCATTTCTTCATTTCCACAAAGCGTTGTGGACGTTTCCTTTTAAGAAATAGGCGCCACAACGCTTTCAGAAACACGTCTCGCACCGGGTTTTTAATTTTTTTTCTCGGTATTTGCGGTGTAGCTGTTTGCGAACGGCTCGTCGCGAATTTCTACAACTAGCCGTTTGCAAAATGCCACAATGCGTTAGGAGTGTTTTCGTTCTTTGGGCATACTTAACACGTATATAATACATATAGAGTCAAGCTTCTGGTTATCAATACATTTTGAATCGTCAACATGTTCAGACCATTTCTTGTGTTGGCTGTCTGCTATGTCGTGTTATGCGTGGCTCAGACGGATACCGAGGAAGACATGGGTGAGTCTAAATTCTGGATAATAAATAAAAAAGCTCCAGGTATTTATAATTATTGCTTTCATTATTTCATTACCAATTTTCTGTTTGGGTCGATAATTCATCTTCATTAAACTTGTGTAGGCGCCTGGAAAACAGGGCTCCAACCACGACCGAATGTCGACGATGCTCACGATGTAATATTATTTCCGACTCGTCCAAAATGCACGAAGCAACCCCGAACTAATTGACCAAAATGTACGAAAAAATCCGCAAGCCAATTCTCACAATCATTTCTTTTATCTACTTAGAAAGTAAAATGAAAAACGTCATTTGATGTCGGTGTCGGTGACGGTGAACGTCACCGTCATTCGGTATTTGCCATTGCCATCTCTCGGTTCCATGCCTTCAGCTGAGCGTTCATATGCAGACAGATTTCCCCCGTGAGGAACATCACAGATCATACGGCCACACGTACAAAAATCAACAAGTTACACATCAAAACCTGTTTGTCATCAGCAAAAAGTTTGACTACATCGGGGAAGTTCTCAAAACACCGCGCGTAAGTGGTAGCTACTTATATGTGCTTGACCTATGACAATTTGCTATTGCATGCTTGTTCGGCGTGCACAATATAAATCTACGATCATAATATTAGGATCATTCATCAGCAACAAGTTGTATCGTATCCAGTGGCTCTGCCCGCGTGCGAGTCAAAAATTATCATTTCAATTAACATAAAGAGTAAGTACCTCTCTTGACTTGTGCCCTGCGACCCTAATGCGACTTCCGTAATCCCCGGCTGGTGCCGGCCCGCCTCTGCGGCCCACAGCGGGGGGAGTGAGGTCTTTGACTCCCTCCGCGACATCAAAGAGGGGCGCAATGGGAAAACCACGCGCCGCCACCTCGGGCCCTGATGAAATGGGGCGACGGACATCCCCAAGTCTGCCGACCATGGACTCAGTTAGTGGGGCTGGAAAGGCAGCGTATGCCCTCCTCCGATGCCTAGTGTGGTGCGCCTGCTGCGGGCCGGGAGAGCGGTCGAAATTTCCCTCTCCCTTTCCGCAGCCTCCTTCCCTCCTTCTGTGCGATAACTGTTTCGCAGAAAAAAACCACCGCGTCCCAGGACTCCTCGCTCGTCAGGCTCGACCATAGCACGGACTACGGCCGGCAGCGAGAGGTCACTACCTACCACAGAGATATGCAGCACGGCACGGCCAAGCGGCACACTCTGCCAGCGTATGCTGCGCCGTGTCCTCCCGACAGTCGACGCAGTGGTGACACCGAGCATCCGGCTCCCTGCCCATGCGACATATAAACCTCCCGAAGCAGCCATGCCCCGAAATAACCTGCGTCGCACGAAACGACAGGGAGCCGTATTTTCTCCCGAGCCAAAGGCGGAAGGGCGTGAGAGCCTGTCCCGCCATTCCGCCACCAGAACCTCGCGCAGCTGCGACCGACGCAGCTCGATGTGTCGCTCGCCGCGCGCCCTCGCGTCCTCACGCCACCGGGGCATTGACGCGAGGACTTTTGCCTCCAGGTCTCAGGGCGAAGATCCGGCCAGTGCGCAAGCCGCCTCGCTCGTAGGAGATCGTGCGATAACCCCTGATGACTATGACGGCCATCGCCCTTTACGGCTTCCGCAGAACAGCGATGGTGCCGACCGTCAGTCATGGTCTACCTTCGCTAAGTGTCATCCAAATCCGTTAAGCAGTTTTGGCGATGTTGATTAGATATGAGAGCCGCGCCGGCGCGCCGCCGCCGCCGTGTATTTTAAACGGCGCGCCACAGCAGCGGGATTGAACCGGCGAAGTAAACAAGCGTTTTAAACGAATGTTACATTGTATTTTTACTACCTAGAAAGAGGTGGTGGGACGACCTAGACGCCTACTAGCCAGGGTTGGTTCGAGCTGGCTCGAGATAAAAATATGTCGAAGGATTTGGGGAAGGCCTTTGCCCAGCAGTGGGGCGGAATAGGCTGAATGAAAAAAATGCTTACTTCGTTGAATGTTGATTAACAAACATTCAATCCATTTATTGTTAACCCACTGGCGAATGATGGCCCTATTCTAAAAGAAATATATCGAGCCTTCATGAGCCGCTTGTCCAACGCTAAAACTAATAGATTTTCAATCATTTAAAGAAATGAAAGAAGGATGTACTTAATGGCTAGTGGTTATAAATAGATCCAAGCTTTCTTTTATTCTAACACTAGCTTCTGCCAGCGGCTTCGCTCGCGTGATCCCTAGGGAACATGTTCCCGGGATTAAAAGTAGCTGATGTGCTATTCCAGACTATAATCTTTGTTCTAAATTTCATTAAGATCCGTTAAGCCGTTCTGGCGTGATTGAGTAACAAACAACCAAACTTCCACATTTTAATTTTTTTTTTTTTCATTTTTTCAATTGATTGTAGCGTGTTGAAAAGTATACTATAACCTGCTCAGGAGTATGAATAATAATTGTACCAAGTTTCGTTAAAATCCGTCGAGTAGTTTTTGTTTCTATAACGGTTATACAGACAGACAGACAGACAGACAGACAGACAGACAGACAAAAATTGTACTGATTGCATTTTCGGCATCAGTATCGATCCCTAATCACCCCCTGATAGTTATTTTGGAAATATATTTCATGTACAGAATTGACCTCTCTACAGATTTATTATAAGTAATAGATAGATATAGATTAGACGGTGAGCCATCAACCAGCTGAGATCAATTCTCGTGTGGTTTGTCAGCTGTGTGCACTTGAGTGTGTGTCAGACGGAGTTTACTGAGTACCCAGAAGACAACTCAGGTTGATTGGGAAAATTTGACAGTGACGAGTAGCGTGATGTGGTTTCTAATTCTGCAACAGTGGCCTTTTGAAACCCCCTAGATTTAAGTAATCTACTATTGTAAGTATTCAAAATCGAATCGTTTCTTTTTTCCAGAATGTGGACCAAACGAAGTGCTAAACCGATGCGCTCCGTGCCCTCCCGAAGATACATGTGAAGATAATGAACAATACATATGTCTACGCTCTCTTTTTTTCTGCACAGCCGCTTGCCTTTGTAAGGAAGGATTCATCAGAAATGCTACGTACGACGAATGTATACCAGAAAAAGAATGTGGTAAGTAAGTAGCCTCAGGAAGTGGCGTCACTCGCAACGCAAAAAAGGTCAGCTCCAACACAAATATTGGCTTTCTTAAGGCCGTACCCTGAGCAAATAACCTTGAGCATTTTTTCCCTCAATAACAGCGCAAGAGATACAATAGCGAATACGCTCAGAATGTTGAATAAAATCGTTATAAAATCTAATTTGGTCGTTTGAAAAAAATACTTCTACCAAAATGTTCATAATTAAATTGCGTATCCATTAGTGTAAGTACAAAATCAAAATAATCGTTAGTTTTCGAGAAGATGCATGTTTTCAGTAATTTTTTCTCATTTCTGTGGTTTCGTTGTGAGGAGATACTTATACGATAGTAATAAAAAATAAAATCTACCATTTTGAAGCCAAGATTATGTAGAAATTTATTGTATTTTTTATTAGTTGATATTTCTTTTGGATAAAGAGTAGATAGCTCCAAAAACTGCACAAAAAACGGCTAGCGCCGCGTTTTGCTCGGGGACGCACCTTAATATCAAAAACTGAAATAAAGCTATCCTGAATCGACATCTATCGTAATCCTTTACGTTCTGTAGTAATCGAAGTCAGTCAAAGTCAGAAGTCATTTATTAAAATTAGGCTGATAGCCAGCACTTTTGAGTTTTGTGTCTAACACAAAACTCAACGACTACACTCGGAGAATTTTCTCCAGGATATAGTAGGCGCCAGAAAAACTTGCAATAAATAAATAAATCATCATCTGCCTAGCCTTTTCCCAACTATATTGGGGTCGGCTTCCAGTCAAACCGGATTCAGCTGAGTACAAGTATTTTACGTGGTTCGGCTGCCTACCAGACCTCCACAACCCATTAACTTGATAACACGGAAATCCTTAGCAAGACTGGTACCAGATTTTCTGGCTTCTGACTAACTGTAACGACTGCCAAAGATCATCAAATAACAGCCGGGACCAACAGATTTACGTGTTTTCCGAGGCACGGAGGAAAACCGTTATGTTAAGATGGTCACCCATCTATAGACCAACCTCGGCAAGCGTTGCTTAACCTTGAAGATCGGCCTGTGTGGCTGTTATTATTTAGCCACGAGCAGCTCTAAATTAATTAATCGTTGTTCACAGTACGTAGGTGCGGCAAAAACGAACAGTATACGGAATGCAAACAAATGTGCACGAACGAAACGTGTGCTACAATCGGAAGACAGTTGACATGCTATGCGAACAGAGACTGCGTGCCGGGATGTTCCTGTAAGTTCGGATACTTCAGGGAAGACGTAGAGGATGTAGCAAACCCTGGGTGCGTCTTACCGCAGTGTTCATGTCCTCAGATGAAAGACAAGTCCTACTGCCAACCAAATATCTTGGGCTAGTTTCCCGAAAGATTCGAGAACCTGGTGAGGCAACTGGTACTGGAATTGGCATTGAACCTTAAATTTACCTACGGGTTATACCAGCCATGACCAATAAACATACCAATAAACATTTACCTAACAAAAATCTAGTGTTTTTTATGTCCAAATTACCAAACCTAGGTATAAATAACCTAAATCCTTCAAAGATTTCGACACCTAAGGTAAAATACACTTTCAGGACGACAAAAAACTAAAAATCAAAGTAAATAGTTAGGTGCCTAATAAGAGACACCTACAAATCATTAGCACTCTTTATAGAAATTCATGAAAAGTAAAATTAGGTACATAATATAATATATCTGTCGCGGGGGTCCCACGCTGGCCAATCCAAACGACAATACGTGACCTCTTGCATATATGATGTCGCCAGAACGGTGGGCCAGAGTATTATCGTCTATCTAGATGGCAAATTCACCAATTATAGTCAGTGCGGGTTGGATATGTTGGCAAAGGATTTTTGTTATGTCTCTTAGCGCATTTAGTGGACGTAACGTATGGGAACTTGGGAACCCCCGCGCGGGAGCGGGGATTCCCATTCGTTTTTGCTGCCCCGGACCGCCGACAGACTTAGCCCGCCACTGAACGTCACTATGGTCTCTATGAATCGTGCCCAAAATCTAGCAATATATAAACCGTATGAAGTCTGAACCGTTCATCAATACACATCGAGACGTCATGATGTTCAAATCATTTAACGTGTTGTTCATCTGCTGCGTGGGAGTCAGCGTGGTTCAGGCCTTTACTGAGGACTATATAGACTTCTATACTGGAGCTACAGACTATCCGGATTATTGGGGTACACCAACACATCCAGGCAAGTGTTTTATTTTTAACTTAGTTTAAAGTTCCTTCACGCGGCTTTGCTCCTGTGACCAGTCTCATAGAAACCGGGATATAGCAACAGCGATAATGATGAATCAGAGAAAGTACTTAGTGTTAGAATTATCGTATACAGATTAGCATTCTCTGAGATTACCGACTTCCCAAAAACAATTATCATTTTAACTGTTGATAATAATTATCATATAAGTAGTAGGCGCCAGATAAACAAACTTGCAGTAAAGTACATTGACGTTTTCTTAAATATCCCTTTATAAGATAGCCGAATAATAAATTATGAACCGCTTTTACCCGACTGCGAAAGAAGGAGAGTTTTGCTTTTCGAGTGTATGTATGTACCTATGTATGTATTTCTTTGGCACGCCCTAGAGCCTAAACGGCTTGTCGTATTTTTATGTGACTGGTGTCAATAGATCCGTCTTAGTCGTGAGAGTGACACTGGGTACCTACATCAAAATTAAAAAAATACAAAATTAAGGATTAAAATGGCCGATATTTGGCGAAATCTTTAAAAAAAACCTCAAAAATCAATTGGGGTATCAAAATAAAGGGCTTGCGGAGACCGTTCCACAAATGTAACTCACTAAAATGTAGGAAATAAAAAAATCACTTTATCAGAAATACCGACCGCTAAAAACGACTAAAAAGTTCTAAACAAGTCGCTTTTCATTTCAAGCAGTCTGATGCAGTTCAATCGCAGATGTGATGCAACCAACTAGAGGTCGGGATTTTTGACAAAGTAAATTTTTTAAACTACCTACTAGAGGGCGTAAAGGATCACGATAGAAGTCGATTCATGTTTTTGATATTTAGAAAGTCTCATGTACGTCAATGACCGTTATTGCACATTAATCTGGCGCCTAAACTAATTATATAAGACTAGGGTCTGACCGCGGCTTCACTCACGTTAAAGTTTTACTAAACTTAACAGAACATACTACTCTGTACTGTAAGGACACTGCCATCGGGCGATCGGGTGGCTCCGATCTCCCTGCTCTGTCTATCACCTAGTGTAAGTAAGACAGGGAGGCAGGGCCCTGCCGCAGTGGCGGCAGTGGGTAGATTGGCACCTCGGGCGAATATGTACCTATTCAGATATTTTCGATTGATTATTTTAGGTAATATAAAATATTTTAAAAAAATGTACGCCTTCCTTGGACCTATACTACGCCTTCTTTGGATGTTTCCGAGTGATTTGTCGTTGTCACCTTGGTGCTAGGCACCCGGGGCGGACCAGCCTCCTCCGCCCCCAGTTTACGCCGCCACTGCAGTTAGGGCGCGATTTCTAGTGTAGTGTAATAATCGGCACCCTGCCGCAGGGACAGGGCACCCTAGATATCGGGCCCGATAGATTGTGTAGTGTAATAACCGCTTTAGTCCGCGACTGAACGTCATCAGTATAGGCACTATCACTATGAATCGTTCCCAAAAACTAGCAATATATAAACCGTATGAAGTCTCCGTTCATCGAAACACATCGAGACGTCATGATGTAATGAATCATTTGACTTGTTGTTCATCTGCTGCGTGGGTGTAAGCGTGGTTCAAGCGTTTACTAAGGACTACATAGACTTCTATACTGGAGCTACTGACTTCCCAGATTACTGGTTTACACCAGCAGGCAAGTATAGTTTATTCCTTGCATTTTCCGGGATATAGCGGTCAGCGATAGTGATAGCTTTTTGTCAGTGTTAAGAATTAGAGAAAGACGTGACAGAATCGTATTCGGATTTTCACTATATAATACCTCCTCTACACTACTCGCGAAGTTGATGGAAGTTAGGCGAATACAATAGTGTAGAAGGGCACTTCGCTTCGCTTCGTGCAACTTCGCCTCGCTTCGGGCAACTTCCAATCGTTATCGTTTATTGTGCCCGAGTCAAAGAACTCGAAGTGTCCCGAAGTTCGAACACGAAGCGTTTCACTTTGGCTCACTTCGGTTCGCGGCGAGCCGTAGTAAATACGCATGTAGTTTTAATACGGACTTCGGGCAACTTCGGAGAGTACTTCGTCTAAGTAACTTCGAGAGTAGTGTAGTGGAGGTTTAAGATTACCCTGTACTCTTACCCTTACCCTCTTCTTGTATATCGACTTTCTACAAACAAAGGGCTTTTGGGACCGGGACTGATAAGAAACACTACCTACTAAATAATAATATACGTGGAGTCCGGACGTAGAGACCACGTCTATCTATATCTGTGTCCGGGACCGTCGTCCAAGCCCCGAAAGCCCCTCGACCCCAAACCATTACCATTTTAAATACCTACCTACCAAGACATAACGAAACTCTAGGTCATATAAACCTTTTAATATTACCATTTTAAATACCTACCTACCAAGACATAACGAAACTCTAGGTCATATAAACCTTTTAATATTACCTACATGATGGTTCTAAGTTCATTAACATGAGGAAAAAGCTTGCATACTTTTTAGGTTTCCGTACCCAAAGGGTAAAAACGGGACCATATTACTAAGACTTCGCTGTCTGTCTGTCACCAGGCTGTATCTCAAGAACCGCGATAGCTAGACAGTTGAAATTTTCACAGATGATGTATTTCTGTTGCCGCTATAACAACAAATACTAAAAAAACATAATAAAATAAATATTTAAGGGGGCTCCCATACAACAAAGTTGTTTTTTTTTGCCGTTTATATAGGTAATGGTACGGAACCCTTCATGCGCGAGCAAAACTGCACTTGGCCGCTGGTTATAATTTATTGCGTCTATGATTAAAATAGGAAGAACTGTTCCGGCAGTTAGAGGTATGATAGCCAGTTCCTCTGTGTAAGAGGATTCCGGGTGAAACTCGCTTCCATCTTCGGCCTAATCATCACTTGCCATCAGGTGAGATTTGGGCCAAGAGTTTCCCCGTTTTGTATAAAAAAAAAAAAAAAACTTACCTACGTTTTGAAGAGACTGGTACTGAGATGGGAACAAAAACTTGACAAAAAGCAGTTGATGCAAGAACCACAGACCACAGATTGGTACACAAAGGCCACTAATTATTACCAGTACTTATCACCACATATTTTTTGTCTACTATTTATTTTTGTTATGTATAGCACTATACATACTTACTTTATGTTATCTCTTCATCGTCACAAAAAACTTATGTACCCTGACTGGGTTCTCCTTTATACTGAAGCTTAAATTTATAATATCAATTACTACATAAATATAACTAAATATCTATGGAGGAATAGGGAACAATGATATTAAAATAAAAAAGTTTTTTATAAAACATAATATACTTACGTGTTAAATTTCAGTTACATAATTACTATAGTCAACAATGTAAATGAATTCAAATCTACTTAGCAGTAGAAATATGGTAATACTTTTTGTCCTCTTCACTTATACTGTTAGGGGCCCCAGATAAGGGATCTCTGCCATCATGCGATTTAGGGAACGCAATTACTTCTCTAATTGACTCTGCATTACAAGCTATTGTGACTAGTCTATCAATACCTAAAGCGATTCCCGCATGTGGTGGACACCCACATTTCAATGCATTTAAGAAGTGCGATAGCTTTGAAGGGTCAATATTCAAAATCTTCAACAATTTCTCTTGCAGTTCAGCATTGTGAACACGAACTGAACCGCCACCAATTTCGTTACCATTCATTACAATGTCATATGCCAAAGACCTCACTTTCAGTGGCTCAGAGTCCAGTAAATGCATGTCATCAGGATGTGGTGCTGTAAATGGATGGTGGCAGGTTTCTAACCCATTTTCACCTTTAAGGAATAATGGGAAATCAATCACCCACAGTGGTTGCACATCTTCTGTTACTTGAAGCATGTTGTTTGATCTCAACAATGAAGCTACCATTTCTCTTATTTCCCCCAAACATATACAAGAGTTTTCATCATCACCTAAAACAATTATAGCTGCATTTAAATCCCCAACAACACTTTGGACCTTTTGGCTGATTTCAACTCCTAATTCTTTTGAAATGTTTTCATTTAAAACCACTTTGCATGCATGTTTTTTGGCATACTCTCTGATTTTTTCTTTGTACTTAGTAGTTAACTTTCCAATATTTTTAGTGTATGGTAAAGCATAAGCACCAAAGTTTTCATCATTGGACTTTTCAGGAAACAAATTCTTTAGATTTACAAACTTTAAGTCATATGTTAAGTTTGGTTTATCAGAACCATAATTTTCCATAGCATCTTTATAAGTCATTCTCTGGAAAGGTGGTTTTGGAAGTGATTTCACAAATGTATCATACAGCAACTGTTCAATCATTGTCAAGACTCCATCTCGATTAGTAAAAGATAGTTCTATGTCCAACTGCGTGAACTCTGGCTGTCTGTCAGGTCGAGTAGTCTCATCTCTATAACATCTTGCTATTTGGAAATATCTATCAACACCACCAGACATTAGCATTTGCTTGAACTGCTGTGGGCTTTGCACTAGAGAGTAGAAGAGTCCCTCATGATGTGTGGGCACTACAAACTCTCTTGCACCACCAGGGGTCCGGCAGAACAATGTAGGGGTCTCAACTTCAACAAATCCATGATTTTCAATCAGAAACCTTCTCATATTATGAAGCATGTGTGAACGTACTCTCAAATTATTCTGCATTTCAGGAAACCTCAAATCAATGTACCTATGCTGTAACCGTAACTGTTCTTTAGGCTTTTGGTAGTCTCTGAGGTTGAAAGGTAACTTATCCACTGTGTTAAGTATTTCCAAGTCATCAATAATAACTTCTACTTCGCCAGTTGTCATGGTTTTGTTGACCATGTCTTTAGGCCTTAGTGCTACAGTACCTTGGATTTTTATAACTGTTTCTAATGGAATGTTGGACAGATTTATGTTTTCGTTGCTTACTACACACTGAGTTAGACCATAGGCATCTCTGAGAAGGAGGAACTTTGATAATCTTGAGTATTGAACCCAACCACAGAGTGTGACCTTATGTCCTGCATGTTCAGGCCTTAATTCTCCACATGCATGTGTTCTATATGTAAATGAATTACACCTTTGATCCTCCCGTTCTACTTTAACTAGTTTAGTTTCGTGCAGCTTTTTCTTCGTGAAGTACGAATTAGTATAGGTTATGTTTTTATGTTGAGGAAAACTATTACGAATGTTTGTAAAAGTCCGCTGTTGCTGGTTTATATGCTTACTTTTAAAGCAGCAAGGAAATATTGAACGATAATTTAAACACTTTTTATATAAACACAAGTTTCTAGCTAACATTTTTGCTTCTGGAACTATTGTTTTGTTGATTCACCAACAGAACAGATATTATTTTGTTGTTGACAAAACAAACAGACACTTTTGACATTGACAGACAAGTGTGCTCATGAACGCGACATTATGAATCCGATCCGGATCCGACGCGTTCCGATTCGTTCCGTAATATACTGCATTCCAATAAAGAATGATTGATAGTACCGAACCCTTCGTGTGCGAGTCCGACTTGCCGGTTTTTAGCTTGTCTTGTTCGCACTACTTGGGACTCGCGTCCCAAATAAACGTTGTTAGGGTTCCGTACCCAAAGTGTAACCAACCGAACCCTATTACTAAGCTTCCGTCATCCGTTCGTCCCTCCGTCTGTCTGACAGCGGTCTGTATCTCTAGAACCGTAATAGGTAGACATTTTGGTGTATTTCTATTGCCACTAGTAAAAGATAGGGTTCATGGCCGGTTTTTTAATTCTGTCTTTTTTCTTTATAGATAGGCAGTACCTATAGATAGGCAGTAAGTACCTATATTTTTCCTATATTATTTATTTCTACTATTCCAGACTGTGGGCCAAATGAAGTATATCAATGCACTTATCCATGCCCTCTTGAAGTAACTTGTAGAAATCGTACAGAAAGCTTATGTTTGGATGAAGTACAAGATTGTGTGGACCAATGTGTGTGCCAGACAGGTTACTTCAGAAACACCGAGGGTGGCGTTTGTATAACAGAGCAGCAATGTGGTAAGTTATTTAATTTTGGAAAAATTTCGAAATAAATAGACAAATTCTGAAAACGGCCTGGATATCATGCCCGCTTTGCTATATATCTACAACAACGTTGCATCTGGTGGATTTTATTGAATAAATTCTGTCCTTTATAATTTCCAGATAAATGTCCGGGTCCCAACGAACACTACGCATGCGGAGAACCGTGCGATAACATATGCGAATTACTTCACTTGCAAAACAAGACTAGCTGTCCTCATACCTACTCAGAGTGCCATCCGTCCTGCTACTGCGATGATGGATACGCAAGAAATGAAATCGGAATTTGTATCCCCTTTGACGAATGTGGTGAGTTCAAAAAAAAATAAATTGTTTGTATGTATGTAGGTACTATTGTTTATTTATTAAATAATTATTTTGCGGTACAGTACGATTATTTTTTATTTGCCGCTCTGAAGTCAGCTTTTAGTGACGACAGCGCAGGTCTAATAATAATATTTTTCTGATTTTTACGTTTTGTATTATTAACAAGTAAGAAACACGACCAGTAACAATAACAAGGTCACAAAGTAACACAACAAACATTAAACACCACAAAAACACAAAAAATACAAATGAAACAGTAAGAAAAACCAAAATAAATAATTTAAATAACACTTCGTATCAACCGTCGTATTGCATTGAGTAAGCGGGACACAAGTATGCATCGAACGTATACGAGGGACTGAGACTGCTTACGCGACCTACCCACGCACGCTGTTCTATGTTTCTTGTCAAATTGACATCCTGCGCAATCGATTGCGACGTACTTCGCATAGGCATAGAAAAAATAATTGTACTGTAGGACGTAGGTAATGTAACTATACTCACAATGCCACAGAGTACATTATACTATATACTGAAAATGCACAATGCGGTAATATGCCACGTTCGCGTTCGGCATCAATTATATTATATTCGGGTTTGTGGACACACATCAGTGGTAACAAAATATTGTTACCACCGATCAATAAAAATGTCGTCGGCATGGATATAAATAATTATATTATTATGTACAAGTCAATGGTCGTCGAGCTATTTTCATAGGTCAATTTCCATAGGCTTTATCACTGATTATCTGACCGTGCCCACATCGTTGGGCGTTTTTTTCGGGTTAATAAGTACCTACTCATATAGCCTAAGTAAGACACTCCCTAATAACGTGGCTTTCTATTGGTAAAAGAATTCAAAATAGGATCAGTGCATCTAGAGATTAGTACCCCCTACAACCTAAACTTTACCTCTTCATAATTAGTGTAGATAGATGAGCTACCTACAGTACCTACTGACTTAACCGTTCCTATGAAGTTTTCAAGACGAAGAAACTTCTTATGCCTAATACACACCAAGCGTTTTTTTGCAATTTGCAGGCTAGTGCTACGTTGTATGTTGAATAAGATATTATTTGGGGCTGTAAGACGTATGTTGTTACAGAATTATAATCATCAAAATCACCAATACAACCCTCCAAGTTCCTAAAAGCCTAGGACCAAAAAAAAAAACAGAAAAAATCATTCCTAGAGCTTTATGAACTTAGAGCGTTGTACCTATTGATAATTATAATTCTGTAACTACATTGTCTTACAGCCGCGAATAATATTTTAATCAAGGCCAGTGCTAGGTTGTATCTAGCACTGCACTGGCCTGCCAATTGCAAAAAACGTAAGAAAATTTGAATTTCGCGGGCTGGTTGGAGAATTCCATGTGTTTGATAAGAGTCCGTAAAATCACTTGCGCTGAGCAAGGCTTGCTATATGAGACGATTCTAAAAAGTGACTTTGTTGTGCCTGACTACCGCCGGCAGTATTTCTGTAAACAAGTAGGTAGGTAGGTACAGTCGCCAGCACATAAGCTACCCGAAACTGTCAAATTTTCCCAATCAATCTTGAACCTTAAACCGTTACGAATAAAGTTGAAAATCTAACGAAGAAATTTGACAGATTGTTGTAGCTTGATGTACTGACGTTGGTATCTAGGTACTCAGCCTAAATGTAACCTTGCCTTCCAGCACTCCCTAGATGTGGCCAAAATGAAGAGTACACGGATTGCAAAAGGACTTGCTCGAACGAAACCTGTTCTTCAATCGTGAGCCCTCCGTTATGCGACAGCGAAGAGCCATGCCACCAAGGATGCGTATGCAAGGAAGGCTTTTTCAGGGTAGAGGAAAATGCACCGTGTGTACCTCGTTGCGCTTGTCCTCAGATGAACGATTCAGAAGAGTGTATAAATGCCAGGTCTACCAGCAAGAAATTATATGCGCATTTCTTTTACAAGTCTTTAGGATTGTTGTAAGCAATACTTACCTACCTATATAATTGTAAAAAAATGCGAAATTAAAAATATGGAAACATACAGTTATATGTTTTATTGAGACAACCTTATTTTTTTAGAAGTTGACGAAATTATTAGATATAAAATAAGGTACATAGCTAAAATCATAACCCTTCCTTTTAGCTTTAGCGCAGTCATTTCTAAATAGATCATCATTGAATTATAGTTGACTCGACATAATAGCAAATGTACCTTTATAATACGTTCCTATTATGGACCAGAATCTCTATAAACAAGGGACTAAATATATTTTATTTAAATTATAGTTAGTAGGTACAGTACGCCAGCACAACAAGCTACAACAATCTATTAAATTTCTTTGTTAGATTTTCAACTTTATCCTTAAACAAATTGGGTTCAAATTTGATTGGGAAAATTTGACAGTTTCTGATAGCCTGATGTGCTAGCGACTGTACCTACTAGAAAGTTTTAGGTAGGTAAGTAGATAGTTAAGTAAAGTTAAACACTATTTTTAGGGATGGGAAATCATCTAATGACTTCCCCCGCTCTGGGCGGAGCGGGAGGGAGTGTCAGACTTCTATTGACTAAAACCCATCCATGTTCCTTCATGTGCCCTTTGTGTTCCGGAGCCACGGTATCTCTTTCGAATAGTCCCGCGACTCCGGCAGGCGTCGGCCCTTTCGGGCCCCTCTGTGTGCTGCAATGATATTATAAGTAAAAAGTTACTTATAATATCATTGGTGTGCTGACTCTCTTTGAGGCGCGCGTGGAACACTAACGCGCCGTCGACACGGCCTGTCATCATGAGACGGACGGACGGCGAGCCACCCATAGCTCACCGTCCACAGGCCCGCGCCTACGGTGGCCGGAGGTCACTAGGTAGCCTCCGACGCTCGCGGCGTCTACCACGGCGGCCGGGACGAGAGGTTCTCTCCATCTCCCATTCCGCCACCTCCTTCGCTAGCATGACTGCGTAAGAAGTCCGTCTCGCTCCGGACCATAGCTTGGACCAGGGCCGGACGCGAGAGGTCGCCGCAAGTTAAACACTCTTGATGTGACTTTACACAAGCATACACCCTAGGTACGGTCAACAACACATCAAGTTACCATAAACTAGCTGTTAACTTTCCTCATTCGATTTTGAATTCAACTACCATCCCGTTAGGTTCATTTGGAGAAATTTAACAGTATTATAATTATAACCCTGATGTAGGTAGGTACTAGGGGAAAGTGGTCACCCTTCGTACACTATTTAAAATTTTATTTTTTACTGTGTAATTTAGTGTCATAATTATGTAGTTTATGCACCAAAGTGTAACAAATATATTGTAGTTTGTAATAAAAATGTCTGAAACTATTATGCCTATAGCCATTTTTCTACGACAAGATATTTGCACGAATGCACCCCACGCGTGGGGTACTTTCGTACAGTAGGTAAAATTTTGTTTGTGCTATCTAAACGATAACGTAATTTTCCAATTTTTGTATAATTTTTGCCCTCTTCTAATTCTGCAGAAGAAATAAAAAAATCATGTTACTAGATAATATAACCAAATACATTATGAAATCTGAACTAAATAAAAGGTTTCCGATAGATATTATATAAAAGTGCCGTAATTATTGTAAGCGTACCTATAACAAATTTAAAAAGATAGGTAGGTACCGTCTAATTTCATAAATATATTTTGATGTATTGGTGGTAAATAATATCCAAAAAGGAACATTCTAACGCGTACGAATGCTCCCCCTGTATGTCTGTCCGAATGTACCCCAGGCCTTTCTCCAAATTAAATTACAACTTTGTACAAATTCTAATTTAGTATCAAAAAATATAGCAATGAAAACTCAGAATAAACAATATTAGCTTTAATAAATCATCACTATTTAGCCAAAAACACAAATTCTAGGTACTTACGATTACGAGTACTTCAGGTAATTTACTCATTGCGCGCGAAAACACATTACATTTTTTCAACTCACACAGAGTAAAGCCATTGTCGCGACGCGATACTCCGGTAGCAAAGTGGCGGCCGTTATGTATATGCACACATGCAAAGGCGTGTTTGTGTGTCCTTTAGTTTTTCTGTTTTACTCAGTGTATGAATGTACCCCGCGTAAGTACGAAGGGTGACCACTTTCCCCTACTGAACAAATATATAATATAATATAATATATAATATAATATAATATAATATAATATCCTTGGACATTTCACACAACGCCATATAGTCCCAAGCTAAGCAACCTAATGCTTGTGTTATGGTAACGAGATGGCTGATAAACTACATATATACATTTTTTTTTTTTGTAAATACATACATATTATAGATAGAAAAACACCCAGACTCGGAACAAATACTTGTAGGTCGTACAAACATTTGTTCCGTGCGGGAATCGAACCCGCGACATGCTGCGCAGCAGTCAATCGCTCAACCACTGCGCCAACCGTGTCGTTATCAAATAAATAGGTACATACTTAAACTAATACAAACCAACGGTAAACTAGTGGTGTGTGACCTGACACTGGCATGACAAGAAAGTAGTCGCTAATTAAGAAGTTAACTGAGATTTTTTCTCTGAAATTCTAAGGACTTTTGGCAATTTTTTGTATATTCTTCGACCTAGCTCTTTGACTATACCTACCTTGTTTAACTCGTTACATTATCTTGTAAACTAAAACCCGACTGAATCTGAGCTCTCCCTCATTAACTCATAAGTGCGTAGAGTTGAGTTTCGTCGCCGCTGCGATGACGCAACGTACCTACTTAGTGATTATTTACCTCTATACCAACGCACTTAGTGATGTGTGCGTTCGCCCAGCGGAATGTTGTTGAATTAAAAGATTTTAATTATGCAGATATTTAGTGTATGACGTCGTATAATTGTGTATGGTATAAAAAAATTTGTGCACGCAGCCATTAAGGAGAAATTCACTAAAAACTGATTCCGCTGGGCGAACGTTGTCCTGGCGGAACTTTTTTTAATCCATAGATTTTAGAAGAAAAGAGATGTGTCCAAAAATTAGTGTGTATTTGTGTGTAATTGTGTATGTATGAATAAAATTAGTGCATGCATAAACTTCGGAGAAATTCAAGTTTCCGCTACGCGAACGTTTGGCCATAAAGCCTAGTTTTTATATAAAGCGCTTACATAGAGAGCTGTAGATTTTTACATAAGTTGTTTTGAATTTGTTTATATTTGTTTAAAAAATAGATTTAGAAAAAATCGTAGGGCTTAAAAGATAAAAATATAAACGTAAAATACGCTTATTAGGTCTTAGTTCTTAAAGTATGCACTTTGGGGTCTAGATTTTCACGTTTATACAAACCTTGTAAGTGTCTGCAACATGTTGCCAAGTATCAATGATGTTCCGTTAGTAATTAAAGAGTTATAGGACAATTTACCATGAATTGATCACTGTTTACAAAGCAGTCAAATATCACGACGTTCTAAAGGAATTGCATGGTAAAATGTATGCCAATAATTAGTGTATTCATTCAACTATTCACATGCAAAATTTCATGTCATTAAATTCAGTAATTAAAGAAAAACAATTATAATACTGACGAAGCATCGAAAACCTACATAACCCGACCAAGTTCGAATAGCTACAAAAAAGCGGCCGTGCAATATATTTAGGTAACATCCCAAAATTTACAGTATAATATCGGTATTGAATTGGTATAGGTGATAACACAATTGTTGTTTCGATATAATAATGTCATTTATTTTTGTACACCTTTTTTTTTAATGTATTTGACTATGACAGAAAGTAGGTACTATTTACGTAGGTACTTTATTTAAGTATGCTTTTGAGACTTTAGACCCCCCCCCTATTATTTAAGACAAATAAAATTCATACAGTTAATTTCTATTGAAGATTTCACGGATCAGGATTCTAACTAAGTATAGACCCCATAGGGAAATTAAATAATTACCACATGTAAGTACCTACAACTGTTTAGGTAAATATTTATCATATTGTAGCTTATTACACTATTTAACCAATGGACTAGGCATGCACGAGCGTTCCCCTTTGCAACTTTAGTGGATCAAACAATCTAATAACTTAAAAAAAACTACTTCTTGAATCGATTTTTTTATTGATGTATACCGTTGTACTGGTAGTGACTTATGTATGTTGAGGTTATTTACTGTATTTGCTACTCATTTAAGAATATTTTCTTGAAAATACCTTTTTTAGACCAATGTTTTAGTTTATAAGCACTTTTTTAATGTTGATCAAATCTAAACAACTGAATAGTCTAGTTATGTGATGTGATTTTAATTTTTATTGAAGCTCGAAATATTATACTTACCCTTATATTCATAATCGTTTATTAAACCTATTTTAGTTAAAACACATTTAAGTCTATTGCTGTCGTTGCAAGCGTTTGTTAACGTTATCATAATTACCTACTTACATAATTAAGTATTATATGTAATTAAAAATATTTTTGTACTCGAATATTTAAATAGAGAAGTACTTGTTAATTGAAGATTTATTTTTATCGTAGATAGTGGCGTTATTATTAAAAAAATAATTTTCATTCAAGAAATGCAATTGTTTTATTTTTTCCTAACGCTTGTGTACGTAACTGTACCATATTAATAAATACTATATTGCAAGGTTAAGAACGTTTCTAAGATATATGGCACGGCCGCTTTTTTGTAGCCATCCGAACTTGGTCGGGTTATGTAGGTTTTCGATGCTTCGTCAGTATTATAATTGTTTTTCTTTAATTACTGAATTTAATGACATGAAATTTTGCATGTGAATAGTTGAATGAATACACTAATTATTGGCATACATTTTACCATGCAATTCCTTTAGAACGTCGTGATATTTGACTGCTTTGTAAACAGTGATCAATTCATGGTAAATTGTCCTATAACTCTTTAATTACTAACGGAACATCATTGATACTTGGCAACATGTTGCAGACACTTACAAGGTTTGTATAAACGTGAAAATCTAGACCCCAAAGTGCATACTTTAAGAACTAAGACCTAATAAGCGTATTTTACGTTTATATTTTTATCTTTTAAGCCCTACGATTTTTTCTAAATCTATTTTTTAAACAAATATAAACAAATTCAAAACAACTTATGTAAAAATCTACAGCTCTCTATGTAAGCGCTTTATATGAAAACTAGGTAATGGCCAAACGTTCGCGTAGCGGAAACTTGAATTTCTCCGAAGTTTATGCATGCACTAATTTTATTCATACATACACAAATACACACTAATTTTTGGACACATCTCTTTTCTTCTAAAATCTATGGATTAAAAAAAGTTCCGCCAGGACAACGTTCGCCCAGCGGAATCAGTTTTTGGTGAATTTCTCCACAATGGCTGCGTGCACAAATTTTTTTATACCATACACAATTATACGACGTCATACACTAAATATCTGCATAATTAAAATCTTTTAATTTAACAACATTCCGCTGGGCGAACGCACACCTTAGTGAGTGTGCGTTCGCCCAGCGGAATGTTGTTGAATTAAAAGATTTTAATTATGCAGATATTTAGTGTATGACGTCGTATAATTGTGTATGGTATAAAAAAATTTGTGCACGCAGCCATTGTGGAGAAATCACCAAAAACTGATTCCGCTGGGCGAACGTTGTCCTGGCGGAACTTTTTTTAATCCATAGACTTTAGAAGAAAAGAGATGTGTCCAAAAATTAGTGTGTATTTGTGTGTAATTGTGTATGTATGAATAAAATTAGTGCATGCATAAACTTCGGAGAAATTCAAGTTTCCGCTACGCGAACGTTTGGCCATTACCTAGTTTTCATATAAAGCGCTTACATAGAGAGCTGTAGATTTTTACATAAGTTGTTTTGAATTTGTTTATATTTGTTTAAAAAACAGATTTAGAAAAAATTGTAGGGCTTAAAAGATAAAAATATAAACGTAAAATACGCTTATTAGGTCTTAGTTCTTAAAGTATGCACTTTGGGGTCTAGATTTTCACGTTTATACAAACCTTGTAAGTGTCTGCAACATGTTGCCAAGTATCAATGATGTTCCGTTAGTAATTAAAGAGTTATAGGACAATTTACCATGAATTGATCACTGTTTACAAAGCAGTCAAATATCACGACGTTCTAAAGGAATTGCATGGTAAAATGTATGCCAATAATTAGTGTATTCATTCAACTATTCACATGCAAAATTTCATGTCATTAAATTCAGTAATTAAAGAAAAACAATTATAATACTGACGAAGCATCGAAAACCTACATAACCCGACCAAGTTCGAATAGCTACAAAAAAGCGGCCGTACAATATATTTAGGTAACATCCCAAAATTTACAGTATAATATCGGTATTGAATTGGTATAGGTGATAACACAATAATTGTTGTTTCGATATAATAATGTCATTTATTTTTGTACACCTACTTTTTTAAATGTATTTGACTATGACAGAAAGTAGGTACTATTTACGTAGGTACTTTATTTAAGTATGCTTTTGAGACTTTAGATATAATCTAGATATACCTATTATTTAAGACAAATAAAATTCATACAGCTAATTTCTATTGAAGATTTCACGGATCAGGATTCTAAGTATAGCCCTTAGGGAAATTAAATAATTACCACATGTAAGTACCTACTACTGTTTAGGTAAATATTTATCATATTGTAGCTTATTACACTATTTAACCAATGGACTAGGCATGCACGAGCGTTCCCCTTTGCAACTTTAGTGGATCAAACAATCTAATAACTTAAAAAAAAACTACTTCTTGAATCGATTTTTTAATTGATGTATACCGTTGTACTGGTAGTGACTTATGTATGTTGAGGTTATTTACTGTATGTGCTACTCATATAGGAATATTTTCTTGTAAATACCTTTTTTATACCAATGTTTTAGTTTATAAGCACTTTTTTAATGTTGATCAAATCTAAACAACTGAATAGTCTAGTTAAGTGATGTGATTTTAATTTTTATTGAAGCTCGAAATATTATACTTACCCTTATATTCATAATCGTTTATTAAACCTATTTTAGTTAAAACACATTTAAGTCTATTGCTGTCGTTGCAAGCGTTTGTTAACGTTATCATAATTACCTACTTACATAATTAAGTATTATATGTAATTAAAAATATTTTTGTACTCGAATGTTTAAATAGAGAAGTACTTGTTAATTGAAGATTTATTTTTATCGTAGATAGTGGCGTTATTATTAAAAAAATAATTTTCATTCAAGAAATGCAATTGTTTTATTTTTTCCTAACGCTTGTGTACGTAACTGCACCATATTAATAAATACTATATTGCAAGGTTAAGAACGTTTCTAAGATATATGGCACGGCCGCTTTTTTGTAGCCATCCGAACTTGGTCGGGTTATGTAGGTTTTCGATGCTTCGTCAGTATTATAATTGTTTTTCTTTAATTACTGAATTTAATGACATGAAATTTTGCATGTGAATAGTTGAATGAATACACTAATTATTGGCATACATTTTACCATGCAATTCCTTTAGAACGTCGTGATATTTGACTGCTTTGTAAACAGTGATCAATTCATGGTAAATTGTCCTATAACTCTTTAATTACTAACGGAACATCATTGATACTTGGCAACATGTTGCAGACACTTACAAGGTTTGTATAAACGTGAAAATCTAGACCCCAAAGTGCATACTTTAAGAACTAAGACCTAATAAGCGTATTTTACGTTTATATTTTTATCTTTTAAGCCCTACGATTTTTTCTAAATCTGTTTTTTAAACAAATATAAACAAATTCAAAACAACTTATGTAAAAATCTACAGCTCTCTATGTAAGCGCTTTATATGAAAACTAGGTAATGGCCAAACGTTCGCGTAGCGGAAACTTGAATTTCTCCGAAGTTTATGCATGCACTAATTTTATTCATACATACACAATTACACACAAATACACACTAATTTTTGGACACATCTCTTTTCTTCTAAAGTCTATGGATTAAAAAAAGTTCCGCCAGGACAACGTTCGCCCAGCGGAATCAGTTTTTGGTGAATTTCTCCACAATGGCTGCGTGCACAAATTTTTTTATACCATACACAATTATACGACGTCATACACTAAATATCTGCATAATTAAAATCTTTTAATTCAACAACATTCCGCTGGGCGAACGCACACGTATCCATACCCCACACGTATGGGTTAGATGAAAAAAAAATTGTCGAGTTTCAGTTCTAAAGCCCGGTTTCCACCGCAAGCGGAACGGACCCATTAATGACTTCGTTCAAAAATTTAATATTCAGAGCAATTTCAGTCACGAATAAAATGTTGAACTGACCTTCATAAGATGAATAGATTTCATGATACTTCAGGTGGTGGATGATAAAGAGCATTTATGTATGCAGTTTGCGCTTGGTTGCAGTAGGTACTGCGTGTTTTGACGAACAACAGCGACTGTCCGGCGAGCGAAATAATGCCTAAATTTTGATTGTTTTTCTTCTTGGCGAAAACTGATAAAGAAATAATACAATATGGTTTCAACATTTACTTCAAAATAAAAAGCTCTACCTATCTATTGATTTAACTTTGATATTTATTCGTGATAAAATCTCTTAGCAGTACACGTTTAAAATTGTAATTTAATGTCATGTTTGATAAAAAAAAGTATCGAGCCAATCATTCTAAATCGCGTTTCTATCTTTACGATTTACTTGAGGGTAGGTATGCTCAATTTTTATGTAATGATTTTCATTTAATAAAAAACTCATAATTAGATTTTCAGACGTTCAAAAATCTTAAAAGTCCTGCAACCCCGCCTTAAGTATGGGGACCCGAAAATGTAAGTATTGTTTTTTCTATTTTTGTGTGAAAATCTTTATGCGGTTCACGGAATATGGTACATCTACTTACCAACTTTCAAACAGCCTAGTTCTTATAGTTTCGGAGAAAAGTGGCTGTGACATACGGACGGACAGACAGATGACCGAACCTATAAGGGTTCCGTTTTTTCCATTTGGCTGCGAAACCCTAAAGAGCAGGGCGGCAAGTAGTGTCTCGACATAGTAAACGATTGCCTAGCAACTGTTTGGTAATGCCACCCATACTATACCTACCTATGTAGTCAATTTCGAACGCAATCTCCGATCCACGGATAGAGTTCGAAATTGAATAGTGTATGCGATGGGTAACTGGACTTCCCGGCCCAGAAGCTACTATATTATTAACAAGGAATTAATTAATCAAAAGCAACATGTACATTTCAAAATATGTTTATTTAAGTAGTCTACAAAATACATACAAGTCGATAGCAAAAAAAACATGTCAAAGCAGTGCATTCACTCTGAATATATTAGGATATAAGCACAAGGAAGCACTGAATAGGCAGCTTTACACTCCGTAAATATAGCCCTTTTATAAAAACTATCGAAATTGAGCATCAATGGAGAATCAAACTTTGTCAAGTCTCTAAATTGTGATCAAGCGAGTTTAAAACATCAATTTTAGACTATTTACCAAGTCACAATTTAGATACCTAACTCTGATTAAACATCTATGATATACCTAACAAGAAAATCATACATCAATACTTAACCAATATAAAAAAAAATAAGTTACATTCTTGAATTAAAAAATTACAAAAATAAAAAATTAACGTTGAAACTTCTGTCGTCAAAGAAACTGCGATTGTGCGCGTCCGAAATAAAGAGGTCAAGAACATACTAAACTCAGTCAAAGCAAAGAAGTCACAAATATGAGGAGATAACATATACCTAGTCGCTTAGCCTAAAATACTTCACCAACAGGAAAACTTCAAAATTTGTTCAAGAAATCCCAACTGCACAACCATCAAATTGTCGTTAAGATTTCATGAGCAGCAACAACAAAAGGTTACAAAGGAATTCTCACCTTATTCACTCAGGAATAAGGCTTTGAATTCAGAGACTCAATACCTAGATTTTATTATAATTAAATAATCAGACATTTCTCCACATGGGCATGGTCACAGGCATCGGCCTAGGCTGGTACATGGCCGTTTGCGTGTTCATGTAGTCATATGGAAGGCTGATGCAGCTCGGCATTGGCGACATGGCGGGGTAGACCGGCGCGAGCGGCGGTGTCGGCATGGACTGCTGAATGAGGTCTGCTTTCAGCAGCTGTAGGTAATGAAAAGTACATTTTGATATAAAAACGATACTAGAAAATTGAACAGGTGGCATGCATTGAGGTAATTGGCAAGTAAAACTGAAAATCATCTTGATTTTACAACATTCATTATCAAATTGTTACAGAATCAAAGAAATTGATGTGGATATTGGTACAATCAAACATAATGGCAACCAATTACAAAAGGGGTAATTGATAAACTTAGAAACATCTTTATAAAAGATTACAATTTAGTGGATTTCTCTACTGGGTTGGTATTACTTTTATCCAAAAGATTACTACCAATACATGTAAGGTAACAATTCTGCAAAAAAACTAAATTATAATACAAACGAAATCTACATACCTTAATTACTTGCAGGGCGCTATCAGCAGCCTCAATTTGTGCTTGTTGCATGGAGTGGCAAGGTCTCGTTGCCAGGGGTCCGAGTCTTCGAGGTACACTCAGTAGGGGCATGCCGATGTGAGGCAACTCCACTCTTCCTATCCATATCTCAGTGTTTGTGGGGTCGATGTACTTCTGGCAGTTGTAGACTGGGGGCGCCCACATATACCTGGAAATAAATTTCAAATATTAATAAAAATTAAGCAAATTTTATTTTTATGGGACCAAAAAGCATCATGAGAAGTCGATAAGTTAGGTTTCTATTAAAAATAGCTCACACTAGTCCATAGAATAACCAAATACATAAATGAAGAATTGAAACTGATATTTAGAATTATTATATTACTTTAATATGAAAGACAAAAAAAGTTCAAAACTAGCTTACCTCTTACACATTGAATCAAGCTTAGCTGGAGCCAATGAGTATTGTTCTTTAGATGCATGTGGGTAGCAAGTAGAATTCATGTCCAATGATGATCCACACGAAGACTCCCCGGCACCCCCTGAACCGATGCCTTCATCTTCTTTAGTTGGAGAAGATATGTATTCTTTCTTCTCCAAATGTTGCTTGTAGAGCAAGAGAGTCTGAGGCAGATTAAAACTATTGTTGAACTTCGCATTTCCTCTGTTCATCTTTTGAATGCGGTAAATTTCCCGAACAACTGGTTTAGACCAGCGTATCTCAATGTTGCTCCCATCAATTTCAACATTCTGCAACTTCGCCATAGCTAACTCTGCATGCTCTCGTTGGTAGAAATGGATGAATGCATAGTCATAGATTTTTTTAACACGCTCAATTTGATTGTTGATAGCCGCTTCAAACACAGCTTGGATGGTTTCCGGTGTGGTACGGATTTGGAAGTTCCTCGCATAGAGCACCTTTACCTGCAAAAAAATGCAGGTTTTATTAATTAAAATGTAAAGTAAAAGAATCCGCCCCTAAGACCATCCACTGATCGAAAATATAACTACAGCAGGTGTCTTCACTATGGAAATAAACAAACAGTCGCTATAGGACACTAATGTAAACTTGTAGAACACCTGCCAAGCAGAGCACATGGTAAGAGGCATCTAAGCACACAAAGGATACCTACTATAAACAAAATTGGCAAATAAATAAATTAAATGCTGGCTCTAAAAACGTAAGTCGCTGTCTGCTTACTTCTCTAAACCACGCAATGCATAGGATAAGACAGGATATACAAAAAAAAAACAAAGTTCTAATTATTTTTTACAAAACGGCTGAACTATGACGTTAACAATAATAATTGCACTCATGCGAAGCCAGAGTGGGTCGCTTTTTGCAAATTCGCATGCACATTTATAAAAACAAATTGCATAAGACAAACTGGTCACGTCATATACGCGGTCGGACATTGAAAAAAATAACTCGCTGCGCAACATATTAGAATCTGCTCACCCTTTGCATCTGCTCGTCGTCAATATCAGGCTCGGGTTCCGCCCAGTCCACCATCACCTCTTGGTCCCAGATCTTCACGCAGCCAGGAACGAGCGCGCGCCGCGCCATCGCCGCGGCCCGATGGGACGAGAACTCCACGAACGCAAAGCCCCGGTTCAGTCTCTTGTCGTAGCAGTTCTTGTACAGGATCAGGTCCACAATACCATCCACACGCTTCGCCAGCTCTTCATAAACTTCCTCCTTAGTCTTAGTCTTCGGGATATTACCGACGAACAGGCGACAGTTGTCGACAGACTTCACGACGCCAATGTGTCGCCGCGGTCTGATCTCCATGCCGTTCAGCTCCTTCACAGCCCTGGCGGCGTCAGACTTGGTAGTGTAAGTTACGAAGGCGTAACCCCGGTTTGAACCCGAGAAATCCATCATCAGACGCATTTCGTAGATCTTACCCACTCTCGAAAACACGGGGACCAGTTCATCCTCGAAGATTTCTCTAGGGAGCTTGCCGATGAAGACTTCACAGCCTTTTTGAGGCACAGGGCCGGTCCAGTTCGGAGGTGGCCCGAATCTCCTTTGGCCGTTATGCTGCACCAGCGGATACCCCGTCTCCTGCATCAGGTCGAGGAGTTTCCGCGTCATGCACTTGCCTTCCTCAGCCATTTTAACGATTAGAATAATCAAGAACAATCAACTGATTCAACGCAGGTTTCAAATCAACTGGAGTCCGTTCAACGAAAAAGCGGCAAATCAAAGTGGCGGTCCTCTTTATAGTTTTGCCGACAAGCCGACAAACATTCTGCGGCGGTTGTGACGTAACAAACAGTTTGAATATCCCGCCGGTTTCGTGTTCGTTGCTTTATTAAATAGTTGAAAAATACTTCTTGTAGAAATAAATTAGTGTGGCGTTTATTTTGTTTTAAAATTTTCTGTATTTTTGTACTATTTTTAGATAACTTAATTAATTTAATTCTAGATACATGCTAAAGGGACATACATTTGACTAAGTACTCGAAGTCCGAAATCGGTGTCTCAAAGATGAAAAGGTAGGTACTTGCGAAAACGAGTTCCGTTTCATTTTCATTACGTTTATTACATTAAAAAATCAAATCAACTATGATCAAAAGATATTGATTCTTATAAAAATAAAATAATTATTTAGGAAATAAGTATAGCTAGAGCGTCACTATTTCGTTTAGTTTAGGATTTGTGGGCTTGTAGTTCCAGCCATTTATTATTTTAAAAGTCGTAATAAAAAGCTGAAATTGATGTGTCTCATAAATAATTATGTTTTAATTAATGGAACCTAATTAATTGATTATATAAGCATAAGATAATTAATAAGTAACACGGGAATCCTGGCGAATGTTCTCCAAAAATCCGTGTATTTGGATTATGAATTATAGAAGTTATTATAAAATTCATTTTAATTTAATTCAAGACTTTCATACATATAAGAATGCTTCAAAATGCAACAAGTAGGAACCTAGATTAATATCGAAAAACATTAGTGTTTTCCTGACTCAGTAAAGTACCAATAGATGGCGCTCAACAAAAAATACAAGGCATACAAGTTTATGGTGACTGGGAAATCCCCGATTTCTCAAAATTTCAAACATTATAGGACCAGGACCAGCATAGGATTTACAAAAGGGGCAGTCAGGGCTATTGCCCAGGGCGGCCAAATTAATAAAGTGAAAAAAAAAAAAAACATTTTAGTGTTGCCAAAATTGCTCAATAAAATAATTCTCATTCAAGATTAGGTATTTGTAAAATCGAAAAGTGAATTACATTTTGGCACTTTTAGTTAAAATTTATAATCTAAATAATTAAATTAATGTATTTCCTTGAAAGTTTAGAGTGTTTCTGAATTTTATTTTAGAATCAATCAATGACTTTTTTATTAAAGTCTTTTTAAGTAAAGCTTTACTGTTTGGCGTCTACATTTCCCAGGGGCGGCACTAAGCTGAAAGCCGGTCCTGCCATGCCATTAGCAGGTATATTTCTAACCTATTTTGCTCCACTGCTGTGCATAGGTCTACTGCGAAGGCTTGCCTCTACCTTTTCCACACAACTCTCTCCTCTATTAGCGTAAGGGCCAATCTTTTGATTATGAGTCGAGCTCGTACTAAATTCGTAGGTACGGTAAATCGCAACTATCTCCTTTTCTAGTCCAACACTGATGTAAACTACGCAAATCTATACTCATAATATTAACAAGCTGAAGAGTTTGGTTGCTAATCTCAGGAATAAATTGGTTCTATTAGTTAAAAAAATATGATAGACAGATAGCCCGTTTATCAAAGAAGGCTATAATGCTATATAACATCACGCTACGACCAACAGGAGCGGAGCATTAATGAAAAAACTGACGCAGACGAAGTTGCGCGGGTACCATAGAGATTAGAACCATAGTCTTGGATGGCAACCAAGGCAAAGATGGCAGTTCCTACCGAAGAGACTGGCCCAAAAGAGCTAAAGACATAGCTTCGAAAAAAAAAGGAGAGGCAGCGGCCTTCGCTGCCTGGTTATATAGATAGGTGTTTCGAAGCTATACATTTTGTAAACAAAGAACTTATACTAAGTAACGTAGCGACAGCAAATAGGTAAACCCAAATTCAATTAACTGAAAGTAACATACTTTCAACACAAAACTAACGGGCAATTTCACTTGGTCATATTATATTTTATTCGATATAAAGCGCTGTCGACGAATGTTTTGTGGTTCTGGTATGCGTCTGATTCAGGGAACAAATATTTGAAACAATTTAATCGAGTTATATTTATAGCTTCTCGTGGTGTAGAAAAACGTCAAGTAAATGAAAGTATCGTGCCATAGACGATCACGAAATAAGTGGCGTAGTAACAATGTTCAAATTGAACGCATTGTTACATTACATATGTATAGTCATTAGTCAGAAAAAAAAAGAAAAAAAAATAATTTGAATTCAATATTTTTAATATGATCTCAAATACACAACACGTACAAAATAATTACATGCTTAATCAGTACATACGGCATTCGGTAACATTCAAAGCGACATTACATACAAAACTGTAGTTTGAGTATCTCTAAAACGAATATAGTATCTAAACTTACGAAAATAACATTGAAATTAGATTGGCACGACATCAATTTTATGATCGAAATATAATTCTATGTTCTTTTTTTTAATAAAACAAAGATAAAACAGCTTTAATAGATCACTCTTTGACTTTGCTGTACCAAGTTTACGTTACAAACAAAAATGAACCTTTCACTTCGCCAATAATGTTAATTTTGGTATTACCGAATGTGAACAAGTTTTTTATGAATGAACCTTAAATGTGAAGCATAAAGTTCATATTCGTATGAAACGCTGACTTTACTTAGTACAGCAAAATCATAATACGGTCGGAGGGTATAGCCATAAGAGTCCAAATGCTATGTAGAATATCCATTTTATTACACAGGCTGTTGGTTTTGTCAAAAATGGATTCGTCAGGATTTTTTGTGTCTCCTTATATTGGACAAATATCCCTTCGAAACTCTTATGATATCAATAATAAACACATTAAGGGTAATACATGGCAAAGGACGGTCTTTAGGTCGCGTAATCAGCTAAAAGCAAGTTAAATTTAGTATTATAACACCAACAGCCTTTGTATTATATACTTTATGCTCAAAATACAAAGTCCTTTTTACAACGTCACAAGCTACGGCAGAACTTAGCAGTAAGATCTCATATTTGGAGATTACATAGATACTCTTTTAACTTAAAACTAAAATTATCACAATCAATTAAATACATACAAGCAGATCTTTGAGATACATGATTGAAACATTAGACCCTGTCATAGGAAAGTCGAGATAAATAGTTTAAAGCCATTTTAGACCTTATGCAAAAAGCAAAAAAAAAACTAATATTTGCGCGTTCGTGAATTGCGAATTATGTGTGGATTTATGTACACGTTGAAAGGGACTAATGATAATATAAACATTTTGTCTTTTCCTTTGCTTCATTGAGGTCAAAATGATTAATCGAATGTTCTGGGGAGTACAAAAAAAGGGGAAACACCAGTATCGATGGACTTCTGAATAAAGAATCTGAAGTTGAGTATTTGTGAAGTTCCTTATTTGTGACAATCTAAGAAGTCGCATAATGACAGCTGAGTAGAGAGAGATAGCAAGATTGCTTTACCATTAAGAACAAAAGAGAGATTTTCATGCCTCTTTCATACTTACTAGTAAAGCAATGTTGTATCCTGCTGTCAAATCTGATTTCTTAGATTGACACAGTGACTGTGGGTTGCCACGAATATAATGTAGCCTGACATCATGACAAACTTTGACACTAAAGTAGGGTTAGACAAGTTGTTAATCTCAAACACTCCGTTCAGAAACAGGTCTTTACGTCATTAAGAAGTTCAGATTTTTTGTGTCAATTTTATACAGTCAGCAAGGTCCGAATAATGAAAACAATATTTAAAATGATAAAATATAGTAATACAACATCCACATTTGCGAGGTTACAAAATATACACATAATTTAACATATCACGGGTACTTATACATCTTATTACTAATGCTGAAGAAAAAAAAAATACAAATTCAAACAAAATAAAAAGTAAACATTTAGAAATGGAATGAATTTAACAGGACGGCTAATAGACATTAAAGCTTTAAAAATATAAAAAGGAAACAGCAAAATATACGTGAATTTAAAAATTTTCACTAAAAGCCCTTAAATATTTGAATTCTCTTAATCAAACTAAAGGAGTGAAATAACTTAAAATTATGTCTTATAAAAACGAAACTGAGTTTAAAATAATCTAATGTTACACACGAAATCATAAACATGTGTCAAACGCTCATTAACGTCTGTGAAGTTCGCTCAAGTCGCAGAGTGTTTCGAGCAGTTGTTAGTTTTTTTTAATTTTGATGGTTTTGCTCTTGACTCTAGTTTAGGTGAGAGGTGACAGAGACAAAGTTTACGATGAGGTGAGCTTACCCCAAAGACGCCTGTGCACTCTAACTTTGAAGAGATTTCTGTGCTGCTACCTACAGTTCCTGCGTGCTCTCTGTATTGATTTTAAACGCTTTTGTGTCCCTTCGTAAACCAAGGACTTGTCAGAGAATGTCAAACCAACCATTTTTTTTTTACAATAGGCTCTGTGTGTATCGTACTTTAGAACATTTCAGTCCAAAAACTTTCTGCATACATTCTACAAACAATTCATACACCACTCAAATACAACACAAGCACATAAAATTCATCTCATGTTTAAATTCTTAATTTCATCTATCACAATTATTTACATTTCCGAGTTCTGATCCAATGCCTTGTTATCGTAGCCTCGGGCTGTAGTGACGGAGGCGCCATCTGTGTCGAAACTGGCATCAGTGTCGAGTTCAACGACCCAGGGCTGGAGTTCCGCTGAACAGAACAGTCCGTAGACTATGGCGCCTATTAAGTAGATGGCGCTGGATATGAAGAATACGATGCGCCATTGCTCTGCAGTCTGAAAGGAGGAGAAAATAAGGTTTTACGTAAATTATTAAAGTTAGCAATTATGTATAGTTAAGATAAAATGTAGGTTGCTGAATTTGTTCGAAAGAGTCACCGTGGCCCTGGAACGCAATAAAGGGCCTTAGGAGGAACACAGATGGGTTTTGGTCAGTAAAGAGTCTGACACTCACTTCCGCTCCGCCCAGAGTGAATTGATAATTTAAAAATTTAAGGGTGGCAATGTTTGTTAAAGAAAAAAAAAAATGAAAACAATTTTGTTGGTTTTAGCTATTGTAACTGACCGACAGACAACGAAAAAGAAACCCACCAATCCATAATAACGATAAAATCAAGTGTTGAGTACGAATGGCATGAGACAGGATTAAATGCCTATAATAAAATACGGAACATCTTCGGAACATAATACCTGTGAATGCGGGGGCGCGATGTCCAGGTGGTTCACGCTGAAGTGTTAAGTAACTAGTGCAGGTACCTTATCAGTAACAATGGCGCCCGCGAGCGGCGGACTGATGATGCCGGGCAGCGTGGCGACCGTGTTGGACAGCCCCATCAGCACGCTGGCGTGCGGGGGCGCGATGTCCAGGTGGTTCACGCTGAAGTGTTAAGTAACTAGTGCAGGTACCTTATCAGTAACAATGGCGCCCGCGAGCGGCGGACTGATGATGCCGGGCAGCGTGGCGACCGTGTTGGACAGCCCCATCAGCACGCTGGCGTGCGGGGGCGCGATGTCCAGGTGGTTCACGCTGAAGTGTTAAGTAACTAGTGCAGGTACCTTATCAGTAACAATGGCGCCCGCGAGCGGCGGACTGATGATGCCGGGCAGCGTGGCGACCGTGTTGGACAGCCCCATCAGCACGCTGGCGTGCGGGGGCGCGATGTCCAGGTGGTTCACGCTGAAGTGTTAAGTAACTAGTGCAGGTACCTTATCAGTAACAATGGCGCCCGCGAGCGGCGGACTGATGATGCCGGGCAGCGTGGCGACCGTGTTGGACAGCCCCATCAGCACGCTGGCGTGCGGGGGCGCGATGTCCAGGTGGTTCACGCTGAAGTGTTAAGTAACTAGTGCAGGTACCTTATCAGTAACAATGGCGCCCGCGAGCGGCGGACTGATGATGCCGGGCAGCGTGGCGACCGTGTTGGACAGCCCCATCAGCACGCTGGCGTGCGGGGGCGCGATGTCCAGGTGGTTCACGCTGAAGTGTTAAGTAACTAGTGCAGGTACCTTATCAGTAACAATGGCGCCCGCGAGCGGCGGACTGATGATGCCGGGCAGCGTGGCGACCGTGTTGGACAGCCCCATCAGCACGCTGGCGTGCGGGGGCGCGATGTCCAGGTGGTTCACGCTGAAGTGTTAAGTAACTAGTGCAGGTACCTTATCAGTAACAATGGCGCCCGCGAGCGGCGGACTGATGATGCCGGGCAGCGTGGCGACCGTGTTGGACAGCCCCATCAGCACGCTGGCGTGCGGGGGCGCGATGTCCAGGTGGTTCACGCTGAAGTGTTAAGTAACTAGTGCAGGTACCTTATCAGTAACAATGGCGCCCGCGAGCGGCGGACTGATGATGCCGGGCAGCGTGGCGACCGTGTTGGACAGCCCCATCAGCACGCTGGCGTGCGGGGGCGCGATGTCCAGGTGGTTCACGCTGAAGTGTTAAGTAACTAGTGCAGGTACCTTATCAGTAACAATGGCGCCCGCGAGCGGCGGACTGATGATGCCGGGCAGCGTGGCGACCGTGTTGGACAGCCCCATCAGCACGCTGGCGTGCGGGGGCGCGATGTCCAGGTGGTTCACGCTGAAGTGTTAAGTAACTAGTGCAGGTACCTTATCAGTAACAATGGCGCCCGCGAGCGGCGGACTGATGATGCCGGGCAGCGTGGCGACCGTGTTGGACAGCCCCATCAGCACGCTGGCGTGCGGGGGCGCGATGTCCAGGTGGTTCACGCTGAAGTGTTAAGATGCTTTGGTTACTGACTTAAAATAGAAGACATTTTAATAAGTACAAGCAACACACCCCTGGTAGCAGAGGAGAGCCTGGTAGAATCATATATCTCATAGTGGCATGATCTTTTTCCGACATCTTTAAAAATCATCGTCCTAATTCAGCCAATTTACACAAAACCTTAATAATTTATACCTACACCTGAACCTTCCTCATGAGTCAGTGCGTCAGTTGGGGCAAACCGTATGAAAATCCGTTCGGTAGTTTTTGAGTTTATCGCGAACATACACACAGACTTTTGGAACATGTTAATATCATGTTAGAACAAGCGAAAAAATTTAAACCGTGAAAGAATTTGTTGGATAATAATGGTACTAGGGACGCGGGCGCTCAAAAAGAAAACTTTGACAGCCAACTGATGGGCTAGACATAGATGGTGGCACAGTGATCACGTGCTTGAAGAGGAAGGAGAGGAGGTTCCGGGTTCTATGTGCTAATAGTGAGTTGTGACCATGCTGCTACGCTGTAAAAGCCAGGCGCTTAGCCACTGCGCTAATTATTTAAATGATTGTCCGATGATGATGAATATTCATCGTCTCGTTTTTATTACTAAGCTCTGCACTTTTATGAGTATTGCCCTTGCTTCATCTCATGTCACTTCAAAAAGCACTTTCATTTTATACATTAGAGTTAACATAATTCTATTTATTTTGTTCCATTATTGATAAAATGCGTAAAAGAAAGGCAAATTCTTGTGTGTCTATCCTAAAAAATCTCCGTACCTGAATCCGGACCAGGCGAATCCCCCGAGTCCCACAGCGATGGTGAGGAACACCACGCAACCTGTCACCGTTGTCGAGTACGCCGCCGCTACCATGAACACCGTCTGAAATTGTTTAAACAAACTATAAGTATATCAATCGTACAAATGACTCCTATGTGATGACTTATGGAACCGAAACATGGTCGCTCATAATGGGTCTCATCAGAAGGCTTAAAGCCACTCACAGGGCAATGGAGAGGGCACTGCATGGAGTTTCCTTGCGTGACCGAATCACAATTGATGATATCCGAAAATAAGTATATCAATCGTACAAATGATTCCTATGTGATGACTTATGGAACCGAAACATGGTCGCTCATAATGGGCCTCATCAGAAGGCTTAAAGCCACTCACAGGGCAATGGAGAGGGCACTGCATGGAGTTTCCTTGCGTGACCGAATCACAATTGATGATATCCGAAAATAAGTATATCAATCGTACAAATGATTCCTATGTGATGACTTATGGAACCGAAACATGGTCGTTCATAATGGGCCTCATCAGAAGGCTTAAAGCCACTCACAGGGCAATGGAGAGGGCACTGCATGGAGTGTCCTTGCGTGACCGAATCTCAATTGATGATATCCGAAAGAAAACCAAAGTAACTGACATTGTTTAAACTAACTATAAGTATATCAATCGTACAAATGACTCCTATGTGATGACTTATGGAACCGAAACATGGTCGCTCATAATGGGCCACATCAGAAGGCTTAAAACCACTCACAGGGCAATGGAGAGGGCACTGCATGGAGTTTCCTTGCGTGACCGAATCTCAATTGATGATATCCGAAAGAAAACCAAAGTAACTGACATTGTTTAAACAAACTATAAGTATATCAATCGTACAAATGACTCCTATGTGATGACTTATGGAACCGAAACATGGTCGCTCATAATGGGCCACATCAGAAGGCTTAAAGCCACTCACAGGGCAATGGAGAGGGCACTGCATGGAGTTTCCTTGCGTGACCGAATCTCAATTGATGATATCCGAAAGAAAACCAAAGTAACTGACATTGTTTAAACAAACTATAAGTATATCAATCGTACAAATGACTCCTATGTGATGACTTATGGAACCGAAACATGGTCGCTCATAATGGGCCACATCAGAAGGTTTAAAGCCACTCACAGGGCAATGGAGAGGGCACTGCATGGAGTTTCCTTGCGTGACCGAATCACAATTGATGATATCCGAAAATAAGTATATCAATCGTACAAATGACTCCTATGTGATGACTTAGGGAACCGAGACATGGTCGCTCACAATGGGCCTCATCAGAAGGCTTAAAGCCACTCACAGGGCAATGGAGAGGGCACTGCATGGAGTTTCCTTGCGTGACCGAAACACAATTGATGATATCCGAAAGAAAACCAAAGTAACTGACATTGACATACTTAGCCCGAAGGAACACCAAACAGAAGTGTCAGTGGGTAGGGCACATTGCTCGCAGAACAAATGGTCGACGGGGCTGAAAAGTTGTGACGACAGCGTACCGGTAGACGCGAGCGCGACGATGGAAGGATCCACAATGATGTTTGGATGGATGGTCCCACAAGGTGGACTGATGACCTGGTGAGGGTCGCGGGTAGCTGATAGATGCGAGACGCACAGGGCCGATTGTTGTGGCGACACTTGGGGAGAGCCTATATTCAGCAGTGGTCGTCTTTCGGCTGAAATGATGATGGTGACCCTATCTTTCACAAAAAGATCTACATAGATCCATTCTTTGTTTAAAGCATTCGATCTTGCCTTGTACAGTACCTATTTTTATTTTTCCGGTCTCATTCCGTCTCGCTAGTGCTGAAGTTGTGGAAATTCTTATAGATGTTCACCATCATGGGGCTGGCGGAGGTGTGAGTCAAATTCTTGCAGACTAAAACCACACAGTGTTCTGCAAGTGCCTCTAGCCGGGGAGCGCACATTTCATCACGCTTCTCCGGCCAGGTGTAGGTCAAGCGGTTATTACACTACGCGATCTATCGGGCCCGATATCTAGAGCGCCCTGTCCCTGCGGAAGGGTGCCGATTATTACACTACACTAGAAATCGCGCCCTAACTGCAGTGGGGGCGTAAAATGGGGGCGGAGGAGGCTGGTCCGCCCCGGGTGCCTAGCACCAAGGTGACAACGACAACTCACTTGTACATCTAAAGAAAGCGTAGTATAGGTCCAAAGAAACATACATTCTTTTTTTTATCAAATTCATTAGACAGATATCAAAGTCACGTCTATAAAAAAATAAAGAAAGTGGCTTTTTTGACGCGCCGATAATTTGTTTCCAACTTAAGACATCAATTAACAACTACCTACTCTTGTACATGACTACTTGCATACAAATATTATAGTTTATAAAACGCATCGCAACTATAATTTCACATTTTTTTTCGAGTATAATTTCAAATTCCCTAAAATAATAAATTCATGATGCGCTTAAACCGTGCGAGACAGAGAAGTCAATTTTGATAATTTGATCGAATATTTTAGTACCTAAAATAATCAATCGAAAATCTCTGAATTTTAGAAACCCGCCCAGGGTGCCAATCTACCATCTCTGCCTCCCTGTCTCTTATCTACACTAGGTGATAGACAGAGCAGGGAGATCGGAGCCACCCGATCGCCCGATGGTAGGGTCCTTACTGTTTCTTATTACACTACACTCGCCCTAGATATCGGGCCCGATAGATCGTGTAATGTAATAACCGCTTCAGCATGCATTCATGCGAACGTCACCCTCTGCGGCTACATTATACCTCCGTCCCGGGCCTCCGATAGTTCAGGCCACTGACTCAACCGCAAGCCAGTGAACTGCAAGCCTCATCCTATGAAAGCCGAATATCATTGCGCGGCCCACAACGCCCATTGCGTTTGCTACGGATAGGGATAAGATTCTACAGTGTAGAATCTACACTATACCTACCTACCTTATTACTGTATACACCTGTTGTGGTGTTCAGAACCAAACCTTTCCGTGACTGCACCAGGCGAGACTTAAACTGAAATAATAAACACTTAAATAAATGGTAACTTTTTTTTTTTTTTAGGGATGGGAAATCATCCAATGACTCCTCCCGCTCTGGGTGTAGCGGGAGGGAGTGTCAGACTTCTACTGACTAAAACCCATCCATGTTCCTTCATTGCCCTTTGTGTTCCGGAGCCACGGTGTCTCTTGCGAATAATCCCGCGACTCCAGCAGGCGTCGGCCCTTTCGGGCCCCTCTGTGTTGCTGACAATAAATTGTAACCTGTGAGAGGAAGGCTCCACAGTTGAACAGCTTCCTGATGTTGGTCCTGGTCATCATACCGCGGCGCAGCATCCAGTCGGCGATGTGACCCGCTACCTGCAGAACTATCGCCATCGCCAGGTACGGCACGGCGGATAGCCAGCCTGTCTGTGATGTCTCGAACTTGAAAACGTCTGAAAAGTTTTTATTTCAGTATATCTAATTAAGAAATTGTTATGTAAGGTTTATTACTGTATTTTGTTCAAAAACCAACTTTAATTTCACAATGTCCTTGTTTTTTGTTTGTCTTTCAGTCATCGTAACGCATTCGGGTAGAGAGAGAGTGATCTTGCGAAGTGCTTTGCCACGAAATGGATACCCGCTTTTCTATTTTAAATACTAATTCTCGGGTTCATGAAACGACCGACAATGCACGTACACATCATCGCATGACATCGCCGAACGTGTACAACACGCGCCACTAAATAAAGTAATTGAAAACTTTTTACAAAAAATACAATCGACTTCCAAATAAAAAAAAACACTAGGTACAAAGTAAAAAATAACTTTAATTTCGGAAGTCGGTGTTTTTGTTAGTTTCTTCGCATTTTGGCTGAAAGAAAACAAAAACATATAACACAAGAATTTTTCAAATTGACGGAGTTATGTATGAGGTATCAAACAAAAAAATACAACCGTATTGAGAACCTCCTCCTTTTTGGGAAGTCGGTGGAAAATATAGCGGCCATAGCAGCTAATAGCCTTCACTTAAAAAAATTAATGACTGATAGAGCGTTTGCACCGCATCCGACCTGAGTTTATGCACCCAGTTCTATCTGAATTGGAAGTTTTGAATTCAAATCGGATGAAATCCGCAAATACTTTAGGAGGGAATGATAGCCGTTAGGTTATATCTACACAAGTTGTGCGCATGCGCCTGTTTTCGTTTGTGGTATTACGATTTTGTTCTATTATTACAAGTTTTCTTCGTAAAGCAGTTACATTGTCATACCTTGCATAAAAGTAGGCAAGAACGTTAGCAGTGTGTAGAAGCCCCAGTTCTCACTGAAGTGGGCCATGACGATGGCCCACACTGGCGGTGACGTCAGCATCGCCTTCCACGGGTGACGGATCTTCGAGCCTTCCACCGCTTGAGTGCCGCGGGAGTCCTGGAAAGTGGGCAATATGGTTTTTAGTGGTAATTAGAATAGGAGAGGTTAGGATAGAGGTCTTGAAGCCCCATTCGTTTTTATTTCGTTCAGACACTTGGCATGGGTACAATAAAAAAAATAAAAATAATATATATGTCGTGGATAACGATATTGTTTTAATAAAAGTTGCTCAATTGATTATTGTAGTAGTAGGTAGTGCTAAACGCCGTGACGTCAGTTGTCAGTTGTAATGGCGGCAAGTGGACAGAGTCGTGTTGGAGAGTGGGGACTATGCCGAGCGCACTCTGGCTCGAGACACCAACTAGTACCTACACTCCTCCAGAACGAAACTGTCGGTTTACCTATTTCAATTGTATTTAACCGACTTCTTTAATCATGTTATAAATGCGAGAACTTCTAACTAAACAGACAGATGTGTTGCTGGGGAGTTTGTTGACCACTTCTTCTCCACAGTTAAAACACTAGGAAGTGGTGACGGGCGGGGGGCAATTTTTGGGGGACTGTCTGTTTGTAAGCTTTGACGTTCAAAAAGTACTGCCACAGTTAATAAAGTAAGGTCAATACTGTATTGAGTGTTATTATTCTACAATTAACCCGATACTACCGAACCCAAACGACTATGGCGCTATCGCTCAGCCGTCGCTGACGCCGACATATATTATATATTTAATGGTCAGTGGTCTAATTTCTTGAATAACTTCAAAATTATTTATTTTAATTATGAAAAAAATATAATTCGTAATTGCACAGTAAGCCCTCTCATTTGACATGTCACACGATACAGTTTTTAATTCCTCTTTTTCTAGTTTGACCCCCAAAAGTGCCCCCCATACTAAAAAAATATATGTATTTACGTAACGCGTCCTTGTTTGGGTCACAGAAGTCCATATGTATACCAAATTTCAACAGAATCGGCTTAGTAGATCCGGAGAAAACTGGCTGTGACAGACGGACAGACAGACAGACACCCGAGTGATCCTCTAAGTATTTTTCACGGATGTTCGGAACCTTCCGGGGAATTTGCAGAGAAACAGTAGATTTTTTTTCCACAAATTGGGGACTTGTATTATCGGGGAATTTTATAAATTGGTATTGGCAACTCTGGATGTGACACATGACATCTGTGACAGATGTCAGATGATCTGTCAGTGTGACAATCCGAAATCCGAGGCGATAGGTTATTGTACATTTTCGACAACAAAGAATTTTTCGCTTTGCTTTCGTCGTGCGTCGTGCTTTCGTGCACTGTGCATGTTATTTCGTTTACTCGCTGCTTCGAACGTTGGTTTTTGTTATGATGGACTCCGATACCGCTCCTTATGATAACCCGGCCCTACCCTCGGACACTGAATCTGCACCTGACGTTAAACCTGACGCTATGGACCTCGAACCGGCTTTTGATGACAACCACGGCAAACATTTGGACTCTGCTGCACGTACTTCGAGTGAGAATGAGGAACCAATGCGATGTGTTAACTGTGGTGTTGATGTAACGCAGCGCAGGAAACACACTTTGAAGCTTATTGAAGTATTAACAACAATCCGGCAATGGACTGCTCCTCAAGTCGTAAGTACAGTTTTCTATCTAGTGTTTTGTTCGGTTTCTGTGTTGTTGCTTGTCTATATATGAACTAAATAAAAATAAAATCTTTTTTATAGGTTACAGCTCATAGCTTGATCTGTCACTCATGCTGGACATTAGCAATGTACAACTCACGTGAACAGCAAAATGTACCAAGCACTTCAAACAGTCATAGAAGAGAACTTTGTGTTAATTGTAGACGTTCTATAAGGCGTACTAGATCTCATACTCTTAACACAAACTCGGAGAGAGAATCGCATATAAGAACTGTTATTAGTGAGTGGATTCTACCACAACAAGTAAGGACAGATTAACTTTTTATTTAGTTTATATTGAAATATGTGGATAAATGGCATAAAACTCGTTAACTGTAAAGTTATTCTAACTCTCCATAAAAGAGCAACAATGAAAATGTGTTATTTTTTTTGTTTTATTTGTTAACTCAGCAGTTTGAATTCATTTTTAAATATCTTATCACTAATATTATAAAGTAGAAGAGTTTGTTTGTTTGTTTGTTTGTTTGGTTGAATGCGCTAATCTCAGGAACTACTGGTCAGATTAGAAAAATTATTTCAGTGTTAGATAGCCCATTTATCGAGGAAGGTTATAGGCTATATAACATCACGCTAAGACAGATAGGAGCCGAGCAATAATGGAAAATGTAACGCAGACGAAGTTGCGCGGGTCAGCTAATTACGATATAATATTTAAAAATAGTAGCAGTAAGTGGCAGGTAGCAGAAATAATTCATAATCACTTAAAGGGTATAGGGAAAAACAAGGGACATCTCTTGTTTTGCTCCTGTAACCTTCAATTGTATGCTATGAAAATAACTGACAGTTAAATTGTTTTAGGTTCATGGCTCAGATCGCATTTGCCATCCGTGTTGGCAACGAGCTGATAGGGTACGAGTTCCTGCTCCAGCTGTCGCAAATGTTCCAACTACAATTAACTTGCCGAATTACACTAGAGCCACTGCTACACAAGCCAATTGTTTCTGTCCAGATTGTAAAACACCAGAGCAACTCGCAGTACCAACATGGCTAAGGGTGAAGTTATTCACTGATTTTAATTTTTATGTCCCCAAAAACTGCAGAATATGCAGATTTCATTTGCTGCACAGTAACTGGGAAGAGCTCCTATCGACTTTTTCACATCCTTGCCACTCCTTTAATGCAGAACATATTGAAGATTTGGCATCATTTTTAACAGAAAAATATGAAGCATTTGATTCTCAAAATGATGAAGATTCAGAATGATGACGTAGTCTGTTACTGGAAAGGGCTGTCCAAAGACCAATTTAACCTGAGGAACAGCTGCTTAGATATCTGAGTTGCGCAATGTTTCATTGGCACCCACAGCATATTTCATAAAATTTAGAACTGGGAACAGTGAGAAAGGATTGAGAAGGAGAACTGTATCAAGCTTAATGGGCAAAGCTGTGGATATACTAAATCAAGATTTTGTACCTGGTAACTTGGTCATATTACAAATAGCTAGTGATTTGTTTGGTAGAAATGGTGGGAATCAAAAAATTAGAATTAATGGTACATATTTATATGTTCAAAAGAGTTCAAAATCTATATATATAAAAGAAAGTCGTGTTAGTTACACTATTTATAACTCAAGAACGGCTGAATCGATTTAGCTGAAAATTGGTGGGAAGGTAGCTTAGGACCAGGAGACAGACATAGAATTTTTATCCCGGAAATCCCACGGGAACGGGAACCATGCGGGTTAAACGGGAGCGAAGCCGCGGGGGACAGCTAGTATTTATATAAAAAAAACTGGGGTTTTAGAGACCGCCTCTTTTACAATCACGTAACAGGGATGATTCCTGAGTAAAAACACGAGTAACGGCACACCCTTTTCTCGCAATTCCACAATGAGGTGAATTAAATGCAGAAAGAGAAGGGGGGACAAAGGACTCATAGATAATGTTGCACAGATGCAAATACGTACTGCTGAGGCAACAGGTATGTCGGTACCGGTACGGACTCTGAAATATTATTGCTGAAGACAATTAAAGGACATGATTTCTGTTTTTCGTACTCTGGGAAAAAAAACGGTGAGTCCAGTTCTAATCCCATTACTGGAATTGATCATTTTGACAAAGGGGTCGTTAAATGATGTATACATAATTTCCATGTAACAGAAAAAGAAATCCCAACCTTAAGATGGTTATGTGCTAATATGCAAGCTGACATAAATTTGAAAGGATCTGCAAGTAGCCTTAGCAGAATAATTAAAGATTAAGGTTTTAAGTGGAAGAGAACCGAAAATAACAGAAAGGTTCAAACAAAGAACACTGACATCAGACTACAAAGAAATCATATTAAGGAAAAATTCAACAATAGTTAAGAAGGAAGAACTATACCAATGAGTTGTTAGTATGTCCATTCGTCCCACATAAAAGGCAAGGTATGGTCAGATTTCAAAGGAACAAAGAATGATAATCGTCTACGCGGGGTCCGAAAATGGATTTGTCCCAAACTCTTAATGTTCAAATCCGGGATAGTCAGGTGACTATCCCGACGACATGAATTTCATTGATAATGAAAAATGGATAAGGACCCAACTGATTACAATTTGTGTTCGTGATAGATATACCCCATATCACAACAAATTGCGTGACCGGATTCCTACATCCAATTTCAAAAAGGGGTCATGGCGTCGCGGCTGACGGAAAGAAGCAAAGGATACGACAAAAAAGAAATTAAAAAAAAGAAAGCGCGGGCACAAGAATTTTGTGATGAATTATATTTGCAGAGCATAATAACCTTGTTGTTCTGCCTGTACCTATCTATCACCCAGGCTTAACCAGTTTGTGAACTGGTTCCATGAACCTCAACCACATGAACTTGATAAACCCCATAGAAATGGCGTGGGCGGCGGCTATTAAGAACCATGTAGCCGCAAAGACTGCGTGAGACATCATCAATCACGCATAGAAGTTGATCAAAGAAAAAGTCGAACCTTATTTAGGGCAAGAAGAATGGGCGGGTTTATGCAATAAGTAAAAAAAAAAATTGAGGACCAATACAGAATCAGAGACCATGTTGTGGTGAGTACCGTATGAGCTATCTTTAACTTAATTTACTTTAGCTAACATTAAAAAATATGGTATCCATTTCCAATATTAATGTAACCGATTCCTATTTAGTTCGGCATACTTGCCATTTGGACCAGTTCAAATTGAATTCAGTTTGGCACAGTAGTTTTAATTTTAGGAGCTGAATAGGCGGATATTTGACGTCAGATAACATCTCAGACTTCTCTTTGTAATTGTCATCTCTAAAGCTTTACAACTTCATCACAGATGAAGATATTTTAAAATTATTTCGTAGTTGTTTACTATAGCTAATATGTAGTTCATTTTACAAATAAAAAAATGCATGTTTCACTATTGTGTAAAATTTCTTTGTAGAAGAGAGTCAATGGTTTATGACTGATTTAATTTGTACAATAGAAGTATCGAATAAACAAGTTGTGAACCAAAGACCTACTACAACACAATTTTAGACACTAGCATTGGTAGATTGCAACTGTGCTGCCACAAAGAATCGAGAGCAATCTGTATCTCTCCTACACTTTCTTCTACATAAACATCTTCTTGCTCAAATATCGTTGTTTATGGCTCAGCTAACTCTCCACCTGTTACTTTATGTAACTACTTATAATAATGATTATGTGGCACAAAATGTACGATAAAATATTGTTTTTAGATGGCACGTAAATATGAAGATGTGAGACGTGACCTCCGTGAAATCTACGGAGAGGACTTCACCGATGAACTTGAGTCCAGCAGCTCTGACGGCGAAAGCGACTCCACCAACGTGTCGGACAGGTAGAGAAACCAATAATTAATATCGAAAATAATCGTTGTTTTATCTCAGTTTTATTTCTACTTCAAGCATTGAACATATTTTTTTGCTAAATAGATATATTTTTTCCTTTACAGCTCAACAGTTTCCATCGCTGATTGGTCTCGGGATGGATGGAGAGTGGACTGAGGAGACAGCAATAGAAAATAATTTCCCATTTAATGGGACCCCCGAGATAAAGATCTCGGAGGCATCTACCAAAGGACCTATACAATATTTTGAAGCTTATTTTTGAAGTTAATTTGATGACCAGCCTAGCGGAAATGACAAGCATGCATGCCCAAATTTTGATGTCCAGACCACTTAAGCCTAACTGCCGTACAACTAAGTGGAAAAACAGATATATCCGAATTGTGGACATTTTTGGGCATTCTCTTTTTTATCGGCACCGCTAGGCTGAGTAGAATAGCAGATTATTGAAAAAAAAAATATATATCTTGTGAAATTTAACAAAAACAAATAGGTACATGGCAAGGGACAGATTTCTGTTAATATTAAAGATGTCTTTTTTTAAACCACATACGAGACGGGTTAACTATATATTCTAAAATTGACTTTTTGTTAAATTACTTTAACAAAATATAAAAAAAATGAATTTATCCAGAGAGGGAATTTAAGTATAGACGAATCAATGGTTGGGTTTAACGGGCTTGCATTGGAACTTTGACTGCTAAAAGAAAAAATAATCCAAAAGCAGTTCTCGTGGCTAAATAATAACAGCCGCACAGGTCGATCTACAAGGTTAAGCAATACTTGCCGAGGTTGGTCTGTGGATGGGTAACCATCTCAACATACCGCGTTTCCTCCGTGCCTCAAAAAACACGTTAAGCTGTTGGTCCCGGCTGTAATTTGGAGATCTTTGGCAGTCGTAACTGATAGTCAGAAGCCAGAAAATCTGACACCAGTCTTGCCAAGGAGTACCGTGTTACCCAGTTAATGGGTTGTGGAGGTCTGGAAGGCAGCCGCTCCACGTAAAATATGAAGCTCAATCCGGTTTGACTGGAAGCCGAACCCAATATAGTTGGGTATAGTTACTTTTTTAATGACAATGAGTTGTCATTAAAAAAGTTTTTAAAGGTGGAAATATATATAGATTTAATGGAAAAGGTGTTTCGTAAATGGAGAGAGAGTGCTCACTATTTCCACTGAGCATTCACGTCACTTGATGCCAGTGGAAAATAGGCGTGGTCGTGTCGTCAAAAAACCAAATAATGGTCATTATATATAATAAATATATAAAAGGTGTTGATCGACACGACCAAATGTTGGCGTACTATCCCAGTGAGCACAAATCTATGAGATGGTACAAGAAAATAAGCATCCATATTTTACAAATGATGTAAATTTTTTTTTTTTTTGTTTCAAAAAGGTACAAGCAGCACTATTTCCTTATTGTGATTTATTTTCCTTAGCCTCGCCCGTCAGGTCGCAATTAAATGAACAGTTACATATATCGCCAAATATTGGTTGTAGTTCTAGTATGTACGAGTATGTAGCCTTACGTAAGGACAGTTTATGATAAAGTAGGAGCTCAATATTCGCGGGCTAGCGGCCGCTAGGAGTATAAGAGTCTGCTTGAACTTCTTCCCCCTGTAGCTGACACATTTGCGCCTCAAAAAGCAAGACACATGCCCAAAGAATTAGATAGAAATGTCATTGGGTGTCTTAAAAGGAGCAAATTTTATGTGTCAGGTGCTGGGTAAAAGAAAAACAAAAAGGAAAGAAACAAAATGTGCCCAGATTGCGATGTCGGTCTTAGTCTTTCCTGTTACGGTCCACACCTCGACGAAATGCCTCGAAGCTAACTTCAATGTATTCGCCATTGGGCTGTTCGTCGACCAGGATGATCCATTTTTATTTCGTTTCCCCGGCAGATTCTTTCACCTACGGACATTTCGCCGACAGAACCATTCATATACGTCACTTTCGACGAACAGTCCAATGGTGAATCGGTCTTAGGAGACCGGTTGCGGAATTCAATGTATGCCATAACTTATATGTATAAAAACTGTTAGTAACGAATCTGTAAATAAATGTTGATTATTAATATCTATTTGTTTTATTCTACTGCTTACCTAACACGAAAAAAAGAAACGGAAGTCAGTCTTTGTTCATCAAAAGAACGACTTTACGACGAATTTTGAAGCGTCATTTACATTTGAAGGCCTCGAGGATGTGGTTTCAACAAGATGGGGCCACATGTCATACGGCTAGGGTATTTCCATAGACCTGCTGAAAAATGTTTTTCCCGGAAAACTCATTTCGAAAAGGGGGGATATTGAATGGTCACCACGTAGCCCTGATCTCTATCCATGCGATTATTTTCTATTGGACAACCTCAAATCGGTGGTCTACGAGAATAATCTGATCAATTTTGAGCAGTTGAAGAGGAATATTAGTCAGGAAAGTAACAAAATACCGAGAAAACCTTTTCAACGAGTTATCCAAAATCTGCAACTTTGGTTCCAAGAGTGCCATGCCAAGCAGCCGAGGAAAGTCATTTGGACAACATTATTGTTAGGTCTTAAAAATTCCCGTGTCTTAAAAATACATTTTTTTCTTTATTGTTTCGTAGTTATTTTTTAATTGAATATTAAACCGCCAACACCCTGATGACCTACCCTGTATATGAAAGAATGTACCTAAACAATGCTTTTGTTGATTATGTACCTACCTAATTGAAAATAATTTAAATAGCAGAAATGCACAGTTTTCAAGAGATGTAAGCATAAATAATGTATAATTCCCAAGACTGACAAAGCTATAGTGTATTAATATTTTTTAGTAGTGGTTCATAACAGTGTAAATGTAAACAAGGAAGATCATACTATGGAGAGCATAATACTTATAAGGAAAGACGGTTCTTATACAACTGAAGTGTGCATGGAAGAGAGCCTGAAATTTTCTGAAAGAAAACTTGACAATATACTCCATTGTTGAAAACAGCATGAAAATCGGCCCAGTAGTTAATGAGTTTATCGCGAACAAACAGACGCGGCGGAGGACTTTGTTTTATAATATGTAGTGATTTGCTAACCAATAGAAAAGTAGTTTTTGAAATGCTAAGCCAGATCACCCTAACAAACTAAGCAGTTCCCATCAAGACAAACGACTTGAAAAGTTTTCCATACCTGTATGTATTTGAGTTCAGCCGGCGTTATGTGCGGATCCTTTTCAGGTGATTCCTTCACGACGAGCCACCATATCGTTGTCCACACCAGACCGGAGAGACCTGAAATAAATAACTGAATTAGCGAGAGTTTAGTCCGAAAAACAGCGTAAATGGCAACATACTGTAGGTACCAAAGTTGGATTCTCTAATTTATAGAATGCAGATTTCGCGGTAAATTTTAGTTGCGTGACATAGGACAAAAATAGTTGTTGTCTGAAAGTTGTGGGCGCTGTCTACGTAATTTTTGAGTTCCCTTTATATAAATGCCGCTACATGTGCTATGCACACAAGCGTAGAAGTGCCGGCGTGGCCTCCGCTGAACGAAAAACCTTACTTGTGCGATGTAGGATTGTGTGACGTCGCCCGTAGCCGTCATATCCTTACTACTTACGCATTCCGTCTATCCCAGTAGTTTGAACATCGCCGCGATAGATGTCGCTGCGTGTAAGTATTCTACACTAAAGCAAGAGCACACTTCCTCTTTCCGGGAGGCTATGGTTGAGCGCGTGAACATGTCCTTACAGGCTGTCTCTGAATGGGGCGATGCCAATCTGGTCAAGTTCAATGCTGCTAAGACCCAAGCGTGTCTCTTTTCCCCTAAAAGGAGCCAACTCCACCCAGCTCCATCTCTCCGAGGTGTAACCGTATTGATAACCGACCGACGTTAACATCTACCCTCAATAGTAAATAAAAAAAAATATAGAAGATCGCAGACCAGCCGCTACAGCGTGTGTGCGTGGTCACGCGAACTTTGATACATGGGTACGTTACACCCTGGGGCAACAGACTTACCGAACACATAGAAGATGCCCGGCCAGCCGGTGTAGTGCGCCAGTAAGGAGCACACTGGCATGGACACCACAGTACCGGCGTAGCTGCCGCTGAAGGCGAACGTGGCCAGGCGAGCGCGTTCCGACGCAGGCGCCCAGCGGGACCACACCGCGTGGATGCATGGGTACGTCACACCCTGGGGAAATAAATTTAAACAATCAGGTTAGGTAATTTTCTACAAAGGCCTCTCCCAAGAGTCATCACAACTACTGGTCCTGTGCGACTCGCATTCAGCCGATTTGCGCAGCTTTCACCAGGTCATCGGTCCACTCTGTGAGAGACCGTCCAATTGAACGCTTCATACCACTTTTGCTACAATAACCGTCCTTATTGCATCCAAATAAAATAATAATAAAAATCTTTTATCAAGGGCCTTCGCACACGGCGCATTAACGCGCCGACAACACGCAGATGACGCGCGCAAACGAAATACAGACGCAGACAGTAGGTACTACTCTTAATTGGGACAAGCCCGCCACACATTCCCAACCACTGCAACTCCTGAAAGCCAGAATCAACAGTGGCGACCACCATAAAAACGCCGAGTAGGTACTACTGCTTTTTGGTCATCTACAGCGGCGTGTTCGTAAAAAGTGCGTCGTGGTCGCGTTAAGAATTCGCCATACCTATGCATAGGCTCTGATGCCCCGGCTACACGACCTGAGAGCATGCCTGCAGTCCAGGCCTGTGCAGTCCAAACCGCATAAAAAACGGAACTTCTGGGACTGCGCTGGATACAGTCTTGCCGTTCACACGTACCTACGCGCTTACTGGTTTGTGCAGGCATGCTCTCAGTTAAGACGGAGCGTGTAGCCGGGGCATAAGTATGATCAGTGAAGTTTTACCTCAAACAGTCCCTCTATGACCCTAACGGCTATGAGCAGGGCAGTGCTGGTGTGCGCAAGCGGCGGCGTGAACAGCGTCAGCAGAGATGTTGCGCCGATGCCTATAGCAAATACCCTGGAAAATAAAACAATATGTTACCCTATTGAAAGTATTCTTACATCATCACTGTTGGACATAAGTGTCCTCCCAAAAGTCGCCATCTACCTACATACCTTACCTACTTACATTTATTTATTTAAACTTAATGTACCTACTGTGGTTGTACATAGGCGGACTTAATGCAACAAGGTATTCTCTTCCAGTCAGTCAACATTTGGGATAAAGACTTGACTATGGTAGGTGTTCAAAAAATTAATAACATAACGTGGCCAGTTTTCAAATGGACACTCTCAAGTTAAGATTTTTCATACTTGTTTTCTAAGAGCAACATACGTATGGTATCTTCTTATTCGATTCTTTAAAGCTACATTTCATCACCATCATATCAGCTGAAAGCCTTCTACTACTGGATATAGGCCTCTTCCAAGTGTCGCCACGATAACCGGTCCTGTGCGTCTCGCATGCATCGGTTACCCACGAGACCGCGACCCTCATGAGTCCCTTACTTATCGTCTATGGTTCTATAAAACGGAACGAACCTGTTACCTCCTATTTTAGCCGCGAGCCAGCCGCCGGGCAGCTGTGTGATCAGATACCCGTAGAAGAAGGAGCTCAACACCAGACCCTTGGTTTGAGAGCTCCAGTCGAATTCTGGGATCTGAAAAAGTTTGGTTATTTTAGTACTGTGAACGCTTCATATGTTTGTCTGTCCATCTCGAGATCGTCCCTATATAAGAAAAGGTGCAGATCGTGAGCGTACAATTTCATTAAGCGATAACTCGATAAAGTGGTATTTTATAAGCGATGGCGATTGTTGAAATGCCAAAATGTAAGGGGTCAAAACTCAGAACAGATATCTCCTTCATCTGTTCTGTGGATCAATCCTATTATTTTTTTTACTTTTATGTCACTTGTCTAGAGTCTCTTAGGGCCTATAACCTGTCATGTGTGGTTTTCCCCCGCGCGCGGGACTGATCCGCATGCGGGTGTTAGCACGCTCCTGGCTACACGCTGGACAATAATTTCGTTTGCCGCTGCAGTGTCGTAAGTGTCGCCAGTGACGCGGGTTACACGCATGGTCATAGTTTATGACCATGCGGGCGACCCGTGTCACATTAAAACAACACTGAAGACAGAAGAACGCCGCCTTCATCAGCGCGCGGTATGCGGATTGACTGCGGGCGCACAGCCCGCTTGCGTGCTGCCCGCATGATAGGAAAAACAGGTATGAAATTATAGGATGCGGCCAGCCCGCATGCGGACCAAATACGCACGGAGGCGAAAACACGCATGACAGTACAAGGGCTCTTATCGACAAACTGCACCTTTTCTTATGTCAGTCCCACTGTCGAACAGGTCGTAACCAGCTTTCGAATATTTCCTCCCTAAGACTCTTCAGGATTTTATACACTATTCATGAGTCCCGTATCAGTTAAAGATATATACATTGTTGACACTCTGCCTGTACACACAACTGACAAGAGCTCTCTCCAGTATTTCCTTCCTCTACTCGCTTTCCGACAATCGACAACGATGGGGCAGATGATCAACACCGTCTTGTTTTTAGCGTTCCAGTATCAGCAGGTACAGTAGCTACATGTCTATGTTGAGTCCTGTTCTTCGACATTTCAGTGTACAATACAGAATATTATCTACGTATAAGCAGGTCAAGGATCTAACCTTAAACAAAGAGAGCTAGACGTAATTGCACCAGCAAATAATTATAGCTACTTAAGTACCTGCTTCCTGCGCAATGAAGATAGTCCCAATCCTGCTAAGTTTCATACATAACATACGACCCATTGTTTTCCATTTATTTATATGTATACTTATAAAATCATCACTACATATTCGTCCTCCGCCCGCCGCGTCTGTCTGTCTGTTTGTTCGCGATAAACTCAAAAACTACTGCACCGATTTTCATGCTATTTTCACCATTGGACAGAGTGGTTCTCGAGGAAGGTTTTGGATTAGTATATAATTTGTCAATAGAGCGAATCGGTTATCAGCTAGTTTATAATAATAAAGTTCAAAGAGGTTCATGATTGTTTTGTATTCATAGAAATGTCATTGCATAGCGCTGTGGGAAGATAGATACTGATACTTAGTACCCCTACCGGACCTTTCCATTTAAGTATATCCTATCTTTATTTAAGTAAGTCTAAATGTTAAGGTTACTGTTGTTTTACTTCCCTGCTGTAAATCCGGACTGTGGAATCATGAAGAAATGAAAAGCACCATGAGCAGTTTATAAGATTTGATTAACTGCGCGTTGCTATCATTTAAAAAAAAATGTTACACTAAACTCACTGATAATAAATCAAACACGGACAAGACCTTTGGTTGTAATCTATACTAATAATAATATGATAATATAATACTATAATATTATAAAGAGGTAACATTTGTTTGTAAGTTTGTATGTAGGGGGTAATCTCAGGAACTACTGGTCCGGTTTGAAAAATTCTTTCAGTGTTAGATAGCCCATGTATCGAGGAAGGATATAGGCTACATATCATCACGCTAAGACTAAAAGGAGCCGAGCATTAATAGAAAATGTGACGCAGACGAAGTTGCGTGGGTCAGCTAGTTTTAAATAAACATTTACAGATCAGACCACGCTTCCTTAGTATAAATAATTTCTTCAAAATTTATATTTATTTGTATTTGGGTCCTAAAACATGAATTCATTTTAAAAAGTTTGAGTGACACATTGTAATGTTAGGTTTTAAAAAATACTCGGTCGTAACTGGTCACCGTATAGTGAAACAAAATCACTAAAACCATAAAAAATTAAGAAAGATAAATAAAAAAAAACTTAATGGCATCTGACATGTTTTTTTTGCAAATTACAGACAGCAAGCTTGCAGATTAGGTCTTAAATAATTCCACCTCTTGGATTATTACCTATTCTAATTTGGTCTCCCATAATACTAAATAATTTGAAAAGAGAATGAATGAAAAATTATTAACTTCAATGAGCTGAAAAAAAAAGGGAACAGCTGTAAGGCCATAAATCTCTTTGTCTATGACACGATTTTAGTACCAGTACAACTCTTTTCCTAAGGCATAAAAACAGCCGCATTTTGCCAGGCATATCTAAAAGGTTCCGGTTAGGTTCTGTTAACCTACATTATGGGCAAATAAATGATTTGATTTGATTTGATTTGATTTGGTTTAAGTACGTTTTTGCAAAAACATCAAGACAACATTATTGCGAAGATAAATGACATAACGTTTTAGTAAGTAAAAGCTTCCATAACATGAGACTAGTGAAAGTAATAAATACTAAACGGACGAGTATTAAAAGCCTTTCAGAGTTAAGGATCAGCTTACAGCGCGACTTTATTTACTAGGTACTACAAAGGTTCTGCCAGCGACTTCGTTAGAATTACAGATGGGCGTTGAATGAACGAACTACCTAGTTAATTCGACCGTCTTCGTTCAATGAACGGTTCGACGGTTCACCGATTGTCAACTGACTAGTTGAATTCGTAGACGACAAAACTAAGACTCCACTACATTCATGTCGACTTTTAACGCGACAACCGATGCGTGAACTTAGTAAAGTAGTACAAGTTCATTCGTCCGAAAAATAACAACGACAACGGACGAACAACGAGCAATTTTGGTTGTCTCTGTCTAACTCTAGTTGCAAAGAGTTGATATTTCTATGGGGCGAAGTAAACCGGTTTGTACCTACTTGTTTACGTTTGTATCTAGGCCTGGTAAAGTATGAAGGGAAGTTCAAATATTAACTGTTAAACTTATTTTTAACATACCTATTTACCTATAATATAAGTTTCTGAGGTACTAAACCAAATTTAATAAAAGAAACGAAACGAGACGCTACGCTAGTCTACCAAAAAACATCCGTCGAGTGTAGGTAGACGTCGCGCGTCTCATCGTCGCGTCCGTCGCGTCTTCGCAAAGTTAACGAAATTTACGTCATGAATTAATCGACGAATTTAACTAGTTGATCAACTCGTCGATGAACGGAAATGGACGGTCGAGTCTAGTTTCGTTGACGATAAATACGTCGACGACCCATCTCTAGTCCGAGTGATTATAGAAAATTTTCCTAAGTAAATATACTCAAAGGATGGACCTATATCCTATCCCAGGACATCTCGTTCAACCTTTCAAACGTGAAGAGGTAAAATACAGATAGACAGTTACTTTCGCATTAATAATATTGGTATTCTTACAAAAACCGGCTAAGTGCGAGTAAGTACAAAACGAGAAAAAAAAATCACGTTTGTTGTATGGGAGCCTCTTAATTTTTTTTTTTTTGTATTTGTTGTTATTATAGTGGCAACAGAAATAAATCATCTGTAAAAATTTCAACTGTGTTTCTATCTATAACGGTTCATGAGATATAGCCTGGTGACAGACGGACGGACTGCGGAGTCTTAATAATGGGTTCCCGTTTTACCCTTTGGGCACGGAACCCTAAAAACCGACCAAGTGCCAGTCGACACGAAAGGTTCTGTACCATGAACTTTAATTTTTTTTTTCTCTGTCTCGCTCGGGTCCCTGGAGACCCGGTCCTTTGGTAGGCTTACGAAGGGCCGAAACCAACTCGCAGAGACATTTCAAATGTAATGGGGCACCAACCGGCGATTATCCCTGTATGCACTGTGAAAGTATTCCCAAGGACAATCCCCGGTTGGAGCAGTACTATTGCAGAATATGGAAACAAAAGATGAAACGCTATGGGTTTGGGTGGTTTAGAGCCTGTCCAGATAGGGCGTTTTACGCGCGAGTCGACTCGCGCGTAGGCACTCGCGCGTACTCGAGATACTCTACATACATCGCGCCCAGATGCTCTCGCGCGTTACCTCGAATAAAAATTGCTAAGCGCGAGTCAACTCGCGCGTAAAACGCCCTATCTGGACAGAGCTTTAGTGGACTGATAATCGTTTATTATAGAAGAACTATTGGCCCCTGCCTGACCACTAACAATATATACGGATTTTATTTTTTATTATTTATTGTGTATTACGGTTCTTGAGATACAGCCCGCTGACAGACAGACGGATGGACGGACGGACAGCTGCACAGTGGAGGCTAAGTAATCGGGTTCCGTTGTTTACCCACGATACAGGAGAAATTCCCAGGGTGGGGCAAAGTTTCAAAAAAAAAAAAATGGTGTTATCCTTTGGGTTCGGAACCTTAAAAGGTATATTTCAGTGACAGTATTCCAAGTCAATTCTGATTCTCACACTGCAATATGCACCTTTTGAAGTAGTAAATAAAGTTCTTAATTGTTTCGCATTTTAAAGTGTGCGCTTGTGTCGACTCAGTGCGAGCTGACCCTCAGCTCAGTATTAAGCGTATCGGCGATTAGTTTGTACCTACCCAATAAAACAAAACGTTTGACTGAATTCAAGACGAGATGAGACTATTAGTGCGAATTAGTTCAGTTACTGTGCGAGTACTTTTGGGATGGGTGTTTAAAGGCTCTAAAAATATTTCAGCTATTTTGGTAGGCTTATTTTTATCAACGCAGATATTTTGTGTCCATATCGTGTAGTTAATTTCTTAAGTGACTTCCAAAAAACTATACGTCACCTCTGCCTAACTCTTCGAGGAATACAAGCGTGAAGTAAGGAGCTCATTTTTTTCCTGAAGTTGATAAGATTTTGCTCTAGGATTTTCAGCTAAACTCGACAGGAATAAAAAAAACGCAGGGTTCAGGACGCCATGAAAGTGCTGCAATGAGTAACATGACTCGAGAAGATCCATCAGCTGAAAGATCATCAAATGACTCATGACTACTTCCACTCTGGGCGGAGCGGAAAGGAGTGTCACTCTTACTGACTAAAACCCATCCGTGTTCCTCTTAATGCCCTATGCGGTCCAGGAACGCGGTGGTTTCGAACAAATTTCGCAATCCCGGCAGAGGTCGAATCCCCTGGATTGTCAACTTAGCTAACATTTTTCTAAAGAGCAAATTAATTAACACGGCGTGGGCATACTCTTCTTAAGCCTTACGATACATAAATCGGCTACAAAAGCGATACTCACAAAAACAATTGTTCCATTTTCCAGCTTCGTCTCCACTGGTTCTGTCATGGCGACCACGGCCACGGAAAGGTTGACCCTCAGGGCATACACATTGAAGAACCCGAAGAAAGCCAGCAAGGCCACCACCAGCCGTCTTCGGCGCCAGAAACACCATGTCATCTGGTGGTCTTTTGATTGTTCCCTGGAAACAAAGAAATAGTTGGTTAGCGATGGAATTGCTACGGTTTTTTGTTTGATGAAGGAGGACGATTCTGTTTGGATATTTCCTGGTTTGTTCCTTAGGTTTGGGCCTAATCGGGGTCGGCTTCCAGTTTAAATGGATGTCTACCAGATTTTTTCATGGAGCGACTGCCTAACCTGCTCATTAATTGGATAACACCCGTTTGGCAAGAACGGCGTCAGGTTTCTGGCTTCTGAATGTCAAACATTTTCAAATTTCCGAGGATTGGAGTAAACTCGGTATGTGATAGATGTTCCCCATCTACGGAACTACCAGCACGGCAAGCCTTGTTTAACCTTGAAGTTCTACACAATCTGGGAACCTTGGACCACTTGGGAGCTAGGCTCAGGAAATTGATATCAACGATAGTTATTAAGGGCCCACATTGCCACCAAATCCCTCACACAACATGGTTTGGGCAGAACCTGTCTCGAAACAAAGAAATGATAAAACGAGCATTAGTTAAGGTGAATGTATTAACTGGCGACAATTTTTTGCTTAGCTCGGTTGAGCCAGAAACGAAATTAAAACTAGCATCCTATATTTTTTTTCTAGTAATTTATTTGGAACAGCAAACACACTTCCAAGTAACATGTAATTAATTTACCTTGCTACGAGACAGATAAGGTGAAAACAAGATGGACAAACAGGAAAAGTTAATTACTGGGAAAATCAGATTTAGAAACAAACGCGTAAAGCCGTGGTACAATTTCGTACGTTACTGGAGCCTAACGACTGATTCAGCACTACCAACGTTGATGCTCAAAGTTTATCCTGGGCCGTGTTTCTGTTATGTTCAGTGAATGGTTTCAAATGGAAGGGCGTCAGATCATGCCTAGACAGATGGATATTAATGAGATTAGTAGAGGATTAAGCCAAGTGGCATAATTAAACAGGCATATTTCTCAACAGTACCTACACAATTTGGATACGGATGACTGCATTTTCCAGTGACGCATAGAAATGTAATTCTTTAGCTCATCTCGATAACATTGGCTGCGAATTCACCATACAAACGTGGTGATTGTTCCTTATTTAAACAGCATTAAAAAAAAATGTGTTATATTTAGGGACCTAGTATTACTTGTTTACTAAAAATATGGCAAGCAATGGGCCGCAGTAAGGTTTACTTTGAGAGCCACTGAACTAAAAGTATTTGCCAAGTTCTAAGTAATGGTGTCATGTAACACGCCTGCTTCATGTTACAACGAACACCATAATATACTTACTATCTATTGTGTTCTCTATCTGACTCTGTCTATACATAAGTCTGATAGCAGACTCATATTCAATTAAATATTTACGTAGTCAGGTCAGGTATGTATGTACCAGGCAGGCAGACAGAAGACATGTGCGTATTGAAATAATTATGTAAAGTTTAAACGATAACACCTAGTATGTGTTTTGTATTATTATATTACGATTAGGTATTAACTGATTAATAATTCTGTTTACGTATTGTGTGAACAGGTAATCCAAAGCGACGGTGTTGGTGAATTGAGGCTACTACGCAGGGAGACCAGGAGGGTGAGTAAGTGGATCTAAAAATACCGCTTTAGCAGAATCATCATTTTAAGCACACAATTCAATCTGTCAAATTTGATTTTCATCTTTATCGCTAACGCATTAGGTTTAAGGTTGATTGGGAAAATTTGACAGTGACGGGTAGCGTGTGTGTGCTTTCTGATTCTGCTAAAGTGGCCTTTATAGATCCCCAGTAATCCGAAGCGACGGTGTTGGTGAACTGAGACTACTACACAGGGAGAAAGCCCAAATTCCGTAGTTTCAGGCTTAGTTGCGGGTGTTTTGCGGAGTAGTCTCTCAGAAGGGCGAAGCCCCCCACAAACGGTACGACACGACATTACGACAAAGCGTTGTTGTTTAAAAAATTGTTCTACAATACTGTATGTTTTTTGTATTGTTTTTGGTACACTTTTTATTTTATTTTGTGTGGAAATACCTGAACTGTCGTCAAATAAATGCTTACTCTTACTTTCTTTCTTCACAAGTTTCTTAAAAAACCTTCGTCGCGTCGCGGCTGATTACAGGAGTTTTTAAAAAAGCGGCTTTATTACAATATTTGCACACAAAAACTTAGTACAGTTGTCAGCACACCAAGCTAACTGAAACTGTCAAATTTTCCCAATCAACCTTGAACCTTATGGTTTCAGAGATTAAAGTTGAAAATCTATTTAATAAATTTGACAGATTTTTGTAGCTTGATGTGCTGGCATCTGTAAATGCTGGTGGTCTACTTAGACCCCTGGATTGACTGGTAATCAAGATAAATAAATGCCTTGTGAACAGAGAAGATACGTTAGTTAGCCCATACTTATGTACTTACCTAACGAGTGGGTATTTCTAGGATTCTCTTGAATTTTGGTCAATGCTATTTTATCCTAAACAAATTCGTTATCCACGTACCTACATGACTAATTAGCCGACTAAACTAAACAAAGTATCGATGACGAATGCTTTCTGCATTGTATTTAACACATATTTTCTAACAAAGAGTGTGTATTAAATTAAAATAGGTAAAAAGAAAATGGCCGCGTATTAATTACACGGTAATTAACTGGAATGAATTTTAATTGAGTTCGTTTTAGAATTCTCTTATTATTTGTTAATTAAATACGGTGTTACACGGAAATTCTTTTCACGATGCTTATTAGGGGGTTTTTGGAATGCCTTACTCGAGTGTTTATTCGGGTTTACTTTATCACGCTCGGGATATTTTGTCGATTTTGTAGAATGTAGACTAGGTACGTAAATTAATTATTTAGGAATATGACTTATTATTTACTGTGAGAAAATACGGTGTAGGTACCTACGTACAGACCTAAAGTAGAAGATATTTAGTAAAGGGTAGTATTTAATCCTACAACTTTAAATCCAATATTTTCTATTCAAATATTCGAAGTTACCACCAAAAATACTGAATTGCACACTAAAGCTCAACAAATAAATCAAGTCTATTATGCTGTTTGATCTATAAAGCTAAACTGTTTTACTGAATGACTATCTGTTAACTAAAAATTATCCATCTCCAGTGACGTCGATCGTCTAGGGTTAGCGTTTCCGTCAGCAGGTCGACGGAGCCCCGCTGCACGGGGCTCCTGTTTCTGTACGCAGGGTTTAAACTAAGGAACCTAACTAACCGAAGCTCGGGGTGCCCCTGACGTTGACCGTCATGATTAAGTGTCGTCGTAATTTAGTGTGCTTAAATCAGTAGTTTTGTAATACAGTGAGTTATTAGGTGGGAGATCTACTCTGCTTGAATTTTAAATAGAGGTGCAATTAAAAATTCCCTTTTAGTAAATATATGACGTCACATGAGCAAAGCAGCTAAAAAAAAGCTAGTACTTAGTTAAATATACCTAACGGTACTTTGGTTTGCATAATTATAAAAATGGAGATCTTGAATAATAATATATTTTCTTTAGTAACTGATAAGCATTAAATAAAAAGTGTCAATGAACTTTAGACAGGATTACAACGCAAAGTTCGCATGCAGATTTTATCAGCACTTAGAACGCGCGTCTCATTCTTGCGACATTCCATTTACCTCTGACATTGACATGTTTAGCAATTTATGACATTCACAACAAGCTCAAGTGGGTGCTATACGTTACAATAATATTTGCAATGCACATACCTACACACATAATATTTGCAATTCAAAGTAAATCTTTAATATACGTAAATGAAGACTAGTGCATTATTTACGCATCAGGTCATTTGCCTAAGCCGACCATGACCACAAAAATCTCTTTTATAATCTTCAATTAATTAAGGTTAAGGATTTTTTAAGGCAAATGAGGATTCCAAAACTTGGGACCAAGGGTCCCTCCATCTTCCCATGACCCGACTAACATCTGTACGGCACAGCACTTCGGGACCGGATGAAGTGGCAAGGCTCCGAAAATAGCCACGCGCGCTCGCATTCCAGCGCCCAGACCAAATTTCGACTTCTCAAAAAGGAGGAGGTTCTCAATTCGGTTGTATTTTTTTATGTTTGTTACCTCAATTATGAACCGATTTGAACATTCTTGAAAAAAAAACTTTTTACAAAAAAATACAACCGACTTCTAAAAAAAACACTACAAAGTAAAAAATAACTTTAATTTCGGAAGTCGGTGTTTTTGTTAGTTTCTTCGTATTTTGACACCGACTTCCGAAATTAAAGTTATTTTTTACTTTGTAGTGTTTTTTTTAGAAGTCGGTTGTATTTTTTTGTAAAAAGTTTTTTATTTTTCACTTTTTAGTGGTGCCCCACACCTACCAACACCACTGCCAAATCGCAGAAAAGCAAAATACGCAATTTCGATTATCAAAGAATCATCTAAATAGTCAAATTCCAGCTATTTCGATTTAAAATCCAAAGTTCGTAACCGATTTCTATATAATTTAAATGGGACCAATCTGCAAGCATATCCTTTCAGATGAAACAAAAATTTTTCAAATCGGTTCATAATTGTCGGAGTTATGAGGTAACAAACATAAAAAAAAAAAAAAAAAAAAAAAAAAAAAAAAAACATACAACCGAATTGATAACCTCCTCCTTTTTGGGAAGTCGGTTAAAAAACGGGTAGCGTGATGTGCTTTCTGATCTGCTAAAGTGGCCTTTTTATACCCGCAGATCTAAATACAGTGAATTCTACCAAACTAAATAATTTTTCCTCCATACCATACTAAAGGTATTTAGGTCGTCAATACAAGTACGAAGTTAACAAGCGTTTCGCAACCAGCAGTTGTAAAACAGGAAAATTGGTAGCGAAGAAGTAGTCATTTGTTAGGTAAAGTTATAGAATGTTTAAGCTAACCAGTCGGCCTGAATCGGAGATAAGAACCTGTTTTGATTATTGCGTTTGCTGTACGATAATGGTTTATTTGTGCAATAAATCAAATGGTTGTATAAATACGTAACTTCTCTTCCACCTGCAGTGCAGTGTTTTGGCAAGTAGCTTGTTTTATCCTAACCAGAGGTAGTGCTGTTTGTTACATTTTCACGCCTAATTCGTGAAGAAAAAGATTAATTTGGATATCAAAATATACCGACCAAGTTGCAATATTAATAGGTCACAGGAAAGATTATGAAGGCGTTAAGAAATCAAAAGATGAAAACAAAATATTATGTAGGAAGGTACCTAGTAGACCTTCTCGTCTTGCTAGGCATTGTTGAAACAACCAGTCTTGAGACATTTTATAGCGCCTAAGTAAATACTAAAAACCGTGCCCTGGGATGGCATCATACTCGTAATACACACATTACCTACCTAAGTACCTACCATCTAACCCTCAAATTGACCTCAAATTAACTCTTCACTTTACATAAGTACGATTTTCCCTATGTACCATTATGTCAATAATACAAAAAGATATGTTAATAGCAGAATAAGGATAATCACTCACGAAACATCTTCACAGTTCATCTGAACTGAATCTAAAGAGTTTCCATACATCTTTGAACACCACTGTTTGGAAGACCAATACTCTCTAGCACTTTCTTGTAACTGTTCTTATACATATAAAAAACGCGGATTTACACATTTCGTGCTTGTACGAACTGCCTCGCAACCTCGAATGCCATGACTGAGTTATTTTTGTTGGCGACAAAACGAAGCCTATTATGTACAATTGTACGTGTATTTATAGGAACGTATGTAAGGTCGCGAATGCCGTAACTCCGTAAGCTGAATTGGAATGAAATTCGCATTTGGAAATTTGGGTTTGGGGGTATGGATATTGGTCGTGGTATCAAATCGTGATAGCAGCTGGGAAATCCTTAAAATCCTAATGTAGCTTAAAGGGATAAGCCATGAAAAAATTAGGATAGTCTGAGAAATGATATGATAGAAAATAGAAGAGAATTTTGATGGAAAGTAAAACTAGGAAGATTCTCTACTAGACGCTCAAAATTGGAAGTATTTTTGCTTAAATAGATAATTAAGTTATGGGGTAGTCGAAAGCGGCTCGAAAGGAATAGTGAAAAAAGAAAACCCTGGCTTGTGTGTCGCCCTATTGATTCGCAAACTTGGCTGACACACTGCCATCATGCGTGTAGCACTACCTTTTGTGGGGAAATACTCTATGAATGGATGCCCTCCGGGACTACTGAGGATTATGAAGGACTTCTACCTACTAAAACCCTAGTTCCTACCACTACCATAGGTCGGGCGCCCGGGATAGAAGTTTAGTTAGAAGAAGGATAGTTCGCCCATACACCCCTTGTGTGTATAAACTTACCAACCTGCTGCGCTTCTTAAACCTACGTCGTAGTAAACACGAATAAAAATAAACTATAAAAAAATAATCGAGTTCAATGCCAAACCTTATCACTCAATTTCATTATTTATTAGGCATTTTATTGGTATTTCATTCAAACCACTTAACTTTATCAACTAGATTGGTCACACTGGAAATGGGGAAAATACGTTATGGGTATTTTCATATTATGTTCATAAGTGTGGTAACACTTTTTGTTTGATGAGTGGGTTGTATTATAGATAACAGTTTATTTAATATAGATAACCAAAATCCTTTTCGGTAAAACTTTATTAGCTTTGGAAAGTAAATAATGACTACACGTATATGGTTTTGCGGGAAACAAGATACTGCGTTATCGAACTAAGTTCTATAGAAGTTAGTTTTACGTAATAATGAATGACCCGGATACACGCTACGTCTTGCCTGCGAGCATGCCTGCAGTCTAGGCCTGTGCAGTCATGTCATGACTGTACAAGAAGCCGGAACTTCTGGAACTGCGAGAGCTTCTTTCTTGCCGTTCACACTCACGTACTAATTTTATTACTAATTTTAATTTTATTTTAGTTATTTTTTTTTTTTAAAACATTGTAAACCCCATGGGTATGTTACAGAGATACAAATAATTATAAGAACTGACCATACACCTGTAACAAGCAATAAATGTGCATATTCGCAAGAAGTTGGAAGAATCACTACAGCGGTAATTCGTTGGATTCATGTTTTCTTAATAATTTTGGTTATGTGTATGTATGTATTTATTATAAATTGTATTTTTTTTTTCTTCCTCTCGGTTTGTCTTTTCTATATGTTGCACCTACCATGCTGTCTCTGCACCACCCTAAGGTCGACTGGTAGAAAAAATGCCTATGGCATTAAGTCCGCCTTTGTACATTACTTGTGCATAAAGTTTTAATAAAAAAATAATAAAATAAATGAATTTTGAATTTTGTATTGGTTTCTGCAGGCATGCTCTCTGGTAAGACGGAGCTTGTAGCCAGGGCATAAGGTAAATAATAAACCAATAAGCAGTTTTACTTTGCACATAAACCAAAGTTTACCTTTTAAACTTTAACAATAAATAAATCAATATAGCCTAATAGCTTTTACCCGCGAGTTCGTACAATCGTATACCTACCGCGTTTTTTTCATTCCCCTGGGAATTTCGGGAATTCCCCTCTTAGTGCTCTCTACACTCCCCAAGTAACATACATGCCAGATTTCAGCTTCTTAGGACCAGTGGTTACGGCTTTGCGTTGTCTGTCATTCACTCACTTGAGTAAGAGAACGGAAGAATTTTATATAAATATGTATTAGGATAACCCTTCCAGCAAACCAATTGATGATTATTTTGTTTCATATACTGAGTTTATGGTGTTCCAGCGAAACGAAAGTAGGCTTATAATGGAATGAGTTTTAAAATATCATGTTTAGAGTAAGTACTTAATTTCATACAATTGTAACTTTATACTTATAACAGGGCTCGTTTAAATTATTCGTTCAAACTTAACTTACAAGTACGTGAGGTTAATAAAAGCGAAAGTACAATGTAATTGGAGGTCGCTGTGAACTGTTAATTTTGATATTTAATATAACACGTTCGCCGCACTGTATCGTGGTGAGGAATTGGGTTACCAATTACCTACTTTCTCAGTTTTGGTCAGTGACTTATGTACCTACATTATTTTGGGTTTTAACTACAATATGTCCACTATGTTGGATTTCGATGGAGACTATCGCTTACATTCTACTCCTATATGCTTATAAAGGATTCTTCCTCCACTCCACTCATCCGTATTGCCATTAACGGAGAAACCTTCGGTTACTATCAATCAGTAAGCATAGAATAGGATACTCGTTATGTAGAATATTCAAAGTGTTCTTTACGTTGTACATAAACTTTAGCAAACGCTTCTATAGCTTGAACAAATCAAATCAAACAAAGGAAGTTGTACTTAAAAAGGCTTCGTTACAAAGATATTTGTAATTTTATTTAATTAATTGAGCTATGAAGTAAGCAAGGGTCTTAGTGCAATTAAAAAAAGGATTTGATTAATGTGTCTATAATGTAAAACGCTTATTTCCATGTTCTGAACATCCGGAAGAAGTTTATGTATATCGTCCTGTACACGGTGTAAAATACTCGAAAATATTACATAGGGTGACACTTTCTTTATTATATGTATGGATGGGCGACACAATGATTCCCGCACGGAACAAATATTTGTAAGACCTACAAGTATTTGTTCCGAGTCTGGGTGTTTTTCTATCTATAATATGTATGTATTTACAAAAAAAAAAAATGTATATAAGTAAGTAGTTTATCAGCCATCTCGTTACCATAACACAAGCATTAGGTTGCTTAGCTTGGGACTATATGGCGTTGTGTGAAATGTCCAAGGATATTATTATTATTATTTATTATTATTATTAATGGACGCCCTTATAGCTAACAGCGAAGAAGAAAACAAGAAGAAAAGGAAACGATGAAAGTACGTAAGAAGCTATAACAAATAATAATATATTTATTGTATAATGTAGGAGTCATATATATGTGGAAGCTTGTAATTAGCAAATTATATTACCTAAGCATGTTATTTATGTTTGTAATTAGTCTGTAAGCTTTCTTCAAAATAAACCAAATAAAATAACTGACAATTTGATTGCTGGAGGCCAAGTAGAGTGAAGACATGACTTAAAATAAAAATATGGCAACATATACCTACGTAATTTAACTTTCCTATGCGCTTATGCCGAGGCGGGAAGAACAAGATTATTTAATCTATACCTAATATTATAAGCTGCAGAGCTTGTTTGTTTGGTTGAATATGTCAATCTAAGGAACTACCTACTGGTTCGCACTGAAAATAGTACATTGTTATTCTAGGTTTGAAAGTAACTTATTTAGTCCCAAAACGGCGGGCGTTTGGAACCCGAGGGTGCGAGGGCGCCAATAGTTCGGGAGACTAAGGGCCAGTTTCACCGGTTACGGATAAAGTGTCGATTAGCCTATTAGGAACTTATCTGGCAGATGAACTAAAACTTTTGGTTTCACAGGTGTCGGATAGCGATATCTGGCAGATTTATTAAGTATTTGAGTATTATAAAGTATTATAGTATTATAAGTGTCGGTTAGTTATCTATCACATAACTAACCGACACTTTATCCGTAACCGGTGAAACTGGCCCTAAATAAGTCTTTCACTCCAGGTAAACACTGTGTTTTTCATTACGAATATAGAAGCACGAATAAGCTAATAATAAAACTATATCTGAATCTGATGAATTAATCATGTTAATACAAATCTCTGCTATTACAAAACTCAACAACTCGAAAAAAAAAACAAATGAGGATCGGATTGCCGCTTTCCCGCTTATTTTGTTTGTTTTTTCTGTGACCGGCCAGCTATTCAGCCATAACATTTTCATCATTGTTTTCTTTATGATTTGTCGGCTGTTAAACGATTCTGAAATACTTTCAACCCGCTCCTCAGGCAACTTTAGGCCTACCTTCCGAGTATGAGTAATGAAAAATCTTTTACTGTTGGATAGCCTATAAGCCTAGGCTAAAGGCTATAGAACTTTACGCTACAACCGAACGTGCGCGGGTCAGCTAGTTAAAATATAAGGCGAAAATTCAGGTTTTCTTTTGTCAATTAAAAAGTAAACTGTATGCCTGTATTAACGCCAGAACAAGGCAGTCAAATCGGAAAAGCTAAGCAGCTGATTTGAAACTAAAACTTGTTGATAAGCTGCTAAAAATATCACGTGACCCCTAGTGAAAAATCCAAATGGAAAAATACTTTGCTCCACCCGGGAATAGATCCCACGATCTCATATTCAGCAGTAGCACATGCGACTACTGAATAGACGAGAAGGTCTACTAAAATACATACATTATAATAACCCCTAGTACCTATCTATATTATAGCCAATTTGTCATAAACAATAAAAAAAAATAAGTGAATTACTGAAGCGCACAGCTCTTCTGTACAGCCGACACCTACCCATTGTGAACGATATTCAGGATTTCAGGCGTAATCTGTGAGGCAAATCTCTTATTGATGGGGTCTGACTTTGTGAAGGGACGAAGGGTTCTTTTGTAATATATCTCTAGCAGTGATTTATTTAGTGCTTATTAGGTACGAGAACCTAAGACAGTGAAATAGGTACTTATGTAAGGAGTGGAATTCACCAATGAAACTGATCGCGATAAAGCTGCGTTCAAGAGTTGTCGTTGTCAATATTCCATAAACAAACTCAAAAACTGCTGCACCGATTTTCATGCTGTTTTCGCCAATGGATAGAGTGGTTCTCGAGGAAGGTTTTAGTATGTAATTTGTCAAGCGGGCACATCAGCTACTGCGATATAAACTACGTAAAGTAACAGTACCTACCTACACACATAACGGTACATATAGAGTCAATGACGTAGTATAGGCAGTCTCGTAGGTTCAATTACAGTAATTAGAACGTCATAGTTACACTTCTATGTGAATGTTCATCTCCGGAGATTTCTCATGGTAGCGCTAATTAAAGCAGTGAAATTTTGTAGACTGGTGGCGACAGACGTTTTATAGGTATAGAAGTTTTAACGTAATCTGTACATATAGGTAAATGTGTCAGTAAAGAAAACTACACACTGGCTAACACACTAAGGTTTCCAAAACAGAAAAAATATAACCAACTTCCAAAAAAAAACACTGCAAAGTATAAAATAACCCAAATTTCGGAAGTCGGTGTTTATGGTTTTGTATCTTTGTTTTTTTTTTTAATTTTAACTTTTAAGTGGTGATGCTTGGACGACGTCTTCGTCTACGCAGAATTCGAAATGAACTAAAATACTCATAAAATAAAATCTACTACTACTAAAGCCAGACTGAATTTAATTTTTATGCTGCATCGAACTAAAAAATAATCGCATAAATCGGATCAGAAATCTCGGAGTAAACGGTGTATACATACATAAAACAAAAAAAAAACCCGTATTGGAGAACCTCTTCTTTTTGTGGAAGTCGGTAAATAAAACTGTTACAGACATAGATGAATGTAATGTAGAAACTTCTAGTTTTGGGTCGATATAAGCCTTAAACACCAATAGAAAAGAGCCAATGAAAAATCTCAGTGTCAAATATGTAAGCTCCGTTTTATCCGGGATTGACCCAAAATATCCCGAGGATGACCCAGGATTAAAGGCACCCCTGGCGAAGGTTACAACACAAGACTATATTGGTTGGATAGAACAACTGATAACAGAATTAAATAACGGTCAGGAGTAAACAAATACAAACGTTCAATACAAATTAAAATACAAATGCTTGATGTAACTTACCATCTGTTTGCAAGCTGATCAAAGTTAACACTAAGCAGAGAACAAGTGCCACTAACACGAACTTGTGAAGGCTTAACTGATTTAGTATGTAGATTGCAACCACGTTTATACTTGAAAGCATTCTTTATTCTATACACTGGCTTCAGCTTTGTAGACGACGTTTTCATGTAACGGATGCAGATACGATTAGAGTATAATGTGATGGGGTAACATCAAGGAGTTTCTATTTAGGTTTCAAAAGAATACCCACATTGAACCGGAGAAAGCTATCAGTGGTTTGATTAAGCGTGAAGATAAGACTAGATATTAATTAAAATTCAGACGTGGCTGTTAACAACTGTGTTTGAACTGATTTTTAACGCAAAATGTTCAATGGCAAGAAGCCGATATACTTTTATTTTCTTTTGAATCCATTAAAGCATGAAAGTCACCCAAGTACTTGAAACAAATACAATCACAAAATTACGATGGCAGATGTCCTTTGGAATAACAGAAGAAAAACATCTCGCAGCAGCGTGACCGTGACTTACGTTCTAAATGAGCCAGTTTATTATGAATAACCGTTAATTATGAACAGACTATAATTGTTTAAAACAATATGGTAATTGATGAAAAGGTAATTCACCTGTTTCTAGTAAATGAAGACAAAATTACTAAGAAATTACCGAAGGTAGATTCATCAAAGAAAACTAGACAACTCAAGCCGAAACCAATGAAAACAAACGGAAGGAAAAGATCACAGCTTCAACCAACAAACAAACTCTCATCAATGAAATTACCAGCAATGACGTAGATATAGTACGTGGGTAAATAATAACAAAAACCAATCAACTGCCTAACACACAATATAATCAATTTGAGTCATTCGATTAGCGAAATATAGCAACAACACAATAACTTTTATAAGAAAAACACCATGAAAGTGCCAACCCGTAAAATCTTGGTGGTAAACAAAGTTCTGGGGACACTCATCTGAAATTTTCCCCTCATTCATGGTATCATGGCTTATGTCGTTAAGAAAACTCCCTGTGGTAAAATTAATTCGATGGGAACCATAAGATGTTCGACACGGGTGTCGAATTGGCTACGACCTAATTAGGTTGTGACCCAATTACTATTTTAAAGGGTCCCGTTACGAGAAATCGGTTGATTCGTCAGATTGATGCGTCGTTATATAGAATCAATCGCGGTTCAGGCCGTTAAGTTTCCTTCCTTTGTTGATGAAGGTATTGTATTCAAAAGGAAAGGAACCGTTGAGGCAGCTACTGAAAAATAGGGTACCCTGTTTATTAACATGATCTAGTTAGGGACAAGTTACAACTTCGATGGATTCAGATTGCAAGACAGCCGAATAAAAATAAAACAGAATGTACCAAGTAGAAATGAACAAATTGGTTTCTTTAATCATGCTTGTCGACTTATTGTCTTCGGAAACAATAAATTTATTGTTTTTCAATTGTATTATTATTCATCAACGTCACGTATTATTCCGTTATGGTATTAATCAATACGAGAGAATACCTAATCAATAAATTCTTGTAATTTATTTAAAAACGGTAATGAATGAGTTTTTCGCCAAGGAATTAGGTTCTAATGGTGCACTTGGGTAACTGCAGTATACGACAAAATTTACGAGTATTGCAGTGATAAATAGCTTGGTAACACTTTTCCAATTTTCGAAATTCCACAATGTCTCGATAAATCACTTCAAAGCGTGCTATTATCAATTATCTGCATTGGCAACACCTTTCACAGTCGAGGTTGAATCGGGCACACATTAATAATGTTGTCGGTATTAAGTGCAGACCGTGTAAAATGTCGAGTTAAGCGGAAATAGAAAAAAAAAAATAAGTACTTGTCATGCTGTTCCATGACTATAAAATAAGATATTGGAGGTATATTTATGTTAAAAATAAAAGATACAAGCTTCATTGCCTAGTTTTTTGCTTTCATCGAGTCACGATTCACAACTAAAATCTGACTTGACGTATTGTGTATTTTCCCGCTCCTTGGATTCACTTTAATTTCAAGAGCTTTGCATGCGAGCTAATCAGCAAACCTGTAACAGTTTTTTATCTAACTGCAAAGAAGGTACCATGACCTCTTGGAACGCTGGTTGCTGGAGTAGGGAGCACTGCCCTTAGGGAAATACGACTTGAATAGTTTATGACTTTACTTTAGAAAGTGCAAGAGCTGCTAATATTCTTCATAATATACATATTGACTGCGTTACCCACATACCTCCCACAGAGTACTTCACATTTTAGCCAGCACCCCTTCGGGATAATACGGCCTACCGTAATTTATTTCCACGGTCCCAAGAAAAATGTAGAAAATACGTCAGAAGACACAAAATGAATGGAAAATTTTATGTTGCACAAGTATGATTTTGTTCAAGAATGATATTAAGTACAATCGTGCAGGTCATGTTCACAAATGAACAGGTAGGCATACGGTTCCGCGTTTTTTAAATGAATTCGTCATGGAGTAAGAAATAACTTACACAAATACCAGTCTGCGGAGTAAAATAAATATGCGTAACAAAATAAACCTTGTTATCAGCACTTCTAAGAGTAAAGAGAAGTTAAGTAGGTACCTATGTTTCGAAGTATTTTTAGTTCCAAGCGTCTTTGTGTCCAGTTCGTGACCTTCCTTTTGGCATGCCTTAAGGGTCATAAGGTAAATCCTGCCAGGGTGGCTAGATTGTTCGTGAAAGATTGCCGCGGAATTTGAAGGGGTTTTTTAGTCATACCCCTCAACTCCCCGCATCCATTCTATTCAGAGCTGGAGGAGTAATTTGATTATTTCCGCAATGAGCCAAAGACATGGCAAAACCTAATTATAAAATCCCATACTGATTAAGGTTTTTCAAGCAGAACTACTGCTTGAAAAACCGAACACTTTCGAAGTTATGAAGTACAGATAGACCGATAAAGCCAGTTAAGATGTAGCACAATACTTTGACAAATGATCATGCTACCCGCATTAGCACTCAGTCGATGACGACAAATGGCACAGGTTCGTAAAACGTCAACTAATCAGTTCGTCAGGATCGGAATCGTTTAGTAGACGAACGAAGACATAAAATGTTACAGCTATATAGTACTTACTAAGCGCTAGAGCTTATACGGCAATTTTTAAACGATGGATTTTGTTATATTTGTTTATTGACTACTATTCCGCCTGATGGTAAGTGATAGACATAGTAAGTAAGTGACAAAGAGGACGACGATGAAGTGCGCTTGCGTAGAAGCAACCAATTTAGTCTTGACTTAAAGACTATAAGGTCAAAATAGCATCCAGGTAACACATCTATAAGACTAGAGACTCCAGAAGGGATTTCTACGCTTTAGCTGTTTATAAGATTTGTACATTATATACTAAAAGCTTTCAGAATTGACTCCCGAAATTAAAGACTTAACATCCCATTCATAAAAGTTCTATTTTCTTACTCAAGTATTTTCTACGGAATGAATTCTATTCTTAGGAAACTTCTAGAAAAAATCTACGTATCAAAATAACCGGACTGGTCTAAAGTCTCATTTTTACACGCCAACTTAGCTTAAATGTGATGTAACTTATTACATAAGTTCGTATCACGCCAACAGTTCTCCGAACTCTGACCTCAAGTCTCGAGACTGCAGGTTACTTTTAAAGACAAGATCTAAGACAAGCGGTGTTCTTATCGCAGCCAAGTTGCGGAGAATTTTGGTATGCATGAGTGACAAGAATTCAAATCACTTCAAACATTAGTGATCTTGAAATAGGGAGTTTGAAATATGTATATAATATATGTTTTGTCATAATATTATATGTTTTCACTTTGATCACTTCAAAATCTGCAAATCTGGTTTTGTCTAGAACATGATAATTTACATCATCTTCTAATATAAAAAAATCTCGTGTCACCGTGTTTGTTATCGAACTCCTCCGTAACGGCTTGACCGATTTTTATTACCGAACTAGCTGACCCGCGCAACTTCGTCTGCGTCACATTTTCCATTATTGCTCCGCTCCTATTTGTCTTAGCGTGATGATATATAGCCTATAACCTTCCTCGATAAACGGGCTATTTAACACTGAAATAATTTTTCAAATCGGTCCAGTAGTTTCGGAGCCTATTCAAACAAACAAATCTTTCCTCTCTATAATATTAGTGTAGAAAGGTCGTAGGCTATTTTGTTCTTTATGTGGCAAAACAACGAGTGTCGAGTCAGCTAGAAATCTATCTTAGTTTCATTATGATTTATGAATCAGGTGGTATTCAATTTTCTATGGCATTATCTTCAAACATTTTGATTCATCGATCTGCAGGTTGTTTTCTTTTATAGTTTTTTTTTGTACTTGAGTCGGGTTTGCTCTTGACTCAAGTCTAAGTCAGAAGTGACAGAGACAAAGTCGATGATGGAGTGAACTTACTCAGAAGAAGCCAGCAGTGCGATTCTGTAAGCATGTCGAAGTGAACGATAAGTGGGCTGTCAAACCATACAAACAAGATGGCATGACAGCTCACTTGTCGTTCACTGCACCTAAGTGATTACAGCGAGATGTCAACAGAATCGACCGCTCTAACTTTGAAGATGATTTTAACTTACTTGAATCTTGAAACTTGAATTCTAAATATACGTATTTATTGTCGACATGATATCGTATCCTAATTCCTCTCCTAAAGATAAGGGTCCAGTAGAATTATAGCTGGCTTTGTGACGGCGATAAGCGTTCCGCAATAAAATGGATAATTCGTTTTGATATCTTTAACAGAAGCCAGAGTTACATTTGAACTTGTATTTCACACTTTGGTGGTCTCAGAAAGATGTTTAAAGGTATTATAAAATAGTATGGTTCATTTCATGATGGGCTTTGGGTTTTCAGGTTCGGAATTAAGCGCTTGTCTGCCACATTTTAAGCTTATATTTTGTTTTGACTTATGATTTCTCTAGGAGTCAAGAATCTTTAAATGCATTCCGTTAATAGATCTAAAACAGAAATCAGCGAAAAGAAAAACTTATAGAACACCCGTCGTGAAAACAGTTTTTCTTCTCACACTGAGACCGTCATGGTGTATGTTGAAGTTTATCGGCAGTAAAATCGAAGTTTTTAAGCAAACGTTTATAACTTGTTTCCGCTTCTTATTTTTTAAATGGCTGCACTCTTTTATCGAGTTTACTTCTTTATGTAACATTTATAAACACAGCGACAATATTCTCTTGAACAATTTGGTGTCTTGACTTCCCAAATTCACATTATGAATTCATTACCTTTCCAACAGACAAACGGAGAATCAAACTTTCGTCCGCCGACATCTTAAGTTTTTAAAGTAAACGAATACCTGCTAGCCTGATGAACTACCTACTAACTTCATAACTTAGTCTCTGCTGAACATGCTTCTCTGCGTTATAGCAAACTTTCTGCAATAGCTTGCGGGGGAAATATTATAGCTTTTGAAGCTCTAACTGAAGGCATAACTTTCATTAGATAGTTGTAATAAGTTTGACTGTATGTGAGATACTGTAGCTTTGGTATCAGGTAGACGCATAGTGAAAACTTAATAGGGAGATCACGATTTCACCTTGAGGTCTCGTTAGCGCTATTTGATATCTTTACTAGCTAATCCGGGCAATTTCATCGTATTGGTCGTAGCGTGATGTTATAATTTTACTAACTCAAACCAGCTGGTCTCTTCTGTTGACATCTCACCGTGTTCACTTAGGTGGAGTGAACGACACGTGAGCTGTCATTCCATCTTGTTTGTATGGTTTGACAGCTCACTTTGTGATAACTTCACCCACGCCTTCACTTCGACATGTTTACAGAATTAACCGACTGTAGTTCCTGTGATCAGCGAGTTCGCACAAACAAACTCTCTAGATTTAAAATATTAGTATTGATTTGACCATGTAGGTGAAAATTCTTAAAAACGAGTGCGAAACGCACCTGTTGTAAATACACAGATTTGATTTTAGTCTTATCTTCTAAGTTAGGTTAGGTTAGGTTATAAATACGTTTATATGCCAAACGCCATTGCTTAAGCAATGGCGTTTGGCATATAAACGTATTTGTTTGGAATTAGAGTAGGAAAACGACCAAAAATCTAGCATGTTAATAACATAACAGAATAAAAGGCTTGACCCCTGAAAAACTACATCAAGGATTTTTTTTCAGATTCTTACGTAAATTTAGAAAAAGCTCCTCACTCCTACGCATATGATTATTTTATAGCCTCTCAACATTCAACTGAGCTATCTTAGTCCCTGAATAGGACCAATTTCAAAGTTTACGACTAGATCCGAGCCTTTTTCTATAAAAACTGGTAACCCAAGTTCGTTTATTGCGGCCTTGGCAGTAATCTTGTTCTACAGTTCCGCGAATACTTAGTATGAGCATACATTAATGCAAGAATACATACGGACAAAAACGGTCTTAGTACCTCAAATTGCTTTGTTTAATTTACATTAAGCGTGAGATCACGATGAGACGGTGTTTTGTGTAAAATAAAGTTTTGCTTTTAGAGAATTTTAGTTTGAGTTACACTTAGAAACTCTTTTCATAGGGAATAATGTACCTACTTAGGTGGTTAGGCACTGGTCCTAAAACTGAGCTGGCCCGGTGGCGCTTCATGGAACTGGCCTGAACTGGGAGCTTATAAGGGTAGTTGACATCCAGTTTAAACTGTAGCAACGCAAAGCAAACAGTAGTATCATTTGACAATTATTTGCACAGTAATAATTGGCCAGCTGTTTGTTCCGATTCCCTGAAATAACAATTTTCATGTAAACAAGCACGTTGCGCAGTCAGCACATAAAAGTAAATATCCCGAATTTTAATTTCGCAGGCCATTGCACGAGAATGCAGTGATCACGTTCCGTACTTAAATAGCAGACAGGAAGTCTACCATGATTGTAGCAGTGCTATAAAGGCTTAATAAATAGGAGGCGGTAGATGTCCCCAAGGATGTCCATGTCCTCGATTAAAGACTGATGGAAAACGAATGGGGTCAATTAAGTGAGAGGCACGCGCACAGTGGTCTTCCTTGGGAACATTTTTAATACGTCGCGTCTGCTGTAGCTATTATAACCGCCTATTAAACCGCATTACGGCATTTGCGAAATATTTATCGTCTTCCGGCGTTTGTATTGTGTTCATTTTCGCATAACTGCTGAGTATTACGTACTTTGATGTACTTTTGTTAGTCATTGCGGTTACAAAAACTAGTTTGGTTGTTTTATTATTATGTTAAATAATTGCTTATCTTAATTTATTTATGTGATGATTAAACTTAAATATTTAAAAGAACTGCTAGTTTATTTTGAGCAGCTCTGCGAACTTTTCTGAAACTACGTACTTACCTACATTGAATTATATTTAACTAATTGATTTAAAAAAAAAACTACCCACAAAAACTAGGAAAAACATCTAATTGCTTGTGAGTAATAATAAAAAGTAAAATAAAGTAAGAACATAATCTATTTAGGAATGAAAAGATTTTCCGAGCCGAGTAAAACTCATTTGGCGCGAAAAGCTCACATTTATTCTGCTAGAACAGCCATTTCTGGCTTTAGCAATCCCAAGTATTCGTTTTTTGGTGTAGAATAAAGGGATTCGGAGATATTTCCACTCATTTCTTTCTAAAATATGTTTAAAGGTACGCAGGTCATAAGGTTCTTACTCCTGTTCCCTAATTTATCTTTTTCAAAAGAAATCCTACTAATATTATAAATGCGAAAGTTTGTGAGTATGTATGGATGTTTGTTACTCTTTCACGCAAATACTACTGAACTGATTACCATGAAATTTGGTATGTAGGTAGCTGAAGACCCAGAATAACACATACTATATCCCGGATACTTTTTATCCCGGAGTTCCCGAGGGATCGGGATTTACACGGGAATAACGAGAATTTATACGCGGACGAAGACGCGGGCGGTCTTTAGTCAAATATAATTTGAGACGCCTCGACTGCAGCAGTGCGATTCTGCAAACATGTCGAAGTGAAGTGCTTGGGTGAGTTGTCATTCCATCTTGATTACTTGGCAGCTTACTAATTGATCACTTTTCCCTGTTCATCATTTCGATAAGTTACAGAAATGACCGGCTGGTCTAGACAATTTATTTATTAATGAGCTAAGCCTTAAAATACACACGTAAACACCACTTAACTCTCATTATTACTGATAACTAGGAAATGCGAAGGTCACAGAAACCTGTATGTGAGAGAAATAAATATTAATGAGGTCCAAACACGTGTGTTGGGTTGGGTGACAAAAAACAGGTTCAAATTATTCTTGATAGGTTTTTTGAACGTGTCTGAGTAACCTATTAACGCTGATGGAATTTTCATTTTTATTAGACATGTCTGATGAGAACAAGGTATTTTTAATTCAGGGGCTGCAGAAAGAGTCTTGCTATCGGCAACAGCGATTGTTAAGTTTCCAAAATGTTTGGGATTGGCCAATTGGCCAAGTGGCGCTCGCTTGACGTTTCCGTTGTGCGCGATTTGATAATCCTACATATTTTGGATTTTTGTTATAGCTGATAGTCCGTTTCTTTGTTGGCTTTCTCGGTTGAATTAATAGGCAAGAGGTATCTATTATGTATTTATTTATATGAATCGTACATTTAAGTAAGACTACCTACAGTACTGTCTTTCCTTTCTCTTTAAAATCCATCCAAAGATTGTCTTAAAAAGATCGCTTTTAGCGATAAGGCCGCCCATTGTGTCACCCTATGTTATGTTTCTTCTTGTAGTCTTTTCTGTAACTTATAGTATGGTGTAAATAATAAATTTCTATTCTATTAACGAGAGCTCGAAAAATAAAGGTGTTGCAATGGGAGAGCTCAATGCGGCATGCGAAGTGGCGAGTCTTTGACACACCGAAGAAGTCACGGTCAACTTTTAAGGTCTGACTTTAGATTTTATTTGTTGCCATGGAAACTTAAAATTAGCATTGCTGAATCGACACGAACTGTGTCTTGTATCGGGAATCAGACGCTGTTCAAGTGACGGGTTGTCGACCTTGATTGGTCTGTAGAATGTACAGTAATTTGGACCCTTTCGGCCTTCAACTGAGCCAAGCTTAAAACCGCAAATGCGAACGATATATTGGAGAGACTGCTAATCACAAAGCTTTTAATCAGGAACACTAATATGTTGGGATTGGAAGAATATTATTGGTTGTCTCGGCGAAATGGTCAGAAGACATAGCTGACATTGCAGGTAAAACCTGAAAGAGGTTAGTCCAGAAACGTGGGGTTTAAAACAAAAACAGAGACGCCCCTGCTCAGCAGTTGGGCTTTAGATAATAATATAAATAATAATAATAATAATATCCTTGGACATTTCACACAACGCCATATAGTCCCAAGCTAAGCAACCTAATGCTTGTGTTATGGTAACGATATGGCTGATAAACTACTTATATACATTTTTTTTTCGTAAATACATACATATTATAGATAGAAAAACACCCAGACTCAGAACAAATACATGTAGGTCTTACAAATATTTGTTCCGTGCGGGAATAGCGCAGCAGTCGGTCGCTCAACCACTGCGCCAACCGTGTCGTCAAAATAGATAATGATGATGAGGATGATAATTTTAACAACTGAAATGGCAAACCATTTTAAATAGTAGGTACCTATACTTACCTACATATTTGTTACTGGGAACTAGAAATAGTAACCGTAGACCATTACAAAAGAGACCATTTCAGGAAGTTAACTTTTTGGAATATAATTATAGCAACCTATTTAGCTAGGTCAAATCAGGAAATATTTTATAAGGAATTAACTGTTCAGTTCTTGAGTATAAAAAAAATCAATAGTAGGAAATTATTAATATACCTACTTACATTTTAAATAGTAGTATGTATTTTTAACATACAAAGTAATACCTACTTGGCCTTTGCATTTCGTAATTATATATTTTTTATAAACAGTTAACGGTAGTCAGTGTTCGTGATAGGTTTTTTATTACTAACACTTACAATGAAGTATGAAATAACAATGTGCTTCATAAAAAAACAGTTAGTTACAAGAAGTTGTATAATTATTTAGCAACTAGTGTCTTACAATAAAATACCTACTCTATATATTGTGTTCTATTGTCTAATTTGTTATTCAAAGAAAAACCGTCTCTGCACTGGTTGCTAAAATATGTATTAATAAATGCCTAACAGAAATAAGAAGGCTGTTGGAGGCTGCATGTAGAAAGAATGATCCCCACCGTAGAAAACCGCATGGCTTGGACGCGTCGTATTTTGTCGCAATCCTTTGCAGGGACGGAACGACAAAGAAAAAAAAACTTTTTACAAAAAAATACAACCGACTTCCAAAAAAAAAACACTACAAAGTAAAAAATAACTTTAATTTCGGAAGTCGGTGTTTTTGTTAGTTTCTTCGTATTTTGACACCGACTTCCGAAATTAAAGTTATTTTTTACTTTGTAGTGTTTTTTTTTTGGAAGTCGGTTGTATTTTTTTGTAAAAAGTTTTTTATTTTTCACTTTTTAGTGGTGCCCTACACCTAACAACACCACTCCAAAATCGCAGAAAAGCAAAATACGCAATTTCGATCATCAAAGAATCATCTAAATAGTCAAATTCCAGCTATTTCGATTTAAAATCCAAAGTTCGTAACCGATTTTGATATGATTTAAATGGGACCAATCTGCAAGTATATCCTTTCAGATAAAACAAAAATTTTTCAAATCGGTTCATAATTGTCGGAGATATGAGGTAACAAACATAAAAAAAAAAAAAAAAAAAAAAAAAAAAAAAAAAACATACAACCGAATTGATAACCTCCTCCTTTTTGGGAAGTCGGTTAAAAAAGAACAGAAATAAGGTAAGATTTATTGATGTAGGTATAACAACTAAAATCGAAGTAATCGACCGCTGCTTTTTTTTAAAATCTACATTTGGACATAGTTTTATTGCCTAAAGCTATAATAGCAGACGCACTGTTTTTTTTCTATAAAATCTGTTCACTTACAAAAATACAACGCCTTTAAAAAGCATACCCAGGTGATAAATACTTACTCCAAAAGTATTGTTTTTAATTTTTTTTATTTGAGATGGGTTTGCTCTTGACTTTCGTCTTGGTCAGAGATGACAGAGACAAAGTCTACGATGGAGCGAGCTTACCCAGAAAGAGCCTGTTTACTCTAACTTTGAAGAGATTAGGGTTGTAGGCATTCGGAAACACAGACGCAGGCAGAGAGTTCCACTCCTTTGCTGTGGGCATTATAAAAGACGTTTGGAAACAAATGACTTAGTGCGAATTCGTGGAATAGCAACAAGGTAGGGATAGTGAGTTGCGGTGCGTCTGGATGTCCGATGGTAGAAGGGGGCCGGTGGCATGAGTTCGTGGAGTTTTTGAGCACACTCACCGAAGTACAATCTGTAGAAGACCGACAAGCAGGCAACCTTGCGGCGATTAGTCAAGCTGTGAAGCTGAGCATCCACCAGTTTTTCGTCGCCGATGAGCCTCTTAGCTCTGCGTTCCAACGAGTCAAGTGCGGCAAGCTGGTACTTAGCTGAGTCATCCCAAAGGTGGCTGCAATACATGCAGGATCACACTTGTGCTTTGTTATGGGTTAAAAACTGTCCAGGCCTGAAGTATCGCTTCACTCTATTCAGGATGCCCAGCTTTTAGGCTGCAGTTTCTGTACTCAATGGTGGCGCCGAAGTTCAGGCGGGATGATTACGGGGGAAATATTTATAGAGAAACTAAAAATACTCGTAAGACTGAACGGAATGCTAAACAATTTTGCGTGTTGTAGTTCATTCTGCCTAGGTATTCGATGTTAAAGTATTCAATACGCAGACTGGCGCCGCAAGTAATAATCAACTAGTTTCTGCCCGTTGAAAGTCGGATATAGTCTTTATTTTGGAACGATGTTCCTAACCAAACGGCGAATTTCCGATTTCCGTTTTATATAAAAGTACCTATCTATCCACATGTCCGTCGAATCAAATAGACATGAGTTATCAACCTCTTACCGCATAATAAAATGTTAATCCGCGACTAAGTCTTTCTGTACGAGTGATATTTCGAATACATAATATATCACATTTCTTCCTTCCGTTCTCAGCTTAAATAGTTGCCTATCCGTCAATGGAGATCCCTCAGATCCCTCTGCATGCTCTTGAGTATTTTGAAACAAATCTATGGCATTGGCGAACTATAAGTGTTTAAAAGTTCCTTCAATTTCCTCCGTTTTTGTTATCAGTCACTTCTTACTGTGTGATATAATAAACAAACAAGTAACGTTAAGTAACGTTTTGTTTAGGAATGAAAAATAGTCTAGACTTCTCTAAGTCTAGACTCACACACACACACACACACAGCACAGCTTGCAATTAGTTCCCTAGATACTCTTATCTAGGGAACTAATTGCAAGCTGTGTTAACAATAATGATCAGGGTTTACGTATAATAGTAACACGATATTGCAAACAGGTGTGATGATTACTATGACCTTATGGCTATCATAGGTATTACGAAAGTTGTTGAAAATAATAATAATTAGTTGTACACTGGAGCTACCGACTATGCATGACTTGAAGTGGCAGGGGTCGGCCATGTCAGTTCTAAGGCTGCAATCACAACAGGCGTTCAACTGACAGACTGGCTAACACGAGCAGAAGGGTTAAGAGAGAAACTTTGGAGATTGTGAATAAGCAAGTATAGCGTTAGTTGCTAGACGAAACAAGAATTTAGCGAGGCGAACAAAATTAGAAAGATGCAGAACCAGGCGAAGTCTAAGACAAGCATTTGGCTACAAAGGGCCGAGCTGATTGATGAAATCAGCATAAAAAAACCTGTCAATACAGACAAACATACCAAAACATTTCCCCTTTGTTTCTAAAACAAGCAACCACTTGGCAAACATTTAACCAAGCCAAGCAGAAACAGACAGACACTCCAATTTATGTTAATAAATGATGTAACAGCGCTTTATGAATCTCTTTATGGTTAGAACTGTCGTTCGATGCAGTTACCTACGTTATTATTTACGATAAATGGCTGAACTACAATCACCGACCATGTCATTCCATGGAATAATGTGGGTGATTAGCTAAGTACCAGATGTATGCTATTTCCTGATGTTGCATGACCGAGGTTAACCGTGGAAAGGTAAGGTGTCCATAAATAAAGTGGAAGTTATGAATTTAATTTAATGCTATCGACTTTACAAGGGAACTGTAAGTAGATAGTGGGTAAGGTAATTATGGAATTTAAATGGAGGTTGATAGGACACAGGTGCTTCCTCTTAGGTCAAGGTGCGGTGAAGACAAGGTAGAGTAAGGCAGTGACAGAGTCGTGTCCAAAGATTGGAAGAAATGTTGGTCATCCGGCATCGAGGTGGGCAGACGACATTTTTGCCTTCACTGGTAAAATCAGGACGAGGTTTGAGATTGGCACAAGAAAAGTTGCCGAGCGGCAGTAGGCGAAGTCAGGTTGAGGATGAAGGTATCCCAGGAGGTTGTAATTATTGAATTATAACCTCCTGGGATACCTTAATCCAAATCCAAAACTTTCGGAAGCGCGCGAAATTCAAATACCTCTGGGTCTGAATCAGGTGGTACAACCACTGACCACGGAGGCGGTTAGTGTCACCTGTTTAGCACCACCCGGGGACCACGTGTAGGGATTCGCTGACGGGTGAATCCTACGGACGCGGGTGACTCGGCCCCTTAGATAAGTCTGCGTTACGGCCGCGAATCGTATTTTGTTCAACATACAGCTTCACACTGACAGGCAAATTGCAAAAAACATAAAAATATTTGAATTTCGCGGGCTACCCTGGAGCTGCCACCTTAACTGAATGCAGTTAAATGTTTTTTTATGTCCAGAAAGAAACCTTGTTCTTGACTAAAGCAGGTATTGGAATAACTAACACAAGTTCTTTCATCTCTCTTTTATCGCCGCAAGCTGTAAGAATACTACATGCCGTGGTAAAAGCTAAGCTGAAAGCCATAAATTCTCTCAAGGTCGCGCTTTTCACTACCTTGGCATTATAGCATTTTTCAGGAAAGGTTATGACGTAATAATTTTGACGCGTGCCTCTGAAAATCCATAAAATTAATTTTATTACGAACGATGTTGTGTACTTGTATGTCTTTAAGTGTTTTACAAGAAACCTTACAGGATGTTATTTTTGGTGCAAGGTAGCGCTTTTTCTAATTAAAATGAAATCAAGGCTCATACAAATGACTTGCGTGAATATAATGTGATGGAGAATTTTTATAAGTGAGATCATCATAATGCCGAGTGTGTGTCGATGACCTAAGCAATGCGATGAGGTTTTGCGCAGAGACTTCATGTAGGTCCAATTTGATTCAGAATATTAAAATGAGCTATGAACATCTAAAAAACCAGCGACAGCTGGGCTTGTTGGTTAAGGAATTCAGTTGGAAAAAGTTATAAAAATCTCCGAATTGAATATACACGGAGCCATTTTTGTCGTCTTATAAAGGCCTTTAGTGTAACCAATATAAAGTACGTCTAGGCACGATTATTTTTTTAAATAATTCATAAGATAATAGGTAGGTACAATAAAAATAAATTATGCATTAGAATTATAAAACACCCTGTCAATAATGCAGATATGTACAAGATACCCTATAAAAAGTATCTGAAATACAACATGCAAGATACTATTAAAATAAGTATTTGAGATACCAAATAAAATATGGGGCAATTCTGTGGATTTTATTAAGGCATTTCGAGCCAAAAAAAAAATGTATTCGATCAATAACCAAAGCCCAACCATTAGATAGCTGTGTCCCACTCTTTAAAAGTTTAAAAATATTACCACTCCCATCTATATATTCGAACTTTGTATCTTTGTACGTAAAAACATAGGTTTATTTAAATTACGTAATGATGTTGTGGTAAGAAAAAGCAGAGATATCCACAAATTATGTGTACTTACCTAAACAACGAATTAAACTATTCTCCAAAAATGTTCACCGTATGGCAATTCGTATTTGTAATAAATTACCTAACGTTTTTAAAGATCTTAATTTCATGTCTTATAAAAATAAAATAATTTGATTTCCTATTATTTAAGTGTGAGATGAGTTTTTAAATGAAAAGTTTGACAAATTTAAATTGGACGACGAATTGCCCTTACATTCGTAATGATTGAATTTAATTTAATACCTATGACATTGTATTGCACTGTATTTTATTAATTTCTGACATTATATTTAGTATTCCTTGACATTATTATAACTCTTGACATTAAATTTAGCTTGCTTTGACATTGTATTCAATAATCCCTTCAAATTGTATTTAATATCAGATAATGTTTTCCTATGTTTGTCAATTGATTTTGATTTCATTTAAATTTTTGAAAATATTTTTACGCTGGAAACAGCAGAATATTTTGGACGTAAAATTGTAGTAACACCTTGTAAGAACAATATTCTAACAAATAAACTTATTATTTACTAGCTGACCCGTGCAACGTCGTTTGCGTAACATTTTTCATTACTGCTCCGCTCCTATTGGTCTTAGCATAATGATATATAAGAAGCCTATAGCCTTCCTCGATAAATGGGCTATCGAACACTGAAAGAATTTTTGAAATCGGACCAGTAGTTCTTGAGATTAGCGCGTTCAACCAAACAAACAAACTCTTCTGCTTTATAATATTAGTATAGATTACAAGATACTTTTGGAAATCGTATCGTATCGTATTGACATTTTTTTGATACGATATTATTGAATCATGTCGTATCAAAAATTCAAAACAATATCGCCGTTCCATTCCGCGCCGTCTTTGGAACACAACGCTCGCTCGGACTACGCTCGCTCCTGGACTTTCTAAACTTCAAAATACGTCATGTGTCATGATAATGAATAATATTTTTGTTTTTTTTTTTATAATTCAAATGTTATTAAATATCATTAGTTTTTAATGAATGTGTAGTAGTCATTGGAGATGCAGTGGGCTGCCGTTGTAGACGACTAAAATGGCACCGTGTATCATTATAGGTACTATTTATTCTATGAAGCTGTTGTTTTACTGAAGCCATTTGAGCAAAGTTGACGACATTGTTATAGAAATCAAGTATGGCGTCAGGAAAATTACAGCTTCATCTTTATTGCTCAACTAAGACTTCTGGGATTCACATCGAGCCATAACATTATATAATATGTATGCAGCGAGCAATACGAAAGAAAACATTCACCATTGTTTAAAACAATAATGAAATATCCAGTATAAATAATGAAGTTAGGGAAAAGTACCTATGCAGCTATTTGATTACGGCGCTCATGTGAATTTAATTGAGAATGTTCACGGGGCATGTTTGTAGGTAATTGGACGAAAGCAGACGGAAGCCGGCAAGGGAATCCTTTGAGCATGACGCCATTTTTAATTTTGTGTCCATGCGAGTTCAGCTGCAATGCACTGTTATTTTTTCTTGGATTGCTTCAATTAAACAAACGTAAGGTATGCTCCAGATTATTGTTTGCGCTTGATTTCGAAGGCGAAAGCTGTTTCTAGGTGGCGCAAGAAACGAATGTCAGAAAGCTGAGAAAGCATATGGGGGAAACTTTTGCCATTGCAATAAATCTCTGAAAATGACAATGCAAAATGCATTGTGATTTTCCAGACTAAGTACCATTAATGCTACTAGCCCAGACTTTCATTAATGAACTTATAATTTTAGATAGTTATTAAAAGTACAAAAAGCTCGAGCGACAGAAAAAAACTGAGACATACTTTTATAATTTTCAGCACTAGCCACGCGGAACTGATGTTTTGAATCTGTAAGTAGACGATTTAGATAAAAGGCTCATATTACTGCTTGAATAACCAGATGCTCTTTCAAAACCAGGGCATAAGGAAGTGGTTACATGAAAAGTATAATGTCATGTGGTTTCTGTATAAATTAATTAGATGGAATCATGTTACAAACAGTCAATAAGCCAGCTTTACCTTTTTGGGCGAACTGAGATTGAAAGTATGCTTCACTTTGTGCCTCATGAATTCATGATGACATGCTTGAAAAAATACACAGATAAACTTTAAAAATTAAATTAAAATTAAATAAATCTTTATTTCAGACTATTAGTCCATAATTAAGTTAGTATTTTGGTTTTAGTAACAATGGTGCTTACGAAGTAGGTTAGTATTGTTAGTTTATATAAAAGATTTATTTATTAAAGATTTTTCTTTAAGAGTGTGTACTCCGTCCACCGTCTCCGTCCGTAATTGTTTACCACAATTAATAAAAAACCGATTGGCGGCGCTAGTGGACGGAATACGCCCTCTTAATATGATGAGGAAAATTGACTATTCTAACGGCTTCATTTCGAAGCGGATCAGACAATTTTTCCTGATAAAATTACCTGTGTGGGGTTATAGAACGCTTCTTCTTTAGGGACTACTCACACATATTCGCATTTCGCTGAACGATTTTGATCACAATTATACAACAGTTCTGCATCTATGAGCCGCGTACAGCGTCTTCGCGATTCGAATAAAATAGAACGTTGCCTTATAGGTACTATTACCAGCTGACCCGCGCAACTTCGTCTGCGTCACATTTTCCATGAATGCTCCGCTCCTAAATAATATTGCAACTGTAAATTGAGATATAAGCTACCCTATCTTTCAAGTTGGATCAAACTGCACACGGTGTGCAAATTAGATTAAAATCGATTAAGTAGTTTAGGAGTCCATCAAGGACAAACAACGTGACACGTGAATTACTTATATATAATATTATGATTCAAATTACGAGTTAGTATTTTACGGTTATCACCATGTAGGTACCTTGTTTTATATTGTTGAAAACCCGTGGAAACAAATAGGCGACCAAAAATAATAATCATCCTACTATACCATTAAATCCTTATCCATGCCGGTAACTATATCCTTATAGTTATCGGCACGTACGTTGGCAAACGATTGTGTAGTGGGGGAAGTTCACGCACGATACTATAATTATTTTTACATGCTCGAACTTCCCCTACTAAGAAAATGTTTGCCAGCTTGCGTGCCGGTAACTAAACCTCTAAGGATTCCTACGTTATAAAATTTTATCATTTTATTTTCCCAGATATTGGTCTTCAATATAGTCCGTTGACGGGTTAACGCGCATTCAAAGCGTGTGCAAATACAATATTCTCCAACTCTAGGACGCTACATATCAAATACGAGTAGGTAAGTCGAATAATCTTTATTGCTAAGGGTAAGTCGCAATCCGTGTACAGCTAGGTTTGTGATAATTTGGCTACATTGTGTACACTTATTACTATAATTACTTAGTAAAGTCAATTACGTTCGGATTGTTCAGTTAGATGACATTGTTTAAGTCACTTTTTATAGTGGTATAAACGGCCAATCAACTCCTGAGTGACGTGAACAAATTTCTCGGAATGATCAATTTTCTCAGAGAAGGTAGTGGTATCTTCTTACCCCACCACGGCGAAGCGAAATTAAGGGTTATGATGACGTAGTAACCATTTAGTAATCTGGGGTTATGTTTTTTGTAGCTTGTGTAGTTACAAACGGTTGACTTCATATAACTCATATGGGTTTACCATCGTTACATATGATGGAGTGTTCGAAATGCCCATGTAACAGTAGAATGTATTTTGGTGGATTTAATTAAAGTCACCGACACGCTGCAACTAAACAATCATCACATGCCTATCTAAAGAATTGGTGAGTAGATGCAGGTTTCTAGCTATCACCCAATAGGAAAAATATTGAATAAACCTTATTTAAATAAACAGAAAACGTTTATTTACGCTATGTATTTACATCCTGTATATAAATATTCCGTTACATAGTATTGATAATTAGACTGGAACCACGTTGAAGGCCACTTATCGTTGTTTGTTTGATTAAATAATAAAATAATCATTTCTTTTGTAAATAAATTATATTATATACTGCGCTAGTTAGTCTTGGTCTGCGAGGTTGATTTAACGGTCCATATTATTGTATTGGTAACACTGCAACTTTACCTTAGTTAATATTATGATTTCCTACTTGATGTCAGTGTTTCTTACACGCACTGCTGTAAATTTCAACTGCACTTGATTTGAAATATTTCTGAGGCTATAGTTTTTCTCTCGGCGGAAAACAACGTATGAAAGAGACGCCTTTTCACTGAACACTGAATGCTATTTTTCAGCCAGTAAGGCATTCACGTCACTAAATAAACGTTGACAAATCTAATAATAACAAAGCCTATTGCGTATGTTTGGGGACAAATATCTAATTTAATTATTGAATTAGAGCATTAAGGAAGACACGGTGATTAATTGTCTCCTTGACTGCCAGTACTGTAGACAACACGAAATACAATAAGTTAATAAGTAAAAACTCTGAATGAAATGGCCTTGACTTCTGAAGAAATAAACAGAGGAAAATCGCAATTTTTAAACAAAATATGGAGATTCTTCATCGGCTTTATTCCTCGCAGGTGGTTGTGGAACGCAAGTTTATATTTTATCCAGTGCATAATCAAATAACTTAAACCTTCAGGTATGTCATGAGTATGACACATGTATTGGGAGATTTATGCAGACTTGTTGTATAGAACAAAAATTAGAGGTAGGTATATTAAGAAGTAGTACGAGAGCTGGTAGACATTTTTGGGTAGGTTTTTGAGGCAAGCTGTTCAACTGAAAACTTCTGCAATAATACCCTTACCCAGAACTGCAAACTTGGCTGGGTAGAAGCGAGTCTAAATAAAATAAACTCTTATATTTTCATAGTTACGATTTTTACGAAAAATATTCTTGAGACAAAAATGTCTTACAGCTCCTACTACAGGTTCCTTTCAAAGTTTAGAACATCCTGTTGTTATGAGAAAGATCTGAGACCAAAAAGCTGAGGAGCAAGCATGTCGGGTAACAGGTATTTTTACTTTTTTTTTGTACCTATCTTCGCAGACCTCACTTCCGAGAATTTGCTGCAGGATACACCGCTGACCTTTAAAAGGTATTTCGTTCGTATCTTATTCTGACCTCGGAATAAATCTCGAGAAATCAACGCCACGCTTGGGAGACCTGGATCGAAAATTGTGTACGTAGGTATCTCACTTGCCCTATAATAATCATAATATCAACTCTTCTTCAAGCGATAAAACAATAAATTACTGCGTTCCAGTTATCGATTGCTGTAAGAACTACGGGATTACACTCTATAGTCTATATAGTACAGCTGAGTGGCTGACCAATTTAGTTCAATAAGAAACTTCCCCTGAGACTAGCGTGTATTGTATCATAGAGATTATAGACTAATGCTAGGTTAGGCAAATTTAAAATAAACCATTTCCCACATAAACAAGCAGCGTGCATAATATGTCAAAAGTCACAACACAACATTTTGAATTCTCATTTTTAAAATGTTAGAAATAAGAAGTTGAAAAATAAAGGTGAAATTACCTAGCGCACTGGACAAGTGACATTCTGGTGATAAAAATTGCACCTGTAAACATTTTTTTTGACAGACCTGTGATATTTTGATAAGTAGTGCATGGCAAAGAGTCCAAGAACTAATGCCTAGTTTACACAATGCAAGCTAGCGTGCGAGTCAGCCTGCCTAGTAGCTGCTGTGCAGTAACTTGCTTCGTATGGACGTACCTTACAAGTTACTGTCACGTGCGAGTTGGAAGCTCGCATCCGAGTTAATTCAACATTTTTTGTTAACATTGCCTGCCTGCTCGCCTTAATAATATGTAACTCGCAAATGGCAGCAGCTCGGCCATCACTTGCATCGTTTGGACAGGTTCTGCAATAGCTCGCCAGTGTCAACTCTCAGCTGCAGCCCGACTGTTGAGAGCAGAACCTGATTTTTTTGGGTGTAGAAGCTTCCCAGTCTCTTGCACCTGTAAGAGACTGGGAAGCTTCTATCACAGTGTAGACAGCCAAGGCGAGCTACAAGCATACGAGTAGACGATCCGAGTTACTGTCAACATTCTGCAGCTCGCACTGTGTAGACTAGCCATAAAATATTGTAGTTTTTGTCCCTTCGGCAATCGAATTGGTTGATAGACTTTCAGTATCACTGGACTGTCTAAGATGCTTAGCTTCTCCTCATTCCTTGTCTAAAGCTTAACTATCAAAGTATCGCTAGGCGCTCCATGAAGCGGTATCTAAATATTTAAATAAATACATAATTATTATGTAGTTCGTGTACATACTCTGCGTGAGTACAGCTAGTACGTTTGTTTTAGCAGTTTATCAAATGTCGGTTAATGATCGTGTAAGGTGACATTCCTAAGTCGATGTTTAGAAAATACTCATGTCTGTACATACGTTTTGTTATATTTCTTATTCTTGTCCTTGAATTGTATCTACAAGTGTCAAAACAATCTACTGGTATTCTGCTTTTGTTGCACTAGGTCCAGGACAAGTCTTGGATTTCAAAACATACTTTATTGAAGTCGTGTGATCAAGTGGTCTCACTATATATCTACTACAAACATACGATACCTACGTATAAACTAGTTTGTTGTGTTCGTATTAAAACGCGACTTTATGGAAAATTCCTTTAGAACAAATAAAAGTGCATTTAATTCATCCATTGTTCGACAGTTTGTTATTGTTATTCTGTAGACTTGTGGTACAAGTGCAAAAACCAGGTCGACTTCAAGCCTATACAAAATAAATTCAACCAACTTTCGCACAATAGGTAATCTAGATGAATTTCCCTTTGTTGACCCCGTTTAGGCCTGCCGCCTGGCCCTTATATTGGGCCATTGACAAGTCATGGACTGACTGGATGATCTGAGCCTCTCAGGCTTATGATTCACACAGGTAAGTGTGAATTGTTGCCTTACACTCAATTCTGAGTATGAAAGTGGATGTTAAGAAACGATGAATGAATTGCGTAAAAGAACATAAGGCCAGAAAGATGGTGCCTATTAAGATGGCGGCAAATAGATGTACAAATATAGATCATGAAGAAGATAAATGCTGCGCCCAGCCCAAATAGACTGGCAGTCTTAATAAGACTGCAAAGAGTTGCGAGACCCACGGGACCTGTTGATGTGGTGTGGTGACGCTTGGGGAAAGCCTATTTGATGCAGCACTAAACGTCTATTGGCTGAAATATTATTTTGTTTTTCGCAAACAGCTACACTGTTAATTTTATCTACCAGTTATAGCGTCATTACCGTTGACTAGACACTCACTAGGGCTTAATTTTGCTAATGGCCACGTGTTGACACCGTATATTATGATCTAATCAGCAGAACGAAATGGTTTTTCAGCTCGGATATGTACCTATCAGTGATAGCTTTAAATAGGTACATAGATGATCTCCTACAGTAGCGAACCTGTTACAATCTTTAATGGACATCGAAAGTGATTGTTTTCAACAATCACTTTCTCATAGCCAGTCACAGATTACGGGTACCTAGGGTTGTGTCATAATGTAATGCAGAAAACAACTGTGAGATGCTTTTTTAAGGATGGGAAATCATCAAATGATTCCTTTAACACTGGGCGGAGTGGAAGGGAGTGTCAGACTCTTACTAACTAAAACCTCTCCGTGTACCTCTTATTGCCATTTGCGTTCCAGGGCCACGGTGACTCTTTCTAACAAATTCAGCTACAGCTGTAAGATGATAGAAGGATGACTGAAGATAAGTGTCCCTGGAGTTTTTTACACGTTCTTCTCAATAAAGATTCAAGCTTGGAACATGCAAAAAACTTTTTTTTTGTCTTACAGACTTTGAACATCCAAAAGAGCTTGTAAATGGTTTAATTGAAGGAAATGCTTTGAGTTTGGAGCTTGATAATGATACTTGGATCTGGTGGTTTTTGTTCCAATTTAGGTTATGCTAATACCTATCATGATTTCACCAATGCAGCAATGCTGTTGCGGTTACATACTGTACACAGCATTGTTAAGGCGAGGTTGCAGTACTGTGTGTTTTGACGAACAACAGCGACTGTCCGGCGAGCGAAATAATGCCTAAATTTTGATTGTTTTTTCTTCTTGGCGAAAACTGATAAAGAAATAATACAATATGGTTTCAACATTTACTTCATAATAAAAAGCTCTTTCTATTGATATAACTTTTATATATATTCGTGATAAAAGAATGTATATAAAATGTAGTCTTTTTAACCCAAAGGTTGACTGGTAGAGAATGCATTGTTGCATTAAGTCCGCCCATGTAACACTGTTGTACATAAAGTTTAAATAAATAAAATCTCTTAGCAATACACGTTTAAAATTGTAATTTAGTGTCATGTTTGATAAAAAAAAGTATCGAGCCAATCATTCTAAATCGCGTTTCTATCTTTACTTGAGGGTATGTTAAATTTTTATGTAACGATTTTTATTTATTAAAAAACTCATAATTAATTAATTAGATTTTCAGACGTTCAAAAATCTTAAAAAGTACTGCAACCCCGCCTTAAAGGCTCGCGCCTATGTCGTTAAACCACACATGAATGGGAACAATATAAGTTACAGCAATAAAATATTATTGGCTGTATGGCATTTTACGACTAGATGAAGAGAAAAACTTTTTATATAATAATATTATTTATTTAATCTTATAGCTAAGTACCTACATCAATCAACTATGAATTTATCACAATGTTATGGTGGAAAACCCTTGTTGAAATGTTGAAAGTTAAACGTGCTTCATCTTAGACCGCATAATCGCTTACTATTATGTGAGATAATGGTCAAACGTCGGTCTATTGATAGAAAAAAAAAAAAACTAATAAAAAAATAACACATGCATGTAGGTTTTTTCTTTTTCTAGTCGAACGTGTAAGTACCAAAGGCACCTCATTGTTCTGTTATTACTTTTAGATGTTCTTATAATAACCGTGAATTGTGTTAACTGAAACCAGACTTGCCATTCAAAAGTTAATAACATGGAACTATCGATCATCTAAATTCGTAAACGTACCGGAACATTTTTTCACGACGACACGTATAATGCAGGCATATGCCGCACAAGAGTTTTCTAACATCGAGCCGCCTCTCAAGCAAAAATAGACCTTGTTTGGACGAATTAAGGCAATAAAAAAACCACCAATGTGGTTACACTCGCGACATCCGCTGGTAGTTTCAAACAATTGCATGTTTTCGCAACAAACATTATAAACTAACCTTTGAGTGCTGTTATAGAACATTGCAGCTTGCCTTTTCAAGTCGTCCGAAACGGTATTGTCTTCATTCATTTTCACAACACTGTATTCACTGGTTTTCGGCAACGGGGTCACTACACCATAAACCGGGAAACTGGGATTTGAAAAGCGACTTTAGTCTGGGGAGTTAAGGTTGAGTTTCGTTTGAGTGAAGGTTCAAAGGTGAACGTCGGTTGGTATTTGGAGGCCGGCAAGTCAGCGTTCGACGCCCGCGCCTCTCACTGTGAACTGACACGACAATCGACTTAGATCGCCCACTCACGCGGCCTGCACCCCCCTCTAATGTAGCGCTCCATTGTTTCGGGCGATACGGCACGATAACGTCTAAGTAATAGTAATACAACTAATTTTGCTAATAAATAGGTACTTTTTCAGGTGTCAGATAATATATGTCAAACAAATAATTCGTAACTACCCACTTTTTTAAATCATTATAGATAATGATTGTCATTTTATCCAATATCCCTTCTCACTTTTAAATGGCATCTTGAACATCAGTACTTATTCTTATCTATGGCATCTTGACATTTCAATAGAAAAACAAGGAGTTAGGATACGGAAACAAAGGAATATCCTAAAGGACAATGTACAGACGCCAGCACATCAAGGTACCAGAAACTGTCAATTCTTTCCAGTCAAAATGGAACTTAATCGCTGCAGTTATAAAGTTGAAAATCTAATACAGAAATTTGACAGATTGTTGTAGCATGATGTGCTGGCGACTGCACATGTCTGACTGCTAGTGTCGGAAAGTAAAATTAAGCTATTACCATGTACTTTCCAATGACATGTGCCAAAACTTTATACAGCTCTGGATCCAAAAAGATAATTCGCTTTTATAGAAACTAGTTCACTCAACATCAAATAAATGTGTGACCTTAGAATAATAACGCATAGAAACCTAGTACGAGTGCAAAAAGTGAGGCAACTAAAACTTAGCCTAATCCGTCAAACTTAGCCGTCAGGCCGTCAGTACTCAAGGTCACGTTCCGTCGAACACAGCTCGCGAGTAAATAATTGAAAATGACAGTTTGTTGCGTGAAAGGATGATATAGCACATCAGGAAAACAAAAAAATGTGATAAAATAACATTTCACAAATAAGTACTCACATTCTATGCACTATTTTTACGTAAATCGATAAATAAAACAAAATTCTAATAACCTAACTTGTCATAACACAGTGTTGCTATTTGTGAGGAAAAAATACCCACATTGCTTTCATTCATGTTTTTCATTTTTGTAATTTTAAAATACAATACTTACTGTTAATTCATATCAAACCCGATGTTTTAACATTGTTTATAATTATAACCCATCAAGCATTCTAAACGCATTGAACGATATCTCATTCCTTATGCGATTTATTTCCTTTTATTTTGAAATAAATTGAATTATACCTTCCGAAAAAATATGTCATATTACATGAAAAATCATGTTTACCTTTTCCAGTTCCCAACAACATAAAATACTTGCCTTGATAGCAAAATAGTAATGCGTCTTCCCATATTTTGTGGGTAACGGCTTAGTAATGGTATCACTGAAAGCTATATCTGTGTGCGTTAGAGGAACGTAGACACATTCGGCTCACGCACACAAAGAAAATGAAGTGGACACACGATTTTGCTCGGGTTTTGTTCTAGACGCGGCTTCTATGCGTTATTATTCTAAGTGTGTGACCGAACTTCACTTCATTTTTTTGATATTTTGTTGCAGTATGCATGCACAGCTGCTTTACAAAAATTTAATGATTTAATTTGCTATAAAATATTTATGATTATTATTTTTAGAGGTACAGTCAGACAAAAAAAGTCGATAAGCATCTCTCAAAGTAATTGGCTTGACGTATAGTTTGACTTACTACCTTCTATTTTCACGTTGTCGTCAACACTAAATACTCGTTGCTTGTATGAGTATCTCTACATTCCACAGATACCACACACTAATGAACTGATGTCGCACTACGCGCGTTAGAACATCATAATAATATTTCTGTGTCATTAAGGACATGCCTTACACAGTCACAGCTGAGGCGACCATTGGATTGATAAAATTCGCGCTAGTCACTCATGTGCTTGTAGCCGTCAGGGCTAGGTAAGACAACAAGAAACAGAACACAAAATAAAACCATGACTATCGTCAGCAAACTTAGTAGCGAGTTCACTGCATTCCTAAGATAAGGCGATGGCACAAGTTAAAAGAAATAGCTGTTTTAAACGAAAGTCAACACAACATAATTAACCGGTTCACAGTCCAACAGACCACATGTGGTCTGCGCTGATTGTTTTACTATTGTGTCTGCTTTGCGGACAGTGAACCTATTAATATGTCTAGTGTTTCGTTAAACGTTATAAACAACATGCAGTGTTTCATACAAAATGCAGTATTTAGCCAATGAAAATGTATGAAACAGCTGATATTTTTTTCGAGATTTCGGAGTTTTACCAAAACAAAAGTTGCTTATAATCATGTGTACTTTCACTGCCTAAGAGGTTTCGGGTATTTTTTCAATTTCCCTGTATAGTTAATACTCATATTTATTTAATATAATTTTAAAATAAAACACTGCGTATTTATAAATCTAATAATAAACACTAATATTTCGCTTTTAAGCCTCATAAAGTGATGGATGGATTCAAAAAATAATAAAAATAATTAAGCCATATTCTACCAAATAATCTTAGGTATTTTATAGTTAAAATATTAAAAGATTAATTTATAAAGTTACAATTCAAATATAAATATTTTACTCACATTCAGTCCGGTTTCTTCAGATATTTGAGTTTTATTAAGACCACTTTTATGCAGCGCAATAATAGTCGCCCTCACTTCAATACTAATGTTTGCCTGCATTTTGAATATAATTACGCTACTGCTAACCACACGTCACTAACCAACAACTACAACCAACCGACAGTTCATTTGGTTCAAGTTAAATATTAATAATTATAAATAAGTGATGTCTACCTCGCAGAAATCTAAATTCTTATCTTGTATTTTTTTATTTATTTATTATTTATTTATTTTATTATTTATGTACACACAGAAAAATAGTAAAATTTTACATTATAAATATAAGTAAAAAGGTACTGCTTATTTCAAATTAAATTTCTTCCAGCAGACCTGCGATAGGAGAAATGAGAAATAAATGTAGACAATAGTGTGTAAGAACAAGTGAATAGGAGTATGCAAAGCCTTAAAATTAAAGTTAAAAATAAATAAATACGAAGACATAATTATAAAATATAAATAAATAAATATATAAATATATATACCTACCGAACATTATAATATAATATATAGGATATATAAAACTATCATAGTTGAGAGGAGAGGAAGTGCTCTTAGAGTGTTTTTTTGTGATCTACCTTTCTAACTTATTGCAATGTGAATAAGAACATACAAAAAGTCTGGTAGTGCGTGGGATTTGAACTTACGACACACTGGATCACACTTCTCTCTGAGGGCGCTAAACCGTTGGGCTATCTGAGCTCATATTGTAATTACGAAATTTAATTATAAACCACAACCGTCTGTTGACTACTGCTGGAAAATAGAAGGTCGTAAGTCAAACTAACCGTCAAACTGTTAGTGCGTAAGAATGCTTATGCATTTTTGGAACCCACTGTACATAATCACATTGATACCCGTTTTACTTAATATGTAGGTATGAAGTATCTTTTTTTTATGCAACTGCCATATTACTTCACCACCCTCGGTTGTCTAATAGAGATTCTCTAAGGCATTATGTCCAATAAATAAAACATGATCATATTCAAATTTTTCTCCAGTACAATGGACACGATCTTTAATCAGAGAGCAGAGAGCAGGTAGCTTTGTTAGCCACACATAACAGTGATAAGTTGAACAACTGTTATGCTATCACCACTAGCTTTTTGTTTGTAATAAGATTCTATGACAAATTGTTTGAGTAAGTACAATGTTTGTTTTGACACATAGTCAGGGAGAAAACGTGTCTGAATTGTGTAGGAACTTTCAAAAATGCACCTAAGTACCTACTGCAGATTTTTTAAATATAGAAGAAGAATTTTTCTACTTAGAAACTTATCTAAATATTATTTATTCTTCTTCTTAATTTAAATTACATAAGCTTATCTAGTGATTGGTAGATATATTATATATATATATATATATATTTTACTAGCCTGCTTTGTGTCACAGTTAGGTAAACATTTTCCAAATTCTTCAACTATCCTTTGTATAATCGTCATCGGCCTGTGGGGTCACCTGTGGGGTGTGGGGTCCGCTTCCAGTCAAACTGGATGCAGCAGAATACCAGTATTTTATAACATGGAGTGGCTGCCTACCATACCTCCACTATCTATACTTTGTATTTTAATAAAACTTAATTTGTGAATATAGTAACCCAATTAAAATCATTATACATATCAAATCAAATCAAATCAAAATTATACATGTGCTTATAAGGTTGTATTAAGAACTATTTTAATCTTTAAATCTGTATTTAAAATGATTTCTATTATTTATGATGTTTGTATACTGACCACCCTGAATCTAACTTCTTTCGTTCAATCCATCTTAAGGTTGTCTGTAAGAGATTGCCCTGTGCGATAAGACCGCCCACGTTTTTCCTGTACTTGTTACGAGGTCTACAATAAAGTATAATAATAAATAAATAAAAAAAAACACCCCAAGGTTACAGAAATACCTATTAAAGAATCCAATATTGACATGACTGTTATCAACGAAATACACAATGCCTCATACTTGGAAAAATCTACACTAAGTAATTAAATATTTGTTTGCTGTGACATAAACAAATTGGAGCAAGGGAAAATACATTTTCATTTATTTATTTCAGTAATTAATATAAAATATTTGATATTTTTGTTTTGGTTAGTAAACAGAAACAAGTTATTAATCAAACAGTGTATGTCTAAATCTATGTGTTAGGTATGTTCATTAAAAAGTGGCCGGATTCACATCTGTTTTTAATTTTGTTTAATTCCTAGTTTTGTCTGTACGCAGTTTTATCTAGAAGCAATTTTATAAAGTCCCTGTCTAAAACATGACCCACTTGTTGGAGTTCTACAAGTGCCGTTATACTTGCATTATCAAAAATGAATGTTGCTGAAACCTTTTGCTCTCTGCGCTCCTTAAACTGCTCCATACAGTGGATATGTGTATGAACCAAGATTGCAAAAGTATCCACTATATGTATTAACTAGCTGACCCGCGCAACTTTGTCTGCCTCACATTTTCCATTATTGCTCTGCTCCTATTTGTCTTAGTGTGATGATAAAATATATAGCCTATAACCTTCCTCGATAAATGGGCTAACTAACACTGAAAGATTTTTTCAAATCGGACCAGTAGTTCCTGAGATTAGTGCGTTCAACCAAACAAACAAACTCTTCTGCTTTATAATATTAAGTATAGATTTCAGGAGGGATGTGCAAGAACTTACACTATCACTGAGTGTCACAGATTACTTTAAACCCAGAAAAAAAATCAGTTTTTGTGGGAACAGGCTTATAAATAAAGCTACAGAAAATAAATATTAAGTTGATCAATATTGATCAATAGCTACATGTATGTGTTATGTTGATGTTGCATGTAATCTGAGGGGCCTTGGTTGCACACACACACTTCAGCTAGTTAGTGTGTAGATAATATTAATAGGAAATTTTGTCCAACCTTGCAAGTTCCCATCTGTGTTTGGATGGGCATGCGATCTACTAAACATAGCCAACAGTCTATGATAAATATCCATTCTTTGATATGTGAAAAGCATGTTTTATCACACTCGTCGTTCCTTTGTAGCTTCTTAATAAACTAATAACAAGATACACAAGTACTTACTTAAAAATTATATTTTTGAGTAAGTAATGTCCAAGGAAGATAAATAAAAACTTAAGTATTAGAAAATTATAATAGCCAACCACTTGAATAAGTAGGTAATATATTAGCCTTGAAAGGTGAAATCATTTTTAATAACACCATTCACCAAACGTAAGTATATGTAACTAACACTAACACGGAACACCAAGAAGAAACGATAGCAGATAAAAATAATTTACTCAAATAACTATATGATAATATGTCCTTGGAAACAGAGAGAGAGAATAAATGGTTGTTCTTGTCGTAAATATCTAATTCGTTACAAAATAATTAGATTTTATTTAAGAATAACTTGGTAGGTACCTATTTATTATGAACAAAACCTACTCACTCGTTTCCTGTCCATAATGGAGAATACGTGTAATTGTATTCTTGTTTATTCGCCATTTTCCACACACGATCGCTCTCCACTTGATGTTCACTGTTAATTGATTTTTTTAAAACACCGACACAATAGAACTTGTAAATATTTACATCAACAAACAGTCATTTTTAGTTTTGACGTCTTGAGCATAGATTATGTAAACTTTTCGTCTTGAGGCACAGATTACGAGATACTAGGTAGGTACGTATTCTTGTCTTGAGAGTCAGTGACAGTTCTTCTTGGAGCTGCCAGTTTTTTTTTATGTGGAGTAAGTTTCAGTTTCATTCGACGATATTAAATTTCCCTATACGAAAATTCATAAACAATTATGTTTTTTCTCCTAAATTATTATTTTTTGCTTCCCTGTAAATGCAAAAACAACGAAATGATAAAAAAGGTGTGCCTGCCAGAGTTATATTTTGTTTGTTTGAAAATTACGTTCCCAAGTTGTGCTCAAATTATTTCTGTAGGCACTAAGAATCTAGGGTTCGGGTTCGGTACGGAATTTGTTCGAAAGGGTCACCGCTGCCCTGGAACGCAAAGGGCATTGAGGAACTCTTTTGTGTTTTAGTCAGTAACAGTTTGACTCTCCCTTCTGCTCCGCGTAGAGTTGGACTGTCATTTGATGAGCCCACAATCTGTATAATAAAATGAAACTTGTGTGTTTCTTACTATGACGTATTATATATAGACACGTCATAAACCAACATCGCGGCGCTTAAAAACGGCGAAAATACTAGATGGCTACTAATACGCATGAAGAAAGGGAAAGAAAATATGTCACCGTACGGCGGGATGCCTGTTGCTAGAGGGAGATAAATATACATCTTCAGTTACGTCACAGGATAAGTAATAGTCAAATTGACATCAAAACAAACGTAGTGTCGCGCGACAGGTTGGTGCGTAACTAAGCGCGATGTGGCCAATTGGCTTCATTTAATGTTGTCATTTTAGAGTGCAGACAACGTATCTATAGTTTTATAATTCTATCATTGGTTTCTTATGTGGTATGACCTATGGGTATGACTGTTTTTATCGGTTCTTGCACAACTTGGAGGAAAAAGTAAATTTTCAGAAAAGTTCTGAAATTCTTTCGTTTTTTTTTTAAATAAATTTAGCTCTTCATTGTTTTACATTGTATTAAACTAAGAGTCCAATAAATCACTTTTTATGCAGAAATAAATGAAGCATAATTTAATGATCATCGTTAATTAAATTATATAAACCTTTACAGACGATATAATAAGTTCATACATTACCAATTTATTAAAGGTCGAACCCAAAATTGATGAAAACCGAATGACCTCCTCATGACCTTATTGGCTGTCCCAAAGCCCGTTGGAGTAGAAAGATTTTTGGCGGAAAAAATGGCAAAATCAACAATATGTCCCATACGTGCCGGCCTGAAAGCTCACAGTATAATATATGGGTGACCTAATTTTTACACAAGTTATTACCCAACTTATTATGGGGAGTCATGGCGTTGCATTCTTCAGGGATTTGGTTAAGCTGAGTGGGTTTGGGCAGGCACTTTTTGTTGGGGAAGCGAATCAATTCACTTGTTTGAGGGACATTGATATTCGGACATCACATAAAATATTTTATGGTTAAATTTATTGACTTCTGGGGTAAGATAATAATATTGTGGGATTTTTTTATTAGCCGAGACACTTAGGTAATTTTAATCAGGGCAATTTACCTAAAGGTCATCTGTTATAACAAAAAGATTTTTGGTTGCAGCAAAATGTTGTTTTCTTTTCAAATTATAAGTAGATAAGTACCTACTTATAAGGGAGAGCTCTATCCACAAAACTGTCGCACGAAAGCTTACCAACCTACTGCAGAGACCTCCAACCCTGAAACCTAAAGCGTTGTTCATGATGGTTCATTAGAGCCATTTTGACACCAAAGGCTAGTGCTGACTGACAATTGACAATATCATGCGGCAATTTCGATCCCGTCTGTCGAACGTTTGATTGATGGATGTGTCCCCGATGATCGTTCGTTAAGGTGCGTTTACACGGACAGTTTCTTGAACAATTATTGCTCGTCAACACGTTTGGAGGATCAATCTGGACTTCTGGGGCAATAATGTAGGTAGCAACTTCATTAAAATGGCCGCTTCTTATTTCCGAAATAAAAGCCGATTTATTCCGGTAATAGGTACATACTTAGTTTCTATAATGGCTTTTTCCGTATTGTTTTTTTTTCTCAAATAAATTAATTGAATAATGCATAGTTTCTCGGAGTTTCATATCGCTCAATGTTGTCATTGTAAAACATTTCGCCAAATTGACGCTTGCTGCCGTTACCGTAAATTGCTTGATACTTTGTGACGCCACAGTCAGTATTGCTTATATTGATCAAAATCATTGCCAGCTTAGTGCATGCGTACCTTTACGTAGTTGGAATGAGTGAGGCCCAATTACACCGTGGTCATGCACCTATATCCAGTTAGTTAACTAGCAGAATACCAAATGTCTAACTGTGCCACTGACACAACCATCGACAAAGGATTTAAGCATTAGTAAATTACAGCGCAGTTTCGATTATCCGGACTTCGTTAATTCGGATTCGCGATTATTTGGATTGCCAACTGCAATCGAATATTTCAGCAGGTTGAAAGATACACGGCCATACACGGTTGCTAAAGGATATTATATTGCTTAAGTTAACATGTAATACTATTAACTGGGTTTTCGATTACTTACTTACTTACGGATAACCGACTCTCCAGTGTGTTTCCAAACTGTATCTTATAGGCCCTTGTACTACAATAGTTTAGCCAACAGAAATCTCCAGATTGTTTTGCATCAGGTTTAGGTAGGTATACCATAGCCTTGTCGTCTCCCCATCTTTGAAATGATCTTCCCCTTTCCTTCTCTGCGAAACCGTTCAGTTAGGAAGGAGCCTACCTACGTCCCATTTGGTCCGTACGGTCTGGCCCATCGCTCATATCTCCTTCTGAGGCGGCGAGGCTATAACTAACACCAAATCGAATTTTATTATTCTTTTGAAAGTTCACAATCAGGGGCGGATCCAGAATTGTCATTTGGGGGGAGCTTGACCCCGCATATATAACATTTTATTTTGCAACGCAACACAAGCCTCCTTTGATTACTTTCGTAAATTATTCTTCTTTAGGTTAAGTTAGAAGGAAAAAAGAAAGATAGAAAGAAAGAAAGAAAAATGTAACTACCAAAGATATCTCAGACTTTTTGTTAGGGAGAACTTGAGCCCTTTAGCCCCCACCCCCCCCCTTGATCCGCCCTTGTTCACAATCGATCAAGTTCGAAGCTTTAGTAGTAAAATAACTGGATTTTGTCCTCGACTACCATCATAGGTGCTTAATTACAAACATAAATTAAAACTACAGTCCGTCCCTAACCATTTAAGTGAACAAATAGAGACGTATATTATAAACGAAAAGTTTAGCCCAAATTAATTATCCCTTGTTTGACTTTCGACATTGTAGGTACGGTCTCACTACAACTGAACGAGGGTCACAGATACAATATAGAAATAATTAGTTAATTAACTACGGTGTTACTTGTATTTGATAACGACTGTAAATAGTTGGAAACAAACAATGAAATGAAATGTTTGTTGTTTACGCTTATTCGGCAGCTGTGATAGGTATCAATGTTTTAGGCCGTTAGGAAGAATACTTTATCCTATAGAAAAATAACGCCCTACAATGGATATGATTTTGATTTTTACTGTACCGTACCTACTCGTAACCAACGGAACCACCTGTCTGGGTTTTTTTTTTTCGAATCACCGCGGCCCCAGAATGCAAAGGGCATTGAGGAACACCGAACACGGGATGGTTGAAGTCAGTAGGTATTCTAGCACATAAATATATAAAAAAAAACAGTTGTTGTTAGTTATATCTATTCTCTCTGGTTTATTATATCTATGGTCAGTAGGTACCTAGGTACTTCGGCTCCGCTCAGAGCGGAATGAGTCATTTGATCATTAAAATCTTAAAAAAAACCCTACGGAACTGTATAATTCTAAGCCTGTGTTGACCTTCTGTCAGTTTCTCATGAACCATCATCTCATCACAAAGAAATACAAAAAAAAAAATATTATATCTATGCTTCATCATCAAATTTTTCACAAAGAGTGTTTATTCCTATTGCTGCCAGTGAAGAAAACAATAAAATTAAAACTAAAATATATATGACACGTTACCTGTTGGGTGCTATTTTTATCGGTTTTTTGGTTGGATTAAAAAAAAAGTTTTTCTGTTTGGCCCACAGTAGGTAGGTACCTACTGACCATGTCTTTGCCTACCTAATCAGGAATTACTGATATCACTGGTCTTATCTGAAATCTACTAGCAGGTCATTTAAAAGCCTTGCTTGGTTCATCAAACAATTTTGAGTAGTTTTTGACAAAACGCAACGTATTCTTTCTAAACGACTTCCTTCCCTATAGGTTGAAAATATCATTGACACTTCCATTCTGTCCACTACCTGAACCTAGCATTATATCGTGTCCGTTACCGCAGCAAAATAATGTCGAAAATAGTCATTTAAACCATTCAGATAATTAGTTGGCCAGCTTCTGTAATTGTTGCACACATTTTTAAATTTGTTGTTTTTATAGGTTTTTAGTTATTTCACAAAAACATTTTCTGCTGGGATAACGTTACTGCAGCAAAATGTTTTTCTTTTTAATGGGAATATTCAAATAAATACAAGCTATTTAATTAGTTGTCTATACGAGGTAAATGTTGCACCTTATTTTGTATTTGTTATTTCTTCGGCTGCGGAAGTTATTCAAGATTTTGCTGGAGTAACGTTTTTGGTTTTGCTGGATCTCTAAAACGGTTAAGCGGATTCTTATCATCTTTTGTACACGACTTCTTAGGAATTTGTTTAATTTGTTGTGCAATAAAAAAAAACAAAATATTGCACCGTTTAAAGGTTATTCAATTAAATATAAAAACACTTCAATAGATCCTAACACTCTGAATAAGAGCTCTAAAGACTTGCTTTAAGCGTTATTTTGATGATATTCAGTTCTCCATTTTCATGGTCACAATGCGCGCTTAGTTATTTGGCCACTGATAAACCTGTGTGTGGATATACAAACTGAATGCTATCTCAATTTTTAGTTGGTTCGTTCAGCTTTACACCTGTAAAATTTCAGCGTACTACATACAATAATTAACGAGATAATAAAATAAAAGTCATTAGGAAGTGAAAGACCGTGGTCACCCGACCAAGTTTAGGTGGTTACAAAAAAGCGAACGCGTAGTACATTTTGCTATCTTCTAAAATATTTAGGATAGTGTTACAAGTTTAGTACAGTAGTGCTATTCTGTAACAACATTTTCGTGTCTCGACAGCGGAATCCGAGGTGAGTTTCAAATTCGTATGAATATAAGACCTTTATGTTGTGTGTAATAAAGTTCACTTTGTGAGCTTAGTCACTCAGGTGAAGCTCGATATCGAAATGGTTATTTACAGAATAGACTAGCTGATGTATACACAAGTGTTAAAAAAAAACTATGTGTTTCTTAAAGAATTTTTATTTACAGGCAAAATAATCATTTTAATTGAACTTTTAAAATATTAATATTAAATAACTTACAAACAATCACAGATGGCAAATGTGCTTTTATGGTATTTTCCATTATTTTTTAAATGAATGATTTTAACACAGTTTACACTTTTCCTTTAAAAATATAATTTTAACTTTAAAAAATATAAATTAAAATTTATAACAATCACAAACAATAACAGATATAGAATGAATGTTTTTAGTTCGCACTATGCTTACCTACCTACTTATGCCTACCATCTATTTGTATCGTTGCAAAATCATAGATCAATGGAATTAAAAAAAACCGGAACTGCGGAAGGAAGCGCACACGCACTCTACAAGACGAATTGCAAACACTGAAGTATCCCTTCGCCTCACCCCTTCCGCGTCCCACTTAGGGCTGTGACACGTGTTATCGACGATTCTTGGTTGTAGTGATGCATTAATTATTAGTATGCGAATGCTCATTTAGCAAATTAAATGTGCGAAATTCTGTTAAGTACAAAGTGAATGTAAGGTTAAGCAATTAATATCTTATTATCTTTGATTTGCTCGTACTTAGGGTCGTATATTGTTTGAATACGTGTGATCGTTTAATTCGTTAAAATTATTAGCAGGGTGATGCGAAGAATGGAATTAAGCAAATTGTTACTTTAATATCTTTCTTTCGTATTATAACCAAATTCATTTAATTATTTACTATCAATTATCGTTATATTAGCAAATAACATAGCAAAAGCATTTAACATGGTAAGACTAAAGAATTCGCATGCTAATGAAATTTATGCGAAATCGCTTTAATTTTTAAATCTTCTCGGTAGAACTATGCGATTCAACTAAGAATAAATATCTTGGCGCCAAATTGTGACTTCATGTACGCTTTTCTAATTCTTACATGCTCGTAAATAGATAATGTGAAAATAACATAACCAAGTTAATTAATAACGATACCTAATAAACATTTTGGTAATTAATTTGCACAAAGTATTTTTGTTAAACGTAATTATCGTCACAATATGGCGAAAGTCATCCTTTTCTTAGTGGAAACACATAGTATGTGCAATTGTGCACTTAATAGATACCTACCTATTTAATAAGTAGCCGAAAGATAATAGTAACGTTTTCATAATATTTAGGTAAAGATATAAAATTGTTATGTGTATTTATCAGTGTACGCGTCTGTACCAAACTTGTAAGGTGTATTATACTAAACATTTAAGAAGATAGCCAAATGTACTACGCGTTCGCTTTTTTGTAACCACCTAAACTTGGTCGGGTGACCACGGTCTTTCACTTCCTAATGACTTTTATTTTATTATCTCGTTAATTATTGTATGTAGTACGCTGAAACTTTACAGGTGTAAAGCTGAACTAACCAACTAAAAATTGAAATAACATTCAGTTTGTATATCCACACACAGGTTTATCAGTGGCCAAATAACTAAGCGCGCATTGTGACCGTGAAAATGGAGAACTGAATATCATCATAACTTTTTAATTACTTGCAGGATACTAATGTAATTTCACAAACATTTGAAGGCAGTTACAAGCTACAAAATAACGCTTAAAGCAAGTCTTTAGAGCTCTTATTCAGAGTGTTAGGATCTATTGAAGTGTTTTTATATTTAATTGAATAACCTTTAAACGGTGCAATATTTTGTTTTTTTTTATTGCACAACAAATTAAACAACTTCCTAAGAAGTCATGTACAAAAGATGATAAGAATCCGCTTAACCGTTTTAGAGATCCAGCAAAACCAAAAACGTTACTCCAGCAAAATCTTGAATAACTTCCGCAGCCGAAGAAATAACAAATACACAATAAGGTGCAACATTTACCTCGTATAGACAACTAATTAAATAGCTAGTATTTATTTGAATATTCCCATTAAAAAGAAAAACATTTTGCTGCAGTAACGTTATCCCAGCAGATTTTTTTTTTGTGAAATAACTTAGAACCTATAAATGCAACAAATTTAAAAATGTGTGCAACAATTACAGAAGCTGGCCAACTAATTATCTATATGGTTCAAATGACTATTTCCGACATTATTTTGCTGCGGTAACGGACACCATTATATCGTTATCGGCAGTAGGTACCTACCTATTGGATTACTGTCCATCAAAATTGTGGGGTCATCCATCTTCGATCCATTCAACAGTGTACGCCGGTGTCACGTGTCCATTTACTTTGGTGACTATCCATCTCTTGTTATTTCTTTCGACAACTGAGATCAAGGTAAGGTAACCTACGGCCATTGAGATCTGGTTTACATAAATCAATGATGTGATTGGTTTTCTCTTTGCTGCCGGCAACGAATAGACTTTTCCTCAAATGAAATGGATTTATTTTATACCTCATTATAGGACCAGGATAACCGATACCTACGGGCCTCTCACACCCTCTAAAACGTCACTTGCTCATCTTTAGCATGAATAATTTGAAAAAATGTTAGAGCTGTATAAACCAACCAATTTGTATGTGCTGGGCCCATAACCTGATGTAATATGGATAAAATCACAAAAAGACCATCCAAATTCTATCAGAATACTGCAGGTGTTTCAACATTCTTAGCTTAGTATGTTCCCTTAATTATGTTACTAATAGTCTAATGTAACAATCTATAAGTAGGTACTTACAATCGGCAAAGATTGAAGCGAACCCAAAAAGATTTATTGAGCAGCTGAATTCAGGAAGCATTGTGTCAAAACCCGTCTGGTTAAAAATAATCAAAAACATGGTAAACAAAACGAAGTACCTGTGGTTGACGTCAGACACCCGTGCTACAACGGTCATTGACCCACAGAAAAACGGGTTATATTTTTTTATTTTTCGAGTATCCACGAAGGGATATTAGTGAAAGATCAAAGAACAATGTACTAATACAATGCAATGTATATTGCACGTTTATCTGGTGCCCATTAGTGCAAAGTGACCAACTAATATGACCTGCAAGTTTTACCAACTGCAAGTGTTATCCAAGTGTACATTATTTATTATTTTTGTGATTAAAGAAAATGTTTCTTTTTCAGGAAAAAGGCTCTTTTTCCTTTATTGACATAAATGCACAATAAGCTATATAATAGAGTCTCAAATCTCAAGGTAATCTAATATATAAAAATCTCGTGTCACGTTTTTTGCTATCGAAGTCCGCGCCGGAACGGCTTGACCGATTTTGATGTATTTTTTGTGTACACTCACTACTCAGAGAATAGGTCGTAGGGTAGGTACTTTTTATTTGGCAAAAAACGTTTGCCCGGCCAGCTAAACTTCTCATATATAATCACTATAATTATACAATTATAGAACAAAGTTCTCCGCCGCGTCTGTCTGTCTGTTCGCGACAAACTCAAAAACTACTGCAACGATTTTCATGCTGTTTTCACTAATGGATAGAGTGGTTCTCGTGGAAGGCATCAGAAGTGCGATTCTGTAAACATGTCGAAGTGAACACTTAGGCGAAGTGAACGACAAGTGAGCTGTCAAACCATACAAACAAGATGGCATGACAGCTCACTTGTCGTTCACTCTACTTAAGTGATCACGGAGAGATGTCAACAGAATCGACTGGCAGTATACAATTTTTCAAGCGAGCGAAGCCGCGGCATCAGCTAGTCTTCTTATTTATAAAAATCTCGCGTCACGGAGTTTTTATCGAACTGCTTCAAAACGGCTTGGCTGATTTTTATGAATTTTTTTGTGTACTTTCAGTAAGTCTACATACCTATTATTATCTGGACGTAGGCAATTTTTTATACTTATGGCAAAACAACGTTTGCCAAGTAAGTTCAGTGATATGTTTTTGAAAGCTAAATTTCGGTTTTTGTTTCGGGCGGACACAGAACAACTAGACTCATAAATTCACGTTATTATCTATCCAACGCGTACCTATAAGTACAAAAAAAACTGGTCAAGTACGAGTCAGACTCGCGTGCAAAGGGTTCCGAACCAATTAAATTGTATAACATGTTATTTTGACCCTTCCGACTTCTTAAAGGTTTTCCTGTTATATTATCTTTAGGTATATAAACTGCATTTATTTTCAAAATTATAGGCTTAGACTTTCGAAAGATCAGTTTTGAAAAAAATATAATTAAAACCCTCAGAGCAAGGCCTTTTATATCACACGATACAGTTTGAAAACCGTTTTATTGTTATTTTCTAGTTTGACCCCCAAAAGCCCCCATTTTCAAAATTTTTTAATATTCGTAACGTTTCCGCGTTTGGGTCACAGAAGTCCATATGCATACCAACCAAATTTTAACAGACGGACACCTTGTTCGGAACCCTAAAAATCCGAAGAAAAGTACAGGCCTCTGCTGGTCACCATTTTACCCATTATACCAGCTAAACTTCATCTAAGTAGTTCTCATAAATAAGTAAATGGAATTTGAACCAAATACCAAAATAAATTATTACGGGAAATCCACGCTCCCCTATGATTTACGCATCCATTGAGTAAAGCAGACTTTACAAAGACGAATATTTCCAAAGATAAAGCACAAATCACGCGGAAAATGATCATTTATCAACATAAATTCGATGCAATTTGTAACAGTGACTTGCGAATACCTTATTGATTTACCGGGTATGAAAATAACGTATTCATAGAACACATTACCGCGTTATTTACGCGGTTTAGACGTTATTTTCATACCTGAGGAAGTATTTTCCATAAATAGCTACGTAATGGGCAATTTGATAATACTTCTACGTAACGAATGAGAAATTTTACATTGCTGAAGGTCGGTGTTACGTTTTACACGCTTTTTATCCTGTCTAATTTTTAAATCATGAAACCTAAAGTGGGATTCTAAATGCAACAATAATTGTGCTGTGACCCATTTGAAGAGAGGGAAATACTACCTATCCATATCCAGCAGACATCAAACTTTTATTTTTACCAGTAAACCGAAGCCACCTTATACCAAAATGAGTACCAAATATGGTACTTATTAAAAAACATTATTACAAGCTGCATTAACAAATATAACACTTGTCTGAAACCTATAAAGGTTTATGTGACAAAGTGGAGGAAGCAAATACTGTGAAGCAAGCTCGCTCACAATATGTAGGTACCTACTTACATAAAAATATAAATAGTTAAACTTATACCTACTTCAAACTTAAGTGATGTCACCAGAAAAGTAATATTTTAATAAGTTTTTACATAATTTTTATATGAACTAGGAACAATATTTGATTGTACCTACATTTTTAGGAATTTTATTTAGGGTATCAGGTAGAATATTATTCCCACGTTCTCATGCTATACACATTAACAGTTATAGGTAGTTTATATGCAGGTAGGTAATCAAGATCACGTAATTTCTTTGGTCTAATGTTTAAAGTTAAGGAACTTATATTATTAAATTTATCCAAGATTATCAAAGACTGACTTATCTTTACAATATTTAAATATTCCGTACTCATCATCTTTATATTTAAGTCTTATATTCTTTGGTACAATAGTCTTAAGTGTACTTAGCTGTAGTCTATATATTTTTTCTAAATAAGTTTTGTAGGAACCCTAAGGAACGTCCGTAACTAGTTAGCCCATAACTTATGACTGAATCCGCCAGAGCGAGATACAGCATGCGAAGCGTGTGGAAGGGTAGTTTATACTTGAGGATAGACAACTTGGCGTTAAGTTTGTTACTTACATTTTCAATGTGTGGTCCCCAATTGAATGGAAACGGTACTCAATAAAATACTATTTTTAATACCTAATATTAAAAAAAAAAAATATAGTCCCAATTAGAATACCATTTTATTTCTAAATACCTTAGATTATTTGAGGCAAACTTATCCAATCACCTACCTATTGAAAAGTAACAATAAGATAATGTTTTAGTAAGTTCAGAGGACCAGGCGCGGAAAAACGTTTGTAAGGTCATCAAAATCTATATCTATATACTTATAAAAAATCTGTAGAGAGGTCAATTCTGTACATGAAATATATTTCCAAAATAACTATCAGGGGGTGATTAGGGATCAATACTGATGCCAAAAATGCAATCAGTAAAATTTTTGTCTGTCTGTCTGTCTGTCTGTCTGTCTGTCTGTATAACCGTTATAGAAACAAAAACTACTCGACGGATTTTAACGAAACTAAAAAAATAATAAAATGTGAAAGTTTGGTTGTTTGTTACTCAATCACGCCAGAACGGCTTAACGGATCTTAATGAAATTTAGAACAAAGATAGATTATAGTCTGGAATAGCACATACGCTACTTTTAATCCCGGGAACATGTTCCATATGGATCACGCGGGCGAAGCCGCTGGCAGAAGCTAGTGGCTAATAAAACACTTAGTTACTATGCGGGAAGCTAATATCTACCTAGCTGCTTTGACCACACTGCTTTTTTTTTTTGAGATGGGATTGCTTTTGGCTCTAGTCTAGGTCAAAGATGACAGAGACAAAGTTTACGATGGAGCGAGCTTACCCAGAAGTAGCCTGTTTACTCTAACTTTGAAAAGATTAGGGTTGTAAGCGTTCGGAAACACAGACGAAGGCAGAGAGTTCCACTCCTTTGCTGTACGCATTATAAAAGACGTTTGGAAACGCTTAGTGCGAATTCGTGGAATAGCAACAAGGTAGGGATGGTAAGTTGCAGTGCGTCTGGATGTCCGATGGTAGAAGGGGCCTGGTGGGATGAGGTCGTGGAGTTCTTGGGCACACTCTGCGAAGTACAATCTGTAGAAGACCGACATGCTTGTCGGTCGCAAGCTGGCGGCGAAGAGCCAAGCTGTGTAGCTTGGCATCCACCAGTTTTACGTCGCCAATGAGCCTCTTAGCTCTGCTCATTTTTTAAGGATCGGAGATCATCAAATTACCTACTCCGTCCACTAGGGATGGAGTAGTAGGGATGGCTAGACTCTTACTAACTTAAAACTCATCCGTGTTCCTCCTTATGCCCTTTGCGTTCCGGGACCGCGGTGAATCTTTCGAAGAAACTCCGCAACCTGAACACATTGCTGTGCATGGAATCCAAGCAAGAGAAGTACCTACTAAGGCTGTGTTTGTGTTTTTATAATACGAGTAACTTCAGCTAATTTGTACATTTATCGCAAAATAAATCATTTCTTTCTTTCTTTAAGTATCTATCCCAACTACCATAAGAAACAATTTCTTCTTGTTGTGTTAGGAGCCCCCATAGAGTATATAACCACAATAGTCTTTGGGAGCCCCGTACCTACCTAGCAATTGAATCTTGGGTACCGTTCAGCCAAGTATCTCTTTATCTAATTATGTTAAAAGCTTCACTGTTCTAGCGGTAATTAATTCGGTACTTAAAGTACACAAATGCGTTTATAAACATTGACTTCGTTTGGGGTTGACCTGATTTTGGTTTTAAGAGCATGCTATTGTAGATTTGCGTAGGTATCTTATGTTTGTTATAAATAGAGGTACATCATGAATGACACCAATTAAAAAAAAAAATCGGAAGTCGGTGATTTGGAACTTAGTATGTTTTTACTTCCGTCTCCTATGTTCAGCCAGCCTATTCTGTCAACAACGTGGTGACGCATACACTCAGGGGCCCGAGTCTGCTATTACAATAGTGTCAGAATGGTCGACCACTGATTTCAAAATGGTTGATTTTGACAAGTTTGTTTATCTACTAACATAATGGCATCATAATGGCGTCATTATGACATTCCAATGATCAATCACTGACACGCCATTGAAAGAAAGCCATATGAATGGTAATCTCGTACATAATGACAGATTTAGTATTTATGAACTTCTCACTACTTCAAATTGCTTATAACATTAATAAGTAATATGTAAAACTAAATATAAATAAAATCTGGCATGAATAAAAATGCTCAAATTTAGCTCGGTTTTATAATAATAAATAAAATAAAATAAAAATAAAATAAAAATCATTTATTTCAGACATAAAAGTCCATAGACACGGCAATGATGTTAGTAACAAGAATTCTACTTATAACTAATGTTAATAATTAAAAATGTAGGTACACAGTTAAACCAGCACATCCCTGCACAGTAGGCTCATCGGTCTCGTAACACATGGAGTTCAGTGAACCTACTGAGCAGAACTGAATCAGTTCTCTCGCCAATCATCCTCAAAATACTATTCCGGCTCCCCCGGACTCGCTGCACCACGGACGCAACTTTTTTACGCATAATGGCGTAGAAGTCATCTACGCTGGCGTCTGCAAACATACCGGATGCACTGCAATATCGAGGGAGCCGAAACAGAGCCCAGAACACATTATTATATTGGACACGCATGGCGTTGTAGGCCCCCTGTGTAAACCTTGCCCACAGGCCGCTCGTGTAGAACGTCTGGCAGAATGCCTTGAACATTGTTATTTTAACAGGAGCAGTACACCGAGCGAACCTGTGTGCCAACATATTACCGCGGACCGACAACGCCCTGCGCTCCCTCTCGATGTCTAAATCGTCACTCAAATTCTCAGTTACAATGTGTCCCAGATATTTAAACTGTGTCACACGACCCAGAGGTACACCATCTACACTAATATTATAAAGAGGAAAACTTTGTTTGTTTGTTTTTTTGTTTGTTTGATTGTAATGAATAGGCTCAAAAACTACTGGACCGATTTTAAAAATTCTTTCACCATTCGAAAGCTACATTATCCACGAGTAACATAGGCTATATTTTATTTTGGAAAAAGTAGGGTTCCGTAAGATATTTGGGTTTTTCGGACACAAGGTGTAAAAATCAACCAGAAAAGTAACTTCTTTTGTGTACGCTGCCTTAACTATAAAAGATAGAACCATACATTGTTCTAATTAATTGTAGATCTTATAAATATCTACAAAAAAGTCCGCGACACACTATACCTATCTATGTCGAGTGAGGCACAACAACCATTTTTTTAATTTAAAAATCTTGATTTTTTTTTGGACTACATTTAAACGCGTTTATTTTACTCATGCTATTAATTTTTATCAAAATAACGTATTTCATCACTAAGTACAGTTTATGTAGATAATATTTGGTCTTTGAATGATTAAAGTCGGACGTTTGGTTTTGAAGTTATGGCGAAATTAAAATATTACGATTTCTGCTGCACGACCCGTTGCGAAGTGGACGTCACCAAGGCCCGGGTGCGCGTGCGGGAAGTTTAGATTTACGAGTAAGGTACCCGCGCGGCTCAGCCGCGAAGTCGGCTCCATAGATAAGTATAAGTACGTCAGCTCCCTACGCAGCGGTCGTGCGCGAAGTCTAATAATTTTCGTGCGATTTTCTTTAGATTTCGTTCTTAAAACTACACCTACGCAAAAGTTCTTCTCAGAGCCAAAGAACAGTTATTTTCAGGGCTAAGCAACAGTTCTTTCCAGGGCTAACCAACAGTTCTTTTCAGGGCTAACCAACAGTTCTTTTCAGGGCTACACAACAGTTATTTTCAGAGCTAAAATATTACACGCTATTAACATTTTCTTAAACATTTGAAAATGCCTAAAGAGAGCCATGTCTCAACTTACTAAACATAGTTCTCAAGCACGGGCAGCAAGAATACGCCGTATGGGAGAATCTTCACCTGAACGTTTCAATCTGCAAGTATATCCTTTCAGATACAACAAGAATTTTTCAAATCTATACTAATATTATAAAGCAGAAGAGTTTGTTTGTTTGGTTGAACGCGCTAATCTCAGCAACTACCGGCTCGAATTGAAAAATTCTTTTGTGTTGGATAGTCCATTTATCGAAGAAGGCTATAGGCTATATAACATCACGCTATGACCAATAGGAGCGGAGCAGTAATAAGAAATGTTGCAAGCGGGAAAAAAGATTTCGTTGCGTGCGCTGCGTAAACGCAAAAATCAATTATTACGAAATTATTCCTCTTTAAAACTTCTAAAAAAAAGTCCTCAACAGCATTTATGTCTATCCCTTTAGGTTAATTCACTATAACCTTTTTTATGGAAATCAAATTTGTTCTGAAATAACGCATTGAAAAGTTTGTTTGTTTCAACGTGCTAATCTCAGGAACTACTGGTCCGACTTGAAAATTTATTTCAGTTTTAGATAGCCTATTTATCAAGGAAGGTTGTAAACTATACCGCGTGTATCTGACATCGACGCACAAACGATTTCCATGGGTCCAGGGCATGATTCTGGACACCCCAGTGTTGGAATTTTTCGTCGGTTCTTTTCTCATTTTTTTCAAGAGTACCACAAAGTATCAGCTCAGCTGAGCTGATATCTATTTGTGGCTTTATTCAGATTGCTCTTTTTAGTGAAAGTAGTTAATCAATTATTTTTTATTAAAAATCTCATTCAGTTAGGTCAGAATAACGATTATGAGCAGTCTAAAGTAAAAAAAACCCTTGAAAAAAATAAAAAAATGAGAAAAAAGCCGACGAAAAATTCTAAGTCTAGGGTGTCCAGAATCATGCCCCGGACCCATGGAAATCGTTTGTGCGTCGATGTCAGATACACGCGGTATATCATCACGCTAAGACAAACAGGAGCGGAGCAGTAATGAAAAATGTTACGCAGACGAAGTTGCGCGGGTCAGCTAGTTTAGTAATATAGGTGGTATAAAGAGATTGTTTTTATGTTTACATTTAAATAACATGAACTCACTTTTACTTTCGTTGTACCTCAGGCCATGCTCCACAGCATAAACCTCACACACCTTTAACAGCTGTCTGAGAAGGTGTGTAAGGTTAGGAGTCTAGAAGATGAATTGGTACATGCTCATAGTCATAATCTTAAGTTGCAGAATGAATTGAAATGTTCCCAGGTTAGGGAAACAAACCATTTATATAATGAATTATTACATTCAAATTGTAACCCTCAGGCTATACCTACTATTGACTTAACTGAAGATTCCCTTTTAAAACAAAATAATAGCTATGAAGTTAGTCATAAGATAATAAAAAAATATGCAAAGCTTAATAGAATAATAAAAAAATGTGATCGGTACAGAAAGCAACATAAACACTTTTCCAAAAATATTCCACTGAGGAAAGAACGTGTTCACCTTATTAATAAATTAAATAATTATCAGATTAAATTGGAGGATAGTAAAAAAATCTATGAAATTGATACACAGCGCCTTCAAACTGAAATACAGGTACTTGAGGACCGACTTAATTCTCTTTATAATAAATATGTGAGTTCTCAATTACAAATTAAAGAACACATCCTAGCTGCAAATAAGTTGGTGATGTGTCAGTGTACCTGTCAGACAGTACCAAAATTAAGTTCTGACCAGCCTGAGGCTACGGAGGACCCGGCCCAAGCTGACTGTGTGATAGCGGATGTTAAACAAGGTTTGTGTCAAGTGGACCAGCCTGAGACTTCTAGCATTCCATTTGTTCAAGAATCAATTATTTGTAAAGCTTCCGGCTTGCTCGATAGATGGCGTTGACGTCGAGTTAGAAGTCGGTATGGTTTCGTTACCGTGATTAGTATATAAGCAAAGTTTTGATTTTCAATAAATCAGCTATCGTAACAGATCAGTGCACAGTGGTTTTATTTCAATTCTCGCTAGTGTACAATCAGGTCAACCTTCCCAATACCATCCCGGTATTTAACATTGGTCCTATACGAGCCGGATCGTTTGGACAGTTTTTGAAAAATTGAAAAAGTCGAGCCATCGTCGGCTCGCCCGTGTGCTGCAGTGGATCGCTGCAGTAAGGTACACGGCCCATCCGCGGCAGCGGCAACGGCAACAGCTTCACCCAGCATTGGCGGTGAACTCAGGCAGCAGCGGCGGACTAGTTCAAATAGTGGCCACAGAGGGCGCCACTCTCAGATCAACACTCCACTGGAAGACAGCAAGGTGACGCAGGCGCAGCCATCACGCGACGTCATAGGTGACGTCACACGCAATTCCGAAAGCGCCCACAGAGGGCGCCACTTGCAGGTTGGAAACAGTGTTTGTGTGAAGTGCAATTTTGTGAGTACAATTTTTTTATCTAGTCCACAATTGGACAAACAGATCGAGTCAAACGATTTTGAACTCTATTCCAACGAGAAGTTAAACTTGAAGAATTAGTTAGTTAAGAAGTTTGGACTTAGAAAAATATTTCGCAATCAATCTTGGACTTGTAAAATTTGAACATTTATTAGACTTAGAAAACTTCGTAAAATTATTAATTTGTGTGCATGTTAGAATTAGGACTTAGAATATTTTATAGAAAACGGGGGAACGGGGAACCTATGCCCGATTTTCACCAGATTGTGTGTGGTTCTAAAACACTTGTAAAATTTTAAGTTATTTGTTGAGAGTTGTGATTAATTTTGTAATTACATTGATTTCATCAACTTCTACATTTTATTGAGTTATAAAATTTAATCAATGATAAAAATGGAGGGATTAATTAACGTTTTGAAAGATCAACAGAATGTTATCTCAAAGGGTTTGATAAATTTTAAGAAATGTGGTAAAGATAGATTAACGCTAGAATACATAGAAACAAGGCAAGAATTATTGGAAAAGGATTGGGCATTGTTCAAAGAAAATAACACTAAATTATATGAAAGTTATAATTCAGAAGATATACCGAAGAAAGTAGTTGATATTTATGATGCAACAGAGGACACTTATATTATGTACTAGCTGACCCGCGCAACTTCGTCTGCGTAACATTTTTCATTACTGCTCCGCTCCTGTTTGTCTTAGCGTGATGATATACCGCGTGTATCTGACATCGACGCACAAACGATTTCCATGGGTCCGGGGCATGATTCTGGACACCCTAGACTTAGAATTTTTCGTCGGCTTTTTTCTCATTTTTTTATTTTTTTCAAGGGTTTTTTTTACTTTAGACTGCTCATAATCGTTATTCTGACCTAACTGAATGAGATTTTTAATAAAAAATAATTGATTAACTACTTTCACTAAAAAGAGCAATCTGAATAAAGCCACAAATAGATATCAGCTCAGCTGAGCTGATACTTTGTGGTACTCTTGAAAAAAATGAGAAAAGAACCGACGAAAAATTCCAACACTGGGGTGTCCAGAATCATGCCCAGGACCCATGGAAATCGTTTGTGCGTCGATGTCAGATACACGCGGTATAGTTTACAACCTTCCTTGATAAATAGGCTATCTAAAACTGAAATAAATTTTCAAGTCGGACCAGTAGTTCCTGAGATTAGCACGTTGAAACAAACAAACTTTTCAATGCGTTATTTCAGAACAAATTTGATTTCCATAAAAAAGGTTATAGTGAATTAACCTAAAGGGATAGACATAAATGCTGTTGAGGACTTTTTTTTAGAAGTTTTAAAGAGGAATAATTTCGTAATAATTGATTTTTGCGTTTACGCAGCGCACGCAACGAAATCTTTTTTCCCGCTTGCAACATTTCTTATTACTGCTCCGCTCCTATTGGTCATAGCGTGATGTTATATAGCCTATAGCCTTCTTCGATAAATGGACTATCCAACACAAAAGAATTTTTCAATTCGAGCCGGTAGTTGCTGAGATTAGCGCGTTCAACCAAACAAACAAACTCTTCTGCTTTATAATATTAGTATAGATTTGAAAAATTCTTGTTGTATCTGAAAGGATATACTTGCAGATTGAAACGTTCAGGTGAAGATTCTCCCATACGGCGTATTCTTGCTGCCCGTGCTTGAGAACTATGTTTAGTAAGTTGAGACATGGCTCTCTTTAGGCATTTTCAAATGTTTAAGAAAATGTTAATAGCGTGTAATATTTTAGCTCTGAAAATAACTGTTGTGTAGCCCTGAAAAGAACTGTTGGTTAGCCCTGAAAAGAACTGTTGGTTAGCCCTGGAAAGAACTGTTGCTTAGCCCTGAAAATAACTGTTCTTTGGCTCTGAGAAGAACTTTTGCGTAGGTGTAGTTTTAAGAACGAAATCTAAAGAAAATCGCACGAAAATTATTAGACTTCGCGCACGACCGCTGCGTAGGGAGCTGACGTACTTATACTTATCTATGGAGCCGACTTCGCGGCTGAGCCGCGCGGGTACCTTACTCGTAAATCTAAACTTCCCGCACGCGCACCCGGGCCTTGGTGACGTCCACTTCGCAACGGGTCGTGCAGCAGAAATCGTAATATTTTAATTTCGCCATAACTTCAAAACCAAACGTCCGACTTTAATCATTCAAAGACCAAATATTATCTACATAAACTGTACTTAGTGATGAAATACTTTATTTTGATAAAAATTAATAGCATGAGTAAAATAAACGCGTTTAAATGTAGTCCAAAAAAAAATCAAGATTTTTAAATTAAAAAAATGGTTGTTGTGCCTCACTCGACATAGATAGGTATAGTGTGTCGCGGACTTTTTTGTAGATATTTATAAGATCTACAATTAATTAGAACAATGTATGGTTCTATCTTTTATAGTTAAGGCAGCGTACACAAAAGAAGTTACTTTTCTGGTTGATTTTTACACCTTGTGTCCGAAAAACCCAAATATCTTACGGAACCCTACTTTTTCCAAAATAAAATATAGCCTATGTTACTCGTGGATAATGTAGCTTTCGAATGGTGAAAGAATTTTTAAAATCGGTCCAGTAGTTTTTGAGCCTATTCATTACAATCAAACAAACAAAAAAACAAACAAACAAAGTTTTCCTCTTTATAATATTAGTGTAGATAAAAGTTTAATGAAAACAGCTCTTAACAAAATTCGGTCAACTAACGTTTCTGAAAGCCCAAGCAATAATATTTCAACTGGTAATAATAAATCAAGTTGTTCGTTTGTAAAGTTGCCCAAAATATCCATTCCAACATTCTCAGGAAAATATGATGAATGGACAACATTCCATGATCTTTTCACTTCATTAGTACACAAAAATGATACTTTAGATAATGTGCAAAGGCTCCATTATTTAAAAGGCCACCTTACTGGCGAAGCAGAGCAACTAATACGTCATACTCCTATAACTGATGCAAACTATATTCAGTGCTGGACTCAGTTACAGAAGCGTTATAGCAATAAAAAATACTTAACAAACTGTATTCTTAGGAGGTTGTTCGGTCAAAAACGTATGCAGATGGAATCAGCTACAGCTTTGAAAGAGTTGCTTGATACCACATGCGATTGTCTTAATGCGTTGAATAATTTGGAGATTAACGTGAGTACATGGGATGTCATTATAATACACATTGTTTCATTTAAATTGGACAACGAAACGCGTAAACAATGGGAAATTAGTATTTGCAACAATGACTCCAACAATGACTTACCAACTTTTAACCAATTTAAAACCTTTATAGAAAATCGGTTTCGTGCGTTAGAGTGTATAGAACCGAAAAGGGCACCAGTTCACCAGGGCAACAACAATAAAGGTTCATCTGCTCATAATCCAAAGACAATGTTGGCCACGAGTTCATCAATGCAATGCGAATTCTGTACAGAAGGACACAAACTTTGTTTCTGCAAGAAATTCTCAAAGCAGTCAGTTGAAGTCAGACGTGATTTTGTAGCAAAACATAAAATTTGCTTCAACTGTTTAGGCAGCAATCACGTTGTTTCTGAATGCAAAAAGCCTACCACATGTAAGATTTGTAAAAAACGCCATCATTCGTTGTTGCATTTAGGTCAGGAGTCGGACAAAAGGGACCAACCTACGACATCATCGACTGTCGACAGTGTTAGCTCAGCTAATACTAATCCGATTGTTTCTTGCCTGTCGACAGGTAATATTCCCGAGCCCAGACAGGTTTTATTAGCCACAGCGCTAGTAAAAGCCGAGTCACGCTCCGGTGAATTTCAGACTGTCCGAGCCTTGATTGATCAGGGTTCGCAAGCATGTTTTGTAACAGAGGCCGTAGTTCAGCTACTCAACCTGAAAAAAATCCCTATTCAAGGAACTATTTCAGGCCTTGGTGGTAATAGTCCAACCATGGCAACGTACATGGTATATTTGAATATCCAATCTCGGTTAGATTCAAAATTTAATCTTAAAGTGAATGCTTACGTACTAAATAAAATAACATCGTACTTACCTGAGTGTAACGTCGACATTACCTTAAATTGGCTAAAGGTTAACGCGCTGCAGCTCGCAGATCCAAAGTTCAACAGTCCCAGTAAAATAGACGTTTTACTGGGCGCTGATGCTTACAGCTGCATTATCGAGGCAGGCATGGTTAAGAGTCCGTCAGGCACTCTGATAGCTCAGAGCACTACCCTTGGGTGGATCCTGTCCGGTGCAGTTAGTAAAGACAAGTCTCTAGGTTTACCTAAATTTAATGTGTTGCATGCACAAGTTAATGAAGACGAACTATTGCGAAAATTTTGGGAAATTGAAGAGCAAACTATTTCAAAAAAAATACTCACCCCTGAAGAAAGGAAGTGTGAAGAGTTTTATACTAAAACTACTGTAAGGGATAGCAGTGGGAGGTACGTAGTCAGACTACCTTTTCGCAGTGAAAATCCTTCTTGTAAAGGTGGAGGCTCTCGTGCTATCGCTGAAAAAAGATTTAAGTCTTTAGAAAAAAGGCTAGAAAGAAATACAGATCTAAAGGAAAAGTACAAGCAGGTGATAGATGAATATTTACTATTAGGACACATGCGGCAGGTAGAGAAGAATGATAACAAAGAAGTTGCGGTATACTTACCTCACCATGCGGTAATCCGAGAAGACAAAATTACCTCGAAGGTACGTGTTGTCTTCAACGCGTCTGAGAAGAACAACAATGGGGTCTCACTTAATGACACGTTGATGGTGGGACCTACATTGCAGTCTGATTTAAGACACACAGTGTTAAGATGGAGACTTCATCCCATAGCACTGGTAGCAGACATTATCAAAATGTACCGCCAGGTCCGGATTTCGGAAGAAGACGCAATGTTTCAGCGCATATTATGGCGAGACAGTCCTGAAACCGAAATCAAGGATTACGAGCTAGTGACGGTTACCTTTGGTACGGCATCGGCACCACACCAGGCAGTTAGAACTCTACATCAAGTCACCTACGATGAAGGTAAAAACTACAAAATTGCTGCCGACATGGTACTAAACTGTTTTTACATGGACGATTTGATGACCGGTTGTAATAATGTAGAAGCAGGCCTAGAAATCTACAAGCAAATGACAGGATTATTAGGAAAGGGTGGATTCGAGCTCCAAAAATGGAATAGTAACAACCAAGAAATAGTAGACAGGATAAAGGAAATAGAACAAATCAAGACAAAGGACAACATAAACAAGGACAACACAAAAAAGGACAAAATCAGACAGAGCATAAATCAAGCTCCAGAGTACAGCAAATCAAGGAAACTAGAACACAAAGAAAAGGAAGTAGAAATAAAGTTAGATAGTACTATAAAAATTCTAGGACTTACCTGGAACCGAAACGCAGACACCTTCCAGTACACGGTGAAACTCCCGCCGCCGTCGACCGCACCTGAAACTAAAAGGTCCATTATTTCTGTGATAGCTCGACTTTTTGATCCATTAGGTTGGTTAGCCCCTAGTGTGATTTTAGCAAAAGTTTTCATCCAGAAATTGTGGCTTGCAGGTGTTGGTTGGGATGAGGAGCTAACCACCGACTTAAAAAATGAATGGAGATCATATCAGGAGGAATTATTACTACTCACCAAGGTTCGGATCCCTCGTTGGCTTCGCACCAAGCCGAATGACTATCTGGAATTACACGGCTTTAGTGACGCATCTAAGACTGCATTCTCAGCTGCGATTTACTTGAGGAGTGTAGACGCAGATGGCAGTGTTCAAGTGTCGTTGCTAGGTGCTAAGACCAGGGTTGCACCAGTGAAGCAGATAAGTATTCCGCGGTTAGAGCTCTGCGGAGCAGTATTGTTGTCACAGATACTGTCTCAAACATCTGCAGTCTTGAATATTTCTCAAGACAAGGTCAAGGCGTGGACAGATTCCACTGTGGTGTTGGCCTGGATCAATAGCCACCCAAGTAAATGGAAGACGTTTGTGGCCAATAGGACGTCTGAAATATTGACCTCAATGAAAGCGTCGCAATGGTTTCACGTCCCCACTAAAGATAATCCTGCAGACTGCGCCTCTAGAGGGATACTTCCCAGTTCACTGATAGACAATGATTTATGGTTTTCTGGACCATCGTTTCTTAAAAAGCAAAACGTAATTTACGATAGATCAAATGATCATTGCAGTACAGATTTAGAAGAGTCAGCGAAGGCACATGTAGCGGTCATACCAAACTGTGCCTTTTTCGATAAATTTTCTCAGTTACGAAGATTGGTTAGGATTGTTGCATACTGCAGAAGATTTTTAAATGAGAACAAAATATACAGGAAAGGGTATTTACAAAAAACACAATTAGACGCTGCACTCGAATGTTGTATTAGGAAAACACAGGAAGAACTATTTACAACTGAATATAAGGAACTGAAGAACAAGGGATGTATTCAATCAAAGACCACGCCATTAAGGTCACTCTGTCCCTACCTCGATGATAAGGACATTATGAGGGTTAGAGGTAGACTGGAGAAATCGGAGCTAAGCGAACAAATGAAACATCCGATAATCCTGCCTCACTCCAGTCATCTAACTCGGCTAATCATAGCTGACGCACACTATAAAACCCTTCACGGGGGTCCTCAGCTTATGATAAATTACTTGAGGACAGCCTACTGGATTATAGGGCTCAGAAATGCGGTCAAACACCATGTCATCAAGTGTGTGACATGCGCCAGGCAAAGAGCCAGTACTAAAAAACAACTAATGGGTTCACTACCATCTGTTCGGTGCACCCCAGCTCGACCATTTTTACATAGTGGGCTTGATTATGCTGGTCCTATTAATGTGAGGACAACAAAGGGTCGTGGCCACCGTTCATACAAAGGCTATATATGCTTGTTTGTATGCATGGCCACTCGAGCACTGCATTTAGAAGCAGTGAGTGATATGAGCACTCCAACCTTTTTAGCGGCGTTTCGACGTTTTGTCTCGAGACGAGGTCACTGTGCCAAACTGTGGAGTGACAATGGCACCACGTTTGTAGGTGCCGCCAGGGAGTTGCAGCAGTTGACAGCTATCCAGCCATCTATAGCTGAACATCTCGAAGCGAATGGTACGGAGTGGCACTTCATTCCTCCTCACAGTCCCAACTTTGGCGGACTTTGGGAGGCAGGAGTGAAATCCACAAAGTATCATTTGAAACGAGTAATCGGTGAAGCAACTCTCACCTTCGAAGAACTGACGACACTCCTCAGTCAGGTAGAAGCGTGCTTGAACTCGCGACCTATGAGCACGATTAAGGTTGATGATCCTGGTGAACCGTTACCATTAACGCCTGGACATTTTCTAATCGGAGAGCCCTTAGTAAATGTACCAGATAACAAGTACGAAAATTCTAATATTAATTATCTATCACGCTGGCAATTCATTCAACGAATGCTTCAGTCGTTTTGGAGACGTTGGTCTCATGAATACCTCGTTACTTTGACGAATCGCTACAAATGGTCTTCCCAAGTTGCTGAGCCAAAAATTGGAGACATTGTGTTAGTCAAGGAAGACGACTTGCCGCCAAGTCGTTGGTTGATGGGTAGAATAATACAAAAACATCCTGGGGATGATAACATCACTCGTGTCGTCACGTTACGCACCAAATCTTCAACAATCAAAAGGCCAACATCCAAAATATGTATTCTACCGGTAGTCGAATAAGAAAGAGTATTGTGCTATTGTTTACATATTTTATTTAACCATTATTTTACAACTTATTTACACTTTTACCTTGTTAGAATCAACTTATACAACATTTTTCTCTTTTAATGTTATATCAACTGTGCAAAATCAATTTATACACATTTTTAAGTTCTCTTTAAATTGTTTACCATTGTATAAATGGGCTTGAGGTACACCTTATATGTATAACCTAGAACAATAAATTTAGCTCTTAAGTTATTTTAATATTCTTGTTAGCTATTACGAACTTAGTGTAATATAGTGTTATACATATTTTTGTAATGTACATAGTACAAAATTAAGTGCAACTAGATTTCGTAACGTGCCACCTTATTTCATTTTAAAAGGACATTCCGTCAGTAACGTCCTTGGTGGGCGGTATGTTCAAGAATCAATTATTTGTAAAGCTTCCGGCTTGCTCGATAGATGGCGTTGACGTCGAGTTAGAAGTCGGTATGGTTTCGTTACCGTGATTAGTATATAAGCAAAGTTTTGATTTTCAATAAATCAGCTATCGTAACAGATCAGTGCACAGTAGGAGTGGGTTGGAACAGATAAAATTAGAAACCTGTTTCACCTGTTTCAGTTCCAAGAAGAAAACAGTTCCAAAAACCTGTTCCAAAAAAACAGCCTGTTCCACTGGAACTAAAGACTCGTTGATTGCAACAGATACAAAAACAGTACCTGCTACCATAGATAATCCTGCTACTGAAAACAGGTTCTATCTCTTTCTATTACAATGAACCAGAGGAGCAAAGAGCTTGTTCCAAAGAACAGATGTTGTCTCTTTCTATTATAATAAGTCAGAAGAGAATGGAGCATGTTCCATTTGAAACTGTTTCTCAAAGCTGTTCCAGGTCGTTTCGTTTTGTATGTCGAGTTACGACTACTACGGTTGTTAGAGGAACAGGCGAAATAGGTGGGAGCTGTTATTTCGGTTCTGAGATACCTGTTTCATGTTGTTACTTTGAAATACCTGTTTTTTTTAACTGTTTCGATAAATACGCCTCACTCCTAGTGCACAGTGGTTTTATTTCAATTCTCGCTAGTGTACAATCAGGTCAACCTTCCCAATACCATCCCGGTATTTAACACCATTTTATAATAGTAATGATAGTGTTCATTCAGTTATGTTCTCAGATAGTATAGGAAGAGGTTTAGGTAAATTATTAAATAACAATCTCAGCTATTGTACTCATAATTATTGTATACCTGGGTCAAACTTCAAACAAATAATGGAATCAGTGACAAGATATGTATATAAACCAGAAACCAATATTACTGTGTTTATAGGTAACAGTTCAAATTAAAAAAAAGAACAAATAACTGACTCTGTAACTGAGATGTTAAAGTTAAATTGCAACAAAATAATACTGTGTGCTTTCCCATATTTTAAAAAATTGTCAAATAGACAAAATAATTATATTCACATGCTTAACAAGCATTTACATTTCTTAGTTAGTCATTACAGTGACAAACTTGTTTTTCTGGACATTAACTTATATGTTGATAAGTTAAAGTCGACTAGGGATACAGTGTATCTGCCTATTAGGTTTAGACATCAAATAGCAAGCCTATTAGCATATTATATAAACTCAGACATAAGTAGTATGTCGAGGTCTTCTACTATAATTAACACTGCAAATATTAGTAATAATACTAATGTACAGGTGGACATTGTTAACTGTAGCACTAATGCTATAATTATTTACAATAATTGTACGAAGGAGAATCCGTGTGTCACTATGGACAATTCTTTTAATGTGGAGTCTGCAAGTAGCAAGATCTTGGTGCCTAGTGATGGCATGGGAGACGTGGGGCTCACTCCGGATGTTCCTTTAAACTAGTTTGTACGACAACAGAGGATACCAATATCAGTATAGTTACATCTACCGTAAACCAGGTATCTTCTTGCTCTCACATAGCTAATTGCAATAAAGGGGCTAAGCAGAAATCCTTGAAATTATTCCATCAGAACATTCAAGGTTTTTCTTCAAAACAGCTGGAAATTGAGTTATTTTTAGAAAAAACAATGTTTGACATAGTTTGTTTCACTGAGCATTGGTTAAAGGATTTTGAAATGTTGATAAATTACGAGAATTATAGTGTGGGAAGTTCTTTTAACCGAAACTCAATGTTACGTGGGGGCTCACTAATTTTAATCAAAAAGTGTATTCAATTTAAAACTCGTAAAGACATAGTTAACTTGTCTGTTGAACATAACATTGAACTATCCTGTGTTGAGCTAGATAAGCATGTCATAGTGTGCGTTTACAGACCCCCTAATTATCTGAACTACTCTATATTTGAGTCAGTGATGGAAGATGTATTGGCAAAACTTGCGACTGGTAATAAATTAGTAATTATCTGTGGAGACTTTAATATAAATATTTTAGAAAACAATTCAGATAGCTGTAGATTATTAAATCTTTTTAAATCGTTCAATTTGTCTAATGTGTTCATAGAACCAACCCGTACAACTACAACTACTGCTACATGTATTGATAATGTGTTTTGTTCTGGCGACTACGTCTTACAGAAAGCCATTGTAAATTACCTCCCTTCTGATCACAGCGGGCTACTGGTATCTTTTGAGTCCAAAATACCAATTCAAAAAGTGCAAATACAAACCAGACCAATAACATCCGGTAATTTAAATAAATTTAACCGTACTTTAATTGGGAAGTTAAGTGATTGGAACTGTACAGTGAACAGTGCTAATATTTTATATACAGATTTTTTTTCTTTAGTCCAAACAGAATTCAATAATACTTTTAAAAATAAAACTAAAACTATCTGCCCTAAGTTTTTATTTAGTGACTGGGCAACTAAAGGACTCAGAAAAAGTAGGGATAGACTTTATGAGTTGTATGGCCTTAAGCCTTTTATTAACACTGAAACTTTTAATAAGTATGTATCTACCTACTCCAAAATTTATAAAAATACTTGTAAGGTAGCTAAGGCTTTATACATAAGCAATAAGGTAAAAACAGCAGACAATAAAATAAAAACGGTTTGGAAAATTATAAATAATGAAACAAATAGGAACAAAAAACATAACACTGATTACAGATTGCAGACGCCTCACGGACTTATTAGCGATAACAAAGAAGTTGCTCAAGAATTTGTAAATTTCTTTACAAGTATCCCTGTTAAAACTACTGAAGCCTTAAATTCCTCGCCTTCGCTTGCTTTTGATTTATTACAGGCAAACGTATCAGCCTGCGCGACTGAATTTAATTTTAAACATATAAACCCCATAGTAGTAATAAAAGCTTTTAAACAAATCAAAATTAAATTGACCGAAGATCTATGGGGATTGTCTATCAAGGTTTGTACCTCAATTATCGAGACTGTAGCGCCGTACTTAGCTTTAATATTTAATTTGTGTGTCGATCAAGGAGTCTTTCCGGACCTGATGAAATTCAGTAAAGTGATACCACTTTTTAAATCTGGGGATAGTAAAGACACCAATAATTATAGACCAGTGTCCGTGTTGCCAGTGTTTAGTAAGGTATTTGAAAAAGTAATGCTAAATCAGATGCTCAGTCATTTTAACACGAATAACGTCTTACATGATAAACAGTATGGTTTCACCAAAGGACGTTGTACAACGGACGCTGGTGTCACCTTACTAAAGCATATCTTTAATGCGTGGGAGGACGCACAGGATGCCATAGGTGTCTTTTGTGATCTCTCTAAGGCGTTTGATTGTGTTGATCACGATACATTACTCCTGAAGCTCGGGCATTACGGACTAGGCAAAACAGCGTTAAACTTAGTCAAATCTTATTTAAATGATAGACAGCAATTAGTTCACATAAACGGTGTCAATTCGTCGGGATTAAACGTAAAAATGGGCGTCCCCCAAGGCTCTATTTTGGGTCCTTTCTTATTTTTGGTTTATATTAATGATTTACCTTATTTATTGCAACAAAATCTTGATATGGTGTTGTTTGCTGACGATACCTCTTTAATTTTTAAGATAAATAGAAGGACGAACAATGTTAATGACATAAATAATGCCCTAATGCAAGTCCAAAATTGGTTCACGGCGAATAATTTAGTTCTAAATGAAAAGAAAACAAAGTGCATAAGATTTGCCTTACCTAATGTCAAAAGCAGTGATTGTGACATATTATTGAACAAGGAAAAACTAGAATTCGTCGATAAAACGGTTTTCCTGGGAATTACGCTTGACCCCAGGCTACAATGGGGCCCTCATATAACATTTCTTTCCGGACGGCTAAGTTCAGCAGCATATGCTGTTAGAAAAATCCGCCAACTAACGGATGTCGATACCGCGAGACTGGTATATTTTAGTTACTTTCACAGTATCATGTCTTACGGTATTTTACTATGGGGACGGGCTGCAGACATCGAGTCTATTTTTATTCTGCAGAAAAGAGCCATCAAAGCGATATATAATCTCCGCCGGCGCGATTCTCTCAGGGAACTGTTTAACAGTGGCGAAGGGTCCATACAACTCGATTCCTATCGGCTTCCCTTTCGAAATATGGCAAATACTAGTATCAAATTATATTGTTTTCAATCATCATTTAAACAAATAACTATTTACGAAGTTATATTGCAGGTATAAAATTTGCTTTAAAAAAGTAACAATACTAACAAAACAATCAAAGAAATAATATCAGTGCCTTGAACAAAAACCAACTTAGAAATACGAAGACATTTATTTCAATAAAAGCACGAGGAGGTCGTTGAATCGCGGAGAATCTTAACACCGAGATTCAGTTTAGTGACGTAATTTATCAACGCCATCTATCGAGTAATTATGAACTAATAAAACTAACAATGAACTTGAATGTAAGACTACAGCCTAGAATAAGCCGGCCGCTCAAACAGGAATTCAGTACATTTAATTCATAGTCTCTTGTAGCGATCGTGACCTTGAGGCCACAATATAACACTGCTAGATTTAGGCAGTTAGCAAGCCGTTAATCATCGAGTTACGATCAGGACAGAGATAGGAAATGTGTACGCCAGAACGAGATGGAATGATACTGAACGTAGACAGAGTATACTGAAGTTGTAAATCGAATTTGTTCGGATAGTAATATTTGAATGACAGTCATGACAGATCCACAACAGATTTCTTTCGCGCGAATTTAAGTGTCATGTTTATTGATATCATTGTTCATTTTCATTTGATTTGATATATTGGTATCATAATTTAGAATCTTATAGCATTATTCGTGTATTATTGTTGAAATTGAGTTATTTGTGTAAACTAGTGAAAGTTTTGCATAGTGAAAACATGGTTAGTGGCGTTGTATTGTTTGGTGATCGGATATTTAAATAGGTATTTAGGTAAGTAAGGAGTAAGATAGTTTTTTTAGTTTATAGTTTTATTAGAAAGAAGTTATTTATGTAATGATTTTGTTGTTACTAAGTAAGTTCGATAGCATGGCGGCATTAGTGAACGTAGAATGCTGTCTGACAGATTATTTGTTGACTGAGGAAACATCCTTTTCAAAGTTGAGTTTTGGAAATAAAATAAACATGTAATTCAGATAGGCCGTGCTCGCCCTGACATGATTATAAATTATAAACGACGCGATGGTTTTTTCAAACATTTTAACAGTTGTTTGTACGACAAATACCCGTGGCTTACGGGAAGTTATAATTAAATTATCCGAAGTTGTATATCTTTGCATGATTTCGGGGAAATCGTAGGATAGAAACCTTTTTTGCTAATACGTATGAAGTTCATAATAGAAAAGTAGATCGGAATAGAAGTTTAATGAAACGGTTCAACGACACAGTAATTTTGCTAGGTAAACAAGAATTAGCTTTTCGCGGCCACCACGAAAATCCGATAACCGCGGTAACTATATCGAAACGTTGTTATATAGCAAGTATGATACTGTAATCAATTCGCATTTGGAACAATGTTCCTCAACACAATCCCACATTCTCTGGCCTTTCGAGTGATAGGTATACAAAATGATTTAATACAAAGTATCGCATTCGTTTTACGCGACCAAATTAAATTTGAAATAAATAAAGCTCAGTTTGTATCGGTCATGAATAGTCATGATTGACGAAACAGGGCCACAGCTGGAATTTACGCATCACACTTGAGCAAGGTAAGCATTTTTTGGTCCGGCTTCCCTTTTTAGAAAATTCACCCTTCGCCACTGCTGTTTAAGAATATTAACATCATGACGGTACCTTGTCAATACATTTACGAAAACATCATGTATGTCAGAAAGAATTTACATCTTTTTAGTAAAAGAGGCGAGAGACATAATTATGGTACTAGAAATAGGGACCAGTTAGTTCAACCAGGCTTCAGACTGGCTAAAGTAGCCTCATCTTTCATGGGGTACTGTTTAAAATGTTATAATAAGATACCTCCCCATATATTAGAACTAAATGAGACGAAATTCAAGTCTTGTATTAAACGCACACTATGCAGGCAAGCATATTATAAGTTGGGGGATTATATTGAAGATAAAAATGCTTGGCTGAATGCTGGTCCTGCTCCACAGCCACTAGGGAGCCCAAACTAATCTGTAAATAGTTCGGAAACATTGTTGGACAGCCTGAAGATTGTAAGAAAAATTTGCATTGTTAGAATCAACTTACTAAGCATTGTATAATTTCAGCCATTAACAGCACATGTGTGAGTACTGTGTACCTTTAACTTTAATTATCAGTTTTAGGTATGTTTTTGACTTGAATGTACCCTGGCGGTTGGGAGTGTCATGCTCACTCAAAAGTCTAGCTGATGGTGGCGTATGCGTTGGATCATTTGGCTCCCTTCAAAATGGTTGAGCCGAATGGTGCTGGCGCATGCGTCATGTTCGTGAACGGGCGCCGTCAGTCGGGACTGGTCATTTCTTAGCTGCCATGGTTAATTTTAATTATTTCTTTGAATTGTTCCTCTTTTATTCCGGACGCTTTTATCCTGCTCGTCTTTTACATCGTTCTCACATGTATGTATAATGTCAACCCGATGTAAATAAATCTTTGTAAAAAAATATTATTTTTAAAAGAGTGTCCGTGGAGTTTCTTGCACGTTCTTCTCCATAGAGATCTACGCTTTGGAACGTGCAAATAGCTTCAACTTTTTGGACCGACCGACCTTGACAATTCAAAAGTGCCTGTAAATGGTTTAATTGAAATAAATGCTTGAATTTTGAATTTTGAATTTTGAATTTTTTGAATTTTAGACCCCCAATTGAGGGGCTCAGCAGCACCATATCATCGGCATAGCTCAGATTATTGACACATATGTCATCTATGTGGCATCCAACATGCATGCTGCTGAGCTCCTCAATCAGATGGTTAACATACATATTAAAGAGCCGTGGCGAAGTAAGCCCACCCTGTCTGACACCACACTCTAAAGAATATTCATCTGAGTATACATTTCCCCACCTTACTACGTTAATAATAATGGCAATACGGCATTCCTACCGCAATTCTTTTATGAGACCATTGACGTTCCAGTGACCGGCCACTGACGTGCCAGTGACCGTGCGATTATGAATTTAGCAGATTACGAACTTTTAGCAAAATGACAATGGCATGACAATGGGATCTTGTCGGAATGACAAATTTATAAAAATAGCAGACTCGGGCCCCTGGTGGAGTGAGTATGAAATGAAGCGAACTGCCGGTCGATTCTGTCGTTATCTCACCGTGATCACTTAGGTGGAGTGAACAACAAGTGAGCTGTCAAACCATACAAACAAGATGGAATGACAGCTTACTTGTCGTTCACTCCACCTAAGTGATCACGGTGAGTTATCGACAGAATTGGCCGGTTGTCCATCTTTCGGTCTGAACCTCAAAAGGAAAAAACAGATCCCTTATAGGATCACTTTGTTGTCCGTCCGTCGGTCTGTCAAGACCCATTATCTCGGGAAAGCGTGAAGGTATCGCGTTGAAATTAAAACCATAATTTGTGCTTAGGTCTACTACAGACTCTTGAAGCTGTGAAATAATCGAACATCCAGGTTTACGCAAAAAAGATTAGTTAAGTAGTTTTATTTAAATAAGTATAAGTACCTACACCTAAAAATTTGCAAGGAACCCTCGGTGGGCGAGTCCGACTTGCACTTGTCTAGATTTTTGCGTAGTTGATAGCTCACTTCCTATTCACTTCACCTAACTTTCATGTTGAGCGGTTTACAGAATCGCACTGCTGTTGTACGTACATGTAGAGAGGAACAAAACAGTTTGTCCGTTCAAACAAGAGTTTGACCGACTGACCTCTAAAACCCTCAGGGAAAACAGGTTTTAATGTGGGTCGGTGCGAAGCTTTGGTATTTTCCGATTTTCCCGTAGCTCTTAAGTAGCGTTGCAATTGAAAATCTTGAGGATTAGGCACTATAGAAAATCTCATATAATTAAGTTCAATACTTAAATCAGTGAGAACAATAGAATAATAAACCGCGTGTATCTGACATCGACGCACAAACGATTTCCATGGGTCCGGGGCATGATTCTGGACACCCTCGACTTAGAATTTTTCGTCGGCTTTTTTCTCATTTTTTTATTTTTTTCAAGGGTTTTCTTACTTTAGACTGCTCATAATCGTTATTCTGACCTAACCCAATGAGATATTTAATAAAAAAATAATTAATTAACTACTTTCACTAAAAAGAACAATCTGAATAAAGCCACAAATAGATATCAGCTCAGCTGAGCTGATACTTTCTGGTACTCTTGAAAAAAATGAGAAAAGAACCGACGAAAAATTCCAACACTGGGGAAGTCCAGTCCAGAATCATGCCCTGGACCCATGGAAATCGTTTGTGCGTCGATGTCAGATACACGCGGTATATCTCGTTGTCTTGCTTTACTGTAGGTTCTCCGCCGCACTCACCAACGAACCCTCATTCCAAATATCTGCTTTCTACGACCAGTAGTTTCAGCTGTGGGTTGTCTGTCAGTCACCAGTAACAGGATATAAGTTTGGCTGTTTAAAAATTCCTCTCTCCTATTCTTTTCCTCTTATTCCAATTCTTTTGCTGTGCCCGACAGGGTCTATTATGATCACAATTAACATTTATTTTACTAGAAAAGTTATTTAAAGCGCTCTTCTTCTCTTCTTATTATTTAAAGTTTTGCAGTGCCCGACAGGGTCTATAATTATTTCTGGTTATTCATTTTACGACCTGTAGGCTAATTCATGTAACTAAATAAGTGCTGTTGCAGTGCAGTCGAAGTTAAGTTTCGATCAAAACAACGCTTTTCGTATTCTCTACCGCTGTCAGACACGCTCGCGTCAAGTTCGCGTCACGCGAGCGCAACAACGGCATTCTACTGTTGCGCGTCTTTGGCGCGTGCTTACTATTTTACTATTTGTTTGACGTCTCAAAATGACAGCTTTTAAGGTTAAGTTTTAATGTTATAATAACGTCATATTCATTGAAATGTCACCAACCATGTCACTTGAATTCATTGAATTGTAGTGTGTTGAAATGTTGTATGATTCTATTCGATTGTTTAGTTAGGTAGTAATATTTTTGCTCTCCACCATAAGTAAGTTTGTTTGGCTGTCGTGCAGTTGACGTGCAGTTAACGCGCAGCTTACGCGCAGTTCAAAGATTACAAGAATACCGTTTATCACTCAAACTTGAACTTAACTGCAACTGCACTAAAACTTAATGGGCGCGTCATAAAAATACCATAAAAATACGTGAATTAGCCCTCAGGATGTGTAGATTATGGATTGCAATAAACAATTTGAGATCGGAGTCATTTTATATTTAGGATTGATAGAAAGTTTTATAATAATATCCGTATTTATTTTAACGTTTTACCCAGTGACGCAAACGCCATAAAAATAATCAATTGTTTAAAACAAGACACAGTAAAACACTTAAAACAGTTCACCATCATATAACTTTGACATCTTCACAGTTTTCCTTCAAAACTTCACAAAAATATGGAAACAGGCCAAAAAATTCGATACAAGCTCATATCAGAAGTTTTTATCAGACCAAACTTACGTAGTAACATTGTTGCTAGCCAAAGATAAGAACCAGGGTACGAGAGGAAAAATATTCGGACGAAATCGTATTAAAGTTTCTCAAACACAGGCTGTTGCAGAAATAACGCAAAACTAAAAAAATGTAGCCTAATGCGAGTCGGGCTCTCCGGTTCCGTACCATAAACTGAAAAAAAAAAAAAAAACGCGTTTCTTTTCTTGTATGGAAATAAATATAAGAAAATAAAAATAAAATTAAATGGAAAATATATAAAATTTATAATTAATTAGTTTAATTAAAATTTTATTATTTCTTGTTATAGCGGCAATAGATAGAAATACACACTCAACTTTCAACTATCTATCTATTACGGTTCTTGAGATACGTCTCGCTGGCAAACAGACGGACGAATGGGCGGACGGACGGACAGACGGATGTATGGCCGAACGGACGAACAGCAGAGGCTTAGTAATAGGATTCCGACCCTTGGATATTGTACTCAACATTATGAACAAGTATGTATCACGCGAACAAAATTTATGGAGCAGTTGATTTTTTTCGCGATTTGTTCAAGTTGATGAGTAGAATTACCCCTTTCTGATACACCTTGTATTGTTAACCGACTTTTTATGGAATAGTCAGTAGATATTATATTTTAGCTAAGGATAAGGTTATCGGGTTATGATATTTATCTGGGAAGAAATTGACTAGATCTTGAGTTTGCTACTAAGAGAATCCAATTCTTATTATGTTTCTTGGTAGCCATCAAATAACCAATGGGACGACAGCTGTGATATTCCCATGTAAGTTTCCCGTTATAGGAGTGTTGCAGCTGTATGGGAAATATTGGGACAAATTACATTTCTTTTAAGTAGTTTTGTTGACAGAAATTTGTAAGTTAGTGGTAATATCGAGTTAATCACTTATCGATATTATTATATGGTTTTTACGTAGGTACTTATTCATTTTTTACTTCGATTGGAGACATTTCTATATAATATATGCAAGAGTAAGTACCTAACCTTACCAGTTTGTTTGTTGTTTGCTTGTCAATTGTACTTATCAGTTTTTCATATTTTGAGAAGACAATAAAACAACTGCCCGAAGGTCTAAGCAGAGAGAGGTGTTTCATACAAATTCAAAAGTTCTCAACTATTTAGGACTAAGAACAATGGCTAGTTTCCATCATCCACAAATTGCAAAACTATTTAGGTAGTCCGTCAGTTAGTACCTATTGAAAAAATAATGGACACGTATTTTTGGTTTTTGTAAATCGTCGTTCTCGAGTTTTAGCGAGACTAACAAACAGAAATTCATTTTTAGGGTTCCGTAGCCAAATGGCAAACACGGAACCCTTATAGATTCGTCATGTCTGTCTGTCTGTCTGTCCGTCCGTCCGTATGTCACAGCCACTTTTCTCCGAAACTATAAGAACTATGCTGTTGAAACTTGGTAAGTAGATGCATTGCGTGAACCGCATAAAGATTTTAACACAAAAATTAAAAAAAAAACAACACATTTTGGGGGTTTCCATACTTATAACTGAAACTCAAAAATATTTTTGAGACACTTCCAAAGTGGTAAAATGTGTCCCCCCTCTTAACTTCTAAAATGAGAGAATGATAAAATTAAAAAAAATATAAGATATACATTACCATGTAAACTATCAGCGAAAATTGGTTTGAACGAGATCTAGTAAGTAGTTTTTTTTAATACGTCATAAATCGTAAATCGCACTTCTGCTTGTAATATAATACCTACTGGTTTGTACGGAACCGTCAGTGCGCTAGTCCGACTCGCACTTGGCCGGTTTTTTATATAAATAGATAACATAACATAACATAACATAAAAATTATTTAACTTACAAACTAACTTATTATTTATAAGTAAAAAATAATCCTTTGTGGGAGACTGGTATCTGCACTAGGAAATCCTGTCACACAGATTACCAGGCCTCCCCCGCGGACAGTGCTCGTATTACAAAAAAATAAAAAAATAAAAAATAATCCTTTGTGGGAGACTGGTATCTGCACTAGGAAATCCTGTCACACAGATTACCAGGCCTCCCCCGCGGACAGTGCTCGTATTACAAAAAAATAAAAAAATAAAAAATAATCCTTTGTGGGAGACTGGTATCTGCACTAGGAAATCCTGTCACACAGATTACCAGGCCTCCCCCGCGGACAGTGCTCGTATTACAAAAAAATAAAAAATAAGACCTTTGGAAAACAAAACAAGTTTATAAAATACATAGAAATACTGGTTAAAAAAGGAAAGTTAAATTAAAATTCTTAAAAATTAAATTGTTGTGTGGTGTGTAGGTCGTTATGGTGTAGTGTGGAGGTCGCTATGGTGTTGTGTGGAGGTAGTAATGGTGTGGTGTGGAGGTGGTTATGGTGTGATGTGGAGGTAGAAATAATGTGGTAGAGGTCGTTTCTTTGTGATTTTGGCGCTTCCACCTTAAATGTCTTATCTTATGGTAAATGGAGTACCGAGTATAGCTCCTTTGGATGCATTTGTGACTAATTTATAGTTGCACTTTCTAGTATGGCGACCATCACTCTGTTGTCAGTATCTACTGCTCTGAAGTATTACGTGATTATAATACCAACTGTTTACTGCAGCTGTCATTTGTCATGCCACCAACGCAATAGAAGTCAAAATAGATTGAACGGACTGTTAAAAAGATGTATGTCGATGTCTAATCTTATTTTGATAGTGTTCAAATTATTCAATTCAATTTTTAAGGTTATGGCTGTGATAGTGTTCGATGAATCTGTTTGACAGATCGGAATAGGTAGGTATACACTGTTTTTTTCTGTTCCGTGAGTATACAGCATTACTTGTTATCTTTGTGTTATGTATCAGAGACAAAAAGTGACTTCCATACAACTTTTTTTTTCGGGAAATTGTTTCGGGTTTCGGGATAGGTATCACTAGTGTACCTACATTAAAAATAATGAAACAAAAACAGGTACCTACTTATTGAATCCAATAATTTTATTGCTTTGATATAATTATTACCTACTATTGATATAATTATTACCTATTATAATTAGTACCTACTTAAGTGATGTCCTAAAACCCGGGACAACTATCCCGGAAAAAAATGTTGTAATCGAATCTCCACTTTCTGTCTCTGTTCCTCTATCACTATAACAAGTACTAGCTACATAATACATATAATAAAATTATAGTCTACATATTACGATCTTGGTAGGTAGAATACCTACCTACCAAGATCGTAATATGTAGACTTCTTTGAAATAAAGTACAACAACGTATTTTCAAAATAGATTTTTTTTAAACTGGAGCGACGGGATTTTGCTAATTACACGTAGGTAGAAGTCACGGACTGGAACAGAGTAAGTACCTACCTAGTGATTCAAGTATGAGATGTGCATGTGACAGTAATGAAATGATTTCGCGAGTCATTCAATAGGTAGGTACCTACGTTTGTGAGTGTGTTTCGGAGTGTTACCGCGCCGGCACCGTACTGCACGAATTGCCGCGTACCTACACCGCGCCTCAATATCCAAATTGTATTTTATTTATTAAACAAAAGGCATAGCATGTATCTGTTGAAACTTTTGTATGATAGTAAAGTTTATTCATACGAATATGTAGGCGCAAATTTATAAAACTTAAATTCAATATTTCGCTAATCGCAAAGTAAAATACAATTACTTGTGCAGCCATATTACTGAATTGTTAGAACTTTTGTTGTAAGGTATAACTAATCTCTCTAAGTAGGTATATAGGAAACGATTTGAAAAACTTAAATTTTTTATTGAATGAGTTACGGGAAATTTTCAGTTTTCCATTGTTCCACAGTACCTATCTGTTAGCATTTTCACTATTATATCCTTTAGATAGTACTAACAAAGAACCAGTATAGTATTTTAATTTAAATTTTCTAATATTGTTATAACACGAAATAATTGGAAATACCTACTTAATACCTATAGCATAACTCTAAACAGTTAGCATTTTTGTACATAGCAATGAATTTACTAAACTAATCCACTCACCAAAAATAAAAATAAACTTTAGAATTATCGAAGGTTTTGTGGAAAAAATATTGTATTCTTACTGGACTAAATTTAAAGTATCTATAAATTAAAATAAAATAAAAAACAATAAATTCAAACACCAATGTCAATAAATTAAAATACCAATGTCCTAACTCTTGACACTCGAGAAGCGAGTGAAAAGTTTTGATAGTTTTGACGCTCGGTTGAGCGCTTTTGTGCGGCCGATTACTCGCAATAGTCACTCCGGCCCGCACTATAAATAGAAATTACCGCTGGTTGGGAGTTCTGTCTGACCGCCAAGCGAGCATCGCCGAGCGAGTGTCGCTTAGTGAGTACAATCTTTGATCGCTCTTGTCGCTGCGATCAACTATATGTAAGTGTTGCTCGCCATCAGTGGGAACAGTCAGCTATCGACTACGAATATATGCGTCTCTTTCACTCACACGAGATCTACATTTAAATATCTTTTGTCCCATTCCTCAGCGAGAAAATATCGATAGCTAATCGCTTCCTCGCCGGCGGTGAGTCAAGTGCCTTAACTCATTGTTTCTATTTTATTCTTAGGGAGGTACGTAGGAAGATATTATATCAATTACATTACGTGTTCGAGATAAAAGCCGTCTTGAAAGTTGCAACGTGCAATATAGGCGATATGAGAAACTTTGCGAGCACTCTACAGGAGCCACATTCCAGACATACACACACAGCACATACACACAACATACACATACATATTCTGAAAACTTAAGTTGATAATTTACCCAAAGATACAGGGAGAGAAATTTCAAATTACGGAAGTGTTGATTGCTTAAAGATTACATAGTACCTACATTTGAAGAGATGGCTTAGTTAACTTTGAAGTTACGTATGTGAAGTAGGTAGGTACAGTTCTCCGCCTTAGTGTCGGTGGCATGGCATTACATAGCTTGCACAGCTTTTTTGGTCAAATAGCTGTCAGCTTTAAGCATAGTGCTTTTGTTTCGATTTCCGTGTCGGGAAAAGAATAATTGGATTTTCTATTAGTAGTAGCAGTTTAGAGCTTTTGTGCCCAGTTGATGAGAATGGGCTAGTTACATGCAATTTTTTAAATAACTCGTGTAATACAGGCTGATGTAATCTATAACAATCAGGAAAATAACCGGCCAAATGCGAGTAGACTTGTAGTTTTTTCGGTGTGTATGGTAATACACCGAAAAAACACGTTTCGTGTTTTGGAGCCCCCTTTAATTTTTTATTTATTTTCATTATTTGTTGTTAGGGCGGCAAAAGACATCCAAACTGTGAAAATTTCAACTATCTACTAGGTATTACGGTTCTTGAGATTCAGCCCACTGACTGACAGACAGACACACAGCGTAGGCTTTTTTTACTATTGGTAGGCTTACGTTTGACCACTATCTCACCTGATGTTAAGCGTTGATGCGGTCTAAGTAATAGGGTTCCTTTGGTTACCCTTAGGGTACAGAACCCTGAAAACTGTACAAAAAAATATAACGGGACCTGACCGTTCGTCACGTTTTATTTTTTAATTCCAGGACCAACCAGTATTGCTCACGTTTAGCCTATCTAGTCCGTTTTGTTTACCTACGTGACCTAAGCCTAGAGGCGTAGGATATTTAATTATTTACGCTAGTAAATATAACGTACTAAGTTATGCTAGGTTTAGCCTACGTGATGAAAAAAAATCTTTTGCTAATATGCAACACAGCACAGTAGAGATTTTTCAGAGCAGGGCAGGCGAAGCAGACAGGTTTTTGGGGCAAGCCCGCCACTCATTTCCAAACACTGCAACTCCTGAAAACTAGAATTAACAGTGGCGACCACCAGAAAAACGCCGAGCTAATGAAGCCCGACGAGTCCCGGAGAAACGATTAATTGTCTTAGAAACCGCAACGAAATTAATCAGAAAAGTACAGCGAAGGAGTACGAAAAAATTAATAAAATTTGGCAGCCAGTGTTGCGGAATTTGTTTGCAGGAGTCACCACGGCCCTGGGACGCAAAGGGCACTAGTGTTCCCACTCCCGGAGTCGGAGAGACTTCTCCCGGAGGCATTTGATGATTACCCATAAAAAAAAGGGCAGGTGAGGCCAACATAAGCGTCTGCGTCGCACGTGCCTGCGTCGTAGCGTACGCAGCTCTTAGTACGAGTATATTCAAAATCTGCTCTGCTCTGCGGTGCTTGGACCTGCTTCCCCTGCGTCTCAGCATGCACCCGTTGAATCAGCGGTAAACGACCTGTCGCTGGCTATGAAAGGTATCTCATACAAATACATGGAAACCAGTAGTGACGTGACGACACGTCGCCTGCTGCTGCTGCTGCTGTCGTCTACGAACTTTGTACCTTAAACGTACTACCGGTATAAACTTAATACCTAGGTACAATGTTATAATTTACACGTGAAAAGAAATGCCTTTCGGGCTGTGGATGATGATGATGATGATTTTCTAATTCAGTCCAAGTTTCATCCATATCTTTTTAACCGCAAAGGTGAGGTTGAAAAACCACATGAGTCCTACAAAAAAACGACTTAACATCTAGACTTCACCATAATTTAAAATATTAGTAGGACTAAGGCACGTAGATATAACTTATGTTTAGGTTTTTTAAGTGGGTACATGTCTCAGCCCTTTTTTATTAGGGATGGGAAATCATCTAATGACTCCTCCCGCTCTGGGCGGAGCGAGAGGGAGTGTCAGATTTCTACTGACTAAAACCCATCCATGTTCCTTCAGTGCCCTTTGTGTTCCGGAGCGACGGTATCTCTTTCGAATAGTCCTGGGACTCCGGCAGGCGTCAGCCCTTTTGGGCCCTTCCCAATGCTGACTCTCTTTGAGGCGCGCGTGGAACACGAACGCGCCGTCGACACGGTCTGTCGTCAGATGACGGACGGACGGCGAGCTGCTCATCGTCCACAGGCCCGCGCCTACTCCCACTCCGCCACCTCCTTTGCTAGCATGACTGCTTCGCAGAAGGAGGTGACGGCGTCCCATTCCGTCTCGCTACGGACCATGGCTTGGACCAGGCCCGGACGCGAGAGGTCGCCGCCTATCGCCGCTTCGTGGACTCGGCGGTGCTCCGCCCAAGCGGGGCACACCTGCACAGTGTGCTCCACCGTGTCCTCCGACATGTCTCAGCCCTTAGGCTACATGTGTGACGATACGAGTCGGTTGTAAAGGGGCCAGTATGGCATTGAATGTTTAGCCATATCCATCTGTACCCACACAACAAGAAACTCCTTATATTATTTTTTCAGGCGAGTTTGTTATTAGCTAATTTATATTATCCCACTGCTTCGCAATGCTTCCCCATACTTTCCTTACTTATTTACTTCTACTTATAAAATTAAGTTTGATTATATGACTGTCACTGTAGGTCTATAATTAAGCATTTTGAATTCTGCGTTCTATTTATAATACCTTTCCAATTTGTTTTTTTTTTATCTTTGTCAGCATGGAATTGTTAACAATAATAAAACAAGTATGAAGGAGATAGATGTGAGTACCATAAGAGTCAATGGTCAAGGATCGGTCCCGTTTATTTAGTAATGTAATCATGGGGTAGCCTGCGTGTCTGCCATAGCAAACACCATTGAATGACCCATCGAACCTACCTTTAGTTTATTAGTTTATGTGATGTTATTCCTTTGGGACTTGACTCCTTTTCTGACCCTTGATGTGATGTTCATAATTTACAAACGTTGACACTTTTGTACATTTGTGTATCTGAGAGCAGTCCTATTTACTTGCTCAGAAGCGCCCCGTTAGTAAGCAGTGACAGTGATTCGCAGGACGCAGATTGGTTGCTTGGTTGAAAAGAGACCACTTTGCGCCGAAAATCTCACGTCGATGATTGATGATCCTAATTTAAGGGTAACCAACAGAACCCTGTTACTAAGGTTTTTTTTAACAACAATTTTCTGTACTTACCTATGTTAACGAATTAATAAATGACTTATGACTTCAGCCTCCACTTCTTGTCTTTTTCGGATCGATGAACAACTTCCTAGATCGTAGGTGGGTACTTTAGTTGCAGCATCAGTGGCAGTACAGGTATATGGGCACTTGGGGAACTCCGACACGTGGCTCATATTCTGGTAAGGCAATGCACTCACATTAAGTATTCAACGGGTCCCCATTTCGCCAAGTTGTGTTTGCAGCAGCCTACCAGGGTGCACAAACGGTTCAAAGCATTCCAAACAGGCCACACTAACTAGAGGTAACTGCTCTTTGGCTTTCTTAAAATCATGTAGCCGTGGGTACTTATCTTGCCACAGTTTGCCTCTATTATTAGAAGGACTATCCTAGATTGCCTCTGTCTGTCCAAGGAAGCTCTTGCGACTCTTTAGTCTACCCGAGGTTGAAGTGTGGCCGTAGTAAGGGATGCCGAGATCCAGTTTCTTTTTAGGTGCATGATAGGAGCCTCCCCGAGCCGCGTTAACATAAATCAGTCTGCGTTTCCAAACACCAGGCGCACTCCTCACAGCTAGCACTAGCTCTCTTATCCTCTCACCACGATGGTACTCTAAAAGCCTCCTGACCGTCCTCCTCATTTGTCAGCTGCCTGTATCTCATGAACTGGTCGAAATATTCAGAGTGCGTATTTATTTAAATATATCTATTTGCAAGTCCAACTTGCACTTGGCCGGTGTTTTCTTATACTATTGTAATTTAAGTTACAAGATTACAACTGGCCCACTCCTTCTCACTCTGAGGGGACCTGTGACCTAGTGGGGACGAAGTTCATTAGATATGCTAAGTTAGGTACAAGATTACAACTGGCCCACTCCTTCTCACTCTGAGGGTACCTGTGACCTAGTGGGGACGAAGTTCATTAGATATGCTAAGTTAGGTACAAGATTACAACTGGCCCACTCCTTCTCACTCTGATGGGACCTGTGACCTAGTAGGGACGAGGTTCATTAGATATGCTAAGTTAAAAGATTACAACCGGCCCACTCCTTCTCACTCTGAGGGAACCTGTGACCCAGTGGGGACGACGTTCATTAGACATGCTAAGTTACAAGATTACAACTGGCCCACTCCTTCTCACTCTGAGGGGACCTGTGACCTAGTGGGGACGAGGTTAATTAAATATGCTAAGTTAGGTACAAGATTACAACCGGCCTACTGCTTCTCACTCTGAGGGGACCTGTGACCTAGTGGGGACGAGGTTCATTAGATATGCTAAGTTAAAAGATTACAACCGGCCCACTCCTTCTCACTCTGAAGGGCCCTGTGACCTAGTGGAGACGAAGTTAATTAGATATTCTAAGTTAGTAACAAATAACTGTTCATCAAAGGGTTCATAATATCTCATAGTAGAAATATCAGCTCCAAGTTACATCACATTAGCTGTCTGCATTATAAATACCTAATGCTGGGAGTGGAAGTCAATTAGTAGAAAGTTAGTAGCCCCATAAAAGTAAATAGCTACCCTATACTTCACCAGGGAATACATTAGCGTCCTTTATCGATATGTTAATTTGGCTAACGTTTTTCCTGATTGCAAATCGGCATTACAGAGAATAAATGAGCCAAAAAAGAGCCTCCATGAGTAACGGTAACTTAAGCTTTTGTTGGGGGATCTTGGGCAGTCAGTCGAATTGTACTATCAAGCTATGTATGGTTATCCACAAAGGTCAACCTAGAACTTAGCCTACAAGTATAGCATCATCAGTAGCGTCCCTTAAATTCTGAATTTTTCTTGTTTTAGTAAATATGTCTTTTTTAGTATAATTAAATTTATATACCACCAATGTCAGAAAAGTCTTCATTAGTGACTCGTTTTTGAACTCGCACTTTCCTCTATTTTTTTTAAACGTTGCCCTTTCTAGGAATTTCTCCTGTATCGTGGGTGCGTTTACAAATAACAAAAAAAAACAACAGCCAGACCCAGAACAACTATCTGTAGGCCATACAAATATTTGTTACGTGATGGAATCGAACCCACGACACGCGATGCAGCAGCCGATGCGCCAATCGTGCCGTCAAATTGCTTGTATAGTGAACCACATGTGTACTTAAATTAGGATTAGTCTGTAAAATCCATTTCAAGAGTTTTTCTTTGCTTCAATCAACCTGTCTCCAAAAGAAATGTGGCCCCCAAATGCATTACTTGGTAGGTACTACCAATGCCAATCTCCTCTACATAATATTGTCATCCGCCTAAACCTAACCTTCGCACTTACATCCCGCTTAAAGTAATACGCGACCATAAAACCCATTATGATTGTTCATTTTCCATGTATCGCCTACTTTGTATCGAGGTCGAACACATTTCGAACCCCATTAGGTACGGGAGCGATTTCAGTAGGCCGTTGATGGCGGTCGGCTTTGGACAGTCATGGCAAAAAACTTTGCTTCTGAAATTAGTAGTTCATAGTTCATGGGGGAGAGAGATGGCCCGAAAGTCATAGAAAGACAGAAAATTATTTAAATAAGTTAATCAAAGGGGAGAAATAACATGAGAGTAGGAGACGTAAACAGTTGATAATTTGGTTGCAGAGTGATGATGATGGGTGAAGGTATTTATTTATAAGGTAGCTAGGGCTGGTTTAGAAATAGTTTGGTGACCAGGCCGAGGAAATATCTGAGGGAAAATTGTTTGGAAAAACCCGGAAGGGGAATAATATCCAAACGGTGTTCTTATCACATTTATAACATTTTTCAAAGCAGGATACGAGTATCTCTTGCAGCTTGTTGAAAACATTGTAGTAACTTGTGTCACGAATGGACTGGCTTAAAATGGCGGATAGTAACAAACAGTATAAAAAAAATCGCGTAGTAACAGAAGCACTTTAGTAAAAGATGAAATTATTTCTCAAAAAATTTAAGTCTTCGTTGGCATAATATAATTACTTTAAAAGACACACTTTCAAGCTTCCAAGTATCGATATTTAACTTCCACAAAAACATTTAAAAATTACAAGAAAACTCGCTTCACCCACAATCAACTTATACTAAGGAGAAAATCGTGTTTTAATTTACCTTTGCGCCCTCTTTTATACCATGTTGCTACGTGACGCATTTTCTTACAAAGAGCAATAAATTGAATAGAAGTGAAACTTCTCGTGAGCTTTCAGCGTACGGAAGCTACTTGCCCGGGTTGCGAAATTTCTTGAGTCACCGCGGCCCTGGAACGCAAAGAGCATTAGGAGGAAGACGGATGGGTTTTAGTTAGTAAGGGTCTGATACTCCCTTCTGCTCCAGCCAAAGCGGGGGGAGTCATTTAAAGATTTTCCGTCCTTAATAAAAACCGATCCTGAAATATTTACCTATACACCTCTCTTCACGCTTCTTGTAAGATTTTAATGGACTCCTGATTTCCAGGACACCCATGTTCTAAGTTTTTTCATTTTATTATTTATTGACATTACCTACTCATCCTTCAAACCGATTTTTTTGCCGTCGTCATTGCGACTTGTTGTTTTCTTCAAAAGGACTTAGAATTTGAGCTTATGGCCTATGAGCTCGAATAGAAGCCCTACAAACAACATGACTGTCAATAGAGTGCCGGCGCACAGGCCTTTGAGACACCTAATTTGCTTCTGTAATGCCATGGTATTGAAGAGTCGAAAGAGGTCCACTGCTGGACAAAAGCCTCCTCCAAGTGTCGATAAAACAATCACTCTTGTGCGTCTCACTTCCCTCGACTACCCGCAACCCTCACCAGGTCATCGGTCTACCTTGTGAGAGGCCTTACAAGCTTGCTTCCTTCTTTGGTTCTGAAGATGTTCACGTGGTATTTCACCGCCTGCTATCATGTGGACCTTAAGTTGATTTAACATTAAAACAGTAAAGTAGAAGTCCGAAACGCAAGCGAGGTCCATGCGTTGACCGGTCTTACCCGTCCGAAACGGAAGCGTTTGGATTGGGTGTGTCACTTCTGTTCCTATTATTAATTCTTTGTCTCTGACAAAGGCAGCATGTTTTTATAGACTTCCCCTATGGATGTGTGGGTTAAGGGTTTTTATGAGCGTCTCCCGTGACGGCATGAGTTTGAGCGGACTTTGTAATGAAATAAATTCGGCTAAGGAGATGTTGTCATTACATAATGAACCACGGTAGCAAGTTATTTTAACGGTCATTGAACCAATCTTTTCTTTTTTTCTTCATATAAGATAGGTTGTAGTGTGTACTTGATCTCATATTAAGCTGGTGGATATTAGTTACAGAAAGTGCTTACTGGGATAATAAGAATAATTTGTGCCACATACTAAGATTTTTGTCTCTTTGTTTCGGTTGAGTCAGTTGTCGTTTTTCGCGTGGCTTCGCTTCTGTGGTCTATCCTACCGGTATTAAGCTTTCTCCAGGAATAATATCCTGTGGAGACCGTTAGACGGATCACGCTAAAAGCAACCTATTAACTCTTACTTAAAGACCGCTAGTTTGCTGCCCTTAAAACACAGACTCCGGCCGGGAATCCCACTCCTTAGCTAAACGTCGGCACCATGAAAATACTCCCTAAACCGTTTTGTGTGCTCGGGTGGGTTGTCCACCATTTACCTGTGGTACATCGCCGTACATCATATTGACGGAACGTCCCGTTGATGGATCGGACTTGGCAGATGTCAATTGTACCTACATTCTGGTGCATACTCCTCGAGTATCAGGTTGCGTTTCTACCACGTTTTTTTTTTGTTAAAAACCAATATAATGGCTTTACTTACGTAGTTTCGCTCAGCGCAAGCGATTCAATTGGGTTCCTTGCTACGCATCCAACCTCGCATATATATCTGTGGTGGAAACAAAGCCTTATGGAATAGGTTTTATTGATACAATAAAGTCAACCCTAAATGTCCAAAATGTTCAGCGAGCTATTACACTCACAGCTCCTTTAATAAAGAAGGGAGCAAATGTCCCTTGAAGATTAGCAAGGGGCCTAATCAAACATGGCGGGAGCGCGCAAATGATCCTGCATTTACATATTCACTTAACTTTTTACATAAGAGCCTGGAATTTCTGCAGTTTCGTATGCAAGGATAGGACCTTGGTTTGAGGTTGGACGCTGGCTGTTCTTATATGGGGTCAAAAGGAATGAGGCTGTTTGTTTAAACGACTTCCCAAACAGGAGAAGGTTCTCAATTCTGTTGTAATTTATTTATTTTGTTTGTTAACTCCGCCATTTATGAACCGATTTGAAATTTTTTATCAAAAACGGTTAGGAAGTCTGGATTTTAAGAAATAGCTGAAATTCGTTTACTTGGATGATGGTTTTTTGTCATTAAAGTAACCGAAATTGCGTATTTTGTTTTCTTCGATTTTGCAGTGGTGTTGTTAGGTGTGGGGTACCACTAAAAAGTGTTTTTTTTACAAAAAAAATAGTTTATTTGTTTGGAAGTCGGTTGTATTTTGTTGTAAAAAGTATTTTATATTTTACAATGAGCCTTCTCTTGATCCCGCCTGATGACAAAAAGCGATGGATGAGGTCTGCGATGGAACGAGCGTGTCCAGAAGTTGCCTGATTATTTTTGCTTTTGAGGCTGATAAGTAGTATTTCTACACTTTATTTTTTACTAGCTGACCCACGCAACTCCGTCTGCGTCACATTTTCCATTAATGCTCAGCTCCTTTTAGTCTTAGCGTGATGATATGTAAGCCTATAGCCTTCCTCGGTAAATAGGCTATCTGATACTGAAAGAATCGGACCAGTAGTTCCTGAGATTACCCCCTACATACAAACTTACAAACAAATGTTACCTCTTTAAAATATTAGTATAGATAATATTAGTATAGACTAGCTTTTGCCCGCGACTTCGTACGCACATGTCCTATTTGTTCCCAACCCCATGGGAATTTCGGGATCGGGAAAAACTATAAGTGCTCCCCTACACTCCCCAAGGAACCTACCTACATGCAAAATTTCATCTTTCTACGACCAGTTGTTTCGGTTGCGCGTTGTCTGTCAGTCACACACTTACGGAAGAATTTTATATTTTACTAGCTGACCCGCGCAACTTCTTCTGCGTCACATTTTCCATTACTGCTCCGCTCCTATTTGTCTTAGCGTGATGCTTTAAACTCTATAGCCTTCCTCGATAAATGGGCTATATAACACTGAAAGAATTTTTCAAATCGGACCAGTAGTTCCTGAGATTAGCGCGTTCAACCAAACAAACAAACTCTTCTGCTTTATAATATTAGTATAGATAGTATAGATGATATAACAACAAAGGCTTACACATTCACTAAAACGCCAGAAGCATGTGCACTGTTCTGATTGGTCGTTTCCTATGGAGAAGAACCGGCAAGAAACTCGACGACAATAATTATTTAAAAAAATAAATATATTCGCAGCGACTTCTAAGAATCGTTGTTTATATTTCCCAAAAAAAAAAAAAAGTCACAATAGCCCATAGACTAATAATTTTACGTAATCATTACACTCATGGTGTACGCAGAACTTTCAGTTCGCAGCTTCAGATGTTCACCATATGTTTGACATTCGATATTGACTACCTATTTCTCGCGTATCTCCAATTCCCCATATTTAGTAGGTACCTACTGGTGTAACTATGGCATCCGTATATCCTTAAAGGATCTATTGCCCATGTCTCTACGTAGGTGCCTTATTTTAAAAAAAATAAAAACTTTTTACAAAAAAATTCAACCGACTTCTAAAAAAAAACACTACAAAGTAAAAAATAACTTTAAATTCGGAAGTCGGTGTTTTTGTTAGTTTCCTCGTATTTTGACACCGACTTCCGAATTTAAAGTTATTTTTTACTTTTTAGTGGTGCCCCACACCTAACAACACCACTACAAAATCGCAGAAAAGCAAAATACGCAATTTCGATTATCAAAGAATCATCTAAAAAGTCAAATTCCAGCGATTTCGATTTAAAATCCAAAGTTCGTAATCGATTTTGATATGATTTAAATGGGACCAATCTGCAAGTATATCCTTTCTGATAAAACAAATATTTTTCAAATCGGTTCATAATTGTCGGAGTTATGAGGTAACAAACATAAAAAAAAAAAACATACAACCGAATTGATAACCTCCTCCTTTTTGGGAAGTCGGTTAAAAAAAGAAACAATGGATGTGCTGCACAATGAGGAACTCGTAGCTGATAACAAAATTCAGCGAATCATAACCATCCTTTTTGCTTAGCAGTAGTCGGGTTAAAAGCCGCGTGGGTCAAACTTTGAGGTTAAACTACGCTTGCGGAGGTGATGGATGGAGCACCGTGACCATTCAAAAAAATTTTGATGCTCTTAAAATTGGTGCTCCGACGGGAACACTTTATGTGGGTGACTGTTGTAGTAACTGACGGTACAGTAGGATAAACCCTCTTGGAATGATTTTGGCGGTTAATTCCTGTTAGATTTACAACGCAGAAATAACAGTCGTCGTGGTGGGTGGTTCGACAGTTCACGCCAAATCATAGGACTAATGAGGTTCAAGGGATCTCTCTTGTTATTTTTCTATAAACGTAAAGACTCCACACACGTTTTACACACTAAATTCGGTATCTAGGGTTTGTTGTTTGTTTCTAATGGCCGTTGAAAGTACTCCATGTAGGCATTTTTCACGAAGTCCGACACATTTAAACAGAATTTTTTGACTGTATATTTGCCACAAATGTGACAAAATCTATTTGGATTTTTTACACAGGTCCTTCTAGACGAAGACATTGCAAAAAAAAAAACAGAAGCAAGTAAGACGTTGACGATAGCGATATCAACACTCAATGAAGAGTACATTTTAAGGGGGTACCTGTATCTCCTAAACTAGAGTTGCTACAAAAAATCTGAGGGTAGATTTAAAATAAGCGAGCCTAAATTAGTAAACAACAGGAGAAAAATCTCCTGCAACAAAAAAAAAGATCGATTTTGTTGAGCAGTGTAATTATTATCAAGGAACCGTGTTTCAGAACTAGAGAATGAAAAAATCGATTAGGGACAGCTTTATATCCTTATTTCTGTTTTCGATAAATAAAGAAATCCAAAATAATATGTGGGTCAATGACCAATGAATATTGCACATTTATGTAAATGGCGTCTACCATATAGCTGCTATTTTGCGATAAAGAAATCAAAACAATCTTTAGAGGTTCTCTCTTGAACCGAATTCTAAGATGAACGATCTTAAAGCGTTATTGCACCAAAATCAAAGCTCGCGTCAAAGAGATGCCTGTGTACAGTGGCTGGGCCTGCTGGGGACATGCCCGCCAGGTTTGCGAAATTTGTTCGAAGGAGTTACCGCATCCCTGGAACGCAAAGGGCATTTGGAGGAACATGGTTGGGTTTTAGTCTGAGAGAGTCAGGCACTCCTTAAAAGGAACCTCGTTATGCTGCTACAAAGGAACTTTTCATTTATTGATCACATAAAAACAGTAGGAGAAAAAGCAAAAAAAGAACTTCTACGCCTTGACTATCGAAGGCTACTTGGGTCTATAATTTCAAAACTATAAAGCAATTTATGGGGCTACTTACTTGGGTTGTATGTGCCTGTCTGGGCCGATAGGGTCACCATAGGGGCGGTACGACGTAAATTGCTTCAAAACCAGCGTTTGGCTTTGATATTCTTATGCAAGGCGGATAGGACGGTTAGTATTCAAGCCTTAACGGTACTGGCGGGTGTTTTCCCAGTCGATCTAGAGGTGCAGCGGCGTGCTGCAATGTACTACGGCGCTAGTAAGATTACGGACCCGAGTTTTTACCGCAACGCGACCGTGCTAAGATCCCTAGATTACTAAAACCATAGACTGACGTCTGGGAGGAACTTTTATCTGAATGGCAATGTAGGTGGGAAAATTCCATCAAAGGCCGACACCTCCACCAGTTTTTTACATCCGTTCGTGAGCGGCTGGATAGGATATGGCTGGAGATGGATTACTGTGTTGCCCAATTTCTCACAGGTCATGGCAACTTTAAGAGTAAATTATTTTCCTTTAGGCTTGTGGTCTCAACTTTAGATCAATGTTCGACAGCTGATCTTGAATACGAACAATCCGCACATCACATCTTATGGGAGTGTATTTTTTGGCAAACTGAACTTAATATTATGTTAGATAGTATTCAGGTTACATCTGGAGTAGTTTACTAGATATACGGAGTTTGTAGAAACCAGAACTAATTTCCGTGCCTTCAAGCGATTTTGCCATACTATACTGGAATCAAAAGCAGCTCAAAATGTAGGACCCATTAGGTGACCCTAAAAAGTAGTGTAGTACGTAGTTGAAGATCACATTCCCACCAGAATAGCCTCCCCACCATGTAAATATACAAATATTGAACTCGAACTAATTCGATACATTTGCTTGTCACTGTACTTTAGCCAGCATTTAACACTAGCCCATCGAAAACTATGGAGCTGAAGGAAGTACGACATCTCTTATACCTTACAAGTAGAGCTTATAGACATTGCAATTTAAACCCTATGACTCAACTCACGTCATCACGAAGTGTTTTCGCGAGACACTCATGTAAAATTGTGTATGTTATTATAATCCTTGGTGCTTAGCAACTGGGCTTAATCCAGTTGTATATGGCCCTTGGTGCTTATTGGCCCAGCTCTATTCTGTCTCCTGCTTGATAAGGAGGGAGGTGGAAATTATATTTATTTTTCCTTCTCCTCCGGTGAACTCTTCTGATTAATTTCGTCGCTGGTTCCAAGACAGTTGAATCGTTTCTCCGGGACTCATCGGGCTTCATTAGCTCGGCGTTTTTCTGGTGGTCTCCACTGTTGCTTCTGGCTTTCAGGGTTTGCAGTCGATGGGAATGTGTGGTGACCATGTACCTACCAAAAAAAGTCAGATGCTCCGCCCGCTCCACCCAGAATGGAAGAAGTTATTTGTTGATTGCCCATAAAACAACAAGAAAACGTCCTCTTTTGAACCGAATTCTAAGATGAACGATCCTAGAGATTACTGCACCAAAATCCTGGCAAATGTAGCAGGTACTACAAATGAGATTAGGTGAACAGTTGAATAAACATGTTATAATAATTTATTCACATTGTTTTGCATAGGTTCTTAGCCGTAGTTATATTTTAGAAACTAATTAACGTTAGAGTTTTAAAGGATAAAATAAATTACAACGACTTTATACGAGTACCTGATTCACTCTTTATTTTGATTCATAAAGATTTGTTTATTTTAGAAAAGTCAAATAATGTTTAGGTTTGTATGAAATGGTGTTATTCTGAAAACGCGCAATGACGTAATACTATTGATATTTGATTTATTATAAGTAGACAAAAAAGCGTCCTCCATCTTAGACCGCATCATCGCTTACCATCAGGTGATTTAGTGGTCAAACGTATGCCTATCAATAAAAAAAAAAACATTGTTGCTAATTACATTAAGCCCTATTGAAACGGTATCTACTATGACCAAATAGCTTCTGTGGGAATCTTTTCGCAATCCGATACAAAGGCAAATCCGTTGAAGATGTTCATACTGAAACATAACGCTCCCAATGACGTCATCAAGATATAATTTTACCGCAATCTTTACATATTTTCCGGTTGTTTTTCAAAACAGACGCTCGTAAAGCTATTGTGAGTGTTTATGTTTTATCTTGTGTAATGTATTTAAAATAGATTATTTCGGGAAACGTGGGTGGAGTATGAGTAGAAAATAAATAAAACTTCACGTTTCGTGGATATTTATTTATGTGTCCGTTGTCGTGTATGCGTTCGCAGACTCATAGACTGCTGCCAGGGTACAGAGTCACCGCGGCTCTGGAACGCAAAGGGCACTAGGAGGAACACGCATGGGTAGTAAGACTCTGACACTCCACTCTGTTCCGCTCAGAGCGGGGGGGGGGGGGAGGCATTTGATGATTTCCCATCTTTATACTCATAGACTAGAGTGAATGGAGCGGTATTATTGTGATCTTAATGCTGGGCAAAAGGACTGGTTTCAGTATTAGAGATCTGTGAGGTTGATTCAAACTTTGGTAATGACGTCTGCGCAGTTCGGTTTTCCCTCTCAAACCCATTGTCATCCATTGAATTTGTTTTCGATTCGCCTTTGCGTTTGGTTCTACCTGTAGGTTTCTTATTCACAGAGAGATAAAGTTCTGAAGTAACTGTAAAAAATCCTAATCTCTTTAACGAAGTTAAACTAAACTTTAATATAAAAGTTATTTTATAGAGGCAAATTTTTTTGAGTAAGTCTACAATAATACTTTATATCTATCAAAATACTTATAGGTTACCAAAAAGTATTACTCCCTGAGGAACTTATTCAGTGAGAAAAATATACAAAAACCAGCAAGTCTAAAAAAAGAGGTAATAACAGCTTACAAATATTTTGAAATGAAGTCGCCAGGGCTACGCTAGTTTGAATAAAAGGAGGTTTTAATTTATTTATTTTTTTGGAAAAGTTTATCTAATTCAGAGGTATATTTTGTAAAAGGTAATCCCTGAAACCACAGATCCGATCACAAAAAAAAAAAACTTACGCAGATAAAAACTACTCTAACCCAGATTACATAGGCTACAAACCTACACCACAAGCAGGTTAAAGCTGGTGTAGAATATTCAGGGAAATACTGCTTGTCAGGTCAGTCGGAGTAGAATTCCCTATCAGCGTATTTTTGTTTTCTGTTTGCTACAACCTGGGAGTCTTTAAGTCGAGAGTGAATAGGTTACTTGTAGGCAAGAGTGTTCCATCTTCGACCATATCGCTTACAGGTAAGATAGTGGTCAAGCGCGTGCCTAAAAAGCTTTCATGTACCTACGTTGTAAGAAAGGAGGTACGAGTAAAAACATTGCATAGTTCATTTTAGAACAAGGAATCAGACTGAAGAATACTTGTCTTGAATCCCGCCGTTCAATTGATGTGTTTCGATCGAGAAATAACAAGCTATTAAACGTTTATTATGCACACGTGTGTTATCTCGAAAATTTTCCAACACATTTGGTCTACAACGTGCTTCGAATTCCACGCGGGTACTCGAGATCTAAATATAATACGCATTATCTGTAATATATAATGAGCTGATAGAAAAGGAATGTTGGGAACAATCGACTGTTGCGTTCATACCATAGGTCAAAAATATGTCAGTTAACAAAAAACAAAAAAAAAATGGTGGTTGAGAAAAAAAAAAATGTTAGTCATAAAAAAATTCTTAGTTCACAAAAAAAAAATGTTAGTTCACAAAAAAATATGTTACTTCACAAAAAAAATACGTTTGTTCAAAAAAAAAATTGTTACCTAGTTCGCAAAAAAAAAATATGTTAGTTCACAAAAACCGGCCAAGTGGGAGTCGAACTCGCACACGAAGAGTTTCGTACCATAAACCTTAATTTTTATTATTTGTTGTGATAGTGGCAATTGTGCATTTCTGTAGATCGGTGAAAATTTTAACTTTCTTTTTTTCAGGTTCTTGAGAAATAGTCCGCTGACAGTTAGACGGACGGACGGACAGAAGGACGGACAGCGGAGGTTTAGAAATAGGGTCCTGTTGGTTGACCTTTGGGTACGGGACCCTTAAAATGCGATGAGAGCAGAGAGTCCAATTTTGATGAAGTTGTTTGGTAATTAACAGCACAGAAAATAACAGTAGGTATACGTGTTTTAAAGTGTATGTTAAACGGTCAATGGTTCAAATCAACAAGTTTTGATAAAGTATAACATAATAAATTGAATTCCACTGTGTTATATTAGCTGCGATAAAACGACGGACCTATAGCTAAAATTATGATGTTGAAAGCTTGTATAGTTTATTTCATACATCAACAAGACAATTAACCCACGAAAAAGTGGTCCCAAGAAAACATACTCCAGGACATGGTCTACCTGGCACGCCACGATAGTGGCGATATGTCCCCCCTTTGAGGAGTGGCTAGAGAGGCGCCACGGCGTCCTCACCTTCCGCCTGACGCAGGTCCTCACCGGACACGGATGTTTCGGGAGGTACCTGCATCGAATCGGGCGGGAGGAAACGCCCGGGTGTCACCACTGTGAGGATCGACTGGAGGACACGGTGGAGCACACTGTGCAGGTGTGCCCCGCTTGGGCGGCGCACCGCCGTGTCCTCGAAACGGCGATCGGCGGCAACCTCTCGCGTCCAGCCCTGGTCCAAGCCATGGTCCGGAGCGAGACGGAATGGGACGCCGTTGCCTCCTTCTGCGAAGCAGTCATGCTAGCGAAGGAGGTGGCGGAGCGGGAGAGGAGACCCTCTCGTCCCGGCCGCCGTGGTTGACGCCGCGGGCGTCGGGGGACACCACCTGGTGACCTCCGGCCACCGTAGGCGCGGGCCTGTGGACGGCGAGCTATGGGTGGCTCGCCGTCCGTCCGTCTAGTGACGACAGGCCGTGTCGACGGCGCGTTAGTGTTCCACGCGCGCCTCAAAGAGAGTCAGCACACAGAGGGGCCCGAAAGGGCCGACGCCTGCCGGAGTCGCGGGATTATTCGCAAGAGACACTGTGGCTCCGGAACACAAAGGGCAATGAAGGAACATGGATGGGTTTTAGTCAGTAGAAGTCTGACACTCCCTCCCGCTAAACCCAGAGCGGGAGGAGTCATTGGATGATTTCCCATCCCTAAAAAAAAAAAAAAAGTACATGGTCTACCCGTGGGCTAAGTTTCATCCAAATCCGTTCAGTCGTCAACACGTAAAAAATTAACTATTAGACAGACGTCATCAAATGACTCTTTCCGCTCTGAGAAGTGGCAAACTCTTACTACAAAAACACACCCACCTCCAAATGACCTTCGTGTTCCAGGGCCATGGTAACTCTTTTGTACAAATTCCGCAAAGAGGGATACCCTAGGAATATAAAAGAAGCAATACAACCTTCTAGTGCTCACTGTTATGCTTTTAAAAGGTCTTAAGCACCCTTATAGTGCGTGGTACATTGAAACTAATTCGTGTATACAATAGCAGTAATGTATAGAGGCACGAAATTCCTTTACAAGTTTCGGGACTGTGTTAAACTTGCCTTGTTTCTTATTAGTTTTTCTAAGGCCGTTGGCAATGTTATGTAGCCAGTGTTATGTTGTTTATCTGTGAACTCGGTCATGTAATCAACAGTTTTGGGCCGAAATTCAGTACAAAAGATGATAATGTTAAGAAAGGGTACGTTTTATGAGAGTAGGTTCCATTAAAAGATATGAAGCTTTAAGTCGTTATTTAGAGGCTGAGTTATTTGCTCAGAATATATGAAAAAAAATGTTAAAACGTTTTTAACGAGATGGTTGAATATTTTTTTAACAATGTCAAGGTCAAATGATTTATTTCAACTAGACCATTTGGCACTTTTGAACATCAAATTAAAATGAAATATTATAGTGACTCTAGTCACCCGTTTGCAAAAGGTATAAAGCTGTCTTTTGTTTATTACGAGTACCTACGTGTAATTTTTATTTATAAAGACAGGCTAAAGCGTGTTATGGACACGTTCACACTGCACTGTAGGTGCTATACATTATTGACAATGTATGGTGCGCGATATTGTTGTGCGATGATCTAATATGTATACTATATGAGTCTATACTATATATCTTAGCGTAGTCTGAAAGCAGCTTAAAGCTAGTAAAGAAAATTATCATTGACCGCTCAAAATAACAAAAAAATATGCCTTAAATACTAACATAAAACTAGAGAGATCATTATTATTTTATAAGGGCACGATTCTTCTACCTACGAAAATAACGAGAAAATTCTACAAAAACATAATCTCAAAAGCTCTGAGAACATAAAGAAACATTGCACACACTTTAGAAGTCAAGAACGGTCATACCATAGATTTCTATACTTTAATTCCACAGTTCAACACTAGATGTCCTCATTAAAACACAAAAGTTCTAAGTCACTGAGTATCAGACTTTCTGAATAGACGAAGAATCTTCAAACTATTTGAGTTAAGACTATTTCGTGACGAGCTGTCTTGCGGTTGAAAAAGATGTTTAAAAAACCGGCCAAGTGCGAATCGGACTCGCACACGAAGGGTTCCGTACCATAAAAATTATTTAGTTTATATTAGCTTCATATTTATTGAGGTAATATTTATGTATTGTATGTTTTATTTAAAGTTTATTGTTTTATTTTTAACTTTTACACACGATGTCTACATCTCTTTTATTTAGCTCTTCTTTCGCATGTATGCTGGAAGAGATTTCTTTAGAAATAAGCATAACCTTTGTACCTACTTTTCTGTTTCCTTTTATTATGTGTGTGTGTACTTACATTAAAAAAAGGAAATTCACAATCTGTGAATATTTCAACTTCCTACTTGTTACGGTTCTTGAGATACAGTCCGCCGACGGACAGACGGACGGACAGACGGACGGTCGGACGGGCGGGCGGACAGCGGACGCTTAGTAATTGGGTTCCGTTGGTTACCCTTCATATACGGAACCCTAAAAAGGAATCTTTTATTAAATGATTTTGTTGTTTAGTTGAGTCCATATTTTTAGTTTGTTTATGTGAAGAACTCATTTTATTGTGTTCCAAAGATGTCGATGATCGGACATATTGTTTTAGAATTTATTTAGAAACTAGATTTAGGTACTGCTAAAATATCACTTAAATAAATAGAAAATATTATTTATTTACGTAGTCTTAGTAACTGTATATGTTTTATGTTTGGATCTAAATTAATTTTGCTTATGGTTACTCAAGGTTAATCTAATCTAATCTAATCTATCATTGTAATAAAGATTTTTTTAAACCGGTTCAGTAGTTTATGAGTTTATTTGTCACAAACATACAATCATACAAATCTTTCCTCTTTATTAATTAGAGTAGATTGATCAAGATCAGACGTAGAGAAGTTACTTTCTAAATCTAGTTTTCTACGAAACTAGTGTATATTCTTCCTTTTCAAGAATCAATGAGGAAAATTCTAAAGAAGTTGTTCTTCATTGGAAACTTGAAACTTTGACTCATGTTCTATTTATCATGGATGCAGGAAAACTGAGAAATATAAGAAACACAAACTATACGTACCTTCTTATTTCCCGGAAGACGTAGGTTTTCATGTACCTAATATATCTAAAACAACTTTTTAGATTCAATTTCAAGGTTAATAAAATAGCATCAAGCTGTTTGCACTTGATGTTATTCTATTAAATTTTATACTGTAAGAAAATCTCGATATATATCTCTTACAAAATGGTTATTATAGTATGGTTATTAGTTATAACATACCAGTCGATCTCTTAAGTGAACTTTTCCTTCGTTTTTTATGTTGAGATGGTTACAATCGCAAATACTGAAGTCATGCTGGTCTATAATCGAATGTTTTTAGAGACCTATCTAAAAAGGCACTTTAGAAGAATCAGAATATTAATTACACAACTATTGTCAAATTTAATTTTCATCTTTAACACTAATGCTTTAGGTTCAAGGTTGATTGGGAAAATAAGACGCTGACGGAAATCCATTAAACTATTTTTTGTATTTGACATCGGTTTGCTCTTGACTCTAGTCTAGTTCAGAGATGACAGAGACAAAGTCTACGATGGAGCGAGATTACCCAGAAGTAGCCTGTTCAATCTAACTTTGAAAAGACTCGTATTTATCTCGTGAGACACCAGATACATATCAGACTTATGTATCTATACTCAAGTATGTATCTACACATCGCCCCCCGAATATGTAACTATGTCCCAACTACTCGCATTTAGAGGACGATAGAAATAATATAGTTGAATCACGTACCCTTATAGTAAGGCTGATAAAATGCTTAGATTACCTACCGTAAAAATGATCCCCACATGTTTTCATCTTTCTATGTTTATTAGGCATATAGTTCTACCTACAAGAATGCTTCGCATGTTTTGGTAGAAATCTGGGTACGTCAGAAGCGAGGGGCAAATCTCATATTTTTAAGCAACGCAACGTTCGCATTTGCATCTCACTCTCAATAGAAAAAAAGGAAGAAAGAAGAAGAAAGAGAAATAAAATGAGTTTATTCGCGCCACCCAAATAAAACAATCACAAAATTACGATTTTATGAAAAATTGGGAAGATATGCGTCATATTCGCGCAAAACGGCCATCTCTCAGTATAATTTGGGGGCCGAGTCACCCGCGTCCGTAGGAGAATACCCTTCAACGAATCCCTACACGTGGTCCTCGGGTGGTGCTAAACAGGTGACACTAACCGCCTCCGTGGTCTAGTGCTTAAGCCACCTGATTCAGACCCAGAGGTCCCGGGTTCGATTCCCAGCGGGGGCAAATTTTTTGCTCGGTTGGTGGTAGGACTTGTTCTGAGTCCGCTCGGTAAGCTACCACCATCATGTCTAAGTCTGTCGCCATAACAACAATGTTAAAAGCATTGTTGTGTTCCGGCAGTTAGAGGTACGATAGCCAGTTCCTCTGTGTAAGAGGATTCCGGGTGAAACTCGCTTCCATCTTCGGCCTAATCATCACTTTCCGTCAGGTGAGATTTGGGCCAAGAGTTTTCCCGTTTAGCATAAAAAAAAAAATAAAAAAAAATGCTGGGACTCGTGGGCGATACAGAGCAACAGCGCTGGTTTTCAGCAACAGCCGTCGTCGACAGTTCAATCTGTCAAAAATGTCAAATCAGCAGTGTTTTTGACAGATTGCGATTGAGTTGTTCAAAAATGAGTAGAATTGGCCCTGTGAACGCTTTTCAAGTGCGAGTATTAGCCTTTTGATTGCTAATAGATTTAGACCTTAAAATTAAACGTAAATTAATTCTTCATTCCTATACCTGGTAACTATTACACGATGATTTATTTTAATCGAGGTTCAGACATGAAACATAAAAAATAAAAACAGGCCTCGCATTTTTTTGTATCACCAAGTCCAGCCAGCATTTTCAGCGTTTTTATAACCCTTTACAGTTGACCCTTACTTTACGAATTGATTACAATATTTTTTCTAGTATTTTTAATCAAAGGAAATATGAGACTTGGCATTTTATCCGCATAAGAGTTTGTGATTCATCTAGAAACCCTCAGAAACTATATTATAACGTATTTACTGTTAGAACTAGTATTATTAATCGCTTTAAGTTATGAACTTATTACTTAAATATACAGACGGGTGGGATGATCTCTGTATGATCTTCATATAGTGTTTATTTTTACTATTGATGGGCACGCGTTTGACCACTATCTCTCTCTCTCTTTAAGAGCGGATTTCACCAATGAATGATCGCGATTAACTGCGTTCAAGAGCTGTCAGTGTCAAAATTCTACAGAAAATAATGAAACTGACCGATGCCGATGGTTCATAATGTTTATCGCGTTCAATTCATTGATGCAATCTGCCCTAAGTCTGTGTTAGTACCTATAGGGCCAACGACAAATCTTCTGCGCGCAAAATATGACTCGTCGATACGAAAAGGAGAAGAATCCATCCCATTTGTCTTTGCATAGAGAAAACTCGTACGTAATCTGTTCTGAAGCACAATATATTACACATCTGTTAAAGACACTCAACATTAATTTAAAAATTGACTTGTTTTCTTCGGTCATAATTCCGATATTATATTCTAATCTATACCCAATGACGTAATATTATATATAGACACGTCATAAACCAACATCGCGGCGCTTAAAAACTAGATAGCTACTAATACGCATGAAGAAAGGGAAAGAAAATATGTCACCGTACGGCGGGATGCCCGTTGCTAGAGGGAGATAAATATACATATTCAGTTACGTCACAGGATAAGTAATAGTCAAATTGACATCAAAACAAACGTAGTGTCGCGCGAAAGGTTGGTGCGTTACTAAGAGCGATGTGGCCAATTGGCTTCATTTCATGTTGTCATTTTAGAGTGCGGACAACGTATCTATAGTTTTATATATCATTGTCTATACCTACTATTTTTCATCAGAAATCGACTGCAGACGATTTAAACCCGTCCGGAACATTCCCACGATAAATCCGAGTACCTGATTTATATATTCCTTTAAACAATAAAATTCCCGTTTCTTTGTTTGTTTATATCATAAATTTTACATCAGTAGGTACTGGATACTGAATCATACTCAGTCGTTTCTGATTTACGGGTTCGTTTCAGTACTTTACTGAAAGTAAAGCTTCAGCATGATGCGAGTAATAAATAACTGAAGCCAGTGGTTCAGTTATAGCCTGCATCATGAAAATAGCTCTTGCAGATAAGTGGCCGCATTTGCTGAGTCAGTGTGTCATGTTCGATGCAGTTTGGCGGATAATTGAAGTCTCTTTGTCAGTTCGATTGGCTTTGTCGATAGAGTTGAGTTATGACGTCCTTTTGCTCTAGAATCTAGTTGGTAGAATCATTTTGTTTTGTGACGGTTTGTTAAATAAATCAATAATGTGCTGATATTTTTGGAGCCTGGAGTAGGGAAGCCTTGATTAGGAATGTCTTATAAAAGAATGAAAAAAAAATCTGTGTTGATGGATGAAGTTTTTTTTTTGTAATCTGTAGTAGACAAGACTCTCCTGCCACATTGCTGGTCATTTTATACATATTTATAGTTGAGTGCCTGTGACTTACTGGTAAATGAGATGGTACTAATTATTTGTCTCTTTAGATAAGTACTATTTCTACGGAATAACATGTATGAACTCAGGATACGCAACTTGTGTGTTCCTCTGTGGCCGGACCACAGTTTAGTACTCAGATGTTATAGTTCGAAATAATACCTACCTAAAGTCTACTTTCATCGGAATATATGTATATTTTTAGTACCTCAAGAGATATCTTTTTAATTAACAATTTATGTGGTCCGGCCGCCAGGCAGTGCTCTCTGGCCGCGCCACCTCAAATTAAATAGAGTATAATGAACTATTAATAAATCAATATCCCGAAAAAAAAACTACCTAAAGAGTACCTTGCATACGAAAAATATGGTCCCATAAAACCTTTTAGTTAAGGAGTTATTGGTCGTAGGGTGTGGTCCGGCTAGAAGGTATACTCTGCAGCAAGTCAATTTTGCAATATTTAATATTAACTATCCATAAATCAATTTATGTAATAGTACCTTTTCTCTACTCTTCGTTGATACTTTTTTCTCTCAAGAAACTATTCATTTTGATTAATTAATCTTTAAAGTATGTGGCGCGGCTAGGGAGAATTCATTTCGGCAAATATAATGAAATATGCTTTATTTCTATAGGCCAACGAAAACTGCATAATAAGTACTTTATAAAAAGACCTGGACTTCATCTATAAACTTTTATTTTTATTACCAACAATGATTTTGAAAAAGGTGCACTTTTTGGTTTTTGTTTACCTATCTACCTAAGAATAGGTAGTTAATTTGAGGAAGTAAGTGAAAATGTTGGTTTAAAATAAACAATAAGTATACGAGTACCAAATATATTTTCATATCAAATATAAACAATAATAAATTGTTAATACAATAGGTTTTATAAATTGCGTAACTTAGTTAAGAGTCCTATTACGAATCGTAAATGCTCGTTTGCAATAGACGAAGTTACGTTGGTCTGCGTTGGGAGTACATCTATAGTCCGCGAAACAATTTTGATACTTACTAGTCTGAATAGGATTATAGTTTATTTGGGCGCTCGCGCGAGACTAAGGAGCGCGCGCGCTGAATTGACGCAGAATATATAGTACTTTAATTTTATTTATTGTAATTTTGTTTTATTATATTGACAAACGAAAACTAATGAAACGTATTCATTGTAGATTGAAATTTTATATCATATTAATTTATTTGATAAAATTGTTTTTATTTGGAATATAATGAACGCTGAATCAAGACATTTCTGGCTTTAATTAGGTTTTCTTTACGTTTTTTTCCGTGAAAACTCAAGGAATTTAAAGAAATTCTAGAACTGCAATAAACAAGTAAAACATTCAACTTACCTTTTTAGTAATTTCAGCTTTAAAAGAATTGATTGTAACAATGTGAATTTGAACGTCAAAGTTCCATCGCCGACATATTTTCTTGCAAACTGAGTTCGTAAAATATTTATAGTAAATTGTCAAATCATTGCCTTATTCGCTTGGACACATCGCATTTTGTGAAAACACTTTATAATTACCAATGTTTCAAATACGTTGACGAAAGGGTTATGAAATTTTATATAAAATATATTTGCAAAATCAAAGATTCTTCATCGTTTGGCGAAATCAAATTGATAATGGAAAATCTTATTGTTATTGCACTTAATAGATACACAGGAAAAGATTCTAACGGCCATCCTACGTTATGTAACCAAAGCTTACAGGAGTTGCTACAGACATACACAGATACTACAAATAGAGAAGACGAAGATGATGATGAGGTCAGGGTGAATGAGGACATGAATACAATTATTAATGATCTACTCAACTCAGAGGAAATTGAAAATGTTAACTCAGACTTTATGAAAGAATTTACCATGAAAGTTGACAAAGTTTCACTTGAATTGCAATTATCTGAGATAAAAACAATATATGAAAATTTATATTACTTACCTGATTTTATTAATACTTTCAAGAGGCTAATGTCAAGATTGCCAATTTGGTCAAATGTGATGTTGTCATTTGTTTATACAGAAAATGTGACATCAACCAGTTCAGACGTGGAAAGTTATTTCCAAAATATTAAAACTCTTTTGAAAAGTCAAAACAACAGACTACGGGTGGACGAATTCCTAATGAAGCACCATGAATATATATCGGGGGATTTAAAGAACAAATTCAGTGATGCTATTAGTGAACAGAAAACAAAGGCTACTGAAAAAGCTAAAGTTGAGTCTAGTGAATTTTCGCAAGAATCTATCATGTCTGATGAACCCATCCTTCTAGAGAACTGGCGAGGCCTGACTATAGAAAAACAGGAAAAACAAAAGCGAGAGATGCGGTCCAATAATAAGTCGGTCGATTTTTTGGTAAATGGAAGTAGTAGTTAAACTGGTATTAAAGGCGTAGTTGTAGAAAATACTTGCCCCTTCGATTGTCTGGTGCAATCTTTAGCAGTTGCTTATATAGATAGAAGGAACATCCGCAAACTAATAGAAACAAAAACATCCGGTTTTATGACGCTTATTAAGTCTCTTGCTAATAAAGATCCCATAAATTTATACAGCATACGAGCCAATATTATAAACAAATATTATTTTGACAAAACAATCACAAATGCCTTGACGATCATAAATTGTATGTCGAATATTACTTTTGTTTTAGACAAATATTTATTAAAAGATATTCCTATAGTTATATCGGAAAAACGATGCACAAATACACAATGCAGTCAGAACAACTCCACATCTCAACGAATATGTTCGTACATGCCACTGAATGAACTAATTTTGTCTGATAAAGGCATTTCAGCCCTTGAAGAATCGGCTCAAACAATGTTAGAGATTGATTCAGGTGTGCTATGTGTTAAAAGTAATGACGGTGTAAAATGTACCGGTAAACAAATGATTAAGAGTGTGTATTCCGTCCACTAGCGCCGCCAATCGTTTCTTATTAATTGTGGTAAATTTAAGACACGTAGATAAAAAACCGCTCTGTAGTGCACTGAAGAAATGTGTCTATTATTTTTTGACAGCTATTTTAATCCGTATAACTCATGGCTAAATAGCCAAAACGAAACGCAAAAATATCGACTTTGGCAACTATTTATGTTCTAAAGTACAAAACATAACTCTCAAAACATAACAAATACATTTCTTCAGTGCACTACAGAGCGGTTTTTTATCTACGTGTCTTAAATTTACCACAAATAATAAAAAACGATTGGCGGCGCTAGTGGATGGAATACACGCTCTTAACTACACATTGAATGATTTATTAATATTTGAAATTGATATAGGCGTTGATTTAAATGACATTCCAGACACTATGACTTTACAAGGAAAATTATTTACACTGTTGTCAGTGATTGAGTATTTACCAAATATTCGCCATTACGTCGCTCACTGCAAGCGTCTGGATGATACTTGGGAAACATATGATGATTTAAGTACTAAAGTTGCAAGGACTAAAAACCAGCAAATGAATGTTCATTGTATTTTATACGTAAAATTGTAAATTATAACTTATTTTTATCAAAATGTTTATTTTTAATTTAGGCCTTGCATTTTAAAGTTGGAAAATAACTTCAAAACTCCTTTATTTGTAACTAGCTGATGCCCGCGGCTTCGCCCGCCTGACAAATTATGTACTAAAACCTTCCTCGAGAACCACTCTATCCATTGGTGAAAACAGCATGAAAATCGGTGCAATAGGTTTTGAGTTTATCGCGAACAGACACACAAACAGACGCGGCGGCGCGACTTTGTATATTCATCATTTGGATATATCATAACGCTAAGACAAATAGGAGTGGAGCAATAATGGAAAATATGACGCAGACGAAGTTGCACGGGTCAGCTAGTTGATAATATTTGATTATGAAAATATATTTGGTATTCGTATACTTATTGTTTATTTTAAACCAACATTTTCACTTACTTCCTCAAATTAACTACCTATTCTTAGGTAGATAGGTAAACAAAAACCAAAAAGTTCACCTTTTTCAAAATCATTGTTGGTAATAAAAATAAAAGTTTATAGATGAAGTCCAGGTCTTTTTATAAAGTACTTATTATGCAGTTTTCGTTGGCCTATAGAAATAAAGCATATTTCATTATATTTGCCGAAATGAATTCTCCCTAGCCGCGCCACATACTTTAAAGATTAATTAATCAAAATGAATAGTTTCTTGAGAGAAAAAAGTATCAACGAAGAGTAGAGAAAAGGTACTATTACATAAATTGATTTATGGATAGTTAATATTAAATATTGCAAAATTGACTTGCTGCAGAGTATACCTTCTAGCCGGACCACACCCTACGACCAATAACTCCTTAACTAAAAGGTTTTATGGGACCATATTTTTCGTATGCAAGGTACTCTTTAGGTAGTTTTTTTTCGGGATATTGATTTATTAATAGTTCATTATACTCTATTTAATTTGAGGTGGCGCGGCCAGAGAGCACTGCCTGGCGGCCGGACCACATAAATTGTTAATTAAAAAGATATCTCTTGAGGTACTAAAAATATACATATATTCCGATGAAAGTAGACTTTAGGTAGGTATTATTTCGAACTATAACATCTGAGTACTAAACTGTGGTCCGGCCACAGAGGAACACACACGCAACTTCGGTCGATCGGTTGGTCGACAATTTTGGTGTACAATAAAGTATGCTCTATATCCCTGACACAGGCAGTTTAGTTCAGTTTTAAGATTAGTTTTATTTTATTATCTTTTTTGTTGTATCCCATTTTGTTTTTTATTATTATTGCGTTTATTCATTTTTATATACATATTTTCTACATTTTTAAATATTTGTATAAAACTAATAAAAAAACATTTAAAAATATAAAAAATAGTAGCCCACCGGCATCGGGAACAGGGTCCAAGCTACCGGTGGTCAGGGCTCCCGAGAGAGGAACCTCCTCACAATACGCGCCGTGTCCAGGAGTACTGCTTTCTGGATCAAGCCCTTGATCCAGCTGCCCAACGAGAGCCTCTTGAGGTGTTGGTCGAGGCTCTTGGCAATTATGCCATTGGCCGTCACGACTATCGGCACAATGACTGCTGTGTTCACATCCCACATGTCGACAACCTCGCGAGCCAAGTCAAGATACTTACTTTGTTTCTCTTTCTCAGACTTCACGAGGTTCTCGTCATGAGGGACTGCTATATCAACAATCATTGCGCGACGCTCTAGTCGGTCTATCACCACTATGTCAGGCTTATTGGCAACAATAGTCCTGTCAGTGATGATAGACCGATCCCAGTACAACGTGCAATTGCCATTTTTGAGAACTGGGTCGGGCACATACCTATAGTACGGTACTTCCGATTCCACAAGATTGTACTTCAAAGCAAGTTGCTGGTGGATGACCCTGGCTACAAGGTTGTGCCTGTGCAAATAGTCTCCGTTAGCCAGACTAGAACAACCGGAAATAATGTGGCGGATGGATTCCCCGGGTCGGTGACATGCCCGACATATGTCAACCGTACCGTCCTTCACAATGTATTTCCGGTAGTTGTTCGTCATCATAACTTCGTCCATGATCGCACAGACAAAACCTTCGGTTTCCCCAAAGAGGTTACCAAAACGCAGCCAGGCTACGGACGCTAAAAAGTCTACATCGGGCCCATGTAGGACCCGATAAAAGCGTCCGTGAAGCTCCTTGCTCTGCCATACTTCCCTGCGGTCGTTAGTATCTAATACCACAGGTTTGCGCCAGTTCTCATTAGCCAAGGAGAGCGCGGTAAGGCCTTTGTCCACCGCTACCACATCTCGATGCATACCCACGTCGGCCTCTAGGAAGTATTTCCTAAGGCTGCATACCTCACGGTTGTGCAGGGTCTTAGTATTTAAGAAGCCACGACCCCCGCACTTCCGCGGGATATACAGCCTCATCACCGATGACCGTGGGTGATGCATCCGATTTGCGGTAAGCAGTGAGCGTACCCTTCTATCCAGGGCGTCAAGTTCTGTCTGAGTCCATTTGAGTATGCCGAAAGAGTACATCAAAACCGGCATGACCCAACCGTTGAAGGCGCGCACCTTGTTTCCGCCTGATAAAAGACTGTTAAGTACTTTATTCAGGCGGCCAAAGAAGCGCTCCTTCAACGATTGTTTCATATCAGCAGCATTGATGCCTAATGCTTCCGACATACCCAAATACTTGTAAGTTTCGGTTGAGGAGAGGGACCTTAGGTGTATGGAATCCGAGAGTTGTGTTCCCACGGATTCCATAATCTCCCCTCGCTTTACATGCATGACCGCACATTTATCCACACCAAATTCCATCCTGATGGCGCTACTGAAGTTTTCTGTTACCTTCAGTAGCTTCATCAGTTGCAAGTTGTTAGGAGCAAATAGTTTCAAGTCATCCATGTAAAGGAGGTGCGATATGACCTGACCACCTCTTCTCAACCGGAAGCCTTGCCCCGAACCCTCCAGCAATGTACTGAGAGGGTTGAGGGCCAGACAAAACCACAGTGGACTCAGACTGTCGCCCTGAAATATGCCACGCTCGATCCTTATCGGGTCGCTGTTCACCTGGGTCTGTCGACACCCTGGATAGTGAAGGACCGTCCTCCACTGCCCCATACACGACATCAGGAAGGTGCGTAGAACTGCATTAACTTTATACAGCTCCAGCACCCTCATGAGCCATGTATGTGGCACTGAGTCATAGGCCTTCTTATAATCTATCCAGCATGTCGACAGATCCCTTCGGGAACGACGAACCTGTTGGATAATGGCAATGTCAATGAGGAGCAGCTCCTTAGTACCGCGGGACCCGTTCCTACATCCATTTTGAGAGGCAGACATAATAGAATTACTATCAATATGATGGTTTATCTTAGCTCTCAAAATGGATGTAAGAACTTTATAGACCGTCGGTAAACACGTGATCGGTCTATAATTTTGAGGCTCCGCGGTACTACCTGATTTATGGAGCAGGTGGGTTATTCCTGTAGTTAGGAACTGGGGCAGTGACCCTGACTCTAAAGCAGACTGGAATTGAGATGCCAAGCGAGCGTGCGATCCTTGAAACCATTTTATCCAAAAGTTGTGCAGCCCGTCCGGTCCTGGAGATTTCCAGTTAGGCAACGGACGGACTGCACAAGCTACATCTTGGGGGCTGATGGTAATTGCCCCCATTTCTGGTATCGGATCGCACGCGCGTTCGACCTCCCGAGTCCAATCACCCTCGGTATGACTGACAGGCACCGACCAGATGCTGCGCCAGAATGAACACATGGCGTCATCATCTGGTAGGCGCGTATCAGTCACACCTTGGTCCGGTCGCTCCCAAGCCCTGTAAACCCACCTCTCATTGCTTTGGAATGTGCGATTCTGAGTATATCGTTCCACTCGCCGCTTGTACCGACGTATACGGTTTGCCCATGCATAGATTTTCTGCTTCAGGAAGTCGATACGCTCCGTGACGCGGGTCAGATAATCCCGGGGACTGATGTCAGTCCCCGAAAACGCCCGCCTCACAAAGCGCATCACTCTACGGCGAGTGTTGCCCTCCCTGAAGCAGATAAGTTTGCCAATGAGTGCTCTAGCCTCACCGATACGACGCTCGATCCTGCACTGCCAAGCTAGTACGGCTGGTCGTGTAACTCTGTCACTGTTAGGAAATTTGACTTGAGCTACACGACATGCCGCTGCAGCCGCACAGTATAGGATCGAGTGGGTATCGGCGAGGTCTTCGCTACTAGCAAAATAACTTGCTAGTTGCGAATCTAGAGCACACACCAGCGCCCTATTTTTCTTGTGCATGGGCAAACGAGGTAGCCGAGGCCTAAGCTCTGGCGGTGTGGAGCGATACTCTCGAAAAGCGTCCTCCAAAGCGCTCCTCAATCGCTCATTGCACTGGGTACTCACGGATATAGCCCCGCCATCATCATCTTCACCGACGCAGTCGGGTCGCGGTGGAACACGTACACTGGGTTGTATTTGCACCGCGACCGGTGGCGAAGCTGGTGAGACACGGCTATTCCGTGATTCCAGACGCAGTCTATCAAGTACGGCTTCATCCAACATACGGTTACGCTGAATGACCCGCACCTGATCCGATAGTCGTTGGGCTGAAACGTTGACAGCTGGCTCAAGTACCTGAAACAGAGAGAGCATCCGACCACGGTACGCAGTCAGGTTAGTTCCCCCCTCTGTAGCCCCATAGTATGAGCGCATGACATGTTCGTTTATGGATTGCGTCCATCGCATGCGCTGCACACTTCCACCGATAGCGGGGACCCTGTCAGAGACCGGTGGGCCTCGAGGTCCCAAGCTGGCCGGTGGTCGGCCTCGTCCATGCCGACGCGCAGGTGGTGGTGTCGTCGGCGGCGAGAAGTATTCGTCGCTCGAGCTCGACGCAACTGCAGCTACCGGAATCTCTGGACTCGCGGCTGGCGCAGGTCCCGGCGGCTGCGAGGCGGAGCTGAGCGACGAACCCGAAGGTGTTGGTCGTGTGTTATTCGCTTGTGCCCGGCTTCTTGTCAGCATATTATTTTGATATTTGGGTAATCAGATTTGTCATTTTCAGGTTTTCTTTATTCATTTCTATGTTGTTCTATTTTTTTCTTGGTGGTTTTGCTATGAAATACATTTTTATGATGCTTATTTTCAATAAAATTGTACAAAAATAAGAAGTGAAAATTTTTATACGTCAGTCAAGTTGACAGCCGGGCCACAGATTTATTATTATTATTTATTTATTTATTTATTATTATTACTTGTGTACCTCTTTATAATGATGAAATGTGCGTCTGTTTGGGAGAAATATATATTTTTTTAAATTCTATTTTCTTTCCATATGTCTCGACACATGTTAATGAACTATTCAATACATTCATGGTTATCAAAGTGGAATTTTCCAAAGAGTAGATCCTATGGAGAAGAACGTGCAAGAAACTCCATGGACACTCTTTTAAACACTGCCTTTTTACAAAATCATGGTTAGATTATTTAATGAGTCTATACAATGTAAAGATAATCTTACAATCTTCAGCACGTCCAACAATGTTTTCCTACTTCATCGAAGTTCGGGCATTTTAGTCGTTGTGGAGCGGACCAGCATTGAGCCAAGCATTTTTGTCGTCAATGTACTCCCCTAATCTATACTTATAATAAATCTGTAGAGAGGTCAATTCTGTACATGAAATATATTTCCAAAACAACTATCAGGGGGTGATTAGGGATCGATACTGATGCCAAAAATGCAATCAGTACAATTTTTGTCTGTCTGTCTGTCGGTCTGTCTGTCTGTCTGTCTGTCTGTCTGTCTGTATAACCGTTATAGATATAAAAACTACTCGACGGATTTTAATGAAACTTGGTACAATTATTATTCATACTCCTGAGCAGGTTATAGTATACTTTTCATCACGCTACAATCAATAGGAGCAGAGCAGTGAAGGGAAATGTTGGGAAAACGGGAGAAGTTACTCCATTTTTTAAGCTTCCGTCGCGTGTGCAACCTTAATGGTGAAAGCTACACAGAAATCATGTATGACGGAAATGTTCTCCTTAAAATTTTATAAAAAATATCCAACGACAGCATATGTCTATCTTTTATGAATGACGAACAATTACACGTGTAACTCCCGATAGCTTAGCAGTTCGAAGCTTTCTGATTGTATTTGTCTACTCTTAAGTTTATAAAACTCTCAGTCGTCCCTAATTAACATTAATAAAAGTTAACATTATTAACTATTCCATAAAAAAAGAATCATAGAAATCGGTATAGAAACACCAAAGTTATACATGAAAAACGCTATTAATAAGCCATCGCGCGTGAATATTGAATCATGCTATAAGGATTATTTTTGTGGTCGCGAACGCACAGGCAGGCAGCTAGCTTGGCGCCTAGAGGCTAGCGAGTAGCTTCGGAAAAGGGCTTACGACAGTTTGCAATATCTTTTAATAATTATAATGTCGAGGGGAAGATGGTTATAATTTCGCTTTACACCAAACGAGTAATATTATAAATGTGAAAGTTTGGTTGTTTGTTACTCAATCACGCCAGAACGGCTTAACGGATCTTAATGAAATTTAAAACAAAGATAGATTATAGTCTGGAATAGCACATAAGCTACTTTTCATCCCGGGAATATGTTCCCTAGGGATCACGCGGGCGAAGCCGCTGGCAGAAGCTAGTTTATAATATGCTTGTTTGCATAGTGTGCGTTTTACACTGTTTTTAAATTTGCACTTATTTAAAAAAGTACACAGTTTTAAAAAAGTGCAACTGGCTTAGTCAGTGACCGTGAAATCGAAACACGTGTTTAAATTGCACTTATTCAAACAACTACGAGAAAATACACGTGCTAACTCCAGAGAGATTGAAACTTCGGAAGTATGCAGAAAGATTGGATTGGAAAATCTGTCATAGAAGATGACGGATTTTATTTGATTCTGCAGAACACGCAGAATATAAAGGCGAATGGAAACTAACTTGATAAATTCTGACATTATGTCTTAACTTTGAAATTTCTTCTGGGTGTGAGAATAGTGCTAATTTGGACCTTATGGACTAAGAGCCCGCGACGATTAGACGTACGGGAATTTATAAAACTTAAAAGTTTATCTGTGTATGTCCAATGAATACTATCTGGGTACGATAGTTGGAAGTATATGGGGCAAAAGGGGTGATTTCTTCAAAACACATGTCGCGTCAGTGTTCTCCTGGATTTCGTAACATTTGTCGACTCATGTCCTCACCGTGCAGACAGTTTCGAGTCTCATCGGAGAAGAGTACGTTACCTAGTGTCAAAGTTACCATAATCCAAACTTCATAGTCGAGGATCGTTCATACCTGGATTAGGGACATACACAATCTGATCGTCGCGGTCTCTGGCTCTATTAAACAAAACTAAGAAAAAAGAGTTTTTAAATCAAAGTTGACCTTTACAATCAACGTTTCTGAATATCAAAATCGTTAAGTGCCCATCAGGAAAAATATTTAAATTAATAATATAAAGATTGTTTGTTTGCTAAAGTTAAATTTAATGGCACGGTTGGCGCAGTGGTTGAGCGATCGACTGCTGTGCCGCGTGTTTCCGCACGGAACAAATATTTGTATGCCCATAAGATAGTTGTTCCGGGTCTGACTGTTTGTGTATGTGACTTTAAATGTTTGTACACGTACCCACGGTACAGGAGAAATTTCTAGTGTGGGGAAGAAAAAGTCATCGCGGCCCTGGAGTTAAGGTAAAGAGCATTAGGAGGAATACGGGTGGGTTTTACTTATTAAGAGGAAATGTGGGCTTGTAGACTTCGTATGTAAAAAGTTATATTTCGAGGTTTTGCTCTCGCCTGTTTCCTCCTCCAATATTAAATCGATTCAATAGATATTACACAAGCTGAATAAGAAGGATATAAACGGTGCCCCTATGTTTTTCTCTATTCATTAATAGTTGCCAAACTTGCTCAGTAAGGCTTTTTGACAGCAGTTTATTGGACAATTTTGAGCATGTTTTGAGGGTCCTAGTGCTTTTACATTTAATAATTATATCATCAAAAAGAAAATATAGCGACACAAAATATATTCTTTTTATTCAGTTTATGAAATCTCTTAAATCTGTCCAATATTGAAGAAGGAAACAGGCGAGAGCCAAACCTCGAATTATGACTATACATTTAATAATTATATCATCAAAAAGAAAACATAGCGACACAAAATATATTCTTTTTATTCAGTTCATGAAATATCTCTTAAATCTGTCCAATATTGAAGAAGGAAACAGGCGAGAGCCAAACCTCGAATTATGACTATTTACATACAAATTCTCTCCGCCTGCGTTTCCTCTTTTAAGAGTCTGCCATTCCCTTTCGTTCCGCCCAGAGCGGAAGAAGTCAATTGATAATTCCTAATCTGTTCCATCCATTTTACATCATCTTATATTATTTGCGGATGTACTATTTTTAAATCTGAACTTCAAAATACTTTTAAAAAAAAATGAATAAGCATCTGATATTTCATTTTTGATTAAGAATAAGTGTTTATTTAAAGAACAAACTATATAAACTTAAAATAGAAAAAAAAACTCCTAACTAAAAAATGGCATAAAAAAATTCGTCCCCATCGCTATCGACTGGAAGTGAGCCCAAAAGACTGGAAGTGAGCCCAAAAGACTGGCTACATTGCCACGTTGTATGGCGATGCTTATCCTCTGTCCAAGGTAAAAGCCAGCTCTTGGGTCACGCGAAGCGTCAACTAAGCGATTTAGTTGAATCTATAGTAATTGAAATGAATGAGGTCCAGTTTTATGTGCAGTCATTTTAAATCCGTGGCTTTCGCGATTATTCTCCCGGCATGAAAAGTTGAAAATAGTTTTGTTAAAAATATACTTAAGGTAGAATTGGAAAGTATACTTTGCTTTATTTCACCTCCTAGCTTCTAAACTTTTTACATAATTTCCAAAAAAAACGGGCTTCTCATCTTCATTTTCATTGCAACTAAATGTGAAAGAATAAATCTAGTTGTTAGAATATATATTATGCACAGTGCGTGTACATATATTCTCAGCAAGTAACGAGGAGCACAATCTCCGGAATGGATATTCAAATGCAAGATAAGGTCAGAAGATTAATAAAACCTGATAATTATTTAAAGCTAATACATCAATGAGTGCGCCATAATGGTCTAAAAATGGCGAGGCACTAAACGACGAACTCAATTTTTGAGTATTAAAAAAATAGGCAAACTCAAACTGCGTATATTTCATAAGCAATTTATACTTGCCTGACACCGATTGAAAGCCGGGCCCGACAACCGACAAGTGGGAACAGGCTGTTTGGGTTGCCGCAGTGTTGACGGCTTTGGGCTGAAATAATTAATTTAACAAGGTGTAAAAACCCGCAAACCTCCTTTGAAAAGAAAGGATTCTCCAACCAGTCGGGAGTTCAGTTGCGTGTATTAAGCAACTCGATGGTTTGTGGTTGTGGCCTGTCTGGGCAGTTACATAAATATGTGTGACGTCAGTGTTTTTTTTGTAGTTCTTGTGTGCTAGTACAGTTTCCGCTACATATTAGTGAAACTTCTAGACTTAATTTTCTAGTCATTGTTTTATCTGTGCAAGTCGAGGCGCCATGTATGCACGTGTAGAGAATCATACCAAAGACCAATCTGTTTGAGTCCTTACAGCGTAAAATTAGATGTTGGTGTTGGTGAGTCACAAATTGAGATACATCTTTGATTTTGATGCATCTGTGTGAGAATCGCAGGCGTGGAAAAATTTAGATGCAGTTTGCAAGATATAACTATACTTAGGCACAAAGTTCGTGCCTCTTTCAATCCTTAACAGGAAAATTGCTGAACATTACTAATTTTTCGTTAGTTTAACAGGAGTTACTGAACGCGTTTTGTATAAGAAAAGTTTATTAAAATCGCTATGTACTTACCTATTCTTTTTTCTACAAACCATAGATTTTTAACCGACTTCCCAAAAAGGAGGAGGTTCTCAAGTTGGTTGTTTTTTTTTAAGGTTTGTTACCTCATAACTCCGAAAATTATGAACCGATTTGAAAAATTCTTGTTTTATCTGAAAGGATATACTTGCAGATGATGGTCCCATTTTAAATTTTATCAAAATCGGTTACGAGTTTTGGATTTTAAATCGAAATAGCTAGAATTCGTCTACTTGGATGACATAAAACCATCATCCAAGTAGACGAATTCCAGCTATTAAATCTATACTATATAATATTATAAAGCAGAAGAGTTTGTTTGTTTGTTTGGTTGAACTGGTTGAACGCACTAATCTCAGGAACTACTAGTCCGAATTGAACAATTCTGTCAATGTTAGATAGCTCATTTATCGGGGAAGGTTATAGGCTATCTATAATCACGCTAAGACAAATAGGAGCGGAGCAATAATGGAAAATGTGACGCAGACGAAGTTGCGTGGGTCAGCTAGTATAATAATAATCGAAATTGCGTATTTTGCTTTTCTGCGATTTTGCAGTGGTGTTGTTAGGTGTGTCTCATCACTAAAAAGTGAAAAATAAAAAAACTTTTTACAAAAAAATACAACCGATTTCCAGCAAAAAACACTACAAAGTAAAAAATAACTTTAATTTCGGAAGTGTGTGTTTTTGTTACTTTCTTCGTATTTTGACATTTCGTATTTTGTAGTGTTTTTTATTTCGTATTTTAAGTCGGTTGTATTTTTTGTAAATAGTTTTTTTGTTTTACATTTTTCAGCTAAAACAATATTTTAAAAAGTCCAAATTTTTACCCCTAGATCCCCTAAAAGTTTTTATTCGTTCTCAAGATTTTGAATATAAAAATAGAAATTCTTTGCCATATACCGCTCGTTAATAATTTCGGTATAACTATGTGAAGCCAAAATCGGAATAAGACGCTGGCCATCCACAAAAACTGGTATTGGGTCAAAGCAGGTCAGTTACTTAATTAAGTATCGTAAATCCTGGAAGAACCTTCACGATTTACGCATTTAATAATGCACCCCAAGTGCCTGTAATGCCCAACAGTCAATCGGCTCTCTTCAAGCCGTAACCTCTTTTTTCTCCTGGCAACATTTTGTCAAAAAAATTGTGAGACGCCATAAAGTTATTTATTAGGGTTCCGTAGCCAAATGGCAAAAGCGGAACCCTTATAGATTCGTCATGTCTGTCTGTCTATCCGTCCGTATGTCACAGCCACTTTTCTCCGAAACTAGAGGAACTATGCTGTTGAAACTTGGTAAGTAGATGTATTCTGTAGACGGCATTAAGATTTTCACACGAAAATAGAAAAAAAAATCAATTAAGTTTACCCCATACTTAGAACTGAAACTCAATTTTTTTTTAACAAAATCATACGTTTGAGTTATTTATGGATAGTTCTTCGAAAACGATGTTGAGGTTTCTAATATCATTTTTTTTCTAAACTGAATAGTTTGCGAGAGAGACACTTTCAAAGTGTTAAAATGTGTGCCACCCCCCCTGTAACTTCTAAAATAAGAGAATGATAAAACTAAAATAAATATATGATGTATATTATCATGTAAACTACCGCGATAATTATTGGTTTGGACGAGATCTTGTAAGTAGTTTTATTTTCAATACGACATAAATTGTAAATCGCAACTTTTTCTTATAATATAATGGTTTGTACGGAACCCTCGGTGCGCGAGTCCGACTCGCACTTGGCGAGTTTTTATTTATTATTTTTATTTAGCTACAGACTTAAATCTTTTGTATAATTTTTTTTTTTTGCAAATTTGGCCAGTGTTTGAAACTTCATGGATAAAACCATTTTCGGTAGCCTAGGAATTATTTTTGATCATAGAATTTATAGATCACATTGTAGAAATTGAAGGGTTACCTAATCACTGATTTATTCATCAAAGACAGTTTTTCGTTTCAGTTATTATACATTTGTGCATGTTTGTTAGCATGGACGGATTTTAGTCACGCAAAACTGTTGAATAGATTTGGAGGAACTTTATCACACAAACGGTTTATAATTATAATTCAGAAACAATCCCCTTGAAATATTCCCTTTTTTATTGCTATTCCATCTACGGTAAATCATTTTATAAACATAAACCAAAGATAAATCTACAGTATCTACATTATGTACAAACGCGTATAAAAACAAAATAAATCATTGGGCATCAAAAAAATTGAATATGTGTCTAGTTTTGACTAGCGATTTAATAACCAGCTAGTCTATTCTGTAAATAACCACTTCGATATCGACTTCACCTGAGTGACTAAGCTTACAAAGTGAACTTTATTTCACACATCATAAGGTCTTATATTTGTACGAATTTGAAACTCACCTCGGATTCCGCTGTCGAGACACGAAAATGTTGTTACAGAATAGCACTGCTGACATTTATGTCAGTTTTTTAGTCGCGGTTTGCACACCCGTCAAAGGTGCAGGCCTCCAAGCGTCACCCATTTCGCCGAAACTGAACGCCGACAAACAACGCGAACTTTTAGACTGTTCCCTATATTGAAAATGTATTGTACCGGCTTTGTGCCGGCGAAGGGTGTCTGTGTCGGCGTAGCTACGTGGGTGTTATTGATGCCGGACATGTCGGGCAAAAAAATAACAATATCGGAGCAAGCAATGGATCCCAGAATACACATTATACAGGGAGACTCGGAAAAGAGTAACTACGTTCTTTCAGGGATGTTCTTGAGCTGATATGCAACAATCTTTGACCCAAGGTTTTAGAGTATATAATAGGCCAAATTATATTTTATTTCATCGAGTCATTTTATTCGAGGGATTTTTAAAATTATTTGTTGCAAGTTATGCAGTAGTAAAATACTAAAAAGGCGAACTTAATGCCAGCATTTTTACCAGTCAACCTTCGTTCGAGAGCTTTCAGAAAAGTATCTGAGAGCTGTCTGTCAAAAATGAGGGGAAAATTAAGGCTTTTTTGACAAATTGCGTTTGAGATGCGAATGCAAACGTTGTTTAAAAATAAGTAGAATTGGCCCTCAGTTCACTATACAGAATTGAGGAAATGTCTCACAATAAGTATTTTTCAAAATATTCGCGTCGCTTGTGAAATATGTAAAAATATACTTAAAATATATAAAAAATATACTTCACTATCACTACATAATATTATAAAACAAAGTTCTCCGATGCGTTTGTCTGTATGTTCACGATAAAATATATAAAAAATATACTTCACTATCACTACATAATATTATAAAACAAAGTTCTCCGATGCGTTTGTCTGTATGTTCACGATAAACTCAAAAACCACTGCACAATGCTGTTGTCACCAACGGATACAGTGGTTCATTTTCAATTTAAGGCTGAACGCACACTTCCGATATCGGCAACCGACATTTTGTAGGAGAATTATAATTATAGAAGGGAAAAAAGGTGAAGGTGTCAAAATACGAAGAAACTAACAAAAACACCGACTTCCGAAATTAAAGTTATTTTTTACTTTCTAGTGTTATTTAATGATTCAGCAACCGTTCTCCTAAGGCCGATTCGCCATTGGACTGTTCGTCGACAGAATGATTCATTTATATCCGTTTCCCCAGCAGGGTCTTTCACCTATGGACATATTTCACCTCCTTCTGCGAAGCAGTAATTCAAGCGAAGGAGGAAGAACGCGTGAGGAAGACCTCGCGCCCCGGTCGCCGCACCAGAAGAAGACGCCCCGGGCGTCGGGAGTCGCAGGGCGATTCCCGGCCACCGCAGGCGTGGGCCTGCGGATGCTCAGAATCAGGCCCGGGTCGACCGGGTCGATGGGTCCCGCTAGGGCCAGTGCCTGCCGGGGTTGCGGAATTTGATCGAAAGAGTCACCGTGGCCTTGGAACGCAAAAGGGCATTAGGAGGAACACGGATGGGTTTTAGTCAGTAGGATTCTGTCACTCCCTCCTGCTTTACCCAGCGCGGGAGGAGTCATTTGATGAATTCCCAACCACAAAAAAATCTTTTTTACAAAAAATACAACCGACTTCCAAAAAAAAAACACTAAGTATATAAAGAAAAAATAACTTTATATTTCGGAAGTCGGTGTTTTTGTTAGTTTCTTCTCGCTGTCTTGTATTTTGACACCGACTTCCGAAATTAAAGTTATTTTTTACTTTATATAGTGTTTTATTTTTGGAAGTCGGTTGTATTTTTTTGAAAAAAGATTTGTATTTCTCACTTTTTAGTGGTACCCCACACCTAACAACACCACTGCAAAATCGCAGAAAAGCAAAATACGCAATATCGGTTACTTGGATGACATAAAACCATCATCCAAGTAGACGAATTCCAGCTATTTCCAAAGTTCTTAACCGATTTTGCTAAAATTTATGGGGGCCGAGTCACTCGCGTCCGTAGGAGAATACCCTTCAGCGAATCCCTACACGTGGTGCCCGGGTGGTGCTAAACAGGTGACACTAACCGCCTCCGTGGTCTAGTGGTTATACCATCTGATTCAGACCCAGAGGTCCCGGGTTTCTATTCCCAGCGGGGGCAAATTTTTTGCTCGGTTTGGTTGGTGGTAGGACATGTTCTAAGTCCGCCTGGCAAGCTACCACCATCATGTCTAAGTCTGTCGCCATATCAACAATGTTAACAGCATTGTTGTGTTCCGACAGTTAGAAGTATGATCCAGTTCCTCTGTGTTAGAGGATTTCGGGTGAAACTCGCTTCAATCTTCGGCCTTATCATCACTTTCCATCAGGTGAGATTTGGGCCGAGAGTTTCCCCGTTTTGCATTTTTTTTTTTAATGGGACCAATCTGCAAGTATATCTTTTCAGATAAAACAAGAATTTTTCAAATCGGTTCATAATTGTCGGAGTTATGAGGTAACAAACAAAAAAATAAAAACAACCGAATTGAGAACCTCCTCCTTTTTGGGAAGTCGGTTAAAAAAGGGCCAGAAACATGCTCTAGAGAATTTAAACTTTGCTTACAACTAAAAAAACTTTGTGCTTTATACTCCACTACTTGGCTAGGCAAGTCATTAAACGAGACTATCTGTTACTTGGGCTACCTTTGACCAGCTATTATGAATGATATCCAAAGAAAGTGATAAATGTTTTAATAATGTATGTAAAAATATGCTACTGTGTCCCAAGAATTGTTATTAGACGAGAGGTGCGCGCATCCTCTTTTTGCTGTATCTAATTGCCGCACCAATGCTGGTCTGCGGGCGCCTCTACGTCGCTTGTGCAAAAACTATAATGACTTTTGTTTAGAAAATACAGAATTAGATTTATTCTCAGTGTCAGCAAATAGATTTCGTTCTGCTTTGTTAAAGAAATTTAAGGATTCCGATGTATAGTTATTTAAACAGTCTTGTAGTCTTACTCGCATAGACTGTTCGATAGTAAGTGAGGTGGTGTGGTGTGAGTTTCACATTTATATAATATCTTTGATTATATTATTTGCGCAGATATACCTCATGTGTTACTGTTTGTTTGTCCCAAATAAATAAATAAAATAGCAAATTAATCACTTTGACTGTAACATATAAAAACATTAGCTTTTTAAAGTTTTTCATTACTAAACACCAAAATGAAAAAATGATAAATTCGTATTCAGTAATAAAATTTGGAATTCCAATAACTTTCAAAATTGCTATAACATTGAGATAATATAACTATCTCGTCTATTTAATTGAAACTGTGTCGCGCCAGGGCAGGCTTGGGCTGTGCAGTCGATGCAGCGCACCATCAACAACGTATTATCGATTTAGTGTACCTACTGTCGATGTAGCGTGCCATGGATTTAGGGTACTGTCGATTTGGTGCACTGCCAATTTGGTGTACTGTCGATGTAGCGTACCATCGATTTGGGGTACTGTCGATTCGTTAACCAGTCAATATAGAACGTTTTCGATACAGCGACCGTCGATGTAGTGTACTGTCGATATTATGAACTAGACCCGTTGCCATCCATCAAACGTTCAGATGCAATTAAAAATCGCGGATGGAAACTAAGCTCCTACCAAGTATGATGTGCGCAAGGATTTCTACTGAAGGGAAATCTGAGTTGATATTCGTACCTATTGGAGGTCGGGAAGGGCGACTAAAACAGAAAGATACATAAACATTTTGCTAGGCCATTTGCTCCACTTTTTTATTTCGCAACATGTGCTCCCCGTTTTAGGGGAATTATCATAATTATGACTGGTCCCACTCTGGGCACTGACTCTAGCGAGCCCCGTCTTCTATGCTAGCTCTCTTAGAGGCGCGAGTGGAACACAGCGCACCGCACTGATCGGACTGCGAGCTACCCAATGCTCGCCGTTCGAAGTTTCGAACATGTGCTCCCATATGCAATTGCAATGCATAATGCTTGCATAAACACCGCTGCAGTGACTAGACAGCTCCTCGAAAAAATTAAGATTTTAGACTGGCCAGCCCTCAGTCTTGACTTGAAACTTGAAATATTGAGTGGCAAATAAATAAAAGGGAATTGCTCAAGTTCGTTGAATAGTTTAAATTATTTCATAAATATAAAATTGTTGATGCATACCTCGATGCAGGAAAGTATTTTATTAATACAGTTGTGAAAATGAAGCCGTTGCCAGCAAGCTGTTATAGACGCTATCATCAATTGCTGCTGGTTAAGTAGTTTACACGTATTCAAAGTACTCAAGCCCTGTTTATCAAGGCTGGCCATCACAGAAAGCTGTTTAAAAGTCAATAAACAAAAAAAAACCTTAATGCATCATCATTGTTTCATAAGAAGAAGCCAAACAATACTCCCGGAAAAAAGCACTTTGAGTTCCAAAGTACTTCCATTTTCTTGTAAAAAGGGAAACTTCCCACGCTGCGTACCTACCCCATGGGCGTTAAGTATTATGGTGTCCCTTAGAAACAGGCATAGAGCATCGAAGCGCTTTGGCGGCCACCGCTACGGACGAGATTATTAACTTTCCATACACATCTTGTTAGTCAGTAAACAAGTCTATGAAGCTTGAGGTGTCCATGAGCCAACTTTCATTCAAGTCCCTTCAGCTGGTGTGACGTGAAAAGTTAACATACACACAATTACTTAGTCATTTTATTAATATTAAAGTGTGGATAAGATTCTCGCAACATTGGCCGCGTGAAAGGTTTGCCTGCGTTTGACCACTATCTCACCTGATGGTAAGCGATTATGTAGTCACAGATGGAGCAAGCTTGCCTAGAAGTAACTTATTCACTCATGACGGGCGTGCCACCGGGTGTTGAGTGGTTAAAGACTCCCAGGTTGTAGCTATCAGGAAAGAGACTCCGGCGGGGTTTTTTTTTGTTTATGTTGGTATCTTATAAACTATGTTAGTATTTACATTATTATCATTATTTATTTTTTTATTATCGTTTTTTTTTTTTAGTTTTATTTGTTTGTTTCTATCTATGTAGTCTGTGAATAAAAGTTTTTTTTTTATAATTCCACTCCTTGATAGGTATTAGGATGGTATTGTCGCCTCTAGTTGCCTGCCGGAAGTCCCGACATAGTTACCTAGCTACCTAAATTCGGTAAGGCCACCCGTGCACAGTCATTTTCGAATGTAATCTATGATCAAATTCAATGATCGTATTCGAAATGTGACTATGTACGGGTGGCCTTACCGAATTTCGGTTAGGTACTATTTGAGACTTTTCACCCAGCGTGTTGTTCTATGCTCTATGGTAATGTCCTTGGTGCCTATTACCGCCCACTCATTTTAATATTAGGACTATTGTATTACATTCCGGGTCCACATAATGGGATAGGTATTAGGAATGTAGACGTCGTGTCGCCTTTGTTGTGATTTTAAGACTGTTATTTCGTTCTATCCTGCGATTGTAGTCAAGATCTGAAAATTGTTTTAGAAGACTTCATGTTCATTCTAAGACAAATAATGGACTGGTCTTGTTGGGAATCAGAGGGGCTAGAATCTTCCCCTCTTTGAGGAGTGGCTAGATCGGCGAAACAGCGTCCTCACCTTCCGCTCGACGCAGATACTCACCGGACACGGTTGTTTCGGGAGATACCTGTTTCGAATTCGGCGGGAGGGTACGCCCGGGTGTCATCACTGCGAGAATCACCCGAAGGATACGGTGGAGGTCTGCCCTGCTTGGGTGGAGCACCGCCGCGTCTTCGTCGAGGTGATCGGCGGCGGCGGCCTCACGCGTCCGGCCCTGGTTCAATCCATGGTCCGAAGCGAGGAGGCATGGGAAGCGGTTACCTCCTTTTGCGAAGCAGTACTGCTAGCGAAGGAGGAGGCCGAACGCGTGAAAGAAAGGGAAACCTCACGCCCCGGCCGCCGCAACAGAAGAAGACGCCCTGGGTGTCGGGAGTCGCGATTCCCGGCCACTATAGGCGCGGATCTGCGGACGGCGAGCATTGCGTGGCTCGCCGTCTGATAAGAACTAGGCCCGGGTGCGAATTTACAAAGGCTTATATACTAACCTAGTAAAAGTTCGTTTGTTAATTCGTTTTTCTTTTTTTGCCTTTTTTTCGCGGCCCGGGTCGATGGCGCGTTGTGTTCGCGCGCCTCAAAGAGCTGTCAGTATAGAAGACGAGGCCTGCCAGGGCCAGCACATGCCAGGATTGCGGAATTTGTTCGAAAGCGTCACAGCGGCCCTGGAACGCAAATGACATTAGGAGGAACACGGATGGGTTTTAGTCAGTAAAAGTCTGACACTCCCTTCTGCTTCACCTAGGGCGGGAGGAGTCATTTGATGAATTCCTATCCTTAAAAAAGGGACTAGAATCTAGCTAGACCCTCTGTTTTACAGCCAAAATACGAAACCCGCTATGGAAATCGCACTAAGCTTTTCAAAACCTTTTTTATAATGCACACAGAAAAAGAATTATCTAATTGCCTCCGTATTTCCGAACGCATTCAACCCTAATCTCTTCAAAGTTAGAATGAATAGGCTTCTTCTAGGTAAGCTCACTTCATCGTCGACTTTGTCTCTGTCACCTCTGATCTAGACTAGAGTCAAGAAAAAAAAAACCATCTCAAAAAAAAAAAAACTTATCAATGGAAGAATGGCACTTTGGGCCTGAGGGCAGTTGCAGTTTGAGTGATAAACGGTATTCTTGTAATCTTTGAACTGCGCGTAAACTGCGCCTGAACTGCACGACAGCCAAACTCTACCAAACTTACTGAAGGTGGAGAGAAAAAATATTACTCACTAAGTAATCGGATAGAATCGATTAAATTTCTATGAATATGACGTTATTATAATATTAAAACTTAAACTTATAAGGTGTCATTTTGGGACGCCAAACATATAGTAGAATACCGATCATGTTGCGTTCCGAAGCACGCACCAAAGACGCACAACAGTAGAATGCCATTATTGCGCTCGCGTGACGCGAACTTGACGCGAGCGTGTCTGACAGCGGTAGAGAATACGAAAAGCGTTGTTTTGATCGAAACTTAACTTCAACTGCACTGCAACAGCACTTATTTAGTTACGTGAATTAACCTACCTACTGATTCTATATTATAGCTAATTATAGTAGGTATTCGGAGTTCTATTATCGGGGGGAGTTTAGAGCCCCAGCAGATCAGTTTGTTTTATCACGCCCGCATCATGTTCTTACCTAACAAACCAGACGCATTCGATAATTATGTAAAACTAGCTGACCTGCGCAACTTCGTCTGCGTCACATTTTCCATTAATGCTCCGCTCTTTGTCTTAACGTGATGATATTTAAGCCTTCCTCAATAAATGGGCTATCTATACTAATATTATCTATACTAATATATTATGAAGAGGTAAGATTTGTTTTTAAGTTTGTATGTAGGGGGTAATCTCAGGAACTACTCCTCCGATTTGATAAATTCTTTCAGTATTAGATAGCCCATGTATCGAGGAAGGTTATAGGCTACATATCATCACGTTAAGACTAAAAGGAGCCGAGCATTAATGGAAAATGTGACGCTGACGAAGTTGCGTGGGTCAGCTGGTATACTATAACACTGAAAGAATTTTTGAAATCGGATCAGTAGTTCCTGAGATTAGCGCGTTCAAGCAAACAAAGAAACAATCAATCTCGTCAGCTTTATAAAATTAGTATAGACTAGCATTTGCCCGAGATTACGTACGCGCTTAACCCGTTTTTTCCCGTTCTCATAGGAATTTCGGCAAATCCTTCTCCCCAATAGTCCTCAAAGAACCTACATGCCAAATTTTATCTTTCTACGACACATCGTTTTGGCTAAGCGTTGTCCTTCAGTCGCTCAATCATTCAGTGACGGAAAAATTTCATATTGATGAATTGAATGAAGTTTAAGGCTCATGTTAGGCATTAATGCATGATAATTTAATGAGAGAATTATTCATTTGCTGAATAAAATCATTCACTATAAATGAATTATTTACAAAACTTCAAATCATAACAATAAAAATCTATATTACCTATACCGTTGGGTAGCTAATAAAGATTTTTATTTGCAAACTACTTTGATAACAATTGTTTAGTAAGTAAATTCATTCTTAGAGTTATATACATTACTTCTTTAGTTACAAATTGTAACAAAAAAAAAACCAAAGAAATAATTTATTAAGTCAGATATAAGTATAACCGACCGCACTCTATCACTCTCAGAATGAATAAAGGCTTGGTTTAACATTATTAAGTACAAAGCAGTCTCGGTTTTACAATTTCTTATACAAGCAGACTTTTTGTTTAACTTCTTTGATTTATGTCCTTTATTTCAAGCTGAGGAGATGTCGCACCGTTCAAAGAATAATGGCATTACACGTACTTATACGTCTCATAGTTTGAAGCTCGCAAAAACTTTTGAAGGCTTAAAAGTGTTTGAGGATTTTAATATTATACGGTTAAAAGTATGATATAGAGTTCTGTAATAGTCAAAGTTGAGGCCCTTTCAAAGTCAAATTCAAAGCATCGAATAAACCAACTGCAGTCATTTTTGCATTTTCAATAAGTTGGAATGTCAGTAATATGAAGCAAGTTACCCATTCCAAAGCTTAGCAGGTTCCATGAATAATAACGGATAAGACTGCCACTGATGTAGGTACTCATGAATTCAGTTTGTGTTAAAGAATTGTGTAATTATGTATGATGTACCTTTAATTAATAAAAGCGTTTAGTCCAGTAGTAAAAGTGGTTAATAATAAAGGATATAATGGCATTGCGTACGCTATATTGTTCTATCCAACTAATAAGAAACCTTATGTACGGAACTTTACAACAAATTAAATGAATATTTTTTTAAGTAAGAAGATAAGTTTTCTCATTCTACCCTCTAGTAGGTATTATCATTCGATTAAAATATTTTTAGTTCATTTACTGAGGGTAGAATGAGTAAACTTATCTTCTTACTTAAAAAAATATTCATTTATTTGTTGTAAATATGAAAGTTCTCCCAATGATTTTATGTAAATATTTTTGCGCATGTTTGCTATGCTAAACAAATGTAGCTATCTAGTATGTTATCTTGTGCAAGTGAATTTATTTTTTTGTTATAGTGTCAAGTATAAAAATTATATACAGGCTTACAGGCAGAAAATGTTTTTTTGCTTGTCTAACAATTTGCGACAGTTTACCAGTAATGAAATAAGAGTACATAATATTAAGTAATAATTTTTCGGCATGCTCCCGTTTCATCAACATTTATTCCAGCTAGAATTTTAACCTGTATATTTACGATAATTGATAGGTATAAAATTTCTAATTAGTTGTATAAAATAGTATAAATTAAAAGGATTTTATTATTATCTAAAGTTATAATGAATGCGTTCATGGTCGTGCTACGAAGTACAACACGATACAGAACACTTGTATAAAACCTTTACTACCTTTCCTAAGAGTACACAACCGAAGCTAACAGTACACATGACAGTATTTCACAAAATGTTTGCCACATAATGTTTTTCTATTGCAGAATTATTGCGTAAAATGCTTTTAGCTCGCAATCCACTTGAACCAGGTATGAAAATTTCACCGGAACTATTTCCTAATCTTTATTAGCTCTGCAACGCGATGCATACAATTTCGGAGATATTTTTAGAAAACAGACTTTAGTAACACAGGATAAGAAGAAGTACAGGTGTAAACATTTTGTGGAAGTTATTAAGGAATAATAATTATTAATTATATTGTTAGACTTATTTATTATGTTTACGTTACAGATTCGAGAGTGTTTGTTTTATGGGTATTAGGAAGCGAAATTAATGTTCAACGGTGAATGTTGATTTTCAAGGACTATCTTTGTATGGTGAGTCAAAACTTCAGAATAGGGAATATGCATGAAAAAAGTATTTATGATCTGAACAGTTTATCTTAAAGTATTTGAAAATATAATACTAACTGTGAAATTAGAATCTAAATTGCTCGAAAAACGAACGAGATACAATTATTTTAAACAAATATATTTGTCCCTCTCGCGAAAACGCTGTTTTCTATGGCAGCTGTATAGTCATCGTGTAATTTGACGTCACATTACGTATCGGACTTCTCTTTCTAACTGTAGTCTTTGAAGCTTTATAACTTAATAAATGATGAAGGTATTTAAAAAATAATTTCATGATTGTTTACTAGAGCTATTAAGTATTTTATTTTGCAAATAAAAAAATTGCATGCATATTCCCTATTGAGCTTTTTACTTCCCATACTATTCAGTCGAAATATAAAGGAGCAAGAATGCGTGATGACAAGTCCAGACAGTAATAAGACCAGCGGGTCAAAAGTCACTTTAGCAGAATCATCACACAACCACACAACAATCTGTAAAATTTTGTTTTCATCTTTATCGCTAACGCATTAGGTTCAAGGTTGATTGGGAAAATTTGACAGTGACGGATAGCGTGGTATGCTTTATGATTCTGCTAAAATTATATAATAAGTAAAAATATTATTTAGACCCCCTGATTTCTTGTGTTTTTGCTTCACCGTATGCAGGGCAGTCTTCTGCTTATTGGAGGCCCTGGGTACAGTGGGCAGATTTGTATAATGAACACCTATGAAAAGTAACAGAATGTCATAGAAAGAGGTCTAAGGACTATTTTGCTGAAACAGCCAAAAACGGATCAAAGTTGTAATCATTTTTTTAACATTATTCTGAACTAAAAATCTTAAAGCATTAACAGGTAAGTGCTTAAAAATCTATAGATATATTGAAGAGCCACGCTTTCTAGTTTTGAAATTGCAATATCGTCAATCAATGTTCAAAGTCACCATCGATTGCGGGGCCCTGGGCATGTGCCCAGACTGCCCAGTGGACAAGAAGGGCCTGACCGTACGGTCAGGCCCCTCTTTCTGGTGGTGTCCGAAATTAATTCAAGATCAGAAGCTACATTCTCATTTTTTAAGCATTTTTACTAATATTTGGGGGATCTAGACCAAGTGAAATTCTTCATAAAACGTGTAACAGAATATACACAATACAATATCATTATGAACAACTATTACTATGCAACACTGAAAACGCGAAAAAAAAAAACGATTGTGCTGAACTAAAATCACGTCCAAGGCAATAAATTAAAACATACAATAATAATTTACAAATTATAACTAATAATTTAGAAATGAAGCATTAAAATTAAAATAATTATCCACTAAAAACTAAGAACACAATATTATTAGCGTCGGTTGGCACTCCTATGGAATTCGAACCAGTACCTACCTATGGATCGAATGTACCTATGACCTAGGACGTTTTTGTGAGATTGTCAAGTTGATTTTTAGTCATGATTATCGAATACCTACAGAATGTCATGCACTTTGTGAAGCACTCTAGCAGTCTATTCAGTAGTTCGACTTAACGAAGGCGGCAGACTTAATGCCTTTGGTATTTTCTACCAGTCGATCTTAGGATGGTGCAGAGCCATCATGGCAAGTTCAACTTAAAAGAGAGACAAAATAATAGTAAGTAAATATTGTGATTAGATTAGGCACATAGTTTGATAGTTTGATAAGTTTATTTCTCTCATAAAAAGGTACAATGTGTCAGTAGGTAATTTATGCATAAAGTTAATTTATTGCCTTACGCTAGAACCTTTGTGAGAGCTGGAGTCTGAACTAGGTTCAGGACCTGTATGACAGATCTCTAGGCTCACACCCCTTTTAGCAATATCTTATTAAACGGCATCATTTAGATTATACATAAAACTAGAAGCAAACAGTTTTGATAGAGAGTTAAGTCTATATAATAGAAGTGTGGGTTATATTTACATGCATTACATAGAAAGCAAGACTTCTGCCTTCTCTCCACGGCAATATTGATGTGGCAGCTACAAGTGCGATACGATTGATGCAAATATTGCCTTCACATTTCCAGCAATGATCGATACGAACACTCAATTCTGAATCTAGGTTTATTTTGCACTGTGATAACTTGCAGCGTGTTGTTTGATGTTTTTAAATGGAAGCAATATGGTGAAAGTACAAATGGGAATATCTTGTAATAGCTGACCCGCGCAACTTCGTCTGCGTCACATTTTCCATTAATGCTCCGCCCCTATTTGTCTTAGCGTGATGATATATAGCCTATAGCCTTCCTCGATAAATGGGCTATCTAACACTGAACATAATTTTTCAAATCAGTAGTTCCTGAGATTAGCGCGTTCAACCAAACAAACAAACTCTTCTGCTTTATAATATTAGTATAGATTTAAGAATTTAAAATAGTGACTGACTCCGCCTGCTGCCTGAGTCGCAAACTGGATTGGAAACATAACTGTGGATGTTTCCAATCCAGTTAGCGTTAAAAATTATTCAAATAACATGTTAGAGGGTATGCGGAACAGAAAGTTCCGAAAGCTTTTATAGAAAAACTTTTTACAAAAAAATACAACCGACTTCAAAAAAAAACACTACAACGTAAAAAATAACTTTAATTTCGGCAGTCGGTGTTTTTGTTACTTTCTTCGTATTTTTTTTGAAGTCGGTTGTATTTTTTTGTAAAAGGTTTTTTATTTTTCCCTTTTTAGTGGTACCCCACACAGCAAAATACGCAATTTCGATTACTTGGATGACATAAAACCATCATCCAAGTAGACGAATTCCAGCTATTTTGATTTAAAATCCAAAGTTCGTAACCGATTTTGATAAAATCTAAATGGGACCAATCTGCAAGTGTATCCTTTCAGATAAAACAAGATTTTTTAAAATGTGTTCATAATTGTCGGAGATATGAGGTAACGACCATAAAAAAAATACAACCGAATTGAGAACCTCCTCCTTTTTGGGAAGTCGGTTAAAAATCGGTCAATTTTTATGATTTTTTTTTTGTGTTTACTCAGTAGGTCTAAGAAAAGGCTGCAGGGTAATTGTTTTTTTTTTATTTGCCGAAGCAACGTTTGCCCGATTAAATAGTACTGAAATTAAAGGTACAAGAAACAAAAGAGCATCAAAGTCTAGAACAAAAAAATCACAGTCGATGTCAAAATTGTCCAATTCTAAGAGCAACACTCTTGTCAAATCTTTATACTGTCTGAATAATAAAGCTTTATTTCGAGTGAAGTCAAACAATATCAAACAAAGACGTGTCTTCAAAGTCTAAAAATATGAAATAAATAGCAAAGTGAGTTTCTGTTTGTTAAAATGAAATGGACTTTGTGTTCATAAAAGTAGGAGGAGCGGAAATCGGAAGCGGAAAATGAAGTCGCAGTGAAAACTACCGTCCGAAAACAGAAAATTTAAAGTGTAGGATTATTGGCAAGTAGAAGTTTTTGTACGTAGAAATAATAGACGATATTTTGACATCTTCTTTGTTGTTTTCACTCAATAATACCTACATTTTATCCTGATTAAGAGAAACTCATGCAGAGTGTGTAAGAAGGATATAATCAAAGCGTATGCCATGTTTCATCCAAATCAGTTCAGCCGTTTATACGTAGAAAGGCAACAAACAGACGGATAGACAAACAGAGTTGCTTTCGTATGTATGTATTAATTTATTCATTTTGAACGGGAGGAGTTCGTGGCTAAATGAAAATGTAAATAAATAAGGATGGGTGACCATGACGTATTACATACCGAGTTTCCTCCGTGCTTCGGAAAGCACGTTATGGGTAGTTAGGGGCCAGTAAATCTGACACCAGTCTTGCTAAGGATAATATAACGAATTTCCCAGTTACTGGGTTGTGGAGATCAGGTAGGCTGTCAGTCCATGTAAAGTAGGTACTAGTATTCAGCTGCATCCAGGTAGGCTGGAAGCCGACCTCAACGTAGCTGGAAAAAGGCTTAGGCAGATCGGAATAGTACGGAATATGGATTTTCTTTTGAGTATATCGCTCCTCCTTTCGTACCACGTCTGTACCCTTAGGAACGCTTAACTGCCTTCAATCTGTTATGTGCCAAACTTTTCTTATTCCTTTATAGTTTATCAACGTTAGTCTAAACTTTACCTGGAAAAAACACGACGATCTGTCCAAAGTTTTTGCAGCCATTTTTTCGTCTAACTTTTCTGTTCGTACAACGGCCTGAATATGTATGGTATTCTATTTGTTTTCAAAACAGGGCTATGTTATGTTACCCTAGAAAAGTCATCGACAGGAGAGGTATTTTTTTACTTGTTTTCATACTGTTTTTTACCTTACAGGATAGACGAGGAAATCGGCCAGGAAAAAGGCCATTCAGGAAACCATTTTCTTGGTTTTTATTTTCGACCTAGATAAAAATGGACACAGGTAAGTTATTTAAGCTTTTTTTTTGTCAACAACAACACACTTAGTAGCAATAAAAGCCTTTTAGGTAGGTTAATATTTCAGAGATCAAGCACAAAGGGATCTTCTGATAGTTTTAAGTTTTAAGGTACCTATGTAAAGACTGAATAAAGGAGTTGTTCCAAAATGTATGGAGCCTGGGCCAGCTCCATGTACACTGTACCTACATAAAAATAGAGAAATACATTTAAAACAGATCTCAACTGTACAATTTCTTTAAAATAGCTATGTTTGTAGGTAAAAAACTAGACATTACACTTGAAGTTGCAACGCACAAAAAAACCCTTCATGGTGGTAAGCTGTCATTTTGATAGATTAATAACGTTCGACATGTTTATTTCTAAGTTGAAAATTGAGAGTAAAGTAACTACTTTACTCTGGCAGAATAGTCGGAACCGGCTCAGTTGCCATAACGGAAAAAAGAACTACTTTACTCTTTGACAGTGACTGAAGTGACACAGTTGTGACAGTTGACAGTTATCAGTCATTGTTTTTAAGCGCAGAGTAACTAAATCATTGAGACACGCCATGTTGAAAATCGATAAAAATAACGAAAAAAAACATCAATTTACTACCACACAATACATTAATCACAATACATCAATGAAAAACATTAAATGAGTTATCTGTATTTTGCCAGAATTCCATGGATTTTCTCTTTTTATTCAGGTAGTTTACAAAGACCTGGCCCATTTTGGAACATCTCCTTACAAACACAATTATAAATCCAATTTTTTTTTTTTTTATACAGAACGGGGAAACTCTTGGCCCAAATCTCACCTGATGGAAAGTGATGATTAGGCCGAAGATGGAAGCGAGTTTCACTCGGAATCCTCTTACACAGAGGAACTGGCTATCATACCTCTAACTGCTGGAACACAACAATGCTGTTAACATTGTTGTTATGGCGACAGACTTAGACATGATGGTGGTAGCTTGCCAGGCGGACTTAGAACAAGTCCTACCACCAACCAAACCGAGCAAAAAATTTGCCCCCGCTGGGAATCGAACCCGGGACCTCTGGGTCTGAATCAGGTGGTATAACCACGAGACCACGGAGGCGGTTAGTGTCACCTGTTTAGCACCACCCGGGGACCACGTGTAGGGATTCGCTGAAGGGTATTCTCCTACGGACGCGGGTGAAAAACTAATAAGCAATTGGATTAAAGCTTCATGTAATTATGCTATTATTGCATCTGATAACAAACAATTAGATACTTACGTTTCAATTATATTATCAGTTACAGGAACTGGTACCCAATATGTCAGTTCGAGTATACAGCTGCTTTCATACGGACGGGCGGCTGTCCCCAATATTATTGGATCAAGACTTAATTAAACTAAAAATAATTATTTTATTATAATTAATTAGCCATAGTTTATAGTGCTAATAATGCAAATCGTGCAATATATAATATAAAAAAGAATAAAGTTTATATTCATCTTTGTAAAGTTTGCTTATTTTATAGTCGATTAAGATCCATTATTATACTGTTTTGGTTTACATATTTATCTGACCAATTTAAATTGCGATGAAGTGTTGGCCTGAAACACAGGTTTTAAATAAACCTCGGGCAGGTCGCTACATATATTTTAGGTTCCTAGTTAAATGTCTTGTACCTGTAGTTAATTTTAGCCATAAACTAGATTTAAGATAGCCATTAATTAAATTTTGTAAGATTTTTACTATATATTATCTTTCTGTGACTATTTATACACATTTTACTTTTAAAAAAATAAGAACAAATTAATTTGGGTTGATTTTGATTTGAATTGAAACGTAACTTGAATCCAAATATAGAAATAGAAATACTTATTATAAAATATAGAACCATGTACTTAAGCAAATTATAATTATTTTAATAAGCGCCCTCATCCGCTCTTCTATTAAAAATAAACTTTGCTGTGCCCGACAGGGTCCATAATTGATTCCATTTTTTTAACATACCAACTATAACTAAACTAACCAATACTTAATACTTTATTGCATTCCATAATGTGTAGGACATTATGGAATGCAATAAAGTATTAAGTATTGGTTTTAAACGTTATGTAGATAATAATGTGAAAAGACTATATACTTATCCTTTCACGTCACAAATGAAACTAAAATCTTGCTTAAACATAACTAAACTTTATGCAACCAAAGAGTAGGGAGAATTTTAAGAAACTTCAGGAAAAACTAGATTTCTATTACAATCTCTCGGAAAATCCTACAAAGATACCTACATAAAAGGATTTCACATACTACTTATTGTTGTTATTTCCCTAGCTGCACGCACAACGTTGTCTAGAGGACACAATTTTCCTTGGACTATGTAGATTGATTAATCAAGTGGTTTTGCACTTAAAGCAACAACAATTTAACTTAAAGCGATTAGCGTTAGTTTCTAACAGTTTGCGACGCTTAATGTCAGTAAAATATTTGTTTAGGGAAAGCTGAGCTGGACATCTGCCGTCTTCTGAATATCATTGTACTATTAAGGGTGCCTGTCCATTTATGCGGCATGAGGCAGCGGAGCGGAGAAACTGAGAAATATTAACCAATCATGTCAGTCTGTCAAAATGTCAGTGGCCCAAGTGGCGTGGAGATTTTATGCAATTCCATTGTATAAAAATTTCTCCGTTTCTTCGCTCCGCTGTAGTTATCACAAAGGGGTTTGAACCGTATTGCCCTTGTCGCCATTTTGGTTTTTCCTCAAACTTGTGGTGCAAATGGATACTGTCGTCATACATGGGTAAAAACCAAAAGTGGTAAAACTATTCAGAATAGGGCGGAAAGTCTCGCAACCTCCATTGAAATGGGATTTACGCCAATTTTTTTTATTTATTTAACAATTTATGTACACACACACACAAGTAGATAACAAAAAAGGAGACAGAAAAATAGGTACAAAGGTGATGCTTATGTCTAGTGAAATCTCTTCCAGCATACCTGCGAAAGGTAAAGTAGTAAGGTAAAGTAAAAAAATAAAATAAAACAATAAACTACATAAATATTCTAAAAAAAAATGTGACGAAAACACGATGTGACACGATGTGTGTGTGTGTGTGTGTGTGGCGATGTGTGTGTGTGCCACGTGTGTGTGATGTCGTGTGTGTGTGGCGTGTATGTGTGTGTGTGTGTGTGTGTGTGTGTGTGTGTGACGTGTGTGTGTGTGTGATGAGGGTGTGTGTGTGTGTGTGTGTGACCAAATAATATTTTAAGATAAATACAAATAAATAATTACATACTTGCAACTATGACGGTACAGAAAGGTAGTGTTCTTTCACTCTTTTTTTAAACATTGTAAGAGTTTTGCAGTCTCTAATTTGTCTTTAAGATTCCTCGATCCATTTAGTAAACTTATCGTACGTTGAAACCCCTTTATCGTACATAATCTAAATGTGCGTAGTTGATTTTATCTTTTAACGGTCAAAAAGACTTATGAAAATATATTTAGTGTTGTGAAAATTCACTGCTCACGAAATATTGTTTAAATATGAAAATGTGTTCATATTTTTCAGAATACCCCTTTCTAGAATGGACCCATCAAAGAGGGTGTCAGGCTGCTGAAGATTGATGATGATCTGAAACATGGAGCAACGTATTAACAATTACCTACTAAAGACGAAACTAAGAGGTTCAATTGGCGCGTAGCCAAAGTCGGAAATTCGCTACCATATTATTTTCTTAAAAACAAGTTAAAAACGCATACTCCTCACGGTAATTCACATTCTGGCGAGTACTTATTTGGCAATCGATTAACTGGTTTTATAAATATATTCGCACGCATGCACAAAATACAAAAACAAACGAAATTAGTTTTGAACTATTAAAAAATAATTATAATACTATCGAAAAACGTCAAATCCATGAAGAAACTTCAAACACTGTCCACATATACAAACAAAAAAATACATAAAAACCCAAAAAGAAAAGAAAAACTTAATGGCATTTTACAGATATTTTGACGAAGAAGAGGTCGCCAAGTTCTTTCTGCTTTAGGTGGAATTCAAAGAGGTTTCATTCTAAATTCTAAACCTAACTCAAATATTATGAAGAAGTTAGCTTTTATGTTAAATAAAGATTAGATTGTTACATTATTTCATTGATAGAAAGCTGTATTTTTCATCGCTGAGCCTAGTATTTTACTTTTACGCCTAATAAAATCAAAGATTCCTTTGTAACAAACCAAGACAGAAAAGCTGAAGGACGAGGCTAGCTTTTCATATATTTTTCAGCGTAAATTGAAACAGTTCCCTCAGTTACAACTTTATAATGAGGACTACCGTTTTTGTACTCAACAGTTGGAACCACTGTCGGGTATGGTCCATAATCGTGGAATTGAAGTTGTTATTACGCGCATGTGAACAACGTCAGAAGAAAAATACTGTATGATGCCGTAAACATGCCATTTCAACATAGTGTCGCAGTGTTACGTGGACTCATCGCAAATGAAAAAACAGCCAAGTGCAAGTCAAACTCGCGCACGAAGGGTTCCGTACCATTATCTATACCAACGAGCAAAAAAAATCACGTTTGTTGTATGGGAATCCCACTTAAATATTATTTTTATTCTTTTTGTTAGTATTAGTTGTTATAGCGGCAACAGAAATACATCATCTGTGAAATTTTCAATTTTCTATCATGGTTTATGAGATACAGCCTGGTGACAGACGGACAGCAGAGTCTTAGTCCCGTTTTACCCTTTGGGTATGGAATCCTAAAAAAGAAGGAGATAATAAATACATACTTCCGACAAAAAAATAAAATAAAATACTGTGGTCGGCAAAAACGTAACTAGACCTGCTAAAGTCAGGCTGTTTTAGTAAAATATTCACAAAAACTAAATAAACACAAAATAAATTAAAAAAGTCCTCCGCCGCGTCTGCCAATCTGTCTGTACGCCTCATCTATACTATCTATACTAATATTATAAAGCAGAGTTTGTTTGTTTGTTTGGTTGAACGCGCTTATCTCAAGAACTACGGGTCCGATTTGAAAAATTCTTTGAGTGTTCGATAGCCCATTTATCGAGGAGGGCTATATAATCATCACGCTAAGACCAATAGGAGCGGAGTAGTAATGAAAAATGTTACGCAGACGACGTTGCACGGGTCAGCTAGTAACAACATAAACTCAAAAACTAAGTACTGCACCGATTTTCATGCTGTTTCCACCAATGGATAAAGTGGTTCTCGAGAAAGGTTTTAGTATATAATTTGTCATACGGGTGAAGTCGTCGGCATCAGATAGTAAGTAAATAAACTCTTGTCAAAAGCCAACCAACAATTAAATTCACACATATCGAAGACCTCACGCTACACTAGAACCTCTAGCGGCGAATACAAACGCGATAATCCTCATTGATCAATCACCAGTAATTACTTTACCCAAAAGTTTGATCAACTTTTAAATAACCATGTTATCGCTACTTAACTTTGTTTTAGCCATGGTAACAGTACGTGTAACTCAATTTCATAATAACTATTTTATGTACAATGTAGTGTCGTAAAATGACCCAGATGTGAGGTGTAGTAAAACTTTGTAGACAGATTAGCTCTCACCAGACTTGCAATTAGATTGATGTACAACCACGCATGTGTTATACTTACAGGCTGAAATACACATGCGTGCATAAAAATCGCCACATCAGCGTGCTCTTTCATCCTACTAATATTATTTGTAATTGTTTTTTGTTTGTGAGGATTGGTCTTCTCTACATGGAAGGATGTTTGTTACTCTTTTACGCAAAAACTACTAAACGGAATGTGGTTTAAGCTTACAGTTGGTAATATTGAATCATAATCGGAATTTTAATTTGCATTACATTTATAAGATGAATAACATAAATAAATCAGATTAGCTACCTTTTACCTTACGTCGTATAAATCATAAATTATACGAATAAAAAGCGTTCAATAGTACAATTAGAATTAAATAATGAAAAAAAATATAGGAAACATTATTAATGTCGACAACAAAGAAATTCAAATAACGAAAAAAATTGCTTATATTATATTATTATATAAATTAAAGTAACGCATAGGCTATAATTTATAAAGTGGGAAAGTACTTAATACGTTTAAAATAAGTAAATTAGTTGATTAATCGTCTACTTTGTCTCACAAATTTAATATTCCAGGGGCCCGAGTCTGCTATTTTTATAAATTTGTCATTCCGACACGATCCTATTGCCATGCCATTGTCATTTTGCTAAAAGTTCGTAATCTGCTAAATTCATAATCGCACGGTCACTGGCACGTCAGTGGCCGGTCACTGGAACGTCAATGGTCTCGTAATAGAATTGCGGTAGGAATGCCGTATTGCTATTATTATAAAACCGAGCTAAATTTGAGCATTTATTCATGCCAGATTTTATTTATGTTTAGTTTTACATATTACTTATTAGTGTTATAAGCAATCTGAAGTAGTTAGAAGTTCGTAAATACTAAATCTGTCATAATGTACGAGATTACCATTCATATGGCTTTCTTTCAATGGTGTGTCAGTGATTGATCATTGGAATGTCATAATGACGCCATTATGATGCCATTATGTTAGTAGATTAACAAACTTGTCAAAATCAACCATTTTGAAATCAGTGATCGACCATTCTGACACTATTGTAATAGCAGACTCGGGCCCCAGTACGGGTGAGCCGATTCTTAGCACCGAAGCGCTTATTCATATTAATTAAGCTAATTTTTGAACCTGTTTTTGTTTTCCCATACAGTAGATATTGTATTGAAATTGACAAATCAGACATAACTACTTGAAAAAAAGAAAAAGAAAAAGACATACCTACTTACTTTTTTATTTGCCAGCTCTCTCTTGTGAATTAAGCTGAATGTATCGAGGAACATAATTCGGTAATCAGAAGTCATTAAACCTGGTAACAATCTTGAGAAGGCATATCGTGTTACTCAGTTACTGAGTTGTGCATGTGAGTTGGGCAGTGGGTCCATGAATTGGTTTTTGGTTAAAGATAATATTCTAAAAGTTAGAGTGAACAGGCTACTTCTTCTTGTCTCTGTCATCTCAGACCTAAACTAAAGTCAGGAGCAAAGCCATCTCAAAAGAAAACCGACCAAAAAAGTTGGTGAAAGGCTAGATAGATTGTACTGGATACATAATTACTTCGCCCTTGTCTGTACTTCATATAGCTGTAGGTTATGTGTTTCAAATCAAGACAAGAACTAAAACTAAAATAGTTAGAAGATATTTATTTAGGACAAAATTGGAGATTGTGGAGAACTTGAAAACTGCTTGATAACTTATATATGTAACGTACTCGTGTTTGTTTTGTCAACTTAATAAGTTCCAACATAATTGGAAGTTGTATCAGTATTGTACGTATTTCATTTTGGACTACATTCATATAGCAGGTCTGTTCTGTCCATAGTTCTAAGTGTAAACTTCTCGTAGTGAGTATAAAGTGCGCTATCATTCCATCTTCTTTGTGTGAATTGGTAGCTCACTTCTTATTCATTTAACCAAAGCTTACACCGTGCGATGTTTATAGAATACTACTTATATTCTGTTATGTTAATACCATCGTGAGAATTTGGAATCATAATGAATACTTACTTGAAACAAACTCTAGGTGAAGTGCGCTTTAAGTGAGTTATTCTTTAACCCGATGCCAGGGAGCGACAGCTGTTTATGACGCTATTTTTGCAGAATAGGCCGGCCGTTGTGTCAGTGTCAGTCCTTTTGGCATAAAAAGATACACAAATACTGTAACAGCACAAGATAAGTGTAGTCATCTCAGGAAATTACGCTGTAAATAAATTATGAATCATGCAAGACACAAGAGGAAGGAAGGAAATAAAAAGTCACATTAACTGGAACACAATCAGCGAGTGCAAGGCCGTTCTTCTGATAAAAAAACTTTTAATACAATACAATGACAATTTAAAATACGCCCTCATGTTTTTATCTCACACGATTCGCGTAAATCGTACGCGAAATATCCGCTTGGGTAAAATTAATTTTATTTCATTCATCGTTGTAAAGAGCAATGTCCGTTTTCCTGCACGTTACTCAGAAACTGATGAGCATTTGTTCAGGAATGTTATGTCTGGACTACTTTTAGCACACTGTCGTCTGGATGCAAATATTTTAATGAGAAAGAAGCTTGAGCCAGCGGCTTTGTTCACGTGATTGTCGTGTACAACTATGTACCTACACTCTGTGTTGCATGAAGCTTTCATAAAAAAATATTTACGAAAATTTACCCGCATGGTGCGATCAAACGATCAGCTATAGACAACGTTGACTTGATAACATGCGCGTTGCTTGGCCTTCGAAAAAAGATGCTACCATCAATGACAGCTGACACATATGATACCGTTTCGCTATTTTTTATACTCAGCTATATAACAATCTTTTAGTTTTATTCATCTTATACTTACATGTCATTGGAAAGTGGCAAGCGCCGTAAGATTGTAAAATATCGCGTGAAACTGTAAACTTTTTTTTCTAAACAGGACACGGATATATTGGAAACTATTGATTTTGATTGGGATTTATTATATACAAAATGATTTTATCATAATATATCGAGAAAATATAATCTAATCAAGATTTATTATAATCTCACGGAGTATGTCATTTTCCGGTGACACACACAAATTAAAAGCCATCATAACATGATATTATTGCTAAATGTACACTTGTGAATATCTTACCATGTTATTATGCCAACTTTTGTGAGTATTATAATAATATGAATACATTTTGCTCCGATTTTATGATGGATGGCTGAAACCCAGTCTCGGGAGGTACAAGAAACATTGTTTAGAGATGGATTGAATATTAAAAGAGGAATTACAGTCAGACCACTTGGGATAAAGTATAGTGAAAGCTGAAGAAAATTCTAAATTATGTTTTTAGACCGAGGTTTATACGAAAAGAGCAAAATAATTTATGAATGGCCAATAAAACGTCGGATATCTAGACTAATAGCAGAATCAAAGTGAATCAAATAAAAAAAAAGCCGGAAAAAGCACATGCTTGTTCCGGCTAAGCTCGCTTCTTTGTCGATTTCGTTTCGGTCACCTTTGACCTAGACTAAACAGAAAATACATCGCAAGCAAAAAAAAAAAATCTTTGAAATTAAAAGGAGTACCTAGAAATTACTTTAAAAAAGTTCACAGTCCAGTTGAATCCAGTCATTTGGGAGTTTACTTGTGAAGTTTTCTGGGAGTTTCTAATTGGTGAAATACTCATAATTATATAGACTTGTTCTACTCGAGTGAAAAGGTTTATCCGAATCGTCTTAGCTGTTAAGACGTTAACGTAACAAAATTAAATAAACAGACAAACAAGCAAAGTGAACTTTGCATTTACCTTGCTCTGGTATTGGTAAGTCTAGAATCCATAGATGCGAATCATCACCGCGGCCTTGGAACACAAAGGAGGAACACGAATGGGTTTTAGTCAGTAAGAGTCTCACCCTGGGTGGAGTGAAATGAGTAAGTTTTTGCTTCACTGATGTCCAAAGTAAACTAAAAAAAAATACATTTAAGTATTTGAATTTAAAAGTCATTGTGTTTGCCTGGATTTAGAAGCACGATCACAAGCAAGCCGAAAATGTATAGCAGCATTATAATTCAAGAAAAAATATTGCTAGGCTCACAAGCTGGTCTATCCGCCCTAACAATATCCTCAGGGATATAAAAACATTGCTACAATTACTGGTCACTTTTACCCAGCTCTTATGGGAATACTGGCCCGACCGTGTGTCCAATTTTGCTCAGCAAACAATATATGACCCAAAATAAACCCTTCAATCTTTTTCGCTAGACATACCTTTTTGAATACAAGTGATTTTCTTGAAGATATCCAAGCAAGGCGTCATACTTCAAATGTCTTATTCTTCTGAAATTGTTATAGAATATTTTCTTTTCTTAAATATTTTCTGAAGAATAAGACTATTAAGACGTCACTGTCACTCTGTTTTTGTTTGTAAAAGGTAATCAATGTACTTATCCAATTACGAAAATTATTTCTTTGATAGAAAGGGTCATTATCGTTTTGTTTGACACGGTTTCTGAATTGAGACTTAAGAGTAAATAAAAGGCTAAAGTTTTTGAAATCTAATTGAGCAGTAAGTAACTGCAACTTTTAATTTAGACTGAGAAAATCTAGGTACATTTTATCGAAAAACGTTCTGCTAGTCTATTCTGTAAATAACCATTTCGATATCGACTTCACCTGAGTGACTAAGCTTACAAAGTGAACTTTATTTCACACATCATAAGGTCTTATATTTATACGAATTTGAAACTCACCTCGGATTCCGCTGTCGAGACACGAAAATGTTGTTACAGAATAGCACTGCTGATCCAATGGAGAAGGCCACGAGAGCAGAAACGCGGGAAAAAACTGTATTTGAAAAAAAATAAAATGTTTATTTTTTCATAAGGTATGGGAAGTTATAATGAGAAGGTCGGGACTGTGAACTTCGAGCCTCATTGGCTTTTTCGTCCGAATGCAATTCTTTATTCATACAGTCGCCTTTGATCTGTTAATTTTGTTAAAATGTTGTAAAGTAATACAATAAAAGCCATTTTTAACCGACTTCCCAAAAAGGAGGAGGTTCTCAATTCGGTTGTGTTTTTTTTTTAAATATTTTTACCTCATAACTCCGTCAATTATGAACCGATTTGAAAAATTCAAGACAAAAGGAAGCATACCGTGTTGGTAGAAGCGACGAGCATCGTAATGGCGTGGGATGAGGTGAAGTGTGAATGTCAAGACCGCTCGCTATAGAGGATTACTGTGGAGCTATCTGGCAGGGGGAGGGGCAATACAAGGAACTTAAGTAAAAGTAAGTCAGGTAAAAAAAGCGCTCAAAGGTACTATGAATGCAAGAACCACTTTTTAAAGCTTTTGGTTGAATTATTTATAGCGATGTAAGTAAAAATATTTTACATCTTACTAGTTCTTGAATTGACGCAGACAATACGTCATTTAAGATGGAGGATAGACTCGGGGCACGGCTGAGTCGTCCTTCCGCGGGGATACACGTACCCCCACGGCGAGACGGCACAGACCGCCAGGCATTTCTTCTCGTGCAACCGAGCGGGTGGGCAGGTTGCGGATAGCCCAGCTCCGGCTGGAGAACCGCCATCTGACTACTCGGTGTCGATTCCCCGGCCGGAGTGTCTTGAACAAGACTCCGGACAAGAGAAGTTTCCCGAAAGCCAGTACCTAGGCCTAGGGTCAACCTTTTACCCCACTTCCTTCATTTCACCCACTCCAAACTCCATTCCCTCCATGCTCCCAGTTTTCCCATCGGTCCAGAGGAGGGGTAACCTCGATTCCAAAAAAGCCCAAACAACCCCAACCCCCAACATCATGAAGCAGAATGTTATAAAATCTACCCAGGTGGGTCCCGGCCAAGCCGGGGAATCCCACACCGACTCGTCGGTCAGCTCCCATCGTATTCTGGGGGGGAGCAACCTACTGCTTAATGATAACGCGCCTTCAGCGCGATCGGCTGCTCATACAGCGCCACCAACAATTAACAACACAAACTTGGCTGCGACTAACGCGCCCCTACCACTGACAACGGCTGCGACACACGCGCCAACCCCCACAGACCCGGCTGCTACTCAAGCGCCACTACTAACACAGACGAAGCGGTCCGCGAGCGCCTGGCAACAGAGCATCGTCCGGAACAGCTTCAGGAACAACCCAGACCATGACCAAAGAGATACGGGGGAGGCTGCCTGTTCGGGTGGTTCTATCTCGACCCCAGCGGGTGAAGTACGCATGCGTAAGCGCGAAAAAGCCTTAGCTGGGGAAAAGAAACACGGCGACCGGACGCGCACAATCTGCGAAGGCACTAGCCAGCGCGGCGCGCGAATGGTTGCCGCAGAGCAAGTACGCGACCAGCCGCGAGTCCGCGAAGGGTTAACCCAGCGCGAAAAACGGCCGGACGCGGAAACGCGTGACCGGGGACAAGTCCGCGAAGGGGAAACCCAGCGCGAAAAGTCCTCGGAAGCGTTGGAACCAACCAGAGCAGAAGGCCGTAACCCAGACCGAGATGGACGTAATGAACGACTGCCACGGAAAAGGGGGAGGGGGAAACGGTCTGGAACTGCACACGGGACGGACCGCGAGTCGAGAGCTGATCTGGGCACCTCTGAATCACAACCTGGGCCGAGCGGCTCAGGGGCGACAAAGAGGGAACGCCCGGATGACACAGCCTCGCCAAGTACACTCCAAGGAGACCCGAAACGTGTGAGGATCCAGGCCGCTCAAGGGGAGCAGAAAACCTACGCGCGGGCTACAAAGGGTATCCCGGCGCGGCTCTCCGTAGCGATCTGCTTCCCCCCCCCCCCTCAAGAGACCTGACACAGACGGAAGCGACTCACGTTCGGACCGAACTGGAACGACTGTTACTCGAGACTGACCCGTCCCAACCACTCCCGGCCTTCCGCGGTTTCCCTAGGGTAGCGGATGGCACGGTGCAGATATGGTGCGAGGACGACAACGCCCTGACTTGGTTGACCCAGACTGTGCCCCGAATTAGACTTCCAGAGACTGACCTAACTCTGACCGTCATGCGACAGGACGAAAAACCGACCCGTGCCCGAGCTGCGCTCTTCGTTCCCCGATATAACGGGGACATAGCGCGACTCCAGAGTATTCTGACCCGTCAGAATACCTGGTACGACATCGGGAGATGGTCCCTGTACAGGGCAACTTCGGTCGGTGGGGATAACTACGGGACATATTTGACCGTGGGAATCCCGGCCGATGAAGTCGATACGGTCCTGGGGCGGGAGCGGCGTATATCATACCTTCTTGGGTCTATATACGTCCGCTTCTACTCCGGGGCCCAGCCCTCTGACGTCAGGACTGACCCAAGGACTACCACTAAACCGACCCCGACTGACGACCGAGATATGGCACGACTGGAGGAGGAAATGGCGAGAGCAGCCATGGCCGATGCAGACGTCGACCCTGCTCCACCCAAATCACCCGGGTGGTCATCGCAGCTGCTCGCGTCCTCACCCACCCGCGACAGATGGCCCGGAACTGAAGAGGGAGGTAGACTATCCGATGGATCCGTCTCCTCCTAATTCCACAACACCGGCGATACCGCCCACACCTAACACCATCCAGATCATCCAGACGAACCTCCAGCATAGCCAGGCAGCCACGGCTAGCCTACGCAGGGCACTGGAGGTACATCCTCGAACAATCGCACTCATACAAGAGCCGTGGATCAGAGGCGACAAGATATGCGGCCTTGGCAACATCGGAGGTAAACTAACACTTAACACGCATAATGCCCAAAAGCCACGAACATGCATTTACACCCCCAAAGACGTGATTATCGCGCCACTGATTCAATTCTGTTCCAGAGCTATCACAGTGATTAGACTCCACACCGGCAGCGATACCCCGGATCTCGTACTGGCATCAGTATACATGCCAGGCGATGACGAGAACTGTCCACCGAAGGAGATGACTGATCTGGTCCAACACTGCGAGACCGCCAATCTGGACCTGATCATCTGCACCGACGCGAACGCCCACCACCCACTTTGGGGCAGTGAAGTATCGAACACCAGAGGTGAGACTCTAGCCACATATCTATTCTCAACTAACCTTAACATCGTGAACCATGGCTCTGAACCCACTTGGGTCACCGCCAGGGGTCAAACGATTATAGACCTTACTCTAGCAACAGAAAATGCAACTAACCTAATCTCGAATTGGCGAGTATCCAACGAGCCTTCTTGCTCCGACCACAGGAGAATTCGCTTTACTTTAGTTGCCAAAACAAAAGAGCCCACACCCCGGCGAAATCCGCGACGCACAAACATACCCGAATTTAAACGCCTTCTAACCTCTTTACTAGCCAAACATCAAATACACCAAACCTCGATAACGGACTCCTCTGAAATAGAAACTACGGTAACAAAACTAACTGACTACATAATAGAAGCGTATCACACCTGTTGCAAACTAAGGTCGGCACACACCAGGGGTAAGGGTAACCCCTGGTGGAATGCTGAGCTTGGCAAACTCAGAAGCACATTACGCAAACAGTTCAATAAAGCAAAAAACAGTAGACTTCCAGAGGACTGGGAAGCATACAAAACTACACAATACACTTTTAAAAAGCAAATCAGAACCGCCAGTAAAAAAGCCTGGCGGAATTTCTGCGAATCCATAGAGTCAAACAACGAAGCCACCAGAGTGCGGAAGATTCTATCAACTGAACACGAGCGCACTCTTGGCGCACTGAGAAAACCAGATAACTCCTACACACAAACAGATCACGAGACAAGTAGGGTGCTTCTGGAAACGCACTTCCCAAACTGCAACCTCTTAGAGGACAGGACGTGGGCGGGCGAATCGAGACGGGCCCCTACTGACCAGGACTGGTCTACAGCACGGAATATAGTGACAAAAGAACGAATAACGTGGGCCATAAAGACCTTTCAACCATATAAATCCGCGGGTCTAGATGGCATTCTTCCTGCCTTGCTACAATGGGGGGAGAGTGTCATAACACCATGGTTGATAGCAGTCTACCAAGCTTGTATAGCGCACCGATACGTACCTCTCGCATGGCGCGAGGTCAAAGTCATTTTTATACCCAAACCTGGAAAAACAGACTACACACAACCCAAAGCATACAGACCAATAAGCCTAACATCCTTCCTACTAAAAACCCTGGAGAGGCTCTGTGACAGGTACATTAGGGATGGGCCCCTGTGCAAATATCCGCTACACAGACAACAACATGCCTACTCCACGGGGAAATCCACGGAATCTGCACTGCACAGCGTCGTCTCAAAGATCGAATGTGCGATAAACCACAAGTGCTCCTCACTAGCTGCCTTCATTGATATCGAGGGCGCCTTTGATAAAACTATGTTTAAAAGTATCAGCGCGGCCCTTGGAAGGCACGGTGTAGACACAACCATGAGCGGCTGGATCACAAACATGCTCAAACAAAGAGCGGTCCAAGTCACAATAAATAACACAACTCGGGCCGTCGTGGCGAAAGGTTGCCCCCAAGGCGGCGTCCTATCGCCATTACTATGGAACCTCGTCGTTGATAATCTAATCAGAAAATTCCCCCCCGTCCGACCGTCGCGGCGAGCAGTCGTGTTTTGTGCGCTCCTCAAGTTTTTATGTTTTAAAATCGTCTAATATAAATCTCGGGATTAAAACCTTATAAAATCGCATGGACAATTGTGTAAACAATAAACCAGTGTAAAGTCAAATCTCTGCATAAAGATCTCGTGTAAATGTGGATTAAAACAGTTTTAAATAAAACGTGTTGTGTTTTGACGAACGGCTGTGACTTGCAAAAGTGAAAGTAACTGTGGCCGAAAGGTTACTGACCCCGCACGCTGGCAGCTAGTATCAACCAACTGATTGCCTATTTCAACAGCAACTTCATCGGCTCCTGTGGCTAAGTGGACGTAGCGTCCGCTTACAAACACGCACTGGTTGACTCGAGTTCGAGCCCCGCCGACTGCAAAATTATTTTTGCTTTTTGACTATATTTTTTGTTGCATTTTTGCCGCTTTTGTTTTGTTTTTGCAACTTTCTGCCGAAGTCTGCGATTGTTGTGAGCTCAATTGGTGTTAATCTGGACATCCGCAATAGGATATTGCTTAACCACAAACAGCTTCTGCTTGCCTGGTACCTCGTTACTGCTGTGTTGAATAATAAATATGCCCATCAACCACTCTCCACCTATCTCTCCGATCCCACTGCCAGTGATATCTGTCGCCGGTGCAGACAACATAGCATCTACATCCGTACGTTTTACTTCACATGCCTCTGCGCGGCACCAATGTGCTTCGGCGCCCGACCTGTCACTCGACTCCAACGTCACGGATCGTAAAAAAAGAAAGTTCCAAGGAGAAGATGCCACTGCATCCGAAGAGCTTACTAGGACCATGCTTACTGCCTTCTCCAGTAAACAGGAAACTCAGTTCGAAGACATGATGCTCAAGATTAATAATATCATTGAACAAAATGTTGAGTTGAAATTGAGTGTTGAGGTAATGTCAGCCAAGTATGATGAGTTTTTAAGCCGTATATCGGCCTTAGAAGTTGAGAAGAAAGAGGACAAGAAGCTGATTCGACAACTTGAGGATAAGATTGAGTACCTGGAGCGCAGCGCGAGATCCACTGAAGTAGAAATTCGAAACGTACCGAAGTCCGAAGGCGAGACAAAGGATGACCTCTGTGATTTGGTTGCCAATTTGGGACAAACCTTAAACCTTAATATTTGACTTTCAAAAGCTTAGACCTGCTAATTATAAATGACTGATACTGCTGTCATGGAAAATTTGTTGTGTGATTACTAAACCCTTCAATCATTATTTATGTCTATTTTGCATGAATGTAAATATCGTGCGAACAACATTACATCATAATACATACATTGCAACACATAAAACACTATATACAAACAAACATCAAAAACATACATCGACCTATAACAAACGTTTATTACACTCTCACACGCAGTCACACTCTCATGTTTACACAAACGAAATATTGCCTTCGAAAAATCATATTCCTAACCAATTAAATAAATCTATCCCCGTGCTGTACATCTCACCTGGATCAATTGCAAATTTAAAATTAATTGATAAGAGAAATCTCGTGCCTAAAACTGTGACTTACTTGCTTATGCTTTATCAATGGCTTCCATAAATAACATAATTCAGGACATTGATGATGTGTCGGTGGCTAAGTCTTTTAGATGTGACCCAGAAACGTGTGGCAATTTAATCAAGTATACTTCTAAAGCATTGACTGTAATCTCACAAAATATTCGCAGTATCTACAAAAATATGGATGGTTTTATTGTTAATTTGGATAGGCTTACATTTAAACCCGACATAATCATTTTAACCGAATGCTGGTTGAGTGAACACAAACCACCACCACTTTTAGACGGTTACTCATGCTACTTTTCCAGGAAAAGTCTAAATCAGAATGATGGTATTGTCACATATGTCACCAATGGTGTCGAATGTACTGTGGAGGAACCTGATCCGAACGGAGCAAATTTTTTGTTGCTTAAAATTAGTAATGACATTGCCATTTTGGCTACGTACAGATCTCCGTCAATTTATTGCATCGACAACTTTTTAAATTCGATTGACAGCATACTTCGTCCTATTAATTGCAACAATATTATTATTGTTGGAGATGTAAATATAGACATTAAGCCTGATAATAGCGATAGAAATAGCTCCCCTTACTTAAATCTCACTGCAGAGCTGGGGCTTCTCCCAGGGCATTCGTTACCAACTAGACTCGGCAACTGTTTGGATCACATCATGATCAAAACAAATAGGCCAGCCATAGTCACTGTCATAGAATCCACAGTCACTGATCATGATTCGGTTCTTGTTAGTTTATCCTGTAGGCGTGAACTGGTAAAGCAGTCTAACATAATTGTTAAGACAGATTTTAATGCAGCTATAAAACAATTGGAATCTATGGATTTTTCTTTTATCTCTCTTTCAGCTAATGCTGAAGAAGCTGCAACTCTTTTTACTGAAAACTTGACTTCTGCAATTAAATCAAACACATCGTCTAGCATTGTCTCCAGTCGTAAAAAGACCATAAAACCATGGATTACTTCTGGTTTGGTTCGCTGTATTCGACACCGTGATAAGTTGCACGTCAAGGTTAGGAAAAATCCCAATAACCCAGTTCTCGAAATCACTTACAAGCGCTACAGAAATTTCTGTAACGCTCTATTGCGGAAGCTTAAAAGAAATTATGAAAAAAATATTTTACAAAGTGCAGGAAGTAGTAAGGAAATGTGGTCGGCAATAAAATCAATCACTGGTACTGCAAAGCAAAAATCTTCAGCTGATGATTTACTAAAAAACAATAATAACCCCCACGATGCCGTTGAAATTGTGAACAATTTTTTTGCGGATGCTGGAAAGCTACTTGCCGACAAGATTAATTGCTCTGATAATCCCAATATCACCCAGCCTACTTTAAATGACTTCAGTAGACCTCGCATGCCGAATTCTATGGTATTGCTCCCACCAGACGAATCAGATATTGAATCCTTTATCATGAATCTTAAAAATGACTCTGCAACGGGCTGGGACTCTATTTCGAACAGGTTCTTAAAGATGTCAAAACATGTTATCGTCCCACACTTTACCACGATCGTTAGGTTATGTATAGAGCAGGGCGTTTTTCCTAGTGTATTTAAAAGGGCGCTCATCACTCCAGTCTACAAGAGTGGAGCTCGAGACAGCGTAACAAATTACAGACCAATATCTGTGTTGCCAGCACTCTCTAAATTACTAGAAAGAGTATTGAACAACCAACTCATAAAATTCCTAGAGCAAAATAACATATTATCTGACTCCCAATTTGGCTTTAGGGTAGGTAAAAGTACTGATGGAGCCGTTACCTCGTTAGTAGATTATATTACAGCTTGCCTAGATAATAAACAAAAGTGTGTCGGAGTCTTTATTGATCTGGCCAAAGCCTTTGACACTGTCTCGATCTCTGCTCTTGTGGACAAGCTGGAAAGGTGTGGAATAAGGGGAACGGTACTTGAAATCTATAAGGACTTTCTTACTGGCCGTTTGCAAAGGGTTAAAGTTGGTAGTGCCGTTAGCTCGGATGTTGCAGTCATCTACGGAATTCCGCAGGGTAGCATTCTCGGTCCCAGCCTCTTCCTGATCTATATAAACGATCTGTGTCAATTGACACTGAATAAAGGCAAAATATTTACCTATGCAGATGACACAGCTTTGGTATTTCAGGGAGAGACTTGGGATGAAGTCCAACAAAATGCGGAGATAGGGCTGCATAAAGTCAGCTTGTGGCTGAGGCATAACCTGTTAACCCTTAACATATCAAAAACTTCATTTGTCCAGTTTACTAACGCTCGCATAAAACAGCCCAACGTGGCTGTCCGGATACACACATGCAAATCACCTTTTACTCAACAGTGCTCGTGTGCAACTCTCAGCAAATCTAAGACGGTCAGATACCTTGGAGTTCTCTTAGACGAAAAAATATCCTGGCAACAACATATCGAGATGGTTTCGTCACGAGTCAGGAAACTTACATGGGTGTTTAAAAATCTGAGGCATGTCGCTGACAGCAATCTTCTCCGCACAGTTTATTATGCATTGGCACAATCGGTTATTGGTTACTGTATTGGGGTTTGGGGAGGGGCATGTAAAACGTACCTCTTACGCCTGGAAAGAGCGCAACGGTCCTTGCTAAAAACTATGTCATTCAAACCATACAGATTTCCCACGAAGACATTATGCCGGGTTTTCACAGTAAGACAACTTTTTATTTTTCAGATTCTTATGAAAAAACACGTATCTACCCCATATGACCCAGGTAAAATTCGAAATAAGCGAACAACTCCAAACGTAATTGAATCTGTTAAATGTCGCTCGGCTTTTGCAAGACGCCAAAACGCTTTCCTTTCCGTATATCTATATAACAAAATTAATAGAATTTTAAATATTTATCCGCTATCACTACACGAATGCAAAAGTAAAGTAAAGAACTGGCTCTTTTCTCTTGGTTATGAGGATGTTGAGAAAATAATAAATAATTAATCTCATTTTACAAAATAATGAACATATACTTACATAGAACATACATACACCTACTCATACACAAATAGGAATAGGTACACACGCACACGTACACAACTCCAACACACACACACACACACACACATAAACACACAGCACGATATAATATAATAGAAATTATAAAATAAATTAAATATAATTTAGGAACAATAATTGTATGAAATCTTTTCAGTGAAATCATTTTATTTCTGCCATGTTTCATTTAATTTTTACTTCTTTTTAAATTGTATTTCTTGCATGCATGCTTGTCTATTGCTGTGTTGACATTAATATCTAAGCCAAATGAAACGGGAGAGGGCGCTGACTCCTGACATACAGGTTCACCTAGTTTAGGAATCAGAGGCTTCAAACAAGTTATTGTAACCTATTATGTCAATAAAGAAAGAAAGAAAGAAAGAAAGAAAGAAAGAAAGAAAGAAAACTAAACGATAAAGGCTATTTCACCGTCGGCTACGCTGATGACTTAACCATAATAATAAACGGAAAACACGAGAACACACTATGTAATCTCATGCGCCAAGCCTTGAAAATAGTAGAGGACTGGTGCAAAGAATATGAACTGGCAGTGAACCCCACCAAAACTGAACTTGTTCTCTTCACCAAAAAGAGGAAGTTGCTACCACTAGCATTACCACACTTCTTCGGAACCACCCTAAGCCTCTCAACTGAAACCAAATACCTGGGAGTCTATTTAGACAAGCAGTTGAACTGGGCGAAGCACACTGAATTCACCACCACAAAAGCCAGTATTTGCATGTGGCAATGCAAACGCATGCTAGGTAGGAACTGGGGGATTAGCCCCAGAATCACCTACTGGCTATACACCACGGTTATTAGACCAATGATCACATATGGATCTCTAGTCTGGTGGCCCAGGACCGACTTCAGCACGGCACAGAAAGACCTTGAAAAGCTGCAACGTCTTGCCTGTGTGGCAATCACTAGCAGCATGAAAACAGCACCCACTGCGGCCCTGCAGGCCATGCTGGGACTACCACCATTACACCTTATAGTGCGAGAGGTGGCGGCCCTAGCGGTCTTTAGGCTCAGCGCATCTGGAACCCTAGGTACTGACTCTAGAATCAAGCACACGCGCATCATGGAAGACGCTATTAAACGGCAACCCATGATGACATCACCCAACGACAAAGCTCAAAAAGCACACCACTTTCAGAAACATTACAACATAGTCCTAGCAGAGGAATTGGACGACCACTCAGGTCCCAACGAGCTAAGAATTTATACCGATGGATCAAAGACAAGCGCTGGTACGGGAGTTGGAATTTACTCCAATGACCTAAACATTAAAATATCCAGATCGCTAGGTAAGCTCAACACCGTCTACCAGGCGGAATGCGTGGGCATTATCCTAGCAGTTCATGCGATAGAGGCCAGGGAAGTCACGGACACCCACATCCGGATACTCTCCGACAGTGCCTCAGTCCTCCAATCCCTAAAGAATAATTACACTATCTCGAAACTCATACAAGAATGCCACAATGCGCTAGAACGCGTCACGGTGATCAACCGCAACACTGTGACGCTGCAGTGGATAAAAGGGCACAGCGGATCATTAGGTAACGACGCGGCCGATGAACTGGCCAGGAGGGGTTCTGGTGCTGTGGCTGTTGGGCCCGAACCCATAGTACTGCTCCCCTTCGTCTAACTACGCACATGGCTGCGCGAACACACCCACAAACAAGCGGAACGCTGGTGGGCCCTGGCACCAGGCTGCAGGCAGTCCAAGGAAGCCATGCCAAACCTGGACTGTAAATTAACCAGGCGCCTTCTTCGACTGGACAGACACAGCCTGCGAATGGTGACGGGGACCATCACCGGTCACTGCTCACTGAATAAGCACTTGCACACGATAGGTATTACGGATAGCCCTCTATGTAGAGCATGCATGGAGCGGGAAGAAACGGTACCGCACGTACTCCTTGAGTGCGAGGGCGTCGCCGAAATACGGAAGCAAACTATAGGGTCACCAAATTTGCTCACAGATATCCTGAATACGCCGAGAAAACTTATCTGTTTCTGGAGGGAAGTTGGGTGGTTGGAATGACAGCCGCCATGGCTCACGTACAATGGTCCAACATCAGGACTAAGTGCGGAAACCAAAACCCCCTAATAGAATAGAATAGAATAGATGGAGGATAGAGAGGCAATAAGATCATAATATCTCTCACAATTAATTCAGAGCTCAGTAAGATAGCTAAATTAATATATAAACCCTTAAGATACAAACAAACTTGAATCCTGAAAGCTAAGCAAATCTTAGTAACCTTGTTACAGTTAGTGTTATCTGAAGTTAGTTAAGATAACAGTATCAACTAGTGTATAACAAATAAGGACTCTAAATACGAGTACAGAGACTTGTTTAGAAATTAGTAGAGGACTCAGTGAAATAGCTTTGTCTACGAAGTACTAATTAGCATCATATATTTGTATTTCTCAGTTACTGGATTGTTGAGGTTACATAACTACTTACCTAGTTTAAGAGGCAGGGTTACTATAATTATGTACAGAAATTTTTGCAACACACTGTAATGCCTAGAATAAGTCTACCCACTAGTTATATCTACTTGTGTACATTTCTGTAACAATTTTGGTAAACAAACTTTATTTATTTACTAGCTTCTGCCAGCGGCTTCGCCCGCGTGATCCCTAGGGAACATGTTCCTGGGATCAAAAGTAGCTTATCTGCTATTCCAGACTATAATCTATCTTTGTTCTAAATTTCATTAAGATCCGGTAAGCCGTTCTGGCGTGATTGAGTAACAAACAACCAAACTTTCACATTTTAATTATTTTTTTTCATTTTTTCTACTGATTGTAGTGTGATGAAAAGTATACTATAACCAGCTCAGGAGTTTGAAAAATAATTATACCAAGTTTCGTTAAAATCCGTCGAGTAGTTTTTGTTTCTATTACGGTTATACAGACAGACAGACAGACAGACAGACAGACAGACAGACAAAAAATTTACTGATTGCATTTTTGGCATCAGTATCGATCCAGTAATCACCCCCTGATAGTTATTTTGGAAATATATTTCATGTACAGAATTGACATCTCTACAGATTTATTATAAGTATGGATTTATCTGAGCTCTACAAGCGATTACTCGCTTTATGTAAAATATCGTAATTGAGATTCATCCCGCTAGACAGAAATCCGATCAAGGTAGTTCTGAAAAGGCTAGGTGTTAACTAAGATTAAATTTTTAGGTACTGTATAGTTTGGAAAACGATGCAGTACGCAGGAAGCTGTGTACAGGCTCCAGTCTGTTTGCAATTGACTTCAGAAAATATTTAAACAAAGATTGCATTCGCGTCTCAGTCACAATCTGTCGAAAACTTATATTTTTTTTTTTTTTACTTGGTATGGGTTTGCTCTTGACTCTAGTCTTGGTCAGAGATGACAGAGACAAAGTCTACGATGGAGCGAGCTTACCCAGAAGTAGCCTGTTCACTCTAACTTTGAAAAGATTAGGGTTGTAAGCATTCGGAAACACAAACGCAGGCAAAGAGTTCCACTCCTTTGCTGTGCGCATTATGAAGTGAATATTCTCTATTGTTCTTATTCTTCGCGTTGCTGGCACGACAGTTATTTAAATTTGGGTGGCCAAAAACATTGCAAATTCCACAGCACATAGGTCACTTCGACTGCTTGTTTTGGGGCACAAAGGGCAAGATAGGAGTTGGAGCATGATTGTGAGTTGGCTCCACATCCATGATCAACATCCTGCGGTTGATACGTCATGGTAGCCCCACTTTACGAGGTTCGAATGACACCTTTCTACTTGCGTTCTGAGGCGGTTCAGGGATTTCCAAGTAAACCTCAGAAGGTTAGCCCCTGCGGAAAGATGCTCGCTTGGTGGTAAATAGTTCATGGGTGGGGGAAAAATCTCCTGCCACAATTTGCAGCGAGCGACAGCTGGGGTTCCTGAAAACGAGACTGTCGATTTGAGAAAGCTATTCTGCTCTTAACTCTTTGAGATGGTAGTTGTGCACCAAATAGAGGGTGTCTAGTGTCGCACTCTTTTGTTTTTGTTTTCCATTGCAAGAGCTACCTCTGTTCTGACTTGTGGAGGTTTCTATTCTAGTAGCTAGCAGCTATATACATTTTGTTTCCAAGGGGTGTGAATTCACCTTTACAGTACCTACTTTTATCGCCTTTGATTTCGCTTTTAAAGTTACAATTGTCTCATCTTTTGAGGTCATGGAAGGATCTTTAAATGGCTGTGATTACCTTTAAACAGTCTGTTTTAACCGTCTCAATTTTTTTTTTTTCATTCGGCCTGGGCTAAATCCCTTTGGTCACCTCTTCGACACACTCTTAAGTTACCAAAAGAAAAGTGATTTACTTTTTTTGTTACCAAAAAGCTAAGTATTTAGACCTTTCAATAATACGGGCTTTTCTAAGAGATAACTATTTCAAGGCAATTCTCTGAGGGATAAAGCTATTCCAGTGTTTTTATCTTGGACAAAAATAACATCTTCAAGTATTCCATTCGTCTTCTGCAGTATTCCTTAGGGGTTGAGGTCAATAAACTCGTGAGGGAAGCACGGTTTTATGTTTAACTTGAAGAAAAGTAAGAGTTTATGAAGCTGTGAAATTAGGTACTTGACGAAACTATCTTCACTAACGTTAATTATCTAATATATAAAATCTCGTGTCACGATGTTTGCTATCGAACTCCTCCGAAACGGTTGGACCCATTTTTATGTTTTTTTTTTTTAATTTATGATCGTTAGGTCTGAGAATAGGTCGTAGGGCATTTTTTTATGTATGACAAAACTACGTTTGCCGAGTTAGCTAGTTAAGTGATAAAATTTATTGTTCGCTGTTCCGTAGAAGGTATTTTTTTAAGGATGTGACATCATCAAATGACTTAACGGAAATGAGTGTCAGACTCTTACTCACTGAAACTCCTCCGTGTTCCTCCTAATGCCCTTTGCATTCCAGGCTCGCGGTGACTCTTTCGAAAAAAAAAACCGCGGTCCTGGCTGGTAAGTGCCTGAATACTGATCACATTACGAAAACTCTTTCAGTGCAGACCGTTATTCGTTTGGTAAGTGCTATTATTAGAGTTCTTTTAGACTGATAAGAAAAGCTCAGTTCGTGTAGGATGGGAATGATGCTGCGGGAAAAAGCTACTTAAAAATAACACTAAGGAAAACATTGCCCTCCTTCTGGCACATTCGGTTAAAAAGTGTGCCTCCTAAGCATTCGGAAACCTAGGTATAATCACAGCAAAGTGCTTTTCAATCAGCGATAACGACCGCCTAAAAGTCAAAAATGTATAGGATTTGTAACCGAAATGTCAATCACAATGACGTTTTGTATTTTCATGAATATTTATCGCTAAAAGAATGTCACTTTGTTTCCTTTAACAAAGTAACTTTTCATAAGTTGACAACATACAAAATCCAATAAAGCTTTTATAGCAAATAAAATCTAGGGAAGCGCTAAATTCTCGGGTCAACCCATAAGTCTTATCCTCAGCTTTGCATAGACACGCATATTTTTATGTGTCCCAGTAAAGATAAGAAGATAGTAATAAAACGGAACAAAACGCTTATTACACAAATAACGCTAGAGTCGTAGATTTTAGCACAACCCACCTTGTGTGCTCTAGCTTATAATTTTCTTTTGCAGGTACGTAGCAGTATCCACGAATAGTGATTAAAATAGTACAAAACGCATGCAACAAAAATAACGCTAGAGTCAAAGATTTTAGCACAACCCACCTTGTGTGCTCCAGCTTATAATTTTCTTTTGCAGATACGTAGCAGTATCCACGAAAAGTGAATAAAATAGTACAAAACGCATACAACAGAAATAACGCTAGAGTCAAAGATTTTAGCACAACCCACCTTGTGTCCTTCTCTAGCTTATAATTTTCTTTTGCAGGTACGTAGCAGTATCCACGAATAGTGAATAAAATAGTACAAAACGCATACAACAGAAATAACGCTAGAGTCAAAGATTTTAGCACAACCCACCTTGTGTCATTCTCTAGCTTATAATTTTCTTTTGCAGGTACGTAGCAGTATCCACGAATAGTGAATATTTATCATTCATTCATATAAGCCGAGAACTGTCATTGCTGGACATGGGCCTCCTCCAAGTATAGACATATCACCGTGAAGCTTATGTGAACGGAACATGAAGTGAGCTGTTAATCCATACAAACAAGATGGGATGACAGTTTCTATGCTCATTCTACCTAAGTGTACACGGTGAGGTGTTGACAGAATAGACCAATAGGTAGGCTAATTCACTAAACTGAATAAGTGCTGAATTGCAGTGCAGTTGAATTTAAGTTTCGATCAAAACAACGCTTTTCGTATTCTCTTCCGCTGTCAGACACGCTCGCGTCAACTTTCGCGTCACGCGAGCGCAAGAACGGCATTCTACTGTTGCGCGTCTTTGGTGCGTGCTCCGGAAAGCAAAATGATCGGTATTCTTCAATTTGTTTGACGTCTCAAAATGACAGCTAATAAGTTTAAGTTTATGTTTAAATATTATAATAACGTCATATTCATTAAAATGTAATAGATTCTATGCGATTATTTAGTGAGTAATATATTTTCTCTCCACAATAGGTACGTAAGTTTGGTCGATTTGGTTGTCATGCCGTTGACGTGCAGTTCACGCGCAGCTTAAGCGCAGTTCAAAGATTACAAGAATACCGTTTATCAGTCAAACTTGAACTTAACTGCAACTGCATTAAAACTTAACCTAAGTGTACACGGTGAGGTGTTGACAGAATAGACCAATAGGTAGGCTAATTCACTTATCTGAATAAGTGCTGAATTGCAGTGCAGTTGAATTTAAGTTTCGATCAAAACAACGCTTTTCGTATTCTCTTCCGCTGTCAGACACGCTCGCGTCAACTTTCGCGTCACGCGAGCGCAACAACGGCATTCTACTGTTGCGCGTCTTTGGTGTGTGCTTCGGAACGCAACATGATCGGTATTCTTCAATTTGTTTGACGTCTCAAAATGACAGCTAATAAGTTTAAGTTTATGTTTAAATATTATAATAACGTCATATTCATTAAAATGTAATAGATTCTATGCGATTATTTAGTGAGTAATATATTTTCTCTCCACAATAGGTACGTAAGTTTGGTCGAGTTTGATTGTCATGCAGTTGACGTGCAGTTAACGCGCAGCTTACGCGCAGATCAAAGATTACAAGAATACCGTTTATCAGTCAAACTTGAACTTAACTGCAACTGCATTAAAACTTACTCGGCACGTCATAAAATTACGTGAATTAGCCCTCTGGGGTTTTAAAATACCACTTTAGCAGAATCAGAAAGCAAATCACGCTACCCGTCACTGTAAAATTGACCCAATCAACCTTGAACCTAATGCGTTAGCGATAAAGACGAAAATTAAATTTGACAGATTGTTGTGTGGTTAATATTATGATTCTGATAAAGTGGCCTTTTTAGATCCGCGGCTGTTGGCGAAATGAAAACTTAGTGAGCTATCAAACCAGATGGAATAACAGCCCTAAGTATATACAAACAAGATGGAATAACAGCCCTAAGTTTATACGGTGAGATGTCGACAGAATACACCGGATGTGCGTCACGCATTAACTGGTTCACGCAGTCTTTACCAAGTCATTCCACCTTCTGTTTGACCTTCCAACATTTCCAAAATGTGATATTCGATTAAAACAATTGAGGAGCTCGTGGCTAAATAAAACAAGCCGCACGGGTCGAACTTCAAAGTTAAGCAACGCTTGCCGAGGTTGGTCTGTGGATGGGTGACCATCTTAACATACCGCGTTTCCTCCGTGCCTCGGAAAGCACGTTAAGCCGTTGGTCCCGGCTGTCATCATATATACATCTTTGGCAGTCGTTACGGATAGTCAGAAGCCAGTTAATCTGACACCAGTCTTGCCATGAAGTACCGTGTTACCCAGTTAATGGGTTGTGGAGTTCTGGTAGGCAGCCGCTCCGCGTAAAATACTAGTACTCAGCGAAATCCGATTTGACTGCAGCTAGCGACTTTTGACCCTCTCATAAACATGCCATATCCATAACTATACAAAATATGTCCTCTTATAGACAAAAGGTACACTGGGGTATTCTGTTTCAGTCAGTGTTATGTGAAAACGTTACTTATATTTTAAAAAATACAAAAATATATTAATTTTATATAACTCGTAGGTACCAAAGTAGGCTGCACTTCACATTTTGACCTTGACCCTGAACTAGCTTAGAGTAGCATCAAGATTTAATAGAATAAGATTCCATCTTTTGTAACCACAGACGAGCTGTCGACTGAACATTATTGTGTACGAAGGCGAGATTTTTCAATTCAATACAAGATTTATTTGGTAGACTTTTTACGATCTCCAATTCTAGCTTATTATTTACGGGATTATTACACAACCATTATATTGAACCCTCAGAAATACTTGACCAAATATCGTAAACTTTAGTACCTCTAGGCGCAAAGGTCAAACGGTTGAGACTTGGGTTTAGGTACTTATTTTTATTTAACGATTGTGTAGTAAATTACTACGAAAACAATGAACACGTAGCCGACAAGTCTGAATTCAATCAATTATTTTGAAAACAATAGCATTAAAATAAAAATATCTCCCGAAACGATCAGAGGAATCGCATTGGTATTCAATGTGGATACGGTTGGATGAAATAAAACATTTTGTTTCGAAAAGATGTAAGGGAAAAACGTTTTTGAGTAATTTCATTTTCCAAGTGCAAGAGCGTTAACAAAAATGAATAAAGGGTAATCCAATTCCAGCTTCTTTACTGTCATTTTAAATAATGTACAAAATGCCAAACTAATAAAAATATACTATAATGTTTTATAATCGCCAAGTTTAGTATTATTATATTATTATAGAAGAATATGTATTTGTAAGTAGAGGATCAAGAAATGCAAGTTGTAAATGTGGTTTCAACTTAACATTTTGCCGTATGAACCACGCGTCATTATTGACAGCTGTCTTAATTAATGTGGTTCAAAAATAAGACACTCTAATTCGATACTTTCCTGAAATAAATCTAATTAGTCTCTCAGATAGATTTAATAAACACATTGGACATAAACACGTATTTTTCTTCACGTTAATAATAAATTTAGACGATTCAGTGCGTTGAAAACACAGGTGACGTCACATTTAAAAACTGTTTTTAGTCAAATGTGACCCCCCAGCAACTCTTAAACATTGATGCGTTTTATCTTTAAAATTTTTGTCGTTCTGAAATATCAAAAATACGTTCCAATATTTTTTCTAATAATAATCTTACGGACAGGCTAAATAGAATTAAGTTATTTTTTTATGTAGGAAAGTACCCAAATGGGCCATCTTTGGGCCAATAAACGGTTTTTATAACATTACAAAACTCACTAAATGCCTCTTTATTTTATGGCATCGGTATAACTTGTACCAACGTACAATTAGTGTGTATTTTGGATATGAATAAAAACAAACATTTTAAGGAAAAGATAAGAAAATGTAGGCTTTCAGAAAATTATTTAATCCAATTTTTCACGTGACAAACTTACAGGGAGGTAAGGGGAAAAGAAAATGGAAAAATGCCTCCATTTTCCACCTGAACGATTAATAAATCAAACCGTTTGATTTATAATCGGGGAACTTCGGGAAGCTTCGTAAATCCCGATCTGCTGTCAACTTCCCTTACAGTTTTATAAGGGAAAAGTCAAATGTAGTTTACAAAGATTATGTAAAGTAGGTATGTTATAATTTATTGGATTTCTTTACTATACCTAGTGCTTTCCTGCATCTGCATTTTTTTTAATTTAGTGGATCTTGCCAACTGCCTCGAATCACTATATTTATTCTGACTAAGGCCTTGCTTTTGAAACGGATTTTTAAATACAATGTTACAAACCTGTTACTATACCATAGCACACGAATGTAGGTATTGCCCCAAATCTGAGGGCCACTTCTACTAATTTTTAAACAACGTTCGCATTCGCATCTCAAACTGTCAAAAAAGACTCAATTTTCACACATTTTTGACAGATTACGACTGAGATACAAATGCGAAAGTTGCTGGAAAATTAGTAGATTGACACTCTGATCGTAACCCCCAAACTAGGACCTATATTTTGGGGATCAGCGAAATTGAATTTTGTTAGCTGTTGTGATTGTCCGAAAGAATTTTCAACAGCCAATCGCTTTTTTTAACTTGTTTTTCATTTCATAAGGGTGGAAAACATATAGGAAAAATACCTAATTTCCTAACATACAAATTACACCAACATCACTCAACACACATCTACTAGCACTACGAAACAACACTACATGTCAAGTTATCTGTCATTAGGTCGTTGACCTTCAATACAGTTTCGTTAACAAAATATTGCGTGCTTGAATAGAACGCTGATGAATGTTGCTCATCAACTTGATGTCGCTCTCGGCACTTGCCTGCTTTTACCTACTTATGACCAACAAAGAATCGGTCAAGTGTGAGATAGACTGAATTCTCAAGGATGCGTATGTACTACATAATAAGGTGATCAGTCTCGAGGACCATACATTATATCTACACAATTACTGGTAACTCGACTTGTAGCTGTGATAGTGTGACCAATTTCCACTTCTTAGGCATAGGTGGTCCTAGAAGAGGATTTAGAGAAATACCAAGGTTTTTTTTTTTCATTTTCCAAGAATTCATCACTTAAATAGCTTTCTATATGAGACAATGTTCTGAAAAGTGAAAGTGTTTAATGTTACAACAAAAAAGAAAAGATTTTAAACAATTTTTAATTTGAACATGGTAACTTTTTGGAGAATTCTGGTAGGTATCTAGCTGCATTCGGACAGCTCTAACACAGTTAGGAAAATGCTAATATACGGTTAAAACTAAACTATATAACTGATTTGGGTGAAACACTGGTTGCTCATGTAATACATGATTAGGACTGAAAATACTCGTAGTTTTTATACCAGACTTATTTTAAAATTATTTTATTTTGTATTTTACGTAGAAAATACATCTACTTAGTAAAACCTTTACCTCTTATTCTAGTTTCCAGTAAGAAATCTTAAGGAACGAAACAACCTTTCCCAAAAGCGGTACAAACTTAAATTATTTACTTTAGGCCTGTAGGCGGATTATTAGTCAACATTGAAAAATGAGGTCTTTCAGCTTAAGTTAAACTCAGAATAACAAGTTTTTACTACTAACTGGTCCTTAAACTTTAACAAACTGTCAAGCGACATTACTTTGCGCTGCCGAAACTTAAATTATTTTCAAAAAGAACTAGGCAACAACGAGAAATGCGAGTTAGTTATAAAGTTTCCTGAAAAATGTCCGTCAAAAACTTTTCACGGCCACGAAATGACTTTATATTAACAGACTTGGTTTTTATATTACTTTGTGGAACTCTATTATTTATTTGTTGCTAAAGTTGTGTGCTCATTGACATACAATTGTCTACTAATGTGATTATTGACCTGAGGTTTAACGTACCCTTAAACGTTACTTTTTGTAGTCAGGTAGTTCCAATGTTTTTTTATGGTACAAATACCGGTAGGAAAGTGATGATAACATTAGTTAAGTTTGATATCAAAGCAACCTCTAGTGTTATATAGCAGATTGTTCATGAAGAATGACATTCATCAACGAGCTGTGTTATAAGGGGTCTCAATGGTTTTTTTTTTATATTAATCCTTAAATTATTTTTTTGATGACTTTGCTTATCTTCTTCTTTTTCGTCGTTTCTTCACTGCTGAGGATCGTGACAACATACGCTGCGTGTACAAGTCATACAGTCTTTTACAGTGTGGATCGATCGGTACATGCAGCCCACAACCTCTTCGTCTATTCATCTTGTACGTGTTCTAGCTTTGCTAAAGTTCTTATATATAAATTAAACTTTAAAGGCGAAATTATTATCAACTAGTGGCCCGTCCCGAATGTGCTTTTTATACAAAGATTCAGGATTTATTCTGGGCCTCCTATTAAAGTCCTGTATTCGTCACATTGATATATACAGATGAACTTGTGGTTTTCGCTGAAAACTTTCACGACTTCCAGAAAATACTACACAACCTGAATGTGTCTTAAAAGGTAGGATCAAGGATAAATATGGCCAAAACGAAGGTGACAAGTATCTTCTGCAATTCAAACCCTCCTGTTAAAGTGGGAAATGAGGTGTTGGAGATGGTTGACAGATATGTCTATCTTGGCCATATTCTTTCATTTGGCAAAGAACACAAGCAAACGGAGGTGTCGAGAAGAATACAGCTTGGGTCTTAAGTCAGTCAAAATTCCACAATGTCTGAAACCCCGCCTCTATAACCAGTGTGTTTTACTTACTGTGAGGTCTCTGTGCAACTTTCAGTTTGTACAACATAGTCTCCTGTGTAAGCGTCACTTACGGTGCCAAGACCCTGGACTAAAGTTCTTATATAAAAATTAAACTTCAGGTGCCGAGACCCTGGACCCTTACGCAGGAGACTGTGTACAGGCTGAGAGTTGCACAGAGACCTATGAAGCGTTCCATGCTTGGCATACGGGTAATCGACCGAGTTCCAAACGTCGAGATACAAAGACGTAAGAAGGTTTTCGACATTGGAAAACGAACTAAATTGGAGCTGAGCAGGACACGTGGTGCGGTGATGATAGGTGGAGTAAGGCAGTGATCGAGTAGTGCCCGAGGACTGGAAGAAGATGTGGTCGACCGTTGGCGAGATGGATGGATAACATTGTTGCCATAGATATAATTTTTTATATTTCTGTGATTGTTGCCATTGCTGGAAGAACCTGGATGAGGCCGGCACAGGAGCTTGGGGATTGGCACAAGAAAAAAGAGAGCTATGCTGAGCAGTGGGCAAAGTCGGACTGTGTATGATGATGACGATGATGATTCGCCACATTACTATCTTTAAAATATTACTTGAAACATTCGCGAAAGTTATCTAAGAAAGTTCATCAACCCTTTTTTAACTGACTTTCCAAAAAAAGGAGGAGGTTCTCAATTCGGTTGTATTTTTTTTAAAGTTTTTTACCTCATAACTCCGTCAATTATGAACCGATTTGAAAAAACCTTAAAATAGCTTGAATTCGTTTACTTGGATGATGGTTTTTTGTTATCCAAGTAATCGAAATTGCGTATTTTGCTTTTCTGCGATTTTGCAGTGGTGTTTTTAGGTGTGGGGTACCACTAAAAAGTGAAAAATAAAAAACTTTTTACAAAAAAAAAAAAAAAACTACAAAATAAAAAATAACTTTAATTTCGGAAATCGGTGTCAAAATACGAAGAAACTAACAAAAACACCGACTTCGAAAGTTTTTTGGAAGTCGGTTGTATTTTTTGTAAAAAGTTTTTCTTTGTAAAAAAGTTTTTTTGTTGATGGGAAATCATGAAACGACTTCACTGACTCTAGAGAGTGTCAAACTCATACTGACTAAACTTCACTCTTTCGAATAATTCGGTAACCATGGCAGGCACTGGCCCTAGCGAGCTCCGTGAGAGTTCATCGACCCTGAATACCAATCCAGCGTTTATTCTTCCCCGGACGTATATGACAAAGAATTTGGCACAAAGCAAACGTTTTAACCAGGTAAGTGAAAACCCACAAGTGTTAAGCAAATATGTGTTATCACCTGATATGTTAATTTGATAGGCGCCTACGTGAACACCTGATAAGATAATGGTGTCAGATGCACTGTCAGATATATATCGAGGTGTCATGGCGAATTCCGTACGTCATACTCGTTTTGTGTTAAAAGCTTCTAGTGTTCCTGGCTGGTAACTATTTTGAACAAAGGCATCCCTCTCTCATTTTTACTAGTACGGGTCAGTATTTTCGACTCACGATTTTTACCTGCCGCCTAGCGTTATCGTCTAGCGTTTCATGTAAAAATAATCTGCTTGTAAATCCTCACTTGGTCTGTTCATATGTATGCTTTCGTCTTCTAGACAATGATTTGGTACCTAAACAAAGTTGTTAATGTGGAATTCTAGGACCCTAGAATTTTCATTGGGGTTATCAAAATGTAAAATCGAAAGCTTTATAAAACAGCAACGGGAATGATAAAATTGGACATGATAACCAAATTGTATACAAATCGAAAACTGCTGAATAAAACGATAGATAGACATAGACCCAGGAGGCGAGTAGAATTATTTTGGTGTCCAACTACGTAACTTCATAGATATGTCTCTAGGGGCAAACGCCAGCATATTATGCTACAGCACGTTCTCAAATTCTTTAATTAATAGATTTTCAACTTTATCTCTGAAGTGATTAGGTTCAAGGTTGATTGGGAAAATTTTGCAGTTTTGGGTAGCTTGATGCTCGATACAAAATTTTTTTTTATAATATTTCGCAATTTTTTTTTCTATACTATGATTAAAAGTAAATATATTTTAGGCACAACTTGAAGTGGGCCAGTCCATTTAGGCCTATTTATCTTTATTACTTACTAAGTTATAAAAAATCCTTTCATCTTTATGTATGGACATCCATCTTGTCAAGCTTTTATTCCCCTATCACCACATATTATTAAACTTATAAGTTTTTCTCCAACTTTACGACTGTGTTCGGTACTAAAACTTAGCTCATTTTGTGAATGCAGTTTACGCGTGTGATATCAACGGAATGGATCCTAAAAATGTGAAATTGTATGAAATTGTAAGATTTTGTAAAATAATAAAGATAGAAAAGCAAGATGAAAAGCTTCTGTTTATTTCAACGTAAAGTAGGTGTTGTTGCGTATTGAAACTTTTTCTTTTACTGAATGTACGAGTAATTTGCGAAGCCTAACAATAAAGTTGTCGCGTTTTGTTAACTTCCAGTACATTTGGCTGGTTTCCTGAGCCGTTAGGCAATAATTTGTGAACACATTTTGGGAAACAACCTGTTACGACTGTACTTAAGTTACATGGAAAAGTGAATATTTTATCTAATCTATTGTTATGTGGCGAAGCAAAAAGGGAATGTATGTATGTTACATAGTATATGTTAAATATGACGTTATTACGTACAATTTATGTATGTAACATAGTATTTTATTTACGTACATACATTCAGGTCAAAATCCCCTTTGTGTTTCATGAGGTATTGTTGGAAGCGTTTTGATCGTCCGCTGATCTAAACAAACCATTCTTACAGTAGTAAGCTATTATATTTACCTACCTGGGGTGCTAAAAAGGAAACTTTAGGAGAATCATATTAGAGTAATAATATTAATCACACAACAATCTATCAAATTTCATTTTCATCTTTATCGCTAACGCAATAGCTTCAAGGTTGATTTGGAAAATTTGACACTGACGGGTAGTGTTATTTGCTGTCTAATTCTACTGAAGTGGTCTTTTTAGACCCCCTGAACTCCTTGGGTTATAAAATTATTGTTAAGAGCGTGTATTCCGTCCACTAGCGCCGCCTATCGTTTTTTATTATTTGTGGTAAATTTAAGACACGTAGATAAAAAACCGCTCTGTAGTGCACTGAAGAAATGTATTTATTATGTTTTGAGAGTTATGTTTTGTACTTTAGAACATAAATAGTTGCCAAAGTCGATATTTTTGCTAAAAGTGGCCACTTTTAGCAATAATTGCCGTTTTGGCTATTTAGCCATGAGTTATGTATTAAAAATAGCTGTAAAAAAATAATAGATACATTTCTTCAGTGCACTACAGAGCGGTTTTTTATCTAAGTGTCTTAAATTTACCACAATTAATAAAAAACGATTGGCGGCGCTAGTGGACGGAATACACACTCTTAACTAGCTGACCCACGCAACTTCGTCTGCATCACATTTCCATTAATGCTCGGCTCCTTTAATTCTTAGCGTAATGATATGTATAGCCTATATCCTTCCTCGATACATGGGCTTTCTGATACTGAACTCTCTGAACTCAAACCGGACCAGTAGTTCCTGAGATTACCCCCTACATACAAAACTTACAAACAAATGTTACTTCTTTATAATATCATATAATTAAGTATTAAGTATAGAAAACTTACAAACTTACAAACAAATGTTACCTCTTTATAATATTAGTATAGATAAACGGTTATTGTAACACTTTAGGGCACCGTCTCGCTAATATTTTTGTATGTTTTAGCACCCTCTATACCCATTCATACCCGATAAAATTAGGCACTAAGCGTTTCCAAGCGTCTTTCATAATGCTTTGCATTATGTGGAACTCTCTGCTTGCGTCTGTGTTTCCGAACGCTCACAACCCAAATCTTTTCAAAGATAGAGTGAACAGGCTACTTTTGGGTAAGGTCGCTTCATCGTAGACTTTGTTTCCGTCATCTCTGAGCTAGACTAGAGTCAAGAGCAAACCCGTCACAAATAAAAAAAAATACTTTGATAAAAATATCGGCCAAGTGTGTATCGGACTCAAGTGTAAAGGGTGCCGGACGAATATTATTTTTGTAACTTTAAAACGATAGACTTCTTATAGGTGTTCCTGTAATCTCTATAGATCTCCTTAAAAATGCAGACTGATATAAATTCTTTGCCTATGTTAAGAAATAATATCTGCATTTTTTATACTGAGCGCAGTAATTTCGGAGTTAAGGTGGGGAATGGTCATTTCGTTGCCTAATTTATTAAATAACTTCCAAACTATTTATTTTAAAAATATGAAAAAAATATGTTTGAAACCCTAACAATAAGCTAATTGATTTGATGTATCCCACGGTTCAGTATGATTTTTATTTTTCTTATATGTCCCCCAGGAGTGACTAAGAATTTATTTATTTAGGTAACGTATCCGCGTCTGGGTCACAGAAATTCATATGTGTTACAAATTTTAACAGATTTACTCCAGTATATTCGGTTAAAGTTGGTGGTGTCAGACAGACGGACAGTCAGCGAGCCAGATCCAAGTGATCCTGTATGGCTCCCACTTTTTATGGACTTCGAAACCCTATAAAGGATGGTGGGCAAAATACACCTAGCTCCGCCAGCCGTATATTGATTACTAGCTGACCCTCGCAACTTCGTCTGCGTCACATTTTCCATTAATGCTCAGCTCTTATTAGTCTTAGCGTGATGATATATGACCCGTTAAATGGGCCATCTGACACTGAAAAAATTTTCCAAATCAGACTAGTAGTTCCTGAGATTAGCGCGTTCAACCAAACAAACAAACAAACTCTTTTGCTTTATAATATTAGTATAGATTAATTTATTTTAGCCCTGTCCATATTTGTTCTTTTCTGTGAATGGGCACATAAATAAATCTTTTGTTTTAGTTGGCGTATTTAAGTTGAATTTGTACAAAATATTCATGCTTTTATATTATGTGTGTTTATGTTTTCGAGCGTATGGCACTCGTGGGCTGCAGCTGAAAATAAACGTCATGTGGTATATCTCGTGTTGCCAGTTGGCATTATGCTGAGCTGAGGCCTTTTTGGCATTAATAGTTCTAATTATCTGTTTTGTTTAATTTTAAGGTGTTTTTATTTATATAATGCCAATAAACACAATTTTCTTTCTTTCTTTCAAGCTGTCCCGGACTCCGGGCGAACTTTGTAACGCCTCGCATTTATTTTTGCCGTGTGTTATTTTTTCACCTATCAGAGATGGTTTTGTATTTTTTAGTAAAAGTTTTTTATTTTTCACTTTTCACAGCTGCGTACCGGCGTGATTTTATGTGATGAACTGATGTAAACAATAATCAGAAATGCGATTTCAGCAATCCCGATCCATTTACTATTAATAGTTGAAGTGTACCATCATAGACCGCATCATCGCTTAACATCAGGTGAGATAGTGGTCAAACGTATATCAAAATTGAAAATAGAAAAGTTCTTCATCACATTTTCTTAAAATTGCTATGGGACCCATCCCGCGAAAATATCACTGAACAAACATTTTTCATGGGATCCCGTCACCAGATTCTAACTTAAGTAACTTCCATCATCAGCTCAACAACATTCGATGGTGATTACCAGGCACACATATCTGAGTTGCGTTAGAAAGTATATGAAAAACATTGTATGTGCCTAGAAAATTTCAGGTTTTTCTATGATTTCCATCAGATTCCACCAACGAATTCTGACTTGGTGACAATGGGACCACCTCAGGAGTATAGGCTTTCGAATACAAAAAAATATTTTTTAAATCGGTCAGCAGTTGGCGGAGAAATCAGTGAACATACAGCCGAACATAGAACCTCCTCCATTTTGAAGAAGTCGGTTAAAAAAAGAACATGATTGATACGGAACATTTTGCGCTCGAGTACGACTCGCATTTCTGTTTTTTTAAGATAAGACTAATCAAGCGATTCGTGGCAGTGTGCGTCTTTACCCGCGCACTCTGCCATGAATACTGAAGGGAATTCCGGTTGCTGGCTCGCGGCAGCCAGCTCGCGCAGGCGCGTGGCGACTGAAGCATTCGTAGGTAGAATTAATTTTTGTCGTGTTTTGTTTCTGTCATGTATCGAGAAAGAGATAGCGATTCTCATACATGAATCCATATGGATTCATGTACCAGAAAATGTATAAAATTTGCTACATATATTTTTGTTTCGTTTGAATAGTTGTGCTGCTTTTCAGGGCGAAGCTAAATTCAACGAGTGAAAGATCACACAAATTGGCACAGGCATGTTTAAGTGAATGGTGTAACTAAAATTACTTGGTTTTATCGGTTTTATCTATCAATATGCTTATAATAAGTATAACTCATCGCTGTCTGTACATGGAAAATATAAGAGAAAAACTGTTGTTCGGGGTTTTTATGACGCAATAGAACCCAAAACATTATTTTTTAATTTTTAAAGTTAGTTCGTTTTGTTGCAATTGTTTTTGTGTTGCTTCAGATTTTCTATGAATGTTTCATATCAGCGGGCCAATTCTATTAATTTTTAAATAACTTTCGCATTCGCATGTCAATCGCAAACTATCAAAAAAGCCTTAATTTACGTACATTTTTGACAATTTGCGATTGAGATGCGAATGCGATGCGAATGTGAAAATAAGTGGAATTGACACACTGATCTGAGGGGTCTAATATATAGCGACGGATATCAAGAGTATTGTTCCTAAATAAGTAGAATTGACACACTGATCTGAGGGGTCTAATATATAGCGACGGATATCAAGAGTATTGTTCCTAAATAAGTAGAATTGACACACTGATCTGAGGGGTCTAATATATAGCGACGGATATCAAGAGTATTGTTCCTAAATAAGTAGAATTGACACACTGATCTGAGGGGTCTAATATATAGCGACGGATATCAAGAGTATTGTTCCTAAATAAGTAGAATTGACACACTGATCTGAGGGGTCTAATATATAGCGACGGATATCAAGAGTATTGTTCCTAAATAAGTAGAATTGACACACTGATCTGAGGGGTCTAATATATAGCGACGAATATCAAGAGTATTGTTCCTAAATAAGTAGAATTGACACACTGATCGGAGGTTTCTAATATATAGCGACGGATATCAAGAGTATTGTTCCTAAATAAGTAGAATTGACACACTGATCTGAGGGGTCTAATATATAGCGACGGATATCAAGAGTATTGTTCCTAAATAAGTAGAATTGACACACTGATCTGAGGGGTCTAATATATAGCGACGGATATCAAGAGTATTGTTCCTAAATAAGTAGAATTGACACACTGATCTGAGGTTTCTAATATATAGCGACGGATATCAAGAGTATTGTTCCTAAATAAGTAGAATTGACACACTGATCTGAGGGGTCTAATATATAGCGACGGATATCAAGAGTATTGTTCCTAAATAAGTAGAATTGACACACTGATCTGAGGGGTCTAATATATAGCGACGGATATCAAGAGTATTGTTCCTAAATAAGGTATGAATAACTACTGTTTTGTATGAGATAACGAGTTTTACTTCAAAAATAGCGATTGAAATGGTACAGTCAACAAAGCTATCTGGTATGCCGGCGATCGGTGGTGACCTCTCTGCGCGTCTGGCCCTGGTCCAATCCATGGTCCGGAGCTAGACGGAATGGGAAACCGTCACCTCCTTCTGCGAAGCAGTCATGTCATCAATGAGGGAGGGAGAGATCCTCTCGTCCCGGGCGTCGGAGTTATATTGTATATAATAAAAAAAAAATCGCAGTGCAGTGGAAAAAAGTTTGTTGACATACATTAGTAAACTCATCCTTCAGTTTTCTATTGATAGTAGTTAAAAAACGGCCAACCCCAGATCAACTATCTGTAGGCCATATAAATATTTGTCTCGTGCAGGAATCGAACTCGCGGCGTATGAGTTCTTGCTCCTTCCTGAAGATGATAACAAAATGAAGACAGCAGACAAAGTGTAACAAACAAAACAGACCATTTTGAGATTTATTGCGCTTTCAGCGCTTATCATTACAACTTGAGTGCTTTACACATATGCTGCATGCATCGGTCATAAAATTTCATGCGTCGTCGCTTCGTTCGTAATCTTCATACTTTGAACCCGAAAATTAGGAGAGTTTTAATTGTATTTAAAGTTGTTCTATTAGTAGTTGCAATTACTGTAGTAAATCATTGTTATTATCTGCGCTTTCTGGGAGTTCATATAATGAATTAAACTTTAGAACGGCTTAAAATGGATTACAAATTCCTCAAAGCGTAACTGTTCCTTTGGCACTAGATAAAGTGGCATATATCAACAAACAGGGTTTTCAAAAATCTTTTAGAGGCCTACACATTAAAAAAATATACACTTATAACGTTTGAGTTATTTTCTGAAAATATGTTAATTGTGCTAGTGGTTTTCGTACCTTACCACTAACTGAAGCAACCAAAGCCACTACAAAAATCCACTAGCCACTAAAATCAAAATTAAGGTAAATCTAAACCACCAGATATAGTGGAAATTCCACTAAGTTGGCAACACTACCAACGGTTAGTGCGTAGGAGCGCGTAGATGTAAACCTGGGTACTTTAATGAGAGCGAACGGAACATATCATGCTGTCTCATCAAGCATCGGCATTGAGCGAGGACGCAAATAGAAAGAGATAGCAATATTCAGACTGATTTTGAAAAAATAAAAAAAGGTGGAGCACGCTTGCCTAGAAGTAACCTATTCACTCTTGACTTAAAGACTCCCAGGTTGTAGCTATTAGGAAACACAGACTTCGGCGGGGAATTCGACTCCTTAGCTGTACGCACTATGAATGTATTCCCAAAACGTTTTTTTGCGTATAGATGGGATGTCCACCATGTACCGGTGGCGCATCGCCATACATTTTATGTTCCGATGGTGGAACGGGCTTGGCGGAATTAAATTATGCAATTCCGTCGCACACTCCCCAAAATGTAACCGATAGAAAACCGACAGGCCAGCAACTCGGCGTCGATGCTCAAGACTTTGGAGCTTCGATTTGACGAGCTTATCATTGCCGATGATCCTCTTGGCTCGTTTTTCAATTGACTCGAGGGCATCAAGCTGGTATCTGGCAGATTCGTCCCAAAGATGAGAGCAGTACTCCATACACGCTCAAACTTGCGCTTGATACAGTTTAAGAAGCTGTTCCGGCGTGAAGTACCGTCTCACCTTTGCCACGATCCACAACTTTCTAGCAGCCACTTGAGCCTTGGCCTCTATGAAAGGGCCAAAATTGAGGGTAGATGTTAACTAACTATGGATTCGATATCTGCAATAAATGTGTTATTTATTTATTTTATTTAACGTAACACCAAGAAGCTCAAGTCTGGCGTCTATTCAGCTTTCTCGGCAAATAAGTACAAAATGAGGCCAAATGTGTTATTATCATGCGAGTGCTATAGATTGAGTTCAGACTGTTCTGCCTCTTTCTAATTCTTACGACGCTGTACGCGGCTGACAGAAGCAGAACTGTATAAGTGTGACCATTATTTTTCTGCGAAATGTGAATGGAGCTGTATAAGGGAGAATAGTCCTTTAATATCCTTGTTCAGTATGGACAATTTACCAATATCATAGAACTTATTTGCTGAGAAAACTTGTTCATATTTTCAAATAACAGACTCGTTCTCATAGGTGCAATTAAGCGGATTTATTGAGTCTCTGAAGTTTTTCAGACCAATTTAGAACTTTCACGTAGCCATCCTGATATCCTGGAGTTGAAGATTTATAAGGTCTTTATCTAATCTTTTTAAACTATAAAAACTAATTTGTGAAGTTTTTTATCCAGTAGGTAGTAAGCCCTCAGTAGTGTTTTAGGGTTCCGTATCTCAAGGGAAAAAAAACGGAACCCGTATGGGATCATTTTGATGTACGTACGTCCGTCTGTCTGTCAAGACCCTTTATCTCGGGAAGTAGCTGAAATTATAACTATATACTCAAATATACGGTCGCTTGTAGCTGTGAAAAATGAAAATTCAAACTTTACGTAAAAAAAGTTGCGGCTATTTTGGCCGCAAGAAACGTTGATTTCGACACTCTCAAGAGAATCAAAACTTATAGAGTATTTCTCGTGACCCTAGAATTATATTTGGCAAGTAATACTGTCTTCTACTAAAAAGTAAGTAAAAGAAGTCTAAAACTTTACATTTGTAATTAAATCATAAAAAATATAGTATTTATTAAAAGTAATATGTACCTGCAAACTCTCGTCTCACTCGCACTTGTCCGGTTTATTTTTATCCTATTGCGACATAGGAATAAATGGTCGACTAAGTTTTTGCTTTTTGGTACCTCAACAGCGGTCATTGACACACCAACATTTATCGCCATCAACAATAATATTTCACAGGCGGAAATAAAAACATAACGTCGTCCTGAATCGAAATCTATGTGATAGCGTTTATCTATACTAATCTATACTAATATTATAAAGAGGTAACATTTGTTTGTAAGTTTGTATGTTTGTAAGTTTGTATGTAGGGGGTAATCTCAGGAACTACTGGTCCGATTTGAAAAATTCTTTCAGTTTCAGATAGCCCATTTATCGAGGAAGGCTATAGGCTACATATCATCACGCTAAGACTAAAATGACTCGAGCATTTATAGGCTACATATCATCACGCTAAGACTAAAATGACTCGAGCATTAACGGAAAATGTGACGAAGACGAAGTTGCGTGGGTCAGCTAGTAATAATATTATAAAGAGGTAATTTTTTTTTGTAAGTTTGTATGTAGGGGGTAATCTCAGGAACTGCTGGTCCGATTTGAAATTTTTTTTCAGTTTTAGATAGCCCATTTATCGAGGAAGGTTATATGCTATATATTATCACGCTAAGACAAATAGGAGCGGAGCAATAATGGAAAATGTGACGAAAACGAAGTTCCGCGGGTCAGCTAGTATTCCTATAAATAGACTAGCTCTTGCCCGCGACTTTGTACGCGCATATGTTGTTTTTACTCGTTCCCGAAGAAATTTTGGGAAATCCTCTCAAATTTCAGCTTCCTACGACCAGTAGTTTCGGCTGTGCGTTAATGTCTGTCAGTCACTCAGTAACGGAAGAATTTTCCATATTAGGATATTAAATTAGTGGAAATGAAAAGACTATTACCATGCTAATCCGATACAAATATTATGTCTTACATTTTCAACGCTGCGCATTTGTAGGTAATCGGTTAATATGCAATAAACTTGTTACCATTAGTGCAACAACCACTTATACCTAGGTGAACACCGCATGCATATTATGGAAGTTGTATAAAGAAAAATTACATAATATTATGTTTAACTAATCTCGTTTCTTAAATAATTAAAAACAAGAGATCTAAGATAAAAATGGCTTATGACTAAATCTAAATCTATAATATATGTATACACATTTCCCTTCGGAATTAACAAAAAGGCAATTACTGGAGATTTTTCTTCTTTTCATATGTCAGCAAAATTATCGTCATCTTCTTCATTCACAACCGGACTCGCCAACTGCTGGGCAAATGCCTCTCTGATCATGTGCCAACCACCACGCTCCTGTGCTACTCACATCCAGTTTCTGACCCCGATGGTAACAATGTCACCTGCCCATGTCACTGACGGACGAGAAACATTCCTTCAACCAATCCTTGGACTCCACTCGGTCAAACTTAACTCACTAAGAGCGGATTTGACCAATGAAACTGATCGCGATCAGTACCTACATCTAAACTGCGTTCAAGAGTTGCCCGTGTCAATATTCCATAGAAAATAATAACACTGATAGCTCGTAAACTAGGTTCATAATTATGTTGATCGTGTTCAGTTCTAGATTGATGAAATCCGCCCTATGAGCGAATTTGACCAAATGAAAGTGATCGCGATCAGTACATCTAAACTGCGTTCAAGAGTTGTCCGTGTCAATATTCAGTAGAAAATAATAATACTCGTAGCTCTAGAACGTGGTGGTGGTGATGTCTTCAGTTTCATTGATGAAATCCGCGCCATTTTGAGATAAAAATGCTATCTAACTAACCCGAGAAGGTTTTAGCATTCCTGGCAGTATTCGGCACCATCTATTTCGGGGCTATTATCCACCTGCTCAGTATTTTCGTTCACAACTGAGCAAGGCACACTGATTTTCTAATTTTCAACCCACGCGAGTATCGTCCAGACAGTTATCAATGAGTGTGACGTCACCGCCTGCGTCATAATCTAACCGAAAGCTTTTGTTGAATGTGAGGAGCCTGAACCCACGCGTTTTTAGGTACAGTCCACCTAAGGTGCATAAAGACCCTGTATTAAATCTGCTAGCCTGGAAAACCCACGCATTTTTTATGTTATTTTCGTACTGACATACTAATGTGTACTTTTGGAAACGTCAAATTTCTATATTATGTAGGTATATTAAGTATACAGACGCCAGCACATCAAGATACAACAATCTGTCAAATTTCTTTATTAGATTTTCAACTTTATCCCCACATCACTAGGTTCAAGAATGATTGGGATTTTTTGACAGTTTCGGATATCCGCGGCCCTGGAACGCATAGACCATTAGGAGGAACACGGATGGGTTTTAGTCAGTAAGAGGCGAAGTAGAAGGAGCGGAAGGAGTTGGATGAGTTTGATGATTTCTCACCTTTAAAAGCTTTAGGTATGTAGCTAAAAAGTTCAGGTAGGTAAGAAGTAGCTGTAACTATTCCTTAGACATCATTGGTGGAATTTAATGTTTCTGTGTTTTGAATCTAATGTTTAGGGTCATTAATAAGATAAGAAGCCAAAATTTCGTAGATCCGAAGGGTTACGCCAACTCAAGATAGTATTAAGCCATAATCATTGCAAGTATCTACCTGTAAATAACAGCTCTAGACATTTAAGTTAGACGTAAATAATAGCTAGTTATTTAGGTAGATTAAGTCCTTTTGTTTACTTTTACCATATTCTTTATTATACCTAATTTTCTTACCTATTTACCTTTTATACGTTCTTTAATTTTAACTTAGAAGTCTAATAAAGACCAATTTCCTTATTGTGTTGACTAAAAACGCTAATTAGTTACAAGTTCCTACTTTATATGTAAACTCAATGCTAATCGTTATGAGACAATAAAATCTCAACTAGGAACATACTTAAAAATGTACAATAAGATTCTTATTGGAATCGTTACTAGATTTAAGCATTCCATGTACCTAATTCTAAGAAATTGATCAAATATATAAGCTGCCTATTCGTCCACACTGAGCAGACACACACCACGCCGCTGACATGTGCGGCTACATTATAAATATGGGCGACGCGCTCGCTCAACGTTCATTCTATCGGCCAGCGCCGCCCACGTCACACGTCACACTTTCACCGCAGCAATTTTACGCAACAAAGTTATTTTATTTCTTGCCTTTACATCATCCTTTGGAGAAAAGTCGTAAAACGCATTGGGAGCTAGCTAACACTTCCAACAATGGTCCTTCGTCGTCGGATTTCCTGAATCAAGCCAGAAACAAGAAGATTTCCTGAATCAAGCCAGAAACAAGAAGATTTCCTGTGTCAAGCAAAGAAAACAGAAGAAATCAAGGCTGAACAGACAAGAATTTCAAGAAATCCAGTATTGCAAGAAAGAAACAAGTACGCGCGAGTTATTAGTGTGGTCTGCTTAGCCACACTAAGATACTTGGAAGCAATCATCATATACTTACCTACGTACGCGGCCACCTAACGGTGATAAACGGCCACAAGCGTACGGAAGCATAGTGGACGACCTGACGACTCCACGCACCCCACAGGTGTCACAGTCAGACCCCGCCGGTACGGTGTGGACCGCTTTGGAGCCACAGGTTGGCACGCAACGACGAGTGTTGGACTTTCCCACCACACTCTGATGCACCCATAAAGCGCCCGCATCCTCTGCCGGGAGGTTCCTACCCTTCCTTACCTTATCGTTCCCATTCCTGGTCCGACATCACCACGTTAGGAGCTCGGCCAGGCTGATAGGCAAGTTAGGTTCCAGAACAATTCTAGTAGAAAGTGAAAGTGAAGTGTTAATTTTAAGTTATAATTAGGCGTAGGGACCCCTCGTGCGCAATGGAAAACGCGCGAATGTTGCGCTCAGGCAAGTCGACGCCAGCCACAGACGCCACGCCGGCGTCGGGCCAAACAGGCTCTACAGAAACAGAAACGTGGAGTAAGGGCACCGGCACAGAGGATGCGTCCGGTGACAGCAGCACACGTACAGATAGGGCCGATAGAATAGCCAGCGATATAAATCCGACAGCAGATTTAAATACTCAAGTCGTAAGTGCGCCGGGCACAGTTGTAAATGTCCCCGCGGACCGAGCGAGTAGTCGATTGTCAATATTAAAAGCCGAATTAGAGTTGCATAATTCCGAGTTAGCACAGGCTAGGGCGGCGTCCGCAGCTGCTTTAAGTCGTTTGGAGATAGCCAGAATAGAACTGGAAAGTTCAAACGGCGCGGAACCGCCTAATGTTGGAAAGTCTCGTGTTGAAGGTTGGATATCGGAGCAACACGTATTTAGTAGGCCGGCAATAGCAGACGAACCTCGAATCTCGGGACAGCCCATACGGCCTCCTGACGCGAGTAGGAGTGAACCACGCGTAGGCGAGAACACGTCGCGAAATGATAGAAACGACATGTCAATGCTAGCCAACGCGATAGTGCAGGCGGTTAACTCCAACAAATCTAGCGCATCGGTACCAAAGTATATCCATGAACTGCCCCATTTCGACGGGACAATAGCAGAGTGGATGTCATTTAAGGCGGTATATAATGACACGGAGGACATGTTTACAGACGTCCAAAACGTGGCCCGCCTTCGAAAAGCGCTGCGAGGCGCAGCCCGCGAAACGACTAGGGCATTATTGTTTACAGTATCGGATCCGTACGAAATAATAGATACGTTAGAACGACGGTATGGCAGACCAGAATTACTCGTCTTATCCGAACTAGAAAATATTAAACGTATGCCACGCATGTCCGACGATGGACGCAACTTATGTAGTTTCGCGAGCAAAGTTGCCAATACGGTAGCGGCAATCAAAACTCTCAAACAGCCGCAATACCTATATTCGCCCGAGTTAGTAAATAGAATAGTAGACAAGCTAAGTATTATTCTTAAATATAAATGGTACGAGTTCAGGTCGGAGCACAGTGGCGCCCCCGAGCTCGAGCTATTATCGAGATTCCTAAACATCACGGCCGATCGATGTGGCGCCATGTTCGCATACGAAACAGCGCGGGAAGATCGTAAATTCAAGCAAAAACCGCGGGCAGTAAATACGACTCGTAAGAAGTTACATAACCGCGATCGCTCATACAGCGAAGATAGCGATAGTTCGTGTCAATCAGACACCGAAACTCAAAAGACGGTAGCCTCATTAAATAAACCGTCTACGAGAAAACAAGCGCCAAAGTCTCAAAAGTCGCGACCGCCTGTAGCACCGACGCAGTCGGTTAAATGTGTTCTATGTGCAGGTAGTCATGGCAACGCCGAGTGCGCCGACTTCATAAAATTAAACGTAAGTGATAGATGGGACACGGTCAAAAATAATAACTATGTTTCCGATGCCTACGTGACTCGCACATAAAGGTATTTAAATGCAAGTATATACCGTGCGGGGTGAGCGGGTGTGAAGCTTCGCACCATAAGCTATTACACGGTGGCAGCAAAAGAGAAGACAAGCCGGCTTCGTCGTCTCAATCTGCACGCGGGAACGTAAGCTCGATTAACCACATACATAAGTCGAATACCTACTTAAAGATAGTGCCAGTCGAGGTAAGCGGACCGTTAGGTACCGTCACCACCCACGCCTTGTTAGATGAAGGCTCGACAATGACGTTGGTCGAACAGGAGGTGGCGGACGGTGTCATTCCTAGGGGACGCGGCCAGCTCTTATCTATAGAAGGAGTAGGGGGAAATCGAATCGACGAAACGGAATCGTGTCACGTTAAGTTATCTATTCGCGGCTTATATAATAGAAACATAGAGACTATGAACGCGCAAACTATAGGTAATTTAAATCTATCACCGCAAGAGGTAAGCAGCGATCTAACGCGCCAATGTAGTCATCTCGCCGACATAGAAGAGGAGCTATGTTACGAGTTAGGTAAACCTACCGTATTGATAGGCCAAGACAATTGGCATTTAATAACGTCTAGGCAGTTGCGCGTCGGCAATAAAAATCAACCCGTAGCTTCGTTGACTAAATTAGGATGGGTTCTGCATGGACAGGATTCACGACCGCGTAATACCGTCGCAACTATAAACCACATGCGACCAGCTCAAGTTGACGACCCGGCCTTACAGCTGATAAGAGATTACTTCAGTATCGAGTCGTTAGGTATAGAGCCGCGAAAACCTAAGTCGGATCCAGACCAGCGCGCCCTAGATATCTTAAATAAAACATGTAAAAAGATGCCTAATAGCAATAGGTACGAAGCGGGTTTATTATGGCGCACAGACGCTGAGATGATGCCAGATAACAAAAAACAAGCCCTCAGCCGTCTGCATTGTTTAGAGTCGAAACTAGACAAAAATGAAGACTTAAAAATTGAATATTCTAAACAGATAAATAATTTAATAGAAGCGGGCTACGCCGAAAAAGTAGATTTCCCGGCCACATCGCCACGTAGTTGGTACTTACCCCATTTTTCCGTCGTACACCCACAAAAGGGAAAAATACGTTTGGTGTTCGACGCAGCTGCGAAATATGGAGGCAAAAGTCTAAATGATGCACTCCTAGCAGGCCCAGACTTGTTGCAGTCGCTATTCGGCGTATTAGTAAGGTTTAGAGAAGGTCGAATCGCGGTAGTAGCCGATATAAAGGAGATGTTCCTACAGGTCAAAATAGCCGAGCAAGACCGCGACAGTCTGCGATTTTTATGGAGGGGTGAGGATAGAAGAGAGCCGCCACAAGAGTACCGAATGACGTCATTAATATTCGGGGCAGCGTCATCACCTTGTACCGCCATTTATGTTAAAAATAAAAACGCAGAAAGTCACAGTCGGCAATATCCTGAGGTCGCTCGAGCTACAGTACGTAACTTTTACATGGACGATTATCTAGGCGCCTTTGATAGCGAGAGTAAAGCGAAAGAAATAATAAACTCCCTAAATAAAGTCCATCTAGCAGCATCTTTTCAGTTACGCGGGTGGGCATCGAACGCGCCCGACGTAATCAGTGACGTCACAGATACGCGCAGTAGTGATACGACCACGCTAGGTAAAAGCGACACCGAGCGAACGTTAGGTCTTATATGGAATCACGCGCGCGATACGTTAGGCTTCAACGTCAACCTACGAAACACACCGGCTAGCGTCATACAAGGTGACACTTTACCTACCAAGCGGCAGGTAACTAGCGCTGTCATGTCAGTTTTCGACCCGCTAGGTTTAGTTTCACCGATTACGATGATAGGTAAATGTCTCATACAGGAAATATGGCGTAGCGGAATAGGTTGGGACGATCCCATAACTAGCGAACATCACGTGACGTGGCTATCGTTCATAAATAACTTACAGTTGCTAAAACAGTTAGAAATAGATCGGTACATACCTGCTACGCCCTCTAACGAGGGGGAGTTGCACATTTTTTGCGACGCCAGCGAAAAGATCTACGCGACCGCAATTTATTTCGTCAGTACTAGGACAGATGGTAGCAAATCGTCTCGGTTAGTGGTAGGAAAGGCCAAAGTAGCCCCACTAAAACCTATTTCGATTCCCCGTCTAGAACTACAAGCCGCTGTATTAGGCAGCCGGTTAGCCGAATCGGTCAAGCGCGAGTCCGATTATAAAATAATAAAATGCCATTACTGGTCAGACTCAAAAACAGTACTAGCTTGGATTAAATCCGACCCGCGTACCTTTAAATCGTTTGTTGCGCATCGATTAGCCGAGATCGAAAGCTTAACTACGCCAGCAAACTGGCGTTGGGTGCCCAGCGCTGATAACGTCGCGGACGACGCGACCAAGGGCATTCCCGCCAATTTTAATGCCACACATAGGTGGTTTAGTGGACCCGAGTTCATACGATGCGACCCCTGTAAATGGCCGCAAGAGAAACGAGTCGTGACGCCGCCACCCCCTTCAGGGGAAGAACGACAAATAAAACAAGTTCACGTGACTATTAGGCATGACGTCAGTGATTACCTACCGAAAGTAGAACGTTTCTCAAAATACATTCGATTAGTCCGTGCTGCTGCTACTGTACTTCTCGCCGCTGAGGTATTCAAAGCCAAACTACTCAATAGAATTACGAGAATTGAACTCACACCAAACCACATGAAACTAGCCGAGTTATTGCTAGTAAGAAGAAGCCAATATAACTCGTTTGCCGAAGACATTGTGACGATTGAGGCTGGACGACGACCACCGAAGAAGTCGCCGTTCTACAAGCTCTCCGTGAAGATCGACCGCAACGGGATCCTGTGCTTGGACAGCAGAGTAAAAGATGAGCAAAACATGCCAGTCCTACATGCCAAAGAAGGCTTTACACAGCTGTTGGTGCATCACACGCACGCAACCTTCAACCATGGCAACCATCAAACTGTCATGAATGAATTACGACAAAGATACTACATAATAGGACTGCGCAATGTTATACGCTACATATGCAACCAATGCCAATGGTGTCGGACCTACAAGGGAATCCCCTCAAAAATTCCCCTAGGCGACTTACCTACTGAAAGGCTGGCCCAAAATCAACCGCCATTCACAGCCACTGCGGTGGATTATTTTGGGCCCATGCACGCTACAGTCGGGCGAAGACGCGAGAAAAGGTGGGGCGCATTATATACATGCCTTACCACACGCGCAGTACATATGGAGATGGTCACATCACTTACGGCCTCTTCCATGATAATGAGCCTACGACGACTGATAGCACGCCGCGGCGCGCCAACTGTAATATACAGCGACAATGGAACGAACTTCGTCGGCGCTGAAAAAGAAATACAAGAAGCGATGCAAGGCAACGACCAAAGCCTAAAAGCCTTCGCATCCGAGAAAATGATCACGTGGAAGAAGATACCACCGGGCGCCCCGAGTATGGGCGGTGCCTGGGAACGCCTCGTCAGATCAATAAAGACAGCTTTAAAAGTTACCCTGAAAGAGAAATATCCCTCTGATGAAGTGCTACACACGTTGTTGCTAGAAGCCGAACAAGTGGTCAACTCAAGGCCACTGACGCCAGTTAATCCCAACCTTGATGAAGAAGCGTTGACTCCCAATCATTTCCTAATAGGACGCTCAAGCGGGATATCACCATTCGGCTCGTTCAAAGATACCACGATAGACGTACATACATGGAAAGCCACCCAGGCATTAGCTGATTCATTTTGGGGACGTTGGTCGGCGGAATACAAACCACTGCTGATGCCCCGACCCGGCTCCAATCCTGAACATAGAAACCTAAAAATCGGCGACATTGTCATGATAGTAGACAATACAATGCCTCGAGGAGTGTGGCCCAGAGGAGAGGTGACCCAAGTTTACCCCGGACCAGATGGACGTGTTCGAGTTACCGAAATCCGTACAGCCGCCGGATTAATTCGTCGCCCAGCCTCTCGTCTCATCGTGATAACAACGGACTAATCACCAAGTTATGGTGGTGCTTGCGCACGAGGGGGAGATTGTAAATAACAGCTCTAGACATTTAAGTTAGACGTAAATAATAGCTAGTTATTTAGGTAGATTAAGTCCTTTTGTTTACTTTTGCCATATTCTTTATTATACCTAATTTTCTTACCTATTTACCTTTTATACGTTCTTTAATTTTAACTTAGAAGTCTAATAAAGACCAATTTCCTTATTGTGTTGACTAAAAACGCTAATTAGTTACAAGTTCCTACTTTATATGTAAACTCAATGCTAATCGTTATGAGACAATAAAATCTCAACTAGGAACATACTTAAAAATGTACAATAAGATTCTTATTGGAATCGTTACTAGATTTAAGCATTCCATGTACCTAATTCTAAGAAATTGATCAAATATATAAGCTGCCTATTCGTCCACACTGAGCAGACACACACCACGCCGCTGACATGTGCGGCTACATTATAAATATGGGCGACGCGCTCGCTCAACGTTCATTCTATCGGCCAGCGCCGCCCACGTCACACGTCACACTTTCACCGCAGCAATTTTACGCAACAAAGTTATTTTATTTCTTGCCTTTACATCATCCTTTGGAGAAAAGTCGTAAAACGCATTGGGAGCTAGCTAACACTTCCAACACTACCGATAGGTACACATACAGAGCGGTCGCTGATCCCGTAGGAAACAGCTGATGGTTTTTTCGGGAACGTTGGTTTGTTACTTAGCTATGTCGGCGTTACGGGAATCGTCAAATCAAAAATGAGTACTTGTTTCACGGAGATAGAGTTAGTTTAATAGAAATAAATTACAGAGAGCAAGAATGCCGTCCGATCGCTCCTGTAGATGGGAAGAGACTGAATACACTCACATTTGAGCAATTGTCGAAAACTTGGGATACGATCGGGGGATGTTACAAACTAAAACCTTAAACTAGCGGTTCTTTACAGTTAACTTAAAATACTATTTACATACATACTAAGTTCACGTAATATAATATTAATATTAATAAATAATTAATGAAGACGCTACAGTTTAAAAAACTGGCCGACTGCGAGACGTAGGTACTTTCACATGAAGGGTTCCGTACCAAAAACCGAAAAAAAAAAACAAGTATCTTGTATGGGAGGCCCTTTTAATCACTATCACTACTAAAATAAAGTCCTCCGCCGCATCTGTCTGTCTGTTCGCGATAAATTCAAAAACTACTGCACCGATTTTCATGCTGTTTTCTCTAATGTAAAGCGGTTCTTGATGAAGGTTTAAGTATATAGCCAGTTTTATATAATTTGTTGTTATAGCGGCAATCGATATTACCACTGAAAATTTAAACTATCTGCTTATTAGGTTCTTGAGATGCAGCCCGCTGACAGAAAGACGGACTAACGGACGAACGTACAGCGGAGGCTTAGTAATAGGGTTCCGTACCCGAGGGTACGGAACCCTAAAAAAGGGTTTAGAATATAATTATCTTCATTAAATGCTCTTTATGACTGTAGTTTCGGTACGCTTAATTAGGTCCGCTATTTTAGACGAAAACCGATACTGAACAACGGCCCAGTTTCGCAATAGAAATTATAGACGTGTCACTAAATCAAGTAACACGATTGGCTATTGAGAATGCAATCAATAAATCACAGCTGCCGCTAACGTGGCTTTGGCGATGTGTCATACTGATATTGCAATATTTTTCGTTTCAGTTCCAGAAACTGGGTCTAGGTAGGTGTCTTAAATTTCACTCCCACCCCACCCCTTTCTTTTAAAATTTAATACTAACTAGCCGTACTGTATAAATACGCAAGAATTTTTGAAATATCTTCATCAGCGGCGTAGTAAGAAAATTTCAAAATGGATAGTTTATAAAGTCTGGTGTAGAACCTGACTTCAAAGTCTAGAATCACCATAGCAAACACTGTTTTCCCAAAACGGACAGATAGTTTAGTTTAAAGGGAGATTCACACAGGCCTGCCCGTGTCGTGCCAGGACCGTGGTCCGTGAGGAGCTCAATAAAATATCGTTGCATACCTTTTAAATGAACTCGTTCTCACACGTGTATGTCCGGGTAGTTTCAGAGCCCGGGCTGGTTCAATAAAATGGTTGTTTCTTTTTTTTCCTATCATTGATCTAATTTGAATATAAATAAATAAATTATTATTATTTTTTTTTTTTTTTTTTTGTACAAAACGGGGAAACTCTTGGCCCAAATCTCACCTGATGGAAAGTGATGATTAGGCCGAAGATGGAAGCGATTTATTTCAGATATCAATCCATAATAATTCGTTAGTAACATTGCAAAATTAAAAAACGAATGTAAGTAATAAATAAATAATTAATTGATTGAGTGGCAGATCCGGGTGGACTCATCGATGATGGTTGCAAATCGCTATATGACTGCGTGCACTCGTATCCAGCGAGCCAGCATCGGAGAGTTCCACCGGTCCGCCAGCGCGCGTGTCTTGATTCATTGATTAGGTAAAAAATATTTTTCATGCATGTTCCCTACAATACGACAACAGCATAATTGAGCATCTGATAGAAATTCATAGTAGTAATTATCTCTCTTTCTATTCACACTGATTTACAGTCAGACCGATTATAATCGGTCGTCCGCCCACACGTCGTCCAAAAGACTTCAGAAGGTTACAAAGGTCATCACATAATGTTTCGCACGCATTTGTCTGCCAGATAATCTTTTCCGAAAGATTTATCTTCCTTACTTCCCGCTTGACTATCTCATAGCTACTGAGATACATCGCTAAAGAGATTAATGAATTTGGGAGTTCAAAGGAAAGATTTTGTTCGATGATTCCGGAAATTAGGTGTAGATCGTGTGAGTTATTGTCTTAGTTACGACCGACACTAATGATTAAACAATGATTAGTTATACGCTATTATATTTTAAATTATGATTCATTATCTTCCAAGCCCTTTCCTAAAGAAGCTTGGATGGGTTTACAGTCCAACCAGAAGCATTTCAGATACCCATCTGACAAAACGGGCAACGGGCTTTGGTAGCACGGGTACTGACAGTAACGACTTTAGTTTTAGAATCTATAAACGACAGCCAACTGTTCAAAACAGCTTAGCAGAATCAGGACACCTATCTAGACGTCTTGAAAAGATCCATTTAATAGACTTTTTTATATAGAGACAGAAACGCGCTCAAGGTAGAACACCGGCAAGATGGTTCGACGCTATAAAGAAGGCTGTTGGAGGCGGCATGTACTGAGCGGTCCACACTGCAGAGGATTGCATAGCTTGCAGTCGCGTCGTATGTGGCTGCGATCCTCAGCAGCGAGGTAACGGTGAAGGTGAAGAAGAGATTCGTCAAAATCTAGGTACAGATTCCTTCAAAGGGCATACACACGTCGCTTTTGACATTAAAAAAACTGGTAAGATATACAATATTTATACAAAATATACAACAGTTTTCTTTTCACAGGACACCCCCATCTCTCTTATAGGTCTATAATTTTTTTACATTCTAAAATACGATCTACAAACTTTATTAACAAAAATTATCAGTCTCAGTACAATCGTTCGGGGAATGACGACCTTTAACTTTAAATCCACGTTAAAATATTAATAAAGATTAAGACGAAAATATCTTTATATAGACCTTTTGACAGAGACAAGTTACATAAGTACTAAAAACTTTATAGCACTTCTGTATCAGTGAGGTTATGGGCCATAAAACTACGGATCTTTATCAACTCACAAATTACTTGGGCCTTTTATCATGATTATTATGAAGATATAAATGAAAATATTCATTGGATTACTGTTATTGAGACGTATATCATGTGTTTTTATTATTATTTGGAAAGTTAGTATGTGTTGGTGAATGTTGCCGATATAAATTGATTTTGATGTTGTTGATACGTTGTGCGTTTGATAGAAAAATGTGTTCCGGGTCAGTGGTTTGTCGGTCTGCGTTGTTCGGGTCAATATTTATAAGGAAATTGATTTCGTGGTGCACGCAGGCTTTGGGAGTTTTGGGGAGATTTTTACAATTCGAACTGTCCTATGTCAAATGGCATTGAATGCTTGATAGAAATCCAAACTCTTTGGAATAGCGATGATGTAACTATTAATAAAAATAATGTAGTTTGTGTCTGATTTAATAAGTGGAGCAGTGAACAATTTATTAACTATAATAAGATGTAAGACATAATACATTCCTAATTTAGAAATAGGTAGAAAATTAAATGTGTTTCTAAAGTTTATTCATGTCAAATCAGCACTGAAGAGATTAACAAACTTTTTTGAGACGAAATTAAAAAACAGACCAGTTTTCTGTTTGAGAAAAAAACAACAAGTGGCAATCAACATAGATCTGGATTATGTGAGCTTAGGACCTATGAACACGGCGTACGAACGCGCGTTCACGGCGGCGCTGTAGAAGACCGAAAAGCAGCCAGCAGTCTGCGTCTTTTAAGTCTCGTTTAAAGCTCGTTATAAAAATCGCCGTGAGCAAAGCCCCTAACTCTAGCTCAAGATATCATTCGCCCTACAAGGGTTCGGTACCTTTGTTAGCAGCTAGCTGGTAACGAGTCTTAAATATAATTATGTAGTTACGTACCTAACGTTTACTTCTAAATATGATTATGTAGCCTATGTACGTGTAACAATTACTTTGCCAACATTATATAATTACAAACACTTATTACTATGACATGGCTGTCGATAAATTAAGATTGATCGCAGTATTTACTCATTTTCTTTGGTCACTGATACTTTATTAAAGTGGTACAACCCGAGGCACTAAATACCGTTGAGCGACAATCGAAAGAAAGTTAAATTACTCTCAGGGGCACTGGTCTGGCTATTAAATGAGTCCAGCTCTTTCATCATCTGCCTAGCAAAGGCTAGGCAGATGATGAAAGAGCTGGACTGCAGCTAGACCCCAATATGGTTGGGAAAAGTTCCCAACCATATTGGGGTCGGCTTCCAGTCACACCGGATTCAGCTGAATACCAGTATTTTACGTGGAGCGGCTGTCTACCAGACCTCCACAACCCATTAAAAAGGCGGGTCTAAAAAGACCACTTTAGCAGACACATATTAGAATCATAATATTAACCACACAGCAATCTCTCAAATCTCATTTTCTACTTTATCGCTAACGCATTAGGTTCAAGGTTGATTGAGGAAATTTGACAGTGACAGTGACTTTAGCTTGATGTGCTTTCTGATTCTGTTAGATTGGTCTTTTTAGACCCCTGATTTTCTGGCTTCTGACAAATTGTTACGACTGCCAAAGTTTTACAAAAGTCTTTCCGAGTGCTTTCCGAGGCACGGAGGAATTTCGATTTGTTTAGATGGTCCCAGAACTCATCCACAGACCGACCTCGACAAGCGTTGCTTAACCTTGAAGAGTGATCCCTACGGTTATTTTAATTTAGCCAATAGGAGTAGAACATTAATTAAAAACGTGACGCAGACGAAGTTGCGCGAGTGAAGGTGGCCTGCTGCTGAAAACGTTTCTATAAACGTTTTGCTAATGATGCTTCTATAAGCATCATAAGGTCCTCAACAGTTCAGGTGTACTGAAACTAGGACATTGTAGATTGTTTTTATTAACTGGCGAAACTCAGAGGATTTCATGTTGATACCTTCAGATCACCTTTAGGTCATTATCTTCAGTCCTTTTGTTTTTAGGAATCCTTAACCCAAGGGTAACCAACGGAACCCTGTTACAATGCCACCGCTGTCCGTTCGTCTGTCCATCTGTCTGTCAGCGGACTGTACCTCCAGAAAGGTTGAAAGTTGAAATTTATACAGATTGTGTATTGCTATTGCCGCTGTATTCCGGAACACATTCATAGTGCGTACAGCAAAGAAGTGGAATTCCCTGCCAGAGTTTGTGTTTCCTTATAGCTACAACCTGGAAGTCTTTAAGTCAAGAGTGAATAGATTACTTCTAGGCAAGCGTGCTCTATCGTAGCCCGCATCATCGCTTACCATCAGGTGAGATAGTGGTCAAACGCGTGCCTATCAAAAGTTTAAAAAATGATAAAAATTAAAGGTGGCTCCGATATAACAAACGTGTTTTTTAAAATTTATATTATGGAAACCTTCATGTCAGGTACTTCGCCGGTTTTTTTCACAACTAGAGTTATGTAAAACGTAATGTGTATTTTAATTGCAATCAATCCAAAGTTTTGTAATTAATTGCTTCCAGGAAATGACGCTGACTCGCCCCTGTCACAAGGGATTTAATTTCGTCATCGTTAACGGGGTGTGAAACGTTACCAACACTTTTCAACATGTCCATGGGGAAATGTTGAACATGTCGGCAATTGTTTTTGTGACCCAACACACGCCCGCTTTTCACACAGAGTTGCCGTGGTGGTCAGGGTTCGATACTCGGCAGCCATAATATATGAGTAGGTAGGTGGGAAACATGTAATAAGTCTGTAAGTGTAATAGCTCTGACTTATTCATACACGACAGCGCAAGTAGCCAACAAGAAGACTGACCCTTAATAACGGCAAAGAGAGCAGTCTCTTATTAAAAAAATAAAATAAAAAAATCTTTAATTCAGACCATACAAGATCCATAACCTGGATTTACAAGCTGATATTTGGAGGAACACCACGTGGAAAGATTGCAGTTTGGTTGATGTCATTTTTGGTTCTACGGTCAAAGCAAACATAGATCAGAGGAGCTCGTGGCTAAATAATTACAGACGCATTGGTCGATCTTTACGGTTAAGCAACGCTTGACAAGGTTGGTCTGTGGATGGGTGTCCATCTTAACATATCGAGTTTCCTCCGTGCCTCGGAAAGCACGTCATTGTCATTTGTAGATCTTTGGGCAGTCAAGTCAGAAGCCAATAAATCTGACTCCAGTCTAGCCAAGAAGTATCGTGTTACCCAGTTAATGGGTTGTGGAGGTCTGGTAGGCAGCCTCTCCTCGTAAAACACTGGTATTCAGCTGAATGTGGTTTGACTGGAAGTCGACCCCAATGTAATTAGGAAAAGGCTAGGCAGATGATGATGGTTATAGAAAACATAGTGTGTGTTTTCTTTAACCATTTTGAGAGCAGTAGGGAATAGGCGATAAAATAAATAATACAAAGTGCCTTTCTAGGATCGAAACCATTGTCGAAGATTCGTCAACTGCTCAATAGAAAAATATTAATTAATTTTATCTAAACGAATGTTGATCGGTCTGCCTGTGATCACGTCCAAAATTATTGCAACTCAAAGGATGCCAACCAGTTTCATAGGATATTGCTAGTTGTATCAATAAAATATTGATTGTCTTTTACTCATTTCGGATGTCGGTATCAACAAAACTTTTAGCTAACTAAAGACATAAAAGCAAAGGCACTTCCGATTGAGTTCAATTTTTAATTTGATAGCAGTTGGCGCTAAAAATAAATATTTCGAGCAATAGAACACAAAAGCCTTTGATTATTAGTGCAAAGAAAAGTTATTTGAAATTAAATCAATTAAATTACAAATACAAACATGATTTTAATTAGATATAATTTTTCTGGTCTTTTTATCTTAGGGATCTATAGAAAAAAAACGCCATTGATAGGTAAACACAAGGCTAACTTTCACTTACTTCAGACACAGGTCTGTTAGGTAGGTACTTACTGCTGATAAGAAAACCAAATAACACTGCTACACTATTTTTTCAAGGATGGGAAATCTTTAAATGACTCCTCCCGCTCTGGGCGGAGCAGAAGGGAGTGTCAGACTCTTACTGACTAAAACCCATCCGTCTTCCTCCTAGAACCCTTTGCGTTCCAGGGCCGCGGTGACTCTTTCGAAATTCCGCCTCACACAAATTAAATATATATATAATAACTAGCTGTCCCCGCGGCTTCACTCCCGTTAACTGGCAACTTTTTTTTTTTCAAAAAAAAACTTCTCCTGATAATAACAAACACAACAAAAAAGGAATTAGCGAAATCGGTTCAGCTGTTTTACATTCAGTGATTCATATTATAAATTATAGATTAGGATGTAGCTTAAATGTTTCAACTTATTTTTGTAACAGTTAGTTTTACTTATTTTACTTTTATGTGTATTGTGCGAGTTCCGAATAAACATTTTTCTTTCTTTCTTTCCTTCATGAATTATTTTATTTATCATTCAAGAAACGTGATCTTTTCGGCTTATGGTGCGGAACCTTTCGTGTTTGAATCCGACTCGCATTTCGCAAGCTTTTTATTTAATTTTTAAGTGGCCGAAACTAGTGGCAGTAACAGTATTCATGTTTCTAACATGCAAAACCACACTATTTGTTATTAAATTAATTATAATAAATATTGATTGATTTACTACCAAACACACTTTCTCACAACTGTTGCTAACATCAGGATGTAAATAAAAAGCTCTTAATAAAATTATAAATTATAGCATAAGTGGCACCTACCAACTTAGGTACCTACCGTTAATTCCGGAAGTTGTCAACTTGATAATAATTACATAGTATGCACAAACAACTCGGAGTGGTGTTTGTTTAACTATCTCTATCTATATAATAAAGTTCTTACCTTATATAAAATTTTATAAGTATTATAATCCGCGCGCAATCAAAATGGGATGGAACTTTGTCAAAGAAAATCGAAAATAGTACCGTACTCCGTGATCACGGCGGCGCTTGCAATAGTGCCGAAATATCGGAAACTCGAAAATAAAAAGGTACATGGTAGCAATCCCGATATTAAGGGCCAGTTTCACCGGTTACGGATAAAGTGTCGGTTAGCCTATTAGGAACTTATCTGGCAGATGAACTAAAACTTTTGGTTTCACAGGTGTCGGATAGCGATATCTGGCAGATTTATTAAGTATTTGAGTATAGTATTTTAAGTGTCGGTTAGTTATCCATCAGATAAGTAACCAACACTTTATCCGTAACCGGTGAAACTGGCCCTAACTATTCTAATGTTAGTGACCAAGAAAGTTTAAAACAATATATCGAAAATAGTAATTTTCGATTAACTTTGACAAAGTTCCATCCCATTCTGATTGCGCCCGTGTTATACCTAGCTTTCTAGATTTTTTCCTCAGCTCCGTTCCTATGGCTTATTTCGTAGGAAAGGATAAATGTAGCCTAAGGCACTCAGCAATACTTCATCGTTCTATAAAGTTTTTTGGAATCCGACTAGTAATTCCAGAGAAACTTTTTACAAACATGTAAACAAATAGGCATGTTAAATTAAACCTGTAAGCCCCTTTTCGGCCAAAGTTGTACTGTCTCACTTGTTCTCATTGTTATTTTAATTTGCGCTCACAGATTACATAAATATGTAGCTGATCCAGCAAACGTTGTTTTGCCTTTTAAAAAAAATAACCTGCGATCTTGCGTATTTTGCTTTTCTGCGATTTTGTAGTGGTGTTGTTAAAAGTTTTTAATTTTTCACTTTTTAGTGGTGCCCCACATCTAACAACACCGAAAAGCAAAATACGCAATTTCGATTAACAAAAAATCATCTAAATAGTCAAATTCCAGGTATTTCGATTTAAAATCCAAAGTTCGTAACCGATTTTGATATGATTTAAATGGGACCAATCTGCAAGTATATCCTTTCAGATAAAACAAGAATTTTTCAAATCGGTTCATAACTGTCGGAGTTATGAGGTAACAAACATAAAAAAAAACATACATCCGAATTGATAACCTCCTCCTTTTTGGGAAGTCGGTTAAAAAAATACAACCGACTTCTAAAAAAAAAACACTACAAAGTAAAAAATAACTTTAAATTCGGAAGTCGGTGTCAAAATATGAAGAAACTAACAAAAACACCGACTTCCGAATTTAAAGTTATTTTTTACTTTGTAGTGTTTTTTTTTTTAGAAGTCGGTTGTATTTTTTTTTGTAAAAAGTTTTTTATTGAATGTAGTATTAGGTACTTGCAGTTTACAACGTGTCAAACCTTATTTAAATTCAAACGTAATGGACAAAACAATACAGATTCTTTCTTTCTTTTTTAAATGAACGTTGCCCCACACTAGGAATATCTCCTGTATCGTGGGTGCGTTTACAAACATACAAAGTCACATACACAAACAGTCAGACCTGGAACAAAATATCTGTAGGCCATAAGATATTTGTTCCGTGTGGGATTCGAACCCACGACACGCGGTGCAGCAGCCGATCGCTCAACCACTGCGCCAACCGTGCCTTAGGCATTTTCTAGCACTCGATCAAAGTGAAAAACTAAGAGATGAAACGCTTTTAATTGGATTTCCCCTTTCTGCTATTATAAAACTTCGAACATTCGGTCACTAATATAGTAGTTCTCAGACCTACAAAATATACACATAATATTCGGTCAAGCCGTTTCGGAGGAGTTCAATAACAAACACTGTAACACGAGAGTATTATATATATTAGACTAGCTGACTCGGCAAACGTTTGTGCAAAAAAAATAGCCTTGACAAATTCTCAGACCTTGTTAATATACACAAAAAGTTTCATAAAAATCGGTCAAGCCGTTGGGGAGGAGTTCGATATAAAATACGGTGATACAAGACTTTTATATACCTATTAGAATATTAGTTTAAGTTGAGTCAGTGAATCCAGAAGAAAGTTTTCTAGAAATTATTTTTTGTAGGTCAAAGGTAGGTACTTTTATACAAAAGTTGCTAAAGTGCTTTTTTTAAGGACGGGAAATCATCAAATGACTCCTTCTGCTCTGGTCGGAGAGCGATGTTCATTTATTTATTTATTTTTATAAGAACATGACAACATTACATATAGTGCTATCTAAAGCATTGTACAGTACAAATCTATATATATAAAACAAAGACGGGTTTGTTACAACACTTATAACTCGAGATCTGCTGAACCAATTTTCATGGTTATTGATTCGTTGGATTTGTCTCCGACCTGAATAGCAGAATACATCTTAAAAACAATGAAAACTCGATATGTGCCATTGCATTAATACTTAATTGCCGGGAGCGAAGCCGCGGGGGACAGCTAGTTTTAAATAAAAAAGGAACATAATATAGTTTCGTAAAAAAAAATTAAGAAATCAGTAAAATCAAAAGAATGAAAACATAAATTAAAATAATATTATGAAACATTGAAAAAAAAAGAAAAAATTATCAATCAGTGAATTTAAAAAAAAATCCGCCCCTAAGACGACCCACTGACCAAAATAACACCTCATCTCTCATCCATCTTCTCACAAAATCTTAAACATGAACACTCTTACTGACACCTCATCCATGTTCCTCTTAATGCTCTTTGCGTTCCTTTCGAACAAATTCCGCAAGCCTGGTGGCAATGTACCAACCCATAATACTAACAAATACGCCATAGTCGCCTAAGGGTGTCACCAAGTCACATCTACCCACCTCTTTCTAGATTAGCACTACACAACTAATGTATGCTAGAGGTCCCAGACCCAACAAATACATAGAGAATTATTAAACACCTGAAGTAAAGTCAAGTCTACAATGTGTGATGTGGTTTCCTGAAGCTCAAAGGTGGAAAAGGCTCATTTAACTTGGCAAATTCCTCGCGTTTCGCCGATCTTCTTGTCACCCTGACTTTGGTAAAGTAATTAAAACTATTTCCTAGGTGTTTGGTAAAGTTTTATTTAGCGTTTTAACCAACTTCAAAACTGGAGGAGGTTCTCAATTCATCGGAATATTTTTTTAAATTATTTTTATGTTTGTAGTCGAATAGGTTTCTGATAAAAACTAAGACCTTTTTTTCTGATTACATTTTGAAATGTTTTGATAACATTTATAGAGTGATATTTACAACTGTTTCAATAAATACTTCTATATATATTTTACATTTTTTTGAAATAAAAATAAAAGCTCCTTATTCTGCTTTTCAATCTGGGTGACTAAATTGACAAGTGCAAATGTCAAACTGACCTAGATTACAATAACTTATCTATTTAAGTTAGCATTTAAGTTACTTAAGTATTTATTAAAACAGTTGTAAATATCACACTTTAGTTTAATTAATAAATAGGTACATATTATTATTTGGATAGTTACAAAAGTGTTTCTATAAGAGTTCCGATTTTCTTTTGAGTTACGGAACCCCGACAGTCACCGAAGACCATATAATTATAATACATTGGACTGTGAACCGGTTAAGTCTAAATTCTGTCAGGTTTTCAGGTTAAAGTAGCTGAAACAATCAATTCCAAATTATTAATTCAATTCTAAGTTTTTGTTAACATAATACCTAATACGTTTTTACCTTTTTACCAAACACTCTTACAAACACTTTTTTTAAATGTTTAACTTCTCAGAACATTCAACGAAAGTAATCGTTTCTGAAAGCTTATAAATGTAGTGTGAAAACTATAATGAAACAGCAAAAAACAGTACAATGAAACAAGTAAACTTACAAAGTAACAATAACAAGCAATATTTTACGAGCAAAACAAAGTTCAACAAACAGAAGATCAAGAACACAAAATTAAAAGTATCCAGGTGGAATGCCATGAATTCTATTAGAATAAATGAATGGAAATAAACAAAGTCTTAAAACCGCTCCTGTTTAATTAAATCCCGCAGAGAATTGCCACTTTTGAGCTGCTTTCTGAACTGTGTGCAAGCGAAAATAAACCCAAAAGGAAAATCATTGCGGTAGGTAAAGGAAATGCAATCTTATTTATGAAAGAATGTTGACGTTCAAAGAGGACACTTAACCTGGATTCGGCGCGGGACAGTTGAAGAAATCGAAATTCGAAAGGAATCGGACGACCGTTGAGTCTGACTTTAAAACGGTCATACAATTTGTGTAATCTTCCTTAATTGACTGACACGCGACGGTTGCAAAAAAGATGGGATAGCGTTTGATAGAGTGACGAACCGGGAGCGTTCCTCGCTCATTTCACTTGTCGACTAACTGCGGTTGCGAGCGAACGCGCCCGCAGCCCTCGCAGATTCCCGCGCTCGGAAACTTTTAAAAATATTCTTAAAAAAAGTAAAACGAAAATGTTTCAAAACGACGTGACTTAATATTACCAAAGAGTTTATGACTGTATTTTTTTTCGGACTTCAAATATTTTATTTTTGTTTACGTTTTGCTAAATTGTGAAGTTTTGAAAATTGTTTGTTTATTAGTGAGTTTGAACTTACAATGATTATTTGAGCAGTGATTTCAACAGTTTTGAAGTCAAGGCGGCAAAGTGTAAGTAATTATAATTAAGTATTTAATTCACTAAGAACGTTGCAATTTAAACCTTTATGATCGATTTTATATTACCTGAACTCCTTGAGTTATAAAGTTGTTGTTTTAATAAACGGTTATTTTACAAAGCACCTTATGAAGGTAGAAAATAAAATAAAAATATAGTCATGTTAAACCAATTAACATAAACAAAAGTTTTTATTTATTTATGCAACATTTTAAAACTTTGTCTTTGAAACGGTTACGACTTAACACAAAATATTCCGCAAGTATATGTAAATCAAAGTTATAAATATAAATCTGACCACAAAGTAATTTACATTGTTTGAATGAATTGAAATAAACATGAAAAAAGCTTTCATATAAAAATAAACATGTCGTATTGAGCGCACATAAAACCACTCTGATATTTACGGGTTAGTAAGTGTGCTGCTGTCTTGTATTTATTTTTATTTGATTTAATTCTTATTTATTCCTTTTCTGATGCTTAGTTATGAGTCTTTCAAAGTTTAAGGACGGAGTTTCGCTAAGTAGGTGATAACTTAATTTTCTCTTTGGTACATTCTTGCTTCTGTTCGGAAAACTTTCAACGTAATTGTAGTTATTAGGATTGTTAGTAATGACGATACTTTGTAACTGTGAATAAAATATTAATGTACTTAAACCCAATAGGTTTGTACATTAATATTTTATTTTTTATTTATAATTATTTTGATAATTAGTTGATACTAGTGCTATACCTATCTAATCAGAACTACTTATACTTTCAACTAGAAATTTGGAATACTTTTAGATGAAGTTTGTTTGTTTATTTGAAGAAAGAACGAAAAACGTGTAAATTTTTTGTGCAACAACGACTGAAAGGGATTCTTAAAAATTTAAAGTGCGGCTACTAGAGCATGTGTGCATCATGTGAAAGTGCACTCTTAGCACATTCTCAAATATTTTATTTTTATTATAAGCCGCATGGTTTTCGACTTCTAAAATAAAAACTATAAAAATTTTGACTATTTCCCTCTTATCTCTGAAATTTACATAGAGAAAAATCTGAAATTAATCTATTGTGATAGAAGTTTATGTAAAGATTACAGAAAAAATAAAGAACGTCTCTAAATAGTACACTTTTTTACAAATCATCAACAAAACTTAGTTACCACTAACGGTCAAGAGACGGTGCTGATCTAAAACTACAATATACACCGCAGTGTTAAAATTCTATGACGAATATAGGCCTCGCTGATGAAAATTTAAAACATTTAACGTTTTGTATGATGGTACAGGACCCTCGTTCTTGACCGTTTTTTAGGGTTCCTTAACCAAATGGCAAAAACGGAACACTTATAGATTCGTCATGTCTGCCACTTTTCTCCGAAACTATAAGAACTATGCTGTTGAAACTTGGTAAGTAGATGTATTCTGTGAACCGCATTAAGATTTTCACACAAAAATAGAAAAATATCAATAAATTTTGGGGGTCCCCCACTTATAACTGAAACTCAAAAGTTTCTTTTTCATCAAATCCGTGTGGGGTAAATACGTGTGGGGTATCAATGGATAGGTCTTTGAAAATGATACTGAGGTTTCAAAAATCATTGGCTTGAGAGGCGCCACGGCGTCCTCACCTTCCGCCTGACGCAGGTCCTCACCGGACATGGATGTTTCGGGAGGTTCCTGCACCGAATTCGGCGGGAGGAAACGCCCGGGTGTCACCACTGCGAGGATCGACCGGAGGACACGGTAGAGCACACTGTGCAGGTGTGCCCCGCTTGGGCAGCGCACCGCCGTGTCCTCGAAACGGCGATCGGCGGCGACCTCTCGCGTCCGGCCCTGGTCCAAGCCATGGTCCGGAGCGAGACGGAATGGGACGCCGTTGCCTCCTTCTGCGAAGCAGTCATGCTAGCGAAGGAGGTGGCGGAGCGGGAGAGGAGACCCTCTCGTCCCGGCCGCCGTGGTGGACGCCGCGGGCGTCGGGGGCCACCTGGTGACCTCCGGCCACCGTAGGCGCGGGCCTGTGGACGGCGAGCTATGGGTGGCTCGCCGTCCGTCCATCTAGACAGGCCGTGTCGACGGCGCGTTAGTGTTCCACGCGCGCCTCAAAGAGAGTCAGCAACACAGAGGGGCCCGAAAGGGCCGACGCCTGCCGGAGTCGCGGGATTATTCGCAAGAGACACCGTGGCTCCGGAACACAAAGGGCAATGAAGGAACATGGATGGGTTTTAGTCAGTAGAAGTCTGACCCTCCCTCCCGCTACACCCAGAGCGGGAGGAGTCATTGGATGATTTCCCATCCCTAAAAAAAAAAAAAAAAGAAAAAAGGTTTCAAAAATCATTTTTTTATAAACTGAATTGTCTGCGCGAGAGACACTTCCCCCTGTAACTCCTAAAATAAGAGAATGATAAAACTAAAAAACCATGTAAACTACCAGCGACAATTGGTTTGAACGAGATCTCGTAAGTAGAATTTTTTATAGACGTCATAAATCGTAAATCGCAGCTTTTGCTTTTAATATAATACCTACTGGTTTGTACGGAACCCTCGGTGCGCGAGTCCGACTCGCACTTGGCCCGTTTTTTTATTGAAAATTCACTTACGTACGTTTTCTATACTATAACGTTTATTACGTCATGTGCTAGGCCCTCAGTATTCGGAGCCAATAAAAAACTAGAGTGAATAACTACTCATTATTAGTAAGTAGGTACAATAGTTTCCACATACTTCATCATTCCAAGTAAAATTATTCACGCCCATAGTTGATTGCTATTTATTGAACGATGGATCACATCTATACTAATCTATACTACTCGTAATATTATAAAGAGGTAACATTTGTTTGTAAGTTTGTATGTAGGGGGTAATCTCAGGAACTACTGGTCCGATTTGAAAAATTCTTTCAGTAATAGATAACTCATGTATCCAGGAAGGATATAGGCTACATATCATCACGCTAAGACTAAAAGGAGCCGAGCAGTCATGGAAAATGTGACGCAGACGAAGTTGTGTGGGTCAGCTAGTTTATTAGAAATTCACGCAATGTCTTCATAAACTTTGTTACTCTATACCTGGAAGAGACATTATTACAGGTTGCAAAAATTTCATACAGACACTAGTAACTGAGCCGATATTCCGTGAATTCTGTGATATATTGATATTTTGTAATGGTTTGAGAGTGTTATTCGGTGATATTCAAAATTAGGGTTATTTCAAGCGCAAAGAAGGTTGCGATGCTGTGAAATATTGAAATTACCTACTGGATGTATGAGGGACTGACAGACGAAACCATTGGTCGTAAAAAGTTTAAATTCGGCATGTCAATTCTTTGGGGAATGTAGGGAAGCAACAAGAGAGGATTTCTCGTTTCTACGGGAATGGGAAAAATGGGGAAAACACATACGAAGTCGCGGACAGAAGCTAATCTTTTAATAATGTATAAAAATCTCGTGTCACGGTGTTTGTTATCGAACTCCTCCGAAACGGCTTGAACGATTTCAGGGTTCCGTACCCAAAGGGTGAAAACGGGACCCTGACTTCGCTGTCTGTCTGTCCGTCTGTCTGTCACCAGGATGTATCTCAAGAACCGCGATAGCTAGACAGTTGAAATTTTCACAGATGATGATGACAAATACAAAAAAAAATAACATAATAAAATAAATATTTAAGCGGGCTCCCATACTTGGTTTGTTTGCCGTTTTTATAGATAATGGTACGGAACCCTTCGTACGCGAGTCCGACTCGCACTTGGCCGCTGGTTATGTTATTTTCTGTGTACACTCGGTAGATCTGAGAATAGGTCGTAGGGTTTTTTTTTGGCAAAACAACGTTTGCCCGGTAAGCTAGCCACTACATTATGATAAAAATAAGTCCTCTGCCGCGTCTGTCTGTCTTTTCGCGATAAACTCAAAAACTACTGTACCGATTTTCATGTTGTTTTCAACAATGAATAGACAGGTTTACGAGGAAGGTTTTAGTATATAGTTTGTCAAGCGGGCGAAGCCGCGGACAGCTAGTATTATCTAAAATAAAAATAAAACTAAATTCAGAGTCTATTTTGGTGTTTACAGGATCTTTTCTGATTATACACAATTCTCACCTTGGCATTTTCTTTGGATAGGTTTTCTATCAAAACTATTTAAGTATATCGAAATCACCATACTAAATAGTTGAAATATTGAACAGTGAGCCTGCTTTCCATCTTCATGAATACGTCCCTTAAATCCCCTGAAAATGATAAAGCTGGCAATTTAATGCCTTAACATAATAGAATAATAATATAATTTCACTCAAACAGATCAGTGTTTTCGTACCGGATTTCAAGAGGTAAGTAAATAAGGAATTCAAGTGTTTATCTTTCTATTTATATTTTCTCTGGTTTAGTCTGCCTGTATGTTATTTCTGGATACAAAAAATAACTTACTTACTCGCTGTTTAATTTATTGTTGTACTAAAAGCTATGGAAGATAAATGGTTCGTGATCGATGTATCGTGAGAAGTGCATTTTGAAGATTCGATTTCAATAAAAGATTGGATCAGTATGGTGGGCGCGTCACTACATAATATTATAAAACAAAGTACGCCACCACGTCTGTATGTCAATTTTCAAAAAGTACTGCATCGCTACTCATGCTGTTTTCAAAAATGGATAGAGGTACATAACTCATATTCTTTGGTGTAATAAAAATTATGACATTTCAGGTAAAATAGAGTAATTCCCCAATGAACATTTGATATCTATTCGTTAGTTTGACAGTAGTTTCTTTTGTGACGTTTTAATTACGCCTTTTGTGGGTTCAGCATTTATTTAGTGGATCACTCGTGTTAAACACGACATGTTTCTATTTAAGTTTGATAATTATAAGGGCGGGTTGTTTCACATACACTTAACGCACGTGTAAACGTTTAAATGGTTGCATAGTTAGCACCATTTTATGATATTAATTAATTAGTTAGCACCATTTTTAACGTTTACGCGTGCGTTAAATAAAAAAATTAGATGTTTCACAATATGTCAGCGTTAATGCATGTAAAAAATTGCGATTACGTTAACAGACGGTTTGAGCACTGGTTAACGTTACTTTAGTTGCGTCAAATGGAACAATATTGTGAAATTTCTTTTGAATTCCTCAATAGCAGCTCTTCTGATGACACAAAAAAGGGCCTAATGCAAAAATATAAGACATTTAGGTAGGACTCGTGTTAATAACTTGAGCTATTTGGATGAGCAGGAATTTATACCAAAATGTTTAGAACGCTTCTTATTTATCGAACGTTAAACATCTTCCGTAAATGTTACATTTTGACGTACGAATTTTACGTTAACCAACCGTTTGATGCAATCTGCCCTAAATTGTACTTAGTTGTAGTGCTTGGTTTTAAATCTATTAAAAAAAATCGGTCAAGTGTGAGTCGGACTCGCACACGAAGGGCTCCGTACCAAAAACCTTAATTTATATTATTTGTTATTACAGCGTCAATAGAAATAAATAATTTCAGCTGTCTACCTTTTACGGTTCTTGAGATACAGTCCGCTGACAGACAGTTCCGTTGGTTACTTTTGGGTACGGAACCCTAAAAATGAACGATTAGTTTTTAATGGAGTAATAGAATGTGGGCTTAAATATAGCAATCAGTGTTATTAAAAACAAATTAAGTGAGAATAAATTGTAACATCAGGAGGTCTACTCTCTTTCTCTGAAACGAAACTTCGCAAACGAACGAAATTTAAACGAAGTTTCGTTACTGTCGCTACTCTGTTTTGTTTTCGGACACGCAGACGAAGTTCGGATCCATAAACAATTTTCGTGAACGATTGGAATGAGCAATATTGTGTGGGTCTTTTATTATGTCATCTAAAGTAAGTTACGGTTTTTAATTTAACTTAAAATCTACAAACTATTTTGCTTTATTTTTAAATTTTACAGTGAACATGTGGTTAAAAACCTACCCTAAATATTTTGACTTGTTTCTGTTCCCTGGCTGGTACTCGAGAATCTATGGCACTCACAAATTCAGCCCCGAAATTAATATTTCATGTAATATTCATGCAGAAAAGATGAACATACAGATTTTTTTTTAATTGCCTACGAAATTCACCGATACACTATAAAAAACCCTTTCACGGTTATGGTTAACCAACTAAACCGAAGACTACTATTTCATGCCCACGATGGGTGGTAACTTATGACTACCAAAATTATCCGTGTATTCACACGCGTTCGCGCAATCTAATCATAACAGGTCAACTTGAGATTTTTTGGTTGAATTCTTTAAAAAGTTTCCTTAAGTTTGTTTCTCAAGTATTTTTTTAATGAATCATGTTTTCAAGTGCTTTTTTACATACTTCGCAATCGCGATACACATTCCGTCAGAAACTTTCAAGCCATACTGTGTCGCAGTCTGCATTTTGGGTCTCCACAAGTTTTGTTTTGGATTTAAAAACTTTGTAAGCAACACAAATATTATACCTATTTAATCATTTATGTTTTCTTTATAAATATCGCCTTCATAATATACATTTACTTAAACATCTTTTCAGTTTAAAATGGCTCCACATACGAGTTCGGCCACTTCTGAGCAAATCGACACCCTTCTCGATAACTTGATCTTAAATTTGTAAGGAAAACTAATTAGAATTTTAATGGAATCAGCTTAGATTCGGTCTAGCATTCTCTAATTAGTGTTATAAGGATATTTTCGCATCATGGGTTTAGTTAGATTGTAGTTTAAATGCGAATTTAATGTTTCATTTTATGTTATGTTTGTACAGAAAGGTGTAACTAATTATTTGATGAGATCATGCTTTAATTACCTTTTAATTAGTTTTATAAGTCTTATATATGTATATTAGGTCCAATAAAACTCTAACACAAACGAATTTTAGTAGTTTATAAGGAAATTTAGATGTAAGGTTTTTGAATTGTGAAAAATTACGTAGTTTGAAAATGTGATTTTTTTTTTAAGTGATAGCGTTTTGGAATTGGTGTTAAAATAAAGGTCTTGACCCAAAACCACTTTGACAAAAAGAATTGAGTTGATAGGACTTATATTTTTCGAGATATTTCCAAAAATTTATAGTGAAAATTTGTTAAGGTACAAAATTAGAAGTCTTAGTTCTAGAAACTATTTGTACGAGTATTTTAAGGATATCGAAATAATTTGTGTTTCATATTGTTAAGCAAGGTTTAAGGAATCTAAATATATATATATATATATTGTAAGGGTTTTTATATAAAAAAACAATAAATAAAGGCTCCAAAGGTTTCGGCTCAAATTACACGCGAATCGAGTCCAAAAATCACGGTTCTCAATAAGGTAACGACAGGCAGTATATTGTAAACAGAGCCGAATTTCGGCTCAATCGCAGTCGCAGCACAGCCGTCGAAGAGGCAACACTACGGGAAGAAAATAGGAGCCGAAACCTGCGGGTCAAGATTCCCCGTGAAGAGTTGTTTTATTGCCTCCCCAGCTCTTCGTCTCCGTCTCCCGAGGTCCCTAACAGTAGTCGAAAAACGTTACGCATTCAGGGGTGCGTGGTGATGGTGACGTACGTAACCAGCGCAAGGTAGTACAAGGGGCGTACGTCAAATTACGTGGGAGATTGTCCCAGGACGACAGCGCGAGCATTGGACGTGCTCCTGCCGTCCGAGCGCAAGGTAGTACAAGGGGCGTACGTCAAATTACGTGGGAGATTGTCCCAGGACGACAGTGCGAGCATTGGACGTGCTCCTGCCGTCCGAAACATAAATTGTGTTTTGTTAATTTAATACCTATTTGTGCCCGCTTCGTTGGTTTATATACCTAATTATAGCCTATGTATGACACACACACATAACATGGCTTTCTTTCTGGAGGATCTGGAAAAAGATGAGGATTGTGAACAGTGAAATGCTTTATTTATTGAAGAGAATGATAATAAAAAATATACACCACTTTAACTGTGGGCTCGATTCCATGACGCCTTGCCTTTGGAGGTAATAAAGGCACTATTTCCTGACACAACTCCTCAAATAATTGCCGACTGAGTCTTTAATTTCCTACAAACTCTACGTCGGGAATTTCTCTAATATTGAGTTGATTGCGCAAGCGACGCCGGTTCCTTCTACGCTCCAAACGTTCTTCACGTACAGCAGCCTCGATTAAGAGCGGTCTCGTAGCCATTTCAAGCAAATTTATCTCAAAATCCACACAAACGAATAACTAACGAAAATCAAAAGGTAACACTTTTGGTTTCGTCAATTTGAGGTTAAAATTCCGAACAATCATCTGTCAAACTCAAATGTTCGTTCGTAACGTAAATGAATTAGAGTAGGTTTAGAGAAACTAAATGTCAAATAATCTTCGTTCGTATTGAACTTCGGAACGAATAGAACCGTGGTAGGAAACATGCGAAAATTCAATCGAAACTTCGTTTTTCGTTGAATTAGAGTAGACCTCCAGAGTGCCATGTAACATGAGTTATTTTTATTTAGTATCGGCTCCACAATCTTTAAACGAGCGATTACCTATATTAAATTGTGACTTGTGACTTCAGAAAAAGATAAACGACTGCTATTTTATAATTTATGTAATAAATCGATAGCGTCGGTTGTAATGATTACGAGTTATTTTTAGTTTTTTTTTTAAGTTCATGTTTTATGTCACGCGATCAACGTTCATTCACGAATTTATTGGAGTTGAGACGTCATTCCACAGTGTACCTAGTCTATATTTTATTTAATAACTAGCTGATGCCCGCGGCTTTGCTCGCTTGACAAATTATAAACTAAAACCTTCCTCGAGAACCACTCTATAGGTGAAACCAGCATTAAAATCGGTGCAGCAGTTTTTGAGTTCATCGCGAACAGACAGACAGACAGACGCAGCGGAGGACTTTGTTTTATAATAAGCAGTAATAACAATTTCCTTGGTCTTGCAAAAACATGATAATCTAATGCTATTATCAAGTTTTTGCGACACCAAGGCATCATCTGCCTAGCCTTTTCTCAACTACGTTGGGGTCGGCTTCCAGTCACACCGGATTTAGCTGAAAACCAGTATTTTACGTGGAGCGGCTGCCTAATCTTCAAATGACAGCCGGGACCAACGGCTTAACGTGCTTTCCGAGGCACGGAGGAAACTCGGTATGTTAAGATGGTCACCCATCCACAGACCAACCTCGGCAAGCGTTGCTTAACCTTGAAGATCGACCTGTGCGGCTGTTATTATTTAGCCACGAGCTTCTCTTGCGACACCAAGGCAATTGTTATAAATTACAAATATTACAATCAAATTCATTTTAGGGGATTCAAAGTTCACCGGTTTATTCAGTATTTCTGTAGAGGACTGGGTTTCCGTTATATTATTCATATTATTGGGCCATATTATTCCCATAAACTCCAACTGCTGAGAGCCAGAATCAACAATGGACACCACCAGAATAGCGCCGGGTTCATGAAGCTTGACTTTCATTTTTATCTTGTTATGATTATATATAAAGTGAGATCATACAGATACGTACAAATAAGTACGTTTTTGTAAGTAATCTCCATTTTTGAATGTAGCATTAGGTACTTTCAGTTTACTACGTGTCAAACCTTATTTGAATTGAAACGTAATGGACAAAAAAAAATACAGACGAGGACTTAAGAGTCCTATTACGAATCGTAAATGCTCGTTTGCAATAGACGAAGTTACGTTGGTCTGCGTTGGGAGTACATCTTTAGTCCGCGAAACAATTTTGATACTTGCTAGTCTGAATAGGATTATAGTTTATTTGGGCGCTCGCGCGAGACTGAGGAGCGCGCGCGCTGAATTGACGCAGAATATATAGTACTTTAATTTTATTTATTGTAATTTTGTTTTATTATATAGACAAACGAAAACTTATGAAACGTATTCATTGTAGATTGAAATTTTATATCAAATTAATTTATTTGATAAAATTGTTTTTATTTGGAATATAATGGACGCTGAATCAAGACATTTCTGGCTTAAATTAGGATTTCTTTACGTTTTTTTCCGTGAAAACTCAAGAAATTTAAAGAAATTCTAGAACTCCAATAAACAAGTAAAACATTCAACTTACCTTTTAGTAATTTCAGCTTTTAAAAGAATTGATTGTAACAATGTGAATTAGACCGTCAAAGTTCCATCGCCAACATTTTTTCTTGCAAACTGAGTTCGTAAAATATTTATAGTAAATTACACGAAAAGAAAAATGAAAATGTGTAACTCCAACTTACAATAAAGAGACTGGCACTATCGTTATTCAGGATCAAATAATTAAAATATCTTACTGTTGCTGAAAATTACAGCGTCAAAAATCATGAATTTCCGTAAAAAATGTAATAGGACTCTTAATGCCTTAGGCATTTTCTAGCACTCGATGAAGGTGAAAAACTAAGAGATGAAAGTTTTTTATTAGATTTCCCCTTTCTGCTATTATACAACTTCGAACATTCGGTCACTAATGTAGTACTTTATAATGCATGCAATGCCACACATAATTTTTCTGCTAGCGTCAACAAACTTTGGTACTTCCATTATAATTATCTCACTTTGTATAATTTGATGATTAAATGAATGAGCATAAGTCCATGACAATTGACAATGTTTATCAATTGCTTATTGTTATTATTTTGGTCACGTGTATGAAGAATGAAGATCGATCGAAACTATTTTTAAATTTAATGTTGATATCATCTGTATTTATCGTAGTAGGGATTACGTGTGTTTAACTTCTGTAAAATACAGTGAATTACAACTTATTTTTTTTTCTATTTCTTCTTCTTTCATTTTTTTTTCTTTTTTAATTCTATTCTTTTCTATTCTATTTTTTTTTTCTTTTTTTTTCTAGTTTTTTTGTTGCAATGTAATAGTTATATTTTGATCTACAAATGTATGTCATTTTTCCCAACCCTCATAGCCTTTACCATTTTGCTAAAAGTGGCCACTTTTAGCAAAAATATCGACTTTGGCAACTATTTATGTACTAAAGTACAAAACAACTCTCAAAAAATAATGATACATTTCTTCAGTACACTACAGAGCGGTTTATTATCTACGTGTCTTAAATTTACCACAATTAATAAAAAACGATTGGCGGCGCTAGTGGACGGAATACGCCCTCTTAATAATATTTACAACAACAACAATCTCTCCGGGTCCATTATGTTGATAATGTTGCGGTCTCACTACATTAGGTAATCTGGTCAGGGTGAGGTGTCTCGAAATTTTCCTTATTCTTCATAATTATTGTTATAAACCTTGTTCACTTTGAGAATGTTCTGTTTTGAAGAACCGCCTCCGTTTGTCATAATGGGGACCGGTTTTTTATTTATTTATTTATTCAAATACTCATACATTTTACATATTTTAAGTTGATGCCATAATAAACTCATTAAAGTTTTACCGTGCACCAAAATCATCGACTACATAATTTTAACAATTCAAGTGGGTAGTTTGGTAAAAAGTAACAGTAACTTAAACAAAATTACATCGGTATATGCGAAAATATCACTTAAATACTACCGACCGTCATCAGAAAGTAAATTAGATGTTTGCGAAATTAAGAACATGATGATGATGGAGGTTTGGCGGTATGTTATGGCTCCATTATTATGTGTATCTAGTCATTGGAGGCCAGTCAAGTAATATTAAACAATAATATAACTAGTTAAGTCAAGCAGTATAAGACAATAAAATTAATCCGATTTGCAGCTTCGTCTCATCAAAATATCCTCACCACAATAACCTACACTAGCATGTTATTAACATGTTGAGATAAAATATTGACAGTTAAATTCATACATTTGGAGGTAGAACCAGATCAAAATTAACACATCGCAATCTAATTCGGGGGTTTGTACTCCGTATCACCTAACCACTAAGCTTCTTATTCTTATTATTTTTGTTATTTCTTATTTTATTCTTATTTATTGCAGAAACTACAGAATTCGGGCTTAGAGAGCCAAAATTAATTATTTACCGTAAACACAATTATTAAAAAACTAAGTGAAATATTGTTGAATGAGTTCAACAATATATATACAATTAAATTAAAAATAAACTCTTAACTAACTAAATAAAATCCAATTTAACATTTACAATAATTTTTGAGACTATTTAATACCTTAAAATACTACTTAGCCCTCTTCCTCTATCCTAACTTTTGCTGTGCCCGGCAGGGTCCATATTTGATCTTTTACCATGTTAAACCATCTTTGTTATACATATGGAATGCAATAAAGTATTGAGTATTTTGACCTGCCCTAGTAACTCAGTAACACGATACCTTTTGTCAAGACTGATGCCAGATTTTCTGGGTTCTGACTAACATAACGACTAATACAAAGCAAGAATAGTCCTAACGGCCATTCCCTTATCAATTAGCAAGGTGCTAACAACCACTTTGCACAAGCTCCCGTATGCGTGAAAAACAATGAACAAGATAAGGTTGATGGTACCACTAGATATCACACGAACACCGAAAGTGCAGCCGTTGATTTATCAAATTCACGGAAAACACTATTGACTTTAACAGCTTAGATTAGTGTTAAAGTGCGGCGGTACATTTTAAAGGCTTAAAGCAGGATAAACAGGTAAGTGTTACTTGTTTGATGATACAATTTGTTGCAGAAATATGAGAGGATAGTTAGTGGAGGAGAATTACTGAGGTCATGAATTTGTCATCTAAGTTGAGTAATTTTTGTGACGTAGGTACTTAGTACATAGCTAGTCTAGCTTACCCAGGGTCTCGGAATTTGACCGTGGCCCTGGAACGCAAAAGACGTTAGGAGGAAAACACGGAGTCAGTAAGAGTCTGACACTACCTTCTGCTCTACCCAGAGTGGGAGGAGTCATTTGATAATTTCCCAACATTAAGAATAAAAAAAAATTTAAAAGACAATAAAGAACTTTTTACAAAAAATACAACCGACTTCCAAAAAAAAAAACACTACAAAGAAAAAAATAACTTTAATTTCGGAAGTCGGTGTTTTTGTTAGTTTCTTCGTATTTTGACACCGACTTCCGAAATTAAAGTTATTTTTTACTTTGTAGTGTTTTCTTTTGGAAGTCGGTTGTATTTTTAACCGACTTCCCAAAAAGGAGGAGGTTATCAATTCGGTTGTATGTTGTTTTTTTTTTTTTAATGTTTGTTACCTCATAACTCCGACAATTATGAACCGATTTGAAAAATTCTTGTTTTATCTGAAAGGATATACTTGCAGATTGGTCCCATTTAAATCATATCAAAATCGGTTACGAACTTTGGATTTTAAATCGCAATACCTGGAATTTGACTATTTAGATGATTCTTTGATAATCGAAATTGCGTATTTTGCTTTTCTGCGATTTTGCAGTGGTGTTGTTAGGTGTGGGGCACCACTAAAAAGTGAAAAATAAAAAACTTTTTACAAAAAAATACAACCGACTTCCAAAAAAAAACACTACAAAGTAAAAAATAACTTTAATTTCGGAAGTCGGTGTCAAAATACGAAGAAAGTAACAAAAACCCCGACTTCCGAAATTAAAGTTATTTTTTACTTTGTAGTGTTTTTTTTTGGAAGTCGGTTGTATTTTTTTGTAAAAAGTTTTTTTTTGTAAAAAGTTCTTTATTGTCTTTTTATTTTTTTTTATTTCTCACTTTTTAGTGGTACCCCACACCTAACAACACCACTGCAAAACGCAGAAAAGCAAAATACGAAATTTCGATTACTTGGATGACATAAAACCATCATCCAAGTAGACGAATTCCAGCTATTTCGATTTAAAATCCAAAGTTCGTAACCGATTTTGATAAAATTTAAATGGGACCAATCTACAAGTATATCTCTTCAGTTAAAACAAGAATTTTTCAAATCGGTTCATAATTGTTGGAGTTATGAGGTAACAAACATAAAAAAAAAACATACAACCTAATTGAAAACCTCCTCCTTTTTGGGAAGTCGGTTAAAAAAGATAACTACTAGCTTATGTCAACGGTTTCGTCCGAAAGAAAGTTGGAAATGATCTATAGGAAACATAGTAGAGTCGACAGCTCAGTACGTTTGAATGACTTTGGCATACGGTAAACCATCCAACCACCACCATTATTATTTAGTAGTTTACTGAAACATCATTAAAGAGGTCTTCATTATTTATAAGGCGAGATATAAAAATTATGGCATTCATAAACGCTCTTCATATGAAACTGTATGAAAGTTTTCAATACTTTCCATCAGCTTGCAATAAATCCAGCGTTATACACTGACAGTAATACTTGTGACGATAATGACACTGATAAAACTAATAAAAGCACACTGCTCAAAAATATACCGACTTCAGAACCCAATAACGATATCTTTAACAACCCAATCTTAAAAGACGTCAATCTCGCTAATAAACAAGACGATTCTGCTCGAACACGTATAAAGAAATCACAAATTGCATTAGCATAAACCTGCGTGTATCTCGGTATAATTAATTTCGGTAACAATTTATATGCAATACCATTCGTAAAATCCGTAATACCGAAGGAATGTGATTCAATCAGAGGTGAAACGCGTCGTCGATGTTCAATTCGATATTTTCGTATTCAATCTTTTTTCCTCTTTTTTTTTCTTGATTATGTTGTGTGTCATGGTTTTGCGGATACTCATGCGTTTTTTTTTAATCCAGAAACGTGACAAAAGGAATACAAGAAGTAAGCATTTATTAATTATATTCACAGTCCACGTTTAAACATGATATTGCTAGAAATGATATCTCATCTATTTCTCAAGTGTTACAGCCCTCTGTGTTATATCACAGCAGACCACTAGACGGCCTAGAAAAAGCAACTCACGTACTTCATTGGACAGTCAATCGTGGATTTTTTTTTAAGAAAAAACGACTGTCCAAAGAGTTACGTGCTACCAAAAAGTCACGAATTTTTTAAAACGCTTACAATTGTAATACTTTTTGGTAGTAATTAACTCAATTAAAATTTACAGTACCTTGTTTCCGGCACAAATTCAGATAACTATTCGCAACACCACAGCCTACCTGTATCAGCAAAACAGCAGCGTGATATTAAATTCAAAAATAATTTCAAACTACCAGTCCAGGCATAAATTAATTAGCCAAAAGACTGCAAATGACATTTGAAAACATAATCATAGAATTTCTTTAAAGGTCAGCTGGTCTGAAACTGGGACTCCTATTAGCTGCTCCAGCGATCATAAGGAATTGACATAATCGCTTAACTTGGCTTGCACTTTGGCTGATGATATCTTAGCTGATATTTTTGAAATAAAAATGATTGAATATTGATGAACTTGTTAATGCTGGCAATGACAAATCGTTTCAAGCTCAATGGACAGGAACGCGTCACGGATGCTTAACCTTTGCATGTCCTTGCATCTTTATAAATGCTTTAGCTTCTCCCAGCGTAATAATTGCAAAATATCAAAAGAGAACACACTCTTGGGTTAAAAGTATCCTTTGTCCTAATTAGGGACGAGATTTGTCCTAATTCGTTCAGACATTAAGTCGTGAAGAGATTACAGACAGGTGGATAGACAGAGTTACTTTCGCATGTATGATATTGTAGTATGAATACGTTCTTATATATTCAACGGAGTGGAGACAATAGATGATGTTTGCCATATCCCAGGGAATCCATGCAGATGTCCTATATCACTCAGCGATTACCTCCTACAAACAACGTTAGCTCTATACACTGTGTTCTTCACGTTATCCATAAACTTTAGCAAATGCTTCTATAGCTTCAACAAAACAAATCCAACACAGGAAGTAGTACTTAAAAAGGCTTCGTTACAGAGATATTTGTAAATTCATTTAATTGAGATATGCAGTGTGAAAGGGTCTTACTGTGGCCTATGTTACCACTTGAAACAAAATGAAATGCTACTTGAATTTCATTTGTGTTTGTTGCCAATTCGGATAAAGAGGCATGCATATCGGGTGATTTATGTCAAGGTATTTAGTTTGTATGAAAATTAGTAAAAAATAAGAATTTATTTATGTGTCCATAATGAAAAATGCTTATTTCCATGTTCTGAACATCCAGTCGAAGTTTATGTATATTGTCTGGAACACGTGTATAATATGTTAGTTGAGAAGATATTCATACAAGAATGGATTGACGATGCAGATGCAAAAACACATGTGTAATTAATGAATAATGAAGACAAGTCCAGTAGATGCAATGTCTTTTCTACATATCACGCCACACAAACGAAAACTGATATCATAATTCCCGCCTCTCCATATTCGTCCGTGGCTACACGCAACTTGATCCAAGAAGTTGTTATCCCATCATATTATCTTTTATATCTCACATGACTCAAAATTGTTTTAGATTTGTTTAAATTGATCGTAAAGTTGTTTCTACGAAGAACGAGGAAGTTCTCTCAATGGGTCGTAATTGACGCTTGAGACAGATGTGTTGTAAATCATTGAAAAGTATCTCGCTGTCGTGTGATGTTATAGAATGTGGTTTTCTTTTGGTTTTGTTTTAACCTTGGCTGTTGGTTGGAAATTATTAGAGGGGTTTTTTCTCGTAGTTTAAGAAACGATACCATTCCAAAAATGGTTTAAATCTGTCAATATGATATCTAGTTTTCTTACATTTTCTGACAAGGGATTATCGCTGGAATGAGATTATTCTAAAAACAATGTTCAGGCATGAATCTTGATTTGAAACTAGATTTCTGTCTAGATTCGAATGTAAAAGAATTAGACGGCCAAACGACTACACTCATATTTATAAAATTCTATGAACTGCTTAACGTAGCAGGTTTAAACAGATTTATTTTCTTTTAAATATATACCCTACCTAGAATTTGACTAGTCAGTTGCTATAGAGGTTTTTAGAGTTCCATACGTCAAAAACAAAAAAGAGAATTTGTGTGATCTGTCCGTTGGTCACAGTCTATTTGCTCCAAATTTACTGGACCGATCTTGGTACACATTTACATTTACTCGTAAATTTTTGTAATCCAAAAACATCTGTATTTCAAACTGCGTGCGGCATATCAAATGAAAGGGCTTATTGTGAAGTTCTTAAATATTAACGGTTTCAAAGTTCATCAAGGAAATATCCATATGAAAATTTACCTCCCTCATCTCTGAAACTACTAAGCTTAAAATTTGTGAAAGAAAATACGTAAGTGTAGATAAAGAGCTGTTCTGCTTATAGATTACAGGAAGACTAAGAAGTTTATGGTTTTAAAATAGCATTATAAATTAAAAAAAAATATTTGTTCGGAACATTTAGCACGCGAGTTTGACTCGCAATTGGCTGGCGTTTATGAATAAAACTGCTTATCTTTGAACATTTAAATACTGCAGTAAAATGATAACACCGTACACCATTAATTGTTAGAGACTCGAATTCAAAACTTTCACTGTAAGTTAGTCAGAACAAGCTGTTGACTTTTCACTTCTTAATCATAAATATCACAACTTATTTCGCTTGACTGTACGAATATTTCAAAAACTTATGTCTTCAAGTGTAAGTTGAGTAATAATTCAATTTTTGCGTCGCGATAACAAAATAAGAAAGCATATCTTTTTGTCACAAGTTTGTACCTATAGGTATATGTATGTTTTATTGACTGCCAACTTTGTGCAAACGGGTCATGTTCTTAAAATATTCCTTGTTGGCTTATGACAAAATAAGACGTGTACAGGAAGTTGATTTCCTGATACATTTCTGTTACGATTTTGTGAACTCGGGAATGGGTGGCACCATGTGGTGAAAATGATGGTACTGTCGACAAAATACTGTACGAAAATTTCATATTCGATGTACTTACTACTTAGGTCTCTTTGCTACCTCCAAGCAACTTGCATGCAAGTCATTAACATTGCGGGGCACAATCGAGCGCCAGCACTTACTTTAGGAGCCCGCAATGCAATGCAACTTGTATGCGAGCTGGTTGCATGTGTAAACGTGGTATTAGAACAGTCATGTATTGTAGCTAGGATTAATATGTAGATTACAGGAAAAATACGTTTAGGATTTTGAAGAATTAACTAAAACATACCTGCCTAACGAACCTATAGTAGACGTAATAGATAAACTTGCAATAAAGTACAATAAATTATTTACCATTTTTAGGGTTCCGTACCAAAATGGTAAAAAAGCACCTTATGGTGTGACTATGTCTGTCCATCTGTCAATGCTGGATATCTCAAGAACTACTGATACCATCAACTTGAAATTTAGAATAGTTTTAGATGACTTTGTTCAACTATTTTGCAAATAAGGAAGAAAGAAAAATGTATTTTTTCTGCAATAGTAACTGAAAGCGGTTCTTGGACTTTTTGCACAATCTCCAAAATTTTTTTATGCCGCGTGCTTTTCGTCTTTTGACGAAAAAATTGACCATCTCCGAAGTAATGTGATAGAAGTTTATGAAAGATTACAGGAAAATTAAAATGTCTTTAAATAGCACATTTTACAGAAATATGATCAACAAAAATTATCTTAGTTCCACTATCGGTCAAGATCGGACTTTATTTCCGTTTTTGATACCTACCAAGAAAGTCTATAAATGTATGTGGGTGACCGTTATTGCATATTTATCTGTCGCCTACCATTTCATAACCAAAAGGTTTTGTAGCGATTTAATTTATCTACACAAGTATGGATTTTATTCAACTTTCGTAACTTAGCTAATATTAAATTAATTAGTTTACCTTTCAATACATAATTATTTGATGTTAATCCTTGACTGTATTAATGTTTAAGACATCTTATAATTACTTACTTTAAATCAAACTTAAGCGGTTTTCGAGATATTTAATCATCGTGAAGTTTGATGAACCTACAATATTTGTATTTTGTTTGGCTTTGGTAAACAAGTATTGCTGTGCTCGGTAGGTTGTTTTAAAGGTTCCGTAACAAAGGAACCCTGTTTCTAAATCTCTGATGTCCGTCCGTCTGTCTGTTAGCGGGTTGTATCTCAAGAACCATAATACTTGACAGTCGATATTTTCAGAATGTGTGTATCTATTGCCGCTATAACAAGTAAAAAATTAAAGGGAAACATGTTTTCTTCCATACAGCAAACATGTTTTCTTCGGTTTATGGTATGGTACCCTTTGTGTGAGCATCCGACTTGCATTTGGCCGGTTTTAACCCCCTATAAACTACTAAGTAATTTAATACACTCTATTCAACTTCATCTCAGCTTCTCTAAATCAAACTGACACTTCGATAAAGCTTGTTTTTAATTGATATTCGTCGATGGGGATATTCGTCGTTGCCTTGGCGACTGAGTTCGAATGGAAGATGTTTCCTTCAAAAAGAATTAGAAAAAGTGAAGTATTCTGTAAAAACCTGTGAAAAGCTGTTAATCATCCAATCAACGTGAAATGACAGTTCGTTTAAAGCTCTCTACACCTACGTTCTCTCGGTGACATTTTCACATAATTGCACCACTCGTTCGGGAACCTAACCTCCTTATTCTCAAAAGTCACGTTTACCACCACAAGATCTACGATTCAGTCGATTTAATTTTGGTACAAATTCAACAGACGAAATCTCAGATCAAGCCACTTGATGCCATGCCAAACGATTGTTATCTAGGAGTTCATTGTTTTTGTTTCTTCAGCTGATCGTGTGAACTCAGTCCAATAAGATTGGTTCTACTTATTCTTGACACTATTCGTAATATTATTTTGGTCAGAATTTCCACATTGTTCCGGGAGTTAGTTGGATGATGCAAGCGAGGTTTTGATGAAGTCTCGGCTTGAATGTAGGGATTGAAAATTATCTATATTCAATAGGTTGCCAGAAAAGAGATGTTTCTTAGATCTTCGGCTGGTATGTGATACTTAATACGTAGGAAACAAAAAAAAAAAGGAACACTGCCTGAGGTCCAGCGGCTACTTTTACTGACAGAAAAAAATACGGCTTGTGTAGGACACGCCACGGAGACGAATACGCGTGGAAAACGTTTAATTGAAACAAAAGATGATGAGGATCGAGCTTAATGACGTGCGCTGAACAGGGGAGTTCAAACGTCGAACAGGGCCCGATAACCTGTTCCGAAATAAGGATAGTGCTATTTATTTCTTTCACAACCTTATCATGAAGGTATTGGTACATCATAGTAGGGAGGGAGGGAGGGCATGTGAACCTTCGACGTCTAAATGGGGTCAAACGTGACTAAATCCAGATAAAAAGACCGACCATTGGAATGTCTTGTCTAGTAATCCTGCAGAATATTGGTATTCATATTCAATGAGTCTGCAGACTAAAGTAAAGCTCTATTTTCCTCTTAAGAAGTTTAAAACCTAGTTAATATCTATTTCGTATATTTCACGCGTTGCGTGGGAGTATTATTTAGAATTTAAGTTTACGCACAAACAATTTGGTTACCTCCCTTCTAAATTAATTTATTATTTGTATAGGTTTTTAATAAAGGTCAAACGTAAGTGTTGGCACATCATTAATAGTGTTATTAAAAATAAAGAAGACATCCAGCACATATAGGTACAACAAAGGTAAAAACAAAGTAAATATATGCTCAAATAAATTTCACTCTATTAATTGACACTTAACGTAGTGTGGGGCGCCCTGCGGCACGATAGATCGATGATTTAAAGAAGGTGGCTGGCAGCAGCTGGATGCGCATTGCTCAAGACCGGGGGATAGTTGGAACTCTTTGGGGGAGGCTTCGTTCAGCAGTGGACGGCAATTGACTGATATGGTGATGATGACTTAACTTTTACTTCGAGTTTTTCAAGTATTTTTAATTCATTTAGTTACTAAATTGGTGTTAATCAGTTTATCAAGTTAGTCACTTAAGAATGCGGTTAAAAGGAATAGTAGCTCTATCACGGAAAAGTTGTAACATGGGCTTTGAACACTCCTTTGCTCTTCAAGTTTTTAAATGTTGCGTTGACTATAACTACTTTTAAGAGACGAGTACCTACCTGATAAAGTCATAAATAAAGTGTTTTATTCACACTTTCTTTACACTCTGCAAGAACAAGTTTTTACTACTCTTAAGCTAAACAGACTAAAGTTTCTCAAAAGTGGTGAAAAGGTTCTAAATAAATACTATTATAAGTAGCTAAAAATAACAAACTTAAGTAGGTTATAGAATTGAACACATTTTATGATAGATCTTCTTTTGTCCCGGCAGAAATAAATTAAAGTGCCAAGCGACGGACATTCAATTCAGGTTTTCAGTATTTTACGACAAATATGAGTATCTTCCGTTTTCAATTCCACGAAATGAGTTTTATCGAATTTCGTGGAGCTGTTCTGTGAGGTGACCCAAGCCTTTGCCGTAAGTGGTACTGTAGAAACAGAATGATAACTGAGTTGTGTTATTTGTGGAATTTATGTTTTATTGTCTTTGGTACGCACAGATAATATTGACTCCTGTTTTTAATCGCCTATATTTTTAAATTCTTTTATTATTATTTTCGTTTATTTATTTTATTATTATTACTTTTTTGTGCTGCTACGATCGACGTCAAACTGTCAACGCCGCCGGCTGTCACTGAAAACCAGCGCTGTGGCTCTGTCTCGCACACGATATGGCGCGGATATGACGCATGTCTTCCCAACTTTTCACATAATTCTAATTTTGTGTATAGGTCACACTTGGCGCAAATAAGCTCTTTTTCTTTCTAAATGAATTAATGCAAATCAAGTGATGCGACTGGCTTTTCATAATTTATTCAACCGAAATTCACAGTATAGCAAATGAGCATTTGACAGTTTTGTGACAGTAGGTATCTTGCGGATATTTTTGATGTGATTTGCAGTGTTTGACCCTAAGTTGTGGTTCTTTTGTGCATGTTATGTCTATTGTACGATTTTTATGGATCTTATGTGATACACATTATATGTTGTCTTTTCTGTTTTAGCTTTTCAACTTTTAGTTTCCATCGTTTTATGAATAGCATGTTATAAAAGGTAATGAAGAAGCTCATCAAAAAGTGAGTGGGAAAAAATAGCCTCCAGAATAAAACCTTCACACTACAATGAATTTCAGGCTTCATAAAATACACAGATCATAGGATATATAAAAGTTTATTTATATCATTCAATTGTGATAGTAGTCATCCATCACTTTCTGCAATGATAACGTTCGGTACCCGTATCGAATCGACAATTTATGTACAACCGAAAATTCGATTGATATCATTTAAAGGCCACCTTTATGTCATTGTGTATGTTGTGAAATATGACCTGTATAGCGATATAATACAAGGTACCAGTATAGGCAAGATATTATGGTAAATAAATATTATGACGGTACAGAATTACGAGTATATGTGTATATATAATGCCTTACCAACTATTATGCAAATTGATCTTAATTTTATAAATGAGTTAATTACATTAGTTATATACTGGGTAAAACGGTATTTCTTGGCAAGACTATATATTTTTTTTTTATTAGTATTGCCAAGAAATACCGTAGTACCCATTTAATGAGTTGTGGAGGTCTAGTAGGCAGCTGCCACTCCACGTAAGATACTAGTATACAGCTGAATCCGGCTTGACTGGAAGCCGACCCCAATGAAGTTGGCAAAAGGCTAGGCAGATGATGAATTTATTAAATTTATACTAATTTTATAAAGCAGAAGACTTTGTTTGTTTGGTTGAACGCGCTAATCTCAGGAACTACTGATCCGATTTGAAAAATTATTTCAGGGTTAGATAGCCCATTTATCGAGGAAGGTTATAGGCTATATATCATCACGCTAAGACGAATAGGAGCGGAACAGTAATGGAAAATGTGACGCTGACGAAGTTGCGCGGGTCAGCTAGTTACTTTAGAAATGCAATCGTGCAAACTTGCGTCTTTTGTACTTATTTCTTAAGTGTGAACATCTCGATAAATTCCATTCATCACTTTCGTATTTGACAGTGCGTACAAGGCTTTCAGGTACGTCTACATGCCACAGTGAAACAGTTTCATCTGCTCTTAAATTAAATAACATATTATCATTCCAGCTAAGCATGCAAGCTTAAGAGTTTCATTACAGCGGGCCGAGGCAGCGGAGTGGAGAAACGAAGAAATTTTAACCGATGGAATTGCATAAAAACTCCGCATCACGTGAGTCACTGAAATTTTCTTTCTCCGCTCCGCTACCTAGCTCCGCGCAAATAGACAGTTACTCTAACTTACGGAGTGAAACCCGTCGCTTCTCGCTAGTTTCGCGACGACAACGCACGAACCCCATCCGACAACGCACAAATGTCACCGACGACGCATTCCCTTTCACGAACCATTGACCGTGTTAATTCGTTCACCCCCTTCTGTTCTGTTATTGTTTACATTTCATTCGTTCACTCGTTCATTCTGTAGTGTGTCAACTCGGGTGTTTGTGTTGATTTCGTTCGATTGTGTTTCGATGTTTTTTTTTTGATGGAGTTAATTTTGGAATGTTTATTTTTAGAGATTTTAATTGGGTTAGTGTTATACCCACAGTGAGGAGCTCGTGGCTAAATAATAACAGCCGTACAGGTCGATCTTTAAGGTTAAGCAACGCTTGCCGAGGTTGGTCTGTGGATGGGCCATCTAAACATACCGAGTTTCCTCCGTGCCTCGGAAAGCACGTTAAGCTGTTGGTCCTGGCTGTCATTTGGAGATCTTTGGCAGTCGTTACGGATAGTCAGAAGCCAGAAAATCTGACACCAGTCTTGCCAAGGAGTACCGTGTTACCCAGTTTATGGGTTGTGGAGGTCTGGTAGGCAGCCGCTCCACGTAAAATACTGGTATTCAGCTGAATCCGGTTTCACTGGAAGCCGACCCCAATATAGTTGGGAAAAGGCTAGGTAGATGAGTGTTAATATAAGAAGCACTGAACCGATTACCTGGTGGTTGAATCCCTGGAGCATTTTCGAGATGCTAGAAGCACAGGACCAGACGATCTAGAGATGCTACGTCGAGCAATGAACATATTTTGGCTGAGATGATGATGATCATCTTACTGTTTCTAAAACTCATCTATCACCTTTTTTGTTCAGGCTCAAAAACACAGAACAGAAATAACAGCCTAGCTAAAAAAATAACCGCCTTCGGTTCCAGAAGAGAAAATTTTACTTCAAAAATGTAGGCAATTTACAAGCATCGGTGCCAAAATGTCCATCGTGGAAATCAGAACACAAAACTTTATCCTCCCATCTTTACACAAAACTTTTCATCAAGTAACATTTTATCGAAAACTTCGTCAAAGGACATCACCCCTAAAACTTACAATGACCTCTTCCTTATCGATAATCTTCAGAGATTATCATAAAATACGGTAGCTGAACTTAAGCTCGGATGTCAAATATTGGTCACGTCTATGTCATCTGCAACATCTGTGGCGTCATTGTCCTACTGGTTAATGACACTCTGTGACATAAGCTTTGGGTCGTTGACGGTTGGGATTTTAAATGAGGAGTACATAAAAGGAAAGGGTAGATTTTGTACGTTTAGGAACTTATCTCACCACTGGCGATTAGCGAGTAGCGAGTCGATTTGGCAAGTAGCAAGTACCGAGTGAAAAGTTTCGATAGTTTTGACGCTCGGCTTTAAGCGAGTGCTTTTACTCGCAATACTCGCTTCGGTTCGCGCTATAGGTTGAAATTGTCGCTGGTTGGCGAGTTCTGACCACCAAGCAAACATCGACGAGCGAATTATGCATCGCTGGACGAGTACAATATTTGATAGCTCTTGTCGCTGCGATCAACTAGAGGTAAGAGCCGATCGCCAGCAGTGTGAAAAGCCAGCTGTCGACTATAAATGTATTTGTGTCTCTTTTACTCACAAGAGATCTGTATCTTTTGTCCCTTTCCTCAGCGAGCAAATATATAGTCGAAATCTAAGCGCTTCCTCGCCGGCGGTGAGACAGGTGCCTTATGTGATAGTCGTTTCTTTTTTGAGTTGTTTGACAAGTTTAAAATTGTGAATTATGCCCCGTGTCGCTGTTCGCGGAAACATGGCCAGAGGAAAAGTTTGTATAGAAACGCGTGGCAAATGTTATGAAAATGAGATGTAATGTACAATCATATATTTTTGCTAAATATATGATTGGCATGAAATGATTCATGTCATCATTCCATGATAAACAAAAAAAACTTAACTATGGAAAGAAACCCGGAAATCTAAATACTTTATAGAGCTTCAATCATGAATGTAAAATCTGATTATTTCAATTGTTTGTTAAATTATCTTTTAAGGGGAAAGATCAACACATTGCTTTGGCCAAAAATCCACTATTTAATTTCTGACCCGTCGTTCCATAAAACGGTAAACTCGCCCAATAGTGGTCCAGCTCATAACTGTGCATAAGTAATGATTGTCTGGACCATCGTACAAGAGGACTGCAATGACCTTGTTCACTAAACTGACTTTTACTGCCACAGGATTATAGGCTGATAGTATTTTGTTTTTTTTTATTCACTAGTATTTTTTGGCTTATGTTTAACTTATTATATATTTTTGGTTACAAAACTAAGGGTATCAAAGCATTTTATGGTGGTCATTATATTTATTCACGTATTTTTTTCTGCATTCGTTTCGGCTGAAAGCACATGCAGTTTAGAAAACGCTTGACAGATGCATTGTATTCCGCAAATTATCCTTACAAATCAACAACAGGGGAAAAATCAACACATTGCTTTGGCCAAAAATCCACAATGTCATTTCTGACCCTTCGTTCCACAAAACAGTACACTCGCCCGAATAGTGGTCCAGCTCATAACTGTGCATAAGTAATGTCTGACCCATCGTATGAGAGGATCGCACTGACCTAGTTCACTTTGCTGACTTTTACTGCCTCAGGATTATAGTCTGATAGTATTTTGTTTTTGTTTCATTCATTCGTTACGGTTTGTTTACTTTTCTTCTTTGTTTTGTTTTTGAGATAGTGTAGGAAGTTGGTGTGATGTTTCTCTTAAATGCTTACATTTTGGAGTTTTTAAAATCGGTTGTTAAGTTTCACGGACTTTAACACTGCAGATCCTGTTTGATTTCTGGATTATAAATTTAATTTTAACAATATTGCAAATACAGTGAACAATAATATCACATTCATCCTGAACCCATGGAATCTCACTTATATATCTTATCAATATTAACTTTTAGCAATGTTTACTTCCCTATTAGAAACATAATAAATTACCCTCAGCCTTGAGACTCATTTCAACCAATTATAGGTAGATGTCGCGCGTTCACAATTTTTCACAATCATTTTGACAAAATAGAGAAATTGGGCCTTAGCGTCATATTCGGCTTTCCAATTCTCTTTATATTTTGCCCAAAGTTTATTGTAAACATTTCTTACAAAATTCTCAAAACTAAACCACAAAAATACTGAAACCGTTGCACGGAGTCTTCACGATAACCGTTTTCAAATTGCTTTCAAACGTTATACAGAATTGTTCTCCCGGGAAATTCAGCAAGAGAAATGAATTCTTGTTATCCCATGTTATTATTTCTCGAATCGTAAACTTTTAAAAGATTTCCTGTTTGTAATAACCTTGTTTAATAACATTAAAGACGTTTTCATTATTTACATCTGGCGTTTTGGTAAACATGTTAAAGGAAAAGAGTTAATTTTGAGCAACAGTTTTTGGCTGAGAATAGGTAACCTCGCTTTGGTATGGAATCTTAAGAGGCTAAGGCTGTGTTCATAGAAAAGCTGTTTGTGCTGGACATGGATTTACGTATACGTAGTGCCATTTTAGCAATTTTACAAAGGCTGCCTACTTAATGTACCCAATATAAACTGCCTCTAGGGGCGATATTTTTATTTAATAATATTTAGTTAATGAAAATTGTGCACTAATTAATGAATTAAAATTATGAAAAACCCTCTTAATAATGTTTACGTAAGTAAAATAATGTTGCCGTTCCATTCCGCACCGTCTTTGGAACAGAAGGCTCGGACTGCGCACGCTCCTGGATGTTTCAAACTACGTCACAAATTAAATTTGTTTTGTTGATTTTAGTGTATTTTTATTTTAATCTAAATTGGATGTTGAGATATTTGAAAAAAACCCCTTTTTCTTTTTTCAGTAAATGGTTAGTAACTTTTGAGGCTTTTTTGGGCGGTACTTTATTAATTTTTTAAATCAGTTCGTGCTATTTCGAATCGAATGACACCAAATTCATATTTTTTCCTGACTGCTGGAAAATGTTGAACAAAAAAGCACTTTTTGTCTAGACTATTAGCACCGTAGCTGGGTTAATTTTGTATAATATCCTTTAAAACAGTATATAAACCATGAAACTAATTTCCATCACATAAACAACTAGACGAACCAATTTGGGGTGCCTTAATCTTCGCAACTTGAGAACTTGGGAGCGTAGCACATCGTCGATTACTTGAATCGCTCATGATTAATTGGCCGGCAATTTATCAAATGCATGTTAACCTTTACATCCGTTAGTATTGATTTAATAGTACTGTTTTTAGGAACGATTTTTCATATATTAATATAAATTACTAGCTGACCCGCGCAACTTCGTTTGCGTCACATTTTCCATTACTACTCCGCTCCTATTTGTCTTAGCGTGATGATATATAGCCTTCCTCGATAAATGAGCTATCTAACACTGAAAGAATTTTTGAAATCGGACCAGTAGTTACTGAGATTAGCGCGTTCAACCAAACAAACAAACAAACTCTTCTGTATAATATTAAGTATAGATTTAGGGTCGAATTAAAATAAAATTGAAAAATCTGCCTACATCTTGTCGAGTCATACGCACGGAAATGTATGAATCAGCCAATTTATTTATTCAGATTTTGGAATTGGTTCCATAATAAAAGCTGTTCATAATGATATTTAAAATAGCTAGGAGGAGTTCGTGGCTACATAATAAAAAGCCGCACAGGTCGATTTTCAAGGTTAAGCATCGCTTGCCGAGGTTGGTCTGTGGATGGGTGACCATCTTAACATACTGAGTTTCCTCCGTGCCTCGGAAAGCAAGTTAAGCTGTTGGTCCTGGCTGACATTTGGAGATTTTTGGCAGTCGTTACGGAGAGTCAGCAGACAGAAATTCTTGCCAAGGAGTACCGTGTTACCCAGTTAATGGGTTGTGGAGGTCTGGTAGGCAGCTGCTCCACGTAAAATATTGGTATTCAGCTGAATCTGGTTTGACTGGAAGCCGACCCCAATATAGTTGAGAAAAGGCTAGGCAGATGATGTCCAGGTTTTCCGTTTCATTCTGTAACACGTGTAAAATAATGAACGAAAGAGCAAAGTTTAGCTTATTCATTAATTTAAACCTGTTCATCCGACGATTGAAGATACGAACAAATCTAATGATTGCCCTTGAACGTACCTCAACTTTCTAGGGCCATCTTTAGATTTCTTAAGGTGAATGCTCCAACCAGCCCGCCAAATTCAAAATTTCTTGCGTTTTTTGCAATTTGCAGGCCAGTGCTAGGTTGTGTGTTGATTAAAATATTATTCGCGGCTGTAAGACGTATGTAGTTATAGAAATACAATCATCAAAATCATCAATACAACGCTCAGTTCATAAAGCTCTAGGAATGACTTTTTCTGTTTTTTTTTTTGTTCCTAGGCCTTTATGAACTTGGAGGGATGTATTGGTGATTTTGATGATTAAAAAAAAACCTAAGAAAATTTGAATTTCGCGGGCTGGTTGGAGCATTCACCACTGGACTTTAATATCATCTATTCATTAATGAAATTAAGAGAACATCTTCCTTCCGAGAACTTGAACACGTAAGAAAAAAGTAAATTTGATTCAATTTAACGCGAGAAAAAATGTTCTTCCGTTTCTTTTCAATTAAAAACATTTACGGCTGGCATAATGAGGCAATTAGAGGAAATGATGAAAAATACGTTTTGTGACGATTTAAGAACAAAAATAAAAAGATGAATGTACCATACAAAAAGTATTATTAGTATATTGCGAACACAGAAATACAGTGGCACAAATTAAGTAAAGCTATAAAAAGACTTTGTTTATTTACTTTGTCATTAAAGGGAAATGAAGTGTACTGTTACGCGTATTTTCTTGTAATCAAGAAGCAAACTGCAATGGAGGTGGAAAGCGAGAGGGAAAATAATAGGGTGATTTGTACTTTCATCTATTTTAAATCTACACAATAGGAATACGAATTTATCGAGACTGACCAGCAGTTTTACAGCTTTCAGAACAATGAAACCTTCTTTTTATTATTATTGAAACGCTCTTTGTCAGATCACTATCCCGCCTAGTGGTAAGCGATCATAGTTGCGGTCGACAATGGAACACGCTCGACTATAAGTAACCTATTCAGTTTTGATTTTAAGTACCCCCAGGTTGTACCGATAATTTTTTTTTATATTCCAAAACACGGAATAAATTTACATAGTTTTCCCTATAATTAAAGAAATACCATTCAATTGACCTTGTACTCAATCGGTTTGATTCCGCGCGAAAATCTAAGCCGCGTCCTTCGATTCGTCCTTCAATCAAGGATGTATCCTTGACTTTTTGGTATGTAGGCTTAAATGCTAATGGCAAGATATATGGGGGATTGGAAACGTGCAATTATAAGGTTTTACATGGTTGAGGGGAAACCTGACCTTTGTTTTACACGGAAAACGTTTCAATGGGTACTCGATAGCCATTGTCTCAATAGAGACCAATAAAATCAAATACATTACGGGTCCTTCGAGCCGGATGATGCAGAAAGAAATAAGAATTAGTCGGGTGAAAGATTTTGTAAAAGCAAGTACAGAAAAAAATTTGAAGTGTAAGCTTTGAAGGATTTCCCGATTTGTAAGTATAATGCGTCTGTGTGAACCCTTTTCTTAGTGATTCCTGAGGAGGAAAACGAATGGAATGTTGACCGCAGGACCGGTTTCATTGTGTTCCAAATAAATAGACTTTTTCATATAAAATACATGTGAAAAATTTGGTTTACAAGCCTGTTTCTGTGTTATCTCAAAAGTTTTACTCATATTTTGCTTTGACTGAAATTAAATCAAAATAACTAACAACGTGAACAATTTATATTGTATGTTTATCGGAGTGTACAACACACTTTCCAAAATAATTTGACTTTCACGGAAAACTCGAGTCGATTGATCTTCATTTGTCAACATTGAATTTGCATTTCCAATTTGTAATCTACAAAGACCCTAATTTTTGGGGATCCCTTGCAAAGTTGATCTTTGAGGCTTCGAGTCGGACGCGTTTCACCATGATTTTTTCTCAAGGGATTTTTGCAGACAACCAACTAAATTGGAAAGTCTAAAAATAGCCCGCAGTTTCGTATTCTGAAAATTTTATTTCTGTTAATAAGAACAAGATTTTTTGCTGCTTATTAAATATAAGTAAATGTTTAAGTAGGTTTAGAAAAAAAACAATAAGCTGAAATCGTCTAATACTGGACATGGGCCTGCCTGAAGCACGGGCTCGTCGACAAGCTCTCTTTTATGTTGATCTTAAAAACAATGGCCTACAATATTTAAAAAAGTACGTTCCAAAGACAAAATTACGAGGTTTCACGACGGAAATAACTAGGAAACATGGTTAGCGGAAAACAGATTACTGTGTCGCTCATCACAATAATCTGAAATCCCAGTACCACGTTTAGAGTTATTTTTAACCAAGAAACGTGGAGATTGACCCTTCTATCACTGGATAAAATTAAACGTGCTAGAGGCGTGCCGACAAACGACGTTGTTAATGAGTGATTGCTTTTTAACAGTTGAAAGAGAAGGTTAACGTATTTTTCCGGTAATTTTGTGTCTCATTAATTTTCTGAGGTAGGGAAATTCTTGGGATGACACAGTGTTAGCAGCAGTAAAAGCAGATTTCGTTGGTTGCGTTGTTTGAATATTGTGCATTTATTATTTGTCTGTCTGAGTAAATCGAATTTATAAGTACCTAAAGCTTACGAAGATGCGAGCTCGTCACACGCAGGTGGAGTATGAATGCGAGAGTGCGACATGATGCTAATCGTAGCATCATTGTCTCTCGCATCGAACTATGAAAACGTATCAGCGTTTTCATAGACATTGAAAAACAATCATTGAAAACGTACCATCGCGGTCGTCGCCTTTGTTATGAGACCTCTAAAATTAAAATCAAACAAACAAACATTTTTCGTTTCTTACATCCTCAAACTCAATAAGAGGTTATTTAAAACTCGTATCGTAAAACAGGTTATTATAAATCATCTACGAGTATATCCATAATGATTCTGAAAACAATTTCAGTACCTAAGTAATTTTATACGCCTTGCTTAATTTTTACCCTTATAAGCTCTTGAGTTGCAAGCGAAGGCATTAGCATTAACTCGAGAATTATTAAAAAACCAATTAACTGATTCATGATTTCATGAAGGAAATGAGATTTCAAATTAATTTTTATTACAGTCCTTGGTATAATTTCGACAGCGCTTTCCTGCGTGACGTCATTTTACTTTAACATCTGTTGCTCCAATATGTCATAAGTATTGACCCAGTCATTTGACATGGTATAAATTTGTTGATGCAGTCATTTGACATGATATAAACAATTGCCACGGATATCCGGCGTTGGCGCAGATTCAAAGAGAACTTTGTTTATTTAGCATTAATATTATTGCGAAATTGGAAATGGTGATTGGGTATTTTCCTTTGATTATCCAATTTAATTGAATGGAAATGGGATTGATAGCTGTGCATATATTTAAAGGGCAGTGTTCAAGTACAATACTGTACCGTTCTATCTACCAATAGTTAAACTTTAATTTTTCATGAAACGTAAACTTTCCGTGCGCTCGATTTTAAGGGTGTTTGATGGATGTTTAATACATACAATTAAATATAAAATAAAATCAAGTATCTCCAGTTAAACTTGACTATTCGTTTATAATATTTTCTTAGTTATTCATTCGTAAATAAAGAGCCGGAAAAGTTGAGTGAATTCCGGATCACTATTTTCTAACAATACTGTTACATCCGGAACCGCTAAGAGCTTCTATATCCTGCATTTAGCGGCTTTGATTTTATTTATTTCCCTAAAGAATATCTATCGTTTATCGGGAACTGTAGCTTGTTCTTAGAGGAAAATTGACGATTTATTTTACAGAAGGTTATGTTTGTGCCAGCGTGTGTAAAAAGGCCACTTTAGTAGATTCATATTAATGACCGACGAACTTCGCTCCGCCTATCAGTCGATTCTTTTTTTCTAAAATAAATGTAGCCTAAGTTACTCCTTATTACATCAGCTACCTGTCAATAAAAGTCCCGTCAAAATCGGTCCAGCCATTTCAGAGATTAGTCGATACAAACAGACAGACAGACAGACAGACAGAATATGTTATTTTGGTGTATTTACCGTATATATGTTCATATACACGTAGTAAAAATGGTTATTTCAATATTACAAACAGACACTCCAATTTTATTTATATTTTATTTTATTATTTATAATTATGTATGTCTATATTGATGTATAGAAAGGTGTAATAGGTGTATAGACTAGCGACTCGCTCTGGCTTCGCACGGGTGCAATGCTGATCACTACATAGTATTATTTCTCGTAAAAAATAAAGGATAAAAATGGTTATTGTTTGGTTATCCATAAGAGATAGACATATACTATATCAGGTTTTTGTGCAGATCTTTTTAAGGAGTAAAATACTGTAGTACGTTATTTTGATGGGTGCGCCAAAGTTCACCTAAATTTTCAACTCCGATAATTGGAAATCCGAAAATGTCCTTCCTAACATTTTTCATCCTAACAATCACAATTCCTAACTACTCTGTCTCTAATGTTCATATTCCGAAACATTCAACTTCATAATGTCAGTAGCAATAAACATCTATTATACTTTTATTTGTTTTCCTATATTTTCTAAACATATATAGATTTCTTTTTATTTTATTTATAGCGGTGTGTACCTGCAAAGATATACATAGCTTAGGTTAGAACTGTGACCGACTACGCTACCTCGAAATTGGTCGCGAAATTTGTCTGTATTATGGTAATTATGTTTAGGGATAAAAGCGTTATGATAGAAAACAGTAGGAGTTTAAATATATTTACATTAACGATATTATTCATTACAATTTTCGGAAACATGAGTGTTATGAACATCGCTGGTAGCACTACAAGTAGTATGAATGAAAACTTAAGGATGAAAAATTTTAGGAAGGGTGATCATTCGGATTACAAATCGTTAGGAAGAACAATTTCTGGTAATGAACTTTTGGTGAGCCAATATGGACCCTATTTTGATCTATCTCGTAGGGTTCAGTCAGCGTTTGCAACGTAAGCGCAAAAAAATGTGTTAATTTACGATATCTGTGTATTGATTGAAATTTCTGTGTTTCTCTACTATATTATGCATGTATTATACATATGATTATATACTTTTCTCTTGAATCACTCTATCTATTAAAAAAACCGCATCAAAATCCGTTGCGGAGTTTTAAAGATCTAAGCATGCACAGGGACAGACAGACAGCGGGATGCGACTTTGTTTTATACTATGTAGTGGTGTAGTGATACAACAATCTGTTTCATTTTTGTTTGATTGGAAAAAAATGACGGTTTCGGGTACATTGAATTGTTTGCTGATTCTACTGAAGTGGCCTTATCAATCCGCTGTATATATTATAGATTTGTGACGATGTTTGGTATTTTCAAAAGACTTGGAGAACTTAGTGTTTAGGTGTTGCTTCACCTAATGATTTTGGAAGTGAATTAAAAGGGCTTAAATATTTTTCTATGGGCAGCTGGGAATTATTATTAGGAATACAGTCTACTGAATATAAGCATGTGATAAGTTCATTTGTAATGATTTACATTGTTGTCACTTTAGGGTATCGTGTTACAAAAATGTTTTCTTTGTTAAAGTGATTTTGATTTACTGTTCATTTTTGTTAGTTTTTTCTCTGAAACTATTTTCCAATAAGTTTTTAACTCCTGACTGGCATTTTTATCTGGTTTATTGAGTTGATAGAAAGTAGTGTAAGTAGTTGCGTGGTATCGCATATTTTAATATTCAGGTTAAAAAGGTATTAGTATGTGATACTTTAACATACTTTTATGGCACAATATCACTAGATATAAGATAAAAAAGTGAATAATAGTAGATATGACTTGTTAGCATTGAGTGCGAGTATAGATATTATTAAATAAAATTGATAAATTTAGTAGAGCATCAGCTTTTCCGAGTTTCTACACGATGTGCCCAGAGGTCCCAGGTTCGATTCCAGCGGGGGCAAAATTTTGGCTCGGTTTTGTTGGTGGTAGGACTTGTTCTAACCTCCACTATCATGTCTAAGTCTGTCGCCAAAGCAACAATGTTAGCAGCATTGTTGTGCTCCGGCAGTTAGAGGTATGATAGCCAGTTCCTCTGTGTTTTAGAGGATTCCGGGTAAAGCTCGCTTCCATCTTCGGCCTAATCATCACTTTCCATAAGGAGAGATTTGGGCCAAGAGTTTCCCCATTTTGTATTTTTTTAAAAATGTGCTAAACTTTTCAGGACTTGGCGAAATCGTTTAAAGTTTTATTTGATCTGGCTTCGTTAGTATTAAACAAAAGTTTCAGTGACAGCTATGCTATAGTAATATAATAAAGCTGAAGATTTTGTTTGTTTGTTCGTATGTTTGTTTGTCTCTGGAACTACCAGTCGGATTTGGAAAGTTCTTACACACATTCAGGAGTAAAGCTATAGGGGAACGGTAAAAAGGAGATATGCGCGTACGAAGTCGCGGGCAAAAGCTAGTCTTTCATATACCTTAAGTATTCTTAAGGATGTCACTGCTACTAATCTAAACTGCTTCTAGTTATGTTTCCATAAGGAGTAATGTTATTAAACTATTGAAGCTGCTTTCAGACTATGCTATAATATAATAGCATATTATAGCATAGAGCTCATAGAAAGGCAATATCGCGCACCATATATTGTTATGGACACGTTCACACTGTACTATACTATATATTTTTGACAATGTATGTAGTGCGATATTGTTGTGCTATAAGCTATATACTCTACTAGCTGACCCGCACCACTTTGTCTGCGTCACATTTTCCATTAATGCTCCGCTTCTATTTGTCTTAGCGTGATGATATTATAGCCTATAGCCTTGCTCGGTAAATGGGCTATCAAACACTGAAAGAATTTTTCAAACCGGACCAGTAGTTCCTGAGATTAGCGCGTTCAACCAAACAAACAAACTCTTCTGCTTTATAATATTAATAAATATTAGTATAGATGTTATATATTATAGCGTAGTCTAAAAGCAGCTTGATCTACTGTGCTAATAGCGCATAGCTAAACTTGAATATTAGTGATCGCTTCAAATGATATTTCATTTTAGTGTTTGCTCTTTGCAGGTTTTCCGAAGATTTTTTGAAAACACTTAAATAGGCCCTACCGTTAAGTGTTGAGCTCATAAATCATTTCAAATAGAGGATTTTCCTGAAAAAAAAAATAAGCAATGCTATTTAGTCCGTCAATCAGCTTTTCCTCAATTTTTTTTTTCGCCATATTTTTTGGTATGGTACTAAATCGAATTTAACTGACGTTTGTTTTTTGGAAAACATCCGTTTTATTTAATTTAATAAAGCATGATACCTTCTGACAAATATAAACAAGCCTACTTTTGAGTCCAACCTTAACTAAAACACCCCAAAACATTACTACGCTACATCAAAAGATTTCAATTCGGAACACCCAAAAACTTGGGGTCAAGATCCCTCTATAACAGAATATATTTCCCGGAGATCCCTCGTGGAAATGAGGTCTTTTGCGAGGCTACTTGATTATAATAATGAGGCTAGCGTATTAGGCTAGGTCCTTCCAAGAATAATTGTGAATGGCTTTTAGTCTGCGTGTGTTCTTTTAAGTAATCTATTCTTTTGTTTTCTTTTTTTTTGGATAGTGTATTGTTTCATTGGCTGAATGCAATGTCCACAGTAACTCATACTAATATGTGTTTCTATAAATAAAATAAATCCAAATTTTCACAGATTAATTAAATAAAACCTTCAAGAAACAAAAAAAAATAGGTACCTCTTTTTAGGATTTTGAGAAATTACTTCATTTTTGAGAAATCAACTCATTATTTTTGGGAATACGGTCTTTATGTAATGAATCTGAAAATACCTTCATCTTCAGCCAAATAAGCCACCAGTTAATATTTAATTACAAAGCACTTTGAATAAGTCTAGACATTTCTAAGCCACGCTTTTATCTGCCTGACAACATACCTAATAACTACTATTGCCACTTAATAATTCCTTCAATGAGCTTTATACGTGAAATCAAAATTTTACTTAATTAAAATACAGTTAGCGAAATGGGTACTTGAGTGTATCTACACCAACTTTAAATTTTGCTTAACAACTGTTTTAAGAGCTCTAACTGCTGGAGCTCGTGGCTTAATAATAACAGCCGCACAGGTCGATCTTCACGATGGGGTTGGCATATCTGAATAGACAAAAACCCCCAAAAAAAAGAGAATAAAAAAAATAAAAAAAAGGTCGATCTTCAAGGTTAAGCAACGCTTGCCGAAGTTGGTCTGTGGATAGGTGACCATCTTAACATAAATCGAGTTTTCTCCGTGCCTCGAAAAGCACGTTTAGCCGTTGGTCCCGGCTGTCATTTGAAGATCTTTGGCAGTCGTTACGGATAGTCAGAAGCCTGAAAATCTGACACCAGTCTTGCCAAGGAGAACCGTGTTACCCATTTAATGGGTTGTAGAAGTATGGTAGGCAGCGGCTCCACGTAGAATACTGGTATTCAGCTAAATCCGGTGTGACTGGAAGCCGACCCCAACGTAGCGGGGAAAAGGCTAGGCAGATGATGAACTGCTTTAAGAGCTTTCAATAGACTTGATACTAATTCCTTCTTTAAATTTGGATGGGTAATCATCAAATGACTTGCCCCGCTCTGAGTGAAGCGAAAGAGAGTGTCAGACTCTTACTGACTAAAACCCAACCGTGCTCCTTTAGCAGCCCTTTGCGTTCCAGGGCCGCGGTAACTTTCGAACAATTTCACAACCCTGGCTGGTAATTATTCCCAAAGAAGTTGTTCATATTTCATTACATCAATTCCTACAATTGCTTTGTTTGCTATGATTTTGTTGCTGGAACAATAGAACCACAAACACACTCCCAACATAATTTACACAGACAAACCTGAAATTACTCCGTCAAATACTACGTAAAACCTCAATAGTATATAGTCGGCTAATTAAAACGAAAACAATGGTTCCATTGACGTCTGTCACTACGACGGTAGTTAATAAGTAGATAAATAACAGAGGTACATCAGCATCAGCTGGTTATACAAGCCAAGTTTCGCCCCAAGTGGTGAATAATTTGATTGTTTGACGGAAAATTCTTTTTATTTGTGTGAAGTTTTGATATGGTACGTTTTTTTTTTAAGGAATACAATTAGGTATAATAATTCATCTCTTTCTACCTACTCGAGATGTGAAGTTTGGAAACTTCAACTGAGTTTGTAATGAATGGTTAGTTGAAACGGGCTTGGTTAAAATGTTTTAGGATGTGGTTGAAACTGCCGGGCCCTTTCTGTAGTGCATCGGAGATAGCTGTGTAGTGATTTGCAAAAAAAGTCGCATCACTGATGCGGAGAACGTGGGGTCAGTCGCCATTGTTGGTCAGTCATATATGGTGTAATAAATATACTGTAAAATATTTTCCAGTTTAATAAGACATCATATTCGAATATAATACAAAGTTGATTCCATGATCAGAGGCATTTCAATTAACATTTTTTCAAAACAGCTTTCACCTACTTTTTTGTGGATCTTTCAATCTAAGTAACTGGCCTAAAATCGTTCCCTTCAGCACACTTCTAATTTTTGGGAAGAACCACAAGTCGCATGTAGCTATATCCGACGAAAAATGTGGATGTGGACAGGCAATAACGTTTTACCGCAAAAAACGCAAATTAGAAGCAACGTGTGTCACGGCGCGATGTCACGATGAAGGCCACCGCAGCTGAAGGCCAAAAAAAATGTTTCCAGAAATTTAAACTAGCCAAGGATTTATTCAAATTTGATTTAGGTAAGCTTGTTATTTTGGTCCAAATAAAACTCTTCTTCCTCTCGACGGGTCTCTTCACTTTCCTGCGCCAAGTCAACCGATCTTAGGTTGTCATCACATGTGATTGGGCTTCTTAGGGTCTTTTTTCATAGAGGCTCACCAGGTCAATGACGGGCGGCCTCTCCCTCTCTTTTGTTCTGGGATGTTCATTGCAGTTTGAACCACATGGTCTTCGCTTCGTCTTCTGACATGGCCATACCAGCGAAGGCGGTTTTCATATGTTCTCATAACGGATTTTATCCAGCCGCGTTAGCGTCTCGCCCTCGCCAGAGCATGCTCATTTCACTGGTAGCACGAAATTATACAGGTTTCGGTTTTGTTCATGCGTCTTATTTATGGTCCAGCGTTTAGACGAGTAGAGTAGCATAAAAAATTGTCGTATAAAATTATTCGCTGCCCCAGTGCTAGTCACACTCCCACCCGATAGAGGTCCCCCACACTAACATTGAAATTTTTCTCCCTGTTAAAGTTCATCCGATACAGCCCGCTTACAGACAGACGGAAGGGCGGAAAGACAACGGAGGCTCAGTACCTAATAGAGTTCTGTTTGTTACTTTTCGGGTATTGAACCCTGAACTGTAGGTAATTTCTTTTAAGAATTCACGCAGTTTGGTTTTATTTTTTATTTTTATCAATTAAGTCTGTTGCTCAAATGAAAAACTAAAAGCTTTTTTAAAACTGCGTACCCACGCAAGTGCAATCAAAACTCAATTAAGATCAAAGTACGTGTTTTAAAACGACGCCATGTCATGAATCTCTATTCAAAACTAGATTTGAATTAAGTTAAAAATCAAATCTATCATTTACATCGTTGTAGTATAGAGACCTTAGTTTCTGAGAAGATAATTATTATGAAAAATATTTTACAAGTAAAAGGTTGCTTTTCTACTAAAGATGTACGAGGTAATGAGCTTAAAATTCCAGTCAAACTTATCGCAGCTCTGGTGCAAAAGGGTTAGCAAAAAAACTTTTTACAAAAAAATTCAACCGACTTCCATATAAATAAAAAACGTGTTTTTGTTAGTTTCTTCGTATTTTTTTGACACCGACTTCCAAAATTTAAGTTATTTTTTACTTTGTAGTGTTTTTTTTTATTTGGAAGTCGGTTGTTTTTTTTTTTTATTTTCACTTTTTATTGATACCCCATACCTAACGACACCACTGCAAAATCGCAGGAAAGCAAAATACGCAACTTGGATCACTTGATCACTGAAACAAATTCCAGCTATTTCGATTTCAAATACAAAATTCATAACCGATTTTGATAAAATTTAAAGAAAACCAATCGACAAGTATATCCTTTCAGATTAATCAAGAATTTTTCAAATCAGTTCGGAGACGGAGTTATGAGGTAACAAACATAAAAAAACAACCGAATTGAAAACCTCCTTCTTTTTGGGTAGTCGGTCAAAAACTAGGTATTTTTACATAATAAAAAAACGTGTGAAGAATATGTGCAAAGGATGCGAGTGTGGAATGTGTATAAACCGCTACGTATCCTCGCATCACTCGGCTACATATCTACGGTTTCACAACACCGCCGCCACGCGCCCTCGCACCGCGTAAGCGCACACAGCTTTGTTGGAGCTTTTTATTTTAGGGATGGGAAATCATCCAATGACTTCTCCCGCTCTGAGCGGAGCAAGAGGGAGTGTCAGACTTCTACTGACTAAAACCCATCCATGTTCCTTCATTGCCCTTTTTGTTCCGGAGCCACGGTATCTCTTTCGATTAGTCCCGCGACTCCGACAGGCTGGTGGAGCTTTCATTTCATTTACAGCTAGGGACTAGAATTCCCTGCCGGTTTCTATGTTTTCTGGTAGCTACAACCGCGGACTTCAAGTCAAGAGTGAATAAGATACTTCATCTCAAGCGTGCTCCATTGTCGACCTCATTATCGCTTTCCTAAAGGTGAGATTGTGTTCAAACGCTAGCCTATTAATTAAAAAAACACCGCCACAAAATTTTCAGCAGTACAGCTTCACACCGCCTAGCTAACTCGCACAACTCTATGTAAAAGGTACCCTAAGGTGGCCTGTCCATTGACGCGGAGCGAGACACCGGAGCGGCGGAGAAATTGTAACCAATGAAATTGCTTAAACTCTCCGCACCACGTGAGGCACTGAGATTTTATACAATTCCATTGGTTAAAAATTTCTCTGTTTCTCCGATTTCTCCGCTCAGCTGCCTCACTCCGCGTCAATGGACAGGTAGCCTAAAGGTTGAACCGCATTTTTTTCAATTTTTTTTACACAAATTCCCTTCACAGACTATTTATTTATTTAACAATTTATGTACACACACAAGTAGATAAAAAGAAGACAGAAAATAGGTACAAAGGTGATGCTTATTTCTAAAGAAATCTTTTCCAGCATACCTGCGAAAGGAGAGCCAAATAAAAGAGATGTAGATACGTGTGTAAAAGTTAAAAATAAATCAATAAACTTTAAATATAACATAAAATACATAAATATTACTAAAATAAACATGACGCTAATATATGCTAAATAATATTTGAAGATAAATGAAAAATAAAAAAAAACATACTTGCAACTTCGACGGTACAGAAAGGTAGTGTTCTGAAAGAACACTACCTTTTTGTACCTCTTTTTTAAAAACTGTAAGACTGTATTTCTTTAGACCCTACATATAAAATGTATAACACCAGATCCTCAGATAATCCTAATACAAGCGATGAATGAGTAAACCTCACTAAGTACGAATCGACCATCGATCACGCATCGAGTTAATAATAAATTTCAAAGGCATGTCGCCGTCGCTGAGAACTGAGGGTATTAGAAACACCTGTCCCGTACTACATAATATGGTTTAAGCGTTTAGGAAAGCTTACGCTTACTGCTGCAATGTTTAATCCGATACGACTTTAATATAGAGCACATGGGATTTGGACATGTAACTTATGTGCCTAGTAATAAAATTGGAATTCGTTAAACGAGTAAAGTGTAGGGATACATTCTAATTGAGCCTTATTTGGATATACTTATTACAATGAGCCGGATGAAAATAATACTATGCAGGAGTTGAGACGTCGTTAAAACCTGGCCAAGTGCTAGTCAGTTTTGCACATAAATGGTTCCGTACCATAAACCGAAAAATCTAGTTTTTTATGGCATACGTTTGACCACTATCTCAGTTAAGCTACGATGTTAAGCGATGATGCGGTCTAAGATGGAGCACGCCGTTTTTAGATTATTCTTGTTGTAGCCGTAAATAAAAGAAAGAAACACTCAGTGAAAATTGCAACTGTCGACCAAATGTGTGTGTGGTATGATAGCCAGTTCCTCTATGTTAGAGGATTCCGGGTGAAACTCGCTTCCATCTTCGGCCTAATCATCACTTTCCATCAGGTGAGATTTGGGCCAAGAGTTTCCCCGTTTTGAAAAAAAAAAAAAAAAAAAAAATGTGGTGAAGATGATGAGCTATACAACCTGCTGACAGACCGACGAACGGAGAGCGGAGCCTCACCAATAGAGTTCTGTTGATCACCCTTCAGTAACGGAACCCTTATAAAGCTGTTGGAAACAGAAAGTACTTAGCGCTCCACATCGCAGAAGACCGCATAACTTGGAAATGCGTCGTAGAACAGTGACGAATCGACGGAGAACAAGTGCCCTGAATTTTGCTGAGATAGTAATAAATTCATTTTTTTTGTTTTTCTGAAAGACGTATTAAGATAATATAAGGTTAAGGCCGTACCCTGACCAAATAACCTTGAGCATTTTTTTTTTTTTACCTTGACCCTCAATAACAGCGCAAGAGATACAATAGACATAATAAAATCGTTATAAAATCTAATTTTGGTCGTTTGAAAAATATATCAACCAAAATGCTCATAATTAAATTGCCTATCCATTAGTGTAAGTACAAAATCAAAATAATCGTCCGTTTTCGAGAAGATACATGTTTTCAGTAATTTTTTTCTCATTTCTGTAATTTTGTTGTGAGGAGATTAATTAAACATTATACATAGTAATAAAAATCTACCATTTTGAAGCCAAGATTATGTAGAAATTTAATGTATTTTTTATAAAACTTGAAATTTCTTTTGGATAACGAGTATATAGCTCCAAAAACTGCACAAAAAACGGCTAGCGCTGCGTTTTGCACGGGGACGCGCCAACAAATATCACATGATTTGCAAAAAAACACCGTTATACCAAAATAATATATTTAAAATGAGCCGTACGGAAGTTCTACGAAAACTCGCTGACAGTCTGGTGTCTAAATGTTGCTAGTTACTGATAATAGAATCTCAAACTAGCTATTTGGCCTTCGTATCGTCTAGCCGGATTCCGTCATCGGGGCTAATTTCCTTCGTTTAACCTAATCTTCAATATTAACAGGTCGTTAATTGGTTAAACTTACACGTAAATATTAGAAAAGTAAACAAGATGATCCGGAAACACACTTACGTCACCCGTTTTTGGGGTTCTGCAGCATTTCGCAAAATGGTACCCTCTATTTCCTCTACATCGATGACGTTTGAATAATGTAGTGTACCACATATTAGACGAGGCAACTATATTCTTCTAGGGATGAAAATAACTAAATAACTGATGGCACATTATCGTGTTGGTATCATTGGATCCTAATCCAAAAGATTATTTATTTCTTACATGCCTTTGGTACATTTTTATTTGACTCAATATTTTCTAATTTCCTTCGCTTAACTTAATTTTCAATATTAACAGGTCGTTAATTGGTTAATCTTGCACGTAAATATTAGAAAAGTAAACATGATGATCGGAATATACACTTACATCACTCGTTTTTAGGGTTCCACAGCTATTTCGGAAAATGAATTCCTCTATTTACCTACTCTACATCGATGACACTTGAAAAATGTAGTGTTTCACATGAAAGACGAGGCAACTATAAACTTTGACCGATCTATCTATCTATCAATTTTTTTATTTAAATCAATATAGTGAGTAATCCGATTCTAAAGTAAATAACAACTGTAGTTTTACCTTCACAACTTCAAATAAATGCATTTATTTTGCCAATTAAATATTTATAGTTGGATCTTTCATGAGTCTACGACACAAAGAGACTTGTTGATTGTCATTGCGTGGAGTCTGGTTAGTCCCCCTATGCTCCGGTCCCGCAATGCTCCACTTGTAAAACACCTATTAAAGAATTTCGCTATTCACGAAATTCTTCGATATTTTTTAAACACTGGAAGGTACAGTTGGAAATAAAATTGTTTGAATACAATTAGTTTAAAAAATAATTATCGTAATTTGCACTAAGCGTCAGTAATTGAATAAAATTTTACACTGTATCAGTTTTCTTCATGACTGTGTGTGAGAGTGATTTCGAGCGTAGCTAAACTTTTTAGAGGCTTTTTGCGAGTTGAGCATAGCGGGACTGGAGCATAGCGGGATTAACCGGTGGAATGTAGGGAGAATGGTCGATGGACCGTAGAAGGACAGTGTTCGAGACACATATTGGCCTAGCAAAGGTTCAGTGCCTCTCGTCGCCCAGTTGCCCACAATAGGGAATATGCATGAAAAAAGTATTAATGATCTGAACAGTTTATCTAAAAGTATTCGAAAATATAATAATAGCGGTGAAATTAGAATCTAAATTGCTCGAAAAACGAACGAGATACAATTATTTTAAACAAACATATCTGTCCCTCTCGTGAAAACGCTGTTTTCTGGGCAGCTGTATAGTCGTCGTGTAATTTGACGTCACATTACGTATCGGACTTTTCTTTCTAACTTTAGTCTCAGAGCTTTATAACTTCGTAAATGATGAAGGTATTTAAAAAATAATTTCATGATTGTTTACTAGAGCTAAAAAGTATTTTATTTTGCAAATAAAAAATAGTATGCATATTCCCTATTGTAATCTGCCATGACGTTGCATGTCACTAAATATGGACAGCAGGTTGATACTGTTGACATCTCGCCATGATCACTTAGGTGGAGAAAACGACAAGTGAGCTGTCATGCCATCTCGTTTGTGTGGTTTGACAGCTCACTTGTCGTTAACTTCGCCTAAGTGTTCAATATGACATGTTTACAGAATCGCACTGACACCTGGATATGACAGGTAAACTTCAGTCTAAAAATGAACATTGTGCATGTGTATATTAACACTCACCCTGACTACCGAAACTTTGACTGTGCGTGGACCACGCACTAAATCGCTTTTTTTTGCTACTCGTACAGACTACATGAGACAATTTTCGCGTTGGTACGCTATTGGGTAATCTTGACGTCTCGATATTTTGCGACATAGATTCTGTTGAGGAGACAAAAAACCTTTCTTCCTAATACAAGGCAAATTGTGCCATTCAGATTGATTGAGTGTAGTAAAATATGTCTCAGTGAGAGATGGTTCTCAGGTGGATGTCGCGTCTTTGTTTTTCAGGTACGGTAGGAAATAAAAGCTAAGATTTTTTGTGTATTATCCAGCTTTGCTATTCGATTTATCAGACGCGTTTTACCTAATAGTGAGCAACGATTTGGTCAACAATGGAACATGTTTGTCTAAAGTAACACATTCCCATTTGAATGAATTAAATGCAACAACATAGACTGCTGCTTCTGGGTAAGCTCACTTCACCGTAATCTTTGTCTCCGTCATCTCTGACCTAGATTAAAGACAGAGCAAAGCCATCACAAAAAAAATGTCTTGGAAATTTACCACATTTTTCATCTGAATAAGTAAGATTTACGTGTTCATCCAGACTTCCTACTAAACTTTATAGTTCAAGTTTATTACGAGCTTTTAACTTCTCATAACTTGTCACTGCCCAGTTGCCTTGAGTGATGTGAATGCAGTAGGGAAATAAAAGTGTTGTAAAACTAAAAGTTAAGGCGCATCCCCGAGCAAAACGCAGCGCTAGCCGTTTTTTGTGCAGTTTTTTGAAGCTATCTACTCTTTATACAAAAGAAATATCAACTTATAAAAAATACACTAAATTTCTACATAATCTTGGCTTCAAAATGGTAGATTTTATTTTTTATTACTAAGTATAACTTTTAAGTAATCTCCTCACAACGAAACCACAGAAATGAGAAAAAAATACTGAAAACGTGCATCTTCTCAAAAACCAACGATTATTTTGATTTTGTACTTACACTAATGGATAGGCAATTTAATTATGAACATTTTGGTAGAAGTATTTTTTTCAAACGACCAAAATTAGATTTTATTACGATTTTATTCAACATTTTGAGCGTATCCGCAATTGTATCTCTTGCGCTGTTGTTGAGGGAAAAAATGCTCAAGGTTATTTGGTCAGGGTACGGCCTTAATAGTGCAGCAAACAGTGTTATTTACGTCATTCTATTTTGAAATAAGAATAATCTTCAGCCATCTTTGAAACTTGCATAATTCTATTTTCAAATGTTGGATTGAAGTTACTTTTAAGCTAGGCACACATTATTAGGTCGAGGCCCGGTATACACCAGTCTAACGAATCTATTCAAATTAGCGGAAGGCATCACGTCATAGCAATGTGATACCGGCTTTATTCATGACTTCTTCTGCATACTATTATTATTACTAAAACTAACTGACCCGAAAGCTGTCCTGTCCATTAAAAAAAGCAATTCGATCTAGCCGTTCAGAAGTCATCATCATCTTCTGCGTAGCCTTTTTCCAAGTATATTGGGGTCGGCCTCCAGTCAAACCGGATTTAGCTGAATACCAGTTTTTAACGTGGAGCGGCCCACTGGAGTCAGATTTAGTGGTTTCTGCCTGCTGACTGCTAAAGATCTACAAATGGCAGCCAGGGCCAACTGCTTAATGTGTTTTCCGATATGTTAAACTCGATATGTGAATCTAGCCGTTCACAAGTGAATAATAAATATTAAATGCTCATCGTTTACCAGGAAATCGCATTTCATTATTATTATTGTACTAATTTTGCCAATCACAATCCTAATTTTCTATACTTTTCTATTTACTTCTCAATATTTTGAATGTGAAAGGATAGATGCATGTTTGTTACTCTTTTATTCAAAAACTACTGAACGGATTTTGATGAAACTCACAGTAGTACAGCTTATACGTCAAAATAAAATATAGGCTATAATTGATAAAGCAAAAAGTAAAAATGACTTGTTGCTGGAGCTGCGGGTAGTAGCTAGATATTTATATAGATTAGTAAATCCTTAGCCTTTATAAAAATAAGAACTAACCTATCATCGGACTGCACTTTACAACACAACTCATAACCTTTACCAGACACCAAACCTACGTCATCTCACAAGGACATCCCACATCAGCACTCAGCGACCATACTCTTACACTCTAAGGGGGGAATGGGGGGTCCATTCCCCATTTCACGAGTCCCCTTAGTATAATACTTGCATTTGGGGACTCTCACACGTAAACCGGTGGCACTTGATGCCATTTATCAAAAGTGATTCCGCTTTTAATGCCAGATGACAGAAAGGAGAAAATGGCTTGCAGTTGGAATATTGATAGCTTTTGGATAGTTTCGGGTTACTGATATTTGAACGAGGCCTTTCCGTCGTGACTATGTACTTACTTGCATGAAGTCCTGAAAAGAGGTTGCATGGAATTTTACACGTGCCAGATTTACTGAAGTTCTAGAAGACTTCGATACTTCTTGAAATAAAACACGAAAGCATTGAGATTCAGAAGTAAGATTCATCGAAGCTCAATGAAAATATACTGTTTCAACAAAACATCTTTGATTTCATCTCATATTTCAGTCATTAAACAATACGGACGGGAATACTTTAGAGAAATAGGTATAAGAAATTTTCAACAAAATTTTAAATCATTAATGGTAGATGGAAAGTTACAATGTGTTCAACGGTGGAGCACGCTTTCCTAGAAGGAACCTATTAATTACTGCCTTAAAGAATCCTAAATTTAATTATGCCGTCTCGGAATTGATTTGAAAGAGTCACATGAATTCATGTGACTCTTTCAAACCTTTGACATGGATTGACATGGAAGGGTTTTAGTCGGTAAAAATCTGACACTCCCTTCTCTTCCGCCCAGAGCGGGAAATGAGAAATCATCAAATGACTCTTCATTTGATGATTTTCCACACTTAAGAAATAAAAAAAGGTTTGTTGTAGTTATGCCAATCCAATTTATAGGGAGGCATACCTAAACTTTAATTGAAACGTTGAAATGAAAATCTATACTAAAACTATAAAGTGTTAGAGTTTGTGAGGTTGTAGGGGGTAATCTCTGCATCTATAGAACTGATATTTTAAATTATTTTACCAATAAAAAGCCACGTTATTTGTGAGTCATCCTACTAATCTTCTAACTAATTTTATAAATGCGAAAGTTTGTGAGGATGGATGTTTGTTACCTACTCTTTCACGTCAGAACGCCCGAAAGGATCTTCTTGAAATTTGGCATAGAGGTAGATTATAAGCTGGAATATCACACAGGCTATGTATATTGTATATCCCGGGAGAATGTTCCTTAGGGATTACGCGGGCGAAGCCGCTGGCAGAAGCTAGTAAGATATATATTTACCCAAAAAATACCGCCCAACGAAATAATACTACGGGTCAGAGAGTCATTATATTTTTCTTATTTGGTTGTTTCAGGTTGAGCAGAAAGAGTGGTTGCCGATATGATCACCCCAGACCTATGAAGCTAAATTTTGCTCCAAATCGTAAGTAACGATATCTTATTTCTATCAATAGATTTTGTAGATTAAGATTACGGGCGGATTTCATCAATGAACGCAACCTGCTGATCGCGTTCAGTTTACCACGTTTGCGAGCTGTCAGTGTCATTATTTTTTGTGGAATATTGACAGCTGACGGCTCTTGAACGCAGTTTAGATTGTATTGATCGCGATCAATTTCTTTTGTGAAATCCGCCCTTAGTGTGGATGGGCATTCAGTTTGAGAGTACGAACATTTTTTTTTTGTATAGACTGGTATCTGGGTTGAGTATTTGGCGTTAATTAAGTGCTAAAACTTACTTGAATGCAAAGGTTTGAAGCTTTCTCAGGCAAGTAGAATTTGACAAAACTCTTCATAAATTCTGAATTTATCATCAGTAGGTACCTATTACCAAGCTTGAAAAAACGTTTTCGAACAGATAATACAAGTTTTGAGACTTATTTTCCTGTTGTGAACCATTGGCCATTGTTACCATCATGTCTGTAGCATCCTACTGTGTGTCGGTGTTCCAGCAAAAATGTATATAATGTAATAGTATTGTAAGTTTTCAATGTTTGCTAACTACGTCTACATTCTATGATAAAATAATTTACGGAATATCCTACTTAAACATAAACATTGACTTCCGTGTATCTTGACTTTGACGACTGCTTGACAACAAACATTTATAAAAATATATTTTATTCATTATGTACTCATGAAGTATTTCGGTATGTAATTCAAAGACATCGTTCATTTGGTTACTTCCTGGTTTTTCATGGAGATTCCGTTTGATGATATAAAACTTTTCAGACGTTATAATTTGTGTGACTGTAAAAATAAATTGACAAGCACAAACATATGAAGAGTGACGTCAAATGTGATTGCCTGACTGGTCATCATTTGTGTCGTGTGGTGTCGTGACTCTTGAGGAAACGGTGTCTAGGAAGTGTTGCTGAAAATAGGGAAGCAATCGTTTCATACACTTACGTAATTACGTTCCATTACGCAAGAAACGTGTGAAACCTTCTAAAATCTTTAGGACCACTGGATTTTTAGGGTTCCATACCTGAAAAGGAAAAAAAAAACAAAAAAAAAGTTTATTTTTGGTTATTGATTGTTTTCTCAAATCGTTCTATTAGCAACCCATTTTATTACAGTTCCGTAGCCAAATGATAACCAACGGAAACCTATTATTAAGCCTATGCTATCCGTCCATCAATCTGTCTGTTAGCGGGCCGTATCTCATGAATTTATTATAAATAGTAAACAGTTGACATTCTCAGAGTTTGCATTTCTATTGCCGCTATAACAGCAAATAAAAAAAATAATTTGAAAATAATGAAAGAACACGTTTTTTCGGTTACGGTACGGAACCCTTCGTGTGAGCAGAGCCCGAATCGCACTTGGCTGGTTTTTTAACTTCAAGTCATTCAACGTTTTACCTATTCTGATTACGAAAGTTAGTTTGATTCAAGATTACTTAGTGGCTACATCATTAATTTCTTCCTCTTCAAGTAGGTATTTGTTTCGATCTATACCTATTCGAATTAATTTCTGAACTTTCTGATTTCTTTATTATTTCGGAATTGAAAAACTAGGATTGAGTTTGACAGAAAACCTTGAAAGTTCGAGTCCTAGTGGACTGGACGATATTTAGAGACTTTTGTTTTATTTCTACCGAAGGCTTGTGAAATAGTTATGGAGTTGGTAATTCTTAGAAATGTTCATTTATTTTAGTCATTCGTAGGACTCATTTTTTTTCTGTAGTTATGTTGTCCCACGGCTGGGACACTTCCACCTTTAAGTTTATTAATTTTTGTTTTCTTTATTTAAGGCAACTGTGGCCCATACAATACACTTTAATACTGAAACCTGATGCAAACCTGCTTTGTTAGTAACTTAAATCCGAATTGATAGAAATCTACTCTTTCATTACTTACGCTTTATGCACCCAGATACATGAGATAATTCAAATGAAGTGTTCTGGCCAGCTAAACTATATCGAATTAATAATCAGCTTGGTCTATTGTAGTCTAAAAAGGCCACTTTAGCAGAATCAGAAAGCAAATAACGCTACCCGTCACTGTCAAAATTTTCCCAATCAACCTTGAACCTAATATGTTAGCAATAAAGATGAAAATTAGATTTGACAGATTGCTGTGTGATTAATATGATTTTCCTAAAGTGGCCTTTCAGCCCCCCTGTCCTACGCCTTCGACATTTTGTGTGTGTCAATTGTTTTTTTTTTTTAATAGTTGTTCCATTTGCGGACCACGCTTTGCGATACTCAATATAAAATCGAGAACTCGTTCAATCCACTGCTAATACAGTAAGCGATGTCTGTAACTCCAGTTGCACAAAACATAGCCACTGTAAAGACAGAAATCTATACTAATACTAGTTGTCCCCCGCGGCTTCGCTCCCGTCAAATAGCAACTTTAAAAAAAAAAATTAAACCTCTTCCTAATAATAAAAAATACGACAAAAAAAGAATTAGTGAAATCGGTTCTCCTGTTCTCGAGATTTGAGCTTAGCAACACATTCAGCAATTAATTTTTACAGTTCCGTACCCAAAGGGTAAAAACGGGACCCTATTACTAAGACTTCGCTGTCTGTCTGTCTGTCTGTCTGTCACCAGGCTGTATCTCAAGAACCGCGATAGCTAGACAGTTGAAATTTTCACAGGTTTCACAATAAATATTTAAGGGGACTCCCATACAACAAACTTTTTTTTGCCGTTTTTATAGATAATGGTACGGAACCCTTCGTACGCGAGTCCGACTCGCACTTGGCCGCTGGTTATATTATAGATCATAAAGCTGAAGAGTTTGAACGCGCTAATCTCAAGAACAGCTAGTTTGGATTGAAAAAATATTTTAGTGTTGGGTACCCCATTGTCCCCCACACTATAACAGGAGTGGAGCTTTAACAAAAAATGTGGGGCACAGACAAAGTTGTGCGAGTCACCTAGTAAATTATAATGTAACTAAGCTTTTTTTTTTTTCTTTAGGGATGGGAAATCATCCAATGACTCCTCCCGCTCTGGGTGTAGCGGGAGGGAGTGTCAGACTTCTACTGACTAAAACCCATCCATGTTCCTTCATTGCCCTTTGTGTTCCGGAGCCACGGTGTCTCTTGCGAATCATCCCGCGACTCCGGCAGGCGTCGGCCCTTTCGGGCCCCTCTGTGTTGCTGACTCTCTTTGAGTAATGTAACTAAGCTTAGAGTCGCTTTATAATATTTGTGTAGTTGCAAAAGTCACTAAATTGTATGTGGTAACGAGTTACTTTAGAAGGTAGGTGATTTTGGACGCTCATACATTAAAGTGACTTACCTAAATGGTTCAACGCGTAGTATGGTACCGCAAATTAGTGTAGAACAGCGTTGTGTATATTTTCATTATATACCAGGACCATTAAGTATTAAGTCGAGCAATTTGTTTTAGTTATTATCGAAATTTCTAGCAAGAAAGCTTAGCGTTCATGATATGACTTTTTCTAATTTTGTCAAGACGAAATATATAGTTTCATAATAACAGAAATAATGAAAAATATTGTGCTATAGATTTAATAATGCCCACGGAGAAAATAATAAATACTGTGGGTAAGTACATAAGTCGTCCGAATTTTTGTTATCTGTACAATCAAAAATACATGAAGCCGAACTGTAATGGACTTCCATTACAGTTTTTAACTTGATTCTAGCAATTATGAAGCTGCTATATAACCTTATCTTTATAATAAACCTTTTTTCAGGCTCTATGATGTTGTTACCATACTAGGTTACATAACCTAACAACCTTATACAGCAAGTTATTTTTACCCGTACCTACGTACTTAATATTCAGTTCAGCCCTAAAACAACACAAAATTTTTCAACGCCAGCCATACAAGCAGTTCTCTTTTATCTTCGCAGATAAACAAAAAACGGAGCTATGAATAACGGGTAAGTACTCAAAATGTTGAGCACCCCTGACGATGACAGAAACTTTCTCATATTGCGGACATAAATTTACGGTGTTAACGTGGAGGTTGGCAGCGAATGGGACCGATTCTTTCTGGATTTGTTTTTTATAGATCCTTTATGTTTGCAACCCCTGGCAATTATGACTGGAGGAGCATATTGGGTGATTAGTCAAAATGTGTTTGGTTTTATTGAAGGTTCTATGCATTAGAAATGATTTAGTAGCTTTTCTCATGACCAAGTAAGTGTTTGGAGATATCTATTTGAAATACATTTGAACTTACATACATTTGAACTTACATTACATTTGAAAGCATTTACATTTGAAAACAAAAGACCTGATGACTTTGAATGTTTTAATTTAAAGAAGTAAATTTAATTAAAATTAGCACACTGGAATTTTCTATCAGTGACAATGGCGAACTTTTATTTTTATTCCCTGTTCAAAACACACACACTATATTCTAACTAGATGATTAGTGATCTAGACCTAACGGCAGCTGTGCCCTATGAAAAATGAAAAAAAAAAAAAAGATTTATGAAGGAAATCTCTTACCTACTCTTGAATCATAACACCATGAATACAAACAGGCCTACACCCAATTAGGCCCCCATTCCTATAATCCAAGGTAGCCGAATGTTTTCATTTAATTTCCGCCATATTTTCATATGAAACTCCCTCCAATAGGCGCCAAAATTTAAACGAGTCGAATAAATTGTAAAAAACCCGTGTTTCTGACATGAAAGGGCAGTTATCATGAATGCGGATTATTGCAAGTTGTTAAAGGGATTTATTGCCACCTGGGAGCTATGATATTAGTACCCTCAGTGGCAGGTGCTGTTAGGGTCAAAATGGGGAAAAATTGCTTGTGAAAGAAATTGCATTTTAAATCAGTTATGTTTGATTTTAAGAAATATTACCGTAGTCTTCTTCCATAGAACTTGGATTAAAATTTATATTTAATTAATTTAGGAACCTGTTCAATAAAAATATGTTCCAAGCAATTTTCAAACAATATAAATATTGTATGTACCAGTATGTGTCTGAGTTAAGATAGCAGTACACTCACAGAGAAAAGTATAGGTTTTATCTAAGCTAATATTTTAAAGAGAAAAAATGTTTGATTTGAGAGGTCAATATGTGGAGTTCGAGTAGGGCAGAAAAAAAGCTCGTTGCTGATAAAATTATGTAGCAAATAACAATAACTTTGTACTACTGCTAAAAGCAGCTAGCCTTGAATTTCACTCTTTCCTGAAAAACACCAGACCACGCATAATATTATTGTACGTAAATCGTTTCTGACGTATTTATTACTGAAACATCAACACACACTGCCATGGAAATCCGCAGTTCTCACCACCTCAGCGTGAATACTTAGGTGAAGTGAATTTGAAGTGAGCTGTCAATTCACCGCTTTAAAGGAATATTGACTTACGCACAACGGGACAAAACGGGCAACATGTCCTTTAAAAAAAAATTAATCCTCTGCCATGCCGTCCTCGTGATCATAGACCCTGTTACTTCACATCACGGTGACATTTTAACAAATCAAACACAGACGCGACGCGAGGTGAGGCGATACACTACGGTAGAGATTTCAGTGAGATAATTCGAAAACAAAATTCAAATGGGCTCACCGAAATGTGATGCAGTAATTAAATGTTGTTCCGCTATCTCAAGACGAGTTTGTAGGTAAATAACAGCCGCACGGATCAATCTTCAAGGTTAAGCTACGGTTGCCGAGGTGAATATGGTGGATACTGTTCCTCCTTTGTTCGTCCGTGCCTCAACAATACGTTCAGGCGTTGGTCTCAGCTGTCATTTGTAGATGTTTGACCGTCGTTACGGGTTGTTGGAAGGGACCGCCGTCCACTTTCGCCCTCGCCGCCGAGGCTTGTCGCGATCTTTCCTTCAAACCCCACACCGGGTCTTGCTTGAGCCTGTAGTTTTAAATTCGCTCCTAAGTAATCAATGCTCGATCCAGTCCGTCCCAGCGACACCCTAAGCCAAGGTCCGTGCCCCACAGGGGGTGCCCTTAGCGTGTTGTCGCTTGGTTTACTTGTTTTAAAATAAGCCCTGGCTGGACGCTTTAACATTTATATTAACACACGAGATCTATATTTGTCCCTTTCCTCAGCGAGCAAATAGTCGATAGCAAATCGCTTCCTCGCTGGCAGTGAGACAAGTGCCTTATACAAAAGGGTTAGATTCAACACTTTGTCAGAAAATAATGACGTGATTTAAATTGGAATCTGTTTAGGACATTCTTCATTTACTTTTAATAACCAAGTTTAAATAATAACCGCAAAACGCGGTGAGCAAATTTGGTAAGGTTTTACGTGAAAATAGCAAGACTTTGTGTGGTGCGTGGTTCAGAATAATTAATAGAAACTGGGGGGCTACTCTCTAAGCCCGAAGTCCGTAGTTTCGTGCTTAGTCGCGGGCGTATTCTACTTCGTAGGTATCACCTACGGACTTACGATTAGTCCCGAACCCGAACTAAAAATTAATGACAACACGATTTGACAGTAACTTTCGAATTTTGCTGTCATTAATTCTTAGTGGTCAGATTATACGGAGTAGAATACGCCCGCAACTAAGCCCGAAACTACGGACGTCAGGGTTAGAGAGTAGCCCCCCTGGTTGAGATAAATAGCATCGTTGTATTTGACTGTACCTACTAAATTTTTATTTCTTTCTGTATTGGTACCTATTACTGAAACTATTAAATTAGGGATAAGCAAAGCATGCATTGCACGGGACCGGTTGTTTTGGCAACACTTGGGGGAGGTCTATATCAAGTAGTGGATGACTTTAGGCTGATATGATGATTATGATGAAAGAAAAGAAAGAAAGAAAAAAAGTTTATTTGCATAATTTGCGGTTATTTGCCTTTATTTGTGTTTATAAACAAAAATTTTATGGATTTTTTTTAACCCCTTTTAAGAATTTAAAATCATCAAATGACTGCTTCTGCTATGGGTGGAACGCAGAGTGTCAGACTCTTACTGACTAATACCCATCCATGATCTTCCAAAAGCAATCCGCGTTCCAGGCCCCGGTGACTCTTTCGAACCAATTCCACAACCCTGGCAGGCACTGGCCTTACAACTTAGTGATACGAGGATCCTCTTGATCTCAAATTCACGCACGGGCTGTTAAATTCATAATTTGAATTATTATTCAGACACGAAAAATTCAAATTATGTAACTCGTGCCTAAATTAGTAGGTTACTTTTATAAAATGGACTCTTTTCATAATTAATTTAATTAGACCGGGCAAAATTATATTCCATACATTAATTAGGCGTCTGTAAATACTGGGTATTCTAGAATTTTGTGTACTTTATTGTGGGTCTTGTAATTATAAATTGACTTGGGCTGATTTATTCTACTTGCCCCTCCTACCATCAAACATCCAGACGCACTACAAGTTAACATCCTTGTTGCTACTCCAACAATCCGCACTAAACGTTTTCAAGCGTCTTTTTATTGCGCACAGCAAAGGAGTGGAACTCCCTGTCCTGTCCTGTTCTCACAACCGAAATCTCTTCAAAGTTAGAGTGAAGAAGCTCCTTCTGGGTAAGCTCTCTCTCTAGTCTAGACTAGAGTCAAGAGCAAACCCCTCTCAAATAAAAAAAAACTAGGACTTAGCTGAATATGTTAAGATTGTAGGTATCGTAATAGATTATAGGATAAACATACAATATGTTCCTGAATTGACATTTTGGAGTTACCTCAACCCTCAACCCTTGACAAAAGAATACCTATTAAACTTTAAACTCTATAACACCGGGGTCAAAATAATTTCACTGACGTAAAATGTGAAATTCAAAATGTATATCCTTTTAAATACGATTTTACTTTCAATTTGTAATGTATCATTTGCAGATAGACAAGCTAATATGCATATTGTTTATGGTTTAACACCTATGATTACGTTCAAACCAAGAATGAAAAAAGGGTGATATATTTTATGTATCTAATTCTATACTAGGTACTTAATAATATAAAATTTTTAATTGAAAAAAATATTTTACTGTTGGATAGCCCATTTTATCGAGGAAGGTTGTAAAGCGCTCACGCTTCGACCAATAGGAACGTAGCATTAAGAGTCCTATTACATTTTTTACGGAAATTCATGATTTTTGACGCTGTAGTTTTCAGCAGCAGTAAGATATTTTAATTATTTGATCCTGAATAACGATAGTGCCAGTCTATTTCTTGTAAGTTAGAGTTACACATTTTCATTTTTCTTTTCGTGTAATTTACTATAAATATTTTACGAACTCAGTTTGCAAGAAAAAATGTCGGCGATGGATCTTTGACGGTCAAATTCACATTGTTACAATCAATTCTTTTAAAAGCTGAAATTACTAAAAGGTAAGTTGAATGTTTTACTTGTTTATTGGAGTTCTAGAATTTCTTTAAATTCCTTGAGTTTTCACGGAAAAAAACGTAAACAAAGCCTAATTTAAGCCAGAAAAGTCTTGATTCAGCGTCCATTATATTCCAAATAAAAACAATTTTATCAAATAAATTAATATTATATAAAATTTCAATCTACAATGGATACGTTTCATTAGTTTTCGTTTGTGTATATAGTAAAACAAAATTACAATAAATAAAACTAAAGTACTATATATTCTGCGTCAATTCAGCGCGCGCGCTCCTCAGTCTCGCGCGAGCGCCCAAATAAACTATAATCCTATTCAGACTAGTAAGTATCAAAATTGTTTCGCGGACTATAGATGTACTCCCAACGCAGACCAACGTAACTACGTCTATTGCAAACGAGCATTGACGATTCGTAATAGGACTCTTAATGATAACTGGCCGAGTGCAAGTCGGACTCACGCACGAAGTTTTCCGTAGGTGCCATTTTCTATAAAAACGGCAAAAAAAATGTTAGTTGTATGGAGCCACCTTAAATATTTATTTTATTCTGTTTTATTTTTTGTTATAGCTGCAACAGAAATACATGATCTGAGATTCAACTGTCTAACAATCACGGTTAATGCGATACACCCTGGTGACAGGCGGCCGGACAGCGGAGTCTTAGTAATAGGGTCCCGTTTTACCCTTTCGGTATGAAACCCTAAAAATGTGACGCAGACGAAGTTGCGCGGGTCAGCTTGAAGAAAATAACCCCACTTGATAATCACCCCTTTGTTCCGCAAACCAATCGACGCTGAAACACGTCAACTTCATATGAAGTAGGGTCAGACAAACAAGCATCCCACTCGTAACACAGCTGTTTACTGAGCCTTCACACACTTCTGGACCGCTCTCAATTTTTTTTTGCTGGCTGTACTGTTTCTGAGTAGAGAAAACACCGGTGAATAATATAATAGAGACTGGAATTACTTTATATGTGAGGGATTCCATAGTAAAGTAAGTTTTTAATTAAAAAATATCATTATTAAATCAAAAAAACTCGACTGCTTAAAATTAATGAACTGAATAGGAAAAAACAAATTAAAATTGCAAGTTACTTTACATTACACGCAGTCGGAGGCAATGATAGTTTGTATCTTTGGTCAACAAAACATTGTCTTCTACTGCGTGTTAGTAACTTGCATAATAATATGTTTCCAAACTTTTAGTTTTAATTTTTTTCCAATTTTTTAGTAGGTAAGTAACAAATATGAATATTAGTGAGAACCCCAATTAAAAAAACTTTAAATCGCTTTCTAACCTAAAATCTTATTTCAACTGAAAAATGGTTCAAAAACCTCACAATGATTTATATAACTATAGCTACTCAATGATATATACCCCACATGACATAGTCTGTTGACTTTCATTTTAGCAATATGGCGTCCAGTAGTCGCCATATTGAATTTTCACTATCGTCATGTCTTTAGTGACACACTTTAGTGGCTAAGAGGAATCAATTGACGTGTGAATCATAAATATCGGCCCAGGCGATTGGTTTGTATAGTGCTTCAAAGGAACATACAAAAATACATATAATAATATATAGGCTGAAAAACACATTACCACTCCTTTGCGTCGCGCAGTCGGGTAAAAATATCAGTTTGTTGAATTTTTAACAAATTATGTACAGTTTCAAATGTCATTAACCACCGAAAACACCGCAGAAGTGATTGATTATCATTACAAAAAAAAAAAAAAAAACTGTTATCAATGAGTCACACTCGCACTCACTAGTATTAATTTATCTTTAATTGGATCTTTTATGAGACATGTCCTGTTTTATGTTTTTTTAAACAAACTGTTTTGATTTGTTTCCAGTAAACAAGTCTTTGCAGCCAAAGTTCAATGCTTGCGTTAAAAAAATTGAAACACATAATGAATACTCTTTTTTGTATCAAATTGTAAAAAGTGCTAAAGCTGTCAAAAGAAAACCTATCTTAACATTTGTAAATAGATATATCTTTTCAAAACCAAGCATATTAAACGAGTACCTGTTCACGATTTTAAATGATCCGTATTACGCACATAAAGGTCCTTTTCAATGAGATTGTAAAGAATAATATTATGCATGAATTGGCATATCACGATAAGGTAAAACCAATTTTATTTTAAGACCTTCAAAGGTGTTTTTTTTAAATTTGATTGCCTTTCAGAGAAATTCGATGTACCTAGAAAACATTGTAGATGATCTTTGATGGACTTCATAAAGTTGGAAGAATACACTACGAAAATTACAATATGTCACAGTGATTTAATTTACCTACTTAAAACAATACATATTACAAATGATTCGATTTAAGTTTCGAAGTTCTAAGATGTGAAGAGGAAGAAAGAACAGGTTTTCAACTTTTTTAAATTCAAAATATAAATGAATTGCATTTACATTCAACCCGGAAAAATAACACCTACACACATTTTAAAATACATAGAACCTTCAATAAAATTCGTGTTCGGGCATACGCTCGGAGACTTTCGGAACGGATCGTGAAAATTCGACAACATAATCGGGTTGAAAACATACGAATTTCGTAGTAGTGGCGTGCGCACCGACTTCAATTACGATTTACGAATACTATGCGATAAACCGTTTTATTTCACGGCCAATTTAACGATAGGGTCTCGATACATGGACACGCTTTTCAACCAGATTTTTGTGGAGATTTTTGGGATCAACGTTTTGATGCTACAAGACAGGTTTGCGTTTGTTTTTTTTTTGGCTAGATTTAACTGAAAAAGGTGTCGGTTTTTGTCCTCTGTCGCTTTAGGTAGGTTAGGTAGGCCTTTGTTTTGTTTGACTTCGGAGTTTGGTATAAAGGTCAGTGACTAGTTCGATGTGTTGGGTAAAAAGGACCAAGATTTTTTTTTGATGGCGAAGTAAATCCATTACATAAAAATAAACTAAACGTAGTATTGATAACTCTAGGATTGAACTAGGTAGGTATATGTAGGCGTCAGCGACAGCTGAGCGATAGCGCCATCATCGTTTGGGTTCGGTGGTATCAGGATCATTGTAGAATAAAACACTGAATACAGTACTAAGCTCTCTTTATTAACTGTGGCTGAGTGCTAGTACTTTACAAATAGACAGTCCCCCAAAAACGCCCGCCCGTTACCACATCCTAGTGTTTTAGCTAGGGAGAAGACGTGGCCAACAAACTCCATAGCAACACATCTGTCTTTTGAGTTAAAAGAACTCGCATTTACAACATTATTAAAGAAGTCTGTTTAATTTAATTAAAATAGGTAAACCGACAGTTTCGTTTGGGACGAGTGTCCTAGTCGGTGTCTCGAGCAAAAGTGACCTCGCCAAAGTCCCCACTCTCCAATTTATACGTCTCTGTCCACGTGCCGCCATTACAACTGTCAACTGACGTCACGGCGTTTACCACTACTCACTACTACAATACTCAAATCAGCAACTAATTATTAAATGATTTCTTTATCCACGACATATATATGTTCTATCAAAGTTTATTTAAATTTCATTTCTTGGTTGAACAAAAAAAAACCTTAGCTTGTTACGTTTCTACTTATTTTTAATACATCGTACAATCTCGAATTTAAAATAAGAATACAAAATCGACTCCAAGGAATAACAGCATTAAAGGAAACGAGTTCCATTTTTAAATGTAAATCGAAACCCGAATCACCCCGAACTGCCCCGAATGGGCGATAACTTAGCTCGTGAGCTTTTGAGACGCAAATGTGAACTCGGCCTTATAAAATGTTTGTTTTATTTGCACTTCATAATATCATCGACCAGCGGAATGTACGCAACATTGTCATCAACACAAATTATTATCTGTAAGATTTATGTTATTATTGGCTGTTTTTTAATAAGTCCAGCCACGTCACAAAGAAAACAAAAATAATTGATATTCTTCTATCATCATGATTAAATCAACAAACACTAAAGAAAGCTTGAATAAATTTTATTTTATGAATAGTCTATAGTGTCCCACAACTAGGAAAGGCCTTCCGTCCAGATACTGTTCTCCTGAGCCTTTCCCGAGGCGTAAATTTATTTTCACACCACCTGTACGAAAACATCAAATATTTTTGTAATGCGAACATAACTTAAAGTACGTCATTTTAACCTGCGAGCGGCTCCCGTCCGCCTCCGCTGTTAGGTACAGTGAGCGCAGTCAAAATGCGTTCCAAATTCAAATCACAGTATTGTCCAGCGGGTTACAATGAAATTCAGTACAATATTATTACCCTAGCGGTGGGCTGGAGCCACAGCTTCGGACGCGAGACCTGGGGCCCGAGTCCGCTATTTTTAGAAATTTGTCATTCCGACACGATCCCATTGTCATGCCAGTGTCATTTTGCTAAAAGTTCGTAATCTGCTAAATTCATAATGGCACCGGTCACTGGCACGTCAATGGTCTCGTAATAGAATTGCGGTAGGAATGCCGTATTGCCATTGTTATAAAACCGAGCTAAATTTGAGCATTTATTCATGCCAGATTTTATTTATATTTAGTTTTACATATTATTTATTAGTATTATAAGCAATCTGAAGTAGTGAGAAGTTCGTAAATACTAAATCTGTCATTATGTACGAGATTACCATTCATATTATGGCTTTCTTTCAATGGCGTGTCAGTGGTTGATCATTGGAATGTCATAATGACGCCATTATGATGCCATTATGTTATTAGATTACCAAACTTGTCAAAATCAACCATTTTGAAATCAGTGATCGACCATTCTGACACTATTGTAATAGCAGACTCGGGCCCCTGTTTTCAAGCACAATTTTCTCGCCGTAGCTGTGAAAAGTAGAGCATGCTCCTCAGGGATAAAAGTGTCTTTGACATGGGCTAGCTTAAATACCTCGCTGCTTTCAGGATTCTTGTATTAAATCCCTTGCTTCGCTTGTGAGTTAAACGTTAAACTGCCTCGCTACGCTTGGGAGTTAACTCTCGAATCCTTCATTGTGTTCGGGATTCAATATGATGCCCGTGTCATAAGACTGCTTTATCCCCTTGATTCATAATCTAGTAATTATTAAAAATAACGTTTAAGTGCATAGGCGGACTTAATCCAAGAAAGTTTCTTTACCATTCGACTTTGGCTTTAAAAAAATAAGTACAGAGTGGTACAGCCGCCAGCACATCAAGCTATCCGAAATTGTCGAATTTTCCCAATCAACCTTGAACCTAATGTTGCAGAGATAAAGTTGAAAATCTATTAAATAAAGACAGATTGTTGTAGGTTAATGTGCTGGCGTCTGTACATCATCATATTGTAAGCGGAAAGATGGGTCTGCCTGAGCGTTACCTCATCGCCTACTTCTCGCCTCCTGCAGGCACCCGCGTTCTTCTTCGGATCTCATCTTCTAGTTCAACCACGCAGACAAACCCGATGTATAGTCTTTTCTTTACCCTTGCAATTGTGCATGAATTTGGTATTTTTTTGTCCTTTAAAAGTCAACTTCTCCGGTATAATTTGCATTTTATTTTTCCGTGTTACCCCAATTTCCTAACTTCGACAAACTTGTCTGTGCCAATAAATTGGGTCTATTATTCAGATTATTGGTTCATATTTTTGTCATAAGAGTCCCTTTTTGGAAGGTTTTTGATAAATACTTTTTCCTTCCTTTGGTAAATCAAATTAAGGGGTCAAATATCAGAGTTAAGATCTAATTTCATTTGGTGACCACATTTTTGACTGAAGAAGTCTTTTATTTTTGGAGACGTTATTGTTTTATTAAGCCTAAAACAGGTACTTGAAATGTCTACAGTGGACAATGAATGCTTTATGCGTAACGAAGGATTGATAATTGGGATTTAGAAGGCTTACACTCAGTACCTCGGTTTACCTTAAATTCAAGCGCGTGTAGGTAGACAGCTGCTGTCAATAAAATGGAACCAATCATGGTAATTGTCACGTACTCAACTATTTGTATTTATAATTTTGAAATATTTCTCGTCCGAAAAATCGCATGTTGTAGTATTAGAATCTGTTTTATGATTGGGACGCTGTAATATAATTCCGACGACTTATTCGAACCTTTTTACACACCTAACACCTTACAATTGACTTCTACACAACATCTTCTACCATCATCATTCAAATTGTCAAATCTCCTCACAAAATACAACTTTTTACTCCTCGATAAATAATTCCCATTTCCTTCAGCGTACCTTCGTAATTTCCGTTTAATTTCGTGTTTAAACGTTAAATCGGTAATACACTCGTATTGTCTGCTTAGTTCGTGGAAGATATAATGAACGTCTTCCTTTGTATGTGATGTTTTATCTCCAAAATTATGGAACAAAGCTGATTATGAAGATGAAAGACAGCAGCAGGGCTGCGCTGCGTGAACTAATTTCAACAATAGGGAATACACAAGCGTTCTGCTGAGCATGCGGCCTGGGCTTGATTTCGAGGTCAAAAAATATATTTTATGTTTTTCGTCTGAAATTTCTTAGCGGCAGTGAGTATTGACATAGATAAAAACGCATCGAAACTCGGGAGAGGGGTTCGGAACGTCAAAAAGCACAAAAAATTACACCACGGCGTAACGTATTTAGAATTTTAAAAGTGTCGTAACAAAAGAAAAAAACTGGGTCAGATTTTTTTTTGCAAATCTAACTGACGGACTAATTAGATTTTTCTTTTGATAAGCCAATAAACTCTAGGTACTGAAAAAATATTTCACGCAAAACACGTGCAATTAAAAATAAAAATAGTGTATCTGGTTCACAACACCACTAGTAGTGATATAATGATGCCAACAAATAAATTATGACCGTCTGTTTCTTTCATGACGTCACACGAAACTTAGGCGCCGGCGCCGATCGGAACGTCGAGTGCTTTCATATGATTGGATAGCCAAAAACGGCGGCCATTTTTTTCGGCAGACTATTATAGATAGATTGGAACGTGTTAATTGTAATAAAACGAAAATAGGCACCTGGGAATGGAAGTAATGGTGGATGAACTTGACTTGATATTGTTTTTTATTGCTGTGGAGGCGGGTTTGAGTTCGAATGAGTGAATACAAGACAAACGTGCATTATAGCATTTAGGTTGATGGTTAATAAAAGCGGTGATTGCGCAAATAGTCTATAAGTGAAAGGAATCCTTCTGATGAAGCTTATTTTAGCAAACATGTTTCAGTGTGATAAACATCATAGCTATGCCTATTCCTAAGTCCGTAATTTCAGTCCGTAATTCGTCATCATTCGCAAGTCTTTGACCAGTGCATGTTGCACTGGTCAAAAACTTACGAATAGGGCAACGGTGAAGCTTGGAGTTCCCCTGCGTCATAAAAATAGAAATCATTCACAGGAGAACCAACGTAATAACGTAACGACATACATCGAAGAACGGGCGACGTCCCTGCCCTTGCCCCAGCCATCAAGAACACTTCAATAAAAATCCTGATGCATTTGAATGCGCCGCTCCCCCCGCCGCCGCCACGGCCGCTGCACCGTCGTGGCTGTCATGCAGTTTGAGGCCTAAGTGACATAGAACAAAGAAAATTGTTTATTGGCATTAAAAAAAAAACTATGTACTTACATTAAAAAAAAACCGATACTAAAAACTGTTAATTTAATGCCAAAAGGGCCTCAGCTCAGCATGTTGCCAGCTGGAAACGCAAGGTATAACACCTGACACTGATTTTCAGCTGCAGCCCACGAGTGTCATACGCCCAAAAACATAGACACACATATTATAAAAGCAAGCATGAATTCATATTTTGTACAAAATTAAGTTAACACATATGAAAGAGGCACATTGTTCGCTGAACGAATATGTGATGGGGCCGTTAGGTTCTGGAGTGACAACTGCGTACCAGATGACGCAGTTCTCGGATTCTTTCCACCCGGTTGACTCGTGACCTGTAGATGCGATATGCACGGGACCTCCGTCGGTCAATGTAGTGACTGGCCACTCTTGAGGACTTATGAACAGCATTATACTTCTTCCAGCAGAAGCAATAGCGCTAAGAAGGGGCAGAGTCATCTGAAAATAAATTTTCACAAATATTGTATTAAAACCAGAATTCTTGCAAAAATGCGGAACTTCAACGGAAATGACTTTTTACGTTGACTTTTCAAAGTGTAAAAAATACTTTAATTCCCAATTTATTTCTCACCACTTGACAGATATAAACCAGAAGTATTTCCAGTCCACTACACTCTGTCATATTTATTTGATCTCCGGATTATTTATTATTTTAATTTGTCTGGAACTATTTTCATATGATGATGTATTCACGTTCGTACTACGTGTTTACTACATGTCCGGTGTCACATCAAAGATTCGAATTTGATACTTGACATTGCCACAGATAATAAAATGCTGACGTTACATAACTTTTTGAAGTTCATTCGCAAAAAATGACCTTTGGTACGCAAATAATTTAAATACGAAAGTTATGAAATATTACGGTTTTCGTAATAACTTTAATTATAATATCAAGTGTGAGTTGCATTTAAATACGGGCGACCTTTATTACGTAATCGCTTTGAGTTATATTTTATTGTGCAGTTTATATTTCTTAAATGTGGTTCGAATGGTGGCCAGTTTTTCTTGGTCTTTCGTGGCGGCGCTATGTAGGTTGCTACTTGCAATGGTACGCACCTACCTAATATGTCTCTTTAGGGATTCGTACCCGAAAGGTAACTAACGGGACTCTACTGCTAAGTTTTCGCCGTCCGTTAATCTGTCAGCGGACGACGGTCGGCCCGTTGACTGTATCGCATAAACATCTAAAAAAATTTACCTACTAGAAACGTGTTTTTTTCCTGACTTGTGGTCATAAAACGTGCTCGATTTTAAGGACATATTTGATTATAATAACGGCAGGCGATGGTATACTTCATGCGCGAGCCTGACTCGACAGTTTTTTTTTAATTTTGTTTATAGGTAGGTATACCAATTCATAATAATATAAAAAGCCTGCCATTTAAAAGCCGCGTATATTGTTAGTGGTCAGGCAGGGGCCAATAGTTCTTCTATAATAAACGATCATCAGTCCACTAAACCACTCAAACCCATAGCGTTTCATTTTTTGTTTCTATATTCTGCAATAGTACCTACTGCTCCAACCGGGGATTGTCCTTGGGAATACTTTCAGTGCATACAGGGATAATCGCCGGTTGGTGTCCATTACATTTGAAATGTCTAACGGGGCCTCTGCGAGTTGGTTTTGGCCCCTCGTACGCCTACCAAAGGACCGGGTCTCCAGAGACCCGAGAAGGTAAAAAAAAAAAAAATCTGGGTCAGATTTTTCTCCTTATATAATTGTCTTTTAATACTCTAAATGAGCCTGAATATCAACTAGGAAACTACACCATTTTATATTATTTAAAAATTATGCAGTTTTCGTCCTGAAATACTATTCCACCGCATATCAAGATTCTCTGGTCGCCCTATAACTTGGTCGAAGTTCTGTAGTACTTTGACATTGACATTAGGATTTATTTCATAAGTTTAAGGGCAATGTCAGTAACATGTAATTTATTCTCCATTAATCTACTTTTCGCTGGAAGTTTTTTGATTTAAGGTTTTTGAACCACTTTGCATCCGAATTAATAAGTCATTTTAAATATTTACATTTCAAAACTGTGTAATTACCAACTGAATTATAGTGGTATAATTGGTATTTCAACTAGTTTAATAGTTGACTGACAGATGGGTGGTCAATGTGTTTATTTACTTGCGTAATTTTATACAACAACTTTTGTTGGTACGTGAGTAAATAAAGCATTGTAGGTTGTGCACCTTAAGAAAATGTAACGTCCAAACTATGCTAAAGATGGACGACGCCACGAAAGAGGTGATAATATGCACTGGACCCGTACCGTAAGGGCGTATGAGACAACGTGGGAAAAGAATTCCTGGGGGTATTCGGGGGTGCCCTTTACCTAGCATACATAGGTATAGGAAACTTACACGTAATGATGCACTATGTTTTTTTAATGTAAAGTGTAACATGAAATTGTAAAATATGAAGGTGTAGAAATAGCCGAGTCCCTACCGGGCTCCATTATCCGCACTAAGACTGGCTTTCGGTCTTTTATGCTTGGGGGAAAGGGCTTCTGGCTGACGTAGCCAGTCAGTCTTCGTCTAAAAGCACAGAAACTTCCTGTTTAAAGTCTAACGTGTGTTAGCGAGAAGGGTTTTTTTTATATCGACTAGTTACTACGAGGCCTTAATCAATGATAAATAAAAACAAGAATAAAAAGATCGCGATTCCATTACGTATTTCAATCTCCAACAAATTATTACCTAATATTGATATGCGTCGTTATCGCACGGAATGAACGATTCCATCAAATCTCGGCGGCGGCCCAGTAATGAAATTACAATATTAATAAGATGTCTCATGAAACTGCTCGTGGATTACCAACGAAAATTACTTCTCGTCTGAGTAAAATGGAACGACATTTCTTTGATTATAATTGATTTAATGTGGACACGTGTTTTTTTATTTCTCTGCCTATTTATTTTAGACTGGGTAGATTGGTACCTAGATATTTATGGAAGTAGGTAAGATAGAGAAAAAAATCGAATTAAAGTATTAAGTCAAGAGTAAAAAGGTTACTTCTAGGTAATGTGCTCCATCTTCGACTGAATCATCGCTTACCATCAGGTGAGATAGTGGTCAAACGTATGCCTATCTGATAGTAAAAAAAAATCATACAGTTTGCCCTTTTAAATGAGCACGGCGACGGAGTTCATTGCTTATAGTAAAGATTGAATCTCTATGTTTTTTGGGGCCCTTTAGGGCTAGGGCCTGCCACGGTCGTGGAATTTGTTCGAAAGAATCAACGCGGCCCTGGAACACAAAAGGCTGTAGGAACACAGATGTGTTTTAGTCGGTAAGAGTCGGACACTAAACAGTGGAAGGAGTCACGCGATGAGTTCCCATCAATAAAAAAAGCCCAATTACTTGTTGTAATGTTGAGATTGATGTGTGGAGTGGAAAAGAATGACTACTACATTAGAGATAGTTTAACACTGGCGTCAGAGACGGAAAAGTTAAAAGGGAATCGCTTGTCTTGGTATGATCATGTGAACAGGAGGGAGGGAACACATTTAACTAAAAGAGTAATGCAAAATGTAGATGGATGGAGAGGGAGAGGAAGGCCAAAGAAAAGATGGATAGATTGTGTGAGAAGCAATATGAAAGAAGAGGGAGTTAGTGAAAGTTTGACGGCTGATAGGGCAGAGTGGAAGAAAAAAACGTGTTGCGCCCACCCCAAGTAACATAAGATAAGGGCAGGAAGATGATGATGCTTGGCACAAAAATAAATGTTAAATGTACTTTTATGCAAAAAAATTACGACCGACGAAGCGACCGGCTTCTGTAATTTTTTTGCATAAAAGTATGACACATGATATGGTGTTGCCGGTCTTCAGCAAGGTGTTTGAAAAGGTTATGCTGAATCAAATGCTCAGTCACTTTAACGAGAATAATATCTTACATAACAAACAGTGCGGTTTCACCAAGGGGCGTTGTACAACTGACGCTGGTGTAACGTTATTAAAATATATCTTTAATGCGTGGGAAGAGGCGCAAGATGCCATAGGTATCTTCTGCGACCTGTCGAAGGCGTTTGATTGTGTGAGCCATGAAACATTACTCCTAAAACTAGAGCATTACGGACTAAGCAAAACAGCCTTGAACTTATTAAAATCATATTTGAATGATAGACAGCAGCTAGTTAATATAAACGGCAACAATTCGAAAGGATTAATCGTGAAAATGGGGGTACCACAAGGCTCAATTTTGGGTCCTTTCTTGTTTCTAGTTTATATAAATGATTTGCCCTATATTTTAGAAAATAAACTCAATATGGTGTTGTTTGCTGACGATACATCTTTGATTTTTAAAGTAAATAGACATGCAAACTATCTTGACGTTGTAAATAACGCCCTAATGCAGGTACATGATTGGTTCACAGCTAACAATTTAGTATTAAATGAGAAAAAAACGAAGTGCATTCGATTCACTTTACCAAATGTAAAAAGTAATAATTGTGACATAATATTGAACAGGGAGAAACTAGGATTCGTCGAAGAAACAGTTTTCCTGGGGATTAAGCTAGACTCAAGGCTACAATGGGGTCCTCATTTAACATCTCTTGCAGGAAGGTTAAGTTCAGCAGCATATGCTATAAGAAAAATTTGCCAGTTTACAGATGTTGAAACCGCGAGACTAGTCTATTTTAGCTACTTTCACAGTTTAATGTCTTACGGTATTTTACTATGGGGACGGGCTGCTGACATCGAGTCTATTTTCATTTTGCAGAAAAGAGCCATCAGAGCCATTTACCATCTCCGCCGGCGAGATTCTTTAAGGGAACTGTTTAAACAAATTAACATAATGACGGTCCCTTGTCAATATATTTATGAAAATATCATGTACGTTAGAAAGAATCTACATCTTTTCAGTAAACGAGGCGACAGACATAACTATGTTACTAGAAATAGGAACGAATTAATTCAACCAGGTTTCAGACTTGCTAAAGTAGCAACATCTTTTATGGGATGCTGTTTAAAGTGTTATAACAAAATACCGCCACATATATTAGAACAGAATGAAACGAAATTTAAAAATTGTATAAAACGCACACTATGCAAACAAGCATATTATAAACTTGGGGAATACATTGATGATAAAAATGCTTGGCTTAATGCTGGTCCGCTCCACAGTGACTAAAGTGCCCAAACTTTGATGAACATGTGAAAACATTGTTGGACCTGCTGAAGATTGTGAGACTATATTTGCATTGTGTAGACTCATTCTTTTTGCATTGTATAATTTTACTCATTAATTATTTCGCACCGAATGTAAACATGATTTTGTAAACAATGGCAACTGGTTTAAAAGAGTGTCCTTGGAGTTTCTTGCACGTTCTTCTCCACAGGATCTACTCTTTGGAACGTGCAACTGTCGCGCTGGAGGCGGGGTCGGTGGGTGTGTTATGTTGAAGAACAACCTGCTGCTCTTGTCATTAGCGCGGCAGGATTAGCTTCATCTATTTGACTGACAGACCTTGACTATTCAAAAGTGCCTGTAACTGGTCTATTTGAAATAAAGGATTTTGTATTTGTATTTGTATTTGTACAAGGGATATCCCTTGCTTCATACTTATTATGGAGATATTTTTGTGTTTGTGAAAGATTATGAATTTTCTAAACACTTTTTTTTTCATTTCTTCACATTTGGGGTACCTATGGTAAGCAATGACGTGGTGGAGCTCTCTCGTATAGAACTCATTCGCTCTTAAATACACCTTTTATTTTGTTTTTTTTTTTAGGGATGGGAAATCGTCAAATGACTTCTCCCGCTCTGGGCGGAGCGGGAGGGAGTGTCAGACTTCTACTGACTAAAACCCATCCATGTTCCTTCATTGCCCTTTGTGTTCCGGAGCCGCGGTATCTTTTTCGAATAGCCCCGTAAATACTCCGGCAGGCGTCGGCCCTTTTGTGTCTTAAATATCCCTTGGTTGTATGAAGCAATCTGGAAAGGAAAAATCCGGCAAAGAATCATGGACAAATGGACTTGCAAAAGTTGCTAAATGATGGTGTTCCATCACTTCTGCCTATACTCCTGAGAATAAAGAGTGATGCGGTTCCTCTTTTTATCGACAAAAGCTTTTCAACCGTGATTCAATGAACAATCTTGATGCTACAAAGTTCAGTGTTCCAACGCAATAAATTTTAACCTTGCACTTGCCTCGTACTTGACTTAACTACATGAGGTCAATCCAACGAAGTACTAAACTAAAAACAGAGCAAAAACATTATTAAGTGCCCGATAAATATATTTATATTATCTTCAAGCATCTGTTTATTTCTTTTGAGATTTTTATTTATCGTTAAAAATTCGGTATCGACTGCTTGGCGGACGGTAGGACCAATCGGGTCACGTTAGTTTAAAAATAAACATACAGACAACGCTAAATTATTCATCGTACATTCTTCTCTGAACACTATTTTTATATATAAACGTAGTAGATACTCTATTTTTGTTATATAAGTGTTTTTGATATTTTGACTGCCCTACATTTATCATTCTTAAAATAAATACACGGACGTGTTTTGATAGGTTTAATGGATTTTATTGCTGTTTATTATTTTAAGTTTTTGCTTTTAAGTTGTATTTCTATGTAACGTATGTAGGCACACCTGTGTGTGGGTGGCAAATCTGCAGTACAATGGAATTTCTACGGGAAGTTTGAAAACTATTTCGTTTCGTACAAGCAGTGCAAAAGAAAGAAAAAGAGTTTATACGCAATACCAAAAAACAAATATAAAATATTAAACAAGATAGAAAGATTTGTAGAGATTAGATTAGAATTATTCGAAATATTTTGGAGAAATCATTTTGTATGTTATAACTTATTTATTTTATCTATGGTTATAATATACATCCGAGTCTTATTTAGAAAAAATAGTTTACTATTTCACGGGATATTTTACAATCTAACGGTGTTTGCCATTTTCCGGTGACATGTCCAATAATTTATTATACTTACAAAACAACCTCATTAATTATCAAAGTACTAACCCGGATTCCCATCCATAACACTTATGACTTTTTTTGTGTCACTGGCTCCAAAACTTACCTCGGTCATTACGCCGCTGCGCTGTCCTGAGACTCTGTAGGCAATACAATCCTTTGGCTAAAACTACGAACTTAACATCTGTAGGGTCTTTATCAATATTTAACACCGGTTTGACTGAGTTGATTTAAAATTTTATTTGTAACTAGCTGACCCGGCAAACTTCGTTCCGCTTAACAGCCGATTCTTTATTTTTTTAAATAAACGTAGCCTATATTACTCCTTATTACATCAGCTACCTGCCAGTAAAAGTGTCGTCAAAATAGGTCCAGCCATTTCAGAGATTAGCCGGCACAAACAGACAGACAGACAAAAATTGTAAAAAATGTTATTTTGGTGTATGTACCGTATTCATATAAACATGTAGTAAAAAACGGTTATTTCAATATTACAAACAGACACTCCAATTTTATTTATATGTATAGATATATAGATGTATGTATGTATGTACAGATAAGTCCAGTAGTTTTTTTCGTGAAAGAGTAACAAACATACATACACATACATCCATCCTCACAAATTTTCGCATTTATAATATTAGTAGGATTATTGTTTATATGTTGTGTTTGTTCTTTTTATACATACTATTTCATTTTTATATTTAATTAACTAGCGTGTGAAAGCGGCTTCGCCCGCGTGTACATACTCCCGGAATATGTATAACCTATTTACCCTCATAGTTCCGGTTCTATTGGGATTTCCGCGATAAAACTATCCTATATCCATCCTTTGGTCTCAAAATATCTTCGTACAAAATTTCATCCAAATCGATTTAGTGGTATAGGCATGAAGAAGAGACAGGCAGACAGACATACAGGGTTACTTTCGCATTTTAGTAGGGATTTCAATGTAATAAAATTGTTTCTTGTTAATTATTTAACTTTGTTAGCCTAATTATTAGCTGTGCATGTTGTGTTCTCCTTGTAAAAGAATACACATACTCGACATTTATTGTCCTACTAATATTATAAATGCGAAAGTTTGTGAGGATGGATGTATGTATATGTGTATGCATGTTTGTTACTCTTTCACGAAAAAACTACTGGACGGATTTGGATGAAACTTTACAGTAATATAGGTTATTTATCAGAATAACACATAGGCTACAATTTATAATGATTTTATGTAATTTTGATCATAATATAACGATACGTGTCAATTAAGTCGGAAAAGATCTTCCATCTGAGAGCTATCTTGGCGTGCGCTGCCTAAACCAATGGAGACAAACAATTCTGCGGTACATGATCTTTATGTAGATCATGTACCGCAGAATTGTTTGTCTTAAGTAGATCTAAATAAAAGTTTGCGACAGCATATATCTACCTTTTATGTGCAAGCCAGTACGACCAAAATTGTGAACTATAAATTTAATTAAATTTGGTACTATTTTACAATGCTCATATTAGTATATAATTATCAAAATGAATACATTTCTCGCTTTAAGTATTTAATGTAGATCAACTTTGTCTTTCACACTAAGTAATTTGGCCGAATAGTTTAAAAGTTATCACGATATGATTGACTTGAACGGAGCGCCTAACAGCGGCGGCAGCACGGGCGAAGCACTATGCAATGAGGGGCGAACAATGCAATCCAAGCAATGGCGAGGCTAAATATTAGGTATGGGAGTTCAAAGATTGTATGGAAACTAATTTTGAAGTTAGAAATCTGGGATGTACGATGTGAAGTTACATTTAAAAAATAAGAGTATTTAAAAAAAATGTCACGTAACTTAATGTGGCAGACCAAATTCTACGCGAGCGAAGCCGCGGGCAAAAGCTAGTAACTTATATATGTGTCATGTGTTGTGTAGGTATATTCTTTGTTGGAGATCCTACGTTAATAAATAAATAAACATAGGTTTCAATAGACCAAATCTGTGCCAGAAAGAGCTTTCTCAAGCAAAAGAAACAACATTGGACCATCCATTTACCATCCAAGGTTTACCCACACCTTTACTGAAGCACAAAGAAAAAGGCAAAAATTACTAGTAAGCAAAGGAGAAACCCTAGTTTACACCGTAGGAAACACGAGTATACTACGTTGGAATCCCGAGTAAACGAAATAGTAAATCCGAGTACACACCGTAGAAAATCAGCTACTACGAAATTACTAATCATTGTTTACATGGCCAAGATTTTCTTCCATTAACTTGGTCTTGTATGTTCAAGGGTTTAAGGATGCTTGACCCCAAATTAATATTAAGCCGCATTGTGGTGCGTTAAGTGGCGAGTGAGGAAAATTGTTGCCAGGGTTGTCAGTTAGGAAGAGATTTTTTTGGCTGGCAAAGTTTTATCTGATGTGTGTAAGGATGTCAATGTTTGCTATCGTTTTTTTTTGCTGGTTTGAATTTGGTGGCTTTCACTGTTATGATATGGTTTTTTTTTGTTATGAACATTGTGTACTGGGCGGCACCGGACGGGATGTGTTTATGGCGATGGTACGGAACCCGTCACGCGCAATTGGTCGGTTTTAGCTTCCTAGCTAGTTATTTACCATTTTATTTTATGACCTGAAGGAGGAATATTGTTCTTGAATATAATTTTCCTGTATGAACGTTTTACCTTTCTAATATTTGAACAAAAAAAAAAAAAAAAATAAAAAAAAAAACACTCAGAAAACTTGTAAAAGAAAGTCAAGTTGAATCACGTGCAGCCCTATGTACACATAGGGCTACACGTGTTTCAACTTGACTTTGTTTTCATCAAGTTCATGTGGTCATCTTATTTCTATACTTAAAATTATAAAGCTGAATAGTTTGTTAGTTTGATTTAAAGCACTAATCTCAGAAACTACTACTACAAATTGAAAAAATGCTTAAGTGTTGGATAGCCCATTTATCGAGGAACTTTACAACATCACACTACGACCAATAGGAGCGGAGCATCAATGAAAAATGTGACGCAAACGAAGTTGAGCAGGTCGGCTATTTTACCCATAAAAAAAGTTCATTTTTTACTATTGTTGAGCTGAGCAAGACATTTCCCGCCGGAATCTTAGTGTCATTCCCGCTTTCTTTCATTAATTACTACTTAATTAGATCGAATAAAAACGTGCTCCTGCAAAGACTTTGAATTGCCTAAGAACACAGAACTTCGGGAAGCTACGGCAGACATTACACATACTCCAGACACGGCCGCGGCACTTTCAGTTAGCGTTACCGTTTCCTCATGGAATGTGACAGAACGTGACGAGTCTGACTTTGTAGTTTCGTAATACCTACCTAAGTACCTCAAGTAAGTGAAATCATAAAATGGGAGCGTAGCAGAAGGGAGCATCAGACACTTACTGACTAAACCCTTTCTACTTTTAGGCACCAGTCTCCGACATTATAATTATACTTGCCTTAATTATGTATAACTGTCGAATCTGACACATGTAAATAATTTATGACAATTGTGGTGAGAAATATAGTTATTTTCTTATCTATAATGTGTTTTCGTGTTCCTCTTAATGCCCATTACGTTCCAGGGCTGCGGTGACTCTTTCGAACAAATTCCGCAACTCTGGCAGGCCTCACCGCAGCCTAGACTGCCAGGGCTGGCTGCAGGGGCCATTTCTTTGTTGTGCTTTCTCATTTTGCGGGTTTGTCTTAATCGCCACGCTTGGCAACTGGGTTGGCAATCTGAATTTTTTTTTTTTAGCAAAATTTTACAAACTTCTTAGACACAGAGTATGGAATGACCCCTAGTCTCAGGCAGCTCAGCAGCCTGTCTACTCTTGAATATGGTAGCGGAATTGGTAATGGTGATGCAAGGAGGTGCTAAACGCAGAGTGCATTCGGAGGAACAAGGATTGGTTTTAGTCAGTAAGATAAAGATAATAAGAAAAAAAAGTGAGACAAAGAAACGAAATTCTGACACTTTCTTCCGCTCCACCCAAAGCGTATGGAGTCACTTGATGATTTAACATCCTTAAAAACAAAGGGGTGCTAAATGCACAGGACCGGTCGATGAGGTGATACTTTGGGTATACCTTGGTATACCTATATAACTATATCCAGCAGTGGACGTCATTAGGCTGAAATGTTTGCAACTTTCGGTCATTTTTGGGTGAAGTTTATTAATAAGTAAAAAGGTCATATGGGTCACTTTATTTATAAAACTACCAAAGGTTCAAAACATTCACCTCATTGATGAAAATAAGACTTTTATTAATGGTGCTGTCAAATTAACGTTATGAATGACTTAAGCCACTGAAGCGTGTGACGTAGGTGTCTAAGTAGTTTTTAGTGATTAATTTTTCTTTATTTAAGTTTTTGTGTTTATTTTTTGTGTTGGGCACCCACTGGGTTTTGTAAACAGGTGGGATGTTCAAAACTCAATGTAGGAAAAATAGACAGCTGTTCTGATATACATGTAGGCTAATGTGATGCGACTCACACTGCCCTGCATATTGTTTGTTTGTTTGTGTGTTTGGTTGAACGCGCTTATCTCAGGAACTACTGATCCGATTTGAAAAATTCTTTCAGTGTTAGATAGCCCATTTATCGACTTCTTAGACACAGAGTATGGAATGACCCCTAGTCTCAGGCAGCTCAGCAGCCTGTCTACTCTTGAATATGGTAGCGGAATTGGTAATGGTGATGCAAGGAGGTGCTAAACGCAGAGTGCATTCGGAGGAACAAGGATTGGTTTTAGTCAGTAAGATAAAGAAAATAAAAAAAAAAAGTGAGACAAAGAAACGAAATTCTGACACTTTCTTCCGCTCCACCCAAAGCGTATGGAGTCACTTGATGATTTAACATCCTTAAAAACAAAGGGGTGCTAAATGCACAGGACCGGTCGATGAGGTGATACTTTGGGTATACCTTGGTATACCTATATAACTATATCCAGCAGTGGACGTCATTAGGCTGAAATGTTTGCAACTTTCGGTCAATTGTGGGTGAAGTTTATTAATAAGTAAAAAGGTCATATGGGTCACTTTATTTATAAAACTACCAAAGGTTCAATACATTCACCAAATTGATGAAGATAAGACTTTTATTAATGGTGCTGTCAAATTAACGTTATGAATGACTTAAGCCACTGAGGCGTGTGACGTAGGTGTCTAAGTAGTTTTTAGTTATTGATTTTTCTTTAATTAAGTTTTTGTGTTTATTTTTGTGTTGGGCACCCACTGGGTTTTGTAAACAGGTGGGATGTTCAAAACTCAATGTAGATAAAATAGACAGCTGTTCTGATATACATGTAGGCTAATGTGATGTGACTCACACTGCCCTGCATATCTTTACTAATATTATAAAGCAGAAGAGTTTGTTTGTTTGTGTGTTTGGTTGAACGCGCTAATCTCAGGAACTGATCCGATTAGAAAAATTCTTTCAGTGTTAGATAGTCCATTTATCGAGGAAGGTTACCTATAGGCTATATATCATCACGCTAAGACAAATAGGAGCGGAGCAGTAATGGAAAATATGACGCAGACGATCAGCTAGTCTAATATAATGTCACATTATATGGCACATGTGAACGAAAAGCGATGTACCCACTTAGTTCTTGAAGATATCCCATGAGATACGTGAGCATTATGTGGATATTGTGGAGCATCATAACCAGTTTAGAACTGAAGCAACACCAATCCGGATTTTAAATTAAATAAATAATAGATGCTCAGGCGACACGCAGCCACAAGGCGCGTTCTTTTTTTGAAAAAAAAAAAAAATATTTACGCGCGAATAAGGGACTACTTACATTTATTCAGCTTCTTTCGAGTTTCGCTAAACGATTTTGATCACACTTGTACAGTTCTGTTTCTACATATTAGCCGCGTAAAGCTTCCTAAAAATGAGAAGACGGGCAGCGGCAGATTAGCGCTGAACTCTGTAGCACTCGCATGATAATGACACAGATGCGGAAAGCTGAACGGATGCGTACGCGTCTCCATACAAGATATTTGTTTTCTATAGGCATACATAAGCTGAATAGAGCTGAATAAGTGTGAGTAGTCCCTAAGCCTACCATTTACTCTCGTTTCGCAACAATAGCCTCTAGCTAGACTATACAGGATTAGAATATAATATGTATAATGTCATCTCAAATAAAAAATAAAAAAAAATATAGCCTTCCTCGATACTGGGCTATCCAACACTAAAATAATTTTTCAATTCAAACCATACGTTAGTCCCTGAGATTCACGCATTCAACCAAAGAAACAAACTTTTCAGACTTATATTATTAATAGGACTAAAACCCAAATATTATAAAAAAAACAATATTCAAAGTCAAAACAAAAGTATCCTATAACTGCCTTAATAAGTCAAGATTAAGCCAGTTTAATCAAAGTCTAATGAGTGAATTGAATTTAGGTGACACAGAGCTGATCCAATCGTCACAAATATCGCATTATTTGCAAAACACTATAAATTTCGAAGTCTAAGCCAATGAACCATTATAGGTAACGACAGGTTCAATTGCTATTTGACTCTCCATGACTAAGAAACTTCGTACATTTGTATTCAAACTTAGATATTGAATTGGAATCGTCTAAACAACTGTTATGAGTATTCAGATTTGGTTATTAAATATCTACGGGATATCCGCTGAAAATTATCAAGGTTCATTTGAGTACAAGATACTTCTTGGTCAAAAAGTTTATGTTTATTTATTTATTTATTTAACACTTTCAGCTCTAAAAAAAGTACAGAGGCGGACTTAATGCCATAGGCATTCTCTACCAGTCAACCTTTGGGTGATGTTGTGTTAAGTCTGTCTCGAAAAAATGTTTTTTAATCTATTTTAAAAACGGAACGTTCAATGTATAAATGTATTGATAACTAGGTACATTTTGAGTTCCTAGATTTTTTTTCAGTGGGTAATAGTCCAAATTCTATTTGATAATACCATCTTAGTTCTATTTGCCTAGTTTTCAGGTTTTTACGGTAAAAATACATGTTTTATAATTGTATAACAACGGTTTACCCCTTACCAAAACTGTCAACCCTCAAATTACTCCTCCACCAACTGGCTGGTAACAATTAAGTCAGTAGGCAACCCAAATACTCTAAACCACAAGTCCACAAACATATTACTGACTGGCCACACACAGAATGAAAAAAAAAACGAGAGAAAAAAAAAATAGCACAGTTTGAAAATGGAATGGAAGCAACCGATACTAGCCGCCTATTTTAAAACTTTTACGGTACCGTATTTGTTTTCCATATCGCATTGTCGGTTTTAAACGAAGTTTCATACGGCCTTCCCTTTTGTATTAAAAGCGCTGAAGCGATAGATACATTTTTCTCTAGCACTTTATTTTTAACCGACTTTCCAAAAAGGAGGAGGTTATCAATTCGGTTGTATGTTTTTTTTTATGTTTGTTACCTCATAACTCCGACAATTATGAACCGATTTGAAAAATTCTTTATTTTTTTTATCGGAAAGGATATACTTGCAGATTGGTCCCATTTAAATTTTGTGAAAATCGGTTACGAACTTTGGATTTTAAATCGAAATAGCTGGAATTCGTCTACTTAGATGATAGTTTTATGTCATCCAAGTAATTGAAATTGCGTATTTTGCTTTTCTGCGATTTTGCAGTGGTGTAGTTAGGTGAGGGGTACTACTAAAAAGTGAAAAATATAAAACTTTTTACAAAAAAAATACAACCGACTTCCATACAAAAAACACTACAAAGTAAAAAATAACTTTAATTTCGGAAGTCGGTATTCGTTCGGGTATTTTTTTTGTAAAATGTTTTTTATATACCAAGGGTGTCGTTTGTGAGTCCCTACAAGTAATTTTGTCATCGAGGCTTTTACAGCTTGGAGTGGCTTGAGACGACTTAGAAGCTCTACAACAATGTCTGTAAAGAAAACATGTAAGTTTTATGCTGACACTTAGAAAGTCCAAGAACCTGATTTTAAATTACTTTTACAAATGAGTGCATAAGTACCTACGTGATTATTGGATTGAAACTCTGCTTGAAAGAAACTGTCATAAAGTGGAGAAACGCTAATACCTTATGTTTTGTACCTACTTGACGTCGAGCCGACAACGCCGGTAGGCCGTCAATATCACTTTGTTTATAATATGTAGCTGTAGTGATAGTGATAATATCTATCACTACATATTATAAAAAAAAGTCCTCTACCGCGTCTATCTGTCTGTCGGTCTGTTCGCGATAAACTCAAAAACTATTGCAGCGGTTTTCATGCTGTTTCCACCAATGGATATTGTGGTGGTATGGTGGAGAGGTTTTGGTATATAATTTATCAATCAAGCGAAGCCGCCAGCATCAGCTAGTCGTCTATATATGGACTGTTTTATTGTCTCTTGCTATTGGCTTCGCCCGCGTGGAAATTTAAAATTATCACAAATATGTTGCCTTGTAGCTCGTGGCTAAATAATAACAGCCACACAGGTCGATCTTCAAGGTTAAGCAACGCTTGCCGAGGTTGGTCTGTGGATGGGTGACCATCTTAACATATCGAGTTTCCTCCGTGCCTCGGAAAGCACGTTAAGCTGTTGGTCCCGGCCGTCATTTGCAGATCTTTGGCAGTCGTTACGGATATGTAGAAGCCAGAAAATCTGACACCAGTCTTTCCAAGGAGTACCGTGTACCCAGTTAATGGGTTGTGGAGGTCTGGTAGGCAGCCGCTCCACGTAAAATACTGGTATTCAGCTGAATCCCGTTTCACTAGAAGCCGACCCCAATATAGTTGGGAAAAGGCTAGGCAGATGATGATGTTGCCATAAAACTTCCAGGTTAATAAGGTAATAAGGTTTTATTTTATCAACAATCAAAATAAGCAATTTAATATTCTAATATAGAATGTTACTTTTTTTTGTATTTTCATCTAAAAATTGTTACATGTTGTACAGTATAGTAATTGAAATGTTGATATTTGCAAAAGAATAAAAATGAGCAACTGCGCCTGAGCTAGGCCGAGCCTGTATTTCAGGACGCAGTTACTTTCCAGAAATTATGACCAGTAGTAACAGTAGTTAGGTTTCATTTACAATACTACTGGGATTGGGTGTCGTAGAGTGTGTCATTTATCGTGAAAAACGACCAGTATCCCTTCAAAATCGACTCAGCCCGCAGCCGTCATCTGTGTTCTTGCGGCACTGCTAATTCTGCAAAAAAAAACTAAAAGAAATTACCCCAAGCCACAAGTGCATTCTTCAGCTTGTATGTTCAAAGCAAATTGCACTTACATATAAGGTTTAAGTGCTTAGCCTCTTAGAGGAGCAGCTGTATGGGGATCACTATTCACTCAGATTTAACTAGAAAAAGCTTTCAGTTCATCCCTTATGCGCGGTTACGAGTATTTTATTTAATTGTTGGGTTAGATGTAGACTAAATTTGTCATTTTTATTGGTCTAGTCCTTTTTAGGGTTCCGTACCCAAAGGATAACAACGGGACTCTATTACTAAGACTTCGCCATCTGTCTGTCTGTCTGTCTGCCACCAGGCTGTATCTCAAGAACCGCGATAGTTAGACAGTTGACATTTTCACAGATGTATTTCTGTTGCCGCTGTAACAACAAATACAAAAAAAAAAAAAAAAACAGAATAAAATAAATATTGGGCTCCCATACAACAAACTTGATTTTTTTGCAGTTTTTATAGATAATGGTACGGAACCCTTCGTGCACAGTTTTAATAAATAATAGTAAAAAATGAGATTAATTAAATCTCATTTTTTAGTATTATTGAAATACAAAAAGAAAAAAAAAAAACGTTTGCGTTTTTTTGTAAGAAAATTGTGGGGTAAGATTAAGTTCTGTTTTAGTTTTAAAATAGCTTTTACGTAAAAAAATAGCATATCGGACGTACAGCGATTGAGGCGTGAAAGCGTAACAAACAAATTTAATTCACTTTCCTATTTATAATAAACTAGCTGTCTCCCGCGGCTTCGTTCCCGTCAACTGGCTACCCTGCAACTTTCTCATTTTTTCTTTCATAAGAATCTTCTCCTGACAATAAAAAACACAACAAAAAAAGAATTAGCGAAATCGGTTCAGCTGTTCTCGAGATTTACGCTTCGCAACCCATTCAGCGATTCATTTTTATATTATAGATTAGTTAATATTTCAATATACATAATGCAGAAAATTGTATTTTTTTTTATAAATAAATGTAAAAAATTGTAATGTATCGATGTCTTTACAGTAAACGAAAAGTCAAACAAAGTTTTTAACAAAATAAATCCATTCGTCAATGCATGCTATTATAAATTGGTCCTGACGAACACAATCATAACGACCAAAACCGAATCGATAAAAAGTTTCAGTCAGTTGTATTTCAATAAAACAAGATTGAGACATAATCTAGTTATGAGTAAAATTGGATCCCAATTACCTTCGAATCGTTATTGGTTTTTAAAATTTCGACTCCTGTTGAAGACGTTTTCATGATAAAGGTATGCTTCCGAACATTTAATTGATATTATTTCCTTAACCGACTTTTATTTTTTTAAACCATACTAATATTAAAAAGCTGAAGAGTTTGTTTGTTTGAATGCGCTAATCTCAGGAACTACTGGTCCGATTTGAAATTCTTTCAGTGTTAGATAGCCCATTTATCGAGGAAGGCTATGGGCTTTATAACATCACGCTAAGACAAATTGGAAAGGAGCATTAATGGAAAATGTGACACAGACGAAGTTGCGCGGGTCAGCTAGTAGGTGGTTTGGCAGACTGACAGTACAGAGTAAGCTCAAAGTGAAGTCTTATTCCACCGTGATTGGATGGATTAATAGCTGGTCTGTTCTGTAAACATCACAACGTGTTTACATAGTTGGATTGAGCATGAATTGAACTGTTATTCCATCTCGTTGCATGCCATTCATTGTTCATTCTACAGCTAATTTCATGTAAACTTTACATAAGCTTACATGATGAGATATTTACAGCCGGTCTATTGTGTCAAAATCTCATCGTGTACACTTAGGTGAAGTGAAAGACATGTGAGCTGTCATTCCATCTTGTTTGTATGATTTGACAGCACACTTGTTGTTCATTCGCCTAAGTTTTTACTTCGTCATGTTTACAGAATCTAACTGCTGAATCGTTATATATTCATTTCACTTTAGCTTTCACTGTTTGATTCCAATAGCGCAGCTGTAGGAACATAACTATATAGGGACGTCTTAAAATGGTTACCCTTTTCCTAAGGGCTAGTGCGTGATGGTCAAATTTTTCATTCATACTCTACCCCTTGGTCGTAGCGTGACGTAATATAGCCTATAGCCTTTCTCGTTCGAACCAGTGGGTCTTGAAAATAGTGCGTTCAATCATCAAACAAACTATTCAGCTTTGAAATATTAGTGCAGATTTTACACTTCATAGAGGTAACCAATAGGCGGTCATCCTTTGGATGGACATAACGAAAGGAGATAGATTTAGGGAATGGCAGTATAAAAAGCAAATAAGACACTATTCATTTCAAAAATAGATAATTTCTGAAAATACCAAAGACGTCAGTCAGTCACCCCCGATCGCACTTACAAATCTAAATAAAGCTTGCATTATGCAGAACAAGAATTCCTTCACTATAATCCGAGTGCTCGCTTCACCGACATGCATCGCCCCGCGGCGCCGCCTGCGGTTTTGCAATTAATACCCGCAGAGCTCAACGTTATATGACGTCTATGTTTAAGCGGTTATTGTCTGTTCATGGGTGCCTGGTCCTTTTGTTATTCATGTGAGGAAGATGCAATAGACGAATTCTCGTATGGTTTGTGGTTACTTTGAATAGTGGAATCCTATTACAATAAGGTTCGTTTCAAGAGCTAACCCCAATTAGAAATGAGACAAGGTCTGAAAAAGAAGAATAAGGCCCGCCTCCGCAGACTGAGTTAATTTTTTAACTCAAAATTAGTTGCTGACTCGATGTTTAATAACAAATTCCATCCAAATGACCTCGGGTTCAAACTAATTAGGAGTAAAAAAAATAAGTCTGGTATGTGTTAATGGGCCAAAGACAAGTAGAGACATTTGTAGCTATGGAGTATAACGTGTATGTTTCTATGCAGGAAGGAACTGCAATCATCCAAACTTCGCCCCCTGCTGGGTAAAGACTGCTTTTTTCCATTGGCAATCTCCTACACCAACCTCAATCAGGTTCTATCCAAACGACAATCACATCTACATTTTAAATACGTTTAAAAGAATATAAGAACCTTTCAGTATTTTCTTACCTACATTTATTTAATATCTTCGAGTTAGCATTTGATTTCTCTTTTGTGTTACCTAAAAGCCCCCAATGATATTTAATATAGCTCTGTCAGAGTAGATTGTAGAGACCTATTGGTTCTTTTTTCGAATAAGCACTTTTATTTCTTTCTTTTTTTCTGTTAGCTGACTTTAATTGAAAGTGGATAACGACTATCATTATGAAGTTTTAGATTTAAGGTTTCATACATATTCTATTCCAATACGTTTAATGTTTCGCGGTCATCAACCGCGTTCCCGTTCCCGTGTTAATTTATGTTATGTAGGTGTATCGTTAGATCACCATTGTCCTTGCGAACCAATAAGAGTTTCATGGCGTCTTAATTAACGGATTAACGTCGTCTTTATGGTTTTGTCAGAGACTAAAACAGAAGGATGAATCAACTTCGTCTATAGTAGTCCACTCGTGGACATAGGGCTGTCACAAGCTGCCCAACAGCACCCTTCCTTTCTGCTGTATCCATTCTGTCCCAGCCACTTTTTTAAGTCATAGGTCCACCTTTTTGGATTTATCCCAAGCTACGCGCGTATATTCTCGACGACCTTTTAATCCACGCGTCTTGTTTAAAAAGTACTCGTACTTACGGTGACACACGGGCGTAAAAGGTCGTCTTGCTATAAGTCCGCGTACTTGCTCGCCCGTCGATCACACACTAAATATGCTATTCCATACAATGTGCGGAAACGCACGCACACATAAACAAGTTTCACGTACATCGAGTGCAAGTGCACTCGCGATCGTCATTTGTTTGAGATCGTCGTACGTAGGTGTGTGTGTCTATGTGTGCGTGCACTTGTTTAGCCTAGTTGTATGGAACCAACCTTCTGAACTTTTCCGTCGATCTGTATCGGGATTAATAATCCCAGCAGTAAACTAGCCAACTAGAAACTAATAAATAATTGCTAGTTTATCACCGAGGGACGTAATTAGTTAATGGTTTTCTTTAATTGATATTTACATGCAATCTTTTATTGTTCTTCGGTTTCATGATCGTATCTTGAAAGGGAGAGGTTTGGGTTGAACGCTTAGTGGATATTTATGGGCTGATGGGTATAGTATAGCTACTCACTGCTTTTAAGTAAGTAATGCTCAAATAATTTGTAGATTCAAAGTCTCTAGACAAAGTGCAATTTTAGCAGCGAATGTGATTTTCGAAAAGCCAAAATATGTATACGTATTGTTCACGAGACATTTTGATAGCTTTTTTTAGTTAGATTTTTTTAATGTTTTCAAAATCGCTTTCGCCACTCTACTGTCAACAGAATGTAGGTACTCTGATACCGGGAGGAGGGTGCGTAAGCAAATCAAAGAAGGAATGCAGCAATTATCGAAATATATTGGCGACGTCCGCCCGAATTCATCTCAATAGAAGCAATGTCATAAAAAACACTTCAATTCTTTAACTTTCGTAATTCAAAAACGTTATACTTTTTAAGTGACCGCTCCAATCCTTTTACAAATGGCCAATGACAATTCTTATAAAGCCTTGAACAAATAACTTGTATCTTATGCCCAGGACACAACCTTCACAGTACCTTGTCCAGTTATTTTTTTAAAGTAGGTACATCAACAAATGATTGCTTCAGCTCTAGGAAGCGGAAGGGAGTGTCAGACTCTTGCTGACTAAATCCCATCAGTTCCCTTTGCGTTCCAGGGCCACGCTGAATTTTTCGAACAAATTTGCTCCTTATCTAGAGCATAAGGTATACCCAGAGTCAGTTACTGCTGACACAAACTGGATGAAGTCTATAGACTTTTAATGTTAATGTAAAGTAAAAAAAAAATGTTCAACTTGGCAAATCCAAAGTTGTGATTTAAATAAAAGGTAATAATAATTATTCTTGGAGTGAAGTAAAACTTTTGATTAAGAAATAATTGTCAATAAGCAAAATTAAATAACTATCAAACCGCAAAGTTAACAGAGAAATGAAGAAGCGTCTTTAATTTCGATCCTTTCTTGAAATTGTCATAGTTTAAAACCTTAGAATAATAACGCATAGAAGCCGCGTCTAGAACAAAACCCGAGCAAAATCGTGTGTCCACTTCATTTTCTTTGTGTGCGTGAGCCGAATGTGTCTACGTTCCTCTAACGCACACAGATATAGCTTTCAGTGATACCATTACTAAGCCGTTACCCACAAAATATGGGAAGACGCATTACTATTTTGCTATCAAGGCAAGTATTTTATGTTGTTGGGAACTGGAAAAGGTAAACATGATTTTTCATGTAATATGACATATTTTTTCGGAAGGTATAATTCAATTTATTTTAAAATAAAAGAAAATAAATCGCATAAAGAATGAGATATTGTTCAATGCGTTTAGAATGCTTGATGGGTTATAATTATAAACAATGTTAAAACATCGGGTTTGATATGAATTAACAGTAAGTATTGTATTTTAAAATTACATAAATGAAAAACATGAATGAAAGCAATGTGGGTATTTTTTCCTCACAAACAAAATTCTAATAACCTAACTTGTCATAACACAGTGTTGTGTTATGACAAGTTAGGTTATTAGAATTTTGTTTTATTTATCGATTTACGTAAAAATAGTGCGTAGAATGTGAGTACTTATTTGTGAAATGTTATTTTATCACATTTTTTTGTTTTCCTGATGTGCTATAACATCCTTTCACGCAACAAACTGTCATTTTCAATAATTTACTCGCGAGCTGTGTTCGACGGAACGTGACATTGAGTACTGACGGCCTGATGGCTAAGTTTGACGGATTAGGCTAAGTTTTAGTTGCCTCACTTCTTGCACTCGTACTAGGTTTCTATGCGTTATTATTCTAAGTTTAAAACTTTCGAATTGTTCGACTTATTTCTAAATCTATTTAAAGTATATATTCTCTTAAAAAGAGACGAGCGAAAATTTGAATTTTGAGACTACTTTGTGAGAAAAATTTCGCTTTAATGATATTAGACCGAATTGGAATTAATTTTATTAGACTATTCATTGAATACGTACGAAAAAGTCTCAAAATTCATTTAAACATATTGTAGTAGTCAATTAAGTTAGGCAAGATACCAAATGACAAAATAGTAAAACTGTTTAGCATTAAAATGGTAAATGATCGACTAGCTGCAAAGCTCAAGACATTTTTAACATATATTATGTCAATCTCAAATTAGAGCAAATATTTCAGTGCGTGCTAAATAAATAATGTCCCTATTACTGTTAAAAATCGTTATCTTACCATCATTCTCACTTCCCAATGATTATTTCTCTGAAATGTAAAAAAAATCTGCTCTCAGAATACTATGCTGTATATTTTTAGCCAAGTGTCACTAACCCCACAATATTGTGTCTCTAAAACTCTCGTATTTACATTCGAAGCGTCTGCATTCTTTGAATAACATACATATTTGTTGGTGCGTCCCTTTGGTGCAAAAATGTAGACGCAAATATAGGATCCAGTTGTCTTTGTCGTTAAAGTTTGCATTTGTTTCTGAGCTGAACATTAAGCTTGAAAAAGTGTTACTTTGTCTAAGTGTAATGGGTACCTATACATATAGGAACAAAAATAGAGCCGTTTGTAGAATAGTTCGGTGCAAAATTCTAAGCTATTTTGCATTGTAGGTAGATAAGCATCAAACCTATTAGTATCTTCGTAAATTATTTGACGTTCACGGCTTTCTTTTACTCGCAAATCTGGTGATTACCTAATAAAGGTAAAGCCAAAGGCAAAAGATCGAAAAGAAGGAATTCTATACGCTGGCCAAACAAAACCCGCACTTTCTCCATCAGTTTCAGGAGACGTAACGTGTACATATTGCTGACGGTAGGAGCCGCGTACCGAAAGACGTAGCATTGGAATGTCTCCCACAAGGAGGAATTCTGGACCTGGTGATGTCTGCGGGTATCCACTGGGTGTAAGAGGCGCAAGACCAGGAGATATAGTGACACTTATGACCAGCAGTAGACATCTTCTTCTTCAGTCGGTCCCTCATTACTGAGGATCTTGGTCACTGGACCTTTAAGCGGACAATCTATTTCCATCGATTACGGTCCAAAGTTGCCATTACCACCTGTTTGAATTTGCTGATGTAGCTTCTTTCACTTGGTCAGACCATCGTATTGGCGACCGGCATCTTGCTCTCTTTCCTTCGGTACTGCAAACAATTGCAATATGCAAAAAGCATATCCAGGCTGTTTATATACGTATAAACGTACAGTAGACGTATTCCAGCTGAAATGTTGATGATGGAGAGCAAATGGAAGAATGTTATCAAGTCCCAGTATTAAGGAAACAATGTAAAGAGATAATCTGGGGATAAATATGTGAATTTTAATACTTACTCAAAGGTTATAAATTAGCAATACAGCATTTAATGCAGAAAGCCGTTATCTTCTGTAGCAATCGTTGTCTCGTCGCCACAAGAAGAATTATCCCTAAACTTCACGACACAGATTCAGATATGAAAATCCTTAATCAAAAAACTTTTACATGTTCCTCTGAAGCTCCTTTGGATAGAAAGCTTGTTAACAAAGAACTTGTTGAAATAAATACCGTCTAATAAACATTGAGACGCACAACAATTACAAACAAGAATAAATACGCAGGGATTACTGTAGTAAGTCTCCATCACAGTTAATCTTCCAAATTGCGTCAAACTTTTCTTCAGATAATTCTGTTGAAGAAAGACGAAATTAAACTACGTCTGGAAATGTAACATTAATTTTGATTATGCATATTCTTTGTTTTTTGCAGAAGAAGAATGTCACAGTGACTTGTCTCTTGATCTTGTCATTCTCTTGAGCTTATCCTAATTCATTCAGAGTTTGCACATACATGTCTTCTAAAATCTATTATCCTACTAATATTATAAATGTGAAAGTTTGTATGTTTGTATGTTTGTATGTTTGTATGTTTGTATGTTTGTTCGTCAATCACGCAAAAATGGCTGATGGGATTTGAATGAAATTTGGCACACATATAGTTCACATCCTGGAATAACACATAGGCTACTTTTTATCCCGATAAAAGGCATAGCTTAATGGCGGCGGAGGAGGAAGTGGAAATCAGACGTTTCTGCTGCCTTAGTACTTCTGATTCACAAGTACCAGGAGAGCATAAACATGTCGAAATATTTTCGGGTCTGAATTTGTGAGCGCCATAGATTCTCGAGTACCAGGAGAGCAGACATATGTCAAAGTATTTTTGGTCAGGTTTTTTTTTTGCTGGAAAATAGATTGGCTTTCATTGCAAGCGTTCATGTTTGTATGTTTGGATGTTTGTCCGTCAATCACGCAAAAATGGCTGAGGGGATTTAGATGAAATTTGGCACATATGTAGGTCACATCCTGAAATAACACATAGGCTACTTTTTATCCCGGTAACATACATGACTTAATGGAGACAGAGGAAGAAGTGGAAGTACAATGTTTCTGCTACCTTAGTACTTCAGATTCAAAAGTACCAGGAGAACAGAAACATGTCGAAATTGTTTACCGGGCTAGAATTGTATTACGAGTGCTAAAGGATTCACAAGTACCAGGAGACCAGCAACATGTCAAATTATTTTTGGGCAAGCTTTTTTTTATTAGCAGAGCAGAAACTTTTCGAAGTATTTTCGGGACTGGAATTCCGAGCGCAACAGATTCACCTGGAGAGCAGAAACATATCGAGGTATTCCGGGGCCGGTATTACGAGCGCTATAGATTCACAAGTACCAGGAGAGCAGTAACATTTCGGAAGTTTTTTTGGGGCTTGATATGAGCGCTTTAGATTCACAAGTACCAGGAGATCAGAAATATGTCGAAGCAACGCTATATATTCACAAGTACCAGGAGAGCAGAAACATGTCGAGGTATTTCGCCAGAAAATTACGAGCGCTACCAGATAGATTAAAATACCAGGAGAGAAATATCTGAAAGTTTTCAAGTTGCTGGTGAGTGGTTAGGATGCAGAAGTACCAAGAGAACAGAAACGTGTCGAAGTTTATTCCGGGCAGGAGTAATTATGAGCGCTGAAGATTCACAAGAACCAGGAGACCAGAAATATGCCGAAGTATTTCCGGGGCTGGAATTATGAGCGTTTAGGATTCAAAAATACCAGGAAATCAGAAACATGTCGAAGAATTTTCGGGGCTGGAATTACCAGCACACCAGAAACATATCGAAAAAGTACTTCCGAAGCTATTATTGCAAGTGGTTAGGATTCAAGAGTACTAGGAGAGCAGAAATATATCAAAGTTTTTTCGGGGCTGGAATTGTGAGCCCTAAAAATTCACAAGTACCAGGAGATCAGAAACATGTCGTAGTATTTTCCGGGCTGTAATTGTGAGCGCTAAAGTTGTACAAGTACCTACCAGGACATCAGAAACTTATCGACAAAGTACTTCCAAAGCTTTAATTGCAAGCGGTTAGGATTCAAAAGTACCAGGGGACCAGAAACATGTCGAAGTATTCCCGGCACTGGAATTGAGCGGTTATAATTACGAGCGCTACAGATTCACAAATACCAGGAGAGCAGGAACATGTCGAAGTTCTTTGGTGTTGGAATTATGAGCGCTATTAATTTACAAGCACCAGGAGGCCAGGAACATGCCAAAGTTTTTCAGGGCTGGAAATTGAGAACGCTATAGATTCACAAATACCAGGATAGCAGGAACATGTCGAAGTTCTTTGGGGCTGGAATTATGAGCGCTATTGATTCACAAGTACCAGGAGACCAGGAAAATGTCGAAGCATTCCGGGGTCGGAATAATGAGAGTTACAGATTCAGAAGTGCCAGGAGAGCAGAAACATGTCGAGGTATTCCGTGGCTATAATTACGAGCGCTACAGATTCACAAATACCAGCAGAGCAGGAACATGTCGAAGTTCTGTGGTGTTGGAATTATGAGCGCTATTAATTTACAAGCACCAGGAGACCAGGAACAAATTTTTCAGGGCTGGAAATTGAGAACGCTATAGATTTACAAGTACCAAGAGAGCAGAAACATGTCCAGGCATTCCGGGGCCGGAATAACGAGCGTTACAGATTCAGAAGTACCCAGGAGAGCGGAATCATCTCGAGGTTTCTTTGGGACTGGAATTATGAGCGCTATAGATTCACAAGTACCTGGAGACCAGAAACATGCCGAAGTTTTTTCAGGGCTGGAAACTTCACAAGTATCCGGACAGCAGAAACATGTCGAGATATTTTCGGGGCCGGAATTATGAGCGCTAAAGAATCAAAATAAATAGGAGATCAGAAACATGTCAAAGTTTTTTTGGGGCTTTAATTCGACCAAAAACATGTCGTCGTTTTTAGGAGTTATGAGTGGCTTGGATCAATAGTCCAGGAGAAAAAACATGTCGAAGTACTTTCGAGGCTGGAAATATGAGCGCTAAAAATTCACAAGTACCAGGAGAGCAGAAACATGTCGAAGTATTTTCGGGGCTGAATTTGTGAGTGCCATAGATTCTCGAGTAAGCCAGGGAACAGAAACATGTCAAAATATTTAGGGTAGGTTTTTTAACTGGAAAGAAGATGGCTTTCATTGCAAGCGATTCAAAAGTACCAGGAGAACAAAAACATGTCGGAGTATTTTCGAGGCTGCAAATATGAGCGCTTAAGATTCACAAGGGTCTACCAGGAGATCAAAAACATGTCGAAGTAATTTCGGGGCTGAAATCTTACTTTCAGCGGCACCGCAAAGACTCACAATGTCTGGATACCTGAATCATGAAGATGCAATTCCAACCTACTAATATTATAAACTAGCTTCTTCCCGCGACTTCGTCTGCGTAGACTTTAGAACTGGTGCGCAACTTAATTGCCTCATATTGTTATTCTTGTAATTGCATCTTCATGATTCTGGTATCCAGGTAGTGTGAGTCCCAAAATTACTTCGACATGTTTGTGGAAGGTACCTACTTGTAGATTTTTAGCGCTCACAATTCTGGTCGAAAAATATATCAATTGTTTTATAATCTGGTATCTACTTGTAAATCTGTAGCACTCATAATTCCAGCCTTGGCAATACTTTGACATGTTTTTGGTCTCCCCAGGCACTTTTAAATCCTAACCTCTCACAATTCTAGGCCCGAAAATATTGCGACATGTTTCTGGGCTCCTGGTCATTGTAAATCTTTAGCTCTCATATTTCCAGCCCGGTAAAAACTTCGCCATGTTCCTGTTCTCCTGTTACTTTTGAATCCTAACTGCTCACAATTTCAGCTACGAAAAAATTTCAACATGTTTCTGCTCTCTTAGTACTTGTGAATCTATAGCTTTCACCATTCCAGCTCAGAAAAATTCTTGCGAAAAATATTCTGAATAACTCCTGGTATTGTGAATCTTTGGCGCTCATATTTTTAGCCTCGATATTACTTCGACATGTTTCTGTTCTCCTGGTATCTTTTAAATCCTAAATTCTAAATACTTCGATATGTTTCTGGTTACCTGGTGCCTTTGAATCCAAACCGCTTGCAATTAAAGCCCCGGAAATACTTTGATGTGTGTGGTCTCCTGGTACTTGTGAAACTTTAGCGCTCACAATACCAGCTCCAAAACTATTTGGATATTTTTCTTCTCCCCTAGTACTTGTGAGTCTAAAGTGTTCACATTTCCAGCACAGTAAAAACTTCGACATGTTTCTGTACTCCTGGTAAAAAAATCTTGCTCAAAAATACTTAAACTGGTGTTTGGTCTCCTGGTACTTATGCATCTTTAGCGCTCATATTTCCAGCCTCAGAAATACTCCAACATGTTTTTGTTATCCTGGTACTTTTGAATCGCTTGCAATGAAAGCCATCTATTTTCCAGTAAAAAAACTACAATACATGGACATGTTTCTGCTCTGCTGGTACTCGAAAGAAAATTTTTAGCGCTCATATTACCAGCTTCGAGAAAGTACTTGGACTGGTTTTTTTAATAATATTAGTAGGATTGTGGTGAGAAAAATCTCATCTCATCTCATCTCATCTCATCTCACAACTCCGGCGCCGAAAATAAATCGACGTGTGTCTGCTCTCCTGGTTATTTTCGGGAATCTATCTATAGCGTTCAGAATTTCCAGCCCAAAAAATATTTCGAGATGTTACTGCTCTCCTGGTACTTCTGAATCTGTAGCGCTCGTAATTCCAGCTACAAAATGCCTCGACATGTTTTTGCTCTCCGGGTCTTGAGAATCTATAGCGTTCACAAATTCTAGCCCAGAGCAGAGCTGCTTAAAAAAAATTCTTGCCCAAAAATAATTTGACATGTTCCTGGTATCTTTGTACTTGTGAATCTTTTAGCACTCGTAATAAAATTCTAGCCCGGTAAAAAATTTCGACATGTTTTGCTCTCCTGGTACTTGCGAATCTATAGTGTTCTCAAATTTCAGCCCAGAAAAAACTTCGACATGTTTCTGCTCTCCTAGTACTTGTGAAAATATAGCGTTCACAATTCCAACGCGGAAAATGCTTCGATATATTTCTGATCTCCTGGTACTTGTGAATCTAAAGCGCTCATAATTCAAGCGCCATAAAAACTTCCAAGATGTTTCTGCTCTCCTGGTAATTGTGAATCTGTAGCGCTCGTAATTCCGGCCCCGGAATACCTCGGTATGTTTCTGCTCTCCTTGTATTTGTGAATCTGTAGCGCTCAGAATTCTAGGCAAGCGTGCTCCACCTTAGACCGCATCATCGCTTAACATCAGGTAAGATAGCGGCCAAACGTTTACCTAACAATAGCAAAAAAAAACCAGGCCTGAAAATACTTCGAAAAGTTTCTGCTCGCTCAGCTTAAAAAAAAATCTTGCCCAAAAATAATTTGACATGTTCCTGGTCTCCTTGTACTTGTGAATCTTTTAGCACTCGTAATAAAATTCTAGCCCGGTAAAAAATTTCGACATGTTTTGCTCTCCTGGTACTTGCGAATCTATAGTGTTCACAAATTCCAGCCCAGAAAAAACTTCGACATGTTTCTGCTCTCCTAGTACTTGTGAAAATATAGCGTTCACAATTCCAACGCGGAAAATGCTTCGATATATTTCTGATCTCCTGGTACTTGTGAATCTAAAGCGCTCATAATTCAAGCGCCATAAAAACTTCCAAGATGTTTCTGCTCTCCTGGTAATTGTGAATCTGTAGCGCTCGTAATTCCGGCCCCGGAATACCTCGGTATGTTTCTACTCTCCTAGTATTTGTGAATCTGTAGCGCTCAGAATTCTAGGCAAGCGTGCTCCACCTTAGACCGCATCATCGCTTAATATCAGGTAAGATAGCGGCCAAACGTTTACCTAACAATAGCAAAAAAAAACCAGGCCTGAAAATACTTCGAAAAGTTTCTGCTCAGCTTAAAAAAAAATCTTGCCCAAAAATAATTTGACATGTTCCTGGTCTCCTTGTACTTGTGAATATTTTAGCACTCGTAATAAAATTCTAGCCCGGTAAAAAAATTCGACATGTTTCTGTTCTCCTGGTACTTTATAATCTGAAGTACTAAGGTAGCAGAAACTTTGTACTTCCACTTCTTCCTCTGTCTCCATTAAGTCATGTATGTTACCGGGATAAAAAGTAGCCTATGTGTTATTTCAGGATGTGACCTACATATGTGCCAAATTTCATCTAAATCCCTTCAGCCGTTCTTGCGTGATTGACGGACAAACATCCAAACATACAAACATGAACGCTTGCAACGAAAGGCAATCTATTTTCCAGCAAAAAAAAAACCTGACCAAAAATACTTTGACATTATGTCTGCTCTCCTGGTACTCGAGAATCTTTGGCGCTCACAAATTTAGACCATAAAATATTTCGACAGGTTTATGCTCTCCTGGTACTTGTGAATCTGAAGTACTAAGGCAGCAGAAACGTCTGATTTTCACTTCCTCCTCCGCCGCCATTAAGCTATGCCTTTTATCGGGATAAAAAGTAGCCTATGTGTTATTCCAGGATGTGAACTATATGTGTGCCAAATTTCATTCAAATCCTATCAGCCATTTTTGCGTGATTGACGAACAAACATACAAACATACAAACATACAAACATACAAACATACAAACTTTCACATTTATAATATTAGTAGGATGTGAAAGTTTGTATGTTTGTATGTTTGTATGTTTGTATGTTTGTATGTTTGTTCGTCAATCACGCAAAAATGGCTGATGGGATTTGAATGAAATTTGGCACACATATAGTTCACATCCTGGAATAACACATAGGCTACTTTTTATCCCGATAAAAGGCATAGCTTAATGGCGGCGGAGGAGGAAGTGGAAATCAGACGTTTCTGCTGCCTTAGTACTTCTGATTCACAAGTACCAGGAGAGCATAAACATGTCGAAATATTTTCGGGTCTGAATTTGTGAGCGCCATAGATTCTCGAGTACCAGGAGAGCAGACATATGTCAAAGTATTTTTGGTCAGGTTTTTTTTTTGCTGGAAAATAGATTGGCTTTCATTGCAAGCGTTCATGTTTGTATGTTTGGATGTTTGTCCGTCAATCACGCAAAAATGGCTGAGGGGATTTAGATGAAATTTGGCACATATGTAGGTCACATCCTGAAATAACACATAGGCTACTTTTTATCCCGGTAACATACATGACTTAATGGAGACAGAGGAAGAAGTGGAAGTACAATGTTTCTGCTACCTTAGTACTTCAGATTCAAAAGTACCAGGAGAACAGAAACATGTCGAAATTGTTTACCGGGCTAGAATTGTATTACGAGTGCTAAAGGATTCACAAGTACCAGGAGACCAGCAACATGTCAAATTATTTTTGGGCAAGCTTTTTTTTATTAGCAGAGCAGAAACTTTTCGAAGTATTTTCGGGACTGGAATTCCGAGCGCAACAGATTCACCTGGAGAGCAGAAACATATCGAGGTATTCCGGGGCCGGTATTACGAGCGCTATAGATTCACAAGTACCAGGAGAGCAGTAACATTTCGGAAGTTTTTTTGGGGCTTGATATGAGCGCTTTAGATTCACAAGTACCAGGAGATCAGAAATATGTCGAAGCAACGCTATATATTCACAAGTACCAGGAGAGCAGAAACATGTCGAGGTATTTCGCCAGAAAATTACGAGCGCTACCAGATAGATTAAAATACCAGGAGAGAAATATCTGAAAGTTTTCAAGTTGCTGGTGAGTGGTTAGGATGCAGAAGTACCAAGAGAACAGAAACGTGTCGAAGTTTATTCCGGGCAGGAGTAATTATGAGCGCTGAAGATTCACAAGAACCAGGAGACCAGAAATATGCCGAAGTATTTCCGGGGCTGGAATTATGAGCGTTTAGGATTCAAAAATACCAGGAAATCAGAAACATGTCGAAGAATTTTCGGGGCTGGAATTACCAGCACACCAGAAACATATCGAAAAAGTACTTCCGAAGCTATTATTGCAAGTGGTTAGGATTCAAGAGTACTAGGAGAGCAGAAATATATCAAAGTTTTTTCGGGGCTGGAATTGTGAGCCCTAAAAATTCACAAGTACCAGGAGATCAGAAACATGTCGTAGTATTTTCCGGGCTGTAATTGTGAGCGCTAAAGTTGTACAAGTACCTACCAGGACATCAGAAACTTATCGACAAAGTACTTCCAAAGCTTTAATTGCAAGCGGTTAGGATTCAAAAGTACCAGGGGACCAGAAACATGTCGAAGTATTCCCGGCACTGGAATTGAGCGGTTATAATTACGAGCGCTACAGATTCACAAATACCAGGAGAGCAGGAACATGTCGAAGTTCTTTGGTGTTGGAATTATGAGCGCTATTAATTTACAAGCACCAGGAGGCCAGGAACATGCCAAAGTTTTTCAGGGCTGGAAATTGAGAACGCTATAGATTCACAAATACCAGGATAGCAGGAACATGTCGAAGTTCTTTGGGGCTGGAATTATGAGCGCTATTGATTCACAAGTACCAGGAGACCAGGAAAATGTCGAAGCATTCCGGGGTCGGAATAATGAGAGTTACAGATTCAGAAGTGCCAGGAGAGCAGAAACATGTCGAGGTATTCCGTGGCTATAATTACGAGCGCTACAGATTCACAAATACCAGCAGAGCAGGAACATGTCGAAGTTCTGTGGTGTTGGAATTATGAGCGCTATTAATTTACAAGCACCAGGAGACCAGGAACAAATTTTTCAGGGCTGGAAATTGAGAACGCTATAGATTTACAAGTACCAAGAGAGCAGAAACATGTCCAGGCATTCCGGGGCCGGAATAACGAGCGTTACAGATTCAGAAGTACCCAGGAGAGCGGAATCATCTCGAGGTTTCTTTGGGACTGGAATTATGAGCGCTATAGATTCACAAGTACCTGGAGACCAGAAACATGCCGAAGTTTTTTCAGGGCTGGAAACTTCACAAGTATCCGGACAGCAGAAACATGTCGAGATATTTTCGGGGCCGGAATTATGAGCGCTAAAGAATCAAAATAAATAGGAGATCAGAAACATGTCAAAGTTTTTTTGGGGCTTTAATTCGACCAAAAACATGTCGTCGTTTTTAGGAGTTATGAGTGGCTTGGATCAATAGTCCAGGAGAAAAAACATGTCGAAGTACTTTCGAGGCTGGAAATATGAGCGCTAAAAATTCACAAGTACCAGGAGAGCAGAAACATGTCGAAGTATTTTCGGGGCTGAATTTGTGAGTGCCATAGATTCTCGAGTAAGCCAGGGAACAGAAACATGTCAAAATATTTAGGGTAGGTTTTTTAACTGGAAAGAAGATGGCTTTCATTGCAAGCGATTCAAAAGTACCAGGAGAACAAAAACATGTCGGAGTATTTTCGAGGCTGCAAATATGAGCGCTTAAGATTCACAAGGGTCTACCAGGAGATCAAAAACATGTCGAAGTAATTTCGGGGCTGAAATCTTACTTTCAGCGGCACCGCAAAGACTCACAATGTCTGGATACCTGAATCATGAAGATGCAATTCCAAGGATGAGACAATGAGGCAAAAAGTTGCGCGGCAGTTCTAAAGTCTACGCAGACGAAGTCGCGGGAGGAAGCTAGTAATATTATAAAGCTGAATAATATTATAAAGCTGAAGTGTTTGTTTAGTTAAATGTAATTTAATACCCAGTAACTACTCGTTCCAATTGAAAAAATATTTACTGACGATTTTTTCATTTCAAACAAACAAACTCTCTATGAGAAGATTAGTCGACATACACTGTAAGAAAGGAAAAGAAGAAAAATAAAGAAAAATAGTTCATTCCTCCCAGACAGACGAGCTTAGTCTATTCTTTCAAAACAAAATCCTTAGTATTTTTCTCATTACTCTCATAAAATCTCACAAGAAATTCCATCAAAACCTAAACACAATCATACAATAACATAAACACCAGAACCTCTCTTTCCAATTCTCCACATGCCTCCATAAAACCGTTAACCCGCTTATCAGAAAGGGGAACAACCTTATTCAAGTGCTTTGTTTACTCTCTGTTGAAGCATGACATTGATTTCTGAGTGCTAATTAACCCTGATTTCTGAACACTGGGACGTGGGTAGACATTAAGACTCATATTATTCTATTAGCTAAACGATTAACGACACTGACATGTCTAGATGGAAAAACCCGATAACACTTTTGGAGTCTGTATTTGTGCCCTGGTTGATGACAATAGGCACATCTCCAGGTGCAACTCTTCTGTCACACTTTTGTTCCTTCGAGCCGGATTCTTGAAGGACCAACTATGTATTCCTATTTCTCGATAGTCACCCAAACAATTCACTTGGGTATCAAAGCTATTGTTGCGTATAAAAGGGAGAATATATTTTACCATCCTTACATAACACAGAGCCCCAACAATAGACTTTATCTTGTTTATATTTACATGTTTACCGCCGGAAATTTTGGAGATCCTTGAAGATTGCAACCATTTCACCCCTCTACCTAATTCCTCTTGAAATTCAAGGTTGTCTTCACCGCAACTGAAGAAGGTCGTATTTCACAAGAGACGACGCAATATTTCATACATGGCTCGTACCTTAAGTAAATGGCCATGACGTCGTAATATGAGTAAAGCTGGGGCCCAGGCTTAGGAAGGCAGGCCAAGTTAATTAGGTGGAATTGCTTAGGAACTAAAAGCTCTCTCGGAAAAGGAAGGGATTAGGAAAGTGATCTCAGTTTTTCCGGGCGATATAAAATGTCTATTAAACATGTGTGAAGGGGATCGTCTATGGGTCCTGCAGTCCGGATATGTCCTAATTGGGGTCGTTCTGATGGTAGTTTGATCGCTTTTGCCCCAGAGTTTTCTTGGTCCTATTACCCATAAATATGTAGTTACCTTTTTAATAGCAATGATCAATGATACGTGCCCTCTAATCCTTAACATGCATATCGAAGAACTTATCTCTTTTTGTTTAGAAGGTAAGGTGTTTAAATACGAGTTCTTTTACTCAGATTTATAAGAAAATAAATGACGAGAGCTTTTACAACTAATAAAACACTGCTCAGAATAGATAAATATTATCCCCAAATTTTGATATTCAATAAAATTTTGTATATTAACTGTTAATCTTAATGTTAAGCACAACTGTAGTCATCAAACATCCTTATCACACCAAATAAAACGCGAAAAACAAATAAACCTCAGACATTTTATTTAACGTTTAGCATTTTATGGTCTCATAAAATTATAAATACATTTTGAGATAAAAGCTTCATGCATCGTTTCTCACATTTCTTTGTAGGCAGAATTTCGTTGGTTTTATTGGACGATTTCCCTGGTGACAGTTGACAGAAAACCGTGTAACTGGGGAATAACGAGACAAAAAAAAGGACGGATATTTTTAAACAAGGAATATTTTATTGACATCTTTCTCGAATATCTTTTTTGGTCCTCCGTGACTTTTCTGAACATTTCTCGGTAATGTCAACGATGGATATTAAAATTAATTGAATGAAAATGATCGAGTGTTCATTACCCTGAAATATTAAATGGCTCTTAATATAGTGGTATTGACATTGATAATATAATTTATGGTGACAATTTTATAAAGTACAATATAACAACGTTTTATGGTTCATGACTGACGAATAAACGACTTCCTTCCGACCTTAATATGAGTAAGTTTATTTTGCCCCTGTCCCACGCGTCATTGACATCATGAATCCGTTGTGAAAGAAGGATAGTGCTTTAAGTCCTGTATAGCTCCGTCTCTCTCTCATAACGGAATCACGATGGCAATGCTGCACTGGCACGTCATAATGGGGGCTGCTTTTTCTTTTTTCACCAACTATATTGTCCTATTGCTGGTCAAAGGTCTCCCCTATAGCCCTACTCTATACTCTTCCTGGTATGATACTCTCTCCGACCATCCGTCAGGAAACGCTGGCGTGACGACTTGGAGGTAAAAGTCGTCACGCCAGCTTTTCCTATGTCTTAATCGACAATGACGCAGTGTATCATCTTAAAAGTAAATAATTATCTTCTGATTTATAGCCTACAGTATTAATAACAAGTAACAAGACCCACTAATTAGCAAGATAACTGCATTAAAGTTATAAATAGCTCACGTCATAAATTATCTTAAAGACCAAAGCGTTAACGAAGTCCCGTGGGTGCAACAAATCGTAAGATTATTCCAAGCTTTGGAAGTTTGCGAAGGTTGCACCATCTTAATGGTCAGCTAGTACATGTAGATTTATGGGAATCTTAGGTATATACAACTGACAATAATTAATCTTAATATATATAAATCACGTGTCACGTTGTTTGTCCGCGATGGACTCCTAAACTGCTTCACCGATTTTAATCAAATTTGCACACCGTGTGCAGTTTGATCCAACTTGAAAGATTACATCTCAATTTTTTGTTGCAATTTTATTTAGGAGCGGAAAATGTGACGCAGACGAAGTTGCGCGGGTCATCTAGTGGATATTTATAACTGACAAATGCTTGCACTGTCTGGACAGGTCCACTCAAACCTGCGTGGTACTTTCCTAAGTTCGCCACAGACGTGAACCTACATGGTTTTCACAATATTATTCACGACTAGCTTCTGCCAGCGGCTTCGCCCGCGTGATCCCTAGGGAACATATTCCCGGGATGAAAAGTAGCTTATGTGCTATTCCAGACTATAATCTATCTTTGTTCTAAATTTCATTAAGATCCGTTAAGCCGTTCTGGCGTGATTGAGAAACAAACAACCAAACTTTCACATTTATAATATTACTCGTTTGGTGTAAAGCGAAATTATAACCATCTTCCCCTCGACATTGTAATTATTAAAGGATATTGCAAACTGTCGTAAGCCGTTTTCCGAAGCTACTCGCTAGCCTCTAGGCGCCAAGCTAGCCACCTGCCTGTGCGTTCGCGACCTTATACGAAAATAATCCTTATAGCATGATTCTTTATTCACGCGCGATGGCTTATTATTAGCGTATTTCATGTTTAACTTTGGTGTTTCTATACTGATTTCTATGATTCTTTTTTATGGAATAGTTAATAATGTTAACTTTTATTAATGTTAATTAGGGACGACTGAGAGTTTTATAAACGTAAGAGTAGACAAATACAATCAGAAAGCTTCGAACTGATATGCTATCGGGAGTTACACGTGTTATTGTTCGTCAATCATAAAAGATAGACATATGCTGTCGTTGGATATTTTTTATAAAATTTTAAGGAGAACATATCCGTCTTAAATGACTTCTGTGTAGCTTTCACCATTAAGGATGCACACGCGACGGAAGCTTAAAAAATGGAGTAACTTCTCCCGTTTTCCCAACATTTCCCTTCACTGCTCTGCTCCTATTTGATTGATTGATTGTAGCGTGATGAAAAGTATACTATAACCTGCTCAGGAGTATGAATAATAATTGTACCAAGTTTCATTAAAATCCGTCGAGTAGTTTTTGTTTCTTTAACGGTTATACAGACAGACAGACAGACCGACAGACAGACAGACAAAAATTGTACTGATTGCATTTTTGGCATCAGTATCGCTCCCTAATCACCCCCTGATAGTTATTTTGGAAATATATTTCATGTACAGAATTGACCTCTCTACAGATTTAATATAATATCTTAAATCTGTAGAGTGGTCAATTCTACAGAACTCAGAAGTATCTTCTATCTATCTATATATTATATAGATAGATAGAAGATACCTCTGAGTTTGTTTCGATATTTCTTCTCAGGGTAGTCAGCTAGAAAACATCGGCCTCATCTAGAATAATGTGAAAGTAAGTAAAAGAGTTAGGTACATGTAACCTATTCGCAAAATTAAAAAAAAAAATATTTATGTCATACCTTTTCTATTGTTGTTGTAACAATACAGAGCCTGTTAAAGAGTTTTGGGCGGTTCAAAAGAAATAAGGGTGACAAATCTGTCATTTTTGTAGTAAACTTAAGTTATTTTCATACATCATCATCTGCCTAGCCTTTCCCCAACTACATTGGGAAACCGCAAACCGGATTCAGCTGAACACCAGTATTTTTTTTTTATGTGGAGCGGTGGCCTACCTGACCTCCACAACCCATTAACTGGGTAACACGGTATTTCTTGGCAAGACTGGAGTCAGATTTACTGGCTTCTGACAATCCGTAACGACTGCCAAAGATCTACAAATGATAGCCGGGACCAACTGCTTAACGTGCTTTCCGAGGCACGGAGGAAACTCGGTATGTTAAGATGGTCCCACCACAGACCAACCTTGGCAAGCGTTGCATAACCTCGAAGATCGACCCATGCAGCTGTTGGTATTTAGCCTTATTAAGCAGGACCTGCTGAAGACAGTTAATAGCAGTTAACGTATTGTCTGTCCTCAGGTTATGTTTGGGCGTTCAAGTAGACGATGATAGATGGGTCATCATTGGAACGTAATCAGCCCTGGTTACGTTACTTCTTGCCCCATAAATATAAATGTAAGTTGAAATCGATTATAGATGCTGGGGCAAGTTGAAATCGATTATAGATGCTGGGGAAAAATATAGTAACGTCCAAAAACTTCCTTTTTTTTTGTTATTTTTTCAACTAAGGCAAGGAATCAACCAATATAGGAATCATAGGAAGGTATCCAATCCTTTTAGCCAGCAGCAACACAAAAACATGGCAGCCCACATACGTTCTCTTTTCAACTCCATCATGTTGCAACCGCTTCGTTAAAAGTTGGATTCTTTTTCAGACGTTAACGTATTGGTGTATTACTCAGTGCTGCCAGTATTTATTGCCTAGCCAACTAGTGTGGATACGTGTGCCTAGAAATCTGGATCAACTGCTGAATTAAAATAGTTCAGCATTAATTTATGAGCATATTTTTATTTTATTAGTAGGTAATATATAATTTGATGATTTGTTTTTTTTCATGTTTGTAATGGTGTAGATTCATTGGTTTTAACAAGAAGTCTCTGAAATAATAAAAGATCGTCTTTCTAGATAAATAATAATGAATAAGCCACACAGCAGTCTACATTGAACTCAAATGGAAAAACCTAAAGCTTAGGGCTATTTCGCGATGACTTACCTAATAAATTCAAAAAATGGAACAGAAATCTTATGAAGTTATCTACCAAGCTATCTCCACGACATCCTTCCCCTTCTACCACCGAACATCCAAACGCACTGCAACTTACCATCCCTACCTTGTTGCTATTCCACCAACTCGCACTAAGCGCTTCCAAAAGTCTGTTATAATGCGCACAGCAAAGGAGTGGAACTCTCTGCCTGCATCTGTGTTCCCGAATGCTTACAACCCTAATCTCTTCAAAGTTAGAGTGAACAGGCTCCTTCTGGGTAAGCTCACTCCATCGTAGACTTTCTCTCTCTCTCTCTCTCTGACCAAGACTAGAGTCAAGAGCAAACCAATCTCAAATATAAAATAAAAAAAAAAGTAAATTTCGGGGGCGAAATAGCTTAAATTCACTGTCGTCACAAGCTAGTGGAACATTTACATAAAAGTTACATAATAATATGAAAAGTATCTCATATTAGAGATGTGCGACCAAGCAACCATTCTGTCAAATTCTATCAAAATCGGTCAAGTACTTTAGCCTTGACAGACAGACACACTCTCGATATTAATATCACTCTACTCACTACAAACGATTAATCTCCTCAAAATTTCAAATAAAATATTCTAACAGGACGGCAAAACAGTGTATAACATAGTAAACGAAGCATTAATATCTTTATGAGCGGTCGTAGAACGATAAATATTAAAAATGGCGTCTAAAATAAAGTTTGTTCTAATTTCAAATCCCGGTTAGTGCGGAGTGAATTATTGATTCCTCGATGCGAATGATCATCAGAATTGTGATTTTATGAGTAAGCTTGATGATTATGAGTCACTCTTTTGAGGAGATGATTTGGAGGAGTAGAATTGATAAATGATTTCTGAAAAGATTCGAAAGGTGGAATTATGGCCCATCTAATTACGGAGTTCTGCTATAATTAAACTCTTAAAAAAACCCTTCAGACGCAGAAGAATTGATGATTATGATGGCTAACAGTTACTGTATTATAGGAAAAAATGCCTACCGAGTTACTTTCGAGGAAGTCGTAGAAATTATTTTTACAAGAGTCTACAAGTGCTCAATTCACGCTCTAAGTTAGCCATACTCAAACTTATTTCTCTCTGGGCCACATTGTGCTTCTATTGTTGTCATGATGGGCCGCAAAACCCTGCAGTCAAATACAGTTCTACATATTTTAATAGTATCTACATGAAAGGGACTTTTAAATTTGTCACAAAAGGACAGTTTGCATATGGCTTAGGCCAACTTATTAAGGAGTTAATCAGTACAGTATAGAAACAAATCACATTGATGCACTGACTAAATCATCTGCCTCGCCTTTTCCCAACTGTAGGTATTGGGGTCGGCTTTTAGTCAAACCGGATTTAGCTGAATACCAGTATTTTACGTAGAGCGGCTGCCTACCAGACCTCCACAACCCGTTAACTGGGTAACACGGTCACTTCTTGGCAAGACTGGATTCAGATTGACTGGCTTCAGACAATACGTACTGCCAAAGATCTATAAATGACAGCCGGGACCAACGGCTTAACGTATTTTCCGAGGCATGGAGGAAACTCGGTATGTTAAGATGGTCAACCATCCACAAACCAACCTTGGCAAGAGTTGCTTAACCTGGAAGATCGACCTGTGCGGCTGTGTGGGTGTTAATGTTTAGTCACGAGCTCCTCTAAATGCACTGACTAAGAATAGCATCAAAAATGTTCTAGGCTTAAACCTTGACGGGCCAGATGCGGCCCGCGGGCCGCAGTTTGAGTATAGCTGCTCTATGTGGCCAACACCGCTACGGTAGTCAACCATTTCGTTAGCTGATGACGATGATAAATGTACGGGGTCGGCATGCGCTATAGGAAAATCACGTGCTAATTCCCCATTTAGAATTTTGTCGATCGTTATCATCGATAGATTTCTGCTTTGTCTATAGCTTCTGGGATTCAGAGTTTAACTAAGTATTGTCCTTTGTTCATCCATCATATAAGCATAATTATGCTCAATCGAACAAGACTATTGCGATAAAGGTTACACTAATGATATAATAATAATGCCAATTTTACTTTTGATTTAAATAATGTCTCCTCATAAATTTTTAATTTTATCAAATAACCATTTCAACAGTGCTAGCACCTCAGGAATATATTATTTTCACATGAACTATAAAGTTCAAAGAAAAGGTTGCATTGAGATGCGCTTAGCAACATGAACATAGCGATATAAAATAATACTGTGGCGAAATTTCAAGCCAAAGGGCGACCTAATAATATATCGGCGGTGCAAAAAGGCCAAGTTCAAGCCTCACGACATAATTAGGAAGGTAGGGCAAGTTCAACGACATCAACATTCAGGTCGAAAGATTTTTAGTGTTCCGTGACAAAGGGTAACCAATGGAACCCTATCATTAAGCCTCCGCTGCCCGTCCGTCCACTCGTCCGTCTGTCTGTCAGCGGACGGTATCTCAAAAAAGAGAGACAGCTGAAATCTTTACAGCAACAACAAATAGTAAAAAATTAAGAGGGCAATACAAGAAACGATTTATGGTAGGTAAGGAACGCTTCGTATCTGAGTCCGACTCGCACTTGGCCAGTTTACTTTTTTAACTGACCTTGGTTGATAAATAACCATCAGTAACAATAGTTCTAACTTTAAGAACCTAGACCACAATAAAACCTTTAAGTAATTTCTGGGAGCTTTCAAAAATCGAAGAAAGGTCGCTAGTATCAATACATGCTCAAATGAAATCAACTACGCATCATATGTTTTTGTCATTAATTGACACTGTCATTGTTATTAAAACAATAAGATAGGTGCAACATTTCGATGTTTAGTAATTGTACTAAGAATCAGGTGGAGAGCTGTAGCCCTATTGCTACACATACTCCGGATAATGATTTAAACTAGTTTTTAAGACAACAGAGGATACCATTGACAGAATAGTTACTGTTATGCCTACAAAAAACAAGTTATCTTCTTGCACTCTGTTTAATAGATGTCAGAAAGAGGGTCAGCAGCATTCCTTGAAAATATTTCATCAAAATATTCAAGGTGTCTCTTCCAAAATATTAGAAATTGAATTATTTTTAGAAAAAACAATGAATGACATTGTATGTTTTAGTGAGCATTGGTTGAAGGATTACAAGATGCTAATTAGTTATGAAAATTATAGTGTGGGGAGTTGTTTTAACCGAAAATCTATGTTGCGCGGTGGTTCTCTCATCTTAGTTAAAAAATGTTTAAAATTTAAGCAACGTAAAGACATTGTTAGCTTGTCAGTGGAACATTGCATCGAACTGTCCTGTGTTGAGCTTGATAAGCATGTTATAGTGTGCGTGTACAGACCCCCAATCCCTCAAAACTTTACGTTATTTGAAAACACAATGGAAGATGTCCTTGCGAAACTTGTAGCAGGCAACAAATCCGTAATTATTTGCGGAGATTTTAATATTAATATTTTAGAAAATAATTTAAATAGCAGTAGATTTTTAAGTCTTTTTAAATCATTCAACCTGTCTAATGTTTTTACAGAACCAACTAGAGTGACACCAACTTCTTCAACCTGTATTGATAATGTATTCTGCGATTGCGATTATTTAGATAAATCCATAGTTAATTACCTTCAGTCTGATCACAGTGGTCAACTGGTAACATTTACATATAAAGCACCCTTGCAAAAAGTTCAAATACAATTTAGGCCAATTACAACTGGTAAACTAGCTAAATTCAATGAGGCCTTACAAAACAAGTTAAATGTTCTTGGCCATAATATTGAGGATGCGAATAAGTTTTATGGTAACTTCTTTTCGGTGGTACTAAAGGAATTTAATGCAACCTTTGAAAAGAAATCAAAAGATACTTTCCCTAAGTTTGTATTTAGTGATTGGGCGACTAGAGGCATTAGGATAAGTAGGGAAAGACTATATGAGCTACATGGCCTTAAGCCTTTCATAAACACTGAAACCTTTAATAAGTATGTAAACAAATATTCTAAGGTTTTCAGAAATGCTTGCAAAGTAGCTAAAGCCCTGTACATTAGCAATAAGATTAAATCGGCAGATAATAAAATAAAGACAGTTTGGAAAGTTATCAATACTGAAAGTAACAGAAATAAGGTACGAAATACTGATTTTTTGCTGGAGACTGAGCATGGTACCATAAGTTCTAATTTAGAAGTAGCTCAAGAATTTGTAAATTTTTTCACCGATATACCATCAAAAACGACTGGAGCTTTAAATTCTTCACCCGAGGTCTCATTTAATTTATTAAAAGCAAACGTTCCAGGTTGTACGGTTGAATTCCAATTCAAACATATCAACCCTACGATAGTTATGAAAGCTTTCCGGCAAATCAAAATTAAATTAACTGAAGACATATGGGGAATGTCCATCAAAGTGTGTACGTCCATTATTGAGACCATAGCACCTTACTTGGCTTTAATATTTAATTTATGTGTGGACCAAGGTGTCTTTCCGGATATAATGAAATATAGTAAGGTGATACCACTTTTTAAATCTGGTGATAATAAAGACACCAATAATTATAGACCTGTATCCGTATTGCCGATTTTCAGCAAAGTTTTTGAGAAAGTAATGCTCAATCAAATGCTCAATCATTTTAATACCAATAAAATCTTACACCAACAACAGTATGGTTTTACCAAAGGTCGTTGTACGACTGACGCTGGAGTCACGTTGTTAAAACATATTTATGCAGCGTGGGAAGAGGCGCAAGATGCCATAGGAATCTTTTGTGACCTCTCCAAGGCATTCGATTGTGTTAATCACGAAACTTTGCTCTTAAAACTAGAACATTACGGACTAGGTAAACTTGCACTCAGTCTAGTGAAATCATATCTAAATGACAGACAACAGCAAGTTCAAGTAAATGGTGTCAATTCTCGGGGCTTAAAAATCAAAATGGGTGTACCACAAGGTTCAATATTGGGTCCTTTTCTCTTTTTAGTGTATATTAATGATTTACCCCATCTTCTAAAAAATCAACCTCAAATGGTGTTATTTGCTGACGATACGTCTTTAATTTTTAAGATAGATAGGCGTGCCACAAGTCTTGACGTCGTAAATAACGCCCTTCAGCAGGTCCAAAATTGGTTTACTGCTAATAATTTAGTTTTAAATGGGAAAAAAACGAAGTGTATCAGATTTGCTTTACCGAATGTTAAAAGTAAAAATTGCGACATAGTATTGAACAAAGAGAAACTTGAATTCGTCGAAGACACAGTTTTCCTGGGGATCACGCTTGACTCAAGGCTACAATGGGGTCCTCATTTAACATCTCTTGCGGGACGGCTGAGTTCAGCAGCATATGCTGTCAGAAAAATCCGTCAATTTACTGATATAGATACCGCGAGGCTGGTCTATTTTAGTTACTTTCATAGTATCATGTCTTACGGTATCTTATTATGGGGACGTGCTGCAGACATCGAGTCTATATTTATTCTGCAGAAAAGAGCTATCAGAGCCATATACAATCTCTGTCGGCGAGATTCCCTAAGGGAACTGTTTAAGGATATTAATATCATGACAGTACCTTGTCAATACATATATGAAAACATAATGTATGTTCGGAAAAATCTTCATCTTTTTAGCAAAATTAGTGATAGGCATAATTTTAATACTAGAAATCGGAACAAATTAGATCAACCCCGATTCAGATTAGCTAAAGTACACACTTCTTTTATGGGATATTGTGTTAAATTTTATAATAAAATACCACTCGCTATTCTCGAACTAAATGAGAGTAAATTTAAAACATGCATAAAACGCACACTATGTAGACAAGCATATTATAAATTGGAAGATTATATCCATGATAAAAATGCTTGGTTAAATGCTGGTCTTGCTCCACAGCCATAGCCGCATGGATCCACTATATAGTTTTTTAGTTTTTTAGTTTTTTTTTTATATATAAAATTTGGGAGTAATGCTTACCCTTTTTTTGTTCTCCTATAGTATAATGTACTTATTTATTGTTTCTTTGCAATATTGAATTGCTAAGAAGTAAGTTACGCATTCATGCAGTTTCATTTTGTTTTTATTTTTCGTTTTTTAGGTACTTGGCCATTGAAAACCATAGTTTTGTAGTAAAGTAGATTCATTTTTTCAAATGTTTGTAAATGTGAGTACTATGGAACCATTTGCATATGTAATTAATTTAAGATTTTGTTTATTAAACTTGTTTGACATGAACGAGCGTGGCAGTTGAGAGCTTGTCATGCTCACACAAACGTCTCGCTGATGGTGGCGCGTGTGTTGGATCATTTGGTTCCCTTCAAAATGGTTGAGCTAGATGGTGCTGATACACGCGTCATGTTCGTGAACGGGCGCCGTCAGTTGAGACTGGTCATCTCTTACCTGCCACTGGCTTATTTTATAATCTGTACTTTTTGAATTGTATTATATACTTTCTTGTTCTTTGCATTGTCCTCACATATAGAAGCGATCAAAGATAATGTTACCATGATTTTTGTATTAAGTACATCAATTGATTTAAAAGAGTGTCCGTGGAGTTTCTTGCACGTTCTTCTCCATAGAGATCTACGCTTTGGAACGTGCAAATAGCTTCATCTTTTTTTTGGACCGACCGACCTTGACAATTCAAAAGTGCCTGTAAATGGTCTAATTGAAATAAATGATTGAGTTTGAGTTTGAGTTTGAGTTTGCAACATTTCGATCAGATCTTAATGGAATTTTAGAAAAACAAAGCCTTTTTTTCAGCTTATAGTATGAAAAGAAAGTATATTGGCTATTGTTGACAGCTTATTACAAAAGTAGTTCATTTATCAATCGACAATGGTCTTTAGAAATAATGGGCCGAAGAAAAATAACCCAATGAGTGTGTTTTTTCTTAGAAAATAGTGCCAACATGTTTTTAAAAGGGTCATTTATGAAAACATGACAGAGAGCCGTGTTGACATTAGGCTGCCAGACAAATCGAGTGGCGCCAAAAAAGAAAATGTTTTTTGAATTATGTACACATCTGACGTCAAAACAGAAATTTATTCAAATATGTTTCCTTCAAGAATAAAATGATGTCTATGTGCGACGAAAACATAACGGGTTTAAATTCTTTTTTTGACCACCACCATTGAAACACAATTAATACAAAATATATACTGATAGAATATTACATTCCCCAAGATTGGCGTGCCTCGTGAAGCTTACAATAAATAAATATAAAATAGGCACTAGCCTTTTCCCGCAACTTAGTACGCGTATATCCCATTCCTGTTAGGAATTTAGGGAAGTTCTCTTATTGCTCCTTGACACTACCCAAGGAACCTACATACTAAATATCAGTTTCCTACGACCAGGAATATCAGCTGTGCGTTGTTAGTCTGTCAGTCACTCAGTAACGGAATAATTCTAAATATGAGGATTACTAACACTATTTTATAAGTTAAAATTGTTACTCACAAATTATAGATGAGATTCTGAAAGAAATGTTTATTATAATAATAATTTATTCTCTTCATTCATTAATCTTACCAGCTAATTTACATTTTAAAATACATTAAAACATATAAAAAAATAAACAAAAATAAACAACAATAATAGAATTAAATTTTTGTAAATATTTTGAATTTATATTTATTTATTGTTATGGAATATATAAAACAATTTATAATTTACGGTCGATAGAGGAACTTTTTTCCTAGAATGCATCGAGATTTTTTAAAGAAATCGAGTATTTCAAAAAATATTATTAAAAATGACAGTGACACATTGTTTCTTAGTAGTTCCATACAAATTAAGCTTATAAATAAATTGTATCTCTTTATTACTGACTCAAACACTCAAATTCAAGGCACGTGTCACATACGTTCACTGAAAAATTCATACAGTCTTAGAAAATTCCTAGCGAGTCCAATCTATACTAATATTATAAAGCAGAAGAGTTTGTTTGTTTGTTTGGTTGAACGCGCTAATCTCAGGAACTACTGGTCCGATTTGAAAAATTCTTTCAGTGTTAGATAGCCCATTTATTGAGGAAGGCTATAGGCTATATATATATATCATCACGCTAAGACAAATAGGAGCGGAGCAGTAATGGAAAATGTGACGCAGACGAAGTTGCGCGGGTCAGCTAGTTTTCAATATATGACTGTAATAATTCACACTCTGCGTAGGATGGTTTCCCAACAAAGATGTACTAGTCTTGGCTCAGCACAGTTCTGTTCGAAGAGTACCAGCAGAGTTAGGTATTATTACAAATGTTTGAGGGATACAAGAAAGTAAGCTGTGTGGGATTAGACAAAAGTAGTCAAAGTACCTAATCTATTACTACTGGACCATTTAAAGGGCACACAATGTCGACAAGTACAGTAAAAAAGCAAGTTGTCCATTCGCAAAGGTTTTATGGAGAAGAACGGACATGAAACTCCATAGCCAGCTACGCATCATTGCTACTCTCAGCTTCACACCGTTTCACAGCTTCGCTATTCGTCCTCGCTCCGCCTAGGAAGCCCGTACATCTCAAGTGGAAAAGCACCCTTACACATGTGTGCCTTCCAGGACGTTGATCTTCAAAAATAATAAAGTAAAAGATACGGTCCTAGATTTAATGTTACACGGGGTGACAAGATGTTTTATTTGAAAATGTTTTGTAGTTTTTTTTTGTATATTTTTCTTTCAACGTGTAACTTCTATCAGTAAATGGAAATAATGAGTTTCATGTTTGCTTTTAAGATGTAAAAGGTATGCATTATTTTGTATACTACTAAATTTCACGTTTTATCACAATCTCTCCTGTACCTAAGTGATAATGTGGTCGATTACGGAGCACGCTTGCCTATAAGTTCATTTTGACTTAAAGACGTCCAGGTTGAAGCTATGAGGGAACATAGACTCTAAGAGGGAATTACACTCTTTAGCTGTAGGTACGTTTAATCTCATTTCGATGCTCATCATGCATTTATTCTCTGGAGCGTTGGGCAGAACCAGCTGTATATATCATTTTTTAAATAGTTTTTCCTGTATTCACCTTATGTGTGCAATATAAAAACGCATTTAGGTGCATATTTGTGTAACCATGCATCTGGCATGTTTGCGGAGAACAGAGTAGATGATTTCTATGCTGTATTACGCAAAGTGAGGGCCTTCTTTATGAGCCGTATACATGATTCTGAGAGTGGAATATTGAAAGCCATATATAAAGCTAATTATTTCTTTATAAATGGCTGTCAATAATCCTGTTAACAATTTTCATTTTTTCTCTGACATTGAATTAATATCCTGCTAACAATAAAATTCTGATATTTTTAAATGTTAATTTTATCTCCGTATGGGAATATTGCCTGTTTTTTTTGTATAGGCAGATATTGATAATATCTTTTTTTATTTACAGATTGATGTATTCCTGTGAGCAATAGGTATGTACCTAAATCTATTATGAATGTATTACGACGGAATTATTCTGAAGAGTCCATAAGCAACCTTAAGGCGCTGAAGCTCTTTCGCGCTTCATAATCATAACCATCATCATATCAGCTGAACACACAGCTCCCACAAGTGTCACCACAATAACCGGATCTGTGTGTCCTGCAACCATCGGCCACCCGCGACCTTCACCAGGTCATCGCTTCAGCTTGTTGGACTTTCGTGCTTAATTACGACTTACATATGAATTCTTCTCAGTACAACATCCAACATACAACCTCACTAAGGCACAACTCCTAATTCACAACACTCACACTCATAAAAGGGCTTCATCTCAAATTATCTCTTGTCCAACTTTTGACCTTCTTATGTTACTTTTGATGTTAAAAACTAGCGTGAGAATCTTGGTATCCATAACACAAGTTAAATCTTTCTTTGGGTACCAGATTTTAATACAAATACTACTAACACGATGCTCGATGCGAGCTCGTGGCTAAATAATAACAGTCGCACAGATCGATCTTCAAGGTTAAGCAACGCTTGCCGAGGTTGGTCTGTGGATGGGTGACCATCTTAACATACCGAGTTTCCTCCGTGTTTTTTGGTCCCGGCTGTCATTTGCAGATCTTTGGCAGACGTTACGGATAGTCAGAAGCCAGAAAATCTGACACCAGTCTTGCCAAGGAGTACCGTGTTGCCCAGATAATGGGTTGTGGAGGTCGGGTCGGCAGCCGCTCAACGTTAAATACTGGTATTCAGCTGAATCCGGTTTGACTGGAAGCCGACCCCAATATAGTTGATAAAAGGTTAGGCAGATGATGACTACTGACACGATTTCTACTCTGAAATATGTCTTTGTTCTTGTTGCATAATAGTTGCTCGTAAGTTAGTGTTTGGTTGCACAGCATTTTTACTCCAATAAATAATTATTTAATTCAATTTAATTATTTAATTGTTTTTGTAATAAAAGTTACACTTTTACCTTAAAAAGATATTAGGTATTTTCTGACATCTACTTGTCAGAAAATAAACTTATTCTGACATTTTCATCTACATATCGAACGTGGGTGTTTAGCTAAGCGCGAAAGAATTTCAACGCCTTAATTATAACGTGTGCCTATTCTAGTATTACTCGTATCAACATGACAGAATAAGCCTTCCAACTTTGTACTTATTTAAGTCTGGTTGAATATCTTATTCACTGGGGAAATTATACCCAAGTAATTAACTTTTTAAATATTGAACTAAGAAGTTATTCAAATCTGAAAACTGTTCGAATAATATTTGATGAACCAACTTTCTTTCTTTCAATTCTTATTTCGAAGTACCTACCTAAGTATTCGTCATTTATTTAAGACCTTTGATATAGTATAAAACATTGTCGTCAAAGCACAGCTGTGCAAGCACCTAATATATTTTTCATATTATAAAAGGAGTGTCGATGAGAAATCGGCTTTTTTACAGAACTTAATGTTCGCATGTCTCAAGGGACATTTGAAACGTGAATTTTGAATCGTAGACTATTAAATAAAATATTACTGACACACGCGATTGTAACGATCAAGCGAATTGAAAAAGTCATAATGGATTTCATACTGTTATTACAAAAATGGGCCTAAAGTCATTTGACATAATGACAACATTTATTTTAGAATTACACCTTAGGTTTCAGTTCTTTTTAGACGCGTGTAAATTACCTATTGAATTTCTTTTGATGTTTTTAACGATTCAAGTAATACATTTCGATATTGTTATGACATTTAAAACGATATAAAATTTTAACTACTACAGGTCAAGAATATCAAGAACTAAATAAAATAATTAGATAACAATACTAAAAAAATGCCCCATCTTCGAACACGTCATCGCTTACCATCAGGTGAGATAGTGGTCAAACATGTGCCTATCTATAGAAAAAAAATGCAAATAAACTACAACTTACAACAAACTAAAATGTTATTTGTCATTCAACGTAGCTATGCGGCCAGTCTCTTAGACAGAAGGCACATTACCAGTGTCAGTTGGTTTAGCGTTTAGGTCATTTTTTTAATGATGATTGAAAATAACGCCTGTCCTAATCTCGATAAATTGAAAAGAATAAAGCACAGAATACCTCTCTATCCCAAATATTAGGAGGTGTAACAAATCAGGAGGGAATCGAGCGAACAAGAACTAGGATCACTGACCCAAAAATGTGAAAAAAGGGCCAAGCACTCTCAAAGTAATCAGAATCTCAACGACTCTTGTTAATCAAAGTCCGAGGAAGTACAAGAGCTTTATCGCAAGTTCTTTTTTCACAAAAGTATTTGTTCACTTGTTTCTATCTACACTAATATTATAAAGGGGAAAGATTTATATTTTTGTTTGTAAAGAACAAACTCAAAAACTATATTCATTATCCATTAGTAAAATAGGTTATATTTATTACTAGAAATAATTAGAGATTCTTAAAAATTTGGGATCCCGAAAATTGCAATATGAAACCCGCGCGAACGAAGTCACTGGTGAAGTGCTAGTGTTGAACTAAGTAAAATTCACGGTTGATAGTATATTGGTGATTTGATTATATTCTACAGCCGCCGTTGCCATCGATAAATTAGTTTGTAAACATTTAATTAATACTGAAGTAACATAAAAGGGTTTTGCCGTTTGTTGCCAAGCTAAATTGTCTTTTATTCTAACACGGGTTGGCAACTTACACTAGTACTAAAAGTTATGGCTAGTTTACACCTGGTACAAGCTACTGACTAGAAAGTAGACAGTTACGTGGATCATCTACTTGTGTACCAGAAGCTCGGCTCGCCTTAGCTGTCTACACGGTGATAGTAGCTGCCTAGTCTCTTGCGAGATGCAACACTCAAAAATACAGGTTACGGTCTCAACAACCTGGCTGATACTGGCGAGCTACTGCCGAACGTGTCCGAACGATGTGAGTGATGACCGACCTACAGCCATGTGCAAGTTACTGTAAGGCGAGCAGGATCTGGCTCCGGAACACAAAGGGCACTGAAGGAACATGGATGGGTTTTAGTCAGTAGATGTCTGACACTCCCTCTCGCTCCGCCCAGAGCGGGAGGAGTCATTGGATGATTTCCCAGCCCTAAGAAAAAAAAAGGCGAGCAGGATCTGAAAACATTTTTTTTAAAGTAACTCGGATGCGAGCTGTTATCCAACTTGCACGTGGCAGTTTCTCGTAAGATACGTCCATACGATGCGAGTTACTGTAGTTAGTTAGTATTAACTAGTTATTGCCAAAGTTTCACAACCCACACGGCACACCCATCTCAGTTAGAAAAACAACCGAACAAACAGATTATTTTGTTGTTTTCTTTTACCATTTTGTCTTGTTTGAGCTGTTTAAGTGTTGTATGTCTAATGTATTATTATTATTTTTTTGAAATTAATCTACCTACTTATCAGCTTTTGTGTCATCATAAAAAATAAGCTTATGTATGTAAATTGGCGAATTTTGCTATTATAATATGTCGGGTCGACACCTTTTTATGGATGGGAAATCGCTTTCGAACACATCCCGTAACTAAGCAAAACTGGCTTTAGTGGGGTCTACTATACTGACATCACAAAAGCTCAAATCTCAAATAAAAAAAAAGCCACAAAAGCTACTTTCAGACTGCGCTATAATATACATATAGCATAGAGTATATAGCTCATAGCACAACAACATCGCGCACTTTGTCAATAAGTACAGTACAGTGTGAACGTGTCCATAACAATGTATGGTGCGCGATATTGTTGTGCTATGAGTTATATACTGTATACTATTATATTATAGCGTAGTCTGAAACCAGCTTTAGAGGCGCGCGTCAAACACAACGCGTCTGTCGTTTTATTTATTTTAAAAATGCTTGGAAATATCCTCTCATAAGTTACAATCTTAAGGCGGGTTGTAACAAATGGTGTGTTAACGTAACATACTTACCTATGTCAAAAAGTAACAATTACGGAAGATCTTTAACGTTCGTTAAATAAGAAGCGTTGTTTCAAAACATTCTGGTATAAATTTCTGCTCACCCCAATAGCTAGTTATTGACACGGGTCCTACCTAAATAGCTTGTTTTGCATTCTACCACTTATTTGGGTCATCAGAAGAGCTGGTATTGAGGAATTCAAAAGAAATTCCACAATATTGTTCTATTTGACGCAACAGTGCTCAGACCATCTGTTAACGTAAACGTTATATTTTACGTGCGTAACGCTGACATTTTGTGAAACAACCCAATCTTTTTATTTAACGATAGTTAGCACCATTTTTAACGTTTACGCATACGTTAAGTGAACGTGAAACAACCCGCCCTTAATCTTTTATTCCAAAGTAACCTTCCCTTCTCGACCACGTGTGACTGTCACATTTCCATTTTCCCGGCAATTTAGTCCAACCATTTATCACTTTTCGTGTCCGATACAACCTTAATTAATACTGAATTTAGTATCAAATGGCCATAAATCTGAATACATGACGTCAAATAGTAATTTGATCCCAGTTTCGTTAATTGCTTAACTTTAAATTTGCGTTTTAGTGTTTAGCAGTAAATATAAACTGACAATAATTAGTTCGAATTAATATTTCGTTTAATTTTGAGTGTGTTATGGCAACAGTTATTTGAGTTTAGAAAGTTTTTAGTTTTATGTTTAATTAAAATGTTCGATTGTGGTTAGTTATCTTTATCATTAATCTATTTTTTTTTATGTTTAGTGGTGGTAATTAAAACTAAGAAAGGTAGTTTATATCCATTAAAAACACGTATGTGCCTATTTGAGGGTTGCGTTCAATTTTCTTGGGAGCACATCATCAGGGGCCCGAGTCTGCTATTTTGATAAATTTGTCATTCCGACACGATCCCATTGTCATGCCATTGTCATTTTGCTAAAAGTTCGTAATCTGCTAAATTCATAATCGCACGGTCACTGGCACGTCAGTGGCCGGTCAGTGGAACGTCAATGGTCTCATAAAAGAATTGCGGTAGGAATGCCGTATTGCCATTATTATAAAACCGAGCTAAATTTGAGCATTTATTCATGCCAGGTTTTATTTATATTTAGTTTTACATATTATTTATTAGTGTTTAAGCAATCTGAAGTAGTCAGAAGTTCGTAAATACTAAATCTGTCATTATGTACGAGATTACCATTCATATGGCTTTCTTTCAATGGCGTGTCAGTGATTGATCATTGGAATGTCATAATGACGCCATTATGATGCCATTATGTTAGTAGATTTGCAAACTTATCAAAATCAACCATTTTGAAATCAGTGATCGACCATTCTGACACTATTGTAATAGCAGACTCGGGCCCCAGATCCTGACTTGGTGACTACGTCAGGATCCGTACTTTTATTAGCTTTGGTGTGACGGAAAAAGTCAGATTAATTGTTGTAATAGTTGTAAGATAACACTATTACCATCATTATTAAAACAATCTTATTAAGATAAAACATCGACATTGTAAATATTTTAAAGACCACAAAAAACCTTTAAAAAACGTGTTTTTGCGATCTGCCATACGTCTTCAATTAAAAGTAGGTATTTCTCCTAACCGTGGAAAATTTGTACTACAACTGCTCCCTCCCCATCGATACCCTACCCGTTGGCCAGATAGTAATGTCCAACAGTTTGCTGCGATAAGCCGACACGATTGATTGATTGATTAAGGATAATTATGATTGATATCACCCATCTTTGGAGTCCCTTGTTTACCCATAGATGACAGTTGCTAACTAATATAGTAATACTAGCTGGCCCGGCTACCGTTGTTTCGCCATAATAAATGAAATAAAAAATGTCCGAAAATAAAACCTACGACCTATTCTCAGACATACCAAATGTAAAAAGTTCATAAAAAAAATAGGTCGATCCATTTCGCAGGAGTTCGATAACAAACACTGTGCGAAGAGATTTTTATATATTTGAAGATTTACAAACCTCAATTTACGTGAGATTACATCTTAATTGAACCCTTGAGATTAATTCAGTTGAAATGAAAGTCTATGAGAAAATCGTAAAAAAAAAAACAAAAGAAAAACAACAAACAAATGTTGCTGACTCCTTCTCAATTTTAAAAGAAAAACATTAATGCTATTTAGAACTTACTTAGGTTAAGTTTTACAGCATAGTAAAAGTGTTCACAAAAGATTTATTGTCTAGAAAGAATTTATTTTTGTTTCAAGTATCAAGTTTGTGTTTTACTGTCATTTTTATTTTTGAAGTGAAACGAAATTGAAAGATTGCAAAATTCTATTTTGTGTTAATTTCACATCAATTATGAATTTTGAGTTTCTTTTTATTGACGATGTATCAAAAAGAAATGGATTGAATCAAGTTTTTTTATGTTTTTAAACCCTTTTTAAGCAGTGATGCATCTTGTGTGTTATCTTTAAAGATATCATGTTTCGTAAGATGGATCACAAGATGCTGTTTTTAACAGCAACGATAAGAATTGCAGATATGTGTTATTGATTTCTTTAGTATTAAATTTCGTATTTTTAATATTAACTTAAAAAAAGCCTTCACTAAGAAATATTTTCTTGTTGGTAAAAAAAAAACTGTTCGTACAAAAGTGCCAATTGGGACAATTAGCCACATAATAATATGTGTGACAATCGTATTATGTTTAGGCTAAAAACATTTTTTTTCTATTATGTACGGGCCCAATGACGTTCTAACAGTCACCAACAATAAAAAAGCAGCCCACACAAAACCAAAACCAATTTTTCCGAAACACCACAAAAATTATAATTAAAATTTTATGCGACCACCACACGACCACCATAATTTTGACTGGTCTATTACCCGTAATTGGTTCTGATGATACGACCAAGCCAAGTGCTGGGCTACATTGTGATTTGATTGGGCATAAAGCCATTTCACACCTACGGGTCATAAAAGGTAAGGAAAAAATACGCGCAATAAACTGTGGCGTATGTTACGAGCGGAGGCGTTAATGGATTAAGTAATGGTTTGGGCAATTTATTGCTAATCTCTCTGATACTGTGGGGGGCTGTGACGTCTTTGGGAAATCGCTTTAGGATATGAGAAATTGTTAGTTGATTTACAAAGTCTGCAGCCAGATAGCTATAAATATCGGGACGTTTCGTGTCCGTACTTAGGTCAAAGCTGTTTATACACGTAACAACTTGAACATATATGGCCAAAGAATTTAATGAGTTCAGTAGTTCGAATAGGCTGTAACAGACGGACAGGCAGATAGTAATAAAATATAGGAATTCACATCAAAGGAATGGAACTCTTTGCCTGCGTCTGTGTTTCCGAATGCTTACAACCCTAATCTTTTTAAAGTTAGAGTGAACAGGCAACTTCTGGGTAAGCTCGCTCCATCGTAGACTTTGTCTCTGACCAAAACTAGAGTCAAGAGCAAACCCATACCAAATAAAATAAAAATAAAACAGATTTTTAAGCAGACGATATCCACAAAAAAAATCAGCAGTGTGATTCTGTAAGCATGTCGAAGTGAAGGCTTGGGTGAAGTGATCATGAAGTGAGCTGTCAATCCATGTTATCAAGTTGAAATGAAAGCTCACTTCGTGATCACTTCACCCACGCCTTCACTTCGACATGTTTATAGAATCGACTGGCTGTTTTACCAATCATAACGAGAACTCACCAGATATCTACAGCCAAAGCTAGGACTATGTGCTGGGGTTCTGAGCTAAATCCCAGCATTCAAACGATAAACGTTTACTTCGATTTGAGTCAACTTTATCTAACGACCTCAAATCTATACGATCGGAATAACAGTGCAATTTACATCGCAACTGCAAACGAAACGACAGCCCATCACCCGCTATCGCCTATAACTTGCTCCCTTTATTGAAAGCTTTTATGATACGTCAGCGGGTTACTATGTCGTTACGTCAAAGAAATTGATCACTTCCAATGTCCTGACTTGACACGACTGTTATTAGAAGGTCAAGTTTCATTTTTTTTTATATTATTTGTTCTATACTATATGAAAAGTATCAAAACCGTTGCGCCACCTACATGTCTAAAACACGTCAACAGTACCTACGTCATATTGGAAAATAGATTGCGATTTGTTTTTGTTGTATATTCTTTATAATTGGCTGAGATTCTATCAATTGAAAACAAGTGAACACCGTGATTAGTCGTAACTGAAAAAGTTGAAGCTAATGTTTTATTGTAAACTGAGAACTAATTCTGCAATTTTTTAAACAACGCTCGCATTGGCATGTTAATCGCAAACTGTCAAAAAGCCTCCATGTTCATACATTTTTGACAGATTGCGACTGACATGTAAATGCGAACGTTGCTTGAAAATTAATAGAACTGGCACCCTGTTTGAAAGTCAAATTAATCATAAAAATAGGTGTTTAAGATAAGATATCCCTTAGCAACAAGTAGGTACACGAAAGCACTGTATGTTCTAAGAATATGTAAGTGTTTTTTTTACCTTTAAAATAGTGAAGCCTTTTACAGTTAGTGTACTGTTGGATTACGGCATACAATTGACTACTAGTTTTTGAAAAAATATCGTCTCGTCACAAATTAAATGTAAGTCAAGGGCTACGATTGGCTGTTGAAAACGACTTCATTCAACTAATTATCACAGCCAAATATCGCGCGTCTGACAATTTTTCACAAGAATTTTGAGTTATGTTTCGTTCGAAAAACTGGTCCTAAGTGAAAAATTCTCCTTTTTTGATAACAACGCCTAAACTCGAGGAAAAACGATCTTCAAAGATAGAATCGGTACAGTACAACTGATATTAGAATAGTTCATATCGGGATTGCTACCATGTACCCTTTCCGTGATCATCGAAATATCGGAAACTCGCAAATAAAAAGGTACATGGCAGCAATCCCGATATGAACTATTCCAATGTTAGTGACCATGACAGTTTAAAACAATATATAGTACAACTGATTTCTTAATGTCCCTTCGCAATCATCATATTTCCGAATACAAACGAGCTTTCCTCCCATTTTAAAATAAAATAGATTAATATTTAAAAGTATTAACAACTCTATATACTTCCAAGTAGGTTGAGAGCGTCCGGTCTGCACCGTGTGCAAAGAACGACTGATAGAAATCCGACGACTGACGAAACACGAAGTTTGCCGAGGCACATTAAGAAAATAGTTGTAAGACCTACGTATCGAATACCCGAGAAGGAAACTTGTCGAAAGTTTCAGTGGTAAGCTCGTTTGAAACAAAGCGCTTCTTCAATAAGTAGTTTTAAAGCATCAACTAGGTTGAGAGGAGATGAATTAATGTTTTTTGTTAACTGACAAAGTGAGGAATCTGAGACAAGCCTATCTTGTCTTAACTACTTTGGAGATTTATTAGCAGTCATCAGAATAGGCGTAATTAATTAATTCAAGCCTACATAAATCTTATACACCCATATCAAATCCTGTGTATCCATCCCTATTTCCCTTGGTCGTCGCGTCACGCATGAATGGCTGGGCCAATGCCGCCGATTCTTTTTTTTGAGTTTAATACTGTCAGGAGAAGGTTCTTATGAAAGAAAAAAATAAGAAAGTTGCAGTTGACGGGAGCGAAGCTACCAGGGATAGCTAGTAAAATATAAAGATGGATTGAAATCTGTTATCTTAATCAGCATGATTTTTTTCGCCTCTATGAGAACACGGTGGTGCTCTGCCCAAGCGGGGCAGACCTCCAATGGTGTCCTTCGGGCGATTCATAAAGTAATGCCACCCGATTGTGTCCTCCTGTAGAACCCTAACCAAGTACCTCCTGAAACAACCGTGTCCGATGAGTACCTGCGTCAGTTGGGAGGTGAGAACGCCGTGGCGCCTCCTTAGCAACTCTTCGAAGTGGGGACTTGTCGCCACGATAGTAGCGTGCCCTACAATCAGCTTCCTGATTGTGTAACAAACTTTATATCACATTCGAAGAATATTCCTGGTCCATCCGTACACATATTTTAAATGCGAAAATAGTTCTCAGTTTCAAGAAGAGTTTGTTTGTTAAATCTTCACGTCCTAAAGGATTTGTACAAAACATTGTCATACGAGTGGACCATGTCCTGGAATGAGGCATAGGATACATACTTTATTTCAGGAGGTCGTCACTTACCATAATTTTCGACTTGACGATGATTAATATAAACCCTTACAACGTGTAACAGGGGTGCTAAAAACGCCACTTTAGGAGAATCATAATATTATTCACACAAAAAACTGACAAATTTCATTTTCATCTTTATCGCTAACGCATTAGGTTTATAGTTGATTGGGAAAATATGACAGTGACGGGTAGCGTGATTTGCTTTCTGATTCAGCTAAAGTGGCCTTTTTAGACCCGCTGATAAGAGCGGATTTCACCAATCAAACTGAACGCGATCAGTACATCTAAACTGCGTTCAAGAGCTGTCATCGTCAATATTCTAAGAAAATAATGACACTGACAGCTCAGCTGATCGCGTTCAGTTTCATTGATGAAATCCGTACTAAACGTTATACCTCTAAATTGTACTCACTGTTATCAACAACATTTTAACCGACTTCCCAAAAAGGAGGAGGTTATCAATTCGGTTGTGTTAACCGACTTCCCAAAAAGGACTAGGTTATCAATTCGGTTGTATGTTTTTTTTTATGTTTGTTACCTCATAACTCCGACAATTATGAACCGATTTAAAAAAATCTTGTTTTATCTGAAAGGATATACTTGCAGATTGGTCCCATTTAAATTTTATGAAAATCGGTTACGAACTTTGGATTTTAAATCGAAATAGCTGGAATTCGTCTACTTAGATGATAGTTTTATGTCATCCAAGTAATCGAAATTGCGTATTTTGCTTTTCTGCGATTTTGCAGTGGTGTTGTTAGGTGTGGGATACCACTAAAAAGTGAAAAATAAAAAACTTTTTACAAAAAAAATACAACCGACTTCCAAAAAAAAAAAAAACACTACAAAGTAAAAAATAACTTTAATTTGGGAAGTCAGTGTCAAAATACGAAGACACTAACAAAAACACAGACTTCCGAAATTAAAGTTATTTTTTACTTTGTAGTGTTTTTTTTTGGAAGTCGGTTGTATTTTTTATGTAAAAAGTTTATTTATTTATTTATTTACATTGAATAAGAAGGAAACAGAAACATAGGTACAAAGGTGATGCTTATTTCAGAAATCTCTTCCTAATCTTCAGATTCCTTACTATGGAACCAACCATATTATAGATTTGATATTTCTGTGAGACCAAAACTTTACTGAAGACGCGAAAAAAAATCTCTCCATACAATTTCGTGCACACAACTCGACTAAATGTACGAATAGCTGTTTTTTTTTCGATTGACATCGAAAAATAAAAAATCTACTCAGTGCATCTCTGCTGATAACTACGAACGCAATGAATATTTTTGAATTGACAAAAGGGAAGATATGGCAGTTGTCTGTGTGAATTTGTTACGTAATATTCAGTTAGAATCGTACTGACCTTGGCATTGGAACGAAATGAGCCTAATTTGGACACGATATAATCATATAGGAAGCCATCCATTTGACTCAGACCGGCCGTTGATTGATTTGTCTGTGTCGTTCCTACTGGAGGTAGGTTTTGTCAATTGAGTCTACTAACATTGATCTAGCTACTTGATAGATTTTTGGAAAACAGGATAGAAAGTTTCGTGACTAGTCTTTGATAAAATAAAATATGGTACTTGGGACTAATCTCATCAATCAAGGGTACAAGAAAGTTTGACGGAAACTAACATGTTTTTGTCAGTCATGGAACTTTGTGATTTGTGAGTGTCAAAAGTTTTGGCATTTTTTTTTGGACAACGTTGTTGTAGTCATCCTTCAATATCGAAATAAAGTAAGTGTGCAACAGCTGGTTGTGACAAAAACCTTTTCTCATTCCGCAAAATGAACAGCAAAGTTATTTTGAATTATGGTTGGGAAAGCACACACGTAAATGGGGTTCGATATAATTTAAGTATAGCTGCATCTCTCCGCGGTGTAACCGTGCCGATAACCGACATACTTAAAATCTACCCTCAATTTTGGCCCTTTGATAGTGGCTGTTAGAAGTTCAGCATCCTAGCAAAGGTGAGACGGTACTTCACGCCGGAACAGCTTCTTAAACTGTATCAAGCGCAAGTTCGATTGAGTATGGAGTACTGTTTTCATCTTTAGGACGGATCTGCCAGAAACCAGCTTGATGCCCTTGAGTCAATTGAAAAACGAGCCAAGAGGATCATCGGCAATGATAGGCTCGTCGAATCGAAGCTCCAAAGTCTTAAGCATCGAAGCCGAGTTGCTGGCCTGTCGGTTTTCTATCGGTTGCATTTTGGGGAGTGAATTGCATAATTTAATTCCGCCAAGCCCGTTCCATCACCGGACCACAATACGTACGCGCCACCCCAGTACATTGTGGACATCCCACTTATACGCACAAAACGTTTTGGAAATACATTCATTGTGCGTACAGCTAAGGAGTGGAATTCCCTGCCTGAGTCTGTGTATCGCTTAACATCAGGTGAGATAGTGGTCAAACGTATGCCTACCAATAGACAATAAAAATGAAACAAAAAATCAAGGTAAGGATCAACATTCTTGAACAATGAATACTAGGTAATTTGGTAGATCCCTGAATTAAACAAGAATCTCGCATTTTAAATCACTCTTACAGTGTGCAAAGCCGCTCCACGTATAGTACTGGTATTCATCTGAATCCAGTTAAACTGGAAGTTGACCCCAACAAAAGGTAGGCAGGTGACCATAAAGCGCAAAGCCATAACATTTATTAAACAAGAATTTCGCATTTTAAATCACTCTTACAGTGTGCAAAGCCGCTCCACGTATAGTACTGGTATTCATCTGAATCCAGTTAAACTGGAAGTTGACCCCAACAAAAGCTAGGCAGGTGACGATAAAGCGCAAAGCCATAACATTTATTCGAACTCTCAAGACAATCGATATTGGAGTTGGATTCAAAATAAAAGCGACATAATTCATTTATCAACATAAAGGATAACGACTGCAAAGAATGCAATCATCGGCTTGATCAGACTGCTTTATTGTTGAACTCATCGTCCAGATGGTCCAGCTAGTAACGAAACGAGGTAACTTTGAGCTTACGTCGTCATAAAGAGCTTGCGTCATTTTTGTACCGAATCAAAGTATTGGTTTAGTGGTTGATCGGATAAGTTGCGTATTGTTCATTAGGTGAGGTTAGAATTTTGCAATATTGTGTTTTGAAGGGAGTTTCTTACCATCATCTGCCTAGCCTTTTCCCAACTATATTGAGGTCGGGTCCCAGTCAAACCAGATTCAGCTGAATACCAGTATTTTACGAGGAGTGGTTGCTACCAGACCTCCACAACCCATTAACTGGGTGGTACAAGTTAGTTACCATGTGATTTAAATGGTTATAATTAGATATCTTCGACCCCATTATCGCTTACCATCAGGAAATATAGTGGTCAAACGAGTGTCTTTTCAAAACGAGTAAGTAAGTAATTAGCAGCCTACCACAGAGTAGCAAAGGCCCCCACCTTATTTTTTTCGAGTCAAGGGTTTTCTCCTTAGATTGTTTTGGCCCAGTCAGTTATAGGCACGTTGGCTACGTTACTTGCAGTAGCAGCGGCATTTATTAAGTCTTCCAAAGTACAAAGTGCAAAGTGGTCTGGGCACTCTGGGTACTCCAACCTGTGCCCCCTGTTTTGAAAAAGGGCACCGCAGTCTGACTCCTGAAATACAGGTATTACATATCTAGCTCAGGAGTCAGGGCTTCACAATGATTGTAATGTATGTTTTTCAAATAAAGTATATTAAGCTATACATATATGTATATAGATTCACATTGGGTATTAAATGTCAAAAAAACTACATTTCGCCAAGTTGTCATCGCCATTTTGACCACAATCTTACCCGATGGAAAACATGGCTCTGTCTACTGTTATAGGCTGCTAATTACTTACTTTGCGAGCTTATCCTAATATATGAACTTCTTCCGCTACTGAGTGATTGACTGACAGACGACGCACAGCTGAAACTACTGGTCGTCGAAAGCTGAACTTTTTTTATAACAAAATAAAGGTTTCATGTAGATTACAATACATAGTATGGTAATTGTGCTTACTAATAATACATTATGTGAATTATTACATAATAATTAATATTACATAATAAAATATCTTTGAGACTATCTAGATTTGTTGTTTCACTTTCCTTTCGTATTTTTGCATTGAATATAAGCCAGAATAATAAGTAAAACGATATAAAGGTTCAAACACAAAAATGTCTTTTATTCATTTTAGAAGTACAGCACAGTAATAAGACTTGTCCACAATAATTGTAGGACTAAAGCACACCAATAAATGATAAAATCATTCTTGGCCGCGGACCGCCCACGCTTCATACAAAATTGACCATTGTCCTCTGGCATGTGGGTTCCTTGGGGAGTATAGAAGAGAACTTAGAGAGGATTTCCCGAAATTTCTAGGAGAACGGGAAAAGCGGGAATTGCATATACAAAGTCGCGGGCAAAAGCTAGTCAATAATAAAAAAATAGGTCAAAGAAAAAAAAAATCGTATTATTTTTACTGCTAAATTATTTAGCAAAAACAGCGGGTTGTTAAACTGAATGAAATCAGAAACGAGTGTTTGACGAAGAGTCTCGTTAATTACCGTTCAACAGAGCTGTCTGACTGTTCTCTAATTAATTAATTATTTAAATTGTAGTATTTGCGGGTTGCGGCAATTTGTATTAGCGGTTTTAAGCCTGAAGGGTATTTAGATATTATTATAAAAACTTCATTAACTAAATGAAAATGAAACGTTAGACTTATTAATGATAACCATTTAAATTACGCAAAGATGGTGAAATTAAATATTGAATCAGCAGTTTTCAAATGTAAAAAATTAAAATAGATACCTTCACAAAAGCAAAATAAAAAGCAAATAACCCGAGGAAAAATGTCAGATAATGCAGTTTTTTGTAATAAAATTAATTCAAGGATTTAATTAACTATTTGATTTTATTTTAAAGAGATGAGACCAAGACCTCAACTTTTGTAGGTAATAATTGCATTGCTTGATCAAATATTTTCTTATCATTTTTTTTTTAAGTTTTTATGCTTATATATAATTGCTACTTGCCTAAGGCTGCCTGTCCATTGACGCGGAGTGAGAAAGCGGAGTGGAGAAACGGAGTAATTTAACCAACGGATTCCATCAGGTGAGATTTGGGCAAAGAGTTTCCCCGTTTTGCATAAAAAAAAACATTTTTTAGATTTTAAAATACTGTATAGGCGCATAGTGACATAGTACCGAAGACGCCCAATTTTCGTAAGTTAGAATTAGCATATAAGTAACCATGTTTTCCAAAAATACCCAGATCCGTTTAGCATCACGAACTGGTTGTTTCTTTTATTTTTGCTTTTGATAGGCACGCGTTTGACCACTATCTCACCTGATGCTAAGCAATGATGCGGTCTAAGATGGAGCACGCTTGCCTAAAATTAACCTATTCACTCTCCTAGGTTGTAGCTATCAGGAAACACAGACTCCGGCAGGGAGTCCCACTCCTTTGCTTTACGCACTTTTTTTTTTTTTTTTTAGGGATGGGAAATCATCCAATGACTCCTCCCGCTCTGGGTGTAGCGGGAGGGAGTGTCAGACTTCTACTGACTAAAACCCATCCATGTTCCTTCATTGCCCTTTGTGTTCCGGAGCCACGGTGTCTCTTGCGAATAATCCCGCGACTCCGGTTGCTGTACGCACTATGAATGTGTTCTGAAAACGTTTTGTGCGTGTGGGTGGGATGTCCACCATGTACCGGTGGCGCATCGCCGTTCGTCTTGTGCGTCTTATGCAATTCCAATGGTTAATATTTCTCTGCTCCTCCCCTCTCCGGTCTAGAAGATAGTCAGCCTTAAAATGGTATGAATGGTTAAGCAATTTAGACATTTGTTTCTCCCAACAGAATAAATATTATTCCCTTATACTGAGAAAAACTAATTCCGTAATTTGTGGCTCACAAATACTCGTTTGTATGTACCATGACAATATTGTTAGTCATTGGCTTTAAGTTATGTTAGTGGGTATGCTGATATACATACATATGTATTTGTGAGACAACTATTAGTGGCAAGTTTCTTTTAAGTATTGAAACATAATTCCTATCTTGGTTGGAAGTAATTGTTAATATATTCCGTTTAAATTTGAAAACTAGACAAGTGCGATTCGGATTGACACACGAAGGGTTCCGAACCATAAACCGAAAAAAAAAAACACGTAAATAGCCCCCTTTATTTTATTTGCTTTAGCGGCAATAAAAATACACACTCGGCGAAAATTTCATATGTCTACCTATTACGGTTCATGAGATACAGCCCAATGACAGACAGACGGACGGACAGCGTATAAGTTATTACCCGATCAAGTTTCAAGGCGGTTCATTTCATGTCTTTGTCTTCAAGTAGTTGTTCTTGACATTATATTAAGCAATTTATCGTCTATTTAATTCCCTTGTCTCCTTAAGAAATATATTGCTAATTCAATGAAAATTCTCTAAATTCATGGCCGAGTTAAAGAGGGACCAATTTCAAGTGGAAACAATTTAGCTCTTGGTGAACGAAATAACATTGAAAGGTTGATTTTGTTGGTCTTTATAAGTTCATTCAAAATACGAGCATCAATTTCTGAAGTATTTCTTGATTGTAAAGTTACTTACAGCTATTGTCGTGACGCTGAATACTTTCTGTCCGTAATTTGAGAACCAATAAAGAAATTCGTGTTTTATTTGATATAAATATTTAGTAAAAAAAACCGTCACTAACCATTGGTCGATCTCTGCAAAATGTCTAAAAACAAATTTTCCTGTTTATAATTAAAATATTAAAGTTTAAATTAACATGCCAATTAAAACAACATTTTTCATACAATAAACATAAATTGTAAGTACCTTACACGGATAGGATCTGTAGCCTTTCCGTGTAAGGGACTTACATTGTATGTCCTTCCTATTGTTAATTCATAAAATAAAATTATATTTTTTTAGTTTTTAGTTTTTTGGGGTTCCGAACGTCAACCCTTATAGGAACACTCGTGCGTCTGTCTGGTTTTTTTTTTTAGGATGGGAAATTATCAAATGACTCCTTCAGCTCTGGTCGGAGCGCAACGGAGTGTCAGACTCTTACTGACAAAAACCCCATCCGTATTCTTCCTAATTTCCTTTGAGTTTCAAGTTTGCGGTAACTCTTTCAAAAAAATTCCGCAAACAGCTACAAAACTTCAACGTCGGTCAAAAGTGATGGCCTAGATTTACTTCTCATATCCTTAATATTGTGATGTCACGATATTGCTCTTCAACATCCCCGCACAAGCGTTCGTGGCTTTCGATGACATTTTCAAACTCAATTTTCAACATGCTTCAAGTTCGAACTCTCAGGCTTCGACAGTTTAAGTGAAAGGTTTTAAAGCTGTTTTCTAATATCATCCTTATATTGAAAACTATATAAACTAAAACTAGAATTATGTACCGCTTTTATATTATGAATCTTTACAATCAAAGATGATAATGTTTTTATAAAGTATTTCTTACTACGGTTATCCATATTGTTGTTTTTTGTTGGTAGTTTTCATCAGTTATGCTTATTCATAATACGATCATCATCTGTCTAGCCTTTTCCCAACTATATTATGTAAATAGGTAAATATATAAATTTTATTATTTATTTATTAAATTCGGGTCGGCTTCCAGTCAAACCGGGTTCAGATGAATACCAGTATTTTACGAGGAGCGGCTGCCTACCAGACCTCCACAACCCATTCATAATACGATACTTAGGGCCAGTTTCACCGGTTACGGATAAAGTGTCGGTTAGTTATGTGATGGATAACTAACCGACACTTATAATACTATAATACTTTACAATACTCAAATACTTAATAAATCTGCTAGATATCGCTATCCGACACCTGTGAAACCAAAAGTTTTAGTTCATTTGCCAGATAAGTTCCTAATAGGCTAACCGACACTTTATCCGTAACCGGTGAAACTGGCCCTTAATATAAATAAATGCGAAAGTAACTCTGTCTGTTCGCTATACATTAAAAATACAGTTAATAGTTCTTTACCTGTTAACAGATTAAAGGAAAACCTATCAAATTTCAATATTGTTCAAGTTACCTATATTTTACAACTAGCTTCTGCCCGCGACTTCGTACGCGTTCCCGTGGGATAAAATAGCCTTTGTGTTATTTCAGACCATAATCTATCCCTGTTCCAAATTTCACCCCGATCCCTTCAGCCGTATTGACGTGATTGAGTAACAAACCTACACACAAACTCACAAACTTTCGCATTTATTATATTAAATAACAGCAGAAATCGTAATATTTTAATTTCGCCATAACTTCAAAACCAAACGTCCGATTTTAATCATTTAAAGACCAAATATTATCTACATAAACTGTACTTAGTGATGAAATACTTTATTTTGATACGGATTAATAGCATAAGTAAAATAAACGCGTTTAAATGTAGTAAAAAAAAATCAAGATTTTTAAATAAAAAAAATGGTTGTTGTGCCTCACTCGACATAGATAGGTACAGTGTGTCGCGGACTTTTTTGTAGATATTTATAAGATCTACAATTAATTAGAACAATTTATGGTTCTATCAGTCTTTTATAGTTTAGGCAGCGTACGCAAAATAAGTAACTTTTCTGCTTGATTTTTACACCTTGTGTCCGAAAAACCCAAATATCTTACGGAACCCTATTTTTTCCAAAATAAAATATAGCCTATGTTACTCGTGGATAATGTAGCTTTCAAATGGTGAAAGAATATTTAAAATCGGTCCAGTAGTTTTTGAGCCTATTCATTACAATCAAACAAACAAACATACAGACAAAGTTTTCCTCTTTATATTATTAGTGTAGATATTGCAAACTGTCGCATGTCGTAAGGCGTTTTACGAAGCTACTCGCTAGCCTATAATGCGTTCACGACCATGGCTTATTATTAGCGTATTTCATGTATAACTTTGGTGTTTCTATACCGATTTCTATGACTCTTTTTATGGAATAGTTAATATAACTTTAATTAGGGACGATTGACAGTTTTGTAAACGTAAGAGTAGACAAATATAATCAGAAAGCTTCGAACTGCTAAGCTATCGGGAGTTACACGTGTTATTGTTCGTCAAACATAAAAGATAGACATATGCTGTCGTTGGATATTTTTTTTATAATTTTAAGGAGAACATTTCCGTCATACATGATTTCTGTGTAGCTTTCACCGTTAAGGTTGCACACGTGACGGAAGCTTAAAAAATGGAGTAACTTCTCCCGTTTTCCCAACATTTCCCTTCACTGCTCTGCTCCTATTGATTGTAGCGTGATGAAAAGTATACTATAACCTGCTCAGGAGTATGAATAATAATTGTACCAAGTTTCGTTAAAATCCGTCGAGTAGTTTTTGTTTCTATAACGGTTATACAGACAGACAGACAGACAGACAGACAAAAATTGTACTGATTGCATTTTTGGCATCAGTATCGATCCCTAATCACCCCCTGATAGTTATTTTGGAAATATATTTCATGTACAGAATTGACCTCTCTACAGATTTATTATAAGTATAAGTATATAGATAGTGAAATTCGTTCGGAACCCTTTGCACGCGAGTCCAACTCGCATTTGGCCAGTTTTTTTTTAATAGAATCAAAATAAGAATATTTTATTTTTATAAAACATGGTAGGTACATATATTAGGTCTTATTAAATATAGCAAGATCTGACATTTTATTTTTAATCACGATTGTGTTTTCCCTTAGGATAACTTTGAATTTGGCACGAGCAAAGCCGCTGGGAAAGCGTAGCTGGTTTTTATTTTCTAGACATTAAAAAAACAGTTTTCATAATACACCAACAAAAAAAGTTGATATGAAACAGCTAATGCTCTGCGGTGTTCACATAGATTATTTAAACCATGTGTATCAAACATCGTTATTAACCTGTGTTTTAATAGCTTTTCCGTACGCAACTGTAATAATAGACCTCACCTTGGACTACTTAATTAATAATTACCCTTCCTGTCAGTTCTACTAATCCAATTGCACCATGTGGTTACTCGGGATATAATTATTCTCCAAGGCGGTTGATTAAACTATAGCTAATAAAGTATGGTATGATTTATCGAAATGTCTCGAAAGTGTCACCACAGCCCTAGAACGTTAAAGGCATTAGGAGGAACACGGATGAGTTTTAGTCAGTTAGAGTGTGACACTCCCTTCTGCTTCGCCTAAAGTGGGAGGAGTCATTAAAATTTAATTATTTCCCATCCAAAATGATTGTCACATAATGTAAGTTCGTCCACAATAATTATGAAGTCGAGTGCTATTTTGGCATAGCATTCTATTCTTTTCATTGTTCGATATGTATTTATAGAACAAATTAACAGCTGTTTTAATAAATAAATATTAAAAAAATACACTAGAAATAAAAAGATAAATTTTTCATTCAGTAAACCCTAAAATATGTCGTTAAAAAAATTAAAACTGAAAGAGTGCCCAAAAGACTGGTGGCATTCTTTTTTTTTTTAAGTTGGTTAAGTTGGTCTCATTGGGTTAGGTCAGAATAACGATTATGAGCAGTCTAAAGTAAAAAAACCCTTGAAAAAAATGAAAAAATGAGAAAAAAGCCGACGAAAAATTCTAAGTAAAGGAAATCGTTTGTGCGTCGATGTCAGATACACGCGGTATGTAGTAATACAGGAACATTATACAGTTTAAACGACCTAAGCCGGTAGACAGTATTACCATATTGTCTAACTTCTTATAAAATTTATTGTAATTATCAGCTGTGACCACCTACTAAAATAGCGTTACCCCATACCCTACATACTAACATTTCACAATCCACCTGAAGTTTATAACCCAGTTTGTTTAACTGTGCAGTAACTGTAACAGTTACCTAACTCAGCACATGCTTCTATTATAAAATTATTCACAGTTTACAAAATCAAAGGTTCTGCGGATTACGAAGGCTGGAATAAAAGGCACATAAATCTCCGAGTTTAGCCGAATGATTCCGATGTTTACACGGGGCCCCATTGATAGAGGTGCGTAAATGCGACTGCTACTACTGAGCTTTTAGTGAAAACCGAAGTATTTTATACGCTTGTAATTTATGAGACGCGCGGTGTAGAATGCGAATTTAAATATTATCTATGGTGAGGTTTTAAGCTAAGTAGCAATGATTTTGACCCAAAAAAGTCTCTACATGAGCAATAAAAATCGATGAAATAGTAGTGATAGGTACCTACAGTTTACTTCTAAGATCTCTTCAAAAAGGTGGAGGCTCAACGACGTGTTACTTTATCATGTACCTAGATGAAATGATATCAAATGTGTGCATATATTTTAAAACAGATGTCAGTAAAGAAATAACGTTTGGTCTTCGTACATCATTTTTTTTTTACTAATATTCTAAATACATAAGTTTATTACTACACTTGTTGATTCAGGACCGCTTTATTTCTTTTTTTATCATATAGGATAGGAAATCATCAAATGGCTCCTCCCGCTCTGGGAGTGTCAGACTCTTACTGACTAAAAACTATCCGTGTTTTGCCTAATGCACTCTGCGTTCAAGGGCCGCGGTGATTTACGAACAAACTCCACAATCCTGGCTGGCACTGACCCTAGCGGGTACCGTCATTCCGCTTTATATCTGCATATCAGTTTTCGAATTTAAGAATGCCATTAAATGTAGGTATCCATACTAAAACCGGCCTTTTCAAACATCGCTCCCACTTCCACCATACAGTCACACATCAAAAAGTTAACTTGCACCACATTCAACAGAATAAAATAAATAATAATAAACACATCGGCGCGTTATTACGTACAAATAAAACGGCGGCTTTGCTTCGAATCCTTTCCAAACGCGCCCGGTGGCACGGCACTAATTTAATTTTATATGGCGTTTACGAAACATCAAAGTTGGCTTTGACAAAATATTACGATAATGTTTGTTTGTAAATGAAACTGGTACTTCTTGTTTTATTTTATCGGTATGTTAATGTACCTAATCTTTTTTGGCTGCTTACGGTAAGTACCCATATATTAAATAACATATTATTTGCTTTTGAGTTATTTTTGTGTTTTGTTGTAAGAAACAATAGGAAAAAGTGTAATTAGTACTGCGTCTGTGATTATTTTATTTACTTTAGGAAACACAATCATTGTATTTACCTAAATAAATACAATAATCAATCAACAAAAATAACTAAAAAGCAAACATTTGTTATGAAATATGTAGGTATCTTAAGCGGCTCTTGCGGTGTTTTTCTATTTAAAACTTTGGCTGTTGTCGAGGTTTCGAGAAATAATTAGTTCGTCTCGATTCCTCGACAACAGCCAAAGTAAAATAATGTAAACATAGATTAAAGACCGCCTATGCCTGAATTGAGAAAGTTTCTGCGTAAAAAAAATACAAACCTGTCAAAATCATAATCCTCATTTTGCTCCTCCGTGGTTGGGTAAAAATAAAGTTCGTTAAAGTCAGAAATAAAACCAAACATAATCAATCTTAATATAATCAAAACAAAATTGTACAGTAAGGACTCTGAACTCAGAACCACATTTCCACAGTGTTATGTGGAAATGTGGTTATTCGCCAAGTTTTTTTTAACACAATTTGAAGTTAAAAATCATATTTTTGTGGGCTCTACCAGCATTAATGCACGAGCCTAAAGAGGGCCTATATTTATCGATAGTAGAAAAAATAAAAATCACTGCAAAAACCTTTTTTTTTTCTCTTTTTTAATAAAGGGTCTTAGATGAGATCTTTGTGATTCCACGTAGTGTTACTATACCCTATTAAGAAAAACTTACCGTTTTAACAATGTCAATAAAACGTAAGAACCTGAAAACTGTTTTCCATTGAAATCCTATGTTTCAATAAGACCTCTGAAGTGCCCTCCATTTTCTCTCAAAAAGTTTTAATACATAATATTAAGTAGAATAAGTTCATATATTTATTTAATCGAATGGCGTAGGTAATATTCTAATGGATTCTAAAAGTAATTTCGGAATCCTATTGACGAACTAGATACAGTACAAGAGAAGATTAAATATAGTTCTTTTGAAAATATACATACATAATATATATTATTATGTATCCTTCTTATTTTTTTTGTGTTGTCTAAATAATTAACACTAGCTTATGCACGTGACTTTGCCCGCTGGACAAATTATATACTAAAACCTTCCTTGGGAACCACTCTATCCATTGGTGAAAACAGGATGAAATTCGGTGCATTTTTGAGTTTATTTCGAACAGAAAGACAGACAGACGCGCAGAGGACTTTGTTTTATAACATGTAGGGATGCTGATGGTGACAGAGACAGTGATAGTGTTACAGCCGTAAGTCATACAGACACTATGAATATGAAAGTAACTCTGTCAAGTCTCAATTTATTTGCTACCTCTTCTCGTCTTAACGGTTGAACTTATTTGATTGAATTTTCGCAAACGGGTAGACCATTCTCCGAAATAGGACATAGGAAAACAAAAAGCTAGTATTGTTTGAATGACAATGTTGCAGCCCAAAATTGACACATTCTTCATAAAAAGGCCGTGACACAGTTTTACTCGTAAAATCTAACACATCTATGTACGAAGCGGTTCACAGTAAAACTGTATTATAATGGACACGTAGCAACCGTAGTTCATTCCTAATACGATAGAGATCACTTGCTATTGCCATTCGCACTCTTGCACTGTAATCCTCCATACTTCTTATTCAACTTTCCTTAAGTTATTTCCGAGACGTGTTAGAAGGGTTACGACTGTATGCCAACTTAATAGTGGTGCGAGTTTTTTGATTTGATGTTGAGTTTTTGAACTCAGTCAAGTTATCTACTGGATCAAATCATACTTAAGCATTGTGTTTTCATCCATACTGTTAGAGTGCCTGACCATTACAGCGGCGCGAGGCAGCGGAACGGGGAAACGACGAAATTTTATCCTATGGAATTGCAGAAAATCTCCGTACCTGAGTCACTGACATTTTTCTTGATCCCCTTAGCTTGATCAATGGTCAAATAAATGAATGTATTAGTAAATATCTAACTTTAATTGTTGACCACTAGTTGACTACGGATCAGAAAAGTCGAACTAAGTGAATTATGTAAGTGTATGGAAAAAAGTCTTGCAGAAAAAAAAAACCAGGATATTTTGTGACGTTTTGACAATCGTCTTCGCCACGCTTCCGCCAACGGAATGTCAATGCCTTTAGTCTCCAGCAAAGGAAGTGGGCTCACGGATTAAACCCACTTCCTTTGCTGGAGACTAACAGCAGACAGACAGACTCACTGCAGTTTGTTGGATGTCAAATTTTTGGTAATGGACTTATGGAGGTATGCGGTTGATGGTTGATGGTTGTTGTGTCCGGTGTGGACAACAGCCCGATAGTTGATATTCCGGTTGACGTACATATATGTTCAAATTGCACGGTAAACTCTGTCCAACTAACTCTAGTTGGATAGATGGTGTCGCGGTTCTTTTTGTTGCGATGTAGATTTGTTTTGTTACTTTTTCTTGTGGTGGCATTGATGCCTCTACAGACTTCACTATGTAGGTACGAGTAAATTGCATATTCTTCTTGACAGAGGTCTACTCTTTAGTACGTGCTACTAGCTTCATCTTTTTGACTGACCGACCTGAACAATTGAGAAGTGATTTGAATTTTGTTTTCTTTCTTCAAAGAGCCTCTATGGGTTCAAATCTACAACCTACGCCCCGTATCAGTTTTTGAATTAGCAAACCATTCACAAAAACACAGAAACATTTGACATATCGGCAAAATAGAGCTTAGGAAGAAAGACTGTACTCCGTATTGAATCGTTCCTTCAGGAAAATACCAGTACAATTAAATAGACGTCAAATTACCTACACAAGAGAAATACATGGAAGCCGGGTATAACAAATGGTAGCGTTTTCTGCTCTATAGCGTTTGATTTCAATACAGCGCGATATTACGTTACAGATACAAACCTTTATGAATTCATATGAAAGAATATACTGTTACTTGAAATAGACACTGCACTCTAGGAATTTATTGCAGATGACCTTTGGTCTGGACGAGTAAAGATTTGCTGACTTATTTATGAAATACCATCTCTGTAAGAAATAATAATTTATTAATTTTTTATTAAATAAATAAATTCGGGGGGCCGAGTCACCCGCGTCCGTAGGAGAATACCCTTCAGCGAATCCCTACACGTGGTCCCCGGATGGAGCTAAACAGGTGACACTAACCGCCTCCGTGGTCTAGTGGTTACACCACCTGATTCAGACCCAGAGGTCGGGTTCGATTCCCAGCGGGGGCAAATTTTTTGCTCGGTTTGGTTGGTGGTAGGACTTGATAGAAGTCCGCCTGGCAAGCTACCACCATCATGTCTAAGTCTGTCCCCATAGCAACAATGTTAACAACATTGTTGTGTTCCGGCAGTTAGAGGTATGATAGCCAGTTCCTCTGTGTAAGAGGATTCCGAGTGAAACTCGCTTCCATCTTCGGCCTAATCATCACTTTCCATCAGGTGCGATTTGGGCCAAGAGTTTCCCAGTTTTGTATAAAATAATTTACGATTATAATCTGAACTAGCTTTTGCCTGCGATTCCTCAACTCTCTAAGCCCGAAACAACGGACTTCGGGCTTAGAGAGTTACGCACTGTAGTTCCTGAATTAGTGCGTTCAATCAAACAAACTGTTCAGCTTTAAAGTATAGGTTTATGTTTATTCTCTTCATTTTTTTTTCTACACTTCTTTCCTTCTTTATTTTCCGACTTAGTCTAGAACGTTCTAACGTTTCCACACTGAAGTTTACCTGTTCCCAATTAACCCATTGACGGACTATTAGTAGGTTTGGCTTTGAAATATCTGAGTTACCATTCCTTGATCATGTATTCTGTTTCTGCGTCAGTTTGTTTTGTGAATGAATTTCCCCTCACTCAAATTGAGGCGAGAAATGTGCTACAGCTACACTGTTTAGCGTGAATTGCGCGGCGATTCCGGGAATAATTTTGAATTCCTCGTTCGATAATATTCCTAAATGGTTCGGTTTATCCAGTGATTTTCCAAACCATGCCACGGTTGGGATTTCCACACATACACACATACACATGTTGGATCTTTGGTTGATTCATAAAATAACTTCAAAAATAACTAAACTGCTTAGAATGGTGTACCCATTAGGTATGTATTGTGGTGTGGCCTTTGTACATACTGGTAGGATATAATACTTTCGTTTTTTAAAGAACCGTTACAGAAAAGGGTTTGAATTTGATAGGGAAGAATATACACATTGTTATCCTAGGTTTGAAAGTAACTCATTTAGTCTAAATAAGCCTTTCATCTGAGGTAAGCACACAAAACTCGAAAAAACAAATGAAGATCGGATTGCCGCTTTCCCCACTATTTTGCTTTTTTTTTGTGACCGCCCAGCTATTCAGCCATAAAATGTTCATCATTGTTTTTTATATTTGAGGGCTGTCAGTTGAAAACGATTCTCCCTAGGGCTGCACAGTAATACTTTCGCTCCTCAAGCAACTTCAGGCCTACTTTCCGAGTATGAGTAATGAAAATTATTCTTCTTGGGCCGTCAGGGATTAAAATTGATTGATTTATGAGTTCTTTGAGTTTTATTAAAATTAATTAGAAGAAATCACACAGGAACAGCAACTACCATCTATGTGAAAGTACATATTTACTTATACCACTCAATCTTCTACATCGGCTATGAAGATTGAGTATACCAGTATTTTACAAGAAATAATGAGAAAGTCAATAATAGTCAGGCAATTTGATTGCGAAATGCAGCTTGCCTATAAATCGCCACACCTAGACAGACTACAAGGCAAAATCGTGCAAGAATCATAAAACGCTTACTTTCCAAGCACATAAAAAGATCATAAAATAACCAATGAACTTTTTACCATTCACGATGCAAAATGGCATAGGAATTGATCTAAAAGGACATTGTTCAGTGCCCATATATCGTTCGCCTAAGAACCAACAGAGACGTGAATTTACTATCTGTGTTTTAAATAATGCATATGTTCGACTGAAACTTAATTAAAATCACGGACACTTTTCAGAATTGTAAAATATCCAAAATGATTTCGGATTTTGAGGTTATAAAACATACCAAACAATAGAAACATACCAAATGGACTAAGATCCCAGAGCTGCCAGACTTTTTATCTCACCAAAAAATGGTGTTGAGTAGTGTTACTATGTTCTTCTAACATACGAAAGCGTGGTAACTTAGGTCGACGGCCGATTCCCTGATATCAGGTGCAAAATAAATTGGTACATCAAAGTGTCAACTGTCATTTCATCGACTGTCAGTGTCAATAGTGTTCGTGTCATACAGCGCTTTAATCGCTTTATTCTTTTTGTAGGTAACTAAAAATCTTACAGCGCTGAGACTGCTTTGTTTCATTTTAAAATAATGGCGCCGGGTTATAAAACCCAAGTGAGTTACTTTTTAAAATGGTTTCGTAATTAAAAAGTGTCCGTTCTATTCTAATCATTAAAATGTAATTTAAAAAAAAAACTAGGCATAATGGTAAAGGTTTCGCATGTGTTGATTCATAGGCCACTTTTTACCATGTCCTTTGCAAAGAACAGCAAAAGATTACAATTGCAAATGCTAACGGGGATCGGAAGTGGGTTGATGGTACCATAAATTAACCGGGGTTAGGCGATTTGATCAGTATGCGACGGACGCAGCTTTATTAGCGTAAACGGGTGAGGTAACACCTTAACTAGAGTCTATTCGCGATGGTGTGTGGCTCCTCTGTTATTTTGTTTGACTGTGGTGCATGTTAAAAGATAAGGTCCAAAGTAGGTGATTATTTTGGATTTTGAATTAAGAGTACTTAGAGTACTTTACTGTACAACTAGAAATTATCATATAAAGTGTTTATTTTATTTTTGTGAGTTTTAAAATAAAAAATCATCATCAATAGCCTTTTCCCAACTATACTGGGTTCTGTTTCCAGTCATTTCAACTGAATACCAGTATTTTACGTGAAGCGGCTGCCTTCAGTTTTAACATAATAAAAATATAAGTAAGTAAGTAAATTAATTATTTAAACAAGTTACTAAAAAGTTACAATGCTTGGACGATTTCAATCTGTCTAGCAATCCAGGTACCTAAAGTAAAAGCTATGAAAAAAAATATATTTTGCAACATTCATCTCTTTAGCTGATAAATTATATTTAATATTCATTGACTTATAATTAATCGATGTCATCATTTATACTTACCTCAAAATTCTCAACTTTGACGTTCCGTAAATACAACAATAGACACATAGTTGATCGAAGCTTGTAACTTGTACCACAACGCGTATAAACAACTAACTTAAAGTTGAACAATGTGGTGGAATCACGAACTGACAGAATTATGTGTGAACACTCGGTTTTAGCACTAAACGATACGTGAGATTTTTATTCAATAGTCTTTAAAGGAAATCGTATAGACAGCGGATTAGTATGAGAGGATTTAAGCTGTAATAATTCATCAATATAGCAATAAGATATCGGTGGGCATCCGGTATGTGCGGTCTTTTAATATTTATTTTGTGAACATATTTACGGCTATGGTATATATTATTTTATTGTGAACTAGCTTCTGCCAGCGGCTTCGCCCGCGTGATCCCTAGGGAACATGTTCCCGGGATTAAAAGTAGCTTATATGCTATTCCAGACTATAATCTATCTTTGTTCTAAATTTCATTAAGATCCGTTAAGCCGTTCTGGCGTGATTGAGTAACAAACAATCAAACTTTCACATATTCATTTTTTTTTTCATTTTTTCTATTGATTGTAGCGTGATAAAAAGTATACTATAACCAGCTCAGGAGTATGAAAAATAATTATACCAAGTTTCGTTAAAATCCGTCGAGTAGTTTCTGTTTCTATAACGGTTATACAGACAAACAGACAGACAGACAAAAATTTTACTGATTGCATTTTTGGCATCAGTATCGATCCCTAATCACCCCTTGATAGTTATTTTGGAAATATATTTCATGTACAATTCTGTACATGAAATATATTTCCTCTACAGATTTATTATAAGTATAGATAGATAGATATAGATTGAGCGGAAATTGGTTCCTGTATAGTAAAGTAAGACTTTAATCGTACAATAGTTCGATTGTTCATTCGTTTTTTCAGTAATTTTAAAATTACGGTGTATTCTTATTATTTGAGATGGGTTTGCTCTTGACTCTAATCTAGGTCAGAGAAGACAGAGACAAATTCAACGATGAAGCAAGCATACTCAGAAGAAGCCTGTTCACTCTAACTTTGAAGAGAATGCGTTCTGAAATTCTTTGCTGTGCTCTGTTTATAATTAAAAAATATTCTTTTGTATGTCCTCCAACTGATTAAACAATGGCATTACATCTCTTCAACACCCATGGTTGAATCTAAAAATGTAAATTAATTCAAAAATAATTGTGACGGTATTAAGTAGTTACTAGGACAGCAAGTACAACCATTTTTTTTCCAAATTAATTTCATAAATAATAATAATTATTAAAGGCGCTCTTCCTCTCTCCTACTTATTTAAAGTTTTGCCGTGCCCGACAGGGTCCATAATTGTTTCTAATTATTGATTTTACCTACCACCTGTATGTGTACATTACGAATGGCAATAAACTACCTAATATTTGAGATTTGTAGAGAATGCCTAGGGCATTAATCTGTCTTTGTACCTATGTATGTTCATTAAGTCTAATTAACTAATGTGTTCTTATTTACTCTTGAACTGGGGCTCTTTGAACTTGGGAGCTCGCGGCTAAATAATAACAGCCGATGGAAATAGCGGATCGATCTTCAAGGCCTGCCAAGGTTGTCCTGTGGACTGGTGACCACCTTAACATACTGAGACTCCGTACCTCGAAAAGCATGTTAAGCCGTGGGTTACGGCTTTTATTTGTAGATATTTGTCAGTCATTACGGATATTCAGAAGCCAGAAAATCCGACATCAGTCTTGCCAAAGAGTACCGTGTTACCCAGTTAATGGGTTGTGTAGGGTCTGGTAGGCAGCCGCTCCACGTAAAATACTGATATTCGGTTTGACTGAAAGCCGACCCTAATATTTTTGGGAAAAGGCTAGGCCGATAATGATGATCTTTTACTTCTAGTCAGGTATTCTTGAAGCTCGTTAGTAAAAACATTTAATTTAAATGAGGGAAATCTTATTCAGGATATTAAGTCGTCTTAAAATAATCTCGGATTACCATACAAATGTATTATTACTAATCTACTTACATAATATTTCTCTTTAAAAGAAAGGAGCTTTTCATTTCAGTGACAATGTATACAGTTATCAAGGTCGGGAGGTAATGAATGGCACGTGCCAGAATTATAAAAGTTACTCGCATAACGTAAATTTGACATGTGTATATGTTAAAACGGAAGTAAAATTAAGATAGGGAATTGAAGAGACATAATTTAAGAACTTTGGAATTGAACTTTATCTGAGTGAATTTTTAGCATTGCAGAGATGAAAGTAGAGTTTTTTGTATCGCTTATGTTCAGTAATATTGTGTTCCATTGCTGGTTAAATGACCTTTCTCTCTTCAAAATTTCGTATTTTGTGCGATCCCTGCCCACGTTTGCCCTGCAAACCTGATCAGATCATCACACCATCATCTCCGATCGACTTCGAGGGCGACGAACTCTCTCAGTACCTCTACCATGAGATGTCATCAAAAACTTACTCGCTAGCGTTGAAATCGCTAGCGTACTAACGTGGATCGAATAGTATTCGATAATGCTCGCACCATGAGTTTTACGGAGTCTTAAGCCGGGTACTCATTAGCGAGCTGTAACCGTAACTTATGTGATACAGTAAAGTCTGCCATACACGTTGGCCGAGCGTTGTCGAGTGAAGGCCAATACAAACATGTAGACGGTATATTTGCCTTGTCTTGCTATCGCTCGGTGTCACTTGCCTAGGTTTGTTGAGTATGACAAGCGCCAATGTGTATAGACCTCATTTGACGTAGCTTGTCACAACTTGCAGTCGCTCGCGATCACTTGCCTCACTTCGGAGCGGTGTCGGTTTTTCTGCACAAATCAAAGGCGCTCGCGCGCGCTCGGCCAATGGTGTTCACATGTTTGTCCGCGCGCTAGTATGCGGTTGACGTCCATCGTAGTCATACGTACAAAATGTCGCTTATGATCGTCGTCCATATTGTTTCAATGCACAATTAAAACTGACAGCGCCAAACATGTGGGCGTCTCCTCAAAACTCGTCTACATTGGCCATTTGCATTGGCTTCCTTCAAACTTGCCGAACGTCTAGACGGTAGCGCTTGCCTAGTGTCCATTTGTCTAGGCTCGCGTTGGTCTAAGCTTGGCCAACATGTATTGCAGGCTTAACGAGGTTCTAGTGTGTACGCGACTACGCGTTTTACAATTACGGGTTTAGAAATGAGTACGATGTAAACGTCGGAACGCTGCAAGCCGCACGCGTACCGCTCGCAGCAGGTTTGCGAACGACGTACACACTATGTTTTTTGGTTACAGTACATGCAACGGTTACAGTTACGGCTCGCTAGTGAGTACCCGGCTTCACGCAGGCGCTAACGTAAGCTCGATAGATCACGACGTCTAGCTAACTTCACTCTACTCGTTAAAGCATTCTAACGAGTAGAGTGAAGTTAGCTAGACGACGACGACGACACTACTTATGTTTTGTTTCTTTCTTTCTCACTAATAAAAAGAGAGGATGGCTTGTAAGCTCAAAATGTAGTGTTATCGCAACAGTCAATATCACAAAATAAAACCTATTTTCTATAAAATTATGTATTTTAATACGTATTATAAAATTACAAAGTTCCTAAATAGTTGCCTCTCAACGCAGGTAGATATACCAAGCCACTTGAAACTTTTAACGTATAATAATTCAGCTTATCTCAAGTGGCTAAAAAATACAACCGACTTCCAAAAAAAAAAACACTACAAAGTAAAAAATAACTTTAATTTCGAAACTCAGTGTTTTTGTTAGTTTCTTCGTATTTTGACACCGACTTCCGAGATTAAAGTAATTTTTTACTTTGTAGTGTTTTTTTTTGGAAGTAGGTTGTATTTTTTTGTAAAACGTTTTTTATTTTTCACTATTTTAGTGGTACCCCATACCTAACAACACCACTACAAAATCGCAGAAAAGCAAAATATGCAATTTCGATTACTTGGATGACTTAAAACAATCACCCAAGTAGACGAATTCCAGCTATTTCGATTTAAAATCCAAAGCTCGTAACTGATTTCGATAAAACTTAAACGGGACCAATCTGCAAGTATATCCTTTCAGTTAAAACAAGATTTTTTCAAATCGGTTCATAATTGTCGGAATTATGAGGTAACAAACATAAAAAAAAAGTTAAAGACCCGTAATGACAGCCACAACCCATCTAGGTGTAAAGTTCTCATCAATACAAATTAGTCAAGCCCAAACACAAGGTAACTGCTGTAAATCGTTGAGGAATTCCCTCGACTGTCTTTCGGCTCCATCATCAGATCGACTCCAGACCTTCATTAAATTGTAGTGCTTTAAAATACTTAATGAAAAAATTAACAAACGCACTAGTTGCCTGTCACTAGTTGACTTATGTCAACATTGCATTGAACTTAAAATATATTCCTGTTTAAAATGAGCCCAAACACGACTACGGTGCTGTAATTTCAAGGTGTGTACTTTTTCTGATGCTCCTGGTTTCAGCATCAGGTCTCTATGTACTTCGGTGTTCCTCATTAACAGTACGTTTATCCATACATCGCGCCCTTTTCAATGAGCCTGAACACGATCTGCTTTTAGCTGTCGAGGAGTTAGGTACTCTGCAGCATCAGATCATGACTTGATGATCATGAGACCAAATGTGGCAAATGCCCTATCAAACATCAAAACAATTTACTAAAACAATCCTTGCCTGTTCGAGTAACTTCTTACTGTTAAGGAGTTGTACCTTCCATCATCAGCACAGCTACCTGAGATGGTGACATCCATACGCAAATACACAAGATACTTCATAAAATATGCGAAAAATTAAAAGTAAGCCTATAAAATTTGAGGGTTGCCCTCGATTTCTCTAAGATCCCATCATCAGATCCTATCTTGGTGACAGTGAGACCATCTCAGAACTATCTACTTTCGAACATAAAAAGAATTTTGAAAATCCGTCGACAATTGGCGGAGTTTTCGATGAAAAAACAAAAAAAAAAAAATACAATCATCCGAACATAGTACCTCCTCCTTTTTGTGAAGTCTGTAAAAATAATGGCTAGTAGCTAAAATATATATAATTAGGTATATACTATAATAATGCTCTTACAGACAGTTTTTTGACTTTGTTAGACTCAAAAACGTACATAATTTTAGTGTAAACATATGTTTCACTCGTCAAAATGCTAGTGAGCTACGAAATCCATAGTGCTCATGGTACGAATTTTAATTCTTTCATTGACCGCTAGGGGCGCTGTACATGGTGGCATACAAATAATTTACGGAGACGCTAGCGCATTTTGGCAACTCATGGTAGAGGTACAGGGGCCCGAGTCTGCTATTTTTATAAATTTGTCGTTCCGACACGATGTCATTGTCATGCCATTGCCATGCTAAATTCATAATGGCACGGTCACTGGCACGTCAGTGGCCGGTCACTGGGACGTCAATGGTCTCGTAGTAATATAATTGCGGTAGGAATGCCGTATTGCCACTATTACAAAACCGAGTTAAATTTGAGCATTTATTCATGCCAGATTTTATTTATATTTAGTTTTACATATTACTTATTAGTGTTATAAGCAATCTGAAGTAGTGAGAAGTTCGTAAATACTAAATCTGTCATTATATACGAGATTACCATTCATATGGCTTTCTTTCAATGGCGTGTCAGTGGTTGATCATTGGAATGTCATAATGACGCCATTATGATGCCATTATGTTAGTGATTACCAAACTTGTCAACATCAACCATTTTGAAATCAGTGATCGACCATTCTGATACTATTGTAATAGCAGACTCGGGCTCCTGGTCTACATTCAGTGACGACGTCACCCCTCTCCACATTCACGCGACGTGCATCCATGGCCAGCCCAGTCTCGTAGCCTAGCTGTGTTTTCCTTGATATAAATTGATATAACTCTTATGCGAACCCCAGCATATTTATGGATGATGTGAAAAAGCGCTATCGAATTGTAGCGTAGCACATTGCCTTATAGCAATAAAAGGCGTATTTAATTTCTTAGAACACAAATGAAACGTTTACAGAAAGTTACGAATCCGCAACACTTGGACATTCCTGAACATGTCTGTTACCTTCGCGTTCTCAGGGGAAGCAGATACTGTATTATTCCATTAGCACTATCTCAGAAACGAAAATAAAACCTTTGAATATATGTCCGACATATTATGATAAAATATTCGCGAACTACGCTCTACATATTTGAACAATACCTAGCGTACTCGTATGTAGGTACAAACAAATAGCAGTGGAATTCCTCAAAGATATGAGATGAGCTGCACGATGACTGACAAAGCTTGGAGTGTCTGGGCAGGTTCACTAAAATCTGTGTGACTCTTTCTTGAAAATACCAACTCAGTTATATACCTACACCCGGAGTCGAGGGATTATTCGCAAGAGACACCGTGGCTCCGGAACACAAAGGGCAATGAAGGAACATGGATGGGTTTTAGTCAGTAGAAGTCTGACACTCCCTCCCGCTACACCCAGAGCGGGAGGAGTCATTGGACGATTTCCCATCCCTAAAAAAAAAAGATATACTTACTTACATAGTACCTACTCTTGCAATGCCTTTAGTATTATATAAATTTTTAATGAATTGCAATTTAAAGATTTAAAAGAATGTCCGTGGAGTTTCTTGCACGTTATTCTCCATTTAGATCTTTGCTTTTACCATGCAACTAGTTTCATGTTTCTGACTGACCAACGTTGATAGTTCAAAAGTGCCTTGAAATAATTTTCTTGAAACAAACGGCTTGTCTTTAGTATTTTGCATGAAACGATATCCTATCTGACCTTTGCAACTCAGTAACTGGGAATCACGATACTTCTTGGCAAGACTGGTGTCAGATTTCTTCGCTTCTGACTACCCGTAACGACTGTCAAAGATGTACAAATGACTACGCATGCGCGCGTGTGTATGATGTTGCGTCCGTAGTACGGCGAGTCCGGGGAGCCCGAATAGTATCTTGAAGATGATTGGCGAGAGAACCGATTCGGTTCTGCTCAGTAGGTTCACTGAACTCCATGTGTTGCGAGACCGATGAGCCTACTGAGCTGGGGTGTTACTGGTTTATCTTTGTACATTTTTAATTACTAACATTACTAGTTATAAGTAGAATTCTTGTTGGTAACAACGTAACAACATTACCGTGTCTAAGGACTTTTATGTCTGAATTTTTTTTTTTTTATAACACCTTGTTTTGCCAATCAGGTTTTTCACATTGTCACACAGACGAATTTTTCATAAAAAGTAATGACAGAGCATTATAATAAAAAAAAATCCTTTGGATAAAATACTATACAAGTCCAATTGGGATGGATCGGTTCGGTCAAAGTTTTCTTTATATTTTTAACAGCAGTTCGATGATTTCTTCCCTAAACAAAACGGATCTCGCATCTAAATATTGATAGGTACATACGTTTGACCGCTATCTCACCTGATGTTAAGCGATGATGCGGTCTAAGGTGGAGCACGCTTGCCTAGAAGTAACCTATTCACTCTTGACTTAAAGACTCCCAGGTTGTAGCTATCAGGAAACACAGACTCAGGCAGGGAATTCCACTCCTTAGCTGTACGCACAATGAATGTATTCCCGAAAAGTTTTGTGCGTATAGGTGGGATGTCCACCATGTACCGGTGGCACATCGCCGTACGTGTTGTGGTCCGATGGTGGAACGGGCTTGGCGGAATTAAGATATGCAATTCCGTCGCACACTCCCCAAAATGTAACCGATAGAAAACCGACAGGCCAGCAACTTGGCGTCGATGCTCAAGACTTTTTAGCTTCGATTCGACGAGCTTATCATCGCCGATGATCCTCGTGGCTTGTTTTTCAATTGACTCGAGAGCATCAAGCTGGTATCTGGCAGATCCGTCCCAAAGATGAGAGCAGTATTCCATACACGATCGAACTTGCGCTCTGCAAGTTGTTATATTGTTTTCATGTACCTTTTTTTTTTCTTTTTAAGGATAGAAAATCAACAAATGACTCAAAGGAGTGTCACTATTACTAATTAGACCCATCCGTGTTCCTCTTAATGCCTTTATCGTTCCAGGGCCGCGGTGACTCTTTCGAACAAATTCCGCACCTGTTTTGATTTACTCTACTAAACCAATCTGGTCTCACCTTCAATTTCCTGCTGCCATGGACCTCATACTTTATGAATACAGATGAGGCCGTGATCATTATTGCGCTACCGATATTAACACTTAACCAACTGTAAATATATTTTCAGAATAATTAAGAACGCTCGAGTGGCCTATTATGTTGTCCTACTTTATTTTCATCGAAGTTTTCGTGTAGTCGATAAGGAATATCATAGGTACCTACCTACCTCGAATCAGTGGGTATTCATTCGAAAGTTAATAGTCTACTCGTTTTAATGTTTTAACATTAACATGTAAATACCTCAGCCTTAGTAGGTTATAAAAGCGAATGAAAAAGCTTCCATTGTCATTAGAAACACCTACTAAACAAAATTTCATCTCAGAAATTCAAGCATCGCTGCTTTCATAAACATTTTTGGGTCTATAATTTAGGCACATAACGTATTTTGTTCATGGGAACCTTTAATGGAATAATAATTAATAGCAAGTATAGTTACCTTTTATTATTACATTTTACTTTATCAGCGCCCGCAAATTAAAAGAACAATAGCGAGACAGAGACAATACAACTTCGACCCAACTTACGGGAGATATATCTTCGTGAATTAAAAAAAAGGGTGGACTTTAGTTACCGGTAGCACGAAGTGAGCACCAAGAGGGGTCAAAGGTGGTTCGGTTTGGGTCACTCTTATTAAAAGGAAATGGATATTTTTCGAGAAATTACAAAAAATAGTTTTAACCTCAAATCTGACAAAAATGAAAAACGAAACGTAATTTTGGGCGATTGACAACCAAAACTGTACCAGTATATTGTCTGTGGTATAAAATGTCGTGGAAAATCGGTGAAAAGGAACGTAAAAATAAAAAATAAAAACGCAATTTTACGTAAATTTTGCATCAACAAATGACAGTGGCACTGTCATTACTGTGTGTGTCTGTGTTAATGTGTGTGTGTTGTTTTTGTTGTTGTCATTTGTATGCAGTTCTGTTCCAGAAGCGACTTTGTTGACAAAAGAGTTTTGAGGTTAGGTTACAATAATTCGTTTTTCTCAAGAATAGTGCATTTCCTTTTCATGGGAGTGGTACCGGGGGGGATTGAGGGGGCCCCCTCCCCCCCTTCCCCTCTCAACCCCCTTTTCGTGTTACCGAAGTTTACCCAAAAAAAATCCATGGAACTTAAACATAACCGGCTAAATGTATCTCCTATTAGTATGATTGAAATTGTAACTCTAAAATATCGAGTAGTTTTGGCAATAGCCATTCTGTTCGCAAAACGTGCTTTGCGTACAAATAAATAGATAATTTCCTGAGGACGCCGCAACGTTTTACATAATCACACAATAAACATATCACTTACTACAGATTTCGTGAATAACCCTGCACTTGGCAACAGATTAATTGCAAAGATATTTATTCATGACCAACTTGTATTCAGTTTATACGAAACATAGAATTTATAGGCACACAAATAAGGATCAATTCACAAAATCAGATAAAATAAATGGACGAGTAAAATTAATTAAAAACCGGCCAAGTGCGAGTCGGACTCGCGCATGAATGGTTCCGTACCTTACAATTTTTTGTTGTAGCGGCAATGGATATACACACCCTGTGAAACTTTTAACTGTCTACCTTTTTTTCTTTTCTTTATTGATTTTAAGGGATTTTTGTACATAAAAATGACGATGACAATCCCATCATATTTTATACTACTGCCTTATTATACTAAAAATTAAAATTAACATTTTAGTTAAACTTAAAAGAGTATAGTATTCTAGCTACATCCGATGTTGGCGAAGCTAGAATACCATGAAAGGCACCAACATCTAGATAATTTAACTTAAATTGCCTTGCCAATTGATCTCTATTGTTTGCATTGCGCACACATTCCATCAAAAAGTGTTATTTATAAGTCGCAATTAGGTGAGTCGACTTTTCTCATTAAAAATGCAAAGCTGGGAATGTGTCCGGAACGCAATCGATATGAGGTCACTATTTGATGTGTACTCAGTTGAGCATTGATGAACCAAGGGACATGAAGAGGTTCGCATTGTATAATTTTGTATCACATTCCTTTAGATTTAGACCTTTCATCAAAGTATTCTTTAAAAAATTTTAAACATGTTGATTTATAAATAGAAAGAAAATCTGAATAGTCAGGTAAAATATTTAATATCTAATTTGTCGGCTTCTTCATTTCCCATTAGCCCAATGTGGGATGGAACCCATTGCAATGCCAGGGTTATGTTCTTTTCACTTGCTAATTACGACTGTTTACCTATTACGGTTCATGAGATATAGCCCGATGACAGACAGACGGACGGATAGCGGAGGCTTAGTAATAGTAATAAGGTTCCGTTGGTTACCCTTTTGGTTCGGAACCCCAAAAATTGACAAAATAAAACGATTGCTGTGTGCATAACAATTAATCGTTCTGTTTGTGTATTGTAGTCTAAATTGAAAGTATCTAGTTTAGACTTTAAAGTAGATACTAAAAGCGCTTGAAAAGGACATTGTTCAGTGCCCATACATCGTTCGCCTAAGAACCAACAGAGACGTGAATTTACTATCTGTGTTTTAAATAATGCATATGTTCGACTGAAACTAAATTAAAATCACGGACACTGTTCAGAATTGTAAAATATCCAAAATGATTTCTGATTTTGAGGTTATAAAACATACCAAACAATAGAAACATACCAAATGGATTAAGATCCCAGAGCTGCCAGACCTCTCTTATTATCTCACCAAAAAATGGTATATAGTGTTACTATGTTCTTCTAACATACGAAAGCGTGGTAACTTAGGTCGACGACGGCCGATTCCCTGATATCAGGTGCAAAATACATTACATCAAAGTGTCAACTGTCATTTCATCGACTGTCAGTGTCAATAGTGTTCGTGTCATACAGCGCTTTAATCGCTTTATTCTTTTTGTAGGTAACTAAAAATCTTACAGCGCTGAGACTGCTTTGTTTCATTTTAAAATAACGACGCCGGGTTATAAAACCCAAGTGAGTTACTTTTTATAATGGTTTCGTAATTAAAAAGTGTCCGTTCTATTCTAATCACTAAAATGTAATTTTAAAAAAAAACTAGGAATAATGGTAAAGGTTTCGCATGTGTTGATTCATAGGCCACTTTTTACCATGTCCTTTCAGATTCTTTGAAACTTTTACTTGAACACTCTGTATGTTTTGCCGGGTGTAATTTTCAAATGAATTTGAAACTAAAACTTTGATCGTTTGGATCATGGTGCCCGAGTGTTCACAATATTATGTGGGTATGTCTATGTACATTGTTTAAAGATCTTTTCAGACGACTAGTTGTCAATTTGCATATACCAAGCACAAACTTTTCCCTAGGACAAAGCCACACAACATTTTATTGTTATTAAAAAGAAACGATTACTATTGTAATTTCCGTAAACCAATCGTTGCTTGACTGATTTGACACCAGATTAGCGTCTATAAAAAGTGGAGGGAGGGAGCTCATTTCGTTTTTAGATGAAATTCGAGAACAGATTTCTAAATACTCATGACGAAATAAACATATTGTTATCTTGACGTATCCAGTAATAACGGAAACTCAACACCAAATTTTCCATTACAACTACGTCGTACAACAATCGTTAAATCTGACTTATGTCTGTTTAGAATTAAGAGTGTAATACAGAGTATTAATATCCTTAACATTGATTTATGACTGTCTAAAGTCAGTAATTCATCGATAATCCGTTTTGAGTTACTTCATAAGTTACTGAAATGTCTTGCCAAGAATTTGACGTGTTAATCTAGAATATTTGTAGCTGTTCTATAAAGTGGGTTAGCTGGAGTGGGATCGGATAGGCTGTCACATACCATTGGAGCTGCGAGCCAAAATTGCTACGCTGTGCAATGAGAGGACGTGGACCGTGATGGAGCTGGACACATTCTCGGTCGGGCAACACAAGCTTTAGACTGTGATAATTTGAATGGTAATTGTGCATTCTTTTTTGTTTTAGAATAGAACAGGGGGACTAAAAAGGCCAGTTTAGCAGAATCAGAAAGTAAATCACGATTGGCGCAGTTTGACGGCAAAGTTGACGCAGTTGTTGAGCGATCGACTGCTGCGTCGCGTATCGTGGGTTCGATTCCCGCACGGAACAAATATTTATATCACCTACAGAAAGTTGTTCCGGGTCTGGGTGTTTGTGTATGTGACTTTGTATGTTTGTAAATTTCCTATATTCTTGGAGGTATCAGACGAAACAGGATATTTTTTATAAAAAAAAAAATAAGTATTTATACACGCGAACGAAGTTGCGGGCAACAGTTAGTTGACTATAAAATTATTTACGGTTTAAAAGTTGAATATGAAAACGGGTAACCCACGGGCGTACCCACCTAGAACCCACGTGTGGGGCAACGTTGTATTTAAAAAAAAAACACGCTACCCGTCACTGACAAATTTTCCCAAGCAACTTTGAACCTATTACGTTAGCAATAAAGATGAAAATGAAGTTTGACAGTTTGTTGTGTGATTAATATTGTGATCCTAATATGGTTGTCTTAAAGTGGCCTTTTTGATCATCATTTCGGACGTAAGACGTCCACTGCTGGACATAGGCTTAACCCAAACTTCGCCACAACAACCGGTCTTGTGCGTCTCGCATCTCATCGGTCCAGCTTGCGGGAGGCCTTCTAACGTTGCGTCTTCCTGTACGCGGTCGTCACTCCAGAACTTTTTGGCCACATTGACCATCTGTTCAGCGAGCAATGTTCCTTACCCACTGCCACTTTAGTTTGGCGATCCTTCGGGCTATGTCGGTAACCTTGGTTCTCTTGAGGATATCATCGTTCCTGATTCAAAGCATTGCCCTCTCCATTGCTCTTCTGATGAGGCTTATTTAGACGTTAAGCCTTCTGATGAGGCCTATTTAGACTTTAAACCTTCTGATGAGGCCCAATTAGCCCCCCAGAAATCCTAATTTATACAATTCTTCCGTTACTTGTGACTGACTGAGTGACTGAAAAAAAACGCACATCTGAAACTACTGGTCGTATAAAAACGAAATTTAGTATGCCTTGGGGAATGAAGAAGAGCAATAAGAGAGGATTCCCCGAAACTGGAAAAAAATATATTATGTGAAGTCGGCAATGATATATAAAACTATAGATACGTTGTCCGCACTCTAAAATGACAACATGAAATGAAGCCAATTGGCCACATCGCGCTTAGTTACGCACCAACCTGTCGCGCGACACTACGTTTGTGTTGATGTCAATTTGACTATTACTTATCCTGTGACGTAACTGAAGATGTATATTTATCTCCCTCTAGCAACAGACATCCCGCCGTGCGATGACATATTTTCTTTCCCTTTCTTCATGCGTATTAGTAGCTATCTAGTATTTTCGCCGTTTTTAAGCGCCGCGATGTTGGTTTATGACGTGTCTATATATAATACGTCATTGGAAGTCGGGGGCAAAAGCAAGTGTTCTAGAAGGCTGAAGAACCCTTTTATACGAAAAAGCAAACAATTCTTCATTTTTAAACGATGCTTTATTTCTTCCGCATGGGTTGTAAAATTCATTCAGTAAAAAATCATAATTCTCATATTCCGAGAGTTTTATTTATGAATTCCACTGGAAAGTAACTCGAGCATAAAATATAAGCGGAAAAATAAAATTATGTAATGCGAATCATACAAGCTATAAAATTAAACAGACTGGTCTAATTCTAGTCTAGTCTTATTGCTTTTTTATTTCGTGGATTTCAGACGTCTTCTCTAATTGAAAAAGTATACGGCAATAGGCATTTTCAGGAAGTGACTTAGTATTGGGAATCTAAAAGCAATATCCTCTTTCATTAATTATTTCCTTTGTTGAAACATAAAAATACCAATAGACCTTAAAAAAGCACTACAAAGTATAAAATAATCTTAATTTTGGAAGTCGGTGTTTTTCGTTTTGTAGGTATCTTCGTTTTTTAAGACCGACTTCCGAAATTAAGATTATTTTATACTTTGTAGGTTTTTTTTGGAAGTTGTTTTATGGTTATTTTCACTTTTAAAGAAATTTAAATTTGCAAAAATTCTCATAAAATAAAAATTACTCAGCCTGCAAACTGAATTAAATTTTTACGGGACCAAATGGCAAGTATGTCGCATAGAACTAAAAATCACAGAAATGGGATCATAAATCTCGGAGTAATCGGTGTACATATATAAAAAATACGCCGAATTGAGAACCTCCTCCTTTCTTGGAAATTGCTTAAAAATTAAGTAATATTTCTAGCCAATAAATAATTCTAACAAAAGAGTTCAAAATTGTTTTGTAAACTAGGTAGCGGCTTCAAGATCAATTTCACAAAATATTGAATTAGAATTTTCGTAACAGGATAATTTAATTATATTCCTTGATGAATCCTATTAAAATATTTATTTTATATATACAATTTTAAGATGGTCTGTGGATGGGAGACCATCTTAAAACACCGAGTTTCCTCCGTGCCTCGGAAAGCACGTTAAGCTGTTGGTCCCGGCTGTCATTTTGAGATCTTTGGCAGTTGTTACGGATAGTCGAAGCCAGTAAATCTGACTCCAATCTTGCTGAGAAATACCATGTTACCCAGTTAATGGGTTGTGGAGGTCTGGTAGGCAGCCGCTCGACGTAATATACTGGTATTCAGCAGAATCCGGTTTGACTCGAAGCCGACCACAATATAGCTGGGAAAAGGATAGGTAGATGATTTGCGTCCACCGTTGTTTTTAAAAACGACCTCATAACGCTTTGGCCTCACAAAATGCAGGCATCGTCATGCATCGTTCCAATACTGTAATGATAGAGATGTAGCACTTGCACTAAAGTCTATAATCAGTATTGGTTTGATCTTTTACGATAAATAAACGTGGCCTAGCTTTCTAAAGCTTTAATCTAGTATTTTCAATACAAGGTATAAGATTTAAGTGCTTTTACATGTTTACTTATTATTTAGTCTAGAATAACATGAAATTCGGGTTTTGGGATCACGTCTGTGTAGCTACTTCTAAACAGTATTGACTGATGTTACGAAGTAAATTAGGGTTCCAGCCCAGCCTTGTGTACCAACCTAACAAAAATTAATTCATGCCTACATGTTGAATGACTCATTTGATAAATGCACGTTTAGAAGAGCAATCTCTGAACTGTTAGTTCCAAAACCAGAGAATGCTCTTTGTAACGTAAACATAAAATTGGATTGCATATTTACTTTATTGTGAATTAAAAAATGCATTTAAAAAAAAGTTGAAAACATACAACCAGGCAGCCTTATCGTATTCCGCGATCTCTTCCTGGCAACATCGAATGGATAATTAAATCATTTTAATTTAAACTATCTTTTTCTCGGCTTTGCTATCGGGGCTATCCCACAGGAACTCTTATCTAAACGGATATAATAGGTTTGGTAAACTACATTATTGCCAAGCTCCCTAGACTCCGACGCTAATGTAGTTTGTATTGATATTCTAATGTATATGTAATATTTTGATGCATAGGGCCGTATAGATCAAAGCTAATACACTTCAGGAGCAAGATCAGTAATAATTTGAATGAGTCTCGTTTTAATGTTTCCAGTCAAACATAACTATTAATGCTATTTTCAAAACATCAACTTCAAGATACATTATCATCAAAAATATTAAATCAATTCCTCAAACTGAGCATATAAACAATGGCACAGTATACAGGGCGAGAATTTTAAAAGTATGCCTGGATGGCCAAATCCGAAACATTTAGGAATTTCGAAATACACTGGAAGGAGTCTCTCAGATCACAAACAGGTTAATTTTGAAAGAAAAACACAGCCTGTTACTACACTATCCGCAACTGTCGTTACTAAGGATCTAATTTTGAGAAGAAATAACACATGGAAACCAAAGGAAAGCACTTATTTTTTAACAAACTACGTTGGGAATTGCCACACACTTAAAAAAACTTGTATATTAATGACTAGCTGACCCACGCAACTTCGTCTGCGTCACATTTTCCATTAATGCTCGGCTCCTTTTAGTCTTAGCGTGATGATATGTAGCCTACTAGCTGACTCGCGCAACTTCGTTTGCGTCACATTTTCCATTTCTGCTCCGCTCCTATTTGTCTTAGCGTGATGATATATAGCCTATAACCTTCCTCGATAAATGGGCCATTTAACACTGAAAGATTTTTTCAAATCGGATCAGTAGTTCCTGAGATTACCCCCTACATACAAACTTACAAACATACAAACTTACAAACAAATTTTACCTCTTTATAATATTAGTATAGATATAGATATAGTATTATTATTATTATAATATAGAGTATAGAAGTATAGATAAAATAGACCCCAGGAGCAAATTCAACAATAATGTAAACGAGACTCATTTGATGTTTCTAGTCAAACAACTATTATGCTATTTGCAAAACATCAATTCCACGAAACATTCACATCTACTATTAAATTAATCTCTCAAACGGAGCACGTAAACAATGCCACAGTATATCTTTGTAAACTTAACCCAATTATCGGAGGGCAGTACCTTAGACTCAATTCCGACCGGCCTTCTATTTGTCTAAACCGATTGGAACCCTGTTTGGAATCCGTCCATATTAATCTTCCATCGAGTAGGGATTTACAATTGGGTGATCCAATTCAAGAAATCACTAAGTCCATTTTTAACGGTTTCGAGATATCAACACAGGTTTATTAAGTTTTTCATTCCCTTTCGAATGGTCTATTCAAGACTTTTGGGAAAAATCTCTAAGTGCCATTTCCGAAAGAATAAAAAATACAAAAAAGACGGATCTTCCATTCATAAAATCCCTATGTCCAAGAAATCACTAAGTCGTAAGTTTTTTTTGGAAGAAATCGCTAAGTCCATTGATTTTTGTTTTTAAGTCCTAACGGTGTTTTATAAGTTGTAAGGTTTTGTTGCGATTTTGGTTAAAAAGGGTAATCTGGCTAAGACAGTTACCGATTGCAAGATTGTTTTTTCTTTTATTATGTTTATTGCATTACTACAGAGTCAACAAAGCGGTCTCTTTGACTCTGAGGAAAGTACCACCAGTGATATTGGCGATTATTCTGCTTCAACTCAGTTAGATCTTTACTGTGACAACTGCTATGGTCACAACAAAGAAGCAGCATAGCTGATATTTATATTCACCTTTTTGGATCAACTGTGCGCAAAAGAAATATTTGAGAAAATACCAGTCTCATACCCGATACTAGGACATTCAATGATGCCCATCGATCGTGATTTTGCTCTTATCGAAAGAAAAAGGAAGAAGTATGACAAAATATATACACCAGAATATTATGTTCAGCTCATTAAAAATAGTAAAAATACAAAAACACACACACACACACAAAAACACACACACACGAAACACATTCACAAAAACAAAAACACACACACACATCACACACACAAAACACACACACACCACACACACACAGAAAAAACACACACCACACACACACACACACCACACACCCACCCACCCCACACACCCACCACCACACCCTCATCACATTCGAAATAGTATGTTTAGAGAAAATTTCGATGAAGGAAAGTAGCCCTCATGATGTTTTCAGAACATCATGAGGAAAAGACTATAGAAAACTGTACGATATGAACGTCAAAGCTAATCTGCCTGGTATATCCAAATGCCGTAGAGTTATTTTCAAAAGAAGTGGTAAACCAGAGTTTGCCGTGTCTCTGAAAGGTCAAGATTTTAAGCCGTTTTTATTATATAAGGTCGGTTACAGCAGATTAGTCAACGAAACGCCTGATGACTGCTACGACGCACCCTTAACTATAAAGGCTGCTAAATTGCAAGATGTAAAGCGGTTGCTAGAATCTGTACCTGAATCGGAAAGGTATTTTTATGAGGATTTATTAAATGGAACTCGGGTCCCCATAACTGCAGAATTCGATTCTGAAGAAGAAGTTAAATGATACCTGATTTTGTTTAAATGTTGTACTGTGTACAGCAATAATATACCTAAGTCCACCATTTATCGCTCTAATATCACTAAGTCCAGGGATTAGAAATAAGTCCAAGTTTTTTTATATTTTATTAAGAGACTCCTGTTACATATATCGTTTTGATTCTTTCAATAAATAAAACTACTTAGTTTGCGCTAAAATATATATTTAAATTGTTTTTTTTAACCAACGCATGTTATTTCAGCAGACATTTAAAACATAAAATTATAAATATCTCAAATGTCACTTTTAGGACTTAGTGATTTCTTGAATTGGGCCACCCAATTAGATACATCTTCATAGATTGCTGCCGTTACAAACACTATCGTAACTGCAAAATCTCGATCTCCATCTTCGACCGCATCATCGCTTACCATCAGGTGAGATAGTGGTCAAACGTATGCCTGTAAATAGTAAAAAATAATCTTTCCTGTGTAAGTAAGTTTATTCTTGGCCGGGCTTCATTTTTTTTTCTAAAAGTTTTTGAGCTTTTGTCCTAGAAAATGCGTTCACAAGGATACCTTTTTAGGGTTCCGTACCCGAAAGGTAACCTACGGAACTCTATTATTAAGCCTCCCCTGTCCGTCCATCTGTTCGTCCGTCTGTCTGTCTAACCGTAACAGTTAGATTGATGAAAATTTCGCAGAGTGTGTATTTCTATATTGCCGCTACTAAAAAAAATTAATAAAAATAAAATAAAAAGAAAGACGCTGAAAAAAAAGCTAAAAACGTGTTTATGTCGGTTTATAATACGGAACCCTACGTGTGAGAGTCCGACACGCACTCCGCCAGATTTTTTGGGAAAGCATAAAAATTTCTGAACGAAATAGTTTTAATTTATTCAATTTCAATAGCATACATAATTTTGTACAATTACTAGCACACCGGGTAAACGTAGTTTTGTCAAATAAAAAAATAACCTACTACCTATTCTTTGATCTACCGAATCTATCAAGAGTTTCGCCGTTTTGTATTAAAAAAAAAAACTATACAAAAAATGTCATAAAAATCGGTCCAGCCGTTTCGGTGTAGTTCGATAAAAAACACCATGACACGAGATTTTTATATATTTGAGGGCCATTTCTACTCATTTTTAATCAAATTTTGCATACGCATGTCAATCGCAAACTGTCAAAAAAGCCTTAATTTTCATAAATTTTTGACAGATTGCGATTGAGATGCGAATGCGATGCGAATGTGAAAATTAGTAGAATTGGCTACTAGTCCAGTAGGCTAGTTCACGTAACTAAATAAGTGCTGTTGCAGTGCAGTTGAAGTTAAGTTTCGATCAAAACAACGCTTTTCGTATTCTGTACCGCTGTCAGACACGCTCGCGTCAAGTTCGCGTCACGCGAGCGTTATAACGGCATTCTACTGTTGCGCGTCTTTGGTGCGTGCTTCGGAACGCAACATGATCGGTATTCTACTATTTGTTTGACGTCCCAAATTGACAGCTTATAAGTTTGAGTTTAAGTTTTAATATTATAATAAAGTCATATATATTGAAATTTATTCGATTCTATTCGATTATTTAGTGAGTAATATTTCTTCTCTCCACCTTCAGTAAGTTTGGTAGAGTTTGGTTATCGTGCAGTTGACGTGCAGTTCACGCGCAGCTTACGCGCAGTTAAAAGATTACAAGAATACCGTTTATCACTCAAACTTAAACTTAACTGCAACAACACTAAAACTAAATCGGCGCGTCATAAAATTACGTGAATAAGCCCTCATAGTCCTTTAATAAATTAATGTACTGAATCAGTTTTCCTGAATAAAAAAAAAACTTCATGATTAACGTATTTCTCGCATAATGTTATTAATTTACACTTACGATAGTGTTAGCAAGGGCTGTTGAGATACGGGTAGTTCATAAGGGTAGTTACGTAATAAATTATAAGGGTCCACTGTTCCATGTTCATTCGCTAATTGGTACTCGTGATAGGGTTGATGTTTATCAAGGATACATTCGATGTACTAGATGTGTGTATATGGGACAAGAAACTATATAGTTTCGTCACGGAAAACTTATACTCTGTCTATTTTGATGATCTATAATCTCACCTGATGGTAAGCGATGAAGAGGTCAAAGATGGAGCACGCTTGCCTAGAAGTAACCTATTCACTCTTGACTTGAAATACTCCCAGGTTGTAGCTATGTTGTGGTTGTAGATTGTCATCATCTGCCTAGCCTTTTCCCAAATATATTGGGGTCGGCTTTCAGTCAAACCAGATTCAGCTTGAACACCAGTATTTTACGTGAAACGGCAGCCTACCAGACCTCCACAACCCAATAACTGGGTAACACGGTACTCCTTGGCAAGAATGGTGTCAGATTTTCTCGCTTCTGACTATCCGTAACGACTGCCAAAGATCTCTATGTGACAGCCAGGACCAACAGCTTAACATGCTTTACGAGGCACGGAGGAAACTCGGTATGATAAGATGGTCACCCATCCACAGCGTTGCTTAACCCTGAAGATCGACCTGTGCGGCATTTATTATTTATCCAATATTAAATAATATTAAAAACGGGTGACTTACCAAAAGTCCATAAAAGTGACTGCAAGTTTTATACTGAAGCTACTAGTGCAGTAAGTATAGTACAGTGGCTGAAATAAACCATTTCCCTCTGCGTCGTATTTCGAGATAAACTAAATAGCGTGGTTCTATGAGAGGCTCGCGTATCTAATCCGCGCGCCAGCTAGAATTCCTTCAGGGAAAACGTAATTGCATGAAGAATGAAGATTATATAACAGTTTCTAATAGCTTATTACCCCTTTTAAGAGGTGTTTTGTAGTTAAATTATGTATTTTATATCTTACTAGCTGACCCGGCGAACTTCGTTCCGCCTAACAGTCGAATCTACGTTTTTTAGTTTTTTTTTTTTCTGAAATAAACGTAGACTAAGTTACTCCTTATTACATCAGCTACCTGCCAATAAAAGTCCCGTCAAAATCAGTCCAGCCATTTCAGAGATTAGCCGGAACAAACAGACAGACAGATAGACAAAAATTGTAAAAAAGTTTATTTTGGTGTATGTACCGTATATATTATATTATACTACAAACAATATATATTACAAACAGACACTCCAATTTTATTTACATGACATGTATAGATAATAGGGTAGATTAAACAATCTACTTAGTCCGTCAGATAGATTTCACTCAACGTAAGGTACTGTTGAAAACCAGCGTCAGGCAGCACCTAGTTATCTGGCATTTTGCTGAACTGGACCTATTTGGCGCAGCCGCGGGGCACGCAATGCTATTGTTTTAGAATTAAGTTCCCTTTCACTTATAACTACATTGTGTGTATCTGTGTGTGCCAAATAAATTTGTTTTCTTTCTTTCTTTCAAAAAATATTGGACATGTAGCTTTTCTTTTATCACGTTAAAAGTTAAGACGATAGGTACAGAGCGTTAGAACCTCGTGGACGTCAATTTCTGAAGGGTCCCCCTTTACCAAACAATGACGTCACAAGCCCCCACTCCTGATCTTTGATGCGTTTTGTCTTCCTTCGTCAATTTTTATTGATTTAGTAAAGCTAAAAATACGTGTTCAATAGATTTCCATAATCTAAATGATGGACTAAATATAGTCATTTTACATCTGCTTAGACTGGAAACCGACACCATGGTAGTTTCCAAAGGAATTCTCTACCCGAGTCTGTTTTTCCAGACATATTCAACCCTAATCTCTTCAAAGTGAGCATGGAAATGCTTCTTCTGGGTAAGCTCGCTCCATCGCCGATTTTGTCTCCGTCACTTCAGAACTAGACCTAGAGTCTAGAGCAAACCCTTCTTCTTCAAAAAAGTTAAGAAAAGTCAAGGAAACAAGATTTATATCCGCTTCATTTATGTGTTCATTTTATTTCAGTCTTATTTTAAACCGAAACATGTTAAAATCTATCCGCTTACATTATGCAAATCTCTTCCGAAATTGGGTAATTTCCGACGTTTCAGCCCCTAAGGTCAAGACTCGTGAAACGCTTTTCCTTGTAAACCTTTAATTTTAAAAGGTTTAAATGCTCATGTTTAATCACGCATAAAGGGCTGAGTAGATAGATATATATATATATATATATATTTTTAACTTTGAAAATAAGTAACCTTACCAAAGACAGTAGAGGAAGCGTAAGCTCCGAAACGGTATGGAATCATGAGTGGTTGAAATGATTATCTCTTATGTTTTTAGTTCAGCCATTTTTGTATGAAATTTCATTTCTCTTTGGATTCAATCCAGAAGTCCAGGTAAGCAGAAGTTAGTCGGTCATACTACAATAGAATAGAATATTACTTATTTGTGTAAAACATGGTATACAAGGGTGTTAAATACAAATTGAGGCACAAGCATGTTTAGCTAGAATAAAATATAGCATGCAACATTTTACAGACAAGTTTAAATAATTTTGTATTTAAAGCTTTGAAATGCCTTGGTTTTTTATTATAAATGCACACACACATTGCCAAGCAGTTTCAATTGTATTTAGACAGTCTAGGCAAATCATTTACCAGTCTTTATGGATCTCGTCGATATCCTTCGAAAACCATGCAAATAAGCATGTAAATAAGCATGCAGCAACTATGCGGTAGTTAGAAGAAAAAAAAAAATTTTTAGATGATAACAAACACACCCACCAAACATCCTTCGTGTAGTTCACAGAAGTCAAGTCTAATTAAAACAATCTTAATTCTTAATTACGAACTTCAACCAACAAGCGAAACGTTTACTTATACGTTCACGTTGAGACTCGCTCATCTCAAATTAAGTGACTAGTTCTGGCAGAGAGACGCGCTGTGATTAGAAAACGGTTGGCTTTGAGATCAAAAACCAACTGTGGTGTGAGGAGTATCGTGTGTCGTTAATTGCAACGCAATTTTGATACATTTGTTGTTTTGTGTGTGGTTTGTGGGTTTGTCATGTTCGTGCTAGTGTATAGTGTTATTTCGTTACTAATGTAAGCTTGGGACATTTTTATGTCGATGATAGTAAATTAATCTTTAACAAGGTATGAAATCGAAGCTTGAAACGTGGTCAGTAAAAAACAAGCCTCAGCGAATTCTCCAAAAATTTCATAAGGAGGATAGAATTTCACAACAAAAACTAATGTTGCTCAATAAATACCATCAGGTGAGATAGTGTTCAAACGCGTGCTTAACAAAAGTAAAAAAAAAACATCTAGCCCAGGACAGTCTAGTTCATCGTGCTTTCTAGAGACTTCTAAAGGTATAATTTCGTATGTGGCTGCAGCAACAGCCGGTGACGTACCACTAATTTTGAAAGATATTTCATAGAAATACACAGAAACCAGTAGTCACGCGGTGACATGTCACCTGCTGCTGCTGCCTGCAATCAGCTACGAACTTGTATCTTTACTCTCTGTCATGTATTCGATATGAGAGATTCGGGGAGAGATGAGGTGTGAATCGTTAGGCGTGGGACAAATACAACGGGCGTCGGGCGGAGGCGAGGCGCGGGCGTGGCGCGGGCGAGGTGCGGGCGCGGCGCCGGTGCAGCACAGAGCAGGCGCGCAAACGGTGTCGGAAAGACGTGGCGCGGGCGAACACAGTGGATGCATGCAGCATGACGTCTTCTTGTGGTGCGCCGGGGGCGAGGAAGCGGCGCCCGATCCACGCCCGCGCCCGCCGTCTCAGTGCCCGCTCTGTATGTCTTGCGCCCCACCTCTTCTATACATTTTGTATGAAATAACAAAGAAGTGGCGTCGCGCCCGCGCCTCGTCCGCGCCTCGCCTCCGCCCGACGCCTGTTGTATTTGTCCCGCGCCTTAGGTAGCTTATTCCTCATTTTATCGTTCCCTGCACATCGTGCCTCAGACACCTACTTTGTTGTCTGTTTTTTTTTTAACCTTGTTCGTTTTACTAACATTAGCTTTATGATATTTTATATATTCTTGTCCGAAAAAAATTAAAATTTAATGAAAATAAAACGAAAGTTCCGATGTACGTTCTTTCCTCAATTGAAAAATAACTTCAGTAAAGTATGAAACAAATCACTCATCCCTTCAAACAAATACAGGAATCCCACTTGGTTCATACAAAAGCAGACATACCTACGCGAATTTCGTAAGTATTCGAGATAATATTGGTTTGACAGAGTTTTATGTAAAACACATGTTTGTATATGTTTTTTCATTGATTAAATGTTTCTGTGAAAACCGCGCGATCCCCAAATAGTATAAAATGTAGGACGGTCACCGGATATAGTGGTTTGAAGGTTTGGTGTCGTAATTTAGATATCTTGGTCGATAGTTAATTAGTCTTTAAAGGTTTTCTATTTATTGAGAATTAACTTTTTTCGCTTCTTTCTCTCGTGACTTATTCCACGGTAATATTGTACATAATCCAGGATAGAATTTCACCCAAGTGCTGGACTACGTGCAGTGCGGATTTCCGTAGTTGCACGTCACATTATTGCTGATTTTTGTTTAAGTTAGTCGATCATTACGCTTTTACTTATAAAGCCTACTCTACTGTGATAGTTTTCTTTTTTAATTTGCGTCACCAACCATTTAGCTGGCAAAGGGGGGGGGGGGACTTTAACAAAAATTGGAACTTTAAAGTTTAATATTTCGCAAACGGATCCTTCGATGGAATTCTTTTAAGTTTAAATAAGTCATGGAGGAAATCTCACCGTCTACTTTCAAAACAAGCGTGAAATCTGTCCGAAGAGCCTTAATATGTTATCCATACATGACTTTCGATCCAATGAGGCTAATAAATATTCTAGGGATGTCTAGCTTTTCCTTTCCAACTAGGCTGTTCAGAAACAATTTAGCCTGCCCGTTTATTTTTATAGCCAGGACAGAAACGTGCCGGAATTGTGAAGAGAGTTCGATTGCTGGATCAGGTTTAACCTTAGGTAGTTGGGACCTTTGAAAAATAAGTCATCGCGTTTCCTACCTAAGATGACTGGTGAAAACAGAATGACATAATCTTTTTAAGTCAAGTGTGAAACACTGATCAACTGATTTATCTTTTTAGTTAAAGTCCCTATTTTACGTCTGTGCCCATATTACTCGAATATTACTGGAACGAATTAGATTGTTTTTTTTTTTGTTTGAAAGGTTATACTTCCCAGGTGGTCCCATGATCACCAAGTCAGGATCTGATGATGGGATCTTGGAGCAATAGAGGGAACTCTTCAAACTTTATTAATATATTTGAAGTGATTTGGGTAGTTTTTGAAAGAATACTTTTTTGGAATGGTCTCACTTCAATTTGGTGAAGATCAGATGAAGAACTTCGGAGATAGGCAACGGAAATCCTCAAGAAATGACATCAAATGTCTTCTCCCTATTTTTTATACCTTATTCATAACACAATATCACGCCGGCACATTGTGAAGGGGGCACATGTGAACCATTAAAAAGTGAAAAATAAAAACTTTTTCACAGTAAAATACAACCGACTTCGAAAAACATTTTTCGATTGTGTTTTTTAAAATCTCTTTATGTTTAATAAAAATGAATCCGTATTTTCCTCATCGCATCACGCATGAACGGCTGGGTCGATTTCGCTAATTCTTTTTTTTTACATATTATATGAAAGTTGCTATTTGACGGAAGCGAAGCCGCGGGGACAGCTAGTGAAGCAATAAAAGGCACTGATGTCAAGATTTAATGTTAAAACAACATAAAAGGTCTAGTCAGTATTGTAGAGTTGATAAAATTGTAAAATTGTATGAATTCCTGATAATAATAATATCTTATACATTGTCTGAAAATTTTCGAATGTTTTGTACACATGTTTTTCATAAGCCTTCCAAATTAGTAAGTTGATATGTCAGATTTAAAAAATTGTGTACTGAAATGAGGTTTACCCAAAGTTTTAAGTATTTCCGTTTGTACGCAAAACAATGATTGGGTCCCATTTAATTAAATAAGTTGTTTAATTTTAAATTTTGGGGTATCATCGAAAGTTTAGGGACAACAGAGAAACATACCACATACCCAATAGGGGTATTCGGTATGTTTCTCTGTTGTCCAGTGCTGTGAGGGTTATAGAACCCTACCCTTGACCTTGAGTGGACTAGTGATTGCAAACGCGGCTGCTGAGCTTGGGTTGGTCCTGGGTTTGATGCGTAGGTTAGACTAAGAGCAGATTTCACCAATGAAATTCAAAAGCTGTCAGCGTCAATTTTCCAAAAAAAAAAAAAAACCAACACTGACAGCTCCGTGGTAATTTTAATGCGATCAGCAGATCGCGTTCATTGATGAAATCCGCCCTAAAAGTGTTATTAATAGGTTTTTCCATAAAATCTTTTTAAAGTAAGTATTTGGAGTAGTTTGGAAGACCTGGAGTTTGGAAATTGTTGGGTATCTTCCCTTTTTTTAGGGATGGGAAATCATCCAATGACTCCTCCCGCTCCGGGTGTAGCGGGAGGGAGTGTCAGACTTCTACTGACTAAAACCCATCCATGTTCCTTCACTGCCCTTTGTGTTCCGGAGCCACGGTGTCTCTTTCGAATAGTCCCGCGACTCCAGAAGGCGTCGACCCTTTCGGGCTCCTCTGTGTGCTGACTCTCTTTGAGGCGCGCGTGGAACACTAACGCGCCGTCGACACGGCCTGTCGTCACTAGACGGACGGACGGCAAGCCACCCACAGCTCGCCACGGCGGCCGGGGCGAGTGGTTCTCTCCCTCTCCCTCTCCGCCACCTCCTTCGCTAGCATGATTGCTTCGCAGGAGGCGACGGCGTCCCATTCCGTCTCGCTCCGCACCATGGCTTGGACCAGGGCCGGACGCAAGAGGTCGCCGCCGATCGCCGCTTCGAGGACACGGCGGTACTCCACCCAAGCGGGGCACACCTGTACAGTGTGCTCCACCGTGTCCTCCGGGGTATCTACCCTGAGAGCATGTGTCGTGCGACTTTTTTACGAATGCATGGCAGCTATCAGTTCAGTTCTAAGTAAACATCTCTACAGAAACGGGGCAGTTTCAACAACATCATAAAAACTTTATTATTACTAACGCGCAAGACATCTAGCGACTTTCAAGTGTAGCTGACCCACAGACCCTGACATAATGGCTTGAACAAGGTGATTTTGGTGTTTTGTAAGTTGAGTTTCAATATAGCTTTTCATGAGATTTTTCTTCTTAATCGGATACTTTCAGAGTGGTCGTGGTTGCGCAGATGAGGTACATGGAGAGATGTTCGTTGGATCGTCGACTTCACCGTGGCCTGCTCTTTTAGTGATGCGCTTCCATTTCTGCCGGCTGGTCACATCACGTCTACACTGAACCATGACATTAGATTGTGGTCAATCAAGAGATATTATTCAATATTTAAAAAATACCGGTCCAGAGCGACTCGGACTAGCACACTGAGGGTTCCGTACAATCATATAAAACTTTTATTTTTATTTTTATCGCCAATACTTACATTCGTCAGAGAATTTAAACACTGCGGTGTATATTGCTGCTTTAGATCAGTGTTTTGACCGACAATGGAACTAATGTAATTTTGGTTAATGATTTCTGAAAAACTGTGGTATTTAAAGATATTAAACTTGTAGGACATAGAATTATCTCAGATTCTTCTCAACACAAACTTCGGAGATAATGGGGGGGGAGGAGTGGTCAAATTTACTAAATTTTTCGTCAATACTCGAACACCATGCGGCCTAAAAAAAAGAAAAAGTGTTTAAAGAGTGTGTAAACAGAACTCTTACACCCCACATGCCCTAATCACATCACCAAATCGAATTTTTAGAATCCTTGTCAGTCGCTGTTGCAAAAAAAAAGCAAATATATTTTATTTCTATCTAATTTGCAAACGTCATCAAACGTCATCTAAAACTAATTCAAATTTCAAGTAGATAGCATAAGTATATAGTACATGAGATATTCAGCTGTGACAGACGGAGAGACTTAGTCACACTATTAGTATTCTTTATTCCTTTTTACCATTTTGGTACGGAACCCCAAACAGTTAAATAGATTTTGATGAGTTACATGCGTTCATGCGGGATAATTGGATAGAAGTGAGGTATAGCAGAGAAGGTATACTTCTTAAATACAATTTAAAGTCGCTACAGTTGGATGACCGCGTGTGAATCCATCTACATACAGCTCAGTAACTTCCAGTTTAACTAATGTCACCAGTATTTTACATAACGACTTCACAACGCAGTACATGGCATGATACCTCTTGTCAAGACTGATGTCAGGTTTCCTGGCTTCTATATACAATCCGTAACAACTGTCAACTCAACTGTTAAAGATCTGTAATTGGACGATAAGGAAAAAACAAAAAAGCTTTTTCGAGGCATGCCGGAGACTCCAGACGACCCGACCTCCGTAAGCTTTGCTTAGCCTTGAAAACCGACCCTTGCGAGTGTAAAGTACTTAGCCATGAGCTCCTATTCAGACTTCAACTAAAATTTTCTCTCAATTCAGCATTTTCAGCTCTTCTATTTGTTTATCCAAAGGTAGTTCATAGATAGCAAATAAAATATATTCACAATGGAAATCCTTTGAGAATATTGCAATCCCTGTCAATACGGTTTATTGAATTCTTTGTAACTAAAGTAAACAAACGAACGATATTCTACCCTTGTAAGCCTATCAGCTGAATATTGAGAAAAGGGTAAAAGCCAGGACCTTAGGGTTAGGTCACACCGAGACGCGAACACAAAATGGCGATGCTTAATGTGACCAGTGTTTTTGTGCTGCGTATTGCGAAACCGTTGGGTGCTAAAAATCATCATCATCCCTGCCCTTATCCCATGCTACTTGGAGTCGGCGCAACACGTTTCTTTCTCCCACTCTGCCCTATCAGCCGTCAAACTATCACTAACTCCTTTTTCTTTCATATCGCTCCTCACACAGTCCATCCATCTTTTCTTTGGCCTTCCTCTCCCTCTCCATCCATCCACATTTATGACTTCATTAGTCTTTTAGTTAATTGCGATTCCTCCCCCCTCTTCATATGATCATACTATACAATACAAGCGATTCCCTTTTAACTTTTTCGTCACTGAAACTAAAGAACAATAATTATTTATGACAAAAATAAGAACAATTTATACTTTACTAGCTGTCCCGCGCAACTTCATCTGCGTCACATTTTCCGCTCCTAAATAATATTGCAACAAAAAATTGAGATTTAAACTATCCTATCTCTCAAGTTGGATCGAACTGCACATGGTGTGCGAATTTTATTATAATCGGTTAAGTGGTTTAGGAGTCCATTGAGGACAAACATTGTGACACGAGATTTATATATACACTTTACTAGCTGTCCCGCGCAACTTCGTCTGCGTCACATTTTCCGCTCCTAAATAATATTGCAACAAAAAATTGAGATTTAAACTATCCTATCTCTCAAGTTGGATCGAACTGCACATGGTGTGCGAATTTTATTATAATCGGTTAAGTGGTTTAGGAGTCCATTGAGGACAAACATTGTGACACGAGATTTATATACAGGGAAATTGAAAAAATACCCGAAACCTCTTAGGCAGTGAAAGTACACATGATTATAAGCAACTTTTGTTTTGGTAAAACTCCGAAATCTCGAAAAAAATATCAGCTGTTTCATACATTTTCATTGGCTAAATACTGCATTTTGTTGCATACGAAGGGTTCCGTGTTATTCACCGAAAAAAAAAAACACATTTTTGTATGATCCCTTAGTAAATTTTTTTGTGTTCAAATGTGTACCAATTACAATACATGAAATACAGCTCGCTGATAGACACGCTTACAGAGGAAGTTACTAAAGTCAGGGACGGGAACCTGAAAACGTTCGCGAAGCGTCGCGTTACGTCTTTTCTCGGTGTGTTCTAACCCTTATTGGTGATTTGGTAATTTGTATAGTTACAGAGATTTCTCTATTAATTTCGTGTTGAACAAACGATATTAAATTTGCGGGTTGTTTTGTTTTTAGTTTTACCAAATTGGTTGTCGAGTCATAAAGTGTTTGACCCTTTTAGTCTGCCTACGTGTCGCCTAAAAAGTGAGCGAAAATTGCTAAGAGAGTTGAAACAGTAACTGAGCGAAATTAATTTGTTTTACGCTCAATTTTTTCTTATAAAATCGAATAGATTTATTTATTTCTATGAGAAAAATAAACCGCCTCCGGCTTTTTGGTATTAGTTCATCGACTTTCATACTACTATTTTCTACTTTTTTCATGTCTGACTGAACTGTCGACTGAATTCAATTAAATTTTATCAAAACAGCATTTGGCGACATGTTCAGCTCTGTCTTTGACCTCGTTTAAGTGCTAGAAGAGACGAATGATAAAAGAGTTAACTTTTGTTATAGGCAATCTCTAGAATTGGTGATCCAAAAAACTCACTAATGCAATGCTTTACTATCTATAGGTACTACCGTACTAATATTATAAAGCAGAAGAGTTTGCTTGTTTGTTTGTTTGTTTGGTTGAACACGCTAATCTCAGGAACTACAGGTCCGATTACGCGGGGCAAATGGCATTTGACCTCTGTATTCCAATTACTGGAGACCAGATAGGCAATATCCTAGCTAGACTAACGACCGATTGTTAGGTTTTCGGGTATTTGACTGTCCCTAACTACTAGCGTTAGGCGTTCAAATCAATTTTGTGAATCTAGGTTGAAACTAACTACTGCTATCCCGCTGTGCAATATTTTTGGTCCCGAATCCCGATGAATGGGTTATCTATACTAATATTATAAAGAGGTAACATTTGTTTGTAAGTTTGTATGTAGGGGTAATCTCAGGAACAACTGGTCCGATTTGAAAAATTATTTCAGTGTTGGATAGCCCATTTATCGAGGATGGTTATTGGCTATATAATATCATCACGCTCAATGACGTATTATTTATAGACACGTCATAAACCAACATCGCGGCGCTTAAAAACGGCAAAAATACTAGATAGCTACTAATACGCATGAAGAAAGGGAAAGAAAATAATGTCACCGTACGGCGGGATGCCTGTTGCCAGAAGGAGATAAATATACATCTTCAGTTACGTCACAGGATAAGTAATAGTCAAATTGACACCAAAACAAATGTAGTGTCGCGCGACAGGTTGGTGCGTAACTAAGCGCGATGTGGCCAATTGGCTTCATTTCATGTTGTCATTTTAGAGTGCGGACAACGTATCTATAGTTTTATATAACATTGATCACGCTAAGACAAATAGGAGCGGAGCAGTAATGGAAAATGTGACGCAGACGAAGTTGCGCAGGTCAGCTAGTAAAATAAAATACGAGAGCTTCGGAAAAAAACAAAGATTATTCCAACTATCCTTTAAATAAAGCAAATTAACTCTGATGAAATGGGAGGAAGGTACTTTTCCTCCTGCCATTCCATTGCCTTGCAGTGGGATAGAAAAGGTTGGAAAAAAAAAACTTAGTCATCTTGCACTCGTAAAGTACTTTTAATCTTGGCACATGATTCTATTATGTTATTAAATGATTTTTTTTTAGGAATATTATTTTTTTTCTTTTTTGTTTTGTGATGGGTTTGCTCTTGACTCTAGGTAGTCTTGGTTAGAGATGACCGAGACAATATCTCGAAACGACAAAATTACAGTGTAATCATAAAATAAAATAAAATATCGTTTTTAGTTTTCAATTACCTCCAAATTGAATGGTGATACTGACTCAATAAAGTTCTATCGTAATGCAAGTTCTGACTGTGAGGTGTACCGAACTTAACTTCAAATGGCTACAAATTTTCCAGAGTGGCAGCTTCGCACTAGTTCGCACTTGTTAAAGCCGCAGAACTTTACAGCAATATCGGTAGTTTAAAGTGATTTCTAAAAGTTACGCGAACATTTTACATCAATATGAGATTATTTGTGGAATCTTTACCGAGTAAGCATTGTAGGTACACTAATGTTTTGCTATCTTCACACAGAGGCTTGCCAGCTATCCTGCAGGAAACGCGCAAAGTATCATGATAAAAAAAGTATTTGTTTTAGTTTCCTATCAGTGGTAGAGCTACCAGGGAAACAGTCATCGTGGCCCTACTGGAACGCAAATGGCATTTAAGGAACATGTGTGTGTGAGTCAGTAAGAGTCTGACACTACCGTCCGTTCCACCCAGAGCGGATTATTCATCCTTAAAATAAATCAGTGGTTGGTCGCACATGGATCAAGACTTTCAGAGACATTTAAACAAGCTATTGTTGCTATTCCACGAATTAGCACTAAGCGTTTCCAAACGTCTTTTATAATGCGCACAGCAAAGGAGTGGAACTCTATGCCTGCGTCGGTGTTTACGAACGCTTACAACCCTAATCTCTAAAGTTAAAGCAAACAGGCTCCTTCTGGGTAAGCTCGCTCCATCGTAGACTTTGTCTCTGTCATCTCTGACCAAGACTAAAATCAAGAGCAAACCCATCTAAAATAAAATAAAAAAAATACTTCGTTATCAGTGTAGACTATAATCAATTAAAAATGACACATACTCGTATATTGCGGTAATGTCATAAGGTCTGATTTTTCAATAGGTTTTAACTTTACTCGAGAAATAAAAATAGCAGTTTGACAGCTATATAATGAAACTGTAACGGCTGAATATATAAAAAATCGTAGAGTATATAAATATATATCTACGATAATATAATATAAATATATATATTATTCAAAATGTAAAACAAAAAATATTGTGCTGATATCCCCAACTTTAAATGAGGAATGGTTTATTCCAAAATGACTTACGAATAAAAAATAATATTGCACATCTGTTTATATAAATGACGGAGTTATGCTCGAACATACACAAAAAAAAAACAGTAATAAACATACGAATTGAGAACTTCCTATGCTGAACAAAGACGCTCCATTTTACGCTAGCGAAATCTGTCTCATCGAACGTCCCGCCATTTCTTTCGTGGTCTGTATGGAAGGTAGATTGGAAACAGAGCACGCGTCCGTTCGTCGGCTCTCTTTCCAAGCTACTGACGTGAAATCCCGACTACGATTGAACAGTACCTACCTAAATAGCGATGAACACCATTTAGCCAGAGGGCCAAGTCTACTAACTTTTAAACAACTTTCGAATTCGCATGTCAATCGCAAACTGTCAATAAAGCCTTTTTTCATACATTTTTGACAAATTGCGATTGACATGCGAATGCGATGCGAATGTGAAAAATAGTAGAATTGGCACTCTGAATAAAATAAATTATTTTAATTTGAGTTATTACGTTTTTACTTTGTTATCTATCAATGGACATCATCATTCACACATCTGATTGATAGACCTAGTTTTGATATTAACTGAAAATAAGGAAAATTGTAGCACAGGCAAACGTTAAAATAATTTTATTAAATGTAATATTAATTAACGTCTGGTTAATTTTTTTTCGAATTTTAATAAAAGTATTAATAACAAAGTCCCTGATCACTCAGTGTCAAACTTATATAATTATAATAATGTCAGGCCTTTTTCATTTAACAATTTTGGTAAAATATCATGTTTCAAAAATTATACATTCACGTAGGCCCGGTCACCTAGGCCCGGTTTCTGAGGTACTTTATCAGTCTTTTATCTGTTTAAACAGTAACCAACCAACGGCTTTATGAAAAACTAGCTGACCCACGCAACTTCGTCTGCGTCACATTTTCCATTAATGCTCGGCTCCTTTTAGTCTTAGCGTGATGACATGTAGCATATAGCCTTCCTCGATAAATGGACTAGGTATCTAATACTGAAAGAATTTTTCAAATCGGACCAGTAGTTCCTGAGATTATCCCCTACATACAAACTTACAAACAAATGTTACCTCTTTTTGATATTAGTTTAGATATAGATAGTGTTAAGAGCGTGTATTCCGTCCACTAGCGCCGCCAATCGTTTTTTATTAATTGTGGTAAATTTAAGACACGTAGATAAAAAACCGCTCTGTAGTGTTCTGAAGAAATGTATCTATTATTTTTTGAGAGCTATTTTTAATACATAACTCATGGCTAAATAGCCAAAACGGCAATTATTGCTAAAAGTGGCCACTTTTAGCAAAAATATCGACTTTGGCAACTATTTATGTTCTAAAGTACAAAACATAACTCTCAAAACTTAAATATTCTCTTGGATAAACTTTCTTCATTCCCAAATATCTCGCTTATTGGTGATTTAAATATCGACATAAAACCTGGTAACAAGAGCCCCCACAGTTTTGAATATCTTATCCAGAGTGCTTCCCATGGTCTCCTACCTACTCACCTTACACCCACAAGACAAGAAAACTGTCTTGATCATATTTTATTACAATCCAAGTTACCCTCCACTACATTAATTCTTGATTCATACATCACTGATCATAAGCCAATTATACTTACGTTAACGAACGCGAATCCAACTCGAAAGCATAAATACATCTCCCGCCCTAATCTAGATGCTATCAAATCCGAACTAGAACACATAAATTTCTCTGACCTTTACAAAATTAATGATGCAAATGAAGCCTTGAATAACTTTTTATCTATAGTAACTACAGTGATAACTAAACACACATCCAGCATTACAATTCCTAAGAAACATAGAACTATGAAACCCTGGATTACACCAGGCTTGTTAAAATGTATTAAAAATAGGCATAGGCTGCATATGAAGTCAAATAAATCACCAACAAATTTAATTTTAAAACTAACATATACGCGCTATAGAAACTTCTGTAATAATTTGCTCCGGAAGCTTAAAATAGCCTTCGACAAAAGTGAACTCGAAAAATCAAAAAATAATCCCAAAGCTCTTTGGAAAACCATACAACAAATCACAAACACTCGTAAAGTTCGCACCAGTCCCTGTGATTTGCTAAAACTAGGTGATAATCCCTACTCTTCTGTGAACCAAGTATGTTCCTTCTTTAGTAATATTGGTAAAAACTTGGCAGCAAATATATTAAAATCCCACGATCCTAATAATGCTCCCTCTGGCAGTGATCGATCCGAAAGGTCTATTTTTTCACCTCCAGCTAGCTCCCTCGTTTTACTTGACACCGATGAAGGTGAGGTAAAACAATCATCTTGCAACTACGTAATGATTGCGCTGTAGGTTGGGATGGCATATCATCTACCTTGCTGAAAATTTGTCGACACATACTAGTGCCTCCAATCACCTTTATCTGCAATCTCTGTTTACATTCAGGAACGTTTCCTGACGGACTCAAAAAAGCTATAGTACATCCTATATATAAGAGTGGGAACAGAACCTGTGTCAACAATTATAGACCAATTTCCATCCTGCCTTCGCTTTCAAAAATTATTGAAAAAATCCTTAATAGACAACTTAGGGGTTTCTTAAATAAACATAGCATTATCGCCGAGAACCAGTATGGCTTCAAGCCTGGAGTTTCGACGGAAGATGCTGTACTGGATTTAACACAATTCGTTGCTAGAAAACTTGATAGTGGGGATAAGTGTTTGGGTATATTTCTCGATCTGTCGAAAGCTTTTGACACAGTTTATGTTCCCAAACTTATCTCAAAATTGGAGCTCCTGGGTATACGTGGCATTGCACTTGATATTTTCAAGGATTACCTTAAGAATCGCTCTCAGCAAGTTAAAATAGATGCGTTTCTCAGTAATGAGGAAATTGTTACATACGGTGTGCCCCAGGGGAGTATATTAGGTCCCACAATGTTCCAAATTTACGTCAATGACCTCTGCAGGATGGTGCTACCAAACTGCAAAATCTATGCATACGCTGACGATACTGCAATTATCATTTATGGGTCTAGTTGGGAAGATGTTAAAACTAAGGCAGAAATTGCACTAAATACTATAATGAACTGGTTCCACCGTAATCTATTAACACTGAACTTGCAGAAATCTTGCTACATACCTTTTGCAATCCGAAGAAACACCAAGCCACCACATAGCTTTAGTGTAATTGCTCACTCCTGCCTGATCTCGTCAACACCATGTTCATGTCCTACACTAGTTAGAAGTGACTGTGTTAAGTATCTAGGTCTGCAAATAGATGTCGGCCTACGATGGGACAAACAGCTTGAAATGGTAACCAGCAGGACAATGCGCCTTATATATGTTTTTAAATCCCTAAGAGAATCGGCTGACATAAACACATTAAAAATGGTCTATTTTGCACTGTGTCAGTCGATTATCGGATATTGCATTACTGCATGGGGTGGTGCGATTAAAACAAATCTCCTTAAGGTGGAGCGAGCTCAGAGAGCGGTACTAAAAGTCATGTCTAAGAAACCGTACCTATACCCAACTGGACAACTTTATGATGAATGTAAGGTTTTAAAGGTTCGACAGCTTTTCATATTGCACTCTGTCCTCAGAACTCATGGAAACATGCCCAGCTCAAACCCAAAAAAACGCACAAATGTCCCATCCGGCGTAACACATAAAACTACATTCGCCAAACGCCAATATTACGTTACAGGCCCTTATATATATAAGAAACTACACAAAATACTTAACATACTTGATTTAAACAGACACACACTAAAACAAAAAATCACTCAATGGCTACTACAACAGGATTATCTAACAACGGAGGACCTTCTAGCACACATCTCGTAATACACTCGTAATGCACGCACACAGACACACGGACACACACATGTGCACAGACTCACATATACACACAGACACACACAGACACACACATGCACACATACTAACACTTTTACACGCACTCACATACACAACACACTAACTTACTCATTTCATAGACTATTACTTTAGTTTAATATGTAACATCGACACTGTTTTACTTGTTAAAGTATGTCAATCGTTTACTGTACCTACTTAAATGGCTGAACCCTATCCCTTAAGATACAGGCTAGACCTAGTTTAAGGGGTAGAGTCTACATAGTTGTGCTTAAATGTGAAAAATGTAAAAATTGAAAATTTTTGTATGCAGTGCAATGTGTTCTTGATTTATGAAATAAATATTTTTATTATTATTATTATTATTAAAACATAATTAATACATAATAGATACATTTCTTCAGTGCACTACAGAGCGGTTTTTTATCTACGTGTCTTAAATTTACCACAAATAATAAAAAACGATTGGCGGCGCTAGTGGACGGAATACGCCCTCTTAACGGACAGATAAACGATCGATAAAAACTAGTGACCGACTGAAATAATGGTTTCGGTCAGTTTCGGCCAAAAAATCTAGTGTCGGCTTTAGTTTCGGTTTCGCCCCTAATATAGTGAATAGTGTTCGTGAATTTTTGTGCGTCGTTCGGTAAACTTTGCAGCTTGCTCGTGCTTGCTCGCCGGCGCACAGTGGGCCCATACTGAAAATTTGTGGACAAACAAGGCAACAAAGTTCCAATATCGATGCGATTTTTTTTATATGACATGTTTTGATATTCCTGACAACTGTTAGAATATGGGCCGAGAGAGAAAAGTAAAAAAAAGTATTCCGATGTTTGGGGCACAACGACAGCGGAAGAGATGCGAGACAAATGTTAATGTGTGAGAATTTGTTAGAGAAGGAAAACAGTCATTATATATTATCTGTGATATCAATAATTTACTTCCACCATAGCAAATGAAGCGAAAGAAATAAAATAAAATGTAACGTATAACCGGTATAACGACCTAGTACCCATACCTATCTTAATATTGTTGTTTTCATCGTACAACTCATCGTCTTTGAAAGCATGAAAAACCGGCTAAGTGCGAGTCGGCCTGTCACATGAAGAGTTCCGTAAGTACCTTAAACAGAAAAAAATATGTGTCTTGTTTGTGCCTCTTAGTGTAGCCTCTTTAATTTATTTTATTTTATTACTAGCTGTCTTCCGCGGCTTCGCCCCCGTTTTACCAGCATAGTTCCCGTTCCCGTGGAAAAAAAAACTATCCTATATCCGTCTCCTGGTTCTAAGCTACCTCCCCACCAATTTTCAGCCAAATCAGTTCAGCCGTTATTGAGTTAAAAATAGTGTAACTAACACGACTCTCTTTTATATATATACTAGCTGTTCCCCGCGGCTTCGCTCCCGTTTTACCCGCATAGTTTCCGTTCCCGTGAGATTTCCGGGATAAAAACTATCTTATGTCCGTTTCCTGGTTCTAAGCCACTTCCTCACTAATTGTCAGCCAAATTGGTTCAGCCGTTCTTGAGTTATAAATAGTGTAACTAACACGACTTTCTTTTATACGAGTACTAGCTGTCCCCCGCGGCTTCGCTCCCGTTTAACCCGCATAATTCCCGTTACCGTGGGATATTCCCGTTCCCGTGGGAAATTACCGTTCCCGTGGGATTTCCGGGAAAAAACTATCCTATGTCCGTCTCCTGGTTCTAAGCTACCTCCCCACCAATTTTCAGCCAAATCAGTTCAGACGTTACTGAGTTATAAATAGTGTAACTAACACGACTCTCTTTTATATATTATATATATATATAATAATAATATAAGATTTTTGTTATAGCGGCAATAGAAATACACACACTTTTTATGATGGGTTTGCTCTTGACTTTAGTCTTAGTCAGAGATGGCAGAGACACCCGCGTCCGTAGGAGAATACCCTTCAGCGAATCCCTACACGTGGTCCCTGGGTGGTGCTAAACAGGTGACACTAACCGCCTCCGTGGTCTCGTGGTTATACCACCTGATTCAGACCCAGAGGTCCCGGGTTCGATTCCCAGCGGGGGCAAATTTTTTGCTCGGTTTGGTTGGTGGTAGGACTTGTTCTAAGTCCGCCTGGCAAGCTACCACCATCATGTCTAAGTCTGTCGCCATAACAACAATGTTAACAGCATTGTTGTGTTCCGGCAGTTAGAGGTATGATAGCCAGTTCCTCTGTGTAAGAGGATTCCGGGTGAAACTCGCTTCCATCTTCGGCCTAATCATCACTTTCCATCAGGTGAGATTTGGGCCAAGAGTTTCCCCGTTTTGCATTAAAAAAAAAGAGACAGTGCACGATGGAGCGAGCACTCTATGAAAATTTGAACTGTCTACCTGTTACGGTTCTTGAGATGCAGCCCATAGACAGACACATGTACGGACGGACAGCGGAGGCTCAGTAATGGGGTTCCGTTGGGTACCATTCGGATATGAAACCCTATAAGCGTTCTATCCTTTTATCAAAATTTATCTCAACGCTTACTGCCCATATAGGGTCGAGATTTTGTATTTTACGCGGGGCAAATGGCATTTGACCTCAATATTCCAATTACTAGCGACCAGATAGGCAATATCCTAGACTAACGACCGATTGTTAGGCTTTCGGGAATTCACAGACTACATAGAGATACTACGTATCGGGAATTTGACTGTCCCTAACTATTTGCGTTAGGCGTTCGAATCTATTTCGTGAATCTATAGGTCAGGGATGGTGAACCTCGTTTGGTGCTCGTGCCATTTTCAAAAAAAAAAATTATGTAGCCATGACGTGCCGCTAAAAGAATCTCGACTTTGTGATTAATAGACAAAAAATAATACTAGATCCTATAAGCTTTTTTTTTTGTACCTATATAAATTCTTAAAAAAATCTTAATGTTATCAGTTTTTTTTTTTTAGTTCAATATGATTTCCGTTGTATTAGCATCAACAAAAATCACACTGAACTTTTACTTTCATCAAGATGCTTAGTAATCTTGTACAGGCGTGTCCAAATTATTTTGATGCGTGCCACTTCTGGCACGCGTGCCATAGGTTTGCCATCCCTGTTATAGGATGCAACTAACTAGGTACTACTATCCCGATATGCAATATTTTTGGTCCCGAATCCCGATGAATGGTTTAACTATACTAATATTATAAAGAGGTAACATTTGTTTGTAAGTTTGTATGTAGGGGGTAATCTCAGGAACCACTGGTCCGATTTGAAAAGCGCTAAGACTAAAAGGACCCGAGCATTAATGGAAAATGTGACGCAGACGAAGTTGCGTGGGTCAGCTAGTCTTTGATAAAAGGTAAAACTTGTCACTACCTAGTCAGTCTGAATAATGAAAATGTTGTCTATTTTAGAAGTATTTATCTAACTAAGTGTTGTCATATTTTAATAACAATCCTAACTGTGAACTAAGTAGATACTAAGTTAAGCTGGTATGTATAGAAGGTACGTGATTTAGATGGGAAAATGTTGAATTTTCTTTTTCTTCGGCGTATGTAGTTATTCATGGACGTATCTTTGCACATCATTGCATAGCATTTTTTATCATAGTTTGCTCCGGCATGGAATCACCGCTGCGTAGCAGTAGTAGCGTAGTAGCGTAGATAGAGTAAGATTCTTCCGTTACTGAGTGAGTGACTGACTAACAGACAGACAACGCACAACCGAAACGATTGGTCGTCATCATCTGCCTAGCCTTTTCCCAACTATATTGGGGTCGGCTTCCAGTCAAACCGGATTCAGCTGAATATCAGTATTTTACGTGGAGCAACACAACCCATTAACTGGGTAACACCGTACTCCTTGGCAAGACTGGTGTCAGATTTTCTGGCTTCTGACTATCCGTAACGACTGCCAAAGATCTACAAATGACAGCCGGGACCAACAGCGTGCTTTCCGAGGCACGGAGGAAACTCGGTGTGTTAAGATGGTCACCCATCCACAGACCAACCTCGGCAAGCGTTGCTTAATCTTGAATACTTACTAAGAGAGGGTGTCCCGAAATTCTTACGGGAACGGGAAAAAACGGAAAGGCATGAATTTTTGCTCCGGCATGGTACGACCGCCGCGCTAACATGGTAACATTGCCGATTTGGTCGTTTGCACAACCAGCTTCCATTGTGATTCATCACTGACGACAGTGCCTATTCGGCCTTACAATCCTTCTCATCCCGTAGAGTGGCGACATCTATCATATTACTCACGAACTTCCTAGCTGGCTAGTGACCGACAAGTGGTCAATAGTTGTAGATGGCGCTACTCAATCCTGCATCGCACAAACAAAGTTTGCATGCGTACATAAATATGGCCTAAAGCCGATGGTTAGATATACCGTCTTCTTTGAAGGGACTTGACGAATTAACGCCCTTGTTTCTCTTCAAAGTGTATTCAAAGACAAATGCTAGGTATTAATAGAATGGTACGAAACAGGACAAAATAATGGCATTATCCCTTTTCCGCACTAAAACACTGATTGGCTTGAACACTTCATTGAGCAGCCCCAGGTGTTTTCTGAAACATTGTTAATGATCCAATTGAAGTGAATAATTGAGAGGCGTGATATTTTAGGGCGTAGCCCTCGATATCTGAACTAAAAATTTTATCAAACACTCCTTTAGCCTGAAGGGTTTTTGACACATTTTTAACCCTAAAAATACTAAATTCAGTAACAACAAATAGCAGACGGATTTTTTTACTTGGTACCGCCGTAAGTATATTTAATAAGCAGTGAAGTTGTCAAGTTACAAATTTTCTTACTTAAAACCTTTTGAAACACAATACTAAAATATTCAAGCAACAAATATTGAACATTTACACTTGAACTAAGCATTGTTTAAGTAACTACTCTCTGCATTTCTCTACAAACGGCTCATTTCACTTTGCAGTACTACCTAATTAATTGTTTCTTTAAAAGTATTTGTCGAAAGCAAATTAGACATTTTAAAGCAACTTTCCATTATTATAAATAAACCTACTTTTGTTCAAGTTCTTAGTTAAAACTCGTACATTCATAGACAGAGAAAAATTTAACAGAAAGTTTATAGAAGTTCAAATGCACTTATTTTGTACACGGAATTTATATTGAAAATGGTGGGAAACATTTGAAATATTGGAAGTAGTGACATTGAAAACACTTTATAGGTAAAACCTTTAACTGGTTTTCATATTAGAGGTAATCTCCTTCTTCTAATTTAAAACAATTTTTTAACATGCGTTTTTATAAATCACACGACATATCTTAGAATCTACACTTTATTGAATTATAAAGATATTTTATAATAAATACGGAATTAACTAAGACTGTCTATTACACTTTCATTCACAGAAATATAAAAAATCATTCCTAAACAGTTGAACTGATTTTATTGAAACTACACATGTATGCTTTATATATCCCGGAAAAATGATCCTTTACGACCATTTTTACGATCGGCAGCTTGTCAATTTATAAAAATAACGCTTACGCATAAATAAGATTCTCACTTACTGAAGGGACGCGACTTTGCCACGGTAAAATTTCATTGAAGAATGCAAACCATATCTTTCTTCTTACAGACATACACTAACCATTCTGACCCAAAATATACGGAGTATATTTCGTAATTATAATGACTTCAATACTTTACAGCAACGACTAAACATAGATTGTGACTTTATTGTTCTAACAGAATGTTGGCTTTCTAAACAGTACAAAGTGCCACTAATGCCGGGATACAGTATTTATCAAAGTAATATTAATTATAATCAAAACGATGGACTGATAGTTTATGCAAGGAACCATCATAATATCTCGGTCGAAGAACCAAATATACATGACTGTAACAGACTGCTCATTAAATTAGGCTTGGACTATGCTATTTTAGCATTATATAGACCTCCTTCTTTTAGAAATTTAAATCAATTCATCGACTCGCTGAATGATACCTTGCAAGGCTTATCTTCCTTCAAAAACATAATTTTAGTTGGAGATATTAACATTAATATTCTGCCAGGATTTACAGATACGTATGCTCAAAACTATCTTAACCTATGCTCCTTCCATGGCTTGCTTCCCACACATACACTTCCTACTCATCAAAGTGGCTCATGCTTGGACCATATCATGCTGAAATCTAGCTTCCCTTCACTCGCGCTTGTGATTAACTCATCAATAACAGACCATAAAGCTGTCCTACTTTCAATTAATTGTAAAATACCAAAACAAGCCAACTATCGCACATTTACTAAATTAAATATAAATACACTTGAGGACGACTTACGAAACATTGATTTTGACCCGGTTTACAATTCTGCTCATCCACAGTTTGGTATGACATACTTAATAGAAAAAGTGCAACAGGCTATTCAAAATAATACAAATAATATTCGATTGAGTAATAAAAACTGTAACATCAAGCCGTGGATCACAACGGGTCTTTTGCGTTGTATGAGACACAGAGACAAACTGCACATGAAATCTAAATCTAACCCAAATAATCAAGTTTTGCAGATCACATACAAAAGGTACCGTAATTTTTGTAACAATCTTTTAAAGAAATTGAAAGTTAATTTTGATAAAATGACACTAGAACAGGCTGGAAATAATAGTAAACAGATATGGAAATGTGTAAATAAAGTCGCAAACTCCGCGAAACAACGTGAGTCGTCATCGGGTTTATTGCAAGCAAATACATCGCCGCTTATTACTGGTAACAATGCGAATAATTTCTTTGTTAATGTAGGAAAATGTTTAGCTGAAACCATACAGGGGCAATTGGGGCATCAATCAAACAGCACTTTTAAGAATAGCACCTCCTTGTCATCATTTGGTTTGCTTGATACCGACGAAGATGAAGTGGAAAGTCTTATCATGAGTTTAAAAGATGACTGTGCAGTAGGATGGGACAATATACCAAATAAAATAATTAAGAACTTCAGATATATCCTGTTACAGCCGCTGACTCATATATTTCAACAATGTCTTTCAACAGGTATATTTCCCAAATGTCTTAAAAGAGCTGTTATTGTGCCAGTGTATAAATCGGGTAGGAAAGACCTAGTGACTAACTACAGGCCCATTTCCCTTCTGTCATCAATTTCGAAAATATTAGAAAAAATTATAAATACGAGGCTGATAAAATACCTAGAGGATAACTCAATCTTATCTAAGACACAGTTCGGTTTTAGGTCTAAATTGGCAACTGCTGATGCCGTACATCATCTAAATGATTATCTTGCTCAAGAACTTGATAAAGGGAATCACACTATAAGAATATTCCTAGATCTAAAAAAAGCGTTTGACACCGTTTCCATTCCTATACTGTTGCGCAAGCTGGAATCTGTAGGAATAAGAGGGAATCAACTCAGACTCCTTACAAGCTACTTGGAAGACCGGACTCAATGCGTAAAAATAGGAAATGTTGTCAGTGATGACGAGAGAACCTCATGCTACGGAATTCCCCAAGGATCCAATTTGGGACCAACACTCTTTTTGATTTATATAAACGATCTATGTAAATTAAAAATGACTCACGGCACAATCGTATCATACGCTGAAGACACTGCGCTACTATTTTCTGCTGATTCGGAACATGAGGCTTGCAAGGTTGCGCAAAGTGGGTTTAACGTAGTCAATAAATGGCTTCAGCAAAATTTACTGTCGCTAAATACCGAGAAAACAAAATATATTAAATTCTCTATACGCAAGTCTACGTCAGCCCTCACTAACCTATCCTTACGTGCTCATTATTGTACAAATCCATCAGAAATTAACCACTGTACTTGTCCAGAACTTAACCGTACTAACCAACTAATATATTTGGGTATTATAATAGATGAAGGACTAACATTCAAACCACATATTGAAGCCTTAAGCAACAGAGTACGCAAATTGATATTTGTTTTCAAAAAGTTACGGTGTATTGCAGACCCAAAACTTATAAAACAAGTTTACTTTGCACTGTGTCAGTCATTACTGAGCTACTGTATAACTTCATGGGGTGGTGCTGGAAAAACACTACTACTACCCCTCGAACGAGCTCAGAGAGCGGTGCTCAAAGTTGCTACCTTTCGCCCTTTCCTCTTTCCCACGAACCTCCTCTATCAGTCTTGTAAAGTATTGACAGTTCGGCAGCTCTTTATTATGAGCATAGTATTAAAGCAGCACATATCCCTGCCCTACAACCCTGATTACATAAATAGAAGACGGAAAGACATAGTTTGCCCTCGAAACATTATTACTAGACATATTTTTACATCCAAATTCTTTGTTTTTCTTGGACCGCTACTATACAATAGACTCAATGCTCTAAGGGACGTTTATGCGCTTCAGTACAGTCGTTGTAAAGAACTCATAAAGGATGTCCTACAAAACATGGACTACGAAGAAACAGAGAAGCTATTGTTAGTTATAAAGTAATTGCGTAAATCGAGTATTCTTTATTTACGTCATTTATATCGTTATATAATTATAACCCCATCATCATTTTTTTTTTTGTTCATTTATTCGTTATAACTTGTTAAGTATTCCTAGTAACCAATATACAATATAAGTGATTATTTTAAGAATGTATACAATATTGAACTTCTTCGCCTGAAACACAGGACCCTCCTAGTTCAGGCGACAGTGATATTAATACCTTTGCTATTTGATGTACTACAGTGTAATTTAGAATTAAGAAATTTAAATAAATGATTTGATTTGATTTTGATTGATTTTGAGAAAAAGCAATCTAAGGCATTTGTCGCATTTCCGTATGTTTACTATGCGAGGTGATGATGATGAATTTCCTTCGACAGTGATACTATACCAAACTTCTATGGACTGTTATGATAAACATCACCATTCATCCATGCCTTTCATTAGCAGCGTGATACATCTTTTGTATACAAACCAACCTTTGAAAGATTATTTTAGACACGCACAAAGACTAGTCCGCATCCCCAACAAACATATCAAATGATAGTTTACTTATTATGTAACTAGCCTAATGAGAGGACGTCATTGTGTTGCCCAAGATTAATTGGCAGAATGTTAGGCCTTTCATGACCGGAATTGTTATGAAATAAGGTTTTGTTTTCTTTTTTTTCATTATGTGGCCAGTGTGAATTTTTATTACAACCGTCATTCGTCGCGTAATACAACCTTTTTTTTAAGATTCCTTGGAATTTTCTATGAAAGTTTTCTTTTGTTTTGTTTTTCTTCTTTAATAATCGTCTCGTTTTTTTTTATCTTTGCTTTTGTACACAAAAGGAAACAAGGTCATCGGTCGAATTTGGAGTTTAATAAAAGTTTAAAGTAGTTGAGGAAAAATATTTTAAAGCTTTATTTAAATCAATTGACGATGTGAAAAAAAGTGATAAATTAGATTATCGACGACTTATCCTATATTACATTTAAAAAATCCTGATAAATCGTCTCATAATAATGCACAAAATACATAGGTAAGTTTTTTGTTCGTGACATAATATTTAAAAATATCAGTTTGTACCGCGGCTTCGCTAAGACAGTCGGTGACAAAATAGTTGCATTCTATCAATGACAGATTGTTCGACGTGGGATTAGGATTTACAGAGATTTTACACAATGAATTTTTTAAGGTTTTTTTCCCGCGGTAGAACAATTAGCTATCAGTATTAATATCAAAACATAACGTCTAACGCTTGCCATTTAATTTGGGCGCAGCGAGGCAGTGAGAAACGGAGAAATATTAACCAATCACGTCAGTCAAAATGTCAGTGAGTCACGTGGTGTGGTGATTGTATGCAATTCTATTGGCTATTTAGTTAGTAAGTTTATTGGTTCTATTGGTTTGTAGAAGCCTTTGTCGCAGTTGCAGGCGTCTGAACTGCCGCAACCACGACGAAAACCTGACGTACGGCGGCGACAGCAGAAGCGGTGGTGCGGAGTGAGGGGTGGTTGTGCGCAATATAACCTGCGCGGTGATGAGCATTCAATATAATAGCAAAATAACTGACACTTGTTTCGCCCACGACTATGTCTGAGCCGAATTAGTTCCAACAATTTTCCCCGTTTTAACCTTCTTTAAGGTAAAAATCCCTTATCAGTGCTCACCTAAAATGAAGTATGGTGTACAATTTAATGTTCCTAGTACCAATACTTTTGGCAGTGCGTGAGATGTCAGTCGGTTAGCTTCCCTTTATACAATGTGAAGCAGAATAAACGCAAAATCTCTTAAGGGGTACTCATCATTATAAACAACTTTTACAATCGACACAACAATGAACAATTGATCAAGAGAACCAAAATCAAAAGCAAAGTCAACTACGAACAAAAAAAAAAAAACGGGAGAAATCGCAGACAATAAAATCGGTTATATAGGTACCTAGTAAACATTTTGAAAAGAAAATATGAAGAAAATCCTAAACAGACTTTTTTCAGTTTAATAATAATATAAGACTTAAAAAAAAGTCTGTTTAGGATTTTCTTCATTTTCTTTATAAAAAGAGGAAAGATTTTTTTCAACTGAATATGCTCCAAAACTACTGTACCGATTTGAAAAAATATTTTACCATTATAATATCAAATTATAGGTTAAATTAGGCTATTTTATATTTCCGAATAATGTGATCCCGAAGAAAGTTGCAACGAAAGTACCAAAATTTTGCCTATCAAATTCATCATTTGGCGTGCGCTGAGAAAACTTTTGATGATACATAAAAATAATGTACTACAAAAAAAAAAAAACACTACAAAGTAAAAATAACTTTAATTTCGGAAGTCGGTGTTTTATTAGTTTCTTCGTATTTTGACACCGACTCCCGAAATTAAAGTTATTTTTACTTTGTAGTGTTTTTTTTTTAGAAGTCAGTTGTATTTTTTTTGTAAAAAGTTTTTTATTTTTCACTTTTTAGTGGTGCCCCACACCTAACAACACCACTACAAAATCGCACAAAAGCAAAATACGCAATTTCGATTATCAAAGAATCATCTAAATAGTCAAATTCCAGCTATTACGATTTAAAATCCAAAGTTCGTAATCGAATTTGATATGATTTAAATGGGACCAATCTGCAAGTATATCCTTTCAGATAAAACAATTTTTTTTCAAATCGGTTCATAATTGTCGGAGTTATGAGGTAACAATCATAAAAAAAAAAAAACACAACCGAATTGATAACCTCCTCCTTTTTGGGAAGTCGGTTAAAAAGCAATTGAAGTACTCATTATTACCCGAAAAGAAAAAACAAAATAGCAATCAATGAAATCAATTGCACTTAAAGTAGACATTTGGAACTCAAATACGCAGGAAAACCCTAACAGACTTCTGTAACCTGAAAGATAGATTATAATTATATCAAAATAAGTTTGAATGTGTGCGCGTCTAGATTGCCGCACACCTTCAAACTTACTGACGTACGGCACGGTCGGCACGGCGGCGGTAGCAGTGGTTCGGTGGAGCGGCGTGGTGGGGGTGTTCAGTGAGGCTGACCGTTTTTATGCTCACCAGTTGGCGCCACTGGTGAGTTAGGTCTTTAATCCACTAGTCTATTTATATTCTACTAGCTGACCCGCGCAACTTCGTTTGCGTCACATTTTCCATTACTGCTCCGCTCCTATTTACTAACTTACAAACAAATGTTACCTCTTTATAATATTAGTATAGATATAGATCAATGCGTGTATATAAAAGCTGACTGGCTGATCGATCAACGTACAGCCGAAACTACTGGTTGCAGAAAGCTGACATTTGGCATGCAACTTAATTACACTCCATAAAGGTGCACTAAGAAGATTTCCCGAAATTCCCACAGGAACGGGGAAAAAGGGGATATGCGCGTACGAAGTCGCGGGCGAAAGCTCGTATAATTTTATGTTGTTAGGGTTCCGTAGCCAAATGGCAAAAACGGAACCCTTATAGATTCGTCATGTCTGTCTGTCTGTCTGTCCGTCCGTCCGTCCGTATGTCACAGCCACCTTTCTCCGAAACTATAAGAACTATGCTGTTGAAACTTGGTAAGTAGATGTATTCTGTGAACCGCATTAAGATTTTCACACAAACACACATCACTCCACGAAGGTTGAGGAGATCGTGGAGTACATGAAGGTGAAGACCAACTGGACCTTGAGGGTCGAAAAGTTGGAACCGCGTCACAACACCAACTTCAAGTCGTTTGTGGTGCGGGTTCCGACACAACATCTCGACAAGTTCCTTAAGGAAGAGTTTTGGCCGAAGGGTGTAGTCTACCGACGTTTTCGTGGCAGGCTATGTGACACCGCGCAGCGTAACACGACGCCGTCACTTCGTGTGTCTTAGTGTTTCTATATGTAATATGTATTAGTTTATTTTTATATTTTGTTGTAAATGTGTATTTTATTTTGTATGGGCTACTGTTGCCTGAAATAAAGGAATAATAATAATAAATAATAATAAAAACAGAAAATTAACAATAAATTTTAAGGGTCCGCATACTTAGAACTGAAACTCAAGTTTTTTTTTCATCAAACCCATACGTGTGGGGTATCTATGGATAGGTCTTCAACAATGATATTGAGGTTTCTGAAATTATTTTTTTCTAAACTGAACAGTTTGCGAGAGAGACACTTCCAAAGTGGTAATATGTGTCCCCCCCCCCCCCGTAACTTCTAAAATAAGGGAATGATAAATCTAAAAAAAATATATGATGTATATTATCATGTAAACTACCAGCGAAAATTGGTTTGAACATGATCTAGTAAGTAGTTTTTTTTAATACGTCATAAATCGTAAATCGCAACTTTTGCTTATAATACAGGGTGTAAGGGACAGCCTTCCACAAATTAACAGGGTGCAATCAGCTTCTTATTTTGAATCATATTCCAGTGGAAATTTCCTCAGGTTTTTTTTTATTTTTTTTGAAATCAGCTGTTAAAACGTAGCGCGGGCGCAGCTATCCTTTCGAAAGCTCGCTGCGCTGCCGTTAGCTGCGTGCGTTTTGCAGAGGTAGCGATACATTGCGAGTGAGGTAATTAAACAAATCAGTTTTATTGGATTCCCATAAAGTTCCTGAAATAATTTCATGTACCTGTCAACTTAGTACGATATACTGAAATCACCCTATCAGTTTGAGGAGGGCTGTCCTTTACACCCGTTATATACCTACCGGTTTGTACGGAACCCTCGGTGCGCGAGTCCGACTCGCACTTGGCCGGTTTTTATTATTCGCGCAGTAAGCGGTAAATGATGGCTTCCATCAAGAGTAGTGGTGAAGACAGTGTATATACCGTGAACCATTTAAAATTCCATGCAATAATCTCAAGAATGAAGAATCGAAATTAAAAACATGTATAAGTATTTAAAACAAGGAAAATCGCGAACGAGCGGCGTGGTGGGGGTAGGGGGTACTCAATGAGGAGTCTCTTTTGATGTTCACCAGCTGGCGCCACTGGCGAGTAAGCGGTGCATAAAATCGTAGTATATCTTGAGTCTCTAGATGCCTCTTTGCTTTAACATTTAAAATACATAGGTATGTAAAAGGAATATTACTGGAACCACATGCGTACGAGGCCGTCTTGCCCTTGTCCGAGATTTTAAGATAAAATAATTTTAAAGACTTTGACGAGGACGTGCGTTTATCGGCGCACTTCCTAGTCGAGAGTGAGGGGAACCTAGGTTACTGGCTCCCAGTAGCAAAAAATTGTGAAGTGAAATAAAATGATGACCAATCAGAGCACAAGTCTGCGAGAAACTAGGTTATCATTGGTTTGCTCAGATGTGACGTCACATGTGCGCCATAGTGTTACGAATTGACTGGAGTCAATTTCAATTTCGCGAAATATAAAGAACAATGACAAAAATTGAGATTTTTTCGTTCGTTTATTATATTCTTTTTACTAACTGACATTTTGATTTAATCGCTGAACAAAAGCGACCGGGAAGTCCATATAATTCGTAACTCTATGGCGTACATGTGACGTCACAAATTAAAAAACCAATGAGAGCCTGTTTATTGTAGATTTGTGCTCTGATTGGTCGCCATTTTATTTCAGTTCACAATTTCTCCAATTGAAATCGAGAAATCTCAAACATAAATTTTTAGGGTTCCGTAGCCAAATGGCAAAAAACGGAACCCTTATAGAATCGTCATGGCTGTCTGTATGTCTGTCCATCCGTATGTCACAGCCACTTTTCTTCGAAACTATAAGAACTATGCTGTTGAAACTTGATAAGTAGATGTTTTCTGTGAACCGCGTTAAAATTTTCGCCCAAAAATACAAAAAAAAAAACAATAATTTTTTGGTTTTTTTTTTCATCAAACCCATACATACGTGTGGGGTATCTATAGATAAGTCTTTGAAAATGATATTGAGGTTTCAAATATTTTTTCCTAAACTGAATAGTTTGCGAAAAAATATATGATGTATATTACCATGTAAACTACCAGTGAAAATTGGTTTGAATGAGATCTAGTAAGTAGTTTTTTTTAATACGTCATAAATCATAAATCGCAACTTTTGTTTATAATGTAATAGCTACAGGTTTGTACGGAACCCTTGGCGCGCGAGTCCGACTCGCACTTGGAAGGTTTTAACCTATAAGATAGACTCTTAAAGCAGTCACGCCAGTTGACGTGCGCGTCTAGATTGCCGCACATCCACTGCCGGACTGACGTACGACGCGGCGGCGGGCGGTAGCAGCGGTCGGTGGAGCGGCGTGGTGGGGGCAGGGGGTGCTCAATGAGGGGTCATTGAGCACCCCCTGCGCCACTGGCGAGTAAGCGCTGCATAGGATTATTAATTAAGGCGCGTCCCCGTGAAAAACGCAGCGCTAGCCGTTTTTTGTGCAGTTTTTTGGAGCTATATACTCTTTATCCAAAAGAAATCTATATTTTCCTTTTAATACAAACATATACTTTTTTTAATAGCTGATGATTTAAGAATTTTTCAATAGTAATTTATAAATTGATATATTAGTGTTAGATAAATAATTTTAAATGTTTGCATGCCGACTGTTAAAATGTGGCTGGGCTAAATGTAATTTTAAGAACTATTATGTATTACACATATTTGCAGAATAAAATTCTATTCTATTCTATTCTGAAATATCAACTTATTAAAAATACATTAAATTTTAAATCTTGGCTTCAAAATGGTAGTTTTTTATTTTTATTACTAAGTACAATGTTTAATTAATCTCCTCACAACGATGGCGTGTAGATGAACCGTGTGAAAACGTAATTTGGTTTTTTACGGGTGCACATTATATAGGAACCAATAACCTGTTTGACAGCACATTTACGTAAGCTCGGTACAGGTTACTTGTGCAATACAAAATCAGCCTTATTTCAAAGACATTAGATACATTTATAATTATTGGGATCCAGGTGGGAAAATACGAATAAAACGAGTAAGATTTCTCTTTAAATTGTTATTACGACTTTTATGTATTCACTTATTTTCTTTCACTCCATGACATTACACGAAAAAAACAAAGCAGGCTTTATAGACTAAAGAAAACGAAACGTACCTACTTTCTCTTTCTTAAACACCATAAACAAATATATTGAGCCTATTACAAAATTACTATTTTAACACTCCCACTTAGTTTTATAATAGGAACTAACTACACAAATAACAAAAGTAACCCTTAGGTATTCTTAAGTACTTCATTTCTATTTAAAACAAATTTACCAGAAGGCAAAGCCTTTGTAAGAAAATCTGCAAGTTGACGTGAGCTTTGAACATACTTAATTGAAATAATATTCTGCTCAACTTTCTCTCTAATAAAGTTATACCGAATATCGATATGCTTTGTCCTTCGGTGGTAAACTGGGTTATTAATTAACTTAATAGTGCTTTGATTATCAATATCTTTCACTTGCGTGAACCCTCTTGCACAAAGACGAGCTTTGTATCTCTCTATACTACCATCTGTATTCTTCTTAATACAAAACACCCATTTAGATGTTATAGTTTTTTTATGATTGTTCTTTATAATCTTCCAAGTTTGATTTTCCACATGCGACTTTAATTCTTCTCTAATGGCTTCTTTCTCACAATCTTTAGATTTAACTGCTTCTTCATATGTCTGAGGTATTTCAAATTCTGTAAAATTTACTTCTGCAACATTGTTTCTTCTGGGTCTCAAATTAATGTTGTTACTCTCTTTATCCCTCAGTATAACTTGTGCAGGTTCATATGTCTCATCATTAGGATCTGAACAGCTTCTCATGCTGTCATCACTCAGAGAATCATTTTCTTCCTGTTCTCCTGGCAGTTCTGGTACTAGGATAGACTCTAGTCTACCATTCTGTTGTTCATCATCAAGGGAAATTTGAGTAATATTCTTCCTTAATAGTGGGACATTCTCTTCATTAAAAACAACATTTCTACTCACAGTTATTTTCCTTGTTTCACTGTCATACATCCGGTAATTTTCATTTTCATATCCCACTAACAGCAATTTCACACTTTTCTTATCCAGTTTCTTTCTTTTCTGATCTGGGATATGCACATAGCCTTCTGAACCAAATACTCTAATGTGCCCAAGTGATGGTTTCTCTCCATTCCACAACTCATATGGAGACACATTTTTGGTTTGGCTTGATGAACTCCGGTTCAGTAAATAAACAGAACAAGTAACGGCTTCAGCCCATAAGTATAAGGGAATATCACGGGAATACAACATCGATCTTGCACTCTCCATGATGGTGCGCATCTCACGTTCAGCTCTCCCATTTTGCTCGGGGGTGTAAGGTGCAGTGCATTCATGAGCAATCCCTTCACTTTGCAAGTAAGCATTGAACTCATTGTTAACATACTCACGGCCATTATCTGTGTGCAGTATTCGAACACCATGTTGAAACTTCTTCTTATTCTTTTAAAACAATCAAACACATCGCTCTTGTGTTTTATAATATAAACATGTCTGTAGCTCGTGGCTCCATCCTTGAATAGTAAAAAATATCTAGCACCTGCAACAGATGGGTGTTCTACAGGTCCACATACATCACTGTAGGTAAGATCACCAGGCTCACGTGGTCCTCTCTGAGATCTATGGAATGGTAGCCGGCACTGCTTATCATATAGACAGGCTTCACTTATGAAATTTTTATTTTCTGTCAAAGTCCCAGGTAGTGCACCATTCTTACTCATATTCTGCACTTCTTTCACATTGAGATGACCTAGCCTCTCATGTCATACCTTTACACTTGTTTGTGCTACATTGCAGTTGACTTGCACAATGGTTTTGAAGTTTAATTCATACAGATTGTTACTTTTCAACTTTGCACACATAACCACAGTATCATTTTTCAATATTAGAGCACCGCTGTTTCTTTTCATAATAGAATAACCCTTTCTTGTTATCATGCCTTCAGAAAACAAATTCCTTCTTAATTCTGGCACATATAGCACACCTTCTATGATGCTTTGTTCCCACACCCCATCTACACATTTCTTAATCAAAATACTTCCACAGCCCATCACTTTTAGTTCCTTAGTATTTCCAAGTTTTACTTTTTTTTACATTGAAGTTTCTGTCACATTCATTCAACTCATGAAAGTAATCTCTTCTATATGACATATGTGCAGATGCACCACTGTCAAGAATCCAAACATCTGCATCACACTCAGATTGTAAACATTGCTCCGCACTAAAAGCTAGCATAGAATGCTCTTGGGATTTCTCTTTCTCTCCTTCTTTCGAAGACTTCTTTGGAGTACGGCAATCTCTGGCAAAATGCCCTCTTTTAAGGCAATTATAGCACTTAAATCGATGCTTATTGTTCTCAGATTCAGTCGAGGAACTTTTATCTGTGGCTGAGAAACTTTTATTTGTGTTTCTGTTCTGAAAATTCTTTTTAGATGTAGATGCTCTGGCTGCTACTAAGGCATTTTCTACTTCTTCTTCATTCGTCAAGCTTGCTTCTTCATCTAATAATCTAGCTGCTAAGTTCTGAATAGTCTGTTGTTTGAAATCTAAAGATAACCACGCTTGACGCAGAGAGCGATACTTTCCAGGCAATGTACTCAATATTTTGGTTATAATGGCTGTATCACTTAGTGTTTCACCACTCTCTCGTAGTTGTTTTGCCAAACTTTCAACCTTGGAAATATGTTGTGCTACATTGTCTGTTGGTGACATCTTGTACTGGTAAAACCGTTCATGTACCATCATCTTATTGAGTTCTGATTTTTGCTCATATATAGATTCCAATTTTGTCATCACCTCTAATGATGTATCACAGTTTTCAATCAAAGATATTTGATTCAGATCCATTGATGAAGTGATAATAAACATCGCCATACCATCATTCTTGTTCCATTGTGTACAATCATCTTTCTTCGGTTTTTGGTCATAAATGTCCAAACCCTTTGCTTTTAATGCACACTTCACCTGGAACTTCCACTGTCGAAAGTTTCTACCATCAAACTTCTCAACTCGCATGGAATTTGTAACTTCCATGGCGACTTTTATTTTTCAACCGGTACTAACCGGAACAATATTTTTCCTTGCGAAACTCACGCACAAACTGCTCTTTACTCGGATTCAGTAGAACGCGACCTGGGCACATAACCTATTGGGATCCAGGTGGGAAAATACGAATAAAACGAGTAAGATTTCTCTTTAAATTGTTATTACGACTTTTATGTATTCACTTATTTTCTTTCACTCCATGACATTACACGAAAAAAACAAAGCAGGCTTTATAGACTAAAGAAAACGAAACGTACCTACTTTCTCTTTCTTAAACACCATAAACAAATATATTGAGCCTATTACAAAATTACTATTTTAACAATAATTGCAGTAGGGACGCAAATATTTAGAGAATACGCCAAGTGAAGTTTTAGCATAAAAAACAACTGCATAGTTACTTAGAGCCTCTGAAAGTGATTGAGCCATAATAATGTTAAACCATCGGCACGATGGACCGATGATTTAAAGAAGGTGGCTGGCAGTGGATGGATGCGGACTGCTCAAGACCGGGATGGTTGGTGCTCTTTGCGGAAGCCTCCGGAAGCCTCCCCTTCTATTCAGCAGTGTTCGGCAATTGGCTGATATGATAATGACCAAACCATCATTAGATCATATGATAGTACGGTCGGATTGGTGATTGAGTGCCTTCCTTGAAATACAATGTTATAGAGCTAATACAACGATTAGATCGTTTGCATACGTCCAAAGTACAGACGCGCACTACTTTATCCCACACATTTTGTTACTGAGAACATGAGTTAAGTCTTGGGGTTCTGAGATCTTAGTTCAGCAGATCCTGTGAGAGTGCTTAGCTGTTCAAAAAGTTATGATAGTCGATTATTTTTATTTTTACTCGGCGCCTCTGAGTCTTAACGTAATGTTAATAATTAGCCTTGCTCCAGATTTGGGCTGCCAAATGCAAAAAAAAATACAAATCCGAATGGTTGTTACAGAAATTAGCACGTTCACACAAAAAAAAACTCTAGCAAATCAAACTGAAATTTAAAGCTAAAACTCTTCTTTGCTTATTATTAGTAGCTTATTATATAATTTATTCAATTTCTACACTTATTTATACATCTTTATATATCTATAATACTTTATTAAAAAAAAATGGTTGCCCACCGGTATCGGGAACAGGGTCCAAGTTTAGATTTAAGGATTATTATTGACAATATATTGACAATTATAGACAATATGAACTGATTTTATCATTACTTTTGGATCAGCCTGATATTATGTAAAAACCAGTGATGTTATAAAAAGCACCAGCTAACTCCAGATCTTTCTTTGTTCTAGGACTATGGCAAGCATGATCGAGGAGTTTGCGCAGCAGACGACGCCGCGGCCGTCGTTCACGACTCTGCACACACCTGATGACGACCACGGCCATGTCAGGAATGCCACCAACGCCACTGCCGAACTCAATATTTATTACTTTTATGACGTAAGTACATGTAAATGATAATTTTCCAGTTATAACCAGTTTTCGTATTTATTTAGTTCACCATCATCATCATCTTGCCCTTATCCCATGTTACTTGGGATCGGCGCGACTCGTTTTGTTCTTCCATTCTGTCCTGTCAGCCGTCACTATCAATAACTCCCTTTACCTTTCTATCACTCCTCGCACAATCCTTCCATCTTTTCCTTTGCTTCCTTCTACCTCTCCATCCATCCAAATTTATATATCATAACTCTTTTAATGACATGTTTTTCATCCCTCTTCTTCACCTATCCATATCAAGACGAACGGTTCCCTTTCAAATTTTCCATCATGGCGCCACTTTTAAAATACCTCTAATGTACCTACTCATTTATTAAGTTCATCAGCGAGCATATTTTTCAAGTTCATGATTTTCTCCCGAGATTCACGCACTCTGTAATGTATCCTATGATGAATATTATCTTCAGCTTATCAACTATTGTAATTAGTGTTAATACATGGGATTAGTTTGTTAATACTGGGCTTATCCAATCTCATTTATATTTAGAACAGGTTCACTGACTTGAATAAATTCATACGCTTACAGAGTTATATTGACTTTTACCAAGTTTAGTAAACCAAACAGAATCTCTGTGAATACATCAAAATATTGTTGACTTACATAATGATGTATGTTCCTAGTTCCTACGCAGGATAATTTGAAGTTACCTACTGAATAATATTATGAAGGTATTCAAATGATATGAAAACATAGTATAGGTACGTTATACTTTAGGGAAACTGCAAGGTGTAGTGATTCAAATTAAAATTGAGTGATCGATGGATTCATCTATCTATACTTATAATAAATCTGTAGAGAGGTCAATTCTGTACATGAAATATATTTCCAAAATAACTATCAGGGGGTGATTAGGGATCGATACTGATGCCAAAAATGCAATCAGTAAAATTTTTGTCTGTCTGTCTGTATAACCGTTTTAGAAACAAAAACTACTCGACGGATTTTAACGAAACTTGGTATAATTATTTTTCATACTCCTGAGCTGGTTATAGTATACTTTTCAACACGCTACAATCAATAGAAAAAATGAAAAAAAAAAAAAAAATGAGAATGTGAAAGTTTGGTTGTTTGTTACTCAATCACGCCAGAACGGCTTAACGGATCTTAATGAAATTTAGAACAAAGATAGATTATAGTCTCGAATAGCACATAAGCTACTTTTAATCCCGGTAACATGTGCCCTAGGGATCACGCGGGCGAAGCCGCTGGCAGAAGCTAGTAGATAAATAAAACATACTTTAGAAATACATGTTCTTTAATTATATTGTCTATCCAGGTCATCCTGTTCTGATAATCTGATAAATCCCTGTACTGACAACGTTTTTTTTCTGGCAGAATGGGGAATTTGACTTTTAAATATCTTCAAGAAGATGAGAGAAAGAATAATAAGTGGTTTACGACAAAGAAAGTGGTGTAATTTGTAACGTAGTGGTTGACAGTGCAGAATGGAAAACGTGTTGCTCCAACTCTTAGTGACGATAACAAGAAGATCATGAGTTAAAAGGATACAGAAGTAAACTCAATCAGACGAAGATGACAGAAAATGCTCAGCAAGTTGCCTAGCTTTTTCCCAACTATTTTAGGCTCCGCTTCTAATCTAACTGGATACAGCGGAGTTCCAGAACTTTACATAGAGCAACATTCTCTCTTACCTCAACAACCCAGTTACTGTGTAGCATGGTAGACTTTGACAAGAAAGATGTCTGATTGTCTGGGTTCTGACACTCGCAACGATAGTCAAAGACCTGGAAATGACCGCCAGGACCAACTTCCGTCTTTGTGTGTAATGTATTGTCTACCATGTAGAGACTGATCTCAACAAGTGTTGTTAAATCTTAAAAAATAGGCCAAGTGCGAGTCGGACTCAGGTCGCACGAAGGTTTCCGTCCAATAAACCGAAAAAAAAACACGTTTGATTGTATAGGACTTCCATACATAATTATACTTTTAGTTTTCTATATACTTTTTATATTTTTTGTTGTAATGGCACTACCTCAGTGAAAATTTCAAGTGTCTACCCATTACGGTTCTTGAGATACAGCCCGCTGACAGACATACGAATGGACGGGCTAACAGCGAAGGCTTAGTGATAGGGTTCCGTTGGTTAATCTTCGGGTACGGAACCCTAAAAGGACTCAAACGTTGTTATTCCTTAGCCTCGAGCTCCTCAAAAAACTCAAGTAAAGTCATAGGAGAGCATAGTTATTGAAACAACCTACAAATCTCGTCCTACCCACAACATTTTCATCGGATTAAGTTGTATAATAAAACGTGAAAGGTTTTAATCGTGTAATGGATATTTTGGGGTTAACGTCATCGAATATCGAGAGAGCCTGTCGCGATAACATTATCAAACATAGCGATACTTCAAGCTTTTAACAGTAGCCTACATTACGTACAACTTAATATTTTTGATAAAGAATATTTTATCATTATCGTTATGTAAGGTTTGATGTTTCCTGGTTATATTGATTGTTTTGATAACGTCTACAATATGTTGAAATAAGAGCTGTTGCTTAGCCACAGCTAGATATTGAGAGGCTTAATTATTTATGAATGTTGCTAAATGTAAATAAATATGGCGAAACGTCAAAATAATTTAGGTAGACGTAGATAACTATCTTTCTAAGTAAATATTGATTTAGTAAAAAACTAAAAACTTGCTAAGACTGTTTCTTGAAAATTATATAACAGACGTATATTAAAAAGAGATCTACCATGATTAGAAAAATGAGTAAATTAATGTTTTATGTCAATAACCGAGTAAGGTTTTATATACGACTAGCTGACCCGCGCAACTTCGTCTGCGCCACATTTTCCTTTAATGCTCCGCTCCTAATTGTCTTACCGCGATTATATGTAGCCTGTAGCCTTCCGCGATAAATGGGCTATCTAACACTGAAATACAGTAGTTCCTGAGATTAGCGCGTTCGACCAAACAAACAAACAAACAATCTCTTCGGCTTTATAATATTAGTATAGTCTATAGATAATTATATCAGACCTCAATCGATGTAATCAAGATATTGTTGACTATTTGGTACTTTCTGGTACCTCGTTAATAATATTCAAGAAATATAATGCAGCAATCCTTATTTCCAATGTACACTATCGACATAAATATCTGCAAAAGAAAACTTAGCCCAAAACGTGGCTATGATTGTCAGTACAAGTTAATGCCGTCCCGTTTTGCCCCCGTAGTGGGGGCATTTGCATGTAACAGATAATCCCAGTCTGTCGGATTTTGATACAGCCCTCAATACAGCTTAAAACTTGACGAAAACAGTTGCAATTTAGACGGGATGGTTTAAATAAATTCGAGGAAAAACCGAAAATGCTACTGAGGGATCTTTTGCCCCTTTGGGATCTTTTTAGATTCAGACTAATATATTCTAATAAAATTCATTTATTAACACATCACAAATTAAGCTGCTTTCGGACTACGCTATAATAGTATATAGCTCATAGCACCACAATATCGCGCACCATACATTGTTATGGACACGTTCACACTGTACTGTACTATATTATAATATTATTGACAATCAAATGTATGGTGCGCGATATTGTTGTGCTATGAGCTAACTCTATGCTATATATTATAGTGTAGTCTGAAATCAGCTTTAGATAAGATTAATAAAATGAAATTCAAATTCAGAATTGTTAGCAGGTATATTGACAACCATATTATACTTACAAACAAATAATTAGTTTCACATATGGCTCTCAATATTCTATTGTCAGATAAACACAGTATGTTTTATGTATTCATACTGAGGTTATTGTGATAATAATCCTAATATATCGAATTCTACAGACAATGCACAGCTGAAACTTCTGGTCGTAGAAAACTGAAATTTGGCATGAAGCTTCTCTACACTCTGTAAAGGAGCACTAAGAGAGGATTTCCTGTTTGTACGGGAACGAGAACAATTGGCCAAGTGCGAGTCGGACTCGCGTGCAGAGGGTTCCGAACCCATTTCATTTTTTTTTTAACATGATAATTATTGTTACTACAGATTTCTTATAGGTTTCCTGTAGCTTTTGAGTATATAACTATTGTCTGTATTTTTCAAAATGTTTGGCTAAATGATTTCGAAGATAAGGGGTTAATGGTCATTTTGGTCTAATTTCCTGAGTAACTTCCAAACTATTTATCTTAAAATTATGAAAAAAATATAACTATATCCCTCATAGTTAGCCCTTTTAAATATTTCACACGATAAATTTTGAAAAACTTGCCACGTATTTTCGGAACCTTAAGAACAGGTTATGCGCGTTCGAAGTCGCAAACAAAAGCGTGTACACATGTGTGTTATTGTAGATTTTCGCAAAAGAAATGTAGTCTACCAGGGTCCCCTCTATCTCTGTGCCAAAATAAATCGGTTCAGCCATTTAGACGAGAAATTCAAACAAACAAAAAAACAAACTAAGTATCGCATTTATAACATTCATTTACTTTAATTATATCTAAAAGAGTATTGTATATTTTTTATTTTAAAATGGGCTTTACAAAAAATAATTTTAAAATGGGCTCCTTTGTCAGACAATTTTTTTAATTTTTTTATTTTACTTTTTGTAGGCACGCGTTTGACAATGCCCGAAGCAGTATACAATCGTACCTCCAGCTTTAATGTAGATAGTTTTAAATATTTTTTAGGGTTCCATATCCAAAGGGTAACCAACGGAACCCTATCACTAAGCCTCCGCTGTCCGTCCGTCCGTCCGTCTGTCAGCGGGTTATATTTCATGAACCATAATAAGTAGACAGTTGGAATTTAGAGTGTTTATTTCTATTGACGCTATTAGGTACCACAAAATATAATAAAAATTTAACTACATTAAAAAATAGAGGGGGCTCTTATACAAGTACCGTGGTGGTATTTTTTCAGTTTGCAGTACGGAACCCTTCGTGTTCCAGACCGACTTGCACTTGACCGGTTTATTTTAATGATCCGTCCCGATAAGAGGCATTAACAGTCTCCTAACTAAATGTGAATTCATTTTCTAAAGTTTTTGAACGCAATGATTAATTGAAGATTTCGTTTTTTTTTTAACAAACTGAATTAAATTAATTCTTCGTTGCCAGACGATGATAGAACGCTTCAATAAAATTATTTGTTTGAAATGAAAATTAAGTGAATTGCTAAATTGGAAATTGTAATGGGAAAATGGTATTTCAAAGTTCAATCGTAGCCTGGGGGTGAACGCTGAAGAGTACTTACTGTCAGTCAGTGAGAAGTTTTGTTGCTAACGGTTTTAATTTCTATTTAGTTTCTGACTTTGGACTCCTTTACAGATGCTTAGGGGCTCAATAAAAATATTCATTATTTCGGCTCTAACGATTGCTAAAAAATTACGTTTGCTAAAAAAACTGCCAACACATTTTTGGAGTTTGGCATATGCGCTAATAAAATTACTATTTGAGATTAAAAATGATCTTTGTCGTATGAGTCAGATAAGTTTGCAATAATGTACCTTTTCCTAATATCTCTTTATAGGTAACCAAAAAATAAATTAAGAATTTAACTAAATAAGTTTTACTGTAAAATGTTAAAAGTCACGATAGATGTCCACACGATTAAGGACTGTCTATGCCTTGATTTCCTTTTTTTTAATAAAGCATATAAATAAATGTATTGACACACTTATTTTTTTTAGAATTAACGTTATTACAAACTTATTAGGCGCCTACCATAGGTGATTAACGTGTTCAAGAGGTGACGTAATCAGCATACTTACAACGTGGAACAGAATAAACGCAACATCTCTTAAGGGGTCATTTTACACATCATAAAAAAATAAAAAAAAATAAAAAGCATTTATTTCAGGTAACCAAAAAGCACCCATACAGCAAACAGAATACATAAAACACAGACATATTATCGGACACAGCTAGCAACATGCCTGCTACAGCAGTGTCCGATATACGGGCAGTCATATCTCCCGGCGATCATCGCCAGCACTGTATTGGAGCTGCCCCGCACCCTGCGCACCAAGGACGCGCACCGCTTGCGCATGGTGGTGTGGAAACAGTCGGTGCGCGCTTCCGCAAACATGCCCGAGGCACTGCAGAAGCGGGGCAGCCCCAACACCGCTCTGAACGCGTTATTGTATTGGATACGAAGGGCACTGTAAGCCCGCTTGTTTGTAGGAAATCCATAGGCTGCACGTGTATAAAGAAGTGCAAAAGGCTTTAAAAAGCGTTATCTTAACTTGATTTGAACAACGTGCAAACCTACGGGCTATCATATTAGCCCGAGCCCGAGTTTGCTCTGAGTATTTTGCGCTATTTCTCATAGTTCAGAATTTGGCCATCCACACCTGCTTGAATAAATTTACTCCAGAAAATAAATTCAATTTTATTATAAATACCAGGAAAGTTCAAGACAGATCGCTGCCTGCTTAGAAATACTGGTTATAACTTCAATGTAAGCTTAAAATATATGCTAAAGTAACGAAGAACGTTTTAAGTTCCTTTATGACACACATAATAGATATCTGAGGTCATCGGAAAATTTGGGACTAGAGATGCCAATGCATTCCACCAGCTTCTACGACAAATCTTTTACGGTTCAAGCGGTGCGACTATGTAATGCATTGCCTGTGTCAGTAAGACGTGCTCAATCTTTGCCCATTTTAAAAACAATGGTCAAAAATCACTACCTTTCTCTTTGACCGAAAAAAAAAGCATGCAGCAGCAAGCTTTTTGCTTTTTGTTTCAAAATTATAATTGTATTTATTTATCTATTATATTTATTCATATAAATCGTACACCTAAGAATTCCTACAGTACTGTATTTCCTTTCTCTTTAAAATCCATCCTAAGGATGTCTTGAAAAGATCGCTCTTAGCGATAGGGCCGCCCATTGTGTCACCCTATGTAATGTTTTCTTCATAAATTTTTTCTGTAACTTATTGGTGTATAAATAATGAAGAGGATTCAATTCTTAAGTAATTCAAAATTCACCTTCCCCAACACGTCTTTAACATACCCTTAATATTCCAGTCGATCCAGTTCACGGTGATGTGGGTGCTGTTCGTCGCGATAGTGGTACTCAACGCATCCGTGATAGCCGCACTACTCTGTACTAACGCAAGGAAGAGTCGCATGAACTTCTTCATCATGCAGCTCGCTATTGCTGGTAAGTTTATCTTGGGAACTAGTAGTTTTTAGAGGACTTATTTTGAAGTTTGCGTTTTCTGGGACAGGCCGCCTTTCAAAATTATCTTGGTATTTTGTTGCGTAAAAGTATGGCAAAGGGAGGTAAACTTTATTTCATGTAATTTGGCCAACCGTTGATAGCCGTAACCGTTGTTTGCCCATAACATTCCTAGGAAGTACATGATTTAAGGGCCAATTGTACTAATTTTTAAGCAACTTTCGCATTCGCATGTCAATCGTAAACTGTCAAAAAAGCCTTAATTTTCATACATTTTTAACAGATTGCGATTGAGATGTGAATGAAATGCGAATGTGAAAATTTGTAGAATAGGGAATATGCGTGCGATTTTTTTATTAGCAAAATGAAATATTTATTAGCTCTAGTAAACAATCATGAAATTATTTTTCAAATATCTTCATCAGCGATGAAGTTATTCAAAGATTACAATTAGAAAGAGAAGTCCGATATGAAGTTTGACGTCAAAGTGCATCACGCCTATACAGCTGCCATAGAAAACAGCGTTTTCGCAGGGACAGACATATTTGTTTAAAATGATTATATCTCGTTTGTTTTTCGAGCAATTTTGGTTCTATTTTCACTGTTAGTATTATATTTTTGTATATTTCTAGATAAACTATATAGATTATAAATATTTTTTTCATGCATGTTCCTTATTGGCCCTCTAGTATCAAATCATGCACCTTCATTTGTTCATAGGTACGCTAAAAACTTTTGGAGTAATTTTTCAACACGCACATTATTGATTTAGTTGACTTATTTTCAACAGTCAACTGCATCGCTTGGACTGCACTTAATTTATGACTCTACAATTTTTTTTTAAACTAATGGCCTTGGTCAGAAAGTTGAGAATAGTTCGGTGACATTCAGTTCTACGTACGAATCTTTCATATTTTAAATCATAGTAACACGTCCTTTTTGTTGAGGATTAAACCATGATATGAGACAGGGAGTGTCAGACCCTTCCTAACTAAAATCCACCCGTGTTCTTTTAAATGCCTTTTGCCTTCTAGAGCCGCACTAACTCTTTCGAAAAATTCGGCAACTCAAGCACCTCAACGCGTCCTAAATAAAGAAATTTAAATCATAAACCAAACTTCAACTGCCTTTTGCAGCTCAAAAAGTTTCAAACTTCATAAATTTTAAACGTAAACAACAACAACAAACCTTGCCACGCGGAAGGGTTAATGCAGTTGAACTTGTTTTTCATGATACCTTAGTTAATTAAGTGGGCCAAAAGTCTGTTAATTTACATTAAAGTATGTTTGGTAAACTATTTCATGTCATTAATGCTGAACGTTTGTGTGGAAATAGGTCACGTCTTTTCAAAAGAGTTGGAAGTCGGAAGTTACCTTGGGTTGTGTTTGGCCAGTCAAAGCTTTTGCTTGTTAACAGTTTTCCTTTAAAAGTGCTACGGTTCCGTATTAGAGATTTTTTTTTGGGTTCCGAATAGGATCCCTAATATAATCATTCAGTTGTCTGTCTGTCCGCCTGCCGCAGTCGATTTTTTCAGAATTTACAAGACCGATTAGATTAAAATGTGGTACATTGAAAACCCTTTTGTGGCCCAAACAAGGACGCGTAACGAAAAAAAAAAAGTAATTAAAAAAAAGAAAATAAGGGGTTAATTTTAAGGATGGAAATTAAAACTAAGGTCTTCCAACTGTACCGTGTAATAAAATAATATATAAATCAACGCACTCAATAGAAGAGTTTCAAAAGTATTTCTACCACCCCTTTATATCCAAAACTCTTAAGCATAAAGTAAAAAAAAAAATGTAAATAATTATAATAGGTCTATAAATAGATTACAAGAAAACTAATAATTAGCTAATAAGTAGTCTATGATTGTAAAGCATATTTAAAAGTAGCTAATAAGTAGTCTATGATTGTAAAGCATATTTAAAAGTAGCTAATAAGTAGCCTATGACTGTAAAGCATATTTAAAAGAATATTCGTTCGGAACCCTTTGCACGCGAGTCCAACTCGCACTTTGTCTGTTTTTTGTGATGGTCTTGTTTTCATCCATTTGACACATTACTTGATATCGTTACCTAAATTGTCTAGAAATGCCTGCAAGTTTATATTCGCTAATATTTCCGAATGTTGCTTTTTTGTCTAATTATAGCTAATATTTATAGCTTTTTTTTTTCTCACAATCTCTGACATGCCCAAAACTATACCTCGAAAGATTTGCCCTCGCCAGATTAATATCTGTAAATACCGGTAAATATAGCACAATGTGTGTTAAGGTGAAAATAAGTTGAGGATTAACTTTCCCTGAGCTTGTAATAAATACGCACAATGACTCCTAAAGAAAAATAAGCTCTCGTAGACAATTATAGTTAGCACGAAACGAACAAACTGTTTATTTATTCGTGTATTCATCAAATATTAATGATCTCCACCCAGTGTTTGTGATCCCCTCGAATTCAGTTCTAGACGTAACAATGAAAACAATAGAATACTTAATTGCTATTAGGAATGTTAGCAATTGTCTTTGGTTCGAGTATAAATCAAAGAACTCTATATTTAGGAAAGGGATTACATCAAACGACTGATGTCATTGACAGCTGAATTCCACAGTACCTTTTGTGATTTTTTCGATTATTTTTTTTAATTATAAAAGAAATAAAGGAAAGAATTTTACTTGTGGCTCGCACAGGACAAAACTAAATACAATTAAGTGATTAAAACCAACAAAAGGACCGAAGCGAGGCCAAAAGGTTCCAATCAATAAAATTACACTCAGAATTTAATTATTTTTGTTGATCATCTATTTACTGTTAAAACCGAAGAAGCAATATTAATAAATAAGGAATCAGAAAATTGCTTTCAACTGACCTGCTTTAATATGAAGAAGTTAGGCAAAGTAGGTAATACAAAGTTTACTTATTTTGTAGACAAAGACTTAGACAGCAAGAAGGCTAGCTAATTGGTGATTTTTTACAGGTTTATTTGGAGAACACTAATTACCTCTTAGGGAGTGAAAACGCATAATTATGATTATAAACGATTGTTACTTTTGAAACCAACCCTAAAAACTAGAAAACAAATATCAGATGTTTCATAAAAAACTCATTAGTTAAGCCGATGAGAATGTTTGAATTGATTGTGTTTGTATTTTTTTTTTTTTAGTTTTCAGTGTTGGTCTCAATAAAAAAAAAAAAAATTCAGACCTTGATCCACATCATGTTAGTTAAGTAGTACACACTACTTAAAAACTGTGTTAATAACAGACACAGTACAAAAGATTTTATTTCGCATAAAAAAAACAGAACGAAGAAGAAAAAGAAAAAAAAGAAGATGAATGTAAAATTTGTTAATAATTATGTGTAATTTGACTCCCTATAAGATTATTAATGTTTTACAAATAACCATGTATAGGAGCAGATTTTAAATTATGATTTCATTGTTTTTGTGTCGTTGGCACGTCAGTGTAGATTTTAGTGACCCAAAACGTTGCAACGAGTACTTTCAAGATAGTGTAGCTCTTTTGGTCGCAGCGTATAAGTTGTAAGAGTATCGAGAGTTCGATACAAGTTTGGCTCGCACTAGGACGGTTTTTAACCATTAAAAATAGGTACCATAATTATTTTTTCTACAGTGGAATCTAGTCCTAAAAATGTAAACTCAATTATTTTAAATGTCCTATTATCGCACCCCATTGGGTTTAGCCCAGATAGAAATAGCAAAAGGATTGTGCAATAAAAGTGCCAGTTTAGGCCGTAAAACGAACTTATTGCTCTGGTTATTCAGCCTTTGATATTCCTAGACTTTCGGCTAAAGTTATTTCCATACATAATGTCAGGCCTACGTTACCCGATGGAGTAATGGTACCTACACCCAAACATCAGTTACATATTAATATGTTCAAGCGCCATGTGATAGGAGAGTGAAAAAATACATGAAACGTTAAAAATGTGAAAAAATTTGGTTGTTTTTGGGTTCCGTACTGAAAAGATAACCAATGGAACCCTATTACTAAGCCTCCCCTGTCCGTTTGTCCGTCCGTGTGTTTGTTAGCGGGCTGTATCTCAAGACAGTTGAAATTTTCACAGATTGTATATTTATCTTGCCGCTATAACAACAAATAATGAAAATATGGTTTATGGTGCGGAACCCTTCATGTGCGAATCCGACTCGTGCTTGGCTGGTTTTTTTACTTTTTAAAGTTTTCAAAAGAATCTGTTAAAATACCTTTCTTACTACACACTAAGATAACCTAAAACCTGTTGTCAAGACCTAAGCTCTAAGAGCTGATTTTTGAAAAGTCAGATAACTTTTATTGGAAGCACAAATACGTCATATTGACATATTTTCCATACAAAAGCTGCCAGACGGCCATTTTTATTCCTTAGGCAAAAGTTAGTGGACAATCTAAACTTACTTCTAATCTAAATAATCATTACATCACTTCATAATTATTATAAAACAAAGTTCTCCGCCGCCTCTGCCTCAATAAACTCAAAAACAACTGCAACAATTTTCATGCTGTTTTCACCAGTGGATAGAGTGGCTCTCGACTTCTCAAGGAAGGTTTTAGTATACCTATAACTTTTCAAGCGAGCTTAACCGCGGGCATCAGCTGGTTCATTTTAACAAAATCACTTCACAGTTTGCTGATGCAAGTGGACTTTAATAATATAGGTAATCAGTATAACAAGATCATATGCAAGGAAGTTTATCTAACGTGTAATAAAATAAACGCAATACTATGAACATATCACTATGAACAACTTTTACTTTGGGACCACAACTGATATCGAGAAAAAGAAGCGACCTCCTTACACATTTATATGCGCAACTCGACAAAAAAAACGACCTTCTCATAAATTAATGTGCGCAACTCACAAATTTGGGATTGGTTCTATAGTAAAAGTGGTTGTAGTGGTGGTAGTGGTTGGTGGTGGCAGTGGTGGTGTAGTTTAAGTGCAATGACCCTTTCTAAGAATTGCGTATTGCGTAGGGCTTTATTAATAACTGGCATCCAGTCATACGGTCAAATACAAAACTCATCATCATCATATCAGCCGAAAGACATATACTGCTGGATATAGGCCTCCCCCAAGAGTCACCACAACGGTCCCTGTGCATCTTGTATCCATCGGCTACCCGCTAACTACAACCAGAAGGCCAATTCTACTAATTTTATAACACCTTTCGTATTCGCATGTCAATGGCAAACTGTCTAAAAAGACTTAGGGCCAGTTTCACCGGTTACGGATAAAGTGTTGGTTAGTTATCTGATGGATAACTAACCGACACTTATAATACTCAAATACTTAATAAATCTGCCAGATATCGCTATCCGACACCTGTGAAACCAAAAGTTTTAGTTCATCTGCCAGATAAGTTCCTAACAGGCTAACCGACACTTTATCCGTAACCGGTGAAACTGGCCCTTAATGTTCGTACATTTTTGACATATTGCGATTGAGATACGAATGCGATGCAAATGTGAAAATTAGTAGAATTAGCACACAGGTCATTGGACCACCTTGTGGGAGGCCTTCCAACGTTGCATTCAACGCGGATAAAAACTGAAACCCAAAAAAAAAATCACATTCTTCCGGTACCTATGTATAAAGTACGTGATTGCGCTGAAATTGTAAACTTTCAAATAAAGTACGAAATCTCGTCAACATTTCTACGCAAAAATCCAACAGTGAGCAGGATTTCTCTAAAGCTAATTTCAGTTTTGTGCTCACAAAACATTTTTTGGAACTAAACTCTTTGCATGCTCCATTTTTTGGCACGGCTGTGGAATATGGCTGAGGGCAGTTTGCAAAATTCCATTTGTTCGTGTGCAATCGACAGAATACTGTTTGCAGATCGTATTGTGGTCTTCTGTTCATAGCGCCAATAATAGAAGCTGTATTGGGAATAGAATTGGTCATACATTTTGGTGAAGCCAATCCAGCCTTTACTATGGATAGGAAATCATCATGTGTCTTGGTTAAATTGCTTATCAACTGTTTGACACATTTTACTTTATTTTATTAGCTAGCTTTCTGTATGAAAATTTCTTTTGAACCAATCGATGATGAAGTTCGCATGCTGAAGGGAACTTAACAGCTGACCGACTGGCAGAACAAACATGGTTAAAATAACTAGCTTTGCCAAATATCCCCAAGAATCATCCCGAAATTAACAGTTCGATGACATGGTATGCCTGTGAGCCAAGTTTCATATTAATCTGTTCAGCCGTTTAGATGAAAAGAAGTGTGTGTTTAGGTGTCAAAATTATAAGTAGGTATGTATGTAGGTATAAAGTTCACCAAGCATTTCTGATTTATTAAGTACCACTAACCAGGCTCTGTTTGATGTCTCAGACACTTCCTAAATTTACGTATTCAGATAAATTATGGTTAGCGAATTAATCCACGTGCTACCAGATGATTCGTTTCAAATTGAACTGTTCTAAATATCTTCAGATGAATTTCAATTAGGTTACGAAGTAGTAAATTATGATATAAGAATTTGAAATCAAAGTACCGTAATATGAGAATTTATATTAATATCGTAATTCCATTTGTGTTCGAGAGTTCTGTGGAATAAGAATTCTTTCTCGGCTTATAGGTTTCTTTGAACATAAGTTAAACGATATGCTCAGTGTTCTGTGTACACGATATTTTCATAGTAAGAAGATTAAATTGTGTGCTTTCTATAGATACCTTTAAAAGAGATGACTATAGGGGTTTATTTTGACTTACGTGTTTTAATTTTTTATTTCGTGAACAGTCAGGTCTTGAATTTGATCTCGTCGTATGGGAAACAATGGATGAAGTCTATACCTTGATGGATTAGTTGAAAGAGTATACCCAAAATAAGCATGATCACTTTGCCTTTTAAAGGCTGACATGTCACAGAACAAAGACGCACTATTAGTGGTCACAGTGGCCAGTGTACAACTGGTTTCAAAACACCACACTCCTGTGTACCCCGAATAGTTAGACAGAGAAGATGAGAGCCTCCTTACCTTCAGGCAATAGGCTTCATAAAGTTGAACATTATGTTTCTAAACTGCAATAACAAAGACTCTAATGTAAAACTATTACCCCATTAACTCCACTTACCCTTCGAGGGGTAAAAACTGACGATAACACACTTTTTGCCCCACAAATGAGCCGAGTTACAAAAAATGTGATCCCTTTCACATAAATTGCGTAAAGGAGGGTTAATCGCAACTTAAAATCAGACCTCACTCTTGTTTTCGTAAGGTTTCCGCCGGATATAAGGGTCTGTGTTCATTGGAGAATTCTGTAAATTATATTTAACTACTACTGTACCCATATAATTAAGTTTATGTATGTGAAAGTGAAGCGTTACTATATTTGGTGTACGATAAAGTATCTGCAGTGCATCTATCTATTTTTATATTTTCTGAAATTATTGACTAGAAAAATAGAATGGAAATATGCTTGAATATATTATATGTTTGGTCACGTTGTGGAAAACTAGAAACTAACGACATTCATGCATGTATGCATGCTGTCAGACACGCGCATAAAAAACCTAGATATCGTAGAAACTTCATCTAACCAAACTCTTATCAAATGGGTCCAAAGATGTGTACTGTGGTACCGGAGTGAGGGAGCGTGAGGAATTAAAGAGGGAATGTAGCAATAATCAAAATATACTGGCGACGTCCGCCCGAATCCATATCAATACAAGCAATGTCATAAAAAAACACTTCAATTCTTTTTCTTTCATAATTCAAAACTAAGTTAAACTTTTTAAGTGACCGCTCCAAAGCTTTTACAAATGGCCAATGCTAATTCTCATAAAGCCTTGAACAAATAATTATCTTATGCCTAGGACACAACCGTCACAGTACCTACCTTTACTTTTTTTCGAAGACTTTTGGCCTTCTTCGTATTAAACTTTAAGAGCGTGTATTCCGTCCACTAGCGCCGCCAATAGTTTTTTATTATTTGTGGTAAATTTAAGACACGTAGATAAAAAACCGCTCTGTAGTGTACTGAAGAAATGTATTTATTATGTTTTGTACTTTAGAACATAAATAGTTGCCAAACTCGATATTTTTGTTGCCGTTTTGGCTATTTAGCCATGAGTTATGTATTAAAAATAGCTGTCAAAAAATAATAGATACTTTTCTTCAGTACACTACACAGCGGTTTTTTATCTACGTGTCTTAAATTTACCACAATTAATAAAAAACGATTGGCGGCGCTAGTGGACGGAATACACACTCTTAAGGAGTATTGCTAGCTGTTACCCGCAACTTCGTACGCGCACATTCCGTTTTTCCATTCTTGTATGCATTTCGGGACATCTCTTAGTACTTCCCAAGGTAATTTCAGCTTTCTACGACCAGTAGTTTTGGCTGTGCGTTGTCTGTCTATCACTCAGCCACCAGTTACGGCAGAATGTTATTCGAGTTTCCTGAGTTTTAATTTTCAGTGGGTTTCTTTTTTTCATCTAACCTTAACTAACAGTAAAAAATGAAACTTGACTCCTGGCTAGGATCACAAAATTATGAGGAAACAGAAAAGCTTGTGGAAGTGTAAAAATATAAACTGTAACATGACCACACATATACACTCATGCCACTAACACCACAACATGCATGCACAACTCATTACACTCATTACACTCATTACTCATATTATACACCATTAACTCATACAGCTACACTCACCACATTAACTCAACGTCAAATTACATCCCAATCATAGGTTCTGTACTGTTTGTTTTTGTCTTGTTTTATTTTTATGTTATTATAAAGTTTATAAATGTTAGTTAATTAAAATTCTTTTTTTTACCTGCTAATCGCTTTTTGCATGGAACAGCATTCAATAATGTATTTGGACAACGGCGTTGTTAGCTGTACTATAGTTTATACAATTGCAGCTACCATCGTTTTACTTGATATACTTATCTTGTGTTATTGTTCCGAAATTATCTTTATTTTTTTTATTTTTTTTATTTTACATGTAAACCATCTCGCAAAAAAACCAGTATGCACACACCTCGACTGCATACTGACATGGCAGATTTATGTGGTGTCCGCTACCCAGTGACAGCGCCCGGCTTGCGCACTGTTTGTGCCAAAATGCCAAAACGTTCCGTCGAATTAGGAAGTTGTTCGACGCTGAAACTCGGCAACTTCCGGATTAAAATATGAGCTGCGGTTATGTGATTTAACTTTATGCAGTATCGTTAACGTGAGTTAGTATGTTGAGGTTGCCAGAATTTTTATTTAGGACAAGATACAGTTTGTGACATTGTAACAAAGACCAGGAAAATGTACCTGAACCATAGTTGTAAAAATCAATTAATGATTGACATAAACAATCTTTGCCTAGCTTTTTAAGATTGTTTTTGAAATCAATAACTAATATATAATGCGCCATTTCTATGGAAAAGACCACTCACTAGAATGAATTCGCGGGAAAAAACTAGACTTAAAAGAGTCGATGACACAGGACTTCCACTACAGTAAAACCTGGCCCACTTCAAATCATCAAATCTGATTTATTTTATTTTACAGCTACAGATACAAACCAACAAGTTATATTTTTAAATCACACTTAAAGTTTTACCAACCTCCTTAAAACTAAAGACGGTTCAAACATCAGTCATCTATAAAATATTTCTTTTCTAAGAAACCGTGACCTGTCCGTCCTTCATCAGTACAAGAAGTAGCTCCAATAGTTTCCGCGTACATCTATTTCCATCATACATTACAAATAGTTCACGAACTTTGTTATAAAAATGAAGAAATGGACGTGTATCTAAACAAATCAGCAGTGTTTGCAAAGCTTAGCAGCTGACACACTCGAATTTACAGCTCAGAAAACACACTTCGTTCTATTTTCAACTGTATCCTTTACGCCATAAAGATACTGACGTATTTCGTGGCTGAATTATAAGTTGGTAGTTGAAGAAAAGATTAATGATGATCAGTCAGCTTGTGCATATGACTGTGTCTAATAAAAGCGGTCATCTGGTCAGATTTAGTCACACCCGTTCCTCAATCTTCTAAAAGAAACTACTGTACTTTACAGTGTGACCCAATTTTGAATATTTCTGAAAGATAAAATAGCAAAAGGGAAACTGTTGGCCTGCGCAGTAGTAAATTTTGAATAAGTGTATTATATGAATGGGTAAAATGGAACATAGACTCCGGTATCCGCACCTTTACTCTCGTGTAAGTCTCGATTCATACAAAATAATGAAATTTATGAGTGAACCTTATTGAGAACTACAACAAAGCTACCACTACTAGTCAAAATAGTTGACCAAAAACATAAACATACCTAGTCGTTTTTATGAACTAACATCACACCTCAAAACCCAGGTACCATCTATTAAGTCTCTAATAGCATCAATGCCGCCACAAGAAAAACTAAAGATTCGAAATTTGACATCATCATCCAGTCAAACCGGATTCAGCTGAATACAAGTATTTTTACGATTTTTTATTAGAAATTTGTACGGCTAAAAAATGAACAGCAACGCCAGCTATCCAACAAGTGCCATGTATCAGATTTCTCTGTGTGATTTTAATTTATACAACAGGCCGAATATCAACTATCGGGTGGTTGCCCACTAGACATAACAACCATCTGTTTGGAAGATCCTCCCTTTTCAACTGAGGTTTGCGGGACTTTTGTAATTTTGTAATGCTGTACAGAATGTAAAGACATTCTGTACAGCCTATAAGTCAAAGAACGTATAAGATATTAAATTAATATACCTGTATAAGATCACCCACAACCGCATACATGGCGCTAAAATCTAGCCTACTTAACTAACAAAAGATACGATGACCTTACTCGTTTTGGATTTCAATGAGACATTAGCTTAATGGCATGATCCATAGATTACCACCTCCCTATTTAAAATAATTACAGTACATCATTGCCCTCGCACCGTATCTACTACGTGCTGAGAATTTTAATCAAGTTTTTTCTTATACTCCAAAATGTACCTGTGAAAAGAAGCATACAGATGATCCTAACTTCAAAGATAAACATCTTCAAACGCCTTTGAGAGAACCATTTGCACCTTAATGCACATTCTTAACAAGATTAAGGAAAAAGGTCTCCTTACTTCAAATATTAACTTTGGAAAAGAAAAACAAATAATGGTGTTTTTGGTTTGCCGTGTCCTTATCTGGTTTCGCACTCACTTCCCCTTTGCAAACGGCTTGAGGAAATGCATGAATGCTTGGGGCTTTCGATAACAGCCATGGGTAAATATATAAGGGGTATGAGCCATGACCCGTTTTGCCATAACGATCTCACGCTCAATACACGTCATAGGTAGGCCTCAGCTAAAAGTCTGGCAAAGTGGAAAATTTTACGACCCAATGTTTTTAAGGCTCTTCCCATAATGGAGACGGTAAAAAAACTTAATGATTAATAAAATTCTGTACCGACGTAATTTATGATGAGGAATATTAAAAGTTTGGTAGGTACAGGAATTTATAAAAGCATTCTAAAATTATGAAAAGGAAAATGAGGCATGATTTGAAGCTCATACAGATGACGGAGACAAAAAATGTCGTAGTTTAGTACAAAATTTAAGGGGCTGACATATTATGTTTCCGATAATTATTTCTTCTTCTTAGTCGTTGTCTTCATTGTTGAAGGTCGTATCTAGTCTGAGGTATTGATCACTCGGTGTACTATGCTCTTCCACGTTTTTCTGTCGGTGTTAGAATAGAATACAATTTTATTTTGAAAATATGGGTAATACATAATAGTTCTTAAGATTACATTTAGCCCAGCCACATTTTACCAATGCCGCATGCAAACATTTAAAATTATTTATATCACTATTATTACACTTAGTAAATCATCAGTTATTAAAAAGAAATGTTTGTATTAAAAGGAAAATATAGATCAGTATCATAAGATTATTATATCATGATATTACTATTACAAATGTCATACCATTATCATTACATCAATTAACAGTCATTACCATTACAAATATCATTATTATTACAATTCCAAAATCAAAATGTCTGTAATCTAAATGTCAAAGATCAAAATGTCAAAAAAAAAAAAAAAAACTTCCTCAAAATTTCAAAAATCAAGATGTCACTATTTTCTCCGATAGGAACTCAGTTACACTGTAGTACGTTTTATCTACCAAAAATTTTTGTGCTGTATTTAATTAAAGCTTTACAAAAAAGCTTCGGGTATTGACCGGCCAGTAAGCGTCTTAATTCAGTTAAACTCAAACTCAAACTCAAACATTTATTTCAATTAAACCATTTACAGGCACTTTTGAATTGTCAAGGTCGGTCGGTCCAAAAAGATGAAGCTATTTGCACGTTCCAAAGCGTAGATCTCTATGGAGAAGAACGTGCAAGAAACTCCACGGACACTCTTTTAAAAATAATAAATTGTATTTAGAGCAGCGTATGTAGTTAGAGCAGCGGGTCTTTTCCACGTGGTCTTTTCCCATCGACTTGAACTACTACCATAAGCTTCTCGAGGCTGTCAGAGTTTCTACGAGTGCCTATAATAGTTCTTATCTAATTACTAGAGAAACTGGTGAGTAGGTCTAAGAGATTATAAGAAGTAAACCACGTTTGAATCAAAATTGCCGAAAATAAGTGTTGTGCACCGACAGTATATACATAGAAAGGGGCTTAAAAAATATTCTGGTTACACATCCCAAGAATGTTTTTGAAAACCTCGACCTCCGTGACCCAAATCGCAAGGTTTTTCTGCGGTTACCCTTCCCCGGCAAATACACTTGACATGAGCAAATTTGTCAAACTAACCAGTGACCGCTAATTCCTATTAATTGGAGATTTGTTGGACAGTTAATCACAGTATTAACCAATGCTGCCTTCCATTAGTAACGTGCAATGCCCCCGAGATTTGCCACTAAGACGCGATACCAACTTGCGAGCGAGTTAGCATAGCGCAACATATACCTATCCAAAACGAAATATACATACAACACACTTTACTTTCGATATCTCATAACTCACCGGTATCAATGAGACCATTTGTCAACTTAGCAAGGGTGCTAGAGTCTCCAAACATTAGTTTATAACGTCTCCATCTGTTTGTTGTAACCTAATGTTGTTCAAATGTACACATATTTATTGCAAATAAATTGTTATTTATTATTTTAAACAATCACCTGGCACATGAATTATTTTTAAACTTTTATTTTCACTATCTCACCGGTTGATAACCGATGATGTGGGACTCATGCCTAGCATATGGACACCTGATATAAATACTCCTATGAAATAGCTACAAGGAAATACTGTTCCTGGCTGGGAACTCCACTCCAAACTCCACTCCAAACTCCAGCTGTAGGCAAAATGAATATCCAAAACGTTTTGTTCGAATAAAATTAATATTGATATTTTTACGTAATTTTAATTTTGTAATTCATTCTATAACATGCACAATATTTGCACGCCTTAATTATGTGGCAAACATGTCAGAACTTTTCTTTCGATGTTATCCTGCATGCACGTTTTTTTTTGTCTTGTATGTGTTCACATGTTTGGGCAAATAAATGTATTTGAAAGCGTTTACAGGCGTAATTTTATATTGCAGGTAAACTAGCTTTTTCCCGCAACTTTATATGCTCATATCTTGTATTTTTTCCCGTTCCCGTAGGAATTTGGTGAAATCCTATCGTAGTGCAGCTCTAGACTCCCTAAGGAACGTCTCAAATTTCAGCTTTTTAAGACTGCGCGACTGTGCGTTGTCTGTCAGTCAGTTTATATCGGTCGTTTATCTGTCCGTTAACGGTATTTGTCGTTACACCATTGATTGGTTAGCGATTGAACGTTAAAAGCCTTGGAAACCAGGCATCCCTCAATCACTCATCAGCAACGGAAGAATAGTTAATACCGGGATTGCTACCATGTACCTTTTTATTTGCGAGTTTCCGATATTTCGGCACTGCTGCAAGCGCCATGATCACGGAGTAACTGAGGATCTTGCGGGTGGGATGTTATTGGCAGACATATCGGTCTACCCTTTTTCGTAGTCTTTTATATACGACCATCTCCGGTACCACTGTCCACAAACTTAAGCCCGGTTTCCACCGCAAGCGGAACGGACCCATTAATGACTTCGTTATATATTCAGAACAAAAATTTAATATTCAGAACAATTTCAGTCACGAATAAATGTTGAACTGACTTTCATAAGATGAATAGATTTCATGATACTTCAGGTGGTGGATGATAAAGAGCATTTATGTATGCAGTTTGCGCTTGCGAGTTTAACGAAGTCTGGGTCCGTTCCGCTCGCGGTGGAAACCGGGCTTCACGTTTTTCCCGGAACTGTTCTCGACACACAACACTAACCGTATCTGACCGCAAAGTAACACTTTGTTGAATCTCCGGTTCTAATGTTAGTGACATTAAAACAACATAGCAAAGGAAGAATTTTATGTTTTAGGATTAACACCTCTATTCTCAGTTTTGATGCATTGTTCTAATGATTGCTATAGACTGAAGTCTCATTATGATTTTCTGTTCCAGATCTCTTTGTGGGCCTGATCTACGTGTTCCCAGACATCGTTCAGAAGATAACTATAGCGTGGCTGGCCGGAGAATTTATGTGCAAATCGGTGAAATTTCTGCAGGTTAGTAGAATTAAATAAATAGTGTCTATGTTTATAAACAAAACCCGTCTGGGTAACTAATCTTAAAGATGGAAAGAAGAGCAGTTTTATAATTTGGAATATTATTTCTTTGATCATTTAACATTTTGTTTATTCTTCAGTTGCATGTACGGAAATGGTTTTAAATGGGGTTAAGTGAGGATTAGTATTTTCGAGAAAGGTTTATTTTTAGCATGGGCTGTAAAAATATAAAAACCGATCAAGCGCGGGTCGTTCTCTCACACGACGTTCCGTATCATAAACCGAATAAAAAACACGTTTCCTGTATGGGAGTCCGTTCAATTCGTAGTTTAAGTAATTTTTTATTAAATTTCAACTGTCTACCTATTACAGTTCTTGAGATACAGACGGACGCTGACAGACGGACAGACAGCGAAGGCTTAGTAGCATTTTGTTGGTTACCCTTTGAGTACGGAACCCTAAAATGGGACAAGATTATGGAAATACACTTATAAACCTTTCAAATCCCAATACCGAGAAATTGGTGTTATTGCAGAACATTATTATACTATAATGTTAAACATTTTTATGTGAATGTAAGTTTGTTTGTTACGCTTTCACGCGAAAACTACTTAAGCGATCATCATGAAGCTTTGTACACATATTCTTGGAGGTATCAGAAGTTACATAGGATACTTTTTATTAAAAAAATAGTATTTATACACGCGAACGAAGTCGCGGGCAACAGTTAGTTGACTATAAAATTATGTACGGTTTATAAGTTCAATATGAAAACGGGTAATATTTAAATACAAATGAGGCACACGCTGCACTAAAATATTATGATGGACAAAGTTTCTAAGAAACGTCCACCTTACTAGAAGATAAAACCAATATTTATCTACCCACTAAAGATGTCTGGAATTTGGAAAGACATTTTGTTCACCTGTGACCAAACATTTTCTCTGAAATTCAGTTTTCAGTTTTCCCTGTCGAGAACATACTAAGTTTTGTAATTCGCGTTATTATTGTAGTTCATTACAAAGATAATTTTTTTTGTGGATGGAAATGACTTCTTTCGCTTTTGGCAGAAGGGAGTGTCAGACTCTTACAGACTAAAACCCATCCGTGTTCTTCTTAGTGCCCTTTGCGTGACCGCGTTGACTCTTTCGAACAAATTCTGCAAATTGCTGTCTGCCAGGGTTGAGATAAAATCTCAATGCAAGTATTGCTGTCTGCCAGGGTATATTACAGGGTAGGTTAGTAGGTTAGATTAGTAGGGTATATTATACTAATATTATAAAGCAGAAGAGTTTGTTTGATTTTTTGTTTGTTTGTTTGATTGAACGCGCTAATCTCAGGAACTACTGGTCCGATTTGAAAACTGAAATTTTTTCAGTGTTAGATAGCCCATTTATCGAGGAAGGCTATAGGCTATATATCATCACGCTACGACTAAAAGGAGCGGAGCATTCATGGAAAATGTGGCGTAGACGAAGTTGCGCGGGTCAGCTAATGTTATATAAATTAGCAAGATGTGCAAACACACAAGGCCGGACTCCAAAAGACAGGCCTGACGCAACAGTTCAACTACTTTTTAACCGAATTTAAAAAAGGAGGCAGTTCTCAATCGGTTGTGTTTTTTTTTTATTTACACCGACTACCAGTGGCGAAGGGTGAATTTTCTTAAAAGGGAAGCCGGACCAAAAAATGCTTACCTTGCTCAAGTGTGATGCGTAAATTCCAGCTGTGGCCCTGTATCGGGCGTTTCGTCAATCATGACTATTCATGACCGATACAAACTGAGCTGTATTTATTTCAAATTTAATTTGGTCGCGTAAAACGAATGCAATACTTTGTATTAAATCATTTTGTATACCTATCACTCGAAAGGCCAGAGAATGTGGGATTTTGTGTTGAGGAACATTGTTCCAAATGCGAATTGATTACAGTATCATACTTGCTTTAATATAACAACGTTCCGATATAGTTACCTCGGTTTTCGGATTTTCGTGGTGGCCGCGAAAAGCTAATTCTTGTTTACCTAGCAAAATTACTGTGTCGTTGAACCGTTTCATTAAACTTCTATTCCGATCTACTTTTCTATTATAAACTTCATACGTATTAGCAAAAAAATGTTTCTTTCCTACGATTTCCGAAATCATGCAAAGATAAACAACTTCGGATATGTTTTTCGGTCTGAACATGTTTTTTGGACGAATTTAAAAGATTATTAATATCTTTAAATCCCGTGTGGCTCCATAAGCTATTAGAATCTGAAAATAACATGCAAGGGAAACAAAACATTTAATTTAATTATAATTTCCCGTAAGCCACGGGTATTTGTCGTACAAAAAACTGTTAAAATGTTTGAAATAACCATCGCGTCGTTTCTAATTTAAAATCATGTCAGGGCGAGCACGGCCTATCTGAATTACATGTTTTTTTATTTCCAAAACTCAACTTTGAAAAGAATGTTTCCTCAGTCAACAAATAATCTGTCAGACAGCATTCTACGTTCACTAATGCCGCCATGCTATCGAACTTACTTAATAATAACAAAATCATTACTTTATAACTACTTTCTAATGAAACTATAAACTAAAAAAACTATCTTACTCCTTACTTACCTAAATACCTATTTAAATAGCCGATCACCAAACAATAAACGCCACTAACCTTGTTTTCACTACGCAAAACTATCACTAGTTTACACAAATAACTCAATTTCAACAATAATACACGAATAATGCTATAAGATTCTAAATTATGATACGAATATATCAAATCAAATGAAAATGAACAATTATATCAATAAACGTGACAAATAAATTCGCGCGAAAGAAATCTGTTGTGGATCTGTCATGACTGTCATTCAAATATTACTATCCGAACAAATTCGATTTACAACTTCAGTATCATTCCATCTCGTTCTGGCGTACACATTTCCTATCTCTGTCCGATCGTAACTCGATGATTAACGGCTTGCTAACTGCCTAAATCTAGCAGTGTTATATTGTGGCTTCAAGGTCACGATCGCTACAAGAGACTATGAATTAAATGTACTGAATTCCTGTTCGAGCGGCCGGCTTATTCTAGGCACTGATTTATTTCTTTGATTGTTACTTTTATAAGCAAATGTTATACCTGCAATTTGTTTAAATGATGATTAAAAACAATATAATTTGATACTAGTATTTGCCATATTTCGAAAGGGAAGCCGATAGGAATCGAGTTGTATGGACCCTTCGCCACTGCCGACTACTCCGAGATTTCTGATATGATTTCTATGATTATTTTTTAGTTCGATGCGGTTTACTTACCATTGGTACCGTAAAAATTTTATTCTGTCAAAATGTGAAGAAAACAAAACACCTACTTCCAAAATTCAAGTTATTTTGTATTCTGTAGTATTTTTTTTACATAAAACGTTGTACTGTTTAATAACTGTTGTCGCGTTTCACCCGTCTGAGAGCGCCCTAACGAAATCTTCCTCTACGTAAGTAAGATCATGAATAAAATGTAGTAACAACATCAGCTGACTATAATCTAGTTCTGAAAAGTTAATTCGGTGCCAAAACAAACAGAAAAATATTTAAATCAGTTAGCACGGGCGTTCTGGGTGTCGATTAAACTAACAAACATAGAACACATCTGTTGTAGTTGAAAATTGACTCATTATAAATGTACATACAAGTTTAAACAACGTAATAATTAAGTCACAAGAAATAATAAAACATGTACGTAATGTGTCGAACGGAGATTAATTATTTAGTCTGCAAATGAAGTTCAATTCTGCAAAAGTTTGGGCAAATTTGGGCACAGTCGAACACTACGAAAATTTACATTTTTGAATTTTGATTGACTAGCTGACGCCCGCGGCTTCGCCCGCTTGACAAATTATATACTTAAATCTTCAAGAACCACTCTATCCATTGGTAAAAACAGAATGAAAATCGGTGCAGTAGTTTTTGAGTTTATCGCGAACAGACGGACAGACAGACGCGGCGGAGGACTTTCTTTCTATGTAGTGACTAGCCTGACCCACGCACCTTCGTCTGCGTCATATTTTTCATTAATATTCCGCTTTTTTTCGTCGTAGTGTGATGTTATATATAGTCATCTCTGACCAAGATTAAAGTCAAGAGCATCTCAAATAAAAAAATATACAAAGCTTTTCTCGATAAATGGGCTACATTCTTTTTCGATACATGGCCGGGCTACCAAACACTTAGATAATTTTTCAATTCGAACCAGTATTTCCTGAGATTAGCGCGTTCAACCAAAAAAAAAACTCTTCAGCTTTATAATATTAGTATAGACAATATTACAAGATAGACTCGCGCTTGACCACAATCTCTTCTGATGGAAAGCGATGATGCCATTGCATAATATTGCATTGCTTTTTTTGCCATATTTACAAAAAACGGACACCTGGCTGTCCTCTATTTATACTTGACAAATCTATAAAATAATTATTTGAATTATTTTCTTTTGAGGTTGTATAATGTTGTCGACGCAGCTTGTGTCCATACCAGAGTTATAATATTTCCGTTTCGTTTGAATTTTAGAATACTTAAACTTAATAATGAGCCATGACGAAAAACCCGAAAATCCGAAAGTTATTTATCAGCATAACTATAATTTGAAAAAGAAGAATATAAAAAAAAGATAAGAAAAAGAAGAATAAGAACATTATTTATTATTAATTTAGATTATTTAAAAACCTAAATATTACATGTTAACGATTTTATTAAGTAATTGTTTTCAACATAAACGTTTATAATTATTAGTAATTTTATGTTGTAATGATAGTTATGTATTTTGTTCTTAACGTCTTTTTATGTATATATTGATAGACTCTATATAACAGCACAGGTTTAAACCTTAGTGGATTTTGGTTACTATTTAATACGATTTATCCTGTTCTCTTTTGTTTCATTGATAAATAAAGGAAAAAAAAACTAATAGGTCGATTTGAGAATAAGACGTTTTGATACGGAGGCTTATAATTATTCACCTCATTTAAATTAAGCAACCACTGCGGAGTTTTTTCTCGCTTGTTTGAAAGACATACATAATTAAAAAGCAATATTATCATTTGCTTATCGCCCCATGCCACTCCACTAAAGGGACCGGATTACCTACATTGTACCTTCCTGTCATGATTTAATTAGGAAGGAATAAAATAATTCTGACCGCTGCCGCTGGCTATGTAAACATAATTATTTTTTTTTATTGAGAAGGGTTTGCTCTTGACTCTAGGTCAAAGATGAGAGATAATTTGCTAAATAAATTACTTTTCAAGACTCATAACTACGAGAAGTTCTCCATAATATTTCAGAAACGTCTGTTTCTAATTTCTTGCACTCGTGCGTTGTAGCCTGCAAATGTTGGTCCCTTTTTTAGCGTTCCGTATACAATGGGTAACCAACGGAACCCTTTTACTAAGCCTCCACTGTTCATTCGTCCGTCCATATGTCTGTTAGCGGGCTGTGTTTCAAAAACCATAATAGAACGGTAATATTATCATAATAATAGGTAGACACTTGAAAATTTCGCAGATTGTGTATTTCAAATAATAAATTTAAGGTTTATGATACGGAACCGTATACCGAATTCATGTGCGAGTCCGACTCTCACTAGGCCGTTTTATTAAGGACTAGCTGATCCGCGCAACTTCGCCTGCGTCACATTTTCCATTACTGCTCCACTCCTATTTGTCTTAGCGTGATGATATATAGCCTATAGCATTCCTCGATAAATGGGCTATCTAACACTGAAAGAATTTTTCAAATCGAACCAGTAGTTCCTGAGATTACCCCTACATACAAACAAATGTTACCTCTTTATAATAGTAGTATAGATTCCTCGATAAATGGGCTATCTAACACTGAAATAATTTTTCAAATCGGACCAGTAGTTCCTGAGATTACGCCTTACATACAAACTTACAAACAAATGTTACCTCTTCATAATATTAGTATAGATTAGTATAGAAGTATAGATGAAAAAAAAAATCAAATGCCATTTGCGTTCCAAGGGCGCAGTAACTATCTCGAACAAATTCCTCAACCCTGGCAGAATAATTGGATCCTTGATTTTAGTTGGAGATGAGCGTGTTTTTTTATATAAGTACATTATTAAATCGTCACGGCATTTGACATTGCATACTAAATTTTGCGTCACCTGGTACAACAAAAAAAGTGAAAAATAAAAAACTTTTTACAAAAAAATACAACCGACTTCCAAAAAAAAACACTACAAAGTAAAAAATAACTTTAATTTCGGAAATCGGTGTTTTTGTTCGTTTCTTCGTATTTTGACACCGACTTCCGAAATTAAAGTTATTTTTTACTTTGTAGTGTTTTTTTTTGGAAGTCGGTTGTATTTTTTTGTAAAAAGTTTTTTATTTTTCACTTTTTAGTGGTGCCCCACACCTACCACACCACTGCCAAATCGCAGAAAAGCAAAATACGCAATTTCGATTATCAAAGAATCATCTAAATAGTCAAATTCCAGCTATTTCGATTTAAAATCCAAAGTTCGTAACCGATTTCGATATAATTTAAATGGGACCAATCTGCAAGCATATCCTTTCAGATGAAACAAAAATTTTTCAAATCGGTTCATAATTGTCGGAGTTATGAGGTAACAAACATAAAAAAAAAAAAAAAAACATGCAACTGAATTGATAACCTCCTCCTTTTTGGGAAGTCGGTTAAAAAACAAACACATTCTGCAAACTATTTTACAAATTGACTGTATTTTTTACTCTACCATCATTCCAAATACAGGTTTTATTAAAAACATAAAAATGTCTATAAAGAGGATTATTTAAAGACTTTTTTAAATGTTTTAATTAATAGTACAAAATTATGAAGAGGCCATATAAAACTTTGGCTCTGCTAGCGTTAAGTTTGGACATTCAGAACTTTAATGACCTCGAGGTAAATGGAGCTTGAGAACTAACGACGAATAATTTAGTTTTTGTATTAAGTAAGCATTTGTGGCTGGTGTAGTTCATTGTACAGCTTGTGGGAATTTGATTGATATTAAGGCTGGGTTATTCGTGCCTGTTGGCATTGAAAACGCTACCTCCGCCGGTGTCACCTCATTTTCAACACGGCGGCGGCGTGACAATGTCCTACCGTTTACCGCCGACTTTTTCGCGGAATGTCTACGCCACAGTACAAAATATTTGCAGTTGATTTACTGGAGTGTTTTTCTTTTAAATATGATTTTTTACAATAATGATAAAATGTTACACTGAAGAAGTTTACATTTTACGGTAGTATTTCAGGTAGTCAGTTATGGTTGCATCAAGGGTAGATTTATTATGCATTTTTACATTAGAAGAATACGACTTGTGCTCATTATGTTGGCATCTCCATCTGCCGTTTGATTCTGTAGACATCTCACCGTGTTCACGGAGTGGAGTGAACGACAAGTGAGCTGTCATGTTATCGTGTTTGTATGGTTTGACAGCTCACTTGTCGTTCACTTCAACTAAGTGTTCACTTCGACATGTTTACAGAATCGTACTGCTGTACTCACACAGCTACTTGAAACAGATACGAGTATATCGTATATTGGTGAATATCAATACTACCACCTCAGTTCTCAGTATTAAACAGTCTCAAAGAACAGTCTCTCTCTATTTCATGAGAAGTTAGAGTTGGGCTTACTCGGTTAAAAGCTGCTTCTGCGCGCGCTTCGTTTGCGTATAAGTTTGTCTCGAAAAGAGTTTGTATACAAGTGTAAAAGCACTGGTATTAGAAACATAGAGCATTGGTTTTGGATCCAATCAGTCATATTGAAATCCAGGATTGTCCAAATTGATTTTGTTAATTTAAGGCTAGGCGCGCACTGGTGACTTGTCACCGTGCCAGTATATCTCTCTCTGTTGCACTTCACAATTTCGAAAGAGAAAAATGTACTGTCACGCTGACAAAAGTCACTAGTGTGCCTAGCCTAAGGATTTCATGATGAAGGACCTACGAACTGGTGAGGGTTGTGCCCCAGGGTGGAGGAGATCGATGAGGATTTCCCCCCGTAAAAAAAACGGCCTATGTATGTTCAAAAGTGAACATCTTTTCACTGATAATTATGATGATGATGACTGTGATGGGGGCATCATACGGTATCTAGATTTTAGTGAACCTGTAATGTAATGGGTTTTGCCTTTGGTTTCAGGCTGTCGTGATGTATGCCTCTACCTACGTGTTGGTGGCGCTCAGTATAGATCGCTGTGATGCCATCACTAATCCGATGAACTTCTCTGGAAGCTGTGAGTATATAGCACACCTTTTTATATAATTACTAGCTTTTTTTTTTTTTTTTTTTTTTTTTTATTTAAACTTAAAGTCTCAATACAGGTTATGTTTGTTTTGTACCATTAAACCAGACATGGTTTGTATTGGTACTCACATTCGCTAAAACAACACTGCTTAATCACTAATAAACAAATAACCAAATAAAAATAAAAATGTTGGTACATGAAAAATATTTTAACCGTAAACATCCATCAGTAAGTAACACGTAATGTTATAAATCTGAGTTACCTGCTATTGGGCGCTCATTAGAAAGCCGGTTCCAGTCAACGCATTATATACAGGTTGCTTCGTTTTTATATTTTTGTATTCGTGTTTAGTAAGATCACATTCTGCGTCACATTTTCCATTAATGCACGGCTCCTTTTAGTCTTAGCGTGATGCTTATAGCCTTCTTCGATAAAAGGGATATCTAACACTGAAATATTTTTTCAAATCGGACCAGAAGTTCCTGAGATTAGCGCGTTCAAACAAACAAACTCTTCAGCTTTTTAATATTAGTATAGATTATCAGTTTATATCTAGCTATAAAAAAGTTCTATTAAAGATTAGTCAAAAGTACTGTCACGAAATTGACATTTCGATGATGAAGTGACATGAACTCCTAACTGCCATTTTGGCGATTTTAGTATTTTTACGTAAAAAGAGTTTAAATAATCGTTTGCGTGAGCTGGCAAAAACAGATAACTGTTTATATCTTATTGTAAAAAATAGATAAAAAGTTTTCTGTTTTTGCCATTTTGTATTTCCATTTTGTATTCCTGCATAAATTCTTCTGATTCCTAGTAATAAACTCAAAGCAATTATAAATCAATCATTATGCCATCCACGTAAGCTATTATAAGTCTGATAGCCTAAATTAAATTATTTTCTGTTCTAACAAATTCAAAACTACTTATTCTATATTTGCATGACCTTTAAAAGTACCTTCGCTTATAAAAAAATCGGTTCATTTTAAAGTTTAAAACAAACAACAAAAATTTAAAACAAACAAAAATATTGACTAATAACAACAATAACAATACAAACAACAACAATATTTTTGTTTCTTAAAAAAGGATAGTAGGTACATCTTGATAGAACTTATGCCAACTATATTAATGACTTAAGTAAAAACTTCGTGTCTTAAATAATGAAAACACAAGTAGGTAGGTACTAAATTGATTATGATAGTCAATGTTTAATGTCGAAGAGTTTTTGGCAATGAAAACTTGCAACTTCCATTTCATTTACGATTCAGCCCTATTCGAGTAATATTCAAAGAAATTTAACATCTTTTACTCATTGATAAAATTCTCGAAACACTGGTCTACAGGAAAACGCCGAGTATTAATTTCCAAGATTTGTAAAAAATTGTAAGATAAGAAAATGACAAAACATCAAAATAGATACGAATACTTTGACTTCTTAGAACGAAAATAATAGAAGCGAAAAAACATCAGGGATCAAATTCCTTATATAATTCAGTTTTTGCCACCGTTGAATCGGCGACAGATCTACTATTTCTTGTAAAATTGTGTTATAATATTTATTTATTGAATTTCAGGGAATCGGGCGAGGGCTCTCATTGTATCTGCGTGGCTTATCAGCATAGTCTTCTCAATACCACTTCTTATATTATACGAAGTGAAGGAAGTTCAAGGTAAAACCACTAACTTTGATATAACTTTAAACTAAGGGCTTTGGAACAGGGATATTGGAAACTATTCGGGTGTTTATGGGAACAGAATATTTTAACTACGTCACTTGAAAGGATGTTTTGTAAACTATGTAAGTTAGTTCATTTCTTGAGCCGAATATCTTTTCTATCTATATTCCATGAATATCATTATTGAACTGCTGTACGGAGTTTGCTGATTGTTGTTTGAAAATTTTTGCATCTGTTCGACTATTGCGAAAAAAATGGTTGTAAAATTGTATTTTTGGATGAATTAAGAAAAAACTGACAACGTTTTCCGGATCAGCTCTGTTACAACGATTTTTAATATATTTCTTCGACTGATGTCGCCTCACATTTTTGTTAAATAAACTTCAGAACAGCTTCTCTCCGGAAGAAATCAAACGAAACGTCCATTTTTTACAGTTCAGCCGCAAGAAATGAGAAAAGGGTACTCTTGATCATAGCTTGTATAATGAAAAAAATGGTCCAGTTTGAACTGTTGACCCACTTTTCTATCGCTAGTCTGCGTGAACGAATTGACTTTTCACCAAATCAATTTATCTTAATAATTTTGTGATATTTTTCGCTGAAAAATTTGCATTGCCTAAATTAATTTATTCCTGACAAGAAATACTTACTGGTGCTTTATAATTTTTTCCTAATTTGATTCTTTTGCAATAGCTTTATATATATTATCAGGTTTCTTTAAACTTGGGATTTAACTGTTTATTATAATTAAATCATTTACAAGCACTTTTTAACTGTCAAGGATTTGGTCAGTCAAAAAGATGATGCCAATTACACAGTCCAAAGCGTAGATCTCTATTGAGAAGAAAGAAAAAAACCTAGTTTATTTGGCACCCACAGATACATACTATGTAAGAAATAAAAGAACACTTAATTTTTAAAACAATATTAGGTACATTATTGTGTGCCCCGCGGCTGGGCCAAATAGGTTCTGTTCAGCAAAATGCCAGAGAACTATTGGTTGTGTGACTATAGCCTTACAATGAATGTGAATCAGTTTTTACGGCGTTAAATATAAGATCCTGTAAGAATCTCTACGGATTAATTATTAATTATCGTTCCTCATCAATTTCCAGGTCAGATGCAATGCTGGATAGACCTGGGTACTCCTCGACGATGGCAGATCTGGATGTCCCTGATCTCCATCATGATCTTCGTGCTACCAGCATTGACGATTGCAGCCTGTTATGCTGTGATAGTCCTCACCATATGGACGAAGAGCAAGGCGGTCGTCATGAGCCCGCCTATTAACTCTAGGAGAACTAAGACTTTGAGGAATGGTGAGTATTACAAATAGTTATTCAGAAAATTCAAACTATGCGAAAGTGTGTTTGTTATACTGTTACTCCTAACTTGCTCAGTCGCATTGGATGAATCTTGGCACAGAGATAGATGGGACCCTGGAAATATGATATTATTTGTACAAATCACACTTACTGTAAGCAAAGCCGCGCGTGGGCAAATTGGTTTTATTAAAATGTTCCATCAATTTTCAATAAGATATTTGCAGATGTAGTCGTAAAAAGCAATATCTAAAAAACAAAAGTAACGCCTCTGATAAACATGTTGTATTTTAGTATAAAAAATAATAATAAGAAACGCGCAGTTCGATCGTAAATCAAACACCAGCACATTTCCTCGATCATGACCTTCTAAATCGCTTACGAACTATAAAATGATCTTGGAACATTATTTTTATCTTCTCGCCCTTTCAAACATCGAAACCGTTAACGGTCAATAAAAAAACTCACAATAAAACAAAAAAAGAACACTTAATCTGCCACAAAGAGTTACAAGAACCAGAAACGACCGACAGCTGTTAATGAATCCTCTAAATAGAATTCCTCAGTATTAACGTCTAGATTTTAATGTGGTGTATATTTATCTTTTTCAGGTCAGGTGGAAAGCGACCCGGATTCGAGACGAGCCAGTTCTAGGGGACTAATTCCTAGAGCAAAGATCAAAAGTGTCAAAATGACATTCGTTATTGTTTTCGGTGAGTATATTTAGACGATGTAATGTATTTTAGTATGCTCTGTTTCTTTGATGGTTAAGGCAAGTCGGCTCTGTCGAGCCATTGACCGTGTTATGGCATTGTAATCTATTTTTGTAAACGTTTTATTTGTGTCTTACGATGAATCTTTAGAAATAATCGATGCCCAGTACCTTGGCACCAATGATATTCTTCTAAAATATAAGATTCTCTTGTCACAGAGTTTGTTACCTAAATCCTCCGATACAGCCTAACAGATTTTTATTTTTTTTTTGCGTATAATCAGTAGGTGTGAGAAAAGGTCATAGGGTATTTTTGTCAAAACAAGGTTTGTCCTTTAAGTTAGTGTCGATATTATATAAAAAAAAATCTTCTGGTGACCGAGTTACTGAGTGACAACAAACAGCTGAAACTACTGGTCGTAGAAAATTAAAATCTAGCATGAATTATAGATATACAAATATTAACGTACCAGAAAATATTATTGTTCGATAGTATCACGATGAGTAGGTTTAGTATTTGGTTGAGAAAGTAATGTTATTTTAGAACCATTCTTAAGCTTAATTAGATTTTCGATACGGTTTAAAGTTAAGGTGACTTTTTATTTAACCATTTAATAGTTACTAGCTGCGACACACACACACAAAACGGGATGCGTGACAGTATAAAAATATATTCAGTACGTTGCTTGCACTCTGAAATGGCAAAAAAAACCTCGCGCGTTCACACGTAGCTATCTTGCCACCGATTAGTACCAATAGTTAACTTGCACTGTTTTTTGAGCTGTGATATTGGAGCATTTTTTTTTACTTTATGAAGCACGCGTTTGATCACTATCTCAACTTATGGTAAGCGATAATGCGGTCTAAGATGGAGCACGCTTGCCTAGACGTAACTTTTACACTCTTGACTTAAAGACTCCAAGATTGTATCTATCAGTTCATCAGTGTTTCCAAAACGTTTTCTGCGTGTGTGTGGGATGCCTACCATGTACCGGTGGCGCATCGCCGTTCGTCTTGTGGTCCGATGATGGGCTTGGTGAAATTAAATAATGCAATGACGTCGCACATTCCCCAAAATTCAACCGGTAGAAAACCGACAGGCTAGCAACTCGGCGTCGATGCTCAAGACTTTGGAGCTTCGACTCGACGAGCCTGTCATTACCGATGATCCTCTTGGCTAGTTTCTTAATTGACTCAAGGGCATCAAACTGGTATTTGGCCGATCCGTCCCAAAGATGAGAGCAGTACTCCATACACGATCGAATTTGCGCTTGATAGAGTTTGAGCAGCTGTTTCGGCGTGAAATACCGTCTGACCTTTGCTAGGATCCCCAACTTTTTTGCAGCCATTTAAGCTTTTGCTTCTACTTTAACATCTACCCTCAATTTCAAATTGAGGGTAGATGTTAAAGTAACCCCAGTGTGGCGTGTCTGTCATCATAGCTTTTGGCACTCAGTTCTGTAGAGCTAAAATAAATTAAAATTAAAATTTCTATTTAAAACCATTCATAATTTAAGTAAGCCTTAACACTACTGTTACAATTTCAAAAGCCAACACGATTAAACAATTAGGTACTCATTGATATTCGAAAACTTTATTACAGCCTCATTAATATTTAATCAGACTAACAATTCCAGCGGTTAAAGCTAACAATTCAAGCGGATAAAGTTTACATTGGTTGTTCAGTCAATTGTTTTGCGATATTAACTGAACTTTGCGGATTAACTGTTTTATTATTAAAGTTTTGTTTTAGCTTATTTTGGTTATGAAATCAGGTAATTTCCGTATATTAACGTTTTGTATCCTTCTGTGAACTCAGATTAGGTAAAAGATATATATTAATGTATCAGGAAATATTATTGTTCGATAATGTCACGAAGATAATGTTATTTAAGAACCACTCTTAAGCTAAATTAGATTTTCAATACAGTTTTATTGTTAGGTGACTTTTTATTCAATTATTGAATAGTTAATAGCTGCTACGCTATTTTGTAACTACCACGACCATAACCTACAAATTAACCGTTTTGTTTTGGGCCACTTTGAACTACGACAACTTCAGTTAGAGTAGGTATTTTGAATTGATATAGATAGACTTCACATATAAAACATGTTGTTCTTTTTCAAAATCATTTTATAATTCGTTATTTTTTTTATTTTTTTGTTATTTATTTATTTACATTTAACAGTTTATATACAAACATTAAACGAAAAGGTTTAAAAAGGAAAAAGAAGAATAGGTACAAAGGTGATGCTTTCACCATTGCCATTCCTGCGAAAGGAAAGCCAAATAAAAGAGACCTAGACACCTTGTGTAAAAGTTATAGGTACTTAAAATAATTTTTAATGTAACATACATACATAAATATAACTAAATAAATATGACGCTAATATATACTAAATAATATTTTAAGATAAATAATAATAAATAATTAAATGCAACTATGACGGTACAGAAAGGTAGTGTTCTTTCTATCTTCTTTTAAAAACTGTTAGAGTTTTGCAGTCCCTAACATCAGGCGGTAGTGAATTCTACATCCTAACCGCGTTCACAGTGAACGAATAGTCTGAGTAAAACTCAGTAGAGTGGGGAGGGGACCTAATGAGGTAACTAAGATGCGACCTGCAAGGAGCATCTGAGGGACGGGAATAGGAGAAGCATCCCCGCCGCTAGGAAGGTGTTTTAGGATGAAGGATGTTAAATAGCAAATACTAAATCCAAGAGTTCCTGCGAAGTCGGAGTTATTTCTTTAGGTTTTATTTATTTTTCAATAAAATGCTATATTGCCTGGTTTGCGTCATGCTCGGCGAGAATGTAATATATATCTTTGTATTTCTTCTGTAAAATTAACAACACAAATAATTTTTTTTTGTCTGACTTCACAATCTTTTCTTCCACAGTATTCGTGCTCTGTTGGTCTCCATACATCGTATTCGATCTCCTACAAGTGTATCATCACATACCACCGACGCAGACCAACCTGGCTATAGCTACCCTCATCCAGAGCCTGGCGCCGTTAAACTCAGCAGCAAATCCTTTAATATGCTGCATGTTCTCTCCTCACATTTATACTAGCCTCAGGTACGTGAAAAATTATTGAATCTCATGTTTTTTGTTTATTGAAGCATACATTCTGAGTATCTCAAAATTGTGTGGTTACGTTTACATCAAATTTAAGACCCAACTAAAATAAATGCCACCAAAAGCATCGATTAGGTTTATAAAAATGAAATTTGGTTTTTAATTTGCTATTGCTTCTTTACTGAATTGCAAAATATCACCCTTAATTAATATGACCACTCATTTCTGAAACACTCTGTATGGTAAAGAGTAAAAAAACAAGCATTTATCTAATTATTAAATTATAAACAAAAATCGATTTACAATATGTATAATAATTATGTGTATGTATATTATAAACTTATATAATATGTATCAACTTAACATCTACTGCATTTAAAAAACTGAACTCTTAACATACATTTACACTACATACAAATTCATACTCAATTTCAGACAAGTAGCACCGTACAAGTGGGTATAACTTTGTTCGCAGACGGGTTCCACCTTACAAATGGTTGTGGTGCAGCCGACGACGCAAACGACATGCGAGAGGAACCGTCCGCTCAAGATCTGACTCAACAGCCAACTCTGATCTGCTAAGTTCCACTCACGCGAAAAGATCACATTCTGTCGCAACGGTAAATAAATGCTTTATTTTCCTAATCTAAATCGCTGAACCGATTATAATGAATTTTGCAAGAGTGGTAGATGGGACGCCAATAGTTTTTTTTGTGATAAATTATGGAAGTGGGTAAAAGATTTTAATACTATAAAATGGGAACAATTCGAAAACATTTCGCGTACTACATCTGGGTGCCATTAATATTGGCGCCCAACAGCGGACGAAAGGATGAAAATATTTATATGAGTAGTATCCACTGCATTGTATTTTTAACACTTGAAAGTCTTCTGTGACAGCGATAATTTTATTCTAGCACAAAACATGCAGCTTACAATTGTTGGTCCCAACTGGGCGCCAATTGTAATCGTGGCGCCCAACAAAGCCAAATGTAATTCTAGCCCTAGATAATTCATTTCTTTCTAAATTATATTTCTCACTAATTCTTTCAGAGGTTTTTGTAGATAATTATCCCAAGGGAAAATTCTTCTGGGATAAAAAGTAGCCCATGTGCTATTATAGGCTATAATCTGTCAGTGACAATCTGCATCCGGATCTTTTAAGCTGTTCTAGCGTAATGACAGTAAAAAATATTCACCCATCCAAAGTTTCGCATAAAATATAAAAAAAGTAATATTAGCATAATTTTCATTGTGTTTCTGACTAGAGCGCCAGTATTACCTGTGGCACCCAACTGGGCCAAATATAATTCTAACAGTGTAGACGTAGTAATCATTTGAAAACTATACTGTTAATAGATATACGTTTGGACAGTATCTCATAAGATTTTTTATATAATTTCAGATACTAAACCGAGGCCGCAGTAGTAGTGTGTCCCGGCCACCCGTGGAGGCGCGCCGCACACAACTGCTGGTTCTCGTGTCGGCGCGCGACTGACAGCGCGCCGTGCTCGAGCACGCGCCCGCTCGTGACGTCATGCTCTAGCGCCAGTGCTCGGCGTGTGCGCGTTCACACGTCGCTAGTGTCTACAGAGCGAGTAGTTAACTCTCTGTGCCATGCGTAGTAGTATCACTGACTTTAGAAAAGAGCTGCTATACTTCCCATGCCGTAAATAGTGAATTTTCTTAGTAAAATGTTCACATAATTCAATTCAATCTTCTTTTCTCTGTAAATTTTTGCAAGCTGATGCCATTATGTGATCTTCAATAATTTTGTAGCCCTAAATAATTATGTCTGTACATTGAATAACGCATTTTAGGCGTACTTTGACGAATTATTGTGTAGTCAAAGGTAGTAAAAGGCACTTTAGATGTATGCTTAACTTTGTTTTAGCTAAAGATGTCTTTATAAAAATTAAATGATACACATTTAGAACCTAACTGAGAATACATTTTTTGTTTTTTAATTCTTTCAACAAAATTGTTTTAGATTGCATTTATTTTTGTAAAATAATGCAATCAGGAGTATGTAAGCATCAGTTGAAGTCTAGTCATACAGTATGCAACTATTTATTCTTATTTTAAATAATATTGTAGGGAAAATCGAAGCATTTATTTACTTCTTTGTAGCTGTAGTTTTCAATTTTAAAATCCTTAAATTTACCAAAAATGTGAGTAAAAGAGACCTCTACAATAAAAAATATAAGTTTGTAAGTTACCACAAATTCTACTAAACTTGTCTGTTTATTTAAAACAACGATTGATAGAGTTTGACTTAGCAGGTCAGAGGCTTAAAATAAATGGATTTTTCTTGTAGAATATTAATCTTTAATATATGTATATTGGGATGATGAAAACGCTAAGAAAAAAATGCCAAAATTGAATCGGATAGTTGTAAGAAATAAAATTGTTTAAAAGAGTGTAAGTATAAGGAACTGAAAAATATATATAACTACATAGACATAAGAAACTATTGTTTAAGTCATTAGTACCCGTTTTAAATAAGTATTATCGAGATTTGTAAAATTACTATACATAATTATTATAAATTAATTATAATCCTGTAAATTGTTGAGAGGCTTTTATCGAATCGCGTAGTTATAAATGTACAATTATTTTTGTACTGTGAATAAATATTATTGTAAAGAATAAATTGTCTAAAAGTATATTATTAGAGAAGCTATTAAATGTCGTATCAGTAATCTTTATTGTTTTATTACTCTTACTAATATCGAGTAATACTCATTATTAACGGGATTCGGTTGTGGTGCACCTGCTAAGTTCACCTAGGTGGACCACGGACACTTTTTATTGCCGGTGGACCACCTTTATAATATACTAGCTTTTGCCCGCAACTTCGTCTGCTTAGGCTATAGAGCTAGCGCGCAACTACAGTGTCCTTTATTCTCAACTTAGAAAATACATTATTTTGGTATCCTGATGGTTATCTTTTAAGTCAGAACTAGCTGTAAACAATAACTAACTTAAAAGATAACTCTTTACTGCGCAAGCAGGCTTCAAAAATACGAGGTCAATCACACTTTAGCCTAAAACCTACTAGATGAAAATTAAGTTATTATAATAGAAATGAAGCAGATAAACATATCTTAGCTTGTGTCTATTGAAACAAGGTACTACTTTTTTGTCAGCATTATTTTACACAGCAAGAGTAACGCCATCTATTACGTTATGCATGAACTAAGGTAGGTGCCGCCTAAATGCGTAGAGTGCAGAATCGTTTCATAAGCGACCACTGCTTCACAGCTCACAAAATAGCGCTGTTATCTTTAGTGTTCTTTTATAGTACCTAACTTAGTTAGTTTCTGTATTGAAGAGATATACAGAGAGATATTAATGAAAATGCAAAAGCGAAATTGAGGAAATCCTAAGCTTTTAAAATTTATATGTATTTATTTATTTATTTAATAATATACTTTACTTTACATCAAATTAAAAATACATAAAAGAAACCTTAAACTAAAAAAACGTTTCTACCACTACTGTTACTTTCACTAAGGCTTTCAAACGAAAGTTAAGTTTCACAAAAACATTGAGACAATTTTTCAAATGCAATCTTGCAGTGATTGGTTGAATGAGTTATCAACATGCAAACGTTTGATGTGACGGATCTGTTATTTTTCCAGAAATTTATGACAAGAGATAGTTTATACCTCTATTATTCGCTAAGAAGACATCTAAATATAATTTTAGAAGGGGCAATTTGAAAGTTCATTTCGATTCAAAAATTCGCAACCCACGCAGATTGAGTCGCAAACAACGCAATAGAAAAACGTTTAAAAAAACAGCTTATCCTGTATTTGCTTATCGTGTGTGAAATTAGTCTAGACTTCAGAGGTCGTAGTACGAGTTATTTTTACGTACTCGATAGTGTTGACGGAAACGTTCACGTATGTCAAATGGTATGGAAAAATATCGGTTGTCAGGTTGTCACCCGTGCGGCGATTATTCTATTTCTATCCAAATTGACGTTTACGCCATCAGTCCCATACTAACCCAGTAGGTGTTCAACTGTACCAACTAATCGAAGAATATAGTCTCTATGTACTGTTTGTATACCATAAAAACTTGCTTTCCTAATCCACATTAGACATTGGCAGAATTTTAGCTCTACTTGCCATGTAAAAATGTTGAATAGGATAGAAATTCACGCTATCGCAATCGAGAACGTTGAAAAATTCGCACTAAAGTCATTAATTGCCCACAATTAAAAGACTGGATTAGAAATGAATACTAACGAATAAAAATGTTTTATACGACTGTAAAACTTTCATCATAGCAGTGTTTGCTATGATAGTTGATGGTTATAAAATATTTTAATGCTCGAAGTTATTTTTGTAACATCTGATAGAATTTGTTGTTTGCCTTAAAAAAAGATTAGGTACTATACATTGCGTTTAAAATATCCGTAACGATTACGAAAACCCCGTAGTTTGATGACTGTTCATTACATTGCGTTTAAAATATCCGTAACGATTACGAAAACCCCGTAGTTTGATGACTGTTCATATTTTATATGAGTTTCTTTCGGTATTTCTTAGTTTGTTACGCTGTTTCTTATCAGGATAGTCAGCAAGGAAACGCCGTCCACATCTAGTTTAAAACGACAAAAAAAATCAGTATTATTTACAACTTACATACAAAATAAACATCATTACATCATCTACAAAAACGGTGCTTTTTATGCCTAAAAATAAAAGTCGTTTCTCAGAAAAAATATATTTTTGGACAATGTAGTAGATACTTCAGTCAGTGCGCCGATTTCGACAATGTGATGAGGTCTTTTTACTCTTCGAATAGGTACCTACTCGGTTTAAACAAAGATAAAAATTGAATGAAATTTTGTGTCTGAATAAAACTGAAAATTATATTATCAAAACACTTTTTCGATGCGCGAAATACTATGGAGAAATGGTTTTTCAAAGTAAAAGCATACGTCTTTTTTTTGTTTTTTTTTTTAGCTTCATACGTTTAAAGTTTGTGGCTAAATAATAACAGCCGCACAGGTCGATCTTCAAGGTTAAGCAACCATCTTAACATACCGAGTTTTCTCCGTGCCTCGATAATCACGTTAAGCTGTTGGTCCCGGGTGTCATTTGGAGATCTTTTGCAGTCGTTACGGATAGTCAGATCCCAGAAAATCTGACACCATGAGTCTTGCCAAGGAGTACCGTCTTACCTAATTAATGGGTTGTGGAGGTCTGGTAGGCGGCCGCACCACGTAAAATACTGGTATTCAGCTGAATTCGGTTTGATTGGAAGCCGACCTCAGTTGGGAAAAATTTGTAAAAAACTATGTAACTATGTTGTTAACAAATGCAAGTAGGTCACAGCTCAAGGAAATATCTATAAATTTAGATAGTATAAGAAGTCGCTATAAATATTAATATAAACAAATATACGTTGAAGGGATCAAGTTATAAAACGCATCGTTAACCTGATCTGAAATTAAACTGAGCAGTTCTAAATATTTTATCGTCTGAGATTAAGTTTCATTGTTTTAATCTTAAGATGCAAAATATTTAAGGAACGTTTCGTTGGGAAAATAAATAAATTTAATTACAGATAGTTGACACAATAATATTAAATTATTAAAAAAATTTTATTGAAAATGAGTATTCTGACAGTGATCGTCGAATGTTACTGCAAAGTATATTATGTAAATGATATTTAAATGGTTCAGAACGATTATAATATTTTTTATCATTATTTTTATTTTAAAAATGATAGATTTTTTCCTGTAATCTATAGGTAAAGATCTATGCCTATATTGTTTTTCAAAATTTTAGTCTCAGTAGTTTCGTCTAATTTCTTGAATAAATTCAGAACCTTATATTTTAAAATTATTAAGAAATATGCTGAAAACTCTCACAGTAAGCACTTTCTTTTGATACATCACACGATATTGTTCAAAAAACTTTTTTTTTAATTTTCTAATAAGACCCCCAAAAGTGTCTCACCTACTAAAAAAATAATAATTTTCGTAACGCGTTCGTGTTTGGGTCACAGAAGTTCATATGTGGACAAAATTCAAGAGAATTGGTCCAGGGGATCTCGAGAAAACTGGCTGTGACAGACGGACAGACAGATAGACCCGAGTGATCCTATAAGGGTTCCGTTTTTGGTTCGAAACCCTAAGAAGTGTCGAAAAACTGCAAACAGTACCATACCATTATAACATAGGTTTACGTAGGCTTTGCGCTACGAGGCTACGAATGCTACAAGCTACGAAAAGATATGCTACGCAATAGTCTAAAATTATTATACAGAACTAACTTCTGACACTTGAACCTGAACTGATTTCGCCCGCATGAATATCAGAAATCATGCCAAGGGAACTTATTCCAGGATAAAAAGTACCCTATGTGCTATTCCGGAACATGTTCTAACTGCGTGGAAAATTTCGTCCATATCAACGAAATCTTTTAAACGTGAAAGAGTTAAACGTCTATTTGTAATAAATAATTAATTATAGTGTTGATACGATGTACAATATTTTTATTGATAAAAATTTACACTATTGGACAAACGGAGAACACGCTTTTTCATTTGTAATATTTTTTTGATAATTCCCCTCCCCCCCCCCCCCCCCCCTTAAAAGACACAAAGTCACGTTCGTCGTGTTCGTCAATTCAAAGCAAGTTATGTGATTGGTTGAATCAGTTTTTACCCGCCAATCGAACACTGGTCCAGCGTTTCATTTGTGTTCGGTCGATATTTATTTCTAGTGGCTGGGGTTTAGGCTAATCTTTATTCCAAATAAGGGACAGATTTTGTGGGGCCACGGCACTGAAGTCGCGAGAAAAGAAAAGTCTTAAATACTGCTATAGATTCTAAGGTATACCCCTACCGAACAATAACACCATCGGTGGTTTTATATCCTCATTTTTTCACACGCATGAGACATATTTATTCGTTATGCGTCGCTAGGTGGCGGCACCCGTGGCTGAGAATTCTGATTAGGAATGTACTCTTAAACGTATTAACGAAAATAGACAAGATTCATGAAAATATGGCTTTTATTTCCTGTTATCTATTATTGAGAGCCAGTTTTGTATATTTTGTTTGTCTTTAGACATTGGCTCTTTGATTTAGAAACAATACCATTTTATTTATTAACTAAATCCCTCCTACAACCATCATTTTATTGTTTTTTTTTATTTCTTTTTATTATTTATTTAACAGACAGATGTGTTGCTGGGGAGTTTGTTGGTCACTTCTTTTCCACAGTTAAAACACTAGCAAGTGGTAACGGGCGGGCGTTTAACCGGGACTGTCTTTTGTAAAACTTGACGTTCAAAAAGTGCTGGACTTTTGAATTTCCCAACTAAGAGTGTGTATTCCGTCCACTAGCGCCACCAATCGTTTTTTAATAATTGTGGTAAATTTAAGACACGTAGATAAAAAACCGCTCTGTAGTGCACTGAAGAAATGTATCTATTATTTTTTGACAGCTATTTTTAATACATAACTCACGGCTAAATAGCCAAAACGGCAATTATTGCTAAAAGTGGCCACTTTTAGCAAAAATATCGACTTTGGCAACTATTTATGTTCTAAAGTACAAAACATAACTCTCAAAACATAATAAATACATTTCTTCAGTGCACTACAGAGCGGTTTTTTATCTACGTGTCTTAAATTTACCACAAATAATAAAAAACGATTGGCGGCGCTAGTGGACGGAATACACGCTCTTAAATAGCACGGTCTTGAAAACTTTATTCTAAACTTTAAATAAAATATTAAACCCATCTTATTTTAAGTTAAATTTAATAATTTGTTTCTTTGGATTTCATCTATAAAACAGCAAATTTTAAACAAAATCCGTGAACTCGAAAAAAAAAGTTTTTTTTATTTCTTACGACTTTCAACGTGGAAACAATGCGTCTTAAATGTACGCAGTATCCCGTAGTCCCCAGGAAAAAATATGATTTACCATGTAAAACAATAGTCTTTAAAATTATATCAAATCAATTCAATTTAACACCCCATCCCTCACAAGCATAATAACTATAGATAATTGAAAATTCTTCAAGACTCTACCAACTCTGAACTAGGCTAAAGTTGGCGATACTCGGAAAAGTTGAGAGGGCACTCAACTCGAGAGAATTTCAATTTAACTATTCACATATACCAAGTATTGGGAGCAAGAACGACGTGCGACGCGAATTTTGTCGCTTCTGTCGAAGAGTAAGTACATAGATGTAGAGAATGGATTGATATTTCCTTACCAAGGTATGAAGTGATTACGATAGAAAGGTGTGAGGGAGAAAGTGATCATATAATAGGGATGCGGTACAGAGAATAAAGTCTCGCAAACTTCCATGAAATGGGCGCCTTCTCCAACCAAACGGGTTTTATGTCTGGTGGGCAACTGGCCGATACATGATATTTGGATTGTTGTAAATGTTCCAATTGCACGGAATGTTCTTTGCTGCCGTCTAAATTTAGCTTTGTAAGTTTTTCTTGTGATAATTATTATATCGTTTATTTATAAAATAGCACACATTTACAATCTAATATCTTAAAATATTGTTAAAGAACACAGTTGCTTATTTGCCTGAACTAGGTTGAAAGTTGTGTTTCAGGCTGGATAGTGCCTATGTAAATATTAATAATTAAAGGACACATGATGTTTTATTTACATACAAAATGAAGTTCTTTTGTCTCTTCGTAAGAGATACTTATTAAATATTGCACAATTGTCTTCTTATAGTTATAATAGTTTAACTTTTAGATACTTAGTTTCTTATTTAATCTAATCTATAGAAATGGACCTAAAAACGTAAAAAATCTTTTTACAAAACATACTTTGAAAATTAATTAGAGTCGCACACAATATCATTCCGTTTCTTATTAGTTTTTTCGGTTTCGTAAGTAAGCATGGTGTGCTGTTTTAATACCAAGTGCATAATAGTGCGATAGCATTGATTCCGCTAGAATGTGGCCAAAGTCTTGACAATCTGGCATTCTCCAGCGATAACGGTTGCCGAATAGTCAGAAATGTGCGTTTTATATGAAATATTACGTTACCGTTATCATGATCATGTCAGCCAAAAGACGTCCATAGTTGGAAATCAGGCCTCCCTCAAGTGTCGCCACATCTACTGGTCCTGTTCGTCTTGAATCTAACGGACTCCCGCCGCCTAATTGTGTAACCTTTTTTCGCAAAGGCACTCCAATTCCTTTGTCGATCCCTTTCTGTAAAAAACTATGAACGTGATTTGATACATAAGGTGCATTGCACAATTCGGAAGTCATTATTTTAAGCGAATCGTAGGTCGATACATAATTGGCGATCTATCTTATAGGAGACCATGCAACGTTGCTTAATCGGATAAGCAGTCAGCACTCCAGAACCTTTTGACTTATAAGCTGTATGTTATGCGAGCATTTATCACTTGGCCAGATCTCAAACAGATCTATAATTGCTTACACCGATGGATTGTCACTTTGACAAGCGCCCTAGTCGTTGGATATCACTATTATAAAACAAAGTCCTCCACCGCGTCTGTCTGTTTGCGATAAACTCAAAAACTGCTGCACCGATTTTCATGCTGTTTTCACAAATGGATAAAACGGTTACCAAGGCAGGTTTTAGTATGTTACTTATTATTTTATGTTGTTGTTTCTCTTTTTTTATAATGTGTTTTTTGCTGTTGTGTTGTGTCTGTGTCGAATAAATGTTTTCTATTCTGTTCTACATATTCTATTCTTATATAATTTGTCAAGTGGGCAATGTCGCGAACTTTATTTTGACACTGGCTTTCGGTGTCACCTGCTTTAACTGCCTACGTGGTCGAGGTTTAGGCATTTGCCTTGTGACTCTATTTCCACGGGAAAGCATACTTTGTCAAGTTGTTTTCTGGTTTGGCTAAGACATTGCAGGCTTATATCAACTGATTATCTGATGAAAAAGATGATTTTGTGGTTTAAAAGGCACGTAATAGCCGGTGGTACCGGCTGCCACCTGGCAGTCGTCAAATAAACCATGTGAGGTCCTTTAGACGGTTTAGAAACTCTGACACTAGAGTGAACGAACTCACGCGCCTTCGCCCCCGCGCTCCTTGTCCGCTGAGTTAGTGTACGCGGCCTTAGACCTTACTGACCACACGATAAGGAACTTACAGAAATGGGACAGGTATCGGCCTCAGAGTTTCATCTAAGAATAAATATAAAATTAATTATACTAATATCAATGCAGAAAATGCAAGCGAATGAATAATAAAACAACTAAAAATGTAAAGTAATCCAAAAATAATTGTGATGGTAAAATATTTAAAAATAGTAACTAGTTGAACAGGAAATACTAACATTTTTAAAGGAAAATCAAAAATAACAATTATTACAAAAAACGCTCTTCCTCTCTCCTAATAATTTAAAGTTTTGCTGTGCCCGACAGGGTCCATAATTGTTTCTAATTATTAATTTAACCAATAAACTATTTGAGATTTGAATTCTTTGTCTCTTTCTACAAAATGGTAAATTTTATACGAGTACAGTTCAGACCATTCTCCTTGTCTAGGGGTCGCGCCGACGTCGTGACGAAGAGAGACGGATTCTGTTGCGTCGGTCGCATCGCATCGTATAAGCTAAACGTTCAACCGGTGACAGTTTTAGGTGTCTCTGCAGTAAGATGGTTCGAAATGTATTGGATTTTGGGATCGAGTTAATAGGTTTATTTTAAGTGACGCATTTGCGAGCCCCCTTGACAAATTAGAAAATAATATTTTGGTATAAAATTAATATATCCGGTTCACAGTTCCATAAACAACATGTGGTCTGCGCCGTTTGTTAACTATTGTGTCAGCTGTGCGGAAAACGCAAAACAGGCTTAGAAAAAACATGCCTTTTTCTCAACTAAATCTTGGAGTCATCTTCTAACCTCGCTGTATGCAGCTGATTACCAGAATTTAACAGGGAGCGACTGCCTTTGACCTCCAAAACCCACTAACGGGGATATTGTGTTAAAAAGCCGTCATTAGTCTTACCCAGTGGTAAGAGTGCCTGTCCATTACAGCGGAGCAAGGCAGCGGAAAGGAGAACCGGAGAAATATTAACGAATCATTGCAAACAAAATGTCAGTGACTCACGTGGTGCGGAAATTTTATGCAATTCCATTGATTAAAATTTCTCCGTTTCTCCGCACCGACAGGCACCCTAATGTAAGCGTTTCAGTCTACCCGTAATGACTTTTTAAGATCTACAAATGTCTGGCAAAATCAACATGTTTCAAAAATCTTTTTAATTTAATACATAAAATGACTAATCGCTTTCAAGTCTCACCAATAACACGAACAAGTTTTTATAAAATACTAGATGATGCCCGCGGCTTTGCCCGCTTGTCAAATTATACCGCGTGTATCTGACATCGACGCACAAACGATTTCCATGGGTCCAGGGCATGATTCTGGACACCTTAGACTTAGAATTTTTCGTCGGTTTTTTTCTCATTTTTTCTTTTTTTTCAAGGGTTTTTTTACTTTAGACTGCTCATAATTGTTATTCTGACCTAACCCAATGAGATTTTTAATAAAAAAATAATTAATTAACTACTTTCACTAAAAGTCTGAATAAAAATGAAAAAATGAGAAAAGAACCGACGAAAAATTCCAACACTGGGGTGTCCAGAATCATGCCCTGGACCCATGGAAATCGTTTGTGCGTCGATGTCAGATACACGCGGTATACTAAAACCTTCCTCAAGAACCACTCTATCCATTGGTGGAAACAATATAAAAATCTGTGCAGGAGTTTTTGAGCTTATCGCGAACAGACACAGACAGACGCAGCGGAGGACTTTGGTCTATAATATGTAGGTAGTGATGTAAAAATTCGTAAAATTTTGTAAATATCTGTGTGCCAATTCTACTAATTTTCACATTCGCATCGCATTCGTAGCTCAATCGCAATCTGTCAAAAAATTATGAAAATTAAGGCTTTTTTGACAGTTTGTGATTGACATGCGAATGTGACAGTTGTTTAAAAAGTAGTAGAAATGGCTGTCTGATTTCTGCAGCTAGCGACATTTATGCATCTACAACTAAGTTTGCTCACTTGAAGTAGGTAAGTTTCTAACTGTTAGCATCTAAGTTTATTGCCTAAGTTGCAGTCAGACCCTATCGCTGTTTAATATATTATTCGAGTAAGTGGATGCGAATTCGACAGTTCTCAGAACGATATGTGTGGAGTTAGATAGTTCTATTTTCATTGGAGGCGAATATTTTTGAAAGTTTTTCAGATAAGCGCTGTGGAATGGAACAAAATATTCAAAAGCGTTAAATTATTAGTATTGCTCAGCTATTTCAATATTTTGTTGAATCGACTAAAGGTTTAGCTGTCACGTTTGCAAATACGCTAAGCGCGAAAAATATCTTATTATTAAAAATATTTATTCTTTGTAAGTATTTGAATGAAAAATTACTTTGTAACTTCAGTATTTATCGATGAAACTGTGGAACCCGCAAAGAAATACCGAACTTTTTCATTGATTTATACTTCCTTCTTACTACTTCATCATCATTCTCCGCCTGGATTTTTTTTTCTATTGCTGGGGATCAAATGACTTCTACCGCTCTAGGTGGAGCGGAAGGGAGTGTCAGACTCTTTATTTTATTTATTTATTTATTACAGCTTGGAGGACTTACAGCTTAAACAAACTAAAAATAATAAACAAACATAAACGACAGAAAGCCAATTACAAGTCCTCACGTATAGTGTCAGACTTAAAATTGTGAAGTGAGCATAACAATCTTTACTTCTTAATTGAGTAGTAACTAGAAACCTTTAATTAAATAATAAAAACATTACAGAAAAAATAAGGATACAATTAAAGGACTTCTTAAAAAACCTGAGGCTTATACGTCTTCTGGCCGACGCCACGCTAGTCATAAAGGGATCCAAGTCATGCTGCTTACACATATTATTGAACTCTTACTGGATAAAACCCATACGTGTTCCTCTTAATGCCCTTCGCGTTCCAGGGCCGCGGTGAGTCTTTCGAACAAATCAAGCAACCCAGCAGAAGAGCTGGACTGAATCCAAGATGTTTTCAAACTTGCATGGCCAGAGAGCTTACATGTGTGCCAAAATGTGCCCCCAAAAATAAAATCAGTGCCCCTTCAGATTTACGAGATATTGCATTTCCTGCTGGAGTAACGTTTTGATGAATCGTATATCTCTAAAACCATTGCATGTGCCCATGTAGAATAAACATACACGGGTAGCTCTTAATGTGTGCCCCTATGTGCCCCAAATTAGATTTAAGAAAATATTTATAGTTTTCAAGTTATCGCGGTTTTATGAAAACCCGAAAAAACATCGCAGCGACTAAATGAGACAAGGTATAAGTTCGCTGAAAACTGTATTCGGTCCTTCTTGACGCTAATAATAACCAAACAAAGTTTCAAAACCATCGTGGTGGCAACATTGTCGTCCATCTCGCACCCAGAGGACATGCCCGTAGTTCCTAATTACTACAAAAATGATCGTTTACAACTATATTAGCTTACCTACATTAGGTCTGTATGAGTTCCCTACAATCCGAAACTGCTTTCACGAATTATCTCTTCATCCAGAACCATTCGTAAATCGTACCCATGTTCAGTTCCTCTACAGGCAAATGACAGCGGAGCCGACCCTCAGATTACCAGTAAACTATTTTAAATGGAGGCCCAACCAGGTCATTAGTACCCCTGTCGGTTATGTATTACCTTAAACTTGATTGTAACGAGTGGGTACATTTCGTTTGTGTTAGATTTGAGGTAGTTTTTGATCTGGCTTTACAGATTATAATGGTGGAAATTTTAGCACCCTTACATAACAAGTCATTGCCATTATGATTCTGTTGTGGAAAAGAGATAGCGTTATTCGTCCTGTATAGCTTCGTCTGTCTCTCACACAATTCATCATCTGCCTAACCGTTTCCCAACTATATTGGGGTCGGCTTCCAGTCAAACCGGATTCAGCTGAATACCAATATTTTACGTGGAGCGGCCGCCTATCAGACCTCCACAACCCATTAACTGGGTAACACGGTACTCCTTGGCAAGACTATCTACACGGTACTACTTGGATAGTCAGAAGCCCGAAAATCTGACACCAGTCAGATTTTCTGGCTTCTGACTATCCGTAACGACTGCCAAAGATCTTCAAATGACAGCCGGGACCAACAGCTTCACGTGCTTTTCGAGGCACGGAGGAAACTCGGTATGTTAATATGGTCACCCATCGACAGACCAACCTCGGCAAGCGTTGCTTAACCTTGAAGATCGACCTGTGCGGCTGTTATTATTTAGCCTAAGCTTGTCGTGTGTTGACCCCTGCTGAAACAAAATTTTATTTTTTTACCAATTAGGAGGTGTATAAAAATTCTCATTTTATTGAATGTGTCTGTGCATCGTGGTTATGATGTGAAGTTTCGACATCAAAACTGCTTACCCTCAAAAATTGTGTTTTTGATTTATAGATGAAAACCTGTTTTTATTCGTTTTGCTAAACACGAGTCGTTCCACTACATGGACTAAAACTCATATTTTAACAAAAACCGAAAATGTAAGTCTAAAAAATCTTTTAGTTGAAATTTAAACATACATTTTCACGAACAAATATATTGGCTTACAGAGATATTCGCCAATAATTTATAGCACTGCAATCAAACGCACTGGTTCAATCTAAAATATCGGCTGAAACCGGTCAAATAGGGCGAAACCAATAAATAACTTCTCCAACATTTTGCTGAAACGGTCACATTTCAGACAAATGTGTCCATAATAAGATTTATAGCGATACTCTTGAGGATCACGGTCCGATACAATGTATTGGGAAAGCGTCTGAAGCGTCTTATCTGTTTAAATTTTTTGAATTCCCATCAAAAGGTTTCTGATTAGTACTACCGAGTTACCTATTAACAAAGTTATGGAGATCAGCAGGCGCGAATGATTTTCAACCGACTTTCAAAAAAGGAGGAGGTTCTCAATTCCGCGGGTATTTTTTATGTATGTACATCGATTACTCCGATTTGTGTGATTCTTTTTTAGTTCGATGCCGCACACTTGCCCTTTGGTCCCGTAAAGTAGTTGTTCATTAACAGAATATTAACATTTATCTACAAGAAAAGCCTTGAGTTATATTTTTTTATATATTATATATAATTTATTAAGTACATTGGACCCGTACAAATGACACTTTTCCTTATTAGTGCAGTTTTATAACCACCGGCATTCAAAAGGTCTTTATACTGACTTGTCATGGTGCCTTTGTCAGCGGGCAGTATAATATAGTCAAGAACTGTAATAATTTGAAATCTTCATACACTGTTTATTTCTGTTGCTCCCAGTGAACTTAATAATTTTCTGTAATTAGCGCTACCGTTAGTATTATTCACGTTACATAAAATAAGTCCAAAATTATTCAAACTTTACCTACACTAAAAAGCACGTGGGTACCACTTATATGTGTACCAAATAAAGTAGGTACATTATGTACAACACGAAAATATGTATTTAAATTTTCATCGACGAGACACGCACTCGTCAGAGAATTTTAACACTACGTTGTGTAGTTGCAGTTTTAGATCAGCGCCACCTCTTGACCGATACTGGAACGAATGCTTTTTTTTATTTATTTTTTTATACAAAACGGGGAAACTCTTGGCCCAAATCTCACCTGATGGAAGGTAATGATTAGGCCGAAGATGGAAGCGAGTTTCACCCGGAATCCTCTTACACAGAGGAACTGGCTATCATACCTCTAACTGCCGGAACACAACAATGCTGTTAACATAGTTGTTATGGCGACAGACTTAGACATGATGGTGGTAGCTTGCCAGGCGGACTTAGAACAAGACGTACCACCTACCAAACCGAGCAAAAAATTTGCCTCCGCTGGGAATCGAACCCAGGACCTCTGGGTCTGAATCAGGTGGTATAACCACTAGACCACGGAGGCGGTTAGTGTCATCTGTTTAGCACCACCCGGGGACCACGTGTAGGGATTCGCTGAAGGGTATTCTCCTACGGACGCGTAGAGTGTGCTATTTAGAGACATCGGCTGAAAATGCAATGATATACAATTAATTTTGTGCTTATTGCAAAATAGTTGAGCTCAACCGTTCAAAACCTATTAATAATTTAACAGTTTTTTCAACCAGTTGACCATTGACGATTAACAGTTAAATTACGTTAACCAGAAAACCATCAATGACCCATGCCTAGTACAGACCACGAGGTACGCGGCGGCGGCGGGCGGTGGAGTGGCGTGGTGGGGGTGCTCGATGAGGGTAACCGTTTTCATGCTCACCACGTGGCGTCACTGGCGAGGAAGGTCCTAAAGTCACTTTGTATTTTTTTTTTTTTGCGCAATGAGCGTTTTCGATTTTAAAGCGTAAATGATAATAATTATTCTCGTATGTACAGTGGTTTCTGTCGAGGACAGTAGTAAAGACAGTGTATTTACGCTGAACCATTAAAAATACCTTTCAATAATCTCATGATAGGAGAACCTAAATGAAAAAAGGACGCAAAAACAATGAAAAAAATATATAAAGTTATCGTTTTGAAATAAAAATATGTAGAGATTCTCAAACAGAATTTTTTAACCTACAAGATGGATTATCAAAACGAGTCTGTAAGTTCGCGCGTCGAGATTACGCGCACCCCCAGAATTACGTACGGCACGGGACACAGTGTGTAATAACCCGACTTTCGTGTCACCGTGTTTTTATTCAAGTAATCGACACGTGGTCCCCGGGTGGTGCTAAACAGGTGACACTAACCGCCTCCGTGGTCTAGTGGTTATACCACTCGATTCAGACCCAGAGGTCCCGGGTTCAATTCCCAGTGGGGGCAAATTTTTTGCTCGGTTTGGTTGGTGGTAGGACTTCTAAGTCCGCCTGGCAAGCTACCACCATCATGTCTAAGTCTGTCGCCATAACAACAATGTTAACAGCATTGTTGTGTTCCGGCAATTAGAGATATGATAGCCAGTTCCTCTATGTTAGAGGATTCCGGGTGAAACTCGCTTCCATCTTCGGCCTAATCATCACTTTCCATCAGGTGAGATTTGGGCCAAGAGTTTCCCCGTTTTAAATAAAAAAAAAAAAAAAAAAAAAAATATCGACAGTTTCGATTCGAATCGAGAGTGTAACTTCAGCTTCACTACGATTTGTAGTTCTTTTTTAAATATCAAAGTTTTAATAATCTTATTTCAAAAACCAAAAGAAAACATATTCCAGTTTCTATTTTTTCCATTAATTGCATGTACAATAACCTACCGTTCCATCAAATTCTGTTGCTTTAGTGATTGGAACGTGATTTTTTCGTGAAATTTCAACAGAAGCCACACACAACAGATCACAGAATCTACTGAATCTTAAAACTGGTCGTGATAGACAGACAGACCATCAGAAACCTTAATAAAGAGTTAACATTCAATCAAACAAAATTGCCCAATATCACGATATAACCTAATATCCTACCCCCTTATACAAAAAAATAGAAAAACCCTTTTAACGGGAAAAGAATTAATCAAATCGTTTTATTGCTCCCGTCTATATCAAACAAAAAAAAACCCTCTTGTAATTGGTATACAAAATGGAACCCAAAAAACGAGCTAACGAATCCTTTTATCTACTGAACTCAAATCCATCGCTCGGTTTGAGAAACGTTCAATCAATAGGTACCTATCGATGATATATAAAACTATAGATACGTTGTCCGCACTCTAAAATGACAACATGAAATGAAGCCAATTGGCCACATCGCTCTTAGTTACGCACCAACCTGTCGCGCGACACTACGTTTGTTTTGATGTCAATTTGACTATTACTTATCCTGTGAGTAACTGAAGATGTATATTTATCTCCCTCTAGCAACAGGCATCCCGCCGTACGGTTACATATTTTCTTTCTCTTTCTTCATGCGTATTAGTAGCTATCTAGTATTTTCGCCGTTTTTAAGCGCCGCGATGTAGGTTTATGACGTGTCTATATTTAATACGTCATTTTCGTTATACAAAACAGTTTGTAAAATTTTACAAAAATATGACTGGAAATAAACTTTGCAATTCATTGATGATACTCATCAGTGTGTTGCAAAGTTGGATATACCATGTATCTTAGTTGGAAAAAGGGACTAAACCCTTACATGTCACAAGTGGTAGAATGTGGATGTACTATTATAGTTTCATTGCTATACAATTCAAATGCAGCTTTACTCTTCTGAGAATATCTTCTGAATTTCATCACACAAACAGCAACTGAATTGAGTCCAGTCTTGAGCATCGACGCCGAGTTGCTAGCCTGTCAGTTTTCTACTGGTTGTATTTTGGGGAATGAGCTATGGAATGAAAAGCTGCGCCAACTGATGTATTCTCGACGGATTTCGAAAAACCTTCATCCTCTTCGTCTCGCTGGCAAGACACTTTATTCTTGTGCTCAATACGTTTTCACTTCCACGGCCCAGTGCCACAGTTCGCTGCTGTAAGTGGGTTTCCTCAAAGTGGGACTGCCGTTTTCTTGAAGCTTCTGTTTTCCAGCCATTGCGTTTATGGTTGCCTAATCCAAAACTTGTTGTAGATAACTGTCATTAAGTAACTACAGTTTCCAGTTTTCAGTTCAGTACCTACTCTTTTCTCTGTATAGGTACATTTTCCTTTTTTTTTTAATTTCTTGTGTACATAAATAAATACAGTTGGTATACAAGATTTACGAGGACATTTTTGACGTTTTTGGTAGAATAGTTTGTACCTAATCATCATCATCATATCAGCCGAGGTCACCACAACAACCGGCCCTGTGTGTCTCGCATCCATCGGCTATCCGGGACCCTCACCAGGTTATCAGTCCACCTTGTGGGAGGCCTTCCAACGTTGCGTCTTCCGGCTCGCGATCGCCACTCCAGAGGGGCTAGCACGAATATTTTGACGTATAGTAACGTTAACGTAAGTGAATTTTGAATATGAAAAACTACAACCCCATAGTGTTTTGGTTTAATTTTATGGGACATACACAATTAAAATCACTTAAAAATATGAATATGGTATCTAATTCAAATGAATGTTATGTGCGAAACGAGTATTGTAGCTATGGTAAAATTTTACGTCACGTTACTATATGTCAAAAATATTCGTATAGATCTGAGTGTCTAATCTTGAATTTGTCGATAGACATTGGCCACAAAAATAAATATACACAGAAAATGATTTATCTTTAGGTACAACTTTATCGCCGAGTATAAATCAAAGAAATGTAAACAAATCGGAAAACGTTTTTATATAAATAGAAAAGTTATAATTTGATCGAATGTAGCAAAATACCATTACCAACTGAGATTCAGCGGTTGAAAGGAACGATATTGGAAGACACAAAATGTGAATGGAAATTGTCAGGAACGGGATTCAAGATGGCGACCGAACCTTTTTGACAGATCAAGTCCGTCCTTTAAGTGTTCAGATAAAAGTATCGTGTGATGGAATTACGTCTTAAATTCTGTATAGGTGAATTTATTTTTTCTAGGTACGTGAATTCTCGATTCGGTTGATAAGGTGGTTAAATATGGTTTAAATGTTTGGTGTTCTTATTTTTATTTAATAACTTTTAAAATAATTACATTTGATTTAATTTTCGTATGTTATCACCTGTTGCTATAACACCATAAGATATACCTCTGTGAGTTATTGTTTCTTTTCAAGTAATCTACAGTTGATATTACATAAATTAAACGAATGTTAGAGCATATGTTGAAACATATATATAATGCATGTTGTTGTATTAAATTACATTATATAAAATAATTTCTTCTAGTATTGGCATTTACTACCCAATTTGGCCAGCCCTCAATTGGCCAATAATTTAAGATAATCGTAACAAATAACATACCAATAAGATGAACCTATTGCTTTATGCATTTTATTACTAGGGCTGAGTAGCTTATTGTGGTTAGTTTTGCCAACTGTTTCACATTACCATACTTTTCAACACAGGGCTGGATTTGGTGAACATTTATGTCCAGTGCATGATGCAATCGCGTTTCTTCGCACAGAGTTTGTTCACAGTTACATATTTTACCATCAATCTGATTCACCACACTCACATTACATGAAAGAGCAGTGTTAAAATCACTTTTTTGTTGCATATAAGTTGTTCGTAAGTACAACTATTGACTGTGCAAAATGTTTAATTCAATAAACAATTTATTTAAACAATATCTGTTTACACCCTTAAGTGATATACACTGCTTGAGTCTCTTATAAAAATAAACCAAATCCATCCCCCTCACACAACCGCTAGCAAAATTAAATCATAAAAAGGTCGACCCAACACTTTGACCTTGGAGTGTGACCCTCTGCCCTTGGGGTGACGGGTAACCACTCACAGATCCGGGCCCCGGGCTGTGTCATTACAATATCACCAGCCATGCATCGACCATTGTACCTACTGATGACCTGATATCCTTCGTCTCTCTTTTGTCTGTGTTCTGAAGAGCTTGTTTTCTCGCGTTGGATTCGGGTCTACCTATAACATGTTGCTGTGGAGCATTACGCCTAGCTTTTTCCAAATAAACAGGTGAATTTTTAAAATGTGTCTGATTGGCTAAAGCCGAACCGTCCAAACAATTCTCAATTTTGAACAAAAAATTATGTTTATTTTTCATTAAAATCGGGCCTGAGAATCTACAACTGCATCATTACAAAAAAAATATCAGTCACGGTTTAGATGGGAAGGTTTAGTCAGTAATAGTAATTTTCTAAAAATGGGCGCTTTCCTTTGGTATGCCATGTGTAATAATTTCCAAGAATTTGATCCTTAGTAGTGATACATTCGGATAGTTTAACACGTTCAACGCGGAACGAGATCTTTTAGTTCTCGTTTATGACGTTTCAGTATCGCGCAAGTGAAATCCTATGTCCATCTCGTTTCGGCAAATGATATTTCTGTATGTTAGAGTGAGATAAATATATTTTCTGATGTTAGGTACTTCGGGTGTAGTATTTTTTTGAATGAAAACGAACGAGATCTGATAGTTCTAGTTGCGACCAAATAGTAAAATTTTGCATCTAGTGCGGAACGAGAACTAAAGGATCTCGTTGCCATCTCGTGCGAAGCTCGATGAGAAAAGAATTAGTGCCGTGATAACTTTCGATGAGTGCACGTCAAGTACGCTGTAATCACGACGAATCGCAATTGACCATCCGGAATTGACCATCGAACACAAATATATAGTAAATACCAAGAAGAGACATTGTGTGAGTTGCTACGAAAAGACACGAAGAACAATGACTAGCAAAGAAGCTGATAAAAAGACAAAACAGGTTAAAGGTTTCTGTGTGAAATGTAAAAAAACTATGTGTCTTCCGTGTTTTAATGAAAAACATTGACATTTTTTGTACAAAATAAAATAGTTATTAAGTTTCTAATGCCTTACTTTTGTGTTGTGTTTAGAATAAATGATCCTGTATCGATAATGTTGTTTTTCTTATTGTTTCCCACCACTATTTTTTTATCGACACTGTGCAATATCGGCGAAACGAGATCTAAGAGTACTCGCATTTTTTTGCTATCATGTGCGGAACGAGATCCAAAAGTTCTCGTTTTTTATTTAGAATATTTTCCAGTATTTTGTTTTAGATAACTTGAGGCGGTGAAAACGAACTCAAAGGTCTGTTCATCCCATACCTGCACATACAAAAAAAAAATAAGATTATTCAAATTTCATAGAGATATTGAGGTTTGAAGTGACCAAGTCGTACGCGATCTATTGGATCTCGTTGTGTCATTCCTTGTGGAATACAACGAGGACTTTTAGATCTCGTTGCGTCATATTAACTAGATGCATAAATGGGCTTCCGCGATGAACGTGTTAATAAAACAGTGTTATTTTTTTCTAAATCATCCGGTTCGATTCCTGGCTAGAAAACCGATTTAAAATAAATTATTATATGTGCTATTCTTAATTCTTACCGATATTCATTTCAATCTCGTTTCTTTTGTATTTCAAAAAGTTGAGTCAACATTATTAATGTGTGGCGACTAAATTGTAGGAACATGTTTTCATTCTAGAACATAACCCATTTTTTGGGTTCCGTAGCCAAATGGCAAAAACGGAACCCTTATAGATTCGTCATGTCTGTCTATCTGTCTGTCCATCCGTATGTCACTGCCACTTTTCTCCGAAACTATAAGAACTATACTGTTGAAATTTGGTAAGTAGATGTATTCTGTGAACCGCATTTTACGATTTTCACACAAAAATAGAAAAAAAAAACAACCAATATGTTTTTCATTTTACCCCATACTTAGAACTGAAACTCAAAAAAAAAATTATCATTAACCCTTACGACGTGTGTATCTATGAGTAGATCTTCATAGCCTATACCTCAAAATGATATTGAGGTTTCTAATATCATTTTTTTCGAAACTGAATAGTTTGCACGAGAGACACTTCCAAAGTGGTAAAATGTGTACCCCCCCCCCCCTTAACTTCTAAAATAAGAGAATTATAAAACTAAAAAAATATATGATGTATATTACTATGTAGGTATACTACCAGCAAAAATTGGTTTGAACGAGATCTAGTACCTAAGTAGTTTTTTTAATACGTCCTAAATCGTAAATCGCAACTTCTGCTTATAATATAATACCTACTGGTTTTTCCGACTCGCACTTGGCCGGTTTTTTTTTACTTAGATATTCCATTTCATTTTCAAAATCTCATTGTACCATACTTTACGCAAATTAATAAGTAAATTCTATTCATTAAGAGTGTGTATTCCGTCCACTAGCGCCGCCAATCGTTTTTTATTAATTGTGGTAAATTTAAGACAAGTACATAAAAAACCGCTCTGTAGTGCACTAAAGAAATGTATCTATTATTTTTTGACAGCTATTTTTAATACATAACTCATGGCTAAATAGCCAAAACGGCAATTATTAAAGATAAAAGTGGCCACTTTTAGCAAAAATATCGACTTTGGCAACTATTTATGTTCTAAAGTACAAAACATAACTCTCAAAACATAATAAATACATTTCTTCAGTGCACTACAGAGCGGTTTTTTATCTACGTGTCTTAAATTTACCACAAATAATAAAAAACGATTGGCGGCGCTAGTGGACGGAATACACGCTCTTAAGGGAAAATATATTCCGGTATCAAATATAATATATGAAAAGGATTTTCTTCGGATTGGATTAATATTCTCATCAATCAACGCGACGGTTCCAATAGAGTGATAAGATAAGTGTATATGATTACTACTACGATTATTGTATTAACTTCTGCCCACGTCTTTGTACTCGAATATCCTGTTTTTTTCTGTTCCCGTAGGAATTTCGAGGAATGCTCTCTTAGTGTTCCTTTAAACCCAAGGAAGCTTCCCTTTCGGCTGTGCGTTGTCTGGCAGTCACTCATTGAGTCACCCGAGGGTAGCGGAAGCTTTTATAGATAGAAACACACATACCTCGTACACAAGAATAAGCAATAATCTAATAGAATATTGCATTTATTTGTATACGAGGTATGTGTGTCTCTCTATATAATTGTTTTATTTGGTGTTATGTTTGACGATGCCCACAGACTACCTGAGCGTCTAAACAAAATTAATGTTATTCTATTAGCGATGGCGATTACCGACATGGTAAAATATATAAGATTGATTACGTGACATTTCAACAGTGATTGTAAATTCCAATGACGTATTATATATAGACACGTCATAAACCAACATCGCGGCGCTTAAAAACGGCGTAAATAGTAGATAGCTACTAATACGCATGAAGAAAGGGAAAGAAAATATGTCACCGTACGGCGGGATGCCTGTTGCTAGAGGGAGACAAATATACATCTTCAGTTACGTCACAGGATAAGTAATAGTCAAATTGACATCAAAACAAACGTAGTGTCGCGCAACAGGTTGGTGCGTAACTAAGCGCGATGTGGCCAATTGGCTTCATTTCATGTTGTCATTTTAGAGTGCGGACAACGTATCTATAGTTTTATATATCATTGGTAAATTCCATATATTTTTAACTGTTTAACAACAACGTTTTCGCGACGCTACTGCTGATATAATGTCACTTTTCTAGAGCCTCTGGACGAAGAAAGTCCATAATGACATGTTGAACCCAACGCCAAAAAAACGGAAACTCGCCAAGAGTATCGAAAAAGGACTCCGACTATGGAACAGGACTGGAGTGTTATGTATGCACTGCTCCTATTGGTCGTAGCGTGAAGTTTTGCCGTCCCTATCCACCTTCATTGATAAATGGACTATAAATCACTAAACGAATTTTTCAATTCCGATCTTGAGATTAGTTTCAAGCAAACAAATTCTTCAGCTTTATAAAATTAGTATCATCATTATCATATCAGCCGAAAGACGTCCACTATTGGGCAGACCTCCCCCAAGCGCTGCCACAATATTGGTATTTATACACATTATTATTTGATATTATTCAACTATCCATGGGAACGACCATTATCAAATGATTTTCTTTTATTTTGTCAAGTTACCAGAAAGATTGAGCTATATTATTATTATTTATTTTAAACTTCTTTGTTTCATAATAAACCATTATATTAAAACACACTGATTATATTATCCGGAAACTTTTTCACAAATATAAAAATTAAAGTTAAAAACGATTTTATGGCTCTCGAAACACCGTATTAATATTCCAAATGTTTTTATTGGCCGCTATGAAGAAGTATTGCCAAGAAATGTAGTATAAACAAAACGATTTAGCACTTTTATAGCCGTTTTAAACGTGCTATACACTGGCTAGCAGAGGGACTTAAACTAGCGAAATTAAATAGTTTAAGAACATTAATTACGCTTCTTGCAGCAACACAGACCTTTGATTTAATGACTTCTTTCAGCACAAAAACTACTAATTCGTTACTACTTTTGGAAAGATGTCGTAATAGTTTGATTTTAATTTTCACTACTTAATTTATTTGACGTCTAGTGTTGCGCATAATTATATATAATTAAATATTTTAATTTCAACAGCCAATTGCATGACTTTGTTACGTATATTTTCAAAAACAAAAATAAAACAGCTGTTGGAGGTTGTAGGTATTTATCATTACATGTCACTATCATTACATATTATTACGCAAAGTCCTCCACCGCGGCTGTCTGTTCGCGATAAACTCAAAAACTGCTGCACCCGTTTTCATGCTGTTTTTACCAATAGATAGAGTGTTTTTCAAGGAAGGTTTTAGTATATAATTTGTCAAGCGATCGAAGCCACGGCCATCAGCTAGTCTAAAATAAAAGATAAATTAAAATCAACACCAGGACTAAATAGTCCGCCTATTATGACAGGTCATTGCTATCGTGAGTCCGTTGTGAAAAGTGAACGTGCTATTCGTGCTGTATAGCTCCGTTTCTCTCTAACATCGGAATCGCGAGTGCATTGCCACGGCGTGGTAAGGGGACATATTCATGTTTAAAATCGTAGTTAAAACTGAAACAGTCAAGTAGTATATTAACAAAACGCCGCTCATTTCGTTGCTCCATTTCAAGAAGTCACGTCCAAAAGTTTATTTCAATAAATTACTATATGAACGCAGATATATGGCAGTGAAACAATTTAACTTGGGCCATATTTTAAGCTGGTGAAACTGCCGCGTTTTAAAGTTACAATCCTGGTGATATATCAAAGCGTTAACTTAGTTTCGAGGGATGCGATTTACAAAATCACTTTACTATCTTGAGTGCAGTTTTCAAAGATTGTGGGATGTTTAATTTTCGGAATGATTTATTTGAGATAGTTAAATTGGACTTAAAACCATACCTACCTAGATGAATACAGATAACACACACACACACTTACTGGTAAAAAGAATTTCGGACGAATGTTTTATTATTCATATCATTGATAGGAACATTTTGAATTTGATTGAAATAGTCCACTATTTCGAAATGTAAGAAGAAGAATAAGAAGAATAAGAATAATTTATTTCTCTCCATCTATGTGACATTAACAAATTTTGTACACCAATAGTAAAAGGCTAATAATACACAGAAATTAAAAACCCTGACTTCTAAACTAGGTTTATGTACCTGTATCTTAGAAGCCAGTGAACCTTCAAAATCTGAGTACAGAATAAGCCTAGCGTAAGGTTTATTCTAATAAAAAAAATAGCAGGGATAGGACACAAGTACGAGCAATAATCCCGCATGTCAAGTTCAAGAGAATTAACACGGAAACAATAACAAAAAGAAATTACCGTTCAAATTCAACATTAAAATTATTCAGAATAACATTAGTAAACTTAAACAACAATAAAAATTAAATGAAATTAAGAATTATAAGTTAAAATGAAATTAAATTAAAAGTAAAATTTAGCATAAAATTAAATAGAAATAAGGAACCATATTAAAATTAAAATAATCAATAAATAAATAAATAAAACAACAAAATTCTTTGGAAAACATAAGTCTCTCGAATAATCAAGTCCTTGTATGCTTGTAGTACGTGTTAGCACGAATCGACTAAATGTTTATACATCTATAATTTCCCAATAATAGATCTCAAAACCCATTCTTAATAAAAATTTAGGTTACTTCTAGGCAGGTGTGCTCTATCTTCAACTGCATCATCGCTCACCATCAGGTAAGATAGTCGTATGCCTATCAATAGTAAATAAATTAAAAGCTTTAAAAAAAAAAGTTTTTTGGTAGACCCGCTGGCTGTCATCCATACTCCAATGGGTGTGCAAAATTGTATGTCTCTACTGTTAACCGTTGAGGAGTCTCCTCGTCTGGAGCCAATCCTGACAGCAGCTGGCACGTCATGCTTATCATAAACATACATTGTCATCGGAACTGGACCATTATGTAAAATTTCAGCTCAATCGGATACCGGCAAGTGGGTCAAATATAACTTGCAAGATTCCATTTCCTTCACATACACACATACAATTAGTCAAGTAAAATAAAAGCTTTTAAAAAAGCCTTTATTGCAAAAAGCCAATATTAAAAAATGAGAAATTACCTTCATATTTTGCCTTTCCCTACGATCTAGCTAGACAATAACAATATTTCATTCCTAAACTAGAAAATAACTGATATCAGTCTCAATTTTTTCACGAAAATCCATCCAAGCTTCTAATATAACACCGCTGTAACCACTTTCAACTTTAAATCACCATTTATAACCCAATCTAAACCGGTTTTAATAACCTATAAATTTTCATCCTTTTCTTCGGGTCCTCTAAATTTTAACTAGCTATTGCCCCGGAGATTACTTAGGTACTTGTTTGAATGAAAGGATGTGAATGCCAGTTGAGCGCTTGCCAGAATGTTTGGCACGGCGATTATTTATGGTTTAATATTACTTGCTTGGCTACTTATGTATATGTTGTTTTCTGTATCTGTTGCTTTGCAATTAATCCATACATACTATGCATGAATTCGAAAATAAATCTGTCTGTTGGTCTCTCTGTCCGTTGATTTTCTTTTAACTTCTCACGTCGGAATGACTTAACGGAGTTGGATAAAACTTGGACAGGGTAGACCATGTCCTGGAATGAGAAGGATACTTATAATCTCGTCTGCTCGACGTCCGTATGTCACTACAGGGATCCAGCAGAATACTAGCGTCAGGTGTATGCCTGACACATGCTGAGCTGGACTCCCATTTGGTGCAACCTTGAGACGTTCACCGCACCGTGTTTAGTCGTTATTTTATTTGAAGTATGTCATGGTGTTACTATACTTATTTCATAAACATGCTTTTCTTTTTGCATATTAGCACCTTGTTTTTTTATAATTAAGTAAATTGTACCATTTCATTGTACTTCTGTGTCTTTTGTGTGCACTAAATAAATGATTTATCTATCTATCTATCTTATAATTTAGAGAATATTCCCTTGGGATAGTTTCCAACCTTCTTGTAGACGAAGCCACTGGCAGAAGATAGTGTTAAATAATTACCATCCGGAAGACCCAAAAAAACAAGAGCGAGTCTGACTCGCGCACCGAGGGTTCCGTACCATCATATAACTCTACGGTGTATTTTGTAGTTTTAGGTCAACGCCATCTCTTGACCGACAGTAGAACTAATGCAATTTTTTCAGTCGGTGTTGCAAAAAAATTTTTTTTTTTTCAATTCTTTGGTGTTTGCAAAATGGTTGGGGGACAGACTTAGCCACACCAAAAGAGCCTACCATTATCCTCTACCTACCTTTTTACCATTTTTGTACGGAACCTTAAAAATAGAGGAATGGGCTACAAACTTTCATCAAATACTGGATCCTAAGCACGTATCATTGGGTTTGGGTATTTCTATCCGGAATTTCTTAGTAGCGTCTAGAATATTGCTTTGTAGAACGCTCGGCTCTGTTAAATGTGGTTAAATCACATGTAATGTGGACACCCACATACTATAGGTACTCTGTCTTAAATCTTTTAAGCTGGTCATCATCTGCCTAGCCTTTTCCCAACTATATTAGGGTCGGCTTCCAGTCAAACCGGATTTAGATGAGTACCAGTGTTTTACGTGGAGTAGCTGCCTACCAGACCTCCACAACCTATTAACTGGGTAACACGGTTCTTCATGGCAAGACTGTAGTCAGATTAACTGGCTTCAGACTATCCGTAACGACTTCCAAAGATCTACAGCCGGAACCAACGGCTCAACGTGCTTTCCGAGGCACTGAGGAAACTCGGTATGTTAAGATGGTCACCCATCCACAGACCAACCTTGGCAAGCGTTGCTGAACCTGGAAGATTGACCCGTGCGGCTATTATTATGTAGCCACGAGCTGGGACCTATACATTTATTACTCGTACGTAGAGAAAAAAAAGGGTTATAGCTCTGGGACTAATTATTATACCCCTATTTATAAATATACTTGACATTTTGGTACTAAAAACGTTTTATAAGGTAAGTACTTGGCCATGTCATAAAATTTTCACAACAACGAATATAGAAAAACAGACTGATGTTAATTATAAATCTAATTACAATTTAAATTAAAATTTGGAAAGGTGCTGAGAGTTTCCCTGTGTTGTCAAAATGAAGAGATCGTCTGAACATCCATTGTTACTGACAAAGCCGGAAGAACTTTTTATGTGGTGAGCATGTAAACAAGCAAATAAATTATTTGTATTTGTATTTTTGTATGTTTACAGAATTGATGGTCGATAAGACATAGTTGGGATAGACAAGTTCTTGAGTGGAGACCGCGAATCGGCAAATGTAAGGTACTCGTAGGACGTCCTTAGGCTAGGTGGCTGGTAGAAGCTGGATGAGAGTTGCCGGTGATAGAGCCAAATGGCGTGCACTTGGAGGTAAACTATGAAGAATGTGAACGTATCCCACACCCCGTTGCGGAATTTGTTCAGAGTCACCGCGGCCCTGGAACGCAAGGGGCTTAAGGGGTAACACGGATGGGTTTTAGTCAGTAAGAGTCCGACACTCCCTTCTGCTTCACCCAGGGCGGGAGGAGTCGTTTGATGATTTCCCCTCCTGAAAAAAAAAATATCCCGCGCCCCAGCCAAAAGTAACGAGGAGGAACACCATGTAGTTTTAGTGAGTAGGAGTATGACTGACCCTTCGGTCTGCCCCAAGACAGAGGACATCTATGAGGATTTCCACACGTTGAAAAAGGCCGCGTGAGCCTGCTGGAGGTGAAAAGCTCAATAATACCGTACCGGTCGGTTTGACGACGACGTTTGGGGAATTCTGCTGCAATTTTTTGAAATATGTATAAAAATATATTGCCGTGCGTTATGAGTGATTTGATTAATTGTTATTGTTTTGTTCGCTTCAATACTTGATTGGTTTAGAAAAATAAATTCAAACTAAAAAATTTTAGGTGGTACGATTCTCCGGTGAGCCTGCCGGGAATTGTCGACATCTCACCGTTATCTTATCACTTAGGTGGAGTGTACGACAAGTGAGCTGTCATGTTATCTTGTTGATATGGTTTGACAGCTCACTTGTCGTTCACTTCGCCTTTAAAGTGTTCACAGAATCGCATTGCTGATCATCTTGTATTACTTAAAATATTCCTTCATTCATGACATATTCTACACTAATAGTATACCATGAACAGCTTACAGATTAATTATAATGTTCCTGTATGCCAGTGTAATCCTATCAAATACATCATTCAGATAGGTATAAGGTAGTTATGTATGTTTAGAGATTAGTGCCACATGATTGATTTTATTATCCTTGTTGGTTGAACGCAGATAGCTGAATGGAATTTTGTCGATGTTATAAATAAATAAATTCTTAAATGATAGTGTGTTTGTTTCTTAGACGATATACCTACACGATCCCATTTGGTGTACTTAATATTTGTAAGTTGTTTTAATGCGTCTGGCATGCAAGAGTCAGCTTTATGTCGTAAAACCATGAAGTTAAGTAGGAAAAAAATAACAATGCCAATACTGCCAATCAAAACTAACGATCCACTTGGGTCCAGCAGTGACCGTCTTTCGGCTGATAATATGACGACGATGATGAAATCTAGATGCCAAAATTACAGAATTATGATCGTTAGAATTAAAAACTTTTTAAAGTTCCTATTTCCAATTTTGCTGTGACAACCCTCGGTCATCAACCCCTTCGCATAAATCCGCGCTAAAACATCAGGACATCGGCTACACGTCGTCTTGACAAAGAAAAACTCTTAAAGAACAGTTTGGACACCCCCCCTCCGCCCACCCTTGTACCCTTCACCCCTGTTTGGTCCTGTCATGTCCTCATCCCATTCAAGAGTTATGGGGAGTCCAATTATAACACTTGTGGACGTGTGTCAAGAGAGTGTGGTCAAGTATTTATGATAAAAGTTTAAAACAACAAATAGAGGTGCCTACCTCTATTATTTTGTTGTTTACCTCTACTGGTTGTACCTACTGGATGAAATACAAAATGCTTTTATACATAATAGTTTTTTTGTTTATGCCTATAACACAAAATATACTATAAGGTACCTAAATCTCGTGGCTAAATAATAACAGCCGCACAGGTCGATCTTTAAGGTTAAGCAACGCTTGCCGAGGTTGGTCTGTGGATGGGTGAGCATCTTAACATACCGAGTGTCCTCCGTGCCTCGGGAAGCACGTTAAGCTGTTGGTCCCGGCTGTTATTTTTTTTATATTGATAGGCGTTCGTTTCGTTTGACCGCTATCTCACCTGATGTTAAGCGATGATGCGGTCTAAGGTGGAGCACGCTTGCCTAGAAGTAACCTATTCACTCTTGACTTAAAGACTCCCAGGTTGTAGCTATCAGGAAACACAGACTCAGGCAGGGAATTCCACTCCTTAGCTGTACGCACAATGAATGTATTCCCAAAACGTTTTGTGCGTATAGGTGGGATGTCCACCATGTACCGGTGGTACATCGCCGTACGTCTTGTGGTCCGATGGTGGAACGGTCTTGGCGGAATTAAGTTATGCAATTCCGTCGCACACTCCCCAAAATGTAAACGATAGAAAACCGACAGGCCAGCAACTCGGCGTCGATGCTCAAGACTTTGGAGCTTCGATTCGACGAGCTTATCATCACCGATGATCCTCTTGGCTCGTTTTTCAATTGACTCAAGGGCATCAAGCTGGTATCTGGCAGATCCGTCCCAAAGATGAGAACAGTATTCCATACACGATCGAACTTGCGCTTGATACAGTTTAAGAAGCTGTTCCGGCGTGAAGTACCGTCTCACCTTTGCCAGGATCCCCAACTTTCTAGCAGCCACTTGAGCCTTGGCCTCTATGAAGGGGCCAAAATTGAGGGTGGATGTTAATGTAACACCAAGAAGCTCAAGTCTGTCGGTTATTTGGAGATCTTTGGCAGTCGTTACGGATAGTCAGAAGCCAGAAAATCTGTCACCAGTCTTGCCAATGAGCACCGTGTTACCCAGTTAATGGGTTGTGGAGGTCTGGTAGGCAACCGCTCCACGTAAAATATGGTATTCAGCTGAATCCGGTTTGACTGGAAGCCAACCCCAATATAGCTGGGAAAAGGCTAGGCAGATGATGATACGGTCAGCGTTGCTCGCGGGATAGCGCCGAAAATTGAATATCCAACAGCATGTTTTTATCTATGCAACCAGTTGAGTGTAGTGTCAGTGAAAAGAGTATGTGAATACTCTTTTTGATGGTGATGATGATTTCCCATCCTTGAAAATTTCCATTTGCTTCGCTGTGCGCTGTTGCCCTAGCTGATACAAATATGAAAAATCGTCCTTGGGGCTTCACAGGCTTTACGAAGTGACCTCATTGTGGAGAGGATTTGCTGAGAATGTTGTGAAGCCACAGCCTCGCGATCCAGGATGATAAGGGCGGCTGATTCCTTGTCGCCAAAGCAACATCTGTAGAGTGGACTGTCCGTGGCGCCTATGTAAAAAAATGTTTGTTTAGGATGCAATGGCCGTGGTTTAAAAACCCAATAAACTAGTTAAATTCTGCTTGCCCAAACTTTCAAGACTTTCTAAGATTATTATGTAACATACTCGTAGTTCCAACTTGTAATATCATAACAATTTTCTCCAGTCCCGTCCCAAGATTATTGCGATAGCTGTAAGTTCTGCAAACCTCATGATAACCGTACTGTCGGTCGGATGGCCTTCGATAAAATTGTAACCGCTACGGATATTACTGTTGACGTTTGAGTGTTCCATTTTACCAGCATATTATTGAAATACTTTAGGTATAGTTGTGACTTCGTCTGCAGATATTATAAGTGTATTTTAATAAGTGTTCCTTTGCTTACTCTATATTTAATAGAGCAGAGAAAGGAGGTCTGTTCCCTTCAGCAAAAGAATACAAGTTTACGAACTTACCTAACGAAAAAACCGAATATCTAAGAATTTTCAGAAACTTAACAGTTTTTCAAATTAAAAGTACCTAACGGTAAATAGGTACCAAAAACTAATGGCACGCGGCGTTTGCTAGCCAAAATCATTAATTGACTTCCTTTTAATTTATCATGCGTCGATATTTTTTATTACCTACCTAAAAGACAAAAACTTTTTACAAAAAAATACAACTGACTTCAAAAAGAAAACACTTTAAAGTAATAAATAACTTTAATTTCAGAAGTCGGTGTTTTTGTTATTTTGACATCGACTTCCGAAATTAAAGTTTTTTTTGGAAGTCAGTCGTATTTCTTTGTAAAAAGTTTTTTATTTTTCACTTTTTAGTGGTACCCCACACCTAACAACACCACTGCAAAAAAGCAAAATACGAAATTGTGTATTTTGCTTTAAAATCCAAAGTTCGTAATCGATTTTGATAAAATTTAAATGGGACCAATCTGCAAGTATATCCTTTCAGATAAAACAAGAATTTTTCAAATCGGTTCATAATTGTCGGAGTTATGTATAAGTTTGACGTTTAACAATATAAAATTAAACCAAATGCTTTATTTAAAGAACAAACTATTTACACATAAAACAGAAAAAAAAAACTCCTAACTAAAAAATGGCATAAAAAAATTCATCCCCATCGCTATCGACTGGAAGTGAGCCCAAAAGACTGGCTGCATTGCCACGTTGTATGGCAATGCTTATCCTCTGTCCAAGGTAAAAGCCAGCTCTTGGGTCATGCGAAGCGTCAACTAAGCGTTTTGCAAGATCTTTATATAGGACGTGAGCACTCGGACCCCACGGTCCAAGAGTTTCTACCCCAAACGGCTCAAAAATGTAGAGTTATGAGGTAACAAATATAAAAAAAATACAACCGAATTGAGAACCTCCTCCTTTTTGGGAAGTCGGTTAAAAAATGAGAATGTTTCCCCAAATTGAACCACATCAAACCTCGGTGGGCATGATTTACGTTATTAAGCCTCTTTATACAGACGATGGCTCGTCAAGTAATCTCTTCCTTAAATTAAACTCGGAATATTCAAGAGGGTCATTTGAATTTTTTTTCGTTTAAAATGGATGAAGGGAGAGTATACCATTATTGCTATGGGTTTTGATGTACATCGGTGATATGTTTATGTTTATATTACTACTAAAAATGAGTGGGACAATCAATGGAATTCATTTTGGTAGAATTATTTGAATTCTTTGATGGTAATTTTACCATCGTTTGAAAAGTCGAGGCGATAACTTTAAGCACATATGGTGCAATATTTGGGGATAAAAAACAATATTGCAATAGTAGGTGGCTAAAACAAATTGCCATTATGAACGTGGTCGCTCACAATGAGCCTCATCAGAGGGCTTAAAATCACCCAAAAGGCAATGGAGAATGATCGAATCAGTAATTATGATATCCGCAAGAGAACGCGAAGATTCACCGATTTGAAGCGGTTGGTAGTGGGCACGGCGGAGGAGTTCGTGGCTAAATAATAATAGCCGGACAGGTCGATCTTCAAGGTTAAGCAACGCTTGCCGAAGTTGGTCTGTGGATGGGTGACCATCTTAACATATCGAGTTTCCTCCGTGCCTCGGAAAGCACGTTAAGCTGTTGGTCCCGGCTGTCATTTGGAGGTCTTTGGCAGTCGTTACGGATAGTCACACCAGTCTTGCCAAAGAGTACCGTGTTACCCAGTTAATGGTTTGTGGAGATCTGGTAGGCAGCCGCTCCACGTAAAATACTGGTATTCAGCTGAATCCGGTTTAACTAGAAGCCGACCCCAATATAGTTAGGAAAAGGCTAGGCAGATGATGGTAGTGGGCACGGCACATTGCTCGCAGAACAGTTGGTCGATGAAAAGTTCTGGAGTCGCAAAACCGCGTACCGGAGGTCGCAGCGTTGGAAGGCCTTCCACAAGGTAGACCGATGACCTGGCGAGTGTCGCGGTACCGATGGATGCGAGACGCACAGGACCAGTTTCTGTGGCAATATTTGGGTAAGGCCTTTGTTAAGCAGTGGCCAGACCAGAAAACAAGTCCATTTGTTTTTGCTCAACTATTATTTTGTCGGTATTTTGCTTGATTATCTAGGCTTTTTGCACACCAAACTTTTTTGAAATATCGCTTGTTTTTCACTCAGTTTGATCCAGAATAAATTGGTGGATGTTTCAAGCTATCAATTCAATACGTAAGCTAAGGTCTTACATGTATCGACTTAGTCAAATGAATAGTGATTTTAGTAGCAAAATCGTTTGGTGGGTTCTTGGAACTCGGGGTATTCTAGTGTACTACTAACTGTCTACTTATTTTGTGTAGACAGGTACCTTAAAACTCCCGCCAAGTTAGTAGAATTTGTTCTAAAGAGTTACCGCGGCCCTGGGATGCAAGGGGCGTTTGGTAAAACATGGATGGTTTTTAGTCAGTAGGAATCAGGAGTCATTTGATGTTTTCTTTTAAAAAAGGTACCTTATTACGAATTATTTTTAGTTCGACAGAAAAACGAGCTTAAGGCGAGGTTGCAGTACTGTGTGTTTTGACGAACAACAGCGACTGTCGGGCGAGCGAAATAATGCCTAAATTTTGATTGTTTTTTCTTCTTGGAGAAAACTGATAAAGAAAGAATACAATATGGTTTCAACATTTACTTCAAAATAAAAAGCTCTATCTATTGATATAACTTTTATATATATACGTGATAAAATCTCTTAGCAGTACACGTTTAAAATTATAATTTAGTGTCAAGTTTGATCAAAAAAAGTATCGAGCCAATCATTCTAAATCGCGTTTCTATCTTTACGATTTACTTGAGGGTATGTTCAATTTTTATGTAATGATTTTTATTTATTAAAAAACTCATAATTAATTAGATTTTCAGACGTTCAAAAATCTTTAAAAGTACTGCAACCCCGCCATAAGAATGGAGCGCGAAAATTAGTATCATTTTGACGTAACTTTCAAACCTAAATAGGCATAAAGTTCAAAAGCAATAACTCACAAATCGAACCTTCATCGCTCCATAGCCTCACTCACCATAAAAGGACGATAAGAAAGAAATTTACACAAGCAACTGTCTACACCATCGGCCTTTTATTATCAAACTTCATCAATATTGATCTCAAAACTCTTGGGTTCTATCCAAAAGTGAGAATAAAGAATCCATGGAGCTGTATGGGAATGGGTTACTACGACGTCATGAGGCAATGAATCAGGGTTGAAATACGTACTGAAAGTGATAAATCCTTCAGTAATGACTTAGAGCTTTGCTAGTGCCAGGACTATTGTTTTGTTAAGATTTATTATGAGTTTTGAATTGTATACTGCCAGTAATAAAGGATGATGTTACACATCACTATTCATGTAAGTACTTAAGTTTGTTTTGGTGTTGGCACGATTTTTAGGCCGTAATTATCTGTAAAAAACTTTTTCTACGCGAATAAATTGATATTTCCGTTTATGTTCAATTTCGTTTGAAAATTAACTATTTTAAAAACGAATTTCCTCTTTTTACGCTGTGTTTATTTTTCATCAACCAAAATTACGGCAAATTCTAGGAACCAAATGTAAATAAAAATACGCTTGAGAAAATCGCGGCCAAATTCGTTTCCCGCTTGTAACGCGAGTTATTTTAAAATTAGGGATCACAAGATCAAGAGAAAGTAATTTAATTCAAAAAATCCACGACATTAAGCCATAAGGATTAGCAATAAAAAGATACAACGTCCAATTCTACGACTTTTCGTAACTTCGGATGTTCGCATAAAAATGTTTTGGACCGATATACTTTTTTATGATATTAGTCTGTAATTTTATTGTTTCGAATTACCGAAAAGCTACTTGCGTCTCTAAATAGTAACATAATTTAATATGATTTCACTTTTGTTTTAATATTAAAGCAGCCAAACTAATGTTAAGAAACATTGTATTTAATAACATTTATGTTTTTGTTATAAGTCATGGTGTCTGATACTTTTACATATACATACTACTTGTTTACGCCAAACTTATTAGCTGTTATTGCATCTTTTGTAAATTAATTTACTTATGACCATAAATATTGGAGAACTGTCCTTATGTCAATTAACTTACAGTTGGTATTTATGAAGAGAGAATCCTTACCTTGCCGTAACAGTCTTTGACTAGCGCGGACGGTTAATAAATTTTTACCCATATACCACCAATTAGTATACTTTATGTTAATAAACTTCGATCAAAATTTTTTGTTAAGGTGGAAGTGCGTCTGTGTTTCCTAACGCTTAAAATCCAAATCTTTTCAAAGTTAAAGATTATAGTGAACAGGCTACCTTTTTTTTTAGGATGGGAAATCATCAAATGACTTCTCCCTCTCCCGCTCTGGGCGGAGCGGAAGGGATTGTCAGACTCTTACTGACTAAAACCCATCCATGTTCCTTCATTGCCCTTTGTGTTCTGGAGCCGCGGTATCTCTTTCGAATAGTCCCGCAACTCCGGCAGGCGTCGGCCCTTTCGAGCCCCTCCTAATGCTGACACTCTTTGAGGTACGCGTGGAACACGAACGCGCCGTCGACACGGCCTGTCGCTATATGACGGACGGACGGCGAGCTAGCCCATAGCTCGCCGTCCACAGGCCCGCGCCTACGGTGGAGAGTCAAGAGCAAACTCATCACAAATAAAATAAAAAAGTTCAAACTAAAACGCATCATTTTAGCACCCGAAATGATTACTTAATTTCTGAGAACGTATGTTTTGTAAACTTATTTATTGTAGTCACTTATTTTATTTATACTTAGTCAAGTTGTGGTATACAATATAACACTTACGTTGGAAATTAATTCAATTCTATTCTATAATATAACCGGGGCAGTATTGCTTAGTGTGATTTGGCTTCATGGATATTGTCCAGGTTTGACCGTAATAGTGTTTAAGAAAAAAAAAATCTGGATGTTACGTTGGTACTACCGACAAGTATCAAAAGTTTTCGGCGAAAAAAATGATTGTTTGGATGGATGTATGTTTGTTAATCAGTCACGTCATAACAGCTAAAGAGATCTTGATCAAATTTAGTACAGAGGCAGATTATAGTCTGGAATAATACAAAGTATACTTTTAATCCCGAAAATACATTCCCTTGGGATAATTTTCGATACTCACGCGGGCGGTAGCTAGTGAATCATAAATCGAAATCCAGATACAAAATTAAGAGGATATCAAGCTGTAGGTATTTTTTTTTGTGTTATTCTGTAACCAGCTTACCGTGACAGTTAAGGTAATGTCAATCCCAGTTTAGGTAACATTGCCAACTGATGTTGGGGCGACACCTCATCCTCACTTTGCCTATACTTTTACGGTCAACCAACGGCTGTTATTTTTCAAGAAGCAATGTTTCATTCCCCTCCCTTTTCTTAATCTGAAAATTAAATATTTTCCAAACCACTAAAAGCTTCTGAATTTTTAAATATGCTTCGCAGAATTTTACGCTATGAATTCAAAAGGATTTTCTGCACGTGCGACGAACAATAGTCTCATCTGCAGTGTGTAAAAGGTTGGCGTGTTCCCAACTCAACTAAAACAATGAAAAAAAAAAACAAAGTAGTTGATGACATGTTTCTAGAAATACTTATTTTATGAATATGAAATTTTTAATTGAACAGAGTAGTGATAACAATGTGACCTTAATGTACAAAGTCGGTTCCTGAAATTAATATTTGGTGTTAAAAAAAAACTTGTTATTTAATAAAACTGACTGGTGGGAAGTGATAACCAATCTGACAATTTTGTAAGTTTATTTTATACATTCTCTGTTTTATTAAACAACGCCAGTCGCGAAATTGTGAGAATCGTGTCAGCCAATGCAGCTGACACGATTGTCGCAATTAAAAGGATTGTCAAATTTGTCAGTTATGCTAAACAGGACCCAGGTTTTCGGGCTATATTTGACAGCTACAAAATCCAAAAAAAAATATCAGAAATCTGAGGTGACCTTAGGAGGCTATGACCTAGCACTTTAACTGTCCTTATTACAATATTTTTTACATTATGAGGACAAGTACACCATTTTCCTCTAATCTAGCCCAACCTTTTTTTGGCCTAAAGCAAAAAACCCCGGACCTCACCAAGCAGTAAACTGTGGGTAATCTCGAAATTAATTAAGTCAACTATATTACCGGCAGTACATCGTAACTCTTAACACCTCTATCGCTGCGGGATACCCCCTAATTGCGGGAAATGAACGAAATTTTTATAGACCAGTAAAAGTCCTTGTCGTAATAAATTGCTACAGTTCATTGCACCCTCAGTATTTGTGATAGTGGTTTAAGGATTCCGTGTACAAAGTTTGAAAACAGGTTTTTATTGTGAAGTCTAAGCTACGCCGTCTGTCTGCGTGTCTATCACATGGCTATCAAAATCTTTTTAACTGTATTACATAGCCGCTACATGCCATTTAAGTTGGTCTTAAGGATCAATTTCTGTTTTCTGTAATTTAGGTATTTGAAGTTCGAACGTGTCATAAATCCTAATTTAAAGCCAGAGGTTTCGGCTAAAGTAGAGTTTGAATAAATGAAACTTAAAATTCTTAATTAATTAAAATCGGGGGTAAATCTGAAAAATAATAATAAAAGAAGGCATGTGTGTTATAGTGCGCGTGGAAGTAGTTGGCCGCGCCTTAAGTGGCGACAGGGATGAGGGGGTGGGTTGCCTACTGCTCGCAACGCACATGAGATTAGACAGTGATGACCAATCTCGAGATATGGACAATAATTGTTCAATAATTGAAAATAATAAATAAAAAATAATTGAACTTTTAGAAGTTTATATTGTACCAATCTAATTCAATATAATTAATGTCACATACCTAAGGTGCGGCCAACTAGTTCCGCGCGTACTATAGTTTTGCTTGTAAGCGACGGATAAAACCTACTTACTTACCATACTGCGACTCACACTTGTCCGGTTTATTTCAGTTTTTCATGATAAATTCTTTTGTTTTCAGTCTCCGTCGTCGCTGCAGGGTTGATTAATACGGAGTTCGTTCGTAAGAAGGAGAAAATGAATTTATTAGATCGATCGAATCTTTATTTTATAGACGACGTATTTTAAAATGTAGACGAGATTTTGAGAGAAGTGATAGTTTGTTTGCAGTTTTATCAAATCCAACAGTGACAGGTGAATTGCAAAGACTACAACTACTAGAACAAGCCTACGAACTGCACAAAATGCATTTCAAATAATAATAATAGGATCGACTTAGCGACATATCGTGACGTCATAGCTGTAAATTATTGTATTTAGCTCATTTACGACCGTTTTTATTTAAATTTGATTTAAGACTTATTTAAACAAAGTAAAATAAACCGTTATGGATTTGCATATCGGCTAAATTTTCTTTACAAACCGTACTTTTCAAGAGACATTTGACGGATAGAGGTCATTGACGTTCTTATTCTCATTTGAAACGCATTGTACATGACTTTGCTGACCCTCTTTTGCTGATTGTGATTGTTAGCAATATAGTATTGAGGCAGTGGGGTTGACTCCTAAAAAAATCTATTTATTCCATCAATTAGATTATCAAACCCCATTGGACTCAGTTTTTATGTCTCATTAATAAAAATTTAAGACGTCACGTCTATCTATCGACCGCCCCGCCCCACCTCTGAACTTTATTGTGTTTTAGCTTTGTTTTGATATTCTGACTAGAGCGAATTTTTATTTTTTGAGTCGTTGAACATACCTAATTGGTATTATTTCAGCGGTATTTGTTGTCAAAAAGTCAAACTCACCGTTTTATTTTCTGATAGTCCTTGTCACTTATAAAATGTCACCTTATCTAGAGCCACTTACATAGTCTAAAAATGGACATTAAAATTACTTGAACTTATAATTATCTATTAGCTATTTAGCGACATTTTTCTGCGATACATAAAAAGCTTTTGACTTATGATTCCATTGATAAGTGAAAACCTAATCTGCGGTTGACAGCCAACATTTTATCTCATGTCCGGTCTTGAGGGTCGCTAGTTCTATGTATCTTGTACTTTTATACATTTTGAAATATACTGTTTTTTTTTATAAACGTCAGAAATTTACTATAAATTAATTTCTTACTTTTTGGCTTGGTTGTGTACTGTCCGTAACTACCAAAAAAAAAAAATATATACCTATTTAAATAGCTTCTCCATCCAAACTTTCGCATTTAACAGTAGTAAGATTATAGTGTTAAACACCCCTCTTTTATAACTTGTTTTATCAAAATAAACTATAATAGGTAACCCTCAAATAACTAAAACCTCTTACCAACCCACTCTTTGAACAAAATCACGTAAAAATTCGCTTACGGAAACGGTTTTCATACCTCGAAAATGACACTTTACCAGCATTATCTTAAGGGGAAGTTATGCGCCCTTAACCTTGCCCGCCCTTGACTTGCAATCAATTCTGGTGCCCGGGTATGTTGCCAACAGGTTTTACGGTCCATTTTATTGCCCAGATTTGCCCGGGTCGCGGATATCCTCAAGCTTCCTTGTCGCCGACAAAAACAAGTTTTCAATAAATAAGAGAGTTAGGCTGCTTATGTCGTCACCCTCCCCGCTAACTGTCGTATCTCACAAACTGTCGTATCTGCATTGACATTACCTACGTGTTCATAACGTTATTTCGAAAAAGTTCTCTCTAATCGTCGTATCCGTATCATTTACCGTTCAAAAGTTATTCAAGTATTTTGTTTGGCGTAAGTGCAAAAGAAGGGCAAAAATATTCTCTCTACGTGTCGTATGAACATATTACAGTTAGTGAGATTTTATTTTTTTTCGTCACTATACAAAATTACTGATGTATGTACATAGGGCACTTAGCTAGAATTTTTACCTATAATGTTTACACTTCTTTTTTTCATTTACGTCGTATAGATCAAAAGATCATAGCTTTTTTTTTACGAAAATGAAGCTTATTGTCATAGCATAAGTCACACTGCGATGGCATTGGGGTGGGGTGCGGGCGGGCGGGCAGTGAGTGACGAGTTAACGTTATACAGAAGGGTTTTTAAAACCAAAAAAATATCATTCTACTGCCCAAAAAAGAATCAGTGTAGTTTGTGCATGACATAATTAAGTATTTAAAAGGTTCTGAGGAAGAAAAATTAAAGATTTGCGAAAAATATAGGATACACCAACAGGAGAAGACTTTGTTCAGATCAGAAAGAAATAGATGTATAGCATCACAGCAGAATCCAACCACAATACAATGTGCTATATTTGACCTTCAACAAGTCATAAGCTTGCCAATTAGCAATGAGACTGCTGTTTTTTTTATAAAAATCGTCTTCCAGCGTACAATTTCACAATTTATGATAATATGACTTCTGGAGACTGTTCGTGTTATACATGGCATGAGGGAGAAAGTAAAAGAGGGTCTTCAGAAATTTCGACTTCATTGACTGACTTTCTCAAGAAGAGTGACGCAAAAGGCATTATATTGATTACCTGTTTGCTGATGGATGCAGTGTACAGAACAAAAATTCCATTGTGGCAAATGAAATTTAATTATCTAATATAATTTACTGTATGTCATAAACAATGCCACAAATATTCAGGAAATCACTTTACGTTTCTCAGTGCCATGTCATGGGCAAAGTGAAGTAGACTCAGTACATAGCACCATCAGCTATGCTCTAAAAAAAGTGGAGACGTTTTTAGATTGCCCGGTAAAAAGAAACTGAACTTAGTGAATGTTCTCATATACCTACACTAACTTTCTCGATTTCAAGAAACTTTCAGCCGACCATAGAATGCTTTCTTTCTGAAAAGACGATGAGGGCCGGTGCTTGAACTGGAAAGAAGTGATGGAATTTTCTGTCAAGAAAACTGAACCCAAATATTTTTTTTTTAAGTCTAGCCACGGAGAAGGGATTCCACGCTCTCTTCCCCTTAAGAGACAGGTCTCTGTTTTCTTGAGAGAAGAAATAGGACTTCTTAATCCAACACCCCCCAAAATTTCGATGGAAAAATAGAATGGCTTAATTGCTGTCATTAACAACAGGGGCGACTCAGTCATTAAACTGAGCATGTGGAATTTTAGACGTCACTTTCTCACTAACTTCCAATTTTAGGCATGTACCTACCTTTTGACTACTGTAGATTTTACTAGATCCTGTCGCTTTTATCCTAGATAAAGCAAGTTCAATTATTACAGACTTTATTTTTGAAAAGACTTTGATTGTGATATTAAAGTAACGAAGACCTAGTTGTTAGATAAAAACTGAATTTACTGAATGTTTACCAAGTATTAAGCATAAGAATTATGAGTATTTTAAGTACAGGTATAAATAAGCTTTTACTATTTAAAAATATATTATTATTTTAATTGAAAAAAGGTTAAGTCTTAACTCATCTCATTCGATAATAATAGTTTAATACATAAGTGCACAGCTAAATGGCCATAAAAGTTAAATAATATTTTTTTGTAACTTTCTTTACTTAACTTGTACCTAACTTTTTAAGCTGGCAAGCGATTTTTTTTACTACTTTTAATAAATATAAATTACATTAATAGAGTTTTATTTATATTTTTATACGAAATAATCACGTCGTAACAGACACAAGTTGTAATACAAAGTTCTCACAGAGTGACGTATCTACTTTAAATAAATATAAATAAAGAACTAGATACCTTACAGTTGTAGAGCAGCTACTAACTTATAGGGTAAGCCAAAATCTATATAAAAAAGTTGTAAACACATTAATAACGCCATAACTAACGCAACTATGGTAACATGACTGTAGCGTCCGACCGAAAAACGGTTGCCCTGGAAAATATATCCATTGCTAGTTATGACAGTTAGCGCGGAGGGTGACGATGTAGCAGGGATGTGCTACGCTGTGTAGCTAGAGCTGTGTTTTACAATTAAAGCTTAGCTTGGCAGTGATCGTTTTTTATTCGGAGGGTAGATAGCTAAGCATATCAGCTATGCCAGAAATGCGCGATGTTAGCTATGTATTGCATATGCATGTATTGCCAACTCAACCGTGATAACCCGTTAACTTTTGACCTTTGACCAACTTATTACCTTGTTTTGACCTTGAACTGACCTAGCGTAGCACGGAGTTGAGATACAATAAGCTACTAGGTAGATCAATGGAATTAAGTATGTATGGAAAATGCGTTAAAAATCGTCACGCAGACAGGGCCTTCTAGGGTTAGTGCCTGCCCGAGTAGCGGAATTTCTTTGAAAGACTCACCGCGACCCTGGAACGCAAAAGCTGGCTCCAGGGGGAACACGGATTGGTTTTAGTACTAAGACTGTGACACTCTCTTCTGCTCCGCCCAAAGTGGGAGGAGTCATTTGATGATTTCCCAAGGTTAAAAATTTAGGATATTATGGTTTCCGGTAAGTTCGTACAGATACTAAGATAGCCCATCTAACCCGTTCTGCTAGGTTTACATCACTGTGCTTTGGTTGAAATAGGAAATAGACTATTTGATAGGCGTTAAATAGATTTGCAAAAAAGTGCATTGTACTTTTTTGCTAATTTCTAAAACTGTAAAGGATTACGTCACGATAGATTTCAATTCAGAACAGCTTGGGTAAAATATTTTTTTTGTCATTTAGAATGTGGGTGGAACAATGATTACAATACTTCCCTAAAAAATCGAATCATTTGATAGATTTCCGAAAAATATTGGACGCGTATTTTTTCTTCTGTCACGTAAATACAAAATTATGACGATACTGTACGTTGAAAACTCATGTGACGTCATATTTCAGTACACTTTTTACTCAGTAGTGACGTCACAATCCCCACTCCTGATCTTTTTTATTTTTGGATTTTTATTGATTTGATAAAGCAAAATATACATTTTCAATATTTTTCGATAATGTTTGACTAACTAAATAGAATCAATTTTTTTACTCAGGAATCATCCCCATTGTACATTTATCTGGTGGCGCCTACCAATGTTGTACGCTGTTTGTTGTTTATTTTGTTTGTTTTTTTGTTGTTTTGTTTGTTTATGTTTTGTCACTTGTTTTTATAAACGTTTTGCCCGTATTTGTTATGAGGTGTACAATAAAAGTATAATATAGTAAATAAATAATGTTTCTAAACTTAGCTCATCTCTTTCACCGCTTAGCTACCTCGTACATCTTAGGTAGTGATACAGCCTTAGAGGAACGTTCGATCCGGTCGGATTACGTACTAATGTAATAGTATTGGGTGTGAGAGGATTAAGTTGTACCGGAACAGAATGTTTTTGTCGGTTTTGTGTAGGTAAACTAGGTTATGGTTGAGTGGGTACCATTAAGTTATATTTAGTGGTAGTTGAAGCTGATTTACTAAGAAGGCCTTAATGGAACCGATTTCGGAACTTACAGGGGTAGTATTATTTTCCAATTAAGAAGCTCTATTATAATCTATCTGCCAAAACTTTATCAATGGTTTTATATAGGCCACCTTAATTATGATTGGATGGGTACCATAGACTTGTATTTAAGGGTACTAGAAGCTGATTTACTATAAAAGTGTTAATGAGATGGATTTTGTCACTTAATTTTTTCTTCATGTCCAACTAGCTTTTGAATTTAATCCTCTCTAAGCACTCCCCTACATTCCCCAAATAACCTATATGCCCAGCTTTCTACGACTAGTGGTTTTGGCTATGCGGTGTCTCTCAGTAAGTCACTCACTCGAAAAACTGGCTCAGAACAGCGCGGGACAGGGAGAAATGGAAGAAATTGGAGGAGGCCTATACCCTAAAGAGGTTTCTATAAAAAAAAATGTTAGATAAGATAGATAAGATTTCTTTATTTGTTTAAACATTGTATATATACAAGAGCATGCAAGGTATTACATACTTTAAGTCCAGTTATGTTTAGCCGTAAGTATCAGCGTACATATATTTCCATGTCATTTAAAGAATAATTCAATTTGAGATAAGCGAATATTTTCCTAGAGCATGCACTTACAAGGATTATAATTATTCTTTCAAAAATATTATGTAACAATGTCAAAATAGTAATAAGTTATAATGTCAAAGTAGTAATTATTCATAATGTCACAATAATAAAAACGTCATAGTGTATAATATAATATTTATAAATTGTAACTAACATTAGAAATAAGTATCACTCACTAACATTAGACTATAATTTTTTTTTATAAGATTTATAGATAATAAAAAGGCTTTTTATTTATTTATAAGTCACTCACTCATTTATTTATTTTTAAGAATTTTATAAATTGGGATAGTGAATGGTACTTAGGCAGACTTAATGCAACAAGGCATTTTCTAGCAGTCAACTTTAAGGTCTAATTAATGCTTATATTTTTGTCCATTATGAAGCTCTGTTATAATTCAACACCCAAAATTTTATCAATCGTTTAGTCTAGGAAGCCTAACTTGTTGTTTAGTAGATAAGCACTCAGTTATATTTGAAGCTGATTTAGGCCAAAGGATCTGTTATTGGGGCTAAGTAGTTATTCTTAATATACTTAAAGATAATTGAAAAAATAGGAGCGATTTCGTTAAATACATTTCAACGTGCCAATAGAGACATGATTTCGTTGTGAGAGAGACAGCTATTCCAGGACGAATAGCACTTTCTCTTTTTCACGATGTTTCATGACGGTAACGACACGTCATAGTAGTGGAAAATATTTTGAACTTCAAAAAAGGGAAAGTATTTTTATTTCAGTAGATCTTTTTTAAGGATGGGACATCATCAAATGACTCCTTCCACTCTAGGTGAAGGGAGAGTCAGACTCCTGCTGACAAACCATTTGTGTTCCTCTTAATGCCTTTTGCGTTCCAGGGCCGCGGTGACTCTATCAAACAAATTCCGCAATCCTACTTACCTACTTGGGTGATCTCTTTCTTATTTAATTTAATGTCGCTATTTATCCTTTAGAAGACACGAACACTAGATCCAGTTTCAAGTGTTTCTCCTGCATCCGAAAAAAATAATATCATTTCTTTTCCAATGCCAAACAATCACACACTTCGTCATCTTCCCTTCTATTCGGAAATGACACTGAGCAAATAATTCCCACATCCGACTCAAGCCTTTCTGCAGGCTCCGAGATAAGCGTGATCGAGGACCTTCCATAACAATTTGAACTCAGTACCTTGATGTTAGTAAATAATAGAAAAGGAAAGTTTTTTCATTTTCTTTTACTTTTGTCCTGGGAGGCGATTAGGTTTCCCGGGGGAATGATTTGCTGTAGTAGTTTTAAAAGTTTGTTACTATTGGTTTTGTGATTTTCTAGTGAGGATAAAAGAAGTCTATGAATTAGGCCACGGGGATGTCGCTAAAAAGCATACTTATTTCAATCGTATGAAGCATAAATTAATGGGTCTTTTAGGTTTATTGTGGTGCGTTCGTTTGTAGTGTTCGCTCCGTAAACGTCGTTGATGTTGCGTACCGCTTGCGCCGTGTTGGTGCTACGATTTTTTAACGTACCTATCCATGATGACGAAAACGACGAAAACAACGCAAAAAATAAACAAGACAAAATTAGAAAAAAAAACATGTTTAAAAATGAAATTTATTGAAATTAGAATTCATAACCAAACAAGAATTATTTTGATTTGAATTTTGGTCAGTACCTACTGCAGATCGGTTATTTCATAGGTATCTAAAGACCTAATTTATACATTATACTTTTAGTGTTATTTGTAAAGTTTTTCTTATCAATAAGTGAAAATATAATATACAGTAATAAAATAATGGGGAAGATTTCAAAAGATCCCTCGAAATCAAACATCATTTACTAACACTTCTGCCTACAGCTGCGAGGTAAGGATGTAAAAAATAAATAAATAATTTATTCTACACCTAAAACTTCACGAATTTGATACTTCGATCGGAATTGTACCTTTACGCAGGTTGGTGGGTACCAAACTGCGTAAAGGTACAATTCCGATCTAGGACACCGCGACGCGCGACCGCGACCGGCCACTGCTTTGCTTTGTATGAATTACTACAGAACACATACGGATGCACGCGACCGATAAAACCCGTAAGTTTGTCGGTGGGGTTAGCGCTCATAATACGTCATTTGGTTAAAATACATACAATCGAATGACAGTAGCAGTTCAAAGTGTATATCAACAGTGATCAGTGACAAGATATGTATATAAACCAGAAACCAATATTACTGTGTTTATAGGTAACAGTTCAAATTTAAAAAAAGAACAAATAACTGACTCTGTAACTGAGATGTTAAAGTTAAATTGCAAAAAAATAATACTGTGTGCTTTCCCATATTTTGAAAAATTGTCAAATAGACAAAATAATTATATTCACATGCTTAACAAGCATTTACATTTCTTAGTTAGTCATTACAGTGACAAACTTGTTTTTCTGGACATTAACTTATATGTTGATAAGTTAAAGTCGACTAGGGATACAGTGTATCTGCCTATTAGGTTTACACATCAAATAGCAAGCCTATTAGCATATTATATAAACTCAGACATAAGTAGTATGTCGACGTCTTCTACTATAATTAACACTGCAAATATTAGTAATAATACTAATGTACAGGTGGACATTGTTAACTGTAGCACTAATGCTATAATTATTTACAATAATTGTACGAAGGAGAATCCGTGTGTCACTATGGACAATTCTTTTAATGTGGAGTCTGCAAGTAGCAAGATCTTGGTGCCTAGTGATGGCATGGGAGACGTGGGGCTCACTCCGGATGTTCCTTTAAACTAGTTTGTACGACAACAGAGGATACCAATATCAGTATAGTTACATCTACCCTAAACCAGGTATCTTCTTGCTCTCACATAGCTAATTGCAATAAAGGGGCTAAGCAGAAATCCTTGAAATTATTCCATCAGAACATTCAAGGTTTTTCTTCAAAACAGCTGGAAATTGAGTTATTTTTAGAAAAAACAATGTTTGACATAGTTTGTTTCACTGAGCATTGGTTAAAGGATTTTGAAATGTTGATTAATTACGAGAATTATAGTGTGGGAAGTTCTTTTAACCGAAACTCAATGTTACGTGGGGGCTCACTAATTTTAATCAAAAAGTGTATTCAATTTAAAACTCGTAAAGACATAGTTAACTTGTCTGTTGAACATAACATTGAACTATCCTGTGTTGAGCTAGATAAGCATGTCATAGTGTGCGTTTACAGACCCCCTAATTATCTGAACTACTCTATATTTGAGTCAGTGATGGAAGATGTATTGGCAAAACTTGCGACTGGTAATAAATTAGTAATTATCTATGGAGACTTTAATATAAATATTTTAGAAAACAATTCAGATAGCTGTAGATTATTAAATCTTTTTAAATCGTTCAATTTGTCTATGTGTTCATAGAACCAACCCGTACAACTACAACTACTGCTACATGTATTGATAATGTTTTTTGTTCTGGCGACTACTTACAGAAAGCCATTGTAAATTACCTCCCTTCTGATCACAGCGGGCTACTGGTATCTTTTGAGTCCAAAATACCAATTCAAAAAGTGCAAATACAAACCAGACCAATAACATCCGGTAATTTAAATAAATTTAACCGTACTTTAATTGGGAAGTTAAGTGATTGGAACTGTACAGTGAACAGTGCTAATATTTTATATACAGATTTTTTTTCTTTAGTCCAAACAGAATTCAATAATACTTTTAAAAATAAAACTAAAACTATCTGCCCTAAGTTTTTATTTAGTGACTGGGCAACTAAAGGACTCAGAAAAAGTAGGGATAGACTTTATGAGTTGTATGGCCTTAAGCCTTTTATTAACACTGAAACTTTTAATAAGTATGTATCTACCTACTCCAAAATTTATAAAAATACTTGTAAGGTAGCTAAGGCTTTATACATAAGCAATAAGGTAAAAACAGCAGACAATAAAATAAAAACGGTTTGGAAAATTATAAATAATGAAACAAATAGGAACAAAAAACATAACACTGATTACAGATTGGAGACGCCTCACGGACTTATTAGCGATAACAAAGAAGTTGCTCAAGAATTTGTAAATTTCTTTACAAGTATCCCTGTTAAAACTACTGAAGCCTTAAATTCCTCGCCTTCGCTTGCTTTTGATTTATTACAGGCAAACGTATCAGCCTGCGCGACTGAATTTAATTTTAAACATATAAACCCCATAGTAGTAATAAAAGCTTTTAAACAAATCAAAATTAAATTGACCGAAGATCTATGGGGATTGTCTATCAAGGTTTGTACCTCAATTATCGAGACTGTAGCGCCGTACTTAGCTTTAATATTTAATTTGTGTGTCGATCAAGGAGTCTTTCCGGACCTGATGAAATTCAGTAAAGTGATACCACTTTTTAAATCTGGGGATAGTAAAGACACCAATAATTATAGACCAGTGTCCGTGTTGCCAGTGTTTAGTAAGGTATTTGAAAAAGTAATGCTAAATCAGATGCTCAGTCATTTTAACACGAATAACATCTTACATGATAAACAGTATGGTTTCACCAAAGGACGTTGTACAACGGACGCTGGTGTCACCTTACTAAAGCATATCTTTAATGCGTGGGAGGACGCACAGGATGCCATAGGTGTCTTTTGTGATCTCTCTAAGGCGTTTGATTGTGTTGATCACGATACATTACTCCTGAAGCTCAGGCATTACGGACTAGGCAAAACAGCGTTAAACTTAGTCAAATCTTATTTAAATGATAGACAGCAATTAGTTCACATAAACGGTGTCAATTCGTCGGGATTAAACGTAAAAATGGGCGTCCCCCAAGGCTCTATTTTGGGTCCTTTCTTATTTTTGGTTTAAATTAATGATTTACCTTATTTATTGCAACAAAATCTTGATATGGTGTTGTTTGCTGATGATACCTCTTTAATTTTTAAGATAAATAGAAGGACGAACAATGTCATGACATAAATAATGCCCTAATACAAGTCCAAAATTGGTTCACGGCAAATAATTTAGTTCTAAATGAAAAGAAAACAAAGTGCATTAGATTTGCCTTACCTAATGTCAAAAGCAGTGATTGTGACATATTATTGAACAAGGAAAAACTAGAATTCGTCGATAAAACGGTTTTCCTGGGAATTACGCTTGACCCCAGGCTACAATGGGGCCCTCATATAACATCTCTTTCCGGACGGCTAAGTTCAGCAGCATATGCTGTTAGAAAAATCCGCCAACTAACGGATGTCAATACCGCGAGACTGGTATATTTTAGTTACTTTCACAGTATCATGTCTTACGGTATTTTACTATGGGGACGGGCTGCAGACATCGAGTCTATTTTTATTCTGCAGAAAAGAGCCATCAAAGCGATATATAATCTCCGCCGGCGCGATTCTCTCAGGGAACTGTTTAAGAATATTAACATCATGACGGTACCTTGTCAATACATTTACGAAAACATCATGTATGTCAGAAAGAATTTACATCTTTTTAGTAAAAGAGGCGAGAGACATAATTATGGTACTAGAAATAGGGACCAGTTAGTTCAACCAGGCTTCAGACTGGCTAAAGTAGCCTCATCTTTCATGGGGTACTGTTTAAAATGTTATAATAAGATACCTCCCCATATATTAGAACTAAATGAGACGAAATTCAAGTCTTGTATTAAACGCACACTATGCAGGCAAGCATATTATAAGTTGGGGGATTATATTGAAGATAAAAATGCTTGGCTGAATGCTGGTCCTGCTCCACAGCCACTAGGGAGCCCAAACTAATCTGTAAATAGTTCGGAAACATTGTTGGACCGGCTGAAGATTGTAAGAAAAATTTGCATTGTTAGAATCAACTTACTAAGCATTGTATAATTTCAGCCATTAACAGCACATGTGTGAGTACTGTGTACCTTTAACTTTAATTATCAGTTTTAGGTATGTTTTTGACTTGAATGTACCCTGGCGGTTGGGAGTGTCATGCTCACTCAAAAGTCTAGCTGATGGTCATCATGATCATTTGGCTCCCTTCAAAATGGTTGAGCCGAATGGTGCTGGCGCATGCGTCATGTTCGTGAACGGGCGCCGTCAGTCGGGACTGGTCATTTCTTAGCTGCCATGGTTAATTTTAATTATTTCTTTGAATTGTTCCTCTTTTATTCCGGACGCTTTTATCCTGCTCGTCTTTTACATCGTTCTCACATGTATGTATAATGTCAACCCGATGTAAATAAATCTTTGTAAAAAAATATTATTTTTAAAAGAGTGTCCGTGGAGTTTCTTGCACGTTCTTCTCCATAGAGATCTACGCTTTGGAACGTGCAAATAGCTTCAACTTTTTGGACCGACCGACCTTGACAATTCAAAAGTGCCTGTAAATGGTTTAATTGAAATAAATGCTTGAATTTTGAATTTTGAATTTTTGAGTGAAGTAAATGTAGTTATGGATAGCAAACATGTGACATGATATTTAAATTTAGACTGAAACATTTTTTAACCTTTTCTTTTTCCCCTCGACACTTCACAGAACTCGTGTCAACGCATCTAATTTCCAATTTAACGAAAACGACTGTGTCGCGTGAACTCAATCAAGACGCAAACCGCAACGACCCAGCACCTAAGCCGCTCTTAACTGAATAGTTTCAATCTCGAACGGGATTATCTTCAAACAATGGGGCGCAGCTTCTTTGTAAACCTTGAACATTTACAAATCCTTATTACAAGAGCTGAAAGAGACGAAAATACAATTCAAATGAGAGTTAAAAGAATATTGGAATAAGTGGTGGTCACATATTTATTTGACATATTGTTAATCCGAATTTCAAGGAACCCGTTTCTTCCCAAATACTCACACATTCCATGCATTTTTTAAATTTTTACTTTACCTTTTTTATTTTTTTATACAAAACGGGGAGACTCTTGGCCCAAATCTCACCTGATGGAAAGTGATGATTAGGCCGAAGAAGGAAGCGAGCTTTACCCGGAATCCTCTAACACAGAGGAACTGACTATCATACCTCTAACTGCCGGAATACAACAATTACCTTAACCTTCTTTTAGCTGTTTTTAGAGACAGGTAGTTCTTACTACCTTATAAGTAGGTACTAACAGACGCAGATCCCTAAAAGTTTGAATCAAGACTCATTAGTCCTACAGTTTCAGATTATCCAGGATCATTTTATAGAAGACACCCAATAAAATTGTCTAAGTAGAGATTTTATTTTTATCGTCGCCTAAATACTAATTAAGCAACTAACTCAAGTACCTCAGACAGTTAAAAGAATTATCTTAACCTAGAACTAAAAGATAAAGTAAGCCTTTTAGTTTTATTATCGCTGTTAGTCTTACTAATGACAGCTTTGTAACTAAAGTACCTAGATACTTCAACTTGTGTAAATCTTTTGCGCAAGTAACCCGCCCCGGCTTCACATGGCGTATAACCTTTTTTGTTTATTTGTTTAAGTATTTATTTAAGCACACCAACGACTTATTTACAAATCAATATTAATTTAAAAACATTTTCGAGAGTATTCTCTGTAAACAAATCTCTTACAGGCATGCACATCATTCTCTAAATAGGTCTAATTATTTTATTTCTTTATTGTAGAGTGGGAAATCTTCAAATGACCCTTTCTTTTCTGGGCGGAGCGGAAGGGAGTGTCAGACTCTTACTGGCTAAAACCCATCCGTGTTCCTTCTAATGCCCGTTGGGTGCCAGGGCCGTGATGACTCTTTCGAACATATTCCGCAACAAAGCGTAAATACGATTTAAAATCATCGTCACATTTTAGCCAATTTAAACAAAACTTTAGTGAATTGTACTTTAGTTCCTTCCTCATGCATTACGCCGTCCATTGGTGAAAATCGTATGTACGAGTAAAAGTATTCGGCAGTTTTTGTGCTATCGAATATAGACCGACAGACGCGGTGGAGAGATTGTTTTATATGTGTTATTAGTGATAGTTCACTACACGAAAGATCTTATTAATCAAATTTAGCATCTAGGGTACATAATAATATTATTATTTTTACATCACGTGTATCTGTGAAGGCAAGTTTTTTTCAAACTATGTGGTTGAAAAAATATTACTATAATGTTTGCATAGAAGAACTCCAAAAATGGATGCAATTGAAAAAACCATGGCTCCTTTTCCTCCAAAACCATAAGTGCCTTGATATTAGTGAAACCCTTACAAAATAAAATCGAAGCCATCTGAACAAATGGGTTCGACCATTTCGGGGCTACATCAATTTCTGTGAAACTTATTTCAGTGGATGTCACAAAAACTGAGGGTTACATTCGGTCAGTTATTACATGATTTTTTTGGGATATCGCTATTTCGAATATTGAACAAAGTTGACAGAAACCCGCACTATTTCAAAGGTTTCGTTGAATATTTCTTTGGGACTTGAATAATTTTAATATTAATTGAATATTTGGCCCAACTGCTTGTTACAAAATCATTCCTCAAAAGAATCTTGACGATCAAAATATGTAGGATGTTGTTGTTTTGTTTTTTCGATATCTCTGTTATTAGAATGCGATAAAAATATCCACGGCAGTGTAATCCCTGACTCCATCCACAACCCATTAACTGGGTAACACGGTACTTCTTGGCAAGACTGGAGTCAGATTTTTGGCTTCTGAAAATCCGTAACGACTGCCCATTCAATAGCTGTTTACAATGGAAAAATACCTAAAGCAAAATAAAGTATTTGTTCCTTATTTTCAGGGCAGTATGTTATGTACCAAATCACTCAAGTCCGTTTATATAAACAGTGAAGTGTCTGGGCAGCTCTTTTGAAGATTTTGTTTATCAGAAAAGGTTGAAACAATAAATTGTTCACTCAATGATGCCGTTTTGTAAGTTGTGTTAGGGTAAACAAGTTTTATAAATGAACTAACTGTCATAGATGATAGGAATAAACTTCGTTTTTAGGGTTCCGTACGCAAAGGGTAACCAATGGAAACCTATCACTAAGCTACTACTGTCCGTCCGTCCGTCCGTCCATACTTACGTCTGTCTATCTGTCCGTCCGTTTTTATGTGAGCGGGCTCTTAAACCTTAATTGATACTAAAGTTCAATATTTTACAGATTGTGCATTTCGATGGCCACTTAAACAAAAAAATCTAATAAAATAAAAATTAGCGGGGGCTCCCATACAAGAAACGTGTTTTTTTCGGTTTTTTGGTACGGAACTGTTCGTGTGAGAGACCGACTCGCACTTAGCCGGTTTTTCCTCATGCTTACTATCATTTGAAAAGCATCAGGTGACTGCTGTACCACCGTCACAACAGATTCATTATTATTTTTTGGCATACATATTTAAAAAAATCAGATTTGACACGTATCGACCGGTCCAACGGTCTTGAGTATTTTTTGTGTTATTTCAAACCTTCAAGCAAGGTGGGCATAAAATAAAAAATTGCACTACTTTTATCATTTTTAACCAACTTCCAAAAAAGGAGGAGGTTCTCAATTCGGCGGACCGGTATTTTGTTATGTACCTATGACACCGATTAATCCGAGGTTTCTGATCCGATTTGTGTGACTCTTTTTTAGTTCAATGCCTTTTGGTAACGTTTATTTCAGTTTGGATTTTTAGTTTTTATTTTATGAGCATTTTTGCTTGTTTCAATTTCAACGTAGACGAAGACGTCGTCCAAGTATCACCACTTAAATGTGAAAAATAAAAAAACTGTTTTTACAAAATAAAATGTAACTAACTTCCAAACAAAACACTACAAAGTAAATATCTAACCTTAATTTCGTAAGTCGGTGTTAAAAACCAAGATACAAAAACAAAAACAACGACTTCCAAAATTAAGTTTATTTAATACTACTTTGTTGTGTTTTGTTTGCAAGTCGGTTATATTTTTTTGTTAATGATGAGCTCATGGCATTGCATTACATTCCAAGTATCCTCCGTGCCTCGCTCTATGTTAAATACTGACACTTAACTGCATTAGGATTGACGGGAAACTGACCCCAATATAGTACGAAAGAATTCATCATTACAAAATTCATCCAATCAAAAGTGGTGCAGGCGAAATCGGAGCAGGAAACCAGTCTTAAAACCAAAGTAATCAATCTTTTAGTAATACATTATTTTAGAAATAAACAGCCATTGTGAGAGAGTCTCGTTCTCTATATTTATAATAACGTATATCTTTTGTGTAGGCAGTAATAACGTAACGAAATGAGTGATCGATGGTGTACCGATTGATGTATTGACAATTTGATGGGGTTCTTCAAGGTTCAAGGGGTTTTTTTTACATTTAGGCTGTGGTTAGGCACTGCTATTTTTAGCTCTTTAAAAATACCATTTCATCAATTATGCTATCAATACACAGTGATGGCATGAAATAATGCCCTAAAATGAGGGTGGCTAACGGGAGAGGAATTTTGTACTTATCAGTTGGCGCTACTTTCGAGTGAGGTCCTTAATCGTAGCATTAAAGTAATCACTATGCGCATGTGAACAAAGTTAGAAGGAAAATAATTTATGATGTCGTGAACGTGCGATTAAAACAACATAGATACTATCGTCGCAGTGTTACATGGTCTGATCATAATGAAAACAAGAAGGACATACACATATTTCTGACAAAAAACGTTTAATGCAGTGGTCGGGAAAACCGTAACTTAATCTGCCACATTCAGGCTGTTTTAGTAAAATATCAACAAAAACCAAATGAAGAAAAAAAATAGAGAAAATTTGACATATCGAAGAGCTCGCGCTACACTAGCGCCTCTAGCGGCGAATTCAAACACGATAGCGTATGTATGGCATGTGTGTCATTGTATGTAAGAAATGTTTAATAAAGGATTACACTAACTTACTTGATTAAGTTAGATAACACGCCTTATATTGCATTGTATCTCGTATTAAATATGTTTGCTTTTGGACTCAATCCAAAACAAAAGATAGTCATTTTTAGACCAACTTATCAAGGCCTCACCCGCGTTAACAGTCCCTTAAAATAGTTTTGAAAATTGTGTATCGTATGGAGATGTAAGAGTCAAATTATAATGGCTCTGTAGCAAATGCTGTCAAGAATAATGTAAAATGAAATATTTCTAACAATGCTGGTAGTTTTGTTACGATACGTCTATTTCGTATTTGCGACGTCATTCGAGGTAAAAATTGTGACCCAAAAATGTTGGAACCGTGACAAACATAAAAGGAGCTCGGAAATATGTTTGCTTCCTGCTTTGTCATTAATTAAGCTTTCTTTTTGTTTTAATACGGCATTATTAACCTACTTTCAAACGAAATGAAGATAGAAAAAAAACCGACCATACGCGAATTGGACTCTCACAAGTCACAACCCATGACCCCAAGAAACACGCTTTCTTGTATGCGAGCCCTGTGTAAATTTTGTTTGATTTATTTTTGTTATAGCGGCCATAGAAATAGACTCTGTGTAAATAAGAACCGTCTACCCATTACGGTGCTTGAGATACAACCCGCTGACGGGCAGACGGACGGACAGATGGATGGAGGCTCAGTAAAAAGGGCGTCGTTGGTCACCTTTTGGGTACGGAACCCTACAAACATGACCTATTTTCAAAATAAAAAAGAAATACAACCGACATCCAATAACAAAAACACTACAAAGTAAAAAATAACTTTAATTTCCGAAGTCGGTGTTTTTGTTAGTTTCTTCGTATTTTGACACCGACTTCCGAAATTAAAGTTATTTTTACTTTGTAGTGTTTTTTTATTTATTTGGAAGTCGGTTGTATTTTTTTGTAAAAAGTTTTTTTATTTTTCATTTTTTGTGGTACCCCACACCTAACAACACCACTGCAAAATCGCAGAAAAGCAAAATACGCAATTTCTATTACTTGGATGATATAAAACCATCATCCAAGTAGACGAATTCCAGCTATTTCGATTTAAAATCCAAAGTTCGTAACCGATTTTGATAAAGTTTAAGGGACCAATCTGCAAGATTTTATCAAATCGGTTTATAATTTTTGGAGTTACTCATAACTCGTTACCTCAGTAACAAACATAAAAAAATATACAACCGAATTGAGAACCTCCTCCTTGTTGGGAAGTCGGTTAAAAACAGTGCATATTTATCAGCGGTTTTCCTTCCGTCTATTTTGGTATTGAATTCACAAAGAGCTTTAAACATTCCAAGAAAGCTTTACGTACTAATTCGTTAATCTTGAAATTCACTAAAATACATTTTCCTTAATGTACGTAAAAGCGTAAATGCATTTTTTTCCTCATCAATTTATAACGTGTTGAGATATCACGAACCTAAATCAAATACAGTAAATTGAAATTTTAATAAAATGGCTTAATATCAAGGGAGACAGGAACGAACGTGCCAGTTGGTTTTTGGTACTTATACCTATGAACGGCAGTATTCAGAAACTGTAAATCTGAAAAATATATAACGTCGGAGAGTTTAAACCTGCTAACTGCATATCAGGTAAATTTTCAGGAGAGACAAAAAACATTCCTAAAAAAATTGGAACATTTATTATTTGTACGCGTATGTATTATTATGTTGCGGATTACATGGAGTTAGCTGCAAACTTTTGAAGTTATGGATTTTACAGTTTTACTCATCACGCGTTTTTGTCAATTTTAAATGAAAACTGACTGTAGCTGTTATTCTAGGTTTTGTATTTTTCTTTTAACTTTCGAATGGTACAAAAAACGTTGAAATGCCAAAAAATGGATTTAGCAGGTTTACACTCTAAGCCAGTCTATAAGTAATTTACATGAAACCACGTGACGGTGTGTGGGGTCGTTGGGCCTTACTACCCACACGATATGAAGAAGGAGACCACGTTATATTTTTACGTCTATTTCGTAAACATGTTGAAGTGAAGGCTTGGGTGAAGTGATAACGAAGTGAGCTGTCATTACATCATGATAACATACCGTAAAACGGGGCTAATCGGGACACATTTTGACATAATTTAGCAAATATCTTTTTTATATCGAATAAATTGCTATGGTAAAAAAAATATATTATGGGTCCTGGAGAACCCATTACTTATGCAGATATACGTCTGAAGTAACTACTTACAACAGGAACTGAAAAAAAAAATATATAAGCATGTGACCGTCCCAAATGTCGCATATTTGGGGCTATTATGGACAGCAATGGAAATGGAATAAGAAATCCAAGTCGAAGTGAAGACTTTGGGGAATTGATCACAAAGCGAGCTGTCATCCCATCTTGATAACATGGATTGATAGCTCACTTCGTGATCACTTCACCCAAGTCTTCACTTCGACATGTTTTCAGCCGGTCTAATCTGTCGACATCTCACCGTGCTCACTTAGGTGGAGTGAACGACAATTGAGCTGTCATTCCATCTTGTTTGTATGGTTTGACAGCTCACTTGTCGTTCACTTCGCCTAAGTTTTCACTTTGATATATTTACAGAATCGCACTGCTGGTATCGACCGGCTGTGCAATTCGTGATTACTTCACACAGGACTACATTTCGAAATGTTTACAATGAATCGCACTGCTAACTGTAAAACTACTTCAGAAAAAAATTAGTAAGTTTTTGTAGGTGAAAAAAACTGCTACAACTAAGTTTCAAACAAAATCCTGAAAATCCCACACGTATACGTACTAGTAGAGTCACTATTTATCAAAACATATTGCACTGCAGCATTGCAGTTAGCTGAAACAAATCGCTCCATTCATATCAGACTAATATTGAAACGTCGAACATCTGACACAAATGTGTTGTCCGACAAACAAACGAGCATCGCAAATGCATTACGAGAAAGTCCAGTTACCAAGACGTGACGTCAGAGCACTTTGTATCGATCTTGAATAAGACTGTTTGGAAGGATGGATATTTTAATTGATTTATTTACCTACATACCGTCATACTAGTGAGAGTCGAAATGTCATACGGTACCAAGCGAATTAAATTAACTAAATTGAAAGAAAATGTACCCAAATTGTACGATTTTGTACATAAGGTCTTAAAAATCTAAACCACCTTCAGAACGAAATTATTTTGAAATTAAGGTACCTACACCCGCCATGTTGACATCAAAATGGCGGATGTTCTATAAAATTTTATTCGTTTACCATTACCTACTCATAAATATAATTACACTAAAAATTACCTCAAGAAAAAATAATACAGAATTGATCAACATTGGATAGTTTGTGAGAAATAAAATAATCGTGTCTAGGAACTATTGATATATTTATGGAGACAAGAAACAAGCCGAATTATTTTTTGGACAGGAATTGTAAGCGCTAAAAATTCACAGGTACCAGGAGACCAGAAACATGTCAAAGTATTCTTAAGACTGGAATTTTGCCAACTAACGATACACAGGTAACAGGAGACCAGACAAGGTAGACCGATGACTTGAAGAATTGCGGGAAGCATTCAAGACGCACAGGACTGGTTGTTGTGGTTACACACACAGGGAGACCTTTGTCTAGCAGTGGACGTGTTTCGGTTGATATGATCATGAAGATGATGTCACTGAACTTAGCGAGTATCCAGTCATGATTTCAAGGAAACATTGACACACACACACTGCACACACACACACACACACCACACACGAACACATTTCTATGATGACTGTTTCTATTGACTTTTATTGTAGCTCCCATAAAATGATCCCAACAAGTCAACTATTCCTACATCAACTACAAATTAAGGATGCGTGCGGCGTTTGTAGTGAACAATAAAACGGCAGTTAACAGTAAACCAACTATGTCAGAACATGGTTACTGCTTTACGTGCTAACTGCGACCTCGTTCACTTAAACTATCTAGTTTTATTTACTGCTAGATCCTATATCTTAAGTGGACAATCACAAGTGAGAAAGTGCTAGGTATTATTGAGTCAGAAAGTGAAAAATATCACACTATTTCGTTAGGAATCGTTGTGAGTCAGCTTTGTAAAAGAAACAACCAGTTCAGGATGATAAAAACAGAGCCGTCTGTGTATTTTTGGAAAACATGGTTTCTTATATACTAATTCTAACTAACAAAAATTGGACGTCTTCGGTACCTACTGTGTGACTATGCGGCTACAGTATTTTAAAATCTATAAAATGATATCAGTTGATTTTCAGCGACCATTGCAGGCACCTTAGTGCTCGTTTACGGAGAGGCGGGGCGTCGAGCGTCGCGGGCGGCGGTGTGGCGTCGAGCGGGACATGCGTCAGACATTTACGGAGCCGCGTCCGCACCGCGGCGGCGGACGCTTGACATTCAAGCCAGCGTTGCCAACGTCTGGGAAATTCCCCAAATTGCGGGGAATCTCAAGTTGATTGGGGATTAATTGGACACAAGACACAGCAAAATGTGGGGAAAATGTGAAGATTTGTAAATGTGTAGAAACCCAATTAAACTTATAACTTCATATAGCTTAGATAGCCATATCAACAAAGTAATAATATATATTAAATCCTACTTCCTACTAATATTATAAATGTGAAAGTTTGTATGTTTGTATGTTTGTATGTTTGTTCGTCAATCACGCAAAAATGGCTGATGGGATTTGAATGAAATTTGGCACACATATAGTTCACATCCTGGAATAACACATAGGCTACTTTTTATCCCGATAAAAGGCATAGCTTAATGGCGGCGGAGGAGGAAGTGGAAATCAGTCGTTTCTGCTGCCTTAGTACTTCAGATTCACAAGTACCAGGAGAGCATAAACATGTCGAAATATTTTCGGGTCTGAATTTGTGAGCGCCAAAGATTCTCGAGTACCAGGAGAGCAGACATATGTCAAAGTATTTTTGGTCAGGCTTTTTTTTTTGCTGGAAAATATATTGGCTTTCATTGCAAGCGTTCATGTTCGTATGTTTGGATGTTTGTCCGTCAATCACGCAAAAACGGCTGAAGGGATTTAGATGAAATTTGGCACATATGTAGGTCACATCCTGGAATAACACATAGGCTACTTTTTATCCCGGTAACATACAAGACTTCATGGAGACAGAGGAAGAAGTGGAGGTCCAAAGTTGCTGCTGCCTTAGTACTTCAGATTCAAAAGTACCAGGAGAACAGAAACATGACAATTTTTTTTTTCCCGGCTAGAATTTTATTACGAGTCCTAAAAGATTCACAAGAACCAGGAGACCAGCAACATGTCAAATTATTTTTGGGCAAGATATTTTTTTTATTATTGGAGCAGAAACGTGTCGAAGTTTTTTCGGGACTGGAATTCCCAGCGCTACAGATTCACAAGTACCAGGAGAGCAGAAACATGTCGAGGTATTCGACGGATTCGGAGCATTTTCCGCGCTGGAATTGTGAACGCTATATTTTCATAAGTACTAGGAGAGCAGGAACATGTCAATTTATATTGGGTGCCGGAATTGTGAACGGTTAAGTTTAAAAAATTCCAAGAGAACAGAAACATGTCGAAGTTTATTTTCGGGCTAAAATAGTGAACTCTAAAGGTTTACATGTACCAGGAGAGAAACATGTCGAAGTATTTTCGGGGCTGGAAATTGTGAACGCTATAGATTTTTAGTACCAGGAGAGCAGAAACATGTCGAGGTACACCGCGGCCATATTTACGAGCGCTACAGATTCACAAATACCAGGATAGCAGGAACATGTCGAAGTTCTTTGGGGCTGGAATTGTGAGCGCTATTGATTCACAAGTACCAGGAGACCAAGAAAATGTCGAAGCATTCCGGGGCCGGAATAACGAGCGTTACAGATTCAGAAGTGCCAGGAGAGCAGAAACATGTCGAGGTATTCCGTGGCTATAATTACAAGCGCTACAGATTCACAAATACCAGGAGAGCAGGAACATGTCGAAGTTCTTTGGTGTTCGAATTATGAGCGCTATTAATTTACAAGCACCAGGAGGCCAGGAACATGCCGAAGTTTTTCAGGGCTGGAAATTAAGAACGCTATAGATTCACAAGTACCAGGGGAGCAGAAACATGTTGAGGCATTCCGGGGCCGGAATAACGAACGTTACAGATTCAGAAGTACCAGGAGAGCAGAAACATGTCGAGGTATTCCGTTGCCATAATTATGAGCGCTATTGATTCACAAGTACCAGGAGACCAGGAACAAGTGTTTCAGGGCTGGAAATTGAGAACGCTATAGATTTACAAGTACTAAGAGAGCAGAAACATGTCCAGGCATTCCGGGGCCGGAATAACGAGCGTTACAGATTCAGAAGTACCAGGAGAGCAGAATCATCTCGAGGTTTGTTTGGGACTGGAATTATGAGCGCTATAGATTCACAAGTATCAGGAGACCAGGAACATGCCAAAGTTTTTCAGGGCTGGAAATTGAGATCGCTATAGATTCACAAGTACCAGGACAGTAAAAAACATGTCGAGGCATTCCGGGGCCGGAATTACGAGCGCTATAGATTCACAAGTACCAGGAGACCAGAAACATGCCGAAGTTTTTTCAGGGCTGGAAACTTCACAAGTATCCGGAGAGCAGAAACATGTCGAGGTATTTTCGGGGCCGGAATTATGAGCGCTAAAGAATCAAAATAACTAGGAGATCAGAAACATGTCAAAGTTTTTCTGGGGCTTTAGTTCGACCAAAAACATGTCTTCGTTTTTCCATGCAGGAGTTATGAGTGGCTTGGATCAATAGTCCAGGAGAAAAAACATGTCGAAGTACTTTCGAGGCTGGAAATATGAGCGCTAAAAATTCACAAGTACCAGGAGAGCAGAAACATGTCGAAGTATTTTCGGGGCTGAATTTGTGAGTGCTATAGATTCTCGAGTACCAGGCAGGGAACAGAAACAAGTCAAAATATTTAGGGTTGGTTTTTTTACTGGAAATAAGATGGCTTTCATTGCAAGCGATTCAAAAGTACCAGGGGACCAAAAACATGTAGTATTATGAGAATAGAATTATGAGTGGCATGGATCAACAATACCAGGAGAACAAAAACATGTCGGAGTATTTTCGAGGCTGCATTTATGAGCGCTTAAGATTCACAAGGGTCTACCAGGAGATCACAAACATGTCGAAGTAATTTCGGGGCTGAAATCTTACTTTCAGCGGCACCGCAAAGGCTCACAATGTCTGTATACCTGAATCATGAAGATGCAATTCCAAGGATGAGACAATGAGGCAAAAAATTGGCAGTTCTAAAGTCTACGCAGACGAAGTCGCGGGAGGAAGCTAGTTAATCATAATAAAAAAACACCACAACTACAAGAGGTTGGTACTAGAAGTACGTACCACTAGTATGGACAAGAAGCGATTTTTTTTTTCAGTTCAAATCCTGCTAATAAGCTAGTCAATATGGCTTCCTTTATTTTTGTCTCTGTCGAGCTAGCTTGTATAATCCAAGCTGTAGAAAACTAGCCTTGTATTGTTATCCTAGCGTCAAGTATGAACTGTCTTTGATTTCTAGTTGTTTACCCAACAATGTCGATCTATAGTTTAATAACAACATCACCAAAGAAAGGACGTCAGGGTACAAGTGACACACATAATAATATTACAAAGGCACAATGCGGCTCCATCATTGAGTACAATAGAACTCTGTCACAATACGTCTTGGTATCTGAATGATATCGTTCCGTGGCTATGTATGGAACATCTGTTATACGTATTAGATATTAAATGTTATGTTGACCTAGTCCTCATTTTTGGACGAAGGTTTGTTTATACAACTAGCCCACCCCGCAGACTATCCCATTTTTTGTAAATTAAATTTCTTGTAAATATTGCTGACCACCATTGTACGCTTATAATTTTGTTTGTGTAACTATTTTGGTGTAAATAATTAGGTATACCTATTCGATCTATTTATCTAACTAAGGAATTCAGAAGTTAAGCAATGCAAGACTGCCTTTCATTGAAGTTTCTATGGACACAAATCAATAAAAGGACCACTGCAAGTTAACATCCATACCTTTTTGCTATTCCACCAATCCGCACTAAGCGTTTCTAAACGTCTTTAATAATGCGTACAGCAAAGGAGTGGAACTCTCTTCTTGCATTTGCGTTTCCAAACACATTCTACCCCCATTTCTTCAAAGTTAGAGTGACCAGGCTTTTTCTGAGTATGCTCACTCCATGGTGGACTCTGCCTCTGTCACCTCTGACTTAGACTAGAGTCAAGAGCAAACCCATCTCAACTCAAATAAAAAAGATGGTGCAAACGTTTTCACAATAAAACTTAAAATACATCTATAAAATATGCAATAAACCAAATGTTATTTCTAGTGTGCCGGTGACGGTCCTGTGTTTAACCATCTAAACACAAATACAGCAAACCGACAAAGATTTTTCATGGTAGCGACTAAAACAATAAAAAGAATGGGTTTTAAGAAAATTATTTGACAGCAATATTTTTCCCTATCAATTTTAATAAACCATCTCCCCTCAAAGCATAATTTCCATACAAAATATTCACATCATAAACATTGAATGAAACACCGAATTTTCACGGAGATTTAACATCGGAACTTCCAGACCCCCTGAACATACAATTTGTGTAACCATAACATTATTTTCTTCTGTTAGTTTTTCCACACCATATAACATGGTACTTTTTGAACTTTTCGCATATATTTGGGACTAGTTTTTACTCCTTGTTTCACCCGTCTAAAATCAATACTTTTATCCTAATATTATAAAGCTGAAGAGCTTTTTCGTTTGTTTAATTTAATCCGCTAATCTCAGGAACTACTGGTTCGAATTGAAAAATTCTTTAAGTATTGGATAACTCATTTGTCGAAGGAGGCTAAAGATGATATAACATCACACTAAGACCAAAAAGAGCGGGGCATTAATGAAAAATGTGACGCAGACGAAGTTGTGCAGTTCAGTTCGTTAAGTACCTACAGTAGTTCGCTATGTATAGCTACTTATTTTTATAACAGTTAGTTTTACATGTTTTTACTTTTATGTGTATTGTGCGAGTCCCGAATAAACATTTCTTTCTTTTATATTTTTTATGAATACTCCGTTCGAATTTCTTCAAAATATGATTCGTTAATCTTCGCAATGGAACGCCTTACAAGGCACATAATTTTTTTCAGGATCTTCGGCTATCCTATATCTTGAAAAAGGTATGAAAAAGATATCAGCCGTAGCAATTTCATCGAAATTGACACAAGCATCAGCATCATCGTATCAGCCGAAAGATGTATGCTGGACATAGGCCCAAGTGTCACCACAAAAAGCGGTCCTGTGCGTCTCGCATCACCAGGTACGCAGGCAAATTTTGATTTTTCTAACATGTGTCTGAAACTTGATCGTGCCACTTGGCTGAAAAATGAATAATTTAAAGAGGACTCTAACAAAAAAAGATTGAGCAACCTTTAATTTTCTGGCAATTTTATCTAAAGCCGAGAACTTTCGCACATTAAACTTAGTCACTACACATATAGACAGACAACTTTCTTTTCTATAGTGTTAGCGTCGATGTGTTAACAAAAAAGCAAATGTCCTATCTATTCTCCCGTTATTGTTATTCGTGGTGATAAGTTTTTATGTAGGCACGCCACGGTCGCCCTTCCCCTTGACTGGCCTTGACTCCATGTTAAATAGCGTTCCGCAGATATCAGGATGTTTGGGACGTGGGACAGGGGTCAATGACATGGAGATGACGTAGGGATAGTGTTTACTTATATGTTTGTTATCGCGGCGTGATTCTGTGTGTTTTCTGTTAAGGTTTTGAAAAGTCATACTCAATTTCTGTATAATATCCTAATTTAAATATCCTTATTTGTGCATAACATAAATTAAATCGATTAGTCTGTATATGCATACAATATCAAAATAATAGTTTTTGAACTGCACATGAATACATAAACGATATAATTTAACAAAAAAAAAAAAATTGTTATATTTCTTTGTCCGTCAGTTCTAATCTCCGAAACGGCTGCATCAATTTAGACGAGACTTTTACTGGTTGACAGCTGATGTTATAAGATAAGATTGTTGTTGAATAATTTCATTTAAAATCAGGGTCCAGGGTCGTAAAAAAAAATTCGCGATTGAAGCCAGAGGCTGTAGTAGCTGAGTAGAATTACACATTATACAAAATGAAAAGGTTACGGTGGTAGTCTGATAACTTCTTCGCTTTGAGTGAAAGGGAATGTCAGTCTCTTAGGGTGCCTATCCATTACAGCGGAGTGAGGCAGCGGAGCGGAAAAACGAAGAAATTTTATGTCAGTGACTCACAATATGGTACGGAGATAAAAATTTCTTTGATTAAAATTTCTCCTTTTCTCCGCTCCGCCGCCTCGCTCCACTGTAATGGACAGGCATCCTTACAAACTAAAACTCAACCGAGTTCCTCCTGATACCCTTTGCGTTTCAGGGGCTGCGGTATCTTACTTTCGAACAAATTTCGCTTAACAGTAGTTATAGATTGGTTATGGAGCTGTCCAAAGCACGGTGGTGGTAGTAGGTATTCGTTTTACGTTTTACATTGTAGGTATAGTAGAACCGCACCTGGATGAACGGCCCCAGGTTATGCTATACTTACTTATATTGCTACTGTGCCTCCTAGATCGTTGCCCTGCTAAGTTGGTATTACGTCAAGAGTCTGCAATACAATATACCTACTGTACCAAGCTCCCACTTTATTTGACTAACAATTAGTTTAGTATAAAGTTTAACCACAAAAGTTTCATTTGAATTGAAATCACAAAGTTCAAATACCCATTATTTTTGTTGAAATAATAATTTGCTAATGGTTGAACACACAATTTGTATTGGGTTATTTCTGACATGAAGGGCAACAACTTGATCCGGAAACAATCTAAATTAACGTAACTGATGAAGCCGCTTAACTCAATAAATTGCAAGTTGATTAAGTGAATATTAATTATATATTTAATTCGAGAGGATGATTTGACTACCTATTTAAGACATGGATTTCCTATATCATGCTTTTTCAAATCAAATCAAATCAAAATTGTTATTTGCAAAAAATACATTGTTTACAAGGAAAGTTCTTATAACCTAAAAGTAACTGTATTCTGCCTGTAAGCAAGCGTGCAAATTATTTATATTTATGGTGAGCCGGATTTCACCTACTACGATAAAGGCCCATTTCATCAACAGGTCAAAAAGACAATAAGTTGCTACTGAAAATTTCTGATAGAAAATAATGTTTTAACCATGACCTAAGGGCCAATTTGTACTAATTTACCTACTCCTCCGCTGTACTCTTCTGATTAATTTCGTTGCGGGATCCAAGGCAGTTGAATCGTTTCTCCGGGACTCGTCGGGCTTCATTAGCTCGGCGTTTTTCTGGTGGCCGCCACTGATTCTGGCTTTCAGGAGTTACCGTGGTTAGAAATGTGTGGCGGGCTCGTCCCATAAAAAAAGGATAGCACGGTAGAAGAAACGCTTTTATCTTACTGTCCCAGAACAAGGGTAATATTTTTCGATAGTAAGCGTTGTATGTTTCGCTATTTCGCTATTTCGTTGACATGACATGAACCTAAAGAGAGATAAGAAGAAGAAGTTTTGTAATTAAGTTCATACGTTTCAATGTCGAACAGACAGCACCTAGAATTAAACTTAAATCTAGTGTACAATACAACTATTTTCTTAATGTCCCTGAGTAGTCATCGTATTTTGGAATAAAATTGGATTTCCTCCCATTTTAATAATAAATAACATTAAGTTAAAAGACTATTAACAACTCTTTATACATCAAAATTGATTGAGAGCGGGCGGTCTGCACCAAGTGCAAAGGGAATCCGGGGACTGACGAAAGACATTAAGAAAACAGTTGTACTGTAGACAGTTTGCTGTCTTGCTTTAATCGATACAAATCCTAAATGCAGTTTCCAACTCTTAAACCTACAACAATCGGTCTCGGTTTCCGTTTTATTGCCCAGTAGTATTGGCGACGACCAAATAATGTTCGGTACGGTTTTAAGATTCGACCATAAACCAAAGTTCATCTTGACAGACAATAGAATGTTTATGGCAAACGATTTTAACTTTAACAAGTGCGTTGACCGAAAGCGTTTGGTGTTAAAGTCGACCGTCCACTGCTAGGATGTGTACGGAGAGATCTATATGCTATGTTAGCAGCTTTTTTAAAAAACAGACAAATTCAGAACAGTCACCAAGCTATTTTGATATGCAGCTAACTGGCAAGTACTTTTAAATAATGTTATGAGTGTGCGGAGTGAACAATTATCGTATACCACACTTGTATGTCATAATCTTAAAAAGTTATAATGCAGTATTGGCAGTGCAGTGGAAAAGTTAACATTTTTACCGATATACTTAATAGTTTTATTGACTGACAAGCGGGAATACTCGGCTGCCATTGAGAAAGTTGATATTGTCAAAAAATTTAATACAAACCAAACGTGACAGTGAGTGTCATTATCAACCCCAGTAATTCACAGACCATGAAAATTCTGAGTGGCACGAAGGTTCGATGCAATTTCATACAATGCGAAACTAAATACAGCTTATTTAATTATGTGACCATCATGCAAAATTCAAAAGCAATTTTGACAGAAATGGTAAGGTTTTACGAACGTAATCTATAAGTACTTCTATACTAATCTATACTAATCTATACTAATCTATACTAATTATTATAAAGAGGTAACATTTGTTTGTAAGTTTGTATGTTTGTAAGTTTGTATGTAGGGGGTAATCTCGGGAACTACTGGTCCGATTTGAATTTGATAGTCCATGTATCGAAGAAGGATATAGGCTACATCTCATCACGCTAAGACTAAAAGGAGTCGAGCATTAATGGAAAATGTGACGCAGACGAAATTGCGTGGGTCAGCTAGTTATATAAACAAATGAACTCTTATCTCTTCAAAGTAAGACTGAACAGGTTTCCTCTGGGTAGGCTCGCTCCATCGTCAACTCTGTATCTGCCACCTCTGACCTAGCCTAAGGGCGAATTTCATAAATCTGAAACTTAACACGATCAACATATGAACCACGTTTACGAGCTGCCAGTGCCATTTTCTATGGAATATTGACATTGACAATTCTTGAGCGCATCTTGATCGTGATCAGTTTCATTGGTGAAATCTGACCTAAGAGCACACTCACCTCAAATAAAAAAAAAATACAGTTGAAATGAAAGTATTCTGAAACTGGGGGCTACTCTATAAGCCCGATGTCCGTAGTTTCGGGCTTAGTTGCGGGCGTATTCTACTCTGTATTAATTACGGACTTACGATTGGTTCCAAACCCGAACTAAAAATGAAAGTGAACACGATTTCACAGCGACTTCCAATACCTAGTGTTGACATTAATTCTTATTGGTTAGGTAATACGGAACAGAATACGCCCGCAACTAAGCCCGAAACTACGGACTTTGGGCTTAGAGAGTAGCCCCCCTGGTGTATTCTCTTAATTAAAATCATTATTAATGTCGAGAAAAATACTTTTGATTGTTGATTAAATATTGCTGGTGACTTCGTCCCTAGACGTGAATAGCTATACAAGCGTTCGACTGGTGTGGAGCGACGCCTCAATGTTTTATTTTCAATTTTGAGTGATGAGTTGTAAGATGCGTAGTTGCGATGGAAATCTAAGTAATAAATCAAGATTCGCAAAATTAAGAATATTGTGACCAACCACTTACTCAGATTGTGGCAATTCTACGTTTACATGGTTGGTTTGTCTCGTTTGAAGAACAAATTTGGTGCGGTTGTAATTAAGTAGATAAACCATTCAAAAACTTATTTTTTTTTTACTTTTGATATGCACGCGTTTGGTCACTATCTTACCTGATGAAAAGCTATGATTCGGTCGAAGGTGGAGCACGCTTGACTAGAAGTAACCTATTCACTCTTGACTTAAAAACTCCCAGGTTGTAGCAAAAACCAACGTGAAAAGTGAATAATTCTGTGTCAAAAATTAGATTTACAGTAATACTGGTAAGTTTCAATTATGTATCAGTTTAAGCCATTTGGAGATAATTGAAAATGAGATACTAATATACAAAATTAATCGTATAATTTCCATTCATAAATCCTGCCAATACCAGCTACCGAAACGTTCGAACACTGCTAAATATCGCGATACGATACCATACATCAATTTGATTGAACTCCCATCCTCAAACTAGGTCAATCTGCCCAATATTGTACATATCTTTGGATTCTGCCTGGCATTTTAATCCAATCAAATAGTGAGATTTGATCGAAAAATACTAGCTATGGACTAGGGTTGTAATGTAAAGAACCCATGGTTTATGCGGAACTTCTGCAAGTAATCGGTGAGATCAAGGTCAAAGTGGCTCATCAAGATCCTACAAATAAAAGAGAATCGTATGTCCGCTTTGTCTGAAACCAATAAAAGTGTCACCAGGGACATCTTTTACTTAGTAAGTGAGTTGTGGAGGATAGCCTAACGCGCTTTGTAAAATACTGGCTACTCAGCTGCATGTAGTTAGACTGAAAGCCGACCCCAAGAACAAGGCTAGGTATATTGTTTGATACAGATACTTATTTTAAGAGACACTAAAGAACGCTTCAGAGGTAACCAAACCTTACAAGCTCTCACCACAGCTTTCCCACTCTCCTGTCGCAGGTCTGCTGGAAGAAATTTCTTTTTAAATAAGCCTTTGTGTTTTTTTCACTGTATAATTTTACTTTTTTTTAGTTTCTTCTGTGTACGTAAATAAATAAGCTCGCCATTAAACGTAAAAGTTTGGCGAGTTTAGAATTTAGAACTCCATTTCTCAACCATTGCTTTCGACATCTGGTTAAGCTCTGAATCGCCGCCTTCGCTAAGACGAACTCTTTCACATCCCTAATACAAACTATAGTGGGTCTCTATGAGATCGACGATGACGTCACCATCCTTGTGACCTTTAGCGGGTTATTCTGTAAGTTTCGGCTTACGGACATCAAATGGGTCCTCGACGCTGCCGATGTTCCGAATTAAATGTTATTATTGACATGCTTTCAACGAAATCAATATTACGGGTGACTGATCTTCAAGTAAGAAATTTTGGGTAAAGTGTGTTCGTATGTGAATCTAATTTTAGTTGTTGAATAGCCTCAATGATGTTTTGGTAGAATGTATCATTGCGTTTGAAAAATCGATAGTTGATACACAAATATGTATACTGTTTGATACTAGCTTTTTTTTAGTGGGACAAGCCCGCCACACATTCCCAACCACTGCAACTCCTGAAAGCCAGAATCAACAGTGGCGACCACCAGAAAAACGCTGAGCTAATGAAGCCCGACGAGTCCCGGAGAAACGATTCAACTGTCTTGGATCCCGCATCGAAATTAATCAGAAGAGTAAAGCGGAGGAGTAGGTAAAAATAAATTTATCAAGCAGGAGACAGATTTGAGTTAGGCCAATAGGCACCAAGGATCATATACAACTGGGTTAAGTCCAGTTGCCAAGCACCACGGATTATATTATATTAACACTGAAATTAATGGGTCCTAAATTGTGAGCTACTTTTAATCAAAAGTTTTGATTCCAGTAATAGGTATGGCAAAATACTAGCTTTTACCCGCAACTTCGTACGCGCAGTTTTCTTTTTGTCCCATTCCCGTACGAATTTCGTAAAATCCCTTTGTTTTCCCCTACACACCCCAAGGAACTTACATTCCAAATTTAACTTTCTACGACCAGTAGTTTCGGCTGTGCGTTGTCTGTCAGTCGCTTAGCCAGTCAGTAACAGAAGAATTTTATATAATAGGATGTATGTATAGCTAGGGATTGTGCCATCACACACTCCATCAGTTGCTTACATTTTTAAAAAACGAGCTATTTATAGAAATAAGTCAGTTTCTTTGCATAGTTCACTGTGTAAATATTATTACAGATTTGTAAAGTACTCAATGAGTTCTAATCCAAAATCAAACTGGTACGGACTCTAGTGCTTTCGATCTTTTTGAATGGCGCTGAGACTTGGATACTGAAAGCTGCGCCTTTGAGATGTGTCGCTGAAGAAAGATGCTCCGTATTCCTTGGAAAGCATTTTGGACTAACGTATCCATATTTTTAGAGAACTCAAGATCTCCTAGAGGCTGTCATTTGAGTGTTAACGCAGAGTCATAGAATAGGTACTTCGGTCACATGGCAAGGAAAGAAGGTAACAACCTCGAGAAGCTCATCGTGACCGACAAAGTAGACAGAAAAAGACCTCGTGGACGCAGCCCAATATGTTTGTCTCCTTGACTCTACCATTCACAACGCCCTCCACATCGGTAGGGACAAAAACAGGTGGAGAAACATCATACGTGTGAAAGTGATGCACAAGGGAATCACTATCCTCATCAGGTATACGACACAAGGAGGAGCAATGAGTTCTATTTTGTAGGAAAACATGTACGAAACCAGAAACTAACAGTTTAAGTAGGTAAGTCCGTAATTTGTGACTGCCGTTAAATGTCCCTAGGGAAAATATGAGTGATAAAGAAACTTTTAAGTGTCAACAATGTTCGCCAATAATCCAAACTTTTTTACGAATGTACGGTCCAAAGTTTTTCTCTTCTTCTTCTGTTGGTTTTCTTTGAACTTCAATGTATTATTCTCATTAGTGAACTAGCTTTTGCCCGCGACTTCGTGCGCGCATATCCCTTTATCGAAGAAATTCTCTTAAGGCGCGTCCCCGTGCAAAACGCAGCGCTGGCCGTTTTTTATGCCGTTTTTGGAGCCATATACTCTTCATCCAAAAGAAATATCAACTCATAAAAAATACATTAAATTTCTACATAATCTTGTCTTCAAAATGGTAGATTTTTATTTTTTATTACTAAGTATAATTTTTAAGTAATCTTCTCACAACGAAACTACAGAAATGAGAAATAATTATTGAAAACATGCGTTTTCTCGAAAACTAATGATTATTTTGATTTTGTACTTACACTAATAGATAGGCAATTTAATGATGAACATTTTGGTAGAAATATTTTTTCAAACGACCAAAATTAGATTTTATAACGATATTATTCAACATTCTGAGTGTATTCGCTATTGTATCTCTTGCGCTGTTATTGAGGGAAAAATGCTCAAGGTTATTTGTTCAGGGTACGGCCTTAAATCCTTTTGATGCTCCAGAATGTAGGAAAGTTACATGCCAATTGTCAGCTTTTATACCTAAGAACAATCATTTCATTGCCTGTCATTCATTCAGTCAGTCACTACCTAGTAACAAAATAATTGTAAATACTAGGTCGGTGATCTTATACCTATTTATGAGAAAAAAAACATCGAGGAGCTCGTGGCTAAATAAAACAAGCCGCACGGGTCGAACTTCAAGGTTAAGCAACGCTTGCCAAGGTTGGTCTGTGGATGGGTGACCATCTTAACATACCGAGTTTCCTCCGTGCCTCGGAAAGCAAGTTAAGCCGTTGGTCCCGGCTGTCATATATACATCTTTGGCAGATAATACGGATAGTCAGAAGCCAGAAAATCTGACACCAGTCTTGCCATGAAGTACCGTGTTACCCAGTTAATTGGTTGTGGAGGTCTGGTAGGCAGTCGCTCCGCGTAAAATACTGGTACTGTTTTTTTTTTTATTTTTGATTGTTTTTTATTAATCTGTATTGACTATTTTTTATTATTTTGATTTTTTTTATTATTGTTTTGATTATTTTTTATTGTTTTTTTTATGATTTTGAATATTTTTTAGTGACTATTTTTTTAATACTGTGGTTATTTTTTATTATTTAGGTTTTTTTATTACTTTTTATTGTTTTTTGATTAATTTTTATTGATTATTTTAATTATTGCACCATTTTTATTATATTTTTGATTATCTCATTGATTTTGTTGACTCTCTGCACGTGTTGGTTTTTACTGTGAGTGCAGAGAGTAATTGAAATAAAATAAATAAATTAATAAATCCGGTTTGACTGGAAGCCGACCCCAATATAGTTGGGAAAATCATCGTATTTCTCCCATCTACGAATACTAAGGCGATTCCTGCAGGAGCAATCTTCTTTATAATAACCTGATCATTTCAGCCAAAAACGCTGACGTTCGGCCGGGATCGGGGGCCGAGTCACCCGCGTCCGTAGGAGAATACCCTTCAGCGAATCCCTACACGTGGTCCCCGGGTGGTGCTCAACAGGTGACACTAACCGCCTCCGTGGTCTCGTGGTTATACCACCTGATTCAGACCCAGAGGTCCCGGGTTCGATTCCCAGCGGGGGCAAATTTTTTGCTCGGTTTGGTTGGTGGTAGGACTTGTTCTAAGTCCGCCTGGCAAGCTACCACCATCATGTCTAAGTCTGTCGCCATAACAACAATGTTAACAGCATTGTTGTGTTCCGGCAGTTAGAGGTATGATAGCCAGTTCCTCTGTGTAAGAGGATTCCGGGTGAAACTCGCTTCCATCTTCGGCCTAATCATCATTTCCATCAGGTGAGATTTGGGCCAAGAGTTTCCCCGTTTTGCATAAAAAAAATAAATAAAAAAACGTATATCCACTGCTGTTACTGGAGTGTTATTGTATGTGCGAGTTTAAACTCCCTTGCACTAACTTAGTAATCAGTCCACATTAAAAAATAAAAAACTACAAATACGTTTATAATTTTTCGAACCTACAGTTTAAACATATACTTACCACGTGTCAACGCATAGGTACCGCTCCTAATGTCTCGGCCCGGACACGGGACTACATGTACATCCACATTCCTCATTATACCAAATGTTGGTTGACCCAAAGGACTCCAGAACTAGCATGTTAATTATTCTCTTTAATTCATACCTGGGTTTTACGACCACAAATTAGGTGGGCACCTACTAAAATAATGAGGAATAGTTGTGTTTTGTAACTATTTCGTTTAGGTTTAAAAATTGTTTCTATTTGCACGTCGCGCGTCGTTTCGGAATAATTCGAGTAATTTTACGACTTTAACCTATACCCTACCTTTTAAACCAACCCCGCTAAGGAACTTCCCGTGACTAAAAATAACACGAAAGTTTTTAACACTTTGTCTACACCATTATTATTATGAGGCTACATTTGTATTTTTGTATGTTTGTACCGAATAGGCTCCGAAACTACTGGATTGATTTTTTAACCGACTTCCCAAAAAGGAGGAGGTTCTCAATTCGGTTGTATTTTTATTATTTTTTATGTTTCTTATCTCATAACTTCGTCACTTATGAACCGATTTGAAAAATTCTTATTTTATCTGTAAGAATATACTTCTCGACTGGTCCCATTTCAATTTTATCAAAATCGGTTAGAAACTTTTGGATGATGGTTTTCTGTCATCCAAGTAAACGAAACTGCGTATTTTGCTTTCCTACCAATTTGCAGTGGTGTTGTTAGGTGTGGGGTATCACTAAAAAGTGAAAAATAACAAACTTATTACAAAAAAATACAACCGATTTCCAAACAAAAAAACACTGCAAAGTAAAAAATTACTTAATTTCGGAAGTCAGTGTCAAAATACGAAGAAATTAAAAAAACACTGACTTTCGCAATTAAAGTTATTTTTTACTTGGAGTGTTTTTTTACCAGTAGAATTCTAAATAATCAGTAGGTAACATAGGCTATAATTTATTTCACTTCTTTTCACGTGAGCGAAGCCGCGGGCGGAAACTAGCATAATATTATGAAGAAAAAAAAAAAAAAAGAATTGTATGTTTGTAACGAATAAACTCAAAAACGACTGGACCAATTCAATAAATTCTTCCTCCTTTGGAATGTTATATTATCCCTGAGTAACAAAAGCTGTATTTTTTTATAAAAAAAATTTGGGATTATAAAAAAATAGCAGCGCAGACGAAGTCACGGGCGAACTGCTACTATATAATATTTTCCGAAAAAGTGTTGGTATCACGTATTGTCCACTAATGTAGCCACGGTGTAACAGACCGTATTGTTAACTTAATCGCAAAAAGCTCTTAGGGTTATCTGAGGCGAGGGACGAAAGAATTTGGTCCTTATTTTGGTCCTTCGGTCCTTGAAGCAGGTTCTAATCGATCGGTGTTTGCATCTAAACGGGATGCTCCGTTTAGGGTCAGGTTCTATCACGGCATAAATTATTTTGTGCCGGCTTTTGGTGAATGCGTAAAGGACTTTATGTAAATCAGAAGTTTTCTTTTGGTCTTTTGTACAAAACAAAAAACAACTGGTGCCTCAAAATGACATGCATTCTTTTCATAACGTCCTAATAAATAAAATTCTTCCGTTACTGAGTGACTTACAGACAGCTGGAAATTGGCATTAAGCTTCCCTACACTCCGTAGGGGAGCTCTAAGAGAGGATTTCCCGAAATTCCTACGGGAACGGGACAAAACGGGATATGCGCGTACGAAGTCGCGGGCAAAAGCTATTTTATTATATTAAGCCCTTAAATTTTACTAATACGAGTAATAATTATAGTCACAGGCTCACAAAATTTCCGCTTAAGTTAGTTTATTGAATCGTTTAACAAAATTACCTGTCTTGAAAGACAGATTGATGGGCGCATTTTGGTAGCAAAAAAAGCCGATAAAATACGGTAATTTTGTACTTTAGAAGTAACAGAAGGCGGATAGGACTGAAACTGTAATAATTGGGCGCTGTTATACAGGGAAATTGAAAAAATACCCGAAACCTCTTAGGCAGTGAAAGTACACATGATTATAAGCAACTTTTGTTTTGGTAAAACTCCGAAATCTCGAAAAAAATATCAGCTGTTTCATACAAAATGCAGTATTTAGCCAATGAAAATGTATGAAACAGCTGATATTTTTTTCGAGACTTTCACTGCCTAAGAGGTTTCGGGTATTTTTTCAATTTCTCTGTATAGTGTAACAGCGCTACAGCTTTTTATATATTTATTTATTTTTAGCATATTTTCCCCACTACAGGGCAAATGCCTCCCTTTCTTTCTTCCATTCTTCTCGGCTCTGGGCCAACGTGGACCAATCTTGACGATAGGCAGCAAGCTCGTCCCGCCATCTTCGCCTGGGACTGCCGCGACGCCGCCGGACATTTTCTGGGACCCACGTTGTGGTTGCTTTGGCCCATGAATCGTTTGACATGCGGCAGACATGTCCGGCCCAGTCCCATTTGAGCGTGGCCGTTTTTTTAGTGACGTCGGCGATTTGTGTTTTGGAGCGCAGCACTATGTTTCTAATGCGGTCCGTTAATCTGACTCGCAGAATGCTACGCGCCAATGCTCGCTGGCAAACCTCAAGCTGCAACCTCTGCTGAGCTGTCAAAGACCAGGTTTGAGCGCCATATGTAAGAATAGGGAGAATGCACATGTCCATCAATTTGCGTTTATGGCAAATTGGAAGGTCTCCTTTCATGAGTGCCTTAATCGACCAATAGCTCTTCCAGGCGTTTTCTTGTGCGCGCGCTACAGCAACAGTACCTTTACGTATGACTACTGATATTTAAAATGTACGTATGGTCGAAAAAAACATGTTGCGTTGCGTCTAACCCAAAGAATAGAATACAATAGAATACTCTTTATTATTTACACCATATAAGTTGCAAAGAAATAGAGAAAGCAACCAGAGAATAATAATGTAAAACTAAATCTACAACATAACCCTTATCTATTCTTTGAAAAGGCTACTTCTGGGTAAGCTCGCTCCATCGTAGACTTTGTCTCTGTCATCTCTGACCTAGAGTCAAGACTAACCCATCTCAAATAAAAAAAAAAAAACTAAAACTAAACTAACTAACTACCTACTTATCAAACTGATGAGATTTATGAACGGTACATGAAAATGAAAACTGCAAAGACCTAAACGCGGAACAGAAACTCGCTCAGCTCAATCAATGGCCCGCTCATCTTTCCACCTCCACGCCTATGTCTAATCCACAATTACATTATGACGGCTGACGGGTTAATCCGTTGCCCGATTATGTCCAACCGCTGAAGTTAATTACATCCGCCTTAGACGTCATTAACCCGTGATTATACATCAAATTGATATTTCGGTGCAAACGCCTGCTATAAAGATGAAGGAGGGCGCTTAGCACTTCATTTTACAGCCTTCACGGATCTGGTGTTTATTAACTTAAGGTTTAGGCTTTTATGTGTATTTAAGAAGTGCGTGCGTAAACATACATGGTATGGTAACTTATTAAAGGATCATATAGGTTTTAGTATGTCATCATCATTATATAATTCGAAAGACGCCCACGGCTGGATATATGCCTTCCCCAAGTTTTGCCAAAACAACCGGTCCTGAGCGTCTCGCAACCATCGGCTACCTACTATCCTCACCAGGTCTTCACTCCAGCAGACGGAACGGTTGGCGTAGTGGTTGAGCGATCGACTGCTGCGTCGCGTGTCGTGGGTTCAATTCCCGCACGGAACAAATATTTGTATGGCCTACAGATAGTTGTTCCGGGTCTGGCTGTTTGTGTATGTGACTTTGTATCTTTGTGAACGCACTCACGATACCGGAGAAATTCCTTGTGTGGGATAACGTTTTTTTTTTAAAAGAAAAGAAAAGAAAATAACCTTGTGGGAGGCCTTCAGACGCAGTGCCTGCGGTACGCAGTCGCCACTCCAGAACTTTTCGGATCCATCCACCATCTGCTCTGAAAGCAATTTGACCTGCCCACTGCCACTTGGTTCTCTTGCGGATATCATCAGCTTTTTGATGAGGCTGTGAGCTATCAGAATGTGCTAATAAATTCCAGAAAATTTAAAAATTTATATAAAGGTTTTTTAAATATTTCTAAATTTAGAGTCTAGAGCAGACACAGTAAATAGTAATTATCACGTCATTTGACTCGATACGAAACGTGGTTAGAAGACTACACAAACGACTTTGATCTCATTTTAGAACGATGCCGCGATGTTTGCGAAATACGTAAACAATACCCACAAACAAAATAGTGAGCCCATCGCATTTGTGTCTATTTTAATTCCACTTTATATTTATTTTAGAAACGTAGAATGCGTATAAATTAATGTTTTGGATTTAAGAAATAAAATGAAGTCCCATTTTCTTTACTTTCATGAAAATTACATTTTTAAGAACAGTTTACGTCTTTTAAATGTAGAAATTTAATGAAAAATGCAATAACAGCTTTACAATACAATACAGGTCAAAATCTCAGTACTGAATAGGCATTTTTTCTTTAAAAATGTTATGTCCTAATTTTGTATATATATGTTAATCATGTTTTTTACGCATCATTAAATAGTTGAATTTAAAATAACAGATACATATCCCAATAAATTGTCACACACGTGTACAGTCGATATGTAAAGCGACATTTCGTCGCGTACAGACGAGACCACTCTTCGCTTCAGTTTTCAGCGTCGAAGCGACTCTGAAATCGTCAGCCGTCTGAGTCGGACGGACGCGTACCCTACGTACACTCGCGAACCTTCGAACATTTATTAAAAAAAACTTTTAATCAAATATTTGTACTATGTAGTCCTGTGTATAATATAAATTAAAAGTAAAAATAATTTTAATAATTGCCGTGTTTAAATATTTTCAGTGTGTGTTTGTGTAGTGATTAAAACTTTTCGTGTAGATTTAAGATTGAAAAAGTTGGGAAGCCGACAACATTGTAAGTACCCATGTTCTTCGTCGAACATACTTTGAAGATTGATAAATTACTTTTACGGAAGTCGTTAAGGGGGAGAATGTAGTTTTTTTATGTGTTTGACAGTTTTTCTTTTCAGGGTATGAGGTTTTTTGACACGGTGTAACTGTCGTGCGTGTGTCTCGTACGGTTAACTTTTAAGTAATTGTTTGTGTATTTCTGTTTCCTTTTATTTTTGTGTAATTATATTGACTTTTTCTATTGTTCTCGGTGAGAGACAAGAGAAAAGAGAGACGTTAATATAGAGATTTCTAATAATGCGTAATAATTTACTCATTGGTTTTATAACTAACTAACTTTGGATATAAGTTAATCAATGTAGTGTCTATGACTTATTTAAATCACGAATTTAATCTGCTTTAATGCGGAGTATTGCGAATTATTATTTCATTTAGTCGCAATATTCTCAATTTATAACTAGGGATTAAAATTATCCAAAATAATTTAAAATGAGGTCAATTCATTGTATTTTTAAATATCAAACACGTTCTTTAAATTATCTTTCAATATCACTAAGAAATTATTTAAAAGTAGGTACTATTTCAATTTCAATACCTTGATCAAACAGGTAGGTTACCTAAAGTGACATGAAAGGGAAATTTGCCGCGCAACAAAGGGATGCCGCCCTTCCTTCGTTTGAGACGTATAACTAAGTATATATATTTTGTTTTGTGTACAAAACCATTTATTGACTTGGTTGACAATATAATAGCCGTCAGTTTTATTGGGTGGGGTGAAATGTTATAGATTTGTTTTTTTGAGGATAAATATTTATTGGTATGCACCAATAACGCGAAATCGCTCATCAATAATGCTATTGATAAACGATTCTGTCTTCTTCCTTAGCCCTTGTTGATACGATAAACTTTTTTTGAGGGTCATTTAAGGTTTATTCAAGTGCAAGCGATCTTTTTGAGAATATGACTAAAGTAATAAATCAAGAAGTGTACGATTTCTCAGTGGAGAACAAATAGTAAAACTCGAACAATAATTCTATGTGCGAACTTTCAGGTTAAGCAACACTTACTGAGGTATGTCTGAGGATGGGTGACCATCCATTCCATTCCGATATTACATCAGATTATCATACTGGTTTCCTCTAAATGTGGATGTCTAATTATGAGTTAAAGGATGTATGCAGTAACGTACCTACTACACTAAATATTAATTAGCTCATTTAACACCAAATTGAGCGAGTTCAGGGGGTCTAAAAAGGCCACTTTAGCAGAATCAGAAAGCACATCACGCTACACGCCACTGTCAAATTTTTCCAATCAACCTTAAACCTAATTTAGTTAGCGTTAAAGATGAAAATTAAATTTGACAGATTATTGTGTGTTTAATATAATATTATGGCTGTAATATGATTCTGATAAAGTGGCTTTTTTATACATCCAGTACTAAATACAATTTTAGTTAAATAAGGAATAAAAACAAATAAGTGAAAAGACGTTTATTCAAAATAGTAAAACCGTGATGAAAGTATAATTTTAAAAAATTATACTTTCATCACGTGTTAGATTCGCATTTATATTGATAGCCAGTTTTAAATCATATTCTAGCATGTGACCTGCTAGCAATTAGGCATTCGTTTTTCTTCGCAGTTTTAATAGCTGGTTGTAATCGTTCTAGACAAAATGTATTTCGAAGGAGACAGTTTAATGACGAATAATTAAGAATTATGATTTTATTACCAAAGTCGAAACTAAATAAAGATAGTAGTAAAAATTGAGATGATTACTTGTACTGTAACACATTTATCGAAAATTATTTTATAATCGCTACACAAATTATAAAGACGACTCAAAAATGTGTACATCTTGTGTGTGTGCTTTCCATCAGGGGCATCAAGTGAGATTGTGGTCAAAACCAAGCCCATTAGAGAATAATAAAAAAAAAGTAAAGCAAGTAAAATAAATAAAAACTAAAATCTCTGCTCATATTTTAGAAAGTTAAAATAATGTCTACCTGTATTCTGAAGGTATTTATAGCAGCAGGTTTCCACATAACTTATCCTTTTGAAGTTATGCATGCCATTCGCGTAAGGGACGGTAGCGTTACCACTCATAGAGGTAGCTATTAAATTCTAATGAGGCTCCAGTTTACAGGCTAAAGAAAATCTTAAACATGGAACCTCAGCTGTCTTAGGAATTATAAGAAGCTAGTTAAAGCAGCCTGCTGTTGCAAGATTATTTGGGCTAAACGATCTTGCAACAGTTGCCTTGACAATCATCGACTAAAAAAAATACTGGCTACCTTCGAAAGACTACGTAAAGGAAGCAAAAAAAGGCAAAAAGTTCCAATAATGAAATTGCATAATTTGACAGTCACTGAAAATTCATGTACCTAATTCTATTGATTAATATTTCTCAGTTTCTCCGCTCCGTTCCCGGAGAAATTTTAATCAATGGAATTATATAAAATCTCCACACCACGTGAGTCACTGAGATTTTGACTGACATGATTGGTTAATATTTCTCCGTTTCTCTGCTCTACTGCCTCGCTCCGCACAAATGGACAGGCAGCCTTAGACATGAATGACGGTGGCTTTTGTTTTTTTTTTTCGAAATTCTTATTACCTGTGGCACTTGAGCCGCCTCTAAAAGGAATATAAATTCAAATGTGACTGTTCTACTAGGCTGATAAATCTGTGTTCCTCCTAACGCCCTTTGCGTTCCAAGGCCGCGGTGACTCTTTCGAATAAATTCATCATCCCTGGCAGATTATATACCCTGCTCTTGATCTCACTTGTTTAAATCTATCCAACAGTTTAAGCTACAAGGCAGACCAAAGCAATCTCATACATTCTCACGAAAACCCCCTGAAGGAAGGTAAAAATTTGATCTACCAAGGCTCCGCGTGTGGGCTTGACTGAAAATTAAATAGAAGGAAAATGAATCAAGCTTCTTTTTTATTTTGGTTAGCCAACAATTGTTTACACAAGATATTTGCAGTTTGAAAGAAGAAGAAAGAAAGAAAGAAAGTTAGAAAGACAGAGAGAAAGTTAAAGAAGTTTACCAGTTTTTTTTCTATATAAATAAATAATTTATTTGATTAGTACAATTACAAATTAACAATCACTGCAATACTTCTAGACAGTTAAGGCGAGGTTGCAGTACTGTGTGTTTTGACGAACAACAGCGACTGTCCGGCGAGCGAAATAATGCCTAAATTCTGATTGTTTTTTCTTCTTGGCGAAAACTGATAAAGAAATTATACAATATAGTTTCAACATTTACTTCAAAATAAAAGCTCTATCTATTGATACAACTTTTATATATATTCGTGATGAAATCTCTTAGCAGTACACGTTTAAAATTGTAATTTAGTGTCATGTTTGATTAAATAAAGTATCAAGCCAATCATTCTAAATCGCGTTTCTATCTTTACGATTTACTCGAAGGTATGTTCAATTTTTTATGTAATGATTTTTATTTATTAAAAAACTCATAATTAATAAGATTTTCAGACGTTCAAAAATCTTAAAAAGTACTGCAACCCCGCCTTAATAAGAAGATCACATCCGTGATGTGATCGGATATTATCACCAGATTTAAATAAAATAAATGTAATGTTCATTTTTCAGTTGATTAAAACTTGCCATAAAACAGACTTTCTGATTTGTGTGCACAAACAGGATTTTGAGTCTCAAATTACCGAATTTAAAGTTTTAGCCCTAAGTCAAGCTGATCATGTTTTCATACAATTCAACATCCAGGATATCTTTAATAAAAATCTACACATTTACCAGACACCAATTTTAATTACGATCAAAATGTTTATTTTGAAACTGTTTTAACAACGCGTATCTTTAAAGAACATAAAAACAATAAACTACGCACCTATTACCAAACCCCAATTTTTAATACTGACGAATTTTAATAGGAAACTTTTTGAACAGGCAACATCCTACCGACCATCCAATTCGGGCCTATACTTTACTTTAATACAAGTAATGATTGCACAAAACCCAGTTCGAACCAACAATAAATTGCTGTAAATCAGACCGTCAAATACAACAGTACAATGTTAATGTCCCCACATTTCCCGTGAACGGTCGTTGTAGCTGAACGACTCGAGTTTATAGGTAGTATCTGGCAGTACGCCAGTTTTGCATAAAAATCCTATACTACGCAAAATAAGGCTTGAGTTTCCGAATTGGGCTGTAATTTAGAGTTATTTGTGAATGAATGGTACGTTAAGAAAAGATATGGTTATAGATAAAGTCTATGATGAGACTTTAATAACGTAAAATGATGTACTGCGTTTTGAACAAAATCACAATTTATCTCCAAAGAAAAGGCCACCCAATTGATTAGAGTAAACAGGCTCCTTCTGGGTAAGCTCGCTCCATCATAGACTTGGTCTCTGTCATTTCTGACCAAGACTAAGGTCAAGAGCAAACCCATCACAAATAAAAAAAAAAATAAGCAACAAAGCTTTTTGCGGTCTTATTAAAATCACCAAGTTCGACTGGCAGATGCTTGGAGCTTGTGGTTAAATAATAACAGCCGCACGGGTCGATCTTTACGGTTCAGCAATGCTTGCCAAGGTTCGTCTGTGGATGGGTGACCATCTTAACGTACCGAGTTTCCTCCGTGCTCTTTTTTTTTTTGTTTCGGCTGGGGAAAAGTGCATTACGCATACCCTCCCTCGGGGGAGTGGGGGGTTATGTGGGACTTCTCGGGTTGACCCGGTATACCCACTAAAACAACCCAGCGAAATTCTAAAAAAAACTGGGAGATCGGCGTAGCCTTTACGTCCAGGAAAGCACGTTAAACCGTTGGTCCCGGCTGTCATTTGCAGATCAGAAGCCAATATATCTGACTCCAGTCTTACCAAGAAGTACCGAGTTACCCAGTTAATGGTGTGCTGTCTGGTAGGCAGCCGCTCTACTTAAAACACTAGTATTCATCTGAATCCGGTTTGACTGGAAGCCGACACCAATGTAGTTGGGAAAAGGCTAGGCTGATTAAGTTCGACTGGCGGATGGGAAATTCTCGTATAGAGCGTTCTATTACGCCGTGCCTGAAGTGATTTAAAAAAAAAACCTTTTTTTTAAACAAAACGTTGCCCGTCACTAGGAATGTCTCCTGTATCGTGGGTGCGTTTACAAACATACAAAGTCACATACACAAACAGCCAGACCCGGAACAACTATCTGTAGGCCATACAAATATTTGTTCTGTGCGGGAATCGAACCCACGACACGCGACGCAGCAGCCGATCGCTCAACCACTGCGCCAACCGTGCCGTCAAGCACCTTATAACCTAATTAAATTACAAATTGGAATTAATAATGAAATAGGAAAATGTTATACCTATTGAGAAATGCGATTTACAACGAGTAGCTCTTTGGGATAATGGGTAAAGACTGACTTAACCGTTGAATGCAGTGACGTTGATATGACCTTATCGCTCACACTATTTTTTGTATTTATTTTGTATAAAGGGGCTTTTACGCTTAGCGCGTGTCAGTCCCATCGTATCCTAAACATTAAAGTATTTCACAAGACGTGAGCCATGTAGTTGAAGACCCTTCGCATCGTCGCCATTTGGTTGAGATAGAATTGTGTGGAATATGCCTCATCGCTGATACTTGAGAAGTGTCAAGCTTTGGGAAGTGCTTTTATTTGTTTGTTTTGAATCGTTTTTGTGCTAATTCTACAAGGTTGGCATTCGCAACTAAGTCGCAAACGGTCAAAAATAATAATGTCTTTACATTGTCACAAACGGACATTGATCGTCGCTGGAATTATATTAGGACTTGAAATTTAATCGCTTTAAAAGTACGAGTACCCGGTATTACAGCAAACCCATCACAAATTATAAAAAAAAAAACATTATTTCCTCGCATAGAAATAAGTTTGCTACTTCTGATACTTATTCATTTAAATTAACTTAGTTTTAGGTACATGTCAGGGTTTCATTTAGATCAAACCAAAGTTTGGAATTGTGCCCGATGAACGGCAGTAAGTTAAGCTTATATTACGTGGAACTGAACACATTTACTCACAAAATTTTGAACAACTCTTACCATTACCTTCTAGGAAAATGGGTTCGTTCTGGATATTTAATTATGAGAATGCCCAACCTTAATGATGTTTTAATCATATCAAACTTCGATTAACATTTCGTTAGAAAACTCTGTATCAAAATTCCCTGAAAATTATAATGATCAATTTTCTATACTTACGAAAAAAACTCATTTGTTTTGCCTCCTCAGCGGTTTTTTCAAAACGATTATTATGTCATAAAGTTGACTTTAAGGCTGAGTTTCCACCAGAGATGTGTGACGTGGATCATAAGCGAGCGATGTGTTTGTTACGAAACAATAGAAACGTTTGCGCTGAGTAAGCAGTGTAGCAGTGCAGTGCAGAGCAGTGAGTAAGCTAGGTTAATGAATCGATTCCATTTTTAGGGTTTCATACCCAAAATAATAAAAATAAAAAGGTAATCAACAGAACCCCATTACTAAGCCTCCTTTGTCCGCCTCTGCTTGTATCGCAAGAACCGTTATAGTAGACAGTTGAAATTTTCACTGATTGTGTATTTTTATTGCTACTATTACAACAATTAATAAAAATTAAGGTTTATGGTACGGAACCCTTCGTGTGCAAGTTCGACTTGGCCAGTTTTTGTATTCTAGTGGAAACGCAGACTTAGGGCCACATAGAGCTCCCTACAATAAAATTGTGATATGAACAATCCTTTTTTGTCATTCCTAATCAGTTCCAATAACTCGCTACAATGGTATGTCAAAAATGTTTGTGAGCCGTCTGATTGACAGTCTAATAAAAATATAATTATATTTCCAGTGATGATTTTGACTAAAAAGCAATTATATTACAATCAAGTATTGCAATCAGATTATTGGCTTAAGAGACGGTGGAAGATCGAACTTCAGCCAATTTTCAATTGTAAAAGGCGTGTTTAGACATCAATAAAATTTGATAAATAGATATGTCTCACCTGGTTATCAGGCGAATGAAGGTCGATCTTCCACCGTCTCCCCAAAATCTTTACTGTACTTTAAGAAAACAAAATCACCAAATCAACTCAAGACCGGAAAGAATGTAGTTTGGTGCAAATTAATAAAATGTCTTTTTAGATGACCTAAAAACCGGCCAATTCTATTTTTGTGTCAAAATCTTTATGCGGTTCACGGAATACATCTACTCACCAAATTTCAACAGCATAGTTCTTATAATTTCGGAGAAAAGTGGCTGTGACATACAGACAGACATGACGAATCTATAAGGTTTCCGTTTTTGCCATTTGGCTACGGAACCCTAAAAAGATACTACTTGAGACATATCTTTATTTTTTAGGTAACTTTCAGCTGAAAGAAAAAAGGTCACGCGACCGTATGGCGACGCCGCACCTGATTGTAGAAGGGTAGCGCAGATTAAACAGTTGTTAAGCGTTGGAAAACTCTAATAGTAGACTGAAACCTGAACTTGAAATCTTTAAACCTCGCACAAATGCTGCTGAATGAAATCTTCGGTAAAAATAATCAGTCGTATTTAGAGGAACAAATGAACATTTTTAACACTGATTAACGGACTCTAAATTCAAATATGGACAATTTGAGTTCGAATGTTTAAGCTATTTTATTAATAAGGCTGATTTTTATTAGCTGTGGGGAACTTAAAAAGGGAAGTTTCTACAATAAAACAATATCATAGCAGCTTTACTAATCCAACATGTATCAATTTTTTTGTAAGTAGAAATTATCACTAAATAGAAATTGAAAACTTTTTTGCTACCGTATCAATCGAATTTTATTGCTTAACTAAGATTGACTTGTAACTAACTTTCATTTCTGTAATCCATTTACATGTAAAAGCTAAATACCAAAACTCTCCATCCGTTTAGAGCCTGTGGTGCCATCTTTGCCATCTTTAGAGGTATAATTTCTGACGTTGTGACGTTGTAGGAGGTAATCTATAGTTTAATACTATGAAGCTGGAGTTTGTTTGTTTGTTTGTTTTCTTGAACGCGCTAATTTAAGGAACTACTGGTCTGATTTGAAAAATTATTTCAGTGTTAGATAGCCCATTTATCGAGGAAGGCTAAAGGGACAAGGAAAAAAAAATCAATTCAATTCATTTCAACTTGTAATAGATAGGAGCGGAGCATTAATGGAAAATGTGACGCTGACGAAGTTGCGTGGGTCAGCTAGTCTCTGGATATGCTGAACTGATTTCGAAAATTCTTTTATCAATAAAAAGCCACGTTATTTGTGACTGATATAGGCTATAACATTAACCCAAAAGTTACCAGCCGACGAAGTGGTCAGCTAGACAGATAAACAGAAACATACACCAAACTTATAACTCCTTTTTTGTTTCATGTGTTAAAAAATAAAATAATATCAAAATTAATTTTCCCGTCTTCAAAAACACGAGTCTTTCAAGGATAATAAGCAAGACATTTGCAACCAAAGAACGCGTTTAGATCAAATTTATGAACGAAGACGCGGCAAAAGGATGTGTGGGTGAAAATAAAGTAGCATTTTGTACCCATTTTATGCCATAAAACATAATACGAAATTATCTTCTTCGAATGAGCCACGAAAATTGTGTGGAATAACTTATTGAACATTTAAAATTGGTCTTCTGGCAGTTAATTGAATTTTAAATCACAAACGTAATGCAAATTTGGGTGTAGCTGTTAAAGGTTAAACCTCTATCTAACTGTTCGGGGAACACTGCTATTTCACACAGAACCCTATTCTATGTACTTTATGATTCAATAAAAATAATATCTATAAAATTCTTCCATAACATAGTTTCCAAGGTTGGTCGGTGGATGGGTGACCATCTTAACATACCGAGTTTCCTCCGTGCCTCGGAAAGCACGTTAAGCTGTTGGTCCCGGCTGTCATGTGTTGATCTTTGGCAGCCGCTACGGATTATCAAAAGCCAGTAAATCTAACTCCAGTCTTGCCAATAAGTACCGTGTTACCCAGTTAACGGGTTGTGGAGGTCTGGTAGGCAGCCGCTCTACGTAAAATATTGGTAGCTATTCAGCTAAATCCGGTTTGACTAGAAGCCGACCCCAATACAGTTGGGAAAAGACTAGGCAGGTGATGATTCCGTTACTCAGTGAGTGAGTGACTGACAGACAATCCACAGCCGAAATTACTGGTCGTAGAATGCTGAAACATGCATATATTGGGAATTGTAGGGCAGCACTAAGAGAGGATTTACCAAAATTCCTACGGGAACGGAAAAAAAACGGGGTATGTGCGTACGAAGTCAAGCAAAAGCTAATTAGCTAGCAAAAACTACTTACAATTTAAAATACCTGTATGTAACTGTGTGTAATAGGGAATTTGCATGCGATTTTTTATTAGCAAAATGAAATACTTATTAGTTCTAGTAAACAATCATCAAATTATTTTTTATAAAATGTCTCTTATCTTAGCATGCCTCTTGGCATAGGCCTCCTCCAACAGTCTCCACTGTGGTCTATCCTGAGTTACCCTTCTCCACCTTGGGCCAGCAGTCAGTTTGACATCATCCTCCCATTTCATACACTGTCTTCCACGGCTTCTCTTCCCATCTCTTGGGTACCACTCTGTCACTACCTTACACCAATTTCCTCGTTTGTCACGCATCATATGTCCAGTCCACCTCCACTTTTGTTGGTCAATGCGTAGTAGGATATCAGTTAACCTAGTTTTCGCCCTGATATCAGAACTTCTGATCCTGTCTCTAAGTTTTGACCCTACTATACTGCGCTCCATTGCTCTTTGGCATTTGGCAAGTTTGTCTCTTAGAGACTTGGTGAGTGCCCATGTTTCACACCCGTAAGTTAAGCATGGAAGGATGCATGTGTTGAAAGTTTTCCTTTTCAGTGATGGTACTGAAAAGGAAAACTTTCAACACCACCAGGTGAACTTTCGCCATACGTATATGTATATTTATAACTTCATCGCCATACGTATATGTACGCCATATGTATGGCGATGAAGTTATAAAGCTTCAAAAATTACGATTACAAAGAGAAGTCCGATATGGACTTTGACGTCAAAGTCCAAAACGCCTATACGGATGCCATAGAAAACAGCGTTTTCGCTAGAGGGACATATTATTATATATTTGTTTAAAATAATTATATCTCGTTTGTTTTTCGAGTAATATTGATTCTATTTTCACTGTAAGTATTCTATTTTTGTATACTTTTAGATAAAATGTACAAATAATAAATATGTTTTTCAAGCATGTTCCCTATTTCTGTTTATGTACCTACCTAAGTCAATTTGTGAAATAATTTATAGCTGGTTCAGTTTTCCCTTTCTAAAGTTTGATATATAATACAGCCGGTTCATATACTATCGCTTCAGTTTAAAAAGTTTTGAATTTAAAAGGTTTTCACATATCGTTAAATCCATTAATATCAATTTAAAACATCACGCCGTCACAGTAAAAACTATCCCTATTAGTGGATAAAGGTGATTAGTTTGATAATGACTCTCCTAATATCCCATGCCAGCAAATGACACGTGTTTTGGAAGTCACGAGGTCACTGGGGTAAAATTACCCAGGGTAATTTATTTCCCCGGGGTGTTATTTCTCTGGGGGAACTGTTATACAACAAATTAGTAGGACGTTTGGTAATTATTTACTTATTAGGAATGTAAGTAATCAATTTTTTATTGATGTCCAGATACATTTGAGGCGATTTTTTTATAGTATTTATATTAAAGTACACTTCGAATACGTTTCAATGCTTTTAATAAGAGTCTGTTTTTGTTTTCCTATTAAATACTTTTTAATTTAAAAAATATCATTCTAGCTTACCATTCTTCAAAACATAAAGGCAAGCGTACTCCATCTTCGCCCGCATCAAAACCGTACCGTAAACGTAATAGTAAAAAAAAAAATTTCGATCATTTTCAAAGTTCTTGTTGAGTGGGTCGCAGTCAGGTCAACTTTGCAAACCACTGATTTAGATATTATGTAAGTAACTCGTAGTTTATTCCTGACAAGTACTCATTCAATCAATTTTAAACTTTATTTTTATGGTTATAACGATTTAACTTAATTTCCGAATAATTTGAGCGCTAGGCTGAGCGTCGGGACTAAGAGGTTAAAGCACCTTGATTTGAAGATTGTAGCTGAAGGTTGCAGCTATCAGGAAACACAGATTTTGGCAGGGATTTCTACTCATTGGTTGATAATAACAACGCTAGTTCATGCTCGCTCGCTTAGTTATTAATTGATTACAAAGAGTGCTTTTAGTGAGAAGGTTGTTTTTGTGCTCAATTTTTTTGCGTCAAATTTTTTAGTTAATATCGCATTTTATCGGGTATATTTCATTTGAATTAGAATTACTGATCTAGATCGGAACAAAAATTTCTGAAATTACCAAGTAAAGTATACCTAGGCTGGCTAGGCTAGGTACAAAATTTCCTTTACAAAACTTTTTCTTATCAAAACGGGAAACCCATTTCTGACGTTTCATTTCACACAGTCGTATAAATAACATTATTAGAGGCAATAAATATGTCACATTCTACCTTTAATTTTGTGGAAATAAGAAGAAATTACATTTTTCGAGCCATTAAGTGCTGGTACACACGTAATAAATACGCCAATATTAACCTACTAGAATCGCTGTAGAGATCCATTAAGAATAATGGTTTAAATTGTTCCAAAAGTAGTCAATTGGGGGCAAGGACCATATTCCGTGGGGTTGTGGTGAGCATTTTTACTTAATAGTTGTAATGTATACCATATAATATCGTGTGGCTTCACCCTAGCTATTAATTTGATGATTTGAGTTACGAGGATATGAATAGGAATATACAGAGGTCTAAAAATACTAACGTAATTCATTTATTAGACATATTGGTAAAAAGCTTTGTTTTTGCACTCAAATAAATAAAAATGACCGTACTCGTATGTTACTTTTTTATCTCTCTATATTAATTGGTTTGTCAGACATAGGTGCATAGGCGGTTTTGCGTCAAAATGCTGTTTTCGTTCGAAACAATCATGATTTTATTTACTGGGTGACTTTTAAATAATTGACATCGTTCAGCAACTGATAGTATGAGTATTTGTGAAATTGAACCAATTTTATAGCTACACCTTGAAATCGCAAAAAAACAGGTTTTCTCAACAAAAGTTACACGACAATGAATAAATGCAGCCATTTTCAGATTTCAAAGTAATAGTGCGATGTGCAGATTCATGAAAGTTTTAAACCTCTAAAACAGAAATCATCCAGCAGACCAGAAAATGCCATAACATTTTCCCAGTGGTTTTATATCAGTCACTCTATTGTACAGTTCTTAATGACGCAACCATGTACGCCCCAATTTGTTTTTGGGACAAGCTCGACAATACTAAAGCTTACAACTAAGAGAATTTGAGACAAACATGTTTCTTCCCATTCTGTTTCCGTAGCAGTTGTTAAAAATATAATTAATCATTTTCTATTTAGAAGATGGTATATATTTTTTTACGCAGGGATCTTTGTTCAGCCGTTATGGGTACTCTGAAGTCAGAAAATCATCTTGGAAGTACATGACAGATTGGTCAGAGAAAGCAACACACCAGGAAGACTGGAAACTTATGTGAGAGGCCTTTGCCCAGCAGTGGGACAACGTAGGTTGAAAAAAAAACCTTGACGGAAAAAATAGGTAGATTGATTAATCTTGGTTCAGGGTTTTTTTTTTAAACTGTTAGTGGTACTTAACCAATGTGGGAAGGGCACGAGTAACCCAGTTTTTTTAATTTTAAAATGGTGCGGTGTGGGTGGATTAAATAATAGTCTTTCTTTTCCTTCTTGTCGGGATATTATGGAAATCTTGGTGGATTAAATAATAGTCTTTCTTTTCCTTCTTGTCGGGATATTATGGAAATCTGTAGTCTTTCTTTTCCTTCTTGTCGGGATATTATGGAAATCTTAATATTATAAAGCAGAAGAGTTTGTTTGTTTGTTTGTTTGGTTGAACGCGCTAATCTCGGGAAGTACTGGTTCGATTTGAAAAATTCTTTCAGTGTTAGATAGCCCATTAATCGAGGAAGGCTATATGCTATATATCATCACGCTAAGACAAATAGGAGCGGAGCAGTAATGGAAAATGTGACGCAGACGACGTTGCGGGGGTCAGCTAGTACAATATAAAAAGATCTCGTCGAGTATTTTAAATTTCAGAAGAATCTCGATTCCTGGAATAACTAGTTACCTTTTCTTTTTAATAAAAAATAGTCTAAGAACTTAGTAATTGGCTTTCAAATATTTGAAATACCTAGTAAAAATATGTTTCAATTTTCATATGAAAATCACACCTCAGTTAATTTTTCTAAGATTTCAGAAATTTTCCTACATTTTATGATTATTATATTTTTAATTTAAACTACCATATATTATTAAGAGGAAAGACTGATTATGATTTGTTATTTTCGCTGAATGTGGTTACTGAAGTTTTTTGACCCAAAGGGTGCACAGTTTTATTTCGTAAGGTTAGAATTATTATGCCTAAGGTTAGTTTTCTATTCAAACATTGTATTTACCACTCATTTAGAAATAAATAGATCTAGGTTAACGTTTATCTGTTGATTAATGGTTCGCCTTGTTTTTTAAAGAAATAATTTACATAAACTGATATTGTCATTTTGAAGGTCAATTTAGAAGAAACATGTCGTTTGTGAATGTTCTCACGACCTTGCATTTTTGTCGTCATATACCTATGTATAGAGTAGGCATCAGATAAACTTCTACCGTCAACACCGTTCCCCACTCAAGCGTTGACGGGGACTGTAGTCTCCACAAAATTCCTGCCTATACTGTCCATGGTGACTACAATCACCAAAAGATATCGTTCAGTTTATAAAAACGTGTATAACTGTACAGTGCTAAAGTTAGCTAATACATACCTACCTCTCGTACGTTCTTCATTACTAAAAAGCATAAAGGATCTTGATAGATGACGAATCAGGACAGCTATATGTCTTTATTTAGCGGTCCACGCTATAAATTGGTACTTCATGTCACCTGCCAGCTTTTTCCCTTGGGGCCAGCTTTCAGTCAAACCGGATTTTGTTGAATACCGGTGTCACATTTTCTACCTTCTGGCTTCTGTATGGAGGAGACTCAATATGTTAAGATGGTCCATTGGTCACCCTTCCACAAACTGACCTCGGCACGCATCACTTCACCTTGAATATTTACCCACCAGATCCTCCCGGACAAATGTGACCCGAAAATTAAGTTTTTCATGTAACTTCGTTAACCAACTCCCGGAGCGAAACAAGCACCTAAGTTCTAACATGAATTCGTAATTATCTTTGTAAATAAGTTCATGAACTTCGGACATAGTTTCAGAGAAAACTTCAATCTTGCGTGTTCGCCGTTGTAAGAACTTAATTTTGAATTGTAGAAAAATAGGTTTTCGGGAGGTATCTATGGCCGTCTCGTGGAATTAGGTACTTATCAAAATGTTTAGTAATAATATTTAGTAACTCACTTATCAGTTTTAGCTAGCACTTAAATAAGTCACAAATTATTTTATATATTTTTATTAATAGTTCTAAAATTCAGTTCAGACGAGCTCGTGGCCTCGGAAAGCACGTTAATCCGTTGGTCCCGGCAGCCATTTGTAAATCATTGGCAGTCGTTACGAAGTGTCAAAAGCTTGAAATTAGGCATCAGTACTAGCCAAGGAGTACCGTGTTGCCCAATTAATGGGTTGTGGAAGTCTGGTAGGTAGCCGCTTCTCGCAAAATACTGGTATGCAGCTAAATCCAGCTTGACTAGAAGCCGACCCCAATATAGTTGGGCAGGCAATTCTAGAATTCTAGATTCCAATTTAGTTCAAACCTTAAGAAATTAGAATTACCAAATTTCTTTTTTTTTGAGCCTGTGTCGTAATTGCTCTCTAGGCTAAATAAAGCTCCAATATTTCTTCAAGTAATTTAAAACTACGGTTGAATATGGTATTTTTTAAAGATTAAAGTACGAGTTGCATTTGTAAGGTTGACGCTGTCACTATCACTATCTGTCAGTGCCATAATGCCATTGTCAAATGTCGCTGTCAATGTCAATATCACCATTAATTTTTTTTCTGAAAATTTAATCTTTTGTATTTTTAACTAGTAAAATAATTAATTAGGCTATCTCATTAAGGGAAAGTTGTACCTACATATTTTCATTTTGCGAATAATAACTTAAGAGTTCTCGTACAGTTTACGCAATATATAAATACCTACCCCCTTCAAAAATACCGAACAGATGCCCAAAAAGCCTGTATTTTTTGTGATCACAATAGTTTTAATTTATCCAATAACTCAATCATTTTCATAGCGCCATTTGTTATCGAATTCGTGTTCACGATTGGGTTATCGGTATAATGGATGTAATTATGCTGTCATAATAAAAACTCTGCCCAACTGTGCGCGGTCAACAGTCAAGAGTTGCGAGTTCAGCGTTCCTCGTTCACTGCAATCTATGAGGTCGTTTACCGGTCGACCACGTCAGTCAAAATTAACGCACGTTCTATCGCAATTACTTTGTTTGCAAAAGTTGGAAGATTGCGATGTCCGACGATATTGATAAGTTTATTTAATAAGTGAGAGACAAACGTTTACTTACAACTATCGATATTATGTGCCAATCAAAATTCAAACTATCGATATCAAAAATCTAGACTTCAATAAAATCTTTCGCAGTGATAATACGTCATACTATTTACGCTCTTTGTACTGAAAACGAAATCACATTTGTGGCGAGAGTTGCGAGTTCAGCGTTCCGCGTTCACTTCAATCTATGAGGTGGCTTAGAATCCTACATACAAAAGCAGTCTAACCGCTTCGGTCAAAATGAACGCGCGTTCCATCGGAGTTACTTTTTTTGCAAAATTTGGAAGATCACGATGTCCGACGAGATCGATAAGTTTATTTAATAAGCGAGAGACAAACGTTTACTTACAACTATCGATATCATGTGCCACAAATGTGATTTCGTTTTCAGTACAAAGAGCTTAAATAGTATGACATATTATCACTGCGAAAGATTTTACTGAACTCCAGATTTTTTAGACCGTATGCAGTGTGCGCACGTGTTAACGCGGAACGCAGAACTCGACCGCAGAACGCAAGTCACCTTGGTGGTGTGCCTCGGCCCCTTACGCTATTCCAGTATTTTTAAACTGTCATATTATAACTTTAACCAAATAAACGAAAATTTCCTTTCGCCATATTCTCCACAGAAAAGCTTACAAACCACCTTTTTTATTTCTCAAATTTTATCTGGCTTTTGAAATTCTGCCCAAAATTAAAGAGCGTCTCGAAACATATTTAAAACTCTATCAACGATAAAATCCATTTTCATAAATAAATTCCTTTAAGAATAGTTTCATGACAGCGTATTTGGTTTGGTAAAAGAACCCCCGTAAAGTTCATACTTTATGGACTGCGTACAAAGTTAACAATGTGAAAAATATACCCGAAACTTCGTGTAGATTTTATTCTGAGTCATCAAAGATATTTTTTTGTTCTTCGGAAATTATTCAGTTTCTATTTAAACCGATTCCATTCTGCAAAAGTTTTGTTTGTAGCAAAGATTAGGACAAAACTGTTCAAAAAGGATTATTTTCAGTTATTTTCATTTTTGAGTAAAACCAAGTTTTTTTTTTGTTAGCCTGCACTTATTTCCCACTACTAGGCAAGGTCATCACTGGCCAAGTTTGCCCTGCAAACATTAGTGATCATCATAGTAGATGACGACACGGTTGGCGCAGTTGTTGAGCGATTGACTGCTGCGCAGCATGTCGCGGGTTCGATTCCCGCACGGAACAAATATTTGTACGACCTACAAGTATTTGTTCCGATTCTGGGTGTTTTTCTATCTATAATATGTAAGTATTTACAAAAAAAAAAATAGATATAAGTAGTTTACCAGCCATTTCGTTACCATAACACAAGCATTACGTTGCTTAGCTTGGGACTATGGCGTTGTGTGAAATGTCCAAGGATATTATTATTCCATTTATTCATTGTATATACATATTTATTACTAGCTGACCCGCGCAAAACTTCGTCTGCGTCACATTTTCCATTAATTCTGCGCTCCTTTTTGACTTAGCTTAATGATATAGCCTTCCTCGATAAATGGGCTATCTAACACTGAAAGTTCCTGAGATTAGCGTGCTCAACCAAACAAACAAACAAACTCTTCTGCTTTATAATATTATAACTCAGAGGTTCTCAGATTTTGTTGTGCAAGGCGTTGCGAACGTTCGACACTCGACTCTCGTGCGCGTACCTGAGAGTTTCTCTGATTTTGTTCAGCAAGGCGTTGTGAACGTTCAGGTGAAGATTCTCCCATACGGCGTATTCTTGCTGCCCGTGCTTGAGAACTATGTTTAGTAAGTTGAGACCTGGCTCTCTTAGGCATTTTCAAATGTTTAAGAAAATGTTAATAGCGTGTAATATTCTAGCTCTGAAAAGAACTGTTGTGTAGCCCTGAAAAGAACTGTTGGTTAGCCCTGAAAATAACTGTTGGTTAGCCCTGGAAAAAACTGTTGGTTTGCCCTGAAAAGAACTGTTGTTTGGCTCTGAGAAGAACTGTTGTTTAGCTCTGAGAAGAACTTTTGCGTTTTAAGAACGAAATCTTAAGAAAATCGCACGAAAATAATTAGACTTCGCGCACGACCGCTGCGTAGGTAGCCGACCTCGCGGCTGAGCCGCGCGGGTACCTTACTTATAGATCTAAACTCCCCTCCCGCACGCGCACGGGGCCTTGGTGACGTCCACTTCGCAACGGGCCGTGCAGCAGAAATCGTAATATTTTAATTTCGCCATAACTTCAAAACTAAACGTCCGATTTTAATCATTCAAAGACCAAATATTATCTACATAAACTGTACTTAGTGATGAAATACTTTATTTAGATAAAGATTAATAGCATGAGTAAAATAAACGCGGTTAAATGTAGTCCAAAAAAATCTAGATTTTTAAATAAAAAAAATGGTTGTTGTGCCTCACTCGACATAGATAGGTATAGTGTGTCGCGGACTTTTTTGTAGATATTTATAAAATCTACAATTAATTAGAACAATGTATGGTTCTATCTTTTATAGTTTAGGCAGCGTACACAAAATAAGTAACTTTTCTGGTTGATTTTTACACCTTGTGTCCGAAAAACCCAAATATCTTACGGAACCCTATTTTTTTCCAAAATAAAATATAGCCTATGTTACTCATGGATAATGTAGCTTTCGAATGGTGAAAGAATTTTTAAAATCGGTCCAGTAGTTTTTGAGCCTATTCATTACAATCAAACAAACAAACAAACAAAAAAACAAACAAAGTTTTCCTCTTTATAATATTATATTATATATTATTAGTGTAGATAGTTCCTTCGCCGACGACAACGACGTTATTCTCCAGGCGTTCTGTGAGTGACTATCTTCGCCCATCTCTCTGGATGCATTCGTGCGACGCGGCCACCCCATTCCAACTTCAGCCTGGCTGTTTTTTCTCCAACATGACTATATGACTTTACTAATGGAGTTAGTATTAAAATAGGGATATTTCCGGGAAAATAATATGAAAAAATACGGGACGCGACGATAATAAATTGCTTCAATAAATATGGACAAAGATAAAACGTATCAAAGTTTAGGAGTGAGGTTTGTGACGTCACATCTATGTAAAAAATGAGTCTTTATTATTTGTTTGCCTGACAAAAGAAAAAAATACAATTCCAATGTTTTTAGGTTATTTAGTATTTTTTTTAATATATTTTTTAAGTCAATAACATTTGCATCTCTTTTCATTTATATAGTTTTCAAGTTAAAACAAATATTCAAAAAAAGCGTATAAAAAATGTCTTTACAAATTACAATAATTTCACTTTTCGTATGATAGCTAGACTAGCTGACCCGCACAACTTCGTCTGTCACAATTTTTATTAATGCTCCACTCCTATTAGTCGTAGCGAGATTTTATAGTATAACCATATATAGTATGAGTTTTATAGCCTATAACCTTCCTCGATGAATCGGCTATCTAACGCTAAAATAATTTTTCTATTCGCACTAGTCAATAAGCAAACATATCTTGGAGTTTTAGACGATTAGTTTACCTGGAGTCATCATATAGAACGTGTTTGCGATAAACTTAGGCAATTTCTTGCTAATAATACAATATTAAAGAAACGTTTGCCCTTCAAAGTGAAGATTATGCTATATTACGCACTGGCTGAATCATACATCCAATATGCACTTATAATACTAGTTATGGTCGTACCTACAAAACCTATCTTGATAAGATTTACAAAATTCAAGTTAAAATTTTAATAAAACGGTAGTATCACCCAAAATTAAAAATCAATTTTAAATCGATATTAATGGCATCTTTAAACACTGTAAAGTATTACCAGTTCATACACTAGTTATCTTTTTATTATTAAAAGAAAATTTTTTCAATGATTCTTTAATAAACAAAATCGAATACCTGTAAATACGGGGGCAATATCTGAGAATAGACTTCGTACACAGCGTTATATATATTAGTCTATGACACAGCGCGCCAACGATACTTATGGCGAGCGAACTAGGTACTGGTAACATTGTACCGAAACAATTGATTGTATAACAGTTAACAATATTAAATATAAGCTTAAACAATATTATTTAAGTATTATTTAGATAATTTAGAGAAGTTTTTGTTAAGTCATTTGAGACCTAAATATTGTGTGTTAATGATGTTATTAATTGTTATCAACAATAACGTTTATAATTGTAGTTTTATAGTTTTATGTTGTGATGAAAGTATGCATTTTGTTTATAACGTTTTTTTTTTTTTTAAATAAATATATACATATTGATAGACTCATAATAGCATAAGTTTAAACCTTAATGGTTTTTGGTTGTTATGTAAGACGAATAATCCTGTGCTCTTTTGTTTAATTGATAATAAAGGAAAAAAAAAGTTCTTGAATATGAGCGTTAAAAAAAAAACAAACAAACTTCAGCTTTATAATATTAGTTTAGATTGCCTCCATTCCCTTTTGACTGGTGCCGTACATCAACAAAAGCCTGGTTTAAGTCAGTAAGAAACTAATTTGTATCACAATGTCTCACATACAACTATTTGCTGGGACTAAATCTTGTCAGACTGAAATATGTACTTCGTTATTTGCAGGTAAAGAAGCTGTTTATTATTATTTTATTAATGTTGAATATCGTTCATTGTTAGTTGGTAGATTCTTTTAGTTTTATTTCTTTTTCATCTTCTAGGGATGAATGTTGTAAATGTTTTATTTTTCTATTGTTTGCGTTTGACTACTATCTCACGTGATGGTAAGCGATAAGTTAAAAATCATTATAAACTTTAGTAGTTGAAATCTACACGCATAATTTCGTAGAGACTGACCCAAATTGGATGATTCTTTTATAGTTGTGTTTGTAATTGTCAGAGCGAGGCTACAAACCTCGTCCCAACAATAACAAATTTAGAAGGAAAAAATCCGGGGCGGGCCACTACTAAATTAAATAAATAGAAATTGCATCTCTTCTCATTTATCAAGCTTATCAGTTAAAACGAATAAATAAGTACGAAACCAAAAATGTTTCTTTAAACCCCCTTTTTTATATAAAACAACCCTGTATAATTAATTGCCTGCATTCACCTTTGAACTGAGCCGTACACCAACAGAAGCCTGGTTTAAGTTACTAAGAACCTAATTTGTATCAATAGCTATGTCTCACACAGAACTATTTGCTGAGAATAAGGGTAGTTATCCAAGTGAGATGTAAGAAGTAGCTAGGCGCTGTGCGATAAAAAATCCACCAATAGGATCACTACATTTCCTTGGCCGAGCTTGGTGAAAGTCTAGAAGATAAAACACTTTTTTACAAAAAAATACTTTTTTATTTTTCTCTTTCAAGTGGTACCTGCGGTATTCACAGCATACCGCCGTGATGTTATGTTATGGACTGGTATAAACAACAAACAGACATGTGATTTCAGCAATCCCGATCCGTTTGCTATAATTTATTAAAGAGTTCCATTGCCTAGCTCCGAAGTTCTTCATTGGATCTTCACCAAATTGAAATGGAACCAGTCTGGGAAAATACTCTTCCCAAAAAAAAACATCAAAATCGGTTAACAATTGGTGAAAATATCACTGAACAAACCCATCATCAGATCCTAACTATTATCTTCCGTCATCAACTCAGCAACATGAGATGATGATTACCGGGCACAAATATCTGAATAGCATTAGAACATTTATGTAAAACATTGTATGTGCCTATAAAATTTGAGAGATTCCCTCGATTTTCATGGGATCCCATCATTAGATTCTGATTTGGTGACAATGGGACTACCTCAGGAGTATAGGCTTTCGAACACAAAAATATTTTTGAAATCGGTCCACAATAAAATTGGCGGAGATATCGGTGAACATACATTAAAAAAAATACATACACCCGAACATAGAACCTCCTCCTTTTTGAAGAAGTCGATTAAAAAGGGTTAGTGAAGCAAGGTATTTGTAATTAAATCAAAGCGAGAAATGTGTGTGACACTTTCCTTGATCAAATTCTTCTATTTGAATGAGGAAACTGTGCGAGGATTGCTGAAAAGAGTCTGGTATTCACACAGTTTAAGGCTGCGTTTCCACCAGAGATGTGCCAGAATGCGTAGCGAAGGATGTGTCTGTTAAAAACCAATAGGATCGCTTCATTTAAATAGCGTCGTTTATCGCAAGCGATTGTATTGGTTCTTAACAAACACATCACTCGCTATGCATTCTGGCACATTTCTGGTGGAAACGCAGCCTTACACAATGCTCTGTTACACATCTTCGCCCCACAGTTATTCGTTTATCGCACAGGTTTGGTAGAAACAATCACACGTCTTCGCACCGCACTGTTTGTAAAGCACCCTAAATCTTGTCATTTATTTGGTCGCGTCAGACTAAAAGACGTATTTAGTTACTCGCAGGTAAACACACTGTACATCATTTGTTTGACTTATGAAGAAGGTTATTCATTGTTAGTTGGGAGTTTATTTTATTTTCATATATAGTTTTCTTTTGTTGTATTTTTGTTGTGGATAAAACTTTTAGTTTGATGATTCGATCCTAATCCATGAATATACGTCCCGCAGTACACATAGAACTATTTGTATGGAAGTTCCGACTTCCGTCATCCGATAAATCTACGTCATCCGTGCGCCACCGATTCGGAAGAAATATAGATGGAATGAAGTAGCCGTAAGTAGTACCTACAGCACTGCGAGTGCAGGCTTGGGTGAAGCGATCACGATGTGAGCTGTCAGAGTAATCAAGATGGAATGACAGCTCGCTTTGTGATCGCTTCACCCAAATCTTCACTTCGACATGCTAACAGAATCGACCGGCTGTTTTAAACCGACTTCCCAAAAAGGAGGAGGTTCTCAATTCGATTGCATTTTTTTTTATGTTTGTTACCTCAGAACTCCGACAATTATGAACCGATTTGAAAAATTCTTGTTTTATCTGAAAGGATATATTTGCAGATTGGTCCCGTTTAAATTTTATCAAAATCGGTTACGAACTTTGCATTTTAAATCGAATTTGCTGGAATTCGTTTACTTGGATGATGGTTTTTATGTCATACAAGTAATCGGAATTGCGTATTTTGCTTTTCTGCGATTTTGCAGTGGTGTTGTTAGGTGTGGGGTACTTACCCTAAAAATTGAAAATAAAAAAATCTAAATACGAAGAAACTAACAAAAACACCGACTTCCGAAATTAAAGTAATTTTTTACTTTGTAGTGTTGTTTTTTTTTGGAAGTCGGTTGTATTTTTTTGTAAAAAGTTTTTATGAACTCTTTTGCATTACCTCGGACTCAAATCGAAAAACTTCCGCGAGGCTCGACAGCTTGGATTCGGATCAGAGATCGGATTAGTGCGTTGCAATGTCCGAATTTAATCCGAGTTTTAGACTTTAGATTCATATTTTCACGAATTTGAATCGGATGCAGTGCGAAAAGCAGTAATTATCCGAATTCAGTCCAAGTTTTTTTATATCCGTAGTTTAACGGATTCGGATCGGATGCAATGCGTAACCGCTGTAAAGGGTCGACTCAATGAAAGACACATTGATCATTATTGTCATTTTATTGACCACGTAGCGTTTTCGCTGGGCGATTGTCACTTTGTCAAGAGCCACTTGATCAAAATTTTGACAAATATTAGTTTAGCCTATAACTGTCCTAAGGTGTTTTTGTTCATGTAAGATATATGGTTGTTTGCCTAAATCTAGGGTGTAACGTAACTTCTTTAAGAAAAGAAAAACAGGTCACTGGTCTATTAAGCTACGGCTCCCAACTAAAAATAGACGGCCTCAATTTATAAAAAAAAAAACTCAGTTTTGGTCCAAGAAATTTATAATAGAGAAAAAAAGGAAGATTGTCTAATATTATTTTGTAGGATATAGCCACTTCCTGCTTAACCTAGTTTACTATTTTTACCTATATAAGCAATTTATTTATCGTTTATTTCAGGCAACTGGAAATAACCCATAAAACACAATATACTTATTATTTTATATTTATAAAATTATGACATATTATACAAAACAAAAACTTAAAAACTATTGCACATGAAGTGACAGCACGGCAAAGATATGTGGTGGAAGGTCACCAAATGAGAAGTCAGAACGGGCACCACGCACTACTTGAAACTTGGTGTTATGGCTAATATACTGTCCCTTGCCTAGTATACTCACACTGGGCAAGGGCCTCTCCCAAGAACTGAACCAGACCTCTCGGTATCTAACTTATTTATTAAAATATTGTTTTTTATTTATTTATTTATTTAAACTTCTCGCACAAACAGGTACAAAGGCAGACTTTATACCTTAGGCATTCTCTACCACGGGCCTGTGGACGGTGAGCTATGGGCAGCTCGCCGTTCGTCCGTCATCTGACGACAGGCCGTGTCGACGGCGCGTTCGTGTTCCACGCGCGCCTCAAAGAGAGTCAGCATTGGGAGGGGCCCGTAAGGGCCGAAGCCTGCCGGAGTCGCGGGACTATTCGAAAGAGATACCGTGGCACCGGAACACAAAGGGCACATGAAGGAACATGGATGGGTTTTAGTCCGTAGAAGTCTGACATTCCCTCTCGCTCCGCCCAGAGCGGGAGGAGTCATTTGATGATTTCCCATCCCTAAAAAAAAAAAAAAAGGCATTCTCTACCAGTCAACCAAGGGTGGTGAAGAGATTAGATGGCAGGTGCTCTCATGATAAAAAATAAAATAAAATGAAAGATGTCATAATGATAAATAGAATGGGTACACAGTATATAAATAAGTTATAGACTTATAATACACACACATACATATTTACTATAATATACACCTACCTATACTATACTATATACAAACATATAATATTGTATGCAAAATCTAAAAAAAATAAAAAAATGTAAAGAGGTGTTAGAATAACTCTGCGCGATTGATTGATGATTTTCCCTTTTCTATTTTTGTACAACATTTTAATCTTGTCTAAAAACAGCGTCAAAATTGATTATTAAATGAAGCAGCAATTAGCATTTCAAACATTGGTATGAGGAAGAGTGGGAGCGCGGGCGTAGTGGAAACATCGCGTTATATCTTTTGAACTTGTGTAATGTACCTTATGACGATGACGTCACATGTCAGTACGTGCATTCTTTATTAGGGTTCTGCACCCAAAGGGACGGAATCCTAATACTAAGCCTCCGCTATCCATCTGTCCATCTGTCTATCAGCGGGCTGTTTCTCATCTCACCGTTATAATCATAATCATAATAATAATAATTTTATTATCAGGCAACTGAGAACCATAGTTATATACACAAAATTAAAATATACAAAAACCAATAATAAACTAATACATATTGCTAAAACAGCTATAGGTACACGTTATGTTGTCGGCGTCGTGTTCCGCTGTGTCGTGTTTGCGTAACCGTCCTCGGAAACGTCGAAATACGACACCTTTCGGCCAAAAGTCCTCCTTCAAGAAGATCTGTAGATAGTGGGTTGGAACTCGAACCACGAACGACTTAAAGTTGATGTTGTGGCACGATTCCAACCTTTCGACCCTCAGAGACCACTTGGTCTTCACATTTTCACTGGTATGTATTTCTGTTGCCAATAATACGAAAAAAAAAAAACATCCCAGATATTGCAGAACAAAAAGTGTAAAGAACAAAGTTACAGCAATGAGTTCGCTTACGTACAGTAAATTAGAAATTAAAAGGAGCTCCAAAAGACGAATCGGTAACGGAAACGGTTTTCGGTTTATGGTACGGAACCCTTCATGCGTGAGTCCGATTCGCACTTGGCCGGTTTATATATTACTTGACATATTCCCCTTGCATCGGATTTGATGACTTTTTTGCTTACTCAATAAAAAGAAAATCTTCCCATTTTCGGTTAAAGATAAAGTTAAGTTTTTAAACAAATCAAAAAAACAGAGTCAAACAACCTATTAAATTGACCCCAAACCCAAACAGTTTATAAAAAAAGAACTAGGTAAGTAGGCCCTTACCAAAGATATCAAAGGCGGCGGTACCGATAAATATTGTACACAAATGTTTTTACTTGACGAGTCGATTACCATAATAAATGTGCTCACCCTACTTATGCCATAGTTTAATTTATGCGAGAACCTCGTTTCGGAAACACAGAATTTAGCCAATCCACAGCAAAATAAATAGGAATATTATACACAGTTACTGAATAATATTGACGTTAAAACTAAATTGTCTTCTTGTTTTAGGTTTTGGTAAGTCTGTTTCTTGTTTCTGCTTATAATTGACAGTGTCTTTATATCGTAGCAGTAAGGGCGATTTTCGTTGGGAAAATGTTGTACTTGAAGTTGACTGTACCTACTGGACTTGCAGATGACAAGTATAATACATTGTCTGTGATAAATTACCGCAAAAGAGTGCTTTTTCTGTACCTTCCGAGTAGACGAAATAGAATGTAACCGAACCCATAGTCTCACAAAAACGAGATGTTCACCGTTGCCCAACGAACAATCAATGATAGAGTAAAGAATTAAAGAAAAGATAAGAGTGTATGGAAAAATATAGGGGACGCATTTGGCCAGGAGAACCCTATAAAATTATATTGTGGGATATTTACCCAAACGAAAAATTCCAGGGTTTAATTTACCTATTGTAAAAACATGAAGCAGTCGTCTACTTTTGCAAGTCAAGGAAGAAAGAAAGAATTTTTTTATAGTTCCCTGGGCTGTACTCCTAATTAATTATTAATCTTACACAAAGGACTACGCACAAATATACAGCAACGCTGACAATCTACTCAATCTCACCAACCAGAGACCTATCCTCTTGAACTACCTCATTTTACTTCACCAAACCTGGAAACTTTCCAACAACATTCACGGCATTGATTTTCGACAAAATCGTCCTTAGTGGTCTTGTAAATTGTCCCCATGGCGATGTAAAGGAGTCAAACATGCGGTAAATTCGTTCCCAGTGCTTCCGTAAAGATTTACCGTGTGGTACGAGTACGAGCGTGACATTGATCAAGTGCGCGCGTAAGGGTAAACGCGTCTTTGCTTTACGCTTGTCGTGTGTTCATGAATAAACTAATGGTTGTGTTTCTAGTGTTTTAAGTGGTGAAAAATCAGTTCAGTATATTTAAATAAGGAATGAGTACGGTTGAGCTGAATGATGGAAAGTGAATTGATAAATACTTGGCATCTCAATCATGGTCCAGTATAATAATGGCGAATGATTGTGAAACTTGCCACTACCTCTGATGACACCACCAGAACCGCGCAGAACAATAATAATTTACTTGTTAACACATAGGCACACCTTGTAATGCTCCACAACAGTGCCACTGCGGTGAAGTTATCAATAGCCTCAGGGACCACGGTATGTCCTGTTGCGAGAACTTGCCTTGGTCCCTACCGGTAGTAGGGACCGAGGGGTCCACACGATAAATCAATTCCATAGAAACTAAGACAAACAATTTAGAGACCGAGTCTGAACTAGTCAAACCAATCCAAGTTTGCTTCCAATCCCAATTTCAGTCTTAATTTTCACGATCAACATGTGTCCATCTTTTTCCCAACTAAAGGGGTCGGATTTCCAAATAAAACCAGATCCAGCTAAATACCAGTATTTTACATGGAGCGACTTTCTGAACTACACAACACTGTAACTTGACGACATAGTAGTTCTTAGCACGACTGGTGTCAGATTTTCTGGGTTCTGTAATGACAATCTGTGTTATAACGCCTGTCAGTGATCTACAAAAGACAGTTGGGACCGGACTCATTAGTTCCAATTAGCGCTTTCAGAGGCACATAGTATATGAGTGTGTGCCTCTGAAAGCGCGTTGGTATTGTAAGATAATCACGCATCCACAAACCGGCCTCGGCAAGCGTTACTTAACCTTATAGACCGATGAAGCTGCTCCACTCTAAGAATCAATTTAGAGACCTAGGAATCTTAACGAGTCAACCCTTGTTACGATACCAATCCACATTTCAGCCTTCATAATCAGGATAACACTATGAATATCAGACTGTCAGTCTGTTAATTTGATTGTAACCCCTGATAAACAAACAAAACACGTGTTTGTATATATGTATTGACGAAGCGTCGTTCATCAAATATTCTACCCTCATTCTCGTATTATTAAATTAAATAATGTTACACGGTACATGATGTAAATTGGAAAAGGACTTGTCTTTGATATAATGATATGAAATTTTTTGGGGCAGACGTTTTTTTGGTAGATATTTGTGGTTTTATTTGAAACTAGCTTGTACCAGCGACTTTACCCGCGTGAATGCCGGAATATTCGACATTTACGCGACAGCCTACGGGCTCCCCAATTGGGTCTTACGAGCCCCAATTGGGTCTATCAATTTGCGGTAGTTTATTTATCACTTTAAGCACAAATGTATAGAGGCGGACTTAATGCCATAGGCATTCTCTACCAGTCAACCTTTGGTTGACTGCTAAAAATAAAAGTATGTCCTTTTCCAGAGTCTAAGTTACGTCTTTAAACCCGTTCTCCTTTCTTTTTAAGCCCCGACCAAAAAAGTGGTATGTTATAAGTTTGACCGCTATGTGTGTCTGCATATCTGTGTGCCTGTTTGTGGCACCGTCGCTCTTAAACGCGTGAACCGATTTGAATGCGGTTTTAGTATTTTAAAGCAGGTGTTCGGTGGTTCTAGAAAGAATCTAGAAATAATCGTACCTATAGTAAAATTAAAAGGATCACAAAACATTTTTTTTTATGGGGTTTTTTTTTTTGAGCCTAAAAATAGTCACTACGCCGAAGGTGTCCTAAGACAAAGCGATCGTCGCGTAAATACATGATCGTCGCTTACACTTTTATGTCATCGATCGCATGTTCACGTGATAACCGCTTTGAACGATATTCCAAAAATTCTGGAGATTGTTTCTATAAACCCAAAGTTCCTTTGATGATTTCTTAGGAATATTCATCACCCAACTGTAATTTATCTATCTGCGTTATTGGGATGGAATGAAATGATTTCATGATTAACATGAATTCCTTTGATCTAACTGACAAAAAGATATATTGGTAGGTTTAACTTGCAAATTAATAGCAAAATTAAGTTAAGTGCAAAATTGTAATAGTAATTTTCAGCTGAATATGATGGCAGTTTGGAATATTTGTTAAAAGTTATCAAACCACTCTTTTATAGTAGTTATCGGACTGTTTTGTAAAATCGCCTAATTTTCATTCAATGTCGCCTTTACAATAGATTGCGATGCAAAATAAACATTAAAAGTTACTAAAATTGGTCCTCTTACTGTAATTTTGACCTGTATTTCCTGTATCTCCTAATTTACGGATTAGGTACTGAAAAATCAAAAAGCATATTCAACGACTTTAAAAATCGTTCCGATAAAATTGATACCAGTTTTTCAACAGAATTATTCATCAAAGAAATAAACAAAACAGAAATGCACACAATTTATTTTTCAGTTTTTCAGACGTGAATTCAGTTATTCGTTGCATTTTTTGTGCGAAAATCGAGGACCCATTTTTCAGGTTTGTTTGCACTGCAAAAATGTTTATTCCTAACTAGTTACTTGTCCGCTTCAGTGAATTGATATTTTCTAGCTGTGTATTATGTAACATAGGGACAGCATTTCTCACCGGTAACGCAGTAATACTGATACATTGGTAGGTATATTTTACGCATGCATAACAGGACTGTTTCATCATCTGCCTGGCCTTTTCCCAACTTTACTGGGATCGGCTTCCGTTCAAACCGGATTCAGCAGAATACCAGTATTTTACATAGAATGGCTGCCTCTTAACTGGGTAACACGGTTCTTCTTGGCAAATCTGTCAAATAATCTGGCTTCTGACAATCCGTAGCGATTGCCAAAGATCTACAAATGACAGCTGGGATCAATGGCTTAACATGCTTTCCGAGGTATGTTAAAATGGTCACCTGTCAACAGACTGACCTGGGTTACCCAGGTCAAATTTGCTTAGCCTTGTAAATCGACCCATATGACTCAATCTCCTATTATTTAGCCAATACATTCACATTTTGAAAAAAAAAAACCTACTTGGAAAAAAAAATTACTATCTCGACAAATAAAACTACAATTATTTCGATCGGCTGAAATAGCCTTTTATTGGCTGAATTTCTTTAACTCAAACTAATTTCTTCCACAATAATAAGCCAATTAATTTTCACTTATCACTCTATTTTCGTCGTAACAGTAGTAAACAGATTCGAAGTAAATTATAGGTACTATTATTGTAAAGTTATGAGACTAATATGTACCTACAGTATCTTGCCTACAGCTCATAATAAATGAAGCCAGGTACTACTGTCAGCACCGATGCCTTTTAGTAATTTAGTCAAGAAACTTAGTTCATTCAGAAGGGGGATATTTTGATAACAACGGTGTTTTACGATAGTTAGTTTATTTGTAAAGTTCATAATTGAGAGTAGAATGTGTCCTTCCATCCTGGACGGCTAAAGCTCGACAAGAATTATTTTTGTATTGGGGTATACCACATTATTTTCTATGAGAATTGATGATTATTTATTTATTTTAATAACCTTACAGAAATTTTCAATGTCTTCTGAGGATAAGTAATTGTTAATAAATATTTGAGGGGTTGACGTTTCTTGACTTTCGCCATTATGTCATCATCATCTGCCTAGCCTTTACCTAACTATATTGGGGTCGGCTTCCAGTTAAACTGGGTTTCAGCTGAATACCAGTATTTTACGTGGAGCGGCTGCCTACCAGACCTCCACAACCCATTGACTGGGTAACACGGTACTTCATGACAAGACTGGAGGCAGATTTTACTGGCTTCTGACTATCTGTAACGACTGCCAAAGATCTAAAAATGACAGTCGGGACCAACGGCTTAAGGTGCTTTCCGACTTTCGCCTTCTGTATTTGCCATCATTTCAACAGTCCCTCCAACAACCTACTCGCCTCGTCAGCCACTTGTACGGAGAGGGGCCGAACCTGGCGGAATGTCAGTTTGGGTTTCGGCACGAGCGCTCCACTATCACGGCGATATCGCGAGTGGAAGTCCTGGCGGAGGAATCGGTGTCCCGGGGCGGGGTAATGCTGGCGGTGTCCTTGGATATTTCCAACACCTTCAACACCCTGCCCTGGAGTTGTATTCGGGAGGCACTGCACTATCATCGAGTGCCTCCCTATCTCCGCCGCGTCATTGGGGCTTATTTGGCGGAGAGGTGTGTGACCTATCTGGGACGTAATGGCAGACACCAGCATCCCATGTCGTGCGGTGTTCCACAGGGTTCAACATCCCTTGAACAATCCATCTATTATGGCTTTGATATCGCCTAGCCAATGACCAACCACAGAAAAGTTCTGATTATGAATTCAAAACTTCCCAAGTTATTAAACAGTTTTAGCACTAAAATAATTTGTTCATCATAATCATCATATCAGCCGAAAGACGTCCAGTGCTTGCTGGACATAGGCCTCACCCAAGTGTCGCCACAACAACCAGTCCCGTGCGTCTCGCATACTCATATAATACCCGCAACCTTCACCAGGTCATGGGTCCTGAAGGGAATTCATCAATCGATTTTTTCCGCTCTGAGCGGAGCGAAAGGGAGTGTCTCTTGTGTGAGTGCCTCTTGTGTGAGTGCCTCTTGTGTGAGTGTCTCTTGCTGACTTAAAGCATTCGTGGTTCTCCCTAACGCCCTGTGTGTTCCAGGGCCGCGGTGACTCTTTCGAACAAATTCCTTAACCCTGACTCAGTTTTAGCCTGGAGTCTAGATTTATACCCGGATCATGGCAACTATATAGCAATATATCAATTTTCTAAACACCTCAACATACAAGTTCAAGGCAATCAAGAGTGTTATTACGCAAGCAGAAAGCAATGGGCTTTGAAAAGACAAACAATTGCGCCAAATAGATTAAACCATAGATACACATAGTTTCTTGGAAATAATTACCATAGAGTGAGTGAAACTTGCCTCCTTCCGGGTTATCATCACCTTTGCCGATGTTCACACACGTTTTGTGGGGTAATTAGTTAATGAAACTTTAATTGGTAGTTTGTACGATATCTTGTGGGTTCGGATTTCGCAGACTTGGTGAAAAAATAGTTAGTTAATTTAATTCTGTCGTTTTCTTACTGATTAGAGGTAGAATGAAAAAACGCAGTTTTTTGATAACCATGAGTTTTCTTAAATTCATATGATTTCGGGATATTATTTCATGTCACTCATTTGCTCAGCCTTTTCCCAATTATATTGGAGTTGGCCAGTCAAACCGGAGGAGCGGCTGCTTACCCATTTAATGGGTTGGGGCCGCCACAACCCATTAACTGGGTAACACGGTAATTCTTGGCAAGACTGGAGTCAGATGTACTAGCTTCTTACAATCCGTAACAATTGCCAAATATCTACAAATGACGGCTGGGACCAAAGGCTTAACGTGCTTTCCGAGGCACGGAGGAAACTTGGTATTTCAAGATGGTCACCCATCCACAGAGCAGCCTAGGCAAGCGTTATTTAACCTTGAATATCGAATTACTTCCTATAATTTCTTATCACTGCCGTAGGAAATATCGGTCTAAAATAGTAGACCGCTAAATTCTTGAAACAAAAGTGACTAAATTTCTTTCACATACATTTTCAATATTCGTAAAATTATTTTAACTGAAGAATAAATATGGTGTCTTTACGGTGAAATAGGTATGTCAAACAGCTTTATGTGCTAAAGAATATTTCTTTTATTAAAATTGTCTGACTATTGAAAAATTTGCCCTCAGACATTTTACAGTTTTTATTTTTTGTGATGGGTTTTCCCTTCATTTATTAGTGAAAGTTTGATGAGGATAAGCTAAACCATTGACAAATTTATAACGCTATCTGATACTTTATTAGAAGCTAAAAATTATCCTGAAAATCCCTCGATGAAAGTTCTTGCAGCCATTTTCTCTAGCCTTTCTCCACAATCACAGCGATGTCAGCTTTTCCAAGAGATTGCACAAAAACTAATCTGGAGATTCCATCGCCTTAATCCGATACAATGTTCCAAGAAATAACATTTAGTTTCACACAAAAGTGAGCAATAATAGGATCCAATCAAGAAAGAAAACTCAATTTTAAGGGTGTCTCGGAGAAGATTAAATTATCTTTTTTTTTTTTGTTGGCACGAGTATATTTTCTTTTTACGCGTTAATGTTTGAGTGTTGAATGAAAAAAGTAATAAATGATGGTGTTAAAGTTTTCGGCATATGCGTTTGAAATTGCCTTGAACATACAATTTTATCAGAGTAAATGAAACATAGTATTGTGTATGGTTTAGACTATGGTAGGCGCCAGATGTACTTGAAATAAAGTACATAAACCTTCCCTAGGATCCCTTCGTAGATACCAATAAATTATGAAACATTCTTCATTACCAGAGAACGTAAAGAATCTCACGGTAGAAGACGATTTAGGATAGCTTTTTATTTCATTTCGGTTTTTGACATTAAGAAAGTCAATAAATGTATGTATGTGGGTCAGTGACCGTTATTGCACATTTTATTTGGCGCCTACATTAAGTATATTTCTTTCTTTCGAACCAATTTACGCACAAAAACCCATTTCACGTTTACATTTGCTGCAAACGACAATTCAGAACATACCACCATGTATTACCAAGATTAATTAAATACATCTGGCAGTTTATCTGACGATATTAATAGGCGAGCAAAAATGTCAAATGCCAATGTCTGCATACGTGAATATAGAATAGGCACGTATATCATAGGTATTCATGCAGGTGTACGGTAGATTCCTAATGCTTGGGACCTATAATGAATTCTAGTGAGGGTGTGCCTATAATCTCAATGTATGGTATAGTTAACGAATAACTGCATTGTAATTTTTCGTTTTAACATAGAAGTGACATAGGGCGAACTTAACCGATGCAATAAAACTCATCGCAATCGGAAAATTTAAACTGCGGTGAAGTAGGTACTGTCAGTATCATTTCTGGAATATTGAGATGGCAATGCTTGGAGTTTTCTTGCGTGATCCTTTTTTTTTTAAACTTTGCCCCATACTACGAATTGCTCCTGTATCGTGGGTGCGTTTACAAACATACAAAGTCACATACACAAACAGCCCAGACCCGGAACAACTATCTGTAGAAGATACAAATTTTTGTTCCGTGGCGGAATCGAACCCACGACACGCGACGCAGCAGCCGATCGCTTAACCACTGCGCCAACCGCGCCTGATCGAATCAGGAATGATGATATCCGCTAGAGAACCAAGGTTACCGACATAGCCGCAGAAGGATCGTCAAACTGAAGTGGCAGTGGGCGAGCCATTTTGCCTACATTGGTCGCAAAACAGATGGTCGATGGGGCTGAAAAATTCTGAAGTCGGGACTGCGTACCTGCCGGAACATGCAGCAATGGATCCTGCTACAAGATGGAGCGATGACCTGGTTAGGGTCGCTAGAAACTGATGACTGCGAGACGCACAGGACCGGTTGTTATGGCGACACTTGGGGGTGGCCTATGTCCAGCATTGGTCGTCTTTCAGCTGACATGATGATAACGCTATAATATATAGCATAGAGTATATAGCTCATAGCACAACAATATCGCGCTCCATACATTGTCAATAATTGTACTTTATAGTCCGGCCAATGCGAACTAAGAAGAACCAAGAAGGTCCACAGAACATAGTCTTTTCCCCCTACTATTTTGGGGTCGGCTTCCAGTCTAACTGGATGCAGTTAAATACCAGTATTTCACATGGAATGACTGCCGATCTGACCACAATAAAATAACGACGTCAAAGAATCTACAAATGATAGCCGGGGTCAACGGCTTCCCGTGCTTTCTATACCTTGTAAGAGTCTCTGTCAATAGACCTTTTACGGACTGACCTGAGTAATAAAATCATTGCTAACCACCATTTTGAACAGCTCTAATACTTAATGAGCCTATTGGCTACAATAAATTATCGCAGAATTTTAAAAGTGCAAAAAAATTACATTGCTTTCAAGCTATCCTTATTTAAGTCTCCGGAAAATGGCAGACTCCGTAAGATTGTAGTACCTCTTGATTAGATTATATTTTCTCTATGTATAATGAAAAAATCGGTTTGTATGCAATAAATCCCATCCAAATTCAATAGTTTCCAATCTGCGTATCTTATTTAGAAAAAAAAGTTTACAATTTCACGAGATATTTTACAATCTTGCGGAGTCTGCCATTTTTCGGTGACATATACTATTTTGTGTGGTAATTACATTTAATAATAAAAAAATCCTTACACTGATCCTTACAGTTGAGACTTGCTAGAATGCATAAACACAAAAGAACTCCTAATGCACGGTCGACTAATTAATCCAGATGCAGTACCTCTATTGAAAAACTTAGTTAATTAATTTGAACTTAGCTATTGATTACACCACTCAAGTTGGGCCAGCTGAAACTCCTGTTAGTTTTAACTCGTTTAATTTTCAACAAAGTTCATACAGCAATCTAAAAATAACCGACTTTCATAATAACCGAGTTTCGAAACAATTGAGATCAAAGCCATATCATACCATCATCCTTCTAACCTATTTCTGATGCACTTCACTTAGTATTCTGAAACTATCTTGTACTGGCTGGTATTCATACAAAGGAATTGTACAGTCGTTGAAAAATCCAATTTGTCGTTTTATTTAAAGGAGATGAGTTCTTGTGGAATATTTTAAAATGGAGGTGTAAGATAGTGAATGTGATATGGAATGTTTATTTGAATTGTAGGGAAGACTGTTTGAATTTTGATTGAGTAAGAATGCTGACTGAAGTTTATAAAGATGTACGTCACTTAAATAACTCAAATCCTGCAAAGAGGTCATTCAAATTTAATTGAGAAGATTTCTTACATAGGAACAATCCTGATGATTATGTGGAACTAAGCTAATATAAATGTACTAGCTGATGCTCGCGACTTCACCCGCTTGAAAAATAATATACTAAAACTTTCCTCGAGAACCACTCTATCCATTGGTGAAAACAGCATGAAAATCGGAGGCGTACCTAGTTTTTGAGTCTATCGCGAACAGACTTTGTTGTACTGAGGACTTTGTTTTTTAATATGTAGTTATAGTGATAGATTGGTTAATTTTTTTTCATGTTGGTCCCACAATGCCTTTTTGTAGATTTTTAGGGTTTCATACCCAAAGTGTAAAAGCGGGACCCTATTACTAAGAGTTCGCTGTCTGTCTGTCCGTCTATCTGTCACCAGGCTGTATCTCAAGAACCTTAATAGCTAGACAGTTGAAATTTTCACAAATTATGTAATTCTGTTCCCGCTATAAAAACAAATACTAAAAACAAAATAATTTAAATATTTCCCATACAAGAAAACGTTACATACTTATCTTAAGGACAGTCTTTGTCCAGAGTTGGTCCTAGATCTTAGACACAAGTATAGCCTTACTGTACGCTATATGACTAGGTTAATGCTAGTTTGTTGAACTCTTTCTTATTTTGCTTTGAAGAATATCAATAGTATTCGCAAGACATTGAATATTGTATTCAGGATCCATCACATTGTAAACATCTTTTAAAACTTTGTTCCACATAAAAGCACAGCGAACTTTTCACTACAAAACAATGAAGTCATGTTAAAGTTTTGACATTCCAGTTTTGCTTTTAACTCTTTTATATATTCTTTTCGTTGCTACAAATGTGAAAACAAAATAGTGCGCTGAAGCTTTTAGTTTTGCAAAACATATTTAAGATAAACAGTCTTGAATTTTAACAAAGAGTTGAATCGATAGGATTGTATTCTTATATTGAAACTGGGACAATATCAGAATTTCTAACAATATTATGAAAGCCAAGCCACTGTTACATTGCCCCTATATTTTGCAAAGAGCGGTCACTCTGCGCTCGAGAGTGCTCGGTCATTTTCGTGAGCGCTCGGAATTGCGACTTGAATAACAATGGCGGCCTTTGCGCTGCACGCACGATTTGATCCAATTTTGAATGTGGATACAGTATCAAAGATATCATATCTATGTCGGAACTACTGAGCTGAAGTTATGGTCTGTGTAAAAGACGTTTTTCGTGTTAACTGAAGTCAAGTGTATGATGTATAGTCCATTATTTCTTGCTGTTCAACGCAATTTTCGTAAAAGAATATTTCCTTTTTCCTCAACCTATTCTTGAGTTAAAATCGTCATGTTCTTTGAAACCGAAAGACGGTCCCGTTCAGGCAAAAAGTTTTCACTGTCTCGGAAAATGTATCAACTTACATCAAAGACGAAAATCATAATTGTATTCGTAGAAATGTGTCCTCTCGTATTTGAATTTCCTAGAATTCACGGAAAACAGCAAACATTCCTATACAGCGAATATGTAGAAACTAACGCGACACTAAAGATATACAGCCACATAGCGAAATAAATGAGACTTAGCGCGCCCCAGAGCTTCCCGCCGGGATTATGGCGCCGAGATATTACTCCGAAAATTGGTAGGATTCCCCTAACATCAGCTACGCGTAATTTTCATAATTTGTGTTTCCTTGAGTGTGAGCAAAGAGAATATTGAATAGTTTAAGGTGGTTACGTCACTAGCTGAGTACCTATAGGGTAAAACCGGGATAGTTACCACACATTTTGAAATAACTTTATATCTCTCAGTACAAAATGCAGAAAACTTTATTTTTTAAATGGGTAAGTACTTTGGTTTATAATCTTCAATTATTTTTTTTAACTTTGCCCCACACTAGGAATTTCTCCTGTATCGTGAATTCGTGGGTGCGTTTACAAACATATAAATACACATACACAAACTGCTGTTATTTCTTACACACTTTTGTCTACATTTCTTTTTTCATTCTTCCTTTCGCAGGTCTGCTGGACTAATAATTATAATGTTGTATCTGTACCGTTTCTCTGTATGTACATAAATTGTAAAATAAATAAATAAATAAATAAAAACAGCCAGCCCCGGAACAACTATCTGTAGGCTATACAAATATTTGTGCCGTGCGGGAATCGAACCCGCGACTCGCAGCACAGCAGTCAATCGCTCAACCACTGCGCCAACCGTGTCGACAAACATATTTACATATATATTTGTGAAAGGAAAAACACTATCTTTGATAATTTCAGTGTAGGTATAGACGATTTTTGTGGATCTCTAAATTTTGTGACAACTATCCAGTTTGATGCACCATCGAGAAAAAAGACTTTTATCCCGCAAAAATTTTGATCACACAATGCCTTCCCCTGCAATCGTACAAACACATGCAACGTGATCAACTGAGTCGTGGTTGTAAAGTCTCTCGATTGATAAATAAAATGACATGTAATTCATTCGCGAAACTAGAGTACTTAATTAAAATCGAAGCAACTATACCCCTGGGACAACTATCCTGATTTTACCCTACAGGGGAAAAAATCTAGCGACATAATTAAGACATATACCAATGATGTTTAACATATTTACGAAACAGCAAAACAACAAAGGTTCTAAATAGAGTACTCAAAGTTACGACTACAATCAGGCACAGCAGCTAAGAATCACCTAAAATTAGTGCACCTCCGTTTTAATTTCAATTGAAAGTTGCCTTGTGTTCATAAATTTGGCCATCAGAAAATGCCTTTTTTTACTTTTGATAGGCACGCGTTTGACCACTATCTCACCTGATGGTAAGCAATGATGAGGTCTAAGATGGAACACGCTTGCCTAGAAGTAACATACTCACTCTTGACTTATAGACTCCTAGGTTGAAGTTCCTGCTTCAACCTAGGAGTCTATAAGTCAAGACTTGTCGCTAGCGCGGCAGGAGCTTCATCTATTTGACTGACAGACCTTGACTATTCAAAAGTGCCTCTAACTGGTCTATTTGAAATAAAGGATTTTATATTTGTAATTGAAGCTATCAGGAAACACAGACTCCGGCAGGTAATTCCACTCTTTTGCTGTACGCATTATGAATTTGTTCCCAAAACGTTTTGTGCGTGTGGGTGGGATGTCCACCATGTACCGGTGGCGCATCGCCGTTAGCCTTGTGGCGGTTCCGATGACAGAACGGGCTTGGCGGAATTAAATTATGCAATTCCGTCGCACATTCCCGAAAATGCAACCGGTAGAAAACCGACAGGCTAGCAACTCGGCCTCGATGCTCAAGACTTTGGAGCTTCGACTCGACGAGCCTATCATTGCCGATGATCCTCTTGGCTCGTTTCTCAATTGACTTGAAGAGTCTCAAGCTGGTATTTGGCAGATCCGTACAAAAGATGAGACAGTTTGAGCAGCTGTTCCGGCGTGAAGTACCGTCTCACTTTTGCTAGGATCCCCAGATTTTTTGCAGCCACTTGAGCTTTTGCCTGTATAAAAGTCCGAAATTGAATTATAAAGTGTCTTAAACCATTTGCTGTGCTAATGGCTTCATAATTACCAAAAGGCAAGAGTTACTATGGAAATCAACTATTCAGTCAATCAAATAAACCTATTATTTTTGTACTGAGAGCTAAAAGGTCAAGTTGACTCTCTGATCCCTCCTAATACCTTTGTACATTTCTATTTTAATTATCAGGTCCCTTAGTAGTCCATTTATTGTAACAAATATAGCAAAAATCTGAGTTATTACTGTTCAATAAATGTTAATTACTTTGTCTTAAACTTCTGGTAGACAAGGGCTCCATTGATCTAAGATAAAGCTGGAGCAAATACTGCATTAGGAATTTAATTAATTGGAACATTAAATCAGGCAAAACCATCTGATATAAAAAATAATAACATCGTTCAAAGCTTTTCTCTCAGTTAATGAAAATTCGAGAAATGTTTGAAAATTTAAAAGCTAATTTGGATTCTTGGAGTGAGCTTAAAATATTGTGCCATGGGGAAGCTTTAGGAATAATGAATTAAAATTAGATAATGAAGTACCGTATTGTTATCATAAAAATAAAAACTTTGTAAAGCTTTTTGAGAACAAGTAACGCCTCAGTGAGGTGTTACTTGTAAGAGTATAAAACTGGCCTAGTGCGAGTCGGGCTCGAGCGTAAAGGGTTTCGAACGAATTTATTTTTGTGACATTTTATTTTATTACTTTGCCCTTCTAATATTTTTTTTATGTACTTTATCGGTAAACACCTACTTATTTAAAAAATATATTTTTGTTTGTGAGATAATGGTAATTTTTCGTCTGATTTCGTAAATAACTTCAAATATGTTTATTTTAAAATTATGAAAAAAGATAATTTGTAATTTTAACAATAAGCCCTTTAATAGTCACAGAACAGTTTGAGAATTTTATTTTTAAATTTTCTAAGGTGTTTCCCAAAAGTGACCCCCGTACTAAACAATTTTATTAACTTAACGTCTGTGTTTGATTGAATTTGTTGAAATTTCAAGAAAATCAAAAATTTACTGATATAATAAGCGTTTCGTTTCTTACCGATGCTCGGAACTCTAAAAAAAGACAGCGCTATACATCATCTATAGCTCTATCTTTGTTTTTCATGAGCCAAATGGGAACACTTACATCACAACTCGCAAGTCACAAAGTTCCAGGCTAACTGACAGTTACGCAAAATATAATGGTCTTAAGTTTTGGTCTGGGCCTTTATCTGTCATAGAATAAAATTATTTGCTACTTTGTCTTTTTTATGTACTTATTTGTGAACGTGATGAATACATAACTGTTTTAGGAACCGGAATATATGGGACTTTCACTATATTTATTTCAGTTACGTTCTTTCTGTTTTAATCTACGAATACACTAATCTAACGCCGGCTGCCAAAATGTTTGTTTTTCAAAATTAATTTGTTCATTAAACGTTGCCCAAAACTAGAAATTTGTCCTGTTTCATGGGTGCATTTACAAACATACAAAGTCACATACACAGATAGCTATATGCCTATGTTTTTTTTAATTTGTTTATTGCAATCCATAATGTACACATACAGGTGGTAAAAGAATAAATAGAACAAATTATGGACCCTGTCGGGCACAGCAAAACTTTAAATTATTAGGAGAGAGGAAGAGCGCTTTATATAACTATCTTTGCAAAATAAATGCAATAAATGTTCGATTCCCGGGTATTAACAACGATTTTTCAAAATTCCAATGATTCCACTTTCCATCAAAATCGAGCTCGAGACTCCTTTCATTGTTTTTTCGATATTCATCATAGTTTCGGATTTGGCCCTGACGGTACACTTTAAAAATTCGCCCTGTATAATCTAAAAATACTTTTCCCTACGTCTCGAGCAGTCGTGGAAAAGTATAATAGCGAAATAATAATTCATAAAAGCAGTTTAAATAATGAAAGTGGAACAGAGATAATTACTGTATTAAAATAAAATGGCGTTCTTAGACTTCAGCGCTAAAGAGAAAAGTGTACCAGTAACGTTCTTTTTAATACCCAAAAACGTTATTACTATAAAATCAAGTAAAAACTACACTTTTTCGCACATTAAGAGTGACACAGTCCGTCATTTCGTGAAATATTCTGTCGTCGAGACCTTCATAAAAACTTTTTTTAATCCAGACGAAAAATGCTAAGCGAGGGCGAGAGTAACGCCCCAAAAACAATTGTGTCTTTTTCCCTCCACCCTATAACCTAAAAAGCGCGAGCCTAGTGCGAGTCGGGCTCTAACACGAAGGGTTCCGTACCACAAACTGAAAATAAAACACGTTTCTTGTATGTGGCTCTTATAGAATATACGTGTTTTATTTTGGGTTTCACTTAATTATATATTTTATAATTATACTTGTTATTGCCTCGTCTTCTATGATGGTAGAAAACAAGTGTAGTCTCGTATTTTAGTCTGTGGCGTGACATAATTTAGAAGAAATAAATAAAAACAGAATCACCTCCCTATGCGGACATGTGCTGCCATCTGTAACATCTTCATTCGGATTTTATGTCTAATGACGTCGTCGCGTTTTTTCCTAAAATTGTTTTGTTCTTTATACAAATAACTACTACAACATAAAAATAGGTAAAAGAAAGTCAGAGGAGAAGACAAAGAGATCTCATCTACTGATAGGTAATGATCAGAAAACTAGAAAAATGGATAAAATATCGGTGACAAAGTTAAAAAAAATGGCCGCTTGCTTTATTTTGCAACGAACTCAAGTGAGTAAAAACACCGCCAAAAATCGTGATTTGTGTCATCTTATATATAAATTACGCGTCACGATGTTTGTCCGCGATGGACTCCTAAACTACTTAACCGATTTTAATCAAATTTGCACTCCGTGTGCAGTTTGATTCAACTTGAAAGATAGGGCCGAGTCACCCGCGTCCGTAGGAGAATACCCTTCAGCGAATCCCTACACGTGGTCCCCGGGTGGTGCTAAACAGGTGACACTAACCGCCTCCGTGGTCTAGTGGTTAAACCACCTGATTCAGACCCAGAGGTCCCGGGTTCAATTCCCAGCGGGGGCAAATTTTTTGCTCGGTTTGGTTGGTGGTAGGACTTGTTCTAAGTCCGTAGATCATGTCTAAGTCTGTCGCCATAACAACAATGTCAACAGCATTGTTGTGTTCCGGCAGTTAGAGGTATGATAGCCAGTTCCTCTGTGTAAGAGGATTCCGAGTGAAACTCGCTTCCATCTTCGGCCTAGTCATCACTTTCCATCAGGTGAGATTTGGGCCAAGAGTTTCCCCGTATTGCAAAAAAAAAAAAAATATTGGGAGCTTACACCTCAATTTATAGTCGCAATATTATTTTATTGTAAAAAACCTGGCCTGCTAGTATCATGTATAATACCGTCGAACTCACTTACAGGTAAGTTCGTTTGACTATTCAATTGGTTTTTATGGTTTAACAGTCTACCTGTTACATTTATTGTGATACAGCCCGGTGATAGACAGATGGACGGATGAACAGACGGATAGACACGGATGGACAGACGGACACGGACGGACGGACGGATGAATGGATGGACAGCGTAGGCTTAGTAATATCCGGGTTCCGTTGGGTAAGGAACCCTAAAAAGAAACTGCTTATATCATTGATGGATTTTCTTTTCGGGCAAAGTAAAGAATGTTGACTTTGCCCCTCTTAAATGAGTATTTTATTTCACAAAACATATTCCAATGTGTTCGTAGAATGTCTTGATAATTTGAATTTATATTTAGAACAAACTCGATATCAATTTAAAGATATGATGTCTCTTTCCTATATCAAACAGAGTATATGAAGAGCTTGTTAATTAAATATATTTTGTATTATTACACCATTTAGTTTTGTTTCATGTTCTCTCTTACCAAATTAGTGCAAATATTTGCCGTATCATATATCATTCAGCATCACATACACTCTATATTTTATTTATTTAACATAGCCAGTCTTTTGGGCTATTCCAGTCAACGACGAAATGCGAACGGCGCCGAATTTTTCGAGGTCATATATTAGTTTTAAGTGAATATAGTTAGATAAGTACTAAAACTTAATGTTTATATCAGAGATAATTACTTTTTATATAGGCACATGCCATCGAGTTTGAAATGATTTCCAGATCTATGTAACAACATTAGATAGCGAGAATACCGTGTATACAAGTCACTAACAGGCATGCATGTAATTAACAAAGTAAGGGTCGAGGGTATTTTGGGACCGGCGACGGCGGTCCCGGATTCCACCTGTATTATTTTTAGTGATACTTAGGGACCACAAAAAAATGAAGTAAAGTACAGTAAACAAAAAGCTCTAGATTTAAGTTTAATTCTAATAAGAGGCTGCCATTTTTTAAAGAAAATAAAACTTTATCGTTTTATAAAAATAGTTTTATTTGTTTAACCTCTAAATTTGTTGATTAACCGTATGTTTCCAAGACATACCTTTGTTTATTTTATATGTGGTCCCAAAGTACCACTCAAAATAACATTATGTGGAATCCGGGCCCGTGGTCCCGGTCCCATAATCCCCTCCACCCGTAGTCTTTAAATATTGAGAGATATCTTGTTAGGTTACTTTAGGTTTTTTTTTTCAAATTTTTTATTAACCTCACTGCTGGACAAAGGCCCACAATTATAACCAGACAATTTTGCGCTATCTCAAACAAGCTTTATTTTTTTCTGCTATTAATTGGCACGCATTTGACCACTATCTCACCTGATGGTAAGCGATGATGTGGTCAAAGATGGAGCACACTTACCTAGAAGTAACCTACTCACTCTTGACTTAAAGACTCCCAGGTTGTAGCTATAAGGAAACACAGTCCGGCAGGGAATTCCACTCCTTAGCTGTACGCACTATGAATTTGTTCCCAAAGCTCTATCGCTCTCTCTCTCTCTCTCTCTCAATTTGCTCGGAGAGCCAATTTGAGAGAGTCTACTCTACTGATTTTAAGCAACGGCAACGTTTGCTTTCGGATCTTATTCGCAATCTGTCAAACATTTTTCTGCCTCAATTTATTTTTCATATTGATATATATTTTTGACAGATTGCGAATAAAAACGTTGCTTAAAAACCGGCCAAGTGCAAGTAGGACTCGCGCACGAAGGGTTTCATACCATTAGGTATTTATAAAAACTGCAAAAAAAACACGTTTGTGGTATGGGAGCCCCCATATTTTCTGTTATAGCGGCAACAGAAATACATCATCAGGGAAAACTTCAACCGTCTAACTATGACGGTTCATAAGATACAGCCTGGTGACAGACGGATGGACAGCGGAGTCTTAGTAATAGAGTCCCGTTTTACCCTTTGGGTACGGAACCCTAAAAATTTGTAGAATTGTACTAAGATCATCCCGCCACCGCTTTTTGGGCAAGACTAAAATCTGGATTTATTATATACCTAATTATACTAGATGACCCGCGCAACTTCGTCTGCGTCACATTTTACATTATTGCTCCGCTCCTATTTCCTATTATATATTTCCTCCTCGATAAATGGGCTATCTAACACTGAAATAATTTTTCAAATCGGACCAGTAGTTCCATAGTTCCTGAGATTAGCGCGTTCAACCAAACAAACAAACAAACTCTTCTGCTTTATAATATTAGTATAGATTTATATTAATTTCATAATCTTTACTCTTAGTAAAGCTTTATTAATAATATCACCCTTATGTAATGTATTACCAGTAACTTCACCATTATTACTTACAAGTAATATTAAGCGCTTTTATTAACTAGGTACATGACCCAGGCTTATTAATATAATCTCTCTCAGTGACCACACGGAGCGAGTACAACACAAGTGCTATCGCAAAAATGGCCTTTCCTAACATTTCATTAGCAACAACAGAAATACAGAACCTTATCTATTCTTAGATATACAGTGTGAGTGGATAAACTAGGGATATATTGAAGACGGTTATTTTTTATGCGGTTCTAGTTCGGTAAAATTAAAAATAGGGGCCTTCATAGTTCTAGTTTTGCAATAAATCGAAAATTGGGTCACAAATTTTCGACCCGACACCAATTAATCGCAAGCCAAGTGGTACGAAAACTAATTCAACCAATCACATCTGGAAAACGCGTCACATTATCTATGATTTTCGTCCGAGAAAGTGGGTTAGACCCAGTTTGAATAAACTATTTGCTATGGGATAATGTCTGAAAATCTCAGAGAAAACCAATAGTTCCATAGATTAATAATTAAAGTGTATGTATGCATAGATTAATTAACGTGTATGTATTAAAGTGTATATGTACTCGACAAAACAGCTGATTTTATTTAGTCTCATAATACAAATTATTCATAATGGCGCGTACAAATCCCCTTTACAGGTTTTGCGTTTCGTTATTTCAGCAACAATTTTGTTGTATTTTATTTTTTTAGATATTTATGAAGTCTTTATAAATGTCCCATGTTTAACTAGCCACCCTGTATACTATATACAGCTCAATCTCCCCATTTGTAAGCACTACTTAGCCCGGACTTAACCCCACGCTTTAATTCAAAGTTACGACTTGACTCTTTCGCAACGGCTAAGAATAGCCCTACGATTACTGCACCTTTGTTTTACACGGGGCGTCCATAAGATTATGTTAATCTCCTTCTAATTGTAGAGGTCGACCTGCGTAGATGGTGTTTTGTTTCATAAAAGTGGTTTTATTTTGTAGCTAGGCCTAGCTGTGCTAAGCCGGTTTATAATTGAAACTACGAGTATTTTCGTTGGTATTTTGGAGTGTGTTATACAATAATTATAATTATTAAAAGTATTGAGAAAATATCTAACCTTTAACAGCCCCTCTTCTTCGTCCTGTCGCTGGCACAACAGGTATTTTTTTTAGATAACAGCCATACACTAATATTTTTAGTCAGAAGCACCAGGGCCCAGTTAAACTGAGCTTAGCCTAGTTTTCTTTTCTTTAACAGGAACCCTTTAGATCACTTTGTTGTCCGTCCGTGTATCTGTCAAGACTCTTTATCTCGGGAACGCTTAGAGGTATCGAGTTGAAATTAAAACCGTATACTCGAGTCTACACTACCTTGAAGCAGAAATTAAACTTCTAAGTGAAAATAAAAAAAGATTCATACTACAAGTAGTATACGGAAAAGTCTGAAAAGTATAGAAATATAACAAAAATATGTAGGTTTCTACAACTTTGTACGGAACCCTCGGTTGACGAGTCCGGCTCGCACTTGACCAGTTTTTTTACAGGTGATAGGTACACGTTTATAAAACGATGAAGCAGTCGAAAATGGAGAACGCTTGCCTAGAAATAACCACTCACTTCACTCGTGACTTAAGGACTAGGTTGTAGACCCGGAAACACAAACTTTGGCAGAGAATTCCACTCTTTAGCTGTACGCAAAATAAATATTCCCAAGACTTTTATGCGTGTGGGTGCGATGTCCACCATGTACCGGTGGTGCAGCGCAATACGTCTTGTGGTCCAATGATGAATGATGGAACAGGCTTGGCGGGATTAAATTATGGAACACTTTGGTGTACCGCATACGTAACACTGGACTGTAATATTACCATCTTAAAAACTAAAGATGGCAATTCGGGAGTTATGAACAGTATTAATAACCCAATGAATCTTAACATATTCAAAAACTTCCACAATCAATTCAGAACCATCAAACAAAACATTCACCCTACAAATTAATTCACGAACCCTCATAAAACTCGAACTCATTCCCAATTTCTTTCTCTAAACTTACAAAAGCAAAACCAGTTCGCGAAGAAACTTTTACGTTTGTTTATTCTTTTCCCTTAAATAACACTTCATCATCATCTGACTAGGCTTTCCCAACTATATTGGTCCAATCGGCTGGTTCCGCATAAAATACTGGTATCCAGCTGAATACCAGTAATTTATGCGGAAATATTGCCTATCTGACCAAAACAAAACAGTAAGTGGGCCCATGCAGTATTTTTTTGCCAAGACTAGCCTGATTTTCTGGCTTCTGACAATCCGCATTGACTGCCAAAGATGACAGCCGGCAACAAAAGCTTAACGTGCTTTCCGAGGCACGGAGTAGTTACTATATCTTAAAATGGTCACCCATCCACAGACCAAACTCGGCAAGTGTAGCTTAACGTTACAGATTGACCGTGCAGCTGTTATTATTTAGCCACGAGCTCTAAATACACTGAAATCACCATTTTATTGTATCACACTCTAACTAGTACCAATGCAGTGACGTAAATCTTAATTAAACGAACGCCGGACGCCAAGGTTCAAGAAATCAGGACCCACTATGTACCGTAAAAGAGCTTACACAAATTGAATTTGTTAGAAGAAATCCCCTCCAAGTGCTATGAATAAAGACAATGCTTGCGGGAGAAAAGTACAGGACAGTATTGGAGATACATATTATAGAACAAAGTTCCCCCAACGTGTTTGTCCGTTTGTTTATCTGAAGTGATTTATGGATGAGGAGCTCGTGGCTAAAGTATAACAGCCGCACGGGTCGATCTTCAAGGTTAAGCAACCCTTGCCGAGATCGGTCTGTGGATGGGTGACTATTTTTACAAACCGAGATTCCTCCGTGGCTCGGAAAGCACGAAAAGCCGTCGGTCCCGGCTGTTATTTGTAGAACTTTAGCAGTCGTTACAAATTGTCAGAAACCAGAATATTTGACTCCAGTCTTGCCAAGGAGTACCGTGTTACTGGGTTTTGCAGTTAATGGGTTTTGGGGTTGGCAGCCTCTTCTCTTAAAGTCGTGCTTTCAGCTGAATCCGGTTTTAAAAATCAAGGCAGATGATATTTAGTTATAAAATTAATGTAGGTTTTCTGTAAATTGTTAAAAATGCCAGAAAAAACCAAACATATAATCAACGATTGGGAGCTTGCATATAGTCGGCCGAAACCGGGGCAAATTGCTAGTTGGAGATAAAACGCATTTTGTGAAACAAAATATTCTGATAAGTCGACCTCTTTCTTGAGCCTTAAATCTGAGACGAGTTTCGGTACAAGATTGCCTTGCGGTGAATGTTCCAATGAAATTGAAGACTTAATTTGTGCCACTCTTTGGTCTAGTGATTGTCTTTCGTACGTCTAAGAATTGAAAGTGGGACTACCTACTAAAGTTCACATTGATATCGCATTATTGCAAGTTGCACCAGTGCCTGCCAGGATTGCGGTATTAAAAAATAGTCACCGCAGCCCTGGAACGCAAAGAGCATCAGGAGGAACACGGATGGGTTTTAGTCAGTAAGAGTCTGACACTGCCTTCTGCACCGCCCAGAGCTATATTATATAGGTAGTAATTTGATGATTGCCCATCTTTAAAAAAAAGTATTTAAGTAAGCTTAGGAAAATCTTAAAGTCCTACCTAAGACCTATGTTAGAAAGTAATTAACATACCGCGTGTAACTGACATCGATGCACAAACGATTTCCATGGGTCCAGGGCATGATTCTGGACACCCCAGTGTTGGAATTTTTCGTCGGTTCTTTTCTCATTTTTTCATTTTTTTCAAGAGTATCACAAATAGGTATCAGCTCAGCTGAGCTGATATCTATTTGTGGTTTTATTCAGATTGCTCTTTTTAGTGAAAGTAGTTAATTAATTATTTTTTTATTAAAAATCTCATTGGGTTAGGTCAGAATAACGATTGTGAGCAGTCTAAAGTAAAAAAACCCTTGAAAAAAATGAAAAAATGAGAAAAAGCCGACGAAAAATTCTAAGTCTAGGGTGTCCAGAATCATGCCCTGGACCCATGGAAATCGTTTGTGCGTCGATGTCAGAAACACGCGGTATATTTCACGAAGTTAGAATGAAAATATATTATCATACAACGTTGATCAAAACGCAAAAGGCTTTTCAATTCACAAAGAAGTGAAAGATCAAAATCAAGAGTACTACAGGATGTGTTAAAGTTTTAATTAATATTGTTTCATAACAAACTCTCAACCTTACTTATGAAGTAGACTGTCACAAAAACGTTTTCCCATGGTAAATAAAGTCCTTGATATTAATTGTTTATTGTTAATAAAATTTTGTTCTATTGGTAGTGAATTGTGTTTAATATTGTTTTCGAGTTATTAATAAATGTGACTTGTGTCAATGATTTTTGTTAAATTATTGGTGGTGACAGCTGATAACTAAAGGAAATTATGCTATTATTTAATAACTTCAGATCTTTCTAAAGTAAAACGTGATTTGCGAAACAAAATACTTTTATTTAATTTCCATTAGATAAATATAAAATCTTACTATTCATTTCTTAGGTAATTGTTTCTGGAGGAATAAAAATGGCGGTTCAACAGCTATTGAATAGAAAATTTCAAACGACCATATTTATTATTCAGTAAGAACCAGCCAAGTGCGAGTCGGACTCTCACACGAAGGGTTCCGTACCATAAACCGTAAAAAACACATTTCATGTATGGGATCTTGGACTACTTGTTATAGCGGCAATAGAAATACACACTGCAATAATTTCAACTGTGTAACCATTATCGTTCTTGAGATACAGCCCGCTGTCAGACAGGAGGACGGACGGACAGCGGAGTCTTAGTAATAGGTTACCTAATGAGTACGGATCCCTAAAAATCAGCCCTAAGTGATAAAACATTACAGTCAATGTTTAGACATGTGAAGGTATTTTTAGTAAGTCCAGATTCGCTATACAGTCTCATTCTTGACACTATACATAAAAAACTCATTCTTTTACAATTTTTATTTACGTATTCTCTCAGATATTATTTTATTTATTTACTTCTTATTTATTTAATCACATTAATAGCATGTATTTATTTAATTTACCGTCGTCCGTGTGTCACTGCAGGGTGCCAACTGAAAAACAGCTCTGTGTGTCTGACGCCCAGCATATGCTGAGATGATAACCCTTTTGGCATGGGCAGGCTCAGCACAATTTTACTGTTCCATTCTTTTTCGTTATTTTATGTTTTCTTTCTCTTATTTTTTTTTATAATGTGTATTTGCTGATGTGTTGTGTCTGTGTCGAAATGTTTTCTATTCTATTCTATAGCCTAGATTACACTTTTGTACAACCCAAGGTCAGATTTTCTCTGCGAGTATGATGAAAAGCTTCAAAAAGATCCTATCAGGTAGGTACGTATCACCAGCCAGTACTCAGCAAACATCTTACGAAATAATCTCGAAGCAATTTAAAACACATTTAGCGTATCTTGATCATTCGAAGACATTCATTTATCAAGGAGTTTATTCAGAGTTCTAGACAAGGTTATGTACTGTATCAAGGACATTGCCAACCAGGCCCTAGTTTTTTGAACCAGTCTTAAACTTAAACAAAGTAAAAATAGAGGCTCATACGTTCAGCAATAAGTAAGACGTTATGTCTACATTAATAATATTCATTTGATTATCAAGCTACTGAGGCCCATAGATAAAACACACAAAGATATCTGAAACAAGTTAACTAATACAGATGAATAAACTTTTCTAAAACCATAACTATACACGTACCGTTGTCGGCGTCGTCTTACGCTGCGTGGTGTTGCGTTGCCGTCCGTCACGTCCTCCCGGAAACGACGAAATACGACATCTTTCGGCCAAAATTCCTCAAGAAGATATGTAGATGGTGGGTTGGAACTCGTACCACGAATTACGTAAAGTTGCAATTGTACGATTCCAACCTTTAGACCCCCAGAGTCCAGTCGGTCTTCACTTTAAAATACTTCATGACTTCCTCAATCCTTGTGGAGTATAATCCGCGTGCAATCAGAGTGGGATGGAACTTTGTCAAAGTAAATCGAAAATTACAGTTCTTTCTTCAAGTAGCGTTAGCAAAAACGTTCTGAATCATCTTCCTGCCCTTATCCCATGTTACTTGGGGTCGGCGCAACACATTTTTTTCTTCCAGTCTGCCCTATCAACCGTCAAACTTTCACTAACTCCCTTTTCTTTCATATCGCTTCTTACACAATCCATCCATCTTTTCTTTGGCTTTCCTCTCCCGCTATGATAGATCGTAGAAATAACTAATTTATTATCAATATTTGGAACATTTTTGCTTACGCTACTTGAAGAAAGAACTGTCATTTTCGATGAACTTTGACAAAATTCCATCCCATTCTGTTTGCGCGCGGATTATAATTAATGCAGACGCGAAATGTGCAGTTGCATCTTTGGTGCAGCAGGGCACATCAGCATATTGGATTCACTCGGTGCGATACTATGTCTATGAGAACAGGGCTTCTTCTGCTCCTTCTTTTCTACTATAGTGAAACCCTCTTCATCAACTTTACCCGTTCTTGGCAAGGAGCTACGGGTCGCAGTCAAGGCTGGTTAAAGCTCAGGGGTTTCATGGAGATATAATATGTATGTATTTACAAAAAAAAATGTATATAAGTAGTTTATCAGCCATCTCGTTACCATAACACAAGCATTAGGTTGCTTAGCTTGGGTCTATATGGCGTTGTGTGAAATGTCCAATATTATTATTTAAGCTACAATCACTTGAAAAGCGGAAGAAGAAGGTATTTACTCCATTTTTTTTTATATGTGATGGGTTTTCTTGACTCTAGTCTTGGTCAGAGATGAAAGAGACAAAGTCTACGATGGAGCGAGCTTACCCAGAAGGAGCCTGTTCACAGAGATTAGGGTTGTCAGCGTTCGGAAATATAGACGCAGGCAGAGAGTACCACTCCTTTGCTGTGCACATTATAAAAAACGTATAGACCTCCATAGTTCTGCAGTCATTCTTCATTATTTTAGTCCCACAAAGGGATGTCTGTTGGTACTTTATCTGACCGTAACCGTTACGTTAGTTTATTAGAGGTGGGTTGGGAGATTTAGGTGATTTGATTAGAACAGTTGAAATTGGTTGGAAATTTGCTTGGGTTTGCGTTTAGTAGTTAAATTCATGGTGATACTTTTCGTTATAAAGATGCCAGTTCCGTTTACGCAATTTCATGAGACTCACCTTTTATTTATTTAAACTGTAGGTACAGTAATGATACGTAATGTGACAATAAAACTCTTTTTTACCATATTTCAACGTTTTTGTTAATTTTTGTTGTGTTCCGGATTTTTTTCTTGTTATTTACTCCATTTCAATTATTATTTCTTTCATTCTTTAAAAAAAAAAAACGTTGCCGCACACTAGGAATTTCTCCTGTATCGTGGGTGCGTTTACAAACATACAAAGTCACATACACAAACAGCCAGACCCGGACCTATCTGTAGGCCATACAAATATTTGTTCCGTGTGGGAATCGAACCCACGACACGCGGCGCAGCAGTCGATCGCTCAACCATTACATTACGTATATGCATTTAACTAATTTTCTTAATATTTAATTGAGTATTATTGAAAAATATAAGGAAGCATTGAAAGTATATGTACTGTGCTTTATTTCACTTCCTAGCTTCTGAACTTTTCTCATTCTCGTATTGTGAAACTCACGCAGACGGAAGCGCTTCTGCTTATTATGTTTTACTCACTATAATTCTATAGAAAAAAAAAAATACTACCGACACATTTATTCTATAGTTCTAAATACCCGACTGCGCCAGGTGGGGGGTTATATTTTTTTCGAGTGTATGTATGTATGCATATCCCTATGTGTATTTTTTTGGCACGCTCTGTAGCCTAAACAATACAAGTCTAACGACATCTCTCAATCTAAAATCCATAAAGCCGTGTAGGCTACAGAGTGTTTATACAAACATACATACAATTGAAAAAACATAACTCTACTCCTGTCGCAGTCGGGTAATTAGAACTACATCTATCGTCTCATTTTCTTTTATGAATAAGTATTTTATTTTATTTAGAATAGGAAATCTCAAATGACTTCTTCAGTACTGGGCGGAGTGGAAGCGAGTATCAGACCCACTGACTAAATCTATTCGAGATCTTCCTAATGACTTTTGTGTTCTAGGGCCACAGTGACTCTTTCGAATAATTTCCGCAAGACTGGCATGAATGAGCCTTGTGGTGAAAAGTGGGTAGTGGTCACTATAAGAAGACTCCTGATTTACTCTCGCCGTAATACAAGAATGATAATAATAATAATATCCTTGGACATAATAATAGTGATAATCGCCGGTTGGTGCCCCATTACATTTGAAATTTCTAACGGGGCCTCTGCGAGTTGGTTTCGGCCCCTCTTACGCCTACCAAAGGACCGGGTCTCCAGAGAACCGAGAAAGAAAACAATAAATAAAAATATCCTTGGACATTACACACAACGCCATATAGTCCCAAGCTAAGCAACGTAATGCTTGTGTTATGGTAACGAGATGGCTGATAAACTACTTTTATACATTTTTTTTTTGTAAATCAAATCATCATCAGGTGAGATTTGGCCCAAGAGTATCCCCGTTTTGCATAAAAAAATATATATAGATAGAATAGCACCCAGACACACACACACAAATGTTAATATTATATCCTTTATCGTATTCTTAGATGTTATCATCACAAAATACCATCGATAAACGCCAACCAACAAACAAAAGACGAAAATAACAAATAAATATTCTAAATAGAAATATAATTCTGTCAAAGGGAAAAATACGAGCCAATTATACCAATTTGCCACAAAATATAAGAAAAGTTGAGTCGCAAATCAGGCGTGATTCTCTTAGTATTTAGTTACGACATTTTTATTGTTATTATACAAAGCCTTTAGTCTTGTTAAGCTCCAGATATTTTGTATTTAAAAGAGATTTTCCGGAATAAGGTAATTGTAAGAAATTGCCATCTGCCTAGCCTTTTCCGAACTGTATTGGGGTCGGCTCCCAGTCGAACCAGATTCATCTGAATACTAGTATTTACGAGGAGCGGCTGCCAGCCGTCTGGCTGGTAGCCGCTTCAATACCGTGCCGCCCGCGATATTGTGTACTGTGATACCCTGATATTAGTTTTTCGTACTGACTGTTGCTTAAAAATATTAATATTGCTTAAAAAAAAAATTTGCTTAAAAAAAAGATTATTCAAAAACACTACTCAAAAATATTAACAATGGTGAAACTCCTGTTTCGACCAGACCGAATGAAACTCAGCAGCCGAATCGCCTACTAAGCCCTAAAACTGAACTGGGCTGGCTACATCGGCTGTATATCGCAACAGGGGGGCTACTCTCTAAGCCCGAAGTCCGTAGTTTCGGGCTTAGTTGCGGGCGTATTCTGCTCCGTATTACCTAACCAATTAATGAATTGATGTCAACACTGTTGGAAGTCGCTGTGAAATCGTGTTCTCATTCATTTTTGGTTCGGGTTTGGAACTAATCGTAAGTCCGTAATTAATACGGAGTAGAATACGCCCGCAACTAAGCCCGAAACTACGGACATCGGGCTTAGAGAGTAGCCCCCCAGAATTGGGCGAAAGTAACCACTGATTGAATTCTAAACAACAGAAACTGGTGACGCTGACTAAAGCAGAAGCTAAACTAGACTAAAGCAGTTGGAGTGACGAGTTAGACGCCTATTTAAGGATTAACCACATACAGCTTAGGTCAGGGAAAAGTGGAAGAACGGAAGACAGGGCTTTTTCCTGCTGTGTAACCGAACCTACTTACCCAAATTTACAGAGATCTTCCGCATGGGCGAAGCGAAAGGGAGTGTCAGACTCTTACTGACTAAAACCCATCCGTGTTCCTCCTGCCCTTTGCGTTGCAGGGCCGCGGTGACTCTCGAATAAATTCTTCAACGCTGGCAAATTATTTAATACTAGCTGACCCGCGCAACTTCGTTTGCGTCATATTTTCCATTAATGCTCCGCTCCTATTTGTCTTAGCGTGATGATATATAGCCTATAACCTTCCTCGATAAATGGGCTATCAAACACTGAAAGAATTTTTAAAATCGGACCCGCAGTTCCTGAGATTACCCCCTACATACAAACATACAAACAAATGTTACCTCTTTATAATATTATTATTAATATTAATATAGACTACAGAAATTATTTAATCCAAAATAATCAACACAACACGCTGTAGTCAAGAGATGTTGTTATAAATTAATTGAAGCTAACGTTTCTTAAATCAAACCGTTGATCAATAAAGCCAAACAAACATGGAAGATCAAAATTTCTCAAAATCAGAATAGGACTAGTTTTAACTGAAATAATATTGAACAACATCGTTGACATTTGATTGATTTTATCTGAGAGAGTCTGATAGGATCACTTAAATCTGGAATATTTATAAAATCGACGGTTCCTTTAGTGAAGACCAAATTGTACGCAAGACGACCTAGGGCGGATTTCATCAACCTGAAACTAAACGCAATCACCATGCGAACCAGGTTTACGAGCTGTCAGTGTCATTATTTTTTATGAAATGTTGACCCATTTTTTTTTTTTACTGGGAGTGTCAGACTTCTACTGACTAAAACCCATCCATGTTCCTTCATTGCCCTTTGTGTTCCGGAGCCACGGTATCTCTTTCGAATAGTCCCGCGACTACGGCAGGCGTCGGCCCTTTCGGGCCCCTCTGTGTGCTGACTCTCTTTGAGGCGCGCGTCGAACACTAACGCGCCGTCGACGCGGTCTGTCGTCACTAGACGGATGGACGGCGAGCCACCCACAGCTCGCCCTCCACAGGCCCGCGCCTACGGTGGCCGGAGATCACCAGGTGGCCTCCAACACCCGCGACGTCTACCACGGTAGCCGGGACGAGAGGTTCTCTCCCTCTCCACCACCTCCTTCGCTAGCATGATTGCTTCGCAGAAGGAGGCGACGGCGTCCCATTCCGTCGCGCTCCGAACCATGACTTGGACCAAGGCCGGACGCGAGAGGTCGCCGCCGAATGAAATGTTGACCCTGACAACTCTTGAACGCAGCTTGATCGCGATCAGTTTCATTGGTGAAATCCGCCCTTAGTTATCATCAATTAATCACTATGTATAAAATTCTACCATTGCTGACTGACTGACTGAGTGATTGACTGACTGACAGCCAACGTTCAGCCGAAACAAGTGGCCTAGAAAGCTGAAATTTGGCATGTCAGTTCCCCACTCTCCGTGGGGGAGCACTAAGAGAGGATTTCCCGAAATTCTTATGGGAACGAGTATTAAGTAAAACGGTATTATGCGCATACGAAGTCACAGGCAAAAGCTTGTTTTCAAAATAAATATTTCCAGTAAGTATGACCTGTCAGTGTACGGAATGCCTAAGCAATATGAGCTCAAGGATATTGGACAAATAGCTTCATTTGTCGTCATCTATACTCAGAGAGACCTATCTAAATGGATACTATTGTTCTGCTACCCAAACAACCTTGTCAGTTCACACGTCGATTCAAATTGGTTTGGCGCAGATTTCAATTTGTTTGAAGTTTCCGACGCAACTTGGCCTGTTTTGAAAAACTAGTTGGAAATTGAATCTCGATAGCCATAAACTGTACAACGCAACGTACCTACGAGCGTGGCATTTAGTCAATGCCATAACTCGTTTTGTATACATCATGTGATACTTTTTCCATAGGGTTCCATACCTCTAAAGGGAAATTGGCTACGTTTCCGTCAGAGATGTACGAAGATGCGAAGCGAGGGATGAGTTTGTTAAGAACCAATTGAAACTCGCTTCATTTTCAATCTCTTCATTTACCTAGCCTCGTTCAGCGTAGGCGAAGGTTGGTCTGTGGATGGGTGACCATTTTAACGTATCCAGCTTCCTCCGTGACTCGGAAAGCACGTTAAACCGTTGTTTCGGGTTGTCATTTGAAGATATTTGGCAGTCGTTACGGAATGTCAGAAGCCAGTAAATCTGGTCCTAGTCTTGCCAAGAAATACCGTGCTACCCTGTTAATGGGTTGTGGAGGTCTAGTAGGCAGCCGCTCCACGTAAAATACTGGTATTCAGCTGAATCCGGTTTGACTGGAAGCCGACCCCAATATAGTTGGGAAAAGGCTAGGCAGATGATGATGTTCAGCGTAAGCGATTCTACATTACACATCCCGCATATACGCATACTCGCACATCTCTGGTGGAAACGCAACCTTATCGGATCACTATGCGGTCCGTTTGTCTGTTTGTCTGTCTGTCATAGCCTTTTTTCTCAGGAACACGTGCAGTTATCAGTTGTGATTAATTTTATATTCGTAGGTATGCTATGAAGGGAGTAGGGAAGTGGAAATTATATTTATTTTTTCCATCTCCTCCGCTGTACTCTTCTGATTCATTTCGTTGCGGGATCCAAGACAATTCAATCGTTTCACCGGGACTCGTCGGGCTTTAACAGCTCGGCATTTTTCTGGTGGTAGCCACTGTGGATTCTGGCTTTCAGGAGTTGCAGTGGTTGCGAATGTATAGCGGGCTTGCCTTAAAAAAATTTATGCTATGAGCTATTAAAACAAACTTCCAAGGGAACGCAATAAAAATATCACCAGTAATGCTGCACTATGTATCAATATAACACGCAAATTAATCAAAATCTATAAGGAAATCTATGATCTAATCTAATCTTTGATCAAAATCTATTCCTGTTAATCTAGTATCAAAAAGTCAGTTGATTAAATAAAGGCACTTCGTACTTTTGGGCGATGTTTTTATTCCACTAATACGTCATAAGGTACACTGGTACATGTAATATCACTTTCTTTCCTTATTATTTCAAGAAGTTTCTAGAGCAGAAAGTAAAATTGAAGTTCTTAAAGTGTAACAAAGTTTCTCAGACGTCATAGTTAGCTCGCTAGCATAGTAAGTAATCTTTCTTCCGACCGAGTGGTTCTAGAATGAAGTCTGGTAATGTCGGTAACTTTAAGGGTTCCGTGGAAACGTCTAAATTAAGAAATGGAACCTTTATTGGATCACTGGTATGTCTGCTAGTCTGTCACAACCAACTGTCTCCAAATTCACTGGACCGATTCTGTTGCAATTGGCTACATGGATGTCAGTTTTGAGGGGAAAATAGAAAAAAAAAGTTTACAAACATTTCCATACAATAGGTATGATGATCTCAATTTTTATTTTAAATGTTTCTTATAAGCCTACTAAGGTATATTATAATGTTACTGGTTGACTGGGCATACTTTGTTTTGCCATATAAAAATAATTGCACCGATCTACCAAATTTACACAAAAAAATAAAACATAAAAATTGGTCAAGCCATTTCGGAGGAGTTCTAAAGCAAATATTGGGACTCGAGATTTTGATTTTAAAGTCATTTAAGAAAACAATATGCTATAAACATACTATTCGCACGGAACCCTAGTTGCTCTACTTATTTCATGTTACATGGAAAGAGGTTTCTCCCTCACATGAAGTTAGTAAAATATTAGGGAAAATGCTGATGATTTCTTCCACTCAACAAGACCAAGTTGTATATGCGGGTATAAGAATGTAGCCAGTCGTTTAAAACAGGAAAGAGAAAATTATTTTTCGTATAAAGAAATGGATTCTGTCCAAAAATGTGAAGATTTTTTATCGTCATCATGATCAATAGTTCACTTCCAATGAGTCTTTTTTCACCAACTAGGGTTGACTGCACATGAATCAAGACCTCATCATTGGAGGTCGATAGTATATCTAGTATAGCATTATCTTTTTTAGGGTTCCGTACCCAAAGGGTAAAAACGGGAACCTATTACTAAGACTTCGCTGTCTGTCTGTCTGTCACCAGACTGTATCTCAAGAACCGTGAAAACTAGACAGTTGAAATTTTCACAGATCATATATTTCTGTTGGTGCTATAATAACAAATACTAAAAAAAACAGAATAAAATAAATATTCAAGGGGGCTCCCATACAACAAACTTGATTTTTTGCTGGTTTAAAGATAATGTTACGGAACCTTTCGTGCGCGAGTCCGACTCGCACTTGGCCGCTGGTTTTATATTTATTCAATTTTAATAGCACGTATTAAAGCGTGTTTTTAATTTTTTTTGCTATTCAATTATTCTTGTAGCTTTTCCATTATAAAACCATACAAAAATAGAAACCCGAGTGATCCTAAAAAGGTTCGATTTCTTACGCAGGGAACCCTAAAAATGTACCTTATTGTGCTGTTGCTTTAACCGACAGAAGGCAACTTCTCACCAGATTCGCAAACAATATATTCCATACTTTCCTGTATGTATGCCAAGAAACAGAATAGCTTCACCAAATAGATAAATTAGGTAAGTTATATGCGTAGTTGGTGAAAATCCTGCCAATTTCAGGAGGTATGCTTATTCTGTGACCACTGTGCTCTCAAAGGGAAAACTTTTGAAAATGTTTTACTGAATTCACTTTGTCGGTTAACCAGATTCTGTCAAAACACTCTCTTGATACACGGAACTGTGATTTTGACAAAGGTTCTACAGCAACTTTTGGGTCAAGAGTTTTGTGAAAATGTAATACCATATTCGTGTTTCCTTACATGCAGATAGTTTTTCAAACTAAAACATAGCTGAATCTATTTCAAATATGAAATGTGATAAGGGAAATAAAAAGAACCTTGGATTCAACACTTGTTAGCACGAAACTACCTTGTTACCACAGCAATATGGTAGTTTCGTTGGGTGGTAGCCTTAATAACAAACTAAGATTTCGCCGTGCTGCGTGGCACTTATGCCATAAGTATAATATTTAAAAGAAAAACATTTTTCCGTTAAGAGTCCTATTACGAATCGTAAATGCTCGTTTGCAATAGACGAAGTTACGTTGGTCTGCGCTGGGAGTACATCTATAGTCCGCGAAACAATTTTGATACTTACTATTCTGAATAGGATTATAGTTTATTTGGGCGCTCACGCGAGACTGAGGAGCGCGCGCGCTAAACTGACGCAGAATATATAGTACTTTAATTTTATTTATTGTAATTTTGTTTAATTATATTGACAAACGAAAACTAATGAAACGTATTCATTGTAGATTGAAATTTTATATCATATTAATTTATTTGATAAAATTGTTTTTATTTGGAATATAATGGACGCTGAATCAAGACATTTCTGGCTTAAATTAGGCTTTCTTTACGTTTTTTTCCGTGAAAACTCAAGGAATTTAAAGAAATTCTAGAACTCCAATAAACAAGTAAAACATTCAACTTACCTTTTAGTAATTTTAGCTTTTAAAAGAATTGATTGTAACAATGTGAATTAGACCGTCAAAGTTCCATCGCCGACATTTTTTCTTGCAAACTGAGTTCGTAAAATATTTATAGTAAATTACACGAAAAGAAAAATGAAAATGTGTAATTCTAACTTACAAGAAAGAGACTGGCACTATCGTTATTCAGGATCAAATAATTAAAATATCTTACTGCTGCTGATAATTACAGCGTCAAAAATCATGAATTTCCGTAAAAAATGTAAGAGGACTCTTAAGGAATTTCCCTGACTGTACTTATTTTTTTTAAACGACAGAAAACAATGTTCTAACTTCCATTCTTTCTAAAACCGAGACAATAAACATTTTTCATTTGCAAAAACAATTCCACAAATTCTCATCTTGTCAATCGACTTTATCTTCATTATTATTTACGTTATCCTCCAAATGAACCCTGGAAGGAAATTAAGAGGAAAGTAATAGGATTTAGGAGGTCCCCCAAGGTTCTCAGCCAAACTACTGGACTTTTTCCTTGTGGGAAGACCAACATTTGTTTTGTCTAACGTTTGTTTAAGCACAGGTGACGAGATTTGGGTCATTTGGGATTTCAAGACTTTGTTTGCTTGTGGTTAATTTAATTACATTTTTGGTGTGGTTTGTCAGAGTGACTTCAACTTTATCATTATTACGATGAGATTTAAAACTCTCATCTCAACATTTTTCAACCACTATCTTCGACCACATCATCGCTCGCTTAGGTAGGTAGTGGTCAAACGCGTCCCTATCTTATATATAAAATTTCAAGACTTTGTTTGCTTGTGGTTAATTTATTAACCTTTTTTGGTGTGGTTTGTCAGAGTGACTTCAACTTTATCATTATTACGATGAGATTTAAAACTCTCATCTCAACATTTTTCAACCACTATCTTCGACCACATCATCGCTCGCTTAGGTAGGTAGTGGTCAAACGCGTCCCTATCTTATATATAAAATTTCAAGACTTTGTTTGCTTGTGGTTAATTTATTAACCTTTTTTGGTGTGGTTTGTCAGAGTGACTTCAACTTTATCATTTTTACGATGAGATTTAAAACTGTCATCTCAACATTTTTCAACCACTATCTTCGACCACATCATCGCTCGCTTAGATAGGTAGTGGTCAAACGCGTCCCTTTCTTATATATAAAAATTCAAGACTTTGTTTGCTTGTGGTTTTATTTAATAACCTTTTTTGGTGTGGTTTGTCAGAGTGACTTCAACTTTATCATGTTTACGATGAGATTTAAAACTCTCATCTCAACATTTTTCAACCACTATCTTCGATCACATCATCGCTCGCTTAGATAGGTAGTGGTCAAACGCGTCCCTATCTTATATATAAAATTTCAAGACTTTGTTTGCTTGTGGTTAATTTAATTACATTTTTGGGGTGGTTTGTCAGAGTGACTTCAACTTTATCATTTTTACGTTTAGGATGAGATTAAAAACTCTCATCTCAACATTTTTCAACCACTATCTTCGACCACGTGCTTTCCGAGGCACGGAGGAAACTCGGTATGTTAATTAAGATGGTCACCCATCCACAGACCAAACTCGGCTAGCGTTGCTTAACCATGAAAATCGACCTGTGCGGTTGTTATTATTTAGCCACAAGCTCCTTAAAATACTTAAACAATCAGCGAAAACCACTCATGTGGTCTGTTGGACTGTGAATCAGTTAACCACTTTAAAGCTGCAACACAACCCGTAAATGAGCCAGCAATAAGGCTGCGTTTCCACCAGAAATGTGCAAGGGTAAGTAACGGATGAATGTGTTTGTTATGACTATAAAATTAAGGGTACAGGGGCAAAACAAGGGATGTCCACAAAAACCAGTTTTTGTGTAAGTTACATTTTAATTTTTCAAACTGGGTGGACTTTCTCTTACCTATCTAATCTTAGATACACAAATCACGTCATATTTATTAAGGTAATATTTATTGTATATATTGTATGTTATATTTACAATTTATTGTTTTATTTTTAACTTTTACACATGTCTACATCTCATGTCATGTCTCATGTCTTTTATTTCCTTTTGCAGGTATGCTGTAAGAGATTTCGATAGAAATAAGCATAACCTTTGTACCTATATTTCTGTTTCCTTTTTTTATATATATGTGTGTGTGTACATTAATTGTTAAATAAATAGGTATACTTATAGGACCTCAAGTTTACTCTACTGAGATTATTTTTAGGTACAAAGAAGCTTTGGCAATAGTTTAAAGTCATTAAAAAAATAAAAGTCAAATTAATTTTATGTTAGAGTCCTTGTTTCTCCCCTGTAACCTTTCAAATCGCTTCATTTACCTAGCCTAGCTCAGCACATGAAACACAGCCCTCGCTACGCAACCTCCTCATCTCTTGTGGAAACGCACCCTTTTTCTCACGTGTAACTCATAACACAGATCCAGAAAACGAATCCTGCAAAAAATTTTAAACAAAACTTTAGAGAATCCAATTGAAAACTCGTTAGCAAATCACTAATCTACCCGATACTGTTGTGGTAATACATCACAGTTGTAAAACACACCTGCGTTGCCCACAAGTCGGATTAAATTAAATCTCCGCGGATAAATTTTGATAAATTAGATCATTTTCTCAAATACCAATTGAATTGCCGTCCAATTGATTGATTGCATTCGACTTCTTTTCACACTGCACTGAAAAACCTACCTTAGTTTTCAAACAATAAGGTTATAATTTAAGTGGGAGAGTTCGAAGAGGGTGAGACCACCTGTGTTTTGATTAAGGGGTCGTTTTACAGGTTATTCAGGAGTCATAGTGTCGGGCGAAGTTGGGCAGTTTATCTTTGTCGCTGTTTGAGAACTGACTTGAGCTTTATGAGAACATGTTAAGTCAGGATGATGAAGTTGATTTAGGGTCAGTCTGGGTCAGTTGGGAAAGGTAATAATAATATTGTCGAACGGTTACGAAGACTTTGTAGTAGAAAAAAATAGTATCGGCTTTTTTATTAATTTCTTGTTTACAATGCAAACTTCTGAAGTTGGTAATACTTATTTTTAAACCGTTTTACTTTATATCAAGATTAGTGGCCAATACGTTTCGTAAAGTTTTTTTGACTTGACAAAAAAACAAGACTTTACAAGTTATTATTATTATTTTTTTTTTTAATACAAAACGGGGAAGCTCTTGGCCCAAATCTCACCTGATGGAAAGTGATGATTAGGCCGAAGATGGAAGCGAGTTTCACCCGGAATCCTCTTACACAGAGGAACTGGCATATTATGTGCATAATTACACATACTTTTCAAAATATTACCAATCGATAGTTTTGCATGGTTTAGAAGAATAACACGGTCGCATACTCGGATATGCAAAGTGACTTAAATTTAAAATATATACATAAAATACGCATACGTAACAAAATTTATAAAATGCTCAATTCAATGATACATTTCCGTCGTTAGCTGTGATATCTGAAAGAAACCTAAGCGTCTATTAACATGGTTTTAGTAGGTACGCTCAAAGAATTCCTAAACGTCCCTAAAACAAATAACGAAATGTAGGCCTCAAATAAAATCATCCAAGTAGGAACAATTTATGTCTTCTTCTTGTTTTCTTTATTTTTCTGAGGCATTAGCATTCCCTTCTTTACCGAGTGACGAATGGCCATTATGTGTGAACGATTCACAGAGATTCTTCGGTTCTGTTCCTTTGTTTTACTTAAATAAAATATTACGAAGACATTTATTACTCTTGGGCTAAACAAGAAAATAATATTATTTATCACGTCTTTAGTACTCGAAGGTAACTTTAGAACAGTCAGCTCATAGTTAATTTTTAATTTGATTTATGTCCCATTGCAGTTTGTTACATTCAACGCGGCAAAGCTGGCAATGTTCTAGGCATTTTTCTTTTGACGGCGAATTTGAATGTCTTTTTTATGCTAAGAATTCTTTCCGTGTCTCCCCTTTTTATACACGTTTGAACATAATTTATTATCATTATTCATTTTTGTAATTTAAGTTATCCATTTATCCTTATTATTGCTCTTTAACTGTGAAAGGAAAAACATATGATCTAAATAAAAAGTCCAAAGCGCAATAGACGAGCAATTGCCATCAGTAGTCATCACCAATATCAACCAAGCACAAATCCCCAGGATTTTAATGAGCAATTCTAGAATTAAAAAAAAAACGAAATAACAATTTGATCGTCCCGAAACCTGAAATCAGAATAAAGTCGAGCCGGTCTATTCTCTAAATAATTCCCCGTGTAAGTTTAGGTGAAATAACATGAAAGGAGCTTTAAATCCACACAAACAAGATGAAATGACAGTTCATTCCATCTAAGATTTTATGGTGACATCTTGACAGAATTAACCCGTTCGACGTCATGCTCAATAGCAACATTTGCAACCGCTAGACCAAAATGAAAATTATGAAATAAACCGTTTTCCCTGAATTTTAATTATACATCACATAAATGAAGAAAGTTAATATCCACCAGATGATAACTTTCTTCATTTAAATAGGATTTATACGGACTCTATTAAATTAACGTTCAAAATAATGTTATGTAGATGAGGCCTTTGTTCAATAGGAGACCCAGGTGTTACTTTTTTAAAATTGAAGATTAGGATAATTGTGAGGAATGTGGAGTTGTCGAGGACATACAGCATTTATTGATGGAATGTGTCCAATATGAGTCTGATAGAAATAATTTAGTAAGGTCCTTGAATTTGAACAGAACTGATGTAGGCATGTTCCACACAATTCTATCTCAACCAAATGGCGACGATGCGAAAGGTCTGTTCAACTTCATGGCTCACGTCTTTTGAAAATACAACAATGTTTAGGATACGATGGGACTGACATACGCTATGCGTAAAAGCCCCTTTAAATAAATAAAGAAAAAAAAAAAAAAAAAAAAAGATTAGGATATTACAGTATTCGTATCAATTTGACAGCCGTCAATTCTAATTCGAGCTATCTAAGAGAATAGTAAAATAGAATATTTGAAAGTGTAAAATATCGTATACAATCTCCGTATTTTTTCAAAATACAAAGTCGTGATGTAACCTTCACAAAATATCTACTGTGTAAAGTTTGTGTGGATAGATGGATGGATGTTTGTTTCTCAATCATTCCAGAACGGCTGCACGGACCTGGATTAAATTTGGCACAGCGATAGATTTAGCTGGAATACTTTAACCAGTTTTCCTACAAAATCTGTTTAAGGAAAAATGATTAACGACTGTCAAAAACGAAGATTTACAAAAGACCAGCGGCGACGAGACCTCTTGGTAGGTAATGGTTTTAAACCCATCCGCGAACCAACCTCGGTTTGCGTTACTTAACTATGAAGATCTCATATAGCTGTAGTTATTTAGCCACTGAACCATCTTAAAAAAAAAACATGTAGGTACGAAGAAATAATGTAACACTGTGTAATACATTGTCATCTATCTTTAATTCTCAACTCTACTATTATTTCTGAATAAGATACCACCTAAATTCTATAAAGTGTTTCAAAGTGAGCTAAAACTGGGTACTTATCGTTACAAGTACAACACTACAGTGCTCCGAGACTTAATTCTGTCCATTACCTTTTATCAAAGATTTCATTAGAGATACGAGATTAATTTTGGGATAAAGTAAAGATTAAACTTGGAGCGACATCGCATATAAATATTGTTCTTAATAGAACATGGGTGTTCTTATAATGGTCTTGAATGAGTTTAAGGTATTGTATTTATTTTAGTAGCTTTAACTCTTTTCAGTATTTCATAAAAAGTGTCAAGTACTTAATATTCGAAATAAATTATCTGATTTTAATTACTTAAACATATTATAGACTGTTGAAGTGATGACTTATAACTATTTGAATATCAAAAACGTAACATACATATTTAGGTCTAAAAAGTTATGATCTTTTTAAAATAAGAGTTTTCGGAGGAAGAGTGAGTAATTTTTCCCTTTAAAATAATGTGTTTTTAACTGGTTTATTGATTTCCAAGAATGAGATCTGGCGAGATTTATGGAAAACCGTGTAGAATAAACGATGCTAATCGAAACTTAAAACGTAAAATTGTAGGTTTGTTAATGTCTAGAAGCACTGATCCGATTCCGAAATGTCTTTCACTATTTATAAAATGTTCAGGCAAAGTCACGTTTCCTGTTGATTAGACCACAAGACCAAAAATATGGTCGAATAGTGGTCTTATTTTGTTGATCAAAACAATATAGATGGCTGGTTTGAAATATTGATCGCATAGTCCAGCGTTTGATGACCTAATTGATATTTGCAAAATTGTGGTGCCCCGTCCACACCCAAACATCAATAGTTGAAGTTGACGTCTGACATCCTGAGCTTGACATTCAGTTAGGTGAAGTACCTAGATAAAAAAAGCTTAGAATTTGCTTTTGGAACCATGTTTAGGGTTCCTTACCCAAACGGAACCCTATTGCTGAGCATCCGCTGTCCGTCTGTACGCCCGTCCATTAGTCTGTCTGTCAGCGAGCTGTAAATTCAGAACCGTCATGGGTAGCCATTTTTTTTGGGACAAGCCCTGCACACATTCCTATCCACTGACACTCCTGAAAGCCAGAATCATCAGTGGCTACCACCAGAAAACCACCGAGCTAATGAAGCCCGACGAGTCCCGGAGAAACGATTCAACTGTCTTGGATCTCGCACCGAAATTAAGGATCAATAATGGGTAGAAACTCTCTCAGGTCTACTGCCGCTATAACAACAAATAATAAAAACCGGTCCAGAGGGAGTCAGATTCGGCACCGAGGGTTCCGTAGGCTTCATATAAAACTTGGAATGTTTTAAAATTTTCATCGGCGAGGCCCATATTCGTCAGAATTATAATATTGCGATGTATATTCCAGTTTAAGATCAGCGCCATATCTTGACCTGGTGGAACTAATGTAATCTTTGTTGATGATTTATGAGAAAATGTGCTTATCTTTTTATTATTCCTGTAATGTTTCCATAAATAGTAAGATTTTTTTGTTTTTTTTTTTATGAAAACTTCGGAGATAACGGTCAATTTTTTTTTTAATTTTTGAAGTCGAAAACAATGCGGTGTAAAAAAAACATTTTAGTACGAAACGCTTAAAAGAGGAGCCTCCTTTATTTCTTAATTTTATTTGTTTACCATGCAAGAAACGTGTTTTTTCGGTTTATGGTACCTTTCGTGTGCGAGTCCGTCTCGCACTTGGCGAATTTTTCAAATTCAAAATTTTTTTAGGTCTTTATTTATTTATTTCATAAATCTTTAGAGACAACAGAATCCAACACGGTTCAAATGAGGGTGTTTAAGAACATTGACGCCAACTTTTGGTGCCACCTAGGCGAGAGTTCCTCTACTTTGAAAACGCAACTTGTCACAAAAAAACGATGCCAATTTAATTAAATAATTACGGAAAACATTCATTTTTATGTGGCCAATTTTTTTTTACCCCAATGTATTTCGTGCTATGTTTTGACCTTATGATGCTGCTAAATTAAACACCAGTATTTAGGCGTTCCCTCATTGAATGAACTCTACAGATTTTATTTATTCAGTCGTAGGTTATTATACACCTACTATTCGTTGTCCCCAGGTACTGTACCCACAAAATGTGAATATTGGAGTCATGGAAGAAGAATACTGTAACAACTGCAGCCTCTACGCTGAGGTCAACGACACCGTGTATAGGAACATCTCCAGGAATGAGACTACCATCAACAAGTTCTATTTTTATCAGGTAAGGGGAATTACGGTATTTTTTAGGGTTCCGTAGCCAAATGGCAAAAAACGGAACACTCCGTTCGTATGTCACAGTCACTTTTTTCCGAATTTATAAGAACTATGCTGTCGAAACTTGGAAAGTAGATGTATTCTGTGAGCCGCATTATGATTTCTACACAAATAGAAAAAATACAATAAATCAGTATCCTATACGTGAAACTAAATTTTTTTTTTCATCATACCCTTACTATGGATAGGTCTTCAAAAATGATATTGAGGTTTCTACTATCATTTTTACAAAGTGGTACAATGGGTAAAAATTAGTAGAATTGGCCCACAGGTTGCAGCGAGGTGTGAGGTTTTATTTGAACTTGTCAAAGCGCGTGAAAAATAGTGTTGCAATTTTTCTGACACGAATTTTACTTTGCATTGTGAAGCCTATTAATTCTTTTGTAAGAATCTCAAAAATCCAATCGTAAATTTTGTTTTCCAGCCACATCAAGAACATTTTCTTAATTAATTTTCTCATTAAAGCTTGTGTCATTAAACATAATGGCCTGTCAAAGTGTCGCGGCAATAAAATTATATAAATGAACGTGATATGTTACCAATGGGTGGAGTGGGGTAAAGAGGGGGCAAAGTTTAATTGTGTGTGAGAACTAATATACTTTACCTATGCTACGGGTCTCTTGGCGACGTTTTCTTAAGCTTATTTTTGACTTTGATTAAAATCAACTCCTTAGTGCTTTAAGAAGTTTGGATATTTGAGGTTTATTACTTACTTTATTTTAAGTAGTAACTTGAACACCAGTTTCATACATTCCTTAATCATTGTTGTGGATAAATATTAGAAAGGCGATAAATTCAATACGTTTATGTACTTGGCACACAGTACATAAACGTATGCTGACATAGCCCCGCCGGCCGCCATTTTGTTTATTTTTTTCAAAGTTGCCGCTCTATCTCACATGCAAATATGGGTAGAAGATACTTAAACAAACGAAAAGTTTTGTAGCATGTGCTTTAAAGTGTCACGTTGATGAGTTTTTTTAATGTAAAGTCACCATTTTTTTGTTGTTGAAGTGTTCTTGCCTGCCTGCAGCCGTAGCAGTGAAGCTTCGAATAATTCCAATGCTGCCAAATAATTAATGCCTGACGTTATTTTTCAACTGAGGAGCTAGTGGCTAAATAAAAGCAGCCGCACAGGTCGATCTTAAAGGTTAAGCAACGCTTGCCAAGGTTGGTCTGTGGATGGGTTACCATCTTAACATATCTCGTTTCTTCCGTGCCTCGGAGAGCACGTTAAGCCGTTCGTCCCGGCTGTCATTTGTAGATCTTTGGCAGTCGTTACGGATTGTCAGAAGCCAGTAAATCTGACTCCAGTCTTCCCAAAAAAATACCGTGATACCCAGTTAATGGGTTGTGGAGGTCTGGTAGGCAGCCGTTCAACGTAAAATACTGGTATTCAGCTGAATTCGGTTTGACTGGAAGCCGACCCCAATGTAGTTGGGAAAAGACTAGGCAGATAATGTAATTTTTCAACTGAACCTAAACTACATTATATTTAAAAAAAAGCCATGTGCACTACTTAAAACTTTGATTTTCCCTTGTATTTCTGGTAAAGACCTAAAAACTAATTACCTAAATTCATTAAATGGAGTGCAGGATTAATTGCGAGAAGTGTTCTCCAAACTAAAGTATGGGTCTAGACGCGCTCTCTGAATTCTAATTTGTTTGAGACTGACTTCATTTAAGGGCTATGAAATCAGTTTGTTGGTGTAAAGGGCTTTTTATTATTATTTTTGAATCTTTGTATTGTTCTCTTTTTGGTTTGGTGCTTATGGGGTTTTTATGCCAATGAAATTCCCATTTTTTTAAGTTGATTTGAGTTGGCTCTTGCTCTCTTGTCTAGGTCAGACTCAGAGGTTCCCGTAGGATTTTCTTTTTAAGTTGATATGAGTTGGCTCTTGCTCTCTTGTCTAGGTCAGACTCAGAGGTTCCCGTAGGATTTTCTTTTTAAGTTGATATGAGTTGGCTCTTGCTCTCTTGTCTAGGTCAGACTCAGAGGTTCCCGTAGGATTTTCTTTTTAAGTTGATATCGGTTGGCCCTTGCTCTCTTGTCTAGGTCAGACTCAGAGGTTCCCGTAGGATTTTCTTTTTAAGTTGATTTGAGTTGGCTCTTGCTCGCTTGTCTAGGTCAGACTCAGAGGTTCCCGTAGGATTTTCTTTTTAAGTTGATTTGAGTTGGCTCTTGCTCTCTTGTCTAGGTCAGACTCAGAGGTTCCCGTAGGATTTTCTTTTTAAGTTGATGTGGGTTGGCTCTTGCTCGCTTGTCTAGGTCAGACTCACAGGTTCCCGTAGGATTTTCGAGAAATCCTCTCTTAGTGTGCTCCTTTACACTTCCCGAGGAAGGTCTAGATGAGAATTTTTCTACAACCAGTGGTTTCGACTGAGCGTTGTTTGTCACTCACTTAGAAACGAAAGAATTTCATTTAGATTGATTCATGATAAAACCATTGTTTTGGTAACGTAAAGATAAAAACGCTCCCTTGTAAAGTAATCAAAAGATACTGCTAATTAATAACTAATTAATATTGGCAAATTCCCGTGTGGTCACATTCCCGATTTGTAAACATGACAAAAGTTTTAAAAACAAACTGAACGCAAGTGGCCTTTGAGACTAAAAAACAGAACATAAATTCAAACTATCAAACTATCTTAGACATATTCCACTCATATTGAATGTGTGAAATTCTAGTCTTATCTCTAATTTTGTAAGACATTCAAAGGTCCCAAATGCACTTTGCAGTTTACTAGAAATTACTTGGAAGAACTATTTCCACACCAAAAACAGTACAACTTTAATACTCAGACACATTGTTTTAAAGTTTAATTTATGTTTTGTACAGTAAATTTGATTAAAAATTGTAAGTAAAATCAAAAGGAGTTCATATTTTTACTTTGTAAATTATCACTAAACTAACTAATCACTTTTTGTAGTAAAAATATAAACACCTTTATTATTTTACTTAGAATTATTGCTAAAATCACCGAGGGATTTAACAAGTCCTTCGTTGATCAATATAATTATATAAAAATCAATGTCACTTTTCGTTGTAATTTTTTAACTCAAGAACGGCTGGGCCGAATTCGGGAAATCCTTTTTTGTTTAGTTCGCCAGAATACAAGGAAGGTTTAAAAGCAAAAAAAAAATGGGTGGGTAGGGTAGCCAGTTGGCGGGAGCGAAGCCGCGGGGGACAGATAGTTTTAAATAAATATATTACAGACTTATTTTTATCGTAAAATTATCCCCATACGAGGTTTTGCACTTATTCTTGCTAAAGTATTTTTTTCCAGTTATTTAACTATTCATCATTATTCCCTTAGAAAAACGACTTTTTTGTGACTCCTCAATATCTTTGCAGTCAGCACAACTGGCGATATTATGGGTGCTGCTGGTGACAATCGTGGCAGGCAACGCCACGGTCGTGCTGGCACTTCTGCTGACCAAGTCCAGGAAAAGCAGGATGAACTTCTTCATCATGCAGCTAGCAATAGCAGGTTAGTTTCAATAGTACATTGTTATCGTAGGTTTGAAAGTAACTAATTTAGTCCCGAGAGGGCGTCAATAGTTTGAGGGACTAAATAAGTCTTGCTCATCCGAGATAAGCACCTTGCTTTAAACTACGAATAAAAGGAAATAAAAAATTTAACACGAATTAGCAATTCAAAAATTCCATATCTGAATCTGATGAACTCATCGTGTTAATACACTTTGATATACGAAAGTATGAACAAAACTCGAAAAAAAAATAAAGATCGGATTGCCGCCTTCCCCATTATTCTGTTTTTTTATTATGACCGGCCAGCTATTCAGCCATATTATTTTCATCATTGCTTTTTATGATTTGACGGCTGACAGATGAAAACGATTCTCCCTAGGGCTGCAAAGTAATACTTTCAACCCGCTCCTCAGGGACTGAAGTTGCCTACTTTCCGAGTACAGAAAAAGTTTTTTTTTTACTTTTCCTTGCTGTCCCTTTGGCTGGGCAAATGGCTCATCTAAGTTCCGCGCCTCCTTGAACTAACCCTAAAGCTGCCTTTCCACTTGAGATGTGCAAGGAACCGTTGCGGAGGATGTGTTTGTTGAGAACCAATAAAATCGCTTGTGGTGATCGAGGTAAATGAAGCAATCTCTCGAAATCATCTCGCAACTCTTTCTGTGGCTGCTTTGAGGGTGGCTTCCATATTTCACAAAACAATTGAAAAAATGATTTCTGGGCAAGACTCTGTAGACTTTCCCAGCGATCATTGCTTCTTACATTCTATCAGACGTCTTAACTTGATTTAAGAAATGATCTCGATACCGGAGATTAACCATTGTCTTTTTAACCGACTTCCCAAAAAGGAGGAGGTTATCAATTCGGTTGTATGTCTTTTTTTTATGTTTGTTACCTCATAACTCCGACAATTATGAACGGATTTGAAAAATGTTAGATTTATCTGAAAGGATATACTTGCAGATTGGTCCCATTAAAATTTTATGAAAATCGGTTACGAATTTTGGATTTTAAATCGAAATAGCTGGAATTCGTCTACTTAGATGATAGTTTTATGTCATCCAAGTAATCGAAATTGCGTATTTTGCTTTTCTGCGATTTTGCAGTGGTGTTGTTAGGTGTGGGGTACCACTAAAAAGTGAAAAATAAAAAAACTTTTTACAAAAAAAAATACAACCGACTTCCAAAAAAAAAACACTACAAAAAAATAACTTTAATTTCGGAAGTCGGTGTCAAAATACGAAGAAACTAACAAAAACACCGACTTCCGAAATTAAAGTTATTTTTTACTTTGTACTTAGTGTTTTTTTTTTTGGTAGTCGGTTGTATTTTTTTTGTAAAAAGTTTTAATCGTTAGACTTCTTGTGTCTAGTAACGAAAAATGCTATTGGCATTTTTAGGCCTCCCCAAGCGTCGCCACAACGACCGGTCCTGTGCATCTCGTATCCATCGGCTACCTGCGACCTTCACCAGGTCATCGGTCCACCTTGTGGGAGGCCTTCCAACGTTGCGTCTTCCAGTACGCGGTCACCACTCCAGAACTTTTCGGCCCTAACGACCATCTCTTCTGCGAGCAATGTGCCCCGCCTACTGCCACTTTATTTTGTCGATCCTACACCTATAAAATACAAAATATTCGATTACAAAACAAGAGTCCAAAGAAATCATTACGTAAGCAGTATTCTATTTCAAATCAACTAACAGAACGAACATTTTCCAGATTTGCTAGTGGGACTAATAAGCGTTCTGCCAGACTTAATACAACGGATAACGATCACGTGGCTGGCTGGATCCATCACGTGCAAAATGATGAAGTATCTACAGGTAAGCTATAAATCCTACGGCTGGCAAGTTAACTAACGTGGAATAAAAACTTGATTTTAAGAATGAAATTTTCGATTACTTCGCGCCGATATTGTTTATGGATAATTAGGGATATTGGGATGGTATATACGTCTGAAAGATGAGGTTATTTTGTTTCAACGTGATTATTATTTAAGGTGAAATTTGAGCGCTGAAAGAAAAACAACTTTATATAAAGTATAAGTTACTTTTTTTAATAATGTGCCTAGAAAATTGGTATAAATTTCATCGCTATAACTATTACAAAATCTGACACCAGAAAGTCATTAAAGACCACGTAATAATAGTTTTTAGAGTTCTGTAACCGAAGAGTAACCAATGGGACCCTTTTACTATGGATTACTATGCCTCCGCTGTCTATCCGTCCGTCCGTCCGTCTGTCTGTCAGCGGGTTGTATCTCCAGAATCGTAACAAGTAGATAGTTGAAATTTTCTGAGTGTGTATTTCTATGGCCGCTATAACAACAAATAATTAAAATTTAATTTAAATTAAGCGGGACTCTCATACAAGAAACGTGTTTTTTTTCGGTTTATGGTACGGAACCCTTGCTGTGGGAGGCCGACTCGCACTTGGCCGGTTTTTGGTGTCAGTTCGCCATCTGTAATTTATAAGTTGACTACTTATGCTGTTATGAATTTGCTATACTGGCATTGGAATCTAATCTTTATCATCCTTATATTTAAGTATATTACCCAAAGGTTGACTGGTAGAAAATGCCTAAGGCATTAAGTCCGCCTCTGTACATGACATGTGTGCGTAAAGTATTAAATAAATAATAATATATTTTGTTAAAGTTAGTATAAATATTTTGTTTTAAATACACTATTAAGGGTGCCTGTCCATTAAAGTGGAACGAAGAAATATTAACCATTCATGTCAGTGACTCACGTGGTGTGGAGATTTCATGCAATTTCTTTGGTTAAAAATTCTCCGTTTCTACACTCCGCTGCCTCGCTCCGTTGTAATGAACAGAGTCCCTCCAATTAATATTATTTTGTTGATAACTTTCTGGTTGTTTTAGGGCGTCGTCACTTATTCTTCGACATACGTGTTGGTGGCGCTCAGTGTCGATCGATGTGATGCGATCACCCATCCGATGAACTTCACAGGGAGCTGTGAGTATTCCTTTGTGTACTTTTTCTTATTTGTAAGCAGTAAGCTCTAACAACGTCACACACCCTTGTGTTAGAGCATCTACACCGCCTCAAGGGCCTTTGACATGGTTTATTTGACGACCGCCATTTGGCGGCAGGGACCACCGACTTATACGTGCCTTCCAAAGCACGGAATCATCTTTCTATCAGACAATGAGGTGATTCAAGCCTACAATTTTATAGCCAAACTTGAAACAACTTGCATTGTATACGAGTAGAGAGCGATAATTTGTTCCCGTTATGTATCAGCGTTGATTAAAGTTTGTCCTCCAATTTATTCATATCTATACCTCTCTTCTTTCATAGATCGCTATTCACAGTCATATCAATAGTCAGCAAATTTTTCGCTATAATTCTTTTTACACTATCCATCCATAATTTCTTTGGTCTACATTTACCTGCCTCCGTGGTCGAGTGGTTAAGGCACTTGCCTTGTGACCCGGTGGTCGTGGGCTCGATTCCCACGGGAAGCATACTTTGTAAAGTTGTTTCCAGTTTGGCTAGGACATTGCAGGCTTGAATCACCTCGTCGGAGGTTCCCGGCCCTCCCCCAACGGGGGGGGCGTGAAGGGCCCGCTGTGAAGGCGGGCGGTCGTCGGAGGTGGACTGGACGTAAAGGTTACACCGATCTCCCAGTCCACCCCCACTAAGACGCTGCGGGAATTTCAGTGCTGGGTTGTTTTAGTGGGTATACCGGGCTTGCCCGGGGAGTCCCACATGCCCTCTCACTCCCCCGAGTGGGAGGGTATGCGTAACGCATTTTTTCCCAGCCGAAAAAAAAAAAAAAAAAAAGGCTTGAATCACCTGATTGTCTGATAAAAAGATGATTCCGTTTTAGGAAGGCATAGTGGTGGTTGTTAAACCATGTCAGAAGCCCTTGAGGCGGTTTAGAAACTCTGACACTAGGGTGTGTGGTGTCGTTAGAACTTACTGACCACCCACATGTTAAGAAGAAGAATAAAAAGAACCTTTAAGAACATAAATTCATACTTTAAACATTCCAAAGAAATCGGTGAGTAATGATTACTGTCAGTGAAATAATAAATCCTAATTTCAAACGTTTCAACTCCTCCAGCTTTATGTTATGAACGATTATTTGAGTTTTGGGGGCCGAGTCACCCGCGTCCGTATGAGAATACCCTTCAGCGAATCCTTACACGTGATCCCCGAGTGGTGCTAAACAGGTGACACTAACCGCCTCCGTGGTCTAGTGGTTATACCACCTGATTCAGACCCAGAGGTCCCGAGTTCGATTCCCAGCGGGGGCAAATTTTTTGCTCGGTTTGGTTGGTGGTAGGACTTGTTCTAAGTCCGCCTGGCAAGCTACCACCATCATGTCTAAGTCCGTCGCCATAACAACAATGTTAACAGCATTGTTGTGTTCCGGCAGTTAGAGGTATGATAGCCAGTTCCCCTGTGTAAGAGGATTCCGGGTGAAACTCGCTTACATCTTCGGCCTAATCATCACTTTCCATCAGGTGAGATTTGGGCCAAGAGTTTCCCCGTTTTGTATAAAAAAAAAAAAAATGAACAGAGCTATAATTAATCCCACATATATCGGTACGTAGTTTTAGAGTACCAGAGGTCTTAAATCCTGGCGCCAGTTTTCCTATAATTTCTAGTCTTCACAAATTAGGGAAAGTCTAAAAAGTCTTTGTAGCACATAAAAGGGACAGGAACGTTCTAAAGTGTAATTGTTTAAAAATAACGGGGGATGAAGATATCGCCAAATTGAGACATACGTGTGCCTTTAGCCAACAAACTCCTGTCTATAACAACATTTCCTTTTATAACATCTCAAAAAGTTAGAAACCTTTCAACTCTTCCATCTAAAAATAGATACATGCGATACAAAACTTGGAAAGGATGGAAAAATCTTGACAGCCGCCATTCTTCTTATGGACATTACATGTTAACATTTTCTGGCAAGGAAGTTTGACCAGCGGGTCTAAAAAAAGCTACTTTAGCAGAACCTGTAAGCAAATCACTCTACCCGTCATTGTAAAATTTTCCCAATCAACCTTGAACCTAATGCGTCCGCCGATAAAGATGGAAATGAAATTCGACAGACTGTTGTGCAGTTAATACTATGATTCTTCTAAAGTGGACATTTTAGACACGTCCTTAGTATGTGAGAACAGAAATAGATCTCGGCAAAATATAATACTGTATGAATAAGTAAGAGTTGATCTAATATAAGATAGTGGAAATATTCTAGATGTCCTAGAAAATTCTAAGTTATCAACTAAGTTGTAGCACTTGCAGTGGATCATAACTTAGCCTAAGTGAAACTTAAGGTATAATGCTGACAAACTCCAGGCAAGTGTCGTTGCATATTTTGCAAAGTTTGCTAGTAAGCAAGACTTTGTTCCGCTAACGCTGTTACCAGCTTTGTTTATTGTTACGTAGTCAATTGTTTTCTTGAACTAAATTATTTTTATGAAAAGAAGATGGACTGTTATTCTTCTGTTTTTGTATAGTGTAGGTACTTTGAGAATTTATTAAATCTTTTGTGTTTCATCTTGATGTGCGTCTGTTGATAATTACGCAAAAAACCACAATGAGCTATTGTAGTTTTTTACGTAATTTTTATTATGTTTAAATATAAATTATTTTGCCGATTTTACTTCGTTTACCTACTTGTTACTTTTTAAAATGAGATAGTGGCCAAATAAAAGATTTGGCCATTATTTCATCTTATGGTAATCTATGATTAAGTCAACGATGTAGTGGAACTAACCTAAAAGTAGGTAACCTATCCACTCGATACTTATGACCCCAAGTAGCATTTTCTATTTTGTTTGCTTTTTACACAGGGCGAAGAGCTCGGGCCCTCATCCTTGGAGCATGGTTTGTCAGCTTCCTATTCTGTGTCCCGATGCTATTCCTATTCGACGAAGCCAATGTTGAAGGTATGTATTTAAACCATAGCAATATTTCTCTATACACTTTTACGCATGTGGAGTCCCACAAAACTAATCATTTCAATTTAAAAAATGGCATTTCACGAAGATGAAAACTTGGGTCACTCCCGTTTGGTAACGTCACATTATAATGTCACCGGAAAATTGCAATTGTCGTAGAATTGTAAAATATCGCGTGTTTTTTTAGTAAACTACGGACATATTAGAAACTCGATAGTTTCTAATAGGTATGACCGTCTCTAAAAATCCTTTGGATTAAATAAATCTCATATATATAATCTAATAAAGATTATTATTACAATCTTACAGAGTCTGAAATTTTCCGGTGACATTTACATTGGTTATGGTGTGCCGAATTGATTTAATTTTCATTTAACTTTCTACGTTTTAATTTAGATGTTTGCTAGACTATAAAATCGTTTAATGCTTTTTTTGGTTATTATTTCATAAATATATAGGTTGGTTTCAAAATAAATCGAGTTTACCTCCCCAGATATTTTATAAACTAACGTCGTTTGCAAAAATTCGGCGATATTTAAGGAAAATTCTCTAAATTTAGTAGGTGTCCTACAATGCTCGTACTGAGGATTTAAAAACGAATCTAGACAAGAAAGACTACCCACGCAGTATGTGCAGACAATCTAGAAAGTCTGGCTTTTAATAACACTGTGAGCTCTTACAACTTAATCGTTTCTATTTTATGAGGGTTTCGGTGAGAGTCTTAAACTTACGATAGACATCACTAGAGAATATTGTGTTACATTTACAAAAGTATGCAAAACTTTCTTGGACTTTGCCGTCGTAAAAGTGTTTAGACTGTGATCCTCACACAGTATCCCTATTATTTCCAAGGGAAATATAGAAATGCTGAGCGGATTTTTCTTAGTTTAAAAATGTAGATAGTAACTTTGTAGGGAACAACAATCTTTTTGTTAGAAAATACTCCATTTTCTAAATGGTAAAATAAAACAAGATTAATTCAACAAACATTTTTATTACATTATCAACAAACTAGATAAATCCCTTAAACGGAATGTATCTCAAATATACCACAGTTCAAAGATCTGTGCGTGGGACAAACGGTAGAATCTATTATATAAAAATAAATGTGTTGGTAAGCGCATAACTCAACAACGCCTGGATCAATTTGGCCAATTCTTTTTTTGTTGCTTTTGTTTTTATCAGGAGAAGGTTTTTATGTAAAAAAAAGTTGCCAGTTGACGGGAGCGAAGCCGCGGGGGACAGCTAATTATATAAAAATGAATCGCTAAATGTGTTGGTAAGCGCATAACTCAACAACGCCTGAACCAATTTGGCCAATTCTTTTTTTGTTGCTTTTGTTTTTATCAGGAGAAGGTTTTTATGTAAAAAAAAGTTGCCAGTTGACGGGAGCGAAGCCGCGGGGGACAGCTAGTTGTCAATAAAATTGTCGTAGTATAGGATAGGAGAACTTTATAAAACGACAATTCCAATAACAATCTTTGCCTGTAACCGTCTTCAAGGTGACATCTATCTCCATATATACATATATCATCTATCTATAAGGTTACAAAAAACTTACTTTCGTATTTATAAAGCGTCAAGTTTAGTTTACAACCGCCAAGGGTCCATTTCCAAGCCCCTTAACGATAAGGGGAATTTTAATCGGTCACTTAACGGTTAACATGTTCAAAAATTTAGGGGGAAAATGATTTCCCTAAATTCTAGAACGTGCTAACATTACATTACATTCCAGGTATATACCAATGCTGGTCAGGCATCAGCAAGCTTCAATGGAGGATATGGATGACGAGCGTCTTCGTATCCTTATTCGTGGCCCCAGCACTTACTATATCTGCCTGCTACGGTGTCATTGTGGTCACCATACGACAGAAGAGCAACCGGGTGCTGGGCAGACGAGCTACAGCAACGAGGCAATGTAAGTATGATGCAGTTAACATACTAATAACTTCGAGAAAATTCGGATTCTGTGTTTCCTGATAGCTACAACCTGGGAGTCTTTAAGTCCAGAGTGAATAGGTTACTTTTAGGCAAGCGTGCTCCACCTTCATCATCGCTGAGATAGCGATCAAACGTATGCCTATCAATAGCAAAAAAAAAACTAATTTATTGTACTTAACTTTTACACTTGGAACTATTATACTTCCGTGTCTAACTTCAGGAATCTTATATTTTCTCACCCTTTTCAGAGCATATAAACGTCATCCATTCGTTGCTTTGTTGCTGCACGATAAATGCACTTGCGCATTGAGGTTTTATTTCATTTAATTCTTGAGGATATTCTTAACTAGGCAGTCCACCGCTGTACATAGGCTTCTCGCAGTCATCCAACGTGGCAATGCCCCCAGTGTTTTGTACATTTATCCCATGGACAGCAACGCGGACCAAACTTTTTTTATTAGCTTATTTTTATACTTTGGATGCAAGACGTACAGGCCAGATTGTTGCGGCGACACTTGGGCGAGGCCCATGTTCTGCATAACTGCACTGGACTTTAATGTTATGTTTATACTTTTATGAATATAAGATAACTAGCTGACCCGCGCAACTGCGTCTACGTCACATTTTCCATTAATTCTCCGCTCCTATTTTCTTAGCGTGATGATATTTAGCCTATAGCCTTCCTCGACAAATGGTCTATCTAACACTGAAAGAATTTCAAATCGGACCAGTAGTTCCTGAGATTAGCGCGTTCAAACAAACAAACTTTTCAGCTTTAAAATATCAGTATAGATTTAATAGTCTAAATGTATCTGCAAATGATTAATGAATCAACATCTTTATAATATCTAGCCTATTTAGTCCCACTGCTAGGCAGAAGGCTCCCTCCATCTCTTTTTCCCACAAACAATGTCCTTTAATCTTTTCGGTATGAAAGAATAAAAACTTAATTTTCTCCGAGTAACTAAATGCGACAGGGCATTTAGTTACTCGGAGAAAATTAAGTTGTGCTTGACATTGGGGCCGAAAAGTTCTAGAGTGGCGACAGCGTACCGGAAGACGCAACGTTTGAAGGCGGCTTACAAGGTAGACGGATGACCTGATGAAGGTCGTGGGTATCTGATGGATGCGTGACGCACAGGACCGGTTCTTGTAGCGACGCTTTGGGGAGGCCTTTGTCCAGTTGTGTGATGATGACGAGACAATTAAGATTTCCCTGTTGTTAAGTGGACACCAAACAAGCGTTGCTATTCCAAATATTCTGTGTGACTAATTTCATTAAAATGGCAACCTCATCTGAACTTAAACAAAGCAGCTTCTTCAGACTATCTCCATCATATTGCTCCACTACTTTTTACTAAGTTAAAGCGAGTCACACTTAATTAATTAAACTAAGTAAGTAAGTAATTAGACTTTTTTGGTCATCTCTAAGTAATTTGGGTGACAGTTTGCGAGAATGTGATTGGCTGGACTGTATTATGTACTCGTAAACAGTTGTTTATGTAGGCTGAATGTAGACTAAATTAGATTAGTGGTATATAAATGTGTTAGAGATTTAGTGGAGCCGTAATTTTCCTGGCTAATGTGATAAGGTGTTGTTTCGCTGGTATCACAATATATGAGTAGGTATTTTTATAATCCTAATTTATCTTCTACTATTATACCAATCATAGTATGCAAGGATGTAAGAATGGATGTATAGATGGATGTTTGTTGCTTATTCCGTGTTTCGGAAGGCCGTATAAGCCGGTGGTCCCAGCCGCCAAATGGCGGTTGTCAAATAAACCATGTGAGATGCCCTTGAGGCTGTTTAGAAACTCTGCAAACAGGGTGTGTGGGGTCGTTAGACCTTAGTACTCACACAATAAGAAGAAGAATGCAAAAAAAAACATTTACAAAAAAATACAACCGACTTTAATTTCGGAAGTCGGTGTTCTTGTTAGTTTCTTCGTATTTTGACACCGACTAACGAAATTAAAGTTATTTTCTACTTTTTTTGGAAGTCGGCTGTATTTTTTTGTAAAAAGTTTTTTTGCTAAAAATACAGCCGACTTCCAAAAAAAGTAGAAAAAGTAACTAACAACATCACTGCAAAATCGCAGAAAAGCAAAATACGCAATTTCGATTACTTGGATGACATAAAACCATCATCCAAGTAGACGAAATCCAGCTATTTCGATTTAAAATCCAAAGTTCGTATCCGATTTTGATAAAATTTAAATGGGAACATTCGGAAAGTATACCCTTTCCAACAAAAAAATCATTTTTAAAATCGGTTGGCAAGCGACGGAGTTATGCCCGAACAAACACAAAAAAATAAATACAAACATCCGAATTGAGAACCTCCTCCTTTTTTTGAAGTCGGTTAAAAACTACTGGCTGTGTTTTTTTTCTCATTTGTGCCTTTGGTGGAAAGCACATAAATCCGTTGGTCCTTGTTGTCATTTTTAGATAATTAACAGTCGTTAATGTTAGTCTGAAACCAGCCTTGCCAATAATCGTGTAACCCTATAACTGGGTTGTGGTGGTCAGATAAGCAGTCAATCCTGGTACAACCCTGCTTCATCTAGTTCACACTGAAAGCCGACCCTAATAGACTTGGGATTAATTTGATATCAGATATTCCACGCAACTTTCTTATTTCCGCTACACGCTAAGAAGAAGAACAAATCAAAACCAAACATATTAATCTTCACAAAATAAATAATCCTAAACCAGAAGAAAATAACAAAACATCGGTTAAAGTCAAGGTCAGACCGAAACGTGCCAAAACTGACGATGTCTGAAGTATATAAAGTATCGCCTGCAAACCACTCCGGATTTATGTGGAATATAAAAGGTTATCCCACTCTTATTGAATTGTAAACGAAGGTTAAGAAAAGAAAACGATAAACTGAGTTATGGAGGATAATCCTAAAATGAGAGGAGTATAAGTTTGGTTTATTAAAATGTTGTTAGAAATGTGTTTGTGAACTGGCCCCGCCAGTTGAGACTGGTCATATGTTACCTACCACTGGCTTATTTTAATCTTTATACTTGAATTGATTTTTTTTTATATATTTTCTTGTTGTTTGCATTGTCTTCAAATGTATGTCGAGGCAACAAGGATAATGTTACCAAGATTTTTGTAATATATCACATGATTCAAAAGTCCAAGTACATGGAGTTTCTTGCACGTTCTTCTCCAAAGAGATCTACGCTTTAAAACCAGGCAAATAGCTTCATGTTTTTGAATGAACGACCTTGACAGTTCAAGTAAATGGTTTATTTGAAATAAATATGCTTTAAGTTTGAGTTAGTAGTTAAAAGCTAAGGATTTAAATGACTAGGGTCGGATTTCAATATGGTAGCGAAGAAGATAAAAGCGGTCCCTCAGGATGATTTTTTGATGAGACATCTTACTTCATTTATTTCGCTATTTTTTGATGAGACATCTTACTTCATTTATTTCGCTATTTCAAGAAAACATAAGTATTGAAAGATTTTTATTAATTTGCTCGTAACGTGGGTCGCTGTTATCGTGGGTGTCAAAATAATTAGTTTGGATATAAAGATCACTTATGAAGAAGAGCCTACTTAAGTCACAATTAATAATGTAGACCCACGCGAAAATATAATGGAAATCATTTATATTCCGCGAAGGATACGGACAATTGAAAAACTTGTTTCAAGCGTTACGAAGCTGTAGGTAGGTTTTCAAAATCGTGGCTAAAGAATAACAGCCGCACAGGTTGATCTTCAAGTTTAAGGAAAGCTCGCCAAGGTTGGTATGTGAATGGGTAACAATTTTAACATACCGAGTTTCCTCCATACCTCGGAAAGTACATTCAGCCTTTGGTCCAACTGTCATTAGGAGATCTTTGGCAGTCGTTACGTATTGTCAGAAGTCAGTAAATCTGACTCCAGTCTTGCCAATAACTACCGTGTTACCCAGTCAGCGCAGTGGTTGAGCGATTTAGTGCTGCGCTGCGTGTCGTGGGTTAGATTTCCGGTCGGAACAAATATTTGTTTGGTCTACAGATAGTTGTTTGTTCCGGGTCTGGCTGTTTGTGTATGTGTGTGAAAAATGCGTGTTTGTAAACGCACTCACGATACAGGACCAATTCCTAGCGAGGGGTAACGTTGTGTGTGTGTGGGTTGTAGAGGTCTGGTAGGCTGCCGCATCACGTAAAATACTGATATTCAGCAGAATTCGGTTTGACTGGAAGCTGACCCCAATATATAAAGACTAAGCAGATGATGAGGTGCACACAATGTATCCCAATGGTCTTAAAATTCAATTTATTTTAATTAGTTACGTTGTGTGTATCTGTGTGTACCAAATAAACTAGTTTTCTTTCTATAGGTGGGTTTTCAATATCAGGAAGTTCCTTCAGTGTTTTCGTTAATTTTAGTTATTTTTGTGGTTTGTGTGAATTAATTATAGTTTTTTTTTTGTTTGTGTGAACCACATAATTATTGTGTAAATACTTCAGTGTATCAGAACCAGACTAGAAAAGGCTTAGGCACGTTATATCAAAGCAGTAAACAAAGGCAATAATGGCATATTTTTATTGCAGACAGTGACGACCTGGACAGCCGGCGAGCTAGCAGTCGCGGCATCATACCGAAGGCTAAGATTAAAACCGTCAAGATGACCTTTGTTATTGTTTTTGGTAAGTAATATGTAGCTGGCAATTGTCTTTCTTCTTATTCTCGCGTGTGATCACCCGCTCACCTGATGGTAAGCGATGATGTGTGTTGTTCACAAGTAGTAGTAGTTTTGGGGGCCGAGCCACCCGCGTCCGTATGAGAATACCCTTCAGCGAATCCTTAAACGTGATCCCCGAGTGGTGCTAAACAGGTGACACTAACCGCCTCCGTGGTCTAGTGGTTATACCACCTGATTCAGACTCAGAGGTCCCGGGTTCGATTCCCAGCAGGGGAAATTTTTTTACTCGGTTTGGTTGGTGGTAGGACTTGTTCTAAGTCCGCCTGGCAAGCTACCACCATCTTATCTTTGTTTTTAAGTTTGTCGCCATAGCAACAATGTTAACAGCATTGTTGTGTTCCGGCAGTTAAAGGTATGATAGCCAGTTCCTCTGTGTTAGAGGATTCCGGGTAAAGCTCGCTTCCATCTTCGGCCTAATCATCACTTTCCATCAGGTGAGATTTGGGCCAAGAGTTTTGTATATAAAAAAAAATCTACATGATTGACTTAAATGGCACCCTGGTTGTCACTATCACAAAACGCACATTCCGGTAGGGAATTGCACTTCCTAACTGTACGCACAAACCCAGAACGTTTTGTAGGCAGGTATAGGTATGGTCCTGCCAGGGTTTCGGAATTTGTTCGAAAGAGTCACCGCGGCCCTGGAACGCAAAGGGCAGGAGGAACACGGATGGGTTCTAGTCAGTAAGAGTCTGACACTCCCTTCTGCTTCACCAAGAACGGGAAGAGTCATTTGATGATTTCCCATCCAAGGTTATGGGTATGGTTTAAAACAATTTTGCACTGGCCAACATCTGTTTGCTCCATATTACGTGGCATTGGTTCTATCTGTTACGTATTTATTTTGCAGTACTAATACATGTTTGAGCACTTGGAACTAGATTCAGTATCTCCAAAGTTCTCTCTTTAGTGCTCGGAGTGGGACAATAGTAATGATCCTTTTTAAATTTTTTTCCCTGTGTATAAAGATAGAGTTTATTTGCGCCAAGTATGACGCATACCCAAATAAAAAAATCACAAAATTGGTGGCGTGTAGAGACACTAGGGTTGTTGGATTTAATTCCACAGTTTCAAATCTCTACGGTATATTGTTACGTGTGTAGAAGGCTACTCAGCTCACGAATGAACATATTTTCTTCAGAGTTACGCTACACCACGGATAGCTCTAAGTTTATCCACCTAGACATGGGTAATAGAACTTGGTCGGGCAAGTTATAGTTCCAGTTCTGCCATAATGTCGTCCGAATTTGCATGATATAGGCCCTTAAGCATCAGTAGCGAAAACTCCACCTGCCAGGGTTGCGAACCTACCAGCGTTGCGGAATTTGTCCGAAAGAGTCACTGCGGCCCTGGAAAACAAAGGACATTTCGCACAATTGGTGTAACAATGGCGTAATTAAACTTTTAGAAATTTTACAGGAGATGCCGTCAAAGATTCAAATTAAAGGTATTGCGTTTTGGCGAGACTTATTGCGATTGTAGTGGTTTTTAAAGTAAATTTAATGTGTATTTTTTATTATAGTCCAAATCGACACTGTACATTGTAGATAACCTAGGTTACAGGCAAAAATAAGACAAGGTACCTGTAAATATGCCACTGTTGCTTCAGAATTCAATATAAAAAATAACGAAATTCTCAACTCTACAACGACACTCACGCCATCTCGCGGCAAATCACCACAAATTCAATTCTGTCGATGTTTTCCCTATGTAAATAGTATTTCCGCACATTTGACATAATTAAACTTGTTTTCTAAAAAAGTGTAGTTACGCCATTGTTGCACCAAATGAGCGATTTGGAGAAACACAGATGAGTTTAGTCAGTAAGAGTCTGATACTCTCTTTTGCACAGAGAGGAAGGATTTATCTGATGATTTCCCATCCTTAAAAAACGGTGAGTACTCCAGAGTTTGAAATAGTAGAAAAACTACCTACAAATTACAAGTTTCTAACGAGTTAGATTGTGAAAAAAAAAAACACTACAAAGTAAAAAATAACTTTAATTTCGGAAGTCGGTATTTTTGTTATTTTCTTCGTATTTTGACATCGACTTCCGAAATTAAAGTAATTTTTTACTTTGTTGTGTTTTTTTTTACTTATTTGGAATTCGGTTGTATTTTTTTGTAAAATGTTTTTATTTTTCACTTTTTAGTGGTACCCCATGCTTAATTAACAACACCACTGCTAAAACTCTGAAAAGCAAAATACGAAATTCCGATTACTTGGATGACAAAAAACCATCATCATCCAAGTTAACGAATTCCAGCTATTTCGATTTAAAATCCAAACTTCTAAAATTTAAATGGGACCAATCTACAAGTATATCCTTTGAGATAAAATAAGAATTTTTCAAATACGTTCTTAATTGACGGAGTTATGAGGTAACAAACAAAAGAAAAAAAAAACATACAACCGAATTGAGAACCTCCTCCTTTTTGGGAAGTCGGTTAAAAATTGTTTCATGACTCGTTAAGCATTGGAGCTACAGCAAAATTATGCACGCTAGCAAAGTTTATTTTCCCATTACACTATAAACATGTTATTGCCGTATTTCAGTTTGTCAACATGCTATTAGGATAATAACTCATTCCTGTTACAACAACACGTCACAGGTCACACTGACGGACAAACATGCATACAAAAACATAGGGGAGTGGTCATTAGAGCGACAATTTAAAGTTTGTGTATAAAAATATAGAATAGAATAATATCTAAAATTTTATGAAAATTAAATTTATTTAGATTAGATTTAGGTAACAAATAGTTCCTTCTAGTCTAGAATACACGAGGCTAGAAAGAGCTCTCAAGCTAATGTTACTAAATTTTGCCAATTTATTTTAAATAGTAATTTTTAATATGCTTTCAATCAATAAAATTAGATAATATAGTTTCCCTCATTTTTGTATGCGCACATTATAAAGACTCACACTGAATATATACACGACTAATTTCATCACCGCTTCATTTCTAGGCTAAAAAGCTAGAGTTAAATCTTCATGGGATGAGGTTTTTTAGAGCTTTTTAGCCAGTAGTAGTACACCCCACCGCTGAATTTACTAATCTAGGATGTATACTAGCTTCATGAAGCCATTGAAGCTAGTTTCTATTGGCTAGCGAGAATCACGGATATGTTAAAAAATACCCCCCGAATTGAGAACCTCCTCCTTTTTGGGAAGTCAGTTAATAAGGGCTCACCGAGCAGCTTATGGCTACATAACAACAGCCGCACAGGTTGATCTTCAAGGTTAAGCAACGCTTGCCAAGGTTGGTCTGTGGCTGGGTGACCATCTTAACATAATATGTTAAGATGGTCACCCAGCCACAGACCAACGTGCTTTCCGAGGCATGGAGAAAAATCGATATTTTCGAGTTTTCTCCATGCCTCGGAAAGCACGTTAAGCCGTTAGTCCCTGCTGCCATTTGTAGATCTTTGGCAGTCGTTACGGATTGTCAGAAGGATCTGACTCAGTCTTGCCAAGAAGTACCGTATTTCCCAGTTAATGAGTAGCGGCGGTCTGGTAGGCAGCCCATCCACGCAAAGTACTGGTATTCAGCTAAATCCGGTTTGAATGGAAACCGACCCCAATGTAGTTGGGAAAAGGCTAGGCAGATGAGTTAATAAAGGTTCACCCCCTGCCTTTTAGTGAACGTTACTAAATAAATCAACTAATAAGGTCACAATGACATAATGAGCCATTTGATGATCAAAAAATATCTTTGTTAAGCAACCCAATGGATGGAAGGGGGTCTAAATATTAAATCGGCTTCTCCTAAACAAATTTCCAGTACATAAATTCTATCTGATAGTTTACACAGGAAATTAATGGCTGATGCCTCAGGAACGAAGGAAGTGTTAAGCTTTGTATTAATATAAATTAAGTTTAGATAGGAGAGGATTTCAGGATTTACCTCAAGTTTAACCTTAGAAATGTTAGGAGATGTAGTTAGGCTTTTAAGTACGTTCCACTGTGGAAATTTAAGTTAAAGCCACACAACACAACACGTTTACATTCAAGTCGCATTCGCATCTCAATGTCAAAACGTTTGAAAAGGTATTCTGCTAAGCTTAAATAGCTAATTACAGTTGAAGTTTCAGGGAATGATATTGCAAATTGATTTTTACGAAGAAATGTTCTAAAACGGTATTCTGCTAATTTTCAACCTGAACGCCATAATTATGACTGTGAGACAAAAAAAAAGTATTCTGTAAGTACGGATTCGTTATGTCAAAGGCTATTATTTTTCCCGGAAAAAGTATGATTCCTGCCGGAAAGACTACAGGAACGAAGCTGCGAATAATGGCTAGTTTTGAAATATGAACATTTTAAAACTATTCAAATTTCAATTTTTAGTAAAAATACAGCCGTCCAAAGCGCCAATTGTTCAAATTGATTCAAATCAAATCAAATCATTTATTTAAATTTCTTATCTCTAAATTACACTGTAGTATATAAAATAATTTTGTAACTAACAATAGCTTCTCTGTTTCTTCGTAGTCCATGTTTTATAGGACTTCCTTTATGAGTTCTTTACAATGACTGTACTTAAGCGCATAAATGTCCCTTAGAGCATTGAGTCTATTGTATAGTAATTTTGACTAGTTAATATATTTTATAATTTTGATTGACTGTTGTTAGACCTAAGAAATAGAATAAAATGTTAGGTACGATTCCATTTCGGCCTGGCAACCTCTCAACCCGTACTACAAATCGTTGAAGTCTCTCAACCACGTCTGGAGACAGTAAACTCACATTACGTCACAATAAACAGACTGTGAAAAAAAAAATAAAGCTTCCAATGCTGAGAATAAATAAGACGAGCTAATAAAGCAGGATACCGAGACGCGAAGAGCTCACAAACGTTGTGTTGTTTCGAAAATCCGGATTTATTTTGACAGAAACAAGTACTTTTATTTTTTTATTTGAGATGCAGTCGTTTCTGTAGGGATGCGAAAAGGCGCCACATACATAACTCAATTGATAATCTCAACCCAACACAAGTATGGCAATTTTTAAAGACTCTTGGCATTGGGAAAGCCTCGTGCAAGAGTGCTTCTGATAAGATGGACCTCAATGCACTTAATGTGCACTTTTCTAAGTCTCCAATTATACTCGAAAACCATGTAAAATCATCCACTCTCAACGATCTTGCTAATCTTCCTTTGCCTTCAAATACTTCATTCTCTTTCCACCCAATTACTGAACTAGATATTAAGAATTGTATCCTATCCATCTCCACTAAGGCGGTAGGTGACGATGGCCTTCAGCTCCAAATGTTCCTACCCATTTTAAGTGAAATAGTTCCTGTCATAACCTACATAGTAAACTTTTCCCTCTTCACTAATTCCTTTCCGTCAGCGTGGAAAAAGGCGCACGTCTTACCGCTTCCTAAAGTAGCCAATCCCTCCTCACCATCCCATTTCCGTCCTATATCCATCCTCCCGGTCCTCTCCAAAGTCCTCGAGAGTGTTTTTCAGAAGCAACTGTCTAGTTATCTGTCCTCTAATAGCCTGCTGAGTCCTTACCAATCTGGCTTCCGACCTGGCCATAGCACTGTGACTACTCTAGTCAAAATAACTGACGACATAAGGCTGGCTATGGAGAATAAGTGTCTAACGGCTTTGGTTTTACTGGACTTCAGCAGTGCCTTTAACTCAGTTGACTTTGACATCCTCCTAGGAATCCTTTCCTCTCTTAATGTCTCTGCACCAGTAATTGAGTGGTTCAAATCTTATCTTCGGGGCCGCTCACAGTCTGTTCAATCTGATGAGGAGTCCTCTGAATGGTGTGAATTGGCTGCGGGCGTTCCTCAAGGTGGCGTCCTTTCTCCTCTTCTCTTCTCAGTTTTTATAAACGCCATCACAAAGGTCCTAACTTCTAACTATCATCTCTATGCAGACGACTTGCAGTTATATCGACATTTTAAAGTAGGTGAACTGGTTGAGGCTGTGGCTGCCATCAATTATGACCTTAAAAATATCAACAGGTGGGCTAGGTCTTTTGGACTCTTACTGAATCCGTCAGAATCTCAGGCGCTCATTATTGGTGGCAGATACATGCTTAACTTATTAGATAGCCAGACTCTGCCGCCAGTAGTATATGATTCGGTGCCCATTTTGTATTCCAAGAGTGCTAAAAACCTAGGCGTTCATATTGACACTAACCTCTCTTGGGAGGTTCATATTGGTGAGGTTAGTAAAAAGGTTTTCCACTCGTTCCAGTCTCTTAAACGTCTCCAAAAATTCCTACCATTTCAAACTAAGGTCAGCCTTGCGCAATCTCTTCTTCTACCGCTCATAGACTATGCGGATGTTTGCTTTCTAGATGCAACAGAGGTACTCCTAAACAAACTCGAGCGGCTGCAGAACTTGTGCATTCGCTTTATTTTTGGCCTCCGCAAATATGACCATGTATCGGAGTTTCGGACCAGATTGAAGTGGCTGCCAATTCGGCGTCGACGAGATACCCATATCCTATCCCTTCTCTATACTATCCTGCACAATCCCAATTCTCCTCAATATCTTCGTGAACGCTTTGAGTACCTCATTCCAAGGGGTAAACCCTGTCGCACTGCCACTTCTCTTCTCCTGCGAACTCCGCGTCACACTTCCAGCCGCTATGACGGCTCCTTCTCAGTTACTGCAGTGCGTCTCTGGAACTCTCTTCCACACTCTCTACGCGACAGCCCTTCTATTGATGTCTTCAAGAGGAAAATTAAAGAGCATTTCCTTTCACAATGACATAATATTAGTAGATTTGTATATTTATTTATACATATATATAGTAGGAATATATATATTTATGTATGTTATGTATGTAGTAATATTTATCTATAGGTATTATTTGTACACTGGATCCTACCCTCTATGATTAACTTTCTCTATCACTCAAAGGTTTGCTGGGAGAAAACTCAACTTTGAGTTAAGCTCGCCTTTGTACATGTACTTTACTATGGCTGTATCATAAAAGTTGTTTTGGTGTACAATAAAGAATTAAGAATTGAGATGGGTTTGCTCTTGACTCCAGTCTTGGTCAGAAATTACAGAGACAAAGTTTACGATGGAGTGAGCTTACCCAGAAGGAGCCTGTTCACTCTAACTTTGAAAAGATTAGGGTTGTAAGCGTAAATTCTAAAAACACAAAAAAATCTATGACAGTTAAATTTTTTCAAGGTGTTCTTCGTCTGATTATATCTCCTGCGCCTACGCCTCCTCGCAGGAGAAAATTGACATTAAGTAAATTAAATTTCTTTCAAAAAGGTTTTTCATAACCGTTTTGAACGACTATTGCAGTTTTTTATTTTTTATTTTATCAAACAAACATATAACAATTTCAAGAGGGAAGAACATTAAAAAAACGGCCAAGTACGAGTTGGACTAACGCACGAAGGGTTTAGTTCTATTACATATTTATTTTATTCTAATTTCTAGTACTTGTTGTAGCGGTAACAGAAATACATCCTTTGCGAAAATTACAACAGTCTAACTCACGGTTCATGAGATACATCCTGGTGACAGACAAAGCGGAGTCGGAAACGGGACCCTATTACTAATAATAGGTTCCCGTTTTACCCTAAAAAATAAGTACAGAGAGTTATAGTTAGCAAAAAAGTGTATGGAGGGAATGCGGTACAAAGAGTAAACCTCCATTGAAAAGGGCGGATCCTCCGGTCGGACGGTTGTTGTGATCGGTGTAGGCAAATGCCCGATAGTTGATATTCGGACTGTTGTATATATGTTTAAATCGCTCGGTAAACTCTCATACCGTGATTTATTTTGTAGTACTTTGCTCCTTGTTGAATAGATGGCCTTGCTATTCATTTTGTTGCGATTTAGATTTGTTCCGTTGGTTTTTCTTATGGTGGCATTGATGCCGCTACAAGTGCCTACATCATAAACTTACGCGTTTTTTCATTGGACCCCTATACAGAATCTTGTACTTACACTCCTTTTTTTGCTTTATTTACGTAATTATAGTAGTAACATCGTCTTTTTCTTCCTCTCCTTATGCACTTAAATGGGGTCGAGTCTCCTCACTTTCCTGCGCCAAGTCAAGCGATCTTGGGTACTCGTTTCGTGCAATCGGACTTTTTTAAGGTATCAGTCAATGGCGGACGACCTCTTCCTTTCTTTCGTTCTGAGAGCTTCTATGCAGTTTGTACTACATGGTCTTCGCTTCGTCTTCCCAGCGGAGGCGATACATACTAGTGTAGTAGTAATACTAGTATTTCATTAAAATAAGTAACAAAAGGGTGTAACAAATTTCAAGCAAAATATTCACACGTCGCGCTTTTGTTTCCTCCATACGCAAAGGTCAAATCTCTCAAAAAGCCATAAGAAATGTAAGAGCCATCGCGATATGCCAAGAGCCACAAAAACTGGCGACAGTAAAAACTGTTTACGATCTCCCCCATCATGTCTAACTGGGAGGAAATGTTGTCTTAAAGCTTCAGCAAGCCGTAAAATAACCGTAAATAAATTACCAGTTAAAATGTTTACATTGGACGAAGATCAGGGTGAAATTTTCGTTTAAATATTGAGAGGTCCGACGAAAACGTAATTGGCCTTGATCGTGGCCTTGTTTCACTGATTTTTTCCATGAATTTGATTAAAGAAAGTTTAGATTTTACTCGTCATCATTTAGAATTTTTAAACCGTGTCTAAAATCCTAAAATTCTCACAGAATAATTTGTTAAACTAGCTGGAATAAAAATAAGTCATAAATAATTTACCTGTTAAAATGTTTACACTGGACGAAGATCAGGGTGAAATTTTCGTATAAACCTTGAGGTTCCGTCGAAAACGTTATTAGCCTTGATCGTTGACCTTGTTTCGCTAAATTTTCTCAATATTTCTCCATCCTTTGACCCTGTGGGCTTTGTTTTAAGATACTGTAGGTTCTCTCGTCATCTTCAAGTTCATCATTATTACCGTGTCTGAAATTCTAATGGTAAATATCGTTACGTAGTTTACGATGGAGTGAGCTTACCCAGAAGGAGCCTGTTCACTCTAACTTTGAAAAGATTAGGGTTGTAAGCGTAAATTCTAAAAACACAAAAAAATCTATGACAGTTAAATTTTTTCAAGGTGTTCTTCGTCTGATTATATCTCCTGCGCCTACGCCTCCTCGCAGGAGAAAATTGACATTAAGTAAATTAAATTTCTTTCAAAAAGGTTTTTCATAACCGTTTTGAACGACTATTGCAGTTTTTTATTTTTTATTTTATCAAACAAACATATAACAATTTCAAGAGGGAAGAACATTAAAAAAACGGCCAAGTACGAGTTGGACTAACGCACGAAGGGTTTAGTTCTATTACATATTTATTTTATTCTAATTTCTAGTACTTGTTGTAGCGGTAACAGAAATACATCCTTTGCGAAAATTACAACAGTCTAACTCACGGTTCATGAGATACATCCTGGTGACAGACAAAGCGGAGTCGGAAACGGGACCCTATTACTAATAATAGGTTCCCGTTTTACCCTAAAAAATAAGTACAGAGAGTTATAGTTAGCAAAAAAGTGTATGGAGGGAATGCGGTACAAAGAGTAAACCTCCATTGAAAAGGGCGGATCCTCCGGTCGGACGGTTGTTGTGATCGGTGTAGGCAAATGCCCGATAGTTGATATTCGGACTGTTGTATATATGTTTAAATCGCTCGGTAAACTCTCATACCGTGATTTATTTTGTAGTACTTTGCTCCTTGTTGAATAGATGGCCTTGCTATTCATTTTGTTGCGATTTAGATTTGTTCCGTTGGTTTTTCTTATGGTGGCATTGATGCCGCTACAAGTGCCTACATCATAAACTTACGCGTTTTTTCATTGGACCCCTATACAGAATCTTGTACTTACACTCCTTTTTTTGCTTTATTTACGTAATTATAGTAGTAACATCGTCTTTTTCTTCCTCTCCTTATGCACTTAAATGGGGTCGAGTCTCCTCACTTTCCTGCGCCAAGTCAAGCGATCTTGGGTACTCGTTTCGTGCAATCGGACTTTTTTAAGGTATCAGTCAATGGCGGACGACCTCTTCCTTTCTTTCGTTCTGAGAGCTTCTATGCAGTTTGTACTACATGGTCTTCGCTTCGTCTTCCCAGCGGAGGCGATACATACTAGTGTAGTAGTAATACTAGTATTTCATTAAAATAAGTAACAAAAGGGTGTAACAAATTTCAAGCAAAATATTCACACGTCGCGCTTTTGTTTCCTCCATACGCAAAGGTCAAATCTCTCAAAAAGCCATAAGAAATGTAAGAGCCATCGCGATATGCCAAGAGCCACAAAAACTGGCGACAGTAAAAACTGTTTACGATCTCCCCCATCATGTCTAACTGGGAGGAAATGTTGTCTTAAAGCTTCAGCAAGCCGTAAAATAACCGTAAATAAATTACCAGTTAAAATGTTTACATTGGACGAAGATCAGGGTGAAATTTTCGTTTAAATATTGAGAGGTCCGACGAAAACGTAATTGGCCTTGATCGTGGCCTTGTTTCACTGATTTTTTCCATGAATTTGATTAAAGAAAGTTTAGATTTTACTCGTCATCATTTAGAATTTTTAAACCGTGTCTAAAATCCTAAAATTCTCACAGAATAATTTGTTAAACTAGCTGGAATAAAAATAAGTCATAAATAATTTACCTGTTAAAATGTTTACACTGGACGAAGATCAGGGTGAAATTTTCGTATAAACCTTGAGGTTCCGTCGAAAACGTTATTAGCCTTGATCGTTGACCTTGTTTCGCTAAATTTTCTCAATATTTCTCCATCCTTTGACCCTGTGGGCTTTGTTTTAAGATACTGTAGGTTCTCTCGTCATCTTCAAGTTCATCATTATTACCGTGTCTGAAATTCTAATGGTAAATATCCTATTCCGGTAATTGTATAACTGGGTGAAATTTTACTTGAAGTTACAAAGTCATAACAAGATTAACATTGTCGCTGTGGTAGTTTTCCCAGCAAAAATAAATATTTTTAATGGCGTTGCGTTGTAATTTCTGGTGTTTTTATTTCAAGAGTTCTAGTTCCTAAACTCATAATTTTGAACACTATGGGATTACCCCAAAATCGCGAAAAGCAAATCGACTGCCCCATACATAATTGTTCGCAAAACTCGACTAAACGTTCTTTTACACGTTCTATTTAATTTATAACATCATTGCTCTCTAGCTAAGCCGAAATCTTTAAGGAAAAATATCGCCAATATTAACGTTCATTCATTTTTATTCTAAAGCAAGACCGATCGTCTCGCCCCCAATTTTCTTTATCTTCGTTTACTTGCCTGATGACGTGAATTACCATAATATTATTAAGAACAGATATCAGATCTGATCTACAAGGCTTTGTTTTTGTCTAGAATCTTCGATATACTAACGTTCTTTGCCTCGTTATTTGAGACTTTGGAGCACGGTTACACGTCTCACGTCCTCCTTTATCTTGAGAAAGTATTTCCTATAAACTTTATAATAAAATGAAGATAGTAGAAACTTTTTAATAAAAATTGCTTTTGTTTTTATTTTTTAATTCAAGCAGTGTAATTAAAAGTCCTTCTGATAAATGTTATTTATTTCCCAAAATGGTTCTTGAGGTTTTTGAGATCATTGAGCTTTATGAGATTTACCACCACAAAATAGTGAACAAAAATCTCACCCATTGATCCTCTTTGGGTATTTAATTAAATAGATGTGGCCGGTGTTTCCATACAGACTACCTCTGAGCTGAAATACCAATAAATACTCAATGGAGAAATCTTTTTAAAATTATTATAATAATATTATGAGAACCATGTAAATAAATATCTGAGACGGTCTTTTGAGAAACAGACCACACATCTAATACCTAAATACATCCCCAAAGAATCCTGTACCTACAGCTTAAAAAAAACATGCTCGTACAATTTGTATCATGAAACACTCCCATCGCCATGTACAAATGAAATAACACCCAATGCTGATTATTAGGATGCTATTTATTTTTCTTAAGTATAAACTTTTTTTAGGGTTCCGTACACAAAGGGACTACCCGTTGGTCTGACTGAGTAAAGACACTCACCGGCCGACCAAAAGCAGAAACTTTTAAAACCCCCGAGGACAGGAAAACTTGAAAAAGTGTACTGCACCGAGTGACCTCAGACCAGATACGTTTTTTTTTGTCGATGGCCACTCGCTACGAACTTTAAAAGGTTGTAGCTACTTAACCGGACTTGCCTGTGTGGGCCTAGGTGAATTTAAGGCCCCCAAGGCCCCCTTTAAGGCCGAGGCTATATACTAAGTACTAAAGCTCAGTTCACAGAGGGCACCCCTGTGAGGTACGGACCTCGGCTCAGCGGCGTCCTTTATGGGAGGGCAGCAAGGGACTGGCTGGGTCATGATTTAATTATTTGGGGAGTTTAAATCGAACGGCTCAGCTTCGCGGGCTGGCTCGTTTGGCAAAAGACAGTGGGAGAATTACAGGGGCGTCGCGATGGACCTCGGCGGCAAGGTCAGAAAACGGAACGCGGTTCAGACTAGATACGACCGTCTACAATGAAGATTACGACTAAGAAGAAGACCCAAAGGGCAACCAATGGAACTCTATTACTAGCCTTCGTTTTCCGTTCGTCTGTCCGTCCATTCGTCGTCCATCCTTCTGTCTGTCAGTGGGATAGCCCACTCAAGAACCGTAATACATTATACATACATATAAGACAGTTGAGATTTTCACTAAGTATTTATGCTTTTTGCCAATAGTACAACAAACTTTAATAATAAAAATTTTATTCAAAATTAATTATTACGAGAAATTTTTACACTTTGTGGAACGGAATCATTCGTCATAACAAGATTAACATTGTCGCGGTGGTAGTTTTCTCAGCAAAAATAAATATTTTTAATTGCGTAAATTGCCTAAACTCATAATTTTGAACACTGGGATTACCCCAAAATCGCGAAAAGCAAATCGACTGTCCCGTACATAATTGTTCGCAAAACTCGACCAAACGTTCTTTAACACGTTCTATTGTGTAAACGTTCTTTAACACGTTCTATTGTTGAGTTCTTTGGAACGGAATCATTCGTGTGAAAATTCGATTCGCACTTGGCTGTTTTTTTTTTCCTAAATTGGGTCTCTGAACTTCATTGAACGGAAACGTTCAGAACACTTTCATTCCTGCATCAACACAGAAAACTCTACAACTCAAAGATTACATTTCACTCGTGACGTAATAATTTCGCGACGTCATAATCACTCCCGGGCGAGAGAAACTTTTAAAAAGTTTAGTTGTAAAAGTCGACGGTTTTATTGGTTAATCCCAAAAGAATATTGTTAGTGCTATAATAATTTGGGAATTTTAGTAGTTCAGCGTTTGTTCCTTATGGTTCTTTGAAATCTGGTAACTTATGATTGTGATTGTTTTAGATGTAGCTAGCTTTTTCACACGACTTTGTACTCACATATCCCGTTTTATTTCGTTCCCGTAGGAATTTCGGGAATTTCATATAGTAAAAAGCCCTGTAATAATAACGAGTAATTTTTCAAGGTTCAATCTATCCCTTTCCTTAAACTTATTAAAACTACTTCAGTAGTTGAGGCGTAATAGAAACTCACAATAACTGACACATTCATGATATTAGGAAAGATTTGTCCAGTAAATAAATAGTCTCAAAGAATCACCAAAAACATTGTAACCCTCATCAAAGTTAAATACCGTAATCAGCGTTTCTGACATGCAGGTACCCTTAACAAAAACCATTTTGTAACGAAAATAAATGTGCCACGAACATTAACACATCTTAATAACCGACTGTCATTGTTTTTAAGCCCCCTAATAAGTCCCATCCCTCATTTGTCTTTATATCTTACGTCATGTGAAACCATTTAGCCCCAAAATCCGCCTACCCATGGTTCTTTTCATGGCATATAAAATAACATAAAGCTGGCATTTGCCCCGTCACTCTTTCCCTTGTTAAACACACCATACATCTTTCAATATAATAGCCAACGAGGTATAAAAAGGGTCATAGGAATAATCTGAAAGTTATTTTGGCAAAACAATGAATTTTGTTGGCGATTTGTACTTTGACATTTTTTGTACTTGAGAAAGAGCGCTTTAAAATAAAATTTAATGTGCTAAGATATAAATGACTAGATTCTCGGTTCTGCGTATGATTTCGTTTGCATGTTTTAATATCATCATTGGGTTGTGGATCACCGAAAGTTCATCAATGAACGCGATCTACTGAATGCGTTCAGTTTACTACGTCTAAGAGCTGTCCGTGTCATTATTTATTTATTAAAACTTTATGCACAAGTACAAACACTGTACAAAGGCGGACTTAATGTCATAAGCATTTTTTTACAGTGGTGCAGAGACAGCATGGTACGTGCAACATAAAGAAAAGACAAACCGAGAGGAAAAAAAAATAACAATCTATTATAAATACATAGATACATACACACACATAAACAAAATTAACAACGTAATTAAGAAAACAGGAATCCAACGTATTACCGCTGTAATGATTCTTGCAACTTCTTGCAAATATGCTCACGAGCCTTCAAAAACAAAACCACAAAACGAGCGACGACGAATAAATGACGATGAATATTGACGCTGACAGCTCTTAAACGCAGTTTAGATTTATTGATCGCGATCAGTTTCATTGGTGACCACGATCAAGCTGCGTTCACAAGTTGTCAGTGTCAATATTCCATAGAAAATAATGAGACTGACACCTCGTTAACGTTTTTCTTATGTTGATCGCGTTCAGTTTCAGTTTGATGAAATTCGCCCTTTAGTGTGTCGATTGTAGAATGGAAGTTGACGTCAACCGATAGTTTCTACTTCTATCTTCGATAATCCAAAGCTCACCAAACGATCAACATCGTTCGATGTCGATCGATGGCATCGATCGACGATCGTTTGATTAGTATAGTTACACACTTAGTCGGCTCCGTACTTCCAGACATTACCAAATACCGTGTTATTTTTTCCAGGCATCATCAACCAAAGACACGTTTTATGCAAAAAAAGACTCCTAAAAATTTTGCTACTCCACATTTGGGCGATTAATGCAAGCAAAAATAAACTGATTAGCAGATTGAATACCATATAAGCTTGAAAAACAGCTGGTCATTAAAAAAAAACTCCTGCATATGAACAAACAAATTTCTCTAACTGTAACATACTAACAATTAATTAATTCCCTGGAGAATAAACACACATTTCTGAACAATTAATTAAAATTGTTTGCGTTAAGCTAACCGAAATCCAAACAAGAGCCAAACAATTAAACGAACCAGTAGACACTGAGGCTGATCATTAACTAACTTCGCTTGAACTGGCCCCATTTGCTGATGAAGCAAACGATGTGTACAACCTCAGTTTAATATTATGTAGAACGTTCGACAGTTCGATTCCATATCCAGAATCGAAAGCTAAATAATTAAATATAATAGAATTCTATGAGAATCTTCTACACGAAATAGTCGTTATTTTATGCTGCAATCTGAATCATGTCATATCACCTATTCTGCCTAGGAATGAATTCCTTCTGAATAATACTGAACACCCGTTTTGAAATCAAATCAAAAGTAATGTATGAAAATTAGACCGTGAGTCAGCATTTTTTAAACGACATTTCGTCTAGGTCAGAAATGACAGAGACATAGTCGACGGTGGAGTGAGCTTACCCAGGAATAGCCTGTTCACTCTGACTTTGAAGAGATTAGGGTGGAATGTGTTCGGAAACACAGACGCAGTACACATTATAAAACCGTTTGGAAACGCTTATAGCAAATTAGAGGAATAACAATAAGGTAGGGATGGTGATTTACACTGCGTCTAGATGTCCATTGGTAGGGGGCCAGTGATATGAGGTCGTGGAGTTTATGGGCACACTCACTGAAGTACAACCTGTAGAAGTCCGACAAGCACGCAAACTTACGGCGATGAGCCAAGCTATGAAGCTTTTTTTTTGGGACAAACCCGCCACAAATTCCCGTCCACTGCATTTCCTGAAAGCCAGAATCAACAGTGGCGACCACCAGAAAACGCCAAGCTAATGAAGCCCGACGAGTCCCGGAGAAATGATTCAACTGTCTTGGATCCCGCAACGAAACTAATCAGAAGAGTACAGCGGAGGAGTAGGAAAAAAATAAATATAATTTCCACTTCCCTCCTTATCACGCAGGAGACAGATTAGAGCTAGTCCAATAGGCACCAAGGGAAATATACAACTGGGTTAAGCCCAGTTGCCAAGCACCACGGATTATAAATATTAAAACTAAAACTAATTGTCCTAAATTGTGAGCTACTTTTGATTCCAGTTATAGGTATGGCAAAATCGCCTGAACGCACGGAAATTTGTTGTGGTTCCTACAAGGTCCGTATAGTAAACTACTACAGATGTAACCTGAATACTATACTGAAGCTGTGAAGCTTGACTAACTTAAGTTTTGTTTCAGTATTCGTCCTGTGCTGGTCACCGTACATGATCTTCGACTTGCTGCAAGTGTACGGCTACGTCCCGGACACGCAGGGGAACATAGCCATCGCTTCGCTCATACAGAGCCTAGCACCGCTCAACTCAGCCGCCAACCCCGTCATCTACTTTATATTCTCGAACAGGATATTCATTAGCCTCAGGTGAGTTATTTTTTTAATATTTTCAATAAAATCTTACACTCCTGTAATATTTATGCTTCTTCATATACAAAGTGTCCACATCTATACTAAGAACTTGGATTTAAACAGACATACGGACCTTATCATTAACACTTCAGTAGGAAAGGCTGTTTTTTTTTAGTCTTGATAGGCACGCGTTTGACCACTGTCTCACCTGATGGTAAGCGATATTGTAGTATAAGATGGAACACGCTTGCCTAGAAGTGGCCTATTCAATCTTGACTTAAAGACTCCCAGGTTGTAGCTATCAGGAAACACATAGGGGAACATGGCCATCGCCTCGCTCATACAGAACCTAGCACCGTTCAACTCTGCAACCTACCCCGTCTCAAATAGGATATGTATTGGTATCACGTATCACTTGTTCAACCTAGGCCGTCGTCCTAAGATCAAGCAATCATCATGAGAGTACTCGATCATTTCTTCTACAAAACTAGAATATGCGTTTAAGGTACTACTTACACTTATATAGCTCTATTCAGCTTATGCCCATAGAAAACAGCAATTTTGTATGGCGTACGTATACGTTCAGCTCTCCGCGTTTATTCAGCTTTCGCGGCAAACAAGTTAGTATAAAATGAGGACAAATGTGTTAGTATCATGCGAGTGCTATAGATAGAGTTCAGTGCTGTTCTGCCGCAGACGCCTTGTGTTTTTCTATCTATAATATGTATGTATTTACAAAAAAATGTAGACAATGTATACATGTAGTTTATCAGCCATCTCGTTACCATAACACAAGCATTAGGTTGCTTAGCTTGGGACTATATGGCGTTGTGTGAAATGTCCAAGGATATTATTATTATTTTTACTTTCTCGGGTCCCTGGAGACCCGGTCCTTTGGTAGGCGTACGAGGGGCCAAAACCAGCTCGCAGAGGCCCCGTTAGACATTTCAAATTTAATGGGGCACCAACCAATGATTATCCCTGTATGCACTGAAAGTATTCCCAAGGACAATCCCCGGTTGGAGCAGTACTATTGCAGAATAATCATGGAAACAAAATGAAACGCTATGGGTTTGGGTGTTTTAGTGGACTTATATACTATACTTACGACGCTGTACGCGGCTGATAAAAGCAGAACTGTATAAGTGTGATCAAAATCGTTCAACGAAACGTGAATGGAGCTGAATAAGTGTGAGAAGTCCCTAAACACCCTTAAGGCCCTACTGGAGCCAAATCGTCCCCAACCGTCAGATTCCGTAAGGCCCGATTGGGGCCAAGCCAACTCACGCGATTTAAAGCTCTATTATTATATAACGAAAGGTCTTTGTCAAACAGTGATAAGCGCGTGGTGCTTGAAGGGGTTTTGACGTTTAGACATATGGGCGTTGTACGGGTGTTCACATGAATTAACGAGATTAAATATTATTATTATTTATTATATACTTTATTGTACACCTCATAACAAATACAGGAAAAACTTTGATCAAAACAAGTGTACAATGGGCGGTCTTATCGCACAGGGCAATCTCTTACAGACAACCTTTGGATGGATTTAGCGAAAGAAGTTAGATTTAGGGCGGTCAGTGTACAACATCATAAATATTATTAATTAGACACAATAATGTGAAACAACAATACAAAAGATAAAATAAGAATAATAATAAAATATATATACATACATATATATATATATATATATATATATATATACTAATAAATATCAGATATACAGTTTGGATAAAAATTATAGTGAGAGATAATGCTCCTTCACCATTTTTTTAAACGTTGGTAGCGTTTGAGCACGTCTCACATCTATAGGTAAAGCATTCCACAAACGAGCTGCTTGAATAGTAAATGATTTATCAAAGAACGATGTGGAATGCATGCGGATACTTAATTTAAGAGTTTCCGATGATCTCAAGGACCTAGAATGTGTGTCACAGAGAAACTGAAAGCGTTCTTTGAGATAAAAAGGAGTAGAAGGATTAAAGAGTACATTATAAAGCAGAGAAAGGATGTGGGCATTCCGGCGAAGGCGAATTGGAAGCCATTTGAGCTTAGTACGAAATTCAGAAACGTGGTCATACTTGCGTAAGCCAAATATGAACCTGATACAAAGATTTTGAAGTCGCTCAAGCTTGTCCAATTGGTCTTGGGAGAGATCAAGATAGCTGGCGTCAGCATAGTCCAAGATTGGAAGAAGAAGAGATTGTGCTATGGCAATTTTGGTGTTGATGGGAAGAAAATTACGAAGGCGTCTCAGAGAGCCCGCTGAGGCGAACAGTTTACGACTGACCTCCTGCAGTTGTTTAGTCCAGGAAAGAGTGCTGTCGATAAAAATCCCCAAGTTCTTCACAGTGTGAGTTATAGGAATAGTAGTGCTATTGAAGGAAACCTGGGGAAGTGTCGACCAATCAATCCTAGAGACGGTCCGAGAACTACCAACAACAATAACCTGCGTCTTAGCTGGATTGATCTTCAGCCCAAACTCAGTGCTCCATTCAGCTATTCGAGCAAGGTCTATATTAATATTCTCAATCGCATCAGATAGCTCTCCGAGAGGGGCTTGTGTGTAAATTTGGAGATCATCAGCATACAAGTGGTAGAAAGAAAACAGTTTTTTAGTTATACTATTAATAAAAAGTGCGAAAAGTAGAGGAGATAACACGCCACCCTGTGGCACACCGGCAGAGGTGTTACACCACGAAGAAAAAAATTCTTCAATGCAAATACGCTGCCGGCGGCCAAACAGGTAATCATGAAACCAGTCAATTACCGAAGGAGATATGTTAAAAGAGCGTAGAACTCCAAGCAAAATGTCGAAGTCAACAGTGTTAAAAGCATTGCTAAAATCAAGCAGAGCGAGTGCCGTTAACTTCCCCATTTCCATGCCGGATCTGATATCATCCATAATGTGTACAAGAGCTGAAGTAGTGCTGTGTCCAGGTCGAAAACCAGATTGGAAAGGATTTAACAGATTGTGCTTGGAAAGGAATGTGCTAAGTTGCTGATGGACAAGTTTTTCAAGGACTTTGGATAGGAATGGAAGGATGGAAATGGGACGATAGTCAGAGAAACATGCAGGATTTGATTTTTTAGGTAAAGGTATAACATAGGCGTCTTTCCAGGTTTGTGGAAATACCCTACTGCAAACAGAGAAGTTGAGGATGTAAATGAGGACCGGGAGAATGTTATCAAGGATGGGAATGATCATCTTACGACTGACACAGTCACTACCAATAGCGTTGGATGTAATCGATACAATACTCTTTTTAACATCACAAGCAGTGAATTGACTAATGACAAAAGGGGAATAATCAGGTATCGGAAGGTTTGAAAGATGACTTAGTGTGGCAGCTTTGGTGGCTCTATCTAGTAAGGGCGAAGTAGAAAAATGACTATTAAGTAAGTTGAAGTCTAAGTCCTTAGGAATCCTGTCATGAGACTTTTTTCCAATACCTAATGATTTGAGAAAACTCCAGACCTTAGCTGGATCACCATTTTGAACAGAACTATGGATATGTTGGCGGTTTGCGTTCCTACACACCTTGTTGCAGTGGTTTCTAATTGTGACGTATTTTTCCCTGTTGATGTCGTTGGGCCGAATTTTATACTTAAACTTCGCGGCTGCTTTTTTCCTTAGCAAAAGTTTAATCTCATCATTCAGCCATGGCGCAGGGAGATGCTTTACTCTCACAGCTCGAATAGGTGCATGTTTATCGTAGAGCTGAATTAGGGTAGACGTCAAGATATCAACTTGTTCGTCGACGGACGAGGATGTGACAAGAGGCGTCCAGTCAATGCTGCTGGCATCCTCTCGAAGACGATCAATGTTCATCCCGTCAAAATTGCGAAGCAAAAGAGTTTTGGACTTATGCTTAGGTGGGCGAATTTTAAAGGAGGTGAAAATCAGGTCATGATAGGAAAAGGCGTCAGCTGAACATTGACCATGTTTAGCGACGTGATCAAGAGAAGATACAAAAATAAGATCGAGAAGTGAGGGAGCAGAGTTAGGAAAATGATGAGTGGCACCAAGATCGAGAATAGAGAGATTGGTTGATTCAATTATGCGGCGTAGAGAAGAAGAGCGGGAGTCATTTTTAAGGAGACATGTATTAAAGTCGCCCATTATAATGGTATGACTGTAAGAGGGAATTAAAGATTCTAAAATACGTTCAAAAGAAGAGAAGAAATTAATACGAAGAGAAGGACAGTAGTAGACCCCAAGAAGTATCTTAGAATGATTTAGTTCAACTTCCAGGAAAAGATGTTCACCGGCGTTCGGTGGGGGCAGCTGAGTGGACATGTTAACAACGGAAAAGGGAATGTAGTCACGGAGGTAAATAGCCACCCCACCACCACCACCAACCGCGCGATCATTCCTGATGAGTTGAAAACCTGGAAGAGAGTAGGAGGAAGACGGAAGACAAGGTTTAAACCACGATTCAGACACAAGAATCGCATGAATATTCTTACAGTCAAAATTGGCCAGCATATCAGCGAAATGAGCCGGAATGCTTTGGGCATTTATGTGGACCACATTAAAGTTCTTGGATACATCGGAAAATACAGAGACGAGAGTGTCGGCTAAAGAAGGAACACTTACGAAACTGTCATCGTAACTATTTATAGAAAAAAAAGTATCAGTATCACTGCTACAGCCAGGGCTGAGCATATAATTATATAAAAATAAAATATTTTATAACAAAATACAATTATAAAGTTAACATCCACCTGCCAGTTGTGCTTAACACAAGAGTAAATGTGAACATAATTAACAGGTAAAAGAAAAATGAAATTTAAAAATGAATTTACAAGTTTAGTATACCAACACAAAAATGATCGGAGAAAATCTAGTAGTAGAGTAGGACCGTGTAACGGAACGTAATTAAAGCAGTGTTCAAGGTTGTCAGTGCAGTGATATGGAACGCAAATAATGAAGTGACATTTAGAAAGTGACATTTGACATGACATTGATTTGATTGAAAACGAAAAACAATACGGTATAAACAGAAGTGAAGATTAAAATAAGTTTCAAAGAATGGACAATTATAACTTATACTGAACTGCCTACAGGCAGCAGATAAAACCTACCTACCACCTGGACTATTTAAAAGAAAAAGAAAAACAAATACCTAATGGAGTATCACTTTCTAGCTACAGCACGCTTGGTTTTAACTGCAGCGACCTTTCCTACAGTGACGGGTTGAACGATGCTAGTCTCCGGCTGTCCTGAGGGCTGCTCCGGCTGTGTGATTTTGTTGAGATCATCAAAGGAAGTGACTCGATGCCGCGTTCCTTTCGAATCTAGGACGAAGATAGCGCCTGCCGTAGTCCAGCATTGGGTCACACCAAATCTGTCCCGCGCCGCCATGAAGACATTGTGCCTAGATTTTGTCAGGAACTCCGAGACGGTGATGCCAGACCCTTTCAACTTAGTTTTGCCAAACCAGATTTTATCCCGGAGAGCTACATCATGTAATTTGAAGAGGATTGGTCGGGGTTTGTGAGATGTACTGCGCCCCATCCTGTGACACCGCTTGATACTAGACATAGTCAAGTCCAACTGCAGATGCCGCTTGATTATTTGAGCCACTGCCTGTGCAGTCACCTCGTCTTGTTCCTCCGACACACCATGCAGCAGTAGGATTTTCCGCCTCCCACGCATCTCCATACTATCGAGGCTTTGTGCAAGAATGCCAACTTGCTGCTGGAGAGTACTTATTGCCTGAACAATAAAAGTCCGGAAAGATGCAAACTCTGTTGCCAAACCTGAGGTGGTTATTGTAGTGGTACCTGGACTCTTCTGAAGCTCCTTCTCAAATTCTGTCATCCTTTGACTGAACATAGTGCTCAAATCACTGATTGTGCGGTTAATTGCCTCCATTGTGCGTGTTGTTTTAAAATTATTTTGTGTTTCGGAGCTGAAAACACTTCACTGGCAGGTAGAGATGATTAACTAATGTTTTGTATCATTTATGTTTAAAACTTATTAATATTAATATTTTTAATTAAAATTTTCAATTAAGAGTTCAAATTTAGCTGTTTACTCTTGACTACCCACTTTTTTCCCCAATAAAATAATAAAATTTTTTAAATACAACAAATAGCAAACTTAGATTTTTACGATAACAAAGAACAGGAAACGCCTTTTCTTTGATTCAAAGATATGCTTACTAGCAATCCTCTAACTCCAAATCTAGCAGTTTTAGGATTCCTATACGTTAATCAAATTCAAAAGAAAATTGGCCAAGGTGACAAACTGCTAAAAGTAAACTAAATTTTTCTTCCTTCTAGGATCCCAAGTAAAGACTTTATAAAATTCAGCCTAAGTATAAAATAAGATACTTTATAAAACGAGCCTTTATTAAAGTAATCTCGCTAATAATGAAAATGTTTTGCGTAAAAAATGGTGTGCGGAGGAAATAATGATAAGTAACTCCGCATAATTTACACATTTCCAGAGATAATGGTATGGGTTTTTTGAGATGTGGCATGATAATAAACTTTTTAGGCCGTTACCATGGAAAAGAAGATTTTACACATATTAGCCTTAAGGAGGAGCTCGTGGCTAAATAATAACAGCCGCAGCACGGGTCAATCTTTAAGGTTAAGCAACGCATGTCAAGGTTGGTTTGGGGATGGGTGACCATCTTAAAATACCAAGTTTCCTCCATGCCTCGGAAAGTTAGCTAAGCCGTTGTTCTAGGCTGTTATTTGTAGATCTTAGGGGGTCGTTACGGATTGCGCCACAACCGGCGGAGATGAAGTTCGTTCCTTGAGAGAGGCCATGGTAGAGCGGACAAATTTGACCTTAAGCCTTGTCTCCCAGTGGGGTGACGACAATCTGGTCTCTTTTAACGCCACCAAAACACAGGCGTGTCTCTTTACCGCAAAAAGGAGATGTTTCAACCAAACTCCTATTTTTCGGGGTGCATCTATTCCAGTGACTGATCGGCTCGAGCTCCTAGGCATGGAGCTGTCATCCAGTCTCAACTTCGGCGCCACCATTGAGTGCAAAGCCCAAACTGCGGCCAAAAAGCTGGGCATCCTAAATAGGGTGAAGCGATACTTCAAGCCTGAGCAGCTTTTGACTCTTTATAAAGCACAAGTCCGATCCTGCATGGAGTATTGCAGCCACCTTTGGGATGGCTCAGCTAAGTATCAGCTTGCCGCGCTTGACTCGGTGGAACGCAGAGCTAAGAGGCTCATTGGTGACGTAAAACTGTTGGATACCAAGCTACACAGCTTGGCTCATCGCCGCAAGGTTGCCTGTTTGTCGGTCTTCTACAGACTGTACTTCGGAGAGTGTGCCCAGGAACTCCACGACCTCATCCCACCAGCCCCCTTCTACCATCGGACATCCAGACGCACTGCAACTTGCCATCCCTACCTTGTTGCTATTCCACCAACTCGCACTAAGCGCTTCAAAGCGTCTTTCATAATGCGCACAGCAAAGGAGTGGAACTCTTTGCCTGCGTTTGTGTTTCCGAATGCTTACAACCCTAATCTTTTCAAAGTTAGAGTGAACAGGCTACTTCTGGGTAAGCTCGCTCCATCGTAGACTTTGTCTCTGTCATCTCTGACCAAGACTAGAGTCAAGAGCAAACCCATACCAAGTAAAAAAAAAAAAAAAAAAAAAATTGTCAGATGCCAGTAAATCTGACTCCAGTCTTACTAAGAAGTACCGTGTTACCCAGTTACTTGGTTGTGGAGGTCTGTTAGGCAGCCGCTCTACGTAAAACACTGGTATTCAGCTAAATCCGGTTTGACTGAAAGCCGACCCCAGTATAGTTTTGAAAAGGTTGGGCAGATGATGATATTACCCTTAATTATAAAACCCGTTATGTGCAAGTCGGATTTGAACACGAAAATTTCCGTACCATAAAACGAAATCACTATGTTTCTAACTTCGGGGACCATATACGAGAAACTATTTTTTTATTTCATTTATATTATTGGTTGGTCTAACGGCAACAGAAAAAAAATTTCAACAGTCTACCTAACGGTTCATGAGATAAAGTCCGCTGACAAACATGTGGACGGACCGACAGACAGCGGAATCTTAGTAATAGGGTCCCGTTGGTACTTTTCGGATACGAAAACCTTAAAACTGATTAACTAGTACTCAAACTTAGCATAATTATGGCAAATAAAACTATTCAATAAACAAAAAAAACTTTATTTGAACGACATGATCCATGACTATTTTGTTTGTATGAACTTGACGTGCAAATAACATTAGCTAAGAACAAGGAGTTAGGTAAAAATGCTGATCAGTATTTAAACTAATCGTGTTTTTTTTGTAAATGAGGCCCATAATTAAGATAAGATAAGGTGCAGACAAAATATTCGCAGCTTTAAAAATATATTTTAAAACAGAAGCAGAACAATTTAGAAGTTATTATTATTTTACTTCCAAACGAATTCCCAACAAACGTAAATAATTATTACAAACAAAATAATTATTAATCACCACGTCATTTACACTAAATACAACTCGTAACGGTTTAGAACAAATTCAAATATAAATGCCGCCCATCGATCAAACAAAAACTTTAATGACAATATCAGAATTAATCATTGTTTCGGTCCATTTGTTCGGCTTAAACGATATTTAGAATTTATATTATCCCTTAAAACTCATTTTGTAAAGTTTCCTTCGTTCTCGACAACTCAAGTGATTTGAAAAAGGTCCACACTGAAAATTTTCTACGTTAAATTAAGAGACCTTACTTAAAAGTCCAGTCATTTAGTGAAAACTTAAGTAAAAAATATATATAATGTTGCTCTATTTTTCTGTAGAGTTCCTACATTTTTGCAGCCTTTACTAACGATTTTGCCGCTCAAATTAAGATTTCAAGTTCAACTGTAAGCTGTTGTTGGCGCCACTGATAGCATCGCTTTAAATTATATCATTCTTACAAAAAAACAGATCAACTTATTTTTTAGGGTTCCAAAAATCTGTAAGAAATGTAAACCCTATAAGATCACTCTGGTGTCTGTCTGTCTGTCACAGCCGTTGTCTCCGGATCCATTGGACCAATTCTGTTGAAATTTGGTACACATACGGACTTTTGTAACCCAAAACGGTCGGACCGACGCGCTAAGAAAATTATTTAATTTTGAGCATGAGAGTCATTTTTGGGGGTCAAACTAGAAAATTAAAAAAGTTAAATAATGTCGTGTGACATATCAAATGAAAGGGCTTACTTTCAGGGCTATTCAAGAAAAAAAATAAAAAAAAACGACCATTCACCCCCCTTATCTCCGAAAAAAATGTCAATATTATATCATAATAATATCATATTATATCATCCAATGTCAATATTTATTACAAAAAATATTCTTTCGCAAAAAATAACTCGAATAAATTACTATCTAGTCGTCTGATTTTAATACAGATGTGTAAGGAATAAATAAAGATTTCCCTCACTTTTTACCAAGTCATTCAAAAATAATGGCCCTACTAAATGTTTTATTTTTAAAAGAAAAATTTATTGCACCAAAACTAAAAGTATGCTTGCAAAATAAAAACGTCCAACAAGTAAAATCTACAACAGTTAACGTAAACATTTTCATCCTCTCATTTCACAAAAAACAAAAGCTGGACAGTTTTGCAGTAATGCCCGCTTTCATAAACATAAACAAGAACTGCTTTTACGCTAAAAATATCTTTAAAAAACCGGCCAAGTGCGAGTCGAACTCTAACACAAAGGGTTCCGTATCATAAACCGATAAAAGCACGTTTCTTGTATGGGAGTACCATTTAATTTCTGTTTTTTGCTATTATAGTGGCAATAGAAATAAACACATTGTGAAAGTTTCAACTATTTACTTATTATTCTCCTTGGTTCTTGCGATACAGCTCGCTGATAGAGAGATGGACGGGCGGACGAACGGACGAACGGACATACGAACGAATAAACGGACGGACAGCGAAGGTTTAGTTAAATAGGGTTCCGTTGGTTACTCTTTGGTACGTAACCCTAAAAAAGAACAATAGGTCTTTAACGATGCCATCTTGCTTTCAACATGGTACTCAATTCGAGTTAGTGACGTCAAAATGCACTTAGCACTAAACGGTTAATGCTTTAGTCGTAAACTTAGTCTTATTTTAGTGCGGTTTAAGTGTCTATCTGTTGCTTCTAATGGCTTGTAAAATACGCTGGCGTTTGATGAGTTCTAGGTTTGGAGATACCTATTTTTGTGAAACAAGGTATATCTTAAGTTAGATAATACAGAAAAAAATCCACTGACCCAACATTATGGTAAAGACGATAAAAAAAAAACATATTTTTTCTTAGATTTTATTTTATCATGACATGACGAGACTATAAGGGTTCCTTGTTGTCTACGGAACCCTAAAAACGTGGTAGTAACAGCCTCCAAAAAAAATGCGTTACAATTTTAATAATAACAACAATCGTATACCGTAAGTCCTTTCCTTTTTTCACCTGGAATTCACAGAAAAAAATGCCCTAAAAATAAAATCTCCAATAATAAATCTTAATAGAACGAAGTTAATTTTAACCAATAGTATTGTTGTATATTAATATCTGACATTTCGTCACAATTCTATAAATAAGCACAAAATTAAATTATTACTTTACTTGAAACGAAATTAATTCAAACACTCTGGGAACATAACATTTTAGAAGCGATGTTCTAATTAAACATTAGGGGAACATTTCTAGCTTTACGTACACATTAAATGTTATTAAATTGTGATAATTGGTATATGCTCCACAACTTTCTTCACCGTATTAATTAAGCCGGTGGATTGAAAATTATAAATTAATTACTAAATTACCAGTTCGTATTTGCGAGTGGTTTTATAATTAAGTAGTATTTATAAGTTATCGTGGTAAAATTTTCTCTAAAATTCAACTTACATTTGACCGCTAAAGGATTCTAGAACCATCCTTCCTGTAAATCAGAAAACTTTGAATCTCTAGTAGCACCAAAAACTATATACGTACAGTTGCCAGCACATCAAGCTATAACAATCTGTCAAATTTCTTTGTTAGATTTTCAACTTTATCGCTAAAGAGATTGGGTTCAAATTTCATTGGGAAAATTTGACAGATTCGGATAGCCTGATGAGCTGGCGACTGTACCAGCAGTGCGATTCTGTAAACATGTAGAAATGATAATTTAGGCAAAGTGAACAACAACTGAGTTGTCAAACCATACAAACCAGATGGAAGGACAGCTCACTTGTCGTTCACTCCACCTAAGTGTAGACAGTGAGACGTAGACAGAATAGACCGGCTGTACTAGAACTATATGATTTTGCACGTCGCAAATAGGTATTTGCTAAGCTGTAATAGGATCACTGACAGCCCAGGGATGTGCCCTAACAGGCGCAGCAGAGAAGGGGTTGTCTTTTAAGAGGTAACGGGGCCTTTCTATGTGCTCGGATAGTGATCACCAGGGTGGTTTCAGTGAGTTAAAATGCCACATTCCCTAGCCTTTACCCCAAAAATCCAGGCACATTTTTAAGGATTCTCTTAAAAAAAATACAAATTTCCGCTACTTGAATCATCTCAGCCTATTGCAGGTATTTTGGTCAGGACTCGATATAGGTCTTCTATATTAAACCGCGCCATAGCACACTGAGTCTGACTCAACCAAAATTTTAAGATCGAGTGGGCGTCTCTCGAAACGCATATCCATACAACGAAGAACAAACTCATCATCATCTGCCTAGCCTTTTCCCAACTATATTGGGGTCAGCTTCCAGTCAAACCGGATTCAGCTGACTACCAATACTTTACGTGGAGCGGCTGCCCACCATACCTCCACAACCCATTAACTGGGTAACACAGTACTCCTAGGCAAGACTGGTGTCAGATTTTCTGGCTTCTGACTATCCGTAACGACTGCCAAAGATATCCAAATGACAGCCGGGACCAACAGCTTAACGTGCTTTCCGAGGCACGGAGGAAACTCAGTATGTTGAGATGGTCACCCATCCACAGACCAACCTCGGCAAGCGTTGCTTAACCTAGAAGATCGACCTGTACGACTGTTATTATTTAGCCACAAGCTCCTCCGAAGAACAAACTATTGACAAATAAAATCCGCAAGCGAGCGAACGGTATGTCTTTGTTTCCATGGAAGATGGGTAGGCCTTTAATGTGGACGCTACTTGCTCGTCGTGCTGTGCTGGTACTTCTGCTACGGTTGCTGAGAACCTCAAAAGACAAAAATATAATCACTTTGTTGGCAATTGTATTTTTGAGCTGTTTGGGGTTTAAACTCTTGGGCAATGGGTCTTTGTGCTGGTTTTTAACTCGGACAGAAGATAAGCATACCATACAACGTGGCAATGCCGCCAATCACTTCCAATCGACAGCGATGCGGAAGAATTTTTTGACGCTATATTTTAGTTAGGAAATTTTAGTTTTTGTTTATAAAGTTTGTTATACTAACAAAAAAAAATATTTACAAAAAAAAATCATCTCTCAACAGGAACATTCCACCATACAAGTGGCTATGGTGCTGGGTGAGGGCTAGCGACAGTCCTGCTGGGAACGAGTCACGAGCACATACGGAGCTGCTGACGTCATCACACAGGCGGACTCGACATGAACTCACTATACGAGTAAGTTAATGTCACCCTTTACAGGTCCAATTCTTTTAAACAACTCTCGCATTAGCATGTCAATCGCAAACTGTCAAAAAAGCCTTAATTTTCATAAGTTTTTGACAGTTTGCGATTGAGATGCGAATTTGAAAATTAGTAGAATTGGCACAGTCAGAGGAACTAAAAAGTTCACTTTGGTAGAATCAGAATATTAATCATTCAACAATCTTTCTTTCATTTTCATTTTTATCACTAAAGCCTTAGAATAATAACGCATAGAAGCCGCGTCTAGAACAAAACCCGAGCAAAATCGTGTGTCCAGTTCATTTTCTTTGTGTGCGTGAGCCGAATGTGTCTACGTTCCTCTAACGCACACAGATATAGCTTTCAGTGATACCATTACTAAGCCGTTACCCACAAAATATGGGAAGACGCATTACTATTTTGCTATCAAGGCAAGTATTTTATGTTGTTGGGAACTGGAAAAGGTAAACATGATTTTTTGTAATATGACATTTTTTTCGGAAGGTATAATTCAATTTATTTCAAAATAAAAGGAAATAAATCGCATAAAGAATGAGATATTGTTCAATGCGTTTAGATTGCTTGATGGGTTATAATTATAAACAATGTTAAAACATCGGGTTTGATATGAATTAACAGTAAGTATTGTATTTTAAAATTACAAAAATGAAAAACATGAATGAAAGCAATGTGGGTATTTTTTCCTCACAAATAGCAACACTGTGTTATGACAAGTTAGGTTATTAGAATTTTGTTTTATTTATCGATTTACGTAAAAATAGTGCATAGAATGTGAGTACTTATTTGTGAAATGTTATTTTATCACATTTTTTTGTTTTCCTGATGTGCTATAACATCCTTTCACGCAACAAACTGTCATTTTCAATTATTTACTCGCGAGCTGTGTTCGACGGAACGTGACATTGAGTACTGACGGCCTGATGGCTAAGTTTGACGGATTAGGCTAAGTTTTAGTTGCCTCACTTTTTGCACTCGTACTAGGTTTCTATGCGTTATTATTCTAAGACTAAAGCATTAGTTTTTTTTTACTATTGGTAGGCACGTATTTGATCACCTAATGGTAAGTGATTATGTGGTGGAAGAAGGAGAACGCTTGCCTAGAAGTAACCTATTCACTCTTGAATTAAAGACTCACAGGTTTTAGATCTATCAGAAAACACAGACTCCGGCAGGGAATTCCACTCCTTAGCTGTACGCACTATGAATCTGTTCCCAAAACGTTTTGAGCGTGTGGGTGGGATGTTCACCATGTAGGTACAAGTTGATTGGAACAATTTGACAGTTTCGGGTACGAACAAAATAATTATTGCAAAAATATTTTTTGTTGATGTCTTTCAAAATAAAACCACTCACACAGCCTACGAAAAATATCCACTATTGTTTTTTATTTTATGAAATTTTTTAAAAGAAAGAACGATATTTTAAATAACTCTCTGTAAACAAGTTTGCGTCTAAGACAAGCGCGGCATTTTCCCTGAAGCATGCAAGCTTGCCGTGGGTGTATCGTGGGAATAGTATCGAGATGTATTCAGATCCAGTCACGCGCGTTGAAGCGTGCTTCAGTTGCAAGCTGTGTTATGTCAAGCGTGAATCTTTGTAGAAATCGTTGAACATCATCTTCTTAGCCTAAGAAAAGAATATTTAAGATTTTTTTTTAAACCCAAACTAATTGTTTCAAAAATAAAACTATAATATTGTATTGTATTGTATTGTATTTCGTCACAATTCTATTAATAAGCACAAAATTAATTTATAACTTTACTAGAAACGAAAACTAAAATAATAATAATTGTAATTTTATTTGTATTTAATAATAATATGTTTTAGTTAAGTCAGTACCTATAGTCTATTTCAAGTTTCCTTCTCTGTTTCTTTAGCTACACACTGTGTCTACATTTCTAATCAAATTCTTCCGGCGCAGGATTGCTGGCAGATTTCTTTTTTAAATAAGCAGTAACTTTCGTTCTCTTTTTTCTGTACAACATTTTCTTTTTAAGTATATTGTGTATACATAAATTAATGATAAATAAATAATTCTGTTAATACTAAGAAAAAAAAGAAAAAATGCTTATATGGGACTCGCACATAATCAATATACTAAAAATATAGATGTCACTTGTGTGAGGTCAAAAAGGCTCTGGCTGCACCTATACGACGGTGTCTGCTGCAGTCTGAGGGGCTAGCATGAATACTTTGAAGCACAATATTAATCATACAACAATCTGTCAAAAAGGCCCTGGCTGCACCTATACGACGGTGTCTGCTGCAGTCTGAGGGGCTAGCATGAATACTTTGAAGCACAATATTAATCATACAAGAATCTGTCAAAAAGGCTCTGGCTGCACCTATACGACGGTGTCTGCTGCAGTCTGAGGGGCTAGCATGAATACTTTGAAGCACAATATTAATCATACAACAATCTGTCAACAAGGCTCTGGCTGCACCTATACGACGGTGTCTGCTGCAGTCTGAGGGGCTAGCATGAATACTTTGAAGCACAATATTAATCATACAACAATCCGTCAAAAAGGCTCTGGCTGCACCTATACGACGGTGTCTGCTGCAGTCTGAGGGGCTAGCATGAATACTTTGAAGCACAATATTAATCATACAACAATCTGTCAAAAAGGCCCTGGCTGCACCTATACGACGGTGTCTGCTGCAGTCTGAGGGGCTAGCATGAATACTTTGAAGCACAATATTAATCATACAACAATCTGTCAAAAAGGCTCTGGCTGCACCTATACGACGGTGTCTGCTGCAGTCTGAGGGGCTAGCATGAATACTTTGAAGCACAATATTAATCATACAACAATCTGTCAAAAAGGCTCTGGCTGCACCTATACGACGGTGTCTGCTGCAGTCTGAGGGGCTAGCATGAATACTTTGAAGCACAATATTAATCATACAACAATCCGTCAAAAAGGCTCTGGCTGCACCTATACGACGGTGTCTGCTGCAGTCTGAGGGGCTAGCATGAATACTTTGAAGCACAATATTAAACAACAATCTGTCAAATTTCATTTTCATTTTTATCACTAAAACATTAGTTTTTTTTTTTACTATTGATAGGCACGCGTTTGACTACTATCTCACCTGATGGCAAGCTATGATATATGGTCTAAGATGGAGCACGCTAGCCTAGAAGTAACCTATCCACTACTCCCAGGTTGTAGCTATCAGAAAATACAGACTCCGACAGAGAATTCCACTCCTTAGCTGAAATGAATAAATCTTTACGCTGAAGCAATAATATTATCCCCCACTTTATCACTAACTTAAGGATGCGTTTCTACAAGAGATGAACACGAGGCTAGGAATAAAGCGAATCTTTTGTTCTCACAAACATATAAACGCACCCTTATTCAACAATTTCAAGGTCATTAACAGTAACAGTCGCTCCGACCAATTTCTTTTCGTCAATTTCAACTTTGAAACTTTTTCGCCGATTATTAAAAATTCCCAAGTCTTGGCTTCCACCAGTTTTAATACTTCAACAAAATTGATTGATCTCAGTATAATAATTTTAACATTAGATCCCTCTTTGCCGATGGAAGTTGAAATAATTTTCGTAAGCTTTAAACCTTACGAATAAAAGCTTTCGTACTCGTAAAAAAACATGTATATTTCAATTACATAAACATACGGGATATGAAGACCACCTTTTAAGCAAGAAGATATAGAAGATATAAGTAGTAGGTGAGAAAAAATTAAAGACTTATCTTCGATTATTCGTTTCGACGTAGGTATTCGGTTTTGACACAACTCTCAACCCGACAAACAAACGATTATGTGAGTTTGTTTGTCGAGTTGAGAGTTGGTGTCAAAACCATAGTGTGTGTCGCAAGGATTGATTACTTCTTTTCTTTGTAAAACTTCTGTTTCAATGTCTGCCCTAGTATGTTTTCATTAAAGCGCCGCTCCTAACGGTCGAAGCGTGATGTGATATATTAGTATGCCTTTTGCTCGATAAATGGGCTATCCAACACTAAAATATTTTTTCAATATGAACCTGATATTAGCGCGTTCAACCAAACAAACCAACTCTTCAATTTTATAACATTTTTTTTTTGTTTTTAACCAGCACTTCGCTCGCGACTTTTAAAGCGTAATTAACATTTACATTTAACAACCTTAATTATCAAACCATTTAAATGGATAAGGTTTTTTTAGTTAAGGATTTATTAAGGACTAGCTTCTGCCAGCGGCTTCGCCCGCGTGATCCCTAGGGAACATATTCCGGGGATGAAAAGTAGCTTATGTGCTATTCCAGACTATAATCTATCTTTGTTTTAAATTTCATTAAGATCCGTTAAGCCGTTCTGGCGTGATTGAGTAACAAACAACCAAACTTTCACATTTATAATATTACTCGTTTGGTGTAAAGCGAAATTATAACCATCTTCCCCTCGACATTATAATTATTAAAGGATATTGCAAAAAACTGTCGTAAGCCGTTTTCCGAAGCTACTCGCTAGCCTCTAGGCGCCAAGCTAGCCGCCTGCCTGTGCGTTCGCGACTTTATACAAAAATAATCCTTATAGCATGATTCAGTATTCACGCGCGATGGCTTATTATTAGCGTATTTCATGTATAACTTTGGTGTTTCTATACCGATTTCTATGATCCTTTTTTTATGGAAGAGTTAATAATGTTAACTTTTATTAATGTTAATTAGGGACGACTGAGAGTTTTATAAACGTAAGAGTAGACAAATACAATCAGAAAGCTTCGAACTGCTAAGCTATCGGGAGTTACACGTGTTGTTGTTCGCCAATCATAAAAGATAGACATATGCTGTCGTGGGAATTTTTTTATATAATTTTAAGGAGAACATTTCCGTCATACATGATTTCTGTGTAGCTTTCACCATTAAGGTGGCACACGCGACGGAAGCTTAAAAATGGAGTAACTTCTCCCGTTTTCCCAACATTTCCCTTCACTGCTCTGCTCCTATTGATTTTAACGTGATGAAAAGTATACTATAACCTGCTCAGGAGTATGAATAATAATTGTACCAAGTTTCATTAAAATCCGTCGAGTAGTTTTTGTTTCTATAACGGTTATACAGACAGACAGACAGACAGACAGACAGACAGACAGACAGACAAAAATTGTACTGATTGCATTTTTGGCATCAGTATCGATCCCTAATCACCCCCTGATAGTTATTTTGGAAATATATTTCATGTACAGAATTGACCTCTCTACAGATTTATTATAAGTAGTATAGATTTAAGGATTAGTATCATAATACCAAAATTATCACTATTAAATTCCTCCCGGTTTTGATTGAATTATTTGAACAAAAAGCGGTCACTGCGACTTAACTTAGAATAAAATTAGACACAAAATTAGCGGACTTTTTATGGGTTTTTACTATTCAGTAAATTATAGTAAGTGTGTTTCTGTTGTGTGTGTGTGTTGCAGTTAGTGTGTGTTGTTTGTAGTAGTGGTTGTATGTAGTGTTGTTAATAGTTTTCTCAGCGCACGGGTTGGGTTACATTATTGCAATTTTATTAAGGATCTCTATTTTTATGAAAATACTAGCTGACCCGCGCAACTTCGTCTGCGTAACATTTTTCATTACTGCTCCGCTCCTATATACCCGCTGCGGTCTTAGCGTGATGATATATAGCTTATAGCCTTCCTCAATAAATGGGCTATCTAACACTGAAAGAATTTTTCAAATCGGACCAGTAGTTCCTGAGATTACCGCGTTCAACCAAACAAACAAATAAACAAACAAACAAACTCTTCTGCTTTATAATATTAGTATAGATAATATAGCCTATGTTCATCAAGAATAATATAGAATTCTCAAAATACGGTGAAAGAATTTTTCAAATCGGTCCAGTAGTTTCGAAGCCTTTGCATTTCAAACAAATCTTTCCTCTTTTAAATAATATTAGTATTGAAGATAGCAGGTTGTCTTTCGACTATCTCACGTGATGGTAAACGATGATGTGGTCGGCATTCACTTGAATTAGAGACCCGCAGCTATTAGGAAACATTGACTCTGACATGGTTTCTTTCTTTGAAAACTATCTAATAAAATATTTATTCTAATAAAATATATATTCTTTTTTTTATTTACACAGTTGAAGGACGACAGCGTGAAGTTTCCGAAGCAGCGTCTCCACCAGTGCAACAGCACCAACTCCAAGAAGGTGCGTCTACACCTTCCAGACCAGCAAATCAACAACAACTGCCATCCACCTCAAAGAAGACGGGAGGACACTTTCTTGTAAACTAGAAGTATACCAAAGTCTAACGTCCGTATTCTGGAACTATGTTCAAGACTGCACCTTGATTCAAAATGCTATTAGAGAAGAGATGAGCATCAAAAATCGTACCCTTAAATAACGTGAATGTGTTTTTTATGTAAGTGATACCCATCTTTAAAATCGATCGTGTAATTAAAAATAAGTGTGATTTTAACGCCGATATAAATCTATATAAAAGTAAGGGAAAATAAAGGTGTTTTTGACAGTTTCCCAGTGAGATGCAACTGCGAACGTTCCTTTTAACAGAGGAATGATCCCTTCAATAATTTCCATCTATAATTTCTAAGTGTCCAACATAGATACAGATCTCGTCTGCTTAAAAATTGTTCCAGAATATGGGTATTTATAACTATGTCTAATATTTTATATGTACGTACATGTATACTGTGTAATTTTAATAAATGTGAAATATTTTAGATTTAAGATGACATTAAACAAATTGGTTACGAAAAAGTGTTTATTATAAAAAAAAATAAAAAACGAAATGAAGAATAATGTTATTTTAAGATTAAAAGCTTTCGTAAAATAAATATATTTTATTCATTTTATCTACGGGTAACAGCTAAAAGTTTAAGAAAAAGAACACAAGTGGAACAGCAAAAAAAAAAAAATTTGTTTATTTAGTTATTTATTTTGCAATTCAACCTGAACCTTAGTTATTTTTACAACTGAGTTGCTTTGTATCAAATTTTCATAGTTCGGATTGGCATTAGATAAATTACTGTGATTAAAATGGAAAATTTACAGTGAATTGTTATATTTATGTAATGTGAAAAAAAAATACAATATCACTTATGTTTTGATGAACAAAAAATTTATTACTAAACACGTTTTTTTTTAATGTTAAAGTTTTCATTTTTAACCTCATTAATGATCATTATTGTGATTAAACGAATGAAAAGTGTTTTATTGTAAACTAAAGTAGCGAACAAGATACAGGGACTATTTAGAAAAGTATCTACACTTTCGGTCTACTATTTTGTACGACGTTCTAGATCTCTTGAACCAAACGTGTTGTAAATAGTTATAATGTAAGGAAAGTACTTAGGCATTAATATGGCTCATAGGCGTTAATATGGCTCATCGAAAACATGAACGGGACTGTCGTATAGGCAGTAACAGAATAAGTCTAAACAAATTGAACCTTGTCTACAACTTGATAGGTGCATTTTAAAACATGTTCTGGCTTAAACAATAGGTTTCAATCAACTTATGTTAGCTCAGTCTGAAATTTCCAAATGACTAAATGGCTTAGAACTAAGAACATGTCAAACCGCAACTGTAACGTCAAATTTTGACAGATTTTCAGGCTAAAAAAAAAACAAATTCTTTTTGCAATACTCTCGATTTGAAATAGAAAACAGTGTTGGTGGGTCCGATATTACAGGCCGCAATATACTATTCACAGTGAGCATGTTACGTTACGCCGTGTCCTAAAATTCGTATAACATCTCGTGTCTATCTCTTTGCTTACCGGTGTTCCGGATTTGCACTATCAGTCAAGATGTCTGACTTATCGCAGCTTACTGGCTGAACTAAAAGGGATTCGCCAAAAAACCGACAGAACTCGAAATGAGCAACCAGCGGCTCCTTGCTTTCGTGTTTGTTTCCACGCGCGAACTGCACGAATACTCGCTTTGTAACATGTTACATTACGCTCCATAACACTGTCAGTAGGTACCTTTAGGAATTCAAAAAAATGGTGGTTCAACGCACACCACCCATTGAAAGTTATAATTCTGTTCAGAATAAGGCTACCTCTTCCATATTAAGGCCAGGTACTTAATTATAAGTGAATATTGTATGTTCAAAACATTTATTATTATAACGTCTAGAATAAAGGTGCCAAACCAGATTGGAGTCAAACTCTAGTCATTTTGTGTTTAACGTGTATTTTAAATAATATATTAAAATTGGCTAATATTATGACGTTTTATAATAGCTTAGAAGTTTTAGTTGGAAAACGATTTACTATTTTTTTCACTGAATAATTTTCTGTCGTTTAGTCTCCAGATTCAAATAAAAAAATGACCTTTTTTTCTCAACAAGACATCTAAACGTCATTTAACGTAAAATAACTTTGTTTATACACTGTATCAAAAGAGAACATTAGAATAAATGTATGGAATCTAATGGTTTGTTTTTCTAGTTACTATATTACCCCACCCTCGAAATTAATAAACAGCTAAACGAAAAAAAAACTATCATAAATTAATTAAAAATATTGTAGAATATTTAAATTTATTTACGTGTATTTATAATTTCATTTAAAAATAAATAAATAGAATTAAAAATAAATATAATATTGAAAATACAGGGTGTAAGGGACAGCCCTCCTCAGTATATCGTACTAAGTTGACCGGTACATGAAATTATTTCAGGAACTTTATGGGAATCCAATAAAACTGATTTGTTTAATTACCTCACACGCAATGTATCGCTACCTCTGCAAAACGGCAACGAACGGCAGCGCAGCGAGCTTTCGAAAGGACAGCCGCGCTCGCGCCACGTGTTTAACAGCTGATTTCATGCGTCGTTCATTAGTTTTTTTTTTTTCATTTTAACTGTGTTATTTAGATTAATGGAGTTCTGCATACAGATAATGTAACTTTACATTGAAATAAAGCAATAAAAACTAAAAAAAATTATAAAAAAAGGAAAAAATATGAGAAAATTCCCACTGGAATATGATTCAAAATAAGGAGCTGATTGCACCCTGTTAATTTGTGGAGGGCTGTCCCTTACACCCTGTATATACCTACTACTTTAAATAAAATTGGCTGAAAAATACGTAAAAATTACCTGAAATTACTAAAACAACCCAAGTTGTCAGTTAGAAATACGTTTTGTTACCTCAAGAAACAAATAATATACGCACAAATTTTTAAAATGTAATCACAGCTGCTACCCAAGTAACTGTGTTTCTACCATTAATAACAAAGACAAAAGTAGATTTCAGAATTTATCCACAATAATTTATTGAGTGTCAACTTGGTACGTAATCATACTTAAAGACTTGGGAGAAATTAACTTATCTTGGATTGTTTCAGTGATAAATATTATTCAGGTGGCGCAACAGCAGTAAAAAGTATAACATACATTCTATTGTTTTTAATGTTTGTTCTATGGGTTAGGCGCTTTCTAGTACCTACCACAACACATTCGAAGATAGCGCTTTAGATCGACAAAATATAATCCAACCAAGTGAAATTGCTCATTATTAATTAATCGCTTTGTATTTCGGTCTATTTGTTGTCACTACTTAGCTTAGTAAAAGTGTTTTGTTTACAAAATGTATAGCTTCTGGTGACGGGGCTATAGTTTTTATATGCTTTGCATTGTTTGTTCTATGGGTAAGACCCTTTCCAGTGCCACAACACATTCGAAGATAGCGCTTTATATCGATAAAATATAACCTAACCAAGTGAAATGGCTCATTATTATTTAATCGCTTTGTATTTCGGTCTATTTGTTGCCGCTACGTAACTTAGTAAAAGGGTTTGAGTTACAGCTTCTGGTGACGAGTTTTACATGCTTTAAATAATAAGTTTCTATCAAATACACTAAGAAGCAGAAATAACCCTTGGCACTCAGAAAGGACCACTTTTCACCACTTCGGCTCCAGAAAAGGAAGATTATCAAATCGACGCGACACTAATCAAATGCCAATCAAGTGACACACATTCATATTGGGTCAATTTTTGTTCCTAAAACTGGGCAAAAGATATAAAACAACTAAACTGAGAAAACTAAAAAAGAAATAGATTATCATTTATTAGGTTAACATTCAGTCATTCAGTGTGTACTACCAGTAATGACTTACGGAGACGAAACGTGGCAACTCACTGTAGGCCTGGTCCACAAATTCAAAGTTGCTCGGCGTGCAATAGAGAGAGAAATGCTCAAGGTTTCTCTGGTGGATAGACTTGGCAACTGGGTAAACGTAGTGTGGGACATACTTCGGCACGATGGATCGATGATTTATAGAAGGTTGCTGGTAGTGGATGGTTGCTGGCTGCTCAAGACCGGGTTGGTTGGCGCTCTTTGTTTAGTAGTGGTCGGCAATATCCCTATGCATGAAAAATATATTTATTAAGTATAGAGTTTATCTAAAAATATACAAAAATATAATACTAACAATGAATTAGAGACGTATAGGTAGGAGTCGCTCTCGAGCGGAGAAGACACGTCATCGAACTGGGAGATCAAGGAGTATAATTTTAAGATACCCCAGTACAGGAAGTGATTCTACGTGAAACAAAACTGCTCAAAAAATAAACGAGATATAATTATTTTACACAAATATATCTGTCGCTCTCGCGAAACCGCTGCTTTCTATGGCAGCTGTACAGGCGTTACGGACTTTGACGTCAAAGTTCATATCGGACTTCTCTTTCTAATTGTAATCTTTGAAGGTTTATAACTTCATCGCTGATGAAGGTATTTAAAAATAATTTCATTGTGCAAATAATACATGAGATTAGGTTTACTGACGAGCGTTTGTAGGCTTATCTATATAATTATAGAAGACTTGGTCCATTAATTCACGTATAGTTTGTAGACTACTAGCTGATGCCCGGCTCCACCCACTTGACAAATGATATACTAAAACCTTTCACGAGAACCACTCTATGCATTAGTGAAAACAGCATTTAAATCGTTGCAGTCGTTTTTGAGTTTATCGCGAAGAGACAGACAGACACGTTGGAGAACTTTGTTTTATAATATTTAGTGATGATAATTATAAAAAAGACCAGTTATGAACTCCACAAAAAAAGAACCAAGTCGGTCGATACGTTCTCAGATGACGCTCCGTCATTCGTGGTGCAAAAACCCCATCGTTATCTCAACAAACTAAATTAATATCTAATTTACTTACACAAATAAAGTAGGTAAGTTAAAAATACATTACAACACCATTAAAATCCAATCCGCAGTTGATTATCATGGCGGCGACGGAAGAGCCAAGCAATTTTTGTGAGAAATTGCGTTTTTCCGTAATTAATTTTCGTGTCAGAATGTTGGTTGTGATTTTTAGAAGCCGTTTTAATAATTTTGTGACGATGTCTTTTGATTTTTCAAGCGTGGATGTTTTAAGACTTTCTTTTTCTTTGTCGAAATGTTTTTTCGCTTTTTAACTTTCTTTTACGGTTTGTTAGTTTTTACTGTGTTTTTGTCTGGTTTAAAAAGAAAAATTCCATGTGACCGGTAGTTCAAAACCAAAATGTAGAAATGTCACGAGTATTTGGCAACTATTCGGTATACGGCCGAATATTGCGAACCATTCGGATTAGTACCGAATACCAAAATATCATGGAAAGGAAACGCATAACATTGATTATTAAATTAATATTTTAAAATTAAATAAATACGCTTTCGGCGGCGAAGTTACCGCACAACTAAAAATGATGATGAGAAAATATCACTCGTGTACTAAATATCGCCATCGTCGCTTCTGCGGAGATCCTATCGCCGACTTTTCGATATTCGGCAAAATCACTATTCGTGGCGTCACTACAAAAAAGACGCTGAAAGCTGGGCCTATTGTTCTTCCCGTCGATGTGATCCTTCTAGTAAGAGAGATAAGGGAAAGTCAAAGGTCAAACTTTTTCGGACTGTTTTACGAAAACTGATCTCAATGTTATGTCAATACATCTGAGCTTTTGAGTATAGTCTCAGTATTACGCTTGCACGGCATTGCATATTATCGTAAAAATAATATACAGACTAAAAAGAAAAATGTTAGTTCGATGTAAGTACTGAATCCGTAAATTACAGCTGAGATAAATATGGCTGTTTTTACACCCTGTATAAGTTCTTCTGCTTCTTATCGCGTGGACCCTAAAGTCGGTTCCAAATAAACGTGCAATAAAGTACATTGACCCACATACATTTATTGACTTTCTTAAGATCAATATCAGAAATAATGACATAAAGCTGTCCTGAATCGACTTCTATCGTGATCCTTTACGTTTTCTAATAATGAAAATCAGTTCTTTATTTATTGTTCTAGTATCTACGAAGAAGCGATATTAGGGTAAGGTCAATGTACTTTATTGCACGTTTATCTGGAACCGACTTTAGTGTCAGAGTTTCTTAACCGCCTCAAGGGCCTCTGACTTGGTTTAACGACCACCATTTGACGGCCGGGACCACCGGCTTATACGTGCCTTCCGAAGCACGGAATCATCTTTTTATCAGAAAATTAGGTGATTCAAGCCTGCAATGCCCTAAAAGCTAAACTGGAAACAAATTTACAAAGTATGCTTCCCGTGGGAATCGAAGCCACGACCACTGGGTCACCAGGCAAGCGCCTAAACCACTCGACCACGGAAGCAGCTCAAATTTTTCCGTATAATTTATTGATATGAAAGTAATGGAAGATGTATGTTTGCGCACACATTTGTGCACTACAGTATGCTCCGTGTCGATGGCTAGCCTCCGTTGAGAATGGGTCCCATGTTGTTTCGAACGCCGCTGTGGCGACACACGCTGTTGCAAATTATTTTTCCACTGCCTCACAGGTTCGAAAGCTCATGGACTCGAATGAAGTAGTCGCGAAAGACGACGTTTCGAAAAACATTTTCACTGCCTCATACGCTCGAATGCTTGTGATTTCGATTTATTTAGTCATAAAATGTACAGAAAAATATTTAAGCAGTAATTAAATAAAATCAACAAATTCGGTGTCAACATCAACAATTAATATTTTTTTATTTTTTTACTTTCTCGGGTCCCTGGAGACCTGGTCTTTTGGTATGCATACGAGGGGCCGAAGCCAACTCGCAGAGGCCCCGTTAGACATTTCAAATATAATGGGGCACCAACCGGCGATTATCCATGTATGCACTGAAAGTATTCCCAAGGACAATCCCCGGTTGGAAACAAAAAATGAAACGCTGTGGGTTTGGGTGGTTTAGTGGACTGATAATCTCTTATTATAGAAGAACTATTGGCCCCTGCCTGACCACTAACAATATACATTGCTTTTAATATTATTATTAACGTACTTTGAGGCAGTGGAAAAATAATTAGCAACAGCGTGTGTCGCAATAGCGTGTGTTGCAACGGCGGCTCATGGGATCCAATTTCGACCGGCCGAAATCGGTCAAGAGGACCTATAATTATGTTTGTTGAAAAACTGTGGAAACAGCACTTAAGTACGGATAGAAAAAGAAAAGCCCATGCAAAAACGATAATTTACTTGCTGAAAACGCCACAGAAACCGAGAACACAGTTAATTCAACAAAAAATATATCAGAGCAATCAAGTTTAAAGGGAAATTTGATTAAACCGCGGCTCCAAGGACCTAGACAGCTAAACCCCGCATTGTAAAGGCATCGTAACACAAAATGGTTTCAAATAAAAGCCCTCGCTTTGGCCCCAACTATATTGTGTCTGTGATTACTTTTACTGATGTCTCGAAATGACAAAATATGTTTGAGCCAACCATAGGATATACTGTTTCAGCGTATCAAAGTAAATCCGTGTTGGTCGCACTTTACGCGTAGCTGGGTACCCTTAAAAAGGATTTCACAAGATTTTATTTTAGCACTTGGTCTGCGTGCCATACCAAATTCCAGTTTTCTAGTGCTAATTCGTCTCTGCTAAACCGCAGATGAATAGACAGACGGACATGATGAAACTATAAGGGTTCCTCGTTGACGGAACGCTAATTATATCATGGCAAAAACTAAGATCTTTGATTCAATATTTTACAAGTAATAGACATCCAAAGTACTAACACTTTGAATACCCTTTACCTGTAAACTAAATATAAATCAAAGATTTTACTAGTTAAATCTTGACAGAAGAAAGCAATCGTGTAAACAAAGTTTCTGAAACTTTTTTGTAGCTTCAGATCACAAGGTGAGATTGATAAATTATAAATTAACTAGCTATTACCCGCGACTTCGTACGAGCGTATTTCATTTATTCCGTTCCCATAAGAATAGCGCTACGAAATATACATCATTATGGACTTTCCTCTAGAATCACCCTATTTATTGATGAAAGCCACAATTAAATGCATTGTCCGGCCTAAACGTTCCTTGAGAGGTATAAAAGCACAGACGAATAAAGCGACTTTGAAAACAAAGTCTACTTTAGGTACTATGTAAAGACTAATTACCTCTAAATACACTTATAATAAAATTCCTAATCAAGTATACCCTAAAACGAACCATCAAAAATTCTGTAGGTTTTCTGTGGCAAGAAAAAACAGTTGTGTAAATAAAATCCGGACAAGAGAGAGTTCCGCACCATCATATACTCGCAAAACGTGAAATGTTTTTAAATTTCCATCGGCGAGGCCAAAAAATTCGAATTCGATTCGTCAGAAAATTTTAACACTGCAGTGTTTAAGGCAGTTTTAGATCAGCTCCATCTCTTGACCGCTAGTGGAACTAATGTCATTTTTTATGAAGATTTCTAAAAAAAACTGCTATTTGAAGACATCGTTTTATTTTTTTAGGTGAAAACTTCTTTTGATGCAGCACTTTTCTTGGGATGGCTATAAAATGTTAAACTCGCGTCAGGACACATGACCTGATCGAAAATTCGTAAGAGGGATGACGCGTCAGGACACGTGACCTGATAAAAAATTCGTAAGATAGATGATTAAAAATGCACTTTTTTTTTCTTGATCTTTACATAAACTTCTATCACACAGAATTATTTCAGATTTTTCTCTATGCAAACTTCGCAGATAATGGTCAAAAATTTTACAGTTTTCGTCAATAGTCAAAAAAATGCTTGAGAATGTTCAAATAGCGCTCTTTCATTTGATACCCCACAGGCCCTCAAAAATAATAAAAACATTTATTTCATAAATCAAGAACACATTGCACTGCATACACAAATTTTAAATTTTTAAATTTTTCACATTTAAGCACAACTATGTAGACTCTACCCCTTAAACTAGGTCTAGCCTGTATCTTAAGGGATAGGGTTCAGCCATTTAAGTGTACAGTAAACGATTGACATACTTTAACAAGTAAAACAGTGTCGATGTTACATATTAAACTAAAGTTATAGTCTATGAAATGAGTAAGTTAGTGTGTTGTGTATGTGAGTGCGTGTAAAAGTGTTAGTATGTGTGCATGTGTGTGTCTGTGTGTGTCTGTGTGTGTCTGTGTGTATATGTGAGTCTGTGCACATGTGTGTGTCCGTGTGTCTGTGTGCGTGCATTACGAGTGTATTACGAGATGTGTGCTAGAAGGTCCTCCGTTGTTAGATAATCCTGTTGTAGTAGCCATTGAGTGATTTTTTGTTTTAGTGTGTGTCTGTTTAAATCAAGTATGTTAAGTATTTTGTGTAGTTTCTTATATATATTATACAAGGGCCTGTGACGTAATATTGGCGTTTGGCGAATGTAGTTTTATGTGTTACACCGGATGGGACATTTGTGCGTTTTTTTGGGTTTGAGCTGGGCATGATTCCATGAGTTCTGAGGACAGAGTGCAATATGAAAAGCTGTCGAACCGTTAAAACCTTACATTCATCATAAAGTTGTCCAGTTAAGTCCCTAGTAGCCCCACTTAAATTTTTAAGAGCCCGTTCAGTGGCTGTTGCAAAAAAAAGCTATTTTTTTCTTATTTGCAAATAGTTTTTCAAGTTGATGGCATTAGTATTCTTTAGATATCCAGCTGCGTCAGACGGTTCCATTAGGGTTCCTTTTTACCATTTTAGTACGAAACCCTAAAAGTAGGCTCCCTCTAAAATGTCTAACATTGTTTCGATCTCGCTCACATATCAACACATACCGCACACATTCAAAACATTCTTGAGGTACGAAAATAACTGACACAAAATTACTAGATACTTCACAAACAAATTACATGCATGAGCTGGCGTCGCTATAATTGACGATACATCACCCCAGTCTAACGTACAATAATTATTACTGCTAAGACTTCATAAACTAATAACTCTATTCTCTAACTACTACCAACTACTTATTTACTTATCGAATGTCAATAAATAATTGCCTAACTAGCGTCCGGTACGAAAACAACAGTGTTATATGATAAATGACGGCCACAGATCATCGAAGAATTCGGCGGCCACTGCTAGAGCAGGCATCGTCAAAATTTGGCCACTGTTAGAGCAGACATCGTCAAAATTTGGCCACTGCTAGAACAGGCATCGTCAAAATTTGGCCACAGTTAGAGAAGGTATCGTCAAAATTTGGCCAATGTCAGAGAAAGCATCGTAAAAATTCCACACGTATCAGTGAGTATCAGCACTAGGCCTCGATCACACGTACCAAGTAGATGGACGTGACTATTCTCTCGGCCGAGTGCTCGATACATGTAAACACATCAAAGAGTGCTCGACAGGTAGAATTAATCGGACCCTGTTCTATTTTTCTGGATCGAGAACCCAACCCGCGCTTTGTCGTAGTGATTGGTTTTGCACTCGGCAGGTATAAACATGCACTGGTGCGTACACGCCAGTCGGCACACCCATTTCGCTTGCACCACACAGTTCATGATATATTCGTAATTGAAAACAAAGGAATATGAATGAGGCCCACAGAAACCAGTGAAAGGAAACAAGAACATGCTAAGCAATAATTAAACAATCTCAAAGAATTGAAGAATTCTGTTCTAATAGGTTCTATCTAGGAATCTATCCATAAATTCGCTTTAGTAGCTTGGACCCTTTTTTTAAGGGTTGGGAAATCATCAAATAACTTCCCCCGATCTGGGCGGAGCGGGAGAGAGTGTCAGACTCTTACTGACTAAAACCCATCCATATTCCTTCAGTGCCCTTTGTGTTCCGGACCACGGTATCTCAGTAGCTTGGACCCTTGGACCACATTTACGGTCGATGTTTGTATTAAGCTACGGCACGGTTCCGTTTCGTATTCTATGATTCCAGCAGATTTATATCCAGTATATGTATGATGAACTGGGCATAAGGTTGAGTTATGGCGGTATTGACCTTTCTCAAGCATTGTTTGCGCACTGGATTGGGCACTGTCCGGGGACCGACGATATATTTCAAAAGGTTTGTATGAAGGGACGATGTAGGTATTTTTCATTTAATGAAGTAATACTGTGTGTTGGTTGCTTAGCAGTCTAGTTATGTTTCGTTGTTGCATTAAACCTAACATAACTTCAAATCCTGTTAGTTGAAAGTACTTATATGACACAGTTGTAGCTGATTGATGATGGTGATAACTCTTGGTCTTAAGACTCAGCGTGTGGGTGGTTTCCCGTGTCAAAATAACAGTTTTCCACAGGGTGGGCTGGTGACTGATGAAGGCCGCGACTGGCGTGAAGCTCCGCTCAATACCAAAAGTACAGGAACTACCAATCAAAGGCATTTATCCAGCAGTAAACATCTTTTGGCTGAAATTATGATAAAGTAATCAAATTGCGGAGAAGCCATCAAGATATTTTTATGATACTATTTTCATTATCCTGTTTTCCTTAAGTTACTACCTTACCTCCTAATAACCCTATTAGGAGGTAAGGTACCCACTTTCCTGAATAAATCTAATTAGTCCGTCAGAAAAAAATCAAAAAAAATGTTGTACACGTGTTTTTAGGGTTCCGAACAAAAAACGGAACCCTTATGTGATCACTCGGTGTCCGTCTGTATGTCAGTCTGTCACAGCATTTTTCTCCGGATCCACTGAACCGATTCTGTTGTAATTTGGTCCACATCTGGATTTCTATGACCCAAACACGGATGCGTTACGTAAATGATTACATTTGTAGTATGGAGGTCACTTTTGGAGGTCAAACTAGAAAAAAATAAAATAAGTTTCTTGTACAATATCGTGTGATATATCGAATGAAAGGACTTACTGTGAGGGTTTTCAAAATATTTTTTCACAATTTTAAAATAAAAGATTTTGAAGTTATTCAAGAAATTAGACATATAATGACCATTCACCCCCTTATCTCCTAAAGTAATAAGATTAAAATTTTGAAAAAATGGCGTTAATAGATCTTTACCCATATATTACAGGAAAACCTATAAGAAGTTATAATGTTAAATGAAATGTTAAAAAAATTAATTTCGTTCGGAATCCTTTGCACGCGAGCCTGACTCGCACTTAGCCATTTTTTTATTTTTACGTAAACAAATAATGAAGAACAAGCTTGAAATCACTTATCTGGTAAAAATAGTAGCATCAAAGTTTTGTCACGCGTGTTATCAACGCACTGTAGGTACCTATTTCTTCATTTTTTTTTTGGTATGTTTTCAATATTTTTTTAATCTATCTGATGGACTAATTAGTTTATTTCAGTAAAATACCCTATTGTGAATGAAGAATTTGAAGCTGATTATGTAGGTATTTATTAAACTCTATTCTAGCCTGAAAAATGATCTATAGGTACTAAAGTAGGTTTCGGTACATTCCTAATTCAAATACCAAATTCAGAAACCAGTCCTAATTTATTAAAATAGTTTTTTTTTCTCTTATCAGTATGTGGCAAAGCCAGAAGCAAGGGTTATGATGTTAGCTTCCTATTCTCTTCGAATCGATGGTTACCTTCTTAGAATTTTTGAGCCCAGGTAGGTGGTTACTTTGATTGATGATTTTAGCTGTCTATGTATATGTATGTATTTACAAACAAAAAAATGTTTATCAGCCATCTCGTTACCATAACACAAGCTTGTGTAAAATGTCCAAGGATTTATATATTATTATATATTATGTATAAGCGTAATGTTTCACTCAAGCGCCTAAAACACTGCACCGATTTTGATGAATGAAGTAGGTATTTAATGATTGTTCTTTTTCATATTTGTATTGATTTACTAGTTTTTATTATAGGCTTATGATTTTTGTAAGTAACTGTGCTTTTGTGTGTTATATTTTATATACTTGGACCGAATAAATGTTTTAGCTATCTTAGTATCTAGAATGTTTAATATTTGTCGAATATTATTAAGCAAAGCTAAAATTAAACCACGGTACTTCAAATTATGCTCCATTATTTCATGTCTTAGACTATTATGATGGTACTTATCTACCATTATGATAATGCTGTTTCTAGGCCTAAGATCAGCATGTAGAGCTAGTCTGTTATTAAAGACTATTATAATTTTAGCTACACTATGTTCCGAGTATCAAAGATCCCAGTAATTTGCTTAGTGCAAACTTGTCACACAGCATGTACATGAATAGGTAGGTACTTCTTAATGAAGTCACAATAGAACAAATAATTTATATGCCGAAAAAATAAAATTACTTACTAACGATTTACCTACGTAAAGCAGCCTGATTATATACTAATCATTTACTAAAATTGGTATCTATTGCTTATAAACAACACAATAACTCTTTATGGCTTAATTAATGTCTCGAAAACGCACAAACGTCACGTTTTCTGAATTCAGATAATGACTACTGTATGTACCTATAGCTATTTACAGGATATCCGATAACATTAAAAGCGGGTTGTTTCACGTTCACTTAACGCATGCGTAAACGTTAAGAATGGTGCTAACTATCGTTCAATCAAAAAATTGGGTTGTTTCACAAAATGTCAGCGTTAACGCACGTAAAATATAACGTTTACGTTAACAGATGGTCTGAGCACTGGTTAACGTTACTTTAGTTGCGTCAAATAGAACAGTATTGTGAAATTTCTTTTGAATTCCTCAATACCAGTTCTTTTGATGACACAAATAAGTGGCGGAATGCAAAAAAAACTATTTAGGTAGGAACCGTGTCAATAACTTAGCTATTGGGATGAGCAGGAATTTATACCAGAATGTTTTGAAACAACGCTTCTTATTTAACGAACGTTAAAGATCTTCCGTAATTGTTACTTTCTGACGTACGTATGTTACGTTAACCAACCGTTTGATACAACCCGCCCTTTTAAGTAACTACAAACGGGGTGAATAGGAATGCAGGGGTGAATCGAAACAATAAGCATATACCTATGCTCTCCATTTTTATTGAATTGGAATAAATAAATAAAAAGTTGGATTCTTAGAGAACCAATATTATGATAATTAAGTGAAAAACCTTAGCGAGGAGCTTGTGACTAAATAATAACAGCCGCACAGGTCGATCTTCAAGGTTAAGCAACGCTTGCCGAGGTTGGTCTGTGGATGGGTGACCATCTTAACATATGGAGTTTCCTTCGTGCCTCGAAAGCACGATAAGCTGTTGGTCCCGGCTGTCATTTGGAGATCTTCGGCAGTCGTTACGGATAGTCAGAAGCCAGAAAATCTGACACCAGTCTTGCCAAGGAGTACCGTGTTACCCAGTTAATGAGGAGGTCTGGTAAGCAGCCGCTCCACGTAAAATACTGGTATTCAGCTGAATCCGGTTTGACTGGAAGCTGACCCCAATATAATTGGGAAAAGTCTAGGCAGATGATGAAGTGAAACACCTTATCAAAGTTTGGTTTCGATTCACCGCTCCTTTCCTATTCACCCTGTTTGACGGTGGCTATGTATTTACCGCAGGGGCAAAAAAGTCACGTGTAGACATATCAAATAAATTACCTACTTTCCGCATTTCCCTTCCTCTTTGACACTCCAAGTGTTACATGTGACCAAAAAAAGGGCAATTGTGTTTAGCACGTCCCGCGCCAGAAAGTGCGAAATAATGTTAGTCACTTCCTCGGAATTGCGTAAAAACTTCGTAAAAGGACAGTCCCAAACCACAACGACGTGCTTCTTCCGTCCTGGCTGGAACCACTCTGCCATACGGCAAGCGAAATATAGAAGGTCGAAGTAGAATAAGGTCTTGAGGACCTTATTCTTAGGATTTTCAGTTTTTTTTATTTATAGATGGGTTTGCTCTTGACTCTAGTCTAGGTCTAAGATGGCAGAGACAAAGTCTACGATGGAGCGAGCTTACCCAGAAGTAGCCTGTTCCCTCTAATTTTGAAAAGATTTTGTAGTTTCATTTTGACTTGCTTTGACCAAGATTGGCATGCCACTTTCACTTCCTTTAATCTAGCATACAGTGATCAAGATTATGGGCTGCAGCGAGAACCTTTCAAAGATGTAATCGTACTGGAAATCGGAATGTAGTAATAACTTTATATCGATTTTAATTTATAACTATACTAGCTGTCCCCCGCGGCTTCGCTCCCGTTTTAACCGCAAAGTTCCCGTTCCCGTAGGATTTCCGATATCCTATGTCCTTCCTCGGGTTTCAAACTATCTTTGTTCAAAATTTCATCTAAATCAGTCCAGCAGTTTCGGAGTCTATTCAAATCAAACAAACAAAACTTTCCTCTTTATAATATTATTGTAGATTCTTCTTTTTTTTTACTTTCTAATCATAAAAAATCCAACTGGCACGTTGTTTCACCGCCGTTAATTAACTGGTAGATAATGACATATGCATTTAATTCGCCACTGTACCATTTTACATGAAATTTTAAATATTTCAGTCGTAGTTGGTGTGTATCTAGAGTCGCACATCGGGTGCTATGATACTGTATAAACTTAGTGATACCCGCGGCTTCGGCCGCTTGACAAATTATATCCTTCCTCAAAAAGTACTCTATCCATTGGAGAAACCAGCATGACAATCGGTGCAGTAGTATTTGAGTTTATCGCGAACAGACAGACAGACGTGGCGGAGGACTTTGTTTTTTAATATGTAGTGATTTAAAAGTAAAAAATCCATCCTTTTGCGACATTATGAAAACCACACGATGGTGATTTTCAGCTTTTCAATAGAAATTATTGCAATTTTGAAACAAACTAACCTTCTGCGCCGTCTCTTTTAAGGTAAGTTCTCTTCACCAAGCCTCATTTACTAAGAAACTAACCGTATCGTAAGAGACACGCAGTCGTGCATCGAGCGCTTTAAAGCGACGCTGGCTTTGGCATAGCTTGAAGTGCATAGAATTAATGATATCTTTGTTCAGCGCTGTATAAAGTTGTGAAGCGCTTTATTGTGGCTTTATGTGTAAGTTGTAAATACTGACAAAGCTGTAGAGAAGTTTATTGGATAGCTGAGGGGTATAAAAGCAAAGACAACGATCTCTTCTTTTGTTGATGTTAAAAAAAATCGCTCAAAAATACTCTTGTTTTGCAATTCAGTAGGGGAGAGTAAGATGAAGATTTATAGCAAGTATGAACCAGCTAACAACATTGCTTGCTTGCTACGTACCTAAAGTCAACGATTAAACGTTGGTAAAATCAGTACAGCAGGTCAAGCCCGAGTGCGGTCTTTAAAGAAAGAAGAATGTTTAAAGTTACCTGGAAGGTTGAAAATTTCTCAATAAAATTGAGCGTATTTTTTTAACCGACTTCCCAAAAAAGAGGAGGATCTCAATTCGGTTGTTTTTTATGTTTGTTACCTCATAACTCCGTCAACAATGAACCGATTAGAAAAAAAATTCTCTGAAAGGATTTACTTGTCGATTGGTCCCATTTAAGTTTGATCAAAATCGGTTAGGAAATTTGGCTTTTAAATCGAAATAGCTGCAATTCGTTTACTTGGATGATGGGTCTTGCAAGTTAGCGAAATTGCGTATTTTGCTTTCCTGCGATTTTGCAGTGGTGTTGTTAGGTCTGAGGCTGACTTTTTGGGGGCCGAGTCACCCGCGTCCGTAGGAGAATACCCTTCAGCGAATCCCTACACGTGGTCCCCGGGTGGTGCTAAACAGGTGACACTAACCGCCTCCGTGGTCTACTGGTTATACCACCTGATTCAGACCCAGAGGTCCCGGGTTCGATTCCCAGCGGAGGCAAATTTTTTGCTCGGTTTGGTTGGTGGTAGGACTTGTTCTAAGTCCGCCTAGCAAGCTACCACCATCATGTCTAAGTCTGTCGCCATAACAACTATGTTAACAGCATTGTTGTGTTCCGGCAGTTAGAGGTATGATAGCCAGTTCCTCTGTGTAAAAGGATTCCGGGTGAAACTCGCTTCCATCTTCGGCCTAATCATCACTTTCCATCAGGTGAGATTTGGGCCAAGAGATTCCCCGTTTTGTACAAAAAAAAAGTTACCATTAAAAAGTTTTTTTGTGTACACGACTGTAAAAATACAATAATATAATAGTGAATGGCTAAAAACTTTAACATACCAAGAACCTGAAAATATATTGGTCAGGATAACCTGAAATAAACACCACACATACACACACACACACACACCACACCACATCACACCATCATACACACGTGCACACAACCCACACCCCAAGAGCTGCTTAGGTGAGATTAGTTAAGAGTGTCAGCACAAGTAGGGGCCCGAAAGGGCCGACGCCTGCCGGAGTTGCAGGACTATTCGAAAGAGATACCGCGGCTACGGAACGCAAAGGGCAATGAAGGAACATGGATGGGTTTTAGTCAGTCAGTAAAAGTCTGACACTCCCATCCGCTTCGCCCAGAGCGGGAGAAGCCATTTGATGATTTTTGTCATCCGAAAAAAAAAAAGGTAAGATTGCTTGTTTTATTTCCTCAAACTATTAAAATTTTGCATATTCATTATTCACTGTACAGCCAAGAGAAGAGAGTGACAGCCCCAACACAAGTAACTTATCGGGGCTGCCACAATTTATGTATGCTCACAATGTTTTCAGATGAAGTCATTATTCTTGTTTTTTTGTAAATATAAGAATATCTATAATTGAATCGCTGAATGTGTTGCTAAGCGCAAATCTCGAGAACATCTGAACCGATTTCGCTTATTCTTTTTTTGTTGTGTTTGTTATTACCAGGAGAAGGTTTTTAAGTAAAAAAAATAGAAAAGTTGCCAGCGAACAAAGCCGTGGGGAACAGCTAGTTTGGCCAATAAAATATGGTATATTAGATATTAATATTCAATCAGCAGTCTAGAATGAAAACAGAAAGTATACGTATGAAATGATAACGTAATAATATAAGTTGCCTATGTCAACACACAAATCGAAATTCTTTTAGTTACAAAAACAATATACCTACAAAGCGTGTAAAAGTGCCCTTAAAATCCGAAATACCTCGACGCGACGATAGCAAATGGCAATTTACTTTCATAGTTCATTGTATTGGGAATCGTCACCAACTGGGTCAGTTACTTTTATTAAGGTACCTCACCTAACCAACAATTCGCAGTCCCTTTCGATTCGTATTTAATTAAAAGGTATTTTTGAACGGAACTTTAAAGTAGGCCATAGGAACGACTGAGGAGCTTGTAGTTAAAAAAAATAGCCACACGCTTGCCAAGGTTGGTCTGTGGATAGGTAACCATCTTAACATGCGGAGTTTTCGCCTTGCCTCAGAAAGAACGGTTAAGCCGTTGGTCTCAGCAGTCATTTGTACATCTTTGGCAGTCGTTACAGATTGTCGAAAGCCAGTAAAATCCGACTCCAGGCTTGTGGTAATCTGGCAGGCAGCTGCTCCACTTAAAATACTCGTATTCAGCTGAATCCGATTTGCCTGGAAACCAACCCCAATATATGGCATAAGGCTAGGCAGACTGAGGAACACAATATCTAAATGAAGAAAAGGAGATAAGATAATCTAAAATATTATTTTGATTTAAAACTGAACCGTTAGGTTACGTCATCACGCGTGAACAGAAAAGAATGTAGGTATGAAAGAAAAAAATTAAGAAGGTGCGGGGTAGTTAGCCATTTGACCGGAGTGAAGCCATAAGGGCAACTAGTATTTTCTTATTTTAAACTAAAAAGCGACGCTTAGCCACTGTACTTTCCTGATTAAATTACGTTTGGAAATGTTAGACAGCACCCATAGAATCGTTTCTCCGGGTCTGACCGAGCTTCATTAACTTGAAGCATTTGTGGTGATCGTCACTGTTTGTTCTGGCTCTCAGGAGTTCCAGTGGTCTGGTATAGTGTGGCAGGCTTGTGACCTTGATAAATGAAATGTTTACAGCTCAACCTTTCTGCATGACCCATTTTTTTTAAGGGTGGGTAATCATCAAATGACTCCTTCCGCTCTGGGCGGAGTGGAAGGGAGTGTCTCTTACTGGCTACCCATTCGTGTTCCTCCAAATTCTCCTTTCGTGCCAGGGCTTCGGTGGCTCTTTCGAACAAATTCCGCAAACCTGGCAGGCACTGGCCCTAGCGGACCCCACAATACCCATAGAACATTTTATCCCCAAACTTAACTAACACAAACACATCTTACATCAACTAGAATAGTACATTGCTATCCAGGGGTGAAAGTAATTGATTTAGTCCCAAGACGGCGTTTGGCGACATAGTTCGAGGGATGAAATAAATCTTTCACCCGAGGTGAATACTGTGCTTTTCATTACGAATACAAGGGAAGTATTTCTCGTTTTTGGGAAGTCGGTTAAGAATAAAAACAAATCTGATGAACTCATCATGTTAACACAAATAACTATATGCTATACGAAAGTATGGACAAAGCTCGAAAAAACAAATGAAGATCGGATTGCCGCTTTCCATTCATCAATTTCATTGTTTTTTTTTTTATGATTTTAAAGCTGTCAGTTGAAAACGATTCTCCCTAGGGCTGTAATACTTTCAACCCTTACTTTACTTTCCGAGCATGATTAATGGTAACATGTTTACAAACTAAACTCACGCTTAATACAAAGACTTAGAAGACTTTTCACAACACCGCGGTTTTAATTAAGAGTAACTTTTAACTGTCGGTAACGTGTGTTTGTGCACGTTTGTAGAAAATCACGGGGCGTTTACGGCCCCTTTAACATGAAGCCAGAGTTCCGCAAATATTTGTAATGCGTTGCGTATCTACGTGAGCATGAGGTGGGGGCAGAAAGGAGATTCTAGTCGCAATAAGAATCCTTGTGATGTTATGTTTAACTAAAAATTATGTAGATCGAAAGGTTGTTGAGGTGCAGTACCAAGTTTATACGTATTATTTTTCGACCAGGACCGCTGTACCATGCCTTAGGTAGGTGCAGTGTAGCGAGGAATGACAGGAAAGAGCATGGGTTCATGTGATTTCCATATTTTCACACAGACCATAAATCCGTTTACAATATTTTATACCATAGAGATTCATATTTTTAACCGACTTCCCAAAAACGAGGAGGTTCTCAATTCGGTTAATTTTTTTTTTAAATTGCAATACAATACAATACAAATTGTTTTTATTGGGAACAACATAAGGAACCAATTCTGTTAGTACAAATTACACACTAAGGTTAGTAAAACAAGTTTAAAAAATAATGAATAAGTCATGTACTTACGAGGCACTTCATGCGGACAATGACTTCTCATGAAATGCCTCAGCACATGAGCTTTCGGGTCCTCAGCCACGACTTTCAGGGTGCTATTGTTACTCCCTCGAATCCTCCTCACAAGCGATGCCACCTTTTTCCTGATGATGGCATGGAAGCCATCTGTACGCCATTGGGCAAACATCCCCGAGGCACTACAGAAACGAGGGAGTTTCAACATCATCCTGAAAACATTGTTATATTGGACGCGCAATGCATTTAGCGTCCCCCGTGAACAGCTGAACCACAGACTTCACGGGCCTTCACAGTACGCTTTAAACAAGGTTATTTTGACCTGATCGGTACAACGAAAAAATCTGCGCGCCAACATGTTCCCACGGACCGCCAACACCCTCTCTCTAATTAGGTAATGTTATAATAATAAGTGACAAAAGAACTAGATATTTTTTTTTTATTGATATTTGTTTTTGTTAATTGTGGAGGCTGAATAAAAACTAAACATATTAAATTGAATTCAGTTATTCCGACGTGCGGCCACCAAAAAAATATCGAGTCGGTGTAGTTAGCCGAACCAACACACAAACATACATTCCAAAAACGTACCTAAGCCACTGTGAAAATGACGAAAAGTTACCTAGGTTATTAAGCGCCTGATTTCCTAACTCCAAGTGCCTTATTTATGCATGAGTGATGGTGAACCGCAAGTTGCACCGATGACCTGACGAGGGTTGCGGGTAGCTGATGGATGCGAGGTGCTGGTTGTTATAGTGACCCTTGGGGGAGGCCCATGTCCATGGCCTATGTACATCTTAAGGCTGATATGCAAGTTCTTCTAACGCAACAGACAGATGTGTTGCTGGGGAGTTTTTTGGCCACTTCTTCTCCACAGCTAAAACACTAGGAAGTGGTGACGGGCGGGCGTTTTTGGGGGACTGTCTTCTTGTAAACGTTGACGTTCAAAAAGTGCTGGCACTCAGCCTAATTTGATTAATGACTTTTGATTTTGATTTGGTGATGATGATAGTGAACAACGACTCTTATTTATTTTCAACATTTTCGACAGTGCAACGTGAAAGAAACTTGCTGCTAAGAATCCTTAATGTTTGCAATATGGAGTTGCAGGACGCTTTATTAAAATCTGAAAAAAAAAACTTTTTTTTACCAGATAAAAGCTACATGAGAATGACATTAGAAAGTGATTTTCAGAAAAACAACCTTAAATGCTTTTCGTAAAGTCTGTCTTGTAAAAGCTCCATTAAGTGTAACGTAATTTGTCTGTTTTTTTCATGTTCCATTAAAACTATTTACAAAATATTGAAGGCATTTTGGACAAACATTTCACCTGAAATAAAACTTTTAATAAAGCCTAGATTTTGTAAAGCTTTTTGAACAAGCTTCTCATTATTCTGAGCACATAACTACGCAGTGCGCAAAGAAAGAAAAAGATAAATATTTTTTTGAAGTATGTGGTATTAAATTGTATTTATTTTGTAGTTATTCAGACAATTTATTGGCATTAAGTTTTCAAAAAACATTGCAAGGGATTATGTTTTGAAATATTACTAAACAATGCCTTGTTGCATTAAGACCGCCCATGTACCACCATTGTGCATAAAGTCTAAATATATAAATAAATAAGGTTACTTTACTGTTTAATCAACTACGAAAATTAGTACGGATAGATGTATGTTTGTTACTCGATCACGCTAGAACGACTGCACGGATCTGGAAAAAATTTGGCACTATGATACATAATATTTTTAGTCTGAGGGCCAATTCTACTAATTTTTTTATAACTTTCGCGTTTGCATGTCAATCGCAAACTGTCAAAATTAGTAAAATTGACACTCTGAACAATAATGGCTACTTATTATCCCGAGAGGATGTTCCCTCCGAATAATTTCCGGGATTCACGCAAACGGAGCCACTGATAGAAGTTAATAATTAAGTATTAAAAATAACTCATCCTACTGAGATAAAACACGAACGAATATGTTATACTCTTACATGATAAGTAAAAAATAAATAGGCAAATATGGTAAAAACAAAATGACAACATGACATAGGAAGTTCAATAAAATGCAAATCCCCGATCATGAAGGTACATAACACATGAATAAAGATGGCAAAGACACTGATACATTCTGCCCTGAATTATTCAATATTGGAATATATCAAAGCTCACCCCTGCTCTGTTAGGAGGATATAATATTGTTGAAATCTTGCTTGTGTGTTTTTTTTTTCGTTTTTTAGGGTTCAATACTCAAAGGGAAAAACGGAATCCTATTACTAAGACTCCGCTGCCCGTCCATCTGTCTGCCCGTCTGTCACCAAGCTGTATCTCATAAACCGTGATAATTAGACAGTTGATATTTTCATAGATGTTGTATATCTGTTGCCGCTATAACTAAAAAATAGAATAAAATAAATACTTAAGGGGGCTACCATGCAACAAACGTGATTTTGCTGCTCATTTTCATAGATGGTATGGAAAAAAAAAATGTAATAAATAAATAAATAAATAAACCTTCATGCGCGAGTCCGACTCGCACTTTGCCGGTTTTTATTATTAAAACATTAAATAGAAAGGTATTCTGGACCGACTCTACGCACTATCTTTCAGAAGACTGCCTTGTCAATATTTAATAGAGTTAGAGGCGATGACGACTTTTTGATCGGCGAAGGCAACTGACCGACTAGAATGGAAGGCTATGGGGGAAGCCTTTTCCCAGCAGAGAGATGAAAACAAAAATAATAATAGTACTAGTAAGTAATAAAGTAGTAGTATTGTAAGGAACTGGCAACCCCACGTGATCCGACGTCACAGGATCGTCTATAAATAGCGTGTCAGTTTACTGTCAAGCTCTCTTTTTCGTTGGCGGTCACTACGTGCGGACGTCTCTGCGAGTATCTCTGTCGGTCAAAGGTCACGTGAGCTGTTTCTATTTTAAAAGTGTGCAATCGTTATTTTGATTTCCTAGTTGTAATTATAGCCCTTGTGAACTGTGTTGCTGTTGATTAAATTAATTTCAAATATATGAAACGGTTTTCTTTTGTCAATGTGTTTTTTTTTTAATTCATTTCCACTTTTGAAGCTCATATCAGAAGTGTGATAAAGAACTAGTTTGCCCACTAAATCTAAATTAGTAAATTGGCAAAAACTCTTGATTATGAAAACCGTTATTTTTCTCGCTTTGTTTTGAAAAGTATAACGATTGCTCGCTTGTCTTATTACTTCTTGTGATTATATTTTGGTGGTTTATATCTTGTGATTGTGTGTTAAAATGGTGCGTACGGGATCACGTAGCCGTGAACGGCACCATGCTCGAGATAGGCCGCGCAATCGGAAGAAGGGTAGTTCTCGAAATAGGCGGGTCTCGCAGACTAGGTTACGTGAACGTAGTGATAACGATTCGCGGCGTAGCTCGAGTGATGAACGACATGATCCACGGAACAGCTCGCGTACCCGAGATCGAAGTGATTCACGTAGTATCGAAAGACGTCATTCGCGTAATAGGAATAAGCGTCATTCGCGTAGCGGTTCGCGTGTTTTTCGTCAAGATCGTTCGCGATATAGTAGCCATGATAGGTCGCGGTCTAATTCGCGTAAAAGAAGGCGTCATACTCGCGAGGAACGATTCACACCTGAAGCACCAATCCCGGTACTTTCGAACGCACCACGACAATCGCACAGTACGTACATAGAATCGGGTGCACCGTGTTCTGAGGCGTCCACTCTTGCGCATGCTTTGATGCATGCAATTAAAAGTATGCAGCCTGCAAGGTCACAACACTATTATGTGTCAAATTTTGACCCTTCTATACATAGTATTGAAGCATGGTGTGAGGAAGTGGATCGCGCCAGAGACGCAAATAACTGGAACGACCATGAGTGCTTATCACGTGTGGCTTCTTGTCTAAAAGGGGACGCTAAAGTTTGGTTGAGTGAATGGGTCACCAACGATAGGACATGGACTAATTTTAAACGAGAATTCAAATCTCTATGTCCCAGTAAGCTCGATTATGCGAATGACGCTATGAACACTACTTCAAACAAATACCCTACATTCGCTGAATATGCGCGCCGTACTTTGTTACGTTTGAAAATAGTCCAAGGGTTAAGTGACGAGTTGAGAACGCTTATCGTTATCCGTGGCATAGACAGCCCCCAAGTTCGAGCAGCCGCTGCTAACTCAGACCTTACTCCTGACACCATCGTCTCGTTTTTGTCGATTTATACAAAAGCATCAAAACGAGACTATTCGGGCTCTAAGAAACCAATTCAAACAAAGCCAAATAATCGGCCGGGTCCAAAATGTTTTACATGCAACCAAAAGGGGCATGTTAGTCGCGATTGCAAACGTCAAAAACCCAACGTAACTTCCGACACGCAACCGGGACCAAGCAACACATGCACTTTCTGTAAAAAACAAGGACACTCTGAGGACAAGTGTTTTGCAAAGGCACGTTCTGAATCGCGAAACCAACGGAACGTCAACCTTTGCTCCTATCGGTCCAATTTCACTCAAAATAAGGACGTAACATCTGCAGTGGTAGAAGGTGTGCCGGTAGATGTACTTATTGATAGCGGTGCACTTGATGTGTCCCTCATATCTTCAGACGCTCTTAAATATATTTCATGCCAACCAAAACCAAGGCGTTGCGTGTTGAAAGGCATAAGCGACAAAGAAGTAGTTGTCACATCTTACGTCACTGTCACAGTAGAATTCAGTGACATTATCTATTGAGGTAGACCTGTTGGTAGTTCCGTCTTCTTTTATGAACACACCTATCATAATAGGTACCGATGTACTGAATCGTGACGGAATAACTTACGTTCGAACAAAGGACGAACAGTACCTCACGCGTAACGATACTCGCGTTTATAACGTTCAATCTAATGAACAGATCAACGTAAACACTCCTCTTCAGGGTGACGAATTGGAAAGTCTTATGTCAGTCATTAATGAGTTTTCAACTTTCTTAATAACTGGTACTGCCACGACTACAGTTCGAACCGGTGAGATGGAGATAAGGCTTACCAAAATGACACCAGTAGTCTACCGACCATACAAACTCTCACACCAGGAAAAACTTAGGGTTCGAGAAATTACCAAAGATCTTTTGGACAAAGGGATAATTAGGCGTTCTAATTCGGAATTCGCTAGCCCTATAATACTCGTTAAGAAGCGTGATGGCTCGGATAGGCTTTGCGTTGATTATAGAGCGCTCAATAGAATCACGGTAAAAGACAGGTACCCTCTTCCGTTAATAGAAGATCATATTGACAGATTAGGCAGTTACAAATACTTCTCTAGTCTCGATATGGCTACCGGTTTTCACCAAATTCGGCTAAAAGAGGAAAGTATTCACCTTACCGGCTTCGTAACGCCCGAAGATCATTTTGAATACGTCAAAATGCCATATGGGTTAGCAAATTCTCCTATAGTATACCAACGCATAATAAATGACACCTTACGCAGTCACATTAATGAGGGTAACGTATTAGTTTACGTTGATGACGTACTTCTTATGAGTAACACCGTGAATGAAGGAATTGAGTTGTTACGCAAAGTACTGAATACTCTCACCACGGCAGGATTTTCGATAAACCTCCGTAAGTGCTCTTTTCTGGTAACCGAGGTAGAGTATTTAGGCAGAGTAATAAGTAGTGGTCAGGTAAGGCCGAGTCCTCGAAAAGTAGAGGCTTTAGCTAATACCACGCCACCAGAAAACGTTAGGCAGGTACGCCAATTCCTTGGTTTAGCGGGATACTTTAGGCGATACATTAAAGACTACGCGACCCGAACCGCTCCTATTGCTCATCTAACCCGTAAGGATGTCAAATTTCAATGGTCACCGGAATGCGAGGCTATTCGCCAATTCCTTATCAAAGAACTTACAAACGAGCCAGTTCTTTCAATTTTCGATACCAACCTTCCAACCGAAGTTCATACCGACGCTAGCAGCGCAGGTTATGGTGCTGTTCTCATACAAGTCCACTCCGACTCAAAAAAACACGTTGTAGCTTATTTTAGTAGGTCTACCCAAGGGGCTGAGCGTAAATATCACTCTTACGAACTCGAAACCCTCGCTGTAGTCAAGGCTCTTCAAAATTTTCGGCACTACCTCGTAGGGTTGAAATTCGTAGTAGTCACGGACTGCAATGCCCTTAAGGCGACAGAACGAAAAAAGGACTTGTTACCACGTGTTGCCCGTTGGTGGATCTACCTTCAAGACTTCGAATTTTCGATTGAATATCGGAAGGGAGTAATGATGCCACATGCAGACTACCTAAGTCGAAACCCAGTAGTTAACGTCAATCAAATATCCCGACCTCGTAACTGGGCTCAAATAGCTCAATCGGCAGACAATGAGACTCGTGACCTGATTGAAAAACTTCGCGATGGTAGTCTGGATGGGAATCGTTACTTGGTGCAAAATGATATCTTGTACTACAAATACATCCCGATAGGTGAACAACCCCGAATGCTTTGTTACATTCCCAAGGGTCACCGACTCAGTCTTCTTAGGGTGTTCCACGATGAGCACGAACACATTGGTGTAGAAAAGACCCTGGATCTCATTTTGAGACATTTCTGGTTCCCAGGCCTGAGACAATTCGTAGCTAAATACGTAGCCCATTGTCTTATATGTATTTCCCAAAAAAGAGTTCCCCGTGCCCCATTACAAAACATAACTTCCTGGGAAAAACCAGACACTCCTTTTGACACCGTGCATGTCGACGCCTTAGGTCCTTTACCAGTATCGGAAGGATACAAATTTGTCCTCCTCATAGTAGACGCTTTCACTAAGTACGCCTTACTGTACCCCATTACTAGACAGGATTCCACAGAGTTAAAGCGTGTTATTACACAAGCTGTCTCACTATTTGGAGTTCCTAAGCTTATGGTTACGGATAGAGGACGTATGTTCGAATCCAACGATTTTGTAACGTGGATAAACGAGCTTGGTTGCAATTTGCACTATATAACTCCGGAGATGCATCACGCTAACGGTCAGGCCGAGCGATATATGCGAACTATCCTCAACATGCTACGTATACAAACCAATTACAAGAAGGCTAGCTGGTCAGGTACGTTATGGAAGCTCCAGTTAGTGTTAAATATCACTAAACAAAAAACAATTCAAGTTTCTCCACTTAACCTCTTGATCGGTACTGAAGCTACAACTCCTGTGCTTCGAGCGTTGGTACGTGACGTGGCTTTTGAAGGCTGCACGCCCAACCGGGAAGCTTCACGCGAGATCACCAGAGGTAGAGGTCGCCAATTGCTGAAGAACAACCAGGATAAGCAGGACGAACGAGTAAACCAAGGGCAACACCCACCTCGCCAATTTAAGATTAATGATTGCGTGTTCGTCATTAAGTTTTCTCAGGTAACGGGAAAACTCGATCCTGGTATGCGTGGCCCCTACAAAGTGGTAGAGGTGTTGCCTAGTGGACGCTACACACTGCGCCTGCTGAGCGGTGGCTACGGCAAGACAACGCAGGCCGCGGCTCAACATATGGTGCCATGGCAAGGCGAGTGGTGCCCAGACACTTGTGCCGCCTTCTTCGAGAGTGAGTAATCTTCTCCAGTTTGAACTTAAAACCCGTTGGTCCGACGTCTCTCATGTATGGATATGGCCTGCATGTTGGACAAGCTTACACGTATGAATACGGTCTGCGTGTTAAGCGGCTTGCACGTATGAATACGGTCTGCGTGTCAAGCAGGTTGACGTATGAATACGGTCTGCGTCAACGGTCGGACGTCTTTCATGTATGGATATGGCCTGCATGTTAGACAAGCTTACACGTACGAATACGGTCTGCGTGGTAAGCGGCTTGCACGTACGAATACGGTCTGCGTGTCAAGCAGCTTGACGTATGAATACGGTCTGCGTCAAGCATGTTTCAGACAACTACGACTTGTCGTCAAGGACAGTCGGCACGAGGTGCAGGGAGCTGGCACGAGGTGCAGGGAACTGCCTCGAGGACAACGGAGACCTTCAAAATAAAGGCCTCAGTTGGGTTTGAATTTTTAAAGAGACGTCTCTGCATAATTTTAGAATGATGAATGTGAGGTTGCTGTATGAATTCTTTGATAGATGATAAGTGAAATAATTGAAAGATGACGTAGAGAAAGGTGTGAATGGTGAGATGTGTTCATTTGGTCATTTTGAACTATCTTTTTAATGCGATTTTGTATCCAGGTGAGCATGCGGAAGATGAGACTGCGCCTGCAGCTGGATCACAGCGTGTGGCTGACCCGTCTATGCCTCCGCTGGATGACGACGTGGAACGAGCACCGTCGACATCTACCGCCGTGAACTCCGACCCCGCTCACTCTGCGTGACTCACTCGTGTCGAGGACGACATAGAGTCAGGAGAAGCCGTGTAAGGAACTGGCAACCCCACGTGATCCGACGTCACCGGATCGTCTATAAATAGCGTGTCAGTTTACTGTCAAGCTCTCTTTTTCGTTGGCGGTCACTACGTGCGGACGTCTCTGCGAGTATCTCTGTCGGTCAAAGGTCACGTGAGCTGTTTCTATTTTAAAAGTGTGCAATCGTTATTTTGATTTCCTAGTTGTAATTATAGCCCTTGTGAACTGTGTTGCTGTTGATTAAATTAATTTCAAATATATGAAACGGTTTTCTTTTGTCAATGTGTTTTTTTTTTAATTCATTTCCACTTTTGAAGCTCATAGTATTATAATTATTTTTGAAGAAAGTTTTAAATACATTGTAAAAGGACATGGTAAATACTGACCTATGAATCAACACATGCGAAGCCTTTACCATTATTCTTAGTTTTTTTTTAAATTACATTGTTATGATTAGAATAAAACGGACTCCTTTTAATTACGAAACTGTTTTAAAAAGTAACTCACTTTGGTTTTATTCCCCGGCGCACAAAGAATTTGAAACGAAGCACTCTCAGCGCTGTAAGATTTTTAGTTACCTACGAAAAGAATAAAGCGATTAAAGCGCTGTTCATACAGCGCTTTAATCGCTTTATTCTTTTTCACGAACACTATTGACACTGACAGTCGATGAAATGACAGTTGACAGTTTGATGAATTTGGCACCTGATACCAGGGAATCGTCGACCTAAGTTACCACGCTTTCGTATGTTAGAAGAACATAGTAACACTACTCTTTACCATTTTTTGGTGAGATAAGAAGACTGGCAGCTCTGGGATCTTAGTCCATTTGGTATGTTTATATTGTTTGGTATGTTTTATAACCTCAAAATCCGAAATAATTTTGGATATTTTACAATTCTGAAAAGTGTCCGTGATTTTAATTTAGTTTCAGTCGAACATAATTATGCATTATTTAAAACACAGATAGTAAATTCACGTCTCTGTTGGTTCTGAGGCGAACGATGTATGGACGCGTAGCAATGTCCTTTGTAATTAATCAAAATAAATGAGTGGTTAGTGATAAAAACTTATGTAGGATACACATATGGGTCTCAAACTTGTAGTTAATTCTTTATTTAAAATTCAATATCTGTGTCACCGGAAAATGGTCAAAAGTACCAAACACCTGCAAAACGCCCACCATCCCTAACTAACTAGTTGTCATGCTGGAAAAAGAATTAGACCTCTCCAATACATCTTTCTGTCAGAAAAACATAAACCTAATTTGTACAAACCAAACAAAATTTAACTTTAGACATTCATTTTATTTCCATAAAATTCCTCCAAGCATTTCATTTATGAAACGCTACGGCATTTCAAAACTACGCAAATGATGTCCTTTGATTTGAACAACGAGTGTCTGACATTAGTATTCGAGAGCAGTCGCTGTCGTGACACTTCTGACACGGGTCTACGTGTTGCGGCTGGACCGCTAGACTGTACTGTATATACGGGGTGTTCCAGAAGTCAATTCAATTAAATGTATTTATTTACGATACAATCTATGTGAGTAATTAAGATAATTTCATCTACAACAAGTTACACAGCAAATACAATAACCACTACCAATTTTGTGCATAACCTACCAATGTGTTATGCAGCGCAACATACACAGTACCAGTACTGTCAACACTTCACCGTGGCCTTACTATTCCATGGGAAATGACGCAAAACCGATTCATGTACGAAAAGTCCAGTCTGTTAGAAATCAGAGATAGGATACTGTTGTTGCCGCCCTACATACCACGCACTAGGGATGCACAGCGCTTATGCATTTTTGCAAAGAATCAATCAACACGTACGTCTGTGAACATCCCTGATGCGCTGCAGTAGCGGGGCAGCCTCAACAGCACCTTGAACGCGTTGTCGAATGGCACGCGGAGGACATTGCACGATTTTTGAGCATATCTAAACCACAGGCTGTTCATGTAAAACGCAGTGCAGTACGTTCTGAAAAAGGTTAATATAACAGTTACTGAAAAACGAGCGAACCTGCGAGTCAGCATGTTCGCTCTTACTCTAACTGGCAAGGCCCTCCGCGCACGCTCGTTGTCGTCATCGTCCCTGAAAACTGTGCTTAGGTGCGTGCTCAAGCTTGATGTATGTATGGTGGCTAATTTACATTAAGTAAAAACTGAAACACTCTGTATGTGTGTGTATCTACGTGATTAAGCCAACTTTACTTTAGTCTATAGATGTCTATTGAAACGTGGCCATGTTTCGAGGTTTGGTTTATAAATCATTGAGAGTAACATTTTCAAAGTTTGAGGTATATCATAAGAAACATCGGGTTTGTTATAAAAATATAGAACTTATTTATTGGAGGGACACATACCTAAAGGAAAATGCTTAGGATTTGCATTAGAACTGGACAATAAATTTAATGTATCTGCGTGTGTATGCTGCGTGATATCTTCGAATCGTCGATCCCATCTATCAGTCTATGACCAGTGCGTCCTACCCGTAATGACTTGCGGAGTTGAAACGTGGACACTCACCATAGGACTGGTTCACAAATTGAAGGTTGCTGAGTGTGCAATGGAGAGAGCGATGCTCGGGGTTTCTCTGGTGGATAGAATTCGCAACAAAGTCATTGGCCAGAAAATTCAAGTCACAGACATTGCGCATAGGATCAGCATGTGGAGGCGGGAGTGGGTCGCCCATGTCTGTAGACTGTGGAAATCTGTGTGGTACATTCCATAAAAGACGACCACGCGAACTTACATGGTTTTCATATATTATTGACGATTGTATGGACTTCAAAAGAGACTATGATCTTTGAGATAGTTTCGGTGTTTCTTCTCAGGGCAGTCAGCTAGGAAAGATAAGCCTCATTTAATATAATATGACCAAAAAATATTGACGTGTTAAAGAGTTACATGTAACCTATTTGCAAATATATATGATTTGATTTGAGTTAATTTGATTAGATTGGACTGGATCTATCTATTTCTTCACATACTCTTTTTTTTCTTTATTGATTTTAAGGGATTTTTGTACATAAAAATGACGATGACAATCCCATCGTACCTTATACTACTGTCTTATTCTATTAAAAGTTATAATTAACACTTTAGTTAAACTTAAAGGAGTATAGTATTCTAGCTGCATCCGATGTTGGCGAAGCTAGAATACCATGAAAGGCACCAATATCTAGATAATTTAACTTAAATTGCCTTGCCAATTGATCTCTTTTGTTTGCATTGCGCACACATTCCATCAAAAAGTGTTGCTCTTCACATACTTCTTTTGAACCACATAACGGATTAGGTTTCGGTTTTTATTACATAGTAATAAGTGTGTTATGATGGTTTGCACATATAATTTGCACTCGAGCTTAGCCGAGGCTGGTCGCTGGTATTTTTATAAAATTGAAACGAACATCCTAATATACAAATTCTTCCTTTTTCCTTCCTCCACTGTTCGTAGAGAGCTTAAAATTGGCATGTAAGTTTCTTGGGGAATGAGCGAGAAAAAACGGGATACCTATGCATAAACAAACTCGCGGGCAAAAGCTTGTATTTAGATATAAGCCGGAAGAAAACTTGAACCAAAACACTTCAATACATTTCAACTACCTTCAAAGGTCTTAAGAGACCTCCCAGAGCGATTGTAATCGAAATAACGCCACTTCACACGCTCAAAGACCCTACAAATCAGAAAATAAAGTAAATTGTCAATTTTCTGTCTCAATAGCACCAATTTAGATAAGATCTGTCCTCTAACACAATTTAATGTCAGATTGATATTGAATTTGTACCCCAATTTAATGATGAGGGTTCTCAAAGAAAATTATGGGTGTATGATCAAAGAGACTACATTTACCATCTTTGTGTTCTAACACTTGTTTCACGTAAACGTCTTGATTGAAATCTACTATTCTCGGACCCATTATTAGCAATTACTTTACTGTTGACTGATTTAGTCTCGATTGAACTGGTCCTGAGAAATTGGGTTGTTTTAATAACCGGGATATTTTTCATTGATGCCTTGGCTGCAATACTTTGATACCCTGAAATGACATGCACGTATGAGGTTATATGTAAATTTATTTGTGAATTTTATATGTAAATGACTACTGTATGTGTGTGTTTCAATACTATACTGGTACCTAGATACATTATTGAATAAAGTACAGCTGTGTTAATTTCATATAAGATTAGTATAATTCTTATCAATTCTGAAAACTTATTTAACATTTATATTTTGTTATAAGTGATGTTGTCTGATATTTTTGCATATACCACTAGTTTACGCCAAACTCATTAGCTGTTATCGCATCTTTTGTAGTTTTTTTTTATTACCATAAACATTGAAGAACCGTTCTCATGTCAATTAACTTACAGTTGGCATTTCGGGAGCGAGAATCCTTACCTTGCCGTAAAACAGTCTTTGACTAGCACGGAAGGTAAAGAATTTTAAACTGTATACCGCCAATTAGTTTACTTTAAGCTAACAATGTTCGAACATAATTAACGTATGTTTTGTGAACTTATTGGGAGTACCTACTTGCTTATTTTGAATTGTGGTATACCATGTAGCTAACCTTGGGAAATAAATTCTATTCTATCTTCAAATGGCTCCGTCCACTCTGGGCGGAGCGGAAGGGAGTGTTACTCTTGCTTGCCTTCCGTGTTCCTCCTAAAGCCTGCTGAAATTTGAGTTCCAGAGCCGCAGTGACTCTTTCGATCGAATTCCGCAACATGAAAGGAATATCCCCGTAGCCAGTTGGGTGAAAATTGCCTGTTATATTCGCAGTAGGCTAGCTCCTTTATGCATAGAATTTAATCGATCTATATACCTTTGAAGTCTCCTTTGAAGTATGCCTTTGCGTTATGCGTTGCTGGACGTTGAGTTAACGCCACGTAATTGCTCCAAAGTCTTGAGCATCAACGCCGTGTTGCTAGCTTGTCGGTTTTCTATCGATTGCATTTTGGGAAATGTACGACGGAATTGCATAATTTAATTCCGCCAAGCCCGTTCCATCATCGAAACACGAGACGAACGGCGATGCGCCACCGGTACATGGTGGGCATCCCACCCACACGCACAAAACGTTTTGAGAACACATTCGTAGTGCGTAGGTACAGCAAAGGAGTGGAATTCCCTGCCGGAGTCTGTGTTTCCTGATAGCTACAACCTCGAGGAGTCTTTAAGTCCAGAGTGAATAGGTTACTTCTAGGCAAGCGTGCTCCATCTTAGACCGCATCATCGCTTACCATCAGGTGAGATAGTGGTCAAACGCGTGCATACCAAAAGTAAAAAAAAAAATTGCTGTGAAACCTGCGCTTGGACTTCTTAAAAATCGGACAAGTGCAAATCAGACTCTCACACAAAGAGTTCCATACCATAAACCGAAAAAAGCACGTATGGTGGTCCCTTTACTTTTGATTATTTGTTGTTATAGCAGCAATAGAAATTCACAAACACATTGTGTGAATTGTTCAGTGTGTTAATTTTCAAGCGTCTACCTGCGTTCTTGAGATGCAACCCGCTGACGTACAGACAGACGGACAGCAGAGGTCTAGTAGTAGGGTTCCGTCGGCTACCCTTTGGGTAGGGAACCCAAGTGTAGGTTTTAAATCAATATCTTAAAATATTTACGGCCTCAACTACAAGATAGTACCTACATTTGCGTATCTATCTAAACTCTCTATCACAGGGGAACTAAGTGCGTAATCGAATCAAATACTTCGTCCCTTTTTGTGAAAAAATCTTTTACAGAACCAAATTCTCATCAGATATTGAAATATTAAATTATATTCAACTTTTCATGTTGTAATTGAGTTTTTCGACGACATTCGTACTGTTCAATATTTTGAGATCAGCTTAGTAACAGTCCCCGAAAGGGATCAAATGGGGTTCACTGTTACAGTGTTCCCTAATGGATTCCAATGTTTGAGTGTATTGACATTTATGGCAATTTAACCTTTATCGGACACTGCCAAACATGCTCTGCGTTTTTCAAAGGGAAATAAGTATTTTAAAGATATAAGATTGAATTGTAGAGTCAGTAAGTCAAAAACATGAAGCTATTTCCACGTTCCAAAGCGTATTTCTGTGAAAAAGAACGTGCAAGGTATTCCACGATCCTGTAAGAATTTCGACATAGGTAAGTTGTTCTAAGTTACAATTCATGTTTTTTTTTCTACACTGACAGATAAAATTTGGTTTCCCAGTCTTTGTTAAAAGTAACACAGCCTTTACCTATACTTAATTTCACAGCAAAACCCAAACATGTTATCTACCGAATGTTAACTATAATCACACTATTGTAAATGTACATCCCAATAGATCTAATTTCAACACTATACACAACTTACATATCGCAAATCCATTGCACGAACAATCCAATATCATGAGCCGATGGCACCCTAGTATTCCGTTAGAAAAATAACAAGTTTCAGTACTTTCAATACTAGTAAAGAAGATAAATCAAGTTTGTCCGAGCAATCGTCAGATCTCATGTTGTCGCAGACGAAAGTTTAAATTGAAGAGTTGAATCGTGTGGAAAGTTGGATATGTCACTGTGAACTGAACGGTTCGATAAACTTTTCATTCATTCATTCATTTAGATAAATGCTTAGTTATGTGGAAATGGGGGAAAGAATACCTAGTGGAGAATTTACACTATTTGTTTCTCATGCTAGATGAAAGGATATTTTTATGAAAATAGCTTTTAAACCACCTTTTTAACCGACTTCCCAAAATGGAGGAGGTTCACAATTCGGTTGTATGTTGTTTTTTTATGTTTGTTACCTCATAACTCCGACAATTATGAACCGATTTGAAAATTAGCTTGTTTTATCTGAAAGGATATACTTGCAGATTGGTCCCATTGAAATTTTATCAAAATCGGTTATGAACTTTGGATTTTAAATCGAAATAGCTGGAATTCGTCTACTTGGATGATGGTTTTATGTCATCCAAGTAATCGAAATTACGTATTTTTGCTTTCTGAAATTTTGCAGTGGTGTTGTTAGGCGTGGGGTACCACTAAAAAATTAAAAATAAAAAACTTTTTACAAAAAATACAACCGACTTCCTTTTGTAAAAGTTTTTTTTAAAAGCAATGTTTTCGATAATTATGAAAAGAACAGTCTATCCAAATGTATAAAATTCTTCCGTTACTGTCTAAATGACGGACAGGCAACGCGAAGCTGTAACTACTGGTCATAGAAAGCTGAAATTTTGCATGTAGGGTCCTTGTGGAGTGTAGGGGAGAACTTATAGAGGATTTCCCAAAATTCCTACGGGAACGGTAAAAAGAAAATTGCGCGTACGAAGTAGTGAACAACCAAAAACGACCAAGTGCGAGTTCAACAGCCGGTCGATTCTGTTCACATCTCACCGTGATCACTTAGGTGGAGTGAACGACAAGTGAGCTGTCATGCTATCTTGTTTGTATGGTTTGACAGCTCACTTGACGTTCACTTCGCCTAAGTGTTCACTTCGACATGTTTACAGAATCGCACAGCAGTTCAAACAGAAAAAAAATATTTTGTGTTCTTTTTTGGGTTCTATTCCTCAAAAGGAAAAAATCCTGTTTGTCAAGAGCCTTTATCTCGGGAACGCGTGGAATTTAAATTAAAACCTCACTCAGGTCTACAGACCCTTGAAGCTTTTTTTTTTTTAATTAAGACTAGTCCGCCTAGTTGCCATGACCTCTGAGAAATTGGGCAACACAGTGATCTACCTCCAGCCATGTCCTATCCAGCCGCTCACGAACGGATGGAAAAAACTGGTGGAGGTGTCGGCCTTTGATGAATTTTCCCACCTACATTACCATTCGGATAAAAGTTCCTCAAAGGGTTTTAGTAATCTAGAGATTTTAGCACGGTCGCGCTGCGGTAAAAACTCTGGATCCGTGATCTTTCTAGCATAGTAGTACATTGCAGCACGCCACTGCACCTCCAGATCGACTGGGAGGACACCCGTCAGCACCGGTAAAGCTTCAGTATAACCGTTCTATACGCCTTGCATAAGAATATTAAAGCCAAACGCTGAATTTGAAGTAATTTACGATGTACCGCCCATATGGTGGCCCTATCGGCCCAGACAGGTGCCCCGTAGCACATACAACCCAAGTAAGTAGCCCCATAAATAGTTTTTAAGGTTTAAAATGATAGGCCCCAAGTAGCCTTAGATATTCTCGTCAAGGCATAGAAGTTCCTTGTCCCTTGAAGCTTGTGAAAAAATCAAACTTTTAAGTTAACGCTAAATCATTAAAAAAATATTATAAAGTACTTATGTTTTTTTTTTTTCGGTTTATGGACCGGAACCCTTCGTGTGAGATTCAGACTCGCACTTAGCCGGTTTTTATTAGTTTTTGTAATAGCGACGATAAAAATACACACAATGTGAACATTTCAACTGTCTGCCTTTAAAACATAATTCGCGAAATATAGCCCGCAACCACACGGACGGGCAGCGGAGGCATCGTTGTTGATTTTTGTTTTTTTTTTTTAGGAAAGATAACGATTTATTTCATGTTCTACCCCCACAATCTTTACCCCCGTCAGCTAGCAGTGTACGAGAACTGCTTTTGCACGTTGCAAAATAATTTTCAATAAGACTGCCGAAGGAGTACAGAAATTAACACAATCTAATAGCAGCTCGCAAAAAAAAATATGCGGAATGCGAAAAGCATATACGGCTAGAGAGGGCTTTGTCCTTCGGCTGAAAATATATTATTATTATTTTTTATTTTTTTTATTCAAAACGGGGAAACTCTTGGCCCAAATCTCACCTGATGGAAAGTGATGATTAGGCCGAAGATGGAAGCGAGTTTCACCCGGAATCCTCTTACACAGAGGAACTGGCTATCATACCTCTAACTGTCGGAACACAACAATGCTGTTAACATTGTTGTTATGGCGACAGACTTAGACATAGACATATTATACATACATAGACATATTATGATGATTATGATGAAAACTCTCTGCCTGCGTTTATGTTTTCGAACGCTTACAACCCTAATCTTTTAAAATTAAGCGTGAACAGTCTACTTCTGGGTAAGCTCGCTCCATCGTAGACTTTGTCTCTGTCATCCTTGACCTAGACTAGAGTCAAGAGCAAACCCATCTCAAATAAAAAAACGAGCCTATGCTCAACGTTGAATTTTCATAATGATATCGTATCTTACCTACCTATTAATTTAAATCTGATGCCAGGCAGACCGATTAAATGCTTGCTTAATATACTTAGTACAAAAACTCTGAAAATGAAACGTTCAAGCAAATATTGAACGTATCAGACAACAGAATACACAATAACAATACGTTGAAGAAACCACAGAGCACCGAAAGTCACGCCGGCCACAACTAGAGACGCTATTGTACTTACTAATGATAATTATACACTGCGCAATCAATGTGCGCTGAGCGTCGTGGGGTTCACTAACACGCTTTATTTTTAACTAGCTGACCCGTGCTACGTCGTCTGCGTTACATTTTTCATTACTGCTTCGCTTGGGACTATATGGCGTTGTGTGAAATGTCCAAGGATATTTATTTATTTATTTATGATATATAGCCTATAGCCTTCCTCAATAAATGGGCTATCTAACACCGAAAGAATTTTTCAAATCGGACCAGTACTTCCTGAGATTAGCGCGTTCAACCAAACAAACAAGCTCTTCTGCTTTATAATATTATGAAATTTCTTTTAAGTCGACTAAGTTAGCAAATTGGAATTACTCAAAAATTGAGGAATTTGCTAATGATGATGATGAAAATATTGTTGCAAGAGTCTTAGATTACCTAGAAGAGAGTGGATCTGGTTTTGGCGATGAATCCTCTGAAGTGGATGAGGCACCACCACCTATCCCAACAATATCCAGAAGCAGGGGATCCACTAGAGGCAGATCAGGCAGGGAAACGTCAAGAGCAAGGGGTAGAAAAGCAAGACTGTTGATTGTTTTGTCAAAGACATTATACAAAATGTTTAAGAACTCATTATTAATATCGTTAATAAATGACTAATGATTATAAAGACTGTTTAATTAATTTATTTTCATTTAATATCATACCATATCTCCAAACTAGACTAAACTCACATCTCGAGCTACCTCCTAAGCCCCACGCTCGTGAGGGTAAGTTTTCAGGAAACCAGAGACTTCAGGATTTTTAAAATTATTTTTAGCATGATACTTAGGCACCCATAAAAAAGTCATGTGATTTTAAAGAAGTCTGAGTAAATTATTTTCTTCGGGTGTAAAGGGATACTAGCTGACCCGTGCAACTTCGTTTGCGTCACATTTTTCATTACTGCTCTGCTCCTATTGGTCTAAGCGTGATGATATATAGCCTATAGTCTTCCTCGATAAACGGGCTATCTAACACCGAAAGAATTTTTCAAATCGGACCAGTACTTCCTGAGATTAGCGCGTTCAACCAAACAAACAAACAAACAAGCTCTTCTGCTTTATAATATAATAGTATAGATGGTAAATCATGAATGCCTCTTTTCCATCTGAACGTAGCGAAAGTGTGTGTCCGACTCATACTGACTAAATACCTACTAAAACCTATCCGTGTTCCTCCAAAAGCCCTTTCCATTCCAGGGCCGCGATGACTCTTTTGAACAAATTCACAACTTTGGCAGTTGCTAACACGCAGTGCAAAAGCTTCATACAAGCCCAGATTGCTTCAAACGTTTGCCTTGCAATAAAAAGTCATAGCAACTTTAAAAGCCTAGAACTTAATCATAAAAATGATAATTAACTTTGTTTATTTATTAAAACTTTATGCACAAGTAATAACACTGCACAAAGGCGGACTTAATGCCATAGGCATTTTCTACCAGTCGACCTTAGGGTGGTGCAGAGACAGCATGGTAGGTGCAACATATAGAAAAGACAAACCGAGAGGAAGACAAAAAAAAATACAATCTTTAATAAATACATACATACACATAACCAAAATTATTAAGAAAACATGAATCCAACGAATTACTGCTGTAATGATTCTTCCAACTTCCAACTTTAAACTTGTAATTTAAAGTTTTTCTTTTTGCACTCGCTCTTGCACGCCGCTGCTGACAAGCATGCTTTGTCTGGAAAAAATGACGTCTCTAAGGCGTCTTTCTTATCCAAGACGATCTTCGCACCAATACGCACTTTTCACGAATGAAAATAAAACGGTAAAGAAAATCGAGTCATGTGCTCCGTGCCGCGGGGCTCCTGGCTGCGAGCAACTTGGTCATAAGTCCGAATTTATTAACTCCGTGCAAGTCTTGTTGCTAGTTCGAAAGAAATCTACAATCTTAGGGCCTTTTTTTTTAGGGATGGGAAATCATCCAATGACTCCTCCCGCTCTGGGTGTAGCGGGAGGGAGTGTCAGACTTCTACTGACTAAAATCCATCCATGTTCCTTCATTGCCCTTTGTGTTCCGGAGCCACGGTGTCTCTTGCGAATAATCCCGCCACTCCGGCAGGACAATCTTAGGGCCTAGCACGAATATTTTTGACATAGTAACGTTACAAAAGTTAAATCAACAGGTAGATGTCGTGTACACCGACTTTTCTAAGGCGTTCGACAAAATTAACCAAGATATGCTCATTGAAAAACTAGCGAGGGCTGGTGTGCATGGCAATTTATTACGATGGATCCAATCTTATATAAAAAATAGAAGTCAGGCGGTCTGTGTTAAAGGTTACTCATCTCAATTTCTCCCTGTTCCCTCTGGAGTTCCCCAAGGTTCGCACATGGGACCCTTGCTCTTTATCCTCTACATTAATGACATAGGAACCATATTTGACCACAGTAATCACTTACTTTACGCTGATGATACGAAAATATTCCGAGTGGTTGAATCCGTTGGGGATTGCTCTAAATTACAAAGTGACTTAATAAACTTGCATAATTACTGTACAGCAAATCAGCTCTATCTCAATATAGATAAATGTTTCATTATGTCATATACGCGGAAAACTCGCCCATTAAATTTCAATTACACCATAAATGGCTTAACTCTTAAAAGAGTTTCCACCATTAGAGACCTGGGTCTTGTTATGGACTCGAAATTAACATTTACTCATCATATAGACCACATAGTCAGCTCTGCATTTCGCAGCTTAGGATTTATTTTGCGAATTAGTAAACCTTTTAAAAATGAAATCACTCTAAAAATTCTATATTTTTCATTCGTCCGCTCTATTTTAGACTTTTGTAGCACTGTATGGAGCCCATGTTTTAACATACATATAAATAGGATAGAACGAATACAAAAAAAGTTTTTAAAATCACTTAACTATCGCAATAATATTTACGACGCTACATATGAAGATGCAATGCGTCGGCATAAACTGATAAGTCTACGTAACAGACGTAATATGTTTGACATTATTCAATTGTTCAAAATTTTAAACTCATTAACCGATTCACCATCATTACTTGGTAAACTTTCACTAAAAGCACACGCTCGCCTACCCGTACGCCCCTCACGCTCAACACCACTTTTTGTTCCTCCTCGACTAAATAAAACATACACTCGTAACTCATTTATATACCGTTCCACTAACAACTATAATAGAGAACTTACAGACATAGATCTTTTTAACATTTCTCTTAATAGCCTTAAGCAAAAACTTAAAAGTAGATATATCACATAAATTACCTTTTAAAAAAAAAAAAAAAATTGTCTACGTTTTAACTTCACTTCGTAAACTGATAATGATGTTTTATTGAACTTATGTTCTGATACAAAAGTTAATATGTCTTTGCACGTCTTTCATTGTTAAGAGTTATTGTACTTATTTTTACCATTATATCACATTGTCGGCACTATAGGTCTTTTGTAAGAAACCATTTTTCTGAAAAAATATTTTGATTGTATATGACTGTTTGATGCCAAAATAAAATAAAATAAATAAAATAAAGTTACGTAAAATTTTACCATAGCTATGATACTCATTTCGCACATTAAATTTATTTGAATTAGATACCATATTCATATTTTTAAATGATATAAATTGTGGATGTCCCCTTAAATTAAACCAAAATATTATGGGGTTGTAGTTTTTCACATTCAAAATTCGCTTACGTTAACGTTACTATACGTCAAAATATTCGTGCTAGCCCCTCTGAACATTATGACTTTTGATCATTAGTTCAAGGGTATGGTATATCAACAGAAACTTATATGAAACGAAATTATATTGTTCGTTGTTATATCTAACATTACACACCCTGTCCGCGCTCTATGGTTTTTTAAACTTAAGTTTGTAAATGTCATTCAATATCAATACAAATCCCTAGTATTACCGATTTGTAACTAAAACTAATATTTACTAAATTAATGCAGGCTTATAAGATGTAGATAGCACTCAGTTTATTCAAAACACGTTGCTGCTGATAGCTGTCAAACCATACAAACAAGATGGAATGACAGCTCACTTGTCGTTCACTCCACCGTGTACACGGTGAGACTGACAGAATAGGCCGGCTGGATATAATTTGAGCTAGGCAAAGGGAGCGCAACCATTGGGCAGAGCTAGTCTCTCACAAAGATAAGAACCAATAAAGCTATCCTCTTATCTGTACAACTATAACGATAATGTCAGTAACCGTTATTAGTCCCGTTACTAACCGAAACTACTTGATACAGCAGTTATTTGTTATGATGTTAGGAAACTATGCTGTTAGTACAGTCAGTTTCAAAATTAACGTAACAAATCGGGTGTTGATATATCGCTACAAATTCTAGAGGCGAATACTGACTGGTGTTATGGGACGTAATATATGCAACATGTTACAAAGCGAGCGATCGCATGGTCAGTACGTGGAAACGATCACGATCACGCGAGGAACGATCCGATTGTTGCTCGTCGAGTGCTCCGCCCTCTGTCGGATTTTTGGCGAATCTCTTTGGGTGTTACGCGGTTCAGCGAAGTACGACGAAGCAATATGTTAGACATCTTGACTGAGAGTGTCTTGCGAATTTGGAGTACCGGTGAGCAGAGAGTTCGAAACGCGCATGTTCACGGTTTTAGGACACGATGTAACGTAACATGCTAACATGCATTAAAAATCTGCGTCACAATAGCGTGGAATCCCAGAATTCAGTCTTATTGGGTTTTTCCTGTGGGTTTTTCCACTGCAACCCGGAGTTCGGAAGTTGTTGATGTGGCACATCTGTGCTTCTAAAAGCACATGAAGCCGTTGGTCCTGTGTCTGATCTCTGCTTGGTAGTGTCGGTTTGCTGTCCCATAGGACTATGCCAGTAAATAAACAGAGAGAGCACCTGTATTTGGGCACTATACTATCTCGTATGTCACTTGGATGTTATCCAAGTGCCTTGCCAATTTTGTGCCAATCCACTGTAGCGAATCTGGAGAGATTGGTCACCGTGTATAAAATAGATATAATGGGAAGTATTTTATTTTTATTTGTTTTCTTAAGAGTGCACAAGATTTTGAATACAATTCGCGCTTCTATAATATCTCTTGTTGACTGTACAAAGTACTACGAGTTATTGTCTAGAGAAGTTGTTACCCTGTGTTATGGCTTTTCAGCTATTTGGTAACGGGACCCATGAACGTTTCACACTAATTTGTAAAATGGATATTAGGTACCGTTAATACAAACTATTATCACTTTGAAAATGTGAGTATTAAAGTAAAATAAATTTAACTAATTAGAAAGGTGTCATATAGACTGTACCTATGAACCCTAAAGGTGCTTTTAAACGGCTCGGCTCGGCGCGCGTGTTTTATATTTTTAGAGATTTTAACTCGATTTTGACTTGGAAACAAGCGGGTCATCAACACCCTTTTAAATTAAAAGCACTTCATAATTAGTCTTCATGAAATAAACGTCTTGTTATTGCCTTAGTGACTACTCTAGATTTTCCTCTCGCGATTACTTTGGGAAAATAAATTTTATTTAATAAAACTATTAAGTTTCACCATCCTGTAGTAGTTACTACGCGAATATATTGAAGGGTGTAGCTTATTTCATTATTTTTCCGAGAAATAATTCAAGAAAATACGTGTAAAAGAATAAACAGAATACCAGAAAAGGGGTCATTCTACTCATCGTTATGAACAACTTTTACTATGGGACCAACACAAAAAGCGCGAAAAAATCTGCTGTTCGGTACATTTTGTCCAGTTATGCGCACAGAAGTGTACGGGGCAGTGTATTTTGTCCAGTTATGCACACAGAAGTGTACGGGGCAGTGTATTTTGTCCAGTTATGCACACAGAAGTGTACGGGGCAGTGTATTTTGTCCAGTTATGCGCACAGAAGTATACGGGGCAGTGTATTTTGTCCAGTTATGCACACAGAAGTGTACGGGGCAGTGTATTTTGTCTAGTTATGCACACAGAAGTATACGGGGCAGTGTATTTTGTCCAGTTATGCACACAGAAGTATACGGGGCAGTGTATTTTGTCCAGTTATGCACACAGAAGTGTACGGGGCAGTGTATTTTGTCCAGTTATGCACACAGAAGTATACGGGGCAGTGTATTTTGTCCAGTTATGCACACAGAAGTGTACGGGGCAGTGTATTTTTTTCCGATTTCAGTGTTGATTCCATAGTAAAAGTTGTTCAAAATGATGAGTACAATGATCCCTTTCCGATATTACGCTTATTCTGTTGCACATTTGTATAGAAATTAATTGTAAATAGTTAGTTTACCGCTCCGTTGGTCCCCCGATCGCAAGTGCCCCAGGAACCCAGGTCGTCAAGAAAATTGTGTTTTTCTCTAGGTATTTCTTTGTGACAGCCAAAATGGAAGTTTGTGGTCTGAATTCCTCATGTCTCGGCCGGCACGTTAAGCCATTGGAGAAATATCTGCAGCATCTCTCTTTGTTTGTGTCGGATTGCTATGCATCTCGTGTTTGTAGACTAAGTTGCACACTGTAATATCTCAAAAAAAATGGTTAAGAGAAATTATATAGGTAGGTAAAGTTTTTAACCAACAAATAAGGTTCTTTATTTCAATCCAAATTAAATATTAAAAATATATCTGATCTAATTATTTAAGCTATATGTGCTATTCTAGTACATCGGTGGTTATAAAGCTGTTTGAATTATGTCCGCCTTAAGGCATTCTCCAACAGAAAACCTTAAGGTTTAAAAGACAAGAGATTGTGGCTGTCAAGTTGAATAACACTGTTACGTAAATCTGAAACAACCATATAACTCAAGCGCCACCAAAAGTATCATATAGGTACCAAAAACATATAAGATTTAGGGCACGCTCGTAAACATGTAACAATTAGTGACAGCTGCTCACCCATAACTTGCAAACGTCGTTATATACCTCTCCCTCCCTCCCCCGGCAATCTTTTCTAATAGACTTTAAGAACTGAAAGTACGACAAACAGCTGATTACTTTATAAGTATAAAGTCCCAAAAAGTGTAAGCTTAAAAACGCTTATTGGACGACGAATTTTTTTTTAATTCAAATCATGAGCCATCATCTTCTGCGTAGCCTTTTTTTGGGTTGGATTCCATTCAAACTGGATTCAACTGAATACCAGTATTTTAAGAGGAGCGATTGCCTAACTGACCTCCACATCCCAGTAACTGGGTATTACGGTACTTGAAACATGAACCAGTTTATGAAATACTAGCTTCTGCCAGCAGTTTCACCCGCGTGATCCCTAGGGAACAAACTCCCGGGATATTTATAGCCTATGTATTATTCTACGCTGATCTACCTCTGTGCCAAACATGAGGATCCTTTATGGCGTTCTGACGTGAAAGAGTAACAAATATCCATCCACCTATACATCCTCTGAAACTTTCTGTTTTATTAGTAGAATTGAGAAGCACAAAACTACTCCAAAGAATATATTTTTTAAATTAAATTGTATGACTGGCTGAATGAAAATAGTTTATATAGTGTTAAAGAATTTCTTGAACATAAACTGTAATGTTGATACTATAATATTTTGCATGCTTCAATATTAAGCAAAACATGTTTGGACTCAATTTGTATTGTAACATGTTTTAATACCGTGTTTTCTGCAAATAAATACTATTACTATCGTTAAGAGGGACAAGGGCAGGAAAACGAAGCTAACGTTGATGATTTCCACAAAAGCCAAGGTTTAGGATTATAAGGAAAAGTTTCAGCTAGTAGCTGTTTGAGAACCCGCTGTAAACACACACTACCCACGGAAAGAATTCAAAATCAAAATATAAAATTCAAGCATTTATTTCAATTAAACCATTTACAGGCACTTTTGAATTGTCAAGGTTGGTCGGTCCAAAAAGTTGAAGCTATTTGCACGTTCCAAAGCGTAGATCTCTACGGAGAAGAACGTGCAACAAACTCCATGGACACTCTTTTAAAAATATTTTTTTTTTTCAAAGATTTATTTACATCGGGTTGAAATTATACATACATGTGAGAACGATGTAAAAGACGAGCAGGATAAAATCGTCCGGAATAAAAGGAACAAAGGGTCCCGACTGACGGCGCCCGTTCACGAACATGACGCATGCACCAGCACCATTCGGCTCAACCATTTTGAAGGGAGCCAATTGATCAAACGCATACGCCACCATCAGCTAGACTTTTGAGTGAGCATGACACTCCCAACCGTCATGGTACATTCAAGTCAAAAACATACCTAAAACTGATAGTTAAAGTTTAAGTTAAAGGTACACAGTACTCACACATGTGCTAATGCCGATGCCGATGCCGATTCTAAACAATGCAAATTTTTCTTACAATCTTCAGCAGAAAGGACGCATGTATGAAGCTAAAGAACACCCCAAAAACTATTCGGCAAGAATTTAATAAGCATCGAACTACCCTCACCTACTCTCCAAAGGTGTGGCGTATCACTTCGTGCTACAAAGAGCGGTTCACGGTACATTGGTCGACAAACGACGCCTCGCTAACGGGGACTGGAGACAACTTGTTATTGGCTGCACTTTCTATTCAAATACTTTTGAGAATATAAGCGGGTAGAGGGTCGAGGTTTTGGGAAAAAATTAAGAAAATAAATGAAGCTGCTATTGTGAAACGAATATTAGTCGCAATTTGATATTCAAGAATTGTTTTTTTGGAGCCATTTGAGTGTTTTCATCCCCTGTGTTGGTCCATCAATATTTAGGATAGAGTCCCATTTCTCAAACCAATGATAAAAAAGCGGTCAAGAGCGAGTCGGACACGCGCACCGAGGGTACCGTACCCTTGTATAAAACGTGAAATGTTTTTAAATTTTCATCGGCGTGGCCTATATTCTTTAGAAAATTGTGTGTAATGCAGTTTTTGATCGCCACCCCTTAACCGATAGCGGAACGTGTGGATTTCTGAATAAGTGCGCTATTTAGAGACATCGTTTTATTTTTCTACGACAGAATAATATCACATTCTTTTCTATGGAAACTACGGAGATTTTGAGAATTTATTAGGTAAATTTTTTTGTAATTTTTTAATTTTTTATTTTCTTTGCTGCTCATAGTGCCCCTAAGCCTATACTCTTTCTCCTAAAACTCCGCCCCTAAGACGACCCACTGACCGAGAAACAGGATAATATGCGCGTACGAAGTCGCGGGAAAAAGCTAGTACCATAATATAATTTGTCCGTATCTCAAGCAAAACCCTTGTCACCGCAAATTCCCTAGTCGCGCATACAATATCTAGACAGTTTTTACAAGCTTCTCTCTGTAAGCATCGGACATAAATCTCGATGTGCCCTACGAATATTCTAGATCTAGAATAGCGCCCATGACTCAGCAGAACTTTACACATGAAATAAGTTTTCATAGAAGTCATAAATATAGATAATAAATTAGTACTTAGGATTATCACAGATTTATCTGCGCTTGGCTGTCTTATAAATTCGTCACATGTGTAGAGATTCGAATTAAGTTTTGCATATAATGTTTGATTTTTCGGCAATATTTTGAATTGTTATATTTGTTATAGAGAATGCAGTTACAACATTGATTCTAAATAACGCCACTCCTGAAATAGTGTATTTTTTCTCCAAATGCAAAAGTTGCAGGCATGCGAATGGTGTAAAGTCCCGCAAAAACATTTGAAAAGGTAGAGCCATCCAGCCAGAGAGGTGTTATGCGTGGTGGGAAACTTCCTGATGGTTGGTGTCGAGATATTGTGTACAGACCTATGTTCAAATCGCACGAGTTTTTTGATAGCGAAATAAAGGATTTGTGTGACGTTAGGGTTATAAATGTAGTTCGTATAATATAGCATTATAAGTGCTGCTACTGTCATCATCTATACTATATAATTTTATAAAGCAGAAGAGTTTGTTTGGTTGAACGCGCTAATCTCAGGAACTACTGTCCCGATTTGAAAAATTATTTCATTACCGCATGCTCAGCGTGCCTGACGTTGGCAGAGTTGAAGTTTGTTAGCTCCATAATATATTCGATAAAGCCACGGATATATAAATGACGTCAACTAATGCGTAGAGTGTCCATGGGTTGCAGTGGACACAATCACATACATTCGTACGTAGCTGCATCAGGGTCTACGCCTTTATTTTAAAACATTCCATACGAAAACACAAAATAGTTTTCATTTATCAGTCAAGAAAAACACAGCGACAGATTTGACAACCAAACGGACGGTTTACGGTGGTCCGTAAACCGTCCGTTAAACAAACAAAGTTGTAAAACGGACGGTTACCCGTAGGTATGGCACGCACTAGACACGATCACACGATATGATATGGTGCTTACGACGTATTTACGATAACATCACTCAAGTAGCTACTTAGCGTTATTTGCAAAAGTGGGGGTTGAAAATTCATAATGAGGTAAACTGCACTGTATATTTAGTTCTATAGTATGGTTTCATCCATCCGAACAACTACCGCCGATATTATACTTTTTGGGCGAACCGATTAGAACTCCCATCAACGAACGTCGGCCTTCTAATACAGGCATTGTTTGCTTAACTGAAGCCTCCAAACACTATGTAGACACACACACACACACACGTGTATGTTTACTAATTGACACCGCCTAACCACTTTTCTAAGTAAATGCAGCCTATTGCTGGAGCGCTAGCGTTGGGTACCAAATTCCTGTTAAAAATATATATAAAAAAACAATAACTTGAAGAAACCAACAGAATTGATTTAAAGCGTGAATAATAATGTTATTTCTTCATTTGTCCTATGCAGGCTAACTAGGTACTAACAACAAAGAAAAAATAGTAAAAAGGTATTAACAAAAATAAAGTAAGTATGTAACTAGATCATCCTCACCATTTTATTTAACAAACCATACGTAAACCTTTGAAGACCGCATAAAAATATGATTAGTTTTCAGCACATACCTAGCGTGACGACATAAAGGTCACTGTCAATCACATCGTAAATTTCAAACAGACTTTTTTATGGTCCACTAAATTCACCCCGCGGCTTCACCCACGTGAATCGTGCTCTTAAGCTTTTACAGAGACAGTTGACTATTTTTCAGAATGAAATTGTTTATCACTTCAGGAGATAATGGAACCAGTCAAGAATCATAATTGTCCTGTAGTTCTTTATGTGCCATTGCTAAAATAACCGGAAGACGTCCAATGCCGGACGAAGGCGTCATTCTAATTTTAACGAAGCAATAACGTCACACGACGAGATAAAACAGTCACGTTTCTTTAGAAAGAGTTCCCTATTTGAAGCTTGCAAATCATCGCGCCGAATAGGCCGATAGGAATAATTTTCATCGCGCGACGAAATCGCATATCGTTAACTCGTACGATCTTAAACCAAACAGCCAGTCTATTCTGTCGACATCTCACCGTCCCGTTTATTCTGTTGAAATCTCACCGTTTACACTTGGGTGGAGTGAACGACAAGTGAGCTGTCATTCCATCTTGTTTGTATGGTTTGACAGCTCACTTGTCGTCGATTTCGTCTTAGTTTTCGCTTCGACATGTTTACAGAATCGCACTACAGGACGACGTCTTCCACAACCAGTCCTTTGCTTCTAACATCCAGCGGACACCAGAGGCCCTTCCCAACAGTGCGGTTCTGTCAAAATCTCATCGTGTAAACTTACGTGGATTGAGCATGAAGTGAACCATTCCATCTTGTATGTATGGATAGACAGCACACGTCATTTTCACTTCGCCTAAGCTTACATGGTAACACACATGTTACATGTTAACACAGGGTATCCTAGTTGCGCCTCAAAGAGTGTCAGCATTAGGAGGGGCCCGAAAGGGCTGACGCCTGCCGGAGTTGCGGGACTATTCGAAAGAGATACCGCGGCTCCGGAACACAAAGGGCAATGAAGGAACATGGATGGGTTTTAGTCAGTAAAAGTGTGACACTCCCTTCCACTCCACCCAGAGCGGTAGAAGTCATTTGATGATTTCACATCCTAAAAAAAAAGGGGTATCCTAGTTTGGATTCCTGACTCCCACAAACCTTTGTAGGTACCTCCTGAACATTGTAAGTTGTACTTTGTATCTTATATTTTGTAACAGAATCGCATTGCAGTTCATTACATATATTTTGCCGTTCCGGAACTTAGATATTTACCCACACCAGCTATTTCTTTGTACATACTTATTCAAAATGAGCTTGTATAGTAATCCATGTCAAATGACAACTAAATTAACAGTTTATCATCATCATATCAGCCGAAGAACGTTGACTGCTGAACATAAATAGGCCTCCCCCAAGTGTCGCCACAACAACCGGTCCTACACGTCTCGCATCCATCGGCTACCCGAGACCCTCACCAGGTCATCAGTCCACCTTATTCCAGAACTTTTCGACCGTATCGATCATCTGGGGGGCTACTCTCTAAGCCCGAAGTCCGTAGTTTCAGGCTTAGTTGCGGGCGTATTCTGCTCTGTATTACCTAACCAATAAGAATTAATGTCAACACTATTGGAAGTCACTGTGAAATCGTGTTCTCATTCATTTTTAGTTCGGGTTTGGAACTAATCGTAAGTCCGTAATTAATACGGAGTAGAATACGCCCACAACTAAGCCCGAAACTACGGACATCGGGCTTAGAGAGTAGCCCCCCTGTTCTGCAAGCAATGTGCCCTGCCCACTGTCACGAGCTATGTCGGTAACCTTGGATCTCTTGTGAATATCATCATGATGTATCATGTGCACTTCAGGTATCAGATCAATTTAATAATGAGGAATGCAAAGTGGAGCGTGGCCATATTTATCCAACTCGATCATCTAAGAAGAGAGACGCTTGTTTTTCCGAAAGTGACTAACTACTTTGGTAAGCGCACACGGAAATACATACCGCTGACGTTAGTTAATGAGCTACCACCAACGTTGATAACAAGTGTAAAACACAAATACCAACTTAAGAAAATTCTAAAAAAACACTATCTGTCATTTTGTCCATAGGCCTATTTTTAAATTAAAATTGTATAAGTTAGTAATTTAAGTAAACAAGATAATTAAGTTTAAGTAACACACACACACACATATTTGTAAAAACAATATTTTTAGTATTGTGAACGAGATCAACTGCCGACAAACTGCTATGCAGTTCGGCAGAATGTATGTTTTGTGTAGATTTTGAATATAAAACTTTAAAAAAAAATAACAAACACACAAACATTTCCACGTAATTACTAGTGACAGCAAGAATATAAAAAAATGTCCATAGGTTTATTACACAGTGAGTGCCTATGTCCAGAGATATCGGTTTGTGGTCGTTTTTTCCCGCGTTTTATGACCCGTAGTGCTGTTGACCCCACTATGTTTTATGACTGAGGCAAGTGGCTTTTTGGCGGCTGAAGGTAACAAACATTTTGATAGTAGCTCATTGAGCAATGGATATCTCTTGTGCTTATAATATTTGAGCTAAAGGCGCGTCCCCGAGCAAAACGCAACGCTAGCCGTTTTTTGTGCAGTTTTTTGGAGTTATATACTCTTTATCCAAAAGAAATATCAACTTCTAAAAAATACATTAAATTTCTACATAATTTTGGCTTCAAAATGGTAGACTTTTATCTTTTATTAAAGTATAAAGTTTAAGTAATCTCCTCACAACGAAACCACAGAAATGAGAAAAAAAAAATACTGAAAACATGCATCTTCTCGAAAACTAACGATTATTTTGATTTTGTACTTACACTAATGGATAGGCAATTTATTTAGGAACATTTTGGTAGAAATATTTATAACGATTTTATTCAACATTCTGAGCGTATTCGCTATTGTATCTCTTGCGCTGTTGTTGAGGGGAAAAATGCTCAAGGTTATTTGGTCAGGGTACGCCTTAAATTGGCGCCGAATATTATTTGCCAAAACCTTTTTTTTTAAGGATGGGTAATTATTGAATTACGTTTTCCACTCTGAGCGGAGCGGAAGATTGTCAGACTCTTACTGACCAAGCAAGACTCATTCGTGTTCCTCCTAAAGCCCTTTGCGTTTCGAGGACCGCGGTAAATTTTTCGAACAAATTACGCAAAACTGGGAGATTTATCAACGCATACGAGTATGCACGCTCGATTTTTATGCGACACCACATATTTTAGACAATTATGAACATAGCAGACGTACAGTCCGTACTCTTAACTCCATGGGGTAAAGGTATATTCATTACAATGTCCGTTCGTCTAGATGTGTCTCACGAACCGTAGGCTTAGGCAGACAGAAAATTTTCTGCTGTATCATGAAACAATAAAGTACATAGCATTTCATTTCGAGCAAAAACATTTCTAACATGGTGGCCACCATGTTAGAAATGTTGTTTTTTTTTGTTTAATAGTAGAAAAAAAAGGTTTGCTTATAAAAAGCACAGACATATAAATAGAAGGTTGTATTTTTATTTGTAGTTTCAAACCACTTTCAAACCTTTTCAGATGTAGTCTAGTCACTGTCAACTTTTAAGGAGTCCGTTTTAATTCGAACCTTGACAACTACAACAAATGAAAATACAACCTCTAAGCAACCTTTTTTCTTTCTTTTATTATGTGCCTATCTAAAGTTCTTAAATCAAAAGAAACTGTCAAAATCATTTGTCATTAATATTTGCAACAGCAGTCACCCTAAACTAGAAAAAATGTGCCCTAATAAATAATCCAATATTCATACATTCACAACAAACAGTGGAAATAACATGGAAACCTAGAAACCCATCTATCATCTCAAGAACGAGACAACTCATAATCATTTAAGAACATGGACGGTGAGTCTCCAAATAAATAATTGCATTCAAGACAAATCCCACTTTTGCAAATTAAAAAAATCAGCACCAAATATTCTGAATAATTAAAAAGAACCCACTAAAATTATTATATGGTTTGTAGTGGTTTTTATTTCGAAGTCGGGTGTTTTTTTTCTTCACTTTTTAGTACCACCCAAAAAGTTCGAAGATTTCGAAGTTCGAGTTCGAAGAAGTCGAAGTCGAAGTTCATCAGGACTTTTCTAAATTTAAATGGAACCATTTTGGTTTCTGGTATTTTCTTTCTTTCATAAACCTCTTTCGAAAAAAAAGTCGTCATTCAACGTCGTCCATTGACCGGAAATTTCCCTGAACACACTTACTTAGAAAAATATAAACAATGGAATTTAAATCAGCTGTCGTTGTGGGTTTAAAGCCGGAAAACTTTTTTGGCACAGAGATACACACAATGTAGATACAAAATATAAAGAAACGTAATTTAAAGCAGTAATATATTGTACCCTCATGCCTGTGACAAATATGTCCAGTTCAGCAAAATGCCAGCGTCAAACAACTACGAGTTGTTTGACGCTGGTTTTCAGCTGAACCTTATTGGGAAATTAGACGGAACACCTACTGTTAAATTTACAATATAATTTATTAGTATTTCAGCGCTAGAGACATTGAATACACACCAAATTTCTGCCGCGTAAGTTTGGCACTTATGGTGGGTCATATCAGCCGAATACGTCGGAACGTAAAATCAGCCGCGGAACTTCGGTCGCGCGCACCTTCGGCATAGTGACATGTTGACAAGTTGTTATAAAAGCTAAACAAAAGCAAGCATATTTTCTTCTGTAATATTCTTTGTGACCTCTATAAAAGTTATAGAGTTCCAAGTTTTGATGGTCAGTAATAATAAGGGTTGTTAAGTCGTTATTGACCATTATGTTGATCATATAATAAAACTATTAGGATGATAGTGTTATTATAATTATGGTTGTATTAACTTTTCTTTACTGCACGCTGTTTGCTTGTATGTTTCATCGGATTATAATTTCTCGATATATTATGAAAAAGTCATTTCGATTATAATCAATCCCATCCAAATTCAATAGTTTCCAATATATTCGTGTCTTATTTAGAAAAAAAAAGTTTACAATTTCACGCGATATTTTCAATCTTACGGAGTTTGCCATTTTTCGGTGACATAATATGCGTTACTTACAACGTGGAACAAAATAAACGCAATAATGATGTATAACCGAACAAGGATCTATACACTAATCATCCTACTAATATTATAAATGCGAAAGTTTGTGAGGATGGATGTATGTGTATGTGTGTTTGTTACTCTTTCACGCAAATACTACTGAACCGATTACGATGAAATTTGGTATGTAGGTAGCTGAAGATCCAGAATAACACAAAGGCTACTTTTTATCCCGAAGTTCCTGAGGGATCGAGATTTACACGGGAATAACGAGAATTTATACGCGGACGAAGTCGCGGGCAGCCTCTAGTTATGAATAATTTGTAGTAAGGGACCAACGATGAAACCGAGAAAACTGGATCGCAAAATTTCGTATTTGGTTCCATAGTAAAAAACCCCGCGTAGACAAGAACTTTAAAAAAAACTGGCCAAGTGCTAGTCAGACTCGCGTGCAAAGGATTCCGAACCATTTTTTTAACATGTTGTTTTAACACTACACACATCTTATAGATTTTCCTGTAATCTTTAGAAATATAACTATTTATTGAAAACCTAATGATGACACTGAAAACCTTATGACCCTTCAAGTGGTTCTCTGCCTTTTCGCCGAAAATTGTTTCCCAGATTTTCACTTGCCAACCAACGTTTCGCAGAATTTTATTTCGCCGAATAATCATTTGCCAACTGATCATATAATTTTGTTTTATTTCCCAACCTCACAGTTACCAACTGTACGTTTGGTCTGCTTTTCATAATGACACTTTTTTAAATGCCAACTTTTAAGAAAAACAATGTTTAGTTTGCGTTATATTCATTTAGTTGTTTGTTGTTTACCAAATCTAGTTGGGTTTCGTTTAATAATTATGTAATGTTACGATTCGCTTCTGGCACATCGCCGGCCGCTGCCGTGGCACGGCTGCACTTGCATTTTCCTCACTGACTACACCACAATCACACACATACACAAACCCCACACACACACACTCTCACACACTCTCACACACACACTCACAAACACACACACACACACACCCTCACACACACACAAACTCCACTGTCCATCCTCCACTTCCATAATCCCCGGCTGGCGCCGGCCAGCCAAACACGGGCTCCTCAAAATGTCATTGATTCATAAAAAAACCGATCTAGTGCGAGTTGATCTCTCATAGGAACGGTTTTGTAGGTACCATAAACCGACATCCATGAGGATTTCCCCCCCGTAAAAAAAAGCTCGTTGAGGCTGGCTGGCACCAGCCGGGGATTATGGAAGTCGCATAAGTTCCGGCGATGGTGAGAGATGGTAAACCGGGGTGTTTTAGTCAGTAAGAGTCTGAAAGACCCCTCCCCTCCCTGTAACCGGGTGCAGCTGAATACTAGTATTTTACTTGACTCTTGGCATCGTATAACACTGTTACTGGGTTAGTAACAGGGTTATACGATGCCAAGAGTGCCGCCAGATTTTCTGGTTTTTGACTATCCATACAGATTGACAAAGATGTTCATATGACTACCGGGACCAATTTGATTGAGGCACTGAGGAAACTCGGTATGTCATAGATAGATGGTCATCTATCCACGAACTGCCCTCGGCAAGCTTAGCTTAACCTCGAAGTTCCGTGCCGGTGTTTTGGCCACGAGCTCCTCAAAATGTCATTGTTTCATAAAAAAACCGATCAAGTGCGAGTTGACTCTCACACGAACGTTTTTTCTATGGGAGCCTCTTAATTTTATTATTTTTTATTATTTGTTGTTTTAGCGGCAGAAAAACCCTCTCAGTTAAATTACATCTGTCTACCTTTAACGGTTCTGTGTTCTTGCGATACAGACCGCTGACAGACAGGCAGATGGACGGAAAACGGTGGCTTAGTAATAGGTTTCCGTTGGTTACCCTTTGGGCACGGAACCCTAAAAATATCCAAGCTCGAAACTACTAATTACCTCTATGATTATTCAGCTTAGAAACACGACTACATTATTTTTCAGATAGGAACCTGGATTACGATGAAGTCACAGACTCATCCGAGTCTGAATCCGATTCAGAACCTTCGTCATCATCAGGAGAAGGACTATTCAAAGGGAACATACCCTACGTCCTAGAACTGCACGACATTACAAGGGATGAACCTGCAATGCCACCTGGTCCTCAACCCACTGGTGGCACTACTGGCTCTACTGATCCTCTTGTAGGACCAGCAGCTGCAAAGTTAAAGAAACACAGGAAGAAGAAGAAAGCTAGTGATGCAGGCGCTAAGGAACGTCGTGGTAGCTTGTCCGCGGACAGTGCATCTGATGCAAGTTCTGCGGCCCCTTCAGCTACAGACACTAAGGAGCAGTTTTATGATGCACGTGAAAGTTTTCATGCTATACCGGGTGAGTTACTTTTTTTTTGAGATGGGGTTGCTCGTGACCTTAATCTTGGTCATAAATGATAGAGACAAAGTATACGATGGAGCGAGCTTACACAGAAGGAGGCAAGGATAAAGGATAGGAGGCTCCAAAGTCATCATCATCATCTTCCTGGCCTTATCCCATGTTACTTGGGGTCGGCGTACGTTTTTTCTTCCATTCTGCCCTATCAGCCGTCAAACTTTCCCTTTTCTTTCATATCGCTCTTCACACAATCCATCCATCTTTTTTTGGCCTTCCTCTCCCTCTCCATCCATCTACATTTATGTTCATTGCTCTTTTAGTTAAATAAGTTTCCTCCCTCCTCTTCACATGACCATACCAAGACAAGCGATTTACTTTTAACTTTTCCGGCACTGTTTAAAAATTACATATTACTAGCTGATCCAGCAAACTTTGTTTTGCCATATTAAAAAACTACCTATTATTCACAAAAAAATTGCATAAAAATCGGTTAAGCTGGTTTGGAGGAGTTCGATAACAGACACAGCAACGAAATATTTATATGTTAAAAGATTACTCTCCTATAAAGTAAACCTTTTTGATTTATGCTCTGTTATAACTTCACTGACGTTATGTGAAAGTTTTTTTGGAGATGTGTAAAATTTTCTTAAGAAATCGACAAATTTTGTTTCGACTCTAAATTTTATAACATTTAAACAGTGTAAACAAATTCTTGGCAATCAATGTACAATAAAGGTTTTGGTAAGATTTAATTTTCTTTTCTGAAAAGCATGTCATCTGAGCAACTTCTTCAACCCACTCATCGGGGGACTGAAAAGCACCATGTCATCTGCATAACTTGTATTGTTGACACTCGTTCCGTCAATATGGTAACCGAAATGTGTACCGCTCAGTCTCTCGATGAGCCGGTTGATACAGAGGTTAAATAGCAGAGGCAAGCTTAACCCCCCTCGTCTGACTCCGCAATCCAGCCTGTACTCGTCCGAAATAGTACCCACCCATTTCTTCACTCACTTCCCTCCCCACTCGTGCGTTGTGCGGTGTCAATTATATCGCTCCGTTTTATAAATTCGGAAATCGCGTTGCGTGTTTGTTTTAAGGCTTGTGAATTGCTTTCCGGTGTGCCTTAGTGTTTTAAGTGCGTGTTTTGTAAGTTTTTAAAGGTGTTTGTTTATTCATTTATTAGTAATTAGTCAATTTCTCCAGCCATCGGTAAGTTCATTTATTTTCTCTTTGTGTGGGTAACGCGAAATAACTTTATCGATCGTTATTTATCTGTTTCGTTTTTGTTTTATTTCATTCAGTCGCGTCCTAATACGTTTATTTAGTGTTTTTCGCCGTTAATGATGATGTCAACAAACGATGATCCGCCGGATCGAGGCAGAGAAATATTTCGTAGAAACACAAAAACCCAAAGGTCGCCCGTGGCAACCTCCGCTAGTTCTAAACGCTTGTTCAGTGAACTGTCTCCAACGTACAGTTCACCCGATGACAGGTCAAAACGGCTTCACCAAACATCCGAAGCCGTGGAAAGATCCTCACCCTTTTTAAATATAAGTAATGCGAGCAATACTGATTATTGCGACTTAGTTTCCGAGGCGTCGGCATACCTGTCTAAAATTAACGACTTGGTCAATGATCAGGGGTCGCACATTAACGTTGCAAATAAATCTGCCATCATGGACATGACGCAGCGAATTACGGGCATTGTTTCTATGCTAGCAATAAAATCGTCGTGCAACGAGACGAAGTTAGCCAGAACGGAACGCGAATTAGAAAAGGTTAGGTCGATTAACGCTGTCAATCCTAATCCTGTCGGTAACAACAATTGTAAAATTTCATATGCGGACTCGTTGAAACTACGTTTACCAAAAGTGGCGCCAGCGATTATGGAATCTCGTCCACCGTTACCTTGTGTGGTGGTTTATCCGACCGCGGCTCGATCAGCTGATTATAGCACCTCGTCCGCGACAAAACAAGCGCTTATGAAGGCAATTAAACCTAGTGATGACGGTTTCCAAATAGTAGGCGTGAAAAAAAAGAGAATGACTTTATAAAATCTACAAAAATTATCCGTAGGCGCACGTTAGATAACGGTCGTAAATGGATCGGAATTGAAATAGAGCCTGCCGTACGTAAGCACTTAGTGTCTACAAAGGATAAATTATTTATTGATTGGGCTACCTGCCGTTTTATTGATGATGTCGAAGTTGTTCGTTGTTTAAATTGTCAACAGTTTGGTCACGTTAAAAAACACTGCGTTAATAAAGAACCTACCTGTGCTAATTGTTCAGAGGCACATGAAACTAAAGATTGCCCGCACAATGACGACTTAAATTTTAAACCAACTTGCGTGGCGTGTAAACGCTTTAAAAAACCGTGTGATCATCGCTGCGGATCTCAAGAGTGTACTACCTACAAACTCAAACTCGAACAATTAATCCTAAACACTAATTATTAATAATGGATAGTTTAACCATAGGACAATTAAACCTTCATAACGATAGGGTGGCGACATCTGAGCTGGATAAATTGATTGTAGATTATAATCTAGATATAGTACTTGTTCAGGAACAGTATCAAAACGCGCGCTTGGGTCACAAGATGGTCCAGCTGAACAGCAAGTCACGTGCCGGAATTTATGTTGAGCGTTCTTCGAGCTTTACTGTAACAGCTATACGTAATCTCATGACGCCCCATTGCGCCGTGGCGGAAGTGTCATCGCCTACCTTTAAGGTTTACGTTGTGAGCTGCTACTTTCAGTATTCTGACCCTGTCACTCCTCAAATACATAATCTCCGTCACGTCTTGCGGTCGCTCGCGGGCTGCAAGGTTATAGTTGGTGCTGACGTAAATGCATCTTCTTCCCTGTGGTATGGCAAAGTTCGGGCCACTGATTCCGAACGACGTTGTGCTGTTGAGGATTTTATTGCTGAGATGAACTTATCAATCCATAACACCCCAGACGCACCACCTACTTTTTGTAGCCAAATGGGCGAATCTTGTATTGACGTCACACTTTCTAGTGCAGACGTACGCTTGGATAGGTGGCGTGTTCTTCCTGACGCGTCTTGTAGTGATCATCGCCTGATCGTGTACGATTTTGTTCCTATTCTTACTCAAGGTTCTTCACACTTAATTGGAAATTTTAGATATAAGAGTAAAGGCGCGAACTGGGAATTCTTTAGCTCACTTTTTGCTTGTCATGCCAAAGACTTCACTCGCGATGGACTGTCAGCTGAGGAAAGTGCTGAGATAATGTCAGACACTTTCACTTACTGTGCTGACATTGCTATTGGTCGTGCATCTGTGACCAATATTAGTAGATGTGATTGGTGGAGTGACTACCTTGCTGAACAACGTAAGAGCTATCGCAGAGCGCGTAGACAGCTTAATAAGCTTAAAAAACGTAATGTTACCGGAAACGTTTTTAATCTTGCCATAAGTACTTTTAGAGTTGCCAAGTCGCGTTACAGAGCATCGGTTGAAAAATCTAAGGGTAATTTACTCCGGAAAATTGTTGATAAACTTGATAAGGAGGGTCCGTGGTCTCCTTTGTATCACGAGTTTAAGGCTAATAGATCAGTCGACCTTGCATACGTTCAGAACATTAAAGTAAATAATACATATACCACCGGCATTGAAGAAACAACTGATGTTCTGCTTGATTCTCTTATACCAGATGATTCATCAGTAAATGAAAATGAATACCATCAGCAGATCAGGGCGTGGGCCGCGGTACCACCTGAATCACCAGAGTCAGACCTTCCGTCCACTGACGAATTCATAAACGTTGTCAAGAGACTACCTCTCAACAAATCATCCGGTGAAGATAAAATATCTAATAGAATGATTATAGAAGCGTGTAAAACGTCGAGCGATGCGATTTTATCAGTATATAGCCGATGCATTGCGGAAGGTATTTTTCCTCGAATATGGCGACAAGGCTTTATACGCATTATTCCAAAGAGTGGCGACAAGCCCTCGGACGACCCTAAGTCATACCGGCCCATAACACTACTCCCATCTTTGGGAAAACTTTTAGAGCGACTGATTGTTCCGCGCTTGTTACCGAACGGACCTAAAATTTATAAAAATCAATACGGTTTTACTATTGGAAAATCCACTGTAGATGCGGCTCTATCTGTCCGTAAAATTGTCAACTCATCGGAACATAAATACGTGGTTGGAATCTTTCTCGACATTTCTGGCGCTTTTGATAACGCATGGTGGCCGATGTTACTACTTAAAATGAAAACCCGTGGTTGCTACAAAAACATCTATAATCTGATTTGTTCGTACTTTCTAAATGGCTCCGCGAAACTCAAACTTGGACATCATTCCATTACTAAGTCTCTAACCATGGGATGTCCTCAGGGCTCAGTTATCGGTCCATATATATGGAATTTTGGCTACGATGATTTCCTCGCGCTTCCGCTCCCGTACGGCTGTTCATTAACCGGTTACGCGGACTATGGCTTGCTGCTCATTCAGGCAAGTACTCGGGCTGGACTCGAGAACTTGGCTGACACATTCCTACGTTTAATATCTCAGTGGGGCGATCGAAACCGTCTGACCTTTGCACCGCATAAAACCTATCAACTTCTTTTAAAAGGAAACCTTAAATCCTGGCCTAGTATAAAATTTAATAACGTACCCGTTAAAAGGAAAGAATCCGTGTGCTACCTCGGTATGCTACTAGAAAGAAACTTTTCATTTATTGATCATATAAAAACAGTAGGAGAAAAAGCAAAAAAGAACTTCTACGCCTTGACGAGAATATCAAAGGCTACTTGGGGTCTATCATTTCAAACCCTAAAAACTATATATGGGGCTACTTACTTGGGTTGTATGTGCTACGGGGCACCTGTCTGGGCCGATAAGGGGCCACCATAGGGGCGGTACGACGTAAATTACTTCAAAACCAGCGTTTGGCTTTGATATTCTTATGCAAGGCGTATAGGACGGTTAGTACTGAAGCCTTACCGGTGCTGGCGGGTGTTCTCCCAGTCGATCTTGAGGTGCAGCGGCGTGCTGCAATGTACTTCTACGCTAGAAAGATCACGGACCCAGAGTTTCTACCGCAACGCGACCGTGCTAAGATCTCTAGATTATTAAAACCCCAGACTGACGTCTGGGAGGTACTTTTATGCGAATGGCAATGTAGGTGGGAAGATTCCATCAAGGGCCGACACCTCCACCAGTTTTTTCCATCCGTTCGTGAGCGGCTGGAGAAGACATGGCTGGAGGTGGATCACTGTGTTGCCCAATTTCTCACAGGTCATGGCAACTTTAAGAGTAAATTATTTTCCTTTAGGCTTGTGGCCTCACCTTTATGTCAATGCTCTACAGCTGACCTTGAATACGAACAATCCGCACATCACATCTTGTGGGAGTGTATTCTTTGGCAGACTGAACGTAATGTTATGTTAGATAGTATTCAGGTTAAATCTGGAGTAGTTTACTATACGGACCTTGTAGAAACCAGAACAAATTTCCGTGCGTTCAGGCGATTTTGCCATACCTATTACTGGAATCAAAAGTAGCTCACAATTTAGGACCCATTAGTTTAAATGTTAATATATAATCCGTGGTGCTTGGCAACTGGGCCTAACCCAGTTGTATATGTCCCTTGGTGCCTATTGGCCTAGCTCTAATCTGTCTCCTGCTTGATATGGAGGGAAGTGGAAATTATATTTATTTTTCCTACTCCTCCGCTGTACTCTTCTGATTAATTTCGTTGCGGGATCCAAGACAGTTGAATCGTTTCTCCGGGACTCGTCGGGTTTCATTAACTCGTCGTTTTTCTGGTGGTCGCCACTGTTGATTTTGGCTTTCAGGAGTTGCAGTGGTTGGGGATGTGTGGCGGGCTTGTCCCATCAAAAAAAAAAAAGTACCCACCCATTTCACCCGGTTCTTTTAGTTAGAGTACCAATATTGGAAAAGGGAGGTGTACTCCGCCGACACACCTGCTGATTCCCTGAACTTGTCCCACGACGTCTTGTACGACCAGATCAAATGTTTTTGACAAGTCGAGGAAACATATGCAAGTACCGCGGTCCTCCTCTCTGTGCAGTACATTATAGTTCGCTCCAGAGTCAAAATAGCGCTCTCTGTTGAGACTCCTACTTTGAATCCAAACTGGACATCATGCAAGTCAACCTGACCTGTGAGGCGTCTATTCAGCAGACTATCAAGTAGTAAGTTAGATGTGCCGGTAATTACTAATGTCGACCGTATCATCCGTCTTATTTTTTAAGTATAGGAACGACAATGGTCCGCATTAGCGGTTCCGACAAATTCGAGTGACCTATGCCCAGATTGAAAAAAATGACAGTACTCGTGGCAAGTGAACTCCCGCAAAATAATTCTCGATTCTGAAACAAAATGAAAGACGATTTTTTTAACTCAATTTATTGTATTTTTTTTTTAGAAAACGAAGTACTAGCGCAGGTTACAACACTGCCTGAAACCACTATTCAAGATCCGAAAGCACCAGATCTGGTAGCAGCGTCCGAATCTCAGAGTACTACGCCAGTAGCACAGAAACAACCATCCGCTATTATTGTTAGTATTTGCCAATAACTTATTACATTTTAGAGGTAAGCGGAAAAGAGAGTAATGTCCCAGAAACCTCCATAGAAAAGGGAGGATCCTCCTACCGAACAGTTGATGTCCGGTGGGCAACTCCCCCGATAGTCGATATTCGGACTGTTGTATATATCGCACGAAAACTCTTATACTGCGATGCAAGATTTCGTTAGTAGTTTGCTGCTGCTGGGATAGATTGAGTTGCGGTTCTTTTTGTTGCCGTAAAAATAAACTTCGTTAGTTTATTCTTCTTGCGGCATTGATGTCGCAAAAACATTATCATCTAATTTGTGAAGGTCCGAGTAAAATATTGGTAAAAATTAACTGGAGGCTGACATTAAAATAGTTAGGAAAAGCTTCGTCATTATCATTTCAGCCTGTAGACTGCCATTGCTGGACTTAGGCTTATTTCACGCGTACCAGCACTACACCCACAACCAAAACACTTCTCTTATTTGTTTGAAAATCAATAGTTAAGTTCACACAGACCACATTTTGCCGTCATTTTCGCCCACGTGTGTGTCACCGACCATATCACAACCACAATGCAACCACCAGCGACACCGTGAACTAGCGGACACGGTTACATTACAAACACATACACATTTTGCATGTACCACAACGCAACCGCAACAAGCCGCAGTGTCACTATTCACACGTAACCACAGCTTGACCACCTTTTGTCGTGACGGTGTGTTGTGGTACTCCTCCAAGTGTTGCCACATCGATCAGTTTTTCTGTGCCACTTTAAAGTATGCAGTTTGAAGAAGGCGCTCAATTATTAAACAAAATCTTTAAGAACACTTCAAATGTTACATAATTACCTCACTAAGTAGCTTGAAAATAAATTTCAAAACCAGCCCGATTCTAAGAATTCCTTTCAGTCCGTGTCATCAGGCAAAAGAAACGTGTGGGCGAAAAGTATCTTACCACACCTTTTCCAAGACAGTAAGCATCTCACAATATAAAGAGCGATACAAACACACGCTCGATTTGATTCCAATACTGAAGGAAAATACCTGTACATGTACATTTATATGAAAAGATGATATTTCTTTAAAGATCTTTCATGTAAACTAATCGCGTTTATTTTATTTGCAGAAACCAACCGCGCCGCCGTAATAAGCCGTTTTACTGGTATGTTGAGTATTGAATATTGTTTTTTAAATGTTGCACATAGGTACTTATTTTGTGAATGAGTCTCACTGATACTTAAAAGGAAAGGTATTCGTCTGGCTCTGGTTTGATTGATTTTGATATATATGTAAGAGAGTAGGAAGTCTAAAATAACAGACACATATTCTTTTTTATCTGCCAAATCTCAGCCTATTAGGAGAAATTTTATTGTCCTTTAGAGAATGAAAAATCACTTTTCGGTAGTTTCAATAGTTTAGCCTTGTAATATCATCTATCTGCCATTGAAAGTCTTGTCAAAATAGTGCCAACCGATCCGGAGATGATCGGCAAGAAACAGACAGACAGTGAGAAAAGTTATAAAAAGTTTTTTTTTAATAGTAGCTGTTGTTCTGATATTACATACAAAAACTTCATTTTTATTTATTTGTATAGCTAGTAGTAACTAGAAAGGCCTCTGGTCAGTCCCCATAGGACAAGGTGTTAGGCCTTATGTGCCAACTACCATATCTCATAGTCCTATGATGGTAATATTAATGCCATAACTTCCTCTGGCTGAAAAAGAGCAATTTTATTAATTAAAATTTTATCGGGAACTTTTTTCTTTTTTAATGGGTTTTATAAAAGACCGCTGACCCACTCAACTTCGTCTGCGTTAAATTCTCCATTAATGCTCCGCTCCTATTGGTCGTAGAGTGATGTTATATGACTATAGCCTTCCTCAACAAATGGGTTACCGAACAATAAAATAATATTTCAATTCGAAACAGTTGTTCCTGAGATTAGCGCATTCAACCAAACAAACTCTTAAGCGATTTTATATTAAGAAGTAAAGATATCTCCATCGATATCTTCATATAAATAATGCACCTTTTTGTCTGGTTTCAGATGAATCCGTATTCAGCCAGCCCGTACAGCAACCAAACCTTTCATTTTACTTTTGGACAACATCATCACCAAACATCACCAATATTAATTACAAAATATGATATAAATATAGTAACAATTTCAACTCAAACTGTTTTTTTCTTATTTAGTTTTGTGCCTTTACTTAGCCTACGTAATCACTAGCGGTTGAACGGCCTAGCGGTTGACCGCGCAAGCTGCCCGCTTTTCCAGATTTTATATGCAACCGCTAGTTAGTATTGTGTACGCACTGAACCGACATTAAATGACAAGCGGTTGCATATAAAACTGGTACAGTACGAATATTTTATCTTTGCCTATGCGAAATTAGCTTTTAGTGACGACCGCGCAGGGCCCATCGCGTAGAAAAATGTTAAGTTTGTGGTTTTTTTTTTTTTTACCTTTGTAAAACGGTATTCCGTTCAGGCATATCGCCCAAAAAATCTCACACACAAACCGAGCCACAAAAATAGTCACACAAAAACCAAACCACAAAAACGAGTAAAAAAAGCATGCAATAACAATAACATGATCAAAAAGTAACACAACAAACACATACACTACAAGAAAACACAAAACACAAGTCAAACAGTTAAAAAAAACCAGAGTAATTCATTACATAAAACAATAGGTAACAACGTTTAACACTTTTCGCACCAACAGCCGTATTGCATTGAGGAAGCGAGGCACAAGATGTACATCAGAACGTTCGGCCAGTCGAAATAGGGAGCTGGCTGCTACTCCAGTTTTTAGTGACGATTATGTGACGCATAAAGATGCCAGCCAAAGAATTTGTGACAGAACGGATCGAAAGTTAGAAGCATTTATTTATGGCCGAACGAACTGATATCAGGACGTTCGGCCAACCTGAATCTCCATAACTGAGGACCTGAGAGGAACTGTTACTGAATAATGATTTAGTGACGATTTGGTGACAAACAACCAATGCTTTAGTTTTACTCGTAATGCCACCGGATAAAAATAAAATGAATTTTGTTTCCTGGAACATCAGGACGTTCGGCCAACGTAATCTCCATAACTGAGGACCTGAGAGAAACCGTTAATGAATAAAGATTTAGTGACGAGACTGAAACTAATTATTATTGCTTTATTTTTTTTGTGACGGCTCCTTTAAATAGTAAAATGAAAATTTAACATATAACCTCAAAACATTGGGATTATCGATTCCTCCACAAGGAAGAAGCCTAGAGAAACCGATAATGAATAAAGATTTAGTGACGAGACTGAAACTAATTATTATTGCTTTATTTTTGTTTGTGACGGCCCCTTTAAATAGTAAAATGAAAATTTAACATATAACCTCAAAACATTGGGATTATTGATTCCTCCACAACGAAGAAGCCTAGACGACGCGTAAGACCCCTGATGTGTTATAGGTTTTCAGTGCAATGGTGTCAGTATTTTTGTTGATTCAAAATTAATCCATAAAAATGCACTATTGTGGATGGCGACTGAAATAGGGTGACCATGTATTCCATCGAAGTATTTATCAAGTAGGTACCTTTTTACCTACTGAATGAAGCAAAACACGTCGTAATATTAAAAATTATACAGGTACAAGCAACGTTGAGCTGATGCATGCACACCAGTGTCCACTTATGAAGTTTTTGTTATATTAGTCGTGTCTATTTTGGCTAAAAGCAAACACAAGTGGAAAGGTGACTGACATTGGAGATTGGAAAAATTTAAGTACAAGAATACTTCATCACTTTCCATCAGGTGAGATTTGGGCCAAGAGATTCCCCGTTTCGCATTAAAAACAAACATAAATGGGCACACAAATTAAAAAATGCTTTATTTATAATCATCCAAAAAAGCGGTAGGTAGTTAGGTAAGTACATAATAAATTGTACTTTTTAGAATTACAGTTAAATAATAACTATTTATTTAAAGAACAAACTATATAGGTACACTTACAATACAAAAAAAAAACTCCTTACTAAAATATGGCGTCAAAGAATTCGTCCCCACCCCATCGCTATCAACTGGAGCCCAAAAGACTGGCTGTATTGCCACGTTGTATGGCAATGCTTATCCTCTGTCCAAGGTAAAAGCCAGCTCTTGGGTCATTCGAAGCGTCAACTAAGCGTTTTGCTAGATCTTTGAATAGGACGTGAGCCCTCGGACCCCACGGTCCAAGAGTTTCAACCCCAAACGGCTCAAAAATGTAGTTGCCATAAGGCCACTATATTTCTGCCGTTTGAAGTTTTCAGCAGCCGAAGCCGCAGAACAAGCACAGCACGACGAGCTAGGAAGATGGGATGGCGCAAGAGTATCGACACAAGTTTAGTAGCGTCCCACACTAAAGGCCTACCCATCTTCCATAGAAATAAAGACATACCGTCCGGTCTATTGCCATCGTCGCGTGCCAGGCCAATGGGTTCTTATACGGCTGGCACGTTAAATTGGTTCACCACGAGAGAAGATAGATCGATTTGACAGCTTCTTGTGTTTATTGCTCGGTGACTGACTTGAAACTTGTCAAATCGGATTTCTTTCGGTGGTGGCCCGACAATATTATTACTAGTTTGATAAACTAGATTACACATTTTTAAAATGAAATAACATTTCTATAGATGAACCACAGTAAGATAATACAATAACTACACCAAATGAACTCTTAAAAATACTAGTCGACAACATCACGGCTTTCTTTCCGGTAAGGTCAGCCAGAACTTAAGCTACCCATTTTCGATAGTCCTGTGTGGTTCTATTATAGTACCAAATGATCTCTGCACCTGACCTCGATGACATCACACTAGTGACATGACTGGCGACTTGGCGAGCGAAAGACAGTAAGGCGCCGGAAAGTTGCGGGGAAGGAACGCATTCCACGCGCGTGCAGAGATCCCTTGGTAGTTACTATAGCAGAAATTGATAAGAAAACTAGTGGTGTCCTATTGGTCGAAATTCGATCGATAGTTTCATTTTTTTTTATTCATGTGATAGTGACAGACACAGAAAAATAATAAAAAGTAGAAGCAAAGAAGCCACATCATAACGCATGGTGTGTGTGTAATGTTTTTTATATTTTTTTTATTATTACACACACATACATATTAAACCTATATAAAATTTTAGTTATCTGCACTCCTCATATTCCTCCGTCCACGTATATATTTATTTTGTTGCAATACCTACATCGTCACCTTATAACTATTTCGACGTGATATGCTTCATTCAGTAGATAAAAAGCACCTACTCGATAAATACTTGTTTCGTTGGAATACATGGTCACCCTATTTCAGTCACCATCCGCCATAGTGCATTTTTATAGACTAATCTTGAATCAACAAAAATACTGACACCATTGCACTGAAACTGAAAATCTATAACACATCAGGGGTTTTACGAGTCGTCTAGGCTTCTTCATTGGGGAGTAATCGATAATCCCAATGTTTTGAGGTTATAATGTTAAATATTCAATTTACTATTTAAAGGGGCCGTCACAAAAAAAAATAAAACAATAAAAGTTCGTTTCAGTGTCGTCACTAAATCTTTATTGATTAACGGTTTCTCTAGCTTTCTTCCATGTGGAGGAATCGATAATCCCAATGTTTTGAGGTTATATGTTAAATTTACATTTTACTATTTAAAGGAGCCGTCACAAAAAAAAATAAAGCAATTATAATTAGTTTCAGTCTCGTCACTAAATCTTTATTCATTATCGGTTTCTCTAGGCTTCTTCCTTGTGGAGGAATCGATAATCCCAATGTTTTGAGGTTATATGTTAAATTTTCATTTTACTATTTAAAGGAGCCGTCACAAAAAAAAATAAAGCAATTATAATTAGTTTCAGTCTCGTCACTAAATCTTTATTCATTAACGGTTTCTCTCAGGTCCTCAGTTATGGAGATTACGTTGGCCGAACGTCCTGATGTTCCAGGAAACAAAATTCATTTTATTTTTATCCGGTGGCATTACGAGTAAAACTAAAGCATTGGTTGTTTGTCACCAAATCGTCACTAAATCTTTATTCAGTAACAGTTTCTCTGAGGTCCTCAATAATGGAGATTCAGGTTGGCCGAACGTCCTGATATCAGTTCGTTCGGCCATAAATAAATGCTTCTAACTTTCGATCCGTTCTGTCACAAATTCTTTGGCTGGCATCTTTATGCGTCACATAATCGTCACTAAAAACTGGAGTAGCAGCCAGCTCCCTATCTCGACTGGCCGAACGTTCTGGTGATGTAGGCACAAGTAGGCATCAAACGTATACGAGGGACTGAGACTGCATACGCGACGTACCCGCGCATGCGCTGTTCTATGTTTCTTGTCAAATTGACATCCTGCGCAATCGATTGCGACTTACGCGGTGTACGCAACTAATGCGACGCGATGCTATACGCGACATTATTGTCGCGTATAGCATCGCGTCGCATTACGTTTTTGGTTTCGTTTTTGTTTTTGTTTTTGTCCTACTTGATTTTGGTCATTACTTCTCGAATCATGGAGAAGTACAGTACAATTTTGCTTGAAAGTTAAAAATAAACGATTCCTATAATGTTTATGTTTTTTGTCCCACAACAATCTTTGCTCACATACTGCGGCGATCAACGCTTCTGAATCACCATTACGTAGTTCGTGTTGTCGCATCTGGTTGCCCTCAAAACAAGTCCGCGTTACGTCGCGTCTCGCCGCAGACTGTCATATAGGCCGCATGTAAGGTATGCCGTTAAGTTGATCGCGTTCGTCGCGTTCGCAGCGTCGCGTTGCGTAGCGTTCGTCGCTCACGCAGGACACCGCGTTACTTCGCATGGGCAAAGATGAAATATTCGTACTGTACCGCGCGGTTGACCGCCCCAGCGGCTGACCGCTAGCGCGGACGTAGGCTTAGGAACTTGTCTTTTCGCCGAAGAGGAAGCGATTAGCTATCGACTATTTTCTCGCTGAGGAAAGGGACAAAAGATATAGATCTCGTATGAGTAAAAGAGACGTAACCATTTATAATCGGTAGCTAGCTGTTTACACTGCCGGCGAGACGGCTCTTACCACTAATAGTTGGTCGCAGCGACAAAAGTTATCAAAGATAATACTCGCTCAGCGATACTTGCTCGGCAATACTCGCTTGGCGGTCTGAACTCGTCAACCAGCGGTAATTTCTACCTGTTGAAACTGGTAGGTAATCAATATACACTCACACAATTTAGGAATAATTATTTATTCACAATTATTTATTAAAAAACAAAAAACGCTCGCGCTTAAAGCCGAGCGATGAAACTATCAAAACTACTTACTCGCTGCTCGCCAAGGCTCTCGTTTGAACTCGCATGATGAAAAACGATGGTGAGAGTGGTATTGAGGTTTCTAATTTTTTTTTTCTAAACTGAATAGTTTGCGCGAGAGACACTTCCAAAGTGGTTAAATGTGTCCTCCCCCCCGTAACTTCTAAATTAAGAGAATGATAAAACTAAAAAAAAAATATGATGTACATTACCATGTATACTTCCACCGTTAATTGGTTTGAACGAGATCTAGTAAGTTGTTTTTTTTTAATACGTCATAAATCGTAAACCGCAACTTTTGCTTATATTAATATATACCTACAAGTTTGTACGGAACCCTCGGTGCGCGAGTCCGACTCGCACTTGGCCGGTTTTTTTTTTTTTGTATGGTTTGACAATTCACTTGTCATTCACTTCGCCTGAGGTTTTATTTCGATATATTTACAGAATCGCACTGCAGGAAACCCAGACTCCAGCAGGGTGTTCCACTCCTTAACCGTACGCACAATGATAGTATTCCCAAAACATTTTATGCCTTTGTAATATATCCTCACATTATGCATTTTGGGGTAAAAGTCGTTATACGTAATATAGGGGTTAAGGAGAGTTTGCCAATATTCGCAAGTTCAGACTAGCTTCTACCAAGTAAGCATGACATAAACTCAGTCAAAAGGAAATTATGCTTCATAAGTAGAAATGCAAAAGAACGTTAAACTTTTCTCAAGAACTCTGTTATCCGCGATATTTGTATAATTTTGTGACTGTACACTTATACAGCTAAGAGCTGTAAAGCCTGATTCAGACGCGACACTTTCAAATATCCAGAATCAAAGGAGAAGAGTGATGTGGAACCATTGGCCTGGCACGCGACGATGGCAAAAGACCGGACGGTAGGTATGTCTTTATTTCCATGGAAGATGGGTAGGCCTTTAGTGTGGGACGCTACTTGTGTCGATACTCTTGCGCCATCCCATCTTCCTAGCTCGTCGTGCTGTGCTGGTTCTGCGGCTGCGGCTGCTGAAAACCTCAAACGGCGGAAATATAGTAGCCTTATTGGCAACTACATTTTTGAGCCGTTTGGGGTTGAAACTCTTGGACCGTGGGGTCCGAGTGCTCACGTCCTATTTAAAGATCTTGCAAAACGCTTAGTTGACGCTTCGCGTGACCCAAGAGCTGGCTTTTACCTTGGACAGAGGATAAACATTGCCATACAACGTGGCAATGCAGCCAGTCTTTTGGGCTCACTTCCAGTCGATAGCGATGGGGACGAATTTTTTGATGCCATTTTTAGTTAGGAGTTTTTTTTTTATTTTCTATTTTAAGTGTTTATAGTTTGTTCTTTAAATAAATTACCCTTTCCGTTGTGAAGTTCTGGTCTACAACATGTAACAGAATAAGCGCAATACCTCTTAAGGGGTCATTGCACTCATCATTATGAACAACTTTTACCATGAGACAAACCGGATATCATTAACAGATCTTTGACAGTCGTTACGGATTATCAGAAGCCAGAAAATCTGACGTCAGTCTTGCCATTCCATGTTACCGAGCCGTGCTACTAGATTGCCATCGCAGACAACTTTATTTGAGATAGATCATGATGATGCTTCAAGCTGGCTATGGTAAACGTCAAATACCCGTGCAATAAAGGTCATTGACCCACATACATTTATTGACTTTATAAAATAAAAAAATTATAAATAATGACTTAAAGCTGTCCTAAATCGACTTCTGTCGTGATTCTTTCCGTTATCCAGTAATGAAAAATGGTTCATAATTGTTGGTCGAGTATCTATGAAGGGTGATTTTTCCCTTTACTAATAGAAAAGGGAAAAATCAATGTATTTTATTGCACGTTTATCTGGCACCGATCATAGCTATCACTTTATTTTTAAGCTCGCCCTTGAACTTGAACTTTATTATCACTGCACTATAAGTTGTTTTGGTGTACAAATTAGAAATATTATAACACCACAACTAGTCGGTCTGAGTCAAGCCATAGGGCATTACACTCTAAAGAGGTTTACTACTCACTCGATGCTTCAAACTATACTTACAACCTCTTTCGCTGCACCAACCCATAAACTATAGCTGTCACTGTCATGGCGCCTGTCAGGATCACGTCGGTTTACAGTAAAATTCCTAGTGTCGCTATTCGTAAGTAAGATAGCAATATTATTTATTTAACGGAAGTCCCTATTTAAGGGACTTCCCGAGGCCAACAATCGAGTAAGTACGATATATTCTACCATCCTAATCTGTTCTAGTCAAATTGAGGAGTCATCAAGGTGCGTTTTCCCATCATGTGAGGTCGAATCGTTCAGCATCTCTTCCCTCCTTTTTCTTTAACAGGTAAGAATTTAACGTTACGTTATACCACGTCTGTATATCCCAAAGAGATAGGCAGAGACGCATATCATTTGCTACACCCATTAAGTCAGTTAGGTTAAACTTCTGGAGTGGCGACCGGGTACCATAAGACGCAGCGTTGGTAGGCTTCTACAAGGTAGACCTGGTCCGAGAAACTATGAACTGAAATAAAATAGCAACCAATCAGAGAGCACAAGTCCACAAGAAACTAGGCTCTCATTGGTTCCTCATTAATCTTTAGAGTACATGTGATGTCACGTACGAACAAACCAATGAGAGCCTAGTTCTTGTAGACTTGTGCTCTGATTGGTCGCAATTTTATTTCAGTTCACAATTTCTCGGAATGAAATCGAGAAATTATAAACTAAATTTTGATGCCTAAAAAAGTATTCCAAATCTTCACTTGACAATTTATCGAGAGTTCACAAACTTTCAAGTTATTTTACAATCTTACGAAGTTTGCCACTTTCCTCCGGTGACATATATGAGATCGAGATCAAACACACATAGTGATGACTATATTACTTCCAATCATATTTATTTTTGTGTATTTAACTATAGCACGTTATGCAAAATGCAGATATTTTCATTTTTTTTCGTTCTAAATTATGCCTGCTACTGAACTTTCTAAAATAAATTGCTATATTCAACCAACTCGCCGTGTGATTCGCCAAACAAATTAATTTGTGCCTCTCGAACCAAAACTCTGGGGAACCAAGCTTTATTGAATTTTCGTTGCAAGTTAAAGTGTTCCCATCGAAAAAAAATTACGTCAAATATAATTTCGAATATTTAATTTTTGACATCAGCTGAAGTCAAAATACTCCGGTAGAGTGAAATTGTTGTTTCTTTGTTAACATTTCACTTCAATTGTAATTTTGGTCGCAAAACTAATTTTATGAATACAATACATTGACGATTTTCTAAATGATAATTCACTAACTAATTGAATTACTATTGCTCTGATTGAAATACCTAATTACTGTGATAGTCCTCTGTCCTATTATTATTATTTTTTATTGAGTATGTAAGCAATCACGTTGACATTTTTATATATTTTTTATTGATGTAATCACACTGACATTTTATTAATTTTTATTTATGTAATTACGCTGACATTAATTTTGTATATTATAATTCCCATGATTTACCAGTATTTTTTTTATTTGAAATAATTGTAAAACTTTGCATGCCCATGTGACGGTAAAATATGGAGAACTTTATTATTATAAAAACAACTATGTATGTACCATACCCATTATGAATGACTAGCTGAACCGCGCAACTTCGTCTGCGTCATATTTTTCATGAATGCTGCGCTCCTTTTGGTTGCAGAGATGATGTCATAAGAGAGATAAGCGCTTTCAACCTAAGAAACAAACAACCCAACTCTTCAGCTTTATAATATTAGTATAGATGAAACCTGTTAATAAGTATAGTGACGTCACCTTTCTGTTTGCAGCCATGGAAAAGCCTGCTCGCTACAAATCCAAAAATAAAAAGCCAGCCGCAAAACCGAAAACAGCTAAGAAACGAAAAAGTGACGGTACGTAAAAATTGGTAACTGATATTCTCTTTCGAGGTAACCAGATGAACCTCTTTGTCAAAGACGTGGTAGGAATATGTATAGTCACACACAATAAATTCCATTTTCTGTGATTCGCATCCGAAGGGCAACCAATGAAACCCAATGTTAAGCCACCACTGTGCGTTTTGATAGCAGACCACAACTGGTGAACCATGGTTAGAACAGTAGAAATTATCACAGAGTAAAAATTTCTATTCCCGTCCATTATTTCAACAGAATAATTGATGATAATAAACATTTTTTCGTTGCAGTCAAAAGTTGTCATCAAAAATTCCAAATAAGTTGTCTTGATTAAAATTTTCGGATTCGTTGTGACGACTTACCGTTTGTGATGCCTTATCTTTTTCTTTTTTCCAGGTCCTACTTGTTCAATGTTCTTGGCAGAATTAACCAGGAAACTGGCTTCCAAAAGGAAACAAGTTGAAGAAGAACCAAAAAATATTATCCGTAAGTGTAAACGAGCTATTGTGAGTTATGACACACGAATTTAAATATGAAATGAACAATGGATCAACACTTTATTTAAAATATGAGTATAACTAGCTGACCTGCGCAACTTCGTCTGCGTAACATTTTCCATTAATGCTCCGCTCCTATTTGTCTAAGCGTGATGATATATAACCTAAATTTTTCGATAAATGGGCTATCAAACACTGAAATAATTTTTCAAATTGGACCAGTAACTTCTGAGATATGCGCGTTCACGCAAACAAACTCTTTTGTTTTAAATCTATTATATAAAAATAAGTCGGGTTTTCCTTCCTGACGCTATAACTCCAGAACGCACGAACCGATTTCCACGGTTTTGCATTCGTTGGAAAGGTCTCGGGCTCCGTGAGGTTTGTATCAAACGAAATTCAGGGAAAATATGACGCAGACGAAGTTGCGTGGGTCAGCTAGTATTAGCATAGATTAAGACAAAATAATCACCACTGTTTTTATTTCTAGAGACGATAATAGAAAGCATCACCAATGCCCTACCAATAAAATTATCAAAAAAGCTCTCTCCACAAAAATGTCCGTCACCGATGAAAATAGAAACGTTGCGGACATTTGCTCCAGAATTGACCCCGGCTAGTGACACGGTGGTGTTCAGCCCTACAAATTATAACGAAGATTCGACAGTAAGCAATAGCGATGATGTGTGCATGCAAGAAGTTGAAATACCTTCAGAAAGGGCTGGATCATTCAAAATGCCCAAAATGCCTTTAGTCAGTAGCGAAGTTCTGAAGATAGCAGTGGCAAAGAAGAAGAAGGTACCAGTGCAAGACCAAGGAGTGAACACTGGGGGGGAACTAGATGTTGCTTCCGAAATATCGAAACACGTTAGCACGCTAAGGAAAATATCGTTGATAGCCGAAGAATTTAATCAAAAAACCGGTAGGCAAAGTATTTTTGTGCAAGATTCATATTTAGGCTGCCTGTCCATTAATGCGGAGGGAGGCAGTGCGGACCGGAGTCTATACGGAGCTAGTCCGGTCGGCCGTATTCCCGCTTCTCCGCTCGCACTCAACCCCTCTCCTATCCGCTTCAGTGGACAGTCAGACTTAGTGGAGTGAAGATGACAGCTCCTTTGATTATAACATTATATGATCCGTAGATCCTGTCGACCCTGGTGGGATGGGAAGGCTTTAAAAGCAGCAATATCAATAAGGATCGGTCATCAACCAGCCTCTTCCAAACATGTTGGAGTCGGCTTCCAGTGTAACTTAATACCAGTATTTTATATGAAGCAACTTTCTTTTCGACCTCCACAACCTAATTACTGGGTAACACAATACCCCTCAATAAAACTGCTTCTCATAATTTCAGACTTCCGACTACTCGTAGCGACTGCCCAAAATTTATGGCAGTCGGAACCAACGGTTTTGCTCTTGACTCAAGTCTAGGTCAGAGATGACAAAGACAAAGTCTACGATGGAGCTAGCTTACCCAGAAGGAGCCTGTTCTAACGTAAAACGTTAGAGTGTAAAGTATAAAAAATACTAATAAATATAATGTGCTTCCAGCTAAAAACCTCAAAGAAATAGTGGACAGTGTACAAGAGGATCTTATCAAGAAATTAGCAGAAATACAAGCAGAGCAGAGTATCGGTTCAGAGCGAGGATTTCATCTACCAAAAGAAGAATAATTAAGAACCCACCTCCTTGATGACCAAGAAGATTCGTTACCATTTGCATTTAAGAAGAAACTGACTTTTGCAATCCTTGTCAAATAACCAGTGTCAAAATAAAATGCAATAATTTTTAGAAAAGCATTAAATTATTGTTGTAAAAAAAATAATAAACAAAAACAAAGCATTACTTTTGCGGTTTTCTTTATCGAAATTCTTTAAATTTCCAAAACAGTGATTTATTTTGGAATTCATCCGTTGTACTCTCTTGTCATATTGACTTGAAAGTTGAACAAGCAAGCAAGCAAGCATAGCATAGAAATTTTACTGAGGGAATTTGAAGAACACCATCAGATATTTCTATGGTTTGTAAGCGTTATGGGATGTAAGCGTTTACGGCACAGAGAGCAAATTATGCAGAGCAAATGATAAGCAATCAGTAAACTATAAAATAAAAAAAAAGCAAGTAATATTAATGTTAAACACACAATGGAAAAGAAGGCAGAAGATGAAAGCTCGAAGGAAACATTCAAACTGCACGTCTCCTCACAAAGAATTAGGATGAGCAGAATCAATTCTAAAGAAAAACTCTGTGTGATATCTTCAGGTTTGCGTCCGAACGTACATTTTCAGATATTTGTTTATTTATTTATTTTTTTTGGGTTCCGAAATTCCGTAAGAAACGGAACCCTTATATAATAGATCCTCTCTGGTCTCTGTCTGTCTGTCCTTCCGTCTGTCACAATCAGTTTTCTCCGGATGCACTGGACCGATTCTGTTGAAATTTGAAACACGTATAGACTTTTGTGACCCCAACACGGACGCATTACGTAAATAATTATCAAATTTTGAGTATGAGGGTCACGTTTGGGGTGAAACAAGAAAATTTAAAAAAAATGGGGTGTTAATATTTTTTTTAAATTTTAAAGTTAAAAGTTTTGAAGCTATTCAAGTAAGTAGATCAAGAATGACCATTCCCCTTACCTCTGAAACTACTGTGCCTAAAATTATGAAAAAAATACAGTTAATCGTTCTTAACCTTCAGGTTACAGGAAAACCTAGGTATAAGAAGTCTTTAGTGTTAAAAAACATGTTACAAAAATGTAATTGGTTCGGAACCCTTTGCATGCGGGTCTGTCTCCCACTTGGCCAGTTTCTTGTAAAGTAGTGGTACAGTGGTACTTTGGGTAAAAAAGCTTTCTTAAATTTAACTTCTAAATTGCTGTGTATGTAGATCAATGTCTTTCTAAAAAGTAATGCCTACAGCCACATAAACTAAAATTTCATAATTGTGATTGTACTCATCAATTTATTATAATTAATAACGTCCATAATTTTTTGCCATATTATTTTCAAAGTTCAAATTGATAAAGCTTCATTCAAAACAGATCAGCAAAAAATAAAGTCTTCAAGCAAACTGCCAAGAATTATTCGCATGCCGTCAAGATACTACAAGCCGATCGATAATTCCACGAAATTGAATGACGACTCGGGCAAGTTGAAGACGTTATTAATATTCTTATATTAGTTTGACTTCCAATATTTGATTAGAATTCTATTTTAGGTGACTCGTTGCCTGGCCCAAGTAAATTTGAAGGCGTTCCGATAAAAATGAAAAAAGAGGATATCATGATACGTATGTTTCAGTTGTATTGTCATCTAAATTCTCATTGATTTAAACTTTCATCGTCACTAACATTAGGATAGTTAATTACGGGACTGCTACCATGTACCTTTTTATTTGCGAGTTTCCGATATTTCGGCACTGTTGCAAGTGCCATGATCACGGAGTAACTGAAGATCTTGCGGGTGGGATTTTATTGGCAGACATATCGGTCTACCCTCTTTTCACGACCATGTCCGGTACCACTGTCCACAAACTCACTTTTTTTCCCGCAACTGTTCTCGACACACAACACTAACCGTATCTGAGAAAATAACATCCCACTCGCAAGATCTTCAGTTACTCTGTGATCAAGGCGCTTGCAACAGTGCCGAAATATCGGAAACTCGCAAAAAAAAAAGGTACATGGTAGCAATCCCGTTATTAACTATTTGAAGTTCTCATTGATTTGATTTATTTTCTTAGGGCTGGTTGTTTCAAACGTTTGGTTAACGTAACATACGTACGTCAAAAAGTAACGATTACGGAAGATGCTTAACGTTCGTTAAATAAGTAGTGCTTTTTCAAAACATTTTGGTATAAATTCCTGCTCATACCGATAGCTCCAGTTATTAACACTTGTCTTACCTAAATACCCTTTTTTGGCACTCTACCCTATTTTTGTGTCATCAGAAGAACTGCTATTGAGGAATTCAAAAGAAATTTCACAGTATTGTTCTATTCGACGCAACTAAAGTAACGTTAACCAGTGTTTAAACCATCTGTTAGCGAAATCGTTATTTTTGTGCGTGCGTTAACGCTGACATATTGTGAAACAACTAATTTTTATTTATTTAACGATAGCACCACTTCCAACGTTTACACGTGCGTTAAGCAAACGTGAAACAACCCGCCCTTCATTGTTGGTTGGTCAAATTCTTTCAATAATTTTTATTACTTACTACATTTTCACTTGTTTGGTTTGGTTAGTAATAACACTAACTCAATCCCAATTTAGCTGAAAAATTAAAAATAAGTCATATACCTCGGCTAAAATTTCAAAAGGATGGATCTAAAGAAAGCAGTGTGCCACTGAATAAAAGTCGTGCAAGCAACCTCCCACCAACCAATCAGATAAGGCCAGAATGTAGAAATGTACAGAGAGTTAACGTCTTCTTCAATCCAGGTACCTACTTTTAAAACTATTTTCAAATAACTGTCCAGTTTCTTTTTTAATAAGAGGGAGTCTTTTAGAGAGAGTATTTTTCAATAAGAGAGAGACAGACAGAAAGTGTGATATTTACCTACCGTTCATTGAGCTACTATGTAGTAAATAATAATTGTAGAGCTAAATGCTTGAGCAAATACTCTGTCCTTCACTCGAAAAGTCCGATAATACGGCAATCCCACACAATTTGAGGAAGATCAGACACAGAAAAGCTAAACACACGATGTTTTTCATTATCACCTGAGCCGATGACCACTATTCTGCCAGTGTCAAAGCTGGCATTGCAGTAAAGGGAGCTGTCGAACTGTGTATATGCTCTGCGAGGATATGTTCGAAATGCAATAATAAGAATACTTTTTTTTTTGTTCGCAATATATAAATAACTAGCTGACCCGCGCAACTTCGTCTGCGTCACATTTTCCATTAATGCTCAGCTCCTTTTTGTCTTAGCGTGATGATATATGGCCTAAAACCTTCCTCGATACATGGGCTATCTAATACTGAAAGAATTTTTCAAATCGGACCAGTAGTTCCTGAGATTACCCCCTACATACAAACTTACAAACAAATGTTACCTCTTTATAATATTAGTATAGATTTCTAGTCCAATATTTTGATTTCCAGATTTCTGTACAGATGAGCGCGGTGCGCCAGCGTCAGTGCAAGCAACGAGACCGATTCCAACCCTGGGAAATATTTATAGTCATATGAATATGATTGATAGTGATCGACTCAATGGTAAACAAGTTGAATGTTGATGTATTGTGTTGTTTAGAAATACAGGATTACTGTATTTCTAAACAACACAATACATCAACATTCAACCATTATTATATTATATTATACTAATGTAGGATTTAGAGAATTTTATCTGAAGACCAATTCTCGTAATTATTAAGCGCTAAAATTCTAGTAGCAATATCATATCGGCATTAATTAAAAAAAACTCGTGAAACTGAAGGGAAACAAGAGGTGTGTTAGACAGTTTTCGACTGCGATGTGAATACGATCACTGCTTAAAAATTGCCCTTTAGAGCATGTTTTGAAGTGTCATGTGCAATCAATCGTTCATTAAGCTGCTTTCAGACTACGCTATAATATATAGCATAGAATATACAGAGTGGGGATTTCAATAGGACAATAAATGAAACTTCGTATACCTAAGGACGTTCCCAGTCGGCATACAAAATTTCATGTGAAAATATCCAGTAGTTTAGTCACAGGAGATGATTTTACTTTTTTAACATTTGCTACATGATGTATCTGTAAATACGGAAGTACTGACAGGTTAACGACCCCCCGCACGCCAACTCGCTACTTAAAAACTTTCGCCAAATTAGTTTTTTTTAATTTAATTTAGTGCAAATTATACCTTAAACCTATGGCATAAAAGCCATAAAGCGCCAAAAAATCATAAGAGTTCAATAAGAAAATAACGCACGCGGAAGTTGCTATGCATCTAGTTTCGTTTGCTTATTACTTCACTTTCTTGTCGAAACTTGCAACTACAAATTTAGGTCACGGTCACTGGTCAGTTTATCGCTGGAATCCTGGGACGATGCACGCGTAATCATTTGCAAGCGCATGAGTGTTCAAGTACCCGCGCACCGCCCGCCGCTCGTGTTTTTGTAATTTGTAACATAAAACTGTTATTATAAGTGCGAAATTGGACGCTTTATTTTAGTGATAGGACACGTATCATAGTAGTAGATATTTAGTGAAATAGTTAAGTGAATTGTGCGCTTAGATTTTATTGAGTTTTCGTGTTTTAATAAATTAAAAGACACTGCAGCAAATGCTGACCTATTAAACGTTAGAAATAACCTTCTCCGACGGTGCAATTTGTGTAATCGTATTCACGGCGGCCATATCGAAAAACTAAAAATTTGGTGACATACCTACCTACTGAGTTATTTGATTGAACAGTGATCCTGATTGTGATTAATAATTTAAGTAACGCGTGGGTGAGAGGTGCCTGATTATTCGGTTAATAATCTGTGATTCAGTGTTATTGTTTTTTACTGAGCATTAATAATGGCGCCGAAAGATCAAGTCGCTACAAGACCGCGCTGTTGCCACTCTTAGCACAGGTTAGTGAACCAATGTTTATAAGGGTGTTCCATTTTGTTTCCAGTTTTATGCCATTTAGTCTGTTTGAATTTTTTTTTTTTTTTAATGTTGGTGTTAGAATTTTTTTGATTGCTTAGAATTATTCCTATGAACTAGTGGTGTCCGTGTTTTCATTTATTGTCGTATTATCGTCCCCACTCTGTATAGCTCATAGCACAACAATATCGCGCACCATACATTGTCAATAATATAGTATAGTACAGTGTGAACGTGTCCATAACAATGTACGGTGCGCGATATTTGTATGCTATGAGCTCTATTATATACTATATACTATTATATTATAGCGTACTCTGAAAGCAGCTTTAAGCGTTAAAAATCAAGTTTGTATGTGCTGAAAGTGTTAAATAATAATATAAATAAATAATGTGAATACGATCACAGTTTACAAAATTTCTCTTCAGAGAATTTTTAAGTGTCTGTAATCAATCGTTTATTAAGTTCTGTCTTGCGACTGTACAATCACCAGATCATCAAGCTACCCGAAACTGTCAAATTTTCCAAATCAACTTTGAACCTTATCACTTTTGAAATAAAGTTGAAAATCTATTAAAGAAATTTGACAGATTGTAGTAGCTTTGTGTGCGGTGTCTGTACGCTAAAGTTCCTCTATGTAAGCTCTCTAACAGGTCTACTATTTCAAAGTTACTTCAGCCCGTTTACATAATGCATTGCTATTGACTTTCAAGATTCCAATATTTTCTACTACCCCATACCAATTACTTTGCCGGACACATGTTGACATAAAGTTAAGTCGCTATAAGCTGAAAAGGTTATGGGACTTTGGATCAACGTTAGTCCTTCATCAAAGGATTTATGAGTCTTCTCTGTTCAACACGTCATGGTAAAAAAAAATTACATACTTCGCAAATAAAAAATAAAAACTATATTTATGTCATGTTTAGACTGGTTTATGGAATTGAGGACGCCAATAAATTCCATAAGGTCATCAAATACTAGGACTTCCAGTGCTGAAAATGACCGCAATACTTCAAGCTCAATTACCAGTTAGTATAATATTATTTACATACAGAGGGTCTAAAAAGGACATTTTAAGAGAATCAGAAAGCACAACACGCTGCCCGTCACTGGCTATTTTTTTCTAATCAACCTTGAACCTAATGCGTTAGCGATATAGATGAAAATTTAAATTTGACAGATTGTTGTGTGGATAATGTTGTAAACTTAATATGATTCTGCTAGTTGGCCTTTTCAGACCCGCAGGGCTGTCTTTGGGCGGCTTTTTTCGTAAGTAGTTATATAGCTTTTTTCTGAATATACCAAAGACAGTTCTATGTGTTTTAAATACATAAGCCAAACGTTTGCTCATAAATAAAATTGTTTGGTGCTAATTAATGAAAAAAAAAACAATTTAGAAAACTTCACTTAAACGAATTTCCAGTAGCAAACTGTTTAAGAAAACAACCTTTTTACCATATTCTAAATACTTTTTTTTTGTTTTTGAAATAAATAAGCGTACTCTCCAAATACTCTACAAGAAGAACTCCAAGAAACATCTACAATAGTTACCGAGGACACTAAGAAAAATATTTCGAGTGAATCTAAAACCACCGATGATAATATCAGTGCTTGGCTATCTGCCGACGTGGAGCTCCCTACAAGAGACAATGATCCAGGTATGTCAAAAATGTGCTTATTTTTTTCTTTTTCACGTTTTTTTTATGGTATACAATAATTTCTGATTCATCAAATCAGCCAATTGTCGTCCACTGCTGAATGCAAGCTCCCCCCAAAGAGTGCCAACTATCCCGCTCTTAAGCAGTCCGTATCTATGCAGCCAGTCACTTTTTGAAATCATCGATCCATAGTGCCACAGGGTGACCCATCTAGTTGCGGAATTTGTTTGTAAGAGTCACCGCGGCCCAGGAACGCAAAGGGCATTAGGAAGCACACGGATGGGTTTTAGTCAGTAAGAGTCTGACACTGCCTTCTGCTCCGCCCAGAGCGGGAGAAGTCATTTGATGATTTCCCATCCTTAAAAAAAAGGCTGACCCATCTACATTTGTCCATTTATGCGGTCTCTTCACTCTAACACATGGCTACTCCATCGAACATCTGTCTGTTTACAGACATGCCCGGCCCAGTTCCACTTCAGCATGCTCATTCTTCGCGCAATGTCGGTGATTTTAGTTCTCTGAGAATGACTTCGTTGCTAATTCTATCCACCAGAGAAACCCTGAGATATTTTTTCTCCTTTGCACGCTGAGCAACCTTAAAGTAGACCATTTTTTTTACCTGGGGAAAATCCTTATGGATGTCTTCCGCCCTGGGGCGGGCGGAGAGGTCTGTCAGGCTCTTCCTGACTAAAACCACCCCGGTATTCCAACGCCGTGTGTCCATGTTTCGGCTCCGTAAGTCATTACGGGTAAGACGCACTGGTTGTGGAACTGATCGATAACTCAAAGATATCAATCACGCAGCATCCCGTATGCCACACCCTTCCCAAGCGTATTTCTGATTGATGTTACAATAAATGGCCGATGAGACTGAAGGGTTCTTGTTCCGCGGTTGCTTAACAAAAATTTTGAGAGAGACCAATGGATGCAAAAATCTCAGGGGTCACTGTGGCGACGCTTTGAGAGACTTGTATCCAGCAGTAGACATTCATGACTGAAATTATGACGCTGACATGATACTTGCTGGCGTCATTTTGTGCAATTGACTATCACGGGCCTTCAATGAAATTCATAATTATTCCATTTGCAAAGGTATAGCAATAAAACCAATGAGCCTGAACAACACGCAAAAATCACAGATATTGAGCCCGAAAACCTCACAGAAATCAAAAAACTTGATCCTCAAGAAGTCACAGGAGTCGCAGGTAGAAGGCATGACGATGGGGAACAACCAAACGTATTGCGTAGGTTTATTATCGATGGATGCTACTTCAACATTATCTCCGCCGAAAATAGGCGTGGAATGTAGTACAGGTTAGTTAAGTCATTTGAATTGAATTGAAAAATTGTTGTCACATATCGTCAGAGTGACACCTTGAGGTGCATTTTCCTTCCAGTTTTTTTTATTGAAATATCCTCCGCCCATACCTACTTGCATGTTAGATCGTACGCCGCAAATTTGAAAGAAATTCAAAATGGCGGGGCGCGGGGCTATGCCACAATTTTACTATGCCCTTTCCATGAAGGCTAAGGGATTTCTTTCTTTCTTATTTCTATTATTCTGGTCCGTATAAATCTAATAATTTTTACAGTCACAAGTTCTTTAACAAGCCGACCGACTGTGGTAATCTGCGGCACTCCAGCTCCAGAACGAGTCGAGGAAGGAACTTTTACTTCAAAAAGTTATGTTTCTTCACAGCTGTCAGAAACAGGTAAGGATACCTATTCACTCACATTCATTCTAAACTTCGGATGATAGGTCATATTCAGTCTTCTGCTTTTACCCCAATTAATTTGAGACTTGCTTAGCTTTAGCCCGCGACTTCGTGCGCGCATATCTAGCTTTTTCCCGTTCTCGTAGGAGTTTCGGGACATCTCTTAGTGCTTCCACTCCTCAAGGAATCTACATCCCAAATTTCAGCTTCCTATGACCAGCAGTTTCGACTGTGCGTTGTCTGTCAGTAACTCGGTAACAGAAGAATTTTATATATTAGGATAGATGCAATATGTATTTTTAAACCATCTCTACTCCAATTACATCCTACCTCTATTTGCCGATGGGGTCGATGGGGACTTTTGGTACCTTATTTCTACTGATGTACCCAGGGTCTCTACCAAAATTCAGCTCTGTCGGAGTTTTTGTTATTTGAAATGTCTATTACGAGCGGACTATTCTGTGTGTATTTCGAACATTGTTATTGATTTTTTCATAAATCGTGATGTTTTAATCATCAATTAAATAAGTAGACAGATTTATTTGTAAAACACTGACTACCTCTCAGGACTGTAGTTACTAACATCATCATCAACAACTTTTGTTCTGACTCTTATAAATTCATGATATTTTAGTTCATCAGGTTTTCACACTAAAATAAAAAGATTTTAATTGAACGCTCTAAATGTTACGAAGTCTATGCGAAGCAAAAGAAAAATAAATAGCTTTCTTTTGCTTCGCATAGGTTCGACCTCCGTGATATTGTCTATGTGGAGGAAGGCATTGCTTTAGGTATATTTGTTACGAGATTATTGCAAAACATCATAAGATGTAATCAACAAATTATTATTAGATTATGAAATCTATTAAAGCCCATCCAAATTTAATGGTTTCCAATACATCCGTGTCTTATTGTGAAACGCTGTCATTACGATTGTAATACCACGGTGAGATATTCCTAAAATCAGGAATTACAGTTATCGTTCTTATGATCAGGGCAAAGTCACTGTGGTAGGTAATAACTGTAGAAAAAAAATTAAGACGAATATTGACATAAATTTCAGACACAAAAAATAACACATGTTGTTCAAACGCACACGGACCGACTGTAAAACCTGTCCACCGTCCGCCAGTACCATCCTATACCGAGTGTTCTTCAGAAGTACTACAGAAAACTACGAATTTTGAAGTCTATTCAGGTATGGTTTTCTATTGAAACTTCGCTTAGCTTTTTAAACTACGAATTTTGAAGTCTATTCAGGTATGGTTTTCTATTGAAACTTCGCTTAGCTTTTTTAATGGTACGTGTTGTGTGGCGAAAAAAAAATCAGTTTAGTAAAATTAGTTAGAGGACGGAATCATGTAATTAAATACACATCAAAAAAAAACTTTGCGATCACTTTGAAAAATCGAAAACTTTTTTGTTACGGTAGATTATATTACGATTTCTTCTTTTTAGATTATTTATTTAAAAATGTAGAATTAGAACATAAAGCAATAAAATAATTAAATAAAGACAACACAACAAAACAGTTCAATTGTTTTTCCATATAAAAGGCTTTCAGTCCTAGCTTACGCTCATTCAGAATTCTGATTTAGTCAATTTGAACGGATTTAAAATACTTTTTCAATTAAAGTTATTACTGAAAAAATGCCAAGAGGATTATCAGAAGCTTTACGAGCAAGAATGGTAACTTTGAGGGAAGAAGGATACACCACGAGAGAAATAGCACGCAGAATTGCTATATTCCAATCCTGTGTCGTAACCACGTTGCAGAGGTACCACGGGATGGGTAATTTAGCTGACCGACCCCGCAGTGGCCCCCCAATTGTTTGTACTGCTGCCCGAAAGCGCTTATTAGATTGCTGGCAGCCTGTGACCCAACAATCATCACTACTAAAATTAAAGCAGCAGTTCGGGCCGCCTTTGGGCTTGAAGTAAACACTCAGACCATTCGGAATTGCTTGCATCTGGCTGGATTACGAGCACAGGTCTTGGCAAGTGCCTCTGAACGACGGAGATTGCAGTGGGCTAGGCTTCGGCAAAATGAAGAAGGTGAAGATGAAAACATTTGGCAAAACTGTCTCTTCGTTGACGAATCGCGTGATTCGCGTGATTCGCTGGTTGAGTACTGATGTACTCAACCAGATAACCGACATGTCCGTGTCTGGAGAAGACCAGGAGACCGTGAAAGGCAAAGAACACTGCCACTGGGATAGTTCAGCAAGGCGGGCAATCGGTGTCCTTCCTTTTGGGGTGGTATTATGATGATTGGAGCTAGAACGCCTTTGACCCTGTATCGAGGCTTCATGACAGCAGACATGTATAAAGCAGTTGCTATTGATGGAATTGTCAGACCATTTCTAGTAAACCATGGGCACCAATTTGTACTGGTTGATGATAATGCGCCCGCACATCGCGCTCAACGAGTCAATGCTGCTCTCCAAGAATACGTCATCACAAGGTTAGACTAGCCTGCCGGCTCGCCTGACGTAAACCCAATAGAGCACACGTGGGATGCTTTTAAGCGAGCTATTTGGAACTGTCAGCCACGTCCCCAGACAGTGCCAGAGCTCAAGGAAGCCGCTATTCAGGAATGGGACAGGTTACCCCAAGAAATGCTGGATAACTTGATCCTCAGCATACCCAGGAGGATTTCTGCATTATAGTATATTGAATATAAACCAAAAAATTAAATTAAATTAAACAGTCTTTTTTTTCTATCAAATTCCTTTTACAATTACATTCCGATTAATTACTCAATATTTGTTACTAAAAAATAGTTTTATTTTTTAATTTCAATCAGGGTTTTTCTATTTAAAGAAAACACACGACAAAGTTTTTTTCTTGATAAAGTTAATTTGAATAAATTAAATTAAGTTATTAATAATTAAATTAAATTGAATGTACCAGTGTCATGCTGTTGGAGCCAGAAAACAGCATCGTCACCGAGAGAGGTCTGGAAAATTTTGGTTTGACGACTTTCGCTCGAGTCAAACCTGAGACCCATCATTTAGCTTTTGCCCGCAAATTCGTACGCGCATATTCCATGTGTTTCCCGGTCCCGTAAGAATTTCGGAAAATCCTATTTATGTGCTCGTTGACGGAGACGCGTCAAGCGTCGCGCGTGGCGTGGCGGCCTGCACTAAATTCAAATATATGGCGTTGTATGAGAGCCTTTACGGAGAAGCGATTTTATAGGCGTTTGTTCGACAAAAATTCTACTGACTCCCCGCTAATTCCTCTTTTTTTTTAATTAAAGTAATTTTCTAAGATTTATTGTTTTCTTATTTTTTTTTTTACATACGCCCGGGCAAATTGGTCCGATTGTTGATTTTATGTGCGTGTAATATAACAAAATAATAACAAAACGGCTTGTACGGCTCTTATTTGTTACAAATACGTATAACTTAACAAATTCATTAGACAACATTGAACAAATAAAAGTCAAGATTTGTTATGTTAGAGCAATCAGACCAAAACCGGCGTTGAGCCGATTGTAGGTACACTTTGTTGAACGAATGAAAGTCAAAATTTTGAACGAATGAAAGTTAAATTTGCATAAATCTAAGTAAATAATCTAACGTAGCATGTATTTTTTCCAAAAAAATCGACAAGCCGTTTAGACGTGATTCTCATTTCAAATCAGCTTCTGACGGGTATTTGTAAAGTGTGCTTGGCCCGAACTATCGATATTCAAAATCTCAGCATTTTCCCCACATCTTGCCTTTCCCCTATAGGTAAATCCCTAATCAACTTGGGATTCCCCGCAGTTAAGGGAATTTCCCGCATGTTGGCAACGCCGCGCCGGCTCTACGTTAAGAGCGTGTATACCGTCCACTAGCGCCGCCAATCGTTTTTTTATTATTTGTGGTAAATTTAAGACACGTAGATAAAAACCGCTCTGTAGTACACTGAAGAAATGTATTTATTATGTTTTGAGAGTTATGTTTTGTACTTTAGAACATAAATAGTTGCCAAAGTCGATATTTTTGCTAAAAGTGGCCACTTTTAGCAATAATTGCCGTTTTGGCTATTTAGCCATGAGTTATGTATTAAAAATAGCTGTCAAAAAATAATAGATACATTTCTTCAGTGCACTACAGAGCGGTTTTTTATCTACGTGTCTTAAATTTACCACAATTAATAAAAAACGATTGGCGGCGCTAGTGGACGGAATACACACTCTTAACGGAAAAAAACGCCCGACGACTCCCCGCTCGACTCTCGACGCCCAGCGCCTCCTTAACAGGCACTTAGTGCTCTTCTCTGGAGTGTCGGGAAGCGAAACCACAAGTCAAATTCTAAGTTTCTACGACCAGTAGTTCCGGCTGTGCGTTGTCTGTCAGTCACCCAATCAATCACTCAATCAGTCAGTAACGGAAGAATTTTAAATAGTGACTGATTGATTGATGATTGATCTTCTTCTGCCTAGCCTTTTCCCAACTACATTGGGGCCGGCCTCCAGTCAAACAGGATTCAGCTGAATACCAGTATTTTACATGGAGCGGCGGCCTACCAGACCTCCACAACCCATTAACTAGGTAACACGGTATTTCTTGGCAAGACTGGAGTCAGATTTACTGGCTTCGGACAATCCGTAACAACTGCTAAAGAGCAAATGACAGCCGGGACCAACGGCTTAACGTGCTTTCCGAGGCAAGGAGGAAACTCGTTAAGATGTTCCACAGACCAACCTTGGCAAGCGATGCATAACCTTGAAGATCGACCCGTGCGGCTGTTGGTATTTAGCCACGAGCTCCAGAACTTACATTGATGATAAGTTAATAAAACGTTAATCTTGAAAACGGAACTTGCACGACGTAGACCATCCAGTGTTGCAAATTATAAACATTTTTGTTTAAAATAGTAGACATTGATGCTTCTGTGCTGCCACCTATAGTACACGTTCACTATCGCTCAACTGATATCCTTTTAAACAACTAGGACTTGATGCAACAAACGTACCAAGCGGTGATACTACTGACGGCGAAATGCCCGATAAGACATCTGTAGTCGAAGGTACTAGAGATGCCATGGCAGAGTGTGATGCAGATGATTCAACTACCATAGATAGTACACTAACAAAGCTGAGCAAGTCGAGTGACGACACGACGTTACTGAAGTCGGATCCTACGACCACTGAGTGGTCCTGCCGATACCAAAGCGATCAAAGTTCAGGTAACAGCATCCCCTATCTTTCCACAGTTTTAAGTCAAGGCTTTTGAGGGTCCAAATGCTTACGAACTGTCACTATGAACAAGATTGCGAAGAAAAAGGTAATTTAGAAAAGCCAAGACTTTTAAACTCCCTAGTTGATAATGAGCATCCTTTACCAGCTTTAAGGCTGCGTTTCTACCAGAGATTTGCGAGGATGCGTAGACAGGGATGAAGACATCCCTTACTATGCACATCTCTGGTGGAAATGCAGGCATATGGCCCAGACCTATCTGGTCATATGGTCTTCACTACGGCGCATTACATGACTAAATCAGCACTGGTGGTTCTCTGATTTTTAAAGGACTCACTCAAGGACTTGACACAGTTCCTTTTTTTTTAGATTATTCCTGTCGAGACAGCTATGGCCGCAAACTGAGCAAAAGGTACTACGGTGACAGCCGCCATAATGAGATGAGAGAACGTTGTAAGAAGTGCCAAAGGTTTAAGAGATTTCCCGATACGCGGTATAAATGTAAGTTTTATGTATTACTAGCTGTCCCCCGCGGCTTCGCTCCCGTCAATTAAGTATTCATTGCACATATCGAGTTTTCATTGTTTTTAAGATGTATTCTGCTATTCGAGTCGGAGACAAATCCAACGAATCAATAACCACGAAAATTGGTTCAGCAGATCTCGAGTTATAAGTGTTGTAACAAACCAGTCTTTGTTTTATATATATAGATACTAGATGACCCGCGCAACTTCGTCTGCGTCACATTTTCCGCTCCTAAATAATATTTCAACAAAAAAATTAAATGTAAGCTACCCTATCTTTCAATTTGGATCAAACTGCACACGATGTGCAGATTAAAATCGGATAAGTATTTTAGGTGTCCATCGCGGACAAACAACGTGACACGTGATCTATATATATTAAGATAGATAATCATCATCATCATATCAATCGAAAGACGTCCATTACTGGTCATATGCCTCCACAAAGTGTCGCCACAACAAACAGTTCTTTGCGTCTTGCATCCATCGGCTACCAGCTCCCTTTTTTTTAGGGATGGGAAATCATCCAATGACTCCTCCCGCTCGTGTCAGATTTCTACCGACTAAAACCCATCCATGTTTCTTCATTGCCGTTTGTGTTCCGGAGCCACGGTATCTCTTTCGAACAGTCCCGCGACTGGCTACCAGCTCCCCTCACCAGGTCATCGGTCTTACTTGTGGGAGACCTTTCAACGCTGCGTCTTCCGATACGCGGTCGCCACTCCAGAACTTATCGGCCCCCCATCTATTGCGAGAAATGCGACCTGCCCACTGCCACTTCAGTTTAGCGAACCTTTGGGCTATGTCGGCAATCTTGATTTTCTAGCAGCTTCAAAAGAAATCAACAAATGGCTCTTCCCGCTTCGGGCGAAGCAGGAGGGAGTGTCAGACTCTTACTGACTAAAACCCATCCGTGTTTTTCCTAATGCCCTTTGCGTTCCAGGGCCGCGGTGACTCTTTCGAACTAATTCCACAAACCTGGCAAGCACTGACCCTAGCGGGCCCCGTTTTAATATTTCGAAAAATTATAATCTGATCAAATGTATTACAATCTTACGGAGTCTGCTGCACTTTCCGGTGACATCTCAAGACTCGTGGCAGTTTTTATAACTAGCCAGTAGATTCTTCTTTTTAGAACCGGCCAAGTGCGAGTCGGACTCACGCATCGAGGGTTCCGTACAAACCTGGAGGTATAAGCAAAAGTTGCGGTTTACGATTTATGACGTATTAAAAAAAAACTGCTTACTAGATCTCGTTCAAACCAATTTTCGGTGAATGTACATCTTACATTTTTTTTTTTAATTTTATCACTCTCTTATTTTAGAAGTTACAGGGGGAGGGGACAAAATTTTACCACTTTGGAAGTGTCTCTCGCGCAAATTATTCAGTTTAGTTTGATGAACAAAAAAAAAAAAAGTTTCCTATCCTTTAAGATCGACCCGTGAGGTTGTTATTATCTAGCCACAAGATTGTACGAAAACACCTTATTCTGGAAAATTTATGAAAGTTGTACAAAATTAAATCGTCCCAATTTCATTTATTTTCTGATATTTCCTTTCTCACTTATTGTCTGGTGTTGCGGAATTATCCGAAGGATTCAGGTGCCAGGCTCGAATAAGTTTTGTGAAAATGTTTTTGTAAGTTTTACATGATTGCATGTTTCCTTTACAGTGCCAAGACATTTCGGGTCGTGGCGAAGTGGCGGATCAATTCGTCGCTTCTGTTGCCGACGATTCAACCACGTGTGGAAGAAGACTACTGAACGCTGGGCCATCTGGTCTACCAGGTCATCTGCTAAGTCAAGAATGTGTAAGTACAAAGCAAAGTCCTGCTTTTTCAGTATCCATTTTTTTATGCAAAACGGGGAAACTCTTGGCCCAAATCTCACCTGAAAGAACGTGATGATTAGGCCAAAGATGGAAGCGAATTTCACCCGGAATCCTCTTACACAGAGGAACTGGCTATCATACCTCTAACTGCCGGAACACAACAATGCTGTTAACATTGCTGTTATGGCGACAGACTTAGACATGATGGTGGTAACTTGCCAGGTGGACTTAGAACAAGTCCTACCACCAACAAAACCGAGCAAAAAATTTGCCCCCGCTGGGAATCGAACCCGGGATATAACCACTAGACCACGGAGGCGGTTAGTGTCACCTGTTTAGCACCACCCGGGGACCACGTGTAGGGATTCGCTGAAGGGTATTCTCCTACGGACGCGGGTGACTCGGCCTTCCTGTCTTCGGTGATCATTTTATTAAAGATGCTAGCTGATGCCCGCAGCTTCGCCCGCTTGGCAAATAATATACTAAAACCTTCCTCGACAACCACTGTATCCATTGGTGTAAATAGCATGAAAATCGATTCAATAGTTTTTGAGTTTATCGCGAACATACAGACAGACGCGGCGAAGGACTTTGTTTCTTAATATGTAGTGACTAGCTGACCCACGCAACTTCGTCTGCGTCACATTTTCCATGAATGCTCGGCTCCTATTCGTCTTAGCGTGATGATATGCCTTCCTTCCTCGATAAATGGGCTATCTAACACTGAAAGAATTTTTCAAATTGGACCAGTAGTTCCTGAGATTAGCGCGTTCAACCAAACAAACAAAGAAACTCTTCTGCTTTATAATATTTGCACATGTCGGCGAAAAATTACAAACGCCGTAAGATTGTAAAATATCGCGTGAAAATTGTTAACTACTTTTCTTAATAAGAGATAGTGTTGTGAGGATGTGTTGGGAACTATTGAAATGGGATCGGAGTTTTGTGAACACGATATTCCCTTAAAAAAACATCGAGAAATTATGTAATATATAAAAATCTCATGTCACAGGGTTTGTAATCGAGCTCCTCCGAAACGGCTTGACGAATTTCAATAAATTGTTTTGTGTAAACTTGGTAGGTCTGAGAATAAATAGAAGGGTGCTCATTGTTTCTTTTGTCAAAACATCGTTTGCCCTTTCAGTAAAGTTAAAAAAATAATAATTACAATCTTACGGAGTCTGCAATTTTCCGATGACATTTATGTACAACACAACCTCAAAAACTTATGCAAGTTTGTTCAGTGCTTAATTTAATTATGATTCATTTTCTGGATCTTCTATAATATAAAAAAATCGTGTCACAGTGTTTGTTATCGAATTCCTTCGAAATGGCTTGACCGATTTCTATGAATTTTTTTGTGTATACTAGCTATCCCTCGCAGCTTCGCTCCCGTAAACTGGAAATTTCCTTTTTTTTTTTCTTTAAAAAGAACTTTCTCCTGAAAATAACAAACACAACAAAAAAGAATTAGCGAAATTGGTCTAACCGTTCACGCGTGATGCGATGACCAAAGGAAATAGGGATTCATTTTTATATAATATAGAGATTTGGCAGTCTGAGAATAAATCGTAGGCTATTTTTTTATTTGTATGGCAAAACAATGTTTTCCGGATCAGGTAATCAAGTATAAAGATGACGAAATGACAAACAAATATTGCTGACGTAATTTTATTGTTTCATTTTCAGTCCGCAAAATGTTTGTACAGAATTTAGTACGATCAGTGATATGGGAGGACCATAATGTACAAACTAATATCCTTCTATATAATGAAACAGGTAAATATACATAATGATAAAGTAAGAGGACACGGTTGGCGCAGTTGTTGAGCGATTGAATGCTGCGCTGCGTGTCACGGGTTGGATTCCCGCACGGAACAAACCCACAGATAGTTGTTCCGGGCCCAGCTGTTTGTGTATCTGAAATTGTATGTTTGTAAACGCATCCACGATACAGGAGAAATTCCTAGTGTGGGGGTAAAGGGTTTAAAAAAATGTAGATAGAAAATGCCATCTCCAAACATATTTAGACACGTACTCCATTTCAATGACTTTACATACATCAGACGATCTTATTACGGAACATACTAAAATAAAAATTTGTACGTCTTTATCAGTCGTAATCCGTTTAGTTAGCTAGATGTTGTAAACAATATCTGCTGAAATTACCAAAATTTCAGTGACCACCATTTTACGCTAATCCAGTATATTTTTCCAAGCTTCTTAAAAGTGATCAGAATTATTACCCCTCACTGAAAATACGATCTATTTCCTCCCATCTAAATACATATTAACTTGTCAGTTGTAAGTAGTTTCCCTCATAAATCGTAAGAACCTCTCACGCAAGAGATTTACCTTTTCTTTTAGGCACGGGTGGCGCATTGACGGAGTACAAATCTGCTGCTATGGACACTATGTTCAACATGGCCACCTTTCCAGCTATCGCTGACTTAACTAATTCCGGTAATTTGTTGCAAAAGTTGTATAAAAAAAACTTATTTTCCTTAGAGCAGGCACACAGCGTATTTTCAACGCGCCGATGACGCACGTTTTACGACCGAGCGTTCACGCCATTGCTATTTAGATGACCAAAAAGCAGTACTATCTGCTTCTGAATTTTGTTTAAAGCGCGTCAGCATGCATCATCTGCACGTCGTCGCCAGCGTTGAAAAAATGCCGTGTGCAAAATTCCTTTGCACTTGCGGTTGGCCATGGGGGCGGCTAACCGCTCGGCTGGCCACTTTTCCAGTTTAATACTCTCCACTCAACTACCATTAAATGACAAGCCGTTGCATATTAAACCGGAGAGGTGTGGTTAGCCGACCCCGCGGCTGACCGCTGCGCGAGGGAACGCTAACTTTTCAAAATAATGTCCTTTCTTTTGCATGGCATGCCAAGTCACTCAGCCCCTTCGTCGAGTTCAACTTCTCGAATCTGTGTGTAAACAATGAGCTTCTACTGAATGAATAGATCCCTAATTTTTTAATTTCGTATTTTTTCCTACGTACACCAATTTGCATAAATCTTTGTCACATTTCATTTTTAGGTTCCAAAGCAAGCAAAGTGGACTCAGGCCCGTCAATGTTTCCCTTCTTCCTGAATACAAGTATTTATAAACTATTTTATCTAGAATAGAAAATACGCCTATCACATTCAAACAATCAAAGTTCCGTTGTACTCGTCATTGTTATCATCTTCATCATAATGCTTAATTTAATCAACAGGGGGACTAAAAAGACCACTTAAGGAGAATCATAATATTAATCACACAACAATCTGTCAAATTTAATTTTCATCTTTATCACTTGAGCACTTAAGCTCGTGGCTCAATAATAACAGCCGCACAGGTCGATCTGCAAGGTTAAGCAACGCTTGCCGAGGTTGGTCTGTGGATGGGTGACCATCTGAACATACTGAGTTTCCTCCGTGCCTCGGAAAGCACGTTAAGCTGTTGGTCCCGGTTGTCATTTCGAGATCTTTGGCAGTCGTTACGGATAATCAGAAGCCAGAAAATCACACCAGTCTTGCCAAGGAGTATTGTGTTACCCAGTCAATGGGTTGTGGAGGTCTGGTAGGCAGCCGCTCCGCGTAAAATACTGGTATTCAGCTGAATCCGGTTTGACTGGAAGCCGACCCCAATATAGTTGGGAAAGGGTTAGGCAGATGGTGATCACCTAAGTATTAGGTTCAAGGTTGATTGGGTAAATTTGACAGTGACGGGTAGCGCATTCTGATTCTGCCAAAGTGGCGTTTTTAGACCCGCAGGTCACTTTGTATGAGTTGCGGAATTTGTTCGAAAGAGTCACCGCGGCCCTGGAACGCAAAGAGCATTTAATCTTTCTTTCTTTCTTTAATCTTTTATTGGAACAAAAAACCGAATTTACAAAAACCATTGTGTACGGTAATAACCACATTTAATTAGTTGAAAAACTGTGTTGCAGCTATTAACGCCCACCTCCAACACGGAGACGGCAGCGTTCCAAAAATTAAAAATAAAATTACAGAATATAGAAATTAAATTAAAATTAAATAAAATTGAATAAAATAATTAAATGCAAATTATATCAAAAATTAACTTAAAATTAAATCAAAGTTAATTCAAAATTAAATCAAAGTTAATTCAAAATTAAATCAAATTAAATAAACAAACAAAAAAGAATACAAATTATTAACAAATTAAAATAATAAGAATTAATAAAATAATAAGAATTATAAGAATTAATAAAAAAAAAAAAATAAGAATTAATAAAACCAGGTGAGTGTATGTTGTGCTTGTGAGAGTGCTTTGTGTAGGTGTAGTGCGTGTCTGTGGAGTGCAAACATAGAGTGGCCTCGTGCGGTACTTCCACACGAGCCCACCCTACGTTACGTGTATTTGTTATGATTGTATACGGAAGGAAGATATTTATGGCTTAACTAGATTCTCCAATTCCTCATATGTGAGGGTATGGAGCCACTGATTTATCAGCCGCTTGCACTCCCGGTAGGTGCAAGGATAAATATTTTGCATTGGGAGGAGCACGGACGGGTTTTAGTCAGTAGGAGTCTGGCACTCCCTCCTGCTTTACCCAGAGCGGGAGGAGTCATTTGATGATTTCCCATCCTAAAAAAAAAGATCACTTTGTATGAAAACCTTTTTTTTGCTTTCTTGAACAAAGTTGTTCATTACTCCGGCCATAAGCAGTTTTAAAAAATGACTGCTGCTAGGTACTCTTTGATTGTTCCAGTATTCATCCCATTGATATATAAAAAACCCATTCATATACTGTTATTTGTTGTGTTGTTTGAATTATTTTGTGTAGTTTCAGTGCTTACTGCCATAATCTTGAAGTTTACTAATCATTTTTGAATCTTGGATATTCGATTAAAGCGAAATTCTATTCTGCTATATCAACATTACAAACATAGCTACTGACAAACACATAAATCATTATACAATATTTCTATTACAGAAGGAAAATCTTCAAATATAATAACAACCGATCAGAACCTGTCTGGTTTCCAGTTTCCCTACTGCATACAGAATCATTGTACGAGTTGTATGAACAACGACGCAGCCTTGGGCATCTCTAAGGCAACTAAAAGCTGTCAATATGAAGGTAGGTCTCACACACTAATGACATCTGTCAGACTAATTTTTATAGCGGGGCGAGAATTTGTTGCAGTAGAGACAATCTCATACATTTTCATGCAAGGCGGAGCCTCACACATGTGTGTAGCCTCTCCGTGCGCGGTACCTTTAGGAATAGGAAATGAACTTTTTTATAAAATTCCAGCAGAAATAGCAGAGCAAGTGGAACAAACAACCAGTTTGTTGAACGAAATGGAAGTTAATTTGGCTGATCAACCTACAGGTACATACTAATAATTTATTTAATTGATGGAAACAAGGAAATTGGACAAGGCAAGACTTTTACGTGACTTTTATGTAACACTAGCTTATACCCGCGACTGCGTACGCGTATATCCCGTTTATTCCCGTTCCCGCAGGAATTTCCAGAAATTCCTCTCTTAGTGCTCCCCTACGAAGTGTAGGGAACATGCCAATTTCAGCTTTCTACGACCAGTATTTTCGTCTGTGCGTTGTATGTCAGACGTCACTCAGTCTCTTAATCAGTTAGTAAGGAAAGACTCCAAAAAACTCCATTGAAAAGGGAGGATCCTCCAATCAAACAAACAAACAAAACAAAAAAAAAACAACAAAAAACAAAACAAACAATTTGAGATTTGAGATTTGAGATCGAACGGTGGTTGTGTCTGGTGTTGTATATTTTATTATTTACTAGCTGACCCACGCAACTTCGTCTGCGTCACATTTTCCATTAAGGCGGGGTTGCAGTACTTTTTAAGATTTTTGAACGTCTGAAAATCTTATAAATTATGAGTTTTTTAATAAATAAAAATCATCACATAAAAATTGAAAATACCCTCAAGTAAATCGTAAAGATAGAAACGCGATTTAGAATGATTGGCTCGATACTTTTTTTAATCAAACATGACACTAAATTACAATTTTAAACGTGTACTGCTAAGTGATTTCATCAGGAATTTATATAAAAGTTATATCAATAGATAGAGCTTTTTATTTTGAAGTAAATGTTGAAACCATATTGTATAATTTCTTTATCAGTTTTCGCCAAGAAGAAAAAACAATCAAAATTTAGGCATTATTTCGCTCGCCGGACAGTCGCTGTTGTTCGTCAAAACACACAGTACTGCAACCTCGCCTTAATGCTCGCCTCCTTTTAGTCTTAGCGTGATGATAATGTAGTAAAAATTCTTTCAGTGTTAGATAGCCCATTTATCGAGGAGGGCTATACCTCGATAAATGGGCTATCTAACACTGAAAAATTTTTTCAAATCGGACCAGTAGTTCCTGAGATTACCCCCTATATACAAACTTACAAACAAATGTTACCTCTTTATAATTATTAGTATAGAGTTTAAATGTACACACAGAAAAATAGTAAAAGTTAACATTATAAATATAAGTACAAAGGAACTGCTTCTTTTCAATATGTTCAAACCGCACAGAAAACTCTGTTCGCGTAGTAGAATTTCGTTCAGTAGTACGTCCCTGGAAGGACAGATGGCGCTGCATTTCTTTTTTGCTGCGGGACATATTTTACTTATTTACGTTGATGTTTTCTTGTGGATACATGCTATTACTTCACCAATTTACTGTCAATTCTTATTACAGCTACTCAACAATCATACTAATCTAGCTGACTCGTTCCCAGACACCGAAGATCTACCAAATTTTAAGACAGATGAGAAGACGAGCACGCCTGCGCCTGCGCAGGCCCCAATACAATTCAGTACGCACCAGATACAAACTACTAAAGATATTTGTAACATGGACACCGTCTCACAAAATGCAGGTAAGTCTCAGTCTTTCAGTCAGGCTTTCAGTCTGGGTCGAGGGGATTTCCGGACCGGGACCGCGGTCCCGGACTACTCCTTTACTATTTTTGAGTGGTGTTCAATTTTCTAGTTTTTAGGGTTCCGTACCCAAAGGGTAAAAACGGGACCCTATTACTAAGACTTCGCTGTCTGTCTGTCACCAGGCTGTATCTCAAGAACCGCGATAGCTAGACAGTTGAAATTTTCACAGATGATGTATTTTTGTTGCCGCTATAATATGTATTTAAGGGGGCTCCCATACAACAAACTTGATTTTTTTGCAGTTTTCCGTTGTCCGACTCGCACTTGGCCAGTTTTTTTTTATTTTTTTGTTTATCCATCCTAATCACGCTCATTGACAGATACCGAAGACCTACCAAACTTTACGATCGATGAGAAAACGAGCACGCCCGCGTCTGTGCCGATGCTTTTCAGTACGCACCAGATACAGACCAACAAAGATAAGATGGACGCCGACACACAAAATACAGGTAAATAATATCTATTTATTCTATTCTAGCTTTTTCCCGTGATTTTGTTTGCGCATATCCCGATTTTTCCCGTTCCCGTAGGAATTTCGGGAAATCCACTCTTAGAGCTCCCCTCAACTCTCCAAGGACCCTACTTGAAGCTTCCTACGACCAGTAGTTTTGGCTGTGCGTTGTCTGTCAGTCATCACCGTGTAACGGAAGAGTTTTTTATAATTATATTGATTAGAATAGTGTGTGCCCCGGCTCCGCCCGGATGTATCTTTCTTTTTCAAAATTTTCTGTCATGCAAACCTCGCCCTGACAATTACGAACACCAATTTGGATCAGTCGTAACGAAGTTATGTGCGTACACGTATATTTCGGCGATTCGTTTATATTTATATAGAAAATAGATAGATACAATGCGTCTTGCTATCGACTTTTACAAACAACAGGTCTCACTCTGGGAAAAATACTGAAATTTAAATCAAGTACCTGAAAGCCAATTCAACTTTTTTTTAAGCAACGTTCGCTTTCGCATCCATAGCCTTAATTTCCACACTTTTTTGACAGATTGCAACTGCGGGTCTAAAAAGCCACTTTAGCAGAGTCAGAAAGCACATTGGAAAATTTGACATTGACGGGTGGGTAACAATGTCAAATTTTCCCAATCAACCTTGAACCTAATGCATTAGCAATAAAGACGAAAATGAAATTTTACCGAATGTTGAGGGAATAATATTATAATTCTCCTAAATTGGTCTTTTTAGCCCCCCCCCCCTTTTTTAGGGATGGGACATCATCCAATGACTTCCCCCGCTTTGGGCGGAGCGGTAGTTAGTGTCAGACTTCTACTGACTAAAACCCATCCATGTTCCTTCATGTGCCCTTTGTGTTCCGGAGCCACGGTATCTCTTTCGAATAGTCGCGCGACACCGGCAGGCTTTTAGCCAAACATGCGAATGTAGTGTAAAAATTAGTAGAATAAATTGGAACTCAGATGACATACAAAAAAATGTAGTTTCTAATAATTATGAGCAAAATGCTTAAGAGTCTCTTAGAACCACTATCGTACTGATTCACAGACACTCAAGACCTACCGAACTTGACCGATGAAAAGACAAGTACACTCGCACCAGCTCCAAAACTAATCAGTTCGCACGAGATGCAAACCAGCAGAGATGTCTGTAACATGGACACAGTCACAGAGAATATAAGTTAGTAATATCCTTTTCTTAAACATGCTTAGAAATGTGAGCATTATTTTGACAACTTTCGAGATAAATCGAAATTGCTGTACCTACTGGCCGAGCAGCGATTGGTAAAAGTTATATGAAAATCCATATCTGTCGTGTTTTGCGGCCATATAAATTACATAGTAATCTCATATCTGTCGTGTAATTTAAAAATGGAACTATCTTTTATTTCGAAACATAGCAACCAAGGATGTGACTTATCAAAGATTTTATTTAAATTTCGAACTGATTTGCAAATATAAAGTTTTACATTAAATTACAAATGTTACTTTTACGCGTGAATAATGATAGTTTTTGGTTGTTCGACAGTGATTTGGAAAACTAATTGCATTTTAATTTTTGCGCATTATTTGAGAAAACTACTAAACAAGCCTTGGCCAGAATTAGGCATTGATGTACTTACGTATGTGTGCCTCGGCCCACATTTACACGTTCGTCCATCTTCAACTTCGTCTACGTCACATTTTTCATTAATTTTCCGCTCCAATTAGTCGTAGCATGATTGTATATAGCTAACCTTTCGCCTATAGACAGCCTTTCTCGATAAATGGGCTAACCAACACTAAAATAATTGTTCAATTCGAACCAATACTTCTTGAGATTAGCGCGTTCAACCAAACTATTCAGCTTGATAATATTAATATAGATTATAGTTCAGATCAGTTTAGGTCACCCTCCACACTTAACTTTATCGTACTGATTTACAGACACTCAAGACCTACCAAACTTCACCGATCAAAAGACAAGCATATTCGCGCCAGTTCCAAAATTATTCAGTTCGCACGAGATACAAACTAACCAAGATGTCAGGAACATGGACACGCAGAATGACATCACGTGCCAAAATGCAGGTAAAGTGATACAAAGATCTTTTTTAAGCCCTTCTACGCACTAGCGGTTGAAACGCCTAGCGGATCTTTTGAGCGGCTGCCTTAATTTACATCTTTTATGCAATTTGAATTTGTAGTCGCTCCTAGGCCATTTTTCTGGTTGCAACCATAATTTGAGGTCCTGAAGCAAATGTGATCCTTAAAAGGTATCGTCAGTAAGTTTAAACCCTAGCCTTAGTTAATTTTTGCCTCTTTACTTATTTCCGTCTTTTTTTATTTAATCACAAGCACAATGTAGTTTTTTAAATACCTATTGTTATTTGTCTGGTTTATACCTTTTTCTATATTAGTTTCTTTCGATTTGACATCTAAAAAAATTTTAAAAGTGTAACATTGGCGAAGATAATATATTTTTATTTCGCTACACTACTTATTCAGATACTCAAGATCTACCAAACTCTATGACCGATGAGAAGACAAGTACATTTGCGCCTGCGCCGAAACTATTCAGTTCGCACCAGATACAGACCAACAACGATACTTGCAACACTGCGGTGGCCACTGTCACACAAAACATCATCACATGTCATAATGCAGGTTAGTGAACATTATGCTAAGGAAGCATACTTCCAGTAGACCTTCTTTTAGATGCAATTATATTTTTACTTAAAAAACTGGCTAAGTGCGAGTCGGACATGCGTGCATAGAGTGTCGAACCAACTTCATGAACATCGAAAAAATCATGTAAAATTTTTTTAATATGATTTTTAACACTACGTACTTTTTATAGGTTTTCTTGTAATGTTTAGGTACTGTCATCTGCATTTTTTTCAAAATTTTATGCTCTGTAGTTTCAGAGATAACGGGAAAATTTGCCGATATATGCCCTGTTTCTCGATAAAATAGTCGAAAATTGGACTTCTCGATTACTTTTCATTAAATAAATAAATAAATAAATAAATAAAAATATGTTTATTTCTCACCACAATATTTACAGTAGGTACATGAATTAATGTTATGAGTATAATTTATCATTGTGGGAGACTGGTGCCTGAGCTAAGCTGCAAGCCTGTGTTTCAGGACACCAGGACTCCGCCTTTTACATTAAATCAGCATTACGTAAATAACATTATTTTGGTATTGTACATTGATGGGTGAACCCAAACATAATTATTATCCAAAAGTTATAGTTAGTATGATTGTGCTTGTGTGTTTGTGAGCGTATGTGTGTCTGTGTGTGTGTGTGTGTGTGTTTTGCATGTAAGTGTGATGGTTCATGTGTGTGTATGTGTGTGTGTGTTTTGCATGTAAGTGTGATGGTTTATGTGTGTGTATGTGTGTGTGTGTGTTAATGTGTGTGTATATGTGTTCGTTTATGTTTGTTACATATTATTACACCAAGGTCGCAAGTAGTTTTTCAGTGTCGTCATAGTTTATTTCTTGTAAGAAGGAAGTTATTTTAATTTTACACGTATTCTTGTTAAGATTGAATATCGATAGCATCCCGTTAATTTTATTATAAAGATAACCACCGAGATGGCAGAAGAAGCGCTTGGAAAATTGTGTCGAAAGGCGAATGTCCGGGCGATCTACGGGGCTATATCGTCTCTTACCTTGTGAAGCTGAGGGGTGGTATGTTAGCAAAGAGTGCTGTTTTAATATTATGCTTTTAATGAATAATTGTCGCACTGTCAGAACTTTCGCGTCTTTATATAGGAGCTCAGTGGGGTAACGGTAAGGTAGACAGAAGGACACCTTCAATATGGCTCTTTGCGCTCTCTCTAAGACTAGGAGTGCAGACTTCGGAGCTCCGCCCCACACACCGATACAGTAATTTAACAATGACTGAGCGAGGGCAAAGTAAACTGATCTTTTCAACTTCGCATCTGCCACATTCCTCAGAGTTTTAAAGACGTATATAAGCTTGCGTAACCTAGTATTAAGCTCATCTATATGTTCCCGAAATCTAAGGTTATTATCTATTTATACACCCAAATATTTAACAACTTGGGTGCTATGAAGGTATGTACAATTACATGCATTCCTTTCATTTGGTGAAGGACAAGTATGTGCTGTGATTGTATAAGGTGCTACTGTTGTGGGAGTGTTATAATTATTTTTAGTGTGAATTCTATGTAATTAGTTTTGTCAGCATTAAGTGTCAATTTATTAATACGTAACCACTCCGACACAGTATTGAAACCCAGCTGAGCGTTTGAAAAGACCTCACCCCACGTGTCGGCATTGAAGAGTAGGGCTGTATCGTCTGCAAATGTTATAATCCTCCCTTTGGGGAGTGTGAGCATACCCAGGTCGTTGATGTAAATTAGGAAGAGGGTCGGGGTGAGTACACTGCCCTGGGGCACGCCGTAAGTGACTGTTTGTTCCTCGCTAATGAACTCATCTATCTTAACGCACTGGGTACGCTCACTCAAGTAATCTGCAAACAGCTCTAGTTGAGCCCCTCTGATTCCCAAGTTCTCCATTTTTCGGATAAGTATGGGCACAGAAACCGTGTCGAATGCTTTGTCATAAATATCAATGCAAGGTCCAGAAAAATACCAAGTACCTTTTTCCTACTGTCTAAATTAGTGACGATATAGTTGGTAAGGTCGTGCACTGCATCAGACGTGGACTTGCCAGATCTAAAGCCATATTGTGTTGGGGAAAGTAGATTTTGCTTTTCAAGATAGTCCTTTAGCCTATTATTCATGAGTCGCTCGAGTACCTTAGACATAGCAAGCAACACTGCAATAGGCCTATAATTATTGACACGGCTTCTGTCCCCATTCTTAAAGACCGGGTATACAATGGATCTTTTAAAAACTTTGGGGAATCTGCCTGATGAAAGAGCTAGGTTACAAATGTATGTCAGAGGTGATACTATTAGAGCTTTATGCTTTTTGAGTAGGCGACTGGAAACTTTATCCCACCCCACCGCACAGTCATTACGAAGAGACATTAATAGTCTTTCAACTTCATCTTCACTTGTTGGTAGTAGAACCATAGAATGCGAGTTATTATTTAAAAGTGAAATGGAAGAATCTGTTGGGCCCGTAACTTTTTCCGCAAGGTTTTTACCAATCTCAGCGAAAAAACCATTTACAGAGTTCACCGACAGTTGAGGAGTCGATGACAACCTTAACAATTCAGACGATGTTTCTTTCTTCTTGGTTCTGTGTGTTATTTTATTTATAGCTGACCAAAGAAGCTTAGAATTGGTCCCTGCCTTAGCTATTTCATTTTTTTCATATTCAGATTTAATTTTCCTTAGCAATTTGTTACAGTTTCTGTATCTGTGAAAGGTAATTTTAAGGGCGTTATTTTCTGGTGCTTTTTTTTAGTTTTTATGCAGATTGTCTCTGTGTCGGACACATCGAAGAAGGCTTGGTGTTATCCATGTCTTCAGAATCTTTTTTCGATTTGGGACTTTGACAGTTTGTGAGTTAGCGTCTACAACTTTTTTTATTAGATTTACCAAAGTCTCAGCAGCAACATTTGGATCTCGTGTGCTATAAACTTCGCTAAAGTTGAGTTGCTTAATGTCAAAATCTAACTGCTCATGGTTGATTCGGATCATTGATTTTTTTACATCCGTTTTAAAAAAAATATTTAATAGGAACAATATTACCGTATCATGATCAGTTAGTGCCGAATGCGCTACAAGTGTTGACGCAGGCCGCTGAGTTTTTAAAGCGATATGATCAAGACAGGCGTGCAAACGTGTAGGCAATGTATGGGCAGGCAGCAGTCCATGTGAGGCTAATAAATTTAAATAAGAATGTTTGTTTAAATCTTGGCTTTGATCGTGGATATTAATGTTGATATCTCCGCTAATTATTATATTTTTGTAGCGTGCTATATTTGTTAATGTAGAGTTTAATGAGTTTAGAAAATTAGTAATGTCTTTATAGCCTGGCGGTCGGTATATTGCTAATAGTATAGTGTTCTGATCAAGTGATACTTGTAAACAATTTGCATTTAGGAATGAAGGCTCATCAACGGTAACCTTAAGTTCTTTTTTAACATATACAATAACCCCCTCATTTTGAGTGAAATTATTAGCAGTGCTGAAGCAATCATAACCATCTATGTCAGGCAAGTTATGTGTATTGGGAAGCCAGCATTCGGTTAATGTTATTACGTCCCAATCTATTTTTGTTCTAGCTAATAATGTATGGAAGCCTGCAATATTTTTTTTATACTACGAATATTCTGATTAATGATCTTTAGGGATGAGTCTGGCTTAACATTAGGCGGAATACAGCTGTCAAGATCACAGACCGATGAGTCCGACACAGATACCGAATCTATATTTTGCATGTTATCTGTTAGGTTATCGAATGTTTATATTTAAAGTTTCTTTTGCACATTTTGTCGAAGCTAAGACTTTCTACGGTGTATGTATTTATGACAAACTTTGGTGGGACCTGTAGTGTGAGATAATATAGTGTAAGAAAACCCGAAAAGTAAGTATGTATAATATTCGTGTAATGTGTAATTGGCCACTTTTGTTTTAAGTGGCAGTAGTGAAAAATAATGTGTAGTAATATTATAAGATTAGTGGTAGTTGAATGTAGTAATGTAAAATAACTGTGTGTTTGTTGAACATAAATCTGTAAATTTTTGTGTAATAGTAGGGTAGTGTTAATATTTAATATGATTACAGCATATCGCAATAGGTAGAAACAATACATAAAAAACAAATCAATAAGAAGTAGGATAAAAAATACTAGTCATTCCACTTTTCGCAGTTTGGCCAGATCTTCTTCGGACTTTATTAGTTGACTGGGCATACCTTCTCTTTGTCGTATGTATACCTTGCCATTTGAAGTCCAGGATTGCCCGTAATCACTGGTTTTTATGAACTCCCTGGCAAGAAAATGCAGGCGTTTTGCTGCGGAAGTGAGCGATTCGGAGACATATATCGGTTTTATCGGTCCCGAGTGCTGCAGAGCGTGGTGTTTAGTCGATTTCCTGGATTAATTTTGTTATAGTTTTTAGTGGACCGCATAAATTGAACTTTTCTGGCAGGGGATGAGAACTCCACAATGACAGTGCCAACTGCCTCTGTTTTGCTTCTTAGACGGTAGATGTTTTTTATTTCTAGTGGTGAAACAGGTTGATTTGTAATACAACCGATTTTTTGCACCAACTCCGTAGTGTTTCGCGGGTCTCAGGTTTTGAAGTAGGGATATTTCTCAGTTCGATTGTTGCCTCTTTTAGGTTTCTTTCCAGGTAGTCTATTTTAGACTCCAGCATTTTTACCACCTTTTGACTGTTCCTGCTCTCCGCCCGTAAGTGGTCGATCTCTCGAATAGCCTCATCGTACTTATCAGATAGGAATTGCACGGAAGTTCGGATATCTTCATTCTGGATCTGAATTTCTTTGTTTTGGCTGCTGATTAAGCTGTTCTGAGTCCTTATCTCTTCAAGAGCTGTGTGTAGCGAGTCGATTTTTGAATTTTGTTGTGATTGCTGGGATACAAATTCGGAGAACATAGACCTCATCTCAAGCATCATAGTTTCAATACGTTGTAACTCGACATCTTCACCCCTTTTCCTTTTTCTCTGCGTAATATGTTCGTTAGTTACCTTATTTAAACAAGTGGGTAGGTTCGGTTCGGATTCAGAGTTATGCAGAGGCGAAGCGGAGGTTTTTGAAGGTGAACGCATCATTCTCTTTATATTAGGTAACAATATATTAATTTGTTTAAATATATTAGTTACGCCCAGTCAGCAAGAGAAAAGCAGGTATTAGTAAACAATCCGCTTTGTTTACCAAAATAATGTGGCAGCGCAGGTACCTGAGTAAAATCCACCCGTAGTGTTCGTGCGGCGGTCGATCGCTGACCTCGGCGCGTCGCTCGTTGAGTTTTGACACGATGATTCATGCGCCACACGGTATCAGTGAAACTTTTAAATGTAATATTTAAAACTGTGATTACTTAGCGGTCACTTCATAAAAACGAAATCGGATTCGTTTACCAGATAGGCCGTGTACTAGGCTTCACAACGATATAACTTTAATGCCAACTGTATAATTATATTATTGACAAGGATTTTTTATGTACAAGCACACAAGGTTAAAGTGTTCACGCGCTTAAGCGAGCGGGCGGAGTGATCTTCAGGAGACTGTGGCGCCCATAAACCCGAAATCATTGTTAAGCACTAATGACAAATGAATATAATTTTAAATAAATAATACATTTATTTAAACGTGTTTTGTTTCATTTTAATAACCAAACCTCTAAAAAAAACACCCTTTAAATTCGTCATCAACTAAAATTGTTTTTTTAATTGTTTTGTGGCCAAAGATATTCCTCTACCATAACTGACCTTTTTGTTCAAAGTCAAAGTCAAAACGACAAGTTGTAAGATCGGGTTTAAGGTGCTGACGGCTTTTGGAACTTTTAGATGCTCATGGTACCTATTTTGTCTCTGACTGCACCTATGTTAACTGTGTCGTTAGTATCTAAACGAAAGAAACCGTTTTTGTAACAGAAGCCGATTGGAAGTTTTCGCTTTTTGGCAACAACTCTTCTACAATAATGCCATCTGACTGTGACATCACTTATTACCGACCCGTGGCTGACTCAGGTGAGTTTTAGAAAATATTTAGTCATTTTAATTAGACGTCTGGATGTCCGAGAAGGGGATGCGTTTAATAAAATTTAATTTAATGCATTTCTACCAGAGATTATGCGAAAATGCGTATCGACAAATGTGTTTGTTAAGAACCGATAGAATCGCTGCATTTACCTAGTCTCACTCTGCTCAACCATTTGCCGTTGAAGCCAGTTCCATATAAATATATGCATTGAAACGCTCCGATCCCCGCGCTGCCGCCACTGCCACTGCTCCGCGCCCGCTGACCTAGTGTCACGATACGTCTTTTAGTTCGTTCTAATCCATCCACTTGTTTTCAGATATAACACATCTTATTAGCGAATCAAGAACTCGGCAAGCTTTGTATCCTATTTTGAGAAAATACTACCCTAATGCAGTATCCACTGGGCACAGAGATACGCGTTTAGGTAAATAATATACACTTAATCTAAAATAGCACTTGTAGATTTAACTATGTACGTTATAATTTTTAAATAATCCTAAAACTAATGATAGTTACCGTAAACATCATAATTATATGACACGAACTTTACACAATTACATCATCTATCGACAACATTGAATGAATTGAACATTGAATATCTTGTCCTAAAAAATAGTATAAAAACACTTTTTCTGTGACGTTTTGCTTCTGTAGTGTTGCCAACTTTGATTATGTTGTTGAAGAATTTCATAGAGAACAACTCTACGAAACTATTTTCATGGAGAAGACACCTTAGTCGATTTTATTGGGCATTTTTATACTGTTTCGTGAGGGGGGACCATAGTACCCAATGGCGGACAACTCGATTTTTTTTTCGGGTGCCATAGTACCCGGCGGCGCTTCAGTGGATAATCTCCCGGACACTGTACGCCGAATCATTCAAAAGGCCGATTCTGTGGCTCAATTTACCACACTCACACTCCACCTTGATTTTCACAGTACTGTCAAAATAGACCTGCTGGTCCACATCAACACTCACTAGACCTCTGTTTAAAAATCACCTTCTCTTAAAGTTACAGACTCTGCAACCCAAATATCACCAGGAGATTCCGTAGCAACAGTCTCCATGGGCGTGTCCACATCTAACCCAGCGTTTGTAGAGCAACCGATGGGTGCGTCCATATTTAGCCCAGTGCTTGCAGAGCAATCGATGGATTCGTCCACATTTAAACCACCGCTTGCTGAGCAATCGATGGGTGTGTACACATCTAACCCAGCACTTGCAGAGGAATCGATGGGTGTGTACACATCTAACCCAGCGCTTGCAGAGGAATCGATGGATTCGTCCACATTTAACCCAGCGGTTGCGGAGCAATCGATGGGTGTGTCCACATTTAACCCAGCGCTTGCTGAGGAATCGATGGGTGTGTACACATCTAACCCAGCGCTTGCGGAGCAATCGATGGGTGTGTACAGTTCTAACTCAGCGCATGCAGAGCAACCTATGTGTGCGTCCACATTCAACCCAGCGCTTGAGGAGCAATCGATGGATTCGACCACATTTAACCCAGCGCTTGCTGAGGAATCGATGGGTGCGTCCACATCCAACCCGCCATTTGCTGAGCAAGCTACCAACTATTCTGTTGACTCTATAAACGGTAACTATAGCTGCTTTTTTACCCTATTTTATCATACAATCTGTAAGGCAAAAAATATATAGTAAAAGTGTGTTGATTCCTATCAAAATGAAGGACATAGAGGTATTTCACATGACACTACTGCCTATTTGCCCTACATTACCTTCCCAATAAATGGATAAGACGATACTCGTCATGGCTGGTTTTAGATTATCGAGCCAAAAATCTATAAGCCGTTGGTCCCAACGGCCCGGCCGGTCCGAGACTAACAAAACTTACAAAACTTATCTGTAAGGGCACAGCACACATACCATCTCGGAAAGCAATCGTAGGTAACCATATCGCCTTCAAACAAGCGTCAACCTTCCGTAACCAAAACGGATCAGCAGCTCCGGTACGGCGACTCGCCTACGGCTAGGCGTCACCTCGCTTACGGCTAGGCGTCACCTCGCTTACGGCTAGCGTCGCCTTGCTTACGGCTAGGCGTTGCCTCGCTTACGGCTAGGCGTCGCCTTGCTTACGGCTAGGCGTCGCCTCGCTTACGGCTAATCGAAGTCGCCGCGCTTTTCCCGAGGCGAGGTACGATTCCGATTAGCGTGCGTTGTAAGTAGCAAGTTTCAATAAAGAATACTGTACATCTCGAGATGATACGGTTACGATCCCTTTCCGAATTGGCATGTCTGCTGTATATAGCTAATATAAAAAAATATTTTTATAGCATTATATAAATTTGAACATTTAGAATAAATGGTATACAAATATTCTGCAAAAAAAGCTAGATAATCTCCAGAGTCTGTTCGGCCCCTGTTGAATGCGTTACCATTGAATGTTCTAATGCAAGCATTTTTTTTAGTTCCTGCGTGCCAAATAATGAGTGAAATGAGCACAACTGTACAACGTTTTAATATGGGTACTCAAGTCGAAGAGTTTGTATCGCAACCAGTAGAAGGTATTATTTTTATACATAATATTATAAAATCTCAGGAACTATGTACTGGTCCGAAAAAATATTTCAGTGTTAGATAGCCCATTTATCGAGGAAGGTTATAGGCTATATTATATCATCACGCTAAGACAAATAGGAGCGGAGCAATAATGGAAACATGTGACGCAGACGAAGTTGCGCGGGTCAGCTAGTTTAATATAAAAACGAACGTATGTTATCTCTAGGTATTAATTGGTCTTCTAATATTTTTATTTGCTTTTTTCAATAATTTATACAGAATACAGAATTACTCAACAAAATTATTCACCAAAGCCAACCCCGTCCCCAAAACCAACCTTTTTAAAAAGTATATATCTTCTTTACAGAAATAGAAACACAAGTCACACCCATAAATGCAGTTAGTTTAGTGTCGACTGGCATCACACCTTCCCAAAAAGAAGAGGGAGAGGTTTTTATGTCAGGTAAGATGCATCTCTCACATTTTTTATATCTCTATATCTGTTCAGCCTTATCTATACAACTCTCAGTTTTGAACAGATTTCGAATTATATCTAATTTCAAATATTTTAAATTACTTTTCTCTTGTATCGTCCTGGAAAAGCGATCGTCGCCCAAATACGCGACCGTCGCGTTAATTTGTTTCGCAAAACCAGAGGTAGTTTTTTGTTAGGCGACGAAGCGTAGGGGTCGCCGAACGAAGGAACGCCACAATCGCTTTATTTTAGGATTTCTTTAATCTGCTTATTGATACCTCGAGCAAGTGCCGTAAATGGCTTGCCTCGCAAGCCTCACGCTAAACTGGGGATTTAAATAGACATGTGTAGATTTTACGACCTTTAGAAATTTTCTTATGTCAGAAATCGGTTATTTAGTTTTGTGTAGATACGTCCTCGTTAGGGTTCCGTACCCGCTGTCTGTCCGCCGTCCATCCGTCCGTCTATCTTATGTATCTCAAGAACCGTAATAAGTAAACAGTTGTAATTTCCTCAGAGTGTCTTTTGCCATTATAACAACAAAATAATAAACAATAAATAATGTAAGTCTGTATCGGTGACCTCTAAACATGTAATACCTATTCAGATGTACGAGTATGCATTCCTAGATTCGGTAAATGGCATTTATTTTGTTATAGAATGTGTTCTAATGACTGCGGAAAAGGATAATTTAGCTGTCCAGACAATGTCTTCTCGACCGAGGCTTGCGTTCACAGGTATGTTAATAACTCTCCGTTTTGTTGATGGGAAATCCTTAAGTAATCCAGTAGCTCTTGGCAGTGTTCACTCGCTCTTAGTTGCTCTTAGATAAGACGGAAGTTCTGCGTTCGAATGACTTTAAGTAAGCTACTTTGCAGAATGCAAATGATATGCTGCCGCAAAAAGCTGCAGTGTCAGTAGAAAAAAATACACATACTTATTCCTTTGAATATTTTTTTTTTCGTTGAGTTATAAGTGACCTTGACCGCAACCGGAGTCAAGGGCGACGAGCTGTTGGGCACTAGGGGCCATTTTTGGTTGTGCTTGTCATCATTTGAGAGGGGGGGGCTTGCCATAACTGCCACCCTTGGTAGGCGGGTTGGCGATCGCAAAGTGTGGTGTTGCGTTTTACAAGACCGCTGCTACCCATTCTTTGGCGAGTCCCTTAGTCGCCTCTTACGACACCTACGGGAAGTGATGGGATGGAATTATTCTTTTATGGCACCATACGGCACCGGCCGACACCGTACGGCAGAGAGCAGAACTGAAACTGAAACGTGGGCGCGCGAAATAGCCTCGTCCGTAGGCTTAAATCCACTCAAAGGGCAATGGAGAGGGCAATGCTTGAAGTTTCCTTGCATGATCGAATCAGGATTGATGATATCCGCAAGAGAACCAAGGTTACTTAGCCCGAAGAATCGCGAATTAAAGTGGCAGTGGGAAGGGAACATTATTCCCAGAACAGATGGTCGATGGGGTTGAAAAGTTCTGGAGTAGCGACCGCAACAAGCGACAAGATGCAACGCGATTCAAACGCTTGTATTAAGTACCTACTGAATCGATGGTATCCCGTTTGTAAGCCAATGTGTGTTTCTCTAAAATCTGAGCATTTTCTTTTTTTTTCAGGAACAAAGTTAATGTCTATTTCATCAGAAGAGCTCTCACCTATATCAAATACAGGTAAAGTTATTGCTTTGTCTTTTGATTAAAATAACGGGAATCATAACAGATGTTAGATAACCTGAGAAACCACATCTGCACTATCAAAAGTAAGTATTTTTTGTATTCCGTGTTTAGTTTAATTTAATGTTTGCTGTGACATCTGTTATATTATTTAATCAAATGTAATTATGTTTGGTATTTTTTTTTTCCAAAGTGTTAATCTTTCAATGATAATATTGTGCATACCTATAAGTGATGTATTTACACAGAATAGGGAATATGCATGAATTTTTTTTATTTGCAAAATGAAATACTTTTTAACCGACTTCCCAAAAAGGAGGAGGTTATCAATTCGGTTGTATGTTTTTTTTTTTTTTTTTTTTTTTTTATATTTGTTACCTCATATCTCCGACAATTATGAACCGATTTGAAAAATTTTTGTTTTATCTGAAAGGATATACTTGCAGATTGGTCCCATTTAAATCATATCAAAATCGGTTACGAACTTTGGATTTTAAATCGAAATAGCTGGAATTTGACTATTTAGATGATTCTTTGATGATCGAAATTGCGTATTTTGCTTTTCTGCGATTTTGGAGTGGTGTTGTTAGGTGTAGGGCACCACTAAAAAGTGAAAAATAAAAAACTTTTTACAAAAAAATACAACCGACTTCCAAAAAAAAAACACTACAAAGTAAAAAATAACTTTAATTTCGGAAGTCGGTGTCAAAATACGAAGAAACTAACAAAAACACCGACTTCCGAAATTAAAGTTATTTTTTACTTTGTAGTGTTTTTTTTTTGGAAGTCGGTTGTATTTTTTTTTAGTTCTAAAAAACAATCATAAAATTGTTTTTTAAATATCTTCATCATTGATGAAGTTATAAAGCTTCAAAGATTACAATTAGAAAGAGAAGTCTGATATGAAATTTGACGTCAGATTCCATGACGCCTATACAGATGCCATACATTACAGCGTTTTCGCGAGAGGGACAGATATTATATTTGTTTAAAATAATGATAACTCATTTGTTTTTCGAGTGATTTTGATTCAATTTTCACTGTTAGTATTAAAAAAATATATATTTTTAGATAAACTGTGTAGATAATAAATATTTTTGTCATGCATATTCCCTATTGTAGACTTATGATTTCATGTTATTGCCATAATCTATACTTAATATTATAAAGCAGAAGAGTTTGTTTGTTTGTTTGGTTGAACGAGCTTATCTCAGGAACTACTGGTCCGATTTGAAAAATTCTTTCAGTGTTAGATAGCCCATTTATCGAGGAAGATTATAGGCTATATATCATGGAAAATGTGACGCAGATGAAGTTGCGCGGGTCAGCTAGTTGTAAATATGTCGTTGGTGCGCCTTAGTAAATAAATGTAATAAAAACAAACTCAATAGACTTTACTGATTTTATAGAAATCACAGTCAGATCATTTATTTTCTTTTTATCATGCTCACAAGACATAAAAAAGGCAACAGAGGAAGTCGCAATATTGCCCGTTCTCAATTGAGCTACTTGCCACACGCTCTACTGGTGACCTCATTCGATTTGGCTTGATCGAAAGCGATGACCATTGCTGCTATTAGAAACTAATGGTGTTTGAACTCGGTACATGTAGCTTGCGTATGTTGAGTCACTTGCGCAATTTATATGCTCCGTGGAAAGGTGGTGAGCGGGTCCAGCGACTCGACCATGTACCAACGCGAGTTACCCACGCCAAATAACACGCGCGATCTACGACGCGCACGTGCCACAAGCGCACAAGTTTAATTGTTGTTTAGTTTCAATTTTGTTTTTATGAAGAGAGTCACAAGTAACTCGCTTGCTTGCACCAGCTACTTGCACTGTGTAAAAGCCAAGTGATTAACTTGTGCATGTATGTATACTGCTCGCGCAAATAACCCGCGTCTTTACTTGCTCCAGTTACTTGCAACGTGTACAAGCACCTTAATACCCCGTGGTTCCTTTCCTTCTCTCTGTCTTCCCTATCTCTCTTTCCATTAGATTCCACATAAAGCTGGCTCATTAAAAAGAGGGCTATCGGCTAGCTATCAGGGGCATTCTAAAGCTTTCTAAACACCTACCCCATAACTTCACTTCATGTACAAATTTTATTGCTCGTTTTGTTTTGACAGAAGAAAAAGGCCTAGGAAGTAACTACATTGTGGCTGCAACTTCGAAGGCTGTTGGAAGCTATAATGCTGTGCATTCTGCGCCCAGCACTGAAACTGTGCCCAGCAATCAAACTGAATCCTCAAAATGCTGCTGCGAGTTTGACGAAGCGTGCTCAGTGAGCCCTTGTCAAGTTGTATCGTGTGGTAAGATAATCCTACAACCCTTTTTTTAAGGATGGAATCATCAAATGACTCCTCCCACGCTGGGTGAAGCAGAAGGGAATATCAGACTCTTACTGACTAAAACCCATCCGTGTTCGTCCTAATGCCCTTTGCGTTCCTGGGCCACGGTAACTCTTTCGACCAAATTTTGCAACCCTGGCAGGCACTGGCCCTAGCGGGATCCGGATGAATGGGGGCTGATGGACATCCCCAAGTCTGTCACCCCTGGACCTAGTTAGGGGGCCGGGAGAGGGCAGCGTATGCCCCCTCCGCCGACGACCGGAGCGCCTGCTGCGGGCCGGGAGAGCAGTCGAGATCTTTCCGCAGCCTCCGTCTGCGCGATAACTGCTTCGCAGAAGGAGACCACCGCGTCCCAGGACTCCTCGCCGTCGACCATAGCACGGACTACGGCCGGCAGCGAGAGGTCACTGCCTACCACAGAGATGAGGTCACGGCGCGACTCCTCCCAAGTGGCACACTCTGCCAGCGTATGCCGCGCCGTGTTCTCCCGAACCTAATGTAAACTGCTGGCGTGTCAATAAATAAAATTAGTTATAAACAATTTATACATTTATATTCCTTTGTTCAGTTTTCAGTTAATAAAAAATTACTCGTTATGCTATGTGTATTTTGTGTATTTATGGTTGCCGGACGATTATGGATACAATGGAACGTCAGCATCGAGAAATACTGCGGGAACAATTAATTAAAATTAATATTGATTATTTTAGAGATTTTAACCTTGGCCTCATTCGGAATAGTGTAACTACGACAATTTAAATCTTTATTTTGAAATCTTTGCTGTGCGTATATGAAACACGCTTGGAAGGGCTTTTAAGCCAATTTAATCTTCAGGGTACTATATAAGGCCTGTGGACGGTGAGCGCTTGTGGGTGGTGAGCTATGGGCTAGCTCGCCGTCCGTCCATCTTATGACGACAGGCCGTGTCGACGGCGCGTTCGTGTTCCACACGCGCCTCAAAGAGTGTCATCATAAGGAGGGGCCTGAAAGGGCAGACGCCTGCCGGAGTTGCGGGACTATTCAAAAGAGATACCGCGGCTCCGGAACACAAAGGGCAAAGAAGGAACATGGATGGGTTTTAGTTAGTAAAAGTCTGACACTCCCTTCCGCTCCGCCCAGAGCGGGAGAAGCCATTTGATGTTTTCCCATTCGAAAAATAAAATAAAATAAAAAGGGTACTACTAAGAACTTCTATGTGGAAAAACCCAACAAACACTTTGGACTACCCGGGAATCAAAGCTCCTCAAAGGACCTCATGCCGTGTCGCACTTTAGCCATGTGCAACCTTTGTAATCACACAAAGGCTCTTTAGTATAATTTCCTCTTTACATCATTCTGTTAAAAAGACCCTTTTTTGCGTAAAAGCTAGAACTCATTACCATATTTGTTATAAAAACTTAAAGCAGGACTACACTGGTATAAGAAAAGCGATTTGAAGACCTTGCTGAATTTTTTGCTTGCTTAATTTAACTTGCCGGTTCTTTGAACTAAGTAAAACATTTCTATCATGCTCTCTGTGCCTCAACACTTGTAACTGAAGCCCTACGCTGCCGACGACAAATGTAATGGAAGCAGCAAGTCATCAGGCATGATTGTGGTCAAGAGCAAGCCCATTACTTAATAACAAAATTTTAAAAAATCATCTGTGGTCAGCTTTGTCTCTGTTATCTCTGACCAAATCTAGAGTCAAGAGTAAACCCATAACAAAAGAAAGCAGTGTCAGTCAAACCAGTTTCATCTGAATATCAGTATTTGCGTGAAGCGGCTGCCTGCCAGACCTCCACAACCTGTCAACTGGGTAACACTGAACTCTTTGGCAACACTGATGTCAGATTTTCTGGCTTTTGTATATCCGCCAAAGATTTACAAATGACAGCCAGGACCAACGGCTTGACGTGCTTTCCGATGTACGGAGGAGTCTCGGTATGCTAAGATGGTCGAAAACGCATAGAAATAACAAAGTATCAAGCTAATAAAATTTGAAATACTGCCATTCTGGAGCCACGAACATGAAAATACAGAGTTAGAAAGAAAGAAGAAAGAAAGAAATAAAAAAAGAAATAAAAAGAAGAAAAAGAAAAGTGAAGTTGTGGTAGCCTAGTCTTTCCGCTATTTATTTGCAGTGTAATCACAGCTTTACTCAAGCATGATACAGTAACATAATATCACTGTTTCCAGTTTAGTGGTTTAGTTAATGCCAAATTAAATGCTAATACATTTTTTTGTAGCAAAAAACATCTACCTAAGTACAGAATTCATCTGCCGGGCAATAACTTATATTCGCTAGAAACGAAGAAACACTTTAGTGCATTAAGTAGTGCAATAAGCATTTCAGTGACTCCATCATCATTATCTTGCTCTTTTTTTACTTGGCAAACGCCACTTCTGTCTTTTTTAAGCTACGACGAAAAAATATTTTCACCAAGTGCAAGATTTAGGAAAGCTCTAATTTCTTTTTAAATATTATTCTCCGCGGAATAATTTGACATCGGCATCAGATTGACATAGCTTTCACGTCTGTCCAACGTATTTTATCAGAATTTCAGATACGTTAAGATTTTCCTGGAATCCTTTTAACTTTCCTATCTCTCTTGTACGGTTGTTAACAAATATTTTGATAAAGATTTATAGATTTTGGTAGATCATTGTACCCGGGAGGTGACCAATGTAACCCTATCGCTAAGCTTCCGCTGTCCGTCCGTCAGTCTATCGGTCAGCGAGCTGTATCTCAAAAACCGTAACTGGCCCCGTTTATGGGGCGTCGAGTGTCGCTTGCAGCGAGGCAGCCCGCACTAAATTCATACATATGGCGTTGTATGAGAGCGTTTGCGGAGAAGCCGAGTCAACCGCGTCCGTTAAAGAATACTCTTCAGCGAATCCCTACACGTGGTCCTCGGGTGGTGCTAAACAGGTGACACTAACCGCCTCCGTGGTCTAGTGGTTATACCACCTGATTCAGAACCAGAGGTCCCGGGTTCGATTCCCAGCGGGGGCAAATTTTTTGCTCGGTTTGGTTGGTGGTAGGACTTGTTCTAAGTCCGCCTGGCAAGCTACCACCATCATGTCTAAGTCTGTCGCCATAACAACAATGTTAACAGCATTGTTGTGTTCCGGCAGTTACGAGGTATGATAGCCAGTTCCTCTGTGTAAGAGGATTCCGGGTGAAACTCGCTTCCATCTTCGGCGTAATCATCACTTTCCATCAGGTGAGATTTGGGCCAAGAGTTTCCCCGTTTTGTATAAAAAAGAAGCGATTTTACACGCGTTTACTTGAAATGCAGGCGGAGCCTGCTCCACGTACCATTTTTCCGTAATCGGAAAAAACGTCCGACGCCCCGCGAGACGCCACGCTACACGCGACGTGCGACGCCCTGTGTCTCCGTAAACGAGTACTTACAGGTAGACAGTTGTAATTTTCATAGAATGTGTATTTCTAATGACACAATAACAGCAATTTATAAAAAAAAAATTAAGGGGGTTCCCATTCAAGAAGCGTGTTTTTTTTTTCAGTTTTTGGTGTTACTTAATAGGTAGCATTGACTTACTTTTATTTAATACGACTCCTCACGTAATTTAAATAAGAATGAATAATTTGAATGAATTTATTAAACGTAATTTTAATAAATTATCTATAATTATAATATCCCCTTTCGACACACAACACGCAGACAACTACACACGCATACACCATTACACACTACACTAAAATAGTTACTCAACAATTTTTCAAGATAGCTTCAAGGATACAATGACAATGTTATCATTGTAGTACCTTTATATTTCTGATAATTTAAAACATAATAACAAAGGGTTTTTTTCATGTTTTTTTCACTACAGGCACGGAGGCGAACATGGCCGTCTTCAATTATACCAAGTCCACTTCAGCGAGGGGACTGGATTCCTATTATGAAACAGGTAAAATACAATGAAATAATGTAACTGCTTGCGTAATAGACATTTAAACATTTATATTAGAAAAAAAAAATACTAACACGGGATAAACACAGAATATCTATCTATATATATATATTAAAATTAATCCCAATTTCCCTTGGTCATCACATCACGCTTGAGCGGCTGGGCCGATTTCGCTAACGCGGTGTCCTGCGTGAGCGACGAAAGCTACGCGACGCGACGCTGCGAACGCGACGAACGCGATCAACTCAACGGCATACCCTACATGTGGCCTATATGACAGTCTGCGGCGAGACGCGACGTTACGCGGACTTGTTTTGAGGGCGACCAGATGCTACACCACGAACTACGTAATGGTTGATTCAGAAGCGTTGATCGTCGCAGTTTGTGAGCAAAGATTGTTGTGGGACAAAAAACATAAACATTATAGGAATCGTTTATTTTTAACTTTCAAGCAAAATTGTACTGTACTTCTCCATGATTCGAGAAGTAATGACCAAAATCACGTAGGACATTTGTCGCGTATAGCATCGCGTCGAATTACGTCGCGTCGTTTTGCGTCGCATCGCGTCGTATTCGTCGCTCACGCAGGACACCGCGTTATTCTTTTTTTTCTGTGTTTTTTTTTATTGTCAGTAGAACGTATTTATGAAAGAAAAAGATAAGAAAGTTGCCAGTTGACGTAGCGAAGCTGCGGGGGACAGCTAGTATATAAGTAAAAATGAATTCCTATTTCCCTTGGCCATCGAACCACGCGTGAACGGCTGGACATATTTCGATAATTCTTTTTTGTTGTGTTAATATTGTCAGAAAAAGGTAATGAAAGAAAAAAATAAGGAAGTTGCCAGTTGACGGGAGTGAAGCCGCGGGCGACAGCTAGTCTTAATAAAAATATAATACTCTTCCATTATTAAGTGACTGAGTCATTAACAGACAACGCACAGCCAAAACCAGTGGTCGTGGCAAGAGCTAGTTAATTCTTCTAAAAACTTCATTCTTCTTACCATTCCAATTTATTTAGAACTAGCTGACCCGCGCAACTTCGTCTGCGTCACATTTTCCATTATTACTCCGCTCCTATTTGTCTTAGCGTGATGATATATAGCCTATAACCTTCCTCGGTAAATGGACTATATAACACTGGAAGAATTTTTCAAATCGGACCAGTAGTTCCTGAGATTATCGCGTTAAACCTAACAAACAAACAAACAAACTCTTCTGCTTTATAATATTAATATAGATCAGGGCAACCTGTCTTTGTGTTCCTTCTTCCCTTTTCTCTAGCACAGTAAATACATTTTTTTACGAGCCTAATTTGTGCTTCTCTGCTGTGGGCCTCCCATTTCTCCTTCTATACCTCTTTAACCTGTACGATTCATGCCCAAGATTGACCGACAAATATCCTTGTATGTACTATGAAAGTATACCCAACGACAATCCCGGGTTGTTGGTGCTGGACTATTGCAGAATATGGATAATGATAATATGATTTATTATTACAGAAGAACTTCTCAATAATTTGATCAAGAAAGCGTTAATGGGTTCTAACGTCGCGTCCCGTAGCAGCATCAGTAAGTTTTTAAATTTATTAAGTGAATGGTCAATGTTATCAAAACTGAAATTATAAAGGTAAAATTAATCAATTTCCATTGGTTTATATCAGAGTAAAAGTAATCTCTGTAAATACTGATCTTGATTTTTTTCATCATAGACTACCTTACAAGAAAAAAAAAAGTAGCTTCTGCGGTTTAGACCATGGGAGCGAATCCACAGCAAAAGCTAGTGAGGAATAATTTGAAATGTTTGTTGAGTTTATGCAACGAATAATAATACAATTTTCAGAAAGTCGGCCTAACGTCAGTACCAGTACAAATACTCAAGTTGGACTCGAAACTAAATCCATAGGACCGACTCCGTCTGACATGAGCAAGCTAATTGGCATGAACAGGACGGATGCAGAGATACAGTATATATTACAAGGGGAGGAACCAGGTCAGTGTTCAGTTACCTATTAATTTTATTCAATATTGTTCACAACTACTAAAAACTAAAACACATACAATACGATAGTTCATATTCGGGCTGACTCTGGTCTAGGTCAGAAATGACATAGACAAAGTCTACGATGGAAAGAGTTTACCTAGAAGGAGCCTGTTTACTCTATTTCCACTTGCAAATAGCAAGCAAGCTTATTACTTTGCCGGGCATGATTGAGAGAAGTATCACATTATATCTAGGGATCCCGCAATGTAATATAACTTGCATGCTAGCTGGTAGCAAGTGGCTTACTGTCCGATCAGGACCAGGCCCGGGTCGACGGCGCGGTGAATTCCAGGCTCGTCTCAAAGAATGCGGAATTTGCTCGAAAGAGTTACCGCGGCCCTGGAACACAGAGGGCATTAGGATGGGTTTTAGTCAGTTCGAGTCTGACACTCCCTTCTGCTCTGCCCAGAGTGGGAGGAAGGAGCCATTTGATGATTTCCCATCCTTTAAAAAAAAGCTATTGCGGGTGTAACGTGGCCATAGACTCTGAAATTGTTCAAGGTTGCTGGTTGGTATTTTCTCCTGAATTCCCACAACACCTTTTTATTTTACCACGAAGTATTTCAATAGATTCATTCGAAGTAATATCAATCAAACCAGACACAAATTTGACATTCATGCTATCTGTGGGTAAGCTTAGGAGCGGTTAGCTAGCTGAGGTTGCTAGCCTCAGAAAGAGGATGAGTGTCTTAGCACTTAGCAGTGAGAAGATTTTAAGCAGATTTCCACAATAACGACATTTCCACATCCAAGCGCATATTTTGGTGTTATTTAATCTTTCAGCCGTCAAACTATGATTTTTTTAGTAATCATCCATGACATGCCAATACCAGAGATAAAGGTATCGGTATCTTTAGTGCATATTCACTATTCGTTTTCCCGCAATGGATTCATGATGGCAATAACGCGTCACAGTAGGGGGCAGGTAACAATTTAGAAGAAGAAAAATGGTGTCGTGACGTTAACTCTTAACCCAAATTCAACCACTTTCTTGTTTCTTCTTTTACACAATGTATTTTCAGACGTAACATTATGCATTCTCGTAAGAAGGTAGTAACATCGGTTGTAAATAACTCTTCCTTTACGAATGTTCGTAAAAGTATAAACAGCTTGTTATTCAAAAGCTAACCCCTGCACGCTATGTGACATGACATGTCATAAATATTATGTGTATTTGTGTAATCTATTTTGTTTGTCATTTAAGTGTGTCAAGGGTGTATGGGGCATAGATTTGTAAGGACGACAAGGGGTTAAATGAGTAAAAGATTTATGATCGTCATCACAAAAAACCTTTCCAGCCAATCTTAACAGAAATTTGCCAGTATAGTGCATAAGTTTGTGCGGAAACGTAGGGAGCTCTCTATGTTCCTTTGGTCTCGTTGATATCAGACGCAGCACCTATAGCTTTAATTATTATCATACACTAGCTGTCCCCCGCGGCTTCGCTCCTGTCAACTGGCTACCTTGATTTCTTATTTTTTTCTTTCATAAGAACCTTCTCCTGACAATAACAAACACAACAAAAAAGAATTAGCGAAATCGGTTCAGCTGTTCTCGAGATTTGCGCTTAGCAACACATTCATTTTTATACTATAGATAGGTAGATCTATTTCTTGGAAAGACCCGAGTCTTTTTTTTTAGGCATAGGTAATCATCAAATGACTTTCCCCGCTCTGGGCGGAGCGGGAGGGAGTGTTAGACTTCTACTGACTAAAACCCATCCATGTTCCTTCATGTGCCCTTTGTGTTCCGGAGCCACGGTATCTCTTTCGAATAGAAAGAAGAAGTCCCGCGACTCCGGCAGACGTCGGCCCTTTCGGGCCCCTCTGTGTGCTGACTCTCTTTGAGGCGCGCGTGGAACACGAACACGCCGTCGCCACGGCCTGTCGTCATACGACGGACGAACGGCGAGCTGCCCATAGCTCACCGTCCACAGGCCCGCGCCTACGGTGGCCGGAGGTCACCAGATGGCCTCCGACGCCCGCGGCGTCAGACTCGAGTCTTTCGGAGTATAAAAGTGTGTTGCGGAATTTATTCGAAAGAGTCACCGAGGTCTTGCAACGCAAAGGGCATTAGGAGGAACACGGGTAGGGTTTAGTTAGTAAGAGTCTAACACTGCTTTCGCTCCACCCAGGGCGGAAGGAGTTATTTGATGATTTTCCATCGAATTAACACTTAAACCCCGAAAGTCTGACATTCAGTCTTACCCAAAGGGTTTTCTTATTATATCATCTCGTATTAGTATCGAATACGTAAAATTTAGTCAGTTAGTATTTAATTTAAGGTAAGTAATGGTTTTTAGGGTTCCGTAGCCAAATGGCAAAAACGGAACCCTTATAGATTCGTTATGTCTATTCTATCTGTCTGTTTGTCCGTCCGTGTGTCACAGCCATTTTTCTCCGAAACTATAAGAACTATACTGTGTTGAAACTTGGTACGTAGATGTATTCTGTGAACCGCATTAAGATTTTCACACAAAAATAGAAAAAAAAAATCAGGGGTCCCCATACTTAGAACTGAAACTCAATTTTTTTTGAGTATAGAGGTCTTTGAAAATGATATTGAGGTTTCTAAAATATTTTTTTTTCTAAACTGAATAGTTTGCGAGAGAGACACTTCCAAAGTGGTAAAATGTGTGCCCCCCGCCCTGTAACTTCTTAAATAAGAGAATGATAAAACTAAAAAAATATGATGTAATTACCATGTAAACTACCAGCGAAAATTGGTTTGAACGAGATCTAGTAAGTAGTTTTTTTTTAATACGTCATAAATCGTAAGTCGCAACTTTTGCTTATAATATAATACCTACAGGTTTGTATGGAACCCTCGGTGCCCAAGTCCGACTCGCACTTGACCGGTTTTTAATTAATACTAGTTATTGGCACGTCACATCATGTGGCAAACATGTCTGTACCTAGAAAAAAACATATTTCTGTGCTCACCATCTGTAACTCCTACCTCATAGTTAAAGAAACTTGACTGGCATGTCTGTCTTTGAGTGTTTTTATTTGATTTCTAGATACAAATAAAGCTATTAATCACTAGCAACGTACCGTGAAACGTAATTACTTTTTCTCAAACACGTAATTCTTACTTGTGGAACCAGAATGATATATTTATTTTGGCAGCAATCGTGGCCAATATATTGGGCGGCACTACCTACTCGCTTGATAGATCGACTCAACTTGATTTATAGTGTTTCTTCATAGCCAGTGACGTTCAATCAATAAAATGGCGACCTTAACCGCCAGATAAGACGGTAGTTTAGCGTCACGTTAACCTATAGTAACCGGCCGGTTTGACACATTGTGTTTCGTTTCGTTTCATCAGTCACACACATCTGCGGGGCTAAAAAAGCCACTTTAGCAGAATGAAAAAGCAAATCACGCTACCACCAGTCACTGTAAAACTTTCCTAATCAATTTTGAACTTAATAAGTTAGCGATAAAGATGAAAATTAAAGACAGTTTGTTGTGTGATTAATAAATTATGATTCTCCTAAAGTGGCTTTATTGCCCCCCTGATTACCAATTCTATTAAGCAACATTCGCATTCGCATCTCAGTAGCAATCTGTCAAAAATATGTGAAAACTAAGGCTTTTTTTTTTACAGTTTTTCACTGACATAATAATGCTAATCTTTTTTAATGAAATCTTGTAAACATCTTATGTAGTTATAAAAAAGACTACATAAGATGTTTACAAGATTTCATTAAACATGCCGTTTTAGTTAGTATGCATGGGTCACAACTTGCAACTAAATTTTAAAACAGTTTTCCCCGCAATCAATTGCATTCACGTTGTGTTTGGATGACAATGCACGGTTAGCTTAGTTTTTTTTTTTACTTTTGATTGGCACGCGTTTGACCACTATCTAAACTGATGGTAAGCGATGATGCAGACTAAGATGGAGCACGCTTGCCTAGAAGTAACCTATTCACTCAGACTTGACTTAAAGACTCTCAGGTTGTAGCTATCAGAAAACAGACTCCGGCAGTGAATTCCACTCCTTTGCTGTACGCATTATGAATGTGTTTCCAAATAGTTTTGTGCGTGTGGGTGGGATGTCCACCATGTACCGGTATTGTGGTCCGATGATAGAACGGGCTTGGCGGAATTAAATTATGCAATTCGACGTCGAAACTCAAGACATTGGAGCTGTGACTCGACGAGCCTATCATTACTTTAAATCCATCACGGCATTTTTTAAGTCCATCACAAACTTGATGCTGATCAACTACATCTGACTACTTGAAACGAGTTTTTTTTATAACTACGCACTTCTGAAATACCGCGTACTTTTTTGTTTAATCCTCAAATGGTAAAGTAAACTTCATCTTATTAGTTCCAGGCAATGATCGTAACAACATTGTATCCATGTGCATGCTGAACCAACTCGCAAATGAGACTCCTACACAAACTGAAGCATTGGACGGATTCGAGAGTGAGTAAAGATAACTGTAAATTGATATTCATCTATCTTCTACCTATATAAATAAAAATGAATCGCCGAAATGTATGTACGCGCATAACTTCGTAACGAATGATCCAAATTGGATATCTCTTTTATAGTTGTGTTCGTAATTGTCAGGGCGAGGTTTGCATGAAATGCTGTCCTAATCTATATACATCTTATATATAAAAATGAATTGCTGTTCATTAGTCTCGCTAAAACTCGAGAACGACTGGGCCGATTTCGGTAATTCTTTTTTTGTTTAGTTAGCCAGAATACAGGAAAGGTTAAAAGCAAAAATTGCCAGTTGACGGGAGCGAAGCCGCGGGGGACAGCTAGTCTTATAATTATATAAAAATGAATCCCTTTTCTCCTTGGTCCAAGCATCACGCGTGAACGGCTGGATCTATTTCGCTAATTCTTTTTTTGTTGTGTTAATATTGTCAGAAAAAGTTTATTATGAAAGAAAAAAATAAGAAATTTGCCAGTTGACGGGAGTGAAGCCGCGGGGGACAGCTAGTATATAAATAAAAATTAATCCCTATTTCCCTTGATCATCGCACCACGCGTGAACGGCTGGACGGATCTCATTTTTTTTTGTGTTTGTTATTATGAGTAGAATGTTCTTATGAAAGAAACAAATAAAAAAAGTTGACGGGAGCGAAGCTGCGGGAGACAGCTAGTATGTATATAAAATTATTTCGTTGCTGAGTGAATGACTGACAGACAACGCACAGCCAAAACTACTGATCGTAGAAAGCTACACGTAGGATCCTTGGGGAGTTTAAGAGAGCTCTACGAGAGGATTTCCCGAAATTCCTACGGGAAAGGGAAAAATCGGGATATGCGCGTACGAAGTCACGGGCAAAAGCTAGTATTGTTTAATATAGTGAATAGAGTTACTGGGTTATGGAGGTCTGAAAAGGCCACTTTAGCAGAATCAGAAAGCACATCACGCTACCCATCACTGTAAAATTATCCCAATCAACTTTGAACCTAATGCGTTAGCGATAAAAGTGTACATTAAATTTGACTGATTAATATTATGATTCTAATATGATTCTGCTAAAGTGACCATTTTAGACCCTCAGATAAGTAGGCATTCCATATAAATTAGGTACTGTCTGGTCTATTCTATCAATATCTCTCCGTCTTCACTTAGGTGGAGTGTGTTTGTATACAGCTCACTTGATGTTCACTTCATATAAGTTTACACGGTAAGTTGTTTACAGAATTGCACTGCTGGTACTCAGCTGCGACCCGCTAAACCAATAGACCAACTTCAACGTTACCCAAATGTGAGGTTCTCAAAATTAATTCAAACTTAAAATTAAAGGTTTCGAAAAAGAGGTGACAATTTAAAAACCACCATTTTTTACAAGCTTTTATTTAACTTGCAATGTACCTATGTATGTCCGGGTGAAATCTTACAACTGAATTTTAAATCAGTTTTCTTTAACTGATTGAGCTGATATTTTGGTATACACGCTTATTTTGGATGACAATGCATGCTTATCTATGTGACGTCATTTTAATTATAATATGGCGGATCATCTAAGATGGCGGACTTTTTTTCTGCGCTACCACAGAATGGGTATCAAATGAAGGGCTTGCTTAGAACACGACATCGCCTGTACATAAAACATGATGAAAATGACAAAACCGAATTTTCATAGTTCTTAAAACCATTTCAGCAAAAACCTGATATAACCATAAAACTCCCTGTAAATACACAATATACGATCCCATCACTCCGTACATTTTCCACCCTTGCATTTTACAAGCGGTGTTCGGTGATTTTTCTCGGCATATATCCTCGAAGCCTTTTTACAATTGTGCCTAATGGCATGGAAGCATTTCGCTTGTATGGGGAATAACACGCTTAAAATATATGAAGCTTATTTTTTCACTTCTTTGCCGCGAAAATTGACGATGTTTCATAGATCTATAAGCGGCAGGTAATATGTTTTTAGCTTGTAGGAAAAGTTAAAATTATAAATTCACATTAGCGTTCAAACTTCGTACTTTTGTGTCCATGTTCAGTTACTCACTGGTTTTGGTTTTAATAAATATTATTAAGTCAATCAGCGAATTAATATTCTCAAGTCTCCTGTAAACTCTGAAGTTATAAATATTATTTACCACTAGTCCCCCGCGGCTTCACTCCTGTCAACTGCAACTTTCTTACCTTTTTTTCTTTCATAAGAACCTTCTCCTGACAATAACAAATACAAAAACTTTTTACAAAAAAATACAACCGACTTCCAAATAAAAATAAACTGCAAAGTAAAAAATTAATAACTGTAATTTCAGAAGTCGGTGTTTTTGTTAGTTTCTTCGTATTTTGACACCGACTTCCGAAATTAAAGTTATTTTTTACTTTGTAGTGTTTTTTTTTATTTGGAAGTCGGTTGTATTTGTTTGTAAAAAGATTTTTATTTTTCACTTTTTAGTGGCACCCCACACCTAGCAACACCACTGCAAAATCGCAGAAAAGCAAAATACGTAATTTCGATTACTTAGATGACAAGTTCCAGCTATTTCGATTTAAAATCCAAACTTCGTAACAGATTTTTGTAAAATTTTAATGAGACCAATCTGCAAGTATATCCTTTCAGATAAAACTTAACTAAGAATTTTTCAAATCGATTCATAATTTGCGGATTTATAAGGTAACAAACATAAGAAAAAAATTAAAAATGAAACATACAACCGAATTGAGAACCTCCTCCTTTTTGAGAAGTCGGTTAACAGAGAAAGAATTAACGAAATCGGCCCAGCCGTTCACGCGTGATGTGATGACCAAGGGAAATAGGGATTAATTGTTATGTACATAGATACATATATAGATTTACCAGTTTACGACTACGATCATTAATTTTACCATAGCAACAAATAGGTTTTCAGAAACCGAAGTGTCAATTAGAGTGAGATTCAGCATCTTGTTATCTCATCATCAAAATCATAATCCACACCACAGCCCAACTTCTTCCACTGCTGAGAACGAAAAAAGCATATCTCTTTTTGTTTGAAAATCCCTACGTCCCAGTTCCAACCTCATCCAGGTTGTACCCGCGATGACAACAATGTCGTGTGCCTTGCTCGCCGCCGGACGACCGACACTTGTTATCACTAATGCCCGGTTTCTGAAGTACTTTATCGGTTGTTTATCTGTCTATTAACCACCAACCAAATAATGGCGTTATGACAAATAGCATTAACGAACAGAACGACCGATAAATTACCTCGGAAACCGGGCATAGGTCTTGTTATATCTTTCCCTCGCTTTTGTTTTTAGGCATATACTTAGCTTAAAATACATTACTTTTAGCACCAGCCCCACTCAAGAGTGCCTCAATGATGACGTCATACTGCGGACTGCCCGCCTGCATCCAGGTGCCGGCGATGTCAGCTATGTCTGTCAAGAAAATTTCCCCCAGAAGGAGTAGTCAGTATCATGAGAATTTATCATATTATCAACCACCCACCCCTACTTTGCCCTGTTTCCAATTATACAAAGTTACTTCGGAAACAGTGCGCAGTAGAACAATAACACATATTTGAAGAAAAAGAAATGCGTTTTTTGTACTATCTGTTTTTATGAATGATCTTGATTTGATAAAACGTAAAATCGTCTCATTGTCTCGGAAGTAAGCCTGTATATTAAACGGAAGTAGCTCTGTTTATTACGTATTTATGAATTAATGGTTTCTAAATTACTAAAATTTAAAGAAGGAGTCAGGATACTTCTAATGACGACTTCACGGCGCAAAATGTCTCTCAAAGTCAAAGTCAAAATATTTATTTCAATTAGGCCATTAATATTATAAACAGGTAAAGTTTGTGATGTTTTGAGTTAGTGACGTTGTTGGGGGTAATTTCTGGATCTACTGAACCGATTTTGAAAATTCTTTTACTAATAGAAAGCCACGTTATATAAGAGTGTCATATGCGATAAATTAAATCGAAAAAAAAACCCCCAACGAAGTGAGCACAGGGCAGGGTCGGGTCATAAAATGAACATTGTTATCATGAAAGAAAGAAAAAGGGTCTATTTCTTCCAAACATAATACATACCATTGAAAGAATTTAAAATAACATTAAAACCTTAACATGAATGGCCGTGAAATAAGGTTACTTGTTACTTTTCAGTCGCACCACACTCCTCCAACGGTACGCTGAACTTCGACATGGAAACGAACACAAACTACAAACAAGGCCCACGTAAGTATTCTCAAGTGTTCTCAATATACGGTGAGCCTTTGGACATACATCGGTGTAACTAAAAAAATCGATCATTTAAATTGATGACTCGGTGAATTTCTTACCACCCAAAAATGTATTCAATTGTTACACGTCTTATTTTTCTACTCAATTTTACGATATGACTACGACATTATTTTACTTGTACTCATTCTTAAAATACGCATAACACTATAAGAAGATGCAGCATATTGTGGTGTTTACATAACAAGCGTAGACGCTCCAAGCTACGCCGTAGGCTGCTACGACGTAGCTCGTCTACGAATAATATAATATAAATATTTTGTGTAGGTAGGTATAATTCTTTCGTTTCGCGTAGCAAATAGTGGTCATTGCCCTGACCCTACTGTGCCATCGTAGAATCAAATAAGCAAAGTGTGGATGCGGAAGAGATTTTTAACACCGAGCAAGATATTTTTGTTGATTAAGGGAAATTTTAGTCAATGTTTCGTATTACTTTGTAGATAAATCAATAACTTGTTTGTTTTGATCAGTTACGGAGAATCTTGCGCAAACTTCTATAGTACAGACTCAGCAGAAGTCCATGGAGGTGAAGATTTTTAGGAACTGTGCGGATAAGCAAGTGAGCTCTGCGGACCAACTACGAAACGGTAAGCATCATTTTTAATACTTACTTCCCCTTTCATATGTTAGTATCCCTAACTTAGATGTTAACAGGCAGCGGAACTGCCAGAGTTGCGAAATTTGGTCAAAAGAGTCACCGCGAACCTAGAACGCAAAGAGAATTAGGAGGAACACGGATGCGTTTCAATCAGTAAGAGTCTGACACTCCCTTCCGCTCCACCCAGAGCGAAAGGAGTAATTTGATGAGTTCCTATCCCCAAAAAATGAGGCGGTGGCAAAAAAAAAAACAATTATATATTTTGTAATTATATGCTTTTTGTAAAATTGAAGATATGTTTTTGATTGAAAAAGATCACAACTTTTCTGGTGCCATTGACGATTAATCTTTAAATAATGACACTTCCATTCATCGACACATACAAAAACATAAAATAACTGACTGCCGACATCGCAGCAGACCCAGATGAAGATGGACAGGCCTAATTGACTCCTGCCGAAAGGACTAGCCCAGAATATCAGTATGTAGAACTGTAGAAAAAAGAGAGACCTTGCCCAGCAGTGGGACAAGACAGGATGTTATAGGCGCCAGATAAACTTGCAATAAAGTACAATGACCTTTCCATAATATCCCTTCGTAGATACCCGAGCATTAAATTATGAACGGTTTTCCATTACTAGACGACGTAAAGATCACGGTAAAAGTCGATTCAGGGCAGCTGTATGGCATTATTTCTGTTTTTGACCATCACATGTCAATGACCATTATTGTACATTTATTTGGCGCCGACCGTAGTTAGAAATATATTAAAAATACAAAATTAATCTCTTTTAGATGTCAACGATCAATTAATGTCCCTTTCCCGCCTTATCGGTAAAAAGAGGACAGCATCTAGCTTAAACTCACAGATGGAAGACAAATGGATGAATGAATACCCTCCTGTCGACTCAAGTTCGTATTTAAAGTTCACACTTTGTTTCTACTTACTATTTCCATTTGGAAGTACCATAATATCAATGATTATGATGACGTGATGATGTGATTGTCTATAGTTGTCGTACGTGAGCTCACATGTGGCTTATGTAACCAATCTTCTTTGTGACGGTCCTCGCACATTGCGGGCGCGTGAGCACACCATCTTTGTAATCAATATCGTCAAGCGTATCTCTTTGTTCGCTAATCGTGTTTAAAAAAAAATGCTTTCTTATGATTTTGAGAAGCTTCGTGCTTCCTATTCAGTAGATTGGTTACTACTAGGATTGCCCACCTACTTATCTTTTTATCTTGCAACGATGATAAGTGTTGTATCAATACCTAACGGCTAACCCGCACAGCTTATTTTGCGTCACATTTTTCATTAATGCTCCGCTCCTTTTTGTCGTAGCTTAGTGTTATGTCTTATAGCCTTCCTCAATAAATGAACTATCTAACACGAAGAGTTTTTCAATTCAAATCAGTAGTTCTTGAGATTTGCGATTTCGTTTATTTACCCAGGATTGGTTTCAAATTGTTCCATATTTTTTTGGTTTAACTTGTTATAGTGCTTGATACCGAGATTTACACTCGTTATACCAATTATCACACCCTTTTAGACAATCATTCACACAATATGTCCATTTCTTCAAGGTGGCTCAATGTTTATTGCGCCGTATAGTTCTGACATTCTACTTCCTGTTAAAGGAATGTGAATATAATATTGTAAATCCGAAAGTTTGTAGGGATAGATTTTTGTTACTCTGTCATGTCAGAACGCCTGAAACGATCTTCATGAACCAGAGGTAGATTATATTCTGGAATTATACACAGGCTACTTTTTATCCCGGGGAGTATGTTCCCCAGAGATTATGCGGGCGAAGCCGCTTTCAGAAGCTAGTTTTACAGTAAAATGATTATTTTTTCAAAATTTTTAGTGATGACTGGCGGTCAAGAGGCCACTTTTGTATATTCAATGTTGTTTTTTCGGCACTTAGTCCAATAGTCAATCTTAATGGTTGCCAGACCAAAGTATTATCCCTAAGTCCAATTTTCAATCTTAATGGTTGCCAGACCAAAGTATTATCCCTAAGTCCAATTTTCAATTATAATGGTTGCACGACCAAAGTATTATCCCTATATCGCACAAAAAACTAGAAGATATACCGAGAAAGTATTGGATTTATCCAATTTTAGCTCAAAAACTAGAAGATATACCGAGAAAGTATTGGATTTATCCAATTTTAGCTCAAAAACAAGACATTGCTGCGTTGCCTGTTTTGGTTAAGCAGCAATCGAGAAAATGTGAGCAAATATCGACTTATTTTCGAATGAAAAGAGAATCATTTGAGAAAATGTGTCGTTTTACTAAACTGAAAAATAAGCTGTAACAGGTAAGAAAAAAATGTTTGCATCGTTATATTTTTCTCTTCAGGTCCTCATCAAAAGAAGTTTTCAAATACTTTCAGTTATAACTCCAAGAAGGGTTAGTTCCAGCTTTGATTTTATGTTAGGATTTAAACTGTAACCAGAGATATGCGAGGATCCGTAGCAAGGGATGAGTTTGTTAAGAACCAAAGAATCGCTTAATTAACCTAACCACGCTCAGAGCAAGCGATTCTATAGCTACGCATTCTCGCACATCTCTGGTGAAAACGCAGCCTTATTCTCATTTTTAAATCCATATTGTAGTTTGATAACGCTACACAATGTATATCCTAGACGTACAAGGCGCAGACTTATGAACAAACTTTCATAGATTAACATAACTGTTGACTTTTAAAAATTAGTAGTTTTTAATACTCAGATACCGACTTCAGCATTGTGTATATCATTTAGGGTTCATACAGACCAGCATTATAGCGGCGGCAATGGCTGTGGTGGACGTTTTGCCGTGGCATCTGCCTTTGGCAAAGTACCACTCGTCAGAATGAGACCTTACGCTGATTTTAAAATAACTACCGGCCACTTACCAGTGATGGTTGCAATGAAATTTGATGTTTATCTTGCACGTCATAGAGTTCTTTGTTCCAAAGATTGATAATTATCTCGAATTCAAATATAGACGTTACTTCGTTTTACAGCCATCTCTAGTTTCAATAAAAGACGATTCTTAGACATGAAAGCTGCTTCCAGACTACGCTATAATATATAGCACAGAGCATATAGCTCATAGCACAACAATATCGCGCACCATACATTGTCAATAATATATAGTACATGTAGTATAGTAATAATGTATGGTGCGCGATATTGGTGTGGTATACTATAATATGCTATTATATTATTATAGCGTAGTCTGAAAGCAGCTTTAACGTCGTCGCGACAGTCAAACTTTCTTTCAAATGCTTATGGGTCACACATTTTTTTAGCTTTCGAACCATTTATGCTTTCTGATGAAGAAAATCAAAAACGAAAATCCTGTACTTTCTCCTTGAAATCTGAACCTCGTGATCACATTCCAATGCCGTACGGTTAGTTCAACAATAGTCATTTATTTTCGATTTCTTATGAGTAGATCCCACTAAGGAGGCTTCTACGTAGACCTTCCACAAGGTGGACCGATGACCTGGTGTGGGTCGTGGATATCCGATGGATGTAAGGCGCACCTGACCGGTTGTTGTAACGACACTTGAGGGAGCCCTATGTCCAGCAGCCGACGTCTTTCGGCTCATATGATGATGGGTAGATCAGATTTTCATTTTCCGGGGATAGTTGCGACGCTGCTCCTTTCCAGAGGGCTAATTTACGTAATTTTATGACGCGCCGATTAAGTTTTAGTGCAGTTACAGTTAAGTTCAAGTTTGAGTAATAAACGGTATTCTTGTAATCTTTGAACTGCGCGTAAGCTGCGCGTGAACTACACGTCAACTGCACGACAACCAAACTCGAGCAAACTTACGTATGGTTGAGAGAAAAAATATTACTCACTAAATAATCAAAGAATCGATAACATTTCAATGAATATGACGTTTTTATAATATTAAAACATAAACTTATTAGCTGTCATTTTGAGACGTCAAACAAATAGTAGAATACCGATCATGTTGCGTTCCGAAGCACGCACCAAAGATGCGCAACAGTAGAATACCGTTATTGCGCTCGCTTGACGCAAACTTGACGCGAGCGTGTCTGACAGCGGTAGAGAATACGAAATGCGTTGTTTTGATCCAAACTTAATTTCAACTGCACTGCAACAAAACTTATTTAGTTACGTGAATAAGCCTACAGATAAATGTATTATAAAATAGGGAAAGAAAGACTTTCTTTGTAGCTTTGACATTGTGAAGTGGCAGCTCTGAGGAGTCAGGTCCTCGCTGCTGTCAAAACGCTTAAGTTTTCTGACATTAGTTAAATGACATCAACGTTATGTTTACATTAAAATTACGCTTTCAAAGAAGAGGATCTCTCGCCTAAGTGGCGCTACATCTGCTGTCAGTCATAAGAAAAAAAAAATTATCGACATAAAACGGAAGTTACCGATTTCCGACCTTAAATCATTTTCTTAATGTCTTCTTCTTCTTTTCGTATTTCGTATATTCGGTGTAACGACCCCACACACCCCAGTGTCGAGAGTTTCTAAACCACCTCAAAGGCCTCTGACATGGTTTAACGACCGCCATTTGGCGGCCGGGACTACCGGCTTATACGTGCCTACCGAAGCGAATCATCTTTTTATCAGACAATCAGGTGATTCAAGCCTGCAATGTCCTAGCCAAACTGGAAACAATTTTACAAAGTATGCTTCCCGTGGGAATCGAACCAAGGACCACCGGGTCATAAGGCAAGCGCCGAAATCACTGGACCATGGAAGTAGTTCAAAGACAGTTTCTTAATGTCGGAAATCTGTTACTTCGTTTTGTCGGTATAAAAACGGACGTATAATACAGTTTTTATGACAGCAGAACTGGTGGAGTGCTATTCCCGAAAACGCTCATTCTGGTTTTGTAACCACAATATTGCAATGGATACTTGTCCCCAAATGGATATAGACGGCTCGCTACCGACTTTGGTAATAGGAAAATATTTCGTAGCTTTTTTGACACAACGCTAATTTACTAAGAGACTGAGTGTAAAGAAAATTTTTTTTTTTTTTTTTTTCAGAGCTCCCGCCATTAGTGTTATCAAGAGACAGTCTTGCTGATGTACTACCAATGTTAAAATCAAAAGACATGTATAACAAGAAATCAGAAACAAACCTCGCTTTGAATCCAAAAATGGTTGACCAATTCACTTCAGGTATATTTTAACTTTAAGGGAAGTAATATTAAATGAAATAGTCTAACTAAAATCAATGAGGATTTTCCAATTTTAGATAACTATGTTTCCAAAGAAGTCAAAGAATCTATACTTCAAGCTTGCCCAGAGATTTGCGATACAGGTATATTGTTGCTCTACTGTAAATTTGTTTTTCCTTATGTACAAAAAGTCATTTTAGTTAATTTGTCCTCTAGAATCTCCAGGTCGGTTCAACAAGGGGTCCAAATTGAGTATCATTGTAAAGTTGGACAGTTATATTAAAAGTAAATGTGTGATCTCGATAAACTTTACAAAGTCGAAGTGTATGGAATAGGTAGGCTGTTTTACAATTTGTTATTTTCAATATCAAGAATTTAATTTAAATTTTTATTTTGTAACATTATTTTGTGCGAATTGTTTCAGGGCAACAGTCACATAAAAATTTAATGTTTCTTGAATAGTTTTTTTATATTTTTGATAAATTTGGGATATTTATTGAATTTGTTTATTCATTCCTATAACAAAGTTATAAAAAACTCTAAAGCTATGCGCGCAGTGGTGACTTATTGTCCGAATGACAGTACATTTGTGTCTTTCGCAGTTGTGAGTGCAACAGAGAGAGATATAATGTCACGGTGACAAAAGTCACAAGTGCGCGCCTAACCTAAGTGAATGATAGTGATGATGTAAATGAGTAGTCCTAAAATTATTAGCACAAAGTAATGTTACGCCTCGTATCCATGGTAACCGTTGACGTGTTGGTCTAGGAACGGAGTCGCTTCCCCCGACCCTCTGTAAGAAGTCTGCGTGTGTGTTGACGACTCAGTGTGTCCTCCCCCCGCCTCCGCCATGCGGTGCGGGGAAATTGTTTAAGCCGAAAAGTCGTGGTAAGATTTTATGCAATTGACAACATTTCATATTTTTAGGATACAGATATTTTGTTGTTAAATAAAACTAGATTCAAAATTAAGACACCCGTATTTTTCGTATTTTCAATATTTTGTAGTTTTCATTAAAAAAAACGTCTTTGAAATTCTTACTATTCTAAACAGACGTAAGCGACAAATGACATCATACAAACGATTGAATGATGGTGTACCTTTGCATACTTCTATGTCAGTTCGAAAAATAAAAACTGTCACATCACTTGTCGTTTTGACAATTCTAGCGATAAACGTCATCCTGCGGCTTTTGGAATCTCGGACTGTTATTTTCAAATACCTAATTTATCTTATACATTGTTTGTATCTGGATTACTTCGTCACCATGAAACATTCTGATGGGTTTCAAGTTGCAGACAGCAGGAACTTGCCGAAAGTGGACTATTTAATGCTTTTAGAGTACGTATGCATGAAAATGATTGCTACAACATTGCAGAAACACGCAGTGCCAAGGCTCTGCTAGCGTCAAGGGAAGCGTACGTAGACACAGCAGTAGGATATGTAGAGCTCAAGCGTGAAGGAAGCCTATGCACGGTTCAATGCTGTGTTACACCGGAACATAAGTTCAGAACAAAGTTGTACCTGGTGACTGCTGTTATAGAAGAATCAATGGAAAAGATCGTGTCAGTAGAGTGCAAAGACTGCGTAGCATCTGCAGGGGGCTGCAAACATGCCATCTGCTTTGGCATTTGGCTTATTAAAAGGTCGGATGAACCATCGGTGACATCTACTACATGTTACTGGAATAAACCAAAACTGGCTGGAGCTGTAGGTGACCAGAAGTTCATCTTAGCAAAAAATATAGGAAAAAATAAAAGAACCCCCCAAAATATGAACATGAATGTAACATTGTCTATGTTTTCTGAAGAATGCAAGCGGCGCAAGATTACATCCGGCATGCTGTTAAATTACTGTGGCAATCGGCAGCCAACACTAAGAGATTACAGTATGTTCAATTTGATGCTGCAATTTGAACAACAAGGCGGTATTCATAGCTACAGCAATTTTATAGAATATTCCAAAAAAACACTGACATTAGATATTATTAACACAATTTGTGAAGCAACAAAAGAGCAAGCAAATTCAAAGCTGTGGCATGCATTACGCCAAGGAAGGGTAACAGGCTCTAGAATACATGATGCTATTCACTGCAAAACAGCTAATGGCGCTTTGGTGCAGAGCATATTTGGTGGATACAAAGTGCCAGAAACTATTGCGATCAGAAGGGGCAAGGTACTAGAGAAACAAGCGCTAAAGGAACTTGAAAAGGAATATGGAATAGTCGAAGGTTCTGGGTTGATGTTGATATCCCCTATCATTGGTGTCTCCCCAGACGGAATTTGTAAAGATTTTGTAGTTGAAATCAAATGTCCTATAAAAGTAACAACCATGACAAACTATGTAAAAGATAGTAAACTGAAAGAAAAATATAAAGCGCAGATAATGGTCCAAAAAAGAGAAGGGTCTTTTTTGTATTGCCGACCCTACTTTTGAACGGACGAAACGTATACACAAATACTGGGTTAAATATGATAAAAAATATGTGCAAGGTTTATTAGATGCTGCTGAAGTATTTTGGAAAAAGTATATTTTTGAGACTATTTTAGAAAGTGTTAAATAAAAATACTTTACACTTTTAAAATCTTTTATTCATCTTAAAGTTTCTGGTTTCTAAATAGGAAATTAACCAATAATAATGTTTTGGTAAGCCTATTAAACTTGTGGTTTTCGTTGAATTAGTCCAATCATAAAAGTTCTACCCTGGATTTTTGATTTAGGAAAGACTTCAGATGAGACTTCTGACATGTCAGATGTGGTATATCCTTGTGTTGAGGGTACAGCTTCTTCTAGTGATGTGCTTTCTGTCATGTATGGATTTTCTTTGTTTGCTGGTATTCTAATTTTATGTTTGTAAATAACACAGTGAGTTGTGCGCGATCCGATGTCTTTGGCTTCACTTGCACTCCTTTGTGGGATTTTGTAGACATCTGACTATAGTGTGTCGTATCAACTTGTGATGAAGGTAAAATTACTGATTTTGAACTTATGCTAGGCTTAGGTTCATCAATGTCTTGCTTGTCTGTTCCAATCAGAGATTGTGGTACTCGAGGCTTTAACTTAGCACGACGCCCTTTCATAATTTTCCAGTATTGATAGTTTTCTATGTCTTGCTTCAACTGAAAGAGATAATTTAGTATTGATTAACAATTAAATCTGGGTTGAAAAATCACATTCTTCCGTCTTTATTAAAAGAATTTGTGCCTAATATCTGTATGTAGAGCATGATGTGATTTATTCATATTTAAAGGAATTGATTAAGGAAGCTTCTTGTGCATAGTTCATTCATATCATACTTAAGTATATAGGTAAAAGATATATCTCAGCGTTTTGAGGTCTGATTACCATACGAATCAGAGGCAAGTTGCTAGGATTACATATTATTTAGATCTCTTGCTGTCGGCGATACATATTTTCCGGCAATTGCTTATATGCACATATTATTGTCGTACTTAGACAACACATGCCTTTGCCTTTACATGCTTTTAATATGTTGAAAAACAAAATTGATATTTACTTACACCAAGGTGATCTTCACATATATGTAGATTACGTTTAGGGCATGTAGCACCCACTGCATCACACCAAATATGTTTAATGTTTGGCTGAATTTAAGCACCGTGAAAAATAATTTATGGACATTTTTGGAAGTGTTTTTACAGGCTGGTACGAAACAATATTTTACACCATAGCTGGTGTGAATTTAGAACTATTGGGAGGATTCATTTTTGCAACGTGGTTCAAAAGATTAACACAGAAATTGAGAAAATAATATACTACTTATAAAGAAATTGTTGGTTTTTTTCTCTCTCTTGTGACATTGACATAACTAAAAATGACGTATTTTCAAATTTCTCTTTCTTTTTTAATAAGTGTTTATGTTCAAGTAAAGGTCATAATTTATTCTACCGTATTAATGACGTCATCACTCGTTTTTTGATTTTTATTTTATTTCTCCAAAAGTAAGCGTTCAAAAAAAGAAAAGATTTTTTTTTTGAAATCAGGGTAGAAAAATCTAGAAATGGTATTTTTGTTTTGGGGTCTGAATAATTTTGAAATGTTGTCAATTAAATACTTAATCTCTGAAGTTAGTTCCGTCAGGAGCACTGCAGGACGATTGCGCATGAGGCGGACGTTTTAGGACTTTATAGGGTAAGTATGACGAAGAGGCAGGACCATTTAAAACAAAAAAGTTCTAAGCATGTAGTAGACATTCTAAGGAAGTCATATTCTCTATATTATGTACTAGTTGACCCGCGCAACTTAGTCTGCGTCACATTTTCCATAATTGCTCCGCTCCAATTTGTCTTAGCGTGATGATATATAGCCTATAACCTTCCTCGATAAATGAGCTATCTAACACTGAAATATTTTTTTCTAATCGGACCAGTAGTTCCTGAGATTACCCCCTACATACAAACTTACAAACAAATTTTACCTCTTTTAAAATATTAGTATAGATATATATAAAAGCAGAAACTGACTGTCTAATCGAACAACGCACAGCCGAAACTACTGGGTGTAGAAAGCTAAAATTTGGCATGTAGCTTCCCCTCCCCGCCTACCTGGATTCGCCAGTATTACACAGAACTTGGTCCAATAAAGCCTGTAGGTAACCCTTTCATGTATTTCTCAGGTTGTGTCTTTGTGTACGGAGAACCTCGATGTGTGGTCCATAGGTGTTTTGTTGATGCTGCAATCCAGCATGAACACCCGAACGATAAAGGTAACTATATACAAGACGAATCTATACGGAAGTTGAGTGCGTCGCAACATTGATACCATCGCGTTAGCTTCATCGATGGCAACGTAGCATCGACTTATTACACTCCAATGTATTCAGGACCCTAAGTCCCGTTAGGGTGGTGTAGAAAGAGTTAGGGACCCCAATTAGGTATCCGGAGAGGCCCGGTCTACTTAGCTCCCTAACTCCCATACTACCGGGTAGTGTAATAGCGTAACTCTAACTCTTAATACATCACGCTAAATCGGGACTTAGGACTCTGAATACCATGTATTGTAATAAGTGATTTAGTCAACTCTACCGTATTGTTGACTCCATTATGTTTGCTCCGTCGTAGCACTGTCACGTTGATACGATAGACGTTGTTACTAGTTATGACGGAATAACGCTAGTTACATCGAAGCGGTGACTTCAAAACGTGTAGTTTGTAAAGCTGCTTTCAGACTACGCTATAATATAATATATATATATATATATAATATATATATATATGTATATAGCTCATAGCACAACAATATCGCGCACCATCCATTGTTATAGACACGTTCACACTGTACTGTACTATATAATATTATTGACAATATATGGTGCGCGAACTTTTACATTTTGAAATTAAATTAGATAGGTCATCATTATACATTACGTATTAAAACAGAAACGTAAAATTATTTATATATTTAGGCTTTATTGTACACCAAAATATAAAACATAAAAAACCTTAAACTAAGAAATATATTACAATTGGCGACGTTATCGCATTCCGTGTATATTTACCGTCACTTTTTTTTTTTCAGACCAGACAAAGCGACAAATCCTAGCTAAACATTTTTCCAAAAACTAGAACTTAAATAAAAGAATAAATCACTCAATCGAGTCAATTTGCTAATGTAGCGAACACAGCATTGTCTACAAAAACATAATTCAATTTCAGAAATGAATCTCAAACGGGAGTGTATAACTCATTCGGTGGGACAGTTGACATCTTACTCGTCTTTGCGGGATGGCCAGCGGGATCATAGCGCCCTCATCAGGGAAGTTCTTTCGCCAAAAGGTAATAAATATGTTCATTTTTTATAGAGAACACAGCAGGTCTAAAATGGCCACTTTAAAATGTATTGGGACGTCGCGGGACTATTCGAAAGAGTTTGGGTTTGGGTTTTAGTCAGTAGAAGTCTGACACTCCCTCCTGCTCCACCCAGAGCAGGAGGAGTCATTGGATGATTTCCCATCACTAAAAAAAAATAGTGTATTGGGATCATAATATTAATCATACAACAATCCGCCTAATTTCTTTTTCATCTTATTGGAACTAGCTGATGCTCGCGTCTATGCCCGCTTGACAAATTATATACTATAACCTTCCTCGAGAAAAACTCTATCCATTGGTGAAAACAGCAGGAAAATTGATGCTGCTTTGAGTTTATCGTGAACAGACAGACAGACACGGCGGAGGACTTTGTATATGTAGTGATGATGTGTTTGCCCTTGAATCTAGTCTAGGTCAGATATGACAGAGACAAAGTAAACGTTGGAGAAAGCTTACCCAGTAGAGTAGCCTGTTCACTCTAAGTAAACTTTATCTTTAGTGATAAAGTATTAGGTTCAAGGTTGATTGGGAAAATCAATTGTCAGTTTCGGGTAGCTTGATGCCTGGTTTTACTAAAGTGGCCTCTTTAGACCCCCAGACTTGTAAAAATTGGTTGCGGAATTTGTTCGAAAGAGCCACCGCGGCCCTGGAACGCAAAGGGCATTAGGAGGAACACGGATTGGTTTTAGTCAGTAGGAGTCTGACACTCCCTCCTGCTTTACCCAGAGCGGGAGGAGTCATTTGATGATATCCCATCCTTAAAAAAAAAGACTTGTAAAAATTAAGCTGGCTAGGCTTGTGTTGTCTGGAACTTTTAAGGGCTCCGTCCCCGAAGGAGATCTAAAGGAAGTTTCCGTTGTCTGTGCATCCGTTTGTCTGTCAGCTGGCTTTGTCACTTGCTAACACACAGCCGAAACTACTGATCATAGAACGCTGAATTTCGGTATGTAGTTTCCTTGGAGATTGTAAGGAATTAGGGAAACACTAAGGGCGGGTTGTTTCAACTACACTTAACGCACGCGTAAACGTTAAAAATGGTGCTAACTATCGTCAAATCAAAAAATTGGGTTGTTTCACAAAATGTCAGCGTTAACGCACGTAAAATATAACGTTTACGTTAACAGATGGTCTGAGCACTGGTTAACGTAACTTTAGTTGCGTCAAATAGAACAATATTATGAAATTTCTTTTGAATTCCTCAATACCAGTTCTTCTGATGACACAAATAAGTGGTGGAATGCAAAAAAAGCTATTTAGGTAGGACCCGTTTCAATAACTTAGCTATTGGGATGAGCAGGAATTTATACCAGAATGTTTTGAAACACGCTTCTAATTTAACGAACGTCAAACATCGTCCGTAATCGTAACTTTTTGACGTACGTATGTTACGTTAACCAACTGTTTGATACAACCCGCCCTAAGAGAGGATGCCCCCAAATTCCAACGAGAAAGGGAGAAAACGGGATTCGCATGTACAAAGTCAAAAAAAGCTAGTAATTATATTATGTCGATAGTAGCTTTTGCCCGTGACTTCATACGCGCAGATCTCATTTATTTCCCTTCCTGTAGGGGTTTCGGGTGATCCTCTCTTTTTGCCTCTACGGAGTATAGGGAAGCTATTTCATTTACATTCCAATTGTAAATTTCTACGGCAAGCAGCTAATGTGGAAGCTCCAGGGTAGGCCGCGAATTTCAAATATTTTAATGTTTTTTTGCAATTTTCCGGTCAGTGTGAAGCTGTATTTTAATGTTTTTTTTTGCAATTTGCCGCTCAGTGTGAAGCTGTATTTTAATGTTTTTTGCAATTTGCCAGTCAGTGTGAAGCTGTATTTTAATGTTTTTTTGCAATTTGCCGGTCAGTGTGAAGCTGTATTTTAATGTTTTTTTGCAATTTGCCGGTCAGTGTGAAGCTGTATTTTAATGTTTTTTTGCAATTTGCCGGTCAGTGTGAAGCTGTATTTTAATGTTTTTATGCAATTTGCCGGTCAGTGTGAAGCTGTATTTTAATGTTTTTTTGCAATTTGCCGGTCAGTGTGAAGCTGTATTTTAATGTTTTTTTGCAATTTGCCGGTCAGTGTGAAGCTGTATTTTGAACAGAATACGGTTGTCTGTCAGTCACTCGGTCAGTTACGAAAGAATTTTATAAAACAGGATGATTAATAAACTTGTTACAGGTAATAGAAATTGAAAGCTTTGTGATAGTATCAGAAGATGTCAGGTTTCTACCTACAACTTTACTAAGTGTTTACATGATATTTCCATAACATATTCCAGCAGTTTTGTTTTTATATATTTTTTTTTATTTGAGGTGGGTTTGCTCTTGACTCTACGTCTAGGTCAGAGATGACAAAGACAGAGTCTACGATGGAGCGAGCTTACCCAGAAACAGCCTGTTCACTCTAACTTTGTTGGCTGTTTTTATTTTTGTATGGTAATTAGCCGAATGTTTTCCTTCATGTTCTGTATTTTTTTCAATTTCCTTGTAACGGAATATGTTAACACTTCGTCTGTTTGGGCCTGAGTTCTTTTGGTTACGCTTTGGGTATGGAACCCTAAAAAGATGTGTCTAATATATTTTGAAAATCTATGGGATGGACTAAATAGAATTATATTTTTTATCTGGTATAATACCCTGTTTCGGACCCTTGGTGCGCAATTTCGACCATTAGTTGAACGGTTTTTATTATTCAATACATCATACTCAATTCTTTATTGCAATCCATAATGTAGGCTTAGGTGGTAAACATTTTAAAAGTAACAATCGTGGACCCTGTCGGGCCTGTGCCCAGTCCACGATGAATGAATGATAAGTCCTCATCTCCAGAAATCTTTCTTTTAACAGCAAAAGAAAGAATTGTGGAGATGAAGACTTATTATTTAACTTATAATCTAACTTATTCTAATATCATTTTTTATTCTATATTCAAGTTTAAAAAGATTATGAATACGTATTAGCACCATATTCAGTGTTTGATAGTAATAGTAATAGTAATATTTATTAGCAAAAAAATTGTACATTTTATCACAATTAGAGTGCATAATCGACAGTTAGTGTACACAACAGTATTAGCATTTGGGGCCGAACTAGGCAAAAACCTGTATTCCAGCCCTCAACGCCGATCCCCTTGAGTTACAAATAGGATATGATTCCATCTTAAAATGTACGTAATGTTTATTTTTATGAGGGTATCTGGAGCAATCTTTCTGTCTCCTCATACGTGAGTTTTTGGAGGTAATTACTGACTTTAATTTTGCAGATTTTTTGAGTCAAGGGGTAAACGTAATAATATACAAAAAATAATAATAAAATAAAAAAAGGAAAATTTTATGTATGACAAGCGTAGGTTTAGTAATAGATTTCCATTGGCTATCGGTTACAAAAACCTAAAAAGTGCAAACAGCAAAAAGAAATCGCAACTTACCTTCTATAGTTAAATCATGACGCCATATATAAGGAAACATAAGGTTTGTGGTAGAATGCCTGCGCCAAAACAGTATGTTATTTGCCCTTTATCATCGGGGGAGTGCCCTAAAATACGCCTTCAGATACTTATGGGTTGATTTATTAAGCGTTAGCAAGAAAGCTCAGCATTGGCAAGGAATCAACGGCTTTGTCTCTGTTTACAAGCAAACGTGAGTGTTTTGGTATTGTAAAATATTTACTACTAGCTTCTGCCAGCGGCTTTGCCCGCGTGATCCCTAGGGAACATATTCCCGGGGTGAAAAGTAGCTTATGTGCTATTCCAGACTATAACCTATCTTTGTTTTAAATTTCATTAAGATCCGTTAAGCCGTTCTGGCGTGATTGAGTAACAAACAACCAAACTTTTATATTTATAATATTTCTCGTTTGGTGTAAAGCGAAATTATAACCATCTTCCCCTCGACATGGATATTGCAAACTGTCGTAAGCCGTTTTCCGAAGCTACTCGCCTCTAGCCTCTAGGCGCCAAGCTAGCCGCCTGCCTGTGCGTTAGCGACCTTATACAAAAATAATCCTTATAGCATGATTCAGTATTCACGCGCGATGGCTTATTATTAGCGTATTTCATGTATAACTTTGGTGTTTCTATACCGATTTCTATGATTCTTTTTTATGGAATAGTTAATAATGTTAACTTTTATTCAAGTTAATTAGGAACGACTGAGAGTTTTATAAACGTAAGAGTAGACAAATACAATCAGAAAGCTTCGAACTGCTAAGCTATCGGGAGTTACACGTGTTATTGTTCGTCAATCATAAAAGATAGAAATATGCTGTCGTGTGATATTTTTTATATAATTTTAAGGAGAACATTTCCGTCATACATGATTTCTGTGTAGCTTTCACCATTAAGGTTGCACACGTGACGGAAGCTTAAAAAATGGAGTAACTTCTCCCGTTTTCCCAACATTTCCCTTCACTGCTCTGCTCCTATTCATTGTAGCGTGATGAAAAGTAACCTGCTCAAGAGTATGAATAATAATTGTACTAAGTTTCGTTAAAATCCGTCGAGTAGTTTTTGTTTCTATAACGGTTATACAGACAGACAGACAGACAGACAGACCGACAGACAGACAGACAAAAATTGTACTGATTGCATTTTTGGCATCAGTATCGATCCCTAATCACCCCCTGATAGTTATTTTGGAAATATATTTCATGTACAGAATTGACCTCTCTACAGATTTATTATAAGTATAGATATAGATAGATAGATATTGATGCGGAAAATCTTTTGCTTGTTCGTAGTGTGCCTATTTATTTGTAAACAGATGGGATTTCTTGAAGGACTACGTCTATCAGACATGTTTTGTCATGCATGGTTACTCCCTGCCAGGGTTGCGTATTTTGTTCGAAAGAGTCACCACGGCTCTAGAACGTAAAGGACATTAGAAGAAACGATCTCCCTTCCGCTCCACCCAGAGCGAAAGGAGTCATTTGATAATTTCCCATCCTTAAAAAAAAGATACGAGTCACCATTACATTTCCTTTCTTTATATTTGGGTTAAAATAAAGCCTGTTTCTATAAAAACTCTCCAAAGTTAAAGTTCCGCTTCCGTCTTTGGATCACAGAAGTTTATATGTGTACTGGTTTTGAACCGAATCGGTCAATGTTATATGGACATACTAACCGGCAGACAGACAGACACTCTAGTGATCCCATTAGGGGTCCATTTTAATTGGGAAATACGGAACCCTAGAAGAACTAATTATAACTTGCCCGAAGTTGATGCCCACATGAAAAGTTGTTTCCCTAATTTTGCGAATTGAAAAGTACCTATCTACCCTATACCCTTTCTAGTTAGCAATCATTTGCATAAAATTATTTTGAAAGTATATAAAACTGTTTTACAATTTGTAGGTACCTACTATATATTTCTTTTTTTGTGTAACATCAATTAATTGGCTTTAAATTTACCTTGGCAGTAAGACCAAAATCGCATTGCGTTACGGAAACGACGCTGCATGTCATGTCGTGATGCCCCCACTATGCTGTCTGTTATGAACGGCGAAATTCGGAACTAATTTATAAGTTTTACTGAATGAATTCTTAACATTTATTGATTCACATCTACCGGGCGTCCCGTAAAGCTTGGGTTTCCTAGGATAACGGTACCGTCTTAGAGCGGCCGTAATACAGCGGTGAATGACGTCACTAACAAAACGTTGTCTATTTAAACAAAATGGCGGGGTTTCCTAGAGAGCGTTAACTGACACTGTAACATCAAAAAGCGGTGCCGCCATTTGCATGACGGCCGTCTTGTATTTTTAATACGTATTTGTGTTTTTTTCACCGGAACAACGTAAAAAATTAGTTCCAACTCTTGGAGCAGCGAAGACGACGAAATTTTAATAGATTTCGTACGTAACCATGAAGCTATCTATACTAATATTATAAAGAGGTAAAATTTGTTTGTAAGTTTGTATGTAGGGGGTGATCTCAGGAACTACTGGTCCGATTTGAAAAATTCTTTCAGTGTTAGATAGCCCATTGATCTATACTTAATATTATAAAGAGGTAAAATTTGTTTGTAAGTTTGTATGTTTGTAAGTTTGTATGTAGGGGGTAATCTCAGGAACTACTGGTCCGATTTGAAAAATTCTTTCAGTGTTAGATAGCCCATTTATCGAGGAAGGTTATAGGCTACATATCATCACGCTGACCCGTAGTTCCTGAGATTACCCCCTACATACAAACTTGCAAACAAATGTTACCTCTTTATAATATTAGTAAGTATAGAAAAAGAAAACTTTCCACATGTCGTCACCGTAAAGATGGCCGTCTTTTTGCGTCCCTAATATTACGGCCGCTCTAAGACGGCACCGCTATCCTAGGAAGCCAAACCTTAACGGAACATTTTTTCTCTTATTTCTCTCATTTCTGGCGGGAGCTGGTGGCTAAACAATGAAAGCTGCGGGTCGAACTTCGAGACGAAGTCGGTCTCTGGGTTACTTCGGGACTCGGAAAGCACGTTACGCAGTTTGTCTCGGCTGTTATATGTACATCTTTGACAGTCGTTAGTGATTAAAATATCAGAAGCTAGATAATTTGACACCAGTTATGCCATGAGGTATTGCCTTGTCATTGTCGTTTACGGGAGGGGGACCTTGATCTCACTGTGGGTAGGATTTTAGCAAACTAAACACTAAAAAGTAGCAACATAACAAGCGTCCTTGGATTACTTGTCGTAAATTCCTTCGTTTGGTTGCTGCCTATTAAGATATCTCGGTCTTTTGGGGAGAAGTTGAGCCCCTAAGAAACCGCCCCGGCTATGTTACCGTGTTTATTCAGTTACTGAGTTTTGGAGGTTAGATATGACGTATCTCCATATAAAATACTCATATTAAGCTACATCTGGTCTTATTGGAAGTGGACCCCAATATAGTTGGGACAAGGCTAGGCAGATGATGATCATTGATTATTTCTTACTCCTCCGCTGTACTTTACTGATTAATTTCGTTGCGGGATCCAAGACAGTTGAATCGTTTCTCCGGGACTCGTCGGGCTTCATTGGCTCGGCGTTTTTCTAGTGATCACCACTGTTGATTCTGGCTTTTAGTAGTTGCAGTGGTTGGGAATGCGTGGCGGGCTTGTCCCATAAAAAAAAAGATGATGACAGGTGAACCAACCCTACTTTGCCTGGATTCTACACCAAACCATATTTAATATTATTAATGCTAAGTAACTCTGCCTGTTTGTTACGTTTTGATAAACATAATGTATGGATTAACATCACTATGGATTACTAAATACTTATAAACAAATAGACTTGTAAAAACGAAAAATCTATGGAAATCATAAAATTATTCATCCACGTCTGCTGTTAATGACACAAGTGCCCAGAACTCCGGCAGCATTGCCGTGTTGAATGGTAATGCTAATTCTTTGGTCGAAGAACGCCCATCCCTGAGGTCACGTGAACAGTCGTAAGGTTGTTTGCTGATAACCCAAAAGACTCAATGCGCACTCGAACCCCATAAGCTTAAGGTTTCAACCCCAAACTGCTCAAATATGTAATTCCCAATTAAGTTGTTAGATTTCCACTATTTCCTCGGATTTTCTGCACCTGCAGCACCCCTTCCAGCGCTGCACGCCATTCTAAGGAATGAGATGACGCAAGGATATACAATAGAGAGATTGATTGATCTATTTCTAACTGTTTTTAATTATTTTCAGTTTACAAGGCGCTGTATGAGACCACGAAGCTGGTGGTCAGTAAGGACATGAAATGTTCTCCTAGGCATAGTAATATGTTTGCAAAAGTTGATGCAGGTCAGTCAGTTTTTTCATCCATTCTGATTTCAATAATAATTGCATATAAATAACAAAGATTGTAATTCTTTAATTCTTTATTGTACACCAAAACAACCAGGTGGTTTAACCACTAGACCACGGAGGCGGTCAGTGTCACCGTTTAGCACCACCCGGGGACCACGTATAGGGATTCGCTGAAGGGTATTCTCCTACGGACGCGGGTGACTCGGCCCCCAAAAATTTGGGTTATTTGGGTTATCTTGCCTTTCTCCCGGTAACAATTAATTGATCTAGGAACAAAAAGCTATGACTTTGAATCGGTGGACTGCTTGTAGCAAGAATGTAAGGGATGAGAGCTAAGCTCCATTCCAACACTTAGGAGAGCGTACCTACCCTATATCATTCTACGTTCCTGAGAGGAGTAAGAAGCATGCTGCTTCTATGCTTAAATTATTTTTTCAGTAGTTTTAAATCTAACACTACGAGTATAATTTTCTCAATCTATACACCGAACTCACCAATTTATTTGAATTAAGTATAGACACATCAAGTATATTGCACAATTTTAAACAAGCTCAATAACAAAAGCACATAACAATATGAAGGCGTACATAGCTCACCAGAACAATAGTGCTTGTAGCCTTGAAATAATAAGTTACTTACTTATAACTAATTTTAAACATAAACTTACTGTTAAAGCTTGCTGCTTGCCAAGGTTGGTCTGTGGATGGGTGACCATCTGAAGTTCTAAACATATCGAGTTTCCTCCGTGCCTCGGAAAGCACGTTAAGCCATTGGTCCCGGCTGTCATTTGTAGATCTTTGGCAGTCGTCACGGATTGTCAGAAGCCAGTAAATCTGACTTCAGTCTTGCCAAGAAATACCATGTTACCCAGTTAATGGGTTGTGGAGGTCTGGTAGGCAGCCGCTCCACGTAAAACACTGGTATTCAGCTTTATCCGTTTTTACTAGAAGCCGACCCCAATGTAGTTGAGAAAAGGCTAGGCAGATGATGATGAAACTTACTATTAAAACTAAGAATAAAATACAATTTGTCAAGTATCGTGTGATTTTCATCTCAATGTGGGTTTTTATGAAATTAAGTAGAATTCACTGTACCTAATTACCTCCCTACCTCCTACTTATTATAGGTACCTGAGACTAAAATCACACGGCACGTTTTTGATTACCCTAATAACACCTGACATTTCACTGGAATGTGTTAAGAATATCTGGGTGAATAACTAAAACCGACAGTCTTTGTGTAGGTTAGTTATTTTATAAAACTAGCAACCCGCTCCGGCTTCGTTCCACCCGCAAGTGCTCATTTACTGATGTGCGCCCGAAAGTCGCTTTGTACACTTAGTGAAATCATCGACTTTTCTCGAGTATTGCTTGAAATTCAACCATTTTTTATTTAAGTTTTAAGTAAAGATATATATTTATTTGGGTTTGGCCACAGCCCCCATTATTTTCGCCCGCGCGGGTCCGCATGCGGGTGATAACACGCTCCTGACCACATGCAGGACATAGATTTTGTTTACCGCTGCAGTGTCGATCTAAAGGGACAGACAGCGGGATTTTGTTTTATACTCTGTAGAGATATCAATATCATCACATAAGTATACCGCGTAGGTGTTACCAGAAAATTAAATCAAAATTCATTATCATTTATAAACAGACGAGAGAAATATTTCAGAGCAAACGTTCAATAGGCTTCATCACATTATAATTAATTTATTAGTATGTATAACTTCCATTTTAATTCAGTTTGATTGAGGTTGACATTGAGGGTTTTCAGCGAGTGGGAGGCCTCGTGTTTATTCGTTCAATGGGAACTAGGAAATGTCAGGCAAAGAGTTCCACTTGATAAAAGGTTGACATTGTGAATGATATACTCGTAGCTCCCTTGAAAGTTTGGATCAAATAAGCACCTACCTACTTTCGCCTCATCCGTAGGTAGGACCTTTAAAATATTCCAGGGTTGCGGAATTTGTTCGTGAGAGTCGAGGAATACGGATGGGTTTTAATCGGTAAGAGTCTGACACTCCCCTCTACTCCGCCCAGATCAGGAGGATTCATTTGTTGAATTTCCATCCTTAAAAGAAAAAACCCTTAAAATAAACAAAATCAAAAAGTACTTAAGCAGAATGGTTAATGTAGGTACTAGGTAGAGGAACGAAAAGGTACTCAACAGAGAGAGGTAGGTATATACTATATTTCTGATGATATCACAGATATCACATTACTTTGATCAGCCGCAATGAGCCTTTTTCTCTCAGGGCCATAATGTGCTTCTACTATTATAATGATAGGCGCCAATATCCTACAGTAATATAAAATTCTACATTTAATAGTGAATCAGTACAGTATATATAAATACACTGACTAAATATAGCATCAATAATGTGCTAGCTACAGGGCCGTGTGGCCCTTTGGCACATGGTAAAGCTTGGTGGGCCGTAGGTTGAGTAGACCTGATTTTTATCAATCAGCAACAGTCCCTTCAGGGACGGGAACCCGGATGTGTGTGCCAGTGGGCAGTGTGGTCGGGGCTTTATATAACGTTTCTTTTTTCTTATAGAGGTGGACGCAGCAAAGTTCGACACGCCAAAGCTACGGTCAGTCTCTGTATTAACATCCGAAGTCATGATGGGGTCCAAGTCTCGCTGCCAGTGCTGCAAAGAGAAAAGATCTCTATCGCATTGCAGTAAGTACCTTTTTATATTGACGTTTTCAGAAAATCTAACACCAAGCTTGCAGGCCAGGTAGACTGTTACTCTGAGTAAAATATCTACTGGTAATCAACTCAACTGCATCCATTGACTGGGAGTCGGAAACAGGTAGGTACTTAGGTACCTACATAGTTGCGAAGACTGTAAGTAGGTACAACGTGTTCTTTTTGATATCGCATAACTCTAGGGTGTCAATGTGTACATGTTTGAGAATCACCTGGCACAGGAATTATATATTTCAACTCGCAGATGCCGGCTTCGCCCTCTGGACAAAATATATACGCAAACCTTCCTCGAGAACCACTCTATCCAGTGGTGAAAACAGCATGAAAATCGGTGCGGCAGTTTTTGAGTTTATGGCGATTAACAGACAGACGCGGCGAAGTACTATGTTTTATAAAATATAGTGATAGTGATGTAGTGAAATATTTTTTTTTCCAACACAAGAATTTTAATTCGAACCTGAAATTAGCGCGTTCAACCAAACAAAAAAACTCTTCAACTTTATAATACTAATTAGGTTCACACATCAATGAAAAGCCATGATTGCCTTTCAGAGCGTACAACGCAGCTGGCGAAGAAAAGCGAGGAATCCCGCGGGGATTCATCTGTTGTGAGCCATGTAGAAAGCAACGAAGGTACCTTTTTATAGTTTGAAATCATTTTTAGCATCTGACTAGCTTTTTGCCGCAACTTCGTAAGCGCGTATCTAATGAATGTGGCTATCATACACTTAAACAATCGTCCAAATCCAACGGGCAGTTCCAGAGATTTGCAAGTTTTAAATACCGAATCTATAGGATTAGACCTAACCTATTTATATATACTTATATGGTTTTTTTTTTTTAATTTTCGTGTAAGTATATTTTTCCTGTGATAACATCAGAAAGGAATATTAAAAAAAAATTAAAAAAAAACAGGTGTCACTCAGCGTGTCTGACAGCGGTAGGGAATACGAAAAGCGGTGCAGTTGAAGTTTTGATCGAAACTTAACTTCAACTGCACTGCAACAGCAGTTATTTAGTTACGTGAATTAGCCTATAGAACTGTCTTGGCAGGCCATAAGGGGAATGGTAGTATTAAATGTAGAACTTTACGTCCACAGGACGGGACTCTTGTAGTCCGGGGCCGTATCTTTGATACGGCTGATACGCCGATAGCTACGCCTTTGACTGTAAGCGTATTTTCTCAATGCTGTGGCAATCAAGCATATTTTCTTTAATAATATTACATAATTCTTTATTTTATTTTTCCGCCAAATTGAAATTTCTCATATTTTAGGTGATGAATGCTGCGAAGCTTGCATGAGGAGACATCTGGTAACTTCGTGTCGTTACTACAGCAACTTGTTGACAAAACAGCTGGATCGCGTCCGACAAAATCGTAAGTAGCAACTTAGGTAACTTTTTTTATGGATGGGAAATCTTCAAATTATGACTTCACTTTGGGCGAAGCAGAAGGGAGTGTCAGACTCTTACTGGGTCAACCCATCCCTGTTCCGCCTAGTGCCCTTTGCATTCCAGGGCCGTGGTGACTCTTTCGAACAAATTCCTCAACCCTGGAGCAACGAAGGTACGAATTAATTATTTATCTAAGTTATTCGGCGACCAATCTAAGAGGTCCCGGGTTCGATTCCCAGCGGAGGCAAATTTTTTGCTCTATTTTGGTTGGTGGTAGGACTTGTTCTAAGTCCGCCTGGCAAGCTACCACCATCATGTCTAAGTCTGTCGCCATAACAACTACTTATGTTAACACAGTTGTTGTGTTCCGGCAGTTAGAGGTATGATAGCCAGTTCCTCTGTTTCCGGGTGAAACTCGCTTCCATCTTCGGCATAATCATCACTTTCCATCAGGTGAGATTTGTGCCAAGAGTTTCCCTGTTTTGTATAAAAATAGCCTTAACGAAATCGGATAAGTGTTTCAAAAGCACTGATATTCCGAACAAAAAGTATTTAGATGCCGAGACATACCTAGCTATTTGGAACTAGGGGTTAACTCTCTAAGCCCGAAGTCCGTAGTTTCGTCCGTGGTTTCAGTTGTCAAGAATGACAACATCAACATCTTAGTGTTAGGTGATACTCCCTTCACTAAGGCCGATACTACGAACTTCGGGCTTAGAGAGTAATCCCCTATTACCGGAACGAAATCAATCCAAAAGAGGTTGATAATCTGGATAACGCATGACAGCTGAGATTGGTTGACTAAATCGTCAGTAGCGAATCAGATCACTTCGTAAAGGACATTGTTCATCGCCCATACATCGTTCGCCTAAGAACCAACAGAGACGTGAATTTACTATCTGTGTTTTAAATAATGCATATGTTCGACTAAAACTAAATTAAAAACACGGACACTTTCCAGAATTGTAAAATATCTAGAATGATTTCGGATTTTGAGGTTATAAAACATACCAAACAATAGAAACATACCAAATGGACTAAGATCCCAGAGCTGCCAGACTTTTTATCTCACCAAAAAATGTATAGAGTAGTGTTACTATGTTCTTCTAACATACGAAAGCGTGGTAAGTTAGGTCGACGGCCGATTCCCTGGTATCAGGTGCCAAATACATTAGGTACATCAAAGTGTCAACTGTCATTTCATCGACTGTCAGTGTCAATAGTGTTCGTGTCATACAGCGCTTTAATCGCTTTACTCCTTTTGTAGGTAACTAAAAATCTTACAGCGCTGAGAGTGCTTTGTTTCATTTTAAAATAATGGCGTCGGGTTATAAAACCTAAGTGAGTTACTTTTTAAAATGGTTTCGTAATTCAAAAGTGTCCGTTCTATTCTAATCAGTAAAATGTAATTAAAAAAAAAAACTAGGAATAATAGTAAAGTTTTCGCATGTGTTGATTCATAGGCCACTTTTTACCATGTCCTTTCATTCCAGAAACAGGGTGTTTTGCGGCATCTATGTCGCTTGATACGAACTACAAAAGATACTAGACGTCACGCGCTATTCAAGTTCTCCGTGCGTTTTGAACTTACTTAAGTGTAGGTACTAACCGCCCAACAACAAACATCTTAAGCAGTTGCCTACTAGACGCAACACCCGTCCGATTAAAGGACCCTGTTCAATAGCAGTTACGGGACTTTAAACCGTGTTAGGAAGGTACGCATAGGACTTCTATTTGTAAATCTCCCTTAGATTTTTTTTTTATTTTTCAGTAACAAAACATCTAGGAGCGCCATCTATGGAGAAAATCGAGCAACCTCAAACGAACAGCGAAGCTTGCACCATGAAACCCAGCGGTAGAAACGCGTTTGCTACCCAGACATTCAGGCATAATTCTTATTACCCCACACATCACTTGACTTGTATGCTTTCTCCTGCAACGAGCCTCACTAATATCTGTAAATACGATAAGGCTCATTTAAAGTCAGTATACTATATGCTATCCGCCATCGAGGGAAGGTTGCGAAGAATGAAACTGAATTCTCCGAGTTCGTATTGTCAATAATAGATGTCCCTGTTTTAAGTTTTTGCATCTTTTATAAAGTATCTGGCTGTTGATATGGTACACGGAGTTTTAGAAAAAGTTTGTATAGCTCTGTCTCTGTCACTTTGTGTCCAAAAACTCCCATCTGTCTTATCTATGGCTGTCTATTCATAGTACATTCAAGTATTCGATTTTCAAAACAATGATAGATTTCGCTTTTTGACATGACACTTAAAAAATAAAGAACACTTTGTAGCCATAATTTTTTCTTCTGTCAACAATAAATTTTACTGTTTTCTTAAAAAAAATAGAAACCATAAACAATTTCACAATATTTAATTAATAGTACCGGATCACACCGAAAGAAGTAAAATAAAAAAATCTTGGTAATTGTTATTCTGTTTTATTTGATACGATTTAATTAATCTCTGTAGCAAAAATTTTAATGGTATTTATAGCTAGTAAAGTGTGGAAATGAGATAGAAACAAATGAAAGTAGAGCCATAGAGCACGCCAGAGACAATCGGCGTTACAGATTTAATGATATAAGGCTTTTTGGCGGTATTACATACAAAGATTCTTAGAAAACAATGAACCAATTTCAATGACACCTTTTTTAAAAGATTGGAAAAGCAAGTGACTATGCATATTACTAAAACGAAAACGAAAGGCGAAACATTCAGCGTCTCCAGAAAAACTTGTTTCGCGTATGTTATGCGATAGTTCCCATTTGTTATATGTAACAGTAGCGTCATTAGACAAAATATAATTTGCCTTTTTAGGGTTCCGTACCCAAAGAGTAAAAACGGGAACCTATTACTGAGACTTCGCTGTCTGTCTGTCTGTCTGTCACCAGGCTGTATCTCAAGAACCGCAACAGCTAGACAGTTGAAATTTTCACAAATTATGTATTTCTGTTGCCGCTAATCAACAAATACTAAAAAACAGAATAAAATAAATATTGAAGGGGCTCCCATAAACAAACTTGATTTTTTTGCCGTTTTTATAGACAAAGGTACGGAACCCTTCGTGCGCGAGTCTGACTCGCACTTGGCCGCTGGTTTTTTCTATGTAGCTAGATTAGGTAGAAAATATTCTGGATGAACCGATCTTTGCACTTTGGACCCAAATGCAAAGACACACATCTCTATTTATTGGTCTCATTTTGTATGACGTAATTTTCCATAGAACAAATGGTAACTACCCGCATTTTGAGCTCCATGAACGAGTAAAGTTGACAAAGCCAAATATGTTGCGATATCAAATTCAGAATTTGATACCATTGTACAATAATTTGGTAGTTTTACCTGGCAAAGTTTTCCGAGAGTTTTGAAAATTTGTGATTTTATAGATTTTGATGTGCTCTTTGCGAATTTCAACTTTGCCACCTAATACGTTTAACGCTCGCGCCGCCATATTGGAAAAATGACGTCAAAAAACAGTTTTTTGACAATATCTCCTTTCTGACTTATTTTACGATAAAAATAGTTATGTAATAAATTAAACTACAGAAAACTTCCTATAATTTACGTAAAACTTTTTTTTTGTAGAATCGATTTCTTCCAAAATTATTGACTTTTGTATGGAAAATTTGACAAAACCTAACCCCTTCCTACGCGCTAGCTGTTGGTCGCGGGGGCGGCTGGCCGCTTTTTCAGTTTAGTATGAAACCGCCAGTGATTGTACGCACTTAACCGCCATTAAATGACAAGCAGTTACATATTAAACTGGAACCGCGCGGTTGACCGCCCCCGCGGCTAATTCCTAGTGCGTGCGTAGGCTAAGCGCACGTTTACGGAGACGCGGAGCGTCGGGCGGGGCGTCACACGTTATTTTCCGTTTACGAAGAGGTGGCGCGTGCAGCGGGCTGCATCATCACACGCGCTAACACAAAACATTATGGTAATGTACGATGTTGTTTATGTAGAGGCGGGAGTGCAGATTAACGGTGCCCGCCGCTGGCATTGGGAGCGGGGGCCAGGTACCTATCGCCTTATGTTTGTATTGTCGCGTACGATGCCGCGTGCGACGCCTGCATTTCAAGCAAACGCGTGTAAAATCGCTTCTCCGTAATCGCTCTCATACAACGCCACATGCTTGAATTTAGTGCGGGACGCCCCGCGTCTCCGTAAACGAGCACTTAGGAGTCTTCGTCTTTATTGGCTAACGATTGTTCGAGTTAACGATAAGATTTCGTCGCAATAAGAGAATAAACACTATTCTTTAGAGTTCCCCAATTAAAGCTTGCAAAGCATCGCGCGAGCACAGGAATCATTTTCATCGCGCGACGAAATTGCATCGCAATGGGCTTGTGTCCTGAAAAAATCTAATTAGTCCGTCAGTTAGATTATAAAAAAATATTTGACCCGTGGTTTTTCTTTTGTTACGGGAAACAAAATTGACGAAGTTACGACGCTTTTAAAATTCTCAATACGTCACACCTTCGCATAATTTTTACTGACTCGTAACGTCACGAGCCCCCACTCCCGAGTTTTGATGCGTTTTATCTTTGTCAATATTCATTGATTTACAAAAACAAAAAATACGTGTTCATTATTTTTCAATACTCTAACTGACGGACTAAATAGTTTTGCAATTTGTGGATGATGGAAACTAGCCTATTATGACGACGTCTAATGGCGGCGGAGTCATCTCGGTGCTCTATAGAAAGTTCCATATAAGTAGTAATTTTTTGTCAGATTACCTTTTTACTTTACAAGCTATAAATTACATTGTTTCTGTTTCTGCGCCTTCTCAAAAAAATATAGGGTTTTATATTGAATTGTTCTACAAAGAAGTACATAAACTTAGTTATGTCAGTTTCTGTATAATACCCAATAACAAGCTAGCTATAATATACAAATGTTTGACACCCTGCGGCATTTACAATTATTTTGAATATAAAACATGTACAAACCAAGTATTTATAAAAGTCCAATGCCGTTCCCGACACGAATAAATGTTTTAGGGTTATGAATAAACCTAAAAATTATTTGAGATCTTTTAACGACCTAGGAATCGGTCGTGTCCTGCCGTCTGTTAATTTGATTTATATGAACACCAAAAGCATATAGTTAAAATTTATAATATTTATAACTTTAAAGGCAAAGTCCAAAGTAGAGTGAAAAGTTACTACTGTTATGGTAGGCGCCAGATAAATGTGCAATAACGGTCATTGACACACATTTCATTCATTCATTTATTGACTTTCTCAAAAAAGAAAATGGAAATAAAGCTGTGAAAAACAGATCATAATTTATTGTTCGGGTATTTACGAAGGGATATTAGGAAAAGGTCAATGTAATTTATTGCAAATCGATCGGCACCTACCATACAGTTCAGTTTTTCTTTCCTTAAAAAATAACTGTTTTTCTATAACCAGACACTGTTTTGGTTATTGAGACCCTTAAAACAATTTTGAATGGGTAATTCCAACTTTTCACCAACTGTAAGTATCCTAATAGTTGTGCCACTTCTGTTGATGAATATAAGTGTGTGCGTGCATAGCCTATGAATTACCTCCTTAGTTTAACAGGGTAATCAATCAATACATTCCATAATAATTAACTAGGTATTTATTGGTCTATATAATAGTAGCTTAAATATAAACATTAATTTGCTTCACAAATAAAAATTAAAAGAGACCTTGTAGCCATCACAATAAAGCCCATATTTGTTTGCGGATGAAACCGATATAAAATATAACAAAATAAAAAACAGTTGACTATCATCACAACATAAAAGGAATGTAACAAATACATTGATAGAACATGCTATAATAAACTTTAATACATTCACTTAAAGTCTAAAATAAAATGCACTTTGTTTTAACATATAACAGTATATAGGCGTAAATTCAGTCAGTATAATATGAACTAATTCGTATAATTTTCTTGTGTTAAGTACAGCTTTCACAGAGTATGCGTAAAATATTACAAGCTTAATATTAATAAATCACATTTAAGCTTTGTCTAAGGCGTATTGAGGATTTTAAATGGGGAAGAAACTTTGCAAAGCTGATGAAGAGAAGAAAATTCAAATATACCGCGTGTATCTGACATCGACGCACAAACGATTTCCATGGGTCCAGGGCGTGATTCTGGACACCCCAGTGTTGGAATTTTTCGTCGGTTCTTTTCTCATTTTTTTCAAGAGTACCACAAAGTATCAGCTCAGCTGAGCTGATATCTATTTGTGGCTTTATTCAGATTGTTCTTTTTAGTGAAAGCAGTTAATTAATATTTTTTTATTAAAAATCTCATTGGGTTAGGTCAGAATAACGATTATGAGCAGTCTAGAGTTAAAAAACCCTTGAAAAAAATAAAAAAATGAGAAAAAAGCCGACGAAAAATTCTAAGTCTAGGGTGTCCAGAATCATGCCCCGGACCCATGGAAATCGTTTGTGCGTCGATGTCAGATACACGCGGTATGGCATGAGTATTTAGAATTTAATTAAGCTTGATGACCCGGTGAACTTCGTACCACATTAATTGATAAGATTGTTACACTTAGAACAAAACAATTCGGTCGAGACGTATTCGAGTTTTTGTGCCACAAACGCACGACAACTGTCTTAAATAACACACAGTTACATAGGGTTATATTTAAAACACTAAAAACCTCTTTGGGTGTGAAAATACGCTATGATTAAAAAAAAGTTTTACTTTAACACCAACCCAGAAAACTCGAAGAAATATCATATAAGATCTGATACTGCGTTCAAAACACGATATTAAATTTATTTATTTAAACACCTAAGACAAAGCGCTAGCTACCTATCCTTAATATACAACAAATAATAATTTACAATACACGACTCATCACCAAAAACCTCGATATCCCTGTTCACCGTAACCTGCACCGAGTGAACGCTTGCAAGCGATTATGACCCTGATTGTCTTCGCAATAAACACTATTATGGTTTGGCACGATACTCCTCCACATACACTTTCAGTTTAATCACAGACGATCCAATTAATCCTGGAACAATTTGTAACAATTTTTATTATGCCGTTCTAATGGTTTCAAAACATTGTTGAAGTTAGGTTAGGTTTAATATCCAATCCACTCAAACGAATATCAACTTTAAAGTCAACTATTAAAATCGAAAAAGTCACAAAATCCTCTGAATTTGTAAAGACTAAAGAATAGTATAGTTAATTCTTTTTCAAAAAACATTATAAAAATACATGTTTGGAAAGAAAATTTCGGACAGAGTACCTATGGATATGTCAACGGAAAATTGTCAAATATGATTTTTTAATAAGCGACGGTAATATTGGAAACTATTGAATTTGGGTGGGATTTATTGAATACAAAACGACTTTTTCACAATACATAATATCGAGAAATCATTAAAAATATAGATTTATTACAATATGGAGTCTGTAATTTCTGGTGACAGATTTAAGCTAGTGAAATCTTTCATGGAGAATGATTTTCCCTCACTTCTATTTAGTTGTGGCAAAAAAGAGTTTTAGAATCTTCTCACTTCAGAACTATTCTCAGGCCAAGGACCTAGGTGTAAACACGTGTCTACCAGCGAGTCCCATCCGCAGTCGGCTATCTGATGTGGCCTCAGCGCATTCCAGTCCAGTCCATATGAGAATTATAATAGGTTTTAATACTCACTTCAGAAGCATTCTCAGGCCAAAGACCTAGGTGTAAACACATGCACCAGCGAGTCCCATCCGCAGTCGGCTATCTGATGTGGCCTCAGCGCATTCCAGTCCAGTCCATATGAGAATTATAATAAGTTTTAATACTCACTTCAGAAGCATTCTCAGGCCAAAGACCTAGGTGTAAACACACGCACCAGCGAGTCCCAGCCGCAGTCGGCTATCTGATGTGGCCTCAGCGCATTCCAGTCCAGTCCATGGGAGAATTATAATAAGTTTTATATACTCACTTCAGAAGCATTCTCAGGCCAAAGACCTAGGTCTAAGTTAGACCTAGGTCTTTGGCCTGAGAGAACGGATTACCCATTCATAAATGTATACCGTTTCAAACAGTTAACCTCTTAATCGGTTACTAGTTAAAACGGTTAACAGAAATCTTGGTAAACCCATTCGTATCGGTATTTAATTTATCCGGCTTTTTCTGTAATCTTAAGGTTAACAGAAATCATTTTAGTACAACCCAAATTTATGGGTTACTAGTTGAAACTGTTAACCGAAATAAAATAATGTGTAAGTATTTGGCTGACAATAGAAAGAGATAGCGAAAGCTCTAAGTAAACAGGGAAACGGCCGCGCCTCCCCGCTCCGTTGCTAGCGCGTAGTGCCTAAGATCGTGTTGCGACTTGCGTGTGTGGGCTTGAGTTGAGCCAGTGTCCTGCTGTTACCTACAGGTGCCTGCCCTGCTGCTATTTCGAAATGGTAAGTTTTTATTTCTTTCAAATAATTTGGGTAGATATTACAATGAATTAGGTATCCGATTTTACCTATACACCAAGTTTATAATTAACATTATTTTAAAATGTATTTTAATAACCTAATATTTTTAATTATGTAATATTGTTATAATTAGATTACTTAGATTAAAGACAATTGCTGTGCCCTTCCTATCCTTTTACGATATGGCCATAAATTATTTGTATTTGCGTGAAAAAATTACAGGAGCCGGCTGAATGTAATCTGTCGTCGCTCACGCTTAAAGCTTTTATGATTACGAGAGCAACTTGAAAATGTGGCTTTTTGTTTGTTGAGATATTTTAACGATTTTGGTATCAAACGAAAGGTCTAGGTCTAAAACTATTCTTCCGTTTGAATTATGTATATCGGTCTACTCATTTAGGGAATTAGAAGAATTAAGAATAGTGAAAATTAAACTAACTAACTAAAACATTGCGGGTGAAGCCGCGTGTCGAAAAGCAGGTTGATAATAAAGACTTGCAGCAAATCGGAGTGGTGTACAGTTCGGACGTCGGATCTTGGCGGGTCTGAAGTTAGGCTCCCGCAATTTTAGCGCTTGAAAACTCTAACAAAAATAAAGGTATTAAAGAAATAAATGCTAATAACAGTTTTTAACAGCATTATGAACTGCAAATTACATTTATTTGTTTAAACCATTTATTTTTTTACGAGTTATCAAGCGCTAAAATTGCGGGAGCCTAACTTCAGAAACGCCGAGATCCGACGTCCGAACTGTACTTACCTAGGTGTGACGATTTTGTATTTACAGAGAGGCCAAGTTCAAAGAAGATGGACAACAGAACTAAGTATATAGATGGGATATTGGAGTAAATGAACCTATTAATTTTTACGAGTTATCAAGCGCTAAAATTGCGGGAGCCTAACTTCAGAAACGCCGAGATCCGACGTCCGAACTGTACTTACCTAGGTGTGACGATTTTGTATTTACAGAGAGGCCAAGTTCAAAGAAGATGGACAACAGAACTAAGTATATAGATGGGATATTGGAGTAAATGAACCTATTATTTTTTTTTTCAGACTGACAAAAGTAATGATAATGATCATCCAGTATCACCGTCAATTTTGCAACCGCAGAACCCATTGAGACGAAAGAATAAAACATCTGATAGTAGCGATGGTACAGTATCTGTCTTCCTTTACTAATATTATTGAGTGTTATTTATGTACCTATACTAAGGCAGCCAAGTCGAAATTAAGTGCGAACATGGCGTTTTAGGAAAAAGTCTTAAAACTTGATATTGACGCTCGATATTGACTTGGCTGCCTTAGTATGAATTAAGTAAATAGGTAATACCTTAAAGGCTTTAATATGGCATAGGTTTCAACACTGTTGAGAATTTAATCCAAACTCTGTACTTTACCCATGGTACATTGTAAAATTTATTGTTTTAATTTTAGACACAGCGAAGAAGTTGAACGTTGTGTACATTGACGGAGTAAATACTGGCCTACCTGATTGTACCTGTTCCCGAAATGAAAAGGCACTTACTTTTCGTTTTCTCATAAACAGAATTCCGGATAAGAAATTAGAAGCGTTTTGGGACGAAGTATTGAATGTAATGCAAAAGTATTCATCTGAATAATTTTATAATGATTTATAACAAATGTACCTACCTACTGATTTTTTTATTTCATATGGGCAAATAAAACGAACAATATACTTATATGATAGTGAGTTTAATTTCAAACATTACAAGTATAAACATTGTTAATCATAAAGCAAATCTTCGTTTGATTTTATTAAAATGATATTGTTTAATGTTTCATCCAGTAATCTATTTCTTGACGGCGACAATATAAATTTAAGTACTGAAAACAGTCTTTCCACTGTAACCTGCGTTGTTGGAGCAGCCACTGCAACTTGTGCTAAGTGTGCAAGTCTATGCGATTTGGATGACCAGTACTCTATTGTATTTTCAGAAAGAGCAAGTCGTGGGGTAGCTAAATATTCAGCGATATAAAAATCTAAGTCCAACGCAACAGTACCTCCTGGTGCCCGAATTCTTTGACTGAGGTTTAAAATATCTTCAAGACTTTGCAGATCGGACTGGAAACTGTCACCTGATATATAATTCAAAGTTGTAGGATCACGTGAGCAACCTGGAGATGAAAGTGAATTTGATGTATCACCTTGTTCTTCCTCCTGACTTATTTCATGCACACGTGTCTCTACCGCAAGCATCTGTTGGTGAAGATCTTTAATCCAGCGCTTCGATTTCTGTCTCTCGTCTTCAGATAAGATCAATTTAAATCTAGGATCTAAAAATATTCCCATTAAAAAAGCCTTGTTATCTAACAGAGTTTTTTCTCGCCTTTCCATAGCGGCCACTAGATCGTGTGCTAAGGATAAATTAATTTTTTGAGTTTTTGTCTTGCAAATCATCCAAATAGAGTAAAAATCACCTACAGTAAGCTGTTCTTTTTGAAGTCTTGCAGTGGCTTCTTCAGATGGCTTTAAGGTATTAAGAATATTATTTATTTCAATCCACACATTTACATTTAGTATTTCGCAAATTTCGTCACAGTTGTCGCAAAAAGTTTTAAGTTCTTTTAATCTTTCTAACATATAGTACGTAGAGGACCATCTAGCATCTAGAGTATTTAAGTGAAATTAGGGTGTAATTATTTGTGAAAACTTAATTTCAATACATAAAGACTCAGGATTATTGTTATCCGGGAAAAATAATCAACCAAAGTACAAGACCCGATGTCACCGCCGGTAACCAAAAACGATCAGCTGACGTTCAAACTGGAATAATACGGGGAGTATTGTTACTTTTATTTTATTTAATAATAGCACACATTAGTCTCTTTAACTGGTATAACACTCAGTCTAAGAACAATTTGACTGGATTAGCTCGCAGCTTAGGTTCTAAATCGTTTTGTTCACATAGTAGAAACGAAACGAAACGAAGTAGAGATTAGTCCATAATTCTGTTATTTTGTTTTAAATTCAATGATATACGTGTTCATAACGTCCATAATAGTAATATTTTCATTATTATTATAGTTTTAAACTGAGTTTTATCATAGATTCATTTTCTGAGTATCCTACCCACATTCAGTATTTTATCCTAAGGTAATCGAAAGCAACATATAATTCAAAAATCAAAAGCTTTCCAAGCCAATATAGAAGCCTACCTTATTTCTTTGAACAAACTAAACTGTCTTCCCCATTTTTTGTAAAAAAAAAATTTTTCCGCTCATATCTAATTTTTCTTTATTTTGCCTATTCTTTTGATTCTCACCGTTCCTTAATTTCTAATTTCAGTAAATATCTCTGAAACCATGCCTGTGATGACCCGTAAGGCGACTGCTCAGGATATGGAGCTTAAACTAAGAACGGCCCTCAAAGAACTTAAAGAAACGCAACAGCAATGCCAACTAATGTTGCAGGAGAGAGAGGAAGGTGAAGAGGAAGTAATGAAAATGGTACAGAAAAACACTTGCCTAAAACGGGAGCTGGTAGACCTTAGTCAGCAATACCAAGATGTTGTTGATGAACGCGACCAACTGCGGGTTGTCACGGACAGTTTCAAAAACTGTAGTAACTTATATGAGGAGGCTTTAAGTAAGGTTAGGAGTCTAGAAGATGAATTGGTACATGCTCATAGTCATAATCTTAAGTTGCAGAATGAATTGAAATGTTCCCAGGTTAGGGAAACAAACCATTTATATAATGAATTATTACATTCAAATTGTAACCCTCAGGCTATACCTACTATTGACTTAACTGAAGATTCCCTTTTAAAACAAAATAATAGCTATGAAGTTAGTCATAAGATAATAAAAAAATATGCAAAGCTTAATAGAATAATAAAAAAATGTGATCGGTACAGAAAGCAACATAAACACTTTTCCAAAAATATTCCACTGAGGAAAGAACGTGTTCACCTTATTAATAAATTAAATAATTATCAGATTAAATTGGAGGATAGTAAAAAAATCTATGAAATTGATACACAGCGCCTTCAAACTGAAATACAGGTACTTGAGGACCGACTTAATTCTCTTTATAATAAATATGTGAGTTCTCAATTACAAATTAAAGAACACATCCTAGCTGCAAATAAGTTGGTGATGTGTCAGTGTACCTGTCAGACAGTACCAAAATTAAGTTCTGACCAGCCTGAGGTTACGGAGGACCCGGCCCAAGCTGACTGTGTGATAGCGGATGTTAAACAAGGTTTGTGTCAAGTGGACCAGCCTGAGACTTCTAGCATTCCATTTTTTATTAGTAATGATAGTGTTCATTCAGTTATGTTCTCAGATAGTATAGGAAGAGGTTTAGGTAAATTATTGAATAACAATCTCAGCTATTGTACTCATAATTATTGTATACCTGGGTCAAACTTCAAACAAATAATGGAATCAGTGACAAGATATGTATATAAACCAGAAACCAATATTACTGTGTTTATAGGTAACAGTTCAAATTTAAAAAAAGAACAAATAACTGACTCTGTAACTGAGATGTTAAAGTTAAACTGCAACAAAATAATACTGTGTGCTTTCCCATATTTTGAAAAATTGTCAAATAGACAAAATAATTATATTCACATGCTTAACAAGCATTTACATTTCTTAGTTAGTCATTACAGTGACAAAATAAAACTAAAACTATCTGCCCTAAGTTTTTATTTAGTGACTGGGCAACTAAAGGACTCAGAAAAAGTAGGGATAGACTTTATGAGTTGTATGGCCTTAAGCCTTTTATTAACACTGAAACTTTTAATAAGTATGTATCTACCTACTCCAAAATTTATAAAAATACTTGTAAGGTAGCTAAGGCTTTATACATAAGCAATAAGGTAAAAACAGCAGACAATAAAATAAAAACGGTTTGGAAAATTATAAATAATGAAACAAATAGGAACAAAAAACATAACACTGATTACAGATTGCAGACGCCTCACGGACTTATTAGCGATAACAAAGAAGTTGCTCAAGAATTTGTAAATTTCTTTACAAGTATCCCTGTTAAAACTACTGAAGCCTTAAATTCCTCGCCTTCGCTTGCTTTTGATTTATTACAGGCAAACGTATCAGCCTGCGCGACTGAATTTAATTTTAAACATATAAACCCCATAGTAGTAATAAAAGCTTTTAAACAAATCAAAATTAAATTGACCGAAGATCTATGGGGATTGTCTATCAAGGTTTGTACCTCAATTATCGAGACTGTAGCGCCGTACTTAGCTTTAATATTTAATTTGTGTGTCGATCAAGGAGTCTTTCCAGACCTAATGAAATTCAGTAAAGTGATACCACTTTTTAAATCTGGGGATAGTAAAGACACCAATAATTATAGACCAGTGTCCGTGTTGCCAGTGTTTAGTAAGGTATTTGAAAAAGTAATGCTAAATCAGATGCTCAGTCATTTTAACACGAATAACATCTTACATGATAAACAGTATGGTTTCACCAAAGGACGTTGTACAACGGACGCTGGTGTCACCTTACTAAAGCATATCTTTAATGCGTGGGAGGACGCACAGGATGCCATAGGTGTCTTTTGTGATCTCTCTAAGGCGTTTGATTGTGTTGATCACGATACATTACTCCTGAAGCTCGGGCATTACGGACTAGGCAAAACAGCGTTAAACTTAGTCAAATCTTATTTGAATGATAGACAGCAATTAGTTCACATAAACGGTGTCAATTCGTCGGGATTAAACGTAAAAATGGGCGTCCCCCAAGGCTCTATTTTGGGTCCTTTCTTATTTTTGGTTTATATTAATGATTTACCTTATTTATTGCAACAAAATCTTGATATGGTGTTGTTTGCTGACGATACCTCTTTAATTTTTAAGATAAATAGAAGGACGAACAATGTTAATGACATAAATAATGCCCTAATGCAAGTCCAAAATTGGTTCACGGCGAATAATTTAGTTCTAAATGAAAAGAAAACAAAGTGCATAAGATTTGCCTTACCTAATGTCAAAAGCAGTGATTGTGACATATTATTGAACAAGGAAAAACTAGAATTCGTCGATAAAACGGTTTTCCTGGGAATTACGCTTGACCCCAGGCTACAATGGGGCCCTCATATAACATCTCTTTCCGGACGGCTAAGTTCAGCAGCATATGCTGTTAGAAAAATCCGCCAACTAACGGATGTCGATACCGCGAGACTGGTATATTTTAGTTACTTTCACAGTATCATGTCTTACGGTATTTTACTATGGGGACGGGCTGCAGACATCGAGTCTATTTTTATTCTGCAGAAAAGAGCCATCAAAGCGATATATAATCTCCGCCGGCGCGATTCTCTCAGGGAACTGTTTAAGAATATTAACATCATGACGGTACCTTGTCAATACATTTACGAAAACATCATGTATGTCAGAAAGAATTTACATCTTTTTAGTAAAAGAGGCGAGAGACATAATTATAGTACTAGAAATAGGGACCAGTTAGTTCAACCAGGCTTCAGACTGGCTAAAGTAGCCTCATCTTTCATGGGGTACTGTTTAAAATGTTATAATAAGATACCTCCCCATATATTAGAACTAAATGAGACGAAATTCAAGTCTTGTATTAAACGCACACTATGCAGGCAAGCATATTATAAGTTGGGGGATTATATTGAAGATAAAAATGCTTGGCTGAATGCTGGTCCTGCGTCCTGCTCCACAGCCACTAGAGAGCCCAAACTAATCTGTAAATAGTTCGGAAACATTGTTGGACCGGCTGAAGATTGTAAGAAAAATTTGCATTGTTAGAATCAACTTACTAAGCATTGTATAATTTCAGCCATTAACAGCACATGTGTGAGTACTGTGTACCTTTAACTTTAATAATCAGTTTTAGGTATGTTTTTGACTTGAATGTACCCTGGCGGTTGGGAGTGTCATGCTCACTCAAAAGTCTAGCTGATGGTGGCGTATGCGTTGGATCATTTGGCTCCCTTCAAAATGGTTGAGCCGAATGGTGCTGGCGCATGCGTCATGTTCGTGAACGGGCGCCGTCAGTCGGGACTGGTCATTTCTTAGCTGCCATGGTTAATTTTAATTATTTCTTTGAATTGTTCCTCTTTTATTCCGGACGCTTTTATCCTGCTCGTTTTTTACATCGTTCTCACATGTATGTATAATGTCAACCCGATGTAAATAAATCTTTGTAAAAAAATATTATTTTTAAAAGAGTGTCCGTGGAGTTTCTTGCACGTTCTTCTCCATAGAGATCTACGCTTTGGAACGTGCAAATAGCTTCAACTTTTTGGACCGACCGACCTTGACAATTCAAAAGTGCCTGTAAATGGTTTAATTGAAATAAATGCTTGAATTTTGAATTTTTGAATTTAGTGCTGCAATCAAGAATTGGCTTTTTTAATTTTTCCAATCTTATCTTCAATTTCATAAGTGGCCGACGTAGTATTCTTACAACACTACGACATTTTTCAATTACAACTTCATGATCATGTTTTAGAACGTCTTTAATGCACAATTGCAGAGTATGTGCTGCACACGCAATCTGTCGGACCTCGAACAAATTTCCTATTTCAACGTTTTCATTAAGAATTGATGCATTAAAAGATTCTAGACCTGATTCGAAGTTAAGATTGTGATATTGTAGTTCGTCTTCATCTTCACTATCACTGTTTTCTGTAACAGTCGCACTGTTATCTAATTCTTGATTTAAAAGCTTTGAAATTTTTATGTAGTTTGAACCATTATCTGTCGTCAACGAATAAATATTGTGTAAATCAATTCTAAAATTCGCCAGTACGTCTAAAAGTGTAGACTTCAAATTTTCTGCGGTTTGACTGCAGAATATTTCTTTAAGGGCCAGATTTCGTACCACAATTTTAGTATTTTTTATATATTGTATATTTATACCGATGAACTGCCGGTCCATACATGTAGCTGAGTCCATCTTCACAGATACAAGCTTTTGTGCCACTTCTGCTGCTAATTTTTCATGAATCGTGTATGCTTTTTCTTTTATTAACATTCTAACCTTTTTGCTGTTCGCTTCCTCTACAAAATCAGCGGATATCAAAGCTTTCATCTCTCTAAATGCTTTATCTTCAAGTAATGAGAACGGTCGTCCATGAATTGCTACAAGTTTAACGCAACAGTCTAATAACTTAACGCGCTTTTTCTCCTTTTCCTCGTCTTTTCGGTTTTTACTTGTAGGCTCGTTCGCTTTAGTAGTCATATTTTTGTTAATAGTCAACACCTCTTGATATTTGTCTTCATGTTTTAATCGTAGATGATTCTGTAAATTACTCGCATGGTTACCCTGGAAATAAGTAATAAGAATAATTTATTTCGTGGCAGGACACGATCTGCTTAAAATTAATTGGTTTAACCTTAACCTTTTTATAACATATTTCTATATAACCATATTTAGTGTATTTTATAATTTTCTTCGTACATTTTATGACGATATAATACCAGGCTACCGCCACCGCCGTGAGCAGCGACACCCGTCAGTCGGAGTGGCGCCAGCGCCTCGCGAATTTGTAGGCATTTATCGCTGTAGGTACGGCCGAGTGGCGGTTGCCTGATATTAGTTCCTGGTTAATAGGATGCGCACGCACTTTATACCATCCATCCAATCTGACACTCTCTTCCGCTCCGTACATAGCGAGAGGAGACATTAGATGACTTCACACCCAAAAAAAATTGGTCTCTCGTTTAAAGTAACATACTGTATATGTATGTCATCATCATCATCTTCATGCCCTTTTCCCAAGTTATTTGGAGTCGGCGCAACACGTTTTCTTCTTCCATTCTACTCATACATATACAGTAGGTATATGTATACACATAAATAAGAAAACATACTGTATATGTATACCTACACATAAATAAGAATTTTCTGGTTAATACCCTTTATCATCGTTCAGCCAGAAGGCATCCACTGCTGGTTTTAGGCATCCCCTTTGCCATCCAAAGCTTCGTTTCTTAGTAGGTAGATACCTACCTACCTACTTCTATTCCTAGTAGGTACAGTTCGGACACCGGATCTCGGCGGGTCTGAAGTTAGGCTCCCGCAATTTTAGCGCTTGATAACTCGTAAAAAAATAAACTTTTTAAACAAATAAACGTAATTTGCAGTTCATAGTGCAGTTAAAAACTGTTATAAAGCATTTATTTCTTTAATACCCTTATTTTTGTTAGAATTTTCAAGCGCTAAAATTGCGGGAGCCTAACTTCACACCCGCCGAGATCCGGTGTCCGAACTGTAGGTAGATATCAAAGGATTTTGGAATGGTGGCTTTATAAGTAGGTACCTACCTATCTAGGTAAAATATAAAGCCACCATTCCAAAATTCTTTGATCAACATCGGTTATAGTTCTACTCTAAGCAGGTACCTAGTAACTTCATAAAATAAGAATTAAAAAAGACTGCGGTAGGTAACCTACTTAACGGATAGGTAGGTGCGAGCAATAGGTAAGTAAACACAGCCCGCCTATCCCACTGGCACTTGACGCGAGCTGATTCTTCGAGCTAAATAAGTAGATAGGTAAGTCTGTACCTATAATACTTACCTACATTAAATCGAAAACAGTAGGTACCTAGTAGAGAATTTATCATACTGCTTTTAGACGAAAACTAAGTATTATTTCATAAATAAGTCGAGAAATAAATAACAAATTAATTAAATGACGTTAAATAAGCAGGAGTTACTTACTTTTAATTTATTTCCGCATTCCTTGCACGAGCTGAATTTGGCACTTTCATCAAAATTAAAATATCTATGCACAGCGTTCGATATTCTACGAGGCATCTTCAAAAATTCACGTCACTCCAATTAAATACAAATGAATCCGTACCGACCCGAATGACAATTACCGGAGCAATGATCAATGTGCATGAAGTAGGTAAACAAACAATGCGAACTTGCAAAGCGTCGCGTCGTTGTGCGGGCGGTGGCCGTCGTCAGCGACATCCTATATCTATTTCTTTCTATCATATAAGTGCGTTAATTCTTGAAAGAGACGGCGCGTGCGGCGAGCGGCATGTTTGTGTGTACGTGTGAGTGATCGCGACGCCGCGACCGCCACCGCAGTTGATGTATTATTTTGAACTTTATGCACATATACCTTTATTTTTCTGATTAGTAGTAACAGAAATGATTCGGTTAACAGATATATTCCTATTATCCGATTTACGGTTGTGTTCATAAACTCAAATATTTGTCGATTCTGTTAACCGAAATTATTACGTAACAGATAGTTTCTGTTAACCGATAGATGAAAAGGTTAATAACAGATACATTTCAGTTATTAACCCTAACCGTCCGTTCCCTGGGTCTAACACATGCACCAGCGAGTCCCATCCGCAGTCGGCTATCTGATGTGGCCTCAGCGCATTCCAGTCGAGTCCATATGAGAATTATAATAAGTTTTAATACTCACTTCAGAAGCATTCTCAGGCCAAAGACCTAGGTGTAAACACATGCACCAGCGAGTCCCATCCGCAGTCGGCTATCTGATGTGGCCTCAGCGCATTCCAGTCCAGTCCATATGAGAATTATAATAAGTTTTAATACTCACTTCAGAAGCATTCTCAGGCCAAAGACCTAGGTGTAAACACATGCACCAGCGAGTCCCATCCGCAGTCGGCTATCTGATGTGGCCTCAGCGCATTCCAGTCCAGTCCATACGTGAATTCTGAGTGATGCCTTATCGTTTCTAGAGGCTCACAGCCGCGTTTGAGATCCCATATCCTGAGGAAAATAAGGAAATACATTTAGGAATTGAAGTGATTGTGGTTGCTATTTTACTATTTTATTTTTACTCTCTTTTCCTAGGTAGATAAATTCTAAAGCCTGCTGGTTAATATCAGTAATGTCGGTCAATAAAGTAATTACACAATGTGAGTCTTTATAATTTGCACATTTCAAAAAACTATTCCAAATTTTAACGACGCCAGACGTTAAAAAAAAATCGATTAATTTTGCTCTGAAACAAACTCCATAATGATCGGAAAATAATTAGCCGTCCTTATAAAATGAAAAAAGTGTAAATAAAGTACCCTCAATTAAAATAAACAGGTTTTCTTCTCAGAGATTTTTTTAACAAAAATCTGTTTTCTTTTCAGACAGTAATCGTAAAATTGCTCAAAAAGACGCCCCGATTACCTACCTATAGAATATTCTTCATTAAATACGCTACCGATTAGTAAAAATTGCATGTTTCATTGCAATAGGTGATTTAGTTGAAAAGTTACACAGTTTTGTTTGCACTGGGGACACAGTTGTGAACAAACTTTTTGAGAAATCGATATAAATTAAAAAAAAGGATTTTTGATACGTTTTCTGTCGGTAAAATAAGGAATAGTTTCCCTCATTTTCGCATGTCCACATTATAAAGACTCACAATGTATAGGAAATGGGAAAAACTACATGTGGCAGCACAGAAATGTCATTGTCAAGTATACTTTACCTATAACTTGCGAAATTGCAACGAAATGCGACACTAGACGGCATAGTCAACACTGCACGTTTCCCATAGAAGCTTCGAGAGGTAAGACCTAACCAGTTTGTGTAGAAATAAAATTATTACCTTGTAGTAAAATCATAAGAGCCAGCCGCTAAGATTGACGGCGCATGAGGAGAGAACTGCACTCGTCTGACCGCACATTCACACCCTGAAACAAAGACGCAGCCAATTAGAATCTATACTAATATTATAAAGCAGAAGAGTTTGTTAGTTTGTTTGGTTGGTTGAACGCGTTAATCTCAGGAACTACTGGTCCGATTTGAAAAATTATTTCAGTGTTAGATAGCCCATTTATCGAGGACCATTTATATATCATCACGCTACGCGGACGAAGTCGTGGGCAGAAGCTAGTACCTAATATTTAAATATCCGTAAGAATTTTATAAATACCACAATAGGCTACAAGAGTCAAGTCCATGGGTAAAACAAAAAAACTATTAATAGGCTAGTTTCCACCATCAACAAATTGCAAATCTATTTAGTCCGTCAGTTAGAGTATTGAAAAATAATGGACAAGTATATTTTTGTTTTTGTAAATCAATGATTATTGACAAAGATAAAACGCATCAGTATGCACAAAAAATTATACGACAGCGTGACGTATTGAGAATTTTAAAAGCATCGTATCTTCTTCTATTTTGTTTTACGTAACAAAATAAAAAAAAACTGGTCAAATATGTTTTGATAATCTATGTGAGTCCGTCAGATAGATCATCAAAAATGTTTTTCAATGGACGAGCCTATTCTGACAGAACAAAAACCAAATATAGGAAATATAACAGGACCAGGCCATGTCAGTGACTTCTACTAAAGTTACGTAGCGACAACAAATAAACACAAATTCAATCAACTCAAAGTTACATAGACGTGTGTTACGAAACTAACGAGCAATTTCACTTGGACGGGTTATACTTTAGCGACATGCGCTGTCGGCTAACGTTTTGTGGCGTCTGATTCATTGAACAAACATTTTAACCAATTGAATGTGTGTTTACAAACTTTTTAGCTTCTCGTGGCGGGGACTATACATATTATGGCATAACGTCCGAAAAACATGTTATTCTTTGTGTTTAAAACCTATAAAAAAAAATACTGTTCTTTATAATAATGCAAAATTGTTCCATATTTTTTCAGTTGACGAAAAGTTGATCAATGGAACATTGTAATCTAAACGACACAATGTCGCATTATTAAAGACTAACACAGAATTACAAAACTAGCCTGTTTTGTCAGTTAACAATAATAATAGCATAATTGTGGTACCTTTGAGTGTAAACATGGGTGAGGTGAGCCTCCTCAGATCCCACCCTCGGATAAGACCGTCAGAGCCAGCTGTTGCGAGAGCATGCGTTTCTGTTCTACTCCAGTCACATGACAGCACCTGCAGATTAAATGATTAATTCAATAAAAAAACATAATTATCATCAAAGAATATTATCCCGGACTGGTCCCGTTTCAATTTCGTTTCGTTTCTTCCTAGCAAGACAACAGGAAACTACCTAAGGGCTAATGGTATCACAGAAGGGCTAAAACAGTTTAGTATTTCTGTAAATTACAACTTTTAAAACACAGATCAAAATTAAGCTCTAACTACCAAATTATAAGGTTCAATTTACCTCAGCATCATGCGCCTTCACCACGGCCGCAGGCCTAGAAGGTTCGGAACAGGTCCACAGTTTGAGGTGTCCATCTCCAGACACAGACGCAAACGTCGCCGGCGAGTGAGGCGAGAAAGCGGCCGTGTAGACCAGTTGAGAATGGCCCACGAATGTGCTGAGGCAAGCTTCGGATTCGGGGTCCCACTGAAATGGTTTATAAGGAAGGGTAATCAATATGAATGGTATGGAATCAAATTAAAAAATAACATTGTATGGGTTAAAGTAATAGTGTATGAGTTAATGGAGTGTCATCTAATAATAGGGAATATGCATAAAAAAAATATTTATTATCTATAAACTTTATCTAAAAATATACAAAAATATATTACTAACAGTGGAAATAGAATCAAAATTGCTCGAAAAACAAACGAGATATAATTAATTTAAACAAATATATCTGTCCCTCTCGCGAAAACGCTGTTTTCTATGGCAGATGTACCTATAGACGTCACGTAATGTGACGTCAAATTCCATGTCGGACTTCTCGTTCTAAAAGTAATCTTTGAAGCGTTATAACTTCATCGCTGATGAAGATATTTAAAAAAAATATTTTCTAGTGTTTACTGGAGCTTATAAGTAATCCATTTTATAAATAAAAAAATCGCGTGTATATTCCCTATTACTTGAATTTTGTAGCTGCATAAGTTAGTCAGTTATAAGTTATAAATTCAAGCTAGTGAGCGATAAGATTTCATCAATATTCTAATGAAATTACCTGTGACAGATGGACTAAAAGTGATCCTATAGGTAACCCTTCATGTGTCTTAAGGATGAACTGTCAAATTTCTCGCTTATTTACGACACAAACAATGGCAGCGACCAGCAGCCAACGGGTGACGTAACAAATGCGAGAATTTGAAAATTCGTCAAAATTAAAAAAATTCAAAAGTCATTTATTCAAATTAGGCTGAGAGCCAGCACTTCCTGAACGTCAAGTTTTACAAAAGGTACTCCCCCAAAACGCCCGCCCGTCACCACTTCCAAGTGTTTTAGCAGTGGAGAAGAAGTGGCCAACAAACTCCCCAGCAACACAACTGTCTGTTACGTTTTAGGAACTACAATTTTACAATAATTAGTATACAAAGTAAAGTAAAATTAATTCATGACACAAAAAAATAACATTATTTATCACTTGTCAGATGAAGGGATATACATATCAATATTACTTTAAGGCACCTAAAATAATTCGTTTGATGTAGATTCGTTCAAATAGTAATATCATATTCCAACACACTAACAATTAATGAAAACAAATGCTGAATGAAGGTACGAGTACTTATAGCTAAGTCGCTGCACAAACAGACACTTTTTGCTCACACTTAATAGACACAGCACACCATCACTCATAGAGTGGGTTTTATAGTCTTTGCCATCACAGGAAACCATAGTTGCTGTGTCCTGTAACATCTGCACAGGGAGTGGCTAATTTCATTCAGGTTATATATAGAAATCAAATATACATTGGTAGCTTGTATCCGACTCAAGACACAAAAGTGTCTACGTTTGCGCAGCCCTTAATGGTCTGGGATTCAATAAAATTATTCCCTAAGGTACTAATACTAGCCAAAGGGCCACTCACCAACTTAACAGTGGTATCCCAGCTAGCACTAAGCAGATGAGTCCTGGGCCAGTCCACGGAGCAGACCTCACTGGTGTGTGCCCTCAGCACCCTCAGTGGGGCTGCACACCCAACCCTCCACACTATGACTGCTCCGTCTCCCGCACCGCATGCTGCTGCACTCTCGGTTGTGCCTGACCAGGTCTGGAAAGGACATTATGATGTACATGAAAGATCTATGGTTAAAACCTATCACTATATTTAGATACATAGGCACAACATATATGTATACATCACATCAAAAACTGAAAAGACTTCAGTAGCACAGTACCTACACAAAACTGATCAGAAAATACCTTAGGTGTTGAGGATTGTATAATTATTACAGGCCACAGGTCCTCTAATAAACACTTGTTAGTCACAGACACACAACCCACTCTGCAGAACCTGCATGGAGGAGAACAAGACAGCAGCTCATCTGCCCCTTAAGTTGCCCAGGGCAAAGTACTTCGGAATCCCATGTCACATACCAGCTAATGCATTACTGGCGTTTTTGCTGCGGTGAATAAATTAACAACCCATACGAAAAAAAAATTGGACTTTGCATTGCAAACATCAGAACAACTTACATGACATACCCTATCACCTACAAGAAAACTATCTGACTGAATAGCTCTCTCATAGCCATATGATGACATATTATTAGCTTCTTAACAACAACATGTCACAATGCAATAAAAAAAAAATGATGGAAGGATGTTAATGGAAAATCTGTAATGATAGCTCTAAGTTTTAAAAATAAATAAATACCGTTTACTCAAATTATGCTGAGAATTAGTACTCTTTGAACGCCAAATTGCATGGTTGAATAAGCATTGTCTTCTAAATACTCCAAGGTAACTCAACATGAGAAAACTGCTTTGAAATAAATTAGAACAATGACCATTGAGTAACACCATGACAATGACATTTACCTAAACAATAGTAATTGTATACAATACATGCAGTAATGTAACCACATGCAAAACAGAACACAAACAGTACCTACAAAAAAGAAATACAAATTCAAAAACAGAACTAGGTGAACATAGACAACATAAACCACAGCTATTCCAACATTATCTGCTCATTTTTTTTAGTTATTCGCCCCCCCCTTAGTATAAAAAAAGGCTTCCCCTACTATTTCAAGCATTGGTGAGACTTCTTTACAGTTCTGTTGAAAGAGATTTCATGAAAACACAACATTACACAAAGTATGCAGACACATCAATAGAATAACTACCGGTACTTTATCTAATATATAAAAATCTGGTGTTACAGTGTTTGTTTCGGAATCACAGATTTTTTTGAAATATTTTTTTGTATACTAAAGGTCTAAGAATAAGTTCTAGGGTACTTTTTTTGGGAACATTAAGTGCACCTGGTCAGCTAGTTGTATATAAAATAATAACACAACTCTTTCACAATAATAATCTAATTGCATGGATAAAATGGCAATCTTTACGCTGACAGAGATATCTTCCAGACAGACCTTGGGTGAGCTGAATGTATTTTAACATAAGAGAAAAAATAGGATTGTTTTACTAATTAAAAACTTAAACAACTTTGTCACAAAACTGACCTCCCATTACATGATAAATCCCATACTTAAATTAACCAGGAACTTAACTTAATTGTCTATAAATAAATTAAGTAATGCTAACACACGGGCCTAATCCAATTATGTGATGATGCAAATGTTAGGTAGGTAAGTATGTATATGTCTTGTGGGGCTTCACTGTGTGAATATACTGATGCTGTTTATGTTTTTATAATATTCTCTTGGTTATTTTTAGGGCTGAGACTATAGAGATGGCATTATTTTGCCAGCGCCTGCAAATTAAAAGAACATTAGTAAGACAATACAACTTTGTCCCGATAGGGCCTTAAGGTCGTTGACAGGTTAAGAATTAATGTTTCTATCATTGATTTTGACTCTGTCACCTCTGACCTAGACGAGTCAAGAGCAAAACCAACTCAAATAAAAAAGAAGATGTTGGGTTGAGCTTTGTGATATTTCTAGACAGCAACAATGATAATTATGAATTCAACTGATTTGCATCCATAGATACACCCTGCATAGCATTCAAACATTGGTTTGTGTCCATACACTCAATATCAGATTCAGTTGAAAACTATCATGAGGCAACTACTGGTTGTCTGGCATATTGCTAAACTGGACTAATTTAGAGCAGCCATGAGACACATATTGTTGTTATTTTAAAATTAAGTTTCTTTTTTTCTGGTCCTACATTATGTGTACCACCAGTAAAAGAAAGTGACCAAACATATTTAATTAGCACACCAAATAAATATGTTTTGTCTCTTTGTTAGGTATATGATAAGACATTTGGAAAGCAGGTGTACTTAAAAACATTTGATGTTCAGATTAGACCAAAAGTTACTATTGCTAAGCTTGATCTCTTCAGACATTTTTGCTAATACATTCCATATTTTATTTATGTCTTCTAATTAGAATAAAAAATGAGACCAGTATTTATCAATACAGATAAGATAGAAAAAGTATTCAAGGATTAGTAAAGTACTAATAAATTGTTATCATTCAATATAGCTTGGACTCAATTTCAGTAGGTAGGTAGCAAGATAAAACCAACTTACCACATCAAACAGTCCGTCGCTCCACTCTAGTTTCTGAACTTCAATCAAGCCGCTACCATCGGGAGACAGTTCCAAGAAGAACAAGGTTCCACCACCAGCTAAGCCATAGTACTGGCTGGTTGCAACCGCAAGGGTATCCGGCCTTGTCCGAGAAAAACGGACACTGTAGCCGTGACGGCCAGGCGTCAGGAACGTTGGCATGCTGATGGTATAGCTGAAAAATAAATTATAACAGTTCTGAAAAGCACCCTAACAAAAGGCTGCACATTTATCGTCAATTTAACTTACAATTTTCCAACCTAATACGTCACATTGCTTTACATTAAACTGTGAAAACACTAAGTTGAGTATCTAGGTCAAGTTGTATTAGAATCCTATTAGTTTTCGCTGTGTAAATAATATTATAATCCCCAATTAACGCTACATAACCTTTCGAGGCTGTCACAACAAATGTCAATTTTTGACGTTTGGCAAGGTAACGCAACGATTTTTCACCTAAACTTAGTGAGGGGACATCAAATCGATTCCAATACGAGTATGCGTCATACGGCTTAAATCTTATTAGTACGCCTACGAACAAAATCCAATTAGCCGGTTAAAGTATTCTGCAGGAAACCTCACATGTTACCTATATAAAAGCAACATTTCCTGAACCAAATCATTTCTGGTGAACACCTCAAACCTTCACACTCAGCTTATTCAATCTAATAGCTTGAATAAACTTTATTCTTCTACTTATTTCCCTTTATTAGTCCCCTACTACAAAATCCAACATCATGTTGGACTACTTCGCTTTGGCGTTTGTGGTTGCAGTAAAAGTATTTAAGAAAACTACTCCAAATGGAAAAGTTACGGTTTACCTTGGCAAGCGTGACTTCATTGATCATATGGATTACTGCGATCCCGTAGATGGCGTTGTGGTGGTGGATACCGAATACCTGAAAGGAAGAAAAGTGTATAGCCAGGTGCGTTTATTACTACGCAAAGTGCAGTGTTCAGTGAAATTTAAAAAGTGCAGTGTGTGCAGAACAGATTTTTGCCTAATTTGTGCATATCCTTATTGTTGTTTGTTCTTGTTTAGCTCGTGACCACGTACCGCTACGGTAGGGAGGAAGATGAAGTGATGGGATTGAAGTTCTCCAAGGAAATGGTTATCGGCCAGGACCAAGTTGTACCAATGATCAACTCTAAAATGGAACTAACACCAGTACAGGAGAAGCTGCTGAAGAAGCTTGGGCCTAATGCTTTTCCTTTTACTTTCAACTTCCCTGATCTGGCCCCAAGCTCGGTAAAATAAAACTATATTTTCTCTTTCACTATACAAATGAAAAAGAGAGGCTCATATATTAACATCCATCTTTAGGTAACACTGCAGCCCTCGGAAGAAGATCAAGGCCATCCTATGGGTGTTGAATACTGCGTCAGGACTTACGTCGCTGAGCAGGAAGACCAGAAGAGCCATAAGAGGAGCTCAGTCACCCTTGCCATCAAGAAGGTATTTTTTATAATCAACCAATGGATCTCTAATAAAAAACACTAATAAAACTTGAGTTTACCACAATTTCAAACATTTAAATGATAAAATATGTATTTTTTTTATCTAGCTCCAACACGCCCCAACTTCTCGTGGCCGTCGTCTCCCTAGCTCTCTTGTGAGCAAGGGATTTACTTTCAGCAATGGAAAGATCAACCTTGAAGTCACTTTGGATAGGGAGATATACTATCACGGCGAGAAGGTCGCTGCCAACGTCATCGTGTCCAACAACTCCAGGAAATCTGTCCGCAATATCCGTGCGATGGTTGTGCAGCATGTCGAGATTACTATGATCAACTCTCAGTTCAGCCGTCATGTGGCCTCTTTGGAAAGCCGCGAAGGATGCCCTGTCACTCCTGGAGCAAGTCTGTCTAAGACATTCTACTTGGTGCCTTTGGCTCGCAGCAATAAGGACATTCGTGGTACTTAATCATATACGTTTTCATGAAGTACTGTTCTGAAAAATTTCTGAGAGGCATATCTATTTAAATTTGTTCAACAGGTGTGGCTTTGGACGGACACCTGAAGGAAGATGATGTCAACTTAGCTAGTTCTACCCTTGTTCCTGAAGGCAAATGCCCAGCTGATGCTATTGGTATCGTTGTCTCTTACTCCGTGAGGGTCAAGCTGAACTGTGGAACTCTTGGAGGAGAACTAGTCACTGATGTGCCTTTCAAACTACTGCACCCAGCTGAAGGTAAAGTCTGCGTCAAAAGTTGAGTTGAAGCGCTCTTATTGAATATTTTTCTCATGTTTTGTTGAAATTACAGGCTCTGTTGAACGTCAACGCTTCAATGCAATGAAGAAAATGCAATCAATCGAAAGACACCGTTACGAAAACTCTCTTTACACCAATGAGGAAGAAGATAACATTGTTTTCGAAGACTTCGCCCGTCTTAGGATGAACGAGCCCGAGTAAAGCATATACTTTAAAGTTAAACAAAAAAAAATCAGAAAAAAAAACAGAAAATACAAAAAAAAATGTAATTAAGCAAGTCAGCATCAGAGTATTTGTGTCATTAACATCAGACGAAATAAATAGAACATTAAAATCTCCAAATAGATCAGCAACAACAAGATCGCATCTAATAACTTAAACTGTAAACGTCATTTTCATCAGATGTTGTATTCAATCATCCAGTTTTAATAATCAAAAAATATATAAAAATATATCATATTATCATGAATAAAGAACACATTGTACTCTCGTGTTTAAAATTGTGCGAATATAAAAATGTTTCTGTACCTTCCTGTAATCCTCTTATTATAAATTAAACTTCACCAGAAACTCTTGGTTTTTATTACACCTTCGCTTTTCCTTGAACTGTGCACTGGTTCTAATAGTATGAAGTATCTACTAGTACGACTTGTACACCACTGACATAGGACCGAAGATGCAATAGAAGTAACGTGCGTATTTGCATATTTCATTGTTACTCGATTAAAAGGGTTTTGATTTCCCCGCCCTATTTGGCGCCCCATGCATAGATTATAAAAGACGATTATGCAAAGGCGTTGTACATGTCAGCCGTAGTCCGGTCATGTGTATTTGACTTAAACTGATCTTACTACAAAAAAAAAGGTTTGGGTTGGCGTCTTGATGATACTGACGACTCGCCTAACAATATGCTGCAATAGCAATTTTATAAATGAGATAGACAATCGAAAAAGTAAGTAGGTAAGTAGATACTTATCATCAAGTTCTGTATATATACCTACCTACTCACGTTTTTAGAATAAGGGCCTTCTTTTAGCCTCGGGAGGGACGAAAACTTATCTACATGGCCATGTTGTCGGTTTCGAGGGCTGTGGTGATTTTTTTCCCAGGAGCCTTGGTCGGGGCAGTACCTGTAAAGCATAGGCTTCGTTTCTATCGTGGGAGAATCATTCATTAATGATCACCATCACCCTCGGTCCTTTTTGCTGATCTCATCTCAACTTTGACACCTGTCCCTGTCACACATAGCCTTTTAGAGCCCCGTACTAAAAAATACCTTACTTTTTCCTTGGTCAACTATTCTGACAAAACTTTATCAAGATTGCCTTCCTTCTAATTACCACGATCGGCTCAAACAAAAGGCGATTGAAAAATGTAAAAATAGTACCTACCTATATAAGTACCAAACCTAGGACTTAGGTACTTACTACATACACATACAGACCTACACAATCAATGAACTTGCGCCTCTACTTGTGTGACTGTAGGAACTTACAGTTTAGGATTGCTCTTGGAATTTCATACTGACTAGTCTTAGATTAGGCACAGGTTTATTTCCTCGTTTTATCTACATAGCTCATAGGTGTAGGTACTAAAGAGTTTGTCCCAATGTTCCATAGTTTTTGGAGAAAATACAGGTCTTTTGGGACTAGCCGAGCGGCAACATATTTCATACCCACCCAAGTAATCATTTAAAATAGTAGGTACGGTCCGACGGACACAGAAAGTTCGGCGGCTATAATCTCTCTCAAACTTCAATGAGGATTTTCGCTCACTATTTCCTTAACTTTTGCGATGTTAAATTCAGTCTTAAGCGTTGATGGCCGTCCATGGCCAGAGCGAGGCAAATCTTCTATCACATCTCAACCACTTTTAAACGCTTTGTACAGCCTTTCCGAAACTGTCAAAATTTCCCAATCAAATTTGAACCCAATCTAAGTGATAAAGAAGAATATCTAACAAAGAAAATTTCACAGATTGTTGTAGCTTGATGTGCTGGCGTCTGTACCACTCAGAAGCATGTGTTTTTGATAAAGTCCATTCACCGTTAGCCTTCTGTAACATTTTCAGTGACTGCGAACACGAAATTCCTTTGGCGATGCAAAATTTAAGACAATTTTTTGTTCGATGATTTTGCCCATAATGAAATTCGCAATACGCACTAGAAATGAGATAACTAAAAATAGCACTGTATATTTTTAATCTAAATAAAAGATATAACTCGAACTCCGCGCTAAAATAGGAAACAGTTGTGTCAATTTAACAAAAACAAAAAATTTCAGACGCTGAAGTCTAAATGTAAAAAATGCTCATTATATTAAAAAAAAACTACTCGGCCAAACTGAATGAAATTTTTACGGGAAGTATAAAGAACTAAAAAGAATCACAGAAATTGAATCAGAAATCAAGGAGTAGGTAATCGGTGTACAGACGCCTGCACATCAAGCTACAACAATCTGTCATTTTATTTGTTAGACTAGCTGACCCGCGCAACTTCGTCTGCATTACATTTTCCATTATTGCTCCGCTTCCCTTTGTCTTAGCGTGATGATATATAGCCTATAACCTTCCTCGATAAATGGGCTATTTAACACTAAAAGAATTTTTCAAATTGGACCAGTAGTTCCTGAGATTAGCGCGTTCAACCAAACAAAAAAACTCTTATGCTTTATAATATTAGTATAGAATTGCAACTTTATTGCTCAAGACATTTGGTTCAAATTTGATTGGTAAGATTTGACAGTTTCTGAAAGCCTGATGTGCTGGTGACTGTACTTACATGCTAAAAAATACCCAACGAAGAAAATTCTCCTTTTTGGAAGTCGTTATAAAATATGGATTTTTTAAAAAGCTTGTTCACAACTGTGACCCTAGTGTACACAAACCTGTGTAACATTCAATAAAACAAGTAGTTAGCCATTCCCATAAAATAAAAAAGTGGAAAATAACTACCCTCAATTGAAAATATGCATGTTATTTTAACAAGAATCGGTTTTTATTTGATAATTTTTTACAATAACCGTAAAATTTCTCAATTTATTAGTTTTTAAGTTTAGTTATTCTCATATTAGCTACCCAATAATAAAAATTGCATGTTTATAACACATTCATAACATTTTCTATCAAGGGTCAAAAGAAGGCACTCCGAAGGCGCCATTTATTTTTTTCTTAAGGATGATCGTAAAATTTCTCAAAGCGACGCCCGTCTTAGTAAAAAAAATACTTACCAATACAATGCGATTCAAATGAGAATAGGAACGTCAATGACCTCTATCTGTCAAATGTCTCTTGAAAAGTACGGTTTGCAAAGAAAACTTAGTTGCATATCAATAACGGTTATTTTACTTTGTATAATTAGGTAAGTAGTTAAGTCATAGATCAAATTTAAATAGAAACGTTCAATGGTATTGGAGTTTGTTTCATTGCGATAGATCGTTTAGTTGAAAAGTTACCTACGCAGTTTTGTTTACACTGGGGTCACAGTTGTGAACAAAATGCAAAAAAATACAAAAAAAAAAAAATGATTTCCATCGATAAAATAAGGTATACTTTCCCTCATTTTCGTATGTGCCCAATAAAGCTCACACTGTATAACGGGAGATCAACCTTCGTAGCTATATTTTATTTTTATTTTTTCTTTACTGTTTCAAAATTGTATGTAGTAAAAAGTACCTAGGTAGTTTAAGTTTTGTTTTATTAGAGTTTAAGTTTTTAATTTTAATGTTATGGGTGCTAATGCCTGACATAAACGATAAAATAAAATAAAAAAACTACGCGCTGGTAGAATCACGGGCGAAAGTTAGTTGAGCTATACCGTACAGCTAAGGAGTGGAATTCCCTGCCGGAGCCTGTGTTTCTTGATAGCTACAACCGGTCAAGAGTGAATAGGTTACTTGTTCTAGGCAAGCGTGCTCCATCTGAGACCGCATCATCGCTTAACATCAGGTGAGATAGTGGTCAAACATATGCTCAATAGTAAAAAAAACCTATAGCTAACTAGACATTGCAATATGTCTAGTTTACTAGAAACATATGAAAATATACAAAAATCATCTATACTAATACTAAAAAGAGGTAACATTTGTTTGTAAGTTTGTATGTAGGGGATAATCTCAGAAACTACTGGTCCGATTTGAAAAATTCTTTCAATATTAAATAGCCCATTTATCCGGGAAGGTTGTAGGCTATATATCATCACGTTAAGACTAAAAGGAGCCGAGCATTAATGGAAAATGTGACGCAGACGAAGTCGCGTAGGTCAGCTAGTAATCTATACTTCTATACTAATATTATAAAGAGGTAAACATGTTTGTAAGTATGTATGTTTGTATGTAGGGGGTAATCTCAGGAACTACAGGTCCGATTTGAAAAATTATTTCAGTGTTAGATAGCCCATTTATCGAGGAAGGTTATAGGCTATAAATCATCACGCTAAGACAAATAGGAGCGGAGCATTAATGGAAAATGTGACGCAAACGTAGTTGCGCGGGTCAGCTAGTAATATATAAAAATACAACCTTATAAAAATATATCTACTTTGCTACACTAAGTTACTCTAGGTGTGTTCCAGATCAATTAACATGGTCTAAATAAAGCCAAATTCAGTAGCAAGCAGGTAAGCACAAATATGTTAAACGGTTATGTTGTAAATTGTACGTAATTAGGTATTATGTTGTTACAACACGACATGTTCTGACGTGCTGTCGAGTATCGACCCAAAAAATCTGCTACCGAAATCGTAAGTAAATTCAAATTTAATAGCGACTCTAAAGGTAGGTTAAGGCACGGCGCCCACTATCGGTGGGCATCGGTGCGGCTCGGTACAGCTCGGGCGCCTTACGGCGGCTTCGGGCGCCTTAATGCGTCTTCGGGCGCCTGAGAGCTACCTCGGCAGTCGTCGGCTCCAAGTTTCTCTTCTTCTTCAGTAAGATGAACAATGAGAACTAAGTCCCAATCCACCATTATAAATACACACGCACAACTGTTTTCACGTAACGTTACGACTGATCTGCGATGTATCTGCCGCCCGAACTATTATAATTCTGAAACTACCAAAAATCAGCTACGGCGTCCTTAGGTGTGCTTACGCCCGAAGCCGCCGTAAGGCGCCCGAGCTGTACCGAGCCGCACCGATGCCCACCGATAGTGGGCGCCGTGCCTTAAGGTGCAAAATACGTCATCCTTCACACCTTGAATTGCTGTCTTTTATAAATTTTGTTTCTGCCGCTAGTTTGAAATCTACTTGTTAGTAGGGCTAGCATAAATTGGAATGTCTCTGAGGCTCACAGGACAGAACAGGCAATAGAAACTTTTTGTTTTAACCGATTTCAGTTGGAAACTCTGAAAAAAGAAATGACGGATATCTTTAATTAATTTAAAGCCTAAGCAAGGGTAGACTATCGCACCAAGGGTCCGCACAACCAATTCTGAAAAAAAAAAATGCCTACCGCTTATTACTCTTTTCTCATTACAAAACAGGTCGGACAAGTTTTGGACAATGGGCTAGGAAGACACTGCCCTTACATCTTCAATTGCGAAAAGGGTTCGTCCAAAACCAGTTTGACCACTTCCTTAGTGTGGGAAAGGACAGTTTTGGCAATGACCCTTTATTTGCATGCAAATTTTATTTGCTGACACTGGTCTTCAATAATAACTTCCTTTTCAATGCCACCTTTGTGTTGGCTCTTGCTTTATTTTGATGCTTGCATGTTTTACAGGATACTAACTTAATAAGTACCGTTTTGATTGCATATCAATCGAAAGGATTTGTATTACCTTACTTCCCAACATTCAAAGTGATCTTACAACACGAATTCCTTCAGGTCTTGTAATAAATGGGGACTATATTTATTGTCACCAAAATTTATATTTGTCATCAAGTTGTATCACCTAATAAATAGATCTATCGCCACGTAATATTTTCGTTCTCAGATAAACAAAAAGTGTTCCCAGGTATGAATTATCAAAGTTTTATTACTTAAATAATAGCTTTGTACTCAGAATGGTAGATCTGTCAGTCTGTCACCAAATAAATCGATTTATTAAAAGTAAAATGGTTAGGTTAGGTTAGAACTGTGACCTTCTACGCACGAGCCGAGCGTTGCCGCGGCAGCGGCTGGCGAGTAACATTTATTTGGTACTGGACCCTATATCTCCATGATTTTAGGTGATTTATTGTGGAATTGATTTTATATTGTTTGGTGACTACATTTTGGTGACAAATCTACTATTTTGCGCGCAAACCCTATTATTTAAGAAACACAAAACTAATTAAATTGGCGATAGCTTAAATGATACCCGTAATAAATCGCTAAGCGTTTCGTCATAATCATCGATAGTAGAATTTTGTCACATTTTTTTTTTACGATTGTACCATAGTTATTTATACATATTCAATCAAAGACTCCTAAAAATCTTCATCAATGTTTATCAACAGTCCCCCTACTACTTTTCAATGTCAAAACGATTCCGTTGTGGAAAAGGGATAGTGTTATTCGTCCTGTATATCTCCGTCTCTGTCTCGCAATGGATCCTCTTTCTAACATACTATAGTAGGGGCAGAAGTCCACCACTGGACAAAGAGCTCTGTGAAGATCATCGCCTGGTCTGAAAGCATGAAAATCTAACCTATCTAACATTTAAATTTTCAATTAACGTTCCTATTTCTCGAAATATTACTTCAAGTAAAAATAATTATCTACCGCCCATTAGTTTTCCCCTTTCTCATAATAAAACAAGTCCAACAGGTTTGGACAATGGACTAGGAAGACACTGTCCTAACATCTTCAATTGCGAAAAGGGTTCGTCCAAAAACCAGTTTGACCGCTTCCTTAGTGTGGGAAAGGACAGTTTTGACAATGACCCTTTATTTGCATATTACGATTACGAGTATGTTCCTTGCGATTGTGACACACGGACGTGAAGTTAGTGGAGCGTGTTTATCGGTTTTATTATTATTTTGGGAAATTTTGCAAAACAAAATGTCGTCAAATTCTTCTTTATCTGGTAAAAATATAAAAGTAAGATACAAATAGTGGAAAAAAATGAGCATTTATTCCTAGATGTTAATAACAAGGTAATGTTTAAATATTTTGGAAAAATTTCCCTGACTTATTAATCTTTAATTCTTCTCGTACATTTAACTCAGCTGTTTCCTTAGAAAAAAAAAACAACTTAGGTTTTTAAAACATTACAAAAACTTGTCGAATTTCTGCGTTGTTAAACTCACGACAAATCTTAAACACAACCGCGTTTCTAAACAAAACATCCCCATTCAAAGTTATAATATCACACTTCGAAAACAATTTATCTTTTCTAACGATCAATTCTTCCGTCATCCCTTTCTTCAAAGGACCTTCCTTTCACGATTCACCCTTACAAGAAACAAGTGCTGTAAGGGGTCACGAGACAAAACAAATGCCATCCACCTTAGTTCGAAATATTTGCAAAGATACTGGACAATGGTTCCCACAGTGGTAACTGGTCAAACTGGTTATACCCGATTTGTCTAGCCGTCCATGAAGGGTGGACAGGGACACCCTGTGACCGTCTGGGGAATTGTCTGGTACCTACGTGACAGTGGATATTTTGCAAGGATTAATGTGTGGGAATTTTTGACGGCCGTTAGGTGCTTCTGTCTGTTGAGGAAGTTATAGTAATTTGGAGTAAGGGCAATTGTGCAAAAGAAAGGCAATTAAATCTAGTGTTCTATCTTCTAATATCTCCGAATTGGCATGACCGATTTTTATGATATTCGTTAGGTCCGAAAATAGGTTGTACGCTTTTTTTATATGGCAAAACATCGTTTTCCCGGACAGCTAGTAATCTAATTTATTATTTATAAGGATACTAGTGCTTTTAACGTAAGACCTAATCGAAGATAAAGTCCTCGTAGTATTGTGGTAATCCATAGAAGGCTATAACCTAGCAAGTTGATGTCATCATAATGAAAACCTTTGATAACAGGATCAATGTTGTATATTAGCCTTGATCGAGAAAAAAATTGTACACTTCACTTTTCTAACAAGTTTAATCTCAGGGCCAATTCTACTTATTATTAAATCCAGTTACATATGAAATGCAAAAGCGAAAACGCTTTTGCATTTCATACATTTTTGAAAGATTGTGATTGAGATGCGGAAGCGATGCAAATGTGAAATTTAGTAGAATTGACACTCTGATTACTTTGTAGCTCAAACTTTGGCAAAATTTGCACAAACCAGAGATAAGGAAGGTTGGCCAGCAGTGGGACACAGGTTAGACTGTTAAAAAGTCTATCAATATTAAATGGTCCACCGCGCTTACGTTTGTGGAAACTGAACTGTATCACCAACTCTTCACAATTTGTCAAAGCATGGAACAAAACCGAGAGCTTGTGAACCCCGACGTTGCGATCACGCCGCGGAAGTATTAGTTCCACCACACCTGCACTGAACACCTGGTACCTACCGTTACAAAGAAGATTTAGATTGTTTTAGACACTTAGTGCATGTTTGCACAGGCAGACTCTTTGTTCTACAGGTACAAGAAGAGCAACGACCCATCTTTAAAGTTTATAAAAATTCTTAAACTATGCCAGAAACATACGAAATTATTGGATCTAACTTAGTTAGAGAAATTAATTACCTGCTAAATGCTTGGTTCCACTTGCCCGCAATACTTACCAGTATCTGTTTTTCAAACAATCAATTTCTAGTTTTATTTTTCTTATCGTCCTCGTCATCATCATCCACAGCCCGACTTTGCCTACTTGCCCTTATTTTTTTGTGCCAATCATCCTAATTAATGTATAAATGAGTTTTTTTTTTGACAAGTGAATTATGATCATTTAGTGCTTTGAAGCCCCGAAACAAATATTCTATAGCGCTAATATCAATATCAACCACCCCAGCTTCAATATCCCCATAAAGCTACAAAAGATGCACACCTATTCACCAAAATTGTTCCTCTGAAGGTGACGAAATATGAAATTTTACTCAAACATTGCACCCAGTACAATAAGGGGGGGTTCAACACAGCAGCCCTTACATTTTTTCCTTCGTTCCTTTAGTTTTTTCATCTCAGTCACGTGCGCACTTTGGATCCCTATAGCGGTAGATCGGTGGAGCATTGTGCTCTCCCCTGGTCCAGGGAGCAAAATATCAACCTGTTTGATTTATTAATACAGCGATTTGTGGACAGTGTTGAAGACATAATCATGTTTTATTTGTTCATTGGTTTGCATATGTTGGAAATGTTTCTACTGGTTTCAAAGAAAATTAGGACTGGTTTTGGTTGTGCTAACTGTCTTTCAGATCTTTATTTTCTGATCTATTGATCTTATAAAAAAACTTATTAATATTCATGGCTGAGAAAGCCATGAATGTTAATAAGTTTTTTTTATTAATGATAAGGTTTAATGGCCCAGAAGGATCCCCGTACTTTCCGGTTTTTAACCTATACTTCACATAATCAGCTTTACGATTTCATAATATCATTACCTAACACGGCTCCCTATGAAAAAAAAAACAAAAAAAGGAACCATAATGCAATTCAAAATTGAATCAACAACATATTTGCGTTGCTATAAAATGGCGATACTCAAGATTATCATCCAAAACCTATTGGTTCACTAACGACATGGGAAAAACCCATTCAAAAGACCACATGAATATGTTTAAAAATTTCGCAGCCCGAAACTCTGAAAACTACAAAGTCTTATGACGTCCGAATCGTCGGTTATTTATGTTTCGCTGCTAATAATCGCAGATAGTAATTTTAAAAGGCAAATAATACAATGGCCATACAATCGATGGTAAAATAAAAAATAATTACCGCTTATTACTTTTCTCTATTCTCATCGCTAAACAAGTTTTGGACAATGGACTAGGAAGACACCGTCCTTCGTTACATCTTCAATTGCGAAAAGGGTTCGTCCAAAAACCAGTTTGACCGCTTCCTTAGTGTGGGAAAGGACAGTTTTGGCAATGACCCTTTATTTGCATGTTCCGAGCAATGGTTCCGAGTATGTTCCTTGCGTGTTGTGACACACGGACGTGAAGTTGTTGGAGCGTGTGTTTCGGTTTAAATTATTATTTTGAGAAGCTTTGCAAACGAAAATTTCGTTACATCCTTTTTACCTGGGAAGGAATTTTCACACTCCTCTGTGTAAGAGGATTCCGGGTGAAACTCGCTTCCATCTTCGGCCTAATCATCACTTTCCATCAGGTGAGATTTGGGCCAAGAGTTTCCTCGTTTTGTATATAAAAAAAAAAAAAAATTACCTTATGGTTTTTGGTCTGAATTTTTTCGTAAAAACCTACTTTATAATTATATTTTAGTGAAGTCATCACAGATGTCCGTCCGAGTTTTAACAACACTAACATATCTATATAAAAACATTAAGATACTTTATCTTAGAAGACAACATCCCCATTGAACGTTATAATAACACACTTTTAAAACAATTTATCTTTACTAACCATCAATTCTTCCGTCACCCTTTCTTCAAAGGACATTCCATTCACGATTCACCCTTTTCAAAAACAAGTGCTGTAAGGGGTCACGAAACAAAACGAATGCCATCTACCTTGGGCCGTAATATTTGCAAAGATACTGGACAATGGTTCCCACAGTGGTAACTGGTCAAACTGGTTCTACCCGGTTTGTCTAGCCGTCCATGAAGGGTGGACAAGGACACCCTGTGACCGTCTGGGGAATTGTCTGGTACCTACGTGATAGTAGATATTTTGCAAGGATTAATGTGTGAGAATTTTTGACGGCCGTTATGTACTTCCGTTTGTTGAGGACGTAATAGTAATTAAGAGTAAGGGAAATTAATGTAATTATCAAAATAATTGATTTTAGTGCTATTGACGCAGACCAAATCTAAGTAGCAACCTTATAGCATTATGTTAACCCAAAAGCAGACAGGACCTAGCAAGTTGATGAAATTCTAATAAAATCCTCTGAAAATAGGACTAACGCTGTTTATACGGAGATCGGATCGAAACATTTGTGCAAAATTTACATTTTCATCACTTTTGCAGTTCAACTTGGACAGAAATCGTACAAATCAGAAAAAAATCTTTGGCCAACAGAAGGACACATGTTATTCTGTTAAAAGTTCTATCAATATTAAATAGTCCACCGCACTTACTTTTGTTCTAACTGAACTGTGTGTCACCATAGTTTATCATATTATTGTTTTAGAGGAACAAAACAAGAGCACTTGTGAACCCCGACGTTACGTGGCCATCACGCCGCGGAAGTATTAGTGCCACCACGCCTCCCACTGAACACCGGTACCGTTACCAGGGAGATTGAGATTGTTTTAGACATATGCACTTAGTGGATGTGACTACACGCAGACTGTTCCTTACAGAGGTACAGGAAGAGCAACGACCTTTAAGTTATTATTTATTCATTAAAACTTTATGCACAAGTTAAAAATACTCTACAAAGGCGGAATTAATACCTTAGGCATTTTCTGCCAATCAACCTTTGGGTGGTGCAGAGACAACATGGCAGGTGCACTTGCACATTAAAGGAAAGGCAAAAGAGACATGACAAAAATACTATCATAAATACATTCACATAATACAATATTCACAATGTTATTAAGATAGAACGAAACCAAGGAATTAGCGCTGTGTTGAATCTACCAACATCTTGCGAATGTGCTTACGTGCCTCCCGACTGGTGGCCATCCTGTTGTTCGGAGGGTATTCCAAAGGAAGATCGCCTGGACAAAGAAAGAAGAGTGGATAAACCCAGAGCGCTGTGAGGGATATTATAGAAGACGATTATTATTAGAGCGAAGATTTTGCTGTCGGCAGAGCAAAGGAATTGAATGTGAGAAGAAAGGAACCATTTTAACAATGATAGATGCGCGGATACGTGACCATACTTACGGAGGTTGAAGACAAAAAAACGATCGATCTTAGACGATGCCGAAAACATTTTTTTGCTTTTTAAATGCTTGGTTCCACTTGTCTGCTATATTTACCAATATTTAAACACACTTATTTTCAGTTTTCAGATTTATCCTAGGAATCAATTATATTTCTTTCTTTCCTAAACTGTGACTCATCATCATCTACAACAGCCCATCTTCGCCCATTGTTGACCATAGTCCTTCGTTTTCTCGTGCCAATCCCAATAATAACTATGATTAGGGTTTTTCATTATGTTTCCTTAAATAACCATAGGGGTGAATAATGACCACACAATACTTATTGAAGACCCCAAATAAATCTTCTATAGCACTAATATCAATATCAATTAACCCAGCTTCAATATCCTCATAAAACTACAAAAGATGCACACCTATTCACCAAAATTGTTCATCTAAAGGTGAAACATGAAATTTTACACTAACATTTTACCCAGAACAATTAGGGGGTTCAACACAGCAGCCCTTACATTTTTTTCTTCTCATCCCTTAGTTTTTTCATCTCAGTCGCGTGCGCACTTTGCATCCGTAGATCCAAGGAGCATTGTGCTCTGAGCCCCTGGTCCGGGAAGTAAAAAATCAACCTGTTTGATTTATTTATACAACGATTTGTGGACAGTGTTGAAGACGTATCATGTTTTATTTTTTCATTGGTTTGCGTATGTTGGAAATGTTTCTACTGGTTTCAAAGAAAATTAGGACTGATTTAGGGTGAAACTCTTGGTTTTGAATGAATGCCATTTTGATTGTGTGATTCAGATCTTTTAGTTGATATTTTCTGATCTATTGGTTCTCAGCCATGAATATTTATAAGTTTTTTATTATTGATAAGTTTTAATGGCCCAGAATGAACATCCCTGTACTTCTCCGGTTATTAACCTGTACTTCACATAATCAGCTTTACGATTTCATAACATCATTACCTAACACGGCTCCCTATAAAAATAAAAAAAGGAACCATAATGTTGATTCAAAATTCGAAACAAAGAAGTCATCACCCGTATACAACGTCACACAGCTACAAAACGATGGCGATACTCAAGATTATCCTCCAAAATTTGTAGGTTCACTAACGACATGGGAAAAACCCAAATAAATCTTCTATAGCACTAATATCAATATCAATTAACCCAGCTTCAATATCCTCATAAAGCTGTAAAAGATGCACACCTCTTCACAAAATTGTTCATCTAAAGGTGATGAAACATGAAATTTGACACTAACATTACACCCAATACAATAAGGGGGTTCAACAACAGTAGCCCTTACATTTTTTTCTTCTCATCCTTTAGTTTTTTCATCTCAGTCGCGTGCGCATTTTGCATCCGTAGAGCCGTGGAGCATTGTGCTCTCCCCTGGTTCAGGGAGCAAAAAATCAACCTGTTTGATTTATTTATATACAGCGATTTGTGCAGAGTTTTGAAGACGTATCATGTTTATTGTGTAGATTGGTTTGCAACGTTGCATATGCTGTAATTAATTAATTAACTGTATCAAGACTAGTTATTAGGGTGTTACAGTGGTTTTTTTATTGAATGTCTTTTGATTGCTGAAATTCAGCATTCATATTATTTATCTTAAGAATCATTCAGAACTGTTTGTATCATGTGACTAATTGATTCTCTGTCATTTACTACCAAGTTTGTCAAGGCGGAACTTATTAGTTTTCTAGTTATTAATCTTAAATTCACATTATCAACCACAAATATAAATTTTCTACAACATTAACGGCTCCCAATCAAATACAAAAGCCAACCACATAATCTTAATTCGAAATTCGAAAACAAAGAACTCATCACCCGCATCCAACAAATCATCAGACAGTTACAACATGGCGATGATCAAGATTATGCTCCAAAACTTGTTGGTCCAATAAGGACATGGGAAACCACTGACCCTTCTAAATAACCCATTCAAAGGACCCTATTGTGTGACCCGTTGAATACGTTAAAGATTCCATATGAGGGTTTATTGTCAGGCAGGAAAGGTGAATACCCTTTGAATGTGAATAAAATACAGTTAGGGAATCGTACCTTTTTAGTAACGAATTTTATGAATAATACGGTACCTATACGATTTTTGGTTTTAATAAAATTGATTTCAAAGAAAATAATTACATGTACGAACTCGTGTCTATGATATTTGTTAAAAGTAATAAAGGAGATAAACTAAACTATTAGCATTGTAGATAATTCCCGACTACTTAGATCTAAAGTTAATCGATAACGTTGATTTTAAACATAGATTAAATAAGTATGAACTTGTGTGTTTGAAAGTTATTTAAAATCAATGTAGAGGTTATTACTATTACGTAAAATCTTAGATAGTTCCTGAACACTGAGATCTAGAGCATTGTAGATAATTCCCGACTACTTAGATCTAAAGTTAATCGATAACGTTGATTTTAAACATAAATTAAATAAGTATGAACTTGTGTGTTTGAAAGTTATTTAAAATCAATGTAGAGGTTATTACTATTACGTAAAATCTTAGATAGTTCCTGAACACTGAGATCTAGAGTTTCCAGGAAAGGCAACCGTTTCAAAGTCTCACCTAACTTTAACAACCAAGACTAATTAACATTAAACGAACTATTAAAATCAAAGGCTGTTTTTATACCAAAGCTAAAATAACTAGCTACTAATAAATGGAATAGCTACCTAGATCGTGCTATGGCCTAGGCGGATCTAAAAAGTAAAAGTCAAAGGAACGCAACGAGACACGCATAATGATTGTAACTAAGTATAAGGTGGTATGCAGATTATATCAAGAGTAAAGGATGACGTCATACTGTTATAATATGGGCTATGTAACACGTTATATAAGACGTTAATATTATTGTTGCCCTACAGACTGATACACGATACAGTTATAATTTTCAATCAAGCAAATATTTTAACGAACGCGAAAGAATGTTCTGTTATAAAGTAATACAGCATTATATAGATGAAATTATTTTCCATATTCTGTACCATTTATAGCTTCGATTTCTTACAAGTAATTTTCTAAAAAAACTGGCTCAATCAGCGGAGAAAAAAATTGTTACCTATTTATTATTGTCATCATAAATCTTTGTCATCGTTGTTTTTGCTGTCTGCTGAATGATTGCTGTCTATCCCATCATCAAAACTGTCACAAATAAAACGAAATTCTCCAATGAATGTTCGTTTGCCTTGCCTTCTTTAATACCTATGAAAGTAGTGACAAAAACCAAATCTGTCGATCACGTCCCGAGAGCATTGAAGTTTTTTCTTCAACTTTTTTTTGATCTATCTGAACGGTACTTTATCCTATAAAGATATTTTAAGATAATACCTACACCGTCAACACGATTTTGCTGATGTTATTAACTGGAAAGCTGGTTCCCTTTCCTGTCTGGCTGTCCGACTGGTTGGAACTTTACTTTCCACCAATAAAGAAGTTAATTTGCTTATTTGCATTTGCTGCAGAACTTGTGAACTGTGGTTCATAGAGTGTATTCACCTGAAGGTGAACATACTAAGCGATGACATCTTTTATCTTTCGAAAGAGTAACCTATGACACAGGGGATCCCAATGATTAATAATGTAACGAGGTCAAATTGTTTGTTCATGTGTCTTAAAGGTGATCTCTGAAGGCACTGATATGATACGAAAACTTCCCTTAGTAAGAAGTTTCTCGCATTCGTATAAGTTGAGTAGTAGATAGCCCTAAATCTTGAACAAAGTATAACGTAGAGCAAGTCACACGAAAAATTACAACACGTTATAACAACAACAGAACTTTAATTACAAAAATAAATAACTATAACAAACTACATTACTAAACTAATTTGGTAGTACAACTTTCTAATTGTAATTATTATGCGGTGCTATTGGCTGCAACACGTAAGCTTGGCCGGTTGCTCTGTCCACGACATGGCCTGTTGAAGGTTCTAGGAACAGTCTTGGCACTGTGGTTGCTGCGCTTACTTCTGGTTGCTGATGCTGCCTCACTCCAGCCCCACCTTCGTAGGGGACGAAACGAGGTGGTTCTAGATGCTGCTTAGGCACTGCGTATTGGGGCAGTTGAGATTGTTGCTGAGGCAAATACTGTGACAATTGAGCTTGGTTTTGTGGCAAGTACTGATTTATTGCTTGTTGGTTTTGAGGCAAGTATTGTGGTTGTTCAGGTTGATTTTGGTTTTGATTCACATACTGACTTTGCTGTTTCTCTTCATCGTCTTTGTGACTCACAACTAACACTACTTGGTTCTTTTCTTTCGGTTTTTGTTCATTTTCCTTCTTTCTGTACTGTTGACGCCTTGTCTTTGGTTTTTCAGTCCTCTCATAAGAGTCCTCGTCTTGATCATTCTCATATTCTTCTTCATGAGATGTCTCAGCTGCTTCTTGCTCTTCGCTACTTTTTCGGTTTTGTTTTTTAGGCTTTGGTTCTTCTTCAGATTCTTGTTCGGAGGATTTTGGATGTTTGCGTTCTGCCTTGCGTGCTCTGTCAACTTTAGGGTAGGCTCTTTTGGCCCTTTCTCTCTCTTCGTAGCTTGATTTTTCTGGATCATAGTCATCATTTCCGTATGTTGGTGAGTCATCATGACCGTAGCTTGGAGAATTGTTGCTGGGCTCATCGTAAGGATCGCTGTTGTTATTCTCGCGGTACGAACCATCATCACCATCGTCTCCAATGTTACCAGCATTACCTGCATGATTCAGATCCCAGTAGTGTTCTCCATAACCTCCCTTTTTGTCTCCCCATCGGACCTATATTTTTAACATTTAAATTGTATTACATTTTCCTCTAATCATCATAATAAAGATTATTTTAATAGATGTTATTTAATATAATTCGATTATGTAGAAAAGTTGTTACGCTGTTAGGTTAATAATAAATTAGTTCAAGTAAGTAGGTGGAAGAATTATGAAATATAGTTATCAGAAAAGAGAGTTAGTTTTACGAAGTATTGTTATATATAAATTTAGTATATGTAAATTTAGTTTATGAGTTTGAAATGATAGCAAGAGATGTTAAGAAACAAAGTCAAATGCACAAAGTAATTCATCCAAATAAATAAATAGATTTGCACAGAGTTAGCTTAAACACAATATTTTATAACATATTTTAAGTATATTAATGCAGTTTATGAGGTGGACAATTAACAGCTAGAGTGTATAGATGAAAATAAGTAATATTGCAAAAATTACACATAGTTAAAACGTCGAGATATATAAACATAATTTTCGTAGGATTTTCCTTTGGTTTTACTATATTGTTATTTTACTAATTTGTTTGTTGAATGCAAGCTACTTCAAAGAAAATTCCTGCAATCCCCCTCATATATAAAGATCTCTGAACTGTTTAATATCTATTCAGTAACTGTTTAATATTCCTCCACAGAAAATTTTGCCAATCAGGTGCTACATAATTCAGAGATTTTATAAATAAAGGGGTAAGTTAATAATATGAAGCATAGAAAGCATACTTTGGCAGAGAACAGTCCTTCAGAAGGCTTGGCCCTCTCGTGTCTTTCAGTGAAGTGTCGTTCGCTGCCCAACCGATGTCCCTGATCAAACTGGTCAGCCTTCGGTAAGTGTCTATACCTTCAGCCAAGCGAAGCAAAGCGGGAAAGAGAAAGAAAATAGAAAGAGGTTAGAGACAGAGCGAGATAAAGGATGTTTTTTACTTTTCCCATGTCCCTGTGGTTCTTAAAGTCTTTCTTCTCGTAACGTTGCTCCCAAGTGTTGGGGTCCTCGCAGACGTGACCGAACTCTATCTTGTACGGACTCAACTGTACTGAGAAAAAATCCCTATAAAGACAAGTATTTTCCGTCCTTACTTATAATATTATGGAATGATTCAGATGCATATAAAGATCTAGTCTGCCAACCTTCGGAAATTTATGACGATTTTATAATTTTGTTTCCAGTTTTAATTTCTAAAACGCCTATAAAGGCATACTCAATTAAAATTGTTTAAAATCTGAGCAAGATCTCACTAAGCATAGTTTAGCGTTGCTTTTAGTGAATGGAATAACCACAAAAGAAACATTTTGGTCACCAAACCCCTTTCTCTAATTGCTATAGCGCAAAGTATGTCAATGTTTGGCTATGTTGAAACTTATTTGCATGCCAGCTCTAATAGAAACCAATTAACTTGAAGGTTGACACTAAAATAGGCTGTTTCACGAGAACTAAATTAGTCATTAAATGCTTGGAACGAAATTCGTTCAGTGGCATGAAAAATCTGATAATAACATGAAAATTGATTGAAAAAGAGTATGTATTGGGCTTAAACTGGTAATGGTAGAGGATTTCAAATCTGTGGTTAAGCATTTATAAATATAAGTGATTAAAAAGGAAATGTAGATAATTTAGAACTAGTGTTAGAAATACTTACTGGAAAAATTTTGCCTGTGCTTCAATTGTAGAAGGATTGCTTGGAGGAGTCCGCACTGTAACAGGCCTTGCTACACCCCATACTGATCCAGCATGCAGTGCCAGCAAGCACCAGAGCCATTTCTGAAAAGTCCAAGAAGTACATGTCAATAACATGAAAGTATTACACGTGGGAACACACAGGTAGACATAAAACGCTTGTTATTCATGATCCGAAATGTGTATTAGATGTTAACACAAACAAAAGCGCACGACATTTTTGGAGCCAAGATCAAAATCTACATCAAATTATACTCGTGCCAATTCTTCTCAAAATAAAGAAACTGAAAACGAGAACACTGTAAACACTGAAGCACTTTCACTTAAGAAACCAGATTCTATCAATTTTCATTTAACTATTACGATCTTGATTAAACAAATAATTAATTTTAAGAACTAGAGTTTACCATATTGTCAAGACGTTGTGACATCTTGGCGGTCTGATTGAAGGTTTGGGCTCAACTCTGCTGGTAGTACATTTATAGACAAAACTGTTACAATTCACTTTGTGCAGTGGTTGACAACCGTTATCGAATGCCTGATCGACCCATTGATTGTTTACTGGGTACTTGTGACATGTCAAGGAAATGCTGCTTTAATGTAAAGTTATTAAAACTTTTGGAAAGTTAGCATTGGAAAAGACATTAATGTAGGCAATGAACTTGGTAAGAGAAACGATACAACGGTGAAAATAACCTCATTTGATGCCGAAGATGATTTAAAAACTATCAAATAGTGTGGAGACAAGCAGTCAGACGTAGCAGAGCATGCTGTTATAGCTACAAATTCAGTATCTACAGACTATAATCTTGGTAGAGATTTCCTGTAAAATGTAAAGCCCAAGACAAGTAACCCGTTACATAAGCAAAAAAAGGGTCTAGTATGTATCTATTTCGAGAAAACAACGGTTCGTAACCTGAAAGAACCGGCGGCAATTCTAACTGGGAGGCCTCAGTGTCAGTCAAGGGAATAAACTTCTAGGATGCTTACGTAGTAAGTTCGGAGTAAAATATCAGTTTAGTCATGCCTTTTTTAAACCCTATTGTAAACCATTTCTTTGTCAAATGTTGGCTATCTCTGGCAATCTCAGATGAGCCCATTACGAGTCGTGCCGCGTCATTGGACTTCAGAGTTGTTCGGCTTTCCGTGGCCAATTGTGAAAATGTCTATTATAGACTATCATGGATTAGGATGTACAAAAACGTTAATCCATATTTACTCAACAGACAGCAAAAGAAATTGGTTCCTATTTCTATTTCATTGGTCAAGGAAATTGGTTTGAGTGCCAATTGATTTAGGTTATAGAAGTTCAAACCAGAATACTTCAATCACAGTGTAAAATTTGAATCCCTACTATATAATAAATTATAACTGCGAAAGTAACTCTGTCTGTCTGTCTCTTCTTATGCCTAAAGCACTGAACCCATTTGGATGAAATAGTACAAAGATAGTTTGAGACCCGAGAAAGGACATAGGTTAGTTTTTATCCCGGATATCCCACGGGAACGGGAACTATGAGGGTAAATAAGTTATATATATTCCGGGAGTTTGTTCCCTAGGGATCACGTGGGCGAAGCCTAGTATAATTATAGAACGCATTATATCACATGAACATTCATATGTATTTGTCCACCAAAATTCAGTAAAATATGTTTTCACAAAATTCTAGCGGGAATTATTCAATGCCGCAAGCATTGAATAATTCCTGCTAGTATTTTGTACATGTTAAATTAAGCTTTTAGACGGTTTGTTGTTGGTTACAACACAAATGGCTATAAATTAACAGTGAGAAAAAAAATAAAAAATTAAAGAAAAACACACCTATTTAGCCTCTGAATAGAACATTACTCTTAAAAATGACGCAACTAACGACGATAAAGTTAATCATTAAAACCGAGATTGAGTAATCCAATGTTTCAGCGATTGAGTAATCACTGATTGGCGTTTCGGAAAAACAGTTTATAATCACTTTTATAAGGCTGCACGCAATTAGGAAGAAATGGAGCGAACGAGCCAAAAAATCAACCTCTGTTTCCAATACGATAATAATTATTTAATAGTTTCTTGCTTGAACTCTTTTGCTCTACTTATTGTAAGAATTTACATTCCCATTCTTTTATCTCTTTTAAGTATTTTTTTACTGTAACAGTTCCATCTTCTTTAGGATAATTATGTTGTTCCAGAACCTCGCCTCCATTCACCACCTGTTCTGAAAGCAATATACTTGCTGCCACTAAAGATGTTCTTCAGTATATGTCGTTATCATAGAAATATAAAAAAAATACAGTTGTTTGTTTACTATACGATTTATTGTTTATTATATCTATGGTCGTTTTCCCTGGTTCTCCGAGCATAGCACTTTCCATTATCCTTTGACAGCTGCACTCAATTTATTCATGTGCAACCTTTGCATTAACGTTAATTGCCATAATAGATCCTTCAGTTGGTCCAAAATTCAAAAGTAATTTTCAGAGATGAATTTGCGAAAAGTATTAGCGAATTCATTTTTCCAATCAGACTTCTTCATATAATGTCTGTTAACCTTGTTCATTTCTTGCTTAGCTTAGCTTCCAAATTCTATTACGACAAGTTTATTGAAAAAGAAAATAAATACTTTTAACAAAGTAATATCTGAGTCGTTTCCCGTGTAATTAAACTTTGACAATTACGTCATCTTTAATTACTACATTTGTTTAAGGCTTGTGACACAACTAGGATAGGTATATATTTTTGTGGTGATAGAGATGTCTCTCATGTCCTTGGTCTTTTGTTGTTTCTATCAGTTTTCCTAGCTAGCTCTAGCTAGTCTTTAGGTAAGGTTTTCTGCAATGGAACACCGCGGCTGCAGAGAACCTCAAGCGGCGGAAATATAATAACCTCGTTGGAAATTATATTTTCGAGCCGTTTGGGGTTGAAACTCTCGGTTCGTGGGGTCCGAGTGCTCATAACTTGTTTAAAGATCTGTCAAGACGCTTAGTTGACACTTCGCGTGACCCAAGGGCTGGCTTTTACCTCGGCCAAAGGATAAGCATTGCCATACAACGTGGCAATGCTGCCAGCCTTTTGGGCTCAATACCAGTGGCTAGCGATGCGGACGAATTTTTCGACGCCATATGTTAGTTTTAATTTTAGTTTTAGTTAGTTAAGAGTTGTTTATTTTATTTTATTAAAGAAAATTAAAAACCTATTCAACCGCGTTAATGATTATAATAATGATGTCACACCATTCGTGAGTATTTTTCCAACTAGTAAAATTATTATCCAGAGCAACATTGTATAAATGACGTCACCATCATTGTCAACCCTATCGTCCATTTCAGGGTTGCATGTTTGTGATGAAACAGACAGTTTTTAACAATGGTTGTCGCAACAAAGTGTATAATAAAAACGTCAAATAAAGAGCTCGTTAGTTCACTTGAGAATCAGTGCCGTGTGAAGCTACATTAAAAAAACCGGTTAAGTGCAAGTCGGACTCGCACACGAAGGATTCCGTACCATAAAACTTATTTTTATTATACGTTGTTATAGAGGCAATAGAAATACACAATCTGTGAAAATTTTAACTGTCTACCAGTTGAAGTTTTGGGTTTTGGTTCTTGAGACAGACAGACGGACGGACTGATGGACGGACAGCGGGGGCTTAGTAACAGGGTTCCGTTGGTTATTTTTTTGGGTACAGAACCCTAAAATTGATCGAGCATTGTTTGTGTTTCGAAATTTTATTGATATTACTTGTTACGACGCGCGACGATGTTAATGACATTATTACTGTGAGATCGTTATAGATGTGCTTTGTGTTATGAGGTTATGATGAGGCTTATTACTGTGTTATGTAGGACAGACCCCCTTTCCCAACCGTGATGAGGTCTGCTTTCAGTCCAACAACTGATGCAATAGAAGCAGCAGCTTTGTGACCGTCACGACCCTGGTAGGGTCACAAACAGCACGGTACCCCTTGTTTAAAGGGCAGAGAGAGCACTTTTTTTACTTTTTATAGTCATGCGTTTGCCCACTATCTCACCTAATGGTTTTTTTTTTAATATTGATAGGCGTACGTTTGACCGCTATCTCACCTGATGTTAAGCGATAATGCAGTCTAAGATGAAGCACACTTACCTAGAAGTAACCTATTCACTCTTGACTTAAAGACTCCCAGGTTGTACTTATCAGGAAACACAGACTCCGGCAGGTAATTCCACTCTTTTGCTGTACGCTCTATGAATGTGTTCCCAAAACGTTTTGTGCGTGTGGGTGGGATGTCCACCATGTACCGGTGGCGCATCGCCGTAGGTCTTGTGGTCCGATGGTGGAACGGGCTTGGCGGAATTAAATTATGCCATTCCGTCGCACATTCCCCAAAATGCAACCGGTAGAAAACCGACAGGCTAGCAACTCGGCGTCGATGCTCAAGACTTTGGATTGCCGATGATTCTCTTGGCTCGTTTATCAATTGACTCAAGGGTATCAATACTCAACACTCAATCATTTATTGCATTCCATATGTATTACAAAGATGGTATTTCAAGCTGGTATTTGACAGATCCATCCCAAAGATGAGAGCAGTACTACATACACGATCGAACTTGCGCTTGATAGAGTTTGAGCAGCTGTTCCAGCGTGAACTTGCACTTGTGTTTGCGAACACATGCAGGGAAAACACACAGGGAATCGAACCCGCGACACGCATCGCAGCAGTCAATAGCTCAACGACTGCACCAACCGTGTCGTCAGTTTCTATCGAGGATACAATTAAATAGTACTTATAGTCCATAGTCTTTTAAGATTCCTTCTCTGTTTCATGACTCACTGTGTCTACATTTGTAATGAAATTCTTCTGTCGCAAGTCTGCTGGTAGAAATGTCTTTTGAAATAAGCAGTACCTCTGTGCTCTTTTCTCTGTAAATTAAAAAAAATATATATTGTGTGTACATAAATAAATACATTTCGTGCACTCTAGTAGCCTAGACGACTATTGCCTATCTCTTGATTAGTCTAGTTTGGCTAGGACGTTGTAGTCTTGAATCACCTGACTTTCTGTTAAAAAGATGATTCCGTGCTTCGGAAGGCACGTATAAGCTGGTGTTCCCGGCCGCCAAATGGCGGCTGTTAAACCATGCCAGAGGCTCTTCACTAGGAAAAAAAGGAAAACTCTGACACTAGGGTGTATAAGCTCGTTAGACCTTATGAGACAGGGACCTTTTTTGGCCTCGCACAGATAATTACTTTTTTTCTTTTGTTACGGGAATCAAAATTGACGAAGTTACGACGGTTTTAAAAGTCTCAATTCGTCACACCTTCGCATAATTTTTATCATTATTAGGATGTAGCTTATGTGACAACTTATTTTTATTACAGTTAGTTTTACATATTTTTACTTTTATGTGTACTGTGCGAGTCCCGAATAAACATTTTTCTTTCTTTCTTTCTTATAGTCCTCACGATAAGAAGAAGCCTAGGTTCAGAACTCCAGACCTTCTAACTACGAGAAGCTGTCGCAAACTGTCACACAAGGCAGCCGGGAAGAGCTGAGTCTATTCAAACAAAGACTTGCTAGGCCATCCATCTTACATGATTTTAGTGTCACGAAATAAGTAGGTAACTCTTAGGCCGCGGGCACGAACTCAGCGGGCATGGAGCGGAGGCGATGGCGGCGCGGAAAGTTCCTTATAAATCTACTAGCTGACCCGTGCAACGTCGTCTGCGTCACATTTTTCAAATCGGACCAGTAGTTCCTGAAATTAGCGCGTTCAAGCAAACAAACTCTTTAGCTTTATTATCTATACTAATATTATAAAGCAGAAGAGTTTGTTTGTTTGTTTGGTTGAACGCGCTAATCTCAGGAACTACTGATCCGATTTGAAAAATTCTTTCAGTGTTAGATAGCCCATTTATCGAGGAAGGCTATAGCCTATATATCATCACGCTGAGACATACGGGAGCGGAGCAGTAATGGAAAATGTGACGCAGACGAAGTTGCGCGGGTCAGCTAGTATATAATACTATATAAAGATGAAGAGTTTGTTTGTTTGAACGCGCTAATCTCAGGAACTACAAGTCCGATTTGAAAAAATCTTTCTGGGTTAGATAGCCTATTTATCAAGAAAGGTTATAAACTATATGTCGTCACGCTAAGACAAATAGGAGCGGAGCATTCATGGCAAATGTGACGCAGACAAAGTTGCGCGGGTCAGCTTGTACTATATTATAAGTATAGATACATTTGAACGCGCCGCTGGTGGCGTCAATTGCATAGATTTAATATTATATGTAACTACCCGCGCCGCCGCCGCTGAGTTCGTGTCCGCGTCCTTACGGAAATGCACTCACACACCGCTCGAAACTAATTGTGATCGTTACGCAAAATACGTAACATTTTATTATTTAACTTTCACACTAATAGCTCATTACTCATGTGAGGTACCGTAGTGCTACAGCAAAATGAATATTATGACTTTTCTATCAAGATTATTATTTAATTTTAATGGTTCCACTGCACTACCGTTCGCTTGAATGTTACTTCCTGCAAACTAATTTGAAATACTGTTGTTTTATTTTGCTTGTTATTTCACTCTATGTTTATTTGCAGATTCTTAGTTTGTGCATTCTCATTTGGAACCGGAATTGTCCACTGCAGCGTATAGACCACAGCATTCTTTACAGTTCCCAACCTCTCTCCTGCACATACTCACATTTTGTCTATTGCAATGTAAAAATCATCAGTGTGATCCATGTAAGTACTGTGTAGGGGTAACTCAGAAACTACGAGATATTAAGAGTGTGTATTCCATCCACTAGCGCCGCCAATCGTTTTTTATTAATTGTGGTAAATTTAAGACACGAAGATAAAAAACCGCTGTGTAGTGTACAGAAGAAATGTATCTATTATTTTTTGACAGCTATTTTTAATACATAACTCATGGCTAAATAGCCAAAACGGTAATTATTGCTAAAAGTGGCCACTTTAAGCAAAAATATCGACTTTGGCAACTATTTATGTTCTAAAGTACAAAACATAACTCTCAAAACATAATAAATACATTTCTTCAGTACACTACAGAGCGGTTTTTTATCTACGTGTCTTATATTTACCACAAATAATAAAAAAACGATTGGCGGCGCTAGTGGACGGAATACACGCTCTTAAAGAGGAAATGGAGAAATTAACGAATATATTGGCGAGAACCGCCCGAATTCACATCAATACAAGTTCTTCTATAAAAACAATCCAATTCTTTTTCCTTCAAATTTAAACATATGCTATACTTTTTCACTGACCGTTCCAAAGTTTTACAAATGGCCAATTTGATGCCAATTCTCATAAAACCTTGAACATACAAGCCCAGGACACACAATCGTCACAGTACCTACTTCTCAGAAGTTTTAACATAACAAAACCTATCATCACGTGATGTTTTGACAAAAAGGTAACAACATAACATAAAGGTGACACAGAAAAATTCGTACTTTTTTTTACTATTGAGTTTACTAGGCACGTGTTTGACCACTATTTCACCTGATGGTAAGCTATAATTTGGTCGAAGATGGACTTAAACTAAAGCAATCCATCCTAACTCAAACGCAAAAAGATAATTTAATTCATTCCTTTGATTCACAGTATCTCGAGCCTATAGAGTCAGCCAAAAGCTTACAAAAGGGTACAACTCACAAGCTGTTGCGAAACGTGGTCGTCAAGAAAGTATGTCAGTGTAAAACAACTGTACGATTTCCGATCGAGCCGCATAGGCCGACATCACGATTCACAAGCCTAACAACAAATTATACGGGTGGTGCAGGTTGCAAAGTAACAGCGGTAAAATCTTTCTTACGGCCGCACCAGAACCAAGATTGTGTGTGTGTGACAGTGTGTTTGTTTGTGTTGGTTGTGTTTTGTGTTGCTCTCGCTTCTATTGTTTAATTAATTTTATCTATGATTGAGCATCTGTGAGAGAACTGCGAAGTATGGCAGAAATAGGACGCCCTATTCTAGCAGTAGGAGGTTCTGGAAAATAATAATGACGCTTCATCCTAATTAAATTGGGCGTCATCTATTTTCACACAATTCGCTTACAAAAGCGTCATCTTTCAGAGGGGAATTCTTCCAGATTTAAGATTCCAGATAGTTGTTAAAACTCCAAAAATCATCTTGACAAGTCTTTGGTTTCAATAGAAAACACTCAAAACATTTTTAGTTTATCAGGCTAGCAAATTTCGTACAACTTGAGACACCAAAACATGTTTATTTAAAAGCCGCAACTAATGTTAGTTGACCTCTCAGATATGCGCAAAATTTTCACAAAATCATTGCAATATTGTATTAGAGAAAGTCTTTGGATTCTGGTCAAACCTCACGATCACAGAGATATGGAATCGTGAAGAACGTGAATTAAGAAGAATAGAATTGTTACAGAAAAACCTTGGGAACTTTTTTAGTATATTGTCAAGGTGAGAGTTTATCAGTTCAATGGTGAACACACAAACGGAATGATAGAAGAGTGCGAATAATACTAATTTTCAAACAACGTTCGCGTTCTCAATCACAATCTGTCAAAAATGTATGAATGCTTTTTTTTGACATTCTGCGACTGACTTTCAAACTGCTGCCCTTAAGATAAAGCAAGCCATAGACTAAATAAGAGTCTTATTGTTTCCACAAATCTTTTTAGGGTCTTGTTACTTTGAATGGAACCCTTACAGGATTACTCTGAAATACTGTGTACTCATGTGCCTATGTGACCGTCTGTCCTAGTCATTTCCTCCAAATCTACAGGACCGATTCAGTTGAACACATAACAAAATTATTAACTTTTGTGGAATATTGTTAAAAAAATATTTACGTTACGCATTCGTGGGGAATGCGTAACGTAAATAATATTTTAACAATATACCACAAAAGTTAATAAATAAAACTCAGGGATAATAAAAGTTTTACCACTGTGCCGCGGGACATATCAAATGAAAAGGCTCATAGGCAAAGTATGTTTTCATAATTTCGAAATTCCCGATTTTGAAGTTATTCAAAAAACAGAAAAAAAATAAGGCCAATTCTAAAGGGATTCCTTAATTAATTTTAATTAATTGGCCGATTTTCTGATGAAACAATGAACCCCCCTCCTCTTATCATTGAAACTACTGAGCTGAAAACATGTAAGAAGTTGTGAAGTAACTCGTTAAAAAACATGATCCGTTGGGAACCCATTGCACGCGAGTTGGATTTTTTTTCATTTCGTGAACGATTGTAGGGCATGGATGGAGAAATTGAATTGTTTGTGCTCTCATAAGTAAACGAATTGAATCAGAGTTGTACCACCAGTTCCTGCCATTGTTTTCATGGTTCGGTGAAGTTTCTAAGGTGACGTAAAAGTGTCAAATACAAGTGATTATTTTTTTCGAATCCTAATGAATCTTAGGTGTTTAAACTGCTAGATAAATAATTCTATCGAATATGGGTTGGAAAGAAAAAATAAAATGGTTGACGCAAGTTCTGACCTTCGTATCAATACCTAGACGAGATCAGAAGTGTACATCTACCTTTTTTTTTACTGGGACAAATACGTGAGAGGAGGATAATAATTTAAGATTACTGTAGAAGAGTACATATATCGATGGTCTAGAACACAAACGTGCTAAGTGCAAAAATTTGATGCCAAATGAGCATTTTAGTACATTTGGCATTTAAATGTAGAAAAAAAGCTTTTTACACAAAAATACAACCGACTTCTAAAAAAAAACCACTACAAAGTAAAAAATTACTTTAATTTCGGAAGTCGGTGTTTCTGTTAGTTTCTTCGTATTTTGACACCGACTTCCGAAATTAAAGTTATTTTTTACTTTGTAGTGGTTTTTTTTTAGAAGTCGGTTATATTTTTTTGTAAAAATCTTTTTATTTTTCACTTTTTAGTGGTGCCCCACACTTAACAACACCACTACAAACTCGCAGAAAAGCAAAATACGCAATTTCGATTATCAAAGAATCATCTAAATAGTCAAATTCCAGCTATTTCGATTTAAAATCCAAAGTTCGTAACCGATTTTGATATGATTTAAATGGGACCAATCTGCAAGTATATCCTTTCAGATAAAACAAAAAAAATTCAAATCGGTTCATAATTGTCGGAGTTATGAGGTAACAAACATAAAAAAAAAAAAAAATACAACCGAATTGATAACCTCCTCCTTTTTGGGAAGTCGGTTAAAAAATAAAAAAATGCACTTAGCACGCTTGTCTTCTAGACCAATATATTTATTATATTGATACAAACAGAACACACCATGACTTTGTTTTCCGATGGGAAAACAGGCAGAGCGTAATTATTATATGATCAAGTGTTCCGTAACAGAAGCGAGCCATTCGCTATTTTAAAAACAAAGTATCTACTACACAAAACCTTTTCAAAAATGAAGAAATAAACACTCAATAATTTGGCATTGATGCCTCTCAAAGTATCTTCCTTCATGCGAAATTTTGAAACAACACTTAATAACCGTAAAAATCTTAGCAATCAGTATAATTAACCAGTTTAAAACACATTAGTACCTACAAATTAATTGTTAACGGATGCTGCAATATCAAAGATGCAACTTACTTATATACTAAGCTCACATTTTCCATTAATGCTCCGCTCCTATTTGTCTTAGCGTGATGATATATAAATATAGTCTATAACCTTCCTCGATAAATGGGCTATCTAACACTGAAAGAATTTTACAAATCGGACCAGTAGTTCCTGAGATTAGCGCGTTCAACCTAACAAACACACAAACTATTCTGCTTTATAATATTTTAGTAAAGATGTATACCTAGATTAGCTTTTGCCCATCACTTCGTATGCGCATATCCCGGTATTCCCGTTCCCGTATGAATTTCATACGGGAACGAATTTCCTCCACACTCCCAAGGGACCCTACATTCCAAATTTCAGTTTTCTACGTCCAGTAGTTTCGGCTGTGTGTTGTTCGTCAGTCACCAGTTATCAAATAAATAAATCCTATTAATGTCTTACTATCACTACATAGTATAAAACAAAGTCGTTTTCTCTGTCACTATATCCCTATGTATGCTTAAATCTTTAAAACTACGCATTTATGTAACGGATTTTGATGCGGTTTTTTTAATAGATAGAGTGATTGAAGAGGAAGGTATATATTTATAACTAGCTGACCCGCGCAACTTCGTCTGCGTCACATTTTCTATTATTGCTCCGCTCCTATTTGTCTCAGCGTGATGATATATAACCTATAACCTTCCTCGATAAATGGGTAGATAGCCCATCACACTGAAAGAATTTTTCAAATCGGACCAGTAGTTCTTGAGATTACCCCCTACATACAAACTTACAAACATACAAACTTACAAACAAATTTTACCTCTTTATAATATTAGTATAGATATAGTATAGATAACATGTATTTAGTATCAGCATTACACCCGTGCGAAGCCGGGGCGGGTCGCTAGTAATATTATAAATGTAAATGTTTGCGAGGATGATTGTATGGATGGATGTTTGTTACTTTTTCACGTCAGAACACCTGAAAAGATCTTCATGTATTTTGGCACAGAGGTAGATTATGGTCTGGAATAGCACATAGGTTTTCATCCCGGGAAATTGTTACTTAGGGATAACGCGGGCGAAGCTGCTGGTAGAAGCTAGTTTTATTTATATAACTAGCTGACCCGTGCAACGTCCTGGGCATTATGTTATATAGCCTTCCTCGATAAGTGGGCTATATAACACTGAAAGAATTTCAAATTGGACCTGTAGTTCCAGAGCTTAGCACGTTCAAGCACGCAAACAAACAAGCAAACAAACTCTTCAGCTTTAAAATATTAGTATAGATATAGAGCTAGATTATTATGAATACTGTGATAGTTTGGATGGATGGATGTTTGTCATTCAATCACGACAGAACCGCAGAACAGATCTGAATGAAATTTGGTAGAGAGGTAGATTATAGTCTGGATTAACACACAACATATTAATATACACAACATAAACAACTTTTTATCCCAGGAGAATGTTCCCTTGGGATAATTTACGACATTTACGTGGGCGGAGCCGCTAGCAAAAGCTAATAATCAATAATCGAATTACGTGAGCTGTTTCACTTCACTTTCAGTTTATTTCGAGGTGATTGTCCATCTGTAAAGTCATAATAGAACCTTCTCATCGGTACATTCGTTTAACAGATTTTATAGTTCATCGATTGGTTTTTCCGCATAATCGATTTTCTGGCTTCTGAATTTTGTCTTACAGATACTTGCATTTTGTTTTTGTCGATTAGATAATCTAGATTATGTTGGTTTTACAGCATTTAAGTCGGAAGATGACGTTATCTAGATAATTCTTAAAAGGTTTTTATATTCTAGAGTTGAGAACACTATTCGATTAGTCATATGAATAAAGATAAATTCTTCAGTGAACTAAACTATATTATGTACCTAGTAGGAATGTTGGTTTTAGGAGATAATTTCGGGTAAGAAATATTCGATTCCGAAATAAAACTTTCACTGAAAGAAAACTAAACTATCGCTGATTACTTATTGACTTATTTGTATCCATGAAAACGTACGGGTCCTCTGCAAGCGAAGACGGAGGAAAAGGCTAGTATTTAGTTACATTACATAGATGCAGTTCTGGTCCCTTCATCAGCATCTGCCTAGCCTTTTCCCAACTATATTGGGGATGGCTTGCAAACCTGATTCAATTGAATACCAGTATTGTACATGAAGCGGCTGTCTACCAGACTTCCACAACCCATTAACTGGGTAACACGGTACTTCTTGGCCAGACTGGAGTCTATGGGACACTTGGTGGTCTCTTACTGTGGATATAAAAAGTTTGTTTTATCTATCACTAGCTGTCCCCCGCGGCTTCGCTCCCGTTTAACCAGCATAGCTCCCGTTCCCGTAGAATTTTCCCGTTCCCGTGGGATTTCCGGGATAAAAACTATCCTATGTCCGTCTCCTGGTTCTAAGCTACCTCCCCACCAATTTTCAGCTAAATCGATTCAGCCGTTCTTGAGTTATAAATAGTGTAACTAACACGACTTTCTTTTATATATATAGATTACTGAAATTAAAGTTAGAGTGAACTGGCTACTTCTGGGTTGACTCGCTCCATCGTAGACTTTGTCTCCGTCATCTGTAACCTAGACAAAAGTCAAGAGCAAACCCATCTCAAAATTAATTCCAATAATTGTGTCATCCTGCATGTTTATTTCTCGTGTGTACGCATGTTTTCACAAATAAAATTATTTTTATCTCGATCTTTATCATTTTTTTTTTTACTTTTGATAGGCACGCGTTTGACCACTATCACACCTGATGGTAAGCGATGATGCGATCTAAGATAGAGCACGCTTGCCTAGAAGTAACCTATTTAATCTTGGCTTAAAGACTTCCAGGTTGTTGGTAAAAAAAATAGTGTTGAAATTAAAGTCACTTCAATCTCTTGAAAAAGCAATTGTAACATTTGCATTTCTCCGTTAACATTCACATAAATATTGCGTGTCTTCAATCGCACTATCCAGTTTTGAACAAATCTACGACCGATTAAATATTATTCAATATTACTTAAATTGTATAACTGGCTCTTAGATAACTTTCCTCGGTTTCAACGATTAATAAAAAGACAAAAACAGATCTATTACAATTTCTATTTTTGTTCCAAATTCATTGCTCATGCATGGAGGCGTATTTTCATCGTTCGTCGAGGACTATTTTGTATTGTTGTCAGATTCATCGATTCGTCGATCCGGCGATCTTGGCCGTATCGACGCGTCCAAGCGTAAAATGGTCGGTAGAAAGTGTTATAAATTCGTTTTCTTTCTTAGTTATAAGAAGCTGATGGACACCTTGGTCGCCATTGCTATCGAGTTCACTTGCACTATAGTACATGAGTTTAGAAATGGACGCTAGAATATTGGTAAGTTTAAATTATAGTACCGTAGATTTATTTTTAATATTAATTTCGAGTTCACATCGTTCGCTTACTTAAACTAATTTTATTAAGTGGTAAAATTGTTTCTAAGAGAGATTATTTCACTCTCACCGAATGTCATAGACTACTTTTGGGCCGGGGGGATCCCGAAATCCCCTCCTCCTCTCCTCCATTAATAAATTACTCCTACATTATTTTTGAGTGGAGCCACGCGAAAGTCCAGTTAGCAAAAAAGCTCTAGATTTAAGGGATAAAGAACATAAATATTTTCAATTAAACTGCTGTAATTTAATTTTTAAATAAGTACTCGGGACTACACTGTCGTTTTATAAGAATAGTTTTATAATAACAGTCGCATAGGTCGATCAAGGTTAAGCAACGCTTGCCCAGGTTGATCTGTGGATGGGTGACCATCTTAACATACCGAGTTTCCTCTGTGCCTAGGAAAGCACGTTAAACTGTTGGTTCCGGCTGTCATTTGGAGATCTTTGGCAGTCGTTACGGATAAACAGAAGCTAGAAAATCTGACACCAGTCTTGCCAAGGAGAACCGTGTTACCCAGTTAATGGGTTGTGGAGGTCTGGTAGGCAGCCGCTCCACGTAAAATACTAATTTTCAGCAAAATCCGGTTAGATTGGAAGCCGACCCCAATATAGATGGGTAAAGGCTAGGCAGATTATAAGAATAGTTTGATTGACCGTATATTTCCGTATATTTCATAACGCAGTGCATAGAAAAATGACGATATTTTGTCGCAGATAACTCCATCATTAGTATCGGAATTATAATATTATCAATCGAGAAATACACTCATAGAGGTGTGTCATACAGAAATAGACAATCATTTTACAAAGATATTTTCTATTACTTGCTTCTGCCAGCGGCTTCGCCCGCGTGATCCTTAGGTATCATCTTCCCGGGGTGAAAAGTATCCTATGTGCTATTCCAGACTATAATCTAACTGCTTTCCAAATTTCATCAAGATCGGTTCAGCCGTTTTGGCGTGATTGAGTAACAAACATCCAAATTTTCGCATTTATAATATCAGTTAGATATTATAATATTAGTTAAACTAGTTGGATACGTTTTATTGTGTACACCAAAAGTAAAAAAAAGGATACTTAGAACTTAAACACATACAATAGAATATTATGTAAATAATCTAGGACATTGAAAAGTAGACATCGCAAGCAACACAATTTCAAGCACGAATTTCGATCGTCACGATTTTGAATGAAGTTATCATCATTCTTTAACAAACTTATCCCTAGTAACACAGACGTCAACTCGAGTGTGTTACACATACCTAATTAAGTACCTATTAATCTCTAATTCGCCTACTAATTTAATTATCATATTGCATTAATCACGTGATTGCAATTAATCAAGTTATGAACGTTTTAGCGCTTGCGGCCATTGAGATAAGCATTGGGCAATTAAATCCCAATAATTCGTGCATATATTAATTTTAATGTGTTATGTTGACGCTTGTTTTACTAGTTTCTTATATGTTTAGCAATTTTTAGATCTGATAAGACCATTTCTAAGTAGGGCTACTCGTACAGTCGCGGGGGCGTTCAACCGCGTGGTTCAAAACCGCACGGATAAGAGCGTACAATCACTAGCGGTTGCATTTTAAACTGGAACAGTTGAACCGCCTAGTAGTTCAACCGCTAGTGCGTACGTATGCTTAGGGTAACTAGCATTTTGAAAAAACGCAAATAACTGCCCAAGAATGTCCATGAAGTTTTTTGTCAGATCAAATTTTTTCATTCTGTATTCATAAATATCGACTTTTTTGAACGCTTAAACAGTGTAAACTTTCGGCCTAAAATAAAAAATTAAATGGTTCGGTTGACATAAATCCTTACTGAGATTTACAAAAAAAGACAACAATAATATTTTCACCAAATACAAGTTCAGTGGATCTAAAAAGGCCACTTTAGCAGAATCAGGCAGCACATCAAGCTACCGGAAACTGTAAAATTTTCCCAATCAACCTTGAACCTAATGCTTTTTTAACTGACTTCCCAAAAAGGAGGAGGTTCTCAACTCGGTTTTATTTTTTAAATGTTTTGTTACCACATAACTCCGTCATTAATTAACCAATTTGAAAAAAAAAATGTTTTATCTGGAAGGTTATACTTCTCAATTGCATTTAAATTTTATCAAATTTTGGATTTTAAATTGAAGTAGCTGGAATTCGTTTACTTGGGTGATGGTTTTTTGTCATCCAAAGTAAACGAAATTGCGTATTTTGCTTTCCTGCGATTTTGTTAACGATAAAGATGAAAATGAAGTTCGTCTGATTATTGTATAATTAATATTATGATCCTAATAAGATTCTACTAAAGTGGAAGTGGAAGTGTGGAAGTTCTTTTAGGAGCTCAAAACATTGTATGTTCCTGGTAAAAAAAATATTTTTAGTGGTTACAAAATTTGCTTCTTAAGGAAGCAAATTTTTATGTTTGTTATCCATTATTTATCAACACTACACAATAATACGTAGTTTTATGTAACAAACGTGTTTTTATTGTACTTCAAATTACTTTATAATTTCTTAATTAAAGACTTTAACGTGTACTTAAATTCTTTTAATGAGTCCACTGCTTCTGGTCAATTTTCTTGCCGTAAATCATTTGTAAACTTTTTTTTTTCTTTAGTAGGCTTGTGAGCATTATATCATACTAGTCAACTATCTTAATGAAGAATATTTATGAACTTAATTCGTCTACTAATTAAAATTGAATGACTGACCTGACTTTCTGATAAAAAGATGATTCCGTGCTTCGGAAGGCACGTATAAGCTGGTGTTCCCGGCCGCCAAATGGCGGTCGTTAAACCATGCCAGAGGCTCTTGAGGCGGTTTAGAAACTCTGACACCAGGGCTTGTGGGGTCGTTAGACCTTACTGCCCACACAATAAAATAATAATGATTAAAATAACAGGTATAAATTTGGTAAATATTTGATAGTGAGTAAGAACATTGTAGACTTCATAGACTAGGTATTCGCTTTTGCCTGCAGCTTGGCCCCAAAAAATTAAAAAATATGCCACAAAAAATTACTATCAAGATAAAAATTAATATACCGTTATCCATACAATAGTCTACTCCTCTGCTAGTCTATTCTGTAAATAACCATTTCGATATCGACTTCACCTGAGTGAGTAAGCTTACAAAGTGAACTTTATTTCACACATCATAAGGTCTTATATTTATACGAATTTGAAACTCAACTCGGATTCCGCTGTCGAGACACGAAAATGTTACAGAATAGCACTGCTGTTCCGAACATCCAAATTCGTTTTGCTTTGTGACGACCTTTACTAATAAGCAACTTTGAACTAGGATAATATTGTAAGCTCTATATATCTATTTTTAAAGACTTTTTTAATCCTCACTTAATTTAAAGTAGGTATTCAATTACAGCACCTAGCTATATTTTCCTCATTTCTGTTGTCGTCTCTCTCTTCGATTTAATTTCTATTTAATTATGGTACATCTAACAACTACTATTAACTTTTATGTCACGACATAAATATTTTCATTCTTCCAGTTAATCTTATCCTGCTCGATCATCGTAACATCAGCATGGTCGAGACCGTTCTACCCAGTATCCAGAGGCCCAGGACCAATGAGGTTCACCAGGTTCGCTCCTCCACCGCCCGTGCAATTCCATCATTCACCTCATCATCCACGTTCGCTGCAGCAACTACAGTCGCAGCAGCATGGGCTGCCTCACTTGCAGCCGCATCACAAAACGCCCGGTAAGTGGTTTCACTATCATTTCTTTTCCTTATGCCAATTTATTTGTGGTGAGCGGAGCATATATTTTTTAGTCACCTCCTTTATTATCTTTATATCTTTCGCACTATCGATGCATCCTTTGATCTTCTTTTACTTTTGAGGTTATGATAACTGTCATACTCTAAACTTTTTAAAACAGAGGGCCAATTCTACTAATTTTTAAACTACATTCGCATGTCAATCGCAAACTGTCAAAAGGGCCTTAATTTTCATAAATTTTTGACAGTTTGCGATTGAGATGCGAATGTGAAAATTAGTAGAATTGGCACTCTGGTCTATGCTGAATGGAGAGTGTTATAATACTGTTTTTTTTTAAACAGTATAATCTTCTTCAAAAGTATGTGTTTGATAACATTCTGTTAAACCATTTTATGTGTTTTTTTACTGACTTCGAATGAGCGCTGTTTCTATTGTGTTCAATTCCTTTTTGGGGTCCAATCTTTTTTTCCACTATTTACACACTGTTGTGTTGTGTGTGTATTGCTTTTAATACTGTTCTAATTTATATCTTTTGTGCTGTATTTTTCACCATTGGTTTTTAAATAGAATAAGTGACAAACCAAAAAAAGAATCATGGTCTCACTTTCAACCAACAACTAATCCATCCCAACCTTGTTACAGTTGAGTCAGCAGACCTAGAAGAGCCAAAATGGCAGCGTCCAAAGCGTGGTCACGACCACGATTACGACCACCATAACCATGACCACGACCACAAAGGGACCAGTGGTGTCACGGGCCCTGTCCACACGTTTGTGAAGACGGATAAAAATGCCAACTATAAATGGGGTGTCCGTCACCATGTGGGGGACAAGTACGCATCATAAACACCAAATTTTCCTCCTTCCAAGAGTACTGTTATATTATTTATTTAGTTGTATTATTAGATGTAATTGTTGTATTACTTAATTAGATTTATTTAAATTTGAATGTTGTTTTATTGGTCTGTGTGAGTGGAATTACGAGGCAAAGTTCGAATAAAAATTATAATGTAAGATTGGAATTCGGAATCTGGCTTATACAGACATGTGCTCGGATTTTTTTTTCTCATTTATCTTAAAAACTTTTCGGTGTAATGCTAATTACACCGAAAACCGTAGAGTCGTTTAAGAATGTTTAAGTAAGTTCCTGCTGGGCCGGAACGAATGAAAACGCGTTCAAGGCAGAACACTGTTAAGATGGAACATCGCAATTAAAAAAGCCTGTTAAAGCAACATGCACCGAGCAGTCCACACTACAGAAGATTTTATGACTTGCCGCGTCATACATATGTGTTAGCGATACTCAGCAGTATGGGAAAGACGAAGAAGAGTGAGAAAAGCAGTAAGTTTCACACTATAATGTGAAAGTACCTCTGTCTGCCTCACAGTTTGTTACCACTTCACGTCTTAACGGCTTAACAGATTTGGATAAAACTTGACACACAGCTGGAACATATTCTAGAATAAGACATAGGATTCTTTTTATCTCGTGAATTTTTCTCTGACATTTTTTTTTCATCTACACAGGCAAAGCCGTTGACCGAAGCCAGATAACCATTACTGTATTCAATACAGTAAACCCCATATTAATGCTGTGAATAACCGTTACTCTTTCGAAACAGCAATAACAGGGTAGTCATTTCTCAGAAAGCACATGGCAAATCTTTCAAATTACGCATTCTCTTGTAATCAAGTTGTGAGTGTAGGTAACTTCAGTTATTCGCTCTAGCGATCGTGTCGACCACGCCCGGTCGTTGCACGTTGCACCATCTTGCATGTATTACGAACTGTCACTTATATCTGTGTTATAGATGATATAATTATTTCCACGTGGCCTTGGAAGTACTGTATTTGTAAGAGCGTTCTAAAGTTAGGGACGAATGCATTAGACGCAGTACACCATTGTTTTCATTGATCAATCTTACCATTAGTTTCGAAAGAGGACTTTATTTCATTAGAAGTTTAAAATTACCTTCCCTTTTTCATTATCTTGATATTATATAAAAGTACTACTACTAAATATGATAGGATCGTAACAAAAATTTTTGGGACATGCCCGCCGAACTATTCCCAACCACTGTAAGTTCTGAAAGTCAAACATCACTAATGACAACCACCAAAAGAGTGCTGTGTCAAGAATCTCGACGAGTCCTAGAAAATCTCGCAGTGAAATTAATCAGACAAGAACAACGGTAAGAAAGTTAATAAATAAGCGTTTATTTTATACCTAAACAAGCTTTTGCCTGCCACTTCGTACGCGCATATCCTGTTTTATTCGTTTGCGTTAGAATAGGCTAGTTTCCATCATCCACAAATTGCAAAACTATTTAGTCCTTCAGTTAGAGTATTGAAAAATAATAAACACGTATTTTTTGTTTTTCTAAATCAATGAATATTGACAAAGATAAAACGGGAGTGGGGTCTCGTGACGTCACGACCCGAACCCGACTAAAAATTATGCCAGGGCGTGACGTATTAAGAAATTTTAAAAGCGTAGTAACTTCGTCAATTTCTTTTTTTTACGGGAACCAAATTCCCGTAAAAAAAGAAAAAATACGGGTCAAATATTTATTGATAATCTAATGACGGACTAATTACATTGTTTCAGGACACAAGCCTATTTCGGAAAAACCTCTCTTAATGCTACCCCCCTCTCCCCAAGGAACCTACAAACCAAACAGCTTTCTACGACCAGTGGTCTAAGCTTTGCGTTGTCTGCCAGTCACTCAGGAACGGAAGAGTTGTACATATGTATAACATGAGTGGGAATCCAATAATCTTAATTCAGAGAAAGAAATCTATACTAATACTAGCTGTCCCGCGCAACTTCGTCCGCGTCACATTTTTTATGAATGCTCCGCTCCTATTGGTCGTAGCGTGATGTTATAAACCATCCTATCTCTCAAGTTGGATCGAACTGCACATGGTGTGCGAATTTTATTATAATCGGTTAAGTGGTTTAGGAGTCCATTGAGGACAAACATTGTGACACGAGATTTATATATATTAAGATTATAAAGCAGAAGAGTTTGTTTGTTTGAACGCGCTAATCTCAGGAAATACTGGTCCCATTTGAAAAATTCTTACAGTGTTAGATAGATTATTTATCGAGGAAGGTTATAGGCGTATAAGTTGCGGGTCAGCTAGTAATGTCATAAACAAAGCCAAGAATGTGTCAAAAAAAGTAAAGGTCGCATGTCACTGAGTATTGCCTCAAATTACTTTACTCCAATTATCAGAAAGTTGGAAAGCCACAACGGAAATGTTACTTAAAAAAATCTTGACTTAAATAGCTTTTAATGTTCATTTAAAGTACTTTATGACGTAATGTACAGTTTTTATGTCACTGCTGGTACTTCAGAACTGTCGGCGCGATAGCGGGTCGGATTTCCGACTGGCCAATTAGGGCATTTAAAATTTATAGTTCTGCTGATTTGGTTACGCAAATCTTGGGTATTTTAATGATAGTGAAAGAGTTAATTCGCTTGAGTTTTAGATATGGATTCAATCAGTTTTTCCTAAGATTTTGATTAAAAGTTGGGTTCATAAATGAGTTTAAATTCGTAAAGATTCTTGGTAGATTTTGTATATTCTTTATGGAGTCTTTATGGATAAATCGATGAAGACTCGTGCATGTTAGGTGGTACTTGGTACTTTAAGACTTCTATTCCTCCATAGACCCAACAATTCTCTTCAAAGTATCTTCAGAAGCAAAATCAAAAACGCTACAACCCCCAGTACAGTATCCTTGAAAGTGTCTTGACGTACTAGAAAACCAGCTTTATCATAGCAACAACTGGACCATAATAATGTGACACGTGTACGTGTACGTGTATGACCACACGTGCAAAATATTACTTCACAACCTATAGCCATACAGTCTATCTACATAATATTATATCCAATCAATACTTTTAACAAAACCATTACAAACCTCAAATCAGCTGTTCCATCTCAACATACAAATGTCAAACTAAATGAATCAAGATCGACAACGTCAGATTGCATCAAAATTACACTGAATAACATTTAAAATGTCCCCTAGTTTTTATCAGCATTTATTAACACGACAGTGTATAAGCACTTCATACTTTCACTGTTGAAATGGAAGCAGTGTAATTATGAGGTAATTAATTCCTCGTGCATTGTCACTGACATCGCGATTACTTCTTTTGTTTTGTTGAATGTGTTTGTTCGATATTTCAGAGTTAAGGATATATATGCACCTTTTTATCTAGAAGATTTTTACGATTGAATAATTTGAATGGAATGTATTTTATTTAATTTGGGAAACAAACAGATGCAATAACAAATTTGTGCAGATTTGTTATTGCATCTATTGATTTGTTGAATTTGTGCAGATAATTTTGTCACTTGCGGCGACTATTCTACCAAATACATACTTTATTCAACTAATTTTCTGCCTCTGTCAATGTTTGTTTGGCATAATGCTTCTCACTCGTAGATTAAATACAGAAAAAAACTAAAATGTACCCAACTTAGAAACCGGCCCAATTCAAGTCTGACTCGTACACAAAGGGTTCCGCACCATAATCCCTACTTTTTTTTTGTCAGCAATACACAATCTGTGAAAATTTCAACTGTCTTTATATTACGGCCCTTGAGATACAACCCACTGACAGACAGATGGACGGACAGACTGACAGTGGAGGCGTATTAATAGGGTTCCATTATTTACTCTTTGGGTAAGGAACCCTATATTTTAAGACGCTGCTTCGAAAATTGTTTTAAACTTTCATGGTCACTAGCATTAGAATAGTTAATCATGCTTGCAACAGTGCCGAAATATCGTAAACTCGCAAATAAAAAGGTACATGGTAGCAATCCCGATATTAACTATTCTAAAGCTGCTTTGAAAAGTAAAAAGTTAAGTCTCAAAAAAGAAAGACCTTTGTCTAACACTGGCATCGACAGAATAAATTATAAGTACCTATAGACCGTCTTGAACAAGCCAAACGTATGAACTCATAATAATATGTTTAATAAACACTTGCACGGAATCTCCGACAACGCCCAGCATTACACACTAGACCACACTAAGTCCGCTCTAAATTAGGTTATTACTTACAACTTATAAGTCTCATAACACATAGGCAAGCGTGTTCCGCAACCATAGCGACCGGTTATCAGTTACATATATGACAAAAACTCGGCCATGTACTGAGCAACCTACTTGATAATTATGTGCATGGTTTTGCGCCGAAATGAAAGACGTATATACGGAACTAAATTGAGGCTACCTGCTCTGAATTTGCTTGGATAGGTAAAATCCAAGCTGCCTTGCCTTTAGCCAATTTATTGGGTTCGGTTTTTCCAGTCCAACCAGAGTACCAATTCTACTAATTTTCACATTCGCATGTCAATCGCAAACTGTCAAAAAAGCCTCAATTTTCATACATTTTTGACAGATTGCGATTCTGAAAGTTCTTTAAAAAATAGTAGAATTGGCCCTCATATGCTGCTGAGTCCCTGTATTTTTCATGGAACTACTGACCTGGTGAGGGTCGCGGATAGCTGATGGATGCGAGATGCACAGGACCGGTTGTTGTGGTGACTCTTGGGGTAGGCCTATGTCCAGCAGTGGACTTCTTACGGCTGGTATGATGTGATGACTGTTTGAACTGATTTGAACCCATAACCGAATCAACCCAGTGACTGGATAACAAGATACCCTTGTCATTGTTTGTATAACGTTTACATTAGTATAACGCAAAAATAACAGCCGGGATCAACGGTTTAAGAGTGCCCGTCCAATTTTAGCGGACCGAGGCAGTGGAGCGGAGAAACGAAAAATTTCTAACCAATGGAATTGCACAAAATCTCCGTATCACGTGAGTCACTGACATTTCGTGCAATTTCATTTGTTAAAATTCCTCCTTTTCTCTGCTCTGCTGCCTCGCTAGCTGAAATGGACAAGCACCCTAACCGTCGGATTGGCTCGAATACTCAGGTAAATGCTTTGCTATATATATTCACACTTAAATTAAGACAGCCACGCATGTGTTTTTTGTACAGAAGATAAAGGTCTGAGTCCTTATTTGACAATTTATGATTATTTTGAATTCTTCTGTCATACTTCTACCATACCTGGGGATGACAGCAAATATTTTTTACTTGTACAATATGTCCTTTCTCATGTGAATGAAAGTGCTATTTAATCGACATTTACGTATCGAAATGAAACGGCACATAAACTTATTTACAAGCTGAAAATTAACACTCATGTTCATGGAAATGTGAGTCTATTTTAAAAGCCGTCATGTCTTATATATACATTTTAAATCAGACGGCTAGATCAAACCCATGCGTTCTTAAGAATCACCCTACCACATCATCGGCCTGTTTGATTCATTGATTGGCTCTCATCCATAAAATCAAGGGCTGTTTCAGTTCCGTGTCATAAAAATTACCTATAAAAATTAAAAATTACATTAGAGTTTTAGGGAAGGTTCATATCTGACGGAACATGCGTCGCGTATTATCAGTCGCGTAACGCCAGAACAGACAAAAATGTATAGAAAAACACTTGGCCGTTCACCCTCAATCGATGATTCGTTAGTGCGTCGAGCGTACAGCGTCTGTTCCGTTTCCGTCAACGCATTGTTGGTCGGCCACTTGATATTCTTTTAGTATACAGGGAAATTGAAAAAATACCCGAAACCTCTTAGGCAGTGAAAGTACACATGATTATAAGCAACTTTTGTTTTGGTAAACTCCGAAATCTCGAAAAAAATATCAGCTGTTTCATACAAAATGCAGTATTTAGCCAATGAAAATGTATGAAACAGCTGATATTTTTTTCGAGATTTCGGAGTTTTACCAAAACAAAAGTTGCTTATAATCATGTGTACTTTCACTGCCTAAGAGGTTTCGGGTATTTTTTCAATTTCCCTGTATAAAGGATGCACCCAATGTCGACGTTTTCTTTTTCGATCCTGTTCAAGAGCCTCCCAAATAGCTATTATTTCGATGGGTTTCATTTTAAAATTCAATTTCGCACAACACAACCGCTTTGTAGATGCTGAACGGATAAACTGACTAGACGCTTAATGTGAAAGGTCTAATTTGACGGAATAGACGCGACCGATGATACGCTCGACGCATTTTACGTCAGATATGAACCTTCCCTAAGTCAGTAAATAAAGTCGGTCGTATGTACCCGTAAATGTTCTATAGTAATTCAAACAAAGCAGTGAATCGCAGTTCATTGACGCCGGTCGCGGTCTCGCAACGCTGTCGCCAAGATTGGAATTGTACCTTTAGAGTCTGACACTCCCTTTCGTCCACGCAGTCCAGAGCGTGAGGAGTATTTGATGATTTCTCATCCATTAAAAAATGCTCTTGTCATAGAGCTAACAACTAGCTGACTCGGCAAACGTTGTTTTGCCGATTTCATAAAAATCGGTCGAGCCAGTGACACGAGATTTTCAATAAAACACACAACCTAAGATCTTTTTCTACTCCTACTCCACTGTACTTTTTCCTGATTTATTTCGTTGCGTTTCTCCGGCACCTGTCAAAGCTTCATTGACTCGCCGTTTTTCTGGTGGTCGCCACTATTGATTCTGGCTTTCAGGAGTTGCAGTGGTTGGGAAGGTACAGCGGGGTTGTCCAATAAAAAGGTGATATAAGATAAGTTTAAATATAACTATCATCTAAATCGGTGAATCTTTTGTTTCAAATAAAATTGGCTGTGTCAGTTACACATCAAGGGCTCCGATGCTTCATTCGGACGCCTTGTAAATCATTTGGATATTAAGTTTTCATTTCTATCTCTTAAATATCAGTCTTAGTTACGACTTATAGAAACTTATCATTACAATAACAAGAAGACTGCATAGTATAAGTAGATTTTGAGAGATCTGAAAAAGCTGCTGGACCTTTAAAACGTTCAAACATTATGTGCGATCAATGTGGTTTAGTACAAGCGGGTGCCAGTGGCTTCGCCCGCGTGATCCCTAGGGAACATAATATCTCCCGGAATAGATATAACCTATTTACCCGGGCAGTTCCCGTTCACGTGGGATTTCCGGGATAAAAACTATTTTATGTCCTTTCTCGGGTCTCAGACTATCTTTTCTTGTAAATAATTTCATTCAAATCGGTTCTGTGGTAGAGGAATGAAGAAGAGACAGACAGACAGAGTTACTTTCGCATTTATAATATTAGTAGGGATTTTTCGCAAGTTTTGTTCCGCTCATCAATAGTTAGTGTAAAAGACTTCAACGCGCAACAGAACTGAAAAGTATTGAAGGTGTGTGTCGGACCACGCGCATTTTACGGTTCAGTATTTTTAAACGATCTATCCAACGAAAGGAAAATAGGAAATTTCACGATAGGAAAGACGATAACAAAAATCATCGACACTTTACGTGTCCCTAAAAATCCTAAATAGAATTTTCATGATTTTATTTGTTTGCGTGATAGATTTAAAAATGTGTCAAAAACTGGTCATAAATGCGGGATGTTTTTGACAATTCGCGAAAATGGACCCTCACATTAATATAGTTAAAAACAACCAATAATAACTTTAATTTCAGTTAGTGAATCGTCGTGCAACCGAGCTTTGATGTTTATTATAGTTTTATTTCCTTATAAATCTTTATTACCTGGACATTTCTATTATTAAATTAAGTACAGGAAACACTTACTGGCGGTGGTGATCGTGTTGTCACAATAAAGCTTTCAATGAATATTATATCACAATTACTTGGTATTATTAAAGTATGTAATTTAGTGCCTCCAAAAATGGAGTTAGACAGGCCATAAGTTAAGAAAGAAACAATACAAGAAAGGTGGAGCCAAATTACAACAAATTGGTATCCAAGAGATGGTAAGAGATTTCGAGGACGACAACCAATATGCTGGGAAGATGAGCTAAAACTTACTGCGGGACCCAAATGGAGTAGAGTTGCTCAAGACACGAAGCAGTGGAAACTACTGAAGGAGGCCTTTGCCAAAAAGCACACTGAGCTGAGAGACATCCTATAGCCAAACGAATCAAAAAGATTAATCTCATCCAGTTTAACGGGCAAAATAAATAAATAACTTGGTATTATCATTAAATAAAAATCGCTCTCGTTAGCAACACAATACTGCACTCATCATAGACTGTTGCTATGCCCCAGAAGGCTACCCAGCTTACACGGAACTGAGTTTGGAATGTCCTTTTTAACCGACTTCCCAAAAAGGAAGAGGTTCACAATTTGGTTGTGTTTTTTGTGTTTGTTACCTCATAACTCCGTCAGTTATGAACCGATTTGAAAAAATGTTGTTTTATCGAGGTATTCCATGAAGCACACCCAAACGAAGCACACCCAGACGAAGCGCACCTAAAGTATTCCACTTAGCACACCCGTAGGTGGGCTTCAAATAAAAATAATTAATTTCCTATTCCACGAAGCACACCTACGAATATCACTCGCATAGTGCGGGCACTAAGAAATAAAAATGTCTATATGAGAAAATATTTATTATTTAAAAGACTTAGGGCGGGTTGTATCAAACAGTTGGTTAACGTAACATACGTACGTCAAAAAGTTACGATTACGTACGATGTTTGACGTTCGTTAAATAAGAAGCGTTGTTTCAAAACATTCTGGTATAAATTCTTGCTCATCCCAATAGCTAAGTTATTGACACGGGTCCTACCTAAATAGCTCTTTTTGCATTCCACCACTTATTTGTGTCATCAGAAGAACTGGTATTGAGGAATTCAAAAGAAATTTCACACTATTGTTCTATTTGACGCAATTAAAGTAACGTTAACCAGTGCTTAGACCATCTGTTAACGTAAACGTTATATTTGACGTGCTCTAATGCTGACATTTTGTGAAACAACCCAATTTTTTGATTTAACAATAGTTAGCGCCATATTTGACGTTTACGCGTGCGTAAAGTGTACGTGAAACAACCCGCCCTAACTTAAATATCTAACATCTTTCAGTTTCCGCTCAGCTCAGAACGGAAGGAGACATTTGATTGTTTTTGTTAGTTTCTTCATATCTTGACACCGACTTCCGAAATAAAAGTTATTTTTTACTTTGTCGTGTTATTTTTTTTTTTTGGAAGTCGGTTGTATTTTTTTGTAAAAAGTTATTTTTAGGTGGGAAATCATCAAATGTCTCCTTCCGTTCTGAGCTGAGCGGAAGGGAGAGTCAGACTCTTACTGAATAGAACCCACGCATTCCTTTTCCCCTTCAAATATTCTTTACTTTCCGGGGCCACGGTGACTTTTTCAAATAATTTCTGCAACCCTGGCAGGCACTGTCAAAAGAGAGCTCTTTTGACTGGAACTCGAAGTCGATTGTCGAGCGACAAGTGTATGTTACGTGAACGCGCCAGACCACGAAGGGGATGACTTGGATGTCTTCCTTAGGAATTAGTAAGGAGTTGTTCAGAACCGAAAACAGTGGTAGGAATGGAGGGAGGTCTTTGCCCTTCAGTTTCGATATGATATTATTATTATAACACATGCATTTATGTATTTTTTTTATAATTTATGTAAATTAATATGTATAGTAAAATGATGATAAGCTAAAAAATTAGCTCAACAAAGATCTCCTCGACGAATATCGTGAACCTACTATTCTGTTTATTTATCTAGTTATACGAAATTATGGGACGATGTCGGTACGAGATTTACAATGTTGCGAGCATCTTCACGATGGTGGCCCGAGATTGTGTGGCGTGCAAATGTCAGGTAATACTAGTTCTAGTAGGTACTCCGACCTATTCCGGTTGCGTCTACTAAGTACCTATGTTCGATCAAATTTGATGGAAGGTTTTGGTAAGAAGGTTTGTGTATAAAATACATGAAATGGACGCGCTCCTTAACAGCAGTGCTATTCTGTAAGCATGTCGAAGTGGCGTAGTGAACGACAACCGAGCTGTCAAATCATACAAACAAGATGGCATGACAGCTCACTTGTCGTTCACTCCACCTAAGTGATCCGGGTGAGATGTCGACAGAATCGACCGGCTGATGCCACTGGTGATTTCAAGGTGAATCAGTGATTGCCAAAATATGTATATTATCCATTTACTGCTTTCAGAAGTTAATTATGTATGAAAAAATAATGCTGGAATGTATGGAAGAGCTGTAACGTATGCCAGTCGAAACAGGTAGGAGGATATGTCGGGGACGCTATTTATGGAACCAGTAATAAATATTAATCAATTTAACTTGATTTAAAATGACTTTTATATGTTTGTTACTACGATCTTTCTATTTTACATTTCATTCATTTAAGATATTTATGTAAGAGGGGTAGCCATTTCAACCGGGTACTTATCCACACTTCAAACTGCTACTGCGAAATTCCGAAAAAAAAAACCCCAGAAATACTGCCCGAGATGGGAAGCAAAGCCAGGACCATGCTCGGTAGTAGCTTACGAGCATTAGACCATCGAGGAATCGGAAAACTATTATTTAAACGACTTTTGAAGGCAAGGGGACTTCAATAAACTAAAATCGCTTTGTAATACTGTTTGCGTATGTATTTATTATGACAGCTATATAGTAAGTTTAGTTTCCCGTACTAAATTAAATAAGAGAAATGACCATGTAATACAGATTTATAAGTATATTAAATAAATATAAACTTTAGAGATACTTTACACGACGACTCACTAATTGCAATTAAATTTTAATATTACTAAATCGTACTCCCAATGCTGACTCTCTTTGAGGTGCGCGTGGAACACGAACGCGCCGTCGACACGGCCTGTCGACATAAGACGGACGGACGGCGAGCTGCCCATAGCTCACCGTCCACAGACCCGCGCCTACGGTGTCCGGAGGTCACCAGGTGGCCTCCGACGCCCGCGGTGTCTACCACGGCGGCCGGGACGAGAGGTTCTCTCCCTCTCCCACTCCGCCACCTCCTTCGCAAGCAGGACTGCTTCGCAGAAGGAGGTGACTGCGTCCCATTCCGTCTCGCTCCGGACCATGGCTTGGACCAGGCCCGGACACGCGAGGTCGCCGCCTATCGCCGCTTCGAGGACACGGCGGTGCTCCGCCGTAGCGGGGCACACCTGCACAGTGTGCTCCACCGTGTCCTCGTTAGGGGCGTTAGGTCCCCCTAATGCCCTAATAAGTTCGGTTTCGGTTTTGGACCAAAAATCTAGTATCGCCCACAGTTTCGACTTCGGGCAGTTGCGGTGTCACCCAAACTTAGTGCTTGTCATTGTTTTAAGGGTTCCGTAGCCAAATCGCAAAAATGGAACCCTTATTGATTCGTCATGTCTGTCTGTCCCTCCGTATGTCACAGTAACTTTTCTCAGAAACTATAAGAACTATGCTATTGAAATTTCGTAAGTAGATTTATTTTGTGAACCGCATAAAGATTTTAACACAAAAATAGAAAAAAAAGAATAAATTTTGGGGGTCCCCATACTTAGAACTGAAACTCAAAATTTTTTTTTCATCAAACCCTTACGTGTGGGGTATCTATGGATAGGTCTTTCAAAATGATATTGAGGTTTCTTCCAAAGTGGTAAAATGTGTCCCCCCCCCCTTAACTTCTAAAATAAGAGAGTGATATAACTAAAAAAAATATATGATGTACATTACCATGTAAACTACCAGCGAAAATTGGTTTGAACGAGATTTAGTACGTAGTTTTTTTTTAATACGTCATAAATCGTAAATCGCAACTTCTGCTTATAATATAATACCTACTGGTTTGTACGGAACCCTCGGTGCGCGAGTACGACTCGCACTTGGCCGGTTTTTTAACACTTTTATTATTTTTATTAATGCAAAATTGTTAAAGAAACCAAAATAATTCATCATTATTTTTGTTATCAATTTTTCGTTGTTTTTATTTCATTCAAGTTTATCCATCTTTAATTATTAGTAATTATTTTTATAAAAATAAGCCCACTACAATAACATCTCGTCTATAGCATGTTAAATAAATTTACACCTGCTGTTTATATAAAAAAATATAATTTATATTACAATATGTCTTTACACAACCTGAAACCGAATCCGAACCGATACTGAGATATGAAACGAAAGTTCGGTTTCGGCTTCAGCTGAAAAATCTCTTTCAGTCTGACAATACTTAAGGCATAACTTACGTCTTTTAACTAGGTACAGATGCATCCACGTATCCTTACAAAATTCACTTCTTTTAGAGCAAACGTGATGCGAATACATAACAATAGAAACACGTGCATAATTTTGTCATAGAATATAACTGACATTACTGCTGACTTTCCATTAGCTAACGAGCCGTAATGTTGCTCGCAGATGTTCTATAAAGATAAGTCCACATTATACAGTCGCCAGCATGGCAAGCTGCCCCAAACTGTCAATATTCCCAATCAACCTTGAACCTTAAACATATTGCAATAAAGTTGAAAATCTATTGAAGGAATTTGACAGATTGTAGTAGCTTGATGTGCTGGCGTCTATACGTTAGAGTCTGAGTGAGACGTTATTGTAAAGATTTCGTTTGGCGATTGTTTTTATTGGGGTTCCGTGCCCTGAGAGTGCGAACAGACTCTGCTGAAAGCCTAAGGCAAAGTTTAAGAGAATAAAATGATCTGTAAACTGCTGTACATTATTTTCGTTCGAGAAACTCAGCCTAAGCCCCCAGTTAGACTACACTTTTTTCATATTTTACTATATATACTAGATAGATGATGTTGCAGAATTTGTTCAAAAGAGTCGCAAAGGGCATTAAGAGGAACACGGATAGGTTTAAATTAATAGGAGTCTGACACTCCCTCATGCTTTACCCAGAGCGGAAGGAGTCATTTGATGATGTCCCATCCTTAAAATAAATTGAAAAAGGTGGCTAGTTGACACTCTTACAGAATATTATTACGTTTAACCACTTCAGTTAAGGCTAGCGAGTTTGCTGTGCCATTTCTTCTTCCTAGATAAAACATTTGGAAGTTAAGACAGGAGGATGTTTTGAGGGACAACTTTCATGTAAAACGATCAGTTTTCTCCCAAGAGCTCTCAGTCTGATTTGAATAAAGTACCTTTGATTTTTTAATAAAAAATATGAACTGAATATTGAATCGCACTAAGCTTAACCGTAGTTGTGGTCAACCACAAAAGAGCGCGCATTGTCATTAAAATCAGCCAAACCACTTAGAACAATGACACAATTGAAGCGAAATAAAAGCTATTTGGTATCTAATCCAGACCTAGCTCGAATATGGCAATCTATCACCATCGCAGACATTAAGTCGGTCGTCCACTGCTACTAATCTAGCAAGGAGAGGTTTCACATGTTAGCTACGCTGTTCATTTTTGTGTTCACTAGCCACGCATTCGTGTATAGTATTGCCGTGGGTGAACATCATCATCTTCACGTTCCCGCTCTTGTCCTAAGTTATATAAGATCGGTGTAATACACTTTCTTCTTCCATCCTAACTTTCTGACCTATCAACCGCCACGCTATCACTAACTCTCTTTTCATTCATATATTTCCTGACAGTTCAATAAAAATCATTGACCCAAATTTGGATAATGGAAAACAACGATGTGGTCGACAATGGAGCTCACTAACCAAGAAGTAACGTATTCACTTTTGGTATAAAGTCAACAAGGTTGTGGCTATCAGGAAACACCGACATAAACACTAGGATGTCGATGTTTTGAGACATTATTACCAATACAGTGCAATAAATGATCTCGCTTAAATTTTCATGAAAATCAAAGCTAGTTCACGCGCGTAGCTTAACAGCCGGTCGATTCTAATGACATCTCACCGTGATCACGTAGGTGGAGTGAACGACAAGTGAGCTGTCATTCCATCTTGTTTGTATGGTTTGACAGCTCACTTGTTGTTCACTTCACCTAAGTATTCACCTCGATATGTTTACAGAATCGCACTGCTGTTACTGTGGAGCAGTACCTTTAAAAATGCTTTCGCACATAAACTCTTACGCCTAGCCCCAAGCGTTGTTACATAGATGCCCATATCCGTCGTATTATCGTGTATCACTGTATGTTACAAGGCAATTAAAATGTATCGGCTAGCATTACTTTTACGTAACAGTAATAAATAGTTCTTATTTATAAGCAGTGAGTGGTGACTCACTTTATAGTTACCGAGTTGCAAAAGCTTGCTTAGATAAGCCGCGAGGCTTTTTTCGGATTATAAACTTGATTTGTATGCAATTTTGAGTTCTATATAGGTACTGTTACATAATATTCTTTGTAATTATGAATAATCTTAATTTTTTGTTCAGTTTTGCATTATTATTTTCAGAGGTTTTTTTTTTGAGATTTAGAATTTAGTAGCTCGAGCAATTTTTCATTTGAAAATATATATAATTTTAGAAAGTTTGTTTGTGTATCTACTATCTATGAAAGTTCTAACACATATTTTTATTATTATTATTTTTTTATCTTTAATGTCATGTCTTTGGTTAATATAGAAATATGATAGTTTTTTTATCATTGAGTGTGATATGGGTAAACAATTGTTCCAGTGTGATAGCGAAGCCAGATGTTGATCGCGATAGCAAAGCCGTGGAAAAAGGCTGGTAGTTGTCTAAATATAGCTTGAGCTTTTACTTTGAAAGGGAGAGGAAACAGAAACGTTATCTAACCGAGTATCGAATGGTCAATTATTCAATAAATCTAGACTTACTCTCTGCAGAAGATCTCTTCGTTAACTTTGAACGCCAAGTACGCGTTACGGGGTTATTTTTCAACACATCCAAGATTTAGAAAAATAACAACAGCTTCATGGAATTTTTTTTCAAAAATTCGTGAGAGATTGTTTTCTTTTTCTTTTTTTGGGAGTATGTTTTTGTATAAATCATGTTTTAGAATGATACATGATGCCTGTAGAAATTGGCTGGACATTAAAAATTCACGCTGTTTAAGCTCCAGAAATAATAACCTTATAACAAATTTTAGAGCTGGCTTTTACCTACCTCGGATAGAGTATAAGCATTGCCATACAACATGGCAAAGCCGCCAGTCTTTTAAGATGAATTTTTTGAAGGAATATTTTAGTTAGGGGTTTTAATTTTCATTTTAATTATGTGCTATTTTATTAATCCTTCAACAAGAATCAATTGTCTCCGCCCCTAACAAACCGCCAAATACTAACAAAGGTCAATTAAAATCAAACAAATGCTTATAAAAAACAAAAGTGAACGCATTTGAGCCGTTGAGCAATTGATATTTTGATTATCTGAGAGTGCATTGGCATTAACAACGTTGCAAGGCCAAAACCATACAATGTGCACTTAGAAGTCTATTCAACTATTATCTACATAGTAATTTAGCTATATTTTGGTCTATTTTTAGAGCTGTATGATTTAGTTATCGGAACTAAGTGAAGTTTTAATTTTAAATGCCTAGACGTTTTTGAAGTGTCATAATGATTATTATGTCAGAGTGAAGTTGGAATTGTTCTATCATTGTTATACAGTAAACATTTTTTTTAATTCGTATTCTTTATTGCACACAGAACATATTATTATATTATTGTAGGATGTGGATGCCTAATAATAATTGGAAGCGCACTCTTACATTTATCCCTCTCTGTATTATCATGCCTGTGATTGTGTAGCCTGTGTTGGAGACCCTATAAATCTATACAGGGTTATTTGTAAAACACCGATAACCTATCAGGACTATGTTACTATCACCATAGCAAAAACGATAGCTCCCAAAGTCTCATCTCTTGAATATGGCTACAAAGGGCTACAAAGAGACCTACTGTTAACAGTTCACTGATGACGTCACGAGGTCGAATGTCATGGGGACGAGCCTATCCATTGATATTTATTGGGCACGTTTGCACTGGGTTTATTACCGAGATTTATAGGTGAGGATACTATAGCCGTGACCTCTTAGCGCGCTTGAGCTCCAATTGGAATAAAAGAACTAAGCGAATAGACCGCCTCATCAATGATAAATGATATTATTATTTATTTTGTAAGTAAATTGTAAAAAACTCTTTTACACGTCAATATTTTTTGTTCATTTTAAACTAGATGACGCCGGTGTTTCCCAGCTGACTGCTCTGAGAAGAAACACCGAAACAAACGCAGAGGTCACATGCGTGTTACGGCTGCCTATGAGGTCCTAGGTTCGTTTTTCAGGTCGGGTAGTGTTATTGGGTTTTTCCGTACGAATGCCGTAGTCCGTTTCCTGATAAATACAATCTTCGGGTCTTTAAATTAAGAGTGAAAAGCTTACTTTTGGGCATGCTCCACTGTCACGTTATCGCTTTCCACCAGCGCACCAAGAGAGATAAAGAAAAAAGGCAAGCCTAAGGATATTTTTGGTAGCAGCTTGGAGTTGGATTTAAAAATAATAAAATAAAATAAAAATATTTTATTGACACAAAGAAGGTTACATTTTGAGTTGGAGCCCTGACTCCTGAGCTAGGTGGTACCTGTGTTACAGGAGTCAGTGCCTTCACCCGTTTGCAGAACATTTACCATGTATACAAAAATATTAAATTAAAATAATTACAATTAGTGCAAGCTTGCTCTTAAGTGGTGTGTGTGTGTGTTTGTCTGTCTGAATGACTGTTGGTGATTCTGGGCTTTTATCGGAGACGTTTGCCTTCATTACTACTATTATGTTGTTACAAGTGTTGTTCTTAAATTATGTTTTCCGTCTGTGAGTAATCCAGTGTTTTAAGCCATGTGCTTAGTTTCATCTTAGTTTTCTTTTTAGTTAGTGGGTTGAAGTTGAGAATTTGGTTTAGTTTGTTATATTTATAAATAGCTAAGTATAAGTGTTGCCGTCGAGCGGATGTGGTCTTACATTTGATTGTGTAGTAGTATTTATGTGCAGTTTACGACAATAGACTTGACCTCTACTGCACAGGACTTAAATATGTACCTATTACAGTCATTTTGTGGCTTTACTACTTACAGGTATTCTGCCTAATCCTTCGGAAATAGGCGTTAAATAGACTATGTATGTACATTTTTATTTTATTTGAGATTGGTTTGCTCTTGACTTATGTCTAAGTCAGAGATGACAGAGACAAAGTCTAAAATGGAGCGAGCTTACCCAGAAGCAGCCTGTTCACTCTAACTTTGAAAAGATTTGGGTACATATTTTATTCTCAGGGTCTAGTAGACATAGTGTATCCGTCTTAGATAGAAAATCGGAGAGATTTAAATAGAAAATAGGCGCCATCAGCAAGTATGCAAATTATTTCAGACAGCATCGTTGACAGCAATAACTGCACTAATTAATAGGACGAGAAATGGAAATCTTGTTGTTAATATACTTGAAAACGATGAAAATTCATTTTATTGGTTTAAACATTCTTTAATGGTATTTTTTCCAGAGCTTTCCTTGACTATCGACATTTCCTTGACCATATGATAGTCGTCTGTTTTTGACCGAATCAAAAACACACGACTGCTTCGCACATACACGACTGCCCAAAGGATACTTCAACTGAACACGTAGTTTTTTTATAGAGAAGCATGTAACTTTAAAAAAATTGACTCACCTGATGAAAACCGCTGTCGCATTTCCAAATAGTAAACTAATGCATTTTATTTTTTCATGAACACAACATAAAACAAACAAATCCGAGTCTACACTCAAAAGCCAGATGCTCCAATTTAAATTTCGAATCACACACACATACGTGGATTTTACCACACCACTCCCGCCTTTACCACCTACGAGCTAGAAGGGGTGCCCCTATATATAGTCACAGTTACTTACACGCACCGCATGATACCTACGTAAATACGTCGCGAGTGCAGTGGCCATTTTGAGTTCTATTTTTGAAATAAAGATTTTTTTGTGTGTGCAACATGTTACGTCAGTGTGTCACGTTGGCAGTATTGGGGTGTGTTTTGGCGGTTCCCGTGCCCCAGCATCAGTACCAACCTCAGCATCAACAAGTGAGTTTTTTTTATTTCATAAGTGGTGTTTTTTTATATCAATTCCTTTTTTTTAAAAGGAGTTAATATGAGATTTCATCATCAGCAGTCATCATTTTTAGGAATTGTACGGTTAGTAGGTCGTCTTAGGGGTACAAAAAGTTTTATAAATATAAACCGCTAACTTATAAATTACCTATCTAATAAAAATAAAAATCTATAGGTAGGTACTCTACTCCTGATAAGAGTCCTTAAATCAGTAGGTACCTACTCTAAGCAGTTTTTCAGCTTTCATTTCTTAGCACACAGTTTTTCTTTAAATTGCTTGCTCTAAGAACTTTTATTAAATTAATACCAGATAGTTATGAAAATAACAAGAATAAAATATCGTACGCTTATAAATAAAAAAAAGTTAGGAAAAATAATTTGAAGCTCTATTAAATTTTCAAGAAAACTCTACTTTTAACTATTACTTTTACTCCACAATGTAACAAATAATATAATTTTCTTATTTTCATACCAATACAATCTTAACTAAATTTATTCATAGGATTAACCTTTAACTTGCGTGTCGTTCACCGCTGAGAAGTGCAGGCCACCTCTAAGTAGTACCTATTGTTAAAGATTGCGCTAGTCCCAGCCTCAATTGCAGCTAAATAACAAGGCCCTAGCTATTTGGGTGGCATGCTTCGTGTGAGCTTAGTTGATTTATTATGTAGGTTGCCTATTAGGAACTTTTAACCTTGCTTTTCATGAATAGACTGTCAATTTCAAAGTACGTGATTGTTAATTTGATAACATAATTCCGAGCATAAAAATACTCAAGGGTCCATTATAACGAAACGGCGTTTTGATCGGAAAACAGAAAAGATTATTTAAAAAAAAAACACAATTGAAAAACTTTTTCCCGCAATCTTGCAAATTGTAGCTCGGTGACTCAAGAAAAGAACATCTGCAATTTTAAATGGGAGACAGTGGTAGTTGAGATGAAGCTACTAAGAAAAATCTATAGTAATATTATTTTAAATATTTAAGCATGATAAAAATTAGGACTATGTCAGGCGCAACATAGCCTGCCTGATACAACAGCAGTCAATGAATTTTTATAATCTTATGGAATCCACCTATTGAAAGACAAATATATTGTAAAAAGTATAAACAGTACACGGTCAATTGAAATGTTAACGAAATTGAGTTTTCTTTCGCAAAAGCAAAACCTTTTACACGCTTAATTCAATATCTAAACCTAGTCATTCTCCTTTTTTATTGCATCACTAGCTGACCCGCGCAACTTCGTCTGCGTCACATTTTCCATTACTGCTCCGCTCCTATTTGTCTTATAGTCCTATTAGCCTATAACCTTCCTCGATAAATGGGCTATCTAACTCTGAAAGAATTTTCCAAATCGGACCAGTAGTTCCTGAGATTAGCGCGTTCAACCAAACAAACAAACAAACAAACAAACATATAAACTCTTCTGCTTTATAATATTAAGTATAGATTACGATTTTATTTTTCTTCTTCTGCTGTCTTGTTTACTTTATCCTTAATATTGTTTCATACTTTTTATTTATATTTTTTTTCATCCGCTCCTGCATCCTCAAAGAAGTTTTCTCAAAAACATCCTCTTTTTTACTTATAATATTTTCAAGAGTCTGTACGTAAGTAGATATTTTATCTCCTTAACATCTACAAAAATTGCTCAGAGGCTTTTTCAAATGGTCCAGTGGATGTTACTTCATCCTTTTGAATAACTTTATTAGTATGCGAAAACATTTCTTTGACGGTGTCTGACGCCTTTGAAAATGACTAGGTCAAGGCATTAGAATCGCTCGTTTGTTCTTAAATTTTTCAAAACCCATTACTTAACCTAACGCATTGTAGATCAATTCTCTTTTGTCTCTAATCCACCTTGGTCAGTTCTTTGCAAAGAATTGCTCTTTCGGGAACGATGTATCACATCATCATGTATGCCTAAGGAATTAACTATCCTATTTGCTTTTTCTATGGCTAGAATTAGGTACTATGATAAATAAATCATCCGTAAAAAATACTTTCGTTCTTCTAAATATAAAAAATCTCAATTTTTTTATTGCAATCCAAGACGTAGATACACATATAGGTGGTAAATATGAAGGAAAAATTAAACAATTGTAGACGAAAGGGTTTACATTTGTTTAAGTTTTCGTTATTGCACACCAAATATCTTACGAACATTGCATATCATACCTAACCAAAAATCTTAGCGTGACTCAATTATATCTTTATGATCTAACTTTACTGACATGCAACGATAGAAAAAATCTATGGCAACAATAAAAAAAATAGAAATCAATCAAATCTGGAAAGTGGCACATCCGACATTACTCCGCAGTCGCAACATATGTGACCGTGTTGCTTCACCGAGCAACATAATGCGTTCAAACAGACCGGAAAACTGGACGTCAGTTTTTACACAACAAACATTCATTAAACACACTTGCTTTTGGCAACCCATGTCAAATCGAGTGAGACGTAACAGGGTACGCTGTACGCGGTTATACGGCTCTCGGAAGTGCCAAGAACTTTCGGCATGTTTGGAATAAGTCAAAAATGATGTATGAAATCATTGATAAATTTTTAGGGTTCCTTACCAAAAGGGCAGACAGTTCAAATTTTCACATATATTGTGTTTTTCTATTGCCGTTTTAACAAGAAATAAGAATTAAGGTTTATGGTACGGAACCCTTCGTGTGCGAGTCCAATTCACACTTTATTGAGCGAGCCTTGTGTATGCTGCATTTTTTTACGAATCTTCAGTTGAGAAAATATTATCCCTTTTGACACGCTTTCGATACCTATCTAGAGACCCGTTATTTTCACATTGAAAAATTCATGCCTGAAAAAAAATCTAAGTAAGTACGTATCTAAAAAGTACGCATTATCGAATGACAAAAGTTTGTCGAAAAGACGATAAAACATCATTTTCTCATAAACCATTAGGCACAAGGAAGCGATTTGCTATCGACTATTTTATCGCTGAGGAAAGGGATAGAATATATAGATCTCGTGTGAGTTAAAGAGATACAATACATTTATAGTCGATAGCCGGCTGTTCACACTGCCGGCGAGCCGGCTCTTACCACTAGTAGTAGGTCTCAGGGACAAGAGCTATCAAAGATAATACTCGCTCATCGATACTTGCTCGGCGATGCTCGCTTAGAGATCAGAGGGCCAATTCTACTAATTTTTAATCAACTTTCACATTCGCATGTCAATCGCAAACTGTCAAAAAAGCCTTAATTTTCAAACATTTTTGACAATTTAGTTAGTAGAATTAGCACTCTGAGCTCACCAACCAGCGGCCATTTCTACCTATAGTGCAGGCCGGAGCGAGTGGTGCGAGTAACCGCCCGTCGCACAAGAGAACAAAACTATCGACTTTACAAACTCGCTACTCGCTGCTCGCAAACTCGTTTCTAGTTTCAAGCTTTACTCGCTGATTGCTGGCAGTGTGAACAGCCAGCTATCGACTACGAATGTATAGGTATGTCTCTTTTTCTCACACGAGATCTATATCTTCTGTCCCTTTCGCGAGCAAATAGTCGACAATTAATCGCTTCCTCGCCGACGGCGGCGGTGAGACAAATGCCTTACAGTGTCGTTACACTTATGACGTTTCGTAATGTCAGTGGCGCGTTTTATTTGAAACGATCCATAATTGGATAAATGTTATGTAACCTCTTGATCGCACTGATTAACGCGAGCCAGTACTTGGTAGTTAGCCGTTGGCTTTATTTTTCTAGTGGCTGGTAATGCAATAGCGTTAAATTGGGGCTCGTCGTCTGGGTTTAATTGGTCGTGGAATACTGGGTAGTTGATTGTTGTTATGTGTTTTTAATGTTATGTCATGTTATACATGCTTATGCACAGCTACTACTGAACGATACGATCTTAGACTCTATAGTCTAAGATCGTATCGTTCAGTACTGACACTATTATAAACATTAACACTGTGATTATGACTGTTTTGAGGTGTTTAATGAAATTCGTCTAGTTAGAATAGTCCCGATATTAACTATTCTAATGTTCGTTTAGTTTACCATGGAAGTTTAAAAAAATATCTCGTCTAGTTATACCAAAAGCACTGATTTATATTCACAACTTGATGTTTCGACTATCATTTCGGTCTAAAGTTTCTCATTTTCTTTATTCTATGTGACAAAAAAGGTCATCCTCACAAACGACATCGTCCCTCCCGTCAGGTGAGATAGTGGTCAAACTTGTGCCTATCAATAGTAAAAAAAAAACCGGCCAAGTGCGATTTGGACTCGCACACAAAGGGTTTTTACCAAGAACCTTAATTTTAATTATTTGTATAGCGGCAATAGAAATAGGTACACAATCTGTGAAAATTTCAACTGTCTTACTATTATAGTTCTTGAGATACAGCCCGCTGACAGACAGACGTACGGACGGACGGAAAACAAAGTGATCCTCTAAGGATTCCGTTTTTTTCTTTTGAGGTACGGAACTAAACGGTACCCTAAAAAGGTTTAATTTAATAACTTCTATTGAGTATCAACTGTAAAAATAATTATTGCCAATTTTGCTTCCAATAGAAATGTAGCATCATTATAGACTAAAAAGAACTTCCCAAGACTAAAACTTCTTTAACATTAAACACTTTAGTACCTACCACCACTGTCCTCCACTAACATAACAATAAGCCAACCACTCACCAACACCTCCGTTTGTCAGCAGGCCGCAGGCTTTGACCCACACCTACTGAGACAGTACCTCGCCGACCAACAAGCTGCAGCACCGGCGCCTGCGCAGACTCATGTCCTTCAGCGACCACAACACCTGCAGCAGGCAGCACCTAGACCTGTAAGACATCTTTATTGACGGTTCCATGCCATTTTAGTCGTCTTCCTACTTCTATCTACACATAGAAAAAAAATGATATATTTATGAAAATTTGAATCTATACTATATAATATTATAAAGCAGAAGAGGTTATTTGTTTGGTTGAACGCGCTAATCTCAGGAACTACTTGTCTGATTTGAAAAATTATTTCAGTGTTAGATAACCTATTTATCGAGGAAGGCTATAAGCTTTATATCATCACGCTTAGACAAATTAGGCGCGGAGTATTCATGGAAAATGTGACGCAGACGAAGTTGCGCGGGTCATCTAGTTATTAATAAAAAATTGTTCATTTTCATGACGGATTCAATGAAGTAGTTTGAAACATACAGGAGCGAGCGCAGCTGCAGTACAAGGTTTGTGTTGAAAGGACGGCACGGAATGGAACGGTGACATTATTTGGATACGTAAACATTAGTAACGGGGTGTTTAATAATTAATTTAAAAAAAAACCCGTCTTGAGGTTGTTTATATCGGGTACATTAAGAGCCCTATTACGAATCGTAAATGCTCGTTTGCAATAAACGAAGTTACGTTGGTCTGCGTTGGGAGTACATCTATAGTCCGCGAAACAATTTTGATACCTACTAGTCTGAATAGGATTAAAGTCTTAGAATAATAACGCATAGAAGCCGCGTCTAGAACAAAACCCGAGCAAAATCGTGTGTCCACTTCATTTTCTTTGTGTGCGTGAGCCGAATGTGTCTACGTTCCTCTAACGCACACAGATATAGCTTTCAGTGATACCATTACTAAGCCGTTACCCACAAAATATGGGAAGACGCATTACTATTTTGCTATCAAGACAAGTATTTTATGTTATTGGGAACTGGAAAAGGTAAACATGATTTTTCATGTAATATGATATATTTTTTAGGAAGGTATAATTCAATTTATCTATACTAATATTATAAAGCAGAAGAGTTTGTTTGTTTGTTTGGTTGAACGCGCTAATCTCAGGAACTACTGGTCCGATTTGAAAAATTATTTCAGTGTTAGATAGCCCATTTATCGAGGAAGGCTATAGGCTATATATCATATCACGATACGCGGACGAAGTCGCGGGCAGAAGCTAGTTTCAAAATAAAAGGAAATAAAACGCATAAAGAATGAGATATTGTTCAATGCGTTTAGAATGCTTGATGGGTTATAATTATAAACAATGTTAAAACATCGGGTTTGATATGAATTAACAGTAAGTATTGTATTTTAAAATTAAAAAAATGAAAAACATGAATGAAAGCAATGTGGGTATTTTTTCCTCACAAATAGCAACACTGTGTTATGACAAGTTAGGTTATTAGAATTTTGTTTTATTTATCAATTTACGTAAAAATAGTGCATAGAATGTGAGTACTTATTTGTGAAATGTTATTTTATCACATTTTTTTTGTTTTCCTGATGTGCTATAACATCCTTTCACGCAACAAACTGTCATTTCCAATTATTTACTCGCGAGCTGTGATCGACAGAACGTGACCTTGAGTACTGACGGCCTGACGGCTAAGTTTGACGGATTAGGCTAAGTTTTAGTTGCCTCACTTTTTGCACTCGTACTAGGTTTCTATGCGTTATTATTCTAAGATTAAAGTTTATTTGGGCGCTCGCGCGAGACTGAGGAGCGCGCGCGCTGAATTGACGCAGAATATATAGTACTTTAATTTTATTTATTGTAAATTTGTTTAATTATATTGAGAAACGAAAACTAATGAAACGTATTCATTGTAGATTGAAATTTTATATAACACTAGCTTCTGCCAGCAGCTTCGCCCGCGTGATCCCTAGGGAACATGTTCCCGGGATTAAAAGCTGTAGCTTATGTGCTATTCCAGACTATAATCTATCTTTGTTCTAAATTTCATTAAGATCCGTTAAGCCGTTCTGGCGTGATTGAGTAACAAACAACCAAACTTTCACATTTCCATTTTTTTTTTCTATTGATTGTAGCGTGATGAAAAGTATACTATAACCAGCTCAGGAGTATGAAAAATAATTATACCAAGTTTCGTTAAAATTCGTCGAGCAGTTTTTGTTTCTATAACGGTTATACAGACAGACAGACAGACAGACAGACAGACAGACAGACAGACAAAAATTTTACTGATTGCATTTTTGGCATCAGTATCGATCCCTTATCACCCTCTGATAGTTATTTTGGAAATATATTTCATGTACAGAATTGACCTCTCTACAGATTTATTATAAGTATAGATAGAAGAAGATTAATTTATTTGATAAAATTGTTTTTATTTGGAATATAATGGACGCTGAATCAAGACATTTCTGGCTTAAATTAGGCTTTCTTTACGGTTTTTTCCGTGAAAACTCAAGGAATTTAAAGAAATTCTAGAACTCCAATAAACAAGTAAAACATTCAACTTACCTTTTAGTAATTTTAGCTTTTAAAAGAATTGATTGTAACAATGTGATTTAGACCGTCAAAGTTCCATCGCCGACTTTTTTTTGCAAACTGAGCTCGTAAAATATTTATAGTAAATTACACGAAAAGAAAAATGAAAATGTGTAACTCTAACTTACAAGAAAGAGACTGACACTATCGTTATTCAGGATCAAATAATTAAAATATCTTACTGCTGCTGATAATTACAGCGTCAAAAATCATGAATTTCCGTAAAAAATTTAATAGGACTCTTAAGGGGTCCCGCTTTTGCAAGGCGGCTAATATAGCAGTGTATATAACACTAACACATCGCCCGCGACTTCGTTCTCGCGGGTTGACTATTGCAATTTCGCAAGGATCTCTATTATTTTTGAAAGTAATTTATAATAAAGAGTATGTTACTCAGGGATTTTTTTTGAAATCGGCCCAATAGTTTTTGAATCGTTACAAACATACAAACATTTCCTCTTAATACTATTACTGTCGATGATGGTTCGTCCACATAATACAGACTTCCATCTACAAAATATTGTCTGTGTAACAGAGCAATGCAGCCTTATGTCGTTGTGATAGTTTTTTACATATAGTTAAAAGTCTACAGACAAAAATCTGTATTACAGTGCAGAAGTGTGTAAATACACACAAGTAACATAGGTGTACTCACCCTTTTTTGACTCTCATTGTCTGAAAACGTCACTATCGGAGAGAGATGGATAGACAGGATTTACTTTACCAATAGCTTTACGAGCCTTGCATATTTAAAAGGAAGCGCGAATACAGAAGAAAAAATATGTAATTTCAACTTACAAGGAATGGAGACTAGAAACTCTACCTGGAGGTCGTCACTCTGGAATTTACTCATACATTTCAGACAGCGAAGGAAATTCATGCCTTAGTATTTGGTTCGACTTTTGAGGTACAGTCGCCAGCACAATAGGCTATCCGAAACTGTCAAATTTTGTCAATCGAACCCATTTGTTTTGGGAATAAAGTTGAAAATATAACAAAGAAATTTGACAGATAGTTGTAGCTTGATGTGCTGGCGTCTGTACCTAGCCCACACACACCCAGCATGAGCACTCTAATTTATTCAATGCAAATTAAAATAACTCTTTCTGTAAACATTTTACTGTCACTATTACCAATTGACTACAAGCAGGAATTGCAATAAAGGGTCCCAACGTAAGCATTCATAACAGAATAATTCTTAATCGCCACTAACCTGACAATTTTTTCTACCACCAGGCTCCCCAACCACTTTATACGGTCCAGAGCCAGGCGCAATACCAACCCCAGCCCCAGCACCAGGCCCCATACCAGCCTCAGCCCCAGCAGCAGCAATACAGACAACAACAACAACAACAACAACAGCAGCAGCAGTACCAGCCTCAGAGGCCCCAGGAACAGAGAGAACCTGAAGAATATGACGTAAGTTGAAGGTTTTGTACTTATTAGTCAACAACTTAGATTACCAGCTGTGACAGACGGACAGACTTAGTCACACCATAAGAATTGTTTTTTAAGATTTTGGTACGGAATTCTAAAAAGTGACCTTCAGTAGCTCTAGATGAAGAGAAGTAGGAGAAGAAGCGTTGGCCTTGCAATGGTAGATTATTGCAAGACCGATGCCTCCCTACACTTAGGTTTTAATTTTAACCAAGGCTAATAACAATATTAGAAACCTTAAAGACAGTCTAAACCAAATAGGGTTGGATTGCTACGATCGCAGTGATGGTGGACGTTCCATCTGTAGCTAAGAACAACAAATGCAGGAGGAAGAAGCGATGGTAGATGAGGAAGCAATAAGGATTGAAATTGCAACGATTGTAGAATCTAGGATCTTACAAAATGTCAGAATCGATATTAGGTTTAATGCTGAAGGTAGTCGATGGTAGCACGTGGACGAAAGCGCGCCGTCATCAATGATATGAGAGCAAGAACAGCTTTCGGAGAAGTCTATTTGTCAAGACCAAACTACGGTGTCTGCATAAAACGTAAGATTTTGTTCGTCTAACTATTTGCTTGAATAGCCTAAATTGCAGTAATATAATTTTTCAGCGTTTAATTAAAAAAGATAAAAGAATATTTCAGCATAGCCTCGTTTTTAGGAAACATACTGCAACACCCAAATCTAGGTTACTTTAATAAAAATAACGAGATAAAACTAGGAAAACTCATCTTAGTTTATTTTCAATCTAACGGTAAACGCCAGACAATTACAATTTAAAGTAACAGTGAACGTTCCGCAATATTTTTCTGCAGCAACTATCAAAATACGTAAACCGACTCCGGAATACATCCAACCTAGTTCGGTTCTGATTTCCTTATAGCCGATACAATGTCCACCAACGAATGTATAGTCAACACGGATGGATCAAATTACCAAGAGCAGGAATGGCCGGCCGCAACTTTCACTTAGAACTCGTATAGTCGGTGTAGAATTGTAGGTAAAGCGCTGTACGTAGAGCTCGCTGCGTGAGACCGCTTTGCGATAGCTAATGGGAAATTACTTTCTTTGATTATTGCGTGGCTATTTACGGTTTATTTTCTGTTTTTTGAGGGTTGGTGATGTGTATTAGAGTAAGAAATAGGAACTGGTAATATAATTAAATTGTTAATTTGCAAAAGATATTCTAGACATGACACATTTCTCTGCACAAAATGACGTTGGACATACAGCTTCTGAGTTCGCTGAACATTTTGCAATGACTCACAATGCAATGTTTGCAAACCCAATGTTTCAGAAACCATTGGGTTTACCAAAAGCCTTTATATTGCTCTACGGATGATTGTATTGTTCTTTTAACAAATAACAAGCAATTCGCAATTTTCCACTGAATCTCTATTTTTTTTCATGTAATAAAATCTACTCAACGATAATATAGTAGTCTATTAGTGGAAGAATTTTTTGAAATCGGTCCTGTAGCTTTTGAGTTAAATCGTAACAAACGAAACATCTAATCTTTTAATAAGATAAAAGTAGACGACTAGTTTGAAACTGACTTTATCATTCATAATCTTCTTCTACTAAAGCTACAATTATGCAATTGTAACTAACCTGTTCTTCTTTCACAGCACAACCCTTCCTACCAGTTTGGTTTCGACGTGAACGATGATCAGTACACCAACTACCAGAACCGCAAGGAACAGAGAGACGGTGACACCATCAAGGGCTCCTACTCCGTTGTCGACAGCGATGGGTTCATCAGGACTGTTACCTACACTGCTGACCCCAAAGAGGGTTTCAAGGCCGAGGTAGGCATTCATTTTTTTAAACAGCAGCTCATCGCGTACGATGTAGCTGGCAAAAAGTAGTTTAATATAGGTATGTAGACAGACGATGACTGGATTAGCAAGTAGCATAGACCAGCGAAGCATGACACATGAAGAGATCTGTCCTACGATTGATGACAAGTTAGGCAAACAATATGAACATTTTCAATGTAAAGTAACCTCACGCTTGCAAGGAACTCGTGGCTAAATAATAACAGCCGCACGGATCGATCTTCCAGGCTGAGCTTCGCTTGCCGAGGTTGGTCTGAGGATGGGCGACTATCTTAACATATCGAGACTCCTTCGTGCCTCGGAAAGTACGTGAAACCGTTGTTCCCGGCAGTCATTTTTAGTTCTTTGGCAGTCGTTACGGATAGTCAGAAGTCAGAAAATCTGACAACAGTCTTGTCATGGAATACCCAGTTAATGGGTTGTGGAGATCTTTTAGGCAGCCGTTTGATGTACAATACTGGTATTCAACTGAATCCGTTTAGACTGAAAGTAGACCCCAATATAGTTGGAAAAAGGCTAGGCAGATGGTGCAACCTCACGCTTGTATTCGCTGAAGAGCCACCGGTACATGGTGGACATCTCATCTATAGGTACCTACAAAACGTTTTGGCAATACATTCATTGTGCGTACAGCTAAAGAGTGGAATTCCTTGCCTGAGTCTGTGTTTCCTGATAGCTACAACCTAGGAGTCTTTGAGTCAAGAGTGAATAGGTTACTTCTAGGCAAGCGTGCTCCATCTTAGACCGCATCATCGCTTAACATCAGGTGAGATAGCGGTCAAGCGTATGCCTATCAATATTAAAAAAAAAAGATCGAAGAAGAAGCCACCTTCATGTCGCTAATTTATGGTTATGTCCAATTTAACAGGGACTGCGACTCTATACTACGAGTAGTAAGAGTTTTCTTATAGAATGGCTCAATAACACTATGCCTTGCTCTATGGTTTCCAATATTTAGTTTTATTTTACTTGGCGAAGATTTGAAAGAGATAACATCAGAGAAATGACAAGAACTCTTCATTGTTGTAATTCAAGAAATTCGTTCTTTCTAACAATAGGTACCTAATGTTCGAGTCAGACTTGATTCACAGTAACTAGGTGAACCAGATCTGTAATGCGATTAAAAAATGCCAACTAAGTGTGCCCCTGGCCCAGTTCAGATGGCTTAATATCGGAATATGGTTCGATGTATTGTTTGGCTGTGATTGGAAGTACCTATTCGCGATAGATTTTGCACTTTCATGAATACTTACGTTGCTATTGTATTGCTATTATCTCTCTCTTTTTCGTGAGATTATTCTTTGTCGCGATGGCGGACGTCCCTCCCACACGGACATAACGTTTTGGGAACAAATTCATAATCCGTACAGCCTAGGAGTGAAATTCCCTACCGGAGTCTGTTTCCTGATAGCTACAAGATGGGAGTCTTTAAGTCAAGAGTGAATAGGTTACTTATAGGCAAGCGTGCTCCATCTTAGACCGCATCGTCGCTTACCAGGTGAGATAGTGGTCAAACGCGTGCCTATTAAAAATAAGAAAAAGGTCTCCTTTGCATACACTGAAAGAAGTTATTTAAGTATTGTGTTTTCATTTGTTTCTTAAACTTACAAAGGGAAGGCGCTGGCAGGACTATTTTCAGGAAGGTGCAACTTCAAAACTGCTCCTCGAATAGGAAAGATTTTCTTTTGCTCAGAATTAAAGTAGACGGACACAAGACCGAACGCGAGAGAGCTCGAAGTACAGACGCCAGCACATCAAGCCACAACAATCTGTCAAATTTCTTCAATAAATTTTCAACTTCATTACTAACGACATAAGGTTCAAGGTTGTTTGGGAAAATTTGACAGTTTCGGGTAGCTTGATGTGCTGGCGACTGTACCTCGCCTCGGATCTGTTAGGTCTCTTTCACTACATTCCGCTTGTCTATTTTTTTTATGCTGTCGTATGTTTTGATGAATATCAGGGGGGTGCAAGTACATCCCCTTGCAGCCTCCTCCCTGCGCCCATACAAAGGGCTCGTAATGCTACTGGAGCTGTTAATGACAAATCCTAATTTACCCATTCTCCAGGTCTCGAGGCAGCCCACAGACATCGTTGTGAAAATTCCCACCCCAAAACCGCAGCAGCTGATCCAGCCCCAAGTACAGCACGCGCAGCCCAGGCCGCAGCCACCCCAGCACCAGCCCCAACACGCCAACCCACAACAGTACTACCGCTACGAGCAATAAGCTATAGAATAGTATACTTGTCTACATAATTTATTGTGTTTTATAGGGAAATTTGAAAGAAGATTTATAAAAAAGTTGAGTGTTAAAATTACAGTTAATAATGAGGGTTTTCTGAAATGTCGAGCACCAACCAGTTGGAAGCACTAAGGCATCAGTCCCGAACACCGAACAAATCGATTATGTTCTGACATTTGTTAGGTTGGTATCGACGTCATGTTAATGTCAAAGTCACTTTTTCAATGAAGAGGACCTCTCGCCTAAGTTGCGACGACAGGTAGAGTAAATTTTCCTGAAAACCCCAAATTTTGCGTAAAATAATGTGGTGTTTTACTCTGGACATATGGGATTGTGGTGATAATGAATAACCTCATTTTCAAAAAGAAAATGCATAATGAAACTTGCCGAAACGTCAGATCTCAACGTAATAAATCAATAAAAATAACACCCCCAAAAACACTTTTTCATAAAATGGTTTCCCAATTGGTTTGAAATTATCAAGTCATAATTTTAGTAATTCAAGCCAATACCGCGTGGAGTATGTAGACACTTTTATTCTTACTTAGCGTGTATTATAGTTGTATGTTGATACTCCGTGCCTCGTAAATTAAGCTGTAGATGTGGAGATTTGTCTGCGATGAAAGAAAATGCAGGCGATGAAATGAATATATTTTAGTAAATATTATTCTTACTTATATTCTCAGAACCTCTACTTAGCTAAGAAATGGTTTTTTATAACTTTTGTTTACTTTCTTGCCTTTGCTACTATGTTTTTACTATATGAGTAGGTACATTTCTCCTAAAAATTCTACAAAAATAAAATGTGTGATTGTGTAGAAGTATGCCAGAGTATGTAGCTTATCAAATGTTAATAAAGTTACTATTTAAATTATATTGTTTAATTACACCAGCCATATTACCTACGTACTTTTTCACCCTACTTAGGATTGTTTTTTTCAACAGTCAGATTATTTTTGACTGAACTATAAAATATGTGACTGTTTGATATACCTGTCTAAGATATTAATATTACCAAGAGGTAAAGTCTGTTATTTTGTGAGGTTGTAGGGGATAATCTCTAGAGCTACAGAACCGATTTTGAAAATTCTTTTAACAATTGAAAGTTGATATTAACCCAAAAAATACCACCAACGAAGGGGGCACGGGTCAGCTAGTTTTCTATACAAAGTTATCCAACCACAAATTTTTATTACCTAGGTAAAAGTTACCTATTGAAAAATCAGCCCTAAATTAAATCTTTTCCCATGCAACTCTAGATCCATAACTCAGCACAATAAAAACAAATGTAATTATTTCCATTAAAATTTATTAAATCTTTGATACATTCGTTGTTCGTAACTTAACGTAACATGAGCGATTCGCAAAGTCATAATAAAATAAATTATTCACAATTATAAGTTCTCTTATAAATCTATTCGCTGTTTAATAAATATTTCCATCATACGACAGCATATAGAATAAATATAAATATCTATAATAAATTAACAAAAAAAATAAAATTAATATTCAGTCTGTTTAATAAGTTAAGTTTTAATGAAAAATAGCCGAAAAATTCGTAGTTATAAATTTTTCGGCGATTTTACAGTTGAATAAATGCACCCTTTAATAAATAATTTTAATACCAATAGTAAAGTCTCCTTCTATAAAAAAAATGCTTCTCTTACAACCAATTTCAATTTATAAAAAATCTAATAAATGCTTCCAAAAGTCTTACGATTTTAAGCAAAAAATAATAATAATATTACTCGCTGTAGATTCCATATTTATTAACCTCCCCTGAAAAAATAACTCCAAACTACTGAGACACTTTTTCTTACAACAAAGACAATCTTTGTGACTTCTAAATAAAAAAATAAATAAAAACTATCATTTGATTCCATTGCCAGCAAAAAGCAAGCAGATTATCATAAACTGGCAAAAAATAATTCTCCTCCCTCAATTAATTATGTTTTAATTGCAAAACGGCGGGAACCAGTCGCCATCTTGGAAAATTATCTAATGGACGGATTTATTTTTTAATTTCTCCTAATTCTTCGTAGCTAAATATCTAAGTCTATGGCGTGTCTATGGCGCCGGGTCAGGTCTGCAGACGCAGCCGGACTCTACTAGCACGTAATCTTGACCTGTAAGTGTCACTGGACCCAGAGGAAGTACCAAGAATAGGTAGGGCACGTACGTTTGTGAACACGTGCCTCTGATCACCGAACATTCACTTGATCTGGAAGAAAAATAAGCAAAATTAAAAAATATAATCAAGGTAGTCAATGGGTGATTCGAGTCAACAAAATTAAAAAATAAAACGAATTAATTTAATTTACATTGGCCTATTTGAGCATTTATAAAACATCAGAAGCGAAGACGACAAATTGTTTCTTATTTCCGATGGAGACGAACCGGCAAGAAACCTCGAGGTCATCATCAAACTTAAACAACTTGGGCATAATAAAAGCGCGATCTTTCCCTCCTTTCCTCTTTCTCCCGCCAAGTTTGAATTCGTTCCTTTTTTTTATCAAAGTCAAACTCTCTATGTTTTTGATCCTCCAATTACTTAGTGGGGCAGAGTTAACTCTTAAAATGCCCCACTAGTGAGGCGGCTCATTGATGTATTCTACAATTTCTGGGACGTTCTGGGAACACATAGATAGTACCTCCGTACAGCTAAGGAGGACAGGAATTCCTTGCCACAGTATGCGCTTCTGTCAGGAAACGCATACTCGCTACAACCTGATAGTCTTTAAGTCAAGAGTGAATAGGTTACTTCTAGGCAAGCGTGCTCCATCTTCAACCACAAAATCGCTTACCATCAGGCGATAATAGTGGTCAAACGCGTGCCTATCAATAATAAAAAGAAAAGAAGTTGCTATTCACCAAATGTTTTCAATAATTTTCTCAAATTATTAGATAATTATTATACTCACTCGCAAACCTCAAAGACGACTTGCTGCAGTAAATCAGGGAACTTCTGCACGATAGTAACGGGCTGGCCTGAAGTTAGCGACACTCCGTACATCGGAGCTGTAGTGTTGTACCGTGTCCGGCAGAGGCGGGTTCCGCCGCATGCGTTTGATGACGCCGGGGTTAGACCCGGCAGGTTTGAGGCACGACCTAGAATAAGACAAAAAGGTTTTTAGGATGTTTAGAGGAGATGATGACGAATGTTTGTTTTGTACAAGTCGGAAGGATATTCCATGACGCAAATTGTTTTTAATTGACACAAATAGGAACTTATCCTGGCACTTCATTTATTTATTTATTTAAACTTTATACACAATAGTGTTACATGGGCGGACTTAATGCAACAATGCATTCTCTACCAGTCAACCTTTGGGTTAAAAATACTACATTGTGGTAGGTGTACAACCACAAATTATAAAAAATACATTACACAAATAATATAATAACATAATTATATATTAATAAACTTCATATATGGCGTATTTGCACAAATATTCGCCTTACTTACTTATTTGTTAATAAAACAACTTTACGGTGGTCATTTTAGGGTGATTTTCTATTATCCAAGTAACGCAAATGATTCGACAAATAGGTCAAATGCAACCTTTTAAAGTACCTAATAAGTAATGTGATTCAGCATGTAAGATTTCAGATCTGGAAAGCCTCTCTTTCCTTTCAACGCAATGCTGAGCCAATTTCGAACAAATCCAGGTGGTTCACAGTGAAACGAGCTTGACGACTATCCGAGATACTTTAAACTGGGTCAGGATACTCAGGCACACTTGCGCTTCTCCACTTAGCACTGAGCCAACGTTCTAGTCCAGGCCTAATTTAACAAATTTGCAGAATATAGTTTTAGACAGGGCTAAGTAGGCCTTAGGGAACAAGCTATTTCGCAGAAGCTGAACATGAAAGCAGCTAAATCATATGAGAATGTTGGTCAACAGAAAGAAAATTACTGCTTTACAAAGAAATTGCTCCCATCAATTCAGTCGACACTTTCGCACGCTCGATACATCTTAATCACGAGCAGCTGTCGAACTCTTCAATACAAAACGCAAAAAGCACGTGAAATTCCCACCATAATCGCTTAAGCGTCAACTTCCTTGGTTGAACTGCGGCAGTTAAGAGCTAAGTGCGAGGTCCATACCCCACAGGAGGTGCCCTTAGCGTGCAGTTGCTTAGCTTGTAAGATTTTTTAATAAGCCCTTGCAAGACTACAATATTTTAAAGCCGTTAGCAATCAACGAACTCCTTGTTTTAAGGATGTGAATTCATCCAATGACTCCTCCCGCTCTGGGCGGAGCGGAAGGGAGTGTCAGGGCGTGTTCCAGGGCCGCGGTAATTCTTTCGATCAATTTTCGCAACGCTGGCAGGCACTGGCCCTATCGGGCGCCGTCTACCATGCTGAAATCTGTTTGAGGCGCGCTTGAAACACAACACGCCGGACGATTCGGGCCTGGTCCTGATCGGACCAGGAGTCGCGCTGCGATTCCCTAACCCCCGGAGCTTCTTCTTCTGTTACGGCGGCTGGGGCGTGTGATTTCCCTCTCTCTCACGCGGTCGGCTTTCTGCTTCGCTAGAGCTAGCATTACTTCTTCGCAAAAGGAGGTGACCGCTTCCCATGCCTCCGCGCTCCGGGCCACATAAAACCAGGGCCGGACGCGAGAGTTCACCGCCAGCGATCACCTCGACGAGGTCACGGCGTGTGGCGGTGCTCCGCCCAAGCAGGGTAGTCCTCCACCGTTTGCTCCACCCTGTCCTCCTGTGAAGCCATCAACCTCAAGACCTGCGAGAAGCCACTCATTAAAAGAAGAAGTCTCACCAGTTCTATTGCTGCCACTGCTATGCGCAGGCGCTCCCTCCGAATAGCCGGCGTGTGCGTCTAGCAACGCTCTCCTCATGATGGCCGGGTCTACCGTTCGGACTCCTCGACCTTGACGCGAAGACTGCCATGGTCCCGACTTCAGGGCTCTATTCACTAAATGTCTGGAAACAAAAATGTCCGTGGTTAAAATACTTTCTTCTAACATCCCCCAAGTGTTGCTACATCGACTGCGCAGTGCTTCTCGCATCCAGCGCACCTACCTACCTATTCTTTTTACCTTCACTAGGTCATCAGTCAGGTAATATTGTTTGTCAATGACATACCTAGGAGTTGATAAACGCTACACTTCAATTTTAGTCGTCCGATGATGACTGCATCTCGTATTAAGACACCGATTCTCTAATGCCTAATGTTGATCAGAATTTTTAACTTCGGTCGTAGTCGGTTCCTCATTTTTTTTTTTTTATATATTTTTTTTTTTCATATTGTGTTTTTGCTGTTGTGTTGTGTCTGTATCGAATAAATGTTTTCTATTCTATTCTATTCTACCTAGTAGATATACATAGACAAGTGAGTAGGTATACCATAACAATCACCTAAAAAATGACCCGAAGCCGAATATGGCAAGACGACAAGCAGCGTTTTCCTAGGTACGGTCAGTAGGTACCTACAAATTGAACGCTCGGTAACTTTCAAATACAAATACAAAATCCTTTATTTCAAATAGCCCAGTTTACAGGCACTTTTGAATAGTCAAGGTCTGTCAGTCAAATAGATGAAGCTAATTCTGCCACGCTAGCGACAAGAGCAGCAAGTTGTTCTGCAACAAAACACACTCACTGACCCTATCTCCAGCGCGGCAGTTGAACGTTCCAAAGAGCAGATCCTATGGAGAAGAACGTGCAAGAAACTCCATGGACATGCTTTTAAACCAGTTGTCAGTGTTTACAAAATCATGGTTACATTATTTAATGAGTCTATACAATGCAGAGATAATCTTACAATCTTCAGCAGGTTCAACAATGTTTTCACATCTTCATCGAAATATGGGCACTTAATTAGTCGCTGTGGAGAGGACCAGCATTGAGCCAAGCATTTTTATCGTCAACGTACTCCCTTAGTTTATAAACTAACATTTATTATAAATAATATGTTTGTTTGCATAGTGTGTGTCTCATTCAGTTCTAGTATACCTATATGGCGGTATTTTGTTATAAAACTTTAAACCTTAGAACAAGTATCCCATGAAAGATGTTGCTACTTTAGAAAGAAACCTGGTTGAATTAATTGGTTCCTATTTATAGTGACATAGTCTTGACATAGTTATGTGTGTCGCCTCGTTTACTGAAAAGATGTAGTTTCTGGACGAGCACTAAGTAACTGAAACTCATTCAACTAACCGTGACAAATCACGCCAATGTGTACCTACATACGAAAATGAGGGAAACATACCTAAAATTTTCACTATTGGGTAGGTAGCTAATATGATGAAGAATTACAAAGTAATAAAAAGGTAGTTAATCGGGGCGTCTTTTTGAGCACTTTTACGATTAGGTAGGTAGGTACTGTAAAAATTGATGAAAAGAAAACAGATTCTTGCTAAAAAAACATGTTTTATTTTCAATTGAGGGTAGGTAATTCATTAACACTTTTTTAAGGATGGGTAATTACTTTTTTTTTACTTTTGTCAGGCACGCGTTAGTCCACTATCTCACTACCGATCATTATGAAGTTTGTTTCATTGCAATTAATCATCTAGTTGAAAAGTTACAGTTTTGTTTGCACTAGGGTCACAGTTGTGAATGAAGTTTTAAAAAAATCGATTATACGTTTTTTTTTTAATAACTTTTCCGTTGTTTAAATGTAGGTATAGTTCCCTCATTTTCGTATGCGCACATTATAAAGACTCACACTGTAGAAGCACCAACTTTTGCCTAAATAAATACGTCGTACAAAACATTATAGTAGTGGCATCTATCAACAAGTTGTTAACCATTTCAAACCAGATTTCATTGTCAACTGTAAGTTACGCAGTTTATCACTAGATGTCGCGAAATCGAATAACGAAGCTTTTACGTTCCGTTACGCTCTGTAATCAACAGACGTAATAATCATCATTTTGCAATTACTACAGTAAGTGCGGAAAATATTATGGTACACCGCATTAGGTAGCAAAAGAACAAAGATGGGGCTCAGTGAGAAAGTTCCCACGACTGAATGTAGGAACGTGTAGTTGAATTAACGGAACTTGTGATAAGTTGTGTTGTGTGTAGGTAGGTACTCTACATACATACATGCTATAATATTACATCTTTAATTGGATTTTGCATGATTAGCATGCTATTGTTTTCGCCATGCATGCATAAATAATAATGTTTACAAGCTAACTAGACTTCCCCGTGCCACTTTCAGATTGTAACCAGCGTATAAAACAGAAGTTTTGAAAGCATCCTGCCTGACAGACATCAACAGTGTAACACCATTGAAAAAGTAAGATAATATAAATAGCACTTCCAATTACTGTTAGATAATATAACTATCAAAAGAATGTTAACTATCATTTACCGGAACTATAAAAATGTATCTTCATTATACATATTTAGGTATTACAATAATAATTGTGTAATCAAATCAATCAAATCACCATCGATTTCAACCGGTGCGTAGCGCGGGATTTCAGATGTCAAATAATACTCCTACTCTGTGGCGCGGGATGATCTCGCCACTGTCAATATTATCTTGACTTGACAGTAGAGGTGTAAAAGTAACGAGAAAAAGCAAACCCGTATGTATTCGGTTCTTTAGAAATGAGTACTCGTTACTATCGTATCGTTACGTTACTCGTTACTTTTGATACCTCAGTATAACCCAACGAAACGAATCGATTCGTATGTTGTATCGTTTGGTACGCGTGTAGAACTGCAAATTAACCATTGACGGAATCTCTAAATTATAATAAAAAAGCAAAACAATTTAACAACAAAAATCTTTTATTCTGAAACTGAAAATAATCATATTAAATAAAAACATATTTTACACGCATCCATTTACCTACTTAAACTGAACCCATTATACATTAAATGCAAGGAACGAATTCGTGCGAATAACGAAATACATTTGAGTGTAACGTTTCGTTACTCGGTACCAGAGGGCGCACCCGTTACTCAGTACCGAATACATACGGTTTGTCACAGGTCTACTTGACAGCCAGTTAGTTTAGTGACAACAAGCACTGACGTATAAAACAAGTGATGCACGGCGATGACGATGATTTTAGGGTTAGAACTCAAAGTGGATTTTTTAAAATTCCGGCTCGTATCGCAAACTTGAAAAAAAACATGCCAAAAATTCATTACCTACCTACTGATATTTTTCAATACTACGAGTACCTCAATACATATTTACCTAGGCAGTTAAGTTATTAATTAGCACTACTTACAAGCGCATGCTTTAGAAAAATAAATATCTGTACAATGAAGTTAAGTGTGATGTAATAATGGCGGGTGTTTGACTGTATGCATTTTAAACATCTCATTTAGTTGTGTTGTTAAATTCAAACCAATGAAACAATATTTAACTATTTTTTTTTAATTTTATAATTAAGTCTGTACCTACATATAGACGTGGTCAAGAGTCAAAATCAGGACACGTTACGATAGTCACCGAATCACTGATGCTAGGTATTTATATTTTCTTTTTTTATAATGTTATCTTTGTTGAAAACTTTACTAAGCTATGCAATTAACACTTAAACATCAACTTGTTCATCTTCCATTTCATTTTCGTCTTCCAGTTCGGTCTCCAACTTGATAAAATTCGTGGGCAGCATCAGTGACTCATCTAATTTAAGCTGTTTTGGTGCAATCGGGTCTTTATGATCTAAAACCGTTATCAGATCTTCTTCCGTTACCAAATCTTCGTATAAATTCCTTGACATAAAACCAGCCAGACCAGATTTCGGATTCTCACCAAAAACCATCTCACTGGGTGTTCTACACAATACTTCATGAAATGCTGTATTCAGATCATGCTGTACGTATTTCACTCCGTCCTGCCACTTTGTGTTCTGTGATTTAAACAGCCAATCATTTAACTTCTTAAGTATGTCCTCGTTCGACTTCCCTTTAAAATCAGTTTTGGTAAATACGGATTCTGATGCAACAACCTTAATTTGAGGACATAAACTAGAAATACGTCTACAAATAGGCTTCACCAAGGCCAGACCATTTTTGGATTGCAAAATATTGGGAGCACCAAATACTAAAAAGATTTCTAATAACTCGTCAACAGCTTCCACAACACTTAAACTTTTCATTGGCTTCAAGTGCGTATATTTGGTAATAAAATTTCTGTACACTAGTAGATATTTGTATTCATCTCCTTCTTCGTTAGTAACGCCTAGTATGTCCACTTGCCCACGAGAATACAACTCCGGACTTTTATAAGTTGAAGTACCTAAACCTCTGATCAAATCTTCAGAAGTCGTCCAATCGCCGATCTGGTCGCAAGAGCGGTTATCAAAAGTTTCATTTATAATTCTATCATTTATTTTGTCAACAGTCTGAATTTGATTTGCGTGTCTTTTGGAGGCTTTTTTACTGCAGGATACGCACATTGACAAATACACTATTACACTCTCTGTAGTGATATTTCTGTATTTACGTTTTAATTCCACCATCATACGACTTCGTCCTCCGTGGTTCAACTTCAAGTGGCATTCCGCTATAATTTCATACATGTCTTCCATCGGTACATACTTTTGCCGTCTGTTATCGCCGGGAACTGGAGCCGCGAACAGTTGTTCCCCGTCAGTTGATTCCACAATTTCGTACTTTTTCAAGCGACGATAGTCCGCCGGAGTTTTCCTGGCAGTAGTTTTTGCAGCTTTAATTTTTTCAATGAGCCAGTAAAACTTTTCCCGAGATAACAGCACAGAATTTGGCGTCTTCTTGTTGTTAAACACTTCGTATAATCTCTGGTAATATGCATCTCGATCTACATCTTTATTCTCTTTTGTCGATGGGCCTGGTTTTGATTCACAGTTATCCATTTTGAGCATAAAAACACAACAACTGACCGGGTATTTTGGGATAAAACTTGCAGAACGAAACAAAAACACGCCTCGACGGTGTATTATGTATGTACACTGACTGGGGAGGGCACGAAATGGCAAGATGGCGGACGCGTCAATGCCCGAAGTTGTCCGAGTGCGCAGACCGGACAGAGCCGAACATAGCTCGTAACTATCTACATCTACAGCCAATACATCACACTCGCGCCTAGGGGAAACGCGTATTACCCAAATCCAATTTGTAACCGGTTACTTATCTAAATTAGCTAGATTGTTATAGCAGTGGTATTTAGACAAATAAACGCTCGATATTTCCAGTAGGTATTTTGCGTTTTATTGATTTCAGTTTTGAGTGGTGAAGTTGAATGTAGGTATTGTATTAATGTAGTTTGAATAGTTATTTATGTATTGTCCCAATGTTTTATAAAGAAAACATATTCTTGTAGACTATGGAGTGATCGACTGATTAGTCAAGGTAGACCACGAAATTCTAAATTATTGGAAATTATGTCGAAATAACTATAATATATACTTAGGTACCTATTTAAAACTAATATAACTACTACTAATTTCATAAAAGTTTGATGAATTAACTAAGTAGGTAGACAGAAAGACTATGATCTTTTGAAACATTCAGCTCTCCATAATCTTATTTTTTATTTTTGGAACAAATAAAAATCAATACAAAGATTTATATTTTAGAACACGATTTGGTTTAAATTTATGTGTACAAAAATAATCGCAAAAAATTGGCTTAGGATCCTGTTTGTGCAATTATTATATAATTAAGTAAAAGGCTGATAAAGGCCACAACAATACTGTCAATAAATCACCCTCATTCCACGCATATCATTATTATATCAGTGGTCCACGCAATCGAATTTGGAGTCTGGTCCACATAGTTTAGCCCGTTAGAAATATTATAGTGCATTAGAGCAGCGATTTCTATCGATGTTTTACGGTTATAGACTTTGACAGTCTAGGTCGATGAGGGGAGGTCAACCTAAGTCATTATTTTTAAGTGAAGTAATTTAAAATTCTTAGTTCACCAAACTGAAAATAAATTAAAAATGCGCCCACTGTCAAATGGGTATGGACCAAATTCTTAATTACGGTCCTTAGTAAATTGTAAAGCCTTTTTTAAATGCTTGATTATTATCAGGCCAATTACAACCCATTACGTGTTGTTGTTCGGAGAGACTGTAGCGGCTAAATATCCCACTAATTAATTATTCAAAACTTCTGAGACTCGCGCGTTAACTACCTACATGGATAAGCCTGGATGGCACTTTCAAGATATAATTGACTAAATTGTCATGCGGGTGGCGGACCCCAACTCGGTCAAAGCATAGTATAAATATCTATATCAGTATAGATATCTTTACCGTGGTCAAAGTGAGTAATATCAGCACAAGGTCTGGACCCGGTTATAACAAACAGGGTTACCCTCGTTACACAGAACTTGACACACTTTAGGGTTCAAGTATTACATAATATTATGTCAATCAGTAGAAATAAGAATGATTTTGTAGCTAGTCCTTAGATTTTTGCACTAATTTTTTTTTATTTAAGACCCTAAGGCATTTACAGTGATTCGAATTTCAAGCTTCTCACTGACCTGGGGGGCTACTCTCTAAGCCCGAAGTCCGTAGTTTGGGCCTTAGTTGCGGGCGTAGGTATTCTACTCCGTATCACCTAACCACTAAGAATTATTAATGACAACAGGATTCGTCAGTCACTGGCAAATCGTGTTGTCATTCATTCTTAGTTCGGGTTCGGGACTAATCGTAAGTCCGTAAGTGATACAGAGTAGAATACGCCCGCAAATAAGTCCGAAACTACGGACTTCGGGCTTAGAGAGTAGCCCACCTGGTTAGTAACCTTTTTTTATTATATTTATTATTTTTAGTGGGTTTGCTCTTGACTCTCTTGGTCACAGAGACAAAGACTACGATGGAGCGAGCTTACCCAGAAGGAATCTGTTCACTCTAACTTTGAAGAAGGTTGTAAGCGTTCGGAAACATAGACGCTGCGCCGGCAAAGAGTTCCACTCGTTTCTAAGTTGGCGGATTCCTATGAACTATCTTACTCTTTTAGATTATTTATCTTAAACCGACTAGCACAATTCCTTTGCTTGATTTCGCTTTTCCTGTAATGTTTGAAACATAGAAAACCGGAATATACCGATAAACCATAAAATGTGTTACCTAGGATAAGGTGTTCCATCCGGACCTGTGCAATCTGTTCCTTGTAATGCATCACCCCACGTGTACTTTAGTCTTGGACCGCAATCTGCAACCACGCAGCATGCTACGAGTGCCTGGAATATACGTGAAAAGAAAAGTTAACAAATTTCATCATGAATGAAATTAATGCAGTGCACGCACGCGTAATGATCTAATTTGGTTTTACTTGCAGTAAAATATTTTTTATTAACCTCTCACGTACCGAACGTTTCTTACGTCACAAGTCCTTGACGCTCGGCGGGCGGGCGCTCATTCAACAGTAATCTGACCCGAGCCACTTAAAACGTTATCGCGGCGTTTCTAAAGCTTGTATCAACACAGTTGAAGTGGCATTGGGTTCTTGAATTATGTCGTCATGAAATGAATCACAAACAAAAGTCTTATTAGTACTCGAGAAATATATATATCCTATTGAAATGAGAGAACTTGCTGAATGTAGTTATGTTGCTGTTTATGTTATTTCTGACAAAACTATTGCATCAATTTACACCAATTTTTGGGATCTAGCTTATGAAAAGAAGAGTAATCTAATGACAATGATCTTTTATATGAGTTCTATAGCCGATTATAGCAATATTCAAGCTCAAACTTCATAAAGCGCGGCGCCATTTGTTGTTTTTTATTGCGTAATTCAATGCGCTATTTTGATGACGATTATCAGAGTTATATCAAACAGATTCCAATTGGAAAAGCTTGTAGATTACTGCCTATATATTCATCAACGCATTGTTAACCATAAATCGTTAATATATGCTTACTTTATTTGTAAAAATTGACAAAAACCAAACCAATAACAATGTTGACCTTAGCGAACACTCGAAACTACCTAACTTTTGTTGGCTCAACTAAACAAGTTTTGTTATGTTATTTCATGCAAAAAACTAGCTACATACTTGTAGGAAATAGTGATAAATGATAATTTATCCACTTACCTTAGAATATTGCACTAAAAACACACAAAATTCACTAAAATAACTTCACCAAGAGCGCGCGAAATCACCGTGACATAGAAACTTTTGACAAGAGTTTTGAAATGTCAGGTGTCATAATTTTAGTATGTTTTTTTTTCTAGAGTTGGCAAATTTTATACACCATAGAGAATATTCATAGACAAACGAATCTAAAGCTTCCTATTCACGAAATAAAAGTTTTAATCAGTCGCGGTGTGCCGGGACACATGTGTCCCGGCGGGGCTCAACTGTGATTCACGATGCCGGGATACATGTATCCCGCCAGGAAGGAAACGGAAACTGTTGTGATTTTGTTTGTTCGATCGCAGCGTAATTCATCAACTGCGCTTAAAAATCTGTCATTTTAACTTCTCTTGCCAGGAAGTAAAATATTCTCAATAATTTTACTACACTCTGACTTTGTACGGATAAAGCCGCTAGGTATATAAGTAAGTAAAATATGATTGGCCGCACGAATTCATCGCTGGCGCGTGAGTCGCCGTCAGGGCGGTATGTGTGTCGTGGCCGAATGACACAGATCCCCCTGCCACGGACCATCTTTGACAAACAAAACCAGTCCTTTTTCTTGTCTAATTCTATTGGATAGCTATCACAGGAACTGCGTATCGCAAGCTTATCGTAAGATTCGTAAGTTAAAAAAATAACATTGCTTTCGGCCCAACCGAAGACGAGACCATGCAAGTTTTACTTGTTTAGAACGATCTTACCGTGGACTTAACATACTGACTCAGTTATCTGCTGTTTGTTTAAAACATGTTTAAAGAAACTGGGTACTTTCAAGCATACCGAATTACCGACGAATCAGGAAGATCATAGCTCTTGAATACCTTCTTAAAATTGAGTAAAAGCATACAAAAAAGGATTTTGTTATGTCCTCAGAAATAAAAATCAGTCAACTTAAACCTGTTTAATGTTTATACAACTCCAAAGATACAAATTATCTTATTCTGAAAGCTCTTGTTTTTCATAATAAATTAATGTTACTAAGATATGGTATTCTATAACAATTGTATCCATATGAAAATATGAACCAATATGACATTGTCCGGAGTTTCATTTCATTGGAATCGAAAGGGTAACGTAGTGATGTGCGGTGAATCGAAAAGACCCTCAAGAAGAAAGTGTCAGTGTCAAATTTCTAGGTCATGTGTGAATAACATGTCATTGAACTCACTTCATATAATACACTTCGTGTAGTGACAAGTGTACATTGTCTGATTTTATCATGAGATATTTCAGTTTCAGAGAAATCAATAGATGTGTAGACTAGAGTATTCAACTCTTTTTGGTTAAAAATATTAACTGCCCATGATGATATCTGTGCTTAAAACCTTGCTGAAGCTGATTTTTGTACATGTTATAGTAATTCAGTATGCGTACCTATTGCATTCTAGTTGCATCATAGGCTTTCATGCCGAAATTGTTATTCTCACTACAATGTTTCCTTTGACGCAATATTTTGCCCTCTAGGATCAATTACTTTAATATAATATCAATCGAAAGTCTCAGTGGACACAAGGAATAGATCAAAAGTGAAATTTGAATAAAGAAAAAGCAGCGAAAGTGTTCATCGGTCTCTTGAGGCTATTGTAATGGATGACACGTTCTTGAACGACATTTTGAAGCTCGATTTTCGAATAGTAACGATCATGGTCATAGTATCAGCGTTAACTCAAAGAAGTGTAGACAAGGGAGTAAGAAAAGGAAAGCTTGGATCCACTTAGGTACTTACCTACAGTCCATACTTACAATAGTTTCTCTGTTTATTTTGGCACGTTATCAAATGTTAGTCATGCGTTTTAATGTTTACTAGACATTCAACTTTCTACAACGATGCCTGATAAGTATATGGATTTCTGGGTAAAAAAGAAAAGCTACTTGACATGAAGTTTAAAACAGAACAGTGCGGATGCAGAATGAATCAGTTTGGTGTACTGGGTGTACTTACTAGGTCCATAGTACTTTTTTAGTTTCGATGAAAAGTTGCTGATCTGTACTGCGTAAAGTAGAACTTTGAAACTGTATGCAAGGCCAATTAGTTGATTTATTTAGCAAACGTTTGAATCTAAACCAAAACAACGGTTAAATACCGACTTATTTATCTTAAAACAATACTTGTAGCTTAAAAAGCTTGTTATATAGACAAGTTTAATAATGATTGCCGACTAAACATAAACTTAATGATCTACACGCAAGTCAATAATTAACACGTTAAGCTTACGGAGAAACTGTAAATTAAAATAATGGAATGAGGTTTGCGGTTTAGGATATAGGTTTTAAAAGTCTTACGACTTCCTTTTGGTGATAGTCACCATGTCGTCAAGATATAGAACATGATGTCGGTCAGCAACCTTCAGCTAATGATACGTTAATGCGCCTAGACGGCGAATGGGTGCCGTGGGTAACAGTAAAATAAAGATAAACTTCACCCACTGTTTTATGCTTTTTTACCTATCTCCTGAGCGCTTGTTCGCTCTAAATGCATAGGCAATGAGTCAGTCAACCATGCAGTGTAAGACTTATGATAGCTATATAGGTTTGTTATAAGTTTATAATATGTTTATGAAAAACTAAACGAAAAAAAAACATGAAATGTGGCAAAAAGTTTCAAAAACTTATCACAACTTATGAAACTATTAGTTAGGTAGCTGAAGTTGAAATCAATTTAATGGGAAGCTAGAATTAATTGTATTAATAGGAAGAATTTTGCAACACACTGATTTTCCTTATCTCATAGTAAAAAAAATGAGGGCGCAAAACGAGTCGACATACCACAAATGAGCGGTAAACTTTGATAAGAAGCGATCGATAGGATTGGAAACCAACCAAACAATTATGAAAAAACAAATGTTTGTCACTGGATAAGTAATTAGGCCTACCTATTTACTAATCCAGTGACAAACATTTGTTTTATAAGGAAAATATAGGTAGGTATATATATTTTTTATAATTAAAAATAATATAATACACACGCAAAAAAATACTTACCAAATGAATGTAAATATATAAACTTTTTGAACACATTTTTATAAATTAAACTCTGATTAAAATCTCTAAATAATAATAATCAAAATTGTGCGGCACACTTTATACGCGAATTATCGTCCGAATGTGAAGATGATACATTCGCGTGAGGAGAAGGGCGTGCGGTCGACGCACTGCCCGCGCAGACAACAAGTGGTGTTCATTATAACGGGAGTTACGCCGGGAGTCCTCAGAGCGGGCACGGGCGCCTACTTTACCTTCCACAGCGATAGCTCTCTCTACGGACATTTGAATTTAGCGCCATCTATCTAACGCGTCACGACTTATATTGCCGATTCATCTTTAGCCGGTTTTATTGTACAAAACAGCGTATGAATGACAGTTCGTCTTGTGATACGGAACAACACTATTCTGAAACATGGCCGCATGGCTCGGTGACAGCGGCCGCTTCGATATCTCAACACAAAACACTTTTAAGCCATTTACTATCGGGCATTATTCAAATGATAATAATACAGATTTAGAGTACCTTGATTTGGATAGCAAGATTGATAATTTTCAAGTGCGTAATTACGACGAAAAAGCTCCTGAAAGCAGTGTGACGTCCGAAAACGAAATAATTCCCAAGGACAAAAACACTGAAAATCTTATTGGATTTTCTCCGTAAGTTATTGTTGTTTTATTACTTTAGTGTATTATCTATTGTTGCTGTAGAATCATAACAGTTACTGCGTATTTCTCCGCTTTTTGGTTCTTCCATCCAACTTGATCCAATCAGCTGTTTGTCAATAGTGTTCTATCTCTGTCGCACTTGCGGGGTTGTATATAAGTGGTCTTGTAGCCGATGTATCGTTTTTGGGCATTCTATTTTGGTACATTACCATCACGATATTGTGATGCGAAAATCCTAATTTTGTGTTCTCCTATGAGTACACTATTGAAAGGCGACTAAGAGGTATGTTAATTAGAGCTTGTTTATCTCAACACCTGTCCTAAAAGAGCTTCATTAAAGTAACTTAAAACCACTTCAGTAACCTGTGTTGTTCCAGGACTATTTTTATTCAGTTCAATTTCCTTACACTCACCAACATTTTCATAATAAAACTCAATCCCATTGCTTTTTCATGTTAGAAACTTATGTTTACTTTTGTTGTTGTCACTTACATGGAAATTAGACACAAAATATACATTGCCAAGTCCATATCAATCTAAAGACATTTGATACCTGCCATAGACAACTGTGAAATTAACAAGCTTTTCTTTTTAGTCATGATGACACAGTATCAGATATGCAAAACTCGGATGTCTCATCTAGCATGGATAAAGGCAGGAGGAAGCAAGAAGACAGCAGCGCGAGGTACAAATGTGAATATGAGGGTTGTGAACGCACATACAGCACTGTTGGAAACCTGCGCACACACATGAAAACACACAAGGGTGAGATCATTGTATGCAAATGTAGATACAGAATGCTTTTTGGATTGCCCTTCATTTATACATCACACAAGCTTTGGCACACAAACTTCTCTGTTCTTTTACATCTGACAAAAAGGTATTGAAACACCATATTCACTATTTATTTCAACTTTAACACCAGCAGCTACATACCAATTGTTACACTTTACAAATAAAAACTGAAAAAAAGAAACTTTATAATAAACTTTTTGTTTTTAATATAGTGAAAGAATTAATGAGCAGTCATTAATTCTTTCATTATATTATAAACAAAAAGTTTAATTTCCTTGTATTATAGTTTGAACTAGTTAGCTATGACTAATTTATATAATTTACACATTTACATTTTACAACTAACTTGTTTATAATTTTGCATACATCTATATGCAAATCTCTATGTAAAGTTGTATTTGTGAGAAAAGCACACCTGACTTGCAGGCTTTAATAATGGGATTTACTGCTTTAAAATTTTGTTGCATATTTAGATCTGGAATATCGTTTGATATTTATTTTGTAAGTTGGTTAAAAATAACACTTTTACATGGCAATCTTTTTTGCTAATTACACTAGATAGTTTGCTCTATAATTTCTAGGAAACACTGAAATAAACTAATGCACTAAGACCATACTGTCCCATCAATGGATATAGCCTTTATAAGGTTGTGTAAATTTACAAAAAAAATGGTCTTCTTGCATCACAAAGTTTTTGCATTTTTACTTCTTCCAATCTCCCAACTGGCACACTATCATTCACTTATTTTAAGGGTTCCATACCTCAAAAGGAAAAAACGGAACCCTTCTAGAATCACTTTGTTGTCCATCTGTCCACCCGGCTGATTGTCTGTCTGTCAGGACCATTTGTTAAAAATGAGAGCTTTATTACCTTGAAAGTGGGAGTTTGCCATGTATTATTCCTTCCCAGCATTTGCTCCTTATTAGCTACACTTTCGAATGGTGTAATGATACAGGCGTAAGTATTTTTTTTTTTAAACTTCTTTTTCGATTCCTGTGTAGGCACAACGATTTTTCAAATCCAATGATGCAGTTTTTAATATTTATCAAAATTAAGCTTGAGACTCCTTTCAGAGCTTTTCGATATTTCTCCAAGTTTTGGATTTGGCCTTGAAGGCATGCTTTAAAAATTTACCCTGTATAGCCTGCAATGTGCTGTAGCTCTGATCTCTGATGTAGACATTATGTATTCCAAAAATTAGTAAGTAAACAAGAATACTGATTACATAAGTGCCTCAATATATTTTAGTTAGTTACAAAACAAAGAGAACCAAAGGAGTGACTAGCAACAAAGAAAAAAAGTGCAAAGTAATTCATTAATCTTGTGCAAAACTGGCGAATTCTGGTTTTCTCTGATAACACTGATTGTATGTCACATATAACCTGAAAACCAGCACAAACTGGAAAAGTTTAGCTACCTAAGGAAATAAAGTTTCTCATAACAAATGTTTTAACAAAACAATATGTCCCTGCCCATTATTTTCTTATCGTTTCATATCTTCGCTCATATCAAAACAATAATAGTTTAAGACTAAGAAGGTAGGTACATTGTTGGCGTCAATTTTTATGTGGGACTAGCTGACCCGCGCAACTTCGTCTGCGTCACATTTTCCAATAATGCTCCGCTCCTATTTGTCTTCGCGTGATGATGTATAGCCTATAACCTTCCTCGATAAATGGACTATCTAACACTGAAATAATTTTTCAAATCGGACCAGTAGACCTGAGATTAGCGCGTTCAACCAAACAAACAAACAAAAAAACAAACTCTTCTGCTTTATAATATTAGTATAGAATATAGATTCCATTATATGTTCGAGGTTGGGGATACTTAGAATCGAATTATCACAAACATTCCATTCTACTCCGAAACGAATGATTGTTGTTTTTGTCCTTACAAAAACAATGTTTTTTTTGTTTGATTCATGGTTGTTTATAGCTATGCTGAAGTAGCCTGCTCATGCCACAAGGCCAGGATATCAGGGCTCATGGATACTAACGTGATCTCGTTTCTGGATGACGAATTTAAGAGTTGTTTAGAGGTGTCCAAAATGACGCGCAAATTATGAAGTGGGTTCATCGACCTTGGACATATATGGAGAGCTTTTGTTGGTTGTTTTTTTGTGGGTCTATAAGTGAGCAGGTGGTTATTTTCCTTGCAAAAAATTGCGTGAAAAGGATGTGTTTAAATGGTTCTAGGTATTGTATTATAGTCTGACTGTGTGAATGGTTTCTTCGTCTGTTTTGAGATCATTAAAGTCACTAGCTTGAATTTCCTGATGTAGGTTTGGACTTCCTATTCTAAAGACTGCGGCTTCTATTATTTCGCGCAGATTAACTGATTACAGCAGAGCCGAAGTCGACAATCGCATAAGTGTGATCCCTATCTTGAGATCGCTTTGCGGCTCACATAGGGCATGACAGCTTCTTGTAGAGATAACAGACTTCCAAGTTTTCCAAGCGTACACAAAACTGATGCTTGCACACTTTAACATTTTCTCATCCTCATTAAGTTGGCAGTCGTTACGGATGGTCAGAAGCCAGAAAATCTGACACCAGTCTTGCCAAGGAAAACCGTGTTACCCAGTTATTGGGTTGTGGAGGTCTGGTAGGCAGCCGCTCCACGTAGAATACTGGTTTTCAGCTGAATCCGGGCTGACTGAAAGCCGACCCCAATATAGTTGGGAAAAGGCTAGGAAGATGATGATTAAGTTAATTAGGATTCCACTTGCCGTACTTAGAGCATTTGCGCTGAAAAGCGTCTTCGTAAACTATATAAGTGATTCACCGTTGCTGAAAAGCCGTTTGGGCCTTGGGCCGGCCGCTTGCGCTAACCAGAATTGTCTTTTAACTCCAGAGTTCGTTTCTAACAAAACATTTAATAACAATTGTTATTAATACATAATGACCCCGCTTAAAACTAACACGATCGAATCAACATAGCCCGAAGGATCGCCAAACCGCCGAAGTGGATATGGCAGGGCACATTGCTCGCAGAACAGATGGTCGATGAGCCTGAAAAGTTCTGGAGGGGCGATTGCGTACCGGAAGACACGTTGGAAGTCCTCCCACAAAGTGGACCGATGGTCTGTTGAGGGTTGCGGAAATATCGGGAATATATCTTGTTTCCGGTATTTAGTCGGTGTATCAATGTGTGTACTGTGTATCCATACCGTGCTAATCTGCTCTTTGACGATGTTCTGAGTCTATTTCTCACCTACTATCAACGTGAAAAACTGGGCCTACGCCACATCAAAACGGTTCTTTTGTCACAAATCCAAAATTGGCATTTCTGTAGATACTATTAATCGTGGAATTTAATTTTACTGTGGCTAATTGCTGCCCATTATGATAACAGTAGAAGTGCGATGTGGCCCTGAGAGAAATAAGGTTGAGTACGGCTGCTGTAACTAGTTAACGCCCTTGGCAAGACTGGTGTCAGATTTGCTGGATGGCTGTCCGTATTTTCTGGCTGTAGTAGAGGATAACGCAGTGGACTCCTAGACAGTCCGAGTACACTTTCTTAAATTTAATGATACACTTCCTTTCGCCATGTTCGTAGCGGTTATGCGTAACGAAACTGATTTGGCTAAAACTTGTACATAACTCATTCGCTGCAGTAGGTCGATCTCAGTCCCCACGCTCTTTGTTGCACTTTCCAACTGTGCTGTGTCTCGGTTGTTCTATAAAGACACTTATTGTTTTCTAGCTACTAGATCGTCTTATTGTTTTTCCACAAAAATAATTTACACCACCAAAATCACACCCGGAAAGCTGCCATTCTTAAGTGGGATTAGGGCGGACTTGAGCACCGCATGCCAGATGGGCTCTGGCCTAAAATAGCCACTAATTCCCATCCTATTTAGTCCCATTCAACGATAGGCGACATCGCGGCGGCCCAAGACGAAGGTAGTGAGATGAACTTGACTCTTACCGGGAAGACCGTCCCGCAAAGGCAGAGGCGTAGTGGAAATTGTGCAAACCAATGCTGGGCGCACTGGTACATAACGTGCTAATAGGATTCGGTAGTTAACCTGACCTGATTTATACTGAATTTATACATGTTTTTCACTGCCCTATTCAGCCCTGACATCTAGTTAAGCTAAAATTAACTCTATGAATGATATCTCCTTGAGTTGTAGGGAGCATGAAGTTGTTCCTTATTCAGAACTACTACCTTGTTCCCTACTCACTCCTAATTCATTTATTTGCAATCATTTACAAATGGTCTAACGTTTTGTTAGCTTTAAAGACATCTAACATGATTATTCTGTCAAGAACCTGAACAGTATCAACAGAAGAACCTGAGTAAACCACATGTAATCCTATCCTAGGAAGAGATCTTACATTGTAACTCAACCCTACTAGAAAGTCTTCAACTTACACTTTCTTTACCGACGTTATTCTACGATGTATTGCGTTATATAATACGTAATATAATATTACGTCTCGTCATCGTTGACTCCTTGAACTCTGCTATCTACTGTAGATACAGAGTTTGCCTTACCTACTAAAATTTCAATTTAATCCCTGGTAAACAAAACATACAAACTCATACTTTATCAGCTGTGTCTGATCGACGCACATCACTTGAACTCTTTAATAGTACTCACAATCTTGTTGTCTAAAATACACCATGTATAAAATAACTGATGTTTTGGTTTCGGGTAACCTTCTTTAAGGATGGGAAATCATCAAAATGACTCTTCCCGCTATGGGTGGAGCAGAAGGGAGTGTCAGATTCTTACTGACTAAAACCCATCCGTGTTCTTCCTAATGCCATTTGCGTTGCAGGGCCGCGGTGACCCTTTCGAACAAATTCCGCAAACCTGGCAGCGATTTCGGGTAGCCTTATTTGCCCTGATAACAATCAACAACAATGCATTCATGTTACTCCACACATGTCTTCTCAAAGATCTCAAAAGACGGATGCGGACATTCTTATGTCATTGTTCCACCCGTAGCCAAATGGTGAAGATTGAAAAGTAAAAAGTCCGCGTGTCCAAGGACCAATGCAGCCTGTCGATTAATTGAGAATTATCCGACTTTTTCAAGAACCGGTGAACTGTTACATCGCCACTATTCATCATCATCATTATTATATCAGCTAATTACTGTCCACTGCCTCCCCCAAAGAGCGCCAACCATCGCGTCTTGAGCAGTCCGCACCCATGCGCTGCCAGCCACCTTCTTCAAATCACCGGTCTATCGTGGCGAAACTATGTACGTCTATATTGTCCTTATCTGTAAGTCTTCTTTTTCCAGGTGAATACAGGTTCAAATGTCCGATGCAATCATGTGAGAAAGCATTTCTAACGTCATACAGTCTGAAGATTCACATACGCGCGCATACAAAGGCGAAACCCTTCGCTTGCACCATCGGCGGCTGCAGGAAAGCCTTCAATACTTTGTACAGGTAAGAAACTTTAGATACCATAACTTGCCTGCCCTAATATGACTATCCTTATCTGCCGGTTGATTCCATAAACATGTCGAAGTGAAGGCTTGGGTGAAGTGATCACGAAGTCAGCTGTCAATCCATGTAATCAAGACGGAATGACAGCTCACTATGTGATCACTACCAAGCCTTCACTTCGAGATGTTTACAGAATCACAATGCTGCATATTTGCCGTAAACGACGACCTAAAGGCAGATACGGCTGCCGAAGAATGACGCGGAAAAATCGGCTAAGTAAGAAGTGGCAAATTGTTTTTTTTTAACACTCTCGTGCCTAAATCGAGACCTATGTTGACGAAAGTCTAAAGACCGTTATAGGCTCCTTGTCGGAGACAAAACGTCGCGAAAATAAAACCTGATTAGAAAGGAAACAGGGGGCAATAGCTAGTAATGTTATACGTCTAAGCAAAGAGAGTAAAACACTTACTAAACTTGTTTTCGGGTTGTAAGAGCGATGGAAGATTTCACAGACACTGGCTTTGGATCAGGAATATGTGCTGGAACAAAACCACAGTACCTATCCTCATTTCCGAAGTAATTTAGACGAATAAGAAGGACAGAACCCATTACTATTGTCTGATCATGATCAGTCTACAAATCTCGAGGAGCTCGTGTCTAAATTATCCATGACTTACGGATAGATCTTCGAGTAGGCAAAGCTTGCCGCTGACAATGCGTGGATGGATCCATAGACGAATAAGAAGGACAGAACCCATTACTATTGTCTGATCATGATCAGTCTACAAATCTCGAGGAGCTCGTGTCTAAATTATCCATGACTTACGGATAGATCTTCGAGTAGGCAAAGCTTGCCGCTGACAATGCGTGGATGGATCCATAGACACCGATTGCCATGGCTTGGAAAGCAAGTTAAGCCGTTGGTCCCGGGAAAAGGCTTGGCTGATTGAACAATCAAACAGAAACAATAATCTCTCAATTAAATTATTGTATTTTAATTCAGTTGTGCCTCATATTAGATATATTAACAGCTCAAGTCACATGTTTTTATATTAGATAAGAGTCAATAAGAGTACTAAAAGTAGGTTTATTAAAAGACAGAAATTATTCGTCACTGAGTTGTCAACGGGTAATAGTGGGTCCACACGATATGTACAGACTTCAATAAACTTCTATAGATTTTTATCTATACAACAAAGCAATGTATATATGTCACCGGAAAATGGCAAACGCCGTAAGATTACAAAATATCGCGTGAAATTGTAAACTATTTTTACTAAATGAGACTGATATGTTGGAGATTATTGAATTTGGATGGCATTTGTCATCTGCCTTGCCTTTTTCCCAACTTTATTGGGGTCGGCTTCCAGTCAAACCGGATTCAGCTGAATACCAGTATTTTACGTGGAGCGGCTGCCTACCAGACGTCCACAACCCATTAACTGGGTAACACGGTACTCCTTGGCAAGACTGTTGTCAGATTTTCTGGCTTCTGACTATCCGTAACGACTGCCAAAGATCTCCAAATGACAGTCGGGACCAACAGCTTAACGTGCTTTCCGAGGCACGGAGGAAACTCGGTATGTTAAGATGGTCACCCATCCACAGACCAACATCGGCAAGCGTTGCTTAACCTTGAAGATCGACCTATGTGGCTGTTATTATCTAGCCACGAGATCCTTAATCCCATCCATGTGTAATCCCATCCATTTGTATATAATACAAATGTGGACAAGGTGGACCGCTGATCTGGTGAAAGTTGCGGGTAGCCAATGGATGCGAGGCGCTCAGGATCGGTTGTTGTAGGGGAGGCCGTCCAGCAGTAGACGTCTTTCAGCTGATATGATTTGTCATAGATTTTTCTTTTTTTGGTTTGTACCTACAAAAGTTTATAGCGTGTGGGCCCACTATTACGCAGTATACCAGTTTTTTCATCTTCCTTGTTATTGGTCAGGTGTATGTTCTCTAAAGACGATATCATGATGGGGTTTTCAAACGTGATCTGCGTACGGTCTACCAAGCGGAACTCCTGGCCATATGCGTAACGACACGCCAAATACTGCAGCGAAAAGAGGGAACCTTCGGTATCTACAGTGACTCAATGGCCGCACTGCAGACAGTCACAAACCAGGGTTCCCTCCACGCACTGGCAGTGGAGGTAAGGGCGAACCTCAACGTGGCTTTATCCCAGGGCAAAGATGTCTCTTTGTTCTGGATAAAGGCACACGCTGGACTGGAAGGGAACGAGCGCGCAGACCACCTCGCAAAGGAAGCTGCACTGCATAGCAGGAAAAGGCCCGACTACGACCGCTGCCCGGTATCATTCGTCAAGCGGCAGATCCGTATGGGGTCGCTTGACGAATGGAACCGGCGGTATAAGGACCAAGATCTTCCTCCCGGACGCCATCGATGTCTTCAGGATTGTCACCCGAGTGAGGCCAACCGGGGTAGTAACACAAGTTATGACAGGGCACGGTGGGTTCTCCGAATACTTGCACCGCTTCAAGTGTAAGGAGAACCCATCGTGCATCTGCGAGCCAGGTGTGCCGGAGTCCGTCCCGCATATTCTATTCCAATGCCCTGTCTACGAGAAGGAGAGACGTGAATTGGAAATGAATCTCGAGACACAAATTAGTTTAAATAAGGGTCTAGGCCGATACTGAGTGAGTAACAAACAGACAACGCACAGCTGGCATGTAGGTTCCTGGGAAGTGTAGAGGGGGGTAGTAAGAGAGTATTTCCCGAAATTCCTACGGGAGTGAGAAACAACGGGATATGCGCGTTAGAAGTCGCAGGCAAAAGTTAGTATAATATAAGGTTAAAACTTAGCCATCGCCTCGAAAAGAAGAAGATTCCTTCATTGGCGATAGCGTCTCTATTCTATATATAAAAAATAAACTAGTGTTAGTTAATTTTTTTGTTTGCAGACTCACTTATATTGGACTGTGTCGTAATCTAAATTAGCTCTAAACAGACTCAAAACATATTTACACACATCAAACGCTTTTTTGTGGACATGAGTTCATGACTGGACATAAGATATGTGTTTACATATCGCAATATTTCTAACTAATACCTACTTGAAGAAAATACCAAAAAGCTTATTAGCTCTAGTCTCTGATCATGTCTTCGAGGATATTAGATTGAAGATTCGGAACGACAAGCCTCCTTATTTGCGGAGAAAGATAAGCAAGGGTCTGTTAAAAAAAAAATTTAGAGTTTTAGTTCTACGTATATGGGGCCCCCAAAATTTATTGTTTTTTTTTCTATTTTTGTTTGAAAATTTTAATGCGGTTCACAGAATACATCTACTTACCAAGTTTCAATAGCATATTATAGTTCTTACAGTTTCGGAAAAAAGTGGCTGTGACATACGGACAGACACACAGACAGACATGACGAATCTATAAGGGTTCCGTTTTTGCCATTTGGCTACGGAACCTTAAAAAGACATCTGCTGGAAGGTCAAAAAATCCTAAAAAAATACCTCGAGAAACCCCATATTATTTCTTGTAGATACCTACCCTTCAAATCTATATTTATTTACCTATCTCCATAGTCTTCCGTATTATGATAAGGCACTAATACAAAAAGATTATATTTACTCAACCGTAACAAGTACTTGGCGAGTAGATAAATGAAACATGATTTGGGCATAACTCAGACGTATGTAGACAAAATATTATGTTTTGATAAAAAATCTACATTAGTTTTTTACTAGAGGTCAGCTACTGAGAGGTCGGTCTCGAAAAAAGTGGTCTTTATCAATATGACACACGTTTCTAAACACATGACCATTCTTTCTCTGGTATCTAAATAGCTAGCTATGTCTCTCCGCTGAACTAAACCCTCTTTCTCCCCTTGCCCACACGTCTCGCTCGTCGGTCTTCAACCATTGCGAACAGTTAAAAAAGAAGGGAGAGGGTCCTCCTGTCTTACTTTCTTCCGTGTTTGGCCGAATGGTTTTTCCGGAATTTGTTCCTAAACACCCTTATATCTCATTTTACATTAGGTCGTTTTGACCGATTCTATTGCAGCCCGTATTTAGTCACCGAATAGTGTAAACAGGTTAGCCGTATTCGGTCGTAGTCCGTTTTTCAATCCGGTAAACCGATAACTTAAACGAATACGGTCACCGTATTCGGTGACCGAGTTCAATGTAAACAGCCGTATTCGATGAATTAATTCGGTTAAACCGAATGTGCTCTCCGCATTTGTTGACCGACTAAATGTAAACGCTCCAATATAGCACGTAAAAGTGGCACCTGGCTATATTTTTTTTATCAAGTTCAGTTATTCAAGTTCTGTCAGTTTCCATCGACAAAAACCCCCCAGTGATTTGTAAAAGCTTGGGCAATAGCCGATGTACGTCTAGCATTAGAAACAGCACTCGACAATTTGTTATCAATATAAATGCTCACTTTCTGCCGTAGTGGCCTGTTATGCCTTCCCCAAGGCATTACGCGAAGGATATCCGCACTAGGAAACGAATAGCAAATGAAGGAACCTTAATAATATTCAAAATGGCGTCTTGCAATGCAAGAAAATAAAAGCACACAGCTAGAAATGTTTACAACGAAATAAGAATCGAACACAACAAGTCGATCATCTTTTTTGACTTCTGTAATCATAAATAATAAAATTTTCAAACAGACGCAGTGAGTCAGAAAGTGGACGTAATTTATGTCTTTGGACGTTTGCCAATTGATTGAACAGAATAGCAACAACGGTTCTCATGTGGTGTTAATAAAGATGTGTTTATGCATAAAATGTAATTCAAGAATTCTGTGGAACGAGTGAACCGTAGTAAGTACGAAGTTTGTTGCGAAGTATTGGCAGCTAATCATTACTCTCCTTTAAACTGGATACGAGGAATGCTCATTCTTGATTTAAAAAAGCTTATTTGGTTTAAGAGTGTGTATTCCGTCCACTAGCGCCGCCAATCGTTTTTTATTAATTGTGGTAAATTTAAGACACGTAGATAAAAAACCGCTCTGTAGTGCACTGAAGAAATGTATCTATTATTTTTTGACAGCTATTTTTAAAACATAACTCATGGCTAAATAGCCAAAACGGCAATTATTGCTAAAAGTGGCCACTTTTAGCAAAAATATCGACGTTGGCAACTATTTATGTTCTAAAGTACAAAACATAACTCTCAAAACATAATAAATACATTTCTTCAGTGCACTACAGAGCGGTTTTTTATCTACGTGTCTTAAATTTACCACAAATAATAAAAAACGATTGGCGGCGCTAGTGGACGGAATACACGCTCTTAATCTGTTGCCAAAATGTCGAAGGACAGTCAATCACAGCCGATAACAATTTATTAATTGGTATTGATAGGCTCACGTTTGATCTCTTTCTCACCTGATGGCAAGCCATGGTGTGGTCAACTATTTGCCTAAAAGTAAGGCCCTGTCCGCCCTGCGATATTTCACCGCGATTTTTTTCACGCAATTCTGTAAATTTTGTAAATCTTAATACAAGTCCGCACTGGCGGTAAAAATTTCAAACGAAAAAAAAAAAACTGATTTGGAAATTCAACGGATGCGGTGCGGATATTTCCGCGCAAATATTTTGTCTATACTAATATTATAAAGAGGTAACATTTGTTTGTAAGTTTGTATGTAGGGGGTAATCTCAGGAACTACTGGTCCGATTTGAAAAATTCTTTCAGTATTAGATAGCCCATTTATCCAGGAAGGTTATAGGCTATATATCATCACGCTAAGACTAAAAGGAGCCGAGCATTAATGGAAAATGTGACGCAGACGAAGTTGCGTGGGTCAGCTGGTAAAGTATAAAGTAGTTTTGGGTACGTCCGCACTGCGAAATAAAATTCGCGCTTTTCGCTCAGTCAGCTGATGATTTTAGACGTTTGTCTCAGCCGGGAACTGCATCGAACTGACAAAAATCGGTGTTATCCCGATCACGGAATTTAATACGCGAGAATAAAAATCGCGCGTTGAAATATTTAAGTGCGGATAGGGCCTAACCTGTTCAGTCTTTGAACATGAGAGTTCCCAAGACAATTTCTAATCAGGGTCCTGTTCTGGATTCCAGATTTGAAATCGAACGTAACGATCCATGTTTAAAAATAACAGAGACTACCAGGTGAATGTTAGTCCACATGTTAAGATAAGATAAGATATTTTTATTTGCTTAAAACATGGTATACAAGGTGTTATTGGAAAATGTAGATCAGACATGTTTTGCTAAAAAATAAGCGTGCAAACTTACTAAAAATACATGATGTCATTGAAATATTATTTAAAAAAAAATGAATAAAAATACATTAGATTGATTACATATTGAAAAATTCATGAATACTATAGAAATTATTAGTATTAAGCCATTTTTATATAATTGGGTTTTAAATAACGTATAATTTAACAAATGTTGCAATAGGTAAGCTTTCTTCGGCTCTAATGACTTGATCTATCTTCTAGGCTCGTTAGATTTCTCTACTAAATGCTTGTATCGGAGTTACAACAGCATTTATATGTAAAACTAGCTGTCCCCCGCGGCTTCGCTCCCGTCAACTGACAACTTTCTTATTTTTTTTCTTTCATGCAAACGTCGCCCTGACATTTACGAACATGACTATACTTAACCGCTAAGTCCCGGGCGGGACTAATCGGCTATAGAACTCATATAAAAGATCATTGTCATTAGAAAAGAATTATTCAAGTTGGATCAGTCGTTACGTAGTTATGCGCTTACATACATTTCGGAGATTTTTATTTCTATAGATAGATATTAACGAAATTCGCAAGTCATTCGGAATACATCAGGCCTTTAATGCTTTATGTACTCTCCATATTAAGTGACGCTGACCTTGTCAACAAACTGTATTTGTACTTCAGTTATCAAAATATTTGACTGGGTATAATATCTATTCTAATCAGTGCATATTATCCTACCGCAGGGCAAAGACTTCTCTCCTTTTTCAGGAAATTTTGTTTTTGCTAGTGCGGGCCAGTCCTTTCGATCGCCATCTTGACCTTGGGCTACCTCTATGTATTCTAGCGTTTTATGGGTCCCATGCGGTGGGTCTTTCTGCGGCTAAAAGAAGAATTGAAGCATACATACATATTTCACTTTACTTTTCCCACGGGTGTGGCTCAAACTACATAATTTAAGGCCACCTGCTGTGATCCTTAAATACACCGTTTGCTTCGTTAGAGTTCATACATCTGGGTGTAAATTGGGTTCAAAAGCACATTTCTTATCGGCCAAGTCAAGTGTGTAGGTAACTTCTAGGCAAGCGTGCTCCATTGGCCACCAACCACACCACCACATTATCGCTTCATCAGGTGAGATTGTGGTCACGTCAATAATAAAAATAAACAAAAGCAAGATGGACGTAAGCCCTGTACCCTGTAGGATCTATATTTAAATTTTGCGATTTTTTAGTCTTATCCATATCAAGCACATTTCATTACCATGTTTGGGCGTGACAGATAAGATTATACAAACCGCCTTCCGTGGATAAGATGTCATAACGTGATAACAAATTCTTACATCATAATAAAACACTATTACTTATAGCCATTTATAATCTCGTGATAGTAATTGGATCACACGTTTTTTTTAGAATTGCTCAGCAAAAATAACGCGGCAAACTGTGGCTTTTTTTTTCTAAGTTCATCATTCTCTGACCCTTATCTATACTAGTATAATAAAGGTTTAAGAGTTTGTTTGAACGCGCTAATCTCTGGAACTATCGGGCCGGGATATGAGTGCATGAAGTCGCGGGCAAAATTTAGTCATGCTGTAACACTCAAATTCACACTTCTTAATTAGTCGTCATCTTAGTATTCCATCCGAGGACCTCGTGGCTAAATAATAACAGTCGCACGGATCGATCATCAAGGTTAAGCAACGCTTGCCGAGGTTTGTCTGTGGATGGGTGACCATCTTAACATACCGTGCCTCGGAAAGCACGTTAAGCCGTTGGTCCCGGCTGTCATTTGTAGATCTTTGGCAGTCGTTACGGATAGTCAGAAACCAGTAAATCTCACACCAGTCTTGCCAGGAGTACCGTTTTAGCCAGTTAATGGGTTGTGGAGGTCTGGTAGGCAGCCGCTCCACGTTAAATACTGGTATTCAGCTGAATCCGGTTTGACTGGAAGCCGACCTCAATGTAGTTGGGGAAATGCTGATGATGATCTCAGTAGTCCATCCATCGCTTCCTTTAGTCCTAAGGTTCAGTAACCACCCCATTGTACGGTATTGCGTTTTATAATAACTTTCAATAGGAGAATATTTAGGTTCAATTAACCAAATGGATAAGTAATTAGACAGCGAATTTATTATAACTTATTATTTTTTAACTACGTTGGTTGAGCTATTATCAAATCTCCAATAGTGTTCTTTTCAACACTTTAAAGTAGTAGTTTTAGCGCAATGACATGATGCACTTTTCCCTCAATTGATTAATTTCTAGGCTATCTCGTTCTTAGTTATACGTACGCACTAGCGGTCAGCCGTGGGGGCGGTCAACCGCGCGGTTCCAGTTTAACATACATGCAAGTGCTTGTCATTTAATGACGGTTAAGTGCGTACAATCGCTAGTGGTTGCATATTAAACTGGAAAAGCGGTCAACCGCCTAAACGAACCGCTAGGCCCTTCTACCGCTAGTGCATAGGAAGGCAAACTTATATAAAATGTTTAATAGTTTGAAAAAAATCGGTATTAAAGGTTGTACCTAAATGGAATGTCGTCTTATATAGTTAGCGGTCATGTGCGAAGTTCTCATGTGATGGAAGAGAAAAGATGTAGGTTCTGTCATTTACAATGTAATTAGCGCGTCACTTTGTTTGAGGAATATTTTTTATTTTACATATATTACTTATAAGCACTCGGTGACTAGGTTTTGTTAAAATGTACTAGGAAACCAGAAACATCTTGAAATATCTCCGGGGCTGAAATTGTAGTTAGGATCATTTATAAATTTGGGGACAGATGATACGAAAATTCCCATTTGCCACCAATTGAGGTCAGACGTTCGGGTACAGATGGGAATACTCCGTTTTGATGCAGTAGCAATTCCTGGTTTAGAACATTAGTTTCTGGAATAAAAATATTGCTCATAAACTTGTTACTGGATCCGTATCTCAAATGAATCAAAACCAAATGAATTGGGTTTGGTATTGGGCAGGCGGCCGATTGTAAATGTTTAGCCAAAATATTTTGATTGTTTATCATTAAATAAAAATAGTGTTTCGTTGCACGCAGCTCCTAAATTTGAATACAGTACCTACTAAACGCGCTGTCGCCGTAACCTTGAGTGCGCGAGTCTTGATGTACACATTATTGGTTGTTTACATAATATCCATATTTTTTACCAAGATTAGATAACGAACCTAACTTTACCACGACATTAATTTATACGAGAACCGTTCGCATATAGATTTTCCTTACCTATAATTATCTCAAGGGCCCCGTCTATCTCTGCACCGAAATTCATCTTAATCTTTTTAGCTATTTAAGTGTGAAAGCCTAACAAAAAAACTCAGTTAGGGTACGTTTTGGTGGCTTCTTAAAGTGTGCTTATGAAGACCACTTCAGATGCTAGTTACTATAACTCTTTATAGTGCTTGACTATTCTTATAATCGAGTGCCTTGCTCCACGACTCTACGTACAGCTGGGTGGATTCCGATTCAGTTATCTTGCGCCAGACCAGGGGCCCGAGTCTACTATTACAATAGTGTCAGAATGGTCGATCACTGATTTCAAAATGGTTGATTTTGACAAGTTTGGTAATCTACTAACATAATGGTATCATAATGGCGTCATTATGACATTCCAATGATCAACCACTGACACGCCATTGAAAGAAAGCCATATGAATGGTAATCTCGTACATAATGACAGATTTAGTATTTACGAACTTCTCACTACTTCAGATTGCTTATAACACTAATAAATAATATGTAAAACTAAATATAAATAAAATCTGGCATGAATAAATGCTCAAATTTAGCTCGGTTTCATAATAATGGCAATACGGCATTCCTACCGCAATTCTATTACGAGACCACTGACGACCCAGTGACCGGCCACTGACGTGCCAGTGACCGTGCGATTATGAATTTAGCAGATTACGAACTTTTAGCAAAATGACAATGGCATGACAATGGGATCGTGTCGGAATGACAAATTTATAAAAATAGCAGACTCGGGCCCCTGGGATAGGTTTTCTGGTTTACAGTAGTCACAACCTGGTCAAAAATACGGTTTTCTGTTCTTCCTCATCTTCAGAGCCAATACTCTCGACTTAAACATCGTAAAAAAGAGATAAAGGCATGCCCTTAATCAGAGGATGTTCTCAACACAAAATATTTTTTTATGTTGTCTAGCTGATTGTCAGAAGCCGGAAAATCTGACAACAGTTTTGCCAAGAACTACCGTGCTATCCAGTTAATCGATTGTGTAGGTCTGGTAGTGAGCCGCTCCACGTAAAATACTGGTATGCAGCTGAATCTGGCTTTACTGGAAACTGACCCAATGTAGTTGTTTTGGTATAACGCATTTTTACAATATAAAAGCTAATAAACTTTTTCTTTTCACCTGGCGCAGTCCTCTTTTCAAAACGAATGCTGAATATAATCAACATCATCATCATGAGCTAAACCATCACCACCACCATTTTAAACCATCTTTGTAATACATATGGAATGCAATAAATTATTGAGTATTGAGTATATATGCAGAGGCCTATGGAGTTACTCTTATCCAGCTGCTACCAGATAGTGAATAATGCTGAGTTCCTCTATCTTCAGGTTAAGGGCACATCAGCGACTGCACAGCGGTGACACGTTCAACTGCAATGCCGACGGATGCTCGAAATTTTTCACGACTCTCAGCGATCTAAAGAAACATATACGAACACATACACAGGAGAGGCCATACAAGTAAGTATTAAAGGTTTTACCAATTAGACCTATTTTGTGTGTGGTCTTCAAAAGAGATTGCAATAACTTTAGAAGATAAGCTGCCTAAGGCCGTAGCCTTACAAGTTGCAATTGCGTGCTACTGAGTTACATTGCGGCCAATACCTCGATCGTGCCGCGCATTGAAATAAATTTGCATGCGTGTTGCTTGAAAGAGAAAACTCGGACCAATCTTCTGGAATCTGAAGTCTTTCCCGTGTAGACTTCAGATTAGCACTCCTTAGAGCGTTTGCTTCGATTTTTAACCCAAAAAGGAGGAAGTTCTCAATTCGGTTGTATGTTTTTTTTGTTTGTTAAGTACCTCATAACTCCGACAATTATGAACCGATTTGAAAAATTCTTTTCTGAAAGGATATAAGTACTTGCAGATTGGTCTCATTAAAATTTTATGAATATCGTTACGAACTTTGGATTTTAAATCGAAATATAGCTGGAATTCGTCTACTTGGATGATAGTTTTATGTCATCCAAGTAATAAAAATTGCCAACTTTGCTTTTCTGCGATTTTGCAGTGGTGTTGTTAGGTGTGGGGTACCTACCACTAAAAAGTGAAAAATAAAAAACTTTTTACAAAAAAATACAACCGACTTCCAAAAAAAAAACACTACAAAGTAAAAAAAACTTTAATTTCGGAAGTCGGTGTCAAAATACGAAGAAACTAACAAAAACAGCGACTTTTACTTTGTAGTGTTTTTTTTTTTGAAGTCGGTTGTATTTTTTTGTAAAAAGTTTTTGTAGTACCTACGCAATTTCGATTCGAATTCGTGTTAAAAATTCGGTTGAAGAATGGATCTAATGTAAAACCCTGCCAGATGGGTTTAAGTCAAATAAGCAGTCGATGACCTGGTCTTCCAACGTTGCGTCTTCAGATACGCGGTCGCCACTCCACTTTTCGGCCCCATCGACCATTTGTTCAGCGAGCAATGTTCTGCCCCCTTTTTTTTTTAGGGATGGGAAATCATCCAATGACTCCTCCCGCTCTGGGTGTAGCGGGAGAGGGAGTGTCAGACTTCTACTGACTAAAACCCATCCATGTTCCTTCATTGCCTTTTGTGTTCCGGAGCTACGGTATCTCTTTCGAACAGTCCCGCGACTCCGGCAGGCGTCGGCCCTTTCGGGCCCCTCTGCGTGCTTACTCTCATTGAGGCGCGCGTGGAACACTAACGCGCCGTCGACACGGCAATGTTCTGCCCCCTGTTACTTTTGGTTGGTAACTTTGTTTTTCTTGCGAATATCATCATTTCTTATTCGATCACGGAAGAAAACTGCAAGCATTGCCCTTTGAGTGAGTAAGCCTTCTGATGAGGTCCATTGTGAACGACCGCTATATATATGCATAATAATAATTTGGAGAACTGACTATACAATGCGATGCAATTCCCTCGTTCGTACATATACATGAGTACTTATATCTTGTTAGTTAGAAGCTAGATTTCCAGGTTCCAGGAAGTGATGGCTCCATTCGGTCGGCAGTCTCGTAAAGTCGTAACAGGTAATTTCTGTTCGTGTTCGGCGACGCCGATGTTTAATCGCAGTGTGGCATTTACTTTAACTGGACTAAACGATGATTCACGCCTAATAGAACTAGATCGTTTATCTTTGAATATCTGTTGCCCGCGACTTCGTTCGCGTCAAACTCTTAAAACAACACACTCTTTAAACAAAATGAAATTCTAAACATTGTTTAGAATTTCATAGGTTTTTTTTTTGCACGAAACCCTAATTCTATATGATACATCAGCTTTCACCCAGTAAAAGTTCCGGCAAAATTGGTCCAGTCGTTTTGTTATTCGATTATCCGGAAGAAATAGACATACAAAAAATTTATTCTTCTGTATAAAAAAAATTAATCTCCGAAATGTATGTACGCGCATAACTTCGTAACGACTGATCCAAATTGGATAATTCTTTTATAGTTTTGTTTCTAATTGGCAAGGCGAATATTAAGAAATTTTTGAAAAAAATATACTATTGATACTATTCTAATCTATACTAATATTATAAAGCAGAAGAGTTTGTTAGTTTGTTTGTTTGGTTGAACGCGCTAATCTCAGGAACTACTGGTCCGATTTGAAAAATTCTTTCAGTGTTAGATAACCCATTTATCGAGGAAGGCCTATAGGCTATACATCATCACGCTAAGGCCAATAGGAGCGGAGCAGTAATGAAAAATGTTACGCAGACGACGTTGCGCGGGTCAGCTAGTATGTATATAAAATTCTTCCGTTACTGAGTGAATGACTGACAGACAACGTACTGGCAAAACTACTAATCGTAGGAAGTAGCACGTACGGTCCTTGGGGAGTTTAGGGGAGCTCTAAGAGAGAACTCTCCCGAAATTCCCACGGGAACGGGAAAAATCGGGATATGCGCGTACGAAGTCGCGGGCAAAATCTAGTTAGTAATAAATATCGTATAAGTACTTACAAATAGATACACTAGCTTCTGCCAGCGGCTTCGCCCACGTGATCCCTAGAGAACATACTCCCGGGAAATATATACCCTATTTGTTATTCCAGACTATAATCTACCTCTGTGTCAAATTAATGAATACTGTTAGTTCACACCTCGTCATGCGATACTTGTTTATTGAATGCTGTGATTATCTGTAAGTGTTGCTGCACTATAAGATTAAAAAAAAAATGCTTGTTATATTTATTTAATGTGCATGCAATGTTGATGATCCTAAATAAAAAAAAATAAAAAAAATCATACTGATCCCTTCAGGCTTCAGTTTCAGGCAGACGTGAAAGAGTAACAAACATCCATCCATCCAACTTACGCATTTATTATATTAGTAGGATACAATAGGAAGGATTTATAATACTTATTAGTAGGATAGTAGGACTTTCTAAATATAAATTATGCATTTAGTAAAAAGTTGTTATTGTGAAATAACAAACAGTCACTTTATATTTATTTGTATAGATGTAGTCTACATAGGAACTGCATGCTAATTAGGAGATATTGACAGCTGAGATAAAATATCTTGGTAGGCTTGCTTTAGACACGTAAGGTTAACTGTAAATTTCTGTTCGATTTATATGGTAATACGAGCTTGAAGATAAGCAAAGCTTCTCGTTATTTAAAGAAATTCAACATGCATCAAAGATATTATAATTATTTATCAGGACCTTGAACGTGGATTGCGTTTGGCTTGTACGTTCGGTCGATGAATCGAGTGATTATTGGATCGACGATAATGTACCCTATTTATGCTTCAATTAAAGCTTATTTTAGCAAACTGACTACCAATTTACTAGCTTTTCTCAATGTAGTAAGTATGAGCCATATTTATAAAAAACCGCCCAACGCGAGTTGGACTTTTACACGAAGTGTTCCGTACCATAAAACGAAAAAGTACGATCCTTGTATGGGCTCCCATACATGAATATCTTCCCATACGTAATCGCCTTTAATTTAAATTATTTGTTGTTACTGCGGCAACAGAAATACATACTCTGTGAAAATTGCAATTGTCTACCTATTTCAGTTCATGAGATACAGCCGCAGACAGCAGACAAACGGATGGAAGGACGGACAGCGAAATTAGTAATCGGGTTCTGTTGGTTATCCTGTGGGTACGGGACCCTAGAAAAATAACCAAACGATTAGCTTAAATACCTGTTAGCAGATAATTAATTTAAACTATAGAGAATTAGAACTAAAAAAAAAAACATTTAAACTAATCATTACAATATAGTAGTAAAAACCTTTTTTTTTTAATTGGGCTGTATATCTGCACGTCTAATGATGCGTGCTCACTTTATATTTAAATCAGTAATTATATGATTGTTACAACATATATAATCTACCCACTTCAGTCTTCCAACTCCTTGTACATGGGCGGAAACCTATCTTCTAAACATGTTGCCCTTCCAAGATGTCAATATCGTTAAACCACTGTACAGAATAAATCTTTGCTCTAAGACAAGACAACTGTCTGCCATATGTTTGTATGTCTCTTTGATCATCAGTCAACGTTGCCTTTCGAAAATTGTCGTCTCATAATTTTAGACCAGATTTATATGAGTGACAAGACAAATGGGTAATGTAGTAGGTTTCGTGTTTCTCTAGTCGGTCTACTGCCAAATGATCTGTGGAAGTGTATCCTGGCATGTGTCCAGTTTAAACACGTGTTTTCTTAGATCTTATCGTTCGTTGTAGCACTGATAATTAGGTCATTATGGTCTGGAAGAGGCGGTCTGGTGAATTGGAAGACTTGGCTTTCGTTGAGTCTTTAAATCTTTTTATTTTTTTAACCGACTTCCCAAAAAGGAGGAGGTTCTCAATTAGGTTGTATATATTTTTTTAATTGTTTGTTACCTCATAACTCCGTCATTTATGAACCGATTTGAAAAAAAATCTTGTTTTATCTGAAAAGATATACTTGTAGATTGGTCCCATTTACATTTAATCAAAATCGGAAGAGAAGTTTGGATTAAAAATCGAAATAGCTGGAATTCGTTTCCTTCGATGATGGTTTTTTGTCATACAAGTAAACGAAATAATTGCATATTTTGCTTTCTTGCGATTTTGCAGTGGAAGTACAACTACTACAGTAAAAAAAGTAGACAAAAACAACGATAATTAATATCTAGCTTGTTATGAGATTTGCCCACAGATAAGTAACATACAGGATGCTTTCAGTAGGCAACCTACCTACTAATGTATGAAGTTGATGTGTTAAAGTATGATTTAAATTTTACAATAGGCAATATACACGCGTTTATTTTATTAGCAAAATTAAATACTTACAAGCTCTAGTAAACAATCAAGATTTTTTTTTTTAATATCTTCATCAGCGCTGAAGTTATAGAGCTTCAAAGATTACAATTAGAACGAGAAGTCCGATATGAACTTTGACGTCAAAGTCCAAGACGTCTATACATCTGCCATGGAAAACAGCGTTTTCGCGAGAGGGACAGATATATTTGTTTAAAATAATTATTACTCGTTTGTTTATCGAGCAATTTTGATTCTATTTTCACTGTTAGTATTATATTTTTGTATATATTTTGATAAACTTTATGCATACTCCCTATTACCTAATTGTAAGATTTAAATCATATTTTTACGAGTCCTCACTGCTAAAAGGATATCCTTTTTAGGAGCGAGAAACCCACAAGACTAGCCAGTAAGTAAGGACATAGAAAGCTTTACCAACAAATTGTTATAACTTATTTTATTTTTCAGATGTCGAACAGAAGGCTGTGGCAAGTCGTTTACTGCATCGCATCACTTGAAGGCGCACGGTCGCACGCATTCGGGCGCGCGACCGCACGCATGCGGGGAGCCCGGCTGCGGGAGACTATTCTCTACCGCCACCAGTCTTAAGGCACATGCGATAAAGCATCAGGTGCGTTCCAACTCCATCAGATGTAGATACAAAAGGTTGCGGATAGTCCTTAAACGCGCAAAGACTGGGCTGCTTTGGGTGCATCTACTCTAAGTACATAGATACGGTTGGCCTTGAAACTTCTTAAGTATTTTTAATTCTGTTCTTTAGTCATGTGTATCAAATCAATAAGGAAATGAAAAGATAAAGTATTTACTTACATCTCGATCATACTCGTATATTTGCCTTCCACAAAGTAAATAAGATCTTTATTTTGAAGGAGTTAATGTGTCTGTTTAAAATGCGAATAATATTTAACGTATTAGGGCAAATATTTTCAAATATCATAAAAGCGTCTTGGTATGAGGTAAACTTCGAAAGCATATCGTTGATATTGTCAATTAGCGAAAGAAACATTTTGGCATTCACCCAAACATTAAATTTTATTTAAAAATACAAATAATGTTTTGATGGAAAGATAAACGGTAGACCATTCAACATGTGGACAGGTTAAAAAACCATTTTAAATCTTTGAATAAAATTATGCAATCTTACAATTATTTTCTATATAAAAGTGCATTAATCTCGATGTCGGTACAGTCAGTTGATTTGGACCACATTTCTTATTTTTTGCATGTTTTTGATACTGTTTGAAAAACAGTGTGAGTCAACTCTTAAGCCCCCACAAAAAGTATGAGTCATTCTCAGCAATGCGTTATTGTGGTTAGTGTGGGCGGTATCGGATATTTCAGTGACTTTCGATAAACATCTAGTTTCTAATTAGTTGGAGAAAGAATTTAAACAAATGTCCGAGAAATTTGATTTCATCTTTTGTCTTTACGGCGTTGACTTTAAGGTTAAATGACACTTCTGTGCTACCACTTAAACCGCGTGTATCTGACATCGACGCACAAACGATTTCCATGGGTCCAGGGCATGATTATGGACACCCCAGTGTTGGAATTTTTCGTCGGCTCTTTTCTCATTTTGAGTACCACAAATAGGTATCAGGTCAGCTGAGCTAATATCTATTTTGGTTAGTATCTATATGGTTTTATTCAAATTGCTCTTTTTAGTGAAAGTAGTATTAATTATTTTTTTATTAAAAATCTCATTGGGCTAGGTCAGAATAACGATTATGAGCAGTCTAAAGTAAAAAAACCCTTGAAAAAAATGAGAAAATTAGAAAAAAGCCGACGAAAAATTCTAAGTTTAGGGTGTCCAGAATCATGCCCTGGACCCATGGAAATCGTTTGTGCGTCGATGTCAGATACACGCGGTATATTCTATAGTTCCAGCACGTTCCCTATACAGTGTGTCTTTATAATGTGCACATACGAAAATGAGGGAAACTTGAGGAGGGGTATTTTTACCGACGGGAAACGTATTATAAAAAAAAAACAGTTTTTTATTTTTATGGATTTTTTAAAACAATTTGGTCACAGCTATGACCCCACTGCAAACAAAACCGTGTAGCTTTTTAACCGACTTCCCAAAAAGGAGGAGGTTCTCAATTCGGATTTGTTTTTTTTTATGTTTGTTACCTCATAACTCCAACAATTATGAACCGATTTGAAAAAATCTTGTTTTATCTGAAAGGATATACTTGCAGATTGGTCCCATTTAAATTTTATGAAAATCGGTTACGAACTTTGGATTTTAAATCGAAATAGCTGGAATTCGTCTACTTGGATGATAGTTTTATGACATCCAAGTAATCGAAATTCCGTATTTTGCTTTTCTCAGTGGTGTTGTTAGGTGTGGAAAAAGTTTTTTATTTTTCACTTTTTAGTGGTACCTACTAAAAAGTGAAAAGTAAAAAACTTTTTACAAAAAAATACAACCGACTTCCTATTCAGTGTCAAGTGTGTGAAGTCGATTGTATTTTTTCAACTAAATGATCAATCGCAATGAAAATCCATAATGATGGGAAGTAATTAGGGATCCTTATAAAATGAAAATAGTGTTAGTAAACTACCCTCAATTGAAAATAAACATGTTTTTTTAGCAAGAATCTGTATTATTTTTATAATGTTTTACAGTAATCGTAAAATTTCTCAAAAGGAAGCCCTGATTATCAACCTTTTTTAAGAGCGCTTTGACAAAATCGAATTGCTCAGGTCGACTAAAGTTGAATACCTACCGCGCGTCACAAGATTTATTGATTTTTGCATTGCATTCAACAATTATTTAAAAATATTTACTTTACTTTTAATTGGACCAATTTTTTTTTCAAGCAATATAGCAACGCCACCTTAATTATTAAATATTTTTTGTTTGAATTTGGATTATAATTTCATAGATAAAAATTATAGTTTCGTACGGAAAATTGTCAATAACTCTCAGTTTTACAGAATTATTTTTGGTTTATTACTGTATGAATCGTAATAAATTGAAAATTTCAAAGTAGAAGATACAGTTGTACCGTGGACATTTTTATAAATGATTAAATTATAATATCTTCGGTGTACCAAGGCATCAGAAGATTCCCTAAAGCAACGTTTTGTGAAACATCCTTTGCGGAGTCAAGGATTTTACTAATGTACGTGAACAAATTAAAATATTTATTTAGAACACTCCCAAGATAAATGATCAAACTGTCTTAGGCATATTTTTGTTTTTTTTTAAGGCTATATCTAAAGCAAAATCACACATCAAAACTCGAATAAAACGCTAAAATTCAAGAAAAATTGTGAAAGTCATACAGTGTCAGTCTAAAGACTCACACTGTATAAAGTTTATTTTGTACCTGTTGTAAAATAACCAGGGTTGCGGAATTAGTTCGAAAGAGCATTCGGAGGAACATGAATGAGTTTTAGACAGTAAGAGTCTGACACGCCCTGCCGCTCCGCCCATAGCGGAGGAGCCATTATATGGTTACCTTTATAATGATTCTTTAATCCCTACATGATTACAAACTTGTCTATTCTTCTTCACAGATTTCGATCTGTGCTGAGCCGATACTCAAGAAAGAAGCGACTGAACCTGTCCAAAAGCAACCACAAACGCAAGCATCCAAAACGGCCGACGATCTTATGAACTGGGACAGTCTCCTCGAATCCTTCGGCAGAATCACCACAGAATCCAACTCCACAGATGGCAGCCTAGAGGACATCACTAAAGTCAACACCGTCGATATAACTGACCTGCTCTTCCCCAACAATACTCACAACATTAAAAATATCGAAACGGACGACTTAGCTGTCGACTACGACTTGGCCAGCCTCACTCTATCACCATTTGCAGTCGAGAAGACTGCACAGAAAATCCCCAACGAAGAGTCTTGGGTTGACGTCAACAATTTACAACCAACAGTGCCTTTGGTGCCACCCTCAATAGAGATGGGGCATCCTAAATTAGAAGTTAAGTCTAAAGCGATGCAGCTAGCTTTAGCTAATGAGATCGAAGATCAAGCGCCGTGGGTGGACGTCAGCGCTCTAGCGGCTTCAATATCAGAAACACCAGTTTGCATCGAAGAAAAAACCCCTGAAAGCATTTTTACACTAGCGACTTTCGTCCCCACTCATATGCAGAGTTACATAGACCTGAATGTAGAAGTTGCTCCAACCGCGAATCTTATAACCCACGACTCGTTCGATTTAGATACACCAAGTGTGCTTGACGTCGGCGATAAAGTGTTCAACGATAGTGAAATAGTTACAAATCTCGAAACAAATAAAATTGATACCGACATCGACCTGTTTTTAGGGTCTGATGATGATAGATCTCTGAATACTCCACCTCCATCTAAAGTGCAACAGAACATCGAAATAAACCCAGCCAACTCGGTCCTCTTCAATACTGACTTAGATTTGGAAGATACATTATTGTTTGATAATGAGCCGCCCTCTGATATGTATGTGGTGCGGACTGAGAATATATTTGGCAAGGTCGCGAAACGGAATACCTTGGAGCAGTTAGCGGCTGATGCTGGTATCTGTTCGTGCTCAGATTGTAAGTGTGATCCAAGTCTCGGGGAGTGCAGGGACTGTATGGGCACGATTGAGCCTGATCCTCCTAAGAAGCAAGGATGCGGCGAGGATACATGCTCCTGCATCGATTGTAAATGCGATCATGAGGCGATGAAGTGCGCAGTAGGATGCGGCCAGGCCACGGACACCAATCACAACACATTCTTGCACTACCATAGACGACACAACAATTCAAACTTGGAAGATTTAGGAATTTTCACTGTCCACGAATGCGACGACAGTTTGCAGCCGTCAGAGGTGGTGAAAAGTTTGTCATGTTCATGTAGCTCCCACGCGGTCCCGAGTGACAAATGCGATAGAAGCGAACAATCAAATAAAGTTGAAAAGAAATCGTGTTGTAGTGAGAAAAAGTCACTTAGTGCAGAGAAATCATCGTGCTGTAGCACTAAAGTGTCCAGTTCTGATGAAAAGTCGTGTTGTAGTGACAAGAAGCCGTCGACTAGCGCGAAGGAATCATGTTGTGGGGGCAACAAATCATGTTGCGTCACAATATGTTTCAAGAAACTTAACGCCTTCAAGCAATTTCTTTCTGACAATGACCTCATTCACGCGCTAAAAACGCATAACATTAACCTAACAACAAGTTAATAACCGTAGCTTTTTACAAAACATTGCATTTAACTACGTACAAAAGCATTGAGTTTCTTGCATTGCCATCCTAATGCTGTTAGTCTGCCATAAGTGATATTTTGTCCAAATTAAGCAATATTTTATGTAAATAACTGTGTTTTGTTGTTTTTTTTACACATGTATTTTGCTGTAGTAATTTTATAAGAGTATATAAGATAGATATATTATTCATATACAATGGATTTGTGCAATCATGTTTGTCAATTGTTTTTTATGTATTGTTGTATGTAATGTTAGAGTTTTGATGAACTTATACCTTCTCCAATACAATTGCTCTCTGTCTGGAGATATTCTATGAAAAAATAATCTGGCTAGTCTTTTAGGGTTGGCTGCCAGTTAAACTAAATGCAGCTGAATACCAGTATTTTACATGGATTGATTGCTTATCTGAACTATACAACCCAGTAAATAGGTAAGGTAAAACTATCCCTTGGAAAGAATTTCCAAATGATTACAACAAAGTTATTAATTTCGAGGGCACAGTAATAATTAACTACATTTAATTCATAAAAATATTAATACCTTAAATTAGCAAACCAGCTAACTCCTTATGCCCTATATGGAGTTAGCTGGTTAGCTTATAAAGGTATCAATATCTAAAGTACAAATTGAATAATGACACGAGTGCCAATTGAATGTGCCATAGGTGGAAAAATATACAAATGTTAATTTAAATTCAACAAATGATGTAAGAAACGTAAATGTTGGTGCTATCTATAGTTATAAGTTCTCCAGTGCCTTAAATGTTGTACTTACAATGTGCTTAAACTGTACAAATGTTGAATAATTTTATATGAGATTTTTATTCATTAGTTTAAAATAGATGCGATAATCTTAATGCTGTAAGGTTTCTAGTCCACATAACAAATAAAATGCTTTATATTATTTTGTGGGTTTTATTTGAGATCAATACTATGTGTTTTTTCTATCGGGAGTTACAATAATTTTAGTAAGCATGCTTGATTAGGGACAGGGAAATGCATAGTTATGTCAAAATTACGCTACATACTTGACCCTTTTGTGGTCTTGCATATATAATAAATACACTGTTATTAGATATTATAGTTGTAAAAGATTTGATTATTTCAGAAACTTCTTTAAATATAGTTAAATGCATTGGAAGTTTGACAAGAATTAATACAAAAAATAACAGGATTTCATTACACTTGTGTTTAAAGATGATTAAAAAACTTGTAGACATAAAAGTATGAGTATTCTTACATTAATCAACAACTAATACAAGTGAGGAATGTCTTACTAATATCATCTAATTATCAAAAAATATAACTTAAAATATTATCAAGAGTAAAACTGTACCACTTGTAAATATACATAGAAATGTATTCTTTAGATTTTTTAAAATGAAATATTTTAGGTATGAACTTCAGTTCAAGTCATATTTATAATGGTGCCATACATATTAGATCAATACTATAAGTGGACACACAACACTCAGTAATACAATAAAATGCAGTTATAAAAAGATTCCGAGATCCATTTTATCTTGAAGCTGCTGAAGTTAGCGCCTTTTCTTCTTGTCATGTCGCCTAGCTCGAGACATGGCTGCCCGATGGCCTGGTGAGGACTGCTCTGAGCTGCATTCGTCACTATCTGTGTAAGCCTATAAAAAAAAAAAAAAGTATCTTATTTGGTATTCAACCATAAATCCAGAGAAACAGTGAGACTATTTGGAAGATGAGGTTAGAATAGTACATGAGTAGTGGTTTTAATATGTTTTAGCTAACGAAATTTCAAGTGTTACAATAAACTTAGAAAAGAGGAATCTTTGAAGGGGTCTTAGTGAGCCACAGACTGAGACATTGGGATTGTAGGTATGCAGAGTAACAATTTGTCGTAAGGTAAATAGTAGGATGTGGTCTAGAATCAGGTCAGGAACCATATTAGACGCGAAAATCTGCCAGGATTGACTGCAAAATTCGTTTTTTTAAGTCATAAAGATGCTTTGTATGATAAAACAATGGTGTACCTTTTCGTAAGGATGCGGCTCGCTTTGTTCGTCAGTCAAAGTCACACAAGCCATTATGCAGACAATCTGGAACGCGGCACCGATGTATAAGCCATATCGAATCACTGTACTCATCAAATCTTCAGCGAAAATCTCACTTGGAATCATTTTTAGGCGATCGATAAACAGTGAACTGAAATGGACGTAAGCGAACGACGACCAGTTAAGCGAACTAGTTTTCAGTGTACTCTTGGAGTAGTGCTAAAAGACGAAGCATTTGATATTGATAATGGTAGTAATAATGCTCCTCGCGTGATAATTCTACAGTTGCATAGGCTAACGACCGAGGAAGAGCCTTTAGACTATAACAATTACTCCCGGACATTTTGAAAATTTAAATCTGTCACTGTCACTGTCACTTTCAGGTCAGTTTTTTTTTTTTTTTTTTTTTTTTTTTCCCTTTTGTTCCCTCTGGAACAGGCTAAGATCATTGACGTATTTTCTAATACGTCAGTGCAGTGTTGCCAAGTTTGAAATCTAGCGGATGGTAGAATTCTTCTAAAAATACGGTAGATTTCCTGAAATTACGTTGTAATATATATTTGAACTTGATTAGACTATCTTCTCGATCAGTAGTGCTACCGCTATCACTCTCCATCTTCTAAAATTTTCAAATCTTACGCAACACAACACATGAAACTCTTACGTAATGTGAATGAAATGTCAGTCGAATACAAATAAACTGGGTAAATTAAAAAGTTCTAAGTATACATTGAAATTCAAATACATACAGTACCACCGAATTCGTTCGTGTAATATCTCTAAGCCGGTACCGCGCTATTGGTGAATTCCCGAAATATAAAACAGTGTTGTCAGTAGGAGAAAAGGAAAATACCCTAACGTAAAAAAAAATATATCATTAAAACTCGTAAAAATTACTTTAGTAAATAGATAATCATATTTATCTACAATATTTAAAAATAAATACGTTCTTCATATTATCTTCGTATTACGGTATATTTTGCTACCGTAATTAAATTCCTACGGTAGGTGGTAAATCTTTCCTGATTACGGTGTATTGCCAAGTCAGACAGTCTTAAAAATTAAAATAGTCGGCAGTCGGCAGGTAGTAAAATAAAATAGGCGGTTTTTCGTAATAAATAAAAAAAAACATTATCCAACGACGTTGAATGAGGGTTTTCTGAAATGTCAAGCACCAGGTGGCAGCACTGAGTTTTCAGTCCCAAACAACCTATCAAATCGCTTGTTTTCTGAGTGACATTAAATTTGATAGTTGATGTCGGCGTCATCAGATTCACTTTTTCATTAGAACGACCCTATGTGACCCTATGTGACCCTATTCTCGCCTATGTTGCACCAACTGGTGGAGTCAATTTTTATGGAAACCCTCATTGCTGGGCGGCCAATTCACATCACCAAAATAGAAAATTACATAACACGGAAATGCACATGACTAGAATAAATACTGCAATTTATATTTTAGCCTTACCGCTTTTACTAAGTGACTAAAAACGAATGTTAAAGAAGCTCAGGCTCAGCAAACACGAAGTTGTTGACCAATCATTCACTTATTAACGAACTAGCTGACCCATGCCCACTTCGTTGGGCGGTAAACATTTTAACTTGTGATGAAATTATGAGTGTGGTTCGGTTAGTACCTACTGACTCCTATGATTTATTTCCTGACGGGCAAAAAGAGGGTTTTGTTTTTATTGCATAATAATATGTATGTAGCTAGGCTAGCGAGCCGCTGCGAGCGCTCAGCGTTAGACTCCCTGTCCCTTGTTGCAGAGACATGCTGCTTTAAATCACTGAGACGCTGTGCACGTTCAGCGCTAGATTCCCGAGCACGGACCTGCGATGTTCTCCAGCTTTGGTTAGCAAGCCGCTGTGAACGCTCGGAGCAAGATTTCCCAGCGCGTGCTTGCGAAATATTTTCCCTATTCCTCGAGAGGCTCTTCCGTACGGCGTACTCGAGCTGCTCTTGTCTCATGTCTGGGATGTCTGACGGGAAAGTTGTGATATCCTTTTAGGCATGATAAACAATCGCTGAAACTTTCCGATATCCCAAAAACAGAAATATCACAGCTTCGAACTCGAAGAATGAGAACGAACGAAGTAATATTGTAATTGTGTTTTGAGAAACCGAGCAACCAACACAATTTTAAAGACCAACAACATTTAATCAACTACGTACAACTCACCTACCAAACGACAAAAGTTAAATAATAACTGGAGAGGGTCATTAAATCCACGGAAAATCTTAACACCACGATTCAGAAAAATGACGTAATTGCACAACGCCGTCTATGGGTATATGGATAAAACGTGCGTACAAAGCATGTTCTAATGCGGTTCGTGAATGGACGGCGCGGGCGCCGTTTTGCGATTTAGTAATTTTATATTATCTTCGAAACTATTCAACCAATTGACATACTGTTGTGGGCAAATCGTATCTCTATGATGTTCTTGTGATCATAATAATATTTTTTTCGATAAGGTTTAATATTTTGTTGTTTAAAAAATCGTCCAAAGGTAAGTACGTCGAAAAATACTTTTTTTAACACATAAAAGCTACTATATCTGCTAAAATATACAAGATAGAAATATGGTGTCGCGGACTTTTTTGTAGAACTATTCAAAGCGCACAAGGTTGCCATATATTGTTTTCAATTATATACAACTGTTAAGGCAGCGCATGCAAATAACTCTGTTGTAACAGCTATTTTTTTCCGGCTGGATAGACAAAAATTGAGATAGTTCGGCTAATATGCATGATATCTTCATAATTTATAACCTAGGTATAGCATTCCTCGATAAATGGGCTATCTAACACTTTTTCAAATCGGACCAGTAGTTCCTGAGATTACCCCCTACATACAAACTTACAAACAAATTTTGCCTCTTTATAATATTAGTATAGATAGATAATATAATATATATATTATATAATATAATATGTAATATTATATTAGTATAGATTTAAAAAAGAGGAGGTTCTCAACTCGTCGGAATCTCTTTATGTTACCCGATTTGTTTAGGTAGGTACCTACTCGAAGTCATCTGGACCGATTTGGAAAATTCTTTTTTTTGTTTGATAGGGTAAACTTCCTAGGTGGTCCGTCATCAGGTCAGGATCTGATGATGGAATCCTGGAGAAATAGAGGGAACTGAACATTGGGAATAGGGAATATGCATGAAGATTAAAATTGTCTGGAATATTTTTTTCTAGTTCTTTATTTTCGTCACAATATATCTAATAGATATTTTCTTTATTTAGTTCTTATTTAAACCGAAAAAAAAAATATATATAAATACAAAATCAGCGCGGGAAATTTAAACTTGCGAAACGCGTCACCATTGGTCCGCGCGCGCGACCAATGGTGACGCGCGTGTGAGACGTCACACAACACGACCGCACGACGACATTGACATGACAATATCATGACTGACATTGGATTGACTTATTTACCGGCCGTCTTCATTTTCGAGTGAAACATTTTGTTAACCGTTAAAAAATTTGTTCCTGCGGTGATTTATAGTTAATCTAGATTTGTAATTTTATTAATTTAGGACGATGACTGACAGTGGTTTTGTTAAAGCGCAATCAGACAATTTACCTTTCTTATAGTGTTTCACACTTACATTACTTTGTAAGAAGGTTTCTCAGCTTCTTCCATGGTCTGTATGGCGAGTAAAACGAGAATTGAGCTGAAAAATGAAACGCCTAAAGTTCAAAAAGGTAAACAAACAAACACGCGAAGCGCGCGACGTAACGACGACCTGTTATGTGACGTCATCCAAAGCCCGCGAAAAATGGCGGCGTTTGAACTGCAAAATTTTATTTAGCATTTTTAATATAAAAAAAAAATAATTAACACATTTCCAAGACTATTTATATTTTTTCCTGCGTTATAAAGATGAAAAGAATAAAATAAAAAACATCATGCATATTACCTAGAGTTACATGTAACCTATTTGCAAAATAAATAGGTATGTATGATTGATTTGATTTTAAATGAACAAATTTCATAGGCACATTTCAAGAGATTTCTGGAAGAGTAAGTCCTAGGTACTATTTTCTACCGAAGTTCTTCATCAGATCTTCAGACTTTACCTCATTGAAATAGATATCAGCTCAGCTGAGCTGATACCTATTTGTGGTACTCTTGAAAAAAATGAAAAAATGAGAAAAGAACCGACGAAAAATTCCAACACTGTGGTGTCCAGAATCATGCCCTGGACCCATGGAAATCGTTTGTGCGTCGATGTCAGATACACGCGGTAGATATTAGTATACCTACTTAGATTATAATAAGATTCCACTTGATAGAGCTATGCAGTATGAAAGGGACTTGGTACAATTATAATGAAAAATCTATCAAATGCTATTTTAATTTCATTTATATTTATATAGTCGCCGATTCGGATAAAGAGGCATGCATATCGGGTGTTTCCGTCAAGGTATTTAGTATGTATGAAAATTTACAAAAAATAAGAATTGGTTATTGTTACATCCTTAATGAGAAATGCTCATTTTCATGTTCTGAACATCCGGTCGATGTAATCGTCCGGAATACGGTGTACCTATATAGCCTATGACACTCACAATTAACTTGGCTCTCTATTGGTAAAAGAATTTTCCAAATCGGTCCAGCAGATCCATAGATACCTAATCCTTACAAACTTTACCTCTTTATAATATTGTTAGGTATAGATAACAACATTAATCCGATACGCTGTGAAGGGAGGTAAGCACATGTCATGTGAATTAGGACCACTAAAAAGTGAACAATATAAACCTTTTTTACAGATAATTAGAACCGACTTTCAAATAAAAACAACATAAAATAACTTTAAATTTGAAAGTCGGTGTTTGTGGTTTTGTGTCTTATTTCTTTGATACCGTCTGTAATAAACAAAATATACTTTATCTTCCACAAAATTCAATGATCATTTTCTGATTGGTCTCGTAGAGCTCAGTATCAGATGAAACGAATTACTTGATTGAAAAACGATGTAGGTAGGTACGCCTATCAGTAGTGGTCATGTCACTTCCTATCGTTTGGTCCATTTAAATCTTATGTATTGGCTAGTCAATTGAATAAAATGAAACTATTTTTTATCTGTAAGTAATATTTTGTTTTATAACGTTCTCAGGGCGGGTTGTTTCAAACGGTTGGTTAACGTAACATAAACGTAAATTGTAAAGATAGCAAATAGTGTACCTACCTATGTTTGACAATAAAAAAAAAATATAAAAAAAAAATACGTATCTACGTCAAAAACTAACGGTTGCGGAAGATGTTTAACGTTTGTAAAATAAGAAGCGTTGTTTCAAAACATTTTGGTATAAATAACTGCTCATCCCAATAGCTCAAGTTACACGGGTCTTACCTAAGTACCTTTTTTGCATTATACCCTTTTTTGTGTCATCAGAAGAACTCCTATTGAGGAATTAAAAATAAATTTCTCAGTATTGTTCTATTTGACGCAACTAAGTTAACCAGTGCTCAGACCATCTGTTAACGTAATCGTAATTTTTTTCTGACATAAGTGAAACAACTCATTCTTTTAATTTAACGGTTAGCACCATTTTTAACGTTTACGCGTTCGTTAAGTGAACGTGAAACAACCCGCCCTTAGGAGTGCAGTAGTCAGGTGTAGGTTAATCAGGGGGTCTAAGTTCGAATTTCACCAATGAAACTGATCGCGATCAATACATCTCAACTGCGTTCAAGAGCTGTCAGCGTCAATATTCCACAAAAAATAATACCCCTAGAATTTTTTTACCACTTTAGCAGAAACAGAAAGCAAATCACGCTTCCCGTCACTGTCAAATTATTCCCAATCAAACTTGAACCTAATGCGTTACGGATACAGATGAAAATGAAATTTGACAGATTGTTGTGTGGTTAATATTATAATAGGCTAGATTCCATCATCCACAAATTGCAAAACTATTTAGTCCGTCAGTTAGAGTATTGAAAAATAATGGACACGTATTTTTTGTTTTTGTAAATCAATGAATATTGACAAAGATAAAACGCATCAAAACTCGCGAGTGGGGGCTAGTGACGTCACGACTCACTAAAAATTTTGCGAAGGTGTGACGTATTGAGAATTTTAAAAGCGTCGTAGCTTCGTCAATTTTGGTTCCCGTAACAAAAGAAAAAACACGGGTCAAATATGTTTTGATAATCTAACTGACGGACTAATTAGATTTTTTCAGGACACAAGCCCATTCTGCTTAAGTGGCCTTTTTAGACACCTGTCTTTTTTTTAAGAAAACCTGCATACGAGGCAACAAATTTCTGCAAAAAAATCGTCTACTCCTTTCGCTCTGGGCAGAGAGGAATGGAGTGTCTGACATTTACTGACTTAAACCCAGCCGTGATCCTCCTAACAAAGTTTCGTTCCAGGGGGGCTACTCTCTAAGCCCGAAGTCCGTAGTTTCGGGCTTAGGTGCGGGCGTATTCTATTCTGTATCCCCAGAGACGCGGCCGCGATGACTCTTTCGAACAAGTTCTGCAACCCTGGCAGGCACTGGCCCTAGTGAACCCCATCTATTATGCTGAAATTTCCCGTGGAACACAACGCGCTGTAGACCGGGATCAGCGGTGCGATTCTATAAACATGTCGAAGTGAACGACAAGTGAGCTGTCAAACCATACAAACAAGATGGCTGGTTGTTATTCTTATTGGACGGCGAACACCCAACACTAACCGTCAGGGCGATTCCCGGCCACCGTAGGCGCGGGCCTGCCGTTGCAAGGGTACTAGACAGTGGCAGTGTTACCTACCTAATTATGATTTTATTAATTTTCTTTTGCAGTTATCTACCTATGTTTCATAGTCTCGGCGAAAAAATCTAGGAAAGAAAAATACGGAAAATTATACAGTGCATCATCCCGGTCCACTAGTAGTAGTAGCAGTAGTAGTAAAAGCACTGAGACGACTAGTGATGACAGTTTGGAGTATGTTCCGTTTGCCGACGGCTTTCTGGACCTTAGGGGAAGCGTCAGGAGATACTTCGCTCTGGTATTTACATTGTTCTGATAGAAGGTAGTTTCTAAAAGGCAATGCAGTGCACATATCTGAAAATTAGTTTTGTAAAAATCGAGTAACAATTTGATATCTTGTTTGGCATGCCAATTAATAAAAGTAGGTACTAAGTGCTTTTCCTGCACATTCATTAGATATGCGCGCTTTAGACAAAGTGATGTGGGGGTCCCTCACATACATGTTCATGGACGCCAGATGGACGATGCAAGGCGGTGCAGAAAAACATATAAAATGTGCCTCATAAAAAAGATCGAAACAAATTGCTTTTTGTATTATTACTTTTTGGTTCTTTTTTTAATTTCAATTTCCAAGCCTTGTTTAGTTTTTTTAAGACCTACGCACAGCGGCAATGACAGAGGATTTTTCTGCCGGTCAGCACACACTAGCCGCTTAGATTTCGCGGCTGGATTCTTAGCGCGCTCTCCAATGCTGTGTCAGGAAATCCCTGTCGATGCCACGGAATCAATTGATGACATTGGAATTTATGTAGTATTCCTACTAGATAAGTTTGAGTGTCCTTTTGGTAAAAATGTGAATCCTCTGCCAATTCATCCCGGTGTGCGTACGTCCCTAACCATAGTAGATCCGTTTCCATCGATCGAAATATTTATTTGCTTATCTATCGATTGTAGGAAGCAGCAATGTTAGACCATGGCAGAAATATGATCTGTTCACCAATAGCCGTTTTGTTTCCTCTTGGTAAATTGGTCGTCGGAGCAAGGAATAAAGCGAAAACAGAATTATTAAATGCCTTAGGTCTTAGGAATCAAAAACAGGTACGTGTACTATAAGATTTACAAATAAGTATCTACGTCAAATGCTGGGTGTAACATCTGTGGCCTATGACCCATTCGTACCCGACGAGGACTGAGTTGTTCTGTAATGTCGGATAATCATAATCTATCTGTACTTACTTGAGGTTTCGATTTTCCAAGTAACATGGGATAAGGGCAGGCTGATGATGAATTAAATCATCAAGTAATTCAGTACCAAATGAAATAGTTTTTGACTTGAATGTTCCCTGGCGGTTGGAAGTGTCATGCTTACTTAAAATAATAGTCTAGCTAATGGCGGCATATGTGTTTGATCATTTGGCTCCCTTCAAGATGGATGATCCGAACGGAGCTGGCGCATGCGTCATGTTCGTGAACGGGCGCCGTCAATTGGGACTGGTCTTTTCTCAGCTGCCGTGGTTGATTTTAATTATTTCTTTGATTTGTTCCTGTTTTATTTCGGACACTTTTATCCTGCTCGTCTTTTACATCGTTCTCACATGTATGTAAAATTTCAACCCGATGTAAATATAACTTTGTAACTTTTTATTAGGTATTTTTAAAAGAAAGAATTAAACTCCACGGACACTCTGTGGAGTTTCTTGCACGTTCTTCTCCATAGAGATCTACGCTCTGGAACGTGCAAATAGCTTCATCTTTTTGGACCGACCGACCTTGACAATTCAGAAGTGCCTGTAAATGGTTTAATTGAAATACTTGCTTGAGTTTGAGTTTAAAATAAATGCTTGAGTTTGAAATATATTCTAAGTAAATTTCCAATATGGATTGTCTATATATAATCTTTCTTTCAACGTATTAACACAGCTGATGGCTGCCTTCGCACAACTCATAACCAACATACAATATCTACCAGGAGTAGAACTAGATGTGGCCAACAAAATATACGTCTCTTCTGATAAGAGCATTAATGCCAAGTACAAGGTGCGCACAAAAAAGATCTTCAAGACATCTATTCAGAAGATTGACCCATTCCGTCCAAAGGAATCTGCGAGAATAATTAACGATTGGGTAAGGACTTGGAGTTTTGTTTATGAGCACATCAAGCTACAACAATCTCTCAAATTTCTTCAATAGAGTTTCATCTTTATTGTTAAAGTTATAAGGTACAAGCAATGACGTATTATATTAGACACGTCATAAACCAACATCACGGCGCTCAAAACCAGCGAAAATATTAGATAGCTACTAATACGCATGAAGAAAGGGAAAGAAAATATGTCACCGTACGGCGGGATGCCTGTTGCTAGAGGGAGATAAATATACATCTTCAGTTACGTCACAGGATAAGTAATAGTCAAATTGACATCAAAACAAACGTAGCACGTGCCGCGCGACAGGTTGGTGCGTAACTAAGCGCGATGTGGCCAATTGGCTTCATTTCATGTTGTCATTTTAGATTGCGAACAACGTATCTATAGTTTTATATATCACTAGCTGACCCGCGCAACTTCGTCTGCTTCACATTTTCCATTACTGCTCCGCTCCTATTTGTCTTAGCGTGATGATATATAGCCCATAACCTTCCTCGATAAATGGGCTATCTAACACTGAAAGAATTTTTCAAATCGGACCAGTAGTTACTGATATTAGCGCGTTCAACCAAACAAACAAACAAACTCTTCTGCTTTATAATATTAGTATAGATAAAATTGGATAGTGTAACTAATGTACTCGAGTTCTCTTTCCAAATCAGGTTGCCGAAAAAACGAGGAATAAAATCACTAAATTGTTTAGTTCGTCAGATATATCAAAAGATACGTCGTTGATTCTGGTCAACGCTATTTATTTTTTGGTAAGTAAACGTACAACATAATAAGTTTTGTCTTTTTCAACACAAGTAGGCTTGAACACTGGCCTTACCCCACTGCTGCTAGGCACGAAACGAACTGATTCGCACTAGTGCGGAAAACTGCGCCAGCCAGCCACCTCTATTAATTTTCTATCAGAAACCTGAAATTGCAAAAAGTCGACGGCCCCATAAAATTAATGTTTGCATAACTCGATGTGCTCAATAGCTGATTTTTTTCGTGGTTTCTCCACTAAACGGTTGTTTAAATAGTAGGTACAATTTATTCGTAACTAGCTGATGCCCGTGGCTATGCCTTTCAATACCTACTCAATACTCAATAATATATTGCATTCCATATGTATTACAAAGATGGTTTAAAATGGTTAAAGAACAAATATGGACCCTGTCGGGCACAGCAAATAATAGGAGAGAGGAAGAGTGCTAAGTAGTATGTCAAGGTATGAAAAGTATCAAAAATTATTACAAATGTTAAATTGGATGTATAATTGTAAAAACATGTATATATTTATTTGGTCTGTGTTTATTGGTATAGTATATTTATTGAATAGGAATAGTAAATAAGAATTATTGTAAAAATGGTTTGAATTATTTTTATTCAAAACCAATCAACATCATGTTTCATTTAGTTCTCGAGAACCACTCTAACCTTTCGTGAAAACAGCATAAAAATCGGTGCAGTAGTTTTTGAGTTTGTCGCGAACAGACAGATGGACAGACGTGGTGAAGAACTTTGTTTTATAATATGTAGTGATAGTGATGATGAGTACAATGACTCATTTTCAGGTTTAGCGCTATTTCTTTTATTTATTTGTACACCTTGTAAAGTTTTTTTTTAATCCCTGAGACTAAAGGCTCGACCGCACTATGCGACACTTCGCGGCAGCGGAACGACGCGACACGTAACAACGTTCGCACTTGAAGTGTCGCGGCGCGGCGCACGCTGCTGCGTAGTGCGTTAAACCTCAAACAATTTCTTACGAAGAATATTTTGCCGTTGCGTGTCGCGTCGTTCCGCTGCCGCGCAGTGTCGCCAAGTGCGGTCAAGCCTTAAATTGACAAGTGACAATGGCAAACTGACATAAATAACAATAGCATTTAAGTCAGTTTTGACATTTGCATTTGTCAATTTATTCTTCAGGATCAAAAAATAGATTATAAGTGACCGTTACCACTACGATGGACCGACAGTTTTCCCGGTTCGTCTAAACTAAAGAAACGGATATGTCTGTGGCAGTGCAATGTATGACAGTCTGTCTACATAATTATGTAAGTGTGAACGCGCATGTCTGGTCGCCGTCTTCCATTTAAAAAGATGGTCCGTTTTAATGGAAACGGGCACAACTTGTTGCGGGTGTTTATACTGATTAAAGCCTCATCTTCAGGAAATACGGTAAAAAAAGAATAAATATAATTTTGTAGGGTAAATGGAGGCGCAAATTTGAGAGATCTTTCTCGGACGACTTTCATTCGCCGTCTGGCATTCGACGACTACCAATGATGACGCGTGCAGGTGCCTATAAATACTGGAAGTGTGACATTATAAAAGCTCAGGTAAATATATTTTCATACCACATGCTCTTATAGGTTTAAGATGAGAATGAATGAAGATCGTTCATGAATATCCCGAGTAAGTTTGAAGTATGAATCCACATTTATACTTAAAAATTTTCCTCAGGAACTATTCAAATCGGTAGGTAGAGGAATACCAAAGCAACCATGGATAGATTGAAGCAACGATGGATGTATTTATTTATTTATCATAATTTACTTTATTGTACACCAAAGATGAAACACAAAAAACTTAAAACTAAGACACATACAATAGGCAGCCTTATCTTCCTTACCTGAAAAATTGTAGTAATGAAGGAAAGATTAAAGCAACGATGGATGGTATGAAACAAAGATAGACGGATTGGTGCAACGACGAATAGACTGAATCAATGAAGGATAGACAGAAGCAGCGATGGATAGTTTGCGATGATTGAACGATGGATAGATTGTGTGAGGAATGATGTGGCTGGAAAGGACATTTTCATTGAGATGACAGCTAATAGTGGTGTATGAAACAAGCAACTGACATGACATGCAGCAGCTGGTCTATTCTGTCAACATCTCACCGTGTTAACTTTTGTAGGTGCAGCGCACAGATATAGATAGGCCTAGATAACGCAAGTATCACGTTCTGTATGAAAACCAAGCGTGTCATTTTTTGGCTACCTACTATAAGACGTCACAAGCACTATTTAGTGATGAGAAAATCAAATCGATTCAAAGACGCCGCCCACCTCGCCCCACCCCCGCCTTGCACCAGTGCTCACCCAGCCGACGGCCGACTAGCGCTATACACCGATGCAGACTGAGCGCGAAAGTGCCAACTTACGATTTTTGTACTGAGCTTACGTACAAAAATCGGCACGCGAAGTAGTTGCTCTTGCGTTATCTAGGTCTATCTATACCGCGTGTATCTGACATCGACGCACAAACGATTTCCATGGGTCCAGGGCATGATTCTGGACACCCTAGACTTAGAATTTTTCGTCGGATTTTTTCTAATTTTTTCATTTTTTCAAGGGTTTTTTTACTTTAGACTGCTCATAATCGATATTCAGACCTAACCCAATGAGATTTTTAATAGTTAATTAACTACTTTCACTAAAAAGAGCAATCTGAATAAAACCACAAATAGATATCAGCTCAGCTGAGCTGATACCTATTTGTGGTACTCTTGAAAAAAATGAAAAAATGAGAAAAGAACCGACGAAAAATTCCAACACTGTGGTGTCCAGAATCATGCCCTGGACCCATGGAAATCGTTTGTGCGTCGATGTCAGATACACGCGGTATCTGTGGTGCAGTGAGCATAAAGTGAACTGTAATTTCATCTTGTTTAAATGGATTGACAGTTGACGTCTTGTTCACTTCACGCGCGCTTATAGAATCGCACTGCTGAATATATTTATGTTAAGCAAGGACTGCCCTATGGCCTAAGTACTGGGTGACAAGATGTCCCTAACCTGTGTCGCTTGGTTGTGTTTATGTGGGTTGCAGTTGTGCAATTACTCGTGGGTTCTCGAAACAGTGATCCACCGTTATTTGTGTTTTACCCTACTAACAGTTTTTGGGGTCTTGGATACTCGATTACAGATAAATGATTTTTTTTCATCTTCTATGTATTGTACGCCAGAATATTTTTTTTTTAATATTTGTTGTTTTGAAGACGCCATTAACTGATGTGCAGGCATTATTACTGCTAACGCCTCTTGCCTTGATAAAGGTTAGGTCAGGAAATCTATTAGGTATCAATTTGTAATCGCATATGACAGAGGTCAAAAGTGTTCATTTATTACGGTTCCGCGAAGCTCCTTTTTTGGAAAAATATTAGAATCATAATTTATCGATCATATTTACGCAACCATCTGTCAAATTTCATTTTATCTTTATCGCTAAAGCATTAGGTTCAAAACTGATTGGGAAAATTTGTCAGTTTCGAGTAGTTTGAGTTGCTGGCTGACTGTGCTAAAGTGGCCTTTTTACGCGCTCGAAAAAAAAATGCTTCTTTATCGATGACCTCTAGGTGTGTATAGAACAATACGCCACGGAAGACGAAGCTTGAGAAAAAACAAAACATATTTAAATATTGTTGTATTTTACCAGATTGTAGAAATACCCTACGAAGGTACACAAGCATCAATGATAATAGTGTTACCGTTAAGTAAAACCGGCTTGCCAGTACTTCTTCGACAACTAAAGCTGTCTCCCAGACTATTGAATAAGGCAATGGAGAAAATGATGTATGCAAATATTATATTAACAATACCAAAGTTCAAAATAGAATCAGAATTAGACCTGTCGGATTTGTATAAAAAGGTGAGTCTTCAATTTATTCAGGTTGGCTGCTATGCGTTATTGTTCTGAGCTGCTACGAAACATATTGTAGGGCTCCCGTATTTGAGTAACTATAGGACTCAAATGCAGAATCCCCTCAGCAAATCGTACCTTTGCATCCTCAACCAGCTCAGCTAGTTTTCAGCAAAGTTGTAACGGTGCTCTAATAAACGAAACCAACTCCATCATCATCGTCATCGTATCAGCCGAAAGACGTCCACTCCTGGACATAGGCCTCCCTCAAGTGCCGCCACGACTGGTCCTGTGCGTCTCACATCCATCGGCTACCCGCGACCTTCACCGGTCACCTTGTGGGAGGCCTTCCAACTTTGCAGGCGCACCGGGCGTCGGAGACATACGCTGCCCTCTCCAGACCTGGGGATGTCCGTCGCCCCCCCCATTCATCCGGACCCGAGGTAGCGGCGCGTGGTATTCCCGTGCGCCCATATACGACGTCGCGGGGGTAGTCAAACACCTCACTCCCCCTGCAGCCTCGAGGTGGCCCGCAGAGGCGGGCACCAGCCGGGGATTACGAAAATCGGTTTAGTTCCCGCGATCCCTGGCGTAGGTGAGAGATGGAACACCGGGGTGGTGTTAGTCAGTAAGAGTCTGACAGACCCCTCCGCCCGCCCCAGAGTGGAGGACATCCATGAGGGTTTCCCCCCGTAAAATAAAGCCCTTCCAACTTTGCGAACCAATTCCAAATAAATGAAAAACCTTAGTGGAGGTGTTTTTATTATTTGTGACGGGTTTGCTCTTGACTCTAGTCTAGGTCAAAGATGATAGAGACAAAATATACGATGTTTGGTTTAGTCGAAGTTTTAATTTGTTGATTCCTTGTCGTCTTTGCCAGATGCAGTACCATAATACAAGCCACATTAGTAAATTATTTTAACAATAGTTTTATCTGTTGTATTTTAAGATATAGTTTATGTACTAAGTTGATTTATTCCTTGCAAAATTTGGTTGAAAATCTATCTCTGACTTTGTTAACTTTCACCTGCGCAAGATTTACACCATCGCCTCCGTTTCTGGTTTCGCTTTTGCATAAATGACAACTGGATCTAGACAAAGTGACATTTTATCAGTGATAAAGATTGTCGAAAAGTTAAAAATGTTAATGGACAAGCGCTACCGAGAAGTCTCTTAGTCAATTGCAATTGTTTTGGCATTTTGTCAATCGCAATTAATTGCCAATAGACTGCCACTTTGTCGTATCCTCAGAACCCCGGCAAATTTAAGTTTAAAAGAGAGAGAAAATGGGTGTTTCACGGTTGTTTAAAAAAATAAATCAACTGTATTAACATTTCAGATTGGGTTAAAGTCTATATTTGACTCTAGACATTCAGATTTGTCTGGAATAATCGAAGATGAAGAAGTGTATGTATCTGCAGCAAAACACAAAGCAATTATTGAAGTAAATGAAAGAGGGACTGAAATTGCGATTGCCACTGGTAAGCCCATGATTAAGGCCTCATTCAGACGAGCGTCACTTGGCCAATAGCACATATTTCTGCAGCCATTGACCGCGCAATGAGTTTCGGTAACCATGAACGCGATGGTGACAGCCGGCAAGGCGAGGCGATGGCAATACCTCTACCATGACTTTAAACCAAAACTCGCTAGCATTCGCACAGCGCCCCTAGCGATCACAGAAAGGATTAAAATTCGTACCATGATCACTATCGATTTCGATAGGTTAAAAACCTAACGTAATCTATTCGATAGTCACTAACGTTTTTCAGCTGTCACCACGGTACCATGAGTCTCTAACTTGACAGACGCTATCGAACAATACGCTTACGATATTAGTAACTTAGCTCACTAGCGTTTTGACGAGTGAAACATGTAAAGTTTATGTCACCGAAATGTGGCAGAATCCAAAGATTGATTAAATTAGGTACAATTTTTCATAATATTTCATATTATTCATATTATTTTTATTAGGTCTTTACATAAGTCTTTTTTGTAAAATATATTTAATTAATCAAAGTATGCACCGTTGTTATCTATGCAATTTTGCCAACTCATAGGTAATTCATTGATCCCTTTACTAAAAAACCATGGGGGCGAGAATCAAAAAACTCTTTGAAGGCGGTTTGGACTGCCGCATCGGAGTTGATTTTTTTCCTTGTAAGAAGTTGTCCAAATTCCGGAAAAAATGGTAATCTGTTGGAGCAAGGTTCGGGGAGTACGGTGAATGTCGCAGACATTCCAATTGTAGCTCATCTAACTTAGTGGTTGTTTGTTGTGCAGTGTGTGGTCTTGCGTTGTCGTGAAGCAGCAGACCGAGATTGGTCAATCGCTCTAGGCCACTGGGCCTAGAGCGATTGACCAATCTCGGTTGTTTAGCAGATAGTTCTTCCTTCATGGTTTGCAGTTGCTGACAAAAGATATCTGCCGTAATGGTTTGGCCAGATTTTAGAAAGCTGTAGTGAACGACACCGGCGCTAGTCCACCAAACAAGTAACTTTTTCTGAGTAAATTTTCGTTTAGGGCAGGATTTGGCTGGCAGTTGACGCGTGTTTGCAAGTTCGATTCATTCAATTCATGAGGTACCAATCGTTCAAGTTATTTTACTTTCCCGATTTGCTTCAAGTGGATTAATACAGTTTTATGACTTACCTATTAATTATTATTTTTAATAATATAAATTAATATTTACAATCTGACGGTGTTTGCCATTTTCCGGTGACATTTACATTATAAAAAATACATACGTTTTTGAGTCTAACATAGTCAAAATACTATCTGCAAGCTGTGCCTTTCATTTAAATGTAGTCAAATCATAACCATTATTTGTTGATTTGTCGCATGATTTCCGTCTTCTTGAACTTAGCTGAACATTTTCGAAGTGTCAAGTGGCTTGGTTAAAGGGCAACTATTTGGGAATTTTGTAATTTTACAATAAGTTTTAGAATACATCATTTTATGGAAATCCATGAAATTCACCAACAGTTGAAACTGCGATACATTGGTCCTCATTGTCAAAAACCACAAAATAACTTATGTTGTCCACGAACCGTAAACTTTTCTATTTAGTCGGTTTTATTTTGCGATATTGACTGTCTTAACATTTTAACCATAGCGATTACACTACGTTAGGGCTTACAAGCCGAGTCGGAGGTGGACTAGGCTACGCCGATCTCCCAGTCCACCCCCACTAAGACGAAGCGGGAATTTTCAGTGCTGGGTTGTTTTAGTGGGTATACCGGGCTTGCCCGGGGAGTCCCACATACCCCTCCCACTCCCCCGAGTGAGAGGGTATGCGTAACGCATTTTTTCCCAGCTGGAAAAAAAAGGGCTTACAAGCCGTCCTTTCTTCTTATTAGTGGGAAAGAAAGAAACAAACCATAAGTATTGAAGCAATGTAACGAGTAGAGTGAAGTTAGCTAGACGACACAATCTGTCGAGGTTACGTTAGCGCCTGCGTAAGGCTTCGTAAAACTCATGGTGCGAGCATTATCGAATACTATTCGATAGTACGCAAGCGAGTTTAACGCTAGCGAGTAAGGTTTCGATGACATCTCATGGTAGAGGTACAGGCATCACAACTGCAAGCTTCATCACGTGTAAGAACCCTAATATACCAAATATATCACCTGTGGCAGTTGTATGGGCGTCACGGAATTTAATTTAATCTTTGAACTGCGCGTAAGCTGCGCGTGAACTGCACGTCAACTGCACGACAATCAAACTTACTTATGGTGGACGGAAAAATATTACTCACTAAATAATAGAATAGAATCGACAACAATTCAATGAATATGACGTTATTATAGTATTAAAACTTAAACTTAATCATAAAAGCTGTCATTTTGGGACGTCAAACAAATAGTAGAATACCGATCATGTTGCGTTCCCAAAACGCACCAAAGACGCGCAACAGTAGAATGCCGTTATTGCACTCGCGTGACGCAAACTTGACGCGAGCGTGTCTGACAGTGGTAGAGAATATGAAAAGCGTTGTTTTGATCGCAATTTAACTTCAACTGCACTGCAACAGCACTTATTTAGTTACGTGAATTAGCCTACAGATCGTGTTCTTATATTGTGTTTATCATTGCAGGTGTAGTAATAGAACCAGTGGCTGCCATAATTCCGCCTAAGTTCCTGGCCAATCACCCATTCCTCTTCTACATCGTGTTTTACAAAGAGCAATTGTTTTCTGGAGTATATTCCGGACAGTAAGTGTGTAAAGTAAGTTAAATAAAGGCTATGAGATATTTTGAGATAATGTGTTTTGATTTTAAAGGGAACTAGTTACTTGGAATTAGTTACCCCGTTTATTTTTCACAGTGAGTGTTTTAGAACAGGTAAATAGTTGGTTTTCCTGTTTCCCAAGTTTACAGTGCTTTGTTACCTAAACTGACATCGAATCCAAATTAGTTCTCTCAAGTTATTGGTGAGTTTTTTGTTTTTATTTATGGTCAAAGATGTTTCCGAAGGGTAACCACTGTCCGTCCGTCTGTCTGTCCGCGTGCTGTATCTCAAAAACCACAATAGGTAGACAGTTAAAAGGTTACGTTCCAAAATGTATGGAGCCTGGGCCAAGTCCTTGTACACTATACAAAAATAGGGAAATACATTTAAAACAGATCTAAACTGTCCAATTTATTTAAAATGCCTTTGTTTGTTGGTAAAATAATTACACTTGAAAGTGCAACACACAGCAAAAACCCGTCATGGCGGTAAGCTGTCATTTTGTTGATAAATGACGTTTGACATATTTATTTCTGCGGAAGTCGAATGTTGACAATAGTTACTTGATGCCCAATTATTTATTTTGTTTTTATACGCGTTTGTACATAATGTAGATTCTGTTAACATTGTAATTTAATAAATACTAGTCTCATAGTTACTTTTCTCTTTGACACTAACTGAAGTGACACTGTTGTGACAGCTGACAGTTATGTGTCATTGTTTTTAAGCACAGAGTAACTAAACATGTTGAAAATTATTAAAAATAATGAATAAAAGTTAATAATTATCTACTACAAAAGCATACATTCAATGAACCACATATTTGTATTTTTCCCAAATTCTACGGATTTTCCATTTTTCTTGAGGTAGTGTACATAGACATGGCCAATTTTGGAACATCTCCTTTCTACGTAGTGTGTATTTCTGTAGCCGTCATAACCACGAAGAACAAAAAAAATACAAATAAATTAAAAAATAAAGGAGACCCTACTAGAAACGTGTTTTCTCAATGTTAATAATAAAATAAAAAAATCTTTATTCAGAATCTCAATAGGCAATATAAAATAAGAATCTAAAATTAACAATGTAAGATGCCTGTACTAGGATATAATCCTGTATCACAGGCTGCAGTAGCTCTAACAAAATGCTATTTTGTAGGACAGAGTTTTATTTTGTTTAATATCAATAATTACATAATAGCAAAGTTATTTTAATTTACTTAAACTCTACTAACTTATAACTAAGCACATAATTATTTCAATAAAGCATAATTATGCATCAGCAGAAATTACAAACTAGGTTGCAAACACACATTCGAGGCGCTGTCGTTTTAACATGATATTTTTACCTAGCGACTAATGTATTTAGACATTGAAATAAAACGATGGTAAGTATGTCAGCGCACTGGTTTTGGTTTGGTAATGGCAACAAGTAGACACTTCAGATACTTGCTAAGTTTTATTTTTTGCTATATTCGCTAAAAATGGATAATCATTTATCCAGATCGGTCTTGGAATGTTTTAACTTGAAGATTTGAGGCTCTAAAAACCAAATGGGTACTATGAACATTAGGGGGAATAATTCAGAATAAGAAAGCTTATTTACCTGTCTCCTAAGATACAGGACATTCCTAGTTTAGGAGGCAGGGCTCAAATTTTGAATTGACTGGACTCTATCCATCTCTAGCACATTAATTTAATTTTAACTACACTTATATTGTATGGATACTGAAAGCTTTTCAGTGGTTCCACCCAAACGGTTAGCTCCGCTACCGTTTCCTCCGACGCTAATTCCATTTGTTGCAAACCACCCGTTACACTTCGTTATCCGGATTTATAAAGATGTGTTATTTGCGGGAGTCTAAAGTGGACAAATAATAATGTATTCTGTTTCAGTACTTGCTTCACGACGCGGTGATGTCTAAAGCCGCAGTTACTTTTATTTTAGCAACATTTCCAAGTATGTTAGTTAGTGGTCAATAATCCATTAAATAAAATATTTGTTGTTAGTATATAAGTTAGTCATAAGTTGCAGAATGTTACTTTATGTTATCGTGTTGCATTCTGTTGCTCCACTATAAGTAACTGCGGTGTGGATGCACCTTATAATTTAAAGGTTAATCAAAATTTTGATAATTTAAGTTACTAAACTGTACTGTAAATCTTTAATTTTAATCTTCCTATTAATTTGATCTAAAATAAATAAATAAATAAAATAAATAAAAATTTATTGAAATAACATGTTTACAAAAAAAGTGTACATTATACTGCAGTTGTATATATTAATCTAGGTCTACATTAGGATAATAATTATCTAAATTTAAACTATGGAAGACAAATATGAGTTTACAGTCAAAAATAGAACTCTGAAAGTAATGTAGTGCGTTGCCTGATCTAGGTTTACTTAAACCTGTGTTTCAGGCCACCTCTCTGCGAAAGTATTTGTTAAATGGGAAAGTCATTGAATTAAATAAAAATAAAATATTTTCAAAATCTAAGCACATACAATATTTTGCATAACCTTATCATAAACTACGCTTATAGATCCTGATTTAAATCTACAACTAAAATACTAAATTTAGTTAACTACAGTTAAGTCAGCTACTTTAGTTCAGCACCTCTAGTAGTTTTTCCGTGTCCGAGTAATTTAGTTTTGCTAAATAATCAAATAACATTATACTACACTTATAATACTTATAATCAACGTTTAATAGACAAATGATGAGGCTATTTATTTTGTGAAGCAGTTAACAGTAACGCGGATCTCGTTAGCTCGTAGCTAAATAACAGCAGCCGCACGGGTCGATCTTCAAGGTTAAGCAGCGCTTGCCAAGGTTTGTCTGATGATGGGTGACCATCTTAACACATCGAGTTTCCTCCGTGCCTCGGAAAGCACGTTAAGCCGTTGGTCCTGGCTGTCATTTGAAGATCTTTGGCAGTCCAAGTCGAAAGGGTTCCGTAGCATAAAACGAAAAATCACGTTTCGTATATGAGAGAGAGCCCCCTTTAATTTTTAGCTGAATTGAATTTTTAGTATTTGTTGTCATAGCGGCTATAGAACACACTCTGTGAACATTTCAACTGTCTACTATCATGGTTCTTGAGATACACCTCGCTGACAGACAGATGGATTGACGAGCGGTCGGACGGATGAACGGACGGGGATTACATATTATAAAACAAAGTCCTCCGCCGAGTCCGTCTGTTCGTCTGTTTGCGATAAACTCAAAAACTGCTGCACCGATTTTCATGCTGTTTTCACCAATGGATAGCGGAAGGAGAAGGTGGTTCTCGATGAAGGTTTTAGTATATAATTTGTGTAGCGGGCGAAGGCGTGGGCATCAGCTAGTTTAGTATAAATATATCACAGACTACCCTACCCCTTCCTTAGCATGAGGGCATTATGTTCTGTTGGCAACAAGAACAGAACGGATGCCAAAACGTATCAGTTCAGTATATATAATTCGACGACACTTTACGGAAATCTTCACTTCATCTTAACTATGTTATAACATGTTTAAAAAAATCTTAATAGGTGATAAGTTTAATTAAATCCTGGTGGTGATCTAACTGTCGTGTATGTCACCAGAAGCGTGCTTTTTTTTTAATAAAACATGGTCATATTGAGAACTAATGAATTTTGATGTTTTATTTGTTTTATGGCTTTTCTCTTGACTGTAGTCTAGGTCAGAGATGACGTAGACAAAGTCTACGATGAAGCGAGCTTACCCAGAAGTAGCCTGTTCACTCTAACTTTGAAAAGATTTGGGTAATTGGGGATTAGGGTTTTTATAAGCGTTTGGAAACACAAACGCAGGCAGAGAGTTCCACTCCTTTGCTGTGCGTATTATGAAAGACGCTTGGAAACGCTTAGTAAAAAACGTTTTTTTTATAATATTCCATACGATAATAAAGATTTATTACAATTTTACGGAGTCTGAAATTTTTCGGTAACATTTACACAGAATTTGAATTTAAAATCTAATAAATAGCACAAGTTTTTTTTATAAATAAGGCTGTCTTAAGCTTTTGTAAAGACAACCTTTAAATCGTGGTTATGATAGGCTGTCGCATTTGCAATTACTAATAAATACAAGAATGGTCTGACTTTAATTAACAAGAAAACGTCTTACAAAATGTATCCTGAGCGCCAATTCTAATTTTAAAACAACCGTCGCATTCGCATGTCAATCGCAAACTGTCAAAAAAGATGCGGATGCAATGCGAATGTGAAAATTAGTAGATTACCTATGTCCTGACCACTCGGAAAAAATAATAAACGAAAATATTCCAAGTTCTATTAAAATTCTTCAAAGTCTCACACATGCGCAGTAGACGTATTTAGGGTAGCAGTCGTTCTCATTCATCCCTTAAATCCCAGTTGAATGTCATTTGTCGAGGGGTTCGCACCTAGCCGAGCTTACGCGCCAAAACGTAAACTTTTACGATTTAATGAAACGGTTCTTCGTAAACGATAGTGAAGTGAAACATTGTTTCTTCTGTGATCATTGTGTGACATGGATTATGTTTATTTCTGTGAAAAAATAATACCAAAATAAAAGTGGAGAAATGTAATAAAATTGTTAAGCAGTAATGGAACACGATGTACGCCAAACTTCGGTTGTTTTTTTAAATATTTGGGAAAATAATAAGTTTATAAATGGAAGTGAATTTTTGGATTTGCCTGGTTATAATACAATTTCAATTGGCTTTTTATGTGAAAGGACAAAACACAGTCAAAAGTAAGTATCTACGATAGTTAATTTTACGATTTAGAAATCTAAATCTTTTGAAGTTCAACAAAGTTTGGCTTTAAACTGACTTCAAAACAAAGTTTACAAAATTATTCAAATTTATTTTTTATTATCATTTAACATAAATAAATGATAGTTAATTATGATGTAGGTGTTGTTTTTACTTGTACCTAATGAAAATGTTAAGAGCATTTACACCTTAGACAACATATAGATTTCGAAAAATTCGTTAGTTGATTGTATCTGTGAAAGTCAGTTAAAAGCATAATCATTCAAGAAAGCAGTATCAAACATAATTTCAATTATAGATTCACATCGTCGAACAGATGATACCGTAAACACAGACATAAAAAAAGACAAACCACTAGAATTCCTAGTGAGTCACCAAACAAACCAAGAAAGAGACTATTTCCTACCACCAGTGTTTAATAACCACGAGGAAATTGAAGAAGATGATGAAGAAGACGAAAATGCTTACTTAGATTATGATTACGACGGTAAAGAGTCAAATTATAAAGATTCTCCAGATCTGGCAACAGTTCGAAGCGATGCCCACGACGTATCTTCGATAGATGACAAGATACCTTTACATACAACTAAAGATAATTTGCCAATTTTTCTATTGGAGCCTGAAAACACTTATGTCGTTAAAAATAAGCCTGCTTCTTTGAAGTGTCGGGCCGCTAATGCTTTAAAAGTAAGTAACTAATTAATGAGTCCATTTAACAAAAAAATTAACCCTTTGTGCATTAAAATTTGAACTGGGAAACACACAAGTGTGGATCATGCATAGCATACATTCTACTGGTTGTATCTCTCTTTCGCATTCTAACATATTGCATTTTTAAACGACAGAAGGGCTTGTACGTTATTACCTTGCGTCCTTGCTCTACATGTTACTTATTTACATACAGATGAAATTGAAACTGAATATAATATGGGACAGCTTCGCTCATGATATAATTTTCATGACATTTAGAAGTAGACTAAATTAATAAAAACGTATATGTCTACTGCACAAAATAACATGCCTGTAATTGTGATAATTATTGTGGTAAATTAAGTCAGTATTACTTTCACACGGTAGTAGAAAACACTGGGTTACAGTATTTATGAATCATGGTTAGCTATTGTGATTGGGTTATCAAAATTGCCGTTATCAGTACAAAAGCAGTATCTCAGTGGAAGTGAGTTTTAGTAGAGAGAAAACAATGTCAGCAATACTTAGATTTTTCATTATATCGTGCGGGTCATACACATTCCAATAATTTAATTAAACAGGCTGGTTCAAACTGTGTGCTCAAATTTATACGAATGTCTGTGAAAAAATGTGATCCGTTTGTGTATGGCCCGCATTATAGATATAAATTAGATTTTAATTCATTAAATTAAAATGCATAAATCTAATAGAAGAATTATTACCTATTTAAAAAGTATGAAAAAATTATACAACTCTAAAATTAACCAAAACAATTTCTAACCACCAAGGTATTTTTCAAATGCAACGGAGTACAAACGCAAGCGCTTAACTTCGAGTTTGTGGACCCTCAAACTGGGGTGAGGATAATAGAGGGAGAGTGCAAGGTGACGAGGGAGAACGTAGAAGAGTATTTTGGGAGTGACAAGTACCAGTGCTCTTGTTTTGCTTGGACCAGTCGAGGGCATATACGGAGCCAACCCGCTACTATTGAACTGGCATGTAAGTGATTTTCAGTCTATTTTTAACCGACTTCCCAAAAAGGAGGAGGTTCTCAATTCGGTTGTTTTTTATGTTTGTTACCTCATAAGTCTGTCATTTATGAACCAATTTAAAAATACTTGTTTTATCTGAAAGGATATATTTGTCAATTGGTCCCATTTAATTTTTTATCAAAATCGGTTACAAAGTTTGGATTTTAAATCGAAATAGCTGGAATTCATTTACTTGGAGGATGGTTTTTTGTCATCCAAGTAATCGAAATTGCGTATTTTGCTTTCCTGCGATTTTGCATTGGTGTTGTTAGGTGTGGGGTTCCACTAACAATAGAAAAATAAAAAAACATTTAAAAAAATAAATAAAACCGACTTCCAAATAAATAAAAAACACTAAAAGTAACAAAATATTTTTATTTCGGAAGACGGTGTCGAAAGTACGAAGAAACTAACAAAAACACCGACTTCTGAAATTATAGTTATTTTTTACTTTGTAGTGTTTTTTTTTTATTTGGAAGTCGGTTGTATTTTTTTGTAAAAAGTTTTTTATAGTTAAGAAAGAAAATTAACGAGGAGAATCTAGAATTTCAAACACTAATTTGCAATGGGTCCAATTGCGACCCACTCGTTCTCTTGGAGGAGCCCTGTGTTCCAGCAGTTGATTCGCAGGCTAATTATGCTGAAACTTCTAAAAATGCTCAATTTTTAAAACTTTCGTCTATTCTGTACCTACATATATAAAAATCATTTGCTGTTCGTTAGTTTCGCTAAAACTCAAAAATAAGGAAGTGGTTTAGGAAAAACTCTATGTAACTGTTTTTCTCTATGTTTGATAAAAATTGACGTGAACTGATTTCGTATTCATTAGCTAAGTAAATATTTGGGCTGGGAGCCAAAATTTGCAAGTTATTCCTTGGGAAGTAACCAATGTGATACTAGCTCTGTCTCCTTTGTTATGTAACATTACAAAATTACAAAACTTAGCTAGAGAAAATAGGGAATATGCATGCGATTTTTTTATTTGCAAAATGAAATACATTAACTCTAGTAAACAATGCTGAAATGATTTTTTAAATACCTTCAGCAGCGATGAAGTTATAACGCCTAACAGATTACAATTAGAAAGAGAAGTCCGATATGGACTTTGAAGTTACAGTCCATGACGTCTATACGCTATGTAGCTGCCATAGAAAACAGCGTTTTCACGAGAGGGACGGATACAATTGTTCAAAAATAATTATATCTCGTTAGTTTTTCGAGTAATTTTGATTCTATTTTCACTATTAGTGTTGTATTTTTGTATACTTGTACAGATAATTAATATTTTTTTCATGCATTTTCCCTATTATGGGGAGGATTAGGCTGCGTTTCCACCAGATTTTTGCGAGGATTTGTAGCGAGGGATGAGTTTAAGAATCAATAGAATCGCTTCATATACTCAGCCTCGCTCAGCGCAAGCGATTTTACTTGTTCTTAAATAAAACGTCCCAAATTACGCATCCTCAGTTATCTCTAATGGAGACGCAACCTTAGTCTTTCTAAAGTTGGATAGTGGTATTTTTATATCACTATCCAACTTTAGGACGTCTCGAAGCCACATTATAGATGATTAAAAAAATTGTACGTTGAGTAAGGATAAGGAGCCAAAAAAATTATTCATAATAAAACAGCTGCAACCTGGGAGGCTTTAAGTCAAGAGTAAATAGGTTATTTCTAGGCAAGCGTGCTCCATGTTAGACAGCATCATCGCTTACCATGAGCACTAGGTCAAACGCGTGCCTATCAAAAGTAAAAAAAAAACTGATTGAGAGAACGTCTATTTTAATTCTTGTTACTTATCTAAACCTCTGTAATGAAATCCACTAATATCTCATCTAAACTTAAAGAAGCTATTTAGCCACCTTCAGCTACCCCCTTTATGCAGAAATACCTACTGACTCAATTTTTGATCATTTATATCTCTGTCACAGCAAACTATAAAACACACCGCTATCTGCTTTAGACATAAATAACCATTTCTTAGTGGCCCTACAATCGCAGTTCATGAAACAGTACACGGCGGTCACATTTAGACACACCTTCAGCCACTCCTTCTGTGTAGATATATTGGCTGAAGATAGAATACTTAATTGTAAATATTTTTAAATAATTTCACTAGATATAAAGAAGCATTTTCTCCTTCTTTTGGGCCCGCAATAATAGCCCGTCAAAAAGTATTTTCCTAGTAGTATGTATACAGTAATGATATTCCGTTGCGAGCCATCTGCAGTGACCCCCTTTGTGCAGATATACTAGCAGTATACAGGCTGGTCCAGGCCAGATGGATATAAAAAAAAATTTATGTACTCGGCTTAGGGACTTATTTGTATCCGCCAGGAAAAAAATCGCTTTTTAATTTTTAATTGGAGTTTACGAAAAATCTGTCCATTTCAAGGAAAGTAATTATTCTTACATTGATATGAAATTAAATGCACTTAAAATTTGCAGATCAGTCTGAATTTGTTTTCTGAGAGAGCAATGTCTAAGTAAGCACCTAAAATAAAAAAAAAAACCTATAGAATTTTTCATTTTAACAGTAACTAAAGAAATCATGAAAACATTAAAAGTGGTGATATTTCGTAATTTTGTAAGCGGGTGACAAGCGATTTTTTTCCTGGCGGATACATTATAGGTCCCTAAGCCGACTACCTAAAAAAAATTTTATATCCATCTAGCCTGGACCATCCTGTATAGAATATTTTTAAATCGCCATTTTAATCGTTTTTATTTCTTACGAAATTAGACCTTTATCTATGTATTCCCCCACTAGATATAAAGAAGCACTTCTCGGTGGCCCCACAATCACAGCTCGTCAAACAGTATACGGCGGTCACATTCCGTTGCGAGCCACCTCCTGCCGCCCCCTTTGTTCAGATATACTGGCTGAAGAATGGAGCACCAGTCGTCGAAGATGATAACGTGCAAGTGTCTAAGGAAGGAGATCTGTTTATTAAACAAGCTACGTTATTGGTAAGTTCTATGTAACGACATGGAAGTTACATTTTAGTTTCGCTGTCCAATTATTCGACATGTCACTAAATGAAACTAAAACTATCAGAACTGAAAAATTTAAACATGTATTTTGTGGAAAACATGTTATTATCTAGGATATATCTTACCGACTGGTCGAACAATCTGAAAATCTAGTAACAGTTTATGTATTTATCGTGGAACTCAATTTGATGAATCAACTCTTTCAATGTTGTTTGCAAAACAATCAGATATATGAAAGCATGCATGCCTGTTACAACCGAAACTTCCTTAAACAAGTGAACAAAGAACTGAATTCCACGGGCACTGGTTCCGGACAGATTTCAATTGTGAAACAATTTTCAGGACATGGCGAACTACACATGTGTCGCTGAAAATTTAGCGGGGAAAAGGATATCCGAGCCAGCCCTGCTGACAGTTTTTGGTACGTTAAAATTCCAACTCATACTTGTTTATTTCTTTCTTTTGAAATAAAGTTTTAACAAAAGCAATTCTGCTGTTTCGCGTCTCTTTTTTGGCCTACATTTATATTTCGTAATATTTCTGGAATAATGGTGATATTATATCATCCAAGTAAACATGTAATTAAAATTAATTATCACGTTAAAAAGATATTTCCGTGACGAAAAACAACGTTATATATAATTTATTTGTGCTTATTTTCCACATGATTAACATAAAGAATACGCAATTACCATGAGACTGAAAATCTATTTATTTGTGTACATAATGGTAATTTGATAATATCCTTTACCTCAGTCAATGGTGGTTGGAGCACATGGTCGGCTTGGACTGACTGCTTTTGCGATGACCAAGGTAGGCAGGGTCACTCAGGGAGGAAGAGAGAAAGGACTTGCACTGCACCACGGCCTCTGAATGGAGGGCAGCCTTGTATGGGACCTAATGTACAGAAGACGCAGGACTGTTTGGATTGTGATATAGGTACGTAAAAGAAAATGAAATTAAAAAAGAAAAGCAGAAAAAAATGAGTCTCATTATGTGTAAGTAAGTGTCTAAATATAGAATAAATAGGTACGTAATAAAACATCAGTCAGTGATATCAAATATATTTAAAGTTAATTATTTCTATTTCACTGTGTTCATTATTTTTAAATTCTAATTTCTGTGTACATATATTTGACCTAAAAAGTTCGTATTACGTGTGACTGTAAGAATTTAATATATTTTTTACTTTCCTAAAGATGAACTAGACGAGTTGGCTGATGAATCACCGGATTTAATATTAGGTAACATTTTCCTCAAATAATTTCAAGGATTCTTATTAATAAATCATTTCAAATTATTAGAAAAAAAAAGATCACAATCTATGCTCGAGTTAACCATACTTTCTTTGTTCTTTTATAAAGTCAACAAAGCTTACGTATTTTCTATTCTCCCAGGTCGTTGGTCCCAATGGTCTGAGTGGTCCAGATGTGACTTGGACTGCCTTCGAACTCGAAGGAGACGGTGTCTCAGTATCAATGCCTGTCGAGGTATTGACTACCAAGTTGCACAATGTCCTTTATGTGTTAGGACATCTAAGTCTGATATTAACGAAGGTAAGCCATTTTTAATATTATGTTTACGTTTTCCTTTAATTTACTTTTCTCTTTGTTTCAATCATTTATGTTTTTCTTTACAGGATCTTCATACTGGCCTATATTTATTGCATTGTCGATAGCTTTCCTAATATTTATAGTCGTTGTTATATTGGGAATCAAATACATTAAAATTAGGATGAATGAAACTTCACCGTATGTAAAGCCGCCTTCAGGTAATATTCCTTTATTTTTCACTTCTTTGTTTTTTAATATTAATATCGATATTACTTAAGTTTAAGTTCAAGTTTTAGTATCAAGCCAGTTTAAAAAAAAAATCCGTCGATATATATCTTATTATTTGTTAACTTTTGTCTCATACATAGGTTCAAACTACTTCGGCAACGTTATAAAGAGAACTCTTACGAATCAGCCGGACTTGACCATCCACGAAGAGTTCCAAACTATTGACTCTCGAAGGACCCACAGACATATGAGTACAACCACCAACCCACGGCATGAACACTTGTATGAAGTACCACAATTAGCTAACAGGTAGGAACTAACGTCACAGTTTATTGTTTAGACTGCGGAAAGACCAATTTGGTCCTTAGAGACGGTATTAGTGAATTAATTGGGAAACTAGGGGATGCAAAAGATAAGCTAGATAGACAAGTGAATATTTGTAATTAAGGTTTTTTGTTAATGTTTTTTATTGATGAATATTTGTTTATTTATGGTTTTTAAAGAGACTGACTTATAAAAACATCATAAAACATAAAAAATACTCTAAACGCAGAAAATCTAGTTGATATTCAAGGGCTAGCATAATTAAAACATTTCTTTAAATCCATGTCTTTAATATAATGTTAATATTGCAGCTACATCACGCCAATAGACCACGAGGTAAGAACCGAAAGAAATGGAAGCGAAAGGAATTACGCTTGCAAGGACAGCGTCCAGTCAGACCGATCTGACTCCAGTTGCTTTTTGAGCTGTGAGTTTTTCTATGCACCTTCGAGAGGCACCCGATTGCAAAATACCATTTTTATCAATTTATTTAAAGCACTAAACTACTTCTGAACTAAATTCTATAACACTTTATTCGTTCTTATTTTCTTCATAATTATTACCATCACCTAAACATCTTGTAATAATTTTTACTTTGTTAAGATACACAATCTAATGCCTCTTAGCTTTATTAGCTTTAACAATTACCGAATCATCTTTATTATTATACTATAATACATGGAATTTTGTTCCAGCCGGTTCGTCGTATGGCAATGAAAGTGTAGAAATGTCACCGTCGCTGAAAAACAACGCATCAGTAGATTCAAAGTTCTTTGCTAAGCACATAGATGTAGCTACTTCAAAAATAGTTGCAGCCGACGGTGATTGGTTGACTCTTAATAAATGTGGAGTAAGCTTGTTTATTCCTGATGGAGTTGTGGATAAGGGAGAGGAGTTATTCTCGATTGAGGTCGCAGACGACGACTGGAATAGGCCGCTGTTGCAAGAAGGTAAATTGAATTTAAGTTTAGGCCTTCTGACCTAGATAGGGAATTGAGATCGGCGTGCTAGATTTAGATACGGTTTAAAATAGGGGTTGAATTAAGTTTGAAAGTGAATTTCGTGATGTAAAAGATTGGGATGTTTGTGTAAAGTAGGATAGCAACCTTTAAACTTGAAAATAAGTTTTTGCCATTCATATATGAGGAATTATAGTTGATTTTTGGTTAAACAGTCATGCACTTTAATAATAAATTATTACTTGATTAACTGACACTCCGTAAACAAGAATTAGAAGGATTTTCACTTCTTTCAAATAAACAATAAACTGCAAACCCGTTAAATCCGAAACTCTTCAACTATTGTTACCTCCGTTTCAACAACTGCAACAAATAAGGGCGACGCAAGAAAGTTGTGCTTAATATCAAACTTGGCCATTTCAGAGCCGAAGTCGGATTACATTGAGCCGTGGTCTGACCTAAATCTCAAATGTCAGGTTGTTCTGACCTATGTTGCTTTGCCGGTAACCTAGCCGTGTTATTTTGGAGCCGGGTCACAATTGATTGCCTCCAAATATGCTCGTACATAGTTAAAGTTGTAGTGTGTTAGATATTCGTAGGATTACAATGGTTGTTGTATCTGTTTTGTGGGGAATGCGACTGATGGCCAATAATGTGGAGTCTGTACCTCTATTTACATTATTGTGTTTTGGAACTTAAACGAATAAGACATAAACTTGATGACTAAATATGTGTGTTTGAAGAGTTTTTTTCCTTGGCAGGTGAAACTCAACTAAGCCCCGTCATACGGTGCGGACCCAAAAACTTTCACTTCAGCAAGGGTGTGGTTTTATCCTTTCCGCATTGCGCAGCTTTGAAGAACACCAGCTGGCTTCTCTCCATCCTCCAAAGGCCCGAAGAAATCAACTCGAGGGAGTGGCGAAAAGTTTTGACTTTGGGGCAGGAAACGCCCGGGAGCCCACTGTTCGCGCAAGTCGACCCTTCCAAAGTTTACTTAGTGAGCGAATTTCTAAGCGACTTTGTTCTAGTCGGCCGAAGTTTTAGCGGTCTAGACGCCAAGTTGTACAAACTCGCGCTGTTTATATCTAAAAGAATGGACGATAGCTACTATAGTTTAAAGATTCATGTATTTAACGATACACCTAACGCTTTCTACGACTGCTTCGAAAGTGAAAAGAGGTCTGGTGGCTCTTTGCTCTGTGATCCAAAAACTATTTACTTTCAAGAAAATTGTTCTGATTTATGTATTAATATTAGAGATGTAGGAGTTGGTTGGAAGGTTCAGTCTGGAGGAAAATACCAAGAGCTATCGTATTCTCAAGTCTGGAACATGACTGTCAGGTCTCTACATTGTATATTTGTGTTACAACAAACAGATTCAATTAACTGTCTAGAGCTGAACGTGTGTGTTTACCAGAAGCAAAAGCAATCAAATTCCGTCAATTTCAATTTCAAGACTAACGACTTGAATTTTAATATAAACTGTAAGCGATTCAGTTGTGCGAGTGTAGAGACTGTTAATATATTAGAGAACCCGTTCAATTATTCCTCTCTGACTAAGAAGGAGGGTAGGTATGACTTTGTGTATAAGAATCACAGTTTTAGGAGCTACTTTAGCGTTGACAATAATTACCGGACTAATGTGTTGACTAAATCGGATAGAGTGATACTATGTAAACTGTTGGACTCTCAGACGGCGAAGGGGAACGATTGGAGACTGTTGGCTGAGAAGTTGAAAGTTTGCTCTTACTATTATTATTTCTCGAACACTTGTTCTCCAACAGAAAATATATTGAATTTATGGTTGTGTAGAAATAACGATGTGAACATGTTAGTCAATTTGTCGCGGATATTCAGGGAAATGGGCAGGATTGATTGTGCAACAGTTGTTGAGAGGCGGTGTTTTACCAACTGAACGAATACTCGTATAAAGTAAATGTGAAACAATCGTTGAGTTTGAATAGAGGAAAATGTTCCTTCTACTTCTTTTATTGAGTCAAGCTTTTGAGGAAATATTTGAACTTACTTTCCAATTATGTCAATGCTGTTTCTTTTGTTTTTTCTCACGTCTTTTGTATTATTAATGTTTCTTATAATTGTTATTTTCTTAATATTTTGACGTTGTTTTCTGCTTTGTGTTTTTCATCTATTCAAACTCAATGTTTGTTATATGACCGCTTCTAATGTACTTCTTTTTAACAATGCTATTGTTTAAAATTTCGAATTTCCTTTCTCCATTTAGATTTCTTGATACTTTCATCACTTTAAGCAAGACTTTTCTTTTAGCAACTTGATGAATTTTGAGACTTTAGTGAACACTATAGTATGTTTTAATCAGTATTGAGATTAACTTAGAAAAGCTTAATATTTTACTAAAGAGTATGTTTGAAAAACATTATTAGTTGTATATAAATAAATATTAATGAACCAAATAGATACTGTATTGTTTAGATAAGAAAATTAAGTAGTGATTTCAAATTTTGAATTAAAGTAAACATTTGGAATTTGTTGTTTAGTTTATTTAAACCTTCGTCTGAAAACAATAATATTTGATCAATCAATAAACTGAAAATCAAGAAGATTTCTGGGTTGATGAAAACAGAAAAGCTTTCGCAGAATTATCTTAGTTAGTTTATTTGATCTTTTATTGAAGTAGGTAAGAGCGGAAACTCTAAGTTTCAAAAGCACCGTTTGCAAAGCGCACACGGCGTTTTTATTAAAGCACCGTAGCCGCGGTTAAGAAGCTCGTGTGAGCGCGTGTTCTTAAAACGTTTGTCGTCGTGAAAAATACGCCATTCGCATAGACTCTTATCTCAAAATGTAACAATGTCACAAAGATGTGAATAAAAATACTTACTCTAAATAACACGACTATTCCCTAAAATAAAAAGTATAAGCACCAATCCTAAATTGAGAATTTGAAATTGTTTATCAAACTCTATTTTCGCCTGAGAACTTGCCAAAAACTGCATTAAAGTAGAGTTTGTCACATTCTTGAATCCGAATTTTCAATTTAGAAACCGAACCTTACTTTCAAGTCCTACAGCAATAAATATTGTTACCTAAATTAAAAAAAAAAGAAATTGAGAAGATACCGTCAACATCTCATACACTTTTATCATCAAATCAGCTGAAAGACGACCATTGTTGGACATAAGACCGCTTAAACAAAAGGGACTAAAAAGGCCACTTTAGCACATCAAGCTACTTGTCACTGTCAAATTGTCCCAACCCAATCAACCTTGAACCTAATGCTTTAGCAATAAAGATGAAAATGAAATTTGACAGGTTGTTGTATAATATATTATTATGATCCTAATAAAGATTCTACTAAAGTAGCCTTCTTGACCCACAGGACACTTTTTAATCGGTAACGAGAAGATGCGTATCACAAAAGAGTATTCCTTCATGAAATAGTAAATAGGTTAAAGAGATAATAACCATAACACCTCTTCTTTACGAGAGGATTTCTTCGATGGAATCGAGCGGAAACTGGTGAAATTGTTACATGCGGGACAAGTCATAAGGAATCAGCGGTTTGGAATAAATATGGCAATTCACAATAAATTCTTCCTAATATATATATTTTTTCGTTTGATGATTGAGTTGACTGAAGACAACGCACAGTCCAAACTACTGTTCTTAGCATGTAGGTTCCTTGAGGGGACGGGGAAGAACGGGATATATGCGTACGAAGTTGCGGGCAAAACTTTTTGGCAGAAAATCTTCCAATGCTAGAAGGTTGTCAGTGCCACTTGCTTCTTTTATTCAGAATAAACACTGTTTCTGCGGCAAAATCGATGCTGTGGTAAAACGTTGGATTGCACTAAGGACCGAATATTTCATAGTTAGTGAACAGGTGCCAAAATCTTTGGTATTGACATAGGTAAAAAATTAAGTAGACATTTTCGTAACAAAGCCTTGCAAAGCTTTTAGACCCAGACAAGATATACAAGAAAAAAAAAGAAGAAACAATTTAAAACAAAAAAAAAATTAATGACAAAATTAAGTGTTTATTCACGGAAATATACATTTAACAAATATTATCATTACCTCTGCCAAACTGCAAAGCAGTTTGTTGGCAGATGTAGCTCCTTTTATCTAGTACATGCAACACAACAGATACACAGAGAAATATAAGTTTAGATATTCCCAACAGTTAGGCTTTGACAATACACATTGAAGAGGTACTTATGTACTTTTATTTTTAGATGATGTTTGTGTGACACAATTATTTATATCTAATTTCACTGAAAGATTATTAAAGATAGTTGGAACTAAGTGGACATATCTAATTTTGAATCCTGTTATACCTCTATCAGCTGATTATGAGAAACGTTCTAATTCCAAACGCATACATATTAAATGCAAACAAAACGAAAACAGTAGGAACAAGAAGCACAATAAATTCTCACCCCGCCTGCGTATTTCACTTGGACCAGCCTCCAGTATACCGTAGGAACGTAGTCTCAATTAATTATTAAACAATGCAATCGTCTCGGCCGGCACAACCCTAGCTTTAATACTTGAATACCTAGTATTTGGGTCAGGGAACGTGGAATATACGCCGTATCGTGTTGCGATACCGACCAAATTATTTAGTGATATCTCGACATGAATTTCGGAACGCTAAGTGAATTCCGACGAAGAAATTGTTCGTTGATTTTTTGTAGACTTTCCTTGCTTTAATATTCTTCGTGATTGGATTGTCTTGTGTTAAGTAGGGATGTTCCAATTGTTCCAGTTTTGGTATTCACGTAGGTCAGAACGTATTCATGGTACGTTGGATTTTATGTTCCGGGTCAGAGTATACCCACCTGTGGTGCCATTGGGCTCGTGATCTGTTTGCTGATATCTGTTTTAAAAACGACATCGCTCTGTAGGGTTTCTGACCTAAATTTTAAGGGCTGATTTTCAAGACAATAGTTAAGGCGAGGTTGCAGTACTGTGTGTTTTGACGAACAACAGCGACTGTCCGGCGAGCAAAATAATGCCTAAATTTTGATTGTTTTTTCTTCTTGGCGAAAACTGATAAAGAAGTAATACAATATGGTTTCAACATTTACTTCAAAATAAAACGCTCTATCTATTGATATAACTTTTACATATATTCGTGATAAAATCTCTTAGCAGTACACGTTTAAAATTGTAATTTAGTGTCATGTTTGATAAAAAAAGTATCGAGCCAATTATTCTAAATCGCGTTTCTATCTTTACGATTTACTTGAGGGTATGTTCAATTTTTATGTAATGATTTTTATTTATTAATTAGATTTTCAGACGTTCAAAAATCTTAAAAAGTACTGCAAACCCCCCTTAACCGAAGAACAAATGAATATTAGTGAATTTTTTCCGTTACCGACTATTTGAGTGAGTGACAGAAAACTCATACTGCCGTCTTAAGAAAAAAAGACGTAACTAAACAAAACAAATTAACCAATTTCCGACTTTAAGACCAAATGAATTAAGGTCGGAAATCGGTAATTTTGTTTTGTGTAGCTACGGCTGTTTTCCATAAGACGGCAGCATAGCCGAATGTCAAATATCAGCTTCCTACTACCCTACTGGTGGTGGCTGAAATTTGACATGTAGGTTCTCTGGGGGCTGTACGGCAGTGCACTAAGAGAGGATTTCCTGAAATTCCAACGGAAAAGGGAAAAACGGGATACGCGCGTTCGAAGCCGCGGGCAAAAGATAAGCGATTTTTTTTTACTCAGGTAAAAGTTATCCGAGTATAGAAAAATCGGTTCATATTTGGCTTTTGTGGAACGGAAAAAAAAAAATCGCACTTGATGAGTTTTAAAACCATAAGAGTAAAACCTTCGTAACCCAATTACGTACTTAATATCAGAACACACGAAAGGATATTGATTTTTACTTTAATTGAAAGATAATATCCAGGCCCATATATTTTCTTTTCATCTAGCTGTAATTAGAAAAATGTTAGGTTTCAGAAGTCATTAGATTTAGGTACGTTTTCCAGCTCCAACCAAATTGGATTGGAGGCCGAATTATTTGACAGCACGATTAATAATGTTTTCCTATAATTAAACAAAAGCTTCACTGATAAAAAGAAGATTATCGCTTGAGATTGGCAAAAGAATTTGATTGCTTATAAAGGATCATGACCAAAACCAGTCTAGAAAAGTTGCACATATGAAAACCAAATTCATATACAAATTATTTGCTTATTTTTTACAAGCTTTTCACTTCAGGAATTTTGTTTTCGTATCCGGAATTATGATTTTAAGATAAACAGTAAATTAACGATTGCTAGGTATATTTCCGTCATGATGGACGTATCGTTCTCTTCATTTGTACGAGTCACGTCACGCCTTTATATAAAAACATCACGAAAATGATATTAAACTCATAAATAGCTAAATAATTAGTAATATCATAACCTATATAATAATACTGTATATGTATTTCATAGTTCCGTTGTGAAAATATTTATTTTTGTGTTTCGTCTCACGCAAATGCAACTGTCAAGGCAGATGACAGACGTACCGGTAGGGATGGCGATTATTCCTAAACAAGATCGATTTTTAAATCTATCCAAATCGCAGGAAAGAATCGATTCAGCAATAAATTGACTTCTGATAGATCGATTTCCTAGAGATAAATTCGTTGGTTACCCTCAAAGTACTGAATTCTAAAAAGCACGGTAGGTGAAAAAAAAAGCAGTTTTAATTCGATAATGTCACATCAACGCTGCGGGGCCATAAAAAGCACGTTATTCACGATTACTCACTTTTTTTCAATTAGCAGCTGTTCTCTTATTTTGTTTTTAACTAACTTTGTTGTTTTGTACCTACATGAGTGATCTGTGGTCATTTTATAAGTTGCGAGTAGTTTAGACACAATTTTTAGGTTATCTCCGAATTTGTTTAATTAGGTACTTTAAAAACTCGGATACTTGTATGAAAATGAACACTTATGAATAAAGCGTAGGTTATTATAAATAAATATTTATTGTGTTTCAGCTTAAGACGGATTTCCATACCTCGTTGGTCATGATCCTTTATGAACTAATAAAAAACTTTTTTACAAAAAAATAGAGAGATTTTGATTTTTTATGTGAGATTTGGGCCAAGAGTTTCCCCGTTTTGGATAAAAAAAAAAAAAAAACGTCTTCCAAATAAAAAAACCACTACAATGTGTAAAATAACTTTAATTTCGGAAGTCGGTGATTTGGTTGTTGTGATTTTTTTTTTGTTTAGGTATTTGGAAGTTGGTTGTATTTTTTAGTGGTACCTACCCGACACCTAACAACACCACTGGAAAGACGCAGTTAAGCAGAATACGCAATTTCGATTACTTGGATGACAAACCAAATGCAGTAAACAAATTCCAGCTATTTTGATATAAAAGCCAAACCACTAAACCGGTATTTTTTTAATCGGGTTATAAATGACAGAGTTATGAGGTAAAGAACCTCCTCCTTTTTTTGAATTCGGTTAAATGCAATTTACTTTTGAGAACCGGTTTCTGGGATAAAATAAAATTTGTCAAATACTCAACTACATTTTTTCTATCCAGATATTGAACGTGCCTGAAATAGGGTTAACCAATAAAATAGTATCATACCCATCGCGAGTAAAACTTGGATGAGGGTGGCAGAGGAACAGAGAAACCTATGCTCAGCAGTTGGCGAAGTCGGGGTGTGGATGATTATGATGAATGACAGAACTACACAGGGGTCCTAAAAAGGCCTTTAGCAGAATCAGAAAGCACATCGCTCTAGTACCCGTCATGGTCAAACTTTCCTAATCCGTGAACCTAATGCGTTAGCGATAAAGATGAAAATGAAATTTGAGTATATAAATCTAAGTTCTTATAATTGGGAGTTTGTTGGCCACTTCTTCTCCACAGCTAAAACACAAGCGGAAGTGGTGACGGGCGGCGTTTTTGGGGAATGTCTTTTGTAAAAACTTGACGTTCAAAAAGTGCTAGGTCTCAGCCTTATTTGAATAAATGACTTTTGAATTATTCTTTTTTGAATTTGGAAAATTAATGTACATGTATTTTTTGTTTTTGTAAATCAATGAATATTGACAAAGATAAAACACAATAAAAGTCGGTAGTGGGGGCTCGTGACGTCAGAACGCACTAAAAATTATATCATGGCGTGATGTTTTAAGAATTTTAAAAGTGTTATAAATACGTCAATTTTGGTTTACGGAACAAAAGGAAAAAAACGAGTCAAATATTTTTTGATAATCTAACTGACGGAGTAATTAGATTTTTTCAGTTTACAAGCCTATTTTTTTCGGTTAACTATTAATTGTTACGCAAAGTATGCATTCGTACCTCAGTAGTAGTCAAAATATTTGGAAATTGAGGCTTTTTTGAGGTGCGAATGTGGACGTTTCTTACTCTGTGCTACCGATATATTCACGTGGTGATACTCAAACATTTTGGCATTCCGTTAATCTCTGTGGCCGTTAGATCTCTGTCTAGAGGCCAAGGTACGACAAAAAGAAAAAAAAACACTGCTAAAAACAAGTGACAAACACAAAGCAACAAAAAAAAATGAAGAAAAAGAACTCCTTTTTCACAGGTTTTAAAAACACAGCCGCGACTCCACCAAGGGAGACTTACGAGAGCTGGTCTTAATTGGAGGACACTTAGTTCAGGAGCTCTCCGTGTGAACAACTGTGCTTCACGATCTTACGGCTTTTAGACTAATAGCGAGCACAGTTGAGCTGTCATTTAAAAGTTGAGCTCCTGGTTGACTGATGTTTTTAAGATCGACTTTTATATAAAATTTGATTGAATGATGAAACTACTTGTCTCGATGAGTGGTGCTTTGAAGATAGGTACTAGTAGTAAAAGCAAATTTTTAAGCCTTAAGAAAGATGGAGTAGGTACCCATATTCTTTACTATTTTTATGTATTTTACTTTGATAGTGTTTTGTGGTACATTAATAGATGAGCACAAGTAGCCAATCTTTTTCTTTGAAATTTAGATAGAGTTGAATGAGATGATTGCAAATTGAGGCAAAATCTGTACTCATTTATTTTCTCAAAATGTTATTTATTTGCAAAAGTCTTCTCTCAAGTCAATGAAACTGGATTTGTGCAATGACGGAGTCAAAATTTTTTAGATTCTCGTAATTTCTGAAAGATATTGTTCCTAAACTTATCGTAGAGGTAGAAACAGTAGGGTTTTATAAACTTCCGATCTTCCCAAAAACGAAGATATTCATTCTTTATTCCAACATAAAATCAAAACTTATTCAGCTATTAACAAGTTCGTTGAAGGGAAGCTTTAATCAAGTTATAGTTAACAATAGTAATAACTAGAATTAGCAAATACCTACACTAACCTTTCAGAAGACTAAAATATAGCATTAAACAATTCGTCGTCAACGCTGTCAGCTGGTAATGTACCCAAGAGACTGGTGGCATTGCCACCTTAAATAGCAATACTTAAACGCTGCCCAAAGTAAAATCTAGCTCTTCGGTCACGGGAAGTGTCAACCAGCCGTTTCAGGAATCTATAACATGTCATTTTCCTCGGACACTCTTACAACATCAAACAGCCTTAGATATGTTTGGCGCGATCATACTCCCGGAATATATATAACCTATTTACCCTCATAGTTCCTGTTCCCACGGGATTTCCGGGATAATAACTATCCTATGTTCTTACTCGGGTCTCAAATCATCTTTGTGCAAAATTTCATCCAAATCGGTTTAGTGCTTTAGGCATGAAGAAGAGACAAACAGACAGAGCTACTTTCGCATTTATAATATTATAATATAGTAGGGATGCTACATAGGAAGACTCCACAAGTCCACGTCGCCATTGTTTCCACAAACACGTTCCACATTCCTCTAGAACCCGAGCTCATATCTTTTATACGCACACTCAATCTTTTCACAATGTAGTACTTCGAGCACAAAAGATAACAAATTGTGCTTTTAACGCACTCGTTTGCAATATAGTGCTGTACTTTTGTTTGAGGATGTGCTGCTGATTTAGTGTACTCATCAGCAGTGCTATTCTGTAACATTTTCGTGTCTCGACAGCGGAATCCGAGGTTAGTTTCAAATTCGTATAAATATAAGACCTTATGATGTGTGAAACAAAGTTCACTTTGTAAGCTTAGTCACTCAGGTGAAGTCGATATCGAAATGGTTATTTACAGAATAGACTAGCTGGTCAGCGATGCGTGAGGTATGGGAAGTGATAAGTTGGAAAAGTGAGGTTTGTACTTTTCTAGGGTTGTGAGAATGAAATGATTTTTAGAGAGCGGAATGGTGGAAATGCTTTCTAGAGAGTGAACAATAAGTTAGGTAACGAATACCTAAGACCAAGATAAATCTGAGAGCCAATTCTATTAATTTTTAAACATTTTTCGCATTCGCATGTCAATCGCAAACTGTCAAAAAAGCCTTAATTTTCATACATATTTGACAGACTGCGATTGAGATGCGCATGCGATGCGAATGTGAAAATTAGTAGAATTGGCACTCTGCCAGTCTATTCTGTAAACAACTATTTCGATATCGAGCTTCACCTGAGTGACAAAGCACACAAAGTGAGCTTTATTACACACAACTTAAAGGTCTTATGTTTATACGAATTTGATACTCACGTCGGATTCCGCTGTCGAGATACGAAAATGTTGTTACAGAATAGCACTACTGTTCTACATGATATTTAGGACGCTAAATTTTTCTGTGTTGTTATTCCGCAATAATTATATTATTCTTCTGTTTTAATGCGTCGGTTGATGCTGTGTCAATTTTATCGAAAATGTTTACTATTTATGAAAAGGTATCAGGTTGATGTGTGATCTGCAATTAGTTGATAATAAATGATAGTGTTTGTTTTACTTTAAATACAACGTGTAAGAGAATAAACGCAATACCTCTTAATTAAGGGGTCGTTGTACTCATCATTACGATTTTTTTTATTTATTTATCCATTTATGTACACACAAGATAAGAAGAAGGAAACAGAAAAATAGGTTCAAAGGTGATGCTTATTTCTATAGAAATCTCTTCAAGCATACCTGCGAAAAGAGTGTAGAGTAAAAAGAGATGTAGATATTGTGTGTAAAAGAAAAAAGTAAAAGAAAACAGTAAATTTTAAATTTAAACAGTTAACATTTTTTCGAGTATTGTATACACGTGTAGGGGTGAGTCGATTTTCATTTTTTCGATTTAAGGTTTGGTCCCATAGTAAAAGTTGTTACAACTTAGAGATTTCTTACACGTTGTATGTCACCGGAAAATGACTTCGTAAGATTGTAATAAATGACTACATAATATAAAACTAGCTGATGCCCGCTTGACAAATTATACTAAAACCTTAATGGAGAACCACTTTATCCATTGGTGAGAACTGCATGAAAATCGGTGCAGTACTTTACTTACAGACTCGGCGGAGGACTTTTTTTATAATATGTTGTGACAAAGTCCTCCGCCGCATCTGTCTGTCTGTCTGCGCGATAAACTCAAAAACTACTGCACCAATTTTCATGTTGTTTTCATCAATGGATAGAGTGGTTCTCGAGGAAGGATTTAGAGTTTAATTTGTCCAGCGGGTGAAGCCGCGGGCATCAACTAGTCGTATATAATAAAACCTATCCAAATTCAATGGCTTCCAATGTACCTGTCTTATTTAGAAAAAAAAAGTTTACAATTTCACGCGTTATTTTACAATCTTACGGAGTTAGTCATTTTCCGGTGACATATACATATTTCGCGTTACAGAACCAAAACCACTTATCCAACCAAATGGTTTGTACTAATCTGGTTTCAGGCTTGATTTTTCGGGAATAGGTTTGATTCGGGACCGAGTGATTTGGGTTGGCATTATTTCGGGATAAAGTAATTTGGGTTAAAAAAATCTTGAATTAGCTCAGCCCACAATAATGGATGCGTACCAAAATATCACTTTATTTTGTTTCTAGGTATCTCTATACCATAATTTTATTAATGAAGACTTAATTAATGGTTAATGAAGACATGTGCCTAATAGATTTTGAATTGATTTGTGTTTTGTACTCAAACTAGGTCCATTTACCGATCGATATAAAACATTTATTCATCTAAACATGCTTCTTTTACATAAGACCTTTCTTGTTAATTATACTAAGCCTTACTAAGGGGCCGTCTCCACGAGCGAAAGAAATCGAGCCTTATCATCGAGCCACGTATTTCTATAACAACTCTATGAACGTGTCTCCTCACTGCGATATTGCCGCGGCGGCGATTCGATGAATGAAAAAACGTTAACTCGCGGCGATACACTTGCTCGTGGAGATGGCGCCTAAATACGTACATGTCACCGGATAATGAAAACGCCATAAGATTGTAAAATGCGTGGGATTGTCAACTATTTTTTTTTAATAAGACACGGATGTATTGGAAAGTATTGAATTTGGATGGGATATATTACATTTAAAACGGTTTTTTCATTTTATATCGAGAAATTATAATCTAACCATGATTTATTACAATCTTACGAAGTCTGCGATTTTCCGGTGACATACTTTTCAATAATACGAACACGAACTAAATCACAGCTAATCATACCGTACATTCCACTCACAGTACACCAAAACAAAACGTTCTGCACCCCATCATTTGTCACAGACTCTCAGCAAAGTGGCGAGCGTTCCGCGGAAGGACACGATGAGCGCATGAGTTGACAACGTCACACGTCACATCGGCAGCCATTGTCTGACGTCACAGGTCCCCTTCTTCCTGCAGCGCGGTGGATCGTAAACTTTATGCGGAGATCCGTCTCGGTTCGTACGTTAACGTGTAGAATATGTATTCGGATCCGTTCTGCTCTGATGTTCGAGGTTAACCTTCCGGTAGGGAGGACGATGTTGCCTTTATTTCTATGTTTTATTGTTGAGCTGAGATTACAATGGCCTTGCCATAGGTTTTGGGGATGTTGTGAGGTATACAGATTGGTTGTCAAGTCTTTAATTGTAACTTTTTGTATGATGATAGAAACGAGTTCGAACTGCCTCATTTATACAAGCTTCGTATGGATGCCTGAAAAGTACTCCTTAATAAATCATTTACAGTTTAAGTACGTTTAAAATTTTAAGTAAGCAAGACATTATAAAATCATATAAGTACGAGTATCTACATAACGTAAAAGCTTTCTACTAATTATAAAGCGATGAGTCGCACCTGTACCCCATTCAAAGTCAATCCTGATTAAATAGGTACTGCACTTTTAGTTAAATACCAGTGACAGTCGGTGGCTCGAGTCACTGACTCCTGTCAATCTCTGTTTTAGCGAGGGGAGAGTGCAAAGTGTATTGTCGTGTCGACACCGTGGGGGACGACGCGAGCCCAAACAAATACCCTCAGTAACACGACACCCTGATTCACGCATTAAATAAATATTCACTTTATGATATCCATGCTAAAAATTCTAATTAATTTTCCCCGAAATCCATAACTTTCGAACAAGTTGATCGAATCAAAAACGACCTCGCAGACGCTCTTAACTCCGTAAATAATAAATCAAGACGCAAACCCTTCAAGGAAGTTTATGAACTTGTTAAAAAATATCCCAAATGCCGGAAAAGCTTTCACTTAGATTAGGAAAAAAATATATTACCAGTATTGGCGTAAACATAAAGTTTTCGCCACCCACTAGGCATTAAGAGGTTTTTAAATTTATTCACCCTTCGATTTTCGGCAGTTTCTTGCCGAAACTTTGAGAAAATTTCGACGATTAAACCTTGCGGAGTGCACTAAGTTAAGGGTTGAAATTTGCATAACGATCGACGTATACGTTGTCTGGCTTGGCAACATCCAAGACTGTCGAAGTTCGGCTCAGACGTGAATTTGCAATCACTTAACACTTTGGAAAAATAACACTCATATGAGTTTGAGTAGTTTTTTATTCAAAGTCAATGTCACTTCGAAAGCGATTCAATTTGGATTATTTTATCATTTAGCTTCAACTGACTTTATTAAATTCGAATAACTTAAAATTACAGATATCGTAATCCTTATATATATATATATATATAAAACTAGCTGACCCGCGCTACTTCGTCTCCGTCACATTTTCCATTAATGTTCGGCTCCTTTTAGTCTTAGCATGATGTTATGTAACCTATATCCTTCCTCGATACATGGGCTACCTAATACTGAATTTTTTTTCAAATCGTACCAGTAGTTCCTGAGATTACCCCCTACATACAAACTTACAAACAAATGTTACCTCTTTATAATATTAGTATAGATTACCTACTAGCTGTCTGACCCACGCAACTTCGTCTGCGTCTCATTTTCCATTAATGCTCGGCTCATTTTAGTCTTAGCGTGATGATATGTAGCCAATATCATTCCTCGATACATGGGCTCTCTGGATGCCAGAAACAAATGTTACCTCTTTATAATATTAGGTAGTATAGTTTAGTATAGACTAGCTTTTACCCTCGACTTCATACGCGCACATACCGTTTTTCCCCGTTCCCGTAGGAAATTCGAGTAATGCTCTCTTAGTGCCCCACTAAACTAGGACACTACATGCCTGATTTAAGCTTTCTACAACTATACTTTACGCCAGATAAACGTGGAATAAAGTACATTGACCCACATACATTTATTGACTTTCTTAAGATCAAAATCAGAAATAAGTACATAAAGCTGTCCTGAATCGACTTCTATCGTGATCCTTTACGTTTTCTAATAATGAAAATCAGTTCTTAATTTATTGTTCTAGTATCTACGAAGAGATATTAGGGAAAGGTAACTTGTACTTTATTCCACGTTTATCTGGCTTAGACTATAGTAGTTTCGGCTGTGCGTTGTCGGTCAGTGACTCAGTCACTCAGTAACGATAGAAAAGCCAATATAATACTAAAGCTATTTGCGAAAATCCCACAGCAAAAACATGAACACTTAATACAAGTCAAGTATATAGTTTTGGATATAGTAAAAAGGGCTTTTAAGAGTAAATAAACTACTGATTGCACTTTTCCCATTGACTGCGACGTGATTTTTTTTGACTCCCATGAGTTAATAATGAGTGCTTTATTAACGCGGTTGAAAATGTTAAGTTTTTTATTAGTATCTATACTAATATTATAAAGCAGAAGAGTTTGTTTGTTTGTTCGTTTGGTTGAACGCGCTAATCTCAGGAACTACTGGTCCGATTTGAAAAATTCTTTCAGTGTTCAATGTCATCACGCTAAGGCCAATAGGAGCGGAGCAGTAATGAAAAATGTTACGCAGACGACGTTGCACGGGTCAGCTAGTCTATTTATATTATAGTCACATAATGCTGTATTATAAGATCTATAAACTTCTCAGTATAATCTGTCTGGTCTCATCGTAACTTGGAAGCTCTAACTTTGGACCTCATATCACATCTATGATTAAACTAAGTTCCTCATATCGCCATAATACTCAAGTACTACCCACTGCACTTTCCGACAAACTGCTAAGTTCTTAATCCTGCCTCGATGAGGTATTGTCTGCCAGACGAACGTTCGAGCAAATCGTCGGGTAAATGTCCCTTAATGAGCCGTTTGAGTGCGTGGAGACCATTTGGCAATCAAACTGATTCAGACGCAAGTATCCAAAGTGTGTGGGTACTTAGAAAATGTGTGGTGTGCTGAGAGGAAAACAAAACTATTCGTTCGCTGTTTATTTCTTCCTGTTAGGTACTTTTTTAGAGTTCCGTACCAACGTCCGTCCGTCTATACCGTACGTCTGTCTGTCGTCGCTGTCGCCAAGACCGGAGTTGTACCTTGAGTAGGAAGTTTTGAAAAGATGACGCTCTAAATTAAAACATGAAATGACACAGCCCAAAAATAAGTTTTAGAACAAAAGAAAACAATACAAAGCCACATTCAATTTCTTAATTTACTCCCCTAAAACAAAAGAGGAATAAAAAGATCCAACTTTGAAAGATGACGTCGCGATTTTTCTTACTTTAGTGGTGTTTCCCCGAGTTAGCGGCTCGTCGGACCCCCGATCTCTTCCACGACATAAAACCTGCAGCGATAAATGATAATTATTATATTGTTCAAGTATTTCGATGTAGCTGAATAATATATAGGCATTGTTACGAAGTGGTGTAAGTTGCAGAAGTTAAGGCGGGGAAAATGTGAACGGGATTAAGGGTCAATGCAACTGCGATTATGATATCTTTTTATTAATATAATTTTTTATCATTGTTCCTCTCAAAGAGAGCACCTGCCATCTAATCTCTTCAACACCCTTGGTTGACTGGTAGAGAATGCCTAAGGCATTAAGTCCGCTTTTGTACCTTTTTGTGCGAGAAGTTTAAATAAATAAACTGCGAATTATCAAAGAATATGTTGCGATATTCTTGGTGTATGATACGTTTTTAATTTCAAATTCAACTAAACATCTAAAAGAATAAAACGTCTTGTCGTAAGTGCCAATTCTACTTTCATTCGCATCTCAGTTACGAATTTTCAAAAACATAAGTATGGACATTGAGAGGCTTTTTTGATACTCGTAGTATACGACTGACATGCGAATGCGAACGTTGCTTAGATTTTAGTAAAATTGGCAGTATAATATGTGTTTGGGAATCTCTTTAAATCCATTTGCAGCCGTTATCCTTTCTAAATAGTCATCAAAAATTAATTTAGTTTGCTAGGGTCCCATTGTTATGTTGAGAAAATGAACCCTACATTTAGTTATTAAATTATTACATTTTGTTTGCTGTCCAATAAAACTTCTTATTACTCACTAGCTGATGCCCGCGGCTTCACCCGCTTGATAAATTATATATTAAAACCTTCCTTCAGAACCACTCTATCCATTTGTGAAAACAGCATGAAAATCGGTGTAGTAGTTTTTGAGTTTATCGCGAACAGACAGACAGACAGATGCGGCGGAGGACTTTGTTTTATAATATGTAGTGTACTTTTACATAGCGAAATAATTATTATTTTACTTTTCGACATACACGCGAACGAAGTCGCGGGCAATAGCTAGTACTTAGTAAATATATGGAACAGCTTTAAAAAGTTAATTTTATAATCGCTGCCATTTTCGCTTAGATCCTGATTCCCTCGTACTCTTATGACTTATTCCACTTACGCCGGTTGTCCCCGCGCTTCAATGAGCACAGTAGGCAAGGGCAAGGGGGAATATTTCAAGGGGAGGCACGCCAAATTTGGACACTTTAATGCGAGTTTTGATGTTTTATGTTAATATTCAGTTGGCAAGTTTGCCCAATAGTCATTGAATTGTCGATCGGTACGGGTCCGGTAGACATTCACGATAACAAATTAATTTTCGATATTAATGTGGGAATAAAACGGTTGAGCTTTTTTCTTTCCTCAGTTGAAAAAGCTTTGGAAATTAGTCGGCGTGGGCAATCGTAATTTTTGGAGAAGGTTATTGCACTCAGTAAGGAAAATCTTGTTTCGGTGAGGATAAACTTGTAATTTTTATTCCAGTCTATGTTTTACTATAGAAATCAGGGACTTTTTGAAGAATGTTAAGTATCGCAATTTTTATCAACGTTACACCTACCGCTGTTGTATGTGCATCATCCGAAGGTTGAATGGTAGAAAAAGCCTATGACATTAAATCCGCCTGAGTACATTTAAATGCGTAAAGTATTAAATAAATATAACGCGGTTACATTAACTTGACGCATCTCTGGAATGCGAGGCCCCGCATACTTTGACCCATGTCAAAGTATATTATATATAGATAATAATACGTAAATGTATTGCAAGATTAGCTAATAAAATCCATGCCCCAAAATTAAATCGGTAGTTTAACTGTTGATGCTTTTTTGTCACACCGTACCTGAGAGCCAAAATGACGTCATCAGCGCCAAGCGTCAAGTTAATGTGACCGAGTTTGTATATACTAAGTTCCTGTAACCATATTATGATACATGTTTCAAATTATATTTTCTTATATATTCAGATTGCCATAAAAAGCCTATGGTAGGGGTATATGTTTTCTCAGGTGCACATCATAGGGATAAACAGCATAATCTTTGTTATTTTACCAAAACCAAAAGCCGGAAAACATAAACTCTATTTACCGTAGGATCTTCAAAAGAAATACATAAATATTGAACAGTCCTATCCCTCATAATATAAAAATATTGCGCCATAAAATATTATTGATAAAAATATGGCTGTGGTGGCGGGTAACGTTTTCAGTGGTCAAGATTTTGACGTACATTGATTCCCTATAATGTTCAATCAATGCTGCTTCTCAAATATAAAGGACAATGGACATCAAAGCAGTTGTCGTATTCAGTGGACGTCATTCTGACGTATATAGGTACATTTGTGACGTATTTTTGCCACAAAAGTTTCCGGTGGACCACTTTTCGTTCTTATGTCTTTCGCAATAAGGTTGAAAAGTTTAGTGTAGGCTTAAAGTATCTCAATAAAAGAATCAATAAGCAAGGAAGGACTGTCCTCAGCCATCATATTTTATATCAGCTATTTTAAATTGATCTAAAATAATACAGTAGTAAAATGGTATGTTTGTTTCAGTAAAGGAAGCACTGATACGATTACAAACATTCTTTCACTGGCAGAAAACTACAGTATCGCTAACTGATATCGGACAGAGAAAGTATTGATAAAGTATCGTTATCGTTTTGATAATTCCATAACGATTATATTAGTAGGTACAACACACATGCCGGTAAAACAAACGTTATCTGTGTTTTAGGCCGTAATGTAACATCTGTGCGAGCATGTTCTGTTACGCTGTGTTCTAAAATCAGTCTAAAACGAAACACATACGCATCATTTTCGTGCTCTTTCCACGTACTGACTGCAAAAATGCTCGCTTTGTAAATTATGTTACACTAGCTGACCCACGCAACTTCGTTTGCGTCACATTTTCCATTAATGCTCGGCTCCTTTTAGTCTTAGCGTGATGATATATCCTTAGCCTATATCCTTCCTCGATACATGGGCTATCTAATACTGAAAGATTTTTTCAAATCGGACCAGTAGTTCCTGAGATTACCCCTACATACAAACTTACAAACAAATGTTACCTCTTTATAATTATCTTTATATTAGTATAGATTACCTTTAAGTATGCCTGTCTGTATGCGAGGAGCGGAGAAACGGGGAAAAACTAACTAATCATGTCAGTCAAAATGTCAGTGACTAACGTGGTGTGGAGATTTTTTACAGCTTCATTAGTTAAAATTTCTCCGATTCTCCACTCTGCTGTCTCGCTCCTCTGTAATGGATAGGCAGCCTTACACCGGCTATTACCCACCTTTAGACCACAAGGACGAAACCGATGGTATAAACTTGTCTAGAATAAAATAAACAATGGACATCCGAGGGCTATTCCAAGCCGTAATATTTTATATCTTCTAAACATATTTCTCCTTCATTCTACGTTTTGTAGGGTTAACACGGAACGCATCAAAATTTATTTTGCGCTCATTTGAATTTCATCTCGTATGACAGGCTGGTTCATACATAATAAACGGTATTAGTCTTCATCTCCCCGTGTTATAGCAGAACACGATATTAACGTTTGCTGTTTGGTGGTAAAATTATATGAAAATTAAGACGAGTGAATGAAGAGTTAAACTTGAGATGGAACTATAAACGTCTATCCTGTCGACATATCGCCGTGATCAGTTAGGTGGAGTGAACGACAAGTGAGCTGACATTCCATCTTATTTGTATTGTTTGACAGCTCACTTGTCTTTCACTTCGCCAAAGTGGTCACTTCGAAATCTTTACAGAATCGTCCGGCTGTAGTGCTATTCTGTAACAACATTTTCGTGCCTCGACAGCGGAATCCGAGGTGAGTATCAAATTCGTATAAACATAAGACCTTTATGTCGTGTGTAATAAAGCTTACTTTGTGAGCTTTGTCAATCAGGTGAAGCTCGATGTCGAAGTAGTTATTTACAGAATAGACTAGCTGTTTTTTTCAATTGGCAGAAAGAAGAATCGAAAGAATGTAAATAAAAACTGTAAAAAAATCTATTTATTACTAGCTTGTGCGACTTCACAATTACTTCAGATCGGGTTAAAAAGCGTAAGTTTATAAAATATAGATATATAATATGGCTAGTATCCAAATCCTCTCAGCAGTTTTTGCGTAAAATAGTAACAAAAAATAATACATCCTAAGAAACTTTCACAATCACAATAAAATAAATCTTGTAGGATAGATATATTATTATTATTTCATATATTCTACCTAACATAAAATTCTTCCGTTTCTGACTGATTGAGTGACTAAGTGACTGACATCGCACAACCAAAGCTACTGGTCATAGAGAGCTGAAATTTGGCAAGTTGGTTCCTCGGAGAGTTTAAGAGAGCACTAAGATAGGGTTTCCCGAAATTCCCACGGGAACGGTAAAAAACGGGAAATACACTTACGAAGTCGCGGGCTAAAGCTATCTATACTTATAATATTATAAAGAGGTAACATTTGTTTGTAAGTTTGTATGTAGGGGTAATCTCAGGAACTACTGGTCCGATTTGATAAATTCTTTCAGTATTAGATAGCCCATGTATCGAGGAAGGATATACATATCATCACGCTAAGACTAAAAGGAGCCGAGCATTAATGGAAAATGTGACGCAGACGAAGTGGCGTGGCTCAGCTAGTTTATATATAATGTAAAGTGTTTAAATGATTAATAACACTTAGTAGGCTTAGGAGTTTAGTTTTCTTAACTCGGCGCTTTTCTGTTTGTAGCCACCATTTATTTTGACTTTCATTTGTTGCGAATAAACTTGTCCCTAAAAACCCCTAACCAATTACATTACACATTTACGAAAATAACTATAGTTTCCTTAACTTAATTCTACTCCTTTCCCATATCAAAATAGAAATCACCATTTCATGACCTCTAGTTTCACCAACTAGTTTTTACGAGCAGTATTAATAACAGTTTTATTTTCCCGCCAACCGTACCACTCGTAACTGTCAACAGTATTTTTATGACAGTATTTCATTGTGCGTAAAGGCATTAAGGTGGCTCTAGTCGATATTTTTTCCATAGAAACTTCGGGAGGGTATTACTCCGCTGTTTGACAGAGTACATCAAAAGTTAAACATAATATCGTTTTGTCATATTATTAGTTTTGTATGTATGGAAACAGAATGGTAAAATAAACCGCCATTAAAAAGTTATGAGCCACCAAAGTTTCGTTTTTCTTGCCAATTTTAACGCATCTTTGGGCGTAAATAAGTAATAAACACAATGTAAAATCTTTAAAACCAAGTCGGTACCGACAAAGCTCAACTATCGAAGAATTCAATAACTTTTATTTTTAATCGATATATGCAGTAGTTTTTTCATAAAACTCGATTTACGAAAGGCCTTCTCATATTTTTTTACGCGCGCGTTTTACTATGAATTATCGTGCCTCTCACTGAATAACGTTCCCCCCGGTGCGGTGCGGGGGGACAATGCTCACGCACACGTGCGTATTCAAGTTACAACTGTGTCTGCTGCGCTGTGCTGTGGCCTGTGGCCTATGTCGTTCATACGTATACGTAGGTAGACTATACTTGCGCTCTAATTTATATTGACTCATTGGCTTGATTTTTGGATTTCAACATTATATTTTATATCTGTTTGACTTCGCACTGTAGTTTGGACTCCGTATTTGCGTTTGAAATTGTTATTGTTGCTTTGAGTGGACGCTGCATAAGTACGTGACATTGTTTTGAATCATTGAAAAAGTTTAAAAAACCACATATTATAAACAATGGGTAGAAAAGTCATAATTTGGCGTCGTGACCGGGTCTTCGACACCGCGTCGCTGCCCGCGCCCGCTGCAGTGTAAAATCATCGCGGCGGGATGCTATCGCGCAATGAATTTTCAACTCTCGATGTTGAAACCAATGATATAATTATAAGTTGAAACGGTGTCTTTTTTTGACGCGTTGGGATTAACTCTGCTGAGTGCTGGGTTCTCAACGCTCGGCTGAACGGAATATTTTTACGTCCGTGCGTACGGTGGCTAAGCGTTCTTACAATCGAGCGACATGACGCCGCCGTGCCACCGCCGCCGCACGCGTCTACGACAGGGATAACTGCACGCGTCGTTGGTGGTCGTTGAAGCGCCCGTCGACAGCCAACGACAAAGGTTGCCGGCCGCCAGCGGCAACGTGTCGCTCGTTTAGTTGAGTACCTAGGTAGCAGGTAGCGAAATCCAAAGTTCAAGCCAGGGTCAATGTAATGTTTGTTACTGGGTTCATTCTATTTGCTTTCAAAATAGTTTCTTGCAATTGACAAACCTAATTTTGTGTTCGTAGGTACTTTTGCGGTGGACAAGACTTTTTTATGGATGGGAAACCAAATAACTGCTCCCGCTTTGGGCGAAGCAGAAGGGAGTGTCAGACTCTTCTTGACTAAAACCCATCCGTGTTCCTCCTAATGCCCTCTGCGTACCGTACTTACCAGGGCCGCGGTAACTCTTTCGAACAAATTCTGCAACATCATAGTTTACATAGCTCTCTGCCTAATAGGTACCTACTGTTATATTAACGTAGGTAGGTACTTACCTACAAGCAAAGATGCCATAAAACAAACCGTTGGCGTCGTAGACACTAAAATTTTAACGTTAGGTAGGTAGGTATGTAGGAGCTAAGTAAACAATCTTTATGTGTCACTTGTCAGTTTGTCACAATATACTGTGCACTTGTCTGATAATTTAAAGCAATCTAATAATGAATGCAAATCTAAACACGTCTGTGTCAACCAATAGGGGTAACTAAAAATAGAAAACCGGCCAAGTGCGAGTCGGACTCACGCACCGAGGGTTCCGTACAAATATTATAATATAAGCAAAAGTTGTGGATTACGATTTATGACGTACCTATTAAAAAAACTCCTTAGGTACTAGATCTCGTTCGAACCAATTTTCGCTGGTAGTTTACATGGTAATGTACATCATATATGTTTTAGTGTTATCATTCTCTTATTTTAGAAGTTACACGACACACACACATTTTACCACTCTGGAAGTGTCTCTCGCACAAACTATTCAGTTTAGAAAAAAATGATATTAGAAACCTCGATATCATTTTAGAACCCCTATCCATACTATACCGGCCTACAGGTTTAGGTAGGTAGTAAGTTCACAGAATACGTCTACTTACCAAGTTTAGAGTTTTCGACAGCATAGTTCTTATAGTTTCGGAATAAAGTGGCTGTGACATACGGAAGGACAGACAGACAGACAGACATGACGAATATATAAGGGTTCCGTTTTTTGCCATTTGGCTACGGAACCCTAAAAATTAAGTAGACAGGTAGGTAAGTAAGTAATTTTGATAACAATTTATAGGATGGTACTTAGGTAGAACTAATTTCATTATTAGGTACTAGCGACCCGCCCCGGCTTCGCACGGGTGCAATGCTGATACTAAATACACTACAGAAAAACCGTGAGAAAAACTGTTACCTACCTACCTCACGTCTGAGCCGCGCGGGTACCTTACATAGATCTAAACTCCCCTCCCGCACGCGCACCCCCGCCTTGGTGACGTTCACTTCGCAACGGGCCGTGCAGCAGAAATCGTAATATTTTAATTTCGCCATAACTTTAAAACCAAACGTCCGATTTTAATCATTCAAAGACCAAATATGATCTACATAAACTGTACTTAGTGATGAAATACTTTATTTTGATAAGGATTAATAGCATGAGTAAAATAAACGTGTTTAAATGTAGTCCAAAAAAATATCTAGATTTTTAAATAAAAAAAATGGTATGGTATGGTTGTTGTGCCTCACTCGACATAGAAAGGTATAGTGTGTCGCGGACTTTTTTTGTAGATATTTATAAGATCTACAATTAATTAGAACAATTTATGGTTGTATCTTTTATAGTTTAGGCAGCGTACGCAAAATAAGTTACTTTTCTGGTTGATTTTTACACCTTGTGTCCGAAAAACCCAAATATCTTACGGAACCCTATTTTTTTGCAAAATAAAATATAGCTTATGTTACTCGTGGATAATGTAACTTTTGAATGGTGAAAGAATTTTTAAAATCGGTCAAGTAGTTTTTGAGCCTATTCATTATAATCAAACAAACAAACAAAGTTTTCCTCTTTAAAATAATAGCGTTTTTAAATAAAAAAATGGTTGTTGTGCCTCACTCGACAAAGGTATAGTGTGTCGCGGACTTTTTTGTAGATATTTATAAGATCTACAATTAATTAGAACAATTTATGGTTGTATATTTTATAGTTTAGGCAGCGTACGCAAAATAAGTTACTTTTCTGGTTGATTTTTACACCTTGTGTCCGAAAAACCCAAATATCTTACGGAACCCTATTTTTTTGCAAAATAAAATACCTATAGCCTATGTTACTCGTGGATAATGTAACTTTCGAATGGTGAAAGAATTTTTAAAATCGGTCAAGTAGTTTTTGAGCCTATTCATTACAATCAAACAAACAAACAAAGTTTTCCTCTTTATAATAATAGTGTAGATAGTGTAGATGTAGATGTATCTAGTACCTACGGACATAAACTGCGATGACTATTCAAGTAAGCATCAGATCTGTCGGTGGCGGCGTGGCGGCTGCATTACCACCAAGGAAAAACTAAACATAATAACAAAAGAATAAGCAATCCATATTAGGTACCTATAGGGCCGTAGAGGTATAAAACGATAACACAGTGCCTACTATTTTTAGTAAGAGTTTTTAGGTAGGTAGTAGCTGATTTCTCGGCGAGCGTCGAGCGACTACGCGCAGCGGCGCGCGGTGGCGGTATGTGTGCATCGTGTAACTTCGATTTAGTTCGGAACGGTTCGGAACGATGTTTGTGTGCGTGCGAACTAGACGTGCATGAAGGCTAGCGTCTAACTGCTCATCACTGGTACTATCTCTGTCGGGCATGATGCGAGGTGAGACAGCGTGCTTTTTGGCCATGCCTACCACTGAGTTCGAGCCCGCGACTAGTTGGCCCTTAAGTGATTCTGCCAATGACGTTCTAATAGCGTAACATGAAATAACTTTATTGCACACTTGTACAGGCATCGAAGACTGTTATGTTTTCGTTTTCTATGTGAAAAATAAAACTTAAAGGCGGTGGGATTAGATATCTAGGGTAGGCTATCATCTATCAAAAAGTAATTTAAGTAAAGGAGCCTGCTTATTTCATAACATTCGGAGATAATTTTATTAATGACTTGCTGATGACCACGGCTTAGCAAATTATGTACAAAAGACTTCCTCGAGAACCACTCTATCCAGGGAAAAGCGGCATTAAAATCGGTGCAGTCGTTTTGGAGTTTATCGCGAACAGACAGACAACAGACGCGGTTGAGGACTTTGTTTTTTAATATGTAGTGATACTTTTAATTGGTTGATGAAATATTCAGTACTTTTTAAATTAACATGTACCTCTTGATATGTTGTGGCAACGTACAGAGTTTTGGAAGGATAAAAGGCAGGTCTTTGCCCAGCAGTGATTCACAAATAAGGGTAATAAAAACTTACATCATCCCGTTCCATCATCGGACCACAAGACGTACGGCAATGCGCCACCGGTACGTAGTGGACGTTCTCCTGATACTCACTAATCGTTTTGGGAACACATTCATTGTGTTTACAGCTAAGAAGTGGAAATCTCTGCCAGAATCTGTGTTTCCTGATAGCTTCAACCAGGAAGTCTGCAAGTCAAGAGTGAATAGGTTACCTATACGCAAGCGCGATCTATCTTCGACCACATCATGGCTTGCCATCAGGTGAGATTGTGATCAAACGCGTGCCTATCAATATTAAAAAAAAAAACAAAAATGCTGAAAAAGCCCTACAAAATTTTAAATCACAAGTGATTGAAACATACGAGTAGACATAAACATTTCAACAAACATGAGCAACATACACAGATATGGTTAGTCTTCAACAAAAGTGCGTTTTGTGTAAAATGTTTTACATTTTAATCCTACATTGTAGATACTGCAAAATGTAATACCTTGTTGGCGACACTTGATAGCGTCAAACGCTATTCTATTCGATTTCTATCTTAAAACGAATTTTGCATATAAATCCGTTGGCGCCGCGGTGTCGCATCCCGCTGCAGCCCCGGACGCATTCCCACCGATCGCGGGAATTTATTAGTACGGGATCCCGGACTAAAAGCGGGGGCGTGACCGCTTCAGCGAAGCCGAAATGGATGCACATTCCCGTTTAATAAGACATGAAGAACACTAGGGCTGCGTCTTGGATACTCTTGATACTTCATTTTTGCTTTTAGAGAACTTGTTTCGATCTTTTTGTTAAGTAGTCTGAATGTAGGTATGTTTTGTTTACACGTCGATTAGGTATATACCGCGTGTATCTGACATTATTAATTTTTAAAGTCTAGGGTGTCCAGAATCATGCCCTGGACCCATGGAAATCGTTTGTGCGTCGATGTCAGATACACGCGGTATTCTTACATGGCCCTAGTTGTTAGTAAGTTACTTAAGTGAAAAAAGTTGATGATCTAATCTTAGGTAAAAGTGTTTTTTTTTTTATGCAGTAACCCAAGTGTGATTTTATTGCAGTATTTAATCGGTGCATCGTTGACCATGGCTACATACCACCAAGCGGGCAGTGTTCTCGTTTGCTATTTTATTAACCAAAAAGTTGTTCGGGGAATTGCAGACCCTTTCATCCGCGAAGTGCTTTCAACATCTATGCTATACGTATGTAACTACACGATTCATATGGCTGTAAAGCAAATATCAGATTATTCATGCAGGCTTTATTCAAGGGTCCATATCATTACTACAGCTCTAGTCTTAACACAATCACACGATAAAGACAGAGCATCCCCCATCCCTTTCTGCAAACGACTTATTCTTAGTTACCGATACATATATTCGAAACTTTTTGTTCTGTAGGCATTTTCTTGTCCCCTTATACGCTGAGACGTTTTATATAATCCATTAAGTTGTCAAGGAAGATTGATAACAAGATCAGGATCAACTTACTTGGGTGCATCACTAACGATGTCTCTGATCTTTGCCAAATAACGAATCAAAGTGAAAGAAAAGCGTCTTGCGAGGTAGGTAGTGTATGTACTGTGCCGTTGTTTGTGTTTTGTGATTTATGTGCCTTGGTGTAATTATTTCTTTGAGATTTTGGTTTATTTTTCTTTGTTCATCTGAAGGCTTTAAGTGAGAGTACCTAGCCAAATAATGCACCAATTTCACAACATATTATAAAACAAAGTCCTCCGCCGCCGTCTCTCTGTCTGTTCGCGATAAACTCAAAAACAACTGCACCGATTTTCATGCTGTTTTCACCAATGGATAGAATGGCTCTCGAGGAAAGTTTTAGTATATAGTTTGTCAAGCGGACGAAGCCGCGGGCATCAGCTTATTAAAAGTTAAACAAGCTTAGTCTCTGTTAACATTAGTGCGTAGAATAGTAGCTGATCAATCTAGATTTTATCCTAGAATTAACAAATGCCCTGATTTTTGCTTAAATACTAAAACCGGAATGCCAATGACAATCCGTCAAAAAATATATGAAAACTTAGGCTATTGCTTGACAGCTTGCGACTGACATGCGAATTCAAAAGTTGTTTAAAAATTAGTAGAATTGGTCCTCTGTTTGTGTGCAGTATAAAAAACGTGATGCTTGCTGTATGAAAAAATATCGGTCTTGTTCGTCAGTTAGATTATTTATATCATCAACTATATTAACAAAATAAATTAACAGTTTAAAACGCATAAATCATCAGAAGTTGAGGCTTCTGATGTTACGTCTTGATAAAATACTAGCTGACCCACGCAACTTCGTCTGCGTCACATTTTCCAGTATTATTCCGCTCCTATTGGTCTTAGCGTGATGATGTGTAGCCTATATCCTTCCTCGATACATGGGCTATCTAATACTGAAATATTTTTTCAAATCGGACCGGTAGTTCCTGAGATTACTTCCTACATACAAACTTACAATCTTAAAAACTTACAAACAAATGTTACCTCTTTAATAATAATCTTTAATCTTTTTTATAATATTAGTATAGATAGTAATATATAGATGTGTACCGAGGCTTGATCAGTGACCACACGCTGTATCGTCGCTTTAAGTATCTGTCAGCGCCCGCAAATTAAAAGAACAATAATAGCACAGGGTACGTAATACAAGAAGAAGAAAACCAGTTAACATGTTAATTCCTCAAACATCACACGGTAGATCAATGCAGTGAAATGCATACGATATTTTTGTTTTCCGTAGTCCAAGAGCAGCCACCCACTAAAAAGACCTTACAGTTCCACATCCACAATGATCCTCAAAACCTATGCAGTGAGTGCAACTGACTGGGTCTGTTACTACATTGTGTGAGCTGCCCCATGAAGGCTATATACAAACAAAAAAATCACTCTTTCACTTGGATGCATACAATCAACAAGCAGGAAACGACAAACTTTTGAAAAATTTCCGACATATCCGCCCTTTGTGGAGTTCAAAGATTATGGATATTGTGAAGATGCTACTGATGTCTGGTTCGTTCATGCTTCATTGGTAGGTTTATTTTGTAGACAATTTGAATTTGTTTTGTTTATTTGTTTGTGAGGATAACAGGTTCACAAAAAATGTTTGTGCATAGTGATGAATGTTGTCTTCAGGGAAACATATTTGTTTACAGTAATCTCATAATTTGACGAAAGGATAATTGAGGTGAGACTATCGCACAAATACACTTTATCGCGTTCATATTTATGGCTAAAGCAAATGCGTTTTCACGATGACAGTACTTGACAGGGCGTTTGCTAGTTTTGCCATACAAATAATGAACGCGACGATCGCGTATTGAGTGATGATCCGCTTGGTATAAGGACATTTTATGAATGCCTTTTATTAATTTCTCGTCTTTTTTTATTAATTCAGCTTTCAAGTCAGTCATTTAACAATTTCTCGTTAAATTTCCACCTTTTTTGAGGCCAGTAGGCATAATACAATGCTCAGTATAATGTCGTATCTGCAGCATTCTCTATGACTATTGTCATTTTTCTGCTCCGCGGGAGGGTAGTGTGACAATGCGCTTCGGTAGAGGAGGGGGACAGGGAGGGGGGGTACATGTTCGTGATGTTTTCATTTTTCACTCACTTTTCACAATTTTTTACACAAAAAACTTGTGAAAGAGACCGTTTTGATACAATTGGGGCTCATACACCGAACGTCGGATATGCCCGCCAATATTTTATTATGTTTGATAAATTACGCACCGATAGTTTCCATACGTGCGAAATGTGCTTTTATTTAAGTAAGAAATGATGAAAAATGTGGGCGAGCATTGATTGAGTGTCTCTTTATAATTTTATTTTCTGTTTTCACTTTTAAAATTGTTCTGCATACTTTTTGTTCACACGTTTTTATTTTCAGTGTTGTTTGTATAAATGGTGAAGAAACCCTTATTTATTACCTACTTCGGAATTAATAAAAAAGTCTCAAATTATAGTTAAATATACCTACTTTTGGAAGGTTGACTAGTAGATTCCATCATCCACAAATTGCAAAACTATTTTAGTCCGTCAGTATTGAGAATTAAAATAATGGACACGTATTTTTTGTTTTTGTAAATCAATGAATATTGACAAAGACAAAACGCATCAAAACTCGAGAGCTCGTGACGTCACGACTCAGTAAAAATTATGCGAAGGTGTAACGTATTGAGGATTTTAAAAGCGTCGTAACTTCGTCAATTTTGGTTCCCGTAACAAAAGAAAAAACACGGGTCAAATATTTTTTGATAATCTAACTGACGGACTAATTAGATTTTTTCAGGACACAAGCCTATTCTTCCGTTACTTAGTGAGTAAGTGACTGACTGGCAGACAGCGTACAGCCGAAACTACTAGTCGTAGAAAGTTGAAAATTGGCTTGTAGGTTTCTCAGGGAGTGTAGAAGAGACGTAAGGGGGGTTTCTCGAAATTCTTATCGGAACCTGAAAAAACGGGATATTATGTGTACGAAGTTACGGGCAAATTTTTTGCTCGGTTTGGTTGGTGGTAGGACTTGTTCTAAGTCCGCCTGGCAAGCTACCACCATCATGTCTAAGTCTGTCGCCATAACAATAATGTTAACAGCATTGTTGAGTTCCGGCAGTTAGAGGTATGATAGCCAGTTCCTCTGTTCAAGTAACACAGCTATACCTCGCTAGGCAGGTACCTAGCGAGGTATAGCTGTGTTACTTGAACTTTACCTACCGGTAAAGCAATATAGCCTTCAACAAAGAATTTGCAGCAAGAATCAATTTATTCACGCGTACGGAACCCCCGCCCGTCAAAGGTCGCCTCGCATATCGCTAAATTGTCGGGGGGTCGTCATTAGGATCCCTCGAAGGATCTCTAATTGTTTCCGAGCCGGGAAGTATCAATTTACAAGCAATTTGTAATCGTGATTACTCTAAATTCAGACTTTGGAGCTTGATGATCCTGTTTTTAAATAGGATTAAGAATTTAAAATTTTATTTTATCATCTGTTACGGACAACACACATCCATATGATGTGGAATAACGGTCATTGATCTACATACATTTATTGACTTTTTAAATACCTATCAAAACAGAAATCTACACTAATATTATAAAGAGGAAAGATTTGAATTCAATAGGTTCCGAAACTACTGGACCCGTTTTGAAAAATTCTTTCAGTGTTAGATAGCCCAATTATCGAGGAAGGTTATAGGCTATATATCATCACGCTAAGACCAATAGGAGCGGAGCAATAATGGAAAATGTGACGCAGACGAAGTTGCGCGGATCAGCTAGTAAAGACATAAAGCTGTCCTGGATCGACTTCTATCGTGATCCTTTATATTCCCTAGTAATGATAAACGGTTCATAATTTATTGCTTGGTTATCTACAAAGAGATATTAGGTGTAGGTCAATGTAATTTATTGCAAGTTTATCTGGCGCCAACTAAACAGCCTGACTACATCGGCTACAAAGCTGTATCAAAGAGGGGCCTCTTTGATTTTGCCAATCCACCGATTGAATTTGTTGGCCACTATGTAGCTGAAAGCGAATTCCATCGGATGGATAGGAAAATATTCATAGTCCGATCTAATCCAGTTTTAAATCCAGCCAACGTCAGACGAAAAATCTAGTCATACCTTTGTGAACCTTAAATTTAATTAAATGGCTTTTTTCCGTTTTACAGAGCATTTATTTTCGTTGGATCCCAGTTTTAGATCCCATTTTTTAAGTATTAACGATGTTATAAAAACATGGGTACTTTTCAGAAGAAAAGTGGTTTACTTTTTTTTTAATTCATCAAACATTTTAAAAGCAGGGTGTGTTAGGCCCACCGTCTATTAAATGAATGAAAAATAGAAGAAACATGAATGAAATCATACTTTAGTTATTGAGTTGATTATTCAAACCTTTGACGTTACGTAACATCATTCTACTTAATTATTTCATTTTGTAGCAAAAACTAAACCGTGTAATTTTTAAGCTCATCCATTTTTTAATGTATAGGACAGTCAGATTATCATGTAACGCGTGCAAATAGATAGATGCAATGATAAAGAGGACAGCAATATTATAAGTGGTCAGTCAATTTAAAACCTTTATCATAATGTAAACAATTTTGTTGTTGAAAGTACTTAACCACATTCCGATTTTTTTTAAAATTGGGTTCCAATGGAAATACTTTTTGGGATTCAATGTCTATAAAACGTAATTATTTTATATTACAAAATTTAGGATCCAACGGAAATAATATAATCAATTTTTGTGACAAAACTGGGATCCAAAGAAAATAAATCTTACAGAGTTGGTCCAGTGAAAAAAGATGCTCAAGTATTTACTATATTGAACACGTCATCATAAGTAGGTACAGGACATTATATTTATTAGAAGAAGTATACAATGGGCGGAACCTTTGGAGTGACGGAGTGAAAGAAGAAAGATTAACTTTAACTTCCACCAAAATACTCGTAATTAGAGTTAGCTTGTACTATTCAATGTTGATTTGAAGCGTTGGAAGCTATAATGTTCACCTTATTATAAAAAAGTGAACTATTATCACGTTTAAGTATTAATTTCCTCATCATAAAAAAATACGACATTTTTCTATTTTATTTCAGCAAAACAATAGCCATAACTTTAAAATTAAAAAGTTATGGCTCTCAATTCTCTGTGGTGGCATTATTCGAGTTTATGTACGTTTTATAGGCTTTTAATTCATTTTGTACTTACGGTCGTTAAGCAAATAAAAGTCTTTGCCAATAGTTAAAGTTATTACAGCGTAAACCTTTCAAGCTGTAGTGTTTTATAGTGATGTAGGCATAAAACTGGGTTATGTTGTGTTGTTGTACATAATATGTAATATCGTTTTAAATTTTTAGGTAAAATCTATTTTTCTGGTTTATTTTTTTTGCATATTCATATGTTAGTAGTTAGGTTTAGTATATTCTTTTAAATAAAAAATAATTCATGGCATGTTAAGAAAACTGTTTGCCACTGTCACGTTCCTTTTTTTTATTAAGGTGGCTGGATTAAAAAAGAAACAATAAACTTAAAAGTTTAAAAATATAATTTAAATTTTGAAAAAAAAAAAACAATAAGAATAAAACGAGAGGGTAGTAAGTAAGGCCGGTCAAAGGTCGGACTACGTAGGAGGCCGTCAATACCGCACTCTCCTGCTTGGTGCCAGTCGGTGACGTCGGTGCCAGCCTCGAAGTTAGTCGAGCAGGTGGTCCAGTGAGGTTGTCCAGTGGTGCTGGTCCAGTGGTGCTGGCGGCGTCCAGGAGCGCCGTCCAATCAGCCAGCTGCGCTGATCTTCAGCTGCATGGAAGTTCCTGGAACCCCGTTCCAAAATGGCATTAGCTGGTTATCTCGCCAAGCCTCAATTGCAAGCCCTCACCTTGCAGAAAGAGATAGGCATCTACTAGAAGGCTAGTCTAGGTTCAGTAGGCGCACGTCCTCTTTTTGCTGTGTCCCATTGCCGCACCAATGCTGGTCTGCGGGCGCCCCTACGTCGCTTGTGCAATCACTATAATGACTTTTGTTCAGAAACTACAGAATTAGACTTATTTTCAGTGTCAGCAAATAGATTTCGTTCTGCTTTGTTAAAGAAACTTAAGGATTCCGATATATAGTTATTTGATCAGTCTTGTAGTCTTACTCGCATAGATTGTTCATTAGTATAGTCTTATGAATTGTCTAAGCTGTGGATAACGGTGTGAGTTTCACATTTGTAATATCTTTGTTTATATTATTTGCGCAGATATAATGTGTTACTGTTTGTTTGTCCCAAATAAATAAATAAATAAGGAGAAATTACTATTAAAGCGGCCAATTACTAATGATAGTAAACACTGTAAGAGAGAAAGTAGAATTAAGGCCAAAGAATTGGTGTCAGCGATATTGTACATCATAAGTTATTATTTATACAGATGTAGGTACAGTACGAATATTCTAACTTTACCCATGCGAAGTTGGCTGTTAGTGACGACCGCGCAGGGTCCATCGCATAGAAAAGTGTTACGTTCGTAAATTATGTTTTTTTTGTGTACGTGTTATGTTTGAATTTTGTAAAAATGCATGCAATAACAATAACACGATCACAAAGTAACACAACAAACACATACACTACAAGAAAACACAAAATACAAGTCAAACAGTAAGAAAAAACCAGAATAATTAATAAAAAAATAACAACGTTTAACACTTTTCGCACCAACAGTCGTATTGCATTGAGGAAGCGAGGCACAAGTATGCATCAAACGTATACGAGTGACTGAGACGGCATACGCGACGTACCCGCGCATGCGCTTTTCTATGTTTCTTGTCAAATTGACATCCTGCGCAATCGATTGCGACGTACTTCGCATGGGTAAACTTAGATTATTCGTACTGTATCCTTAGGATATAATTTAAAAATAAACTGTTACAAACAGTTTGCTTAAATAGAACATAATAAACGCAATAAGTAATGATGGGTCATTGTACTAATAATAATGAACAATTTAATAAGTAAAAATTGTAAAATACGCGAAGACAGAAATCGATTCGTCCTGTAGTAAAAATTGTTCATAATTATGCATATTGCATATAACTTCACTTAATAAAATTAATTTACTTAGAATCGATTTACGATAACTGCTCATAAATAATCATCGATTGAAATTAAAAAAATCATCGATTAGCGTAATCGTTTAGGTACACCCAAAACTCAAAAAAAAGAAACAATATGGTTGATGGTGGACGGCGATTATCACATTTACACACTAGGATTTTATTTTGAAAAATAGTAAACTTGCGGATTAAAAACGAAAGAATAATTGACGCTATCATATGACCTTTTAATCCAATTGTTTTAATTAATAGTCATACATATTTTTTATTAAGTGGGTTTATCGTAAATAATAAGGAAGTCGTATGATGTATCTTTTAGGTCCAAATGGTACTAACACCGATTAGGCGGAGGTTCGCCTGTCAAGGTCCAATTGGTACTACTACCGAACAATACGATTAAAAATCTGCCTCCGTGACCCAGTGGTTTAGGCACTTGCCTTATGACCCGGTGGTCGTAGGTTCAATTCCCGCGGGAAGTATACTTTGTAAACTTGTTTCCAGTTTGGTTAGGACATTGCAGGCTTGAATCACCTGATTGATCAGATGATTCCGTGATTCGGAAGGTACGTAAAAGCCGGTGGATTGGATTCAAATGATATCGAATTATAAATTCAAGTATAGTAAGGGAAATGCTCTCCTATCCCTCAAAATGTACTATTGAAAGCCAATTTAAAATGCTACATAGGTACCTATAAAAATGTATAGCAACGTTGCGTTCCTTACTGCGCGTCCCCTCTAAAATGCAACAGCGTCTGTTCAATCGACTCGGGACTTCAGTACTTTTTATCTCTGAAAATAATTAAATTCCTTGAGACGAATGACTTTAGAATGAAATAGCATTAGGTAGGTAGGTACTGAGTCTTGATTAGTACGGAGATCAAAGTATCGTTTGAATGTAGTTAAATTAAGAGTCATTTTGTGAGTTTTTAAGATGGCATTTTTTTTTTTAGGGATGGGAAATCATCCAACGACTCCTCCCGCTCTGGGTGTAGCGGGAGGGAGTGTCAGACTTCTACTGACTAAAACCCATCCATGTTCCTTCATTGCCCTTTGTGTTCCGGAGCCACGGTGTCTCTTGCGAATAATCCCGCGACTCCGGCAGGCGTCGGCCCTTTCGGGCCCCTCTGTGTTGCTGACTCTCTTTGAGGCGCGCGTGGAACACTAACGCGCCGTCGACACGGCCTGTCGTCACTAGACGGACGGACGGCGAGTTTTTAAGATGGCTAAAGGCAGCTTTTGAATTTGTTTTTAGGTAAACTTTTTTGTGTTGGTTAGTGTAATTTATCTTCCTTAATAATGTAATCCTAATATATCAAGTTCTCCCGTTACTGAGTGAGTGGCTAACAGACAACGCACAGCCGAAACTATCGATTGTAGAAAATTGAAATTTGGCATGTAGATTCCTTGAGGAGTGTTGGGGAGCGCTAAGGAAGAATTTCCAGAAATTCTTAAGGGAACGGGAAAAATCGAGATATGCGCGTACGAAGTCGCGGGAAAAAGCTAGTGTTTTAATAAACCTAAGGGTCTGGACAAAAATACACTTTAACAGCGTCCAGTGATAAATAGTATTGCCAAAAACCAAAATAGTGTTACTTACTATTTTTTTTTTTTGTAAACGCACGGTTGGTACTTGATATAAAAAGCTTTGAGTTTGAGCTGAATTTCGATATTTTTTTGTGTATCAATTAAAGGTTAAGTTTTTTTAATTAGGCCAGTCAAATTAGCTTTGTACCTGGCAAAAATTACTTTATTTACTATCATCTTTTTTTTCACAGATGACTTAGATAATTAATAAACTAAGCCCCACAAAACCGTTGTAATGGTTTGACTGTGAGTGACTGTGAGGTTGGAGACTCTCCAAATAATATACGCTTATTCAGTAACAGCAGCACTTCTAACTAATAATTAATACATTGTAGCTTAATACTTTTCAAGATTATATTTTCTTAATTTATTTTTAAAACAACTTTTATTCTTTTCACTCTTTATGTCTGCCGGTAGACTGTTCAGTAGGTATGGTATTTGTTGTTTTAGAGTTCTGTCACAAAAGGAATTGGTGACTCTGGGCAAACTGAATCTGCCAGCAGCCATAGATCGTGCATTCTTGGTGTTGATTACATAAGTTATGCTCCTGGGTACCATGAAGATTAACTGCAAGAAGATATTTATGTTTGTAACTGAGCGGTACAATTTTACATATTTTAAATAGTTTCCTTTAATCTCCTTTAGAACAGTTTTTGTTTTTTTAAGTAACAAGTAATTTTAAGAATCGGATTTGAAGAGCTTCTAATTTATTCAGGTTAGTTTTGAAAGTTAATCCATAGCTGTCAAGGGCATAACTCATTATAGAATCTACTAATGACAAACTCTGTGTTTTTCTTTAATTGTGTATTAATCTGTTATCTTCCAAATAGTTGAAAAAAAAATGGCCACTGTCCGAGAGACCGCGTCATTCTGAAAGAAAAAACCACGTTTATTTCAATTATTCTATCTTTATTTTATTTTTAACTGTAATATCTATTCTATTTTTGGAAGAGATTTCATTAGAAATAAGCATCACCTTTGTACCTATTTTCTGTCTCCTTTTTTTTGTTATCTACTTGTGTGTGTACATAAATTGTTAAATAAAATAAATAATTTATTAAATAAATTATTTTTGTCAGAATAAAACATTTTCATGGTGTTAAAAAATGTAATACGATGTCGTGCCATTCCATAAAGACATATTTGTCGTCTGCTACTGACTATTGAAGCTTCGATAGACGACAAATAGTTTTATCAAACTTGGCAGCCAATGTAACAATGGGTCGGACGACTAAGCACTTACGGAAAACTTATACTTAAGCGAAGCTTTCCTATGAAAGATGAACTTATTACATAACTACACTAGCTTCGTACGCACATATCCCAATTTTTCCCGTTCCCGTAGGAATTTCGGGAAATCCTCGTTTAGTGTTCTTTTACACGCCCCAAGAAACCTATATTCCAAATTTCAGTTTTCTACGACTAGTAGTTTCGGCTGTGCGATGTCTCTCAGTCACTCAGTAACGGAAGAATTTTATATATTAGGATAATAATGGGTTAGTCTATTTGTAGCTTCATTGAAAACCGGCCGAGTGCGAGTCGTACTCTCATACGAAGGGTTCAGCAACTGTTCAACCATGAACATGCAATAGCTACACGTGCCAGTAACAGCAGCACAGTGTCAGCATTAGAGCGACATACATTCGCTCCACGCGCCGGCAACACCGGCACACCGTCAGTACTAAGAAGTGACCTAGTGAGATCTTCGCTTCATCGGCTCGATACACACACAACACACTAGTAAATAGGTATCAATGTGTATTGACCACAAAATTTGTATATAATTAAGTTAAACATTGTAAATAAATTAGTCATCAAGCTGGAGTCGACTTTGATTCATCTCCTACAACTCCTCTCACTGTGGCCAAGACACCTTTAGCCGTAATCGATCCTATGAGTCTGTGGGATCGGCAGTGAGAAAACCATTTCCTGTGTACATTGCACGACGTACACAAAACCCCTATTCCTACCCCAGTTCCGTCTGTTACCGTAGGTCTCCTTGTAACAGACTTCCCGCACGTGAATCAAACGTAACATACGTTTGGTATATGGTTTGTATAATAGGTTAGGGCGTTAGGGTTACTAGGGTGCTAGGTAGTTGTTGTAGGGCTAGGTTCGGTCAGTAGGGTCTTAGGCAACTCATAGGCACTAGGCTCAATTGTCTCGGACGTAGCCACACTGGACGCATTTGGAGTAGCGGCCGTACTAAGCTGCAAGTCTCGGTGCGTTCAGCAACATTCAGCAGTGCGGTTCTGTAAACATATAGAAGCGAAAACTTAGGCGAAGTGAACGACAAGTGAGCTGTCAAACCATATAAACAAGATGGCATGACAGCTCACTTGCCGTTCACTCCACCTAAGCGTACACGATGAGATGTCAACAAAATCGACCGGCTGTTAACATGTCGAAGTGAAGGCTCGGGTGAAGTGATCACGAAGTTAGCTGCTAAACCATATATTCAAGATGGAGTGATAGCTCATTTCGTGATCACTTCACCCGAACGTTCACTTCGACATACTTACAGAATCGGCGTTTTTCATGAAATACAGCCTGCGCTCACTGACAGACTAAGAGTTTTTTCCATTACGGAGAAATTTTAACCAATGGAATTACATAAAATCCCCGCATCACGTGACTCAATGACATTTTGACTGACATGATTGGTCATCTAACTCTTTTTCTCCGCTCTGCTGTTATGGACAGGCACCTTTATGCCCGGTTTCTGAGATACTTTATCGGTCGTTTATACTTAACCACTAACTAATCAATGGCGATATGACAAATAACCTCAAAAGACTAGGATTAGTCATAGGGTTTCCTTTGCTTTCCCTTCGGGTATCAAACCCATAACACAAACCAAAAAATTAGATTCTATTCTATTCTATGTTTTTATATGGCAAACAAAGCCGATGTCGAAAACATAAGATTAACGGAGAATTTAAATCAAATCACGAAACCACAATGTCTCCAAACATTATTTTTATACAGTCTCCATTTAAATTTCAATTAAACCTCGTAAACTTGCAACACTGTAACAACGCTGGCAACACTAACGTAGCGTGAAAGTAAAAACATTGTTTGTGGTATTTCTCTCGCTCGCGTGAACGGCCTCTAGGAATAGAGGCGTAATTGAATTATCAGATTGTGCACGAAAAGGAAAATGTCGGCGATATTCATTTATAATAGGCGTTTGTTGTATAAACTATCGTCACGATTATGTTTTTGGGAATTATGAAAGGATTTATTTGGGTATTTCGATAAAAATAGTGTTATTATCGCCCCTTGTAGTGTTTAAATGGATTATGTTGATAGAACATGTTATATTATTTTCAAATTATTTATTTGCAACATATTTCATTTCGTATTTTTGTAGGTTATACTTATTTATCACTACTTAGGTAGTTCGTCTAAAGAACAATGCTTAATTTTTCTACTTCAAATCAACTGATATTTTCCAACTCTAGGTAGAATATTATTAAAGTAGGTACTACATACCTAGTTTAACTGCCATTAAAAACTACCCTTACAACACCAACTGTAATAGAAACCTCGTTAAAATTCTTATCTTCATCATAAAATTTTATACATTTTTAAGTGACGATAAAGTCGAAAAACGAAAGATCAACAATAATTTTGTTTGAACTAAAGGACTATAAAAGTTCAAATTGACAATTCAAAATTATACGAGTTTTATAGTCCCGTATATGTGAATTTCAATAAAATGTCTGTATGAGGGCACCACGTCTCCAGTCTAGCTTTTATTCGGGAAGACAGACTAGTTTTCTGTTTTATTAAATGCAAATGTGCAGTTATGCGTTTATGAATTTTGAGATTGGATTTTTTTATGAATTATGTTGATAGAATAAATGAGAGGAGAAAACGTTTTCGAGTAAAGTGAAAATATAAGTTTTTAAGTCAATATATTTAAAAATATATTAATATTTTTAATTAATATATATTTGAAAGAAACTGGTTGTTTAAGTTTAAAGAGTGTTTATTAACTTCGCGAAATAATCAGTATCTTCTTTTTTACCTACACTTGTAAAATATAGTAGCAGTACGTTTATACAGTACCCTGAAGGGTAACACAGAAATGTACCTAAAGTTCTCGTAAAATATTGCATGGAAACATCAAAATTGCTATGTTATATTCAGAAGAACGTCAAGGATTTAAGTAGTTTATGAGGTATTATAAGCCATGTGAGCTAAAAATACCTACAGGAAAATGCAAACATCTGAGCGAGTACACAACCTAATTTATTTGACTACACTTCAACCCCCACTTTACACTTCCCTTTACCAGCCAAAACCCACAAAAAATGCCCCCTTAATAACATAGTAATAACGACAACAATATATCTCCGGGCTACTGGCTACCAGTTCGTGCTTCGTTCAAATTGAGCTAATCGACTCGCCAGGTGCGAGGGGATCCTGACAAATATTTGCAGTTTCAGGCTCCAGTTATCCAGAGTAACAACTTAATAACGATCTAAGTTTTACAACGAGTCTCTTTTAGTTTAATAATGTGTACTTGATTAATTTGGAACGGGACTTACGTTAAATATTTTGAGAAAGGCGATTTATGTACCTTAACATAACTGCCTTTCATATACTCGTACTGAGTAGACTTAGGTCGCTTGACACCAAATTATTATTCATATTGTTCCCGTTTACTACACACTTTTTTGGGGGCCGAGTCACCCGCGTCCGTAGGAGAATACCCTTCAGCTAATCCCTACACGTGGTCCCCGGGTGGTGCTAAACAGGTGACACTAACCGCCTCCGTGGTCTAGTGGTTATACCACCTGATTCAGACCCAGAGGTCCCGGGTTCGATTCCCAGCGGGGGCAAATATTTTGCTCGGTTTGGTTGGTGGTAGGACTTGTTCTAAGTCCGCCTGGCAAGCTACCACCATCATGTCTAAGTCTGTCGCCATAACAACAATGTTAACAGCATTGTTGTGCTTCGGCATTTAGAGGTATGATAGCCAGTTCCTCTGTGTAAGAGGATTCCGGGTGAAACTCGCTTCCATCTTCGGCCTAATCATCACTTTCCATCAGGTGAGATTTGGGCCAAGAGTTTCCTCGTTTTGTATAAAAAAAAAACACTATTATACAGGATGTAAGGGACAGCCCTTCACAAACTAATAGGGTGATTTCAGTATATCGTACTAAGTTGACCGGTACATGAAATTATTTCAGGAACTTTATGGGAATCCAATAAAACTGATTTGTTTAATTACCTCACACGCAATGTATCGCTACCTCTGCAAAACGCACGCAGCGAACGGCAGCGCAGCGAGCTTTCGAAAGGACAGCCGCGCTCGCGCCACGTGTTTAACAGCTAATTTCATGCGTCTTTCAATAGATTTTTTTTTTCATTTTAGCTGTGTTATTTACATTAAGGGAGTTCTGCATACAGATAATGTAACTTTACATTGAAATAAAGCAATAAAACTGAATAAACGAAAAAAAAACCTGAGAAAATTTCCACTGGAATATGATTCAAAATAAGGAGCTGATTGCACCCTGTTAATTTGTCGAGGGCTGTCCCTTACACCCTGTATATTTATTAACCTGTAAATTAACACTGTAAAACTGTTTCACATCCGTACACTCAACGTAAGGGTCAGTTGAAAACCAGCGTCAGGCAGCAAGCACCTAGTTGTCCGGCATTTTGCTGAACTGGACCTATTCAGACATAATGTTACTGTAATAAGTTTCCTTTGACTCATACCTACAATGTGTACCTGTGTGTCCCAAATAATTTTGTTTTCTTTCTTTCTTTCTGACATTTAGTACGCTTGCAAGTTGCATTAGGTTATCTATATAACTCATATTTGGCTACAATATCAAGACCACGTGTACAAAATCAGGCCATGTCACGTGTGCTTATACAAAAAACTTAATAAACATGCCATATTAAATTGTCTTGTCGCAAACATATTATGAGTAATATTCTTGTTGGTACATACCGCAGTGAAATGTGTTGTATCGACCGCTGCGACCTTGGCATCGAAAGTACAAGAAATATGTTGAGCACAATATATATAACTTATTTGTATTCGTGTTAGTTCTTGTAATACCAAAATGGTTACAAATGAGGCCATATTTCGTTTCATGTTGGAATTAACACTATACACCGTGTTCTTCACGATATCCATAAACTTTGGCAAACGCTTCTATAGCTTTAACAAATCAAATCCAACAAAGGAAGTAGTATTTAAAAAGGCTTCGTTACAAAGATATTTGTAATTTCATTTAATTGAGCTATTCAGTATGAAAGGATCCCAATGTGACCTTAGTGTAATTAAACTGAAAAATCTGTCAAGTGCAATTTGAATTTTATTTGTTTTTCCTTACATCATCTGCCTAGCCTTTTCCCAACTGTATTGGGGTCGGCTTCCAGTCAAACCGGATTCAGCTGAATACCAGTATTTTACGTGGAGCGGCTGCCTACCAGACCTCCACAACCCATTAACTGGGTAACACGGTACTCCTGCGCAAGACTGGTGTCAGATTTTCTGGCTTCTGACTATCCGTGACGACTGCCAAAGATCTTCAAATGACAGCCGGGACCAACAGCTTAACGTGCTTTCCGAGGCACGGAGGAAACTCGGTATGTTGAGATGGTCATCCATCCACAGACCAACTTCAGCAAGTGTTGCTTAACCTTAAAGATCGACCCGTGCGGCTGTTATTATTTAGCCACGAGCTCCGTTTTTTTTTAGTTTTTCGTTACATATTCTGATAAATAGGCATGCATATCGGGTGATTTACATCAAGGTATTAAAATTGACTAAAAAATAAGAATTGATTAATATGTCTTTGAAAAATGTATGTAAACCTAGTTATATGTGCATGCTGTGGTCTCCTATAACTGAAGGAGCACACTTGAGTGATCCACTGTATCACTGTGTTTTATGTTAGATGTGTGTATCTTTTGTTAGAGATCCAAATAAATAAAAAATATTCATGTTCTAAACATCTTGTCGAAATTTATGTACATCGTCCGGAACACGGTGTAAGTATAATACTTTGCCCTCTGAGTTGGTTTTGATGTTTCTTCTCAGGGTAGTTTGGCGGGCAACACCGGCCTCATCGTATTTAAATTGACGTGTTATTCAAACCAATTCACAAACTAAATACCATTTATCATCATGTGAATTCAGTCATACAGTTGAAGAGCAGTGATATTAGAGAACGGTCTATGTACTTTATTGCAAATTTGTCTGGCGCTTACCATAGTTACACTTCCTGGAACGAAAATGACTGTAAAATTATCGCATCAAACTGTCAAACACGTGTTAGATATTGTGAATAATCAACCTGCCTGCTTTTTTTCTATTATATTGTGGTCGACTTCCAGTTTTATCGGATGAAACTGATTTCCAGTACTTTACCTGCTTGAAGCGACATCCTAACAGTGTGAGGTTTATTTTGAGGTGTGGTAGGAGCTCGTGACTAATAACAGCCGCACGGGTCGATCTTCAAGGTTAAACAAGGGGTGACCATCTTAACATACCGAGTTTTCTCCGTGCTTCGGAAAGCACAAGCCGTTGGTCCCGGCTGATATTTGTAGATCTTTGGCAGTCGTTACGGATTGTCATAAGCCAGCAAATCTGACTCCAGTCCTGTCAAGAAGTACCGTGTTAACCAGTTAATGGGTTGTGTAGGTCTAGTAGGCAGCCGCTCCACGTAAAATACTGGTATTCAGCTGAATCCAGTTTGACTGGAAGCCGACCCCGATGTAGTTGAGAAAAGGCTAGGCAGATTATGATTGCCTATCTGTGTGGCTGATGTCAGATCCTTGACTTCTCACTACCCGTTTTACAACTAATGACTACTCTATAATCTTTTTATGTACGTTACTTTATTTTTATACTTTGAATTTGAATAGTTATCAATCGCATTTAATTCTCCGTATTGCACCTACCACTATTCTCTGCATCACCCAAAGGTTGACTGGTAGAGAATGCCTATGGCATTAAGTCCGCCTCTGTACTTTTGTTTGTGCTGAAAGTGTTAAATAAATAAATAAATAAACATGGAGGAGTCTCAGTACGTTAAGATTGTTGTTTGATCCTGTCTATGGTTAAATGAAATTTCAACAGTCAATATTATAACTACCACACAGGAATGCGTTTAATTTACCACTCATCGATCATAAATTTCAAGAACATAAAGTGTTAATCATATGCTACTAAAATAATCTTTTCACATTCTGTGTCAGTTCCGCACATGTCTTACCACCGGCGATCAGCGAGTAGCGAGTATTGTTTGAAATTCGAAACGAGTTGGCGGGCAGCGAGTGGCGAGTAAAAAGTTTCGATAGTTTTGACGCTCGGCTTTATGCAAGTGCTTTTGTGCGACGGGATTTTACTCGCAATACTCACTCCGGCCGGTGAGTTCTGTCACCATAATCTACATCCATGACCAATCTGATAGCTCTTGTCGCTGTGATCAACTCGAGGTAAGATCCGCTCGCTGGCAATGTGCACAGCCAGCTATTTACTGTGAATGTATGTGTCTCTTTTACTCACACGAGACCTGTATATTTTATCCCTTTCCTCAGCTAATCGCTTCCTCGTCGGCGGGCGGTGAAACAATAGGGAATATGCATGAAAAAAGTATTTATGATCTGAACAGTTTATCTAAAAGTATTCGAATATATAATACTAACAGTGAAATTAGAATCTAAATTGCTCGAAAAACGAACGAGATACTATTATTTTAAACTAATATATCTGTCCCTCTCGCGAAAACGCTGTTTTCTATGGCAGCTGTATGGTCGTCGTGTAATATGACGTCACAGTTCGTATCGGACTTCTCTTTCTAACTGTAGTCTTTGAAGCTTTATAACTTCATAAATGATGAAGGTATTTAAAAAATAATTTCATGATTGTTTACTAGAGCTAATAAGTATTTTATTTTGCAAATAAAAAAATCGCATGCATATTCCCTACTACATGACCGAGCTACGGCGTAGCACACTGCTACGCCGTAGCTCGGTGCCTAGCGGTCATAATAAGCGTAAGTCACGACAATTTCTTCCTACTGGAAATAGGAAATTTCCTTCCTAGAGTCTATTGTATTGTACGTACGATCCATTTTTTTTTGTTCGTATATAACGGCATAGATACCGGTACACCTAAGGGTGACACACAACCACAAACCCGCCTATTTAACTTAAATCCCTAAACAGCAGTCAAAGCTGGTAATACATCATATTTAGCGCCGTTGCGATCAATCAGATCTGGCTGTCGCTTCGGCCATTACTCAATTAAGAGCCGTGATGGATGGTGGGGGACGTTTCAAAACTGTGGCTATTGTAATGTGAATAGTTGATGTGTTTTGCGTGTCGTGTGTGTGCGTGTTTGTTTGTGTAGTTTATCTAATGACATAAAACGTATAACGGTAATTTTAAACATCATAAAAATCGAGATTCGATAGAAGTCTTTTAGTTTCGAAGTTATAAACATCGAATCTAAAAGATCCCGCCTAGTCGAGCAAAAAAAAAAAAAACATAATTTTGCAACGAAAATACAAGAAAAAAGAATGCTTCAACTATTCTGAAATATAAGTATTTAGCATAATACAAATGCTAAATACTATGCTAAATATAAGTATATTTCAATACTAAATACTTAAAGTAATCGAAAACTTGTTACGCTGTTAGTAGTAAATGGGACAAGGGGCAGGATTACGTTATTTAGCTAGGCAACTTATTAATGCTTGAGTGTGTATTTTATTTTATAGTGTCATAGTGTGCTAGCTAACAAGTAATCAATGTTTTTTGTGTCATGTATAAATTACTTTGAATTCTACCTGTTGTATAAATTCCAGTTCTTAAAACGTAACAGACAGATTTGTTGCTGGGAAGTTTGTTGGCGACTTCTTCTCCACAGCAAAAACACTAGAAAGTGGTGACGGGTGTGCATTTTGGGGGACTGCCTTTTGTAAAACTTGACGTTCGAAAAGTGCTGGCTCTCAGCATAATTTGAATAAATGACTTGAATTTTTTAATTTTGAGTTTTGAATGCGCCCAAGAGACTGGCGGTATTGTCAAGTTGTATGGCAATGCTAAGCCTCTGGTCAAAGTAGAAGCCAGCGCTCTTGGGTCATGAAAAGTATTAAACAGCCTTTTCGAAATGCCAAAAAAGTTACCTATCATAATAATGTACATAGGAGACTAATTAATGTTTACCCTAATGAAGCCAAGCAGAGCTCATCGCTACTATAATTTGCGGAAAAGCCGTCTGTTTTTAACTTTGCATTAATGTTACCTGATATGATATTGTTCAATGTTCATACAGTTTCTAGGTTAAATACCTAACCCGTAGCTGAAATCTAGGAATTTCTAGAGATACGTCCGTACCTGGGTGGATTTCTAGAAATTTGTTCGTGATGTAATGGAATTCCACTATTTCAAAAGTATTAAATCATCAAAATACGTAACGTAATGGATGTGACGTATGTCTACCGGTCGGTAGTCAAATGCAAATTACTCCTAAATTAATGCGAATTTGAATATTCTACTCATATTGCATCATTACTAAATAAAACATCTAACATATAACTCACAAAAAACTACCTAAAATAGGAATATTACCTTCAAAAACAGTCGTTCGTAATTGAATCACAATTTATGCCACGTGACGGAGCAACCGCTCTGCTCGGTTTCCCGGCTAGACTGCTGTCAAAAATTAAACATGGCGGCTGTCTAAGGGCTAAGAATGTTGCCATTTGTTAAAAGAAACCGTATTTTAGTAATATTTTTCATTAAAACTTGTTCAAACCCGTAGTGACGTATTGCGGAATTTCCGCGCGAACGATTTTTAGAGACGGCAAATAATGTGTTTATTTTAATTTTAAACTCTAAATCACCTATCATTCAGTTTATTTATAATATATTGGACATATGATCTTTTAAAATAACAATCGTATCAATATTATAGAGAAGAATAACATTAAAAATTTGCTGCATTTAAATCTGCATAGGTGGTGTGGACACTTGAGATTGGGCATGTTTTTATTTTTCATTTACTATTTTTTTAATCTAATTTAGGATTTGCAGTTATTATAAATGATTTTGTTTTTAGATTAATATAAAAACATTTCAATTTATTTTTAAAAACACATGTATTGAAGCAATGCATCTCCGATAAACAAGTTGAAAGTCATAAGACACGGAATTTCCTTGCAAACAACATTTGTGAAATCCGCCCACCTAACACACCACAGTCAGGTATGTCTCCGGTATTGGGTCAGCGCAGTGTCGCCAAGCATTTAGCTGACATAGAGCATTGCTTTGGATTGCCAGCAGCATAGATACTCTGCCTCAGTATATTTACAATGAAAATTTAGTAATGTCCTAAGTATCTACGGCTTCGCATTCCAGAATGGCGTGGGTGGCTGATTCTTCGGCGTCAAAGCAGCTCCTGCAGAGTGGGCTTTCCGTGGCGCCTATGTTAAAGATATATTTGTTTGTGGGCAATATGTTCTACTGTATTTTTTATGAGAAAAAGTAATTAAAAAAAACTTTTATAAGTCGAGTAATAGGTGTAGTTATTGTATTTATAATTGTCGACTCCTTAGCTAATAAACGTATTCAAAGGTCATCAGGCCTGACATTCATCTTGTTTAGATCTGTTTAGTGACTGTCAAGAATGTCCAAACTCGCGACTGTGAGCAGCAAAGGCGGTCCGGTCATTCCTGAGGTAGCGCCCAAAGTAATAAGAGGAGCGATTTTAGTCGTTACTAATAATTGTTTAACTAACTACTTAATTCCAATCTGAACAGTAGTGCTAGTATAAAGTATCTCCCATTATTTTTATTTTAAGTTCTTTCACATCTAAAAGGTTTTAGTGTACGATAAAATTTATTTTATCTATCATCAATCGGAATAATCGCCCACTTCATGCTCACTTCACCTAATTTTTCTCGACAAGTTTTAATGAATGAACCGGTGTCACATTTATATCTATGTACGAGCGAACGTTAGGAATGAAGTGTCAGGACAAAAACGCCAGGCTCGTCGTCGTCGGAGAGAGGTAAATAAAATATTTTTTTTTTTTTTTTTATGCAAAACGGGGAAGCTCTTGGCCCAAATCTCACCTATAATAAAAAAATTATTGAAATAACATGTTTACAAAAAAGTGTACATTATAGTGCAGTTGTATATATTAATCTAGGTCTACATTAGGATAACAATTATCTAAATTTAAACTATGGAAGACAAATATGAGTTTACAGTCAAAAATAGAACTCTGAAAGTAATGTAGTGCGTTGCCTGATCTAGGTTTACTTAAACCTGTGTTTCAGGCCACCTCTCTGCGAAAGTATTTGTTAAATGGGAATGTCAATGAATTAAATGAAAATAAAATATTTTCAAAATCTAAGCAGATACAATATTTTGCATAACCTAGGTGGCTCCTAACTAACATTTTATCAATTTAGTGGGAGTTAGTCACCAACGTAATTTTTTAGATATGAATCTCGTCTGGTGCAAAAGGATTTCATCGTAATAACAACAATTGGTAAACATAATTAACATTCGTTTAAATAATAATTTTAGAACAGTGAAAGCTCAGATTACTGATTAAAATGAAAACCATGAACAGACATCAAAGTCTCCAGATTCAGCGTGCCTCTTCAAATCGCTATTCCCACCATGACCTCACCATCTCTTGCAGAAAGGAGAATCTGAGCAAAGTAAATATTTAGCGAAGTAATTAGTACCTCAAGTAGCCAGGATACGCCAGTGTAAGCAAGGGTACGCCAAGCTAAGCCAGGGTACGCCAGTGTAAGCCGGGGTACGCCTGAACGTCAGATTCTTGCGAGTTCAGGAATTTCTGCCCTGTTTATTAATTACTTACTCCAAAAGTATGGGGATGTTGTGAACTTTGTTTTGTTGCCAAAAAAGGATAGTTTATGATTTTATTTTGTGTTAATTTCTGATAGGTATGTCGTCTACATCTATAGATAGGGACAGCAACATCGACTGGTTGGCGCCTTTTAAAGTTATTTTAAAGCGTGAGAGGGTGCCGAGTTTTGATGCTGTCTCTGTCTTATCATTTATCTAACAGGGGATAGTTATATTTTTTATGGAAAGCATAGCATTCTATGTACGATCAGGATGCATTTGTCTAAATATTTAAAAAAAGAGATATTCTCTGTATAATCTGGTGTATTTGTCTAAGGGCCGATTTTTCAATAATCTATCAGAGATATAAATTTTATCAGAGGAGAAAAAATGTAAAGTTTGACAACTTTGCAAGGAAAATATGTCAAACAGCCATATTTATTCTTCAGTCAAATATATCTGGTTATTGAAAATTCAGCCCTAAATTAGTTAAAATGTGTCTGGTTTAACTGTCCTATATTAAAAACAATTTACAACAACATTTAACCCAAACATTATGTCATAAAAAGTACGTTGATTATTTAATATTAACAAAGTAAAGCAGTGTTCCAACCGCATGGAATCCCGTATGCCCAAAGTTACAACGTTGTCAAAGGAAAAATTTAAACTGCCTCGAAGCGTTGTCACATTTTTCAATTTGTCAAAGCTGAGTTATGGACGCATCCACAGAAGCCTATCTGGTTCATATGACACAGTGTAAAATATTTTTGGGTAGATAACAAACGAGTTTGAATAAGTTGAGGCGTTGGGTGCATATTTAAAGAAGTTTTGAATTTTTGTAACTACTCCCTACATGTTAGGCTGCGGAAAAAAAGTCGAGGTGTATTTTTTTGTTGCTCGATTCTGGATAAGCCATCAATATACACCGCGTTCCGTACGATATAGGTACATAAACTTTAGCAAACGCTTCTATAACTTTAACATATCAAATCCAAGAAAGGAAGTAAGTACTTAAAAAGGCTTCACTTAATTGAGCTTATGCAGTATGAAAGGGTCTTAAGAGTGTGTATTCCGTCCACTAGCGCCGCCAATCGTTTTTTATTAATTGTGGTAAATTTAAGACACGTACATAAAAAACCGCTCTGTAGTGCACTAAAGAAATGTATCTATTATTTTTTGACAGCTATTTTTAATACATAACTCATGGACAAAGTGGCCACTTTTAGCAAAAATATCGACTTTGGCAACTATTTATGTTCTAAAATACAAAACATAACTCTCAAAACATAATAAATACAATTCTTCAGTGCACTACAGAGCGGTTTTTTATCTACGTGTCTTAAATTAACCACAAATAATAAAAAACGATTGGCGGCGCTAGTGGACGGAATACACGCTCTTAATACAATTAAAATTAAAAATCTATCAAATGCTTTTTAATATCATTTAATTAATTTTCGTTGCCAATTCGGATAAAGAGGCATGCATATCGAGTGATTTATGTCAAGGTATTTAGTTTGTATGAAATATACAAAAACTAAAAAATAAGAATAGGCTTGTCCACTGAAAACATCTAATTAGTCCATCAATTAGATTATGAAAAATATTTGACCCGTTTTTTTTCTTTTGTTACGTAAACGAAAATTGACGAAGATACGATGCTTTTAAAATTCTCAATACGTTGCGCCGCGGCACCGCGCGCCGTGGTATAATTTATGGTGCGTTCTGACGTCACGAGCCCCACTCCCGAGTTCTGATGCGTTTTATCTTTGTCAATATTCATTGATTTACAAAAAAAGAAAAAAAAATGTCCATTATTTTTACAATACTCTAACTGACGGACTGCATATATTTGCAATTTATTTGATGGTGGGAACTAGCATATTAATTAATGTGTCCATACTGAAAAATGCTTATTTCCATATTTTGAACAAACGGTTGAAGTTTATTGTATATTGTCCGGAACACGCTGTGTGGTTTCGTTCGGATTGTTTGACTGCTATTTATTCACACATAATTTGCTTAAAAGCGCTGTCTTTACGTTTTAGCGCCAAAAAGTATCAATAATTATTATCTCCTGGTTGCCTGGAAGAGATCGCGGAATGCGATAAGGCCGCCCATTGTACATAATTATGTGTTTTAGTTTGTAGTTTTCTTGAATGTTTTTATCGGTGTACAATTAAGTGTATAATAAATAAATAAATAAATAAATATCTATATGTTTATTCATTTTCTAATTAAGTAGGTAGTAGCCGCATACACCTGAAGGGGATTTACATGTTATTTCAATATTGTTGGCAGCTTTTACGGTCTAAAAGGTTAGTAAACTAAAATTAAAAAAAAAATAGCTGATACCCGCGGCTTTGCTCGCTTGACAAATTATATAATAATACCTTCCTTGAGAACCACTCTATCCATTGGTGAAAACCAATAATATTATAATGAAAATCACGACGGCATGCTTGGCGCAAATAAACGCTTTTTAAAGTTCCGTAGCCGGGTAAAACGGGACCCTGTTTCTAAGACTACGCTGTCCGTCTGTCTGTCAGACTGTCACCAGGCTATCTCATGAACCGTGATAGTTAAACAGTTGAAATTTTCACAGATGATGTATTTTTACTTCCGTTGTAACAAAAAATACTAAAAAACAGAATAAATTAAAAATTTAAGACGGCCCCCATACAACAGACAAGATTTTTTTTACCGTTTTTATAGATAATATTGAATAACGGTGTGAGTTTGACATTTATATAATATCTTTGTTTATATTATTTGCGCAGATATAATGTGTTATTGTTTGTTTGTCCCAAATAAATAATAATAGACAAACATAGACATGACGATAATGGGACGGAACACATAATGCGCGAATCTGAACCGCACTTAGCCTTTCTTACTAAATTTCCTATCAACATTTTGTATCAATTCACCCCTCCGTAACTATTTGCCCCATTTGTTGGTACTTTTTACTTTTATAGGGCATGCATGCACCTTTGATCTTAGAAAAAACCTAATTTTAACATCAACCAGTGTTTATCGTTGTTGGTTGGCCAATAAAGAAATGAATAAAACAAACACTATGTTCTCACCCACAGTTCCTGTAACCGTTACCATTTATCTCCCGCAGACTCCTTTCCCCGTTTTACATAACAGATATATATTTTAGCGAGCAATCTAGCCGTGAAACATACACAGCGAAAACAGGAAGTGTGTCGGAAAGGATATAATAAAACATGTTGGTTTTAGTCCTTTAAAGAGGGTACTTTCGGTAGTGAAAAATAAATTATATCTAACTATTCCAATTTTGAGTGATAAAAGCACATTATTTTAATAAATCAAAAGTTTAGTGAAATGAAACAAAATTTTAATCTATATATCACGTGATCTAAAAGTTAATAATTATGTCTAACATAGATTGTAAGTATTTGTTAGTAACACGATAAGTCTTGTTGTCACCTGTGGCCTCAACTATATCCTTACCAAATACATCAAAATTGGTTCAGCAATTTAGGCGTGAAGCGTGACAAACAAATTTCACTTTCGCAGTCAAGTATTTGTTAGGATTAAGATGAGGAGAAGTCATTGCCCTATTGCCGGTCATTAGCCTAGTATTAAGTTGAATTAGGTACTTAAATTACCGTCTACACACCATACCCCTCTAATTAAAGTCTTAAGATTTATGACGAACCACATAACTCACACGAGACGCACTTCCGACAATAACAAGTAAGGTCCGTTATCTTAAGAAATATCGCAGACTCGTGCGGTGTAGCGACCCCGGGCCGCAAGATGTAGATAGTACTGGATCTAATTGAAATGCCCCGGATGAGGGTAGATGTGATGTTGGATTACCTCTCTTTTTGCCAGTAGAACGAATCGGATTTTTGTAATATTATTTTATACTATTTTTTGTTGAAGTTTTAGGAAGGTGGAGGCAATGTAGAGGGCAATGCATGGAGTTTCCTTGCGTGATCGAATCAGAAATGATGATATCTGGAACAGAACCACGGTTATCGACATAGGTCGCAGGATCGCCAAACTGAAGAAGCGTGCATTGCTCGCACTGATGGCCAATGGGCCGAGGAGATCTGGAGTGGTAACCGCGTACCAGAAGACGCAGCGTTGGATGCCCTCCTCCAAGGTTGACCGGTGAGGGTCACGGGTAGCCGAAGCACAGGACAGGTTGTTGTGGTGATACTTGGGGGAGGTCTATGTCCAGGCTTGGACGTCTTTCGTTTGATATGATGATGAAAAGGAAACTTTTTTAGTGGTTGAAATGGATAATTGAGAGAATAGAACAGAACAGACTAGAACAGAATAGAACAGAAAAGAACAGAATAGAATAGAACAGAATAGAACAGAATAGAACAGAATAGAACAGAATAGAACAGAATAGAACAGAATAGAACAGAATAGAACAGAATAGAACAGAATAGAACAGAATAGAACAGAATAGAACAGAATAGAACAGAACAGAATAGAACAGAATAGAACAGAATAGAACAGAATAGAACAGAATAGCACAGAATAGAACAGCATAGAACAGAATAGAACAGAATAGAACAGTATAGAACAGAATAGAACAGAATAGAACAGAATAGAACAGAATAGAACAGAATAGAACAGAATAGAACAGAATAGAACAGAATAGAACATAATAGAACAGAATAGAACAGAATAGAACAGAATAGAACAGAATAGAACAGAATAGAACAGAATAGAACAGAATAGAACAGAATAGAACAGAAAAGAATCGAAAACATTTACTCGACACAGACACAACACAACAGCAAAAACACATTATAAAAAAAATAAGAGATACAAAAACATTAAATAAAGAAAAAGAACGGTACAGTAAAATTGTGCTGAGCGTGCCCATGCCGAAAAGGTTACCATCTCAGCATATGCTAGGCGTCAGACACCCAGCGTTGGTTTTCAGTTGGCACCCTGCAATGACACGCGGACGAGGGTAAATAAAATAAATAGATACTGTGAAATTAATACATGCTATTTATGTGATAATGTGAGAAATATGTAAGAAATAAATAAATAAAGTAATGTCTGAGATTACGTAAATAAAAATTGCTAATTGCTATTTTTTATTTTTTATGTATACCACACCGTTTGGGTAGAGTGTTGTTGTGTTATATCATAAATCCAGGCTCTAATAATTACTTTGACCTAAGACTGGTAGAAGGAATGATAGTCGTCCAGCGGCGATTTGGGCAGCCAACATTGTTACTGCCATTGTGGAACCTGGATGAGGTTGACACAGGATTTGGGATTAAATTTGGCATAAGAAAGAGATGCTTATACCATCATTATCTGCCCAGCCTTTTCCCAACTATATAGGGGTCGGATCCAGTCAAACCGGAACCAATTCAGTTGAATAGCAGTGTTTTTACGTGGAGCGGCTGCCTACCAGACCTCCACAACCCATTAACTTGGGTAACACGGTACTTCTTGGTAAGACTGGAGTCAGATTTACTGGCTTCTGACAATCCGTAACGACTGCCAAAAATCTAAAAATGACAGCCGGGATCAACGGCTTAACGTGCCTTCCGAGGCACGAAGGAAACTCGGTATGTTAAGATGTTCACCCATCCACAGACCAACCATGGCAAGCGTTGCTTAATCTTAAAGATCGACACTTGCAGCTGTAACAGCTGCACGAGGAGCTTGTGGCTAAGTAATAACGTACTTAGCCACACGCTCCTCAATGTGAGATGAGATGCGAGATGCTTATACCAATCATTGAGCGAAGTCGGTCTGTTAATGACGATGATATCTCTCATCATTTACTGTCGTGTGTGCAGTCTGTTTTAAGGCATCTTATTAAAAAATCCTGTAATTTTCTTCGTGACAATTAACGTTAATGTCCCCTTACCATATGACCTAATTGCTGAGGTAGAAGAAAAAAGCGCTGCGTGCTAAGCAAAGACCTCGTTTATTTTGTGCATGTTTCGCTGAATAAAGCTATGAATATTTAATTCAAGAACGTCTTTATAAGCCTTCATATGGTATAATTTATCCTGAGTTTTTTAAACAGCAGAAGTTTTAAAAAATCTGCGGTTATAACCTTTTAAATTTACACTATTATCCTAATTTACAAAATTCTTCCGTTACTGAGAGTCAACGCACAGTAGAAACTATTGGCCCTAGAAAGCAAAAATTTGGCATGTCGGTTCCTTGGGGCACGAAAAGAGATTTTCCTGAATTTCCTATGGGAAGGAAAAATAATGTGAGGATAAAAATGGGCGTAATATTATCCTCTTTCCTGTCCTATTGTAATTAATATACACACAGTTCTTTACTCTTTAATGCTGATAGGACAGAGTGGAAATAAAAAGGAGTTGCGTCGAGCCCAATTAGCATGGGATAAGGGCAGGAAGATGATGATGACTCTTTAATGCGAGAAGTACTGAACAAAGGATGAAATTCAGCGCACAGATGTATTATATCCTATTAGTTCACACTTATTACTTTTTATAATAGGAGTATTTTCCCTTGCCATGTTTTTCCGAATCTCACCAGGCAAAGCTATTGCTTACAGAATCTATTATTATTACAATATACTTTTGATGTTGAAACAGTCATTTTAGCATTCGCATAGTAGAGAATTTCCCTTCCTGTAAAATTTCCAGTCAACTTCTACATAAGTATTCACTTTCCATTTTGCTATGCACGCATAATTTCTATGCGTAGCAAGAAAGTTTACATCTTATATAATATTTTCACTGACGTGGAAATGTTCATAATGTGGTGTAAATTACAAGAGGGGAGCGATTAATTATGGAAGTAATGAGCTGTTGATAATCGATGTTCTGAAACGGTGTTTGATTAAAGAGATAGTGAATAAACTTTTGCTTTGATTTATTAATGTGGTGATTATTTTAAATGACCTAAATTTGTGAATATTTTAAAATAGTTACTATATAAGTGTAACACGACATAATTATTACTGTATTGTTTACCTAGTTGAAGATTATTCTAAAATTTAATTTTTAACCTCTCACGTACCGAACGTTTCTTACGTCACAAGTCCTTGACGCTCGGCGGGCGGGCGCTCATTCAACAGTAATCTGACCCGAGCCACTTAAAACGTTATCGCGGCGTTTCTAAAGCTTGTATCAACACAGTTGAAGTGGCATTGGGTTCTTGAATTATGTCGTCATGAAATGAATCACAAACAAAAGTCTTATTAGTACTCGAGAAATATATATATCCTATTGAAATGAGAGAACTTGCTGAATGTAGTTATGTTGCTGTTTATGTTATTTCTGACAAAACTATTGCATCAATTTACACCAATTTTTGGGATCTAGCTTATGAAAAGAAGAGTAATCTAATGACAATGATCTTTTATATGAGTTCTATAGCCGATTATAGCAATATTCAAGCTCAAACTTCATAAAGCGCGGCGCCATTTGTTGTTTTTTATTGCGTAATTCAATGCGCTATTTTGATGACGATTATCAGAGTTATATCAAACAGATTCCAATTGGAAAAGCTTGTAGATTACTGCCTATATATTCATCAACGCATTGTTAACCATAAATCGTTAATATATGCTTACTTTATTTGTAAAAATTGACAAAAACCAAACCAATAACAATGTTGACCTTAGCGAACACTCGAAACTACCTAACTTTTGTTGGCTCAACTAAACAAGTTTTGTTATGTTATTTCATGCAAAAAACTAGCTACATACTTGTAGGAAATAGTGATAAATGATAATTTATCCACTTACCTTAGAATATTGCACTAAAAACACACAAAATTCACTAAAATATCTTCACCAAGAGCGCGCGAAATCACCGTGACATAGAAACTTTTGACAAGAGTTTTGAAATGTCAGGTGTCATAATTTTAGTATGTTTTTTTTTCTAGAGTTGGCAAATTTTATACACCATAGAGAATATTCATAGACAAACGAATCTAAAGCTTCCTATTCACGAAATAAAAGTTTTAATCAGTCGCGGTGTGCCGGGACACATGTGTCCCGGCGGGGCTCAACTGTGATTCACGATGCCGGGATACATGTATCCCGCCAGGAATGAAACGGTAAAATAAAAATGTTTTAAAGTGGGGGCGATTTACGATTATTTATTAAAATATCAAACCATTGCAATTACTACTATTTTACTACGAGTTATCTGATGATTGAAAAAATCGACTTGAAAAGTTTGAAAAAAATAATGTACCAATCGTGGAGGGTATCTATTAGGTATAGCTATTAAGACGTCAACATTTAGTTCCAACAACGATAACATTATTCTTACCTCATTACTTACACACAGACATGACGCCACCTCTTACACGCTACCCGCCACCTCTCATCACGCAGTCCAGCCCCCGCGGTCAGTAATTAGTGGTCGCTACAAAACTTCCGAGTCATTAGATCGGCCGTGCTAATTGCGCGGGATCGCCCCTCGCTTTGTACCCAATTAGTTTGCTACCTAATAGTTGGCAACACTGCGTCACGGGGTTGGTAATGCCATGTCAGATGTGTTTCTTATCTGCGGAGGGTTTAGGGTTAATAGTAGGTTTTGGTAAAGCTTGGTTGGTTTTCTTTGAAGCTAATTAAACAGGGAAGCAGATTAGAAATCAACATAACCGACCACCTATTTGCAGTTATTCTGAAATTCACTAACTAAAGCTTGAAATTGACTGTTCAAATTATGAAGATTTTTTTATACTTTGTTCTCAATTACTTTGCTACCAGTTGGCAACACTGCTTCACGGGGTCGGTAATGCCACGTCAGACGTGTTTCTTATCTGCGGAGGTTTTAGGGTTAATAGTAGGTTTTGGCAGAAACAAATTAGAAATAAACAACTGACTAACTTCTTTTCAGTTTTTGTTTGTAATTATCTATGCAAAATAAATCAAAGTCTTTTTGAAGATTTTTTCATACTCTGTTCCCAATTAGTTTGCTACCTAATAGTTAGCAGCACTGTGTCACGGGGTCGGTAATGCATTGGCATTAGTGTGTTAATTTTTGTACCTCTATATTTACAAAGTTGTATGAAACTGTGATTAAATTATGGTTTCAGATTCAGATGATTAGTGCATACTTTTTTACTGAAATATAATAAAATTTATTCAGAGAATAAAAACGAAATCCGTGTTAAACAGTATACTAAATCGCAGCCATTATCACTTTATTTCTAACAAGAAACCTAGTTTCCTCAAGTGGGTCATAGCAGTAACACTAGATTTTTTTCCAATTTAAACGCTATTTCTACATTAACTTTACTAATTACCCAATTAAAGAATAGGTAGGTACTATTTCGTACAAATTACAGGAACCATTACAGTCGTACAATCAGTGGGCGTCCCATTTTTAGCTATAAAGCTATCCCATTCACGGTGCCAGGCCATTAGTTGTGTTTAGTAAGATTTGTGAGCACTAGCCGAGCGCTGTGAATGGGACAGGGTCAAGACTGGCGCCGAGGCGACGGCGATGCGATGTTTGACTTGGATTTTAAGGAGATGGATACGAACTAGGATTAAGGCTGTAGCTTGGTACAGGCATACCATCTTTTTGGTTTATAGTTTGATGACATATTTTATACGTGTACGTATAATGTAAGGGCTAGTGTGAGATAGCTGTGTAAATTAAACCTGGAAATTATTAATTTTTTGAACAAAATCTTCAAAAAATTAATAAGTTATTGAAATATGTAGTATGTTCAAATTCAACCGGAAATACTGCTTTACCAACATTACCGTGAGACCCACTTTCTACGACGCATATCATTATTTTCTTCTAACCGAGTGAATCAATCCTTTTCAAAATATCAATCCAATACGTCGACTGGATAAATAACCTAGAGACCGAGGCATATATTTTCACTGAACCACAATTATTTTCGCAAGAAATAAAATAAACGCAATATCTGAAAATAGGTTAATATATTCATCATCATTATGCATATCTCGAAATCGCGAGAAAGAAAATCTGGTGTTTAGTACATTTTGTCGAGTCGTGATAAAATTAATGTAGTTGATCTTTTTTAATAACTTTGATATTTTACATAACAGTTTTAACCGTTTAATCTGTCAGGCTCTATTGGGGCCAAGTTGTACTGTCTTACGCGCTGACAGATTAAAAACAGTTTTATTCGATTTTTGAGTATCGCCCTTTGACTGAATGAAATTTTCGACTGTGACATATACAAGGAAATATCAGTGACTAAATTCTTATCCAGTTCATTTCACATTCTGCATACCGTCAAACGTTCGTCGTAGCCAATGAGTGGTCTCGTAGCAACCGAACGTCGCAGCACTAGAGATGTGCTGCTACGCCGTAGCGCCGTAGCGCCAAAGCCGGCACTGCGCGTAATTTATCGTCTCGTATCGGAAACGCCTCCGTGGTGCACCACTAATATATTGCTATCTAGGATAAAAGTAAGAATAAATGGACGAACGTTTAACTATTGATGTAGGTAGAAAGGAATTGGAAAAGAAAATCTTCTGTGGTATGGGTTTTTCCTGAAAGATTATACAGACGTGTACCTATTATATCCATATTTCGCCAGTTATTTTTAAGTCATATGTAATAGAGTGGTAGCTTTATGCCGTAAACTGGACATAAATCCATACTCCTGGCTATAGCTGAGAAAATTCGGATGGAAAAATTCAATATCACTGTGCCTGATCCGGGAAACGAACTCAGGATCTCATGGTCAGCAGTAGCACTTGCGCCAGCAAGAATAACGAGGCAAAAAAAAGTAGAATAATAATTGAAGTATGGATTTTGCGGCTGCTATTTTACTAAGAGCCAAATGAAAAGCACCTTACAACTCTGGTAGTACTATTTCTCTATTCCAGAACTCGTTTCATCGTCCAGTCCAAAACTTTTATCATCAAAACATTTTCCTCCAACATACTTGATCAATTCTTCAAAAACTTCGTCTATTTACCATACCCTTCCAAACGCCGGATTTACGTCCACACTTCAAAACTTGGAGGCCTCTTTAAAACTACAAACTATTTGGCCATGTCCGTCCTACTTTATGAAAGGGCCTCCGTTCATAGACAGTGACGATAAGGCCTTTATAAGGCGTCCCGCACATGGGCGACGAGCCACCATTAATATCAATCACCGTGCGTCGTGTTCTCTCAATAGGACGTGTGATAACGGCCTATAGAAAGGTCGCGATGAAAGAAAGTTTGTAGTCGAAAATGTCGGGCTCCGGATTTAGACGGTTTCTGTGTTAATAGTGTTTGTAGCGGTTAAGGGTTTTTCTTCTTTTTTGGGTCAAGTTAGTTATACTTTTAGGATAACATACAAGGAGATTTTCAGTATCGTTGGTAGTATTTTAGGCGATATAAAAAGGCCTCGTTAGTTAACCTTTTCTATAGGTTCAATCATAAAATAAAATATATACATAGTGGAAACAGTTACCTACCTTGTTTATTTTAAAAACAGCTTTAGCTTGATTGCGTCTTTCAAATAAGAATTAGCATAAAACAGAAAATCTAAATTTTTCTTCCATCTCGCCATTTCTTCCTAATTAAAACATAAATATTAAACATTCACGTAAACAATTAATTCCGACAACAGTAAAACAATAATTACAAGTGAAGTAATTAAATCAGGCGATGGCGGAACTCGTCAAATTTTACGATAACTCATAAATTCAATCGCGAATTTAGTGCCGTCTTATAATTCAGAGAGGTACTGGCTCGTGAAGTGGCCCCTACCAGGGGAACTAGAGGGGACTGGTCAGTTATATGCACATGACAAGGAATATTAGAATAGCACTGGCTAGAAGTTTTAATTTATTAAGACTAAAAATACACCCACAGACACACACGGGGAAGTCCAGTAAAGAGAGGCCACTTCCAAAACAAGGAATAATCAAATTTGTCGGGCTATAAGAGGATAAACTTACTTGATGAAATACATAAAATAGTTTGGTATAGCACTTCAGTATAACTCTTTAATATGACTGTAATTTATGGAATACTTTTGCCATCTTTTAAAACCCAAAGGTAGTTCAATGGATATTTTGAATTTTTCCTGCCTTGAATCTATAATGTAAAAATTAATCGCTGAATGTGTTGCTAAGCGCAAATCACGAGAACAGCTGAACCGATTTCGCTAATTATTTTTTTGTTGTGTTTGTTATTGTCAGGAGAAGGTTCTTATGAAAGAAAAAATAAGAAAGTTGCCACTTGACGGGAGCGAAGCCGCGGGGGACAGCTAGTAAAAGTATATTTTTCTAAAATCTTCCAGTATACTGTTCGTCATAAAACCTGAAATAAGTATCCACATTATCGAGTAAACAAGTAAGATACTAAACTTCTCAAGTCATTGACCATACTTTACATTATTCCCTATTAATGGGCTCGAACTTGACCACACACTACTTATGATGATGTAGTCGACGGTGGATGTGGCAAACGAAGTTAGAAGCTCATGGAGCCATTCGGAGAATTATTAAAAACAACCGGTCTATAGCGAGTCGGACTCCCGCACCGATGGTTCCGTAACATAATAATTTATAAAACGTGAAATGGTTTTAAATTATCATCGGCGAGACTTATATTCGTCAGAACATTAACTATGCGGCCGAATAAAATGGAAAATTGTTTGAACATGTGCAAATAGTGTTCTTTCATATGATACCCCACAGGCCCTAGTAGCCACTTCATTTCCTTTCAGTCGCTGTTGCAATAAATATAATAATATGCATTTTTATTTCTTTCTAATTTGCAAAATATGTAGTTGAGCAACCGTCATCTAAAACTATTCTAAATGTCAACTTCAGCATAGTAGTTCTTGAGATATCCAGCTGTGACAGACGGATAGACTTAATCACACGTAAGGGTTCCTTTTTACCATTTTGGTACAGAATCCTAAAAAGAACCTAACGAGCTCACCTAGCTTAGCGATTTCACACGTACAGTGATACCTTGACCACTAGTACGGCCCTCAAGTCTCCGAATCGTATTTATGCGTCTGAGATCGCGCATCCCCGTTCATAAATAACGTCGAATGGCACGATACTACAATTTATGCGCGCACCGCAACACTGCACTGCGATCGGAAGCACAACGAATTAACTGCACTTCTTATGTAAACCTAGCGGGTATGTAAAATTTACAGTTCACATATTTTACGTAGTGTGTGAACTGTATGTAAAATTTGTAGTGTTGAAGTAGGTTTTAGGGGTGGAGTTGAGGAAACGGCTGTCTGAATTATGCTATCATGATTTGGAAACGAATTTATGGGTGTTCAGAAGTAAAATTGTTCAGAGAAAATACCGACTGTTAGTCACGTACTTATGGCACCGTTTAGTTCAATGTGAATGAAAAGTAGCTGTACTCGTAGTTGTATTTTAAATAGGTTCTAAAATGGTCGGATTTAAAAGTAAGTATGCATTTTCATTCTCACAGAATTTCGTTTGATGAGTAGCCTTTTCGCTAATCTCGCCATTGTACGAAATAACGTTTGTTAACTCAATGTTATATTAGAATTAGTATACACCTACAGTACACTCTTATAATACACTAGCATTTCACCCGTGACTTCGTTCGAGCGGCTTTATTATTGCAATTTTCGTAGGGATCTCCATTTTTCTTTTAAATAAATTATAGCCTATGCATGCTACTTCCTGATAATTAAGTTTTCTATCAGTGTAAAAATGGTTAAAATCAGTCGAATATTTTTGGAGTCAATTCGGTACAAACAAAAACAAACGAAAAAACTTTCCTCTTTATAATATTAGTATAATATAACTATAGACGAATGAAATCTTTTAGATAAAAGTTTTGTTCCTTCAATAATAACTCAGAAACTTTTCAACAAATTCCCCAAAATTTGCCTTTACCATCCATTTCTAATCCTACCCCTTCCTTGACAGTCCCATGACATTTCCCATACAGCTTGACATTACTTGGCTGGAGCGGGGCGCACCCCATACGGACATGAGTCTGCTTTCGATCCACCCCCAATGCTGTCAATACTTAATGATACTTTCCGGTGTCTTCGCATTCTATAAGACGTCTTTCTTGATGTTTTTCGAATAATGCCATTTCCGGTGTTTCGGTTTTTGTGTTTCGTATTGAGTGGCAGTTTGGTTGACCGTAATATTTTGTGGAGTTTTGAGTTGTTCTTTGTAAAAACTCTATATTAATATTATAAAAAGGTAAAGTTTGTGAGATTGTGAGGTTGCAGGGGGTAATTTCTGGATTTTCTGAACGGGTTTTGAAAATTATTTTACCAATAGAAAGCCACGTTATTTGTGAGTGTCATAGGCTATAAATTATCCCAAAAAATACGGCGGTATTTTTTTTGCGGTCAGCTAGTATCTTTATATTTATGAAATTAACCTACAGTACCGTACCGTAGGAACCAACTTCGCCCAATGACCTCGAAGGCTTCAGGAATCCGCTGGATATAAGGCGCAGAAGACCAGTCATAGTGCCTACGGTTGGGGGAAGCCTTTGCCCATCAATGGATGGCTTTCGTCTGAAATTAATATGATGAATTACATAAACAGTTAATCGACAAAAACCACAATACGATGACGGATCATATTCTTCCTTATAACCATGTAATATAATATGATATAAATTGCTTAGTAAGAAGAGTGCTATTGATAGCTGTATCAATTTTATTGATTGACAAGTAACAAGACCAACCCCAAAAGTGATTAACGTATTCGTAAGGCGATATTATGAAAACAGTATATACATCTACAGTTAGTACAAGACCTAAGGTCACAAGGCGGACCGATGACCTGGGAGGGTCGCGGAGCCGATGGATGCGACACTTGGGGGAGGCATATGTCCAGCAGTGGGTGGATGTCTTTCAGCTGATATAATGGTGATGGTAGTAGACAAATATAATAATAAAACAAATCGCCAAGAGCTTCGACCAACACCTCAAGAGGCTCTCGTTGGGCAGCTGGATCAAGGGCTTGATCCAGAAAGCAGTACTCCTGGACATGGCGCGTATAGTGCGGAGGTTCCTCTCTCGGGAGCCCTGACCACCGGTAGCTCGGACCCTGTTCCCGATACCGGTGGGCTACTATTTTTTATTGTTTTATTTTTTATAAGGAATATTTAAAAATGTAAACAATATGTTAGACAAATAAACAAATCATTAATGAGATTTGGATACTTAGAACTATATTATATGTAGATCATTTACTTCACCTTCGACTCATCCAATTGATGTTTAACCTTGTTATGTATTGAAATTTAATCGACGGTTTTTTTCGTATTCATGGCAGGTGAGTCAAATACAACTCTTTTAATAGGACTTAGAATATAGGCCAGCCGTCTATATTTTTGGAATATCTATTAAGGCATTGATTGCAGGTATACAAAGCTCGTGGCTAAATAATAACAGCCGCTCAGGTCGATCTTTAAGGTTAAGTAACGCTTTCCAAGGTTGGTCAGTGGATGGGTGACCATCTTAACATATCGAATTTCCTCCGTGGCTCGGAAAACACGTTAAGCCGTTGTTCCTGGCTGTCATTTGTAGATCTTTGGCAGTCGTTGCGGATTGTCAGAAGGCAGTAAATCTGACTCCAGTCTTACCAAGAAGGACCGTGTTACCCAGTTAATGGGTTGTGTAGGTCTGGTAGGCAGCCGTTCCACGTAAACACTGGTATTCAGCTGAATCCGATTTGACTGGAAGCTGACCCCAATGTAGTTGGGAAAAGGGTAGGCAGATGATGGTGCAGATATACACAACATTTTTAAACCTTTTTCATACAACAAACCCAATTTTACCGTGATGCGTTTTCCGAGAAGTATCTCCTGAATACTATACATCAATCTATGTGTATGTTAACGTAGATATATTTTTGTTTTTACGGTAACATGTAAATTGTGTCTGTCAAACAAATTGATTCGCGTCGGATGAAAGACGCGCTAAAAGGTTGTCGCTCTCGGAAATGGGTGATCGGAGCTTTGTGAGTGAGCACAAATGTGCGGAGAAATATATAGGAGAGAATTTTGTTTATGTTTATGCTAGCGATTTATACAATGGCTTCAATGTACGGAGAGTCTTGGTAAGATATTGGTAAACCGCATATTCTAATTCGCTGCCACCGATATCGAATAATCATTAGGAGCCCGTATTTCTTTTTTATTGAATAATAGTCGTGCCTACCTGTCATGTTTAACCGTTTAGCCTTCCTTATTTAAGAGGTCATAATCTGACTACCTTGTATGTTTAAAAATAAATAAAATTGTTAATTTTAAAACCTAGATTAACATAAAGAATATTTTTATACTTGTTAATGGCTTACAAGGAAGAGTAGATCCTTGGAGGCGGGCTGGAATCATGCGCGACGACTCACAAATTGCTTTGACCGCGGAGAGTCCTCGTCCTACTATCAAAATATAGTCTTTTCAATCACCCCACAGAAAATGTGTCAACAAATAAACATTTTGCAGAACAGCAATAAATAAAACTGCCACAATGACATCGTCTTTAAACCAACAATACTCAAGCACTTCATAAGAAAATCTTCAGAGCACATTGTTTTCTCAGAAAACGTATTATCTTCTAACAAATAGCTTGAATCTCTTGCGAACCGAGAGCTGTTCGTGATATTTCATTTTTCATCTTTCCAGTGATGTTTTTGTACTGTAAGAAAAGTGCAAATGACGCTTACCAAGATTTCCGTGAAAGCAGGTCGCGGTGACACTGCGCTGGTAACAATGAAGTGCGGGGAAGTAGACTAGCGTTTCAGGCAGAGAATTAAATGTAAAATTTTAAACACGTATTTGGTGGGCAAATAAGAAAAAATACTAACGACTTTTATATGATTTCTTCGAAGAGGTTTGATACCTCTTGATAGATTCAATCATTATTATGAATCGATATAATTCCATTTGGCTTTTCCATATTACATTTTGTATCTTCGTTTTTGATTTATTACTAGCTGATGCCAGTGGCTTCGCCCACTTGACAAATAAACCTTACTCGAGAACCACTCTAGCCATTGATGAAAGCATGACAATCGGTGCAGTAGTTTTTGAGTCTATCTCTAACAGACGGGCAGACGCGGCGGAGGACTTTGGTTTTATAATATGTAGTAATTCTCAAATATCTCCAAATGCATAAACCACAATCATTGAAATCATTGAAGTTGCTTTAGAAGAGAAAGAAGTGCAGATATGCGTCCAGGTACGACAAGATTGCAATACTAAAACATAGGAACTACTGAAGCATCCTCCTCTCGCTCAACATCTTTTCCTATTTACAACAATGTAACACAAACACATTTAACAAAACCTAGGACCACAGCCATCAATTAAAATTCCAGTCAGCAGCGTTTGTGTCGCCCGTCTGTCGCCCCACACAGGCAGAGGGGGAATGTTAACAGCATTTGCTCCAAGATTAAGCTATTCACAGACCTTATTGTCTAATTGTCGTATTGTTTGGCGACCTCTTGCGGGAACTGTCTCGCGATACGCCGAGCTGCGCGGCTATCTTTGCCCCGTAAAACATTTAGTTCATTTAATTATGTAGAAAGCAAACGTCTGGATGATTTCGTTGGAATTCTCGAGTCTTGGACGTTAAGGTTATTTAATTAAGTGCTTTTAGATGTTAGATTTTGTTTCTCGGTTGGACTTTTAGGAGGTTTTAATGTCTAAAGAGCGTAATTAATACTTGAATAGTAGTTTAAAATTTGTGAAATTTTTGTTTTACTTTTCAGAAACTTTCGTCTCATTTATCTTGACGTTTTAAATACTTACTCTAATACGTTTTTAGTTATTTTCAAGAAAACCTCCACTCTACTTGGTTCAGTCACCATGACAATGAAAAAAGACTCTCCAGTCGATGACGTACCGTCAAAGGTTGGTCAAGTGGATTATAAATCTTAAGTTTTTGTTAACTTATTTAACTTTTATAGAAAACCCAGTCCCTTAACGATATACTCCAAAACATTAACTTTATCATCATATTTCCCCATCCTCTTAATGTAATATATCAAAAAGAAAAATATTCATTGTTTTTCCGTCAACACTACACAACTCGCCAAACTCTTTGATAAATGAAAGCCCTCATGTATTATCACTGTTTTTCCTTCATTAAGTGCTCATTAATCTTTGTGTTCCTCTTTATAGGATGTATCGACTCGGAGAAGTTCGGGGAGATTCAGAGAGGTTCGGGGAGGTTAGAGACATCCCTTCTCGCGTTCCAGCCATTTCACCGGCAATCTGAGCGGCGATGACGCGGATCTTCTATGCTCTATGAAGCACGGTTGAGGTGTGGTTCCATTGGGAACGGTTTCAAAATAAATAGTTATTTTTTATTCACATTGTAAATTGTTATACTTCCAATAGAAGCCATTACGTCTGAACTAGGTCTGAGTTAGTGTCAGCAGCATGAATTTTAAGTTGAGTTTTTTATTATGCATTTTACTTCTTCTCGCTCGCGTAATTTGGTTTTGAAGCTATGTAGTTCGCGTTCAAACGCAAGGATTGGAAATAATTCTTCTTAAAGTCATCTGAAACAATGAAATTTATTATGATTATAAATTACCTTTACGTTGTCGTTATTTATCACAGGTGAATAAAATTGATTTGATTTCGGCTCTAAATATCTCAATCATTTTTATTAAAAAAAGTATTTTTTTTAAATGGTTTCTAAATGTGTTGTACATTGCAAATCAGTTAGATAATCCCGATTCCATTATGCAAATTCAATATATTCTTACAGGTAAAACTTGTCTCCACTCGAAGCTGTACCTAGCACCCCACCCCAAGGCTAACGAGCAAAAAGCTCGGCATACTCAGCGGTCCGAATTACCCTGATTCTGGGTAATTACAGAGTACCAACCCTATCCTGAACACTATGTCACGGTGACGCCATTAGGGTAAGCAGAATTGTTGCAAAAGGGCCGTGATTAAAAGGCTGTCCACAAAGGCTGAATCGGTGATTATCAATGCTTTAAAAAGACACTTAATTACCGAAAGCTGTGGGATATGCTAATTTTGTTGTGAGTTTGCGGGTTTGTGAAGTGAAGCGGTGGTACGAGTTTGTAAATCACTTTGTGGCAACATTACGTCGTATATGGGGAACCCTTTTCTTCATTGAACTTTAGCGATTTGTGACGAAGATAAACAGCTGGTGTCAAGATTTATTATATTTATATACAATGTATTTAAACTCTCGAATAAAGTATTTTTGCACATTTTAAATATCATGTTTGAATCGATCAGTTATAACTAATTACAGCATCAGATGCATTTGAAATTAATATCACGTGTGTACAAATAATTTGTATTTCTAATAGACTTTTTTGTATAGCATATTATAAGTCAAAAATAGTTTTTAGAAAACTTATTTTATTCTTTTATGTTAGTCACTTCATCAAGTGACTCACGCAATGCTGATATTAATCTATCATTTGCAATTTACATAGGTGTAATTATGAAAAAGAAAAACAAAACGAATTTCAGTTATGTCCCATCAGTACCTAACATACAAAACCACTTTTATTTATTTATTTACACTTTATTTCAGGCAAATGAAACCCATAAAACACAATACCGCATCATCGCTTACCATCAGTTGAGATGCCTATCAATAGTTAAAACAAAAAAATACTTATATGTACTTGTGTAAGTATATAATAAATTTGCGGACCCGACAGACGTTGTCCTGATAAATAACCTAGAAACCGACTGCAGCGCTGGGCAGATTTGTGAATCTAAACCATCCAGAGTGCCACCCAAACGCATACAAAAAAATTCATTCAAATTGGTCCAGCCGTTTAGGAGGCGTTCAGTGACATACAGTAAAATTATAAATAAAGAAGAAGATAAATAATGAGCATAAAATCAATAACTTTAAACTACTACATTATTTATACAAAAGACTTAAATACATGTAAATATAATAATATATTGACTGCCATTTATTGCAAACTACGTAAAACATAATAAACACATATAGATGATTCTATTTTATATCTTTTCAACACACAACGCACCTAATACCTTTCCAATCTTCTATAATCCAAAAAGCAACGTCCTAGAAATATGCACATGCATTTAATCAGTAGCAGAGCAGACGGCCTTATCTCTCCGGCATCGCGCCCAATTACTGGCTCTACACGCCCCCTAGCGGCGAGGGATGAAGATACCATCCAGATAAAAGCACCCTGCGTTGTACGTCGGATTTATTATTTTGTTGCTAATTGACAATCTGCCAATGTCTAGCAGTTTAAATTATTACTGTTTTATGGTGGTTTTAAATGTTGATTTCGTCAGAGTTTCTAAACCGCCTAAAGGGCCTCTGACATGGTTTATTTTTCGACCGCTATTTGGCGGCCGGGCCCACCGGCTTATACGTTGTTGTCGCTGTGCAATGTTGTTTTGTAATATGTATTTTTCACCGACTTCAAAAAAGGAGGAGGGTTATTTTGGAAGTCGGTGATCAAAAACGAAGAAACTACATCATGTTTCTGGTTTCGTTTTACCATTTTTTTTCCAACTTCCAAAAATAACATATTTTGTATTTAGTAGTGGTTTGATTTGAAAGTCGGTTGTGTTTTTTGCAAATATATTTTGTTTTTTTCGTTAACATTGTGTGGATGCTGTATAAAAGTGTCTACCTAAAGCAACACTTACATAAAATAACCTTTGCTCGTCATTCGTTAAATCCCCGCGATAATAACGCCGAGTAGAGACACAATCGTATAGATTTGGTGATGAATGTGAGAGAACGATAATATCGCTGAGAGAGACTCGCTTGAGGAGGTAGAGACTAACAAGTATTATTTATTATCCTCCTAGCGCCTACCTTTTCCCTTCAATCGTGATTGTTGCCTTTTTTTTTAAACGTTGCCCCGCACTAGGAATTTCTCCTTATCGTGGGCGCGTTTACAAAGTCACATACACAAACAGCCAGACCCGGAACAACTATCTGTAGACCATACAAACATTTGTTCCGTGCGGGAATCGAACCCACGACACGCGACGCAGCAGTCGATCGCTCAACCACTGCGCCAACCGTGCCGTGCCGAATTTAATATTACGTTAGGATTTAATTTTTTGGGTTACACACACAGGATAACCAACGGTTTAGTAATAGGCTTATATTACTAAGACCCCGCTGTCCTTCCGTTCATCCGTCGGTCTGCCAGCAGGCTGTATCTCAACAACCGTATTAAATAGAGTTGAAATTTTAACAGATTGTGCATTTCTATTGACGCTATAACAACAAATAATTAAACTAAACTAAAAATTAAAGGGGGCTCCCATACAAGAAACGTGTTTTTTCTTTCGATTTGTGTTACGGAACCCTTTGTATGCGATTCCAAAGCACTTGACTGTTTTTTTTTTGGTTTCTCATCCAGCCTTCTACCATTCCTATCAGCCCGCCACAGTACAACCTATTTAAGTCAGCTAAAACATAAATACCTAGTATCTTTGTTTGGAAAAATAGATATATGGAAAATACTACAACTATGAAGCCATATAAGTCGTCAACAATCTTCGCAGACATCCTTTGGCGTAGTACGTCACTATTGATCTTCTTACCAAGCTAACAATGACGTCCAAACCACTTGTCTACGTCAATCTTCCCCAATTACGTGTAACACTAACTCAAATATTGCCGGCGATAATCCGGACACGAGCGGCCTAATACCGTGAGTCTTTAAATAAGCCAGACAAATGAGGTTAAGTATGTAAAGAATTAGTGAAACCCCTTATAATTGCCTTACACCGACCCCTGGTTGCAGGGGTGCGAAAGTGCATGCTTTCTGCCTATTACTGTAGTTTTCGCGTTAAGTGCGTGTAAGTGCGTTGGTCATTATTTAGGTGCGTTCATTTTGAACTAAACTTTAAGTTTTAAATTGGGTTCGATCACTGTTTTAGGGTTCCGTACCCAAAAGGTCCTATTCCTAAGACTCCGCTGTCCGTTCGTTGGTCCGTCTATCCGCCTGTCCGTCAGCGGCGTGTATCTTATGAACCGTAATTAGTAACAATTAAAATTTTCAATCAAATCAATCAAAATTTTGTGTTTCTGTGGCCCCTTTAACAAATAATGAAAACAAAAAGGGGCCTCCAAAAGAGAGACATGTTTTTTCGATTTATGATACGGAACCCTTTGTGTACAAGTGCGACTTGCACTTTCAAATGCCAAAAAAACAATCTATTGCTATCTAAGACTACTTAGATATTTTCATTAAGGTTTAAAAACAGTTCAATTACTTATCCCTTTGTTGGTCCAGACCGTGGACTAACCTGGAACCATTGTCTGGGAACCCCGCAGCTATCTTAGCAATAAAAATGTCGGAATTAGTCGTATTTTGAACAGAAAGAATGAATGTAATTCACGGTTATTGGGCCAAGTCTTGAAATTACATGGGAGGAGTTTGGTATTTGCTATTATTTATAGCGAATTTTTAGGACACAAACGACAACGGTTAGCATTTATATCAGTAGTTACCTACCAATAGAATATGTAAATCAAAAATCATGGCACATGGACAAGGATAGGCCTTTACTCGCAAAACGTTTTCGGAACACTTTCTTAGTGCGTACGGCTTAGGAGTGGAATTTTCTGCCGGAGTCTGTATTTCCTGATAACTACAAGCTGGGAATCTTAAAGTCAAGAGTGAAAAGGTTACTTTTCCAATTCAATCAAAAATTCAATTCAATTCCATTAAATTTCTTATATTTTGATATTTCGACAATCGCTTTCCCTCCCCACTCGTGCGCTGTGCGGTGTCAATTATATCGCTCTGTTTTTATAAATTCGGAAATCGCGTTGCGTGTTTGTTTTAAGGCTTGTGAATTGCTTTCCGGTGTGCCTTAGTGTTTTAAGTGCGTGTTTTGTAAGTTTTTAAAGGTGTTTGTTTATTCATTTATTAGTAATTAGTCAATTTCTCCAGCCATCGGTAAGTTCATTTATTTTCTCTTTGTGTGGGTAACGCGAAATAACTTTATCGATCGTTATTTATCTGTTTCGTTTTTGTTTTATTTCATTCAATCGCGTCCTAATACGTTTATTTAGTGTTTTTCGCCGTTAATGATGATGTCAACAAACGATGATCCGCCGGATCGAGGCGGAGAAATATTTCGTAGAAATACTAAAACCCAAAGGTCGCCCGTGGCAACCTCCGCTAGTTCTAAACGCTTGTTCAGTGAACTGTCTCCAACGTACAGTTCACCCGATGACAGGTCAAAACGGCTTCACCAAACATCCGAAACCGTGGAAAGATCCTCACCCTTTTTAAATATAAGTAATGCGAGCAATACTGATTATTGCGACTTAGTTTCCGAGGCGTCGGCATACCTGTCTAAAATTAACGACTTGGTCAATGATCAGGGGTCGCGCATTAACGTTGCAAATAAATCTGCCATCATGGACATGACGCAGCGAATTACGGGCATTGTTTCTATGCTAGCAATAAAATCGTCGTGCAACGAGACGAAGTTAGCCAGAACGGAACGCGAATTAGAAAAGGTTAGGTCGATTAACGCTGTCAATCCTAATCCTGTCGGTAACAACAATTGTAAAATTTCATATGCGGACTCGTTGAAACTACGTTTACCAAAAGTGGCGCCAGCGATTATGGAATCTCGTCCACCGTTACCTTGTGTGGTGGCTTATCCGACCGCGGCTCGATCAGCTGATTATAGCACCTCGTCCGCGACAAAACAAGCGCTTATGAAGGCAATTAAACCTAGTGATGACGGTTTCCAAATAGTAGGCGTGAAAAAAACCGCGAAATCCGGTGTTGTATTACGCGTCGCTAATGAAAATTAGCTAAAAAAATTGGAATCGGTAGAAGCAATCAAGGCCGCTGGTTTACGTCTAGAAAAACCAAAAGGTAGACGCCCTCGAGTGTTGGTTAAGGATGTACCATCTTCAATGGAAGATGGCTCTTTTTTGATTGCATTATTCCGTCAAAATATCAAAGATGAGCTTCAAATAAAAGAGGATGACTTTATAAAATCTACAAAAATTATCCGTAGGCGCACGTTAGATAACGGTCGTAAATGGATCGGAATTGAAATAGAGCCTGCCGTACGTAAGCACTTAGTGTCTACAAAGGATAAATTATTTATTGATTGGGTTACCTGCCGTTTTATTGATGATGTCGAAGTTGTTCGTTGTTTAAATTGTCAACAGTTTGGTCACGTTAAAAAACACTGCGTTAATAAAGAACCTACCTGTGCTAATTGTTCAGAGGCACATGAAACTAAAGATTGCCCGCACAATGACGACTTAAATTTTAAACCAACTTGCGTGGCGTGTAAACGCTTTAAAAAACCGTGTGATCATCGCTGCGGATCTCAAGAGTGTACAAACTCAAACTCGAACAATTAATCCTAAACACTAATTATTAATAATGGATAGTTTAACCATAGGACAATTAAACCTTCATAACGATAGGGTGGCGACATCTGAGCTGGATAAATTGATTGTGGATTATAATCTAGATATAGTACTTGTTCAGGAACAGTATCAAAACGCGCGCTTGGGTCACAAGATGGTCCAGCTGAACAGCAAGTCACGTGCCGGAATTTATGTTGAGCGTTCTTCGAGCTTTACTGTAACAGCTATACGTAATCTCATGACGCCCCATTGCGCCGTGGCGGAAGTGTCATCGCCTACCTTTAAGGTTTACGTTGTGAGCTGCTACTTTCAGTATTCTGACCCTGTCACTCCTCATATACATAATCTCCGTCACGTCTTGCGGTCGCTCGCGGGCTGCAAGGTTATAGTTGGTGCTGACGTAAATGCATCTTCTTCCCTGTGGTATGGCAAAGTTCGGGCCACTGATTCCGAACGACGTTGTGCTGTTGAGGATTTTATTGCTGAGATGAACTTATCAATCCATAACACCCCAGACGCACCACCTACTTTTTGTAGCCAAATGGGCGAATCTTGTATTGACGTCACACTTTCTAGTGCAGACGTACGCTTGGATAGGTGGCGTGTTCTTCCTGACGCGTCTTGTAGTGATCATCGCCTGATCGTGTACGATTTTGTTCCTATTCTTACTCAAGGTTCTTCACACTTAATTGGAAATTTTAGATATAAGAGTAAAGGCGCGAACTGGGAATTCTTTAGCTCACTTTTTGCTTGTCATGCCAAAGACTTCACTCGCGATGGACTGTCAGCTGAGGAAAGTGCTGAGATAATGTCAGACACTTTCACTTACTGTGCTGACATTGCTATTGGTCGTGCATCTGTGACCAATATTCGTAGATGTGATTGGTGGAGTGACTACCTTGCTGAACAACGTAAGAGCTATCGCAGAGCGCGTAGACAGCTTAATAAGCTTAAAAAACGTAATGTTACCGGAGACGTTTTTAATCTTGCCATAAGTACTTTTAGAGTTGCCAAGTCGCGTTACAGAGCATCGGTTGAAAAATCTAAGGGTAATTTACTCCGGAAAATTGTTGATAAACTTGATAAGGAGGGTCCGTGGTCTCCTTTGTATCACGAGTTTAAGGCTAATAGATCGGTCGACCTTGCATACGTTCAGAACATTAAAGTAAATAATACACATACCACCGGCATTGAAGAAACAACTGATGTTCTGCTTGATTCTCTTATACCAGATGATTCATCAGTAAATGAAAATGAATACCATCAGCAGATCAGGGCGTGGGCCGCGGTACCACCTGAATCACCAGAGTCAGACCTTCCGTCCACTGACGAATTCATAAACGTTGTCAAGAGACTACCTCTCAACAAATCATCCGGTGAAGATAAAATATCTAATAGAATGATTATAGAAGCGTGTAAAACGTCGAGCGATGCGATTTTATCAGTATATAGCCGATGCATTGCGGAAGGTATTTTTCCTCGAATATGGCGACAAGGCTTTATACGCATTATTCCAAAGAGTGGCGACAAGCCCTCGGACGACCCTAAGTCATACCGGCCCATAACACTACTCCCATCTTTGGGAAAACTTTTAGAGCGACTGATTGTTCCGCGCTTGTTACCGAACGGACCTAAATTTCATAAAAATCAATACGGTTTTACTATTGGAAAATCCACTGTAGATGCGGCTCTATCTGTCCGTAAAATTGTCAACTCATCGGAACATAAATACGTGGTTGGAATCTTTCTCGACATTTCTGGCGCTTTTGATAACGCATGGTGGCCGATGTTACTACTTAAAATGAAAACCCGTGGTTGCTACAAAAACATCTATAATCTGATTTGTTCGTACTTTCTAAATGGCTCCGCGAAACTCAAACTTGGACATCATTCCATTACTAAGTCTCTAACCATGGGATGTCCTCAGGGCTCAGTTATCGGTCCATATATATGGAATTTTGGCTACGATGATTTCCTCGCGCTTCCGCTCCCGTACGGCTGTTCATTAACCGGTTACGCGGACGATGGCTTGCTGCTCATTCAGGCAAGTACTCGGGCTGGACTCGAGAACTTGGCTGACACATGCCTACGTTTAATATCTCAGTGGGGCGATCGAAACCGTCTGACCTTTGCACCGCATAAAACCTATCAACTTCTTTTAAAAGGAAACCTTAAATCCTGGCCTAGTATAAAATTTAATAACGTACCCGTTAAAAGGAAAGAATCCGTGTGCTACCTCGGTATGCTACTAGAAAGAAACTTTTCATTTATTGATCATATAAAAACAGTAGGAGAAAAAGCAAAAAAGAACTTCTACGCCTTGACGAGAATATCAAAGGCTACTTGGGGTCTATCATTTCAAACCCTAAAAACTATATATGGGGCTACTTACTTGGGTTGTATGTGCTACGGGGCACCTGTCTGGGCCGATAGGGCCACCATAGGGGCGGTACGACGTAAATTACTTCAAAACCAGCGTTTGGCTTTGATATTCTTATGCAAGGCGTATAGGACGGTTAGTACTGAAGCCTTACCGGTGCTGGCGGGTGTTCTCCCAGTCGATCTTGAGGTGCAGCGGCGTGCTGCAATGTACTTCTACGCTAGAAAGATCACGGACCCAGAGTTTTTACCGCAACGCGACCGTGCTAAGATCTCTAGATTATTAAAACCCCAGACTGACGTCTGGGAGGCACTTTTATGCGAATGGCAATGTAGGTGGGAAGATTCCATCAAGGGCCGACACCTCCACCAGTTTTTTCCATCCGTTCGTGAGCGGCTGGAGAAGACATGGCTGGAGGTGGATCACTGTGTTGCCCAATTTCTCACAGGTCATGGCAACTTTAAGAGTAAATTATTTTCCTTTAGGCTTGTGGCCTCACCTTTATGTCAATGCTCTACAGCTGACCTTGAATACGAACAATCCGCACATCACATCTTGTGGGAGTGTATTCTTTGGCAGACTGAACGTAATGTTATGTTAGATAGTATTCAGGTCAAATCTGGAGTAGTTTACTATACGGACCTTGTAGAAACCAGAACAAATTTCCGTGCGTTCAGGCGATTTTGCCATACCTATTACTGGAATCAAAAGTAGCTCACAATTTAGGACCCATTAGTTTAAATGTTAATATATAATCCGTGGTGCTTGGGCCTGGGTGGATTATACAACTGGGCCTAACCCAGTTGTATATGTCCCTTGGTGCCTATTGGCCTAGCTCTAATCTGTCTCCTGCTTGATATGGAGGGAAGTGGAAATTATATTTATTTTTCCTACTCCTCCGCTGTACTCTTCTGATTAATTTCGTTGCGGGATCCAAGACAGTTGAATCGTTTCTCCGGGACTCGTCGGGTTTCATTAACTCGGCGTTTTTCTGGTGGTCGCCACTGTTGATTCTGGCTTTCAGGAGTTGCAGTGGTTGGGAATGTGTGGCGGGCTTGTCCCAAAAAAAAAAAAAAAAAAAAAAAATTTCGACAATCGCATTCGTTTATAGAATGGCACTTTGTTTAGAGCCTCAGGGAAACGATTTAACTGTCTCACTGTGTAACCTTACCAGCATAACATCTAAAATATAACGTGTACCCAACATGAAACGTCCAATATTCAGATAATAAACCTATACAATGTTATCTTAGTCGCCCCAATTCGCGAATACGTCGCGTCCACCCCATTAGACATTCTTACATACAGCCTATTACACAAACTTATAACATGCAACTGTCAAATCGAAAACCATTTCATTCACAACCTTGGTGTTATAACCACAGAGATGTGTATCAAAGTTTTGAGCGGCAAAGTTAAGTTGGAATGTTCTCGTATCATATGACATTGACCGTTGTGGAGGGTAGAGATGAGTCACCGGTCGAAATAAGGGAAAGTTGCGGACGTACTGAAAGCTTCTTCCAGACGAAGATATAAATGTTAATAGGTTACGTGTTTTTATTGTTATAATCCGGTGATGACTGTCTGGAACGGTCTTTGTGTCTGTAGTTTATGAGGCGGATTGTGTAAGGAATATTGGAGACGGAGGCAGATGGCTTAGTCGTAATAGATAAATGTTAGAGTATTGATCTGGATATAATTCAGCTTCTCATATCTTTGCTTAGACTGCCTTTATTTGAGAATTAGCATAAAAGGTTTATTAAATCGCAAAATAAGAAAAAAGATAACATGTTTTTTGTCGCACAGGTCAAGCAACAAAATAAACTAAATAACTAATAACGTATGCTGCGGTATGTTTTAAAAAACCTCACGCTAGACAGTATTCAGCTATAACCTGTAACTTAAGCTAGATAGTCAGCCTATGGAGTTCCTACAGTGCTGCCTCGGTTCTTGCTTTTTTAAAATTAATTACTTACGAGTGAAAAAAGAGCAGTGTTCGATGACAAGGCAGGAATTGTTAGAAGAAAGTTTGGTGGAATACAACCTTTTACAGGTCGTTTTAAACTGTCAAGGATTACGGTTTGTTCAGCAAAAGCTAATTTAATTAATCCTTATTAAGCTAGTTTATAATACGAAAAAAAAACGAATAAAACCACCAAACAACATAATAATGAAATAATAAACTCATTCTCCCCAACCCGGCAGTAAATGAGATATCGATTATAACAGAATTTGCGTCTCACCGCACTCTATAATAGAGAGGTCTTCTGCGTCGGAACTATCGACAAAAACCCACAAATGATTTGCAATTATGCAGTCTCAATGGACTTATTACATCAATAGAGGGGGACCGCTGGGCGCCCGCGCCGGGGAGCTAGCAACAATTGAATTTTAACGACCTCTATAATACTGCGGACATACGGACTAGAAATGTGAAAGGTATAGGAGAATTTGCATATAAATACATAGGTATTCTATGTCATTTGTATTATGTAGTCCTCCGCTGTTCTTTTGTAATTAATTTCACAGCGGAATCCAAAACAGTTGAACTGTTTCTCCAGGAGTCGTCGATCTTCATTGACTCGGCGCTTTTCTGGTACACGCAAATGTTCATTTTGTTTTTAAGAGTTGCAGTGGTTGAGAATAGTGTAGTGGGCCTGTCCCAAAAAAAGTAAAATAAGACTGATGAGAGTCAATGGTTTTCTTTGCTTATTACGTATTTTTCTACGTGTCGAGGTGAGCGGTTAGCACTGTGATAGTCAAATTTTTGCATCAAACTTCGCAACGGAAATAGTGGCTACCTAATTCCAAGGATAGCTTATACTTGTCGCGGGACTATTCGAAAGGGATACCGTGGCTCCGGAACACAAAGGGCACTGAAGGAACATGGATGGGTTTTAGTCAGTAAAAGTCTGACAGGATGATTTCCCATCCATCCATCATAAAAAAAGGATAGCTTATACTTTAGAAAATTTTATAGCAATCACATCCTGGGCCAATTCTATTAAGTTTTAAACAACTTTCGCATTCGCATGTCAATCTCAAACTGTCAAAAAAGCCATAATTTTCATACATTTTTGACAGTTTGCGATTGAGATGCGAATGTGAAAATTAGTAGAATTGGCACTCAGATTAAATATGACTTATTTCAAATAGTATTTTTTAAGTGTTTTTTTTATCGTAATGGCGGGCTCCTGCGAAACGTCTACATAGTTGGACAAAAAAGGTTGTTTTCTATGGACAGGAACCAGTTTTAACCTCGACAGTCCACTGAAAGATGATTCTAAACAGGAAAATTTAATATACCATGTCCAACTAACACCATTACAACCGACACGACAGTGTGTCCGCTCGAAGATTCGGTCACAGATGGCGGTCCAGATTTCTGCTGGCACGACGATCCTATTTGTGACGAAAGAACCGAGAAAATGGGCTTAACATAAACGTTAATACATAATTTATATGGCTTTAAGCTCGTTACATTGACTTAGGTCCCTTTGATGTGGACTCTCTTCGAGTTTTCATCGAATCATAATAGATTATAATCGATCGGTTCAAACTTATAAGGGTTGTAATTGTTCATGTCATGTAAATAGGGGGTGAATGGGGTTTTTAAAAATTGATTGTATGAAATTGATAAAAATCTACGATAAGCTCAGCGTGTATCGGTGTGGAAAATTGATTCTTTTGCAAGTTATGTGTCACAAAATAAAATCCGTACGGCTTCGATAGATTACAAGCTCTACGAATTTTATTATGTGGCAATGACCTATCGACTGTCGATTAATAGCTTTAGAAACCCTTTTATTGATTGAAGAAGATGAATCAGAATCCGGATTAACTTAGTACATTAGTGTCAAATTGGATTCTTAAATTCATAATAATATACTAGCAGATAAAACAGTGTCCGTTAGAGCCATTTCTACTATTTTTTTAACAACTTTCGCATTCGCATATCAATCGCAAACTGTCAAAAAAGCCTTAATTTTCATACATTTCTGACAAATTGCGATTGAGATGCGAATGTGAAATTTAGTAGAATTGGCACTCTTATATATGAAACTGATAAAAGATTTTGAAAAAGAACAGACGAACAAAAGTTGAATCATAAAATAAGGGATGAATACTATGGGTGTCACCACTGCGAGGATCGACCGGAGGACACGGTAGAGCACACTGTGCAGGTGTGCCCCGCTTGGGCGGCGCACCGCCGTGTCCTCGAAACGGCGATCGGCGGCGACCTCTCGCGTCCGGCCCTGGTCCAAGCCATGGTCCGGAGCGAGACGGAATGGGACGCCGTTGCCTCCTTCTGCGAAGCAGTCATACTAGCGAAGGAGGTGGCGGAGCGGGAGAGGAGACCCTCTCGTCCCGGCCGCCGTGGTGGACGCCGCGGGCGTCGGGGGCCACCTGGTGACCTCCGGCCACCGTAGGCGCGGGCCTGTGGACGGCGAGCTATGGGTGGCTCGCCGTCCGTCTGTCTAGTGACGACAGGCCGTGTCGACGGCGCGTTAGTGTTCCACGCGCGCCTCAAAGAGAGTCAGCAACACAGAGGGGCCCGAAAGGGCCGACGCCTGCCGGAGTCGCGGGATTATTCGCAAGAGACACCGTGGCTCCGGAACACAAAGGGCAATGAAGGAACATGGATGGGTTTTAGTCAGTAGAAGTCTGACACTCCCGCCCGCTACACCCAGAGCGGGAGGAGTCATTGGATGATTTCCCATCCCAAAAAAAAAAAAAGGGATGAATACTATATTATGGAAGTTCATCGCACGGCTTTTTTTTGGGACAAGCTATTCAACAAGACAGACAACACATTCCCAACCACTGCAACTCCTGAAAGCCAGAATCAACAGTGGCGACCACTCGCACGGCTTGTATTAAAATATCGCGTGGTAGTATTTCCGCAGTTAAAACCTATTTCGGGCAATAACGATATGAATAAATGTGTCACGAATCAGTCCTATTTATTAGCCAAATAAATAAAACGCACGATTCAAAATTCTAGTCACACGCGGAGCATGTCCCAGAATAATGTCACACAAAAACTGTTCTCCAATTAGTGCGCAATTCAGTACAAAAAGGGGACAAATTAAGGGTCGTAATTATAATCAATTAGATTGGGTTGCGCGCGCGCACGTGCGACGCACGCGCCGTCTAACGAGTGACTGCGGACTTACGTCGATGATCATGTGTCAAAGTGAGATGTCAAAGAAAATATCGTTACTGTTTGAAGATTAAGAGGCTGAGGAAGGGTAGTTAGTGTGCTTTTAGTTTACCTACTCGTGTGTTTTGTAGTGGAAAAAGAGGGTAGTAATTTTTGTTGGGTTCTTTTGATTTTTTGACGTGGTAAATGTTACAGTGCTTCTCTATACAGTTTTCACTCAGATTGATCAAATCTGCCCCACCGTGCAATAGCGTTATAGATCTTCAAGGAGAAAAAATCATAAGAAGTCAGCTTTACTAGATTGTGAGCAGAAAAATTAGAAGATAAATAGCTCTAAATATGAATAATTAAGTTCTAATTAAAATTAAATTTTATTGGATAATTAACTTTTATGAAGCCCCCTCCTCAAAAACATAAAAAATACTGTTCTATACCTATACATAGAAACGTAGTCCGTCTCATTAAAACAATAACCTATAACGAGACTTAATGGGAAATTCACGCCCCATGAGTCAGTTTTTGTTAATGAGTCAATCGTAAAGGAAAAGTGACGTCAAACACTCGCACCCCATAATAGATCTAAGTTACGTTGGAATAAGTTTAGTTTTGAAGAAAATTCTTGATTAACCAACGCCCTTATAAGAAAATATTGAAGTTAAATTATAGTACAAATCTAGCAAACAAAGGAATGACAAAATTATCAAATTATTACCCTATTCACAAAAACGTGTTTTATATTTTTATTTTGAACAACCGATCTTTAACAAGTTTACCAAGTGCTCAAAAAGTCAAAAACTTTCCCATAGAATTTAAAACAATGCAGCCCCAATTTCGGTTCTGAAACTTTTACCAAACTGAGATTTTTTGGCACAATAGCTGTTCTTTAGAACAATCAAACACGACACGACTCGACACGTGTCCATCACACTCAGTGAGTCGTTCAGTAATGAGTGAACGGTGAACGAATGTGAATGGGAACGATGACGTCACTCAGTGTCGGACACTTTTGCAAGCGTGACCGTATTGTGCTTGCGGCATTTTTGGGGACCAACTATTGTAAATTGTGGGCTACTCGAAAATAGTTCTTAGAGATCCATCTTCAGAAAGAAATATTCATGGGTACAATCTTCAAGATATTATTTTCCCGACAAAGCTTTATCCTACCAAAGATTTTTTCATCGATTTCCTTCTTTGGTTCTGGTGAACTGGTTTAAAAAACTTCTAATTTCCCTAAATTTTGACAGATTGCGACTGAGAAGTCAAATTCGACCGTTGGCGTTGCTTGAAAAATTGTAGAATGGGCCATCAAATATATATTTTCAGTCGATTACGAGCATATCAAATAAAAAACCCTTGATGTTTTGATGAAAACTAGTATTTTGATTAGTATATGAGCTAAACAAGCTAGGAAAACTTATATATAAAAAATTAATTGCTTTTAGTCTCGCTAAAATTCGAGAACGCCTGGAACGATTGCTATAATTCTTTTTTTGTTGTGTTTGTTATTGTCAGGAAATGGTTCTTATGAAAGAAAAAATAAGAAAGTTGCAGTTGACGGGAGCGAAGCCGCGGGGACAGGTAGTATTTAAATTAAAGACGGAGCGTGTAAACGTAACAGTTGTATTCGGAGCAGCAAAAACGGTAGGAACGAAAAGTACAGCGCGCCATCTGACGTTTGATATAGACAGACTATAGAATGCGATCACAAAATATTTAAAACTAAGTTGCATGGACTGCGTTCACATTTCAACATGTTTTACATTGATTTCTCAAAGCGCCTAACGTCTATTTTTGAAGTCCTCGGGATACAAACTCAATTAAAACAAATTCCCTCAAGATAATTATTAGAATTCCGTACTACGGCACACGGCACAGGATACAAGGTACAGGGTACGCGGTATAGGGCACAGAGTACAGGGTGCCTTCTGCACTTCGCACGTATAATTCCAGTAATTTTCGAGCCCATTGGCCGGGAAAATATGAATTTGCCAGCGATAGTTCAAAGAGCTTAGAGAATTAACTTGACGAGTATCATTTGTAATTATGAGCTTGTAAAGAGGATGGTATGAAGAGTTGAGTATGTAAGGTTGAAGAAGAAAATTGTAATTTTCAATGGTGAAAGTTGACAAAGATAAAGGTTGACTGGTAGAGAATGCCTTGTTGCATTAAGTCCGCCCATGTACCACTATTGTGCATAAAGTCTAAATAAATAAATAAATAAATAGAGATAGAAAGGTAGGTATTAAATGTTCAGGGATTCAATAAACTAATGAAAAACAAAAATTAAAAAAAAGCATTTATACGTCTTGGATGGTCCCCCATATTTTAGATTTAACGATTTGACGTTGTATTAATTTTTGTATTCTCCTCAGCAAGCCTTTTCATTTGATAGCCATACTGTGGTAGTACAGAAAAAATAACTAGTCCGCCATCTTGGAATTAGAATGACGTCACATGGCTAAGCATGCATTGTCATTCAAAACAAACGTGTATATCTATTTCAGCTCAATCGGTTAAAGATAACTGATTTAAAAATCAGTTGCAAGATTCCACCCGGACAAACATACATTGCAAAGGGATATTATGAGATGGTGCATTGTGTTCCTTAGTATTTTTTGGCGTGGACGAGCTCGTGTGCAAAATAATAAATGCTTTACGGGACGATTGTCAATGGCTTGCTTGATATATTATACTACTTCCTACTCATAATATAAATGCGAAATTTTGTGAGGATGGATGGATGTTTGTTACTCTTTCATGTCAGAACATCTCAAAAGGTTCTTCATGAAATTTAGCTGAGAGGTAGGTTTATAGTCTGGAATATCACATAAGATATTTATTTCGTCATACACGCGGGTAGAACTACGGGCGATAGTAACAGTATCAAATAATTTAAAGATATTATTACATAAAACGCAATACTGATGAAAGGTTCAACTTTAATTCTCGCAATTAAACTCTACCGTTATTTAACTTCATCCCTAGGCTTACCGTTCCGAAGTATTTAGTTACTCTCTAGTAATAGAGCTAAAATTTACCGCTTTTGCTTTGCATCTACTTTGATAAGATACTTCTTGAACTTGGGGAGTATTCATTTCAAGTCAGAAGTATTGCAGCATTGGATATAAAACATAACTATAAATATACAATACTGGGTAATTAACGATTTTATACAAGCTTATAAAAAATCATCGAAGCTAAAACTAAATTATCGAAGCATTGATGATTCGAAGATTAAGTTTTACAATATCGATGACATAATTGTACAGTAAACAAAGTTTGGTATGCAAGCAGATAACTTTGCGACCACTTTTTAACAATGTTGTGTGTGCTGAGTAGAAAATTATTGTACACCAGAATCATAAGCATGTCTTTAGCTTAATTACAAATTATTATGCACTCGTTAGAAATACATATTGGCAGTGCAGTTGAAAAGAACTCTTCGACCTCATCCCACCAGCCCCCTTCTACCATCAGACATCCAGACGCACTGCAACTTACCATTCCTACCACTAGGTAGGGATGGTAAGTTGCAGTGCATCTCAAGTAATGAAAGATATATAACAAACAATTCAATAATAATTACTATAAGACAGACATTCTTATAAAGAAAAAAAAAAATAATTATTGTATTATGAGTACAAAACAAAAAAAATAATAAAAAATAATACACAAAAAAAGAGGGTGAGCATCTCTTCCAGACATTAAAACCGCGCAAAAGTGGACCCCCGCGGCTGTGACTGTGGAGCAGGACCGGCACTAAGCGTTTCCAAACGTCATTTATAATGCGCACAGCAAAAGAGTGGAACTCTCTGCCTGCGTCTGTGTTTCCGAACGCTTACAACCCTAATATCTTCAAAGTTAGAGTGAACAGAGCCTTCTGGGTAAACTCGCTCCATTGTAGACTTTGTCTCTGTCATCTCTGACCAAGACTAGATCCAAGAACAAACCGATCCAAGAAAAAACAAAAAAAAAAAAATGCCTTTGTGCAAAATAACTTTGCTGACTGTACAAGGAGCTCGTGGCCGAATACAGGTCGATGTTCGATGGTAAGCGATGCTTGTCGAGGTCGATCTGTGGACGGGTGCTTTTCCATGCCTCGGAAAACACGTTAAGCTTTTGGGAGCTAAAAGGCCACTTTAGGAGAATCATAATATTAATCACACAAAAATCTGTAAAATTTAATTTTCATCTTTATTACCAACGCATTAGGTTCAAGGTAGATTTGACAGTGACGGGTAGCGTGATTTGTTTTCTGATTCTGCTAAAGTGGTCTTTTTAGACCCGCTGGTCTCGGATGTCATTTGAACATCATTGACAGTCGTTATGGATACTCAGAAGCCAGAATATCTGACACCAGTCTTGCCAACGGGTATTGTGTTACTAAGTTGTGGAGTTCAGAAAAGCAGTTGCTCCATGGTGGTACCCAGTTAGCCTGGGTGTAGCTGAGTACACCCAGCCTGCCTCGCTCCGATGCCTCGCTCCACGCAAATGGACAGGCCATTTGCGTGGAGCGAGGCCACGGAGCGGAGAAATATTAACCAATCATGTCAGTTAAAATGTCACTCACGTGGTGCGAAGATTTTATGCAATTCCATTGATTAAAATTTCTCCGTTTCTCCGCAGACAGACACAGACTGGGAGCCGATCCCAACGTGATAAAAGGCAGATAGATTAAGATCTAAGATCATTCCGCAGCAATGAACAAAAAACTTTTTTTTTTAGGGATGGGAAAAAAAACCCATCCATGTTCCTTCATTGCCCTTTGTGTTCCGGAGCCACGGTGTCTTATGATTGGCCTGAATTTTTCCTCCTAATTTTAATTTCTTAGGAATTTTCCCGAAATACAAATAAACTGGGGTGAATGCAGAACAACAATGACACAAACCACACTTAAATCAACAAATTTTCTGTTACATTCATTTTCCCAAAGAAAAAGATCAGACAGTTCAAAACTCTACATTTTGAAAGAGCGTCTTCCACAAAAATATTTATAGTTTCCTTTTAAAAGAATTCGCCTTTAAAATATTTTCCTCTATTTACAACTGTTTAAGAAGCCTTTCTTGAGAATAAGTTCTGCTGCAGTTAAATTTTTCTCGGTAAACTGGGAGCGAAGTGACTCCTGGCAATATTTTTCAAGTGCAGGTAGAGTTGGTTGTAACGCAGTTTGGAATCGGAAACATTTTTGCTGTGAAAGAAAATGTTTAAAGTAAACTATAAAATCTTGAAATTGGACATGAATAATTTATTGTGTTTGGTCCCTCAGTTTCTAATGTTTCAAAAAAAATCTTTTGTCTTTTTGTGCGCATCAAAGTTTAGAAAAAGAGGCAGGTAACGTCAACTTTTGGTAAAAAGAGTACCCAACGCGTGTATCGTTGTATTTTTTGTGTTTACGTGACAGAAGTAAAAAAAATACGTTCAATATGTTTCGGTAATAGTGGTTTAGTTGGTAAATAGTGTTTTGGTAAGTACTAGTTGGCAGACCAATTTTTTTTTAGGAACGTACCCTATTTATTTGGACCATAACATTCTTCTCTTTTTGTCATCTGAAAAGTCACCTCCTTTCTTGCGATATGGTCTATCAAACAAGCCATTTCTGCAGTGTGATTCTATAAATATGTCGATGTGAACACTATGGCGAAGTGAACGACAAGTGACCTGTCAAACCAACCAAACAAGATAGCATGACAGCTCACTTGTCATTCACTCCACCTAAATGATCACGGTGAGATGTCGACAGAATCGACCGTCTGTTTATTTGAACTTCCCCATACTATAAGAGAAAATTGTAGTTTTAAATATAACATAATGGAAAAATTACAAACAACAGTAAATGATCGTGTCGAACTTCAATTTAGTTGTTAGTGACTTGACGTCGTATCGTTTAGTAAATTGGAGCAATTGACAGTTAAACGACCGATTGAAGTAATTAACCGATCGTTATGGGTAATAGGCCGAAAAGGTTGAGGTGGGGTCCGGTGAGCACGAGGTATCCTTTGTGAACTGTGAATTGTGTCTTAGCGCACTTACAATTTGATATTTAAATTTTTTAGTAGTAATCATTAAAGAGAGGAGCTCGTGGCTAAATGATAACGGCTGCATAGGTCAATCTTCAAGGTTAAGCAACTTTTACCGAGGTTAGTTTGTGGATGGGTGAAGCACGTTAAACTGGTCCTGGCTGTCATTTGGAGATCTTCGGCAGTCGCACGGATAGTTAGAAGTCAGAAAATCTGACACCAGATTCAGAAGCTGTTATTTTTCTAGTTGTAATATAAATTGTCACTTATTCATATTGAATTCCATTTAACAAAAGAAGGTACGTTTTTCATTTTGTCCACAAAGTGAGAGCTTTTGAAACCTATCCTAGTCGCTTCCTCGTATTATTGTTTTTTATATAATTCTAGGTGAGGATAACGATAAAGCAACGAGGATTAGCCAGTCAGTCCAGATCTGATACCAGTCTTGCCAAGAAGTACCGCGTTACTAGGTAATGGGTTGTGGAGGTCTGGTAGGCAGCCGCTCTACGTGAAATACTGGTACTCAGCTGAATCCGGTTTGGCTGGAAGCCGACCCCAATATAGTTGGGAAAAGGCTAGGCAGATGATGAGTAGTCATCAATTTTAGCCTTTGCTTGGAGCCGGCTTTCAGTAGACCGAATCCAGCTGCATTCCAATTTTTGCAAGGAACGATTACTTGACTTTCACACACAACACGGTACCCAAGAATGGTGGTAAATTTTTTGGCTACAGTATAGGTACGTGATGACTGTCAGGTCCACAAATGACTGCTAGGAGTAACTTACTCTCATGGAGAAGTCTCTGTAAGTTATTGATTTTAACCAATCCAAGAAGATTCAAGACCGGGATGGTCGGCGTTCTTTAGGGGAAGCTTACATTCATCAGTAGACTGTAATTGACTGAAATAATAATGATGATGAATCCAAGAACCGACCTCGACAACTTTGCTTAATCTTGAAGATCGACCTGTGTGACTGAATTTACCTTAAGCATGAGCTCCTTTGCACCATTTAATTTAACCTTTTGTCCAAGTTCAAAAGGTTCTCAAATGCGAATAAAAACTGTTTTTTTGAAGTGATAACTTCTAATGGGAAAACCGCTTCGTAACGTAACGCGTTACGGCGCCAGTCAGTCTGGCCAGTTTAAGTTATCACTTCTGTCGGGCGTCCCGAGACGCACATAGTTTTTGTTATTCGTGCAGCGATATGTTTGATAAACGTCAATCAATAGATGCTTTTTCAGCAAGAATTCAGCAATCCATATTTTGACTACCAACAGGCAATTCTTATTAAAAGTCAGATTGAAAACAATTAACTGCATATCTTCACAAGTAAACTAACGAGTCAAGCAAAACTACGACTAATTACACTTACGTTCACGTAAAACGACACCACAAAGTCCAAAGGTAAAACACCATAATCCCAAAGCATAAACGTTTGGTTACAGCTTTGTGCAACCGACCACACGGACATAAATATATGCAGCTAACGGAGACTCTTCGTGCATATAAATGAACCTTTTCAAACGCATGAATTCTTTACTACGGTGAACCTGAACAGTCTATTTCATTGTAAAACATGGAGTTTGAAAGTTTTCTCAAAGCGAGCGGTGTATTTTATTGTCGTTTAGTTGTAAAGGTCAATTGAATGTGCCTGTATATGGTTAGAGGTGTAATAACACTATTCTTCTTGACCTAAAAATACTTTTATTCCTTCTTGATTCCAAAGCAAACAAGCAAGCAAGCAAGCAAGCAGGCAAGCTAGCAAGCAAGCAAGCAAGCAAGCAAGCAAGCTAGCAAGCTTTGCAGTTAAACTTTAGTTTTTTCGAAATTAGAAATAAGTTCCGACTGCTCGTTTGAATTCTATTTAAAAAGTTTTCAGTTAACTTGTTCTCACCGTTTTTCAACTCTAAGTTCCCTACATTTTCTGTCTCAAGTCTGTGACATTGATTGCTGCTGAAATCGCACTGAGTTTTGAATTTGAACGTATTCTAATAACTTTTTTTTTTAGGGATGGGAAATCATCCAATGACTCTTCCAGCTCTGGGTGTAGCGGGAGGGAGTGTCAGACTTCTACTGACTAAAACCCATCCATGTTCCCTCATTGCCATTTGTGTTCCGGAGCCACGGTGTCTCTTGCGAATAATCCCGCGACTCCGGCAGGCGTCGGCCCTTTCGGGCCCCTCTGTGTGCTGACTCTCTTTGAGGCGCGCGTGGAACACTAACGCGCCGTCGACACGGCCTGTCGTCGCTAGACGGACGGACGGCGAGCTACCCATAGCTCGCCGTACGTATTCTAATACCTGATGTCCAATTCTACTAATTTTTAAACAACTTTCGCATTCGCATGTCAATCGCAAACTGTCAAAAAACCTTAATTTTCATACATTTTTGACAAATTGCGATTGAGATGCGAATGCGATGCAAATGTGAAATCAGTTGAATGGGCACGCTCAATTCCAACGAATCTTCTGCATGCGTCTGAAGTTTCATTAAAAATAAATATAACATGTGTTAGAATTAAAATACCATTTGAGCTTACGTTATGATATAATATTTACACGATTCAAGAAATAACATTAGTCTTAGCGTTTTGTTTTCCAAGCGAGACAGTTTTCTTGTTCATGTTCAAATCTCCCAGCAACGTATGATTCTCCAGGTAAAACTCACTAATCTCACTCACAAAAAATCACCCACAGCCACACCCGGGACAAATCTCGTGCAAATATTTCTTCCATATCACTACAAACCCGAGCCACAGTACAAACGCGATGCCATAAACAACGCTTCTAAAGAGCGATACTGAGCAATGTGCAGTAGCCGGTAGATACCTAATCTCGATAGTAATTAGCCGAGATACAGATTTACATTTAGATAAGGGTGGTATTAGCATGCACTGCCCATAACTCTTTCCTTGCGCGCGCGCCGCCTAGCCCTACAACACGTAGGTACGCACGCCTGATGGCTGATTAGCAAAAACCGTACATACGATAGTTCTGCTTTGTGCAAAGCAACGGTTCTCAATTTAACCCCTTGGGAGCATGACTTGCATTCAAGGGGGCAGATACGGGGTTTTTTTGTCGTTGGGGTGAATGCAATTTATTATGAATTGGGTATTGTTTAGGCATAATTATAATGTATTGAGTGAATTGTAAGGGGTTATCGCAATTATTTTAAGGGGTTTGGATATTTAATTTTTTAACGAAGGAGTCAGTAATAATGCTTAATAGGCTGCCTGCACAGTGCTTTTTAACTCGACTTTATGTATCTTTTCATATCAAGAGGTGGTTGACCTCTTCATGCTTTGGTGGCGGTCTAGTGATTTCACGATTAAGTCGAATGAATGAGTAAGTATGTATGTGAACTTGCTCAAAAAGAATTATAATTTTCGATATCTTTCAAAACATCCACGAGGTGACCAATGAATGAATGGTAAATTAATTACAAGCAAACAAAATTATTGCGTACAGAACATTACAAGTGTTGACCCGCTTGTATAAACCAGATAAGTATTTTTTCACACCACCTGCACGAAAACGCCAAATTATTAGCCATGCAAACCTAATCTAAAGTTCGTCATTGTAACCCGCGAGCGGCTCCCGCCCGCCTCCGCTGCTAGGTACAGCGAGCGCAATCCAAATACGTTCCAAATTCAAATCACATTATTGCCCGGTGGGTTATAATGAAATTCAGTACAATATTATTTCTACAAGCTGGAACCGATGCTTCGGACGCGCGACCTGTTCCTTTGGCGTACGCCGACGCGCACCACCACGTTTTCATGGCTAGAGCACAATTAATTTTCTCGCAGTAGGTGTGAAAAGTAGACTATGCTCCTCAGGGATAAAGGTAACTTTGACTTGGACTAGCTTGAATCCGTCGCTGCATTCAGGATTCTTGTATTAACTCCCTCCTTCGCTCGGGAGTTGAACTTTAAACTCCTTCGATACGCTTGGGAGTTAAATCTTTCTTTCATTGAGTTCGGGATTTAATATGACACCCGTGTCATAAAACACTGCTTTACCCCCTCGTTTCATAATCTACTGTTAACTAAGATTTAATTGCTAATACGAGGTTAAATAACAAACATGTATTTCATACATAATAGCTCCGGGTCGGTGACTTACTCAGAGCCTGCAGTCTCGACACAGTTACCGATCGCATACCGATCGAATTCGGTCGAGTCCTAACAAATTGAAAATACTGATATGTGGTAGTCTCAACATTCAAAGCCAGCGAATGTCATCGCTAGCAAATGCCCAACTGAATTTTGTCGGAAAGTTTTGCAAATTTCGGTATGATCTAGTCTCTCAAATCTAGATCTCGTCGTATGATCTAGATCTTGTCGAATTTTGTTGTGTATTTGTTGTCTTGTTGAATCAATGTCGAGACTTCCGGCCCTGAGTTGTTGCAAGCGGTTCTTAGTGGTGGTTTGTAGTTAGAAAAAAAAATTTGTAAGGCTGGTCGAGTCGAAGCTCCAAAGTCTTGAGCACCGACACCGAGTTGCTAGCCTGTCAGTTTTCCACCGGTTGCATTTTGGGAAATGGGGTATTGCATAATTTAATTCCGCCAAGCCCGTTCCATCATCTGACCACAAGACGAACGGCGATGTGCCACCGGTACATGGTGTACATCCCAACCACACGCACAAAACATTTTGGGAACACATACATAGTGTATACAGCAAAGGAGTGGAATTCCCTGCCGGAGTCTGTGTTTCCTGATAGCTACAACCTGGGTGTCTTTAAGTCTAGGCTGAATAGGTTACTGCTAGGAAAGCGTGCTCCATCTTAGACTGCATCATCGCTTACCATTTAGGTAAGATAGTGGTCAAACGCGTGCCTATCAAAAGTAAAAAAAAAAAAATATTGAAAAATGTATAAAAGTTTGATATCCACAGACTCGTATCGTTCAGTTTACTCGCTCTGTTTGTCTGTTTGTTGCGTGTTCGGATCGATGCATTCGGGTTGCGAGCGTGATGCGGGCAGCAATGGCGCCCAAACAGCCATTGTGTCGTCAATTATCACGACAAACTAATCTAGTCGGCCTGTTGTGATCCAGTGAGTGAATGATACTGATTTACCCATGTTTCGGCGGCAAATATTGAATGAATGAACGGATTGTTGGTGAAGTAAATAGGTGCAGATAGAATTGTGTTATGATTTCAATGCTGAATAGCGGATCAGAGATGGATTTGGTGTTATTGTTATACCTCTCATGTGACGACACGGTTGGCGCAGTGGTTGAGCAAACGTCTGCTGTGCTGCGTAACGCGGGATCGATTCCCACACGGAACAAACATTCGTATGGCCTACGGATAGTTGTTCCGGGTCTGGCTGTTAGTGTATGTGAGTTTGAATGTTTGTAAACGCACCCACGATACAGGAGAAATTCCTAGTGTGGGGTAAAGTATAAAAAAAAAAATTGTGAATAGCGGATCAGAGTTGGATTTGGTGTTAGTGTTATATATACCTCCCAAGCCCCGACCGGTCTGAATTTGTATAAACTGTACTAAAAGAAAACATAAGTAGGGATACGGGTTTGCAGGTATAAACAATACAGTATACCTGAAATAAACTACTCTGTGTTTATTTGCATGAAAACCAGCAGCTTCTCGATATCGTACACACAATTATTTAAATTATTTTATTTGTAATGTTCTTCAAAAATGCTTTTATCTATTTTTCTTTGGGTGGGAAATCATCAAATGACTCTTACCGCAGGCTCTTACTGACTAAAACCCATTCGTTTTCCTCCAAATGCTCTTGGTGCTCCTGCCGCAGTCTTTTTATCGCGTGGGCGGTAAGGTCTAAAGACCCCACATACCCCAGTATCAGAGTTTCGAAAGTGCGGCTTGGCTTGGCGGCTGGGACCACCGGCTGACACGTGCCTTCCGAAGCACGGAATCATCTTTTTATCAGACAATCAGGTGATTTAAGCCTGCAGTGTCCTAGGCAAACTGGAAACAACTTCACAAAGTATGCTTCCCGTGGGAATCGAACTCACGACCACCGGGTCATAGAGCAAGTGCCTAAATCACACGACCACGGAGGCTGCCGCGGTGACTATTTCGAACATATACCGCCACCCTGGCAGGCACTGGCTGTAGAGGGCCCCGTCTACTATGCTGACTTCTCTGAAAGGCTAGATGCGTAATACTCACTGTGATAAGTGATGAGTGTGTATGAAGAATGCGTATGACTCAGTATGAACCTAATTTTCGCCAAAGGAGTCGGAGCAGGTAGCGTTCTTAAGTTTCTGCCTAGCCCCATGGGAGAAAGGCGGGAGTTTATGTATCTATTCAGTAACTAAAGTTCCTTTATTCCCAAACACGATTCTCTCCCTCCGACTTTATGCCCATCACGCAAACCGGATAGAAATGCGCCCGTCAAAAATCTTATTTCCCAAATTGTCTCCTCAAAGATAGCATGGCGTCCAACGAGATCAGACGGCGTTTACCTCTGATACACTTCACTTAGTAAGCTTACACAATTTCTTTTCCCTAATAAGTGTTCCCTTTAAAGAATTACTTGCTTTTTATTGCCTTTAACTTGCTGTAAACGAGTACGGAACTCGGCGCGGACATCAAAGCCGGAGATAATCCAATAAGGTCCGTTACTTGGCCTTATAGCCCGGATAATTTGAAGAGGGATCCGCCTTAATCAACGCTGAAAGAAGAAAGGACCTTTTTATATTCGTCAGGTAATAGAGATGTGACCGTTGATGAATTACGAAGGTTGTGTGAGTGACCTGCTTTTTTGTCGATGTTGATTAAAAGGAATTCATTAGTCTGTATCCTGGAAAAACTTGAAGATTTACTTCTATTTTGAAGATGTACTTTGAAGTAGTTTTTTTATGTAAATGTCGTTATGCTGAAGTAGACCTCAATATTTCCTTCACTTCTTGTCTTAATTACTGGGGCCTTTTCATGTTTCAGTTTTTTAATTAATTAGGTGACGGTACGAAAATTAATGGCACATAAAACATTATAATAATATAATACTGGCGACCATTCCCTGCTTTGTACAGTTACAATTGGGTTGTTCTCAAAAAAGTGGCACAGTAACCTGTCGGCCAGTTTTTAGTGGATACGAGTATTTTTATTAGGGCTGCTGGTCTTTTTCTACACATCATTATACATAAAGAGACTTTTTATATGAAGGCCGAGTGATAATGACAAGTTTAGAGTCATGCATTAAAAATAAAAAAATATTGTAATGCCACTTTCTCAGTAACTTGTCGTGTCCAAACACGATGTGTCTGACTTTGAGGTGAAATAAAAAATTGATACCTTTTAATAAGCACTTAAATAAAATAAAACACAATTCTTTATATGATTGTTTTAACGTGATTTTAATTGTTGCACATAAATACGCATAGTTCTTGAGATATTCATTCTCAAATTCTGTCCAGAGATTTTTTCTCCACAACCTGGCGTTGCACACTACTGTCCATAACCCACACACTATAACGTTAGCAACACTCTATCCCCACGCGAAATGGGCCAACAGAATCTGGCTAACTGCTGCCAAAGAAAGAAGCGTTCAGTGTGTGCTGTTTTCTTAGAAATTACATCGATACATCGCAATCGGATTTTGTAACAGGTATGTTATCTATTATCTGACCTACTTTTTTTTGTTTGTATGTGAATTGCTTTGAAATTTTTTATGCTAAAATGTGTCATTAGGTGCCTGTATATGATTCTATAAGTGAAACTTAAAACAACCTAACCGTTTTGTTGGTATCGAATGTTTACCTACGTTTTCTCAGTAACCTGTGTCTCTTTACCCTGTTGAAAATGCACAGGTTAAAGAGATTGCTAACAGGTTAAAGATACATAAACCAATTTTTTAATACAAATTCATTTTACTTATGAAATTCAGATATAATTACTTAGGTATCAGTACTTAATATCCTTACTCGGTACATATTTGAGTTAGTTGATGAGTTCAAGTGCAGTTTATCAGCTTTAAATAATTATTTTTCAAATTATTGAATAAATTATTATGACTATTTCGGTTTTTTTAGCTAGGTTAGCTATAAATGGTTACGGTTCAACCTATTCTTTTTTTTAATATTTTCAAAGATAAGATACCAAAAAATAAGAAGAGAGAAGATATTTTAGCGCGAAAAGAGAACTTGAAAGAAAGAGACATGAAAAAATTAAAAATAACCCAGAACTATACGCGAAATATAAGGAAAAAAATAAGAAAAAAATATCAGAAACGAAAAAATGAAGGAAAAGTAGTATTTATAAATAATTTAACACCAAGGGATCAAAAAATGTTAAGAAAAAAGTGGCGAGAAGATGTTAAACTTAGGTCTTATCAACGTAAAAAAGAAGAAAAAGCAAGAATACAGCGCTTCATTGAATGCAACAATCCTCCTACCAGTGATATCGAGAACATGAATATAAATAATATTAGTGATCTTAGAGAACGACCATCAACTTCTGCGGAGCTTAATTATCAAAGTAGAAGAATAACCAGATCGAATTCTAGGTCTAGAGAAGTTAGTCCAGCTAACTCGCAGGGTTCTTCGGTAAATTCTCGAATTGTATCACCCAATGCTCAAAAATTGGTTCGAAAATTGCGCTACAAAAAAGATAAGAAAATAGCATCCTTACGACTTAAATTACAATCAGCAATAAAGTTAAACAACACTTATCGCAAAAAAAAATCGAGACTGAAACCTCTTCAAGAAATTCGGAGGTTTGAAAACACCAACCGTCAAGATAATGTTCGTTCGGTCAACTTATTACCCCAACTCCAAAGTTCTCCAAGTGCTAGCCATGATGATCCTATTGCTGAAGGTGTTTTACGTTCTTACAAGAGCGCAAAATCTTACAAAATGAAACAAGTGTCACACAATCGTCTCCAGTTTTAATACTGATGAGATAACGTAGTAGTTGTGGTAAACTGAAGGGTCGTTTGACCGGACCAGTATACCTTGATTTGGTCAGGTAGGCCGAGTCAACAGTCAACTATTAAGTTGTATTCTCTCGATGGTTACCGGCACGTTACAGGTACCATACCACCACCACACGAGGACGTGTGAAAGTCAGTTCTGGCCGTGTCGTGAATAAAGATATCATTTAATAATTAGTTGCTGATTTGAATATTGTATTAGTATTATACGCCGTGACGTCAGTTGACAGTTGTAATGGCGGCACGTGGACAGAGTCGTATTGGAGAGTGGGGACTTTGCCGAGCGCACTTTGGCTCGAGACACCGACTAGGACACTCGTCCAGAACGATACTGTCGGTTAACCTATTTCATATTAAACAGACTTCTTTATTAATGTTATAAGTGCGAGTTCTTCTAACTTCTCGACACTTCTGCGAGCTCTTCTAAGACAGATGTGTTGCTGTGGAGTTTGTTGGCCACTTCTTCTTCACAGCTAAAACACTAGGAAGTGGTAACGGGCGGGCGTTTTGGGGGCCTGTCTATTTGTAAGTTTTGACGTTCAAAAGTACTAGCACTCAGCCACAGTTAATAAAGAGAGCTTAGTACTGTATTGAGTGTTTTATTCTACAATGATCCTGATACCACCGAACCCAAACGATGATGGCGCTATCGCTCAGCCGTCGCTGACGCCCTCGTCTAGTACTATTGATAGCTGATTTAAGACTGATTGACATATAATTTAGTTATGAGACAATTTACCTAGTTTTTGATAGTTAAAAAACAAAAAGCATATTTATCATAATGTACCCAGATGTCTTTTTACGTTTTTTTTTAAAATAAGAACTATTGCTAATTGTTTGAGACTGATAAAATTTTAATTTAGATTATGAGAATAAAGTAAAGTTCTTCTATTTGTGTTTGTATCTATATATCCCTAAATGTTTAAATTAATGTTTAATTCATTGGAAGAAGCTGTGATTTATTATTATTTTTAAAACCGTTATTTTTGTTAGTTTATATTATATGATAAACGTTGATTTTGCATGATTGCATTGTTTTTTTTCCGTAACCTGTTTATTTCTATTTAACCTGGTATCGTTTTCTCATTAACCTGTACAATACCTCTTTAACCTGTGAGGTCACTTTTTTAGAAGGCTCTATTCCACTCAATTTTCAGTAAATCTGCTTCCCTTTCATTAATTCAGTTTGAGTAAAACACTGCCAATAGATTTCTATATAAAAAACTCGACATTTGAAACATTTTTTTAAATTGACAGATTTATTCGAGCCGTGCCACTTTTTTGAGAACGACCCAATTATACACTCAAACACACTCACTTTTTTTACAAGCTTTCAAGTTTCATTATTGAAAACCTTTGGAAGAAGTAAGCGGAGACCTGTTTCTTACCTGTACCATTATTTTTCTTTATTTTTATGTGTTTGTTTCTCTTTTTTTATGTGTTTTTGCTGTTGTGTTGTGTCTGTGTCGAATAAATGTTTTCTATTCTTTTCTATTCTATTCTTCGCCACTGTCTGTAAAGATGCAGAGGTGACTTTGTATTATATTGTTGCAAATAGTTGCCAAATATTATCCAAATGTTAAAATATCTTTATTTGTAAAATGTAATGAAACAAATATGTCATAATGTTTTATAGATAATTAATTGATAATTAGGTTATTCAAAATTTAAAAAAAATCTATAAATCGAACCTGTAGTTCCAAACTCTTCAGCTTTAAAGATACTTTCTAAGGGCGGGTTGTATCAAACAGTTGGTTAACGTAACATACGTACGTCAAAAAGTTGCGATTACAGACCATGTTTGACGTTCGTTAAATTAGAAGCGTTGTTTCAAAACATTCTGGTATAAATTCCTGCTCATCCCAATAGCTAAGTTATTGACACGGGTCCTACCTAAATAGCTTTTTTTGCATCCCACCACTAATTTGTATCATCAGAAGAACTGGTATTTGAGGAATTCAAAAGAAATTTCACAAAATTGTTCTATTTTACGCAACTAAAGTTACGTTAATCAGTGCTCAGACCATCTGTTAACGTAAACGTTATATTTTACGTGCGTTAACGCTGACATTTTGTGAAACAACCCAATTTTTTGATTTGACGATAGTTAGCACCATTTTTAACGTTTACGCGTGCGTTAAGTGTAGTTGAAACAACCCGCCCTAAATGTTTTCCAATAAAATTAATTCATACCTCTATTTATTCTTTTATGATATCTTTTTCAGATTAAATCGCCATACTGCGTAGACGATAGCTGTCTTCGCTGACAGCTTGGCGCCAACTTGGCCCCAACAGTTCACTGACCTGGTGCTTCCACAGTTTTCCATCGTTTTTCTTTTTTCCCGCCGTATCTCAGACGCCCATTGAATTATGTTGTCACAAAGATTAATGGGATTATGTCGATCTTGCCGAGACTGCGTTTTTTCCTTTTAATTCGAAGTTTTTTGGGCTGTTTAGGACGTCTTTGTGCGTAAATGTTGTTTTTTTTTACTTTTAGAACGAACATCTAAAACTTATTTATTACAGATATTGGTGATATTGAAAAATAGACGACTTACATAGTTACATAATATCTAAATCTACAAATATAGTAGGTATAGTAGGTGTAGTATTTTGCAGCAAAAAATAATTCCTTCATCGCAATTATTGAGATGGATGCGGACTGCTCAGGATTGGGATGGTTGGCGTTTTTTGGAGGAGGCTTACGAGTGGACGGCAATTGGCTGATATGATGATGATGAATTATTGAGAAGCCTGTAAAATCTTGGGATTGGGGATTCTGAACTAATTTTTTGCATGAGGGATGTTATAGTTGACGCGCTTTGTATCACCGTGTAGAGACACCATGTTCATGGAGTTGTTATAGAACGATGTGGCAGGACGATAATATTTTGCAGATTTTGTTCGAAAGAGTCACCGCGGCTGTGAAACGCAAATGATATTAGGAGAAACACAGATGGGTTTTAGTCAGTAAGAGTCTGACACTCCCTTCCGCCCCGCCTAGACAGGAAGGAGTCATGTGAATTATGGATCTTGTATGGTATGAAATAAAGGTTATTATTTATTTACTTATTTATTTATTTGATGATTTCTTAGGCCGTTAATATGGATACGAGACACCCGCTTGTGGATATGGTGGCACCTGAGGGCACATGTAGGGCTCCTCATTGAGTTCAAACTCAATGAGGAGCCCTACATGTTCAGACTAAGAATTTGAAGGAACAAAGAGCTTTCAGCGAATTATTTAACCTATTTTATTTTACTAATAGCAGTTGCCCGCGACTTCGTCCGCGTGTAGCTATGTCGAAAAGTAAAATTGTGTCGCTATGTAAGATTCGATAAGATACACAAACAGTCAATATCTGGCATTGCTTGTTTTACTATTAAAGGTAAAATTTTCAAGTACCGTACCTAAACACCAAGTTATCACTAGACAAAGGAAAACAAAAACCGCAGAAAACACAATTTTATTCGGATACTTTCTCATAAATAATTTGACGTCAGCAACTTGCCTGTCTGCCTGTAAGAGGATTGTTTGTTATTCAGACCATCCACGAGAGAGTTTAGATACTATGAAATATGGAGAGTCCGTCGGTTTACCGCAAAACTGTTCAGGAGTGAATTTTTGAGGAATATTTTGAGTTATTAACTATTGGAACTTGAAATGAAGCAAATGATACTTTAATAATAATGAGTTGAGAATTTACTACACTCTGTATTTCGTACAAACTCGCAAGTTCTTATTCTTAGTCGTTTACGCAAGGTTTTTAGTTCTAAATAGAGCTTAGAGAGAAAAGGACATTAATTTTCACGTTCTGTAGAAATCTAATCTCTCTTCTTCTAATTGTGTTACAAACTTTTTCAAAATCTATTTTGTTCGGGTTGTGCTTATGACACTAAATTCCGGATGAGAATTTAAAGAGAACATGTCAAATTATACTTGAATCCAAAGTTCTACAAGCTCTTGTCTTGTATGTAACACTAAGACGTTCTCATTTTCAAATTCCCAATTAAGAAAAAAATAAATGTAACTACTTTCTACGTAGCGTTTTAAATGCAGGGACGGCGGAGCTGGCATTAATTTTAGTGAGCTGCTTTGGTCACTCAATGTGTATTTATAAAAGACTAAGCAAGTAAGGAAATTTTCACTGTAATCTTCTTATTTATAAAAACCGGCCAAATGCAAGTCGGACTCGCGCACCGAGGGTTCCGTACAAACCTAGCTGTAGGTATATATTTTAAACAAAAGTTGCGGTTTACGATTTATGACGTATTAAAAAAAAACTCTTCTTTTAGAAGTTACCTCAATATCATTTTTGAAAACCTATCCATAGATACCCACACATATGGGTTTGATGAAAAACAAAAATTTAAGTTTCAGTTCTAAGAATGGGGACCCCCAAAATTTATTGTTTTTTTTTTTTTCTATATTTGTATGAAAATCTTAATGCGGTTCACAGGATAAATCTACTTACCAAGTTTCAACAGCATAGTTCTTATAGTTTTGTTTACATACGGACGGACAGACAGACAGACATGACGAATCTAATCGAATGAATCCCTATTTCCCTTGGTCATCGCATCACGCATGAATGGCTGGACAGATTTGGTTTATTCTTTTTTGTTATGTTTGTTACTGTCAGGAGAAGATTTTTTTTAAATAAAAAATAAGAAAGTTGCAGATGACTGGAGCGAAGCCGTGGGGTACAGCTAGTCTATTATATTTATTGAAATGGTGCCAATGTCGGCACATTCGCACTATAACAAACTTAGCCTGTTTAATATATCAGCCACAGAGCCGGGGCTGTTTTGACGCAGAAGAATCAGCAGCCCACGTCATCTTGGAATGCGAGGCTGTGGAGCTACCCAACGTGACCAAATCCTCGGAACGCTGAGGTCGCTCCGTAAAGCCTGTGCAGTTCCTAGGAAACTTTTGTGCTTTTGGGTGGAGCTGGGCTAGCTAACTTAGCCAGGGTACCTGAGACAAAATGGAGTCCCTACTCCACTCTAATCAAGCCAAATAAATAGCTATCTAAAGATAGCTTAAACATACCCAAAATAGACTCGAAAAACAATACCTGTACATTTATTATTTACAAAACAAACAAATATCCGAAGCAAACTCAACGTGTTTTGTCAGCAACAGGTGAGAATTAAAAGGAGAGTGACAAAAACAATTTCCCGAGAACGTGACCGCGGCGCGAGCGGCCGGAGAGGTGGGGGCGGACGTAGTTATACTGATGATATGGGGCTGACAGGCGGTGACGTGATTATTTGTTTTTTTTTTTTATTAGGATTCCGTACTCGAAGAGTAATCAACGGAACCCTATTACTTAGTCTCTGTTGTTCGTCCGTCTGTCTGTTAGTGGGCTGTATCTCAAGAACTCTAAGAATAATTGTATGGACAGTTAGCGCTATCCTTTAAATGTCTAGTTTAAAGGATCGCGCTAAGTGTCCATACATTGTTCTCCTAGGAACCAACAGAGACGTGAATTTACTTTGTGTGTGTTAATAATTCATAATATGTTACCGGAACATGGCTGACTCCGTAATATTGTTACGAATCTTGATTATATTATATTTTCTCGATATATTATGAAAAAATCGTTTTGTTTATAATATAAATCTCATGCAAATTCAATAGTTTCCAATCCATCCCTGACTATTTTAGAAAAAAAAAAATACAATTTCACGCGATAGTTTATAATTTAGTTTGCCACTTTTCGGTGACATATAATATACTCGACTGAAACGAAATTAAAATCACGGACACTTCTAAGTATTGTAAAAATTTTTAGGTTATAATTATGCCAACAGAAACATACCAAAAGAGTCCAAATGGACTAAGACACCAGAGCTACCAGACTTCTCTTATTTTCTCACAACGAAATGTGAGGCCGGTTACCACGTTATCAATTCTTCTTTTTAAGCTCGCTTAATTAGATAAGTGTCCACTTTGAGTGATTGCTAGTCAATAAATTTTTTTTTTTCATTTCTTTGTAACCTACCTACATAACTTCAACTTCATAAATATTATTTTAGTATTAAAAATACTACCACTACAGAAACTCACAATGAGCGAGATGGTATCTAATGCACACTTGCTTTTCCAATTTACTTTTGACATTGGCAGAATAGTCGACATCGGCTCTACTTGCCATCAATAAAAAATGGAATAGAATAGAGCGAGATGGTAGCAATGCTTTAACTACGCAGACACCAAAATTTGAAAAGAACAACATCAACCATTTTGCTCACCTGAATAGCCGCTTCCAGCTTTATTTCCCTAAATAATAATTAAAAAACAACTAACAGCGCAAAGGTAGAAACAAAACAGTCTCCTCTCTTTGTTTTACAACTTTTTGCCTGCGGTTTTGTCCGAGTTACTGTGCGTTTTTTGTTTGTTAGCCACGAAAATGTTTTACGGCTAAAGTTGCGCTTTCCAAGCTATTTGAATATGCAGAGCTGTGACAAAAACTACGCGGACGATGGAGATTATTCTTTATGGGCGTTGCTTTGTGTTTGTTGTTAAAAGTCGCCCCCCGTTGTAGTTGAAAGTCGGCCCTGTTGTTGAAAGTCGCCCCCCATCTGTTATGTGACGGTAAATGCTGTGTTTGGTGTATCTGCTAAGCGTTGTGCTGTGATGGTGTTCTGACTGTCTGGCATTGGTTACTTCAGGGAATTGTATGAGGTACATTTATAGAATGGTTGCAGTGCAGTAGCTGACTCCTTGTCGTTCTAATTCTTTCCAAAAAAAAAAATTATGTAGAGACAGTAAAAGACTTTGGAACAGTAAAATAGACCCTTAGTTGTTTCCAAAACTAATAGACCCATAGTTGTTTCCAAAACTCTTTTTGATGTGTTTAATGTCTTCTTTTTAATGTCTTACCTTGCGGCTCCTGAGCTTTCCCATCAAATATTTGAATTAATCCCACTGTAGTATAACAATGCTTTCAGGGTGTTGTTGGGGCTGCCTTGCTTCTGCAGCGCATCAGGGATGTTTTCGGAAATGTGTATTGATTGTTTTTATGCATTATTGTGTAAAAGATGTGCGTCCTTGGTGCGCAGGGTGCGAGCCAGTTCCAATAGCAACCTGGGCATGATTGCTGACAGGCTGGACTGCTGTATTATAGATTTATTTAATTATGAGTCGTTGATCCAACATCTAAACTGGGATGCTGCAGTAGTGATTATTTTGTTGTGTGTCTTCATGTAGTTGTTGTTGTAATTGTGTCAGTAAAATAGTTTTAAGTTTATTTGTTGTTACTAAAATTATATGAGTCATTGTTACTCGGAATAAATAATTTAATAATAATAATTATTGTTCATCTTTGTTAACAATCACGCGTTAACAGCTGAACTAAATTGGATGCGCACAGTGGTACATCATGGCCTGGATAGCTTTTTCCCAACTATATTGGGGTCGGCTTCCAGTCAAACTAGATACAGCCGATCACAAGTATTTTACGTGAAGCGGCTATCTACCAGACCTCCACAACCCTAAACTGGATAACACGGTTATTCTTGGCAAGATTTTAGACTGATTATCTGGCTTCTTACAATCCAATGATAGCTGGGACCAACAGCTTTACTGTCTTTTCCGAGGTAATGAGAAGTCTTGGTGTGTTAAGATGGCCACACATCCACCGACCGTTCTCCGTCCGTTCACAGCGTTCATAAATGATAGGAACTTATGGCCCAAGCCGGCTTAAAAAAAATCTTTGACAGAAACGAATACAACTTCAGTCGTCAAGGTCAGTCGTTTCGAAGTTATTCACGTAAATACATTTCAGCCATTTTTTTTTTTCTTAAAGATAGATAAATCGCAACTCAAAAAGTCTTCACAAAGCAGATCTCTCTTCCACTCAAACACATTTTATTTCCCATCACTTACAATTTCCCTAACAATAATTATTCCTGTCTTCTGTTTATATTGATTCGTTCCATTTAAAACATCTTACGGGACCGCCATCTGTCACGTTGTACAATAAAATTGCTGTTGTTATTTTTACTTCGCTTCGTTTTAGGCTTGCTGCGTTGATTTTACTTCTTTGCGTTTTTAGGGATGACTCACACAGGCTTTTAATGATAATAATGAATAAATGTTCGTTTTCAGTGTAAATTATTTCATTATCACTACTATCCAAATACCGAAATTCAAATATGCCTGCCTGTCCAAGAACTGAAATTGAGAAGACATCGACATCGAACTGGGCTCATATTTATTATTTTTCATAAGACCTGCATCTGAATCGTGGCAATTTAGCTTCAGAAACATATTAGGAATTATTACTTTTTTTTAAACACGCAAGAAATCTGTATATCCTAGATATATCTTTGTATATTAAAATGAATCCCTATTTCCCTTGGACATCGCGTGTATGGCTGGACCGATATTGTTAATCCTTTTTTTGTTGTGTTTCTTAACGTCAGGAGAAGGTTCTTAGGAAAAAAAAATATAAGAAAGTTAAGCTAGTTATTTATAAAGTAGAATGAAGAAAGAAGAGTTTGTTTACGCTAAGTTTGCTAAGTTTGTAAGGCACATACCTACAACAAAAAAGGAAAACTATCAAAAAATTCAATCTGAAAAGGAAACAAAAGAAAATAGTGAAAATAGTTACTGCCGGTTGATTCTGTTGACATCTCACCGTGATCACCTAGGTGGAGTGAACGACAAGTGTGCTGTCAGTCTTGTCTTGTTTGTATGGTTTGACAGCTCAATTGTCGTTCACTTCACCTGAGTGTTCACTTCGACATGTTAACAGAATCGCACTGCTGATCACACTCGTCACTGACGCACCGTAATCATAGTACAAGAAACCTAGTAACAATACCGCGTGTATCTGACATCGACGCACAAACGATTTCCATGGGTCCAGGGCATGATTCTGGACACCCTAGACTTAGAACTTTTCGTCGGCTTTTTTCTCATTTTTTTCAAGGGTTTTTTTACTTCAGACTGCTCATAATCGTTATTCTGACCTAACCCAATGAGATTTTTAACAAAGAAAATAATTAATTAACTACTTTCACTAAAAAGGGCAATCTGAATAAAACCACAAATAGATATCAGCTCAGCCGAGCTGATACCTATTTGTGGTACTCTTGAAAAAAATGAAGAAATGAGAAAAGAACCGACGAAAAATTCCAACACTCGGGTGTCCAGAATCATGCCCTGGACCCATGGAAATCGTTTGTTCGTCGATGTCAGATACACGCGGTATATAAAATCTAGAACAAAGATTGATAAATCCTTGGTCCTTTTCTGCATGCGGCTCTTCTTACTAGCTCATCTTCGGTCTAGCCTTTTCCCAACTACATTGGGGTTGACTTCCAGGCAAACCCAATTCAGCTAAATACCAGTATTTTACGTGGAGCGGCTACCTACCAGATCTCCACAAGCCATTAACTAGGTAATACGTTTCTTCTTGGCAAGAATGGAGTCAGATTTATTGGCTTCTGGCAATCCGTAAGGACTGCCAAAAATCTATAAATGACAGCCGGGACCAACGGCTTAACGTGCTTTCCGAGCCACGGAGGAAACTGGATATCGTAATGAATGATGGTCACCCATCCACAAACCAACCTTAATAGCTCTCGAACAAAAAACTATGTTTTTCTTATACAATCAAAATGTATAAAATTCTTCCGTTAGGGTGACTGACAGACAACGCACAGTCGAAACTACTGGTCGTAGAAAGTTGAAATCTGCCATGTAGGTTCCTTGGAGAGTGTAGAGGAGATCACTAAGAAAGGATTTCTCGAAATTCCCACAGGAACGGGGACAAAACGGGATATGCGCGTACGAAGTTGCGAGCAAAATTCATTTTCAAAGTATGTTTTTGTAAAAAGATTTTTTACGTTTTTAGGTCCATTTCTATACAATAGATTAAATATTTATATTATATATCAATGTAGCACAAAAAATTATTGTGCAATATTTATTAAGTATCTCTTACGAAGAGACAGAAGACCTTCTTTTTGTATGTAAATAAAACCTGTGTCCTTTAATTTTAAGTCTTAATTATAGGTAGTTGATAAATTTTTATTTTATTATTATTGTTTAAATAAGCACTATCCAGCCTGAAACACAGGTTCCAACCTAGTTCAGGCAAATAAACAACTGTGTTCTTTAACAATATTTTAATATATTTGATTGTAAATGTGTCCTATTTTATAAATAAATGAATTTATTATTATTTATTAAAAGACAGTTTTGTATGAAACCTTATCCAAACATGTAGGTACCGAATTCAATACGTTGCATCGTTGTTATTATTCTGTTAAATTCTCAATTTTAACTGCAATACATTTGGGACACGTATCGGCAGTTTACAATACAAAGCGATGCCGCTGCCAGCTTTGAATACCACGTGTGTTGCGATAAAACCAGGAAATTCAAAATTCAAAAGTAATTTATTCAAATTAGGCTGAGAGCCAGCACTTTTTGTACGTCAAGTTCTGACTGAAGACTGTCTTTTGTAAAAAGAACGCCCGCCCGTCACCACTTCCTAGTGTTTTAGCTGTGGAGAAGAAGTGGCAAACAAACTCCCCAGCAACACATCTGTCTGTTATGTTAGAACTTGAATTTAAAGTAGTACCTATGCAAAGTAATTATACACGAGACAAAAAAATAATTATGTATCACTTGTTGGCTAGCCCACTATGATATTATAAAACAAAATACACACTCAAGCAAGTGTCGACGAATGTAGATTAAGGAAATAAGTAAAAAAAAGAGATTTTACATGGTCAGATAAATCTATCTATATCTATCTATCTATCTATACTTATAATAAATCTGTAGAGAGGTCAATTCTGTACATGAAATATATTTCCAAAATAACTATCAGGGGGTGATTAGGGATCGATACTGATGCCAAAAATGCAATCAGTAAAATTTTTGTCTGTCTGTCTATCTGTCTGTCTGTCTGTCTGTCTGTCTGTCTGTATAACCGTTATAGAAACAAAAACTACTCGACGGATTTTAACGAAACTTGGTATAATTATTTTTCATACTCCTGAGCTGGTTATAGTATACTTTTCATCACGCTACAATCAGTAGAAAAAGAAAAAAAAAGAAAATGAAAATGTGAAAGTTTGGTTGTTTGTTACTCAATCACGCCAGAACGGCTTAACGGATCTTAATGAAATTTAGAACAAAGATCTATACTTATAATAAATCTGTAGAGAGGTCAATTCTGTACATGAAATATATTTCCAAAATAACTATCAGGGGGTGATTAGGGATCGATACTGATGCCAAAAATGCAATCAGTAAAATTTTTGTCTGTCTGTCTATCTGTCTGTCTGTCTGTCTGTCTGTCTGTCTGTATAACCGTTATAGAAACAAAAACTACTCGACGGATTTTAACGAAACTTGGTATAATTATTTTTCATACTCCTGAGCTGGTTATAGTATACTTTTCATCACGCTACAATCAGTAGAAAAAGAAAAAAAAAGAAAATGAAAATGTGAAAGTTTGGTTGTTTGTTACTCAATCACGCCAGAACGGCTTAACGGATCTTAATGAAATTTAGAACAAAGATAGATTATAGGCTGGAATAGCACATAAGCTGCTTTTAATCCCGGGAACATGTTCCCTAGGGATCACGCGGGCGAAGCCGCTGGCAGAAGCTAGTAAATAATAAAAAGATAAAAAAAAAACAATTATATATGAACACATATAACCTGTCATAAGCTAATTACTTATATACAAATAAATGCTTACTGAGGTGATTTTAACCCGCAAGATAAACTTTTGATCTATTTCATCATCATCATATCAGCTGACTGACTTCCAACCGGTCCTGTGCGTACTCGCATACATCGGCTACCCGCGACCCTCACCAGCCAGTACTATTCTGTCGGTCGATTCTGTTGACCTCTCACCATGATCACTTACGTGGAGTGAACGACAAGTGAGCTGTCATCATCATCTGCCTAGCCTTTTCCCAACTATATTGGTGTCGGCTTCCAGTCAAACGGGATTCAGCTGAATACCAGTAAATTACGTGGAGCGGCTGCCTACCAGACCTCCACTACCCATTAACTGGGTAACACGGTACTCCTTGGCAAGACTGGTGTCAGAGATTTTTTGGCTTGTGACTATCCGTAACGACTGCCAAAGATCTCCAAATGACAGCTGGGACCAACAGCTTAACGTATGGTCACCCATCCACAGACCAACCTCGGCAAGCGTTGCTTAACCTTGAAGATTGAAATGTGCGGCTGTTAATATTTAGCCACGAGCTCCTCGACAAGTGAGCTGTCATTCCATGTTATTTGTATGGTTTGATAGCTCACTTGTCGTTTACTTCGCCTAAGTGTTCACTTCGACATTATTTACAGAATCGCACTGCTGTATACATGTCCCAGTGAAGGCTTGGGTGAAGTGATTACAAAGCAAGCTGTCAATCCATATAATCAAGATGGCATAACAGTTGATTTCGCGCTCATTCCACCTAAGTTTTCACGGTGTGAGGGTTACAGAATTGACCGGCAGGTCATCAGTTCACCTTGTGGGAAGACCATTGTAACCATACAATTAAGAAAACTGTTTAAAATCATTTACATGACTGTTCTCACATTTCTTTTGTAAATCAAAATACTACTTACCTAATTAATTAATGTTGGTAAAACAGGTTAAAATGTTTTCAATTATAAAAGTCTTTGTGAGTCAACTCCAAGGAATTGAGGTCAACATTGTTTTCTTTCACTCGTGATTCTATTGATTCTAATTGAGAGAAGCTGTGGTGTATTGATCGATCATATTTTACATAAAAATTAAATGTTACTTAAGTTTTTATTTATATATTTTTTTAAAATTTTCATAATAGTTTATGAACAAGCGCGGATAAAAGATGTCGGTAGGCATCTGTCCCAAGTAAAATACTAGTATTACATCTGAATCCGGTAGAACTGGAAGCCGACCTCAATATAATTGGGAAAAGGCTAGGCAGATGATTGTTAAAATAGACAGACTAGATATATTATTTAGTTTAAGAATCTATCCTATGAACTTACATTACTATTGAAGACCGCCATTAAAAATAATCTACTTCCCCAAAAGACACATAGCCATAATTAAACCTAACTATTAATTCTAACTGCAACCTTTTAATCACGTCATTCTCTAGCTCAAAGTACAGTCGGAAACAAACGAGAAACGGAGAGGAAACAAAAAATACCGTAATACGAACAAATGGCGGGCGTTTGACAAAAAACGTGGGCCGGTCTTTAATTGATTTAATTTGTTCGGAGTCAAAACTCGGCGTGCGGCGGGGAGGTGTTGCCTTGTCGTGTGGAAATAAGGGTTACTTTAGAATGGAAATGAAGTAAGTTATTGTACTTTATAAAGATACTAGCTGACCCGTGCAACGTCGTCTGCATAAAATTTTTCATTACTGCTCTTAGCGTGATGATATATAGCCTATAGCCTTCCTCGATAAATGGGCTATCTAAAACTGAAAGAACTTTTCAAATCGGCCCAGTAGTTCCTGAGATTAGCGCGTTCAACCAAACAAACAAACAAACAAACAAACAAACTCTTCTGCTTTATAATATTAGTATAGATTCGATACTGGAAAGAGGTATACCTACAGTTTCACACATTCTTTGCGTATTGTATGCTGTCGTTTACAGTGGCACTGTCAATTTGCTACTTTTTTTAATAGGCCATGATACCATCTGCAACCAGAGGGCCAATTCTACTATTTTTTAAACAACTTTCGCGTTTGCATGTCAATCGCAAACTGTCAAAAAAGCCTTAATTTTCACACATTTTTGACACATGCGAATATGAAAATTAGTATAATTGGCATTCAGATCGCATGCAAGTTGACTGCAACGTAGGTGCATACAACTAACGACATTACGGCCTAGTGAGGTATACCTACTGTTACTGAGGTTGCCTGACATTGTATTAGAAGCTTCGCCTACTGCACGTCCAAGAATCAAGAATGCTATGTAAAATGTCAAAAAACTGCAAATTGCGTCAACGACTGCGTTAAATAGTTACGTGTGCCAGTGCCGCTTTTCCATTTGTTTTCATTAAAGCTTGTTGTCGTCTGTGAGGCAGAGCAGCGAACCGACGCGCGTTTATTGACACACGCGGAATAAATCGCACTACCTATATATATACGACTTCATTTATTGGCTCAATTTTTGTTTTATTTTTTATTTGTGTGTATAAATATTTATTTATCGATCTATGGGCACAAAATTCTGGGAAATACTTATATATTCTAGCTTTATTTGTTGATCTTTCTTTTCAGAGGTGTTGTCTGAAAAGAAAGATCAACAAATAAAGCTAGAATATATAAGTATTTCCCAGAATTTCTACTCTTACGAAATCAACTTGTTCGATGCCCGGGAAGGAACAAAGATTTTTCAAAAATCTAATGATGCAGTCTTGTTTTAATCAAAATGGGACTCGTGACTCCTTTCAGTGTTTTTCGATGTTCCTTATTGTTTCGGATTTAGCCCCGAAGATACTTTAAAAATCCATCCTGTAGTGTAGTTTAATTAGATAACTCTGCAACAAGTAGTCATATTTCCTTTGAATTTCACCTACAATGGTCGTTACTTTTCAGTTGTAACTCTTCAACAAGTATAGTCATATTTCCTTTGAATTTCACCTACAATGGTCGTTACTTTTCAGTTGTAAATCGATTCTCGTTCAGTGCGAATAAAGCGTCATCTAGCGGCGCAGTTTTATTGCTAGCGTCGAGATCTGCTTTGTGATGCAAAAGATTGATGCCTATCTCTTGCACTTCAGAATTTGTGATCGAATAGTGAAAAGTGCCGGTCGGTTGAATGTGTGTTTGTAGATCCAGACAATATTGGTATTTCAGAGCAAATTGTTGATAATTAAATTAGTAATAGGTACTCTGTCTTGTGTACTACTTGTGTGTGTTTTAGGTATACTCGAGCCCCCTATGAAACCGCTGCGAAAAGTTGACATGCTATTCCGTCTCTCTCTCACAACTGCATCATGATGATATTGGCTCGTCATGGTTAGGTCGCAGGGACTGAAAATCTAATAGCATTATGTATTTCTTCAAAGGAAGCACAAGCCATCCATTAAGACACACACATATCCATTTCCAATAAGGGCTCAAATGACTTTTGTGTGTGACTGTATTTTTGGCGCCAAAAATAATAATTTGTAAATATTTAATGAATAATTAATTTCCAACTAGCTTTTAGCTAGAAATTTCTATAAATCCTCGTAGTGCTACCAAATTTCAGCTTTCTAAGACCGACAGTCGGCTGTGCGTTGTCCGACAGTCAGCCAGTCAGTCAGTCAGTCACCAGTAAGGTAACGGAATAATTTAATGTATTAGGATATTTTGAAACTGTTGTGTCACTAAAACTTGCAATTTTATGATAGAAACCTAACATTTATGTGCAAGTAAAGTCGAGTGCTTACCCTGTAGTACATAAAAGATACGGTTGAATACGTTATGCTGGGTGCGATGTGACGTTGCATTGTACGGAATCCAGCGAGGATTTTATGTCGCTATAGAATGGTGAATGCTTTATTCATACATAGTATATAGGAAGGTCTTATATTGCTTTCATGATATTGTGTAGAAAGGGGTTGTCTAATTTTTTATTTATTTCCTTGTTAATTTTCCAGCTAAGTTTAATTTACAAATCGTTCATCTTGACTAAAGCCTGCAGGTAACAAAAGTTGCATTTTTTTTTTTTTTATTTGTCGCCACAGTTGGCGCAGTGGTTGACCGATCGGCTGCTGCGCCGCGTGCCGTGGGTTTGTTTCCGGGTCTGGCTGTTTGTGTATGTGACTTTGTATGTTTGTAAACGCACCCACGATACAGGAGAAATTCCTAGTGTGGGGCAAAGTTAAAAAAAAAAAAACTAACGCATGGTAGACGAGTGATAAATTATAGTATCTATCTTAGAGAAGCCAATTTACCTTAAACACTAGTCGACCTCCTCCTTCGCTAGCCTGAGTAATTCGCAGGAGGTGACCGCTTCCCATACATCCTCGCTCCGGACCATGTATTGAAGAACCAGGGCCGGACACGAGAGGTCGCCATCCGTGTGCACTCCTAGTGCCCTTTGCGGTCCAGGGTCGCAGTGACTCTTTCGAATCAATTCCGCAGCCCTGGCAGGCAATGGTTTTAGCGCGACCCGTCTACTATACTGACATCTCTTTAAGGCCCGCGTGGAACACAACGCACCGTCGACGCGGGCCTGCTAGTCTATTCTGTAAATAACCATTTCGATATCGACTTCACCTGAGTGACTAAGCTTACAAAGTGAACTTTATTTCACACATCATAAGGTCTTATATTTATACGAATTTGAAACTCACCTCGGATTCCGCTGTCGAGACACGAAAATGTTGTTACAGAATAGCACTGCTGGCTATGATCGGACAGCGAGCTACCCAACGCTTGCCATCTGTAGGCCCGCGCCTACGGTGGCTGGGAATCACGGCGGCCGGGGCGTGAGCTTTCTCTCTCTCTCACGCGTTCGGCGTCCTCCTCCGCTAGCATTACAGCTTCGTAGAAGGAGGTGACCGCTTCCTATTTCTCCTCGCTCCGGACCATAGATTGAACAAGGGTCAGTCACGAGAGGTCGCCGCCACCTATCACCTCGACGAGGACCCGTTGGTGCTCCGCCCACGCAGGGCAGACCTCCACCGTATTTTCTACCGTGTCCTCCGGATGATCCTCGCAGTGTAGACACCCGGGCCGTGTCCTCCCGCCGAATTCGAAGCAGGTATCTCCCGAAACAACCGTGTCCGCGGTACTCAGTGGACATGGTTGTATTATTATTATTATTGATTATTAAAGTGGTTGTAGTGTATGAATCGTGCGCATACCTGCGCACACGCACACATGTAAGCGTGTAGTGTTAGACGGGCAGTCCACAATAAACGGTTGAACTAGCTGTACGTGTCTTATTTCTACAACACCACAGTGGCGACGAGGATAGAACTTTGAAAATTAACGGACAACATGTCGATAGGGAAGTTAATGGAATTTAATGTGCGATCCGGGAATTGGACATTATACGTGGAACGAGCAGAAATGTATTTTAAAGTGAACGCGATAAAAGAAGAACTATGGCTACCTACATTAATCGCAGCAATGGGCGATGAAGCGTACGAATTACTTAGTAATTTAACGAGCCCGGAGAAACCTAGCGACAAAACGTATGCTATAGTTACACAGGTTATGAAAGATCACCTTCAGCCCAAACTGTCGTTTATGGCGGAACGTTATCGCTTTAGGCAACGGAGACAACAAGTGGGCGAGACCATCCCACAATATATTTCAGAATTAAAGAAATTATCAAGATACTGTGAATTCAAAACAGGATTGGAAGAAAATCTACGTGATCAGCTGGTTTGTGGACTCAGCAGCGAAACAATCCGGCAGCGGGTGTTCACGGAAGAGAACCTAGAATATACCGAGGCGGTAAAAATCGCTTGCGCGATGGAAGCGGCGGAGCGAGACGCGGCGGCGGTGGAGCGGACAGAGACCGCATCGGGCAGCACCAGGGACGGTGGCACCGAACTGCTTCATGCTGAGGTCTCGCGGCGCGGGCGCGGTGCCTCCGGCCGAGGCGGCGTGCGTCCTCCAAGGGCACGTGGACCAAACGCCGGCGGCGGAGGCGGGAGCGGAAACAAGGATTCTTGTAACGCCTGTGGAGGAACCGATCATCGGGTTGAGGATTGTCAATACAATCGTTACATCTGTGGCAGATGTAGACAACGAGGTCACCTACGTAGGGTGTGCCCCACACGAGCGGCTGGAGCGCAGCGGCGGCGCTCGGGCAGCAGCGTTGGCGGCGGCGGCGGCGGCGGCGGCGGCGGCGGCGGCGGCGGCGGCTGCGGCGGCCTGCTGGCACACGTGGAGGCCGACGACCAGAAGCACGACACGGGGTGCGGGACAGACCTTTCTGGAGACGACGAGTCACCGCCCGAGGATGAAGAGTTGGAGATTGAGGAAGATCTGTATCAACTCTGTCTAAATGGCTATAAGCCGGTAAGCTTATCAATAAATATTGACGGAATTAGCATAACTATGGAAGTAGATACCGGGTCATTAGTGTCCTGTATTAGTAAAAAAATGTACGATAAGTATTTTAATAATAGAAGGTTAGAGAAATCGAATTTGGTGTTCAAATTTTATAATGGTGCCAAAGTTAGACCCCTAGGAGTTTTAAAACCATCTGTAAAGTATGGAAGGGAAACCAAATCCTTAGAACTCTTTGTTATAGAAGGCGGGACTACATCCTTGTTAGGAAGACAATGGCTTTCCGAATTAAAAATAAAAATACCTACATTGTTTAAAAATAAGGTTGAATTCGAAAATAATAATGATGGTAATGAAAAATTAATGTCATTGCTTTCCAGGTATAAAGAATTATTCACGGAGGGACTGGGACGGTTCAAAGGAGGTGCGGCGCGTCTGCGGGTGCGCGAGGGCGCAACCCCGGTGTATTGCCGCGCTCGGCCCGTGCCGTACGCGCTACGGAATCGCGTCGATGAGGAGCTCGATGCAATGCTGCGCACCGGCGTCATTGAGCCCGTTGACAGCGCGGACTGGGCCACTCCACTAGTCCCAGTGCGTAAGGCGGATGGAGGACTTCGTATCTGTGCGGACTATAAGGTGACGTTAAATCCTGTCTTGCTGATCGATAGATATCCATTACCCCGCATCGACGACCTGTTAGTGAAGCTAAATGGCGCCAAGGTATTGTCAAAAATTGACCTGTCCCAAGCATACAATCAAATCGAGTTAGATGATCCCGATAATATAACAGTAATTAACACTCATAAGGGCCTTTTCAAATATAAGAGATTAGTTTATGGGCTATCATCGAGTCCGGGTATTTTCCAAAGGATTATGTCTAATCTCCTAAATGATATTCCTAATGTGCAAGTATTTCTGGATGACATTATAATAGGAACAACTACTATTACCCAACATTTGGTAACCTTAGAGAGACTACTAGAAAGATTACACAGCAGTGGGATTAAATTAAAGAAAAACAAGTGTTACTTTATGACCAGTGAGGTTAAGTATTTGGGATATATTATCTCCGCAGAGGGAATCAAGGCAGACCCAGAGAAACTAGAAGGAATAATAAACATCCCTTCCCCCCGTAATGTCACTGAGCTAAGGTCATTTTTAGGAACAATTAACTTTTATGCCAAATTTGTTTGTAACCTGAGCACCATTTTAGCACCATTGTACAATTTACTAAAAAAAGGTATCACTTGGAAATGGGATCGCGAATGCGAGTTAGCATGTAGAAAGGTTAAATCAATTTTAACAAGTGTGGAGGTCCTGGCTCATTACGACCCAGATAAACCGTTGTTTTTGACGTGCGACGCCAGCGCGCGGGGACTAGGCGGCGTACTAACACAGCTATGCGAAGGGGAGGGAGCAGGTGCGGGCGAGGGGGGCGGCACTGGTCGGCGTGAGCGACCTGTTATCTATGTGTCGCGCGCACTCACCTGTGCTGAGAAAAATTATTCGCAAATAGAACGGGAGGCGTTAGCGATAGTTTTTAGTTTAGAGAAATTACATCAATATCTTTACGGTAGGCAGTTTACGTTGAGAACCGATCATAAACCGTTAGTAACCATTTTTGGACCAAAACAGGGAGTTCCATCAATGGCAGCGAGTCGACTACAACGATGGGCCATTAAGTTAGCAGCGTACACGTACAACATTGAGTATGTTAGATCGAAAGATAACGGGGCCGACGGCTTATCGCGTTTGCCGGCGCGCTCGTCAGCTAAACAATGCACCAAGATGCCGGAACAAACATTCTTACATTTTGCGCAGAATGCGATGCTAATGGATTATCAGAAAATTAGGAAACAGACTAGCTTTGATCCTTTATTGGGCCGGGTATTATCGTATATCAGAGACGAATGGCCATCAGATGAAATAATAACTTCGCTAAAACCGTATTACAATAGAAAAAAAGAATTATATGAAGAATTAGGGTGCGTTATGTGGGGTCACAGAGTAGTAGTGCCGGAAACCTGTAGGACAAAAGTATTAACAGAGTTACACGAGGCGCATATGGGCATCGTAAAGACCAAATCATTCGCTCGTAGTTATGTGTGGTGGCCTGGCATCGACGAAGCGATCGAAACAATGTGCCGTACTTGCCGGACTTGCACAGCCGAGGCGGACGCGCCACCGCGACACGTACCCTGTCCGTGGCCCTGGCCCGATAAACCATGGGCTAGGGTTCATCTGGATTTCCTAGGACCGATCACCGGTAAAATTTTCTTAGTTATGATAGATGCCAGGACTAAATGGATAGAAGTAAGTCAAGTACCGAGTACGGCGGCGGCCCACACTATAAACCGGCTAAGTGAAGTCTTTGCTCGTTTTGGTATACCCAAACAGGTAGTTTCTGATAACGGCCCACCCTTTACTAGTAGCGAGTTTTCTCAATTTTTGAGCACGAATGGAGTAGAACATCTTTTTTCTGCACCATATCACCCAGCATCAAATGGTGCAGCGGAAAACGCAGTTAGAACGGTAAAAAGAGTAATTAAAAAGGCATTTAGAGAGAAATTAGACGTAACATTATTCTTGAACAATTTTCTATTGCACTACCGTAACACTGAACACTGTACAACGGGAGAAACACCGGCGTTGTTAATGTGCGGTCGGAGGCTGCGAACCAAGCTAGATTGTTTGAGACCAGACAGAGGCACTAAGGTTAGGAACGCCCAAGAAAAGCAACAGCAGGCAGGTGGCAGCGGGACACGTGACCTTCGCCCTGGGGAAGAGATTTGGCTTCGCCAGTACAGGGGAGGTGATAGGTGGGTACAGGGAAAAGTAGCAGAAAAGATAGGTGCTACAGACTATAGGGTAGTCGATGCAGTAGGTAGGGAGTCGCATAAACATATCGATCAGCTTAAGCACAGGAAGCGTAGTTCACTTATTAGTCCGCCGAGTCCTTCCCGTAGCAACCGGGCAACCGCTGAGGATGGTGGAGGGCCCAGCCCGAGCCGTCGGGATGGGAACACGTCACAGGCAGTCACGGTGGAGAATAAGGAGGATGCTCAGGAAATTTTCGAAGATTGTGAGGAGCAACCTAGAACAGAAGATACTCAATCGCCGCGCTCACCTACTCTTGAACCGGCCCGGTCTCGTCCCATACGCCAATGCCGGCTAAATAATCCTCCTAAATATAATTTGTAATGCATTAGATGTATATTTACTGTTAATAATAAGGTTAACTTTTAAGGATCGTTGTCATATTATGTATTGCCTAAATTAGTTAGAGGTATTTCCTTTTAAGGTAACAGATGTATAGATAGATAAGTAGCGGAGTAGCCACATGTTTTGTTTGTTTATTTTTGTATTTTGTTAGAGGTAAATATTGAATAAGGGTGGAGGATTGTAGTGTATGAATCGTGCGCATACCTGCGCACACGCACACATGTAAGCGTGTAGTGTTAGACGGGCAGTCCACAATAAACGGTTGAACTAGCTGTACGTGTCTTATTTCTACAACACCACAGTGGTGTTCATATGGCAGTATGAGTTTGACGTGGACGAAGTTGCTTCCAAAATCATGTTGCTATTGCTGAATGAAACTGACTAGGTCAGGCTCTAAGGTCATCTTACCATGCCCCATTAGATAATTTTTTCATGAACGTTGCTATCCTTGTCTGTTACTTAATCTCCTTTATTTCATCGGAGAAAAACAGCCGGTCGACTCTGGAAAAAAAATCACCTTCAAAATTTAAATGATGTGAGCATGTGAAATGTCAATCAGGGATTGGCGGCTTATTTCACCGCTGTGAGTTATCACAATGAGATTGATACCTGAATATCACTGCAGAACAGCACCCTACACCACGTACGTAACATTGAAAAGCAAACAAACGCCTGTACATTTTTCATAGCTATTACATCATTTGAAGCCGCTGCGGTCTCGGGCTCACACAAACTGCGGCGTAAAAAACGCCGAGCAGACTGGAAGCACAAAGCATAGAATTTATCGTCCACCTCACGTGCCCGAAACACGCGTCCACCGATCTAGGCACGGCTACTGGATGAGTCAGATTTTGCATAGGTAAACGATTATACAAGCTTGTGTGAACTCACGTAGAGCAGTAAAATGTGTCATATTTATCTGCTTAAAAGCTGTCTTACATTGTGAACCTGTATGTTTATGTGTACTACAAAAAAAAAAAAATATGAGCTCAAAATACCTTACTTATTTATTATTTTCATATATACGGTTGCTGTGTTTATTTTATTTATTTATTTAGCAGAAAGGTGTTCACACTTAACTTTTAAATGTGTGTCTCGCATCCATCGGCTACCCGCGACCTTCACCGTATTATATACCGGTCGATTCTGTAAACATGTCGAAGTGAAGGCGTGGGTGAAGTGATAACTAAGTGAGCTGTCAAACCATACAAACAAGATGGCATGACAGCTCACTTGTCGTTCACTCCATTAAGTGAACATGGTGATATGTCAACAGAATAGACCGGCTGGTCATCGGTACACCTTGTGAGACGCTTTTTACGCTCAACAAAAAACAAGTACCACTTCCAGTTTCCCCACATTCTTGTAAGCAGCGTTCCGTCGTCCACGTAAACAATGCTTGCTACAGGACAACTTTCCCTTTGCGGTTAATATGGAATGCTTTTTCAGAAGTACACAGTATGTGGTCGCCAAGCTTTACTAAAGCTCGCCTGTTTAAATATTTCTCAGATTTTAGTATTGTGCGCCCGATTAAATGGACTATTTGGATTAAATGTATGTAAGACCACCTATTGTTTGCAATTTTTGCGTTCATTGTTTTGAATACGGGTTGAATTTGTGCAGGAGCGTGATTAAAACTGCAGCATAGTGGATTTTAGATAGTTTACATACTTTATTTACTGGTGGCTAAATAATAACAGCTGCACGTTTCGATCTTCAAGGTTAAGCAACGCTTGCCAAGGTTGGTCTGTGGATGGGTGACCATCTTAACATATCTAGTTTCCTCCGTGCCTAGGAAAGCACGTTAAGCTGTTGGTTCCGGCTGTCATTTGTAAATCTTTGGCAGTCGTTACGGATTGTCAGAAGCCAGTAAACTCCAGTCCTGCCAAAAAATACCGTGTTACCCAGATAATGGGTTGCGGAGGTCTGGTAGGCAGCCGCTCCACGTAAAATACTGGTGTTCAGCTGAATCCGGTTTGACTGAAAGTCGACCCCAATGTAGTTAGGAAAAGGCTAGGCAGATGATGGCATACTTTATTTATCAGGAAATATGACGTAATGGCGATAAATCTTTAACCGGTTCACTGTCCCATGAACCATCTGAGTTTAACCTGTTAAGCATAACGTGAAAACTACGATCGCTTCGCTTCATATCGATAATATTTATAAGTCAGACAATAACACACAAGGATATTGCGATCAAGCACAAAGTAATTGATAAAATGTGACGTTATACCAAGTTGATGACGAATTATGTAAAAAGAATATCAGTTAACGAGGCAATTCATATCAAGTCTGTTTATACTTAATAAGGTAATGAAGTTAATTTTCTTTACTAATGCCATAAGGAATAATAAAAAGACAGTGTAGTTTTATAATTAAATCAGCAGGTAGTAGGTAGTGTAGGTACCTACTTTCTCTTAAAACCAAAAAACAATTTTACATTTTAGTACGAAATTTGTATTCGGAATAAAATAATACCACTGTTATATTATTCCGATTATGAGTTTAGCCAGTTAATCATCATCATACAAAGCCCACTTCTGAACCTAGTTCAGAAGGGCGTATTTGGGCTTTCCACTTCTGAACTAGGTTCAGAAGTGGGCGAATTTGGGCTTTGGCCTCTCTTTGCTTGTGCTAATCTCTACGTTCCTGTATCTGCCTTACCCGGGTTCCACATGCGATAGCAAAAATGTCGTCCGCCCATCTCGCCACCGGCGACCGACACTTCTTCTTCCAGTCCTCGGACGTCACTCGGTAACCGCCTTTCTCCACTTATCATCACCAGGTCTTGCCTAGTGTCCTGCCCAACTCTATTACATTTCCGTAATTCGTTTGCCGATAACAAAAACCTTCGTACGTGTTTGAAATATTTTCTAAATAAATTCTTGATATATGTAATATTTGAAGCTGCTGGCAGAAGTCAGTAAAGAAATAAATATTAAAAATCAAAAACTTTAAGAGTGCACATAAAAACTTTTCACTCTAAACCCCATCAAATCTGAATGAATAAAACTTCGGAACCGATTAACATCTTCGCCTTAAAAATCAACGGTGATTCTGAGAGGAAAGTTATCGGCAGTTGCAGTCCTAGACGCATCTTCACGCTGTGCCCGACGGGAGCGACGCAGCTCTTGTAATCCCTTAAAGTGCTCAAAGTGAGAAAATAAGGGTTAAGTTTTAAAAGCACTCAGTCTGGCTGGGGTTGTGGTGTAAATGGTAAGCTTCGAGCGATTTTGATGTAATATCATACTGTCCGTACTAAGCCGTTTGAGTTATGGGCGTTACGACAGCCACTTTTTCGCAATCATGGTATTAGCTAGGTAAGCATATATCATATGACACCTATTATAAAGAAGCATACATATAGTTCAACCTAAAGGAGTTTATACACTTCACTATATTTATTTTTAAAATGATTTTCTGAAAATTTCAAATTTTAATTGACGTTACTAAAATACGAGTAGGAATCAAAATAACTATAAATTTAATTTTTCTTTGAGACTTTTTAAACTTTCTTTAGATTTTCTAAAAAATGATTGTAATAATTTTGTCTTTTTCAGTTAGAACATGGAATTCTAACGGTATGCTTCTATTTCCTCAGGATATACCACACCAATCGATCGATGGCATTAATCGACGTCGGTCGATTGGTTTAGTAACTTCAGCCTAAAGATTTGGAGAAATTGAAACTGTCAATCGACGTCAACTAATCCATACTACCATTGATCGACGATCGGCCGAATTAATGGTAGCTCCCGAAACACAGTATACCCGCTACCCTTTTGTCACTTATACTAAATACCGAGAACGTACATACGACAATCGGATCGAGCTTTAAATAAATAATGAGGGAACGCTGGCAGCCGGCACGTCAGGACACTTTGACACTCTTCTTTTAATAATACCGCCTAATAAACGCTTGGACACGGCGGCTTTCTTTGTAGTTCTGATTGATTTAGCTTTAATGTAAGATTGTTGTTTTAAAGAGTTTAGTTACGTAGTTGACTTTTGAATGGTTGTAAATGGTTGTAAGTGGTTGGTTAGGAAAGTTTAACATGAGTTGCTGTAGACGTTATTTTTTTAGGAACTGGTACAAAACTTTGTTTGGTTTGTGATTTCTTTGTTCTAGTTTACTTTTTGTAACTATTATTTAGTTAGGGCAACGTTTACATGATTACTGCCAGGGACACTGGGTCCTTTTTAGGGTACCGTAGCCAAATGGCAAAAATGGAAGCCTTATAGATTTTTCATGTCTGTCCGTCTGTCTGTCTGTCTATTTGTCCGTCCGTAGGTCACAGCCACTTTTTTCCGAAACTATAAGAACTATGCTGTTGAAATTTGGTAAGTAGATGTATTCCGAGAACCGCATAAAGATTTTCACACAAAAATAGACAAAAAAACTATAAATTTTGTGGGTCCCCATACTTAGCTGAAACTCAAAAAATTTTTTTCGTGATTTGCTTTCTGATTGTGCTAAAGTGGCCTTTTTAGACCCACAGACTGTACTCCGAGCCTTGGCAAGCATATTAAGCTGTGGGTTCTGGCTGTCATTTGTAGATCTCTGAAATCTGTCATTAGTCTTGCCAAGGGGTATTGTATGACCCAGTTTATCGTATTATGACTCCATGTATTTTTACCCGACTGCGAAGGGGTTAGGGGTAGGGTTATGTTTTTCGCGCATATCTTGTATGTATGTTTGTATTTTTTTTTATTATCTCGAATTCCTTAATAGTCGAAATCCATCAAAACGATTGGATGGATTTCGACTATTAAGGTGTCGTTAAACAATATGTCGAATTTTTAGCGCTAAATTGTAATTCATTCATTTTTTTTAAACCTAACCGAGTTCTAAATGAAGGAAATTAAATGGAGGTTACAAAAAAAGAACAAAGTTTAAAATAACCTTAATTTCGGAAGTCGGTGTTTTTGGTTTTGCATCTTCGTTTTTGAACACTGACTTTTGAAATTAAGGTTATTTCATACTCTGTAGTGTTTTTTTATGGAAGCTTGTTTCTTTATATTTTTTTGTAAAAAGGGTTTTTATTTTTCACTTTAAAAGGTGAATAAGTTGGGGGCCGAGTCACCCACGTCCGTAGGAGAATACCTTTTAGCGAATCCCTACACGTGGTCCCCGGGTGGTGCTAAACAGGTGACACTAACCGCCTCCGTGGTCTAGTGGTTATACCACCTGCTTCAGACCCAGAGGTCCCGGGTTCGATTCCCAGCGTGGGCAAATTTTTTGCTCGGTTTGGTTGGTGGTAGAAATCAGAAATCAGAAATCATTTATTTATTTGCAAACATGGGTAATATACATTGATGTTTTCTTTAAATATGAGTAATAATGTTCTCCATGTTTAACCATCACATGGGTATGCAAATATTGTAATGTAGTTACTAAATACAAAATAAAATAAATTGTCAGTATTTTTAGTCTTATTTATGAAACAATAATATTAATATGTCAAACTAAATTAAAATGAAAAAAGTCAACAAATTAGGTAACAAACAAATACAAATTAACAAATAAATAAATTATAAAATATTAATTACAAAATTATACATTACAAGTCAAGTCAAATTTAAAATTAATAATAAATCTAATTCAAATAACTAATAAAATTAGCACTAGTTTCTGCCCAATATAATAAATCGGATGTAATAGGCCTTTAGCATCTTTCATTTAAATAATCATTAATATGATAGTAGCATTTCGCAACTAAAAATTCGTAAAGGTTTTTTTTAAATTGATCCATATTTTTAATTTCAATTATGTGTTCAGGTAGCTTATTATAGATTTTAGGTGGCATACCAAGAAAATTGTTATTAAAAATAGCTTTTTTATGTGGGATTGTGCATATTTTATTTTTGTGGCGTAAACTCTTTGGGTGATTGTATAGGTGTATATTTATCTGAACATAGCTTGCTACCTCGTATATGTAGAGAGAGGGAAGTGTGAGTAGCTGAAGCTTTTGAAAATGTGGCTTACAACTGTCTGTGCTTTGAATCCCACATATTGCCCTTATGCATTTCTTCTGTGCTTTGAACACCATTTCTCTATCGGGCGAGTTCCCCCAAAATATATACACTAAGTAGTAGGACTTGTTCTAAGTCCGCCTGGCAAGCTACCACCATCATGCCTAAGTCTGTCGCCATAACAACAATGTTAACAGCATTATTGTTCCGGCAGTTAGAGGTATGATAGCCAGTTCCTCTGTGTAAGAGGATTCCGGGTGAAACTCGCTTCCATCTTCGGCCTAATCATCACTTTCTATCAGGTGAGATTTGGGCCAAGAGTTTCCCCGTTTCGTATATAAATAAAAAAATAAGTACTTGGACGACGAATTTTCGTCTACGTGGGAATTGAAATATGCAAAAATGAAATTAGTTCAGCCGTTCACGTGTGATGCAATTACCAAGGCAAATAGGGATTCATTTTTACATTAAATAGATTTTGATTGATAAATGTGCCGTATTCCCATTAGAATCGAAATTTAATAATTACACACTCAACCAAAATTCCCTAACCCGATTTCTCCTGAATAACCAACCTCCTCCCGACCAATCAGACATGATTACATGCTTCATAAGCCAACAAAAGGAAAATACGTCTCCAATATATGGGAACACTATAATTTCCGGGATGTATTAGTAAATACCTGACAGTGGAGACAACTACTGGGTATGACGGCAACGGTTGGAGTAGGGGTGGAACGGAGGTCATTCTCATGAGCGACAATTTGACTAATTTTCACATTCGCATCTCAATCGTAATTTGGCAAAGTTGTATGAAAATTAAGGCTTTTTTGACAGTTTGCGTTTGACATGAGAATGCGGAAGTTGTGTAAAAAGTAGTAGTAGTAGCTCTCTGATGTGGCGACGCAGAGCTTGGCCTTCAAGTGCTACGGATGTAAAATTAAAAAAAAAAAACTAGTAATAGCTTTCAAAGAGAAAGCTAAATAAAAATCACAAAAACGGTTAGATTATGATAAGGAGATGTTCCTAAATGTATGGAGCCTGGGCCAGGTCCATGTACAATGTACACTATACTTAAAAGTAGGGAAATGCATTAAAAAAAACACATCTTCAGTATCGAATTTCTTTAAAATGGCTTCGTTTGTTGGTATAAACCAAGAAACCCTTGAAATTGAAACACGCAATAAAAACCCGTCATTGCGGCATGCTGTAATTTCGATTGAAGCATGACGTTTGACATGTTTATTTCTGCGGAAGTTGAAGGTCGACAATAGTTACTTTACTCTTTGACAGTGACTGAAGTGTCACTGTTGTGACAGCTGACAGTTATCTGTCATTGTTTTTAAGCATAAAGTAATTAAAGCTGGGAGAAGCCATAATGAAAATCGATAAAAATAATGAATAAAAATCAATTAACTATTTTTCTCTTTTTTTTTGAAGTAGTGTATCTGGTCCCTTTTGGAACATCTCACTTCTCACAATCTATTCGATTTCTTAGTCCATACTTCCATAATAATATATATATAAATAGGAAAATAACTTCATCTGTCTGTAGGTATGTTTTTTTTTGGGTCAAGCCCGCCACACGTTCCCAACCACTGCAACTCCTGAAAGCCAGAATCAACAGTGGCGACCACTAGAAAAATGCCGAGCTAATGATACCCGACGAGTCCCGGAGAAACGATTCAACTGTCCTGGATCCCGCAACGAAATTAATCAGAAGAGTTCAGTAGGAAAAAATAAATATAATCAATAATAATAAAATATATGTGTCTGTATGTTTTATCTAGCAGTTTGATTTCAATGATATTATTTGCCTTTGGAATAATTTACCGTTTGCAAACGCCGTAGTAGTAGTTCACAAAATAAACCGGCTTCGATAAACTGTTGTTTAACTGATATTTAACTTATCATGGCTACGATACTGACATGTGCGCAAAAACATTTAACTTCGAGTTGTACAAAACCGATTTTGTTTATAAGTTTATTAATTTATTTATTATATACTTTATTGTACACCTCATAACAATTACAGGACCTATAAAGTGCGCTTAAAACTTGCGCAGGCGTTTGTAGCTACGGAGGTACGATTAACATCACTTTGAAGTCAGTAGCATACAACGGGTCTCCTTCTGAGAACTAATTCTACTAATTTTTAAACAACTTCCGCATTCGCATGTCAATCGCCAACTGTCACAAAAGCCTTGATTTTCATACATTTTTGACAGATTGTGGTTGAGATGCGAATGCGATGTGCATGTGAAAATTAGTACAATTTGCACTCTGTTTGGTGACAAATAAATACTTTTTAGAGTCTGTTTTTATGAAAAAACGGAACTCTTCACTTATTTCTACCACAGCTAATTATTATTTCTTTTTTTTTATTTCTAGCGGCAGTTCTGCATTTGCGGAGGCGGAGGCAAGCTGCTTACAAAGTGTTACAACTCTAGTTTAGAGACAACCACTCCGTACGACGGCGACGTTTGACGCTAAGTATACCTTTGTGGTGTCCGACCGTTCTTTGTAATGCTATTTTCCCGTAGACTGTACGACGTAGGTGATTGTCAGCAATTATATATGCGCAAGGCAAATTGTTGGAATATCCAACAGCTATCGGCGACTAATTGTCGCAATTATATGTCGCCTTTGTGTAATTTAAAATTCCTTTGTCTGTTTGGAAATAGATTTTGTATTCCTTTGATGTGTGAGGTTTGAAATAGATTTAATACTTTTCCTGAATTCCGATTTACAATACAAACTGTACGCGCAATGGAATTTCCGAATAGAATTTCCCTTTGTGCTCATCATTATAATTTCAATCGAAATACACTCACTGCCAGATTGAGGTGTCCCCTAAAATTTCACTATATCAACCGGTTCTGTGCGTCTCGTATTCAGCGAATTCTCGCGGCCTTCATCAGGTCCTGATCCATCTGGGGGGAGGCCTTCCAACGCATCGTCTTCCTCGAACCTTTTGACCCTATTAACTATCTGTTTAGCGAGCATTGTGCTCTGGCCACCGTCACTTGAGTTTGTACTCACCATAGCAGCTTTTGTGCAAAATTAGAACTATTTTTAAGCAGATAATGAATTGATTTAAGGTTTCTATGAAGCAGAAAAATTATAATATTGATACAAAACTTAATCAGACACCTTAAAACTAGCTAACTAAAAAAAAGTTATGCCGTTTTAAAGTATTCCTGCTTCTGGTTTCGAATAGCAAATAAGAAGCGTCGTAGCATATCCGTAGCGACTCACGGCGATTTCGTTGTGACTCGTAGCGATTTCATAGCGTCTCGTAGCAGCTGCTACGGTTGCAATAATCTTTAACGTTGCTTGCCTGTTTGTAATCCGTTTTAAATTTTTTTTTTTTTTGAACTTGCAGTATTTATTTAGAAGTTGCTTGCAGTATTTCTTCTTCTGAGCAATTCTATAATTCACTTAACAAAAGCAATATTAAAAGAAAAACGAATGCAATAGTGTCAACTTAAGAGTTTTTAACTTTCTTTTGCATTGTTTAATTTAGAAAATTGGCCCTCTGTTACACTATCACTTCTAAGTGTTCTGTAAAAAAATATCCTGTCAGCTAAATCACTGGATATGATATACTAGCTGACCCATGCAACGTCGTCTGCGTAACATTTTTCATTACTGCGCCGCTCCTATTGGCCATAGCATGATGACATATAGCCTATAGCCTTCTTCGATAAATGGGCTATCCAACACTGAAAAAATTTTCAAATCGGACCAGTAGTTCCTAAGATTAGCGCGTTCAACCAACCAAACAAACAAACTGTCCTGCTTTATAATATTAGTATAGATACATATATAAATTACCTGAAGGCCTGTCAAACTATTATAACTTCGGTTTGACTTAGCGCTGATTTTCAGTAATCCGATAGTTTTTAACTGAAGAATAAACATGCCTTTTGGAAATTTTTTTCTATTAAAAACCTGTTGTACCGCCATTTTTATTCCTCAGGTAAAAGTCATGCTACTTTAGTACATCATAGCTACATCCGGAGCAAAAATCAACTACTTACAGCGACCCGATAAATCGTTGACTTGATTTTGATGTGTTTAGATGCAACAGAGAGCCTCGAGTTAGTAATGGGTTACTTTTTTTTAGCTAAGCTGCAGCAAAACCTAGTTTCTTAGAAAAATACCTGCCAACCCGCCATTTTTATTCCTCAGTTAAAATTCATCCGACTATTAAACCTACTTCGGTACTAAACACCGTTTTTATGCTCTACTAAATCTAAGGTACATGTTTGACAATAAACTACCCACAGCGATTTGTGAACTTACCGACAGCATCCCAAGCCCCATCATCAGATAGTTCCTCTCGTACGCCATTACCCCTACCGCGGCCGTCACAACGTTCTCAGCACTCAGTTATCTGGTTAAATGTAGTGTGTCGGCCATATTTCACGCTGCTTCCGCGCCGCTGGTCGCCGCCGGCTTGTCTGCGATGTTACTTGACTTGCGAAGGACTTTCGGCAACAAAAACATGATTAACACCTTCATTATATGGCCTTTTGGAGACTAACTAAGACTAAAATCGGAAAAATCCCATATTAATTTTAGTAAATAAGTAACTTACTTTTAATTTGAATGAGAAAATTATGAAACTGATCGCGACCAAGCTCGGTTCAAGAGTTTTCAGTGTCAATATTCGATTGAAAATAATATCACTGACAGCCCGTAAATGTGGTCCATTTGCTGATCGCGTTCAGTTTCAAATTGATAAAATCCACCCTTAGGAACAATTAATGTGAAGAGTTACTAACTTAATGGCCGGTGTTCTACATTGTAATTATTGAGTCAACATTACCACGCAGTGGGTGCCTGAAGATGGATGTCGCAACCGAGGCTGGCATATAGGATAAATATGGGGTAGGTCTTTGCCCAGTAGTTGTCCCAGTGCTGGGCAAAGGCCTACCCCATGTTTTACACAGGCTAATGAAAACAAATTGAGACAAGTATTTTAATAAATCGGAATAACAAAATTAATAATAAAAAACATCGCTATTATATAATATTTACTACTAAGTTGATATTGGTTCTTTTTTTTTCAGCACTTCATATAGTAGCGCAGCGTTTTTTACTGTGTCGATCTAGCTGTAATATAAAAATAGCTTTGCAAGTTAACTTTTGTCGCTGACCGTACTAGTGAGTTGCTTGTGAGTTGCTGGCTGATTGCTGAGTGGTGGGTCATAGAGCTTGTAAGTACGGAGATGAGTTATTATGGGAGAGCTGATTTATAGTAGTGGGGCTATTTTTGAGGTATCTGTTTGCGACTGGGAAAAGAGTAGTCAAAAAGATTTGATTGATCACTTTTTATGCCATCGAGTTACAGTACTATTCATTAGGTAAATCTAACCATAAGAACGTTATAAATGCTGAATAGAAAATGCTTTTAAATTAATTTTATATTGATATTTTGAATTTAAAATCTAAATCGTATTATAATACTAATCATGTGATTATTTTTTGTTAACATGAATAAGTCTGTTTGTAAATAATTTGAGTTGAGTCACTTGAAAACGTCGTGACAGATTTCTAACTTAACTTTTAAAAAGGTAAAATCTAAAAATAATGAGCTGGCTGAGCGTCTTAACTTAAAAGATATTAGAATGTAATTAAAACTTTTAATTGCTTTTATTTGAATTTAGTTACCTACTAATGTTGTAATGATTTTTTTGATGGAGTAGGTCCTGTCTTGATTCAAGTTTTCTTCAAATACCTAAAAATAATCATTCATGTACACAAGGTGTACAGTACTAGGTCATAGGCAGACTTAATTTAAGCGATCTCTGCCTGCTTCTGAATAAAAAGTATCAACAAATTATTGTGACTAATTGCCAAACACGTGTAAACTACCTGTGATTGGTGCGTGTTTCATTTAATTGTTATTTTTTTTTTCTTTTTGGCTGATTGGTTTTTCAATATTCAATCGCGTCACTGGACGTGCTTTTAATTAGACATGAGTCCCAATTTTTTTCCGGAAACCCGTGGCAAGACAAATATATTCTCAACTAACTGTTGTCCGCGACTCCATTTTACCCCGATCTTGTATGAATTTCGGGTAATCTACTCTTAATGGTCTCAATCTAAACTCTCCAAGGAACCTGCATGCCAAACTTCAGCTTTCTACGACCCGTAGTTTCGCAAGTAGGTTGCGCGTTGTCTGTCAGTCACTCACATAGGGCTCGTACACAAAACTGCGATGCGATGCGAATTCGCAACGCAGAAAAGAGGGAGGCCGCACATTAACCTAGAGGGAGCTCGCACATTTTTGCGATGCGACGTCGCATCGCAGTTTTGTGTACGAGCCCTAAGAGCCGATTTTTCCAACGCCAGATAACTTTATTCGTGGAATAAATGTAACGTTTGACAGTTTTAGTATGGAAGAACTGTCAAAAACTCAAAATTATTCCTCCGATAAAGTTATCTGGCGTTGGAAAAATCAGCCCTTAGTAACGGAAAAAATATATGTATTTGGATACCGGTCCAAACGTCTCAAAAACGAGACAGACAAAAACCACCAAAACCGAACGATACTATCATCATTTCTATGGACAAAAACTAAATGATTCACGAGCACACCTTCGACGGGTCCCCGATATATCAGCGAACAAAGGAGACTGGTGCTGAAGTGTGAGTCCCGGGTCACATACGGGATATAAATAGCCCCGTGTTGTCCCGGGAAATTTGCGGGAAATTGATAGCCGTCCCAACCCTATTTGCATTTTTTTTTCTATTTACAAGTGTACCTTTTGTTGAAGGATAAATGTTTGAAGCGCGTTTGTTATATTTTTAAAATATGCGCGGTGGATATTTGTTTTTTGTGCGGTCGTATGTGGGTGAGAGTAATGTTGGATGTTTTGTGGGTGATTGAAATATGTGGGGTTTTCCCGTGGTTATCATTTTATGTGGGGTTCCGGGTAGTGGTTTTTTAAATATGTCCATATGGAACTTGCATCTTTATACTTCACCAAATAATACGTGAGGTGATTTGGATAATTGCTTTATAAAAGTCTCTAAGAAAATTACATTATTGACAAAAAGAGGTGCTCAATATTCTACGGTTAAATTATTAAAGTCGTTATTTAATGTTAAAAAAACATATTGAATTCTTTTAAAACTTGCATATTTGCAGTGTCCAGGACTAAAACAATGAATATTAATTAACTCCACGCCGCAAATTGTCATATTAACACCTACTTAAGACCCAAAAAATCCTTCACCGTAACGCTGCGTCTTACCACAAATTCCCATGTATATTAATGAGAGTGCAAACAAAGGAGGTTCCCTTGGGGACCCGAAACAGGCGACATCGGCGAAATCTCCTAGTATTTGCGAACAGGGGATTACCGCCTGCCCTCCGCCCTAGAGTACTGCCGACAAATATTGACATTTCGCTGTTTTAATGCCGACGTCAAACAATCGACGATTTAGGGGGCACTCTCGGTGATGATGATGTATTCGATAGATGTGAATTTTGAATAAGTGTGGGTGAATTTTTATAACAATTTTCAACTTCAGTATGCAAGTGTTGTTTCTAAGGACTGCTTTACCTGTAGACCCTATATTCTCAGAAAACTTAAGAAGAGTTAAGGATTTAATTTGCACGCACCCGTTACGATGTTTTTAATAGGTATAGATTACACTGTCTTACCGCCATTTGCATTTTTGCACGCAGGGTTTGTTAAATACAGTTCTACAGTTCGTTACAGTGATCGAATCTACGAACTTGTTTGACCTGTGGAACATTTCATAAAAACAGCGGTGGTGTTTTGTTCATAGGACAGCCTTTTAGTATTAATAGCTATTATAATTACGTTTTCTGAGAAGATACGTAGTAAAAATCATAAAATGCTCACAAATGAAAATTGATACAAAACAAATTAGATTTTCACATCATTGAAAAATCTTGTTGCATAATTTCAATACACAAAACAGAAAACAACTTCACATTTTCCAGTATCAAATCCCGCCACATTCCCGCGAGCACATCCTCTCGATGGAACGATAGCGCACACCGCAAATAAGGGGCTCTCATTGTTCCAGCCAGCAGCCCCAATGGCGGCGCAGCCTTTTTTTATTTTTCATTTGTTTCGCGCTTCTTAATTCCTCGCACAGGACGTGATAATACTCGGAGTGTTTGTGAGTGTGCTGCACATCAAAGTGGCAGATTTAGGTATATTTTGCGTACATATATTTTGTAAAGATTCTTTGAGGTGTGGTGAGATTAAAAGTATTTTTTTTTGTAAAGGGTTTAAAAGTACTGATTAAAACTCTTTTAAGAATCATCAAACGACTCCTTCCGCCCTGGGTGGAGTGGGAGTGTCAGACTCTTACTGACTTAAACCCAACAGTGTTCCTCCTAATGCCCATTGCTTTCCAGGGCCGCGGTAACTCTTTCGGTCAAAATCTACAACGACTAAGTCATGGCAGTACAAAGATCTGATCTTGAACTATGGCAAGTCCAAAGTGATTCTAGTCGAAAAGTAAGACTAAATAAAAAGGTTTGTGAAAAATATTAGCGAAAGGCTCTCGAGGTTTTAAGAAGTTTTTTTTTAATGCAAAATGGGGAAACTCTTGGCCCAAATCTCACCTGATGGAAAGTAATGATTAGGCCGAAGATGGAAGCGAGTTTCACCCGGAATCCTCTTACACAGAGGAACTGGCTATCATACCTCTGACTGCCGGAACACAACAATGCTGTTAACATTGTTGTTATGGCGACAGACTTAGACATGATGGTGGTAGCTTGCCAGGCGGACTTAGAACAAGTCCTACCACCAACCAAACCGAGCAAAAAATTTGCCCCCGCTGGGAATCGAACCCGGCACCTCTGGGTCTGAATCAGGTGGTTTAACCACTAGACCACGGAGGCGGTTAGTGTCACCTGTTTAGCACCACCCGGGGACCACGTGTAGGGATTCGCTGAAGGGTATTCTCCTACGGACGCGGGTGACGTTTGATGTCAAGGCAGTCAAAGATAAGGTATTTACTTCAACATTAAGGGCGGATTTCATCAATCTGAAAGTGAACGCGATCAACATATGAACCACGTTTACGAGCTGTCAGTGTAATTATTTTCTATGGAATATTGACACTGACAACTCTTGAACGCAGCTTGATTGCGATCAGTTTCATTGGTGAAATCCGCCCTTAGTCTTTCTACTAAATACTTACGTACCATTTTGGCACGGAACCCTAAAAACGCACCTCATGGACTGATTTTATAATGATTGATGATTTGTGAGTAAAGTCCTTTCACAAAAATTATACAAGAAATATACTAGCACTAGCTGACCCGTGCAACGTCGTCTGCGTAACATTTTTCATTACTGCTCCGCTCCTATTGGTCTTCGCGTAATGATATATAGCCTATAACCTTCCTCGATAAATGGGCTAATTAACACTGAAAAAAATTTTCAAATCGGACCAGTAGTTCCTGAGATTAGCGCGTTCAACCAAACAAACAAACTCTTCTGCTTTATAAAATTATATTAGTTTATATTAGTATTAGTATGTTAGTATAGATTATAATATTATTTATATAAGATACATTACCCACCAACCAAGTTCAATCCCCTTATGTACGTAGTTTATATACATACTCCCTGAAAGTTCAAGGCAACAGTAGAGCCTTAGCATAAACTATTTCCATTTCGCACCGTCTTGAATTTGTAATTGACGGCATTGGAAACTAGGCTTGCCAAGTAACAATTTTACCGTAATAAATTATATTCACTTAAAAATAAACTCTCCTAATTAAAAAATGGCGTCAAAAAATTCTTTCGATTCACTTTCGACTGGAAGTGAGCCCAAAACTGGTGACTGGCGGCATTGCCACGTTGTATGGCAATATTTATCCCCAAACCGAGGTAAAAGCCAGCCCTTGAGTCACGCGAAGTGTCAACTAAGCGTTTAGAAAGTTCTTTAATAAGGCATGAGCACTCAGACCCCAGGAAAAAGCTCAAAAATGTAACAACAATAACTATCTTTAGCATTATTTGGAAAGAGAACATTCATACTCCGCATACTGTGTCTGTTTGTTACGGTTTCTTGTCCCTAAGCCGCGGGCACAATTCTGATGATGATTCCATACGTCCAAAGAACCGATACCCTTAAATGTGATTCTATAAGGGTTTTCGTGTGTCTGTCTGTCACACCCACCGGACCTTACGGACGGACTTTGTAGAAAATAGACCGCCGTGCGTTCAAGCGATTTTGCCATACCTATTACTGGAATCAAAAGTAGCTCACAATTTAGGACCCATATTAGTATCAGTGTTAATAAATATTTAATCCGTGGTGCTTGGCAACTGGGCTATATCCAGTTAGATATGTCCCTTGGTGCCTTGGCCAAGCTCCATTCTGTCTCCGGCTTGATAATGAGGGAAGTGGAAATTATATTTATTTTTTCTTACTCCTCCGCTGAACTTTTCTGATTAATTTCGTTGCAGGATAGATCCCGACGTCCCGGAGAAACCATTCAGCTGTCTTAGAAGTTCACTGACTCGGCGTTTTTCTGGTGGTCGCCACAGTTGATTCTGGCTTTTAGGAGTTGCAGTGGTCGGGAATGTGTGGCGGGCTTGTCACACCCAATTTCCAACCGACCTATTTAGTTAAAAGGTACTATAGATAGTTTAGTGACCCAGCATAATGTGCATTACCCAGCTTAATTCAAAGCACTGTAATTCTTATCTGATTTTTAGGTCTCCGAGACGCTTTAAGGATAAACAGAACCCTTATCACTCGGTCTGCGTGCCTGTCGGTCTGTCACAGCCAATTTTCTCCGAATCTGCTGGACTGATTCTGTTGAAATTTGATACAATTTGAACCTTTAATATCTAAAGACGGACGCGTAACGTAAATAAATACATTTTGGGTCACTTTAAGGGGACCAACTAGAAAAATTAAAATATGTTTTTCAAATAAACAGGCTTATTATTGGAATTTAAATTATATTTGCCTCATAATATTAAAATAAATAGTTTTAAATCCCTGGCGCAAAGAATTCATTCGCCAGAATAGAAATTAAGTCAACGACATTGCGCGTAGAATCAGCATGCTGAAGTGGAAGTGGGCCGGCCATGTCTGTAGACGGACAGACGGTCGATGGAGCAGAGAGGTGTTAGAGTGGAAACCGCGCAATGGCAAACGTGGCAAACCCTTTGTCACGATGGATCGATGATTTAAAGAACGTGGCTGCGGACTGTTCAAGATCGGGATGATTGGCGCTCTTTGGGGAGGCTTAGGTTCAGCAAGGAACGGCAATTGGCTGATATAATGGTGATATGAAGTTTTGAAGATATTTAAGTCAAGAGTGAATAGGTTACTTCTAGGCAAGCGTGCTCCACCTTAGACCGCCTCATCGCTTACCATCAGGTGCGATAGTGGTCAAACGCGTGCTCATCAAAAGTAAAAAAAAAAAAGTTGTAGTTTTTTTTTGCATGGTGTGTGCAATACCAACATGTGCAAATAAATAATTAGATCATTCATTCATTCTTTTCTTTGTCTTTGAATGCTCTAAGTATGATTTCTTATTTATAATTTGGCTAGTGTTTTCTAGATAATGATCGAATAGTGCCTAGGTATCTTCAACCACCCAATAAAACTCAAAAATATATTTCATTTATTCAATTTTTTCCTTACCCTCGTAAATAAAATAAAAAGTCGTCTTTATTAAATCCGAAGTAATTTGCTGTCATAAATATCTAATTCACATTAATTTTATAACGGCAACCTGTTGTGTGATTGCCCAGTATGACAATACCGGGTTTGTTCTACTTTGTACCAGCGTGCAGCGTGTATATCTTACTTATAATTCATGGACATTTTTCCTTTGTTTTTATTGAAATTCTTCCTTGTGTGAAAGTATTTAGTTGGTTGTCATTCATCTGCCTACCCTTTCCCTAACTATAGTGGGGCCGGCTTCCAGTCAAACCAGATTCAGCTGGATACCAGTATTTTACGTGGAGTGGCTGCCTACCAGACCTCCAAAACCCATTAACTGGGTAACACAGTACTCTTTGGCAAGACTGGTGTCAGATTTTCTGGCTTCTGACTATCCGTAACGACTGCCAAAGATCTCCAAATGACAGCCGGGACCAACAGCTTAACGAGCTTTCCGAGGCACGGAGGAACCTCGGTATGTTAAGATGGTCACCCATCCACAGACCAACCTCAGCAAGCGTTGCTTAACCTTGAAGATCGACCTGTGCGGCTGTTATTATTTAACCATGAGCTCCTCATTTAGTTGGTTGTCATTAATTGGTCGCAAATTAGCAGTGCGATTCTGTAAACATCACGAAGTGAAGGCTTGTGTAGAGATCACAAAGTGACCTGTCAGTCCATGTTATTAAGATGGAATGACAGGTCACTTTGCGGCTTAGTTTTCACGGTGACAGCTTTACAGAATCGACCAGCTGGTCTATTACTGAGAATTTCCAAAAGAAGAAGAAAAAAAACTTCGCTAAAACTTCGCTTCTGGCAATGCGTTGCAAAATTACGCTTTTAAACACACTCAGTCAAAAACTGACTCTTACTGTACCGCACGAAATATTTTCGTACTTGTGCGGAATAATGCTGCTATACAGCGAGCCGGGCAAATCCCGGCGCACGAATAAAACCGCGAGCCTATTTTCCCAATAATTTGTTACTATATATTATGTTTAAAATTTGAAAACGAGAACCAATCCATATGTAAGTCATTGGCTAAGCGACAGTCTTTCCCAACTTAGAAATAACACCTCCTAAATTTTCCATTTAAAACTATTAAAAATTGTTACCGTTATAGAAATTATGTTAAGTTTCCTGCGGACCAGCAAGGCATGGTGCCTAGGAAGTCACGCCACAGCATTTCTCATAGGGATTTATGATTTTATAGTTTTATTGTGCTATTCGCCTGCGGGCCCGCTCAGCGGGGCACAGCTACATATTTACAGCGCTTTTTCGTGTATTGTTAATATAAGTTGAATGTAAATATTTGGGTCAAAGCGGCATTTCTGCGTGTTTTAATACGTGGTATATGGGAAAAATCAATGTTTTATGTTGTAGCTGTATGATATCTACTCATTCGCGTTGTGTCACTAGTAAAACGTTTTTTTTTTCTAGTACTTATCGCTTCATAGCCGATCGTGGGTTTAACCACAATTTCAAAATATCCGGCGACATCACGGCAAAGCCAGGCGAAAATAGTCTTTAAGTCAAGATTGAATAGGTTACTTCTAGGCTAGCGTGATCCATCTTCGACCACATCGTCGCTTACAATCAGGTGAGATTGTGGTCCAACGCGTGCCTATCTATTTATATATACATAAATAACAAAATGATCTCTTCTTTGCTAATAGGAACCAAAACATTTAAAAAGACTTCCCATTAAATAGGCATGTATTTTTATTGAATAAGAAAACAGGAAAACGTCCCTCATTATCCTTAATACATAATTTTCCATCCCTATTGCTGATCAACTCATCAAAACTTGAATTCAACCTCATATTCAAAAAGACCAAAAATCTAATTCAAGATGTCGCTATTCAGTCGCAGATGTTAAAGAATTTACAAACAAGATTTTCTTTTTCATTCATCCCTGATATTCAAATTTGTCAGCCCGCGGTGAGGGGAGACCTCAAAGGCTATAATTACGAGTGCCCATTTGGGGCTGTGACGTCATAATCCGTCGAGTAATTTCACGGTTCTGAATGATACGGAACATGTGATGTGTATTAATATTTGGTTTTCGAATAGCCAGCATCCGATGTTGTGGGATAGGAAATTAACGTTATGGGTAACGAGGAAAGGATTAGATATAAAATAAAATATTAAACATTTTTAATATTTTAGGTTTTAGATTTAAATGTTTGTAAAAGGTTAGCTCTAGAAGTACTGATTTGAGTACCAATTCTACTAATTTTCACATTCGCATCTCATTCGTAAACTGTCAATAATGTATGTAAAATAAGGCTTTTTATAAAAAAAAATAGACGGATAGTAAAAGGTATGTTGCTGCTAACTTTAATTTCGGAAGTCGGTGTCAAAATACGAAGATACTGACAAAAACACCGATTTCCGAAAATAAAGTTATTTTTTACTTTTAAGTGTCTTTTTTTTTTGGAAGTCGGTTGTATTTTTTTGTAAAAAGTTTTTTATTTTTCACTTTTTAGTGGTACCCCACACCTAACAACACCACTGCAAAATCGCAGAAAAACGAAATACGCAATTTCGATTACTTGGATGACATAAAACTATCATCCAAGTAGACGAATTCCAGCTATTTCGATTTAAAATCCAAAGTTCGTAACCGATTTTCATAAAATTTAAATGGGACTCATCTGCAAGTATATCCTTTGAGATAAAAGAATTTTTCAAATCGGTTCAAAATAATTGTCGGAGTTATGAGGTAACAAACATAAAAAAAACACATACAACCGAATTGATAACCTCCTCCTTTTTGGGAAGTCGGTTAAAAATACGCTATTGCCGAGCGCAGTAGGGTAATATTTAAACCGAAAAATGCTACGATTCTGAGCGAAGCCGAAAAAATACTAGACATTCTGTTAGCTACACAAAACAAAATGTACAAGTATGAATTTAAAGCAATAAATAAACAATGTTCGCAACGTCAAAGCCCTTATCGCATTCAACAAATTGCCCACACGACAGCAAAACATAACACGAACATAAATAGCAAAAACGGAACCTTGTTAGCGAAAACCGAAACTTCAGAACTAAATTGCATTCAAATATTTCAAAGCTTCGTTTAGAATCCACAAAAAAATACCGCAAAATGAAACATTTTAAATTCTAAATAAACGGCTGAATGCATCGTTAACAATGACTCTAGAGAGAAGCGAAATAAAATTTGCGAATACAGAATTGAATTTCACTCGATAATCGCTTCTAATTGTGTGGCGCTTAAGGGCTAGATTTGCATAATTTTTGCTCGGGCCGATCCCGGGGGAGCGTTTTATGAATTTTGCATAAATAAATATAAATTGCGACGCCTTTGATACAGAACACTATCGAGTTTGGAAGTTATCTTATACTTGAGAGTTTTGCGGCAGATTTTCAGTTGGACAACTTTGTTTTGTTGTTCGAGAAGTGCGAAATAGTTATACTCAGTTCGCAAACATGTCTAAATTTTGAGTTTGTTCATAGTTTGCAGCGTGTTGTTCACGCATTTTCGCTTTCGGGATAAAGAATAGCGTCAGAACTTTATTTGAAACTTTTGCGTGTCTGCTGATGCCGACATGATTTGTTGATGAAATATAATTGAATATGATATAAATGTAAAAATTAAGTTATATGACAGCCAGAGTTTACTTACAGAGGAAAATGTAGGCACCCATCTGTAGTAGACGGGGCCCATGCAATGGGCACTAAAAGGAAAACGGATGGGTTTTAGTCAGTAAGAGTCTGACACTCCCTTCCGTTTCGCCCAAAGTGGGAGGAGTCATTTTATGACTTACCATCCCTAAAAAAAGGCATCTAGCTGTACACAAGCTTGATAAAACTTTTTACCTGGCTGCTCCCGAAAAAGGGTAAAGTATTTTTTGTATCGTGCATAATCTCGTCTAAAACCTAATTCCTGAGATGAAACCTAAACTACTAAAACCTACTTCCAACCTTCCAGCTAAAACGGTAAAACTGCAAAAATCAAAGGAAAAATAAAAGTTCCAATTCTCGATAAATTCCATTTATCGGCTTTCAACATCCCATTAAAAACTGTCGCTAGAACCGAAGTATTTTTCACACATTCGCAATAACAAGTCCTTTGAAAGAACTTCGAAAGTTCTGTGAGAGTTCTTTCACGGCCAATACGTGCAGCGTGTGGGAGCATTTCGTTTGGAGTACAGTCAGCTCAATAAGTTATGAAGCCTTTTAATTCAGTTTTTGTATTATTTTCCTTCGCGCGGCGGCTCGAAGGAGTTGTAATTGAATTACACGGCTTACCCGAGCTGTGGGGACAGGGAAAGGAATCGTGTTTGTTTAACTTGCTTTTTTTTTAGTTTGACCAGTTTTATTGACTTGTCCTGATTAAATTGCGTACAGCATATGCAATACTGCTTACCTAATTATTTCTGCTTGAGTTTTCATTTTAATACTTGAGACTTTAATCATGAAAATATTTGCTGGATCAATTTGCATTCCATTCATTTGCCCTGCTGGTCTCTTGGCCGTAAGCGACCGCCGAGCGTAAGATTGTTTGTTCGATTTGCACTGTTGGTTTTTTCCATTGTGAATTTCTCAATAGCAACCTTCGTATTTTCGGATTGTATTTTATATACGGTACAAAAAATTACACTTAATTTATTGTATCTATAGGCACATAATGTGAAGTTTTAAGATGCATTAAAAATATTTTTCAGATCAAAATCAACAAAAGTAAAAAAATATAGTGTTGAATTGACGTCTCCACGACCTCTTTTCCTATACAAACTTATATCGGCAAGGCGGGCAGTCATCCAAAGACTATTCCTATGGATTCCTGCAGGAGAGCTTACATAACGACAACTCATGTTACTAATATTATAAGCTTTACTGATACATTTTGTTTTATTATATTTTTGTAAGCTTCTTTCTTTTATATTTGTTAGTAATTCTATTTAGTCCTTCATTGTACGGGTACTCAATTATTAATAAACGTTAAAAGTAGTTTAACATCATTTTGATCATAATGTACGCTGTGCTACGAAACCTCTACGCTCGTAGCAAATGCCTACGCCGCGTAGGCTCATACTTTGTTTGCTAAGGTTAGCTAATCCTCAGTCTCTGGTGTTTTATGCACCATAAAATGTGCACATAAATTACTATTATTATTATAATTGGGTTTTAAAATTATAGAACTTACCTGAAACAATCTATTTAGTCTAGCTTAGATAACGAAAAGATATTCGAACGTTTTTTACTTTTGTTTTTCATTTCTTTAAAATGCAAAAAAAAAATACCTATCCCATAGGTTTGAAAATGTAACAACAATTATCCTATTTAGTAAAAATCCCTGTTGGTTTTTAACGTTCCAGAAAGTGTGAGTTAGATTAATTCTTTTCATAATTTATTGCAATATGTTTCTTTACCTTGGTACGGAATTTCCTTTCTATCCACATGACTTATAACTTTTATACAAATAAATTAATATAAAATACCTCAACAAAAACATTACGAAAGCCAGCGTTCTCATATTTACGAGTGCGTACATTCCACAATGGGCTTATTCGCATGTTTTACGCGATTACATTGAAAACGTATGCTTTCGGATTAAAATGACTTAACGAAATATATTTTCGTACTGTAATCCTATATTGTACTGAAATTGTTGTGTTTTACGTAATGTGTGTTAATATGGCTATTATTATGTTTATTAATGAGTTGGTAATTAGGTTAGTATGACGTTAAAATTATTACGTGGTTTTGTATTGTAGGTCTGCTGTATACCTTTTTGTTTCATAATTATCTCGCCGGAATAGTTGCTTAAACTGTATCAAGCGCAAGTTCGATCGTGTATGGACTACTGCTCTCACCTGTGGGACGGATCTATCAGATATCAGCTTTATGTCATTGAACCAATTGAGAAACGAGCCAAGAGGATCATCGGCAATGGCAAGCTCGTTCGAATCGAAGCTACAAAGTCTAGAACATCGACGCCGACTTGCTAGCCTGTCGATTTTCTACCGGTTGCAGTTTGGGGAATGTGCGACAGAATTGCATAATTTAATTCCGCCAAGCCCATTCCATCATCGGACCACAAGACGTACGGCGATGCGCCACCAGTACATGGTGGACTTTCCACCCATACGCACAAAACGTTTCGGGAACACATCCATTGTGCGTACAGCTAAGGAGTGGTATTCCCGGAGTCTGTGTCTCCTGATAGCTGCAACCTGGGAGTCTTTTAGTAAAGAGTGAATAAGTTACTTTTAGGCAAGCGTGTTCCATCTTAGACCGCACCATCGTTTACCATCAGGTGAGATAGTGGTCAAACGTTTACCTATCAATAGTAAAAAGAAAAACATTATTAGTGACAACTACTGTCGAAAAAACAACTGGATACGCACAAATATTGTGAAAGTATGAAAGTATCTCGTTACCGTACATTCTAAGCCCTACAAAAGATCCCTCCTCTACCCAAAATGTACATATTCGCACAGCAAGCAATCTTATGAAATGCACACTAATTTCCCCCTAGCTCCTAAGGCTTCCTTCTTTCTTTACCCCAACTATGAATACCATCATCAGACCAGGCGATTATCATATTTCACGTTTATTATACCTACAATTTTTCCTCATACTACCACCTTATCTTTCGCAAAACAAAGTTCAATTTTGATTGTGGTAACAGCAATTTAATTTTGTTTTGCAAGTGCATCTGCAAAGTTATTTGCAGTTAGATTCAACCTTATATCTGCAATGTTAGGGTCGTGTTTGGTTTTGGTGAGTGCATAAAAAGTTGTGTTCGGGTGCTCGTAGTAACAAAGGGTATTCGCAACAAGTCTCAAGTTGGACTCCCCTCAAGTTTGTATGAGGTTTGTCTCTTAATACGTCAAAGTATTTGCTGAAAGTATTAGTGCGTTTATGGGGCTGTTTCCATTGATTTGTTTCTTTTTTGTTATCAAGATTGTAATCAGCAGGTATCGAGTGTCTACACCTTTAATATTAATTTGGTAATTGTCAAATTAATCTCGAAGGAGACGAATGGAAAACTACGAATCTTAACATCATAAAGTTTGTACAGATTTTTTTAGGTGATAAGGTTGCTTATTAATTGAGAGTAGTAACATAAAAAAGATGCGGTTCGTTCGAAATTATATTGGACACTGAACTTCAAATTGAAAAGTACAGACAGTAAATGCGTTTTCGCCCATGAACAAGAATAAAACTATGTCACATACTATAGGCACACGGTTTTTGAAAGACAATCGAAGTATGACTGCTGGAGTATTTTTTTTTTTGTTTTTTTTTACTTTCTCGGGCCCCTGGAGACCCGGTCCTTTGGTAGGCGTACGAGGGGCCGAAACCAACTCGCAGAGGCCCCGTTAGAAATTTCAAATGTAATGGGCGATTATCCCTGTATGCACTGTGAAAGTATTCCCAAGGACAATCCCCGGTTGGAGCAAGAATATTGCAGAATATGGAAAAAAAAAAAGATGAAACGCTATGGGTTTGGGCGGTTTAGTGGACTGATAATCGTTTATTATAGAACTATTGGCCCCTGCCTGACCACTAACAATATACACGGCTTTTAAATGGCAGGGGGTGACTTGCACACTCAATGAATGGGCCCCCGAAAACGGTCGCTAGCACAAAGTGACGTAGCGCCAAGGAGGCAACATAGCCCGAGGTGCTAGAGGAGTGGAGAGGTATACCACGGCTATCAGGACAATCCCGGAAGTGCGGTCAAGATCCCTACCAGCATCTTACTGGATTATACATTCTTCTCCCGAGCACGTGTGCTCTAGCGAATCTCCACTCAGACCAGCCAATTAAGGCAAGAGAGAGGTGGGAGCTCTGTTCCTCGTCAGTATTCACTCTGGCCAGCCAATAAAGGCAAGCCGTAGATGAGGAACAAGACTTCTCCCGAGAGATAAGGTTCGTGGGGTCGCTACTGCCCAACAGTTCGCCACAAAACTGCCTTGCGGATTGTATCTCTCTTTGTCTGGCCCCTCACCCTAGGTATGACCTAAGGTTCATCGGGACGCGCAAGCCCCACCACGACGTCAACGTAGAGATACTGCGGTAGGGTTATTATTTTTATTATTATTTATTTAAATCGAACACAAAGTATTCATATTTTTGTTAGTAACACTTAAAACTATGTTAGTAAACTTTTCTTAACACAGCTAATGAAATAAAATAAAACTAATTCATATACCTATAACTATAACTATGCCCGCTACCCGCTGCACCAGACCTGCAGCTGTGCATACGGGTCCAGTGTTCCAGGAACGGACAATCAGGTTTATCTACTATCACCTTTAAAATGCTGTTGGTGCTCATCCGAAGCCTTCGCATCAGGGATGCTGTTCGTTTTCTTATAATGGCTTGGAAGCTATCTGTACCAGCTTCAGCAAATATGCCCGATGCGCTACAAAACCGCGGGAGCCCCAACAGCACTCTAAAGGCGTTGTTATACTGCACGTGAAGAGCGTTGTAGGCCCTCTGCGTATGTCTAACCCACAGGCTGCACGTGTAGAAAGACTGGCAGAACGCCTTAAACAGCGTGACTTTCACTTCTCTAGTACATCGCGCAAACCTACGGGCCAGTATATTACATCGGATCGACAACGCTCTTCGCTCCCTTTCGATGTCACTGTCATCATTCAGGTCCTCATTCACAATGTGGCCAAGGTACCTACAATGTATATTATGTAGTAATGAACTACTGAAATTGTCAAACTACAAGAGAAAAACAGAGTTGGTAATAAAAAAACTGAAATACGGGTGAATTTTATAGTAAACTAATCGATACCTGCGGTTTCGCCCGTTTACAAAGTATATAATAAAACCTTCTTCGAGAACCACTCTACCCATTTGTGAAAACAGCATGAAAATCGGTGCAGCAGTTTTTGAGTATATCGCGAACATACATACAGGCAGACGCGATGGAGGACTTTGTTTTTAATATGTAGTGAAGTTCTGGTAAATTTTGAAGTAATGATTTTATCTAGATTTAGTGTCTTATTTTGGCAATAATCCAACTCTTGACCTCCAAATTGCCTGAAGGAGAATTCTACGATGAAACGCGCCCCAAAGTTGTCTATTGATTTTTACTTTGAAGTAAACAGAAAATTGAACAAAAAAAAAGTCTCTACGTTTTTTCACATGTTCTTACAACTAATTAATTCTCGACTAATCCTACACCTCATAGCATCAATGGATACGTGCAGATTGCGATTGACTTCCAATGTTTCCCGAGGCCCGGCTGTTGGCACGGACTAAGTGAGGCCAGATTTAACGTTCGACACAGCTGATTTATGTGTCTACCCTACATGGCGGCGTGATGTATAGAATGTGCTAAAGTCGCGTACAGTGGGGAAAATAGGCCATATGTAGTGTGTTTTTTCTGGCATGTCTTATTTGGTAAACAAATGCAGTAAGGAAATCACTATATCCGTATTACACGAGCGGATTTCACCAATAAAACTGATCGCGATCAGTACGTCTAAACTGTGTTGAAGAGATGTCAGTGTCAATATTCCATAGACCTTTTTTTGCCACGCACAGATAAGTATTAATATTTCAGGATGTAGCTTATATGTGTCAACTTATTTTTATAACAGTTAGTTTCACATATATTTATTTTTATAGGTATGTACAGTGCGAGTCCTAAATAAACATTTTTCTTTCTTTCTTTCTTTCCATAGAAAATAATGACACTGACAGTTCGTAAACGTGCTTCATATGCTGATCACGTTCAGTTCCATTGATGAAATCCGCCCTAAGAGCGATTTTCACCCATGAAACTAATCGCGATCAAACTGCGTTCAAGAGCTGTCAGTGTCAATATTCCATAGAAAATAATGCCACTGACAGCTCGTAAACATGGTTCATAAGCTGATCACGTTCAGTTCCATTGATGAAATCCGCCCTCAGAGTGGTTTTCACTAATGAAGCTTTTTTTTTTTTTTAATACAAAACGGGGAATCTCTTGGCCCATATCTCACCTGATAGAAAGTGATGATTAGGCCGAAGATGGAAGCGAGTTTCACCCGGAATCCTCTTACACAGAGGAACTGGCTATCATACCTCTAACTGCCGGAACACAACAATGCTGTTAACATTGTTGTTATGGCGACAGACTTAGACATGATGGTGGTAGCTTGCCAGGCGGACTTAGAAGAAGTCCTACCACCAAACAAACCGAGCAAAAAAAATTTGCCCCCGCTGGGAATCGAACCCGGGACCTCTGGGTCTGAATCAGGTGGTATAACCACTAGACCACGGAAGCGGTTAGTGTCACCTGTTTAGCACCACCCGGGGACCACGTGTAGGGATTTGCTGAAGGGTATTCTCCTACGGACGCGGGTGACTCAGCCCCCAAAGTATCTATTCTGACTATTTTGACTACTATGTCACCTTATGGAAAACAATACAGTTCTTCGATGAAGCTTATATTTACATAAGTTAATAAACAAGAGCGATTTTTACTGTTTGAATCTACTATTTTTAAAAAGCTTACTAAGATATTGACGTAGCCAACATAACAATACATAACTTTCCTAATTTTATTTCATTGAAGCAAACGTGTTTATCTTTGAACTGTTGTTTATTTTTCACTTCAAACTCAAACAACATGAGTTTAATTAAACAGACTATGATTCTAGAATATAACATTTTGTAGTTTATTAAGAATTACTTACATCATTATTTTAATTGGGGACCACGTGTAGGGATTCGCTGAAGGGTATTCTCCTACGGACGCGGGTGACTCGGCCCCCAAGCTAATCGCGATGAAACTGCGTTCAAGAGCTGTCAGTGTCAATATTCCATAGAAAATAATGCCACTGACAGCTCGTAAACTTGGTTCATATGCTGATCGCGTTCCATTTCATTGATGAAATCCGCCCTAAGAGCGATTTTCACTAATGAAGCTAATCGCGATGAAACTGCGTTCAAGAGCTGTCAGTGTCAATATTCCATAGAAAATAATGCCACTGACAGCTCGTAAACATGGTTCATATTATGCTGATCGCGTTCTATTTCATTGATGAAATCCGCCCTAAGAGCGATTTTCACTAATGAAGCTAATCGCGATCAAACTGCGTTCAAGAGCTGTCAGTGTCAATATTCCATAGAAAATAATGACACTGATAGCTCGTAAACATGGTCCATATGCTGATCGCGTTCCATTTCAATGATGAAATCCGCCCCAAGTAAGGTATAGATCGTATAAACGACCAAATCTTTCGATATTAATTTTGTTACAACCTATTTACTCTTCTATGTTACTTGTTTATCTTTCGTTATTGCCTCTTTTGTTGTTCCTAAAATTTATTCTACATATTTATTTGTCCTAAATAATCTTAGAAATATTTCGAAATAAACGCTTAAATCTGTCAGCGCCTAGAAATTTAAAGAACAATAGTAAGACAATACAACTTGGCTCCAATAGGGCCTAACGGACTTTAACAGGAGCATTTTACAGTCGCCTCTAAAGAATTGGGTTTGGGTTTGGTTTGAACCTATCAGATAATTATCAGCTAGAGTCAAGATCGTGCCAAAAGGAAAAATAGTCTGTTCAAATAGATCAAGCAAGGATGATAATATTCATTTGGGTTGAAGAAAAATAGTAAGAGTTAGTAAATGACTAGCTTTCGCCCGCGACTTCGTTCGCGCATATCCCGTTTTTTCCCATTCCCGTAGGAATTTCGGGAAATTCTCTCTTAGTGCACCCCTACGGAGTGTAAGGAAGCTACATGACAAATTTCAGCTTACTACAACCAGCAGTTTCGGCTCTGCATTGCTCGATCAGTCAGTCAGTCAGGTTTGATAAGTCAGTGACTGTTTGAATTTCTCGCGCAATAACTTTAAATGTATCAGTGTTGCCTTCAACTGAAATCTATTAATAGGCTGGTGACAAATGTTTTAGCAAGCTACGTCATTTATTTTGTGTTTGACTGCCATTGAAAGTATCAGCTTTCCTCTCTCGAATTTTAACAAAAATGGATAAAAGTGAATTTCGTGTGCGAAACAAACGACACCAAACAAAGGTTTTATAAATACTATGGGGATACTGCATTATCAATTTCAATGGTTAAGAAGTGGTTTTAGTGAGTTCTATTGTAGTCGTATCAGCACAAGTGACGCCGAACGTTCATGTTGTCCAAAATATGTCGTCACGCCAGAAATCGTCGATAAAATCCATGGAATTAGATTGGACGATCGAAGAACGAAAGTGCGTGAGGTGGCTGAAGCTGATTGGTACTCGATCTCATATATCTTCTGCTTGGTTACCACTATTCAGTTTGTGGTCGTTTATAAAGATTCATTCGTTTTAAACCCCTCACCAGCAAAACCCACGCAAACTGCCCTTTCTGATAGACACTCTTTATTTTAATTTGCTCATAATCACAAACTTAGTGCAATATATTGGTATTTCAATATATATTTTTTTTAACTAATTGACATTTAATTTGTTGTTTTAATTCTTGGTCTAATTCCGAATGTATTGTGTAATAATATGAGTTGTTTTAGTAATGACTAGCTGACCCAACTTCGTCTGCGTCACGTTTGCCATTAATGCTCCGCTCCTATTTGTCTAAGCGTGATGATATATAGCCTATAGCCTTCCTCGATAAAATAATGGACTATCCAACGCAAAAATAATTTTTCAATTCGAGCCAGTAGTTCCTGAGATTAGTGCGTTCAACCAAACAAACAAACACACTCTCCTGTTTTTAATTATTTGTATAGATAGTAATGTTGCTTATTGGATGATGGTTTTTTTTTTGTCTAGCTAAGTTACTGTATTCAATATTTTTGCATGCCGTAGGTCAAAATGTATCGGCACTCACTCTCCACAAAATAACCATCATCTGTATACCTACATTATTGGCAAATAAATGATTTCTATTTCTATATTTTTTTATCAATTAGGATAAGTAGAAGTACAAACCGTATCTAGTGTACGTGTTAGATTTTTTTTTTGATTGGTAGTTACAGAAGTTAGTCCAACTGGTATGATGAATATGCTAGAACTTTATAGAGAGGAAATAGGCCATGTAGCCTGTACGTGAACACAGCCTGAATTACGAGTGTTTTCGGCTTGATTTCTAGTCGAGAGTTTGGCGAAAGTTGGTTGAGTGGTTTGTAGAGTTCTGCCGAATATGCTCGGTTTTACCAAATACAGAATTTCCGGTACCATATATACCTATAAAATGAATGTTACGTCAATCTCCAGTAGTCCAGTCGCTATTGGGTGAGGTTCAGTTGAAAATGTATTATGTTTGCAGTCGTAAAAGCAACGAGCTAAACATTGTGTTCTTATAAGCTCATTGCAGTACTTATAATCTAAATTTTGAAGTCTAAGAGATTTTTTGAAGAGATAGTCCATAGTTTTACGCTGTATACAATTTTAGATATAATTTTCAAATATAATTCATTTTTATTTAACTTCGTAGGTAGAGATTTTTTGAAGAGATAGTCCATAGTTTTACGCTGTATACAATTTTAGATATAATTTTCAAATATAATTCATTTTTATTTAACTTCGTAGGTAGAGATTTTTTGAAGAGATAGTCCATAGTTTTACGCTGTATACAATTTTAGATATAATTTTCAAATATAATTCATTTTTATTTAACTTCGTAGGTACCCAACTTACCTATGAAATTGCAATTTAAGTGAAAACGGAATAACATGACTTAAATACATATTGCATACTATAAAATTATTAGCTAATACGGAAAACGCTGTTTTACCTATTTTAACTTTAATTTCGGAAGTCGGTGTCAAAATGCGAAGAAACTAACAAAAACACCAACTTCCGAAATTAAAGTTATTTTTTAGTTTGTAGTGTTTTTTTTTTTTATTTGGATTCGGTTGTATTTTTTTTGTGTAAAGTTTTTAATTGATCACTTCTTAGTGGTAGCCCACACCTAACAACACCACTACAAAATCGCAGAAAAGGAAAATACGCAATTTCGATTACTTGGATGATACAAGACTATCATCCAAGTAGTCGAATTCCAGCTATTTCGATTTAAAATCCAAAGTTCGTAACCGATTTTCAAAAAATTTAAATGGGACCAATCTGCAAGTATATCCTTTCAGATAAAACGAATTTTTCATAATTGACGGAGTTATGAGGTAACAAACATTTTTAAAAAATACAACCGAATTGAGAACCTCGTCCGTTTTGGGAAGTCGGTTAAAAATTGCCTACGACCTATTCTCAGACTTACCGAATGTTCACAAAATAACACTTGGTCAAGCCGTTTGGGAGGAGTTCGATAGCAAACAGTGTTTGTTATTGAGATTTTTATACATTAGAAAGATTAGATATTTAAAGTTCAATCCGATGTTTATCATTACATTTAAAATTAACTGGTTTAATAAATCGACAACGTCATAGGTAAAGACCTAAGTGCCAATTCTACTAATTTTCACATTCGCATCGCATTCGCAAACGGTCAAAAATGTATGAAAATTAAGGCTTTTTGACAGTTCGCAATTAACATACGAATGCGAAAAATGTTTAAAAATTTGTGGAATTGGCCTTCAGATATTAGATGATCTCATCTACCAAACAAAAGAAAAAATCAGTCAAATGGCCATTGAATGATTTTATCAACAAAAAATATGAGCTTAAAAGCTTAGATACATTTCTCGCAAGCTTCTAATACTATTGTCCCTTATTTCATTATTTTGAACCACAACGACATTTTCTAAGTACATTAGATTCGTATTAGCCCAACAAGGTGAGATGAGCTTTAAAGGAGATTTTCTTTGCCGACGAAGGGGAAAATTATCTTGATCGGATAACTACCCCATTTTAATTAACTTGGGGATATTTGTACAGTTTGAAATAGTGTGTTTACAAGGTATTTTCGCTGGTGACAACGTCGAAATGGAGACTGGTTTATGTGTAGATTTTTTCCTTTTCTTATAATAATATCAAAAGTTCTAAGTAACATTTTATCATCCTGATAAATACCCACTTTGAAATTGGATTTGGATGTTGGTATTAGTAAGTCTGTACGAACATTAGTGCCTCCTAAGCAATCTCTTAAAGTATAATCACTAATCGGTCAGGCAAAGAAATTGTGGAATTTAGATAAGTAAACACAATTACTTAGTAATGTGGTGACATAAAAGGATTTCATCCTAAGGCAAGATCAATCCTTTAATAAAGACAATAAAAAAAATCTTTTTCAAGGGACCAAGTTCCAATATTAAAATTTAATTTAAATTAAAACATACAATAAAATAAAATAAAATTGTAACTTTCAATTTAATTTATTCAATTAAATATAATTAAAAGAAAAAATGTATCATTAAAATTAAAATAAATGCGATTATCCACTAAAAACTAAAAACACAATACAATTAGCGTCGGTTGGCACTCCGGTGAACTTCAATCCAGTACCTATGGATCAGACCGCACCAATCCTCACTGACGACCCTCAGTATGTAGTTGATTGGCCAATTTTTCTAACCTACTCCGCGAGCGAATAACAGCATGTAAATCTGGCCATCCAGAATAGGCTTGTGTCCCTAAAAAATCTAATTAGTTCGTCAGTTAGATTATCAAAAAATATTTGACCTTTAGTTTTTCTTTTGTTATGGGAACCAAAATTGACGAAGTTACGACGTCACGCCCTAGCATAATTTTTAGCGGGTCGTGACGTCACGAGCCCCCACTCCCGAGTTTTGATGCGTTTTATCTTTGTCAATATTCATTGATTTAGAAAAACAAAAAATACGTGTCCATTATTTTTCAATACTCTAAATGACGGACTAAATAGTTTTGCAATTTGTGGATGATGGAAACTAGCCTATTCCTGGGACACTTAAATATTATTAAAAAAAAACTGATTATCTCTAGTGCTCTAGCTTTTCATAACCGAGTTATAATTCGGGGAACACGAATTTATCTGTAGACAATCCCGAAATCCCGATTTTAGAAAAAAATAAACGGGATGAATTCTCTAGGTGTGAAGCTTGTATTATCATCAACGTTTCCCAATTAGATCATCAATAAATTTTAATCAAAAACAATCTTAAAACTAATTTCAAACAGCGACAACAATTGCAAAAAAAGTCTTCAAGAAACAAGCAAAAGAAACTTAATAAAAAATAAAAAAATAAACTACAAAGTGTTGCAGTAAAACTCCTTTACTTGACTTTTACTGAAGCCGTTTAGTTGAACTTTAGCTAGTTATAAAAGTAGTTCATATTTAACTAACTGCTTCTCGTTAGCCACAAAGAATTTTATTAAAATTCTAAACTATAGAAGAATGGTTGAGGTTTAAAATTTTGTTCGTAATATAAAGATTTTTGTAGGTAGGAAATTTAAACCAATGGAATTGCATAAAATATCTTCACCACGTGAGTCACTGATATTTTGACTGCCATGATTGGTTAAAATTTCTCTGTTTCTCCCCTCCCGCTGTAATGGACAGGCACCCTAAATATTTTGACTTGTATGCCTAAAAAATCATGAGTGAGGTTTTATTATAGTTTTGTAGTGACTTTTATTAGTAAAAGCTATCTAAAGCCTTGTTACCTCATAACTCCGAAAGTTATGAAGCGATTTGAAAAATTCTTGTTTAAATTGAAAGGATATTGGTCCCATTTGTATTCTAAATCGTAATAGCTGCAATTCCTTTGATTGGATGATGTTTTTATGTCATCCAAGTAATCGAAATTGCGTATTTTGCTTTTCTGCGATTTGCAGTGGTGGTAGTGGTAATTTTGGAAGTCGGTGCTTCCGAAATTAAAGTTATTTTTTACTTTGAAGAGTTATTTTTTGGAAGTCGGTTGTATTTTTTTGTTTATCGATGAGTTTTCATCAAATGTCTACTTCTGGGCGGAGCGGAAGGGAGTGTCAGACTCTTACTGACTAAAACACATCCCATGTTCCTCCTAGTGTCCTTTGCGTTCCAGGGCCGCGGTAACTCTTTCGAACAAATTCAGGAACATTTTAATTCCTTGTAGTGTAGGTTATGCTGAATTTTACTGAACATTTGAAATAGGGTATTGAGTTATGCACGTATTGAAAATACATCCTTACATACAACATACAAATTATAAGTTGTAATAAAATGAAGTTGTAAAATAAGCAGTTTTCAAAGCCAGGCAAAGCCGTAAGCACCAGCTAGTATAAAAATAACTATGAATCTAGAGCACATGTGTTATTACTACAGTGTACAACGTTTTGTTATAAACAATTAGCATAAAAGCGCAGACGTGATGTAGTGTTGCGGCTTTTTTCCAACAATGTGTTGACAAAGAGTTTGTAAATAACATAGATGTGATGCTAATGCTATCCTATCACCTTTCATGCATAATAGACGATTATCTAAATTTATAAAAAAATCATGTCACAATGATTGTTATCGAACTCCGCAACGGCTTGACCGATTTTCATGTTAATTTTTTGCATATATATATTTGGTAGGTCTGAGATTCGCCTCAGACCTACCAAATATTTATATGTTTTTTTTTTATTTGTTCCGAAGAGTCACCACGGCCCTGGAACGCAAAGGGCCATAGGAGAAACACGGATGGGTTTTAGTCTGTAGGATACTCCCTTCTGCTTCGGCCAAAACGGAAGAAGACACTCGATGATTTTCCATCCATAAAAAAGGTCTGAGAATCGGCGAACTGGAGATCGTAGGATAAATAAATTTTTCAGAGGTAATCTTTATAGTATTAAGTTTAATATGTACTTTTATTATGTTTTGCAAAGTTACCAATGTGTCACGTATATGTCACTGGAAAGTGGGAGACTCCGTAAGATTGTAATAAATCTTGATTTGATCATAATTTCTCGAAATATTATGAAAAAAACGTTTTGTAGATAATATATCCCATCCAAATTAATAGTTTCTAATACGACCGTGTCTTATTTAGAAAAAATAGTTTACAATTTCACGCAATATTTTACAATCTTACGGCGTATGCCATTTTCCATTGACATATTTATTACTAGCCTTTGCCAGTGACTTCATACACGCATATATACCCCGTCTTTCCCGTTCCCGTAGGAATTTCGGGAAGCCCTTTCTTAGTGCTTCTCTAAACTCGCCAAGCCACGGCACCACCCAGCCCGCTGTCAAATTCCAGCGTTAGAATAGTTCATATCGGGATTGCTACCACGTGCCTTTCTATTCTAATGTTAGTGACCATGAAAGTTTAAAAAAATAAATTCCAGCGTTCTACGAGCAGTAGTAGCCGAAACTACTGCTCGTAGAACGCTGGAATTTTTTTTTTTAAACTTTCATGTGTGCATTGTCTGTCCGTCATTCAGTAACGAAAGAGTTTTATGTATATCGATTGATTGTTTCAACAGACATACTAAATACTTGTGCCAGACAACGAAAAATCGAATAGGTTTGAGTAGACAATAAGGAAACAAAGTAGATAAGACCACAGTTTCAAATATAATTAGGTAAGGTATAAAGCTTGTTTCGGTCTAATAAATACCATATTTCATGTCTGCGATATTTATTATTTTAGTCTTGTTTTGTCCTAAATACCGCAGAGTTGACACAATAATTTACACGCGCTTTGTTAAACACAAGTAAACAATGAGTTTTGCCTTAGATACCCTAATTACTAAAATATACAGTATGTTGTTAATATTGCTATGTGGTTGAAAGCAATATAAAAGCATTTAATATAGTGTCAAAATATGTTTTGATTTTTAAGTTGGACGAAGTTTTCAGGCTGAGCCTGAGTTATAAAAAAAGAGGCACCATCATAAGTAAGTTTCACTCAACATGGAAATCCTGTGATTTGTTTTTTTTTTTGTGACAACCCTGTGGTTGTAACGGTTATTTCCACATTGTTTAACGGCAGGTTTAATTGATATTTAAAAACCGCTTCTGCCCGAATAAGTCAATTCCCTAAACCAGCAGTAAGTTTGTATTTTTGTCATTCATTTTTTATTATTATTATTATTTAACTAGCTTCTGCCAGCGGCTTCGCCCGCGTGATCCCTAGGAAACATATTCCCGGGATGAAAAGTAGCTTAAGTATTTGTGCTATTCCAGACTATAATCTATCTTTGTTCTAAATTTCATTAAGATCCGTTAAGCCGTTCTGGCGTGATTGAGTAACTAACAACCAAACTTTCACATTTATATTAATACTCGTTTGGTGTAAAGCGAAATTATAACCATCTTCCCCTCGACATTATAATTATTAAAGGATATTGCAAACTGTCGTAAGCCGTTTTCCGAAGCTACTCGCTAGCCTCTAGGCGCCAAGCTAGCCGCCTGCCTGTGCGTTCGCGACCACAAAAATAATCCTTATAGCATGATTCAGTATTCACGCGCGATGGCTTATTATTAGCGTTTTTCATGTATAACTATGGTATTTCTATACCGATTTCTATGATTTTTTTTTATGGAATAGTTAATAATGTTAACTTTTATATTATGTTAATTAGGGACGACTGAGAGTTTTATAAACGTAAGAGTAGACAAATACAATCAGAAAGCTTCGAACTGCTAAGCTATCGGGAGTTACACGTGTTATTGTTCGTCAATCATAAAAGATAGACATATGCTGTCGTTGGATATTTTTATATAATTTTAAGGAGAACATTTCCGTCATAAATGATTTCTGTGTAGCTTTCACTATTAAGGTTGCACACGCGACGGAAGCTTAAAAAATGGAGTAACTTCTCCTGTTTTCCCAACATTTCCCTTCACTGCTCTGCTCCTATTGATTGTAGCGTGATGAAAAGTATACTATAACCTGCTCAGGAGTATGAATAATAATTGTACCAAGTTGCATTAAAGTCCGTCGAGTAGTTTTTGTTTCTATAACGGTTATACAGACAGACAGACAGACAGACAGACAGACCGACAGACAGACAGACAAAAAATGTACTGATTGCATTTTTGGCATCAGTATCGATCCCTAATCACTCCCTGATAGTTATTTTGGAAATATATTTCATGTACAGAATTGACCTCTCTACAGATTTATTATAAGTATAGATAGATAGATATAGATAACTATCAGGGAGTGATTAGGGATCGATACTGATGCCAAAAATGCAATCAGTACATTTTTTGTCTGTCTGTCTGTCGGTCTGTCTGTCTGTCTGTCTGTCTGTCTATATAACCGTTATAGAAACAAAAACCACTCGACGGACTTTAATGCAACTTGGTACAATTATTATTCATACTCCTGAGCAGGTTATAGTATACTTTTCATCACGCTACAATCAATAGGAGCAGAGCAGTGAAGGGAAATGTTGGGAAAACAGGAGAAGTTACTCCATTTTTTAAGCTTCCGTCGCGTGTGCAACCTTAATAGTGAAAGCTACACAGAAATCATTTATGACGGAAATGTTCTCCTTAAAATTATATAAAAATATCCAACGACAGCATATGTCTATCTTTTATGATTGACGAACAATAACACGTGTAACTCCCGATAGCTTAGCAGTTCGAAGCTTTCTGATTGTATTTGTCTACTCTTACGTTTATAAAACTCTCAGTCGTCCCTAATTAACATAATATAAAAGTTAACATTATTAACTATTCCATAAAAAAAAATCATAGAAATCGGTATAGAAATACCATAGTTATACATGAAAAACGCTAATAATAAGCCATCGCGCGTGAATACTGAATCATGCTATAAGGATTATTTTTGTGGTCGCGAACGCACAGGCAGGCGGCTAGCTTGGCGCCTAGAGGCTAGCGAGTAGCTTCGGAAAACGGCTTACGACAGTTTGCAATATCCTTTAATAATTATAATGTCGAGGGGAAGATGGTTATAATTTCGCTTTACACCAAACGAGTATTAATATAAATGTGAAAGTTTGGTTGTTAGTTACTCAATCACGCCAGAACGGCTTAACGGATCTTAATGAAATTTAGAACAAAGATAGATTATAGTCTGGAATAGCACAAATACTTAAGCTACTTTTCATCCCGGGAATATGTTTCCTAGGGATCACGCGGGCGAAGCCGCTGGCAGAAGCTAGTCAGATAATAAAATATGTGGAGGAGAACCGCTGAATTTGAATGTAATCTAGTCCTAGGAAAACTGGCACTAGCCTATTAATACGGCTTTAAGTGTGAGTTTCGAGATAGGTGTTGTTAATCGGTAAATACTTGCCCCAGGCCCCTTTCAGCTCCACTACTTGTAACAAAACAAAGCTTTCTAGGTTACCCTACCACCACACGGTACCATAGACTTGTAGCTAAATAAAATGCTCTTATTCAGCTTATAAAATTAAAGCTGTCTGGAGTCTAATGTTATCCTATTATAACGCCAATAGTTACATAATTGGCCTATTTTACACTCCTATACATACCTTAAACAGGCATGAGTGAATATGTTCATTTTAATATAGCCGATGAACCACGTGTGGCCAATGTTAATGATTAAAGTTCACCGTTGAACTAGTTATGTACTTATAAAGAGAACAAAATTCGCTTGGGTTATAACTAAACAAAGCTTTCTAGGTTACTCTACCACCACACAGTACCATACTGCAGCCACTGTATTAGCGAGAGCGACAGCACTTGACGCTAAAAGCTTAAAACTCAGCCCTCTGCAGCAAGCATGACAATGCGATATATCTGTCAAACAAAACATAACATTTTTAGATTTTTGAGACAGGTACTATTGAGCGTGAAAATAAATGCCCCAGGTCCTTTTCAGCTCCACCACTTGAACAAAGCATTTCTACTTCAACAAGATTTCTAGGTTACCCTACCACCACACGGTACCATAGTGCAGAGGAATTAAAGGCGCACACCCACTGTATTAGCGAGGGCGACAACACTTGTAGCTAAAAGCTCAAAACTCAGCCCTCTGCATCAAGTATTCAAGTGGCACCGACGACAATGCCACACACCTGCCGATGATGGAGTGGAGCAAGTTAGAAGAGTGTTGCGTATGCATATTGATTTGAACAATAATATGAGACAGTTCAGTATCCGCATTTAATTTATGTAGTAATAAAACTTGTAGGTAGACGCTGTTTTGCATTGTATGGACGCTCCGTGGGCTAACTCAGCCACTAAGATTTAAAGTTTTCGTTTCCTGTTGACCTATCCAGTAGATTACTTTTTAACCAACTTTTTAACAGGCTCCTTCTGGGTAAGCTCGCTCCATCGTAGACTTTGTATCTGTCATCTCTGACCGTCTCCTCTGATAACCGTCACTTATGAACCGATTTCAAATATTCTTATTTTAATCGAAAGGATATCTTACTTGTCGTTTGGTCCCATTTCAATTTTATCAAAATCGCTTTGGAAGTTTGGTTTATGAACGAAATGGCGTATTTTGCTTTCCTGCGATTTCGAAGTGGTGTTGTTAGGTGTGGGATACCACTAAAAAATGAAAAATAAAAATAAACCTTTTTACAAAATAATACAATCGATTTCCTTCTAAGAAGGCGGTTGTATTTTTTTGTTGTTAGTAGTTTGACCTATTGATAACAACGTTAAGAGAAAATTCACATCTAAGCCGCATCTTCTATAATATAAAAATGAATCGCTGAATGTGTCGCTAAGCGCAAATCTCGAGAACAGCTGAACTGATTTCGCTAATTCTTTTTTTTGTTGTGTTTATCAGGGGAAGGTTTTTATGTAAAAAATAATATTAAGAAATTTCCGAGTTGACGGGAGCAAAGCCGCGGGGGACAGCTCTAGTTGTTCTATGAAAAATGCACAGCCGTAGCAAATTAAAGATAGAACCTAAGCCCTCCTACGCACTGGCAGTATAACCGCCTAGTGGTTCGATTGAGCAGCCACCGCTTTTCCAGTTTACTATGCAACCGCTTGTCACAAACTTTCAAGAGCGGCTGGCCGCTCAAACGAACTTCTAGGTGGTACAACTTTTAGTGCGTAGGAGGCCAATGCGTTCCTACACACCAACAGTTGAGCCAAATAGGTGGTTAATATAACTGAAAAAACGGTCAGCCGCGCGGTCAGCCACCACCTCGGCCAACCGCTAATGCCTAAGAACGCTTAAAACACAATGAAACATATGTAAGTACCTTTTATTCTAATTTTGACAAAGCAGGATGTGCAATATATTTATAAACTACTAGATGACCCGCGCAACTTCGTCTGCGTCACATTTTCTGCTCCTAAATAATATTGCAACAAAAAATTGAGATGTAGGCTACCTTATCTTTTAAGTTGGATCAAACTGCACACGGTGTGCAAATTTCGGTTAAGCAGTTTAGGAGTCCATCGCAGACAAACAACGTGACAAGTGATTTATATATATTAAGACTATATACTTATATACTAATATTATAAAGAGGTAACATTTGTTTGTAAGTTTGTAAGTTTGTATGTAGGGGGTAATCTCAGGAACTGGTCCGATTTGAAAAATTCTTTCAGTGTTAGATAGCCCATTTATCGAGGAAGGTTATAGGCTACATATCATCACGCTAAGATAAATAGGAGCGGAGCAGTAATGGAAAACGTGACGCAGACGAAGTTGTGCGAGTCAGCTAGTATTAAGATAAGATAAGATTACACCACGCTCGCGAATTAGTTTCATTTTGGCCTCTGTTTTTATTTTTCAAATTTCGCTTATTCGATCCAAAAGCAACGGAAACACGCTTTTCTCCTACATCATACGCCACAAGAACCCTTTGTTTAGGGTCCGCAGTAACACAGAGCGTCAGGTGCGTCCCCGGCCCAATCAAGCGACGACAAATTGTTACAACCCGCCCTTTGATGATGTTTGTCTCGGCCCGACATCGGAATGCCATACAAGCGGCGAATTTTTCGAATTTTTCGGGTGGTTTCGCCTGAGAGATGGAAAGTGAATGTGAATGAAAACAAGGTTCGTCCTTGTGATGTAAATAAATTGTCATTTTTGTGGTTGTGTTATTTTTCAGCAGACATTTTTCATTCTTTGACTTTAAGGTACATAGTTTCTCTTTTCAGTTATTGTAACAAACCAGTCTTGTAGGTATTGTATCGGATGTTCTTCTTGTTTAACTTTCGTTGGTTTCGCAAGAAGATTAAATAAATACTAGCCTTTTCCGAAGTATATTGGGGTCGGCTTCCAGTCAAACCGGATTCAGCTGAATACCAGTGTTTTACGTGGAACAGCTGCCTACCAGACCTCCACAACCCATTAACTGGGTAACACGATACTTCTTGGTAAGACTGGATTTAATGGCTTCTGACAATCCGTAACGACTGCTGAAGATCTACAAATGACAGCCAGGACCAACGGCTTAACGTGCTTTCCGAGGCATGGAGGAAACTCGATATGTTAAGATGGTCACCCATCTACAGACCAACCTTGGCAAGCGTTGCTTAACCTCAAAGTTCGACCCGTGCAATAAAGTATTCTACAAATCGACAACGCGACGATTCTCTGATTTTATATTTACAAACACGTTATCTAAAACACTTACTTATTTACCTACTCCTCAGCCTCACGTAACCTCTTAAGAAAACAGGCCACAGGCTAATCGTGTCATTCAATTTCGCCCAATGCAATCATAAACTTTGGCCTCAGTATGTACCACACCATTAAAAACCTATTAAAGTTGTAACCCTCTGCCCGATCAGGAACCATATTATGCACTTTACTGACCATTATTTTCAATACACGTCGTCTCGAGGCTATTATGGCTAAGTCTAAGCTGTAAAGACTTTAGTTTATAACACAAGGCAGCGAGAGACCTAATTCATGTGTAGACTTTTAGGTAAGCTCTTGAAGTATGAATAAAGCGATGTAGCGCTAGTATGGAAACGTTCCGACTGATCTGTTCAGACAGTTCTTAGCTGCGTTCAAGAGTTCTCAGTGTCCTTATTCCATAGAAAATAAAGTCACTGCTCGTAAACGTGGTTCATATCACGTTCAGTTTCAATAATGAAATCCACCCTTAGTGCTGCTATAGCGCGAATTGTACGTTTTCGTAAAAAAAAAAAACGATAGGCTAGTTTCCATCATCCACAAATTGCAAAACTATTTATTCCGTCAGTTAGAGTATTGAAAAATAATGGACACGTATTTTTTGTTTTTGTAAATCAATGAATATTGACAAAGACAAAACGCATCAAAACTCGGGAGTGGGGGCTCGTGACGTCACTAACCGCTAAAAGTTATGAGAATTTTAAAAGTGTCGTAACTTCGTCAATTTTGGTTCCCGTGACAAAAGAAAAAATATGGGTCAAATATTTTTTGATAATTTAACTGACGGACTAATTAGATTTTTTCAGTAAACAAGCCTATTGAACCACTAATGCACGGAGCGATACTACTTGTAGGTTCCACTACGTCATTGACATTGCATGTCGTTTGAATTATAGAATAGATTTCTCGTTAGCATTCAACCTCAAAAAAACACCTTTTTTTTATTTAATACAAAGAGGGTTATACATAAAATATAGCGACACAGAAAAGACCTAAAAACCAAATTATATGAATTGATTTTGAAAAAGGAATTATCATCTGCCTAGCCTATTCCCAAATACATTGGGGTGGGCTTCCAGTCATAACAGAATCAGCTGAATACCAGTATTTTACGAGGAGACCTCCACAACCCTTTAACTGGGTAACTTGGCAAGACTGGTATCAGATTTTCTGGCTTTTGACTATCCGTAACGACTGCCAAAAATCTCCAAATACCAGCCGGAACCAACAACTTAAGAGTCCTATTACGAATCGTCAATGCTCGTTTGCAATAGACGAAGTTACGTTGGTCTGCGTTGGGAGTACATCTATAGTCCGCGAAACAATTTTGATACTTCTAGTCTGAATAGGATTATAGTTTATTTGGGCGCTCGCGCGAGACTGAGGAGCGCGCGCGCTGAATTGATACAGAATATATAGTACTTTAATTTAATTTATTGTAATTTTGTTTTATTATATTGAAAAACGAAAACTAATTAAACGTATTCATTGTAGATTGAAATTTTATATCATATTAATTTATTTGATAAAATTGTTTTTATTTGGAATATGATGGACGCTGAATCAAGACATTTCTGGCTTAAATTAGGTTTTCTTTACGTTTTTTTCCGTGAAAACTCAAGGAATTTAAAGAAATTCTAGAACTCCAATAAACAAGTAAAACATTCAACTTACCTTTTAGTAATTTCAGCTTTTAAAAGAATTGATTGTAACAATGTGAATTTGACCGTCAAAGTTCCATCGCCGACATTTTTTCTTGCAAACTGAGTTCGTAAAATATTTATAGTAAATTACACGAAAAGACAAATGAAAATGTGTAACTCTAACTTACAAGAAAGAGACTGGCACTATCGTTATTCAGGATCAAATAATTAAAATATCTTACTGCTGCTGAAAACTACAGCGTCAAAAATCATGAATTTCCGTAAAAAATGTAATAGGACTCTTAACGTGCTTTCCGAGGCACGGACGAAACTCGGTATGTTACGATGGTCACCCATCCACAAATCAATCTCGGCAATTGATACCTATAATATTGATATATATTGAACCTTGAATATCGACCTGTGCGGCTGTCATTATTTAGCCACGAGCATACAATACAGTTTATTTGGATTTTTTAAATTTTAGGTTCAACCCAAACATCGATCGAACCAAAAATACCGGTTATTTCAAAGGAAGAGACCCAATACTTCTTTTCGGTATTGGTACCAATGGACCAGAGAAATAAAAATGAATATTTCCACTTTCTGTCATTTTAAACTGCGGGTCTAAAAAAGCCACTTTGGTAAAATCATATTTGGATCATAATTTATACATAATAAATATAATATATATTATCTACCACTACTGAAGAGTTTGTTTGTTTGCTTGAACGCGCTAATCTCAAGAAAGTAGGTCCGATTTGAAAAATTATTTCAGTGTTAGATAGCCCATTTATCGAGGAAGGCTTAGGCTATATATCATCACGCTAAGACCAATAGGAGCGGAGCACTATGGAAAAATTTGACGTAGATGACGTTGCACGGGTCAGCTAGTATAAATCATACAATAATCTGTCATTTCATTTTCGTCATTATCGCTAAAGCATAAAGTTCAAGGTTGATTGGGAAAATTTGACTTTGTCAGGTAGCTTTTAGACCCACTGAACGATGAACGAAGAATTGCGACGGATTGTCTTATTCATACTCTCAAGTTACTTTAGAGAGGCTATTACGAGTAAGCAAGCACCGAAACATTGTTAGTTGCTAGTGCAATAGCTACCTACACGAAGTATTAGACATGTTTTTGATTTCTTTTAAACCGACTTCCCAAAAAGAAGGAGTTTCTCAATTCGGTAGTATTTTTTATGTTTGTTACCTCATAATTCCATAAGTTGTGAATCAATTTCAAAAAATATTGTTATAGCTGAAAGGATATACTTCTCGATTGGTCCCATTTAAATTTTATCAATCGGTTCGGAAGTTTGGATTTTAATTTGAAATAGCTGGACTTGTATGATGGTTTTTGTCATCCAAGCAAACGAAATTGCGTATTTTATTTTCCTACGATTTTGCAGTGGTGTTGTTTAGGAGTGGGGTACCACTCAAAAGTTAAAAATAACTTACTTTTTATGTTAATACGGTATGGCGCGGAGCATGAGCAGAAGGCCAATTATTATGTTGAAATTCAGTTCGCAATATTAGTTCTCAGCTACAATAATTGTGAAAATAAACTTGTACTTAGTAAAATTTAGATAAAATAGGTGTTTCGAAAGTTTGCGAGTGCAATACGAATGCGAATGCTTCTAAAATGGGAATTATCCCTCTGGGAGACTAAAAAGGCCACTTTAGACGAATCAGATAGCACATCATGCTACCCGTCACTGCCAAATTCCAATCAACCTTAAACCTGGTTGTAGAAACCAGAACAAATTTCCGTGCGTTCAGGCGATTTTGCCATACCTATTACTGGAATCAAAAGTAGCTCACAATTTAGGACCCATTAATTTCAGTGTTAATATATAATCCGTGGTGCTTGGCAACTGGGCTTAACCCAGTTGTATATGTCCCTTGGTGCCTATTGGCCTAACTCAAATCTGTCTCCTGCTTGATAAGGAGGAGACAGAAAGAAGAAAGAAAAGAAGAAAGAAAGAGAAAAGTGAAAATGAGTGAGTGAGTGAGAGAAGTGGAAATTATATTTATTTTTCCTACTCCTCCGCTGTACTTTCTGATTAATTTCGATGCGGGATCCAAGACAGTTGAATCGTTTCTCCGGGACTCGTCGGGCTTCATTAGCTCGGCGTTTTTCTGGTGGTCGCCACTGTTGATTCTGGCTTTCAGAAGTTGCAGTGGTTGGGAATCTGGGGCGGGCTTGTCCCAAAAAAAAAAAAAAACGTTAATCCTAATGCGTTAGCGATAAAGATGAAAATTAAATTTGACAGATTGTTGTGTGGTTGATATTATGATTCTTATATGATTCTGCTAAAGTGACCTTTTTAGACTCCCTGATCTCATCATGTTTTCGGGGATAGTTGGTCAGAGATCGCCCAAGACAGAGAGTTTTGAGAAGGCTTAGTCCAGCATTTAGCATAAGCCGACCAAACAAAAAAGATTGTCCTTATCTCATCTTATATTTTGATATATTCATAATTTTATAGCAAAAGTAGTATCATTGCATCGAAACAATAAAATCATAGCTTGGTCCATCAGAGACAGATCTCCATTTGATGCTACAGTTCAAGCAAATCAAATCGTTTATTGCAATCCATCATGTCATACAGGTGGTAAAATTAATAATTAGAAACAATTATGGACCCTGTCGGGCACAGCAAAATAATTAGGAGAGAGGAAGGGCGCTTTTTTATTATTGTTATTTTTGATTTTGCTCTAAAAATGTTAGCGTTTCGTGTTCAACTAGTTACTATTTTTAAATACCTATTTTACCTTCACAATTATTTTTGGATTACTTTACATTTTTAGTTGTTTTATTATTCATTCGCTTGCATTTTCTGATTTGATATTAGTATAATTAAAGGAATATAATTAATTTTCTATTTATTCTTAGATTAATACCGAATTTACTTTTTCATATTTTCATAATAATAATTATTTGTTCTTATCTTAGCTTCAAATCTTAGCTTTAATTAAGAGTATTTGCTTGAGTAAATTCTACGGCTGTACACTAAACACTATGCAGTAACATCAAACTGATCACAGGACACTCGATCGCCTCTCAAGCGTGGTATTAGATACAAGCAATAACGGGACATGGTCAAATAGACGTTTACGGTCAATAATTACCTATATTCAGGTTGGGAGATTGAGACGTTGTGTTTCGAATTGGCAGGTAGAGATGTCTTAAGTACCTCGTACCTATACGCTGTTGTATCAGATCTACACTACTATCACTGAATACATTTTGCTTAATAGATTGACTGATTGACAATTATAATAAAAAAAACTAATAGTTTATTTTTTTTAATACGTTGTAATTGTAGCGGCTCGTGGAGGGTATGCGGCACAGAGAGTAAAGTCCCGCAAACCTCCATTGAAAAGGGAAGATCCTGCGACCAGCAGTGCTATTCTGTAACAACATTTTCGTGTCTCGACAGCGGAATCCGAGGTGAGTTTCAAATTCGTATAAATATAAGACCTTATGATGTGTGAAATAAAGTTCACTTTGTAAGCTTAGTCACTCAGGTGAAGTCGATATCGAAATGGTTATTTACAGAATAGACTAGCTGGCGGTTGTTATGCCTGGCAGGCTACTGCTCGAAGTTTGATATTAGGGCGATGTATGGAAGACTCAACCGGATAAGGCTCAAAATTTTTGCGCAGTCGCACAATGGAAAAACAACGAAAAGTGTCACAAAGGAAAATACGTTGCACAGTGTTGGGTGTATGCAATAAATCTACAAATATTTATTCATACAAACTTTACGTTCATAATCAAATAAACTGAATCCAATAAAAGAAAATTTCCTTTGTGACACTTTCCATCTTTATTTCCATAGTGCGACTGCGCAAATATTTTGCGCTTTACTCAAGTACTATCCACCTGGTACTCTATATAAGTGTAGTCACTCTATGTAAAATGCTGGTATTTAGCTGCTTCTGATTAGACTAAAAAACTTTTCACAAAAAAATACAACCGACTTCCAAAAAAAACACTACAAAGTAAAAAATAACTTTAATTTCGGAAGTCGGTGTTTTTGTTAGTTTCTTCGTATTTTGACACCGACTTCCGAAATTAAAGTTATTTTGTGTTTTTTTTGGAAGTCGGTTGTATTTTTTTGTAAAAAGTTTTTTATTTTTCACTTTTTAGTGGTACCCCACACCTAACAACACCACTGCAAAATCGCAGAAAAGCAAAATACGCAATTTTGATTATCTAAGAATCATCTTAATAGTGAAATTCCAGCTATTTCTATTTAAAATCCAAAGTTCGTAACCGATTTTGATATGATTTAAATGGGACCAATCTGCAAGTATATCCTTTCAGATAAAACAAGAAAAAATCAAATCGGTTCATAATTGTCGGAGTTATGAGGTAACAAACATAAAAAAAAAAACATACAACCGAATTGATAACCTCCTCCTTTTTGGGAAGTCGGTTAAAAAGTCAAACCTAAAAAGTCAAACCTAACATAGTTGGGGGAAAGCTACGCAGATAAATATGGGATCCCATGACCTATATTCGGTCAGGCCAAAGCACCCGAGAAGCATATTAGCTGAGCGTATATTTCCTACGTTTCTGTACAAACTATGTTTGTAACGTTACATAATTATAATAACAAATAATTATTCATATGATAGCATGTAAATTAGCGACGTAATTGTTCGAGTAATAACGCTCTATTAATTTTGGCGTTCAAAGGACTAGACTCGACAATTAACTAACCTTTGATTAAGCTTCAAACCAATTAAATACTAACACAAGAGTGATGTTGTCAAAATCACATGAAGCAGCTATAGCTAATTTATGTTTATTTAAGAAAAAAAAAATAAAGTCATCAAACGCAAAGAAACGACGACAGGCTCGCCTAGAATGAAATAACCTGCCGGTCGATTCTGTGGACATCTCACCGTGATCACTTGAGTGGAGTGAGCGACAAGTGAGCTGTCACGCCATCTTGTTTGTATGGTTTGACAGCTCACTTATCGTGCGCTTCGCCTAAGTGTTCACTTCGACATGTTTACAGAATCGCACTGCAGAGGAGCAGCGGATCTAAAGAGGCCACTTTAGCAGAATCATAATATTAATAACACAACATCTGTCACATTTCAGTTTCTCCAGTTTGATTGGGAAAATTTGATAGTGACGGGTAGCGTGATCTACTTTATGATTCTGCTAAAGTGGCCTTTTTAGACTCCCTGGACCTAAAAAGGTCCTCGGTCTACGGCTCTTTTGCGAAGTATCGCAAAAAGTAGGTATTTATAATTGCAAAATAGTTGTTGACAGACGTCATCTAAAACTAGTCCAAATTTTTAGTTGACAGCATTTGCAGTTATTGAGGTAGCCAGCTGCGACTGACGGACAGACGTAGTCACACCATAATTCCTTTTCATCATTTTGGTACGGAACCCTTATTATATATTTTTATTTTACTAATACTTTATGCACTACTACTATATATATACCTCTTGATCGAGCCACCGCGTGGCCGCTCATGAGCTAGCACTATAAGACTTTATAGTGTTATTGTTACGATTACATTTATGCAATAACGCTTAACTTATGGAGTCTATTTCTCATTAAAACACTAAACCTATCACAACAATTGCTACAACGCGGTCCAAAAAAATAATCGACGCGATATAAATTTTGTAGGACCGACAGCACTAACAAAAAAAACGGCACGCCGTAAGGGACAGAAGATACGATGCTTTGTCTCAATTTTCCTATTAACTTCGTGTATATGCGTCTAATTTCCACACTTAACACTGCAATCATGGCTACGTCTAGAGGTACATAGTCTAAAATGCTCTACTTACTAAAACAAAAGACGGACTGCTAATCGTCGAGTACCAGTCAACTTTAGGGTGGTGCAGAGAACATTTGTCAAGTGCAACTTAATGGAATGACAAGTAGAAAACAAAACACGAAAGTAGCATAACAATAAAGTATCTAAATATTGTTATTTTTAACCGACTTCCCAAAAAGGAGGAGGTTATCAATTGGTAGTATGTTTTTTTTTTATGTTTGTTACCTCATAACTCCGACAATTATGAACCGATTTGAAAAATTCTTGTTTTATCTGAAAGGATATACTTGCAGATTGGTCCCATTTAAATTTTATGACAATCGGTTACGAACTTTGGATTTTAAATCGAAATAGCTGGAATTCGTCTACTTAGATGATAGTTTTATGTCATCCAAGTAATCGAAATTGCGTATTTTGCTTTTCTGCGATTTTGCAGTGGTGTTGTAAGGTGTGGGGTACCACTAAAAAGTGATCAATCAAAAACTTTTTACAAAAAAAAAAACAACCGACTCCCAAAAAAAAACACTACAAAGTAAAAAAATACAACCGACTTCTAAAAAAAAAACTACAAAGTAAAAAATAACTTTAATTTCGGAAGTCGGTGTTTTTGTTAGTTTCTTCGTATTTTGACACCGACTTCCGAAATTAAAGTTATTTTTACTTTGTAGTGTTTTTTTTTAGAAGTCGGTTGTATTTTTTTTTTTGTAAAAAGTTTTTTTATTTTTCACTTTTTTGTGGTGCCTCACACCTAACAACACCACTACAAAATCGCAGAAAAGCAAAATACGCAATTTCGATTATCAAAGAATCATCTAAATAGTCAAATTCCAGCTATTTCGATTTAAAATCCAAAGTTCGTAACCGATTTTGATATGATTTCAATGGGACCAATCTGCAAGTATATCCTTTCAGATAAAACAAAAAAAAATCAAATCAGTTCATAATTGTCGGAGTTATGAGGTAACAAACATAAAAAAAAAAAAAACATACTACCGAATTGATAACCTCCTCCTTTTTGGGAAGTCGGTTAAAAATAACACCGACTTCCGAAATTAAAGTTATTTTTTACTTTGTAGTGTTTTTTTTGGAAGTCGGTTGTATTTTTTTTGTAAAAAGTTTTTATGAAAAAACGATTCCAATAAATAAATGCTGTAATAAAACGACATGTTCGCAAGTTAATCATAGAACTTTTGGAAATCGATACTCAACGAATATAAAGTGCCAAGACTATTTTTACGTACCAAGTATTTTTTTAGTAACAAGGTTTGGAAGAGTGACAAAAATACACGGTATTGACAATATTCATGCCATAAAGGTGATAAAATTTGGAGCATGAACGATTAATTTTTATGTGTACACGATCCAATTTTGTTTTCTACTTCAACCTAATTAAAAGTCAGAAGCGAACCATTCCGGTTTTTTTTGCTACCAAATTACATTTACAAACATGTAGCCTGTCGAATACCTATTATTTATTAATTAAATACTTAATTGTACCAACACGAAATATGACACACAAAACCGAAACTTAAAACTAAAACACATAGGGACAATGGGCGGCCTTATCGCATTCCATACACAGATTGGCTCATCGCCGGAAGGTTGCCTGTTTGTCAGTCTTCTACATATTGTACTTCGGTGAGTGTGCCCAAGAACTCCACGATCTCGTCCCTGCGGCCCCCTTCTATCATCGAACATCCAGACGCACTACACCTTCCATCCCTACCCTGTTGATATTCCACTAGTTCGCACTAGGCTTTTCCAAACGTCTTTAACAATGCGCACAGCAAACGAGTGGAATTCTCTGCCTGCGACTGTGTTTCCGAACGCTTACAACCCTAATCTCTTCAAAATTGGAGTGAACAGGCTCCCTCTGGTGAAGCTCGGTCCATCGTAAACTTTGTCTCTGTCATCTCTTACCAAGACTAGAGTCAAGAGAAAACACAACATAATATGAATAAAAAATCCGCAATATCTTCCAGGCACCTATTTTTAATCTTTCTAGCCTTTCCTCAACTATATTGGGGTTAGCTACTAGTCCAACCAGATGCAGGTGAATACCAGTATTTTACATGGTTTTTTTTTTATGCTTCCCTATCTGACTTCTACAAACCTATCTGGGTGCACTATTGGTGCCAGGGGAGCTAGGTACTCTAAGCCCAAAGTTCGTAGTTTCGGGCTTAGTTGCGGGCAAAGACTATTAATACTCCATGGTTGCGGGCGTGTTCTACTCCTTACTTACTGACAATACGATTTGATAGTTACTGTCAAATCGTGTTGTCATTCGTTTTTATTTTGGATTCGGAACTAATCGTAAATCCGTTGGTGATACGGAGTAGACGGTACGGACGGCACGGTTGGTGCAGTGGTTGAGCGATCGACTGCTGCGTCGCGTATCGTGGGTTCGATTCCCGCACGGAAAAAATATTTGTATGGCCTACACATAGTTGTTCCGGATCTGGCTGTTTGTGTATGTGACTTTGTATGTTTGCAAATGCACCCACGATACAGGAGAAATACCTAGGGTGGGGCAAAGTTTCTTTAAAAAAAAAAAAATGCCCGAAGTCCGTAGTAAAAAGATCTACTAAAAACAGTCGGAACCAAAAGCTTAACATGGAGAAGTCTCGGTCCATACTTATGTATGCTCTTACCAAGGCAAGCGCTGCTTAACGTCGATGATCACCAGCTGTTATTATTTGGCCACCCTATTTAGTCAAATATTCCAGTTTCATCATCAGTCTAGCCTTTTCCCAATTATATTGGGGTCGGTTTCCATTCAAACCAGATTCGTAACTAAAATACTTTGTAACAATTTATTATTTTTAAAAGAGTGTCCGTGGAGTTTCTTGCACGTTCTTCTCCATAGAGATCTACGCTTTGGAACGTGCAAATAGCTTCATCTTTTTGGACCGACCGACCTTGACAATTCAAAAGTGCCTGTAAATGGTTTAATTGAAATAAATGTTTGAGTTTGAGTTTGAGAGTTTGAGATTCAGCTGAATACCTGTATTTTACGTGGAGCGGCTGCTTACCAGACCCCACAACCCATTGAATGGGTAACAAGATACTTCATGGCAAGACTGGAGATAGATTTTACTGGCTTCTAACTATCCGTAACGACTGCCAAGGTCTACAAATGACAGCTGGGACTAGCGGCTTAACTTGCTGTACGAAGCACGGAGGAAACTCGGTATGTTAAGATGGTCGCCCATCCACAGACCAACCTTGGCAAACGTTGCTTAACCTTGAAGATAGCAGCAAGCTCCTCAGTCAATTATTCTAGTTTAAAATCTATAAAAAATTATATCATAAGAGTTCTTAAATTTATTAAATTTGAAAGACGACATCACATAGTATTCGAGACGAGATTAACTAGATTCCCCGCGGGAGGAAAGCGGACAAACTGGGTTTCCTCGATAGCTCATACATTATGTATGGTGGATTATTTTATAAAACGATACAGTTTTTTCTGATCTTGCCATAAACGTTAGTAATGGTTTAACTGAAGTGCCAGTTAAAAGGGGATTTTTTAATTGCAACTCTATTTAAAACTCAAACAAACTTAATCTCCCAAATAATTACCCACTGTATAACAAAAATACTGATTTGCACACTAAATTACGAAGACACTAAATAATGACGGTCAACGTCAGGGGCACCCCAAGGTTCGGTTAGTTAGGTTCCTTTAAACCCTGCAGACAGAAACAGGAGCGCCCCGCGCAGCGGGGCTCCGTCAACCTGCTGACGGAAACGTTAACCCTAGACGGTCGACGTCACGGGGAGTTAGATAATTAGAGTTATTAAATTCAGTAAAACAGTTTAGCTTTATAGATCAAACAGTATAATATATTAGATGTATTTGATGAGCAAATTCAGTCTGCAATTCAGTATTTTTGGTGGTAACTTCGAATTTTTGAATAAAAAAAATTGGATTTATAGTTGTAGGATTAAATACTACCCCAGTTTAAATATTGCTGGCTTTTATTTGGGACCAAGGATAAGCATTGCCATACAATATGGCAATGTCGCGCCAGTCCTTTTCACTTCCAGTTGACAGCGATGCGGACGAATATTTTGACTCTAGTTAATTAAGAGTTTTTATTTTAAGGGTATATAGTTTCAACTATGTAGATTGACTGATAAAGGATCAATTTCAATAAGACCCCATTTGAACAGTTGCAAATCTAAATCCACTGTCATCTATCTAATAACCTATCAATTCAAACTCTTCAATATTAGTACCTACCAAATGTTCCATTTAACCCTCCGAATAGACACAGTCCTTAAAATGATTTTCTTATCGTATAGCTCAGTGCTCTTTCGTAAGTTCTCTGTTATATTTATAAACTAGCCCGTCCCAGCGGCTTCACCCGTGTGAGCGTCGAAAATGACGTTTTTTTTTTTCGATATCAAATTTCAATTAAACTAGCCTTAATTCTGCTTCGAGCTATACTTTGTTCACCTGTGAAAACTACATGAAAAATCGCTCAGTATATTTATACGATATATTAAGATATGCGCCAACAAACAGACAGAAAGGAATTCTAACTTATTTTTTATAAACTAAAACTGTAATTTAGTACAAAAATAAATGTGAAGGTAATAATAATTTATATTTAATAATAGTTACTAGTTGGACAGGAAATACTAAACATTTATTTTACACTAGCTTCTGCCAGCGGCTTCGCCCGCGTGATCCCTAGGGAACATGTTCCCGGGATTAAAAGTAGCTTATGTGCTATTCCAGACTATAATCTATCTTTGTTCTAAATTTCATTAAGATCCGTTAAGCCGTTCTGGCGTGATTGAGTAACAAACAACCAAACTTTCACATTTTCATTTTTTTTTTTTTCATTTTTTCTATTGATTGTAGCGTGATGAAAAGTATACTATAACCAGCTTAGGTGTATGAAAAATAATTATACCAAGTTTCGTTAAAATCCGTCGAGTAGTTTTTGTTTCTATAACGGTTATACAGACAGACAGACAGACAGACAGACAGACAGACAGACAGACAAAAATTTTACTGATTGCATTTTTGGCATCAGTATCGATCCCTAATCACCCCCTGATAGTTATTTTGGAAATATATTTCATGTACAGAATTGACCTCTCTACAGATTTATTATAAGTATATAGAAGATAAAATAAAAAAATAATAATTAAAAGCGTTCTTCCTCTCTCCTAATTATTTAAAGTTTTGCTGTGCCCGACAGGGTCCATTATTGTTTCTAATTGTTCTTTTTACCACCTGAATGTGTACATTACGGATTGCATTAAACTATTTAAGATTTGTAACTTTTCTTTCAGTATACAGACACACCGGGCCTTCTATTTTATAGATATAAGCTTAGTTACTATAAATACCTACCTATGTACCTTCAGCTACATGCCTTGGGCGGCTCCCTCGCTCAGGTAGATCGCGATATATTGCGATTTAAACTTCCAACGGCACTATCGAATACTCTTTGAACGCAAATAGCTCGACATTTTGCTCGAATGTCAAATTATCGGGGTGATGTGCTCGATTTCTGAACTTCGAAGCGAAAAATGTTGACGATCTCTGTCGCACTTTTTGGCAAGTCAGATTTTTACTTTAGTAACGTTCTACAATTTAAAACTTTATGGCCTTTAGGGTTAAGCAGAGTTGTCTTTTTTCGTCTAAACCGTTAAACATCAGGTGAGATAGCGGTCAAACGTATGCCTATCAATAGTAAAAAAACGATTTTAATCAAAATTAAAAAAATTATACTTTGTCATACGCCGTAGGTCTTTAAAAAAGACTAAATTATTTTTATATATCGTTTTTGTCCGGTACCTTGTGTGCGAATCGAACCCGCGACACGCAGAGCAGAAGCCGATCGCTTAACTACTGGGCTAACCGTGTCGTCATTACGTTTTTACACAAAAAAAAGCTTTGGTTGAGTTGAAATGTTTGACTTCTGAGCATTATACGACACAAACATTTCGACATTATTATTCTTAAGTCCAATCGGGGGCCAGCTAATTGTCGCTGTGTATGGAATAACCCAAAAACACTTTGCCGAGCCCGAGTATCGAACGCAGCACCCGCTCAACTGCGATAGTTCTGACCACAATACCAACGAGGCAGTCGTCTACTAATGTATGATCAACAAAAACAAAAGCGCATTTATTTCGTCTCTTCTTACTTTTATTTTGTTTTTATTATTGTATTCCTCTTTTATTTGAGAGCCAGCGAAACGGTTATAGTGTCGCGCAAGTTGCGGGGAAGTGCGATTAAAAACATTCGCTGTCTTGCTCATAAAAATAGGAGACTGCAAAACAAAAGGATAAACGTTTCGCGTTTGAAAACTTTTCGATATCCCCATAACAGTAAGTTTGGTAGCTCTAGATATAGGTTTTTTTTTTAAGTAAAAACTTCTTTAGCGGCGTTGAGTACTTTTCTTGGGATCGGTATAAAATTTTAAACTCGCGTCGGGACACGTGAACTGCTAGTCTATTCTGTAAATAACCATTTCGATATCGACTTCACCTGAGTGACTAAGCTTACAAAGTGAACTTTATTTCACACATCATAAGGTCTTATATTTATACGAATTTGAAACTCACCTCGGATTCCGCTGTCGAGACACGAAAATGTTGTTACAGAATAGCACTGCAGATCGAAAATTCGTAAGACGGATGATTCAAAAATGCGCAACGTTAATGTTTTCACTTCTGCCGGTACTCCCGGAGTGCAACCCGTTGTTTTTTTTTTTGAGGTTGCAATGTCAAATTACTCCCTTCGCTCTGGCTGGTGCGAAAGGGAGTGTCAGACTCTTACTGACTAAAACCCATCCATATTCCTCCTAATGCCCTTTGCATCCCAGGGCTGCGGTGAGTCTTTCGAACAAATTTCGCAACTCTGGCAGGTAGATTAAGATATGCGCAGGTATCCTATCCCAGTAAAAAATGTATATTATATAAAAATTTGTAAGTTTGGAGGCTTGAACGGTTGGACTAATGGACGAATATTGATAAAACCTTTAATATAGCTTACAAATCACACACATATTGGGGCACTTATACTAATTCCTCGCAGGCAGAGCAGCGAGCGCCAGTTAGTAAAAATAGTGCATTCATATTGGAGAAGAATTCCCTACCGGAGTCTGTGTTTCCTGATACTATCTGGGAGTCTTTAAAGTCAAGAGTGAATAGGTTACGTCTAGGCTAGCGGCGTCCATCTTCGACCGTATCATCGGGTGTCATAGTAAAAAAACTTTTTACAAAAAAATACAACCGACTTCCAAATAAAATAAAATAAAAAACTTACAAAATACGAAGTAACTATCAAAAACACTGACTTCCGTTTGTATTTTTTTTTTTTGTAGTTTTTATTTTCACTTTTTAGTATTCCACACCTAACAACACCACTGAAAACTCATAGGAAAGCAAAATACGCAATTTCGTTTACTTCGATGACAAAAAACCATCATCCAAGTAAACGAAACCCAACTATTTCGATTTAAAATCTAAACTTCCTTATCGATTTTGATAAAATTTAAATGGGTGGTCCCTTTTAAATTGAGAAGTATTTTCCAAGTCGATTCATAAATGTCGGAGATATGAGGTAACAAACATAAAAAAATACAACTGAATTGAGAACCTCCTCCTTTTTGGGAAGTAGGTTAAAAAAAGTAAAGCCAGATTTCAAGTCTGCCTATGGACCCGAATTCTTTATACCCAACTACGACAACACGAAAAGGAAGGGTTATAATTCTATATTACGCTACAACAGTTTATGCAGTTTTCAACATCGTTTACAGAATTTATTCCAGTAGGGTTTATGTTTATCGCACATTACTATAACTTAAGTGATAAAGAAATAAAGATATTTTGTCAAGTCGTAAACCCGTGCGAAGCAGGGATGGATCGCTAGTTTACTTAGGTTTATTCATGCTTGAGATATTCTAAAGAATTCCCAAGTCGCCCTGTAGCTGACATTACGTCTTCCAAATGGCATTGCCGTCAAACAGAGGGGCGAGAGCGAAACGAGGGAAATATCAATCGCTTCAAATTGTGCCCTCCGAGAGGGAGGACCTTGAATGCCAAACTCACAGCTTGCCTAATGATGCATTACTCAGATTCACCAAGCTCTTACCTATAGACAGCATTATCTATTCTTTTCCCTACCCAACGAAAATTCAACTCTATCTTCACAATCCAAGTATAGTTTTTGAATGGGTTAGGAAAGGGTGTTAAGTCGTTATCACTTCGAAGAGATGTCATAAGCAGGTTATCGAATGTTCCAACTATTCATTCTTATCTGAACATCAAATGCAATTCAATATTTCATCGCATTCATGTCGGAAAAGATAATTTTTCTCTCGAGATGTAGGTAGTACAATGCTTCACGATTTTAGATGTTAAGTACAAATTGTTGTTTTCTGACTGTTATAAATACCTCAAGAGGGGGATTATAAATGTATTAGGAGAGTTTCCTTACAGTTGAGGTCAAATAACCTTAATAGTTATTGTAATTCGTAGCTGTTACGTGTTTGCGTTGTAAGTATACTTTGAATTTTAACTTATTAATGCCCGATTTCTGAGGTACCTTTGGCGTTAATGATAATTTATTTCTGAGTATACGGTACATACAGTGTAAATTAAGTTACAAGTCGAGTTACAATAAAGTTTGTCATCGAAAAAATAAGTAAAATACACATGCTCGCTAAGGTTATTTTAAATTAGTTGAAAATATGTGATTATTATACAATGTCAAATTTTATGAGCACAGTTATTTATATTTACGAATGAAATGTCAAAATTTAATAATAATTTAATGTAAAAAAAAATACAATACAATACAAGTCAATAGGAGTACATACAAACAAAGTATTGATATCATGTATTGTCAAAATTTATAATTTAAAAATTCAGTAACATTCAACAAATAGCGTTAACGGACACAGAAACTACCGATAAAACTTCAGAAGTAGGGCGTAATCAGTAATATAGCTTCCTGTAACGATTAGATACTCGTAGCATTAACTTTGACTTTCATTGGTTCGTTCCGGTTCGAGAAATAAATTTTTGAGAATGGACTTCTCAAAACTTTTGGTCTTCCGTGGAAGTTGTAGTTTTTAACCGACTTTAAAAAAGGAGGAGGTTCTCAATTCAGCGGGTATTTTTTTTAATGCATGTAAGTACACCGATTACTCCGAGGTTCCTGATCCGATTTGTTGATTCTTTTTTAGTTCGATGCCTACTGGCCATTTGGTCCCGTAAAATTTTATTAAGTTTGGCTCACATTTGGTCCCATTAAATTTTATTCCGTTTGGCTCAATAATTTTTATTTTATGAGCATCTTTGCTTATTTCAATTTCTGCGTATAAGAAGACGTCGTCCAAGTATCACCACTTAAAAGTGAAAAAAACTTTTTACAAAAAAATACAACCGACTTCCAAAAAAAAAAACACTACAAATTAAAAAATAACTTTAACTTCGGAACTCGGTGTTTTTGTTAGTTTGTTCGTATTTTGACACCGACTTCCGAAGTTAAAGTTATTTTTTACTTTGTAGTGTTTTTTGTTTGGAAGTCGGTTGTATTTTTTTGTAAAAAGTTTTTTATTATTTGTCACTTTTTAGCGGTACCCCACACCTAACAAAACCACTGCAAAATAGATACCATACGATTTTCGAAAGTTCCCCTCGACTTCTCTGGGATGCCATCATCAGATCCTGGTTTCCTTATCATGGGACCATTTGGGAAGTATACCCTTTCCAACAAAAAAATCATTTTTAAAATCGGTTGGCAAGCGACGGAGTTATGCCCGAACAAACATAAAAAAAAAAAAAAAAAAAATACAAACATCCGAATTGAGAACCTCCTCCTTTTTGGAAAGTCGGTTAAAAAAAAAAAAAAAAAAATACAAACATCCGAATTGAGAACCTCCTCCTTTTTGGAAAGTCGGTTAATAAAGAACACCGACTTCTGAAATTAAGGTTAATTTAAAACTTTTTAGTGTTTTTTTGGAAGTCGGTAATATTTTTTTATAAATAAGCTTTTTTGTAAAAAAATGATCATCCTGCTCCTATCCCTATACCATTTTTCACTTAACGGTCGGTGCAGAAAATCTTCTTTTGTCCGTCCATTTTGCTTTCATTATTGATATTATGGGGACAGAACACGAGAAGTTAAAAATTTTGTAATCAAAGAACTTCTATTAAGTCACGTAGTGACAACAAATAATACCAAATTCAATCAACTCAAAGTAATAAATGTTTAAAACAAAACTAACGAGCAATTTCACTTGGTCGGATTAAATTTTATAGAGAAAAAGCGACGTCCTCTAATGGTTTGTGGGAACGCGTTTGACCCATCACTATGATATAACATAACCTATTTCACTCATTCCATCCTTCGTTTCTTGGTTCTTCAATTAATCCTTGCCAACTCCATATACATATTGAAAACTTTTCTCACGACATACTGATAATTCCTTCAAGATTTAAGGTTTTATATTTCAATAGGCAGATTATTTTTATCAAAAAAAATAAAATTGGCGGTTAAACAGGTTTTGAGAAAATATTTCATAATTCGTCAGTAATTTTTTTTAATTGCAAAAATAAATGTGGCAAATTTTATTTTTGCAATTAAAATTTTGACTATTGTTAAATACCGCGTGTATCTGACATCGACGCACAAACGATTTCCATGGGTCCGGGGCATGATTCTGGACACCCTAGACTTAGAATTTTTCGTCGGTTTTTTTCTCATTTTTTCATTTTTTTCAAGAGTTTTTTTTACTTTAGACTGCTCATAATCGTTATTCTGACCTAACCCAATGAGATTTTTAATAAAGAAATAATTAATTAACTACTTTCACCAAAAAGAGCAATCTGAATAAAGCCACAAATAATATCAGCTCAGCTGAGCTGATACTTTGTAGTACTCTTGAAAAAAATGAGAAAAGAACCGACGAAAAATTCCAACACTGGGGTGTCCAGAATCATGCCCTGGACCCATGGAAATCGTTTGTGCGTCGATGTCAGATACACGCGGTATAATGGACAAAATTTGCAACAGAAAACAACTACCATTCATCCACAAACAGACATAAGACCTCCAGCAAAAAGACAGCACATACAGACCACAAAACAGTTCCCATCACGCACACACGCTTCCCAACTGCCTCCAGCTAAACCGTTTCTAATGACCGCCTCTTTAGAACAAGACGTGTTTTTTCGTCCCCATACGAGGCTTACCCGACGCCCAACCTAGACGGGGACGTAAAGAACACTTGTAAGACGTTTTAAAGTGTTTGAGAAAGGATGGTATGCTCGAACGAGTACATATTATGTAGATGGTAGTTGTATATGTCTTGGAGAAAAATGGCGGTGAAAGGACTATTATTTCCATTTTTGGAGCATCTTATATAGACTCGATACTGGAAATAGCTAGCATATTTAGCGCCACTGAAAAAAGTAGTTTGAGCAAGCTTAAACATTTGAGTAAGATACTTTTCAATTCGGTATACTAATATTATAAAAGTCAATTGATAAGTGTGGACCGAAGCAAGGTGATGATCAACTTGCTTGGGTCATGCAGCAGGCATGCAGTAGGAATTGAAGATTACAATTAAAGAGAACTCTATAAATCTCTCTATGAAAACTGCAGACAACTATACATATGCTTTGTACCAAATCTGGACGTTTTAATCTTAACTTTTTTTTTGTGTTTGCCCATGAATGTCAACAGGTTTGAATAATTATACTTATATTGAAAAACTCATATAAATCATTAATAAGTTGGTTTTTACATAGTAAACTTCACGTGTCCCTTATCACCATTTAAAACTTCATTGGGAGATTGTACGACATTTGTCTGAAGAAAGAATTCCACTGCTGAACAAAGGCCTCCCCTAAGCGTCACCACTTCATCCCGTTCTGAGATTCAGTGTCTTCAGTAATTTACTTATTAATATCCACTGGCCCTCGCCTCGGTCAGACGTTCCCTAACCCTCGAAAAGAACCAACACAAAAATCAAAGAAACACCATCACACACGAAGGCTTAGCAATAATTCTATAACACTACCTGTGCGCGACACCACTATAAATCGCGAACACTCGCAACTGTCGGCCATGTCCAATATACGAGAGTTATAGGCCAGGAAATTAATTCTGTCGGCGCAAGTAGGGTTACGCGTTTGTGCGGTGGCTATGTGCGGGGGTGGGGAGGATAGTTCGCTGGGATTTGTTACTGGTTGACATGATATCAACCAGGTTATTGATTTTTTCCCATTGGTTATCTCGAAGGTTGACTCAGGATCACTTTCCGCACAGTAGACGTACTAGTTAAACACAGTTGTATAGGTATGTCCCTTGGTGCCTATTGGCCTAGCTCTAATCTGTCTCCTGCTTGATAAGGAGAGAAGTGGAAATTATATTTATTTTTTCCTACTCCTCTGCTGTAATATTCTGATTAATTTCGTTGCGGGATCCCAGACAGTTCAATCGTTTCTCCGGGACTCGTTGGATTTTTCTGGTGGTCGCCACTGTTGATTTTGGCTTTCAGGATTTGCAGTGGTTGGGAAAGTGAGGCGGGTTTGTCCCAAAAAAAAAAGCTAGTTAAGCAATCACTGCAGACCTCACGTGGTAAATGGGACTGTGAACCGGTTAGTTGAGAGATTTTTTAGCACATCACAAGAGCAACATTAATTATCATTATGTATTTAATTTTTTGAAACAAAAACGATGAACCCAGATTGTGCGGTGGTAGCATCGGGTAGTTTGCTAGGATTTCATACTGGGTTTGGGATTTGTTACTGGCTGATTCAGGTAAAAATACATGATATCAAAGAGCTTACAGTTTTTTTTATCCATTAGGTATCTCAAAGACTGGAACTTAATTGTGAGATTTTTAGCTCATAGTAAGAACAACACGTTTATTTTTTTACTACTATACTATACTAAGATTAAGTACTAAGATTAATCTTAGTACTTCAATTTCGTTGAAATGTACTTAAACATTACAACGAAATCAACAAGAGAATATATCACTAATTACAAAAAATACAACCGACTTCCAAAAAAAAACACTACAAAGTAAAAAATAACTTTAATTTCGGAAGTCGGTGTTTTTGTTACTTTCTTCGTATTTTGACACCGACATCCGAAATTAAAGTTATTTTTTACTTTGTAGTGTTTTTTTTTGGAAGTCGGTTGTATTTTTTTGTAAAAAGTTTTTTATTTTTCACTTTTTAGTGGTGCCCCACACCTAACAACACCACTGCAAAATCGCAGAAAAGCAAAATACGCAATTTCGATTATCAAAGAATCATCTAAATAGTCAAATTCCAGGTATTTCGATTTAAAATCCAAAGTTCGTAACAGATTTTGATATGATTTAAATGGGACCAATCTGCAAGTACCTATATCCTTTCAGATAAAACAAGAATTTTTCAAATCGGTTCATAATTGTCGGAGTTATGAGGTAACAAACATAAAAAAAAAAAAAAAAAAAACATACAACCGAATTGATAACCTCCTCCTTTTTGGAAAGTCGGTTAAAAAAGAAAGGTGACAAGTAACTATACTAAAAAACATTACCCTCTGCTTGGGGCAGTGTGGTGAAAAAAAAATCTTATCCTGAAATTGATTTTTCAAACTTACACAACCTTCAATGCTCTTAATAAATCTCTTAGATATCCAATGATCTCTGAACAATTTCTTTATAATTGGGTATTTTCTGTATGCTACTTTGTATAATATCTGAAAGTATTTTTAATTGAGACCATTGATGCCCCATATTTTATGTTAATAAATGATATTCTATTCTGGTAAATACATTCAAGTCACAGCGAAACATGGTAGGTTACCTGCCTGAGTGGTAAGGTTACTATTTGTGAGGGGTGGCAATATGAGCTCAATAGTTCGGATCATTTGTTAGGATTTTTAATAGCTGGTATTGGAAGAGGCCACAAGAGGACTTGATTTTTAACCAATAATTTGTCCATTTTATTGGACAGATTATTGGATAAATGAGCATAAGGTAAGGTGGCACTGCAGTGGTGGTTAGTGTAGGCATGATTTTCGGTAAAGATGGTTATATTTTGCGCAATTTACCACCATCTCCTTCACACTTTGTTTTTTTTATTTGTGATGGGTTTGCTCTTGACCTTAGTCATAGTCAGAAATGACAGAGATCTACGATGGAGCGAGCCTACCCAGAAGGAGCCTGTTTACTCTAACTTTGAAGAGATTAGGGTTGTAAGCGTTCGGAAACACAGAGAGTTCCACTCCTTTGCTGTCCGCATTATAAAAACGGTTGGAATCGCTTAGTGCGAATTCGTGGAATAGCAACAATGTAGGGATGGTAAGTTGCGGTGCGTCTGGATGTCCGATGGTAGAAGGGGGCCGGTGGATTGAGTTCGTGGAGTTCTTGAGCACACTCACAGAAGTACAATCTGTAGAAGACCGACAAGCAGGCAACCTTGCGGCGATGAGCCAAGCTGTGAAGCTTGGCATCCACCAGTTTTTGTTGTTTCATAACTGCCATTTAAACCTTTTTAAAATACAGTCCTATATTATTTTCTCTTGTCAATCAATATAAATAAAACTCTTTCGTAACTGACTAACTAACAGACTACGCACAGCCAAAACTATTAGTCATGGAAAGCTGGGTATGAAAACCCTATCTTTAAGAGAAAAATATACGCGTACGAAATCGCGGTTAAAAGGTAATAACCAATATGATTCCCTTCGATTCATAGTTTGTTATATATTTCTTTGTTCACTCTTTTTCTCGCCTATAATTTTCGTTTAATGATAGTGTTGCAACATTCTTAAAAGCTTCAACTTATTACGCTTAAAGAAAGGACACACGTTTATTTGGTAAGTACACAGGTAAATGTTTAGGTAAACAAGTTAACAAAACATAAGAGAAATAACACATATGCTATATTATTAAATTGATGGTGTCCCTAGTGGTTACGACAAACGAAATAGATTTTTCCCATAATCCGCTTAGATACCGGAGCTGCTCAAATAATAAATATGTTTTGATGGTTTTATGTGAAATGTGTCTGTTTAGTTGGCCCTTTTGTGTGGGAGCTTATGAGTGACATTCTGTGAGACCGTACCTACCTTGAGAATATCCGCGCACTGGTGACTTTTGTCACCGTATATAGGTATCTCTCTGTTGCACTTCACAATAGGCTTGTGCCCACTAATAACAAATTGCTTGGTTTATAGTTTCTAATTATAAATGAAGAGACGTAGATAAGAAAAAACCAGTCTATTTCTCATATAAGTTTAAGATGATTAATATTTTTAGAAAATAAATTTGACAAAAATAGGCATTCAGTCACGTGACAGCGAACACCAAACAGAAAGTGTTACGTCACGCCACGCAAAACATCACTGTTATTGACGTTTTCATACAACAGAGCAGGTGTAAACAGTTTTGTTTCGCAGACTGTGACGTCATTCAAGACGCCATGACACTATACAGCGTTTTCGAGGGAAATCTAAATTGTTTTTAAAAAATACAAAATACGTAATGTATATATTGCTTTTTCGTTCAAATATAGGTTTTTTGGGATAAAATAGATATTGAAGTATAAAATTAACCAAGTTTTCAAATTTTATCAACTAGCCTGTTGCGAAAGAGAGAAACAAATGAAGTATTAGATACCAAAGGGCCAATTCTACAAATTTTCACATCCATTCGCATTTCAATCGTAATCTGTAAAAAATGTTTGAACAGGCTTTTTTAACAGTTTGAGATTGACAGGCGTATACGAATGTTGTTTAAAACTTAGTAGAATTGGCCCTCAAGTCTAACCTTCCAACTAATATATGAACTCTGTCGTATCAAACACAGTCGGGATCAACATCTTAACATGCTTCGGGCACGGGGGAATCTTGATATGTTAAGATGGTCACCCGTCCACGGACCAACCTCTTCAAGCGTTGCTTAACCTGGAAGATCGACCCGCACAGCAGTTATTATTTATCCATAAGCTCCGCACACAAACGTGACACCACGCTATAATACCTGTCTACCCTGTTTTGAACATGGACGATAACTATGAGTATTTGCGATTTATAGCGTAGTGTCGCTTGCGGATTGGTGTGTGGGCATTAAGGTCTAAACGACCCGACTACCCTAGTGTCAGAGTTTCTAAACCATCTCAAGGGCCTCTGACATGGTTTATTGACGACCGCCATTTAGCGACCGGAACTCGGCCGGCTTATATGTGCGTTCCGAACCTCGGAATCATCTTTTTATCAAACAATTAGGTGATTCAAGCCTGCAATGTCCTAGCCAAACTGAAAACAATTTAACAAAGTATTCTTCCCGAAGGAATCGAAACCACGACCACCGGGTCACAAGCCAAACGCCTGAACCACTCGACCATAGAGGCAGTCGATCTACCCTATATTGAACATTGACGACAGCTATGAGTGTTGGCGATTTATAGCTTAATGTCGCTTTATAGATTAAGGTAGCTTTATAGAGTTATAGCGAATCCCCTGTTGTGTACAGATGCGTTATAAGCATCGATTCGAGTGTTCGGTATTTCTTTAATGTGATTGTGAGAGAGATTGAAGAATGCGGGGACAAGGATGTTTGAATTGGTACTTGAATGGTCAGAAAATTGTCGGTAAGTATTTTTTATATGTACGTCTGAAATAGGTTAAATCCGTTTAACCTTGGTGAGAATTATATTCTTGTTTAGTTGTTTTCACACAATACTTTTAAATAATTTTATTAATCTTATAATTTAAGTACGTTTTATCCATAATTATTTTAGCTATACTTAATATTAAAAATCAGAATTAAATAAAAACTTTTTTTTTTGTTTTTGTTGGATAGTCCATTGCTCTGCAGATGGGTCAACATCTTAATATTCAGAGACTCCTCCGTGCCTCGAAATGCACGTTATGCCGTTGATCCCGGCTGTCATTTGTAGTTATTTGTCAGTCGTTACGGATAGTCAGAAGCCAGTAAATCTGATACAAGTCTTGCCAAGAAGTACCGTGTTACCCTGTTAGTGGGATGTGGAGGCCTGGTAAGCAGCTGCTAAACTTAAAATACTGGTATTCAGCTGAATACGGTTACTAAAAGCTGACCCCAATAAAGTTAGAAAAAAGCAAGGCAGATGATGATGTTTTTTTTTTGTCACTAACGTATCTAACTAAGTGATAGGTCGCTCCGGTTAGTCTGGATAGTCTGATCAGACAATCGGAAGAGCAACCGGAGCATCTGTGTTTGCCCATATTACCACATAATTATCATGTATTTCAATGTTATTTCCTACCGTCAGAAATATTCCGCTACATTCATACCTGATTATTTTCCTTAAAAACAAAAGTTAGTACCACAGACATTATTGTGGTTAGTACTCAGCTTAGTAGTTCCCATTCTTATCTAAATAGCGTTTATAATTATCTTTTTAATTATGTAAATAATATGATTTATTACAAATCGATTTGGTAAATCGATTTCCAAAATATTTTACATGGTCATACTTAGATAGATCTATCTGTCAAATCAATGCATCAATCAAATTGTTTGGTGCTGTTCGTTTTGCGTCGAGTTGAATTATTCCTCCGGATTTACTGTTGTTGTACTTCTGTTCGTTACAATTTGAAGCTGTCGAGTCTTTCTTCGTTTGTAACTTAGCTATGAGCTCCTCTAATCTAATAAAAGAGAAGAAGTTATGTAGTGTTTTCAAATATGTTTATAACAAAAAAAAACTTGTTTTTATAACCTCAAATCAGCATCCGAAAATATAAGATTTCTCTTAAACCAGGGTGAAAAATTAAAATTCGATTTCAGAATATGAAAAGGTAATTCTATGTCTACGAAAACAAGTTAAAACCATCGTGACATGCAAAGTTTTTTAGGGGCCCAAAACTCCAAAATGGGCATTCTCCTTTAATTTTCCATACAAGCACCTATTTTTTCTTTTGAATATTTTATTTTTACCCTAATCTTACCTTCTGGTAAGCGATTTTCGTAGAAATTATCTATTCATTCCTGACTTAAAGACCTCGGAAATCACAATTTCCACGAACCAACAACTAAACCTGTAACAATATAGCAGCCCAAACTAATAACGAAGACACAATTAACAGCCACTAATTACGTCACGTTACCTACTAGCCAACACGAGGAGTGCCGACAAAGGGCCCGGTCTTTGTGGAGTCGGAATGTTGATCAAGTAATTAGCAACTTACATAGACACGATGTCCTTGGACGGAGTGTGTGCGGCGAGGAACTGGATGTGGTAGATTTGTGTGCACGGCATGTCCCACATTTGTACATATTTTTACCGTTACGTCACCTTGTAGATGGACTATATGCTCATTGCAGTAGTAAGTTTCCACTTTTGTGCTTTTTACTGATTTGACGGTAAGAAACAAGCCCTCCAGACGTTTCCGGATGTCGCAGGGTAATTCCTGACCACCAAAGGCGCGGGCCCGATTCAGGCCTTGGTCGACGGCGCATACAACATGCGCGTTAAAAACATGTTAGCATAATTGACGGGTCCCACTAGGGCCAGTGCCTGCCAGGTTTGAGGAACTGTCCGAGAGAATTAGAACGGCCCTGGAACTTAAAGGCCATTTGAGGGATCATGGGTGGGTTTTAGTCAGTCTGTAAGAGTCTGACACTCCCTCCTGCTTAACCTAGAGCGGGGCAAATCCATTAATGATTTCCCATCCACAAAAAGGTATATTACGGCACTATTATGAAACTTGGCTTCTAGTTCACCAACATAATATTCTGCAAAAAGAAACCCCATAAAAATTACCATCTCCACTTTCTCTACCCCTAAACACTTCAGAAGTAAGGCGCGAACACAAGTTATCGCGATAAATCTGAGCAGCGCTAAGTTTTCATTGAAAGCGAGACGTAACTTCGCCTAATGGGAACCGGAGCGATTGAAACGTCGCGAATGATGTATGTGGACGAGAATGTTCTAGCGTTGTTTGAAGATGAGTTTAATTTGAGGAGGTGGTGTAATTGTTTTGACGTTTGAGTGATGATTATTATTTACCTGAAACCAGTCGCGTAGCTAAGCTCAAAGGGGCCCAGTATCAAACAATTTCGGAAGTCGGTGTTTTTGTTAGTTTCTTCGTATATTGATACCGACTTCCGAAATTAAAGTTATTTTTTGGTTTGGAGTGTTTTTTCTATTTGGTAATTAATTGAAAACCCTTAGAAAAAAATACAACCAATTTGTATTTTTTTCTAAGGGTTTTCAATATAAAATGTCAAGGATGTAAGTCGGTTGTATTTTTATGTAAGAAGGTTTTTTATTTTTCACTTTTTAGTGGTACCCACACCTAACAACACCACCACAAATCGCAGGAAAGCAAATTATCTACGCAATTTCGTTTACTTGGATGACAAAAACCATCATCCAAGTAAATGAATCACAACTATTGCGATTTATCGATTCCTAACCGATTTTCATAAAATTTAAATGGGATCAATCGAGAAGTATCCTTTCAGATAAAGCAAGAATTTTTCAAATCGGTTCATAAATGTTAACAAATATAGTCAAAAAAATACAACTGTATTGAGAACCTACTCCTGTTTGGAAAGTCGGTTAAAAAAAAAAAAAAGCAATGGAATTTGAACACACATTATAACAATTTCAATGATTAGAAAAACTGAAACATATGGGATTAATATACCTAGGTATAGATATAACCTGTCAAGTGGTGAAAATCCCTTAGTCCTTGAATTTCAACAATCGTTATTACTGTTAGATGACCACGTCTTCGTCTAAACCCTCTGGATATCACGATATCTTTAGTTACTGGTTTTTGTTATACTGGTAGATTGTTAGGCATACGTTTCACCACTACCTCACCTGCTGGTAAACGGAAATATGGTCAAATATGGACCGCGCTTTTCCAGAAGTAACCTATTAATTTTTAAAGGGGATAAATATAATGACCACCATAAAATGCTTTGATACCCTAAGTTTTGTAACCAAAAATATCTACTTAACACCAGAAAAATAGTCACGACTCCACTTTAAATTGTATTCGATCACCAAATTTAGTAAATGATCACCAAATCTTAGCGAGCAAATTAATATTCAGTTAGTATAATATTCAAATTCTATAGTAACGTGTCTGCGTCAGATCCCCTCTATGGCTGGTGAAACATGTGGGTTAGGTTAGGTTAGAACCATGACCATTAGCCAGATTGGTTTAATTTTGGTGATCATTTACTACTTTTGTCTGCTATTTGTTACCATATCTGGTGGTAAGTTAAACATAAGCCATTTTTAAGTAAAGACTCCCAGGTTGTAGCTATCAGGAAACACATACTCTGGCAGGGAATTCCATTCCTTACCTGTACGCACTATGAATATGTGAAATTACTCAAGTTTTGGTCGGGTTAAATCAGAATTACCTTGCGAAATGTAGGTCACTTTCGGTGCTCAAAACAAAACCAACCTCAGTTAGAACGATTTAAATCAGCATCCAAACGTGTATCTTTTCCTTCATAAGGAGCTTTATCCCTAATTATAAATTATTCAAAGTCTTTCAACAAGTTTCAAAACTACCATCATGACCAAAAAAAGCTCATCACGGCTAAAGTAGGCCAACGCATTCATTGCATGCTTTGCAAAACCTTTAGAACCGAGGCCAGCACACACAGAATTTTGCCATGAATTTAAATATCCCGATATCCTAATACTAAAACCACATAATCCACAAAATTGTTACAAAATGGAAGTCCCAAACATTTTCGTTTAGCCATTTTATCTATTTTCCTATCCAAACGTACCTATCCGCATTAAAAACTGCTGATGGCAGTATGGACCGATAGACCAAACGTTGGATCAGCAGTGGGTAGGCAAGGGAGGGTTGTTTACTCTAAGGGAAGGCTCAGGTGGCCGCACACCGGCAACACTTATACTAATCTACGCTGAGACAAATAGGGCCCTACACGGGAACGACGGCGCATAGAGCTGGGAAAGTGTAGAGGTCTATAAATACGTTTTGAATAAAACCTCATGAAGAGCGTTCTCTTTTATAAGTTGTCAGTGGTTGAAGTACATAAAATGTAAAATGAATTCTGCAGACATTAAAGAGCAACTACTACAGTACCACTTTTTTTTTTAGGGATGGGCTATCATTAAATGACATCTCCCGCTGTGGGCGAAGCGGAAAGGAGTGTCAGACTTTTACTGACTAAAACCCATCCATGTTCCTTCATTGCCTTTTGTGTTCCGGAGCCGCGGTATCACTTTCAAACAGTCCCGCAACTCCGGCAGGCGTCGGCCCTTTCGGGTCCCTCTTTATGCTGACACTCTTTGAGGCGCGCGTGGAACACAAACGCGCCGTCGACACGGCCTGTCGTCATGAGACGGACGGACAGCGAGCTAGCCCATAGCCCACCGTCCATAGGACCGCGCCGACGACGGTGCCCTCCGAAGCACGGGGCGTCTCCCGCGGCGGCCGGGACGAGAGGTTCTCTCCCTCTCCCATTCCGCCACCTTCTTCGCTAGCATGACTGCTTCGCAGAAGGAGGTGACAACGTCCCATTCCGTCTCGCTCCGGACCATGGATTGGACCAGGGCCGGACGCGAGAGGTCAGTATCACTAACAGACAAGCTTGAACATTTCAAATTGGCTGTGACAGACAGGAAGATAGATCTACGATTGATCATATTATAAGGGTTATGTTTTTATATGGACGTTCGAAACCTTAAAAACATTTGAGGTAGGTTCTAGAGTACCAACATTTGATGGATATCATCAATATCATATAGACGTCAACTGCTGGACATTATGTCTCCCCAAGCGTCGCCTCATTGATATGCTTTGGTAAAACTAAAGGTCCCCAAAATTCCATAATGGTCATATTAGAAACAACATTGGATTTTAAAGATACCCAATAAAATACTTACTAAACTTGTTTGAAGAAAGTTACACCAAAGATGAATTGGTTGAATGGTTTTACGTAGACCATGCAAAAGCAAATTATCGTGAGGCCTTATCATATAAAACTTGCATTGTCAACAGCATCTGGTGTTGATAAATGCTTTAAATCTATTATTATCAATAGACTCGCGTTAGATCATAGTTTTATCTAATGTATTATAAAAAGCAATGTTGTGATCGACGATGGCGGATGCTTGCCTTAAAGAACCTCAAGTGGTTGCTACCACAGGTCCAATTCTACTAATTTTCACATTCGCCACGCATTCGTATCTCAATCGCAATCTGTCAAAAATGTATAAAAATTAAGGCTTTTTTGACAGTTTGCGATTGGCATGCGAATGCAAAAGGTGTTTAAAAAATTAGTAGAATTGGCCCTCTGGAAACACAGACTGTTATACTCAACTAGTTGATGCTCGCAGCTTCGCATGATTTTCAAATAATATACCAAATCCTTCCTCGAGAACCTATCATTACATATATTATTTTCAACTCTATCCATTGGTGAAAACAGCATGAAAATCGGTGTAATATTTTTTGAGTTAATCGCGAACAGACAGACAGACAGACGCGGTGGAGGACTTTGTTTTATAATATAATATAATATAGTGTTTGTTTTATAATATAAACCAGCTCCTGGTGTCAAATCTCGAATCTACGCCATTCCTAGGTCTACCCGTCATCCGCGGACGAACCCTTGAGTTAACGAGTTGCCGTCGTACATCCAACCTGCAGGTGCGTGGCCTCTGCCCCGCCCGGTTTAATAGCTAGCTGTTTTTACCCAGACATGTGACACACGTGGAACACGTTAAAATGTTATTTTGAAGATGCCGTTTGGTTGTTTTTTTTTTCATTATATACGGCCTAAATTATGTAGTGTCTAGATGGAGCGTCGCCCTACAATCAAAACACAAAAATGACCCAATAATTGCAAGCGTGTCTGCGTGCGGCAGCGTGAGGCCTTTGTTTATACACAGTGGGTATATTATGTCTTTGTGTGCGTACTTATAAGAAAATTATTGGCTAATATTTTTTAACACTTTTGCGCACATTTGATGCGCTATCTAGACATTATTATAATCAAAGTATACGGAAGCAATCGTAGCAACCAGTTTTTACCACGTCATGTCACACACACACAAAACATACCATCACACACGTGGTGTACGATATAGTTATTTTAAAGATCTCAATGCCGGTTTTGTATGCTCGTGGATATTTCATATATTATATGCAAGTATATTTTTCTTACTTTGATTTTGCTCTCAAGAGTTTTTTTTTTTTTTTATATACAAAACGGGGAAGCTCTTGGCCTAAATCTCACCTGATGAAAAGTGATGATTAGGCCGAAGATGGAAGCGAGTTTCACCCGGAATCCTCTTACACAGAGGAACTGGCTATCATACCTCTAACTGCCGGAACACAACAATGCTGTTAACATTCTTGTTATGGTGACAGACTTAGACATGATGGTGGTAGCTTGCCAGGCGGACTTAGAACAAGTCCTACCACCAACCAAACCGAGCAAAAAATTTGCCCCCGCTGGGAATCGAACCCGGGACCTCTGGGTCTGAATCAGGTGGTATAACCACGAGACCACGGAGGCGGTTAGTGTCACCTGTTTAGCACCACCCAGGGACCACGTGTAGGGATTCGCTGAAGGGTATTCTCCTACGGACGCGGGTGACTCGGCCCCCAAAAATGAATGGCCCCCAAAGTTGCAGTTGCTACGAACAGTGTAAATAAAATCCTTCTTTGTACGAAATAAGAATCAAACCTTCGAGGCTAAGAACTAACGGAGCGCTTCTGTAGAAACCGCGGGCGTAAATCGCGTCGTGAGTTGTGCTTTAATTTTTAACATATATATCTGCTTTCTACACACGTTATTAATTTCAAGGGATTTAGGTATCCGACGACTGCACTATACAAAGAATTCGAAGTCCTAAATGTTCGTCAACTCTTTATACAGAATATAGTTCTAAAACAACATACACGTGAAAGACCAACTAATAAATCCGCCAGAAGATCACATGAGGTGTACGTTGTACCAGCATGTAAAACAACATTTGCACAGAGTTTCTCTTTTTTCCTGGCTCCGTTATTGTATAATCGTGTTAGTAAAACAAAACCCCTAAAAGATATGACTAGTTATGTTTATAGAAGGGCACTGGATGAGTTTCTAGGTAATTTGGATTATGAACGGACTGAAAAATTTATAAAGATATGTAAATAAGATATATGCTATGTTATTTATTTTAAACCCCGATAAGTTAAAATATGAAAATTTATTATTTTATTTACGTCCACATTTTAATGAATTATGTTAATATTTTTATAAAATGAAATCATTCAAATATAAGTGCAGGAATACACTATTTAAGCATCCAAATAATGCTTGACAAAACAAAGTATTTATGTATCAATTTATATTAGTGAAATATATTTAAGTAATGTCCTGTATATAAAAAAAGTATTACGAACATAACGTCACAAAATCAAATCATAATAACAAACTATATTTATTCTAGTATCTATTTATAAAACTATCATTTTTATTTTGTAACGCATCATGCTTGTCTAGTGTTTTTACATATACTATTTGTTAACGTTGAACTTGTAAATCGTCACCGAACGTCTATTTCACATTATAAAAAACAAAATCTTAGCAAAATGATGTTTTGTGTCCTTAAGAATACGATTGAAAATTAATCATCAAACGAGAATCTTACCTCGCCGTAACACAGTTTTAACTAGCACGGAAGGTAATGAACTTTATTTTATGTATACCTTCAATGGACATTGATCATTCGTTTATGCTACTAGTAAGCTTGCGATAGCATTTTGTTATGCTTATTAATTAATTATAATCTGAGTTTTGATCGTACTGTGTATCTATTTGTTCAAGTGCAAATTATAAACTTAGTGAGTGTACATTGAAAACTTAGAAACTATGTAAGTACTTTAGTTGTAATTACGTTTTAATGTTTACTACTGGTGTACTGTATCTAAGATGTTTAAATAAATTCTATTCTATTCTATTCTATTCTATTCTATTCTATTCTATTTCTTAAACATTTGAAAATGCCTAAGAGGGCCAGGTCTCAACTTACTAAACATAGTTCTCAAGCACGGGCAGCAAGAATACGCCGTATGGGAGAATCTTCACCTGAACGTTCACAACGCCTTGCTGAACAAAATCAGAGAAACTCTCAGGTACGCGCACGAGAGTCGAGTGTCGAACGTTCTCAACGCCTTGCACAACAAAATCTGAGAACCTCTGAGTTATAATATTATAAAGCAGAAGAGTTTGTTTGTTTGTTTGGTTGAGCACGCTAATCTCAGGAACTACTGGTCCGATTTGAAAAATTCTTTCAGTGTTAGATAGCCCATTTATCGAGGAAGGCTAAGGCTATATATTATCATTAAGCTAAGTAAAAAAGGAGCGCAGAATTAATGGAAAATATGACGCAGACGAAGTTGCGCGGGTCAGCTAGTATTCTATAAAACAATTTAACAACGGCTCTCTTTGACCTTTTAAGAACAGTTTATAACTACACAACATTTCGAATATCGTTTGAAATGTTAAACAGGTTGGAAAGTGAAAACTTCGCGAGTCAATATTGAGCAAAGTTCAGAAGATCATAATTTTGTGTACCTAGTAGAATGTAACTTCGATATAATAACTCCATCATTTGATCTGTTCAAATATTTCTTGAAACTTCCTTTAAATAGCATTAAGTACTTTGGAAGTGTTTTTGAAGATAAAGCAATTTAGAACAAAACCAAGTTGAGGACGTTTTTAAAGTTGGCAACATTGCCTTTACTTTAAATTCTCCTTCTCCTTTCGTATTTATTTATTAATCATTAAGTACATCTGTACCTAATGATGGAAACTTTGATTTGAAGAACGAACTACGTGGAAGACCGCCCACACAGGTGAATAACAATGAATTGAAAGAGATGGTGGAAGCCGATCCGAGCCAAACTACCTAGGAATTAGCGGCGTAGTTTAATTGTTGGTAAGGTAACTTACCAACAATATTGACTCATTTGCGTCAAATCAATAAAATAAAAAATACGAAAAATGGGTACTGGTGTGATAAAAAAATTCTTCTCAGGAGGCAGTACAAAATGCTTTCACACAGTTTGTCGAATCTAGGTCACCCGAGTTCTATGGCAAAAGCATAAATGACCTTCCTATTCGATGGCAGCAATGTATAGATAATAATGGTAATTATTTTGATTAGGTAAATAAATATGTTACACCCGTAATTAGAGCATTACATTGTATGTATTATAGTAGTCAAAAGGTGTAAGCCACATAACATAAAAACCTTGATATTTTGGTATTTTTAAATTGAAGCATTAAATGCTAACACGTTTTAATAATCTAGTGTGAAAATTTAAACTCTCTACTAAAATATGACGCTGATTTATGTTAAAATAACCGTTCTTACGCGCATCATTTATTATTGAAACGTCTATAACTCAAAAGTGTAGTTCTGTAGAATAGCTCTATTACCCTCCAAGACGACAAAATAAAAAATGTAACACATAAATTTTTTTTAGAGACACCGTGGCTCCGGAACACAAAGGGCAATGAAGAAACATGGATGGGTTTTCATTTCCCAACCCTTAAAAAAAAAGTATATTTTTTGGAACAATATCTGACGGACTTATTAGATTTGTCGTTGTTTTTTTTGGTCTCGTCCCCTATTGGGTAATGCAGTAGCTAGCTAGCCCTTTGAAGTCACGAAAACAAACCCTATGGCTGCTTGAAAAACTTTCAGGCTTAGGTAAATAACCTTTTTTAGTCTTAGTTTTTAGTTTTAGTATTTTATAGAGCATGCATATTAAAAATGTTGGTAGGTCAAAAGGACATGAAAATCAACAAAAAAAACTCATGTAAAACTGACCTAGTTTAACTGAAGTTATTTCATAACATACAAAGTACATTCCAGAGCGAGAGCGTTTATTTCATAATGCTGACCCAAAGAAAAAGTCGTAAAACTTCATTGCATCCCGAATATTGGATTTTTCTATTGTTGTTCAGACGCTAGCACATCTAGCTACAACAATCTGTCAAATTTCTTCAATAGATTTTTAACATAATCGCCAGGGTTATAAGGTTCAAGGTTGATTGGGAAATTTTGACAGTTTCGTGTGTGTTCGTAGGTATCTTGTGCTGGTGACTGTACAATAATATACAGAAAAAAATATTGTACTATCGTCCTTTCACATCAAGCTGTAACAATAACAGCTGCACGGATAGATCTTTCAGGTTAAGCGATGCTCGCTGAGGTTAGTCCGTCGATGGGTGACCATCCATTATACTGAGACTCCTCCGTACCGTTAAGCGGTTTGGTCTCAACTTTCACTAGAAAAACTCTGATCATCATTTTTTTTTTTTTATATAAAAAACGAGGAAACTCTTGGCCCAAATCTCACTTGATGGAAAGTGATGATTAGGCCGAAGATGGAATCGAGTTTCACCCGGAATCCTCTTACACAGAGGAACTGGCTATAATACCTCTAACTGCCGGAACACAACAATGCTGTTAACATTGTTGTTATGACGACAGACTTAGACATGATGGTGGTAGCATGCCAGGCGGACTTAGAACAAGTCCTACCACCAACCAAACCGCGCAAAAAATTTGCCCCCGCTGGGAATCGAACCCGGGACCTCTGGGTCTGAATCAGGTGGTGTAACCACTAGACCACGGAGGCGGTTAGTGTCACCTGTTTAGCACCACCCGGGGACCACGTGTAGGGATTCGATGAAGGGTATTCTCCTACGGACGCGGGTGACTCGGCCCCCAATTACGCATAGTTAAGAGATCTGAGAACAGTCTTGCCAATGCCAAGGAGACCTGAGTAACCATTGGCAAGACTGCTCTTTTGGAGTTTAGAGAGGCAGTTAGTTCTGATATCTCTCAGATCTCAGTCAAAATAACCTTAATTTCGGGAGTCGCTGCTTTTGGTTTTGTTTCAGTTTTTTAATACCGACTTCTGAAATTAAAAACTTCTGAAACTTCTGAAATTAAATTCAAAATACGAAGAAACTAACAAAAACACCGACTTCCGAAATTGTCCGTGTTTTTTTTTTGGAAGTCGGTTGTTAACTCAAATGTTGACTGGTAGAGAATGCCTTGTTTGCCCACCTATTTTGCATAAAGTCTAAATAGATAAAACAAATATGATAGTCTTGGTGTGGTAGGACTTTTCATTTGTTCCCAGTAATAAAACAAGTCCGTAATTTCACTTAACTACGAATCTGTTATCCCCTAAAAAGATACCATTTATCTTGTACAGTCAAAGTAGCAAATAATTAAAACAAATAGTGTAAAAAAGATAGTGATGGCAGCCGCTACAGGGATCCCCTTACTCTCCGATGTAACGCATTTAATTAAATTTATGACTTGTACAGTCGGTTGACTGTACTAGTACTTGGTAAGGAGTAAAGTTAGTTGAGCTTGGCCTGTATGTCGTAGTAGTAAGGGTGGTTTTCATAGATCAAGTGTTAGCAGTGACTGTACTACGGTTTTTAATACTACGAATATTAACGCGCCTCATACCGTTTATAATAATATTTTAATAACAATGTTACTGTGTTATATTATTATTATTTAATAACCGTGTTTTATGGATGTGTTATTACTGACAAAGACTAATACTACTAACTGTAAATCTAAAGAAACTATGTCAAATTGATTATTTCTTGTTATATTCGCATTTTAATCTCTGCAATTACTGAGCCAGGTCCGACACATTTTCTCTTAGAGACATAATACTATTACTTTTAATCCGTATCCTCTACTAATTTTATCTGGGAAAAACGATTCGAACTTATGACATAGGCTATGGAAACGCAGGCGGCGGAAAAAACTAGTTAGATACATATAAAGCGACTTAGATGACAAACGCCCCACTTCTTCCCTTGAACTCAGTTTAACAAAGAATTAAAGATCACATAATACGACAAAGGTCAAAAAAATTAAAAATAAATTCCGTCCCCAAGCTCGTTTAACTTCCAGCAATTATTTATTATCGCATTCAGAGGTGTAATCACAGGAGCCACAAAATGGAGCCCAGGAAAAATTTACATGAAAAATTCTCAGCGTGCAAAAGGCGGAATCTAAATAATAAATTGTCCATTGTTAGGTGTGGTTTTTTATACAAATGTATATTTATTTATGCAGACAACATAATGAATTCTACAGGGATGACCGACTATGCAGATTTTTTTAGCTTGTACCCTCTGAAGCGAGGGTATTATGAATTGTTAAAGATAATCGTCGACCTGCGTTGTGACGCGACGTATGAGCTAAACTCATGCGTTTTTGAATGAGATCTGACAGAATAGTGAAGTAGATTTTGCATTCTTTATATACTTTTGACTCATTTCCGAAATTTTATATATAGATGGTGCGACACTATCTCGGCATCTAAAATATTTAATTTTCATTAGGTATCGTGGTGCATTTGCAGAGCATCAAATTCAAAAGTCATTTATTCAAATTAGGCTGAGGGCCAGCACTTTTTGAACGTCAAGTTTTACAAAAGACAGTCCCCCTAAACGCCCGCCTGTCACCACTTCCTAGTGTTTTAGCTGTGGAGAAGAAGTGGCCAACAAACTCCCCAGCAACACAACTGTCTGTTACGTTTTAGGAACTAGAATTTTACAATAATTAATATGCAAAGTAATCCAAAAATTCAAAATTCCTTCTAAAATTTACATTACATAAAAATAAATATAAGTATACATTATTTATCACTTGTTAGCTACTAGCACTATGACGCTAAAACAAAATACACACTAAATACTAACTACTAAACAAAATACATCGTAGGTACGCACATTATTACCCACCACAAAAAGTGCGAACGATGCTAGCACTTTCTGGCAAGTTAAAACAAGTATTGGTAACTTTATAATCTAATGTTACTCGAGCTTTTAAGGGTGGATTTCACCATTGAAACTGATCGCTATCAAGCTGCATTCAAGAGTTGTCAGTGTCAATATTCCTTAGAAAATATTGACACTGACAGCTCGTAAACGTGGTTCATATAATATGTTGATCACATTCAGTTTCAGATTGATGAAATCCGCCCTAAGTATTATGCCCTAATTTTTTATATTGCCAAGGTAATGTGTGTTAGAGTGATGATGATTATGGATTTTAACATAGACTGATCTAAGAATTTTTTTCGTTATTTTGCTTGGAGAAATCGTATACACCCATCGTATTTTTTTTATCTTTGAGAGGCACACGTTTGACCACTTCCTCACCTGATGGTAATCGGTGATGTGATAGAAGATGGAGGACTCTTGCCTTGAAGTAACCTATTCACTTTTGACCTAAAGTTTCCCGGGCTGTAGCTATCAGGAAACAGACTCGGGCAGGGAATTCCAAACACAAAAAGTTTAAAGTAACAAACGAAAAACTATTTGTTTATAGAAAATACATTAGCTTCAATTTCATTAAAGGAAAAAAAAAACAGTTGGGTATTGTATGTCTCAATTACTGTTTCTTCAGAATAACACTACCCATTATTCAATTAAATCCAGTCGAGCGACCGTTAATGAGCTCCAAGGAGAGATTAAACACAAAATTAGCAGTTTTCGAGTCATTTGCGTCGATCCCAACTCGTTGTGAAGTTTAATGTAGACTAAAATAAAATTAATTCGCTTTGTTGTTTTTGCGTTGGAACTCACTTATTTTGTTATTAAGTATGTTGATTTGAACAATAAATGTGGATGGATGGAGAGCGAGAGGAAGGACAAAGAAAAAATGGATGGATTGTGTGAGGAGCGATATGAAAGAAAAGGGAGTTAGTGATAGTTTGACGGCTGATAGGACAGAGTGGAAGAAAATGTTTTGCGCCGACATTGACCAAGTAACATGAGATAAGGAAGATGTTGATTTGAACAACATTTTCAATTTTACTAATATATTTTTGAATATTTTTGTTTTGTTTTACATTTATTGGTTGGGAAAATAGTCAATTATTTTGTTGACTTTCTATCGGGAATTTTGCTCAATAAAAATACAATCTAATAAATTTCACCCGACATAGCAACCATATTTCACATAAAAGAATTATTAATTTACACTGGTCTTATTAAATAAAAATAACTGTGTGAATTTTTAAACTAAATATTGAAACAGCGAAATGTGTTTCATTAGGTACCAGCAGCGCCAACTAGCGACAGCTGCACAAACTAAAACAACGGTCATGTGTCAATTTTCGCAGTGAATTTTCCTGAGCTTTCATTTCAGTAGGTAGTTTCAAAAATAAAACATAGATGGCGGTTCAAACGTTTCCATTGGTGATTAAACCTTTGATTAAACCTTTAAGGATATTTTTCCTTGACTTCAAAACAGAAAAGTAAGAATTAATCTCTACTGCGTTTTATTTTATTAATTTAACAAGTTATGTCTAATCTCTTCAAAGTTAGAGTAAACAGGCTCCTTCTAGGTAAGCTCGCTCCATCATAGACTTTGTCTTTGTCATTTCTGACCAAGACTAAGGTCAAGAGTAAACCCTTCTCAAAAAAAAAATGTACTTAGGTACACACACAAAATATAAAAAAAGGAAACAGAAAAGTAGGTACAAAAGTGATGCTTATTTCTTAAGAAATCTCTTCCAGCATACCTGCAAAAGGAGAGAAAAGTAAAAGAGAAGTAGACTTCGTGTGTAAAAGTTAAAAATAAAACAATAAACTTTAAATATAACATACTTACATATTTATATTACTACTACTATAAATATGACGCTAATATTATAAGATAAATAAAATAAATTATAATACATACTTGCAACTATGACGGTACAGAAAGGTAGTGTTCTTTCACTCTTCTTTTTTAACCGATTTCCCAAAAAGGAGGAGGTTATCAATTCGGTTGTATGTTTTTTTTTCGGTTTATTTTTCTATAGTCAGAAAGTTTCAAACTGGTGAATGAATAAAATATATATTTTTGTACATAGGTAAGCTGTCAAACCGTTGTTTTATTCCGTAGGTAAAAGCAATGGGTAAGTCATTTATATTGGAAAATCGGATTTGTGAAGAATTAATACTTTTTAAGTCTATACTAATATTATAAAGAGGTAAAATTTGTTTGTAAGTTTGTAAGTTTGTATGTAGGGGGTAATCTCAGGAACTACTGGTCCGATTTGAAAAATTCTTTCAGTGTTAGATATCCCATTTATTGAGGAAGGTTATAGGCTATATATCATCACGCTAAGACTAACAGGAGCGGAGCAGTAATGGAAAATGTGACGCAAACGAAGTTGCGCGGGTCAGCAAGTAGTTTATAATTTTATTACGAGCTTTTACAGAGAACACTTTGAACGGACAGTTTTCAACAATATGTTTTTGTGAAAATTTTAGTTGACTCACTGCACAGCTGATCACTATAATTTTCCTCCTTCACTGCAATAAGAACCAATATAAAATAGTTCTTGGAAATAGCATAAAAAGCTGACGATGATTGTCTAATTTATTAAATTGGGACAGTGTGATTCGTTCGAAATGTTTGTGAATATGTCACCGGAAAATGGCAGACTCCGTAAGATTGTAATTTAAAATCTTGATTAGATATTTAGAGGTAAAATTTGTTTGTAAGTTTGTAAGTTTGTATGTAGGGGGTAATCTCAGGAACTATTGGTCCGATTTGAAAAATTCTTTCAGTGTTAGATATCCCATTTATTGAGGAAGGTTATAGGCTATATATCATCACGCTAAGACTAACAGGAGCGGAGCAGTAATGGAAAATGTGACGCAAACGAAGTTGCGCGGGTCAGCAAGTAGTTTATAATTTTATTACGAGCTTTTACAGAGAACACTTTGAACGGACAGTTTTCAACAATATGTTTTTGTGAAAATTTTAGTTGACTCACTGCACAGCTGATCACTATAATTTTCCTCCTTCACTGCAATAAGAACCAATATAAAATAGTTCTTGGAAATAGCATAAAAAGCTGACGATGATTGTCTAATTTATTAAATTGGGACAGTGTGATTCGTTCGAAATGTTTGTGAATATGTCACCGGAAAATGGCAGACTCCGTAAGATTGTAATTTAAAATCTTGATTAGATTTTTTTTTTTCTTATTATGTATACAGATAAGTAGAAAAATTAAGGCTAAACTAAATTACATATCAAATCATGTAGATTACGTGGTTGATTGTTGTTTGGTGGTGTTGTTGTTGTTGTTGAACTGAGGCCTTTTCAATTCGGTTGTATGTTTTTTTAATGTTTGTTACCTATCTCATAACTCCAACAATTATGAACCGATTTGAAAAATTCTTGTTTTATCTGAAAGGATATACTTACAGATTGGTCCCATTTAAATTTTATCAAATTCGGTTACGAACTTTGGATTTTAAATCGAAATAGCTGGAATTCGTCTACTTGGATGATAGTTTCATGACATCCAAATAATCGAAATTGCATATTTTGCTTTTCTGCGAATTTGCAGTGCTGTTGTTAGGTATGAGGTACCACTAAAAAGTGTTTTTTTTTTTTTTTAAGTACAAAAAATACAACCGACTTCCAAAAAAAAACACTACTTACAAAGTAAAAAATAACTTTAATTTCGGAAGTCGGTATCAAAATACGAAGAAACTAACAAAAACACCGACTTCCGACTTTCACTAAAGAAGGTCAGCTTATGCGAACTATAGGCGCCGCCATATTGACCTCGTCTGCTCTTACTTTATCCCTACTTCGCGGTCGACCGTCACGCGACATGCAACACACAGACGAAAAAGTTTAAGACGATGCAATGTAATAATAGTTTCACTTTAAATATATTAAATTAATTATTGTAAGGTATTTCCTATTGTGCTAATAAAGATTTTGTTTCTCTTTCTTTTATTGCTAATTATTTTTTTCGATATAAGTTCTTCGTAAGTGCCGACGAAAAGCTGCTTGCACACCTTTTTCTCGAGAGAGTAGCTTTAAAGACCCCAAGTTGTAGCTAAGGGAACACAGACTCATGCAGGAAGTTCCACCCCTTATGTGGACGCACAATGAACGTATTTCCAATTTTTACGTTTTGTACACTTTGAAAGACGTCAAAACATTCATGACCCGAGAACGTCATTCAAAAACTGTAAAAATGTACATACAGTGCAGTACCTATTTGATTTGATAAAGAACATAACTGCAAATATTATAATAATAACATAACTGCAAATATTAAAATATAACCTTTAAATTTAGAGTTCGTGAGCACATTCGCAAGAAGTTGGCAGTAGTCTCATCACAGCGCTAATATTTCTCAACTATCTATTGGTACTAATTGTATAAATATATTCGTACGTTTATGTTTATTTTTTTCAATTAAAATTTTGTTATATTATATGTAATATGTATAGTTTATATAATATTTATGTATTCTGTATGTTTGTATAATATCAATCGCTTTTATGTTCTCCATATTGCACCTACCACTATTTGTCTCGTGAACGTTGAACGTTGTTTTCATTCAAGTTTATAATACAGCGTGAATGCAAAAATTCGAAAATAAAAATCGAACGTCAGAGATCAATGGGATGGGTGGGGTTTACTGTGTCCATTGGAACATACGTCACGATATTTTATTTTAATGTCACTGTCAGTGTAATGTGACATTGGATAGGGCTATATTGGTGTCAGTATACAGGGTGTTCCAGAAGTGCGTAGTCATGTTTAAGGGTGATGTAGGGTAGTTGGTAACTTTAAGGAAAGAATACAAAATAAAATATTATTTCAAAAATTCGTCCTAAATAAACGACAAAAATTTCTGATAGAAATACTTTTCAAGCAGTTGGTGGCATTTACTCTAGTCCATTCACAGATTTGATGTCACCAACTACAACAGAATAACCTGTACATTTGTTTTAGAAGTCATCATATGACTCCAATAATTCCGCCACCCGTATTAACTACCACTCATCATCAGCTTCCTGCCCTTATCCGTTACTTGAGGTCGGCGCAACACGTTTTTTTCTTCCAGTCTGCCCTATCAGCCGTCAAACTTTCACTAACTCCTTTTTCTTTCATATCGCTCCTCACACAACCCATCCATCTTTTCTTTTGCCTTCCTCTCCCTCTCCATCCATCCACATTTATGTTCATTACTCTTTCAGTTAAATGCGTTTCCTCCCTCCTCTCCACATGACCATACCAAGACAAGCGATTCCCTTTTAACTTTACCGTCACTGGCGCCACTTTTAAACTACCCCTAATGAAGTAATTTCTCACTTTATCCATTCTCGTTACTCCAAACATCCATCTTACCATTTTTGTCTCCGCCACATGAAATCTATTTTCACCCCTACCAATACCACTAATATATCGCAACAATTAGCACTTCTATGCGTTCCGAAAGATGAAGCGTTGGAAGGCCTCCCACAAGGTGGACCGATGATCAGCACTGTGATTCCTTGGCCTACACTTGGCTTAAAATAACGGCTTCTGACTCGTGTAATGCACCTTCTGTCAAAAATCATATTCACATAATTTTAGACATATTTCAGACCGCGAGAATCCACTCAAGGCGAGATACACAGGACCAAGCACATTGTGTGTCGCCACATCTCGCAGTCGGCAGTGGACGTTTCTCGACAGCAAGATGATTATATGATGACTTATGTATTCGGTTCGTGTTCGGTCTACGCAAGTATGACCATGTTTCTCAGCTTCGCAAGCAACTCAAGTGGCTCCCTATCCGTCTTCGCAGGAACACTCGGATTCTATGTCTCCTTTTCAACATCCTTCACAATCCGTCTTATCCCTCTTACCTGCGTGAGCGCTTTTCCTACGCTCGTCCTAGTAATGCACCGTGCAGATCACACCTTAAATCCATCCTTAAAACCCATCCACACAAAACCAGCTACTTTTCTTACTCCTTCACTGTCCTTGCAGTTAGACTGTGGAACTCACTTCCGCCTAGCATTCGAGACTTGAAAACTATTTCTCTTTTCAAGACTCGTCTTAAAGAGCACTACCTTTCCTCTCTACAGTATTAATTTTATTTTATGTAGGTATTATATTATGTATGTGTTAGTTTTAGTTTTAGGTATGTATTCATTCTGAAATTAATATTTACTATATTTATGTAGGTTTATTTGATAATTTAAGTAGTCTATGGCATCATTCACATATCCATTTTCTTGTTATTTCTTACACACTTTTGTCTACATTTCTTTTTTCATTCTTCCTTTCGCAGGTCTGCTGGAAGAAATTTCTTAAGAAAGAAGCAGTACCTTTGTACCAATAATTATAATGTTATATCTGTACCGTTTCTCTGTGTGTACATAAATTGTAAAATAAATAAAATAAATAAATAAATGATTATGATGAGTACATCCTAGCTATATAGATATGTTCTTGCTTTTGTTATTTTAGGACAACGCAACAGGTTAGATCGGCAGAAATTGTGATCTATTTATTAGATACCCTATCTAATAAATCAATAATCTATAATATAAAAATAAGTCGGGTTTTCCACGGTTTTGCATTCGTTGGAAAGGTCTCGGGCTCCGTGAGGTTTGTAGCAAACGAAATTCGGGGAAAATGTGACGCAGACGAAGTTGCGTGGGTCAGCTAGTCTATACTTCTATACTATAATCTATACTACTTAATATTATAAAGAGGTAAAACTTGTTTGTAAGTTTGTATGTAGGGGGTAATCTCAGGAACTACTGGTCCGATTTGAAAAATTCTTTCAGTGTTAGATAGCCCATTTATCGAGGAAGGTTATAGGCTAAATATCATCACGCTAAGACAAATAGGAGCGGAGCATTAATGGAACATGTGACGCAAACGAAGTTGCGCGGGTCAGCTAGTTGTTTATAAAATTCTTCCGTTACTGAGTAAGTGACTGGCTGACAAGCAACGCACAGCCAAAACTACTGGTCGTTGAAAGCTGTAATTTGGCATGAAGGTTCCTTTGCTAATTTCAACACATAAAATTGATAATGATAATATTTAATTCGCAAGAAATAAAGGGCTTCTTCTCATTAGTAGAAGTATGACAATGGATTCGCCCCACCCACGAATACAAAAACAAGCACACGCGAGCACCTGTTTTCGCAGCAAAACGTTGTTTCGAAAATAGAATTATGTTTGGAGGAACACACGCGAATATACCCGCCAATTTGTGTGCGTACCACGTGACGAGATTAGTGCGACTACACATTCGCATGAATGGACGACCGTTATTTATTATTAGGATATTATTTGCAGCGTGGGTAGTCAGAAATTACTGATAAACAATACTGGAAGCGATGACACGAAGGGAACACCTGTATGGAAATTATTTACATTTATGTTTCTTGGTCGAAGGTCTTCAAATTATTTATGAGTATCAGTTTGTTTGTTTTTGAATATTCCACTATCCTACAAATGTGTATTTACACAGATACGTTCGTAGTAATTTTGTTTGAAATTGTATGGCTTTGTTTGCATTCTAGCGAAATCGTTGAAATGAACGGAAGGAGTATTCAAACACCGAGTATTGTGCGATGTTTCATATTTGTCATCAGTCACTTATCTTATTTTGTAAGTCAGAACGTAAACATCCACATAGGAAGGTAATGTAATAAGGTTGGAAAAATGTTTATGTGAAAATTGCTGTTCGTTGAAGAAAATCATCTGTTTCATTAACAAGAATTACTACAGCGGATAGCACGTGACGTAGGTACCTCACTACTTTGCGGAATTGGTTTGAAAGAGTCACCGCGGCCCTGTAACGCAAAGGGCATTAGGACACGGATCGATTTTAGTCAGTAAATGTCTGACACTCCCTTCTACTCCGCTCAGAACGGGAGGAGTTATTTGATGATCTCCCATCCTAAAAAAAACTTACCTACTCAACGTTTTCCAAAGTTCAAAAACATACCTTTATACTTTATACCTATTTATTTTTTACTACGAAAACCGAGTCATTTTGATACGTTATTTTTTCGATACAAAATAATAATGGAGACCTTCACATTCAAAACACACATAAACAAACCGACTAATATTTGTTTGAAATCTTAATCACTGTAAATTGAATCGTAGCCAAAGCCGCGCCTACAACCAGTGGAAGACGAATGTGTAACCTTCTTTACATCTCTCGTCATGTGACGAAGTGGGAGGTCCACTATTTATGTCGTGACGTATGACCAGCTACGTCACGTCCCGTCGTATACTGGACATGATAGCCCACGATCCAATATTTTCACGTCATTGTTTAAAGAACGGGATATAATAAACTTTTGTTGATGTTTTAACGGGTAATAAATGTACTTATTTTATTAATAAGTTTTGTGTGAGTCAATGTCCGGGCGAGGTCCTTTCTTTTAGGAGGGACAACTCATCTCGAATCGTCGTTCTAAAATTGAATTTTCTTGAGTCATTGACAGTTTTTTAAATGTTATTTTTATGAGCTGCCAGATTCTTATTTTAAATTAAATGATAATAATAAATAATAAATAAATAAATAACTCATTTATTGCAGATATCGAATCCATAATAATATTTTCGTAATTCTTAGGACTGATTTTTCAATAGGCAATAACTTTTACCTTTGGAATAAAATGGCGATTTTACAGCTTTAGGTTTGCTACAAAATATGTCAAATAGTCATTTTACGGTTTTTTTAGTTTAAAATTATGTAAGTAAGTATTGGAAATGTGCCCATAATTTTATTATATTCGATAATATCTACAGACGATACTATTAAACAAACACGTTCACTTTTGAATGTATTTGAACAAAAAAAACACCCGCAAATAACACTCTTAATTCTGTATGATTATTTTTACAGCTCAAACAAACATCTACCTTTTGCGCCGTAACTGAACTAAACATATCATGAATCTACCCATTCATTGCCAGCATTCTTGGCTAAATTTAAACATAAAAAAATAAAAGCTTTAATAGCAGCGCCTATAATCTCTGTCTACGTGTTTTACGATTCTGCGTAAATCCTTCTAGATATCTCTGAAGGGTCAGTCCTAATAATCTAGGTCGGTAGGTATGTGCCAAGGCTTGTTTCACACATAACTCAAAGACAACACTTTGGCGGGCGGTAATTTGTATGAAAATAATTAATAGTCAAATTCACGCGGAACACATTTTGCCATCAGTATCGTCCGCATGTGTGATACCGACCACGGCGACCACATCGCAGCTGCTCTACGTCGCAACTACAACGCAACCACCAGCGACACAGCGAACTAGGAAGAGAACAAGGTAAGTACGCTGCAGTGAAGCGACACTATTCACACGTAACCAAAGCTTGACCACCTGTGTTGCAACGGTTTGGTGTGGTTATGGTACGTGTGAAACAAGCCTAAACTACTCTAAAGTTTATTGCTTTTCTTTCTACGACAGCAAGTTTCAGCGGTCCCCAGGATTAACAAAGCAATAAAAACAACGAATTCGCACATTAACAAACAATCACTAAACCGTAGTTTTGTCCAAAGTTTAAATAAAACAGACGTTAAGTGCCACTAAACTTAAGAATTCACTAACAATTAAATTTTCGCCAAAATAAATCTTTCACGTTTTACGTAAGCCAGATAGTCCGTGTTAGAGAAATGTCTGCGGATTGTTAGTGCGGTTTATATTCGTATTAAAATAGTTACGCGAATCAAAATAAGTTTTCAAGGAATTTTCTCCAGGCTAAAAATAATAGAGAGGTACGGGCGAGTCATGTTTGTTTTAGTTGTGCTAGAGGGCGCCACCCCGGCCAGTTGAATGAGTTTTTCTTGGTACTTACTACTTCCATAGTTTTTAACAGAATGAATGAAAGGAAGTTTTTTCGGCCTGCCAACTACTCTTCCATTTTCGGAAATAGTGTTCTATACTGAAGATTTGTGAATGAACCCTAAATGTGCATTGGTGTCAAGTTTTATGTTTATGTGGAACTAAAATGTTTAGTTTAATAGGTTGGTCTTATTTTTAAATACCCTGCTGTTTTTAAAAATATAGGTCCACTAAAGTGTCAATGACTTTTCCTAAGATCTTTATATAACGTTCATAAAATGCTTTATTGCACAATATAATTATAAATCTCTCTTCTGCGAGATGATAAAAGTTTAACTTAAATGCTTTCAAAATATGTCAAAATTAAAAAAAAACAATTTGATTGTTTTTGAAATATCGTCAAACTGAGAGGCAATTTTCTTTTGTTTAAAGAAGCATTCGAAATTGCAAACTGATAAAAACATCCGTAGTTTCCCCGCATTTTGTTAATTTTGGACAGCGTTTGTCACTGAGATAATATTGAACTTGAATGCATAATTTTCAGTACGAGAAGTTGGCCTTCAAATCGAAGACGCTTTTACGCATTTTACTAAACTTACATCAATAAAAAAAAATACAATTTCATATTTTCATATCGCAATATCTATCAATTTCCAAAATATTTAATTTGTCAAACCGATAGTGTTTGTGGTCTTGTCTCCTGCAGGGCGAGTCTGCTATTTTTATAAATTTGTCATTCCGACAAGATCCCATTGTCATGCCATTGTCATTTTGCTAAAAGTTCGTAATCTGCTAAATTCATAATCGCACGGTCACTGGCGCGTCAGTGGCCGGTCACTGGAACTGGAACGTCAATGGTCTCGTAATAGAATTGCGGTAGGAATGCCGTATTGCCATTATTATAAAACCGAGCTAAATTTGAGCATTTATTCATGCCAGATTTTATTTATATTTAGTTTTATATATTACTTATTAATGTTATAAGCAATCTGAAGTAGTGAGAAGTTCGTAAATACTAAATCTGTCATTATGTACGAGATTACCATTCATAAGGCTTTCTTTTAATGGCGTGTCAGTGATTGATCATTGGAATGTCATAATGACGCCAATATGATGCCATTATGTTAGTAGATTAACAAACTTGTCAAAATCAACCATTTTGAAATCAGTGATCGACCATTCTGACACTATTGTAATAGCAGACTCGGGCCCCTGGATTCTTGCCTCTACTGTGGGCTCACACTACACACCTTTGCACCACAAGTAAACGATCCAGTAGCTCGATGACAAAAATAACCTTGAAAAAAACTCAAAAAAAAAAAATTTACCTTTACAATTGGAAAAACAAAATGTTTGTCACATTATTACATAATTTGCGTCCTTGCATCATTGCCAAGTTCTTCAGCAATGCGTTGTCCGCGCTCAAATAGAAAAGCATTATATTATTTAGTACCTACGCATTTTTAAGATATTATATTTAGGGTGCTGTACAACTAGAGCTGCTAGGAGTATGAACTAGAGGTGCTGGTAGCCGATGGATGCGAGAAGCACAGGACCGGTTGTTTTGGCAACACTTGGGGAGGTCTATGACCAGCGCAGTGGAGCTAGAGATGTGGTTTGCGCGGCAGTTCGCGAGATAAATCTAACAATGGGATCGCTTCATTTTCCTAGCGCAGTTCTGAGGGACAATGCCCAAACTTATAATGGAATGTTAGCATTTGAATTTCGGTCGAAATCTGTCAAAAACAAAGACTGTAGTTATATACTCTATGGTCAAAAACAACTCTACATTTTGACAGATTCGCATGCACAAAAAACGCAATCCTATTAATTTCCAAGCAATGTTTGCAGATGCATCTCAGTTGAAATCTATCAAAAATGATTGAGAATGAGGTCGAATGGTGCTTAAGAATTAGCATAATTGACCCTCTCATTGCAATGAGCTTCGCTTCGCTTCGCTGTCGCTTCTGGCGGAATAAATGCTTTTTCTTCCTTATTTCTTTTTTTAATTCTTACTGCACTCTGTTCCTTGAACATTTTGTGGATTAGCCTTCTGGTATTCGTGAAAAGAAGAAGCGAGAGATATGTGCAAGGGACGCGAGCGAGGAATTAAAAGCTAAAAAGGATCTGCAACACATCCTCGCAACGTTCAGATACACACTGCTTCACAGTTTCGCTACTCACACCGCGTAAGCTCCTCGCATAGCTTTGGTGGAAAAGATCACGCGTCTCTATTGGAAAAGCACCTTTAAAATGCAAATGGCGCGTGTGATTATCACGTCTGCTGACTTAAGAAATGTGAGAGATGTACCGCTTGTCTGCAACATCTGCTAAAGATTTATAATCGCAGGGTTAAGGGCCTTATAATGTGGATTTGTGTTGAATCACGCATCTTTCACTTTAATGATTATTTATGTTTTTTTAGCATGCTTTCCTGAGACTGGAAATAAGCTGCAAATTTGTTTTAAATTCATGGCGTGGAGTCACGTGAATCAAAAGCATTTTTTCGGAGTGGTGTTCGGCGATCTTTTTGGGTTTTAAACCTCTTAATGGAAAAGCGTAACCCTTACAAGATCATTCGTTTGTCTATATGTCTTTCTGTTCGTTTGTGACAGCCTATTTTGTCCGAATTTACTCGACAGACGTATTAAAAATACTAATTACTTATAGATTACAAGAAATCTATAAAAAGTCTATGATTTTATTCGCGCCATTGGATTTTCACCGAAGCGGGCATTTGAAACAAGGATAGGTGCTGGCTCGCATTCAGTGCGACAACATTTTTATAAAATGCGTAACTCTTAAGAAATAAACAACATTTAAATATAGACTTTCCTTACAAAAACAATGTAATAAATATATCTATACTCAATACTAATATTATAAAGAGGTAACATTTGTTTGTAAGTTTGTAAGTTTGTATGTAGGGGGTAATTTCAGGAACTACTGGTCCGATTTGAAAAATTGTGCTATAAATTATAAAGATATCATGCATATTAGTCGAACTATCTCAATTTTTGTCTATCCAGGCGGAAAAAATAGCTCTTACAACAGAGTTATTTGCGTGCGCTGCCTTAACAGTTCTATATAATTGAAAACAATGTATGGCAACCTGGTCCGCCTAGAATTGTTCTACAAAAAAGTCCATGGCATCATATTTCTATCTTTTATATTTTAGCAGATATAGTAGCTTTTATGTGTTAAAAAAAGTATTTTTCGACGTACTTATCTTTGGACGATTTTTTAAACAACAAAACATTAAACCTTATCGAAAAAAATGTTATTACGATCACAAGAACATCATAGAGATACGATTTGCCCACAACAGTATGTCAATTGGTTGAATAGTTTCGAAGATAATATAAAATTACTAAATCGCAAAACGCCGCCCGCGCCGTCCATTCACGAATCGCATTAGAACATGCTTTGTTCGGACGTTTTATCCATTTACCCATAGACGGCGTTGTGCAATTACGTCATTTTTCTGAATCGTGGTGTTAAGATTTTTCGCGGATTAATGACCCTCTCCAGTTATTATTTAACTTTTGTCGTTTGGTAGGTGAGTTGTACGTAGTTGGTTGAATGTTGTTGGTCTTTAAAATTGTTTTGGTTGCTCGGTTTCCTAAAAACACAATTACAATATTACTTCGTTCTCATTCTTCGAGTTCGAAGCTGTGATATTTCTGTTTTTGGGATATCGGACATTTTCAGCGATTGTTTATCATGCCTAAAAGGATATCACAACTTTCCCGTCAGACATCCCAGACATGAGACAAGAGCAGCTCGAGTACGCCGTACAGAAGAGCCTCTCGAGGAATAGAGAAAATATTTCGCAAGCACGTGCTGGGAAATCTAGCTCCGAGCGTTCACAGCGGCTTGCTAACCAAAGCTGGAGAACATCGCAGGTCCGTGCTCGGGAATCTAGCGATGAACGTGCACAGCGTCTCAGTGATTTAAAGCAGCATGTGCAACAAGGGACAGTCTAACGCTGAGCGCTCGCAGCGGCTCGCTAGCCTAGCTACATACATATTATTATGCAATAAAAACAAAACCCTCCTTTTGGACGTCAGGAAATAAATCATAGCAGTCAGTACTAACCGAACCACACTCATAATTTCATCACAAGTTAAAATATTTACCGCCCAACGAAGTGGGCACGGGTCAGCTAGTATAAATAATAAAGGCTGTCCTACTAAAGCACGGTACTCATCGATTGTGCCGTGCCATTATATTTCTAGGACACAATCATTCATTTGTCCACAAACGAATAAAAATGTCCCTGTCTTCTAATAAAAGAGAGATCTTGAAGTGACCTAGTTATATGAAGACGTAAACATTAATAATCATATTTTATTGAAACCTTCACAATCTTGAGTATTAATCATCAAAAGTTCTGAAAATCCGTCAATGCTGATCTTATTTTATCGTAACGTAAGGGCTTGGCTACCTAACGAATTGAGCTCTGTGGGTATATAAGGCTACTCTAGCAGAATCATATTAGAATATTATACTAACCACGCAACAATCTGTCAAGGCTAGTGGCTATATAATAAAAAGCCGCACGGGTCGATCTTCAAGGTTAAGCAACGCTTGCCAAGGCTGGTCTGTGGATGGGTGACCATCTTAACATACCGAGTTTCCTCCGTGCTTCGAAAAGCACGTTAATCCGTTGGTCTCGGCTGTCATTTGTAGATCTTTGGCAGTCGTTACGGATAGTCAGAAATCAGTAAAACTGACTCCAGTCTTTCTTTTTAATGGGTTATGGAGGTCTGGTAGGCAGCCGCTCTCTATGTAAAATACTGGTACTCAGCTAAATCCGGTTTGACTGGAAGCCGACCCCAATATAGTTGGGAAAAGGCTAGGCAAATGATTAGGTTCAAGGTTGATTGGGAAAAAATGCCAGAGACGCAGTAGCGTGATGTGATTTCTAATTAGGTATTATTTTGCTTTAGTGGCCTTTTTAGTCCCCAGTTTACTCAAGACAGATAAAAACCGGCCAAGTGTGAGTACGACGCGCACACAAAGGGCTCCGCACATACTATAATCCGAAAACAATAACGATGCGTTTCAAATAAGAATTGGAACGTCAATTACCTCTATCTGTCAAATGTCTCTTGAAAAGTACGGTTCGCATAGAAAAATAAGTATTAAATCAAATTTAAATAAAAACGATCCTTATTAGAAACTAGAAAATTAGCTAAATATAATATGTAATTATTTAAAGTCATTTTTAGTTATAATAAACCATACCTTAACACTTATTTCACTCGATATTTGTAAATAATAATTAAAAAATAAAATAATTTATTATTCACCCTACCTAATTGGTTTGAATTGACAGCTATGACGTCACAATATGGTGCTAATTCAATCCTATTCTTATTTGAATCGCATTGTACATCCTTTCATTACCCCACTACGGCAGTAATCGTATTGTTTGTTGTTATAGCGGCACTAAAAATATGTACACACTCTGTGTAAATGACAACTGCCTACCTATAACAGTTCTTGAGATACAGCCTGCTGATGGACAGACAAGCGGACGGACGGGCAGCGGAGGCTTGGTTATAAGGGTTCCGTATATAAATTTTATTTATATACGGAACCCTAAATATAAATTACCTTTAAATGGCAAGAAGAAAGGGAGACCAGTGGGCCAATTCTACTAATTTTCACATTCGCATCGCATTCGTATCTCAATCAAAAACTGTCAAAAATGTATGAAAATGAACGCTTTTTAACAGTTTGCGATTGACATGCGAATACGACAATAATTGTTTAAAAATTAGTAGAATTGGCGCTCTGATTGGGTTTAGGGAATTGGGTATATTTATTATTATTTTTGTCAAAATTTAGAGGAAAGAAGAGAGGCAGTAAATTATATTAAAAATCTCAGAAATTACGGATTACGTTTTAAATTCTATGATTAACAGAGAAAGCACTAATTGCGTATGACATCACTCGTAAGTCACGCTATAGTGAATTTGCAGCATCCAATACAAACGCAATTTTGCGTGACAAGTATAGAAGATCACGGTCAAAAGCGATTCCATCGTCTGAATGAGTCCTTACTTCGCACAAGTCATTTGGCATCTCGCGAACGTTTACTCATAAACAAGGCCTTTAAAATAAACATAACAGTATGTTTAGATACTCAGATGAGAGTGAAATCACTGGAGATAAAAATAAAATCCCTGGGAATGCCTAACAAGAATGATTTTGTTCACAACCCTGGATGAATTGGAGCCTGTATCCAGTTGCCTATTAAAACTACTTCGACACGGAGAGTAGAAGTAAAATCCCTCTTTTTTTGTATGTGAAATTAACAAATGATTTCACACAGAGCAGAATGGAGCTTCAGACTCTTTTTGACTAAAACCCATCGGTGTTCTTCCAAATGCCCTTTGCGTTCCAGAGCTGCGGTGACTCTTTCGAAAAAATTCCGCAACAGATGAAACAGCTACTAATAGAAGCATTATGAATATGAGAGGATGCAAGAGCCTCTGTACTTTTTTATGTGCTGAAAGGGTGAAATAAATAAATAAGAATGATTTAAAACAAAATGGTGTGAACGTAACAGAGGAAAAAAGAAAATGCCAGTCCCTATTATAGTTATATTGGGTAAGGAGAGAAAGATAATGATATCAAAATAGTCAATGATGACAGCATATTATAATTATATGAATGGCACCAGAGGGCCAATTCTACAAATTTTTAAACAACTTTCGCATTCGCATGTCCATCGCAAACTGTCCAAAAAGTTTTCATATATTTTTGAAGATTGCAATTAAGGCTCTAGACAGACGGACCGCATTTCAACTGCAATCCAACCGCAAATTGCATTTCGGATGCAGTTTGAATGCAGTTGACACGACCGCAATAGAACTGCAAACCAACCGTGCAGTTCGATTGCAGTTGGTGTGCAGTTCACACGATTGCAGGCCGACTGCGATTGAACTGCAATCGGACTGCACGTTTGGTTTTCAGTTCTATTGCAGTCGTGTCAACTGCATCCGAACTGCAATTTGCGGTTGGATTGCAGTTGAAATGCGGTCCGTCTGTCTAGAGCCTTACATGCGAATGTGAAAATTAGTAGAATTGGCTCTATTGTCGTCTAGTTGTCATAATAAAACTCCAAACATGTTTCCTTCGTTCGTATATATGTCAAAATTAAAAAAAAGCGTTTTAAAAGTGACCCTTGACTAACATAACATTTTATTATTTATTCGTATAATTTTATTTACAATCGGAGTCCAATTTATCAGTCTGGCGCCCCGTTAATATGCGTTTTACAACTTTTTTGAGTACACTATGAAATACTAGGTAGGTGTCAGCTGATTATTTTGGCACGGGTGCTATAATAGTCATACTAGTCATATGACGGTTATTTTGAGTATCTTGTAAACAATGTTCATTGAGAATTTTTATTTTAAAACGGATAGAATTTAACATGCCGAGGTAGGCTCTTCATTGGCTGTCTCTATCCCATTCAGAGGAGTTTTAAAATCTTTCGGATCTCAGGGCACGCGTAATAATAGCAGAGCTGAATCAAAAAGCCTTGTTTTAGACAGTCGATAGCAACCTGAATATTTAGAGTCGTTCCAGGACTTCGCTACAAGTTTGTGTCCATCAATGCCTATAGCGTGCAAGCATGCACTTAAAAGACACGATAGTCCTTCGTTTGTGGAGCAGCAACTGGCGCTCCAGCCTAGATTCGGAGGTAATTTTATTAATGTTCCTGGGAATGCGAGAGGTACATCTTTGTAGGTCGGAGATTTCAGTACAGCAGTGCGTGACCGAAAACCTATGTTTCAAGCTTGATCTAATGATGGTCCTGTTAATAAATGCGACAAATTATTATCTAACAGAATAGGAGATACTACGAGGCGAGTTACAACACCCAAGACTGCAGTAAAGAAGTCGAGCATCCTGAATGGGGTAAGGCATTACTTCACATCTGGATAGCTTCTGAGTCTGTACAAAACACAGGTCCGTTCCTGTATGGAGTATTGCAGCCACTTATGGGATGGCTCAGCAAAATACCAGCTTGCTGCATGGACTTGGTGGAAAGCAGAGCAAAATGGTTTATAGGTGACAAGACGTTGGTGGCTCAGCTTCACAGCCTAGCTCATCGGCGTAATGTTACCTTTCTGTCGGTCTTCTACAGATTGTACTTTGGTGAGTGTGCACAGGAACTCTTCGACCAGATCCCACCATCGCCTTTTTACTACCGGAATACCAGACGTACTGCAGGGTACCACCCGTACTTTTTTGATATCCCGACTAGTCGTACCCAGCGCTTCTCCTCCACATTTATTATGCGCCTGGCCAAAGTGTGGAGGAACTCTCCGCCAACGTTTGTATTCCCGTCCACATGTAACCCGTCTGCCTTCAAAGCAAGAGTGAACAGGCATCTTCTGGGCAAGCTCGCTCCATCATAGACCTCATTCATCGCTTTCCATCAGGCATGATTGTGGTCAAGAGCATGGGCAATGGACAGAAATGATGTTCACCACGGCCGCGCTACTAAGAGTGAAGCGGAGAAGAAGGAAGGATGATGAGGTCATAAAGTCACCTACTTTTTTGCACAGTTTAAATTTTTTCCCTCTAAGAAAGAACTATTATTATAACGTCCAACCAAAAGCTTTCAAATAACTATAACTTCAAGTTAAGCTCGCCTTTGTATATTAACTTTTCTTCACTGTAAAATAATAAGTTGCAATGGTGTATACCATAGATAAATGATTACATAAGAGGTAGTTTAAAAGTGGCGCCAGTGACGGAAAAGTTAAAATTGCTTGTCTTGGTATGGCCATGTGAAAAGAAGGGAGGAAACGCACTGAACTAAAAGAGTTATAAAAATAGATGTTGGATGGATGGGGAGGGAGAGGAAGGCCAAAGAAAAAATGGATGCATTGTGTGAGGAGCGATATCAAAGAGAAGGAAGGAGGTTAGTGATAGTTTGACGGCTGATAGGGCAGACTGGAAGAAAAAAACATGTTGCGCCGACCCCAAGTAACATGGAATAAGGGCAGGAAGATGATGATGGTGTATACCACACATATGGTGTAACTGGGCGAAAATAACCACGGATTGGGTCCCAAACACCAGGAACGGGTGACGCGGAATTGCTCAAGATAGATTGTGGTGGAAAGAAGGAAGGGAGGCCTTTGCTCTGCAGTGAGACAGCACGGGCTTATAATAAAAAAAAAAAAATGGTGCATAAAAAAAAACCTGGCCAAGTGCAACTCGAATTCGCGCATGAAGGGTTCCGTGCCATTATCTATAAAAACGGCTGAAAAATCACGTTTGTGGTAGGGGAACCCCCTTAAATATTTGTTTGATTCTGTTTTTTAGTGTTCTTTGTTATAACGGCAACAAAAATACGTCATCTGTGAAAATTTCAACTGTCTAACTGTCATGGTTCATGAAGATACAGCCTGGTGACAGACGGGCGGACAACGGAGTCTCAGTAATAGGGTCCCGTTTTACTCTTTGGGTACGGATCTCTAAAAATATCTTTCTACAAAGTCTCATACTTACATTTGTGTATATTTTACCGGACTAGGTATCAGTTGCATGATTCGGTCATCCTGTTTAGCTTTCACCGGCTGGCAACTATCGCAATATAATATTAACCCAGAGCGTATGTAAGCAACTGGGAAACTCAAAATTACGTGACTAATACACTGGTGGTGCATAATAAATTGCAAAGTTTATTTTCAAAGCTCGATAGCAAATTCATTTTCTTTTAACCTTCAAATCGGCTAATTTTGCATTGTTTACATTTTTCTTTGCATAATCTTGCTGTTGCATTTTAATCTGTTTTTCTTGCAGATAAGATTGGTATTGCCTTGAATGGTGGTGGCGCTTTTCAACAGGTCGAGTGCATTCCTGCACTTTATTTTTCAATGTGACTTTATTCAATGTCAAAAAGTGTTTCAATTAATTCTGCGCATTTTTACGATTTTGTAATGGATTTTTGCTTATCTACGTACGTACCTACGTGCAGAAGAGTTTCTGGGTCATGATTTTTTACTCTTTCATTCTTTGAAGGCTTTTGGGTTGCTCAGTATATTTGCTGAACACGCAAATTACGGTGGTCTCAGTCCCGTGTGAAAATCATCCCCGATGTCCGAACGAAAAATTTCAAATTAATTGTCTGTCAAACTCTACTTTTTACTTAAAACTAGGTTTGTCACTTTCTTTATTCAAAAATCTCAATTAAGAAACCGGCCCTGGGGCACTTGTCTCACCGCCGGCGAGGAAGCATTAGCTTCCGACTTTTTACTCGCTGAGGAAAGGGACAAAAGATCAAAAGATATAGTTCTCGTGTGAGTAAAAGAGACACATACATGCATAGATGGCCCATACCACTAGTTGATTGCAGCGGCATGAGCTATCAAAGATTGTACTCGCTCAGCGACACTCGCTCGGTGATGCTCGTTTGGCGGTCAGAGCTCACCAACCAGCAGTAATTTTTACCCATAGTGCGGGCCAAAGAAAGTAATACGAGTAATCACCCGTCGCACAAAAGCACGCGCTTAAAGCCGAGCGACAAAACTATTGAAACTACACACTCGCTATTCGCCAACTCAATTCGAGTTTCTAGCTTTAGGCATCGCTGAGCGAGCATCGCTGAGCGAGTGTCGCTGAGCGAGTACAATCTTTGATAGCTCATGTTGCTGCAAACAACTAGTGGTATGGGCCGGCTTGCTGGTAGTCTCAACAGCCAGCTATTGTCTATGCATGTATGTTCCTCAGCCTTTTTATCGCTGAGCGAGTATTTCGTTTGATAGTTCTTGTCGCTGCGACCAACTAGTGGTATGAGCCGGCTAGCCGGCAGTGTGAACACCCAGCTATCGACTATAAATGTATGTATCTTTTGACCCACACGAGATCTATTTGTCGCTCACTTCAGCTAGAAAATAGTCTATAGCTAATCGCTTCCTCAACAGCGGTGGGACAAGTGCATTAGGCTACGATAAAACTACATACTTTTAAACGTTACGCACGTTTTATTTACGTTTAAACTACATATTTTATTATGCAAGAAAAAAAACAAAAGCATTCTATATTTCTATCTTGACAACTACTTCAAATCACATCACTCATAGCACGTATTGCCAAGATCTTCCGCATTCTCTTATGTCATAAAAATTTATGAACACAGCGAGGCCAAAAGTTTACGGATAATTAAACGTTTTAAAACTAATAATCTAAACTTAATTGTGCATGTCTACAAGACTACAAGCTATTACACTAGGTTTTTTTATCATTACATCAGCGGAAATCATAAATTGTAACGCAAGAGAGTTATTTACTTTCATTGCAGTAGATGCACATAAATACAGTGGAGATTTTCAAGCTGTGTTGATGCCAAATGCGACAAATATTGTTGTTTTGGCCGAAATCTAGTATACTCCTACCTATGTTCTACTTCATTGCCAAGATCTTCTGTTTTTTTTTTTAATTCTTTGGACAAGGGCTAATTCTACTAATTTGTATACAACTATCGCATTCGCTGTCAAAAAAGACTTAATTTTCATTTTTGACAGATTGCGAATATGAAAATTAGTGGAATTAGCACACTGTTCATCATCTGCGATTTAAGTCCGCTAATGTCCAAAAAAACTGTGTTACGAGTAAATCAATCAATATTCTAATGTGTTAATTTTCTCTGTTACTGATGAGTGACTGGACGATGCGTAGTTGAAACTACTGGTCCTAGAAAGCTGACATTAGGCAGGTTCCTTGGAGAGCTAAGACTATTAAACAACATTCTCTATGTTGGAGAGTTTAGGAGAGTACTAAGAGAGGATTTACCGAAATTCCTCCGGAAAAAATATGAGCGTAGGAAGTCGCGGGCAAAATCTAGTCTATACCATTCGATTCAAATAATTACATATTAAATAATTACATGTTATATTTAGCTAATTTACTACTATAACGTTTTTATTTAACACTTTCGCGGACATAACGTAATTGTACGTCATGATTTGAGATTTTGATACGGTACAACGTATGATGACGTTCTAAAACAGAATATTCTTTACGACAGGACATTGATTTTCGTTCAATTTTAAAGAAAAAACATCGTTATATTGTACCTTTCATTATCAACTTATTTAAACAAAGAAAAATAAACCGTTATTGATATGCAACTAAGTTTTCTATGCAAACCGTATTTTTCAAGAGACATTGAAAACTAGAGGTCATTGACGTTCCTATTCTTATTTGAAACGCATTGTAATGACATGACATGTACCTACAGCTACATGACATCTATATATATAAAACAAAGACGGATTTGTTACAGTCAACATATAATATACATATAACTCGAGATCTGCTGAACCAATTTTCATGGTTAATGATTCGTTGGATTTGTCTCCGACCCGAATAGCAGAATACATCTTAAAAACAATGAAAACTCGATATGTGCAATGAATACTTAATTGACGGGAGCGAAGCCGCGGGGGCCAGCTAGTTGTGAATAAATAGCGATTAAGAAATGTAGACTCGACTGAAGTAAAAATAAATTTTTACAAGAGTGAAACATGAGAGTCCTTTATTTGCAACGATAATCGTCAGTTCTTTGCAGCCTCATTTATAAAATTCATCCTTTTCTAGACTCTGCTTGAACAGCTTTCTGTGATCCGCCTCTCCTGGTTTCGGACACAATGTCCTCAAGCGACATTCTAAAGCTGACGGCATTCAGTTTCTTCTCGCCTCTCTGTACTACTTAATTATTCCGACTATCCGTGCCAAAAGCTATCAAGTTTCATTGAATTTTTTTTTATAAGTTTAAAGGACATTGACATACCTACAGTCCTCTATATCTTTAATACCCTTGGTTAGCAGTCAACGTCGTCGGAATCTCATTTCCTTTCCCATCTTATCTTGTATCTTACCCTGAAGAAGTCTTTCAGAAGTTTTTCATAAATAATTCAGGTCAGTACAGAAAATGTGATGAATAGTCCACATTTTCTGTACTGACCGTTCCGTCCGCTTTGTATATTTTTTTTTTTTTAATAGTAACTTTCCATAGCCACACGTCCACAACACCACAACATCTGGGTTCTAACTTTTTTCATTTAGAAGCTTCATATCCTTTAATTGACAAGTCTCTCTCTTGACTCTTTATTGCTGGAATATGAATGGATACCTACGTAGTTTTGAAACAGGCAATTTGCAAGTAGATTATACCGCGTGTATCTGACATCGACGCACAAACGATTTCCATGGGTCTAGGGCATGATTCTGGACACCCTAGTGTTGGAATTTTTCGTCGGTTCTTTTCCCATTTTTTCATTTTTTTCAAGAGTACCACAAATAGGTACAGCTCAGCTGAGCTGATGTCTATTTGTGGTCTTATTCAGATTGCTCTTTTTAGTGAAAGTAGTTAATTAATTATTTTTTTATTAAAAATCTCATTGGGTTAGGTCAGAATAACGATTATGAGCAGTCTAAAGTAAAAAAATCCTTGAAAAAAAAAGAGAAAAAAGCCGACGAAAAATTCTAAGTCTAGAGTGTCCAGAATCATGCCCTGGACCCATGGAAATCGTTTGTGCGTCCATGTCGGATACACGCGGTATAGGTAACCAAAGAGATGCCCCTGAAGTTGGGTGAAGTCGGCCTCTAGATGATATTAATGAGGAAGTACTAAAGGTTAGTGAAGAGAATCTCAAAAAACCGGCTAAATGCGAGTCGGACTCTAACACAAAATGTTCCGTACCATAAACGTCTCACGGTCTTTGACGTCGCGGGGGAAGTCAAACACCTCACTCCCCCCTCTGACCTGAGGTGGCCCGCAGCCCGCAGAGGCGGGCCAACACCAGCCAGGGATTACGAAAGTCGCATAAGTTCCCGCGATCCCCGGCGCGGTGGGACATGGAACACCGGGGTGGTTTTAGACTGTAAAAGTCTGACAAACCGCCTCCGCCCGCCCCAGGGCGAAAACATCCTTGAGGATTTCCCCCGGTAAAAAAGGGTGATTAAGCTTAGTGTCTCTAAGCTTAGTTAATCAAAACTTAGTTATTCTAAGCTTGGTTTCGCTATGTTTTTTTTTGCTACCTTAGGCTTACATAGTATGACTGTAGATACTAAGACCCTGCCATACAACCCAACACTACTAGGACCTAAATCAGGAACATACGTTGCGTGTCACGCATGTTTATTTTTGGCGCATTGTTTTAGAAACAGATACAACTCGTGACGGCTTGTCTGTTACGTGTTAATGTATTCTGATTGAAGTAGATTGGATTACTAAGGGCTAAGGGTGCGTTCAGAATGAATGAGTTTGGCTTGTGAATGTTAGTTAGCAAAACTTGAAAAAAAAGGGATCGTGACCGAAATTGGTTCGTTTTTAAATTAGATAGACAAACTCTTTTAAATTGTAGGTACTGTGTAGAAAAAAATCTTACAAATTGCTGGTCATTAACTAACATAATAATATGATCTCAATCATTCACCTTTGGATTAACGCATAAACTGTAACGAATATGCTTATTAAAAACAAATTAATTTCTATAGTTTAATTTTCCTGAATGAAATTATGTACTGTGAAATTTTCCGCTTCATTCTTTTGACCATCAGTTAGGTTATTGACTTGCAAAAGTACTTTTTTTATAACAAAGACGCTAAATATATTTTCAGTTCAAATATAATGCCGACGCCAAGTTGGGTGGAAACACGTCAACATGTTAATTTCAGAGATAGTGATGACAGACACACTGACAGAGCGTGAGTGATCCTACAAGTATTGTTTTTCATACCTTCCCACCTATCACTAAAGAGACTGTCTGAAATATTATTACAAAAAGTTTCCATGACAACATTGAGCTGTCGTGACTTGTTTATGATGGAAAACTATTAGTACAGGTTCAAACAGTTACGTGTGGAATTTTTTGTCATATCACTAATGGGCCTAGCACTAAGGGTCTAGTACGAATATTTTGACGTATAGTAACGTTAACGTGAGTGAATTTTGAATGTGAAAATCTACAACCCCATAGTATTTTGGTTTAATTTTATGGCACATACACATCTTATATCATTAAAAAATATGAACATAGTATCTAATTCAAATAAATTTTATGTGCGAAACGAGTATTGTAGCAATGGTAAAAATTTACGTTACGTTACTATACCTACGTTAAAAATATTCGTGCAAGGCTCTCTGGGTTTCTATGAAATACCTTTTGAAGCTCGTGGCTAGATAACAACAGCCACACGGGTCAATCTTCAAGGTTAAGCAACGTTTGCCAAGGTTGATCTGTGGATGGGTGACCATCTTAAAATATCAAGTTTCCTGCGTACCTCGGAAAGCACGTTAAGCCGTTGGTCCCGGCTGTCATTTGTAGATCTTTGGCAGTCGTTACGGATTGTCAGAAGCCAGTAAATGTAACTCCAGTCTTGCCAAGAAATACCGTGTTACCCAGTTAATGGGTTGTGAAAAATACTGTATTCAGCTGAATCTAGTTTGACTGGAAGCCGACCCCAATGTAGTTGGGAAAAGCCTAGGCCGATGATGACCTTTTGAAGCCAGCGACACGTTGTCGTCTGTTGCTATTTCCTATAAATACAAAGAAACCAGTGCTGCGTGGCGACACGTCGTCTGTTGCTGCTACCTGCACTCGACTACGAACTTGTCTCATAATGAAAAAGGTAATTGCCCAGCGGCGGGACATAACGTTAATGAGATTAGCGCTGCTGTTGAGCTGAACTCGTGGATTCGAATCTCGAGTAGGGCGCAGCGCTTTTGGGTTTGTAAGTGAGATTTGATGTCTCGATTTCTTTCTGGTTGACAAAACCTAACTTGTTTTCATCCTACTAATATTAAAAATGCGATAGTTTGTGAGTATGTATGGATGGTTGTTACTCTTTTACGCAAATATTACTGAACCTATTACGATGAAATTAGGTATGTAGGTAGCTGAAGACCCAGAATACAACACATAGGCTACTTTTTATCCCGGAGTTCCCGAGGGATCGGGATTTACACGGGAATAACGAGAATTTATACGCGGACGAAGTCGCGGGCGGCCTCTACTTCATATAACGGTGGATTAAAAGACAAACATTGGAATATGTGTATACTGTACTCACAGTTCTGCCGAGCCTTGAGGAAATAGGCGTGAAGTGCTCCAACAATCACACTTTTTTCTCAATCTTGTGAAGAAACCTTTAGTACAAGGCAGCCGGAACTCGACTTCCTTTGTTCTAAGAAATGGTTAGAAGGTCGTGAACTATTTGTAGCAGTCCCTAATTGATGGGAAAGGTTCTGTTAGCGTACATAACCTTTCCCATCAATTAGGGACTGTCTGTCAAAAGCTATTTTAATTTTGTTTAACTTAAACAATTCGATTTTTTTCATATTTTTTTTTTCAGTTTCTTAAAGTTTCAAAAGATTGTTATATTCATTTTGAGATACTAAGTAAGTATCATCCAAATTGAGCGAACGGCATCTAAATCTATTATAAAATTCAAGTTTACCATTTTACCATTTTGGTACGGGACCCTAAAAATGTGACGCAGACAAAGTTGCGCGAGTCATACAAGGGAAGTACGAGTACCTATACTTATTCCACGCGTGCATGGAGGATTCATCTTCATCAAAGTGTGTCAGTCAGACCTTGGCAAAAGATGCTGAACACGATACGCCCGCCTCCTTAAAATAATAAGCAACATGTGAATAATATAAGCTTTCATAAGTATGTCGCGAAATATTCAAAAACATTTAAAAGTGTATGCAAAATAGCAAAAGCTCTGTTCATTAGTAATACCAGTTCCTCTATGTTAGAGGATTCCGGGTGAAACTCGCTTCCATCTTCGGCCTAATCATCACTTTCCATCAGGTGAGATTTGGGCCAAGAGCTTCCCCGTTTTAAATAAAAAAAAAAAAAAAAAAAAAAAAAAAAAAAAAAAATCAGCAGATGACAAAATAAAAACTACCTGGAAAATAATTAATAATGAAACAGGTAGGAAGAAAAAGCGTGAAACTGAATTTAATTTAAAATCCGTACATGGTCCCATAAACTCAGATGCAGAGGTAGCTCAGGAATTTGAAAACTTCTTTGCTGATATTCCTCGTAAAACTACAGAAGCTCTTAACTCGTCACCCGCGCTCTCTGCTGCCTTACTTAGGAAGAATGTCAAGGTTTGTCCATCAGAGTTCAAGTTTAAACATACAAACCCCCTAGCCATTATAAAAGCTTTTAAAGATCTTAAAATTAAATCAACAGAAGATCTTTGGGGAATGTCTGTAAAAGTCTGTAGATCTATTATTGAAACTATTGCTCCCCACTTAGCTCTTATATTTAACTCTAGTGTAGACCGGGGAGTATTTCCTGATCTCATGAAGCACAGTAAAGTCGTTCCACTGTTTAAATCTGGTGATATTCAAGAACCCAACAATTACAGGCCGGTTTCAATCCTGCCGGTTCTCAGTAAGGTGTTTGAAAAGTTAATGCTTAACCAGATGTTACTACATTTTAATGAAAATTCCATCTTTCATGAACATCAGTACGGTTTCACCAAAGGGCGTTGTACAACTGACGCCGGTGTCACTCTAATAAAGAACATCTTTAATGCCTGGGAAGATTCGCAAGACGCCATTGGAATTTTTTGCGATCTCTCGAAGGCGTTCGATTGCGTTAACCATGAAACACTCTTGTTGAAACTGGAGCATTATGGGATTAGGAATACATCTCTTGATCTGATTAGATCGTACTTGAAAGACAGACAGGTTAAAGTACAGGTAAACGGCGTGAACTCACTGGGGTCTGAAATGACAATGGGCGTTCCGCAAGGTTCAATATTGGGTCCATTCCTCTTTTTAGTGTACATAAACGATTTGCCCCAATTGCTTCAAAATGAGCCAAAGATGGTGTTATTTGCTGATGACACATCATTGATATTTAAGATAGAACGACGGTCACAAAATCTTGATGATGTCAATAACTCTATTCATCAAGTTCAAGATTGGTTTACGGCAAACAACTTAGTATTGAATGAAAAAAAAACCAAATGTATTAAATTTACTTTACCAAATGTTAAAAGTAACGAATGTGACATCGTATTGAATGGACAAAAACTGGAATTTATTGATCAGACGGTTTTCCTGGGAATCACTTTAGACGAGAAATTGCAATGGGGACCTCACATAACATCTCTTGCGGCGCGGCTAAGCTCAGCCGCTTATGCTGTTAGAAAGATAAGACAGTTAACAGATGTAGAAACTGCGCGTTTGGTCTATTTTAGTTACTTTCACAGCATTATGTCGTATGGTATTTTGCTATGGGGTCGGGCTGCTGACATTGAATCCATATTTATTTTACAAAAGAGTGCTGTCAGAGCCATTTATAATCTACGTCGACGCGATTCTCTTAGGGAAGTCTTTAAAAAGATTAATATTATGACAGTCCCATGTCAATTCATTTATGAAAATATTATGTATGTACGGAAAAATCGACATCTCTTTAGCAAAATTAGTGATAGACATAATTTTAATACTAGAAATAGAAATAAACTAGATCAGCCATTTTATAGATTAGCCAAAGTACGAACATCTTTCATGGGGTACTGTATTAAATGTTACAACAAAATACCTTGTGACATATTAGAATTAAATGAAAGAAAATTTAAAAATTATGTTAAAAGCACACTATGTAAACAAGCATATTACAAATTAGATGATTATATTCAAGATAAGAATGCTTGGAAACATGCTGGTCCTGCTCCATAGGACAGTCTAAGGTGTAGTAAACAAAGTCAAACTTATTGATAATGTTTGTATTAATATATTTAGTATATCTATAGATGTCTTTAATGACTTTTATATTTAATTTAACTCACACACTGATTTATTGTTCTTTATTTGATAAATCAATAGTACCAACATTTTTAAATAAATGTGTGTTTGCATTGTATAGACTCAAGTACCCTGGCGGTTGGGAGTGTCATGCTCACTCAAAAGCCTAGCTGATGGTGGCGTATGCGTTAAATTATGTGGCTCCATTCAAAATGGTTGAGACGAATGGGCCTGGCGCATGTCATGGCGCCGTCGGTTGGGACTGGTCATTTCTCAGCTGCCATGGTTTATTTTAATTTATTTTAATTATTTCTTTGAATTGTTCCTTTTTTAGTTCGGATGTTTTTATCATGCTCGTCACATCGTTCTCACATGTATGTATAATTTCAACACGATGTCAAGAAAACTTATTAAAAGAGTGTCCGTGGAGTTTCTTGCACGTTCTTCTCCATAGAGATCTACGCTTTGGAACGTGCAAATAGCTTCATCTTTTTGGACCGACCGACCTTGACAATTCAAAAGTGCCTGTAAATGGTTTAATTGAAATAAATGTTTGAGTTTGAGTGAGTTTGAGTTTGAATATATCAGTACCGCGACTGCATCAACAGGTTGAGAGCAAAAAGATACAATGAAACAAAATTTGTAGTTATCAAGGGTTTTCTCTATTCTAAATACACAACATCTGATTAACAAAGCATGATTCACAACCTGGAAACTCCCAAAATAAATCCTCACCAGAACTTCCTTTGTTCCCGAAATTTCAAAACTATTTTCCTGGCAACACTACAAATATTCGCATTTAACAATATGGCAACAAAAGGTGCATGCTAAATATAATCGGATATAATGCGCTGTTATTTCGAGGATCGCATCACCACTCATCGATGCACCGTGAGTCAGACGGACAGAATAGACTGCTCTGTGAAGTTCAGACGGTTTAAGAGATGCATTCCCGGGTATTTTTGTCCGGGTGTACTGATTGAGTTATTGTTCGGAAATAGGACAGCTGACTGATGGATTAAGACAGCGTTAGTAAAGGGGTTTATCTATTAATTAGAACAATAATTAACATAATGGTTTGATGGTTATGAGACACTAAAGATACTGAGTTTATTTCGGTGTGTTTTTCACAGGGCAGTCAGCTAGAAAGTACTGGCATCATCTTTTTCAAACGATTGTAACAAATTGACGAGTATAAGTGTTATTTCAACCTATTTACAAAATAAATATAATTTGTCACTCATGGCACTCATTTTATTTACGAGTGGCAACATTTTAGGGGGTTTTAATAAAACATATGGGGAAGGCATTTCTTAACTGTCTTTATCTGTTACGAGTGATTACTGTTCATAAGAACCGTCTATCACTTTATCTGTCAGAGGACTCTGAAAGAAGAACTGATAGACGGACCGCCATAACATCTATCTCATCATCCTAGCCTTGTTCCAACTATATTGGGGTCGGCTTCCAGTCAAACCGGATTCAGCTGAATACCAGTATTTTACGTGGAGCGGCTGCCCACCTGACCTCCACAACCCATTAACTGGGTAACACGGTACTCCTTGGCAAGACTGGTGTCAGAGTTTATGGCTTCTGACTATCCGTAACGACTGCCAAAGATCTCCAAATGACAGCCGGGACCAACAGATTAACGTGCTTTCCAAGGCACGGAGGAAACTCGATATGTTAAGATGGTTACCCATCCACAGACCAACCTCGGCAAGCATAGCATCTATCTATCTATATAAACAAAAATGAATCGCCGAAATGTACTTATGTACGCGCATAACTTCGTAACGACTGATCCAAATTGGATAATTCATTATAGTTGTACTCGTAATTGTCGTCATAATTCACAGGGCGAAGTTTGCATAAAAGAAAATTTAAGAAAAAAATATGGTTTCGGGCAGTGCCGGGTCGGGATACTATCCTAACATGTATATAAAATTCTCCCGTTACTGAGTGAATGACTGACAGACAACGCACAGCCAAAACTACTGATCGTAGGAAGCTGCACGTAAGGTCCTTGGGGAATTTAGGGGAATGCTAAGATTTCCCGAGATTCCTACGGGAACGGGAAAAATCGTGTTATGCGCGTACAAAGTCGCGGGCAAAAGCTAGTTATTGATAAATCTTCAGGAACTCTTGTTCAAAGTTAGATATTTCTGCAAGCAAATTTACTTTTAACGAGTATTTACCTCAATGTTATTCTCTCTAGTCTTATTTTACCTGCAGATTTTACAACCAGCTTAGAAAGTCTGACAGTTTTATTTTAATTTTCCACCTGTTAAACCAGTTCCGGGAATCCCTCAAAATACTTTTTATTACTCGCATAAAGTAAAAAGAAACAGAAATAGCTCGCTGCAACTTTTATTATCATGAAAACGTGACAAATGGAAAATTAAACGGACAACGCGGAAACGTTTTGAAAACAGTTCAATATTATAAATTATAATTTTAAGACCACTTTAATGTTCTGTCGCAAAGCAGTTTTCTTTATAATTTATTCATGTTATTAAAGTACCTACCTACTATTTAAACAGTTTTGCGAATCTCTTTACATCGTCAAATAGAATATCGGTCAACTATAAAGTGAACTACGCTTCATTTATTAAGCCGTAAATTAACATTAATATTAACTAAAATTAACGTTAATTTATGGCTACAAGTATTAATTAATTACTTTCAATGTTTAATATATGTGTCATAAATGGTCGAGTCATTTATAAGCGTCCCTCTTTAATTATATTGCCAATCGAGCTGTTGTTCTTGGCAGTTTATGAACGTATTTATTGTCGGTATTTATGATGTCTGTATTTAATTTTATTAGTGTCTACTAACTGCGAGAAAGCAATCGGAAAATTGAATGTTCTCATAAATTGCCAACACGCCCTATCTGTGCAAATGTGTTTATTTTCGTTCATTCTATGTAGCTGTAAGAATTAACCTATGACCTTAAGTAGAAAAACTAGTCAAGGGCAAGTCGGACTCTCACACAAAGGATTCCGTACCATAAACCAACGGACGGACAGCATAAGCTTAGTAATAGAGTTCAGTTGATTACTCTTTGGGTACGGAACCCTAAAAATCAATCAGCCTGTCCTGCCTCTTTTTTGTTGCCGGGGTTGAAAATCTGAATTCAGATTATTTTTTTAATTTGACTTTATCAATAAATAAGTATGTATTTATGTATATATTATAGTAGTTATATTGTAATGCTGTATTTTTGATTGTTTTGTTTTGTATATAACTTCATATTTGCACCAAGTTCAACCCCATTTCGTGTCCAGGCTATTACCATTCCAGGTTGCCTGGAAGAGATCGCGGAATGCGATAAGGCCGCCAATTGTATGTTTAAAGTTTAAGATTTTTTGTACGTGTTTTAAATTTGGTGTACAATAAAGTAAAATAAATAAGAAAAATTCTTTGTTGTGTATATTTTTTAGTAGAAAAACCCTGTTTGTTTAAAAATAAAACTATTTTTACTAACAAAAATTGAGTAATTAATCAGAATGTAATTGTAACAGGAATTTGATAGAAAGAAAAAGACTTTACCAAACTTAAACAACAATTTATTAATAAAAGGTTTATATTCAACGAAACGTAACTCCTACCCTGGCTCGAACATATGCGGAGATCCTTCTGGGCATGCTTAGGATCAAGTTATCCAGCATTTCTTTGGATGACCCATTCTTGAATAGCGGCTTCCCTGAGCTCTGGCACTGTCTGGGGACGTGGCTGACGGTACCAAATAGCTCCACGCGTGCACTATTGGGTTTAAGTCAGGTGAGCCGGCAGGCCAGTCTAACCTTGTGATGTTGTATTCTTGAAGAGCAGCATTGACTACTTAGTTGAGCTCGATGTGCGGACGCATTATCATTGACCAGTACAAATTGGTGCCCATGGTTTACTCGGAATGGTCTGACAAATCCATCAATAGCAACTGCTTTATACATGTCTGCTGTCATGAAGCCTATACGGGATCAAAGGCGTTATATTCTAATTCTATATTTTTAAATAAAGAACCTAAAAAGAAGAAGAAATCATACCATTATATACCGTAACAAAAGAGTTTTCGATTTTTCAGTGATCGCAAACTTTTTTTGATGTGTGATCTATGATTACTAAAATGATCTCATCAATTAGACCGACCAATTTACTGCGGTCATTGCATCTCATTGCCAGTAATGAATGATGTAATCCACATGATTCGGTACAGTAAATAATACCTACTATATACAGATAGGTCCAGACCAGCATAACTTTTAGGTATTTACACATATCTAGTCATGAAAATATTTGTCTAAACTTCCATACGCACGGAAACTCAAAGAGCGCACGTACATAATTATAATACTACGAAAATATAGAAGTAACTAAAATTTTCCAACCATATTAGGGTCGGCGGTCAGTGGAAATTATATTTATTTTTTCCTACACCTCCTCTGTACTTTTCTGATTAATTTTGTTGCGGGATCCAAGACAGTTGAATCGTTTCTCCGGGACTCGTCGGGCTTCATTAGCTCGTCGCTATTCTGGTGGTCGCCACTGTTGATTCTGGCTTTCAGGAGTTGCAGTGGTTGAGAATGTGTGTAATAGGGTCGGCTTCCAGTCAAACCGGATTCAGCTGAATACCAGCATTTTACGTGGAGCGACTGCCTACCAGACCTCCTCAACCCATTAACTTGGTAACACGACACTCCTTGGCAAGACTGGTGTCAGATTTTCTAGCATTCTGATATTCCGTAACGGCTGCCAAAGATCTTCAAATGACAGCCGGGTGCAACATCTTAACGTGCTTTCTGAGGCACGGAGGAAATTCGGTGTAAGATAGTCACCCATCCACAGACTTACCTTGGCAAGCGTTGCTTAACCTTGAAGATCAACCTGTGCGGCTGTTATTATTTAGCCATGAGCTCCTCCGTGTCGAAATTTGACACGGTTAATGTACCAAGACTTAGGAATTGGCAACACTGGCCGCCGGCCGTCAAAAATTTTCGTGGTAAATAAAAATATAATATTAATATTATTTCGTGTTAAATGTTTAATAAATGTATTAAAAAACGATACCTATAGTCGTAAATATCAAGGATTTGTGTTAGTGAGTTGTTTCACTGCAAAATCGATGAGTAAATCAGTTAACTAGTTCCTGCTGTCACCTAACGGATGGATTTGAAATCACCACCTAACCCGGGGAGTATTTTCTTCTAATTAATCATAATATTTAATTATAATATTACAACAATCGCCCATAAACGTTTTTGCAGCTCGTCTAAGTGTCATAAATAACCCTGTTATTGTGCTGGTCATGAATGTTTTTTTTGTTTATTCCCATTCCTATTTACATTATTAATATCAAGTCACCTAACAAATATAACTGTCCCTATAATTTAATTATAATAAGTTGGATAGTAATATTTCACCAGCTAAATATAAAAAGATAATCAAAAGCTGAAATACTAGTACCCTCAAAATTCATTTGTGTTTTTTTTCCATGGAAATGAATTCTGGTCTCAATTTGTAAATTCATTAAAAAAATTAAATAACAATCCATAATTGAGATATCACATCCATCTTTACTTTGATTTCTTCTTAATTTTTTTTCTAACAAGCTCAGGCATTTAATGAGCTTTTTTCCAATATTCCTATAACTACAACTCGCTCCTTGAATTCGTCACCTTCTAAAGCTGAAAGCCTTTTGCAAAGTAATGTGCCTAAGTGTAATCAATTATTTCGTTTTGAGCACGTAACGCCTCGTGATGTAGTTGACGTATTCAATACACTGAAATCTAAAAACACAGGTGATTTCTGGGGCATTTCCATTAAACTCCTGAGTAATATAATAGACATAGTAGCCCCCTATCTTGCTGTAACGTTTAATAAATGCGTTGATTTAGGAACTTTTCCTGATCTCATGAAGAGTAGTAAAGTTATACCTTTATTTAAATCAGGACATAAAAATGACATAGGCAACTTCCGGCCTATCTCCATCTTACCTGCATTTAGTAAAATATTTGAAAAGTTAATACTCAAGCAGTTGTTAGTTCATTTTAATTCAAATAGACTACTTCATAATGAACAGTATGGCTTTACAAAAGGTCGTTCGACAACAGATGCGGGTGTCGCTCTCCTGAAACATATATTTAACGCATGGGAGAACTCCCAAAACGCAATCGGAGTTTTCTGTGATCTCTCTAAAGCCTTTGATTGCGTACACCATGACACACTTTTACGTAAACTACGTCATTACGGTCTCCAAAGCGAAGCTCTTAACGTAATTGATTCATATTTACATGATAAGTTCCAATGTGTTGATGTAAATGGTGTAAAATCTTCCGGGCTGCCAGTGCAATTAGGTGTGCCTCAAGGCTCAATACTGGGTCCATTCTTGTTTCTGGTTTACATAAACGATCTACCATTTTTCTTAAAGGGTATCTGCGACGTAGTATTATTTGCGGATGATACCTCTCTTATCTTCAAAGTAGATAGGAATAGACAAGATTTCGATAACGTAAACAACGCTCTTTCAATGGTTACGGATTGGTTTACGTCGAATAATTTAGTTCTAAATGCTAAAAAAACGAAATGTATAAAGTTTGCCTTGCCAAATGTTAGAAATTTAGGTCCTAATGTAATCTTAAGTGACAAAAATACTGCCGTGTCCACAGTTTCAAGCACCTCGCTTGAAACTGTGGACACGGCAGTATTTTTGGGCATAACTGTTGATTCCAAACTACAATGGGGCCCACATATATCAAGCCTGTCGGGAAGGCTCAGCTCTGCCGCATACGCCGTTAGGAAAGTTAGACAATTTACTGACGTAGATACAGCTAGGTTAGTCTATTTTAGTTATTTCCATAGTGTTATGTCCTACGGTATTTTATTGTGGGGAAAAGCTGCTGATATACAAAATATATTTGTCTTACAAAAACGTGCTGTGCGAGCAATATATCAGCTAGGGTCAAAAGCTTCATTAAGAGAAATTTTCAAAGAGATTGGAATTCTCACGGTAGCATCTCAATTTACTTTTGCAAACATTTTATATATTAGGCAAAACATACATTTATACAGTAAAACGAGCGACATCCACAACTTTAACACCAGAAACAAGCACAAGCTACATGCTCCTTCACACCGACTTCGTAAGGTCCATGATTCATTTGTGGGGCTCGGTATCCGTTTATACAATAGACTTCCAATTTCTTATCTTGATCTGCCTTTTAACTCATTTAAAGAAAAAGTAAAATCTAACCTCTGTTCCAAGGCATACTATTCTATTAATGATTATTTAGACGATAAGAATAGTTGGTCGCTGTGTTGAACGCAAGACAAATTATCATGTTCCTTGTGTATAAGTAGATAGTATAGTAGTTTTATGACAGGTTATATGTCTTCATATAATTTTTTATTTTATTTTATTTTATTTGTTCTTTTATTTTCTTTTTTTTATTTATTTGTCTGACTATGTAGGTCATTTTTTTATACTTATTTAAATCCACATACGTCAACACTTGCTTAAGTGTGTATTTTGTTTTAGTGTCATAGTGCTAGTAGCTAACAAGTGTTAAATAATGTATATATTTATTTTTGTGTCATGTAAATTTTAGAAGGAATTTTGAATGCTTGGATTACTTTGCATATTAATTAGTGTAAAATTCTAGTTCCTAAAACGTAACAGACAGTTGTGTTGCTGGGGAGTTTGTTGGCCACTTCTTCTCCACAGCTAAAACACTAGGAAGTGGTGACGGGCGGGCGTTTTGGGGGACTGTCTTTTGTAAAACATGACGTTCAAAAAGTGCTGGCCCTCAGCCTAATTTGAATAAATGACTTTTGAGTTTTGAATACAGTTTTACAAAACCGTTTTAGATAAAAAAAAACAACCGCAGAAGTGAAAACTAAAACTTAAACATTAACGTTGTGCATTTTTTAATCATCCGTCTTACGAATTTTCGATCAGAGGGCCAATTCTACTAAATAACGTGTCATGCGAAAAACATGACATGCGAATGTGATTAGATTTTTAAGACACTGGAAAATGGTATTCTGCTAATATTATAATTCGTTCAATTCACAATCGCATCGCAGTATAATCACATTCTAGTCGCATAGCAGGCAAGTTTGTTTTCATTTACGAAAATAAATATGGTTTTGTGTTGGTTCAATACATGCAGATGATAATTATCAATCATTGTGATAATTTCCATTTTAGTAACGTAATTTTTTATAGAAATTGAAGTCCAATTTATCGGGCTTAGTTATACTCATATTCACAATATTTTCGTTTTCCGATTATAATATTTTATATAGGTAAAACATTGAAACGACTTTCAAAGCAAACAATATTTGATTGGAAATATACCTACCTCAATTGGAACGTACTTGTAAATACGCCGCGCAGGCGTGGAGCGGATGATTTAAGACGTCAAAAAGAGACGTCATAAATGCTAGTCAAAATATTATATTTTGTTAGTAACTCTTATTTTCTGCTGAAATGTATTTCTGTATAGATGTATTGCATTATCAAAAGATGAAAGACCTTTTTTTGAAGTACTATACTAACCATCACAGCACCTATCAGCGCGAGCGACTATATTATACCCATGGGTTGCTTCATTTGGTATTCTAGAATAGAATCTGAGTATTTAGGGTAAATAGAAGCTCTCGGAACCTTTGTAAAAACTGTGTTTGTGTTTAAAGTGAAAGGATAACAGTAAAAACCATAAGAACTGATTGTGCCGTTATGATGCAGGCGGCCCTTCGTACTGCAATGAACCTAATCTACTCAGCTCGTTTGCTGATCACAACAGCAGTTTCATCGATATCCTGGCCCTACTGGCTGAAGCTTAAACACTGGATTTACAGACTTTACCGACTGTACGATACTACAATGTTATATTGTTTATTATAATTTACTAAAATTCTAGTTTTTTTATAGAATGTTACAAATAAAAACATTGATTTAAGTTATCTTGTTATTTCCTTTTTGCATTATAAAGTCTTAGGTACATAGAAATTCTAAGTTGCCACTTGGCTACTACAGAAAGAAATTTAAAGTCGTAAATAATCTTATTATTCATATTTGCACTAAAGCCACTTCAGAACTATAAAAAATCTATACCTAACATTGATACCTATTGTGAATGTAAATATGTACATGGGCGTATGATGTTTTAAATATTGCTAGGAAAGACAGAAACAAACGTAAAAGTAAAAGAAAAATTACAAAAACACTGAATAAAAAAGAGGGGTTTGAACTTAAGTCCAACAAAATGAAAGCCGGTTACCAAACCACGTAGGCTAACTCCATGGTTGACATTTGCGTAAAATTTGCGTTCTAGTTGGTAACCTTTAGTAAAACTATATACGTTTTATATCATGTCACAGCCAAACAGTAAAATCCGACTTATAAATGCATACAGACTATCTGGTCTTTAAAATGGAGATGGTAAACAGTTTTATTGAAGGCGGATCAGCTTCCAGCCGGATTATCACATTATTTAATGAGAAAGCCATAATTTTATGTAATTAATTTAGCGTGTATTGAACCACCTTTGTAAATCCGTGGTTAATCCTATACATTTAAGTAATTTGTGACTACCATAACAACAAAAAATTTAATACTGAGCGTTAAAAGATTAATATTGACCCGTTAAGGCGTCGAACTACTACAAAGCGCTAATACTTACACGATCGTCTCGTTAATTTTTGCGACAATTTCTATCGCGGCAAAGCAAACGCACCATCAGAGGACGCCATGTAGTATTTTCGAAGATTATTCGTATCAGGATTACCTTAGCGATTCGAACAGAAAATAGGTGTTTATTTAAAAAAATGTATCATTGAAATTAAACTACGTATTTAATTTGCAGCTATGTAATTACCATGTATGCAAATGTAGGTACTATCTTTTTTGATTTGAGATGGGTTTGCTCTTGACTCTAGTCGGATGAGTGAAAACCGTGGTAAAAGAACTCATTTTTAAAGTCAATGAGGTCATCCTACAGTCGGTCGGTACAAATTACACTGAGTGAACCATGAGCAACCGTAGAAAATATTGCAATGAAGATCCGGCTAAACATGAATTAACACTGTAATACAAAACGGCTCCGATTTTAAGTGAAACAGCTAGCCACTACGTAAAGCGGCGTATACTATTTTTATATTTGACTGCGACACATGCACGTCATTTTTGACTCTGCTAAACTTTTACTGTTAGATGAAACCCTAAAATAACTTTGAGTGTAGCTATAGCTTTTTTAATATGAAGTAGTTTTTTTAACAAAGTTGACCTAAGTAACTAACATTTTGCAATTATCTTGTAAATTAAAATATTACCTACTTTATAAAACTGGAAACACAATAAAACTCCTTAGAATATAATGCAGAAAAGTCACACATGAACGCAACTTGTTGCTATTCATCTGCTAGTAGGCGTCAATATTATTTAAATCTTCTTCCTATTATTTGCATGTAAGAGTAAAAAAAATAAACCACGTGAGAATCAGTCCACACATGAAGGGTTTCAAGGGTCATAGCAACAATAGAAATATACAATCTGTAATTTTCACAGATTTTATATTTCTATGTAATTAACTGAATTCTTATTTAGGATCTTGAGATACAGCCCGCTGACAGACAGACAGACGGACAGACAGCGGAGGCTACTAATAGTTCCGCTGGTTACCTCTTGGGTACGTAACTCTAAAAACATTCATCAAGTCAGCCATCCGTACTTCCAAACCTTCACGTTTATAATAATACTTACCTAAAAATTGAAGAAGGATTACCAGTAGAATACAATACACACACCCTACCACATGCTACGACTAGATTGTAAGACTTCATCCATTCAAAATCAAAAGAATTTAATCTAGTCTTTTTGAGTGATTTATTTTTGGTTTAGCTGCGTTCCTCTTATGGTATATGGTTCTCAGTTTTTAGTAAGGTTTCTTTAAGACTGCCTTAATTTAGAATCAATAATTCTAACGTGAGATAATCGACAGATCGAGTATCTAGGCAGACGTGTGTAGGTATGGATTTATATTTTAATTTACTTATCTCCTAAATAAGCATTGTAAAATGTTAGGTACTTGCTAATTTTTGACCAAAATGTCCTAAGAACTAAACGACTGGAGAATAAAGTGACCACCAAAAGTGAACACCTATCTTTTATTTAGAAATCTTTTCACAGAAAAATAAAACACTCATTTGCTTATAATATCTTGCTATATGCTTTCCATCAGTTGTTCTTATGATGCAGAAATAAACTCGTATCTTATTTATACCAAAGGAACTCCAAAAAGTAAAGTATCTGAAAGGAAGAAAAGAGTATTAAGTATTGAGTATTAAGTACTAGACTAACATCGTTAAAAGTTCTCTCTTCTAGCCTTTTCCCGGACCTCCTCTTAAAGCGACTTCTCTGACAAATCACAGAGAATTTTGCTTATGTTTTGACCACACATTGGTGGTCTAAGTCTGTTTTATCCTGCTACATAGGTATGAATCTGAAGGAACCGAGTTTTGTTCCTCTATGTTACTAGTCTAGCATTGAAGGAGCTACCAATTCCCGGTGATAAAGAAGCTTAGGATATAGGTACATTGTTGCCTTATTTCTGAATTATAATAAGTATGCGCTAAGTAGACCAACCTTGCTGCAACAATAGTCCAGTCCTTAGCGTATCCTTTTGGATAAACGGCTCCATTTTGGTAAAACTAAGTGAGTCTGTAATCTTTTTCAGACGCAAGGCCGCTTTTGAAATATACGTCAGTTGTGAGGCGCCCTAGCCTACAACACTGAGAACAGCTTCTGCTGCTCGCTCTACGTCGTATCACCACCAATTCATCTTCTTCACAGAGCCCGATGAATAAAAATCCCTCCACAGGCTGAACCAACACGTTTTGTATTATTTCACCACACAAACACAGAACTATGTATATTGTAGTTTTACTGCACATGGCTCTGCTTAATAAATCTTGGATTTCATGATGTTTTTAAGGACTAAATAGAGAAAAAATAAAAAATTTGAATCTGCAAAAGCTAAAATTTTCCTTCAACTTTCGATCTCAAAATAATTCCATGGTTACGTCAGTTTTGACGTTGTTATATTTAGCAAAATACCGTTTTTGTCACATTTTCAAATGTCGTTCAACTTTAAAAATAGCTGAATACCGCTCCAATACATTTTTTTGTAAAATTCAATTCGCAATATAATCGCATGAAACTTCAGCTTTGGTTGTCCTTTTAAGTTTAGCAGAATACCTTTTTTGACATTTTGGCATTGAGATGCGAATGCGACTTGAATTTGAACGTTTTTAAATTAGTAGAATTGGCCCCCAGGTCATGTATCGTGACGCGAGTTTAACATTTTATACCCATCCAAGAAAAGTGCTCAACGAAAAAAGTTTTCACTTCAAAAGCAAATAGTTTAGTAGTTACCTTTTACATTTTAAGAGAGAAGATGCTACCAGTTCAGGAAATGAGGCCTGTCAGGACACGATAAGCCAGATTAATTGTTAAGGTCTGTCCTATTTGGCACAGATTCTACCCGACAACTCACAATAACCGAAAAACTAAACCAGTTTGTTGTTCGCAAAAAAATCTTGTACCAATTAGTTTTGTAGAAGAAGCAGTTCTTTACAATTCACTAAGAACAATATAATTAATGAAAGCGATACATTTCCTGAGAATGAATAATACCCCGGCTCTGACTGTTTTCACACAAAATGGAGGAATCGGAAAGATTTAATACGACACATGACTAATGAACGAGATTTAGTAGAAGTTAACACGCTTTATTTCAACTGTTAATGTGTCCGGTATTCCACTAACGTTTAAATTTTAGTGGGGAACACAGTTAAGATCACCTAAACTGTTTGCTTTTTTAATATCCGCGATTTTTCACAATAGTTTTTAATCTAGCAAAATCAACAATGGTGTTAAGAGCTAGTGCAATTCTACTCCAATTTTGCGATGGATTGTTGCAGATTTTGTTAGAAAGAGTCACCACGGCCCTGGAAAGCAAAGGGCATTAGGAGGAACACGGATGGGTTTAAGTCAGTAAGAGTCTGACACTCCTTTCTGCTCTGCACAGAGCAGGAATCGGGAATATGGCAGAAAAAGGGAAAGCCTCGCAGCAGTAGCCAGCAGGATGAGAGAAATGGCTGAAACAATGATTACTTTTAATGCGAATTACACTTTATAAAATATGCTCAGTAACTACCTATATCGTAAAAACTCATTAATTTTATCCTGTGTCCAAAAATGTATGGAAACGGAGGATTTTTTGAAAGATTGAAAAAAAAAAATGTAGAGGTCTTCCTTATTCAGTCTCTTAACATGCTGAAAATGAAAGAATTCAGATATTAAATCAAACGATTTAATGTCCTAAAGGACAAGGATTTCGTGCGCTACGCTACTTGAAAGGTATCATCTAATCATTCATCAATACATTCGGAACACCAGCCTTTTTAGCAACTTCTACAAAAATAACTCTTACGCACTTCGCAAGAAAACACTGAAAAAATATTCAAAGTATACGTAAGTTATTTATACACGTTCTTATTAAATTTATAAGCTACGCTGTCCTAGATTCAGGGAATTCCAGAAGCCACGTAAAGATCTAAATTCTTTAACTACGAATATCAAAAATCTTAGCCTATCATTAATTATAAACAGACGCTTATGTTTTTAATAACGTCCCAGGGAGACAGAGAAAAATTAAGTGAGAATGGGAACACCATCACTTATCTATTAAAACATTTTAGTAAAAATTCTTCGGTGAATTCTTGAGGAAAGAGAACTTAATCTTCCACATATATAATATTGATGTAGCATGTTTCAGTGCTGAAGAGATATTTAGCCTTCACCGGTTCACAGTACCACAGACCAAATGCGGTCTGTGTTATTTGTTTAACTATTGTGTCTGAAGTGCGGACAGCGAACATGTTATGCAGTCGCAATTTGAAAAAACTGTAAAAGAACAAAAATTCATAAATATTGTATTTAGAGAGCTCGCCAGTAATAGTACGGAGCAGTAAGAAAAGCTGAGCTCGACGGTATAAATGTCGCACAGTTAACAAGTAGATACAGGTAAAAAATACCTAATACATTGCATCTTTCAGCAAAATGAACTGCTTTTTTAGGATCATTTTTACTATGGTCAAAGTTCTATCCTACTAAAACTAATATAGTAGGTAATTACTATTCCATTTACCTATTTATTTATTTGTACATATATTTTTGTAATTACTTATTATTATTAACTAAAAAAAAAGTTGGATGTTTGTTACTCTTTTACGTCAGAACGCCTGAAAGGTTCTTCTTGAAATTTGACACATAGGTAGATTATAGTCTAGAATAGCACGTAGGTTTTTTATCTCCGTAGTATTTTCCCTAGATAACGAGGGCGAAGCCGCTGGCAGAAGCTAAATCTTCATAATAATGAGTACAATGCCCTTTGTACAGGTGATGAGTTATTTTTGTTATAGATATTGTATAGATATGGTAAGAGGTAAACCCTGCTATTGCTCATACTTTCATTAGCAGTTACTATGTAGGTAGGAAAACCTACTTAGATAAGTATAATTGACTATACAACGTAGAATCCAGCTAACAAGATTATAAACAAGCAAAATCTACTACTTTCTAACAATTTACAGCTGTCATGTAACAATGAAACGAGTCCCTAAGTCTTATCCGTTACAAAATCAACAATTTATGTAAGCGCATCGCCACTTGGACGTCTTTATCTTGCAGATGTTTGAAGCCAAATGCCAAATAACACTTAAACACCTGATCGGCCCTAACAGGCTGGCAACACGCCAAGCTGAAGTTGCCAGAAGTGAAAATCATAAGTAGTTGTGTGATGACTAATATTGGATCTATGGAGTCTTTGTTTGGTGCGATCTTGTTGCTATAAAATGAGCTACTAAAATAGATGGGCGCAAATTGATGACTATATTTAGTAGGTACATATATATGTACCTGACTATTTAGAAAAAAAAAGGACTATGCATAGTACTCCCAGACGGATTATTTTATTCCGAGACATCCAACAAATATCATTATATTTTAGCCAATATATACATACACTTGACAATTTTATTTATGTACTTACCTTTCTCGAGAACCACTCTATCCATTGGTGAAAATCGCATTAAAATCGGTGCAGAAGTTTTTGAGTTTATTGCGAACAGACAGACGCAGCGGAGTACTTTTTTATATTATGTAGTGAAGAGTGATGTCTCTTTTACGACTTGCTGACGATTCGGACACAGTGTTAGAATTAAGACATTTTAATTTCAATACTTTATCCCGGACAATTCTGACACCATCATCATATTATTGAAGCTGTTTAATATACAAAAGAATAAAATAGTTTTAAATATGTGAAACAAATAGTTGACAAACTATTTAAGGGTGGCTTTGGTCAGTGGGTCGTCTTAGGGGTAAGTGGGCCATCTTTCGTCAATAAATTGTTTTGTGGACGTGTCAATCTCATCGACCAACTGACTTGACTTAACTTGATTATCCTGGAAGCACCCAATCGTAGCAATTGGTGCATTTTAATCCACCCAATGCCAAGCAGCTAAAATTAAAAAGTGTACATAAATATACCTCCACCAGGCACATAAACATTTTAGTCTTATATAAATACTGCAGGCGCCACTTCGCACACTGCACGCGCTTCCTCTATTAATCAAATCTAGATTAATAAAATAAAGAAGCACTAAGCATAATGGCATGTCAAGAAAGAAGTCTTTTAATCTCAAAGAACATAATTTATGACGATATCATAATAAATAAAAACGAGAATGACATTATAAATAACACTTTTCATAATGACATTACCTCATTGTGCCGATTTTCTTAGTATATTTGGCATGAATGCAAATATTAATAGATGTTTGTCACTGAAGCGGAACGAAATTAGGTCATTTGAAGCTGAGTAATAACATTCATAATGGCCTTTATTCATCTTGGACTGAATTCAGTTTATGCACTAATTTTTGCCGTGGTTCTGTCCTCGTTAATATTGTGTACGTACCTACGAAAGGTGCTTGAAAATATGCGCTTAGTGTTGCAATATAAAACAAAATGTTTTCTTTAACAGTGGAATGTCAAAATATGATACAAAATACATGACAAGCGAAGGTCCTTTTGTAAGTGTTAAAATAATATCTTGTCTTTTTTAACAACAATTTATTTTAAAGAATGAACAAAAAATCGGAAAATTGTTACATTTAATCAACTTCAGGCTGTCGAAAAATTCATAAACACACAGACATTTTTTGTTTTTTTACTACAATAAATATTAGAAGCGACACTATAAGAGAGTTTCGCATTCTAGGTCAAACTGAGGTTTAATAAATTACCTCGTAACTCGTGCACGACACAATTATGTTATTACTAGGTTTCACCCGCGACTTTGTACGCGTAAATCCCGTTTTTTCCGATTCCCGTGGGAATTTTGGGAAATCCTCTCTTAGTGCTTTCCTACACTTTCCAAGAAACCTATATGCCAGATTGCCTGTCTACGACCATTTGTCTGTCTATTTCGGGTATGTGTTATCTGTCAGTCTCTCAATCACTCAGTCAGTCAGTCACCAGTAACGGAAGTATTTTATATATTAGGACTAAAGGCACATCACTATCTATGTAATGAATCTGAAATTATTGGATTCACAAGAAATTAGTAACCGTTTCCAAATGTTGTTTATAAGTTACTAGCTGACCCGCGCAACTTCGTCTGCGTCACATTTTCCATTACTGGTCCGCTCCTATTTGTCTTAGCGTGATGATTTTTTTCAAGAGTATCACAAATAGGTATCAGCTCAGCTGAGCTGATATCTGTTTGTGGTTTTATTCAGATTGCTCTTTTTAGTGAAAGTAGTTAATTAATTATTTTTTTATTAAAAATCTCATTGGGTTAGGTCACAATAACGATTATGAGCAGTCTAAAGTAAAATAACCCTTGAAAAAAATAAAAAAATGAGAAAAGAACCGACGAAAAATTCCAACACTGGGGTGTCCAGAATCATGCCCTGGACCCATGGAAATCGTTTGTGCGTCGATGTCAGATACACGCGGTATTCAAACAAAATGTTCCTAACGCTAAGCTTCCGTTATTCATCAATTGTTTCTACCGAGCTCGATACAGAATCCGTCGCTAATCGATTTGATCGTAAAATCTATAAAATCTGTGTTTATGAACGTCGCCAAAACCTAGTGAGCTCGGGTCGTAAAATATTGGGTTAATTGTTCTTTGTTATGTTCTCATTGTAGTACAATGTTCAGCATTTTATGTCAAGGACTTGTTGCTAATAATTTATTATCCCTTTACACCCGACTTGATACGATAGTGAGACTTGATTTTCAAAAATTCTGGGTCGTACACAAATCGACTTTTCGAGACGCAACCGGCCTCGATCGATCGTGAGACTATCTTATTCTTGGAAAAAACACGCACCGGCCACTTGCGAACGAGTTTGAATCTGTCAATCGCCCGTTACCACTGTGAAGGATGGCTGCGTTTTTTGGCGCGCAAACTCGCCTGGGTAAGTATTTGGTTATTCATTAAATAAATGCTATTTATATTAATTTTTTGTGTCATTTACTTACTTTAAGTATTGTTTTATACCTGTATGTATGTAATTTGAACCTAGCATGTTTACTTATGTGTATATTGTGACTCAAAATCAAAAACGCACGATCGTGTGGATTCGGTGATACGTACTAAATCGTTTCATTTTTTTTTTTTCCTAAACATGGTTTTCCTCTACGTATAAACGTTTAATTAGGGATTTTTCTTTATTTTTAGGAAATTTCCTTTAGGATGACTAAGTTAGCATATTGGAATGACTCAAAAATTGAGGAATTTGCTGATGATGATGATGAAAATATTGTTGCAAGAGTCTTAGATCACCTAGAAGAGAGTGGATCTGGTTTTGGCAATGAATCCTCTGAAGTGGATGAGGCACCACCACCTATCCCAACAATATCCAGAAGCAAGGGATCCACTAGAGGCAGATCAGGCAGGGAAATGTCAAGAGCAAGGGGTAGAAGAGCAAGGCTGTTGATTGTTTTGTCAAAGACACTATACCAAGTGTTTAATAACTCATTATTAATATCGTTAATAAATGACTAATGATTATAAAGACTGTTTTATTAATTTATTTCCATTTAATATCAAACCATAACTCCAAACTAGACTAAACTTACATCTCGAGCTACCTCCTAAGCCCCACGCTCGTGAGGGTTAGTTTTCAGGAAACCAGAGACTTCAGGATTTTTTTAATTATTTTTAGCATGATACTTAGGCACCCATGAAAAAGTCATGTGAATTTTAAAGAAGTTTGAGTAAATTATTTTCTTCGGGTGTAAAGGGTTAAGCGAGTGATGTTCCTGTTTGCTGTATTTTCGCGAAAGTTTCCTAGTTTCTCTAGAACTTTATGTTCATGGGATAGCAGGCTATTGATGCCAAAATATTCGTCCACCTTCTGGGCTCAAGCCCATCATCATCTGCCTAGCCTTTTTCAACTAAATTAAGGTCAGCTTCAGATTTTCTGGTTTCTGACTATCCGTAACGACTGCCAAAGATCTCCAAATGACACTGGACCAAACAAATTTTCGCATCCTGTCAACGCCCGTAAGGCCCTATTGGAGCCAAGTTTGACTGTCTTACTACTGCTTACCTCACAGATTAAGATATTAGTTATAATTTAATTTGGGTTTTCCATTGACTCAAAAAGAAGATAACAATGTGTCATTACGATAATTCAAGATATTACAATACGTTTGATACTGTTCAATCTGAGAGGTCTTTAATTTATCAACGGAGCCTTACAAGTGTAAAATAACTAAGCAATTATTTAAATAAGAAAAAATCCACCTAGCATTAGCACTTGTACTTGTACTGCACATTTTACCCGCCTCACCTTTCGTAACCCACACGAGTGCAGAAAAGTCATCTATTTACACCGGAGACAAACAGCCAAATATACGTGCTGCACGTGCGGTCCACATAAGTGTCTATCTCGGCCAAAGTCCAGCAGAAAAGGCTCCTACAGACGAACTATATGATGACACATGCGCACAGAAAATGTTCTGAATTATGCTACAGAAATGTCTGAAAAAGCATCGCCATTCGTTTTCCTATCGAATTTACAGACTGTGTTTGTACTGTGTTATAATATATTAACAGTAAATAAACAATTATAAAAAAAAACTATTAAATCAATCAGATGTGATACCATCAACTGCATCAGAATGCTTCAAAAATAATTTGTTAGTATTTTTTTTTATTCTTATTTAATTTCATTGTTTTAGGAAAACCTACATCTCAACATTTTCGCATGATTAAGAGTAACAACTAAGGAAAATTGAAAGTTTTCACAGATAGAAGAGAGCTTATAAATAAAAACAAAAATATATTTTGGAAGGAGGACATAGAGTTCACAGTAATAACTGTATCCCAAATAAAATGTGTTTCAATCAGAGTAAATTGTAATTAATAAGCTTACGTTTTCAAAAAAATAAATTACCGATCTAGAATATTTAAACATATAACAATCAATCTACCTAGCCTTCCTAACCATGTGGATGCTTGTCCAGTAGAGTGAGGCAGCAGAATGGAGAAATGGATAAATTTTTACCAATGTTATTGCATAAAATCTCCATAAGTCACTGACATTTTTACTGACATGATTGGTTAATATTTCTCTGTTTCTCCTTAAGAGTCAACTTCCAGTCAAGCCGGATGCAGTTTAATACCAGTAGTTTACATGAAACGACTGACTGACCTTCATAGCCCAGTAACTGGAAAACATGATCACCCACTTTTGAAACTGATGACAGGGTTAGCGCAGTGGTTGACGGATTGGCTGCTGTACTGCGTGTCGCGGGTTCGATTCCCGCAAGGACAAATATTTGAATGGCCTACAGATAGTTGTTCTGGTTCTGACTGTTTTTGTTTGTGAGTTTGTTAGTAGTAAATGCTCCCACGATACAGGAAGAATTCCTAGTGAGGAGCAACATAACCCTGTAAGCTGTCGCTTCGCTGTATTGGCCAGGCACCCTTAGATCGCGGACACGAACTCAGCGGGAAGGAGCGGCAGCGGCGGCGCGTTCAGTTCCATATAAATCTATGCATTTGATCGCGCCGCTATTGACATAAAATGCATAGATTTAAATGGAACTGCCCGCGACACCGCCGTCGCCTCTAAATTCGTGTCCACGGCCTTAGAGTGCCTGTCCATTTGCGCGGAGTGAGGCAGTGGAGCGGAGAAACGGAGAAATATTAAACAATCATGTCAGTCAATATGTTGGCGACTCAGGTGGTGCGGAGATTTTATGCAATTCCATCGGTTAAAATTTCTCCGTTTCTCCGCTTCACTGCTTCGCTAACGAAAACTCATTCCAATTACAAGTCCACAATTTATTACCAGCAGAATCAAACACTCTGTCACAGACGCATCGCAGATTACAAATCAAGAGATTTATCTTACAAACACATTTTGTTTACGTCGAGGCGCCGTCGGAGTTGTATTCGGAGTTTTTAATGACAGCAATAATTATGATCAAGGAGCTTATATCTTTTGGATGATAAATAATTATGTGGGTTATTGGGACGTGTATGCATATGTGATTCTAGAAGGCCGGAGAGTGATGTATGAAATGCCAATGATTTTGCAAGGAAACTTTGCAATTGGAATTGCTAGCATAGCTATGACGCACGTTTGCGCGGTCTTCTCCATAGGATCTACTCTTTGGAACGTGCAACTGCCGTGCTGGAGATAGCGTCGGTGAGTGTGTTTTGTTGCAGAACAACTTGCTGCTCTTGCCGCTAGCGCGGCAGAATTAGCTTCATCTATTTGACTGACTGACCTTGACTATTCAAAAGTGCCTGTAAACTGGTCTATTTGAATTAAAGGATTTTGTATTTTTTTATTAAGACTTAAATTATGAGATTACTTGTGGGAAAGTATATTCCACAAGGCGAACTGATGACAACAAAAGGAAACTTTCCACGACATACAAGAATAAAAAGTGCCACATGAAGGGTTCCGTGATAGATAGATAGATAGAACGTTTATTTGGACAAAGAAAGAAACACAACACACAAAAGCACAGTTACATAACAATAGAAAATACACATAATTAAATGAAAACACATAAATAACGAAAAAGTCAGGATGTATGGCAATATTCATCTGAACGAAATAATTTGCCAGAGTAGGTACCTACCTACAAAAAAAAACGTATCTATACTAAGCTATACTATATATACTATATTAATATTTAATATTTAATATAATATTATAAAGCAGAAGAGTTTGTTTGTTTGTATGTTTGGTTGAACGCGCTAATCTCAGGAACTACTGGTCCGATTTGAAAAATTCTTTCAGTGTTAGATAGCCCATTTACCGAGGAAGGTTATAGGCTATATATTATATCATCACGCTAAGACAAATAAGAGCGGAGCAGTAATGGAAAACGTGACGCAGACGAAGTTGCGTGGGTCAGCTAGTATAATTAATATTATAAAGCAGAAGAGTTTGTTTGGTTGAACGCGCTAATCTCAGGAACTACTGGTCCGATTTGAAAATGAAAACGAAAATGATGAGTAACTGTCGGAGCCGACTTCTAAAGCTAACAATACTTCTAATGTTTTGTATCGGCGGGGGAATATTACAGCGTACCTGAAACGTATGTGTTGTTATAGCGGCAATAGAAATACACAATCTGTAAAAATTTCAACAGTCTACCTATTATGGTTCTTGAGATACAGCCCGCTGGCAGACAAACGGACAGCGGAGGCTTACTAATAGGGTTCTGTTGGTTACCTTTTGGGTACGGAACCCTAAAAACACTGAGCAACAAAGTTTTAAAAGTATAATAATTTGGTTCCACTTCAAACTTTATATGTGGCGTCCAAAATTCCCCCGCATAGGCTGTAGAATTGAAGTGTGAAAAGACTGGTGACATTGCCATGTTGAACGACATTACTTATCCTTTTTTAAGTACGTGAATCAATGACGGGAATCCATCAAATGACTCTTTCCGACCCAGCAGAAGGGAGTGTCAGACTCCTATGTTCTTTGCGTTCCAGGGCCGCGGTGACTCTTTCGAACAAATACCGCAACTCTGGCAGGCACTGGCCATAGAAGACCCCGAGCCCCTGGCTCACGCGAACTACAAACAAAAGCTACCACAACAAAATTGCTTCTCATAAACCCTTCGTTGCATCAGCCATTGACAAATCCAAAGTAATCACGTCATCTGCCTCGCAAGCGCCGGCGCCGGTAGTGTCCTCAAATGAAAAGATTTATTTCACAAACATTTCATTTTACAACGCGGCACCTATGGCGCCCATGGCGCCTGCGCATCCGATGTCGCCACCATCTCATAAATCTCGTTTTTAAGATTTTTCTTTAGAAAAAATATGGGTGTGTTTCATTTGATAGATGGTTATCATTATTTTTTTATTAATGATAGGCAAAACCTTTAATTTGGCTATTGCATTTCAGAAGTTTACTGTTCTCAGGTTTAACAGATTTTTTTACTTATCGACTTTTTACTTAGTAGATTAATAAGTATTTTTCCAAAAGAATACTCTTTTAATGACAGTCGCAGAGGAAGCTTTTTTTTTTCAATTTCTTATCCATAAATGTATGGCCCATTTTAATTAGAGTCATTTGTGATATTAAGAATAAAGCCAGATTTTTTTTTTCACGGCAGTCCTCTTTTCAAGTAGTTATTCGACCTGTTGGTCTATAAGTCAGGAGTGAATAGGTGCCTTCTAGGCAAGCGTGCTCCATTGTCGACCGCCTCATCGCTTTCCAGAACAACAGCTAACTTCGTAACAAATATTATAAATGTGAAAGTTAAAGCCTGAACGTTTTTGGATAAAACTAGCACGTAGGTATACCATGTCTTTGAATAGAACGAGAGGTTTAGGCATTTGCTTTGTGACACGGTGGTTGTGGATTCGATTACCACGGGAAGTTTCCTTAGTAAAGTTATTTTCTGTATGGCTAGGAAATTGCAGGCTCGAATCACCTGATTGTCTGATAATGAATAAGAGGATTCCATGCTTCGGAAGGCACGTATAAGTCGGTGGTCAAATATACCATGTCAGAGGCCCTTGAGGCGGTTGAGAAACTCCGACACTAGGGTGTCGTTAAACCTTACTTCCAACACGACAAAAAGAAGAATAGGACATATTATCTTATCATCCTGGGGTATATTCCCTTAGAATAATATCTATGTTCAAAGCCTCGGTCGCAAACAAGTCAATAATAAAAAACCGTATTGCGTATCATCTCCTCACAGTCAACAAATCATGACTTCACGAGACGAATCTCCCAAACGCTAGTTTACGAGTGGCGCCAACCGAGCCGCTAAATCGAGACAGACGCATTCCGGACCACGGTGTGTTTACAAACGCGTGTTTGTCATACTGGACACGCTGTTTATTTGGATCTGCGTTTTTGTGGAGCCACGGCGTAAATGTAGATGTGATGTATGTTGACGATTTGAACCAACGTTGTAGTTGGCTTCATAATCAGCCTATGGCAGTCTGCATTCATACAACCAAGGTTACTGACATAGAACGAAGGATCGCCAAACTAAAGTGGCAGTGGGCAGGCACACTGCTCGCAGAACAGATGACCCATGAGACCGAAAAGTTCGAAAGATGCAACGTTGGACCAATGACCAATGACCTGGTGCCGGTCGCGGGTAGCCGATGGATGCTAGACGCACAGGACTGGTCGTTGTGGCAACGCTTGGGGGAGGCCTGTATCCAAAAGTAGACGTCTTTCAGCTGACAGGATGATGATAAAACTGTAGTCTAGCAGCTGGGAAGTTGTGGAATACTTCGAAAGAGTCACCGCGGCTCTGGAACGCAAAGGGTATAAGGAGAAACACGGATAGTAGAGTCTGATACTTAAAGAATCATTTGAAGACTTCCCATTCTTATAAATAGGCAGCAAAACAATCTGCCTACTCCCAACAACAATAAAAGATTGCAGGTTTTATTGGATGCAGCTGCAACCGCCCATCTGACGTCGACAACCCAGTAACAGGGTAGCACGCGATACCCCTTAGAAAGGCAGCGGTCAGATTTCCAACAAAACAAAACTCTTCTTCTCTTCTTTTTTTCCTTCCATCGCTGCGACTTGCTTTTAAAGATAATAAATAACTCTTAATCTTCATACCATAAAATAATAGATCCTCTAATAATAATATTACGCTCAAGGGCTTCACGTGCTAGAAAAACACTAGAGACTGAAAAAGAATAACAAAGTAAAATAAAATTTCAAACACAATGAACAACGGTTCTTTTATAGCCACCATTAAAACATATTTAATTACCTTTTAGCGAAAACTGAGGCATTCCTCACTCGACCAAGGAAGCACGGAAAATTACCATAGAACATTAAAAATACCATCATACGTAAACAAATCAATCAACATAAGTTGGGGTCAGTGTAACCAGGAGGGATGATGGATGGGTGACCAGACCATCTCAAAATACCGAGAAACCTCCGTGCTTCAGAAAGCACGTTAAGACGTTGGTCCCGGCTGTCCTTTATAGATCTTTAGTAGTCGGTACGGATAGCCAGAAGCCTGAAAATCTGACATCAATCTTGCCAAGGAGTACAGTTTTACCCAGTCAGTTGTGGAGGTCTGGTAGGCAGCCGCTTCACGGAACATATTCGACTAATCAGTTGAATCCAGTTTGACTGGAAGCTGACCCCTAAATAATCGAGAAAAGGCTAGGCAGATTATGGTTTCCAGTGCTCCAGAATCATCGGTTATCGAGTATTGTGCTACTCGATTGCCAGACTCTTGGTACAAGGTATCCTTTGAAAAGACTGGTGTCAGATTTTTCTAAATCAGTAATCAAAAAGCTACAAATAACGGGCGGGACCAGCAACTTAGGCATATTGAACCTGAGGCACATAAGACGTTCGATTGGATTGGATGGTCACCCATCCTCAGACTGTCCTTGGCAAATATGTTAGTCACGAGCTCTTTGGAAAGCTACCATGGAACATTAAAAATACCGTCATACATTATGTTTGAAACAATTTCCCGTATCATATGGTATTTGTAAACACTGCTTATTTTAGACGTGAGCGTTAGTCATCAGTTTATGCTGAGCATTCAATACGGCGCATTGACCTTCCTTAGGCCTGTACAATGATTGAATAATGTGCTAAGTGCTTGGATGGTTACCATATAAAATCGTTCTAGTATAGTTCCTTTTTTTAAGTCTGGCAAAGCTATTTGAAAGACCTGCTAGGTAATTAACCTCTTATAAATAACAGAAACAATCAGGTTATTAGGTTCCAGATAAAGGCAAGGCGGGAGGGGGTTTTGGAGGTTTGGTAGGCAGCCGCTCCACGTCAAATACTGGTATTCAGCTGAATCCGGTTTAACAAGAAGTCGACCCCAAAATAATTGGGAAAAGGCTGGGCAGATGATGAGGGTCTAGATAAAGGCCATTTTATTAGCGAAATACCAAATATAAGGGATTGATAACGTGAAAATCGCCTTCGTCACGGTACTGCTGGCAGAATGTCACTTGTCTATGGTCCTTTGTCAGCGTCATTTCAGGAACTTCGACTATGAAGTTTTGATGGTCTGTTATCCACAGGAGAGGGATCGCATTCGTATCGTAGTCGCAAACTGTTTAAAACGCCTCTAATTTCCCTACATTGATTGTCGGTCAGACATTATGACCAAAATTTTAACGCTTTCAAAAACCGAGAATCGGCCTTCTCATCGTCCAGTTTGTGGCCAATTAAAGAGGATGTAAGCCAACGGTATGATAACAATAAATTGCCTATAATATGGTTGTTGCTTCAGCGACTCGCTCCTTTCAAAACATTTTCAGAAAAATGTGAATTAAAGCACTACAAGAATACTCCTCTCTGGTCCAAGATCAAATTACGTACCCTGTGTTTTAATTTATTTATGACTATTTAATTTTTTGACATTTTGTTTTTTCATTTATGCCATTTTTAAATTTAATTTATTAACTTTTTTTATTTTTTAATTTATCGATAGAATTTGTTTTTTGGATTTCATTTTATTTGTAAAATTCTGTTAACAGTTTGTTTTTTTTATGTGTTATTTAATTGTTTGATTTTATGATTTCTGTGTATAGTAACCTGAATAAACGAATTTATATTAAAAATACAAAAAATACCTACTCTAAAACAGTCGATTTCAGAAAATACTTCCGACTTGCTCGTAAATCCATCCCAACAATCGTTTAGATCAACCTTCTGCGACTTAACGATCGATAGATGCAAATAAAGTATTTTTAAGATGCTTTTCAAGGGTATAACAATCCTGTTCATGAAATTACATTGACAAGGCCAAGATCACCTCGGTTAGATAGTTTCAGATATTTTGAATGGTCGCAAGAGGGTCAACACCAGACCTATAAGCATGTTAGTTCTATCATGTAGTATCTTCCTTTCATAGTCTCAAACTGTGGTCCACGATCCGAATCTGACATGTCTGGTTCAGGCAGAGCTGGTGAACATACTTCAGCCTTTTTTTGGGATGGGAAATCAACACCTTCTGCTCTGGGCAAAGCGAAAGGAGTATCAGATTTTTATTGACTAAAACCCATACGTGTTCCTTATAATGTCTTGCGTATATATATATCCTATTTTATCTACACATTGACTTCGGCCATTTGGTTTCATAAAATCTTTAAAAGGTTTTTAATACAAGTTTCTTTTTAGGGTTCCGTAGCCAAATGGCAAAAACGGAACCCTTATAGATTCGTCAAGTCTGTCTGTCTGTCTGTACGTCTGTATGTCACAGCCACTTTTCTCCGAAACTATAAGAACTATGCTGTTGAAATTTGGTAAGTAACAATAAGAACTGCTCTGTATAAATTTTGGGGGTCCCCATACTTAGAACTGAAACTCACTGCTTGCTTGCAATATAATACCTACTGGTTTGTACGGAACCCTCGGTGCGCGAGTCCAACTCGCACTTAGCCTTTTTAAAGCAACAAAACAATCATAGTTGTTTTTGTGGGTATAGGAATATTATCAAATCACTCCATCTGCTCTGCGCGGAGTGGAATTGGAAGAGAGTGTCAGACTCTTACTGACAAAATCCCATCAGTGTTCCTCCTAATGCCGTTTGTATTTCAAAGATCGGTTCGACAAACCTAGCAAAACTATTATAGTGAAAAATTGAAAATTTTACCTGCGTAATTAAAAGTAAATCTAAACGTATTACGTCTACATTCCCCAATCCACGACGCAGGAGTGGCATGCGCAAATTCCTTGGACGTTAAAGCGGATAGGGCAACCTGGCCACTCATCGACGTCTAAATGCGGCTCTGAAAATCTCCGGCACGCCAGGTATGCAACAACAAATACCCACAGTCAGGGACTTTGAAAGAATTTAGAAAATGTGGCGAGGAATATATCAATGGAAAACTATTTTTTTTTGTTGCGCTGTTTGTTGCCCGAGATTTCGCTTACATAAAAGTCTCGGAACTTAGTTATTTATATACAGGCACAAGAAAACATCATCATCTCATCTATTGTAAATACACATCGTTTTCTTATAGAATTAAAGCGATTTTTGGAGTGCCGGAGTGCGCACGCTACCGCTTGATATGCGACAACTGTACATAGATACTGAAATATTTTTTTTTCTATGAAACAATCTCAAATATGGTCGGTCCTTGTGCCAAATCGCATCCAAGCCTGTTTTAAGCTGTTTATGCGTTATGCAGTTACAAACGTTATCACAAACTATCACATTTATAAAAAAAATACCATACAATTAAACACATACGATATTTAAATTAAAATAATGATGTAAGTAATTCTTAATAAACTACAAAATGTTATATTCTAGAATCATAGTCTGTTTAATTAAACTCATGTTGTTTGAGTTTGAAGTGAAAAATAAACAACAGTTCAAAGATAAACACGTTTGCTTCAATGAAATAAAATTAGGAAAGTTATGTATTGTTATGTTGGCTACGTCAATATCTTAGTAAGCTTTTTAAAAATAGTAGATTCAAACAGTAAAAATCGCTCTTGTTTATTACCTTATGTAAATATAAGCTTCATCGAAGAACGCTGTATTGTTTTCTATAAGGTAGTCAAAATAGTCAGAATAGATACTTTGGGGGCTGAGTCACCCGCGTCCGTAGGAGAATACCCTTCAGCAAATCCCAACACGTGGTCCCCGGGTGGTGCTAAACAGGTGACACTAACCGCCTCCGTGGTCTAGTGGTTATACCACCTGATTCAGACCCAGCGGTCCCGGGTTCGATTCCCAGCGGAAGCAAATTTTTTGCTCGGGTGGTTGGTGGTAGGACTTGTTCTAAGTCCACCTGGCAAGCTACCACCATCATGTCTAAGTCTGTCGCCATAACAACAATGTTAACAGCATTGTTGTGTTCCGGCAGTTACAGGTATGATAGCCAGTTCCTCTGTGTAAGAGGATTCCGGGTAAAACTCGCTTCCATCTTCGGCCTTATCATCACTTTCTATCAGGTGAGATTTGGGCCAAGAGGTTCCCCGTTTTGTATAAAAAAAGATATGCATATGTGAGCCTGTCAGTAATAAAAAGGTAAGTTTACAAGATAAGTTTTAATAAGTAACAAGTTTAATAAGCTGTCCAATTTACACCAATGCCACTTCCATAAACTAAACTGAGAAATACTACAACTTTATCCATTGTAGGTATGAGTGCAGAAAACTTCTTCATTGGCCTATCAGTTGAAACAAATCCGGAAAACCTAGATTTTTCTTCGATTTTCTATTGAACAATTTGAAATGGAAATCTCTTTAGATCTAAAATATCTCAAACGAACTGATAACAAGTCTAAAAATTCAATCACTTAACTAAATATAACCCTTGATAATTGTTGTCTCTCTCAAAATAAAAGCAGAATCAAGTTGCAACCGGTAAGGGTGCAATTTTAACCAATCATGTCAGTCAAAATGTCAGTGACTGGTATGGTGCGAATATTGTATGCAATTCCATTGGTGGCTCCGTTCCTCCGCTTCGCTGCCTCGCTCCGCTGTAATCGACAGGTACCCAAAGGGAATTCAAAACAGTCAATATAATCGAACTAACAAATAACATTGTCAAAAACCTATCAAAATGTAGAGAAAAAGTAATGTTTTTAGCAGTTTGCGACTGTAGTGTAAATGCGAACATTTGAAAATTAGTTTTAGTAACTTTTTATCATTCCTTCGCGGTTATTTATACGGGGTTAGCAGTAAGAGACACAACTAAAACAAGACAGCAAAAACAGTCTTCCAGCGTCACATCCCAGCTTGCAGCGGGGCCTGGTATGCAAGGCATCCGCATTGCGTAGTGGGGCATCACGACACAGTAAGTGGGTCGCCAGCATCCGGCTCCACAGAGGTATGCAGCCCAATAAACTGTTTATATTTACACTACGACAACACCGGGATCTTGGCTCTTGTGACCATATAATAATCACTACATCACTAGTCACTACATAATTATATTAAACAAAATCCTCCGCCGCGTTTGTCTGTTCACGATAAATTCAAAAACTACTGCACCGATTTTCATGCACGCCAATGGATAGAGTGGTTCTCGAGGAAGGTTTTAGTATATAATTTGTCAAGCACACGAATCCACGGGCATCAGCTAGTGACAAGTAAATTGTAAATTGGGTTGCAAACACAACATTGGATAATAAAAGCTGTGGAATATTATTTTCTTCTTCGGGTCGCTGATATGATTTTCTTTAATTATAACAGCTCGAAGCTGTGTTCCAGAAGGTCAATTTCCTTACCTACTTAAAAACCGGCCGAGTGCGTGTCGGGCCAAGCGCAGGTTCCGTAGATGCACGTCACAATTATTGTAACATTTTATAGGTTCGTCGACTCTCAGCTAAGCCTACTTAGCTGTGATAGTATTTCATGAAATTAAATACTATTATTCATACGATAGTATTTAAATTAATACGCAAAATTAACAAATTATATTAAACTAACAAAAGACTAAAGTAGAGCATCAAAATATTCGTCCTCCACGCTGTCAGCTGGTAATGTACCCAAGAGACTGGCGGCATTGCCACGTTGAATGGCAATGCTTAATCTCTGCCCAAAGTAAAAGCCAGCTCTTGGGTCACGGGAAGTGTCAACCAGCCGTTTCGAAATTTAAATTAATTATATGCAACTACTATGAATTATTTCACGTCTCATAAAACAACCATCTAGTTGACAGATGGGTGGGGGGGACACTTTAACAAAAAAAAAAATACTTTAAAGCTTAATATTTCGCAAACGGATCCTTAGATGGAAAAATGGTTTTCGCACACCCGCATTTTTTTTTAAAGATACGACGAATATAGAAGACGTTAAAAAAATCATCGCCATTTTACGTGTAGTGGAAGTATTTTATGAGAAATTGTTTTCAACATTTTATAATACCACTATGTCAGCGTGATTTATATACTTACCCATACCAAATCCCAATTCTCTAGTGCTAAGCGTCTCTGAGCTAAACCCCGCACAGACAGACAGGCAGATGAACATGGCGAAACCATAAGGTCCCAAACTCAATATCTTCTCAGCAACAACCAATATCAAAAACTTATAAAAATGTATGTGATCATCATCTGCTTAACCTTTTCCCAACTACATTGGGGTTGGCTTCCAGTCAAACCGGATTCAGCTGAATACCAGTATTTTACGTGGAGCGTTTATCAAAATGTATGTGAACGAACCAAGACATACGAGAATTGCCTCTCTGAAGTCAGCCTAGTTGACAACCTTAGCATTGAGACTTACTCCATTACGATACAAATAAGAACATTGTATACTAAAAATTAAATTATAATTACCTGTGGTTCTGAGTCACTGATAGCAGAATTGAGAAGGAGTAAAGAATCATCTCAATCATGAATAGAATTTCAAAAGGTGCCCATTTGACAAGAAAATAAAAATAATAATATAAAAAAAAATATATATATACAGGGTGTAAGGGACAGCCTTCCACAAATTAACAGGGTGCAATCAGCTCCTTATTTTGAATCATATTCCAGTGGAAATTTCCTCAGGATTTTTTTGTCGATTTTTCCTTTTTTTTTGCTTTATTTCAATGTAAAGTTACATTATCTGTATGCAGAACTCTATTAATGTAAATAACACAGCTAAAATGAAAAAATAAAAAAAAATCTCATGAACGACGCATGAAATCAGCTGTTAAAACGTAGCGCGGGCGCAGCTATCCTTTCGAAAGCTCGCTGCGCTGCCGTTCGCTGCGTGCGTTTTGCAGAGGTAGCGATACATTGCGAGTGAGGTAATTAAACAAATCAGTTTTATTGGATTCCCATAAAGTTCCTGAAATGATTTAATGTACCGGTCAACTTAGAACGATATACTGAAATCACCCTATCAGTTTGAGGAGGGCTGTCCCTTACACGCGTTATATATATATAAATATTAAAAATATATTTATTTCTCTGTCTGATTTCTTTTTACTTCTAAACGACGCAACAGATTTTGAAACGATGTTCACTAATCAATAGAAGGCGCGATAAACGATTTAGGTTAGTGTATATAATTGCGTCCATGCAAAGCTGGGCGGGTCCCTAGTTGTACACAAAATATTTTATTGAAGTTAAAACTTCTTTAGCAGCGTTGAGCACTTTTCTCGGGATGGGTATAAAATGTTAAACTCGCGTCAGGACACGTGACTTGATCAAAAATTCGTAAAACAAAACTCTCGTCAGGACACGTGACCTGATCGAAAATTTGTAAGACGGATGATTCAAAAATGTACAACGTTTATGTTCAAGTTTTCACTTCTGCCGGCACTCCCGGAGCCCCCCTTGTTTTTTTTTTTCAAGTTGATAAAGAGTTTTAACAACATTCAATCGACGTTTGTGGTCAAGAAAGCAAAAAAAATGTTGATCATCTACCACTCTGTTTTTTTGTATAGACGTAAACAATTTACCGACAATGACGCGTCTAAGCTGTCTGCACAAATTCGAGGGCCCACAATATACTACAATTTTATTAAATACACGTGTAGCCGTAACTACTAACAACCGTTATTTATTAAATCTATTCTCGCAAACGTTCAGAGTCACATTCAGAATTCTGTTGACGTAAAAATGGCTGGCATTTGCAAGACAAAGAACATTTAAATCTTATTCTGGAATCGTGACAAAACATGACGTTTTATTTAAAACATTGTATGTTAAATAAAATCAGTCTCGTTGTGAACTCGTCTTTAAAATGTAACATTTGGTCCAAGGACAGTTTCGAGGTTATAATAATGGCAAACGCAATAAATTCAGCTGAAATGGCAACCGTGATTCGACTCCGGAGCATGACCACATATGTTTGTCGTCGAGATAAATAGGGACACGGAATATATTGAGGTTATTTATATACACTAAATGTGTGTTTCCAAAAATATTTATGTTATGAAAAAGCTGTAAATATTTTTGTAAGAACTGGTGATTCACCGTATCAAAAAGATAATTGTAATAAGTCAAAAGAGCCCAGAATATGCCTTGTTGACTTTTGTTTTGAACGCAGACAGGTCATAGGTGGTTGGGAACAAATACGCTGGCAGTGTTACAATGTATAGCTTTCAAACTCAAAGCAATTATTTCACATAAACAATTTACAGGCACTTTTGAATTGTCAAAGTCGGTCGGTCAAAAAAAAGATGAAGCTATTTGCACATCCTAAAGCGTAGATCTCTATGGAAAAGAACGTGCAAGAAACTCTACAAACACTCTTTCAATAAATTCTCACAAAGTTTTGTTTACATTATGTTGCAATTATAGTAAAAATTAAAAATTAGATTTATATTTGAGTAGCAGCATTAACCTTTTCACTCAAAGCCAATAAATACTTAGTATTTCACACTCATAATGTATACTCGTAATAATAAACATGCTATCACTCAAAAGTAACTGCGAAGTGACGAGAACCAATTGCTGTCGAAAGCATGTCCATCATACTGTAATACTGGTTCGAACCGGATTTTTCCTGATTGATGGGAATTATCTCCCCCTACGACATGAAACTGAAACATACTTGCGAAATGATCATCTACCTCCGCCCTATCCTTTGATGGATCATCATCATTCACAGTTCGTTACGGCCTCAGCTGAACACAGGCCTCTATTTTCTTCTCCCTGCGTTACTGGGCCAGTCTCATCCAGTTTCTTCTTAACCACGAGGTTAAGGTATCCAGTCTACAGATAGTTCGGGGGGCAATAGTAAAAAAATGCCGATAATTGTGGCAGATATTTAATAGATTTCCTACACAGGATAAGTTTTCCTACACAGGATTTTAAAATAAAATCTCTATCAATTGTCTATGGCGACACAAAAGCGAAAAATAAATAAGTACCATGATCATATCGAGTGAGAAGCTCGTGGATAAATAATAACAACCGCACAGGTCGATCTTCAAGGTTAAGCGACGCTTGCCGAGGTGAGTCTATGGATGGGTGACCATCTTAACATACCGAGTTTCCTCCGTTTCTAGGAAAGCACGTTAAGCTGTTGGTCCCGGCTGTTATTTGGAGATCTTTGGCAGTCGTTAAAGAAAGTCAAAAGCCAGAAAATCTGACACTAGTCTTGCCAAGGAGTACTGTTTTACCCAGTGAATGGGTTGTGGAGGTCTGGCAGGCAGCCGCTCTTCGTAAAATACTGGTATTCAGCTGAATCCGGTTTGACTACAAGCCGACCCCAATATGATGATGATCATATCGAGTTCGACTTGCGACCGGGCACCTCTCTTGAACGTACGTCAAGTTAACGACGGCAGTCGAGCAGAGTCACACGGCACCTACGTCTGATTTACGTAGACATTTAAAATACCAGTGTAGAGAGACCTAAAGACGCCTTCACACTGTGACGCTGGATCGCGTCAGATAACCGCGAATAATTTCGTCTTGTGACGTCTTAATGCATGACGCACTGTTTTCTTGTTTAAAATCTTTTATTTTTTTGCGATATAAATATTTAGTCTGTCTGCACTATTTGCGAGATTGTTTGGTTATACCATTACTTTTATGACGTTATCGATTTATAAGATTATAGCTGACCCGCACAACTTCGTTTGCGTCACATTTTCCATTAATGCACCGCTCCTATTTGTCTTAGCATGATGATATATAGCCTATAACTTTCCTCGATAAATGGGCTATCTAACACTGAAAAAATTTTTCAAATCGGACCAGTAGTTCCTGAGATTACCCCCTACATACAAACTTACAAACATACAAATTTACAAACAAATGTTACCTCTTTATAATATTATTATTATATATTATATTATATAGTATAGATGATGAAGAAATCTGAGAGTTCTAATCTTTGCGTAGCAAGTTAAGTGCTACGCTTGCTACGCGTGACGTAGCATGCTCGTAGCATTTCGAACAATGCACATACTTAGGTTCTTTTGTGAAAATAGATCTCTATTAATTTGATGGCCCGAGAAGGGGGTACTTACTGTGTTTGAGATTTTGTATGTATGTGTGCATGTATCCCTTGACATGCCCCGTATTATAAACGGCTTTATAGATTGACTTGATTATTGTTTTGTGAAACCAATAAATAATTCACTCATACAATTTGTAGAAACAATCAATGTAACACGGGCTTACACTAAACAAATTTAAGAACAGTAATGTAATAAAATAAACTAATATAAACCCTAGAAATTTAAATCGACGCATATAAATTCGAAATTCTTTGTAATTGTGAGTCGGGTGAGAATTCTTCTGAAAATAAACATAAGGTCAATAACACTGACGCTTATATTATAACATACTGTTTATTTTAACGATATAAATCTTTACTAGTGGCTGAGAAAATATACTACATTTTATATTATTTTGGTCTATATGGCGATCTCTAGTCACTGCGTCGAATTCGTAAAGATTTTATCATTTTGTTTCCCTAATTATATTGACCGCTATTCATTTTTTTTAGGAGGTTAACCTTTTATTTTAAACCAGATTCAGCTAGCGGCTTCGCCCGTGGAAATGTCGATAATTATACCAAGGGAACAACCTTCTTATTTTACTGTCCCATGAGATGGTCTGCCCATATGCTCATTTAAGTATCATCGAAAGCTGTGTAGTCGTTAAGACGTCACAATAGGCAAATATTCAAACAAAACGCCAATTCTACTATCTTTTAAGCAACTTTCGCATTTGCATCTCATTCACAACATCACCACACACCAACATCATCATCACACGTCACATCGTCCGCGCTGCTATTTTATTAAGAATCCCTAATTTTTGTTATAGTAAATATAGGCTATATTATTCTGGAATAGTGTAGCATTGTAATGCTGAAAAACTTTTTTTCCTCAAATCTTTCCTCTTTATAATATTAGTTTAGGTCTGTCAAAAAGGCCTCAATTTTCAACAGATTACGAATGTGATGCGAATATAAATGTGGTTTAAAAACTAGTAGAATAATAATTGGCACTCAGAAGCAGAATTACTTTCGCATTTATAATGAATAGAAATCGTGAGACATTGTTTTTTTTTTAAAACGTCAATTGAACAATATCTTCTTTACATACATAAAAATGAATTGTTGTTCGTTAGTCTCGCTAAAACTCGAGAACGGCTGGGCAGATTTCGGTAATTATTTTTTTGTTTAGTTCGCCAGAATACAGGGAAGGTTTAAAAGCAAAAAAAAGGTAGGTAGGGCAACCAGTTGACGGGAGCGAAGCCGCGGGGGACAGCTACATATAATATACCACAAAAAACATTACCTTTCAAAGGGATTGAAGAGTTGAATCAGAAAACCACTTGACATAATACCTTCATCACTTCGAACACCCTGAAGAACCACTATTCTTAGCCCCCAACCACACTGTAAATCGTCAACCGCTGTCCATAACTAATCATATTAAATTTTCACCTGCGTACCGCAAAATACGAGCTTTACTTCAACAGGACCATTAACATTTCATTTGAAGATTTGTGAGCGATGGCGATACGCCGCATTCCTTAGGTCCGTGTCATTCTGGCGTAGTGCCAGACGCCGAATGCCGACACTTTGTACCGCAGGTGTGTAGGTGGCTTTATACAGAGTTAAAAGGTTACATTGGTTTGTTCGTGGTTTTAGTACTGTGTAGGTTTGGGATTGGTTTCTAGTCTGGATTTAAAAATACTTGAGAATTCTTTAAACAGCTTCGCGCAAAAACTGTCTAAGTTAAACTTATGACAGGGAACTAGTGTGTTTAATTTAATAATCCATAAAAATATTTTTGAAAAAATTATTATTCTTATTTTTAATTTTTTTTTAAATGGGTTTGCTATTGACTCTGGTCTAGGTCAGAGATAACAGAAATAAAGTCTACGATGGAGCGAGCTTACCCAGAAGTAGCCTGTTGTTTTGCTAAGTGCATTTTGGACATTTTTTATAATTGAACAAAAAATTGGCGAATCTTCTTATTAGTAGGTTATTGAATGATCCCTACCAGGGTTGCTGAATTTGTTCGAAAGAGTCACCGCAGACGCAACCACAAAAGTTCATTAGGAGGACCACTTATGAGTTTTAGTCAGGAATCTAACTCTCCGCTTTGCCCATAGCGGAAGGAATTTGATGATCATCTTTTACAAAACGTAGTTGTATGATTTTTGCAGCAGTTGAAAAGCCCTGAGTTTGTTGCTGCCCTGAGAATTAACTATTCTTTTAAGTCTCATCTTATAGCAGGGCAGCCAAAAGCTATTAAATGTAGACCTAGACCTGCTTCTCAAAAAATCCAGGACCAAAAACTCAATAACACTAAGCTTTTTTTAAGCCAAGTCGGGAATCGAACCCTGTACTAGCTGCTCGTGAGAAGAGCTTGCGACCTCTACACCAAAGAGACAGTTCTGGTTCCAATATTTGGGCCAACATTTGATATTGGGACCAAAGTGTAGAAGGCTTGGTATGACAACGTTAACATCAAACTACTTGGCTGATGATCTCAAGAATGCTGTTGATATAAGAGTTTATGTAATATTTGAATGCATAATGACATTAATAGTTTCTTTGCCAATTGGAGAAATCAATATTGGACTAAGATATTACTGCATGATTATATTGATTATTGAGCGCCTCAAAGTTTTGAGTTGAGCTGCTTGAATACTTGCACTGTCTGGACAGGTCCACTCAAACCTGCGTAGTACTTTCTTCAAAAAGCCACCACAGACGTGAACCTACATGTTTTCATATATTATTCACGATTGTATGGACTTTAAAAGTATGACCTCTGAGTTTGTTTCGGTATTTCTTCTCAAGGTAGTCAGCTAGGAAACATCGGCCTCATCTAGAATAATATGACCAAACAATATTGACATGTAAAAGAATTACATGTCAATATTATAAACCTATTTGCAAAATAAATTTGATTTGATGAAGGGAATTAAAGTTGCATCTCAGAAGAACTTGAATGTAGACGATGAATATCTGTGTAATATTGTGTGTTCAAAAATATTGCTACATGGTCTGTGTAACAATAGATTTGATTGTATTGAAATCACAAACAAGTTACGCTACACAGTACCCCGAAATGTTAAAGACGGGCGGCCCGCCTGCCCCGGTTGTTCCATGTGGATTCATGTAGGACCAACGCCGGGGCGCGAGTGCCTCTTCGACAGCTTGTGGAAACCTCAAACACACACTTCATGAATATAGATAACTTCTCTCTCTCTCTAGTAGAAAATTTAAATATCTGGCTACGAAAACTTTATCACAATAACGAAAGAACTAGTTACGCGATGAACAATCTCGTCAACTCTTCCGTTTCCTATTTTTCACATATTAATCCGTGGACATATTGGTGTGGGTTATATGTTTACCAATTCATTATTTTACTCATAGTTTTTTTTTAAACCTTAACATGTAACTGTTTTCTTGTCCCTTAAATAAATAAATAAATAACAGCTCAGACGCTTAATGTTATTGGTTTGTAAGTCAAAGCTCATCGACTATTGGACTTGCAAGTTTCGTTCGCCTAACATTCATTGGCGAGATCACCTGCATTCATATGGGCTCGAGACTCGTGCTGGCTAAAGCGTGGAGATATGAAATCTCTAATATATAAGGAAATATATATCTCCACAAAACAATGCTCTACAATAACTCTGACTGTATCGCTTCAAACGAAAAAAAAAACACTTCAAACATACCAAAATTGCTTTGCTCTGAGTACTCCTATATGTGCTAGAAATACTAAGGAGCCACGTATATAAGTGAATCACAAAATAAATCGATTTTAAAATAACCCGATACAAAAATACACCCACAAACTAAGCTACTCACACAAACTGAAAAAAAAGCTATTACGAAAGAATGTAGATCTAAAAAACACACTGAAATAGATCTAGATATCTAAATATGAACCCTAGACTTGTATTTAGAGATGATTCATTTACACGTGTTGTATGTGTGAAGAGACATGTCTGTAACCGGTTAATAGTTACTCTAGCAGAAGGTATAATATTACATAAACGTAATTTGAGAGACACGTGTTGCATCGACACAAAGAAGACTTGTAGTTGTGATGATGTAGATTAAATGTTATTTACATGGCGCACCACAGAAAAGTGAATTGTTCTGTCGGCATACCGAAACTCGGAGGAAAGATCTATCGGCGCACTACAGAAAAGTGAATCGTTCTGTCGGCAAACCGAAACTCGGAGAATAGATCTATCGGCGTACCACAGAAAGTGAATCGTTCTATCGGCAAACCGAAACTCGGAGAAAAGATCTATCGGCGCACTACCGAAAAGTGAATCGTTCTGTCGGCAAACCGAAACTCGGAGAAAAGATCTATCAGAGCACCATAGAAAAGTGAATCGTTCTGTCGGCGAACCAAAAATCGGAGAAAAGATCTATTGGCGCACCACAGAAAAGTGAATCGTTCTGTCGGCGAGCCGTATATCGGAGAAAAGTTCTATAGGCGAACCATGCATCGGAGAACCGTGTATCGGCCTAGCTACGTCCCCCGACCGCATACGCATAAAATTATAAAGTCAAGTTCACAATGACCAGCTAAAGGCAAAAAGGCAACCTGCCTTCAACTGGTGAACTTGACTTTATATTCAGTTTTCACTATTCAGTATTAAAAGTGTACCTTCTGCGCGTCTTTACTCTGTGTAATCAACAATCAATCATGCGCAACAATGTTTGTTCGTGCGTCTGCTTCCGACCGCTTTGATCTCGACCTTATGCTGACACCGGGCTTTTGCCAAATAACTGAAATACAGGCTAAGATTCAACACTTACACAAATTACTGAAAACAAAAAAAAATATAATTGATATTTGTTGGTTGTCAGTCATAATTTATTTTTTGCACTTTAAATCTGGCAGTGTTGGATAACTTCCTTGTACATGTAGATTATTGCAGAATGTTAGTTATATGGACCATTAGGTTTGTGTAGGAAGTAAGAACGATCAATCTTAGGGTAAATGTCTCATTTATTATGGTTGGCTGGAAATATATCCATTTAAACTATTGTAAATTAAACTTAAGTTATTCCAGTAAGTACCTAGTTGTATCTTAGGCTCTTTTCTCCTACCTACAATATGCCTATTATATAGTGTCAGTTGGATGCAAGAAACATGTGTCTCGTGCTTTTTGCATCCAACTGAAACTCACGCTCTTTGACATGGTGTCCGGTGCATGCCCTGATCTGGACGACTTTCGACTGAAATGGTGATGACGTAGAACAGTTTGTGTTTAGTGAGGTAAATTTGGACTAACTTTACATTTAAGGAAGGATTTAAAAGTAGCGTCCAGATTATCCCAGGCTCCAGTAAGGAATCGTCGGAATAAATTTAGTTATTGCAGAAGACTTTTTCCACTTTGGTATTATATTATGACATGACTGGTAAATAGGTTAAATGTCCCATATCATGTTATGTAATTCTATAATTTAATTTACCTATTCATTTTTCGACCTTGATCTGACATCTCAAAAATTTCCATGCATATACAAACAGCATTTAAAGTGGAATGCGAAAATATTTCATCTGTCAGTCTCCTGTTGTATTTACTTTGGAGTCTGGCATCAAAATTATGACGAATACCTTCCTTGTGTTATTTTAATACAACAAGAAATGTGGATGAACACATCACAGTAATGGTTTATGCAATCCACATTATGTAATATGAAATGAGCACTAGAATGGTCTAGGTTTATGAAATAACTGTTTTTTTTTAATGAAATATTGGACTAACGTTTCATAACAATCAAGGGGACGGTGGAATATTGACCTTCAGCTTCACCCACATGTAACCCAAAACTATAATAGCATGGATATAGAAGTCCTTACCTTCGAACTGCATTCATCTTTATGAATATTGATTGTTATCTCAATCTGTATAGTATACATTAATTACTTGAAGAATAAAAGAGATTTCATACGGATGGAAAGTGCAACCATCTGCATCACTTCCAAAATCACTGGCGCTGAACTATTTCGGTTGCATAACGCTTTCACGAACACTTGGCAGGGTCTGAGTATTACCAGGAACGCATTATCTTCGCTGTTTGATGTCCATGCAGTTACTGCACGTGTTGTGATCTAATTTGATGTGTACAGAGCTTGCTGACAATGTTTTACAGGTCCTTTTAGACATCTGAACATGCTAAACATCAGGTAACTAGCAAAAGGTGTGGCCAGATCTAGATCATTTCATTAGTCTTAGTAGCCGACTGACCAGGAAGGAGGGTTATTATTTTTTGAGGCGTACGATGGGCCGAAACCAACTCGCAGAGGCCCCGTTAGACATTTCAAATGTAATGGGGCACCAACCGGCGATTATCCCTGTATGCAGTGTGAAAGTATTCCCACCCATACATCATATTAGAAGACCACAGAAACGTGACCACGTACTGGACCCATACAAAGGATACTGGCCACACAGAACACACCACACCACAGAAATGTGACCACGTTATTATTTATTTATTTTTCTCTCTCGGTTCCCTGGAGACCCGGTGTTTTGGTAGGCGTACGAGGAGCCGAAACCAACTCGCAGAAGCCCATTAGACATTTCAAATGTTGGCACCAACCGACGATTATTCCCGGTTGGAGCAGTACTATTGCAGAATACGGAAACAAAAGATGAAACGCTATGGGTTTAGGTGGTTTAGTGGACTGATAATATTATTATTGATCTTTTATTTCAGGAGACTTCTTCTTATTATCGTGTGGGTAATAAGGTCTAACGATCCCTCCTACAAGCTACCAAGGCCCTTAAAACAAAACACATAATTATATAAGTTGTAGTAGTTATATTTTTCGAGATTATGTATGTCTGTTTTTATTTCTTTGGCAGGCCCTTAAAACTCATCTGTGTGAACTCAAATAAATTCCACCAAGACAGCATCAGACAGCTCGAAAAGTGACTGGTTTGGGAAGTTTGAGTTGTATCTTTCTCTCTCAATCTGCTGTCCTTCATGTCGAACGACTATGGCGACCCTATGAATTTAAAATAAGAAGGTACAACTAAAAGTTTAAAATCAATTTCACGAAATGAACGTTTTATTTATTTTTTTGTCTGCATTATAGGTGGAGACACTTTCTTCTTCCCTTACTGCTTTCCACGAAAGTGATGGTTCTGAAAATCTGTCAATGTCTTAGAGCTTCTTTTTCTTTTTATGTGTTGGTTCATAAATTATAGATACTGACCACCAGACCACAGAAACGTGACCACGTACTGGACCCATATAAAGGATACTGGCCACACAGAACACACCAGACCACAGAAACGGGACCACCTACTGGACCCAAACAAAGGATACTGGCCAAACAGAACACACCACACCACAGAAACGTGACCACGTACCACATACAAAAGATTCTGGCCACAGTTGCCACACAAAACACACCAGACCACTGAAACTTGACCATTTAGTAGACCCATACAAAGGATATTGGCCACAGTTACCCCACAGAACACACCAGACCACAGAAACGTGACCACTTACTGGACCATACAAAGGGTCCAACAGTTTGTGGTCACGTTTATTGCAGCGGAGGTAGGAAAGCAATTTAGGTTCTATACATAATGACGTATCATCGTCATATCTCCACTATTACGCATAGGCCTGTCTTTACTTCTACCAATATCCCAATGGGATCTACTGACCTCACAAACCTAAATGTAGTCTAGCAAAGCTATTTTGAATACGAGCTATCTACAATTAGCAATTAGCGAATCGGTTTGGTATTCTCATGAGTGGCCACGTTCTACGTAGTATGACCGAACAGTTAATAGTGAATCGTCATTCGAAGTATGTGGCATACCACTTGGTCGGTTTTGGCAACAGACGGCCTGAGCAATCTGAGACGACGCCACACAGGTACTTTGGAGATTAGGGCTGCTACAAGCGGAATCATGGGCTGCAGATTTAGATAAAGAGAGTTTCTTATAGCCTTTAAGAAACTCACCAGAAGGCCATAATTTTAAAATAATGCTTTTCAAACCTCATGGACACATCCAGCTGTAGGTTAACCGAATGATGTATTGACTAGTAATGTACTAACTAGATGGGTTTTGAAAGAATTACATGATTTCTTAAACACTCCTCTTTCTCTTATTTCCAGCACTTTCCAACTTTATGAGCTGTACCTACAACCCCGACATCGGGCAATGAACGCCCATAAAACCGCGCCTACTCGCCGCATAACCAAAAAAATATGTCCTAATTATACAAATATACAAAGGCCATTTATAAAATACCTGGTCTGGAGATATAATTCAGGGAAATATGTCACCGGAAAATGGTAGCCTCCGTAAGATTGTTATAAATCTTGATTAGATTATATCATCTCGATATATTGTGAAAAATCTTGTATGTAATAAATCCCATCCAAACTCAAATGTTTCCAATCTATCCTTGTCTTATAAAAAAAAAAGTTTACAATTACACGCGATATTTTACGATCTAACGGTGTTTTTCACTTCCCGATGACATATATAAATTGTGAATCTGTTCAAATGATAGCCTTTCCCAACAAAACAACAAATAGCTTCCACTCCAACCGGATGCAGTTCAACACAGTATCAATTCAAGTGATCATCTCCCCATAAGTCACAAATAATGTGCCCACAATGCAATTAAAAACTATTGGAATCCTTTTCAAGTCCCCCTTCAAAAGAATACATTAATTAAAGAACACCACATTATCCGCCAAATGCACGTCATTTAATTTTAGCGATAATGCATCGGCGTTGACATGTGCAAATAAAATTAGGTGAAACATCTCTGCCAGAAAGGTTTATGATCCCCGAAAAAGATCACTTCACAATGACAAAGAAATGTCAAACGGTGCAAATTTAATTACGTGAGCTAGGTCAGTTTTTAGATCAAAAGAATTATATAAGAAACTAGGTTTCCGTCGCTTTGAAAGTAGTTTTTACGATATTTTGGTAATATGATAAAAACATTTGATATGTACGCAGAGTAAAAATATAACAGGATGCGGAAAAAACCTCAGAAACCTCTTTTCTTCTCTTTTTCCTCAAGAAAAAAAAAGTTCGCATATTTTCCAACAATTACAAAAATCAACAAACAAAATAGGCAGAAATAAATTCCAAAGCGGTCCCTGAACTCCGATTAAAAAAAATACATAACGCATAAACGAACATTCTAAATTTAAAATCATTTTTTTTCTTCTTTTACATTAATTTCCCGCGTATTGGCATTATTAGTACATCTCGAAGCATTCCATTCTACATTGCTGGGTAATAATTTTGCGAACAAGGCTATTAATCTTGACTTACATGTGTCATAACATAACACTCATAACAAAGTGCGTGAATGTTGCTAACAGAAATAGTTGTGTCCTATTAACCCGACAACGAGCTTAATTCATCAGTCGATCATAATACGCTCTTCCACTTTATAGGCAGAATATTGCTGTAGTCAGAATTCAGTTGGCGCCTCTAACTATGCCCGTAGAGCAAGATGCAAGCGGGCAATACTCTTGCGTGCATAACCTGAATTTTCACTGAAAGTCTGCCCAAATGACCAGTGACTAAATGTCACAACTCACAATTTAAAATGTAAACTGAACGATAACTCCTGATTTTTACAACCGTGCTATCATTCTACTTGTAAGAACAATAACTTTAGCTTGTTTTTTGGGCATATGCTTTTTGATATTAATGGACTTGAATTATAAAACAATATGTGACTCTCCCGGGGAATACCGATTGTTAGGTTGCCTGTCCATTACAGCGGAGCGGAGAAACGGAGAAATTTTAACCAATGGAATTGCATAAAATCTCTGCACCACGTGATTCACTGACTTGACTGGTTAATATTTCTCCGTTTCTCCGCTCCACTGCCTCGCTCCTCTGAAAAGAACAGGCACCCTTTTTTGTTTTTTTTTACGGGTGGGAAATCATCCAATGATTTATCCCGCTCTGGGCGGAGCGAAAGGGAGTATCAGACTCTTACTGACTAAAACCCATCCATGTTCCTTCAGTGCCCTTTGTGTTCCGGAGCCACGGTATCACTTTCGAATAGTCCCGTGACTCCGGCAGGAGTAGCCCGCGACTCCGGCAGGAAGAACAGGCACCCTAACACCAGGGTTTAGGATGATTAGGAAAAATAAAATTATCAAGCCTAGAGGCTAATAGGGTAGATTACTAACAAAAAAAAATACAAACATCCGAATTAAGAACCTCCTCCTTTTTGGAAAGTCGGTTAAAAACGATTAAGTCCATTGGTTAGAATATCAAAAAAAAATATTAGACAGGAATTCTTTCTTTTGTCACGTTAACAAAACATACAACCGAATTGAGAACCTCCTCCTTTTTGGGAAGTCGGTTAAAAAAATGAAAACGACAGAGCGCGTTGAAATTTCGCGCGACGTCAGCCTTAGTGCACTAAGGCTGACTTTTAACCTATACGTGACGTCACAAGCTCAACTCCATAATGTTTGATTCATTCTATCTTCGTAACTTTTTATTTAAAGCAAAAAAAAAATGTGTATAATTTCGAAACACTTCCCGTGACCCAAGAGCTGGCTTTTACTTTGGGCAGAAATTAAGCATTGCCATTCAACGTGGCAATGCCGCCAGTCTCTTGGGTACATTACTAGCTGACAGCGTTGAGGACGAATTTTTGTTTATTTTTTAAATATGTGTCCAGTATTTTTCGGTAATCTAGCTGAAGGACTTTTTCGTCTTCTCCTTTTCGAGTAGATGATGACCCTTAAATATTCTGGGCCCAGTAGGTGGCCACTTTCACAACAGCATCTGTGGCATTCAGTAGGTCCTCAAAAAGTTCAGGTGTCAGATAAGGGCATTTGGGACACTCCAACAAGTGTGCCATATTTTGGACGGCACCGCACTCACACGAACTAAATATATTTTTATTTTTTATTTACTCAGGAGTCATCCCTTAGGAAAAATTGTATTGTGCACATGTTGTATTTGGCGAAATGAGGCCGTAAGTACTACTCACCTCTTACTTCTTCTGAGAGCACAGTCTTGATGCTACGCCGAGTTATTTTAGTTTAGTCTAAATAAATTCCGTATAGAATATACATGAATTTTATAAGAGAGGTATGCGTGCGACAGCCAGAACTGTCCCGCTAGGAACTTCATATAAAAATAGCTGAGGAATGTGCGCCGGAATGTGGCGACCACCGGAAAGTTAACTGTCGAGAAATTTCTTTTTGATTCCATTGAGTTCTTCAGTTTTGTGTAACTGCGTAGTTTACAAATTGGCACAGTAATTTGTTGTTTGGGTTTTTTGTTGTTTAATTGGCAGTGTAGGGAGATGCTTGAGTTTCAGTATTGTTGCGAATGTGATTCTCGTGCAGAATAAAAAGATGTAATTTGTATAATGACTTACAAAATTAAATCAAATATTTGGGAAATAACCTGGTGAATTAAACTCTAAGAGTCTAGTAGACTTGTTATGGACTGAGTCATCTCTCCGAAACTGTTTTCCAACGCGTTGGAGGACGTTTTCAAGACGCTCCATTGGAAAGGACGGGGCAAAAATATCAACGGTCAGTACATATGGCACCTCTGATTTGCAGATGACATAGTCAATACCTATGGCAGAATTTCTGTAGAAGCTGGAAGGTGATGCTGAACAGCCAGAGCAATTCTTCAAGGCGGATGGGTCTCGGGATAAATCTGGACAAAACCAAAGTCATTTACATGTCACCCCGAGACCGTAATCGTAAAAGGCGCTACCCTCGAGGTTGTGCAAGAATACATATATCTAGGCCAAATTATACAACTGGGCCTACCAGAAGAATTCGCTTGAGCTGAGTGGCATTCGGGAAGCTGCGTGATATCTTTGAATCGTCGATCCCACTAGGGTCTAAAACCAGTGCGTCTTATCCGTAAGTACTTACGGAGACGAAACGTGGACACTCACCATAGGCCAGGTCCACAAATTGAAGGTTGCTCAGCGTGCAATGGAGAGTGCAATGCTCGGGGTTTCTATGGTGGATAGAATTCACAACGAAGTCATTCACCAGAAAACTGAAGTCACCGACATTGCGCGTTGAATCAGCATGCTGAAGTGGAAGTGGGCCGGCTGTAGACGGACGGTCGATGGAACAGACATGTGTTAGAGTGGAGACCGCGTATGGGCAAACGTAGTGTGGCACTTCCTGCGTCACGATGGATCGATGATTTAAAGAAGGTGGCTGGCAGCAGATGGATGCGGACTGCTCAAGACCGGGATGGATGGCGCTCTTTGGGGGAGGCTTACCTTCAACAGTGGACGGCCATTGGCTGAAATGATGATGATAATGATAATGGACTGAGGTTTGTGTCCATAATACCATTCCATTTCCATTTTATCATAAGATGGCCATGTCAAACCTTACCACGTCTAAATCACTTTCGAGGTGGTTAGTTTTGAGGTGGCCCCTTTACAGAAAAAGGAGCCCCGCGCAAAGGGTCACCCCTCCTATTTCTATCGTCAGTATTTACAGGAACCTATCATCATGAATGGGATGATGAGAGCATAATACTCTTTGCTAGCTTTAGCTCCCGTCCTCCCTCTCGAACCTAGTTCAGTTCGTGTCGGGGTGCCCTAAATTTCCTCAAGCCTAAACCTACCTTATACCTCGGCCACAACACGAAATTGACAATATAAAGGTTAAAACGCAAATAACTGTATACGATAAATCTCAATAAAGTATTCGTATATTCTATCTATCTATCCGCCGAGCTCAATGATTGAACATTGTTTTGACATTTGTTGACGTATTGTTAATTACTCAGTATTGATCTCTCGAAAACAGACAAAACCAATGACGTCATTATGTAGCTACTATTGTTTGTTAAAGCTGTTATATTTTTATTGGTAAGTGTTGAAGCAGAAAATGGCGTCGAGTTCAGTGACCGGACGTTTTATATCTACCTATTGTGAAAAATATTTTGTTAAACTCATTAGATTTGACGAGTATTGGTAGTGAAAGATATATAAAGGCACCATTCTTTTTTTCATGTTTTTTGTAATTAAAAATCTGTCAACAACAAAATTAGGTCCTTTTCCACACTGTCAGACATTATTCTTATACACTAATCATCCAACGACTACACAACATAAAAGAAAATAAATCAAGGAGTCCATTGCATGAAATAGCGTCGACCGACGTTTTTTAACACAACAAACACGAGACAATTATTAATATATTTATTACCTATTAATAATATTTATTTATTTATTTGAATTAAAAAAAAGGTTCGTTTTGTTTGGGCTCGCGGAGTTTTTATTGTGTGCTGCATTCCATTTTTATGGGGGTAGGCCGCATTTCTAGCACCATATCCTTAATCTTAGGCTGGTGCCTAAGATGAGCTGACCACCGCACTTTCCCGCACGAGGGTGGAAATAAGAATAATCCAAGATGGGGGAATACAATGGATTATGAGCCTAAAAGGAGTGCGATGGGGACCAGTTTTCAAGCAAATACGTTGAAAAAATCTCATTTTAAACATAACGTTCAAGACTTCCCAAAATCGTTGCTATTTCCGTTGGTAATTTAAACGCCAGTTTATTTTGAGTGCGCAAACGCATTAGCGGATGCGTTAATTAGCTCAAATAATTCTAATTGTGCTAGAAATAGCTCGTGAACTGAATTTCTCGCTAAGATTTCGTAATTAGCGGTTATAGTCTAAATAGACTTTCGGAGAAACTATTAACGTTACATTCTCTATTTTATGGGGTTCTAGTTGCAACGGTTTACAAACCTTTCGTGTATGAAATAAAAGTTACCTCTAGGTCTTCAAAGTAGTGTAGGTATGTCCACTACTATAGCATTTAAAAAGACTTAGACAAAACTCGAACTCTTCACAACAGCTATTCCTCTTTATAAGGATGAGAAATCATCAAATGACTGGGAGCTCTGAGCGAAGCAGGGAGTCAGACTCTTACTGACTAAAACCCAGCCGTGTTCCTAGTTGCATAACGTAAAGAAAAATATGCTATAGGTAATTTGACAACCGTTTTCTAAATAATTATAAAGGGCCTACCTACACTGATCAAATATAATACATACATTTATTTATACAACAATATTTATCATCTCCTTACTCCGGACACAAATTATTTCTGTCCCAAGGAATTTCACTAAAAACCGTCTGCGAATCGTAAATATATTATTTTAGCTGTTTCGTTTTGTGGCAAAGTAAAGGTCGAGTAAATATTTATAATCTAAGAGCGATGAAAATAATCTGGAATGTTACGGAAGGTACTGCTAAGGTCAAACTGAAAGAAGGTCATAGCAATTTGTCCCATAGAATTTTATAATTTATGTTATATGTGCGAAGGTTGAAAATAAAAGATATTAAAGTCAGAACGCCAATCTGAAATGTAAAATAGGTACCTAGTCATGTATTTTCGCTCATTGCTAAATCAATTTAGTATTCACTGACTATTTTCTAATCGATTTGTGTACAATTGGTTTCGTGCTCGGTCATAATTATTTGAATTTATAAATACATAGTAAGTAGGTACCTAAGTAAAACGAGGGAAATATTGTTACTTCATTCTCTGACTGTTTTTATTTATTTATTATATACTTTATTGTACACCACATAACAAGTACAGGAAAAACGTTTATAAAAACAAGTGTACAATGGGTGGTCTTATTTATCGCATAGCAGATAAATATAATGTACTTACTAAAAAATATATGTATTTTATGCAATTCCATTGGTTAAAATTTCTCTGTTTTTCCGTTTCGCTGTCTAGCTCCGCTGTAGTGGACAGACATCTTTAAGCTATATTTTTAGCCAATATAAAAATAGAGTAAAAAACAATAACCGCACCTACACAGAAACAAAATTGAAATATGATTGATGGTCATATTTTACAGCATCTTGAAAGCTTTAAGAATAGAAAATAAATAGAATCAACAAATAACAAATCATAGAATGCACAACAGTATTCTTACAGAAGATCAAACCATGATTGATCTAATGATTGCACCTAGGCTGTAACCTTGCAGAAAGTCATGCTCAATTTTATAGCAAATAATATTTTGGCAAATACGACCAAAACATAAATAGGGAACACCCACTAAGGCCATAATAACGATTTGGGCACAATCCAAATGCCATTTTAATGTACACACAGTCATCATGCCAGGGCAAACATTCACTGAAAACCTTTTGTTTCCAAATTCCAAAAATATAAGTATCGTTAAATCGCTGAGGTTGACAAACATATTAGGAAAATTGCTGAATTTAACTGTTTGTCTGTCTCTAGATTATTGAAAACTAGCTGACTCGCGCAACTTCGTCTGCGTCACATTTGCCATGAATGCTCTGCTCCTATTTGTCTTATAATCTAACACTGAAAGATTTTTTCAAATCGGATCAGTAGTTCCTGAGATTAGCGCGTTCAACCAAACAAACAAACAAACTCTTCCGCTTTATAATATTAGAATAGATACCTTATATTTTATTTATTATGATTATTAAAAACGCTAAGCAAAAGTTTAAGCAAATTAAAAACGCTGTAATGTTAAGAGATAATTTTAAATACACTAAATCCCTTAATTATAATATTCCGATATATCCGTGTCTATAGAAAAGAAAGAGTTAATGATTTTGAAGCGATTGATTAAAAACTTCTACCGTCTGCAATAACGCGATATATTACCATGACAAACATAAATGTCGTGGTAGTTAACAACGAGGTAAATCTGGTGACACTTACATTTTGTGACCCAACACAAGCCAAAATTAAACTGTTCCAATTCCTCAGTAAGAAAAACTATAAGCAGGGAATCGTAAAAAAACTGCGTCTCATTTTGTGCCCGTTCTATAAAGTAGCAGTAGATTGATATATCTCAATTCTGTGACTTTAGATTTGGCAGTTCGCATGTTTGTATTAGTTCTGAGAAGCCAAGAACGGTCAAGGCAAACAATAGCGAAGGCAAAGTGCCAGAATAATATTTTACACGGTTTATTATTGTGATTTTACCCAATATTAAATTAAATACTTAGTCCTTTGAAGAAGACAGCAGAAACAGAATCGATTTGCTGTCTCAAATTGATGGAAGGAGCATAGGACCGGAAGACGTGGTGACGTTTTGAAGGGATGCCTATGTGAAGCATGGCTGAAATAATTATGGAAGTCAACTAGTCGTAGAGGCGTCAGGGAGCTCAATTAAAGTATATCTTCTGGTAATCTTTCAGTCACAGTAAATGTTACAGATACAGTGCATTCATATATCTAAAACTAGCTGACCCCCTTTTCCATGATTGCTCCTCTCCTATTTGTCTTAGCGTGATGATATATAGCCTATAGCATTCCTCGATAAATGGGCTATCTAACACTGAAAGAATTTTTCAAATCGGACCAGCAGTTCCTGAGATTACCCGCTACATACAAACTTACAAACAATTTTACCTCTTTATAATATTATATATCTAAAATAAAAGTGTCTATTTCCATCTTAAGCGTGATCCCCTAATCAATCTATCTTATCAGCATTCTGTTGATTTACATTTTGACGAATCCTCCTCCTATGAGTCCATTTTTTGGCCACGGCAAAAAAATATAAAAAATAAAACACAGTTTATTGCCAAATTCAGCAGAGCGTTAATTAAGTTACAGAAATAACAAAAAAGAGGTTCTTACCAAAAACAGTCACACGAACATTTAGTTTCAGCCAGCATAATAGAATTTTATTTTTGTTTCTGCTATTCATTAACCCTACGAAAAAAACTTCGAAGCCCATCCAAAAAATATTCTTATTACATTCACGTGAGGTAATTACTGGTAACATTGAACTTGGAGTCGGAACACCTACACCTTGTCATGGTTATCATGAACTGCCAAAATATTGTTCACGCGAATTCCTACCTTATCATCTTAGTTTTTAGAACAATTGTCTTGTCATTGAACAGCAAGCAGTCATTCGTCAAAAACTCGACAGCGTAATGTATTCTGGCTTCTATCCAAACCCAAGTACTACCAAAAGAGATTTTGGAAAGGCAATTGACAGTATGGAATGTAACGTGGAAAATATTTTTGAGATATAGAAGATGACTGACAAAATGTGTTTAGAGAAAATATAAAGTTATTAGTTTCGTTTTGCGAAATATTTTTCAGAAATTATTGTATAATCGTCTGAGAATGTCCGTGACATCTGGAGGACCAGCTGACTCATTGATATCGATATTTATTCACCTAAACTGTCATTTACATGCTTATTAAATGTCTGCAACCAGTATTAATTTGAAATTCCGTTGGTTTTAAACGCATTTATAACATTCGGTTCGCAATGTACGCAGGATATACCCCGATATAAACTGTTCTCCCAATTCTCAAGCTCAATATTATAACAATAACATTGATGATCGTATTACACCAGATCCCGGTCCCACTACCATATTAATAGCTGGTGCTCGAGATACTAACATTAAATCAGTAATAAAGTTTCTTAAAAAAAACTTCACAGCACACGAGCATACCAGGAGCGAAAAATGTAGAAGAGATAACTGTTACAGAGTATTACATCAGTATGCGGAAGCTGGCAGACCATTGTTCATGGCACAGGTATAGTGGAGAAGGCACAAAAGATTGTACTACAATGTCAAACAAGAATTTAACATGTATGTAAACGTTGCGCTACCACGAGAAGCCTCTAAAGAGAGTGCAATTGGAAATTCTTCGGGTAGGGCTTTAGAAATATTCAAGGTATCCATCATTAAGATGATGAGTTAACCTTAGTGTTTGCTCCCCATTGTTCAGAGCTAACCTTCTGCAGTTTACTTCTGGAATCGACGCCCGCGCAACCGTCGGGATATTTCCGTACTCTCAGCTCAATGCCACGAGGCCAACAACATCCACTCAATGAATTACTCATTACTCTACAACTGCAATTAGGACATTTTTTTCATCATCTTTAATGTCAGTTCCTGGAAGATGAATTTTTCACGCATAATTTGTAATATTTATAATTTAATTTTCAAGTTCATGAAAATGTTTCTCATTGATGTTCAAGTAAAAGTCAAGAAATAAGAATTATCAACTTATTTATTTTGGTCCCATCAACATTATACAATTTAATGGTAAGCGAATACCTTATGGTTAATTTATAACAATAAGTTAATTATCACATTGCTTAAATAAAGTACATAATACGTAAAGTATACTCTTACATTTTTTATAAGCCAATAAGTCGTGAGAAATTTACAAAAGAATCAACAATGATCTTAATTATTTCTTCATAAGAAATGATTTAACTTAATGCCCATATATTCCTTTTCACAATATTATTAACTTTCTCAGCCCTGATATAATAATAAAACACCCATCTGCAATAATGCAAGCTGATTCACTTTCATTCATATCCAAGTCATTCATCCATTCAGTCTTGTATTATTACCATTCTTCACCTTTTACCTCATCCTTCCATTCATTTTCACACAAATTAATCACAGCTATCCTTTTTTAGCCTATATCGCTTTAATTGTCACACTTCAGCTCTTCTCGATGGGTCCGTATCTCTGTCTGAACCAAGTCATGCCGATGTAGTCAGCCTCGTATACGTCAGGTATCTCCTTGTCGATAGCTTCGCAGTAAACCATCTTGACTGAAGGCTCCCCGAAGAGCCTCTCTTCATACTTGATGAGCTGCTTGAAGAATCCGGTGTTCGGTCGGATTTGTGGTCTGAAACAAAGATATTAAAATTGTTGAAATATAACAGAAAAAAAATCAAGGAAGATATCGATTTATGACTTCATACGCTTCAAATTTACGATGAACGGAAACAATAAAGTGTTTCAAATTACCCGCGTAATCACGTCTTTTGTAACTATGAAACAGTGTATTTAAAGAGACCATTCATAAATACAGATATCAATAAAAAAACTACAGTTGAGGAATATTCTTTCAGTTACTCACCGTCTCTGCTTCATGTGATAATAGGCGTCCCTCAAGGTCATCTTCTGCCATTTGACGAGGTACGCCAAGCAGAGAGTGACGGACCTGGATATGCCAGCCACGCAGTGCACCAACACCACATCACCATTACAGATGACCTGATGTTAACAAAGTTCATTAAACAACTGTCTTAGATTCAGATCTATTACAATCAAACAAAGGTATTCAATCGGAAATGAAAATATTTACTCCATCTAATATTACTGGGCCTGAAATGTGTAACGTAAACAGAGGTAATCTAGGCCAATCTTGAATTGAAGGAATTCTAAGATAACGGAGAGTTAAATCAAGAATCGATCTGCAAGAAAGTTTCAATAAAATCTCGGAATTCTTACCTCATTAATTAGGTCAGCCACACTTTCCATGTACGGGTGCATATCAGAGTTAGGTGTATCCAGGAGTGGCACGAACTGTCTGGGGACATAGTCTTCAGGCGGTGGAGGCAGCTCTGGGGCCGCACTGACGATGAGGCCAGGGTGCAAGGCTCTGACTGCCCCGGGTAAGGCATGGGCCCCACACACGTACAAGTATGGGGTGACACGAGAGACACCAAGAGGACAACCTCTGTAACAATAAGATGATGAACATTAGTATTTTTTTAATCATATAGAAAATTGTAAACTGGAAATCTTATCTTAAGAAAGAGCTGATCCTTATTCTCGAAACAATGAAGAATTTACTTATAGAACTTGGAATATTCTGAAGGTTTTATCCATATAGCGACGCCTGACTAGGAAAGTTAAAGTATTTCAAAGCGTGCCTGGAAATAAAACCCACCCATCACACATCAATCGCCTTGATATCAGATAATCATAACTGAAAAACGATCAAAACATGATTACAGCAGTCCTGACCCGAATCACGACAACACGCGGACTGTGGCACGTAAACACCGCATACCACACGGTTGTGTCATTCTGGCCAGCTGCCAACTGATCTGACCTAGCGAACTTGCAAATGCTATGTTACTCTCCGGTGAACTCTCAAGTTCTTTTGGAGGAGTTGTTTCTATGACTGTTTGGTCCAATATTGGATCAAATGTTTTTGCTTGTATTGTGATCGAAATTCATAAGGTTTTTTGCTTCTGTACATTTTTATGTTAATTAACTCAAGTTAAACGTCATTGCGATTATTTTTAACTGACTGTCTATTATTTACTAGTGAAACTGTAAATAGTTTATTGAGTTTCAATTGTACATAAGTGTATTTATTTAATGGTTGTTTTTGTCTTTAATTGACACAAACTTTTATGATGATAAATTACAATATCACACAAAGTTTTCATCATTGTCTATTATTTTTTTTTACAAAAGCACTAGCATTGCTTACTATTTTAACCGCTACAAATATTTTTAAGTCATGATTTTCGAAAACCGTTTTTTTTTTAAATAAAGCAGCACATGTGAAAAATCATATTACTTGTTTAGTTCCTCCTTGGTCAGAATCTGTGTGTCGACCACAGTCGGTTCGTTCCCATCTCCTACATTTGCGACCTTGTCTGATACGGTCAGGACTTTCATAATGTTTCACCAAACTATGACAACTTTAACTTATATCAACTGTCTGTCACTTCACTGTTCACCACCACTTTTCACTTTAGAATTAAATTCACGATCTTCGTTAAACCACTGAAGAGTTTCACAATTATTTGTAAAATCTTCTTCACACTCAGTATTTTTATCTTCCACTGGATCAACCACTCTAAAAAGTCTATATATTTTTAAATTGTGAACAATTGTATGTTTATTGTTTTAAATATTGTCCGTTTAAGAACCTGTAGCTTCAGATTCTTCAAAAATCTTCGAAGAAATCTCTACGTCTTCACTTATAAGTGAATCGTCGACTTGAAAATTATCGTGTTTAATATCGATGAGAGAATTTTCGGAGAGCTAGCGTGCGTGCGTGCTGTGTGACTGCTCCCGCGCACTGAGCGACGAAGGCACCTGTACGCGATCCTTAGCTCTTGACGGACCGGGATTGCAATATCCGGCATTCCACAGTTTATTTTAGTACGATGGTGACGCTTATTTTGTTTACAATGCTGCGATGCTGTTTTTGGTTTGTGTAAAGGGCTTTCTGTGTTTTTTTCATTCGAGAGTTTATTTATGTGTGAGAAACCAATGTTTTGACCGTCTAATCCGGTTAGATAAACTGTTTCAACTTTAGTGAAGAAATATTGTTTTGTGTTATATTTTAATTGTATGACAATGATTATTGTGTCTTTGGTCATATTCGGTACATTATTAGCAGCACATTTGAGCTATGAGTACAATAATTGCATTACATCCAAATGATGGTCAAATCTGGAGAAAAGACAAACGAGTATTTTACTACAGAGGATTTCTGTATATCTTCATATTTCCTACCATGTAAAAAAAAAACGGTGAAACAAAACTAAATTGACTTGCCCTTCTAACATCTACGTTACCTTCGCTACTTCCTTATGTTCCTGAAAGTTGTTCCTGAAAATAGTGCCAATCCCTAATATTTCACAACGTCGAAATCTTCAACGGTGAACTAGCGGTATTTTTTCTACTGTTACAAACGATGTTTTCTATATTAACAATTCATTTAACCTGCAAATATTAGCAATCTATAGCTTAAGAAAGAATAAACTACGATCACAAAATTAGACTAACCCATTGAAACACTTATTACAAAAGCGGATTTAAGAGTGTGTATTCCGTCCACTAGCGCCACCAATCGTCTTTTATTAATTGTGGTAAATTTAAGACACGTAGATAAAAAACCGCTCTGCACTGAAGAAATGTATCTATTATTTTTTGACAGCTATTTTTAATACATAACTCATGGCTAAATAGCCAAAACGGCAATTATTGCTAAAAGTGGCCACTTTTAGCAAAAATATCGACTTTGGCAACTATTTATGTTCTAAAGTACAAAACATAACTCTCAAAACATAATAAATACATTTCTTCAGTGCACTACAGAGCGGTTTTTTATCTACGTGTCTTAAATTTACCACAAATAATAAAAAACGATTGGCGGCGCTAGTGGACGGAATACACGCTCTTAAGGCTAGGAATTCTCTACCAGTCAACCAAGGGTGGTGAAGAGCTAACAGTACTGGTACTGGTATGGTACTGATACCATAGATGATGGTGATGATGATGACAAAAATGGCTGCTATAAACTCCACTTTTTTACTACACGTGCTTTATTAATAGCAATATACTGTTTGACATACATAAGTAATTACGCTATTCATATTCAACAGGCACTTACAAGTCATCAATTCCATGATTTTTGCTGGAAGTAAACTCAACTTTGACTTAAACACGTCTTTTTACAAGAACTTTACTGTGGCTGTTACCTACTAGTATAAGTTGTTTTAGTGTTCAATCAAGAATTAGGGATGATCTACCGCAGCAACGAAGAAGTCATAAATCTCCCACTATAGACACTACTATATCCCTACTAATATTATAAATGTGAATGCATGTTTGTTTGTTACGCTTTCACGTGAAAATTTTCGATCAGCTCACGTGTCCTTTTTTTTTTTTTAGGGATGGGAAATCATCCAATGACTCCTCCCGCTCTGGGTGTAGCGGGAGGGAGTGTCAGACTTCTACTGACTAAAACCCATCCATGTTCCTTCATTGCCCTTTGTGTTCCGGAGCCACGGTGTCTCTTGCGAATAATCCCGCGACTCCGGCAGGCGTCGGCCCTTTCGGGCCCCTCTGTGTTGCTGACTCTCTTTGAGGCGCGCGTGGAACACTAACGCGCCGTCGACACGGCCTGTCGTCACTAGACGGACGGACGGCGAGCCACCCATAGCTCGCCGTCCACAGGCCCGCGCCTACGGTGGCCGGAGGTCACCAGGTGGCCCCCGACGCCCGCGGCGTCCACCACGGCGGCTGGGACGAGAGGGTCTCCTCTCCCGCTCCGCCACCTCCTTCGCTAGCATGACTGCTTCGCAGAAGGAGGCAACGGCGTCCCATTCCGTCTCGCTCCGGACCATGGCTTGGACCAGGGCCGGACGCGAGAGGTCGCCGCCAATCGCCGTTTCGAGGACACGGCGGTGCGCCGCCCAAGCGGGGCACACCTGCACAGTGTGCTCTACCGTGTCCTCCGGTCGATCCTCGCAGAGGTCACGTGTCCTGACGCGGGTTTTACATTTTATACCCATCCCAAGAAAAGTGCTCAACGCCGCTAAAGATGTTTTCACGTCAAAAATAATTCAAAAGCAGGCGAAGCCGCGGGCAACAGCGAGTACTATATTTTATTTATTTTCTACCTGCTAACAAATATGTGTCTTATGTCTCTCTTAATGTAACTGCACGAGATGTAGGGGAACTATAAGCGGATCGTCCGCATAACTCAGGTGAGACGACGAAACTTCCGCAGTTGCTCGCCTCGGGATCATAATAATTTCACTGGTCTACGCTTTCCGACAAAATATAAAAAACACTAATCACTGTGTAAACTGAAGCATTAATAAATTATTTGTATTTATTTGTATTTGTATTTGTATAAGTGGCAGAGGAGACAATTTAAATGTTATTTGTCATTTAAATGATTATTTGACGTTTTTATGTTTGAAAACGTCACTTACGTATTGTGATTGAAATGGTTAGGCACTTTATTTTAAAAATTAGACATTTCTATTCCATTGGAAGATAAAAGATTAGATAAAGATATTAGTGCCGAGTGTAAGGTTGGGAAAATATGCGCCACATTCGTGAAAAACTACCATGTCACTGAGCATAACGCCGGAACTTGTGTGCGAGACAGAGCCACAGCGCTGTTCACAGAGACAGCCAGTGTTACTACGTTATTTATTTACTACGTTAAGCAGCTAGCTACTTTCAAACACAAAACATTTTCGCCAAGCAATTTATTAGCAGGATTTAAAAACTTTCCTTTTCATCCTTCGGGCAACAAACTAACGCCAAAACAAGATCTTACAACTCTCCATTCGCTTCTGGATCTGGATAAAACTAAACTTAAAAGGACATAAATCTAAAATTAAATTAAGGAACGAGTCTTGAAACCCAAACCTCGTCTTAAAACCCATTCAGAAGCCAAGACAAAGAACATAAAACATCTTTTCAGAGCCATATCTCAGTTGTCTCCAAACCAGAAATACCTGTCCCGAGAACAATCTAGAACAAGATACTAGATTGTACTCTTGAGCAGTGGTTCAGACGCTAGAGCAGCGGTTCCTAACATAAAAACATGCGATTGCAAAACAATATCAACCATCACAAACCAACTTAAACTTAGTTTATTTATTGATTAGATACTTAAATAAAACAAGTTAAAATTGTAAGACTGATGTGCAATTTGTGACTAATAAAGATTTATATTTGTAAGTATTTGCAATTGTTTGTAGGTACTGGTAACATTTATTTTGAAGGTCGGGGTAAAATCAGATTTCCTAATAGGCCATAGGGATAACAATATTGAAAAGGTTAGGAACCACTGATCTTGAGCATTTACTCAAATGTATATGCACTTTATACTATTGTCCTCATGAGTAGCGAATATATTTATATTCGTTCAAAGTTGTTGGAACGTTTGCAGGCAATAAACTAAGAGTGCCGAGTGAAATGCAGCAGCGCTAAAATTAATTCGCTAAATACTATTCAATGCAGTGTGGGATTAGGCTGGCTGCAGTCTGCCTGTTTGGTTAAATACCACTCAGTTTAGTTACGAAAAATTAAAAAAGGAAAACTGTTTGTTTGCGACAAGCATGCTGCACAGTTAAAAATAATAAAAACAAAATGAATAACATAAATATACAAGTTGGGAAGATATGCAACACATCCACGCAAAACGAACAACGCTTACTGAATAACGTCAACCATAATGAACATTTTTAATAGGCTTGTCCACGGAAAAATATTAATTAGTCCGTCAGTTAGCTTATCAAAAAATATTTGTTATAATATCATCTTGTTAACGAAATAGTGACGAGCATGGTAATCGAAATATTCTAGATAGCTTTAGACAGTTTAGCTTTTCAGTAATGAGCAAAGAAGGTAGGGGAAGCTCATAAATCAGATAAAATAACCGTGTTATTTAAAAGGGCTGCTTTTCGTGACTTACCCTCGAAAGCTGGAAAGTCTGCCTCAATGCAGTTGATGAGATTTATTTAAAAAATGCTATCCTGTCAGTCACTGCTGTCACAAGCCAAATACAGCAATAATCTATACTATAATTATATTATATATATTATATATCTATACTAATATTATAAAGCAGAAGAGTTTGTTTGTTTGTTTGTTTATTTGTTTGTTTGTTTGGTTGAACGCGCTAATCTCAGGAACTACTGGTCCGATTTGAAAAATTCTTTCAGTGTTAGATAGCCCATTTATCGAGGAAGGCTATAGGCTATATATCATCACGCTAAGACCAATAGGAGCGGAGCAGTAATGTAAAATGTTACGCAGACGACGTTGCACGGGTCAGCTAGTAATATCATAAAGCAGAAGAGTTTGTTTGTTTGTATGTTTGTTCGTTTGTTTGTTTGGTCGAACGCGCTAATCTCAGGAACTGCTGGTTCGTTTTAAAAATTCTTTCAGTGTTAGATAGCCCATTTACCGAGGAAGGCTATAGGCTATATATTATTACGCTAAGACAAATAGGAGCGGAGCAGTAATGGAAAATGTGACGCAGACGAAGTTGCGCGGGTCAGCTAGTAAACTATATATCGCAGAAGAAAAGGATAATATTAGCACTAAACTATTAGTAAAATTTTCGCCTACTAAGACTACTTGGTAAGCGAAAATTTAAAAAAGAATCCAGCCTGTTACCAGCCTAATAGCTCAGCATAAATAAAATAAAAAATCCTCTCTCAAAAAATCACTTGTTTTCTTTAATCTGCCGCAGAATATTTTTGGAATATAAAATTGCATTTAAAGTATCTGAAAATAAAATCTAGATAATGTTATTACAAATAGCATTAGGCCGTGCCAATTTGCACACATTACGTCTTTGGGAGTCTACACAGGAATCACGAAACGATATTTTATGGATGAATCAACATTTTTTTTCTCTGCTTTAACTTTTTATTTTCGTGATATCTGGAACACGGAGCTCGTTCTCAAATAATAACATTGTAACGTTCATTACGTCCCATAGGACGGTCGTGTATTCTAGAACATACTGAGATTCCTCTGTACCTCTTAAAGCCTGTATTGGACCCGGCTGATATTTGAAAAACATAGACAATCGTCACAGATAGTCGAAATCTGTCACCAGTCTTGCCAAGGAGTTTCGTGTAAGCCCTTTGAAGGCCCTTTGTATGGAGATCTGGGGGACTAAAAAGGCCACTACAGGCGAGTCACATTAGAATCAACAATCTGTAAAAATTTCATTTTCATCTTTATCGCTAACGCATTCAAGGTTGTTTGGGAAAATTTGATAGTGAACGGATAGCATGATTTGCTTTCTGATCCTGCTAAAATGAACTTTTTAGACCCGCCGATAGGCAGTTGTTCCTACGATACTGGTTCTCACTTCAGTTGCCTAAGGTTAGAGTGGAGCCTACTCCAAAATAATTGGGATAAGGCTAAGCAGGTTGGTTGGAACAAGTGAAATGTATCGTATCATCATCATCTGCCTAGCCATGTCCCAGCTATTTTTGGATCTTCTTCCAGTTTTACTGGATACAGCTGAATCCAAACCTTTGTACGGCGTTCGTCACGCAGACTTTGTTGGACTTGAACTGCGTTGAGGTGGCGATTTCGCAGAACAGTAAGTTGAATATAACGATAATCTGCTGCTGGTGTAGCCCTAGGTCTACCCGTAGCTGGACGGCGATCGAATGCTCCAGTCTCTAGGTATCGTCTATAAACTCGTTGCACCGGAGATCTGCTGATTCGAAGACTTGAGCGACCTCACGTTGCACAATGCCTGCTTGAAGTAATGCTACAGCTTGAGCTGCTTCATGAGGTGTCGTATCCATTAGTAATCGAAAAAAGTAGCAAAAATACACGCGTCTAAGCAAACGATGGACAAAAATTAAAGAAATATCCGACTACCCTCATTGTAGAAAAAAAGAACGCTAATCGCAAACTCTATTGAAAACAGAGCAAATCGTTAGCATTGTGTTTGTTGCTTGATTACTTTCGAATTAATTTATAATCATCTGAATCAGCATGAAACGCACTTTTTGTAGGTATAACTTGATAGTTGTAAGTTTTATACTTTTTGAGAAAATCGAATCAGAGTTCCTAGGTAGCGGGTGGCTCGGTTTATTTGCTGTCCAGTGTAGATTATATGAAACCTGTAATCAGCGCCATCTATCACAATATACTGACACTAAACAAGACAACAAGCTTCCAATTTTCACCGCAAATGACGGATGGCAGTATGTTGACAGACTACAGAATACAGAGCTATTCCTACAAATAATATACCGGGCCATGTAGATATATTATGTATCTTAGATGGTGCATGCAGCATAATCTTAGTTCTAAAATACTTACACAAGCTAGTCAGACAAACTCCAGACACGTAGGTAAGCTTATAATTGCTGTAACAACTAGAAATCTAGTTAAGGTCATAGACGATACGCATAACTGTAAACGTGGTCGGTTCTATGAGAAAATAATCAACAAGCTAATAAAGATATTATCGTTGATAATAGTATCATAATAATCTCGACACTATACATATTTATTTAGAAATTTATGATGTCTTATCTTTATGATAACAGCTGTTAATTAAGAGGCAGGTGTATCTTGATTGTTTGACAATGCAAATTTCAAAAATTATTTGAGTCATCTTGGTGAAAGCATTGGTCGGCTTTAGCCTCTGGCTCTTTGCGTTATAGTGGGTTCACACATTACAGACTTTTGTTAGATATGTTATAGTCAGAGGTCGATATGCAATCTCTTCCCGGTATTACTAGTTTAACCAAAGCCTTTGGGCCCGAAATAAATTCCATTTTCAGCCTTTGACAGAGGTATTTTGGTCAAACCTAGAAGTTCCTAACTTTTCAGTCAAACGTCGAAAGAAAAATAATCTGTTTCGCGCTTTGCCTAGTCGATCATAGAAGCGACTGACAGACTCGGTCAGACGTCGATCGGTACTGTACTTGTAACATGCTTAAACTTGTAGAAAAATAGAGAACTTTCTTAATATCGAAGATGTACCCGACGTTCTGCTATATCTAAGAGAAATCAGTGCAAAATATTCTAAATGTGAGGGACAGGGCTTTATAAAATGCCAATGCAATAAAATGCTCTTCAAAATTAATTAAATGTAAACGATCTAATGTATTATGCAATTCTTAATGTCATAATGCCTAACCATGTGAGAATAAATACAATTTTAATAACGATAATATTTAAAACAATAAACCATTCATTAAAACTTGTCAAACCCCGATTTTTTGAAATTAAGTTTAGACGTGTGCCTGACCAAATTAGTCTCTTCTAGGTTTGATTAAAATTCTTCAGTCAACTGTCGAAAAACGTCATTTATTTGAGCTTTGTGCTTGCTTATTCGGGCCTTTTTGCATTGAAAACGCTACCTCCGCCCGCGACCCCTTATGTTCAACACGGCGATGTTATACGATGTCCTGCCGATGACCGCCGACTTCTTCGCAAAATATTTGTAGTTGATCTACTGAACTGTTTTCTTTGAGACAGTTGATTTCATCTATGTTACATTTTATTGTTACGTTTTACAGCAGAAACTGAAAACATTGCAGACGTGGCGGGAGACTTAGTTTTAATGTAGTGATCTTGTTTTTATAGCATAACTAGCTGTTTCCCGCGGCTTCGCTCCCGTTTAACCCGCATAGTTCCCATTCCCGTGGATAAAAAATATCCTATGTCCGTCTCCTGGTTCTAAACTACCTCCCCTCCAATTTTCAGCCAAATCGGTTCAGCCGTTCTTGAGTTATAAATAGTGTAACTAACACGACTTTCTTTTATAAATATAGATATAGCGATGAGAAAAAAGTAAGTTAACATGGCAGTAACAGAAAATCTTGAAATCAAAGCATTTATTACAATCACACCGCCATTTACTTTGCGCCATTAGCTTTTGAATTTTCTGGGAGTCGGTTCCGAAGCGTAGATCCCTATATTTACACTACTATTGTTGTTTCTCTATGTTACAACAATATAAAAAAAAACAATGTATTACAAGTATAGATAACTTAATAACAAAAATAAGCTACAAACGTTCCATTTCAGATATGATCACATTTGTAAAAATGAGGGCCAATATAGCTCTAAAACATAGGCACTTCTTAAAAGTGTCCAATTTTATTATTATTTTAATTCCAGTCTTCTATCTCCTTTGTATTTCCCCATTTAACTAGAAAAATGTACAATGTCCAGTAAAAGAGTGAGAGTTGTATTTTGAGGTTGGCACTAGTCACTAGTCGTAGTAGAAGATGAAAGTGACTTTAACGGATTAAGATTAAGATGAAGATTAAGAAGACAAATAGAATTAAAAAAACCGGAGAAGTGCGAGTCGGACTCGCGCGCCGAGTGTTCCGTACAAACCAGTAGGTATTATATTATAAGATTTACGATTTATGACGTATTCAAAAAAAACTACTAACTAGATCTCGTTCAAACCAATTTTCGCTGGTAGTTTACATGGTAATGTACATCATATATTTTTTTTAGTTTTATCATTCTCTTATTTTAGAAGTTAAGGGGGGGGGACACATTTTACCACTTTGGAAGTGTCTCTCGCGCAAACTATTCAGTTTAGAAAAAAATTATATTTGAAACCTCAATATCATTTTTGTAGACCTACTATCCATAGATACCCCACACGTATGGGTTTGAAGAAAAAAAAATATTTGGAGTTTCAGTTCTAAGTATCCCCTGAAATTTACTGTTTTTTCTGTTTTTGTGTAAAAATCTTTATGCGGTTCACAATATACTTCTTCTTACCAAATTTCCACAACAGCATAGGTCTTATAGTTTCGGAGAAAAGTGGCTGTGACATACGGAAGGAATGACAGACAGACAGACAGACATGACGAATCTTTATAGATTCGTCATGTCTGTCTGTCTGTCTGTTCCGTTTTTGCCATTTGGCTACGGAACCCTAAAAATGAGTGAGCCATTATTAGTTTTTCAAAACTATTGTTTGATAATGTAAAAACATAACTAAAACCTACCTACGTCAATAACCTAAATTAACCGACATACTTACGTAAATAACTTAATAATAGCAAATCATGTACGTAAATAACTACCTGTAAAAAAATAATTATTACTCATTATCATAACGCATGACGTGGTTTAATCATCAAGGAGCAATTTATTTGCATTGTTTTGATTTTTCGTGAGTGTCATCTTTTTCCCGTTGTTTCTTTTATTGGCCATTGATATTTTAAACAACCGTTCCGCGATTTCTTTTCAAAAATGTGACAGAGGTCTAGCTCCGAAAACGTCCCGTAGGACTCTGCGGTGTTCAAAGGCAAGCTTTTCTGCACAAATTCGATGTTAATAAAAAAAATATATTAGACAACCCAAAAATCTAGCCCTCCAAAATACGATTACCTTTCAGTTCGTACAATTTTCAAAATGTTTTATGCTGTAATTAGGAAATGAGATTGAAAATGGTTTTTCGATCAATCAAAAAAATTTCAATATTTTTTTTGATCGGGAATATGATATTATTTCGTATTTTCACTTTCACTTGCCACTAGAACAAAAATGTATCCCTCACACATATTTGTTTTGGGCTTAAATTCAATATTTTGACCATTTCCAATTGATTCTCAAACAGCCAAAATTCTGATAAAAGGCCGTTGAGCCAGACCTAAGGTTTGACTTATACACAGCGTGAAATAAAAAAAAAAATCTATTACACAGTTTATGGAAGTCTGTATCGTGTGGGCCACTATTACTGAGTGCTGGCTTTCCAGGGTGCGCGTGCGCCATGGCATTTCGAATCGCAATTGCTTTTTAAACCAACAAGTTTTTTGCAATCTGCATCATTGCTACGGGACAGCGACAACAGTCTACTGAGTATTGTTGCTTGCAAGACTTGATGGGGCACCTGTGGCTGTATGTGATGTGTCGTTGTCAAGTGGATCCAGACTATGGTAGTTATATTGTGTTGTTTGTATTGTTTTGTATCTTTGTCTAAGTCAGTATGTATTATACTAACGTATTTTAAGTAAATACTTACAAACCCTATGGGATATTTTGTCATGATACTAATGTAAATAAATAAATAATTATTATTAATTACACAGAAGACAACAGACACAAATATAATGGCAGGGATTATGTTTAAAGGTCAGCTAGCCCAGAATATGGTTGCCGATTTCTATGATTCTTCTTTAGTTCGATGCTTACTTGCCATTTGGTCCCGTAAAAAATTCATTCAATTCGGCTAAGTAGTTTTTATTTTATGAGCATTTTTGATATTTTTTAAATTTCTGCGTAGACGAAGATGTCGTTCAAGTACCTATCACCACTTAAAAGTGAAAAATAATAAAAACTTTTTACAAAAAAGTATACTTAACCGACTTCCAAACAAAAATTTCGGTTCGATTTAGGGTTTTGATTCTTTGTTTTTTAACACCTACTTCTGAAATTAAGGGTATTTTATACTTTGTAGTGTTTTGTTTGGAAATCGGTTATATTTTTTTGTAAAAAATATTTTTTTAGTAATGTAACTAACGGACTAATTAGATTTTTGCTGTGGACAAGCCTTTTATTAATTACCGAACAGTATTAGTAGCTTCTTAGTTAAATTACGTGTTGATATGATCAATCTTATTTAACTCGCGGTAAGTAGGCACTTAGGTACTAGTGGCATGTAATTACACATACCTACCTACTCTTGATAATTAGATACAAGAAACTGTTAATTTATTAAATTACAATGTTTACAGTATCTACATTATGTACTTGCGTATAAAAACAAAATAAATCATTGGACATCAAAAAATACTTAATCCACATCGCTGTCAATGGCAAAAGTTCCCAGAATAAAATCATAATGCAATGCAAAGTTCATGATTTACGAGCTGCAATTTTTTAACTAGTGAACAACATATTTTACCTTTTTCATCTGACCATAGATATTTGCTAATTTTGCACATCGAAATAATTACTCAGTTTACGTTAATAAAAGGTATCTACTCAACTTAATTTTAAAGTTTTGAATCGACAATTAGGCACCCTAGTACCTACCTAATTACAAGCAAAAAAATTAATATATGTAAAACTAATGTCCCTGACGCACGCGTTACAATTTTTTATCTCCCATTTTTTATAGTTGTTTTTATTTGTGTATGTATTTTGAATTAATGTAATGTGCGTCTGTCTGGGAGGAATAAACTATTTGTCTTTCTTTCTTTATTTATTTATTTAACAATTTATTTACACACACATATAGATTAAAAAAAGGAAACGGAAAAATTGGTAACAAAGATGAAAACTTTCTTTAAACCAAATTGTTTTTTCTTATAGTGCTCAAATATTTTCCACCTGGTGACCTGCGGCCACCGTAGGCGCGGGCCTGTGGACGGCGAGCCATGGGTGGCTCGCCGTCCGTCCGTCTAGTGATTACAGGCCGCGTCGACGGCCCGTTAGTGTTCCACGCGCGCCTCAAAGAGAGTCAGCACACAGAAGGGCCCGAAAGAGCCGACGCCTGCCGGAGTTGCGGGACTATTCGAAAGAGATACCGTGGCTCCGGAACACAAAAGGCTGAAGGAACATGGATGGGTATTAGTCAGTAGAAGTCTGACACTCCCTCCCGCTCCGCCCAGAGCGGGAGAAGTCATTTGATGATTGCTAAAAAAAAGAAATGCATCCTAACCTATCCGAGTTGGAGTGCCCTAAAGTCCCGATTGCATCCAGTTTCTCCTGATATAACAACCGTTACATACCCAATGTCGATGGCAAATGATGTTATGGCATGTGCTAATAGTCATTAGGCCTAGTAACGTTATGCGAATCAAATTTATGCCAAAACAAATTAGTCTTTAAAATGATTATGCCAACATAAAATGTATGCCTAAAAAAATAATGCCGAAGTATTATTATGCCAAAACAAATTGTGTCAAAATCGTTATGCCGAAGTATATTAGGACAAAGAACATTATGCGAAAAGAAGGGATCCCATCTCAGGAACTATTGGTCCAATTTGAAATATCCTTTCAGTATTAGATGGCCCATGTATCGAGGGAGGATATAGGCTACATATCATCACGCTAAGACTAGAAGGAGCCGAGCATGAATGGAAAATGTGACGCTGACGAAGTTGCGTGGGTCAGCTAGTTATGAATAAGTTTCACTATGGGACCAAAACATCCTTCTATGACGTGCCAATGCGATCATGATTAAGCTCAGAAAAAGGGATAAAGCTATGCGTCTTGTATAACTCTGTCTCCCTCTCACAGCGTATACATGATCGTTTTAAGACGTCATAGTAGGCCAGCTGAAATCGCGAAGAAAGCAACAGCCCCAATGTGCATATAACTCGACCAGAGGGCTTAGTATGAGTTTTTGGGTAGGGAACCCAAAAACGGCAAATGGCAAAAACGGAACCCCTATAGATTCGTCATGTCTGTCTGTCCGTCTGTTTGTCTGTCTGTCCGTCCGTATGTCACAGTCACTTTTCTCCGAAACTATAAGAACTATGCTGTTGAAACTTGGTAAGTAGATGTATTCTGTAAACCGCATTAAGATTTTCACACAAAATTAGAAAAAAAAATAATACATTTTGGGGGTCCCCATACTTAGAACTGAAACTCAAAAAAAAATTTTTGTCATCAACCCCATACGTGGTATCTATGGATAGGTCTTCGAAAATGATATTGAGGTTTCTGATATCATTTTTTTCTAAACTGAACAGTTTGCGAGAGAGACACTTCCAAAGTGGTAAAATGTTTGTCCCCCCTTTATCTTCTAAAATAAAAGAACGATAAAATATAAAAAAATATATGATGTATATTACCATGTAAACTACCAGCGAAAATTGGTTTGAACGAGATCTAGTTAGTAGCTTTTTTCAATACCTACGTCATAAATCGTAAATCGCAACTTTTGCTCATAAGTAATATAATACCTACAGGTTTGTACGGAACCCTCGGTGCGCGAGTTCGACTAGCACTTGGCCGGTTTTTTTAACGTTCTCGATCACGTTAGCGTAAATTCCAATTTGTATTGAAATTGAATAAGCGCCGCCTGGTGAGAATTACGGATATCCTTTTTTTCTCTCTACACTTTGACATAAGCAAACGTTTACGTTAACGCGATCGAGTACGTTAGAAAACTCACACTAAGCCCTCTGATTTACTGAACAGCTGTTTTTGGGGTTGGTTCATAATGATGAGTTTTCACTTCACCCCTTTTCCGAGAATGCGTTTGTTATGTTACAGGTCGCGTCACATAAAAAGAACGCTGCATGAAAGTGGGAGGGGGGTGTTTGCGCATGGGTACACTCGCGCACGAAAGTACTAGGCCTATAGTTTTATGTTTGAACTAGACTTTCGCTCGCGGCGTCGTATATTGCCTTTTGCGTTTGACCTTGTGGAACCTTGTCAAAGACACACTTCGCATATAACCATTTTTTGTACCTGTATTTATTTTTTTCCCTCTCAATACGTAGAGTTTTCACAATATTGTGTTCGTATGTACAATTTTATATTTTAATTTTAAGGGTGTGAGCCTGGAGTTCTGTCATACAGGTCCCGTGCCCAGTATAGACTCCAGCTCTCACAAGGGTTTGAATTTATAATGTAACTTTAATGCTATGTTCCAAATTGTACCTTTTTGAGAGAAATAAAAAATATATTATTATATTATTATTATTATATTGGTTATTGGTAGGTAAATTGAATAATTATATATGCTGGAATATCATTAAATTGAATTAAAGACATGTTTGATTCAGTGTAGAATGTTTAATCTAATTACCAAAACTTAAATAAATGTTTTTTACTATTTTATTTTCGAATCTTTTTAACCTTTGCCTCTGCAGTCCGTTTCAAGCATTGTTTTAAATTATCAACTGCATTATTATCAGCCTCTCTCTTCATAAAACAATATACGTCATATATCGACGACACGGTTGGCGCAGTGGTTGAGCGATTGACTGCCGCGCAGCATGTCGCGGGTTCGATTCCCGCACGGAACAAATGTTTGTACGACCTACAAGTATTTGTTCCGAGTCTGGGTGTTTTTCTATCTATAATATGTATGTATTTACAAAAAAAAAATATGTATATATGTAGTTTATCAGCCATCTCGTTACCATAACACAATCATTAGGTTGCTTAGCTTGGGACTATATGGCGTTGTGTGAAATGTCCAAGGATATTATTATTATTATTTCATTTATTTATTTTTTGTACATATTTTCTACATTTTTAAATATTTGTATAAAACTAAAAAAGAAACAACATTTAAAAATATAAAAAATAGTAGCCCGTCGGCATCGGGAACAGGGTCCAAGCTACCGGTGGTCAGGGCTCCCGAGAGAGGAACCTCCTCACAATACGCGCCGTGTCCAGGAGTACTGCTTTCTGGATCAAGGCCTTGATCCAGCTGCCCAACGAGAGCCTCTTGAGGTGTTGGTCGAGGCTCTTGGCAATTATGCCATTGGCCGTCACCACTATCGGCACAATGACTGCTGTGTTCACATCCCACATGTCGACAACCTCGCGAGCCAAGTCAAGATACTTACTTTGTTTCTCTTTCTCAGACTTCACGAGGTTCTCGTCATGAGGGACTGCTATATCAACAATCATTGCGCGACGCTCTAGTCGGTCTATCACCACTATGTCAGGCTTATTAGCAACAATAGTCCTGTCAGTGATGATAGACCAATCCCAGTACAACGTGCAATTGCCATTTTCGAGAACTGGGTCGGGCACATACTTAAAGTACGGTACTTCCGATTCCACAAGATTGTACTTCAAAGCAAGTTGCTGGTGAATGATCCTGGCTACAAGGTTGTGTCTGTGCAAATAGTCTCCGTTAGCCAGACTAGAACAACCGGAAATAATGTGGCGGATGGATTCCCCGGATCGGTGACATGCCCGACATATGTCAACCGTACCGTCCTTCACAATGTATTTCCGGTAGTTGTTCGTCATCATAACTTCGTCCATGATCGCACAGACAAAACCTTCGGTTTCCCCAAAGAGGTCACCAAAACGCAGCCAGGCTACGGACGCTAAAAAGTCTACATCGGGCCCATGTAGGACCCGATAAAAGCGTCCGTGAAGCTCCTTGCTCTGCCATACTTCCCTGCGGTCGTTAGTATCTAATACCACAGGTTTGCGCCAGTTCTCGTTAGCCAAGGAGAGCGCGGTAAGGCCTTTGTCCACCGCTACCACATCTCGATGCATACCCACGTCGGCCTCTAGGAAGTATTCCCTAAGGCTGCATACCTCACGGTTGTGCAGGGTCTTAGCATTTAAGAAGCCACGACCCCCGCACTTCCGCGGGATATACAGCCTCATCACCGATGACCGTGGGTGATGCATCCGATTTGCGGTAAGCAGTGATCGTACCCTTCTATCCAGGGCGTCAAGTTCTGTCTGAGTCCATTTGAGTATGCCAAAAGAGTACATCAAAACTGGCATGACCCAACCGTTGAAGGCGCGCACCTTGTTTCCGCCTGATAAAAGACTGTTAAGTACTTTATTCAGGCGGCCAAAGAAGCGCTCCTTCAACGATTGTTTCATATCACCAGCATTGATGCCTAACGCTTCCGACATACCCAAATACTTGTAAGTTTCGGTTGAGGAGAGGGAACTTAGGTGTATGGAATCCGAGAGTTGTGTTCCCACGGATTCCATAATCTCCCCTCGCTTTACATGCATGACCGCACATTTATCCACACCAAATTCCATCCTGATGGCGCTACTGAAGTTTTCTGTTACCTTCAGTAGCTTCATCAGTTGCAAGTTGTTAGGAGCAAATAGTTTCAAGTCATCCATATAAAGGAGGTGCGATATGACCTGACCACCTCTTCTCAACCGGAAGCCTTGCCCCGAACCCTCCAGCAATGTACTGAGAGGGTTGAGGGCAAGACAAAACCACAGTGGACTCAGACTGTCGCCCTGAAATATGCCACGCTCGATCCTTATCGGGTCGCTGTTCACTTGGGTTTGTCGACACCCTGGATAGCGAAGGACCGTCCTCCACTGCCCCATACACGACATCAGGAAGGTGCGTAGAATTGCATTAACTTTATACAGCTCCAGCACCCTCATGAGCCATGTATGTGGCACTGAGTCATAGGCCTTCTTATAATCTATCCAGCATGTCGACAGATCCCTTCGGGAACGACGAACCTGTTGGCTAATGGCAATGTCAATGAGGAGCAGCTCCTTAGTACCGCGGGACCCGTTCCTACATCCATTTTGAGAGGCAGACATAATTGAATTACTATCAATATGATGATTTATCTTAGCTCTCAAAATGGATGTAAGAACTTTATAGACCGTCGGTAAACACGTGATCGGTCTATAATTTTTAGGTTCCGCGGTACTACCTGATTTATGAAGCAGGTGGGTTATTCCTGTAGTTAGGAACTGGGGCAGTGACCCTGACTCTAAGGCAGACTGGAATTGAGATGCCAAGCGAGCGTGCGATCCTTGAAACCATTTTATCCAGAAGTTGTGCAGCCCGTCCGGTCCTGGCGATTTCCAGTTAGGCAACGGATGGACTGCACGAGCTACATCTAGGGGGCTGATGGTAATTGCCCCCATTTCTGGTATCGGATCGCACGCGCGTTCGACCTCCCGAGTCCAATCGCCCTCGGTATGACTGACAGGTACCGACCAGATGCTGCCCCAGAATGAACACATGGCGTCATCATCCGGTAGGCGCGTATCAGTCACACCTTGGTCAGGTCGCTCCCAAGTCCTATAAACCCACCTCTCATTGCTTTGGAATGTGCGATTTTGAGTATATCGCTCCACTCGCCGCTTGTACCGACGTATACGGTTTGCCCATGCATAGATTTTCTGCTTCAGGAAGTCGATACGCTCTGTGACGCGGGTCAGATAATCCCGAGGACTGATGTCAGTCCCCGACCGCCTCACAAAGCGCATCACTCTACGGCGAGTGTTGCCCTCCCTGAAGCAGATAAGTTTGCCAATGAGTGCTCTAGCCTCACCGATACGACGCTCGATCCTGCACTGCCAAGCTGGTACGGCTGGTCGTGTAACTCTGTCACTGTTAGGAAATTTGACATGAGCTACACGACATGCCGCTGCAGCCGCACAGTATAGGATCGAGTGGGTATCGGCGAGGTCTTCGCTGCTAGCAAAATAACTTGCTAGTTGCGAATCTAGAGCACACACCAGCGCCCTATTTTTCTTGTGCATGGGCAAACGAGGTAGCCGAGGCCTAAGCTCTGGCGGTGTGGAGCGATACTCTCGGAAAGCATCCTCCAAAGCACTCCTCAATCGCTCATTGCACTGGGTACTCACGGATATAGCCCCGCCATCATCATCTTCACCGACGCAGTCGGGTCGCGGTGGAACACTAACACTGGGTTGTATTTGCACCGCGGCCGGGGGCGAAGCTGGTGAGACGCGGCTATTCCGTGATTCCAGACGCAGTCTATCAAGTACGGCTTCATCCAACATACGGTTACGCTGAATGACCCGCACCTGATCCGATAGTCGTTGGGCTGAAACGTTGACAGCTGGCTCAAGTACCTGAAACAGAGAGAGCATCCGACCACGGTACGCAGTCAGGTTAGTTCCCCCCTCTGTAGCCCCATAGTATGAGCGCATGACATTTTCGTTGATGGATTGAGTCCATCGCATGCGCTGCACACTTCCACCGATAGCGGGGACCCTGTCAGAGACCGGTGGGCCTCGAGGTCCCAAGCTGGCCGGTATTCGTCGCTCGAGCTCGACGCAACTGCAGCTACCGGAATCTCTGGACTCGCGGCTGGCGCAGGTCCCGGCGGCTGCAAGGCGGAGCTGAGCGACGAACCCGAAGGTGTTGGATGTGTGTTGTTGTCTCGTGCCCGGCTTCGTGTCAGCATTTTATTTTCGTTGTTAAGTTGTCATGTTGTATCAGTTTTTCTTGTTAGTTATTATTTTTTTTTTTTTATATAGTTCTATTTTTTTCTTGGTGGTTTGGTTGTGAAAAACATTTTTAATTATTATTATTATATAATTTTTCTCTCTATTCGATATAAAACTTTTGTGCGCGATGAAATTTTGAGAACGAACGTGACGTGGACACGGAGCGGGAAACAAAGGTCGACTGACGAACCAATAGCGCACCGGCGATCACACGGCGCGCCCCGCGCCCCACCTCATACCACCAAATAGATCGATAAATCGCCTAATGCGCAGCTTCACCGCCAGCGTTCTTTTTACATGACGCGACCTGCCGGTCGATTCTGTTGACATCTCACCGTGATCACCTAGGTGGAGTGAACGACAAGTGTGCTGTTATTCTTATCTTGTTTGTATGGTTTGACAGCTCAATTGTCGTTCACTTCGCCTAAGTGTTCACTTCGACATGTTAACAGAATCGTACTACTGTACACGATGTATAAAAGTCATAGTCATCATCATCACTCGTATTAAGAATACCGATAAAATCGAGAAGCTAATCTAAAACACGTATTTATTCAATCCTAGCTTTGTAGGAACTACTGCGTTACTTATACTTGTGCTTTTTCATAGTCACCATTGAAAAGTCCATGTCTGTTATTCAAGTATTTTCATCAAGCCAAAAGAATTCGCCTTGGCAACGCGAAAGACCGCAATGATTAAACGAAAGTGTTACGATGCAATACAAAACAAATTAAGGCGCGTCCCCGAGCAAAACGCAGCGCTAGCCGTTTTTTGTGCAGTTTTTGGAGCTATCTACTCTTTATCCAAAAGAAATATCAACTAATCAAAAATACATTAAATTTCTACATAACTATGTAATTTCTACTAAGTATAATGTTTAAGTAATTTAATCTCCTCACAACAGTCACAACGAAACCACAGAAATGAGAAAAAATTACTGAAAACTTGCATCTTCTCGAAATCTAACGATTATTTTGATTTTGTACTAACACTAATGGATAGGCAATTTAATTATGAACATTTTGGTAGAAGTATTTTTTTCAAACGACCAAAATTAGATTTTATAACGATTTTATTCAACATTCTGAGCGTATTCGCTATTGTATCTCTTGCGCCGTTATTGAGGGAAATGGGAATGGGAACAAATGCTCAAGGTTATTTGGTCAGGGTACGGCCTTAATTTATGTTCTTCTAACAATACTGAATAATTAATTATGTTAAAAAATGTAGTAGTTACTTAGATATGTCACATAATTGCATTTCAAGGTCAAGAAGCCTAAAAGATTTAAGATTTGCAGGTTGAGAAAGTAGATCTGCTGGTAGAAATTTCTTTTGAAATAAGCAGTACCTTTGTGCTCTTTTTTTTGTACAAAATTTTCTTTTTGGGTGTATTGTGTATACTTACATAAAATAGATTGATTAATGCTAAGGTTCAAGTGAATAAACCGAGATGACGCAATGTATGATGGATGTAATCAGCTAAAACATAACCCTCCTTCTGGCGCAGTCGGGTACAAAAAATAATAGTAATTTCCTGTCAAACAATGTAAGCATCTATAAACAATGGTTCTTTTTTTCTCAGAATAATTCATAGGTACAAAGTTCTCTCGCAAATTTACAAACATTGATCCCAGCATAAATACTAGGTAATCCACGCAATTTAAAACGTTTTTTATTCAATCTTGAATCATTCTTAATGATGTTATGTAGGAAAACGACAATCCACAGTTTTTTAATGTCACTTTTCAACTAACTTATGTATTTCAGAGTTTCCTGAACTCTTTTTCTTATAATTCAAAGACTCGCGCTTGACCACAATCTCACACGATGGAAATATAATATATGCTGTGGTCGATGGTAGAGTCTTTTTAAAGCAGGCAGTGGATTCCACTTAGCTGAACGTACAGACGCCAGCACACCAAGCCACAACAAGCAACAAATTCTTCAGTAGACTTTCAATTTTACCCCGAATGTTATAAGGCTCAAATTTGATTGGGGAAATTTTACAGTTTTGGATAGCCTGATGTGCTGGCGACTTTACAATGAAAGTATTCCCAAAACGTTTTGTGCGCATGGGTGCCACAGAACTAAAGTCACCGACATTGCACGTATAATCAGTATGCTGAAGTGGAATTGGGTCGGCCATATCTGTAGACGGACAGACGGTCGATGGTGCAGACGCGTGTTAGAGTGGTTTTTTTTTAGGGATGAGAAATCATCCAATGACTTCTCCCGCTGTGGGTGGAGCGGGAGGGAGTGTCAGACTTCTACTGACTAAAACCCATCCATGTTTCTTCATGTGCCCTTTGTGTTCCGGAGCCGGGTATCTCTTTCAAATAGTCCCGCAACTTCGGCCCTTTCGGGCCCCTCTATGTGCTGTCTACTCTCTTTGAGGCGCGCGTGGAACACTAACGCGCCGTCGGCACGGCCTGTCGTCATTAGACGGACGGACGGCGAGGCACCCATAGCTCGCCGTCCACAGGCCCGCGCCTACGGTGGCCGGAGGTCACCAGGTGGCCTCCGACGCCCGCGGCGTCTACCACGGCGGCCGGGACGAGAGGATCTCTCCCTCTCCCACTCCTCCACCTCCTTCTTTAGCATGACTGCTTCGCAGAAGGAGGTGGCGGGGAGTGGCACGCCCTGCGGTACGATGGGTCGATGATTTAAAGAAGGTGGTTGGCAGCGGATGGATGTGGACTGCTTAATAGCGGGATGGTTGGCGTTCTTTGGGGAAGGCTTACGATCAGCAGTGGACGGCGATCGGCTGAAATGATGAAGGTGCACTGGGCTGGGCAGTAGCATATTCATATGACATACAAGTAAACATCACAGACGTTATTAACTTTGAATCGACCTACCTGCATACCTAAATGGGATTTTTTTTTTTTTTTTTTTTACTTGGTATGGGTTTGCTCTTGACTCTAGTCTTGGTCAGAATTGGATTCCTGAAAATGTTTTTTTGAACACAAACCCTATAGGCCTACCGATTGTCAAATTTCACATGATATCATGATTATAAACACAGGGGCCAGGCTTCAGTTTTTTTTAAGTGAAAATTTCTTTAGCGACGTTGAGCACTTTTTTTGGGATGGGTATAAAAATGTAAACTCGCGTCAGGACACGTGACCTAATCGAAAATTCGCGAGAAAAAATCGCGTCAGAACGCGTGACCTGATCGAAAATTCGTAAGACGAACGTTAATGTTCAAGTTTGCACTTTTGTTTTGTCACTATAAACACGACCACAATAGGGAATATGCATGAAAAAAGTATTTATGATCTGAACAGTTTATCTAAAAGTATTCGAAAATATAATACTTACTGTGAAATTGGAATCTAAATTGCTCGAAAAACGAACGAGATACAATTATTTTAAACAAATATATCTGTCCCTCTCGCGAAAAAGCTTTTTTCTATGGCAGCTGTATAGTCATCGTGTTATTTGACGTCACATTACGTATCGGACTTCTCTTTCTAACTGTAGTCTTTGAAGCTTTATAACTTAATAAATGATGAAGGTATTTAAAAAATAATTTCAGGATTGTTTACTAGAGCTAATAAGTATTTTATTTTGCAAATAAAAAAATTGCATGCATATTCCCTATTGTCATGATTCAGTCATGTGACAATCTGAAACGACTCGTCTGCAAAAGCACTGACTCACAATTTTCTCAAAAAATCCTCTGAAAAATGTAATCCAAATTATAAATACTAGAACATAAATAAGATTGGAAAACCTGCGCTTTGCCAACAAGTAATAAAAACCATTTGTAATGGTATTTAGCTCTTATTTATTGCATGAGACTCGCGGCCATTTTGTTAACGCGTGAACACAATGTGTTATTGTAGGATAAGCAGCTAATTATGAAATGTATAAAAAATACTGACTAAGTGCGAGTCGGGCACGCACTCGATGGATTCCGTACCATAAACCTTTATTTTATTAACCTGTATTTGTTGTTAGAGCGGCAAATAACAATACGAAAAATATGAGCGCATCCTATAATTTTAATTTCATTAAAAAAATATTTTTTATTGTTTTAGCAGGAATAGAATTACACAACCTGTGAAAATTTCAACCGTCTACCTATTACGGTTGTCCGTTGACCATAGATATAATTTTTTATATTTCTGTGCCGGTGACAAACGGACGGACCGACATCGACAGCGCAGGCTTAGTAATAGGGTTTCGAAACCCTAAAAACTCAATTTAAACTCTCAACTTGACGGCACGGTTGGCGCAATGGTTGAGCGATCGGCTGCTGCGCCGCGTGCCGTGGTTTCGATTCCCGCACGTAACAAATATTTGTATGGCCTACAGATAGTTGTTCCGGGTCTGGCTGTTTGTGTATGTGACTTTGTATGTTTGTAAACGCACCCGCGAGCAGCATGAAAGTACGAGAGGCCTAAGTGATAGAACTTGAATGATAAAGAGAAGTAGGCGTAAAGAAGACTCCGATAATGGCGGAGGTAGATAGTAAAAAAAAAACGCACCCACGATACAGGAGAAATTCCTAGTGTGGGGCAAAGTTTTAAAAATAAACTGTCTAACTAATTCGGTTCAATAACGTAAGAACTAAGAACATGATATCTTTTAATATGTATAAATCACGTGTCACGTTGTTTGTCCGCGATGGACTCCTAAACTACTTAACCGATTTTAATTAAATTTACACATCGTGTGCAGTTTGATCAAACTGCTGTTGGATCAAATCTCAATTTATAGCCGCAATATTATTTAGAAGCGATGTAACGCAGACGAAGTTGCGCGGGTCAGCTAGTTATATTATAATAACCGGTACCAGTTGGAGCACACTCTCCATTGTTCGGTTCGACGACGACAGCTCTCTGACGCTTCACGTTACTGGTTCATCGTGTAACAGAATGAACGCAACATCACTTAAGGGGTCATTGTACTCATCATTATGAACATTTTTTTATTATGGGACCAAACCCAAAATCGTGAAATAAAAATCATCTGTTCAGTACTTTTGTCGAGTTATGCGCACATGGCGCGTATGGGGGAGTAGAATTTTTTTTTCGCGATTTCTGTTTTGTCCCATAGTAAAGTCGTTCATAATTATAAGTACAATAATCCCTGAGGTCTTGCGTCATATACAGTCTTGTGTTACATGGGGTACAGTTGCCTGAAATAAAGTATAAATAAAAAAAACTTCTAGCCAATGCCCACACAAAATCAGTCGACGTGGCAAATGTGGCAATGCCATCATGCGTTGTGAGAGAGAGACGGAGCTATACCGAACGAATAGCACTAACCCTTTTTCACAACTAATTCATAGTGGAAATGACACTTCGGAGGTCTTCTGTTTGTTACTCTGCAAGAACAGCCGGCACGTACTAACCGATTTCGCTAGATTAATACCAACATCTCTTAATTGCACAAATTCACCACTTACCTGGAACGAAAATTATCGCTTAACGAATGTGATCAATTTTTAAACACGCGTTTGTTACTGTGATTGTTCGAACAAATTTTCAACAGCTAATCACGTGAATTGCATTTAATTTGTGACACTGATCATTTCTTTGCTGAAAACATGTTGATAGATACGCAAGTTTAAGAGTATATAATCCTTACGGTATTTGACACGGCAGGTTGCCAAAAGTCTAGAAACAATGAGAAAGTGATTTTAACTTTCTTTGAATCAATTAATTTACTGTGTACGGCTTTGGGCAAAATAATCCTGTCGATAGGCATCGAACTCGTTCCGCCATCTTCGCTTGAGACTGCGAATGTCACCGGAAATTTTCTGGGAACCACACTCTATTCAAAATAACATACTGTTAGTGTCTCCGAAGAGTATTGTGCAGTCTAAACGTGAACAAGGCCAGCGGCCCTGACGTAATTCCAACGAGAGTGTTGAGGCAGTGTGCGCCTGAACTGTCTCATGTACTGACACGCTTAATGTTTCGCCTTTAATAAAAGTACGGTACCAAAACCCTGGAAGTTTGTAAATATATATACCTGTGGCCAAAACAGGGGACCGTTTGACTCTGCTCATTACCGTCCAATCGCTATTACCTCCATCCTATGCAAAGTTATGGAAAGGGTACTGAACAGATAGTTTCTGGCCTACCTTTATCACAATGATTTCTTTAATGACCGTCTATATGGCCTTCGCCGGGGACGGTCAACTGGCGATCTGATTCGGATTCTGGCGGAACCATCGAGAAACATGGCGGACCACTTACTGCGCTTGATATCTCGAAGGCCTTTGACAGGGTCTGGCAAGCAGATCTACTCAGCAAGCTTCTTGCTTATGGCATCCCAGCTGATTTTGTAGCTGTATATCGGACTCATACACGATAAGCTCAAAAAAGTCCCATCGCACACTTTATGTGAAACTTTCTTCGAAGTTTCGGCTTTTCACAAATAGATAAGAGAAAATGCGAAAAGTGAGACCCCTATAATCTATACTTATGACTAGGTTCAATTACCCAATAAGCCAAAGAACACAGTAAAATTGTAATATGCCTCTTAAAATAAATTTGTCGTTAAATGGGTTGGTCCATTTAAAGTAAAAAAATCAAATCTAAAAGGCGCGGCGGGCTGCAGATTGAGCAGAGCTGGTCTAGAAGTAATCCCATTCAAAGGGCGTGCATTGTATCGAGCACATACCATAGGTACATATTATACTCATTGATTAGAAGTTCGACGCTCAGTCGGGCCGCTAGTCTCAACCAGCCAACATGTTCCTCCTGCTGCTACCGCTTGTGCTCGTGCTACTCTACTACTACACCACCAGAAACCACGACTACTGGCAAAAACGCAATGTAAAATCCGAAAAACCAATACCAGTCTTCGGAACGCTATACAAAAATTTTATGGGCAAGGAAAGCATCACAGAAAAGTCCGTCGAACTCTACAAAAAGTACCCCAACGAGCCAGTTGTGGGCTTGTACAGAGGAACCACCCCCGCACTCATCATCCGTGACCTGGACATAGTGAGAAGGATCCTGAATGTGGACTTCGCTTATTTCTACCCCAGAGGACTGGGTAGGGATCCGAAAATCGAGCCTATGTTTCTTAATCTTTTCCATGTCGATGGCGACACATGGAAGTTGTTGCGGCAAAGTCTTACATCAACTTTCACGACGGCCAAGCTGAAGAACATGTTTCCGCTGGTGGTGCAGTGCGCGGAGAAGCTGCAGCAAGTCGGCGAGGACATTGTGAAGAAAGGCGGTGACTGTGACGTGCGCGACCTCACAGCGCGCTTCACGACTGAGTTCATCGGCGAATGCGGGTTCGGCATCCAGATGGACACCATCAACGACGAAAACTCCCTTTTCAGAGACCTCGGCAGAAAGATATTTGGCAAAACTTGGAGGGAGTATATCTTAGTAGCATTACATGACCTCTTCCCAGACATCAAAAGCATTGCACAAAAACTGCTGGCCGAGACTGTGTTGATAGACACCATATCTGTTATCTTTCACAACATACGCAAACAGAGGAACAACAAGCCCATTGGACGAAATGACTTTATTGATTTACTTTTGGAACTGCAAGGAAAGGGGAAGATCAAAGGAGAATCGGTGGAGAAGAGAAATGCAGACGGAAAGCCAGAGCTAGTCGAGATGGAGATGGATCTGACGTGCATGGTTGCGCAGGTGTTTATGTTCTTCGTGGCAGGGTTCGAGACGTCTTCGTCAGCGTCAAGCTTCATGTTACATCAGTTAGCGTACCACCCGGAAGAGCAGCGGAATATTCAAGCTGATATCGACCAAGTGCTTGCGAAATACAACAATAAACTGTGTTACGACTCAATAGCTGAGATGAAATCATTGAGTAACGGGTTCAAGGAGGCCATGAGGATATTCCCGTCCCTGGGAACCTTACACAGGGTGTGTGCGAGCAAGTACACGATCCCGGAGCTAGGCATCAGCCTCGACCCTGGTGTTAAGATCATAATTCCGGTGCAGGCTATCCAAAATGATGAGAAGTATTTTGAAAAACCTACTGAGTTCTTACCGGACAGATTCAACGATCCCAACATAGAGAAGCATAAGTTTTCATACCTTCCGTTTGGTGAAGGACCTAGGCAGTGCATTGGTAAGTAGAAACTGCTTTAACTTATTCAGACTTATTCATATATAAAGAAAAACCACGTTTAAATAGAAAATTTAAATAAAGAATTTGAATTTAGAATCATATGTTTAGATTTTTATGTATAAATCGTGGTTTAGAATTTCAAAGGTATTATTCTACAGTAGGATTTTGTAAACATGTCGAAGGGATAACTTAGGCGAAATGAATGACAAGTGAGCTGTCAAACCATACAAACACTATATTCGTGATTCACTTCAATGTTTGCGTTGGTCAAAACTTGCCATAGACGGGGATTTAAATAACAGAAATGCAGGGTGTTCCAGTAGTGCGTGGTGGTTAAGTGTGCCTGTCGTGCCTCACGTGGTGTGGAGATTTTGCTGAAATGGACAGGCACCATAGAAATATATATCTATGACAGGCACCCTTACAGGTGGTGTTCTGTATCTACTATACAAAAAAGAAAAAATATCGATACACGACTGAATAGGTTAATAAAAATAACTTAAAGCAGTCTAATGCAGTAAGTGGCCTTGAATATGTGACTGAACTAAAATAAACGCCAGCAGAAGTATGGAAGAAACTCTGTCTATCTCATTGTTATTTTAATTCCTATTGATTGGTACACGTTAGACCACTATCCCAACTGATCGTAAGCAATGTAAGGTTGAAGATGAAGCACGCTTGCCTAGAAGTAACCTATTCACTCTTGACTTAGAGATTCCCAGGTTGTAGCTATCAGGAAACACCATTTGTTCCCAACGAGTAACACCCTCAAATGTCACACTGTTACTCGATGGGATTTTTTTCTGAAAAAATTCCCAACCGGTCACACTACCAGTCACACTGTTACTCGATGGGAATTTCTTCAGAAAAAAATCCACGATAATATAAGAAAAAAATCGCGACCAATTTCAAGGTAGCGCTCGCCGGCCGCTGCCGCGGCACCGCTCGCTTCGCTCGCTCGGCTCGCGCGTTGTTGGTCACAGTTCTAACCTAACCTAACCTAACCTATAATATTTTTGGTAGTAATATTAATCTTTTAGTTGGATAGAATTTGGTGACCGTTGATCCATTTTGGTGACCGTCTAAATTATACCCCTTTAGTGTGACTGGTTGGGAAATTAGTAATAAAAAGTTCCCATCGAGTAACAGTGTGACTGGTTGGGAATTTTTTCTTAAAAACATTCCCATCGAGTAACAGTGTGACATTTGAGGGTGTTACTCGTTGGGAACAAACGGGAAACACAGAGTCAGGCATGGAATTCCACTCCTTAGCTGTACGCACAATGAATGTGTTTCCAAAACGTTTTGTGCGTGTAGGTGAGATGTCCACCATAGAGCGGTAGCGCATCGCATCGTTTTGTAGTTCGCCGATGAAACGGGCTTGGCGGAATTAAATTATGCAATTTCGTTGCACACTCCCCAAAAAACCGACAGGCCAGCAATTCGGCGTCGACGCTCAAGACTTTGGAGCTTCGCCTTGACGAATCTATCATTGCCGATGATACTTTTGACTCGTTTCTCGATTAACCCAAGGACATCAACCTGGTATCTGGCAGATGTGACCCAAAGACGAGAGCGGTATACAAGATCGAACTTGCACTTGATAAAGTTTCAGCAGCTGTTCCGGTGTAAAATACCGCCTCGCCTTTGTTAAGATTCTCAACTTTTTGGCAGCCACTTGAACCTTTGCCTCCATGAAAGGACCAAAGTTGAGAGTAGATGTTAACGTTACACCAAGAAGCTCAAGTCGATCGGTTATCGGTACATCTCGATAAGATGGAACTGGGTGAAATTGGCTCCTTTTAATGGAAAATAAACATGCCTGAGTCTTAGCAGCATTGAATTTGACCCGATTAGCATCTCCTCACTTAGAGACAGCCCATAAGGACAAGTTCAAGCGCTCAATCATAACCTCCCGGAGAGACCGGATCTCTCAACTGTCACACAGTGCTGTCGTTTTCATACCCAACATTGTTCCTGCTGCATATTAACGATCTGAGGAGCCCTGAGGAGCTCCGGCATTAATATTCAGCAGTCCGGGCGGGCAGCTATCTATAACCACTCGCATAGACCGATCCCTCAAGAAATCTGCAACCCAATCGAAATTTAAAAAAATCTAAAGTCATTTATTCAAATTAGGCTGAGAGCCAGCACTGTTTGAATGTCAAGTTTTACAAAACACAGTCCCCCAAAACGCCCGCCCGTTACCACTTCCTAGTGTTTTAACTGTGGAGAAGAAGTGCTCAACGAACTCCCCAGCATCACATATGTCTGTTACGTTTCAGGAACTAGAATTTATAGAATAAGTAGCATGCAAAGAATGAATACAAAACACAAAAAAGTATCACTTGTTAGCTAGCACACACACAACAACACTACACTACTAGCAACACTTGCTTTGGTGTGTATTTTGTTCTATAGTATCATAATACTATAGAACAAAATACACACCAAACCAAGTGTTGACATGTGTAGATTAATAAACAAATAAGTAAAAAAAAGATTGACCTACAAAGTCAGATAAATAATAAAAAGACAAAAAAAAAACATAAAAAAATCTTAAACTAACTACTTATAGACAAAGAATAATGATAACATGTCTTGCGTTCAACACAGCGACCAATCCGGCGGGCAGACCGAAACAAGGAAGCTTACCAATACGGCTATCGTGCCAGACCCTATCGAAAGCATTCAAGTGTCAAAGGAGACCGCAAGTGTCACCCACTGTTTCTCAATGGCTTCACTCTATGACGTTTTGAAACTATACACCGTAAGGAAACAGTACCTAAAAAAAATATATAGATATGTTTTTAAACTCACCCCAAAAATGTAATAAAGCGTTCCAAACAAATCATTTTTCAAGCAGTTTCATGCAGTGGACAGAATTAATGATCCCGACTGCATCAGACTGCTTAAAAGGTCTCATATTTTACTTTTTTTTTATGATTTCAGTTGCCATTGTTTCTTTGCGTTATATCAGATACTAAACGCAAACCTGAAATATGAACACGCATTTTGTAACACCCTACTCATTAACTCATGTAAACTAACATTTAAATAAAGTTAAAAAAAAAACTGTAATGAAACCCAAACGAATGAATTGTTTTGGTTTGTAATTATAATAAAGCATTGTTCGTCTAATATATGTGGAAATAAGTAGGTAGATATGTAATTAAAGCACCAATTTAATTAGGGTTTCAAACACACCAATTACTGTGCATTTTTTAAGGATAGGAAATCAACAAATGACTTCTTCCACTCTGGGCGGAGCGGAAGAAGTCATTTGTTAATCTTAGTGCCCTTTGCCTTTGCCTATACCAGAATCGCAATCTTGACATTCAAATTAGAGCATTAAATCGTGTGTCGTATTATATAATTGTTCGCGGTATTGCGAACAATGCCGTATTTTTTAACTCGCAAAAACATATAGGTACTTTCCGCTAACCTAGTATCGGAATTTCGTAAGAGAGGTCCCTCCTCAACAGTACGGAACCCTCTGTTGGATTACAAGATAATGCCATTTGGACCCTTTTATGGATTGGTAATCATAAAGGACTCCTCCCACTCTGGGCGAAGCGGAAGAGAGTGTCAGACTCTTACTGACTAAAAGCCATCAGTGTTTCTCCTAGTGCCATGTGCATTCCAGGGCCTCGGTGACTCTTTCGAACAAATTCCGCAACCCTGGCAGACGCCATTTGGACCCTACCGAACCTTAACTCTGTTTCTTCTTCACCAGGTGCTCGTCTAGGCGAGATGCAGTCCCTGGCTGGTCTTGCAGCAATTCTGCACAAGTTCAGCGTGGAACCGGCTGCTAAGTCACGGAGACAACTTAAAGCCAACCCCAGCAGCAACATTGTGCAGTCTGTCGAAGGAGGCGTGCCACTGAAACTGCGACTGAGAAGCAAAGACAGCCATGTTACTGCATAAGTAATACGTCTGCACAAGTTATTTTTTTGGCAGCAGCTTCGTCAGGCGCGGATACAGATACGAGAGCGCAACGTGTGCAATTGCCCCCCTGGGCTTTGACCAATTTAGGTCTGTAACAGCAAATTAGATTTATTTTAATCAGTATTTTTCTGTATTTGTTGGTATATTAAAGACTAATATAAGTCCCCCTCCTTAGCAAAGGAAAAAACCCTTTGCTGTTCAAGTAGGGAACCCCTTAGCAACTACCGAGATCTAGGTCTGGGTTGGCACACATGTGAAAGTCTGAAATTTTCCCAAAGAAACGTACCTACTAACGGAATCCTGGTTATGATCTCCCCGTATTCTATTGTAAATACGTTCAGCCTTGAGGTGTGGTTGACTAACAAATGTCCAAACGTATATACTTTCACATTTTTAATCATATAAGTATTACAATATAATATTTAGGTTTTAAGTTATTATAAAAAGAAAATATCTACAATCACAATCTTATATTTTATTTCTTATTTTTTTTATTTACCTCCATATAAATACCGCGTGTATCTGACATCGACGCACAAACGATTTCTATGGGTCCATGGCATGGTTCTGGACACCCTAGACTTAGAATTTTTCGTCGGCTTTTTTCTCATTATTTCATTTTTCTCAAGGGTTTCTTTACTTTAGACTGCTCATAATCGTTATTCTGACCTAACCCAATGAGATTTTTTGTAAAAAAAGAATTAATTAACTACTTTCACTAAAAAGAGCAATCTGAATAAAACCACAAATGGATATCAGCTCAGCTGAGCTGATACCTATTTGTGGTACCCTTGAAAGAAATAAAAAAAATGAGAAAAGAACCGACGAAAAATTCCAACACTGGGGTGTCCAGAATCATGCCCTGGACCCATGGAAATCGTTTGTGCGTCGATGTCAGATACACGCGGTATAATTCCTAAGGTAAACTTGACTTACATTATCTTATGCCTATCTATAAAATCTTGAAACTAAGGAAAAATACGAACCTTAATGAATAAGTCTGTACTTAGATATTTTTGTATATTATTAAACCTATACTTTGTATAAGGGCTAGGTCGCACTGCGGGTAAACCGCCGCGTTTTTTAATCGTGTATTTTGGTAGTCAAGGAAACTAACAAGCGGCCGCACTTGCGGTTATTTCCCGTAACTGTTTCTCGGACTTTTCGAGCAGTTTCACGATAAGTATTGCGTTTTACAGCGGCGGCAAAAAAACTGTAGTGTGTAATGCCTTAGCCTAATTCAGACTTAGGGCATATGTTGTCCACACATATCCGGGTTTTTTCTTAATTAGGACAAGCCCGCCACACATTCCCAACCACTGCAATTCCTGTAAGCCAGAATCAACAGTGGCGTCCACCAGAAAAACGCCAAAATAATGAAGCCCAACGAGTCCCGGAGAAACGTTTCATCTGTCTTGAATCCCGCAACGAAATTAATCAGAAAAGTACAGTGTAGGAGTCGGAAAAAATATATCCGGGTTACGGGTTTTGGGTATGGAGAAAAACCGGTTACATACGATTTGTTGCTCGCACATCTCCGTATCAGGAAGATACAGATAGTCTGTGTCCTAGAGCACGCTCGGTTGCACGGAGCGCACGCTCTGACAGTGCTATCCGATTTTTATATCCGTGGATGACATTTTGTGCAAGAGCAAAACATCGGATCACAATAGAACATCGGATAGTGTGTGTATCAGCCACCGAATCAGATTACACTGATACCGATTTCCATGATATGTGTGTAGGTACACGGGTGACGGATAGCTCGTCCCTGACGGGTCACACTGAAACGAAAATCTCGGAACTCGGATAGTCCTGACCCGGATATGTGTGGACAGCCCTTAAAAGAACACAACCGTATGTATTATTATCCCAGATGACAATAGTCAGTGGGTCGTCTAAATTTCACAAACATTTTAGAGAAGAAAACAAATGTAATTTGTGGGAGATCCGGAGTCTGAACTAAGCCTAGGCCTGTTTTCAGAGCTCCAGGCCCCCATCACATCGTAAACAGAAAAGAGTAATTATATAATTTTATTGAGTTAAATAATAATTATTATTATTATTTAGCAAATCTATTAAATCACCGCACAGCCTATGTATGTACTCGTATGATGAAACAAACAGAGTAGGTACCTAGCACAAGCTTTGTGTTTTGCTGTAAAATTTCGTTTCTACCGTTTTTCATTCGCACTGATTACACGTTTGTACTGATTTTCGTTAGTACACTGATTACAAACGTGTAATCACTGCGAATGAATAACTGTACACGGATTAAGTAAAGCAAGACATTTACGCATAATAATTGGTCGTAACTGATAACTGCTCAATAAGTGAGTTGCTGCCATGCTGTGTTAATCAGGCGCTCCAACATAGACTAGCAACATATGCAAATTATAAAAATATTGGCCTAGTACTAATTCCACGCGAGGAAAGCAGCTAAACAAGTATTGCAGTTTTCACGAACATACAACATCAAAATCCACGTACAATTCGCCACTCATCTCAAGAAAACCAGTTATTGGTAATTTTATTATATTATTATGATGGTCGAAGCAATTATTGAGCTGTGAATGCCGCAGTAACGGTTAGACACCGCGACGAAGGCACGTACTATAGTCCTATGTACGGTCTGCGCTGATTGTTTAACTATTGTGATTGCTGTGCAGACAGTGAACCTGTTCATGTAACAATATTGTGGTACGTACGAACTTTGGACGAAAGACAAATAAAATACTCAGACAGTGTGAACTATCTCAAAAAATATCGCTATCATTGTCCTAAAAAAAAACCGACCGACCGTCCAAAGTCCAAAGTACAAATTTCACATTGAATCTTACCGTACGCGGGCTATATAACAGATCGGTAAGGTTTCTGCGAGACAAAGTCGAAACACCAGCCATCTAGAACTACGGCATATTTTTATTTCATTCGTTTCTAAATATTGTAATAAGTGCAAGGACTACACAGCTATAAACTTAGGTATGTACACTTATATATATCACTAGCTGACCCGCGCAACTTCGTCTGCGTCACATTATTCATGAATAATATTGCCAAAAAATTAAAAAAAAATTTAGGGGTGGACTACCCCTAACATTTAGGGGGATGAAAAATAGATGTTGGCCGATTCTCATAGATACCGGATAAGCACAAAAAAATTCATCAAAATCGGTCAAGCCGTTTCGGAGGAGTATGGCAACGAAAACTGTGACACGAGAATTTTATATATTAGATATATTTGGCGCGGCGGCGTGGCGGTGTCGGCGTCGCGCGCAAAGAGAGTTTCAGTATCAGTGCTAGTATCGTGATTATAATTTCCATTTGAAACGTAAATAACAATGCATATTTTTGCTGTATCACTACTTACATAGTACAAAGTCGCTTTCTTTGTCCCTATTTCCCTATGTATGCTTAAATATTTAAAACTACGCAACGGATATTGATGAGGTTTTTTTTTAATAGATAGAGTGATTGAAGAGGAAGGTTTATATGTATAATAACATCACAGTTTTTCTGTAGTGTATTTAGTATAAGCATTGCACCCGTGCAAAGCCGGGGCGGGTCGCTACCAATGATTTTTATGTTTTCATAGTGATAAATGCGTTTTCTGAGTTGTCATTGACAGAACTGTATACTAAACAGAAATCGAAAGTTGGTAGGTACTATTGTTAATCTAAAAACAACGTTCTAACTACGCAGTTAAGACTCATAATAATTTACTTTTGAAGTGGAAATCGTCAAAATCGGATTACTAATTGATAAAACTCTTAACGACAATTCGTTAAGAGTTTTATCAATTAGTAAACCACATAACGTAGGTTTGTTTACCCAACAATGAGTTGGTATACGTTATCAAACGTGTTTGACAAGATAGTGTTAAAAATAGCTCCAGTGGCGTCGTGTTGAGCGAGTCCAAAGATTGGCTTCTCACTTTACTTTCAAGTCATTCACTTGTACAAAGTGACTTTGGCGCCATTCCTTTACCACCACAAAGGGGAGGGCTTATAAGAATAAGCCGACTCCTCTTCCATTGTTAAATATTTACAAAGTAATATTATTTAGGAATTTTCATTGACAAAAAGGACAAAGAGTAATAAACTTTGGTTTTAATCATTCAGCTTTAACTAAGTTTTTGTGATGTTAAGTGAGAATTTTATTGTCCTTATAAGAAAAACCGGCCAAGTGCGAGTCGGACTCGGGCACCGAGGGTTCCGTACAAACCTGTAGGTATATTTTATAAGCAAAAGTTGGTTTACGATTTATGAAGTACTTATAAAAAAAAACTACTTACTAGATCTCGTTCGCAAATCAATTTTTGGTGGAAGTTTAAAAGGTAATTTTACATCATAATTTTTTTTTTAGATTTGTCATTCTCTTATTTTAGAAGTTACAGGGGGGAACACACATTTTACCACTTTGAAAGTGTGTCTCTCGTTTATTCAGTTTAGAAAAAAACTGCTATTAGAAACCTCAATATCATTTTTGAAGACCTATTCTTAGATACCCCACACGTATGGGATTGATGAAAAAAAAATTTTTGTGTTTCAGTTCTAAGTATGGAGAACCCCCAAAATTTATTGTTTTTTTTTCTATTTTTGTGTGTAAATCTTAATACGGTTCACTGAATACATCTACCTATCAAGTTTCAACAGCATAGTTCTTATAGTTTCGGAAAAAAAGTGGCTGTAACATACGGACGGACAGACAGACAGACATGACGAATCCATAAAGGTTCTGTTTCTTGCCATTTGGCTACGGAACCCTAAAAAATAAGACATGGTCGACCCCCTATACCCCTATATCCTCTTACGTGATGAATAAATGGCCCCTTTGCAGTTATTAGCAGGTACATTAACTTTCAAATTGTTGCTATCTTCATAGATATTGTTGATTAGAGATGGTTTAAAGATTTAAATGATTCGAATCTGTAAGCGGATCCGATTACTTATCAACTCCTTTCAAATCTTATCGACTCCGAGGACTCGGTACGGAGCGGAATGAATGGTTCAGTAATTAACTTATATAATTATCATTAGTCATAACGTTACAATATAATTGATTAATTAATGTTATTCACTAATCTATTATAATATAAAAATTGCACGTCGCATTCTAAAAAACAACAAGCCCCATCAAAAAGAATGCCTACTTTCTTGTATTTCAATCAAATCCTGAGTTAAAAGAATCAGATATTATGATCCGAAGAACCAACCAGATAACTGGATTTGTATTGAAACAAGCGAATCCGGAGTGATTTGGTTTGAGGGATTCAAAGGAGTCGATAGCGGAGTCGGTACCGATAGCGGAGCCGGATTTAGTGATTTGAATCACTCCCCGAAGTCGAGATTACCCATCTCTAGTCAAATCTGATTTAATTAACATAATGTTAATTAAATCTGATTTAATTAACATAATGATATTTAAATCAGATTTGACTTGAAAACCTTATTTACCTATCACTTTATCACAAGATCTGGGGCCCGAGTCGGCCATTTTTATAAATTTGTCATTCCGACACGATCCCATTGTCATTCCATTGTCATTTTGCTAAAAGTTCGTAATCTGCTAAATTCATAATGGCACGGTCAGAAATAGTGAGAAGTTTGTAAATACTAAATCTGTCATTATGTACGAGATTACCATTCATATGGCTTTCTTTCAATGACGTGTCAGTGGTCGATCATTGGAATATCACAATGACGCCATTGTGATGCCATTATGTTAGTAGATTACCAAACTTTTCAAAATCAACCATTTTGAAATCAGTGATCGACCATTCTGACACTATTGTAATAGCAGACTCGGGCCCCTGTGAATGTGAAAGTTCATGCAGTTACCTTAAAATATTTTTAGGGTCCCGTACCGGTTCTTCGACCGGGCCTCATTCGACTGCGCATTTTTTGTCCGGCTATAACACGTTTTGAGGTTAGGTTCGTATAATTGATTGTTTGGTGGTGCCTCCTTTGGAGGTGCCTCCTGTGCCTTGGCACCACTTCCATGTAGGAAGTGGTGCCTCTCCCCTCCCTCCTCCTGCCAAATTATACTAATGTTTTTATACCTTTTCCCTATTCTAACCTCAAAACTTTGACCGTGGATATCTCCATAACTATGGGGCTCCGCGGGGTGGGGATGGTACAGGGGATAACCTCATCCCTCCCCCCCTCCCCTTGGCTGCATATTATAACCCATGAGAAATAGAATAGAATAGGAGACATTTTATTTGACACGTAGACAGTAGACACAACGCAACAGCGTCAAACAATAAGCCTGTTTAAATTTTCACTCCGTGTGTATTTCCACTGTCTCGTTTTTTTATCTATGCGCTTCAAGTATTTTACTCTAACACAAGACTGTGACTATTAATAAGTTTATCGTTATCACATCATTTCTAAAAATTTCAAATGCAATTTAAATCAACGCGTTTGTATCTATTTTTATCTTGACACACATTGATAACAGTAGGCACAGTAGGTTAACCCTTTATACTATCTTACAAGTTTCTTTCTACTCATATTATCGTACAAGTTTTAATAAACAGCAATACTGTTGTATAAAACTCTAAAAAAATCTGCAAAAAATTGGTAATAGTACATTGTTTGCCTAGGTTTGAAAGTAACTCATATAGTCCCGAGAATGTGTTTGGTGTCCGAGCGTTCTTACTCCATTTGTACATTTATACATACAGATGTACAAATAAATTAAATACATTTTTGTAAAATGTGTTTGCTACTAGCTTAAATAATGAAAATCATTAAATCTTGCTGGACGATTCATATAATTTGCATTTGTTATCTATTGCTATCGCATCGTAACGATATTATTTCAATTCATATTGGTTTCAGGCAAAAAATAGATACAAGATATAACTTAAATTTAATTAAATTAAATAATAATTAAATATAAAATAACATACTCCCTGTCTATTTCTCGATTTGAAGATAATTTTATTTTCATTTTGAATTAGATACTTGGTTATCTCTTCAAAGTTAGAGTAAACAGGAGGGCAATCGCGCTAATAAAATTCGGCTGGAACGCAACTGAACTGTAGCCATTTCACAACTTTTTTAAACATTCCGTATCGCGCTAAACGTTTGACAGAAACTTGGAACGCAACTGCATCACAACTGTAACGTTACCGCTGTCAAACAAAAAGTTGAAACAGTGCTACTTTTTCTTGACTTTTTCTCAATCGTTCGCGTTGTGTTGTTTGGATTTTGAACGAAAATATTTGTAAAATTTTGACTACGTAACTTTGGTTGAAGTTTAAACTTTAGCGCGATACCAAATTCCTTACAGGTGAATCGAAACTAGATCATAACCAAAACTGAATTGGAAACGAATTGCAAGCGGACCTAAACTTTTAAAATTAGCGCGTTTGGCCCCCAGGCTCCTTCTGGGTAAGCTCGCTCCATCGTAGACTTTGTCTCTGTCATTTCTGACCAAGACTAAGGTAGACTACTACTAGACTACTTAGGGCGGGTTGTTTCAACTACACTTATCGCACGCGTAAACGTTAAAAATGGTGCTAACTATCGTCAAATCAAAAAATTAGATTGTTTCACAAAATGTCAGCGTTAACGCACGTAAAATATAACGTTTACGTTAACAGATGGTCTGAGCACTGGTTAACGTAACTTTAGTTGCGTCAAATAGAACAATATTGTGAAAATTCTTTTGAATTCCTCAATACCAGTTCTTCTGATGACACAAATAAGTGGTGGAATGCAAAAAAAGCTATTTAGGAAGGACCCGTCTCAATAACTTAGCTATTGGGATGAGCAGGAATTTATACCAGAATGTTTTGAAACAACGCTTCTAATTTAACGAACGTCAAACATCGTCCGTAATCGTAACTTTTTGACGTACGTATGTTACGTTAACCAACTGTTTGATACAACCCGCCCTTAGACTACTTTGTTGACTACACTGACCTCTCACACCTATTAACAGTAGTAACATTACACATTGTAAAAACATAGAGTGATCCAAATACACTCGGTTCCAAAAATAACGGGTCAGTCACATAAACCCGAATATCTCCCGAACTACGTATGCCATCCTAATGAAACGAAGACTGTTCAATTGAGAATTTAATTATACAGATAAAAAATAAAATAAAACTTAGTTACACCCACAATATTAATCTTAAATTAAAAAAAAACTAAAGTAGTCATATTTTTCTTAAGATTACATTTTTTTTATGATTGTTTTTTTGCTGTTTTTCATCACTTTCTTCATTTAATACTTTGTATTGCCTCCACGAGCTCTTCTGACAGCTTCCAGGCGATTAGGCATGCTGTACACCAAATTTCGGAGCCGGTGCTGAGGAATACCTTCCCATTCCTCCACCAGTGCTTGTATGAGCTCGGGAAGCGTGATTGGTGGGGGGTTTCGACCTTTCACGCATCTCTGAAGCTCGTCCCAGGCGTGCTCGATGGGGTTTAAGTCCGGGCTTCGCGCTGGCCACTGCATGAGTTCGATACCGACCTCTTCAAGGTAGTCATGTACAATTCTGGCGGTATGGGGACGCGCATTATCATGCATTAATATGCCATGCCGGTCCATCCTGGCCATGAAAGGACCTACATGTTCATTGAGGATCTCTTCCACGTACCTCTCTGCATTTAGAGTTCCATTTTGAATGAGCACCAGCTCGGTGCGGGCCTCAGCAGAAATCCCAGCCCAAACTTGTACGGAGCCTCCACCGTACGCCACTTTTTCCTCCACACACGCTTGATGGAAGCGCTCCCCTGGTCTTCTGTACACCAACTGCCTACCATCATGCTTATAAAGCATGGATTTAGACTCGTCCGTGAACATTACCCTAGACCAATCGTCTAGTGTCCAGTTTAGGTGTTCGCGCACGTATCTCTGTCTTGCAATTCGATGTCCCCGTTCCAGTTTGGGGCCATTTGCGGGCCTCAATGGTTTCAAATTTGCTTCAGCAAGACGTCTTCTTACTGTTTGAGCGCTTAAATTGCCACCTCCAAAGCGAATAAAGTGAGTTTTTAGACCAACAGCAGTTTGAAAACGATTTCGGAGCATTGTAGCCACCAGTTGTCTGTCTTCCCTGGCCGTTGTGCATCTTGGTCTGCCATTTCCTGGTCTTCTAAGGTGTGATCCGGTCTCTTGGTATCGCTAGACTACCCGCTGAACAGTCGACAAAGATACACCAATGTTTCTGGCTGTTTCACGCTGGCTCCGCCCAAGTTCCAAAAAAGTTAGGATTCTGGTACATTCCTCTAGCGTGACTGCCATGCTTCACCTCACAGAATAATAATTATGCACGTGGAAGACGTTCACGATAATTTTTTTTGTGACAGAATAGAAATGGAAAGCATCCATAATGACATGAAACAAAAATTTTGTTTTTAAAAATAGTCATTTTTTAAAATTTTGTTTTTCTAATGAAGTTTTTTTCATCAACCAGTTTAAATAATATGCTATTAGAAGCGCAACTAAAAAATCTTTATTCTGTTTTTTATTTCATTGATCTAGCTTTTACAGTTCTGGAGGTATTTCAATTTTTGTGACTGACCCGTAATTTTTGGAACCGAGTGTAAATCGTTAGAACTTTCAAATTAATTGAGAATGTGTTAATTGCTTTTACATATTATTTACAAAAAAATTAAATTAAAATTTATGAAGACCGGTAAGGCTGAGAATTCGGAAAAATGTGTCATGGCATTTGGATTGAGTGATCCTTTTATTTGACCATAACTTTTTAATCTGAAGTTTTACATTTTTTTACTTGACCATCAAGTTTTTACAATTTTTACAGAGTATAGGCGAACTTTAAAAAAAGATTAGGTACTCAATCCACACACACATAACTTTATCTCCGCGTTTCATAATCTACTAATAAAAGTTTAAACTCACAAACATGATTAATAAAAGATTATACTCATATTTTAATTCAAACACATACGATAATTACGAAAAGAACACAATATAACTAAAAATCTTACAATAAAATAGATTCCTATATATTTTAATTTAGCTCTAAATATACCTATGTACCTATTGGTATTTATTTCATAATAACTTACTACTTAGTATCTATACAAGGAGACTATAGTCATAAAATGATTTGCAAAGAAAGAAAGTTTAAATAGTAAGTTCTTTATGTGTTTGTAAAACTTTATAAAACGACATATTAGGTGTATTTAATACTTATAAGTCATACCTACACTGCAGGATGACAAATTATTTCGTTTACTTACAAATACAGACTACATAATAATATTTATTTACCATCTATAGGTATTAACTATTCTAATGTTAGTGAACATGAAAGTTTAAAACAATATAACTAGATTAAACTTATGCAATTAACACCTAGGTAGGTAGTATTTTTATGAATCATCTTATTTGAATAATTATGATCTTTCTGTGAAGAGTACTAGTAGAATAATAAATTGCATAATAGAGACTAAAACGGTAGGTTGCAGTGTGCGTAGCCTCGTGATGGATACTAATATAGTATCTACATATGTCACGGACATATGTATTAGTATAAAGTATCGCAGTAAATTATTTTGCCTTGGAACATCTACATTAGCATGTCATAGTATACGACGGGCGGCTTATAAACAATCTTATATTTCAGTTTTCACTACAGACGAATTATTCTTTAATTACAGGTAAAAAAGAAAAACAACATCTAGTTTACAGACGACAAATTGTCTAAATATCGGTTATTAAAGCAACGCAAATTTTTCAAGCTCAACCAGTTTAATAAAAACTATAAAACAATTACAGTCCAAAGAAATTCTCATACAAAACTGCTGCAGTGCTATGCGATGAAACCGCGTGCAAAGTAATGAGCACATACATTAACACTAATTGATAACAAGTTCGACACTCAGCCACCGCTCAGTCGGGCCGCTAGTCTCAACCAGCCAACATGTTCCTCCTGCTGCTACCGCTTGTGCTCGTGCTACTCTACTACTACACCACCAGAAATCACGACTACTGGCAAAAACGCAATGTAAAATCCGAAAAACCAATACCAGTCTTCGGAACGCTATACAAAAATTTTATGGGCAAGGAAAGCATCACAGAAAAGTCCGTCGAACTCTACAAAAAGTACCCCAACGAGCCAGTTGTGGGCTTGTACAGAGGAACCACCCCTGAACTCGTCATTCGAGACTTGGACATAGTGAGAAGGATCCTGAATGTGGACTTCGCTTATTTCTACCCCAGAGGACTGGGTAGGGATCCGAAAATCGAGCCTGTCTTTCTTAATCTTTTCCATGTCGATGGTGACACATGGAAGTTGCTGCGGCAACGTCTGACATCAACGTTCACGACGGCCAAGCTGAAGAACATGTTCCCGCTGGTGGTGCAGTGCGCGGAGAAGCTGCAGCAGGTCGGCGAGGACATCGTGAACAAGGGCGGCGACTGCGACGTCCGCGAGCTCATGGCGCGCTTCACCACTGAGTTCATCGGCGCATGCGGCTTCGGCATCCAGATGGATACCATCAACGACGAAAACTCCCTTTTCAGAGACCTCGGCAGAAAGATATTCAAAAGAACTTGGAGGAATTACATCTTGGTAGCATTACACGACCTTTTCCCAGACATCAAAAGCATTGCACAAAAACTGCTGGCCGAGACCGTAGTGATTGACGCTATATCTGTAATTGTTCAAAACATACGCAAACAGAGGAACAACAAGCCCATTGGTCGGAATGACTTTATTGATTTACTTTTGGAATTAGAAGGAAAGGGGAAGATCAAAGGAGAATCGGTGGAGAAAAGAGGTGCAGACGGAAAGCCAGAGCTAGTCGAGATGGAGATGGACCTGACGTGCATGGTTGCGCAGGTATTTGTGTTCTTCGCGGCAGGGTTTGAGACGTCTTCCTCTGCGACAAGCTTCATGTTACATCAATTGGCGTACCATCCGGAAGAACAGAGGAAGATTCAAGCGGATATCGACCAAGTGCTTGCGAAATACGACAATAAACTATGTTACGACTCAATAGCTGAGATGAAATCATTGAGTAACGGATTCAAGGAGGCCATGAGGATATTCCCGTCCCTGGGAACCTTACACAGGGTGTGTGCGAGCAAGTACACGATCCCGGAGCTAGGCATCAGCCTCGACCCTGGTGTTAAGATCATAATTCCGGTGCAGGCTATCCAGAATGATGATAAGTATTTTGAAAACCCTACTGAGTTCTTACCGGACAGATTCAACGATCCCGACGTGGAGAAGCATAAGTTCTCGTACCTTCCGTTCGGTGAAGGACCTAGGCAGTGCATTGGTAAGTAGGAACTGCTTTAATTTATTTAGAGTTATCCACCTAGACACGCAGCGTGTCCAGCCAAAGTTCGAATAAAAAAGAACTGGCGCCGCAGCAGCTATTTCGAGTTACTTTTGACCCCTTCCCAACACGAAACTAATTTAATCAACATTCATGAAAATTGGCATTATATATTAAACCCCTTAGCATGTCTAGAATACAAAAATTCATGAATGTAACTGAAACAGTTTTTGATAGTGTAAAAACCATTTTATGATTGATTGTCTCACTTTAATAGATCTTAGACAGATGTCTTGAAAAGTTCAAATTTGGCATCCAGCAAGTGTATACAAAGGGAAAAATCGGGAAACAGGGAATTTCTAATATTTGAAATGTTTCAATCAATCGATTTTGTTATTAACGCCTTTCAAAATGACAACAGCAAAAATTCTGCTTTCTCCGTCTCAAGAGAATAAGTTGTTTTTGACGAAAGGTTGTTTTAATCGATACTTACGAATTATTTATAAAAGTCAACCGATAATAACACTTACTTGCTCAGCGTTTTGACAGCATTGTGAATAGTTGTAATATATGTGTTTATTTCTTGCTATAGAAATATACATCGGTTGAATATTTGCCAATAGACCAATGCCATTTGGAACAAACCTAACCTTAACTTTCTTTCTTCGTCCCCAGGTGCTCGTCTAGGCGAGATGCAGTCCCTAGCAGGTCTTGCAGCAATTCTGCAAAAATTCAGCGTGGAACCGGGTGCTAACACAAAGAAAAACCTAACAGTCAACCACGGAAGCAACATTGTGCAATCTATTGAAGGAGGCTTGCCACTCAAACTGCGACTGAGAACCAAAGACAGCCAAGTTGCTGCTTAGGTTACTCGTATTTAAAAGTCCACTTAAAAGGCCACATTAGCAGAGTCAGCAAGAAAATCGCACTATCCGTCACTGTAAAATTTTCTCAATCGGCCTTGAACCTAATTCGTTAGCGATAAAGACAAATTCTTGTGTGATTAATATTATGATTCTCCTAAAATGACCTTTTTAGTCCCCCAGTTCTTTCGCCCCGGCGCGGATACAGAGGGGGTGCAACAGGTGCAATTGCCTCTCCCTAGGCTTCGACCAAACTGAATCTGTAACCCTCAACTGGATTTTATTGATTGAATTTAATTTGAGTTTATCCAGTATTTTGCTGTGTTTGTACATATATGTTACTAGTATGAGAACGGGGGGTTCGTTCAGAGCAAAAACCGGAACCCGTGCCTAGACTTGCATGCGTGGAAGTAAAAATATATCCCAAAGAAACTTACAACTGGGATATTAAGGATATTATATTTTCGCACGCTTGACAAATTAAATACTAAAACCTTCCTCGAGAACCACTCTACCCATTGGAGAAAACAGCATGAAAAACGGGGCAGTAGTTTTTGAGTTTATCGCGAACAGACAGAAAGACACACTCGGCGAAGGAATTTGTGTTATAATATATAGTGATAATATCCTTAATATCCCGGTTGTACTTGTCTAGTCTACCGGTGTATTATTTAAATACATTCGGCCTATAAGGCGTGATTACTAACGAATATCCAAACGTAGGTAAAAACTTCCACATTTTTAATCATATAAGTATTACGGTATAATATTTAAATATTAAGTTATGATAAAAAATACTATTACAATCTTATATTTTATCTTAATTTTTTATTTACCTCCATAAAATGTTAATTCCTTAGGTAAACTTCCATTACCTATCGTATGCTTGCTATATATAGGTACAATCTTGAAACTGTACCATTATTTTGTAGTAGCTATGCGGTGGAGCCATTGCTTCCACCTAACACAATTGATTTTATACTTTATTTTTATGTTCATTACGATTTATTTTAAATTCCGAAAAATTCGAAATTCGGCCTTAACTCCGGGACTGTACTTGTGTAGAGATTTTATACGAAGGATAAAAAGATTTAAGTATAGAGTTCCTATAATTATTTTTAATATTCATATACAGGGTGAATAAATTAACAACAATAATAACTTATAGTAAGAAATACACTAAATTAACAACAAACTAAAATACGGCATCAAAAATTCGCCCTGAACGCTGTAATTTGTATAATTTCTGAATTAGTTTTGAGTATGCTAAAACCACACAACCGTATCTATCATTTTCCCAGATGCAAATAGAAATGGTCGTCGCTGATAGTCGATTAAAATCGTTTTTTGTTAGCAACTAGCTGCCCGCGGCTTCGCCCGCTCGACAAATTATTTACTAAAACCTTCCTCTGGAACCACTCTATCCATTGGTAAAAACAGCATGAAAAGCGGTGCAGCAGTTTTTGAGTTTGTCGCGAATAGACAGGCAGACGCAGACTTTGTTTTTATAATATTCAGTGATAGTGATAGGGAATCTCGCTTCCATATTTGATTGTTATGGGTATTTGTATCCTTTCAATATCGTAATTGAAGTTTTGAAGTTTTAATTCACCATTAATCGCTATCTATTTTGATACTTCTTCTATACACGGTGCCATTTCAGTCATCGTCAGCATTAATTCATATCTTCTGTGAACGGGGAACCCGCCGATGCAACCAATACGCATAATATTGACAAATGTTTGTGAAAACGATCATGGCAGAAAAGATACATCAGCCGATTAAGTTGTATGTTTTTTTTATATATTTTTTATTTAATTTTGCAAAGGTCCTCAGCTGAAAGACACTCATATCCAAGAAACTGTTATAGTAGCTAAAATAATATTTTGGCTAATTGCTCCAGCGTTTTGCTCCAATCACGTCGTGATCATTCCCAGGATCCCCTCATTCCCAATTATTTTATATTTATTTTAAAAACTGTCAAATCCCTGTGAGCCCATGATACGTCAAGACCAGCAGAAGGGCCAGAAATTATCCGTTGCGGGCTTCAGCATCCAGTGAATCGTGGGGAACTGTAGATCCCTAGGCAATGACGCCACAGACGAAGTCGCAAAGAGGTCCCAAGATGGTAGTGCTGGTAGATACACACATCTCCTGATACCTTTGTCACAGTTTTGTACATGAATTTGCCAGAGATCAACGACACATCATCATCAGGCAGGCAGCCAAAAACGGCAATGTTAAGCCTGTACTTGCTACTAACTACTAAACGAGCCAAAGGGATCATCGCCAATGATAGGCTGGTCGAGTTGAAGCTCCAAAGTCTTGAGCAGCGACGCCGAGTTGCTAGCCTGTCGGTTTTCTACCGGTTGCATTTTGGGGAATGTGCGACGGAATTGCATAATTTAATTTCATCAAGCCCGTTCCATCATTTGACCACAAGACGAACGGCGATGCGCCACATGGTGGACATCCCACCCACACGCACAAAACGTTTTGGGAACACATTCATAGTGTGTACAGCAAAGGATTGGAATTCCCTGCCGGTATCTGTGTTTCCGGATAGTTACAACCTGGGAGTCTTTAAGTCAAGAGTGAATAGGTTACTTCTGGGCAAGCGTGCTCTATCTTAGACCACATCATCGCTTACCATCAGGTGACATAGTGGTCAAACGCGTGCCTATCAAAAGTAAAATAAAACTAAACTACCTACTTAACAGCTTAAGTAAAAATACTTTAAGAATGCCCCCATTCTTAAAATATTTTAACTTATTCACGGTTATTCACGGGTCATTGCCCTCTAAAACAAAATTTTTACAACATAGGTGCCATAGACAGCCCAATTTACAGAAGCTTCTTCAACGCCCAAAATCAGTTGCCCACTTCATCCTAAAAATGAAGACGTTGCTTCCCGACGTGAAATATCTGAAAAATCCTCGGAACGGTGAGGTCGCTGCGCAAAACCTGTGGAGCACCAAGGAGGCTTCTGTGCATTTGGGCGGAGCTAGACTAGCTAACTTAGCCAGAACACTTACTGTGTGTAAGTGCGGATAACGCAGTCTCTACTCTATTCGTTGCGGGGGGGTAAACTTCTTTTCTGGTTGGTAAATTTATGGCCAGTTGTATGTAGCTTCAACGCGTGACAACAATAATATCTTATCTCAGCAATCTTACGTAGCGAAATAATTTTACTTTTCGACATACACGCGAACGAAGTCGCGGGCCGCTTATTAAAGCAACGCAAATTTTCAAGCTCAAGAATTTCCCGGATTATCTAATATTAGTTAGATTAGTAGAATAAAAATTAGATTAGTAAAATACACTAGTAAAATTACAGTCCAAAGCTGATAGCGCGGCAGCAGTATTGTGCGTGCTCATATAAAACTGCTGCCTTGCTATCCGAAACGAAAAGGCGTGCATAGTAACGAGCTCATAAATATAAACACTAATTGATAACAAGTTCGACGCTCAGCCACCGCTCAGTCGGGCCGCTAGTCTCAACCAGCCAACATGTTCCTCCTGCTGCTACCGCTTGTGCTCGTGCTACTCTACTATTACACCACCAGAAACCACGACTACTGGCAAAAACGCAATGTAAAATCCGAAAAACCAATACCAGTCTTCGGAACGCTATACAAAAATTTTATGGGCAAGGAAAGCATCACAGAAAAATCCGTCGAATTGTACAGAAAGTACCCCAACGAGCCAGTTGTGGGCTTGTACAGAGGAACCATCCCCGAACTCGTCATTCGAGACTTGGACATAGTGAGAAGGATCCTGAATGTGGACTTCGCTTATTTCTACCCCAGAGGACTGGGTAGGGATCCGAAATACGAGCCTGTGTTTCTTAATATTTTCCATGTCGATGGCGACACATGGAAGTTGTTGCGGCAACATCTCACACCAACTTTCACGACGGCCAAGCTGAAGAACATGTTCCCGCTGGTGGTGCAGTGCGCGGAGAAGCTGCAGCAGGTCGGCGAGGACATCGTGAGCAAGGGCGGTGACTGCGACGTACGCGAGCTCATGGCGCGCTTCACCACTGAGTTCATCGGTGCATGCGGCTTCGGCATTCAGATGGACAGCATCAACAACGAGCACTCTCTTTTCAGAGACATCGGCCGAAAGATATTCAAAAGAACTTGGAAGAATTACATCTTGGTAGCATTATACGACCTTTTCCCAGACATTAAAAGCATTGCGCAAAAACTGCTGGCCGAGCCAGTGCTTATGGACGCTGTAACTGAAATCGTTCAAAACATACGCAAACAGAGGAACAACAAGCCGATTGGTCGGAATGATTTTATTGATTTACTTTTGGAACTGGAAGGAAAGGGGAAGATCAAAGGAGAATCGGTGGAGAAGAGAAATGCAGACGGAAAGCCAGAGCTAGTCGAGATGGAGATGGACCTGACGTGCATGGTTGCGCAGGTGTTTGTGTTCTTCGCGGCAGGGTTCGAGACGTCTTCCTCGGCGACAAGCTTCATGTTACATCAATTGGCGTACCATCCGGAAGAGCAGCGGAAAATTCAAGCGGATATCGACCAAGTGCTTGCGAAATACGACAGTAAACTGTGCTACGATTCAATAGCTGAGATGAAATCATTGAGTAACGGGTTCAAGGAGGCCATGAGGATATTCCCGTCCCTGGGAACCTTACACAGGGTGTGTGCGAGAAAGTACACGATCCCGGAGCTAGGCATCAGCCTCGACCCTGGTGTTAAGATCATAATTCCAGTGCAGGCTATCCAGAATGATGAGAAGTATTTTGAAAACCCTACTGAGTTCTTACCGGACAGATTCAACGATCCCGACGTGGAGAAGCATAAGTTCTCGTACCTTCCGTTCGGTGAAGGACCTAGGCAATGCATTGGTAAGTAGAAACTGCTTTAACGTATGCAGAGTTACTCATATAAAGAATAACCACGTTCTTATATTGTTTTAAACTCTTAAGGTCACTAACACTAGAATAGTTACTATCGGGATTGCTACCATGTACTTTTTTATTTGCGAGTTTCCGTTGTTACTCCGTGATCATGGCGCTTGCAACAGTGCCGAAATATCGGAAACTCGCAAATAAAAAGGTACATGGTACCAATCCCGATAATAACTATTCTAACCACGTTCTTAGTTTAAATACAAATCCGATTTTTAAAGCAGATTATTATTTGTATTTTTTTTTTTCAATTTTGAATTAACATTTATTTAAAATCCAATGCTAATTCTTTTTAAGAATAAGCGCGGTTATTTTTAAGATTTCATAGTTATTATTCTGTATTGCATTGAACCAGGTATCATTCGTGATTCAGTTATTTATGTTTGCGTATCTAATCAAACCTTGATAGACGAGGAGTAAAATAAAAGCCAATTTTATGTGAGGTTTTGAAATGTTGATATGACAATCGTAAATTAAAGATAATCAGAATACCTTTAAATGCCCTGAACGAATTCAAATGATGTACTGCTTGTAAATAGTTGTTAAATTAAATGCGAGCAGGTAACTTACAAATTGTGTAGATTTAATTGGTGTTCAAGAGTTAACACCTTGCTTTACTATAAACCGATTCACAAAAATATTGCAGAACTAACTACATAGATCTTCTACAGATTATCTATACTATCTATACTAATATTATAAAGCAGAAGAGTTTGTTTGTTTGTTTGGTTGAACGCGCTAATCTCAGGAACTACTGGTCCGATTTGAAAAATTCTTTCAGTGTTAGATAGTCCATTTATCGAGGAAGGCTATAGGCTATATATCATCACGCTAAGACCAATAGGAGCGGAGCAGTAATGAAAAATGTTACGCAGACGACGTTGCACGGGTCAGCTAGTAATATATAATGCGGATACATTTATTACAATGCGTTTTGAACTTGCAACAGCACAATGTTAGAAAAATCATAGACTTGTATGTTTATGGCGTGTCTCCAGGACTATCGAAATAGTAATCCCGGGCTAGCGAAATAGCGATGTGCAAAACAAGTCTCTCAATTTGTAAATTAGCCAGTTAGCCCAAACTAACAAATCTAGGCTAACTAGGTAGATAATATGTTTATTTTTTCGCAAGTCGCCCTTACTGCCTTAAGGGTATTCGTGTTCCTCCAAATGCCCATTGCGTTCTAGGGCCGTGGTGACTCTTTCGAACTAATTCCGCAACAATGACTTTGATTTCCGTACCTGAAAGGCCACAACCAATGGCCAATCGGGCTTGTAGCTCAATCGTGTTAAATATGTTAGGCATTATCCAGTGATCCTCGGTGTAGAAAATTACCTTGGTAAACTTTAACTTTAGAGACACAACGTACAAACAACGTATAACAACCGTTCAACCTGGTTCAACCTAACCATGTGCCCATAAGGTTCACTCTCTCTCTCTCTCTCTCTCTCAACCACAGTATAACGTGTCTAAGCAAATCGTTGAACCCTAATAAACTGGTATACCTAGTTATCTAGTCATAGCCTAGCCGAGTTACGACCTTTTCTCAGACCTTAACATACACAAAAAAAAACATAAAAATCGGTGAAGCCGTTGCTGAGGAGTTCGATAAAAAACACGAGATTTTTGTATTCTAGAAGATAGGGTCCACTTATCTAGAAATCTTGAAATTTCATCAGAAAAGAGGACTCCCAAAAGTAAGGAACCCTCTGTTGCCATTAGATTTACAATAGACCAATGTCATTTGGAACCTAACCTTATCTTTCTTTCTTCGTCCCCAGGTGCTCGTCTAGGCGAGATGCAGTCCCTAGCAGGTCTTGCTGCAGTTCTGCACAAATTTAGTGTGGAACCGGCTGCTAACACCAAGAGGAAACTACAAGTTAAACACGGAAGCAACACTGTGCAGTCTGTCGAAGGAGGCTTACCTCTTCAACTGCGGCTGAGAAGCAAATAAAGCTACGTTGCTGCTTAGGTTACCCATATTTAAAAGTCAGTGGGTTGCAACGGGTACAATTGCCCCTTCCTAGGATATTGATCAAACTGACTTTGTAACCCTTTGATTGGATTTAATTTCGTGTTAACTAGTATTTTGCTGAGTTCGTAGATATGTTGCTGATATACGAACGGGATGTTGTTGTTGTTGATGAGTAAAACGTGGATCCGTGGACTTCGCACCCGTGAATGTTAGAAATTATCCCGAAGAAACTTACAACCGGGATATGAAGGAAAAGAGCCTTAATTTTCATACATTTTTGTCAGTTTGCGGTAGAGATTCGAATGCGATATGAAAATTAGTAGATTATTCAAAGACGTTCGGCCTAGGAAGCGTGATTGACGAACTAGTATCCAAACGTACAGACTTTGCAATTCTTAAAATTAAGTAGGTATTATAGTATTACGGTATAATATTTAAATTTTAAGTTTATATTTTTATAAAAATAATTTACTTTTACAATTTTATATTTTTTAACTTAGTTTTTTATTAACCTCACTAAAATTTTCATTCCTTAGGTAAACTTGACTTAAATTATATATCTTATGCTTCCTATCTATACAATTTTAAAACTCAGGAGAAGTGGGATATGTATGACCATTATTTGAAGTAGCTACTTATGCAAAGATAAGAAGTTTATTTTGCGAGAGTTGTACAACTACATGTGCCAGTAAATAAAACATTTTTAATCTGCGCAACCATATATTTTTAAGAATGTTAATTAGTGATTCTGTAGCTTTTATTTCTTTTTTCAGATGACCCGTTAATTATCTTTTGAAGTTAATTTGACTGGCCTATTTTGTAGTACGTACTATAAATTTAACACTCTTTTAAATAAGTCATGTCATAAATCCTATCACTAAAGAACTGGCATCCACCATGTTTTTATAGCTATAATAAATTTTCAGTGTGGCCAACATTTTTAAAACTCATTCTTCGAAACATCACATTTGGAAATGTTCCGGTACTTCGGTTCCGACCAGCGACATGCAGTGTGAGTCTTTATACTGTGCACAGTGTGCACATACGAAAATGAGGCAAACTATACCCTCAGACCAATAAACTTTTTTACTGGTCTGAGACTATACCTATAACATGCAATTTTTACTATTTGGTAGCTTATACGATGAAGAATATCCTAAAGTAATAATAAGTTAATAAGTAATAATCGGGGCGTCTTTTTGAGCAATTTTACGATAACTGTAAAATTGGATGAAAAGAAAACATATTCTTGCTAAAAAAACGTGTTTATTTTTAACTGACGGTAATTTATTGAGACTATTTTAATTTTATAAGGTTGGCTAGTTACTTCCGATCGTTATAAAGTTTGTTTCATTGCAATGGATGATTCAGTTGAAAAGTTAAACAGTTTTGTTTGCAACGGGGTCACAGTTGTAAACAAAATAAAAATTGTATAATTAAAAAAAATAGTTTTTTTTTTATACGTTTTCCGTCTAAACAATTAGGTATAGTTTCCCTCATTTTCGTATGTGCACATTATAATGACTCTCACTGTATAAACGACAGGATAGTTAGAAGATGGGAAATTAGGTTCTACGAGTGACCACCAGGTGGCACTATAACTGAATTCCCATACTAAATTCTAACGCGATCGCAATCGAACGCGTTCGAACGTGAGTCGAAAAAACTCGCACTAAGGCCTCTGGTCAAGTGTAAGGCGATAAACATAAACCCACAATATAGAAGTATAGAATAGAATGTCTATACTCGCATTATTAATGGTACAGTCTGTCTATTCTGTTGACACCTCACCGCCATGTTCACTTAGGTGGAGTGAACGACAATAGCTGTCATTTCATGCCGTTTGTATGGCTTGACAGCTCACTTCGTGATCACTTCACCCACGCCTTCACTTCGACATGTTTACAGAATCGCACTGCTGTAAGGTCTGTGGATGATGTATATTACTTAACCCGGTCAGTTGGTTGGTTTACGTAAATGTCAACCGGGAGTATCCAGGAGCGAGGTGTTAAATCAACAAAGGAATATTTATTATTGACATGAGTATAATAGATTACTAAATACAACTCTTTATCATATATCTTTCACAATAAACAGACATTTCTGTATTCTTTGTGGCCACCACACCCATTTTCTTATCTGATATTGTTTTGTTAATCCTTATCTTTGTTTACCCTTGGCTGGACCTAATCAATCAATAATTATACCTCTAGGTATATAAACTCTTCCATTACTGAGTGACTGACAGATAACGCACAGGCTAAACTGCTGGTCGTAGAAAGCCAAAATTTGGCATGAAGGACGAAGAACCAAGGAACCTACATCGTCGAGGAATGTAGGTGAACACTAAGAGAGGATTTTCCGAAATTCCTACGGGAACGGGAAAAAATAAGAATATATGTGCGTACGAAGTCGCGGGCAATAGCTGTTATAATATAAATGTACAGACGCCAGCACATCAAGCTTCAACAATCCGTAAAATTTATTTGTTAGATTTTCAACTTTAGGTCCAAAGAAATTGGGTTCAAATTTGATTGGGAAAATTTGACTGTACGTTCAGTAACCAAGTTTAAAATATATATATGTTACCGGAAAATGGCAAACTATAAGATTTATAATCCACGAATATTTTGGATACTACTGAATTTGGATGCGAGATATTATATATGTTGCAGTCAAAACTCTTACCCAGTCAAAAGTACTATTGACTAGCAAAATCAGTCAAAAGTAGTTTTGACCGTATGCTTTAGTCAATAATACTTTTGACTAAAATAACAGTTAAAAGTACTTTTGCCCAATGGAGCTGGTTAAAAGTACTTTTGACTAAGTGATTCCGTCAAAAGTGGTTTTGACTGGTTGTATCAGTCAAAACTCTTAAAAAGTTAAGGTAGTCGTTAAAAATAACGACAAACGCACATATAAACTTTTATATTACTCATCATTAGTGGAGAACGTGCTGATATTAGAACAAAAATGATTGATTACGAAAAGAAAGAACGCTTTTTACAAAGAATTTTAACGATAGAAGATATGAAAGATAGTCATTTCAATGTGATGACAAAAGAAAAATTTGAAAAGTTTGCAATTGATGTGGAAGACGCGAAATTTGATGAAAAAAAAAACACCATTACAGTACAGTAGACTAAAACGCTTTAACATCATTGAAGTTTGTGGTATTAAAAAATTAGTAACAAACACAGAACCTGTCAAATATTTTTTGTCGGCTGAGGAAATCTACGACATTATAGATGCTGCTCATATTCCTATTATAGGGCATGGTGGTCGCGATAGACTTAAGAATGAAACGGCAAAAAAGTACGCTAATGTTACTAAGGAAATTATTAATATATATTTATCGATGTGCGAAGTATGCCAAAGGAAGAAAAGCAAGAAAAGGAGGGGTCTGGTTTCGAAACCGATCCTGCACACTGAAATGAACAGCCGCTGCTAAGTCGATCTTATTGACATGCAGTCGCAAGAAGATCGCGGGCATAAATTTATTATGGTTCATCAGGATCATTTAACAAAATTTGTAATTTTGCGACCACGGACATCAAAAAGGGCTACTGAAGTTGCATACCAATTAATGGATATTTTTTTGACCTTTGGAGCACCATTTATTTTGCACTCAGATAATGGCAGAGAGTTTGTTAACTCAGTTATAAAAGAATTAACATCATATTGGCCGGAGCTAAAATTAGTAACTGAGAAACCACGTCATAGCCAAAGTCAAGGTTCCGTGGAGAGGGCTAATCAAGATGTTAAAAAAATGCTAGCATCTTGGATGGAAGACAATAAAACCACTAACTGGTCGAATGGACTTAAATTTGTTCAATTCATGAAGACCAGAGCATTTCACTCAGGGATAAAGCAGTCTCCGTATCAAGCAATGTTTGGAACGGAACCTAAAGTGGGGTTAACAACATCTAATCTACCTTTGGAAATTATAAGTGGATTGCATAATGAAGAAGACTTGCAAGTTGCAATCACAGAAATGAATCAAAACTTCGATGAAAATGAAGAGAACCAAGACCAACAAGAACAAATTGAACCAAAAAAGACAGGTAAAGAACAAGAAGAAAACAAAAAACAAGGAGAAAACAAAGAACAAGAAGCAATATTTGAACACAACAGAAACAAATCAATGATATTGGAAGCAAGAGAAAAAGCGCATTTGAATTTAGTGAAACAAGCAAAGAGAATAAAAACAGCAAGCGATCAATCTCATCCACCACTGAAAGTCGGAGACAATGTGACCATACCAATCCCAGACGTAGACAAAGGAAAGGCGGACCTTCGTAATTTAATTGGAGTTGTATTAGAAGTTACTTGTGAGCAGTTTTACAGGATTGGGACAAAGAATGGGATTTTGTAGAAATTGTACTGCAGGTACATACCTTTTTTTTTTTTTTTAGGGATGGGAAATCATCCAATGACTCCTCCCGCTCTGGGTGACTTCTACTGACTAAAACCCATCCATGTTCCTTCATTGCCCTTTGTGTTCCGGAGCCACGGTGTCTCTTGCGAATAATCCCGCGACTCCGGCAGGCGTCGGCCCTTTCGGGCCCCTCTGTGTGCTGACTCTCTTTGAGGCGCGCGTGGAACACTAACGCACCGTCGACACGGCCTGTCGTCACTAGACGGACGGACGGCGAGCCACCCATAGCTCGCCATCCACAGGCCCGCGCCTACGGTGGCCGGAGGTCACCAGGTGGTGTCCCCCGACGCCCGCGGCGTCCACCACGGCGGCCGGGACGAGAGGGTCTCCTCTCCCTCTCCGCCACCTCCTTCGCTAGCATGACTGCTTCGCAGAAGGAGGCAACGGCGTCCCATTCTGTCTCGCTACGGACCATGGCTTGGACCAGGGCCGGACGCGAGAGGTTGCCGCCGATCGCCGTTTCGAGGACACGGCGGTGCGCCGCCCAAGCGGGGCACACCTGCACAGTGTGCTCCACCGTGTCCTCCGGTCGATCCTCGCAGTGGTGACACCCGGGCGTTTCCTCCCGCCCGATTCGATGCAGGTACCTCCCGAAACATCCGTGTCCGGTGAGGACCTGCGTCAGGCGGAAGGTGAGGACGCCGTGGCGCCTCTCTAGCCACTCCTCAAAGAGGGGACTTATCGCCACTATCGTGGCGTGCCCTGCACTGGGTTGCGACAGTCGTCGTCTCCATGACGCCATGAGATCGCGCCGGAGGTCAGTCCGCTGCGCGACAATTTGCCGCGTCAGCGGAGTTTCCCCCCGGCGTAGTACCTCCACGCGCCAATCATGCAGGCGCGCGAGGACTATCGCCTCCAGATCCCATGGCGGCAATCCGACAAGGAGACACACCGCTTCGCGCGCGATCGTGCGGTACCCTCGGGCCATCCTTAGGGCCATCACCTTTTGGGGCGCGTTCAGATAATTGGCAGCACGCTGCCGCAAGGAACGCGCCCACACCGGGGCCCCGTAGAGGGCCATGGACCGCACGACCCCCGCGTAGAGCCTCCGGCAGGAGGCGTTTGGTCCCCCCAGGTTGGGCAGGAGCCGCCTGAAAGCAGCCCCGGCCCGCTCCAGTTTGGGTGCCAAACGTCGGAAATGTTCCACGAAGTTCCACCGGCTGTCGAGGACGAGCCCTAGGTACTTCAGCGTCAACTCGACGCCGATGGAAACCCCTCCTACCGTCAGCAAGGATCCCGACGGTGGCGTATTGCCTCGGCCATGAAAACACATGGCCTCGGACTTGTGCAGCGCCACCTCGAGACCCAATTGCCGGATCCTCTCTACGACTGTCGCAACCCCGCGTGTCATAAAGTCGGCCGCCTCCGCGTACGACCCCCCCTGTGCCAGCACCAGCGTGTCGTCAGCGTAACAGATGACGCTGACGCCGCTAGGGAGGTCGGCTCGCAGCACCCAGTCGTAACCGATGTTCCACAGGGGCGGCCCCAGAACCGAACCCTGTGGGACACCGCACGACATCTCTCGCCGGTTCCACTCACCGCTGTGACTAGGGTAGATTACTGCCCGGTCGGACAGGTAGTCCCCGACAACACGACGAAGGTAGGTCGGCACCCGATGATACCGGAGTGCCTCCCCAATGCAGCTCCAGGGCATGGTGTTGAAGGCGTTGGCGATGTCGAGAGACACCGCCAAGACAACACCACCTCGGGAGACCGCATCCCCCGTCGTGAGGGCTCTGACGCGCATGACGGCGTCCACCGTAGAGCGCCCCTTGCGGAAACCAAACTGGTTGTCCGCAAGATCCGGCCCCGTTCCCGCTAGGTGCCCGGCGAGGCGGTTTGCGATAACTCTTTCGAAGAGCTTGCCCACCTCGTCGAGCAACACTACGGGCCGGAATGCGGACGGCGAGTCCGCAGGGCGCCGCAGGTACATACCTACTAATTAAAATTTAATTTGCGTCTACTTAGTGAATTTGTAAATATAAATAAATTAGTGTGTGTGTGCGCGTGTGTGCGTGTGTGTGTGTATAATTCGTCACCTTTGTAAAGTCATTAAAAAAAGACACTTATGTTGCTTACGATGCATAAATAATGTGTAATAAGTAAAACATATTATATAATTTACAAGGTTCTCATTATACAATCACGAATTATGTTTTGATTTTTTTAAATTTCAAGTACAGTTAAAAATTATATAAGAAAAGCGATTAACGTAATATAGGTACTGTGTTTTTATAACCTGTGAATTTTCTGATGACCTATTTTAGTGACAATTTTTAAGTATATGTTTTCTTTGATTGTAATGCCCAATTTTTCGATATAAACGATTTCACATTTAATAAACATCATTTTTATTCACATCTAACGAGTAAATAGTGCTTTTGACTGAGGCTTTATTGCAGTTAAAACTACTTTTGACGAAGAGCGTCAGTCAAAAGTACTTTTAACCGCAAATTTGCAGTCAAAAGTACTAATAACCAATAATTTTTAGTCAAAACCACTTTTGACCAACCTGTTCAGTTGTCTCCTGTTCTGTTGGTTGTGTTGAAATCAGTCAAAAGTACTTTTGACTGATTTTGCTAGTCAATAGTACTTTTGACTGGGTAAGAGTTTTGACTGCAACATATACAAAACGATTCATTTGTAGCGGCATCAATGCCGCCACAAGAAAAATCAACGAAACAAATCTGCGTCGCAGCAAAAAGAACCGCGACGCCATCTATCCAACTGGCAGCGAACCAAACAGTCCTAAATCGCGCAAGCAGAGTTTACCATGCGATTTGAACATATACATCCACCCAAATATGAACTATCGGGCAGTAGCCCCCCAGGCACAACAACCGCCTGGGCGGAGGATCCTCCTTTTCATTAGATAGCCCATTTATCGAGGAAGGCTATAGGCTATATATCATCACGCTAAGACAAATAGGAGCCGAGCATTCATGGAAAATATGACGCAGACGAAGTTGCGTGGGTCAGCTAGTAATAATACCGCGTGTATCTGACATCGACGCACAAACGATTTCCATGGGTCCAGGGCATTCAAAATTCAAAAATTAATTAAAAATTCAAGCATTTATTTCAATTAAACCATTTACAGGCACTTTTGAATTGTCAAGGTCGGTCGGTCCAAAAAGTTGAAGCTATTTGCACGTTCCAAAGCGTAGATCTCTATGGAGAAGAACGTGCAAGAAACTCCACGGACACTCTTTTAAAAATAATATTTTTTTACAAAGATTTATTTACATCGGGTTGAAATTATACATACATGTGAGAACGATGTAAAAGACGAGCAGGATAAAAGCGTCCGGAATAAAAGAGGAACAATTCAAAGAAATAATTAAAATTAACCATGGCAGCTAAGAAATGACCAGTCCCGACTGACGGCGCCCGTTCACGAACTTGACGCATGCGCCAGCACCATTCGGCTCAACCATTTTGAAGGGAGCCAAATGATCCAACGCATACGCCACCATCAGCTAGACTTTTGAGTGAGCATGACACTCCCAACCGCCAGGGTACATTCAAGTCAAAAACATACCTAAAACTGATAATTAAAGTTAAAGGTACACAGTACTCACACATGTGCTGTTAATGGCTGAAATTATACAATGCTAAGTAAATTGATTCTAACAATGCAAATTTTTCTTACAATCTTCAGCCGGTCCAACAATGTTTCCGAACTATTTACAGATTAGTTTGGGCTCCCTAGTGGCTGTGGAGCAGGACCAGCATTCAGCCAAGCATTTTTATCTTCAATATAATCCCCCAACTTATAATATGCTTGCCTGCATAGTGTGCGTTTAATACAAGACTTGAATTTCGTCTCATTTAGTTCTAATATATGGGGAGGTATCTTATTATAACATTTTAAACAGTACCCCATGAAAGATGAGGCTACTTTAGCCAGTCTGAAGCCTGGTTGAACTAACTGGTCCCTATTTCTAGTACCATAATTATGTCTCTCGCCTCTTTTACTAAAAAGATGTAAATTCTTTCTGACATACATGATGTTTTCGTAAATGTATTGACAAGGTACCGTCATGATGTTAATAATCTTAAACAGTTCCCTGAGAGAATCGCGCCGGCGCAGATTATATATCGCTTTGATGGCTCTTTTCTGCAGAATAAAAATAGACTCGATGTCTGCAGCCGTTCCCATAGTAAAATACCGTAAGACATGATACTGTGAAAGTAACTAAAATATACCAGTCTCGCGGTATCGACATCCGTTAGTTGGCGGATTTTTCTAACAGCATATGCTGCTGAACTTAGCCGTCCGGAAAGAGATGTTATATGATGGCCCCATTGTAGCCTGGGGTCAAGCGTAATTCCCAGGAAAACCGTTTTATCGACGAATTCTAGTTTTTCGTGAACCAATTTTGGACTTGCATTAGGGCATTATTTATGTCATTAACATTGTTCGTCCTTCTATTTATCTTAAAAATTAAAGAGGTATCGTCAGCAAACAACACCATATCAAGATTTTGTTGCAATAAATAAGGTAAATCATTAATATAAACCAAAAATAAGAAAGGACCCAAAATAGAGCCTTGGGGGACGCCCATTTTTACGTTTAATCCCGACGAATTGACACCGTTTATGTGAACTAATTGCTGTCTATCATTCAAATAAGATTTGACTAAGTTTAACGCTGTTTTGCCTAGTCCGTAATGCCCGAGCTTCAGGAGTAATGTATCGTGATCAACACAATCAAACGCCTTAGAGAGATCACAAAAGACACCTATGGCATCCTGTGCGTCCTCCCACGCATTAAAGATATGCTTTAGTAAGGTGACACCAGCGTCCGTTGTACAACGTCCTTTGGTGAAACCATACTGTTTATCATGTAAGATGTTATTCGTGTTAAAATGACTGAGCATCTGATTTAGCATTACTTTTTCAAATACCTTACTAAACACTGGCAACACGGACACTGGTCTATAATTATTGGTGTCTTTACTATCCCCAGATTTAAAAAGTGGTATCACTTTACTGAATTTCATTAGGTCCGGAAAGACTCCTTGATCGACACACAAATTAAATATTAAAGCTAAGTACGGCGCTACAGTCTCGATAATTGAGGTACAAACCTTGATAGACAATCCCCATAGATCTTCGGTCAATTTAATTTTGATTTGTTTAAAAGCTTTTATTACTACTATGGGGTTTATATGTTTAAAATTAAATTCAGTCGCGCAGGCTGATACGTTTGCCTGTAATAAATCAAAAGCAAGCGAAGGCGAGGAATTTAAGGCTTCAGTAGTTTTAACAGGGATACTTGTAAAGAAATTTACAAATTCTTGAGCAACTTCTTTGTTATCGCTAATAAGTCCGTGAGGCGTCTGCAATCTGTAATCAGTGTTATGTTTTTTGTTCCTATTTGTTTCATTGTTTATAATTTTCCAAACCGTGTTTAATTTTATTGTCTGCTGTTTTTACCTTATTGCTTATGTATAAAGCCTTAGCTACCTTACAAGTATTTTTATAAATTTTGGAGTAGGTAGTTACATACTTATTAAAAGTTTCAGTGTTAATAAAAGGCTTAAGGCCATACAACTCATAAAGTCTATCCCTACTTTTTCTGAGTCCTTTAGTTGCCCAGTCACTAAATAAAAACTTAGGGCAGATAGTTTTAGTTTTATTTTTAAAAGTATTATTGAATTCTGTTTGGACTAAAGAAAAAAAAATCTGTATATAAAATATTAGCACTGTTCACTGTACAGTTCCAATCACTTAACTTCCCAATTAAAGTACGGTTAAATTTATTTAAATTACCGGATGTTATTGGTCTGGTTTGTATTTGCACTTGTTGAATTGGTATTTTGGACTCAAAAGATACCAGTAGCCCGCTGTGATCAGAAGGGAGGTAATTTACAATGGCTTTCTGTAAGACGTAGTCGCCAGAACAAAACACATTATCAATACATGTAGCAGTAGTTGTAGTTGTACGGGTTGGGTCTATGAACACATTAGACAAATTGAACGATTTAAAAAGATTTAATAATCTACAGCTATCTGAATGGTTTTCTAAAATATTTATATTAAAGTCTCCACAGATAATTACTAATTTATTACCAGTCGCAAGTTTTGCCAATACATCTTCCATCACTGACTCAAATATAGAGTAGTTCAGATAATTAGGGGGTCTGTAAACGCACACTATGACATGCTTATCTAGCTCAACACAGGATAGTTCAATGTTATGTTCAACAGACAAGTTGACTATGTCTTTACGAGTTTTAAATTGAATACACTTTTTGATTAAAATTAATGAGCCCCCACGTAACATTGACTTTCGGTTAAAAGAACTTCCCACACAATAATTCTCGTAATTAATCAACATTTCAAAATCCTTTAACCAATGCTCAGTGAAACAAACTATGTCAAACATTGTTTTTTCTAAAAATAACTCAATTTCCAGCTGTTTTGAAGAAAAACCTTGAATGTTCTGATGGAATAATTTCAAGGATTTCTGCTTAGCCCCTTTATTGCAATTAGCTATGTGAGAGCAAGAAGATACCTGGTTTACGGTAGATGTAACTATACTGATATTGGTATCCTCTGTTGTCGTACAAACTAGTTTAAAGGAACATCCGGAGTGAGCCCCACGTCTCCCATGCTATCACTAGGCACCAAGATCTTGCTACTTGCAGACTCCACATTAAAAGAATTGTCCATAGTGACACACGGATTCTCCTTCGTACAATTATTGTAAATAATTATAGCATTAGTGCTACAGTTAACAATGTCCACCTGTACATTAGTATTATTACTAATATTTGCAGTGTTAATTATAGTAGAAGACGTCGACATACTACTTATGTCTGAGTTTATTTAATATGCTAATAGGCTTGCTATTTGATGTCTAAACCTAATAGGCAGATACACTGTATCCCTAGTCGACTTTAACTTATCAACATATAAGTTAATGTCCAGAAAAACAAGTTTGTCACTGTAATGACTAACTAAGAAATGTAAATGCTTGTTAAGCATGTGAATATAATTATTTTGTCTATTTGACAATTTTTCAAAATATGGGAAAGCACACAGTATTATTTTGTTGCAATTTAACTTTAACATCTCAGTTACAGAGTCAGTTATTTGTTCTTTTTTTAAATTTGAACTGTTACCTATAAACACAGTAATAATGGTTTCTGGTTTATATTTATACATATCTTGTCACTGATTCCATTATTTGTTTGAAGTGTGACCCAGGTATACAATAATTATGAGTACAATAGCTGAGATTGTTATTTAATAATTTACCTAAACCTCTTCCTATACTATCTGAGAACATAACTGAATGAACACTATCATTACTATTATAAAATGGAATGCTAGTCTCAGGCTGGTCCACTTGACACAAACCTTGTTTAACATCCGCTATCACACAGTCAGCTTGGGCCGGGTCCTCCGTAGCCTCAGGCTGGTCAGAACTTAATTTTGGTACTGTCTGACAGGTACACTGACACATCACCAACTTATTTGCAGCTAGGATGTGTTCTTTAATTTGTAATTGAGAACTCACATATTTATTATAAAGAGAATTAAGTCGGTCCTCAAGTACCTGTATTTCAGTTTGAAGGCGCTGTGTATCAATTTCATAAAATTTAATTTCATAAAATTGCATGATTCTGGACACCCCAGAGTTGGAATTTTTTGTCGGTTCTTTTCTCAGTTTTTTTCAAGAGTACCACAAATAGGTATCCATACCCATACTTTCACTAAAAAGAGAAATCTGAATAAAACCAGAAATAGATATCAGCTCAGTTTTTAGTTAATTAATTATTTTTTATTAAAAATCTCATTGGGTTAGGTCAGAATAACGATTATGAGCAGTCTAAAGTAAAAAAACCCTTGAAAAAAATTAAAAAATGAGAAAAAAGCCGACGAAAAATTCTAACTCTAGGGTGTCCAGAATCATGCCCTGGACCCATGGAAATCGTTTGCGCGTCGATGTCAGATACACGCGGTATATCGAGCAATTATAATCTAATCAAGATTTATTACAATCTTACGAAGTCTGCCAGTTCCCGGTGTCATATACAACGATGTTTCAAGATGTTTAACTTCCCTAAATTGTTTGGACCACGTTACATGTTAATTGCAGCATCTGTGACAGTCCCCCAAACAGTAGTGTGATCACTGCAACGTGTGGCTCATACGCTGAAGCAGAGGCACCGCACTCACGTTGGGTATCCCACGGATCTACAAAACCCATCACGCCAAATAGGCTTGTGTCCACTAATAACAAATTGCTTGGTTTATAGTTTCTAATTATAAATGAAGAGACGTAGATAAGAAAAAACCAGTCTATTTCTCATATAAGTTTAATTAGGATGATTTATTAATCATCGTAACGTAACACCGAATTATTGCCGAATTTATTTTCTAAAAAAATATTTTTAGAAAATAAATTCGGCAAAAATAGGCATTCAGTCACGTGACAGCGAACACCAAACAGAAAGTGTTACGTCACGCCACGCAAAACATCATTGTTGTTGTTGACATTTTCATACAACAGAGCAGGTGTAAACAGTTTTGTATCGCAGACTGTGACGTCATTCAAGACGCCATGACACTATTCAGCGTTTTCGAGGGAAATCTAAATTGTTTTTTTTTTATTACAAAATACGTAATGTACCTATACATTGCTTTTTCGTTAAAATATCGGTTTTTTGGGATAAAATAGATATTGAAGTATAATTTTATTATAATTAACCAAGTTTTCTCGTTGCAGCAACCTACCGGATACAGAATAGTATACCACGTTCGCGAGCTGCCAGTGTCAGTATTTTCTATGGAATATTGACACATTGACACTGTCAGCTCTTGAACGCAGTTTAGATGTACTGATCGCGTTCAGTTTGATTGGTGAAATCCGCTCATAATGCTTCAAAAATAATGGAATATTCCAATACTTTTTATTCCAGTTGCTACACTGATAACTGATAATAATAATTTTTCTAAGGATAATCATGTCCAATTCTCAAGATAATAGATTAAGGTGATTCATCATCAGCCTAGCCTTTTCCCAACTACGAGTATATTGAGGTCGGCTTCCAGTCAAACTGGATTCATCTGAATATCAGTATTTTACGTGGAGCGTCTGCCTACCAGACCTCCCAACCCATTAACTGGGTAACACCGTATTCCTTGGCAAGACTGGTGTCAGATTTTCTGGCTTCTGACTATCCGTAACGACTGCCAAAGATCTACAAATGACAGCCGGGACCAACAGCTTAGGTGATTGTTCTGGATTAATTTCTTTCTATGACAAAATATCACTGTTCACAAATATAAAACCACGGGTATTTCTGATTACTAAATTCCTACCAAAGGAATTCTTTCTTTTTTCAGCCTGTACCTACTGTGTGAGCCTTTGGCCATTCATGCCATTTCTTTCTTAGTTAGGCTATTCACGCCAATTTCCTTAGCCAAAGCCAAAAAAAGATATATTTATCGAATACAACTTTTATTTTCTTTCTATTCAGGGTCCGTACCCGAAGAGTAACCAACGGAATTTAAACCTATTACTAAGCCTCCGCTGTCCGTCAGTCTGTCAACGGGCTGCATCTCAAAAACTGCAGACAGGCAGACAGTTGAAATTTTCACAGAGTGTGTATTTCTATTGCCGCTATAACATTATAACTAGAGGGAATAATATTTTTTTATTAATTTAAAATTAGAGGGAATTATATTTCTTGACTATATTAAAATGAAGAAGCCCAACTATGAATGAAAAAATGAAATGGAAGGAATGGGCAAAGGGGACTATTCCGGAGTCGCGGGACTATTCGAAAGAGATACCGTGGCTCCGGAACACAAAGGGCACTAAAGGAACATGGATGGGTTTTAGTCAGTAAGAGTCTGACACTCCCTCTCGCTCCGCCCAGAGCGGGAGAAGTCATTTGATGATTTCCCATCCCTAAAAAAAAAAAGGAATGGGAGGGAATGAGTTCTATGGCATTTATTCAGGAGAAATTCCTAAAATTATTTTCCAAAAACCCAGAGTCCCCGTTAGCCGCAATATATTTTCTCAGCAACCAAATGTTTAGACTAGAGTATTGGATATTGCTCTATTATCATTCGTACTTCAATTTTAAAACTCCCAAACAGAAAACCTACATAAACTAAACATGCAATAACACAATCGATCAGTCTAGCGTTTTGATAACTGGTTCAATAACACACGTGAAGCTTGAAATAGCACTACCTATATCTATTAGCACTTACTCATACAGTCTGGACATGCGCAGTAGACACCACCCCTTACTCCTCAACTCACCCCCTTTCACCCCCTATCGATACAATTTATATTATCTAGCTGTATCATCCACGACGCAGTTTTATCAACGTATATTGAGGCTGTCAACGCAAAAGGGCCTCATATTCTGACTAATCCACTACAAGTACATAAAAAAACTTAATTTTACTAGAAACCTGTTCATTTTATACTCTAAATACTAATATTGTAACTTTGGTTTGTCACAAATTGTTACTTACCAGAATTCGATCCTTAATAGAGAGTTACACTTTTAAATGGTGTAATAACATGGGCTTTTTTTTTTTCAAAATCAGTCGATTAGATACCTGGCCGTTTCAGTTTTCGTAAAAATCGAGCCAGAGACTCCTTTCAGCGTTTTTTGCTATTCCTCATAGTCCACGCACACTAGAGAAATTCTGCCTGTAGATATGTAGTATTCATGTCCTTAAAAGAGCAGAAGAACGAAAGAATTCCTTCAGAATCAAAAAAATCAAAGAAGAATTCATTTTAATTATTTCTTAACTTTAAACTTAATACCTTATTCACAGAGATTCATGGCTGACCACATATGTATAACAGTATGGGTGCCTCCGCCCTCTTTCTCAAAGACGCGGTTGAGCGCATGAAAAAATGTTCGTTCCCAAAAGTACCGCAAATTGTACGCTCTATAATTTTGATTATAGGAGTTACATCGATGGAATCAATCAATCGCGAAAACCCGTTTTTTTACATTTTTCACCTTCAATAAATTTCGACGCAGACACGAGATTTTATAATACTTTTGACACAACATTTAGAACGTCAACGTGAAGGTGAATTCAAGTTTCCAGCTTATTATCTCTCATTCCGAGGTGAAACGCTCATTTGACTGGACTATCGTAGCCAAACCCAAGTGAATGAAAAAAACGCATGTAAAATTTGTAATTACTAAGAAGTTTTGATTTAATTTACAAATACATTGTTTTGCGTCACGACTGCACTTATCAACATGTCAGCGTGGCATCCTGTGAACAGTGTTTTCACGAAAATAATAAATGTTGCCGCTTTATGCGATACTAGTCGATACAGCACGTGCGTTTTCATGAAACAGCTAGCCTAATTTCAACACTCTAAGAAGGGTGTAACTCAGCGACTAGTATAACACGATATCCCGAATTTTGGCGAAACCCGTCGTATTTTCGTGAACTCGATTTACGGGATTCTCCGCCGACAGAAACACTTTTGGTAAACCTATATTTTTTTCAACTGGAACCTTGCGCTCTGAAGATACACCCCGCCACCCTATGATTACAAAAGCGTGTTAGCAAAACTCCTTAGTCTTTTGGAAGACAGAGTCCTTCGCAGCTTACAAGATATACATACTACAGTTTAAAGTATGTCTCAGGTTTCTCCTCCTCTTCATTTTTTACTTCCTCTTTGACAAGCATGCCACAACATTTAATACATTCTACACAGGTGGAAAAAGATTTAGAATCCTCGTTAATGGGCCAGTAGTCAATCGGTTGGTACTGGTTTCTCCTGAACATCTGGTGGTTCAGGAGCGTCCAGAACCAGAGGCAAGCCCTTCCTCGACGGAACTTCACCGCTGATGTTATGACTGCGTCTACAGCACGCCGACAAACAGGGTCTCGTTCATGGCATGTGTTGAATTTCATGTGTTTCAAGTTGCAGCGGAATACCTGGAAACAAAGGCCTTTTGGTAGGAGAAGTAAGAAGTAAATTGAATTGAACTAGTTCCTGGTGTAGAATCGATCAAAGTGCCCTCCGAAAGGACAGCAGAAAATGTTTTTACTTTAATTGTTGTATGGGAAACAACAGTTATACCTACGTTTGAAGTGTTGTGATAACTTTGGACCGAAGGAACCTCATGAAAAGCGAGCTAGACCAGAGATCTAGACTCCTTTTTATCCTCATCAGCTATTCAGATTATCAATTCTCCAAGGCTAACACAGGTCTCTCGCAGTAACACCACACCGGCCAGCCCCACAACCTGTATCAATTTTTTTTTCCAGTACGCTATTTCCAAACCAGGTAAAGGAACTCCTTTCTGGCCTTTTATTGTAACGGAAGAACATTTAGGGTCATCAGCATCTTTTTTGGACGCAAAATCATCAAATGACTCCTTCCACCTTGGGCGGAGCGTAAGGAATTGTCAGACTCATACTGCCCTTTGCGTTACAGGGCCGCAACAACCACCAATAAACACTGTTATTGGTAGTATCCCCATCTACGATCAATAGAAGTTTGATTTTAGTGGTATCTTACTTCATGTCCGCACATTTCGATCATGCAGTAGTTCGTGAACTTAACAGGCACAAGATCCACCCGGAAGCCCATTTTTTGGAGACGATCTGTCGAGGTAATGTTGGTTGCTTATTTATGGCTTCCATACACGATATAAAACAAAAATACCAACCTATTCCACATTATAAATCTAATGATCTACGTATTACAGGGTCTATAATACAGAAATCACGTGTTAATAATTCTCAGAGTATGATGCTTTACTTGCCAAGAAAATTATATTTCGTGTAACATATTTTACTACATGAATGTTGATAGCAACGTGCAACGGGAACTCGGCAACGGTCCAACTAATAATCAAAAGCTTCGTCTATCATTTGCTGAAGAAACTTTCTTTGGGAAGATAGGTTGAAGTACCTACAAGGCACACCCAAAAGGCTATCAAGATATCAGATCACAGCACGAAGGGTTAAAATTTCCATTATGGGCCGCTGATTTGGGAGGGGGGAGGGGGGGGGGAGGGGTAGGGGGGGAGGGGGGCTACCCCCCTCTACCACCCCCACCATCCGGAGCCCCATGGTTATGGAGATATCCATGGTTAAAGTTTATAGGTTAGAATAAAAATTTTGCTTAAAATTTCGTATCCAATAGCAGAAAGAGGCAGGTGGGAGGGGGTGAGGGTGCCCCCCTCCTCCCTGGCACCACTATCATGAAAAGGTAACTAAGTTTCCAAAAAAAAAATCATACTTTGAAGCCTAACCCTTTTGCATCCTTAGTCCTCTTAATAGCAAGTCGGAGCCCCGCTTCGCGGGGCTCAAGGGTTTAAAAAAAAATAACCACGAAGGGGATGGCGGGGTCAGTTCGCTCGCTTCGCTCGCTCACTAGACCCCGCCATCCCCTTCTAACCTAACCTGTCCGAGTCGGGGTGCCCCAGGTCCCGAGCTCGCTTCGCTCGCTCTTGCATCCTAAGTCCTACTAGTAGCTAGTCGGGGATAAACATTTTTCGGATATAATGAAAATAAAACACAAGAAACAACTGCAACGGCAACGAACGAAGACGCACTGACGCGACTGACAGATCGAAACACAGCTATAGCAAAATGGCGTCGCTTTGCGTTCCGCTCCACCGTATAAAAAAAAATTGTTATTTTTTGTTTGAAAAAGTCAATGTAATTGCATGATCCAGCCCAGTTATTCAGCACATTAATTACCCACCAAATTTAATATGTGAATACGTGAAAATAAAATTATATAAAATGTAATTATGTAAAAACCATGACATAAAATTGATTAAAATACACCTCTACCATAAACGGAACGTGAAATGTCAACTTTGACGTCTAAAAATGTACAAATGGCGTGTTATTTTCCAATTTATAGGGAAACTTTAAAGACTTATATCTCATTAACCGTGACTCTCCGGATGTTGAAAATTTGTAAATAGCTTTCTATTTATGAGTACTATCCACAAAAAGAAAAAAGAACTTCCAAAGCCGCGGCCCATAATGGAAATTTTAGCCGCACGAAGAATTACCGAACTTAAAATGGCTTTGGGAAAACGACATTGCTCGTAGAAAGGTTTAGATGCGCGTCAGACGCAGTGGTGGAAGATCTACCACAAAGGTGGACCATTGAAATGACGAGGGCCGTGGGAATCAGCTGAATGCGAGAGATACTATGTTTAGCAGAAGACGTCTTTTGGCTGAATGATGATGATGATGCTGAGTGAGAGTTCATGGACGACCATGGATAGGTCTGTTCGTCTATCAGCTGTAGGATAATAACAAACATTTACCTCTAAGACCAGTCAATATAAGCGGTTTGTGGATGTGTCTGTCAAAGGTATGACAAGGTCCATAGTATATTTTTACAAACAGGAAAGACATTTTACGACGTAAATATACAAAAGTATTTTTATAAAATCAAAAAAGACACCAAAACACACCAAAATAACAGTTTTTTTTGACACCAAGATTTTGACGTTCCGAATCACAGATAGTAAAATGATAATAACTGTACCAAACTGTACCTATTTTTGGTTTGCAATGATTAAGATCTCTTTACAATTCGGTATCTCTTTGTTTGTTTCTATTGACCGGCTCCGGTGTTTTTAACCGCCAACGAAAAAGAGGGGTGTTATTAGTTTGATCGCTATGCTTGTCCGTTTGTGTATCTTTCTGTGCCATCCAGATCATCTAAAACAAGTGATCCGATTTGTATGTCTTTTTTTAAAGATGGTATAATAGAGAGTGTTTTCAGCCATTTGAAGATCATCATCTCCTTTCTAGTTGATGAAGTGATGTGAAGAAGTTCAATTGGTGATCGATTCGAAATTTGACGTTGTTTTACTTCTATGATGCTGCAGCAACAGCATGACCCGAAATCTGCAGAATATCAAACTCTTTACTAAGTTAGCATAGTGTGACTGCTCCTAAGTTACCCTAGGGAGAGGCAATCTCTACTAATGTTTGGTTGGTATGACTAACTGTTACACATTCTCAAGAGACTATTATAGTTCAAACGTGCCCTAACTGGTTGCGAGTACTACTCGGTTCAGCCTTTCCTAAGCGGTGACTTGGTAGGGTTTGTCATGAGTCAGGTTATATAGTCATTGTCGCATAGTCTGATGTTGGGTCATAAGCACACCCTATAAAAAGGCTTTCTCCGAGTCCCTAAAACCAAACACAGGTGTTGACTACCTCATTTAAGTCATAGAAGGAGATAAGGAAGGATTATGCATACATCACTCGCCCTATCCGTTCTTCCACACCATCACTAAGATTCACGCGAACTATCACGCACGGGCCTTACACTCTGCTTACTTTAATACTAGCCTCACATAACCTTGTCTCAATCCAAAAATACATCCATCCCTAACACCCACACGCCATACATACTATTCGCATATCAGCGCCAGAATAACTTAGGTACAATCTAAATCTACAGTAGGTCTCACCGCTCAAGACATCGACCACTCGCCCTGTGATCATGTTGGAAGCCAGCTGCTAGCCAATCTGCGGAAACAACATTAGTACCCTAACGATAACTATACTACCCTTATGATACTTAATTTAAAGTTATCACTTACCAGGGTCCGAAATGCAAGAATAGATCGCAACTCACTTACAGAAATCTGCTCACAAGTTACCAGATGCGTCACCCACACCGCTCTTCCCACCAAGCGTGCACCTTCGCGTCCGTCCACTGACTGTCCCTACTCCACTTCCTCTCAGCCCAACATCTCATCCCTCGTCGCCCCTCTCGTACCCTTTCTCGAAACTTTCGAATATTTTTTATCTGTTTCTCAATTGTCGCAAGGGTCGGTCACACTTAGGTAACTAAATGTTTTTGCTCTAGGAACGTACAAATCGTCTGAGTTATTCGGCTATTCTGATATCGACTCTGAGGTTTGTGAAGAAGGTCGCATTTCATCTAACGTAAAATATTGCATTCGAATAACGTTTGGCATTTGGCGCGGTTGTTTCCCATTAAAACAAAGATTGATTGATTTCCTGAGTACCAAATCTCATGCTACACATTTCAAAAGCAGATACTTAACATATTTTGTGATTCTCGAAATTAAGTGGCAGGCTCAAAGGGACAATTTATGATCCGTCCAAGTGCCTGGCAACATGTGAAATGTTTTGAAACAAATTAAATAAGTATATTGTTTATTAGGATTGACGGATAGTCACATTCCCCCCTCTGAAAATCAGACGCGTGACGCAGTACAGCGGATGAGCTTTCACAATAGCATAAACCTTGCCTCTACTAATATTGGTCTGATACCAACGTACACACATACTCATCTAACATGTGAAGTGAGTCTAATATTATAATAACTTTTCTAGTTGGAACACGTATCCAATTAGTTGCAATGTCTGCTATAATTTCTTAATGTTTCACAAACACATCCTCAATTGATACACAATAAACTCAACCTATGTCAACTTATTCCTCCATAAACTCTCTCGGCGCATTTCATTAATATAAAACTCCAGAGACCTAGTTGCTTATAATTTTGGTATACACACCAGAATCTCATCTAATTTTGAACCACATAACTGTTGTATTTCAACTTATTTCCTTTCGTAATATCCACTCTCTTAATATTATCGTTGCAAATTTTCTGATGATCTGTGTGTGATTTGTTTTCACTTTACAAAGCAGAGCCTCATTTATCCTAGAGGATTTCAAAAAAAGCTATGATTAAACTTATTTTCTTGAATAGTAAGTAAGTAAGTTAAGTAGTACTCCTGTTCCTTTGATATAAAATCTCATAAGACTTCTGTGTTTAAAGTTTAATTAGACACAGTAAAGTCTAACCTTATCTGCATTCAATGTCCAACTGCCCTAATTGAACTTGTTCTCTTGAATAATGCCTACTCCTGATAACACTATAATAACAAGTGTCAGGAAACTTGTGTGTTGATGGTTTAGTTTCACACATCAGTCTCATATAATCTCTTGTCCAATTGGTGGATAACTGTTGTAATCGATCTTATTTATTTTGAAATACTCTTCATATTCCAATTAGAGAAGACTGCGCATGCTTATAGTTGGAATTTACATACCAGAGTCTCATTTAAGAGTATTTCTGCTACTAGGTCACACTACCTACGGTGCTCCTGCGTTCCAAACCCTGCCTATCGCAGTTGTCGCTGGACAGAGGCCCTTCCCGAAGTGCCCCGCGCTGAGTCAGCTTCATAGACAGCTGCCCGTACTTGTATCCAGGTGTAGCTGAAATAGTTCGCACATAAACATATTATTATTTTATTCCAATTAAATGAAATAGTCCTGAGAGGTTCTGAAGTAGAATAGGTTTTACAGAGTTATTTTAGATCAATTAGAACAGAGCAGGTTTGCAATTCATTAAGACTTGCAGTATTATGTAAAAATCTATAGACAGATTTTCTTAAGCATGTTAGCCTTCTCGACAAGGGCTTAATCAATTACAATTATGCCCCCCTCAGACTGTAACACCAGTGACAATATAGCTCATTGGTATATTAGTTTGAAGTCATAGCTTGTCATAGACCATAGCATCATAGCTTGTCAACATTGATTTCAGTGACATGCCAAATGTCATGTTGTACAGTAACATTACTGCAGAGTTTAATAAGAGAAACACTTAGCTTCGCCAAAGGAGCCACGCTACAGTTGAAGTCGCTGAAATTGATGTCAGCCAATAAGATGAAACTATGGACCAGGTGCAACACACGAACCGTAGGTTTAGATATCCCGTTGTCGCAGCCTAGTGATGATGTGCATATCCTGGAATTTGAAATAAGACCACACAAGTATCTTTTCCAATACATCGTAGTAATGACACCCTGCCAAGTTATCGATATTGAGATTAGGTATCCTACAATGATTTTCGAGTTTCCCTTTCTCGGTGATTAAATTGCCATTATGAAACTACTCGTAGTTTTCACCTTTCCTGACCTTAGGTAATGAATAGGTAGTATATTATATAGCGCTCATCTATAAGTAAGGGTAAGTCTTATGTTCATTTCACTTATCACACCGTTATACATATCTTAACCAAGCAACCACGTTTCATTTTCACAACCAGTCTGACCCATAACTAGGATGTGTACTTAGCTCACTTCTACAGCTATACAAATCTTAAACCAGTGTCTCAAACTGTCAGACACACAAAACACTATTGGGAGTCGAACCCAAGATTAGCACATTAGCCTATCAATGAAACTAATACCTACATCGATTCAGTAAATTAATCCCTTATTTAACAGTTCAGTAACTCAAGCATAAAATCAGTTGTACTATTATTACGTATACACTAAAAATTGCCACGTGTAGCCCTTCCGGAGTTATTTGCCGCTATTGTCTAAAGCTTTCTCTTTGTTCTAAGGGTCTGCTTTTTTGTTGCTGAGCCGGACCCTTTTAGTTAACTGTTATTTGTGCAATATTAATTTTAACCGGCACATGTTATTTTAAAAGGGCTCAATATTACTTTACTATTTTAGATGAAAAGAATGTTTGTTGTTAATTACGGTAACGTGTCCGGTTGCCAAGCCTCCAGACGCAATGTGTTTCTTAATAACATGATGCAATGTGCGGGAATTTAACCCACAAGCTTTGACACAGGAATCTTAAGAGTTAAGATTCCCCAGTCCTCCAATTGCTTGTTAGTCCTAGCACATACTTAAACTTTGAACTCGCTAAAAACAGTTGGCGTGTCCATGTTTATGCTACATAATCCTAGAACATACATAAACAGATAAATCGTACGAGATTTGAACTCGCTATTTAATCGTCGACATGGAACTCAACTAACATTATCAGCCGATTTGAACTCGCTATTTATTTGTTGACATTGAACTCAACTAACATAATCAACCAGTAACTACTTAACACTACTTGGTGTAACTGTTGTAACCTAAGATGTCTTTGAGAGGTGAAGAAGCCATAAATGAAAACATTGTGTAAGATGTTTTATATAGCCTCTTCTTTTATCCCTAACCGATTATTATGGAACCTTAAAATAACGTTGTGTTATTTTTGTTGTAATAAGCATTGTAGCCGCTGCAACTTATTTCCTCTGTATCGATTTACGAAACAATTAATGAAATCACATTTCTTAGCCGTAATAACTATTTTTGTCCCTTACTCAAATTACGTTGTGTTGTTTTTGTAGTAACCCATAAATGTTCTTTCTCGTTGCACTGACATGAATCAGTACATTTAATGACGAGAATCCTGGTCACGCGGACCAAATGTGACTGCTCCTAAGTTACCCTAGGGAGAGGCAATCTCTACTAATGTTTGGTTGGTATGACTAACTGTTACACATTCTCAAGAGACTATTATAGTTCAAACGTGCCCTAACTGGTTGCGAGTACTACTCGGTTCAGCCTTTCCTAAGCGGTGACTTGGTAGGGTTTGTCATGAGTCAGGTTATATAGTCATTGTCGCATAGTCTGATGTTGGGTCATAAGCACACCCTATAAAAAGGCTTTCTCCGAGTCCCTAAAACCAAACACAGGTGTTGACTACCTCATTTAAGTCATAGAAGGAGATAAGGAAGGATTATGCATACATCACTCGCCCTATCCGTTCTTCCACACCATCACTAAGATTCACGCGAACTATCACGCACGGGCCTTACACTCTGCTTACTTTAATACTAGCCTCACATAACCTTGTCTCAATCCAAAAATACATCCATCCCTAACACCCACACGCCATACATACTATTCGCATATCAGCGCCAGAATAACTTAGGTACAATCTAAATCTACAGTAGGTCTCACCGCTCAAGACATCGACCACTCGCCCTGTGATCATGTTGGAAGCCAGCTGCTAGCCAATCTGCGGAAACAACATTAGTACCCTAACGATAACTATACTACCCTTATGATACTTAATTTAAAGTTATCACTTACCAGGGTCCGAAATGCAAGAATAGATCGCAACTCACTTACAGAAATCTGCTCACAAGTTACCAGATGCGTCACCCACACCGCTCTTCCCACCAAGCGTGCACCTTCGCGTCCGTCCACTGACTGTCCCTACTCCACTTCCTCTCAGCCCAACATCTCATCCCTCGTCGCCCCTCTCGTACCCTTTCTCGAAACTTTCGAATATTTTTTATCTGTTTCTCAATTGTCGCAAGGGTCGGTCACACTTAGGTAACTAAATGTTTTTGCTCTAGGAACGTACAAATCGTCTGAGTTATTCGGCTATTCTGATATCGACTCTGAGGTTTGTGAAGAAGGTCGCATTTCATCTAACGTAAAATATTGCATTCGAATAACGTTTGGCATTTGGCGCGGTTGTTTCCCATTAAAACAAAGATTGATTGATTTCCTGAGTACCAAATCTCATGCTACACATTTCAAAAGCAGATACTTAACATATTTTGTGATTCTCGAAATTAAGTGGCAGGCTCAAAGGGACAATTTATGATCCGTCCAAGTGCCTGGCAACATGTGAAATGTTTTGAAACAAATTAAATAAGTATATTGTTTATTAGGATTGACGGATAGTCACAATAGGTATCGTGTTTGGTTAGGTTAGACTCACTAGAATGGTTTCGATAAACAGATCTCTCAGACTCTTTTTGGTCGGAGGTTACAAACACATCAACGGAGCCGATCCGACGATATGATAGTAACAGCTTCAAAGACAAATAGATGGATAAAGGATCCTTACTCGTAACCCCAGACCGACCATGCCTATCTTTGTGTCGCGAGCTTCAAACTATTCAATAAACCAAAATACTGACTGAAATAGGAACAAACAAAGCGCTACTTACTTAGGCTACCGAAGTATAAAGAGTTCCTACCTAATAACATTGCAGACCAAAAATGATAGTTACAATTTTTATCATTTTACTCATTTTACTGTGATACGGAATGTCAAAATTATGATGGTTAAAAAATTGACATTTTGAAAACATACACGCTATTTTTGGGTCTTTTTTGTTTTAGTTATTTACATTGTTAAATGTCTTTCCTGTTCGTAAAAATATACTATGGACCTTGCCATACCTTTGACAGATACATCCACAAACCGCATTTATTGACTGGTCTAAAAGGTAAAAGTTTGTAATTATCCTACAGCTGATAGACTAACAGACCTATCCATGGTCGTCCATGAACTCTCATTCACATTTATCAGCATCATCATCGACATTCAGCCGAATGTGTCTTCTGTTAAACATAGCATCCAGCTGATACCCAAGGCCCTCGACATTGCATCGGTCCACCTTTGTGGGAGATCTTCCACCTCTGCGTCTTAGGACGCGCATCTAAAACCTTGCGACCCCATCGGCCATGCCTTCTATTAGCAATGTTTTTGGACCAAAGCCATATAAGTTTGGTAAATATTCGTGCTATGATCTGATCTGTTGATTGTCTTTTGGATGTCCCTTGTAGGTACTTTACACTATGAAAGCTTCTTCAGCTAATGATTAACGAAGCTCTTGACAATAGGCCCGTTCCATCATACACAAATTTCAAAACTATTTAGTCCGTCAGTTAGAGTATTGAAAAATAATGGACACGTATTTTTTGTTTTTGTAAATCAATGAATATTGACAAAGATAAAACGCATCAAAACTCGGGAGTGGGGGCTCGTGACGTCACGACTCACTAAAAATTATGCGAAGGTGAGACGTATTGAGAATTTTAAAAGCGTCGTAACTTCGTAAATTTTGGTTCCCGTAATAAAAGAAAAAAACACGGGTCAAATATTTTGTGATAATCTAACTGACGGACTAATTAGATTTATTCAGGACACAAGCCCATTAGGTGGACCGTTGCCGAGTTCGCGTTGCACGTAGCTATTGTCAACATCCAAGTGGCAAAATAATGTTTCCACACGAAATTGTAATTTTCGACGTGCAAAACAACATAATTCTGAATCTTAATGATATAGTATTATGTTGACTTGATTCACTTGATTTCTCTATTATAGGTAGACCTTGTAATACGTACGTAGATCATTCGACTTATAATGTGGAAAAGGTTGGTATTTTTGTTTATCGTGCATGGAAGCCATAAATAAGCAACTAACATTACCTCGACAGATCGTCTCCAAAAAATGGGCTTCCGGGTGGATCTTGTGCCTGTAAAGTTCACAAACTACTGCATGATTGAAATGTGCGGACATGAAGTAAGACACAATTAAAATCAAACCTATATTGTAGTGCCCGTAGATGGCACCTTTTTATTGGTAGTTACTGCGGCCCTGGAAGGTAAAGGTCATATGGAGGGACTTTGGGTTTTAGTCAGTAAAAGATTGACACTCCCTTCCGCCCAGAGGGGAAGGAGTCATTCAATGGTTTTCATCCAAAACTGAAAAAAACCGGCCAAGTACGAGTCGGACTCGCGCACCGAGGGTTCCGTAGAAACCTGTAGGTATTATATTATAAGCAAAAGTTGCGATTTACGATTTATGACGTATTAAAAAAAACTGCTAACTAGGTACATCTCGTTCAAACCAGTTTTCGCTGGTATTTTACATGGTATAATATACATCATATTTTTTTTAAGTTTTATTATTCTCTTATTTTAGAAGTTACAGGAGGGGGTACACATTTTACCACTTTGGAAGTGTCTCTCTTGCAAACTGTTCAGTTTAGAAAAAAAATGATACTAGAAATCTCAATATCATTTTCGAAGACCTATCCATAGATACCCCACACGTATAGATTAAATGAAAAAAAAAATTTTTGCGTTTCAGTTCTAAGTGTGGGGACCCCCAAAATGTGTTGTTTTTTTTTTCTATTTTTGTGTGAAAATCTTAATGCGGTTCACATAAATCATCCACTTACCAAGTTTCAACAGCGTAGTTGTTATAGTTTCGGAGAAAAGTGGCTGTGACATACGAACGGACATACAGACAGACAGACATGACGAATCTAAAAGGGTTCGGTTTTTGCCATTTGGCTACGGAACCCAAAGGGCAGATGACGGGGAATATTATTACCTTCCATTACAGAATACCGGCTACAGCGTACTACCTAGAAGGTGCAACGTGGTAGCACTACCACATGTTGCGGCCATTTTGTAAAAGTTGGGAGCTCGCTGGCCGGTGTGGTGATATTTGAAGAGTATGTTCAGCCGGGGAGAATTGATGATCTGAAATACTGATGAGGCTAAAAAGGAGTCTAGATCTCTGCTCTAGCTCGTTTTCAATGAGGCGACTTCGCTCTAAAATTATCAGAACGCAACTGTTGTTTTGCAAAACAATAATTTACTTTAAAAAATTGTGCTGTTGAACCACTTTGCAGGGCACTTTGATCGGCCCCATATCAAGAACTGGGAAGCTGCAGTTTACCTCTTAATTCTCCTACCAAAAAGCCTTTGGTTCCAGGTATTCCGCTGCAACTTGAAACATCTGAAATTCAACACATGTCATGAACGAGACCCTGTTTGTCGGCGTGCTGTAGACGCGGTCATAACATCAGCGGTGAAGTTCCGTCGAGGAAGAGCCTGCCTCTGGTTCTGGACGCTCCTGAACCACCAGATGTTCAGGAGAAACCAGTACCAACCGATTGACTACTGGCCCGTTGACGTGGATTTTAATTCTTTCCCCACCTGTAAGGACTGCAGTAAATGCTGTGAAAAGCTTGTCAAAAAAGAATTAAAAAAAGAAGAGGAAGAGAAACCCGAGTTATACATTAAAATCTGTCTTATGCTGTAGGTGCCCCTTTATATCTTCTACGCTCCGAAGGACTCTGTTTTCCACTAGACCAGGACTTTTGATAACAACTGTGTAGATAGATACTGTGACTTGTGTGAATCTTAGAGTGGCAGGGTGTATCTTCAGAGCGCAAGGCTCCCGGTGTAAAAAATATTGTGTTCACGAAAATACGTCGGGTTTCACGAAAAGTCTAATTATCTTGTTATTTCTTTCACTAGATTAACGTTAAACTAGGCTGGCTGTTTTATGAAAACGCACGTGCGGTCGATCGATATCGAGCATCCGATTTTTTTGCGGAATTCCTGGTATTTCGTGAAAAGACGATTTAGTGTCTAAACACTATGCCGAAGGTACGCGACCGAAGTTGATTGCGCCTGCAAAGCTATTTGAATTACTGACGGCACATTATGCCGAAATTACGCTGCATTATAGCGAACAGCCGAACTTCGGTCGGGAGTAAGTTCAGCGGCGATTCAGCGGCAACCTATTCTGTAGAGCACACATTATACGCGACTGAAGTTCGGTTCGATTGCCGCCGAAGATCCGGGGTGCAAGCATGCCCGTGCATCGCGTGTCCGCCCGTTGTGTATTCGCCTCTGTCTGCGCACGACGCACGTGCTTTGTTGTGTCATTAAAACATAAGTAGGTACCATATTTGAAACAGAAAATATAATTATCCTGGTTAAGCTGCGACCGTGTTATGGATCAATCATCTATCTGTCTGACCGGCTGTTTAGATAACACGACACGACGCCACGACAGCGCTCGATACCTCGAATACACACAAAGTTGCGCAACTGAATTTCTTCCGCGTAAATTCGCACTTGTTGTATCATATCAACCGAATACATTGAAACGTAAAATCAGCCGCGGAACTTCGGTCACTTACCTTCGGCATAATGTGTTTAGACACTTAGATTCAGGATGCTACGCTTTAAGATAGTAAGATTTCTTATTATATGTAGTCTTGACACAAAACATTATACTGTAACTTTTTGCTTATTAGCAACAACTGCGTTTTTTTTTTCATACACTAAACCCAAGTGCTACGATATTAATATTGAACACCTGTATACAACATAACATATGGATACAGCTTGCAACCCTTTACTAGGCATAAGTTCAATCCTGCATGGAGTATTGCAGCCACCTTTCGGACGGCTCAGCTAAATACAAACTTACCGCACTTGACTCAGTGTAACGCAGAGCTAATAGGCTTGGCTCATCGCCGCAAAGTTGCCGGCTTGTCGGTCTTCTACAGATTGTACTTCGGTGTCTGATCCAACCGGCCCCCTTCTACCTTCGGACATCTAGACACACTGCAATTTAACATCCCTACCTGGATGCTATTCCAGTAATTCGCACTACATAAGTGTTTCCAAACGTCTTTAGAATGCTTGCACCAAAGAGGTGGAACTCTTTACCTGGCATTGTGTTTCCGAACACATTCCACCGGCTTCTTCGGGGTAAACTCACTTCATCGTCGACTTTTTCTCTGTCACCTCTGACCTAGACTAGAGACAAACCCACCCCAAATGAAATAAAAACCAAATAAAATAAAAAAATATTCAGTAAGACAAAAAAAACACATGTATTCTGAACAAACCGGCCAAGCGCGTGTCTAGCCACGACAGAAAAACTAGACACAATAAAATCCCGCGGTGCCTTTTGTAATTTATGCTAAGCATAATTCCGTAGAGAACTAAAATAAAAAGCGAAAGGAGGTAGCCTTGGCGGACACCTGCGTTCACTGTAATGTTGTCCGAGATGAGGACGTCGTGAGTCGCCTTGCAAGAAAATTTGTTGTAGCTACTCTTCAACAGGCGGATTATTTCTGGCGGCACCCCTAACTCCAGAAGGCGGGACCCGATACTGGACTACTTCAACGTGTCAAAGGCCTTTCCAAAATCGACAAAGGTAAGACAAATCCCTTTTCCATTCTGTTGCCTGCTCCAGTATGATACGAAGAGTGTTGATCTGGTCTGTGCACGATCGGTTCGATCGGATACCATGCAGCCTGCTTCCTGCGTAGTAGAGGTTCCACAGCCTATCTAGGGCCTTTAGAGGGAATCTTCAGAAACGTAATGCCTCTCCAGTTATAGCATTAATCGAGTTAAATAGAAACCTAGAGGGTCAAAACTATTATTTGGTATGGTTTTGTTTGTTTAAATGATAATCTTGTCTTAATTTCTGAGACTTCCGTGTAAGGGCCCTTTTCTTGTAATGCGTGTTTTCACCCCCGCGTGAATCTGGTCCACATGCGGGTAATAGCACGCTCCTGGCCACACGCAGGACAAAGATTTCGTTTTCCGCTGCAGAGTCGTGCGTGTCGCCAGTGACGTCGGTCGCATGCATCGTAATAGAGCAAAGTCTATGACCATGCGTGCGACCCGCTTCATAGTAAAAACAATAATGAATGCCACCCGCATCCAGAATAATCCAGATAGCACGCGCGCGTGCTGCCCGCGTGATAGGAAAAACATGTACCTATGAAATGATGGAGTGCGCGCAGCCCGCTTGCGAACCAGCAGCGTGATTTTGTAAACATGTCGAAGTGAACACTTAGGCGAAGTGAATAACAAGTGAGCTGTCAAACCATACAAACAAGATGGCATGACATGTGATAATAACACATTTGTCCTCATTTTATACTTGTTTGCCGCGAAAGCTGAATAGACATAGACGCGGAAAGCTGAACGGACGCGTACGCGTCTCCATACAAAATCGTTGTTTTCTATGGGCATAAGCTGAATGGAGCTAAATAAATGTGAGTACTCCATTAATGTTTCCCGCTATGTTTGTGTTTTTTTACATCTGCTGCCAACTTCAGGTCGTTTTCTGTGATTTGGGAGGACAGGGGGGTCGTGAACACTACGTCCCGCCACCCCTGTGACGCGCTGCCTCCGGAGTCTTCGCGTGTGTTCCCGGCTCGCCGCGGCACTCGGATGGACGAACAGGGGGCCATCAGACGTGTCCTCTGTTCGTCCATACGGGTTGGCATTATGTTCATTGTTTGTTTTACATGCTGTGCTACTTTGCTATGCTCAAGCGTCAAAACGTCTTTTTTAAGAGAAGAGAAAATCGGAAAACCCTAGAATTTAAATAGAACTGTGTCAGTGCTTTTCTTTTGACTATTTTGTTGAGAGCGTAGACAATAAAAAAGGGCAAACGTTTAAAAAGTAAGAAAATTTTCAGGCAAACACTGAACTGAATTGCTAAATTTTATAATATACACTTAGTTTGGCAATAAACGTATGACACCTGTATCGATCGATTGCATTTAAGTCTCCGACGTTTAAACAGACCTCCAATTTGCAACCAAAACAATTGTTTTTTACTATATACCTTTATACTTCAAGCTACTTTCGGACTACGCTATAATATAATAGCATATAGTATATAGCTCATAGCACAACAATATCGCGCATCATACATTTTTATGGACACGTTCACACTGTACTGTAGGTACTACCTATATACCCCGTGTATCTGACATCGACGCACAAACGATTTCCATGGGTCCAGGGCATGATTCTGGACACCCTAGACTTAGAATTTTTCGTCGGCTTTTTTCTCAATTTTTCTCATTTTTTAATTTTTTTCAAGGGTTTTTTAACTTTACACTGCTCATAATCGTTATTCTGACCTAACCCAATGAGATTTTTAACTACTTTCACTAAAAAGAGCAATCTGAATAAAACCTTGAAAAAAATCAAAAAATTAGAAAAGAACCGACAAAAAATTCCAACACTGGGGTGTCCAGAATCATGCCCTGGACCCATGGAAATCGTTTGTGCGTCGATGTCAGATACACGCGGTATTATTGACAATGTATGGTGCACGGCATTGTTGTGCTATAAGCTATTACTATTATATTATGCATTGCATTAAATTTAGTTTTAAGTGATTTACTTGTTCGATTTATTGCAAAAATTGTTAATTCTAAAGTACGGGTGAAGACACTGACTACTGTAACACAGGTCTCACCTAGCTCAGGAGTCAGGGTCTCAAACGAAAATGTACAACCTTTTTTACGTCAATAAAACATTATTGTATTGTATTATATTGTATTATAGCGTTGTCTGAAAGCAGCTTTACGACGACGAGGCGGCGCGTCACTCGGGTGGGCGAACAGCGAGCCAACGGACGTGCCCGCTGTTCTTCCAGTCGCGCTCATAAATTAACTATTAACGTAGAGGAGAATACATCTGAAAATGTTAATATATTTTTTGCACAAAGTAGGTAAATTACGTTACTCCTTAAAACGTCACCTATTAAATTTCAGCAAACAGGCGCGGTGCGACAGGGGGCGGTCGTGACCCTCCCCTCCCCCCAAACCGTACCTACAAGTAAAATTTACAAACCTTCTAAAATAGACAAAATATCACGAAGGTTTAAAGTACAATTAACCGGGGTGGAGTACTAAAAATGTAGATTTTCCCATAATTTTGTAGGTAGTTATTCATAAGTCGGCAACATTACTTTTATCTCGTTATCGCTAGTAAACAGAGGATCTTATTTGTCCGAGGGACAACCTATCCAAAAACATAGCTCGCTTTTGAATCGTCTATCATGCAAGTTATATTTTATTAAGTCAACTAACATCGATGATTGAATGGATGGTAGTTAAATGAAAAATGTAACCTATCTATCTACACCTGTATTCTGGGGCGGGGTGCAAAAATTTTCGAGCTCATTTCACGCGCTGTTACATCCATATTTTTTAAAACGAACTTCGTAATAATATAGCGTAAACGCGAAAATGAACTAAACTTTTTTCGGGCTACATCGCGCTCTAGCATCTTTAGGTCTCCAGTTTACGCTTATACAACAAAAAAAAACAACTGTACTTGGTGCGATAAGAAGAAAATATAGCGTTCTGTGTCAAGGCACTTAAATTGTCGAGCTCGCTTCGCTCACCCTAACATAAGAATGCTAGGGTGAGCGAGGCGAGCTCGGAATTTACGTTTAGCGTAAAGCTAAGAAGCTTTACGGTTTTTGGCTTAAATAGATACAAAATGTGTAGGTACGGATGTATGATACGACGAAAATGCATTCCATGACTTTTTTGGATAAATCTTTTACAGTTCAGGTCGCTCGTTTATGGAATTAGTTGCCCGTATCAACAAAGCGCGCGCAATCGCTACCTGTTTTTAAAGGATAAGTCAAGGAACACTATGTATTTGTCACTATGATATTCTAATATTAGTATATATTCCTGCTCATATATTAAGTATATATGTAACTATGTATATATTTATGTATATTGTATTGTTTATATTATGTTTCAGTTCCTATCTATATTCTGTGTCAGTTAAAAAAATAATAATTTCATATTCTATAATATAATATAATAATTTATCATTCCTAGTTGCCTGGAAGAGATCGCGGAATGCGATAAGGCCGCCATTTGTATATTTTTAGTTTAAGGTTTTCTATATGTTTTTATATTTTTTGGTGTAGGTACAGGTATACCTATATAAATAAATAAAATATGCGTTTCTAAGTCAAATTACTAAAAATTTTCGGGCTCGCTTTGCTCCCGCTAGCATCCTTGGCTCTCTAGTGTACGCTTACGTCGACAAAAAAACATAAACATCTGTATGAGTGACAAAAATAAAATCTAACGTAAGTATACGAAACAAGGCATCGTACTAAAAAATTTCGAGCTCGCTTCGCTCACTCTAGCATTAGTGGTTCACATCTCATATTTTTGTGTTATGAATATGATAGATAAAAAATCTAAGGTATCCGATCCAATGTGCTAAAAATTTTCGACCTCACTTCGCTCGCTCGTACATACGAGTATAATATCTCTTCGAGCTGAAGCATTTCTGCTAAAGTTACATAAGTGACTTTATTATTATTTGTTGTTTTCTTTCTCGGGTCTCTGGAGACCCGGTCCTTTGGTAGGCGTACGAGGGGCCGAAACCAACTCGCAGATGTATTAATATCAGCAGTGCGATTCTGTTAACATGTCGAAGTGAACACTAAGGCGAAGTGAACGACTATTGAGCTGTCAAACCATACAAACAAGATAAGGATGACAGCACACTTGTCGTTCACTCCATCTAGGTGATCACGGTGAGATGTCAACAGAATCGACCGGCTGGTATTAATCTGGAGTTTTCTAGAATCTCACGGGCGTGAACCAAGGTGACATCCTAGTTCATAATTGAAGATGGTAAATGACTTTGTACTGGAAATTATTATCTAAGTCCAGTTGTGAAAATTTCCTAACTATACGGCAAGTGTTCAATATGGCGGCTTTTTGTAATGTAAGGTATGTGTATTTCTATAGATTGAGGACATTAAAGCTATTGAATATTTGTTTTGGAATAACGCCTGTTGTTGAATTACTATTGGGACTATTGTCACCCTGTTCATTTTCCAAACTCGAGTGATTTCCTCTTGTAGTTCTGTGTACTTTCTGATTTTTTCTGTGATAGATTTTTGTATGTTATTAGTGTTTGGGACTGTTATATGTATTATGTATGTGTGTCTGTTTTCTTTATCAACTAGTGTTATATCGGGTCTGTTGTTATATACAGGGTTATTTGTAAAACACCAGAAACCTCTTAGGCAGTGAAAGTACACATGATTATAAGCAACTTTTGTTTTGGTAAAACTCCGAAATCTCGAAAAAAATATCAGCTGTTTCATACAAAATGCAGTATTTAGCCAATGAAAATGTATGAAACAGCTGATATTTTTTTCGAGATTTCGGAGTTTTACCAAAACAAAAGTTGCTTATTTATAATCATGTGTACTTTCACTGCCTAAGAGGTTTCGGGTATTTTTTCAATTTCCCTGTATAGTGTGGTCTGTAATAATAGCGCGGGCATAATACATATATTTTGTAAAATTGGTTTTCTAAAACTGCTCTTGGTGAATATTTATAATATGGTGTGTACCTATAGATCTGGCATGAGTTTAAGTTTTGTGGTGAGTTTTTGATGTATGATGTTAACTAGTTGATTATGCCTATGAGTGTAGTCGTTCTGAGTCAATGTCATACAAGCTCCTGTAATATGTTGAATTGTTTCAGGTTTGCTGTGACATTTTCTGCATAAATCATTTCTTACTGAACTACCTATCTTTTATTATAAATGTTCTGTATTTTTTTGTATTAATGACTTGGTCTTGAATGGCTAGCATAAATCCTTCTGTTTCTGGGAACAAGCCGCTTAATTCAAGCCATTTGTTGGAAGCTTCCTTATCTATGTGTGTTTGGTTTAAATCATTAAGATGTCTGCCGTGTAGTTTTTTCTGTCTCAATTTTTTATGTAGCTCTTCTATAATTATGTCTCGCTTTATCTATTGTTTCATTACTGTCTTCGCTAAGGTTCAGTGGATTTTTTATTTATATATATGTATTATTGTTTTGTGTATTTGACTGGTATTCTTCTTCATGTTAAAAAATAGTGTTTATTATTAATTATTTCAATACAATATATCAACACTTAACACGATGTTAGTAAACTTTTCTTAACACAACTAGAATGAAATAAAACAAAACACCTATAACTATGTAACCCATCGGAGGCTTCAAATTTTACCACAGTTTGCCCGCGAGAACTTAAAGCCTAAGTACACCTACAGCGCTCTCCACGTTCAAAAACTCGTTGGGGGCGCTGCTGTGGCTTCCTCGTTTCTGCAAGTAGTTGGGAATGTTTGCGGATGTACACATTGACTGTTTTTACGCCAGCATGCGCAAGAGGGTGACCTCGATGGCAAGCAGAGTGCGGGGCAGCAGCAACAGTCTCCTTGCCGTTGTTGCCGACAGGTCAGACGGGCCTTTTATACTGCACTGGAAGGCCTTGCATGCACCCAAAAATAAGTCATGGGGCAGGTATTTTTTTAGTATGATGTAGATACTTTTACCTGTTTAAATTTGAATTTTAATATTATTGAAATAATTTGAATAATTAGATTGATTGTTATCTAATTTCTATTTATTCATTAATCATTTTAATTTATTGATAAATAGAATTAATTAATTATTTTTAACAACTAATTTTGTTTCGTTTATAAATTATTTCTATGTTCATCCCAATTTTAAGTTTTAAACTAATTCTGACGGAGACTGTATGTCGTATTTATAAAATAATATTGACTAACTTAGTATTAAGTGCTACGTGCTGTCGAATGAAATCGAGAAATTATGAACTATCAAGTTAGATACGTGAAAAAGTATTCCGAATGTTCAGTTGACATTTTATCGAGAGTTTACAAAATCTCAATTCCAGTGACATATAATATGCATTTGAACGCGCTGCTGCCCGCGCCGCCGCCGACCCCGCTGACTTCGTGCCCGCGGCCTTAGTCGCAGCGCGCAGGCGCGGGCCGGACGAGTCCGTCATTAGTTCTCTTATATCCTACTAATATTATAAATGCGAAAGTTTGTGAGGATGGATGTATGTGTATGTGTATGTATGTTTGTTACCCTTTCACGAAAAAACTACAGTCCTTAGACAAAGTAACATCACTTCGTACCGAAACGATATCTAAATTCGTCTCGTAAAACGTCTCTGAGATAACGACAAACATTTCATAGCCAATGTAACACTATGGTCGCGATCGTTGTGTCGAAATCTTTGTTCGATAAAAAACGAATATATTGTACTCTAGGGCGGGACTCCCATAGAAAAAACCGATGTATGAAACGTAATACAGTTAAAGTATTAGATTATATAAGAATAATAAGACAGTGAGTGTTGCGTTTAATTGTTTTTAAGTTATAATAAAAACGATATTTTTACAATGGTAAGTGAATAGTGTTATTACTTTTAGATCGTCGCCAAAACTTAATGATAATTCAAATAGACTCATTTCTAAAAGTGACTGGTGTTCAAACGATAATGGAGTAGGTAATCTATTTTAATTTTTAGTGATAAAACATGGAATCAAGAGAGCGAGCAAGTCCCGAACAATAATTATTGTCAACGCTGCTTGAGTATATGGAAACGTAAGTAAATCCAAGTTTTATTCATGAGTACCTATGTATTGTAAACAATGACGCGATCTTAACACTGAAGTACTTATATTGAATCTTTGTTTGTTTATGTTACAGTCATGGTGACCTGGCGAGGCCTCTTGCTGGATTACAAGGTCGGGTACGGTCAGACCGACTGTGGACTGAACTCCCAGGCGTTCTCATTGTGTGCAGCCCACAATAAACGTAGAGAATGCATTTTATAATCTACTAGCTGTCCCGCGCAACTTCGTCTGCGTCACATTTTCCGCTCCTAAATAATATTGCAACAAAAAATTGAGATTTAAACTATCCTATTTCTCAAGTTGGATCGAACTGCACATGGTGTGCGAATTTTATTATAATCGGTTAAGTGGTTTAGGAATCCATTGAGGACAAACATTGTGACACGAGATTTATATATATTAAGATTTGATCTGCAGTAATGCCTCTAACACAGAATAAATACTAAGAGTATGTCATCAAACAATGTCAAAAATCAGCTGCCGAATGAAATCCGGCCATATTGTTTCGATAACTACAACATTTTAACATTCGTTTCGATATCTTTTTTGGCGATCACGATCGAGGCGAAGGCGAACACTGAAAGCGCTGCTTGTCTACGCATTTGTATGGGATAAACACGATAACGATTCGTTACTTTATGGTTTCGTTATGAAATATAACATTGTCTACCAAATTGCGATAACGATGTCGATTGACCACGTGACTTAACGCGGCTTATGTCAATCCCATACATTTTAGTCTTTTCTACCTTCGTTATCGTTTTTAAATTGTATAGCGTGAGGCTAGTACAATATTATATAGTAGTGTGTAGTTGGCAACCCCGGTAGTTGTTTCCACTGCCGCCAATAGACTGCGCGGTAGTTGTACGCGCCGATGCGCGCGCAGGTATTTTACTTTTAGTGCTCTACGAGACGCGCTGCGCGGTGCCACGATTTCTTCCCCGCGCTTGCGCTTAGGTATTAAGTTGTGTGACTGATTGTTCGGCTAAGCATTAGCCTGGTTTCATGTGTGTTGACTATTTTAAGACAATAAACGGCTTATGAACCAGACATGCAGTGTTTCAGACCACCCCAATAGCCTACCCAACGCTATAAGTGGCTGCCCAACGTGTGTAGGTATAAAACGCGTAGTGAAAAGTTTGTCGTGTGTTAAAACGAACGCTACAAGTGACTATCTGGGACTTACATCGAACCCTGTGTTGTGTTTCTTCGGTATTATACGAGTAGCGTGTATCTTATCGTATCGAAAATGCCGCGAACACGGTCTGAAGATCGCTCGAAGTCGAACAATGATGGCGGCTCGGCCGCCGGCACCAACATTACAATGTCTCAAGAGACGCTCACAAGTTTGCTCAATACCATGCAGCAAACCCAACAATATTCTGCCAGCAATTATTACGCGAGGTGCGATCGTCAACGCCGCATAGCAATGTTTCTGAGGTCCAAGCATCGGGCTTTGCATTTGGCGCGAATGGAAACTTCGCGAAGTGCACGACACGCTATGGCGGACGCGCGGACGAATCTTTGGAAAACTTTATAGATGCCGTAGTTACCTATAAAGATTGCGTCGCCGTTTCTGATGAAAACGCCCTACGTGGTTTTTCGATGTTGTTGGTGCAGTATGGTGGCAAGGTGTAAAGCGGTCCACCAAGTCGTGGTCGGAAGCCCTAGAACAGATAAAGAGTGCCTTCGGCGACCATGACCCGCCACACCGACTTTACATTAAACTGTTTTCGTTGACTCAAGGAGAGGAGCATACCGACTTGTTCATCGCTAAGGTACGTGCGCTGTTGGCCAAGTTCCCAAAAGACGACCTATCGGAAAAGGTGCAACTGGATATGGCGTATGGGCTGCTCAGCCAACGCATGAGAAAGCGTGTATGCAGAGAAAATGTCAACAGTTTCGAAGAGTTACTACACAAGTGCCGTAACGTGGAGGATTCCCTGAAGGAAGCTAGTCCAGGTCAGGCTAGTAGCTTGTCTCTCGCGAAGTCACGTACGCAGACGAGTACACGTGTAGTGTCGTCGTCGGCCGCCGGCGCTGCCGCCGCCGCCGCTGAGTCCCCCGAGACAGCCACCGCCGCCGTCGGCAAGGACAAGAAGAAGTTCTGTACATACTGCAAACGTTCAGGCCACGTAAAGGAAATGTGTGAGAAACTTAAGCGTAATAATGATGATACCAGTGATAGCGGTAATTTAAAGCTAAAAAGTGAAATAAAGTGTTACGGCTGTGGTGCCGCGAACGTTATCAAATCTAAGTGTAAAAACTGTTCGGGTCAGCAAGCGTTTTATTCGGTTGACAACACGTTGCATAGCGGAGCCCTAGCTCGCAGCAACAGTAGTTTAAAAGCGCGCGGGCCCGCCCCCGCCGCCGCCGCCGCTGCCGTCCCCGCGTCGCAGCGAGTTAACCCGCCAACGCGAATGTTTGTACAAGGTAACCCTGCGCGTGCCGTGGTTGATTTACGTTACTGTATTGATCATGCTGTAAATGATTGTGATTTTTGTGATAAGTCTTGTTTATCGTCGAAAATTAACCCTGCGCGTGCCGTGGGTGATTTACTTAATTGTGTTGATGACGATGAAAATGTTTCTCATTTTAATAACACTACTTTGACCGTTCAAGTTAACCCTACATGTGCCGTAGGAGATTTATGTAACTTTAATTTTGATAAAAGTTGTTCGTGTAATAATACTTGTGTATCTAGTTTAGATGATGGATATAGCTGTAATTTACCTTTTCGTCGCCCCGTGTTAAATATAAACATTCTGGGAAATTGTGGTACTGCGCTCGTTGATTCTGCAGCTACTAGCTGTATTGCCGGTCACACGCTCTACGCTCTTTTACTCAGGTTAGGACACCCGTTAGTGCCGTCAACGCAAAATGTTAGGTTGGCGGATGGTGTTAGTAGGGAGATGAATGTACTTACCACGGAGGTAAAGGTGACACTACACCATAAAACTAGAGAAGTAAAGTTTTTGATTTTTCCTGAAACTAATAACAATGAAAGTTTGTTAGGTATTAATTTCCTTACCTTATTTAACCTTGTGTTTAATTTCAGTGAAAGTATATGGCACTTTGCGGAAAATGGTAAGCAAAAATTCGAAATACAGTTTGAAAAGGTTTCGTCACCTGTATCTTCGTGTGCCGCTTTAGAGGTTCTCCGGGACGATGAGGCGACTTCGCTTACTTCCGAACAACGTCAAGTTCTTGCCAACCTCCTCGTAGAATATGAGGATATCTTTGAGCCAGGGGGAGTCGCGACTCCGTATGCCGAGCATATTATTGATACCGGTGATAACCCCCCCATTGCTGTCCCGCCCTATAGGTTGACGCCTGCAAAGAAAGAGGTTATGCGGGCAGAGCTCGATAAAATGTTGGCTGACGATATAGTCGAGGAGTGTGAGTCCGCTTGGGGATCTCCCGCGCTCTTAGTGCCGAAAGCTAACGGTAAGGTTCGTTTTTGTGTGGACTATAGAAAGCTCAATGCGGTTACGAAAACCGACGTCTATCCGATGCCATTGATAGACGAGCTTGTTCAGTCTACAAAAAAGCAATGTTTTATGAGTACCATCGATATGCGCAGTGGTTTCTGGCAAGTGTCCGTCCGTGAACAGGACAGGGACAAAACAGCCTTCCTGACGCCGTTTGGTTCGTTTCGTTTTAAGCGTATGCCGTTTGGTTTGAAAAACGCTCCGTCAACGTTCCAGCGTCTCATAGACAGGCTTCGTGCTGGTGCCTCACTGAAAGACGTGACCCTGCTAGCGTACCAAGATGATCTCTTGCTGATTTCAGATGGTAGCTTCGAGAAGCATGTCTCAGATCTGCGCGCAGTATTCGAGAGGTTACGGTTGTTCAAGTTACGCGCGAATAGAGAAAAGTGTGTCTTTGCGCGAGACAAGGTAAAGTATCTGGGTCATGTTATAACACAGGATGGTGTGTCAGCTGACGAAGATAAAGTCCGTGCAGTCCTGGAGATGAAGGCACCCTCATCGCTGCGTCATCTTAGGACCTTTTTACAGACGTGCTCGTGGTTTCGAAAATTTATTCCCAGTTTCTCTGCTGTCGCCGAGCCGCTGACACGCTTACTGAAGAAGAATCAGCCATGGTCTTGGGGGCCAGACCAGACTCGTGCCTTTCAAGAGTTGAAGACGCGGTTGTCTTCGGCACCGATTCTTGTTCAAGCTGACTATTATAGTAAGCCATTTGTGTTGAGGACGGATGCTAGCAGCTACGCCTTAGGTGCTGTGTTGTTGCAGGGCGAGGGTAAAGATGAACGCCCAATAGAGTATGCTAGCCGTCTGCTCATTCCAGCGGAGAGGAATTACAGCACAACTGAGCGAGAGGCGCTCGCTGTAGTGTGGGCTGTCGAACGTTTCAGAGGCTATATCGAAGGTCATGAGGTCATTATAGGTAGCGACCATCAGCCGTTAAGATGGCTCCTTACTCTGAAGTCGCCATCGGGTAGGCTCGTTCGATGGGCTCTTAAACTACAATGTTTTAACATTCAATTTCAGTATACGCCTGGAAAAGCTAATGTAATCGCAGATACACTCAGCCGTCCGCCCTGTAAAGAAGAAGATAAAAGTCAGTGTGGAATTTGTTCTGTTGTCATAGACTTACCTGCTAGAAGTCCAGCTGATCTTCGTCGTGCGCAGCTCGATGACTTGGAACTAAAGAAAATTATTAATGATCTGGAAGATACGGGTGATGCTGAGTCTATAGGAGTTAAGCGTTGGTCAGAAAGAGGTTATTTCTTACAGCAAGGCGTGTTATATAGGTATAATCCTGATGTGGATAGTGAAGAGCCACAGCTGGTAGTTCCGGTTTCCCTCCGCTCAGAAATTTTAAAAGAATGCCACGACTCCGACATAGGCGGTCACCATGGAGTCGATAGAACGTACAGTAGGGTCGCTCAAGGTTTCTATTTCCCAGGTATGCGTAGGGTCATCACAGACTACATCAAGACCTGCACCACCTGTCAACGGTATAAGTCCTCAAACACGAAGCCGTCGGGACTGTTGCAAACTCCTGTTTTGAACCAAAGGGGAGAAGTGCTGGCCATAGATTTGTTCGGCCCACTTCCTAAAGGAGACAACAATGAGAAATGGATATTGTTGGTAGAGGACACAGCGACCCGTTGGACTGAGTTGTACGCATTGAAAGAGGCAACCTCGGAGGTATGCGCCCGTACGTTAATTGAAGAATATTTTCTCCGTTACGGTTTTCCTCGACGCATTGTATCGGACAATGGCGTCCAGTTTGTTTCAGCTGTGATGCAGCAGTGTATGTTTATTTTAGGTATAGGTCAAGAGTTGTTACCTTTATACCATCCGTCAGCCAATCCTGCTGAACGTAAAAATAGGGACTTAAAGTTTCAGTTGTCACGTCTAGTTGATACCAACCACTCGTCATGGCCACAGCACCTTCCTGCAATAAGGTTTACCATGAACTCGTCGGTATGTCAAACTACTGGTTCGTCTCCAGCTTACCTGATGTTCGCTAGGGAGCTTCGTTCGCCACTCGACGTGCAACACGACATTAGGTCGATTCTTAACAAGGATAATTTCGTTCCTCAGATTACACCCTATTTGGATAGTTTTATTAATCGTTTAGTTTCTGTTAGAGAAAGAGTTGAAGCTCAGCAGGACCGACGCAAGGAATGTGCGGATAAGTCCAAGAAGCCTGCCGAAGTTTTCGAGATTGGAGATCAGGTGCTCTTAAAGTCTCATGTCCTTAGTAATGCAGCTAAGAATATATCTGCTAAGTTCATTCCGAAAAGAGATGGTCCATATGTTATTGCAAAAAGGGTTAGTCCTACAGCTTACTGCATCGCAGAAATAGAAAACCCGGATGATATTTTAGGCAAGTATCATGTTTCCGAGCTCACGCGTTTTCATTCCCGCGGTGAATCGCCTCCTCGTCCCGTGGTTCCGAAAAGACACAGAGGACGTCCACGGAAGCACGTTTGTCCCGTTTGTTATTTTTTTTTTTTTTGTGCGAGTTCGTGAGCGAGGGCGTTCTCACGACTCGAGGGGGAGTGTATAGCGTGAGGCTAGTACAATATTATATAGTAGTGTGTAGTTGGCAACCCCGGTAGTTGTTTCCACTGCCGCCAATAGACTGCGCGGTAGTTGTACGCGCCGATGCGCGCGCAGGTATTTTACTTTTAGTGCTCTACGAGACGCGCTGCGCGGTGCCACGATTTCTTCCCCGCGCTTGCGCTTAGGTATTAAGTTGTGTGACTGATTGTTCGGCTAAGCATTAGCCTGGTTTCATGTGTGTTGACTATTTTAAGACAATAAACGGCTTATGAACCAGACATGCAGTGTTTCAGACCACCCCAATAGCCTACCCAACGCTATAATTGTTACTTTCTCTAAGCCGGACGGATTACGATGAAATTTGGTATGTAGGTAGCTGAAGACCCAGAACAACACAAAGGCATACTTTTTATCCCGGAATTCCCGAGGAATCGGGACTTACACGGGAACAACGGGAATTTATACTAAGCTAAATAAGTGCTTAAGAGTCAAAATACAAAATAAAATATTTTTGACAAATTCAGGGTTAAATCCTATATAGAGGTCGGTGAAAACCGGAAGGGTGGGTGGGCAAATTTTTGGATTTCTCTGCGAGCTAGAAGGGCGTGCGAGGTTTCTGGGAATGCGTCTCGTCGCAAGCAAGCCCACAGGAACGTTTTCAGAATTACTTACTTTGGGAACAAAATTTTCGAAAAGTGGCCAAAAAACCATTTTTTATCAGTTTTTTTAGGAAAAACCAAGTTTTCAGCGACCTGGAGGGGTTTCAATTCGCGCGCAGCGCCGGGAACCCTGGGTTAGTATGGCGAGAACTCGATTCCTCAAAAAGAACGGGAATCTAATGATGGGTTTAAAAGTTATTGAATTTTGAAGATGTAAAAATTTTGAAAAAACAGGAAAGTTCAAAAAGTACAAGTTCCCCTTTTAGGAAAGTCAAAAATTTCGTGTCAAGCGGAGACCTAATAATAATTTTACGCGCGAAAACCGCTTCAAAACGCTATCCAGAGATATCGTCGACAGAGTTGTATTGGAGAGTGGGGACTTTGCCGAGCGCACTTTGCCGCTAGGATAATTGTGTTCTGTGGCACTTTGGCTCGAGACACCGACTAGGACACTCGTCCAGAACGAAATTGTCGATTTACCTATTTTAGTTTAATTAAACAGACTTCTTTAAGAGGAAATGTGGGCTTGTAGACTTCGTATGTAAAAAGTTATATTTCGAGGTTTGGCTCTCGCCTGTTTCCTCCTCCAATATTAAATCGATTCAATAGATATTACACAAGCTGAATAAGAAGGATATAAACTGTGCCCCTATGTTTTTCTCTATTCATTAATAGTTGCCAAACTTGTTCAGTAAGGCTCTTTTGACAGCAGTTTATTGGACAATTTTGAGCATGTTTTGAGGTCCTAGTGCTTTTACGTTTAATTTAACATCAAAAAAGAAAACATAGCGACACAAAATATATTCTTCTTATTCAGTTCATGAAATATCTCTTAAATCTGTCCAATATTGAAGAAGGAAACAGGCGAGAGCCAAACCACGAATTATGACTATTTACATACAAAGTCTCTCCGCCCGCGTTTCCTCTTAATAATGTTATAAATGCGAGTTCTTCTAACTAAAAAGACAGCTGATGTGTTGCTGTGGAGTTTGTTGGCCACTTCTTCTCCACAGCTAAAACACTAGGAAGTGGTAACGGGCGGGCGTTTTAGGGGACTATCTATTTGTAAAGTACTAGCACTCAGCCACAGTTAATAAAGAGAGCTATAGTACTGTATTGAGTGTTTTACTCTACAATGATCCTGATACCACCGAACCCAAACGATGATGGCGCTATCGCTCAGCCGTCGCTAACGCCTTCATATACCTACCTAAGCCTTTTTTGTCAGGTGTAGGTAGGTAACTGGTCAGCAAAAAAAAAACACTACAAAGTAAAAAATAACTTTAATTTCGGAACTCGGTGTTTTTGTTAGTCTGTTCGTATTTGGACACCGACTTCCGAAATTAAAGTTATTTTTTACTTTGTAGTGTTTTTTTTTTGCTGACCAGTTACCTACCTACACCTGACAAAAAAGGCTTAGGTAGGTATATGAAGGCGTTAGCGACGGCTGAGCGATAGCGCCATCATCGTTTGGGTTCGGTGGTATCAGGATCATTATAGAGTAAAACACTCAATACAGTACTATAGCTCTCTTTATTAACTGTGGCTGAGTGCTAGTACTTTACAAATAGATAGTCCCCTAAAACGCCCGCCCGTTACCACTTCCTAGTGTTTTAGCTGTGGAGAAGAAGTGGCCAACAAACTCCACAGCAACACATCAGCTGTCTTTTTAGTTAGAAGAACTCGCATTTATAACATTATTAAGAGGAAACGCGGGCGGAGAGACTTTGTATGTAAATAGTCATAATTCGTGGTTTGGCTCTCGCCTGTTTCCTTCTTCAATATTGGACAGATTTAAGAGATATTTCATGAACTGAATAATTGGTCGGTTGTATTTTTTTGTAAAAAGTTTTTTATTTTTCACTTTTTAGTGGTACCCTACACCTAACAACACCACTGCAAAATCGCAGAATAGCAAAATACGATTCGAAAGTTCCCCTCGAGTTCTCTGGGATGCCATCAGCAGATCCTGGTTTCCTTATGATGGGACCATTTGGGAAGTATACCTACCCTTTCCAACAAAAAAATCATTTTTAAAATCGGTTGGCAAGCGACAGAGTTATGCCCGAACAAACATAAAAAAAAAAAAAAAAAACATCCGAATTGAGAACCTCCTCCTTTTTGGGAAGTCGGTTAAAAACAAGCATTAATTACCTACTTTTCATAAAAAAATTCTTTGTGACAAGCTTAAAAAGTAACAGACATTTCCAGACGAGCACTGAACCACGGTAATGTTATCTTACCGTGACTGAACTGAAGTGCGAATTATAGGTATTACAGATAGGTAGGTAGATCTAGATTCATCAGTTCACATTTCAACCGTCCTACAACTTCCGGCCGAATCTGTAAATAGGTATGTCGAAGTGAAGGCTTGGGCCGTGGCTTGGGTTAGTGGTCGCGAAGTGAGCTGTCATTTCCATTTTGATTAAATGGATTATCAATCCTCACTCACTTCGTGATCACTTCACCCAAGCTTTCACTTCGACATGTTAACAGAATGGACCGGCTGAATCGCACTGCTGATGTCAACCACATCACAGTACAAATATCTACCTACACATCGTGGCCATCCAATTTGCAAATCCAATTAGTAAAATATTGATTATATTTTGTTGTGCACCTCATTATAAGAACAGGACAAAATTTAATTCCAAAAATTAAACCCACATAATTATCTCTAATAGGTACCTACCTATTTGGAGACCTAACGTAACATTCTTACATATTGGCTATGTTGCGTTTTGTTTGAAGGCTCATTTATTCAGTTTTTAGGGTATCGTACCCAAATGGTAACGAAATAAACCCTATTACTAAGCAGACCCCGCTGTCCGTACGTCTGTCTGTCTGACAGCGGGCTGTATCTCAAGCACCGTAATAGGTAGACAGTTGATATCTCAGTGTGCATTTGCCGCTATGACAACAAATAGTAGATAATAAACCCAGGGCAATGTCTTATGACACGGGGGCCATATTAAATCCTGAACACAATGAAGGATTCGAGAGTTAACTCACGAGCGAACCGAGTAGATAGTAGCAGTTAATACTAGAATCCCGAATGCAGCGAGGTATTTAGGTAAGCTAGCCCAAGGCAAAAACACCTTTATCCCTGAGTTACCTACTCTTATTTTCACACTTTCACACCTACTGCGAGCAAAACTGTGCTCTAGCTAAAACAGGTGGCGCGCGTCGCCCGCCGCGCCGCAAAGAACACGAGTGCATCCGAAGCTATGGCTCCAACCACCAGGCAAAAATATTGTACTGAATTTCATTATAAGGCAAATAAATGTGATTTGAATTTGGAACGCATTTTGACTGGGCTCGCTGCACCTAGCAGCAGAGGCGGACGGGAGAGGTAGATGACTAAAAAAAATCTAATTAGTCCGTCAGTTAGATTATCAAAAAATATTTGACCAGTGTTTTTTCTTTTGTTACTACGGGAAACAAAATTGACAAAGTTACGACGCTTTTAAAATTCTCAATACGTCACACCTTTGCATAATTTTAAGTGAGTCGTGACATCACGAGCCCCCACTCGCGAGTTTTGATGCGTTTTATCTTTGTCAATATTCATTGATTTACAAAAACAAAAAATACGTGTCCATTATTTTTCAATACTATAACTGACGGACTAAATAGTTTTGCAATTTGTGGATGATGGAATCTAGCCTATTGACGGTTTGCATGGCAAATAATTTGACGTTTCTTTCTCGTGCATTTGAAGGGGGCTCCAGAACAAAAATCGTGTTTTATTTATTTATGATAGGTACGGAACCTTTCGTGTGCGAGTCCGACTCGAACTTGGCCGGTTTTCAGTTACTAAGCTTTGCGGTAAAGTGTCAGGGGGTTATCGGGGTTGAAAGTAAACACGTATGATTTCAGATTGTTTGTATTGAAACAAAATTACAATGTTCCTCTCGAGTTCAGTCACATAGGCTTTAATTAAACAATTTCATTATACCTAATGTTCTTAATTATTGTTCATATATTTAGTCATGAACAGCGGGATCAACGACCTGATGTGTGGATTTGATGACAATTTAATGATGATAGTGAGTATTCTGTAGACTTAAAGTAGCGCAAATTTACCCTAAGGCCACGTTTCTGCCAGAGATGTGCGAGGATGTGCGCTTCATTTATCTAGCTTCGCTCAACGCAAGCTTTTCTATTGGATCTTAACAAACACATTCATCATCTCGCTACGCAGTCATTTCACATTTGTTTGTTTTTAAATGGAGTTTTTTATATTCAATGGTGATGAACAGCGCACGTTTCCAGGCAGTGGCAGATGATCATTGTTACGCCAAGATGAGAATACAACCAAGTGCGTAAAAACTAGAGCCAAAAGCGCGAGAAACGGTTATTTTCTTATCAAGTGAAATTGGCGCAAATCATACTTACAAAACAGGCAATCCAAGCAGGGCTTTTGAACAGACAACGATAACCTTAATATGAATCGTCTATTATTTACCGAAAAAAGGATACAGCGTTTCAGACCATAGTTTATTGTAGCAGTTTTTGGTCAGTGGGTCGTCTTAGGGGCGGATTTTTCTTATTAGAGTAAAAGCTTATTCGCACTTGTCCAGTTTTTCATTACTTTCGATAATCGCCTACTAGGTACATATTATATCAGCGCCTATGATGGCGAAATGCGAAAATGTATAATATGAATGGGCCATTCCTTTTTCAATTGTGGAGCACTTCAAAAATAACGCAACGGTGATTATCAAAAATGTTAAAAGACACATCGTGCATTGTTGGATTTTCAACTTTCGGCTCTGAACAGTGTTAAAACTTCAAAAATGCAATGTATGTCACTTACGACATTTGAAATGACTACCGTCAACTTACTCCTAATTGTTTGCTGCCGTCATAAGAAAAAATAACGTATCTACACAAAACGAAGTAACCAGTTACAGACATTAACAAAATAAGTTAAGGTCGAAAATCGGTTGACTTAGTTTTGTGTCGATAAGTCGTTTTTTTCTTATGACAGCAGTTTTCATTGTAGAAATTTTAGAACTGCGCCAGTTTGTAGGGAACCAGACAAACCATAATTTACATACAATCAGAAGTAATATGTTTAATAACAAAGGTAGCATGTAAGCGTTACGAATAACCGTAGAACATCGGCTGGAGACCGAACAGCGTACTGTGCAACATGCAATAGATAACAAGGCTCAATTGTGCGTATGCGTTACGAATTTTAGAACATACATAGAAGACAACTATGAGAAAGTGTTAATATAGGTAAGTTGTAACTAAGTGTTGAAAGGTCTGCACTCAAGATCGTTGCATTTCACTATTAGATTGAGAAACCCCCTATTTTTAAGGCGCCCATTAAAGATAGGCGGGGCTAAAAAGTCCACTTTAGTACAATCAGCCAGCACATCAAGCTACCCAAAACTGTCAAATTTTCCCAATCAACCTTGAACCTAAAGCTCTAGCGATAAAGGTGAAAATGAAATTTGACAGATCGTTGTATGATCAATATTATGATCCTAAACTAAAGTGGCCTTTTTAGACCCGAGGTATTGCTGTCAGTTTATCCACAGTATCGCTCGCGTATTAAGAATGAGTGAGTGTAATATCTATTAAATTCCATCACTCACCATCAGTCGTTCATCGTCATTCATTCATGATGACTTTCGGAAAAGGTAATATGCATGCGACTTTTTATTTGCAAAATGATGCTTATTAGCTCTTAGAAGCATAAAATTATTTTTGAAATACCTTCATCAGCTTTAAAGTTATAAAGTTGCAAAGATTAAAATTAGAAAGAGAAGTCCGATATTAACTTTGACGTCAAAGTCCATAACGCCTATACAACTGTCATTTAAAACAGCGGTCAAGGGAGAGGGACGGATATATATTTGTTTAAAATAGTTACATCTCGTTTATTTTTCGAGCAATTTTGATTCTATTTTCAGTTAGAATTACATTTTTTGAATATTTTTAGATACTCAATATTTTTTTTTTTTGCATATTCCCCATTGAGTGACGCTTGCATGAGCGTGTAATGGGCGCCTAAGTCTGAAATTTTTAATGCTGTTCATATTGTCTTCATTTGCATATTGCAAGCGCATTTTGTTGAAAAGGAAACAAAATTAGAATAGTAGAAAATTAAGATTAAGTACAGATACCGGCACGGATCTTGAGCGCTCGGCGGAAGAGTGGGGATCGCTCTGCGCATCGTACACCTTATGACAAATAAAACGTCTTCGTGAGGTACGTGCAGCAAGAGTAAAGAACGAGTCCCGAGTGACGGCTATGACGCGCGATGCGCTACGGGCCAATCACTGCAGTTTCCCCGCCCCCGCGCCTCACTTCATACCACCAAAGAGACCCAATAACTCACTTTTGCGCAGGTGAAGGTCAGCGCTCAAGATCTGTGCCGGTGACTGTAATAAGTTTAATAGTGGTACGAAAGATTTCAAACTGAAACAATTTTTTGAATTTTTTGACAAAGTTACTTAAAAATAACATTAAATTTTGGTATTTGACACTCGATTTTGGTTAGATTCATGTCAAGATGCCAGAAACATTCAAAGTAATGAAAATTACATGTTGACCAATACAACGTAACTCCAACGAACCCTGAACCAATCTCATTTCAGTATAAAAACACACTACCTACAATTTCATAAATAATTTTATTTAATTTACAATGGTGAAATAATATCGAATTATGATTAATAGATACAAGTTTAAAGTTAACTACATACACCTAACATGGAATTAACAATAAAAAATGTTTTATTGCATCAACGGGCATTACATTCTCCGTCGGTGCAAATGACGCCACGCCCTACGAATATGTATAAAAATAAACATACCAAATATTTTGTACACAATACATGGGAACAGACGTACAGTCAGACAAACGCGGAACAGAATGTACGACAACCTTTGGAATTCATTCATAAACTTTCCTAAAATTACAAACCCTTTGAACGTTCGTTCATAATCGTACATTTTGCTCCGCTAACAACCACACGCACAAACAACATCATGCATACAAACAAAACCTTAGGAATATTCCTACACAAAATTGTTAAAACAATTTATCATTTTACCGACCTTCTTTCTATACTTCGTGACTTCGAAACTTACATGAAATGTTTCAAATTTATTGCTTTAGTATTGTTTCTTATTCGTGTCACAAACACTGTTTTTACTCAAAATATAATTTAACAATCCGATAAAACGAACCACCTTTGAGGCGATGAACATTAGAAATAAAAATCTAGATTTCCAAGAAATAAAAATATATTTTAAAAATAACTTGGAACTGGCATAACAGGGATCATTCCTCTATAACATGTTCAGTAAAATACTTCATTGTCGTCACATTTTTGTAAGTGTATTAACACAATATTGCAGTGTGTTTTCATTTACGTGTCTTATTTGATAAACAAATACATTTCTAACATCATTTCCAAATCATACTTACTCTTTAAGTATGAATTATTACTTTTCACCTTAGTTTCGTATAAATTAAAGATAATTTCAAAATAATCGCTATAGACATAATTCTATTCTTTCTTTCCATCGAAACCTCAGCCTGCGATATTTGTTTACAAATAAGACAAGTAAATAAAACACCTTGCAGTGATAAAGTAAGCAACCATCGAAACGCGCGGGTTTACTAAAACTTTATTATTAATTTCACAAATCAACGACACTACTAGATTTCTTGACATTAACATTAGATAGCGCTTCTGGCTCGAGTTTACATAAAAATATCTATATTTTCTCGACTTTCCTTTTTCCCAGTTGTGATGTAACGAGACTAAGTGGAGTTATAACCTATGAGAATTGGGCCACGATTTAAAATACTGATGGCCCGCTCCTGGGAATATTTTTATTGGGAATTTTGCTTGTAGGCTACAAGAAATATCGGGACCATTGGAAAATTATACTTATATGGTGTAGTTCCCAATATCAGGATCGGTCCATCATTAATCGAAACATGATCACTCGATCAACATTAAGGGCGGATTTCACCAATGAAACTGATCACGATTAAGCTGCGTTCAAGGTTGTCAGTGTCAATATTCCATAGACAATGATGACACTGACAGCCCGTTCAGTTTCAGATTGATGACATCCGCATAAGTCTTCGAACACACGAACGACCCTTGAACCCGTCTTCACAATTCAAATGCTGTCTGCTACCTAACAACTTACAAGTAATCCTTAACCTCATTACAATTTAGAAGCATGGAAGCATTTCTTTCGTTATTTGTTACATACATAATGTAATAAGTTATCAGTTTTTACAACAAAAATATAATTTATAGCCTCGTACTAATACTCTTCTATGTTATTGTTCGATATTGATCGAGAGAGCGGATATAATCGGCCAGTGACTAACTAAACCTTACACATTTTACAATATACACGGTTTTCGGGCCGGACACGTTAATTTTCAAATAAATAATTTAATATATTATTATCTTTTTGGATTATGTGCGAATTTTTTACATTACCACTACCACCAGTTTTCATAAAACTCGAAAACCAGAAGTGCTAATAGAATTCTTATCGTTAGTAGGGCAGTGTCGTATGATGCGTGGTCCGGCGCTAGCTAGCGTGCGTCCCGTGCGTCCCGTGCGTCCCTTGCGCCGCGCGCAGGCCGGCGGAGCAGGTGGCCGGCCGGTCCCATGTAACAGTCACTTGGCACTCAGTCAGAACTCATTTCACTTGGTTTTTCACGTCTTGTAAGAACTCGTAGTACGAGAACGCGGACTCCACGCGGTCCTCCACTAGCCGCTCCGTGAATATGCTCCGTAATGGGGAATTGTCTCTGAGGAATACAGAACATTTATTTAGTTACTAGCTGACCCGCGCAACTTCGTCTGCGTCACATTTTCTATTATTGCTCCGCTCCTGTTTGTTTTAGCGTGATAATATATAGCCTATAACCTACCTCGATAAATGGGCTATATAACACTGAAAGAATTGTTCAAATTGGACCACCAGTAGTTCCTGAGATTAGCGCGTGCAACCAAACAAACAAACAAACTCTTCTGCTTTATAATATTAGTATAGATTAGTATAGATGAAAAATTAATAAATCAACTTGACTCAAATGCAGACATGGGCGAAGGTCATTCTTTCAAAAAAAAACTTCACAATGCGATTCAGAAAATTGACGTCACACGCCAACGCCATCTATCGAATACTGCACGCAGTTGATCTCTAGGTATAGACCAGTCTAAGTTTGATAGATGGCGCTATTTCAATATTTTACTTCGGAAAGACTATATTAATTATAATTTTATTATTTCACATTTTTTATTATAACAAAAAACTTAATATTACTACAATTTACGCACAGTTTATTGTTATGTATAAAAGTTACGTGAAGAACCTAATCATGAGACTAAGTGCACATAACCCTAATTTTACTTCTGGAAAACTTTAAATTCAAATATCTTTTGATAGACTGAACCGATTGCAATGAAACAACAAATTAAATGTTACTTCAAGTTACGCTCAATCCTTGTGTATAAGTTATCTACATTGCTTTCGCACATTTTACGTGATGCCCGAACAAATAAACAGACAATCAGACAAACTGACAAAAATTCGGAAAATGCTGGAAATGGGTTCTATTGGTTTTTCTTTATCACCCTAGCAATTTTTTTTTGTTTTTTTTTTTTCATGTACAAAAACCACTTTTCTACAGTTTTATTGATAATAGATAAAGTTCTTTTTTATGCAAATTAGATTTAAATTCGCGCTAAAACATTTCAATTCACACGGCACTTAACATATCAGCGAAATATGTCGTTGTTGTACGTCGCCATACTGAGTTGATAATTAAAATGTTTGTACATACGATTAAGGGCCAATTTTTTCGTCACATCAGTTTTGTTTGTAGAATAGTTATATATTTTGTATGTATAAAGCTGTAAAACTATCATATTTATTCCAATTCAAATACCAGAAAAAAATTAAAAAATTACAAGGCAGTCCCGAAAATTCACTCTCCTGCTGTGAAGTTGTAGTTGTTCCTTACATCGTGTGTTGGTTGTGTTTTGCGTGTGTGTTTGTTTGTTTGTTGTATTGTGAGTGCTTTCACAGCAGGAGCAAATCTGTCTTCTAAATTATAAAGACTTTTAGACAGAAGAAAACAACAAACATACTAATCAAAGCACACTCACCTCAATATAAGTATATCGGACGCATAAGGCCTGTCATCATTCAGCTTCTCGATGAACGCGTGCAGTAGCGCACTGCCCTCGGTGTCGAGGCGAGGCAGCGCGCGCAGCTCGTCCGGCAGCTGCGAGAACGCCGTGAGCCCGAACGTCTCCGACAGGAAGGCGGGGCTGACGCCTTGACACACGTACATGACCATGTTCTCGCCGTCGTCCAGTAGATACGCGCCGGTAACGTTTATCCTGTCAACGGTAAGCGGTTATTCACTTTGCGGAATTGTTCGAAAGGGTAATGCTAGCGAGGGAGGAGGCGGGCCGCGTGAGGGAAGGGAAACCTCTCGCCACAGCCGCTGCAACAGAAGGAGACGCCCCGGGGGTCGGGGCGATCGGGGCGATTCTCGGCCACCTACTGCGCGGGCCTAAGGACGGCATGTTTTGGGTGAGAGAAAAGTATACGGGGCAGGCTAGGGCCAGTGCCTGCCAGGGTTGCGGAATTTGTTCAAAGCAGTTAAGAGCCCTGGAACATAAAGGGCATTTGGAGGAACATGTGTAGGTTTTAGTCAGTAGGTAAGAGTCTGACAGTCGCTTCTGCTCCGCCCAGAGCTGTTTCATGATTCCCCATTAAAAAGAAGGTGTTATTGACAGTCTTAGATATAATAAATCGGTATAGGATCACATACATAGAAAAAAAAAATGTTTATTCTGCACCGAAAAAAACGCTGTTATAAAGGTCATAGAACCATTGTGGCATAGCCTCCCCGCCACCATTTGATTTAATTTAAAGTTGCCGCGCAGCAAACCAAAACTGTTAGGAACATGGTGCCCTAAAGTGTCACGTTGCCGAGATATTTGAAGGTAAAGTCGCCAAAGAATCTGAGAACAATGAACGTGCCTGGGCAGGTGGTCCCGCAGCTCGTGCACGGGGAACAGGTCGGGTACACGTTGTGTTCACCCTGTACTAGTGTATCATACCTCTCGGCAGTGAGCTGCAGCCGCGGCGGGTCAGGCACGTGCTCCTCGTCCTCGTCGTGGCTGGGCAGGTGGTCCCGCAGCTCGTGCACGGGGAACAGGTCGGGTACACGTTGTGTTCACCCTGTACTAGTGTATCATACCTCTCGGCAGTGAGCTGCAGCCGCGGCGGGTCAGGCACGTGCTCCTCGTCCTCGTCGTGGCTGGGCAGGTGGTCCCGCAGCTCGTGCACGGGGAACAGGTCGGGTACACGTTGTGTTCACCCTGTACTAGTGTATCATACCTCTCGGCAGTGAGCTGCAGCCGCGGCGGGTCAGGCACGTGCTCCTCGTCCTCGTCGTGGCTGGGCAGGTGGTCCCGCAGCTCGTGCACGGGGAACAGGTCGGGTACACGTTGTGTTCACCCTGTACTAGTGTATCATACCTCTCGGCAGTGAGCTGCAGCCGCGGCGGGTCAGGCACGTGCTCCTCGTCCTCGTCGTGGCTGGGCAGGTGGTCCCGCAGCTCGTGCACGGGGAACAGGTCGGGTACACGTTGTGTTCACCCTGTACTAGTGTATCATACCTCTCGGCAGTGAGCTGCAGCCGCGGCGGGTCAGGCACGTGCTCCTCGTCCTCGTCGTGGCTGGGCAGGTGGTCCCGCAGCTCGTGCACGGGGAACAGGTCGGGTACACGTTGTGTTCACCCTGTACTAGTGTATCATACCTCTCGGCAGTGAGCTGCAGCCGCGGCGGGTCAGGCACGTGCTCCTCGTCCTCGTCGTGGCTGGGCAGGTGGTCCCGCAGCTCGTGCACGGGGAACAGGTCGGGTACACGTTGTGTTCACCCTGTACTAGTGTATCATACCTCTCGGCAGTGAGCTGCAGCCGCGGCGGGTCAGGCACGTGCTCCTCGTCCTCGTCGTGGCTGGGCAGGTGGTCCCGCAGCTCGTGCACGGGGAACAGGTCGGGTACACGTTGTGTTCACCCTGTACTAGTGTATCATACCTCTCGGCAGTGAGCTGCAGCCGCGGCGGGTCAGGCACGTGCTCCTCGTCCTCGTCGTGGCTGGGCAGGTGGTCCCGCAGCTCGTGCACGGGGAACAGGTCGGGGTACACACTGCGCACGAGCTGCGCGAGCGGCGCCGTCTTCAGCGCGCACATGTCCGCCACGCGGTCGTCCAGCCGCGTCGACGTGCCCGTGCGGAACGCTTTCTGTTGGGGAGATTCAAATATTACTTTATTTTTATAAAGGATGCACAAATATACAATGGTGGACTTAATCTCTTAGGAATTCTCTGACAGTCAAACAAGAGTAGTGAAGAAATATTCTCGACCAGCTACTGCGCGGGCCTGCGGACCGATCGGAGGCCTTAGTGTGAGTTTTTTCGAACGCGTTCGATTGCGAGCGCGTTAGAATTTAGTATGGGAAATTAGGTTCTACGAGTGACCACCAGGTGGCTATAACTAAATTCTCATACTAAATTCTAACGCGCTCGCAATCGAACGCGTTCGAACGTGAGTCGAAAAAACTCACACTAAGGCCTCAGGACCAGAAACGGATCGACGGCGCGTTGTATTCCCCACACATCTCCTAGTTGTTATTACAACTACATGTAACTTACCCTCTTGAGTAGAGCCAGCAGATACATGGGCAGTAGCCTGAGCGACATGGGCGCGTGTAGCGACGAGCTCATGGAGCCGGCCGGCAAGTTCTGTGACAGTCGGAACGCGGACAGCGCGTCCACTGCCACGTTCATGACAGCCTCGCGAGCCTCCGACATTGATGCTGACATGCAGCGGTCCACAGCTGGAAATAAAACAAAAAAATTATGTAAAGTAAAAAAAGCAGCTTCGGCCAGCCCGAGCTGCGGCGGCGTGTTGTAATACCACCTGCTCCTCAACTCGCGGGCCGCATCGCCCCTCCGCACCTACGTGGGCTTAAATTACACTCTAGGGGTAGGGCAGACTGACGCTGAAGTACCTAGGGCTCGTCCTCGACAGCCGGTGGAACTTCGTGGAACATTTCCGACGTTTGGCACCCAAACTGGAGCGGGCCGGGGCTGCTTTCAGGCGGCTCCTGCCCAACCTGGGGGGACCAAATGCCTCCTGCCGGCAAGGCTCTACGCGGGGGTCGTGCGGTCCATGGCCCTCTACGGGGCCCCGGTGTGCGCGCGTTCCTTGCGGCAGCGTGCTGCCAACTATCTGAACGCGCCCCAAAAGGTGATGGCCCTAAGGATGGCCCGAGGGTACCGCACGATCTCGCGCGAAGCGGTGTGTCTCCTTGCCGGATTGCCGCCATGGGATCTGGAGGCGATAGTCCTCGCGCGCCTGCATGCTTGGCGCGTGGAGGTACTACGCCGGGATGAAACTCCGCTGACGCGGCAAATTGTCGCGCAGCGGACTGACCTCCGGCGCGATCTCATGGCGTCATGGAGACGACGACTGTCGCAACCCAGTGCAGGGCACGCCACGATAGTGGCGATAAGTCCCCTCTTTGAGGAGTGGCTAGAGAGGCGCCACGGCGTCCTCACCTTCCGCCTGACGCAGGTCCTCACCGGACATGGATGTTTCGGGAGGTTCCTGCACCGAATCGGGCGGGAGGAAACGCCCGGGTGTCACCACTGCGAGGATCGACCGGAGGACACGGTGGAGCACACTGTGCAGGTGTGCCCCGCCTGGGCGGCGCACCGCCGTGTCCTCGAAACGGCGATCGGCGGCAACCTCTCGCGTCCGGCCCTGGTCCAAGCCATGGTCCGGAGCGAGACGGAATGGGACGCCGTTGCCTCCTTCTGCGAAGCAGTCATGCTAGCGAAGGAGGTGGCGGAGAGGGAGAGGAGACCCTCTCGTCCCGGCCGCCGTGGTGGACGCCGCGGGCGTCGGGGGCCACCTGGTGACCTCCGGCCACCGTAGGCGCGGGCCTGTGGACGGCGAGCTATGGGTGGCTCGCCGTCCGTCCGTCTAGTGACGACAGGCCGTGTCGACGGCGCGTTAGTGTTCCACGCGCGCCTCAAAGAGAGTCAGCACACAGAGGGGCCCGAAAGGGCCGACGCCTGCCGGAGTCGCGGGATTATTCGCAAGAGACACCGTGGCTCCGGAACACAAAGGGCAATGAAGGAACATGGATGGGTTTTAGTCAGTAGAAGTCTGACACTCCCTCCCGCTACACCCAGAGCGGGAGGAGTCATTGGATGATTTCCCATCCCTAAAAAAAAAAAAAAAAGTGGTAGGGCAGACAAAACAAAGATTATGCCAAGTGTGTTAAGCCAAATAAATTTCGGAGCATCAAGACTCTGTCAGATAGAAAAGCCGCCTCGAAAAGCAAGTTGAGCTGTGGGTCCCGGCTATCGTTTGAACATATTATGTGATTAACAACTTTTCGGGTAGTCATAAAATCAGACACTAGTTTTGCCAAAGAAAATTGTTTTATCCTGTCACTGTGTTGTGCATTCGCTCCATGTAAAATATTGGTACACAGCTGCATTGGGTTGGAGGGGAAGCGGCACCAACATAGTAAGGAAAAGGCTAGGCAGGTGATGATGTAACATAAGATACTGTGGGTTTATACATAATTCCATTGGAAAGAAGTTATAGTGAACTTACCCATTTTACTTAGTAGTCCTATAATACATTGTGTGTCGGCGGAGTGCAGTACGTCCGTTAAATTACTCGCTGTCGGTAGCGCCAGCGTGTGGACACGTATTCTTCTTTCACCTGAATTATGAAAACATTCATGGATTACAATAAAAAAAAATTGAATGCTATTAAATGAAACGAGACTTGTTTCTTGGCGAATGCTTCTGTCATCATATCAACCGAAAGACGTCCGCTGCTGGCAACTATAGGAACTATCTTATGTGTTATTCCAGGACATTTGCTAGCTGTGTGCCAAGTTACATCCTAACCTTTACAGCTGAACGACGTGAAGAGCTTACTGACAGACAAGAGTTACTTTCGCATTTATCGTACACGGGTTCATTTTAATTGTCTTACAAAGGCGGCGTACAATGTGCCCGTCATAAACTACCTCAAGGCGCATTTTACTTGTGGAACGAAGTCCCTTATCGCACGTTGCAAAAGGGGGCTAGACGAAAAAAAATAAGACCAAAAGTTGTAACGACACTTTCGACACTTTTTGTTGTTTTTGAATATCGAAAAGCAAAAAGATTTATACAAATTTTAAAATCCTATTACTTTCGTTAGTCGAATTCAAAACCCAAAAGCCAAAGTCAAAGAGGAAGTCAAAGTCAGAAGTCAAATTCGGCAGCCAAATTCAGAATCAAAGTCAGAAGTCAAAGTCAGAAGTCAAAGTCAGAAGTCAAAGTCAGAAGTCAAAGTCAGAAGTCAAAGTCAGAAGTCAAAGTCAGAAGTCAAAGTCAGAAGTCAAAGTCAGAAGTCAAAGTCAGAAGTCAAAGTCAGAAGTCAAAGTCAGAAGTCAAAGTCAGAAGTCAAAGTCAGAAGTCAAAGTCAGAAGTCAAAGTCAGAAGTCAAAGTCAGAAGTCAAAGTCAGAAGTCAAAGTCAGAAGTCAAAGTCAGAAGTCAAAGTCAGAAGTCAAAGTCAGAAGTCAAAGTCAGAAATCAGTCAGAAGTTGAAAGTCAAAAGTCAAAGTCAGCAGTCAAGTCAGAAGTCAAAGTCAGAATCCAAAGTCAAGGAAATTCATAGGATATTAGATACTAATGTGTTTTGTTGAGTGTATACAGGTATTTTGTACATAACTAGCTGACCCACGCAACTTCGTCTGCGTAACATTTCCCATTAATGCTCAGCTCCTTTTAGTCTTAGCGTGATGATATGTAGCCTATATCCTTCCTCGATACATGGGCTATCTAATACTGAAAGAATTTTTCAAATCAGACCAGTAGTTCCTGAGATTACCCCCTACATACAAACTTAAAAACAAATGTTACCTCTTTATAATATTATTATAGTATAGACTAGCTGACCCACGCAACTTCGTCTGCGTCACATTTTCCATTAATACTCGGCTCCTTTTAGTCTTAGCGTGATGATATGTAGTGAGAGTATGTGAGCCTATGTCCTTCCTCGATACATGGGCTATCTAACACTGAAAGAATTTTTCAAATCGGACCAGAAGTTCCTGAGATTACCCCCTATGTATGTAGTAACTTACAAACTTACAAACAAATTTTACCTCTTTATAATATTAGTATAGATTATGCGAATTTTTTGCGTTTTTTCAGTTAAATTTTCAATTTAAAAAAAAAAAATTGACGAAAGCCATTTACGGTTCCATAAAGAGAACTAGCTGACCCGCGCAACTTCGTCTGCGTCACATTTTCCATTACTGCTCCGCTCCTATTTGTCTTAGCGTGATGATATATAGCCTATAACCTTCCTCGATAAATGGGCTATCTAACACTGAAAGAATTTTTCAAATTTACAAACAAATGTTACCTCTTTATAATATTAGTATAGATTAGTATAGATAAAAGGAACTTCGTTCCATCTGGGTGTCCCTTGACACCTCTCAAGTTTTTTTTTTAAATGATTCAGTTGATGAGTAGGTAAAATAAAATAAATAATGCATTAGAATTATGAAACCACCTATTAATAATGTTTACGTATCAAAACAATGTCGCCGATCCATTCAGCGCCGTCCTTGGAACACAAGACTCGGACTGCGCTCGCTCCTGGATGTTTCAAACTACGTCATGTGTCATGAATTTTTTTTAAGTCTTTGGATAGATGAAGTGGGCTTACGTTGTTAGACGACTAAAATGGCACCATGTATAAAAGTATGGATTATAATAAATAAGGATGGTTGTGGTTTTTCCTGACCTTTACTGCTGGTATAAAGCAAGGCCGCTTGGAAGCAAACTTGCTGCAGATCAGTCAACGACTCCTCGATAGTGAGTTGCATGCCGAAGCCGGCGTCCGGCGACACGTTGGGTAAGGACAGCAGATCCGTCGAGCGCACGAAGAAGTTGCCGTGGAACGTGTGGATCGCTATGCCTCTGTGAACAAAAAATAATAATATTACCAGGATTGGCACGAACAGAAAGCCACTATAAGCTACTAATGGCGACCAATCTCAAGAGAGTGTAGCCAACACCGCGGGACATATTATATTGCATGAGTGTGTGCGCTAAACACAGATGCACTCCCTCTTCCATCACTGACACAGTCATCTGACTATATGACCAGACACGACCAGAGAGTGATGTAAGTGGTTTTGGTACTGACCAATGGCTTAACATGTTTAGTTTCCGAGGCACGGGAGTGTCAAATAAACTCCCAAATTTTATATACAGGTGAATTTTTAAAGTGTGCGTCGTGGATGGCCATATCTGAAACTATGAGGTATATCGAAAAACACTGACAAGTGTTTCGATTCGAGCCCGATTTTTATGTAAACCAAAACTGCATCATTAGATTTTTGAAATACGTATTATCCTTACCAGTAATCGAACTGATTGATTTTGAAAATAAAAACACAGCCTTTATTATTAATCCGAAAGTGTCGCTAATAAGGATCAAATTCTAGAAAGAAATAAATAACACAGCAAATTAAACGTACGTGCTTATTTTTAACAGTGGCCTTTGTGTGTAAAAAAAAAAACAGTAAAAGGTCAAAATTCCTCATAGTTTCGGATTTGGCCATTCACGCACACTTTATCTACAGAATTATACCCATTTTAACTATCAATATAACCCTCTAAGTTCTTACAACTCGATTGAATGACTTTTTCACGAAATAACATTCAATCGAGTGCTATGAACTTAGAGGGTTATATTGCTGATTCAAATGGTTTTAATCCTTTAGATAAATGCTCTTTACGATCGCGAACTGTACACACTGACCGGCAAATTGCAAAAAATATAAAAATATTTGAATTTCGCGGACTACCCTGGAGCTTCCACCTTATGTAATTTTTGAAGTAATTTAAAAATTACTTTTTTCATAAAGTGGGCCAAAATTTACCATGACATTGTTGTCGAGCCCTCATCGGCAAGAGATTTTGGGATGTCTTGATTGGTTAATGAAGTTTTGGTTACGCAAGCGCAAGTTTAGACCTACAACCCTTACCTATTCCTCACAAGAATTGAGATATTTAAAAAAAAATGAAAGACTCACCTAGTACAGCGCACTCTCATGACGGCTTCGAAGCCGATCTTCCGTGTGAGGTACCTTGTCAGCATCCTGCTGAGCTGGTCGGCCTGCCACTGGCGCGCCGCGCGGTACAGCGGGATGTGGTACACGCTGCCCGCGCTGAACTTGCTCATGCCACCTGCACCAAACGTTGCGAGCGAGTTAGATCATTCAACTCGGCACCCTGTGGTGTCGGACCTTTGGTAGACTTTCGAGGGGCCAAAACCAAGCCACTGCATCTCTGAAAGCCAGAATCAACAGTGGCCAACCAGAAAAATGACGAGTCAATGAAGCTCGACGAGTCCCGGAAAAACGATACAACTGTCTTGGATCAAACAACAAAATTTATCAGAATAGTACAGCGGAGGAGTAGGAAAAAATTAAAACTAGATGCCTTTGACCTTTTAAGCAATATCTGTGGAAGTTGAATTTAACGGGAACGAGTTAGTCATTCCAATTACACTTTATCAGAATGTCATTAAATTCGCATGACGTGCCCTCGTGTATGGCATTATCAATACCAATTCTAAATGATTCCTGGTTAGACTGACCAACATTTTTGCAAGTCAATGATTAGATCAAAAGCTTTATTAAAAAAAAAACAGTTCTAGCCGGCGTATTATTTTGTTCATTATGCACTTTATTAATTGCTATCGATTGTGTATGTTATTTGGTTCCATTCATATTAAATTACAAAGTATTGTAAAGAGTAAAATGGAATAGATGAATAACATCGTATGTTTTAATTATACAGCTGTTTCAGTAATTATTATTTACATTCCATATACATAGCGTCATATTTAAAGAAGAAAAATAAAAAGATGTTGTTGTAAATACAATTAATGAAATTGTAAACGGTATGATGCAACCCTTTACGGTTGTTACTAAATGTTTGCAAAAAACATGACTAAATGGATTGCAGATGCATCATCACATCACAGACGTAATTTATAATGAGGATTTTTTTTTTAATCTTTAAAACCTATAGAATCGCATTATTTACCTACCCTCGCTCAGCGCAAGAAAATCTATTGGTTTTTAACAAATCCATCCCTCGCTACAACAAAAACGCAACCTAATGCTAAGCAGCGTTGCTGTGTTCCAGTTCAAGAGTTATAGCTGCCAACGTTATATCAAGCAAATGAGGCCTTTCAGCTAAGCCTGAGATGGGACCACTTCTGCTGGTATCGCCACATAAGTCATCGCAAAACGTTGTCTCCTTCCATTCCGTCCTCTTTAACTTTCCGTTATTGCGTACAGTTGTTTGCCAATTCTTTTTATAATAGGTATATTGTGTCCCACTGCCGGGCAAAGCCCTTCAGTATATTCTTCCAGACACTCTTTTCTTGCGCTACATCGAACCAGCCTTTGTAGTGCACATCCAGGTCATTTTGCAATCGTTTTCCACGCCTCGCTGACGCCGTTCATCTTCTGGAAATGGGTATTGAGTGGATACTTTTGCCAAGCCATTTGAGCCCAGCTGCCTTTTTCTTTGCCAACCAATTTTTTTTCATCCGCCTTCGTCCCAATGCAAGGCAAAGGTCTCCACCACAGTCTTCCACACTTCCCGGTATGTTACCTTCTAGTAATACGTCAAGAATTGCCGACCAATATCAAAACAAAGGGTAGTAATAAAAGGTCCGACAAAGAAAGAATTGTCCTTACTCAAAATATTAAATCTACTGCCTAAAATACTAACTTTCCGATAACTTTTGTCCGAATAAAAATGACGAAACGACCGAATGAGATACCGAAATCTTCGAAAAATAAACATGACTGTTTATTGCTACAATACTTTTCTACCAGCATAAATTACGTTCTACTGAAAACTACGCCTTGTTATTTTTATCTTTACTTGCCTACTATTAATTCATAAATTACCTTTCATAGTTCATAGACTGTGGTGCTAATTTAACTGTAACATTATACTGAAAATATTATTCTGAGTGGTTATACAGAAACTTATAAAAAATAAAAATGTACTTGTAACAATAACTTTGACTTGCATCATAATATCATGAATATTACTTACCACGGGTATGTTTCGATATCGGTACCTATTTCAGGCGTTATAAAGTCAGAACAGTCGTATTCATGCTTTTATCTAAAACCAAGTAGACTTTGGTTTCCTAGAATATTTTACTATTATCCTGTATGATTATTCGACAAATTTCCTTGTTTTTTATAAAGTCAGCGAGAACAAAGATAAAAATAAAACAAAACTATTGTGAAAATGTAGTTTTAATATTCCCTTAGTTGTTTATTGTATACTCTAAGGGTGAGGCCCCATTAGTGCGTTGCGCTACGTTGCGTCGCGTCGTCGCAACGGAACAACGCATTGTATGCCACACCTGTGTTGCGTTGACGCTGCGCCAACGCAACGCAAGAGGGTATGCACGCCGTCGCAGCTGCGTCTGTCGTTACGCTCGTCTAGCTTTAGAACCTCTAGCAGTGGATCACTGTCCGTCGTCGCAGCGGAGCTCCGACAACGCAGCGCATCACCCTCCCTCCCGCTTCGTCTCTTGTCCGTCGATCCGTTGAAACGACGACGCAACGGTCTAATGGGGCATGTCATAAAAAATATATGGAGAACGACGCAACGACGACGCCGCGACGACGCAACGCAGCGCAACGCACTAATGGGGCCTCGCCCTAACCTAACCTAACTTACTGTTTTCTTTTACAAAAGCGATTTGCTTCTGGCACATCGCCGGCCGCTACCGCGGAGCGCTCGCTTCGCTCGCTCGGCTCGTGCGTTGTTTGTCATACTCTAACCTAACCTAACCCATCGTAATCTAAGATTGCTGTCTGACAAAACGTCATTCGTCTAATAGTTGTGTGGCCTAGTGAAAATTTGCTAATCGTTAGTTGTCAAAGTGAAACATCGGCGAAACGGGCAAATGATAATCTGCCAAACAATTTTCGGCGAAAAGGCAGGATACCATTTTCATCATTAATGAAAGATAAAAAATAAATTTGATAACCAACAATGGAAATTAAAACAGTTCATGCAAGTGTAAAAATATGACTATTTTGACAAAACCTCTGTTGTCGGCCACTTAGTAATTCTGTCGGAGGTTCAGTATTCTATTCGGAAGTTTAGTTTTGTTATTCGAAGATCCATTTTTTTTTAGGAGAAAATGTAATTTGAACATGCTCTTATTTGTTTGTTAAATTGGATATTTTTTTTCGTTTACGTTTGGGTTTTTTGTCGGTAATTCATTATAACGCTGTTTTATTAGAATAATAGTCGGCCAAAGATCGCTGGAGATTAATTTGTTTTTCGGAACCATTATTATTTCCCCAAAACAAAGGGCCGATGACCTGGCGAGTGTCGCCGCTCGCGGGTAGCCGAGAGATGCGAGACGGCTGTTATGGCGACTCACGCGGAGAGGCCGCCGTCCTACAGTGGGGTAGGATGATGATTAAGAAAACAATACGTACTCAAAGTGGCGAGGTCGGCGTACTGCGAGTTGAGCAGGAACAGGTCGACGGCGATCTGCGCGCCGCTGCAGTCCAGCGCCAGGCGCTTGTAGAAGTCCGTGGCGGGGTTCAGGTGCGCTACTTCCTTTGACGAGCGCGCGTTCGGGTCCTCTCTGGAAAGACAACAAAATTGTACATTTTGGACCGTGGGGATGAAGCAGTGTTTTATGTCAGCTGCTTCATATTGAATCCCGAACGCAATGAAGGGTTTCCGAGTTAACTTCCGAGCGGGGGAGTTAATACAAGAATCCTGAATGCAGCAAGGGATTTAAGCTACCCCAAGGCAAATACACCGTTATCCCTGAGGAGCATACACTACTTTTAACACCTACGCGAGAAAATTAATCGAAAGTCATGAAAATAAGTGGCTGGCCGTGACCGGTTTCCGTCGGTCTCCAAGTAAATTTCCAAATTCAAATCACATTATTGACCTTTGGAGGTCAATAATGTGATTTGAGTTATGATAAAAATCATTACAATATTATTGTAATGATTTTTATTATAACCCACCAGGCAATAATGACGTACAGGTTACGGTTGAATCGCATAAAATTTGTCGTTTTCGTGCAGGGGGTGAATTTAAAAGAGGAAGTATTTGACTGATTTTAAATGACGCCGACGCGCGCCACCTGTTTTAGGTAGAGCACAATTTTCTCGCAGTAGCTGTGAAAAGTAAAGTATGGTACTCAGGGATAAGATTGCCCTTGATGCGGCCTAGCTTTTGAATCCCTCGCTGCATTCACGATTCTTGTTACTATTATTATTAATACAGCACGCGACCCAATATTGGGTGGCAACCAGAGGCCAAAAAAAGCTGGTTTAGAATATTATTTTGATAAAATATAGCTATCCTAAATGCTTACCTAGCTTGTAACGCTCCTGGCCCAACGTTTGGTAAACATGTCTGGAAAACTGTGATCCGGCCTCCAGTGGCAGCCTGAAAATACAAGCAACAAACTAAATTATTATGTAAATTCACATACAAAAACTACAGATTTTTTTTATTTGGTAGCTTGGCCAGCTAAATAATCGAATAACTCTATCCAATTTCAGTACAGAAAAGTTACTATTAGGGCACGTGCCGTTATTATTTGCAGGCCAATGTAATCGCTTGTCAGTTTACTCAACTTACTTTTTATTCTTTTTTGTCACAATGAGTTCGAGGAATGTGTGAGAAATTGCTAAGAAACAATAGAATCACTTCATTTACCTAGCCTCGATCAACGCAAATGTTCAGCGCATTGCTTCCACCCATCTGTAGCTATACCCCCTGCAAGGGCTTTTTAGGGTTCCGTAGCCAAATGGCAAAAATGGAACCCTTATAGATTCGTCATGTCTGTCTGTCTGTCCGTCCGTATGTCACAGCCACTTTTCTCCGAAACTAAGTATAAGAACTATGCTGTTGAAATTTGGTAAGTACATGTATTCCGTGAACCGCATAAAGATTTTCACACAAAAATAGAAACAAAAACAATAAATTTTGGGGGTCCCCATACTTAGAACTGAAACTCAAAATTTTTTCATCAAACCCATACAGTGTGGGTATCTCTAGATAGGTCTTCAAAAATGATATTGAGGTTTTTTGATTACGTCAAATTAAAGGGCTATTTTTCTAAGAGCTTTCGAGCGAAACAATGGAAAAAAAACATTTTAAAGCCCGTAGACCTTTTTTAAGACGAGCAAAATTTTTTGGTACTTTTCTTAGGTTTTCTCCAGACACGAACATGATAAAAAAATTTCATGGTCATATCTGAAAAGTCACTTGGAGCTACAAATTGTTTTTTTTTTTTGCTGTACGATCATTTTCCTCGGAGTTACAGCTCGTTGAAAACCACCCAAAAGTTTGGTTTTTTTTTTATATTCTGTAATTTTTGTGACTAGTATAAATTGGGGTCGGCTTCCAGTCAAACCAGCTGAACACCCGTGTTTTACGGGGAGCGGCTGCCTACCAGACCTCCACAAATATCTAGCCCATTAACTGGGTAAAACGGTACATCTTGGCAAGCCTGGAGACTGGCTTTTGACAATCCGTAACGACTGCCAAAGATCTACAGATGACAGCCGGGACCACCGGCTTACCGTGCTTACTGAGGCACGAAGGAAACTCGGTATGTTAAGATGGTCAACCATCCACAGACCAACCTTGGCATTCGTTGCTTAAGCTCGACCTGTGTGGCTGTTGTTATTTGGCCACAAGCTCCTTAGAGCCGCTGGACATGACAGCGCGTGTGCTTACCATCAGCTTGTAGGCGGCCTGCAGCGCGGCGCCCAGCGCGGAGGCGGGCGTGGCGGGCGCGGCGTACCGCTGCGGCAACACGCTCAGCAACTCCTTCACCAACTCGCGCCGCTCGCCCAGGTTCACTAGCAGAGACTCCGGGGACGGCAGGAACACATAGCGCGTGTGCTTACCATCAGCTTGTAGGCGGCCTGCAGCGCGGCGCCCAGCGCGGAGGCGGGCGTGGCGGGCGCGGCGTACCGCTGCGGCAACACGCTCAGCAACTCCTTCACCAACTCGCGCCGCTCGCCCAGGTTCACTAGCAGAGACTCCGGGGACGGCAGGAACACATAGCGCGTGTGCTTACCATCAGCTTGTAGGCGGCCTGCAGCGCGGCGCCCAGCGCGGAGGCGGGCGTGGCGGGCGCGGCGTACCGCTGCGGCAACACGCTCAGCAACTCCTTCACCAACTCGCGCCGCTCGCCCAGGTTCACTAGCAGAGACTCCGGGGACGGCAGGAACACATAGCGCGTGTGCTTACCATCAGCTTGTAGGCGGCCTGCAGCGCGGCGCCCAGCGCGGAGGCGGGCGTGGCGGGCGCGGCGTACCGCTGCGGCAACACGCTCAGCAACTCCTTCACCAACTCGCGCCGCTCGCCCAGGTTCACTAGCAGAGACTCCGGGGACGGCAGGAACACATAGCGCGTGTGCTTACCATCAGCTTGTAGGCGGCCTGCAGCGCGGCGCCCAGCGCGGAGGCGGGCGTGGCGGGCGCGGCGTACCGCTGCGGCAACACGCTCAGCAACTCCTTCACCAACTCGCGCCGCTCGCCCAGGTTCACTAGCAGAGACTCCGGGGACGGCAGGAACACATCTGACAAAGGACCAAGATTTGTTTATTTGCTGTTTGATTCTGCTGTCGTCATCATCCCCATATCAACCGAAAGACGTCCACTGATGGCAATAAGCCTCCCCCAAGTGTCGCTACAACAACCGTTCCTGTGCGTCTCGCATCTATCGGCTACCCGCGACCCTCACTAGGACATTGGTCCACCTTGTGGGAGGCCTTCCAACGTTGCGAGGCGATTCTAACGTCAAACACAAAGAATGCAGTGATGCGCGATCGTCGTATTAATTTTTACGGCACAAATTAACGCGACCATTGCATAATCGCTTTTGTTTTAAAGCACGACGCCTTACAGGATTAGATTATGTACAAAAACTGTACAGGGTTGGAAGTTAAATGCTCAAGCCTACTCAATTTTAGGTTTCATACCAGTTTATAGAGCATTTAGAAAGACTTTAAGCAACATCTTGAAGTTAAGATTAGTTTTTAGGTTTTCAGGACATACAATATCGTCACGCTGTGGTATATTTTTTACTCCCAATCCCGAGTTTTGATGCGTTTTATCTTTGACAATATTCATTGATTTACAAAAACAAAAAATACGTGTCAATTATTTTTCAAAACTCTAACTGACGGACTAAATAGATTTGCAATTTACTGATGGTGGAAACCAGCCTAATTGATCAAACAGTTTTGTCTAATTGGCAACAAACATTCTGTCTCTGGGAAAATTTGATAAAAAATGAGTTGCAAATGACAAAGAAATTTGAAATTTCGTATCTCTTTTTGATCACACAGTTTGAATGAACCAGCCTATTTGATGAAATTACTTGATCATGTATGGCCCGCATAAAGTGTCGTCGTATTACAAAGCGATCACCGCCGCATTCGTTTGTACGGCAAACCTTATTTATTTATTTATTATTTATTTATTTAAACTTTTCGCACAAAAAAAAAAGTAAAAAGTACAAAGGCGGACCATCAAACCTTATCGTGTCGACAGAGGGCGCCTTCCGGTTTTGTCCAACAAATTATCACTTCAATCAATGTATTCGACTCATGTTCGGATTATAAGGAGCGTGCAGGAACTATAGGTACAGAAGTGGCAATGTCAAGCACCCTTAACCTTAAAGTTTAGAATGTACAACACTAGATGGCATAGTCAAAGCCGTACACATTCCCCAGTAGACCTAAGCTAAAAACTTTAACTTACCATCAATATCGAGGACAGTCATTTCCTTAGGCCGTGTGAGTCCCTCGCTCATCAGATAGTAGTGCACGTGCGCGTCATAGCAGATAAACCCGATTTGTGTCCGGGTGTCGCCCGGTAGCGCTTCTAAGTTTGCTTTTAGAGTATCACAGGCAACCTGTACGAAGAAAATGTTGTGTTAGTGAAGTGGATAGCAATAAAAACAAGTGCGGTCTCATAATAATCATCGACATCTGCCTAGCATTTTCCGAACTGTATTGGGGACATTGTGCTGGTTGCCGAAAGCGGCCTTGAGGTCCAGAGCAGATTGGAGACGTGGTGGCAAAGGCTGGAGACTGTTGGCCCGAAGTTGAGCAGAACCAAAACAGAATACCTGTTCTGCGATTTCGGTGGTCTCTCCAGTCCTATACCTATAGCTCTCACCGGAACGCCTATACCGATCTGCTCCGACTTTCGGTACCTCGGGTCGCTTGTTCAGGGGGATGGCGATATAGACCGAGACGTAACGCACCGGATCAACTCGGGATGGATGAAATGGCGACAGGTTACTGGGACAACTTGCGACCCACGGATGCCCCTCAAGTTGAAAAGCAAAATCTACAAGACCGTGATAAGACCTGTCGTAATGTATGGATCAGAATGTTGGGCTGTGAAAAAGACGGATGAAAAAATACAACCGACTTCCAAAAAAAACACTACAAAGTAAAAAATAACTTTAATTTCGGAAGTCGGTGTTTTTGTTAGTTTCCTCGTATTTTGACACCGACTTCCGAAATTAAAGTTATTTTTTGCTTTGTAGTGTTTTTTTTTTTGGAAGTCCGTTGTATTTTTTTAAAAAGTTTTTTATTTTTCACTTTTTAGTGGTGCCCCACACCTAACAACACCACTGAAAAATCGTAGAAAAGCAAAATACGCAATTTCGATTATCAAAGAATCATCTAAATAGTCAAATTCCAGCTATTTCGATTTAAAATCCAAAGTTCGTAACCGATTTTGATATGATTTAAATGGGACCAATCTGCAAGTATATCCTTTCAGATAAAACAAAAATTTTTCAAATCGGTTCATAACTGTCGGAGTTATGAGGTAACAAACAAAAAAAAAACAAAAAAAAAAAAACATACCACCGAATTGATAACCTCCTCCTTTTTGGGAAGTCGGTTAAAAATAGATTGCATGTGGCGGAGATGAGAATGTTGAGATGGATGTGAGGAGTAACAAGAATGGATAAAGTGAGAAATGACTACATTAGAGGTAGTTTAAAAGTGGCGCCAGTGACTGAAATTAAAAGTTAAAAGGGAATCGCTTGTCTTGGTATGGTCATGTGAAGAGGAGAGAGGAAACGCATTTAATTAAAAGAGTAATGAACATAAATGCGGATCCATCCATCCGCATTTATGTTGTATGAGGGAGAGGAAGGCCAAAGAAAAGATGGATGGATTGTGTAAGAAGCGATATGAAAGAAAAGGGAGTTAGTGAAAGTTTGACGGCTGATAGGGCAGAGTGGAAAAAAAAAACCTCCTTACGAAAAAAGATCCTTACGAAAGTTGCAATACTAAAACCGCGTGAACGAAGTCGCGGGCAAAGTGTTAGTAATAAATAAGATTCTTTGGAGCACATGCTAACAAGTGCTTGATTTTTTATTATTCGTACAAATCCTTGACAAAATAATTATTAGTGTTCAATTTACTATTAAACATTTGATTTAAATTTAAATAATTGTTTATCGATCTCAAAACAAAGGCGATTCTGTAATTAGACTAAGTCCAAAATAATGATCAATAATTTCAATCATTATTGTCTGTGACCTGATTTTTGAGCGACGATTAATAACAGCTAGACGATAATTGAGTCGATATGTCATTGCTAATGTCAAAACATTGGTATCAGTCATTGCCAGACTTATCAGAAAATACCGCGAAATCATGCTATGATGCTACCTAGCTTGATATTAAAGATAAGCATAACTTCAAACTGAAAACATTAAAATACCTAGAAGTCATGTTCAGTAGCTGTTTTATCTGTCACGAAGATCATTAAATTAGTACACAGTAGTTAACTTGGCCAAAGTATACCCTATAAATAATGATGTTGTATTGACACATATATCTATTTGAACGAAAATCAAGGTACGCTTTGTTTGAATTGCGACTTGTATGCCGTTTTTTGTGCAGTTGGCATAACCACATCGAAACTACCGTCAGCTTATAGTCAGCATGCAATTGGCATATGGTTAAATGCGCTCTCGTTTGGCAATTTGACTTTATTTATTTATTTATTAGGGCACTCCAACAACAAAGTCACAAACATTATTACATAAAAAATCCTTAAATTAGCTAGTACTATTGTGACCCTATCATTTATAGGCGTGCACAGCTTATACATTTTGTGATACAATGTTAATTTAACTTTATAACCAGAGCATTGTAGGATCGTAAGTTAGGTTACATTCAATAATATTACATGACTATTTTGACTTGTTTCACATGAACCACAACTACACAAATTTCGCGAGGTACCCGGCCGCTAGTGCGCGGTGTCGCTGGCAGTTGTGTCATGGTTAGTAGCGCCCATACGATTGAATTTAGCGGCAAAATGTGATTGGGTGAAGTCATCACGAAGTGATCAAGATGGGTTGACAGCTCACTTCGTGATCACTTCATCCAATCCTTCACTCCAAAATGTATACAGCATGACCATCTTCCTTAGTTAAATCAAATACAAAATTGATACCTGCAAGTATCCAGACTCTCTCGCGATCTGCGAGACATCGAACAGGAACAAGTAAACAGCTGGTTGTGGAGGCCGCAGCATGTACTCTCCGGGGGCAATGAACTCGATGGTAGCCGACTTGATCTCCGGGCGGCGCGTGGGGTCGCCGTATGACTTGCTCACTGGGTCGTACTGGAACTCTTCTGGCACTGAGAAGGGGAGATAGGAAGATATTAGTGTGTCGAACACTTTTGTACGGTTAGTTTGCCTAGCCTTTTCCCAACGATGCACAGTGTTGAGGTCGGAGGATCGGTATCCAACCTAAGTGGATACGAATATTGAATACTGCTATTTTACATTTAGTTTTGCTCTATATAAATATGTACACTATTTTTAAAATAGGCAAATGTTTTTTCATCATACAAGATAGTTATAATTCTAATTAAAAATTGTGATACACACAATTTTACTAGATTATCCCGGCGCTTCGGTCGCACGTCCTATTCCGCAAGTACCTTTCCTGGGAGAGTGGTTTTGGCACTCCATGATAATGTAGCTTTTAAATAAAAGAATATTCGCAATAGGACAACTTGGACTTCCAGTGATTACCTTTTAAAAAAATTAATCATAATGTTAAGATTTAAATTTCATGCATGTTTTTTTTACGTTAACAAAAAAATTGGCAAGCATGCCAACTGAGAAGGTCAAAGTACAAAGTTCGTGTCTGTCATTTTAACAATACAACAGTCAGGCAGCATTCAAATGATTTCATTATTTACGTCAATTTTAAGAGATTAAAACTCATTGATAGCACCCAATATTATCAGGTAATAAATCAGTATAAATAGAGACTAGTATTTAGCAAACATTTGAAGTTACCAATTTAGATAAGGGAGATTATGTTTATGATAAAGTTTAACTGTTTTTATAGAATACTTCTGCGACGTTTGATCAACTCTGACGCGGTATGTGGCAGCAAAAAACCGAAAAAATATTTGCATTGTACCAAATTTTGCCGCGGCTTCGATTCCATGGCTGATCTCACAGCAACCGTACTTTTCCGAGGTAATAAGTACACTGCGCGTTTGACCACAATCTCAACTGATTAAAAACTATGATGTGGTCGAGGATCAAGCACGTTTGCCTAGAAGTAATCTATTCACTAAAGATGTGTTGTAGCTATCAGGAAACACAGAGTCCGGTTAAATTTCACAGCGATAACCGGTAGTTGAGTAACCGTGGCCCTTTCAGAATCAGGATGGCCCAAATAGGTTCAATACTGATTACGTAAGACCTAACGTCAGATGTACCTAATGGAAATGGATTGCCCTACTCGGTTGGGCAATCACTCTCCCGCTAGCGCTAGCACAGGTATGTTTGTTATTCAATGACACATAATATCGGATTAATATTTGTATCACAAACTAGTTCCAACTTTTAGATCTGCTAATAAGATGTTGATGACGTGTCCAGTTCAAAGATTAGTCATTCAGAGATTATGATCTTTGAACCATCGTTTTTGCTGAATCATACTACATTTCTAAAATCATCATGATGATTTGTTAACTTTTTATTTTATTTCGTAATTAACGACTCGCGTGAGATTAAAAAGAAAATCTGAATTATGTTCAAAATTGTTTTATCTAAATGGATTTAGTTTTATTGTATTTTCCGGTCTAAGCACACAAATAAGGACTTGATAAGACCAAAACAAATATAAGTCGGCAAACTGGATAAAATCTATACAAGATATTTATAGTCAAGACGGAAAACTATACAATTTACAATGCTATACAAAGTCATGTGCAAGCAAAGTAACTATAAAGATATGAATTTACAAAGTCTGCTTAAAATAGCATGCATATTAAATACAATTATTATTGCTGATGTCCTTTATAAGGTCAGCCGCATTTTCCTACTTACGCGTGTATTTAACAAATATACAAATGAATAAGTAATAAAAATATGAAAACCAGTTAAACTTCTTGGTAGACTTTTCACAAATATGTCAAGTCAGCTACCTGGCTGGAGCGGATCCAGGGTAAGCAAGCCCACACACAACCTCAACCCTCCTCCCCTCCAAAACCTAGATATCTTTGGTATTCTACAACCTAACAAAATCGAAGTATTTTCATGCGTTAAGCAAAATACAGTTTTTTGTGCTTTATTTTTGAGTTTACTTTGCTAATACTAAGCCAAAAGTCGTCCATGTAAGCGTCGCCACACACGTAGCATCGACCAGTCCAGTGCGTCCCGCAGCACCTTGTAGGAGCGCTAACGCTGCCATTTTTAGGTACGCAGTAGGCTCTTCAAACCCCATCAACTATCTGTATTGCGAACAATATGCCTGACCTAGTACCACTCAGGTAGTACAATAAATTGGTACTTACAGTCATTGACCCTATAGCACAGATTGCACTTCCATCGCTTAGCGTCCACAAAGTACACGAACGGGTTGATGTACGTCCTGCAAGCGCGACACCTCACTATCGTCGCGCACTGGATCACCGGCAAGTGCTGGGAACAGATACAAAGGATTTATCATCAAATCTCACTTTTAGTTACGGTCCAGGGGGGCTACTCTGTAAGCCCGAAGTCCGTAGTTTCGGGCTTAGTTACGAGCGTATTCTACTCCGTATCACCTAACCACTAAAAATTAATGACAACACGATTTGAAAGTTACTATTAAATCGTGTTGTCGTTCATTATTAGTTCGAGTTTAGGACTAATCGTAAATTCGTAGGTAATACAGAGTAGAATACGCCCGCAACTAAGTCCGAAACTGCGAACGTCGGGCTTAGAGAGTAGCCGCCCTGGTGGCCACATACAGCTATGCTATTCTCTAAAGATTCAGCCTTGCGCACAGCGCTGCCGCAGCGGTGAAACTCAGTTTTGTATTCACTAAGCCGCGTAAAGCTACACTAGCGCTCAAGGCTGTGACGGCCGTGAGTTAAAACTTCCCAACGAACGAGCAAATTGACACTTTTGACAGTTCTTCATACATTTTGGTATTCCCTACGAAAAAACAGCGACGAAGTCGCTTACAGCCTCGCCCACAACCTCGTTTCAAACTGTCAAATCCAAAAGCTACAAAAATCGCGCGTTCGACTCTTATTTTTAACTTTTTTTTCCTTAGAAGTATATGAAAATGGCAGCTCGATTGATTATAAAGCTTAATTTATTAGAAGAAGCTAAGAAAAGTGAAGATTTGTCGCTCCAAACTCTCTTCTAACTAACCTAATATCTCTCCTTGTGCACGGGAGGGGAACGCACTGGTATGCTTAAAATACACAATGTTCCGTCAGAACAAGCATTATATTATAAAACAATACCTCTAGTAATGTAATTTTATTAATATCTCATGTATCGCAAAATATTAATTGTCCAACTTATAATGTAATAGCCACATTTGATACATAAACAGTGAAAATACATTTCGTAGTACCTACTCACATTTCAGTAGGGTTATTTATTTATCCGATTGGTCACAGAACTATCTAAAACTTTCAAAACAATATCTGCTGATACTGACACAAATAAAAGTTTTGAAACTAAAAACTCAAGTAAGTACCTAGTTTAGTTAGCGAGTCACGTCTGTTGTTTTTTGTTTACGTTCGTTTTCGTCGTCGCGTTGCGTTGCTCGAAATAGGCAAAAGAATCGCCATTCAGCCTTAAAATGTAACAATTAATAAGCAGTAAATTCTTTACAATACTTCAAGATAGGCATTTATTTTAAATTCTTAACCCCTGAAATTCTCAGCCGAGATTGCTCGATTATGATTAAAAGAATTCGTTCTCAAGGCTATATCTCAAGGCTGGCTCATCGACGAGCTCGCCGACGAGCCCGCCTTGAGATCGACCGAGCGTGTAGCGCTGATTCAAACTGTATTCACTAGCGTGGCTGTGCTCGTCAACGAGTTTCACCGCTGCGGCAGCGCTGTACGCAAGGCTGAATCTTTAGGGAATAACATAGCAGAGCGAGCGGCACTAGCTCGCGCTCACTCACGTGTCCCGACAGCTGAGCATTTGTTCGTTTTCCGAGTGGCTGCCTCCAGTAGCTTCTAACATGCTTGTTTCTTAACGATTATTTCTCAGTTTCTCACAATACTCAAATTGATAACTCATGCTGCTGAACAACTGAACAACGTTGACCATAAAAATTAAGAAACGCTCTTTCGACTAAGCGTCTTTTCACGGGGTACTTCTTTTCAGCTCGCTGTGTGCCCTGTCAACGAATAGACAGCTGTTCGTTGACACTGGTGGTGGGTTACTGTACAATTACAAGGAGGTAGTAGTTGCAGTAGGTAGCTAATCAGTAGAAAGGTGAAAGATAAGGAAGGATACTAATGATTTAAACAGCTAGGTAACTATAGATAACTGTAGGTATGATAGTCGTGTCTATACTATCTCCTGCCTAGGTTAAGAGGGGCCAGTACGAATATTATTGACATACAGTAACGTAACGTTAAATTTTACCATAGCTACAATACTCGTTTCATATAATATTTGAAACTAAAAACTCAAGTAGTACTTATAGTTTTACTATATTCTTTAAAATACTTAAAGATAGGCATTTATTTAAATTCTTAACCCCGAAAATTCTCAGTCTAGATTGATCGATTATGATTAAAAGAATTTGATTCAAGGCCCTACTAATTCGTCTACGAAACAGCGACGAGAGGCTACAGCTTAAAGTTCGTCGACAAGCACAGCGACGCTAGTGAATACAGTTTGAATCAGCGCTACACGCTCGGTCGATCTCAAGGCTGGCTCGTCAACGAGCTCGTCGCAGCTTACAGCCACGAAATTGTCTTTTAGAGAATAGCACCCCTGGAAGAAAAGAGGAGTCAATCGATACGAAGAGAAGAAGTTAAATTCCTTTCCACACCAACTACCACCAGACTTTTAGTAGGTAAAATAATATGATAGAACTTATAAGAGAATAGAATACTTTTTATTATGTACACCATATAAGTTACAGAAAAAAGATGGGATAGATTACATAGGGTGATATAATGGGCGGCCTTATCGCTAAGAGCGATCTTTTCAAGACAACCGTTGGATGGATTTTAAAGAGAAACAAAATACAGTACTTTAGGTAGTCTTAGGTGTACGATTTATATGAATAAATACTTAATAGATATATAAATACAATTAGAATTATGAAACAAAAAGAAAAGAACCCAAGTAAAAACGATCAAAGAGGAAGGTTGTGATGCAGAATGAAAACTGGGAAAGTAGCTAAATATTAGCTTATCAACCACCGTCGACACGAAAATTAAGTGATTAATAAAAGTAAGATAGCACAAGCGAAAGTTTGAAACCAAGTCTAGTAAGTACCAGGTACTTACCTCTACATACGTAATCTTTACAAATTATTATTAAGTCTAGTGAATGTTTTGAAAAACCCAGGTGCGGACACAAAGGGGCATCCATCAGACGGTAAATAAAAAAAAAGTCTGTTGCATAAAGACAAAATTAAAAGGAGTCTGACTATGACGGTTTAAGAAACACAGTAACCTCACAGACAAACGGACGTACAAACAGCGGAGGCTTAGTACCTAATAGGGTTTCGTTGGTGACCGTTCGGAAACGGAACCCTAAAAGAGTTTATTGATTTTCTTCACTCACTGATATTTTGATAGGAGTTATTTTATGTTTGGAGCATCATCCTTAAGTAAGGTGTTACAGATTTGTACTAATCATGTCTTTTCTCGAAGATTATGGCATCATTATCTTCCTGCCCTTATCCCATGTTACTTGGGGTCGGTGCAACACGTTTTTTTTTCTTCTATTCGGTTCTGTCAGTTGTCACGCTAATTCATTTTTCTTTCATATCACTCCTCACACAATCCATCTTTTGTCTGGCCTTCCTCTCCATCCATCTTTTCTGTGGCCTTCCTCTTCATCCATCCATCCTCAGTTATATTCATAGCTCTTTAAGTTACATGCGTAAATGCGTTTCAGCGATTATGTACCAATACCATCAAGTTAAAATTATGGAAGTGCTACTTTTACGTTTTATGCCTTTCTTTGCATAAAAAATCATTCAAAACACCAATCACGGAAAGAAACCTTTTTATCATTTACACACACATACTAACCTAGGATTGTTTTATTTATAAGCACAGTTTTAAAACACGAATATATAAGAGTATATAGGTAACGGTCTTCTAGAATATTATTATGGTACCAGTTTGAATGGGATTATGTTAATAGTGTTATTCATTATAAATTGCAAAAAATACACGATTCGGAATGGCTGACAAAAAAGAAACAATTTTGAATGGGATTTTTTATGTCTCATTGTGTACCTACATCTTTGAAATTAGTAAATAGAGAATTTTAAATTGAATCGAAATTTTATACTGATGGCTATTATGATTACCATTGGCAGATCTAAGGGAAGGCTTTTGGTCTATGGGCCTCAAGCCAAAAGACCGAGACATCATTGTTAGTCTACAACCTAACGAAGTCATTGAAGATTTTACGAAAAAGTAACGCGCAAGGAGGTGTGTTATGCGTTAATATATATATATTTTTGTACTTTTGTAAGTAGTGTTTCTACTTTTTACGGTTTAAAACCCCCTTTCTCCAAATATTATTCCTGGATACGCCTCTTATGACTACAGAAGGCACGCGTCTGACCATCTCACCAGATGGTAAACGATAATTAATTTGATTAGGAAATAAAATTACCGGCCGGATATGTGGTAGACATAATTACGTCAACAACGGCCAACACACATTATTTGTCAACCAAGTGTGGTAAGTTCAGTTTCAAAGAAAGGTAAAAAAATCAACAACTTGGTTGATATTGGAGATGTCCAATGTTCATTCACGCCAAAACAATTAGCACGATTATCCTACACAATCATTCATTGACTAATTTTGTAAAAGGAAAAGCTATGTTTTCCTTACTACTATATTTGTATCGTTTCAACGAGACAATAGCGGTAATTGACCCAACAATATATTTTATTGTCAATCTTCAATTGAAAATCGGAAAATAGATGCTCTATTTTCCGATTTTGAAATGAAGATTGATTGATTGTTCGTCCTGAATTGGCATGAATCTTGAACCCCAACATTTAATTATAAGAAAAACTGGGCTAATTCGAGTCGGACTGTCACATGAATGGTTCCGTGTACATAAACCGAAAAAACACGCTTTTTGTATGGAAGTTCCTTTTCATTTTTAATATTATTAAATTTTTATTATTTGTTGTTATAACGGCAATAGAAATACACATTCTCTCTCTACTTATTACGGTTCTTGAGATACGGCCCGCTGACAAACAGACGGACGGACGGATGGAGGAACGGACAGCGGTGGTTAGTAATAGGGTTCCGTTCCGTTAGTTACCCTTTTACGGAACCCTAAAAACAATCAATCTGCCCAGCCTTTCCCCAACTAGGCATGTTGGGAATAACTTCCAGTCTGACCGGATGCACTGAGCACCAGTGTTTTACAGGGAGCGGCTGCCTATCTGACTAGAACCCAGTAACTGGGTACTATTACCCCTTTGCATGACTAAGTGTATCTGACAGTCCCAGTCTAGCTAAAGGGTATTGTACATTTATTGATTCTTGGATTTTCACTACCTATAAATATAGTCAAAGATCTACAAATGAAACCTGGGACCAACAGCTTAACATGCTTTCTGAGTCACAGAGGAGTCTGGATACGTAATAGATGGTCCACCATCCAAATATATTTATAACATAGGCGTCTAGGACATCCCACTCTGGAAGGAGCTGCTTTGACGCCGAAGAATCAGCCGCCCACGTCATCCTGAAATGCAAGGCTGTGGCTACCCAACGTGAACAAATCTTCGGAACCTGTAAAGCTCCCAGGAAGCTTTTGTGCTTCTGGGTGGAGCTAAGCTGGCCAACTTAGCCAGGAAACCTACGCACAACAGACCGAATGAGAGTAAGTATAAGTGCGGAAAACAGATTCCCTACTCTATCCTTCCATCCACGGATCGACCTCTACAAGCGCTTTATTTATCCAATTATATTAGGGAAAGGGGAATACAATACCTGCTAAAGTATAGCATACTGCCATGCTATAACGAAACAGCTATAATACACTTGTAGTGAGAGTTTTACCGCCAAAACTACGTCATTTAAAATTCCGTACGCGGTCGATAAATTGCTTTCAATGTTGTCTTTAAATTGGTCAAGGATGGGCCGACCTCTAAACCAAGGGTTTCTCACTAATGCATACTTACTGGTACAAAATTTATTTGCCGAATATAGATAGGCAGGTAGTTTGTAGCCTACCTACTAAATTGGTGACAAATAAGATATTTTAAAGACAAAAGCTATAGCATGATTTTGGAACAACAATATTAAATGACACAATAATAATGCTATGTAGTACAGGGATAATCGCCGGTTGGTGCCCCATTACATTTGAAATGTCTAACGGGGCCTCTGCGAGTTGGTTTCGGCCCCTCGTACGCCTACCAAAGGACCGGGTCTCCAGGGACCCGAGAAAGAAAACATGCTATATAGAATCACAACACCAAGCATCGTCATAGAAAGGAGAGTATTTTAAAGCACATAAAGAAAACATTCAGAAAGAAATGGTGCTCCCACACTGCATTTAAAAAAAAATACAGAAATTTTGTAACACTAACAAATGTTAGGTTTTTTTTTACTGTATTTAAATTCTGGCACCAAGTCCCAATATTCAAAGTACACAATAGGCTAAAAACAAAACATTTTACCATCACTTAAATAAAAATATAACAATCATCAAATCACTACATATTACAAAACTGTCTGTCTGCCTGTCGCGATAAACTCGAAAACTCAGCTAGTGCATCATATAATTTAAAACATACAAATTGATGATATAAATAGATAAACATATGAATAGATGTTTTTAGTTAGTTAAATAAAATGTTTTCTTACCAGCAGTGTGAGAGCACCATAAGGACACAGAATATAGAAAAAGCCATAAAAATAAACAAATGATTGCTAAACAAACCATCATGAGTTCATGACATAGCACTATAGAGTTCGAATGTTTAAAACTTACACTCACATTGAGATCTTTGAATGGATGTATTAATATACCGAGAGGCAGCCTGGACTTCTGCAGAAGGTTGTTCGTCTCTGGGATACGGTTGACGGTGCATCTGAAGACCCTGCAAATGTTCAAAAACATCTTGGTTACTCATTGTGATGTGTATAGTCAGAATTAAAATTGTGTAGCACTTTCAAACCACATTTGTACCAGCAATCAGCTTGCATGCTAGTTGCAGAGTGCTGGCACTTTTCATGGCAAAATATTCGTACCATAATATATGTACAATACAAGAAATACGTAATGGTCGTAGAGACAAGGTTAATTTTGCATTGCACAAATGACACGAATATTTAGACGTATACGCCAAGTGAAGTGCCAGCATAACATTGTAGGATAACCAACTAATTTGACCTATCACTCAATTGTACCCTGCAGTGTAATTAAACTCGCATGCGAGTGACTTGCAAGCGCAGTCTCGGCCTATGTCTAATTTTTACTAGCACAGACAACAATAATAATTATGATAGGTAGTAAAAGTGAAATGCACGAACTGTGTGGCAAAACGGCGTTTTTGTAAATTGCTTAACATTTTAGCGCCTTCCCCACACATACAACAAGTCCTGATTCATCTTTTTGAGGACGACTGTGTGAATAAACAAATAATATTTAAATTATGTGTGTCTGTGATGTATACACACAGTGTAATCAAGACTATAAAAATATTTAATGTTATCTTTCAAAGTATTTCTTTAGTGCATGATGAACTTGAGAACAGTTTCCATACCAGAATATTGTTTTGAAATACAATGATACATAAATCAACATTCATCTTCTCAGATTTAAAAAAAAGTAGTATTAATGTTAGGAGTAGCCAAATTGATGACATAATAAAAAAAAGGATGTACTTGTAATTAATGTTGGATCATTATTTAATTATTGTGTTTAACTGGGCCATCCATGTCAGTCTAAATTACCCTAAATTAATATAAATTTATTGTAATAACAACCACAATTTCCCTTTTATCAGAAGATTTTTTTTTGAAACGGGTTTGTACTTGACTCTAGTCTAGGGCAGAGATGACTGAGACAAAGTCAATGATGGCGCGAAGGTATATGCTTGCATTTGATTATCATTTCACTTGATGGTAAGAGGTTGGCACTTAGTAAAACGATAGAAATACAATTACTTCTACTGCCAATTATACTCGTAAGTTAAACCAATTCTTAATGAAATACGTAATAGACGACCTTCTAACAAATACGTGCGTCTAACCATATCTCAGATTTGTGATTATGCAACACTCCATGGTAGACATTATTTTATCTTTCCTCCTGATAACATTCCTCCTTTGTGTGTCAGTTACAAGCTTCTATGAGGGGTAATGGTTCAATAAATATTATAAAAAGTAATACATAATATGAAGAGAATATGACACACAATATATCTGAACGGACAAAGGAAACCAGTTCATGCATTTAAATAAATATATACAAAACTCTTCTATTACTGAGTGACTGACAGACAATATTCATAGCCTTTTAATTTTGTTCCATGGTTCTCTCCTACACCTACAATACCTCTCCCACCCTACAGTAGGGCCCTACACCTACCCTAAAATCCTCGCTCCCCTACACCCTGAAGGAGAGCAGTAAGAGACAAAGTTGCAGGCAAAAGCTAGTAAATAATAAAAATTTTAATTTTGTGATAACGAAATAATGCCAGTTGCATGTATATATAATTATTCAGGTGTTATTGCTTATTATTATGTTCAGAAATAAAGATGAAAGTTGAATGTCGGTAACTTTAGCCCATTTAGAAATGGCAAGTCAAAAATAAATTAATTGCCATTTCTATATGGTCTATAAAATTAATAATATGTATGGGCAATATAATTGTTATTATGATTTCTACCTGAACCAGAATTTCAATTAATTAATTCTACATGTCAAAAATAATTACAGCAAAACATTAATTCCTACATTCAATAATCATGTTTGGTTAAGAACACATTACTGAAAAGATAATAAATATGTACAAAACTTATAGAAGTCATTTGTTTTATTTTTTGAAAGATCTCTTTTCCTTATTTGAATTAAGTGTTTCTTAATTCTCTTTTCCTCATTTGAATTAAGTGTTTCTTAATTCAAATAACGAAAAGAGATATTTGACTAAATAGTACTCATGGAGTGGTTAACCAACAACCACAACCTGATTAGTGTGTAAAAACTTGCCAAGTTGCATTAATCAGTAGCAGTGAACATAAAAAACCGGCCAAGTGCGAGTCGGACTCGCGCACTGAGGGTTCCGTAAGCAGAAGTTTAAGCGATTTACGATTTATGACGTATTAAAAAAAACTACTTACTAGATTTCGTTCAAACCAATTTTCGCTGGTAGTTTACATGGTAATGTACATCATATATTTTTTTTAGTTATAACATTCTCTTATTTTAGAAGTTAAGGGGACACACATTTTACCACTTTGGAAGTGTCTGTCGCGCAAACTATTCAGTTTAGAAAAAAATGATCTTAGAAACATATAATTTTTGAAGACCTATCCATAGATACCCCACACGTATGGGTACAATTTTTTTTTTTTTGAGTTTCAGTTCTAAGTATCCCCCAAAATTTATTGCTTTTTTCTATTTTCGTATGAAAATCTGTATGCGGTTCACGAAATACATCTACTTACCAAATTTCGACAGCATAGTTCTTATGATTTCAGAGAAAAGTGGCTGTGACATACGGACGGACGGACGGACAGACAGACAGACAGACAGACAGACAGACAGACATGACGAATCTATAAGGGTTCCGGTTTTGCCATTTGGCTGCGGAACCCTAAAAATTGTCTACTAAAACTGAAGTGCCTTGTGCATGATGGGAGCTATGATTTAAAGACCTCCCAAGAATATTGCAATTGTAAGCCCTCAAGAGTTGTGAGCGAAGTGCTAGTCTTTTAAGCATAACCACTAAAAAGAGCTTGGCGTTCTTTCACATCTAAGTTTTAAGACTTAATTAAGTAACAGTAAGTAATAAAGTAAAACAGTAAGTAATTTGAAATGTTATGAAGATCTCACTGCCTAACAGCAACCAATTTGGAATGTGGTAAATTAAATTAATTATTGGCCACAATATTTGAGGAAAACCATTATTGTATCAAAACCAGTAAGAAAGAGTACCTATTCAACTATTAATAGCTTTTTATTTAAAATTAGACTGTCATACTGTTGTGTGTGTGTGTGTGTGTGATTCCAAGATTATGAGTCAATATTTAAATACCTACTGAGGTCACAGTTTTTGTAGATTTTTTATCATCAAACATACAACTGTTAGTAGTAAAAAAAAAATAACAAGGCTAACTGAAACTATGAGGTAAAAAAAGTTGGCCAAATATTATATGGGGCGTATATATGGGGCGAGAAAGATAAAGATCAGCTCAATAAATATTTGTACATTTGCTCAACTAAGCTGCGTGCTATCAATTTCCCCTGTGAATTACATAACTGTGCAGATGGAATGTGTAATGATATGGAACATAGACAAATAATTGATAAATTGTACCATAATGTAGTGACTGTGCTTAGGGACGCTGCGGTAGCGTGCTCTAAGAGAAATATAATTAAAAATTTAAAGAAAAGGCATGTGACAGGCTGGAACAAACATTGCAAAAAGGCATATGAGGAGGCTAGGCTTCGGTTTCATGAGTGGGTCGTCCAGGGCAAAAATAACTACGGTCAGACTTATGACCGAATGCGGAGCTCACGGAGTTGGTTTAAACGACAGCTCAAGTGGTGTAGGGACAATAAAACTCAGATTAAGATGGACCTTCTTGCATCACAGCATTCCACAAAAAGTTTTGGTAAATTTTGGAAGGAGACCAACAAATTGAACCCGAGGCCGAGCGTTCCAGTTAGTGTGGAGGGGGTTAGTGACGCCGACCGAATCGCCAACTTATTCAAGGAGCATTTTGAAATAGATTCTTCGCAGGTATCCACTGCAGAGGCGGAAGGTACTGGCCTGGTGAAACCGCTTGTTAGGATCACTGCGAAAGAAGTTGCCAAGGTGATCAGAGACATGAAGCGAGGAAAATCCCCGGGCCATGACTCGCTTAGTATAGAGCATTTGCAGCATGCGGGTGTACATTTGCCGAGGGTGCTCGCTATGTTGTTTACATTCTGTTTAAGGCATTCATACCTCCCTAAGGCCATGATAAGAACTATAGTTGTCCCCATAATAAAGAGCAAGACAGGAGACGCCTCTAAATTGTGTAACTACAGGCCTATATCACTAGCGACAGTCATTGCAAAAGTGTTGGACGGTGTTATTGATATTCAGTTAAGACAAAATCTAGAGCTTCATGATGCACAGTTTGGCTTTCGCCCTGGTCTGTCAACAGAAATGGCTATACTGAGTCTCAAGCATACCGTACAATACTACACTAACAGAAGCACACCTGTCTATGCCTGTTTCTTAGATTTATCTCGGGCTTTTGATCTTGTTATGTATGACAGGTTGTGGCAGAAGTTGTCGGATGATACGGATTTACCTACTGAATACATAAGTCTCCTAAAGTATTGGTATGGCAACCAGAGCAACTTTGTGCGGTGGTCGGGGTCGCTATCGGTTGAGTACAGGTTGGAATGTGGTGTGAGGCAAGGCGGGCTAACCTCGCCGACACTCTTCAACTTGTATATTGACCGTCTGATCCGTGAACTCAGCAGCGCCGGTGTGGGATGTTCGATTGATGGTGTTCTTGTCAACAACATCAGTTACGCAGACGACATGGTGTTGCTGAGTCCATCGATCAGTGCCCTTCGAAAACTTATTTCAATCTGCGAGAGATACGCGGTGGCCCACGGGCTCAGATATAATGCCATTAAAAGCGAGCTCATGGTGTTTAAGGCGGGATCTAAAACTTATGACACTGTCCCACAGGTCATGCTGGATGGCAGTGTCCTTAAAAGAGTCTCGCAGTTCAAGTATCTGGGCCACTGGGTCACCGAGACCCTTGTAGATGATATAGATATAGATAGGGAGCGCAGGGCTTTGTCTGTTAGAGCTAATATGCTGGCTCGTAGGTTCGCGCGCTGTACTACGGAAGTAAAATCTACGTTGTTTAGGGCATTTTGCCAATCGTTTTACACGTGCAGCCTATGGGTCAAGCATACGAAAAAAACCTATGACACCCTGCGTGTTCTGTATAATAATGCCTTCAGGGCGCTGATGAGGCTGCCTCGATATTGTAGCGCGTCGGGTATGTTTGCGGACGCAAATATAGCTGGCTTTGCGGCGATTATTCGTAAGAGAGTTGTGTCCCTGATGCGCCGCATACGACGCAGTTCCAACAGCTACCTTCAGCTGTTCGCATGGAGGATGGATCTGGATCTGGATTGCCCAATAATGCGGTACTGGACCAGGCTCCATGTTGAGCACTCCGGATCCAAACCAAAGTATAGATTAAGATGACAATAAAATTTATAGTGTGTGTATTGGGGTATGTGTAGGATAATCTTGTTTTCGTTGTTTTTAATTGTAATTAATAATGATTGTATTGATTTTTGTTATATTTAATTTTTGTGTTGTGTATTTTCAATTCCTGTTTTAATTGCATTTTTTTTTTTCTCAATATTCTTTTAATTTTATCTTTTATGCATATGGACCTGGTTCTGAAATAAAAAGGATTTAATTTTAATTTAATTAACAGTGCCAATACTTACACTTTTTATACTTTATTTATTTATTTAAACTTCATGCACAAGGGTATAATGGCCTATTGCCAATGCCAATGGGCCTAAGGCTCAGGCATTCTCTACCAGCCAACCAAGGATTGTGAAGAGATAACATGGCAGGTGCATTGATAGAAACAAAAAACCTATGCTTTAATAAACAAAATCAACACTTACTCGGGGCTGCAGTTAGATGAGTCAGCAAACTGATGAGCCAGTTTAATCTCAGGGGGGTCCTCAGGGTATTCTGGCAGTATATGCTTACACTGCAGCAGATCTACCATATGGTGACCCCACAGCTGGTCAAACCCTTGCTTCGTCACACTCAGTTGCTGCATTTGCTGGTTCAAGTACTGCTGTGGAAACTGTTTCATAATATTTGCTTGTTGTTGGGTCATATTAGGCATTGGTTGTGCCTGTTGATTTGGATAATTTCCAGGAGCTGGAGCCATTTGGGGATATCTGTTCTGCATGTTACTCTTAGGCGCCCCACCTGCCTGCATAATAGGCCCTGGCGGTGGGCCCATTTGATGTCCCATTGGTGGTAAATTCTGTTGCCCCATCGGTGGAATTTGAGGTCCAGCTGTGGGATTTTGTGGACCACTGTAGGTGCTTGGAGGCCCCATATGTCCTGTAGATGGGCCCGGAGGACCAATTGGCTGTCCAGATGGCCCATTTTTGTATTGTCCTAGATATGACTGTGCTTGACTTGGCCCTGGTCCCATTGGAGGTCCACTTGCAAGACCCATGGGAGCAGGTGGCTGATTTATAGGTCCTGGAGGTTGACCCATAGGCTTTGGAGGACCAGGAGCCATTGATGGTGGTCCACTCATATTGGGACCATTCATCCCCACTTGCCTAGGGGGCCCTACAGGTTGTCCAGTTGGTGGGGCACTAAAACCTTGTATTCCAACAGGAGGACCACTTGAAGATGGGGGTACTAAAGGACTATTTCTTGGGGGACCAGAGATAGGAGCACTAGAGTATGGGATATTGGGTTGACTTGTCATCACAGAGCCAGGAGGCTTTGCAATTGGCCCAGGTGGAGGGGCATAGGGTGTATTCATTAATCCTGGACCATACCCTGAAGTTGGTGGCTTGCTTCCAGGTGGAGAGCTATATGCACTTGACGAAACAGGGTATTGGCTCTGAGGAGGTCCAACTTGAGGTTGTGAAGATAGTGGGCCATTCACAAGAGGCTGGCTTGGTTGACTAGAAGGAATGAGAGGTGGAGCATTGTCATTGATCTGACGCTGCGGAGGGTGATAGCTTGGGGGATAAGGAGTGGGTGAAGAGTTGGCATTGGGTACAGTTCTAGGACTACCTGATGAAAGTGGGACATTCTGGGGAGGCAGAGGGTTTGGTAAGGAGTTAGGGCCTGCTGATAATGGTGGCCTCATGGGTGAAGAGTGCAGACTATGCTGCATAGGTGGCATCATTCCAGGTTGATTGAATGCAGGTGAACTACTAGCACTTTGACTATAGTTGTTGACACTTTGTAACACATGATTTGGAGGTGCTGAGGACGACGGCGCGTGAAGGGGACTATTCGAGTTCGGGTCCTGCTTCAGTCCTCCATATCCTGGCGGCAATTGGCTCATAGGCACTTGACCAAACTGTTGATTATGGTTAAACGTTGGAGGCGCCGCATTAGCGTTCCCTTGAGGCGGTCCCGGGAAGTTATTATACGGATTTGGTGGTAAATTGGACATGGCTTGTCAATCTGGAAAGATAAAACTGCGTTCTAGTGACAATCTTCAAAATAATAATAACAAAGACTTTGAGATTCGTTTCCCGGAAACGGTGTAATGTTTATATTGTGATAAAAATGCTGATATCGACAAGGATTTAATTAAAACATGCTAATTCACTAGTACAATGACGGATGGGCAATGGAAGGACAGAATTGAATGCCATCACTTACCGCAGTCAGGATGTGGTAAAGACAAAAATATTTTCACTAACACTTGTGTATTGTTATACCATTCTCACATATTATCACAGCATGTAAAATAATGTAATTAAAATATCCAAGGAATAAAAATACGACCCTGACTTACGTGGCCGAGCAATTTAGAGCGCCCTCTGGATTGATTTTTTGACATTTCACGTCAACTAGTGACGCACGAATCCGCAAATATTTTAGTCGATTGTAGGTGAATTACATGATAATACTAAATCACATTTCAAACAGCAGTTTGTTTTGGACAATATTTTATTTTTCTGCTTAAAATTTGTACTTTTTTTCACTATATCCTATAGTTTATTACGATGACTAAATGAAAACGCCAAAATTATTACGGTTTGAGCTGGCTATATTTTAATGTTTACGTCTTTTATGCCAGACAGTGAACTAACACGTGGCGTAAGACAAATTAGCGTTCTAAGAGCCGGCAAGCTCATGTCATTTTCTGGTTCGCTTCCGATCAAGCAAAATATCTGAGTAGTAAGACCAATCGCTTCCGATGCCCCCAACCTGAAAGCGATAAGTGCTTCATACCGTAAAGCCGGCACCAGACGCTCGTGCAACCGCATTTTGCGCGAGTGTGGCAGACTACACAAATATTTAAACACATACAACTTTATATGCTTTGACGTGCGCTACAAAACCGAAACCGCATAGCAAAGTGCAAATCTTTGTTCAAACTTTAAACACATATTCAAAGTTTCGTGCCACACATAGCAGTCGTGCGATATTGTCATAAGAGCGTGTATTCCGTCCACTAGCGCCGCCAATCGTTTTTTATTATTTGTGGTAAATTTAAGACACGTAGATAAAAAACCGCTCTGTTGTGCACTGAAGAAATGTATTTATTATGTTTTGAGAGTTCTGTTTTGTACTTTAGAACATAAATAGTTGCCAAAGTCGATATTTTTGCTAAAAGTGGCCACTTTTAGCAATAATTGCCGTTTTGGCTATTTAGCCATGAGTTATGTATTAAAAATAGCTGTCAAAAAATAATAGATACATTTCTTCAGTGCACTACAGAGCGGTTTTTTATCTACGTGTCTTAAATTTACCACAATTAATAAAAAACGATTGGCGGCGCTAGTGGACGGAATACACACTGTGATACCGGGATGAGGGAGCGTGAGGAATGAAAGAGGGGCGGAGGTTCAGAAATTAATATATTGGCGTTCGTCCGCCCGAATTCACATCAATACAAGGAATGTCATCAAAAACACTTCAATTCTTTATCTTTCATAATTCAAAACTATGTTATCGCTCCAAAGCTTTTACAAATGGCCAATGCCAATTCTCATAAAGCCTTGAACATACAAGTATCTGAAGGCCAGGACACAACCGTCTCAATACCATTGCATTTGGATTTTGAGTACCGGACTACCTACTAGCTTCTGCCAGCGACTTTACCCGCGTGGATGACAGAAATGATCCCAAGAGAACATAAGTCCGAAATAAAAAAACTTTAATCTTTCTCTGTACCATTTAGATCTGTTCAGCCGTTCTGTCGTGATTGAGTAAGAAACATACTTCCATCTAGACAAACTTTCGCATTATTTTTATAAAAGATTTATGTAAGCACGCAAAGCATAATTTTCTACTTTAGCGCCTGCCTAGAAACATAGAATTCAAATCACTGTGTATTGTGCGAAATAACGCTCAGTGGTTAAAAGGGATTCCCCCGGTATGTAATGGCTCCCAGATATTGAGAATTGTTTTTTATTAAAACCTAATCACAAGGCCAATTATGTTCAGTCGATAAAACCTAGTTTGGTCTTTGGTGTAAAATTGTCGACTCTCTTCGCTTACTCACTGTTGCAACTGGCAATGCTAAATTCCATTGTTAGAAAAATGACTATCTACTATTTTTGTGAAGGTTCTTGAAACTAAAAAACCTATCAGCGACAGGGTGCAAATATTTTCCCGGAACTCGCTATTTTTAACCGACTTCTTCAGAAAGGAGGAGGTTCTGTGTTCGGGTGTGTATGTATATTTTTTATGTATGTTCACCGATATCTTCACCATTAAATAGTGGACCGCTTTAAAACATTATTTTTGTATTCGTAAGCCTATAGGTACTCCTGAGGTGGTCCCATTGTCACCAAGTCAATCTGATGATGAGATCCTATAAAAATCGCGGGAAACCCTCAAATGTTATAGGCACATACAATGTTTTCATAAAATTTCTAACGCAATTCAGATATTTGTGTCTGATAATCATCATCTCGTGTTGCTGAGCTGATGATGGATTAGCTAGGATCCCATGAAAAATGTTTGTTCAACAACATTATCGCCAATTTTCTACCGATTTGGATGATTTTTGTTTGGAAGAGTGTCCCATTTGAATTTGGTATTTGGTGCAAAAATATTTTTTATAAAAAAAAACCTACTAATTATTTATTTTAATATCAGAAAAAAACAAGTAAGTACTTCTTATCATTTAAATCTTCAAGGAAATACATTAATTAAATTATTTTGATTATTAAACATAACTAAAAGTGGCAAAATCATTTTACAATTTCACGAAAAAATGCATGATTTGAATTTCTTGAATCATCCATTAACATTAAAAACGATTAATTATAATGAGCAATTGCAAAAAAAAAATACTTCACAAATTTTGCCGCCCTGGACACTAGCCCCGATTGCCCCTAGTGTAAATCGAGCACTGCTAGTCTATTCTGTAAATAACCATTTCGATATCGACTTCACCTGAGTGACTAAGCTTACAAAGTGAACTTTATTTCACACATCTTAAGGTCTTATATTTATACGAATTTGAAACTCACCTCGGATTCCGCTGTCGAGACACGAAAATTTTGTTACAGAATAGCACTGCTGGTTACAGTTCGAAAAATAATAACATGGTTGTTTTTAATGCTCTGTAACTTTTCTGATTTCTTTTTGTATGTAAATAAAACCTGTGTCCTTTAATTTTAAGTCTTAATTATAGGTAATTGATAAATTGTTATTTTATTATTAATACTTATTTAAATAAGCACTATCCAGCCTGAAACACAGGTTCCAACCTAGTTCAGGCAAATAAGCAACTGTGTTCTTTACCAATATTTTAAGATATTTGATGGTAAATGTGTCCTATTTTATAAATAAACGATTTTTTTTATTTTTTTATTATGAAGTTTTGGTTGCAAACTTCCTGTAGAGTTTTTACAACTATAGCCAGAAGTATGCAAATGTCTCCGAAACTTTTTTGTTAGTTTTTGAGCATATTTTTTGTATCGGCGGTTTAAAAAAAAAATATATTACTTTTATTTTGTCCTTTTTAAAGTAGGTATAAATATTAGTAAGGTATTTATAGTGATTAGTTAGTAAGGAGGTAGTCAGATCCCCTCATCAACTATTAAAGAGCTGATGATCGTCAATCGGCTGATCAGGTCAGAGTTACCTTACCTTATACTTTCAATATCATTGAAGTACCAAATTTCGAATCGATCGGATATAAGGAAGTTAGTCAGATCCCCTCATCAACTAGAAAAGAGCTGTTAATCTTCAAACAGCTGAAACAATTTTCACGAAATATGGCTAAGAACACTCGGGTTAAAATTATCTATGACACAAAAAAAACTAAACGAAAATCGGTCCATCCGTTTGGGAGCTACGATACCACAGACAGATAGACACGTTAAACTTATAACACGCCTCTTTTTGTGTCGGGGGTTAAAAAATAAACATTGTTGTAATCGTTTTAGAATTGTTTTTAGTTTGCGAAAAAGATGAAAATTATATTTGACACATTTTTGCATTATACATATTCTGAGGGTCTTATTCTACTAAAGTGGTCTTTTTAATTAGTATTAAGATTCTACTAAAGTGGTCTATTTAGCCCCCCTGATACTAAATGATTCTTCTAAATTGGCCTTTTTGGACCCGTAGGTCAATGAAATATTAAAAACTATACCTATATTTCTGTAGTCTATGGTTCTCATATCTCGTTTGACAGTTCCATCCCGCCCGCGCCATTTCACTGTGGTTTAGCCTTGCTCCTCGAGAGATGGCGTTACGGGCCAAATTAAAAGTCGCTATGGTTTCGTTACCGCGGCTGGTATAAGACAGATGTGGTCCAATTACAAGTCGAAATTATAGCTCAAGTTCTGTGTAACTTGCAAAATCTTCGTATGGATATTTTTGGAGAAGTCAAACATTTTTGTTAATGTTTCGACTTAATTAAACTGTATTAATTAATAATGGAATCATATCTATAATACACAAATTAAAAAAACTAGACCGACGAATGCACGCTGTACAACAATGACGTATAATAGGTATATAGACACGTCATACACCAACATCGCGGCGCTTAAAAACGGCAAAAATACTAGATAGCTACTAATACGCATGAAGAAAGGGAAAGAAAATATGTCACCGTATGGCGGGATGCCTGTTGCTAGAGGGAGATAAATATACATCTTCAGTTACGTCACAGGATAAGTAAAAGTCAAATTGACATCAAAACAAACGTAGTGTCGCGCGACAGGTTGGTGCGTAACTAAGCGCAATGTGGCCAATTGGCTTAATTTCATGTTGTCATTTTAGAGTGCGGACAACGTATCTATAGTTTTATACATCATTGCTGTACAAAGGCTTTATTTATGGATAATATTGTAATAAACTAGCGTACCTAAAATAAAAAATCGAAAAACGCCTCTTACGTTTATGTGCGCGTATTGCCTCACTCTTATAATAAAAAACTGAACCGTTGTAATTTAATAAATATCCGGGCAAATAATCTTACTTTCAAAGAAGAATGGTCACAGCCTTTAAAAAAAATAACTGATTCCAATAGAAGTCGGACGTATCCTAATCCTAGTTTCTTTATGGAATTTAGGAGAAAAACTTTGTCTTTCAAGTTGTTGGCGAACACATGAATACGCATACGCAGTAGCGTTAGCTAGCATGGGTGAAAAAAAAAAACCGGCCAAGTCGGACTCGCGCACCGAGGGTTTCGTACAAACCTGTAGGTATTATTTTGATGAAAAAATGTTTTTGAGTTTCAGTTCTACGTATGGTATGTACGCCCAAAATTTATGTTTTTTTTTCTATTTTTGTGTGAAAATCTTATTAATGCGGTTCACAGCATACATCTACATAACAAGTTTCAACAGCATAGTTCTTATACTTTCGGAGAAAAGTGGCTGTGACATAGGGACAGACAGACATGACGAATCTATAAGAGTTCCGTTTTTGCCATTTGGCTACGGAATCCTAAAAATGTTCCCAACAGCTTTCTAGTCTCCAATATTATAAGTCGGCGGCTTTTAGAGGCAAATGCTGGAACAACATCCCGCCGCCCATAAAATAAAGTAGAAACTGCTCGACTTTCAAATAAAAAAGTTGTTTTTATTAATTAAAATTAATTTCAAGATGTTCGTGCTTGACATGTCAACCATACGGAACATAGCATTTTATCAATAATCTTTTTATCATATCTCATAGTTTCGGAGAAAAGTGGCTGTGACATACGGACGGACAGACAGACATGAAGAATCTATAAGGGTTCTGTTTTTGCCATTTGGCTACGGAACCCTAAAAATTGAGTTATCATTGACATTTTTGAATTATATTCGAACAGCATTGAAAAAATATTCGAATATTCGAAAATCAAAACTATCGAATTTTTGCAACCTCTAGTTACATAGCCTGATCTGATACCAAGATGAAAAACGGGTTCAATCATCTTTGGAAATCTACCTGGCAGACTAATTAGATTTTTTTTAGTGAAATAGGTACCATATTTTTGAAATGTTGTAGCTATATAAAAATAGCATAGAGAGTGGTAAATATTTAAAAAAAATACTATGTCACTGTGCTAGCATATTATTTTTCATTAGAATGATACTCTTACTCGGAAAGTAGGCATGAAGTTGCCTGAGATGCGGGTTGAAAATATTACTTTTCAGCCCTAGCCTTTTTCAACTGCCACCCGTCAAATTACAGGAAAAAAAAATGTTTTATTTTCACATTTCTATTGAACCATATACATATGTTTCAACTTTCTATACTATATTCAATTACAGCGCAATTTAAATTTGAAATAAATAACCTAAAGAGAGAGAGAGAGATGAGTAGATATTAATTTAAGATAATAGTCTGTTAAATTAGGTACTTTATAATAACTTGGGCAAAATATTTACCATTTCTTCAATGATGAAAATAAAAAAATAATGACTAAACAAATTAAGCTTCATTTTGTAGAGTTTTGTTCATACTTTCGTATTCAGATATGGATTTTTTTCTTTAGCGAATCCATGTTTTTATTTTTAATGCATTTGAAGAAAACCCAAAATTTCTCAGATATTCTTGTTTACCTAAGTATTTTAACGCCCGATCAAACCAAAATGAACAACTTTAAACTATTGTCTAATATTGATAGTTTTGAAAACGTACGCAATAAACACTATTCGTACAACAGTGTTTTCAATAAAAAAACAGTAGCTTTTATCTTTCCTGAGTACCTACATGTTCTGTGTGCTAGAGAGTATGCTCTCGAGCCACCAGTCTTATAGTAGATACTCTATGTCTCGAGCAGAGCTACAACAAACAATGTCTATTTTATCGTACAGCGATAGCGATATACCTACGTACATATGTTTATAGACCTGCTCAGTTTGTCCTTTTTTTTTTCATTAATTTCAAATGCTTTGTTTTTGTTTGTGCGTCTGTTTGGGAGAAACAATTTTCCTTTCTTTCTTTCATTATGTACTTAGGTACGTTTGACGTACCTACATTATTTTAATTGATCCGCATATATTATGGCTCTGCGGCAGAGCATGACGAGCATAATACATTTTTCTTTTCTAAGTTCTCAGCATGCAATGTCATCAGGTACCTACTAGGTAAAAGAAATAAGATAATATCAATTAAGTACTTTATTATTTTTTCAGACATATTCTTCATGTACTTACTGCTTAAAAGGCTTTAAAACTTTCAATAAAGCTTTTAAAACAAAGCAACAATAAATAAATAGACCATATAAAAATTCAAACATCTGTATTTCAATGATAAATTTATCAATGATTTAGTCGAAAACAAAATTTTAACAAAGTATTTTTGCGTAAGTTAAATTTTAGAATTGATTGGATAAAGCCACCGGTTCACAATAATTGTAATAGAATAAAGATTTAATCTTGAAAATATATAATAAAATTTATGTATGTAAAGGATAACGACCAAAAAAACAAGTGTGCTTAGTGAATCTTTCTCCAATCAATATTGTACGCAGGGTTACAGTCTAGCAGGTCTACTCTTAACATTATTTCAACACTTCATTCTTCCAGCAATATAAAAGTATTCAAACTGATCACAAAGGTATGGCAGCTCCATGGAACCCCATGCAACACTTAACATATTACCAACACAGCTCGAGTCATATATGACATTCCATTCAGTTCAGTTCACAAGTGCCCCTCCACTCTACGGCATCACGAAGCGTTAAATTACTCTTAATTATTATGTAGTATGTAACGATCAAAAGTAATAACGAGCTACTATATTACACTTGCACCTCTCGGAATAATGTCACATATTGCCCTTAACTCTCTTATATAAATATTAGGTTGATTCAATCTTAATTAATGAGATGTGGTTTTCCATCGTTGGTAAAAATGCAAAAAACAATCACATAAACAGACTAGTATCCAAAAACGCCATCGAAAAATTACATAATTTCTATTTATTGCAAAGGATAGGCCACAAACTAAAGGCGATTACACGAATACATAAGCTCAATTTCGAAACGCGGATTTTATAAATCCAAAACATAAACAATTTAATTCATCCCGTAATCGACACTCGACGTAAAGTACGCAGCTCGGCGGAACTATCTCGGTATAATACGATTTTTATTGACCGTCGCCGGTCCTCCGGCGCTGCGGCGCCTCAACATAAACTCACGAATACTCTACATATCGATAAATCTACTCAGTCGTTTGTTTACTCATAAAAATATATCTTTAAAAGGCTCAAATAAATCCGCCGCGGTGGGAGGCGGGGCTATCAGTTACAGCTATCACTGGAGGGGCGGTGACGTCAGAGGCGGTGACGTCACTAGTGCACGGCGACGTCGGCGGCCAGCAGGTGGCGCCGGCGCAGCAGCTCGGAGTCGGCGGGCGGGCTCAGGCCCAGCGGCGCGCAGTACTCCAGCTCCGCCTCGGGGATGGGCAGGCGCGCCGCCGCCGCCGCCGCCGCCGCCGCCGGCTGCACCGACTTGCTGCAGCGCAGCGTGCGCGCCGGCGCGTCCATGTACGAGTAGTTCATGGAGAAGTGCTGCTGGATCACGCGGTTCACCGCCATCGCCGACTCCGCGAAGTTCGACAGGTTACGCGCTGACATGTTGCTGTGGGACAAACGAACATAAACGTTATGATAATCCTCTAAAACACCTCAGTTCAGAGCAAACTGACTGAGTACTAGTAATATCTTGAGACACCGATTTAATTACAAAAATTATTTTCCATAGCAGAAAGCTACACTATTCCGACATTACACAGTGTACTCTTTGCCAGAAAGAATCGGAATTCCTGTGAGAACTTCCGTGAGAAATTATATTCAAATAAAGAATATGTGTCTGGAAGACGAAGCGTTAGCAGACTTCCTAAGAGGGGTACCGATGTCCTGGTGAAGGCTGTGAGAATTCGCTGGAAGCGAGACACACAAAACCGATCGATGTGGCGACTCTTGGGGAAGGCATCAGTGGACGCTTTTCAGATGGTGTTGATTTTGACTATCTATCAACAACCTCCATGTTTCATCATCATCATCTCAGCCAAAAGACGTCCACTGGACATAGGCCTCCCCCAAGTGTCACCACAAGAACCGGTCCTGTGGGTCTCGCATCCATCAGCTACCCGTGACCCTCACCAGGTCATCGTAACCTTCGTTCTCTTGCCATATGCTCTTGCTCCATGCTTCACTCACCGTTTAATATTGATGGAGGTCTGCAGCTGCGGGTGCTGCGCGAGCGGGTCGGCGCGCCGCAGCCAGGGGTGCGTGAGCACGCGCTCGGCGCTGAGGCGGTGCGACGCCTCGCGCACCAGCAGCTGTCGGATCAGGTCCTTGGCGTCGCTCGAGATGTGCGCCCACTCCTCCTCCGGGAACGTGTAGCGTCCCTCCTGCAGACAACGAAACGATTCATTAGTCCCAAGTTATTAGGAACTAGCATTACGCCCGCGACTTCGTATTGCAATTTTGGTAGGGATCCTGCCACACATTCCCAACTACTGCAACTCCTGAAAGCCAACAGTGGCGACCACCAGAAAAACGCCGAGCCAATGAAGCCCGACCAGTCCAGGAGAAACGATTCAACTGTCTTGGATCCCGCAGCGAAATAAATCAGAAAAGTACAGCGGAGGAGTTGGAAAGTTTTTTACTAAAAATATAGCCTATTACACTCACAAAAAACATGGCTTTATTATAGGCTAACGGACTCATTACTTTGTTGAAGGATTCATTCCAGCTCAATATGAAGTATTTCCATCATAGGAGCCCTATTGATACAACTATATAACATTTAACTATAGAAATAACTGCCGCTGATTTTTAGAAAACCTAGAAAGATGACACTGGTAAATATAACACACAGACGACGATGAAAGCAAAACATACCTGTATAGTATTAAAGAGCAGCTCCTGGCAAGCGCGGCAGTTCTCGCCGCGTTCCCAGCCGCAGTCGGAGCCGCAGTCCGCCCTGAAGGGCGGGTAGCCGCACAGCAGTATGTAAGCAATCACTCCGAGCGACCACAGGTCGCATCGCTTGTCGTAGTGATTCGCTGCTGAGCCCGCAAATAGGGACACCACTTCTGGTGCCATAAATTCCGCGCTGCCCACCTAAGACAAAGGAGAGCAAGTTTAGTTTGAGGTCTTTGATAAACTAAAAAATTGAAATTCCAGTGGACATTACGAATCTAGCTGGTTCACTAATCACTGTCCGCATAGTAGACACAATAGTTAAACAATCAGTGAAGACCACATTGGGTCATTGGATTGTGAGCCGGTTTAAGATGACTGTATGAAGAAAACCACACTTAAAATGTTGCAGCTCAAGGCAAGGCGGATGACAAAGTCAAAATCTAGCTAGAAAACGTTAATTTACGTGATGCTTCACAACATAGGAAGTTATTAGACGAGCCAGTCGAGCGAGATAATGCTAGTAAAAATAAAAAGCAATTTTATTGCTTCAATACAATACAGCAAATTCTGGACTGCCAATAACCATAGCTAGATACCATCTGGCTACCGACTTTGTAAGAGTTAAAAGATTTAGATAAGAAACTGTTCAGAGAGATACATGCAATAGTATCTCACAGAATGTTAAAATACAGTCTACTTGCTCGAAGGCTAGGTCCGATTACTTCCAAGAGATTAACTTGGGATTTAGATATATCGTTACGACTTCGGACTACCACGGATAATGCAATTGAAGGACTAATCAACATAATATTATGTATTGTTATTGAGAATTTTCCTTATCTTGCGAATTTGAATCGGTATAAAATTAACATAGGCATAGAACCAAGAAATACTGCCTTGGCTCAGTAGTATTTATTGTTGTTTTTGGTTTTAAAAATTGTTTTCCTATTGGTACTACACCGCTTCTAAAAGAAAGGGTCGACTATTTTTCATACCGCTAATGAGTATTTCAATATATTTAATTGTTAGGTTTTCTGTCATTCTCACCTCATACACTATTAAGAATTATTCAATACCTGCTTAAGTTATTCAAGCTTATTCATAAAACAACAGTACAGGTACTCCGTTGATCGTCATTTGTTTACGACTACGCAAAACAAATTTCGGCACCACACCACATGTCAATTGATAAAGCGCCAGTAGCCAAAACATTATGTGCAGATGTTTGGACACCGTTTGTTATGTATGACTTATTATGACCGATCTTATTTCATTATATTCGATACCTAATGCCATTGACACTTGATTACTAACAATACCTTCTGTTACTGTTAACAGGGATCATTCATAGATTTGATGAATAGGTACCTATTTAACTCCAGACATACCTACCCACTATTAATCTTTTAATTGACATCTTCTTGAGCTATCGGATTTATTATTTCGTAAACAATTACAGGCAGTTGATTGTTTATTTGTTTTTAATCTTTTGAAGGATTTATACTATCGTCTTACTTTGTATTGTCATTGTTCATCATTATATCCGGGCTTTAATCATTTTTAATCCAAATTCTATACTAATATTGTTCTACAATGAAATACCAAGGAAATAACTTTAAAAACAGCTTATAAATTCAACAGATACGACGGAATTATCAGTTCAATTAATTAAAAACTAATGTTTTTTGGCTCTTATCAATTTGTACTAGTGGCCAAAAATATGACTTAAGTACAGTTTATCGTAGAATGTTTGCAAGATTTTATCAGTGTTTTTCTGTTAATTTATCACTACGGACTAAGTTGAAAACAAAGAAATTCGTGGCGTCAGAGATAGCGCAATTGCTAAGGGTGATATTAAATTAATTATTGGAAATAATAGCAGCGTATCGCAGATGCACAATACTGGTAGCAATTAGATAAGTCAGATGTTGAAATTGCTGATTGAGAGGAATAATGCCCGATAACTGATAGAAACGTGACTACACACTGCTAATAATGTGATAGACAATATCATGCTATACTTGTTAAGTTCAAATCGACTGATGAACCGTGATCTAAACTACTGTATTTATTTATATAAGAATGGTTAAAACCGCTTAGCGGTCGGGGATTACAGAACGTACGAGCTTACCCGATTACGTGTCTAGAGGTCGAAAATGATGTAATCTAAAACCCTTAAAAAATTACGTCAAGTTCTTTGTTATGTAAAGGATGACTATGTATAGTACATAGTACACACACGATATTCTGTCAAGGTTATCTAACAAAGAATACCTTTTAGTAGTTACTAACTCCTTTTGATTAAATTATCAACTGAATCTTTACAAAGCATAACAAAAGAGTACCTCAAGGTACAGTGTTAGGACCATTATTAAGTGTATTAAAAAGAAACTCACTGGCGTCATAAGCTGCGGCGTCGCCAGCGGGCTTGCAAGGCTCGAAGTGAAACTTATTCCACTTCCAAGATCGAAGTCGCATATCTTCACTGGGCAGAGTCTGTCGCGGTGAACGCATAATATGTTCTCCGGCTTGAGATCGCGGTGTGCGACACCTTTACCATGGAGGAAATGTAAAGCGTTCGCTATCTCACGCACGATCTCTGCCGCTTGCGGCTCTGAGAAGTAATGGTGCTCCTGTATGCGAGACAGGAGCTGACCGCCGTCGATCTGAAACAATCGATCATACATTGTTGTAGAAACGCAAACAATGGTAAGTACTACAAATAATCGCCGTACCGTAACACCAATGAACGAAGGTTATATACGATAAGAACAAAAAAGCCAGACAGTTATTAATTATAGGGACAACCTTTTTGAAATCAATTACTTTAGACTTCTTGATGACATTAAAAATATCGACGACAAAAATCTATAGGACAGGATGGGATGACTGGAAAGTGATGAGGTTCTATATCAATCAAAAGATGATAACCTAAGATCCTTTTAACATTGCCCGTTTGATAATTTTAGACAATAAATTGCTCAAAATAAGTGTGGTTCAGGAGTTTATCGTTGAATAATGTTGTAGGTATACAGGAACAGACACAATAAGATAACGGCTGTAAACAGTGCCATATCAGATATCGCTCGCAACAGGCTATATTATTTGCGGGCAGGCCACCAATTAGGAAATGAAACTGTTGCTATCTACTTGGTGGTCGAGTAAATTACTAACGATGATAAACCAAATGCTATTTCAGAAGATAGGAAACCTTTCATAACAACCAAAGTTAATTCGAAAAGTTTTTCCAACAGTTCTCATGATATAAATAAATTTGTAAATGCAATTTATTAAAGTCGACAAATTGACGTTAAGTGGTGTAATTTTCAAAGGTAACTTCAATAATGAAAGTTAAAACCATGTGGAAGCCCTCCGTGATGTATTTCAGCGTCTAAATAAAAAACAATGAGCTATTACTGAGTTGAAGAAAAAACTACACGCAAGCTCAAGAGAAATAGACAGACTAGACCCTTCAACCATTCAGAATGTTTTATTACTGCGGAAATAATATAATAGTGCATCGTTTTATTTATATCTATGAATACTGTTCGCACTTTCCTTATTGTCTTTTAATTAACTTTGTAGGTCCGTACAATAATAAACATTAGTTGTACCTACATTACAATTGAACTTAATAAATAAATAAACTTTCATAAATTGACATGTGAAGTATTTTCTGTTTAAGAAGGTAGTTGAACATTCCGCCCATTTCATGAAAAAATATCCATGTGACAAACAGCTTGTTTAAATTTTATTGTTTAAAATATGGCAAAACACATGTGGCTGACTCACTGCGAAATGCGTTACAATTATTCACGCCTACTATTGTCAAGGCAAAAAATTATGATAATAAGGAAAAGCATTTATACAATTATGATCCATTAATAATTCAGTATTTAGGAAACCAGGATACAAATATGTAATGTTGATTGACATGATACAACGGCAAAGCTTTGGTATAAAGGAAGGTAGTATAGTACCTTAAAAAATCAAAACATGAAACAGCAAAACAAAAACAAAAGGCTTTAAAAGATTGGGAGATTACGCGCATAACTGTCTGCGCATAGCAACACTTCAAAGTATGAAAAAGTTTTACGTGACTGGATTTATTATTGCAGCAGCACGTATAAAAGGAACAAATTTAAATAAAGTCATTGTGATTGAAGCAAATATTAATAGCCAAGATAGTGATGCACAATATTCTAGATGCTTCTATCATAATAATGATGTAATTACAAAACGAGACAAACTCCCACACGTCGCGTAGTCGTCTAGTGTGATAGTGTGTGTAATGAACTCTATGAAATATGTGAATTCCTTCAACATTGTGTCATTTTTATTTATTCACTACTATAGAATCGAATATACACTATTCACATGAATACCTACCTACTTTCTTTAATACGTTTCATTATAAGTATATTACAATTGTGATTGACGTGACTAAAGTTTTTCATTTAATTCTAAGAACTCATTATTCTTTAGAATTTGATGTTTTCTGTGTAATTCTAACAGATGTCGAAGGACATCTATCATAGTCCGATCGATTGTGTTCAACGAAAAATAAATACTCAATTAAATGATAACAACAAAATAAGTCCTCAAAAGGAGAGAAAACGAAACATCAAAGACCACGTAATCTAAAGACAGAAAATATGAAATGGGAAAAAGGAAAAATAGTAACATGAAAGTAGGACACTGTTTTTATAGAGGGAAGGACACTGTGAAATTACAATCACAGAAATGCCTGAAGGCTACTACAGCCGCTACAAGAGATCAAGTTGCGAATAGTTGAAAAGAACAAAGTTAGTTAAAGCAGAATAAATTTTCTTCAAAAGGATGTAATATGTATATTATTGGTGTTAGAGTATTGATTCTTAAAGATACCATAAGCAGAAGAATGTTTCTCACCTTCTCGAAGACAAGATAAAACTTGTCGGTGTCCTCAAAAAATTCAATGAGCTGGATTATGTTCGGGTGTCCCTGGCAGTAGTGGAAAGTCTCCACCTCGCGGAACACCCTGGCGCGGGCGTGCCCCGGCACTTTGTCGATAATCTTCACTGCGTATTCCTGGCCCGTGTAGATGTTCACGCACGTCTGTACCGAAGCGTACGCGCCCTCGCCTAAAACCTCCCCTGTTAGTTTGTAGAGGTCTGTTGGCAAACAAAATACTCTTTATAATAATTGTATCAACAGTGTCTTTGTCAGGATCTTCATTTGTTAAGGATTTAACCTAGTGACTTTGGTCGGTGTTATCTGAAAAAATCAAGGCAGCATAAACTGAACCAATATTAATTCTTGTAAGATAAGACTCTCCAATATTTGCTGCTTACCTTGGAAACATGACGTGACGACAGAGCTCCCGGAGCGCTTCTTCCTGCGGCGCTTCCTGCGCGCCTCCTCCTTACGCCTCTGCAGGTCCTCACTGTCGGGGATGGCGACGGGGGCTGACGGCTCATTGCCTCGGGGACTTTCGTCCGATTCGCGCTCACTGCCCGACTGGCTGCTGCAGCGGCCCACACCTGGAGACAAATTAACAAAACTATTGAAAATCAACCATTCTCAACATAACAAATACTTGTTTTTCAGTTGTAAGCAAATAAATATATGGTACCAGTAAAACGTCAAGATAGCGGAATGCGGAATTCAATGCTAAGTTCTTTCTGAGTTATGTCTATAGGTTAAGTAACAGTTTTTTTTTCTACTTTACGTTTTTCATTGATATTTTTTTCTTCTAATAGCGGTGTAAGTTGGAACATTTGCATTATTTTTTTTGCCCGTTCATTGTAAAAAATAGTCAGTTGACACAGTGGCTGTATCAAATGAAGCAAACCTATTACAGTTTTTGTGAAGATAGTTGTTGCCTGTTGTCACTTAAACCACCTCCCACAAAGCTACAAGTGAGCGCTATGCAACTGTTTCGACAATGACTACATTAGCGAGTTATGGCGACATCCCTTGTTTAATGTATGAACAACGCGGAACATTACGTAGGTAGCCTGCGTTACTACAATTTCTTGACTCGTCGTCGCCACAGGGACGACTCTCACTTTGCATTTGGTGCCAGCCATTGTCACAATCTGTTTTTGGGTTTACTGTTCATCATTCGTTAAATGATTGCCTGTTTAACATTTCTAAGCGACCAATCGTGAATACAAAATGGAGAAGTTTGGCGGCTAGTCAAAGATTTCGAGCGAACCCGGAACAAAAGTGTCCTATCAGGGCAAATGTGACGGCTGTCATCGATAATATAATTCTGACGTGAGACGTGACTGTGCAAGCTGAGCTGGCAAACAAAGCCGGTTCAACGACCTACATGGCCGCACCCAACGCTGCGCGTACGCGCCCACGTTACGCGATCGCTCGGCCTCTTAGCGTAAAAACTTGCGAAGTTACATCTACTAGAGGAAACAACCCAATTGCGCTCCAAACTTTGTAAGCTGGTAAACTCTTAGAACGAGTACCGCTTAGGTGGGCACTTATTGTCAACTCGACACTCAACTTGTCGCTGAAGATTAAAACACAGCCTATTTGGCGTGCTTCGAGAGCCACGATAATCCACTTGGGATGTTAATGCCAAATGTTTTGTCCAAAGCAGTGCAAATTTTATTTTCTACATAAAGCACTCTACCGACAACATACAAAGCAAGATAAACTTCAGGGAATGGTGACGTGGATCACTATACGACAGATGAATGAGAATCAATCAGTGCCTACGTGATTCGTAGAGGTAGACATATCATTTGCTTGACTTCATCTTCCTCGTTTGGCTGTAGCATTAATTTGAATGCACGTTCAGTATTTAAATGGTTGAATAATGCGTTCGATTTGCGTGTTCATTTTGTCTATTCGTCATAACGTATGATAAAAATGAAACTTTAAGAATTAATTAATGCACGCGATGACCTCAACATATGCCGCACGACAACTAGCCGAATGCGCAATAACCCGAAACAATCGGGCCCGAGGCACACCCACGCATACAATCGCCCGTTTCAACATAGAAACTTCCTGTTTAAATACAGAATTGTTCTAAATTTCCACAAGAATAATCGTACAAAGCAACTGCGGTACGTCCGTTCATGAATATTGCTAAACAAAACTTTGTATACAAACAAAACGCCACGACGCATCACAACAAGGAAACCTTCCTGATACTAAAATCGAGAGTGACTGACTCATCGACTGCTTGATACTCAAACCCAAATACAATGAGACATAACGCTGCCCACGTGTTGCCTTTGACTTTATCAAAAACGAAAATATGTTTCCAAAATTGCGAAACCAACACCGTGTCTCCGTAGCATCGGAAACCAAAATGACTGTTATGTCAGAAAACCGCTTGCGGAACGAATGCTGGATGTAAGGGGCCTCTCATTAGGAGCAATTGGATTGAATTAAATTCAATAATTGTAACAGATTCTATTTCCTATAGCCACAAAGTAATTGTACACTTGTCTTATGGTATCGCATGTTCGTCGCGTGATGGCTCAGGCCGCGTGGATCCACGTGGCAAAGCACTTGCCTCGCAGCGTGTCTCGTTACGTAAAACGTCTCGGCAGCAGCAGCCTCACAAACACTTCTAAACACGGCTAACTTCTAAACCATTATCAACATCGCTTCACCTAAGAGCTCGCTCTACTCGTTTTCGCGAGGTCGAGGTGAAACAATAGGTTGACCCAAATAACAAACAAAAGACTATCAAAATTATAACGATTGTATTGTCAAACCTTGTCCAAAAATAGCATAGGTAAATTTTATTTGTTCAATACTATCGAGTCTAAGCAAAGAAACTTAATAACCATTGACTCATTAAAATACAAAACACTGTTCCGCAAATTAACCAGCAATCATGCAAATAAATGGATATGTATGCATGCGGTTAGCATATTTATTAGTCTGAGTATTAACAAATCATTCCTAATAGAGACATATTGGTCGGACTGACAAAAATATAGTCTGGAGTAAAATTGTCACCACGACATTTTCTGCCCTCCGTTGTACGTTTCTACTTTCTAATCTTGTAGGCTGGCATAAACGCTTGGCCACGAATACGCTCTCTAGTTGCCGATTGTAGGCCTATTATACTTTTGTTTTATACCCTTAAGCTATTCAAAATCGTGGCTTTCTAATCGCAACAAATAATGAATGCACTGTTAGATATGCAATTTTCCTTTAACACGAACACTTTGAAAGCATTGAAAGGACATTGAAAGGCATTGCTGGGTTTTTAGGTTTATGTTCACTTCACGATTCTAATTCGATCTTGTTTCATTCTATACTCCTATACCAGAGTTCAGTCTTCCTTTCATAAAGGAGTTTCTATTTACAATACTTTTGAACTTGCTTATTTTCGAAACTGTCTCCAGAACAATCCATTGAAAGTAAGAGAGTACCAATCAATGCAATATTATAATTATCGACCATTGCAAATGCAAATGCTGTTCGTATAATTTCTAAATCAGTCGACCAATCCGTCATAATCATTATAATCAAAGATCAAAGTCGACGGTTAGAGTAGTGGTGATGAATAAACTGCCAACTCGGCCTGGCACTGCAACCGAACTGAACGAGATAATATCTAGGTGAAACTTCAACTAGGGCGTTTCAATGTATAGCTACTGCACTGCACGTAACAAACCACTTTCACTCACTACTGATTCTGCCCCCTGTCTAATGATAATACACATGGATTTGGTAAATGAAACGCTCGGTGACAAGAACTTGTCTGTAAACGATTCGGTAAGGACACCTACGCGGCAAGATATTCATACAAAACCAGAATGGCAATATTCGAAAGGATGCTTACTATAAATAAATGCCATAGTTGAAGCACGAAAGCTTCTTGTATTATAAAAGGATACAATGAAACCGCCACGTAGACTGAAGATTCAACATGGAAAATAAGTGACGACGCAATCAATGCGAAAAACTAAATTGACGATGGTGAGTCGGGTACTAAATGTGAGAAAATGCGTTTGCAGTGAGCAGGCTATGCAACTGGCGACAAATCGATTCGCAAAAGGAGTAAGGGAGAAATGCACGCGAGGTGAAGGGAGCGGGGTTTGATATTACACCGGAACAAGCGTGAAGTCCGTCACGGTCAAGGTTACTCTGTTTTACTCAGCCGCCGGACACGATTGACTGATTCCAATCAAACACTGAATTTTGCAGCCTTTGATTGTTTAAAAATTGCAAACATTTCTTGAGAAACCAAATTATTGGAAGTCGATAGTTGCTATCTAGAAGCCTAGAGCCATCTTGCTTTAGAGGTAGTAATGAAACTTTTGAATGAAATTATTAAATTGGTAATGTAACAAGACTTTTGTTTGAATGATAATCTAAAACGGACACACCCATCAGCATCAACTGTTACAAAACAGATTTCCCAAGAACTTATACTTATTATATAAATTCAGTAACACTAGTGCGCAGTTTTGTTTTAGTAGGTGACCTTGGCCATGAACGCCGTGGGGCGACGCGCTCCAGCGGCCATGTTGAATTGAAACCGTGGAGAGTAATGAAACTGCATGAAATTATAAACGCATTCTTACCAATTTGATTTTTAAACAGTGAATCAATAACAACCAATAAAAGCGTGATATGAAAAGGCGAGGAGAATTAAAAATGCGGCGCTCAATACTTACACATACAAATATAAATTTGTTAATGATACGCATTCCATATTAGGTGTTAGGTTTTTAATGTCAAATTACCATGTTAGTGAACGTAAAAGACAGAACAACAAAAACAGACATAACACATATAAAAACCAATTATTATTAATTTATTAGAGAAAAAAAAATATTAACTAAACTTCTATCTTGCATGCAAGATAGAAGTTTCACAAACTACAGACGGCACAAGTGAAAATGTCGTTAATAACATTTTCTTCGGAATTATACAGCCACAGAAATGATTTCATTTCAGAATGCCATGTCACGCGACAATTTGGTATTTTGGACAGTAACAGAAAATTAATACAAAAAGTCAATATAATCATAGTTGTGTTAGTTATACATTCAAAAGGGAAAACAAAACGTTCATGAGTTTATCAATTCATGTACAGAGATTAAACATGAAAGGACCAAGAACAGAAGATGATACAGAATTTCGGAGCAAAACAGCAACATAGCAACAAACAAAAAACTTAAAAAAACTCATCGAAAACAGGAAATACTTTGATTATATCATTCAGGTTGGCTGTAATAAAACAGCCGAATGTATTCCTGAGCAATATCATAAACATAACGACTCGAATTCAGTGATGTTGCGAAATTGCAGATTGTGAAATGTTGTGCTGTCTGACCGGTCAACGCTCGCTCCGTATACGTGAACTTTGGCATTTCAAACTAAACAACCCTAGGTATGGTTTACGTTTAATTTCTTAGCCCAGAACAATAACATTGCATAACACAATCATCCTGTTATAGAGATTAGTTCAAAGAATAGCATTACTTGAAGGAGCAAACACAGTGAAATTAAAATAAACTAAACTGCAATAACAATCACAGCCACGTCAGGCGGTCATAAAATTCTAAGTTCAAATTGCAATGCATTGAGAGTGGTCAGTTATTTGCAGTACATCAATGCATGTTTAATCTACAATACCTTTATGAAAACAATCAAGGACAAAACAATCAGTTTTAAGATCAATCTTGACATTTATGTACTGCACCGTGCACGATGTTACGATCGTAATAACTGCCATCATTATCAAGAAAATGAACAGCTGATTACAGAATCATAACAAATGAATCAAAAGGCTAAATGAATTAAAGGTGTCAAAAGGTGTGATACACCGGCACATGATGCAATTGATGATACGAAGTTTGTAATTGACAATGATGAAGCTTTTATAAATCTTAACAAAATGATGCAACGTTAGGAGACATACAGAAGCAGTAGTGCTCCATATCATTGCCATTATTTACTAAAACATAGGTACCATACGTTCAAGTGTTTCGAACCATTTTGAAAACAAAACATTTGATAATAATTTCGATAACTCTCATTTACATATCTTATGTGAATGAACTTCGAGGACTATTTATCTGAAAATGGATTGGAAGTTCACTATCTACTTGGTGTCTAACTAGTTCTAATAGGTAAGCGATTTCTTATTTGAAGCTCTAATGTACTAACTACTTCGAAAATTTAAAAAGAAATGGTTGCTCATTTTCCAGTTTAAGAATTTAATAATATGAACTGCTACAATAATATGCAAAACCAACTACGCAGTAGGCACAAAAAAGCCGGTCAGACAGATGTTTGAAAATATCGTGATGTGACTTGCGCTAAATGAGCATCCATCGCATAAAATAATAATGAAGCCAACTCACCGCTATCTACACTCTCTTCTGAAACCTTCTTCACCATCCTGGTTGCTTGATGCGTTGATTCAACGATATTGAAAATTATAACGAGTAGGTGTACTACTCTTGAAAAGCCGCTTTCAAACTTGTGACGGCCGCCTTCTCGACGTGAAATCGGAACGGCGTTAAATTTAAATTAGAAAATAAACGCCAAAATAAATTATAAAGCACCACGGTCGAGAAGGATTTACGGAAAATGTGCCGGAAGGTAATAAACAAACACTATTAGAAGGCGGAATGAAAAAAACTGCTGGTGTCGTTAGCGATCCATCCTACACACGCCCGCCCGTCCGATGTTCTAAAATCCAACTGACGAGTTGTTCGAGTTGCCGGCTCAGCCCGGCGCGCACATACACAGTCCCCCCGCACCCTGCGGCCCCTCGATCTCCTTCGTTCGCAAAGCTGTGTCGTCGTTGTTGTAGCCTCTCTCGCCCGCGCGCATGCGTGCTCGCTCGCACTGCTGACGTGTTTATATTTTTTGTGGTTCATTTTTTCTCCACGTCGCTGATCGTCGTCGTAACTGGCCATCTATATAACATAATACACGTATTATCTATATCACGTCATTCAAGTATATAAATATATACCAGATGTTGTATTAAATGAGAATCAAGATTTCTTAGCTTTTCAGGTTTAGCGTCGTCTTTATTTTGTTTAGCCTTGACTTCAACAATCCATGGTTCTTTGTGGTTTCATCTTAGGATTATTATTAATGAAGATACATAATATCAATGATATCAACGTCATTTACCAACTTGATTCTTATTAGAAATACTACAAAAAGCAGATGCGTAGCAGTATTGTCATAAAGGAATTTAATTGGATCAAAACTGTTAATAATACTTATTCTATTTCTATAGGTCTTAGGTCTCAGATTTGTGGGTCTTACGATTATTATTAATGAGGCATAACAAAACGTCATTTACTAAATTGATTCTTGTCAGAAATACTAAGTTTATCAGAGGAGATGCGAAGCAGTAGTGTCTTATAGGAATTTATAGGTTCAAAACTGTTAATTATACTTATTTTGTGTCTATAGGTCCTAGGTCTCAAATTTATTGTAGGTATGTATGAAATCAAATAATATGTTGCTATTTAGCTGTTCCCCATATTGTTAGCTCGAATGATTAACGCTAGAACGCGTTATCTCCAACATAACATTTGCTACCGACATGACACGAAGTCTGAATGAACGAACACATTCGCACACCTCTATTACATCACCTTTTCAAATTAAATGTAAAGCTGCTTCTCGAATACCGGTCATCATCTTTTGCTTTTATACAACTCTTTATTTATAAAACGTTATGCAACAGGGAATCCTTTGTCTTCCTAACCCTCCCATGGATGACCTTCACAGGGCATTTGTTGACAAACAAGATACGGGAACGGGTGCACAACGCAAAACGCACGTGGTACGGCCCAACCGGTCCAACCGGCAACCGGCGCCGCCATGTTTGTTTGTTGTCACGCCACTCTTCCGTCCCGCTCTAACATAGAGCGCTGCCTCCCTTTACTCGCCGTCTCTGTTGCACAGCCTTCTCGCTCGCTGGCCTACGTGACCGACAATAACAATAACATAACCCTAACAGATAGTACTGAAAGTCAATAACGAATTACAGCATACGTAATTTGGCTTCTCTCAAATTTTGCAGTATTACAATCAAGTTATTAAAATGCAGCATTGTTGTAGACGTTGCAACATGCTAATTTCATCTAACAGCATCGTTGCAGTTCTTGCATCTATGTATAGTTCAATCAAGTGTTCTGAAAACAGTCAGCTGTTAGCAAGTATACAAGTATATTATGATGATGATGGAATGATAATAGTACCACGTAGCTTATCTCCAAAAACATAGTCAGATGATCTAATTTGCACAATCAAGAATTTGCGCAACAAAGTGGCATATGGTTTGAGTTATGATCTTTAAGTTCTATATTATTATCAATCTTTACCTAGTCTTAGGCTGTTATTCTTAGATTCTTAGATAACCATGCATGACGTTGTTATAATGTATGGTAAACCAGAATGTCCAAATTCTATGGAAGCCGAAAAACTGCAAATTCGCGTTAATTTGTTGCGTAAAGGGTGTCTGGCGATAAGTTTTTTGTAAGTTTGAGGGGTTTCCCTAAAGGCACCTGCCATCCGGTCGAAAAAAGTTGCGTAGTTTCTGAGAAATTTAACGTACGACTTATAACAAAGGAGGCAAAAAAGCCCTACATTTTAGACAAAAAATGTTAACGTTGGGGTGAGAGAGACGACGCCGACGGCGCGGATTCTATAGTTGGGTAGAGGGGACGCACAGCTCAATCCTTCTGCGCAGTAGTAAACCGGGATCCCTTTCTTTGTTTTGGTTTGGATAAAAGTAGCAACTCCGTTACAAAGGCCTGTATTACCTCCTTTCTCAGTGGACTTCGACATAGATAAAACGGCGATTTATCTCAACCTGACGTAATTGATCTATGTATTTTGAAAACAAAAAGATCTTTCAAAAATAGTAGTTGACAAGGCTAACCTGTTTTAAATACCTTCCAAACGATGGCGTTAATATCTGCATCTTCATCCATCATGAAGGCACTCTGTAACAAAAGACAAAACTCGATTCAGAACACGTCTTTCAACTGACACTTACGACCTTACGTAGTGCTTCTAGTTCTACCCACGCTTACTTAAATTATTCGTCTCTAAAACGCAATTATATAACCCAGCAGTCGCAAGCACTCTTCCCTGGGGTTCTTTTATAGCTAGTTGTAAATCTATTCATCGAAAATTTATTTGATGGCCCCTCAACTTTCTACGTCGAATAACTTTGGACTTGATGGAGCTTACACATAAAGTCCAAATTCAAACAATACGTCCAAATAGAGGCAACCACTTTTTTCGTAGGTGAGCAAGGATTGCATCGGGATATTCCCGAGGATCAATTTTTTTTGTCCTTTGTGTCTTTTAATTTTGAATCCAACACTGAATCGGGTCACGTACGCCAGCGAACAACATTCAGCTGCACCTGACATAGGGACAAAGAGGTTTCACGAAATAGAATTTACTTTTTGTGCGATTATCATGAAAAAAATGATTGACGCGAAGAAGGATCGCCTGATCCTTCTTCGCGTCAATCAGTTTTTGTGTCTTGAATGTCCAAAATACGACGATGTTATGATCACCAAGTGTAAACTGAATGAAAATAATTAAATGTTCAGTCCAAACTGCGAGAATTGATCGTAATTTTCTCGGAAAGATGGCATGATATCAACAAACATTTTACGTAATACGCATATTCACACTTAGCGAACGAACTCTAAAATATTAAAACAAATAGAAGATTGTCCAAATATTAACTGTGGCCAGGGGACATTTACAAACATACAATATAAAAGTAGATGCCTAGGTTTACAATTCTAAACGCGATAAATCTGATGCATATTCGATTGAGTAAGATAAACTTGTATATGACACAAGACGAAGTACTAGAGTTCTTTTCAAAGACAAAAGTGCAACACAGGGTTATGTCATTGCTGCAATAGAATTTCAACAAGGGGAGCGGTATGAATAAATCATAAACAGTAATCAGAAAAGGTTGTCACCGACCAAAATAGATTTCATACAGACAAGCGATAACCATATCTTATATAATCCTTGTGGGATCCTAGGACTTTCGCAGAGATTCGATAAATTAATTTGTTGCTATAGAACCGCCACTATTTCTAATGGCAAATCTGGAAATTGTTTCCGAACAACAGGCAGCTAGAAATCGAAAACTTATAAGAGAAACGTTTTAAAATGTATGAACGGGATGTTGTATTAGATCGGACAGAAGACAAAGCATAAGGTTTGCAAGCGCGTGACAAAGTATACGCATTGTACTTTTCACATAAAGCAAAGAATTTCTAGACACAACAATAGACAACAGAATCATATGAAACAGCTCTCTTATGATTTTACTCATTATACAATACATACAGTGGCCGTAACGAAAATCGGTACGCACCGTGAAACATTTCTAAATCAAAGATAATTGCCGGAGCAAAAAATACAGTATTATATCAGATGGAAAAACAAACCAGCGCTACGATAGAAAAATTGTATTTAAACAAGTATTACACAAGTATTGTATTACACAAGACAAAATTTTGGCTAAGATACATCTAGTTGAGCTTTTCTATTTTCTGTTTTGAATTCTTCGTAAGGTTTGCAGTTTGCACGCAGAGTAAAGATTGCACACACAGTGTTTCTGGCTCAGGATCAAAGGAAGCGTAATGAAAAAGGAGCATCAATTCTGCATACGTCTACAATCTTAGGCCTTTCTTTTTTTCGATCATCGCGATTCTTTTTAGTGCTTTTGCAGCTTTTCCTTACGGATTATGTCGAAATTATCCCTTGGATTAAATTTCGCAATTTAATGAGTTCTCACAAATATGGTTGCAGAATGTAATAGCCGCATCGCTGCCAATTAATAAAATGTGTCTTATCCTCGTATTTAAGTTCACCTAGGCAGTATTTTGTGAAGGGTGGACAGTTTTTATTGCCTGCCAATGTATTTATTATACGGTCACCCATACCAAGGTTACGGAAAAACATATTTGCAATGCTGATATGGACTTTTTGCGCTGTTCTCTTGTGCTGTGATGTTTTATACATGATTGTGAGGCTCGGAGCGGTGAGGCAATGTCGATCACCTCACTACCAGCGTATGTAAGTACATCTGAATACCTTTAGACTTTCATGATCCAAGCCGCTGAATCTTAAAATAGCTGTTATCACTGTAAACATCCCATCAGATTCCAGGAGGAGCCAACTTTGTGGGAGGAAAATTTTGTAATTACATTGTTTGCAAGTTGCTACTAAACGTTATAGTTGTATACTGATGGGATAAATAATGTAAAGCGATTCATATATCATATGTTTAAGATTATTTACGTAATTCTTAACGTTACTCTCAGGTGGCAATGCTATATAAACACATACAGTTTTCTTTTGGCTCATTCAGATTGGCAGAATGTTATTTTCTAAACCGAGAAATTGTACGTGCCTTTCAGCATCGTGGTGTTTTGAAAACTTATCCACTAGCAGGAAGAATTAAATAGATCGTGAATGGGCAATAAAACTATATAAAGAAGTCCCAGGGTAACTAAAGGACACAACAGGTAATTTTAATGCAGCATAACAATTATGTCTACGTCTATTAATAAATGCAAATATAGGTAATCTACGAGGCACGAATGAATGGGCCGTGAAGTCGATTGACGTCAATAAACATAGGTGTATAATTCGAACACTGTAACAACCAGCTACAATAGATAAGTTGGTAACTTCAAAGTAAGAGTTTGACAATAAATTCAAGATATTACAAAGGTGCATGATTTTTGTGGCACTTTTATATTAAATGACCGGCGAAGTACTAATCAATAACCGTTGCGGCACTTGCTTTGATCGCCGAGGAGTAAAGCGTAAAGCAGTGTGTGGGTGTGTCATCCTACGCGTCGCATGAAGACAGATTTAGGTCCACTGAAATAGGGGAAACTTATCGATAGTTTATCGGACGCAATTCCGACCTAAGGCTATAAACTGAGATTTTTGTAACGGAAAAGCTTTCATGAATCGCAGTTTCTTTTTGAGCCGATAGTAAATTCCCACTTGCTAATATTATGGACCTGGAATTCAGTTATTTTGTTGCTCGTTCAGTCCTGAACAGCTTAACCGATTTTGATGAAATTTACGGAGTTTAAGTACAGAGATAATTGCGAGAGGGGAGAACTTGATCGCGAGTGAAGCCACACGTAAAATTTTGTTTACATAAATTATTAATTTAAATTAGTTGAGCTCTTCAGGTGGCCACGTAAATTGCTGTATAAATAGCGTTGGTCTTCAGAAGTTTGGGAGTACGAACATTTCGGACACTAATTAAGGACATGTTTGTAAAAACCCACCGCTGTCGGACTCGGGGTCGGTGGGGTCTGTAAGCCCACAGACGAAATCACTTAATATCCTGAATTTACAGCACAACACGACTTCAGCAGTGAAGTTTCTACTACTACACACAATGAGGCGTGTTGCGAATTACTGTACAAAACAATCAATTATAATAATTGGGTCGTATGCGCAGCGAGTAACCGCAGAATAGTAGTCTTACACTTATGCGTGTCAGATAAACTACACCGGCTTCGCTTGCGGTTAACACGATTTAACAATTTATGAGCAGCTTTGTAGGTTAGTATTGTTTACCTGATCAATTATACTTACAATGGAGACCAGATGTTGGTTAGTTTATTATCCTATGCTAAATTAATAACCTCATTTAAAAGGTTGATATTAATGTTTTCACCAACATAGCTATAGGTGGATTAAGTTAAAGATGATTTGGTTACATTACAGAGGAGGTGCTGCGCTGACCCCAAATAAATGGGAATGAGTTAATAATAAAAAGACATCGCCAGGAGTTGAAGTTTAGAAAGAATAACCTAAAAGAAATCCAATAGTTTGATGACATGGTTTAAAATTACAGAAATACAGACGCCAAATAACACGTTGATATACAAGAGATGCCAGTGACCATAATAATCGTAAGCATTTAAACATGAACCTGTGGACTGATTCAATTAATCAACTACTACTAGACCTTGGAAGTAATGAGAATTAAAGTAGATTTGCAATGTTATGGTTTTTTGTACAGCTAGCACAGTATAGTCTTTTTAACTCACAGGTTTACAGTTAGGGAATGCATTGTTGAATTTAGTCCAACGTGTATACCCTACATAAAATTTAAATAAATAATTTGTTGTTCGTAGTCGAATTTTCTTTAACAAACTTCTACAGGGAAACTATAAAATAATTACTAAGTCCATAAGTGTTACAGCTGCATCATACTCAATACTTTTCATAATAGCTTCCATTAAAAGAGTAAATTTCATATAGTAATAATGTACTCTGTGAGAGTAAACATGTGATTCAGTTTCTGCTTTAAGTGGTCTAACGAGACCATTTTAATGTTTAGCGTCTCAGCTGGAGTTATAATCATTATGATAGCTTATAATAGCTTCAGCTTCAGCTTTAATGTAATGAATTAGTTACAAGGTGGAGAAGTTTAGAGCAACTACTAGTAGATATGATAAACTATTGTAACATGATCGCCACGTTGCCTGTGCAATACAAACAGTTCAATTAGGTATGTGGTATTTCTTCAAAAACTAAAGTTATGGAATAAAAACATAAAGGAGAGGAATATTTTGAGAGACAGAATATTTGAATGAAGGAAAGGGAGTGAATTCTAGCGTGATGGTTGACAGCGGAGAATGGAAGATGAAAAAGTGTTCCACCAATCCCAAGAACGGGATAAATGACTAAGATGGCGAGAAAACCATCACCATAACAGAAGTAGCCTCTAGGTGCAATATTGTAAACACTTACTAAACGGCAGACGAATTTGTAGTACATACTTAGATTAGATACAGAAACGGTAACAAAAATGTTTTCACCTGCATCTCAATAGTTTCGTTACACGAGGACTTTGGTCAAGGACAAAACCCATCCGAAATTCAGATTGTCCAAAATTTCCAATTCCATATGAGCAGGCGAAAAAACATTATCTTCGGGTTCGATGCACTCTGCCACAAGTGATGGCCACGTATAAATTGACATCCGAAAAAATGATCCCCGAATACAGAACTTTATAAGTAAACAGTTTTTGGAACCTTGAAATCTATAGAATATAAATTGGCGGGTCGGCAACATCAGTGTTATTGTTTTGAAAACATATTTTTTTGGAATTTGTAATTTTGAGCTCTGATACTTTGAGTCAATATCTCTAAAAACAATGACGTGGCCCACAGCTGGGGGCCTTCTCTCTAAGCCCGAAACTAGACTTCGGGCTTAGATAGTATTTGCGGCAGTATTCAACTCCGTATCACCATCACCTAGCCACTAAGAATTAGGCTAGGCGGCAGGCGCGCACTGGTGACTTTTGTCACCGTGACAGTATATCTCTCTCAGTTGCACTTTACAATTGCAAAAAAGAGAAATGTACTGTCACGCGGACAAAAAGTCACCAGTGCGCGCATAGCTTTAATGACATCACGATATGACAGTTACTGTCAAATCGTGTTGTCATTCATTTTTAGTTGGGGTTCGGGACTAATAGTAAGTTCACAGGTGATACGGAGTTGAATACGCCTGCAACTAAGCCCGAAACTACGGACTTCGGGCTTAGAGAGCAGCCCCCCATGTTCAGAAGACAGAGATACATAATTTCCATAAACAGCCTATTTTAGCGAACGCGCTTCGTAACAAGTTTGGCCAGATTAGTACGATGCCGAGTTCATACGAGCCTCACAATATGATGTCATCGTCAACACATTACTGACTTAAAACCTCGAACGAGCTCTGTGTGCGTGAGTATAAGACTTATCTAAACAGAAACACATACAAATGAATTCCATAGCAGAGTGGAAAGTTCCATGGTGCCACAATCTAGTGTTTTTAAATTTAAATCAAGCCTTGCTTTAGCATCCCTTATTGACTATTGAACAGATGACTTTGATTATAAAAAAAGGAAATGAATCGCCGAGCGAAAGTCCTGTTATCTGACAAAAATGTGAAGTATACAAGTTCGCTGTTGTTAAGAACGCAATAGACGAACGTCTATTGATTGTTATTCTTTCAGTCGATCGCGATCGCGACTCGCTTTCGGTCAAGGATAATTGGCTGCGAATTAATACAGATTGAATAGATCAACTAATGGTGAGTAATTGATGGTTCTCTTTACTTAGCATAAATTAAACTCGATATAGAACAAGTTTATAAAATTCGCAGAGTTAACTTTACACGAAAAAACGTTTGTTTTTTCTGGTTATCACGAATCATAGGCACTGTTTAGATTTTAGGAAGAAAAACACACCTGGGAATTGTTTCCAACGAGTAGTTCGACAAAATTCTTAGAATGTTCCCATAAAGAGGCCCTGGTATTTTTTTTTTTAATATTAAACATCTGTCTGAAAGATGAACACTCCCGTATCTCGAATAATCTCGGTACCTACACACAAGACACAATCTGTCATCTACGTAATACGGGTTCCGATAACCTGGAACAAACGTAAATACACTGATAGTGATTAAAATGCTATGAAAACATCTGATTACGAAACCACAACACGAAAGCATTATCAAGTAATTAAATACAATTGTTGAATAATATTTACATTATTTGCTTTATTTTTGGTTGCCAATTTCCGTCGTCCACGTGACGTGAATTTCAAGTTTACAAAATTATCATAAAATAAATAGAAGCGCGCTGAAATACTCGTAGTGGCAAGCGTAGCGCAGTGCCTAACCGTTGGCGACGCTGTTGCAGTACGACGTGTTCTGAAAATCACGGTCGTCTTCGCGACATATTCGCGACGTTTAAGCGGCTTGCGTGCAACATTTACGCGGCTTCTTAGTAAAATCTACGCGGCGTTAACGTTGCGCCTACAAGGTACACAGCTATGCTGAGCATAGTGTACAGCTAACACCTGCACTGGACATGAGTCATTGGAACGCTTCAATTTCACTTTAAAAATGTTTGTAGTTGCTAAGGAAAACTGAAACGAAAAACGTAAATGTTTTAGTTCAAAGGTGAAACACGACGTACAATGTACCCTTCAGAAATATTTACAGTTGCGATGTCAGAATGGCGTTCATAACAATACATTGAATGAAATTGCATTCACATTGAAAGTTTTCATGAACGGATATAAAAACGGCACGAAACAATAAACGAAGACGTTATTATAGAAGTTTGAAGCATCGCATGTTGTAGTGATGACGTAGAAAATAGTTCTTGACCTTCCATGTTCGAAAATAATGATGAACTATAATCGGTAAAAGCGTACCAGTATGTAGGGCTTCAGTTTGACCGAGTCTCGATTTAATTGATTATTGTGTAACGATTTATTCCTGGACTATACTAAAGTATTTCGACCTATAGCTGCCAAAACTTCTACGTGACATGGAAAGCACTATAAGCTTTTTGGCGCTGCTGTCATTTGATGATCCTTGACAGTAATTACAGGTAGAAACCAGAAAATTTGACAACAGTTTTGCCAAACTTTTGCCAGTTCCTGAGTGGAACCCAGTGCCTGGGTTGTGCTTGAGAACAGACCCCAAAATAGTTGGGAAAGGCTAGACAAGCAGATTGAAAAGTTCTGGAGTGGCAACCGCGTACTGGAAGACGCAGCGCTCGAAGGCATCCAACAAGGTGGACCGAAGGACCTGGTGCTGGTCGCGAATAGCCGATGGATACGAGACACACAGGACCGTTTGTTGTGGCGACACTTGGAAGAAGCCTATGTCCAGTAGTGACGTCTTTCGCCAGTTATATTTTTGACGCCGGTTGGCGCAGTGGTTGAGCGATCGGCCGCTACGCCGCTTGCCGTGGGTTCGATTCCCGCACGGAACAAATATTTGTATGGCCTACAGATAGTTGTTCCGGGTCTGGCTGTTTGTGTATGTGACTTTGTATGTTTGTAAACGCACCCACGATACAAGAGAAATTCCTAGTGTGAGGCAACGTTTAAAATAAAAAGAAAAAGAAAGTTATGATGATGATGATAACGAGGCAGATCTTCTTCACGTTTGAGGAAAGGCTAGGCAAATGTTCGAGCTATTCCTGCTAGTCAAATCAACAGTTTATAAATGCTTGAGGAAGTCTTAAATATCACTTCCTAGCTATTATAAATTATGTATGCAAACAATGGCAGTTTAGTACGGTAAGTAGGTAAGGCTGAACGAATGCGATGCAATTCTAGTGCAGTTTATCGTATGCAACTATGTAAAGTGCGTTCGCAATCGCAACATCGGTCATATTTACCATCCATGACCCGCTTATCCTTGTTAAGTTGTTACTCTTACATCGGCTTGACTGTTTTATCTCCAATGATTAGGTTTAGACTTCAAGAATGAATAATTACTTTGTAAATAATCACACATTGTAGTATGTTTATCTGTCAATTGCAAAGAAGAGCCTAGAACTAGAATAGATTAGAATTATTACTCAGTTGATTTGAAACTGTAAAAATAAATCTGTTATTTAAGCTATTAAACTTTAACCTGCACCTATATGTGGATGTTGTAATTAATGTATCTTCATAGCAATCAATTGGATGACGTCTATGGAATAAAAATAGACGAGAGAAGTATATGGCAATCGTCTGTATATAGCACTGTTACAAACAAGAGATACAACACAGATTTATGGCACATTCGAGAATAGATTTTCTCTCATAAGTAAAGTCGTACCAGTGTAAGGCTACGTTTCCACCAGAGATGAGCGAGCAAGCGTAGCGAGGGATGTGTTCGTTAAGAACCAATAGAATCGCTTCATGTACCAAGGTCGCTCCCACACACACACCCCTCTCACAAATACATCCCTCGCTACGCAACCTCGAGGCGAATGGAGCAATTCTATTGGTCTTTACAAACACATCCTTCGTACATCTCCGGTGGAAACACAGCCTTATAGTCTCGGTGATCATGATCAACTAAAGAGTCAAGGTGAACTCTATTATCTAATATAGCTATACTAGTTTCACGCTTCATGGCTTTGTCTACGTGACTTTTTTCAAGTATTTGGGCGACCGTGTATGCGTCAATATTCAGTTTCAATGAAAAATATTCATTTAAGAAAAAAGCTAAATATCTACCTATATTCCAGGTATTAAAATAGATTCAATGAAATAGAGATAAATGTGTATGCTAATCTAAAATATAAGTCACTTTTTTATACTGTTTCGACCTTTATCTGAAAGGTGACCTAAATGTGTAGTGATATCCATTTATGGATAATATCAACATCTAAGATATTGTGTTACTTTACCGCAAATCCTTCAGATTTTATTTGATTTTCGTTTAGTTCCATTTATGTGTTCTAAGCAATCGAATCAATATAATATCGGATTCATAACATGTAAGGTTTTTCCCTCTTTTGTCTATGTTTTGATTTATATGTTGATGTTTTGGTTTAATATTCGAATTTAGATACAAATTTTATTTTAGACACTAATTATTTTTTGTACATAATACGGTGCAAGCTGTGTTTACCTTATAATAGGCATACATCCCAGAACTGATATTTTTATTTTTGTATGTCGTATGTAGTTATGTATGTGTACTAAATAATAAATAAATAAAAAAAGTATTTCATACCTACTATGAGTTGAATTATACTCAACTTAATAATATACTAACTAAAGTGAAGAGTTTATTAATAGCTAGGTAAGTTGTTACGTTACATCTAGGTAAATGACACACTCATATTACATAAGAGTGATACGGTTATTGCGCTGTTAGAACATTTCGTCGCAAACAATAAATTGATAATGATTAACAGATAAACACGATTCTCAAGTCCGAAATTTACAACTAATCTATGATAAACACTTTTTAGATTATTTTTCGCAGTAATATTTGAATCACCTGAGTTGCTTGATTCGTAAACATTTCCAAATAAGTATTTTTAATTAATTAAATTTGATTGCCTTATATTCGAAGAACTGGAAATCTTTTCTCACACAACCAATAATCGATCGAAATTATTTAATGAGAATTTCGCGTCGGAGCTTTATTTGAATGTTTAATTTAAACAATTACCTCAAATGTTAAGGATATAAAAAATATTATATTTAGCATCTAAATGGAACTAGATCGTGTCAATTAAATAATTTGAAAAGGTTACAACAATAACGAATGTCTAAAAATATAGTTTCTCATTACCCTTAAATTATTCAAAAGTAAATATTAAAAACAAAAACTCCATGATAAATTAGTCTAATGATATCATATTTGATATAAAATTAAAATATTTTTATTTTTCTGATTAATGAACTGCACCTGGCACTTACGTGTTTTATTTTTGAACTGCGGTCATCAGATCATCTTAAAACAAAGAAAATGAAAATATGCGTCATAAAAGTCGTCCAAATACCGTTTCTGTAATATCTGGACAGGACTTTTGATTGATTGGATAATTTTGAAACATGGGATCAAGGAAAACTTGATTTTAAAATAAATGAGCATTACATCAGCTGTCAACGTTAATGTAAACAAAAAACTCACAATTCACAAGCGATAAGATAGAGAAAGATAAAATATATTCCGCAGTATCTTTTTACTATATTTGAGAAATGTGACCAGATAAGTGAGGGACACGGGTGAACGCTGGGTTAAACTCACACCGACAGCTTAGATTTTAAGATATGCGCATATTAATAGCTTTATTTAGCTGAGTGTGACATTGAGGAGTGTTAGCAAAATCAAGTCCTAAAGTACCTAGATATTAAAACATCAACGCAGGAGGCACGGTACGCAGTACTAGAGGCCTCTACGAAGTGCTACGCCGCTTCTACGCAGTCGCAGTGCTACGCCGCTTCTACGCATTGCTACGAGCCCTCTACTAAGTGCTACGCTGCTTCTACGCAGTGCTACGCCGCTACTTCGCAGTGCTACGCCGGAGCTACTACGTCAACGTAGCTGGGGGGCTACTCTCTAAGCCCGAAGTCCGTAGTTTCGGGCTTAGTTACGGGCGTATTCTACTCCGTGTCACCTAACCACTAAGAATTAATGACAAGATGATTTGACAGTTACTATTAAATCGTGTTCTCGTTCATTATTAGTTCGAGTTTGGGACTAATCGTAAATTCGAAGTTATTACAGAGTAGAATACGCCCGCAACTAAGTCCGAAACTACGGACGTCGGGCTTAGAGAGTAGCCCCCTGCTACGGCTGTGCTACTGTGCTACTACGTAGTTCATACGCAGTGCTCTTTGGCTTCTACGCATATGCTACGCAAGAATTTAGTTAAACATCATGCTTAACGACCCACATCAGTAGTATTACTTAAAAAAGAATAGGCCATTAATCGAAAATTCTAGCTAGTCTTTTCAGTCAAATGCCAGCAAGGCTGAATTAGAAGATGTGACAATGTTTGCGATTATTTGATTAGCAACCGTAATAACACAATTGTTTAACAGCAAGCCGTTCCGGTAACATAATCAGTCCCTTGACCCTTTCCAAGGCTGTCTAAACTTCCGCTACCGAGGCACAGGCAGGCGTCTGCTAACACATCCATAAAGACAAACAATCGTAGCTCCCCACGTATGAAATGAAATGTACCTAGTATAAGTGGCTTGACACGCTTTTCTTCGACAATGTTGATAAATATTATGTGCCTTCTATAAATAGATTGCTTAATAGCACATAGCTTCTTTGGCTGAGAAATAATCCTTACTTCCATACCAATATTACAAATACGAAAGTAACTGACAGTTTGTTATCTCTTCTAAAACTTGGCACACCGGTAGACCATCTCCTGAATTAGGTAGGACATAGGATACTTTTTACGACGGGTTCGCTATGGATAATCACTTACTGACTTTCACGGGCGAAGCCGCTGGCTACTGTCCTATTTAATGAAAAACCGGCCAAATGAGTTAGAGTCTCACACGAAGGGTGAAAAACACGTTTCTTGTATGGGACGCCCCCTTTATTTTTAACTAGCTGACCCACGCAACTTCGTCTGCGTCATATTTTCCATTAATGCTCGGCTTCTTTTAGTCTTAGCGTAGCCTATAGCCTTCCTCGATAAATGGGCTATCTAATACAGAAATAATTTTTCAAATCGGACCAGTAGTTCCTGAGATTACCCCCTACATACAAAGTTACAAACATACAAACTTACAAACAAATTTTACCTCTTTATAATATTAGTATAGACTAGCTGACCCACGCAACTTCGTCTGCGTCACATTTTCCCTTAATGCACGGCTTCTTTTAGTCTTAGCGTGATAATATATAGCCTATATCCTTCCTCGATACATGGGCTATCTAATACTGAAAGAATTTTTCAAATCGGACCAGTAGTTTCTGAGATTACCCCCTACATACAAACTTACAAACAAATTTACCTCTTTATAATATTAGTATAGATAATGGATAAAATTAGATTAATTTAATCACAATATTTTAGTTAGGAGTTTTTTTTTTCTATTTTAAGTGTATATAGTTTGTTCTTTAAATAAATCAAGAAATAATAAAAAAAAATTACTCAATAATTTTATTTTCATTAATTTAATTATTGTTATTTGATGTTATAGCGGCAACAGAGAGAGATACCTACACAACCTGCGAACAACTGTCTACTTTTTATGGCTTTTGCGATAAAGACCGCTGACAGACAGACAGACGGACGGACAGTGGCTTAGGCTTGAAAAACAAAATTTCATACCGAGTTGGAACATTTAATTTAAAATCAAATAGAAATACTTTTATAACGAAAGGAAAACAAACAGTATAACACGATGTTACATGATAGATTTAGTACCTAATAGGTAATGACATGTAATGAGATAACATACTAAAACATAATTCCGCAATTCGTAACCCCAGCTTACAAAGCCATACAGGTGCTAGTTTTACCGCATGATACAAAGTAATGAAGGTGTTACTTAGTAATTAGTTGTTGTAATTAGGGACATACGTGTAAATGGCTACGTCTTTCCTCTACCCTTATCTGAAAGTAAAGTAATTAGCCAACACTTTTAGGGGTATCCTTTCACCATTATTATTAACGATAAGAATAACTTTTTCTTCGTAAAACTTTCACGAGTTATATTTTGGGCAACATTCGTTGAAGAAGCATTACAAAGATTGTTGCTAAACAAAAACTTGATGAAGCCAATTAAAGTTTCGTTTAGTTTTTAAATACTGCTCCTGCTAACCCAGAATCTTACAATTTAATAATAAAAAAAAAACAAAGTAATAAACTTAATGCTGAACCACAGTGTATTTATTTGTGGTTGAATAATGTTGAAAAAAGCAAAAAGACACTAATAATGTCCGACCACAAGAAAGTAACATAGGTCTTGATCTGTACCAAGCCCCATGTGATGTGGAGAAGAGGAAAAATTAAACCATTACAGAATATTTGAACTTTATAAGTACTGCAGATGTTTCAAGACTTTCAAGTAATGTTTTCGGTGAGATAATGAAGCTGACTCTAGTGTCAGTAATACAGGTTAATTCCTAGCACGGAATTGACGTTTGCTCCGCTATCCGCTGTAATATTCGTATCCATCACTCATGGTGTAGTATCTAAGTTAACCTGTACTCAATGTTTTTGCAAAAAAAGATTTATTATTTATTTATTTAATGTGATCTGGCAAAGGAGAAAGGAAGATCTAAACATATTGCGAAGACCCCAATTAAGAAAACGGTACGAGAAGTAGAAGAATAAATTTTAAGATTTATAAAAAAGCACTAAAAAACGAGAGTAAAGATAAGGTGACAGCTGACAGAGGTGATTATAAGATCAAAATAGATTGCTCCGACCCCAACTCAGTAACATGGGACCAAGATAGCCAGAAGAAGTATAAAGTTTAAGATTTACACAACAAGCCACTAAAGAAAACGTTTTATTCCCTGAAGACGTTACGTAAAACTGTTATCTGTGATACTGGACAGTAACTTTTAGACAGGAAGTCGATATAAGAGTCAAGGCAGCAAGGTTTCATGAATAAAATGGAAGAATGGAAGGAGGTCAGTTCAAACGCACTCACTAATTTATTTCTTTTAGCCAACTTTTTTATTCACTGCTTCTCTAGGGATTCTAGGATACAGCATTTAAAACTACTAGTACCGATATTTTAGAAGGCAGACGAAAATTATTTAAAAAAATCGTATTATTCGTTTTGACTACGTACATTGAACTCGTTAATAGAAATTATAGCCGGCTTGGCTCTTGCTACGTTCGCATGGTCTCATATGATTCGGGAGCCATCTCAATTCGCCGAGGCCCTGTCAAATTGGTCGGACAGACAGAGTGTGAATTGAGACGTCTAGAGATAGTTTAATTACAGGAAGTGGGCTATTATGGTTCTCGCTCGTCCTAATTGTACTTAGCAATGACATCACAAAGTGATGTAAAAGAAACGTATTGATGTAGGTAGTAAACAAAATGAGTGTGCACACAATATCACTACTTATCAAGTTATCAGCTCCCTAAATATAATATCGTACGATAAGATAATATGACGGGTTATCGGAACTGGATTAAAGAATGAAATTAGATCCCCGATTTGATCATAAATAATGAACTATGTTATCTAATGGGATGATGTAAGTTTTGTGTTATTAAACCAAAAACCTAGTCTTGATGCAAAAACCGTATTGAATTTATCGCAATGATGCTTACAGGGATTTTTAATCATTCTATCAAATCTTCATCATCTTCCTGCCTTTGACTCATTTTGCTCAGGACAACCCAAAACGTCACTCACTCACTCTCTCTTTCTCTTTTATTAAAGGCTTCTCACATTTTATTGGCCTCTTTTCTCCCCCTCCTTCCATCCAGTAATATTAATTTAATTTATTAAATAAATCCCTCCAATACCCACGATACCTTAATTCGCAAACCAGCTAACTCTATGTGAGCAAATTTTTCAGGAGACACTTAAAACTGTATAATATTTTTTGTGGACTGCTTATAAAATCATCATCAAAAATAACAATTTACGATGTTACCTACCAACTGTATTTTAGTTTTTTCATAAGTAGTCTACAAAAATAATATAGGTACCTACAGTTTTAAGTATCTCCTGAAAAATTTGCTCATATGAAGTTAGCTGGTTTGCAAATGAAGGTATGGCAATATTAATAATCGTTATTAATATTAGCCTTTACAACCAGCCACTATTCTTGCAAGATTTGAAGAATTTTAACTTAAATGATGAGTATAATTAGAAACAGCACGTGTTTGTGTTATTTAAAGACACTAATGGTATCGAGAGTTGCGTTTTACTTCCAAAATGACGATTCAACATCTGTGTAATGTGAAATACAAGAATCAGTTCTCTAGAAGGATGGAACCTTCTGCAAAACTTACTTCATATACTCCAATTCTATAAATACTTGATTTATTGTTATCCATCGTGTCACTGATTACTTCACAGTAAATTAAAACTATTATATAATGCAAACACCTGTCTAAATTAAATAAATATATTTTAAAGTAGGTATATGAAGTAAAAATCATTTATAATTTTCGGTTACTAAGTTAATATTGGCTTAATTAGAACCATTTTTCATGAAGCCCGTAGCCCCCACATGTCTGACGTCATTAAACACATTTATTTTTGTACCATCATTATCGTGCCCCTTAATACGTATTGTTAGAATACTTTTTATTATTTCAGTAATACTAGGATAAATATTTAAATACATTATGTATTTTAAGCCTTCTTCTAATCTAACCAATTAAGCATAATATCTGCTCCAACGATCGAAATTATTTTTAAATTCAATATGAAAATATCACGTGATGTTGCTTATCATTATCATATTAATAACAAATTATAAATGCCCGTTATGATTTAAGATGATTTTAGATTAATGAGTGGAAAAGTTTATGTAATTACAGTTTGTCGCTGTTGACGGTAACGAGTTGACAAGACAACATGTGTCAATGTGTGCGAACTGGGTCAAACGCGAGATACCCACATAGTGTAACTGTGTGCAACAGATGACGACCGCGAGGTCAATGCCCTACTAGCAATGGGGCCAACGACCCTCACTTCACACCCCTAACCCTCTATCGCGCAGGTGTTCGAATCTGGGGTAGCTTTCATCTCCCTCGCGTGAATGTAAATAAACATGAGTGCTGATAATGTCTTCATAAACTGATTCATACATATCGATAAAGGAAGAACCTTCACACGGTATTTGTACTTATATCTCTGATTCTTCTTTTAAGTCACGGCATACACATAACTGCTAATAGGTCGCCGGAAATATAAACACAAACACTACATAATGCATCATAATGAATGTTTATAATTTCAATTGCATATTTTATGACTTGTAGCAATTCTATGCTCAAGTATCACAGTAAACTCTTTCAAGAGCCAGTTTTTGCGATAACCGATATCTGCGCGCAAAAACCTTGAATTCTTGTCGATAATTGCAAAGCACATTCGATAAGGACCGTCAAAATTCGGTCAGTAATGGCAGAGACGAAAAACTTGAATAAACATGCGAACTTTAACGGAAAATTTTACTAATGGCTTAAGAGATTAAACAGCCCTTTTGTGCGTTATCTTGTGTTGACCGAAATCAGCTGTTTCAAAGACGGGTCGTAACTGGGTTCGAGTGCGTTACTGGGAGCACGTACGCACCGGCCGGCCTTGCAGGTATATTTGTGACTCCAATAACAACCTTTTAGCAGTGAACAAGTACAAATACCATGATGTGTACGGAAATAGTTTATGGGATACTGAATTACTCTCGTTACATGCGGAGCGTTACTGGAATGGAGTGATAAAAAAAATATTGAAGTGGAATCCATCTATGAAATGTATTTTCATTTAATGTGATCCAAACTAAAAAACAAGTCAGCCTGATGTAGAAACGGGATTAGTCGGATACTTAATGAAAATAAACGACCAAGAGCACAAAAGCAGTTGTATTGTTCCAACTTGAGAAAAAAAAAGGATAAACAACAACAATATTCGGTACAGAAGGATATACTAAACTATCGACATTCAACACCCACTTTTCGTATATTTAGGTGTGTTAGTTAATAGTTAGTTCACACGCTAGTTCCGGAATATTCCGGACAGATATAGGTTAAAATGCCGTGACATGATTCTGTAAATTCTCAACTTGCGAAGATTTTTGTACTGGAACCGTAAAAATATGTAAAAGAAGATTAGTTAAATAAATTGTTATTTATCTTGGCATATGCTGGCTGAAATATTAACACGAGTATTTTATGCAAAAAAGAACCAAAAGACATAATATTTAGACTAAAAATCATGTGTTTGTGTTTTTATACAAGACACCAGCAACATGCGTATAAAAATATAAGATGAAGACGTCACTCTCAAATCAAAGATCGTATATGAACTTTGTATCATCATTATGGTGCTTCGAAGCAACGCACTCAGAATTTAACAACCTCCTAAATTATAAAACAAATAGAAATGTGTGTAAATTAGCGAGGCGTCAGGTGATAATCAGAATGTTTTTCAACATCAACCAATGGTCTATTGCTAGTTTATTAGCCACCATCGGTGAATTGAATACCTATGGACATAGCGTTTTCGACGACCGTCATCAGTGACCTTCCAAGATTTTTGAAGAAAAGAGCATTTAACCAGGTTACAGTAACGATTACGTGTTTTGGTTTATCTCAAACAAATAAAATACAGCTGTAATCACTGTGCTAAATATTTAACAAAGGCTTGAAAAAGATTATCTATTACATCTTTCTCTTGTTCTTTTCGAGTCGATGCATCGTGGTGAAAGGATAAGTCAGCTAGACTCTGAATTACCGAGTGCTAGCTGTCCAGGGAGCACCGGCCGTTTGAAATCGCAATACGATTTATGCTGACACCTCTAGGGGAGGCTCCTCCCATGCTCCTTGCATATTACAAAATCAAAAATCTTGATTTACGTATCCAACCAACATTGTGCATATTTGTCGGACTTCTTTTATTTATTCTTCCCGTCCTTGCTTTGTGTGTATAAACAAAAACACTACATCGAGTCTAAATATAGTCAATACTTTCTCGGATATTTGGCATCGTGAGTCGAAAACAACGTTGGATGTAATCACCGAAAGCAAGGCACTCTATAAACTTTATTGTACATGCTTGGAGAATACTGCTCATAAATATTTTAGACTATAAAGTTGAAAACGTTTCTGAGAGGAACCAAAAAGAAGAATGGAAGGAACAATCGATACTAACAACAGCATGCAGCACCTTGAGTTAACTGTGACATAAATAAAGGAGAAAAGCTCTACATACGCGACAATGCCTGCTTGTTACAAAGTTGCGATATTCAACTACATGACATTATTCGGGACAAAATATATTATCAGCAATTAACTTTGTGATTTAAACGTTGGTTCTGCACGATACACAAACTGAAATTGTGCTACTAGGTCGTCGGTGTGTAAATTTAAAATGTTCTACTGCGAAGAAGTCTCGAATAGAGATGATCACGTAGGCATTATCTTTAATTGCAGTTTTTTGAAGCGTTTTGATTTATCTAGCTTATGATTTAGATAGGCTTTCTTCGCAAATTTATTTGCGAACTTTGTAAGTTTTTGGGCCTTACGGTAAATTTTAGTAAGTATTAATGAGAACTAAGTCGGTTCAAGTCGAAAAGTAAAACTTTGTACTTGACCTAAGATAAAGTAAATAAATGTGTTGGTTTCAAATGGTTTTGCTACAACATCCCCTAAAATTGAAGTTTCATGTAAGTAAATTGACGGTTTAAGATCACATGACCGGTTTTATCGAAGAACAGAATCTGTTAGCTAATATGTGCAGCTATCCGTTAAATCCTAGGAAGTAGACAAAAAGACGCACGGATTAGGGTCAGATAAAAGAAAAGTCAAAGGCCTCGTCAATCTTCAATATCTGCCTATCAGAAGTAATTTTATCTGGTTTCTCATAATATTTTTACTGTTGCATATCGCTATCAATGTTTATGGGTTGACGTATGATGTGCGTAAGCGTGTCGCGATCGCACGACCTGGCTTCTTTTCCTATCTTCCGTTGGCGTAAGTGACTAGAGACCGTCGGAGTAGAACTTGGCAAAGCGTGCTTCACAGGTAGGATGATTAATCGCATCGCTGGGCCGCACGTCAATGTATGTTAGTCGTGTAATTACTCAAACATTTAAATTGATTACTGCTGGAATTATAGCCGACATAAATGTTGATACACGAACGCAGTTTTTTAAGTGTCGTGAAAGAAAATAAATTAAAATTTCAGCAATTAACCCTTAGTAATTTTCATGTTTCTTAACTCCTATGATGGTAGTTAGATTACAAGAAAACTTTATCCCACGCTAAAAGTTTATTTTTCTACAGATTAATAAAGAGCTTATAAATAAAGACGGTTCTAATTATAAGCTATCCAACAGTAGCTCTTGTTTTGCCTATTACTCTTGCATGCCTTCACAAAAAGCGGCATACCCCAAGGATCGGTATTGGGACTTATATTGCCAGTTACAAGGAAATATGAGAATTGATATATTTTTGAAGAACATCTTTTTATAGGCGTTCTGTAAAAATATTAAAAGCACAGTCAAAAGCTGATGTCTTGTACCAACTCGCAAGTCTCCACGCGGTCCATTTGATGGGTGTAGGTAGGTATTTGCCGACAGGAACTTTGATAAGGGAGCCTATTGCGTATATTATTGCAGAAAAACAAATATTTAATTAATATTACACATGTTATGCCTACTGCTCGCTAGTTATACCTACGCCCGATATAGAATGGATCATTTACGCTGATGTTCATGTTTATATGTGTTTTATGGGATCGAAGGTCTACTTTTCAGATTGTTAGTACCGCTGTTTTTAAGAAGGGTAATTTAGTAGTTATCACTGTTTTCATTTGAAACAGACATGCCACAAAAGACCCACGTAGGTATTTCTTCATTTATATGGTTGACATATAAACGGTGAAACTGAAAGTTTTATACCAAAAAATGTAATGTAGAATAACATACAAATTTAGAATATCTTATTTAATTTGCCTACTCAACAGTTGATCTAGTAACCGAGGTGACTTTTTTCCGTTAAGCATATAAAAAGTCATTATAATGCTCTATCAAAGAGAATCTCATTGAATTAGTCTCCACAAAGCACTTGCTTTGTAAACAATCGTTTTCTTGGCAATCAATTTTTATTAAAAGTATATTAGATGCAAAAAAAATTGTGCTAGTTGTGAGAAGAATTCTAGACTAAACAATGAGTTCGTTGCATGTGTGTCTTAGGCTGGCCACACATACTTAAGACTGTTTTGCTTCTGTTACCCCAGTACAAAGATGTGCGTGAAAATCTGAAATTGAATCATAACGCAAAAATCAATTAAAGCACCACGAGCAGAGGGTCGTGCTATATACCCAAAAAATAAAAAATAAAAGTAAAAGCCAGACAGTTAAGAATTACAAATACGACATTAAAAAAAACCAGCCAAGTGCGAGTCGGATTCTCACACGGTTCCGCATCATAAAACGAAAAAACCACGTTTCTTGTACGGGAGCCCCTTTAACTTTTAATTTAATTTAATTTTTATTATTTGTTGATAGAGCGGTAATAAAAACACACACTCTGTGAAAATTTCAACTGACAGATGGACAGCCGAGGCTTAGTAATAGGATTGTTACCCATAGAGTACGGAACCCAAAAAATTAAGCAAGATGTCAACATCTTGCTTAATTTTTTTTGTCGACAACTAAACATTTTCATCGTATGTATCGAGTTCTTGGCGAACGCTTTTCGACTATTTTCAGGCTCCATGAATTTAAATCATCTTCGTCTGTTGCAAGCCTTTCCGTAAACTTGTGTAAACTGTTAATTAGCTTGCATTTCGTGGTTGACTCTGCAGTCTGCATGCCTAGTGCGTCATATGCCATAGCAATAATCCTAGTCATAACTATGCTCGCTTATGTCCCTACTACGCCAATCTGAGCTAAACACATGATGTATTTATTGACTCCAAATTAATGATTCCATTAAACTCCAGACATAACGCTCCTTTGATCACACAGTTTTATGGATTTGATGAAAAATGTTTACGTTTACGGGTTTTATCTCTGTAAAATGTTGTGTTTTTAACCCATTCTAAACATTTATTGAATCAATGTCTATTTACTCAACTCGATCATAGAGTTCACCAAAATCACCAAAGTGCGATTTGCCAAATTTCTCCAGTTTTGTAAATATACGTTTGGCTTTGGCGATTATTTCTCATTAAATCTGTTTTATGGCTCAGTCCACGAAGAAAACTGTTGTTTTGAAAGCCATTCACAGACAAGGCCCTATAATTAATTTGTTACATATTTACTCTTTACCTATGTATATTATGTACATTGTGCCTACAGAGATTGTTTATGCTAATACACGAACAGGTAGGATTGGATTATTTAATTCCTGTTTACTGCACTGAGCGCAGCCTTCAAAAAGTAGAGATAGTTTCAATGCCTAGTCTATTTTGAGTACGTTAGTAAAACTAGGAGTTAAAAGATGCAGCAGTCCCGTTTTTACCGACTTCACGAAAAGGAGGAGGTACTATGTTCGGATGATTGTATGTTTTTTTTTTTGTATGTTTTTTCATCGAATACTCCGCCAATTGTCGACGGATTTTCAAAATTCTTTTTTTGTTCGAAAGTAGATAGTTCTGAGGTGGTCCCACTGTCACCAAGTTAGGATCTGATGATGGAATCTTAGAGAAATCGAGGACAAACCTCAAATTTTATAGGCTTACTTATTTATTTTTCGCATATTTTATGAAGTATCTTGTGTATTTGCGTATGGTTGTCACCATCTCAGATAGCTGGGCTGATGATGGAAGGTACAACTCCTTAAAAGTAAGAAGTTACTCGAACAGGCAAGGATTGTTTTAGTAAATTGTTTTGATGTTTGATAGGGCACTTGCCACATTTGGTCATCAAGTCATGACCTGATGCTGCAGAGTACCTAACTCCTCGACAGCTAAAAGCAGATATATCGTGTTTAGGCTCATTGAAAAGGGCTCGATGTGTGAATAAACGTACTGTTAATGAGGAACACCGAAGTACATAGATACCTAATGCTGAAGCCAGGAGCATCAGACAAAGTACAAACCTTGAAATTACAGCACCGTAGTCGTGTTTGGGCTCATTTTAAACAGGACTAAATTTTAAGTTCAATGCAATGTTGACACAAGTCTGGCCTGATGCTGCAGCCTGGATTATCAGCATCTAGTCTAAAAACTAAGAAATACTTCTTAAAGTGAGCTTATTTTGCGACTTTTTCTTCTGTATAATTATTAACCGACTTCAAAAAGGAGGTTGTTAGGTATGGGGTACCACTAAAAAGTGAAAAATAAAAAACTTTTTACAAAAAAAATACAACCGACTTCCAAAAAAAAAACATTACAAAGCAAAAAATAACTTTAATTTCGGAAGTCGGTGTCAAAATACGAAGAAACTAACAGAAACACCTTTTTGGAAGTTGGTTGTATTTTTTTGTAAAAAGTTTTTTTTTCACTGTTCAATTCTGCAGCTGTTTATTCTTCTATGTTTATTGATTGGTTTGCGTTTCGCCTGATAGTAAACGACGATGTGGCTGATGACTTTTATTTATTTTATTTTTTTGCTTGGTGTTGATTGTTTAATTATAGTAGGTATATATTTTATTAAATTATAAGTATTTTTCTGTTTTTGCATGCCATAAGGTAGAGTGTATTGGAACTGTGTTTTTTATAATAACTTTATCTTATTTTATACCCACATTCAATGCAAAAAATATATATATTTATGATGGAGCACACTTACTTCATCATTTCAGCGAATTGCCGTCTACTGCTGAACGTCAGCCTCCCCAAAGAGCGTCAACCATCCCGGTCTTGAGCAGTCCGTATCCAGCCGATGCCAGCCACCTTCTTTAAATCATCGATCCAACGTGCCGCAAGGCGGCCCACACTACGTTTGCACATAGGTACGCGGTCTCCACTCTAACACATGTCTGTTCCATCGACCGTCTGTCCGTCTAGAACGCCTTTTTTATTTGTGATGTGTTTGCTCTTGACTCTAGTATAGGTCAGAGATGACAGAGACAAAGTCTACGATGGAGCGAGCTTACCCAGAAGTAGCCTGTTTACTCTAACTTTTAAAAGATTAGGGTTCTAAGCGCTAGTTTGGAAGTATTATATACATATACCTATATTCAATGTTGTCTTAAAGCATAAACACGTATTGAGTGTAGATATGTATGAGTGGAATGTCCTGTCCACCATGTTCCCGGTGGCGCATCATCGCACTTCAAACCGGTGATGGCACGGGCTTGACGGATTTTTTGTGACGAAAGTCTACATTTCTGTATTCCTATGATTTCAGACCTTGCTGTCAACTTTGCGAACTACATCTAGCCATTCATCGTCATTATGTTCACCAGCATTCTCATAAATACGTCATTAATTTCCAACCAGTTCTACGCCGCAACCTAGGACCGCTAAATCGTGCGTAAAAAGCACATAAAATAGCAATAAATTAACTTTGTATTACCCACCGACACTTTAAGATCATGCCTTAAGGCTCCGTTATCATTCATAATATCAGGTGGACTACCCTGGTCCGCTGTTAATTATATAATAGGCCTCAACCATGACGGCATAGTGTACCGTTAGCAAATTAAATTCAAGTACCTATACTTAAACAGCTCTTGAACATGTTTGTATCAAATGCCACAATATTTCTCCAAGTTAAGAATTTTGTTGGATTTTGGTTGATATGAATGAAACAGCTGACAAAACAGTACTATGTAGGTGCTTAGGTTAGGTATCGTGAGTTCAATGTATCTGTATATGACTCAACATAACTGGTTTCAGCTGATGGCAGCAATTCAGTTCTGCTTGTTATGAAAATCGTAAGCTAGCGGATAGTATGTTGGTGTTTATTTTAATACTCGATTGGTGTATAGTCTTGTACGAATAGAATTCATGTTAGATATAATTAAAGTCTGTTTAATTTCAAAAGCGTTGCTTGAAGTACTGTCAATCAGATCAGATAACACTTCACAATTTATGATCTCATCGATCACTTACTGTTGTTCCAAGTTTAAAAGCGTGTCGTTTTTATTTCTAACAGTAGACACCTTAAGAATCAAATAGAAACTAGCAAGCAGCTATTGGGAATGAACAGGCAAATACATTTCACAGAAAATTTAAAAAGCTAATGAAGATACCGATACCGTAATAAAATCCCGACCACTACTCATTTATGTTTTTTTTACAGAAAACCCGATTCTTCCGCGCTAAAACCACCAGTCAATCTTGAACGCATTCCAAGATGAAAATTCTTTTATTCCGGACACACACTCAGACCGCTTTTCTTTAAAGTGCATTCTAAAAAAAAATCTTTCCGAGATAGTGACACATGACTCGTTAGATAATACGATGATACAGAATATAAAAAAACTATGTCGTTCTAGTAAAGAAGTCCGATTCGCACGTCACTGATCGATATTAATTTCAAGGTTGCAATATAATGGGGACAGACAGACGTAAAACTGTCTGTGTCCACACAGCAGTTCTGATATAGGTGATAATGACGATGCACTTGTCAGCCTTCCTTGCCATGCAACGGCTGATGAAATCGCAGAGAACTGCTGAACCAAACTAGATCTTACTGGATAAAGTAATGATGAGACACCTGACGTGACCGAAAGTGACTTAGCTAAGGCTTAAACTTAGCTAAGCATAAATACTGCAAATATTTTTTAATTCGAACCAGAGATTCTATTCATAGAACTATTCGATTGGGCTATTTATAATGAAACGATTAAATATCGTCAAAACACAATTTTCGAAGAGACACTCAGACGTCATAGATGAGCCAAATATTTACCAGGAAGCAATCGCAAAAAGTAGCGAACAGACAAGATCTTTAGAATATTCATGATATCGCCACGTGGTTTCTTAAAATAACTTTATCGAAGTTTCTAGAAACAAGACAACATTTCGCTTTTCACCTCTATGAATATATTTTCACGCTATTGCCGTTCTAATGGTGGCCAAAACTTCAAGAGTCTGGTAAAGCGTTACAACCGCTTTCAGCCACGTGTTTGGTACAAAGATGGCGTAAGACTAATTTGCCTTTAGAGTAATGAGTATTCGGAGAAATTTTGGTGTATAATTGTTTTATGTTGTTCAACACGCTTTCATTTCCACTGCCAAGCATTTTGTCAAGTTTAAGACCAAAGTGACAAGTGATGGCTTTGACATCATCGTTGTGAAAATGGACTGCGCGTTTGAATCTGAATAAACATAAAGCTACATAACATTATTTATTTTACAAGTGTACAATAATATAACTGCGGTTTTTTGATACTGGTCATTTTGTGGTTCGCTAAAATGTTGGTTATTTACACCAGCAATTTAGGATAATTGATGCCTTGTGGGACTTATTTATATTTTTATAAGTCATTATTCTTGAGGACTTATTTCTTAGTCAATGTTTTTAATTTCTTCTATATCAATGCTGAAATTTTCCTCAAACAGTGAAAGCAATGTTTCAATATAATCAATTTTCGGAAAAATCTTAGACGTTATTTTCTGTCTGCATTGTTTGTCCGTCATTATAACACGTCAGCATTAAAGTTAACATTGCGTTTGGCAGTGGCATGATGTATTAAACACCCATAAAATCAATATAGGTACGCAGGAATTCTGTGAATAGTAATTACGGTAAATAATACAAGGACAAGTAAATACGACAAGTTATTATTGAAGCAGAACCATGATCAAAATACATGCGAGCAACTGTAAACGAGAATTTTATTCTGACAGAAAGCATTTGTCTTGATTGGCAAAATCATATTTTTAGTTGTCTCTTTGATCTGATCTAGTGGCAGCGACCGAGTATGAATGCAGTGCAGACCTTGAGGTCTCAGCCACGAATCAGACATTGGTCATTCAAATAGACAAAATCTCATTTACAGCACCAGCGTTGGAACTGTGCCCAGTAAAACCAGATAGTACTTATTTATAACATGGGAAAACCTAAACATCGTTTTGTCTTCAACGATAGTGAATTGAGAAAAAATACTTTCCCTCAATCAACTTTTACGAGACGAGTGGGATGATACTAATGTTTTGTTTTCTTTCAAATTTAGACCAACGTACTATGCTAGAGTTTACGGAAACCATTCCAAAACCAATGAAAAACAGACTTGGATAATTTTAGTTCGGAGATCTTAAAGTTCATGAAGAGGCTAGTTAGTAATGAGTGGGTAGTTATGTAAACATTACACAGTTGCAATTGGAGACAGCAGAATACTCGGTAATACATAGATTCCATATGGCATCTTAGCGGCGAACGCTGGCAGTGTGCCAACACCTTTCGCCAGGTCATTCTCTCAAGAAAGCTGCCTGGAATAACTGACGCAATGTGTCTCGAGTCTACTCCTATTTGTGCAATTAAAAACCGCGTGGTTCGCACCGGGAATCAAATCGATGTCTGATTTTTGTTTTATTATTAACAGGATAGCGCTTGGATATCTAATGGCCAAGTTAGATGTGTCATCACATCAGTACCACAGACCACCTTTTTATCTCCCATGGTTCCCATGGTTTCTCATCCACATGTTTTCCATAATTTTACAATCCCTGCACAACGAAAGTGTTCCTAAAACGGTTTGTCCACCATGTAACGGTCATCGCAGTTCGTCTAAAAGTGATCAAGACTACGAAAATATATGATGATTGTAATCTTAACAGCAGATTAGATGAAGTAAACTGATGCGTCAGTCTGACTGGCACTGGTGACTCAAGAATTTACTGACATTGGGATAACTGCCACTGAGTGCCGTGTGCTAGTTTGTAATTGATAAAAATAGTTCACTCTATTCTTTTGTTTTACGCGCCAGTCAATTGTTTCAAAGAAAACTCTTTTCATGATAATACTGGCCTTGAATTTTTACAGCTACAATAAATGATTTTCTATTTATGTGTGGGTATATTCACCTATTATTTTTCCTGTCACCTATGAAGACAGTTCCAGGAAAATTGTAGACGTTCTTAGCCAAAATTCAACGGCAAATCTTTACCATTTCAACGGAAAATCAAGTATTAAAATTGTGTATAATTACAGAGATCAACGTTTGAAAATGTGGAATTAATTAGGAGCAACGGTTTGTTGTTATTAAAGAGATGGAGATATATCTTCCGGTCTAGAGATGTTTGAGCTTCATAAGATGTCCGCAGATATAAATAAATGGAAGAGAATATCCGGTGTACTACTTATCTGTAATTGCTGCAAGCACCGGATCAATATTTTCAAACGTGAAGTGCCTATACAATTTTTTTAGTAGTTTTTATCGAAACAACAAACAAATTTTTTTTTAGTATCCTGTAGATTTAAATTAGGTTCCAAGAATGAGAGAGCATTTTGACGAAAAACAAATAAACCTGAATTTTGTACAAGGGAAAGAGCTGAGAGAATAAATATTATGAAATATGACTGAGGAAAGCACTGAATATTTTTTCTATCAATAGCAAGTTAAAATACCTTAGCCTTGCCTTTTTCATTTAAAAATTATTTTCTAGTTTGTGTATTTAATAATAATTTTGAGTTATAAATGACTATTTACCTATATTTGTATGCCACAAGGCCGAACATGACTGATCTTTTTTTTCTTCTATACAACTTGCATTCATTTTATGTATACTCATGTCTCTACAAATAAACGTCTTGTCTTGTCTTGTTTTACCTTATTTATCATACTCCTATCAGAATTCCCAATTGCTACCTATAACATGGCAATCTTTCAGTCAAGAGTGAATTAGTAACTTCTTGGCAAGCGTCCTCATTATCATCTACGTCATCGCTTACCATCAGGGGAGATAATGGTCAAACAGAAGCCTATCAATATTAAAGAGAGCCTAGTAAAATTAAAAAAGTACACAAAAGTGAGACAACACTAGAATATCATCTAGGTATAAAGACAGCCCTTTATTGGTCGTTTATATGTCTGTTAACGCTGTTAGTCACAACGCCATTGGTTGGTTAACGGAGAGATATACGACCGATAAAGTAAGTACCTCAGAAACTGGGCACTGTAGATTAAATCCTGCTACGCAGTAAGACGTAGTCAATATCAAAAGCGTTGCCTATATCAAAAGTACAACACCCTTTTCTTCGACGAATTTATGACCCGTTAAAGATAACACCGCTAATAAATATGCTAATTATATATGTTTGTTATACGAAACAAATATGGAATTTTTCTGTTACATAATTAAAAAGCAAAATACCAATCGGCTGGTTTATTTTTCTAAACACGTGATTTAATCAGCAAATTAACCAAATAACTAAACAACGAAATGATATTGCTATTAATATTCGATAAAGAGTCAATAAATCCGTCTAAGCTACGTGTATTATTTATCAGTATGTCATTAATTAACATGCCTAATCAACTGTGAGCGTCTACTGCGCAGTTACAGAACTCAGAGGAAAAAAATAATGTTTAACTTTACAAACAATGTATTACAGGCCATTTACACGTTGTTTTGCGGGGTTTAATTACTTCTAGTATAGTTAACATTATATTCCACTTATAGTTATTCTAATAATTAGTGTTGACGTTGACGGTGACGTCGTAACCACACCCCCGATACGCAAATACCTACTAGATCAAACGCCTGAGAAACGATTGCACTACTTTCAAACGACTTCAATTGTACAACTAACAAATTAGTAAACAAGCAGTTCCATTCGAATTTATAACATCTTATTACTCGATTCTGTCTCGACAATTTATCTCGCAAATCCAAATCGCACCGGTTTACAATCGTAATTGCCTACTCATTTAATAGAAGGCGACAATCAATCAGAAATGTGCTGATAAAATGAAGCTTAAGCTCTTGAATTTTAATACGAAATAAAATCCAGTTTCTCTCGACATGGAACTTAGATAACCTGCACTTGCATATAAAGATAAGTGCACACTGATGACGATTAATATACTAAAGTATCTTAATTGTGATGAAGTATCATTGGGCACTAGTGCTTATGATAACGAATATTTCTAACACGAGGAAGCTAGAGATGTTCTAATATAATGTTAGTCATTATAAATTGGCACCATCGTCAGAGCATCCATGTCATTTAGGTACATATGAAACACATTATGGTGGATAGTGTAACAAAGTACGTTAGTTGTGTAGCCGGCTTTAGAGTTATATTTAGTCGCGTTTCGAATCCATCCGCTGCGCAGTTCGTTATTTTAGTTGGAAGAAACAGCTGACACATGGCAACATAGATCACGGACGGATCGCATCTCGCCACATGGCCGGTCAATATCAGTTTTTTTTCTCTTACACCTCTTAGTTTTATCGTCGTTCGGAGACTTTATTGATTTATACTGAGTAGCTCAGAAGATATTAAAAGTGTTTTGAACTGGTGAACAGCGTAAAAACATGTGAGACCACATAAAATCGTTTGAAACTTGCGGGTAACCGACGAATCTCGAATATCTTTCAACATCCAATCTTTTCATTTATTATTTTTACTCCTGTTGTGACTGCGACCGAAAAGCGAGACATTACTCCGGTGTGTTTTCCATGTTAGTTTTAATCCGTGGTTATTCAAGTTGTAAACGTCCCTTTAAGCATATTGGCCTGTTTTACTTCCGCTGTTCTTTGGTTGCTGATTAATATCGTAGCGGGATCTTAGACAGTTGAATCGTTTGTACAGGACTCGTTGAGCTTTATTTCTACGGCGCTTTTCTTGTGGTAGCCTGTTTATTCTGGCTTTCAGGTGTTGCGTTGTTTGGGAATTGTAAGAGCCTTGATCCGGTGTTTTATCTATCACTCCAAGTTCTTCAAGATGACATTTGATGTGTTGCATTAACAAATCTTAAATAAATGTGGGGAAAACCCTGTAAAGTTCTACGAAAGCCTGGATGGTCTCCAAATCATGCTACGTGAACTAAATGACGCAACCTCGAAAGTAGGCCTAACGATGAAAAGTCTAAAGTGTAAGTCTAATTGCGTGCACAATGTGTTCATCGCCAAATTTTCCCTGAACATATAACTCGTAAATTCTCCATACTAAATTATTTGGCAGCAAGAAAACTCAGACATCAAGTCCTCTTGATAAATGTTGATTTGAAATAGGATAGATTATAAAAAGAAGAGTGCCAAAAAACAAAGGAAAGATCAAAGGACCGCGTTGATGAGAAAGACGGTGAAAAGAAGGTAGGAGGAGCAAGACCAGACGGTGTGGCGACCAATGAACGGGGGAAGATGCGTAGGACGACCAAACAACTAGATGGGTTGACGACTCCAGACGAGTGTAGGCTACGCATATGAGATTAGCACGGAATCCCCGTGGTTTGTGTTTGGGCCAGCTTCCTACAAGAAATTAGATATTAACTGCAGTCGTGTCTGAACTGTGTAACCCAAACATTAACGCGCACACCAAAAGCAAAACGAAAATAAAATTCATATTAATTACTTTATTCTAGTCCTCTTTAATTTTTTGTACCCAACCATTGTTTTGACGCGTCTGTAAAAAAATTTAAACTAACGTAAGAGTCTTAGCTACATTATCATGAGTGATGCGACGTTGTTTTCGCTAGTTTAACCCTAATTACTATTTTATCTTTCTTGAAACATACGATACGTCTTACGTCTATGTTTGACTAGTGATTAATTACAACAATTTGGGGACAAAGAGTCTACTGGTGATCATTTACGGCGAACTTCTGAAACCGAAATTGTAAATATTTTATTAGTTACAAGTCACTAACCAACAGCAAAGTCGATACTTCTGGAAGTGTCAATAGTTGAGTCCACTCACTATGATGAAATCGTTGGAAAATCGAACGAGGAATGCGCGAACGATCCATTATACATACAATAATACGAATTAATGAGGAAATTGTGTGACTACAAAACATTATGCGTGTGCATAACTTCATTAATTAAACTGTGATTCACCAATGGGAAGCGAGCAGCTGTAGGTTATAGACTGTCACACACCCTCCCTAGTCAAAAAGTTACGTGAGTCACAATTAGCAACCCTTTGTTCGGTTCAAATGTCATGGAAAATGTTCAATCGTGCGTGACCGAAGCTGACGTGGACCTAACTTTGTCGGTACACGTTTACCGTTCGTAACCTAGACTTTATAACTAGCAAATTTTTAACCACACACGTCAACTTTGATAAGTGACACATCCATGAAGTCCATTGTCTTAACTGATTTGCATCAAGGTATTAATAAAACTCACATTATATTACCTAGTAGATCCATCCACTTTAATATATCATTCAGATATGTACATAATTGGTTGCTATTTGACACGACTTTCGTGACTAAACATAATGTAAATGGATTAGTCACAAATACTGTTGCTATTGTTACGTCTGTCGCGATTATACAAGCGACCAATGAGGCCTCCCCGGCTTGGAGGAAGTGAAACCATTTAAGCGAGTTCATTAATTAGTGAGGGATACCACGGTTGTGTTAAACAGCAGAGCTGGAACCGAGCCAGTGCGTTCATTTGCCGCTGCCGAGTGTTCGTCCGCGCACCTCTCGCACCGTGATCACTTAGGTCGAGTGAACGAGAAGCGAGCTGTCATGCCATCTTGTTTGTATGGTTTGACAGCTCACTTGTCGTTCAAATCGCCTAAGTGTTCACTTCGACATGTTTATAGAATTTCACTGCAAAACGTTATCAATTCTGGTAACCGTTTCCAAGTAACGAATCAACTGATGTTTCCATAAATTGCTTTTCACTTTTACAGCTATTTATTATCCAATTTATTCAACATGCAATTTGCATGAGCCGCTTACGTGCAGAGCTGTTATCAAGTCCCTTGTATTCCTGTACATTTGAACAGCAGGATAGCCGATAACGTTAATTCCAACGTTGGCTGATTGGCCATAAGTTAGTTATCTAACTACAATCTCCGTCTTCCTGGCCGGTCCAACCTGTGCTACCGGTGGCCGGTCCGCTCGCAAATGGATCACGCCTATAATTTGTTCCGCAGACTTACATAGCGTTGTAGCCAGCGCCATTACTTTATTTACATAGCCGGTCTAACCTTGAGAGACCGAGCATTTAATCGCGAAACTATCAATTACCAGACGTGACCGGTTTTAACACATACAAATCGGAAAAATGACGTAATCTCACATCCTGAAAATTGCATAAGAACCGGTCTGGAGAGAGACAATACGATACTCAAACGCCGAAAAAGGCGTTTCCGGTGATTATTGATATGGTCAGGTATAGGTAATTACTTCAGAATATTAATGCATCGTTTGTAAAATTTCGTAATTACTTCTGAGTAACATCGCATCGAAGCATGCATCCTTTCACCACAACGGTCTTACTGCATAGCGTAATAGCATGTACTTAACTTCCACTTACGGAGCTTAGAATGAAGTTAGGCATGTCTATGCAGTAAAGCTCTGTGGAATGATCTTGCTTCGCATTCACGTTCATCTGAGTGCAAAATGACTTCTAGCGATCGTGATACTATGTACAAACAAGGTATGTATTAGTGAGTTGGTGCAAATATTTTAGGTGTGTCTTGGCTTAGACATTGCCACTAGTATTTAAACCATTGTGGCTATAGGTGTGCCACCTAGTTGGATTGAGAGCGTACTAAAAATATCTTTGTTGCTTTGACTGACACAAAATCTTGGTCTGATACGATAGTTTAGGTTCTACACTATAGTTATCATTTCTTGGAAATCCCGCCGTTTCTTTCTGTCTCTGGATCGAATCTAAAGTCTAAAATCGAAAAAACAGAATCATGCCGACCGTTGCTGTCCGTGTTTAATTTACGGGCGACCTTTCTACGGACAATACCAAGCTAACTTCCAAGACAGTTTTAAAATACCTCGAGGCTACAGATAACGGCTTCATTATGTACCAGTAGATGTAAACGGCGCTTAACATTGTTGCACAAGAGGTTAACGGAAGTGCGCTCACTGAAAGAGCTGTAGCTGTCGTAGCGATGGATGAGTGTTTTTAAAAAACACGTTCGCACAAAGGGAAAGTAGCGACCGCCTAGTAACAAGGCACAATAATCGGTTGTGCGTGCAATTCCACACAGCCAGTGGGTCACGCCTTCCGTTACGGCTTGGAGCGCAGACAAAGGGCGACCGGGGGACACACCTGTCCTGCCAGCTCTTTATTATTTCCAACTAAATTGCCTCAATCAGTTTGCATGATGTCCCCGTTGCATTTATTGAAAGGAAAAGTTATAATCACGCTAACATCAGTTTGTGTTGATGCAAATATATGCAGTGCATAATTATCGTTCTAGCCTAATGAACGCGTTAAAAACTTCACTATCTTGCTCATGAGGACTACTTCTTTCTTTAGTTCCTTGCATATTTATGAGGAATACCTCGACCCAAGTTCTGACTGAGTTTTTATAGTGTCCTCAGTTGCAGTAGTAGCATTGCTGTTGGCAAATGCAGCTACATAGACAAATGGTACGGAATGTTTTGGGGTGCATAGTAAAAAGGCCAAGCGAGCCGTTAATATGCACGCAATCGCTCGAATAAGGACTGAAGGTGCTTAGGTAATCATACAGATTTAACTCTGCCTAATTAGTATGTACATCTTATGCGACGGTTCAACGATGATAAAGATAAGAAAGAAGTAAACACTTAATAAGAGCCTTATCTTAAGCCTTAAGATTTGAGAAGCACACGCCATTATCAAACAAAATTATCTGAAATATCTGGAAGCTTTTTCCTTTTCTCTTAGTTCTATAACCCGCAGTGCCGTCATCTAGGAAAGCGTTCTTTCACCTTCAAAGAGAGACATAAAACACGGTGGATGAAGTCCAGAAATAAGTCCTAATAGATACTTGACAGGCGAGCGTCAGCCCGGAGCTTTGACCGACTGTGTGCGTCAGCGGTTTTGTGTTCGCACGGAAATAGCGCGATCTATGAAATCTTTGGCACCGTATACCTTTGCAGGAGACAAGAGCTCCTAATTCCAACTCGCCTTTATGGCCGGGAGAAGCATAAATCTTATTTTTAACAAGTTTTTAGTACCTACTGATACGTAAAGAGACCATATTGGTAGTGCTTAACTTTATTTTTACGCAAGATACCAAGTTTAGCGCAGTTGCCAGTTAAAGACGTGTGTTTCCCAACTTTACTTAGGAAAAGATGTTCATATCGTCTAAGTATGTGGAAAATTTATCGTAAGTACATAATTAGTTTAAAAATAAATTTTGCCTTATCTGATATTTCCATGGAAACAGTTTCATAAGAGATCGTTGGACAAATAAACTAAGTTGTGTAAGTATAACTTACCTGGGAATTTTGTCGTAATAAGTATACTTCGTGCCACAATGGCTATCTAAGGTAGGACACTATCGAATACGGAATACGCAGCGACTGGAGCAGTTTTAAGTACCTGAAAAAGATGCATTAGAATGTGAATAACTGGTATATCCCATTTTTCTTCTTATTTGTTTTGCCAGATCTATAAGCAATAAAAATTTCATAATAATAATTAAGTATTATCAGTCCACTAAACCACCCAAACCCATAGCGTCTCATTTTTTGTTTCCATATTCTGCAATACTTAGTACTGCTCAAACCGGGGATTGTCCTTGGGAATACTTTCATCAGTGCATACAGGGATAATCGCCGGTTGGTGCCCCATCACATTTGAAATGTCTAACGGGGCCTCTGCGAGTTGGTTTCGGCCCCTCGTACGCCTACCAAAGGACCGGGTCTCCAGGGACCCGAGAAAGAAAACAAACATCAAAATTAAGTATGTCCTTGTTGATATTCCACCAATTCGCACTAAGCTTTCCCAAACGTCTTTTATAAAATGCGCAAAGCAAAGGAGTGGAACTCTACGGTTTCAACCAACTATACGTTTATGTATATATGTACACAGAAATTGTGTATTGAAATGTTTACTTAAACAATGAACGGAAGACAGTTTCATCCAACTTGACTTTATTTTGGTGACCCAACGGGAGGCCGCCGGACGCAAATGGAGTTGACGCAAATTTAAAATGAATTGGGCAATCTTCCAACAACGGACACCACCTAAACTATCAGAATATTGTATATAACCCTATAATAAATGTTTAAACTGCACACATATCCTGATTATAAAGTAGGTATGTCTGCCTACATGAGTTCCATTTTAACAGCTAGTCTTCCGCGTTTCGTATTCTCGTCATTAAATTACTCAGACAAACCAATTGCCAGCGAAAACCACGTGTTGTCGCAGATCACTGTAGGAAACGTTATTATAAAGTTAGTTTAATATATTACCTATATCAAGAGAAAATAGTGCTGTTTTATCGTAGAAAATGGCGGCTGCGTCAATGCGGATATTAAACACGCATGAATCGAGCACAAATTGTAACAATTGAACAGTTTGTTTTGCATTTTTATCTCTGATCATTTGTGAATTCACGCACAACGAAAAGCGCGTGGCAAACTGTAAACATTGCGAAAAATCAGAGAAGAAGCAGACTGCGCGCAAACGACCACGTAGATATAAATTAAAATAGATTTGGCTAGGCGCCGCGTACGCCGGTGCGCTAAACAATGCTGGAAACTAGGTCGACAATCTGTTTACCGTGTCAAAAATGCGAACAATCTGTTTCAGGTCCCCGCCACCACATCTGGTAGTAATAGAATAGGCATTTGATATCGGTATTCAATTACTTACTTACAATTTGTGTTAGACTTGTCGGTATTGCATTTGGAGCAGCTTTTAGCGTATCTGGTCCACAAAATAGATTTTGTAAATTAGCGTCAATCAACTAGAAGACTGATATTATACAAAACCAGAGTAAGCCAACATAAACAAGTGGGCACAAGTGTAAGGTGGTTGGCCATGATCACTCTGCCTCCCACTCGGTGAACTCAAAACTTGAATAATGGCGCCACCAAGAGATTCATTGCTGCAAAATGTATGTAGGCAATTCTCGAATACATCGATACAGCAGGGTTAATTAATGAGTACCTACCTGTACAAAAATAATTCAAAGTGTTCACGGAATTCCTACAATGCTTGTTTTTCAGCAAGGAAGTGGAGAAGTGTCCTTGTCCGACTATCTTCCGTGTTAATTCGTCCACGAGAAAGTATTGCTCACGAATAATTCAATATACGACCGTCGAATACATTTAAGAGGCAATTAACATCAGGCAGTTGAATATAATGACATATTTCCGTAAGTCAGTACAGCGGATGGATCATGCGACGAGATATCCTACCTCCATATAGTCATGTTCATTAACACAGCAATACAACCAAGTTTTATTTATACTGATCTTATTGTACCTAAATCCGAAAACCGGTCGGAAAGCGAGTTGTTCATGAAAACTCGTTTTAGAGATTATGATTGGATACGGTCGCGAGTTCCAAGTTCCAAGTGATTATGGTCTAAGGCTCTAAGCTATTCAGGAGATAATTGAGTGTGACAGATAGAGTAGCGGTTAGATCAAGTCACACTTGATCGGATTTTGGTTTCACTCCGTGTTTATAGCGTGAAATCAATTAAAGATAATTTATTCAATGCTTGCTTTGCACATAATTACAAACTACAGACAAAAAGCGGCCCAAACGTTAACAAAAAGGAATCATGAGAAAAACCCACAGAATTTCCAAAATGTTTGTTGTTTTTTTGCTGCCTCGAAAACAAATGAATACAAGTCATTTTCCGATTAAGAAGTGTTAACTCATTCCGAGTTTATAGCTGCAATCATCCACCATCCACGTCAGAAGCTAGTGGCCATCTCTGAACTATTTATTTTGGTAATATACATAAGTATACATATCCAAAACGTTTTCAAGGGTACGGATGGGTATACAATAATACGTTTGCGCATACAAAATGGAACTGACACCAACCGTTTGACTTCAATTAACTTTTGCAAGTGAAAATTGTTATAAATGACAACGTGTTGCAGACCGAGAACCATACACAAATATACGTGTAGGTACCTAGGTACTTTTATTCTCGAAAGGTCTCAGAAGGTATCGGGAGAACTTCATTACTATGTATGAGATTCCATGTGATAGGATCAATGCTCTGGTCATTCCGTAACCCAGGATACTCAGAATTGAAAGGTCAAGGAAAAAAACCCCACGTAAATTAAGTATGGGGTTTGTCAGAAGATATTTTAGCGTCGAGGTTACTCTTCGTAACATTAGTGAAACAATGAGACTTTGGTTTAAGGACACTGGACAGTACACACCTGAAGAAATTTATCAGTCACAGGTAGAAACAACTCTTGTTCATACTTCTCTCTCACACAAAATTTTTGACTCCATCAACGTCTTCTTGCATACCTAGAGTCTCCGAACTTAATTCAGCAAGCAATCGATTGTAAACATCATACGTGGTAGTAACACCTGTAGGTATCATAACTTGTACCTATCTAAGTCACCCACCAGATAAGCATGGAAAATCGTTCTAAAAATACCACCAAAATATTTTAAACCAAACGTTTACACAGCATGTATCGATCTGGATGTAAAAGAAAACAGATGTTCTTAATTATTTATGTACATATCAGATGATTAAAATTTTCTGTTAGTCATAAAAGTAAGGTAAAATGATATGACTGTTTCACAAGTAGTCGCTTAGTTACGAGGGGTTTGTAACAATGATATTATAAGTAAAAAGGTGTAGATAGGTTACCTATACAACATTCGATCTTCAAAAACGTGAAACCTACGTGACGTGTGGCCGTTGACGGCGCAACGCGACACTGAGGTGAAGTGTGGCTAGTTAGCCACATTTTAACGTGTCGCTTGCTGAGCGCTTATAACCTATCTACACCTTTTTACTTTTAATATCATTGGTTTGTAAAGTGACAAATAGTCGTTAAATGATGCAATTTTCAACAATTCTTTACTCCTTATTCTTGTTTTGCCACGTGGTTTTTTTGGCACGTTAATTGTAGACATCTTAACAAGTCTTAAATGTATGATAATAACATACGGCTAGACACGGAAGATACTGGTATTCAGCTGCGCCCGGTTACACTGAAAGCTAGCCCCAGCATATTTGGAAAGGGCCCGATGACGAGACTCTGGGCTTATCAGGAAAATGTTGGACGAAAATTACTGTGAATTTCGAAGGGATCATTATTCGTAGCAACACTATGGTACGATTGTTTGACACTTAATACATTTTCTTGATAGAAAGGGACTACCCAAGCAAGAAATTGTATGGTATCTGCATCTCATAGAGATTCTAGGATTTAGTATTAGGGTTTGACGTTCAGTGTATTCACCTATTACATGTATTATCATACCACGCCACTCTACCGCCATCCTAGGACCCAGATTTATAAGTGCCACTTGTACAGCGATAACTGAACAACACCTTCCTGCGTACGCAGTAACTCCACCTCACCTCATACGCTTACATAGGTACATAAGTAGGATGTCGTATATAACGTGCGAATGTTCTACGATGTAGCTTGACAATAGAGATGGGATAGTGGTTCTACTCGACTAGCCGTTTGGACTAGTCGGCGCACTCGGCGCTCGAATGGCCGAATAGCCGCTTACTAAAAACCAACTATAAAATGTGGCCGGCTAGTCGACTTTTCCGACTAGTTTTTGTTTATCGTTTTAAAACATTTTGGTTTAAGTGACCAAATTAAAAAATATCCTTTGACAGCAAGCACAGTTCTTCTTAGTAAGGGTTATTTATTTTATTTCCTGTAGCTCTTTAAGTGCCGAAAAGGTAATCTATGCTAACCAATCGCCAACTAGTCGCTGACTAGGTATAAATGTGGCCGGATAGTCGGCTTTTCCGACTAGTCGGTCTCTCTCTAGTTGTAGTTCGTACGACATGACCTACGCACCGGAAGGCGCGCAACGAGTTGACTTGCTTTCAATGTCAGCCCTATTGTTGATGTTGATACAGCCTGACCTTGACTGCAGGTGAACTTTCGTGTGAAATCGCTCGAAAACAGTCGCAGGCGCCATGTATGACTCAACGAAGCAACACGTGTATTTTCTTAGGAGACAGTTTTAGTGATACGAAAAGAATTCTGAAATGTCTCATTCCGATTTCTTGACTGATTTTTCACTCTAAATATTTTGGTGACTAAAATTTTAAATAGATGCAAAACTGACACTACCTGTCAGTATTTCTCATTTTCGGAATAGGGAATATGCATGAAAAAAGTATTTATGATCTGAATAGTTTATCTAAAAGTATTCGAAAATATAATACAGACAGTGAAATTAGAATCTAAATTGCTCGAAAAACGAACGAGATACAACTATTTTAAAGAAATATATCTGTCCCTCTCGCGAAAACGTTGTTTTCTATGGCAGCTGTATAGTCGTCGTGTAATTTGACGTCACATTTCGTATCGGACTTCTCTTTCTAACTGTAGTCTTTGAAGCTTCATAACTTCATAAATGCTGAAGTTATTTAAAAAATAATTTCATGAGTGTTTACTAGACCTAGTAAGTATTTTATTTTGCAAATAAAAAAATCGCATGCATATTCCCTATTGTGAGTCTGAGTAATGTATTAGACGGATATGAAAAATTATAGCTAGATTTAATTTTATACTTATGACAAATGATTCTGAACTGTACGCCCATAACATAGTGTGATTTTTTGTGATCATGCGCAACAGAAAATCTTTTTACTAGTTGTCGAAGCTTTAAAAATAACTTTACCTACACATTTTTGACGAAAAAATTATAAACGAAGCCAATGAGGTTAACATTGAAGATAATTTTCTACTACGCGTTACATGCACGTCTCGTGTCTAAGTTTATTTAAACAATTCGTTAAAAATACTCTAGTAATGATATTAAATTTCTGGCAACGAACCTTATCACTCTCACGAGACAATTTCACACGTGATATAACTTCTTTTTCTCTAGCATAAACATAGCACAGATAATTGCATCGCTCAATGTCTTCTGCACCGCGCCTGTTCGAATCGTAAAATACTATTTTTATTTAAAACCAGTTGACGGAACAGCAGATCCAATCCTTAAAATATTTTATTTTGTAACTTGCTTTTCCTGCTAGTTTTGTTTTTTATTTTTATTTTTCTGTAGTACCGAAATAAATGACACTGATCAAAGTATTTATTATTGCATACTTTTCTGTATATACCGCGTGTATCTGACATCGACGCACAAACGATTTCCATGGGTCCAGGCGTCCAGGGCATGATGCTGGACACCCCAGTGTTGGAATTTTTCGTCGGTTCTTTTCTAATTTTTTCATTTTTTTCAAGAGTACCACAAATAGATATCAGCTCAGCAGCTGAGCTGATACCTATTTGTGGTTTTATTCAGATTGCTCTTTTTAGTGAAAGTAGTTAATTATTATTTTTTTATTAAAAATCTCATTGGGTTAGGTCAGAATAACGATTATGAGCAGTCTAAAGTAAAAAAAACCCTTGAAAAAAATGAGTAAAAAGCCGACGAAAAATTCTAAGTCTAGGGTGTCCAGAATCATGCCCTGGACCCATGGAAATCGTTTGTGCGTCGGTGTCAGATACACGCGGTATTTCAATGTTTTTCGCATATCATGAAGATATGCAAAAACTGAAATTGGAACCTGTAGCATAACAACTGCCTGAAGCCTACGCACTCCTGAAAACCGGCGACTTTCAATCGTTTAGTTAATTTCATCCACAAGAGGATTGTTTACTCCATATTTTGTGTCAACTAGATAATATTGCGCAGTTAAGTAACAATTTAAAGTACCAGAAGAATAAATCAGATAGAAACTGCTTCAAAACGAATAACAAAACCCTTTATTACGCAGGAAAACAACGGCTAGCAAAAAACAAGTAACTACTAGCAAACATCGAATCACGCATAGGGCCACGTGGATTTTGCACAGATAAGTCTGAGGCCGATAGGTACTTACACACATTTGTAACAGAGGTACCGAAACACGTTCGGCGGGATATTTTTGCACATAGCCGTGAGCCGCGTTCGCGACTCCACTAAACTGTTCATTTTGCAATATTGATATAACCTTGAACATCTCCATATAGACGAGTGTAGTGGGACATAAAGGCGCCTACAGATACGGCAGACTTTATCAGCCAACGTTAATTTTAGTCGGACTACAAAAAGTACCGGCGCACGGCTACAACTCTTTGATTACATAGAAAATATTTGGACAGCAAATACAAATTCTTATACGAAGTTATTGATGTGCGATTTTTCGCAAAAATAATTCGCAATGTCACCTACACGTGTTTGCCTATTCTCGTTAAAATTTTCGTATCGATTAATCAGTATTGGAATACTAATGTTGTTTTTGTCGACAGTGTATATCTACCAAAGTCTACTACGCACATAGCATCGGACCACAGCGGAAACTGGCAAAAAAATACTGCGTTGATGTTACGAAATACTTCATGTTGCTATACTACGCCAATTCTGCGTAGACCACGGTAGCCGGAATGATGGGTAGCAATTTTCGGAAAAACATTTTCCGCGTTGTTTGATTTTATTAGGTATGACTAATATTTAAAATAAATATATCTACTCATGAATTGTCGTCTGAATCACGTGTCTTACAAAAAATGAGGCGACATACCTACTGCCCCCACACACCTTGTGTCTCTCTCAAAAATTATGACATAACCGACTGGATACACAAGTTTTATTACATCGCATTTTTAAGGATCTAATATCTGTTATCAAATATTTAATTAACACCTTCATGAAAAGGTTAGTTACAACTCATTATATGTTATTGTTACCAACAACAATGATCTACTTGGCTCGTACTTAATTCAAAGAACTGAGTCACAGTTTATATAATATTTCTTGGTTATTAATGTTTAAGTATTTATTACACACGTACTTTACAAATAAATTAAAAAAAAATACTGGCCAAGTGCGAGTCTGACTCGCACACGAAGGGTTCCGTACCATAAACCTTTTATTTATTTGTTGTTGTAGCAGCAATTGAAATACTTATACAATTTGTGAAAATTTAAACTCCCTACCTATTACGGTTCTTGAGATACATCCCGCTGACAGACAGACGGACGGACGAACAGCGGAGGCTTAGTAATAGGGTTCCGTTGGATACCGTTTGGGTGCGGAACCCTAAGCACCAAGTAATATAAAACAATCGTCACATACAAATATTATAAAGCCACAAAACTGAGGCGTGCCGGAAATCATTTATTCAAGCACGACGCCGAATTAATTATGTGACTCGAATTCGCTAGCGTTAATAAATTCTGTTTCATTTCTGATACATAGTTACGTACCATCAAACGGCTCGGAAACCCGTTTGTCAGCCCATTTTATATAGCGAATCGAGAAAATATTGCGTCTTAGATTTAGAACACATAAAGCCTTGTAAGAAACAAGCCCCTGTTTTGTTATACGAAAATATTATTTTCGTAACAAAACCGGTCTACAGGAAAACTATAAATAAACAATTTCTTACAAATTATCCACCGAGTTTCTCATTTGCATTTAAATCAGTTAGTTAGCACGACTTCTTGTTACCTGAAAATTATTTGACAGTTCCTTACTTGAACTTTAAAACCTGCACCCAGTAAATACACAATAGTGACTAGTGAGGTTATTAACATTAATTTACACCTAACCTCAACACGTGTTGCAAAACTATTGTATTGTAGATCAAAGAACATGGCGGAAAACATTACACATCCGAGTTTTTTAAATGGAACGCTAGGAATTTATAGTGTCTGTCTGTAGTCGGTATCATAAACATGCCAATATCCCCTGACGCTGCTAGTGTCACACGAATAATGGGTCAAGGATCAAGGCAGATTTAAAACAGACTTCAACTGATTATAATCTTCTCAACACCAGAACGTAGGTAAGTAAATTGTGGTTGTAGGTCGTGACATCAGTGCCAATTCTACTCATTTTCACATTCGCATGTCAATCGCAAACTGTCAAAAAAGCCTAATTATTGTTTGACAGATTGCGATTGAGATGCGAAAGTTATTTATAACTTAGGGCTGATTTTTCCAACGCCAGATAACTTTATCGGAGGAATAATTTTGAATTTTTGACAGTTCTTCCATACAAAAACTGTCAAACGTTAAATTTATTCCACGAATAAAAGTTATCTGGCGTTGGAAAAATCAGCCCTTAGTAGAATTGGCCCTCTGAATACATAGACTGCTGCTTTGAGCAATTTTCTTAGTAAAAGAGATGTAGGTTAGTATTAATGAAACGTTACCTCGTTTTACCGCTCCTGTTAAATCTTGGCAACAAGTGCAGTCGCATCATAACTCTAAATATGTGAATTGCCGAGACCTACCGCACTACATTTTTGCTTAATGCAGCTACCTACTAATTTGAATGCACTCGAGAAATGCAGGTATAAGTAAAAGATGCCTAACTTGACATATGCATGCAGCGATCTGATTTGATCGGATACGTAATTTTTAACACTGGTTGCAGCATGATACCAACATATATCTATGGCACAAAAGGAAAAGTTTCGTTAAACCCAGGTTTAATGACCCTAAGGGCCAGGTCAAGTTGTCAATAGAGTTCATGACACATCACATTTAGAAACACAATAAAAAGGAACCCCATTATTATGATTCGAAGGATCTTATAAAAATGTATGAGTCCCAAGGAATAAAATTCAAGATTTATGAAAATCTTCAAAGATCAAAGAACTCTCGAACAGGAAAATGACACCTCAGCTGCATTATGCACAATCGAAGATGCTAGAAAGCACCCCATGCGGCGAGATGTATTCAGGAGTGAATATCAAAGAAGCTGTTTCTTGCTTTTTAGAATCCTACTTATATAGACCAAATAGCTGGATGTTCTCGTAATCATTCGGTAACCCTTATTGCACTGTTGACCCTTATTTGAAATAAAATCAACAAAATGGCTTAAAACGTTTTCAGAGTCGAAAAATCTCCCGTCGCTGAAATACAAATTCGCCGATAAACAAAAATAATAAAATCAAAATGAAAGAGTAGGTCAATGTTAAATGGACTATCGATTTCGGATGCGAATTGTAAATACTGAATCCACTTGTAATACTTATATGCGCCCCTGATAACGATTAAGGTATGAAAACTACCTATATTTTTAACATACTTATAATTCTTAAACTCGGAATGTATTTAAACAAGATTTTCAACAAGCTCAAACCAGCACAGCCATTCCAATCACTGCTTCAAAACCATGAATTGTGAATTAATAATATTCATGTAATCGTCATTCAACAAAGGTAGCTACTGCTGTGCAAATTTAATATCCATAAAGGAAAATCATATTAATTTGGGCCAAGGCCCGACGATACCAGATAAAAAATGTACCTATGTGTGGAAAATACAAAGATATTGTTTAATCAGACCTGTTTAAGCCAGAAGAAATGAGCATATTGTAAATTGTTTGAGATATTGCGTCAGAAATTGCTCAATGCACCGAGGGCAGGTCACAGCTACAGCTTGATCTCGAGGACTAACTCAATAACCAATATCAGGTGCTTTATGAATGTTATAAACAGAATAGCTCTAATGAACAAACAATTTATTCTGTCAGCCTCACCTACACAAATAGACAACCTTTTGTGCAAACACCATAACAAGAGACCAACAAAAGCAAATCATGAACGCAAATAAATAATTCACTATGCAAGTATGGAAACCTCCAGAACGACGATACCTAAGGAAAAATCCCCAAACATCATCAGTGCAAAACAACAATCATCATAACTTAGAATAAACTCATTCAGAGAAAAAAAAGAGTTGTTGGAAAAGGCACCAGCTTCATTAAATCAGAATGCCAGCAGAGAACCGTTCGTTGCACAGAAAATCTCCATGTTTGCATGTCACAGAAACTGTTTGAATTTTAAATTTAGGGAATAGGTTACTGCCCCAGTTTCAAAGGCCATAGTTATACTTAGTCACGAAGGCAAGTACTATAAACACTTGGTTAATAAACAATATCTATATCTAACAAATCGACACGTAACTTCAAACGATTAGAATTAATCTATTTAGCTCGTGAGAGTTCAGTAAATAGACTTTTGTTAGGCTAAGCCATTCTGAAAACATAAACATTGTTATACACTAACGTCCTTGGAGAACCAATATTAACATGATTTTGTTCAACAATCATATTGTTGTGCAACTCGCTTAGTTTATTATAAAAAAGTTTCCACTATGGAACAAGTTCGTGCATATAATATCGTCTTCCAACGTGGAATTTTGTTTTCTTAATACACTATAGACCCAGTTGTCTGTTTTATTAGCATACGCCTACATAACCTGATAGACCCAGCATGCAGCTACTTTAAAAGCTGCATACGTCTTATATGTACTTACTTCAGCTATCATTTTGCTGCAGATAGAAAAGCGATCTTAATTAAAGCGAAAATCCTTGTAGGGAAACACTGTTTCTCGCGTTCCTCCTAGTCTTCTTTGGGCATTCTTAATTTTATTTCCAAAATCATCTTGATTTTTAACATGATCCAAACTATATATATTTAAATATTTTCCATCTAAGTAGGTACTCCACATAAATATTCACTAGAACGTATAGATCTGATTATAATGCCTTTGACGATCAGGACGCGTACCAGCCGTGACATCACTATTTACCGTCCATGTTTGATCGCTATTAATTACGTCTTACTAGTGTTTATCATCACCTAGTGTTATTCACAGGTCAGTACTAGTAACTCATAATATTGATTTTACTCGATAATCTATATTATGGCAACAACTGGGTCTTGCAACATTCGAACCTTCGAGAGAACACTAAGAATTCGTGACGTATTTTCCTACCGGAAAAATGTACAGCAATTCTTAATGATTTGATCATTGAGTTAAAAATACACTGCAAGTATAACTACTTTATTATATTCTATATATATAAAAGCAGAAACTGACTGACTAATCGATCAACGCACAGCCGAAACTACTGGGTGTAGAAAGCTGGAATTTGGCATGTAGCTTCTTTTCACTCCGTAAGGGCTTTCCCGAAATTTCTACGGGAGCGAATAAAAACGGGATATGCGCGTACGAAGTCGCGTACGAAGTCGCGGGCGAACGCTATTCATTTTATATGAAGACAAAGCCAAATCTCGGTTAAGATTTTGTGTAGCTGTCAGATAATATAATAATATAATATCCTTGGACATTCCACACAACGCCATATAGTCCCAAGCTAAGCAACCTAATACCATCCTAATACCTGTGTTATGGTAACGAGATGGCTGATAAACTAATTATATACTTTTTTCTTTTTGTAAATACATACATTTTATAGATAGAAAAACACCCAGACTCGGAACAAATACTTGTAGGTCGTACAAATATTGCTTGACATGCTGCGCAGCAGTTAATCGCTATACCACTGCGCCAACTGACGAATCTGTCGCTTGCTTGTAAGCTCTGTCGGGTGATGCAGACATAAGCAATGAACAGTGAAATTTTGAATACTCATAAGCAGATGAGTATTCAAAAGGAGAATGCCCACGGCACTATGGACAAATGTACTCAATTCAACATTGTTGTGTCTTCATAAAATCATCTTTAAAATGCTTGATGGCATGTCTAAATACTACCTCAAAGGATTTAACACAAACTACAATGGCATTTCTGAGATATTTCCGAAAATGAAATTACTATTTTGAGGTTATGTTCGACCAAAAATTAGTTGAAAAAAGCTATTTAAAAGGGTCTGAATGGGTTTACGGGTGAGTTTGGTATCTTTGAAGCATAATTTGTGTAAAATCTGTAACGTTTTACCTCACCATGTCTTACTGATTTAGATTTTGCGCATTTTTAAATCTCATGCCCGCGTTTCATGAAATTGCAAAGCATGGAAGAAACTCATTACTAAAATAGTCAATCGCACAGTGTTATTGTCTAGATCCTACTCAAATCATAGATGTGGTAGGTATCAAGAAATGGTCTTTGTAAGTAGAGAGGGAAGGTAAAAAACACAACACCAAGTACAACAAATAAAATAATGATTATTTCTTAAACTTGTATTTTATTTCTTCTAAAAATATGTTATCCAAAAATAGTGCTGGAACACTAACATTGTCATAACGTGCCCAGCTCAAATACCACACTATGCACCTTACATGCACACAGCAACCTACAGTTCTTTTCCCACAATGCAAGAACAATAGTATCCTACTATAGCGCCTAATGTATCTCTTACTTTTTCATCTTTATTTACAAAAATATAACTACAATATGTTCTACTAGACACATGCCTCGATTTTATTCTTCCTCTTACTAAATATTTATTAGTTCCCAATACTAAAATTCTGTGCAACTGCAATCCTAAATGATACTACACACAATTCATTCATATCCTCGAATACACTTAAGTGATTGAAAAAAAACAATCCTAGTAAATAAGTTAGTTATTAACAACACATCAGTAGAAGGTTTCTACCTATATAGGTTATGTTACAATCTGGTAACCCAACGTTGAGGTTAGGAACTAACACACAGACATGGATTGTACTTGTGTCCTCTAAGATTTGTTATATGGTACGTAAACATAAAGCGCAGTTCCTAAATTAAAAAAATCCTACTACGTTAAAAATACAATATGCATTCTTACCGGTGTTGGTGAGATCCAGACTCGTAAAATGTCCATGATGTTATTCAGAATCTCCGACAACATGTGTCTGCGCCTAAGTGGCGTTAATCTCAAAGACCAGTTGAGACATTGCATCACAGTCGCACTCGCCATGATCACAACTCAAAAAGTCCGGCTTTTAGTAATAAACAATACACACGGTGCAGTGGCGTTAAAAATATGTTTATTTTCAATGGGTTGGCAGCAGTAACGGAGGAACTAAAAGGCTCGACTCGAAGCACAACGTACCAAAACCAGCAGAAATAACAGTATTGTATTGCAAAAATATGACAGACGCGCAATAAACGTCAAATAAGGTTGTACCCATACTGATGAAATATCGATTTTTGATCGATTTCCGTAAACCAGCCAGTGGTATTTCACAAATACAACTTAGCGCCGATGTCGCCGTTTACAACCACTGATATTGATAATGCCAGCAACAACTTGTGATTTAGAACTCAGTTATTACTTTACAATAAAAGATAGAACAATCAATACAAAATCGATATCATTTTATTTTATGTAGGTACGCACATTACCCGCAATAGAAAAAAATGGACATCCCTAGTATTGACAGTTGGTAGTAAAAAATGGCGTACTATAACGTCGGAAACATAAAAGTACTAATTATTTTTCAAAAAACTATCCCATTTTAAATATCAATCAAAATCTTTTTTAAAAATATATTTTAATTTTAAATATTAAATGCCGTTCAAGGTTTTGAGACACAAGTAATTTATCAAGAGTACTGTTCATGGGCAATCTCTTTTCACTGTTTAGTTTAAATAGCAAAACCATAAAAAAGTTATACGAATCTAAAATTCAACTTGTTAGTTATCACTTTGATGGCAAACATTAACAAGTCAATATAAGTTACAAAGCAAAGATGACTTTGTTTACTGCCACACATCATAATTTACAATATGGAAAAAGAAAAGAACATGATAGGTGTGGCGTGATTTCGCTACGCAGATATTTGGTGACCTTACTGCTAATATTCTTCTAGTAGACAATAACAATGCGACATGAAAACAAATAGTTTTTTTGGCAGGCGCAATAACTGCTAAATTCGTAAGCACAACAACGAAATGCGTAGTAAATGGTAAAGCTGTTGTAAATTATGTTGTCCAACTAAACGCGTTACACGCGAAAATCGTAATTTAAATAATATTTATTGACAGTGAAAATAGAATATAATGTTTTAGCATTCGCTGTTAAACTTCTGATCGGAGAAAATCTAAAGCAGTTCTTATACTTATAGGAGTTAAACGAAACACCTCAAAAAATGTTCAACAATATATTTAATGAAATAATTGACCACTTATTGAAACCCATCAAATCTCTCACTTCCTAACGAGCTGTAACGATTTGAAAATAACACAAACAACATAGGGCCTAGCTTAATGGAGGCACGGGCGTGCGGGTCGAACGAGTTCAGGGTTCCGAGACAATCAGGCGCTAGGCTGAAGGTGAAAGGAGGGCACTGCACCGTTCTTCGTCAGGGTGGTACACTTGCAACTTGATTAGCTCCACATAGAACCCGTACACTGTACCAGGCCCTTAGATATCCGAGACACTTACACAGTTACACACTTTTCAATTGCTTATTTATTTTTTAGAACTGTTCTTCATGGAATGCAATGTAATGTTCGAAGACATTTTGTTGATGCTAATCAATTATCTAGCACTTTATCTAGATAGTCACGTGATACCTATTGTTGTATTGTTAATTGAGCGAAATCAAGGCAATTGCTGGAAGATAAAATGCTGATTGATATTGATTGCTCCTCGAGATAATTCAGTTCTTTTGCATGCTTAATTGTGCCAAAGGTAATTTGTAATCTGTTTTAATGTTTTCCGATTAATTGCCGTGATGCCTATGCGTGACGTTTATTTCTTATAATTCAGAAATAGTTTAAAAAAAGTTTAATAACTCACACAATTTGATTAATTATAATAAAAGATGTATATACTGCTGCCAAAGCCACGATCAGATTGAGGGCTGGCAGCATGCGGTCGCTCATGGAACACGCATACAGAATTCCTGCACCTTTAATCGTGATCCCAACCACGAACAGCTGTGTGTCGTGAGTCGTGGCCCTGTCTGCGTTAGTGCATGTCAGTCTTCAACTCAAATTACTGACAGATCACACATATTCTAAGTAATATTCGAACATTACCCCCGGCTCTAGATAATTACAATTTGAAGGAAGCAGTATAGTAACTATCTATTATTAGAAGTGTTTCAGAGAAATGACAACGCTCTCTGCTAAACGTACTGTTTCAAGGAAGCAAAGACTGTTTGCCAAAATATTTTTTGCGCCTATTATAAACTAGTTTACGTGTGTCACATTAATTTTGGCAATGGAGGTCGCGTTTACGGTTTACGTAGCATGTGAAAAAATATGGCGGAATCTTATTTACAACCGGGAGCGAGGGATTAACACAAAATGTGCGAATAGTCTAGCAAACCTTGATCAAATAAAATGATGGCTGGAATTTTACGGTCCAACGAATAAAACTGTACGATGGTGCAAACGTAAATAATATTGCTTCTACGTGGAATGATTTGCGAGTCGACGAAAGGCAAGGACCAGTAATATAGGTCATTAAATCAGTTTACATTAGCACTAATACAATTGCTTATTAGATTAAGACACGATCAGCGATTTTCTGATTCATACGGCTTCCAGATATGCCACTTGAGTGAGCTAAATCGTCTGCAATAATAATTCAGTGCTCATCAACAAAAATAGCATTTGTAAGAAGCCTTATCTTTTGTTGAGAACTAGCTATACGTTATGAATATGATATCAATAGCACAGATCAAAGATGTATTCCATTGGTGCTTAGGTACCGTGTTTATCTGATTAGGCATAAAGACTTGAAAAGGGCAACGTACACTGCGAGGGAAAGCTGCTGAATAAAGTAGGCAGTAGCTACTGCAGAACATAAAAGTGATCAATGAATTTACAACAGCAGAAATAAAATTAGGTACTGAGGCTTAATGTATAGCTGAAACAATCATCGCCAGAAAGTCACATGTTGAACGTGGTCTTTGTAGACAAGTTTAGATAGACTGATTTGGGGTCGACGAACATCCTTTGTTACGAAAAACTAATCAAAGAAGGTTTGAACCAGGAAGGGCAATAAGCCTCTTTCTTTCGCAGTCGGGTCAAAAGGCGAGAAAGCCTATATATATACCGACAGTCTCACAGTGAGATAGTCTAGGCAGATCAAAGCATCAATATTACAGAGCTGTCAAAAATGCTTCTGTAAACTCGAGCAAACGTAGAATCAGATATCAAAAAGTCATTCAATTTAGAATGTCACTCAGTAGATTAGTCAGACCTTAGATCGCCCGTGTCTATATTCGGGTTGTTAGCCCATTACAAGATGTTTGATGAACTCATTCAATCAGAAGCGCCAACCTGTAAGCGTCTCTGAGGACCGTCAGTCGTAAATTGCATAGCGTATCCTGCGTCTATAGATGCAGCTGCTATCCGGTCAATTTAATATAAAAACGAGACGGACCGACATTGTTGACAATGTCAACGAAGCTATAATTTAATCGAGATGGAGTATCGTACTTTCAGAAAAAGTTGAATCAATGAGACAAAAATCAAATTGGTAGAGATTTTAAACGGAGTCGAAGCGTACCTACGTTTGTCATGCGGTTTTTTCGCTCAATGCACGCGATGGCTCTATCCGCTCCGTTCAGTGCCGACAAGTCGACAACGTCAGCGGAGCGACAACCGGCCGTGACCGCGTTGCGTTGCCAGCAACAGCCTGCCCTCCTCAGGGCACTAAACTACGGCTTGCGTAATAATATGTATTACGTTTCGTACCTATATACATTTTGTTATATGAGCTTATGCGCGCAAATTCATCCCGAATTGGCCCACTGCGCAGCAATGATTCCGAATTAAGAAATTGTCATCAATATTTTTGGAGCCTGTTGTTGGAGATGGAAATTGGAATTCTGCCACCTAGAAAGGCATACCTATAAGTGCGAAGATAATGATTATTATCTTGATAAATTATTACTAATTGGCGAAGACGAAAGTAGCAGCCGTGCTTATCATCATGCGAAAGTAGTATAAGCCAGTGAAGAGGAGCTCGTTCTTAGATAATGTCGTGATCCTAAGCTGCTTACAATCTCAGGGCGTACATACATATGCACTTTTGCCATTGCAAAACATGTTTCACTTGAAGTTCAGCTTACCCTGCAAGTAAATAGAAAGCTGAGCGATAATATCCTCAGAACCAGATCGTCGACATTATAATAAATTTCAATTAGAAATTGTAGGTTTGACATGAGCTGATATGCAGTAAATATGGGATAAGTTAGACGACCCAGCCCCTCTGTCCGTGTGTTTAGGGTCGGAGGTCCGTTTAGTCTGCCTCTCAAATATTTGAATTGCTTATGGATATTTGTCCCAGCCAGTGATGTAAGCTTTGTGCACGTAAGACTTAGAAACCATAAATCAGGAAAGTCCAGCAAAGGAAATTGAAGCATTTGAAAAGCAACAATTTATCACGCCGTTTCCTGCAAATAAAACCGCAGAAACAACGTTTGACAGCCGGAGAGACTATTTATGTCTTAATTCTTTTGGCATCATAGGTATGTACCTACACTCATTTTTGAAAATAGTTCTATGCACAGAGTTGACCCAGTTTTGAATTTTCTTATATTCACACCGACACATAATTATATAAAAGTTATCGTTGTGATGACATCAAAACGCTATAATTTGATGTGTCGACCTGATTATCTAATTCTAGATGTAGCTTTAGTGCAAAAACTTTTGCAATCGACGCAAACATGGCACATTACAATGCCATTGTACCAACCCTGGAAGGTGGAGGCCAGAAAGGTGGTCGGTCCATGTGAAATACTGGTATTCAATTTATAATTGGTTTAGACTGGCAGCCGAGTCGGCTGGCATTGTCATGAAAAGGCTGGTCAAATTGATTAATGTATGCCGTTAACAATGTCTATGAAGCTACTCTCATTCCCCATGAAGCTCGGTCAAATCCAAAGACTATCAAATCACACCATTGGTAGAAAACTATTCCTGATTTCACATCGACTATCACATAAATGATACTTAAATAATCAAAAAGTTAACTATTATGATGAAAGTAAGCAAGCTCTTAAACTCTAAGTAGACTAAAAATATTGCTATTATATTATATTTATATATTTATATACTATTATATTTTTCATCATTATTTATCACCGATCGCGTCATGGGTAATAAGTATTTCCCCAAACAAACTACACGGGTCATCGGGGAAGAACGATCATCAGCTAGATATTTAACCAGCCACACACGACACCACATACACCGTACATCGTGTACATCTCATCGTGTAAACTTAGGTGGGGTGAATCCTCTTTGATTTGATAGATTGACAGCTCACTTCGTTTTCACTTCACCTAAGTTTTTCGGTGAATTTATTTTCCAGAATCACTCTGCCGTTTCTTTATGACGTCATCTATTTTCCATATGCTCATTATCAATATTTAAGATATAGCTCTTATTATCTCTGATCTCTGCTATGTTATTATTGCTGATAATACGTGGCGCTTCAAAGTGCAATATTGCAAGATAACCCCGCGGGTAGGGAAATCAAAACGAAATTAAGATTGTGCTGAGGTCGTGTCCGGTCATCTGAATATTACGGATGCAAAACTTGATCTGTTTATACAGGACGTATACTGAAAATAAATCACGCCTGAACAATGTGATACTGATAAGATATAGACTTCTGAAACTAAAGTCACGTGGACGCTTTCAAATTTGTGAGGCAACCAGACTTCGACATTACATGAACCATGTAGGTGAAAGAAAGAAGAAAAGAAAGAAAAAGAGTTTATTTGCGGTCAACATGACGCATACCAAAACTACCTACACAAAAAATTACAATTAAATATGATATATGAAAAAAATTAGGAAGATATGCGTCAAATCTGCGCAAAACGGCCATCTCTCAGCATAATGCTGGGACTCGTGTGCACTCGTGTGCGAGACAGAGCCACAGCGCTGGTTTTCAGTGACAGCCGGCGTTGACGGTTCGACGTCGATCGGAGCAGTATAGAAAGTAAAAAATAATTAAATAAATACAATACATAATGTCTCACATAAAAAGTAATAATAATTAAAATAAATAAATAAACAAATAGGTAACTAACGAATAAATAAAAACATAAGTGATAAAATTGACGACTGTTGCGCAGACGTTGTTTGGCAACCAATAGTGTTGAATAGGTGTTGAACTTGGTGACGTGATTTTTTTCCTGCATGACAAATGATGTTTTTCCGGGCTGTGATTGGATGAAAAAAATGATGCAAGAACACCGTTAGCATTAGCAAGGGATGATTTGCTCCTGCATACGTTAACGTTTGCGACGTATGTGACGAAAGGGTGACGCAACACGCCCTAAATCTTGACCTACAGTCACATCGAGTATGTTCTTCGCGGACACGGTAACGGTTCAGAAAAAAATCTTTAGGAAACCGTTTGCGAGGTCTAATAAATTGGATGAATAAGTTTTCAAATAAATTGCAAACTTGCCGCAATATCAAATACTTACTTAGATTACATATTATTATATCTATTATTGTTTTGCATAATCATGATGAACATAAAACTGAAGAGTTCTTATCCTACACAAAAATAGATTGCGATGCGAATACTTGACACAACGTAGTTATGTATGTACTTATGTCAATAATTAAACATGAAATAAGGTAAAGTAAAATAAAGCACCGAGCAGTTAAAACATTTAGGTACGCCAAACACACTTGGAAATCACTAAGTAAACATACTTACATAATGAAAATCCACCCATATTTGCTTGAACAAAACTATTGTACAAAGAATACACAGAATGCTGGACGAATGGAATCCAGCATTGTGTGACGATAGCTACATTTGTGAGCATATCGCAAATGATTTGACTTAATTTGAATAAACTGTACCTCCTTCTATGAGTGATACTAAATCTTAAGAGAAAGAAAATAGAGTTTATCTTCAGTCAAAGTAAGTAATACTCCTTACAATCTGCCTCACGTTTCAGACGCCTACAGGCTCATTAAAATGTATTGTTAAAGGCCGAAAGAGCTTTCTTTGTTGTTAGTAATATGATAAGTAATAGGATTGGCAACATTATCGTAAATCATACCTTTATTGCGCGAATACAGCAGTAAATTGTCATAACTGTTATCGGGAACTATGAATTATCTGTTGATGTGAGCATAGCCTTAGTTTTCTTAAGTGTACATTCTTGCAAATTATCAAGATGCTTGACTAAAGTCGGTTCCAGATAAACGTGCAATAAAGTACATTGACCCACATACATTTATTGACTTTCTTAAGATCAAAATCAGAAATAATGACATAAAGCTGTCCTGAATTGACTTCTATCGTGATCCTTTACGTTTTCTAATAATGAAAATCAGTTCTTAATTTATTGTTCTAGTATCTATGAAGAGATATTAGGGTAAGGTCAATGTACTTTATTGCACGTTTATCTGGAACCGACTTTAGTGCGTATAGATGTTTGTTTTTATATGGTCATACTAAATGTCTGACCATACACACACACACACACACACACACAGAAAATACCCATAGCCAGTGGGTAACGGGCCCCTTGCCACAACAAATAACAAAGCTCAAGCGGCGTTGAATATAGAAGCAAGATTCAAGGCTAGAGCTTTTAATATTCCGTGTATTGAATTCACAAAGACTAACAACAAAAGGCTTGCTTGAATCTACGTGTTGTTTCCGGAGTATATAAAATAAATTATGGACCTATATAACTATAGTAGCGATACTTATGTGAATATTTTTTTTATAGATGATGTAAAAATAAATGTAAAGTTCTGCATCATCTTCATTTATTTGAAAAGGAATAATAGAAAGGACCACAAAAGTAAAGTAAAAATCCTTTACCTTAATGAGTCAGGTAAAAATAAAGAAAACGAATTTATCAGGGATCTAGTAAAAAGAAATAAAAGAATATAATCTTTTGCATAATATAAATTTATCTTTGTTTATGAATTGTTGTTTTGTGAAGTATTTGCCGATTTCAAGAACTCCTCGGCAATAAAGATAATAAACACAATCAAGATAATTGTGAATGATTAAAATAAAGTGGTAAGTGATGTTTAAATGGATACAAATAAGGTTATCACAGTAAAAGAAATGCTACCAATGACTTCTAATAAAGAAACTCGATTTAATCAAATGAATGGAAAGCATTATTTGAATAAAGATGCCGATGATGATACAACTTTATAAAACATCCCATAATTTCATATCTGCACATATCATCAGAAACATGCAATTCAGACGAAGAATTTCATCAGAAAGTTTCATAAGAGCAGAAGTTCCAATAAATCCAACAAAATAAGACTCGAGACCGTGAATTACATTCGTAGACCTCTAGATATAAGGGGCAATGGCAATGACCTCATGAATTTCGAAGCACCCTGACTGGATAAACACCTAATCACGATACAACAAGAGGGCCGAATGTAGCATTAATATTTACTAAGATGAAAGATTGAAAAATTATGTTTAGTCCACGGTTAAATAAGTCGTTGCTTTCAGAATGAACTTGGAGAAAACAAAAACCACGCACGGTAGGAGTGAACGCTGCACGTGAGGTTGGAGTGTCTTTACATAGACAAGACATCATAGGTAAGTGAAGAGCAAGGATGCGAGATGATCACCAGGGTGGAAAGACACGACGCTCAAGGCGGAGCATCGGTAAGATGGTCAGACAATTAAGAGGGATATTGGAGGCAGTATGTATGTAGCGAGCTGTCCATAACTTGGAGACGCGCTTCATAAATAGTCATGATCCTAAGTAACGTGAAAGAAAAACTGCAAAACATTTGATGGACGGTCGTCAGTCTTTAGCGTAGTTCCAGCTTAAAATTATGAGTCCCCAATGAAAAAAGTTCATAACAAAACCTACAGACTGCACCAAGACTAGATATATCTTTTCAGCGTTTTGGCACTGCTTGAAACAGTGTTAGTTCGTTTATGGATGAAGAAATTAAAAGCTTTACTATTATTATATGTTTTACAACTCTGTTTTCGATTCAATAATCCCAGTTAATCGAAGGTAATAATATGAAATTTACCTATTCGAAATTCCCCTTTAGGATGTTATAAAAATGATATCGTATCAATGACATTTCGTCTATCGTCTACTGTAAAAACCCAGTCTGAGGAAACTTGGCGCGTTACCTAAGATAATAATTTAACTACTAGCTACCAACTAAGATATTACTCATTGACTGAAATTCACGAATATTTTTATTGCCCTACTTTCCAAGCTTAACAAATCGCATTGCTCATACTCGAACTTAGTACAGGTGACTCATGGTGTGATACATTTTATCAACGACATTTTTAGATTGAAGATGAAGATGTGAAGGCAGGCCGTCTACTATAGTTGTTGAAGAACTAACTGATGTTGGTATATTAGATTTTGGATGTTATCAATACTATAAGGTATGAACTGTGTGCTTCAAGGAATTTGTAAGTCTTTAAGTTTCTAGAACGGCAATCCTACGAATTAGTGATTCGCTAGTGTACGAATCACAGAAAATACTGAATTGATTCAAAAATAAGGTATTTCAGCGTTTTGATGGACATAAAGAACAGTACCGTTATTACCTCTGAACCACTGCGAGGCGTATTTTTGTGCAAATGAGCATGAAAAAATCAGCTAAGAAACTACACATCATCAACTGCCATTTGCAATTTCGCTATACCGGTATAAAGCGATGGCGTACATCGCATACTTAAACAAGAATCGCCAAAACTGGTTGCAAAAGCATTCGCAGGAAACAAGTTAAAACCGCTGCGATTTTTAAGCAAACACGGTGTCCCGTACAGGGCTTCAAGCTGTACCGACATACCATGCGTTAGCGATAAGGTAAGTATATAGTGCCTAGAATTCTGATTACCCAGTAAATGGAAAGAGCGTGAGCGTGACAGGGAATGTATAATGCAATTACGTATACGTAAATATTTAGATGGGCGAGCCAGGATGTAAGTTGGAGTAGCAGAATGGGCACCGTTAGGAATCCTTTACCTGAGTCATATAAAAATGTATGTAAAAAGGAATCCTTTCAGCAGTCTCATATCATGCCTCAAATCACGATTCAAGCACGGATATTCTCGCCCAGTCATCAACACCATGTTACAAAGGTCAAGCGTGATGAAACCCATGAATCCAAAACTATTCATGGGTTTCCATCACGCTAAACTACTAAAGCTGATTTAAATCCTGATAAAATTAGATAAGAGTTATTAGTTGATTTGTTTGATTACTCACTCACCTGATAAAACTTCCAAGTACAACTTGATAAAAATCGTCCAAAGTAAGGAAAAATCGATAAAGAAGTCGTGATAACCAAAACATCAATTTATTTGTTTAAAACTTTGTGTACAAAAAACTTAAGGGTGGTGAAGAGATGCCAAGCAATGCCAGGTGCATTATTTAAGCGTAAAAAAATCGAACTTTATCTTTTGTCCGATTTTTAAATAGCAGGTACCCGATACTACAATGTATACAAAAAGACACTGCAATATGATCAGAGTTATGACATCGCGATCACGTTCACTACATTTAAGTATGTACGAAGACAGGGAACATGCAAGGCACGCATAACGTCTACGGTCGATGCGCTGTTGCGAAAAACGCATTTGCGAAATCTTTGGGGTAAACAAACTAATTACACAATTACAGGTGCTAATCAAACAATTAGTATGTAGTACTGATACAGCGGTGTTGACTAAAATTGGAAGCACCTTTATTACTGCAGGAAGCCAATGTAGGTTGGACCGTGCCTGTGCATTTTTTGTTGATTCAAAGGTTTCAAAAGAACTTTCGATTCGACAAGTTGTGATAGCTACAAGTAGATGAGGTCTCTCTTGAATGAAATTACATAATTTTGTGCGTAACTCCAGAGCCCCGCTAGCCTGCAGTTAATTGCATTTATGCGTCGCGCGTCGAAGTTTAACCTTGACCTTGGGTAAAACTAAATAAATTGTCTGTGATGTATATAGGTAACTATTTTATAATCGTTCGTGATAGTCCTGAAGCTGTTGGAGCTTACCAGAAAGGCCACGTACGCCGAAGTCACAATATTTTGAGGGCACCCTCTTCACACATTCACAAACACATGGCGTCTGCCGTACTTAGTTTAGCAGACAACTGCCTAACCAAAAAATGTAGGTACATGTAATAACAGAAACATAGGTATTTCTGGTTATTTATTGAATTGATGTCATAGATATTATGTACACACATTACAATAGATTCTATACTATGATGGAAGTAAATAAACAAAACAAATCGAATTTACCGCTAAAACGTACGGCCTGCTACGTAACAGCGATTGGCATCCGGAACTTTTATGAAGACATTTTCTTCGAGCTACTAGAAACATTCTTAGCATAAATACTTACAAAACACAGCTGTATTTTGCTTTCAGCCATCTTCGGTCATTTTCAAGAAATAAGATGATGTATTTCTCACATGGACAAAACCGGCAAATTATTTTTTATTTATTGACACTTGACACTAAATTTCAAAAAAATACATTCCATTCCACAAACTCAAAAGGGAAGTCCATTTCCATGAAACCTTTCGCATTTATTCATTGTTCTTGTAAGAAAAAAATACACAAATATGTGATGTTTTCTTAAAATTATAATTTTATTAATAATTTATTCCGATTAAAATATTTCGTTTGTCTAAATAGTCATGTCGTGTAATGGAACGTTGCAAAACGCTAAGGACGTTCCAACGAAAACACTACTTTTGATAATAAAGTGGGTGATAGACGGGACTTATGGCTCGACCACAGACATATAAATAGTAGCAGACCAAACATTCGCTAAAATTTGCGTAGCCATTACGCACACCTAGGGAATGATATCATTACAGGGCCGAATTAGGACCGGTTGCCGATATTATCTAACGATATTCTGAAAATCCCTGAAAATCTATATTCTCTGGGTACATGAAATATAGATTACTCATCAATAGTCTTAACGAATAGAACCACCCTCTATTCCCGTGGTTATTGTTAAAGGCGACTAAGGGAATATTTTAAGAGGACGATGGGCAGCAGTCCACTCTTTATCTTTTGACGGTGTTTACAAACCATTGACGGACGTCAGTATCAGCTAGAAAAACTGGCACTGCAGTCATTAACCCGCATGCCATGTTTTGTAGAACCGAGAGTCAAGGTATTAGTATGCCTGAAAGCTAGTTTAGGAATAAATCAGGATTTTTTAAATAAAAGTAATGTATGTAATTCAAAATTCAAGCATTTATTTCAAATAAACCATTTACAGGCACTTTTTAATTGTCAAGGTCGGTCTGTCCAAAAAGTTGAAACTATTTGCACGTTCCAAAGCGTAGATCTCTATGGCGAAGAACGTGCAAGAAACTCCAGGGACACTCTTCTATCTTACACTCTCATAATGCTTACATATGGAGTAAATTCGGTAAACAGTGTAGGAATTGCTCCGGGACGTAATGTTGTTCGAAAAGCGCTGGGATCGATCAAGTGATTCTCAAAATGCTTTGAACAAAGTACACTTGAAGGTCTTGGTTGCCAATCCTGGAGTTTCAGGTTTTTAATCCAGGCATTCCGTAAACTTTCATCCTTGCGAAACCTGGAAAAATATTAGTATGCTCAATTATTGCCTGCTGAATGAAAATTCATCGTTATGTGAGTAGCCTATACTGTATTTATACATATGCCTATGTTCATGTTCTCCATAACACAGACACTGGGTAACATAATATTGATTTTATAATTTATTTTTAATATTAGCATGAAATGTGTACATACACTGAAACTACTACAGGTATTTTGGAATTGTATCACCAAAAAAGAATAAAACATCATACATTAAACTGAGGCTTTATTTGATAATTCAATGGAAATAAATATTTTACATAAATACATACAACAAATGCAATTTACTAAAAGTTTCGTCTTTGTTGCCTAATTCGTCCCTGACTAACTGAACAGGTACTGGAGCTGTCACTTGATGCCACTTTCTGACTATTTTGTCCTTGTTATGGTTTATTTCTTTAGTTGTAGGCTAACGGTACAGACAAATCGCATCTTTGTTAAAAACTGTATGTAAAATACGAATAAACAGTATGGAAACATTTGAATTTAATAAAGAAAGCACTAAGATTTCCCAAAACTTACCGATGAAAGGTCAATCCAGGTGTTTTGTGGTAGCTAGCACTGTCACAGCGATACGCACAGCACTTCACCCACAGACATATAAATAGTAGCAGACCAAACATTCGCTAAAATTTGCGTAGCCATTACGCACACATAGGGAATGTTGTCATTACAGGGCCGAATTAGGACCGGTTGCCGGTATTATCTAACGATAATGAAACAATCCATACCTATACTTTCTGAAAATCCGTGAAAATCGATATTTTCTGGGTAAATTAAATATAGATTACTTATCAAAAGTCTTAACGAATAGAACCACCCTCTATTCCCGTGGTTATTGTTAAAGGCGACTAAGGGAATATTTTAAGAGGACGGTGGGCAGCAGTCCACTCTTCACCTTTTGACGGTGTTTACAAACCGTTGACGGATGTCAGTATCAGCTAGAAGAACCGGCACTGCAGTTATTAACCCGCATGCCCAGTTTTGTAGAACCGAGAGTCAAGGTATTAGTATGTCTGAAAGCTAGTTTAGGAATAAATCAGGATTTGTGAAATAAAAGTAAAGTAATTCAAAATTCAAGCATTTATTTCAATTAAACCATTTACAGGCACTTTTTAATTGTCAAGGTCGGTCTGTCCAAAAAGTTTAAGCTATTTGCACGTTCCAAAGCGTAGATCTCTATGGTTAAACTCCACGGACACTCTTCTATCTTACACTCTCATAATGCTTACATATGGAGTAAATTCGTTAAACAGTGTAGGAATTGCTCCGAGACGTAATGTTGTTCGATCAAATGATTCTCAAAATGCTTTGAGCAAAGTACACTTGAAGGTCTTGGTTGCCAATCCTGGAGTTTCAGGTTTTTAATCCAGGCATTCCGTAAACTTTCATCCTTAGGAAACCTGGAAAAATATTAGTACCTATGCTCATTTATTGCCTGCTGAATGAAAATTCATCGTTATGTGAGTAGCGTATTTATACATATGCCTATGTTCTCCATAACACAGACACTGGGTAACATAACATTGATTTTATAATTTATTTTTTATAATAGCATGACACTGAAACTACTACAGGTATTTTGAAATTGTATCACCAAAAAAGAATAAAAAATCATACATTAAACTGAGGCTTTATTTGATAATTCAATGGAAATAAATATTTTACATACAACAAATGCAATTAACTAGTTTCGCCTTTGTTGCCGAATTCGTCCCTGACTAATTGAACAGGTACTTGAGCTGTCACTTGATGCCACTTTCTGACTATTTTGTCCTTGTTATGGTTTATTTCTTTAGTTTTAGGTACAAATCGCATCTTTGTTAAAAACTGTATGTAAAAAACGAATAAACAGTATCGAAACATTTGAATTCAGTAAAGAAAGCACTAAGATTTCCCAAAACTTACCGATGATAGGTCAATCCAGGTGTTTTGTGGTAGCTAGCACTGTCACAGCGATACGCACAGCACTTTACCATTTTATTTTACCGTCCTTGTGTATTTTATGTCCCAAACAAGTAATATTTTATTAATTTTAACACGATTGAAACAGAACGTATGTAGCTTATCAATATGGCGGCGCGGGTTAAACAAGCTACGCGTCAAATTTTGTCTATGTTTGAGTCAGTGTGACAACACGTGACAGAACGAGACACGCTTATGAAAAGTCACTTAGAAAAAAAAGGATAAAGAATCATACCATATAAAAAAATATATCTACGTATTAATGTTTGGTCTGCTACTATTTATATGTCTGTGACTTCACCATATTATTTTACCGTCCTCGTGTGTTTTATGTCCCAAACAAGTAATATTTTATCAATTTTAAACGCGATTGAAAAACATTTGATGCTTATCAATATGGCAGACAAGCTACGCGTCAAATTTTGTCTATGTATGAGTCAGTGTGACAACACGTGACAGAACGAGACATGCATATGAATTGTCACTTAGAAAAAAAAGGATAAAGAATCATACCATATAAAAAAATATATCTACGTATTAATGTTTGGTCTGCTACTATTTATATGTCTGTGGGCTCGACGACCTTTTTCGTGCTGTGTCACCGTAAGTACGCATACTTTTTACAAGATTTACCTATGTTGAGAAAAAAATCCGTTGTTACTCGCCCGTCTATCACCCACTTTAACTCCAAATTTTAATAATATATATCCCAATTTTTTTTAGTCGAGTCAGTTTACTAACTTACTAAGCTGTTTTGTAACATCACTAGTACCCAATCGATGAATCGCTGTTCATGACGATTATGATTTTAATGGAATTTTGTTAGATAAAATCCTTCCAAAATGTATTATTTTAACTAAAGATTCGTGTATGTAGTCAAATAATACAATTCATCACTTACTCAGTGCTCGTTATCTATAATTTGTTGTTATATAGGTTAAGTGTGGACTGTTATACTTTGAGCGTTGCAAAAGTTTTTTTTTATTTTATTGTAAAACATGAATAGTGAAAAGAGAAATGCTCGAGGAAGAGGCCGTGGTCGGGGCCGCGGCCGGGGTCGAGGTAGAGGCAGAGGCCGAGGGAAGAAAGTGCCGAAAGTAATGTCAAGTGACGAAGAGGAATGCTCCGTGGAAGAAACCACTCAGGAACCAGAAGAAGTTGTTACTGAGGAAGTGAAAGAGGAGCCTGAACCGACTGAGCCAGCTAAATGTAATTTATTTTATGATATTACTTGTTCACTGTATATTACAGCTATACAACTTCAAACATAAACAACTAATCTGGTCAATAACAAGTCTAGAATCAAGTGAAATAAGCACACATGGCTTTAACTTTTATAAAACTTATTAGAACTGCAATAGATAACCTCACTTTTTGTTTAACAAACAGAGGGTATGACAATCTTTCTAAATAACTCACAGAAAGATCCAAGCAACCATAATATAGAAGTTCATGAATAATCAATTTATAGTTCTAATAAACACACATAAACAAAATACAGAGCCAAAGCAAGCTTGAAATAATGAAAACAAACTTATTTCAAGTCATCAGTGAAGCATTATCAACTTTATGATTGTTTATCTGTTATCACAAAGATAGCAAATGGCTCCTTATATCGGAATTTCAAGAGGTCCAACACTGACTGTATGATAACACTTTGATGAATAAGTATTTCAGTCAAAATTCACTATATTTGTGAAAGTGTACCTCAAGCGGTAGTAGAAAGATGACAGGGAAAAGTACTAAAGTTTTGTTATTTTGTAAGATGTAGCTAAGGCTTTATACACAGACATGTTATACTAATTTTTTGCAGAAGTGTTTCAAGCTAGCCTTCATCTTTTTGAATTGATGATGAACTCAAAAACAGTTTATGCCCAGTGGGTGGCCACATTTATAGTATAGTTTATATCAGTAGCATTCACCAGGTCCTCAATGAAGCATGTGCTACCAAATCCTAACTAAACTTGAGCTGCAGCTTTTGAATGTGCTTTCTCTTAGAATGTGTCTGACAATAACTGTCAACGACATAGACACTAACCCCAGGTTTCTTCAAAGAAACTAATTTAACTTCACATCACAAAATAAATGCATTGCAGAAGGTAGCTAAGACAGTCTGTCACATTTATTTTAACTGTCACCCCCATAAAATAAACCCCAGGGAAACACTCCCAGTATAATACAATATATGTTAATCCAAATTGTAAAGTATGTGTGCCATATGCAAATAACTTCATCTTTTTTTTTGGACCAACCTTGACAATCCAAAAGTGCCTTTGAATGGTCTAAATTAAATAAATGCTAGAGTTTGGACTTACTTAACTCATCATATTTCTTGTCAAGGTCGGGAGACAACTCGAGTCAAGAGTCATTATAATGGAACAGAAGCTGGAGTGTAACACCCATGAGTTTGAAAGTTATATATAAAATTCTTCCGTTTCAGAAAACACACAGCTGAAACTACTGATTATAGAAAACTGTAATTTGGCATGTAGGTTCATTAGGGAGTGTATGGCATTAAGAGAAGATTTTCCGAAATTCCTATGGGAATGGTGAAAGTCAGGAAATGCATGCATGAAGTTGTGGGCAAAAGCTAGAATTAGAATAAGTAGAAAGTATAGTATAGAATGATATGAATAGAAACTAGGCCTTAACAATTTGTATTTCGCTTTCAAACTCAGCACCTTGTTGTGTCAACTTGACACAATAATCATAAATTAGTATAAAAGTCAACTTCTAAGTTCTGTTTTACCTTTACAGTGGAAGTACCATCAGACATATCCCAACTAGAAGCCCCAGTGTTCACAACACTGCAGCGCGGTCCTCCAGAGCCGATGCTCAGACTTGACTGGAGCCACCGAGCCACTCTTATTGGAGAGAAAGTCCTTAATCCTATGATCTACTGCTGTGATATATGCTCCAAACCTATACTTATTTATGGACGAATGGTGAGTGTAATATAGAACTGAAATCATATTGGATCATGCCCTAAGGTTGATTGTGATATCTAACTCAGGGATTGAATAACCGGAAAAAATATGGTACCGTAATTTAAAGGTATGACGTCATCCCTTTAAATTTCGGTACCTTAAAATAAAGGTACCTTTAAATTACTATACCTTAAAGTAAATGTACCTGTATATTTTCGATATTGTAATATTGAGGTATCATTACTTTTTTAAGTACCTAAATTATGAAATAAAGGTTTTCTTTATACCCTGCCGCCCGCGCCGAGGCGGCCGCAATGGGAAGGGAGTAGGTACTTGATCGAAAATTTATATTCGTGCCTCGGCAGCCAGATAAAGGTGGGAGTGAAATAGCGGGTGTACCATAGCGAATTAAATTATACCAATTACCAAACAAATGTACCTAAATAGTACTATTTAATACCTACCTAGCTCTATTTGCAAAAATTGTACCACCTCCAGGACAAAATTAAGATACACCCGCCATATTGACATTAAGATGGCGGGTGTTCTGTAAAATTTTATTATTTAATCATTACTCACAAAATATAATTACTCCAAAAAAATGTACCTAAAAAGTACCTCAAGTAAAAAAAAACACACACTTGATCAGTGGGATAGGTCCTGAAAAATAAAACAACCTTGTCTCGTTTAGGTACTTATGTTTTTTTTTTTTTACTTTCTCGGGTCCCTGGAGACCCGGTCCTTTGGTAGGCATACGAGGGGCCGAAACCAACTCGCAGAGGCCCGTTAGAAATTTCAAATGTAATGGGGCACCAACCGGCGATTATCCCTGTATGCACTAAAAGTATTCCCAAGGACAATCCCCGGCCATTGCAGATTATGGAAACAAAAAATGAAACGCTATGGGTTTGGGTGGTTTAGTGGACTGATAATCGCTTATTATAGAAGAACTATTGGCCCCTGCCTGACCACTAACAATATACACGGCTTTTAAATGGCAGGGGGTGACTTGCACACTCAATGAATGGGCCCCCGAAAACGGTCGCTAGCACAAAGTGACGTAGCGCCAAGGAGGCAACACAGCCTAAGGTACTAGAGGAGTGGAGAGGTATACCACGGCTATCAGGACAATCCCGGAAGTGCGGTCAAGATCTCTACCAGCATCTTACTGGATTATACATCGTTCTCCCGAGCACGTGTGCTCTAGCGAATCTCCACTCAGACCGGCCAATTAAGGCAAGAAAGAGGTGGGAGCTCTGTTCCTCGTCAGTTTTCACACTGGCCAGCCAATAAAGGCAAGCCGTAGATGAGGAACAAGACTTCTCCCGGGAGATAAGGTTCGTGGGGTCACGACTGCCCAACAGTTCGCCACAAAACTGCCTTGCGGATTGTATCTCTCTTTGTCTGGCCCCTCACCTTAGGTATGACCTAAGGTCCATCGGGACGCGCAAGCCCCACCACGACGTCAACGTAGAGATACTGCGGTAGGGAAGATACTACATACGGTACTTATGTTATTATTATTATGAATTATTGATCTAGGTACATATTTATATTATATTTAAGGGTATCATGAATGTAAATAACGCGTCAATGTTATTAGGTACCTCTTAATTTCATCCATACATAATGCAATTAGCGATAAGTGGATTCGGAGTTTTGGTAAAATTATTAAGATCATCAAAACACGGTGGCAATGAGCTCGATAGTGGCCAATGTTGTGGATGTCTGTAACATTGCCGCCGCGCCGGTGGTTAAAAACTCAATTAATCCAAGAACTTTGTATTTTGTATTTTTTTATGTTATTTCCATAGGTATGTCTTTAAGACAAATTACATCTGTTTGATTCAGCTCAAAAGCTATTGTATAACTTAGTTTGTATTTTAATGTTCGTATGCCGTTGCAGTCATTACGTCTACGTTGTACAATATTATTATCTTCATATAATAATATACACTCTGCCGATTGGTTGAGCATTGATAATATATTTGGCAAGTTAAAATTAAGTGGCAAAATAGTAATTCTTCATTGTACTTTGTTAATGACACAATCAGTATTCGTACATTATTCTCAGACGTACTATAGATTGCATCGATCAAAATATTATCAAAAATAAAAGATACATTGCATTCGCAAGAGATCAAAACTTTTTGATTAATAACAGTTTTGTTTTGTGTTGTTGCTAAATCAAAATTATTAAGTGACAAAATTAAAAATTCTAATAATAAAGTAAAAGCCACGTGGCAAATCATTAACAATGAAACGAGCAAATCGGTTAAACGAGACAATCAGTTAGAGATTATAGTCAGTTTGCATGCTCTGTGTATCGCATCATATTTTACACTATGCTTGTATTATATTGCTTGTGTTTTTAGTATAAACAGTGTAACAATTGTAGATAGGCCAATACATAATAATAATAAAAAATAGTCGACAACAAATTAATTAGTGAATCTGCTACCGTAGCATTTAATGAGTTTTTTCCAATAGTCCTATAACTAGAACTCGCTCCTTGAATTCGTCTCCTTCTAAAGCTGAAAACCTGTGATTTCTGGGGCATTTTCATAAAACTTTTGAGTAATATAATAGACATAGTAGCCCCCTATCTTGCTGTAACTTTTAATTTATGCGTGGATTTAGGAACTTTTCCTGATCTCATGAAGAGTAGTAAAGTCATACCTTTATTTAAATCAGGTCATAAAAATTACATAGGCAGCTTCCGGCCTATCTCCATCTTACCTGCATTTAGTAAAGTATTTGAAAAATTAATACTGAAGTAGTTGTTAATACATTTTAATTCACTCACATAGACTACTTCATAATGAACAGTAGGTATGGCATTTCTAAAGGCCGTTCGACTACAGACAGATGCGGATGTCGCTCTTCTAAAACATAAATTTAACGCATAGGAGAGCTCGCAAAACGCAATTGGAGTTTTCTGTGATCTCTCTAAAGCTTTTGATTGCGTACACCATGACACAATTTTACGTAAACTACGTCATTACGGTCTCCAAAGTGAAGCTCTTAACGTAGTTGATTCATATTTACTTAATAATAGGTTCCAATGTGTTGATGTCAATGGTGTAAAATCTTCCGGGCTGCCAGTGCATTTAGGTGTGCCTCAAGGCTCAATACTGGGTCCATTCTTGTTTCTGGTGTACATTAACGATCTACCATTTTCTTAAGGGATATCTGTGACGTACTATTGTTTGCGGATGATTATCTGTGACGTACTATTGTTTGCGGATGATAACTCTCTTATCTTTAAAGTAGATAGAAATAGACAAGATTTCTATAGCGTAAACAGCGCTCTTTCAATGGTTACGGATTGGTTTACTGCAAATAATTTAGTTCTAAATGCTAAGAAAACGAAATGTATAAAGTTTGCCTTGCCAAACGTTAGAAATTTAGGTCCCAATGTAATCTTAAGTGAAGAAGTGCTTGAAACTGTGGACACTGCAGTATTTTTGGGCATAACTGTTGATTCCAAACTGCAATGGGGCCCACATATATCAAGCCTGTCGGGAAGGCTCAGCTCTGCCGCATACGCCGTCAGGAAAGTTAGACAATTTATTGACGTTGACACTGCTCGGTTAGTATATTTTAGTTATTTCCATAGTATTATGTCCTACGGTATTATATTGTGGGGTAAAGCTGCTGATATACAAAATATATTTGTCTTACAAAAACGTGCTGTGCGAGCAATATATCAGCTAGGGTCAAAAGCTTCATTAAGAGAAATTTTCAAAGAGATTGGAATTCTCACGGTAGCATCTCAATTTATTTTTGCAAACATTTTATACATTAGGCAAAATATACAGTTATACAGTAAAACGAGTGACATCCATAACTAACAAGCACAAACTACATGCTCCTTCACACCGACTTCGTAAGGTCCATGATTCATTTGTGGGGCTCGGTACCCGTTTATACAATGTATATACTTCCACTTTCTTTTCTCGATCTGCCTTTTAACTCATTTAAAGCTAAAGTAAAATCTAACCTCTGTTCGAAGCTACTATTTATATGTCTGTGGTTCGAAGGCATACTATTCTGTTAGTGATTATTTAGATGATAAGAATAGTTGGTCGCTGTGTTGAACGCAAGACTTATTATCATGTTCTTTTTCTATAAGCAGTTCGTTTATGACGGGTTATATGTATTCATATAATATTGTATTTTTATTATATATATATAAAACCTCTTAGGCAGTGAAAGTACACATGATTATAAGCAACTTTTGTTTTGGTAAAACTCCGAAATCTCGAAAAAAATATCAGCTGTTTCATACATTTTCATTGGCTAAATACTGCATTTTGTATGAAACAGCTGATATTTTTTTCGAGATTTCGGAGTTTTACCAAAACAAAAGTTGCTTATAATCATGTGTACTTTCACTGCCTAAGAGGTTTCGGGTATTTTTTCAATTTCCCTGTATATTAAATTTCGTTTTTGTCTTTTTTATACTTTATTTATCTGACTATGTAGGTCAATCTTTCAACGTCAACACTTGCTTGAGTGTGTATTTTGTTTTATAGTATCATTTTTTTGTTTTGTGTCATGTATTAATTACTTTGCTTTCTACTCATTTTATACATTCTAGTTCCTAAAACGTAACAGACAGATGTGTTGCTGGGCAGTTTGTTGGCAACTTCGTCTCCACAGCAAAAACACTAGGAAGTGGTGAAGGGCGGGCGTTTTGGGGGACTGTCTTCTGTAGAACTTGACGTTTAAAAAGCGCTGGCTCTCAGGCTAATTTGAATAATGACTTGAATTTTGGCATACGAACATTAAAATACGAACTAAGTTATACCATAGCTTTTGAGCTGAATTAAACAGATGTAATTTGGAATATGGAAATAACATCAAATAATACAAAATAAGAAGTTCTTGGATTAATTGAGTTTTTAGTTCCGGCGGCAATGTTACAGGCATCCACAACATTGGCCACTTTCGAGCTCATTGTTATTGTAATGCTGAATGGAAATGTTTTGATGATCTTAATAATTTTTTAACCAAAACTCCGAATCCACTTATCGCAAATTGCATTATGTATGGACGAAATTAAGAGGTATCTTATAACATTGACGCGTTATTAACAGACATGATATATATACTTCTATACTTCTATATCTATACTTCTATACTAATATTATAAAGAGGTAAGTTTGTATGTAGGGGGTAATCTCAGGAACTACTGGTCCGATTTGAAAAATTCTTTCAGTATTAGATAGCCCATGTATCGAGGAAGGACATAGGCTACATATCATCACGCTAAGACTAAAAGGAGCCGAGCATTAATGGAATATGTGTCGCAGACGAAGTTGCGTGGGTCAGCTAGTCTACACTAAGAGGAAAACTTTGTTTGTATGTTTGTTTGATTGTAATGAATAGGCTCAAAAACTACTGGACCGATTTTAAAAATTCTTTCACCATTCGCAAGCTACATTATCCTCAAGTAACATAGGCTATATTTTATTTTGGAAAAAAATAGGGTCCGTAAGATACTTGGGTTTTTCGGGCACAAGGTGTAAAAATCAACCAGAAAAGTTTACTTATTTTGCGTACGCTGCCTAAACTACAAAAGATAGAACCATAAATAATTGTTCTAATTAATTGAAGATCTTATAAATATCTACAAAAAAGTCCGCAACACACTATACCTATCTATGTCGAGTGAGGCACAACAACAATTTTTTTATTTAAAAATCTTGATTTTTTTTGGACTACATTTTAACGTGTTTATTTTACTCATGCTATTAATCCTTATCAAAATAAAGTATTTCATCACTAAGTACAGTTTATGTAAATAATATTTGGTCTTTGAATGATTAAAATCGGACGTTTTGTTTTGAAGTTATGGCGAAATTAAAATATTACGATTTCTGCTGCACGGCCCGTTGCGAAGTGGACGTCACCAAGGCGGGGGTGCGCGTGCGGGAGGGGAGTTTAGATCTATGAGTAAGGTACCCGCGCGGCTCAGACGCAAGGTAACAGTTTTTCTGTAGTGTATTTAGTATCAGCATTGCACCCGTGCGAAGCCGGGGCGGGTCGCTAGTATAATATAAATATGTACCTACATCAATAATTCATAATAATAATAACATAAGTACCTAAACGAGACACGGTTGTTTTATTTTTCAGGACCTATCCCACTGATCAAGTGTGCGTTTCTTTTTACTTGAGGTACTTTTTAGGTACAATTTTTTGGTGCAATTATATTTTATGAGTAATGGATAAATAATAAAATATTACAGAACACCCGCCATCTTAATGTCAATACGGCGGTTGTATCTTAATTTCGAAATAATTTTGTTCTGAAGGTGGCACAACATTTTTAGAGCTAGTTACTAAATAGTACTATTTAGGTATATTTGTTTGGTAATTTGTATATAAATTATTCGCTATGTTTTTGTGGTTTTGCTTATTTGCCTCCATTCATTCATTCAATTTGACGCCGTTTCCGCATCTACTTTGTTTGTCAACTTAATCACAAGTGTGCTTTGTTGTAACTTTACTACTAGATTGACGCCAAGATGGATAAAAGTACAAACTCATTAAGTATGTCTTAACGTTATTATACCTATAACTTTGTGTTACTTTATACTTTTTTAGAATAAGGCCAAACGAATGTAATTTTTCGAGTTTTGAAATCGTAAAGTCTCTACATTCGCTTTCATACAGAAATTCTAGTCTAGCAGTCTACTCTTTGCGTCGCCGCGCTCTGTGTGGCACAAACAGAACTTTTGTATGCAATCGAATGCAGCGACAGGGACACATTTTACGGACTCACAACTCAGAATATTACCTAAACACACGCGCCCCGCGCCGTCGCGTCGCCGCCGCTTCGCGCTCGCTCTTCGTCGCATAATTTTTTTCTGTACCGAAATTATTTCGGAAAAGGTACTAGTAATATATAGGTATAACGATACCGTAAAAAAATATATGTATAATTCTTTTTTTATCGATACCACAACCGTAATTCCCAACCGTTTTGGTTCAACCTTTAAATAGAAGCTGTATCGTAATTCTATACCGGTACCATACCCTTATACCTTTACCGCTTTCAACCCCTGATCTAACTATGATATTTTTTTATAAAACCACACAAACAAGTTATTGGTCTTTACTAAAAATATCAAAATTTTAAATATTATTAATAGAAAATATCAACATAAATATAAACTGACAAATACTATATAAAAAAATAAAATAGAAATTATTAATGACACTGATACATTTCTTTTTGTCCTGTTTCAGATACCATGCAAACATGTGTTTTGTTTGTCATGTGCTAGAGCGGACCATACTCACTGCCCTAGGTGTAGAGAAAAGGTAAAAATAACTTGAATAAGTCGAAACATCCCATTAAATAATGCCCTGTTTATCTATTCTAATGTGTACAATTAGCTTGTTCTTATTTCATCTGCTGTGGTCCTTCCAGCCTCAATCAGATAGAGTTCTCATGTGCTATTCACAAAGTGCTATTGTAACATTATCTCCTTTCAGGTTTTACGAGTGGAACAGACAGGACTAGGCACAGTATTCATGTGTACACATTCTGGTACGCGATATGGCAACACAGGGTGTAGGAGAACTTACTTGTCCCAGGTATGGATCACCCACTTTGAAAAGCAAATACTGAAAACTAAAAAAAAAAAGCAAATATTATAACCTACTAACAGTACTATCAAAAAACAGCTGTTACTTCTCTTTCTTCGTCAGTCCCTAACTGCTGAGAATCGCGACCATATCCTTTAAAAGCTATGCGGTTTTCTGCAGTATGGACCACTCTGTACACGCTGCCTCCAACAGCCTTCTTTATTGCGTCGGACCATCTTGCCGGTGCTCTACCTTAATCGCATTTTCATTCAACCCAGCCCAATATCATGAGCCGTTCCAGACTGCTTGGTTTATGGCATAATATGGCTGAGGCTGAGGGTATGGTCAAGCAGTTACTTGTAACACTGTAAATACAGCTACTACATGTTGCAGAATACTTACAATATTTACATCCATTTAAAACATACCATCAAGGCTAAGTACTTTGGAAACCAGGTACCCTCTGTGAATTAGTAACACCAAGGCGTTACTGCGGCCTTCTTAATTACGAGTTCAAAATACGAGCTTAGTTGTGGAGTTTCGGAGACAGATTTACATAAATACAACATTTGTAACGTTACAATCAGGAGCATTACATAACATAGTCAATGTATAATTTTCATAATTCCAGAGAGATCTCCAAGCTCATATCAACCACAGACATGTATCTTCGGGAGCCGCCGAAAGCAAAGCAGAGCCAGAACCGCCATCAAGTACTGTTGCTATTGTGAAACCTATAACTGTGAGTATGATGTGAGACGAGATTGAAATGATGCCTTACATAATATATAAAAATAGAAAAATATTTATGTCCAAAGATGGAACACAAACAAATTGACCTCTCTAAATTAATAGTGCATGAGACAAAGCAGTGTTTTTTTACTTTATTAAAGTCGATGGATTAGCAATATCAATAAGGAAAACGAGTCTGTAAAGAAATTTCTACCTTAAGAAATACTAGCTGACTCACGCCACTCACAAATAACGTGGCTTTCTATTGGTAAAAGAATTTTCGGAATCAGTTCAATAGATCCAGAGATTACCCCCTAAAACCTCACAAACTTGACCTCTTTATAACATTAGTATATAAGAGCGATGTTCCCGTACAGATGCCTCCGTCAGCGAATGACCCGCGCGCGCACACGCACCCGCACGCGGCGGGCGGCGAGCGGCCGCGCGCGCGCACCAACCTCATCACCGTGCCCATACAGGACCAGACCGACTCGCATGCGTACTACAACTATTATCCTGTGAGTATCTGTTGTTTATTCGTTTAGAACAGTAAGCTGCTCAACTGCCGGGGTTGCGGAATTTGTTCGAAAAAGTCACCGCGGCCCTGTAACGCAAAGACTAGGAGGAACATGAATGGTTTTTAGTCAGTAAGTCTGACACTCCCTTCTGCTCCGCTCAGAGCGGGAGGAGTCATTTGGTGATTTAACAACCATAAAAAAGAAGCTTTAACTATTTTGGGGATGGAGTACCTGTATTTTATTTTAGATTGAGTGCCTGAACAATAAGCAATTCACTAAGACATTGGTGGATAGTGGATACTACAGCATAAATTGCATAGTTAAGCATGACTTAGCAGGACAGCTCATTTCAAGCACACACAGAGGCAGCCTTGATACACAGAGCACAGATTTTAGAAATTGGGCGCACTGTCGCGCCGTAGCATTCGCGCAAGAAATTCGTTGCTTGATAAATCAGTTAAATGTGCTGCAGGAAGTTTTGACCTTCATCATCACTGAAATATAAATTAACGAGTGTTATGTTCTGTGTGCATTGCTCGCAAAACAGATGATCTATGGGGCCGAAAAGTTGTGGTGTGGCCACCGCGTACCGGCGCACGCAGCGATAGAAGGCCTCCCACAGTGTGGACCGATGACTTGGTGAGGGTCGCCGGTAGCCGATGCATGCGAGTCGCACAGCACCGGTTGTTGTGGCGACACTTTGGGGAGGCCTATGTCGAGCAGTAGACGTCTTTCAGCTGATATGAGGATGATGATGAATGTTCTGAAGCAGTATATAAGTGTTATGTCCCGTGTGCAGCCCCCGCAGCCCGTGCCGCCGCCAGCACTGCCGGTGTCGTCGGTGGCGGTGCTGGCGCACACGATGAGCGTGCCGCCGCCCACGTACTACGCGACGGCACCGCCCTACTCCGCACCTCCTTCTTATGTTCATCCTGGTGAGTGTTCCTTAAATATATTATTTGATAATTTATAAATTATCAAATAATATAAAAAGTTTGTAGTAAGCAATTTTTCGGATCATAGGCTACTATTTTTCATTGGTTATAATATATATATTTTTTTATTTTATTTATATTTTGTTAGTTCAATGTGTCATTTGTAGCGTTCGTGTACCTATAAGTTTGCATGCTTTAATTCTAAGCAAAACATGATGGATCTTATGCTTATTTTAACAACCTTGTTTACCCTGTTTTTTTGCAAATAAATATATCATTATCATTATGCTCCAACAGCAGACCTAAAGTACCTCAGGATTTTTCATTGATATATTTTTCGCAATCAATTCTAATATATAAAACTCTTCCATTACTGAGTGAGTGACGCACAGCCAAAACTACTGTAGTGCGATTCACTAAGGAAGAACATCTTTACAACCAAGAAATCATCGTTGAAACATCTGATGTGGCATATATTTAACAGATAAGAGCGATATATATACACAGTGCGTGCGTGATGTTATTATAATAAAACTATGAACATATCTTACTTAAACTATGTGCTATACGTGACGTGCTGATGCACGAGTACGTGACATCACACCACAGCACTACTGATGTGGCATATATTTAACAGATGTTTCAACGATGATTTCTTGGTTGTTAAGATGTTCTGCCTTAGTGAATCGCACTACTGATGTGGCATATATTTAACAGATGTTTCAACGATGATTTCTTGGTTGTAAAGATGTTCTGCCTTAGTGAATCGCACTACTGGTCGTAGAACGCTGAAATTAAGTAGGCATGTAGGTTCCTTGGGGAGTGTAAAGGAGCACTGAGAGTATTTCCCGGAATTCCTACGGTAACGGGAAACAACGGGATTATACACGTACTAAATCGCGGGCAAACCTTCGTAGATTAGGTATAGTTGCGCGGTTCTATGAACTGTGTGCGTCGCTGTTCATCTCCGTATTTTTAACCGACTTCCCAAAAAGGAGGAAGTTCTCAATTCGGTTGTATTTTTTTCTTTTTTTTTATGTTTGTTACCTCATAACTCAGTCAATTATGAACCTGTTTGAAAAATTCTTATTTTATCTGAAAGGATATACTTGCAGATTGGTCCCATTTAAATTTTATCAGAATCGGTTACAGTTTGGATTTTAAATCGAAATAGCTGGCATTCGTATACTTTACTAATCGAAATTGCGTATTTTGCTTTTATGCGGTTTTGCAGTGGTGTTGTTAGGTGTGAAGACCACTGTCGGTGTCGAAATACGAAGAAACTAACAAAAACACTTCCGAAATAAAAGTTATTTTTTTTTATTTGTGTTGGGTTTGCTCTTGACCTTAGTCTTGGTCAGAAATGACAGAGACAAAGTATTTTATACTTTTTTTTTTCATTTGGAAATCGGGTGTTTTTTTTTTTTGTAAAAAGTTTTTTTCTTTTTGCTCTGAAAAAACCGAGACATCATTTGAAATCTCTCACTGAAGCTCTTGCAAGGTCATATTATAATAAGGATAAATTCCTGAGTCCAATGAGTATCATTCTGTTTAGTCTATCAGTTTAGACACGTATTTTTGTTTTATCAAATCAATAAAAATTGACGAAAAAATCAATAAAACGCATCAAAGATCAGAGTGGGGGCTTGTGATGTCACTACTAGGTAAAGAGTGTACTGAGGTGTGGCGTCACACGAGTTTTCAAAGCACTGTATCGTCTTAATTTTTCGTTTACCTACGTGAAAAAAGAAAAAATAAGTGTCCAATATTTTTTTGGAAATCTGTCCGATGGACTAATTTGATTTTTTAGACATCTATCCAATATATACCAGTAGGTCTAAAAAGGCCACTTTAGGAGAATCATATTAGGCGCATAATTTTGGTCATACAAAAATATCTCAAATTTCATTTTCATCTTTGCAAGCATTAGATTCAATGTTGATTGGAAAATTTTGACAGTTTCGGATAGGATAATTACTGGCTAATTCTACTAAAGTGGCCTTATTTAGACCCGCAGATAGCAAAATGTCATCAAAATATTAGTAAAATTGGCTTATTTCCAGGCGGCAGCATGTCGAGTGCAGTATCAGGCGTGTCGAGCATGTCGCCTGCAGGGGTGGCGGCGCTGGGCGAGGCGCGCTGGCCCGACGGCTACCCGGCGCCCGTGCCGCAGTGGCCGCAGGGCCCGCACCACTACTATAGGTAGCCCACGTACAAACGCCGCTATTCGTGGCGCGATCGCGACTGACTACAGTACTATACTGGCAACTCGTGGACAAGAACTAAACTATGAATCTGTTAAACTGATTGGTATATAGAAGAATCCGTCAAAAAGTGAAGTGACAATTTTGTACTTTGGTAACATTGACCAGGTCTGCAGATTGCGGCCCAATAGATTTGACTTCAGCAGTTGTGGCAACGTTCCGACTAATCTAACAAGAAAGCATATTGTGAGTTTTGTGTAAAAATGCTTTAAGCCTATGCATAGTGTAGCTGCTGTAGATAGTGCAGCTGTTGGCATATCGAGTTTTAGAAAAGTTTCGGCTTTGAAGATCGCCATCGACGTTTATACCGGGCATAAAAAAGCCACTTTAGTAGCTTCAGCTAGCACACCACACAACCCGAATCAAAATTTTCAAAATCAACCTTGAATCTAATGCTTTAGCAGTAAAGATGAAAATAAAATTTGACAGGTATAATTAATATTATGATTCTGCTAAAGTGGTCTTTTTAGTCCTGCTGAGTGGCAATGAGTTACAAGAGATTTATATCTCTTGTAACTGATTGCCATGTCAACATAATTATACAATGTTCTGCATGCAGTGATTTTTGCATTTGACATACAGTCTGTGATTACAGTGTTATCTTTGTTGATGTCTGTGGGCTATGTAGTGAGTCATGTGCTAAGGGTAAAGGCCTTATCAGCCCCGATAGTGGAACAGCCTATTGTGGCGAAAAACTTTACTCATTTAATTGAAACTTGGTAGTTATAAAATACTGTAGCTAAAATAAAATTATTTCTATCACATTTTAGTGATAATAATCTCATAGTGTACAGGTCACAAGAATGTCTTAATATTGTATTTGAAATGATTTAGTTTATTTTTTAATTGAATAGTATTTTTTATTTTATTTTTCCTTCAGCTAATAGATTTTATGTTACAATTTTCTGAACATTAGTATAAATATAATGTAATGTTAAATATATTTACTTTCTATTAGGGGTTAATGTTGTACATAAACTCAAACTCTCAAACTCAAACTCAAACATTTATTTCAATTAAACCATTTACAGGCACTTTTGAATTGTCAAGGTCGGTCGGTCCAAAAAGATGAAGCTATTTGCACGTTCCAAAGCGTAGATCTCTATGGAGAAGAACGTGCAAGAAACTCCACGGACACTCTTTTAAAAATAATAAATTGTTACAAAGTTTTCTTGACATCGTGTTGAAATTATACATACATGTGAGAACGATGTGACGAGCATGATAAAAACATCCGAACTAAAAAAGGAACAATTCAAAGAAATAATTAAAATAAATTAAAATAAACCATGGCAGCTGAGAAATGACCAGTCCCAACCGACGGCGCCATGACATACGCCAGGCCCATTCGTCTCAACCATTTTGAATGGAACCACATAATTTAACGCATACCGCCGCCACCATCAGCTAGGCTTTTGAGTGAGCATGACACTCCCAACCGCCAGGGTACTTGAGTCTATACAATGCAAACACACACATATTTAAAAATGTTGGTACTACTGATTTATCAAATAAAGAACAATAAATCAGTGTGTGAGTTAAATTAAATATAAAAGTCATTAAAGACATCTATAGATATACTAAATATATTAATACAAACATTATCAATAAGTTTGACTTTGTTTACTACACCTCAGACTGTCCTATGGAGCAGGACCAGCATGTTTCCAAGCATTGTTATCTTGAATATAATCATCTAATTTGTAATATGCTTGTTTACATAGTGTGCTTTTAACATAATTTTTAAATTTTCTTTCATTTAATTCTAATATGTCACAAGGTATTTTATTGTAACATTTAATACAGTACCCCATGAAAGATGTTCGTACTTTGGCTAATCTATAAAATGGCTGATCTAATTTATTTCTATTTCTAGTATTAAAATTATGTCTATCACTAATTTTGCTAAAGAGATGTCGATTTTTCCTTACATACATAATATTTTCATAAATGAATTGACATGGGACTGTCATAATATTAATCTTTTTAAAGACTTCCCTAAGAGAATCGCGTCGACGTAGATTATAAATGGCTCTGACAGCACTCTTTTGTAAAATAAATATGGATTCAATGTCAGCAGCCCGACCCCATAGCAAAATACCATACGACATAATGCTGTGAAAGTAACTAAAATAGACCAAACGCGCAGTTTCTACATCTGTTAATTGTCTTATCTTTCTAACAGCATAAGCGGCTGAGCTTAGCCGCGCCGCAAGAGATGTTATGTGAGGTCCCCATTGCAATTTCTCGTCTAAAGTGATTCCCAGGAAAACCGTCTGATCAATAAATTCCAGTTTTTGTCCATTCAATACGATGTCACATTCGTTACTTTTAACATTTGGTAAAGTAAATTTAATACATTTGGTTTTTTTTTCATTCAATACTAAGTTGTTTGCCGTAAACCAATCTTGAACTTGATGAATAGAGTTATTGACATCATCAAGATTTAGAAAGCTGATTAGTCAGTGAAATGTTATTCTATTGTAAAGTGCAATTTTACCAACTTTATCCCATTATATTAATGCCAAATGTTGTCATTTATGCAATGCCTTGTATAATCCGCGCGCGATCATAATGGCGTGGAACTTTGTCAAAGTAAATCGAAAATTACAGTTCTTTCTTCAAGTAGCATTAGCAAAAATGTTCTGAATATTGATAATAAGTTACTTATTTCTACATTCTATCATGTAAACTAATTTGTTATAATATTTAGAACATTTTTGCTAACGCTACTTGAAGAAAGAACTGTAATTTTCGATTTACTTTGACAAAGTTCCATCCCATTATGATTGCGCGCATTATAAATCGGCATAACCCGGCAGGCAGCAAACAAACTAATGTCTATGTAAAAAATAATATCTATTTACTCCACCTATATTCAATAAGACGATTTCACTAATTTGTAATTCTATTGATCTGGCATTAAAACATGAAAATTTTGTAAAAAATCGAAGAGAAAAGCAATAAAAACCTTTCTAAGTGATTAGATATTTATTTAATTAATTAACACTAATCAATATCAATTATATTTACAATATGTCACATCTTTCACACTCCTCAGCTAGACACAATCAACAAATGCAATAAAATCTGCAAAAAATATTTACTTTTTTATCCCCATACACTCCTCAACTGTTACCATAATTAATGGATTTATAAAAGAAAAAATAAAAAGGAATACTATTTCGTATAGATTCACAGTGCCATTGCAGAAATGCTCTTGCTTACAAACTAACGAATCAAAAATGCACATTTAACGTGTGATGTACATGAAATGCTCAATAATACAACAATAAAACACCAATTGACAGACTTCTCATAATTACATACAGTATGGAATTTGTAATGTTTGAGATCGTCAGGCACTCGTAAAAATCAACCGTACCTATTTCTACATTGGTTCTGTGAACAGCCTTTTGTTTTATGTTAGGATCTGCGCGGATCATGACTGTTTGGTGGCGGGCGGCGCGGGCTCGGACAGGTCCACGAGCGTCGCCGAGACCGCGGGCGCCGGCGCCGGCCCGGCCGCCGCCTCCGCGAACTGCGGCGTCACCTGCGCCTGCGCCTGCGCCTTGCGCACGGCCTCCATGTTCACTTTGGTCGATAGGTTCTTCTGTCGCGTCTGTTCGGAAGTCTTCGATAATCTCTCGCTCAACGCCTTGAGCGCGATTTGTCTGGAAAGGTTGGAGCACGAATTATAAACAGTGGAAGAGAAAAGTCGAAGAAGTTTTTAGCAAACCTGCAAAACACTGATTGTCAACTTAGGTAATTAAATTACATTTAATCAAAGTTCCATACCATTCTGATTGCGCGCGGATTATACCCTATAACATACCATTCTGATTGTATACCCTATGATGTAGTCATCAAAATGACCTGTGTAAGGACAACCTAGTATTTGCGATTTTATTTCGAGATAAGCTTTTCCTAGGGAAAACATTCGCTAATTTCACAACTACATACCTACATTGCCTTTATCCGAAATGCAATAATGTTCAGTCAGTAAATGAACGACCACAATATCTCGCGATTAACCAGTCATACAAAATTTGTGTGTAACACTTTTTATGTTTAGTAATTAACACTACAGTAAAAAGAAAACAAAATAATTGAAAACCTCCTCCTTTTTTTTGAAGTCTGTTTAAAATGAGGCTAAGTTTGACTTGGCTTCCAGTCTATCTAAGCTGAATCACTGTTTTTATGAAGTGAGTGAAAGAGTAGTGACTGCTGACATCTGACCGTTATAATCCAGTAAAACGCTTTATGAAAATTATTGAATTACCTTCGCCTCTCCATGTCTTGCGGTTCGACGCCCGGCATCGATATGGTGACACCTCTAGGGCTCAACGCGAGATGCACTCGACGTGGACTTGGGTTGCAGAGACCCATCCGCACCAGACAACGGTGCGGCGGGCCTAGGATACCCCGCACCACTGGCTGCAGCACCGTCGGGAAGAAACTGCAAACAATAAAATATTAGGTTTACATTTAATTCCAGAAAGGATACTCATCACTCAACACAATGTTTTTATAAGACGTCAGATTGGATTAAATGATATCACAATTTCAAGAAAAATATAGTACTTATACGACCCAGTGATTCTAACGCTGTACATTTAAATTTGAAAACAATCTTATGCGAAATGAAAATAGGTTTATGCTGCAAAGATACTATTTTTAAACATAGTTTTAAGAAATAATCCATAACCTTCCTATTGCCACTACAGAAAATAACTTAGGTACCTGCATCTTCATTGTTTAGTGGATGAAAATAAATTGATAAACATGTTGTGCTAGCAAGCAAATTGTTTGAACAACTGCGAAAACACAAAAACATACTGTGTGATGAGGAGGAACGTGTGTACAGGGCTCATACTATACTAGGCATGGCCATGAGAGGGGGCTTACATTGACGTCAGGCTAATGCGGTCTTAAAAAAACCAGCCAGTACCCTTTGGGTTATGGCTTTCGTAACCCTAAAAGTGCATGTTTAAAACCTGGTCCTAGGCCTATGTGACAACCCATGTATAACAGCTGTATAATACCAGCCTAAAACTATAATTTTTAAGGTAACCCTAAATATGATTACTCGGGTGTCTGTGTGTCCGTCCGTCACAGCCAGTTTTCTCCAGATTACTGGACCGATTCTGTTAAAATGTTACATACGTAAACAATTTTTTTTTTACTGCAGGTTTAATTTTAGGGTCAAACTAGTTTTTTTTTTTTAAGTTTTTAATCTGTAACATGGTATATCAAATGAAAGGGCTTACCGTTATGGTTCTAAATCTATACTAATATTATAAAGCAGAAGAGTTTGTTTGTTTGGTTGAACGCGCTAATCTCAGGAACTACCAGCTCGAATTGAAAAATTCTTTTTGCGTTGGATAGTCCATTTATCGAGGAAGGCTTTAAATATCATTACGCTAAGATAAATAGGAGCGGAGCATTAATGAAAAATGTGACGCAGACGAAGTTGCGCGGGTCAGCTAGTATTATGTTTTTCATAATAAAAAAAAAAAGTTTTGAAGTTATTCAAGAATTAAAGATAATGAGTATTGTTTTATAATAATCACTAATGAATGATGTAAAAGAATGTCCACCTTTAAGGTAGATTTTTTGAGGAACGGATTGTTTATTATTAAGAGTGTGTATTCCGTCCACTAGCGCCGCCAATCGTTTTTTATTAATTGTGGTAAATTTAACACGTAGATAAAAAACCGCTCTGTAGTGCACTAAAGAAATGTATCTATTATTTTTTGACAGCTATTTTTAATACATAACTCATGACTAAATAGCCAAAACGGCAATTATTGCTAAAAGTGGCCACTTTTAGCAAAACTATCGACTTTGGCAACTCTTTATGTTCTAAAGTACAAAACATAACTCTCAAAACATAATAAATACATTTCTTCAGTGCACTACAGAGCGGTTTTTTATCTACGTGTCTTATTTTTACCACAAATAATAAAAAACGATTGGCGGCGCTAGTGGACGGAATACACGCTCTTAAGATTTCATGTAAAATGTGCCACAAAATCACACTAATAAATGAATCTTGAATATTGAAAAATGACCATTCTCCCACTATCTCCCAAACTACTAAGCCTAAAAATTTGAAAAAAAAAAAATACAGGCAATAGTTCTATATCAATAGATTACAGGAAAACTATAAGCAGTCTAGTGTTAAAATAGCATTTAAATAAATTAAATTGGTTCGGAACCCTTTGTAAGCGAATCCGACTCGCACTTGGCCAGTTTTTGTTAGATTCGCGAGTACGACTCACATTTGGCCAGTTTTTGATAGATTATATAGTGGATAGTCATTATTAAAATACACTAGCTATCTATTCTATCAAACTGGCATGAAGACAATTTTCAGTTTTCGTTACCACATTACACTATCATCCAATCAATAACTGATGTGGCGACAGCTATCGTGTAGAAGTAATAATAATGCTTATCAATTGGTCTAGTTTTTACTAGAGCACTTTCAATGTTTATGTTGCTAGGGAACAAAAACAAACACATTATGTCGTCATGAGGAGCTATTAATTTTGTAAAAAAACAACTTCTAAGTTACGTCTATAGTAGTATTTTCTTAGGCGCCAGAAGGAGACAACACAGGCCAACCCCAAAATTGGGAAGACGGGAAAATGATGAGTATCCATAGTTCTGGCTGAGTAGTAAAAAAGATTGACTCATCAGCCTAGACAAATCTCTTTTAAATCACTACATGCTATAAAACAAAGTCCTCCGCCGCGTCTGTCTGTCTGTTCGCGATAAACTCAAAAACTACTGCACCGATTTTCATGCTGTTTTCAACATTGGAAAGAATGGTACTCGAGGAAGGTTTAAGTATGCAAATTTGAGCGAAGCCGCGGGCATCAGCTAGTCTAATATATAAAAATATCATGTCACGGTGTTTGTTATAGAACTCCTCCGAAACGGCTTGACCGATTTTTATGATTATTTTTATGTACACTCAGTAGGTCTGAGAATAGGTCGTACAGTAGTTTTTTTAAAAACAATGTTTGCCCAGTCAGCTAGCAATAATAAAGTAACTAGTAGATTCTTTCATAATTGGGAATGATCATTTACCTTAGTGTTTTAGGCACATAATAATGTAATCATAAAATTTTCCTTGACCTGAAACAGATGGTTGGCAACCAGAATGATTCAATTACCAAAATAACGATGGGGGAAGAACACTTGTCTAGCAAATACACAACATCTTGAAGTGTATACCTTGTCTTTGCAGCTGAGACGGAATAGTAAAGCAAGACAAACGCAAGACCATTATGGAGCCAAGAGAATGTAATAATGACAAAAACCAAGGTGTATCAGACAACGTTTCACAAATTCGTGTAGGATTTTTCATTTAGAATGCATCAAAATTTTAAACAAGTGATAGTTATATGAACGGCATGAATGCAGCGATGAGTGAATGAGAATAAATTTTATCTGTGCAAGCCCATTGTTCTCTACATCATGCCTTGCATTTTTTCTGAAACATAACATCACATCTGAATGGATAATGAAAAATTACTGGATTTTTTTAATTACATTTCTAAAACAAAAAAGGCTAAGTTTAAAATATACTTAAAAATTTTAAGTTTTTTTGGACTTAGCTCTGTGTTGAGTGTTTTAAAATGCATAATATCTATACTAGCTGACCGGGCAAATGTTGTTCTGCACTCCAAAAACAGAAATTTGCCTACCTATTCTTAAGACCATGTAATGTACATACCTACAATGTTTTGACAAATTAAATATAAAAAAACCTATTCTCAGATCTACTGAACAAAAATATTATTTAAATTGGTCAAGCTCATTTCTATGGTCTAGCCATTTTGGAAGAGTTCTAAACAAACACTGTCATGAGATTTTTATATATTAGGCTAGCTGTCCCCCGCGGCTTCGCTCCCGTCGACTGGCTACCCTACCTACCCATTTCTTTTTTGCTTTTAAACCTTCCCTGTATTCAGGTGAACTAAACAAAAAAAGAATTACTGAAATTGGCCCAGCCGAGCTTGAGTTATAAAATTACAACGAAAAGTGGCATTGATTTTTATATATTACGATTATACCCAAGCAGAGACGGCACTAATAACAAAAATATTGAATATTGATTGGTATCTCTAGCCTAGTTGGATGATACAGGTGGATGAAAACTATAAAATTTTGCTTGCAGCTTTACCCACATGACAATTGAAATTATGCCTATGGACCATACACCTGGAATGAAGAGTATTTATCCTAAATCAAGACATGGTCTAGCTGTGTGCCAAGTTTCATCCAAATCTGTACAGACTGGAAGAGATAACCAAGACCCAGAGTTACTTTCTCATTTATAATATTAGTATGAATGTAACTGAAAAAATCATAGAGGAATATCAGAGTACTTAATCCTTTACCTACCTAATATAAAATTCAATTATTACAACATAAAAAACCAATATGTGTCATGAGGCTAATAGGTAAAGATTAAAATTATTATTACTTTTTAACATACTTATCAAAACTGAAATTATCAGCCATATCTCCTCTAGTTCCACTGCTATGTCTCTGCCAGAACCTCAGGTATATCCAGGACAAGATTGTGCCACTGCCCCACATACAAGGGTATGTGCCTTCCAATGCTCCAATTGCCCATAGTATTATAGCCGCTATTAGAATGAGAAGAGGCAATGATCGGTTTGTCAACTTTCCTGGAAAAAACAAACAAAACTTAATGTTGCCCATTCCAAAAATTCATGACTTGTTATGATAGAAGAAAATGAATTTTGTTGCAGCTTTAAAGATCTATTGCCATAGTTGTCAGCAGTGTGTGAAATCGATTATGATAGGACTTGTAAATTAATGGGATTGATACTTTGTGGACACATCAAAATAAATAATGTGTGCAATGTTTTCAAGGCAATTAGTCAAGTGTGGTTAACTGAAACTATGTGATAACAGTAACAAAACGTCAATACTTATCAAACAATTCGCACCTAATGGTGTTTTTATCAGCAGATGATCTGGCATTATCTGCTTAACGGCAACACTCACCGCGGCCAGGTACCCCGCCAGCCCGTGTACGTGTATATCGAACAAGTAGGACGTGTGTCCTGTACACGCAAATATCACTAAATAGTAGAACGTTGTTAGAAATGCTACACCAACATTGGTCAGCAAGAAAAACTTCATCATTTCCATTTGACCCCATAACGGTTCTATTAGTTTCCCACATAGTCCCACTGTCACAATGTCGATGATCACTTCCCACAAATGTATCTCAAGAAACCAGAACGTGAAAGTGGACCACAATTGAAACGAAGGTGGCAACAAATACCCTGGAGTGACACTAAGAACGTTCACAACATCGTCGGAAAACGATAGAATATACCCTATGATAACTACTACACAAATGAATTTCACCGATGGCGACGTATTTCCTAATAAAGCGGAAAATTGCTGTCGTAAATACGGCAAATTACGACTGAATACCCTAAGCGCAGCCATTTTTGTGACGGATGAGTGAAAAACCAAAATTGACAAGAATTTATCTGTCATACGTCAAAGTGACAGTTTGCGTTTCTGTCTCAGTTACATTTCACGCACAAATTCAGCAGGAGCGATTGATAAAAACATCAATTATGTAGGTAACACTAAAGACATTATTGATGTTTTTATCAAACCTATGAATTGGGCTGTAATAAAACAGTAAATTAACATTATCCCACACTTGCTGCTTTCCGTAGAAGTCAATAAGAGTCAAGAGTAATATTATAGTTTTGGCCCAATACCCTAGTAGTAGTGAGTAAGTGGTGCCAGTATTACTCTGTGAACACAGTACTTTTTCTATGTCTGTGAAGTTGTGTCACTGTCACTGTCATTCTGTCTGTCAGTGACCGAATGTTTTTATGATATTGTTGATTTGTTTTCGTTGTAAGTCTCAATATTGTCAAAATAAACCAGAATTCGTAGCTGCCATAGTTAATTCAACACAACATTGCGTATTATTATATCCCTGTGGCCTAGCCTTTAGGTACCTAAATGTTTTTTCGGCTTATAAGTAGTGCGTTGTTGGTATGGTCCTTACATATTACCGGCTCGTTCCTATCACGTAACTTCGCATATTTTGACAATTTTCTCTGGTTTTCAGTTGCGTGTAACAAACGTTTGGGGCGGTGGCGTGATGGCATCAGGAGCAAAGCATTGTAGCAACGTTCGGCTGCGGTATTTAACGCAAAAGGAGGCGATTGCTTTGGATGAGGACCTCTTCAATGAATATAAGTATAGCGTTGACCAGTTAATGGAACTAGCGGGGCTAAGCGTCGCTACGGCTGTTGCCCGAGTTTATCCGCCGGCGACGTTAGTAGATTGTGCATATTATTCAGTCATTTTAGTACCTCACTCATAGAAACAAAAATAAAACTGAAAAACTTGTCTTGCAGGCATCCATCAGCTCTAATCATATGTGGACCAGGAAACAACGGAGGAGATGGTTTAGTTGCAGCCCGTCACATGACACTATTTGGATATAAAGTTTCTCTCCATTACCCAAAGCGTACCGAAAAACCATTGTATGAGAATCTTTTGTCACAATGTGTAGCGTTTGGGGTAGACATTGTTGATACACTACCTCCACCACAAGACTTGAGTAATGAATACCAAGTACTTGTGGATGCTCTCTTTGGGTTCAGTTTTAAGCCCCCAGTGAGAAAAGAGTTAGCACCTGCTATGAATGCCCTGATAGAAGCTAATTTGCCAGTCTGCAGGTAAAGTCTTTTTCTTCAATCAATAAAATAAGCCTAATGTTGTGATCTCTTGATGTTTAGATGAGTGTGGGGTGAGGTTTTTTATTTTTTTTTTCCTCCTCAGAGGAGTTTGGCTTCGCACATCTTGTGCATTTGCCAGAGTCAAAGTTTTGGGGGCCGAGTCACCCGCGTCCGTAGGAGAATACCCTTCAACGAATCCCTACACGTGGTCCCCGGGTGGTGCTAAACAGGTGACACTAACCGCCTCCGTGGTCTAGTGGTTATACCACCTGAATCAGACCCAGAGGTCCCGGGTTCGACTCCCAGCGGGGGCAAATTTTTTGTTCGGTTTGGTTGGTGGTAGGACTTGTTATAAGTCCGCCTGGCAAGCTACCACCATCATGTCTAAGTCTGTCGCCATAACAACAATGTTAACAGCATTGTTGTGTTCCGGCAGTGAGAGGTATGATAGCCAGTTCCTCTGTGTAAGAGGATTCCGGGTGAAACTCGCTTCCATCTTCGGCCTAATCATCACTTTCCATCAGGTGAGATTTGGGTCAAGAGTTTCCCCGTTTTGAATAAAAAAAAAAAAAAAAAAAAAAAAGTCAAGTGAGGTGAGGTTATACTCCATCCAACTAAAGTGAAACATTCAAAAAATTTATATTAAAAAAAAACTTATTGTCACTAATAGTTTATTATTTCCAGCCAGAACTTTAAATCATTCACATTTTCTCTTTCAGTGTGGATATTCCCAGTGGATGGGATGTAGAAAATGGTCCAGGTACTGGCAAGACCCTCAAGCCTTCTCTCCTTATATCACTTTCGGCACCAAAACTATGTGCCCAGGACAAGTACATAGAAGGTGCCAAACATTTCCTAGGTGGGAGATTCTTACCTCCTGGCATAGTGTCAAAGTATTTCCTGAGATTACCATGCTACCCAGGTGATGACCAAGTAGTTCAGCTGTCTTGTTAAATATTGGGATTTTCAAAAAAGTAAGGAATGTTAATTTAGTTATTAAGATATTTGGGAGAATGTTATTTTTCACAATTTGCTATATACCTATATTTTTTTTTTGTTTATTCGTTATTTGGAAAATATATACTACGTTTTTAAATACATATTTGTTTCATTTATGTCGTCACATGTACTACAGCGCTAGTGGCCCCTAGTCCACGATTCTTCTGCCCTCTCTATTCATTTACTAAAAGGGACCTATATTTATAAAAGTACTCTGTCGACTATGAGACCAAATTCGAACACAAAGCCATTTGCCGTTTTCTCGATTCGCTTTCGATAGTAAGCACAAATTATTAACTTCCAGATGGTCGGATCCCGAAAAACCTGCTATGTTGCCTTGTTTCTAGAAAACAGGGGTGCAGATTTGCAGAACCGGATTCGAATTCGGAATACCGTCATGGCGCTATGCTTCTGTTGGCGAATTCGTGTGTATGTACAGTGTGGTACCGATCTGCCTTGCGACGCATTTTGAATTTTTGATATCGCGGTAGGTGTACAATGCGCGGTTGAGAAAAATAACCAAAAATCCGATTACGTACCAACGTCTCAACGACCTACTACACCTGACAACCTGGGGTCTACTTTAAGCACTGACGTCAGTGACTTTAAGAGCCGAAAGAGTTTTCTTCCGCTAGGATAATGTGTTCTGTGGTTTTCTTAGTAGCACCACAGTATAAATATGGACAGTACGGAAACTACCTACAAACGCTCGAAACGGCACACTCACACAAACATGCGCACCGACGAGACTTTTCGGTGCCCATCGCCACAGTATAAATATGGACAGTACGGAAACTACCTACAAACGCTCGAAACGGCACACTCACACAAACATGCGCACCGACGAGACTTTTCGGTGCCCGTCGCGGTACTCTCAGTAGTGAGTGCCGCCGGCCGCGTCAAGACGGGTGGTCACAATTATGTTTAGCCCCGCGATCTTTTTAAAAATGCCACGAACGTATATTTATATGCTTAGTAGTATACGGCTGTTTGAACTCGGAATCATCACAACCGGAGCTAACGTATTTTAAACTTCTTGCTGATTTTGAAAGGTGAGAATCATTAATGGTATTGTACAACTTAATCGTTATCGAAGTATAAGTCCGTGTGATCGATCAAAATGAATTCGTGAACTTCAAAACTATTAGGTACTACTACTTCTTGTAAATCCAAGATGGCGCCTGCTATAGGTATATTTTTTTGTCATGGGTGCCATTTTCATGGTTTTCGAGGGTGTTGAAGCTGACAGTGATGTCAAAACGTGAATCCAAGATGGCGGCTCCTGCCGGAGTCGCGGGATTATTCGCAAGAGACACCGTGGCTCCGGAACACAAAGGGCAATGAAGGAACATGGATGGGTTTTAGTCAGTAGAAGTCTGACACTCCCTCCCGCTACACCCAGAGCGGGAGGAGTCATTGGATGATTTCCCATCCCTAAAAAAAAAAAAAAAAAAGATGGCGGCTGCAATAGTTACCTATTTTTTCGTCATGGGTGTCGTTTCAATGGTTTTCAAGGGTGTTGAAGCCGATAGTCGTGTCAAAACGTGAATCCAAGATGGCGGCTGCAATAGGTATCAATTTTTTCGTCATGGGTGTCGTTTTCAAGGTTTTCGAGGGTGTTGAAGCCGGTAGTGATGTCAAAACGTGAATCCAAGATGGCGGCTGCAATAGGTACCAATTTTTTCGTCATGGGTGTCATTTTCATGGTTTACGAGCGTGTTGAAGTCGATAGTGCTGTACTATACTACACTACTACATACACTATAAAACAAAAATAAAAATAAACAAAAACATTAAAAGTGACAACCCTATTGCTTCAATGGAGCGTAGGTATTTATACTCTCAACTAGGCTTAGTTTCCGTACTGTCCATATTTATACTGTGCCATCGCGGTACTCTCAGTAGTGAGTGCCGCCGGCCGCGTCAAGACGAGTGGTCACATTTAAGTTTAGCCCCGCGATCTTTTTAAAAATGCCACGAACGTACCTATATATATATGCGTAGTAATTAAACGGCTGTTTGAATGAACTCGGCATCATCACAACCAGAGTTAACGTATTTTAAAACTTCCTGCTGATATTGAAAGGTGAAAAATCATTAATGATAATGAATTACTTATTCGTTATCGAAGTATAAGTCCATGTGATCGATCAAAATGAATTCAGGAACTTCAAAACTATTAGGTACTACTACTTCTTGTAAATCCAAGATGGCGCCTGCTATAGGTATATTTTTTTTTTGTCATGGGTGTCATTTTCATGGTTTTCGAGGGTGTTGAAGCCGATAGTGATGTCAAAACGTGAAACCAAAATGGCGGCTGCAATAGGTACCAATTTTTTCGTCATGGGTGTCGTTTCCATGGTTTTCGAGGGTGTTGAAGCCGATAGTCATGTCAAAACGTGAATTCAAGATGGCGGCTGCAGTAGGTATCAATTTTTTCGTCATTGGTGTCGTTTTCATGGTTTACGAGCGTGTTGAAGCCGATAGTGCTGTCAAAACGGGAATTCAAGATGGCGGCTGCAAAGGTACCGAGCACCCAAAACGTTTTCGTCCAACAGCGGCTTGCGTACGCTCCCGCCAAAACTTGTAAAAGGTTACACCGTAATGACAAAGTTAGTGCTACAAGTTGTGTGTTAATATTAAATAGTTTTCCGTGTTTAAACTATGTTTATTGTATTGTATATGTAATTTTGTCGAGATTAACCAACGCCATGAGATTACTAAGCTAGTTAAGTAAGCTAGTTATTCAAATTCGATTGATTGATCACTACAGAACAAGTATTAAAAAAACATTAAAAGTGACAACCCTATTGCTTCAATGGAGCGTAGGTATTTATATTCTCAACTAGGCTTAGTTTCCGTACTGTCCATATTTATACTGTGGTAGCACGCAGTCCTCAGACCAACTACCAAAAGTACGAAACGAGTTATAATGCGAAGTTTTTTTTTTACTGTTGATATGCTTCCTCCACACTATTCCGAAGTTGCACGAGGCGAAGTGCTCTCCGAAGTTGACCGAAGTCCGAAGTAGGTGTCCACCCACATGCTTCCTCCACACTATTCCGAAGTTGCACGAAGCGAAGTGCTCTCCGAAGTTGACCGAAGTCCGAAGTAGGTGTCCACACACCTCGAGCAACTTCGCGAGGAACTCAGTCGCCCGTTCCCCCCGTTCCCCTCACGATAGGCATAATGGATAACGTTCATGTGGCAACTGCCGTTGCAATGTGTACTCTCGCGTAATAAAAATACGTGCGTATTTACTATGGCTGACGCGAACCGAAGTGAGTCGAAGTAAGTCGAAGTTACCCGAGTAGTGTGGACAGACGCTTCGTGTTCGAACTTCGAGTCCTTTGACTCGGGCGCAAAAACCGACAACAACTGGAAGTCGCCCGAGGCGAAGCGAAGTTGTACGAGGCGAAGCGAAGTGCCCCTCCACACTATCGTATTCGCTCAACTTCGATCAACTTCGGGAATAATGTGGAGGCTACTACACACTGGGGCAACTTCGCGATGAGCTCAGTCGCCCGTTCCCCCCGTTCCCCTCACGATAGGCATAATGGATAATGTGCATGTGGCAACTGCCGTTGCAATGTGTACTCTCGCGTGATAAAAATACGTGCGTATTTACTATGGCTGACGCGAACCGAAGTAAGCCGAAGTGAGCCGAGTAGTGTGGACAGACGCTTCGTGTTCGAACTTCGAGTCCTTTGACTCGGGCGCAAAAACCGACAACAACTCGAAGTCGCCCGAGGCGAAGCGAAGTTGTACGAGGCGAATCGAAGTGCCCCTCCACACTATCGTATTCGCTCAACTTCGATCAACTTCGGGAATAGTGTGGAGGCTACTTTAGACACTTGTTTTACCACTGTCTCACCTGATGGTAAGCGATAATGTGGTCCAAAGCATGTGCTACACGGTTTGAAACGGCGGTTTGAAACAGAGGTTTAAAACAGTGTACCTAGATGGTCGTTTTATGCCAAATTTCGTTTGACCTTTAAACACCCTTGGCAGCAAGGCTTGCGTTTGAAACCACTGGTAGAAGTGTTGGTTTAAAACTTTTTTGAAACCGTCTAGCCGCTTGTAAAACCTTGCGAACGACAGTCACGTTGCAGCGGCCATCAGCGGCGAGCGCAGGCAGACGCACGCGACGACGTTCTCAAAATGGCACGAGAAGAAAAAGAACGAGAAGTAGTTACAGAACTTCTCGAGCTATATAGTCTAAATCCTTATCCTTAAGGCTTATAGCCACGCTAAGATTTCTCTAGCTATATAGCTAGAGAAATCTTAGCGTGGCTATAAGCCTTTCTTCAACAGATATAGCTGGTCTCATGTTTGTGTCTTTTTTACTTATAAATGGCCATCACCTTGGACAATAATTCGTAAAAAATTTCTTTATCCATTCTTAGAAAGTTATGTAGGTATGTCATCAAAGTCCAGTAGGTTAATTAAGTTCATATGACTAAGGGTTAATCTCTCCTTTAACCATCGCTTCATCCATATTCTTTTTTTTTCTTCAATTGCACACAAAAGAGCAAGACACACCCCAACTCTTTGTTCTTTAGATAGGTAAGGCGCCATGACGTCGTTGTAGTGAATGTACAGTGCGAGCGTAGAGACGTCCTATTCACGCAACGTTTTAAAAAACACTGATGGTTTCAAACATGTTTTATAACCGTGTAGCCGGCAAAGCGCAAATCTGTTTTTTCTGTTTCAAACCGCCGTTTAAAACCGTGTAGCACATGCTTAAGATGGAGCACGCTTACCTAGAAGTAACCTATTCACTCTTGACTTAAAGACTCAGGTTGTAGCTATCAAGAAACACAGACTCCGGTAGGGAATTCCACACCTTTTCTGTACGCACTATGAATGTGTTCCGAAAACGTTTTGTGCGTGTGGGTGGAATGTCCACCATGTAACGGTGGCGCATCGCCGTTCCTCTTGTGGTCCGCTGATGGAAGTTGTAGGAAGAAAACGTCCACTTTTCACCCCAAATTCTCCTTAACCTCAGTAACTTCTGCCACCTTGACGAGGACTGCAGAGGCCTACATCAAAGCCTTCAATCGGTTACTCACCCTTAGATAGCCCGCTGAAAAACAACATAGTAAAATGGGGTGATATAAACCTATTTCACACCAAAAACTGCCCATGCCCCTGTACATGATTCATTTTGTTAGAGTGCCACAAGTGCCGTAACACCTGCGCTGTTAACGACTTAACCAATGCAATTTCTGCCGTTTTAAACGTGGCCCCCTACTGGGTACAAGCTGTAGGTCCAATTAAACCAAAAAAAATACTCAGAGTTACTTGCCAACACGAAGTAAATATTTAACAAATTTAATTCATGGTTTCATTAGCAACTATTATACAATACCTCAAAGTTTAAAAAGAAAACTGATTTGTGTAAGTGTACCTGCGGGCCACAATCAACTCGAAAAATGCACAGACATATAGTGGAAAAATGAGACTAAAAATGTTCTCAAAATTCAGGCTATAAGTTAAGCTAATCATAACAAAAAACGTATATCAAACAAATCCGTACTGCCCTATATTAACTATAATTGCGGTCGTTATCGTTATCGGGTAAGCGGAGCCAATGGGCAAACTGTGGGTGTTTGAAACAAAAACGCAGTCAATTTGGCATAATGGGTGTATAGTGTATAGTAGTCTATGAGCGGAGCGCAGTATCACGTCACCCATATCTTTGCAATGAAATACTAATCAATGCAAAAAATTCCTCAAGTGCATCGTGGCGTACCGCGTACATAGTTATACGTAAACCACATTATTTTAGCAGCTGTAGCGCACTACTAAATAAAGGGCCTCATCCACAACCGATCAAAGCCAAGACTGCAAAAAGTAAACCTAAGAACACTGAGAAAGGGAAGGTAGGTAGGTACCTAATATTCTTTTATCATGCGTTAAAGTATGCTTTAATTAACAACAGTATCACCCATCTGTCTGATGACTCTGAACTAGCTATCCTAGGTATAGACTTGCCCCCCTCCCCGCCTCCCAAATCCACAATGCAGCAGAAATCGCGATGAGCCTTGAGATCCTAGATCTGGTTTCAAGACACGACGTACTTAGGGTACCTACTGCTCGAAGCTCGGAAAATCACACCTCAAAAATACACTAGGTTATAGGTACCTACAATTTCGAATTCAGGCCATTCGGGAAACAGCTAAATGGCGGTTGAATGGTGTTTGAGCTCAGTGCCATCCATACACACTGCGTGCGTTAGGCCAGAACTTGGCCTGGCGTACTGCCGTGCGCCTAGAACTGAACACTTGGCCAACTCGGCTCGTCAGCGAATGTTGGCCGCAAACGCCAAATACACACAAAACGGCCCAGTACACTACGGACGGTGCCATAAAAACATTACTCGTTTTCGAACGATAAAACTAAAACAACCAATAAGGTCACAAGTAACTTTTTCGAATTTTAAGCATGCCAGCATGCGCATTCAGCTACTCTGCTCGTTCGCACCAAGACTTCCTTTATATATAATACTACTCTTTGACCAAGACCCTCTTAAATGCACTCTGTCTGACTCTTGTAATCACGGAACTAATGCTAAACGTGTAGTTGTCTATATCTGTCTCAATAACACTTTTGTTTGACGTTTCCACCTATTTCGCGCCGTTTTTTCCCGCGACCGGCTGTCATTATTTCGTGAGGTCAGCGACATAGCCGCATCGTGCCTTATTTCCTAAGTTTCTAGCTGTTTTACTCTTATAATATACAAAAACGTAAGTATTTTTTCTGTTTTAACTTAGTCTTATGTTGAAAGGGTCGGAATACTTTGGTTTCAAGTGCTATATCGCCGATATTGCAAAACCGTCACCGTTCTTTGGCGATCTCATTTCCTCCCTTTTGTCACTTGAAATAAGTTTCTTTTATTCGTTGATAAGATCCAATACTAGGATAAAGGAAGGTATTATTGCAAATAAACTTTATTTACAGATGTTTGAAGCACGTCTTCTCCGTAGCGCCATTCTGAAGAAGGTGCTGGAAGCCATCAAAGATCTGCTCACACAGGCCACATTTGACTGCGACGACAATGGGATTCAATTGCAGGTACAGTCATGAGTACCTACTAGTTTAAGACAAATTCTATCAAACATTTATGATAATCTGTAGATAGCCTACCAGGTACGCTGACTCTAGATCGGCACCGGCAGATTACAACTATATAGACAGGTTACAACTTGTCAATGATGATGGAAGTTTCCATTAAAATAATCTTATCACTTTGAACAGCACTAAAATGTAACATGTAACTACCGACCTATAGGATTACCCTTTGTCATAACATGATGAGAACATCTCGAAGATTCATAACAAAACTGTCCTTTCATAGATACACAATATGTAGGTATTTAAATTGGCAAAATTTTTCAGGCAATGGACAACTCCCATGTGTCACTGGTGTCCCTCACTCTCAGATCTGATGGTTTTGACAAATACAGATGTGACAGAAATATCTCCATGGGCATGAACTTAGGAAGGTAAGTTCAATAAAATATTTTAAGGTGTAATCATTTGTCATAAAATTAACCTGTGTTTTTTTATTAGGATAGGACCAATTTACACAATTTCTAAGTACCTCTTTAGGACCATAGTTTCAATTTGGGGTCAAATCATAGTGTCTTATATTGTTCTTTTATTTGTGGGTGCTGATGCGTTAAGTAATTGATGTATGTGATTATTTTATTCTCTCTCTATGGATGTTTTGCTACACTTCAGTTTTTTTATTTCTATGATTATTATGACAAAAGATTATTTGTGCTGTTTACATAGATCATGATATCATGTTAATAGCTTCTGGGAACACTTTCCAGCATGTCAAAGATCCTGAAGTGTGCCGGTGACAAGGACACAGTAACAATCAAGGCCCAGGACAATGCTGATACTGTCACATTTGTTTTCGAGAGCCCCAACCAAGAGAAAGTGTCAGACTATGAGATGAAGCTTATGAACTTGGATCTTGAGCATTTGGGTAAGTTAAGATGAGTTATAATAGATATTATTGTGTTATTTTTTATTTTCCCAAGACAGGTCACCTTCTTAATAAATAAATAGTTGTATGATGAAACTTGAAGAACATAGGTCATTTGAAGTCATTTTATTGCATTTAAAAATACTAACTCAATTGAGAACCTCCTCCTTTTTTTGAGGTTGGTTTAAAAATGACTTTGTATGTAGTCTAAAATAAGGATTTATTTTATATTCTTCACCTTTGCTTAAACTATCCTATTAAATTCTTATATATAAAAAATCTCATGTCACAGTGTTTGTTATCAAACTCTTCTGACCCCATTTTTATGTCATTTTTTGTGTATATTTGGTAGGTGTGTGTGTGGATTGAGAGATCTTTTCGAAAAACTCTTCCAATCCCAACCAAATTATAAGAGGATTTAGGAAATAATTGTGAAAACTTCATGGTAAGGTATAAAATTTGTGAAACCTAAACAAAGAAAGTTAGAACTCATTAACTGGATCTCTCAATCTGGACAACTGAAGAAAAAGTCATAACGCGTATCCAAGAATATACAGCCTATGTGTTTATAATTTGCATTCTAATTAATTGTGAAAAATTTGTGAAAGCTGCTAAACTAAATTTCGAGTCGTTTCAAAGCCACGTTTAAGATTTATAACGGTTTATATGGATCCCTCAGAGTGGACAATTTTCAACTGATTGAAATCTTACTGGTTCAAGAGAAAATGAAAATCTTGTTTTTTGTTGATCGTCCCAACTGAGAGATCTTTATTTTGAACTATATTTAATACACCAAAACTTATAGGTAGAAGGTAGATACATCAGAAATTGTGAAAAATTTTGTACTAAAATTTGACGAATCAGTCGTCCCTGTAAGTGTTATACTTAAAAAGATAAATCATTTTTGGAAAACGTTGAGTAGGGTGACCATATCGCCGGTCGGAATCATTACCGGTACAATTCAAATTATGATGCACTTTAAACGTTTTTATACAAGTAATTTGTGTCTGGTTTCACTACCTAATTTAAATAATATAAAATTACGTTTTTATTAAATGACAAGTTTCTGCAAAGTTAGGTACTCTATGTGTAGTGCTCTTACTAAGGAATTCTAAGTTCGTAATTCTAATTCTAAGTAATTTTTACACACAAAAATTTCAGAAATTTTAAGGTAACCAAAAAAAAAAAGTTTTTTTAATTTCAACTTTTTTAATTTCATCTTTATCTATACATATAATAAAACTGTAGAAAAGTGGTTTTTGTACCTACATGAAAAAAAAAATTAATTAATTTTAAATTCAGCCAAATTTTCTCTTTGATCATGATGGACCATTGAAATTTAGGTAAAGTTTTGTACCTTTGAAAGGTACAGTCACCTTTTTTTTGCGTGAGTACAAAGGTACAACTTGTTTTAATTCGTACACATCTAGATCGAACGAAAATATCTTGCATTGCGCACTTGCACCCAAATCTGTTCTATCGGGGTTGAAAAATTTGTACTTGATATGACGGGCTGGACACAAAGCGGACTGGATATAATGGATGTATTTTCTGATAGTTTCTCTTTTGGTTCTATGACCATTTAACTGTAATTCCTTTTAAAAGACATAAATAACGCCTTTAGTGTCATTTTTGCACCAATTTCTCCAGATATTGCTGAGAAAACTGGATCATTGTACTTAATATTGGGTTTTGCAATTGTTCGTCATATTTCTTAAATAACTCGATTTGTTTTTTTACATCTAATTGTGGTTTTCGACCTCTCTTCATGACTTTGAGATCTAAAAAAAAAAATATATATTACCTTTACATTAGCTGGATTACATATTATATCTCTATTAATGTGTCGTTCCCCCCAAGATCCTCACCATTTTTTTGATGGAATTTAGTAATTCTACTAAGAAGAACTAATTCCATGGTACAAAAGTTCCATCATTAAGTGGTGGCTCAGATTGCGTGCCAGAACCCTCATTTGATGATAGTGATGAAAGTGATGAACATTAAAATAATAAATGTCTTTTATAATATAATAGCATTTATTATTTCATTAAATACCTATACATGAGTATACTCAAAGGCAGGTAAAACTCCTTAAGTACATTTTTATAAATAACTAATAAAATATAACTTTTTTTTTTTTAATATTTTAGGTTTTCACAACACTATTAAACAAACTTGCATTAAATGCACTGCACAAAGCCAGCTTCGCAAATCGCAATGAATATACACAATGTTAGCATGAATAGGGTCAACGAAAAAAAATCGGACAAAATAAAAAGTATGTCTACCCTACTCAACCTTTTCCTTAAGGATTGCAAAAAATGATTTATCTTTTTAAGTATAACACTTACAGGGACGACTGATTCGTCAAATTTTAGTACAAATTTTTTCACAATTTCTGATGTATCTACCTTCTACCTATAAGTTTTGGTTTATTAAATATAGTTCAAAATAAAGATCTCTCAGTTGGGACGATCAACAAAAAACAAGATTTTCATTTTCTCTTGAACCAGTAAGATTTCAATCACGATTTTTGTTTCACAAATTTTTCCAGAAGCATAATTTGCAATAAACATGATAATTATTCATACTTTTTCAGTATTAGGTTGTGTTATACAAGATCACTCAATTGAAAATTGTCCACTCTGAGGGATCCATATAAACCGTTATAAATCTTAAACATGGCTTTGAAACGACTCGAAATTTAATTTAGCAGCTTTCACAAATTTTTCACAATTAATTAGAATGTAAATTATAAACACATAGGCTGTATATTCTTGGATACGCGTTATGACTTTTTCTTTAGTTGTCCAGATTGAGAGATCCAGTTAATGAGTTCTAACTTTCTTTGTTAAGGTTTCACAAATATTATACCTTACCATGAAGTTTTCACAATTATTTCCTAAATCCTCTTAAAATTTGGTTGGGATTGGAAGAGTTTTTCGAAAAGATCTCTCAATCCACACGCACACATTTGGTAGGTCTGAGATATGTCAGGCTATTTTTTAGACCATGTTTTATAGTAGTAATAGTTTTATAGTATAGTAGTAGTACTTTAAGAGTGATTGCACTGACTTATACTGCCAACATAGAAAATCAAACTTAAAAACTAGATGAATGTCACAATTTTATGTAAAGACAGAAGTACCCACAATACTAATCTGATTACACTATTCTAATTATATTGGTTGAATGTTTCTACAGGTATTCCTGAGACTGAGTACAGCTGCACCATTCGGTTACCGAGTGCTGAATTCGCGCGAATCTGCCGTGATCTCTCACAGTTTGGAGAGTCCATGGTCATTTCTTGCACCAAAGAGGGTAAGGATTCCTTGTTTACCTATCATTTAATACTCAACTGGATGGATTTTAATAAAATTTTAACAAAATTTATTGAAAGTCTTGTCTTATCCATAATTAACCCAAAGCTATTAATAATAAGTTTAGACCAGTTATTTATTATTCAGTACCTTTTTTTATTTGTAATGGGGTTGCTTGATTTTAGTCTAGGTCACAAATGATACAAAGTCAACGATGGAGCGAACTTTACATAATATAGTACTACCAATCACCTCCAGGCTTCACACAGGTGCAAATTTTCAGTAAAACTATTTCTTTTACTGAAAATCGTATTAAAACTTTGCAATGAACCCTTGCCTATATATACATTTTAGAGATATTTTCTCTCTAACATTTTGCAATATTCTGCAGGAGTGAAATTCTCAGCATCTGGCGACATTGGCTCAGCCAACATCAAGCTCGCACAGACAGCGTCAGTGGACAAGGAAGAAGAGGCTGTGGTCATTGAGATGGAGGAGCCAGTTACTCTCACATTCGCCTGCCAGTATCTCAACTACTTCACTAAAGCCACCTCACTTAGTCCACAGGTACCTATGCTTTGTTTTATTAATCTTTTTTGTAATTTGTGTTACAACACAACACTTGATGTATTTGATAAGGTGGTGTGAAATGTGGCCAAAATAAAGTATACCTTATTTAAAATCGTTGTTACCTTTTCATGGCTGTATGGATTTGGATGAAATTTGGCACATGGATAGATCATAATAATCCTAGAAAAGCTGACCCATACCCGCTTCGTTAAGTGGTATTTTTCGGGTTAATATTTAGCCTATGACACTCAAAATAACATGGCTTTATATTGCTAAAATAATATCAAATTCGGTTCAGGAGATCCAGAGATGGCCCCGATTGATGGCGACGATTTCACAAACTTTACCTCTTTATAATATTAGTATAGATTAGGACAATAACTCCGGAGTTGGTAGGGAGATCTGTAGTGAGTAAACGCTACTTTACTACAAATACCACCATCTCCATGTTTTGTCTTTTCATCTGAAATACTTAAATGAAAAGACAAAACTTGGAGATGGTGGTATAAAGAGATACTATAGCACCTTCTTCCTCACTCGACTTGGCGTATTTGTAGTAAAGTAGCGTTTACTCACTGCAGACCTCCCTACATACTTGTGCAAAATGAAAAGCAAACCCTGATTTCTGTGGTCATCACTGCTCTTTCTATTGTTATTTGTCCTTTTTCAGGTCCAGCTCTCTATGTCAGCTGATGTCCCACTCGTCGTCGAGTACCGCATTCCCGAGATTGGTCACATCCGCTATTATCTAGCGCCTAAGATTGAGGAGGAGGACAGCTAGATTAATTTCACTAGTAATAAGTTTTATTTTGTATTCGCGTACCTACATTATGTCGTACTTGCTCTTTCCAAAAACATCATGTTAAAATTCCAATTTCTCTAGCCTGATATCTCCATACACTGTGTGTATCGCTGAAAGTTGTGATATAATAGTATTTTTTTAAGAAGTAATAAACACATTCGTCAAATATGGTGGTTTTACATGTAGTAAGAAAAAAAGAATGTCATAAACACATTCGTCAAATATGGTGGTTTTACATGTAGTAAGAAAAAAATAATGTCATTAATCACTTTATTTTCCACAATAGTACAAATTACATTCATGTTCATGTTTTACATGAGTATTGAATTGAAATTATTTTAAATGTCAAGAAATAAAAGTTCAGTGTCTACTACTGATACACAAATTCAAAATAAATAATCACTTCTAACACAATGGAATGCCGAACTTAAAGCTTCGCAATTTTTAATTATACGAATATTATATTAATCGTCATTGTTCCTAAAAAATCGTTTCCCCACGCATTTATACAAATATTATCTAAACAAGTAAGAGATTAAATTGAGACATGCATTCAAAATGTTCTATGATAAATATCTGAGATGTAGGTAGCATTATCTATTGCCTCTATCATTTAGAATATTATTACAATTAATTATCCTTCAAAGGCAGAATGGCTATGGATGAAATCCCGGTAGCTAGTTCTTGTGAGATGTTATAATTTCACAAGAATGTAGTATGTACTACTGGAACATTATATCCCGTCTTCTTTCGTAGTGGTAGTAATTCTTGTCAATGGACCCACCCAATTAAAGTTTGCTTCAAGTAAGTGATCCCATTGATAAGAACTACCTACTAGTACGAAAGGCGGAATTTGATTTTGATATTGAGCCGCACTAACATTATCAGTATTGAGTGATATAAATTTAACAGAGTATTGGAATTATGAATAGGGTAAATTGATGTCATAAAAAATACACACTGATACATACTTTGCTGGACTAACATTTTCAGTGCGTGCTAAGCCTGGGTAAAATACAAACATTGACAAATCTGTAGTTAAAAAGTAGTAATGATAGTGGTTAGTAATTACTTAGACACGCATTTTATACATCCATATATTACAAATGTAAAATCGTGTAATTAAAACGGAAAAAATGCCCACTGTAAAGTCAACTGAATGAAAACTTATTTGTTAACAAATTCGACTTCCTCGTTATTTAGCTCTTAGACATAAAACCCGTGCTACATTTGGGGAATCACTTAAATTAAATTACTAGCATTAATTTAAGTCTTAAAACATTATGTGACTAGAAGTCGAGATACTTCAAAGTTAATAAACCTAGGGGATTATAAAAAAATAATTCACTCGAATAAGAATAGTTAATTTAAATTAAGTAACCGTTAAATATGAAAGGAGGAGGGTGGGCAGGTAATAAGTGAACAAACGGATGAATGGCGACTTTGCTACTGGTAACTTGAACTCAACGAGAGTCAACAAAAGGTTAGAATGAATGAAAGTAAAGTCGTAGCGAGTCGCCATACCGAATTTCACTGTTTCCACTTCTTGGCAGAGAACAGTACCGCGCGTTGCTTCAAGAAGAGTGAGTAGCTCTGCTTGCGCGGCACATTGGAAGGCGATGCGTTGTCAGTTTGCCTTTTCTTCTCGTGGGCGCGACGGGTGGCTTCGCTCATAGCATTCACGTTGACGTATGCTGCGCGTCGCCCGCGCCCTCTACCTGTAATGTTTGAAAAAAGAAAATGTATATAACATGCTTAGCAAATAAAAGTAGGCGTTTGTTCTTGATGTTACAGTCTGTCTAACGTGAGTTGGGTAGGAAAGCTGTGTTATAGTTCCTCAGAATGCAATGAGTTGGTCGTGTACTGCAACCTGCTGCGCAGGTGCCGCAGCAGGTTGCACTATACAGAGTAGCTTACCTGCCCCCCCTCCACGCCCTCAGGACTCGCGCTTGACCTCGGACGGGCCGGGCTCCACGTCCTCCTCGTCGCCCTCCTCCAGCTGCGCCGGGCTGATGAGCTGGTCGTGCAGCGTGCGCAGGTGCCGCAGCAGATTGGACTTCACGTTGAAGCCTTTGTTGCAGAGCCCACATACGAATGGGCGTTCGCCTGTAATATCGTTAAAAATTGTTTGAGCGTAGCTTCAAAACTTTACGGGTAGGCTGACTTTTCATCAGAGCTGTGGTACGATACGATTCCGTATCGATTCGTATCAACACTCGGTGAGCGAGGAAGAAATACACTTATAGCCTGCATCTGCATCGCTTCGTGTTCACAGCAATGAAGGTAAGCCGGAATGTTTGCTCGATTTCCACTAGCAACCCCGACTTGTGATTTGATTTTTAAAGTGGAGAAAGAATTTTTTCCAGTACCAACATGTTCTAGTAGATGTCGTGAAGACCTTGTTTTTAGACAGCGACGGAGCCCAATTTATAGTGGGTTTATAATCTATACTAATACTAGCTGACCCGCGCAACTTCGTCTGCGTCACATTATTCATGAATAATATTGCCAAAAAATTTAGGGGTGGACTACCCCTAACATTTAGGGGGATGAAAAATAGATTTTGGCCGATTCTCATAGATACCGGATAAGCACAAAAAATTTCATCAAAATCGGTCAAGCCGTTTCGGAGGAGTATGGCAACGAAAACTGTGACACGAGAATTTTATATATTAGATTATAAAGCTGAAGAGTTTGTTTGGCTGAACGCGCTAATCTCAGGAAGTCAGGAACTACTGGTCCGATTTGAAAAAACAGTCTTTCAGTGTTAGATTAAGATAGCCCATTTATCGAGGAAGGTTATAGGCTATTATATCATCACGCTAAGACAAATAGGAGCGGAGCATTAATGGAAAATGTGACGCAGACGAAGTTGCGCGGGTCAGCTAGTTTTACATAAAATACGCTTCAAATTTTCCTTGTCTCTCCCTTCCTTTTCTAACGGAACAATTTACTATCAGTTTAACAAGTTTAACCTGGCGATCGAAACCAGGCTATAGGGCATTAGGTTCCTTCTAGAACCCCATTAAAATAATGTTGAGTATTACTCACCTGTGTGCGTACGCATATGTATGAGCATGGATGCGTGCGACGGGAAAGTTTTCTTGCATTGGGTGCAATTCTTGTTTTGCGCGCCCTCTGTGAAACGATTGTGACGTTTTGGTGGGGCACTGTTGTTTGACATGGCCAATTCTAGACAATCGACATCGAACGAACATTTAGAACAGGGTTCAGTCAGGCAGACAATCACACAATATGCAACGCTTTGTTTGAAATGGCAAATAATATCTAGTATGGCAAACAAAGCATTCCAATGTTCAATTATAAAAATAACTCATAAATGAAGTGATTATCATTAGTAGCAGGGTTGGCGTAAGAAGTAGTGTATCTTAAAGCTTACGTAGTAAGAGTGTAGACAGACGGGTTGCATCGCGGCTGCAAGCAATCTACAAAAGTGTGTTGGTGCATGCATTATAATGTTTCTGTGTGGAATCAGTAATACAGATACGTAAAGCTAAGCAACCTTAAATTATTTTACTAAAAGACTTATTCTTTCCAGCATGCTTGTAGCGCCAAATGCAGTCCGTCTGTGTTTACTTTTTAGGTGTAAAGGAATTAGCTGAAGTAAAATAAATTCAAAATTATTAACAAAATTACTAACGGCGACAGAATGTTCGTTTGTCGAGAATTAGCCAATTACATAAAACTCTTGTTTCGGCTGTCATTCATCTTTGGTAATTCTGGTAAAATTTGGTCCAGAAATATACGAAATAAAACATAAGTAGCTAAGACTTTAGGAGTCAGCAAAGAAAAAAAAAATGTTTAAAATAAGACATCAAAACAACGATTTTAATATTTCACATTTCAGCTTGTAATTTCTAATTAATGATCTATGGATTGATAAAACAGATTGTTTTCTAAAAAAAAATCTTTCAAAAAGATATATAATGTACAAGCAAACTGTTGGGTAGGAGTTCAATCTGCATGTATTACTGAGGTTGACAAATTTTAGGACCAACCAGACCTAAAACAATTTTTAAATAGTAATAATAGCTGAATAATAATAAAACTATCAGTATCATTGTTTTATAGACAAAAATGTACATCTTGATATTTTTCTTTAGGAATGATTTTTAACCATCTTGTTCACACATTTATATTTATCTGTATTTGTTTTTTCTCAGTTCGAAACTTACTAATTTTAATCTTTTAATTTTACAAGAGTTGTAAACTGTACAAGTAGTTCAATTAAGACCTAAAGGCAAGTGTGCTACAGTAGCACACTTCACATCCGTAGTCATCATGTCAGTAAGGGGTGGGGCAGTAGCCCCCATTCCAAGCTGGTTACAGTTGGACGTTACCTCAGTTTGCTTATAATATCATTGGCACACAATACCACAGGAGAAGAATGTCTCAGTACTAACCTGACTCAGTGTGCGTGCTCTGTATGTGTCGCACCCATTCGGCAGGGTTGGGGAAGTGTTTCATGCAGAGGTCGCATTTTAGCAGGGCCATCGTCTCCTCCGTGTCATCGCTCTGAAGAACAAAGCAGTAGTAACTTTATAATATAATGTGTGTCAAAGAATCGGGCTGAGGGGGAGAAATAGTCACGGTGTCAAGTTATGACCCCCACTTGGTCAAACTAGTTATCTTTTAACTCCAGGTTACCTGGTTGTGCAAATGGGCCAAGCAGCAAGAAATAATTGTGGAATCCAGCTAAAATAGTTGTGAAATACAGCTAAGAGAGTTGTGGGAAACAGTCAAGAGGGAGAGATAGTCAAGGGATCCCAGCTAAGGATGGAAAGATATAGTCGCGAGAGTCAGCTGAAGGAGGTCAGAAAGTCGAACTGGAAACCAGCTGATGTGGATAGACACGAGTCAAAGGTGGAGAAATATTGGGGTCCAGCAAATGGGATATGTGAAGTCATGGGATCTATTCGAGCTTAAAAGGAAAATATAGTCGTGGGATCCAGCTAAGAGGAAGAGATAGTCGAGGGATCCAGCTAAGAGGAAGAGATAGTTGTTAGATCCAGCTAAGAGGAAGAGATAGTCGTGGGAGCCAGCTAAAGGAAGAGATAGTCGTGGTATCCAGCTAAGAGATAGCGATAGTCGTGGGATCCAGCAAAGAGAAAGAGATAGTCGAGAGAACCAGCTAATAGGAAGAGATAGTCGTGGGATCCAGCTAAGAGGGAGAGATAGTCGGGGGATCCAGGTATAGGAAGAGAGATAGTCGTGGGGTCCATCAAAGAGAGCGAGTTAGTCGTGGAAGAAAGCTAAGAGAGAGAGGTAGTTGTGGGATCCAGCAAAGGGATAGCGATAGTCGTGGGATCCAGCAAAGAGAAAGAGATAGTCGAGGGATCCAGCTAAGAGGAAGAGATAGTCGTGGGATCCAGCTAAGAGGAAGAGATAGTCGTAGGATCCAGCTAAGCGGAAGAGATAGTCATGGGATACAGCTAAGAGATAGCGATAGTCGTGGGATCCAGCTAAGGGATAGCGATAGTCGTGGGATCCAGCAAAGAGAAAGAGGTAGTCGAGGGATCCAGCTAAGAGGAAGAGATAGTCGTGGGATCCAGCAAAGAGAAAGAGGTAGTCGAGGGATCCAGCTAAGAGGGAGATACAGTCGTGGGATCCAGCTAAGAGGGAGAGATAGTCGGGGGATCCAGGTAAAGGAAGAGAGATAGTCGTGGGGTCCATCAAAGAGGGCGAGTTAGTCGTGGGAGAAAGCTAAGAGGAAGAGGTAGTTGTGGGATCCAGCTAAGGGATAGCGATAGTCGTGGGATCCAGCAAAGAGAAAGAGATAGTCAAGGGATCCAGCTAAGAGGGAGATACAGTCGTGGGATCCAGCTAAGAGGGAGAGATAGTCGGGGGATCCAGGTAAAGGAAGAGAGATAGTCGTGGGGTCCATCAAAGAGGGCGAGTTAGTCGTGGGAGAAAGCTAAGAGGAAGAGGTAGTTGTGGGATCCAGCTAAGGGATAGCGATAGTCGTGGGATCCAGCAAAGAGAAAGAGATAGTCGAGGGATCCAGCTAAGAGGAAGAGATAGTCGTAGGATCCAGCTAAGCAGAAGAGATAGTCATGGGACCCAGCTAAGAGATAGCGATAGTCGTGGGATCCAGCTAAGAGATAGCGATAGTCGTGGGATCCAGCTAAGAGATAGCGATAGTCGTGGGATCCAGCAAAGAGAAAGAGGTAGTCGAGGGATCCAGCTAAGAGGAAGAGATAGTCGTGGGATCCAGCTAAGAGGAAGAGATAGTCGAAGGATACAGCTAAGCAGAAGAGATAGTCATGGGATCCAGCTAACGGATGAGAGTCGTGGGATCCAGCTAAGGGATAGCGATAGTCGTGGGATCCAGCAAAGAGAAAGAGATAGTCTAGGGATCCAGCTAAGAGGGAGATACAGTCGTGGGATCCAGCTAAGAGGGAGAGATAGTCGGGGGATCCAGGTAAAGGAAGAGAGATAGTCGTGGGGTCCATCAAAGAGGGCGAGTTAGTCATGGGAGAAAGCTAAGAGGAAGAGGTAGTTGTGGGATCCAGCTAAGGGATAGCGATAGTCGTGGGATCCAGCAAAGAGAAAGAGATAGTCGAGGGATCCAGCTAAGAGTAAGAGATAGTCGTGGGATCCAGCTAAGAGGAAGAGATAGTCGTAGGATCCAGCTAAGCGGAAGAGATAGTCGTGGGAGCCAGCTAACGGAAGAGAGATTGTCGTGGGATCCAGCTAAGGGATAGCGATAGTCGTGGGATCCAGCAAAGAGAAAGAGATAGTCGAGGGATCCAGCTAAGAGGAAGAGATAGTCGTAGGATCCAGCTAAGCGGAAGAGATAGTCATGGGAATCAGCTAAGAGATAGCGATAGTCGTGGGATCCAGCTAAGAGATAGCGATAGTCGTGAGATCCAGCTAAGCGGAAGAGATAGTCGTGGGAGCCAGCTAAGAGATGAGATAGTCGTGGGATCCAGCTAAGAGAAAGAGATAGTCGTGGGATCCAGCAAAGAGAAAGAGATAGTCGAGGGATCCAGCTAAGAGGAAGAGATAGTCGTAGGATCCAGCTAAGCGGAAGAGATAGTCGTGGGAGCCAGCTAACGGAAGAGAGATTGTCGTGGGATCCAGCTAAGGGATAGCGATAGTCGTGGATCCAGCAAAGAGAAAGAGATAGTCGAAGGATCCAGCTAAGAGGAAGAGGTAGTCGTAGGATCCAGCTAAGCGGAAGAGATAGTCATGGGATCCAGCTAAGAGATAGCGATAGTCGTGAGATCCAGCTAAGCGGAAGAGATAGTCGTGGGAGCCAGCTAAGAGATGAGATAGTCGTGAGATCCAGCTAAGCGGAAGAGATAGTTGTGGGAGCCAGCTAAAGGAAGAGAGATAGTCGAAAGATCCAGTTAAAAGATAGCGATAGTCGTGGGATTCAGCAAAGAGAAGGAGATAGTCGTGGAATCCAGCAAAGAGAAAGGGATAGTCGAGGGATCCAGCTAAGAGATAGCGATAGTCGTGAGATCCAGCTAAGCGGAAGAGATAGTCGTGGGAGCCAGCTAAGAGATGAGATAGTTGTGGGAGCCAGCTAAAGGAAGATAGTCGTGGGATCCAGCTAAGAGATAGCGGTAGTCGTGGGATCCAGCTAAGCGGAAGAGATAGTCGTGGGAGCCAGCTAAGAGATGAGATAGTTGTGGGAGCCAGCTAAAGGAAGATAGTCGTGGGATCCAGCTAAGAGATAGCGGTAGTCGTGGGATCCAGCTAAGAGATGAGATAGTCGTGGGATCAAGCTAAGAGAAAGAGATAGTCGTGAGATCCAGGTAAGCGGAAGAGATAATCGTGGGACCCAGCTTAGAGGAAGAGATAGTCGTGGGACCCAGCTAAGAGGAAGAGATAGTCGTGGGATCCAGCTAAGAGGAAGAGATAGTCGTGGGATCCAGCTAAGAGGAAGAGATAGTCGTGGGATCCAGCTAAGAGGGAGTGATAGTCGTGGGATCCAGCTATGAGGAAGAGATAGTCGTGGGATCCAGCTAAGAGGGAGTGATAGTTGTGGGATCCAGCTATGAGGAAGAGATAGTCGTGAGATCCAGCTAAGCGGAAGAGATAGTTGTGGGAGCCAGCTAAAGGAAGAGAGATAGTCGAAAGATCCAGTTAAAAGATAGCGATAGTCGTGGGATTCAGCAAAGAGAAGGAGATAGTCGTGGAATCCAGCAAAGAGAAAGGGATAGTCGAGGGATCCAGCTAAGAGATAGCGATAGTCGTGAGATCCAGCTAAGCGGAAGAGATAGTCGTGGGAGCCAGCTAAGAGATGAGATAGTTGTGGGAGCCAGCTAAAGGAAGATAGTCGTGGGATCCAGCTAAGAGATAGCGGTAGTCGTGGGATCCAGCTAAGCGGAAGAGATAGTCGTGGGAGCCAGCTAAGAGATGAGATAGTTGTGGGAGCCAGCTAAAGGAAGAGAGATAGTCGAAAGATCCAGTTAAAAGATAGCGATAGTCGTGGGATTCAGCAAAGAGAAGGAGATAGTCGTGGAATCCAGCAAAGAGAAAGGGATAGTCGAGGGATCCAGCTAAGAGATAGCGATAGTCGTGAGATCCAGCTAAGCGGAAGAGATAGTCGTGGGAGCCAGCTAAGAGATGAGATAGTTGTGGGAGCCAGCTAAAGGAAGATAGTCGTGGGATCCAGCTAAGAGATAGCGGTAGTCGTGGGATCCAGCTAAGCGGAAGAGATAGTCGTGGGAGCCAGCTAAGAGATGAGATAGTTGTGGGAGCCAGCTAAAGGAAGATAGTCGTGGGATCCAGCTAAGAGATAGCGGTAGTCGTGGGATCCAGCTAAGAGATGAGATAGTCGTGGGATCAAGCTAAGAGAAAGAGATAGTCGTGAGATCCAGGTAAGCGGAAGAGATAATCGTGGGACCCAGCTTAGAGGAAGAGATAGTCGTGGGACCCAGCTAAGAGGAAGAGATAGTCGTGGGATCCAGCTAAGAGGAAGAGATAGTCGTGGGATCCAGCTAAGAGGAAGAGATAGTCGTGGGATCCAGCTAAGAGGGAGTGATAGTCGTGGGATCCAGCTATGAGGAAGAGATAGTCGTGGGATCCAGCTAAGAGGGAGTGATAGTTGTGGGATCCAGCTATGAGGAAGAGATAGTCGTGAAATCCAGCTAAGAGATAGAGATAGTCGTGGGATCCAGCTAAGAGGGAGATACAGTCGTGGGATCCAGCTAAGAGGGAGAGATAGTCGGGGGATCCAGGTAAAGGAAGAGAGATAGTCGTGGGGTCCATCAAAGAGGGCGAGTTAGTCGTGGGAGAAAGCTAAGAGGAAGAGGTAGTTGTGGGATCCAGCTAAGGGATAGCGATAGTCGTGGGATCCAGCAAAGAGAAAGAGATAGTCTAGGGATCCAGCTAAGAGGGAGATACAGTCGTGGGATCCAGCTAAGAGGGAGAGATAGTCGGGGGATCCAGGTAAAGGAAGAGAGATAGTCGTGGGGTCCATCAAAGAGGGCGAGTTAGTCGTGGGAGAAAGCTAAGAGGAAGAGGTAGTTGTGGGATCCAGCTAAGGGATAGCGATAGTCGTGGGATCCAGCAAAGAGAAAGAGATAGTCGAGGGATCCAGCTAAGAGGAAGAGATAGTCGTGGGATCCAGCTAAGAGGAAGAGACAGTTGTGGGATCCAGCTAAGAGGGAGATACAGTCGTAGGATCGAGCTAAGCGGAAGAGATAGTCGTGGGATCCAGCTAAGAGGAAGAGATAGTCGTAGGATCCAGCTAAGAGGAAGAGATAATCGTGGGACCCAGCTTACAGGAAGAGATAGTCGTGGGACCCAGCTAAGAGGAAGAGATAGTCGTGGGATCCAGCTAAGAGGAAGAGATAGTCGTGGGATCCAGCTAAGAGGGAGTGATAGTCGTGGGATCCAGCTATGAGGAAGAGATAGTCGTGGGATCCAGCTAAGAGGGAGTGATAGTTGTGGGATCCAGCTATGAGGAAGAGATAGTCGTGGGATCCAGCTAAGAGGGAGAGATAGTCGGGGGATCCAGGTAAAGGAAGAGAGATAGTCGTGGGGTCCATCAAAGAGGGCGAGTTAGTCGTGGGAGAAAGCTAAGAGGAAGAGGTAGTTGTGGGATCCAGCTAAGGGATAGCGATAGTCGTGGGATCCAGCAAAGAGAAAGAGATAGTCTAGGGATCCAGCTAAGAGGGAGATACAGTCGTGGGATCCAGCTAAGAGGGAGAGATAGTCGGGGGATCCAGGTAAAGGAAGAGAGATAGTCGTGGGGTCCATCAAAGAGGGCGAGTTAGTCGTGGGAGAAAGCTAAGAGGAAGAGGTAGTTGTGGGATCCAGCTAAGGGATAGCGATAGTCGTGGGATCCAGCAAAGAGAAAGAGATAGTCGAGGGATCCAGCTAAGAGGAAGAGATAGTCGTGGGATCCAGCTAAGAGGAAGAGATAGTCGTAGGATCCAGCTAAGCGGAAGAGATAGTCGTGGGAGCCAGCTAACGGAAGAGAGATAGTCGTGGGATCCAGCTAAGGGATAGCGATAGTCGTGGGATCCAGCAAAGAGAAAGAGATAGTCGAGGGATCCAGCTAAGAGGAAGAGATAGTCGTGGGATCCAGCTAAGAGGAAGAGATAGAAGTAGGATCCAGCTAAGCGGAAGAGATAGTCATGGGATCCAGCTAAGAGATAGCGATAGTCGTGGGATCCAGCTAAGAGATAGCGATAGTCGTGAGATCCAGCTAAGCGGAAGAGATAGTCGTGGGAGCCAGCTAAGAGATGAGATAGTCGTGGGATCCAGCTAAGAGAAAGAGATAGTCGTGAGATCCAGCTAAGCGGAAGAGATAGTTGTGGGAGCCAGCTAAAGGAAGAGAGATAGTCGAAGGATCCAGTTAAGAGATAGCGATAGTCGTGGGACTCAGCAAAGAGAAGGAGATAGTCGTGGAATCCAGCAAAGAGAAAGAGATAGTCGAGGGATCCAGCTAAGAGAAAGAGATAGTCGTGAGATCCAGCTAAGCGGAAGAGATAGTTGTGGGAGCCAGCTAAAGGAAGAGAGATAGTCGTGGGATCCAGCTAAGAGATAGCGGTAGTCGTGGGATCCAGCTAAGAGATGAGATAGTCGTGTGATCAAGGTAAGAGAAAGAGATAGTCGTGAGATCCAGGTAAGCGGAAGAGATAGTCGTGGGAGCCAGCTAAAGGAAGAGAGATAGTCGTGGGATCCAGCTAAGAGGAAGAGACAGTTGTGGGATCCAGCTAAGAGGGAGATACAGTCGTAGGATCGAGCTAAGCGGAAGAGATAGTCGTGGGACCCAGCTAAGAGGAAGAGATAGTCGTGGGATCCAGCTAAGAGGAAGAGATAGTCGTGGGATCCAGCTAAGAGGGAGTGATAGTCGTGGGATCCAGCTATGAGGAAGAGATAGTCGTGGGATCCAGCTAAGAGGGAGTGATAGTTGTGGGATCCAGCTATGAGGAAGAGATAGTCGTGAAATCCAGCTAAGAGATAGAGATAGTCGTGGGATCCAGCTAAGAGGGAGATACAGTCGTGGGATCCAGCTAAGAGGGAGAGATAGTCGGGGGATCCAGGTAAAGGAAGAGAGATAGTCGTGGGGTCCATCAAAGAGGGCGAGTTAGTCGTGGGAGAAAGCTAAGAGGAAGAGGTAGTTGTGGGATCCATCTAAGAGAAAGAGGTCGTGAGATTCAAATAAAGCAATAGAGATAGTCGTGAGATCCAGATAAGGGCTTAAGAGATGGTTGTAAGATCCAGCTAAGAGGGGAGAGATAGTCGTGATATGTATCAAAGAGATGAGATGCAGTCGTGGGCTCCAGTTAGGAGGGAGAATTCGTAGTAGGGCTAGATCCTACGAATTCTCCCTCCAAATGGGGGAAAAAGAATCGTGTAATCTAGCTAAAGGGGCACAAGTAGTTCTGAGTAAAAACTAAAGAGGTTCTTCACAAGGGTACTAATGCGTCTATGGTCACATCGCCATTAGTGTATACGTACGGCAGAGCGCAGCTTCCTCTTGCGCGCATGTTGCGTGTCGGAGCGCGCATGGTTCTGCACGTGACGCACCCACGCCGCCGGCACTGTGAACACCTCCGCGCACAGCTCACACGCCAGCGGACTGTAGATCTGTCATCAACATAATATATGAGTATTCAATTCTTACTGGCAAGAACCATGGATTCATTGTGGATGGATTATTGGATTCAACTATGTTATTTTTTTTACATGGGCAAGTCCACCGTCATATTTCCCAACACTGCACTGCCAGCTAGAATTAACAGCTGATGATTGGGGTTTTAAATTATTATCTTGGCTCAATGAGTCCTGTGTGTGTCAATGAATCCGGCTACCAAAAAAGTTTTACAAAAAATTAAAAAAAATAACTTTAATTTCGGAAGTCGGTGTTTTTGTTAGTTTCTTCGTATTTTGACACCGACTTCCGAAATTAAAGTTATTTTTTACTTTGTAGTGTTTTTTTTTTATTTGGAAGTTGGTTGTATTTTTTTGTAAAAACAAAAATTATTTTTCACTTTTTAGTGGTACCCCACACGTAACAACACCACTGCAAAATCGCAGAAAAGCAAAATACCCAATTTCGATTACTTGGATGGCATAAAACCATCATCCAAGTAAACGAATTCCAGGTATTTCGATTTAAAATCAAAACTTCGTAATCGATTTTGATAAAATTTAAATAGGACCAATCTGTAAGTATACTCTTTCAGATAAAACAAGAATTTTTCAAATCGGTTCATAATTGACGGAGTTATGAGGCAACAAAAATATAAAATACAACTGAATTGAGAACCTCCTCCTTTTTGGGAAGTCGGTTAAAAATGAACAGCAGAGTAATAAGAAAAACATTGCAACTTCTCTCCATATTAAGTTGGAACAGAACACAGCTAAGACAAAGGGTCACCTTTGTAACATATTATGGCACCATGGGTTAATAAATGAACCAGTAACCTGAATTAAGCGGCCCATTTGCTAAGTGTCTGAGGGGCCACAAAGTTGACGAAACATTTGGACATGATATTGCTGGATTCCAGCTCATTGTAAATAACGAGAAAAAAAATTCTGTTCAATAATGAAGCTTTAAAATGATCATAATTTTCAAAAAATTTCAAGTTGCTTCACTTACCAAGCTCTCTTCTTCAATATCAACCTCGTCATTAGGTTCATTCTTGACGCTCATCTCAGCTTGAAACATCTCTGCAATGGACCTCTCTTCTTCCTCGATACTGCTGGCATCCCATTCTGGTTCATCTTTTATTTGGATCTCGGTTTCCGTTAGGCTTTGTGACGATTTTTCTGTGGGACAACAGGCGAAAATGTTACATTACAGACTTCCAAAGCTCTAACAAGAAAATTTTATCTCAAAAGAGGTCAAGTTTTTGTGACCCTGCCCTCAAACAAGTACTAATGATCATCGGCATCCTAATGTACTTAATCTTCAGCTGGACAAAAAAGCCTTTAAATCTCTGTCTCATTCTAAATTAGGCTCCATTTCCACCAGAGGTGTGCGAGGATGCTTAGAGAGGAATGTATTTGTTAGAAACCAATAGAAACGCTTTACTTACCTAGCTTTGCTCAATGCAAGCGATTCTATTGGTTCTTAAGCAACATATACCTCGCTATGCATCTTCGAAGTCCACTGTTGGAAAAGCAGACTTAATCTACTAGAAATTGAATAAAAACATTTTTAAGATAACACGAAGAAGATATTACAGCCCTACAAAGAATTATCAATTTTTCTCACTTGAAGCCTCAGATGCATTATCCTGTCCTTCCTCAGAGTCTTTAGTCTCCTCATTATCTGATTTAGTTTCAGTCTTTTGCCTCTTTCCATACTTCCTTTCCGTATGCCTCCTTAAGATCCTTGGCGTAAGAGGTTCGTCTGAGTCCTCACTGACTGTGGCAGTAGCTACTGTCACAGTACTGGGTGCAGGGGTTGGTGTCACTGTGGTTGCAGTCGTAGTAACTGTAGCAGTCACAGTTGGTTCGGCAGCGGTTGGTGCTGGAGCTACCAATATTGTTTGCCCTTTCGGACCGCCTGGCCTGATTGCTGCCTGTGTGCCACCTTCGGTCGTTTTAATGAAGACTAGCTTTGGTGGGCCAATGAACATAGGCCTAGAAGAAAACAAGCAATAATATGAAGTAGGTTGATGGTCTAAATAAAATAAAGAATATGATGCAAATACCATAAACATCAAATGCTAAAAACTGGTTTCATTATATTTTAAAGAAAGGCATGCTCTATTAAAATAAAAAAGTATTATATGTAAAGACTGTAAAATTTTGTAGATAACCCCTAACCCTAATGACAGCAACAATTTCCTGCTGAAAGAAATATAAATTGGACATGGACTTCAACAAACCTTGAACCAGGTTGTCCAGGATTGAAGGCTTTCAGCAACTTATCATCTTTCTTAATAGCTATCTTTGGTTGTAGTGCTATCTCATCAGGTTTCTTTGTCAGTCCTGCCTTCATAACACTTGTGGTTGCGATAGTTTGTGTTGCCGTCTTTTCGGCACTTCCATCGCCACTGTCTTCTGTTTGTCTCCATAGTCCTCGAATTTTTAGGACTTCCCCTGCCTTTAAGACGGTGTCTAATACTTCATTAGAAACTGTTGTTTCACCTGGAAAATAATGTTTGAAAATTTGGACATGATATGAAAGATACAATTTTCTATTTTTCTGTGATAAGCTGCACCTTTTTTTTGAGATGGGTTTGCCCTTGACTTTAGTCTTGGCTGGCTTTACCCTTTACATAATTTTTAAGATTATGAGAATGGTAATGTGCACAGTACACACATTTATTAAAACTGGACAAGTGCGATTCAGACCCAATTTCATTTTTGTTAAATGTTATTTTAACAATATAGAATTCTTATAGGTTTTCCTGTAATTTATAGGTAAATAACTATAACGTACATTTTTTTTTTTTCAAAATTTTAGGTTCAGTAGTTAAGAAGAGTGGGTGGGTATCGTCATTTATGGTCTAATTTATTGAATATCTTCAAAACTTTTAGTTTCAAATTATGGAAAAAATATAATTCAAGTCCACCTTTCATTTGATGTGACAATATTGTTTGAAATATATCTTTTATAAAATTTTCTAGTTTGTCCCCCATAAGTCCAGTACATTCGGAGAAATCAGAGAGACGCACAGACAGGCACTCGAGTACGGGGGGTTCTGTTTCCACGGATGTTTGGAACCCTAAAAACACATAACTCCACCGCCGCAGCGGTATCTAAAAAAAAAAGAGTCATAGCCAACTTATGAACCCAAACAAATACACGGCTTCTGCTGTGGGAAAAACAAGATAGGTATGCAGGATTATTTAAATTTGAAACTACTGACCTTTGTACATATATTCTACGAGAATCTTCAACGCTTTTGTGGATATCTCCGATGGTAACACGACATACAACATGCCACCCATGCGCGTCACAGAGCGCTGGCCCTCGAACAGGTTGCATAGATACACGCTGCACGAGCTCAAGATGAACTTGTGCGCCGGTATTTGCGACCCATCTAGGGTGCACAGCACCACATCGGTGAACCGCTCCGAGCGAAGCAAAGCCGCCACGGAACCGTTCAGATGGGAGCTGTGCGAGTGCCATTTTAACTGGTAAGTGTCCGTGGACGTCATTTTTCTTCTATGTTTCTACATTTCACACCTGTAGCAAACGTACACAATCTTAATAAAAATTTAACTTACGCGCGCGCGTTCATCAGTTTACGTCAGTCAGTTTACGTTTTTTTTTTGTTCGAATTTGAATAGAATGAATGAATGACCAAAAAGGATACAGGATATTGACACTCAAGCTCACGTTCAATCTGTAGTCATTTGCGTAATTCTAAATTAATTTTGAAGAAAACCTCTAAGCATAGGATCGAATCAATAATGAATAAATTAAATTTCAAAACCTCGATCTAATTTAATTGCAAAATAAACACTATGCATACAACAAACGAAATCAAAACAAAAACACATTAGTTCAGCGTCTATCGATCGTCCGGTGACGCAGAACGTGGAGGAAAAACAAATAAATACCAATACCATAATTTAATTTTCATTCGCTATTTATGGTAATTGAAAATTTTGAAAATAATTTTATAATAATATAAATATGTATCTAATTTTTCATTTTAGTTTTGTTATATATAATTTTTTATTTAAAATAATTATGAATTAAAACTTTCCGTTCATTGAACTTTAGAGTAAGAGAAATATTTACCGTAAAACTCCGAAAATCGATAAAGTTGGCAGTAATTTTATTCATAACTGTTGCACACACATTACAGTCTTTCACAAAATAATCACAGAACGAGGAAATTACAATAAACGTAACTTTCAAATAATTTCAAACAACGCAATGCGCGCACCCACCGTTTGCGACCCTCAAATCTGGTGTGCGGCGGCTGCGGCTGCAAAAATCGATAGAAATGATATTGATTTAACTCGTAGACCGGGGTTGCGCGTTTATCTTATCGATCCAACTGAGCGTCGGTTGTGCGGCGCGCGCCTGCGTCGTATCGCGAGGGGCGCGTTTGGCCGCCACCGGCGCCCGCCCTGACTCCGCATCGCCAGCGCGCCACCCTGTTCACGCGCAAATTGCTTTTATTCCGAGAGCTGTTTTTCTCAATAATAAGTATTGGATTCGTGGAATAATATAGATGCTTGTTATATCTATGCTCATCGAAAAGCTCAATTTTTTTCAATGCCATTAAATTACTATATTTTATTGCAACCCTGTAATTAGATGCGGTTTTTCCGAATAGAATTTATAGAAATAGAAAAGTTATCACCAAAAATATTACAATGTTTTTACATTGGCCCCAAGCCCCAAACTAGGCAAGCCTGTATCTTACCAATTTGGAGTGTTAACCATCAAAATATATTCTAAAGTAAGCTTAATACGTAATTAGGAGCATACCTACCTAATATAGAATTTTGGTTTATACTATTACTAGTGAACAAAATTCTATATTATATTACATACTTATTCACCATTAGGTATTATTTATTTTATTTTAAATGTAAACTGCATTCGCATAGTTACGTACGCAGAGATACTATTACCTACTTTTCTGCTGTCCCTCCCTACTAGTCGGTAGTCAAGGGGTGGGCGATTCGAAGGACGCTGAATGCATTGTACCTATGCATAATTATTTCTAGCACACACCGAAATTGTTTGGTACGATTTTTTTTTATTTAGACTATTAAAACCCTTTAATAACAAAGTTTGAAAGTAACAAAATAATTCAAGGGCATTTGTACGAACTATCATAAAGACTCTCAGAGTAAAGAATTGGCTAAGCTCACGAATTACCTAAGATTATGTTCCATAATTATGATAGTAATAGTACCATAATAGGTACTAGGTTTTTTTTTTAAAATAAACAATAGAAAGTTTCGCCTTTGCAACAAATAAATCGGTTCTAGGTTGTAAATTATTCTATGTGAGATAAGATTATGTTCCATAGTAAGAGTACCTTAGTAGGTAGGTACTAGTTTTTTTTAATAAATAAACAACAGAAAGTTTCGTCTTCGCAACAAATAAATCGGTTCTAGTTGTAATTATTGTATGTGAGGCCAATAGCGGAGTATTCTATACTGAAAAAATTGATTCAAACATAGATTAAAAGCTTTTTCATTAACATTCGTCATTATTGCCTGGACAGTCATGGTTGTACCGTCGACAGCAAAGTCAATAACTATTTGGGGAGTGGGAACTGCTAAAACAGAAATTCCAAATTGTATGGCGCAACGTAAAGAAACCAATCAATAAGTAGTTAGAAGATATTATGCAATTGCTTGATTTCGAGGTAGGTATATATAATAATTATCATAATTAGATGCACGAGGAAATCTTTTAGCCAGTTTTAATACAAGTTGAAAAAAAAAATGCTAGACTAAGTTTTAGCAGCGAAAGTCATAATTTGTTTTAATAAGTCGTCACTCGTCATGCTTGACTATGATCACTGCAGCAGACAGCCTATTCATTTTTTTAATAGAGGAGTTCCGTGTTATACGTAGTTAGTTATATTGTCGGCGTGGTTCTAGCGTCGCGTCGCGTCGGTCGTGGGCCGGGCTTGCGCGGATCGCGTGCGCACTCAATATTGATTTTGTTCCCCTGACCCCACGTTTTCATGTTACATCCCCCTACCTACGATGCGTTGTACTGTTGTACATGATAGACGTACAGCATAGCTGCGTAGTAATTGAATAGGCAAACTGCAGCTTGACAATTTTATGACTATCTTTACTACGACTAGCGATGACTTCTGTGTTGTTATGATTGCCGGTTTTGATTAGAATACATTTTTAATTAAAAATAAATGTTTTTGGAAAATATGCCTGGAAGTAATTACCTACCTACTTAAGCCGAAAGCCCGTACCTAATAGATTACTGTAATGTAGATTTTTAGTTTAGGTAGGTAAGGAATCGAATCAAAATGTATTTTTAAAGGATAAATACTTAAAACACTTTCACTCGAATAAATCTACGATAACCTGCCCTTAAAATCCGTTCCTTTGTCTTTGTATTCATGCCTGTGAATGGTAAACAAAGGCATAGCTGTTACTGTTCCCGGTTGATAGGTACCTATACCTTCGCTACGTAACAGAACAAAACACGTGTTTTGGAAACGTGTGGAGAGCTGGCAGCGAGCCGGGCGTCGGCGTCGCTTGTAGCCCTTCACAGACGGAGAAAATAGGGAACTTAATTACTCGGTTAATTGTGGTTCCGATTTAAATTCTACGTTTATGTTGTAGTAAATAAACAATTTGCCGTTTGGTTTTAGTTATCCTTCAATACTATTTCAGTTTTATTAAAATAAAGTAAATATCATTGAAGTGTGGGAAGTAATGTAGGTACGAGCTGACCCGCGCAATTTCGTCTGTGCTCCATCTTTCATAAATGCTCTCCTCCTATTGGTCGTAGCGTGATAGTCTATAATAATATAGCCTTCGTCGATAAACGGGCTATCCAACATAAAAAAGATTTTTTCCATTCGTATCAGTTGTTCCTGAGATTTAGCGTTCAACCAAACAAACTCTTCACTTTATAATATTTTACTAGTAGTTCCTGAGATTAGCGCGTTCAACCACACAAACAAACAAACTCTTCTGCTTTATAATATTAAGTATAAATTATATCTAGTGCTTTTTATGTTATAATTTTGTTTCTAATTAATTTAATGGATGGATGAATAGGATTTTCAGTGCCCATAGAACCCTACTTACAAGGGTTTAAAAGACTTCGCTTATTTTTTTCAAATTGCTCAATAAAATAAAAATGCTTTTCTAGTCTCAGTGAGTGCACCAATTTAGCAAAGCAAAATAAATAAAGCTTCCGTTAAGATATACTTACCGATATCATAATCACTGTCTTAACTCTTATTGAACCTAGTTACTAAGTATTTGTGGATAATTCACGAGATACATTTGCTCGCGAGGCCCATTTTTGCTGGCCCTCTATTGTAAGTCTGTTCTATGTTATATCAGTTTAGTTGGTGGCCGTTGCATAGGTACCTACAGGCCAAGGCAGACCTAAGTAACTAGGTTCGGTAGATATGAACAGTGAGGCAAGACTATAGTGAATTCTACTAAATACTTCCTGCATAAATATTTAAGTATGAGGTATGGCAGTACCCTCATAAATCACACATTAAAATTAGCTTTGAATTTAAAAACGCAAACGTACGTTATCGCTTTTAATTAGATAGTGCGATTAAATTAGCAACCCAAAAATGCATTTTAATACAGCCAGTCAAAATAACACTGCGAGATGTGGGCACAACTCCCACGATCGTTCCACAGAGTAGGTACTTTGGTTATTGTGCAATTACTCATAGACCAACCTATGGTACGATTACCTTACTACCAAATGCGCGGATCTCAATTGAACCGAGGAAGAAACCATTTTTGGTACCTACTTATATTCGGGGATAAATATAAGATTACACTTAGTTGAATGCAACAAATATTTAATCCTAAGTAAACGTTAAATTGAGGAATAGGATTAATAGTTTGGAAGTAAATGGAGGTTTTAAATCTATTCGACATGCACAGAATAGCCGACCCACATTCATCGTAAGGGCTAAAAACGTGATCACGTTTTTACGACGCACGTTGGTGCGAAAGTACTGAGAGGAGGAGAGGAACACAGGCACTGCCAAGAAAATAATGAAGATTGAATCCATTTGTATAACGCTATATTACCGTGTTTATTGATTAATCAATAATCATACGACGACACGGTTGGCGCAGTGGTTGAGCGATTGACTGCTGCGTAGCATGTCGCGGGTTCGATTCCCGCACGGAACAAATATTTGTACGACCTACATGTATTTGTTCCGAGTCTGGGTGTTTTTCTATCTATAATATGTATGTATTTACAAAAAAAAAAATGTATATAAGTAGTTTATCAGCCATCTCGTTTCCATAACACAAGCATTAGGTTGCTTAGCTTGGGACTATATGGCGTTGTGTGAAATGTCCAAGGATTATTATTATTAATACATTGTTCCGTGGCTGATTGATTGAGTTACAGAATATTCGTAAATATTCTAACTTTACCCATGCGAAGTTGGCTGTTAGTGACGACCGCGCAGGGTCCATCGCGTAGAAAAGTGTTACGTTCGTAGATTATGTTTTTTTTGTGTACGTGTTATATTTGAATTTTGAAAAAATGCATGCAATAACAATAAAACGATCACAAAGTAACACAACAAACACATACACTACAAGAAAACACAAAATACAAGTCAAACAGTAAGAAAAAAAAAACAGAATAATTAATTAAAACAATAACAACGTTTAACACTTTTCGCATCAACAGTCGTATTGCATTGAGGAAGCGAGGCACAAGTATGCATCAAACGTATACGAGTGACTGAGACGGCATACGCGACGTACCCGCGCATGCGCTTTTCTATGTTTCTTGTCAAATTGAAATCCTGCGCAATCGATTGCGACGTACTTCGCATGGGTAAACTTAGATTATTCGTACTGTACTGAGTGACTGCCCGATAACTCACAACGCACAGTCGAAACAGGTCGTAGAAAGCTGAAACACAGAGACATTCCGAAATTCCCACGGGAACGGGTAAAAACGCAATAGGTATGCGCGTACGAAAAAAAAGCTAGTTTAATATAAAACTCAATCCGTTACAAAAAAAAAAAAAAATCCAAATCATTTATTTTTTGCGTTGAATGTGGGTACAAAATAAGATGAAGTTATAAAAAAAAAATGATGCAAGTAGTGTACCTACGACAGTACCTAGATATGAATATGTAATGAAACATAAAAATATAAAGGTGCATCTATGCTAGACGAGCCGAACACGTACCCAGCACAAATTGTGTGGACGAGTCTCGAACGAGTGTGCTTCTACACGAATTTTCTGCTCGCCTCGTGCTCCACTCGCGTGCTTGGCTTGCACATACGCACCGTTATGCTTCCTCCACACTATTCCGAAGTTGCACGAAGCGAAGAAAGTGCTCTCCGAAGTTGATCGAAGTCCGAAGTAGGTGTCCACACACCTCGAGCAACTTCACGAGGAACTCAGTCGCCCGTTCCCCCCGTTCCCCTCACGATAGGCATAATGGATAACGTTCATGTGGCAACTGCCGTTGCAATGTGTACTCTCGCTTAATAAAAATACGTGCGTATTTACTATGGCTGACGCGAACCGAAGTGAGTCGAAGTTACCCGAGTAGTGTGGACAGACGCTTCGTGTTCGAACTTCGAGTCCTTTGACTCGGGCGCAAAAACCGACAACAACTGGAAGTCGCCCGAGGCGAAGCGAAGTTGCACGAGGCGAAGCGAAGTGCCCCTCCACACTATCGTATTCGCTCAACTTCGATCAACTTCGGGAATAATGTGGAGGCTACTTTCTACCTTTTTAAATTCAATTGTTTTGAAGAGTACCAACCGCTGGTAGTTTTACTTTTACTTGAAATAATGAAATCCCGCAATCAGACATTTATGTTTAAAACAAAAAAAGTCCGTCTGTCCGTCCGCACGTCTGTCTGTCAGCGGGCTGTATCTCTAGAACCGTAATAGGTAGACAGTTGAAACTTTAACAAATTGTCTATTACTATTGCCGCTATAGAAAAAAACATTCTAACAACAAATATTAAAAACTGGCCGGACTCCAGACTCTTATAGTCTTCCTGTAATCTTTAGGTATATAACAATAATTATCAAAATTTATTTAAAAAATGCGTGAATAGCTTCCGAATTATTTATTTTAAGCTATAAAAAAAAGTCGGTTGTATTTTTTTGTAAAAAGTTTTTTATTTTTCACTTTTTAGTGGTACCCCACACCTAACAACACCACTGCAAAATCGCAGAAAAGCAAAATACGCAATTTCGATTACTTGGATGACATAAAACTATCATCCATGTAGACGAATTCCAACTATTTCGATTTAAAATCCAAAGTTCGAAACCGATTTTCATAAAATTTAAATGGGACCAATCTGCAAGTATGTATATCCTTTGGGTATAATTTAGACGGTCACCAAAATAGATCGGAACCCTTATAGATTCGTCATGTCTGTCCGTCTGTCTGTCTGTCTGTCTGTCCGTCCGTATGTCACATCCACTTTTCTCCGAAGCCTTAAGAGCTATGCTGTTGAAATTTGGTAAGTAGGTGTATTTTGTGAACCGCATAAAGATTTTAACACAAAAATAGAAAAAAAAAACAATAAATTTTGGGGGTCCCCATACTTAGAACTGAAACTAAAAATTTTTTTTTCATCGTACTCATACGTGTGGGGTATCTATGGATAGGTCTTCAAAAATGATATTGAGGTTTCTAAGATCATTTTTGTCTAAGCTGAATGGTTTGTGCGACAGACACTTCCAAACTGGTAAAATATGTGTCCCCACCCCTTAACTTCTAAAACAAGAGATTGATAAAACTAAAAAAAATATATGATGTACATTACCATGTAAACTACCAGCGAAAATTGGTTTGAAAGAGATCTAGTAAGAAGTTTTTTTTTAAATCGCAACTTCTGCTTACGGAACCCTCAGTGCGCGAGTACGACTCGCACTTGGCCGGTTTTTTCTTCTCCAATACTCAAAATTTAATTATGATTTTATTTACGTAAGGAGCACGTGTATTCCACGTTTCTTACCGATGTTCGGCTCTACAAAAAGTAAGAACTTCATTCATGTCCTGAAGAATAAAGATACACTAACACTAACGGTAGATAGGTAGGTACAGTCGCCGGCACATCAAGCTACAACAATCTGTCAAATTTCTTTGTTAGATTTTCAACTTTAAAAGTTAAGAGATTGTGTTCAAAGATTGGGAAATTTTGACAGTTTCGGATAGCCTGATGTGCTGGCGACTGTACTACAATTGGTATCTCAACTTCTGATCCAATACCATAGTCTTCTGATTCGAAAGGCAATTCTTAATTTTCGTGTCAATGCAGGGCTTTCAAAGGTTTGTAAAGTGGGTGATACCGATATCGCAGTCTGGTATCGACGTCATAGACGTCATAGACGGGCGAGTAAGTAAGCAGACCTATGGGTCGACGACCGTTTTCACGCGTTTCTCACGGTAAACGTACACGTACTTCTTCAGCTAAATACAGTCGCCGGCACATCAAGCTACAACAATCTGTCAAATTTCTTTGTTAGATTTTCAACTTTATATTTAAAGAGATTGGGTTCAAATTTGATTGGGAAAATTTTACAGTTTTGGATAGCCTGATGTGCTGGCGACTGTACGTCGATGGAACGCAGAGGTAAGAGGCTCAATGGCGACGAAAAACTGGTGAATGCCAAGCTTCACAGCTTGGCTCATCGCCACAAGGTTGCCTGCTTATCGGTCTTCCAGAGATTGTACTTCGGTGAGTGTGCCCAAGAACTCCACGACCTTATTCCACCGGCCCCCTTCTACCATCGGACATCCAGATGCACTGTAACTTACCATCCCTACCTTGTTGCTATTCCACCAATTCGCACTAAGCGTTTCCAAACGTCTTTTTTAATGCGCACAGAAAAGGAGTGGAACTCTCTGCCTGCGTCTGTATTTCCGAACGCTTACAATCCTGATCTCTTCAAGTTTAGAGTGAACAGGCTCCTCCTGGGTAAGCTGGCTCCATCGTAGACTTTGTCTCTGTCATCTCTGACCAAGATTGGAGTCAAGAGCAAACCCATCTCAAATAAATAAAAAAAAAACAAGACGCGCAGAGAAAAAGGTCGTCGAGCCATAAGTCCGCTCACCCGTCTATCACCCATTTAAGATCGATACCAGGCTACGGTATCGGTATCGCTTTTTGTCACTGCCCTTTAATTACTCAAAAGATTCACGTCCAGATCTGGAACTTTAATAAAAAACCTGATGTCACTGTCAAACAATCGAAACGTCACTGTAATGTCATTTCATTTTGTCGTCTGGGTTGTCTGTTGCGGCTGCGTGCGTTGTGTTGGAGAATTGTTTATTTTCTTGAATATATTAGCATAAGTACATTTTGTGACCAGTGATGAATCCTCAAAGCAAGTCGACGGCGTTGTCCGCCGATTTGAACAACTTCATCTATGGCGTTTCGAGGAGGAATGCCCAGAACGCGCCAGAGTTGACTAGAACTGGATTGAGCTTGCTAAAAAACTTCCCGGCGGCGAGAGATGCCGTGTTGGAATACTTTGCTATGGTATTTCATGATGCCGTGAACGTTTCTATCACTCAGACAGACTATGAGGTAAGCTGTTTTGGAGAAATTAGTTCTTGAGCTATCAGTAAAGTTTATTAATTAACCTAATGAGGAAACAAATGCACTAATAGCAATGTACTCATGTATCGCTGTCAGCTTTGTGATCACAGAATAGTTAAGAAGATACAGATCTACCTAAATAACGACATGCATCAGTTGTATCCAAGCTTTGAAGTTGTAAACGTCCTAGGGAGATATTTGTATGCGCATATAATATATCTTCTTATAATATTAAATTTCAATATGATCTCACTAATCAATAGCAATAAATTGTGTACTATTCTTATATGTTAATATTCATGTTTTAGCAACTTCAAAAAAGGAGCAACTTCTCAATTAACTGTTTTTTTTTTGTATATGTCCAACTTTTTAATGTATTAAAATTTAATAGGACAGTAAAAAAAACAACTCGTTTTCTTTATAGACTGACTTAGGTGCAAATGGTTCACTTGAGAGTGTCAGTATCATTGGCCCTGAGTTGTGCAGCCTGGAACAATCATGGGCACCATTCATTGCGCCATGGTGCATCAGTTTGATCATGGATATTGCTACTAAGAAGTCTAATGTGCCTAGTAAGTATTTCACACTAATAAGCAGATATTTAAGATAGGAAAATTGGTATGCATATGATTTTATAGCAGTTTTTCATCCTCACAATCTTTTGCATCCTACTACTATCATAAATGTGTAAGTGTGTGATGTATGGATGTTTGTTACTGTCACCTCAGTAAACCTAAAAGGATCTTCATGAAATTTGGTACAGAGATAGATTATAGTCTGGAATAACACTTAGGCTTTTTATCCCAGGAGTATGTTCCCTAGGGTTCAAGCAGACAAAGCCGCGGATAGAAGCTAGTCTATAATTCTATACTAATATTATAATGAGAAACCATTTGTTTGTAAGTTTGTATGTAGGGGGTAATCTCAGGAAGTACTGGTCCGATTTGAAAAATTCTTTCAGTGTTAGATAGCCCATTTATCGAGGAAGGTTATAGGCTATGTATCATCACGCTAAGACAAATAGGAGTGGAGCATTAATGGTAATTGTGACGCAAACGAAGTTGCATGAGTCAGCTAGTTTATAATATTAGTAGGAAGTGGGATTAAGTAGTATAATAGAATAAATGAAAAGATCATTTTTATTATATTTGTTTAGGTAGATAATGAAGAAATGAAGGAATTGTATGTACTACTAGCTGACCCGCGCAGCTTCGTCTGCGTCTCATTTTCCATCACTGCTCCGCTCCTGTTTGTCTTAGCGTGATGATATATAGCCTATAGCCTTCCTCGATAAATGGGCTATCTAACACTGAAAGAATTTTTGAAATCGGATCAGTAGTTCCTGAGATTAGCGCGTTCAACCAAACAAACAAACTCTTCTGCTTTATAATATTAGTATAGATTAGTGCTATGCTAACATTAAGCAGGCAAAATCATTTAAAACACACAAGTCCACCACAAAGCTTAGTTTTCCCAAGGAATTCATTTAGGAATGTCATTGTGTGATATTTACTTTATGGGAATTTAAAGTATTGCATAGTGGTGTACTTAACATATAATTTTTTTTGTTCACAGATACAACACTGCAAAGTGCAGATCCTGTAAGAATTCTACTTGATATCACCACACAGAATTTAACATTGCTGAACTCTGAGGAGAGGGCGAAATGCATTGATATGATGTTGGGTAAGTTTTATGAATTGTTATATTTGTCACACATTTCTAAGATTTGTAACATTTTGTAGTAAAAATAGCAGAGATGTTGCCATCACCATTTAAAATAATCATCACAAAATCTTATAAAGGTTTAAATACTAATCAAAGAACTGCAAAATATGATTAAATGCAGCTGTTAGATACATATATACATCTGCATTTAATCATATTTTGCAGCAACTTTCAATAATGAATTTGTGATAGATTTGTGAGGAGTCTTCTAAAATCTAAGAGTATTTACTCCTCATGATAATTCATATAAACATTGAAGTCCTTATTCTTGAAAATAAACAAATTGGTTTTATTGAAACCTAGTATGCTTACGCAAATGCCAAGGCCTGAAAAGTCGATATAGAATTTTTTCGAAAACGGGTTCCTGAAAGGGGCCGGCCGTCTCCAAGAGCGAGAGAATCGCGGCGAAATTATCGTCGAGCCCCGTATTTCTATGACAACTCTAAAACGTGTCTTTACATGGCGATATTATCACCGCAATTCGACGAGAGAAAAATCGTTAACTCGCAGCAATACACTCTAAGAAAGAGCAATTTTAAGTCTTCTATATAGATTTAATGTATATAGAATATACTCCAAAACTTCCAAAAAATAAACACTACAAAGTAAAAAATAACTTTAATTTCGGAAGTCTGTGTTTTTGTTAGTTTCTACGTATTTTGACACCGACTTCCGAAATTAAAGTAGGTAATTTTTACTTTGTAGTGTTTTTTTTTGGAAGTCGCTAGTCGGTTGAATTTTTTTGTAAAAAGTTTTTATTTTTCACTTTTTAGTGGTACCCCACACTTAACAACACCACTGCAAAATCGCAGAAAAGTAAAATACGCAATTTCGTTTACTTGGATGACATAAAACCATCATCCAAGTAGACGAATTCCAGCTAATTCGATTTAAAATCCAAAGTTCGTAACCGATTTTGATGAAATTTTAATGGGGCCAATCTGCAAGTATGTCATTTCAGATAAAACAAGATTTTTTCAGAAGTAACAACAAAAGTAACAAACGTAAAAAAAAATACAACCGAATTGAGAACCTCCTCCTTGTTGGGAAGTCGGCTAAAAACTCTTAATTACTTCATATGTTTAAGAAGGATTTTCTTCTACTTTTCTAAATATATTTTCACTATATAGGATCGTGGGCATGTTCCTGGGCAGTAGGCTGGGTGGGCCGCGCGGAGCCAGCTCTGGTCGCCCCACGGGCGTTACAACTGGGGGCCGACGCGGCGCGCGCAGTGTTGGCCCACCTGGCGAACCACCCGCCTGCCACACACCACGTGCGAGTCGCTGTGTTAGATCTGTTTCATGTATGTAACTTTGTGTACAAGAGGACCTAGGAATAATTTAATTTAACTAAATGAGGATTATTTCAGGCATCTGGGGGCTATAAAATAAAATACAAAAACAAACAATACCTACAATCAATTAAAAATATTCAAACTACAGCACACGAAATGACGGCGTCATGTTTCGCTGAATAGTGTCGCTCCGCTTTGAGGAAAATCTTGAGCTGAGAGTTTGAGTTGTACCACAAACGACTTGAAGTTTGTGTTGTGGCGCGACTTCAGCCTATCGACCCTCAAAGTCCAGCTGGTATTCACTCTCACTCGATTTCCTTACTCTTCGTGTAGCCGGATTATGATAATGGTTATATCTTTCGGATAAATAATTCACAACCATCCATTGAAACATATTTGTGTATGCTTGTTTACAATTTAATTATGGTATTTCTATAAAGTGTCTTACTTTAGGTTTTGCTCTTTTGTCTCTGCTGCAACTTAAAACTTGTATGAAATTTTAAACTAATATTATTCTAATACCAAGCTATAACACAAATTAAGCTGATAGTTGTCTAACTGAAAATAATTGTACAGATCTAAATACCAAATGAACACTGGTTAATTTGGTTTCGTTCACTGTCCGCACAGCAGATACAATAGTTAAACAATCAGCGAAGACCACATTGTGGTCTGGTGTTAAAATCCCTAGGACAAAACTTTGAAAATTTTGTCACCAGCCAGTTTCAAATTGTCATTGGTAGCTTAAACTAATTAATACTATAGCGTGCATATATTTAACAGGAAGCCATCAAAGAGGACAGTAAGCCAGAGAAGAAAAGAGATGTCATTCCTTACTTGCTGAACTTAGCATCAAAATCTGATATTGTCTTGAAAGCTCTCACACAGGATATTGAACAGACATGTAAGTAAAATTTTGTTGTCTCTTGTTATAAATATGCCCAGCCTGTTCCCAGTAACTGTTTATTATCTTTGGTGTTAAGGAAGCATGAAAAACAAGAATTCTGACAATGTAAAACCATGTTTAATACCATGATAATACATGATTCTTCAAACATTTTTAAAACAATTTTAATTTGTAACAGATTAGCACACGATATTTGTACGCCTCCTGGCGTAACATTCCGCTCTGTTATTCAAATATAAGATTTGTATTTATATAAAAAATAAATAAATACTAAATACTGAATGTTACTGCCATCTGGGAACCTAAAAAGAGTGTGTTTAGAAAAACTCTAACCTTATCTTTTGCGATCTGTCTTTTTTTTGTTTTGCGTTTTGTGATCTTTATACCCTTTTGATATGCTTTTAAAGTTTTGTCACCTAAGACTTAGAGATTACAGCTGCCGTTATTTTTCGTCTGCTAGGCAAATATTTAAGTTCGAGCGCCATACCTCGAAATATAAATAAATCAAATTATTTCAGTAACCGACAAAGTCATGGAGCGCCTTTGCGCCTTATGCGCCTCTCAACGCAACTCAGTGCTGTGGGTGGACGTGACGCCTGCCGCTCTGGTGACGTTGTTACTGCGCGCTGACGTGCGCTGTCTGCTGCTGCTCTTACGTCACGCACTCAGCAAGGTGTACTGTAGGCAGCTCTTGGGTGAGTGTGACACTGTATTACTGTACGTACACTATAATGTAACTCAGTGCTGTGGGTGGACGTGACGCCTGCCGCGCTGGTGACGTTACAGCGCGCTGATGTGCGCTGTCTGCTGCTGCTATTACGTCACGCACTCAGCAAGGTGTACTGTAGGCAGCTCTTGGGTGAGTGTGACACTGTGTTACTGTACGTACACTATAATGTAACTCAGTGCTGTGGGTGGACGTGACGCCTGCCGCGCTGGTGACGTTGTTACTGCGCGCTGACGTGCGCTGTCTGCTGCTGCTCTTACGTCACGCACTCAGCAAGGTGTACTGTAGGCAGCTCTTGGGTGAGTGTGACACTGTATTACTGTACGTACACTATAATGTAACTCAGTGCTGTGGGTGGACGTGACGCCTGCCGCGCTGGTGACGTTGTTACTGCGCGCTGACGTGCGCTGTCTGCTGCTGCTCTTACGTCACGCACTCAGCAAGGTGTACTGTAGGCAGCTCTTGGGTGAGTGTGACACTGTGTTACTGTACGTACACTATAATGTAACTCAGTGCTGTGGGTGGACGTGACGCCTGCCGCGCTGGTGACGTTGTTACTGCGCGCTGACGTGCGCTGTCTGCTGCTGGTCTTACGTCACGCACTCAGCAAGGTGTACTGTAGGCAGCTCTTGGGTGAGTGTGACACTGTGTTACTGTACGTACACTATAATGTAACTCAGTGCTGTGGGTGGACGTGACGCCTGCCGCGCTGGTGACGTTGTTACTGCGCGCTGACGTGCGCTGTCTGCTGCTGCTCTTACGTCACGCACTCAGCAAGGTGTACTGTAGGCAGCTCTTGGGTGAGTGTGACACTGTGTTACTGTACGTACACTATAATGTAACTCAGTGCTGTGGGTGGACGTGACGCCTGCCGCGCTGGTGACGTTGTTACTGCGCGCTGACGTGCGCTGTCTGCTGCTGCTCTTACGTCACGCACTCAGCAAGGTGTACTGTAGGCAGCTCTTGGGTGAGTGTGACACTGTGTTACTGTACGTTCACTACAAGTAACTCAGTGCTGTGGGTGGACGTGACGCCTGCCGCGCTGGTGACGTTGTTACTACGCGCTAACGTGTGAGGTGTACTGTAGGCAGTAGAAATATTTGACTAACCCCACACAGGTCCCTCTTCCTCTCACTCATATCTTTTATAGTGACTGTTGCGAAAAACATCCTGGCATATAATTTAGAAGTTATTTTTGCCTTAACTCAAATTGTAATAAAATCTAATTATTTCGATGAATCCAAAAAAATGCCAAAACGCCCGACAAATTCGATTGTCGACCCTTCCTATCACAAAATAGTACAGTCAGTTCAAAGGCAAACGCACAAAAAAGCCTCTTTACGTACAGCGGACTACAGCGAGTTCAAGCGTTCCCATGAATGTCACATTTGCGTATGCGTGTATGTTTGCGTGCGCCAGTATTCAGCTCCTTGTAGGGCATTTCTTTATTTACTCTATGTCCCTATCCCTACAACAAGGCATGAGCAGTGTTAACTATAGCCTAACTTCTTTTTCTTTCAGAATATCTCCTTCAAAAGCTAGAACACGAGTGTCTATTTCCTGATAAAAATATACCGTTGCTGACAAGCGCTGCTGAGGAAATCAGTATTGTTCGGGACAAACTTTTAGATGGCAATCAACTGGAGAAGTATTCACTAGCCAGGATACTTATATTAGTCAGTGAGTACTTAAAATAGTATTGTAGAATGTAGTGTTTTGTATTACGCAAATATTCGCTTGTCGAAACTTTTCAGCATTTAATATACGTAATTTACTTCTTGTTCATCACTCCTAGAAATTCAATTTTCGTGCTCTGATCTTGCTGTTAAGTCAACTATGTCAAACTGATTTAAAAAAATACCGTTGCTCGAAAGCTGCGCTATCTCTGTGTCATAGCATTCTTTTTATCTCGGAAAAAAAAATAGGAATTTTACAAAACAGACTGAAGCTCAAAGAACCGTTAAATTTCAGGTTACAACCTCCCATCCGAATTCGTAAGCACAATCAGCTACCTGCTACAATACTCTCGCGACGATTCAACTCTAGCCTTACTGGTCCGGATCATCTCCGGAACCATCACGATGCATGTCCCCAGTGAAAGCCCTGACCTAAGCATGGACACTGAACGCTACCAGAACTTTATCAAGACCGGAGTGGAGTATGCCTTGAGAGACGCTATGCTGTCAGACAGTGAGGTTAAGAGCTGCTTCCTAGAGGGAGGCGTGCCGAAGGATCAGAAGACGTATTTGCATCTCTTTTGTGAGAATATCATTAAGTTGTTGAGGTAAGTGATTTGTGACATTTTGTTGTGGAGTTATAGGGAACGTACAGAAACTATAGGTCGCAGAGTAGAAGCGTCAATGTCAAGTATATTTAACTTAAATGTTTAATTTAATCAAGTGGAGTTATTACTGGTGGATAAAGTTGAATGTCCGTAAAGGAGTAGAATTGGTTATAGGAAAAAAACTGTAAATAAGCTGTAAAGGTATCACAGAACCATTCATTTTCGAAGTCTGAAAAGGAAGATTTTAACAGTTGATGGTTAATTTATAACTCCACTAGTTGACCCGCGCAACTTCGTCTGCGTCACGTTTACCATTAAGGCTCCGCTCCTATTTGTCTTAGCGTAATGATATAACCTTCCTTGATAAATAGGCTATCTAACACTCAAAGAATTGTTCAAGTTGGACCAGTAGTTCCTGAGATTAGCGCGTTCAAAAAAAAAAACAATCTCTTCAATGCATTATTTTAGAACAAATTTGATTTCCTTAAAAAGGGTTATAGTGAGTTAACCTTAAGGGGTAGACATATACTGGCGAGGACTTTTTTTAGAAGTTTTAAAGAGGAATAATTTCGTAATACTTGATTTTTGCGTACCTAACTTAAACCGTTTACGCAGCGCACGCAACGGAAGCTTTTTTCCCGCTTGCAACATTTCTTATTGCTGCTCCGCTCTTATTGGTCATAGCGTGATGTTATATAGCCTATAGCCTTCCTCGATAAATGGACTATCCAACGCAAACAGAATTTTTCAATTCGAGCCGGTAATTCCTGAGATTAGCGCGTTCAACCAAATAAATAAAACAAACTTCTGCTTTATAGTATTAGTATAGATTTCCTCTTCCCAGCTAAAACATCAGGGAGGTGGCTTTTTTCAACGTATTTATTACATTTTGGGTACTTTGAGATGTTCAAAGTTGAAAAGCTGATGCGCAGCGTAATTTTGATAGCTATCTTTGACGTGACAACGTCTAATAAATCGATGAACGCCTGCTGCACGCACGAAAAAGGATGTCTCATTGTCCCATTACGCTCATTGTAACGAAAATGATTCAATTTTATTCTTAAAAGTATGCAATCATTTCATCAATGTTTTGTTATGACGTTGTCACGTGAAACTATCGTCCGTAAACCGACTTTACAGACATTTTTTTTATTGTGATATTTTCCTACCCCCTACAGATGGGAGAACTCCACCCGCGTGCCACACTTGCGCACGCGGCCCATCGGTCGCGCGGTGGAGGCGAACCTGTACCGCATCGGCGGCGCGCTGCAACAGTACACGTCGCTGTTGCGCATCAAGAGAGACTGCACCATGGCCTCGCTCAACGAGATGCCGACGTGCCATGCTTTGGCTGAGGTGCGTTTGAAAATGTTATACCTAGCATCTTATAACCCCCAATGCTCTAGTCCCGCTATGCTCGACTCAAAGAATACTTACTAAAATGTTCTCAATTCTTTATGGCGCACCATCTATATACTATACTAGCTGACCCGCGCAACTTCGTCTGCGTCACATTTTCCATTAATTCTGCGCTCCTTTTTGACTTAGCCTAATGATATACATATAGCCTATAGCCTTCCTCGATAAATGGGCTATCTAACACTGAAAGAATTTTTCAAATCGGACCAGTATTTCCTGAGATTAGCGTACTCAACCAAACAAACAAACAAACTCTTCTGCTTTATAATATTATAACTCAGAGGTTCTCAGATTTTGTTGTGCAAGGCGTTGCGAACGTTCGACACTCGACTCTCGTGCGCGTACCAGAGAGTTTCTCTGATTTTGTTCAGCAAGGCGTTGTGAACGTTCAGGTGAAGATTCTCCTATACGGCGTATTCTTGCTGCCCATGCTTGAGAACTATGTTTAGTAAGTTGAGACCTGGCTCTCTTAGGCATTTTCAAATGTTTAAGAAAATGTTAATAGCGTGTAATATTCTAGCTCTGAAAAAACCTGTTGGTTAGCCCTGAAAAGAACTGCTGGTTAGCCCTGAAAAGAACTGTTGTTTGGCTCTGAGAAGAACTGTTGTTTAGCTCTGAGAAGAACTTTTGCGTAGGTATAGTTTTAAGAACGAAATCTAAAAAAAATCGCACGAAAATTATTAGACTTCGCGCACGACCGCTGCGTAGGGAGCCGACCTCGCGTCTGAGCCACGCGTGTACCTTAAGTAGCCTCCACACTATTCCCGAAGTTGATCGAAGTTGAGCGAATACGATAGTGTAGAAGGGCACTTCGCTTCGCCTCGTGCAACTTCGCTTCGCCCCGGGCGACTTCCAGTTGTTGTTGTTTTTTGCGCCCGAGTCAAAGGACTCGAAGTTCGAACACGAAGCGTCTGTCCACACTACTCGGCTCACTTCGGTTCGCGTCAGCCATAGTAAATACGCAGGAATTTTATTATGCGAGAGTACACATTGCAACGGCAGTTGCCACATGAACGTTATCCATTATGCATATCGTGAGGGGAACGGGGGGAACGGGCGACTGAGCTCCTCGCGAAGTTGCTCGAGTGTGTGGACACCTACATCGGAATTCGGTCAACTTCGGAGAGCACTTCGCCTCGTGCAACTTCGGAATAGTGTGGAGGAGACTTTATATTACTCATAGCTCCCGCACGCGCACCCCCGCCTTGGTGACGTCCACTTCGCAACGGGCCGTGCAGCAGAAATCGTAATATTTTAATTTCGCCATAACTTCAAAACCAAACGTCCGATTTTAATCATTTAAAGACCAAATATTATCTACATAAACTGTATTTAGTGATGAAATACTTTATTTTGATAAGGATTAATAGCATGAGTAAAATAAACGCGTTTAAATGTAGTCCAAAAAAAAATCAAGATTTTTAAATATAAAAGTGATTGTTGTGCCTCACTCGACATAGATAGGTATAGTGTGTCGCGGACTTTTTTGTAGATATTTATAAGATCTACAATTAATTAGAACAATTCATGGTTCTATCTTTTATAGTTTAGGCAGCGTACGCAAAATAAGTAACTTTTCTGGTTGATTTTTACACCTTGTGTCCGAAAAACCCAAATATCTTACGGAACCCTATTTTTTCCAAAATAAAATATAGCCTATGTTACTCGTGGATAATGTAGCTTTCGAATGGTGAAAGAATTTTTAAAATCGGTCCAGTAGTTTTTGAGCCTATTCATTACAATCAAACAAACAAACAAACAAAGTTTTCCTCTTTATAATATTAGTGTAGATTATTATAAAGCAGAAGAGTTTGTTTGTTTGTTTGAACGCGCTAATCTCAGGAACTACTGGTCCGATTTGAAAATTCTTTCAGTGTTAGATAGCCCATTTATCGAGGAAGGTTATAGGCTATAATATATCATCACGCTAAGACAAATAGAAGCAGAGCAATAATGGAAAATGTGACGCAGACGAAGTTGCGCGGGTCAGCTAGTAATGTATACAGGTGGTAGAAAATAATTATATTAATCACAATTATGGATGCATAGATCAAGTAGGAGAGAGGAACAACAACACTGGGTGTTTAATGTGATAATTTTAATAAGTAGTTAGTAAGTTGTTCTATTTTATGATTACAGAAATAAAATTATTGTTTTAAAATTATTTATTTACATATTTAGCAAAATTGTAATTAACTATTTTTTATGTATGTTATGTATTCATTATTATAATTAATTACATAATTAATAGTCAAAGTGAGTTATTTATTGGGCGATACATATTTATTAAAAAAAAAATATTTTCTTATGAGTAGGGAGGCCTATCATTGTCAGTGAGTTTTTGTAGATACAGATACATGTTTCGCTATGTTTGTACATCTTCGATTCTATGTAAAATTGGAAAGTACAGTTGGAAGGAAAAGTGTTTGAATTCACGTTAAAAAATGTACAGCCCTACTCGTTACCGTTACAAATACCTAATTAATTTGTGAATGAATTATATATTAGAGAATAAACGGCAAAATAATTTTAAATATAAATTTATTAGAATAATGCCTAAGTCTGCTTAGTTCAAAATTAATGTTGAAAGCATCTAGAATGAGCATCCCGAGGATATCCTATCCTATTTTAAAAATAAAGCTGTCCTAACTCTATGATATAACTTTTGTATAGGTGCTTGATCGCGTGGACATGACAGGCACTAAAGCTGCGCCCCCGAGCGTTGAGGTTATTCTCAAAGTGGTTCAAGCGACTGTCAAGTACTTCTTCAGGTGCCTGCATCTAAAAGGTAATTTTGGTGTTTCTCCCTTTCTTTAGTCTAAACTTTTTAGAATAATAACTGTGTACATATAAGCACAAAATTCGGCCCAGATAACTTTGTAGTTCGCAGTTATCTGGGACGATCGGTTAAGTACTTCTTCAGGTGCTTGCATCAATACAATACAAATCATTATTTTGGTGTATTTCTCTGTTGCTAAGGTCGATACTCACGCACTAAAACGTAAAAAGAGGAAGACAAAGTATTGCCGTGAGTGCTGTCTCTCACTCTCTCTTTATTTAATATAGCCCCGAAGGATTTACAACTTTACATTATAATTTAGAGTGTGCCATACATGCACTTTAACGTAGACGCGCGTTTGATGGTTTTTTCTCAAGAGAATATTAGCAAAACAAGAGAGACAGCCTCACTGCGCTTGCTCTGCTTCTCTGTTTCTCATTTTCTTTAATCAAAACTTTTTTAAATAATAACTGTGTACATATGAGAACAGAATTCGGCCCAGATAACTTTGTAGTTCACAGTAATCTGGGACGATAACTGTGCGAACTGCGGATTTATAAAAGCATTGGACGTGGAGTTGTGGAAACCAGCCCGACTTAAATAGTAACGCACTAGTTGCCTGGACCAAATACTTAGAACTGTCTTAGATACTTAGTTTTGCATTTTAATGATTGCAATATTAATTTTTAATTTATTGTTTGTAATTTCTAGACACAATGGAGAAGCTCCGAGGCGTAGCCACAGCCTGCCGCCTTCTCCGCAAACTCTGCATACACAGCAAGTTAGCGAGAGCACTGGCTCTAAGAGAACTATTGGAAACCGCCATGTTTAGAGAAGACGCGGCCTTCGGTAGCCGACCCATTATGGCGAACCTCGCCACGACCAAAGACTGGCGGAGTGATGACTTGTTGATACATCTCAATCAGAAACACGTGAGTATCTATGTGTTGTATTACTAGCGGAGTGTCAGAGACTGCCATGTTAAGAGAAGGAGGGAACTTTGGCAGCCGGCCCATCATGGCGAACCTCGCCACCGCCAAAGACTGGCGGGGTGATGATTTCCTCACTTAAAGCCCTTCAAAATTTGAAGGGCTTTAAGTGAGGAAATCGAGCAGAGTCTGGTCAAATACCAGATAAACTTGTAAGAACAGAAATTATTTGTATGTGCAATGATTGACAGTAGAAAGAAAAGTGTTCATCAGAACTCTGAATTATATTGCTTTTACTGGAAATCGTCATTCAAACGTTTCCTTCTAGGCATCGTAAGGTATATGTATACAGTAGAAGCGTACTGGGCCCATAACCTATTGAAATATTATTAGTCTTCTTTATTGGAATTTTAATATACACTAGCTGTTGCCTGCGGCTTCACCCGCTTGGCAAACTATATACTTAAGCCTTCATCGAGAACCACTCTATCCATTGGTGAAATCATCATGAAAATCGGTGCAGTAGTTTTCGAGTTTATCGATAGTGAAGATAGTTAACATCTAGATGGCGCTATTTGTACTGAAGATACATGTTACTACCTTTAATATTTTATTCAACCCTCCGACCTGACACTTCTCTCCTTTTCCCTCAGGGCCCAATAACCCAGCTGACTCAAAGCCACACGTCAGTGTTCCACGCGGGCATCATCGGCAAAGGCGTGAGGAAGCCGAGCGAGCTGGATGTGAATGACATCCCGCCGATACTGACCACAAACAACGAGCTGCTCATGGGTGCGCTCACCTCGTGCATGGTAAGTGTAAGTACGACAAGCGAACTTATTTTTTTTGGGATTTGTGGTTTTGGTTTTTTTTTGGGTATGGAGATCAATTGAATCACCGCGGCCCTGGAAAGAAGAGGGCATTGGAAGGTACACGGATGGGTTTTAGTCTGTAAGAGTTTGACACTCCTTTCTGCCCCGCCCAGAGCGGAACGAGTCTTTTGATGATATGGTTGAGGGATGCATGGTAAATGTAAGTACGGTAAATGAATATTTTCACGGGTGCATTTGGTTGTGGTTTTTTTACAGCTGTTTGTAGGGTCAGTTGCATCAGTGAGGGAATAGTGGGCAAAGTCTATTATTTCCAAATATCAACTGTAGCATTACTATGAGTTAAGAAAAAATAATCAATGTGGGCCAACAACAATCGATTAATTAAGGGTCAACGCACACCGGGACGGAATGGTAGAGGTTTTAAATTTTTACCAAAGGACATTTAAACTTATAGGGAACGTGCACGGCACCTAATAGTTCCTGCACGCTCCGTTTAGGAGAACGTGCACGAAGTGCCATATAGCGTTACAATTTCAAAACTTATAGGTAAAACTAGCTGACCGGCGCAACTTCGTCTGCGTCACATTTTCCATTAATGCTCAGCTCCGTTTTGTCTTAGCGTGTGTGGTATAGAAGAGAGAAGAAGAGTTTGTTTGTTTGCTTGAACGCGCTACTCTCAGGAACTACTGATCCGATTTGAAAAAGTCTTTCAGTGTTAGATAGCCCATTTATCGAGGAAGGTTAAAGGCTATATATCATCACTTTAAGACAAATAGGAGCGAAGCAGTAATGGAAAATGTGACGCAGACGAAGTTGCGCGGGTCAGCTAGTATTAATATAGAGATTTATCGAATAAAGTGCAATAACACTATAATATAAAGTTATTTGTATTTCAAACTAACTTACCCGTACCCACTTCGTTGGGCGTTATTTTTCGGATTCGAACGTGGCTTTATATTGGTAAAAGAATTTTCAAAATCGATTCAGTATAGATCCAGAGACTACCACCCCTTACAACCTCACAAACTTTATCTCTTTATAATATGTAAAGATTAGTATTAGTATATTAGTATAGATATATTCCTGATGTGTTTAGGACGGAAACAGCGGCTTAGTGGAAGGTGCGACGTCGGTCTCCCTATTGTTAGTCGAGTTGGTGTCGCCCGATGTTATGTACAACGGCTTGCCGTGGCCAGATGAAGATTTTACTAAGGTAAGCATTTTTTATTGATTTAAATCTAATTTGTTCAGCATTGGATTAATCTAAACGGTGCCGTTTTAGTCGTTACAATACAACGGCAGCCCACTTCATCTATCCAATGACTACTACACATTAATTCATTAAAAAAATGATATTTGGAATATTTTAAAAATGAAAATATTGTTCATTAAAGTTTTGATATCAATATTATTAACAGGTTGTTCCATAATTCTAATGCATTATTTATTTTTACTGTAAGTATTATTATTAACGAATTATTTAAAACAATAATAATCACGCCTAGAGATAGTTTGTGTCGGGTACATTAAGTGGGCCGACTTTGTAAGACGACTAAAATGACACCGAGTATAAAGTTGTACTTATGCCTACACAGGGCCCCCTGTCTATCTTAGGTATCTCTTTAAAATTAATCAGGTAGCTGGTTTAATTTTTTACAAAAAAGACAGAATTAATTTTGCGAATGTGTTGCCTGATAAACTGTCGAATATTTTTTTGCTCATTTTTTCATTATAACCTTTAGTCATATAATATAATATTATGAAAGATATTTAAGGATTCACTCTAAATCCTACATTTTAGAAACACGATTACTTGTAGTTTCCTCGATATAAAAAAAAAAAAAACTACGTAAGGAAATCAGTGTTTTTGTTAATTTGTTCGTTTTTTGACACCGACTTCCGAAATTAAAGTTATTTTTTACTTTGTAGTGTTTTTTTTTTTGGAAGTCGGTTGTATTTTTTGTAAAAAGTTTTTTATTTTTTACTTGTTTAGTGGTACCCCACACCTAACAACACCACTGCAAAATCGCAGAAAAGCAAAATACAAACGCAGTAGTTGCTCATACGATTTTCGAAAGTTCCCCTCGACTTCTCTGGGATGCCATCATCAGATCCTAGTTTCCTTATCATGGGACCATTTGGGAAGTATTCCCTTTCCAACAAAAAAAACATTTTTAAAATCGGTTGGCAAGCGACGGAGTTATGACCGAACTAAGATAAAAAAAAACATCCGAATTGAGAACCTCCTCCTTTTTGGAAAGTCGGTTAAAAAGCTCTGAGCCCTCTAAGACATAGATCTGTTACAGCAAGTGAGCATAGAACGCGAGCTGTACATGCGCGGCGCGCTGGAGTCGTGCGCGGTGGCGCGCGCGGCGCTGCGGCGGGCGGCGGCGGCGCGGCCCGCGCTGTGCCTGGCCTCCGCGCTGCTGCGGGCCACCGCCGCCACGCTGCTGCACAGGCTGAGGGCTTACTTAGGTTACTTACTATTTTATGTGCATCTAATGTTCTTTGGGAATGGTAACAGTACGACGTAAAGTGGGACGCGGTCATACCACGCTTGCTTGAATGTTCTGAGTTTCTTTTTCTCAAGCACCAATGCCACCACAAAAAAATACTAATGAAGCAAAATTACTACGGAAATAAACCGCAACGCCATCTATCTCACCAGCAACGAACTACTTACGAAATCCTACATCACGGTATCACTTTTCCGTGCGATTTGAACGTGTAAAACAGCCCGAATATCAACTATCGGGCTGTTGCTCAACCGACACAACAGCCGTCCGGTCAGAGGATCCTCCATTTTCAACGGAGATTTCCGAGACTTTACACCCGGTTTTATTTACCTCTATAAACCTTCTATTCTCATATCAGGAACACAAAACAAAAATCTTTTGCGATTTCTTCGCCATTCAACTCGTCAAGATAGTCGTTCAACGTAAACGTTCGTGCCCTTACAAAATAAAATACAAACTTTTTTAATTTTAGATCGTCACACTCAGTCCGCGGAGATGGCAAAGGAACGCGCCGCGCTGCAGGAGCTGTTGGCTACAATGACGCTGGGCCAGCTGCTGCCACATCCGCTAAGCCATATGCTGGAGTTGGCGCCCGAACTTACAGCTAGTGAGGTAAACTTGCGTTTCTTCCTCTTACTCCTTGTCTTTGGTCCCCTTGTTACAAATTCCAGTTTTTTTTTTTAAATTAATAAATCGCCTTTGGTAAAATGCTGTTTTCAAAGTATCAGTAAGAAGAATTTATTTTATTATTTACTAGTTTTTAGGGTTCCGTAGCCAAAGGGTAACCATAACCAACGAAACCCTACTACTAAGCCTCCACTGTCCATCCGCCCGTCCGTCCGTCTGTCCGTCTGTCTGGTTGTATCATAAGAACCATAATAGCCATTGAAATTTTCACAGATAGTGTATTTCTATTGCCGCTATAACAGCATAATTATAATAAAAATAAAGGCTTATGGTATGGAAGCTTTTGTGTGCGAGTCTGACTTGCACTTGGCCGGTTTTATTTTTATATTCAAGCGATTTCGCCCTCATATCAAGCCTATTCTACAGGACGTGTACATTTTTTGGCTTAGAAGGCCTTTAGCACTCAGTAATCATGCAGTGCAGCTTTCTATAAAGAAAGAATTTTGTAATCCCACGAATCGTTCTTCCAGATGTTACCTTCTACAAACAACGTAGATTAATTTGAATTATTTATCTTTTTCAGATAGTCCAAGTTCTTCGGGATTGCTTATGGAACTACACGAGAGATCACGTGCCTTCACCTGCGTTATTTACTTGTGATTCTACTGGTAATAATCATCATTTTTAGGGTTCCGTAACCGAAGAGTAACCAACGGAACCTCTAGCCTCTACCGTCCGCCCGTCCGTCTGTCTGTCAGCGAGCTGTATCTCAAGAACTTTATTAGGTAGACAGTTGGAATTTTCATAGAATGTGTATTTCTGTTGCCGCTATAATAACAAGTAATAAAAAATAATGTTTATGGTACGGAAACCTTCGTGTGAGAGTCCTTAACCGGTTTTTTTTTTTCAGAACATTATAAAACTTATCGTTTTTGTTCAGGTCTTCACTGGCGCGATCCGTCGACATGCAAGCCGCCCACGACATACACGGATACCCTAAGATTGATTATCCAGAAAAGAATATCTAAACTTGGTCATCTTTACCCGATAATGTTTTTAAATCTTGAGAAAGAGAACTAAATCTATCTAGTTTATAGCCATTGTAAATATTGTGTAAATAGTTTGACTTGGTAAGGAAATAAAGTGCCTCATGCAAGTACAGATAGTGTTTTTTTTTTGTAACAAGCCCAACCTGTACCCTTCAGAAAACATTATTTTTCCAGGATAATAGGTAGCTATTAACTGTCGAAGATAGTGTGACTCTACATCAAAAAGAGAATTTTCGTTATTGAATCGGTACAGTACATTCATAAATTATTATTTCGTTAAGGGGCAAGTAAGAAACTATGATACATAGTTAATTTTTGTGTATAAATATTAAAAAAGAAGTATATTGACAAGATAAAGAAATTATATTTAAACACAAAAAAAATTCATCATACTCTGCACAATTCGATTCGTCTACCTGCAGCTACGCTAGCCCATTCATGGCCCATTCTTATAGGGTGCTTGTACACGGTGCATGTAGCTGGAGCAAGTAAAGGTGCGGGTTACACGCGTGAGTAATATGCGCAAGCTACTTGTTCAAGTTACTCGCTTGTACTTGTACATGGTGCAAATGACTGGAGCAAGTAAAGACAAGGCTACTTGCGCAAGCTGTATGTACAAGTTATTTTTTCGTAGTCAAGAGCTACATGTGCATTCTAACATGCGCGAGTGACCTAGAGCACGCGAATTAGTTGCGCAGGTGGCTCGCTTTGGTACATGCTCGAGTCGCTAGACCCGCATATTTTTTAAAACGATTAGTTTACGGTGCTTATAACCCGCGCAAGTGCCTCAACATGCTCAAGCTACCTGCACCGTGTACAAGCACCCTTACTTACTTCCATGTGCATAGAGTACTACTATAAGACTGGTACTTACTGCTTACAGCTGGACACTTTTTCAACTTGCTAATATCGTTCTCATAGTCTCTATACTCCATGGTTTCGATAAGCAACACTAGATGACATAGTCAATGTTGGTCAAAGTGAACTTTCTTGTTCAATGTTGTTTATGTAGTCAAAAAGGCCTTGAATCCAAGCAGATAAAAATTTTAAAAATGGAGATCTGACATTTATAAATCTGTCATCTGTCAAATACACAACAATGAATAGGTATTGAATTCATTCAAATCCGGGATTAGTATTGTGTACGGTGTGTGTAAACAGTTGGTACTATACAAATACTTACTATAAATCCATGAAAATCAGGAAAAAGCCTTTATAAAATATTAGAAAAATGTCTACAAGTGAATCTAAGCCTGAAGCAATGGAGGGTGACTCAAGGAAACCGATATGTTTGATCATTTTAGGTTAGATTTATTTCATTTTGTTGTTAAGTTGTTTAATGGGCTTAAATGACTAAATATTGGATAATTATTAGGTATGGCTGGTGCTGGAAAGACTTCGTTTACTCGCCGACTTTCCAGCAAGGTTGTGGATGGTTCCAGACCTTACCTGATCAACTTGGATCCGGCATGTAGAGAAGTGCCTTATCCAGCGAACATTGGTAAGCATTACGCATCATCAAAAACAGACATGTAATAACAATCAACTATACCTCTTATATGCTATGAAACATCTCTTTTATAGGAGTAGGTATTTATTAAATGTTAGGTTTAAAAAGACAATGATCTTGCTTCCAATAAATTGGTCAGATTGAATTGTGATTCTGATGAAAACACAGGGATTTCCAATTCTCTGGTCTGTAAACGAAACTAATACTAAAATCGTTTGTTTGTCTGGTCCATATTCAAAACCTCTATTGGTGAGTGCCATCGGCTACTTTTAATCCTAAAAAAATGCATATTATAAAATGCAATTGTTCTACAGAAAGCTAGTTTGTATTGTTGTTATGTTTGCTAATGCACTCACACAAACACACTCATTAATTATTAATTTGTACCAACTTACTCGCCATGGGAGGAAGACCTGGAGTCCTGAAATACAGGGCGGCCCTAGTTTAGGCACCAGTCCACTCTATTTATTTTAATAATGACTGTACTGTTTTTGTTTTTTATTAGCATGGGAATAAATTAATTTTAACTTTACTTTATTATAATTATTTTCAGATATAAGAGATACAGTGAACTATAAAGAGGTCATGAAACAATATGGGCTGGGACCCAATGGTGGTATAGTGACAGCTCTCAATTTGTTCTCTACGAAGTTCGGACAGGTTGTGGATTTAATTGAGAAGGCTGGAAAGAAACACAAGTACTGTATTATTGACACACCAGGTATAAACAATGATAATTATTATTCTTTTGTATTAATCGTATTATAATGTAATGTACATTATAATACGATTTTTAAAATTATTTTGTGTTTATTTAATATATCAATGTAGACCATTGATATAGTATAAAATAGAAGCCAAACAATAGCTAACTGCAAAATTTAGATTTTTTAACATTTTTGTCAGAATCAATTTATTTAAAAAAAAAAAATTGCTGCTGTCAAGCATTATGAATAACATTGGAAGAAGCCTTTGCCTTGCAGAGGGACAGTTACAGCCACAGGCTGGTATTATAAGCATCTTGAATTAGTTACTAGTGACACTCAAATAAATCATATAGTATAAGAAAAAAAAATACAAAATCTTGACAGATTCTGAGATTATCTTGACTCTTACTGAAAGGACTGGCATGATATGGCAAATAATAGAAATTTTTGTGAGAAAGGGAGTGGGAGGGGTTTGCCCAGCACTGGGGCATGCTTCTTAGGTTACTATTTAAATATATAGAAAGTTAATGAACCTTTTTTATTTGTTTCAGGCCAAATTGAAGTATTCACCTGGTCAGCTTCTGGTACAATAGTCACAGAAGCATTAGCAGCAACATGTCCTACGGTAGTTGTTTACGTAATGGACACCGTCCGCAGTGTATCACCCGTCACATTTATGTCAAATATGCTGTATGCATGCTCAATATTGTACAAAACTAGGTTGCCTTTCATAGTGGTTATGAATAAGGTGAGTAAAGTAATTTTTCTTTTATCTTCCGCTTTTCTCTTGAGGTGTCTTATCTACACTGACACTAATATTATAAAGAGGAAAGATTTTTATATTTGTATGTTTGTAACAAATAAACTCAAAAACTACTAGACAGATTTCAAAAATTGTTGCTACATTAGAATGCTACATTATACCTGAGTAACATAGGCTTCATTTATTACTAGACTAGCTTTCCCCCGCGGCTTCGCTCCCGTCAAGTACCCATTTTTTTTGCTTTTAAACCTTCCCTGTATTCAGGCGAACTAAACAAAAAAAGAATTACCGAAATCGGCCCGGCCATTCTCGAGTTTTAGCGAGACTAACGAACAGCAATTCATTTTTATATAAAAGAAGAAGATAAAAATAGAGATCCCTACGAGAATTGCAATACTAAACCCGCGCGAACGAAGTCGCAGGCGAAGTGCTAGTATGAGATACAAGCATTGACTTTATAGTTAACTAGCTGACCCGTGCAACGTCGTTGCGTAACATTTTTCATTACTGCTACGCTCCTATTGGTGATGATATATTATAGCCTATAGCCTTCCTCGATAAATGGGCTATCGAACACTGAAATAATTTTTCAAATCGGACCAGTAGTTCCTGAGATTAGCGCGTTCAACCAAACAAACAAACAAACTCTTCTGCTTTATAATATTAGTATAGATAGTAAGGAGAGGGCGGACTGCACAATTTTTTGACGCCATAAATGGGCCCGTTTCGGTTTAGACCAGAACGAACCAGTTTGAGTTTCGTAGTGTCGGCAATCTTCGGTAGCGGTCGTGTGCGCGAGACATATAAACCGGCCAAGTGCGAGTCGGACTCGCGTACCGAAGGTTCCGTACAAACCAGTAGGTATTAAATTATAAGCAGAAGTTGCGATTTACGATTTATGACGTATTAAAAAGCCAATTTTCGCTGGTAGTTTACATGGTAATGTACATACATTATATATTTTTTTTAGTTTTATCATTCTCTTATTTTAGAAGTTAAGGGGGGAGGACACATTTTACCACTCAAGTTTCTCTCGCACAAACTATTCAGTTTAGAAAAAAATGATTTTAGAAACCTCAACATCATTTCTGAAGACCTATCCATAGATACCCCAAAAGTATGGGTTTGATGAAAAAAAAATTTTGAGTTTCAGTTCTAAGTATGGGGACCCCCAAAATTTATTGATTTTTTTCTATTCTTGTTTCATTTGGCTACGGAACCCTTATATGGCTGCGTTCTAGCAGTAAGCAAATGTTTGAACCCTATCTTTACTTTAAAATCTGTTGGCGCTTCCATGGTCTAGGAATGTTTCAAGTGTTTTTTTTTCCTAGAAGTAGCCTGACACTCAACTCAGCAACAGTTTATTTTTATGGTGAAAGAATTTTTTTATTTTCAGATCAGCACTTCCAGAATCTTTTAAGAATATGAGAACCATTTGTTTTCCTAACAACATTTGCTTTAAAAAAAATATAATTCCCCAGACAGACGTAGTAGACAACGCATACGCAGTCGAATGGATGCGAGACTTCGAGGCGTTCCAAGAGGCGCTGGACGCGGAGGGGGAGGGGGAGACGGAAGGGGGCAGCACGTACATCGGGAACCTGACGCGCTCAATGGCACTCGCGCTTGACACATTCTACGCTGATCTGCGGTGCTGCGGTGTTAGTGCGCATACGGGTGATGTTAGTGTTTCTGCTGCTTTATAATTTTTTGTTTCCTTAGGATTTCTGTGACGCCAGTGAAATAAAAGACAGAGAGAAAGAGTAATTAACATAACGTGGATGGATGGAGAGGGAGAGGAAGACCAAAGAAAAGATAAATGGATTGTGTGAGGAGCGATATGAAAGAAAATGGAGTTAGTGATAGTTTGACGACTGATATATAACATGGGATAAGGGCAGGAAGATGATAAACCATGTTAGGATACCATTTTTTTTTATTTTAGCATAAGATCAGCCAATAACGTTTCACTAGTAGGACAAAGCCCTTGTCTTCACACAGTCTTGACTTGATTTTTTCTAGAACTTGCCAGTTTGCTAGTTTCCTAAACCTTGCTAAATTCATTTTTTTGTCCTTAACAAGATTTGATTGAATTTTTGTTCCTTCTTTCAGGGTATAGATGAATTCTTCAAGCTGGTTGATGATGCTGCAGAAGAATACGAAAAGTAGGTTGTTACAAAATATTATTTATTTCCTATGAGTATTTATTTCTTTTTGGATTAAGAATGAATAGATTGTGTGAGGAGTGATATGAAAGAAAAAGAAAAGACGAAAAATCTCACTTTATAACCAACTTCAAAATAGTAGGAGGTTCTATATTCATCTGTATGTATTTTTTAGGGAATACAAAGCAGACTGGCTGAAGATGCGCGCAGAAAAACTGGAAGAGGAGAAACGAAAGGCAGAAGAATTAAAAAATAAAGGTACTAAAAATATCCTTCAGGAAGATAGCTCTTATTATACATTTATAGAGTACTATAGCTGACCCGCGCAACTTCGTCTGCGTCACATTTTCCATTACTGCTCCGCTCCTATATGTCATAGCGTAATGATATATAGCCTATAACCTTCCTCGATAAATGGGCTATCGAACACTGAAATCATTTTTCAAATCGGACCAGTAGTTCCTGAGATTAGCGCGTTCAACCAAACAAACTTCTGCTTTATAATATTAGTATAGATATTTAACTACTCTGATTCCAGGTCCAGACGACACAGTGATCGACAAGAAGAAGCTCATAGAAGAGGTGCCGTTAGGGCGCGAGCTTAGCGACATGTACCTCAAGCATCCCGCTAACGAGAGCTCCAGCGATGAAGAGGGCACGGAGAATCAGCCAGAAGAAGGTATATCTACTGTCAATTCATTACATTTTCTTTTTATCGTGTGCGCAGTAAGGTCTAACGACCCCACACACCTTTTTTTTTTTTGAGGGATGGGAAATCATCCAATGACTTACCCCGCTCTGGGCGGACCGGGAGGGAGTGTCAGACTTCTACTGACTAAAACCCATCCATGTTCCTTCATGTGCCCTTTGTGTCCCGGAGCCACGGTATCACTTTCGAATAGTCCCGCAACTCCGGCAGGCGTCGGCCCTTTCGGGCCCCTCTGTCTCTTTGAGGCGCGCGTGGAACACGAACGCGCCGTCGACTCGGCGACCCCACAGACCTTACATGGATTTTCATGATTTCACATAAACATAAACTTATAAGGTCGTCACCAGATGTGTTTCTATTAAATTACCTATTGCATACAATAAGATGAAGCATGTATTATGGAAGAAGAAACTGACTCCTGAAACATATATCTACATAATATGTATCTCAGGAGTCAGGGTTTCACAATGATTGTAATGTATGTTTTTCAAACAAACTATTAAACCAGATAAATAAGCAATAATAATGATTGACCCACCTTCATTTATTGACAAACTTAATTCTGAAAACAGAAGTAATGACATAACTGTCCTGAATCGAAATCTACCGTAATCCGTTACTTTTTCTATTAATGAAAAACGATTCATAATTTACTGTCCGGGTGCAGTGAAATTAAGGCAAGGGCAATGAACTTTATTGCAAATTCATCTGGCGCCTACTGTAGTATAACTTACTTATCTGACTTAGTCTTGGCGGCGCTATTGGCGAATAAAAATAGATCCATTTTGTAAATTTTCAGTGATTTCGGTAGTTTAAATTAAAGTCACCGGGCTAGATAACTTTTCTGGGGGTCTAAAAAGGCCACTTTAGCAGTTTCAGAAAGCACATCCTGCTACCCGTCACTGTCAAATTTTCCCAATCAACTTTGAACCTAGTGGGTAGCGATAAAGATGAAATTTTAACAGATTGTTATGTGATTAATATTATCCTGCTCTAGGTGGAGCGGGAGTGCCAGACTCTGACTAAAACCCATTCGTGTTCCTCCTAGTGTCCTTAGCGTTCCAGGACTGCGAACTGACTCTTTCGAACAAATTCCGCAACCCTGGCAGGGATTACCACCTATGCAGATATGGCTTATGGACAGTATAACGATGGGTCCTTTAATAAACCTTCTCGCATTAAGTGCTATATCCAAGCTGTGTTTAACCATTAAATTAATATAATTTCTATTATTTCAGACGACAAACCAGCTGACGTGGCGATGTTCCAAGAGTTCCTCCGAAAACACGTGAAACCGAATAATAGTGGTACCAACACTTAATTAGTTTATTATAGAAATTAAGACAATGACTGTAAATATAGGTAAGAATTGAACTGCTTAAACTGTGAAAAATAAAATATTTTCTTTCTATATAACGTGTTTTTATTCAAACGAAAGTATGTGCTAACACAATCAAAAAAATATTACGAGAACCAATCATTTACAAAACATCTTTACGAAAATAAATCATAATTTAAAATACAAAATATGCTCACGACATTAAATACTATTCGCAAAATATAAAGCTATCAAGAATGAAACACAGTTCCTGGTACGAAAATTATCGCAACACCAATGACAAGCGTAATTTACTATTATTAGGGCTGATTTTTCAATAGTCCGATAAAGGCGTTTATTGGAAGAATAAATACGTCATAATAACATATTTTCCATACAAAAGCTGTCAGACGGTCATTTTTATTCCTCGGGTAAAGTTATTGAACTATAATTATTGAAAAATCAGCCGTTAATTAAATATACGGAACGAGCACGGCGCGGCGGCGTTGAATATATCTAGTGTTGCATATTTGAAACTTTAACGACATTGACACTTTGATACTTCTGTCACCTATAAGTTCTTGCTCGTTCCGTTCAGAGGAACGTGCACGAAGTACAGACGCCAGCACAAACTACAACAATCTGTCAAAATTCTTCTGTAGATTTTCAACTTTATCGTTAGAGACATAAGGTTCAAATTTGATTGAGAGAATTTTACATTTTTGGATCGCCTGATGTGCTTGCGACTGTACCATCTAGGGTTGAGATTTCGAAACATAGGTAAATTAAAAAACTTTTTTGTGCTACCACCTACGTTATTGATTGAAAAAATCAACTGTTAATTTGTCACAGTTCGTTAACTTTTTTCAAGAAACTCCTGTAGCGTCTTGTTGATGGGATTTACAGAAAAGTAATGATAAGTAATTAAGTGTTTCTGTGATTTACTAAAGTTGCAATTGAATTAGAACGTCACGTAAAATTGTCCGGAAGAGAACCAAGGTAACCGCCGTAGCCCAAAAGATCGTCAAACTAAAGTGGCAGTGAGCAGGGCACTCAATATAATCAGGGTATGTAAACAATGACGTAAATCGAAAAATAAATAAGACGATACAATTCAATAAATACTTAAAAAATATTTAAAAACTAAATAGCGAGACGCCATAATTTTTTGAGCTAATAACTGCCTTAGGCTGCGTTTCCACCAGAGATGTGCAAGGATGCGTAGCGACGGATGTGTCGGTTAAGAACCAATAGAATCGCTTAATTTACCTAGCCTCGCTCAGCGCAAGCGATTTCATTGGTTCTTAACAAACACATCCCTCGCTACGCATCCTCGCACATCTCTGGTGGAAACGCAGCCTTATAAGAGTAAGCTTTACCCCCAGTCGTGACCGAAGCGATATTGAGACAGTACACCCTGCGGAATTTAGTCTAATTTTATTTTATTTATGTATACCTTATCATGTAGTGAATATAGTTCTATTTTGTATTCCTATTTTAAAAAGCGCAAGAATCGTTACGTCGCGTCACGTGTCTCAGTGTGAGCTGACCCTTATATAGGTACCGATATACACTGGTAATAATTGTTGTAATAAGAGCTCGTAAAAACCGCCAAATCGCTTGTATTTACAGTCAAGGAGGAAAAAAATCGCTCATAGGCTCGGCTTTCAGTCCCAGGAGGCAGTTGAATACACAAACATTTTGTTCCTTGACTGTAACCGCATTTGAACTTATCCGGACTCTGTCAAAATGAATTTTCCACTAAAAGCGTTTTATCGTCACGGTATTTCATACAAACTGGGAAAAACTTTTTCAAAAATAATTGATAGTAAATCGATAGTGATATGTGGAATAAAAACTGATTTCGCTGTCTCTCTAAAACTGGCTATGCGTAATAAATTAAATTCAAATCGGTTAATTAATTTTCACGAATAAGGATTTAGCAGGTTGTATGAACTGCCATTAGGAGTAAACGCCCCTAAATAAAAGACAACACTAAAATTTTATAACAACTAAAGCTAAATAATCTAGACACTAAGGGCTGATTTTTCAATGGTCAGATAACGTCTATTGGAGGAATAAATACCTACGTCATATTGACATATTTTTCAATGGTCAGATAACGTCTATTGGAGGAATAAATACCTACGTCATATTGACATATTTTTCAATGGTCAGATAACGTCTATTGGAGGAATAAATACCTACGTCATATTGACATATTTTCCATAAAAAGCCATTTTATTCCTCAGGTAAAAGTTATTGGACTATTGAAAACTCAGCCCTAATAAAATTAGATGTGCTCTTGGTTAATTTACTGCATTTATCACGTGCAATGAAATCTTTACATTTTAAATATTACCTGTATGAGCTTGAAAACTCGCAAGCACGGAAGTTATCATTTAAGTACATGCATTATTTTTTATTTAATTAGCATTTATTGAACGAATCGTTCAATATCGTTATCACTAACATCACAGGTCTCTCAATTCTATATATTTAGGTACAGCACAAAGGTTATCTTATGAATAAACTTCATGTCATTTTATACACAGAACAGGAAAGTTAAGTGGCAGATTAGAACTTCACAATTAAGTACACTTTATTTTTTTAATATTATTGAAGAATATTGTTTCGAGCTTACTTAAGCGCGTTTACCGCTTACGGTATTTTAAACAAAGTCGCAAGTCCGCAGCCAGTGAGAGAAATTTTAAGTTTTAATAGTAAAAGAAAGTCTTCAAAGACAAAAAACGGTTTTCGAATCTTTCTTACTAAACTCTATTATCTAGTTCTTCACCAACTTTTTAGATTAAGGTCATCAAATCTTCGTATGCGTACCAAATTTCATGAAATGGGTTCATTTACTACAAAAAATAAAATCTTGTGAATTTGTATGGAATAGATAATAATTAAGTAAACGCTTTTAAGCTCGAGTAAATTTAAAATGCGACACAATTATCGTAGAATCAGACACTTTAATTTCTTCATCATTATTCAAATTACTTATAGTTATGATATTAATACCACTTTCGCTTTCATTTTTACACACGAAATAATTACAATGTTCGGACAACACATGGAACGAAAAATTATAACATCAATTTTAATAGAGATTACTGTAACACTAAAATGTTGCTTAAAATATAAGATATTGTTATTTGTTATGTATATTTTTATCTCGTAATTACTTTATTTTATTTTCTGATAACTTACAAGGTCAATATTATTTTATTAACTATTAAGTATGTAATTGTCTAATTATCGGGTATTTTATGACCCGAAAACTAAACACCCTTCTGCTTTACCCAAAAAGGGAGGAGTCATTTGATGGTGAATCATACTAAAAAAAGGATGTTAAACTATTTTTTAATATTACTAGAGATTTAATAAGGACTAAGGGCAAATTTATATTGAGTGAGGTAATCAACTACTGATTGTATATATAGGATTTTCAGGGTTCCGTACCTCGAATGGAAAAACGGAACGGAAAGATCATTTGTCCTTCGTCTGTCAAAAGAGTCCATATCATTTTTAAGTACGTATATTTTCGTTACTGTATGACAAAACATATTCGTTCATACTGTGGAAATAGGTACTGACCAGCATGTAATGAAATAAGTACTCATTCTTAAAATAGTTGTAATAATCACGACACAGCATGTGAGACGACGCGACGTATTGATGAAAAGATAAGCCAATCGGCAAAACCGATAGCCATATTCACCGGTGTGTATGCAAATATCGTCGCAAACAACACTCAAGTCGAAAATTGATAGTTTTTTTTTACGGTTCCGTACCCGTAACAAATGGAACCTCTGCTGTCAGTCCGTCCGGTCAGCGGACTGTATCTCAAGAATCGCAATAGTTAGACAGTTGAAATTTTCACAGAGTGTGTTTTTTTATTGCCGCTATAACAACAAATTACAAAAATTAAATTAAAATTAAACCGAAAACAACAGTTTTCTTGAAAGTATGGTAGTTTTATGGTACCTTTCGCGTGAGAGCCCGACTCGCACTTGGCCCGTTTTATGTAATTGGAAAGAGCTCTTTATGGCGGATCGAACTGAGAGTACCTATTACACTTAAAGGGATCAACCAAATCAAGGCCTATCTTTTAATAGTTCTCACAGAGCCCCACCACTACATTGGATACAATAAATAATAACCATTTTTCCTCGCTGTGCTGTAGTACCTCAAGTAAGTAAAAATGATTGAGCCGTGTTGTTTACTAAGCAATTTTCACAGAACCTTCTACTGACATCACCACAATACAATCAGTAGAAGATTACCAACACATTCAATTATACACAAGAAGGATGTATATGATCGCTGTTGCCTATGTGATTGTTTTCAATGCTGTGTCCGTTGATCGTACTGTAAGTTCCGTTTCCATTGGTGGATATCTTAGGAGCGGAGCCGCGCCCGGACCGTTCTAGAGAGGCATCGGATAGCCGCCAAGCGGGGAGGTACGAGATGCCACCGAAATTGTTTTTGGTAGCTAGTGCGGGGTTCGGCCATGTGTTTTGTACGCTGCCTATTGATGTGTATCTGGAAATTTATGTGGGATTAGAAACAAAGAGTTGGTGTTAAGTTTATGAATTCATTATGCTAGGTGATGCAGTGAGTGGTTATTAAAAATATGTCAAAAAGTATTTGTAGAGTTTGACAGTAGATCTAAACACAAAGATGTTATATTATATGATGCATATTATGATGATATTATATTATATGAAAAATGCCTTAATAGCTAAAGGCTAAAAAACAGTGCCCTTGATCCAGCTGCCCAACGAAAGTCTCCACAAGTGTTGATCGAGGCTTTTGGCTATTATGTCATTGGGCAAGACGACTACCGGCACAATGATCTGCTGTATCCACGACCCACATGTCGACAACCTCGCGAGCCATGTCAAGGTACTTAGTTTGCTTATCTTACTCAACTTTCACGAGGTTCTCGTCATGCGGGACCGCTATGCGCTATAGCGGTAGAGTCGATTTATCGCCATAGGCTTATTGTCAACAACAGTTCTATCAGTGATGAACTGATGATATATGCATATTACTATTCATTTTTTAACCGACTTCCCAAAAAGGAGGAGGTTATCAATTCGGTTGTATGTTTTTTTTTATGTTTTTTACCTCATAACTCCGACAATCATGAACTGATTTGAAAAATTATTGTTTTATCTGAAAGGATATACTTGCAGATTGGTCCCATTTAAATCATATCAAAATCGGTTACGAACTTTGGATTTTAAATCGAAATACCTGGAATTTGACTATTTAGATGATTCTTTCATAATCGAAATTGCGTATTTTGCTTTTCTGCGATTTTGCAGTGGTGTTGTTAGGTGTGGGGCACCACTAAAAAGTGAAAAATAAAAAACTTTTTACAAAAAAGTACAACCGACTTCCAAAAAAAAACACTGTTTTTGTTACTTTTTTCGTATTTTGACACCGACTTCCGAAATTAAAGTTATTTTTTACTTTGCAGTGTTTTTTTTTGGAAGTCGGTTGTATTTTTTTGTAAAAAGTTTTTTACATCTTATTTCCTACATTTTAAATTATTTATAAAAAATGCAAAATAAAACATTAAAAAGTATTAAAAGTAATAAACCCACCGGTATCGGGAATAGGGTCTAAGTTACAGGCTGTATATTATTGAATTAAATAATGCTGTTTGTAGCTGCTTTTAATATTATTATAATTAATAATAATAATAATATCCTTGGACATTTCACACAACGCCATATAGTCCCAAGCTAAGCAACCTAATGCTTGTGTTATGGTAACGAGATGGCTGATAAACTACTTATATACATTTTTTTTTTTTTTGTAAATACATACATATTATAGATAGAAAAACACCCAGACTCGGAACAAATACATGTAGGTCGTACAAATATTTGTTCCGTGCGGGAATCGAACCCGCGACATGCTGCGCAGCAGTCAATCGCTCAACCACTGCGCCAACCGTGTTACCGAATAACACTGCGTTTCACTGATCATTGTTAGTATGTACACTATCAGTTTTTTTCGGTGATCTTCACTCAGCTGGTGATTTGTTATATTGAAATTAGTTGTAAGATTATTGAACTCACCCTTTATCATATAAGCTGCAATAAGGAACTCTTCTCTGCATGGTGTAACTCCATATCTGATGGTAGTTCCAGTTCAGGAGAGGAGACACTCGCACAATCTGTGGCCAGCTGGGGTCTGTTTTCTGTTTAAAGGGAATAAATAGATAATGAAATGGTCAGCATAAGATAAAAACTTCATGCCTATCCTCCGAAGTCCGAAGGGTTAGGCAGTGTGCAGATACGTTATGCCAGTATTTTTTTTTAGTCCCAAGTAATAAAAAAAAATGGCCAGGTGCGAGTCGGAATCGCGTGCAAAGGGAACTATCCTTTTTCGTCTAATTCTTGGATAACTGTTTATTTTAAAATTATGTAAATAATATATTTAAAACCTCCACAATAAGCCCTTTCATTTGCTATATCACACGCTACAGTTTGAAAAACTATTTTTTGTAATTTTCTAGTTGTCCCTCAAAACTCTCATACTCAAAATTTATTTATTTAAGTAGGTAAAGCGTTCGTGTTTGGGTCACAGAAGTTCACATGTGTACTAAATTTCAACAGAATCAGTTCCATTTGATTCGGATAGACAGACCCGAATGATCCTATAAGGGTTAAGTTTCTTATGGATGATCGGAACACTAAAAAAAGCCGGCCAAATGCGAGTCGTACTCGCGCACTGAGGGTTCCGTAAGCTGAAGTTGCGATTTACGATTTATGACGTAGGTATTAAAAAAAAAACTACTAACTAGATCTCGTTCAAACCAATTTTCGCTGGTAGTTTACATGGTAATGTACATCATATATTTTTTTTAGTTTTATCATTCTCCTATATTAGAAGTTAAGGGGGGGAGGGGGGGGGGGACACACATTTTACCACCTTGGAAGTGTCTGTCGCGCAAACTATTCAGTTTAGAAAAAAATGATCATAGAAACCTCAATATCATTTTTGAAGACCTATCCATAAATACCCCATACGTATGGGTACGATGAAATTTTTTTTTTATAGTTTCAGTTCTAAGTATAGGGACCCCCAAAATTTATTGTTTTTTTTCAATTTTTTTGTGAAAATCTTTATGCGGTTCACAGAATACATCTACTTACCAAATTTCAAAGCATAGCTCTTAAGGTTTCGGAGAAAAGTGGCTGTGACATACGGACGGACGGACGGACGGACAGACAGACAGACGGACAGACATGACGAATCTATAAGGGTTCCGTTTTTGCCATTTGGCTACGAGACCCTAAAAATGTATTGTCATATACAATGCGTTTCAAATAAGAATAGGATCGACTTAGCGCCATATTGTGACGTCATAGCTGTCAATTCAAACCAATTCCGTAGGGTGAATCCCTAAAAAAAAAAGGGTGAGCAAAGCAAGATTATTTTTTTTAAATTATTATTTATAAAATATTGAGTGAAAAAGTGTGTAATGATGAATTTCATGTTTTCTTAAATTGTACTATATTTAGTTAATTTACTACCATTGAACGTTTTTATTTAAATTTGATTTAGGACTTATTTAAACAAAGTAAAATAAACCGTTTTCGATATGCAGCTAAGTTTTCTTTGCAAACCGTACTTTTCAAGAGACATTTGACAGATAGAGGTCATTGACGTTCCTATTCTCATTTGAAACGCATTGTAAATCACTAGCTTGTGCCCGCGACTTCGTACGCGCGTATCCCGTTTTTTCCCGTTCCCGTAGGAATTTCCGGAAATCCTTAGTGCTCCCCTACGGAGTGTAAGGAAGCTACATGCCAAATTTTAGCCGTCTACGACCAGTAGTTTCGGCTGTACGTTGTCTGTCAGTTTCTCAGTAACGGAAGAATTTTATTCACCTTGCGCCCATTAGACCAACGAGGCAGTGAACGATTAATGATAATTTATTATGTTAGCTGACCCGGCGAACTTCGTACCGCCTTAGCGTAGCAATGATGCACTACTTTATTTTGTATAGCTGACCTATCATTTAAAAATATTTATTATCTATACCTACATAACTATTCCGTGGCGAGTTATTTTCAAAAATTAATTAGAATTTAATTAAGTAACCACGTTTCCGAACAAACAATGCTCTTTCAATATAGTCTATGGCTGTGAATGACATTGACATTCGTTGCGCGCGTTTTTTTAAATATGCAAAATTAAATGTATATTTTTCAATATTTCTGAGAGATTTTCTAAATATTTTTTCCGTAAGAACCTTCTCCTAATAATAACAAATACAACAAAAAAAGAATTAGTGAAATCGGTCCAGCCATTCACGCGTGATGCCGTGACCAAGGAAAACGGGATTCATTTTTATATATACAGATGAAGCAAACTGGAACCTACCTTACTTTTAGTGCGTAATAGAAACCCAGCAGCATCATGGAGAAATAAGTAGCTACCTGGCCTGGAAAAGTTGTCCCAAAAGGTTTTACATTAAAAAACAGCTTCAGTTCGGTTTAAATACGGTTCCAATTGGCTTGTTACTGTGAGAAGCGCAGCGTCAATTCTAAGGTCAGTCCCTAACGTAGGGCATGATTTGAAAGTCATCTGTTGTTCTTATTCAAGGTTAACAAGTCAAAAGAGTATCGTACATTCAGCGACAAATTACATTTGAAATCGTTTTAAGTTTTTATTACTTACTGTTAAGGTGGAAGCTCCAGGGTGGCCCGCGAAATTCAAATATTTTTATGTTTTTTGCAATTTACCGGTCAGTGTGAAGCTATATGTTGAACAAACTACGGTTCGCGATCGTAAAAAGCATTTATCTGAAGGATTATAACAATATGAATCATCAATATAACCCTCTAAGTTCATCTAAGTTCATGGAACTCGATTGAATGTTTTTTCGTGGAAAAGTCATTCAATCGAGTTGTATGAACTGATCTAGCCATAACATTTTCATCATTGTTTTTTTATTTATGCCTTGACGGCTGTCAGTTAAAAACGATTCTTCCTAAGGGCTGTAATACTTTCAACCCACTTCTCAGGAAATTCAGGTCTATTTTTCGAGCATGAGTAATGAAAAATATTTTTTTAATTCGAACCAGAACGATCGAAGTGTAGTTCTCAGTAGTTCATGAGATTTTGATAAATTTTCCAGAGTTTTTTTGTTTGGTTCAACGCACTACACTGAACCAAGAAAGCTCTTCAGCTTTATATTATTAGCTTGGAATAATTCTAAGAATATTAGTAAGTATTATAATTATGTAGTAAAGATAAGCTTTTGTTGGCGGATTTTTTACGTCCAATTATCGCCTTCCGCGTCCCATATTATATCTTTATATCATAACTGCCAAAATTCATAAATAGGAGTGCAAGCAATACAAACATACAAAGTTACTTTCGCGTTTATTTGTAACATTATAAAGTTTAAGAAAAAATAAGTCTTAAAAGTGGCAGTTGTTAGCTATAAAGCCTGTGAAACACATTTTGGTTTTCCTCATAACAGCTTTGTATTAATAACTCTCAAAAGAATGAGTCGTCGTAATTTTGTACTTATCTATCCGTTCAGTTTATCGTACAATTACTAACAATCTGGTTTACACACAGGTTTTTATCAGGAATGTATTGTTATGAAAAGTTCCAAGAAATGCACTGGTTGCCGCCTCGGTACAAATAATACATGCATGGGTATGTACCTACGTGGCTGAAACTGTGAGCGCGAATTTGTAAACAAAGTAAACCTATCGATCAAAACGAATCCTAAAAAAAAGTTTTATCAATCCTGGGGAACTGTGCAATTAGCTCAGGTTTACATCTTAAACACCTTCGTGTACAAGTAAAGCGAATTATACAATTAATGTAACTGGAGAAGCTAAGTACTTGGTGGGTACCTATCTTTATTGAAAATCCCCTAGGATTAGTGGTTTGGTTATGAATTCACGTTTAAACCCTTCTGAAGAGCATTATAAATAAGAATTGAATGTATGTTCTTTTAGGGCGTTTCTACTCGCACCTTTCACTCATCTTCTCACTTAGAGCATCAACATAATATCCAAACTAGGTAAGCATCCTCTTTAGTCTATATATATAAAAATGAAACCCGTTTTCCTTGGTCACGGTATCACGCGTGAATGGCTGGACCGATTTCACTAATTCTTTTTTTGTTGTATTTGTTATTATTAGGAGAAGGTTCTTACGGAAAAAAATATTAAGAAAATCTCTCAGAAATATTGAAAAATATACATTTAATTTTGCATATTTAAAAAAACGCGCGTAACGAATGTCAATGTCATTCACAGCCATAGACTATATTGAAAGAGCATTGTTTGTTCGGAAACGTGGTTACTTAATTAAATTCTAATTAATTTTTGAAAATAACTCGCCACGGAATAGTTATGTATAGATAAATATTTTTAAATGATAGGTCAGCTATGCAAAATAAAGTAGTGCATCATTGCTACGCTAAGGCGGTACGAAGTTCGCCGGGTCAGCTAGTCTATCTATCTTCTATACTTATAATAAATCTGTAGAGAGGTAAATTCTGTACATGAAATATATTTCCAAAATAACTATCAGGGGGTGATTAAGGATTATTACTGATGCCAAAAATGCAATCAGTCAAATTTTTGTCTGTCTGTCTGTCTGTATAACCGTTATAGAAACAAAAATTACTGGAAGGATTTTAACGAAACTTGGTACAATTATTATTCATACTCCTGGGCAGGTTATAGTATACTTTTCATCACGCTACAATCAATAGAAAAAATGAAAAAAAAAAAATTAAAATGTGAAAGTTTGGTTGTTTGTTACTCAATCACGCCAGAACGGCTTAACGGATCTTAATGAAATTTAGATCAAAGATAGATTATAGTCTGGAATAGCACATACTTTTCATCCCGGGAATATGTTCCCTAGACATCACGCGGGCGAAGCCGCTGGCAGAAGCTAGTATATAATAAGACTAGCTTTCGCCCGCGACTTCGTACGCGTATATCCCGTATTTTCCCATTCCCGTAGGAATTTCGGGAAATCCTCTCTTAGTGCACCCCTACGGAGTGAAGGAAGCTACATGCCAACTTTCAGCTTTCTACGACCAGTAGTTTCAGCTGTGCGTTGATATATAAGTCAGTGAGTCAGGTTTGCCTTTTATCTATACTAATATTATAAAGCAGAAGAGTTTGTTTGTTTGGTTGAACGCGCTAATCTCAGGAGCTACTGGTCCGATTTGAAAAATTCTTTCAGTGTTAGATATCCCATTTATCGAGGAAGGCTATAGGCTATATATCATCACGCTAAGACCAATAAGGACGGAACAGTGATGAAAAATGTTACGCAGACGACGTTACACGGGTCAGCTAGTCTTATAATTATATAAAATTCTCGTGTCACAATGTTAGTTACCTTACTCCTCCGAAACGGCTTAGCGTAGCGTCGGCGTAGGTCTGAGAATCGGCTACTATCTATTTTTCATACCCCTAAGTGATAAGGGTTGTCCACCCCTAAATTGTTTTTTTTTAATTTTAGGACTAATTTTTTTATTTTATAATGTGGCATTAAAAAATACATTCAACCCTAAATTTTTACCCTTCTAACACCAACCCTTATTTTTAATAGAGATATTATTAATTATTTTTTTAAATTGAATTAAACAAAGTTGCGTGGGCCAGCTAGTATATACTTATATAATATAGATAAGTAAACAAAATTACCTGCATGAACTTCAAGTTCTCACTATAAGGATCTGTCCTGCGCGTCCCCATGAGGCCCGCTTTGAGCCTATCATCCTGATCCAACAGCCTTTGCAGCGTACTCTTCAATTCACCTTCCGTCACCAACAGCGTCACACCATAATGTTCCTTAACCTGTTCTACGAACGTCTCTATTTCCCTGAACGGTCCATTAGTCCTGATGTACACTACTTTGAGTTCACTGGCTATGTCATCGCGTTTGTACATATCACGTAAAACGTTTAATGTTATGTCTAAAAGCACTGTGCAGTCTTTACCGCCGTTGAATGAGAGGAACACTTCGTCTATTTCGTATTGTGTGAAACATTGTCGGAGTACCTGGAATGAAGAAGTATTTCTTGTTAGTAATGAGTATCAGTAAAAAGATAGAGAGCTAGTGACTAAATATTTACGGCTGCTATCTTCAAGGTTAAGCAATGCTTGCCGCGGAAGTCCGTGGAGGTCCACTGCTGGACATAGGCCTCCCCAAGTATCGACACAGCAATTGTTCCTGTGCGTCTCGCATCCATCGGTTGCCCGAGACCTTCACCAGGTCATCGGTTCACATTGTGGGAGGCTTTCCAACGCTGCGTTTTTCGATACGCGGACGCCACTCCAGAATTTTTCCGTCCCATCGACCATATGTTCTGCGAGCCCACAGCGGCTTTTTGCTGATCCTTCGGGCTATGTCCGTAACCTTGGACGGGTAGTCAGAAGCCAGAACATCCGTCACCAGTATTTCCAAGAATTTCTGTTACCCCATGACTGGGTTATGGAGAGTGGCAGTTACTCCGTTTAAAATTCAGGTACAGCTTCATCCGGTTAGACTGTAAGCCGACCCCACCTTAGTTGGGAGAAGGCTAGGCAGATTGAAGCATCATTCAAGCAATATTCTTAAGGAGTATGCAGGCTTATAAGTTGTCAATCATTTACTACTACTAGGGTGGTTTGATAAGTCAGTGACATTTTGAATTTCTCGTGCAATAACTTTAAATGCATCAGCCGTAAACTGCCATCTATTAATAGCTTTCTGACAAATTTTTAGCAATTCATCATTGATTTTGTGTTTGACTACCATTGAAAGCAGAAAACCTCTTGAATTTGAACAAAAATGGAAAAAAAGTGAATTGCGTGTGCTGATAACTGCTGATTAAAGCTTCATTTTTTGCCTAAAAATATCAAAGGCACCAATCAAAGACTAGATAAATACTATGGGGCTACTGCACTATCAATTTCAATGATTAAGAAGTGGTTCACTGAGTTCCATTGTGGTCGTATCAGCACAAGTGACGCCGACCGTTCAGGTCGCCCAAAAAAGGCCATCATGCCAGAAAGCGTCGATAAAACCCATGGAATGATATTGGACGATCAGAGAATGAAAGTGCGTGAGATGGCTGAGGCTGAAGGCATCTCAACTGACGTGGTTTTTTTTTTTATACAAAACGGGGAAACTCTTCGCCCAAATCTCACCTGATGGAAAGTGATGATTAGGCTCGACACACACACAGACACACACGCACGCGCGCGGGACTGAGCAGGTGCATCAAATTTTACATAAATATTTGGATATGATGCTCGCCGCTCGATGGTTGCTGCGATTGCTCACTCTCGACCACAAGCGCAATCGTGTGACTACTTGAAAGGGTTGTTTGGCGATGTTCAGCCGTAATCCGAACGAGTTTTTGCGTCGTTTCACCGTTGATGAAACATGGATACACCACAGTCCACAGTACACCAGATAAGTAACAAGGAATCAAACAGTGGGTTTCTCGAGGTGAGCGCACACCAAATAAGGCCAAATTGTGATTGTCGGCCAACGAAGTCATGGCCATAATTTTTTGGGATGCACACGGCGGTGTCATGAATATCAATTACCTTGGAAAGGGTAAAACGATCACTGAAAAATATTTTTTAGAGCATTTGGACAGATTTAATATTGATTTGATGCAAAAACGACCGCATTTGGCGAAGAAAAAAGTGTTATTCTGTCACAAAAATGCACGGGTGCATACGTGTTTAGTGTTTAGTCACCATGACAAAAGATCATAAATTGGGCTACGAACTGCTACCCGATCTAGCATATTCTACAGATTAAGCCCCCAGCGACTATTTCCTCTTTTCAAACCCGAAGAAATGGCTAGGTGGTAAGAGATTTGGGCCGAACGAAAAGGTCATAACCATAATAAAGGTTTTGACCTCTTCATTCGGTCATAATAAAGGTTTTTTTTTTTGTGGTATCCCACACCTAACAACACCACTGCATAATCACAGAAAAGCAAAATACGCAATATCGATTACTTGGATAACATAAAACCATCATCCAAGTAAACGAATTCCAGCTGTTTCGATTTAAAATCCAAAATTCGTAACCGATTTTGATAAACTTTAAATGGGACAAATCTGCAAGTACTTATATTCTTTCAGGTAAAACAAGAGTTTTTCAAATCGGTTCATAATTAACGGAGTTATGAGATAAAAAAAAAACATACAACTGAATTGAGAACCTCTTCCTTTTTGTGAAGTCGGTTAAAAAATCACTAATTTATCAAACCGCCCTCGTATATCCTCAGTATCAGTACAATTACAGGAACCCCTTACGAGTTAAGAGTCCTATTACATTTTTTACGGAAATTCATGATTTTTGACGCTGTAATTTTCAGCAGCAGTAAGATATTTTAATTATTTGATCCTGAATAACGATAGTGCCAGTCTCTTTCTTGTAAGTTAGAGTTACACATTTTCATTTTTCTTTTCGTGTAATTTGCTATAAATATTTTACGAACTCAGTTTGCAAGAAAAAATGTCGGCGATGGAACTTTGACGGTCAAATTCACATTGTTAAAAGCTGAAATTACTAAGAGGTAAGTTGAATGTTTTACTTGTTTATTGGAGATCTAGAAATTCTTTAAATTCCTTGAGTTTTTACGGAAAAAAACGTAAAGAAAGCCTAATTTAAGCCAGAAATGTCTTGATTCAGCGTCCATTATATTTCAAATAAAAACAATTTTATCAAATAAATTAATATGATATAAAATTTCAATCTACAATGAATAAGTTTCATTAGTTTCGTTTGTCAATATAATAAAACAAAATTTCAATAAATACAATTAAAGTACTATATATTCTGCGTCAATTCAGCGCGCGCGCTCCTCAGTCTCGCGCGAGCGCCCAAATAAACTATAATCCTATTCAGACTAGTAAGTATCAAAATTGTTTCGCGGACTATAGATGTACCTCAACGCAGACCAACGTAACTTCGTCTATTGCAAACGAGCATTTACGATTCGTAATAGGACTCTTAATCTTTTAATCATCAACGATTTCTGAGAAAGCGAATAGGTATGACGCAAGAATAGTCATCGTGAAAATTCGCTTGAAGAGGAGAACTATCTCTAAGATCTGACAACAGTGCACAAGAGACCAATTTGAAATGAAAGGCAGACTTACGTGTCTGCCCTTCATTTCAACCACGGAACAGAAAAAAAAAGTTTTCTGTTTTTCTGTTCCGTGATTTCAACAATGCAAAGAATCCGGATATACATTAAATAAACATTTTGATGCTTATTAATTTAATGTTGAAGTTCTTAACATCTGGTCTTCACTTATTGGGGTACGAGTTAAAGGTTTATTTAACCACTGGCGTGCCTATCAATAGAAAAAAAGTAACTCGCATTCAGATTAAACAAAAAGGATAACCGTCTCCAGAATTCCATTATCTCTTTATTGAGATAAATGGAAATAAATAATAAATTGATCAAACCTGGTTCAGCGATTTATACGTGAAAGCGTAGCAAACAAACAAAATTTCGCATTTTGTAATATTAGTTAGGATTACGATTAAAATTCTCGGAGAACCCACGAGTCTTTGAGGTAAATATATATTATATTTCCTTCACACAAAAACTTACATAGCTAGGTAATTCCCCTAAGTAATTAAATTTAACTAACACCTTACCTGTTCAGTTTCCTCCAAGATATCGGCAACGTCGGGTAGGTCCATGTCAGTCACCGCGCTGTTCGGCAGCATGACGCGTTCTGAGCTGAAAACGTTGAACACACTCATTACTGGTTGGAAATTAAATGCGATGTTAAGGTGACTAACCAATATGAAGCTATACTCTGCTGCCGCTGTGTGACTACCTTGCTGACATTCGCGGGCAATGTTTTTTGTTAGAACATCTTTTAGATATACATTGTCATTGTTTTTATTTTCGATTGTACGTCGGAATAAAAAAAAATGTATAATTGGCACTCGAATAGTGCCAATTATACATTTTTTTTTTATTCCTTCAAGTCAGCAAGTTTTCGTTGATGTTAAAAAATGAGAAGTGCAACCGGGATAGACGTGTGACTCCTTAATTATGTTCAGCCTGCCAGTCGTCTGGACTGTGCGTCCCTTTGTGCAGTCTATTCTTCCAGACTTGGGGCAGAATGGACGATTGCTACAAAAATGCCCAAAGTCGGGAGGAGTCGAAAAGCGTCAAGATCATCCCGCTATCAAAGCTTCATCAATGTGTCCTTTATCTATGAGGATTGAGGAGTATTGAGGAATATGTAAGTGACAAAGTGATAATTATTATTTTTGTGTCATGTGTTAACTACTTTGCATACTACGTATTGTATCTAGCTCCTAAAACGTAACAGACAGATGTGTTGCTGGGGAGTTTGTAGGCCACTTCTTCTCCACAGCTGAAACACTAGGGAGTGGTGACGGGCGGTCGTTTTGAGGGACTGTCTTTTGTAAAACTTGACGCTCAAAAAGAGCTGGTTCTCAGCCTAATTTGAATAAATGACTTTTGTTTTTCTTTTTGAATGGGTTAGCTAAATACAAGCCCAATGTAGCGCAGCGCAGAACAGATGGTCGATAGGGCCGAAAAGTTCTGCTGTGGCGACTTCATATCGGTTACCCTCGACCCTCACCAACAGTGCGATTCTGTTAACATGACTAAGTGAAGGCTTGGGTGAAGTGATCATGAAGTGAGCTGGCAATTCATTTAGTCAAGATAGAACGACAGTAAGTAGCCGATGGATGCGAGACGCACAGGACCGGTTGTTGTGGCGACACTTGAGGGGGGGGGGGGCTATGTCCAGTAGTAGACCTCTTTGGGCTGGCTAATGATTTATTTATTTAAACTTTATGCACAATAGTGGTGCATGGGCGGACTTAATGCAACAATGCATTCTCTACCAGTCAACCTTTGGGTTAAAAAGACTACATTGTGGTAGCAGGGCTGTAGCTAGAGTCGAATTTGAGGTAGGGCGGAAGTAAAAAAAATATCATAAATGATCTGCTCCGAAGCACGGGCTCCTAAATCAATCACCATGTATATCTCTGACCTCTAGGTCAGTCGACTGTGGTATGTTCGGAAAAGTTTAGATACCTATCGCTACATTTTTTTTTTTATCTCAAACTATACACAAACAATTGAACTATAATAATTTATCTTAGTCTTTGGTATTTTTAAGGTAGGGCAATGCCCCACAATGCCCCCCCGGTGTACAACAACAAATAATAAAAATATTTAAATTGAATCTTTTCAATACAATACACAAATAATATAATAACATAATTATATACTAATAAAATACATTAAATATATGCTAAAATAATAAATTTATGTTGTTTTATAATATTTATATGATGATGATGTAGCGTAGCATAGCTTGTTTTTGAGTAGGTAGCCACCTTTATCACTTGGTTAAGTTTCTACATTGTCAGTTTATTACGAGTATTACGACTAAGGACGTCCATTGTGATAATGATTAAGATGTAATTATATTGAGATGAGAATTTGTTTGTATTTTAGTAGCATTAAACGTTTTTTTTTCGATTGTTTTGCTTAACCTTTTGACTGGCAGTGACGATTTAAGACGTCATTTGTTTCTACTATTAGTGCATCCTGGGAATTTATAATCACATGAAAAGGGTTCACCAATTTGGCAGCTCTCATGCCACAGACAGACCAAGGCTTTGATGTCGGAAGTAACATAGCTTGGCGACAGGGTAAATTGATTGGATGGCGTGTGGCGATCTATTGGCTAATTAACTTATGAGTTTTCCAGAGGTTTGTCGTGGGCTGGGTCTGACTTGACTGACAGGGTTTTCTTTTAACTAGTTTCTTCCCGGATGGGAAATCATCAAATGACTTCTCTCGCTCTGGGCGGTGCGAGGGGATTGTCGGACTTTTACTGATTTAAAAACCACCCGTGTTCCTTCAAATGCTTTTGCGTTCCAGGGCCGCAGTAACTATTTCGAACATATCAGTTAACCTGACCGACTTTTAACTACCCAGCTAAGACGTGTAGTTTGTTGATTAAAACGATTTATGATCTCGTCTGAATCACGAGAGGTCTCACGCTGACCCTAACAACCGTTAGATAAAGTTTGTAAACAATGACAATGTATTGAAACTCTGCTTTGAAAGTTGACTAAGCAAGACACGTGGTTATTCTTGATGATTGCTGCGAGAATCAAGGTTAGCGATATAGCCCGAAGGATCGCCAAACTGATGGCAGTGGGCAGGGCAATTGCTCGCAGAACGGATGGTCGAAGAGTTCTGAAGTTTGGATGACGCAACGTTAGAAAGTTTCCCAGAAGGTGAACCGATGATGCAGTAGCCCTGGTAGTTCCGGAAAAACTGGCTGACAGACAGACACGAAGCTCCAAAGTCTTGAGCATCGACGCCGAGTTGCTGGCCTGTCGGTTTTCTATCGGTTACATTTTGGGGAGTGTGCGACGGAATTGCATAATTTAATTCCGCCAAGCCCGTTCCACCATCCGACCACAAGACGTACGGCGATGTGCCACCGGTACATGGTGGACATCCTACCTATACGCAAAAAGCGTTTTGAGAATACATTCATTGTGCGTACAGCTAAGGAGTGGAATTCCCTGCCTGAGTCTATGTTTCCTGATAGCTACAACCTGGGAGTCTTTAAGTCAAGAGTGAATAGGTTACTTCTAGGCAAGCGTGCTCCACCTTAGACCGCATCAAGACACCCGAGTGATCCTATTATGGTTCCGTTTCGTGTTCGGAATCCTAAAAAATATACCGCGTGTATCTGACATCGACGCACAAACGATTTCCATGGGTCCAGGGCATGATTCTGGACACCCCAGTGTTGGAATTTTTCGTCGGTTCTTTTCTCATTTTTTCATTTTTTCAAGAGTACCACAAATAGGTATCAGCTCAGCTGAGCTGATATCTATTAGTGGTTTTATTCAGATTGCTCTTTTTAGTGAAAGTAGTTAATATTAATTACTTTTTTACTAAACAACTCATTGGGTTAGGTCAAAATAACGATTATGAGCAGTCTAAAGTAAAAAAACCCTTGAAAAAAATGAAAAAATGAGAAAAAAGCCAACGAAAAATTCTAAGTCTAGGGAATACATACTACTACAGAATCATACCCTGGACCCATGGAAATCGTTTGTGCGTCGATGTCAGATACACGCGGTATTAGTAAACGAGTGATACCGCGTTATTCAGCTACTCACTCAGTTACCGCAATTGAAGATTTAATTGATGAATAAATTATAAACTATTTGGCCACGGGGCGCTTCTTGACTGGCTTATTCGGAGGTAATTATCCAGCAGCAAGCAACACGTAGGTATTTGTACGAGTATGTAGGAATTAATGTTTAAACAGCTGATAACCGAAATTGCCAATATTGGAAACTTGTTTTGCTCAAATACGGGTTAGTCATTACTTTCTAGAATTTTTGTGAATTAAGGTTAGTCAGTAATAGTGAGAGAATGACTCTTGGCGTACCTAAAGTCTCAATCACGCTTAGAAAATAAAAGGGAATGCCTTTCTATTTCTGATATATTTGGGCATTACAAGATCATAATTCTGTGTTTCATCTCAAGGTGATGCTGATCAACGAATAAAAGAAATGACCTGATATATAATATTTCTCACTCTACAAAGTTATTAGGAGCTCGTGGCTAAATAGTAACAGCCGCACAGGTCGATTTTCAAGGTTAAGCAACGCTTACCGAGGTTGGTCTGTGGATGGGTGACCATCTTAACATACCGAGTTTCCTCCGTGCCTCGGAAAGCACGTCAAGCTGTTGGTCCCGGCTGTAATTTGGAGATCTTCCGGAGTCATTACGAACAGTCAGTAGCCAGAAAATCTGACACCGGTCTTACCAAGGAGAACCGTGTTACCCAGTTAATGGGTTGTGGAGGTCTGGTAGGCAGCCGCTTCACGTAAAATACTGGTATTCAGCTAAATCCGGTTTGTCTGGAAGCCGACCCCAATATAGTTGGGAAAAGGCTAGGCAGATGATGATGACTCTACAAAGTTATTACTTAGGTATAAATTAAGAAACCTTTCGGGGCTTTTGTCCATCACGGAGTAAATAATCTAGAGTTTGAGAAATATTTGGTAAGAATACGAAAATTTTGATTGACAGTCATGTTCACATAGCCATCCTGATATTAAATACGGAAATTATAACCGGCACCGTAAGGCTGCGTTTCCACCAGAGGTGTGCGAGGATGCGTAGGGAGGTATGTGTTTGCAAAGAACCAATAGAATCGCTTGCGCTGAGCGAGGCTAGGTAAATGAAGCGGTTTTATTGGTTCTTAACAAACACATCCCTCGCACATCTATGGTGTAAAAGCATCTTTAGTGCAGTAATGCACCAGTTTAACAAATGTATTGCGGTAAAAGATTTTTCATTATTCATGCTCGGAAAACAAGCCTGAATTTGCCTGAGAAGCGGGTTGGAAGTATTACTTTTCAGCCCTAGGGAGAATCGTTTTCAACTGACATTCGTAAAGATTCATTCCAATCATGTAGGGTGCGCCATTCAAGATTCAAAGCATTTATTTCAAATAACCATTTACAGGCACTTTTGAAATGTCAAGGTCAGTCAGTCAAAAACATGAGGCTATTTGCACGTTCCAAAGCGTAGATCTCTATGGAGAAGAACGTGCAAGAAACTCCACGGACACTCTTTTAAATCATGTGATCCATACATTGATTTAGGGTGCATTTCCATCTGCCGGAGTCGCGGGACTCTGCCGGAGTAGCGGGACTCTGCCGGAGTAGCGGGACTCTGCCAGAGTCGCGGGACTATGTAAAGCTTAGTCCTATTATAACATCAGCTAGTCATCTGTTGATGTTATTGTCTTAGATAAAAAACGGCCAAGTGCCAATCGGATTGTAACGCTAACGGTTCCATACCAAACACGAAAAAAATATTTTTCTTGTATGTTCCTTTTTGTATTCTTTTTGTTATTTTAAAAGTAATTTCTATATGTATACTCAGTGAAAATTTAAATTGTTTACCATGTATTACGAGATACCTACAGCCCGCTGACAAACAGAGGTATGTAAAGGGCACTGGAGGAACACTGATGGGTTTTAGTCAGAAGATTGTGACACTTCCTTCTGCTCCGCCTAGACCGGGAGGAGTCATTTCTCGCGCCTATGGACAGAGGACTCTGTTTTTGGCTAGGAACCCCAAAAATCTGTATTGGCCCAGAATACTACTTAGGTACTTTTCATTTTGTTTCTGCACTTATCAGTTTGTATCAGATGTGTACTGAGTATTGAGATTATTATGTTATGACTTATCTGATAACAGTTTATGAATTGACATTCAAATTTTATTTGCAAACAAGAATGAATCAGGACTTTTTAAAAGAAATGCTATGATGATTGAATAATTCTGACTCAACTCCCTTATAAAAAAATTAAAAGATAAGAAAAGAAAGTTGAATCAGTAGTTTAAAATATTTTATTACATATTTTTTCAGACACACCTTATTCAAAATAACAAAGATTTATCAATATGAAAACAAAATTATTAAACTTCTATATGCACACTTTTTTTAAAGGAGGTTCTCTTAAAATATCACTTTGACCAAACAAAATCTCTTTTGTCAATTTAAAAGTCACTCTCATCATTTCTTTATTCGGAGAAACATTTCGCACATCAAACACATCTGTAATAAGTGAAGTTATGTCACATCCAATGTTATCATTCACCATTTTCTTTGCTATTGCCACATGATCTTCACCTAACGCAAAGCAGTATACGTAAACTATAATTTCTTGATTAAACTTCACTGCTAGACTCTCATCATTTATCAATCCGTTGAAGTGTTTCAAGAATTCCACAGCCATTGCGGGTAGATTCATAGTAATGTGAATTTTTCCTTGTATCTTCTCATTTCCGTTACATAAAGAGGTTACATATTCTTTGAAAACATTACATATAAAATCTTTTCCATCTTGATTGAATGATTTGAAAAATGACACATTTACTTTATTATTTTCAGCATTATGGTTCAACCATTTGAAAGAGTCAGGATTTAAATCATTTGCAAATACTTTGGTTTTACGTTTGACTGCAGGGACCGCAAATGGTCCAACTCCACAGAATACATCAAATAGTACATCCCCAGGTTTTAGATAGCTTAATATCCGTTCATGCTCCTTGCCTAAGCGTGGATTCCAGTACACCTTAGAGAAATCAAACTGGAATATACAGCGGTTTTCTTTGACCGTTACAAAGAAGTCATCATCTCCACCAATCAATTCCATACTAAAATTCCTGTAGGTGTTATCTATATTGCTAGACTTATTTACTACTGTTCGACATGTCTTTATTTTATCAACCAGCACCTGACCAATAAATGGTTTGTATTCTAGCAGATGATCCCTCAAGTTGAGATGTATAATATGACCAATTTGAGAAAAACCACTGACACCTTCTTCGTTCTCTGGAAGAACTGCCTTGAATATTGTTTCATAACGCCAATTGTCATAGGTTAGTTGGATTTCGTTGTTACCAAAATTGTTTTCTGTCACATCCAACTGATTTAGAGCTGTGCGGTCACTTTCACTAAGGTCTAACCACTGACTTACTTTTTCAGGGTTAAAATAAATGAATTTCTTGAATGGTTTATTTTCCTGGTCTTCTATATTCCTTATTGGCTTGAAACTTTCTAGTTTAAGGAAGTATGACTTACATATTTGAGTGATTTTAGACAAATTTTCTTCTATGACCTTTAGAACAGGCACTTTTATGTTGCGCAAGAATTTATCTCGATCGAGCACTTTCATACCACGCACGCCAACGGGTGCCAAGGGCACGGTAGCGGATGAGCTCATTTTACGTAAAAATGCGCGGATGTAATTCAATTTCATACCAAAAATCTACGAAAAGATGATATGTAACACATCGTCAATACTAACCTATTTCGAGGTCAGAGCTGATGTGAGTCTTCTTGGTTTAGTAAGTAGAGGGTCCTTGGATAACTGTGGTTGACTGTTTATGCACATACCATTGAGTAACAGGCGAATTTATCACAATATTTTTAGTGAAAGCGTTGCACTACTGCGCGACTCTGATTCTCACGTTACTTGTCAAATTGACGTTTGTCGTTTTTTTTTTTTTTTTTTTTTCCTTTTGTTCCCTCTGGAACAGGCTAAGGTCGGAGACCATGCTGCCTAGTCATCAGTAAATTCGTATTTTTTTTGTAAAGTCATTAGTTATATATTTTTCCTTAGGTAAGAAAATACAGGTTAGGTCCTCAGTTTCATATTTTTCATAAGTAGAGTAAATCCGTGTTAAGTCATCAGTTTAAAAATATTTTTCACTATAATCCATGTATTAGACTTCTTATTCTCAAAATCTAATGTAAAATCCTCAATATTTTTTTATTCACAAGTTTTAAGAGCCATGTGTCAAGTCATAGTAAGAGCCATGTGTCAAATCATTGTCATTTTTATTTTTTTATTTTTTTTTATTCCCCCTACCGACGATCAGGGTTTTTAAATTTTAACGTCTTTTCAAGTTATCAATATCACTAGCTGACCCGTGCCCACTTCGTTGGGCGGTAAACATTTTAACTTGTGATGAAATTATGAGTGTGGTTCGGTTAGTACTGACTGCTATGATTTATTTCCTGACGGCCAAAAGGAGGGTTTTGTTTTTATTGCATAATAATATGTATGTAGCTAGGCTAGCGAGCCGCTGCGAGCGCTCAGCGTTAGACTACATGTCCCTTGTTGCAGAGACATGCTGCTTTAAATCACTGAGACGTTGTGCACGTTCAGCGCTAGATTCCCGAGCACGGACCTGCGATGTTCTCCAGCTTTGGTTAGCAAGCCGCTGTGAACGCTCGGAGCTAGATTTCCCAGCGAGTGCTTGCGAAATATTTTCTCTATTCCTCGAGAGGCTCTTCCGTACGGCGTACTCGAGCTGCTCTTGTCTCATTTCTGGGATGTCTGATCCGATATCCCAAAAACAGAAATATCACAGCTTCGAACTCGAAGAATGAGAACGAAGTAATATTGTAATTGTGTTTTGAGAAACCGAGCAACCAAAACAATTTTAAAGACCAACCTAATTCAATCAACTACGTACAACTTACCTACCAAACGACAAAAGTTAAATAATAACTGGAGAGGGTCATTAATCCGCGGAAAATCTTAACACCACGATTCAGAAAAATGACGTAATTGCACAAAGCCGTCTATGGAAATTGGATAAAACGTCCGTTCAAAGCATGTTCTAATGCGGTTCGTGAATGGACGGCGCGGGCGGCGTTTTGCGATTTAGTAATTTTATATTATCTTCGAAACTATTCAACCAATTGACATACTGTTTTGGGCAAATCGTATCTCTATGATGTTCTTGTGATCAAAATAACATTTTTTTCGATAAGGTTTAGTATTTTGTTGTTTAAAAAATCGTCCAAAGATAAGTACGTCGAAAAATACTTTTTTTAACACATAAAAGCTACTATATCTGCTAAAATATAAAAGATAGAAATATGGTGCCGCGGACTTTTTTGTAGAACTATTATAGGCGGACCAGGTTGCCATACATTGTTTTCAATTATATACAACTGTTAAGGCAGCGCACGCAAATAACTCTGTTGTAAGAGCAATTTTTTTCCGCCTGGATAGACAAAAATTGAGATAGTTCGACTAATATGCATGATATCTTTATAATTTATAGCCTATAGCACTCACGAATAATGTAGCTTTCTACCAGTGAAACAATTTTTCAAATCGGACCAGTAGTTCCTGAGATTACCCCCTACATACAAACTTACAAACTTACAAACTTACAAACTTACAAACAATTTTACCTCTTTAAAATATTAGTATAGATAAACCTAGTACCTATTATCATAACATACCGCTAACGTTTCTTATCAATATTACGAAATTCAATAGAAAACTGTTTATTCAAGCGGTTAAATATAGAATTACAAGTTATATATACAGAAAATATACATCTATCCTATATACACAAGTAATTAAATTTGCCCAACTGTACTATTAATGAAATTAAACAAATGTAAATACGTCGAACTATTTACAAGGAGAGCCTGAATGGAGCGCGGTACCAAATCAGGACTACCATATATTTCAATAAGCTCATCCATTAACACAAGGCGCTGGATGCCAAAAGATGAGCAGTCAAAGAAAATGTGAGCTAACGTTTGCTCAACTTGAGAATTGCAATGATCACAAAGAGGACTATGCACAATTTTCAAACGAAACAGATGATAATTAAGACGACAATGACCAAAGCGAAGCCTGAGTATAGTGGAGTAAAACTTCCTATTCATGTAAGTATTGATTTTACAGAACCAAGGCATGGTTCCTATGGGAACATTAAATACAGCATACCATAAACCTTTATTTTCAATTTGAACTGTGTGATTCCAATGCCTTTTCCATATACCAGTGGACCGTTTTTTCAACAAAGGGACTATGTCTGTGCATGGAACAGATATATTAAGGAAACTACTAGAATCAGGGACATCATCAGAATTTGTTAAAGTTCTGGCTAAAACGTCAGCCCTTTCATTTCCCAACACACCAACATGTGAAGGGACCCACATGAACAAAACCTTAATATTATGAGAAGACAAATGCAGCCAGGATTCTTTTATTAATGAAATTAGATAATTTGTTTTAGCATTCAACCCATTGTTTTTGAGATTTTTAAGAACACTCATGCTGTCACTAACTATTATCCACTCACAACATCCATCATTTTTATGTTCAATGTGTTTTAAGGCAGCAAGAATAGCCACAGCCTCAGCTGTGAATATACTTGTGTTTGAATTTATTTTATAACCAATACCAGTATTCAATAACCCGTCGTAAATAGCAAATGAGACTGCAGACTCAGTTTTGGACCCATCAGTATACACAAATCTATAATCAGTAAACTCAAGGAATTTACTATGTACATCTTCCTTGGTGGATAAATTGTGCTCAATGATGATGTCAATTGCAGGAAATTTGCTGTTGAAATCCCCCTGATAACATGGAAGAAGAGATGACTTATAAATTTGCAGACTTTCAAGAAAGTTTACATATTGAGAAAAACCTTGAAGTATATAAAGAGAGTTACAAATAGGTGGTGTACTACATTGTTTTAAGTTTGAAAATAGATGATTATTAATTTTACTATACAGTTTTAATAAAAACCTTTCTTTCAAGTAGGAGAATCTTATACTCAATGGAGGAAGTTTACATTCAACTTGCATTGCATTGATTGGAGTGCTTTTAAATGCTCCAGTAATAAGTCTCAAACTTTTGTTTTGTATTTTATCAAATAAATCAACTATCTTTCTATCACCAGCAAAACAGAGAAAACCATATTCAAAATGACTACGGATGAGAGATTTGTACAAAAGCAACAATATTTTTGGATCAGCACCCCAGGAGGTTCTACACAAAGATTTCAACATATTGAAAACTCTGTTAGCTCTTGAACTTACCAATTCAACATATTTTTTCCAAGAAAAATTATGAGTAAAAGTGACTCCTAAAAACTTAGCTTCATGAAAAATAGGAATAGAAACTTGATTGTAACACACAACAGGACTGAAGTTGCTAGCTTTGCCAAAGACCACTAGTTTAGACTTATGTGCATTTATATCTAGATTTAAATAAGAAAAGTATGTATATAATCCATCTAAAGCCTTATTTAGACTATTTGCTATATTTATTAAATTTTTTCCAGACAAATACACAACCAAATCGTCAGCAAATTGAAGATTTTTGACCTCAGAACCTAGAATCAAATTCAAACGACGAATATACAGAATGAATATTAATGGAGAAAGTATTCCTCCTTGACAAACTCCAATAGAAGCTAATCTTGGCCCATATAATTTACCATTATACTTAGGGCCTCTTTCACCACCCTTGAGTAAAGTATCGAGTAGACTAATCGCCAGTTAAAGTCATACGTAACTGCACGTGTCAATTTCACGACGTTCGAGTAGCACTAATCAATGATTAAACTGACCAGTAACTTACTTTCCACATCGTCTGCCAATTAGCGTGTTTACTTGACGGTTAACAAATTTTCACTATACATTTTTGGAAATATCTTGAAAACCATAAGTCCTATCAACTCAATTCTTTTTGTAAAAGTGGTTTCGGGTCAAGACCTTTATTTTAAAACTAATTTCAAAACCCTATCACTTAAAACAAAAAATCACATTTTCAATCTACGTAATTATTCACAATACAAAAACCTTACATCTAAATTCGCATTTACACTAGAATCTAACTAAACCTTTGATGCGAAAATATCCTTATAATACTAATTAGAGAATGCTAAACCTAATCTAATCTGATTCAATTATAATTCTAATTAGTTTTCCTTACAATTTCCTTGTTTGATACGGTCGCGTCCACCATTGCTTGCGCCTATGGACGCGGACGGGGTCTTATCGCCGACACTAACACAAGTTTGGTATTTCTGTACAAGTGAAAAGTTTGCACTTCTATCTCGTTAAACTTTATCCATGATAATATATAAAAAAAAATCCACACGCAATAATTTCCTAACCAAAAATACAACAAACAATACACAAAATGAAATGACAAATGACAGCTAACCTGCCAATGACGTTTGACGAGTAACGTTGACGTAATATTGAACGAATGCAACGTATGATTTGTTAAGTCATTCACTTAACCGGTAAGTTGTTACTCGAAGCTTTATTTTCGCTTGTGAAATTGACAGAAGATACTCGTAAGTTTTACTTGCCGATTAACTTTAATTGGGAAGTAACTAATCAACGCTTTACTTGGAGATGGTGAAAGAGGCCCTTAACATAAACTTTCCTTTCAGTTAAAAATTCATGGACCCAGTGAACTATTTTGTTTGGAATTCCTATGAGAAGCAATTCAGAACAAAGTACATCAATATTGACACTATTAAAAGCTCCAGCAACATCAAAAAATACCGACATTAAACAATCCTTATTAATGTAACTATTTTGGATATCAAGCTGTAACTGACAAATACTTTCACGAGCCGATGTTCCCCTACGAAAACCAAATTGATTAGTAGGTAAAATATTGTTTTGTTCTATGTAAAATTCCAACCTTTGTTTTATTAATTGTTCAAATATTTTACCAACACAAGATGTTAATGCAATAGGACGATAGGAATCAGGATTTGACCGAATTTTATCAGGCTTCAAAATAGGTATCAAGCAGTCTGACTTCCAAGGGTGAGGTATGTCATTGTTCAACCACAGGTTATTCAATATCTTGAGAAAAGTGTGCAAACCTCTATCACTAAGCTTTTTCAACATAATATAAGGAATACCATCCAGTCCAAAAGCACTATCTTTTCTAGAATAGACAGCAGCCATGAGCTCCTGTATTAAAAATGGTTTTATTAAGAAGTTATTTATAGAATTTGTCTCACTGACAAGAGGAAAACTTGATTTACTATTTACATAGTCTGGGGTATATTTTTGCAGAAAATCTTGAATCCAACTATCATCATTATTTTTGCAAGAATATGTTTTATTAAATTTCCGCATGTATTTCCAGATTCTCGACAGAGGTGTACATCGATTAAAAGAGCTGCAAAGTTCAACCCAACTGTTTGATCTTTCTGTTTTCAATGTAAGTTTTTTGAGGGCTTGTAATCTTTTGAACTGTATAAATGTGTCATCAGAGGGATTGTTTTTGAAATTAATATAAGCCAGCTTAGATTTTTCAACTGCTTCTGAGCATTTTTTATTCCACCAAGGAAGAGCAGGGGATTTAACCAACTTCCTATGAGATGAGTTATTCAAAGAAGAATTAACATGAAAAGGAACTGGTGTATTACAAATAGGAAGACATTTGTCAATTGCAGCATGCAAAATTTTGCAGAACGCAGAATAAGTTTCCAATGGAGCAAAGTTTTGGTCCTGAAAATTTGATAATTCTAAATCTACACTTTGTTCATATATATTCCAATCAACCAATTTAAAGTTAGGATATATGGGCAAGTTATGTGTGTTGCTATTAGTGTTTCCTAAACTACAATTATTTACAAAAACTTTAATAATTACAGGAAGATGGTAGCTGCCAAGTGGATCATTATGTACAGACCAATCACAAGAAAGTGACAATGATGAGGACACCAAGGACAAATCTAAAGCATTTGGACGCCACGTCAAAGAACCAACTGTTGTCACTTCACCACTATTTAATAAAGTTAAATCATTATCATCAATAATTTCCAAAATATCCCTACCTCTTGAATTTGTAGAATTACATCCCCATGATGTGTGATGGGCATTGAAATCACCAGCAAATATCATCGGTTCAGGCACTGATTTGATTAAAGATTCAAATTTATGTTTGTTAAAAGAAGGAGTGCAATTTGTTGGACAATAAAAACTTACAATACTTATTTCTGTATTATTTACAGTTATTCTTACACAAATATTTTGTAAGGAATTGTCAGCATATGTATTTATGTTTCTATAATCTATACTATTATGAATTAAAATAGCTACGCCATTATGTTTGTTACCAATATCATTTCTTTCTATTCTGTATCCTCTAATTTTAAAATGTTTAATAGGTGTCAACCAAGTTTCTGATATCATTGCTACATGTATGTTATGGTCTTAAAGAAATCTAGTTAATAAAAGCTTATTACTTAAAATACTTTGTGCATTCCAATGTATGATATTAAGATCCATTGCTATGAGAGGAAGTACTATGTCTGAATGTGTGCTGAAGAATTTCTTTTATAGATGTAGAATTTATGGGTTTATCTTTTTGGCTTACTATAATTTTTGTTATTGCGTTTGTTAGAGTATTCATGAAAAAATCTGATTTAGAAATCTATTCAATGAAAAAATTGAATTTTCATTGAATAAATCTGAATACTTGACGGCTCTGGATTTAATTTTACTTTCCTCAATTTTTTGTTTTTTTTGTGGACAAGTGTTTGAAATAGCGACATGATTACCACCACAGTTGGCGCATTTCGCGTTTTTAGGGTCTTCTTTGCATACCTTAAAACTATGATTGTATGTACATACAGAACATACTAGATCATTTTTACAGTATTTTGCAATATGCCCAAACTTCATGCATTGAAGGCACTGTTTTACAGGAGGAACGTATACGCTTACCTCATGTCTCCAAGAGTCAAGATATACATACTGAGGCAACTCTGTGGACGCAAAAGTCACCGCCACAGTTTGAGTGGGCTGATACGTGACCGCACCACCGGCACTCTGACTCTGCACTCGACGCATGAAGCGCCTCACCTGAATTACATTTCTGGAACTACCAATAAGCGCACATATTCTTTTATTAGATAGGTCTGTAGGGACCGATGTAAGAACACCAGTAACCTCGGTGTTGACAGCAGGTATTGTCGCTTTGAAGCCCATTTCGTCTAAAAGTTTTTTATTTTGTAAGAAAACATTGGCATTATTGGAAAGATCGAAAGTGATACCAATTTTATATTTATTTATTGACCTCAGGTGTAGTATCCCAGTCACGCAGTATTTCCGTATGGCATGGGATATGGCCAGCCTATCCTTGTCCGTAAACGTTTTGTTCTCAGTTTGATGAGATAAGAACACGATATATTCCGATTTTTTACTATTTTCAGGGTACTTTCTTGAGTATCCTGGGACTTTAAATATGTTGTATTTGTTGTTGCAGTCTTCATCAGAGTCAGAAAAAGAATCCCTATCTGATGCTCGTTCGTCAGGGGGCTCCTCTTTTTTCCGCTTCTTATTTCCCATCTTCAAATAGGTACCTAACTATTTACAATTATTGACAATACCTAACTATAGAGTTTAAATATCTAATACCGAAAATATACAAAATTAACAATTTAATTTAAAACAATATCAATTTTGGCGCCTTGTTCGTACGTTTCCCGCGCGTTTTTCTCAGGACCATTCTGACGTTTGTCGTTTGTTATTGCGTCATTCGACGTCAATTTTGACAACTCCGTTCCATTTCACATGTTTCACACTTCCTTAGTGTCTTCCTGGTGACATATTTGTCACACCCCATGGTACATACAGGGCGTGCACTACCATTGTCTTTAAATTATTATTGTACAATGCTTTGGATAGCACTATCTGTAATGTTGTACATGTTCTTGTAAATAAATTAATAAATAAAATGTTTTGAATTGTAATTATTATAATATATTTATAATTTAACTAATCACTGACTTAGCTGTATTCTTAACCGGGGCTTACGTGTATAATACATAGTAAATACACATGAAAATACCTATATGTGAAATTATGGTATCGTATTATCCTTGGGTGATCATGTTACAGTACATAGGGGCAGGGGTCGAACGAAATGCTTCAAAGAACGAAGGTCATATTGTTATTTCCTACAGCAATTACCTATACATTAGTAGATTTTATTAGTGGTTGTTTTGTTGGCAAAGACCACTAAAACATATCGAATTGCTTAGCGTTCGGAAGAATGGTATCCAAGATGATAACACACGTTATACACAAAACAGTAAATTATGAGAGCAAAATGCTTCTCTCTGCTTCAGATACCAGCTTGTCTCTTGATTTTTACTTAATTGTACTGTGTATGTATTTATTTATTTATTATACACTTAATTGTACACCGACAAAAACATTCAAGAAAACTACAAATTAAAACACATATATGTACAATGGGCGGCCTTAGGGCTTATGTAGCTAGTTACAAAGGGGCCCTATATCAAACACATTTGGGGGGCCCGTTTTCAGAGGTATTGTTTTATTAAACATAATTAATAGGCTCTATCTAGCTCCTTAGCTAATCGTGCTCCATAGCTCGTGGCCTGCAAAGACAGCCTAGTTCCTATTAGGCTGTCTTTGCTGACCACGAAGGAGACGGTGGCCCTTGTAGTCCGGGGGCCCCGTGTCTTTGATACGGCTGATATGGCGGTAGCTACGCCCCTGGTATGGAGGTAACTTGTCGCCTTTTATGATCCCCCGGTCAGCAACCACTTACTCCTAACAATTAGCCATGTCTACCTAGCGTGTCTTGTATTTATGTTTTTAATGTTTACGGAACCTTGATAACAATACGAGCTTATCCCTGCTACCCAAATTTTACTAAGTCTTGAGCTTACCTTCTTAGATTCGTATATCTAATTATGAATATCGATTTTCTTGGCGACGACGTCATGTTTAATCCTTAAGGTTTGAGTATATAAGACGTTGGAGGAACAGCAAAAGACGAGTAGTCTCCACAGCCTCGGCAGGTTCCCACATTCGGGTTCACCTTACAGACTGGAGTAGTTCGTCTAACGATTTTCTCCAGTATCTTGTAATAACCATCTCCGGCCGAGATTTCTCCTGGTTTCAAATTGAAAATATTTCAAACGACATGGCGATGGCAAATCACGGACCTGGAATGGCAGCCCTGCAAGCTTGGGGAGGCCAAGCAGCGGTGCACGGAGTGGCAAACCAAACCGTCGTGGACAAGGTATCGGCTGACATGCTCCACATGGTCGACGCTCACTGGTACCAGTTTCCTCCAATGAACCCTCTCTGGCACGCACTTTTGGGATTCACTATCGGCGTTCTCGGATTCATTTCCATCGCTGGCAACGGCATGGTTATCTACATATTTTCATCCACCAAGAGCCTGAAGACACCATCCAACCTGCTGGTAGTGAACCTCGCTTTCTCCGACTTCTTGATGATGTGCGCTATGGCTCCGGCTATGGTTGTTAATTGCTACAACGAAACATGGGTATTTGGTCCATTTGCCTGTGAACTATACGGTTGCGCTGGTTCATTATTTGGATGTGCATCTATCTGGACCATGACCATGATCGCCTTTGACCGCTACAACGTCATCGTGAAGGGTATCGCTGCTAAACCAATGACCAAGACTGGAGCTCTTCAGCGCATACTTGGTATCTGGTTGTTCTCACTCGCATGGACGCTTGCCCCCTTCTTTGGCTGGAACCGGTATGTACCTGAGGGAAACATGACTGCGTGCGGAACTGACTACTTGTCAAAGGATTGGTTGAGCCGAAGCTACATCCTTGTCTACTCCGTATTCGTTTACTTCTTACCTCTGCTGCTCATCATCTACTCTTATTACTTCATCGTCCAGGCTGTTACCACCCACGAAAATGCTATGAGGGAACAGGCTAAGAAAATGAACGTGGCTTCGCTGAGATCATCCGAGGCGGCTAATACCAGCGCTGAATGCAAGTTGGCTAAGGTGGCTCTGATGACCATCTCCCTGTGGTTCATGGCGTGGACCCCTTACCTTGTGATTAACTACACGGGAGTGTTTGAGAGCGCGCCCATCAGTCCTCTGGCTACTATCTGGGGCTCACTGTTCGCTAAGGCTAATGCCGTGTACAACCCTATTGTATATGGTATCAGCCATCCTAAATACCGCGCCGTTCTGTACCAGAAGTTCCCAGCACTTGCGTGCACGGTGTCACCTGATGAAGCTGGCTCCGTCGCGACTAACGCCACCGTTGTCTCTGATGAGAAGTCGGAGAAGCCTGCTGCCTAAGAGCATATCACCTGCTCTGATATAACAACTCAACTACCACATCATGTTAACCCAATGAGTGATTCTGCCATCCTTATGTTAATTTTTCATTTGTATAAAGCTGTAATCTATCAGTTCAAGTAGTATCAATGCATGAAGCGCCTACATATTTCTTGTGAGCATTTTGTGCATTGAGCGCAACATTGCTCACAGTTGGTACGTTACTAAAAATTCGGTGTACGGCATACTTAAACTATTGTAAATTAAATCATCATGTCGTCACTGTACATTATTAGATCCTATCCATTATGAGACTGCTCCTCTTAGTTATAAGCGATTTGTGATTTTTACGACGAAACTGGCTCTGTATATTTGATCAATAAAATGTAAGCTGCAAGGTGGTTTTTAACCATATAAAAACGTTTCTATTTTGTTTTCTAAATCCTGTCTTAGCTCTGGTGAATAAAACCTACCACTACCATAAATCAACCTACCTACTACCTAAATCTAAGAGCATTCACAAGTTTCTGAATGGACTGAATAAGTACTCCGTATTTTTATTAGTAGGGTTGATTTTTCCTAAATCAGGTGGATAACATCTTTATTCGAGGAATAATTTTCCTCAGACAGTTTTATATAATGAAAACTAAGTTGTAACATCTAATAGTTGAAAAATCAGTGCAGAAGTAAGCAAAGATTCCTCTATTTCTAACTTTTATGATGGTTTAGACCATCATAAATAATTAATAGATTAAAAATTTAAGACTAAAAAAACTGATGTAATGTGTACTACCAGACCTTAAGCCTAAACCAAAAAGAGCATGCACTGAAAACAATTTTCAACCGAACCAATTCAGTTATCCAAAAAATAACTCAATTTTAGCTAAGTGGAAATGAACTTTACTTAAGAGTCCTATTACGAATCGTAAATGCTCGTTTGCAATAGACGAAGTTACGTTGGTCTGCGTTGGGAGTACATCTATAGTCCGCGAAACAATTTTGATACTTACCAGTCTGAATAGGATTATAGTTTATTTGGGCGCTCGCGCGAGACTGAGGAGCGCTGCTGAATTAACGCAGATATAGAGTACTTTAATTTTATTTATTGTAATTTTGTTTTATTATATTGACAAACGAAAACTAATGAAACGTATTCATTGTAGATTGAAATTTTATATCATATTAATTTATTTGACAAAATTGTTTTTATTTGGAATATAATGGACGCTGAATCAAGACATTTCTGGCTTAAATTAGGTTTTTTTTACGTTTTTTTCCGTGAAAACTCAAGGAATTTAAAGAAATTCTAGAACTCCAATAAACAAGTAAAACATTCAACTAACCTTTTAGTAATTTCAGCTTTTAAAAGATATGATTGTAACAATGTGAATTTGACCGTCAAAGTTCCATCGCCGACATTTTTTCTTGCAAACTGAGTTCGTAAAATATTTATAGTAAATTACACGAAAAGAAAAATGAAAATGTGTAATTCTAACTTACAAGAAAGAGACTGGCACTATCGTTATTCAGGATCAAATAATTAAAATATCTTACTGCTGCTGAAAAGTACAGCGTCAAAAATCATGAATTTTCGTAAAAAATGTAATAGGACTCTTAAATTTACAAAACAAATTTTGTAGTGTACGGAATACTAGTTTTATTAAATTATGTCTTTTAAGCAGTTATATAATTGTTTACTATTTACTAAATTAAAGTAAAAAAACTAGTATGGCTGCCAGCAATCATTTTATTTTTAAAGGTAATTAAACTGTATTCTTATTTATAGCCATCTAGCGTGTGCCAGCGGCTTCGCCGCGTGTTCCCTAGGGAACATACTACCGGAATATACATAAACTATTTACCCGCATAGTTCCCGTTCCCGTGGGATATCCGGGATAAAAACTATCCTAATTATGTCCTTTCTCGGGTCTCAAACTATCATTGTACAAAATTTCCAATTCGGTTCAGTGGTTTAGGCATGAAGAAGAGACAGACAGACAGAGTTACTTTTACATTTATAATATTAGTAGGGATGTGTTTGATTACCGCACAAAAGTCAACATTTTTCATTAGTTTAGTAATCAAATAACAGATGGCACTGTGCCGTCATGTCACTTTTATGTGTGTCACTTGTGTTGGAGAATCAGTGTTGCCAGGGCTCTTGAGTCGTAAGTTACGTTTCGTTTCCTAAAATGTTACATTTTTGCTCCAAAAGTTACATTATTGTATTTTTTTTAAATTACGTATTTTTGGGGTCGGTGGGGAAAATGGCGGAATATAATGGAATCTATGATGTGTAATGGTGTATTTAACCTAAGGATAAAATTGTGTCATCTCTCTTTGTTGTGTACTAGCTGACCCACGCAAATTCGTCTGCGTCACATTTTCCATTAATGCTCGGCTCCTTTTAGTCTTAGTGATGATATGTAGCCTATATCCTTCCTCGATACATGGGCTATCTAATACTGAAAGAATTTTTCAAATCGGACCAGTAGTTCCTGAGATTACCCCCCTACATACAAACTTACAAACAAATGTTACCTCTTTATTATAATACTAGCTGACCCGCGCAACTTCGTCTGCGTCACATTTTCCATTAATGCTCCGCTCCTATTTGTCTTAGCGTGATGATATAATTATAGGCTATAACCTTCCTCGATAAATGGGCTATCTAACACTGAAAGAAATTCTCAAATTGGACCACACACAGATGTTGTATTCTTATTTTTATTAGAATAAGTTGCAAACTTTGACATGCAGTTTGCCAACAAAATAAAACATTAGTTGGAAATAAATGTATTCATCAGAACTTCACTTACGCACATAATACAACAAAACGCAAGGAAACAGAACAAATCACAATCAGTAATTTCTGTAGCTACGAAACCGCGTACGGCGGAAACTTGCGAAGTACGAAAAGTGCGCGTACACGCTCAAGCAAAATCAAGTTTTAAAGCAAATACTTTACGATTCATTTTGTCGTGGCGCTTTCCATTCAGAGCCATCTGTGAGTGTGATATGGAGTGAAATACTTTTTAGATGCGCAGTTTTAGGTGCGTTAAATTGAAATGCGTTCGTAAACTGTTTGCAATAAAAATCTAGTGTTACTAATCTCGTTGTTCTCAAAAGTTACGAAAATTGCCTTAAATACAAAAATTACTTACATGTTACGCGAGGGGGTCAAAAGTTACGAAAAATGTAAGAAATGTAACCTTCTGGCAACACTGTGGAGAATACACACAAGACAACACACACAAGACATGTGTGTTGTCTTGTGTGTATTCTCCTGTCGTATATGACCCTTTTACAACCAAAATATTAAATTGTTAAACAAAATAAATAAGTTATCAGCTGATGAATATTTTGGCAAGAAATGTCTCAACATTTTTAATATTTTGTAGCTATAAGATTTGGCTACTAATAGGTAAAGTTTACGGCTACTTACTGCTAAATATTTTTGCTATTTTAGCTTTATGATTTGGTTAGTACCTAAGCATTTTTGATTTTTGGCTACTAATATTTAAGTACCACTAATGGCTACTAATAGCCAAAAATTATTAAATGTTGCGCTGGATGTGTGGAGTTTCGCGGAAGGACCGCGTGAGAAACTCCCGAATTCGTGGCAGCCTCCATGTCCGTGACATAGCAGATAAACTGCAGGAGGGCCGCCTACGCTGGTACGGCCACGTCTGGTGTAAACCGGCAAACTAAGTACGTAGGAAACAACTGTCTGTCTATGCCACCTCCACCGGGCCCTGGCAGAAGGGGAAAACTCAAAAAGTGCTGGCTTGATGTTGTCCAGGATGATGTGTGCCAATGGACTCACAACCAAGGATGCCGAAGACCGTGCGAAGTGGAGAAGAAAAAGCTGGAAAGCGGACCCCGGGCTCCGAAGCAAACCAGCTGAGGATGCAACAGGGAACACGCTCAGATGAGAGAGAGCGAGAGAGACATTTCTGAACCTACTATAATCTAAGTGTTAAACACGAACTTGTAACTACTACTTTAGGAAAACCTCAAAAACTTTAAACAACTGTATCTGTGTAAATAAAATACCATTTTTTTTGTCGACCACTGCTCTACTAGTGTTACGCGCCTACCGCCTAGGTGCCCTTTGATAAATGCCGCCAAAAGCATTGCGCATTCTCATTAATTTCGTCGATTTCTATCTGATTTCGGAACCGTTGTTTTCATTCAATAACTTCTAAATGTAAATTTGCAAAATATGTAACGTCACACTAGGGAAGGGGGGAGTCTCACAAATGTGACTAGCTGTGACAAGGTGCAAAAAATCATGAAATTCGTGTGACGTAATCTATGGATGTTGTGTGTGTTTTCTTAAATTTCTGACTAAGCAGTTGACTATACGTCCCTGTGTTAATATTACTTTCTTTCGTTTTACAACTTACCCCACAGCCGGGTCGTAACCTTATAATAGTTTTACCGTCCACATATTAACGGGGCTAGACTGTTTTATTTGCAATACAAGCTATCCACTATCCACATAAAGGAGGTCGTTTCTTAACGTCGCGAAAGGTTAATAGAATCTTCTTCAGTTCATTGTTACTGCAATAAAGCTGTTTTGAAGAAATAATTGTGCTGTTGCAATGCTGGGGGTATTTATTTGGTCAGGAACAGCGTCACTCTTTTTCTTTCTTTTTCCATTATGTTTCTTACTAGCTTCGTGGTGTCGCTGCTGAGGTTCACAGGTACCGGGAATATTTCAAAGTTAAAATAGGTTCAGACGAATACAGAACCTCTACCTCTCTAATTTTAAGTCGGTTTTAAGACGTTACTTATTAAAAAGCAACAATTTATGAGATTATTACTCTTTACAAACAATCATACAAGCCTCTTTTAAAAACTATTTAGTTTCGATGGCATAGCTAACATAATGTAAGGATCTCCAATTTTTATTGTTGATATGAAATGTTTACTATGGAAAAAAGAGAACTAATTTAAGAATAAATACAAATAGAAATAGATTTGTTAGGTATTTTATCAAAATTAGCACTCGGAGAATAGAAACATACAATGATGCAAACGCATGTTCATTACGTGATGGTAAATTTCAGATTGAAAAATCTACCATCACGTCATGAACTTCCGAGATCATGCTGATTTTCACGACGTTTTCCTAAGGCTGGCGCATACTGGGCTGCAAAATGTACGAGCGCTTTTTCATTGATCGATAGTGAACTAAACCGAAACAAAAATAGAGTTTAAAGTAGCGTGCACGAGCTATTTCTTACATTATTCCAGCGGAAATCGTTATCAGAGTTCTATGCTGCTATGGAATATTTACTAGATATTCTCGCAGCTTCGCCACCTTGTCTAACTGTTTAGGGGGGCTACTCTCTAAACCCGAAGTCCGTAGTTCCGGGCTTAGTTGCATTCTACTCCGTATCAACGGCAGACTTACGATTAGTTCCAAATCCAAACTAAGAATAATTTTGACAAACTGACAACATTTGACAGTAACTGACAAATCGTATTGTCATTAGTTGTTTGTGGTTAGGTGATACCTACGGTGTAGAATAAACCAACTAACAACTAACTAACAACAACTAAGCCCGAAACTATGTCTTTCGGGCTGTAGCCCCCCAGGTACAGTGCATTTTTGTCGCTCAGGCATAAAGTATGATATTTTAGGCATGTTTATTAATTCATTCAGGTCATTGTCTGTCTATTTCTACTATCATGTTTTAATGACTATTTAATCAAATGCAATCTTGACAGCCACAGTGTTTGCTCAAACATGATGCCAGTGGAAAGTAAAGGACATTCTGAAGACTAATTGCTATTAATAAACACTGGTAAACAATCATTCGACTAGAATTGTCTCGGAAATGCACACAGTATTGTGTTTACTTTCTAATAAATATAGGAACTATTTTAGCATTTCACACAGAAGGCGGAAACGAAGCGACGCTGAAGCGGTTAGGGCGGGGCAGGGCGGGCCTTTATCGAATCGTGCTCGCACTTTTATTATTCTCTTCTTTTTTTTCATGCAAAACGGGGAAACTCTTGGCCCAAATCTCACCTGATGGAAACTGATGCCTTTCTTTTAATTTGTTTAAAAACTATGCCTTTATGCTTGCTTTTGTAAAAAGTCTGAATGCACCGAGGTGCACAGCTATGCTAGTGCTACACCAGTGCTACACCAGTGCTACGCCTGTGCTACGCCAATACTACGGCAGTGCTACGACTATGCTACGCCAGTACTACGTCACCGTTCCGTCTGTGCTACGCCAGTATTGTATCAGTGCTACGATCGGGCTAATGTAGTGCCGTGCTATGTAATTGGAGTTGCTTTTGACAGTGAAATGCTATAGGCCGATGATGATTGTAGCAAATAACAAATAGATGCTCCAATCTTTAAGATAGCAAGATATAGTAGCTTAGATCCTCAAAAGCTATTGCAGAAAGCTCAAAATCTCACATTACTTATACCTTTAATACCAAAAATGTAGGTGTAAAGAAACGGCCAACTATTCTTCGTAGTAAGCAGAAAAATATGTCGCCAGTAAATTAGTGTTAGAAAACAATGGCGACGCGCCACGAGCGTTCTCTAACATTTTTCAACAAAGTACGGTGACCAAGATTTACTTGATGGATAGTTTCAGCTTTAAGGAACCGTTAGTGAATGAAAACCGAAGTTTTCGGGTCCGAAATCTCAAAAACAAGAAGATGGAACGATTTCGTTGATTTCTTTGAATTTAAAATTGTAAAAGTCTAATATCATAATTATTGCAATTTTGATATTCGACTTTTACTTTTTTAGATTTGATAAGTGACTTCTGTATACACACGAAGGGTTCCGTACCATAAAACTTTAATTGTTTTTATAGCGGTAATAGAAATACACAATCCCTACCCTAATACTTAGTATTAGGGTTCCGTTTGTTACCATTTGGGTACAGAACTCAAAAAATACTGGGCAAATATGTATATTTAGAGACTAGACGAATGGTGTTAAGCTTTAGCTGACTATTCATTTTCTAAATACACATTTAAATAATATTTCAAAGGACAATTTCTCACATTGAAAGGCAAAAACCGCAAGCAGTCAAAAACCGTGCAGTCAGAGAGAATTGACCACCATAAAAAAGTAGAACTCTGTCCCTGCCTTTATTTCCGAACACATTAACCCTAATCTCTTCAAAGTAAGCGTGAGGCGTCTTCTGGGTAAGCTCACTCCATCATCGTGTTTGCCTCTGTCACCTCTGACCTAGAGTCAAGAGCAACCCAACTCAAGTAAAAAAAAAACCGATGAATTACGAATAGGACTTCTACACGAAGGATTCCGTACCATTCTTGATTTTTATTATTTTTTGTAATAGCGGCAATAGAAAAACACAATGGGCTTGTGTCCTGAAAAAATCAAATTAGTCCGTCAGTTAGATTATCAAAAAATATTTGACCCGTGTTTTTTTTTGTTACGGGAACCCAAATTGACAAAGTTATGACGCTTTTAAAATTCTGAATACGTCACACCTTCGCAAAATTTTTACTGAGTCGTGACGTCACGAGCCCCCACTCCCGAGTTTTGATGCGTTTTATCTTTGTCAATATTCATTGATTAACAAAAACAAAAAATACGTGTCAAAAAATACTTATAATAATTTTTCTATACTCTAACTGACGGACTAAATAGTTTTGCAATTTGTGGATGATGGAATCTAGCCTATTTCAACTGTCTACCTATTAAGGTTCTTAAGATACATCCCGCTGACAGACTGACGAACGGACACCGGAGGCTTTGGGTACGGAACCCTAAAAAGATGTCTAGTATGTAAGATGCCTAAATACTACGATTTCGCTTTATAATCCATATGAAGAAGATACTATGCTAGGAATTTTAAAGGGTGTTGTAAGTTCGACGAGTTCGTTCAACGCTTGAAGTATTTCGATTAGGTTCAGTAATCGAAATACTTTTGCTTGTACCTAGTATCGTACGACAAGTTATTTACTAGTAGGTAGATAATTCGTTTACAGTCGTTTACGCCAAATTTAATCACAAGAATCACGTTAATTTATTTGAAAGTTTCTAAAAACAGTGAAACTGAATTCTCTGGTTTCTTAGAAACGTAAACTTAGGGCCCACGACTGAATGATTATTCCAAGAACGGTTGGATTTTTCTTTTCTTCATGGAAATGATAATACCAATTTCTTTTATAACAGTTGAATTAATTTCCTATGTTTATGGATTTGAAACATTTCCTTTTGTTAGATACACTATTTACCAAAGCACGGATGATGATAATTGTATTTTAGAAAGCCAAAGAAGGAAATGTCCATGACCAGCGGTAACATTTTATAAAACCACTAGCTGATGGCGCGGCTTCGCCTGCTTGACAAATTATATACTAAAACCTTCCTCGAGAAGCACTCTATCCATTGGTGAAAACAGCATGAAAATCGGTGCAGTAGTTTTTGAGTTTATCGCGAACAGACAGACAGATGCGGCGGAGGACTTTGTTTTATAATATGTAGTAGTCGTATTATGTTTTTTTTTACATTACACTTAGCCTATCTTTACCACAGCTGAGCAAGCGTTTCCCCCTATTTTCAAGTACACGTTATCTCTGACCTTCTCTAGCCAATCCTTCTCTTTTATCTTTTTTTTTTACTTGCCTTCAGTTGTGTCCCACAGCTGGACAAAGGCCTCTGTCGACACTTTGGTCGTTCAGTCCTTTTCCAACCAAAATCATGAACTCCCTACGTCTAAATAAAAGTGCATTGACTCAAGAGCGCACACTCTCGAGTAGCATTACCGCGACACATTCCTCTCGCTCCTCACAGATATATAAAAATATCGCGTCTTTTAATTTAAATGCACATCTGGCTGTAGACGTGAAGTGAATCAAGTTCACTGAGATTAATAGGCACTTGGCTATGTGGCTGGCTGGAGGATAATAACCCCGACTTTTCGATGAGATCCACGAAGGACCTATTATGTTAAGATTAGTTGCGACTCTCGACTCCTCCCGCGTGAGGTGTCAAGCCTTACAAAATTCTGTAAATTCTCTGAAACCTTACATAGATGGAGTGTGCTGTCTTTCCACTTTGAATAGACAGATTGACAGCTTACGTCGTGTTCATATAAGTTACAGAAAAGTATACTACTATTATTTATCATTAAGGTCCGTAAAACAGCTTTATTCATAGATACTCTGCAGTTGGTCCCGGCTGTCATTTGGTGATCATTGGCAGTCGTTACGGATAGTCAGAAGCCAGAAAATCTGACACCGGTCTTGCCAAGGAATACCGTGTTACCCAGTTAATGGGTTGTGGAGGTCTGGTAGGCAGCCGCTCCACATAAAATACTGGTATTCAGCTGGATCCGGTTTGACTGAAAGCCTCAAATTAAGTTGGAAAAAGGCTAGGCAGACGGCAGACGACGAATCTTCAAGCACACACAATGACACAACAGTGAAAAAGCACCATACAATGTCCTAGAAATTTCTATAAAAATACCCTGACATAAAAATTCATCGCTTCAAAAGCACTAACATTATTCCCCACATATTCTTTCCAACATCACATACAGGATCGCTAAAAACAAGTTTTTTAATGAAAATCCCCATCTGGCTTTGTTAAACCGCAAATTAAGATGGCCGCGATCTAGATTGCTTGCTTTATTTTTTATATAGTGGACAAATTGGATGCGGTGCAGAATAGGAGTATGTTCCTAACAATTTTTAGATTACCTACTAGTGAAGTGGGGCCATTGATTAGGGATGCTATAACATTAGCTTCAACACTATGAAAGGGAAAGTTAGTTAAGAATTCTGGTATAAGAGCGCACAAACGTGGTGTGATCCACACAAAGACTTTGAAGATGTGTTTTATGTCTGCATTTTATCAATATAGATATTTCATCACCGCAGCTGATTATTATAATTACGTCAGAATAAATAGCGTGCTCCTTCATAAATATACCAAACAAACAAAACAGTGTTTGTCTCCTCAGTTGCGTCTTTGGAAAACTGATAAAATATCTATAAATACAATAGTTAAGTCTATCACAATGAGTTAATATTTAATTGGCAATCAACATGTCACAGGGAACCTTTCTAAAACTGTAAGACTTAGTAGTAATGGCGCCGCCGGAAAAGATGGGTACCCCAGAAGAACAGCCCTTGAAAGTGAAAGAAAAACCCAAGAAGAAAACTTTTAAAGAGAAGATTGCGGTGATAAAGGAGAATATTACTGTGGAGCCTGTTCTGGCGTGCTATGTGATCCCGGGAGTGCTGTCAAGGCTGGCGAACCAGAACCTGAATCTGGACAAAGCATGTCGAGTAAACATGCAGTTTGGCGATCAGGTTTGCGATGCGCTCATCGCAAAAGAAGGAACAAAGTACCTGAAACAAGAATTGGCGGTCCAGGAACTTATAGCAGGGATGGAAATGTGGAAGAGCGTTCTTCTAACAGCGCTGCCCAGCTTCTTGATAATCTTCTTGGGTGCTTGGAGCGATAGAACTGGAAAGCGAAAGATATGTATTCTTCTACCAATCATAGGAGACCTGCTCATGTGTTTGAGCAACATACTCAACGCGTATTTCTTCTACGAGTTGCCGGTGGAAGTGACCATGTTTTTTGACGGTTTCTTCCCTGCTATCACGGGAGGTTGGATCACTACATACATGGGTGTTTTTGCGTACATCAGTGATATATCCAGTGCGGAGTCCAGGACGTTTAGAGTGGGTATAGCGAACCTGTGTTTGACAGCTGGAGGACCCATAGGGTCAGTTCTTAGCGGTATTCTTCTGAAACTGACTGGTTACTACGGGGTGTTCAGCGTCAGCGCTTTGCTGAACCTTTTCAGTATTGTCTATGGATTTGTCTACATCAAAGATCCGGAAAGGCCTATGACGGAGAAACCGAAAAAGGTTAGTCAATTTTGAATGCTTGAGCATAGTAAAGTTTAGTTGTTAATAATCGAATGACTGAATTCAAGGCGTGTTTTACATAATATACCTATATATTACGTCTTAAGTCGCCAAAATATTAGAAAGATGTATAATAGTAGCTTTAGTATACTCATACTTCGTCAGTCATGTTTAAGTCCTTTTGCATTCGAAGACAAAAAGAAAAGATACAAAGAAAACCAGTTTATTTACGCGAGAATCCAGATTCCAGCTGGTACTGTGAAATCGAATACCTTCCGGGTTACATACCCAAAACCAGTGACATGACCAGCAGAGTAGCACTTGCGGCCACCCGATCAGCGTGGCGGTTAAGATTTTTTTTTACCATGATTGCATGATTGGCTGGTTTCACATCATCATCACAATATTAGCTGAAAGAACCCAAACGTCGTCATAACGACCGGTCATGTGCGTCTCGCATCCATCGGCTACCCGCGACCTTCACCAGGTCATCAGTCCACCTTGTGGGAGGCCTTCCAACGGTGCGTCTTCCGGTACGCGGTCGCCACTCCAGAACTATTCGGCCCCATCGCCCATCCGTTCTGCGAGCAATCTGCCCTGCCCCCCTTTTTTTTTTGGATGCGAAGTCATCAAATGACTCCTCCCACTTTGGGCGAAGCAGAAGAGAGGGCCAGACTCTTACTGACTTAAACCCATCCGTGTTCCTCCTAGTGGCCTTTGCTTTCCTCTTTCGAACAAATTCCGCAACCCTGGCAGGCAGTGGCCCTAGCGGGCCGCGTCTACTATGCTGACATCTCTTTGAGGCGCGCGTGGAACACATCGCGCCGTCGACCCGGGCCTGGTTCTGATCGGATAGCGAGCCACCCAATGCTCGCCGTCCGCAGGCCCGCGCCTACGGTGGCCGGTGTGCTCTACCCACTGCCAATTATTTAGTTTGGCGATCCTTCGGGCTATGTCGGTAACCTTGGTGCTCTTGTGGATATCATCATTTCTGATTCTATCACGCAAGGAAGCTCCAAGCATTGCTCTCTCCATTGCCCTTTGATTGGCTGGTTTGATTTGTTAAATAAAACCGAATATTTTTTTTTATTTATTATTTTTTAATATCCTTGGACATTTCACACAACGCCATATAGTCCCAAGCTAAGCAACCTAATGCTTGTGTTATGGTAACGATATGGCTGATAAACTACTTATATACATTTTTTTTTTTTGTAAATACATACTTATTATAGATAGAAAAACACCCAGACTCAGAACAAATACATGTAGGTCGTACAAATATTTGTTCCGTGCGGGAATCGAACCCGCGACATGCTGCGCAGCAGTCAATCGCTCAACCACTGCGCCAACCGTATCGTCAAATTATATTAGTAAGCAATATCTCCCATTCATTTGTAATTAATTTGCAAGCAAGAAACCGAGTTTGTTTGCTCATCTATGTTTGATCTAGGTTATATTTTGATTGGCGATAAAATCTCTTTGTTCGTTATTGCGTTTAGAATTTGTGCATTAGGTATACATATTTGACACCTTATTTGTTTATTGATAAGAATTGTACGCTATCTTAACTTAATGTTAAAGTCTAAACTTTAAAAACAGCTACAAGTAGTTTGTACTAGCTACTTAGCTAGTCTAAATGTAAAATTTTTTACCGCATCATTGGTCTACCGGCAAGCGCTAGTAACTGATGAGCATGAAAGTCATATGGCTCTATTCCCTGGTCAGGCTGTGTTATTGGGTTTTTCTATCTAGAACTTCTCTCGGCTCTCTCTCGCACAAGAGTCGCCAGTAGTATTCGGGGCTTGACGTATATTTTCCCAACCTGTATACTTAGGTAATTTTTTATGATGTCTGTTAAATACACATGGCGCAAATAAATAATTCTTGGGGGGGCTGACATCTTTCTTACCCTTCGGAGATTTCAACTTAATATATATATAGATATTTTAACTGTTTTTTTTAGTAGGATAGTGGCTGAGGATTACATGATATTGAGGCCTCTTCCTTATTTATGAAAAGAGCACTGACCAAAAATCCTTTAATTCCATAAAGCGGTCACTGAAACACGATATTTACTTACCTACTTGTAATGTTGACTGTTTGGATTTGAGCGAACAAACTGTTACATTTAAATTTAAAAAATGCGAAGATATCCACCAACTAGCAATGGGCCCGCGTGATGGATTACATTATAGAGGTATATAGCCCACTCTTTTTCTCACAGATGAAGCCTGTGTCTTAGCAGTGGGAATTTTATAAGCTGACTTTGACCGTACTAGGTATAGGGTAAAACCAGGATAGTTGCCCCAGGGGTATAGTTGCTTCGATTTTTATTACTCTAGTTTCGCGAATGAATTACATGTTATTTTATTAATCAATCGAGAGACTCTACAACTGCCACTAAGTTGACCACGTTGCATATGTCTGTGCACTTGCATGGGAAGCTGTACTCTGGAATATCGAAAGAAAATGTTTTTTCTTTCACAACTTTTGTAGATTACAAACCAAAGTTCTTACCCATTTTAATAAAAAAGTATTTTGCTTTTTGACCTGAGAGATATAAAGTCATTTTAAAAAGTGTGGCATCTATTCGACTTTTATTACCTCGTCTTTCGGAACCTATCCCGTGACCCAGGAGCTAGCTTTTACTTCAACCAGAGGTTTTTTTTGATAATTTTTATTGGAGGCCTGTTGTTAATTTCAGATATTATTGTTTATTTTATAAGAGGTTTGAAGTCTTGTGAGTACAGGGTGCTTTTTTTCCTGCTGAATACATAAACAGCAATTACTCTAAAGTACCTACTACTTGGCGTTGCAAAGTTAGTATGTAATGCCGAAATGTTGAGCATCTTTCAAGACAATGGCAGAAGCCATTCATGTGGAACAGGTCTAATAATGGGATTTATAATTGCAGAACGAATCGTCCGACGTACGGGGCTTCCTAAAATCCTTTTTCGACATAAAACACGTAAAAGACACTTGTACAGTGGCATTCAAAAAGGGACCTAATAAGAGGAGGACAAAGTCGATTTTGGTGTTGGCATCGATCGCGTTTATATACGGTCCGTCTCATGGTACGTACTTGTTTCTAGACTTATATTTTATTCAACGGTAGTACTGAATTCCGGACATAAATCCAAATTATCATCGGGATCTATGGAATTATTTATATCTGTGTTTAGTTGGTAAAGTAGTTATTTTTCTACATTTGGACGTATTGACTAAAAAGATATTCCTTTCAAGAATTCCTTCTGAGAAAATAGTCCTTTTTTCTTAATTTTAAGGCCCCTTTTTCTGTCATGAGTGTTCCGCGCGTGGATGTTATTCGCATGCGGGTGGCCACCCACAGGGAAAAAATTCGTGTGGCGCTGCGGTATCGTGCGTGTTGCCCATGACTAAACACATGCATCGCAGTGAAAACGACACTGACGACAGAAGAACGCCACCCGTATCTGGATAGCACGCAGATGGGCTGTGCGCCCGCAGCCAATCTGCACATCGCGCGCAAGTAATGATAGGAAGCGGGCAGCCCGCATGCGGACCAGATCCGGCGCGGGCGAAAACACGCATGACAGGAAAAGGGCCCTAAGTGAGAAGTAAACACCGCAGTCACGAATCGTGATGATTCTCTGGTTGTTTGTTAATATTATTGTAGAGGCTCCGGAGAAAAAAATCCCAAGCTTATAAGTTGTTGGTTATGATGTTAGTAACATAGTCCTGAGACGTTGTCGGTGTTTCACAAATAAACCAAAGTAATGTCAATTTAATACTTATCTTAAAGACTATGGAAAGCAGTATTTTCATCATTGTTACGATGAGTATTCACCCACGTCTGTGTGCGAGCCAGTACCCGCAATGACAGAGGACAGACGGACAGACTTGGGTGTTAAAGGGACCCTTTGCTTAGCAGTGGGTCATAACAGGCTAGTAAGATAGGTAGACACTAGACCAATCGGTCGATTCTGTAAAAATGTCGAAGGGATCACGACTTCGTGATCACTTCACCCACGCCTTCACTTCGAGCTGTCAAACCATACAAACAAGATGGAATGACAGCTCACTTGTCGTTCACTACACCTGAGTGATCACGGTGGAGTAGACCGGCAGATTGCCAATTCTAAAACTATTTAAACAAAGTTCGCATTCGCATCTCAGTTGGTTAAAAAATATCTGAATTTGGTCCTCAGGAAATACTGACTTAAACATGAATGTAGGTAATTAGGTCAACATTCACAGTCAGAATTCGCCCACTTGTGAGCATAGGCAATCCTCACGTTAAGTTATCGAAAATTCCAGTTGATGTAAATGCTGTTATTTTCAGGTGAATACACGATACGCTACCTGTTCACCCGCTACCGTTTCAACTGGGATGCTCTGATGTACAGCTTCTACGGCACTTTCTTTATTTGCGCCCACTCGCTCGGTAAGTAATGTAGGTATGTCTAGGTATGTCAGAATACAATTGGTCGCATATGCTTACATTTTGATCTAACAGCCATATTCATTGTGTGTTTGACTTTGTCGATCTGGATCTGGAGATTTTGGTAGAATATGAGATTTAATTAGATACGAAAATTAATAATTTAAGTAGGTACACATAATACCGTATGTGTTAATAATATAAATAAAAAAAAACTATTGATACAGTCACTAAATGTTGATGTTGAACAACAAAATAAGTTGAACAGTACTTGGCTTCTTTGAGATCTCAAAACTTTTTACGGTGGAAAGACTATATAAATCTAAAACTATTTTCAACAACTAATAAATTAACTAGCTAATTCAGCCAACTTCGTTTCGCCGAATACAAATTGATTACAATTTTTTTTTACATTTTTTAGTTTTAAAGAAGTTTTTTCATTGGTAAATGGCGCTACCATATGAAATTATTGGATTTTTTAAAAGTACTACTTACACTCCGCTCTGTAACAAAACTATAGCGCGATTTAGAGAAGGTACAACGTCATCTATCGAGCCAGCAACGAGTATTTATCGCATTACATTGATATATTAATCGAATTTTCACCTTTATCCTTTTAATTATTATTTCAATATTAACCTCCATATGTATTGCATTAAAAATAAAAAAAATATTAATAATGAGCACTGCCGTGCCCCCAGATAATAATATGTATTTCTTTGAAGGAAGGTTATTTGGTTAGGTACCTATGTAGGTGAAAAAAGTAAAACTGTTTAGTACCGTGATAAAGCAAAGCAATATAAATTCTAAATATATTACAGTTCAAACATTTCCTACTTCTTTGGCGTAATTGTTTAATTTCTTTATACAACTTAAGCTATTTTAATGGACCCATGAAAATGTTCTTAGATACCATTCCAATCTTATCTGAATTCATGGTTTTGTTCACGATTCACATGGCTTTGCCCAGGCAAAGCCATGTGAATCGTGAACAAAAAATTCACTTTCACGTGTTTACAACCCTCGCCTATCCAGATAGGCGAGGGTTGTAAACACGTGAAAGTGAATACTTAGGCGAAACCATACATATATAAGACTAGAGGCCACCCGCGACTTCGTCCGCGTATAAATTCTCGTTATTCCCGTGTAAATCCCGATTCCTCGGGAACTCCGGGATAAAAAGAAGCATATGTGTTATTCTGGGTCTTCAGCTACCTACATACCAATTTTCATCGTAATCGGTTCTGTTGTATTTGCGTGAAAGAGTAACAAACATCCATGCATACTCACAAACTTTCGCGTTTATAATATTATATTAGTAGGATGGAATGACAGCTCACTTGTCGTTCACTCCACCTCAGTGTACACGGTGAGATGTCGACAGAATAGACCAGCCGGTACTACTCGCGGTGTCAACAATGTGGTCTGCATGTCTTCTTGCCACGGGACCAACATGGATACTTAATTTGCCGTGTCGACGGCGCGTTAGTGTTCCACGCGCGCCTCAAAGAGGGTCAGTAGTGCGATTCACTAAGGCAGAACATCTTTACAACCAAGAAATCATCGTTGAATCGTCGTTCTGTTAAATATATGCCACATTAGATGTTTCAACGATGATTTCTTGGTTGTAAAGATGTTCTTCCTTAGTGAATCGCACTACTGCACACAGAGGGGCCCGAAAGGGCCGACGCCTGCCGGAGTCGCGGGACTATTCGAAAGTGATACCGTGGCTCCGGAACACAAAGGGAACATGGATGGGTTTTAGTCAGTAGAAGTCTGACACTCCCTCCCACTCCACCCAGAGCGGGAGGAGTCATTGGGTGATTTCCCATTCCTAAAAAATAAAAAGGGATACTTAATTTATTTATTTGTTACTGTTTCAGGAGCATTGATATCAATAAGCCTGTTTAGTCACCGTTTGAAATGGGACGACTCAATGCTCGGCCTCATCTCCAATGGCAGCAAAATCGTTGGCGCCCTCTATACCGGTCTCGCCAGAAACACTATGGACATGTATATAGGTAGGTTGACTGGTCCAGCAGTAGTCTATTATTCTCTTTTCTCTCTGGTCAAAGGCCTGTTAGCAAATGTTCGCGCGGTGAATGTTGAGAGTTTGATTGTTGAAGCGATTTTTAATGGCATCAAAAACAAGAGGCGGTTTTAATTCCATTGAATCATTAAGACATGGTGTGCATGAGTTTCAGTGGTTGCCAACCGAAAAGTGTGGTTGATCAGAACTAGCATAGCAAAGTTGGTCCGTTTGTGCAGCGCCTTAATTGCATTTTTCTTTTAAACAACTAAATAGATTGCTATGTCAAAAGTCATAGTCTGCAGAATAAGCTAGTTTCCACCATCAATATATTGCAATTTATCTATTTAGTCCGTCACTTATTACAGTATTGAAAAATAATGGACACGTGCGATTGAGACACGAATGTAAAAATAAGTAGAATAGGGTATGAAAATGACTATGACTTAAAAAAAATTAATTAGTCCGTCAGTTAGATTATCAAAAAATTGGCGAAGTTACGACGCTTTTAAAATTCTCAATACGTCTACGCATTATTCCGAAGAGTGGCGACAAGCCCCTGGACGACCCTAAGTCTTACCGGCCCATAACACTACTCTCATCCCTGGGGAAACTTTTAGAGCGACTGATCGTTCCGCGCTTGCTACCGAACGGACTAAAATTTCATAATAATCAATTCGGGTTTACTATTGGAAAGTCTACCACCGACGCGGCTATCTCTGTCCGTGAAATCAACTTATCTCAACATAAATACGTGGTTGGAATCTTTCTCGACATTTCTGGCGCTTTTGATAACGCTTGGTGGCCGATGTTACTACTTAAAATGAAAACCCGTGGTTGCTACAAAAATATCTATAATCTGATTTTTGCGTACTTTCTAAACAGCTCCGCGAAACTCAAACTTGGACATCATTCGATTACTAAGTCTCTAACCATGGGATGTCCTCAGGGTATGACGACACGGTTGGCGCAGTGGTTGAGCGATAGACTGCTGCGCAGCATGTCGTGGGTTCGATTCCCGCACGGAAGAAATATTTGTACGACCTACATGTATTTGCTCCGAGTCTGGGTGTTTTTCTATCTATAATATATGTATGTATTTACAAAAAAATAAATAAAAAATGTATATAAGTAGTTTATCAACCATCTCGTTACCATAACACAAGCATTAGGTTGCTTAGCTTGGGACTATATGGCGTTGTGTGAAATGTCCAAGGATATTATTTATATTATTATAGGGCTCAGATATCGGTCCGTATATATGGAATTTTGGCTATGATGATTTTCTCGCGCTTCCGCTCCCATGCGGCTGTTCATTAACCGGTTACGCGGACGATCGCTTGCTGCTCATTCAGGCAAATACTTGGGCTGGACTCGAGAACTTAGCTGACACATGCCTACGTTTAATATCTTAGTGGGGTGATCGAAACCGTCTGACCTTTGCACCGCATAAAACCTATCAACTTCTTTTAAAAGGAAACCTTAAATCCTGGCCTAGTATTAAATTTAATAACGTACTCGTTAAAAGGAAAGAATTCGTGAGCAACCTCGGTATGCTACTAGAAAGAAACTTTTCATTTATTGATCATATAAAAACAGTAGGAGAAAAAGCAAAAAAGAACTTCTACGCCTTGACGAGAATATCAAAGGCTACTTGGGGTCTATCATTTCAAACCTTAAAAACCATATCTGGGGCTACTTACTTGAGTTGTATGTGCTACGGGGCACATGTCTGGGCCGAGAGGGCCACCATAGGGGCGGTACGACGTAAATTACTTCAAAACCAGCGTTTGGCTTAGATATTCTTATGCAAGGCGTATAGGACGGTTAGTACTGAAGCCTTACCGGTGCTGGCGGGTGTTCTCCCAGTCGATCTTGAGGTGCAGCGGCGTGCTGCAATGTACTTCTACGCTAGAAAGATCACGGACCCAGAGTTTTTACCGCAACGCGACCGTGCTAAGATCTCTAGATTACTAAAACCCCAGACTGACGTCTGGGAGGAACTTTTAGGCGAATGGCAATGTAGGTGGGAAAATTCCATCAAGGGCCGACACCTCCACCAGTTTTTTCCATCCGTTCGTGAGCGGCTGGAGAAGACATGGCTGGAGGTGGATCACTGTGTTGCCCAATTTCTCACAGGTCATGGCAACTTTAAGAGTAAATTATTTTCCTTTAGGCTTGTGGCCTCACCTTCATGTCAATGCTCTACAGCTGACCTTGAATACGAACAATCCACACATCACATCTTGTGGGAGTGTATTCTTTGGCAGACTGAACGTAATATTATGTTAGATAGTATTCAGGTTACATCTGGAGTAGTTTACTATACGGACCTTGTAGAAACCAGAACAAATTTCCGTGCGTTCAGGCGATTTTACCATACCTATTACTGGAATCAAAAGTAGCTCACAATTTAGGACCCATTAGTTTAAATGTTAATATATAATCCGTGGTGCTTGGCAACTGGGCTTAACCCAGTTGTATAATATGTCCCTTGGTGCCTATTGGCCTAGCTCTAATGTATCTCCTGCTTGATATGGAGGGAAGTGGAAATTATATTTATTTTTCCTACTCCTCCGCTGTACTCTTCCGATTAATTTCGTTGCGGGATCCAAGACAGTTGAATCGTTTCTCCGGGACTCGTCGGGTTTCATTAACTCGGCGTTTTTCTGGTGGTCGCCACCGTTGATTCTGGCTTTCAGGAGTTGCAGTGGTTGGGAATGTGTGGCGGGCTTGTCCCAAAAAAAAAATCTCAATACGTCACACCTTCGCATAATTTTACTGAGTCGTGACGTCACGAGCCCCCACTCGCGAGTTTTGATGCGTTTTATCTTTGTCAATATTCATTGCTTTACAAAAACAAAAAATACGTGTCCATTATTTTTCAATACTCTAACTGACGGACTAAATAGTTTTGCAATTTGTGGATGATGGATGTGGCCTATTGGCACTCTGTTTATTGTTTTCACTAATCTAATATAATGTCTTGTTTGACTGCTAGAGAAGTCCCCAGTTGCAGAATTTGTTCGAAAAACTCACCGCGGCCCTGGAATGCAAAGGACATAGAGAGGAACACGGATGGGTTTTAGTCAGTAAGAGTCTGACACTCCCTTTCGCTCCGCTCCTTTCTTACAAAAATATTACTAAGTCCGCCTTTGTATTTATGTGCCTGAAGTTTAAACAAATAAATGGATTACATGATCCATCGTTTAATCGTTTATTTTCAGCGGTTGCTGTTGAGATGTTCAATGCAACGTCATTCACTGCCCTGAGGTCGATTTCATCCAAATTAGTGACAAGCGATGAACTAGGTAAGTAATTAATTCATAGAAAAAATAAACACTACAAAGGAATCAACAGTTTTTGTTCATTGGTTGCGTGAGAGAAACGTAGAAAGAAAAATAAAGTGAATGAAATTAGACCTGTAAAATCAAAATCTGTTTTGAATATAGCAATGACGTATTAGAATTGTTAGCAATTGAAATGGATTAGTAAGTATGAGAAAAAGCCAAACAACAGTGTATTCTCAGTTATAAAAAAGAAAAAACGGGCCAAGGCAGAGCCGTATTTGCACGCAAAAGGCTTTCAAAAGAATCAATTTTTTACCAATAAATGCCTTAAAAAAATGTTGGCTATTTGTTATGGTTAAAGCTATCTTTCCAACCACCCCTTCTATAGCTTTTCTTGTGACCACAAAAACAAAATTGAGTCCGTGTATAGTTCCAAGAAATTTATAATGTGTCATCGGTCTAGTAGACAGACACACGACTGATCCTATAAGGGTTCCGTGTTTCCATACAGAAATTTGGAACTGTGTTTATGGTTTTGTTCCTTTGTTTTTTAACACCGACTTCAGAAAATTCAGTCATTTTATACTTTGTAGTGTTTCGTTTGGAAGTCGGTTATTTTTTTTTGTAAAAAACTTGTTTTTGTTCACTTTTAAGTGGTGAAACTTGGACGACGTCATCGTCTACGCAGAAATTGAAATAAGCAAAAATGTTCATAAAATTAAAAGTAATGAGCCAAGCCGAATGAAATTTTCGGGAACAAACGGCAAGTATGCTGCATCGAACTAAACTGCATCGAACTAATAAATAATCACACAAATCGGATCAGAAAGCTTGGAGTAATCGGTATACATTCATAAAAAAAAAACTACCCACCGAATTGAGAACCTCCTCCTTTTTTTGGAAGTCGGTTAAAATCCAATGAATAAAGTATCAAGCTAGACCCCAACATTCGTTTCACGTTTCACCTTACAAAAAATGTGACCCCAAAACCACACAGGCAAAATTGACTGTTATCTTACCAATTCGTACGTGATTTTAGGTAAAATGACGTCATTCTTCAATCTGATGGAGGTGGTGACTTCAATGATATTCGGGCCGATGTACTCTTGGATTTATATGACCACCTTGGAGATAGACGCGGGAATCGTATATTATGTTAGCACCGTCCTTACGATTCCACCGTTGCTATTTTTTGCGTAAGTCTTGTATATTTTTGCTATTTTTGAGGGGCTTTGACACGTTTGCTTTTTAAACTTTCCTGTTGATTGTATAGAAGAAAGAACTATATAATTGTGCCTACTAACAGACGATCAGAAGGATATAGGTGTTTTCAATCAAGTAATGACCTCTAGATATACTTACTCTATTTAAGTAGCTATTATAACAACGCCCAAACACAATTAAATTTCAGTAGGTAGCAAATTAGCTTTGATTGACGTTTGTAGAGAATAGTCTTTATTATTTACACCATATAAGTTATGATATAGATGAAAAAAACATTACATAGGGTGATACAATGGGCAGCCTTATCACGACGAGCGATCTTTTCAAGACAACCTTTGGATGGATTTTAAAGATAAAGGAAAAACAGTAATGCACCTAAAAAAACTGTTTTTCCTCTTCTTCAGTCTTAGGTGTACAATTTTTATAAATAAATTATCAGTAGATAAATATAAAATTATAATTATGAAACAAAAATCCAAGTAAAAACGAAAAGTAACGAAGAGTTTAGAAAACAATAAAAAAGCTTAAAAGAAAATAGTTATTTCATACCTAAGCCACTTGTTTGATAGCCAGGATCGAATCGATCTTTGATTGTTAATTTTTGGCACATACAAACATCAGGTCGCGTGTTAATTAAATTATATTTGTAATAAAAGAAGTCTTACAACAAATATACATGACTAATATAAATTATAAAGCAGGCATTAAAGTACAATAATTATCTTCATTAGCAATTAGGCACACGACGTGTTCTACCAAAAGTCTAAAAGTTAAATCAGACGAGATTAGCAAATATTGTTCTTTGTCCTAACTTCGGGCTTAATGCAATTACAAAAATAAATTACCCAGCTTAAGACTTTCACAATTTATGTTCATAGTTTTTTTGCGAAAAACTTTAAACTGCGCCTAACTTAGATTAACAGCTATTTGTTACTAGTAGAATATATTGTTTTCTTCTTAAAAATGGCGTGGTATTCCTTGAAAGCGCATGAACTTAGTTTGACAGAAGTTTAATGTGAAAAAAGCAATTTTTTCATTTACGAGATTGTCCTGGAGGGTCACAAGGTCACTTTTATACAGCAACATGAACATTGACGCCGAGTTGCTACCGTCGGTTTTTCTACCAGTAGCATTTTTAATTGCATAATTTAATTCCGCCAAGCCCGTTCCATCATCGGACTGCAAGACGAACAGCGATGCGCCACGAGTACTTGGTGGACATCCTGTTTTTTATATTTCTATGTGGACATCCCACCCTCACGCACGAAACGTTTTGGGAACACATTCATAGTGCGTACAGCTAAGGAGTGGAATCCCCTGCCGGAATCTGTGTTTCCTGATAGCTACAACTTGGTAGTCTTTAAGTCAAGAGTGATTAGGTTAATTTTAGGCAAGCGTGTTCCATCTTCGACCACTACATCGCTTTTCATCAGGTGATATAGTGGTTAAACGCGTAAAGAAAAAACCGGCCAAGTGCTAGTCGGATTCACGCACCGAGGGTTCCGTACAAACCTGTAGGTATATTTTATAAGCAAAAGTTTCGGTTTTCGATTTATAACGTTTTAACAAAAAAACCGCTTACATAATAGATCTCGTTCAAACCAATTTTCCGTGCAAGTTTACATGGTAATGTACATCATGTATTTTTTTAGTTTTATCATTCTCTTATTTTAGAAGTTACACACAGACACATTTTACCACTTTGGAAGTGTCTCTCGCGCAAACTATTCAGTTTAGAAAAAAAAAAGAAACTCCAATACAATTAAATTAGAGCTATCCATATAGATACCCCACATGTATGGGGTTGATGAAAAAAAAAAATTGTGTTTCAGTTCTAAGTATGGTTTCAACAGCATAGTTCTTATAGTTTTGGAAAAAAAGTGGCTGTGACGAACGGACGGACAGACAGACAGAAAGACATGAGGAATCTATAAGGGTTCCGTTTTTTGCCAATTGGCTACGGAACCCTAAAAACAAGGGTGCGGCTTCCCCTGTTGTTGTAGCTCCTTGGATGGGACACTTACTTGAATGGTATACTAATCTTTGGCTCATGACTCCCCTGTACTCTCGCTCTCCTTCTGCAAGATATAACTCAATCGAATGAGTGATGTGAATCCCACTCAACGGCGTCCGTTCGATCGTTCACTTACTCCCGATTTCTAAGTCAAGATTTTCAAGTTCAGTATTTGCCTGTAAAGCTATCAAAATTTGGATTTCAAATTCAGAAACTGGTCGACTGTTTGTTCCCAGAATGATATTCCTATACCCGAAGACTTGGTTTTGTACATTAGGGTGAAGGGTGCAGTACGATGTAGTGTAGCGCAACTGCGGTGTTCGAGTTTAAGTTTAGTATCCACACCATCATTTACTTCCATTTCTTGTCAAAAGGCATAGTGATTTGTAATCAGAATCTTTAAAAAATCTTGATGTGTCTTTTTAATCTTATTTATTTAAAAATCCGTTTAAAAATTAAAAGCAATGAAAACCAATATTAATACAAATGCGTAATTAATACATAATATACAAATACTAAATTAATTGAACCATTTAGTTTAAACACTAGTTTATTTCTTTAATTTGTGTTTGTGTAAAATGTCACATCAAGATTATTTACCTTTATTTACTTAGATTATACACCTCTTTATTTAACTACCTAAACCATAGAAATATAAAAATATATCTATGACCAAAACCTTTCTGGAATAGGTAGGTATTGTCCAAAAAAATTGTCCATGAAAAATTATCAAAGTTTAAAAAAGACTACTAAATACTAGGACTATTAGGTAACCTAATAGTCCTAGTATCCAAAACAATATAGTACATAGTTTATCTGGTGTTTTTCTATTGTTTTGGTGTTTGTTGTGTGGTCTCATATTATGCATTTGTTTAAAATTATTTGTTTGGGTTTTATTTTGTATTATTATTTTGTGATTACTATTTTGTGTTTTCAATGTAATTATTTTGCATCCATCCCATTTTGTTTTTTCTTTAATTTTTGTAATGTATTATTGTTTATTTTAATGTTCTCGTCCTTGTCAAACTTTATGTACCTACCTAGATATTAAGTGAATGATGTGGTCGCCTATAATTGGAAGCGCGCTCTTATAGTTGTCCCTGTCTTTATTATAATGCATGTGATTGTGAAGCCTCTGTTGGCGATCCTATAAATAAATAAATGATTTGTTTTTTCACAGCTGGTTCTTCGTACAGCACAGAAAAAACTCCGCCAGATCTAAAAAAGCTGACAGTGGAGCGATTAGCGAAACTGAACTACAGGCGAAGAAGAAAAAGGATTCGCTCATCAACAGCATTGATCTCGAACACGAAGTGATGATAGGAGATTAAATTTTTATATCGAGTGAAAGAATGATAGAAAAATCGTTTGATTGTTTATGAAGAACTAGCTTTTTCCCGCGAATATCGCGACTTCATACAGGCATATCTCGTTTCTTCCCGTTCCCGTAGGAATTTCGGGAAATTCTCTCTTAGTACTCCCCGAAACTCCCCAAGGAACCTACATGTCAAATTTCAGCTTTCTACGATCAGCTAGTCTATTCTGTAAATAACCACTTCGATATCGACTTCACCTGAGTGACTAAGCTTACAAAGTGAACTTTATTTCACACATCATAAGGTCTTATATTTCAAACTCGCCTCGGATTCCGCTGTCGAGACACGAAAATATTGTTACAGAATAGCACTGCAGTTGCGGCTGTGCGTTGTCTGTTAGTCACTCAGTAACGGAAGAATCTATCTTCTATCTATCTTCTATAATATAAAAATGAATCGCTGAATGTGTTGCTAAGCGCAAATCTCGAGGAGAGCTGAACCGATTTCGCTAATTCTTTTTTTGTTTTGTTTGTTATGATCAGGCGAAGGTTTTTATGTAAAAAAAAGAAAGTTGCCAGTTGACGGGAGCGAAGCCGCGGGGGACAGCTAGTTTTATATATTAGGATGTGCGGTAGCTACACTGCTGTCCCTTTTGGGATTGGCGTAATATTATGTTAAATTTAGTTATTTGTAATTAGAATACATTATTTAAAAAAAAACACATCAGCTTTTTCTTTCTCTGTATTAACACCTTTTTATTACCTGTAACTTGTACAAAAGTATGCAAGAATCTTGCATGTCATTGTTCCGTAACTTCTAATTGTTGTACGTCACTATGGTATGTAGCTACTTGCATACTGTATACGTATTTTAGCTTTTAAAGGAAAAAAATAAGTTTGCATTGCTATGAAATACCGTGTTACCCAGTTAATGGGTTGTGGAGGACTGGTAGGCAGCCGCTCCACATGAAATACTGGTGCTCAGCTAAATTCGTTTTGAGTGGAAGCCAACCCCAATATAATTGTAAAAAGGCTAGGCAGATGATGATGATGTGACATCCATTCCCGCTATAATACACTGTAGATTATATATTTGCTGTTGATTCTACAGCAAAGAACCTGTCTCCGTGGAGGACCACTGCCAACACCTACTCACAGAGAGGAGGACAATTTTCCCCAGCAGTGAAAACATTACAGGCCGATTATGATATTATGAACAAGTACATGCAATGACTGTCCGGAATAAATCGCGATAAGGCAACCCATTGTGTGCGAAAATCATGTTGATGATTATTTAATTGTTGGTTATCAACGTCAGCGACGACGAGAAATAATAAGATGCCTTCTTTTTGTGTCTAGTTTAATTTTATGAGGAAATTAATTTGTTTTTTTTATTGTTATAATATTAAGAAGTATTTTCTTATAAATTAGAATTGAGTACAATAGAGGTAGTTTGAAAGTGGCCGGTGTCGGAAAAGTTGAAAGGGAATCGCTTGCCTTGGTATGGTCATGTGAAGAGGAGGGATGAAATGCATGTAACTAAAAGAGTTATGAATATAAATGTGGAAGGATGGAATTTGAGGAGCGATGTGAAAGAAAATGGAGTAAGTGATAGTGTGGTAGCTGCCAGGATAGAATGGTGTTGGTGTTGACTCCAAGTTACATGGGATAAGGACAGGAAGATAATGTGAAGGTTAATTTACTAAATTCTAAAGTTTTAAAACCGCGTGAACGAAGTCGCGGGCCAAGTGCTAGTCTTTTATAATGATTAAGATTTTTTTACACACTTCACGTTTCGGTTTTGAGTTTTTTGACGTATAGAATATTTATAATTATTTTAATGAAAATCTGGTGACGTTGATCGCCATGTGAGATGTGTTTCAGTAGTAATTATAAGGTGTCCAGGTAGGTACATAAACGACTAAAAGTTTTATTTGGGTACGTCCAAAATAACCAACCAATTTACTTAAACGAAAACTGGCAATTTATTGTCCGTATTTCATTTATTTATTTATTTTATTTTATTACATTTTAGAATCTAATATTTATTTAAAACAACTAAACCTAACTATATACAAATAAATATACAAAAACAAGATACGCTTATGCGTCGAAGAATTCCTCCGCATCGTCGTCATCCGGAAACGTGCCCAGAAGACTGGCAGCATTGCCACGTTGAATGGCAATGCTAATTCTTTGAGTATTTATTTTATTTTAGAATCCAGTGTATTTCACACAAGTGATTTTCTTCCTTATTCTCTGTAAGTGCTGTTATTTTTTTATAGTCAGCGGTGAGCGTTTTTTTCTAATCACAACAGGGGCACCCAATTTAAGACCCCATATAGTTTTGTGAATATTTAAACTTATCCATTGAATTGAATATTCATCTGCCTAGCCTATTCCCAACTATATTGGGGTCGGCTTCCAGTCAAACCGGATTCAGCTGAATACCAGTATTTTACGTGGAGCGGCTGCCTACCAGACCTCCACAACCCATTAACTGGGTAACACGGTAGGTACTCCTTGGCACGACTGGTGTCAGATTTTCTGGCTTCTGACTATCCGTAACGACTGCCAAAGATCTCCAAATGTCAGCCGGACCAACAGCAAAAAAAAATGGCTTAAAAATAATATTATTCTCAGAGTTTACACAAAAAATTACATAAACATCGGTCTAGTCGTTTCGAAGGAGTTAGATAACAAACACCGTGACGAGAGATTTTTATATTTATACTAGCTTCTGCCAGCGGCTTCGCCCGCGTGATCCCTAGGGAACATATTCCCGGGATTAAAAGTAGCTTATGTGCTATTCCAGACTATAATCTATCTTTGTTCTAAATTTCATTAAGATCCGTTAAGCCGTTCTGGCGTGATTGAGTAACAAACAACCAAACTTTCACATTTTCATTTTTTTATTTTCTTTTTTTCTATTGATTGTAACGTGATGAAAAGTATACTATAACCTGCTCAGGAGTATGAATAATAATTGTACCACGTTTCGTTAAAATCCGTCGAGTAGTTTTTGTTTCTATAACGGTTATACAGACAGACAGATAGACAGACAAAAATTTTACTGATTGCATTTTTGGCATCAGTATTGATCCTTAATCACCCTCTGATAGTTATTTTGGAAATATATTTCATGTACAGAATTGACCTCTCTACAGATTTATTATAAGTATATAGATAGATATAGATATAGATATTCTTGACAAATTAGATAGTAAAACCTTCCTCGACAACCAAGAGTGGTTGTCGAGGAAGGTTTTAATTGATAGAGATCAATTGGTGAACACAACTTGAAAATCGGTGCAGTAGTTTTTCAGTTTATCGCTACCAAACAGACAGACACACAAACGCGGCGGAGGACTTTGTTTTATAATATGTAGTGATTAGATTGGAAAATACTAGAGGAGCTCGTGGCTAAATATTAACAGCCAGCACTGGTCGATCTTTAAGGTTAAGCAACGCTTGCCGAGGTTGGTCTGTGGATGGGTGACCATCTCAACGTACCGAGTTTCCTCCGTGCCTCGGAAAGCACGTTAAGCTGTTGGTCCCGGCTGTCATTTGGAGATCTTTGGCAGTCGTTACGGATAGTCAGAAGCCAGAAAATCTGACACCGGTCTTGCCAAGGAGTACCGTGTTACCCAGTTAATGGGTTGTGGAGGTCTGGTAGGCAGCCGCTCCACGTAAAATACTAGCATTTAGCTGAATCCGGTTTGGCTGGAAGCCGACCCCAATATAGTTGTGAAAAGGCTAGGCAGATGAGATTGGAAAATACTATGCCGAGTGGCGATACAAACTATTCTAATATTGTACTCTCTACATTGAAAGAAATGACATCAACCTTTGTACTTAACACCAAAATATTTCAACATCTTGTCTTGGGATAAAATAGGTATTTCCCCGTGATATTATTTTTGTCACCAAATAAATTATGAGTTATTGTATACTAAGTCATTGATTATTTTTAATACGTAGAAACGCCGTGAAAGATATTTTGCTATAAATATAAATATTTTATAACAAATATACAAAAATAAAAACTCTTAAGTAACTAAAATGATTGAATTCACTACATTTTATAAAACAAAATCCTCCGCCGCGTCTGTCATTCTGACTGTCTGTTCGCGATAAACTCAAACACTACTGCACCGATTTTCATCCTGTTTTCATCAATGGATAGAGTGGTTCTCGAGGAAGGTTTAAGTATATAATTTGTCAAGTGGGCGAAGCCGCAGCCATGAGCTAGTTAGTTATAAACCTTTTCCTTTGGTTACGTCATCAGTTCGAAGTTCAGTAGCGGTCATATTCGTATTTTCATTAGTAACTAGCTAAGAAGTGAAAGCCGCAAATCATCTGAATAGAAAATACTCTCGGCATAACATAAGAAAATATCCTATCATCTTATGTCCCATTTAAAGACATTGTTTACCCATGTGCCATGTTTCAACCAAACTCGTGCAGCCCTTGTAGCGAGAAGAGGTTACAAATGGACAGACACACAGAGTTTCTTTCGCACAATGTAATATTAGTATGGAACTATGAATAGGCTAGATTCCATCATCCACAAATTGCAAAACTATTTAGTCCGTCAGTTAGAGTATTGAAAAATTATTATAAGTATTTTTTGACACGTATTTTTTGTTTTTGTAAATCAATGAATATTGACAAAGATAAAACGCATCAAAACTCGGGAGAGGGGGCTCGTGACGTCACGACTCAGTAAAAATTATGAGAAGGTGTGACGTATTGAGAATTTTAAAAGCATCGTTAACTTCGTCAATTTTGGTTCCCGTAACAAAAAAAAAAACACGGGTCAAATATTTTTTGATAATCTAACTGACGGACTAATTAGATTTTTTCAGGACACAAGCCCATTGTCGAAGTACAAGTAGCAATAAAATCCTGGATTAGGAGACGGGATAGCGTGCGAAGCTTTTTTTTTTTTTTACTCTTGATAGGCACGCGTTTGACCACTATCTTACCGATTCCCGCACGGAACAAATATTTGTAAGACCTACATGTATTTGTTCTGAGTCTGGGTGTTTTTCTATCTATAATATGTATGTATTTACAAAAAAAAAATGTACCTATATAAGTAGTTTATCAGCCATATCGTTACCATAACACAAGCATTAGGTTGCTTAGCTTGGGACTATATGGCGTTGTGTGAAATGTCCAAGGATATTATATTATATTACATTTTTAAATCCAAACCCCAAATGATTAATTATGATGAAATAGTTTTCGTTTCACTGTTCTCACTGATTCCTAAGTCGTCTTTAAGTTATGTATCTACATTTCATTTTCAGGTTGAGTTAATTCTATCACCAACCGGTCTTAAATTACTACCTATGATGTGATACAGGCTTTCGCTCTTTATCAGGGAGTAAATAATTGTAATGCAGTATATTGTAGACCTATGCGGGTACCCACGTATCATTGAATTGCATAATATTAATTAATTTTGCATAATAATTATTTTCAGTATTTGGACGAACGTTCAGTGGCGTAAACACATAATTATAATATTTAAAAAAAGAACACGCATGGTTGTAAACCAGCAGTTTATTTGCTCAGGCTTGAATAAGATGATAACATTAAAAAAAATCTAATCATCCTAGTCATAATGATTATGAAGATATAGTAATACCTAAAGTTTCAAACAAGTCACTTGCGCAAGTCATATCTGAGAGCAAATACAAGACAATTGATTACATTGTTTGGTTAATGTTATCAGACCATCGAGGTGCACTGGCAGTCTTAATATGCTACACAAATATTCGTTAGCTGATGTACTGTTATTTACCTTTGATAACTCGTATGTTTTACAGGGTGAATAAAAAATAAATTAATAATTATGCAAAATTGAAGCGGACACTATAAAAGACAGCTACCGATCTTTAATACTTTATTTTGAAAATACATATAAAAACGTTCCTCAATACTTTATCTTATACTATAAAATTATAAAGCAGTAGAGTTTGTTTGTTTGTTTGTTTGTTTGGTTGAACGCGCTAATCTCAGGAACTACTGGTCCGATTTGAAAAATTCTTTCAGTGTTAGATAGAGAAATTTATCGAGGAAGGCGATAGGCTATATATCATCACGCTAAGACCAATAGGAGCGGAGTAGTAGTAATGAAAAATGTTACGCAGACGACGTTGCACGGGTCAGCTAGTTTTGAACATACATATAAAGATTCTATGCAAGGATTAAATACTAAAAGACACACAATGATTTTTTTTCAACTTTTCCAAACGACACTGAAAAATATGGAACCCTCATAAAATCACTGGTCATCTGTCTGTCACAGCCAATTTACTCCAAACCGTCTGAACCGATTGGCAGTGTGGCACACATAATGGACTTCTTTGTCCCCAACACAGACGTGACAAATTAACTGAAAGGGCCCACATGTTTTTTCTTAATTTTCTGTAAGAGAATTTTGACTATTCTGATTTTTTGTAAACAACACCTAAAATGTTGAGAAATAAAAATAATAATGAATAATTATTTATTTATAAATTTACAGGAAATTTTACATTAAGGGAAGACATCTTTATTTTTCTTTCTCGGGTCCCTGGAGACCCGGTCCTTTGGTAGGCGTACGAGGGGCCGAAACCAACTCACAGAGGCCCCGTTAGACATTTCAAATGTAATGGGGCACCAACCGGCGGATCTTTATTTATTATTATTAACTCGTTAAAAAATTATGTTTTGGAAGCCTTTGTGCGCGAGTCTGGCTCGCACCTAGCCGCTTTTTAAATAAGTAGCTTCCACACAGGTTGGTTTTCAGCAACTGCTTTAGAGTGTTTCTTTCCAAAAACTTGCAGAAAAAAATATTAAAAAAAACAATAAAACCTCTATTCTTAATAATTTCTAGGTACTCAAATGATTTTAAAACAACATCCATTATATCATATTTACAAAATAATCTGTAACATTTTTTGGATCAAGCCGTACATAATATACATCTTACGCACATCAAATAATAAGCATTTGAGATAATATGTAAGGAATAAACTTTTATTATAATAACATTCCTAGTGTTAGTTTGACAAATACTTTCGTTGAGTTAACACAACATGTCAGATACAGAAAAAAAACGAGAACCCGTTGTTGATGAACCAGTAAAAGAGAAAAATATCAAATATAAAGAGAAGGAAAGTTTTTTAAGGAAACTATGTCGAATGAAATCCAACATAACTGTAGAGCCAATACTAGCAGGTCTCATCATACCGTCGATGTTGGCCAGGTTGGCAATCCAGAATCTGAACTTGGATAAAACATGTCGCGTGAAACTAAACTACAATGATACGATATGTGATGCACTTATTGATAGGAAAGGCAACTTAACCGAGTTCGAAGGTGAAGTCCAAAAGATCATTTCCAACATAGAATCATGGAAGAGTGTAATACAGACATCAATACCAACGCTGCTCGTGATATTCATGGGGGCGTGGAGCGACAGAACTGGGAACAGAAAAGTGTGTATATTGATGCCAATTTTTGGAGAATTCCTGGTGTGCATTAGCAACCTACTTAGTACCTTCTTCTTCAATGAGATTGGTGTTGAAGTGACAATGTTCTTCGAAGCTTTGTTCCCGGCAGTCACAGGTGGCTGGGTGATGGTTTACCTCGGCGTCTTCAGCTACATCAGTGATATTACCGATGAAGAAAGCAGGACCTTCAGAGTAGGACTTGTGAATCTTTGCATGACTGCCGGAATTCCTATTGGGACAGCTTTGAGTGGAATCCTGTTGAAACTGTTGGGGTATTACGGAATATTCATAATTTCTGGTGTTATTTATATGATAACTTTCTCTTATGGATTTTTCTGCTTGGAGAGTCATACTAAACCGCGAACTGATAAGAATGAGAAGGTAATTTTTTTACGGTTATTTTATTTATACTTCTGTAAAAACTAACGTACTAACTATAAAGTGTTTTTTTCACCATAATATGGTAAATAAAGCCGACAACAGTGATAAAAATGGTGATTTAGAATGTTTGTCATTTTAAGTATTGCTGTGAACTTTGGTATGCCGTCCCTAATATGTAAATCTCTATTGCACTGAAGTTTTCTGTAAGAAAAACCCGACTGTGGGTTAAGCTCGCCTTTGTATATAAACTGTCCATTAATATTGTTTCTGTATGTTTTGTGTGCAATAAAGAATAATAATACAATTTTGACAATATGTTTCCAGGTAGAACCAGTAACTTGTTCAGACTTGGTAACTTTGGTGAAAGAAACTGGAGAAGTAGCATTGAAGAAAAGAGAGACGAACTTAAGGAAAAAGATAATTTTGACACTCCTTGTCGTGGCTGTAGTTTATGGGCCCAGCCATGGTAAGTAGGCAAACTCAATTAATTATTTAAGAATATTCCTGTAGCGGCATCAATGCTGTCAAGAGTAACAAAAGTAACAAATATGTAACGAAATATGTACGACAGCAAAAAATTACCGCAACGCCATCTACCCACCGCAGCGAACTACTAACAAAATCCTGCATCGCGGTAACCGCCAGTATATTCTGTAAATAACTATTTCGATATCGAGCTTCACCTGAGTGACAAAGCATACAAAGTGAGCTTTATTACACACAACATAAAGGTCTTATGTTTATACGAATTTGAAACTCACATCGGATTCCGCTGTCGAGATACGAAAATGTTGTTACAGAATAGCACTACTGTTTTCCGTCAGTCCGTATATCAAAAATAGGGCAGTTGCCCACCGAACACAACAACCGGTCCGGTCCAGTCCGGTCGGAGGATCCTCCCACTTCGATGGAGGTTTGCAAACTTTACTCTCTGTTCCGCTTACCTCTATATTCCCACGATTTTCATCTAACCTTCCGTGGACCACTTGGTATTGCCTGAACTACCTGAGAACCCAAGTGGGAAGATGTAACTAGAACCTTGCAACGTGGGTTATAATGACGGGGAGCTCAATCTATAATTAGGCTCTACATTCCATCTTGCCTTTTGTGCTTCAAAATCTGCAGCCAAAGTGAGCTCTGAGCTGCTGCCGATGACGCCGTGGAAGTGGCATAGTTGGGCCCACAGATTTCAAATACTATCTTTTCTGTCTCATGAAATAAAAAAAGTTAATTCTATGACTATTTGCTTCTACTACAGTCTTAAGTTTGAAAGAAAGTACACAAAAATGTCCATTCTCTTCAAAGTTCTTCTTCAGTAGTTTCTGTGCAAAGTATTTTTAGAATACCACTCAACTGCAAGTATTCAGTCAAAGAGATGTCATTGCAAATCTCTTCATCCTCATGAGACAGCTCTCTCAACATCCATCGGGTCCTGATGTTGTTTACGTAGAACTGTATTTTAGTCGTAAAACGGGGTAAATAGTGACGCAGGGGTGAATAAAAACAAAATTTGAAAGGGATTTAAATTTATTTCAATTCAGCTTGAAACATTTAAGGACTTATAATTTTAAATAATATTAGTTTTAAAAGATTGATACATTTTTAGAAACTATATCATGAGTAATTTAAGTGAAAATATCATCCAAAGTTGCCCCACACTAGGAATTTCTGCTGTATCGTGGGTGCGTTCACAAACATACAAATTCACTTGCACAAACACCAGACTTGGAACAACTATCTGTAGGCCAATAACATGCAGGAATCTAACCCACGAAACGCAGCGCAGCAGCCAAACGCTCAAGCACTGCGCCAACCGTGTCGTCATTTTTACCCTAGTGTTTATATTCACCCCGTTTTACCGTACCATACGACTTGTTTTGCGATGACTGACCTTTTATCAGTGAATTACAATATACCGTTATCATTAATTAAATATTTTCGAGAAACCCAGTTATTGTGACAATATGACCGCTTATTACAGTTCACAATGGAAAGCCTATTCAGACACAGATAATATAATACTAGGTTACGATAAAGATATCAAAAAGTGCTGTATGGTTTGGAAAGGTCTTTGTTATTAGTTATTTTACGTAGTGACCTACGTAAAATAACTAATAACAAAGACCTAAGGCTTATTTTGCACCCAACACAGTTTACTTTGCAATGCCAAGCCGTTCATTAGCAGTCACTTCTGCGCTAGTACTTTTAAATGTGGTGCCGAATTGGTCCAGGGTGGCCTGGTTGAGGTTGAAGAATTTGTTCGAAAGAATCACCGCGGCCCTGGAATGCTAAGGACATTAGGAGGAACACGGATGGGTTTTAGTAAGTAAGAGTCCGCTCCGCTTAAAGCGGAAGGAGTCATTTGATGAATTGTACTCTTACCCAGCCAGCAAGCACAATAACCTGTACATTCACAAATTTACGAAGCTAATAAAGCAGTCCAGCCGGTCGATTCTGTCGATATCTCACCGTGTTCACTTAGGTGGAGTGAACGACAAGTGAGCTGTCATTCCATCTTGTTTGTATGGTTTGACAGCTCACTTCGTGATCACTTCACCCACGCTTTCACTTCGATATGTTTACAGAATCAACGTTAATACTGGTTGTCAAAATCTAAGTTAAATCGATTGAATCGAAAAGAAGAATGTGCGATCGTGTATTTAATTTTCTCATTGTTTTTCAGGTGAACACATAATCACATACATGTACGTAAGGTACAAGTTGAAATGGGACGCGCTGAAATACAGCTTGTATTCGACTTACAGCATTATAACGCATTCATTGGGTAAGTAATCTATGCTTAATAATAAATAATAAACGATGTACGTGACTGACAGACAACGCACGTAGTCCGGTCGTAGAAAGCTGAAGGCTTTTACCTGCGACTTCGTTCGCGCGTACATATCCCGTTTTTTTTTTTAATTTGCTACTAGCTGTCCCCCGCGGCTTCGCTCCCGTCACCTACCCATATTTTTTTGCTTTTAAACCTTCCCTGTATTCTGGCGAACTAAATAAAAAAAGAATTACCGAAATCGGCCCAGCCGTTCTCGAGTTTTAGCGAGACTAACGAACAGCAATTCATTTTTATATATAAGAAGATATAGATTGATAGACATACGTTTGACCACAAACTAATAATAATAATAATAATAATAATATCCTTGCACATTTCACACAACGCCATATAGTCCCAAGCTAAGCAACTTAATGCTTGTGTTATGGTAACGAGATGGCTGATAAACTACTTATATACATTTTTTTTTGTAATATTATAGATAGAAAACACCCAGACTCGGAACAAATACATGTAGGCCGTACAAATATTTGTTCGAACCCGCGACATGCTGCGCAGCAGTCAATCGCTCAACCACTGCGCCAACCGTGTCGTCATACTCATCTGATGTTAAGCGATGATGCGGTCTAAGATTGAGTACGCTTGCCTAGAAGTAACCGATTCACACTTGACTTAACCCCCCCCCCCCCCTTATTAGTTCCCCTTATTAGTTCCCCTACATTCCCTAAGGAACATACATGTCAAATTTCAACGTTCTACAACTAGTAGTTTCGTCTGAGCGTAGTCTGTCAGTCACTCAATCACTCAGTCACTCAATCAGTCAGAAACGGAAGAATTTTATATGTATTTATTGATGACTAGCGACCCGCCCCGGCTTCGCACGGGTGCAATGCTGATACTAAATACACTACAGAAAAACTGTTACCTCGCGTCTGAGCCGCGAGGTAACAGTTTTTCTGTAGTGGTAAGGTACCCCCTTACTCATAGATCTAAACTCCCCTCCCGCACGCGCACCCGCCTTGGTGACGTCCACATCGCAACGGGCCGTGCAGCAGAAATCGTAATATTTTAATTTCGCCATAACTTCAAAACCAAACGTCCGATTTTAATCATTCAAAGACCAAATATTATCTACATAAACTGTACTTAGTGATGAAATACTTTATTTTGATTAGGATTAATAGCATGAGTAAAATAAACGCGTTTAAAAGTACTCCAAAAAAAATCTAGATTTTTAAATAAAAAAATGGTTGTTGTGCCTCACTCGACATAGATAGGTATAGTGTGTCGTGGACTTTTTTGTAGATATTTATAAGATCTACAATTAATTAGAATAATTTATGCTTCTATCTTTTATAGTTTAGGCAGCGTACGCAAAATAAGTAACTTTTCTGGTTGATTTTTACATCTTGTGTCCGAAAAACCCAAATATCTTACGGAACCCTATTTTTTTTCGAAATAAAATATAGCCTATGTTACTCGTGGATACTGTAGCTTTCGAATGGTAAAATAATTTTTAAAATCGGTCCAGTAGTTTTTGAGCCTATTCATTACAATCAAACAAACAAACAAACAAAGTTTTCCTCTTTATAATATTATATTATTATTATTATTATTATATTATTATTATATTACTAGCGACCTGCCCCGGCTTCGCACGGGTGCAATGCTGATACTAAATACAATACAGAAAAACTGTTACCTACCTCGCGTCTGAGCCGCGCGGGTACCTTACTCATAGATCTACTCCCCTCCCGCACGCGCACCCCCGCCTTGGTGACGCCCACTTCGGTGCAACAGAAATCGTAATATTTTAATTTCGCCATAACTTCAAAACCAAACGTCCGATTTTAATCATTCAAAGACCAAATATTATCTACATAAACTGTACTTAGTGATGAAATACTTTATTTTGATAAGGATTAATAGCATGAGTAAAATAAACGCGTTTAAATGTAGTCCAAAAAAAAATCAAGATTTTTAAATAAAAAAATGGTTGTTGTGCCTCACTCGACATAGATAGGTATAGTGTGTCCCGGACTTTTTTGTAGATATTTATAAGATCTACAATTAATTAGAACAATTTATGGTTCTATCTTTTATAGTTTAGGCAGCGTACGCAAAATAAGTAACTTTTCTGGTTGATTTTTACACCATGTGTCCTAAAAACCCAAATATCTTACGGAACCCTATTTTTTCCAAAATAAAATATAGCCTATGTTACTCGAGGATAATGTAGCTTTCGAATGGTGAAAGAATTTTTGAAATCGGTCCAGTAGTTTTTGAGCCTATTCATTACAATCAAACAAACAAACAAACAAACATACAAACAAAGTTTTCCTCTTTATAATATTAGTGTAGATATATATTATATATATTATATATTATTATTATTATATTATTATTATTATTAGTGTAGATTAGCGTGTCATGAAGAGATAGTTTACAGCCCGAACTTTACTTTGCATGCTTCGATTTATTACATGGAATATGTCATTGAAAAATTCTAGTCTATTTTCGTATGCGCATCTCTTTAGCAATTTTAAACACAATTCAATACCAATATTGCTCGTCTGAAGTGGCAATAAGATCTTAAGTGAAGTTGCACGTTTTGTAATAATAACGCGAGCGGCCTGTGTAAAGCGCGTGTCATCTTATTATTGGAGGCAGCTCAGAGATCAAAGTGATCTGTATGCAATAATACTGGAGTCGGTACATAGAGTTATTTATGAAAAAGTTTACTTTGGATTCGGAGGCATTAAATATGTAGGTAATTTTAGACCAGGGTCTAAAACTTCGAACAATTTAAAAGTATCTGCTTCGTTAATGCATTTTTTGAGCAAGTGTGTTAAAAAAATATAATTCAACCATCATCTGCCTAGCCCTTTCCCAACTATATTGGGGTCGGCTTCCAGTCAAACCGGATTTAGCTGAATACCAGTATTGTACGTGGAGCGGCTGCCCACCAGACCTCCACAACCCATGAACTGGGTAACACGGTACTCCTTGGCAAGACTGGTGTCAGATTTTCTGACTTTTGACTATCCGTAACGACTGCTAAAGATCTCCAAATGACAGCCGGGTCCAACAGCTTAACGTGCTTTCCGAGGCACGGAGGAAACTCGGTATGTTAAGATGGTGACCCACCCACAGGCCAACCTCAGCAAGCGTTGCTTAACTTTGAAGATTGACTTATGTGGCTGTTATTATTAGCCACGAGCTCCTCCTGAAAAAATATTATTCACATGTAATACGTAAGTGATGATTTAAAGTTATTAGTTTGTCAAACATCCTCAAAATTTTATCACGATATATTCTGAGAAGTAAAAAGAGTACCTACTTACGAGTATTCTAAGAAGTGCAGCTGCATGCAATAAATGCGGAATTACTAAACGGAATGCAAATTTCGAAATTATCCTTAAATATGCAAACTTTTGAAAATCAGACAAAGAATAATTTTGTGACATATTATATATCAAAGGCCACGAGATTAGAGGTTCAGATTTTTTTTCTTTTAATCGGATTTGCAATTGCCATATTAATAAAGGTCAGTTCTTTCGCATCTACTTCTATTTACAAACTTTCTAGCAAAAACAGTTTACAAAGGAAGTACCCAAAGCTGTATGACTTGTAGCTGTATGTAGCTATGGTATCTTTTGGTTATGGTATGATATCTTTTATATCATTGTTCCTCTCAAAGAGAGCACCTGCTATCTAACCTCTTCACCACCCTTGGTTGACTAGTAAAGAATGCCTAAGGCATTAAGTCCGCCTTTGTACCTTTTTGTGCGAAAAGTTTAAATAAACACCAGAAAAATACTGAGGTTATAGATAGTCATGTACGTTCTTTTAAAAACGGACAGTCTTATCGGTAACAACAATGTCTTCCAGACAACCTTTGGATGGATAAGATTATATTAAATTAGCTATGTAGGTACCGAAAAACTATAGGCTAAACATCAAATATCGAATTGAACTTGCGACATAATTGCGCTACAGCCTATCGCTTAGCTGCTGCACCTTTCGTGCAGTCAGTTTTATATTTAACTAGATTTTGCTCGCGACTTCGTACGCGCTAATCTCGTTTTTTCCCGTTCCCGTGGGAATTTCGGGAAATTCTCTCTTAGTACTCCCCTACAGTCCCCAAGGAACCTACAAGCCAAATTTCAGCTTGCCAATGACCAGTATTTTCGGCTGTGCGTTGTCTGCCAATCACTCAGTGAGAGCCTATGCGCACTAGCGATTTAAGTTGGCCGATAGTTGGATCGGTCAGAGGATCAGTGTAGAGTTATATTGCAGTGTGCGCACTTGAAGATTGAAAACTCTATACTGATCCTCTGACCGATCAAACTATCGGCCAACTTAAATCGCTAGTGCACGCAGGCTTTAACGGAAGAATTTATATATTAAGATTGCTTTTAGACTATTTTGTCCCTCTACAGGGCAAAGCCCTCCCTTCTTCCGTTCATTGTCTCGGGCTCTGGGCTAATGGACCACTGCTTTCGATAAGCATCACGCTCGTCCTACCTTCTTCGCGTGGGTCTGCCGCGATGCCACCAATCATTTTCAAGGACCCATATTGTGGTTGCTTTAGTTCATAAATCGTTCGATATGTAGCAGACGTGTCCAGCCCATCCCGATTGAAGCTTTTTGTGTGACGTCCATGTTTGCGTATCTTTTTAAGTGACGTTGACGATTTGTGAAAGAAGATTTTTAATTGTCATCAAAATTCAAAATTCAAGCATTTATTTCAATTAAACCATTTACAGGCACTTTTGAATTGTCAAGGTCGGTCGGTCCAAAAAATTGAAGCTATTTGCACGTTCCAAAGCGTAGATCTCTATGGAGAAGAACGTGCAAGAAACTCCACGGACACTCTTTTAAAAATAATATTTTTTATAAAGATTTATTTACATCGGGTTGAAATTATACATACATGTGAGAACGATGTAAAAGACGAGCAGGATAAAAGCGTCCGGAATAAAAGAGGAACAATTCAAATAAATAATTAAAATCATCGTTGCCTGCAATACAAGAAGCAATGCAGATGTGTTGCCATCCTAGATACAAACCTAAAATATCTCATGTGCCTGTTGTTACACAGGCAAATGAGATATTTCGAGGAGTTTGTTCGAACGAGTCACCGCGGCCTTGATATGCAAAGGATCACGGATGGGTTTTAGTCAGTAAGAGTCTGACACTCCCTTCCACTCCGACCAGAGCAAAAGAAGCCATTTGATGATTTACCATCCCTTAAAATAAAACGCCTCGGTATCTTGGTCTAAGTATTGATGGCATTCTGAATGTGTTGTCAGATAGGTGGGACTCTCCCCTTTTGTGAAGATGGAAAAGTGTTCAGACACACTTGTCCGGATGAACTGGTGTACCATTGCACCTTTCGTTCAATGGTGCACCGGTTTATTTGGACGGGTGTGTTCATTGTTATTCATTTTATTTTATTACTAACATTAGATTAAGTCATACATCTACTAACATTATATGGATTGTTCATAATCTGAAATAAATAATTGAATTGAATTTAAATAAGATGTTGGTGGTACCTATTTCTCCTACTGAACACCTTCACAAAGAGCTCTATAGCTCTCAAAACATAAACAGACTAAAGAATCTCTATCTATTTCTTTCCAGGTGCATTATTCTCCATCAGCGTGTTCAGCAAGCGCTGGGGCTTCCACGACTCAATGATGTGCCTCATTTCCATTGTCAGCAAGCTAGCTGGCTCCATTTTTATAACCTTTGTGCAGACTGACTTTCAAATGTTTATGGGTAAGTATTTAACTCATAGCGAATGAATCAGTGGTCTTATATCAAGCCATCGAGTGTTTTATTACGAGAGAACGCTCAGATGTTCTTCATGATGTGAAGTAAACTTTGCTTATGCATTTTATTGCTTTGGACATTGAAAATCAAATTGGCTGACCATCGTTCTATGAAGAGTACAAAGGATAAAATGACCATGGGTCTACTGCTTCTAGGCAAGCGTGCTCCATCTTTAACCACATCGTCGCTTACCATCAGGTGGTCAAACGCGTGCTTGTCAATAAAATAAAAAAAACGAATTGATGTACTTGTTTGTCCCTCTGTGTAATGTAGAACAGCTTTCGCACAGCGACAATACAGCGCATTGAGTTCCAGGCTTTACAATGAAATTAACAAAAAAATCTCACTATACAGACTAAACAAGCACAATATAATATCGAAGTAGTAAAATGAAAACTTGACTTATCATTATTTTTATTTAATTAAATGAAATGAAATGAAATTTCATGTAGATATTTTACTTGAAACATACACTTTATAATGAATAGTTGCTAATTGTGTACAATTTTTATGTGTCATATTTTAATACAAACAAAGACGGTGATATGTATTAATGTATAAGACGCCTACAACGGTCGACCGCCGACTACCCAAGATACGAGCATGTCTCAGTTTGGGAGTCGTTGTCTTAAAATATAATGCTTCTGTACATTAACTAAAATGAATGAAAATGTTTGTTTCTGAAAACGCTTGTGTACTTTTTGAAGAATAAATTATTTATTTATTAATAGTAAAAAAAACAAGATATTCTTTAGGCCAAGCTTGGTGTAGATGTCAGTACTCCTTCGAGAACCGTCATAGAACTGTTCCTAATTAGTCTGAATGCACAGAAAGACCACGCCTATATGTCCCTATGCAATGATGACTTGTTATAACATTGAGTTATTTCCTTACAGTACCATTGATTGAGATCCTGAACGCGACCACTTTCACATCTCTAAGGTCGATGGCATCTAAGCTGGTACCTAGCGAAGAAATGGGTAAGTGTTTTTCCTGCTTCATATCGGATAAACCACGGTGTAAACATAAAAAAGCCTGAATGGCCATTAATCAAAACTTTAAAAAAAGACAAGGTGATGCGTATAAAAACTAAGTTAAAAAAACTACTTGGTGAATACTTTTTGCATCTTTCTTAGAATTATTTAACATAACATCACGCCGGAATTTTCCTTTAGAATTCTCTGAAATCGGTCGCTAGATAGAGGTAGGTGAACACCTATAGGGCACCATTTTTTTTCAAAGGCTTGTTATCGTCAACCAGTCACGGATCCATAATTCGGCCGGCTATTAAGAAATTCCTATAAATAAATTTCTATCGGAAAAAGACTCAATATATTCTCCCCAAATTAAGAAATTAACCTAGAACCACATGCGTAGTACTGAATACTTGCAATCACTGAACCAACGAAGTAGTCTGTTTAAAAACACTTTTTTTTTTGCTTTCCAGGTAAAATGAACTCGCTCTTCAGTCTGGTGGAGACCCTGGCTGCCCTGATGTTCGATCCCACATACTCGAAGCTATACTCTAATACCGTCACAGTGTACAGTGGCGCTGTCTATGTGTTCAGCTCTCTCATGACGCTTCCTGCGATAATCATGCTCATGTAAGTTATGTTGCCCTGGTACCTGAGGGGCGGATGGGCATTGTTTCTTGACGTATCGTAGGTATTCTACATTACTACCTCTTCCTATATTATTCAGAATGAAGTAAATGGCTTTACTTAGTGAGATAAAAGCGCTAGATTTTTAATGATAAGTAAAAAATATAATTATTGTGGATGGTTTTTGGAAGTGCATGGTTCTGGAGTTATCTCTTGGGGGGTCAATGGTATCTATATAGGTGGATACATCATTTTAAGCTCTCTTATGACACTACCTGCGATCAGCATACTCATTTAAGTTATGTTGCCCTGGTACTTGACGGGTGTTTGGGCGATGTTTTGTGGCATATTGTGCGTTACCCCAACTTTTCTTACCAACGCAAGCTTATTAATAAATAAGAACACGATGAAGTTAATGACAAAACTTATAGTGACACAAAAGCGTTTGATCGTATTCTTAGGAAAAAAGTTGTGGATGTGTTGTGTGAATGTATGGTTCTGGAGACTCTGCCTCTCTTTCATCCATAATTTTAATTCCCTGATGTTCGATGCCACATACTCGAAGCTGTACTCTAACAACGACACAGAGTTCAGTGGCGCCATATATGTGTTCAGCTTTATCATGGCGCTAGTTGCGATCAGCATACTCATGTAAGTTATGGTGCCCTGGTACCTGACTTGACCTGTGGGTGGTGTGTATTGGCGTATTCTACGTCTTCCTATGTTATAACCATACTTATTAAAGTAAATGCCATAACTTAGTGAGAAAAAAGCGTTATATATGGTCTGGAGTTATCTATCGGGGGTCAATGGTATCTAGCGGAGTGTAGGTATATGTCTCCGGAAAATGGAAAACTCTGTAAGATTATAAAATAACTTGAGAGATTGTAAACTTTCGATAAATTGTCAACTAAACATTTGGAATACTGTTTTACGCATCAAAATTTGATACTTTCATTTCGAACTATGAACTGAAATAAAATGGCGACCACACTGGCAAGTTACACTGAATTGTGCCCCACATGAACTCAGTGTAACTCTTGTTGGTGTGTTAATGCTGAGGGTACTGATAACTTGTTAAGACATTCTAGCATTAAACGTTGTGTCAACTTCAGTCTGAGTCAGAAATATGATTGTGTCTCATCTTTCACATCATCTTAAATACTTACAATGACCACACAATGACCGACAATTCCTCTCGGAAACTTCCAACAAATTGAAAACCGAGATAAAGTTATCAAAATGTTTTGATTACTCTGGGAACCAATGAACAAAAAATGATCTTACAGGCAAGAAATGCCATTATACGTAGAAAAATGTCGACTTATGATGTCTTTGCTATGTTAAATTGATGGTAGGTCCGGTAGGTCCGATTTGTTACAGAAGACATATCATAATTTTTTTTTTACAAAAAAAATACTACCCACTTCCAAAAAAAACACTACAAAGTAAAAAATAACTTTAATTTTGGAAGTCGGCTTTTTTGTTAGATTCAGACACCGACTTCTGATATTAAAAAAAAAAAAATTCTTTTGGAAGTTCGTTGTATATTTTGTAAAAAAAAAATATTTTTATTTTTCACGCTTTAGTGATATACCACAGGTAACAAAACCACTGCAAAATTGCAGGAAAGCAAAATACGCGATTTCGTTTACTTGCATGACACTAAACCATCATCTAAGTAAACTAGTTGCAGCTATTTCGATTTAAAATCCAAACTTCCAAACCGATTTTGATAAAATTTAAATGTGACCAATCGAAAAGTATATCCTTTTAGATAAAAGAAGAATTTATCAAATCGACTCATAAATGACGTAGTTATGAGGTAACAAATCTTATAAAAAGAACCGAATTGAGAACCTCCTCCTTTTTGGGAAGTCGGTTAAAATACAAAATATCACACCTATATTTGATCAAAAACCTTCATAATATTTCGTCGCCAGCTGTAGTGTTATGAGTTTTAATAAGAAATCTTGCTAACTAGGATAATTAAAGCTGCTAAGAAATTTCTAATAAAAGAATCTAATGTTTATCAGAATCACAATTATCGAAATTTGCAAAACTATACCAGACCAAATACGGCTTTATTTGAGCATATCACTTAGTCGTTTCACAAAAATTCGTTTCGGTTGCATTTTGGGAAATGTGCGACGGAATTGCATAATTTAATTCCGCCAAGCCCGTTCCATCATCGGACCACAAGACGAACAGCGATGCGCCATCCCGCCCACACGCACATTTTGGGAACACATTCATAGTGCGTACAGCAAAGGAGTGGAATTCCCTGCCGGAGTTTGCGTTTCATGATAGCTACAACCTTGGGGTCTTTAAATCAAAAGTGAATAGGTTACTTCAAGGCAAGCGTGCTCCATCTGAGACCGCATTATCGCTTACCATCAGGTGAATTAGTGGTGAAACGCGTGCCATTAAAAAATAAAAACAGACAAAATAGCTGATGGCCGCGACTTCGCCCGCTCGACAAATTATATACTAAAACCTTCCTCGAGAACCACTCTATCTATTTGTACACAAAGCATGAAAATCGGTCCAGTAGTTTTTGAGTTTATCGCGAACAGACAGACAGACGCGCTCCCTTCAGCTCCGCCCAGAGCGGCAGGAGTCATTTGATGGTTTCCCATCCTTAATTCGGAAAATTTCGGAAGTCGGTGTCAAAATACGAAGAAAGTAACAAAAACACCGACTTCCGAAATTAAAGTTATTTTTTACTTTGTAGTGTTTTTTTTGGAAGTCGGTTGTATTTTTTGTAAAAAGTTTTTTTTATTTTTCACTTTTTAGTGGTGCCCCACACCTAACAACACCACTGCAAAATCGCAGAAAAGCAAAATACGCAATTTCGATTATCAAAGAATCATCTAAATAGTCAAATTCCAGGTATTTCGATTTAAAATCCAAAGTTCGTAACCGATTTTGATATGATTTTAATGGGACCAATCTGCAAGTATATCCTTTCAGATAAAATAAGAATTTTTCAAATCGGTTCATAATTGTCGGAGTTATGAGGTAACAAACATAAAATAAAAAGTAAAAAAAAAAAAAAAAAAAAAAAGATAACCTCCTCCTTTTTGGGAAGTCGGTTAAAAAAAGCAGATAGTTCGCAGATCCTTTTATTGAATTCTTTTTTTTTTACTTGATATGGGTTTGCTCTTAACTGTAGTCTTGGTCAGAGATGACAGAGACAAAGTCTACGATGGAGCGAGCTTACCCAGAAGTAGCCTGTTCACTCTAACTTTGAAAAGATTAGGGTTGGAAGCATTCGGAAACAGACGCAGGCAAAGAGTTCCACTTCTTTGCTGTGCGCATTATGAAAGACGCTTGGAAGCGCTTAGTGCGAGTTGGTGGAATAGCAACAAGGTAGGGTTGGCAAGTTGCAGAACGTCTGGATGTCCGATGGTAGAAAGGGGCTGGTGGGATGAGGTCGTGGAGTACCTGGGTACACTATTAACATTCAAAGCCTATTTCAAGACTAAGTAACAAGCTGAAAAGAAACCACCATTTCGGCGGAGAGGAAGTCACGGTCCCAGCCCCAGCAATGGTAAAATTCTAGGTTGGTAATTCATTTGTTTTATTATACTTTCTTTGTTCCAGATGGTTTTTCGCACAGCACCGAAAAGAATTGGCTGCGAAACGCACAAAATCAAAAGATGTTGAGACTGTGTATGAAATTGTTTCTACAAAAGATGAAAAAGAAAGAGAAAAAGAAGAGATATAAAATTGTTGATTTCTTTTTATTTTATCATACCTTGCTGTATTTTAAGGTGATAAATATGTGACATCAATCGATCATGATGATGTCTGTCGGTCAGGTTCATCCAGTGGCGTAACGTGTTAAGGTGCACTGACGACGTCAACTGTGTTCATTCGATGTTTGTAGACTTCAATCTATGGTTTCGGAGATATACCTCCAATCCATATAGAATTTTGAATAGTTGTCTGAGGTGAAAAATATCGAAAGGCCGGTGTCTAAAGCCCTGTCCACACTACGATTTTTATCCGCGCGGAAATAAATCCACACCCCATCATCGTGTACTCGCGGATTTATTTACCGCCAGTGCGAATACTATTATTCAATGTGGTATAGAATTGCGGAAAAAAAACCACGCGGTGAAAAATCGTAGTGTGGACAGGGCCTAATGGCGCCTGAAAAATTTCATTATCCTTAAACAGTAATTTTACTGTATAAATAAACCATTGCTGTGATTAGGAAATAAGTCACATCTAATCAGGGATGGTGATAATTTGGTTTTATTTTATTTTAATCAGATTCTTTACTTATGTTTTTTTTTAAGTTTATTATAGTTACATATTAATTTAATAATTACGTTTATGCTGTTGGCGAATCTACTTGTATTTAATTTTAAATAAATGAATCAATATACAAACCTTGTTTATTTAGTAAAGTTTTTGGAAAAGCGGATAGAAAATAATAATAATATTTAGTTGGTCAGTTACATTTTCAAGAAATATTGAACTTGTATAATATGCAAAAATATTCTATTGGTAAATTTAAAACATATGAACAAATCATCACATCACTTTTTAATCAGTTTGCTGCCAACCCTGCAGCCACGGTAATATAGATAATATTACCGTGCTGCAGCGAAGTATGTTTTCATTACGTGATATGTATGTACTTAGTATTTCTCAGAAACTTTTAAATAAAAATGTGACTATCGAACTTTTCTATGTTATCCGCATTATGTTTAATTTAACCAAACAAGGTTGTTATGATCTTCACATCTACACTAATATTATAAAGAGGAAAGATTTGTTTGTTTGTTTGAATTGAATAGGCTCCGAAACTACTGGACTGATTTGAAAAATTCTTTCAGTGTTAGATTGCCCATTTATCGAGGAATGTTACGTATATATCATCACGCTAAGACAAATAGGAGCGGAGCAACAATGGAAAATGTGACGCAGATGAAGTTGCGCGGGTCAGCTAGTTCTATGCACTGGGAAAATAATATTTTATTAACATTGAATCCATTGCAAGAAACATCTAGAAGCGGTAGTAAAGGGGCATTAAAAGAAAGTCTTAGGACGAAGTGATTTGGAAAGAGTGAAAAAAAAAAATGCATTTAGGGTCCTGGAGTAGCTACCGCGTACAGGAAGATGGAGAGTTTAAAGGCCTCCCAGCTACTTTGCAATGGTGGCGACTTCTCGTGACCAGCCCTGGTCCAATTCCGTAACTGGACCAGGGCTGGATACGAGAGGTCGTCGCCTATCATGCCCAACCGTCATGCCAGCGAAGGAGGAGGCGGGACGCGTGGGAGCGAGGCAATCCTCACGTCCTAGCCGCCGCAGATGACGCGCTGGGCGTCCAGGACGATTCCCGGCCACCGAAGGATGGATAACTCGCCGTTAGATAAGGAGCAGGCCTGGGCCTACGACACGTATAGTCGTCAGTCAGCTAGCGCCAGTGCCTGTCAGGGGTGCGGGGTTATTCGAAAGCATTACCGCGGTCTTAGAAGGCAAAGGGACAAGGTCTTCCGCTCTGGGCGGAATGGGAGGGAGTGTCAGACTTTTACTTACTAAAATCCACCCGTGTTGGTGGATTTTAGTTAGTAAAAGTCTGACCAGTGTTTTTGAAGGACTTGGCATAGCTCTACCTCAGATTAAAGACGTCCTACTGCTGAATATATCCGTCTCCTCGCTTCACTGCAACGACTGATGACACATTATTACACACCTGAGGCTTTAGACAAAGTGCCATTTTTTCATTCTTCGTCCATTGTCTTCGACAGCGTTTATCTATCTCATAAATTTTTTAAGTTCGCCATTTTTGATTTTGGCTTTCACCCGTGTTGGTGGATTTTAGTTAGTAAAAGTCTGAAACTGCCTCCCATTCCACCCAGAGCGGGAGATGTCATTTCATGATAATGCAGTCCACAAAAAAAGCAACTTGCTGCAATGAGAAATCGAACAGCTAAGAATATTGTGATAAAATAAAATAACAGTAAACTTCGAACATTAATGTTCTTCTTGTGAGTGTGTGTCCGGAATTTTTACAGTTAGTTATTAGTTGCGGAATTTGTTCGAAAGAGTCACCTGGGACTTAAGAGCGTAGACGGGCTGCGCGAGAATTGAAAAATAGGTATTTGAAGAAACTATTGCCGTCGCGCTGGGCCCTAGCAAACGGGCGGTGTCAATGTGTGAGTGAATAGTCTGTATTTGTGTGCGTAGCTCAGTAGCGCGCACCTGCCGCGCGCCCGCGCGCCCGTCTCGCGCCAAACTTACTTATTAGACATTTGCGGACTTTTACGGACTTGATTCTTTTCTTCACTGTTTTGACTCGGATTGTGCCGGATTTGAATAAGTATTTGTCTACGACTGTAGAAAAATCGTGAGTATTATTTTAATTGTAAATAAATTTTATCATTCATCTGTTACTTACCCCCTTCAAATCGACAAAATATTTAAAATAATTGAATTTTGTTTGATAAAATGTAAATTTAATAATAATTATAATCATACTGCAATAATTTTTGTTTCAGGTAAACCCTTTTTCTTTAATAATGGGTGGAAGAAAAGGGAATAAAAACGTCTATTCTTGAATTCTAAGAGAAAAAGACACCATTTACGTATAAAACGGAAGATTCATTTTACACCGTGTACAGTACCATCTAAGTAATTTAATTTTCATATAGTATTATGGTCAAAGGGGCGTGATCGATTTTCAATAGCATGGCGTGATTCTACCCCAAATGGTCCTTGTCCGGCGCTTTGTTTCCAAACATAAAAAAAAACATTTAAAATAAAATTTATTGGAGGTAAACGTGTCAATTACACGGCCAGAGGTTCCTACCAAGCACGATGCTTTGGTACGGCTCTATCACGGAACCACCGCTATACATTCACGCCTGTCAAATAAAATCCAGGGTTGTAGCCCTGGCAAATACACAAAGAAAAAAAAAGAAAAATAGAAGAAGAGAAATATTATTTAGTATATATTAGCGTCATATTTTTTTTTGTATTATTTATGTATTGTATGTTATATTTAAAGTTTATTGTTTTATTTTATTATTTTTACACACGTGTCTACATCTCTTTTATTTGGCTGTCCTTTCGCAGGTGTGCTGGAAGAGATTTCATTAGAAATAAGCATAACCTTTGTACATATTTTCCGTCTCCTTTTTTTTTGTTATCTACTTGTGTGTGTGTGTGTGTACATAAATTGTTAAATACATAAATAAATAAAGAAGTTCATTGAAAGATAAAGGCGATTAAAAGTATATCTATAATGAACAACGCCGAAAGAGAATCGTCGACGATAGATCATGTAAAAAACGAAGAATTACTGGACCTGACAAAAATTACGGTCGACTAGAATTAGAGCCTAATAAGCAATCAGAAATATTTGAGGAAAAGAAAAAAACATTTGTTTCTGGGCTAGAACTATCGAAAAAGAGTGCTGAAGAACTTGAACGTAGCACGATTGGCCAGAGTGGTAATGAATTGTGGGCAATAGAGGGGCACAAGCGTATCACGGCGTCTGGCAAATTATGTAAACTGCGTAAAAAAACATCAGTTGCGGGTTTATTAAGATCTTTGTTATATTCGCAATTCAAAGGCACTCCTGCGACAAACTACGGAAAAGAGAAAGAAGATGAAGCAGTAACTGAATTTTCAAAATAACTGGATCCGTAGTCAAGTGCGGGTTGTTTATCGATAGCAATAAAAGCTTTTTGGCTTTTTTTATATGTACATAATTATTAATTATTATATAACTTTTGTATTATTTCAAATCCCACAAGCACCTCTACTGCTTCTTTGGCATAAATATTAAGAACTAGCTTTTGCCCGCAGCTTCGTTCCCGTCAACTTACTAACTACCCTAACTACCTAAAAAAATAATTAAAAAAAAAAACTTATAATCCTAGTCCGGACGACGGCTAATCCAAACACGCAAAAAATATAAAAATCGGTTCATCCGTTCTTGAGTTATAAATAGTGTAACTAACACGATTTTCGACTTCCTTTAATATAATAATTATATAAATTTAAATTTTATAATTTAAAGTAAATAATGTCATGTCAAAAGCAGAATATTACACTAAGCATTAGAGTGCGAACTTTAGGCACGTATTATATGGTTACGGTTTGTATTTTTGCAAGAGACACTTCGCTAAAGTTCATTTCAAATAATATTTAATTGTCAACCGTAAAAATGTCATTGAATTGTTACTTCGATGTCTCTTAAAAAATAAAACATAATTAGCATCATATTTCACTGTCCAGTAAATCAGTATAGGATAAACGTCGATATCGACTGACATCACTATGTTATCGATAAAAACTTCGACACTAGTCACTTCCCTAATTGTGTACGTATTAGTCTAACCCTCCCTCACCTCTCGTCTTCCCCCGTACAGTGCGATAGGGACAACTGCAGCTCAGAACGATTTTACCTACAAAAAACCATGAGCGATCAACGTTTCGTATTCCCCTGTTTTCTCCTCGAAACCTAGGCCGATTAAATTATATTTGGTATCAAAATTTAAAGGAAGAATAGATCTATGCCCCTATTACTTGTTTTTATCTTAAAAACTTTTCAAATTTCTTTGGTAGGCGTCTGATTACGTAGGTAAAAATGGGGCATTTTTTTAGGTTTTTGGAAGGTTATATTTATTTTTGTAATAATTTAAAAAAAAAAAAAAAATGACAGGGGCATGCCTATAATAGACCTTGATTTTTATAAATAAAAACGATTACTCTAGAGGCATTATCCAGGGAGAAAATAGGGGAATACATTTGTATGGAAAAATGCAGCCCGTCTACGCTCTTAAAGAGCATTTGGATGAATACGAAAGAGAGCGATTGATTGATAATATTCCATCCTAAAAAAACCTGTTGACTAGTATTTATAGCGCTTGATGTTTACAATTTTAATTAATTCATGCATATTTTGTCGCTTTTTTGCCCGCGAAACCACACTCAAGGTAAATCAGTCTTCGAACGGCCACAACAGTAATTTGTTGTCAACAGAACCGAATACTTATGTAATTTATAATATTTTCATGTAAAAAATTGTTTATCAAGAAATCACAGCCAGTTGGTGGCTAAAAACCTGTTATTTGGCTATTTTATTAGAGATGCTACTTGTCTTCGTTTTTAGTGTGAACATTGTCGGTGATTCGTTTTTCGTCAATTTTGCTACTTTGTTGTGATTGTTAGTTATATGACCACAAAATTGCAAAGCTTGATGTGAACAGACTCCTTCTGGGTAAGCTCGCTCCATCGTCAACTTTGTCTCTGTCATCTTTGACCTATGTAGACTTGAGTTAAGAGCAAACCTATCTCAGAAAAATAAACTTTTTACAAAAAAATACAACCGACTTCCAAAAAAAAAGCTACAAAGTAAAAAATAATTTTAATTTCGGAACTCGGTGTTTTTGTTAGTTTTTTCGCTATTTTGACACCGACTTCCGATTTTGAAAAAAAAAAATGGGACCAATCTGCAAGTATATCCTTTCAGATAAAAATTTTCATTTTCAGAACAATTTTTTTTCAAATTGGTTCATAATTTATTGTCGGAGTTATGAGGTAACAAACATAACACAAAAAAACATACAACCGAATTGAGAACCTCCTCCTTTTTGGGAAGTCGGTTAAAAAAAGAGCTAAACTGGCTGTTATCTTGCATTACCGCTAATGAGGAGACGAGTTGATAAAAAAATGATAAAAATGCTTGGTTAAATGCTGGTCTTGCTCCACAGCCATAGCCGCATGGATCCACTATATAGTTTTTTAGTTTTTTTTTATATTTAAAATTTGGAAGTAATGCTTACCCTTTTTTTGTTCTCCTATAGTATAATGTACTTATTTATTCTTTCTTTGCAATATTGAATTGCTAAGAAGTAAGTTACGCATTCAAGCAGTTTCATTTTGTTTTTATTTTTCGTTTTTTAGGTACTTGGCCATTGAAAACCATAGTTTTGTAGTAAAGTAGATTCATTTTTTCAAATGTTTGTAAATGTGAGTACTATGGAACCATTTGCATATGTAATTAATTTAAGATTTTGTTTATTAAACTTGTTTGACATGAACGAGCGTGGCAGTTGAGAGCTTGTCATGCTCACACAAACGTCTCGCTGATGGTGGCGCGTGTGTTGGATCATTTGGTTCCCTTCAAATCAAAATGGTTGAGCTAGATGGTGCTGATACACGCGTCATGTTCGTGAACGGGCGCCGTCAGTTGAGACTGGTCATCTCTTACCTGCCACTGGCTTATTTTATAATCTGTATTGCTTTTTGAATTGTTTTATATACTTTCTTGTTCTTTGCATTGTCCTCACATATAGAAGCGATCAAAGATAATGTTACCATGATTTTTGTATTAAGTACATCAATTGATTTAAAAGAGTGTCCGTGGAGTTTCTTGCACGTTCTTCTCCATAGAGATCTACGCTTTGGAACGTGCAAATAGCTTCATCTTTTTTTTTGGACCGACCGACCTTGACAATTCAAAAGTGCCTGTAAATGGTCTAATTGAAATAAATGATTGAGTTTGAGTTTGAGTTTGAGTTGAGAAGTTGAGAACTTGCTCTGCAAACACAACTTGATAAAATGGAGTAATATGGACCGGTGTGATGCAGCTGTTTAGACCATAAGCCACACATTTGAGTGCCCTAGGTACACCTGCGCTCCATCTTCAACAATGAATTCTACCGATGATGCACTTAAGGCCGTACCTTGACCAAATAACCTTGAGCATTTTTTCCCTCATTAATAGCGCAAGAGATACAATAGCGAATACGCTCAAAATGTTGAATAAAATCGTTATAAAATCTGAAAAAAAAAATTCTACCAAAATGTTCATAATTAAATTGCTTATCCATTATTGTAAGCTTGTACAAAATCAAAACAATCGTTATTTTTCGAGAAGATGCATGTTTTCAGCAATTATTTCTCATTTCTGTAGTTTCGTTGTGAGGAGATTACTTAAACATGTACTTAGTCATAAAAAATAAAAATCTACCATTTTGAAGCCAAGATTATGTAGAAATTTAATGTATTTTTCATAAGTTGATATTTCTTTTGGATAAAGAGTATATAGCTCCAAAAAAATGCACAAAAAACGGCTAGCGCTGCGTTTTGCTCGGGGACGTGCCTAAATAACGCGAACGTATTGGCCCGTTTGACGGCGACAGCTCTGACGCGTCACATTATTGGTTCGTGAGTCAATGCTCATCGACTATTGGGCTTGCAAGTTTGCCCACCGTACATTGGCGAGATCACCCCGCTGCATTCATTTGTGCTCAAGAGTCGAGGCAAGCTACTAAAGCTACCTTCTGGGTGTGAACGCTCTAAGGAGTTCTTGAACATCTTCCTGGCCTTGTCACATGTTATTGGCCCCTTCTTTTTTGTTGTTGTTTGAATTGAGTTTGCTCTTGACTCTAGTCTTGGTCGGAGATGACAAAGACAAAGTGAGCTTACCCAGAAGGAGCCTGTTCACTCCAACTTTGAAGAGATTAGGGTTGTAAGCGTTCGGAAACACAGACGCAGGTGTAGAGATTAACCCTCTTTCTCCCTTAGTGGAGGTCGGCCGCTGCAACATGTTTTTGGAAAGATGGATAGACTGGCTTTAAAAATGCTTTGCTTTTGCTTTGTTTAAAAATACTCATATACACAACGTGTTACAGTTACATTTTACAGTGTACGTTTTGTCGAGTCAACATAAATCTATGGGCATTCGATTTTTTTTTACGATTTCAGTGTTGGTTCTAGTAAAAGTTGTCCGTAACGATAAATACAATGACCCCTTAAAAGGTATTGCGTTTATTCTGTTACACGTTCTATAAAAGGCGGAGAATCAGCTGTAATCTCTCTTCGTAGCAAATTGTTAGGTACATGTGTAGCGGTGGACTTCGAAGGATTGGAAGCTGGCGAAAAGAAATGCTATTGTTCAACTAGTTCATCTATTTGGCGTAGGAATGCGCTTAACACTTATGTCATAGAATGTACCGATGAACAATGGATTTAAACAACATCGTCTGATCTGCAGTCATTTGTTTGTTATTGTAGAGAACAATAGATGAAACAACGTTAAATGTGGTTGCTGAATTGTAGCACCGAACACACTGCACATGTACTGCATACTAACATTTTCGAGTAATAAAGGTATCCCTCAGGATCCGATTGAATTAAGAAGAAACTAGAACATTTAGGTCCTCGTTTTGCAGTTGGTTTATTTGATTTATGAATTACTAGTTGATGCCCGCGGCTTCATCCGCTTGACAAATTTTATACTAAACCTTTCTCGAGAACCACTCTAACCGTTGGTGAAAATAGCATGAATATTGGTGCAGGAGTTTTTGAGTTTATCACGAACAGAGAGACAGTCAGATGCAGCAGAGGACTTTGTTTTATAGTATGTAATAATGATGTTTCTACTAGTTTTTGCCCGTGACTTGGTACACACATAACCCATTTTTTCCCGTTGCCTTGGGAATTTCTGGAAATCCTCTCTTAGGTACAGTCGCCAGCACATCAAGCTACAACTATCTGTGAAATTTCTTTGTTCGATTTTCTACTTTAGTGCAAAATTTATTGGGTTCAAATTTGATTGGGAAAATTTGACAGTTTCGGAAAGCCTAATGTGCTGGCGACTGTACCCTACACTTCTGCTGGAGTCGCGGGACTATTCGAAACAGATACCGCGGCTCCGGAACACAAAGGGCACATTGGATGGGTATTAGTCAGTAGAAGTTTGAAGCTCCCTCCCGCTCCGCCCAGAGCAGGAGAAGTCATTGGATGATTTCCCATCCCTTAAAAAAAAGATACCCTACACTTCCAAAGGAACCTAATTGTCAAACTTCAGCTTTCTACAATCAGTAATTTCAGCTGTACATTGTCTGTCACTCACTCGTAGTAACGGAAGAATTTTATGTATTAGGATGTAGAACACTGGAGAATCTTGTGGCTGTAATCATAATGGTACTTATATTTTATGTTTTTTCCATAGTTAGTTTTCCGAATTAAATCAGCAAGTACTGCACGTCGTATAATGTCATCTATTTGAAGCCATACAAATCGTACAATACTATCAAAAATTATAACTCATAGCCAATTTGCTAGCGACAGTACAAGTAAAATTAGTAATTTTAGTAAAATAACAGTATTAGTTACGGTCAAACGTATCTAGACATGTGAAACAAGAGACCTTTCACACGTCCAGATGCGTCTAGAGGCTAGATGCAACAACGACGTATGTCGCAACGAAATGCGACATATGTCGCTGTTGCATGTCGTTAGTACAGACGCCCGTCTGTCAAATTTCTTGGTTACATTTTCAACTTTAATGCCATAGATATAGGGTTCCGATTTGACTGGGAAAATTTGTCAGTTTCGGATAACCTGATGTGCTGGCGACTGTACCTACCGCGTGAACTTCAAAAAACACCACGAAATATAACATGAATTGAACATAAAATTGTTACGGTCTATGATAGGCAACTATTTGAGTCGGTCATTCGACAAGGTCTGAAAATTATACGGGACAAGATGATGCTGACCGACGATTAAAAATGTTGGCAGAGTGAGCTACTAGTGGCAGTGGTGGCTGAGTGTGGTGTGTGAGTGAGTACCCACTCACTCAGGTGATTCTGCACGCCGGTCTATTCTGTTGACATTTGACAGTGTTCACTTAGGTGCAGTGAACGACAAGTGAGCTTTCATTCCATCTTGTTTGTATGATTTGACAGCTCACTTCGTGATCACTTCACCCACGCCTTCACTTCGATATGTTTACAGAATCGACTGGCTGTAAGCATGTCGAAGTGAACACTTAGGCGAAGTGAACGACAAGTGAGCTGTCAAACCATACAAACAAGATGGCATGATAGCTCACTTGTCGTTCACTCCACCTAAGTGATCACGGTGAGATGTCGACAGACTCGACCGGCTGTAAACATGTCGAAGTGAAAACATTAGTAACGTGAACGACAAGTGAGCTGTCAAACCATACAAACAAGATGGAATGACGGCTCACTCGTCGTCCACTCCACCCGAGTGTACACGATGTCGACAGAATAGACCGACCATTTACCTTTCCATTTTATTTTTATGGATTGACAACTAGTAGGGGCTACTCTCTAAGCCCGAAGTCCGTAGTTTCGGGCTTAGTTGTGGGCGTATTCTACTACGTATCACCTACGGACTTACGATTAGTCCCGAATCCGAACTAAGAATGAATGACTACAGGATTTTACAGGAACTATTAAACGGTTTCTTAGTGGTTAGGTAATACGGAGTAGAATACGCCCGCAGTGTTCTTGTGATAAAATATGTCTCTAATAGGCTTGTGTCCTGAAAAAATCTAATTAGTCTCTCAGTTAGATTATCAAAAAATATTTGATCCATATTTTTCTTTTATTACGGGAACCAAAATTGAACAAGGTTACGACGCTTTTAAAATTCTTAATACGTCACGCCCTGGCTTAATTTTTAGCGGGTCGTGACGTCATGAACCCCCACTCCCGAGTTTTGATGCGTTTTATCTTTGTCAATATTCATTGATTTACAAAAGCTAAAAATAAGTACTTGTCCATTATTTTTCAAAACTCTAACTGACGGAATAGATAGTTTTGTAATTTGTGGATGGTGGAAACTAGCCTATTGTTAAAATTTCTGTTTAAAAAGTTATGGCCAAATAACTGGATCTGAGTGATCCAGTTATTTGCCTATTGTTAAAATTTCTGTTTAAAAAGTTATGGTCAAATAACTGGATCACTCAATCCACACACCTCACGAAAATGCCATGACACATATTTCCGAATGCTCAGTCTTCCCGGTCTTCATTGTAATTTCAAATGTTAGTAAAGTATTTGTAAAAGCTATTTACAAATTTTCAATTAATTTGAACACACAACACACACACACACACATAACTGTATACCCTCGTTTCATAATATTGTTTAAACTCACAAACATGATTGATAAAAGATTATACTCATTTGTCTCAAATAGGCTTGTGTCCTGAAAAAATCTAGTCCGTCAGATTGATTATCAAAAAATATTTGACCCGTATTTTTTCTTTTCTTCCGGGGACCAAAATTGACGAAGTTACGACGCTTTAAAAATTCTCAATACGTCACGCCCTGGCATAATTTTTAGCGGGTCGTGACGTCACGAGCCCCCACTCCCGAGTTTTGATGCGTTTTGTCTTTGTCAATATTCATTGATTTACAAAAAGCAAAAAATACGTGTCCATTATTTTTCAATACTCTAACTGACGGACTAAATAGTTTTGTAATTTGTGGATGATGGAAACTAGCCTATTGCAGGTTCAATTCATGGCTCTGTGACCTCTACTTTCTATACGGATTTGTTTATTCTAATTCTTTTACAATTTACTAGTATCTATTATGATTCGTCATCGGATATTCGGCGGTGACCACACGAGGCGCATCTCTATTCACCTATGAGCTACCTTCGACAGTGCGTGCACAATATTTGACCGAGTGGAACGTGGTGGCTGTTATGAAAGCGTAAGTTTATTGTGTACATTATAAATAGTATTCTATTCTATTCGTAGTACAGTGCATTGTTAAATAGAATAATAGAAAAATGATGCAAGTAATGCGTCAATGAAGTTTTATTGGTGTTAGTCAAAAATGCCTTATTAACATGCAAGACAGCAATATTAAAAAAAGCCTCTCACATCCGTTCCGTACCATATAATTTTGACTTTATTTTTATTATTTGTCACCGTGGCAATAGAAATATACACACTGAACATTTTAGCTAGGCTGTCTACGTACTTATAAGGTTTTTGAGATTGTTTTATTAGAGAAAAAAAATGAGTACTTATATCAGTTTTGTAACAGTATATTTTTCGGCAGAAACAAAAAAAATCTTTTCATTTTCTCTAACATTTGATTACGGAACGTGGCGTAGGTCATGCTGGTATATTTATGTAAAATAGTGTATCGTAACGGTGTTTTCAAATACAATTAACCGGTTATAGGTGGTGACCTCGTGTTGATCCATCTATCGCTCAACCTTTTTTGCTATGAGTCTCTCTTTCCATTCTTTTCTTTGTGGTTTCTTCTGTAAAAGTCAGATTGGTAGTCGCTTCATGTATTTTACTGGTAGTATTCAGTTGCATCCAGTTACATTAAAAACGAACCCCAAATTGTTGGGGAAATGTAGCCTGATGCTCCTTCTGTGATAAACTTAAATATTACAGTTTTATTTATTTAGACTTTATGCACAGTAGTGGTACATGGGCCGACTTAATGCAACAAGGCATTGTCTACCAGTCAACCTTTGGGTTTAAAGCAAAACACACACACACACACACACACACACACCCTGACATACACATACACAGATGCCAGCACATCATCCTACAACAATCTGTCAAAATTCTTCAGTAGATTTTCAACTTTATCACGACAGTTATAAGGTGCAAGTTTGATTGGGAAAATTTGACAGTTTCGGATAGCCTGACTTGCTGGCGACTGTACAACAAAAAAATAAAAATAAAATAAAACCGTTTACCTAACCGTATGTTAGGTTTTAATAGAACCGTTTTACTAGCTTTTGGACTCGACTGCGACTTTTTTAATCCACATACGTCAACACCTAAGTGTGTATTTTGTTTTGGTGTCATAGTGTGCTAGCTGACAAGTGATAAATGTTTTTTTTTTTGTGTCATGTATTAATTACTTTGCATACTGGTTATTGTAAAATTCTAGTTCCTAAAACGTAACAGACAGATGTGTTGCTGGGGAGTTTGTTGGCCACTTCTTCTTCACAGCTAAAACACTAGGAAGTGGTGACGGGCGGGCGTTTTGGGGGAATGTCTTTTGTAAAACTTGACGTTCAAAAAGTGCCACCAGGCACTGCCTAGGCATTCTCTAGTACATTTTTAACAGAAAATTTGGTTTAAGAACCTTCTAATCAATATTTAACTCAATAAAAGTTCAGAAATTTCCTACTCAAGTCAATTGAAGAGTGAATAGGTTTCTTCATCTCTTTCCATCAGAGTGACAATTCTACTAATTTTCACATTCACATGCCAATGCGAAAGTTGTTTAAAAATTTGTAGAATTGGCTATCAGGTAAGATTAAGGTAACAAGCCTTTACCTCGTCTAATATAAGAAAAACAGAACTCTAATATGATCTGTCAAGCGCGAATCAATAATTTAAACCACTACTCTACCTACCCACAAAATCACGTTGCCAATAAACATCGAGTCGCACGAGCATGCCCGAATAGTTCCGAAGTATGACCCCAAATGTCCAGCCGCCTCACAAACGGCAAGTAGGTAATTGGTGGATAAAACCGAATGGAATGAACATTCAATGGAGTACTGTACCATTGTGCACATGTTTCCCGTTTAGTTCTTAAGTAACACGTGAGTTACCTGGCTGGATGGAGACGGAAGGTGTTGTGACAAGGTTAGTTTTTTAGTCATCGCTGCATATTATAAAACAAAGTCCTCCGCCGCATTTGTCTGTCTGTTCGCGATAAACTTAGGAAATAGTGAACCGATTTTCATGCTGTTTTCACCAATGGATAGAGTGGTTCTCGAGCATTGATATATATATATCAATGTTCTCGAGGAAGGTTTTTGTATATAATTTGTCAAGCGTGCGAAGCCGCAGGCATCATGATAGATGGTGACGGGCGGGCGTTTTGGGGGACTGTCTTTTGTAAAACTTGACGTTCAAAAAGTGCTGGCCCTCAGCCTAATTTGAATAAATGACTTTTGAATTTTGAATTTTTGAATTTTGAATTAGCTAATGTTAAATAAAAGGTTAGGTCGTTCAGACAAGAGTATAATATACTCAATTTCAACATTTTAAATCGCAGGTAAAGCAGTATTTAAAAATCCGCTCACTTGCGAATCGGAAGTTCACACTAAGGGTTCCGTACCAAAACTAATAAAACACGAATCTTGTATAGGAGTTCCCTTTATTTATTAATAGCTGATGCTTCACAAATTATATATTAAAACCTTCCTCGGGAACCACTCTATCCATTGGTAAAGAAACAGCTTCAAAACAGCGGTGCAGTAGTTTTTGAGTTTATCGCGAACAGACAGACAGACAGACTGACGGACGCTGTGGAGGACTGTGTTTTATAATAATATGTAGTGATTTAATTAAATTTTTCTTATTTGTTGTTATAGCGGCAATAGAAATACACACTCTGTGAAAATTTTAACTGTCTACCTTTTACGGTTCTTGAGATGCAGCCCGCTGATAGACAGACGGATGGAAGGACGGACAGCGGAGGCTTTACATGGATCCGTTGGTTCGTTTATGGGTACGGAACCCTAAAAAGTGTGACAGATCATATCAGCAGTAGGTGCAATAGAGACCATAGTCTATAACATTGTGGATAATATAATATAGGCTACTATCAGAAGTTCAAAACTAAAAATTATTAGTCTATGACTTTGAACATCGCGTATGAATAAAAAAAACATACAATACGTTCATCTACCCATGACGATGATAATGACGTTATGGGAAGATTAACATTTTGTTTTAGAACAACCAAAAATTTGAGAAGATTTAAATTTCGCTTCATAAAAACTTGTATGTAGGTTTTAGGTATTGTTGATGAAGCCTAACATGTAACAAAATTTGGTTAATTAAGAAACAGCCATACATTATCTCGTAAACTATCTTTTAGCCGCGTCGTATTCGTATGCGTACCTATATCTCGTTTTTAGGGTTCCGTAGCCAAATGGCAATGGCTCTTATAAATTCGTCATGTCTGTCTGTCTGTCTATCCGTCCGTCACAGCCACTTTTCTGCAAAACTATAAGAACTATGCTGTTCAAACTTGGTAAGTAGATGTTTTTTGTGTACCGCTTAAAGATTTTCACACAAAAATAGAAAAAAAAAAACAACAACAAAAGAGATTGCCCATGAACAGTACTCTTGATAAATTACTTGTGTCTCAAAACCTTGAACGGCATGAAATATTTAAAATAAAAATATATTTTTTAAAAAGATTTTGATTGATATTTAAAATGGCATAGTTTTTTGAAAAATAATTAGTACTTTTATGTTTCCGACGTTATAGTACGCCATGTTTTACTACCGACTGTCAATACTAGGGATGTCCATTTTTTCTAATGCGGGTAATGTGCGTACCTACCTACATAAAGTAAAATGATGTCGATTTTGTATTGATTGTTCAATCTTTTATTGTTAAGTAATAACTGAGTTCTAAATCACAAGTTGTTGCTGGCATTATCAATATCAGTGGTTGTAAACGGCGACATCGGCGCTAAGTTGTATTTGTGAAATACCACTGGCTGGTTTACGGAAATAGATCAAAAATCGATATTTCATCAGTATGGGTACAACCTTATTTGACGTTTATTGCGCGTCTATCATATTTTTGCAATACAATACTGTTATTTCTGCTGGTTTTGGTACGTTGTGCTTCGAGTCGAGCCTTTTAGTTCCTCCGTTACTGTTGCCAACCCATTGTAAATAAACATATTTTTAACGCCACTGCACCGTGTGTATTGTTTATTACTAAAAGCCGGACTTTTTGAGTTGTGATCATGGCGAGTGCGACTGTGATGCAATGTCTCAACTGCTCTTTGAGATTAACGCCACTTAGGCGCAGACACATGTTGTCGGAGATTCCGAATAACAACATGAACATTTTACGAGTCTGGATCTCACCAACACCGGTAAGAATGCATATTGTATTTTTAACGTAGTAGGATTTTTTTTAGTTAGGAACTGCGCTTTATGTTTACGCACCATATAAGAAATCTTAGAGGACACAAGTACAATCCATGTCTGTGTGTTAGTTCCTCACCTCAACGTTGGGTTACCGGATTGTAACATAACCTATATAGGTAGAAACCTTCTACTGATGTGTTGGTAATAACTAACTTATTTACTAGGATTGTTTTTTTCAATCACTTAAGTGTATTCGAGGATATGAATGAATTGTGTGTAGTATCATTTAAGATTGCAGGTGCACAGAATTTTAGTATTGGGAACTAATAATTATTTAGTAAGAGGAAGAATAAAATCGAGGCATGTGTCTATTAGAACATATTATAGTTATATTTTAGTAAATAAAGATGAAAATGTAAGAGATACATTAGGCGCTATAGTAGGATACTATTGTTCTTGCCTTGTGGGAAAAAGAACTGTAGGTTGCTGTGTGCATGTAATGTGCATAATGTGGTATTTGAGCTGGGCACGCTATGACAATGTTAGTGTTCCAGCACTATTTTTGGATAACATATTTTTAGAAGAATAAAATACAAGTTTAAGAAATAATCATTCTTTTATTTGTTGTATTTGGTGTTGTGTGTTTTACCTTCCCTCTCTACTTACAAAGACCATTTCATGATACCTACCCCATCTATGATTTGAGTAGGATCTAGACAATAACACTGAGCGATTGACTATTTTAGTAATGATTTCTTCCATGCTTTGCAATTTCATGAAATGAGATTTAAAAATGCGCATAATCTAAATCAGTAAGACTTGGTGAGGTAAAACGTTACAGATTTTACACAAATTATACTTCAAAGATACCAAGCTCACCCGTAAACCCAATCAGACCCTTTTAAATAGCTTTTTTCAACTAATTTTTGGTCGAACATAACCTCAAAATGGTAATTTCATTTTCGTAAATATCTCAGAAATGCCATTGTAGTTTGTGTTAAATCTTTTGAGGTAGTATTTAGACATGCCATCAAGTATTTTAAAGATGATTTTATGAAGACACAACAATGTTAAATTGAGTACATTTGTCCATAGTGCAGTGGGCATTCTCCTTTTGGGGGTCCCCATACTTAGAACTGAAACACAAAAATTTTTTTTTCATCAAACTCATACGTGTGGATCTATGGATAGGTCTTCGAAAATGATATTGAGGTTTACTGAATAGTTTGCGCGAGAGACACTTCCAAAGTGGTAAAATGTGTCCCCCCCTGTAACTTCTAAAATAAGAGAATGATAAAACTAAAAAAAATATATGATGTATATTACCATGTAAACTACCAGCGAAAATTGGTTTGAACGAGATCCAGTTAGTAGTTTTTTTTTAATACGTCATAAATCGTAAATCGCTACTTTTGCTTATAAATAATACCTACAGGTTTGTACGGAACCCTCGGTGCGCGAGTCCGACTCGCAATTTTCCGGTTTTTTCCTGTTCCCGTAGAAATTTCGAGAAATCCTCTCTCAGTGCTCCCCCACACTCCCCAAGGAACAAACATGCCAAATTTCAGTTTTCTACGACTAGAAGTTTCAGCTATACGTTGTCTGTCAGCCACTCAAACATTCACTCGGTAACGGAAGAACGAAGTTAAAGGAAAATAGCTCTTTTCATTCACGTGTCATTGAAGTTTGTCAGCATTTTTCAAATAACCGTGTAACCATAAATGATAGAGTTTTGTCTTGCTGATAAAAATAGATCTTCCAATTACCTTGTTCACTTGTGTGGGTATGATTACCGCCTACCGATGTCCAGTCATGTTCCGACTCCAATCAGTACCTCAGCGGTTCAGTGCGTTGCGGAATTTGTTCAAAAGAGTCACCGCGGTTCTGGAACGCAAAGGGTATTTGGAAGGGACTACTCACACTTATTCAAAGGGAAGGGACTACTCACACTTTTTCAACGCTTACGCACTTATTTTGTTGAACGATTTTGGTCATACTTGTATAGTTCTGCTGCTATCATCCGCGTACAGCGTCGTAAGAATGAGAAGGCGGCAGCGACAGAACAGCGCTGAACTCTATCTATAGCATTCGCATGATGATAACACATTTGTCCTCATTTTATTAACCGACTTTTCAAAAAGGAGGAGGTTATCAATTCGGTTGTATGTTTTATTTTTTTTTTATCTTTGTTACCTCATAACTCCGACAATTATGAACCGATTTGAAAAATTCTTGTTTTATCTGAAAGGATATACTTGCAGATTGGTCCCATTTAAATCATATCAAAATCGGTTACGAACTTTGGATTTTAAATCAAAATACCTGGAATTTGACTATTTAGATGATTCTTTGATAATCGAAATTGCGTATTTGGCTTTTCTGCGATTTTGCAGCGGTGTTGTTAGGTGTGGGGCACCACTAAAAAGCGAAAAATAAAAAACTTTTTACAAAAAAATACAACCGACTTCCAAAAAAAAAAACACTACAAAGTAAAAAATAACTCTAATTTCGGAAGTCGGTGTCAAAATACGAAGAAAGTAACAAAAACACCGACTTTCGAAATTAGAGTTATTTTTTACTTTGTAGTGTTTTTTTTTGGAAGTCGGTTGTATTTTTTTGTAAAAAGTTTTTTATACTTGGTTGCTGCAAAGCTGAATAGATGCGGAAACCTGAACGGATGCGTACGCGTCTCTATACAAAATCGTTGTTTTCTGTGCGCATAAGTTGAATAGAGCTGAATAAGTAAGAGTCCCGAACACGGATGGGTTTTAGTCAGTAAGAGTCTGGAATTCCCTTCTGCTCCGCCCAGAGCGGTAGAAGTTTATGAAAAGCGGTTCAGGTGGCCCAAAAAGGGCCACTTTAGGAGAATCGAATTAAAATCATAATATTAATCACACAACAATCTGTCAAATTTCATTATGATCTTTATCGCTAACGCATTAAGTTCAAACTTGATTGGGAAAATTTTACGGTGACGGGTAGCGTGATTTCCTTTCTGATTCTGCTAAAGTGGCCTTTTTTTACAAATTAAATTCACGGTACAAAAGGTTTGTGGGAGTCAGGAATCCAAACTAGGATACCCTGTGCTATGGACTCCTGGCCCCCCTCTCCAAGATTGGGTCTAACATAACAATTTTAGCATGTTCTATTGTAAGAGAATAATATCAAGAAAGGACACCAATAAAAAATATAACAAAATAAAATTGCCTGAGTGTTTTTAAGTGTGTGAAGTGTGAGTGTGAGGTGGCTTTTTAGACCGGCAGTGCGTTGTTTTTTGCGATAAAATTAGTGGGTTTGATTCACGTTTCAAAATAAACGCAAGTTTTACAGTCTCGCTGAATTTAAGTTTTACTTCTCCGCCATTCTTTTGTGATTATTTTTGGTAACGATTTTTTCTGGGATTCGTCGAGCTATTTTGTTTGCGCTGCTGTTAATTCTGGCTTTCAAAACCTAACCAGCCTATAGCTTCAGCTATGTTTAAAAATGTAAAAAGTAAACACTAGGTGCATATCAAAAGATGGCTAAGTATAAAATAATGTCCAGAGCATCGCGATTCTTTTCCTTATTTATATATAATAAATAGCCTCCAATGACAGAGGTAACTATATCTTGTTCTGTCTATTTGTGGATAAGAATATAAGATCAAGGCAAACACCATCTAAGTTAATTAAAACTGCAGTCTTTAAAAAAACAAAGAACCCGCTAAGTGCGAGACGGCCTCTCACACGATGGGTTTCGTTTAATAAACCGAAAACAAGTTTCTTGTAAGAGGCCTTAATTTTAAATTTAATTAATGTACCTAATAAAAATAATTTAATTTTCATTATTCGGTGTTATAGCGGAAAAATACCTGCACTCTGTGAAAAACTTAACTGTCTACCTACGGACGAATGGCGGACGGACCGACGCGACGGACGGACAGCGGAGGCTTTGTTTTAGGGTTCCGTTGTATACCTATCGGGTACGGAACCTTGAAAACCAGTGATTATTATGTGACAGTTTAGCCGAAACCAGTAGCGTAGCTAGTTTTAAAGGGGCCCTGTATCAAACATTTGGGGGGGGGGGGGTCTTTTATAAGGGTTATATTTTTTTTTTAACAAAATAGGCCTTACTAATTAAGAACTGTCTTGGAAGGCCACGGCGATGGCGGGACTAAATGTATACCTTTGGGTACATGCGTCGGGGCCCTTGTAATTCTGGGGGCCCCGTATCTTGGATACGGCGGTAGCTACGCCCCTGGCTAAATCTGACAATAACTATGACAAATTGACGTAGGTACAAAAAATATTTTCCAATCGACAAAACAACTACCATTATCACCTAAACTTGCCAAGTAATCACTCTATAGATTTGACGAACGAGCTTGTAAAAAGTAGCAATCCAAACATATCCATTAAACAATTTTCTTGCATTGCTTTTCCTGTAGTTTTCCGGTTCACGGATCTGTGACCGTCGCGTGGACTTAAATGTCTGATAAATAATCATATGGTTAGCACCAGCATTCACGTGGACTCAATTTGTTATTGTGAATTTCACATGTCAGGACCAACGGTGCATAATGAATGATGATGAGAGAGGCCGATGATCGTGCAATTGCTGAGGCATATATTTGATTGTACATTGTGACTTCTTCTTTAGTACGAGTCAATTTGAATTGATTTTTGTCCAACGTGTGACCCGACTGAACATTTGTACCAGTACTCAGTTTTGGGGGCCGAGTCACCCGCGTCCGTAGGAGAATTCCTTTCAGCGAATCCCTACACGTGGTCCCCGAGTGGTGCTAAACAGGTGACACTAACCGCCTTCATGGTCTAGTGGTTATACCACCTGATTCAGACCCAGAGGTTACGGGTTCGATTCCCAGCGGGGGCAAATTTCTTGCTCGGTTTGGTTGGTGGTAGGACTTGTTCTAAGTCCGCCTGGCAAGCTACCACCATCTTGTCTAAGTCTGTCGCCATAACAACAATGTTAACAGCATTGTTGTGTTCCGGCAGTTAGAGGTATGATAGCTAGTTCCTCTGTGTTAGAGGATTCCGGGTAAAGCCCGCTTCTATCTTCGGCTTAATCATCACTTTCCATCAGGTGAGATTTGGGCCAAGAGTTTCCCCGTTTTGAATAAAAAAAAAACTCATCAATATCATCATTTCTGCTGTGAGATTTCCACTCTTGGACATTGGCCTCCCCCAAGTAGCCGAATCGGCCGATATGTATCTCGCAAATGTTAAAGTTAGCACCAGCATTCACGTGGATACAATTTAGACACTTAATGACTTCAGAGCCACAATGGCTAATGACTGGATGAGACAGGCCGATCGTGCAATTGCTGAGGCACACTAAAACCCATCCGTGACCCTCCTAATGCCCTTTCCGTTCTAGGGCCACGGTGAATCTTTCAAACAAATTACACAACCCTGGACTAGCATGACCTCAATAAAAGAAACAACAGCCTCGCTGAAAAAACGAGATCATTACATACGTACTACTTACTATCTTTCACTAGAACTCTTTCAAAGCATACAAAGAGACAAAATTCTATGTACAACAAACAAAAAGTTGTCGGATAAACCCTGGCTTTGTTGTCAGCTAACCGGGAAAAAACCACGAAACGTCGGCAAGAAATACCCAGCATGTATCATGATGTGCTAAATTACGCTAATTTTGCTACACCTTAACTCATTCAGCATTGAGGCAGCTGCCAATACCTCAACACAAATCCTGTTTACAAACCCACAGTTCAGTAATATAATCGTTACTAATCCTAATTCCTCTTAGCACTCTAATTATGCTACAGGCCCTGTCTGGGAGACGTCAGATCAAACATAATGAAACCCTTTACAAATAGACACGTGTTATATTCAGATCATATTAGTTGATAATGTCTGCTATGTACATATTCGTGCTGATATAGGAGCAAATACAACTGTTGTAATGGGTATGAATTCATAGAGGCGTCTTGCAATCATCAAATTGGATCGTGATGGCTGGGTACGGGTTCAACTTTTTTTTTTTTACTATTGATAGGCATACATTTGACCGCTATCACACCTGATGTTAAGCGATGATGCGGTCTAAGGTGGAGCACGCCTGCCCAGAAGCAGCCTATTCACTATTGACTTGACTCCTAGTTTGTAGGTTGTCAACTTCGTACTTGCAAAAGAAAAGACACAAAATATTTACTGTTCAGTTTTTAGGGTTCCGTACCCACCACTCACGTTTATTTATTTATTTAGGCACACCAACGACTTATTTACAAATAAATATTAATTTTAAAACATTTTCCAAGGGATTCTCTGTAAATAAGTCACTTACAGGCATGCACATCATTCTCTAAGTAGGTCTAATTAAGGCCGTACCCTGACCAAATAACCATGAGCATTTTTTCCCTCAATAACAGCGCAAGAGATACAATAGCGAATACGCTCAGAATGTTGAATAAAATCGTTATAAATCTAATTTTCGTCTTTTGAAAAAAAGACTTCTACCAAAATGTTCATAATTAAATTGCCTATCCATTAGTGTAAGTACAAAATCAAAATAATCGTTAGTTTTCGAGAAGATGCATGTTTTCAGTATTTTTTTCTCATTTCTGTGGTTTCGTTGTGAGGAGATTACTTAAACATTATACTTAGTAATAAAAAAATCAAATCTACCATTTTGAAGCCAAGATTATGTAGAAATTTAATGTATTTTTTATTAGTTGATATTTTTAATTTTTTAATATTTAATCGTCGAGATCGTTTTGCTCGGGGACGCGCCTTAAACTATTATAATGGTTAACTACCGTGAACAAAAAGTAAAATAAAATAGAATTTACAAAAAGATGTCCTGACTTAAATTAAATTAAAATTAAGATACCAATATGATTGCAAAAAAATAAATAACATAGGTACAATTAATAAATAAACTGAATTATATACATTTTCAATATTATAAAATTATGAATCAAAATTATTAATTACGATAAAAATTATGAAATAAAATTATGAATTAAACTTATGAATTAAAATTATGAATTAAAATTATGAAATAAAATTATGGATTAAAATTATGAATTAAATTATTAACAATATATTTCATTTAAATTTCAACACTTTTAAACAAAATTTGATTGCATATTACGTAACAGCTGTACAAAATGAATGCAGGCGGCTGATCACAGGTCAATTTGAATTATTTAATTTTTAAATTTAAAGGGTTTGTAGGGTCACTAACGGAACCTTATTACCAAGCCTCCGATGTCCGTCCATCCGTCATCAGTCGGTTGGCTGCATGTGAAGAACCGTAATAGGTAGACATTTAAGAGCGTGTATTCCGTCCACTAGCGCCGCCAATCGTTTTTTATTAATTGTGGTAAATTTAAGACACGTAGATAAAAAACCGCTCTGTAGTGCACTGAAGAAATGTATCTATTATTAATACATGACTCATGGCTAAATAGCCAATACGGCAATTATTGCTAAAAGTGGCCACTTTTAGCAAAAATATCGACTTTGGCAACTATTTATGTTCTAAAGTACAAAACATAGCTCTCAAAACATAATAAATACATTTCTCACGGTTCTTCTCTCTCTTTCACGGTTCATACTTAGAACTGAAACTCAAAAATTTTTTTTTTCATCAAACCCATATACGTGTGGGGTATCTATGGACTTCAAAAATGAATTGATTGAATATAATTTTTTCTCTAAACTGAATAGTTTGCGCGACAGACACTTCCAAAGTGGTAAAATGTGTGTCCCTGTAACTTCTAAAATAAGAGAATAAAAAAAAAAAAAAAATCGTATCGTAATCGTAAACCGCAACTTTTGCTTATAATAAATACCTACAGGTTTGTACGGAACCCTCGGTGCGCGAGTCCGAGATGCACTTTGACTGTTTTTATTAGTTTTTGAAAATCAATTGAATGAATATTGACAAAAATAAACCTCGGGAGTGGGGGCTCGTGTCATAACGCACTAAAAATTATACCACGGCGTGACGTATCGAGAATTTCGAGAGTTAAGAGACAAGACTCTTTGTGTCTTTTTCTTATAAAATGGTCGTGATAGTTTTCTTTAAGTATTATTGTTTTAATTTTTGTTTGTATGTTGCTGATGTTGAAGCAAAGATAAAATTTGTTGTGTAAAACCGTGTTTTGTGCATGTGGTGTTAACCAGTAAGTAATTGTTGCACTTGTAAATGTTACTATAGTCTTTAAATCAGAAATGTACATAGTGTAAACAATTGTTGGTTAACCTAAATAAATAAATAAAAAGACTATTGGCCGTTTTTTTAGTAACATTGTCAATGTTGCGCGCTTGCTGGCAACGTCGTTCGTTGTTGTCTATGTACTTGTAGGGCGCCACGTATTGTGCGTCAAATGTCGCCTAGGGGATACGAGGCTTGCAGATTTGAGTCAAGCTCTTGTTTTTAAACAAAGACTCCTTGTAAGACCGGCTATTGTTGTTTAAAAATAATTATGGCATCTACTCTTACACCTAAACTGTAATGTTTTGTCAATAAAAAACTACTGTCTCCGATAGTTTGTAAACTTAGGACTTCCTACTTTAAAAAATATAAATAAACTATTGACAATGGATCAGTTGACAGTTAGAGGGACTGACCACTTGAATAAATAAGTATATTTGCCGATATATAGTCCACTGATACATTACACAGCATTAGACATCGTTTTAATACAACCTAACAACCAATTATCTTAAAATGACACGTTCGCGTACACTACAATCACTCGTTCTACTGTTACAGTCCAAAGTGTAACCAAACCTTAGCTTGACCAAATTAAATTAATCAGTGTACACAGCCCAACGTAATCTCAAAACATCCTCGTTTATATTAACACTGATTTTTCATGCAGATGCCAGTTACGCCACAGCCGTTGACCTGATCGGGCATAACAGAACAATGCTTCAAGACCAACTACCAATAACACGTTACTGCTCGAAACAATACAAACTCAACTAGTGCGTACCTTCATCACCGACAACAAAGCTCTTTATCTAATTGGAATTCTACTTTATCATTATAAACGAGTAATTGATACCAAACAGATATATCGGTAAGACAAATAATAAGGCAACCATTTATAGCTATCAAAGTATCAGGGAATATGAAATCAAACATTGCGACAGTGGCAGACGGTCGTGCTTGAGTATTGTTTATAAACAATGAACGTGATATAGTTCAAGTAACCGGTGCAGTGAAAAACACTTCAAAAATGGCTGAAGAAAAATCTAAACCTGTCGACGTTGAGGAAAAACCTCTAACCAAAGATGTTATCCCGAGATATAAGAACAAAACTTTCCGGGAGAAGTTGGGATACATCAGAGATAATATCACAGTGGAACCTTTGTTAGCCGGTCTCATTATACCCAGTGTTATTTCAAGGTTTGCTATGGGCAATTTAAATTTAGACAAGGCTTGCCGTGTTAATTTAGGTTTTGGAGACGAAATTTGTGATGCGCTAATTAAGAAAACGAGTAAAAACTTCACAGAGTACGAGAGGCAAGTGCAGGAACTGATTTCTTCAATTGACATTTGGAAAGGCGTCATTCAAACGGCGTTGCCATGTATTATAATAATGTTCCTAGGAGCGTGGAGTGACAGAACTGGGAAGAGAAAGATATGTATAATGCTGCCAATATACGGAGAAGTGATAACGTCTCTAAATAATCTGGTCAACGTGTATTTCTTCTATGAGATTCCTGTGGAAATTACTGTGTTCTTAGAGACGTTGTTCCCGGCAATAACCGGTGGTTGGGTGACTATGTTCTTGGGTGTATTCAGTTATATTAGTGACATTACTTCGGAGGAATCAAGGACATTCAGAGTGGGATTGGTGAACTTTTGCATGACCGCTGGTCTGCCAGTTGGAATCGGCCTGAGTGGTTTCATGCTGCAGAAGATGGGATATTACGGAATCTTCTCGATGACAACCGGAATGTTCATTCTGGTGCTCATGTATGGTACCTTCTGCTTGAAAGAACCTGACCAGTGGCTCCAAGACAAAGGACTGCCCCCGGTAAGTTGATTTTAATTCATCTTTTTAAAATATACCTAGCAGTATCTTTCGATGTTGTTTTTTCCTATATCCGTGTAAGATAATATAAAACGTAGTAGTAGGTACTATTGATTGCAGTATGGGATTAAGATTAGACTAATGAAAAATAATTTCTTTACGGTAGAAATAACAAAAACAACTGTTAAAAGTAAGCTCGATTTATTGGACTTCAATAGAGCTCAGTTGGTGTTCGAATTTACTTTGCCCTTGTTTGTCAGTGTTTACTGCTGATATCTGAATCTGTGATCCTTTTAAACAATTTTTTACGTTCTCCATCAGTCTTGACAAAATGAAGTGACCGTTCACAAAAATATAGCTCCTTAGCTCAAAGAAAGAGTAAACGCCTTCTTCTGGGTAAGCTCACTCACTCCATCGTCAACTATGTCTCTCTCTCCTCTGACCAAGAGCAAACCCATCACAATAAAAAAAAATTGATTAATTTTATTTTGGTCATCGCGGAATTCATAATATAGCCATCGTTTACATATTTAAACGTTCCTTTTTACATGTCCCTCATTACGTATTTATAGCATGATAGCTGTTTCCTTCAAACTTTTGGGTAACGGTTGCTACTTTCCCTTTCATTTCCAATTCTTTAAATTCTTTGAACATGCTCTTAACTTAAACCTGTCATCACAGTAGTAATGAGATTAGTTTTTTTTTTCATTGTATTGTTCATAATTCCGATTCAGTTGTTTTCTTTAGTTGATCTGCAAGAAATACTTGCACTCAATTAATATTATTTAAATAGTTGAACCTTTGGTAGTCCTCTGTCCATTTCTTCCATCTGTCACGATTCTATGCTATTTCTTTCCGATTCTTAAGAATCTAGCTTGTCCTCTTATAGCAATATCATTCAAAGTCCTATCAAAATCACGTCTTTGCTTATCACTTTAAACGTATCAAAATTGGTTGCTTCAAACTGATGCAATATCCATAACTATTGGTTATACCTTCAATGGTTCTATCTACATCGTAACCGGTATTAATGTCAGTATTTAAATTTAGATATATTTAGATAATAACATCCACGTGTAATTCATTAGATTAGGGTCCCATATCTATTAGAGTAATAGGATTATGCGATTGAAAGAAATTATTCATTGTACTATGTCTGTTTTGACACACATTTTTGACCTAATGTCGAAATGCATTGTAAGTTGCTGTAATAAATCATAACAGTTCAGTAATACAGTATCTAAGGAGCATCGTTCTAAGTTATTGATTTAACATTACATTACTTCTTATATATTAATAGCGTTGTATTTGGAGGTTAAAGCTCATTTATTGGATCATGTTTTGCGTTCCTTTCATCTCTGCTTTGGAAAACATGCAGTTGAGTTCTACATGTTATGATTAAAAAACCGTTCAAAAGACTTACACGTATACTTTCACATTTATAAATATTTAGACCCCTAAGAATCATCACATTTTTACCCGATGGTTGTGACGGTTGGATGGATTTTGATAATTAAGGTGTCGTTAGATTCATTTAAAGTACCTAATCAAGTGATTTTTAGCGTTAAATTGTATCTCATAAACATATTTTTTTAACTATCGAGTGAGAAAATAAAGGAAATTAAATGGAGGTCACAAAAATATATACCAGCCATACATTTAAATTCAATTAGGAAACAGTTTTGTTCATAAAAGCTTTGCAGTCGGGTTTTTTGATTTTTCTAATTTGCGACTTGTTTTACTATGGGAAACCATCGAATAACTCCTGCCACTCTGACCGGAGCGGAACGGAGTGTCAGACTCTTACTGACTAAAATCCATCCCTATTCCTTCCAATGCCCTACGTTCCAGGGCTGCGGTAACCCTTTCGAATAAATTCTGCAACTCTGGCCCTAACGGGCCCCATCTAAAGCATCATCTTAAACACTATTTCTTCCGTATATATTTCACATTAGATCCATAAAACGACAGCTTCGTTTTTAACAGCTCTACTGTTATTAATCTATGTTATTTACAGGAATCGTTTCAGAAATAGAAATAGTTTATTTGCCCATAATGTCGGTATACAGTTTTCTCGGTGCCTCGGAAAGCACGTTAAGCTGTTGGTCCCGGCTGTCATTTGGAGATCTTTGGCAGTCGTTACGGATAGTCAAAAGCCAGAAAATCTGACACCAGTCTTACCAAGGAGTACCGTGTTACCCAGTTAATGGGTTGAGGAGGTCTGGTAGGCAGCCGCTCCATGTAAAACACTGGTATTCAGGTGAATCCGGTTTGACTGGAAGCCGACCCCAATATAGTTGGGAAAAGGCTAGGCAGATGATGGTGAATGTAGGTATACAGATATTATGGTTATTTTGTGGAGAGTCCCGATAAATTCTGCCTGACGGCATGCAAAATTATTTAATACAGTAACTTAGCTAGAAAAAAAATATATAGACAAACATAAAACATCATTCAATAAGTAAAACTACTTTCATTGTTAAAATAACTCATAAATTATTAAGAATAAATTTATTATTATTCCATGATTTTAAAGGCGGTATTACCAACTCTCTGTTGCTTCCTACCATAAAGTTAATCCAATCCCTGGTTATTAATTAAATAACATCTATTGCAAGGAAAAATATATAAAATGTTTAAGTTAACATTGATTGCTTGTATGCAATGTTTGCAATCTTTAATAGGCCAGACGTCGCAATCATTTGCAACTATCTTTAGATCGATCGAAAGACATGATGTTGCTACCTACAGATAAATTAATTACGGATGTTTAAAGTACCTAACCATTTTTGGATTATGTTCGTGACGATCTAAGGAGTCCAATACACGTAGGTTTTGTCAGCAGTGCGATTCTGTAAAAATGTCGAAGTGAAAACTTAGGCGAAGTGCGTTCACTTCGCCTAAGTTTTCACTTCGACATTTTGGAATGACAGCTCACTTGTTGTTACAAGTGAGCTGGCATCTTGTGTGCATGGTTTGACAGCTCACTTGTCGTTCACTCCACCTTAGTGTACACGGTGAGATGTCGACAGAATAGGCTTGTGTCCTGAAAAAATCTAATTAGTCCGTCAGTTAGTTTATCAAAAAATATTTGACCCATATTTTTTCACTGTTCTGCCTTTGCCGCCTTCTCATTCTTACGACGCTATAGAAGCAGAACTGTATAAGTGTGACCAAAATCGTTCAGCGAAACACGAATGGGGCTGAATAATTGTCAGTGATCCCTTATAGTTCAGTCCTCATCTTTTTGGATCCCGTATATCAGCCAGTAATATATCGCCGCGTGTTTAAGAATAATGAGTGTCTACAGTCGATTGAATTTCATCACTCATTTGTCATTCGAGAGTTTTGGAATTGAGTAACGTTTACATGAGCGTGTAATGGGCGCCTTATGCTACGGCCAGACTTGAAGGCGAAGATTCGTGTTCGCGTAATCACGATAAAAGTTCATGTTCGATCCATGAAGAAGTGCTTGGCCACATAAAAAAAAACTTCGCGATAGTATAGAACGTCGCGATAATTCATTTCACGGGAAACATGTAAGAGGCGGTTGCGCTGTATTACATGGCGGCTAATAATTATTTACTGCATCTTTATTGCACGCGAACCTTCGCGTTATCGCGATAGTGTAGCCGTAGCATTAGAAGTAGAAATTGACAGCAGGATACAACATTGCTATAATAAGTAAGTATGAAAGAGACATGTAAATAAATCTCTTTCGCACTTAGTGGTAAAGCGATCTTCTATCCCTCTCTACTCAGCTGTCATATCCAACTCTTAGGACAGATTTCATTAATCAGAAACTGACGCGATCAGCATATGAACCACGTTTACGAGCTGTCAGTGTCATTTTGACACTAATAACTCTTGAACGCAGCTTGATCGCGATCAGTTTCATGGGTGAAATCCGCTCTTAGACTGTTACGAATACAATAGCATCGTGACAATAAACTGAAGTGGTGTCAGTGACTTTTGTTTCTTACTGTCAAAAGAAAGTTATAACTTTCTAATCTAGTTATCTTGCACTTGAAATAAGCTAAACACAAATAAATCTCAAGTATCTGTATGTTATGACACACAGGTTTTGTAACACGGTACTTTCACTAAAATACATTTTTGTATATGTTTATCTATCCGTCTGATTGTTCCGGTTAATATCCGAAAAGGCTGCACCAGTTTTGACGGGAGACTTTCACTGGCTCTATGAGGAGTAAAGTAGGTTTATTTTGTTTTAGAAAAACCATTCGGGTTCGTCGTTAAACATAAACTAATTAAATTGACATTTTCTCAGAAACAGAAAATATATAGTTAAGGGCTTTTCCTAGACTTATTTATTTTCCGTTTCTGTTCCTTTACCGGCGGTGTTTTTAAAGATAGTGTAGGTACCTTAAGATTTTAGATTAAGAAAATGTTCCAAAACGGGCCAGGTCTATGTACACTACCTCAAAAAGTCCGTAGTATTCGGAAAAAATACAGATAATTCATTTAAATGTAAACTTTTGTGGTAGTTAATTGATCCTTATTCGTTATTTTTACCGATTTTCAACATGTCGTCTCACTGATTTAGTTACTATGTGCTTAAAAACAATGCCAGATTAAACTGCTGCCACAACAGTGTCACTTCAGTCACTGTCAAAGAGTACTATAACAATTGTCAACCTTCAACTTCCGCAGAAATGAATATATCAAACTTCATTAATCAATCAAAATGACAGCTTACCGCCATGTCGGGTTTTTATTGTGGGTTGCAATTTCAAGTGTAATTTCTTGTTTTTTACCAACAAACAAAGCCATTTTAAAGGAATTGGACAGTTGAGATCTGCTTTAAATATATTTTCCTATTTATAGGTATAGTGTACAAGGATCTGGCCCAAGCTCCGTACATTTTGAAACAAATCCTTTATCGTCGATTGTTATTTTTCCTAAAAGATATTCATAGTTGATATTATCTAGTTGAATCATTGATACACAAGTATAGTCTGACGATTTAAAAATTATACAAATGTTAGATAATTATTGAATATTATAAGTTGGAATGTCTATACTTTTACTTCAGGTCGTAGCTGTGAAAGGAAAATACTTCATGTACATTTGGCAGATTCTCACAACGTTGAAATGTAAAACAAAATCCAGTGTAATGAACTAACTTTGCAAATCACTAGCAGTTCAAACAAAAGAGGTAAACCAATTAGCAGAAGTGAAACAAAAAAAAAACGAATTTGGCGTTTTAATTCTGTGTTAAAATGAGTCATAAACATAGGTAAGTAGTCAGTAATGTAATCACAAAGCATTATAGTGATTATGGCTCGTGTAGAGTGTGAATGTTACCTTAATCTGAATGAGATAACATAAAACTCAGTTTTTATGGATAGAGCTCCTATCTTTGTGTATAATTTAGGTGAAGATAACGGCTGTGGGTTATGATCACCAGTTGTTAGGTCTTAAGTAACTTTGTTGGAAAGTAAGTAAAGAATAAAAAACATGATAAACTACCCAACACCATACACCAACCATCTATCGAAGCTGTAGAGTTTGTTTGTTTGCTTGAACGCGCTAATCACAGGAAATGGTCCGATTTGTTTTTAGTTCTTTCAAGTTAGATAGGCCATTTATCGATGCAGGCTATAGGCTATATATCATCACGCTAAGACAAATAGGAGCGGAGCATTAATGGAAAATATGACGCAGACGAAGTTGCACGGGTCAGCTAGTCTATACTAAAATTATAAAGAGGTAAAGTTTGCGAGTTTGTGAAGTTGTAGGAGGTAATCTCTGGAGGTAATTTCTCTCTTTACCAATAGAAAGCCACGTTATTTGTGAGTGTCATAGAATATATATTAATCTGACAAATACCGCACTAAGTGGGCACGGGTCAGCTAGTAAATAATATAATAAATAAGAGTTTGTTTGTAACGTTTTCACGCCTAAATCGCCGAACCGATTTTGATAAATAGACGAGGTCTTGGAGACAGTTATAGAGGCTATTTAAAAGCGAGCCAACCCGCTGGCAACAGGTTGTTAGTCGGTCAAACCTCTGAATAGTATTTCTTTTAACAGACAACTTGGATATTTTCCCTGTTAAGACTATTCTGGAAAAAAAAAACGTCTATTCTTAACGCAGCACAGAAACTGTTTGCTTTTATGTGAATGTGTTATATGTAAATAAGATCTAGCAACCAATGGTCAAATATTTGTTGGGTTTTCCTGTTTACAATTCACATGGATAAAGAACTGTTTATGACGCAAATCTCACCGTACGAAAAAATGCTAGAGCACAAAAACTTCAAACGTTCAGAAAAATAAGCGAAAAAAAATGTTCTGACATGCTTGACACTGGGCTTTAACTGTATGACATTACACGATTTTAATTGAATCAAAGGTTGTTAAAGAAACAATATTATTCATTTAATACTTTACCTTGGTATTCTATACAATACCGAATACGCAGCCGGCAATGTATGTAAAAGACGATAGCAGGGAAAGGAGAGACTTATGGCTACGATCACTCGACGACATAAATTTCTTAGCCGGATCAGATTTTACAGGATACGGTTTAGACACAATACAATTCATATGAATGAGTTCACATGTGCATTCGGTTCCAAATCCGACGAATAACTGAAACGGACAAAACTTAAGATCCGATTGTACGACTACAGAATTCTCATTTTGTGCGATTCAGAATACGGTTTATTCGCAAAAATACTTCAAAACATGCGTTTACACGAGGTTTGGGGGTCTAATCTCTAAGCCCGAACACCGTAGTAAGAGGGTTCCCCAGATTCGCTATTTTACCGAATGCCGGAAAAATACGTCAGATCGAGGGCGCGTTATTTGAAAATTGTCATAATTGATTATTACCTACATGTTGAGAATTACTCGGCAGGGGATTCTTAAGGGGGGGGGGTTCAAAATTATAGTATAAAAAATAATCGCTGAATGTGTTGCTAACCGCGAAAGCTGCTGAACCGATTTCGCTAATTATTCTTTTGTTGTGTTTGTATTATCTTATAAGAAGGAGGTTTTTATGTAATAAAATAATAATAAGAAAGTTGCCAGTTGACAGGAGCGCTAGTTTATCATAAATTGTTCGATAAGATACTCCGTTTTCAAGATATAAGTAAATTGAATAAAAATAAAAAACTGATTTGGAAGTCTCACGTCATTCGGTTTTTTTTTTCTGAAAAGTAAAACCGAATGCCATGTGAACAGAGCATATTCGGTTCTGTCGCATATGCCACATAATTATGCTAAAAATCTGATACCTACGACAAATCGTGTCTCTGTCTCAACGTAGCGTAACGTGACGAAAATATGTCTATCGTAGAATAAGTCACTTCATGAAATGTCAACCTCTAACCTATGCTCGACTCCAGGGCATGTCACTTAGGCTGATGAAGCTTGTCATGGAGATGCATAGATATGAGGATGCAACATATACTCGTTCATTGATAAATACAGGCCAAAATCGATTTATTTTACACATTGCCAGTGAACCAGCTGGTAATCTATACAATGCCTAGGAATTGTATACATTACCTAGGATAAATTGTAAAACCAACAGTGATATTCATAATATGTCAAACATTGCCTAGACGCTCCAGGCATTCTATACATTACCTATTAATGGAATACCTGCGGTAACATAATATATAGTTTTGTCTATCATTTGTACAGAAAAAAACCGTCTTAACCACCACATATCATAATTAGTGCATAGTGTGAACTAATCACACAATTACTAGATAATAATCTCATTAACATATTTGACAGTCCTAACATTGTTATTAATTGGTGCCCCGATCGCGCAATTAGTGACTTCACCCTACATTACATTGTTTGTCCTTTAATATTAGTAAAACACAATGAAGTGCAAAATGCTTAAACGATGCTATGCTTAAAAATGGTCAATAAGCTGGTTAATTGCTATGTTCATAATACTTGTTGACTTTGAACTTGATTCCATAAGAATGTGTTCAAGAGAAGTTTTCGTGAATGAGAAGATCGTTTCAATAAAGAAAAAGCTAACTCAGTCTCTTTCGTTATTTCCAAAATGAACATCTCTTCTTTACGTTTTGAATCAAACTGGAAATTTTTCTAATTTATTGTACAGGAGGAGAAAAGAAACACTCACACACACATGATTATAAAGAACTTTTACTTCGAGTCCTACCCTGAAACACAGTATTATACTGTGCCTGAAAGCTCGAAAATAATTTCAGTTATTTCTTATGAACTAACTGAAATTATTTGGCCGATGAAAATGTATGTTTTCTTCGGCGAAATATTGCATTTTGTATGATGCAGTTGATATTGTTTTAGTTTTCGGGATTGGTCTCAAATTAAAAGTTGCTTATAATGAGTGTGCCAATTCTACTAATTTAGAAATTCGCATCGCATTCGCATCTCAATCGCAAACTTTAAAAAATGAATGAAAATAAAGGCATTTTTGACATTTTGCGATTGACATGCGAATGCGAAAGTTGTTTAAAAAATTGTAGAATTGTCAGCGGTATGAACTGAGCGGTGTTAGCGGTGTTAAAAAAGGAACACCGAAATACAAACTCAGTTCAAAGTCTCTTTTATAATCAACTAGCTGTCCCCCACGGCTTCGCTCCCGTTTTACCCACATAGTTCCCGTTACCGTGGGATTTCTAAGATAAAAACCTATCCTATGTCCGTCTCCTGGTTTTAAGCCCCCAATCTACCTACCCACCAATTTTCAGCCAAATCGGTTCTGCCGTTTTTGAGTTATGAATATTGTAACTAACACGACTTTCTTTTATATATTTAGATGCAAATGTGAATGCGTAATTGTCAAATCATGAGAACGATGTACGTTAATATCTGATGGGGTTTTTGAGAAAAGGACAACAAAGGTTTGAGTGGGCCTGTCCAAAAACTGCATGCAATAGGTAGGTATCGCGTTCACACAGAGGGGCCCGAAAGGCCGACGCTTGCCGGAGTCGCGGGACTATTCGAAAGAGATACCGTGGCTCCGGAAGGCATTTGATGATTTCTTATACCTAAAAAAATAAAAAAAAATAAAGGTAGGTATCGCGTAGCACAACTTAGAATTTGAAGGAGCTCGAACGATTTGACGAACACAACCAAAGTACATTTAGGGAGGCCACATAAAGTATTAAAACGCGCTAATCTCAGGAACAACTGGTTCGAATTGAAATATTATGTGAGTGTTGGAAAGCTCATTTAGCGAGAAAAGCTATAGGCTATATAAAATCATGCTACAACCAACAGGAGCGAAGAATTAATGTAAAATGTGACGCATCGCACCTATAATATACCAAATATAGCTTTGTTTTTACATGTTCCCGTAAGAATTTCGGAAAATCCTCTGGTAGTGCTCTTCTACACTCCCCAAGCAACCTGCGTGCCAAATTTCAGCTCTCTACGATCAGCAGTTTCCGCTGTGCGTTGTCTGTCAGTCACTCACTCAATAACGGAAGAATTTTATACAGGGTTATTTGTAAAACACCGGCAACCTCTCAGGGCCATGTTACTAACATCATAACCAACAACTTTTGTTCTATGACTTTTGAAAAATCATCATATTTTAGTTTACCAAGATTTCATACAAAAATATTTAAATTGAACGGTCTAAATGTTACAAGGTCTATGCAAAACATTAGAAAAAGAAAAAGAATGCTTTAAAAAGCTTTCTTATGCTTCGCATAGACTTCGTAAAATTTAAAGCGTTCAATTTAATTTTTTTTTTTTTTTGTATGAAATCCTGATGAACTAAAATCTGATGAATTTTCAAAAGTCATAGAACAAAAGTTGTTGGTTATGATGTTAGTAACATAGTCCTGAGAGGTTGCCGGTGTTTTGCAAATAACCCTGTATACCTATTAGGATTGTCCTCACATTCGAAATCAATCATTTGAGAACCATGTCAGAAGTTTTGAGGAAAAAAACAGATTTGAGTACCTATGTCTATCTAAACAGTGCAGCCATTTGTCAGAACTTGGAGCTCGAACCATTGACGAACAACACCAAGGTCACAGGACTTTTGCGTAGGTTGATGATGATGATGTAAAACGAACTACGACGACGACGACGACGTAACGTGTTGTGGCGTGTTTGTGTGTGTGTTCATAAATTCTTAAATAAATAAAAGATTAGGATGATACAGTACACCAAGCTAACACGATCAGACAGCACCGCATTGTTGCCCAAGCCGTAGTGAAGTTCAATGGCCAGAGAGAGCAAATTGCTTGATAAATTGGACACTTTTGTGATAGCGGCTACCGGGACATATAACAATAGCTATTTGTCACAGAACATTCGTCTATTAAGGTAATAGGTGACTGGAGATGCTATATGTATGTACGAATATGACTTTGGGAATATTTCGGTCATAAGGGTCAAATCAAATCAGAAGACATTTATTCAAACTCTGTTGTTGAGCACTCGGCACTTTTTGAACGTCAAAATTAAAATGAAGACACTTCCCCAAATCGTTCAGCCCGTCACCACTCCCTACTGTTTTAGCTCTGAAGAAGTGGCGCAACAGACTCCCCAGTAACACAACTGTCTGTTAAGTTTGATGAACATTTATGATTGAAATAGCAAATTACATTAAGTTAAATTAAATTTAATGGCACATATCCGCTAAGCAATTTTTCACGTTCAACCTCAAAATTATGTTTTCAATACATCGTGAATGCCAATCAAATGCCGAGTTTAAAAAATCAATTAATGAAAAACAGTCGAGTAATTTATTTGGGGACTTTTTGATGTCATTTGAGTTTTTTTTTTAAAACGAGATATATTTATTCAAAAGTTGTACAAAAAACACAAACTTAGACACTATGAAGTTTTATAACAACAATAAAGGTGTTTACGTTGAACTCTGGTACCCAGTATAAGATTAAACTTGTGTTTAGGGTACCAGCGTTCTCGCTTACAGTTTGAACACATTAACAGAAGTTGTAGGACGAGCACAGTATTTTAAAAACAAAATATATACATATATATATAAAAATCAAGTACATATTTACTCGAACCATTGACGAACAACACCAAGGTCACAGGACTTTTGCGTAGGTTGATGATGATGATGTAAAACGAACTACGACGACGACGACGACGTAACGTGTTGTGGCGTGTTTGTGTGTGTGTTCATAAATTCTTAAATAAATAAAAGATTAGGATGATACAGTACACCAAGCTAACACGATCAGACAGCACCGCATTGTTGCCCAAGCCGTAGTGAAGTTCAATGGCCAGAGAGAGCAAATTGCTTGATAAATTGGACACTTTTGTGATAGCGGCTACCGGGACATATAACAATAGCTATTTGTCACAGAACATTCGTCTATTAAGGTAATAGGTGACTGGAGATGCTATATGTATGTACGAATATGACTTTGGGAATATTTCGGTCATAAGGGTCAAATCAAATCAGAAGACATTTATTCAAACTCTGTTGTTGAGCACTCGGCACTTTTTGAACGTCAAAATTAAAATGAAGACACTTCCCCAAATCGTTCAGCCCGTCACCACTCCCTACTGTTTTAGCTCTGAAGAAGTGGCGCAACAGACTCCCCAGTAACACAACTGTCTGTTAAGTTTGATGAACATTTATGATTGAAATAGCAAATTACATTAAGTTAAATTAAATTTAATGGCACATATCCGCTAAGCAATTTTTCACGTTCAACCTCAAAATTATGTTTTCAATACATCGTGAATGCCAATCAAATGCCGAGTTTAAAAAATCAATTAATGAAAAACAGTCGAGTAATTTATTTGGGGACTTTTTGATGTCATTTGAGTTAAACAAATATCAAACAAAATTCGTTGAAATAATGTGTGAAACGATGTTGCAATTATCAAAAATTGTGGGAAAACTCATTATTGTTTGTGTTTTTTGGCAATAACGTCAGTAAAATTAAGTTTTATTTGGACAACCGTTTACAGCAGTTTTTGAACAAAATTATGCAGTGACAAGTTCAGAAAAACATTTTGCAAATGATTCGTAATTTGAGCGTAAATGATTTTCGATTATACGGTGTAAAAAAAAATCTGACGTAATAAAGTACTTAGCAAAATCATTTACAGATAAATGACACGTAGGTAAAATGTATATTATGTACATTTGGGAGTATGTGGCACAGAGAGTAAAGTCCCGCAAATCCCCATTGAAAAGGAGGATCCTCCACCCAGGCGGTTGTTGTGCCTGGGGGGCTACTGCCCGATAGTTCATATTCGGGTGGATGTATATGTTCAAATCGCATGGTAAACTCTGCTTGCGCGATTTAGGATTTTTGTTCGCCGCCAGTTGGATAGATGGCGTCGCGGTTCTTTTTGTTACGATGCAGATTTGTTTCGTTGATTTTTCTTGTGGCGGCATTGATGCCGCTACATACAAATTAAGAACTCATCGGGCATCGGTGAATTCGACAACATTGTTGTTCTTCTTATCGTGTGGAGCTAAGGTCTAACGTCCCACACCCTAGAGTCAAGGAGAGTCGAGTTTCTATACCGCTTCAAGGGCCTCTGACATGGTTTACGTCGGGTGGGTTTACACCATTGTTACCAGAATGTTTTATGGTAAGACCTGAAAGATAGGCCAACTCCTCTGGTCATGTGAAGAGCAACGAATAATAGAAAGTTGTACAAAACTCGTCGAAGAACGTTGATACGTAAATATAAAATCTTTAAATGTTCATAACTTTTTTCCCGGCCACCGATTGTAATGAAACAAAGCCTATATGTTGCTTAGAAATAAGCTGAATCTAAATTTGAAAACCCCAAATCCGTTCAGTATTCTCGGAGATCATCGCGTACAGACAGACAGACCGACAGACAGACAGACAGACAAAAAACGTAAAAATGCTCTTTTTGTGTTCTATAACTTTTTTTTGAAAACCTCTACTCGATTTTTGGTGTTTTTCTTTAATGTACAGAGTTCATGGTTTCTACTGTTTTATTATACTCTTGGAGTAACTTTTTTTTGTGATATGTTTACTCTTGACTCTAGTCTTGGTCAGAGATGACAGAGACAAAGTCTACGATGGAGCGAGCTTACCCAGAAGGAGCCTGTTCACACCAACTTTGAAGAGATTAGGGTTGTAAGCGTTCGGAAACAGACGCAGGCAGAGAGTTCCACTCCTTTGCTGTGCGCATTATAAAAGACGTTTGGCAAAGCTTAGTGCTAATTGGTGGAATAGTTACAACGTAGGGATGGTAAGTGGCAGTGCATCTGGATGGGCGATGGTAGAAGGGGGCCGGTGGGATGAGGAAGTGGAGTTCTTGGGCACAGTCACCGAAGTACAATTTGTATGTGATGGGATGAGCCAAGCTGTGAAGCTTGGCATCCACCAGTTTTTCGTCGCCGAGTAGCCTCTTAGCTTTGCGTTCCACAGAGTCAAGCGCGGCAAGCTGGTACTAAGCTGAGCAATACCAACTAACTACATAGACCTTATCTCTACAAAGTACCTACTTATATAATTAATTAGGTAGATCTCCTTCATTGACTTTAGCGCAAGCCGATAATCGAACGTTGTGCTATTTCTTTTATGTGGTTATCTTTATATTCTGATAATACGATACATTTACAATCCCATGTTCTTTGTCGAACGATTAAAATGTAATGTCATACTGAGTCAACTGAAAAACCAAAAGCAAGTTTAGAAATATTTAAGGAAATAGTATTTTTTTGCAAAATTTTTGCCTTGAAAATTTTAATTTCATCATAAAAATAATATGAAATGTCTGAAAAAAATAATATTATCCATACTAATATTATAAAACTGAACAGTTTGTTTGTTTGTTTGCTTGCTTAAACGCGCTAATCTCAGAAACTACTGGTCCGATTTGAAAAATTATTTCAGTGTTATATACCCCATTTATGGAGGAAGGCTTTAAGCTATATATCATCACGGACAAATAGGAGCGGAGAATTAATGAAAAATGTGACGCAGACGCAGTTGCTCGGTTCAGCGAGTTATGTAATAAAACCAAAGTAAGGAAGAAGACTTCTTAGCGAATTCTATCCACCAGAGAAACCCCGAACATTGCACGATTAGCAACCTTAAATTTATGGACCAGGCCTATGGTGACCCTTCACGAAACTGTAAATGATGAAAATCAAAAGTGACTGTTAATGGTCTCAGTAATTGAATACATGACTTGACTTTGACTTTCATTTAAAAATGTAGCTCACAAAACTCACGCCTTATAAAACGAGATCAAGTAAATGAAACCGTATTAAAAATACTATGTACTATGTCTTACTACAATTCAGGTGTCCTATACCAAAATCAAACAGATAATTGTTAATCGCAGATAAGATAACGGCCTAATGTAGGCCTTTCCCAATTCCTACTGTTTGAAGTAGATGTTTTTTCTGTTTCACGACTGTGCATATTTGCGTACTTAATGTAATAAGAGTTACCTTCACTAAATTATTGTAAACACCATGATACTCTTCTGCCTAGTTACCTCAACTTATACTGTGATAAAAAAATACAATGAAAAATATTATTACAACCAAAATAATGGAAATTTCAAGCTACATTGAATTTTCAGATGGGGCCTCTACGAGTTGGCTTTGGCTCCTCGTGCATCTACCAAAGGTCTGGAACCAAAGAGTTCCAAGATTTTCAAAGACGTAAAAGAGCTTAAGTACATGCTATTTAAATAAATCTGTTTCAAAGTAGATTACTTTGAAGGAGATACGGCTAGCGATGCACTATTCACCACCTTGATTCTATAATTATAATCATAGGCGGTTTTGAAAGAAAGAAAAAAAAAGAGTTTATTTGCGGCCAATATGACGCATACCAAAAATTACAATTATAAATATGAAAAATTGGGAAGATATGCGTCAAATCTGTTTTGGAGAAAAAAAAATACAGCCTTCAGCTGCAGGCTGTATCGTGCCTCTCTTTTATCGCAACATCTTGTCAGAAAAGTCAGTAACTGGCCGTCCACACCCAAATGTGTCTTGTGATTTTTCTCAAAAATTTAAATCGTTCTGAAAAAAAGACGTTTTATGACTATTGGAAAGATTGAAAAAAAAAAAAAAAATTGTTGGTGTACCTACGTAATTTCCTTTCTACCTTTTATAACAAATAATAATAACCTCTTTTTTCGTACTTTTTTGGCGGGCTTTATGAGTGACGTATTAATAACCATAGACAATCATCACGTAAACGTCAAATAGTAATACAGGGATTTAGTCTGATAATAATTTATACCATCCGTTATAAATAAATTGCGCTCTATCATTTAACAATGTTATTTACTTGACAGTATGCTGTTTATATAGACTATTATGTATTTAGCACAATTATATTATAAACTCATAGTTTTAATAATGCAGCAAATATTTATGCTACTACATAATATATTGTCTATGAATTATTACGATGCACGTGGTACATAAGTGTCTATGTTTATACTACCTAATTATGATGTATGTATCCAAATATAGATTTTATATTATATACTAGTAAGATACATTATGGCATTCGCTATATTGTTGTTACAATTTAGTAGCTGACGTACAGCGATGCGATACTGGTACATGGTGGACATCTCACCCTCTCGCACAACACGTTTTGGGAACACTCATTTTTTTTTTTTTATAATTCCTTGCCAGTGTCTTTAAATCAAGAGTGAATCTCTTCAAAGTTAGAGTGAACAGGCTCCTTCTGGGTAAGCTCGCTCCATCGAAGACTTTGTCTCTGTCATCTCTGATCAAGGCTAGAGTCAAAAGCAAACCCATCAAAAACAAAAAAAAAACGAATAGGTTACTTCTAGGCCAGCATGCTCCATCTTCGACCACATCATCGCTTACCATCAGGTTAGATAGTGGTCAAAGACATGCAATGCAATAGTAAAAAAAAATACAGTAGTGAATGATGTCGCGAAGGTTGACAGGCCAAGAATGGTAGAAACAAAGTGTTAAGATAATACATCATACTTGACTTACTTGCGTCAAGTATGATGTATTATCTTAACATGGATATGCATCTTAACATAATGCATTATACTTATACCATATACAAGGATATTCTGGCACTAGTATGTAATAAAAAATGGGATGTATGGTCTTGAAAACATCGTTTTTAGCGATACGGCCGCCCATTGTGTTACCCTATGTAATGTTTTCTATAACTTACATACTCTTTATTATGTACACCATTTACATAATAAAGAGTATTCTATTATATTCTAACAGCACCGTCGGGACTAGCTTAAACCGGAAATAAGTAGTTTGAATATGTACTCATGATATCTTAAACACAACATGAACTTTATTTAATAAACTGACATTCAGGAAAATACTCCAGGGAATTCCGCGGCATATTATCCATATTAATATTATCATTTAAGTTCATTGACCTAAAATAGCACAATCAACGCCGATCACTGACGTTACCTAAAGCATTATTAAATACTAAAACCCTGCAAATTAGAGATCCTATAAGATTTTTGTCAAAAAAAATAAACGTACGATTTTAATTTCATTGATATCTGTAATCTGACACATAATATCATTAACAATGGAGATAAATAAATTAAATAGGTAGATGCCCGATATCATATTCAATGACTTACTCGAGGGTGTTTTATAAGTCAGCCTTATATAAGTAAAATATACGATCGTATCAGAGTAGGTACATGGAAATAATATACACAACATAGTATGCATGTTTTTGTAACTATCCTTACCTACCATTTTGGCAAAACAAAAAAAAAAGAAATTTCGGCTAAGGGCGGATTTCATCAATTTATTTTTGTCGAATATTAATATTGAAACTGACAGCTCTTGAATTAACGATGTTTAAATGTACTGATCGCGTCCAGTTTTATTATAACATGGGATAACTACGAAAAAAACTTCCAGTGGTACTACTGATTTGCTTGGTAGTCCTACGGGAAGTTTTTACCCGTGGTTCTACTAAAGTAATACTGGTTTGGGGTGGGGTTGGGGCAACAAACAAGGAAATAGAGAGAAGAAAGAAAAATAGTTCATTCCTCATAAATAAAGACATAGGGTCTGTTTCACAGCGTCAGGATAAAAAAAAAACTTGAATTTATATGAAGCTAGATGAGCCGGTAAACAATGACAACTGGTTTAAAAGAGTGTCCATGGAGTTTCTTGCACGTTCTTCTCTACAGGATCTACTATTTGGAACGAGCAACTGCCGCGCTGGAGACGGGGTCGGTGGGTGTGTTATTTTGCAGAACAACCCGCTGCTCTTGTCGCTAGCGCGGCAGGATTAGCTTCATTTATTTTATTTGACTGACAGAACTTGACTAATCAAAAGTGCCTGTAACTGGTCTATTTGAAATAAAGGATTTTGTATTTTGTAATTGAGTTGGGAAAAGGCTAGGCAGATGATTGAAGTTCAAGTTTGTAGTGGGCAGCAGCAGCAGGCGTCTGCCGGTATTTCAAAATAGGCTAGTTTCCATCATCCACAAATTGCAAAACTATTTAGTCCGTCAGTTAGAGTATTGCAAAATAATGGACACGTATTTTTTGTTTTTGTAAATCAATGAATATTGACAAAGATAAAACGCATCAAAACTCGGGAGTGGGGGCTCGTGACGTTATGACCCGCAAAAAATTATGACAGGGCGTGACGTATTGAGAATTTTAAAAGCGTCGTAACTTCGTCAATTTTGGTTCCCGTAACAAAAGAAAAAATACGGGTCAAGTATTTTTGATAATCTAACTTACGGACTAATTAGATTTTTTCAGGACACATGCCCATTGCGGCAAAATTCAAAATCATTTATTCAAATTAGGCTGAGAGCCACCACTTTCTGAACGTCAAGTTTTACTTACCAAAACGCTCGCCCGTCACCACTTCCTAGTGTTTTATCTGTGGGGAAGAAGTGGCCATCAAACTCCCTAGGAGAACATCTGTCTGTTACTATTTAGGAACTAGAATTTTACAATAATTAGTATGCAAAGTAATTCATACATAAAAAAATTATTATTATTTATCACTTGTTAGCTAGCACACTATGATACTATAAAACAAAATACACACTCAAGCAAGTGTTGACGTATGTCATCATCTGCCTAGTCTTCTCCCAACTACATTGGGGTGGGCTTCCAGTCAAACTGGATTCAGCTGAATACCAGTATTATACGTGGAGCGGCTGCCTAGCAGAGCAGCCGCTCCACAACTCATTAACTGTGTAACACGGTATTTCTTGGCAAGACTGGAGTCACATGTACTGGCTTCTGACAATCCGTAACGATTGCCAAAGATCCACAAATGACAGCCGGGACCAACGGTTTAATGTGCTTTCCGAGGCACGGAGGAAACTCGATATGTTAAGATGGTCACCCATCCACAGACCAACCTTGGCGTTGCTTAACCTTGAAGATCGACCCGTACGGCTGTTGTTATTTATCCACGACGTATGTAGATCATAGATAAACAAAGAAACCAGTGTCACGTCGCCTGCTGCTGTTGCCTGCAGTAGGCAACAAACTTGTACCTTCAGGATATATTCTCTCTTACAATTTTTTTTTTCTTATTATGGGTTTGCTTTTGACTCTAGTCTTGGTCAGAGATGACAGAGACACAGTCTACGATAGAGCGAGCTTACCCAAAAAACAATAAACTCCATAAACTTTTTAAATCTGAATCAAGTCAAAATCAACTCAAAACACAATCAATTTCAAGAATGAGGAAGTACTGCCTAAGGTCAAGTAGTAATCCATCGCGCATGCGTAGTAAATGACAGGATACAGGCCATTGTTTACAACTGCTTATAACTCACCGACAACTGTCTTTAACTTTCGTGGGAGGCGCAATATTAGGTTAACCCGTTCACACGATGGCCCAGTTCGGTCCAGTGTAGGCACTGTTGAATAAACATAACACAGGGTGTGATGCAAAAGTGTAGTCATTATTTAAAACCGGTATAGTGCGAGTTGGACTCGCGCACCAAGGGTTCCGTACAAACCTATAGGTTATTATAATATTATAAGCAAAAGTTGCGGTGTACGATTAATAAAAAAACTGCTTACTAGATCTCGTTCAAACCAATTTTCGCTGGTAATTTACATGGTAATATACATCACATATTTTTTTTAAATTTATCTGTTCTTTTCCTACTCTTAATCCTAAATCTTTTTGTGGTAAAGTGAGACTATCTCACTTTACCACCCTTAGAATGAATGAAGTAACCCTTGGAACGACAGTCACCTAGCTCAAGATTCGTGAAACTGTAGCAGGATGATAATAATATTTCTATCAAGAGACAAAAGCAAAACTTTATTGATACTCTCGTTACGAGTCGATTGACTAATCTATGAGAGGTAATAAACTTCCTGCAACACTATCTGGGCCATATTATTTTACAGCAAGCACTTAACTAAACCTGAACGTTGTCGTTATCGATTCAGTAGCTATTGTTCTAGACAGTGTGAAGACAAAGCTGTCTGCACTACATTGTCAAGCGTTTGATCTACTGTATCTCTATATTCAAAGCATTAATTGTAAAATTATTTGTAACACTGAACAATCGATAACGACAACGTTCAGGTTTAGTTAAGTGCTTGCTGTAAAATAATATGGCCCAGATAGTGTTGCAGGAAGTTTATTACCTCTCATAGATTAGTCAATCGACACGTAACGAGAGTATCAATAAAGTTTTGCTTTTGTCTCTTGACAGAAATATTATTATCATCCTGCTACAGTTTCACGAATCTTGAGCTAGGTGACTGTCGTTCCAAGGGTGACTTCATTCATTCTGAGGGTGGTAAAGTGAGATAGTCTCACTTTACCACAAAAAGATTTAGGATTAAGAGTAGGAAAAGAACAGATAAATTTAAAATTTACTCAACAATATATATTTTCAAAGATTTTCTTTATCGTTTCCCACAAATTACAATCTTTGCGTTAGGTCACTTTCATTTTAGGTTGTAATTTATGTTTTCTCGAACGTGTATTGTTCTTCCGTAATCTCAGCGAGTTATACTTGTATTTTAGGGACGATTCACATATAGCAGTCGCGAACAGTCAAAACACATCTTATTTCTCCAGATTTGGCTGCCTCCTAAGATACAGGACATTTTTAGTGTAGGAGGCAGTGTACTTATATATTTAAATTTGATTGAGAAAATTACGAGCATTGATCCCCTGATATAAGCCATCATCTCAGTAGTACAGACGCCAGCACATCAACCTACAATAATCTGTCAAATTTCTTTAATAGATTTTCAACTTTATCGTGTAAGTAATTGGGTTGAAATTTGATTGGAAAAATTATACAGTTGCGGAAAGCCTGATGCTGTACGTACTTTTCTAGCCATAATTCATTCCATCTTCGATCGTCAAATATCTAAAGATTTAATTTAATCGTCACATTTCTCTTAGTCACGTAGTCATCATCTGCCTAGCCTTTTCCCAACTACATATATTGGGGTCGGCTTCCAGTCAAACCGGATTTAGCTCAATACCAGTATTTAGGTAGCAGACCTCCATAACCCATTAACTGGGTAATACGGTTCTCCTTGGCAAGACTGGTATCAGATTTTCCTTCTTCTGACTATCCGTAACGACTGCCAAAGATCTCCAAATGACAGCCGGGACCAACAGCTTAACGTACTTTCCGAGGCACGGAGGAAACTCGGTATGTTAAGATGGTCACCCATCCACAGACCAACCTCGGCAAGCGTTGCTTAACCTTGAAGGTCGACCTGTGCAGCTGTTATTATTTAACACGAGCTCCTCTTATTCTGTCTCTTATTCATATAGCATTTTATATTAATAACTTCTTCATTGGTTTCCAGATCGAGAGGTCCACGAGCTCGAAGGTGTCGTTCTTCGATATATCGCATGTGGTGGACACGGTGGCCGTCGCCTTCAGACCACGCCCACTCAACCGGAAGATTAAGGTCATCCTCACTCTACTCATGGTGTTCCTGCTGTTTGGACCTACTTCCTGTAAGTTTATTAATCAATCATCAATCAATATATATAAAAATCAATACCACTTTTCGTTGTAATTTTATAACTAAAGAACGGCTGGGCCGATTTCAGTATGCTTTTTTTGTTTAGTTCGCCACAATACAGGGAAGGTTTAAGAGCAAAAAGAAATGGGTAGGTAGGGATGCCACTTGACGGGAGCGAAGCCGCGGGGGACAGCTAGTATTAGTATATATTGGTTATTCTGATGGCATACTAGGCCGCTCTTACCGTTATCATAGTATTCACACAAGCCACTTTTCTCTTTGTGAGGTCCCTCCGTAAGTTTTTATAATCTCTTCGATATCTCATATTTCCACCTCTTTTATTTTTAATCCCTTCTGCGTTTATTTTTCCTGGGTTACCAATCTGTTAAAATCTAGGACGCGTTTTCCTTTTATTCTGTTAGCTGACAGCTATAAAAAAGAAAACAAAGATTTTGATAAAATTTAGAAGATATTACGATTTTTTTTCTAATATTACAGCGGAGCACACTGTCTTCTACCTGTTCGTGAGGAATCGTCTGAATTGGGACATGGTGAAGTTCAGCGTCTACCTCAGCTACTCCATCGTGCTACATTCATTTGGTAAGTACATAACAGAACAGAGTTGGAAGACTCATCGCCCACTGCTGGACATAGAACTCCCCCAAGCGTCGCCACACCAACCGGTCCTGTGCGTCTCGCATCCATCGGCTTCCCGCAACATTCACCAGAGGGCCAATTCTACTAATTTTTAAACAAATTTCGCATTCGCATCTCAATCGCAAACTAAAAAAAAGTGAGAAAAAGCGAGACAAAAAAAAAGGAAAAAGAAAGAAGAAGAAAAAGTGAGTTTGTGGACAGTGGTAGTGACTACGAAAGAAGGTAGACCGATATGTCTGCCATAACATTCCACCCGCAAGATTTTCAGTTACTCCGTGATCATGGCGCTTGCAACAGTGCCGAAATATCGGAAACTCGCAAATAAAACGGTACATGGTAGCAATCCCGTTACTAACTATTTTAACTACTTTTGGGGGGCCGAGTCACCCGCGTCCGTAGGAGAATACCCTTCAGCGAATCCCTACACGTGGTCCCCGGGTGGTGCTAAACAGGTGACACTAACCGCCTCCGTGGTCCAGTGGTTATACCACCTGATTCAGACCCAGAGGTCCCGGGTTCGATTCCCAGCGAAGGCAAATTTTTTCTCGGTTTGGTTGGTGGTAGGACTTGTTCTAAGTCCGCCTGACAAGCTACCACCATCATGTCTAAGTCTGTCGCCATAACAACAATGTTAACAGCATTGTTGTGTTCCAGTAGTTAGAGGTAAAGAAAAAAGAAAGAAAAACATTTATTCAACACAGACACAACACAACTGCAAAAACACGTTAAGATTAAAAAAAAATAATAATAAGAGAAACAAAGACTTAAAATAAAGAAAAAGAACGGTATTAAAATTGTGCTGAGCCATGCCGAAAGGGTATGATAGCCAGTTCCTCTGTGTAAGAGGATTCCGGGTGAAACTCGCTTCCATCTTCAGCCTAATCATCACTTTCCATCAGGTGAGATTTTGGGCCAAGAGTTTCCCCGTTTTGCATAAAAAAAAAAATACCAAAAAAGGCTTAATTGTCATACATTTCTGACAGATTGCGATTGAGATGCGAATGTGAAAATTAGTAGAATTGGCACTCAGGTCATCAGTCCACCACCGAGGTCGCCACTCTAGAAATTTTCAGCCTCATCGACCATCGCTTGAAGACTATTTTCTTCAATTAGCTATGGTTACTGGATATATGGTCTGGAGTGGGTCTTTCATAAAGGGCCGTTGAGAAGCGGAAAATAAAATGTTAACTTCGTGATGCTAGTAAGAGAAGCTCGCGGTTGAAATCACAATAGCTACACAGTTCGATGGATTACCATCAATATATATAAAACTTTACCGATACTGAGTACGTAACAGACAACGCATAGCTTTAATTAAAAACTTTTTCTTTCTTTCTGTCTTTCTTTTTCTTTTAAATTACTGGTCGCAGAAATCTAATAAATTTAGTATGTACGTTCCTAGACTGTAGGGGAGCACTTAGGGCGGAAATCACCAATGTACCTGAAGTGCGATTCTGTAAATATGTCGAAGTGAACATGTAGGCAAAGTGAACGACAAGTGAGCTGTCAAACCATACTATCAAGTTGGAATGACAGCTCACTTGTAGTTCACTCCACCTTAGTGTACACAGTGACTTGTCAACAGAATAGACCGGCTGATCGCGATCAAGCTGCTTTCAAGAGTTGTCAGTGTCAATATTCCATAGAAAATAATGAAGCTGACAGCTCGTAAACTTGGTTCATAATATGAACCAAGTTTACTACAGCATATTATGTTGATCGCGTTCAGTTCCAGATTGATGAAATCTGCCCTAAGAGAGGATTTTCCAAAATTCTTAGGAGAACGGGAGAAAACGGGAGATACCTACGCATGTAAAATCTAATCTATTATATATCGAGACTCCTGCGAGCCTCGGAAAGTACTCGTACATTTAGCCGTCATGTGTAGATCTTTAACTGTCGTCACGGATAGTCAGACGCCAGACAATCTGACGCTAGTATTGAGAAAGGGTACCGTATTATTCCGTTACTGTGTGTCACATAGACAGCCACTTTATGTAAAATACTGGTGCTCAGCTCCATTCGGTATGATTGGAAGCTGACCACAACTAGAACTAGCTGACGCCCGCAGCTTCGCCCGCTTGACTAGTTTTCAAAACCTTCCTCAAGAATCAATCTATCCATTGGTGAAAACAGCATGAAAATCGGTGCAGTAGTTTTTGAGTTTGTCGCAAACACACAGACAGGCAGACAGACGCGGCGGAGGACATTTTTAATGTGTAGTGAAGCAAATCATGCTACCCGTCACTGTCAAATTTGCGCGTTAATGCGTTAGCGATAAAGATGAAAATGAAATTTGACATATTGTTGTGTGATTAATATTATGATTCTAATATGATTCGCCTAAAGTGGCCTTTTAGCCCCCCAGTTCGATTGATAAATAGAATATGAAGGAGATTTTGACCTCTGAGTTTCTTAGGGTAGTTTAGCAAGGAAACACTGGCCTCATCTAGTTTAAAAATGACTAACTAAGATTGTCGTATAAAACTGATAGGTTTTATCATCCGCCTAGCCTTTTTCCCAACTATATTGGGGTCGGCTTCTATGTAGTCAAACCAGATTCTGCTGAAAACCAATATTTTACGTGGAGCGGCTGCTTACCAGACCTCCACAATATATAAACTGGATAACTCGGTACTCACGGATAACTTGGCAAGAATGGTCAGATTTACTGGCTTCTGACCATCCGTAACAACTGCCAAAGATCTACTGAATGAAAGCCGAGATCAACGCCTTAACAATCTTTCCGAGGCAAAGTGTACAACCAACTAGTACATCACTATCACTACATATTATAAAACAAAGTCCTTCGCCGCGTCTGTCTGTTTGCGATAAACTCAAAAACAACAGCACCGATTTTCATGCTGTTTTCACCAATAGATAGAGTGGTCCTCAAGGAAGATTTTAGTATATAACTTTTCAACCGGCGAAGCCGCGAAAATCAGCTAGTTATCATTATAAGGCTAGGCAGATGTTTTGGTATTAAATTCTTTGATTACAAAGCAATCACCCAAGTGGAAAATTTTCTGAAGTACGGGACGCTTTTTCCTTAACACCTTTGACAGGAGTCACAGGAATGAAAGCCATAAAACGAACACTGGCCACCTTTCAAATGTATATGAAGGTGATGATATACCTTTTCCCTTTAATGAGGGGCCAGGAGTGCCGGCTGCCTCCCCTGATTTTTCAAAGGGACTTTAAAACGTTAATCTCGTAAACTCCGCGCTACGTTGAAAGATTTGAAATTAGACTCTCAAAATTTGAACATTTAGAGGCAATGACAGGGATTTTAAGGGTAACAAGAAAAATTATATTGAATTTTAGTTTCGATAATCTGCATAAAAATATTTCGTATAGTTTAGATCCAATATAAAAAGAAAGAAAGAAAAAGAGTTTATTTGCGGCCAGTATGACGCATACCAAAAAAGATAAAACACAAAATATGCAATTATACCTACACATGAAAAATTGGGAAGATACCTATTCGTCAAATCCGCGCAAAAAATCTAATTAGTTGCAGGTGCTATGGATCAAATGATTTTCTGAATCTGCTTTCATTTTGGACAAATACCGTTATTTTCTACACGTGGGCTTTTGTCATTGTAGGTGAAACGAGGCTTTGGTTCTATATCGAAGAGATGGCTGTAGAGCCAAGGACTTGCCTTTAGCTCAGGCATCAATTTCATCTCGGCTGCAATGACGAAGTTTTATATACTTAATGGGTTTTATAACTTAAATAATAACAGTCGCACAGGCCGATCTTTAAGGTTAAGCAACGGTTGCCGAGGTTGACCATCTGAACATGCCGAGTTTCCTCCGTGCCTCGGAAAGCACGTTAAGCTGTTGGTCCCGGCTCTCATTTGGAGATCTTTGGCAGTCGTTACGGATAGTCAGAAGCCAGAAAACCTGATACCAAATTTTTGATAAGGAGAACCGTTAATGGGTTGTGGAGGTCTGGTAAGCAGCCGCTCCACGTAAAATATTGGTTTTCAGCAGAATCCGGTTTGACTGGAAGCCGACCCCAATATACTACTATTTCAGTATCTGTCCAGAATGTTATTTGTTTACCTTCATAAGGCCGCGGACACGAACTCAGCGGCGCAGTTCCATATAAATCTATGCATTTGACACGTTTCATAGAAACTTCTCGCACCGCCGCCGCTTCTTGCCCGCTGAGTTTGAGTCCGCGGCCTAAGGATGATTCTTCTTTTAAAAACCGGAAAAAATAAATGACACACACTTAATAGCTGAAATGATAGACCAAGGTTGTACAGCACGAAGAGCTTTGTGGCAAATTAATTAATAAAACTTTCTATCAAAGAGGTACTGCCCGCGCCCGCCGCCGCTCTCGGTCCAGCCATTTTTGAGTTATGCGCTTATCAAAAATGAATGTTGGTAAGCGCATAACTCAAAAATGGCTGGACCAATTACCAAGACCAGCTTATTTATTTTTTGTATGTTCCTTAAGGTCCACGGAAGGTTTAAATACCAAAAAATAATAAAGAATACCTGCATACGAAGTCAGGGGTATCAGCAAGTTAATTAACAAAACTTTTTATAACTTTATCAGGTGCCATGTTCTCGATTACGGTGCTGAGCAAACGAATGCAGGTTGATGACGCCTTGCTATGCTTCATATCCGTCGTCAGCAAGTTCGTTGGCTCCATATGGACTGCTTTCGTCACCACAGACATCGAAATGTACCTCGGTAAGGAATTGCTAGTAGAATACAGAGTGGCCGGTACATTATATATATCACCGGTAAATTGCAGACTCTGTAAGATTGTAATAAATCGTAATCTTCTTAATATATATAAATCTCGTGTCACAATGTTTGTCCTCAATGGAATCCTAAACCACTTAACCGATTATAATAAAATTCGCACACCATGTGCAGTTCGATCCAACTTGAGAGATAGGATAGTTTAAATCTCAAATTATAGTCGCAATTTTAATTTATTGCTAATTATTTGTCTGTTATTATTTGACAGTCACAATTATTTGTTAACTCCAAATGATTCTAACAGATGTCGATACCTTTCGACTGGGTTGAGTAAGTAATCAATAGATGGTGCTGCTATGGTAAATCTAACTCCTAAACCACTTAACCGATTATAGACGCAGACGAAGTTGCGCAGGTCAGCTAGTTAGATTATATTTTTTATATTATGAAAATATCGTATTGTGTACGACAATTTCTCATCCAAATTCAATATTTTCCAATATATTGGTGTCTTATTACGAAAAATAGTTTACGATTTCACGCGAAATTTACAATCTTACGACGTTTGAAATTTTCCGGTGACATAATAATATATACCACGCAGTGAGGCTAGGGGATATTATGCTTATTTATTTTCTAAATTTTTTTTTTTAGAAACTTTGCTAAGTAAACAATTATGAACGTTTTTCTTTAATATTTTCATCAGCGATCCATTTCGCCCATACGAACTGTCATAGAAAATTGGGGTTTTGCGAGAAGGGACAGATATTATGTGTGTTGAGATAGTAAACGTTTAGTTGGTTCTTCGATACACTTTGATTAAGTTTTCACTGTTGACCGAAGTAGTCCGTTGGACTTTCAGCGCTTTTCCCATTGTTGTTTTGAGTTTTTTATGTTTTTTTTTTATCTATACTAATATTATAAAGCAGAAGAGTTTGTTTGTTTGGTTGAAAGCGCTAATCTCAGGAACTACTGATCCGATTTGAAAAATTCTTTCAGTGTTTGGAAAATGTGACGCAGACGAAGTTGCCTGGGTCAGCTAGTATTATATATAGTGGGCTTGCTTTTGACCACAATCACGCCTGATGGAGAGCGAGCTTGCTCAGAAAATGCCTGTTCACTCTCGCTTTGAAGGGTTAAATATAGTTAAAATAGATCTACTATCTCAATTATCAACTAATAATGTCTTGGACATTTGCCATGCAAAATATATATCTAAAGCAAACCTCCATTACCACTGCAATTACTAGAAATGAATACTGAATTACCTTCACAAAGTGTCATCGCCATCTCTACTTCATATTCCAGTTTTATTATGATAATGTACATTTGAATAACGGTCGGTTCAATGGCGGTTATTAATTTGATTGCGTTCACAATTGCAGTGCCAGTTGCTGAGCTACTGAACGCGACTACATTTACGTCATTGCGCTCCATCATATCGAAGTTGGTGGACAAACAGGAGACTGGTTAGTATTCACATTTTTTTTTTTGGAAGACTTTGTCGGTTCGTTGTTTTAAACTTTGTCGGTTCGTTTAAGAAACCACGATAAAAATAAAAAGAAGATGGGTAAGAGTCACAAGATATATTATTTGTGTTCTTTCGAAGGACGTACTTAAGGTACTTGTTTGACCGCCAGCGAGGAAGCGATTAGCTTTCGACTCTTTGCTCACTGAGGAAAGGGACAAAAGATATAGATCTCGTGTGAGTAAAAGAGACATATATATTCATAGTCGATAGCTGACTGTTCACACTGCAGGTGAGCGGCTCTTACCTCTTGTTCATCACGTCGACAAGAGCTATCAAAGATTTACTCGCTCAGCGATACTCGCTCGGCGATGCTCGCTTGGCGGTCAGAACTCACCAGAAGTAATTTGTACCTATAGTGCGGGCCGGAGCGAGTATTGCGAGTAAAAGCCCGTTGCACAAAAGCACTCGCTTAAAGCCGAGCGTCAAAACTATCGAAACTTTTCACTCGCTACTCGCTGGCCGCCAACTCGTTTCGAGTTTGAAGCTTTTCTCGCTACTCGCTGATTGCGTGAGACAAGTGCCTTAATATTATCACACGTCAATCAGCCCTATTTGCTAACCGCACAAACAGCCCGAATCCTAAAAATAACAGAATATTGTGCATAAACCTCTGGGTCTCTAAAACTTAACCGAAAAAAAAAAAAACTAGAAAATGTTATTGATCTATTTGTTTTTCTGATTTCCAACTCCTGAGATCTACGAATATAATATTTATACCTCTTCTTTCCAGCTAAAGTGAACTCCCTGTTCTCGCTTACGGAGACGCTGGCTGCGCTGATCTTCCATCCCTTCTACTCCTGGATGTACATGAAGACCCTGCACGTCCTGCCAGGGGCTGTGTTCCTGACCAGCGCGGCTATTGCCATACCGCCGTCCATTATACTGATGTAAGTAGAGTCTTTACTAATATTATAAAGAAGAAGTATTTTTTGATATGAAGTTTTGTTTGTTTGTTACAATTTAACTCAGAAACTACTCGACCGATTTAATTTTTTTTCACCATTAGAAAGCTATATTATCTCAGAGTATCGTAGGCTATACTTATTACTGGAAAAAATAAGGACCCTTAAGAAAACTGTAGAGCAGTTTAAGTCGCGGGGGAAGGGCTATCGGTTGATACAGCTAATTCAGTACAGTGTATATAAACCGACACATGCAGAGAGTCAACAATTATATCTTACTAATCATATTAGGTATGAATGTGAAGGTTTGTTATGATGGATGTATACATGGGAGAATTTTTCTGCTGCACGCAAATAATATCTACTGATTGGATTTGAGATAGGTACGTCATGATCTGCCAAGCCTTTTCCCAACTATGATAAATGATATTAATTCTGTAAGTAGGTTGTAAATACCACTTTTACACGTCAATCTTTTTTGGTCACTTTAAACTAGATGAGGCTAGTGTTTCCAAGCTGACTGCTCTGAGAAGAAACAACGAAACAAACTCAGAGATCAAAGTCTCCTTTAAAGTCCATAAAATCGTACTGGTCAAATCATATGAGAACCATGTAGGTTGATGTCTGAAGTGGTATTTTGAGGAAAGTATCACACAGATTTGAGTGGACCTGTCCAGACAGTGCAAGCATTTGCCAGTTATCGTGTAGCTGAAACTTAGAGCATAAATGAGCCTACCAGACGTAACACGGTTCTCAGGCAAGCCTGGTGTCAGGGTCTCCAAATGACAGCCAGGACCAACAGCTTAACGTGATGGAAACTCGGCATGTTCAGATGGTCACCCATCCACAGACCAACCTCGGCAAGCGTTGCTTAACCTTGAAGATCGACCATTGCAGCTGTTATTATTTAGCCACGAGCTCCTCCTATTTGAGATATATTTGAGATAGGTACATACATAGTTAAAAACCTGGATTAAAACATATAACATTTAATCCCAGGCGTATGATTCTGAAGATATCCAAAAATAATAATTATTACCGAAGGTATCCTGATTTTCTTTTCAATAGGCGGCATTTCCCACACGAAAAATAAAATGTACATTATTTAATTCCAGATTCTTCTACGTCCAGCACAGAACAGCTCAAAAGAGCACAAGAAAGAGGGCTCTAGAAGCAGAAGAGAAAAAAGATGCCAAAGAAGCGGAAGCCAAGAAGGCAGATCCCTTACAATTCGTTCCGTCACCGGTGGAAAAAGAAAAAATGGAAATGGGAAAAAATAGTTAGTAATTAACGTAATCGTAATACTTACATGTTAAGTACTTCTCAGTAAGAAAAATTGTCTTCTCAGTAAGAAAACGCCTAAATTTTCTTATCATAAAGGACACAGGGCAAAGTTGTATTGAAAGTGGTGCCAAGAGCGATAGTAATAACAATTTTATTGTGAAAATTGTATTTTTGTTTTGTTTATATTTTTTGCATTTCCGCTCAGCATTTGTTTCCAATTGCTTTTAATGAACAAAAATTGTCCAGTCTCTTTTAAAATCCTACTGCTACGCAAAATAATCCGAAAGTTTATGTGAACCTTAGATTTAATTTTGTTGTATGTACATTTTGTGTTTTTATAAATTTAAGAACGAATCGAATTATTGTAGCGAGTTTGCGCAATTTTTTTAAGGATTTTATTTTGAAATACGGTATTATAAGGTCTGTATCATTATGTATACTTATTATTATTTGTAAAAATGAAGTTGAATATAAATAAAATTTAGTAAAATTCACAAAACAGAAGTATTGGAGACTATGAAATCAGCTGCATTACGTACTAAACACGATAAATATTTATTGTTTGACCTAGTTTTTCTTGGATATTTAGTTTTTTTTTCATATATGTAAACTGCATGTTGGCTTCCTTACAAATTAATAATTATATGATGTTTTAACATAATGTACTACCCTTTTGTAAACATGAATACAAAACAAGCATTAATTTCAAAGTATTTCGATATTCTGCAGCTCTGCAGACGGGTGGAACTAGAGATCCTTATAATTTATTTAAGCTAATTGCTATTCCCAAAGGCAATGATTAACTTCATATTTGCCAGACTAAACTGTGACGCTGTAATATAAACTTTATTTTAACTGAGTTAAAATTTATATTATTTTGTTCTCTGATTATGTTGGTCGTTGTTTTTGGTTGTCAGAATTAAAATACATGGATTATGTTAATTTATAAATTCTTATACAGACGCAGCACATCAAGCTACAACAATCTGTCAAATTTCTTCAATAGGTTTTCAACTCTACAGCTTAAGAGGGCGTATTCTATCCACTAGCGCCGCCAATTGTTTTTTATTAATCGTGGTAAATTTAAGACACGTAGATAAAAAAACGGTCTGTAGTGTATTAAAGAAATGTATTTATTATTTTTTGAGAGTTATGTTTTGTAATTTAGAACATAAAGAGTTATGTTTTGTACTTTTAGCAAGCCGTTTTGGCTATTTAGTCATGAGTTATGTATTAAAAATAGCTCTCAAAAAATAATACATACATTTCTTCAGAACACTACAGAGTGGTTTTTTATCTACGTGTCTTAAATTTACCACAATTAATAAAAAACGATTGGCGGCGCTAGTGGACGGAATACACACCCTTAAGGTCCAAAGTTGATTGGGAAAATTTGACAGTTTCGGGTACCTTGATGTGCTGGCAACTGTACATTTAATATTTTAATAAGGAATTTGTTAAAATATAATATACGTGGTGGTCAATTAATGAACAACAGCAAACAAGTCAGTGCTGTTTCAAAAAAAAAAAATGTATCACCAATTGGTAGTATTTAAATAATTATGCAATCTTATATATTCTGTAAGTACTTATTATAATGTTATACGTAAAGTGGAATTTATATTTATAAAGGAAGGGTATTTAAGTCAAATATTAATATTGTATCTAGAACTACCTTACGTAAATATGAGCATTACAAATACTGATGGGTATACTTTTGATTCTGTTCAGGTGGATTACTTTCCCCCGATTTCTGAATTAAGAAACTGAAGTTAAGTATTCATCAATTTGCATTAAAAAGAAAACATTCTAAACTTTGGTATCTAAGTAAGGTTTGACACTTTCTTAACTGTAAATTCTCAATTCAGGAACCAGCTTTTTTATATTGAAAACTTTAGCAAGTTCCTTTATTATTGTGTTTGTATATGTATTGATGCAAAGATTAATTGATGTGATAAATGTGCAGAAATGTTATAAAATAATATATTATAAATAAAATCTGTAATTGTTATTAATTTATTTTGTGCGTGTTTTTATTATAACCTCTTTTATCATAACAGTCTTAGAAGAAGTGAGAGTAATTTAGTGGTGCCCAGTGATTGGCTCTGAGTTTTTTTTTTGTAGTAAAAAATCGTCTTGTAGGTCACATGACCGTAGCTCCTTGTTAAATCACATACACTGGGTGGGTTAGGAATGAATAATTTAACAACTTATACTACAAAACTCGTAAGCAGATGCTCGTCTTCTAAGCAGAGGTAGCGATATGATACACAATAAGAAAACTTGTAACATTTACCTAAATCGACTATTCATACAGGGTGTAAGGGACAGCCCTCCACAAATTAACAGGGTGCAATCAGCTCCTTATTTTGAATCATATTCCAGTGGAAATTTCCTCAGGTTTTCTTTTTTTTCGTTTTTTAATTTTTTTTTTGCTTTATTTCAATATAAAGTTACATTATCTGTATGCAGAACTCCATTAATGTAAATAACACACCTAAAATGAAAAAATAAAAAATAAATAAAAAAAAATCTCATGAACGACGCATGAAATCAGCTGTTAAAACGTAGCGCGGGCGCAGCTATCCTTTCGAAAGTCGCTGCGCTGCCGTTCGCTGCGTGCGTTTTGCAGATATTGCGAGTGAGGTAATTAAACAAATCAGTTTTATTGGATTCCCATAAAGTTCCTGAAATAATTTCATGTACCGGTCAACTTAGTACGATATACTGAAATCACCCTATCAGTTTGAGGAGGGCTGTCCCTTACACCCGTTATATTAGAAACTTATATCAATAAAAGTAAATTAATATTGCTTTAAATTTTGGGGGATGCTATCGCCGGGTCGGTGATTGAAGTTTGGAGACCGCTGGTTGCGAGAAGCACAGGACCAGCGGTGCTTGGGATAGGCTTGTCGGCAGTGCCTAGACGCGTGGTGAGTACTGGCTTGATATCGAGCAGAACAGAACAGAATACCTGTTCTGCGATTTCAACGGCTTCTCCAGTCCTGTGCCTGTGCACGCCCATATCTGCTACGACTGCTTACTATGACCATGATCATGGATAGAACAAGGGCCGAAAGTGGGAGGTCGCCGCCGCCGATCGTCTCAACGAGGACGTGGCGGTGCTCCGCCCATGCGTGGCAAAACCTCCACCGTATGCTCCACCGTGTCCTCCGGACAAACCACAAGGTGGTGACAGCTGGGTGTGTCCTCCCGCTGAATCCGAAAAAGGTATCTCCCGAAACAACCGTGTCCGGTGAGTTCCTGCGTCAGGCGGAAGGTGAGGATGCCGTGGCGCTCTGTCGCCACTCTTCAAAGACGTGACTTATCGATTGTGGGGAGGCTTATTGTTAGTATATAATGGAACGCAACCAAATCAGTTTTTTTCTTTTTATGCGCATGTGGCGCCGCTTTTTCAGGTACTAACGAATAGTATAATAAAAGTCGTATTATAATGTCAAAGTGATATTATAATTAAATATCTTTAATTATTTACCACAATCACGCAGTATATTCCTGCATGTTAGCAGAGCGTGGTTCAGAGGTGGTACAGTTGGAAATATCAGAAAAGTGAATTAACTTTCAATCCGTAAAATTGTCGGTGCAATTTAAATTTGAGGTTAAGAAAATTTACGATCACAGTTGTAATTGCATATTCTGTTGAAGAAAACCAGCAAAATGGGTTCAAATATGTTCAATTTAGAGAAACTGATCGGAAGAGATAACTTCGCGACGTGGAAGTTCAGTATGAAAACGTATCTAGAACACGAGGATCTTTGGTGCTGCGTCGAACAAGCCGAAAACAAACCTGTGGACGCAGCTAAAGATATAAAGGCGAAGTCGAAGCTGATATTGTTGTTGGACCCACAGAATTACGTACATGTTCAGGAATGCAAGACTGCAAAACAAGTATGGGAGAATTTACAAAAGGCTTTTGATGACAATGGCTTAACAAGAAGGGTAGGTCTACTTAAAGATTTGATAAATACAACACTGGAGTCAAGCAATAGCGTTGAAGACTATGTTAGTAAGATTATGAGCACTGCTCACAAACTGCGCAATATTGGGTTTGATATGTCAATGATGAGTGGCTTGGTACGTTAATGTTGGCGGGCTTACCAGACGAATACAAGCCAGTGATAATGGGGTTAGAGAGTTCAGGCATCCAAATAAGTGCTGACTCAGTTAAATCTAAACTCATACAAGAGATTAACACATCAAAGTTAACTGCATTCTACACGAGTAGCAAGAAAGTGGAAACAATGCGCAGTCAGAGAAATCAATGGGACCAAGGTTTTACAACTGTAATAAGAATGGCCATTTTGCCAAAAATTGTAAGCAGCCCAGGAAACAATCAGCAAAGAAAGGAGAAAGCTCCAGTTTTGTAGCAGCTATTTCAGCGACTGTCAAAGCGAACATCAATGAAAACAAGTGGTTTCTTGACTCAGGTGCATCCACCCACATGACATGTAGGGAGGATTGGATGTACAATGTCACCGAGCCATCTGTAAAGAGTGTTACTGTAGCTAACAGAGAGCCATTAGCCGTGAAGGGAGTTGGTTGTGTGGACATACACATAAGTCAAGATAATGTGGTGCAAGTTAACAATGTTTTATATGTCCCAGGGCTAGCTGCTAATCTGCTTTCAGTGGGCACTATTGTAAGCAAGGGACACAAGGTCACTTTCAATGACAAGTGTTGTGAAGTCCAAAATGGAAAAGGTGAGGTGGTATGCACTGCAACATTGAGCAACAAGTTATATACCATAAATACTTGTAAAGAAGTTGCACATTTAGCCTCCAGTTCTCAGAATAGTAATAATACTTACCTGTGGCACCTGCGTATGGGCCATTTGAGCATCCCAGATGTAAAGAAGCTACCCAGTTGTGCTGACGGTGTGACTCTGACTCAGGAACAAAGTAATGTCACATGCACTCACTGTATGGAAGGTAGGCAAGCACGGACACCATTCATACATCATAAATCGTTCTCCGACAAAGTCACTACAAGGTAAAACGCCATATGAAATGTGGAAAGGTAAGAAAGCTGTATTATCTCACATGAAAAATGGGATAGAAAATCAGTAAAAATGATATTTGTGGGCTATTGTGATAACACGAAAGGATATCGTTTTATGGACCCCAAGTCACACAAAGTTGTCAAGAGTAGAGATGTCGCCTTCTTTGAAAACTATGTTCAGGATGTCAGTGTACCAGTTGATTTTGAAACTTGTGTTCCAGTAAAAGACAAACAGCTACTGCCAGTTCCGGTCTACAAAAAAAATACAAACTCAGGCAGTCAGAAAGATAAAATGAACATGGAGGAGTTGTCCACTTCTGCACCTGTGATGTCCGGTAAAGACTCAGATACACAAGGTAATAGTGATGACTCGAGTGAGTATGACACTGACACCGGGGAACTTGATGAAACTTACTATCCTCCACATGCTATTGGACAAGATTTCAATAGTAATGTGACATTAAGGCGCGTCCCCGAGCAAAACGCAGCGCTAGCCGTTTTTTGTGCAGTATTTTGGAGCTATCTACTCTTTATCCAAAAGAAATATCAACTAATAAAAAATACATTAAATTTCTACATAATCTTGGCTTCAAAATGGTAGATTTTATTTTTTATTATTAAGTATAATGTTTAAGTAATCTCCTCACAACGAAACCACAGAAATGAGAAAAAAATACTGATAACATGCATCTTCTCGAAAACTAACGATTATTTTGATTTTGTACTTACACTAATGGATAGGCAATTTAATTATGAACATTTTGGTAGAAGTATTTTTTTCAATCGACCAAAATTAGATTTTATAACGATTTTATTCAACATTCTGAGCGTATTCGCTATTGTATCTCTTGCGCTGTTATTGAGGGAAAAAATGCTCAAGGTTATTTGCTCAGGGTACGGCCTTAAGGTCAACACGCTTAAAGAATAAGCCAAATGAGGCAGGAAAAGACCAGATGGGCTTATTGTGTCTGTTTGCTGATTTAAGTGACCTGCAGACTGTTGAGGAAGCACTCGCATCTCCACAAGCGACAGAATGGAAGAGGGCCATGGATGAAGAATATTCTTCTCCGATGAAAAATAAAACATGGACGTTGACAGATCTGCCCCAGGCAAAACGGCTCTTCCATGTAAGTGGGTGTTTAAAAGGAAAACAGACCAGTGGTCAGGTACACAACCATCCGCTATTTATTTGCAGTGAACGTACTGAGCAGATTTAATAAAAGTCCTACAGCTGCACACTGGACTGCAGTCAAACGAATTTTCAGATATCTGCAGGGTACCAAAGATATAAAATTGACATACATCAAAGATGGTAATGAGAAAATCACTGGTTATTGTGTTACAAAAATGGGGTTGCGTCCCAAGGGAGGATGTTAGTATATAATGGAACGCAACCAAATCAGTTTTTTTCTTTTTATGCGCATGTGGCGCCGCTTTTTCAGGTACTAACGAATAGTATAATAAAAGTCGTATTATAATGTCAAAGTGATATTATAATTAAATATCTTTAATTATTTACCACAATCACGCAGTATATTCCTTCACTTATGACCAGCTTTGTGCGTTTTAAAACCGAAGTGATACACCATTTGTATCATACAAACATATGAATATATTATCAATAGGGAATATGCATGAAAAAAATATTTATTATCATACAGTTTTTCTAAAAATATACAAAAATATGATACTAACAGTGAAACTAGAATCAAAATTGCGCAAGAAACAAACGAGATATAACTATTTTAAACAAATGTATCTGTTCCTCTCGCGAAAACGCAGTTTATATGACAGCTCGATCAGTGGGTCGTCTTAGGACTCTATAGACATCATGAAATTTGACGTCAAAGTTCACATCGGACTTCTCTTTCTAATTGTGATCTTTGAAGCGTAACAACTTCATCGCTGTTGAAGGTATTTAAAAAATAATTTCATAATTGATTACTAAACGTCAATCATGAAATTATTTATTTGCAAGATGAGGTACTCATTAGCTTTGCATGCATATACCTTATTCCAACAAATATTATGTGAAGAGCGAGTATTATAATTATGGTAAAATTTTAGGTTACTATACGTCAAAAACATTCGAGCTAGGCACTCTAAAAGTAACAAATATTGACGCAGTAGCTCTTTGTATATAGCAAAAACAATGTTATAACAATACATATTATAATACTGTTGCCAGCGAGGGTTGTTGACTTCTATAAATGCATCGATTAAACCGAAGATAACTGCAAATAAATATGATGGTTGCAATATGTGAATAAGAGGAAATTATAAAAACTAAATAGGAGGTGTTTTTAGCGTTTCGGACGTTCCAATGTTCGTTTGTCACAGCAATTTTTTCCGAATGACCATGTTTTCCCCTTTTTCTCTGAAACTATTGAGGTACAGTTTTATCCAAAAAGGGATAAAACTGTTGTGGATTAGCTACCTAAATCGTAAAATATCAGCTGAATCCGGTTTGACTGGAAGCCGATCCCAATGTAGTTGGAAAAAGGCTAGGCAGGTGATGAAGATTTGATAATTTATTGAAAGAAAGTAAAAATAAGAACATGTGAAAACAATTTCACTTCACTGCTCGGCAACGTGACACTTTATTTGGTTATTGAAGAGGCCTCTACCCATAATTTCATGAATGTTAGAAAGTACGCTACAAAAAAAAAAAAACATTTAAAAGCCTCAAATATTTATAGAAAAATTTGCTTTTATAGAAAATTTTTGCAAGCCGACCTGGAAATTGAACTTAGGACCACAAATTGGCAGCCGTACGATAACGAGACCTTGCGCGTGCGACAACAGCAGTGCTATTCTGTAACAACATTTTCGTGTCTCGACAGCGGAATCCGAGGTGAGTTTCAAATTCGTGTAAATATAAGACCTTATGATGTGTGAAATAAAGTTCACTTTGTAAGCTTAGTCACTCAGGTGAAGTCGATATCGAAATGGTTATTTACAGAATAGACTAGCTGGACAGTTAAACACAGAATGGTTTACATTATACCTCGGTAGCCCGCAATACTTATACTTCATAGGTATCCTGCAGTGCTACTTGCATGCAATCAGAGCGTCAATTCTACATTTTTTTAAGCAGCGTACGTATTCACTTGTCAGTCGCAATCTGTCAAAAATGTATGTAAAAATTGAGGCTTTTTGGCAGATTGCGACTGATTAGTGAATGCGTACGCTTCGTTCGAGTTTCACTTACCGACCGACACAACAAGGTACTCATCTTCAGCATTTACAGCCGACAGCTCGGACTAAACTCGCGCAATAATATCCTATCATTAAGTACACGGTAAAATGCATTGTTGCTTTTTTGTAAAGATAATCTATAATTTAAGTATTAGAAGAATTAAGATAAATGTAATAAAGTAGGTAAGCAATAAATAATTTTGAAGATTAGTCCGTACACTAACATCCTAGTCATCCTAAGTTGTTCGAATAAAAGGATTGTAAAACAACATATTTTTTTTGTTTCAAAGTACAGTTAAACAACAAAAAACAATATTGTTGCATGTAGAAGGGTCATAATTGGTCATATGGAAAAATTACAGCCAGTCATGATGGAAATATTAACATTGCAAATATTTTTTGTTTTTATAAGCCGCTGGTACTCAAGTAAACAATAAAAAGCGATATAGATGCAAATAGAAGGGTCATAATTGCTCATCCGGAAGAATTAAAGCAAGTCATGGAGCGGACGATAACGCACCTCAAATATTTATGCAAGCTTCAGTAGAAGCAATATAAATCAATAAAGCTACACATATAGGGTCGATAATTGATAATTCGGAGAAATTAAAGCAAGTCATTGAGCTAGAGATAAGTGAATTTTTGTTACTGATAATTATCCTTAAGCCAATGGTGTAGAAGTTAACAATAAAAAACAATAAACTTACGCATATAGGGTTGATATTATACATTCGGAGAAATTAAAGCAAGTCAAAAAGCAAGTGATAAGCTGACTTTTATCTCGGACAGAGGATAACGGCGAGGATAATGTGTACAAACACATTGTAACGTTATTGAATAGCAAAGACAAATTATTTGAAAACAAGTTTTATTACCTGGTCTTGTTAGTATACCGGGCATCCCAAGACTTTGATTTGGTAGAAAAAAATACTGAATTAGGCAATTTGGTTCATCTATACTATATAATATAATATTAATATAATTAATTAACATAATATAATATAATAAAGAGGTAACATTTGTTTGTAAGTTTGTATGTTTGTAAGTTTGTATGTAGGGGGTAATCTCAGGAACTACGGGCACGATTTGAAAATTTATTTCAGTGTTAGATAGCCCATTTATCGAGGAAGGTTATAGGCTATATATCATCACGCTAAGACAAATAGGAGCGGAGCATTAATGGAAAATGTGACGCAAACGAAGTTGCGCGGCTCAGCTAGTCAGCCATAATTTTCGATGAGCCAGTAGCGAGTAAAGCTTCAAATTCAAAACGAGAGCAGCGAGTGGTGCTCCCAAACACTCCTCAAGGAACCCTACATGTCAAATTTCAGCTTTTTTCAGGCTATGCGTTGTCTGTCAGTCACTCAATCACTTTTGAGGATTTTTGTATGTATTGGTTTCTACTAATCTACTACATAACATTTTATCTAAAAACTACTAAATAATATGTTATCTGAAAGAGGAAGACCATGAAATTTAACATTTTTGTGTACCAATTACGTTTGTTGAGATACGGCGGAGGCTTAGTTATAGTTTTTCACTGGTAACCTAGAGGGTACGAAACCCTAATTTGAATAAGGACAAAATCATAAAGAATTATAATAATAAATACATTTCGAACAACTCCTATTGCCCACCGCTCGTAGCTGTACGCCTCTTGCTACGGCGTAGCACGCTACGAGCTTTGCAGCCCCCATTCGTAGTCCAGTTGCTTTCAGTCAAATGTTTTGCAGGTAACAGCTGACATACTAAGAGACAGACTACGGAGATTATCTTTCACAAACATTTCAACAATTTTATCTTTGTTTTATGTTAGTTTACGATTTAGGGAGTTATTTACATTCTACACATTTTAAGTAAAAAATAATTCCTGTTTTTTACAGTAATAGTTTTACGTCACGGATTAGGGTCACAAATAATAAAATTAAATAAGATACTTCGTATTATTTTGTAAAATCCTCAGAAATGTTCTACATTTAGTGGAAAATTTCCTGTTACAGGATTGCACAATATTGTGCAAGACAAAGTAATACTTGTACTGATTGTGTGCGGCAAAAGGAAGGGTTTATATAAGTCAAATATTGATTCAACTTTTCATAGATAAATAATTACGTGAGTTGATACAGGTCCAAACAACGCGAAAGACAGATACTTAAAACGGATTATTTAAAAAAATATGCTTAAAAATACAAATTATACTAGCGAATAATTGTCAAAATGCCGAAACGTAGCGCGACGAGGCCGATTTTCTAAACGTCAAAAACCTATGGAACTGTCAAACGCTTTCGAAGTGGCACGTGATCAATCCCTTATATTTTGGAAATCACAATTCGCTGATAGAATGCCACTTTGCTTACAGACTAAAGGATTCACGTAACATTTCGATAGCGAGCTGTGGGTGGCTCGCCGTTCGTCCGTCTAGTGACGACAGGCCGTGTCGACGGCGCGTTAGTGTTCCACGCGCGCCTCAAAGAGAGTCAGCACACAGAGGGGCCCGAAAGGGACCAGAGTCGCGGGACTATTCGAAAGAGATACCGTGGCTTCGGAACACAAAGGGCAGTGATGGAACATGAATGGGTTTTAGTCAGTAGAAGTCTGACACTCCCTCCCGCTACACCCAGAGCGAGAAGAGTCATTGGATGTTTTCCCATACCAAAAAAAAATAATGGCTAATTCACGTATTTTTATGACGCGCCGATTAAGTTTTAGTGATAAACGGTATTCTTGTAATCTTTGAACTGCGCGTAAACTGCGCGTGAACTGCACGTGAACTGCACGACAACCAAACTCTATCAAACTTACTGACGGTGAGAGAAAAAAATATATTCACTAAATAATCGAATAGAAACGAATAAATTTCAATGAATAAGACGTTATTATATTATTAAAAATTCAACTTAAGCTTATAAGCTTTAATTTTGGGACGTCAAACATATAGTAGAATACCGATCATGTTGCGTTCCGAAGCATGCACCAAAGACGCGCAACAGTAGAATGCCGTTATTGCGCTCGCGTGACGCGAAGAATACGAAAAGTGTTGTTTTGATTGAAACTTAACTTCAACTGTACCGCAACAGCACTTATTTAGTTACGTGAATTAGCCTACAGATCCGTCTAAATGATGTAATCAAAATTATTTTTTGTTACTTATGAAGAGTTATATCACTGAAAACACATCAGCTGCCGCTTTATCCATATTTATAACCTTATCTGTGATTACGAAACTTAATGTTTTTATGATGTTTGTAAAGGTTTCACCTTCACTAATAATTCCGTTGGTTTACAAATAAATATTGCTTCATGAAAACTGGTTATGACCTTGGTTTATCATATACTGTGAGTGCTCGTTTACGGAGCCACGGGGCGTTTCACGTCGCGTTTACGAAGAAGCGATTTACGCATGCGGCGTCGTCGTACGCTTCGGGCCTGCAATAAATTCTCTCATATAGCGTTGTATGAGAGCGTTTACGGAGAAGTGCTTTACGCACGCTGCGTCGCACGCAGAGTGGCCCGCCCAACGCCCCGCATTTCCATAAACGAGCTTTAAGCTTAACTAATATGTCGTGTATTGTGATATCCCATGTTTAAGAGGCCCACCGCGCATGAATTCGAACCCGGCCATGTACAACTGTGATTTTTTAAATTATTTGTACTTAAGTTTATCTTGGTCATCACAAACATCAGTGGAGGAACAAGAAAATATTCTTGTCCATTCTATCAAAATGTTACCATGAAGACTCAAGTAAATTAGTCCGGTTAAGATAAACCAAAAAATTGGGGTGAAGTTACAAAAAATCACACTAGGCTGAAAATTGGTAGGATTGTTCAATTGAATGAAATTTGAAAACTCCTCATCGATCCGACACCTGGAATTTTTTTTTTCTCTCTGGTGTCGGTCCCTCATGTCTAAGGATCGTGGTCAGCATCAGAGATGCATCTGGAGTGGATGATATGTCTTCAACGATGTCTGTCTAGCGCGTCTCTTACAACTGAGTAGAATTTAGAGGTCGATTAGTTCTTAACTTGATCGGTCCATCTTGTTGGTGAACGACCGCGCGATCTTTTGCCTTCGGTGTTCCCAACCACTATCAGTTTCTCAAGGTTTATGTCGCCTCTGCGCATTGAGTGGTCGAAATAGGAGAGAATGTGTTGTTGGCACGTAGTGGACAAGCGAGTTTTTATTTGTAGCTGGTTCAGGATCGATGCATTGGTGCGTTTCGCAGTCCATGGTATTCGTAGTATACGTCTCCAGCACCACATCTCAAATGCATCAATCCTTTGCTTTTCTCGGGCCAGGATTGTCCACGTTTCTACTCCATACAGGACGATAGGAAATATCAGAGCTCGTATCAATCGGATCTTAGTTTTGATGCCAATTCCTCTTTTCTTCGAGATGTTGTTCAAACGGGCCATAGTATGCTTTGCCATCCCGATTCGCATTTTTATCTTGGTGACACAGCTGCCATCATTGCAAATTTGGGAGCCCAGATAGATAATATCGGTCAACGATGCTAATGCCAGGAATGTTGCAGGTCACATTAGCTAGCTTTCCAGCTCGATCTACTATCATCACCTTAGTTTTCGCTCTGTTCACCGCGAGACCAATGTTGCCAATTTATTCCGCGAGACTTCGGAACAGCTTAATCATGTCTTCCATGGATGTTGTCAGAAGAACGGTGTCATCGGCATATCGGAGATTGATAATCTTCTTCCCCCTATAGGGAAACCTTTCTCCCAATTTTCAAGGGTCTTCCGAATAATATACTCTACATATATGTTAAAAAGTGCAGGGGACAAAATGCAACCTTGTCTCACTCCTTTTTTGTTTAGAACATATTGGAGCATTCGCTGCCTATCTTGATGAAGGAACGGTTCCCAGTGTACAGACTCTGATTCAAAGCAACAAGGTGATTGGAAGTTGGTAGATATTTTCATTACTACTATGTTGCACTTTTTACACTTATAAGTACTTTGCGAACTGACATTGAGACGACTTATGATTAGCACGACCGCACACCGAATACTTCTTTCTCAGCACTATGCTAAACACAATTTTTTGCAACTGAAAAAAGGAATGCTCTGCTAAATGTGGTTGCAAAAAAGACTGTTTTGTTCTGCAGCATGTACAAATTTTCAAGGCCGGTCATGCTCAAATGTTGAATCACCAACCCCGAGTATTTTTTTTTTCCAGATCGATGAGGACTTTACACTTTTCTATTTAAAATAGTGTTTTGAACAATCCTACCAATTTTCAGCAGAGTCTGAATTTTTGTAACCTTGCAGGTATGTCTAAATTTTATTAACCGGACTAAATGGAGCATCAATCAATTTTTTATTTACAACAAATGTTAGTAACAATAAATAGCCTTACAACGATTGTTATGAATCTAGATTGTTTAGCTAACTCCCATATCTGTGGTGGCAAATCACCTTAATAGGGTCGGTGACTAAAAATCCACTTACTCCGTCAGACAGATTTCCAACAAAAAATATTGGATACGTATGTTTTCTTTTTTCAAACAAATAATGAAAACGATAAAATGCGTGAAAACGCGTGTGACGTCACATTAATGAGTAGTACTAGGTTATTAATAGACACAATACAAGTTTTAATTCATATATTTGTTGCATTGGTAACGCAATAAATCTGTGCATTGTGAATACATTTGCACGCCATGTTATGGCAGGATATGCTGAAACAAAATTACTGTAACACCTTATGTACCATATTCTAGCAAATAAATATTTTGATTTGATTTGATTTGTGTCCACTACTTTTCAGTAATCTTACTGACAAACTATATTTTTTAAATTAATACCTACTAGCTAAATTGTGTGTACTACCGAAATGTTTTGTTATCTCTTCTGTTGAGAAAAATACTGCATGATGATATTATGTCATATAAAGCTATTTGTTTAATTTTCTTTTAATGTTCTGAGTCAGAGATAAGAGAATAATATGTGGTGTTGCCACATAGTATTTTCTTATCTCTGTTTAATAATGTTGCTGTTAATTTGAACACGTGTAAAATAAAATAATGTTAGTAAATAATGAAGAGATATCTAAATACAATTTATTTAGGGGATGTTTTGAACGTCACTTTGCTTCATCATAACGCAATTCCGAATAAAAAATATACAACCGACTTCCAATGTTTTTGGTTGTTTTAAGAAATAAATTCCCAAATTATAATGTAACTAGCTGACCCACGCAACTTCGTTTGCGTCACATTTCCATTAATGTTCCGCTCCTATTTGTCTTAGCGTGATGATATATAGCCTATAACCTTCCTCGATAAATGGGCTATCTAACACTGAAAGAATTTTTCAAATCGGACCCGTAGTTCCTGAGATTACCCCCTACATACAAACTTACAAACTTACAAATAAATGTTACCTCTTTATAATATTAGTATAGATTATAATTTTTCTAACCTCGTACTAGTTCGGTAAGGATATTTTAATGTGTGACGAGAAACGAATAAAAATTTATGAAACCACTGTAAATAAATAAAGTTATAATTCCTAAATAAAACTAAAATTATCAGTTTGTGCAATGTTCAAATTGCACAAACTGATAATTTGTTTTACTTTCAAATCGAATTTACCTACCCTAAGAATTAATCAATCGACGTTTACAACCCTAATCTTTCAAAGTTAGAATGAACCGGCTAATTCTGGGTAAGCTCGCTCCATCATAGACTTTGTCATCTCTGACTAAAACTAGAGTCAAGAGAGCAAACCCATCTCAAAAGAACAACAAATATGAAACCAGTAAATATATAGTAGGAGCCAGATAATGTGCAGTAACGGTGACCACTGACCCACATACATTTATTGACTTTCATTATTTAAAATGAATTGACTTCTATTGTGATCCTTTACGTTCACTTATAATGAAAAACGGTTCTATTTATTATTCGGTTATCTGGATATTACGGAAATGTCAATGTACTTTATTGCAGTTTTATTTGGCGCCTACCATAAAAGGAATAGGTACCTGCTAGGTAATATATATCATTACAAAGTATAAAACAAAGTCAATTTTCCATATATACACTTATATCTTTTAAACTACGCTTCAGATTTTAATCAGTAGACAGAGTGATTCAAGTGTAAAGGACATGGTAAAAAGTGGCCTATGAATCAACACATGCGAAATCTTTACCATTATTCCTAGTTTTTTTTTTTAATTACATTTTAATGATTAGAATAGAACGGACATTTTTTAATTACGAAACCATTTAAAAAAGTAACTCACTTGGGTTTTATAACCCGGCGCCATTATTTTAAAATGAAACAAAGCAGTCTCAGCGCTGTAAGATTTTTAGTTACCTACAAAAAGAATAAAGCGATTAAAGCGCTGTATGACACGAACACTATTGACACTGACAGTCGGTGAAATGGCAGTTGACACTTTGATGTAATGTATTTTGCACCTGATATCAGGGAATCGGCCGTCGACCTAAGTTACCTCGCTTTCGTATGTTAGAAGAACATACTCGTAGTAACACTACTCTACACCATTTTTTGGTGAGATAAAAAGTCTGCCAGCTCTGGGATCTTAGTCCATTTGGTATGTTTCTATTGTTTGGTATGTTTTATAACTTCAAAATCCGAAATCATTTTGGATATTTTACAATTCTGAAAAGTGTCCGTGATTTTAATTTAGTTTCAGTCGAACATTATGCATTATTTAAAACACAGATAGTAAATTCACGTCTCTGTTGGTTCTTAGGCGAACGATGTATGGGCACTGAACAATGTCCTTTATCTATCAATCATCAATATTTAGAAGTCTTCCTTTAATGACTGAATAACTGGCAGACAACGCACAGCCGAAACTACTGGTGGTTTAAAGTAGGGCATGAATCTTCCCTACACTCCGTAGGGGAGTAATAAGGGAGGATTTCCCGGAATTCCTACGGGAACGGGAACAGGATACGCGTGTACGAAGTCGTGGGCATCAATCATCAAAATATATCAAACTAGCTGACCCGCGCAACTTCGTCTGCGCCACATTTTCCACTATTGCTCCGCTCCTATTTGTCTTAGCGTGATGATATATAGCCTATAGCATTCCTCGATAAATGGGCTATCTAATACTGAAAGAATTTTTCAAATCGGACCAGTAGTTCCTGAGATTACCCCCTACATACAAACTTACAAACAAATTTTACCTCTTTATAATATTACTATAGATTCCTCCGTTATTGAGTGGGTGACTGACTGACTGACAGACCACGCACAGCCGAAACTACAAGTCGTAGAAAGCTGAAATATGGCCTGTAGCATCTCTACACTCCGTAAATCCAGGAAATCTTGTCTTAGTGCTCCCCGGGCGGGGAGATTTCATGAAATTCCTACGGCACGGGAAAAAACGGGATATGTGCGTACGAAGTCGCGGCAAAAGCTAGTGTATAATAAATTGGAAAAATCAATATTGGAAACATGCCTAACACACAGAATGGTAGTAAGAACAATTATAATTTAACAATCATCGTTGATAAGTTAGGATTAGTCTACTAAGATAATACTTGTACTTCCATACTTTATCACCGTACGCTCCCTTTATTACGATACATCAGATATGCATGTATCGCTAATGATTATGGCTTTATTGACTACAAATGAGATATCACAAACAGTTCACATTTAGCGCTAGCTACTCGTATATCAACAAGTGAATTATCGAGCCAAATGTAATAAATATAAATAAATGATTGAATAGAAGTGATAGAAAAATGGCGAGAGAAAATCAAGCAGAAGATAGGCAATATGAAAACTTTACGGAAGAAGATCCTCTCAAGGAAAATGAAGAAGAAGAGGTTCAAATGACATTTCGAGAGAAAGTGGTAGATATGTTTAGAAATATCACCCTGGAGCCAGTTTTGTTGATGTTCATAGTATCTGCCATGATTAACGTGACAGCAACCCAAAATCTGAATCTTGAGAAGGCATGTCGTGTTAACCTTAACTATTCAGACGAAATATGCGATTCATTGAAGGTGCAAGACATTGATAGCCAAAATGAATACGAAAGAGAAACACAAAAACTGCTTGCGAGAGCTATGTCGTGGAGGACTTACTTGGCAGCAACGCTACCTTGTATTTTAGCTCTGTTCGTTGGATCTTTCTCTGATAAAACTGGACATAGAAAATTTTTCATGATCATCTCAGTTACTGGACAAATACTCATCAGTATTAACAATACGATCAACGTTTATTTCTTCCGGCAACTCTCATTGGAAGTGTTGGTCTTTACCGAAGCTATTATCGAGGGACTCTCTGGTGGATGGTGTGTTTGTTTCCTGACAGCGTTTGCTTTTGTAAGCACAATTACAACGGACAAGACTAGAACGTTTAGGTTAGGTCTTTTGAGTTTTAGTTTAACAGTGGCTTTTCCGATTGGAATGGGGGTTAGTGGGGTATTGTTGAAGAATTTTGGGTACTATGGGTGTTATGGACTGACGACATTCATACAGAGTCTAAACATGTGTTATCTATTTTTTGTGGTGAGGGATCCTAAACGAAACAAAGAGCAAAAGAAGGTAAGCAATAAAATCTTTTATTCAGTAATATTTTTCGTGTCAAATAATGCTGTTTTTCACTAAAAGGTCCGGAACTTTGGTCACCAGATTCAACTGCAAAGGGTCTTTAAAAACACCAGAATTATGTTTTCGGGTCACCAAGTATCATCCATGTTTTAGTGAAATTAACGAGTTTATTATTTTTAACAGCACGATCGTCAAGGAAAATGCCACTTCTTCCGCGTGTTCTTTGACCTGAACAACGTCAAAGACACTGTGAGTGTGCTTTTGAGGAAGGCTCCTAAGAACAGGAGACTACGACTGTGTGTCCTTCTGGGAGTCGTCAGCTTTCTTTTTGGACCTATGTACGGTTAGTAGCTTCCGTTAACTTATAAAATCATCGTCCTGAGTTGCGGGACTTAATTACCTGTTCTGCATACCTCCATATCTTCTTATATATTCCTACTTGCTCATATTTCAGCTTTCTAGCCATATAATCCTTTACAACATCCATCCATTATTTATTTTGTCCTTACCATCCAGATTCATTAATGTATTTACCTGATTAAGAAATGTAAATTTATTCACCTGCTGACAGATGGTTAGCCTATACCTCTAACTGGGTTCTTATTCTATAATCTGGCTGCTACATATTCAATAACACTGCATGGCCCCAAATATGTTTTTAGTCAAATATCTATTAGGCTTGTAAAACAACTTTTGCCGTTGACAGCGATGTGGATTATTTTTTTGATGCCCAATTATTTATTTTGTTCTTATACGCGTTTGTACATCATGTAGATACTGTAAACATTGTAATTTAATAATACATAGTATGAACACGTTGATTTATGTCCTCGAAGCTAACAAAGCTAAAAATCACATCATGCATCATGAATATAGTTCAGCTTTTATGTTTAGATATGGCTATATTTTTAAAAGACTTTTTTTTTTCATTTAAGGTGAAATATCAATCATGTACCTGTCAACGAGGTACAGATTCAATTGGGACGAAGTTAAGTTCAGCTTGTTCCAGACTTATAACTTCATCACACACACTATTGGTAAGATCTTCTGCAGTACTACCATATTCATCCTATAAAGTGCTTATTTCTTTTCAGGCACAGCGCACTTCCAATAGGCCTTTATTGTTGTTTCTTTCTTACAATGAACAAATGCTTCTTACCAAAAACTAAATTGGTCGAATCAAAATTCTAACTTGCATTTGAATTATCAGCAACAGCGTTGCTTGCTTGCAACACCTTTTCTGTCGACAAAGGCATCCTCTGAAGATTTCCAATTATTCCTGTCTTTTAATAAACGGGTCAATGGCGGACAGCCATTTTCTTGAAGTCATCTTCGCATATTTTGATTTGTCTGCCTGCCTTTGTTTGTTTTGTTATCTTTTAGTGCTCGTTTAAAGAGATGCGGATGTGATGTGGTCCCCGGTGCGTGCGTAAATCGCTTCTCCGTAAACGCTCTCATACAACGCCATATGTTTGAATTTAGTGTAGGCCCGCGTCTCTGTAAACGAGCACTTAGATACCATTATTAACTTAGTTAATTTCTCGTTACTTACTCTTGGCATTGTCCCGTCCATCACTATTTAAGATGTAGCCTGTGTTTGCAATTTAAATTTTGTTGTCTTTTTAATTTCTTGTAGTTTCACTGTACTTTTACACCTATTGCAATTTGGTAGACTTTTATTCTAGGTACATACTTTTAGAATTATTTCTAAGATTCTAGAGACCTTGAACACTCGATATAAATTTTGTTTGTGTTATAATCAACTCGGCTTTATTACATGGATAAAATATGTATTAAATAAAAAATGCTTAATTACCTATTGCTAGTGTAAGTAGCATACTTGAGACTACTTAACTATAATTTAATACTGGATCAGACTTTTACAACTAACAGTAATACTAATTATTTTTTAGCCTATTGTTTTCTAGAATAGAGTAAATTCATAGAAAACAGTGGTAAAAGGTGTCACAACAATGAATAGTTTGATGAGCTATTAACAGTTTTCGTGGCTGACGAATCACTTCCTGTGATTCTCGGAAAAAGCAATTAAAGCTACATGGTATGTCAATGATATCATAACTCATATAAACGATAACTAATTGGATCGAAATGGATGACAAAATAACAGGATGTCATAAATAACATAATTGGTGTTGGGGGGTTGATGTATTTTCCCAAGGCTAATGAAGTGCAATCTACTGACGTTCGTTAACAATGTATCTTCTTCTTCTTCTTCTTTAGAGCATCCAATACTTAATGCTGGGTCATGGAATTTGTTAAAAAGAGTCACCAGCTAGTCTATTCTGTAAATAACCATTTCGATATCGACTTCACCTGAGTGACTAAGCTTACAAAGTGAACTTTATTTCACACGTCATAAGGTCTTATATTTATACAAATTTGAAACTCACCTCGGATTCCACTGTCGAGACACGAAAATGTTGTTACAGAATAGCACTGCTGTATGCCAATTCTACTGATTTTCACATTCGCATCGCATTCGCATCTCAATCGCAATATGTCAAAAATGTATGTGAATTAGGGCTTTTTTAACAGTTTGCAATTGACATGCGAATGCGAAAGTTGTTTTAAAATTTGTAGAATTTGCCCTCTGGACCAAGGGCATTTGGCAGAACACGGATGAGTTTTAGTCAGTAAGAGTTATGACAGCTCCGCCCAGAGTGGAAAGAGTCATGCGATGAGTTCCCACCCTGAACACAAAGACAATGTTAAATACATCAGAAACGGTAAAATTTGTGAGTTGTAGGGATCTCTGGATCTTCTGAACCGATATAATACTCATACGGTAATGAATCCACTAAATCCATTTGTTTCCATATTATGCAATAGTACAGCACCTGCCGGGGATTATCCTTGGGTGTACTTTGATAGTGCATATCGGGATAATCGTCAATTGGTGCCCCATTCCTTTAAAACGCTTACCAAAGATTGTTCAAGACATAAATGAACTAATACTAAAAAAAGGAAAAAGAAAAATCTTTTTACAAAAAAAATTACCTACATCCAAATTGTTTTTGGTTGTTTCTTCGTAATTTTTGTAATTGAGTTAACTTTCGAAGAACTCAATTTTAATAAAGGGTGGTACATGTTAATTTTTAAAGATCTAGCAAAACGCTTAGTTGACGCTTTGCGTGACCCAAGAGCTGGCTTTTACCTTGGACAAGCATTTCCATACAACGTGGCAATGCAGTAAGTCATTTGGGCTCACTTCCAGTCAATAGCGATGGGGACGGATTTTTTGACGCCATAACTTAGTTAGGAGTTTTATTTTATATTTTAAGTGTTAATTTTTTAAATTCGTATTTTTTTAAATTCCAGGTACTGTATTTTCGATACTGGTCCTCAGCAAGTACTTGCAATGGCACGATTCTTTACTGGGCATCGTCTCATCGTTGAGCAAGATCGCCGCATCATTCGTCTATTGTTTTGCTCCCAATGAGAAAATATTCTTTCTTGGTGAGAACAACATTTTCAAATACTGAGTGATAAAAATCTTAGGCTTGTTTCACATGCTCTAGAACCATACCACGCCGCGTCAGGACAAAAGGTGGTCAAGCTGTGGTTGCGTGCGAATAGTGTCGCTGCGGCTTCTTGCAATTGAATTTAGATGTGTTTGCGATGTTGCCGGCCGTTAGTTCGCTTGGTTGCGACGTGGTTGCGATTCTCTCGGTATCACACACGCGGTCGATAATGATGGCAAAATGTGGTCCGTGTGAATTTAACTATTAATTTTCATACAAATTAGCGCCTCGCACGTGTTGTGGTTGTGGTACATGTGCAAAAACTCTTAAATTCATTAACAGATAACGCATAGCTTCCTAATCACTGGGTCAAGTAAGTTTTGCTTAAGAAAAAGAAGAGGGCACCTAAAATGATGCTCGATAAGTCTACTCTACCGATACTTGAAGAAAAATAAACAACGGGTTGCACTCCGGGAGTGCCGGCAGCAGTGAAAACTTAAACATTAAGGTCGTGCATTTTTTAATCATCCGTCATACGAATTTTCGATCATGTCACGTGTCCTGACGCGTCATCAGTCTTACGAATTTCCGATCAGGTCACGTGTCCTGAAGCGATTATAACATTTTATACTCATCCCAAGAAAAGTGCTCAACGCAAGAAGTTTTCACTTCAAAAAAACTGGCAAACGAAGGGCTTTGCAGTGAAGAAAACTTAGGTAAAGTGAACCAAGATCGAAAAAACGAACTCTTCGTGTATGTGAACGTTCACTTCACGCCTACTCCATCGAATTTCACATGGTGAGATTTATTAGAATAAACCGCCTGTAAGCGCTGTATCTGTAAGATAACCTTGAAGAATGACCTGTGTGGTTGTAATACTTTAGTCTCGAGCTGCACATTTGGTTGCAAGCTGCAAACGTAGCTCAGATACCACTGGCCGCAGTAAGCTTCTGTCGACGTTTTCACACGAGTCACTGCGTCCAATTTACAAGCTTAAAGGCCTGTGGCCACGGCTAGTGGTAGTCCGTTAAGGCTGTGAAGAAAGAAAAAAAAAAACCCTGATTTCGTTTTTTAAAACTTTTTTTTTTGATTCACACACTTCGTGGCGAAAGCGATTATCAAACTGTCAAAACTGTATAGGATTGGCAGCCGCTGTCAAAATGTCACGTGACCAATCTATATCTATACTAATACTAGCTGACCCACGCAATTTCGTCTGCGTCACATTTTCCATTAATGCTCAGCTCTTAAAATATATTTCGACTATAAATTGAGACGTAAGCTATCCTATCTTTCAAGTTGGATCAAACTGCACACGGTGTGTAAATTTGATTAAAATCGGTTAAGTAGTTTAGGAGTCCATCGCGGACAAACAACGTGACGCGTAATTTATAAATATTAAGATTATAAAGAGGTAAAGTTTGTGAGTTTGTGGGGTTGTAATCTCTAGATTTACAAAACCGATTTTGAAAATTCTTTTACCAATAGAAAACCACGGAGTGTCATAAATTATAATATATTAAGGTGGAAGCGCCAGGGTAGCCCGCGAAATTCAAATATTTTGATGTTTTTTGCAATTTGCCGGTCAGTGTGAAGCTGTATGTTAAATAAAATACGATTCGCGGCCGTAACGCATATTTATGTAAAGAATTATACCCATTTTAATTATCATTATAACCCTCTAAGTTCATACAACTCGATTGAATGAATTTTTCACGAAATTACATTCAAACGAGTTATATGAACTTAGAGGGTTATATTCAAGATTCAAATGGTTATAATCCTTTAGATAAATGCTCTTTACGATCGCGAATCGTATTCTGTTCAACATACAACTTCACAATGACCTGCAAATTGCAAAAAACATAAAAATATTTGAATTTCGCGGGCTACCCTGGAGCATCCACCTTAACCCGAAAAATAATGCCCAACGAAGTGGCCCAACGACGTCTCTTATACTTTGGAATTTCGAAAATCGCAGTCGCTGATAGAATGGCACTTTGTTGGTCAGTAGTTTTTTTTTTTTTACTTTTGTTGTTAGGCACACGTTCAACCACTATCTCACCTGATGGTAAGCGATGATGCGGTCTAAGGTGGAGCACGCTTGCCTAGAAGTAGCCTATTCACTCTTGATTTAAAGACTACCAAGTAGCTTTTTTGTAGCTATTAGGAAACACAGACTCCGGCAGGGAATTCCACTCCTTTGCTGTACGCACTATGAATGTGTTCCCAAAACGTTTTTAAAGTATTATGGTGATCAATATTTTTCTTTATGTTTTTCGAAATTCTCTGGAATGCCGTGACAGTCCGGATTATGATTTTCCTAAAAGATAGATAGTGAGAAAGGAAATATGGTCATCGATTTTCTTTTTGATAAAGATGATTTATTTCATGAGTAGGCACCAATTCCACATTTTTTTAATTGGGCGGAAGTTTGTAAGACATAGCATATTGGATATTTCTAATGTTTGGTACTTGTAGATATAATTTGTCTCAGAATTTTCTGATTCTGATAGTAGATTCGATAATAAGAATTGATAGAATATATATTCTAAGTTTTTTATAGCTAATTCTGGGAAACGATTTGATTCATTAATTAAAATAATTTGATACTAAGCGGATGTTTACAGCCGAATTTCGGTTTTATCTTGACAGCCGTGTTGGTACTTAAGATGGTAAGCTAATTGCGAAAATTATGTCGTTTTACTTATCTATGTTTGCGAAACTTGTGGCTAAATAATAACGGCGGGACGATCTTCAAGGTTAAGCAACTCTTGCCAAGGTCGATTTGGGGATGGGTGACCACTGATAGAGAGACTTCACGTTGCCTAGGTAAACACGCTAAGTAGTTGGTGGAGGCTGTCATTTGTAGATCTTTGGCAGTCGTTAAGGATTTTCAGAAGAAAGAAAATCTGACTTCAGTCTTGCCAAGAAGTATCGTTTTACCCTGTGTATAGTGGAGGTCTGAGGCTCCACGTATAATACTGGTATTCAGCTGAATCCGGTCTTACTGAAAGCCGACTCCAATATAGTGAGGAAAAGCGGCAAGGCGGATGATGACTTGCCTATGTTTAGAATCACAGTATCATTTGTGGCATGAAATGTGTGGCAAGAGTTACCCCATTTTGCATTAAAAAAAAAAAAAAAATGTTCGAACGACGAACGGTGCTGCACCACCGGTACATGGTGTACATCTCACTCACACGCACAAGTCGTTTTGGAAACACATTACTTTATCTTTTTATTTTTTTTATTTATTGGCACACACACAAGTTATAACACATATTATAATACAAATTACACAATGAATAATACCTACACAGAAAAAATCAGTGAATGCAACTGAAGTGGCCGTGGGCCCCAAACTAGGCACAGCCTGTATTTAGGTGGCCCAGGATATATGAATAGGTAAATTGGGTTTTACTTTTGATATCACAATGTTTCCTACTTTTTGAATATATGTCAAATATCAAGAGTAAATAATTATGATCAGAAAGAATACGATTAAAATACAATCAAAATGAAATTTAAAATACTAATAATAAACAAAATTTTGAATTTAGTCAAAAATACAAAACCCGATCACAATTTGTTGACATTTATATTTTAATTTGTTGAATTTATTATTTTAAATTTAACGTTTTAATTCTTGGCCTAGTTCCGATTGTATTTTCTTTTTCTTAATAATATGAGCTGTTTTAATAATTATAGTAATGTTGCTTATTTAATGTTCTTTTTTATATTTGTCTATACTCTTTTTTGTATGTATTAAATAACTTTGCTTGCCGTAAGGCTAAATGTATCAGGGCTCGTCACAAAGTAACCATCATATCTGCATACCTACATTACGGGCAAATAAATGATTTCTATTTCTAAAAGAATAAAAATAAAACAGAAGAATCATACAATTTCCAATTGTGCGTACACGTACAGTACAGCTAAAGTGTGGAATTCTCTGCCAGAGTCTGTGTTTCCCGATAGCTACAACCTAGGATTAGCGTGATCCATCTTTGACCATATCATCGCTTACCATCAGATGAGATAGTGGTCAAACGTCTACCAGTTAAAAGTGAAAAAATAAAACATAATTTGCTCACTACCGCGTGTTAGCCCGGTTGAGCTCCGATCAATTGCTACACACGCTATCATCACTGATAACGTACATACAAACTCCACTATAGTCGTACGATTATAAGTAGATTATTCGATAACCTTTTTTATGATAAAATGACTTAACCATTCCATCGTAATCTGGTTACTTATCTCACCATTAAATGCGTGTCAATTGTTTCTAATATTTTCAAGAACAAAAATAAAATTGCTATCGCAGTCGGCGGAATAGCTTATCGCGATAAATAAGTACGCTTAGATATTTAGTTTTATTTGACCTAATTTGTTTTTTTATTGCACCAGTGTAAGGTGTTTTTGAATTTTGGCAAAATAACTAACAGCAATAAAACACTTTTACAAAGTCCTAAGTCATCTAATTGATTTAATTTTAAATATTTAAGAACATAAACAGACTCAGGTTTTAAAGCAAACAGATTTAGCGTAAGGACATTACCGTTATAAATGTAGGCCCATTTTCCCTTCACTCCACTCGAGCGAGTTGCCATAGCAACAAAAAAAACTTTTTACAAAAAATACAACCGAATTGAGAACCTCCTCCTTTTTGAGAAAGTCGGTGTCAAAATACGAAGAAAGTAACAAAAACACCGACTTCCGTAACTAAAGTTATTTTTAACTTTGTAGTGTTTTTTTTTTTATTCGGAAGTCGGTTGCATTTTTTTCACATTTTAATGGTTCCCTAACACCACCGCAAAATCGCAGGAAACCAAAATCCGCAATTTCGATAACTTGGATGACAAAAACCATCATCCAAGCAAACGAATTCCAGCTATTTCAAAGAATAATTTATCAAATCGGTCAATAAATTACGAAGTTATGAGGTAACTAACATAAAAAAATATAACCGAATTGAGAACCTCCTCCTTTTTGAGAAGTCAGTTAAAAATTCCTAGAGCTAAACAAAAAAAAAAAATGTCTGGCAGTTTGTATAGAGACTCGTGATACAAAACTATCAGACAAATAACTTGCGTGATATTTGTTGTACGCAGGTAATTTTATTGTCTTAAAAATGATTCTTCTAAAATGGACTTTATAGACCCACAGAACTGTCAATTTTACTGAATCATCATCTGCCTAGCCTTTTCCCAACTACATTGGGGTCGGCTTCCACTCAAACCAGATTCAGCTGCATACCAGTATTTTACGTGGAGCGGCTGCCTACCAGACCTCCACAACCCATTAACTGGGTAACACGGTATTTCTTGGCAAGATTGGAGTCAGATTTACGGGCTTCTGAAAATCCGTAACGACTGCCAAAGATCTACAAATGACAGCCGGGACCAACGGCTTAACGTCCTTTCCGAGGCACGGTGGAAACTCGGTATGTTAAGATGGTCACCCATCCACAGACCAACCTTGGCAAGCGTTGCTTTACCATGAAGATCGACCCGTGTGGCTGTTGTTATTTAGCCACAAGCTCCTCCTTTTACTGAATCGAGTGGAGGTAATGACTTACAATACAGAGAATAGACCTTTACCCGTACCAGTTTTGTCCACTCTCCTTTATTTTGATGTTATTAATTACTAAACCGTGTTTTTTTTTTGTTTTCAGCGCCTCTGGTTGAAATTCTGAACGGTACTTCGTTGTTGGCTATGAGGTCAATAATCACGAAACTTGTAGAACCCAACGAATTAGGTAAGTTGCGAGTTTTAAAACTATTCTACCTCAATTTCATTGCCTTTCCAGAGACGAAATGTGCTTTGAATTATACGCTTTCATACTGTATGGTGGTTGTTTCATAACATCAGAATTCCTCACAAATTTAAACCTTATGATAAGCGCTGAATATTATGATACTCATCGGTCTCATTGGTGTAGTGATTACAATTTGCCGAAGCCTCAGTTTAGCATGAGTTTTTGTGTTTGGTTTCAGGGTTCAGAATAACTGTCAATATAGGTGTAATATATGGGTTTTTCCGCCGAAACATTTCGGCTGCAGTACCTACAGTGTACAGGCACGATGTATTTTAAAAAAGTTTTAAATGTGCGTTTGAATGCTTAAGGCTGCGATTCAACCAGAATTCCTTCGTTTTGACTCTACAAATAAAAATAATTATTTCACTTCATTTTCAGCTTTGTGGCTGAAATTTTTTCCATTTAAAATTTTCACTTAAAATCGGCAGTTTGTAGGTATCGGTATTTATTATTAAAATGATTTGCCCGTACTCGTGAATATAGATGTCATGTCAACTTCACTTGCATGGTTGCGGTGAACATGACAACCAATCCATTTGGGCGATGTTTCCAACTGTCTCAATTAATTTTCGTGTTAATTTTGGGTTTGGTGTGTGTTATCTGAAAGGGAAACTTTGGATGTTCACAAAACTATTATATTAATTAAATAATATATTAAAAATGTATATATATCTTCATCTTTTTATCTTTATCTTTATAGGTTACTGTTTACGTAGACAGGAACGGAACTAGACTAGACAGGCCAATATTTGTCATCATCATCGTCAACCAATTGCTTACCCAATTACACTTACTAAACGTTAGCCTCTCACAAAAAGCGCCAACCATCCCGGTCTTGAGCAGTCCGCATCCATCCGCTGCCACCTGCTTCAAATCTTCCATCCATCGTGACAGACGGTGTCCCACACTACGTTTGCCCATACGCGGTCTCCACCCTAACACATGTCTGCTCCATCGAACGTACCATGCGGGAATCAATTCCGCGACACTCAGTAATTAATTTTACTGAGTGATACCTTTTTCAAAATTTTTAATATTCTTCTAGGTAAAGTGAACTCCTTGGTGGGTCTGGTGGAGAACCTGATGCCTCTGATCTACGTGCCACTGTACACCAGGGTCTACACCGCCACGATGGAGGTGCTGCCTGGTGCTGTGTTCCTTTTAGGAGCCAGCATGACAATACCAGCTGTTATTGTGCTTTTGTAAGTATGATACGAGTGAGGTTATTAAGAGTGATATCAACTGCAAGTCTACCAAGACTTTTGAACATCACACACACTAGGGCATACATGGAGGAGGAAGAAACGATATCGCACTTACACCGTGCGTAGGCGTCGCCAAAATAGGGACACAGAATTTGCTCACAGATGTCCCGAACACGCTGTTTCTGGGGGTTGGCTGTTTAGAGTGATGGCCGCCATGGCTCACGGACAGTGGTTCAACATCAGGACTAAGTGCGCAAACCAAACCCTAATAGAATAGAATCAGAAACACACTTCTTCTTTGTGTCACAGGCACGAGCGTAACTTATATTTGAGTTGCCCAAAATATTACCACTTCCTCGGCATTGTTGGTGGCAGCGCATATGTCACGTGTACGCTTTTACGCCGCCAATGACCCTAAAGGTCATTGGTGGCATGTTTTAGGGTACAAGGGCAGGATAAGAGGAGGAAAAATCATAGTTTGTGACTCGGCTCCACATCCAGACCCTGCTATTGATCCGTCAAGGTAGTGTTGTGCCAGCTCCCATACTGAACTGCTTTAGGCATCGGCTGGGCAGCCTAGAGAGTGGGCTGTAATCTGGCTCTGTTATAAATGAAAATGATTTATTTAAAGTCAGAGTATTTTTGTTTAGGTATACCCTTATTCTTATGTACTGTTAAGTTTTTGGTTTGTCCTTACGAGTTCCAAATGAAAATTTTTTTGTTCTTTTTTATTTTCGATGGTAGATCCGTTGATAATTTTCTTTTACTCGATATTATATTACGGGGTGTCTTCTGCTAAGTATGTAAGCAGAAGACATCCCGTAATATATATCCCGTCAGCTTAAATAGCTATAATTTAAATAGTGATTATTAACTTCGGGTATTAAGGTTAAAAACTAAACGATCTATTGTATTATATATTAATTTTGATCAGTTTCCTTCCTTTTAGTAAATGAGAAGTACAACACGAAATTTTATAATTTCTACTTTATTTGTTTCAGCTGGCTATTCTATGATCACAGGAAAGATGTAAGAAAACAAAAGAAAGCGTCCGATCACCCCGGCTAACTCAAACCTACTTGTAATTTAATGTATTTAGTTAATATTAATGTAGGTACCTCAATTAAATTTAGATATTAGTAGATATTAATTATGCTAAGACTCACGAAGCTGAATTTGTACCTTACTTTTGGAATAAACTTATAAAATAGCTATGTTTGTTGTTTACATTAGATCGCTGATCCCAAGAGAAAGCCGGGTTATGAAGTTATCTATTTTAATTATGAACAGTTTATTACTAGGAAGGAGCACCAAGGAAATGTAATTGGCGTTAGTTTGATCACGTGCTGCACCGTTATTACTTAACCTTTAGTTACATAATTTAAGGATTTACTGTACACGATGCCATTTTAGTCGTCTTACAAAGGCGGCCCACTTATTGTATCCGATATAAACTACCTGTAGGCGCCATTTTTTATAATAATTTGGATAATAGGCGTAATACAAAATAATAAAGCATTAGAATTATGAAACACCCAGTTAATAATGTTTACGTATCGAAAAAATGTCATCGAACCATTCCCGCCTGTCCTTGGAAAATAAGGCTTAGAATGCGCTCGCTCCTGTATGTTTCAAACTACGCCATTCGTTATGATAATTATCATAACGAATAATAAATAAATAATGTAATATAATGAATAGTAGCAGGAGTATGTAGTAGTTTTATTTAGTTCGATGAAATGTGCTGGTGTTGTTAATGACTAAAATGGACACTTTTAGTTTCCTCTATTAATAAAAAAATCTTGAGTTATCTCTATTAAATAAAATAAACCATCACTACGGGTTTTTAAAATTAAGATGGCTCCACTGACTAGGACGGTCCAGAGTTACAAATCAATAGCGGGATATGTATGAAAGAGTAATCAAGTCACCGTGGCCCTGGAAAGGGCCAAAAGGAGGAACACGGATGGGTTTTAGTTAATAAGAGTGTGACACTCCCTGGCTGAGACTTTAAATACAGTCCCTTTAAAGGCCACACGTCACCATCTTCTAATCAGGCAATAAGATACAAATGAGGTATTCTAAAACTAACAGATGAAGTATTTATTACTTGGTTTGTATAACTACTGTGTAACGTAACAACGATTTTATTTTATATGTATATTATTATTTTTTCCTCCCTTTTTTATAAATAGTTCTCACCAATCCAAACAACACACACACATTGCTAGCTCCATGCACGCACGACCGAACATACATCACACACACATACAGACCACCCATCACTCAACACACACTTATATGCTACTACTTATGCTTATGTACTTATGATCGGTTTTTTTTTAGTTTTTTTTTATATTGACAAGTTTTCTTGTTTTCTTATATATTTTGTTTTTAGTTAATCATTTATTTTCTTTAATTTTTAAGTTTTGGTGTGTCGCTTCTGGCGGAATAAATGCTTTCTTTCTTTCTTTCTTTCTTCTTTCAAATATTAAAGCACTCTCTAATTAATTTTTATGTGCATTTTTTTGCCAATATAATAATGCCCCTTATGCGGTGTACAAGTACATCTATACATATAATAAAATCGAGTTGCCGTGTCTGTACATTGAATATTTTCGCATAAAAAGTAGTTACACTACTTATAACTCAAGAACGGCTGAATCGATTAGGCTGGAAATTGATGTGGAGGTAGCTTAGAACCAGGAGACGGACATAGGATAGTTTTTACCTCGGAAATTCCACAGGAACGGGAAATCTGCGGGTAAAACGGGAGCAAAGCCACGGAGGACAGCTAGTATAAAAAAAAAAATGTATTTATACTACTGTGATTGCTCTGTTTATGACTGTTATATTGTGGCGAGAAAATAAACGATTATTTATTATTAGCTGTCAACGTTTCAGCCCAGCGATTACTGGATCAGGTCAAAAATGTTTACCTATAACATTGTACAACATTTTTGAGTATTTGTCAAACTCAATTTAATTTATGAAGATGAAACTTTGCCACTAAAGTATGTATGTTTTAACACGATCGTATCGCCAAATACTTAGTGCGCAAAACCCACCCGTCCTTAATCGCAGTTCAAAATAATACGAGGTAAGATTAAAGTGTTACCTTGTTTTTCTCAAAACCGTGTCACACACATAACAAAAATATTTATTGCCAACTATAATAACAAATACTCTTCTAAGTCTTAGAAATAATTCAAATCATTACGGCTACGAGTGATAAGCATTATCTCTTAGTACGAAAGGATCCCAAAACTTGATATAATGAGCACTAATACACTAATGAGAGCGAGAACCGTCTGGCTCGAGTCACCGGCGCTTATAGTACTCGTAAGTACCTATGGGCACTTTATCCAGCCCGAGAGCGTTCATTCAGACCTTCCCGAGAAGCAAGTCGTGTGTCAGTATCGTCTAGCAGCTGAATATTCTCTCATTAACATGTCTGCGACACTTTTCTATTAATTTCACAACAAAAATATAGGAAGCGCATTTATTTACACAGCAAATCTAAAATAGAGAAGTGTTTACCATCTTCCACGCCAAGGAAAACCTATGAATATTGACTATGGTAAGCCTGTCATTATTTTATGATAGGTGTTATAAAGTTTAGATAAAAAGCAGATGTACTCAATTGACTTTATATTCCTTATCGCAACCGAGTCGAGACATTATAAATATTGAGATATTCAACAAACAGTTGAAATACAAATAGACGCAATCAAGGGGTTTTGTTGTTGAATGTAGTCATTACATACTGCAGACGCCAAAGATACAACATTGACATGTGAAGACAAAGTTGCTGAAATGGATCCTTCTAAGAGTACCCCCGAAAACACAAAAGAAGAAGTAAATAAAGAAGACACAGATGAATCTTCTCCTCTTAAACCAAACCCAGAAGAACCAGAAAAAGTCGAGAAAAATGAAGAGAAAAAGAAATTAACATTCAGAGAAAGACTGAAACTTATAAAAGACAACACAACTGTAGAACCGATTATGGCATGTTATGTCATGCCCAGTGTCCTAGCATCGTTAGCAATACAGAATTTAAATTTAGAAAAAGCCTGTAGAGTCAATCTTAACTACAGCACAGAAGTATGTGATGCGCTGAACTTAAGACAAACAGAAAACTACACGTTTGAGGAGCAAGAAGTTCAAAAACTGATTGCTAGTGTAGCAGTGTGGAAAAATGTGGTCCAAACATCGATCCCTGTGTTGCTTATCCTTTTCGTTGGAGCTTGGAGCGACAAGACTGGAAAAAGGAAAGCGTGTATAATGCTGCCTATAGTCGGAGAATTTCTAGCTTGTCTTGGTTTCATAGTGAACACGTATTTCTTTAACTTGCCTGTTGAAGTGTCTGCGTTCACAGAAGCTATATTCCCGGCTATAACAGGAGGATGGTTCACGAATTTCATTGGTGTTTTTAGTTATATCGGCGATATCACTACTGAAGAGAACCGGACCTACCGAGTGGGGTTGGTGAATATGTTTATGTCCTTAGGCTACCCTATAGGAAGTGCTTTGAGTGGGGTCATGCTGTCCTGGGTGGGATATTATGGTGTATTTTCAGTGTCATCGTCCCTGTATTTGTTCAGTTTGATATACGGATATCGCTATTTGGAAGATCCGAAGCAAAGAGCTGAAAAGAAACTCGTAAGTATATGTTCTCCTTTATCTGAATTTTAAATATTTGAAAATATTTTAAAAACTAGACTATACTAGACTTGAGTCAAGAGCAACCCTATCTAAAATGAAAATATCATAAAAAATATTTTTCCATTGCTAAGCAAAAGTACAAAGACAACCTAACTAAAAGTCCTGCATGACAACAAAGGATTTTCCTTTGTGATTAAATCATAAGTAGTTTGTGTGGTTTTCTATATCTAATCGGTCAGAGACAGTGTATCCCAGTCCCACATATGTTTATCTTTCTGAAATTGTTTACATCGTTATTTTTGTAGTTAATTTTTGGATTATTATGTCGCTTAAAATACAACAATATTTTCAATAAATTCGCTCTTCTCGTAATTCGCCCTAAATCTGCATTTCCTCATATTGCTATTCAGTATCCAATATGAAGTGCGAATTAGGATAAATATTTAGCAAATCATTCTTCTATCGGTTTTTTTAAACGATAGAAAGATAGATATGGTAGGCGACAGATAAACAAGCAATAAAGTACATTGACCTTTCCCTAATATCAATACTCAATACTTTATATTATATCCTTTCGTAGATTCCCGAACAATAAATTATGAACCGTTTTTATTACTACAGAAATCATGATAGAATTCGATTGAGAGACTTCGTACGCGCATATCCTAGACTAGCTGACCCGTGCAACGTCGTCTGCGTAACATTTTTCATTACTGCTCCGCTCCTGTTGGTCTTAGCGTGATGATATATAGCCTATAGCCTTCCTCAATAAATGGGCTATCTAACACTGAAAGAATTTTTCAAATCGGACCAGTAGTTCCTGAGATTAGCGCGTTCAACCAAACAAACAATCAAACAAACAAACAAACTCTTCTGCTTTATAATATTAGTATAGATACGCGCGTACAAAGTCGCGGGTTGTTTGGCGTTTCCGTAGAAATTTCGGGAAATCCAAAGTTTCGGCTGTGCATGTCTGTTAGTAATTTATCAGTAATGGAAGAGTTTTTTATCCTATTTACTACTAATATTATAAAGGCGTAAGTTTGTGAGGATGGTTGGATGGATGTTTGTTACTCAATCACCTCAGAACGGCGGATATTGATGAAATTTGGCTCAGAGGTAGATTAGAGTCTGACCAATTTCTCTGCCGCTGGCCGTTAGTATACAGTGTAAGTCTTTATAATGTGCACATACGAAAATGAGGGAAACATTATTTAATTTTATCGACGAAATCTATTTTTTACAAAGTTTGTTGTTTGTTCACAACTGTGACCCCTGTGCAAATAAAACTGTGTAAATTTTCAACTAAATGACCTATTGCAATGAAACAAACTCCATAATGATCTGAAATAACTAGCTATACCTAAAAACTTAAAAAAACCTATAAAAAAGAGATTTAGTTTAATACGTTTTCCGTCGATAAAATTAATAATTGTTTCCCTCAGTTTTGTATGTGCACATTATAAAGAATCACACTGTATTGACAATCCTAACTTTTCAGGAGAGTAAAAAACACGAAAAAAAATGTTTTCTGCGAGAGTTCTTCGATGTAGCCCTAGTCATGGAGACGTTCAAGGTGGCTTTCAGGAAAGGAGTAGGAAACAGGAGGCTCAGAGTTTGTTTACTGCTCATTGTTGTGTGCGTGGTGTTTGGACCTATGCATGGTTAGTGAATATCTAATACTAAAGATTTTGTAGATTTGAAAATACAACGTGTACTACTAAAACCTCTTAAAGGGTCATTGTTCTTATTATTATTAACAACTTTTACTATGGTACCAATCTTGAAACCTCGATAGAAAACCAGCTGTTCAGTACGTATTGTCAAGATACGTCTGTTGACCTCAATTTTACACGGGGAGTAATTTTCATTGTTAACAGTCGAAATCTATTCTGTATACTGTTTATAGTCTATATTCTATATAATTGTCTATCTCTATACTGTATTAGTATTAGTCTATATTGTATGACTAAATTTGTTAAATACACGGTATTATCCAATGCTAGTTCCGCGGATTTGCTCTATCCCCGATGATATCAATTTTAAATGAGCAAATACTGCCTTTATATAGTTATTTATGTTTAATGTAGAATACTAATAAGTTGTTAAATTCCAGGTGAATTCACAGTGATGTACCTGTTTACAAGATACAGGTTCAACTGGGATGAGGTGCAGTACAGTATGTGGTCTACCTACTCTATCGTCACCAATTTATTAGGTAAGCAACCTTTTTTTAGATCGAACATTTTTTATGCACATCTTCGCTTAGCACACAATACCGCGCAAGTCGATTTTTGCGATTTCTAATTTTAATGCCATTGGATAGAACTCTGTTTCGCGTATCGAACAGTATTAAGGCGCAACCCCACCGCGCGCGTTAAGAAGGTGTTAAGTTTCGCTTTACAAGACAATGTATATGTCACCGGGAAGTGGCAAACGCCGTAAGATTGTAATATATCGCGTGAAATCGTAAACTTTTATTGCGCATCATCTTGTCTCCTGCCTCAAGCCATTAAAAAAAGACGCACAGATAATTTAGCAAACTTCCAGAAATTCTTTGCTGGAGGTCAGTAAATGTGCCAATTCTTCGTAGCAACCTGTAAATTGCTTCCTTATTAGCATTACGTCAGGCTGGTAATCATCAAGTTCCGGTTGTTAGTACCAATGGCCGCTGTGACAATGTTCTACTCAGACTGCGGATGTTTCCCTTCATTAGTCATTTAAACAAGGAAAGATGTTCAAGTGAATAAGTTCGTGAAATTATGTACCTATTAGGAGCTTATTCACTTAAAAATAGATGACCTAAACAGCAACTCTGCCTTTTCCAGTCAAATGAAGCAAATATCTACTATATATACTAATGTTAAATAACTATCTATACTAATGTTATAAAGCTGAAGACATTTTTGCTTGTCTGTTTGTTTGCTTGAACGCGCTAATCTCAGGAACTACTGGTTCGTATAGAAAATTAAATAATTTATATATTTATTAAGATAATTTATTCAATTACCAATGTTTAAAATCATTAAAAATGGTATTGATTTTATTTTTATACAGGTTGAATTTATGTTGAAAACCTGTTAGCATACCTATTGTTTAAAACTGCGAAGTTCGTAGACACCGTAACCTAGGTAAATCATCTCTAGGTTGATAAAAGCCTGATGTAATTCTTGTGGTCTCATTCTTAAGATTTAGGGTCTACTCACACTTATTCAGCTCAATTCAGCTTATGTCCATAGAAAACAACGCTTACAACCCTAATCTCTTCAAAGTTAGAGTAAACAGGCTCCTTCTGGGTAAGCTCGCTCCATCGTAGACTTTGTCGCTGTCATCTCTGACCAAGACTAAAGTCAAGCGCCAACCCATTTCAAATAAAACAAAAACCACCATTTTGTATGAAGACGCGCACGCATCCGTTCAGCTTTCCGCGTTCGTTTTGTATTCAGCTTTCGCAGCAAACAAGTATAAAATGAGGAAAAATGTGTTATTATCATGCGAGTGCTATAAATTCGAGTTCAGCACTATTCTGCCGCTGCCGCCTTCTCATTCTTACGACGCTGTACGCAGCTGATAGAAGCAGTGGCCAAAATCGTTCAGCAAAATGCGAATGGAGCTGAATAATAGGGAATACGCATGCAATTTTTTTATTTGCAAAATAAAATACTTATTAGCTCTAGTAAAGAATCATAAAATTATTTTTTAAATACCTTCATCATTTGTTAAGTTATAAAGCTTCAAAGACTACAGTTAGAAAGAGAAGTCCGATAAGTAATGTGACGTCAAATTACACGACGACTATACAGCTGCCATAGAAAACAGCGTTTTCGCGAGAGGGACAGATATATTTGTTTAAAATAATTGTATCTCGTTCGTTTTTGGAACAATTTAGATTCTAATTTCACAGTTAGTATTATATTTTCGAATACTTTTAGAAAAACTGTTCAGATCATAAATACTTTTTTTCATGCATATTCCCTATTGTGAGTAGTCCCTTAGGCTGACTATCCATTGGAGCGGAGAGGAGAAGAGCGAAATTAGGAAATTAGGATGGCAACCAACCGATTAACCTTCAAAGTTAAGGTCCGAGAGCACATTCGTAAGAAGTTGGCAGTAGTATCGTCATAGCGCTAATTTTGGTTTACATAAACTGTTCATGTATATTCGTGTACTAGTTTATTAATTTGACTATTATATTGTAGTATCCTATTGAATGTTTAGTTTATAATTATGTATTTATTTATCTGTGTATTATTTTTACTATTAATCGCGTTTGAATTTAATTCTGGTTTCTCTGTATCCATTTTGCACCTACCACTATGATTCTCTGCATCACTCAAAAGTTGAATGGTAGAAAATGCCTAAGGCATTAAGTCCGCCTCTGTACACGTGTGCGTAAAGTATTGAATAAATAATTAAGAGCGGAGAAAATCAAACAATGGAATTGCAAAAAATCTCAGCTCCGCGTCAGTCACTGAGATTTTATATGGGTAATTCTTTTCCCCGCTCCGCTGCCTCGCTTCGCGTTAATGGATAGGCAGCCTTAGGGGTCAAACCAATCCCTGACCTTCGCCCACATTGATAGCAAATTTATGTTTCAGGTACATTCTTCTCAATAACTCTGTTCAGCAACTACCTGAAGTTAGATGATACTCTGCTCGGGATCATATCCAACACGAGTAAGATCATCGCTGCTTTCGCTTATGCCTTCGCTAGAAACGACTTGGAGATCTATTTGGGTAAGTATTATTGTAAACTAGCTGACCCGGCGAACTTCGTTCCGCCTAACAGTCGATTCTTTAATTTTTTAGTTTTTTTTTCTAAAATAGACGTAGCTACCTGCCAGTAAAAGTCCCGTCAAAGTCGGTCCAGTCATTTCAGAGATGGGCCGGAACAAACAGACAGACAGACAAAAATTGTAAAAACTGTCATTTAGGTGTGTACCGTATATATATTTACATGTATTAAAAAACCGTTATTTCAATATTACAAACAGACACTCCAATTTTATTATATGTATAACTAGCTGACCCGGCAAACTTCGTTCCGCCTAACAGTTGATTCTTTATTTTTTTGTCCAAAATAAACGTAGCCTAAATTACTCCTTATTACATCAGCTACCTGTCAATATAAGTCCCGTCAAAATCGGTCCAGCCATTTCAGAGATTAGCCGGAACAAACAGACAGACAAAAAAAAAATGTTATTTTGGTGCATGTAGGTACCGTATATTATATTCATATACATGTAGTAAAAAACGGTTATTTCAATATTACAAACAGACACTCCAATTTTATTTATATGTTATATATATATCTATACATCTATTTGTATAGATATATAGACTAACAGTGGTTTTACTAGTCTCATCATTATATATCAGCCGAACGAGGCCCACTGCTGGATTTAGGGCTCCCCCAAGTGTCCCCACAACAATCAGTCATGTACGTCTCGCATCCATTACCTACCAACCACCCTCACTAGGTGATTAGTCCAGCTTGTAGGAGGCTTTCCAATGCTCCTTCTTCTTATCAAATGACTTTTCAAGCAGTTTGTTACAGTATAGGTATTAAATTTGATTTAGTTAATCGTAGATTTGATGTCACCGACTACAGCAGATTTTTTTTAAATGAAATGTTCAAATCTATAATTAAATTAAAAAAATAAATATTTCATTATTATTAATAATATTCATTCAATTCATATTTATAAATAAATTTCATGAGTAAGTGAGTTGTTTTGAAATTGTGAGTCGTATTTTGGTGTCGGATTTAAAAAAAAACGTCATTAATTTTTGTCCTATATCCACCCCACTAACTAACTCTGATATATGACTACCCACTTCTGGAACACACACAACACTCCTGTTACATTAATAGACCGTGTCCGAAACTATATTCACAATTCCACAAGTTTATGAACAATTCCTCAATGAATCAATCAATCATTTATTTTGTAAAACATAGGTATGGCTATACACATTATAAAATTTAAATATGTGTGTTTTGCCAGTAGAAAGCTTACACCAAGCAAACAAATAAAATAAGGGGGCATGTCAATAGAATACATTAAAAAATAATAATAATTCAATTTTTAAAATATGTCAGAGTTACAGTACCTTTAATAAAATTAACTTCTAGTAAATCAATTAATTAACTAAGCGAGCGGTATCGCTGCCTCATCCAGCACATAACAAAGCTACGATCACATATTGAGTACCAAATCTGTACATAACAACTCGTATACCAACGGATTATGTGCTAAACTCAACAGTCGTAAACACTGGGCCCTTACTCTACAGCTAAACTTTTGAATAGCTGTTATATGTTATACTGCATTTAAACTACGTTAAATGAATTAAGCTCTGTTACGGCTTTGTAAACGGTTAATATGTAGTTTATATTTTAGGGGTTTAGTTATGTTTAAATAACCTACTGCAAAGTTTTTATGTTAACATTTTAATTAATGTTAGGGGATTTAACAATAACCAGATTTACAATCTTTCTCTATCTTTCTTTATTTTTCTTTTTCTTTTCTTTTTTTTTTTTTTTTCCTTTCTTTTTTTTTTTTTTTCAATCTTTTTTTTTTTTTTTCTTTCTTTTTCTGATATTGATGATCGTTTTTCCCATTTCTTATTTCATCCCCCCCTATTACATACGACTTTTGGTCCTGTACGAAAGCGCGACAATGTGACAACCCATTTTCACAGAAACCGTTCTAAAACATTCTACAGATCTAAGAAAAAAAACCATTAAACCTATACGTGAGGATAAGAACTTCCCCGGAGTCGCGGGATTATTCCGGAGTCGCGGGATTATTCCGTAGTCGCGGGATTATTCCGGAGTCGCGGGATTATTCCGGAGTCGCGGGATTATTCGCAAGAGACACCGTGGCTCCGGAACACAAAGGGCAATGAAGGAACATGGATGGGTTTTAGTCAGTAGAAGTCTGACACTCCCTCCCGCTACACCCAGAGCGGGAGGAGTCATTGGATGATTTCCCATCCCTAAAAAAAAAAAAAAAGGATAAGAACTTCCAAAAAGAAAAGTAAAAAAAAAAACTGACTTATTAATGTCGGAAATCGTTTTTTGTACATACGTCCTTTTTCCTACCTCAGAGTTCTCTTTATCAAGCAAAGGTTGAATGGTAGAGAATACATTGGTGCATTAAATCGAACTATCTAACAATACTGTAGGTACACAAATAATAACATTCCTGTTGTGGATCATTCCAACACGGTAGCGTCGCACGATTTTCACACTTTCGAGACGCATCTATGTGAGCGAGCCTCTAAACACAGGAGGGTTTCTAAATGATAAAGCTGCAGACAGAAATAACTGGAAAGGCGGATGGGAGGCCTTGCCCTGTAGTGGAACAGAACCAGGGGCGTAGCACAACCGTATCAAAGATGCGGGGCCCCCAAACTACAAGGACCCCGAAGTGTGTCCCGCCGTCTCCTGCTTGGCCTACCAAAATGGTTCCGAGGGCTTACTGCGGGTCTTTTGATGTAATCAATGTCAAATTGTTAGTATAAAAAGGGTTTCTGTTATTGTCACCAGACGGCGCTTATTCAGTTTCAATAAAATTGATGTTTAAGCTAACGCCATCGAAAACGTTAAAAAACTAGCACTAAAGCCACTGAGCTAGTAGGACCTTTAAAAACAATATACTCCTAAAAACGCCCCCCCCCCCCCAAATGTTTGATAAAGGGCCCTTTTGAGACCAACTACGCCACTGGACAAAACATGCTCAAAAATTTCCTTTTAAACCTTTGTTTGCCCTTTTGAGGAAAACAGATATCATGGCACATACACATGAACACTTTTGTTGATCTATTTTCCTTTCAACATAAAAAAAGATTCTTTTATATTTATTTTTAACGGGTTACTACACGTGTCAGTTTGGGTACTTTCCGTCTAGTTTTATACTTTCATAAAGCTTTATTTATTTGACAAAATAAAGCTAACATAATAATATTTTCTTTTTTTTTTTTGTTTTTTTTTTTGTTGAAAAGCATGAGAATTGGAGCTAATATCATTAAGGCGCGTCTCCGAGCAAAACGCAGCGCTAGCCGTTTTTTGTGCAGTTTTTAGAGCTATCTACTCTTTATCTAAAAGAAATATCAACTAATAAAAATTACATTAAATTTCTACATAATCTTGGCTTCAAAATGGTAGATTTTATTTTTTATTACTAAGTATAATGTTTAAGTAATCTCCTCACAACGAAACCACAGAAATGAGAAAAAATTACTGAAAACATGCATCTTCTCGAAAACTAACGATTATTTTGATTTTGTACTTACACTAATGGATAGGCAATTTAATTATGAACATTTTGGTAGAAGTATTTTTTTCAAATGACCAAAATTAGATTTTATAACGATTTTATTCAACATTCTGAGCGTATTCGCTATTGTATCTCTTGCGCTGTTATGTAGGGAAAAAATGCTCAAGGTTATTTGCTCAGGGTACGGCCTTAAAACTACTAATCTAGAAAAAAATATCAGCTTCTTCTTTACAAGTTGATGGTTTTATTTTGGTCCAGCAGGTGGTTACGTTAATTGTTACATCGGTGAAATTAATTAAATCCTCTAAAGTTCTAAAGTACAGGTAAATGGGTTACTCCAATTTGTGAAATTTCCGAAAAAAACTAACAAAAAAACAGATTAAAAAACAGCAATTACAAGAGCCATTATATTTCAATTTAACACTCAACACTTTCTTTAAATTAACGGTTAAAAGATAAATGGATACACTCGTAGCCCTAGTAATCCATTTTCAAAATTGACAGCTAGCACATGATTCTACGTTGGTTGATAAATGGATTCAAGTTGTTAAAAGATATACATTAGCACTATTTGCTGTGCAATGACGTAGACATGCTATAAGTTATGTATTTTGTGTTATTTTCTAACATAATATATATACGGCTTCGTCTTAAATTTGCGCAGTTACACCACAGTAGTGTTGCTTTTTAGTCATTTTACGATTGAAATAAATGTTTACACCTATAATTAATTTAGTTACCTACCTATTATAGATTTTAATAAATTCACAACTTACTACATATAATTATACTAACTAAAACTAAAAAAAACCACTCCGCTGGTCACTAGTAATGTGCCCAAAAAGCTGGTAGCATTGCCACGTTGTATGGCAATGCTTATCCTTTGTCCGAGGTAAAAGCCAGCCCCGGAAGCACGCGAAGAGTTAACTAAGTGTCTTGACAGATTTTAAACAAGTGATTAGTACTCGGACCCCACGAGAACTTCAACTCCAAATAGCACATCTATACTAATATTATAAAGCAGAAGAGTTTGTTTGTTTGTTTGTTTGTTTGTTTGGTTGAACGCGCTAATCTCAGGAACTACTGGTCCGATTTGAAAAATTCTTTCAGTGATAGATAGCCCATTTATCGAGGAAGGCTATAGGCTATATATCATCACGCTAAGACAAATAGGAGCGGAGAAGTAATGGAAAATGTGACGCAGACGAAGTTGCGCGGGTCAGCTAGTATCTAATAAAAACTGAAAATATGTCTATGAGGAATTTGTTAGATCCACGCTTATTTATTAAACTTTATGCACATAGGCGGACTTAATGCAACAAGGCTTTATCTACCAATCAACCATTCGGTTAAAAAGACAAAACTGTGGTAGGTGAACAACAAATAAATAAATTTAAATTAGTTTACGCGGTCGAAACGAATTCAAATAGAAATTAGTTTACGCAATTTTATAATTTAAAGTATTCTCGGTTTAGTTTTGAAAAAAAGTAAAGATAATATTGAAGACCCGCCTAAGGTTACGTAAGTACTGTTCAGTACAGAGATCAGTGTTTCATCTTTTAAATAAAAACTATTCTAGGGAACAAAACTTTGTATAGCTGCCGCTAGCAGCAGGTAAAACCTCTCGAATAGTGAGGACATGATTCAGCAAGTCGCATTAAAAGATCGTTCAACTTTTAATTTAAACGACTGATACAATGACGTATTATGACACGTCATAAACCAACATCGCGGCGCTTAAAAACGGCGAAAATACTAGATAGCTACTAATACGCACGAAGAAAGGGAAAGAAAATATGTCCCCGTACGGCGGGATGCCTGTTGCTAGAGGGAGATAAATATACATCTTAAGTTACTTCACCGGATAAGTAATAGTCAAATTGACATCAAAACAAACGTAGTGTCGCGCGACAGGTTGGTGCGTAACTAAGCGCGATGTGGCCAATTGGCTTCATTTCATGTTGTCATTTTAGAGAGCGGACAACGTATCTATAGTTTTATATATCATTGGACTGATATGATTTAAGTATGTAATTTATTTGGTCGCAAAACACGACAAATGTGCATTTTCATACAACTATTGACGGCCGCTGCTCAGCCAGTACAGCAATTTCGATTTATCTCGAAGAAGGGTGTCAAAATAATGCTTACATTTCCAAGCATGTTTGAGAAAAAATAAATACCGGCCTAGTGCGATTTGGACTCTCAGGCGAAGGCTTCCGTTCCATAACCCGAAAAAGTGACACGTTTAATTTTTATTTTAATAAGTTTTATTATTTTTTTGCTATAATGGCAATAGAAATACACAGTGTGAAAAAACTGTAACTATTTCGGCTCTTGAGATACAGCCCGCTGACAGACCGATGAACGGACGGACAGCAGAGGCTTAGCTTAGTAATAGGGTTCCTTCGGTTACTTTTCGGGTACGGAACTCTAAAATCAATTTGACGTAACATTTATGCAATGTTTATTTGCGTTTAAAAGTAATCTCTTTAAGCAGCATATGCAAGCTAAACAAACTAAGAAGTCATTCTTATCTGTGATATAAATTATCTCACACACTATTTGTATGCAGTATTTGTTTACTACTTTAAGGTTATCAGCAACTACTTTATCTCGTCTGCAACAATTAACAATACATGTGTCGTTCCCTTCATTGATATCGAGATCAAATAAAAATAGAAACTAATTATTATTGATAGGTGCAAAGATCAATTAAATTTTATAAAAAGTTGCAGATTTTAATTAAAATCTGTTGTTTTAAATGTTTAAAATTTAATCAAATTTAGATGTTTTAATTCCCTGTATTCAGTTACATATTTTTAAATTAATTTAGAATTTTCCTTCGCTTTTGCATGATATGTGCAAAATCAACCAGTTGACAGATTAAAAAATGTGTTAATTTCGCATTAAATTTTCGTCTATGGCAAGCACCAGATAGTAAAACTGAACACAATATTATTCGAATAATAGCGAAATAAAAATGTCTTCGCCAATGTAACGCGTAGGTATATTAATTTTAAGGGTTCCGTAGCCAAATGGCAAAAAACGGAACCCTTATAGATTCGTCATATCTGTCTGTCCGTCCGTATGACACAGCCACTTTTTTTCCGAAACTATAAGAACTATGCTGTTGAAACTTGGTAAGTAGATGTATTCTGTGAACCGCATTCAGATTTTCACACAAAAATAGAAAAAAAAACTTTAATGTTGGGGGTCCCCATACTTAGAACTGAAACTCAAAAAAATGTTGTTCGTCAAACCCATATCTATGGATAGGTCTTCAAAAACGATATTGAGGTTTTCAATATCATTTTTTTTTCTTAACTGAATACTTTGCGCGAGAGACACTTCCAAAGTGGTAAAATGTGCGACCCCCCTGTATCTTCTAAAATAGGAGAATGACAAAACTAAAAAATATATGCGATATACACTTCCACCGAAAATTGCTACAACCTGAGAGTCTTTAAGCAAGCGTGCTCTATCCTAAACCGCATCATCGCTTACCATCAGGAGAGATAGTCCCTAACAAAAGTAAAAAAAAGTTAATGGGTTGTGGAAGTCTGGTAGGCAGCCGCTCCACGTAAAATACTGGTATGGTTTGGTATTCAGCTGAATCCCATTTGACTTGAAGCCGACCCCAATTTAGTTGGGAAAAGGCTAGGCAGATGATTTAAACATAAAGAGTAAAATTCAATGACGTATTATATATAGACACGTCATAAACCAACATCGCGGCGCTTAAAAACGGCGAAAATACTAGATAGCTACTAATACGCATGAAGAAAGGGACAGAAAATATGTCACCGTACGGCGCGATGCCTGTTGCTAGAGGGAGATACATATACATCTTCAGTTACGTCACAGGATAAGTAATAGTCAAATTTACATCAAAACAAACGTAGTGTCGCGCGACAGGTTGGTGCGTAACTAAGCGCGATGTGGCCAATTGGCTTCATTTTATGTTGCCATTTTAGAGTGCGGACAACGTATCTATAGTTTTATATATCATTGGTAAAATTACTATTTAATAAACTCAAACTCAAACATTTATTTCAATTAAACCATTTACAGGCACTTTTGAAATATCAAGGTCGGTCGGTCCAAAAAGATGAAGCTATTTGCACGTTCCAAAGCGTAGATCTCTATGGAGAAGAACGTGCAAGAAACTCCACGGACAATCTTTTAAAAATAATAAATTGTTACAAAGTTTTGTTGACATCGTGTTGAAATTATACATACATGTGAGAACGATGTGACGAGCATGATAAAAACATCCAAACTAAAAAAGGAAAAATATTCAAAGAAATAATTAAAATAAATTAAAATAAACCATGGCAGCTGAGAAATGACCAGTCCCAACCGACGGCGCTGACATGCGCCAGGCCCATTCGTCTCAACCATTTTGAATGGAGCCAAATAATTTAACGCACACGCCACCATCAGCTAGGCTTTTGAGTGAGCATGACACTCCCAACCGCCAGGGTACTTGAGTCTATACAATGCAAACACACACATATTTAAAAATGTTGGTACTATTGATTTATCAAATAAAGAACAATGGATCAATGTGTGAGTTAAATTAAATATTAAAGTCATTAAAGACATCTATAGATATACTAAATATATTAATACAAACATTATCAATAAGTTTGACTTTGTTTACTACACCTTAGACTGTCTTATGGAGCAGGACCAGCATGTTTCTTGCATTCTTATCTTGAATTTAATCATCTAATTTGTAATATGCTTGTTTACATAGTGTGCTTTTAACATAATTTTTAAATTTTCTTTCATTTAATTCTAATATGTCACAAGATATTTTGTTGTAACATTTATGTAATAGTACTTTTACTCTTTATGTTTAAATTAAGGAAGGTGACTTTTGGCATTTGGGTTACAAATTTTGTAATCCAAATGCCAAACGTCACCTTAAAGAACTTCAACTTAAAAAGTTGAATTTTCGACCTGAGGGCCAATTCTACTAATGTTTAAACAACTTTCGCAATCGCATCTAAATCGCAAACTGTCAAAAAAGCCTTAATTTTCATACATTTTTGACAGTTTGCGATTGAGATGCGAATGTGAAAATGAGTAGAATTGCTAGTCTATTCTGTAAATACCTAACCATTTCGATATCGACTTCACCTGAGTGACTAAGCTTACAAAGTGAACTTTATTTCACACATTATAAGGTCTTATATTTATTCGAATTTGAAACTCACCTCGGATTCCGCTGTCGTGACACGAAATTGTTTTTACAGAATAGCACTGCTGGTGAGGGTCGTGGCTAAACGATGAATGCAAGATGCACAGGACCGGTTTTTGTGGGGAAGGCCTATGTCCAGTAGTTTTTCGACTGTAGGATGATGATGATGATTTTGGACCATGTACACATGTACGTGAAGGTTTGGGTGGGAGGGGGAACCGGGTTAAAAATCTTTAAATTGATTTTTAATATATATTTGTCAGCCAGCAATGGAGCGTAGCATTTTGGGAGTCAGATTAACGGACCGCATTAGAAACACAGTGCTGCGCTCCAAAACACAAATCGCCGATGTCACTCAAAAAGCGGCCACGCTTAAATGAGACTGGGCCGGACACGTCTGCCGCATGTCAAACGATTCATGGGCCAAAGCAACCACAATATGGGTCCCAGAAAATGTCCGGCGGCATCGCGGCAGACCCAGGCCAAGATGGCGGGATGAGCTTGCTGCCTATCGTCATGATTGGTCCACATTAGCCCAGAACCGAGAAGAATGGAAGAAAGAAAGGGAGGCCTTTGCCTTGCAATGAGACAAACTAGGCTAAAAAAATAGGTGCTTTTTTTATTTTTACTTTGGATAGGCACGCGTTTGACCACTATCTCAACTGATGGTAATCGATGATGCGGTCTACGATCACGCTTGCCTAGAAGTAACCTATTCTCTCTTGACTTAAAGACTCCCAGGTTGTAGCTATCAGGAAATACAGACTCATGCAGAGAATTCCACTATTAGTTAGAGAGGCTACTATTTGGGTCACCCGCACTCAGTTGCTCAGTAAAAATTAGATTTATTCGATAAATGTTGCAAAAATTTTAATAATACCTACAATTTGGCAGTTGGTCGCGGTGGTTGGAAGTCGATTACCACTAAAAATTTTTTCATTTTATCTAAATTCGTACAATAACGTGAAATAAATTGCTTGTTAACATTTTATCTGATAGAAGATGACAGTACAAGCTAATAGAGAATATGTATAAATGTGCAAGCGGAGTATAAGTGGGAGGGGAAGAACTCACAGGTCATCGAAAAATGTGTCCATATCGCTGTCAACGGAGAATGTGCCAAGAACACTGGCGGGATTGCCACCTTGAATGGCAATGCCGATTTAAAAAAAAAATACAACCGACTTCCAAAAAAGACACTACAAAGTAAAAAATAACTTTAATTTCGGAAGTCGGTGTTTTTGTTACTTTCTTCGTATTTTGACACCGACATCCGAAATTAAAGTTATTTTTTACTTTGTAGTGTTTTTTTTGGAAGTCGGTTGTATTTTTTTTGTAAAAAGTTTTTTATTTTTCACTTTTTAGTGGTACCCCATACCTAACAACACCACTGCAAAATCACAGAAAAGCAAAATACGCAAATTCGATTATCAAAGAATCATCTAAATAGTCAAATTCCAGCTATTTCAGTTTAAAATCCAAAGTTCGTAACCGATTTTGATATGATTTAAATGGGACCAATCTGCAAGTATATCCTTTCAGATAAAACAAGAATTTTTCAAATCGGTTCATAATTGTCGGAGTTATGAGGTAACAAACATAAAAAAAAAAAAACATACAACCGAATTGATAACCTCCTCCTTTTTGGGAAGTCGGTTAAAAAGCCAGTCCTATCGTCACGTAAAGAGTCAAATAACTTGCTGTTTCCACAAAAGAGAGATTAGGACTAAAATTCATTAAATTTCACTTTGCTTCTTAATTTCATCAAATATTTTGCTCAATAATTAAGATTTAAGAAAATCATACCATTGATCGCCTTTTGCTGGTGATTGTACGCCTCAGTAGTACAAATTGGAGTGTTAGTAAATTGAATATATTTTTCTCCGTAATAGAATATTGAGATATCCAATTCATCTAACCAATATTAGGTTACAAGTTAGAATCCACGATTCGTGGAATTTTGTCTACATTTTTTATTTACATTAATTTAGTCTGTTATAATCTTGAATTAATAAATGGTCCAGGCAAATTACGCTAACTTTGCAATAATGCCGCATAGGCAGGGTGGGCAGCGATGGCTTTGTAATAGGGTTCCGTTGGTTGGTTGGGTTGGTTGGTTGGTTGGTTGGTTGCTGTCCGTTGGTCCGTCCGTCTGTCTGTCAAGACCCGTAATAGGTAGACTGTTGAAATTTTCACACAATGTGCATTTCTATTGCTGGCTTACTGGCTATTTCGGTAATCAAGGTTACCGATATAGCTGAAGCAGCTGAAGTGTCTTTGGACAGGGCATATTGCTCGCAGAACAGATCGATCAATGGTCGGTTGGCCGAAAAGTTCTAGAGTGGCGACCGCGTACTGGAAGACGCAGCGTTGTAAGGCCTCTTACAAGGTACAATGACCTGGTCGTGGATTCATGTCGTGAATAGCCGATGGATGCGAGACGCGCAGGACCGGTTTTTGTGGCGACACTAGGCGGAGGTCTGTGTCCAGCAGGAGACGTCTTTCAGCTGATATTATGATGATGGCTATTAAATACGTTATTAAAAAACTGGCCAAGCGTGAGTCGGACTCGAGCACCGAGGGCTCCGTACAAACCTGTAGGTATATCATATTATAAGCAAAAGTTGCGGTTTACGATTTATGACGTATTAAAAAAAACTACTTACTAGATCATGTTCAAACCAATTTTCGCTGGTAGTTTACATGGTAATATGCATCATATTTTTTTTTTAGATTTATCATTCTCTTATTTTAGAAGTTACGGGGGGACACATTTTACCAATTTGGAAGTGTCTCTCTCGCAAACTGTTCACTTTAGAAAAAAATTATATCAGAAACTTCAATATCATTTTTGAAGACTTATCCATAGATATCCACACGTATGGGCTTGATGAAAAAAATTTTTTTGAGTTTCAGTTCTAAGTATGGGGACCCCCAAAATGTATTGTTTTTTTCTATTTTTGTGTGAAAATATTAATGCGGTTCCCAGAATACATCTACTTGCCAAGTTTCAACAGCATTGTTTTAATAGTTTCGGAGAAAAGTGGCTGTGACATGCGGACGGACAGACAGACATGACGAATCTATAAGGGTTCCGTTTTAAAACGTGGCGTCAAGGCCTCTAGTCAAAATCGTTCGGCATAATATCCCAAATGATTGCAAAGGTACTAAAAAACTAAGACATTATTTTCTGTTCACAGCTCCTCTTCTCGAAATTTTGAACGGCACATCATTTATTGCAATGCGGTCTATTGCAACAAAACTAGTGGATGGAGAAGAGTTTGGTAAGCAATCCACTCCTAAAATACCCTTATATTAGTTCCTCGATTACGATAGATTAATGGAACTCCCGGCTTTGGGCAAGTGTGGAGCAATCCTGTCGAATTGTATCAAGCCCGTCCCTCCATCTTCGTTTATTGAAGGTAGAAAATATGAAGAAGATATAATAATTTTATTAACCTTTTACATGGAACCGCTTAATCGATGATATTTGGAGAATTCAGCTAGGTAATAAGTTAACACTACAATTGTTGTTTTTGAGCCTCTTGGAATTGCCCCGGGTCAGCTATTAAAAAAAAAACCCGCCTACATTTATGTGCGCATAACTCGATAAAATTTACTGAACAGCTGATTTTGAACGATTTGAGTGCTGGTCCCCCTATGAAAGTTATACAATGACTCTTTTAGAGGTATTGCGTGTATTCTGTCAAAGTCCAATCATCATTTGCCTAGCCTATTCTCGACTATATTAGGGTCCTTTAAGTCGAACCAGATGCAGTTATTTAACACCCAGTAACTAGGTAGCAAGGCACTCAGGGGCAAGACTGCTATCAGATTTTTTGTTTTTGACAATCCGTGACAACTGCTAAAGATATAGAAAACGTGGAAAAAGCTTAACTTGCTCTCCGCGAAACTGAGGAATCTCGGTACTTATGATAAGATCACCTATCCACAGAACAACCTCGATAAGCGTTGCTTACCCTTGAAAATCGACCCGTGCGGTCGTGCTATAAGTACCTCTGAAATTGATAACCAACGCCCTTTATAATTTTTTACCTTACTGTACATTAAATAAATACGTCAGACGAATTGGGAAAGAGTCGAAATAAGGCATGAGACGAGTTAGGAAAGCGATTTAATACACAAAGTGACGTATTGGTGAATGAGACGTATAAGGGATAGCTAGGAAATAACTTATGAGACGAATTGGAGTCACAACCGTGGGGACACTTTTATAGAGTTGTTGTAGAATTACGTGACACGACGATAAAGCCGCGATTCTCTCGCTCGTTGAGACGGCCCCTATGGTAGGCGCCGGCTAAACTTGCAGTAAACTACATTGACCTTTCCCTAATATTCTAGATTCCCAAACAATAAATTGTTTATCGTTTTTCATTACTAGAGAACGTAATGTCCCTTAGTCGATTCAGGATAGCTTATGTCTATAATCTGTTTTTGATTATTAGGAAAGGATTCAGGAAAGCTTATGTCTTTATTTCTGTTTATGATTATTAAGAAAGTTAAAAATGTATGAGGGTCAATGACTGTATGTTATGCACATTTGTCTGGCGCCTACCATAGTCTAGTCTCTTGAAATTTTCGAATACAGCTGCTTCTCTACACTATCATGATATCTTCCTCTTTTACAGCCCGTTCTAATCATTCTTATGTTTTATATTTTTTAGGCAAGGTGAACTCACTCTTTGGGTTAGCAGAAGCCACGATGCCGTTGCTATACGGGCCCCTCTACTCCAGGGTCTATATGGCAACACTCAACGTTCTGCCAGGAGCCGTTTTCTTACTTGGAGCAGCAATGACTTTGCCGGCTATAGCTATATTTGGGTAAGAAGAGCATTTACGTTTTATGCAGCGTTTTGCAGTGCGAGAAACATTTTAGTACCTACAAGTATTAGCCAGTGAGTAATTTTGGTGTGAATGTCCATAGAAATTACTTTCTTTTTCTGAATTTTAAAATTGGAGACTTGTAATTGGCTGACAGTCCTATTTACTGATCTTGATGTGTTTGTTTTAGTTGTAAGTCTTCCATAATGCTTAAATAAATAAATAAGTAGGAATGATTCAATCCAAAATGATTATTGAAGATTTTTTGTTTTATATCGGAAATCATCAAATGAATGATAAATGATAATGATAAATGATTGTCTTGTTCATTTGAAAGGCAAACCCGGACGCGTTATCGAAGTTTTACCCCAGAAATTACTGCGAGTATTATATATTTGCGGTTTGATCGCTTTTAATTTGGCGTGACGATTTATTTTTTATTATAATGCTGACGGTAATCGTCAAATGCAACTTTGATATCATGTCAATACCGCCGGTGATATAGCGGTCGTCAATGGAGATCATGTCTATTTTCATTTTTGATTCAATGGTAGGTTTATTTTTAAAGGCAAATTTTATTCTCTCTCTTTATTACTTAATGCTTACAATTAAACAGTAATACACGGACGTGTCGGGCGTTAATATTTAGTTAAGTGCAAATGTTGTTTCTGTGGCCAAAAATACTAAGTCTATAATTAAATTTACCTACTCTCTTTGAAGAGGTATGATTAAAAACGTTTTAGCTTTAAAACATGCAATTACTTGCAGGTGGCTGTACTTCGAACACAAAAAAGATAGATTGAGAAACGAAGCCCTGAAAGAGGACGGTGAAAAGCAACAAACTGAACAATTAAAATAAAATTAAATGGATTTTAAGCTTTAAAAATATACTGTGCAAGATGTATCGGTGGCCTTTGTTCAAGCCATCGCGAGTAATTGATTGATCAATCGGGTCAAGTGATGAATATATTATGTACTTATACTCACACTACTGGGTTGTTTATTTTCCTCTTTATATTTTTAAATTGGTTCTTTAAAATTTATATTCTTGTGCTATGCAATATGTTATGAAACTGTCTTAAAAAAACCTTTGAAAATAGTTGTGCCTGGTTTAAAAAAATACAATAGTGCACTACGAGCTACGATACTACATTATAACCTCCCGTAATATTTTTTGTTATCACTCTACAAGTCCTATGTATGACGTTGCTGTGCTACGATGCTAAGCGCGACGCCACCACGTCAGGATCATCATCTGATATCAGCTGAAAGTCGTCCACAGTTGGACATAGGCTGCGGCGACGGTTGGGGGAAGCCCAAGCGTCGCCACCTTCCTTCACCAGGTCATTGGTCCACCTTTTTGGAGACGCCACCACGTATTACGTTACAATACGCTAGGCTACTATGTGCACTTACCCTATTTGCGCTACGTCACTACTTGCTGCAACACTGTGCGCTACGCCTCTGGGGATTCCGAAACCACGTGGTGCCGTGCTACGACGTGATGCGCTGCGACATTAAGCGCTACGTTACCAGGTTCTACGAAACCACGTGCTACGACAGCACAAGTTGCAACGATAATGGCTATAACACTGTATGCTACGCCACTAGGTTCTAAAACGTTCAAGTGCTACGACACCAAGTGATACACTGCTACGTGTTACAACACTGTGTGCTACGCTTCTAAGTATTAGGAAACCACGTGCCACGACATCACGTGTTACAACGCTATGTGCTACAACACTGCGCTTGTACTACGACACAACGTGATACAATATTACATGCTACGATACTCAAGCCTATGACACTTCACATATGGTTATGTTACTGGAAATCTGCCAATGTACTTAGTAAAACTAAGGTGAAGTAAGAATGAGGTGATCTTGACTACATAGATTGACAGCTTACTTTGTGTTCGCTTTATCAAGTTCTCACAGTGATTTTTACAGAATAGTACTGCTGTTGTGCAATGTAACAAGGTTAAATCCAAGACACTTCTCAATATAGTAGAATTATGTTTATTCAGTAGGAATGGTATTAAGAGGTATTATGGAAGGAATTAAGTTTATATTTTCTCTTTAACTGCCGTTATCAGTTGTTATTTCCATACAATTATATTATGAAGTCGCTGAATCGTAAAACTTGATTTCTAAACTAATAAACATACTAATAGTTTAATCTGTCTGGTTGGCGAACACTCCACGTAAAATACTGGTATTCAGCTGAATCTGGTTTGACTGGGTATAGTTGGGAAAAGGCTAGGCAGATGATGATGATTAAGCATACTAATGTTATAATTGTGTAATAACTCGTATCTACCTTTTTTTGTATTTGACGTTGTAATAGCTGAATGAATTTGGATGAAACTACTGATTTTGATGTAGTTTTTTAACCTTCACTCAAAAAATAAATAATTTTGAATGGACGTAATTCCTAATTCGACCGGATTGGACGAAACTCAGCGGCCGAAACGCCTACTAAGCCGGTCCGCGGAAGGTTCTAAATTTAAATTTTTTCACCTCAAAAATGTAATTGATGCAAACTGACTTTAATTTTCAATCAGACAAGACTTTGCAAGGTACTTCGCGATGCTATAGTAGGCGCACGAGTCGTGAGCACAGATAAATGCAGCAGGGTGATCTCGCCAATGTCCGTCGATTAGCGAACCAAAAACGTGAAGCATCAGAGCTGTCGTGGTCAAACTGACCAACGGCAACGGAGGGTATGCTCACGACTCGTTCCAGTTATTATACAAGTTTTTAAAATATATTTTATAGTTATTTTTTTTTATATTGATGTTGATCTGCGGTTGGCAGGGACCAGCCTTGCTAACCGCAGAGAAATGAAAGTGGTCCCAGGTCAAATAAAGGTTAGGAACCACTGGTTTTAGGAGCTGTTATGCAACAGACATACCTTATTCGGAAGTGCGTTAAAAACAAAAGAAACAAAGCAATTTCATTCATTCATTCAATTTTAATTTTTCATCCTGCTGCTTTTCGGTGTCTTCCATGACTGCTTCGGTTTTCGTTTTTTCTTTTTGGTGTTGGTAGTACATCCACCTGTAAATTAATAAAAATGATCTATATGACATAAAACGATTTTCTAAAAATTAAAAAAAAAAATGGTTGGAAAAGGATAAACCCGCTGTGTCGCCACAAGGAGACGTCTCCGGTAAATACTTTACTTTCACGGTGTATAGGAATACATCTGTATTTACTCACGGTCATAGGCCGTCATCAAATTATCCCAAGGGATAAAAAGTATCAATGCACTTAGGCAAGGTCTATTCGTGTGTCCAGTTACATCAAAAGCTGTCAAGACTTGAAAAGGTAACAAATAGACATTTAGACAGTGTGACTTAATAATGTTGGTATGAATAATAAGGCCTATTATTCATACCAACATTACCTACCTGTAGGGAATATGCCTGCGATGTTTTTTGCTAATGAAATATTTAGTAACAAACAATAATGAAAATAATTTTAAATACTTTCATCAGAGATAGTTATAATGTTTTAATGCTAAGTTATAATGCTTCAAAGATTACAATTAGAAACAGGTACGATATGAACTTTGACGTCTAAGTCCATGAAACCTATGCAAATGTCATATAAAACAGCGTTTTCGCGAGATGGACAGATTTATTTGTATAAAATAATTATATCTTGTTTGTTTTTCGAGCAATTTTGATTCAATTTTACTGTTAGTATTATATTTTTAGATAAATTGTACTTATAATTTAAAAAAATCACGCATGTTTATACTATATACCTACTACCCTATTTTCCCACAAAATATTGATAAAAGAGTTTTACTTAATAAATATACACAACGCTTTTGTTGTCCAAAAGAGAATACTTCATAATTTGCTAGCATGAAGATTAAAAAACCTTAATTTTTTTAAACAAAGACCTTTTCATGTTATACTATATTATGTTGTGTTCATTTGCTTACCCAAATATAGCGAAAGCAGGCAACGTCAGAAGTGCTCCTACTAGATATACAGTTCCAGGGAAAATGTTGATAGTTGCCATGTAGACTCTGGAGTAGAGGGGCCCGTATATCAAGGGCATCATGGCTTCTACTAATCCGAAGAGAGAGTTCAACTTGCCTGTAAAATTAATAGAAAATGACAAGATAGAACAGTATTAAATGATTTTTCTATTTTAACAAAGTGTACTTCAGTGTGAATTGTTCAAGGGGCGTGGGTTGCCATTTCCTGAACTATGAAGAATAAGAAAAGTTCTTTAAGAGTCTTGAGCCCGATTTTTATGAAAAGTAGAATTGCAAAGCACCTTGGAGTGTTTTTCGCTATTCAGATTTTTTAGTTTTGGCTATTTGCGCCCACTTTCAACCATGAAAAAATCAACCTGTATGCTACAGGGAAGCATATTTATACAGTGTTAGTCTTTATAATATCCACGTACGAAATTTAAAAAACGTATTAAAAAAAAACTAAAATTTTTAATCATTTTGTATGTATTAGTCAAAAAGTTTGTTCAGAACTGTGACCCCAGTGCAAACAAAACTGTGTCACTTTTCAACTAAACGATCTATTGTAATCCTTCTCTTAAAATCCATAAAGAATAAAAAAATAATTAGATTTTTTTGGTTTTTCGTCGATAATATTAGGTACCTATAGTTTCCCTCATTTTCGTATGTGCACATTACAAAAACTCACATTGTGTAAGCCGCAAAGCATAGGCAGATAAACCAAATGTGGTCTATTTTGAAATAGAAATTAGATGATCTTTAAAACAAAATCTAGTTACGTAACTTACCAAATTCTTCTCCATCTACTAGTTTCGTAGATATGGACTGTATTGCGATGAATGAGATTCCACTCAACATGTCTATTGCAGGTGCTGTAAATATAAAAAAAAAAATAAGTTCATATCTTTGGCAGTTGACCGTGGGTTGTAGGTAATCCTTTGTTGTTTTTTTATGAGAACGCGTCAAAACAAGGCTTAATAGTAAAACGAATTTCTTTGCTGTACGAAAGTGGATGTTTTCCGGCTGATATTGTTATAAAAATATCATTAATAGTAATACCACCAGGTTCTACGTACAGAGAACAGCACCAAGTTTCTTATGGAGGTTTTCTGGATAAAATAAAATCTATTTGTTCTGTTAGTTATAAAAATATTCAACATAAAGTTTTTGGCGTCCCAACTTATACCAACTCACCGTAGGTATCTTTTTATTGTTTATTTACGTGGCAAAAGTTTAATATATTGTAAAATAATATATTATATACTTCTATAATATTTAAAGAGATAAAGTTTGTGTGTATATTTTAACTATAAAAAAAAATCCGACCAACGAAGTAGACACGAGTCAGCTGGTCAAATATCTAAAGATGTAAATCAAATTTTAATTGAATGTATTTGAATTGGATTAAATTATTGTTTTTATCCTCATTTCTTTTAGCGTATTTAGTGTCTGTAATTTTTTATGTGAACGTATCTTTTGATAATGTGAATGTGAATTATGGATCTTGTATGGTCTGAAATAAAGATTATTATTTATTTATTTTGTTTTCTTTCTCGGGTCTCAGGAGACCCGGTCCTTTGGTAGGCGTACGAGGGGCCGAAACCAACTCGCAGAGCCGTTAGAAATTTCAAATGTAATGGGGCACCAACCGGCGATTATCTCTGTATGCACTGAAAGTATTCCCAAGGACAATCCCCGGTTGGAGCAGTACTATTGCAGAATATGGAAAAAAAAGATGAAACGCTATGGGTTTGGGCGGTTTAGTGGACTGATAATCGTTTATTATAGAACTATTGGCCCCTGCCTGACCACTATCAATATACACGGCTTTTAAATGGCAGCGGGTGACTTGCACACTCAATGAATGGGCCCCCGAAAACGGTCGCTAGCACAAAGTTACGTAGCGCCAAGGAGGCAACATAGCCTGAGGTGCTAGAGGAGTGGAGAGGTATACCACGGCTATCAGGACAATTCCGGAAGTGCGGTCAAGATCCCTACCAGCATCTTACTGGATTATACATCCTTCTCCCGAGCACGTGTGCTCTAGCGAATCTCCACTCAGACCGGCTGATTAAGGCAAGAAAGAGGTGGGAGCTCTGTTCCTCGTCAGTTTTCACACTGGCCAGCCAATAAAGGCAAGCCTTAGATGAGGAACAAGACTTCTCCCGGGAGATAAGGTTCGTGGGGTCGCTACTGCCCAACAGTTCGCCACAAAAAACAATGCCTTGCGGATTGTATCTCTCTTTGTCTGGCTCCTCACCCTAGGTATGACCTAAGGTCCATCGGAACGCGCAAGCCCCACTACGACGTCAACGTAGAGATACTGCGGTAGGGTTATTTATTTATTTATTATTATTTAAATTAGTTAAGATAACTCACCTAAGTAAATGTGCCAAGTCGTGGTTGCAAAAGCATAGGCGAAGGCTGCGCTGATCTTGCTGCTGTTCGATATGAGTCCGAGCAAGGCATCGTCCAGCTTCAGGTAGTTGCTGAACACGGTTATGGAGAAAAATGTTCCTGAAAGCAAAATAATCAAATTGCTTAAGAAGCTGGTTTGGTTTAGAGAATCATAGAGTGAATGAGAGAGAGATCTCATCACCCCGCGTAACATAGGAATGTTACGCGGGGTGATCGGTTAACCAGCACGCAGAGCTTTTGTAGATTGATGAGTGTCACATGTAGTTGTTTTTTTATTTTTCATTATTGGCATTAACTTTATAGGAACTGCTTATCACCATTCTCGCACTCTTCACGAGCTTCGAGTTTTATTTTTAATACTTAAATAAATTATTAAAATAATATAGCGTTTCGTCCAAACATTATGGTCTGACATGTCCATCACCACATTTCTTCAAATAAAATAGTGAATTGTCATACCTGTTAAATTGGTGATGATAAGGTAAGTAGACCACATGCTGTACTGGACATCGTCCCAGTGGAACTTGTATCTCGTGAACAGGTACATTATTGTAGTTTCACCTAATAAACAAATACAAGCTGTACCTATGCAATAATTAAAATAAGTAGGCGCTCATTAATTAGGTACGGTGATTTGGATCCACTTTCGTTCTTGGTGAGATTTTGTGGGATGTGGTGGGGGAAGTCCCCCACGTGAGACGTAATGTTATGTTGCTCTGCCCGGGTTTGATTTTGTTTATTCTTTCTTCTCTAAACAGTTGATATTCGATTTTCACACCGCCTTCACCCTTCAGACTTAGCGAGATTCTACTGGATCCCACTACTACCCATTTTGAGCTCACGTAATGTCTAGCCACAAGTAAGTTTTTTTTTTCCTTCAAGTCAAGCTAGCTCTTGTTCTGAACCACGTCTCGTGGAAATTCCTTCCGTACTACTGACTAAGTGATTGACAGATAACGCACAGCCGAAACTATTGGTCGTAGAAAGCGGTAATTTTTGGCATGTAGGTTTCTTGGGGACTGAGGGAAGCACTAAGAAATTCCTACGGGAACAGGAACCACGGACCATGCGTGGGAAGTTTTTTTTTATACATATCGGGGAAACTCTTGGCCCAAATATCACCTGATGGAAAGTGATGATTAGGCCGAAGATGGAAGCGAGTTTCACCCGGAGTCCTCTTACACAGAGGAACTGGCTATCATACCTCTAACTGCCGGAACACAACAATGCTGTTAACATTGTTGTTATGACGACAGACTTAGACATGATGGTGGTAGCTTGCCAGCCGGACTTAGAACAAGTCCTACCACCAACCAAACCGAGCAAAATATTTGCCTCCGCTGAGAATCGAACCCGGGACCTCTGGGTCTGAATCAAGTGGTATAACCACTAGACCATGGAGGCGGTTAGTGTCACCTGTTTAGCACTACCCGGGGACCACGTGTAGGATTCGCTGAAGGGTATTCTCCTACGGACGCGGGTGACTCGGCCCCCAAAAAAATGTTTGTTATTAATAAACCAATAGAGCTGCAAAGATGACTGTAAACAATTACTGTTACCTTTAAAGCAGACTAAGAACTTACCAGACATAGGTCCATAGATAACACACATGACAATGAGCAGTAAACAAATGAGTAATCTTCTGTTTCCAGGACCTTTCCTGCAAGCCACCATGAACGTGTCAGTCACCAGGCTCACATCGAAGAATTCTCGCAAGAAACCTTTATTTTTGTGTTTCTTTATCTCCTGAAAATTTAATAATTTTGTAAGCTAGCTACGTTTTTAACTTCTAAATGAGGGACTTAATCTTTACATAGTATAGAACTACGTCGCTTTTTTGTCTGTAAGCTTATATCTTCTTAACTACGCAACGAATCTTAATGCGGTTTTCATCGATTGATAGAGTGATTCAACATGAAGGATATAATTCGTCCCAAAATTCCAACGGGAAAAGGATAACTGGTATATGCGCGTACGAAGTCGCGGGCAAAAGCTAGTCTTTAAAAAGCGTGCGCCAAGATTGATCAATCGCCACATAAAGACAGTATTGCAAAATCTAAATATTGATTCCATTTATTCGGAGTTAGCAGTAGGATGCTGATGATGATGACAATGTTTCAGACTCAATATCAATAAAGTGGGCGCCGATAAAATAACTTTGTGCCAAAGTACGAGTACAGTTAGCTATGAAAGTTGAATCGAAAATAATATTTTAATATCTTGTCACAAACCTCTTAAAATTATGAGACGATCTTAGGATTTCAAAATAAGAAACGTTTACTTACCAATTTCTTTTCTGCCCTCTGCCTAGGCTCTTTCAAAAACGTGTATCCATATATCAAACTGAACAAATGAAGGGACAATGACGCTGAAAACACACCGTAATACCCCGCCCATGCGAACAATACTCCGCTCAAAGCGGATCCGATGGGATATCCTATATACGAGCACATGGTCACCAACCCCATCCGGAAGGTCCTGTCGTCCTCAGTGGTGACGTCACCAATATAACTATACACGCCGATGGAATTTGTGTACGCTCCTCCCACTATCGCTGGAAATATAACTTCTGCGAACACGGACACTTGCACAGGCAAGTTAAAGAAATAAGTGTTCATGATTAAGCCGAGACAAGACAATACTTCTCCAACTATGGGAAGCATGATTATAGCTTTTCTCTTTCCTGTCTTGTCACTCCAAGCTCCAACGAAAAGCATGACTATCACTGGAAACACCGTTTGAACTATATTCTTCCATAAGGCGACACTTGCTGTTACTCTTTGCACTTCTTGCTCCTCAAAATGTGTAATTTTCCGTTTGCCTAGAACTCAGTGCATCACATATTTCTGTACTGTAATTTAGATTGACTCTGCAGGCCTTTTCTAAATTCAAATTCTGTGTTGCTAATGATGAGAGCATACCAGGTATCACATAGCATAACATGATGGGTTCCACAGATATGTTGTCTTTAATAAGTTTTAGTCTTTCTCCGAAAGTTAGTTTCTTCTCCTCTTCATTTTTGACAACTTTTTCTGTTTCTTCTGGGTTTGGTTTAAGAGGAGAAGATTCATCTGTGTCTTCTTTATTTACCTCTTCTTGTGTGTTGTCTCGTTCACTTTTAGGACGATCCATTTTCAATATTGTTTCTTAGTTGTCAATTGTATGAATTTATTCGACAACAACACTCTTGGTTATGTAGACTCTGATGATGCTGTGTCGCGTGTAATATATGTACTTTCTCATCAAAATAGGAATTCTTACGGTAAAAACCTAACTGATAAGCATTTGTGTTATGATAAAATGTATATCTCAGTGTAAAAAAAAACATTATAACCATCAAAACCCTAATTACTCGTAAAGATAATGTGTCTACATTCCTTCTACTTTTTTTTGTTGAGATTTTCTTTCATATTATAGGTTAGGTTTTTTTAACTTATTACAGTAAACAGTGAAGATAAATTCTACTATTTGTAGTAGGCTTGCAAAAATAAAGTGGTATTAAAATAAATAGCATTATATAATAAAACGTCATGCGGTGTTTTCCTCAAAAGATAAGATTACACACAAGTAACTCTTTTTACGGTAATACAGTGTATATAACCTAGCTTATTGCTTGTGACTTGCGAATTTAATAATAAATATTTTTCACCCATATAATGGTGTATATGTTACAGTCAAAGTGATTAATTTGCGATAATAATGACTGGTCATTTTAAATAATGACTAAACGGTGTATAAAATACTAGCTGACCCACGCAACTTCGTCTGCGTCACATATTCCATTAAGTCTCGGCTCCTTTTAGTTTTAGCGTGATGATAGCCTATATCCTTCCTCGATAATGGCTATCTAATACTGATAGATTTTTTCAAATCGGACCTGTAGTTCCTGAGATTACCCCCTACATACAAACTCTTACAAGCAAATTTTAATGTTACCTCTTTATAATATTAGTATTAGTATATTAGTATAGACTAGTTTAGATGAAAAGTTAGTCTGTTTTTTTTTTACTTTTGATAGGCACTCGTTTGACCACTATCTCACCTGACGGTAAGCGATGATGTGTTCAAAGATGGAGCTCGCTTGCTTAGAAGTAACCTATTCACTCTTGACTTAAAGACTCCCAGGTAGCTATCAGAAAACACAGACTCCGGCATGAAATTCCACTCCTTTGCTGTATGTACAATGCATGTGTTTCCAAAACGATTTGTGCGTGTGGGTGTGATGTCCACCATGTACCGGTGGCGCATCGCTGTTCGTATTGTTTTATTAATTATGAAATTTCGTCGCACATTCCCCAAAATGCAACCGATAGAAAACCGATAGGCCAGCAACTCGGCTCAAGATTTGCACACACAACACGTTTTGGGAACACATTCATAGTGCGTACAGCAAAAGAGAGGAATCCTTCCCGGAGTCTGTGTTTCCTGATAGCTACAACCTGGGAATCTTTAAGTCAAGAGTGAAAGGTTACTTCTAGGCAAGTGTGTTCTATCTTAGACCGCATCATCGCTTACCATCCATCATCCATCACCAGGTGAGATAGTGGTCAAACGCGTGTCTATAAAAAGTAAAAAACAAAAAATATTACTAGCTGTCACGGCGCTGCGTAGGCGCATTGCCCCAATTGCTACTCTATTCGGAGGTTGACCTTTCAAGCTCATATTTTAATATTCGACCAATTTAAATAAATCACAATTTTCATTTAGAATTTAACAATTACTACTAGTACTATTCGACAAAATTACACAGTCAATTTTAATTCAGAAATTTATTAATTGTCAACGTAACTTAAATATAACGTAACTTAATTATTATACCCGAATTAATCACTTTGACTGCAACATATAGATTAGCAGTAATCTCACTTCTTATTTTAGTTGTTGATAATTTAACTGACGGCATTAATATATTTCTACAAGAATAAGATACTTTATCTTATTACTAGCTGACCCGCGCAACTTCGTCTGCGTCACATTTTCGATTATTGCTCCGCTCCTATTTGTCTTAGCGTGATGATATACAGGGAAATTGAAAAAATACCCGAAACCTCTTAGGCAGTGAAAGTACACATGATTATAAGCAACTTTTGTTTTGGTAAAACTCCGAAATCTCGAAAAAAATATCAGCTGTTTCATACATTTTCATTGGCTAAATACTGCATTTTGTATGAAACAGCTGATATTTTTTTCGAGATTTCGGAGTTTTACCAAAACAAAAGTTGCTTATAATCATGTGTACTTTCACTGCCTAAGAGGTTTCGGGTATTTTTTCAATTTCCCTGTATAGCCTATAGCCTTCCTCGATAAATGGACGATCTATCATTAAAAGAATTTTTCAAATCGGACCAGTAGTTCCTGAGATTAGCGCGTTCAACCAAACATACATACAAACAAACACACTCTTCTGCTTTATAATAATAGTATAGAAGTATAGATGGTTGGTGGACACGAAACGGGATGCTATGATAAAAGTCTTAAACAAATTTTACCAAAAACTATGGTTTTCACCGCTTCAGGCTTGATTAGGCCATCGCCTAATCAAGTCATGATAGCTTGGAGGTGAAGGTCGGGTGACTTTGGAGGTCAAGGTCAAGTTGCCCAGGAGGTTAAAGTGACCTTAGGAATGTCTAAACTACCAACCCCTTGTTACTTGTTTGTAATCTCATCTTTTGAAAAAAAACCGCATGAAGTTTTATTATAATATAACTAGCTAATGCCCGTGGCTTCACCCGCTTTACTTATACACTAAAACCATCCTCGAGAACCAATCTATCCATTGGTGATAACAACACGAAAATCAGTGCAGTAGATTTTGAGTTTATATCGAACAGATTGACAGACGCGGCGGAGGACTTTGTTTTATAATATGTAGTGATGATGCTGTTTATTTTAATACCTTTATTTTTGCAAGCCTACTACAAATAGTAGAATTTAACATCATTGTTTACTGTGATAAGTTAAAAAGCCTAACTTAAATTATAAAAGAAAATCTCCGAAAATAGGCTAAATTCCATCATCCATAAATTGCAAAACTATTTAGTCCGTCAGTTAGAGTTTTGAAAAATAATGGACACGTATTTTTTGTTTTTGTAAATCATTAAATATTGACAAAGATAAAGCGCATCGAAACTCGGGAGTGCGGTCTCGTTACGTCACATTTCACTAAAAATTATGCGAAGGTGTGACGTACTGAGAATTTTAAAAGCGTCGTAACTTCGTGAATTTTAGTTCCCGTAACAAAAGAAAAAACATTGGTCAAATATTTTTTGATAATCAAACTGACGGACTAATTAGATTTTTTCAGGACACAAGCCTATTAGGGTTTTTGATTTACATATTTAACACGTGACACAGCATCAACAGAGTCAACATCAAGAGTGTTGTTGTTGTTGTTGAGTAAATTCATACAATGGACAACTAAAAAATAACATTGAAAATGGATACTCAAAAGAATGAACCAGAAAACACACAATGAAAGGTAAATAAAGAAGACATAGATGAATCTTCTCCTCTAAAACCAAACCCAGAAGAAACAGAAAAAGTTGACAAAAATGAAAATGAGAAAAAGCTAACATTCAGAGATAGACTGAAACATATAAAAACAATATATGTAATATCCCGATTAATCACTTTGACTGTAACATTTATGTAGATTAGCATTTCGTATATTGTCCTATAGTTGTTGAAAATTTAAGTGACGGAATTAACAGATTTCTTCAAGAATAAGATACTTTATCTTATTCTTACAATTTTATCAAATATTTGTATGACTTTGTGACGTAAGGCGTTCATTTGTTTGACAGCTGACGTTATTTTGTGGTGTGAAGTTATTTGTGATGAACGTTTGTTTGAAAGATCATAATTTCGAAGAGCGTAGCTACGCTGATAGCGACGCTACGCCGTACAAAATTATGCCACATTTTCTATAAAGTGCTCTAAAGAAAATGTAGCATGCATAATTTGGAAATAAACTACAAAAGAAATCGATTGAAAATTGGTAAACAGCTTATTCTATAACTAGCTGACCCGTGCAACGTCGTCTGCGTAACATTTTTCATCACTGCTCCGCTCCTATTGGTCTTAGCGTGATGATATTATAGCCTATAGCCTTCCTCGATAAATAGGCTATCTAACACTGAAAGATTTTTTCAAATCGGACCAGTAGTTCCTGAGATTAGCGCGTTCAACCAAACAAACAAACAAATTCTTCTGCTTTATAATATTACTAGCTGACCCGTGCAACGTCGTCTGCGTAACATTTTTCATTACTGCTCCGCTCCTATTGGTCTTAGCGTGATGATATATAGCCTATAGCCTTCCTCGATAAATGGGCTATCTAACACTGAAATAATTTTTCAAATCGGACCAGTAGTTCCTGAGAATAGCGCGTTCAACCATACCACAAACAAACTCTTCTGCTTTATAATATTAGTATAGATTATATTATATAGTTTAGAAGTATAGATAAAAGAAAGAGTACTATTTAATTTTCTATCAAATGCAATTGCGAAAGTTTAATTCTATTATTTATTAGGTACTAACCAATTTATTAACACACAGAGAAATGGTACAGATACAGCTTTTTAATTGTCAGTACGAAGGTACTGCTTATTTCTAAAGAAATTTCTTCCAGCAGACCTGCGAAAGGAAGAATGAAAAAGAAATGTAGACAATAGTGTGTACGAAAGAACGAGAAAAAAAGGATAAGTGATTGAAGCCTTAAACTACTTAATATATCAAATAAACCTACATTAATATAGTAAATATTAATTTATGAATGAATAAATGAATGAATTTGTTTATTTTCCAGCCGCCCGCCTCTGTACATGTGTGCGTAAAGTATTAAATAAATAATAAACATCCAATACAAGATACACATAGAAACCATAAAATAAATACCTACATAAATTTAGAAGCCGCCAATCAAATTATCGGCGCATGCCTGCCACTTTTATGATCGAAATAAATAAATATCATTAATTAACTAATAAAATGTAAACAAATAAGTGTTATCGTTATAGAATAATAGGAGAATATCTTAGAGAGCTCAGTGTTCTATGATGTGTAGGTACGATGTAATATAAATCTAATTAGTCCGTCCCATAGATTTCCAAAAAATATTGGACACGTAGTTTTTTTTTTCAACAAAAAGTTATGAAGGTAAAGTTAAAGATAAGTTTGAAGTGAGTTGAAAACTTTACAATTTGATGCGATTTATCTTCGTCATATTTGACGGACTAGATAAAGCAAAAAAAAATGTGTCCAATAATTTTTGATAATCTAACTGACGAACTAAATAGAATCAAAGGTTTTTACTCCGGAATTATAATAAATTGTAATAATAAATTCGTTTATTCATCTTATAATCGTTACAAGTTGTACAGTATTGTTATTGAAATGTTAATATTTGCAAAAGAATAAAAATGAGCAACTGAGCCTGAGCTAGGCCGAGCTTGTATTCTTTCCAGAAATTCATGAAGTAGTAACAGTAGTTAGGTTTCACGTTTACACATATCAGTGTGACAGAATAAAATATAACCAGAAAACTTTTGTGTGAGTATTATGTGAGTGTGGTGCGGGAGTTGTGTGAGTGTTGTGTGAGTGTTGTGCGGGAGTTGTGTGAGTGTTGTGTGAGTGTTGTGCGGGAGTTGTGCGAGTGTTGTCAGGGAGTTGTGTAAGTGTTGTGTGCTTGCATATATGTGTTTATGGGTTTGGTTTTAACTCAATACTTTAAGAAGATCTTCTGTATTTTTTTTATAATCAAATTTAAGTAGAAAATTTAAGACTTTATTTTTGCATTCTTGTTTACCTAATGGATAGGTGTTAAATGTAGTATTAAGTTTATTGTAGAGATAGGTACCGGTGAAACAGAAGAACCTATGCGTAAATGAATGCTTAAATAGGTGGGAACCGGGGACTACAGCATTGCGGCGACGTTTAAGCAGAGTATTCCTGTCCAAAGGGGTAAGGGAGTGCTGTTTAAGTACCGTAGTTAGGATGTACAGTTGGCAAACTGTTGGTAGGTTCCAGGATCGATACAGGAGAGGTAGTCAATATATCATCCCTATTGTGTAAGCTTCGCTGTCGTGTTTTGCGGCCAAAATACTACATAGTAGACTCATATCTGTCGGGTAATTTATAAATGCAACGATCTTTTACTCCGAAACATGGCAACCAAGGAGGTAACTTATCAAAGATTTTACTTAAATTTCTGGCTTGCTAATAGAAAGCTGTTTATTGAAATAAAAAATAAAAAAACACTTTTACGCGGGAATAACATTGTTGTTGGTTGTTCTTAATTGATTTTGAAATATACTGTATTCGGATTTCTGCGCATTATTTGAGAAAAGTACTACACAAGCTTTGGCTACAACTAGGCATTTATGGACCAACGTGTAAATAGCCGAGGCACATAACGTAAGACCATCAATGCCTCTATTGCTGGCCGCTGCAGTAATTTACTATATTTTTAGAGAAACACATAGATTGTTTAACTTTCTTTAACTACTACAACTTTTCTACTATAGCGTAAAATAAACACATAACAAACTTCATATACCCTCTGAAAAGTGCCAGCCAACTTGGATCGTCTGCTAACGAGCCGTTCACCGCGTACGACTATTAAGCGAATCTCAAACAGCCACTGACTTGCCTGTTATTTTGCATGATATTAATTTCGCGAAGCCTCCGCCATTAAACCCCCCTTTTAATTACATTTAATGAATAAGCGAAAATTACCTTTTGTATTATTCTAAAACCTTTTATGTGGAAGCCCGCCTATCTTAATGAGGTTTTCAAATTTTAAATACTGTTTTGAAAATTAACGATCTTGCGAGCTTGAATGATCTGAGGTTGGCAGATTCATTTTCGGATATTGTGTCTTTGTAGGTCTTTGTTGATTTAAACTGAGGCTTGTCCATCTTTGAATAACGCAGAATTGACAAAAGCAAAAGTATGAAGTGCCTTGGTATGTTTTTTAAGGAACAGGCGAAATGGAACGTGGCTAACGAATTAGAACCGCACGGGTTGATTTTCAAAGTTAAGCAACGCTTGCCAAGGTTGGTCAGTGGATGGGTGACCATCTTAACATACCGAGATTCACTCGTGCCTAAGCAAGCCGTTGGTACCAGCTGTCATTTGTAGATCTTTGGCAGTAATTGTTACGGATTGTCTGACTCCAGTCTTGCCACGAAATAAAGTATTACCCAGTTAATGGGTTGTCTGGTAGGCAGCCTATCCACATTAAATACTGGTATTCATCTGAATCGGATTACACTGTAAGCCGAACCCAATATAGTTGACAAAAGACAGGGCAGAAGCAGGCTTAACGTGCTATCCGAGGCATGGTGGAGTCTCGGTTTGTTAAGATGGTCACCCATCCACAGACCAACCTCGACAAGCATTGCTTAACCTTAATATCGACTTGTACGACTTGCTTAGCTTAGGTGTCACTAAAACTGTTAATCATGGTACGAGTCGAGTGAAAACATACTGAATATGCACGCGATTTTTTTATGTAAAAAATGAATTACTTATAAGCTCCATTAAACACTCTAGAAAATATTATTTAAATATCTTCATCAGCGATGAAGTTACAACGCTTCAAAGATTACTTTTAGAACGAGAAGTCCGACATGGAATTTGACGTCACATTACGTGACTTCTATACATATGCCATAGAAAACAGCGTTATCGCGAGAGGGACCGATATATTTGTTTAAAATAATTATATCTCGTTTGTTTTTTGAGCAATTTTGATTCTATTTCCACTGTTAGTAATATATTTTTGTATATTTTTAGATAAAGTATTTTAAAGTGTTTAGATAATAAATATTTTTTTTATGCATAATCCCTATTACTCGTGACCATAAAACGGTAATTGTTATTTATATAATAAACTGCGTTGACAAGTCTCGAACAGCACTAATGGATTTTCCCAGAAAAGTAGCTGGTAAAGACTGGATGTGGAATAGGGGTCAACTGATGTAGTATAAAATTGGAGAAAAACCGGCCAAGTGCGAGTCGGACTCGCGCATGAATGGTTCCGTACTATCTACATAAATAAAAATGAATCGCCGAAATGTATGTACGCGCATAAATTCTTAACGACTGATACAAATTGGATAATTCTTTTATAGTTGTGTTGTGTTCGTCAGTGCAAAAACCGCTCTGTAGTGTACTGAAGAAATGTATCTATTATTTTATTATTATGTATCTGCTATTTTTAATACATAACTCATGGCTAAATAGCCAAAACGGCAATTATTGCTAAAAGTGGCCACTTTTAGCAAAAATATCGACTTTGGCAACTATTTATGTTCTAAAGTACAAAACATAACTCTCAAAAAATAATAGATACTTACATTTCTTCAGTACACTACAGAGCGGTTTTTTATCTACGTGTCTTAAATTTACCACAGTTAATAAAAAAACGATTGGCGGCGCTAGTGGACGGAATACGCCCTCTTAACGTTAATTTTCTTCTAACACGCGCTGAAGTCGTGTATTAGCACCGCTTTAGTGACTCAGAGATAGGAATTCATATTTTTCTCATTCCGATGTTGTTATGATAATATATATGCAACCATTACAGCTCTTCAAAACAGACTCGGCTAACAATCATAAACGCTCGGGATTTATTCCGAGACATCTCAGTTTCTCACGGGAATATTATGAGTGACGATAATAACATAAAATATATTACCACTCATACATACCCAAACTCTCTAAGGAATCTGAGCTTATTTCAATAGAAATATTCCACAATCTTTGAAAAAATAGGATTCCCCAATTCATAATATTAATATTGCATACTCTGTCACAATTGAAAGGAATTCCAGATCATTAATTCATATGTTTCACAATGAATAAGGGTGCAATTAAAAATAAAAGCAAATGCAACTGTGAATTAGGCATTATCCTTATTTTTTATCTATCTTTTCCTTCGTAACCAGGCAATTTGTAAACATAGTCTCGTAAACATACTTTCGGAATCTGTACAGCATGTCACCTACGTACCATAAACCGTACTACACCACCCACCCACACACCAACACGACCACACCACACCACCACACCAAACATCACCACACACACGCACACGCACCACACACCGCACACCACCACCACTACCACAACGCCACACATTTTTCAACGTCATCTCAGCACTTACCCAAAAAATTCCCTCTGTCGTTTGACATCGCCTAGTCGTTTCTTTCATTCGTCGCCACTCAGAATACCAACCACGTATGTATCGCACAATCGTGGCCCAAAGTTGTCTGTATAATTCGTTCGGCAAAACACTCGGAATATATAATTGTACGTAGTTAGGTACAGCCATTATTTAGATTTAGGCAAATCAGTCCGCACAAAACATTGCTTTTCACTTACACTGGTGTCGTTTGTCACGAGTTTTTGGTGTCTTGGGAAGTTAGGAATAGATTGGGGTTGTGCTGTAGATGGAGCTCGGCGATTCAGGGATATATTTACTGCCCAGTTACACGCTCAAACTAGTTTGCACAGGTAAGCGTGTGCGTGTTGATGGCAACAGTACCGTGTCGCCATGCGCAGTCCCAGAAGTATGGTGTTTTTATACAGTCATGACTGCACAGGCTTGGACTGCGCAGGCAAGACGGAGATTATAGTCGAGCCATTATCGATTGGAAAGTTTCTCTCGTAGGTACCTATTGGCAAGTCGAAACAAAGTCATCCTAATCCTAACTAATATATTTGTAATAAAATGCGGAAGTGTGTTTGTTTGTTCCGCTTTCACGCCTAAAAAGCTGAATTGTTAATATCTGGAAAGTTAACTGCGTCCTGAAATACAGGCTCGGCCTAGCTCAGGCGCTGTTGCTCATTTTTATTATTTTGCCAATATCAACATTTCAATTAAAATACTGTATAACTTGTAACAATTTTTAAGATAAATGAATAAATCTATACTAATATTATAAAGCAGAAGAGTTTGTTTGTTTGTTTTTTTGTTTGTCTGGTTGACGCGCTAATCTCAGGAACTACTGGTCCGATTTGAAAAATTCTTTCAGTGTTAGGTAGCCCATTTATCGAGGAAGGCTATAGGCTATATATCATCACGCTAAGACAAATAGGAGCGGAGCAGTAATGAAAAATGTTACGCAGACGACGTTGCACGGGTCAGTTAGTAAATAAATAAAATTGACTTTGATTAATTTCGGTAAAGATATTGGTCCTGAGACCTGAAAACCTGGAGAATACTCTGCCTTAGGGTGGATTTCACCAACGAAATTCATGAGCTGTCAGTGTCAATATTCCATAGAAAATAATGACACTGACAGTCCATAAACGTGTTTCATGACGTGTTGATCGCGTTTAGTTTCATTGATGGAATCCGCCCAAATACTGGCTGCTTGAACGAAACCTAGTAATCGTTAAAAAACGCTTTGGAAACGTAGAAAATAAAACAGAAGTTTAATTTCACACTGTAGATTGAACTACTAATTATTAAAAATGATACTGAGTTGATAACTGCCGGATTTTTGTTGCATTATATATCTGCAAGTTCGGACTGGAATAAGTAACAAGAAAGTTCGGAGGTTACGAATACTAAACTCAATGGGATTTGGGGAACTAAAAGGGGTCGCAACTTCTAACCTTAAGGTTTACTTTACAGGTCTCTCAAAAGTTTTAATCTTCACCAACTTATCTTGGAAGTACAATTCTTCATTCGACGGCTCTAGACAACAGACACTCTATTAGCGCTAGTGGCGAAGGAGATCGTCAAAACGTCAAAAATTTATGGGTTTGGCAAACCGCTGACAAAATGTCAATCAATCCATTTTATTTGGCACTTCGATAATCTAATTTGTTGAAAGAATGATTATTTGTCTTTAGTTTATGTCCACTTTGTGTAAATAAAAATACAAAACTTAAATAAATTGGCATCAGCAATTTTAACATCACGAAATTTCAATTGGATTTTTGACCAGCTCATTAGCAGCCAGGAGGTATTTATTTCGAAAATGATGAACACATTAAAAAATTACAACATATTATTTAATTAACTATCGTCAAGGTGGCTTGTTTTACTTATAATTATTGCTCTTGTTATTTTTATTGACAGTTTAACGATGGCACTGTGCTGTTGCATTACTTTTGCTTCAACAAATTAATTAACAACCTGTATCAATCAGATTTAGTACTTGAAATTGTAATCAGGAGCGATATTGTTGTTGACAGGGTTAATGACAAGTAGCTGCGTTCTTCAGTTTATTACTGGCATCATAGCAAATTACTGCAAAAATTGTGTTACTTAGGCTATAATACGCAAATCATCAACCGAAAGAAGTCTACTGCTGGGCATGGCCCCCTCAAGTGTCGCCACAAAAACCGATCCTGTGCGTCTCGCGTCCATCGGCTACCCGCGACCCTCACCAGGGGGCCTACTCTCTAAGCCCGAAGTCCGTAGTTTCGGGCTTAGTTGCGGACGTATTCTACTCCGTATCAACTGCGGACTGACGATTAGTCTCGAACCCAAACTAAGAATAAATGACAACACGATTTGATAGTTACTGACAAATCGTGTTGTCATTAGTTGTAAGTGGTTAGGCGATACGGAGTATAATACGCCCGCAACTAAGCCATTCTTTGCCCAAAAAAAGCCCAGGTCTTTGGTTCACTTTGTGAGAGGCCTTCCAACACACACGGTTACTACTTTAGAAGTTTTCAGCCCCATCGAATTCTTCAGTTTAGCGATCCTTGCAACTTCAAGCATTGCTCTCTCAGTTTCTTTTGGGTGACTTTAAGCTCTGTGATGAGGCCCATTGTCGCTCAAGTTTTTTTTTCAATTTTCAATTATTCGTTCAGTTTAGCATAAAACTAGCCTTTAAAAACACTGCCTTGCATAACAGTCTTCCAAATTACTATTTCTAAGAGGGATGAAATAATGGCAGATATTAACTGTGTTGGGAGATCAACTCGGAATACAATTCAGGTTTGCTGACATAGCAAATATTCTTGACTTGTTACAGTAGAAAATTCAAAGTGATTCTAAATTATTGTAAGAGCGCGCATCCTGCGCGTGTCGTTGCAAAAAAAGGAAAAGACATGGCCGCCGCCGGAGCTGGCTGACGCTGCTGGAGCGTTCCAGCTCCGTTGCGAACAACTGTTTGTATATCTTATCTTAACAATGTTACATAGCGATACTATTTTACTAATAATAAGTCGCGGGCAACACCTAGTCCTGCCGGAGTCGCGGGATTATTCGCAAGAGACACCGTGGCTCCGGAACACAAAAGGCAATGAAGGAACATGGATGGGTTTTAGTCAGTAGAAATCTGACACTCCCTCTCGCTACACCCAGAGCGGGAGGAGTCATTGGATGATTTCCCATCCCTAAAAAAAAAGGGCAACACCTAGTAACTAATATAGCTTTTTCTACTCAATTCTTAGGTATCTGTTTTTTTTTCTCCAGCTAACTCTCGTCAAAGCGCAAGTTCATCCCGCCTTCTAGGCCCGGGTCTGCCGCGAAGCCGTTAAATATTTTTGAGAAAACACTTGCACATGCTGCTGCATGTCGGATGTAGTATAGGCCATCACTAAGTGTAGAGTATGGTGACGTGTTGCCGATGTCACCCTAAAAGCTATGAAATAAATTATTCGCATCGCTTTCATTGCAATATCTACCTTATTCCACCGAGCAATTATTTCCATACCGAGTGCGAGAGTTAATTAACTCGAATACCATATCTTTACTGATTAACTTCGTCTTTAAACTCAGTTTATATGACGAATAAATTACAAGTTTACTCAATTATTCTGATTACGGGTAACGCGTCGAGTTTGTGGAGTTCAGGTCACATGGGTGAGGTGGCTTCTGACTTCCTACTGAGTTATATTCTGTTCATTATAATGATGATTGATGTGACAGACTGCCTTTGTGATGCGAAACGTGCTTACTACGCTTTAACATAGCGTATCGTGATGCGATAACGTTTTAAAGTAGGGTCTTTTAAAACTAATCAATGTCAGAACCAATGGCCTGGTATGCGATGTTGGCAAGCGACCGGACGGTACGTCTTTATTTCCATGGAAGATGGGTAGGTCTTTAGTGTGGGATGCTACTTCTGTCGATACTCTTGCGCCTTCCCATCTTCCTAGCTCGTTGTACTGTGCTGGTTCTGCCGCTGCGGCAGCTAAGAACCTCGGCGGAAACATAATAGCCTTGTTGGCAATTACATTTTCGAGTTGTTTGGGGTTGAAACTCTTTGACTGTGGGGTCCGAGCGCTCACGTGTTATTTAAAGAACTATAGCTAAACGCTTAGTTGACACTTCGCGTGACCCTAAGGCTAGCTTTCACCTTAGACAGAGGATAAGCATTGCCCAACAACATGGCATAGCCGCCAGTCTTTTGGGTTCATTTCTAGCATTCGACAGCGATGTGGATGAATTTTTGACGCCACATTGTAGGTATTTGATTTTAAGTGTACCTATTTTGTATTCTTTAAATATGTTAGAGTAAACGGGTTTTATGTCATCATTGAAATAATACGAAATGAACATGGTTCATGGTTTATTGAAACTCATGTTTCTACTACAACAAAACACAGGTAACTATTTGAGGGCCAATTCTACTAATTTTTAAACAACTTTCGCATTCGCATGTCAATCGCAAAATGTCAGAAAAGCCTTAATTTTCATACATTTTTGACAGTTTGCGAATGAGATGCGAATTTGAAAATGAGTAGAATTGGTACACTGGTCTAAAGAAAGGATTTCGAAGTAATCGATCCACAAAGCGCCTACAGTCGAGCTATGTTGACTTTTATTTAAATCGAGAGAGAAAGAGATGAGAAATTTGGGGGCCGAGTCACCCGCGTCCGTAGGAGAATACCCTTCAGCGAATCCCTACACGTGGTCCTCGGGTGGTTCTAAACAGGTGACACTAACCGCCTCCGTGGTCTAGTGGTTAAATACCACCTGATTCAGACCCAGAGGTCCTGGGTTCGATTCCCAGCGCAGGCAAATTTTCTGCTCGGTTTGGTTGGTGGTAGGACTTGTTATAAGTCCGCCTGGCAAGCTACCACCATCATGTCTAAGTCTGTCGCCAGAACAACAATGTTAACAGCATTGTTGTGTTCCGGCAGTTAGAAGTATGATAGTCAGTGTCTCTGTGTAAGAGGATTCCGGGTGAAACTCGCTTCCATCTTCGGCCTAATCATCACTTTCCATCAGGTGAGATTTGGGCCAAGAGTTTCCCCGTTTTGTATAAAAAAAAAAAAAATGTAAGTATGTACTGTGAAAGTAGTCTCAAAGCTACAGGAACTACAAAATACAGCAGAATTACAAGAGGAGCAGTAACTTCCGCATACAAAATAATGATTTCCAACAAAGCACAGCTATAAAAACTAATCTGTTGATTTTATTTTAAAGCTTTTATGATGTCGTTGTGAAAACAAACAAGTCAGCTAACTGACCGTATCAATACTGTAAAACAATTCCAAAATGCCTACATTTCTATTAAAATTCTATCGATGGACATAAAAATCACATTCGTATATCGGCCACTATTCGTTCACAAATAAAACGAAAACAGACAAAAAAAAATAGGCGCTATCGTAAAAAGCTCTCTTTTTCACATATTTGATTTAGAGTTTTCGATTCTAGCTGTATAAAAAATACACCAAACTTCGTTTGTAGGTTGGACTGCGACTGTCAAAGGGCCAATTACTGTGAATAGAATTTGTTTTACTCAAGGTGGTGTACAAATGTTTTGACAGTGCTGTAAAGTGCTTTTGATGGCAGGCAAACGGGAGCAAGCGCCGCTGGTTGTAATAATACAAGTGTCGCTTAGGTTAGTTTCAAACTCTCGCAATTACAGACGGTGCTCAGAGCTAGGTGAGGAGCTAGTTTTTAATGAATTAATTTAGTTAGAATTGAGGTGGTTTAAATTGTGTACTCGTACTACGTTTTCAACAGAATTTGTTTTTGTAAACTACTTTATTTTAATTGGCATGTGGTGCAGTCAGGTTTATGAAACCACAGGAGCTTGCATTTGATTGAGAGACCTTTTCCTTTTTATTAAAAATATTAGCATAGAGTCTTTGAGGTAATCATAACTGTACCTACTCGGAGATAAGCTTAACCGGTTCACTGTCCACACAGCAGATACAATAGTTAAACAATCAGGGAAGACCACATGTGGTTCCCTGGACTGTGAACTGATTAAGTTTATGATGTAGAGGTACTTTCTCTGAAAAAACAGGCAGTGACAATGGTGTTGGAGCTTGCCTACTGTACCGCATACGGAACGGAAGGTATGCGGTACAAAGAGTGAAGTATAAAAGTTCAAAGTTCCATTCCAGATATCTATGGAACCTAATTTGTCTATCCCAATACTTTTAGGCTGCGTTTCTACCAGAGATGTGCGAGGATATGTAGCGAGGAATCTGTTACAAACCAAAAGAATCGCTTGCACTGAGCGAGACTAGGTAAAGCGAGGTTAGGTAAATTAAGTGATTCTATTGGTTTTTAACATTTGTAGAAACGCAGCCTTATAGTACTATCGCCAAAAGCATCACCCAAAAACTGCATCCAAACAACACTCCACACAACTGTACCACAAAATCATAGTTCCCAGGTAAATTATATAATTCGGATATACGAGGCCAACAACGCATGACGCGATGTTCCAGTAAGTGATATTTACGGTGTGCGCGCCTGTACCTGGTGTGTCTACGTCACTATGAATTAGTGCGCTCAGCGGTGATATTCATTGTCCTTTTAGGGTTGCTATACACTTAAGGTGCTATACACGTAAGGTGGCATTAATCGGCACAGCCGGGCGGTAAAATTGGATATATGTTTTTTTTTACTACTGATAGTCATACCTTTGACCACAATCTCACCTGATGGTTAGCGATGATACGTTCAAAGAGAGAGCACGCTTGCCCAGAAGTTACCTATTCACTCTTGACTTAAGACTGCCAGAGAGATATAGATAAATGTTCGGGGAAAATTATTTCAAGAGGATCATTGGCAATGATAAGCTCGTCGAATCGAAGCACCAAAGTCTTGAGCATCGACGCCGAGTTGCTGGCCTGTCGGTTTTCTATCGGTTACATTTTGGGAAGTATGCGACGGAATAGTATAATTTAATTCCGCCAAGCCCGTTCCACCATCGGACCACAAGACGTACCGCGATGCGCCACCGGTACATGGTGGACATCCCACCTATACGCACAAAACATTTTGGGAATAGGTAAATTAGTTGTGCGTACAGTTAAGGAGTGGAATTCCCTGCCGGAGTCTGCCGAACGTGGGAGTTATTAAGTCAAGAGTGAATAGGTTACTTCTAGGCAAGCGTGCTCCACCTTAGACCGCATCATCGCTTAACATCAGTTGAGATAGCGGTCAAACGTATGCCTATCAATTGTAAAAAAAAAAAAACTTTGCTTTGGCTAGGCCAGCTGAAAGATGCCAAACGTAATGCCATCATCATCATTATCATATCAGCCGGAATATAATATATCATAAGGACCGGTTCTGTGCGTCTCGCATCCATCGGCTACCCGGGTAAATGTAAAGTAATGTAGTAGGTGGTTGCTGCGCGTAGGCTTATTCGTTCCACTAATACTGCCAAAACAAATGATTGGCATAGCCGATGGATACCGAACAAGTACACTACTCTTGAACTTGTTGTATATTACAATACAAACGATTTAATCAAATTATTATAAAACACTGTAGACTGTGTTTATTTAAATACAGTCAATAAATAATATCGAAATCAGGCATAAGCCAATGTGTCAATGCAATAACTGAATTGCTACGGGTCGGCTTTTTTGATTGCCGAACGGACGATACCGGCGGGCTTATGTGTGTGTAGCAACCCTTACAGTAAACGGTTGATGGTTGACGCATTATTTAAATTATGGATAATTTAGGGTGATGTGTGGTTGTGTCATGGAAATTGTGTTAAGTGACCGATGTTTTTTGGAGTTTGCTCTAATCTAGATTGTGATCTAGAATGATGTACGATATTTGCACATAATGATGTTTTAGGATAATATTTTTAGCCTGAAAAATAGTTTATCAACTTCTTTACATTTTTTATAATTTGTTTAGGCTTTAAATTTTATATTTAAATATACTTTTTTTAGTATAATTTAATAGAAATTATGATTCTTTCTCAAAGTCTTTGACGCATTTCTCGGAGACAACAAACTCGGTGATTGATTTTGTAGATGATTTAGAAGGTCTGAGTTCAGTAAACGTCATAATATATATCATTCTCATTGCCAGATGTAAAGTCAATGGGGTCCAAACAAATTAACTCATATTAATTATCAAAACATTTATTCACTATTATAGGTAAAACAAAACAATTAGAAAATATTATCTATACATCTACTATAAACTTATTTCAAAATATACAAAATACTGTAGCTCTAAAGTAAGGTCCCCTTCAAATTAATTTTAGAAAGTGTCAATATTTGAAAACAATTGATATCAATAGTAACTCTTGAGCTTGACTTGAATGTCATTATGATTCCATTGTGAAAATGAGATAGAGCTATTCGTCCTGTATAGCTTCGTCTCCCTTTCATCCTGGAATGGCATCTTTCACAAATCGCTGATCGTGTCCATCATCATAAGTGAAATTCACCTTTAACATTGAAGAGATAGAGTATCTTTTAGGTTACGCAGGAACCACAGGGATGTCCCCAGGTAGGGGTGGAGTATTTGGCACGTTCAGTCTTTTCTCTTTCGCGTCTTTTTTGTGCTGATGGTAGAACCAGCTGTAAACAAAGAAGATAGTTATATTTAGATTAGATAGATTGGTTGGAAGGTACAAAAAGGAAGGGTGATGATTTCAGGTTTTTTTTTAATTTGTGATGGCTTTGCTTTAGGCTCTAATTTAGGTCAAAGATGACAAAAACAAAGCCTACGATGGAGTGACCTCACCCAGAATGGTTCACTCTAACTGTGAAGGGATTAGGATTGGGTGTTCGGAAACACAGACGCAGGCAGAGAGTTACAATCCTTTGTTGTGCGCATTATATGTAAAAGACGTTTGGAAGCGCTTATTGCGAATTGGCGGAATAGCAAAAAGGTAGGGATGGTAAGTTGCAGTGTGTCTAGATGTCCGATGGTAGAAGGGTATTAAAAAAGGTATTAAACAATACCGCCGCGATTTACTCGCTAGTGTAGACGGTACCATAGTGTTTTGTCATACTACACAGTCAAGTTTTTTGTTTGGTATTGTTTAATTAATATATTATCTGATCTAAATAAGCTGCAATGTAGCGTAAATACGAAACTACAAATTTTACAGTAACTATATTTTTAGAATTAACTATGGAATTCGGCGTTCACGTGACTATTTTAAATCACTATTTGGAAGTCAAATAACTGCTATTGTTATAACGAATAAGGACAACAACACAATGTTCTTTTTAATTGAATTTACTTAAATATAATATGTTGTTTATGTTTTCCTTTTGATGTTATTTAAATATTTGGTTCTGGTCTCCGGTAACCATGGATTTATATCGTCGACAAGCACTTACTTATTCTTAAGAAGGTACTTTTAGCCGAAAAACGACCTTGGAGAAGATGAAGAGCTTTAATAAAATTTTTGTCTGATAAATAAATGTTAAAATATACCACAGATGGCAGCTCAATACCTTGGCTTTGAGAAAACAGGTCCCTTCGACATCTGGCTACAAATAACGCATTATCCGAGTTGTCACCGAATAAATAAATGCTTAAGGAATCTAGAATTTTCTGTCTGCCATTTTGTTATCTGTAAGCTGTGTAGGCTTATACCAGAGGCCCAAGTCCACAAATTTACACATTCGTATCTCAATCGCAAATTGTCGAAAATGTATGAAAATTAAGGCTTTTTTGACAGTTTGCGATTAGCATGCGAATGCGAAAGTTGTTGAAAATTAGTAGATTGGGCTTCTGATTTCAATTTCATTTATTGTCTCTATTAAGATAAAGCACTGTATGAAAGGCCCCATTAAAATATAATTATATACAAACTATTAGAAACCATTCAGACCACCTAAATAAGGACTATGGTAAAAAAAATATAGGCGAGTACCTACAAGTACCTACCTATGTAAGTACCCATAGTTCAATTCTAGTGTGCCAGAAATTTGTAAATAGATTGTGATTGTGTAACAAATAATATTTAAAAATTAAATAAAATTTATGCGTGTTTTTTCGGATAATGGCACGGAACCCTTCGTGCGACAGTCCGAATCGCACTTGGCTGGTTTTGTTTACTAGTTTTCAGTTCTCAGATACTGTAAATGATATAAAGTGCCAGCTGGAAATCTTCCATTTCTAAAGATCTGCATGGTTATTAATATAGGAACCGGAGATTACTTCGTACAAATTATATGGCTTGAACAGAACAAAGGTCCGCTGTGGTTGGTATTGTATCTGTCAATCATTTTCCGCCAGTAACCTACCTAGTTAGTTTCTGCCGACTATGAAGCTACGAGAAGAAATTAAATTCAGTCATGGACACTACCAATCAATCAATCAATCAAAACACCCTGTCAGGGCAGTTCATTATGAAGCTACTTATACTCTATTTGTCTTTGTGATTACTTTTTCGAAGGTAATTTTAATAATTGTATCTTTTCTTAATTTTATGTAATTTTATATTTAATATAAATGTATTTGTGTATCTATTTTAGTAGATTGTATTACTTTAGGTCTGCAACAAATTGGTTAACTTGGCTTTTGGGGGTCAAACTAGATCATTTAAAAAAAAGTGTTTTTCAAATTTCAAACTGTATCTTGTGACATATCAAATGAAAGGACTAAATTAAGGTTTTAATTTTATTTTTTCGATTTCGACTATCACCACCGCTAATAGAAATACACTTTTCCTAGAGCCTTACATCCACAAAATGCTGTAGCAGACATATTGTTACTTTGTGAGTATTCGTTTTTGTCTGTGCGTGTTATGCTGTCTGTATCCAATTTATGTAAATGCTTGTAAACGAGTCTTGTTACTTGAATTAAACTAATTTCATCTATTTTATAACTTGTAAATCTTCAAGAATTTAGTCAAAATGCCATATATGCTTGTAAAACCCCTTACCCAAATATACAAAGAGCAGGTATCGTAGCGGTGACACTCATCAGGAACACAGCGCCAGGCAGCACGGTCAAAGTGGCGATGTACACCCTCGAGTACAGTGGCGCGAAGATTATCGGCATCATTGTCTCTGCCACCCCAAAGAGGGAGTACACTTTACCTGGAACATTCAAAAAGGTTTTAATAGCCTATAATAAGCTCCCAAAGAAATGAGAGAGCTTTTGTGGGGTAAAAGACTTGTCACACTGGATGTGTTCTGCGTCAAACACTAGGACAAATGGGAAAGTTGCAGGACTTCAAAATTAAATTTGACTATTTATTGTAAGCGAATTGACGTTTGTGATTTAGTTAAATATTTGGTTGACATTTGAAATTTGATGTTTAGACAATTGGTAATTTAATTATTTTTCTTTGACATTTTAAATTATGTAGACAATTTGTAATCTTTTTTTTTGTGACATTTTAATTTGATAATATGTCTACAACATAACGTGTACCTATAGCTATTTTATCAATATGTATTAGTTTATTATTGTTTTTTGTATATTTTAATGTTGTGTATTTATCTATGGGTCTCAGTTGCCTGAAAATAAAATGATTATGAAGACTCGATATTCCTTTTTCTATAAAATGCTGATAGTAGCAGATTTTTCATATGTCTCATTTGAGACATAGTGGTCTGCCTAGCCTTTTCCCAAATATATAGGGGTCGACTTCCAGTCAAACCGGGTTCAGCTGAATTGGTATTCAGCTGAACCCGGTTTGACTGGCAGCCGCTCCATGTCAAACACTGGTGTGTTTGACATGGAGCGGCTGCCTACCGGTCTTCCACTACTCATTAACTGGGTAAAACGGTACTTCTTGGCAAAACAGGACTCAGATTTATTGGCTTCTGACAATCCGTAACGACTGCCAAAAATCTACAAATGACAGCCGGGATCAACGGTTTGACGTACTTTCATAGGCACGGAGGAAACTCGGCTTGTTAAGATGGTCACCCATTCACAGACCAACCATGGCAAGCGTTGTTTAACCTTAAAGATCGACTTGTGCGGCTGTTATTTGAGTGGATTGACAGTATAATAATAATAAATGTATTTTCTTACCTAATTCTTGGTACGAGACTAGCTTCGATGCAATCGAACGTAGAGCGATTGCTGTGGTACCGTTCAAGATTTCCAGGAGTGGTGCTATAAAAATAAAAATAATTATTACTAAAAACTGCGAAGCCGGTTATATTATTTTGTAAAACGTTTTTTATTTTTCATTTTTAAGTGGTGATACTTTGACGACGTCTTCGTCTACGCAGAATCTGAAATAAGCAAAAATGCTCATAAAATACAAAACTGCTGATCCAAACTAAATTAGATTTTTAAGAGTCCAAATGGCAAGTAGCCGGGCATCGAACTAAAAAAAAATCACACATATCGGATCAGAAACCTCGGAGTAATCGGAGTACATCATTAAAAAAAAAACAGAAGTACCCGCCGTATTGAGAACCTCCTCTTTTTTGGAATTCGGTTAAAAAAAAGCTTATTTTAAGTATAACATTAACTAGATTTTGCCCGCATCTTTATATACCACGAAAAAAAGCTTAGGAATAAGGTTCCGTAGTTGACCCTTCGGGTACGGAATCGTTAAAAAAGAAATAACGGTAGGTATGTATAAAGGTTTTTTTTTATTCTGTTTATTGAACACGGGGTTTTTATCCACATGGATACGTCAACCCCATCGTACCCTATTAGATCTAATTACACTAAAATAAATAACAAAGGCAGGTGCAGGTCTGCTGGAAGAAATTTCATTAGAAATAAGCAGTACCTTTGTACTTATATTTATAATGTTAAATTTTACTATTTTTCTGTGTGTACATAAATAATAAAATAAATAAATAAACAAATTGGAATGAGAGGGTTTCATTAATTAGATATAGTCGTGCTAAACTACTTACCCTTATAGCTAGTTGTGATTTAGGATTTGCCAAAATTGTTTGAATTAGTCCAACATTTAGAAAATTTAGTTTAAATTCTTCAATTAATGACTCTCTCTCAATGTATAAAGGTGTACTCACATAAGTACACTTCATAGTCATTCCTAGCGAACGCCAGGACCAGCGCTCCGCAGATTTTACTGCTGGTCGATATCATGCCGAGCACCGCATCATCTGCCTTCAGCTTCCTACTGAACACGCTGATCGAGAACAATGTACCTGGAAAGTTAATAAAATCATTAATTTCAAAGAAAAGAAGAGATATTACCCCAAATAAGTTTATTTGTAAAACATGAAGTAGGAGGCGCGACTGTTGCACAAATCCAGTCTTTAAAAGTTCAACTCTCGTACGTCAAATTCAAGTCGTAATCGTCTCAGCGTAATGATAGGCTTGTGTCCTGAAAAAATCTAATTAGTCCGTCAGTTAGATTATCAAAAAATATTTGACCCCTGTTTTTTCTTTTGTTACGTGAACCAAAATTGACGAAGTTACGACGCTTTTAAAATTCTCAATACGTCACACCTTCGCATAATTTTTAGTGAGTCGTGACGTCACGAGCCCCCACTCCCGAGTTTTGATGGGTTTTATCTTTGTCAATATTCATTGTATTACAAAAACAAAAAATAAGTGTCCATTATTTTTCAATACTCTAACTGACGGACGAAGTCGCGCGCATAAGCTAGTCCTATTATATAAAGAAATTCCTAGTGTGGGGCAAAGTATTTAAAAAAAAAGACAAAAAAGTCAAAAGACACAGTAATGGGAGATAAATTCTCCCGACTCTCGCGACTTCGTAGGCGCATCCCGGTTTTTTCCGTTCCCATAGGAATTTCCTGAAAATCTCTCTTAGTGCTTGCCTACATTCTCCAAGGAAGCTACATGTCAAATTTGAGCTTTCTATGACCTTTCATTTCGGCTGTGCGTTGTTTGTCAGTCACTCAGTAACGGAAAATTTTTATATATTAGGATTAACTCAAAGAAAGTTGTCGAAAATCCCACTTCTGACCACTACATTTACCGACGAGGTAGTTATTAGTGCCAAGAGACTCATTTGTTACAACAAATTCAACCTCTAGGGGTCAAGTTGGCCGTAAATCTGAATTATGCAATAATACTGTTACTAGAGTATTTGAGAATATCATACTAGCATACGCTGCAAGCTAAAAATACTACAAAATCGCAGTTGTATTCAAAGATGTGTGCTATTATTATTTTTTCGGGACAATCCCGCCACACTTTCCCAACCACTGCAACTCCTGTAAGCCTGTAAGAATCAACAGTGGCGACCACCAAAAAACGCCGAGCCAATGAAACCCGACGAGTCCCAGAGAAACGATTTAACTATCTTGAATCCCGCAGCTGGACATCACTGCGTAACTTTAGAATGTTTACGTATTTATTTGACGTTTTGTTCTAAAGACAGATAAAAACATAAAGTTGAATGGGACCTGGACTAACGTTCAAAACCCTGTTTTCAATCGCCTTTTGTGAAATGTCGAACGTCTTTAAAAGCTCTGGTGAATTGAGGAACATCTTTGAGTTAACCTTATTAAAAGAGAGGCTCTTCTAGAGGTGATATCATGTGTGTTAGATGCTTTTTCGATAGTTATCTTGGCTGTGCTGAATCATCATCATTATTTAAGCCAAAATACATCCACCAGCGGACATAAGCCACCTCTAAGTGACGCTACATGGACTGGTTCTATACTTCTCAACCTCAGCAGACTCACGCAACCCTTACCAAGTCATGAGTCCTATTTGCGCCCTTGGAAGGCTTTCTAACATTCGCAAATCAGAAGACGCATCTTCTGATAGGCGTTCGCCACTGCAGAACTTTTCGGTTACTGCACTGAGAATGCTCTAGTTTGGTTATAGTTCGTGGAAAATCAAGAGAAAAATAGAAAGAAGAAAGAAAGAAAAAAAGTAAATAGAAATAATTTTTTCTTACTTACCAATGGAGTGTGTAACTAGACTGTAGGTTGAGTAGATGCTGTACTTGACTTCATCCCAATTGAACTGGTATCGAGTAAATATGTACATGACACTCAGTTCACCTGCAAATTAAGCGTAATTAGCTGTGTGAAAATAAAGCTGAAAACAAACAAAACTAATATCTTTATTCCAAGAAACACGTGTTTGTATTTGAAATGATGTTAACTGACACTTGCAAACGATAAAATCTTCATCTACATATCTTTATCTGTTTGTGTCCTTAATTGACGAATTGTCACAACTTACATCTTAACGACAAATGGCAGCGACCAGTGGATAGCAGTATTTCGACTTTTTCACTCCTCGCTCCACTCAACACCTAATTCCTAATTCACCATCTACCTACACAGTACAGCTGCAAGAACAATCTTCCCACATCCACAAACAGCAAGAAGAACTAACAAAATGTAAATAATAACTAGTAGAAGCGTATGATGTAAGGCTGAACTTCACTGAAGCAATCACTGCCTAGGTCGGCTAGCCTGTAATTTCCCATGAGGACTAGGAACTCGCTCTATGAATGACGACTTTCATACTACAACTTTTGAAGATTTGATATTTTTTCTTAGCTTGATTGGGTTTTGAAAAATCTGATATTAACTTTGAGTGTGGATCTCGGGTTTAATCTGATGTTAAATGTAATCATTTGAACTTCAACTGCTTAATTAAAAAACAACTGGTTGCACTCCGGGAGTGCTAACGTTGTGCATTTTTTAATCATCTTAAGAATTTTCGATCAGGTCACGTGTCCTGTCGCGAGTTTAACATTTTCTCAAGAAAAGAGCTCATCATCAAAATATTATCAGATGAAGTAGAAAAATAATTCAGAAACTAAAATGTCAAAACAATTACTACGGGGGTAGACACAAAAAACAGACCACTAACTGCTGGTTAAGTACTAGCAAGAATTATAATGAACTGGATTCTGTAAGCGGCTTCGCCCTTCAGAAAGTAGAATTAAATCCCCTGGGACGAAAAGTATCGTTTGTCGTATGTATATTGTAAATGTAGAGATGGTGAGCAGTGCGATTCTGTAAACGTCTCACCGTATATGCTTAGGTGAAGTGAAAACGAAGTGAACTGTCAATCCAGCATCATCTAGTTTAAAAATGACGTTTTATCTTTGTCAATATTCACTGATTTACAAAAACAAAAAATACGTGTCCATTATTTTTCAATACTCTAACTGACGGACTGAATAGTTTTGCAATTTGTGGATGATGGAATCTAGCCTATTGGGAAAAGGCTGATGATGATTTATTTACAAAATCAGTGAAGGCGCACTTGATTTTTAACTCGCAACGTGTCTTTCATACATTGTGCAGAAGACAAAGAGTAGGTAAGCATTTACTAAGTAATCTTTTTGTAATAATAAGTATTTGTCTCAAACGTGTAAACAATGTGACTGTGACTGTGTAAACTAACATGCACTAATTCCAATCTTTATTATACCATTCATTAACTATCTAACAAACACAAACACTGCATTTTATTTACCCATTCATATTGTTTACAACATATTTACAAATATTATGTAGTTAATACATTGATACTTATAAATAATTGCATCATTAACATAATATTACGCCTAGCTCTCTCGAGAGGTAGAGCAGTAAATAATCTATACTAATATTATAAAGCAGAAGAGTTTGTTTGTTTGTTTGTTTGGTTGAACGCGCTAATCTCAGGAACTACTGGTCCGATTTGAAAAATTCTTTCAGTGTTAGATAGCCCATTTATCGAGGAAGGTTATAGGCTATATATCATGTTAGATAGCCCATTTATCGAGGAAGGTTATAGGCTATATCATCACGCTAAGACAAATAGGAGCGGAGCAGTAATGGAAAATGTGAGGCAGACGAAGTTGCGCGGGTCAGCTAGTAATAAATAAAAATGCTTTTTTCAATAATTATTTACCTAAATAATTTAATTAAAATACGTGATTTGGAGATCACCTTTTAAGCAGCAAAATGCTTGTGATAGGTGACTTCGGTCTTCCACTTAATAATATACAGCGTATGCCATTGAAACAGAAAAAAAAGAAAAGAAAATACAAAAGCACACTAAAAAATACAATACAGAAGTTTAGAAAAGCCAGATGTAAAGACTTTAAATTTTTTTGAGCGGTCCTGGGAATACTAGTTACTATGAGTTACAATTTTATTGCTGTCATGATTTGTGAGAGAGTGTCTGAGCTCTACATAACAAATAGTACTATTCTTGTTTTCACAATGGATCCATGATGGCATTTGTTGGTGATTAGTAATTGCATAAAGGTCAGTGCTTTGCATAAAACTATTCCTATTATTCTAAGAGGTGATGCAAGGTAGGTATTGACTGTTCGTATAAATTATCTTAGAGACACCTTTTTATTTTCCGAAGTACACGCGAACGAAGTCGCTGGCAACAGCTATTAATAAATAAGACACTTTATAGTGTTAACGCGTACCTTTATAATTTTTTGTGTGTTCTGACGTCACGCCCCTAAGACGACCCACTGACCCACGAGCCCCCACTACCGTGAGATTTGATTCGTTTTTGTCTTGGTTCATTGATTTACAAAAACAAAAAATACGTGTCCATTATTTCTCAATACTCTATTTAGTCCGTCAGTTAGATAGGACGGACTAAATAAAGTACTCAGAAATAATGGAAAAAATAGATAAAAACACTAAAACAGTCCCCCGAATCGCCCAGCCCGTCCCTTGTGTTAGCTGGGAAGAAGTGACGCAACAAACTCCCCAGCCAGCAGCACAATTACTGTCTGTTATTTTGATATATTTTTTTAGGTTTGTATCTCCGCCGTTTTCTACACTACGACGGAATTTTCCATTCCACAACCAAACCCATTAAAAGTAAAAATATTCACCCGTCCTAGTTCATAACCAGCCAGACATCCAATTGTAACATCAAGTGTCAGTATTCATTCATCAAAATTCAAATGGCTTCTAGTCAATTATTTAATTGAGAAACATGAATGGTCGGGCGTTTGTAAATCTGTACGTACATAGTGTGTCTGTGATTTATTCGTGCACTCGGTGTGTCAACAGCGCAATGCACCACTGCATTACTGAACGAAGATAATTTTTGTAGAACTACCCGCTTTGGTACGTGATTTTGCGTTCGGCTTTCTGAAAGCCAATTTTTGGCGTAGCAAGAAAGCAACTGGAATCACCTAATCAACCGTACCGTTCTTCAGAAAGGACCGACCGATCCGACCGACCGCCAAGCCGCGCCGCCGCCTTGTGACTGCCAAGTTTCGTGTTTTAACAGCGATTTTAATTACTTATAGAAAAATAAGCTAAGCTTTGACGGGACCTCATTTATGCCTGCCATTTTCCAAAAGTTCCGCAAGAAATCGTGCCTCCGTATCCGCGACGCCTTAAAGCCTTTGTACGCTTTGTTGCGCTTTAAACGAAATTCAGACCCTGACAGTACTGCTTTTCAGCAACGAGAGCGCACGTGGGTCGTCGGAGCGTTATAAATCCGCCGTGTTCATAGGTAAGTGTTTAAACACACTAGGTCCGCGACCGAAGTTCCGCAGCTGATTTTACGGTCCAACGTATTCGGCTGATACTACGCGGCAGAAACACAGTTGCGCAACTTTGTGTGTATTCAGTGTGCTGAGCGCTGCCGTGGCATCGTTGCGTGATATCTAAACAGCCGGACAGACAGACGCTCATTGAGACTGACAGACGATTGGTCCATAAAAACGGTCGCGACTCAACCGCGATACTTAATTTTTCTGAATCAAACATGGTATAGGGTGCTTTTGTTTTAAAGACACAACAAAGCACGTGTGTCGTGTTCAGACACAGGCGAAAATAAACACAGCGGGCGGACATGCGTTGCACAGACATGCCTGCCTGTCGCTGCTCCCTGCCCCGGATCTTCGTCATCAATCGAACCGGACTTCGATCGCGTATAATGTGTGCTCTACAGATTACGTTGCAGCCGAATTGCTGCTGAAATTACGCACGACCGAATTTCGGCTGTACGCTATAACGCAACGTAATTTCGACATAATGTGTCAAATAGCATTACAGGCGTAATAGGGAATAATATGCATGCAATTTTTTTATTTGCAAAATTAAATACTTATTAACTCTAAAAATTAATCACGAAACTATTTTTTGAAATACCTTCATCAGTGATGAAGTGATAAAGCTTCAAAGATTACAATTAGAACGAGAAGTCCGATATGAACTTTGACGTCAGAGTCCATTACGCCTATACAGCTGCCATACATAACAGCGGTTTTCGCGAGAGGGACAGATATATTTGTTTAAAATACTGATATTTGGTTTGTTTTTCAACTTATTTTCATTCTATTTTCACGGTTAGTATTATTATTTTGTATATTTTTAGATAAACTGTGTAGATAATAAATATTTTTTTCATGCATATTCCCTATTATGCCGAACTTCAGTCGCGTACCTTCGGCATAGTGTGTTTAGACACTAAGTCTAATGAATAGGAGAAAAACCTAAGTAAATAGAAGTTTAAAGTTTTTGCTCATGTCACTGCTGGTTTCAGATCCAGTACCTTGTAAGCAACTATTAAATACAGCCAGTTATATTTGTAAACCACTAGATGACGTATGAATAAAAACACTATTTGTAATCCACGATACTAATAGTGCCAAAACGGTACAATTATGTTGCCCAGTTGATAATTTCTACTAAGAATAATAATTTTTGACGTGGCTTTCATCACATCAGATATTGAATAACATTTATTGCGATCATTTTCACTGTGAAAATGATTTTAACAATAATTTGTTGATACGTGGAAGAGATACGATAGATACAGGTCTATTTTGCAGGTTTTGTTTTTGTTAAAAATATTTTTAACAATTTTCCTACATAAATCAGATATTGAACCGATGAATCGGCAATAATATTTTTATATTTAAACAAAGTATTGCCTGAATCGCAATACCTTTATATTACTACTCATTTTTGTTATGAGGTTAACCGCCGACTAGGTACCTACTTATTTACTTCACCTTTTTTCATTTTTCAACCAAAGTAAATGAAATACCTATTGAAAACAAAAAATACATCATCTATCTTATAATAGTGTACATAATAATGAGTATTATACCGCGTGTATCTGACATCGACGCACAAACGATTTCCATGGGTCCAGGGCATGATTCTGGACACCCCAGTGTTGGAATTTTTCGTCGGTTCTTTTCTCATTTTTTCATTTTTTTTCAAGAGTACAAATAGATATCAGCTCAGCTGAGCTGATACCTATTTGTGGTCTTATTCAGATTGCTCTTTTTAGTGAAAGTAGTTAATTAATTATTTTTTTATTAAAAATCTCATTGGGTTAGGTCAGAATAACGATTATGAGCAGTCTAAAGTAAAAAAACCCTTGAAAAAAAATGAGAAAAAAGCCGACGAAAAATTCTAAGTCTAGGGTGTCCAGAATCATGCCCTGGACCCATGGAAATCGTTTGTGCGTCGATGTCAGATACACGCGGTATTATATTCTATACTTTTACCTAGATACGAGTAGTACATGTGTAGTAGGCGCTTGATAAACTTACAAAATTTAAAAATATTGACATTTCCCTAATATCCCATAGTAGATACCCGAACAATACATTATGAACCGTTTTTCATTATTAGAGAACGTAAAGAGGTCGATTCAGGCTTAGTTGTGGGCGTATTCTACGCCATATCACCTGAACACCAAGAATGTATGACAACACGATTTTACAGTTACTGTTAAATCGTGTTGTTATTCTTTCTTATTTCGGGTTTTGGACTCGTAAGTTCGTAGGTGATATTAAGTAGACTACGCCCGAAACTAAGGACTTCGGGCTTAGAGAGTAGCCCTCCAGGACAGCTTTATGTCTTTATTTTTGTTTTGGATATGTTCTAGACTCGGTCGCATCTGGGAGGAATTAAAAAAAATAAGAGTTTTGACTGTATTTCTTGCTATTATAAGAAAGTCGATACGTGGGTAAATAACTTTTATTGTACATTTATTTGGAGCATACGATAGTTTAATTTGTTTAGTTTGTCTTGTAACCGAAAAGTCAATCATTTAGGTCATCGGCGAGTATTAGGTAAAGCAAGCATCTTTGAAAAGTGCAATGTACGCACTGACCTTTAAAGCGGCTTTAGAAAAAAATACTACATGACATCTCAGTTTATTTTGGGCGAAGAAGTATTTGAATAAAACAATTATAGAAACATGACTAAACCTAAACCTACTCATCTATTTTTCGGATATATTGAATTCCCCATTTTAAATACGTAGGTGCGTAGTTAAATCAATGGTAGGTTTTGTTTGTAAAATAATAAAGATGTGTACCTAAAAGTGCCTTTGCGTATGTACTCCCATATGAATAATTCTGGTTTTATACAAGGTGATTTTTTAAAGTGAAGACTCATTTTGTCCAAAATAATAGAGAACTTATTAGGTACAGACACCAGCACATCAAGCCACAACAATCTGTCAAATTTCTTCAATAGATTTTCAGCTCTATTACTAAAGAGATTGGGTTCAAATTTGATTGAGAAAATTTGTCAGCTTCGGATACCACGATATGCTGGCGACTGTACATATTTCCGACAGAGTAAAAGCTCAAAGCAATGGTTTGTAGAACCATAACTTTATCTGCCTAACTATGGCCGTAAAACAGTTACAAAACATCTAAACACGTAAATAAACTCACGTCAAATGCTAACCAACAATTAAATTTGACATTTCGAAGTTCTCATGCTATACTAGCGCCTCTATCGGAAAATTCAAACGCGAAAACCTTTTTAAGGAACGTTTTGCACTTAATAAAGAGTTATTTGGCTACTAAACAATACCTACTCGCTGACCAATTTCAAGTCAAAGTGGTAAATAACCAGATATTCAACTGAAACTAAAAACAAAAGTGTCATCCATAATAATTGCCATAACCAAGTTAAAATTATTATTATCAACACACTATTGACATTCTATGTTTGCTGGGGAAACACAGAGCGCAGTAAACATTATACCACTTTGACAAACATAGTGGTACCCATCAATGTTTTGTGTCGATAATATGTTTTCTTTTACTCTGGTTAGTTTTAGACGGGTAATTTTTAATTGAAAAAGCTGTTTAGAGACGACAGGTTATTTAAGTATAAAAAAGAACTGAGAACTACCTCAAGACTTTAAGACAACAAAAGATGCAGTAAAGATGTCTGGTGATATTTGATGTTTTACTGACGATAGGATCTAGCAGAGCGATTCTATAAACGTCGTTTAAGCTTAGGTAATATGATCTCTCAATCCATGTAAGTAAGATGCAATATTAGCCAGTCTATTCTGTTGTAATCTTACCATGTTCACTTAGGTGGAGTGAACGACAAGTGAGCTGTCATTTCATCTTGTTTGTATGGTTCGACAGCTCATTTCGTGATCACTTCACTTACGCCTTCACTTCAACATGTTTACAGAATCGCACTGCAGTTTACTTCATGCTCACTTCACATAAGTTTACACGGTACAATGTTGACGGAATAGACCGGTTGGATTTGATTCCTAGGTTGCAGTGTGCCCAACTCCTTTTGAATGGGACTTAACTATGTATAACTGGGAAAATACATGTGCACTGCCTACCCTTCTGTGTGTCGATACATCAATCGTGATGTTTTCTTAACAGCACTATTAAAAATCGCCATATCCATCAAATTATGATTAAGTTGCTTTAGAAATTTCAAATACCAACCCAATTATGTTGGTCAATTAGGGTAGCTCATGCAATCGTGTTAATTTTATCATAACAATATAATGTCTTGCAAAGTTTACCAATACATATAAAGGTGAGCCACTATTGGCATCCTCATTAGCGTGTTCTGGCACTACGGAAATATTTATACTTAAACCAATAAACGTTTGACTCAAGTTGACAAATATAGCTACGGGAAATACCGTGTTATTATATTTCAGACTGCGGTCACATTCATTAACATACTGAATATGAATATGCCCCCAGAAATATTCCTATAGAGAGCAAGGAAGACAGTATACCTGGGAAGATAAAACAAGTATCCAAAATTAGCTTTTTGCTGGTTCCTAACATTAATTATGTCAGTCGTATATAGTTTCCTGCACATTCCCTATCTGTATAAGCTAGGCCTGTTTCGGAGGGCAGGCGCGCTGCGTTATATGGTTAATGGTAAATATTGTACTTGTGAAGTTACTATTTCTTGTACTTTGTTAACTTTTTTTTTTTTTTTGTTTGCCATGTTGTGCGATTACGCTTTGGGTCATAATCAGGTCAAAACCAATTATATGTAGTAAAACAAACAAGTCTAATGTAGATAATATTATCTAAGATTTGCACCAGTGACTGCAGCAGAATATTGACAAAAAAAAACACTTTTCACTGAATAACATTTTCCGTCCTTCTTTTTTTTTTTTTTTTTTATGCAAAACGGGGAAACTCTTGGCCCAAATCTCACCTGATGGGAAGTGATGATTAGGCCGAAGATGGAAGCGAGTTTCACCCGGAATCCTCTTACACAGAGGAAGTCCTTCTTGGGCTTGTGGTCATAAAATGTAGATCATCATTGATTAATGGAAAAACTACTGCTGCAAACTACTTTTTGAAAGAGAATCGTTATAACGCACCTTTATACCTACTTACACACTTATTGTGGGAAAAAATGTAGCTTATATCATATTATACAAATATTATGTTAAAAACCCAACGAAAGAACTCATGAATTGTGGTTGAATAAAAAAATCGAATGCTGTACTTGTTCATAAAAAAAATTTGGAAAAACCTTCATTGATGCCGAAGTACCTACTATGTACTAGCCAAAGTAAACACATAATCGTCCAGTTTTTTTAGTGTTTATATAGATATAAAGTCATGATTCTCATTACGTAATGATTCTCAAATAGCTATAACAACTTTTTTCTGTCGATTTATCATGATCCTATTATTTGTATTTCTGGAAATTTCCTAACGTTTAAGTGTGTTCGTTCCATCCTTGTAAGTGTTAGTAAACATCACTATACATAATTATGTAGGTACGTTACTGAACGTTCATATACCTTTGTTTGTTATTTACTATCGTATCTTTAGATATAACATCGTATACATACCCCACATCGGTCCAAACGTCAGGCAGACCACAGACAATATGAGACATATTCGCAGTCGCCTGTTATTCGGTCCTTTCTTGAAAGCTATTTCCACTGTCTCTTTTAGGCTGTGGAAGTCGAAGAACTCCAACAGGAAACCGGTACAGCCAGTTCTTTTAACCTAGAAAATATTATATTTTTATTTATAAATTGCACAACATTTTATCTTAGTCGATATGGAAAAGAATTTAACAACCAGAATAAATTAGAATGGAATCTAAATGCTCAAGAGATTCTATAAATAAAATATGTAGGTATAACAATCAATTAGTTTGAGGAACAATACCAGAATACCTAAGTAAGTAAATAGACGTATAATACCAACCTTGTCTTTGTTCTCGAGCCAAGTGTGGTCATCAATACGGCACAAAACGTAACAGAAATTCATAAACTGCAATCCAGCAGCTATAGAAAACACTCCGTAGTATCCTATGACCCTCAGCAGGATACCACTCAGTCCCATTCCTATGGGGAATCCGACCGTCATACACAAGCTGAGTATCCCCATTCGGAACGTCCTTGTTTCCGCAGAAGTTATGTCTCCTAAATAACTAAAAGTGCCGAGGAACATTGTATACCAGCCGCCTGTCAGCGATGGGAATATAACCTCCATGAACACCGTCCATTCCACTGGGACTTCATAGAAAAAGTACGTGTTTATCATGTTCAATAGACACGTCATGAACTCCCCGAAGATTGGCATCAGCATGCATATCTTGCGCTTCCCTGTTTTGTCGCTCCATGCGCCTATGAAGAGCATCAGCACCGTTGGCACCGCTGTGTGTACCACACTTTTCCATGCTTGAACGGACGCTATCAGTTTTTGTACTTCATCTTCTTCAAACGTGTGGTTAGCGCGTTTCCTAAGCCGCAGAGCGGTGCACGCCTCGTCACCGAACCCCAGGTTGACCCTGCATGCTTTCTCTAAATTCAAATTCTGCGTTGCCAACATTGCTAGCACGCTAGGCATCACAAATAAAGCCAAAACCGGTTCTACCGTAATATTTGACTTGAGGAATTTCATTTTCTCTAAAAATGTCATGTTCTGTACGTCATTTTTTGCTTCCGTTTTTAGTGGTAGTTCCTCTGTCGTCTCGTCGCGAGACATTTTTCCGTCGAGTTTATCTGTTTTATCCATTTTAGAAAATCTTTTTCCAAGTATTCTATAAAATTTCAAATATAAAATCAATACTCACTGGAGATTGAAATATGGAACAAGGAACGCGTACCTCGCCTGATATCCGAGTAAATCTTCAAAGTTGGGTCACATTGTTGTTATATTGGAGAGCAGATCCTCACAGCACCAAGATAAATACGGTTTAATATTGAATTACTGGTAAGCCGGCATCGGCGAGACGTCGGCAGCGTCCTATTGTACGGCTGTATGTAAGCAAACACTCTTATGTTGCCATATCAGTCTTTAATGCGTCCACAAACACACTCGCTGAAATCGAAAATAAACTTAACACGTCGTTATACTCAAACAAGCCTGCGATCCATGCAGTGTCACTCCGATATTATAAACATCCGATTGTTTTCGTGTTCAAATCGAATAAAAACCACGGTGAAACTCGACAGGATTTTATTAAACATTCACACTTTATTCAAAACACTGTATAATGTCCAATAACACTTTCACTTATAATAAATGCTTTTGAGTTCAATGGTCACTAGTGGAGTGGCGGTCTAGCGATGCCATACTGTTATACGTCCTTATTCACATTCTCCATCTCCTCAACTTGCTTGGTGTCCTCTCTTTGTTCGAAATACATCCATCTGAAACGAATGAATGGACTATTATCGTTTCGAGAGGAAAATGTGAACAGTACACTCGTGACGAGTGTAAGGATCGATTGTAAATGATGTAATGGTCAGTTTTCGAACGCGTATTATAGCTGTGATAATATCGCGTACTGTCGCGGTGAGAAGGTTTTGTGTACTGCGGCCAGTAGTTAGTGTCTGCTTGATGTTTTTTTGCATCCTCGTTTGGTAATGAGCAAAGCGATGAAAAAGACTATTCGGATTCGGGCATTATAAAAAGTTGTTTTTTTAGGGTTCCGTAGCCAAATGGCAAAAACGGAACTCTTATAGATTCGTCATGTCTGTCTGTCTGTCTGTCCGTCCGTATGTTACAGCCACTTTTCTCCGGAACAATAAAAACTATGCTGTTGAAACTTGGTAAGTAGATGTATTCTGTGAACCGCATTAAGATTTTCACACAAAAATAGAAAAAAAAAACAATAAATTTTGGGGGTCCCCCATACCTAGAACTGAAACTCAAAAATATTTTATTCATCAAACCCATACGTGTCGGATATCTATGGGTAGGTCTTCGAAAATGATATAGTGGTTTCTAAAATATTTTTTTCTAAACTGAATAGTTTGCGCGAGAGACACTTACAAAGTAGTAGACTGTGTCCCCCCCCCCCCTCAACTTCTAAAATAAGAGAATGTAAATCTAAAAAAAAAAATATGATGTATATTATACCATGTAAACTACCAGCAAAAATTGGTTTGAACGAGATCTAGTTAGTAGTTTTTTTTTAATACTTACGTCATAAATCGTAAATCGCAACTTTTGCTTATAATACCTACAGGTTCGTACGGAACCCTCGGTGCGCGAGTCCGACTCGCACTTGGCCGGTTTTTTGTTTCTGAGAACTAATTAAGATTCATTGTGTCGGTCACTTAAAAACATAAATTATACTTTTTTTGGCTTGTGATGAGTAGTTATTTACGGACTCTATAATTTATGTTCACATGCTTGAATTTTACTATAAAGTCGGTAAAACAGAGAGTGGCTCATGCATTCGTCTCTGTGTGTATTTTTTTGTATTTTTGCCTAAAAATTCGTAGTAACTGCCATCAACATACGTTTAATTAATCTGAGAATCTTTTGGATAAAGACTTAATTAAAAATTATGCAATAAAGCAATTAATATCTCATCTCTCGATTATATAAAATTTTAGGTAAATAATAGTGTCTGAAAATTTTAAAACAAGTTTAGTGTCCAGACGTGTCCTCTAAATTCTAGTCTTATTACTTAAATCGATATTGACAAGTACAAGGTTAGGCTCTTTACTATACTATAGTAATTTCGTAAGACTTTAGCACTAAATTTGACGTTATTAGCCCTGCACAGGCCGCAGATGCCCTATTTATAGGCAACTGTAAGGGTTTAGTTTATGCCGATACTTTCTATACCCCCTAGGTAGATCTTAGAGTACAAACTACTCGCTTGCAACGACTAGATATTTCATGTGTTTGTCTATCTTTAATTTAAAAAGCTATGAATTGCGCTGTAACGCTGCGTTATTGATTTTTAAAAAATCGAAAATTGCTCGACTGGTTTGGCTTTTTTTTCTTTTTTTCCTCCTCTGTACTAGGGTTTAAGTAAAATGCTCCAATCAAATCCATTTTAAGACTTACAACGTTCGCCGAGGTATTAGGTAACTTAAAATCTTAATGCTTGGTTATTCTCTGTACCTAGTTGTTAGTATATAGTTGTTTTCCTATTATTTTTGTACATACCTATGCTGAAAATGAGTAAGCAAAACATGTGGAACGATTTTAACTTATGACCATAGGTATGTATCATATTTAACGGAAATAAATATTCTATTCAATTGAATCCGGCTGTAGGTCAAAATTTTCACAGGCCGCTATATTGTTTGAGTAAATGGTGATACTCATTGACAACGTTCGGTTTGTATGGGTAGGTAAGTTTTGACAATATCATCTCTCGCATAGCATTATTTGGTATTCTGACTTTAAAGAGGTATTTAGCATAAAGTTTTTTATAAAACGAGTACCTAAGTTTAATTATACCAGCATGTATTTTTCACTTTGAATAAGTAACGATAACAATCATGTGCCTACCTTTGGCTAGCTGTTGTCTAATGTACGGTGGGCAACTGAGTACCAATACGTACATAGAGCGTCTGCCTATGAAAAATAATGTTCATGGGTTGTCTCAAGAACTCATTTAAGTACTAAGTAAAATGATACTCTTTGGCAAGACCAGTGTCGGATTTAAAAGCTTCTGACTGCCGTGATGACCAACGTCTTGACGTATTTTCATATAAGTCTCGGTATATAGTGAATGGTCACCCATCAACGGACCGTTCTAGCCAAAAGTTGCTTAACATGAAGAGCCACTCATGCAGCCATCATTACATAGCCTCATGCTCCTCACCAGTATATCCATAAAATTACTATGTATCCATTCGTGTCAAGGAAGGTGACATGACGAGGAAAAGTCATACAAACTTGTTTTGTATGTTAGGCAAATGGTAATTTAGTATAAGGTCTCAAAATATACATACTATTATCCAATGAAGTATTATATATAGACACGTCATAAACCAACATTGCGGCGCTTAAAAACGGCGAAAATACTAGATAGCTAATACGCATGAAGAAAGGGAAAGAAAATATGTCACCGTATGGCGGGATGCCTGTTGCTAGAGGGAGATAAATATACATCTTCAGTTACGTCACAGGATAAGTAATAGTCAAATTGACATCAAAACAAACGTAGTGTCGCGCGACAGGTTGGTGCGTAACTAAGCGCGATGTGGCCAATTGGCTTCATTTCATGTTGTCATTTTAGAGTGCGGACAACGTATCTATACTTTTATATATCATTGCTATTATCTATATAATATATAAGGCAAACCTGACTCTCTGACTTGTATATCAACGCACAGCCGAAACTACTGGCCGTAGAAAGCTGAAATTTGGTATGTAGCTTTCTTACTCTCAGTAGGGGTGCACTAAGACAGGATTTATCGATTTTTTTACGGGAACGGGAAAAAACGGGATACGGGATAAGCTAGTGTACTATATAACTTCAATATCATAACACTGGCTCTTGTTGTTCAGGATTTCCTAGTACAGTCGCCAGCACATCAAGCTACAAGAATCTGTCAAACTTTGTTAAATTTTCAACTTTATTGCAAAACCGATTGGGCTCTTTGATTGGGAAAATTTAACAGTTTCGGATAGCTAGAGCCAGAGCAGATACAATAGGTCAGTTTCCACCATCAATAAATTGCTAATCTATTTAGTCCATCAGTTACAGTATTAAAAAATAATGGACACGTGTTTTTTGGTTTTTGTAAATCAATGAATATTGACAACGATAAAACGAATCAAAATTCGGGAGTGGGCCTCGTGACGTCAGAACGCAGTAAAAACCATACCACGGCGTAACGTATGGAGAATTTTCAAATCGTCGTATCTTCGTCAAATTTGGTTTATGTAACAAAAAAAAAATAACGGGTCAAATATTTTTTGAAAATCTATCTGACGGATTAATAAGATATTTCAGTGGACTAGCATATTGCAAGATTTTTTCGAAAGAGTCATTGTGGCCATGGAACGCAAAGGGCATTAAACACGGCTGGGTTTTATATCAGTAATTGTCTGACACACCCTTTTACTCCACCCAGAGTAACCTGATGATTATCCTGAAAAAAAAAAAAAAAAACCTATTCTAAATAAATACATTATAATATAAAAAAAACCCATTAACTCTTTTTCTCAGTAACTCTTTACTCGTTTATAATAGTTAATTAGTTAATTATTACTAATTATTAACTCATTATTAAATGATGTAGTAGTTAGCTAAGTAGTGAGTAACATTATCCATTTTTAACCGACTTCAAAAAGGAGGAGGTTCTCAATTCGGACGGTATTTTAATCTGTATTCATACTTATTTACGCTTGAATGACTGTACCAGCCTCTAACTAGAGTTTATTTCCTATCGGATTAAAAAAGTTTGCCAGTGAATGATTTTACACTTCAGTGACCCTTGAGAGTCAATGTTGTTAAAAAAGGTTCCATACTCAGGTGCGACGTAAAATAGCGCCACCGATGCTTCATTTTTTTTTTAACTTTACTATAAAACATTTCATGGGAGGCTTGTAATCATCATCTGTCTAGCCTTTTCCCAACTACATTAGGGTCGGCTTCCAGTCCAACTGGATTCATCTGAATACCAGCCGGTCGATTCTGTTGACATCTCACCGTGATCACCTAGGTGGAGTGAACGACAAGTGTGCTGTCATTCTTATCTTGTTTGTATGGTTTGACAGCTCAATTGTCGTTCACTTCGCCCAAGTGTTCACTTCGACATGTTAACAGAATTGCACTACAGTATTTTACGTGAAGCGGCTGCCTACCAGACCTCCACAACCCATTTACTGCGTAACACGGTATTTCTTGGCAAGACTGGAGTCAGATTTACTTCTGACAATCCGTAACGACCGCCAAAGATCTACAAATTTCAGCCGGGACCAACGGCTTAAGTAATCAAAAAAGAAATAATGATAAAAAGAAGACGAAAGATAATGAAGAAGGTGAAGGATAGTGAGTCAGTGAGTGAGTGTGGTGTTGGGAGAGGTGGCTGAAAAAAAGGAGTATTCTAGAAGCTGTGGAAAACTGTAAACTTTGTGACTTTCAGAATACATCACGGAAGGTGAACTCTGATCCAAATAAACAGAATTAATTGACGATGACAATCAGTAACATTTAGTCAGTAATACTTTCAAATAACACGCACAACCCTTTCATATATTACTAGATCTTCCAAGCGGGTTCGCTCGTGTTAGTATAGATTTTAGAAAATTAAAGTAGCAGGGATTCCATCTCAGAGTGCCAAAATTCATCGATATAGATTCAGCAATTTATACGTGAAAGGATAACAAAACAAAAAAACTCGCTTTCACATGTAAATGTTAGTTAGTGTTTCTAAAACACTTTCTACTCGACAGTACTTTCCGGTGACAAACACGTGCACCTCATTTACCACTTAAATAAATAATCCCCTGAAGGATATGACGATACAGAACCAATTGTCCATTCATGTCCCACTGGAATCATAGACAAGTGATTTAAACTTCTTAGTCAGTATTGTTTACCATTGCTCTACGAATAATCAAAATAAAGGTTCTAGCAGAAAGGCGTGATCAGACAATACGACATCTGTAATGTCGTTGAAATTTGTTTTATGTGTAGAGCAGTTAGAAAACAACTAGTTTTTGCCCGCGACTTCGTATTCTTCCAAGACACACCTTTGTTTATTTTATTTGTGGTCCCAAAAATAGTATACATATGTGGAGTCCGGGACCGCGGTCCCAGTCCCGAAATCTTCTCGACCCAATTTGATCAATGTCTCACAAGGGTGTAGGTACCTAATACCTTACCCGCTACCTACCCAGTCAGGTACTGGGTTATGAAGGTCAGACAGCCAGTCGCTCTATGCAAAATACTGGTATTCAGTTACATCTAGTCAGAGACCGTCAGTTTCATAATAGTTTTCTGAGACGGTACCTAATACCTAGCATGTTATTGTTAGAGTTAGACAAGCGCTCGCTCTCACCAAAATACGTGAATTCGGCTGCATCTAGTTTGACTGAAAACCGACCCTCCCATAGTTGGAGGAAGGCTAGGCAGATTGATTTTCTCCAAAAGCGAGTTGTAAGTATCGATGTCGTATTGTCACGATGCAACTGTCTGTGGAAACCTTAACAAGTACTTATGTGAGCACGTGGCCTTCTTCGGATACATACTCGTAACTGATATCTTGAAAGGTACCGTGAATTGATTATGAGTGTACTATAATTAAATTAATTTATAGAATTGTGATTAATAAAGCGTGTCTACTGTTTACATACACGTAATCTTTGGAATTATTGTTTACCAACAAGTCATCGTAATAACTACTTATAAATAAATATTCATTGAATGACGATTATATACGGATAGAATTCAACAATATTGTAATATTAAATGAATTTTTAAAATGTAGGTATTAAGCAATGAAGTGTTTACTTTTCAACAGTAACGCAGTGCTGGAAAGCCTGCCACAAGGTGGGCTGATGATCTTGGTGAGGGTTGCGGGTAGCCAGGATCGGTTGTGATGGTGACACTTGAGGGAGGCCTATATCCAGCATTATAGTCTTTCGGCTGTTATGATGATGATGTTGAATATGAAACGAAATCTTGTTTGAGCAACGGAACCCTACCACAAAGTCTTCGCTGTCCGTCCGTCTGTCTGCAAGCGGGCTGTATTCTCATGAATCGTATAAAAAAATTAAGTCTGTAATTTTTTGTGTCGCAAAAATAAGAAAAATAATCAATCTCGATCTTGGCCACTTTCTTGTAAAGGTTCAATAGAAATTGAATCTAATTTGTACACTATACTAGTGACAGTTTAAGAAGTCGGATTTGACAGCAGGATACAACATTGCTTTACGTATGTATGAAAGGGACATGAAATAAGTCTCTTTCGCACTTATTGGTCGATTTTCTATCTCTTTCTACTCAGCTGTCAAATCCGGCTTCTTAGATTGTCACGAATGTAGTAATCTGAATAAATCCAAGCAACAGGGAGCTAAAAAGGCCACTTCAGCAGAATCATAATATTACAACACAAAAATCTGTCACATTTAATTTTCACCTTTATCGCTAACGCATAAGGGTATAAGGTTGATTGGGAAAGTTTTACAGTGACGGGTAGAGTGGTGTGCTTTCTGGTTCCGCTTAAGTGGCCTTTTTAGGCTCACAGTAAATGTAAAAGATATAGTTAAAAATTGTATCGAGGCTATGTTAGTATTACCAATATTTGTTCCTTTATTCCTTTCATATCAAAAGTTAAACAAAAATGTACGGAGTCAACAAACCGATTATCTTTGGTACATTTCTTGGTAAGTACTTTGTTAATTGGATTATAGCGATTGTAAGTATAATTATGAGCATAGGATCTATTACCTAAGTACTTGAGGATTGAGTATTGTAACAGTTTTGGTACAAATGAAAATTTGGTTTTGTGTACGTACACCTTCACCAAACCAAACTTTCAATCCTCAAAACTCTGCAGGATATTTTTGTACAAAACTAGGAGCGAATTTCACCATCTAAACTGAACGCGATCAGAGGGTCGCTTCTGTAAACATGTCGAAGTGAAAAGTTAGGCAAAGTGAGCTGTCAAATCATACAAATAAAAAAAGAATACTTACTAGATCTCGCTCAAACCAATTTACGCTGGTAGTTTACATGGTAATATACATCATACATTTTTTTAGTTTTATCATTCTCTTATTTTAGAAGTTACAGGGGACACACACACACAATTTACCATTTTGGAAGTGTCTCTCTCGCACACTATTCAGTTTAGAAAAAAGTTATATTAGAAATCTGAATATCATTTTCGAAGACCTATCCATAGATGCCGTACGTATGGGACTGATGAAAAAAAAAATGAGTTTCAGTTCTAAGTATGGGGACCCCCAAATTTCTTTTTTTCTTTTTTGTGTGTTATAATCTTAGTGCGGTTCACAAAATACATCTACATACTAAGTTTCAACAGCATAGTTCTTAAATTTCAGAGAAAAGTAGCTGTGACATACGGACGGACAGACAGACAGACCTGACGAATCTATAAGGGTTCCGTTTTTGCCATTTGGCTACGGAACCCTAAAAAGATGGAATGGCAGCTAACTTGTCGTTCACTCGACCTAAGTGATCACGGTGAAATGTCGACAGAATCGACCGGCTGTACCTCACAGCTGCGTTCAAGAGCTGTCATCGTCAATTTTCCACAGATGATGAAGAAACTAACAGCTCGTAAACTGTGGTTTTTATGCTGATCGCGTTCAGTTTCATTGATAAAATCCGCCCTAAGACGTAAAAATCTAGAATGTACATAAATTGAGTAAGTATTTGTAATTACGACAGGGCCTATTCATAGTGAAATTCAATTAGAAAAACCCAATTGAATAAAAGTCACCGGTACATGGTGGACATCTCACCCACATGTACAAAACGCTTTTGGGAACACATTCATAGTACGTACAGCAAAGGAATGGAATTCTCTGCCGGAGTCTGTGTTTACTGATAGCTACAACCTCGGAGTCTTTAAGTCAAGAGTAATTAGGTTACATCTAGGCAAGCGTGCTCCATCTTAGACCGCATCATCGCCTACCATCCAGTGAGATAGTGGCGAAGCGCGTGCCTATCAAAAGTAAAAACAAGGTAAAATAACTGTTAACGGACCATACAACACTATTTTATAATTAGTACAAAAAAAATGGGGCTGTTTCCGTACCCGTTACTGATCATAATTTTGCAGTCAAAAGTAAAAAAAAAACGAAATCCCAAAATTGTTTAATTTGATTTATTTTTACTTTAGTGTCTTAATTGTTTTCTTAAAAATGACTAAATTGTAAAAAGTTAATAATTTTGTTGGTCCTAAACCTAATCAAAATACGAAGGAAAAGTTTGAATTGCTTATTTTTTCGTTTACCATAAATTGAGTGACATTTTGGGATATAAACAAACGTTAATAACTTTGCTGTTTATGAATATTATTTATTGAGACTTTACATATATAAAAGCAAGACCTTTTCTAATAAGCCCTTTAAGTATTTGTACTAATTAAAAATTAGTGGTGTATTTAGTAAACATGTCTAGAACATACACAATACACAATACAGTAAAAATGCCATTGTTTTGTATTGTTTGCCTCCATTCAAAACTAACATACCATGTCGTCATTGCACTTGATTGTACGATCACATCATGGCAAGGTTATTTGCTGAAACACAAACCATTGTGTCCATCATTATTTTAATGATAAATAATGCGAGGTTTTCCTGTCTTAATTTGTTAATTTGAATGAGATTCGTCCTAATATAGGATTCTATATCTATAATCAGGAAAACTGCTGATCCTGTTCATTGATCAATAAAATTTAAGGATACTACGTCATACTCGTAAACCGATAGGCACACAGTAAAAATGGATCTTAGGGATAATTCAAAAATCTCTAGGTATTATATAATCGTTTCGTTGTTTTAGCAAAAACAATATGAAAATCGCTAGCTCCACCGATAAAATTAAAAAGAAAACCGGCCAAGTGCGAGTCGAACTCGCGCACTGAGGGTTCCGTAAGCAGAATATTTTTTTTTTTTGAGTTTCAGTTCTAAGTATGGGGAACCCCAAAATGTATTGTTTTTTTTTTCTATTTTATATGAAAATCTTTATGCAGTTCACGAAATACATCTAATTACCAAATTTCAACATTATAGTTCTTATGGTTTCGGAGAAAAGTGGCTGTGACATACGGACGGACAGACAGACAGACAGACGGACAGACATGACGAATCTATAAGGGTTCCGTTTTTGCCATTTGGCTCCGGAACCCTAAAAATGGTTTTGGAAAAAGAACGTGTAACAATGAAATGAATTTTAGGTGGTACGAAGTTCCGGTCGTCGGTTCTTCTTCTTTGTTCTTTCCGGTGCATTATTTTTTTTTTTCTTTTCAGCGACTTCAATGTTTTACGACGTCATACTGCCAGTGTTTTGGGCACTTTGAGACCCAACGAGTTAAACCAAATGAGTACTTACCCTCCCCCTTTTTATGCCACTAGTATGTACGGATAGTAAATACATAAAGGCAAACGCCCAAAAAATGCCTGGAATAGACAAAAACTATTGAAAGTCCTTAATTCTATTTAGAATAAAATATGTATCAAGAAATATTTCTCAAGTTTCTATACCTAGGGTGAAAATATAACTATAATTAAAATATTTACTTTGATATCCGTCATAGTCATTCTTAATTTACAATGGCGGTCAGTGTTTATTTGACATGAGTAACCGACATTCAGCCAAACAGAAATCGTCAAACGAACTATTTTATAGAATTATTGCATAGTTATCATTCTTTTAATATTATTCGACCTATTTATACCGTAAATCTAATTAAAATAGTATTTGCGTGTCAATATTAATTAAAACAAAAAAACTCGAATTGTAAAACGTATCGTAGGCTGTATGCATCACATGTCCTTTGCCTTATTGACAGTTTGACATGAATGCATTTTCATTTTTTCGAATTGAATTAAATGATTCACCGTTTTGCGTTTGCGACTCGAGTTAATTATAACGACGACTGTGGCTATTTTTTTAAGAATTTTGATTTTACTTCTGCACACGTTACCCATTTTTGACACGACTTAGATTGGACCAAAAACAATAAAAAAAAACAAAACAATTGGCGTTTGGTTGGCGCTCTTTGGGGGAGGATTGCATTCAGCAGTGGCCGGCAATTGGCTGAAATGATGACGATGATCGTCCTGTAAACTACCGAAACCCATATCCCAAAACCCAAAGCCCAAAACCCATACCCCAAAACCAATAGCCCAAAACCTATACCCCAAAACCCATAGCCCAAAACCCATAGCCCAAAACCCATACCCCAAAACCCATAGCCCAAAACCCATAGCCCAAAACCCATAGCCCAAAACCCATAGCCCAAAACCCATAGCCCAAAACCGTTGATCATGTCGGACAATCATTGCAAATCAGCTGTCGCTACTATCTGATAAACTCTAGACAAAGTGCTACTCTATAGTGATGGCGATATGGTCGAAATATCAAAATTTAATTAATCATAATTATCATATCAGCCAAAAGACGTCGACTGCTGGACATAGGCCTTCCCTAAGTGCTATGGTGCGCGATATTGTTATGCTATGAGCTATATACTCAGTATGCTATATATTATAGCGTAGTCTGAGAGCAGCTTTAGGATTGAACACGTGATATTACGACATCATTTGTCAATTCTATGGATTATTGATGTTGTGAAAATCACCTTTAACATGATTAAACAATGCAAATAAATGCCATTAGTCTATAAGAGCCCCTTATCACTGAATGTCACAGAGGCAACGCGAGCGCATCCCCCACTCTATACTATCCGACGATCCTAAATGGTTTCAATTTCCACTGACATCCGGAAACCCTAGACAAAATAGTCTCAAACTAATCCCTTTTCAAGCAGTCCCATGCAGTTAGAGCGACGCAGCGGAGCGGAGAAATGGAGAAATTTTAACCAACGGAATTGCATAAAATCTATAACAGTTAGTTTAATTTATTTTACTTTTATGTGTATATAATAAACATTTTTCTTTTCACTCTCAAATAAATACTAGATACATACGAACACAAAGTATACCGACTCATCTAGTCATCAATAAAAACCACTGCTATCTTTGTTGTTCTAATAAGCAAGTTTTAAGATTTGCTAACACATTTACCGATGCTGGTAAAACCGGTCTTGAATGGTTATTTGAAACTCACACAAAGCTTTAAATAAAACATCACTGTGTTTTCCTACAAGTGTAGAGTCATCAAAACATATTTGTTACCATGCAGCTACAACTCCAGAACTAACACTCTGCTCTTACAAAAAATCGGTCAAGAGCGAGTCTACACGCGCACCGAGGGTTCCTTATTATCATATAAAACGTGAATTATTTTTAAATGATCGGCGAGGCCTATATTCGTCAGAGAATTTTAACACAGCGGTGATTATTGCATCATTTTATGCAGCAGTTCATTGCGCCATCTTTTGACCGCTAGTGGAACTAATATATCTATATAATATATATATCATAAACTTGATTGTACATCTCATAACAAATACAGGAAATACGTTTACAAAAACAAGTGAATGATGAAATTTAGTTGATCATTTCTGAAAAAGTGTGCTATTTAGAGACATGGTTTTATTTTTCCTCTTATCTTAACATCTACTTCTTCTTAATATATATAAATCTCGTGTCACAATGTTTGTCCTCAATGGACTCCTAAACCACTTAACCGATTATAATAAAATTCGCACAACATGTGCAGTTCGATCCAACTTGAGAGATAGGATAGTTTAAATCTCAAATTATAGTCGCAATTTTAATTTATTGCTAATTATTTGTCTGTTATTATTTGACAGTCACAATTATTTGTTAACTCCAAATGATTCTAACAGATGTCGATACCTTTCGACTGGGTTGAGTAAGTAATCAATAGATGGCGCTGCTATGGTAAATCTACGAACGTGTCATATAAGCTACATTTTAACATCTATAATATAAAAATAAGTCGGGTTTTCCTTCCTGACGCTATAACACCAGAACGCACGAACCGATTTCCACGGTTTTGTATTCGTTGGACAGGTATCGGGCTCCGTGAGGTTTGTAGCAAACTAAATTCAGGGAAAATGTGACGCAGACGAAGTTGCGTGGGTCAGCTAGTAAAGTTATATATCATAGAATAATTTCAGATTTTTCTGTTTGCAAACTTCGGCGATAAGTAGGGGCGGGGTAGTAATGTTCAATTTTATTACATTTTTAGGCTTAAAAAAAAGAAAAAATGTTTGAAAAATCTGAATAGTGCTCTTTCATATTATACCCCACATGCCTTTAGTAGCATCAATTCGAATTTTAAAAAATCCCTTTCAGTCGTTGCATAAAAAAAATAGTTCAATGAAAGTCTGCTAAAACTATTCCAAATTTCAAGCATTAGTTGTTATATCCAGCTGTGATAGACGGACAGACTTGCTGACAACATAATGGTTCCTTTTTACAATTTTGGTACGGAACCCGAAAAATGAGGTACTGTGCAGTTTCTAGGCCAATATTTACCGCGAACAGGACCTTAACCTAACGTTAAGGTCGTGTCTTTCCGGACCTAATGAAATTCAGTAAGGTGATACCACTTTTTAAATCTAGGGATAGTAAAGACACAAATAATTATAGACCAGTATCCGTGTTGCCAGTGTTTAGTAAGGTATTTGAAAAAGTAATGCTAAATCAGATGCTCAGTCATTTTAACACGAATAACATCTTACTTGATAAACAGTATGGTTTCACCAAAGGACGTTGTACAACTGACGCTGGTGTCACCTTACTAAAGCACATGTTTAATGCGTGGGAGGACGCACAGGATGCCATAGGTGTCTTTTGTGATCTCTCAAAGGCATTTGATTGTGTTGATAACGATACATTACTCCTGAAGCTCGGGCATTACGGACTAGGCAAAACAGCGTTAAACTTAGTCAAATCTTATTTGAATGATAGACAGCAATTAGTTCACATAAACGGTGTCAATTTGTCGGGATTAAACGTAAAAATGGGCGTCCCCCAAGGCTCTATTTTGGGTCCTTTCTTATTTTTGGTATATATTAATGATTTACCTTATTTATTGCAACACAATCTTGATATGGTGTTGTTTGCTGACGATACCTCTTTAATTTTTAAGATAAATAGAAGGACGAACAATGTTAATGACATAAATAATGCCCTAATGCAAGTCCAAAATTGGTTCACGGTGAATAATTTGGATCTAAATGAAAAGAAAACAAAGTGCAAAAGATTTGCCTTACCTAATGTCAAAAGCAGTGATTGTGACATATTATTGAACAAGGAAAAACTAGAATTCGTCGATAAAACGGTTTTCCTGGGAATTACGCTTGACCCCAGGCTACAATGGGGCCCTCATATAACATCTCTTTCCGGACGGCTAAGTTCAGCAGCATATGCTGTTAGAAAAATCCGCCAACTAACGGATGTCGATACCGCGAGACTGGTATATTTTAGTTACTTTCACAGTATCATGTCGTACGGTATTTTACTATGGGGACGGGCTGCAGACATCGAGTCTATTTTTATTCTGCAGAAAAGAGCCATCAAAGCGATATATATAATCTCCGCCGGCGCGATTCTCTTAGGGAACTGTTTAAAATTATTAACATCATGACGGTACGTTGTCAATACATTTACGAAAACATCATCATGTATGTCAGAAAGAATTTACATCTTTTTAGTAAAAGAGGCGAGAGACATAATTATGGTACTAGAAATATTGACCAGTTAGTTCAACCAGGCTTCAGACTGGCTAAAGTAGCCTCATCTTTCATGGGGTACTGTTTAAAATGTTATAATAAGATACCTCCCCATATATTAGAAATAAATGAGACGAAATTCAAGTCTTGTGTTAAACGCACACTATGCAGGCAAGCATATTATAAGTTGGGGCATTATATTGAAGATAAAAATGCTTGGCTGAATGCTGGTCCTGCTCCACAGCCACTAGGGAGCACAAACTAATCTGTAAATATTTTGGAAACATTGTTGGACCAGCTGAAGATTGTAAGAAAAATTTGCATTGTTAGAATCAACTTACTTATTTGCATTGTATAATTTCAGCCATTAACAGCACATGTGTGAGTACTGTGTACCTTTAACTTTAACTTTAATTATCAGTTTTAGGTATGTTTTTGACTTGAATGTACCCTGGCGGTTGGGAGTGTCACACTCACTCAAAAGTCTAGCTGATGGTGGCGTATGCGTTGGATCATTTGGCTCCCTTCAAAATGGTTGAGCCGAATGGTGCTGGCGCATGCGTCATGTTCGTGAACGGGTGCCGTCAATCGGGACTGGTCATTTCTTAGCTGCCATGGTAAATTTTAATTATTTCTTTGAATTTTTCCTCTTTTATTCCGGACGCTTTTATCCTGCTCGTCTTTTATATCGTTCTCACATGTATGTACAATTTCAACCCGATGTAAATAAATCTTTGTAAAAAAATATTATTTCTAAAAGACTGTCCGTGGTGTTTCTTGCACGTTCTTCTCCATAGAGATCTACGCTTTGGAACGTGCAAATAGCTTCAACTTTTTGGACCGACCGACCTTGACAATTCAAAAGTGCCTGTAAATGGTTTAATTGAAATAAATGCTTGATTTTTATTAATTTTTTTGTTACTGAAGGAGGAGATTCAAATTATGATTTGATAACATACCTATTTATCTAGCTGCAAAAACAGCATTAAAAACATTTTGTACGTGTCATTCGCAGTACCTATCTTATGTTCATAAGTTATTTGGGTCACATTTACATTAGTGTAATTTTACTACGGAACGCTATTATTTACCTAACTAACCGTTTTTGTCGACTGTACTCTGTACACGATAATATAATGTTTGCAACTATAGTTTTTTGGTAATCAGTGACTAAGCACTTTTTGGAGTTTTTCCCAACACACAAAGATGCCAAACATTGGTACTGCTAATTAAAAATACTTTCCTGCTTGGTTTTGAAAATTTACCTACTTATGTACACCCTAAAAATATTACTTTGTCAAAAAACCAACCGCAAAAATGACTAAAAAGTCCCAAACAAGTCGCTTTTCAAGCAGTTTGATGCAGTTCGTGGCATCAGATCTTTGATTGAAATGCATCAGACTGCTTGAAAAGTGAATTATATTTTTGGCATCGTCTCCGCAAGCCCTTTATTTTGATAGGTTTTGAGGATGTTTTCAAAGACAGAATATGGCGCCAAAAATCCGCAATTTTGTTATTATTTTTTTATGATTAGAATCTAACGACATGGATTTTGTCTCAAGCTAAAATCCATCAAGCAAGCTGCAGAGCATGCCAAACAATTATACATACACACATACATACTCTCGAAAAACATAACCCTCCTTCTGGCGCAGTAGGGTAAAAAGGAGGTGCCTAATGCATTTCATGAGGTGTTTGAAGTTTAACGAGAAAGCGAAATAACCCGGTTCCAATAAATTATTTGGGAAAGCTAGTCAAACTGATATTTTACTCACTGCTGAACTCTCTTGAACAAACCACATCGATATAACATCAGCTTCAACTGTCTCCCTATAGCGACATTTAAAAAGAGACATTTACCCAAATATAGCCACAGCAGGTACAGTCATGGCCGCTCCAAGCAGGAACACAGCACCGGGCAGTACAGTCAGCGTTGCCATGTATACCCTGGAGTATAGGGGCCCGTAGACCAGGGGCATCATCGCCTCTGCCAGACCGAACAGGGAGTTCACTTTACCTAAAAAAAAAACTTGTTAGTAAGCTCTAAAGGTTAAGGCATATGTATATTATATGTTGATACTTCTCCAATAATACCTTAATAGTTCTACATTGGCGAGGTTATTGTTTTATCTGAGTACAAATTCAGTCTTCAGACAGTTTTTTTTTAAAGCGTATATTGTTGTAGCTGTAATGCTGTGACTGAACCTGTTAAGTCTAAAATATAGAAATCTAGTTTCCACCATACATAAATTGCAAATCTATTTAGTCCGCTAGTAGAGATTTGAAAAATAATGGACACGTTTTTTGGTTTTTGTAAATCAATGAATAGTGACAAAGAAAAAACGCAAAACTTGGTAGTGGGAGCTCGTGACGTCAGAACGCACTAAAAATTATACCACGGCGTGACGTATTTAGAATGATAAAAGATTCGTATCTTCGTCAGTTTTGGTTTACGTAACAAAAAAAAAAAAAAACGGGTCAAACATTTTTTGATAATCTAACTGACGGACTAATTAGTACTCAAAAATAGTCACACAACTTATTTATAAATGAAACCTTAATTGTAAGAGTACAAATGAAAGTGTTACCGCTGACAGAAACATTTCTAGCCTATATGAAAAGAAACCTGAATCATTCACTCCACTTCTTCTCACCGACTTAACTTTTCTTGGTCCTCGGCCTAATGTGGGTCGGTCTTATTCACCCTACCAACCCAATTACGTGAACTTTTAAGTTCCGTATATATCTTTTCCCAAATCTGTCGTCAAATGATTTCGGTTTAAGTTGAGGTTAAGTTAAGGTCAAGAGGGACCGTGTTTAATGACGCGCTCTGGACCTCTCCCAAGGCTCTTATATCCAATGTAAACTCCCGTCCTCTTAAGTTTAATTAGGTAAAGTTTGCTTTTATTTTTGGGATACCCAAAAACGAATGTAGTTGCCACAGACCTATGGTAGGCGCCCGATAGAATTAACCTTTCCCTTTTATCCATTTTGTAGATACCTAAACAATAAATTATGAGCTTTTTCATTACTAGAACGTAAGAGATTGCGAGAGAAATCGATTCTGGACAGCTTTATGCGAATGTGAGTTTGTTTGTAATGCTCTTTTGCCTAAATCCCTGAACCGATTTTTATAGATGGGACCCTTTTTTAAGGAAGGGAAATCGTCATATGTCTCCTTCCTCTCTGGGCGGAACAGAAGGGAGTGTCAGACTCTTACTGACTAAAACCCATCCGTGTTCCTCCTAATGCCCTTTACGTTCCAGAGCCGCGGTGACTCTCACGAACAAATTTCGCAACCCTGGCAGCAGATAAGACCCTGGAGATGGGTACAGGTTATTTATGGTGAAAATAAAACGGGATTCAGCTGAATATCAGTGTTTTTCGTGTAGCGGCTGCCTACCAGACCTCTACAACTCATTAACTGGATAACACTGTACTTCTTGGCAACACTGGAGTCAGAATTACTGACTTCTGACAGTAAAAAGAAAATCTACAAATGACAGCCGGGACCAACAGCTCAGCGTGCATTCCGAGGCACGGAAGAAACTTAGTATGTTAAGATGGTCACCCATCCACAGTCCAACCTTGGCAAGCGTTGCTTATCCTTAGAAATCGTCCCGTGTGGCTATTATTATTTTGCCACGAGTTTTTTGTGTCATATTTATAAACATTAGAATTATTAATAAACAATATAATTATATTCATTATCATGAATCATGAAAGAGTTTGAAACATTCAGAAGAGAGTGCAGTCCGAGCTTTAAGTGCCATGGATGGCGTTGAATAAATGGTTTCATAATTTGAATGTCCAACATATTATTTTATATTATTGTACTTTGTATAGTACATTTTAATTAATTATTTAAAAAAAACGCGTTTGGAGGTATTGTATATCGGGGAAATTAAGTAAAACGCCTTTGTAAGATGACTTAAATGGCACGGGTGTACATAGTTACCAATAAAACTTACAGTAATCCAGAAAAGGACACACTTTATCCGACAATGTACACAAAGAACTACAAATTATCATCAAAACAAATTTAATGCCAAATGCATCATTGGAAAAAACTGACGTAGGTATTTTACACACTTACGAAATTATTGACGTTTTATTAACGTTTATTATTAAAAAAAGTATTGTAGTCTGTCACATTTTGCTCCGAATCTCATATTACTCAATAAAATCATAAATAACTGCTATTAATTCCAGTTTTAATAAGTTTTCCTTAACCTTTTGTAACTGTTACCTAATTTGGCGCGTTCGTTCATGTAAATTCTCACGTAGCAATCATGTATGTTGCCTATCCATTTTATTATTAGTTGTAACCTACGATGACAAGGATAATTGCGTGTGTTATTTGTTACTTGTCTTGCTACAAAGTATAAATGAAGTAGCTGACCCGCGCAACTTCGTTTACGTCCCAATTTCCATTTGTCTTAGCGTGATGTATGCCTTCCTTGATAAACGGGCTAACTAACACTGAAAGATTTTTTCAAATAGGACGAGTAGTTCTTGAGATTACCGCGTTCAAACAAACAAGCTCTTCAGCTTTATAATATTATTATTATAGAATAAAAAAATTGGCAAGTGCAAGTAGCGTACCATTGAAATGTAAAAGTAATTTAAAGAACACATCCTAGCTGCAAATAAGTTGGTGATGTGTCAGTGTACCTGTCAGACAGTACCAAAATTAAGTTCTGACCAGCCTGAGGCTACGGAGGACCCGGCCCAAGCTGACTGTGTGATAGCGGATGTTAAACAAGGTTTGTGTCAAGTGGACCTGCCTGAGACTTCTAGCATTCCATTTTTTATTAGTAATGATAGTGTTCATTCAGTTATGTTCTCAGATAGTATAGGAAGAGGTTTAGGTAAATTATTGAATAACAATCTCAGCTATTGTACTCATAATTATTGTATACCTGGGTCTAACTTCAAACAAATAATGGAATCAGTGACAAGATATGTATATAAACCAGAAACCAATATTACTGTGTTTATAGGTAACAGTTCAAATTTAAAAAAAGAACAAATAACTGACTCTGTAACTGAGATGTTAAAGTTAAACTGCAACAAAATAATACTGTGTGCTTTCCCATATTTTGAAAAATTGTCAAATAGACAAAATAATTATATTCACATGCTTAACAAGCATTTACATTTCTTAGTTAGTCATTACAGTGACAAACTTGTTTTTCTGGACATTAACTTATATGTTGATAAGTTAAAGTCGACTAGGGATACAGTGTATCTGCCTATTAGGTTTAGACATCAAATAGCTAGCCTATTAGCATATTATATAAACTCAGACATAAGTAGTATGTCGACGTCTTCTACTATAATTAACACTGCAAATATTAGTAATAATACTAATGTACAGGTGGACATTGTTAACTGTAGCACTAATGCTATAACTATTTACAATAATTGTACGAAGGAGAATCCATGTGTCACTATGGACAATTCTTTTAATGTGGAGTCTGCAAGTAGCAAGATCTTGGTGCCTAGTGATGGCATGGGAGATGTGGGGCTCACTCCGGATGTTCCTTTAAACTAGTTTGTACGACAACAGAGGATACCAATAACAGTATAGTTACATCTACTCTAAACCAGGTATCTTCTTGCTCTCACATAGCTAATTGCAATAAAGGGGCTAAGCAGAAATCCTTGAAATTATTTCATCAGAACATTCAAGGTTTTTCTTCAAAACAGCTGGAAATTGAGTTATTTTTAGAAAAAACAATGTTTGACATAGTTTGTTTCACTGAGCATTGGTTAAAGGATTTTGAAATGTTGATTAATTACGAGAATTATAGTGTGGGAAGTTCTTTTAACCGAAAGTCAATGTTACGTGGGGGCTCACTAATTTTAATCAAAAAGTGTATTCAATTTAAAACTCGTAAAGACATAGTTAACTTGTCTGTTGAACATAACATTGAACTATCCTGTGTTGAGCTAGATAAGCATGTCATAGTGTGCGTTTACAGACCCCCTAATTATCTGAACTACTCTATATTTGAGTCAGTGATGGAAGATGTGTTGGCAAAACTTGCGACTGGTAATAAATTAGTAATTATCTGTGGAGACTTTAATATAAATATTTTAGAAAACAATTCAGATAGCTGTAGATTATTAAATCTTTTTAAATCGTTCAATTTGTCTAATGTGTTCATAGAACCAACCCGTACAACTACAACTACTGCTACATGTATTGATAATGTTTTTTGTTCTGGCGACTACTTACAGAAAGCCATTGTAAATTACCTCCCTTCTGATCACAGCGGGCTACTGGTGTCTTTTGAGTCCAAAATACCAATTCAAAAAGTGCAAATACAAACCAGACCAATAACATCCGGTAATTTAAATAAATTTAACCGTACTTTAATTGGGAAGTTAAGTGATTGGAACTGTACAGTGAACAGTGCTAATATTTTATATACAGATTTTTTTTCTTTAGTCCAAACAGAATTCAATAATACTTTTAAAAATAAAACTAAAACTATCTGCCCTAAGTTTTTATTTAGTGACTGGGCAACTAAAGGACTCAGAAAAAGTAGGGATAGACTTTATGAGTTGTATGGCCTTAAGCCTTTTATTAACACTGAAACTTTTAATAAATATGTATCTACCTACTCCAAAATTTATAAAAATACTTGTAAGGTAGCTAAGGCTTTATACATAAGCAATAAGGTAAAAACAGCAGACAATAAAATAAAAACGGTTTGGAAAATTATAAATAATGAAACAAATAGGAACAAAAAACATAACACTGATTACAGATTGCAGACGCCTCACGGACTTATTAGCGATAACAAAGAAGTTGCTCAAGAATTTGTAAATTTCTTTACAAGTATCCCTGTTAAAACTACTGAAGCCTTAAATTCCTCGCCTTCGCTTGCTTTTGATTTATTACAGGCAAACGTATCGGCCTGCGCGACTGAATTTAATTTTAAACATATAAACCCCATAGTAGTATTAAAAGCTTTTAAACAAATCAAAATTAAATTGACCGAAGATCTATGGGGATTGTCTATCAAGGTTTGTACCTCAATTATCGAGACTGTAGCGCCGTACTTAGCTTTAATATTTAATTTGTGTGTCGATCAAGGAGTCTTTCCGGACCTAATGAAATTCAGTAAAGTGATACCACTTTTTAAATCTGGGGATAGTAAAGACACCAATAATTATAGACCAGTGTCCGTGTTGCCAGTGTTTAGTAAGGTATTTGAAAAAGTAATGCTAAATCAGATGCTCAGTCATTTTAACACGAATAACATCTTACATGATAAACAGTATGGTTTCACCAAAGGACGTTGTACGACGGACGCTGGTGTCACCTTACTAAAGCATATCTTTAATGTGTGGGAGGACGCACAGGATGCCATAGGTGTCTTTTGTGATCTCTCTAAGGCGTTTGATTGTGTTGATCACGATACATTACTCCTGAAGCTCGGGCATTACGGACTAGGCAAAACAGCGTTAAACTTAGTCAAATCTTATTTAAATGATAGACAGCAATTAGTTCACATAAACGGTGTCAATTCGTCGGGATTAAACGTAAAAATGGGCGTCCCCCAAGGCTCTATTTTGGGTCCTTTCTTATTTTTGGTTTATATTAATGATTTACCTTATTTATGGCAACAAAATCTTGATATGGTGTTGTTTGCTGACGATACCTCTTTAATTTTTAAGATAAATAGAAGGACGAACAATGTTAATGACATAAATAATGCCCTAATGCAAGTACAAAATTGGTTCACGGCGAATAATTTAGTTCTAAATGAAAAGAAAACAAAGTGCATAAGATTTGCCTTACCTAATGTCAAAAGCAGTGATTGTGACATATTATTGAACAAGGAAAAACTAGAATTCGTCGATAAAACGGTTTTCCTGGGAATTACGCTTGACCCCAGGCTACAATGGGGCCCTCATATAACATCTCTTTCCGGACGGCTAAGTTCAGCAGCATATGCTGTTAGAAAAATCCGCCAACTAACGGATGTCGATACCGCGAGACTGGTATATTTTAGTTACTTTCACAGTATCATGTCTTACGGTATTTTACTATGGGGACGGGCTGCAGACATCGAGTCTATTTTTATTCTGCAGAAAAGAGCCATCAAAGCGATATATAATCTCCGCCGGCGCGATTCTCTCAGGGAACTGTTTAAGAATATTAACATCATGACGGTACCTTGTCAATACATTTACGAAAACATCATGTATGTCAGAAAGAATTTACATCTTTTTAGTAAAAGAGGCGAGAGACATAATTATAGTACTAGAAATAGGGACCAGTTAGTTCAACCAGGCTTCAGACTGGCTAAAGTAGCCTCATCTTTCATGGGGTACTGTTTAAAATGTTATAATAAGATACCTCCCCATATATTAGAACTAAATGAGACGAAATTCAAGTCTTGTATTAAACGCACACTATGCAGGCAAGCATATTATAAGTTGGGGGATTATATTGAAGATAAAAATGCTTGGCTGAATGCTGGTCCTGCTCCACAGCCACTAGGGAGCCCAAACTAATCTGTAAATAGTTCGGAAACATTGTTGGACCGGCTGAAGATTGTAAGAAAAATTTGCATTGTTAGAATCAACTTACTAAGCATTGTATAATTTCAGCCATTAACAGCACATGTGTGAGTACTGTGTACCTTTAACTTTAATTATCAGTTTTAGGTATGTTTTTGACTTGAATGTACCCTGGCGGTTGGGAGTGTCATGCTCACTCAAAAGTCTAGCTGATGGTGGCGTATGCGTTGGATCATTTGGCTCCCTTCAAAATGGTTGAGCCGAATGGTGCTGGCGCATGCGTCATGTTCGTGAACGGGCGCCGTCAGTCGGGACTGGTCATTTCTTAGCTGCCATGGTTAATTTTAATTATTTCTTTGAATTGTTCCTCTTTTATTCCGGACGCTTTTATCCTGCTCGTTTTTTACATCGTTCTCACATGTATGTATAATGTCAACCCGATGTAAATAAATCTTTGTAAAAAAATATTATTTTTAAAAGAGTGTCCGTGGAGTTTCTTGCACGTTCTTCTCCATAGAGATCTACGCTTTGGAACGTGCAAATAGCTTCAACTTTTTGGACCGACCGACCTTGACAATTCAAAAGTGCCTGTAAATGGTTTAATTGAAATAAATGCTTGAATTTTGAATTTTTTTGAATTTTTTTGAATTGCGAAACTTGGTTGCTGCTAACTTGAAAAATTCAAGATCAACGGCAAGTGTTAAAAAACCCAGTAAAGTGTAAGTCGATTTTGGCCTGTATTAATCGATGAGCTTCACCAACCTAGCGGCCTAAGTGAAAGAAGAGCAAAGCAAATAAATTATTTCGATATTAATTTATTTATTTATTTAAACTTTATGTACAATAGTGTTACATGGGCGGACTTAATGCAACAATGCATTCTCTACCAGTCAACCTTTGGGTTAAAAAGACTACATATCGATCGTTTGATAACTATCTTAGCCAATGCATTTGGAAACAAAGAACATGGGGAACATGGGGGCACTCCAACATGGGATAGGTTAGGATCGAATGAGATGGCGGGAGCTAGAGAGAGAGAGCAATCTTTTCACCCGTCATCATTCATGTAAGGTTACTTTAAACCCTGCAGACAGAAAAAGGAGTCCCGCGCAGCGGGGTACCGTCATCAAGCTTAGGTTTGAGGTTCACGTTTAATGAAATGGCTAATTCTACGAGATGGCTATGATACGAATATTTTCGTCACGTTACGCTACGCTCACACGGTGACACGATTTTTACCGTACAGAACCAAATGCTCTTTTCATACGTCATTTGGTTTTGCTTTTCTGAAAAATAAAAGATAGGCGTGTCACCGTGTGAATACGCAATTCGGTTTTTTGCAGGAAAGCGCTCTGACGTTACCAAACCCTTGACTTCGAGTGCAAAAACACTTAATTATAATAATAAACAGTAAATTTGTTCTTCTGAAGATGCCCTTTGCGAGTAATTATCAACGTGTAGGTTATTTTTTTCAAATTCTGCGCCCGCGACCATACTTATCGTATCTGATTTTATTCCGGAATTTGGTACCTAATAAACCGCTCGTGTGAACTATCTACCGAATATATTCGGTGAAATATATTCGGTAGATACTGCCACTGGAACATATTCGGTTTTTTGTCGTGTAACCAAATTTGGGGGGCTAATTTTTGAGCCCGAAGTCCGTAGTTTCGGGCTTAGTTGCGCGCGTATTCTATCGAACCCGAATGGTATGGTTAGGTGATACGCACAACACAACCGAATCTTAAGTTATGCCCGTTTTGGTTATTTGTCAGATCTTTAAACCAAATGCACGTGTGAACTCATTCATAATATTGTATTGTGACTAAAACATATCCTGTAAAAATCAGATCCGGCTAAGAAATTTATTTCATCGTGTGAACGCAGCGTTACTGCTGCCCCACGCGTCTCCCCTTTCCTAGCTATCGTCTTTTACACACATTGCCGGCTGCGTATTCGGTATTGTACAGAATACCTAGGCAAAGTACAAAATGAATAATATTTCATACATTACATGAATGTTTTAGGATTTCTATACATTCCTTGGTATTCTATAGTATACCGGATTATACAGATTCATTTATCTAGCCTTTTCCCAACTACATTGGGGTCGGCTTCCAGTCAAACCATATTCAGCTAAATATCAGTGTTTTACGAAGAGCGGCTGCCTACCAGACCTCCACTCACAACCCAATTACTAGGTATCACGTGGTACTTCTTGGCAAAACTTCTGTCAATGTGTAACGACTGCCAAAGTCAGGACTGCCAAGACAAATGACATCCGGGACCAACGGCTTTACGTGCTTACCGAGGCACGGAGGAAACTCGGTATGTTAAGATGGTCACCCATTCACAGACCAACCTTGGCAAGCGTTGCTTAACCGTATAGATCGACCTGTGCGGCTGTTATTATTTAGCCACGAGCTCATCTAACAACATTTAATGATGTAGTAAAAAAAAGTTTCTTCCCTGTTCAGAAATAACTAGTGATAGATAGGTAGGTACTCTATCCATAACTCTATTTACCCTCGTTCCTTGAATAAGGGAATAGATACGTTTGTATATAGGAAATAAGAAATGTTTGGGCGGAATACTGTCATGTAAAAATACACACGAGATTTAATTTCTTTCGTTAGTATATTTTTATAAATTATGTATCTATGTGAATAACTTGTGGTTACAATGTACGTACAGGCTAACCCCAATTATGGTTACTTTATGCGGTTTCATGATTCAGCTTCAGGATAGCACGAAACCACAACAATACTTACTTGTGTTGTGAATTTTGTTGTTTTGAACTTTTGAGTCAGTTGTAACGTCACAACACAACTGAATCACAGGACTTTTGAGTCAGTTGTAACGTCACAACACAACTGAATCACAGGACTCTCAAGAAACACAATAGTTAGGTTCATTATGTCTTCTTCTACTTCTCTTGTGAAGTGATTGAGAAGAAATGTAACATGATTATTTATTGGCCTTGAGACCTTTTTAAGATCAATAGATTTTCATATTAAAATAAACTTATTATAAATTAGCTTTGGACAACGATGATTTTCCCGTCCCCGTAGGAATTTCGTGAATCTCACAGTGCTTCCCTATTCTCCCGAAGGAACCTACACATGCCAAATTTCAGCTTTCTGCGACCATATTATATGATTGATGATTTAAGTCGATTTTTCATCTACAAACAAAGTTTTTTTACAGATATATTGCTGTAAAAAAAACTTACTATCTAATAATCTTCTTCTATTAGTCGATAAAGGCTTAAGGTCAACTCACACCGAAAGAGCGGCGAAGGGCAGCGAAGCGCAGTGACCCCGCTCGGTAGAGAAGGAATCCGCCGGAATTCCCGCGGCGCCGCGTACATCCGCGCGACTCGTTCGAGATTCTCATGCGATAATAAGTATTATAGTAATAAAAATAAAGTTAAAATTCATATGACACTGAAACTGCGCTCCGCTTCGCTGCGCTTCGACGCTCTTTTGGTGTGAGTTGAGCCTTATGCTGAGAATAAAGTAGGTTTTTTAAAATATGGGAATTGTCTATACAAAAAGGTGAGACTTGTAAAAGAAAATACATAAAAAAATAATTTTAACATGAAAACTTACCCAATTCCTCACTGTTCACTAGTTTCGAGGCAATGGAACGCATCGCGATGAATGATGTTCCGTTGAAGATTTCTACTAAAGGCGCTGAAACAAATATAACATGTGAAAAAAATTTGTATCACAACACATCCTGCTGACAATTACTTAAACAAGCAATAGCTACAATAGAAAGTAGCTACTTTTTGTTTAAGTCTGACAGCTCTTGATCGCAGTTTAGATGTTCTGATCGCGTTCAGTTTCACTGATGAAATCCGCTCGTATGCATTGTCACCGAAGTTTAATATTTAAACGTATTACTATTTACTTTCAAAGCAAGGTATCTAAATAAGGAAAAGTAACTATCTAGTATTTATAAATTATTTTTTTCTGTTTGTCTTTTTTTTTAAATCACTCCTGTCATTCTGTCTCTGCACCAACCTAAGGCCGACCGGTGGAAAATGCCTAAGGCCACCTTTTTTCAGTGTTTTTACTATAACATAAAGTTTTAATCGACGGCACGGTTGGCACAGTAGTTGAACGTTCGGCTGTTGCGTCGCGTGTCGTAGGTTTGATTCTCGCACGGAACAAATATTTGTATGGCCTACAGACAATTGTTCCGGGTCTGGCTGTTTGTGAATGTGACTTTATATGTTTGTTAACGCACCCACGATACAGGAGAAATTTCTAGTGTGGGGCAACGAAAAAAAAACTGCTTACCAATATAAATCTCAGTGGTGGTACTAGCAAAGGCGAAGATAAAGGAAGCGAGAATCTTGCTGGTACAGGAGATGATGCCGACCACTGTGTCGTCCAGCTTCATAAAGTCGCTGAATATGCTGATGGAGAACAGCGTACCTTAGAGGAATGTGAAAAAATTATAAGAATTCTGATTTCTATAAGAAAATGTGTTAAAATGGTTTGGAAGATAGAAATCTCTTTTTCAATCAATTTACTTAGCATTTTTAGGGTTCCGTACCCAAAGGGTAACCTACGGAACCCTATTACTAAGCCTCCGCTGTTCGGCCGTTCGTTTGTCATTCAGCGGGCTGTATCTCAAGAACCGTAAAAGGTAGACAGTTGAATTTTCACAGATTGTTTATTTCTATTGCTACAACAACAAATAATAAAAATGAAGGTTTTGTTACGGACATTTGTACTTGGCCAACTTTTTCTATGTGAGGTTGGCCTTCAGCCTAGGCGGATGTACCTTCACGGCCACCGGCGGGCGCCGCCGTCGGGGTCACACATTGTGGTTAGCGGGGTCAAAATTGCTGTCGAGTCTACCATGAAGTATCTAGGATTGGTGCTCGACAGCCAGTGGAACTTTGGTCCCCACTTTCAGCGGCTGACGCCCAGGTTGAAGGGCGCCGCGGGCGCGCTCGCAACGCTGCTGCCCAATCTGAGGGGCCCAAGCACCGCCTGCAGGCGGATGTACTTAGGAATCGTGCGGTGCGAAAAAAAAAGGCGGGTGCACCTGAACTCCACAATTCCGTTATTGGATAATACGGACGGTCTGACAAAGATTTACAAATGACAGCCAGGACATACTGCTCCAGTAATACCATATCAGAAATACCTTCCATCTTCAACCGCATCATCGCTTAACATCAGGTGAGATAGTGGTCAGATGCGTGCCTATCAATAGTTAAAAAAATGTCTTAAATTTTTATTCCTTCAAAATTTATTTCGTTATTTTTAAAGTGAAAAATATTTACGAATAATTCGAAAAGTAGGTAACATGATTATTTCACATTTATTTTATTCAAGCGGATAAAATAGGAATTCGTTACCAAATTACATAATATTTTAAATACACAATATTTTCTGAGAAATGATTGTTGTTTACATGAATGTTTTTTGGAATAAATAGGTGGAAATAACAATTTTTATCTGGCAGAATAGTCGGAACCGGCTTATTAGCAATAAACGGAGAAAAGAAAAACAACAATTTTCACGTGCATTCAAATTAACAATAATCCAGAGATGTTTTTACAGCTTGTTCGTTCAAGTCATTTCATTCATTCATTCATTTCATTTATTTATTTCAAACAATATACATTGTGTAGAAATTTTAGGTACATAATAATTAATAACACTAATATGAATCACATGCAAAATAATTAGAAAGCTTAAATAAATTATAAAGTCAAGTCAGTCAGTCTATAATATATCAGGTGAATTTTTAAAGTGTTCCTTTAGGGCCAACTCCAAAACTATGAAGAATATCGGAAAACAATGAAAAGAGTCTCGAGTCCGATTTTGATGAAAACTAAAACTGCATCACTGGATTTTTGAAAACTCGTTGTTTTTACCCAGGAATCGAACCGGTTCATTTTGGAAAACATGGTGTTTGATGGTGTAATAACACAGCCTGTATTATTACACCATCTGAAAGTGTAGCCAGTAAGGAACAAATTCTGGGAAATTATAAGAGGGCGTATTCCGTCCACTAGCGCCGCCAGTCGTTTTTTAATAATTGTGGTTTTAAGACACGTAGATAAAAAACCGCTCTGTAGTGTTCTGAAGAAATGTATTTATTATTTTTTGAGAGTTATGTTTTGTACTTTAGAACATAAATAGTTGCCAAAGTCGATAATTTTGATAAAAGTGGCCACTTTTAGCAATAATTGCCGTTTTGCCTATTTAGCCATAAGTTATGTATCTATTAAAAATGGCTCTCGAAAAATAATAGATACATTTCTTCAGAACACTACAGAGCGGTTTTTTATCTACGTATCTTAAATTTACCACAATTAATAAAAAACGATTGGCGGCGCTAGTGGACGGAATACACACTCATAACACGGCTGTTATTTTTAACAAATTAGTATGGGAGCAAACTGGAAATGCTAATAATCATCCTGCAACTCTATGTGAGCATATCTCGACAAAATGAACTGAACATCTGATTTTTGGTATAGCTTAAAAATGGGATAGAAGGAAATATCATAATATTTTGTTACTTTTTTACTTTTGATAGGCACGCGTTTTACCACTATCTCACCTGATGGTAAGCGATGATGCGGTCTAAGATGGAGCACGCTTGTCTAGATGTAATCCAACTACTCTTGACTTAAAGACTCCCAGGTTGTAGCTATCAGGAAACACAGACTCTGACAGGGAATTCCATTCCTTTGCTGTACGCATTATGAATGTGTTCCCAAAACGTTTTGTGCGTGTGGGTGGGATGTCCACCATGTACCGGTGGCGCATCGCCGTTCGTCTTGTGGTCCGATGATGGAACGGGCTTGGCGGAATTAAATTATGCAATTTCGTCGCACATTCCCCAAAATGCAACTAGTTCGAAACCGACAGGCTAGCAACTCGGCGTCGATGCTCAAGACTTTGAACCTTCGACTCAACGACGTATTTTTTTTTTATATTTCGTGTCTTCTTGTTTTTTCTTTCCTTTAAATAGCAGCTTATGTTTCTGTATGAGTGCATTGGTTTCTTTGTAAAATAAGAGGCAAGTGATACAGATAATGGTAATGTTCCGAATACTGGGACTTAACATTCCCGTGTTTACAGATTCGGACTGAAATCGAAATTGTTGATATTATTATTCTACTGAAACGAACTGTTTGTGGTCGTTAATTTCATGAAGCACCCGAGTCGAATCTTAATTGTTGCATGTTCGGGATTTCTGAGTACATTAATAATTCATAATATTTATTCAATAAACAGATTGTAGATTTACAACTTTTTACTACATAAAAACACGTAACACTGAATAGGCTAGATTCCATCATCCACAAATTGCAAAACTATTTAGTCCGTCAGTTAGAGTAAAATCGTCAGTTGAAAAATAATGGACACGTATTTTTTGTTTTTGTAAATTAATGAATATTGACAAAGATAAAACGCATCAAAACTCGGGAGTGGAGGCTCGTGACGTCACGACTCACTAAAAATTATGCGAAGGTGTAACGTATTGAGAAATATAAAACCGTCGTAACTTCGTCAATTTTGGTTCCCATAACAAAAGAAAACACATGGGTCAAATATTTTATGATAATCTAACTGACGGATTAATTAGATTTTTTCAGGACACAAGCCCATTGTAGTCTACAATAAGATGGGTGAAGCTCTGTCCTCCTAGCTAGGCTACAAAATAGCCTGTGTATATGAGGCACAGTTTCAATCCCCCGGTACTAATTGCGTTTGGTATTGGCAAAAATGATAATTAACAAACGGCTAAGCAAGCAATATATACAATGAGAAAATAATAAAGAACCGTAACATGCAATAAACTTCTATTATTCCTGTATGACTAACTTATATATGAAATTCATTTTGTATCTCTTTTACACAACTATAAATAAAGACGCTTAGTCTTTATTTATAGTTGTGTATTTTATAATGATACTAGCTGCCCGTGGCCTCGCTCGCTTATCAAATTATATACTAAAACCTTCCTTGAGAACCACTTTATCCATTGGTGAAAACAGCATGAAAATCGGTGCAGTAGTTTTTGAGTTTATCGCGAACTGACAGACAGACGCGGCGGAGGACTTAGTTTTATAATAATTATTATGTAGTGATTAAGATATTTATTAAATTTATAATGTTATCTTTCTTGCAAGTACTTAATTTAGATTCTTTTTATACTACATAAAAAGTAAAAGCAAATAATAAAATTTACTTTTATTTTTTTACAATATTTGGACGCCTTCACGGAAAAACATAGCGCCCATATATTTAAATGGAAACCTTTATATAATATAAATGCCTATGTTTCACAAATAATAGTCAGATTCTGATTCTAAGATAGTCATAGATTCTTCTTTATTTTTTTTCTTTCTTTCTTTTCACATTGTATATGTAAATATCTTTCGTCAACTTTCACTAGATAAGGCCGGTGTTTCCTTACTGACCACCCTGAGAGAAACAAACTCAGAGATCAGTCTCTTTTTCATTCCATAGAATACGAACTTGTAAAATCAGGTTTTATAATGTTTCATATTTCATCTATACATATAATTAAACAGTAAATCTTGAGCTTGTATTTAATATTTTCTGCTTTAGGGATTTTTGTACACTTAAATGAGGATGTCAATTTCATTATGCTGTTACAAATAATGCCGTCACTGCTTCTGGAATCACCGATTTAGGCTATGATTACGAAGCTAGACAGTCAGTGATTCCTGCTAGGTTTGCGGAATTTGTTCGAAAGAGTCACCGCGGCCCTGGAACGCAAAGGGCACTAAGAGTAATACGGATGGGTTTTAGTCAATAAGAGTCTGACACTCCCTTCTGCTTCGCCCAAAGCGGAAGAAGTCATTGAGTGATTTCTCGTCCATAAAAATCTGACCAAGTGCGAGTGGGACTCGCATACGAACGGTTCCGTACCATTATCTATAAAAACGGCAAAAAAATCAAGTTTGTTGTATGGGAGCCCCCTTAAATACTTATTTTATTCTGTTTTTTAGTATTTGTTATTATAGCGGCAACAGAAATACATCATCTGTGAAAATTTCAACTGTCTAGCTATCGCGGTTCTTGAGATACAGCCTGATGACAGACAGACAGACAGACAGCGAAGTCTTTGTAATAGGGTCTCGTTTTTACCCTTTGGGTACGGAACTCTATAAAAAGACAGTCAGTGATTGAATTTCAGAAGATTCAGTGCACTCACCCACTAGGTTAGTGATGATGCTGTAAGTACAGAACATGCTGAACTGCACCTCGTCCCAGTTGAACCTATACCTCATGAACAGGTACAGCACGTTCATTTCACCTGCAAAGAACACACTTCATTAACCAAAAACAAAAACTCTAACTTTCAAGAGATTAGGGTTGTATGCGTTCGGAAACACAGGCTCAGGCAGAGAGTTCAACTTTCTGGGCGCATTATAAAAGACGTTTGGATACGCTTAGTGCGAGTTGGTGGAATAGCAATAAGGGATGGAACCTTACAGTGGTTTAGATGTGATTCTTAGATTTAGGTGTGCGCGGACGAGTTGGTGGGTATGAAAATGCATCACAAGTTGCTGTAAATGAGCGTAGAGGCTTTACTTTCTTAGCCTTACGGCCAAGATTTCGTACTTTATAATGTTTTAATTTAAATCACTGTAAAATGTAAGTGTACATAAATCTTGATTTCAAAAACTTGTCAGCGAACTTGTTGCATGGGAAAAACAAGACTTTTGACCTGCTACTGCGATGCGAATACGAACGTTCCATAAAAATAAGAAAATTACCCCGCTAATTAGAAGTTGATCGTTGGGCTTTTTATTGTTAAATTATTTATTGCGAACAAAAATTCTAATGTATAAAAATCTTTCGTGACTGACAGACAAAGCACGCCGAAACTACTAGTTTTAGCAAGCTGAAATTTGGCATGTAGCCTCCCTACACTCTGTAAGGAGCACTAAGCGGGGATCTCCGCCCCTAAAACGACCCACTGACCAGCTGGAACGAGACAAACCGAGATATTCTGCGCGTACGAAGTCGCGGGCAAAGGCTAGTTACTCATTTCATTGTTCGTAACGTAGTTCATTGTTTGTTAAATTAAATGAACTTACAACTATGTTAGTGAAACAATAACAACAACAACGATATGAACACACACATAGCAAAATAATCACTTCTTCAGCATTCCAGCTGAGAAACTAGAATAGAAAATAAATTCGAAAATAAACTAATACCAAATTCTATTAACTCTTGGTATTGGATGGGAATAGATCATTAAATGTTACTTCAAAAATATAACTGACGGCATTTTGCCATGCTGTAGGTATAACTACGTCTGTGTTTCCGAACGCTTCCAACCTTAATCTTTTCAAAGTTACAGTGAACAGGCTACTTCTGGGTAAGCTCGTTTCATCGTAGACTTTGTCTCCCTCATCTCAGACCTAGACTAGAGTCGAGAGCAAACTCATCACAAAAAAAAAAAACTTCTGCCCATCTCTTTGGGGAAAACAGGCATGATAATATGTATAAAAAGTATGTCTTATGCCGCGACGTCGTATGCGCATATCCCGTTTTGCCGTTTCCATAGGAGTTTCAGGAAATCCTCATGTAGAGCTCTCTCCTACACCCAAGGAAAATATATGGTCATTTCAGCTTTACAGGACCAGTAGTTTCGGCTGTGCGGTAGCTGTACCACTTGTACATACTTTGGCACTTATCAATAACGAAATAATTTTATTTAAACTGATTAAAGAATTTTTATACAAAAAAAAAGTAGTAGAGGTGTTTAAACACTTCATACAAATATGGCCAAAAGTTCAAATTAAAATGGCCAACTACAGCACTAAAGCTGCGGGACATTTACGTTATTTATTTCCGATTGGGAATACGGAGGAAAACTTTTGTGAAAATATGTAAGAATTCAAAACCCTCCGATTTCAAAATCCCAAATACAAGAGATCTATTTCTTGAGAGTTTTTTGTAGGAAAAAGGTTTAAAAGTTGTTAATGCTAAACTAATGGCCGTATTAAGGGTGCGGTTCCATCAGAGATGTGCGAGGATTGAGGATACGTAGCGAGGTTGTGTCTGTGAAAAACCAATAGAATCGCTTGTACTTGGCGAGGCTAGATAAATGAAGCGTCTTTGATGGAAACGGCGCCTTAGGAGGATAAACTGGGTTAGGTTCATCTTTACAACAATACTATCTTATCCGTGGAAACGTAGTGGATTGTACTGTAACCATCATTGGACTTAATCTAATTTTATATGAAGACAAACAATTGTACTGTGAGGATTACATAATATATCCTCACAGTAAAATTGTTTGTCTTCCCAAATAAATAAAATAAAATACTAGCTGATGCCCGCAGCTTCGCATGCTTGACAAATTATATCTATACATCTATACTCTATACACATATAAATAAAATTGGAGTGTCTGTTTGTAATATTGAAATAACCGTTTTTTACCACATGTATATGAATGGTACATACACCAAAATATATTTTTTTACAATTTTTATCTGTCTGTCTGTCTGTTTGTTCCGGCGTGTCTCTGAAATGGCTGGACCGATTTTGACGGGACTTTTATTGGCAGGTAGCTGATAGAATAAGGAGTAACTTACGCTGCGTTTATTTTAGAAAAAAGAAAACTAAAAAATTAAAGAATCGACTGTTAGGCGGAACGAAGTTCGCCGGGTCAGCTAGTACTTAAAACAACTTAACTCGAGAACCACTCTATCCATTGCACAGTGTTTGATCGGACCCAAAAAAATTACTGTAGTAGTAAACTGATCAAGAAATGCATTTTAAATGCTAGAGTAGAACACCCAAGTGTCAATTACAAGTACTTTTTTCATAAAAAAAACTAGCTGACCCGTGCAACGTCGCCTGCGTAACATTTTTCATTACTCCTATTGGTCTTAGCGTGATGATATATAGCCTAAAGCCTTCCTCGATAAATGGGCTATCTAACACTGCAATAATCATTCAAATCGGACTAGAAGTTCCTGAGATTAGCGCGTTCAACCAAACAAACTCTTCTGCTTTATAATATTAGTATAGATATAAAACTTACGTGGCCGTTACCTTAATTTTTTTTTTATTCTGTAAAATTATCTGTCCAAGATATTTTTTTGAAATGAATACAATCTAATGAAGCATTTTTAGGCGCATGTTTGTTAGTTTTTATTTTTGGAAAATTATTTCTAGGGACCTTAATTTTTTTTTAAATTTTTAGTTTTTATTTTTTTTTCTCCATAAAAACTCAAAAGTGGGATTTGTGACTAGCAGAAAAATATTCTTTGTAATAAGGCCCATTACTGATACAAAAATCACATTCCACTATTGCGGCCTTTGGAAAAAATGTGCAATTTAGTTCAAAGGTCAAATGGTTCGGAATAGGGTTGTCCAGTAAAGGTCAAACAAATATATATTAGGAAAGTAATAAATGATTTTAAAAATGGTACTTATACTGAACGTCTTTAACACATCATATATTATAGGCGGGCTCCATCTTAGACCGCATCATCGCTTACCATCAAGTGAGATAGTGGTCAAACGTTTGCCTACGAAAAGTAAAAACAAAACGACAACTCAAAATCGTTTGACTTCGCTTCGCTTTTCAGGAAAGTGAGGAGATCAAACACCAATTAATGAAAAAAGGAGACCGAAAAAAGTGCAAGTGGAGCCCGCGACTACTAAATGAAAATGAGGTGGTAATGAAAGTGTTTACTCACCATGTAAAGGCCCAAAAATGACGCAAACGACGACTATCAGTAAAGAGACCCTGAGTCTTCGTCGCCTCGGTCCAGTTCTAAAGGCGACCGTCAGAGTCTCCCGCACATGACGCGCGTCGAAGAACGAACACACCCACCCGCGGCAGCCCACCGGTTGTTCCTGTGAATAGATGCCAATTATTGTATGCGGTTATGGCCCACGCTCAATTCTGTTTGTATACACTGGGATGATTGCGGATGGCATTGTGCTGGCAGATAGGAATGAGTGGATATTTTTGTTCAGATAACTAGAACTGTGAGAGGAATCAAGGTTAATATCCTACTTATGTTATACATGTGAGACTTTGTTCGGATGCATAGATGTTTGTTACTTTTTCTTGTAAAACCTGCTCAGTAGATTTGGATAAAATTTGGCACACATTATAGTTTATGACCTTGAACATTATCGTTTAAGCAGGAACTCGTGGCTAAATAATAATAGCCGCACGGGTCGATCTTTATGTTTAAGCAACGCTTGCCAAGGTTGGTCTGTGGATGGGTGACCATCTTAACATACCGAGTTTTCTCCGTGCCTCGGAAAGCACATTAAACCGTTGGTACCTGCAGTGCTATTCTGTAACAACATTTTCGTGTCTCGACAGCGGAATCCGAGGTGAGTTTCAAATTCGTATAAATATAAGACCTTATGATGTGTCAAATAAAGTTCACTTTGTAAGCTTAGTCACTCAGGTGAAGTCGATATCGAAATGGTTATTTACAGAATAGACTAGCAGGTGTCATTTATAGATCGGCAGTCGTTACGAATAATTGTCAGAAGCCAGTTTATCTGAATCCAGTCTTACTAAGAGGTAACGTGTTACCCAGTTAATGGGTTGTGAAGATCTGGTAGGCAGCCGCCTCACGAACACACTGGTATTAGGCGATTATAGTTTATAACCTGGATTAACACATATAATGCTTTTTATGCCGAGAGTAGGTATGTTCCCTTAGGACATTTTCCGACTTCCATCCGGGCGGAACCACGGGTGGCAGCTAGAATAAATTAAATTAGGGTGTAAACAAAAAAAAATTCAAAGCCCGAGAAAAATGGATAGTACAGTTTAGAACAACTTTTTGCTGTTAGCCTCAAACAATAAGTAGTAAAAAGAGATCAGGGGCCATGCCAATGCGGTGAAAGAAAGGGCTAGTGCTGTTCGATTTGTATAACTCTGTCTCACTCTTCCAAAAAACCATGATGGCATTAGTTCGTTATGATGAACCAGATCTCCTGGTATTGCAGGAGATCTAGAGAAGGGATCTAATACAACAGTCAAAAGATTAATAACTAACTATTAAAGAGTGCTACCTAAGCAGGTAGCACTATTTAATTTTTATATGTAATCTGTTAAATAAGCATTGACCAGATTACATATAAAATTATTGACATAGCACAGCTGGACTTGAAAGAGATTAAACCTAAAAGCAGGGAATCGAAAAGAGTCATTCCATTACTACATATTATAAAAAAAAATCCTGCGCTACGTCTGTCTGTCGATTTTCTGGGTGTTTTCACCAATGGATAGAGTGATTCTTGGAAGTTTATCGATAATAGATAATGGCCAAGTAGAAAAGAAAGTTAAAAATGTAAATAACATAGTGAAAAAAGAAAACACGTCACATGAAGAAAAAGAAGACAAATAGAAGATAATCATTGCCACTAAAAACATACAAAGTTATTTTTTACTTTGTAGTGTTTTTTTTTTGGAAGTCGGTTGTATTTTTTTGTAAAAAGTTTTATATTTTTCACTTTTTAGTGGTGCCCCACACCTAACAACACCACTGCAAAGTCGCAGAAAAGCAAAATACGCAATTTCGATTATCAAAGAATCATCTAAATAGTCAAAATCCAGGCATTTCGATTTAAAATCCAAAGTTCGTAACCGATTTTGATATGATTTAAATGGGACCAATCTGCAAGTATATCCTTTCAGATAAAACAAGAATTTTTCAAATCGGTTCTTAATTGTCGGAGTTATGAGGTAACAAACATAAAAAAAAACATACAACCGAATTGATAACCTCCTCCTTCTTGGGAAGTCGGTTAATAAAATTCCTTAACGACAGTTTCAGTAATAATTAAATTATGTTAGCAAAGAAAAGTATGACCTAAGATTAAATGAAACATGAGCTAACTAAAACTTGCAGTACCTAGAACACTACATTTTGAATAATAATTCTGGTTCTTCGGGGAATAGTCTTAATGTTTTGAGTTAATTCATAGTAAGTATAGCAATTTTGACAGTTCCTAGGAATGTTATGCTTTGACCATGAAGTTACATACATGCTTTGAAATACTAGTAGTTATATTGGAAATGTTTTGAATAGTGGCTTTCTATCAAGTTCTGATAACCGAACAATTTTAGGTAGGTATGAACTTGTTTTGCATAATGCTCCTCTATCAAGTCCTGAAAACCGAACAATTCAACTCAACATAATACAATTCCACTGTTCCCAGTTAAAATAAATAATATAGGAAACTCAAAAATACATTTTTTGTGCTCGTCTGTATGATACATTTTAAACGACCTTATAAAACGTGTAACTGAATGAACGCAATACCAACAACAACTTGGTATAACAACAACAACTTGGTATAACAACAACAAACTACCTAACTTGAAACTTAAAATGCCAACGCACTCTTCAACTTTTTCTGATAAATCTGTAACAGTTGAGGCCGCTCGTTTATAGAATGCGTTGCCTGTGTCAATAAAGCGCGCGCAATCACTGCCTGTTTTTAAAAGATTTGTCAAGGAACACTACTTGTCACTATGATATTAGTCTCTTGCTTATAATATATTAAGTATTAGTGTACTTGTGTGTATATTGTATTATGTTTCAGTTCCTATGTATATTTATTGTCTGTTAAAATTGTTAAACTTCATTATTTGCACCAAGTGTAGCCCCATTTCATGTCCTAGCTGTCTCTTTTCATTCCTGATTGCCTGGACGAGATCGCGGAATGCGATATGACCGCCATTTGTATATTTTTTAGTTTAAGGTTTTCTTTAGATTTTATATTTTTGTGTACAATAAAGCATATGTAAATAAATAAACAACGGCTGTTGCTGTTTGCTGTTGTTTGATTACTCAGGCCTTAAGAGGTGTTGCGTTTATTCTGTTACGTTTGATGTGTAAACATATTCCAAACAGATTCGTAAAATCCTCCATTAAATCCTTAGTATTTGGTTTTATGAGATTAATGATTTTACAGGAAAAAATTTAATCTTTCCTGTAATAGATACACAAGGATCAATGAACTTCAAGCACTCCTAGTAAAAAAGCTTAGAATAGTTTGATTATTGGAATAAATTAAATTCAACAATATATTTTACATTCAGGTTTTCATTTAAATTTTCTTTTTCTGAGCCTTTTCTGGGGCATCCAGCAAAAGTTTTAAGAATTGGTATAAATATTAACAACACTTCGAAATTTTCAGATTTCACATTTATTCAGCAAGCCGATTATCATTCCCAGTTACTATACTCGTAAGTGTCTTGCTGTAAAGTACATTTACAGATACATCAGGAATAATCCCAAAAAATAATAATCCTAACATTACAAAGATAAAATACTTTCCATTTAAGGCCACCTCGACATTTTTAAATGTTATAGCTACCAATGCAAGGGGTCTAAAAGGTCCACTTTAGCAGAATCAGAAAGCACATCACGCTACCCGCCACTGTAAAATTTTCCCAATCAACCTTGAACCTTATAAGTTAGCGATAAAGATGAAAATAAAATTTGACAGATTGTTGTGTGGTTAATATTATGATTCTAATATGATTCTGCTAAAGTGACCTTTTTAGACTCCCTGTTATCTAGACTAATATTATAAAGAGGTAACATTTGTTTGTAAGTTTGTATGTAGGGGGTAATCTCAGGAACTACTGATCTGATTTGAAAAAATCTTTCAGTATTAGATAGCCCATTTATCCAGGAAGGTTATAGGCTATATATCATCATGCTAAGACTAAAAGGAGCCGAGCATTAATGGAAAATGTGACGCAGACGAAGTTGCGTGGGTCAGCTAGTAACAAATATGATTGAATTCTTAGAAATGTAAATAATGTGTTTCAGCACCTACGCATAGTCTTGAATAATATAAATATCAGTAATAGACTGCAGCTGGTAGCCACAGCAGTTCACTTTTATTGAGTGTAGGAAGATAATCAGCTGGAGACAAGTTTATATCTTCTTTGAATGGAAATCAGGGCTAAATCCATATAAACTAAGACACATCTAGACATGCAATAGAATAAATAGTTAAATATTATCTTTGTTTTGTATAATATAAGATCCGCTGTATAGTAATAAGCGACTAGATCTTCGATCAAATGCTCCTCATCATATCATTTTCAAATATCTTATTGAATAAGACGTTTCAAAGTATAATAAGATATTTGATTGATGAAACAAAAGTATTAGTACATTTAATAGCTTTTAGTTGAGCTCTACTAAACAAAGAGATTTCACGGCGCAGTCACTAGACAGCCCTGGACGTTCATATTACAAAGATAAAATTTAATTTCACATAAATTCATTATAAAGCGAAGTGAATTTAATTTACCCCCGGCCGGGACGAACGAGCGAATAAGTGCAATTTCAGGTTTCAAACAAAATCCCGCAATAATCTCCACTTTATTTTCGTGTTCCCTTTAGCATACGAAATGCATACAGATTGTGTTTACAACACTTTTCATGAGCAACTGCCAAGGGAGAGATTTGCGAAAAATAATTGCCAACATAAAAAAGATACAATCAAAACTTTGCCGGATAAAAGAACAAAAAGATACATTTGGCAAAGTCTATCAAATTTTTCATACGCACAACAAAAATCGTAAAAAAGAAAAATTGTATTTTATAAAGTTCGATCCAACGCAACCGCTATCATCAATCACTGTGGAAAAAACTATTAAAAATAAGCTGGAAAATGTGTCAATGTATCACAAGGTGGGTTCTATAGTATTAGTGACAATGTCAGAGGATCAGAGGGATATAAATCCAAGTCGACACCTCTGCGAGCCTCGCGTAAAATCGCTGATTGCGTTACGATGTCCCCTTGGTTTGAATTTGCGTAGTGAGCGCGCAGCAATTTATCACTTAGACATAGGACTAACCGGGCTGTCGAGCTACTCTGCAAATGATGTATGGCCTCAACGGTCCTTATCGAGAGACATACCGATGCTACATTAGCCCTAGACTTTGGACTAACATTTTTAGTAATTGTGAGTGACAGAATCACATTAAAATTCACACCTGAATGAACCACAAAAGATGCTGAATAGGTTTAAGCTATGGAGTACTTACTCTTTGTCTATCAGAAGAAATGACTGGATCCTTTAGTCGTATGTATCCATATATCAAACTCGTCAGATATAGACAGTTCGATATTAGAAATATGCCGTAGTAACCGATCTGCTGCAGTAGAATACCGCTTAGGGACATGCCTATAGGTATTCCGAGGGACATGCACAAGTTGGCCACTCCCACTCTGAATGTTCTCATTTCTTTTGTCGTTACATCACCAATGTAGCTGAATACACCGACACACACTGTTATCCATCCTCCGGTCAGTGACGGGAACAGGTCCGACAGGGCCGTTATCTCCAAAGGTAACTCGTAGAAGAAATATGTGTTTAGGATGAAACTCGTGCAGCACAACACTTCCCCTACTATAGGCAGTAGTATGCATGCCTTCCGTTTTCCCGTTTTATCGCTCCACGAACCGACAAACAAAACTAAAATACATGGAAATGCTGTTTGGACGATATTTTTCCACGCCTGTACCGACGCAGTCAACTTCTGTACTTCGGATTCCTGTAACGTATAGTTCTCTGTTTGCCGCCTATTTAACGCGGAACACACTTCATCATCGTACCCTAAATTAACTCTACATGCTTTTTCCAAATTCAAATTTTGCACTGCAAGTCCTGAGAATACATTGGACATTATGTAACAAGCTATGATTGGTTCCACGGTTATGTTCGACCGGATCTGCATGAGCTTCTCTCTAACCCCAGTTCTCTTGGGTTTGGGTTCATCCTTCGCCGGTGCCTCGACTCCGGCAACCGGCTTCTCCGCCGCCACGCTTATCCCATTCATGATGTCCAATTTGTTACTTCACTTTAAAGTTCAATCAATCATCGTCACTGATGTGCTTTGACTGGGGATATCGAGGTTCCCACGAGGAATGTATGTTATCGGCGCAGACGAATACACTACGTTCATTGTTCACATATTACACATCACTGCATAACAATCACTCGGTATTCACTGGTCCTGGTCCAGAGCAATCCACTAACGGTGCGATAGTGTCGCGCCGCGGGGCAGACTGAAGGATCCTCTTGTCTTAAGAGTTGATTGGACGGATACGCGTTCGAGTGGTGTCATTAGAGGCAATTGGCCGGGCGTAGTGTCGGCAGTCGGTGGCGGAGTGGCCCGCAGCCGCAGGACTGCCTGGATCGTCGTCACAACCTTGCGGTAAGTAGGCGTTTATCCCATTGGAGCGATGTCTGTCATTATAATGAAACAGTGGGTACGCGCGCGGCCCTATTAGTGCACGGTCAAGGTACGCTTTGGGCGAGGGCGACAATTTCATTTCGATTACATTACTAGAGGTGCTGAACTAAAGTAGCTGACTTAACTGTTATTACCTAAAATTAGTATTTTAGTTATAGATATAAAGAGGGATCTCTAAGGCTAGTTTATAAAAAGGTTATGCAAAATATAATTATGTAGTCAGCTTAGATATTAAAAATATTTAATTTTTATTTAATTAAATGACTTTCCCATTTACCAAAGTACTTTCGCAGAAAGGTGTCCTGAAACACAGTTTTAAGTATACCTAGATCAGGCAACGCACTATATTAGATTCAGAGTTCTATTTTTTACTGTAGGGAGAGTGGGTAGGATTCGTACACTTTTTACTTTAAGCCACATAAAACAAAAACTATCCATTATTTAAAAATAACTTTAATGCTGTCACATACTGCACTTATCAGCCTTTAAAATGAATGATGTGTTGTTTCGACATAAGAAAGCATGGTGATGCTACGACAACTTTACTAAAATGAGAAAAACGTACGAACCTACCCCACACGTGGGGTCGGTTCGTACATAGCGTAGGGAGCTTTCGTACATAGTGGGGTTCCTTCGTACAATGAGAGAAATAACCACTATTCAATGTAATATTATCATTTATTGAGATCACAATTAACACAGAATCAGCCTTTTTTTAGGGACAATTATCAATTATTATTTTGTGTACCTCAGTAGGTACTACAAATAACTACTTACTCTTAGTAACAAAAAACGTACCTCAGTACTAAAAATGACTACTTAGTCTTGGTAACAAAAACGTATCATAACTTTTCTCTTATTAATATAATAAGTAGGTACCTAATGAATCAACATAATAAACTCTACCATTACAGCAACAAGCCTTAGTCTTAAGTATTAATACACGTACTATCCGACAGCATACACAGATAAGTCTTTCTCGAAGCTATAAATGTGGGACGTTCTCGCTGTCAAAGATTTTGATGGTGTCAGTATATGTACCTACCACATCTGTTATATTGACACTCCCCTCATCCTTGGTGGTGGGAAAAACAAATTTCCAGGAACCAGGCTTCTTCCTCATAAATGAAACTATGTATTCAATAGGACTGTATTTTATAAGCACTTGCCCAACATAATATAAAACAGTATTTTTTTAGCAAATTTGACTAGCACGAAACATCCTTGGTTAATGTTCATAGACATAACTGGAGTTTCATCTTGAACATCCAATTGCTCGGACGCTTCTTCGATGGGAGAACAAGAACTTTCTCTTAAACTGATATTAGTTTCATCCTCAGAATCAGACTCGTCCTCACTGACAGACTTGAAAGTTTTCTTTTGCCTCTTTGATTTAGTTGTCCTTACAGTTTTCTTCTGTCAAAACTTTGTCTATCGCAGATTTCATGCTATCTTCGTCTACTTGTCCCGTTTTCGTCCCCTTTTTCACATACTTTCGCGGCATTTTGATTCTGTAACAATAATATATTCGGTAAAAAAAATGTTTAATGCTATGCAAGTTAGTGTGGGGAGGATTCGTACAGTACGAATCTACCCCACTGCTAACTGCACGAAGGTACCCCAAACCAAAAATACAACGATTTAATTTAAAATAAAAATACCCGTTATAGTTATTAGAAAACAACTCCGTGCATTTAAGACCTCAATACTATTTCACCAACTAAATTGAATCACTTTTATAACTAGAGTAAAACTAATAACATTTAAACACGTTTCAAAGTGAATCCAAAAATTACTTACGTGGAGCGAAAACATGAACGGCCAGGCCTGTTGTGTCGAAGCCGGGAGCCGCACTGCCCCGCCGCTCCGCGCGTAGCCTATGCGTCCGAGTGGGAGTTACGCACACAAACATGAACACGCCAGTGTGCTGTATAGCTTAGATATCACTACTGTACGAATGCTCCCGTTGTACGAATGCACCCCACTCTCCCCTAATGTCATATTTGTCATTCCATAGTTTAATCAGATAGTTATAATCCTAATGTAGACCTAGATTAATATATACTACTGCACCATATAATACAGTACAGTACAGTTTTTGTAAACTTGTTATTTTAATAAATTTAAATTAATTTTTGTATCATAAATGATATTATTTATTCTGTGAGAAGGTTGTAAATAACACTTTTACACGTCAATCTTTTTTTGGTGACTGCTTTGAGAAGAAACACAGCCTCGAGAGGTCAAAGTCTCTTTCAAAGTACATACAATCGTACTGGTCAAATCATATGAGAACCATGTAGGTTAATGTCTGAAGTGGTATTTTGAGGAAAGTACCACACAGATTTGAGATAATTATAATATGATATCTTGGTGCAAAATTCAAAATATGAAATATAATATTATGAATTTAATTCAAAAGTCTTGTTACCTTACTATAACATGAATTGCATAATGATATGTAGAAATACCGATCAGAAAATATTCAAATGTCGAAAAACAAATTCAAGAAGAAATTTTGTTTACACTGTAAAGGCCACGAGTTTTCAGATCACGTTTTAAGATGCCCTAAAAATAAACCCTCGCCTCTCGCCACACTTTATTTACCAACACAAAAGTGTTTCTCCCACAAAAAATGGCGCTCAAAAGATAATTCTTATTGTCGGGCGTCGAACCGAAGCTACTTTAGTTACAAATATCTTTCAGTGGGATGGGAGTGCGTAATAAAGAGGCAAGAAGGAAGCATTAGTCAATATGAATGGTTTCCCCTCACAGGCCCTTGCCAAAACTATTGGCTAAGTACTTTTGCTTCGTCGGCTAGTGAGTTCAAATTAAAAAAAAAAACCAGCCAAATGTGAGTCGGACTCGCGCACCAAGGGTTCCGTACAAACCTGCAGATATTTTTTATAAGCAAAAGCTGCGGTATACGATTTATGACATATTAAAAAAAAAACTACTTACTAGATCTCGTTCAAACCAATTTTCGGTGGAAGTTTGCATGCTAATGTTTGTACGTTATATATATTTTTTTAGTTTTATCATTCTCTTATTTTAAAAGTTATAGGAGAGGGGGGGACACATTTTACCACTTTGGAACTATTCAGTTTAGAAAAAAATGATATAAGAAACCTCAATATCATTTTTGAAGACCTGTCCATAGATACCCCACACGTATGGGTCTGATGAAAAAAAAAACGAGTTTCCGTTCTGAGTATGGGAAACCCCCAAAATGTATTATTTTTTTTTGTGTAAAAATCTTAATGCGTTTTACAGAATACATCTACTTACCAAGTTTCAACAGCATAGGTCTTAAAGTTTCGGAAAAAAGTGACTGTGACATACGGACGGACAAGCAGACAGACAGACATGACGAATCCATAAGGGTTCCGTTTTTTGCCATGTGGCTACGGAGCCCTAAAAAGGAATATGCTAGAAGGTCGAATTTCAGTGCTCTGTTTGTGGGGTTTAAAATGAACTTCGGTTTCGGTGAAAACTATGCTTAGTCTGAAGGGATATCCTGGGACCGTACTATTTGTTGAAGGTTGTGAGAAGGAATTAGTGCTATTTGTTCTGAATAGCTCTGACTTTCTCTTACCAGTCATCCTGGAATAATGAGGGTTTTAAGACTTCAAAATGGTCTTCATTATTTATATTGTATAGAAATGCTGGGTAATCAGAACTTGCACACTTGTTTTTTTTTAACAGAATTTAAAAAAGGAGGAGGATATTTTTTTTTATGTATGTACAGTCGCCAGCACATCAAGCTACAACAATCTGTCGAATTTCTTTGTTAGATTTTCAACTTTATCGCCAAAGAGATTGGGTCCAAATTTGATCTGTACACCGATCACTCCGAGGTTTCTGACCCGATTTTTTTTTAGGCCGACCGGCTAGGTCAGTACTCAGTAGGCACCAAGGGACATATACAACTGGGTTAAGCCCAGTTGCCAACCACCACGGATTATATATTAATACTGAAACAAATGGATCCTAAATTGTGAGCTACTTTTGATTCCAGTAATAGGTGTAGCTGATCCGATTTGTGTGATTCTTTTGTGTTGATACTTGCCATTTGGGTACCGTAAAAATTTAATTAAGTTTGGATCAGTAGTTTTTATTTTATGACCTTTTTCGCTTATTTGAATTTCTGCGCAGATGAAGACATCATCCAAGTTTCACCTTTTAAAAGTAAAAATAATAAAAAAAACTTTTTACAAGATATCCAAACAAAACACTACAAAGTATAAAATAACCATAATTTCGGAAGTCGGTGTTTTTGGTTTTGCATCTTGGTTTTCTAACACCGACTTCGACGACCAAGTCGGTTATATTTTTGTAAAAATGTTTTTATATACATTTTTGTCCTGTTTTTTTTTAAAAGGTGTAAGTATAATAAAGTATACAATAAATACATAGTAGGGCTCTTGATATTGTTTTGATCTAGGGTTAATCCTAGATCGAAACAATATCAATAGCCCGAGGTATATTAAATATTTGATTATGACTAAATTATGAAAAAAATCGTTTTGTATTTAATACTAGCTGACCCGCGCAACTTCGTCTGCATCACATTTTCCTTTAATGCTCCGCTCCTCATTGTCTTAGCGTGATGTTATATAGCCTATAGCCTTCCTCTATAAATGGGCTATCTAACACTGAAATAATTTTTCAAATCGGATCAGTAGTTCCTGAGATTTGCGCGTTCAACCAAACAAACAAACAAACAAACTCTTCTGCTTTATAATATTATATATAGTATAAGTAGATAGTATAGATATATCCCATCCAAATTCAATAGTTTACAATAAATCCGTGCCTTTTTTCATAAACATAGTTTATAATTTCACGCGGTATTTTACAATCTTACGACGTTTGCCATTTTCGAGTGACACATAGATTTATAAGGAAAGTTCCTTCGCCGCCACCGCCGCTGGTTCATGGCCGTGGCTTTACAGTTCATTTAAAACACGTAAAGCACTTAAAAGAGTAAAAAACAAATACTGATAAGAGAATAATACGAAGTTGGTGCTTATTTCTACAAAAATCTTCTAGCTGACCAGCATTCCACGGCATTCTCCTCAGTCACGTCTTTGCCGTCACACGCAGTGCACACGTACAGCCCTCGCCAAACTTTGTGACCGCTCTGAAGTACACTCTAGTACTACATCGGGGGCGCAGTAATAAATCTCATACAAAAACAGCACCACGCGAGGCTTGCGCATCGGAAAAACTAACTTCAGAGCGGTCACAAAGTTTGGCGAGGGCTGTACACTTGGTTGACGAACCTAGGAACCAGTCGGTTACCAGCTTCGCCCAGTGTCTAAATTTACGTTCAACCTCTTTTGTGGAGGAGGAGACTCACAAGTGTTTAACTAGTGATTGGGTTGTGGAGGTCTGGTAGGCAGCCGCTCCACGTAAAATACTAGTATTCAGCTGAATACGGTTTAACTGGAAGTCGACTCCAATATAGTTGGGAAAGGCTAGGCATGTGATGTGTGTTCCTGATGGAATGTCACCAAATAAATATTTTTCAATCTTATCTTTCCCTCTATTGGACTGCGAAAGGCTGTTGCAGCGCGAGCGCGATGTTTTGCGAGGGCCGCGCACCGGGCTGGCCGGCGCTCCTAAGGAGCCGCTCGGCCGCCGTACGGTCCGCCATACATCGCTCCAACTCCTTGGTGGCCGCGGTACGGGACTGGTACAACAGCCCTCTTCATCAAAAGTGGCAGTCCTACCAAGCGACGATAAGATGATTGGCGGCTTCTAAATTTAAGTATTTCATTAATTGTTTCACTCCTTGTTTATTTTTATTTTTTTTAATTGACATGGCTTTGCTCTTGACTCTAGTCTTGGTCAGAGATGACAGAGACAAAGTCTACGATAGAGCGAGCTAACCCAGAAGTAGCCTGTTCACTCTAACTTTGAAAAGATTAGGGTTGTAAACATTCGGAAACACAGACGCAGGCAAAGAGTTCCCTTTCTTAGCTGTGCACATTATGAAAGACGCTTGGAAGCGCTTAGTGCGAATTGGTGGAATAGCAACGAGGTAGGGATGGTAAGTCGCAGTGCGTCTGGATGTCCGATGGTAAAAGGGGGCTGGTAGGATGAGGTGTGGAGTTCTTGGGCACACTCTGCGAAGTACAATCTGTAGAAGACCGACAAGCAGGCCACTTTGCTTTTATGAGCAAAATTGCTCTCATGGAGATTATAAAGCATCTAAACCCACAAGTAACACACCATATCACAAAAAGAAGGGCACTAATCAAATCCTCATACATTAGAGACATCAGATTAAATCCTTTATCAGAGCTGATTTATGTCGCCATTAAACTCGTGCTTAAATCATAGGCTACCTTTTGTTTTTATTAAAATTAAAACGTTTTATTTCATTGTTTGAACATCAAGCGTACATTTTGAAACCGTTTCTGTTTTAATTGTGTTAGGCTGTTGAAATGTTGTTTTGCTGTGTTTCATTAGTATGATTGACCGTTGATTTTTTGACAGATATTAATATTTTGATTTATAATTGCCGAGGTTGGTCTGTGGATGGGTGACCATCTTAACATACCGAGTTTCCTGCGTGCCTCGGAAAGCACGTTAAGCTGTTGGTTCCGGCTGTCATTTTGATATCTTTGGCAGTCGTTACGGATAGTCAGAAGCCAGTAAATCCGACACATCTTATCTGTCTTGCCAAGGAGTACCGTGTTACCCAGTTAATGGGTTCTGGAGGTCTGGTAGGCAACCACTCTACGTAAAATACTGGTATTCAGCTGAATCCGGTTTGCCTAGAAGCCGACCCCAATATAGTTGGGAAAAGGGTAGGCAGATGATTTCCACAGCATCAATAACGAGGTACATAAAAGATGTTCTAAATTCGTTCTCTTTATTTTGTAACTAGCTTTTGCCCGTGACTTCGGACGCGCATATTTCTTTTTATCCGTTCCCGTAGAAATTTCATGAAATACTCTCTCTCTTACAGCTTAATCTAAATGCCGCTCTCTACGACCAGTCGTTACGGCTCACTCGGTCACTCAGGAACGCAAAGGCTAGATTCCATCATCCACAAATTGCAAAACTATTTAGTCCGTCAGTTAGAGTATTGAAAAATAATGGACACATATTTTTTTTTTTGTAAATCAATGAATATTGACAAAGATAAAACGCATCAAAACTCGGGAGTGGGGGCTCGTGACGTCACGACTCAATAAAAATTATGCGAAGGTGTGACGTATTGAGAATTTTAAAAGCGTCGTAACTTCGTCAATTTTAATAATAATAATAATAATAATAATATAATAATAATATATCGTTTATTTATACAAGCGGCACATTACATTAAAGATGACTTACAGTTTTAAGAACACAATAGTTAATTTGCCTGAACTAGGATAAACCTGTGCTTCAGGCTAGAAAGTGCTTATTTAAACCTAATTAGCTTAAAATAATAAATTAACAATAAATCAAATGACTACAATTAAAAAAAATAAAATAAAAGGACACAACAAGTTTTACTTACAGACCGAAAGAAGATCTTCTGTCTCTACGTAAGAAATGCTTTGTAAATATTGTAAAATTGTTTTTTTACAGCTATAATAATTTAACTTATAAATACTTAGTTTTCTATTTAATCTATTGTACAGAAATGGACCTAAAAATGAAAAAAATCTTTTTACAAACACATATTTTGAAATCGCATTAGAGTCGCATACAATGTCATTCCGTCTCTTATTGGTATTTTCTTCGTTGTATGAAAGCAAGGTGTGCTGTTTTAATACCAAGTGCATAATGAAAAGCTGGCGAACAGTTAGTACGTTGCAGGATTTGTATAGGAGATCTGTGGGATAGAGAAAGGGATGGAAATTGGCAACTTTTAAAATAGCTCTCTGAGCTCTTTCGAGAGGGAGTAAGTGGGTTTTGAGTGCACCACCCCATGAGGTGATACAGTACTGGATTACAGATTGAGCAAGGGCCAAATAAACTTGTGTAATTAATTTTAAATCTGCAATCGTCCGCAGTGTTTTAAAAACATAGATTAATTTGCGCACTCTTTTAACCAGACTTTCAATATGTGGTCTAAAAGAGAGTGTTTCGTCTATTATAACTCCGAGATATTTAACGTTGCATGTTTGGAGGATAAATGGACAATCGCATGTACTGATTGAGTGGGATCCACATTTATGAACAAACAGCTCAGGATTAGTACCGTTACATTGAGGCTTGCGCATGGAAAAGTGAATATATTTTGTCTTGTCAGCATTTAATGTTAGTAAATTGCATTGAAGCCAATTAGTCACAATATTGAAACCTAATTGAGCGTGTTCGTACAATTCTTTATTGGTTTTAGCAGTAAATACTAAAGCCGTGTCGTCAGCATATGAGATAATTTTGCCATGTTTAATGTTTAAATTGCACAAATCATTAATATAAACCAGAAAAAGGGTTGGGGCCAGAATGCTGCCCTGAGGAACACCAAAACCAGTATTTTTTTGCTCATCGCTCGTGATATTGTCTATTTTAACACATTGATATCTGTCGTCTAAGTAGTCAGCAAAGAGTTTAAGCGGCGTACCCCTAATTCCCATGGCCTCTAATTTGGTAAGGAGCTTAGAAGCAGAAACTGTGTCGAAGGCTTTTGCTAGATCAAGGAAGACCCCCAGGGTCTGATTTCCTTTGCCAAGTTCCACTGAGACATAGTCGGTCAGATGGTGCACCGCATCGGCTGTGGATAATTTGGCTCTAAATCCGAATTGTGCAGATGATATTAAATTATTTTTTTCTAGATAGTTAACTAGCCTGCTGTTGACAATTTTTTCGAGCACTTTAGATATTGATGGGAGTATCGATATTGGCCTAAAATTATTAACTAAGTTTTTGTTCCCGGATTTGAAGATAGGGATTACAACTGCTTTTTTTAGGCATCTAGGAAAAATTCCTTCGGAAAAACAAATACCAAAAATATGTGTTAATGGAGGTACCAGGATATGCTTGAATTGTTTTAGGATTTTGTTGCTAATATTATCCCATCCCACTGCACAGTCATCTTTTAGACCACTAATAATTCTGGTTACTTCCTCCTCGTCAGTGCCTAGCAAGCCAAAAGATTTTAACCTGCGCCCATTATTGAATTTTTGGGAAGGTTGAACACAGTTATTCTTAGGAATCTGATCGGCAAGAGTTTTCCCGACATTCACAAAAAAATTATTGACACGGTTGGCTGATAAAAGAGGTGAACTATTAGTTAGCAATAAACTCGAATTTGACTCACGCTGTTTTGACCTATAAGTAACGTTTTTAATGTGTTTCCAAAGTAGCTTGCTATTTTTTCCTGCTTGATTTAATACATTTTTATCGTAGTTATTTTTTAAACTCTTTAAGAGGTTGTTACAGAAGTTTCTGTATCTTTTATAGATGGTTTTAAGGTTATCATCCCCTGGGTTTTTTCTTGAGGCCTGATGAAGTTTGTCTCTGTGTCTTATACACCGGATAAGGCCAGGAGTAATCCAAGGTTTGATATTATGAAGTTTCTTGTTGGTCGTAATTACAGTAGTATTACGTAATATTGCTAATTGAACATGTTTTATTAAGTACGATAAAGCAAAATTTGCGTCAGCAGTATTGTAAACTGGGCTTAAGTCAAGTTTGCATAAATCATATTCGAGTTTGTTTATGTTTAATTGCGTTTTGGTCTGGGAACGATTTAGCTTAGGCAGCATTAAGTTTAGAGTTAGTAGGACAGCGTGATGGTCAGTAATAGTTGAGTTAGTAACAAGCGTAACATACGATAGACTTGATTTGATGATCATATGATCGAGGCAGGAACCGCTATCATGTGTAGGTAAGGTGTGTGCCGGTAGAAAACCATGGAACGAACAGATATTAAGATACTCTTGGGGCCCTGCATCGAGGTTTTCAGAGTTTATGTTTATATTTATGTCACCTGTTAGTATAACATTCTTGAATGAGCTGAGGTCTTGAAAAATTTGATTTAGGGAAGCGTTAAAATAATCTAAGTTTCTAGCGGAAGGAGATCTGTACATAGCGATTATTGCTGTAGTTGTACCAATTTTGATGATCAAACAATTAGTCATACAGTCTTGTAAACTAGGTTCTTCCAAAGTGACCATTAATGTTTCCTTATAATAGACCACGACACCATCATTTTGGTTGTTATTTTGTTTGGTATACAATAAGTTGTACCCTGGAATTACTGGGAGGTTATCTTGGCGATTAGACAGCCAGCACTCGGTTAGAACTATTATATCACAATCAAAATTGAGTCTATGAAGAAAAATGTTGAAGCTATCTATATTCTTATAAATACTGCGAATATTTTGGGTTAGTACGGTTAGTGACTTTTGGTAAACTGAAAGATATTGTATGCAATCCTCAACCTGGCATGACTTTGAATCGGGTACAAATGTGTTATCTATATCGGTAATTAAATGATTATCCATAACTAGTATAAGAAGAATATAAACAGTAAATAAGTCTAAAATATGAATAAATTATTGGCGCTCTTAGGCGCCTTCATAGTCGATCGAGTTTAGATACCTGTTTTCGGCAGCTTTTTTAGCAGGACACTCTGAATCTCCCGTCTTATGATTGGCTGGTTTTTTGAAGCGCGAACATGTTGCACATTTTGGCGCAACGGCTTTTTTTGTACAGTCTTGAATAGCATGTCCTTCTTCACCGCAGTGTCCACATGTAGAGGCAGCAACTTTGCACGTCTTAGCTGCATGACCGTACTGCTGGCACTTGTAACATCTCGTTACCAGGGTGAAGTCTCGAACCGGACAGGATGTCCAATTTATAAATAAACGGTCCTGTGTGATGAGTGCCTTACGGATGTTAGCTGGAACTTCAACTATATAGTTACAGTGCTCTGCATCCTTTCTGCCCGATTTGTGGCTTAGTTTTATTGAGGACAAAAAAGTTTCACTGGAGATAGACGGCTGTTTGTCGGCCAAGTTTTGGTCATAAATACATTTGTAAACCTCTTTTTCAGCCATAGATGCAGGGACTCCTATAACTATTACACGAGGTTAACATTCACAACACGACTAATTAGATTTTTTCAGGACACAAACTCATTATAATGATATACTTTGTAAATTGGCAGAGTTATAAAATCAGTAGTTTCTGACAAAGCTTCCGTCATATGCTTTTAATCATTGAATCATTCGTGTATAATCAACTGCTACTCTTAAGGCCGTACCCTGACCAAATAACCTTGAGCATTTGTTCCCTTAATTCTATACCGCGCAAGAGATACAATAGCGAACACGCTCAGAGTGTTGAATAAAATCGTTATAAAATCTAATTTTTGTCATTTGAAAAAAATATTTATGCCAAAATATTCATAATTAAATTGCCTATCCATTAGTGTAAGTAAAAAATCAAAATAATCGTTAGTTTCCGAGAAGATGCATGTTTCAATTATTATTTCTCATTTCTGTTGTTTCGTTGTGAGGAGATTAATTAAACATTTTACTTGGTAATAAAAAAAAAACAACAATTTTGAAGCCAAGATTATATAGAAATTTAAAGTATTTTTTTAAGTTGATATTTCTTTTGGATAAAGAGTATATAGCTCCAAAAAATTGCACAAAATACGGCTAGCGCTGTTTCGCACGGAGACGCGCCTTAATAGTTCCAGGTTCCCTTCCCGCAAAAAAGGAAATGTTGAGTAAACCACTGAAACTAAGTACCTAAGTGACCTGAATGACATAATGGCTGGTCCCTAGGTCGTAGCTAGGAAATACAATAATGAGTAAGTAGCCCCAGTTAGCATTTACGACTTCTTGAAGAAAACAACTTAATTCATTTAATTTTAAAGTGTTTGTTTCCGTCCTGAGCGTGAGATGTTCTATGTTGTTTAAGAAAATAAGTTTGTGTTTCAGACTGCAGCACAGCCTTTGATGTGTTCAGTACCCCTAGCACGAATGTTTTGACGTAAATAGTAACATTAACGTGAGTGAAATTTTAATATAAAATACAACCCTATAGGTAGTGTGTATCCAATGAGTATCTTACAAAAATATTAATATTGTATCCAATTCAAATATTTATAATATGCTAAACGAGTATGTATTTTAGTATTGGTCAAATTTTACGTTACTATACGTCAAAAGCATTCATGTTGTGATTTGTTGGCGGCAAAATTCGGCTATTTTTGTTTTTTAGATGATTTTGCTCTTGACTCTTTTTAGTATTGAATCAAATTATTGTGATAAATTACTCGTAGATTTTATCTGGGAAATTATTGCCTAACCAGTTAAGCATCCTTATCTGCCTAGCCTTTTCACTTCTATATTGGGGTCGGCTTCCAGTCAAACCGGATTCAGCTGAATACTCAAACTAAGGAGTCAAAAAAAATCTACATACAAAATCCTTTATTTCAAATATACCAGTTACAGGCACTTTTGAATAGTCAAAGTCTGTCAGTCAAATAGATGAAGCTAATCCTGCCACGTTAGCGACAAGAGCAGCAAGTTGCAACTGTTCTGCAACATAAAACACCCCCCGACCCCATCTTCAGCGGGGCAGTTGCACATTCCAAAGAGTAGATCCTATGGAGAAGAACGTGCAAGAAACTCCATGGACACTCTTTTAAACCAGTTGTCATTGTTTATTGTGCAGAGTGGAATTCTCTGCCGGAGTCTGTGTTTCCTGATAGCTACAATCTGAAAGTCTTTAAGTCAAGAGTGAATAGGTTACTTCTAGGCAAGCGTGCTCCATCTCCAACCACATCATCGCTTCCCATCAGGTGAGATAGCGGTCAAACGTATGCCTATCACTAGTAAAAAAACCGAGTATTTTACGTGGAGCGGCTCTGCCTACCATACCTCTACAACCCATTAACCGGGTAACACTGTGCTCCTTGGCAAGACTGGAGTCAGATTCTCTGACTTAATTTACAAATGTAAGAGACGGAGGAAATGAAATTTAAAAGACTGTCATCCATTCACTGAACGATCTCGGCAAGCGTTGTTTTCCCTTGAAGATTGTCAAAAAAAGATTGCCAGAATCTAAAAAAAAAAACCGGAAACGGGTTAATTAGAAACAAGAAATCAGCAGAAAACGGCTTCAGACTTAAGCAAATCTGATTCTAATTTCATAAGTATTCCCTAAAACCGTAATTTCGTCTAACCGTAATGTACATAACTGTGTACAAACGTGAACCGAAAGTAATCCTCAGCGGCTCGTAAAAATTTAACACAACAACACCCCTGCGCGTAATTACACGGAGTGATAACGTTTCTACGGATCTCTACACGTGCGGGGACGGAGCTTGATAACTGTTACTGGTGCGAATAAAGAAACGTTTAATTAGGTTTGAACAGGAAATAATTTGCAGTTTAAGATAAAAATGGACAGTGTAGTAAAGATTTTTTTTCAAATCAACAAGTCAATTACTTCTTTTTACGCGAGTACCAAGGGTTATGTTTTTCGCGCGTATCTTTTATGTATGTTCGTACGTTTGTTTGTTTGTAAATTTCTTTATTACCTCGTACCTTCCAAACGGATGGATGGACGACTTTTGAGGTACCGTAAGATTCATTTCAAATACCCAAGTGTTCATAGACAAGTTAAAAAAAATCAATATGGCGGATTTTTGGCGCTAAATTGTAACTCGTTATTTTTTTTTACCAAAACTATGGAGATTACAAAAATATATTTGAGCCATATGTTTAAATTCAGTAAACAGTCTTCGTTCATAGAAGTTTTGTAGTTGGATTTTTAGATTTTTCTAATTTGCGACTTGTTGTCATTATATCGTAAAAAATTGGAGTAACTTGGAGTGATAACGTATTTACGGATTCCTACACGTGTCGGGACTTAGGTAAATTAGTTTTTGTATTTAGTTTATTAATTTTCTTGCTAAGTGTAGTTATCTGCGCTATTAAACAATTTATGTACACACCTCATCATCAGCCCAGCCTTTTCTTGCCTACCAGATCTCAACAACCAAACGGTAGGTACTTCTTGACAAGACTGCCAAATATCTTCAAATGACAGCCAGGACCAATAGTTTAACGTGCTTTCCAAGGCTCGGAGGAGACTCGGTATGTGAAGATGGTCGCCCACCTTTGCAAGCGACCTTTGCAAGCGTTGCTTAACCTAGAAGATTGACACGTGCAGCTATTATTTTTTAGCCAAGAACTTCTCTAGACACCTATATAATTAAATTAACATTTAACAAAAACTTCCCTTCGTCCTCTAGCCTTACCTAGACAAGAAACACGTAGAAGCGTTTAAACACGAGCAATTTTATTGGGACCGGTTCGTTACTGAGCAACTTTTGTGAGACTCCCTACCTCCGCAAATTGCCCAGACGTGAGCTCACTGACTTATTAACCTAGACCATATATTGGATGTATCGGCTATTAGTCAGCAGAATCGGTTTTGGGGCTATTTCTGGGACTGGTGTATTGATGCGATGACACGGGGTTGCCGTTTTGCAAATCGGGAAAAAGGATCTGTGATACCTATCGGGTGTTACTAAACATATTTTGTTCGGTCGAGACTTCAAAACGTTTATTTACTTATTTTATTTATTTTTCTCAAACATGCTTGGAAATCTGAGCAATATTTTGACATTCTTCTTGGAGATACAAGCCAAATACATACATGCGAGCAGCAGCCGGCAAAAAATTTATGAAAGTCCTTATCTGTCGTCTTTACCGGTCAAATACATTACATAGTAAACTCATATCTGTCGAGTAATTTAAAAATGGAACGATCTTTTACTCCGAAACATGGTAACCGAGGACGAAACTATCAAATGATTTATTTAAATTTCAAACTGGCTTGCAAATAGAAAGCTGTTTATTAAAAAAAATAACAAATTAATAGTTTAACGCGGGAAAAAAATATGGTCGTTCGTTGTTCGTCATTGATTTTGAAATGTAATTGTATGTCAAACAAAAAATTCTGCGTAAGTACTTACTACTAAGTTTTAATTTCCACGCATTATTTGAGAAAAGTACTATACAAGCCTTGCCCAGAACTAGGCATTTGGACTTACGTATGTGTGCCACGTTTATGCCTCGGCCAACATTTACACGTTCGTCCATCAATGGCTCTTTTGCTGGCCGCTGCAGTAATGTACTATATTTTATTAGGGACAACAAACAGCAGATGCAATCTCAACACTTAGTCAATAGGAGTAGCATATACACAACTAACGATAAAGACTTAGCATTTCATCATCATCAGCCTAGGCAGCTAGCACTAGGAGAGGCCTATATTCTGCAGTTGACTGCTTCTCCACTAGGTCTCTCCAAGTGGGCTCCATTCAACGATTTCCAGCAACATGTGCATAAGCAAGAGTGAACAGGTATCTTCTGGGCACTCTCGCTTTATCGTAGCCCTCATCCATCGCTTTCCATCAGGCGTGATTGTGGTCGAGAGCAAGCCCATTACTTAAAAATAAAACATGTGGTACATATCTATAAATAAGTGCGTTAGAAATAAGTCCATATAATATGCGAATATTACCCGCCTCTGTGACAAAAGCGTATTGCGCTTATCGCCATAGGTCATAAATCCGTCTACCACGACACACACATACATTCACAAAATTCTTACCCTCAAAGTCACAGTCAAGTTATTTCGACTAAACCACTAAAGGAACACAGAAAGACAGAAGAAAATTTTGAATACAGCTTGAAATATTATAGTGACTCTAGTTGACCATTCGCAAAAGGCGATATGGAGGGATTCTTATGGATAAGAACGGACAAGGAACTCCATAGATCTTTAAAAATACAATTTTTACAATATTTTTGTACACATCAATCAACTGATAGTGTATATGTCTCTGGAAAATGGCAAACGCAGTAAGATTGTAAAATTTCGCGTGGAATTGTAAACTATTTTTTCTAAATAAGACACGGATGTATTGGAAACTATAAAATTTGGATATATTATAAACAAAACGATTTTTCCATAACATATCGCGAAATAATAATCTGGTCAAGATTTTTTACAATCTTGCGGAGTCAGCCATTTTCCGGTGACTGTATAATTATACAAATTTTAATATTGTTAAACTAAATCGCTATACATCTTCAACACAGCACTCAAACATACCGTTCACCCCATCCAGTAGGACCATACCTACCGCACAGTGAACACATATCAGGATTACAAAGGATTTCCCCACAAATGAATCGTTTACCTGCCCGGACCGACCTATGTACCGCAGTAATCCTCGATGGATGCTTCGAACAATTTGGAACTTGGAAGATGGAGGATGGGAACCCAATTGCGTGAGGCAATCACAGTCACAATCTGAAAGGGATTGTGATTTGAAGATTTAGATTTTTGTGACTGTAAATCAGAATGCTAAAAGTACATGACAGATTGATTTCGACTGATGAACATAGACCTCCCAAGTATGTTTCAAATATTATTGGGAGGCCTATGACATTTTTCTAACCGCTGGCGATCAGCGAGTAGCTAGTAAAGCTTCGAACTCGAAACAAGTTGGCGAGCAGCGAGTAGCGATTGAAAATTTTCGATAGTTTTGACGACTTTACTCGCAAAACTCGTTCGGCCATTCTCGCTGAGCGGGCAAAACTCACCAACCAGCGTAATTTCTACCTACAGTGCGGACTACGTAGAAATGACCGCTGGTTGGTGAGTTCTGCCCGCCCAGCGAGAATTGCCGAGCGAGTATCTCTGAGCGAGTTCAATCTTTGATAGCTCTTGTCGCTGCGATCAACTTGAGGTAAGAGCCGCTCGCAGTGTGAACAGCCAGCTATCGACTATGCATTTGTTTCTTTCTTTTCTCAGCGAGGAAATAGTCGAAAGCTAATCGACGATTTAAATGACGCTGTCATCATCATGTGCCTAGCCCTTTCCCAACGCGGAATCATATTCTAGTCTAACTAGTTGCAACTGGATACCAGTTACAAAGATGTACATGGGGTAGTTGCTTAGGTGATTTAAACAACACAGTTACTAGATCATACGATGCCCCTGTGTGTGTATGATTTTTAGTCTTCTGACAACTCATAATGACCCACCTCAAACTTCACCTAAACTTCCCATCTCATAAAACTCATTCATACTCACACTCCTTCTCTTTTCTTGCGGTACGATTGTGGAACTCACTCCCATCTAACAGACGAAAAGTAAAAATATTTATATTTTCAAAAAAGCTGTCAAAGGGCACTATCTCTCTTCAACACTATAGTATGTTATATTAAAGGTATGTATTATTTCATTATAATTATGTATTTATGTAAATCTATTTCTGTATATTTGTTTGTATGTTTATTATATTTTAATGTATTTATTAGTAGATTAGTTAAGTCTATTTTTAGTTTCCTTCTTTGTTTCTACACACTGGGTCTATGTTTCTTTTCCTACTCTCCTGTCGCAGGTCTGCTGGAAGAAATTTCATGTGAAATAAGCAGTACCTTTGTACTCTTTGTTCCTGTATACATTTTTTTTTTTTTTAATTTCTTTTGTGTACATAAATAAAAAAAAAACTTGTGAGGTGTCAAGGGACACCCAGATGGAGCGAAGTTCCTTTTATTTATTATGTACAAAAATCCTGTATACACTCAACAAAAACACATTAGTATCTAATATCCTATGAATTTCGATTCTGACTTTGACTTCTGACTTTGACTTCTGACTTTGATTTCTGACTTTGACTTCTGACTTTGACTTCTGACTTTGACTTCTGACTTTGACTTCTGACTTTGACTTCTGACTTCTGACTTTGACTTCTGACTTTGACTTTTGACTTTGACTTCTGACTTTGACTTCTGATTTTGACTTCTGACTTTGACTTCTGACTTTGACTTCTGACTTTGACTTCTGACTTTGACTTCTGACTTTGACTTCTGACTTTGACTTCTGACTTTGACTTCTGACTTTGACTTCTGACTTTGACTTCTGACTTTGACTTCTGACTTTTAAATTAAAAAAAAATAATTAAAATTCATTTATTTCAGGTAAGACCCATATCATACAACATACACTTTATAAACTTGCTGCCAATCACATTCAGTTTAAGAATAGTTTAGTCTCTTATATGCGACACTATATGTAACTTGTCTGTCACAACAGTGCCGCATATAAGGACAGTCCAGTCTATTCGCTATCATTTTCAGAACGGTGTTGGAGCTGGCCCGCACTCTACGCTCAAGTGATGCGCAGCGCTTCCACATGGTCGCATAGAAACAGTCTGTGCGTGCCAAAGCGAACATACCTGAAGCGCTGCAATAGCGAGGCAGCCCCAAAACCGCCCTGAAAGCGTTATTAAATTGGACATGAAGGGTACTGTATTGTTTCTGCGTGTAATTAGCCCACAGGCTGCAGGTGAACATAGACGTGCAATATGCTCGGAAAAGAGTTATTTTCACGTCATCCGAGCACCGCGCGAACCTGCGGGCCAACATGTTGGCTCTCTTAGATACAGCCCTTCGTTCCCGTTCCATGTCAGCATGATCTCTGAGGCCAGCCGTGACTATATTATGCCCTAGATATTTAAACTGATGAACCCTCTCTAAGGGTACATTGTTAAGATGGACATGTGGCAGTTTGTCCGGGCATCTCGCCCCGCCGGCCTCAAAGACCATGAACTGACTTTTCCTAATATTATATACAAGTCCATGTTTAACAGCGTAACCCTCACATGTCGCTATCAGCCTCCTCAGGCCACAGATTGACGCGCTCAGCAGAACCATGTCGTCCGCATAGCTTAGGTTATTGACACATTTGTGTTATCTACATGGCAGCCGACATGCTGACTGCTCAGCGCGACGATCAGCACATCCATATAAAGGTTGAATAGCGTTGGAGAGGTCAGTCCACCCTGTCTCACACCGCATTCCAAGCGATATGGCTCCGACATTGCCCCCGCCCATCTGACTCTGTTGACTTGGTTCATATACCAGTACTTGAGTATGGTAACCAATTCTTGTGGCACGGCGGTACTCTCAAGTTTTTCCCACAACAGATCATACGCCACCAGATCAAAAGCCCTGGACAGGTCGAGGAAGCATGCATATACCGGGGTTTTACGGTCATTATAGTATCTGACGGTATGCTTAAGACACAGTATGGCACTTTCCGTCGATAAATGCGGTCTAAATCCAAACTGGTTATCGTGCAGAGATATATATTTACTTAACTGTGTATTAAGCAAACCGTCTAACACCTTCGCTATGACCGTAGCCAGAGAAATGGGCCGGTAGTTGGTTTTATCAGCTATGTCACCGGTTTTATCTTTGACTACTGGTACAACCACTGTTTTCATGAGATCCGGCGGAAGGTAAGAGTGGCTCACACATAGCGAGTAGAACATTGCTAATACTCTTTTTATATGTGGGCCAGCGACTTAGACTTCTGACTTTGACTTCTGACTTTGACTTCTGACTTTGACTTCTGACTTTGACTTCTGACTTTGACTTCTGACTTTGACTTCTGACTTTGACTTCTGACTTTGACTTCTGACTTTGACTTCTGACTTTGACTTCTGACTTTGACTTCTGACTTTGACTTCTGACTTTGACTTCTGACTTTGACTTCTGACTTTGACTTCTGACTTTGACTTCTGACTTTGACTTCTGACTTTGACTTCTGACTTTGACTTCTGACTTTGACTTCTGACTTTGACTTCTGACTTTGACTTCTGACTTTGACTTCTGACTTTGACTTCTGACTTTGACTTCTGACTTTGACTTCTGACTTTGACTTCTGACTTTGACTTCTGACTTTGACTTCTGACTTTGACTTCTGACTTTGACTTCTGACTTTGACTTCTGACTTTGACTTCTGACTTTGACTTCTGACTTTGACTTCTGACTTTGACTTCTGACTTTGACTTCTGACTTTGACTTCTGACTTTGACTTATGGTTTTGACTTCTGACTTTGACTTATGATTTTGACTTCTGACTTTGACTTCAGTTAGACATAATATACCCTCGCGCACTTTTTATTAAGTACTTCAATTATGCACTTCATTATTTTTATGTACCACTAATAGTTTTTACAGCGCCCGCTAAATAATTAATGTTATTCAAACAATTTTGCTACTTTAGGTTAATTACACTGTTGCAATTTTCTTAAGGATCTCTTTTTTTTAAATATTATATAGCCTTTGTTCATCAGAGATAATGTAGCATTCTACACATGAAAGGAGTTGTTGACACGCCAATCACTGCATATTATAAAACAAAGTCCTCCGCCGCGACTGTCTGTCTATTCGCGATAAACTCAAAAAGTACTGCACCGATTTTCATGCTGTTTTCATCAATGGATAGAGTGGTTTTCGAGGAAAGTTTTAGTATATAATTTGTCATGCATGCGGAGCCGCGGGCATCAGTTAGTGTATGTATGTAGTTTGTAAACGGATTCCGTATTCGTGGAACTACTTAATAGATTACATGTTCAGGGAAATTTTCGCTGTTAAGCTTCTTTAAGATGTCGCTCGGTTCACTCGTATGCTATCCAATATTTACATTTCTAAGAAAAAGGTAGTAGCCAATTTTATTTCAAACGTACGCGGGTTATTGTGGAAAGAAAGTGGTTTAACAGAAGTTGGTTAGGCGTGTATTCACATATCCCTATTTTAGAAATGTTTTTCGGGGACCCATGAAACTTTAAAATCTTCAGAGCTACCAGAATAGCAAGCTGTTAATTTTTGCGTAATAGTTTTTTTTTTAATATTGCTGCACTTGCTGAGATAGCAGCATTTTAGTCCTAGCATAGATATTTTTATAATAATTATTGTTTATAATCCCTTAATTTTATTTTTTTGCTTGTCCTGTGCGAGTCTCAAATTAACATGTGTATTTTGTTCTTCTTTGCTTTTGTTTTCGTTGGCTTTTTATTCTAATAAATAATTTGATAGTGTAAATTATTGAATATAAGACATTTGTATAACCATGACTGATATAAATTAATGGGTAAAATTGAAAAATTCTTCATTAATTAATAGTAATAAGTGTACGTAAGATATTTGCACGCCATGAGAAATGGCAATGTCGTGAGCCATCCTAATTCAAGATCTTGTATGCATTTATTATTTTAATTTTGTATGTATACCTACTTACATAATGATTGAGCAAATAAAATTTCTTATTCTTTTTTTTTTATTCTCGGTTTCCTGGAGACCCGGTTCTTTGGTAGGCGTACGAAGGGCCGAAACCAACTCGCAGAGGCCCCGTTAGACATTTCAAATGTAATGGGGCACCAATAAATTCTTATTCTTATTGGCCTCAATAACTCGAATGCATAATAACCTAACTCTCATCTCTGAAAACAATTTATTAGATGGGCACTGAACACTGACATTCATTTTACAACATGATAGTCGCACATTACAGTTTACGCTCGGCCATTGTGTTGTCTAAAAGCTCATTCGGCCATTCCGCAGTTCAGAAGCTACGGACCCCTAAAACGTATACCAAAACATACAGGCTCTAATAATACCATAGGGATCTACACTTAATCGCTACATCGAGGACTTAAGCACCCAATCAGGGGAGTTGGGCCGAAGGGACGATATGATTATATCGACGTGCCCTTCAGATTCTGCCTACTTATGCTGGGTTTCACAAAATATGGGTAAGTATGGTTTTTTAACCGAATTAAGAAGTCTACCGTTGGTACTCATATGATTTTATTTATGACTAGCTGAACTTCGTTCCGCCACACAGTCGATTCTTTAATTTTTTAGTTTTTTTTTTTTTTTTTCTAAAATAAAGGTAGCCTAAGTTACTCCTTATTACATCAGCTACCTGCCAATAAAAGTCCCGTCAAAATCGGTCCAGCCATTTCAGAGATTAGCTGGAACAAACAGACAGACAGACCGACAAAAATTGTAAAAACTGTTATTTTGGTGTACCTATGTACCGTATATGTTCATATAATAATATACATGTAGTAAAAAACGGTTATTTCAATATTACAAACAGACACTCCAATTTTATTTATATGTGTTTATATGTGTATATGTGTGTGTGTATGTGTATAGATTTTTTTTCCTTGCTATGTAGAGGTTTCTGGTGTGTCTATATAATTTATTTGTACATTTACGAGTGCTGTTTAATTATTCAGAACGTACGTACTTTATATAATTTTTGCTGTAGTATACCGCGTGTATCTGACATCGACGCACAAACGATTTCCATGGGTCCGGGGCATGATTCTGGACACCCTAGACTTAGAATTTTTTGTCGGCTTTTTTCTCATTTTTTTTATTTTTTTCAAGGGTTTTTTTACTTTAGACTGCTCATAATCGTTATTCTGACCTAACCCAATGAGATTTTTAATAAAAAAATAATTAATTAACTACTTTCACTAAAAAGAGCAATCTGAATAAAGCCACAAATAGATTTCAGCTCAGCTGAGCTGATACTTTGTGGTACTCTTGAAAAAAATTAGAAAAGAACCGACGAAAAATTCCAACACTGGGGTGTCCAGAATCATGCCCTGGACCCATGGAAATCGTTTGTGCGTCGATGTCAGATACACGCGGTAGACTACATTATTGAATTCAGGACTAAACCAAAAAATCAAGATTTACAGTAAGTGCCGGCTGTCTCTGGTACCCCTGCCTGTTTTAAAGTTCAATATGTTCTATTTACGCTTGTCTACCGCTTTAAAAAAACCGACTAAGTACGAGTCGGACTCGCGCACCGAGGGTTCCGTACAAACCTGTAGATATTTAAGTAAAAGTTTACCCATCACGACAATCGCGTGGCTAAAATTTAAGATTTTCGAAATTTTCCCTTTATTTGTGTTATAAATGCTTCATGCCGAATTTCAAGATTCTAGGACGACTGGAAGTACCCTTTAGGTTTTGATTCCCTTGCCAGTAATGGCAAATATTTTGGAAATATGCAGCTGAAATTGCCGTTTCTTTTGATTTATTGGCTTAGAAGTTTGATATTTTCACAGCTCTAAGAGACAATAGACTTGAGTATTTGATATAAATTCCAGCTTCCTGAGAAAAAGAAGGACGGACAACAAAGTGATCCTATAAGGGTTCCATTTTTTCCTTTCAAGGTACGGAACCCTAAAAAATATAATAAAACAATACACCCCCTCTGATAAGTGACAATGGTCACGTAACAGACCGGACAGCACCCTAATATAAAACATAACCTGCGAAAAATAATCAAAATTAATCACACAAACTACGGGAACAAACCGGAAACAATTAGTGACATGGACACGATATATTATACGGTGCCGTAACCGGCCCGTTCGCACGAGTAATGCTCTTGTGTCCATCACGGTCAACTCGTAAAACATGGTTATGGACTCGCAAATTGAAGGGGCTTCCTTGTTCCTTCCTAGTGACCCTAGGTGGGGTTGCCAATGAGGAGTTTATGTTGTCTTTGTTTGCGAGTGTTAAATTTATTTAGGAGTTTAATTTTTGTTATTTTTATTGCCGTTCGTTAAGTATTTTAAGTTAAAAACACGAAACTACCTTAGTGTTCAATAGACTTGTCCACTGAAAAAATCTGATTAATCCGTCAGATAGATTATCAAAAAAATATTAGACCCGTTTTTTTTTTCTTTTGTTACGTAAACCAAATTTGACGAAGTTAAGACGCTTTTAAAATTCTCAATACGCCACGCCGTGGTATAATTTTTAGTGCGTTCTGACGTCTCGAGCCCCCACTCCCGAGTTTCGATGCTTATTGTCTTTGTATACGTTTATTTACAAAAACAAAAAATACGTGTCGAATATTTTTCAATGCTCTAACTGACGAACTAAATAGATTTGCAATTTATTGATGATGGAAACTAGTCTATTGCCTGCAGGGTTGTGGAATTTGTTCGAAAGAGTCACAGCAGCCCTGGAATGCATAGGGTTTAGTCAGGAAAACTCTGACACTCCTTTGCGCTCTGCCCAGAGTCGAAGGGTCATTTGATGATTTCCCATACTTAAAAAAGGTGTCCAATTGCAGGTTTTTAATACCAAAACCGGCCCTTTCTCACAAGTTATGCTAATGCTTATATTGTCTTGGTATCTTTGTGGCCATAAATTGAGTAATTTGAGTTAAGAACGCATAACTCTAGGTGAAACATTTTGACAGGTTTCAAGGTAGAGTTTGAGAAATACTGAACTTAAAATGCATAATTCAGAAATTGGGGGACAGTTGCGAATCACCAACCTTATTTATTTAATACTTTACGCACACAAATGTACAGAGGCGGACTTAATGCCATAGGCATTCTCTACCAGTCAACCTTTGGGTAATGCAGAGAAAAATAGTGGTAGGTGCAATATATAAAGATAAAGAGAAACCAGAAACACGATTATTAGTAAAATTAATACAAAGATAAATAAATTATACGTATAAACTATACATACAATAAAATACTATTACATAATATTGGTACTCAAATTAATAAACTAATACACGATTATACTTGAACAGTTTATGCAAACAAAAATTAGCGCTGTGACGATACTACTGCCAACCAACTAACCTTAGTGAACCTTCTAGGCACCTGCCTAGAAGATAAGCAACTAGAGTGTTAGTTTTCCCATTTATTTAATGGTTATTGTAAGCATAATTAGTATTGCAGCAACTATATCGGTATTTCGTGAAAGTAGGTACAGAATTTTTTCCACCGAAAAAATATCAACGGGGAAGGCTCTGGCGAAGATTTCAACACTAGATGAACTTGATTCGAAGGAGGAGGTCAAATGTGAGTGGGAAACCTCACACCCTAACCACCGCAACAGAAGAAGACGCCCCACGCGTAAGGAGTCGCAGAGCGATTCCCGGCCACCGTAGGCGCGGTCCTGACGGCAAGCGTTGTGTGGCTCGCTGTCCGATCAGAACCAGGCCCGGGTCGATGACGGTGCGTTGTGTTTGACGCGCGCCTCAAAAAGATGTCAGCATAGTAGACGGAGCACGCCAGGGCCAGTGCCTGCCAGGGCTGTGGAATTTGTTCGAAAGAGTCACGGCGGCCCTGAAATGCAAAGGGCTCTAGGAGGAACACGGATGGGTTTTAAGCTGTAAGAGTTTGACACTCCCTTCTGCGTCGCCCTAAGCGGTAGGAGTTATTTGATGATTTCCCATTCATAAAAAAATGAACTTGGTTGGGTCATGCAACATTAGAACTTAGTTGCTTACAGCTGTAAGAACTCATGAGAATGAAAGGAAACAAACCCAGGTGCACTGTATTATAAACGGTTTTATACAACCACTTCTCCCATAAATCAGGGAATTCCCACTATAATAGGCAACCCATTCCCTACCGCCTACTATTGAACTACGGACGAAGGTTGTAACAATTGCATGATGATGGCCCATGATGGCCGCAGATTTGTCCGCCGAGGGGAAACTGGCTGCGTATTATATAATTTAGCCACACACTAGGAAATTGAATTCGTTGGTCGAGAACTGAATCCAGTGATGCGGGTGCTTGTTGACCCACATGTGATGTACTTTCTGATTTACGTGGGAAGTTTTCGGATGAGAGTAGTTTGTTTGTTTTGTCGAAGATATATACAGATGTTGGGTTTTTGTCGTGAGATAGTCGTATGAAGGCTTCGGTTTGACTGTTTGTATCCTATCTGAAATAGGTGTTGCAGTTTTGGAACGCAAACGACATTCGGAGAATTTGAGTAAGAGTCTGACACTTCCGCTCCGCCCAGAGCGGAAGGAATCTTTAAAATTTTATAATTTCCCATTTAAAAAAAAGCTACGATAGGTATTTTTGCATGAGTGGGGAGTATGAGATTTCTCTCCGAAGTTGTTTCGAACGAAAACAGCAGAGCAATTCTTTAAAAAATACCGTAAAAGATTGAGTGAGTTTGAAGTAAACCATCATTCCTCCTTGGTTGCCTTTGGATAGTTTTATAACTTGCCAACCATTAGCAAGCCAAAACCAAATATGAGGACATTCTCATGGTCCACATGGATTAAATATGTGTGTGTGGGTGTGTGAAAATTAAAAAAATTAAAAAAAATACCGTAAAAGATTGAGTGAGTTTGAAGTAAACCATCAGTCCTCCTTGGTTGCCTTTGGATAGTTTTATAACTTGCCAACCATTAGCAAGCCAAAACCAAATATGAGGACATTCTCATGGTCCACATGGATTATATATGTGTGTGTGGGTGTGTGAAAATTAAAAAAAATAAAAAAAATACCGTAAAAGATTGAGTGAGTTTGAAGTAAACCATCAGTCCTCCTTGGTTGCCTTTGGATAGTTTTATAACTTGCCAACCATTAGCAAGCCAAAACCAAATATGAGGACATTCTCATGGTCCACATGGATTATATATGTGTGTGTGGGTGTGTGAAAATTAAAAAAATTAAAAAAAATACCGTAAAAGATTGAGTGAGTTTGAAGTAAACCATCAGTCCTCCTTGGTTGCCTTTGGATAGTTTTATAACTTGCCAACCATTAGCAAGCCAAAACCAAATATGAGGACATTCTCATGGTCCACATGGATTATATATGTGTGTGTGGGTGTGTGAAAATTAAAAAAAATAAAAAAAATACCGTAAAAGATTGAGTGAGTTTGAAGTAAACCATCAGTCCTCCTTGGTTGCCTTTGGATAGTTTTATAACTTGCCAACCATTAGCAAGCCAAAACCAAATATGAGGACATTCTCATGGTCCACATGGATTATATATGTGTGTGTGGGTGTGTGAAAATTTAAATGATTGTTAATTGTTGAATTGATGTAATAAAACATCATATTTTTAGTTTATTATTTAAGCATTATATTATGTATTTCTTTGGTATTATATAAACTATTTTTTGTATATTTTTTCCCGTAGCTAAAATTTGTAATAAATTTTATATATTTGCTGTACACCTACCACCTGTATCTTTTGTAACTCAAGCGTTGACTGGTAGAGAATAATTTGTTGCATTAAGTCCACCTATTTACCGCTATTGTATATGAAGTTTAAATAAATAAATGATTAAATTGAAGACAAACAAAAATGTCGCCGAAAAATTGGCCCAATAAAATACGGACCTCCCAACAAAAAGCCAATAAAGATTAAAGTAAAAAGTACTGTAGAAGCCACGTACCGCAGGAACCCATTTCAATCAGTAATATTTCTAAAGCAAGTTGAAACTAAAAAGTCACGCATCAGCTATTACCGCGGCATTGCTCGGAGTTAGGAAAAGGGAAACTTTTACTTCGAAAGAACTGGTTTTACTTAAGATTATTGCAATATTCTGATATGGTGGTCTTGTAATATTGGTCGAGATATTCGGTGTATTTGGTTTTATAAAAAATGGGTATTAGAGTTTAATTTTGAAAACGATATAAAAATGACCAGATATTCTGCGTTAAAAGAATGTTAAATAACTAATGGCACGTTTACATTTAAGTCTGTTACCGAATACGGCGACCGTATTCATTTAAGATGTATCATATAGAGCCATAACAGATGAAGATTATATTTGTACAGAATCTTCTATCTATCTTCTCTAAGTATCATCGAAAAGCAAACATTCACTTTTCACGAAATCTCTAAAACGACTTGACCTAAATAATTAAATTTAACGCAGTGGTAGATTATGAGCAGGAGACGACAGCTAAGAAAAAAATATCCTATTTAAAGGGTATCATGGGGGCGAAATTTGAATGGAGAAAGCGGATGGCCCAGCAAAGTGGGAACAGTCAGTATTCTAATCAAATGTATAAAAAAAATCTAAAATAGTTTGAGGGGTGCACCAAGAGGGTCTTAAAGAAAAATCATATTAAATCATACCCGTAGTTCACGTAGACATATCATGCTAATAGACAACTGGAAATGTGTTCTGTTCTGTCTCTGGTACCAGAAAGTCGTAATTAATGCCAGGTCCTGACATGGCTTGATATGACAATGATACTTTTTTTTGTTACCTAAATAATTTGTGTTACTTATTTTATTTTTGTATGTCGTGGATAACGATATTATTTAATAATTCGTTGCTGATTTGAGTATTGTAGTACTAAGGTAGTGGTAATCGCCGTGACGACAGTTGTCAGTTGTAATGGCGGCACGTGGACAGAGTCCTGTTGGTGAGTGAGGACTTTGCCGAGCGCACTTGCCGAGCGGCTCGAGACACCAACCAGGACACTTCTCCAGAACGAAACCGTCGGTTTTCCTATTAAAACTGTGTTTAACCGACTTCTTTAATCATGTTATAAATGCGAGTTCTTCTAACTCAACAGACAGATGAGTTGTTGGGATGTTTGTGCCGCCACTTCTTTTTTACAGCTAACACACTAGGAAGTGGTGACGGCAGGCGTTTTTGGGGGACTGTCTATTTATTTGTAAGTTATGACGTTCAAAAAGTACTGGCACTCAGCCACAATTAATAAAGTAAGGTTAGTACTGTTGAGTGTTATTATTCTACAACTATGCCGATACTACCGAACGTAAACGATGATAAATTTTTTGTATATCATTTCGAGCAGAATACGTACTTTTTATTTTCTTTCAATATGCAAACGCAACGCTGGTTGCATTGCAATTGTATATTTTGCACTTAGTGAGATGGACAAGTATGAGACTACAAAAACTTATTAAATTCTAATACCATACATTTCCAATCCAAATCCACTCATCAATGAGTTAATTTATAGCCAAAAACTCTACATCTACCGATCTAAACCCGTTGGTTCAGACAAGTTTTCAATATCTAAATGGAAGTCGGTCTGCATAAAACACTTACCTAAATGGTTTACAGGTTAGCGGCATGTTTATTGAGAATACAAACATATACACTAGGGCTGGGAGGCGTTCAGGTGAGTCTAAGCATATTAAAATTTTCAATGCTATAAAAGAATGTGCGTCTTAACTTTTCTTGTCGGTGTTACTGAAAAACTTAATTGTTTTCTTCTGCTACGCTAGTTACGCTTTCTTTTTAAAAGAAGTGTACTTCTTCTTTAAAAAAAAAGCGTAACCACAAACACAGAAGAATGACCAAAGTTCTGAAACCACATTTTTGCATCTTGCATTATTCAACTTCAAATCTTTCACACACATAACAGATAAACTGTGGGAAATAACTAGATCATTTCAGTCAACAGACGGACCGTAGACAGGCATTCAAAGCGTAGAAGGACTGCATCACCTTTTAAAAACTAGAAGAATGATAAACTGGCAATTGGCTTTGTGTTCATCCTTACTCCAAACTAAAAGCTAATACTGCACGCTGGTCGCGCCCGACGCCCGACGTGACGAGCGTGGGTAGCTTACAAGCCTGCCACACATTCCCAACCACTGCAACTCCTGAAAGCCAGAATCGGCAGTGGCGACCACCAGAAAAACGCCGAGCCAATGAAGCCCGACGAGTCCCGGAGAAACGATTCAACTGTAGGTATTGATGTAATCAGAAAAGTACAGCGGAAGAGTAGGAAAAAATAAATATAATTTCCACTTTCCTCCTTATCAAGCAGGAGACAGAATAGAGCTAGGCCAATAGGCACCAAGGGGCATGTACAACTGGGTTAAGCCCAGTTACCAAGCACCACGGATTATATCAACACTGAAACTAATGGGTCTTAAATTGTGGGGATGGTTTATGTCCAGCAGTCATATTTATTGTTGTAATGATGACACCAGCTTTAAGTTCGGTTTTTCCCAACTTTTCAATAATGTACCAGCCCTGAATCAATACTGGCAATGTGCACCGAAACGAAATAAATAAAGCGGACGGACATAGCGGATATAGTTGGAAATTTGCAGCGCAGCTCGTATTTACATCATCGGGGCATCGCGAATTTGGGGAGAACTGTACCGAACTAGGTATGTAAGTATGGAGTTGAAGTACTTTATGCTCTGTTATTCGATTTAGTTTGGATAACTCTTGTAGGAGAAAGCGCAGATTTTCGCAGAATTACTGGCTGATGCGGGCGAAAAGTGAGTGAAGTAAGGAGCTACCACAAGATATACCGATAACCTAGTAAAAGATACAAGTGGTCAATGGGTAGATACACAGCAAATGTCTTTAGGCGACACTAGGGACATAAAGATAGAATAATATACATTATTGTAAACCAAAATCAGTACCGCAACTCTTTAAGACACACTTAATTTTAATTTGACGGGTGCGCTCTTTTCGTCGTGATGTCTCCTAGAGAAGCTTAAATGGACTTAAGGACTAAAATGACATGATAACCCTTTCGGTATGGGCACGCTATAAACACAATTTTACAGTTTCGTTTTTATTTTATACTAGCTGACCCGCGCAACTTCGTCTGCGTCACATTTTCCATTATTGCTCCGCTCTTATTTGTCTTAGTGTGTGTGTTTTTTTAATATATAGCCTATAACCTTCCTTTATAAATGGGCTATCTAACACTGAAAGAATTTTTCAAATCGGTCCAGAAGTTTTGGAGCCTATTCAATTCAAACAAACAAACAAATCTTTCATCTTTATAATAAATATTGTATAATGTATGTATGTAGATGTAGACTAGCCGTCCCCCGCGGCTTCGCTCCCGTCAACTGGCTACCCTGAAACTTTCTTATTTTCTTACTTTTTCTTTCATAAGAACCTTCTCCTGACAGTAACAACCACAAAAAAAAGAATTAACGAAATCGATTCAGCTGTACTCGAGATTTGCGCTTAGCAACACATTCAGCGATTCATTTTTATATTATATAAGAAGATTGTTGTTTTTTCATTTTTTATAATGTGTTTGTTGCATTTGTGTTGTGTTTTTCTATTCTATTCAAAAAATATAAAAGGGGTTAGTCTGCAGACCAATGTAGAATACTCATCAGTTGCAGTATTTCGGCTAAAATTATTTTAATGATTATAAACTCAGTTACCGGATGGGTGCAAAATATTTTTTGACAAGACTACTTGACAGTTTTTCACGATTCTATCTACCGGAAACGACTGGCAAAGATATACAAATGTCAAATATATTAAGGAAAAAAACCATGACGTCAACACAGATCCTGGTATCAAAAATATCAAAATACTCTGAACCGCAAAATTAGCACTCATCGTAATAGGCCACTAATAAAAACTAAGCCTCGTACTTGGGCGATGAAAATTTTGCAAAAAAAAAAAGTAAACAAAGCCATAACTCTTTTCCCTCAGATTTTACGATCGCCGGGCAAGACAGGCAAATGAAACACTTTTATTTTTGTTTCTTTTAGCCCTGAACTAACAAACTGTGGAAACTCGTAATGAACTCGTCATTGTATATTTTAGAAATGGCAATTTTTGTTAAAAGCAACATAAAGCTATTTGCTAAGGTCTCAGACACCAAGAAAGGTCCCGTTAGAAGTCAATACAAAAATCTTTTAACTGTCAGCAGCTATAAAACTGCACTACTTAGAAAAAGTGTTCTTTGCATGGGTCCAATTATATTTAATAAACTACCGGACAACATAAAAAATGACACCCTTCAACAATTTAAAAACAAACTCAAGGCATATTTGACTCAGAAATGTTACTATACAATAAGTGATTTTTTGAATGATCCTCTATTGTGACACTGCAATTACACCATGAGCACTGTATTATTGACATTAATTAATTATAATTGACATTAAGTTGCTATTATTGACATTTTAATTTGAAATTATTATATTAATTATTTTATTATGTATTGAAGTTTAAAATTTGATTTTGAAATTATTATATTAATTATTTTATTAGTGTACCAACTACATTTTAATTTGAAACGTATATTTGGTGTTCCTTAATATTTAAAGTTGAAACATATTTTGTTAAATTTTGCATGCCAATACTCAGGCAGAATGTGCACGGGCCAATATATTTTTTTACCAACCTTTGTTAAAATACCCACATTCTATGCGAATAAATGATTTGATTTGATTTTTTTTTGATTTGAAGTGTTTCGTCCCGGATTTTTTTCTTCTACGTTTGCACTAGAAGTGTGCATATGAGGGGTTAGAAGTTGTACGAGTTTTGTCATTATCATGTTCTTTGTGTTTAAGTAGATAGTATAGTAGTTTTATGACAGGTTATATGTATTCATATTATTATTTTTTTCTTTTTATGCTTATTTAATCCACATACGTCAACACTTGCTTACCTAAGTGTGTATTTTGTTTTAGTGTCATAGTGCTAGTAGCTAACAAGTGATAAATAATGCATATATATATTTTTTTTTTTTGTGTCATGTAAATTTTAGAAGGAATTTTGTATTTTGAATTAGGTACTTTGCATATTAATTATTGTAAAATTCTAGTTCCTAAAACGTAAAAAACAGTAACCAGTTGTGTTGCTGGGGAGTTTGTTGGTCACTTCTTCTCCACAGCTAAAACACTAGGAAGTGGTGACGGGCGGGCGTTTTGGGGGACTGTCTTTTGTAGAACTTGACGTTCAAAAAGTGCTGGCCCTCAGCCTAATTTGAATAAATGACTTTTGAATTTTGAATTAACTGTCATTTTCTTTTGTGATGCCTTTTTCCAAGTCTTCAACAGACTTGGAAAAAGGCATGACGAAAGCTCGGTCGTAGGTCGGCTTCTAGTCTAACCGGGTGCTGTTGTACACATTTATTTTTTCTTAGAGCTAATAGAAGTGTGCAAAGAGAGTATAAAGTCCCCTTTACCTTCACATATTTTAATGTTGGAGTGTAAATTTTGATGTTATATTTAGTTTTTTTTTTCTTGTCGATAAGGGAGGTTCCTCCGACCAACAGTTGTCGTGTCCAGTGGGCAACTGCTAACTAGCTGACCCGTGCAACGTCGTCTGCGTAACATTTTTTCATTACTGCTCCGCTCTTGTTGGTCTTAGCGTGATGATATATAGCCTTTAGCCTTCCTCGATAAATGGGCTATCTAACACTGAAAGAATTTTTCAAATCGGACCAGTAGTTCCTGAGATTAGCGCGTTCAAACAAACAAACAAACAAACTCTTCTGCTTTATAATATTATAGTATAGATATTATAAATCAGAAGAGTGTGTTTGTTTGAACGCGCTAATCTCAGGAACTACTGGTCCGATTTGAGTGTTAGATAGCCCATTTATCAAGGAAGGTTATAGGCTATATATCATCACGCTAAGACTAATCGGAGCGGAGCAATAATGGAAAATGTGACGCAGACGAAGTTGCGCGGGTCAGCTAGTAATTCATATTCGGACTGTTGTATATTATTTTCTAAACCACACGGAAAACTCTGATATCGCGATGCAGGTTTTCGTTCAGTAGTTTGTTGGTGGCGAGATACACGGGGTAGGGGTTATTTTTGTTGCCGTGCAAAATTCGCTTCATTAATTTTTTCTCGTGGTGTCATTAATGCCGCTACAGTTGTATGGGTTTTGTAAATTTTCTTGCTATTAATGCCAAAATAATGGCAGTCACCGATATTGATTACGAATCTTTGATAATGACCTTTCAGTCATGATAGGCATATCATAGCTTACTAGAGTGGTCAACTGTCGCTGGGAGCAGTCTTATATTGATAAGTACGAAATAATATTTTTATTTATTTTGTAACCGAAATCAGGATTTCCAGACTGTCATTTTCTCTCATGTTGCCTTTTCCCATCTTTGTTGAGGTCGGCTTCAAGTTTAATTGGGTGCTGCTGTATGCAATTTTTTTTTCATAGAGCTATAGAGTACGGAATAGGGTGTTTAGTCCGGCAAACCTCCATAGAGATGGGAGAATCCCCCGACTGCTCGATTAATCTGTCCAGTGGGCAAGTGCCCGCTATAGTTGATATACAGGCTCTTGTATATATTCAAATTGCACGGAAAACTAATACTGCGATACAGGATATCGTTAGAATTTCGCTGTAGGCGGGATGGATGGCTTAGCGGTCATTTTTGGCCGTACTTTCGCTTAGTTACTTTTTCCTCTGGCGGTATATATTATTGTTTTTTTTTAAAAAAAATGTTTTCATGATATTAATGACAATATAATTGAAATCACCGAACTGACTGGCAGGTGATAATTAAAGCTCACTAGAGCAGTCAAAGGTAGCTGAGAACAGTGTTTTATTATTTAATGTTTATTTGAACTTAAAACAGGCTTTCCAGAATATTGGCATTTTCTTTGGCCTTTTGCCCAACTGTGTTGAGGTCAGTTTCCAGCGACTAGATATCTTTCTCAATCCATTTGCTCGGTAACTTAACAGCCCCTGCCTTGTTAGACTTTCAGACTTCCGACCAGCTACAACGATTGACAAAAATCTACGAAAGCAGTGTAAATTACAAACGCACAGCAAATACCGCCACACTACAGGAAAAACAAGAAAACTCCCCACCACGATACTAACAAAATAATTACAAAGCCCATACCTCAAACAGCGCAAACGCCGGGTTAATTTAGCCGGAACTTTAAATAGAATATACGGCGAAACTGTAACTCGGTTAGATCGCACAATTTAGTGGGGCTGGGCTAATCTGCAGCATCTTGCGCATAAAGTAGCGGTGTACCGGCGCGGCGGGACACCTTCTGTGTTAAGGCTACCACAGACAGTTACGATGCGACGATAAGACAAAGGGTTATATCTATAACCCAATATCTATGACATTATCAAAAACAAGATCTCATGTTTTTGATTACAGATAGAATTATAATTTCTATTCAGATAGAAAAAAAAAACATGCTTGTATGTCTTTTCTTGTATGACACATGTTTAAGCAAATAAATATTATTTTATTTTATCTAAAAATGAGAAATGTACCTTTAACTCGAATGGAATATTCTGTCAATTGCAATAAAAAAGAGGAAAGACGAGCTTTTTGAGCGACTCGTTTAGAAAATTTAACTTATGAAATATCCATTTCTCTCTCATTCTGTTTGACGTGGAAAACATAATTTACAATAGATCATAACATTCAGTGTTGCCGGGTTAACCTGCAGCATCTTGCGCATAAAGTAGCGGTGTACATGCGCGGCGGGTCATCGTCTATGTTAAGGTTACCACAGACAGACGCGACGTGACAATTCGACAAAGAGATTTAATAGATATTGTTCTTAAATTACTGTACAGACAACAAAAATCTGTGACTTCTAACTAAATTGGGACGTTGGTAAAGTAGCTGCGGAAATATTTGTTCATATCTCTTCAAAATAAGAGCTCCTGGGCGTCGCATTTGGGAAACATACCTAACCTTTTTTTTTTTTCATTGAATTTTGTGTGCAAGAAGAATGTGCAGACTGTCGGCCTCACTAAATTGTTTGATCTAAACAATTTAGTGAGGCCGTCAGTCTGCAGCATCTTACACATAAAGTAGCGGTGTACTGTAAAACAGTTTGTATTAAGACTACCACATACAGGTGCGACGCGACTATACGTGAACTACGTATATACCAAGAAGAGTTTTCATAGAGATAGTTCATAAATTACTACAGTGGGATGATAGTTAAATTCCAATGATGCAGTTTTAGTTTTTATTAAAATCGGGGTCAAGACTCTTTTGAGATTTTTCGGTACTCCTCATTTCGAACTTGAAACATTCACAGTCTAAACTAACTGATTGGTCATCAAATATCCCTTATCCATTGTATTAAACATAAAATTCTCAAAAGAGCACATCAAAAAGAAAAACCTCATACACAAAGCAACAATCAAATAGGGATGTGCCGTCAAAACCGTCTACAATCCATAACTTGTTGCTGCAGGGACGACCCTAGGGATTTGCTCGACGCCGTGGATGTTCCTAAACATCCAACATACAACAAGTCTTTGTTTCCAGTTATCTTCACGATAACTCAGTTACGTTATTTGATTTTGTCGATGTTGATTTATTGAGTTTGTGACGGTGTTAGAAAATTTTCATTTGATTTTGAAAAATTCAGTGTTATGTGATACTAGCTGTCCCCCACGGCTTCGCTCCCATTTTAGCCGCATAGTTCCCATCCTCGTGGAATTTCCGGGATAAAAAATATCCTATGTCCTTTCTCAGGTCTCAAACTATATATGTACAATTTCATCCAAATCGGTTCAGTGGTTTAGGCATGAAGAAGAGAGACACAGACAGAGTTACTTTCGCATTTTTAATATTAGTACCTAGGGATTTAGGTGAATAATATACCTAAGGGTTTATAGGTTATCAAATAATGAAGTGTTTTATAAATAAACAAGCTTCTGCCCGTGACTTCAATGCGCGTATTCCGTTTTATCCGTTTCCGTAAAAAAAAACGGGAAAGCCCAAACACTCGCCAAAGAACCTACCTCTACATGCCAAATTTCAGCTACGACCAGTGGTTTTGGCTGTACGACGTCGGTCAGTCACTCAATCACTGAGCCACTTAGAAACTGCGGACGCAGACGGCACGGTTGGCGCAGTGGTTGAGCGATCGACTGCTGCGTCGCGTGTCGTGGGTTCGATTCCCGCACGGAACAAATATTTGTATGGCCTACAGATAGTTGTTCCGAGTCTGGCTGTTTGTGTATGTGCCTTTGTATGTTTGTAAGCGCACCCACGATATTGGAGAAATTCCTAGTGTGGGGCAACGTTTTACTTAAAAACGGAAGAATTTTATGATGGAGTTCAATTTGAGAATTACATAGGATACTAGCTGACTAGCGAAACTTCGTCTGCGTCACATTTTCCATGAATTCTCCGCTCCTATTTGTCTTATTGTGATGATATAGCCTATAGCCTTTCTCGATAAATAGGCTATCTAACACTGAAAGTATTTTCAAATTTTTCAAATGGGACCAGTAGTTCCTGAAAAACAAACAAACTCTTCAGCTTTATAATATTAGTATAAGTTATCTCGGGTTTTTAAAAAACCAATGGCGTGGTTGACCTAAATAAGTTTAGGATATTCTGTTTCGAATATCAAACGGACCATGAATCCAGCCGGAAGATTCCAAAATTTAACGGAAACATGGCTACGGTAAAATATAAAATTCTTCGATAGAAAAATGATCCTAAACTTCACAAGAAAAACCGTGAAAATAAAACAACCTAAAGTTTCCAGCGAATTTAAGTAAAATAATTCCAATCTTCGCTTCGGACCATCTCAGCCGAATCAAATTTTCCAATTTCAAAGTGTATCCGAGAACTATATTGGATTAAAAGCGGGCAGCCTAAAAAAATAATCCGGTAGGCAACAAAAGCTATCAGGATTCGGGCCGTTGCGATAGAAATCAGTCACTCCCGATTCCCTCCGGGTAACGTAACAAGCTTACCCTTAACCCTAGGGGTCCACTCTAGAATTATTAACGAATAATCACTTGGACTTAACACTGGACCTTCAACTCTATTAACACCACGTAAAGTTGAATTTTCCTCTTCTCTCGTAGTAAGTTTAAGCAAGTTGGTTTAGTAGTGACACACTTAGATACAACGTAATCCACGAGTTGTGACGATATTCTGAATCAATCTGTTTGAAGTAGTTTTACGTATCCAGTTAATGCTTGTAATTCCTAGTCTGTAGTCTCAAGGCGAATGTTCACAATTTCTGATATTATTTTACGAGTATCAGCCTTTGCATGATGTATTCGTAAGGTTAATACATATTTGTTTTAAGAGGGTAGTCCTTTCTGAACTTGCTCGATAACCTCGCCATTTGACGTAGGTGTGTTTTAATGTTATTATTTATTAAACAGCTACAACCAGTCTATTCTGTCGAAGTCTCTCCGTGTACACTCAGGTGGAGTGAACGACAAGTGAGCTGTCATTCCACCTTTTTTGTATGGTTTTACAGCTCACTTTGCCTAATTGTTTACTAAGACGTGTTTAGCCGGTCGATTCAGTAAACATGTCGAAGTTAAGGCTTGGGTGAAGTGATCACTAGGTGAACTGTCATTCCATCTTGATTACAAGGGTTGACAGCTTACTCCGTGATCACTCCAACCAAGCCTTCACTTCGACATGTTTACAGAATCGACCAGCTGGTCTGTTCTGTTGACATCTCACCGTGTTCACTTGGGTGGAGTGAACGACAAGTGAGCTGTCATTCCATCTTGTTTGTATGGTTTGACAGCTCACTTCGTGATCACTTCACTCACGCCTTCACTTCGACTTGTTTACAGAATTAAACATAATATTTTCAACTCCAAAAATCGTATGAATGGCTAAAAATCTCTCATATTGTTGTACTTATGTTACCAGCAATAATCTATTTGATTTGTAGGTATAACAAGTTTACGAGCCCTCGGCTATTAAGTAAAGCGTTTCCGCCATTTAAGTTTTACAGCTTGCGTGGGAAAATTGTCAGCTGATGAACCTACAACTTTGTGTTTGGGTTCATATAGCCTGTATATACATAGGTATATAGCTGAAGGTTTGTAGAACCTTTATGGGGATGGGTCGGTGAAAGAGTGGCGTGTTTTGTTATGTTTTTGGTAAAAGGCGATGGTGTAGCATATTATGAATTCACAAAAAATCTGCGATTTAGGGAAATGAAGAATTTAATTCTTGAGCTATTTTACTTTTGACATGTAAATGTCCTTCTATTTCCTTTTTTCCTTCGAGTGTGCATCTGTAAGGTCTTTTGCTGCAGTATTTGTCTACCATTAAGTCTATCCTTGCTTCATATCCATCAAATTTTCCAACATCATATTTATTTTTTGCAAATACTGTCTCATATTTTTCAATTAGTTTATTTATTTCCTTCTTTTATAACGTTTCTATTTTTATTTTAGTTTTTTTGTTGTGTTGTTTACCGATGCATTTTCAAAGAAAATTTTCCGTTACGTAGGTATACGGTTTTATTTTTCAAACGTTATCAGGTTTCGCAAAGTGTTATGTACCTACTACGGAGACCTACCTATGTGAAGAAAGGGTTAAATAGATAATCAGAATCCCAAACAAAGCTCCTGATAGTTTGAAACACACCGTTCCAATTTTAGTTACAGGATCAATACTTACCCAACTAAATGTACCCTAAACTTATTACATTCATCCCAGTTTTGTTGAATTTCCATAATCGTTCCTCGTTCTCTATAAACGGATAGATAACTCAGCATGCCGCCCCCGATATGAGTTTCGGCAGCATTGACCCAAAACCAATTGTACTAGATGTTGTCGTTTAACTTTTTCAATTTCACAGCGAAATTGGCCAGTCCACCTCCGACCCTCACTTATTAAAAACGAAACTGCGATAATGGAATGTTTCCACTTGAAATTAAAAACTTTATTGCCCTGTAAATCATTGGCGGCTATAGGTCGCGTGTGGACAAGATTTAGCGGCCAACAGACCCACGCCCTAAATTATCAACTCCAACACCCAACTTGCAGAAAAGTTCGAAACAAAAGTGATTCAACCTGTTTCGCAAGATGAAAATTCTCAACATTTCAGTGTATTTTATTGGGTGGCCGAAAATTGCACGCACCGTTTTGAGCATAAACAATTTCGTAACAAAAACGAAGTTTGTAACTGGGGGTGATATAAACAAGGGTACCTTTATCAGGGTCCTAATCGTGCAGTTTTTATTCCCCACAGAACATCAATTAGTTGCAGATGCCACTAGCTTTAGATTTTAGGAGGTGGCGAGGGTAATCCTCGCAAGTTATATAGGCGCCGACCAAGGACCGACCGCGGATGTAGAATAAAACTGGAATCTGAATTTATTTTATCTGTACGGAATATTCCGTGGGGAGATCCGATTCGGAAGCGACATTCGTAGGAAATAGACGAGGTACAGCGGCTCCGGCTGTAAAACTCTGTACTTTACAGGACCCGGCCGAATACGAGCAGATAGCTTAGAGGAATACGCGACTCATGTTATTAAGTTAGGCGACCTTTGAACCTGTCCAAGTACCGTTCAAAAGATCAACGGTCATATCATTCTGAAGATAAATGCTGCGATGGGATAGGCCAGCATTTAATGGGAAGAGCAGAATATTTTTAATGCCAAATTTAGGTCCATGAGAATAATTTGTCTGCTTCGAAGAGATATCGGATTCCCAGACTGTTTAATTCATCACTCCTCAAAATCAAGCAACGAGTTTCAGCTGGTTGATTCTAAAACTAACTTCACCGTGAAAACTTACGTGAAGCGAACTTGAATTGAGCTGTGAGTTCATCTGGAACAGTTGTTCTACTTTGTAAAGACTCTCTGAAAATATAAAGGTTAGTGAAGTGAGCTGTAAACCCCTAGCTTTAAAAGGAATGACAGCCAGTCAATTCAGTAAGCCTGTCCAAGTGAAGGCTTTGTAAAGTGATCACGAAATGAGCTGTCATTTCATCTTGATAACATGCATTTACAGCTTAATTTCGTTCGATCACTTCACCCTTCGTGAATCCTTCACTTCGCAATGCTTACAGAATCGAACGGCTGTTTCATAATCTTCACTTCAACCAAGTGACCAACCACGGTGAGGTGTTACAGAAAAGACAATTGACAGGTTAGAGATCGACAGTTCGCTTCACTTCGAGGTCACATTATACCCAATTCAAGCATAGTCAGATAAAGTAAAAACTACTGATCCAAACTGAATTACATTTTTACAGGACCAAATGGCAAGTATGCCGAATCTGACTGACATCCACCGAATTGAGAACCTCCTCTTTTGTTGGAAGTCGGTTAACCAAATCTGATCCAGTCCAAACCATATCTCTATCCAACCACGTAGCCTCTTCTATTAAATCTACGAACCAAAAGTGGCAGGTTAAAGGCGACTTATTAAAACGGTCGCTTTAAAATATGTCACGTTAGGGCGCCGGCCGCGTATAAATAATGTCTGGTGGCCGCCGGCGGGTGAGGCCGAGGTGTTACTGTGGATATACGTACCGTCTTCGTTTACTTACTGTGGATAAGGCGGACGGATCAAAGTACGTTCTTTGATCGTGATTGGGCTGTAAGTACTGGTAAAATTATTACTTATTTTCAGCTTGCTCTGTCAGCAGTGCAGGGCGAAGATCTTCGGCGGCGGCGACCTCTAGTGTTCGGCCCTGGTTCAAGCCATGTTTCGGAGCGAAGGAGGAGGTCGAACGCATGAAGGGGGATTGTGACATAGCTTGGCTCATCGCCGCAAGGTTGTCTGCTTGTCAGTCTTCTACAGATTGTACTTCGGAGTGTGTGCCCAAGAACTCCACGACCTTAATTTAATTTGAAGCCATTCACACTTGTCTGACACCGATTGGACAGAGGTGCGCACACCCGACAAGTGGGAACAATTTTATCGTAAAAACAAATGTGAAGTGATCTTTGAATGGAAATGGATTGACAGCTCACTTCACATTAGTCAACTGTCATCTGTCAATGACAGTGATATGGTAATAACAATGACATGATACATGTAGAATGACAATTCTACTCACTTAAGTATCTTCATCGACCAGTCTTGTTTTTCTCGTATCTAGCAGACTCCAGGGACCTCAACAGCTCATCTTGTATTTGTTGGTTTATTTTTGCTAGGAACAAGAAGTCAGAAAAATCTGCAAAAAAAAGAAACTATGGAATATTATAGCGCCTGAGCTAGAGCAATTTATGGCTACTCTACTATTATAAAATAAAAACATTTCTCATTGTCAATAAAAACTTTCTTATAAATACTCGCACGGCAGATAGTTCTCATATCGTTCTATAAAACATGTTAAGGTATATTCCAGACTCAATTTAGCAAGAACTTAATGATAGCAAGAACTTAATGACTGACTTTCACTCTAATGAGTAATATTAGAGACGTCGGCTTTGTTAAATAGTATCTATTTCAACAACAATACATGTGTACCTACATATTGCTGTACCTATAATAATATGTTGTTGTTATAATTTATAACTTTTTTGACGATCTCGTGGCTCAGCAATAACAGTCGCACGGGTAAATCTTCAAGGTTAAGCAATACTTGGCAAGATCAGCCTGTGGATGTATGCTTTCATTTGTAGATCTATGTACAGAAAATCTGACATCACACTTGCCAAGGGGTGTCGAGTAGCCCAGTTTTAGGGTTGTGCAAATGTCTAGGTCAGATAATTCGCTCATGTAATTCGGTCAGGCTGGAAGCCGAGCCATATAGCTAAATAATTGGGAAAAGGCTAGGCAGATTAATATAGCATTTCCCTTTGAAACATTATTGTTGACTTCATGGGTATTTCCAATCCATAACTTTTTGTCAAATATAGTAAAATTATCAGTATCATCCATCGATTGAAACACAGATCTTTTTTTAAATTGTATGTCCTGAACACTTTGACCACGTTTGCCATTAATTCAGTTTGATTTTTCTTTTTAACGTGTTTTCTATCTGATTTATTTAACTGTGTTTGTTTGTGTTGTATCTTCTACTAGCTGACCCGCGCAACTTCGTCTACGTAACATTTTCCATTATTGTTCCGCTCCTATTTGTCATAGCGTGATGATATGTAGCCTATAACCTTCCTCGATAAATGGGCTATCTAACACTGAAAGAATTTTTCAAATCGGACCATAGTTCCTGAGATTAGCGCGTTCAACCAAACAAACAAACAAACAAACTCTTCTGCTTTATAATATTACTAGATGACCCGTGCAACTTCGTCTGCGTAACATTTTTCATTACTGCTCCGCTCCTATTGGTCTTAGCGTGATGATATATAGCCTATAGCCTTCCTCGATAAATGGGCTATCTAACACTGAAAGAATTTTTCAAATCGGACCAGTAGTTCCTGAGATTAGCGCGTTCAACCAAACAAACAAACAAACAAACTCTTCTGCTTTATAATATTATAAGTATAGATTCTAGTACTAAATAAATGTTCTATCTATCTATCTATCTGATAGGTATGTGGCATGAGCCTAACTGCCTCAATTCCGTACCTGCCTGATTCGGAATATCCATGAGAAGATATTTTTTCTTTTTTTTTTTACTTGAATTGGGTTTGCTCTTGACTCTAGTCTACATCAGAGATGACAGAGACAAAGTCTACGATGGAGCAAGCTTACCCAGAAGTAGCCTCTTCACTCTACTTTGAAAAGATTAGGGTTGTAAGCATTCGGAAATACAGACGTAGGCAAAGAGTTCCACTCCTTTGCTGTGCGCATTATGAAAGTCGCTTGGAAGCGCTTAGTGCACGTTTGTAGAATAGCAACAAGGTAGGGATGGTAATTTGCAGTGCGTCTGGATGTCCAATGGTGAAAGGGGGCTGGTGGGATGAGGTCATAGAGTTCTTGGGCACACTCTCCGAAGTACAATTTGTAGAAGACCGACTAGCAGGCAACCTTGCGGCGATGACCCAAGCTATGTAGCTTGGCATCCACCTGTTTAACGTCGATATCGTGAAAAAAAGATGTAGTCGTATTCCATAAAAACATACCTTCAAACTATTAATGATATCAGACGTAAATATAAATCCTATTAGCTAATTACGGGTCCAGAACCATATAATTCTGTTGAGGCTTACTCCTGGCCTCCATTATGGATCCTGTTTACGGGTAAGGGCGTGGAAAATTGACTTACATGCTTGGTCTGCGCGGTATCGCTTTAGGCCTCATTAACGCAGCTGTTAGTTCCTCGGTTATATTGTAGGTTTATGGTTAGTTAAGTGTTTCTTTCAAGATGTTAAATCTTAGATTATTAAAGGAAGGAAACAAGGCCAAGAAAACTGAACCTTATTCATGAAAAATTTATTTTAGAATTATTCTGATTCTTAAAATCAATTACCTAGATCTAGATTTCACGTCTTGATTTTAGCCAAAATGCCGAGAAGCCAGCCAAGAGTTACCGCGGCCCTGGAACGTAAAGGGCATTTGGAGGAATACTGGTGGGTTTTAGTCAGTTAGCGTCTGATACTCCCTTTACTCTCTTCAGGCTTTTCAGCCACTCCACTCCCTTGAGTCACTTCATTAATCCATTCAAGTACTTCTTGCTTCTTGCAAAAAAAACTTTACAAAATTTCGAACTAAAACTAAATGTCAAAGTAAGTTTATGTCTTTGTTTGTTTGTACATAGATTGATGGAACTCTAGATACGGCAAAAACTAATATTTTAACAAAAAAAGGAAAAATCCAAAATAACACGTCCAAAGCAAATACCACACTCAATTTCATAAAAACATTTACCCACAAAAATAAACTCGTGCTCTTTGAAAACCATCAAACTAAGAATGCTTCAGACATGAAAAGTACTCACGAAACATAAATTGCGCAGTCACATATCCATTAAAATATTTGTTTTATTATACTGAGTGCGGGAAAATGTTTGTCAAACAATGTTTGACAAGCTGCATACACGAAAACATGTTTATTTGAGTCGTTGAGTATGTTGATTTTTAATACTGCTTTGAAGTTTGTAAATGTGGGGGCAAGACGATATGCAAAATATTTAACGGAAGAGAGGGCGAAGATATAAATTTAAATAAGCTTTTTTATGGTCATACAATCAATTATGTCGGAAGTTCTAGTATTTCTAGAATACGTCAGTTTTTACCGATTTGGTATGAGTTTTATAACAGTGTGACTGTTATACCAATTTCAGAAGTGTTGGATCATCTTTAAGGGTTCTACCACTTTCTATAAAATGGGGTACATAGTTCTAGCACCTGGAGAACTTCAAAAGAAAAGAGTCTTTCATCAAGGAAAACGAGGATTCTAAATACTCCTAAACATCCTCTTTCCACTGTTTTTACAAATGACTACTTGTTTATTTGAGACGTTAATAATGTTATGTTTGATTTTTAATGTTGCTTTGAAGTTTATAGGCGAATGTGGGGCAAGAATATATTCAAAATATGTAACAAGAAGGGGGCGAAGATTTTTCAATTAAATTGTGCTATTTTCACTAATTAATTGTTGCGTTTGGTGGTGTCTACTGACAATTTCACGGTCTTACCAATTTCAACGGGCCAGAACTACTGGTAACTGAAGAAAAGAGAAGAAGATAACCTAGTTCTATTAATTCAGGAACACTGGAATTTCATACACTCTCTTTTGATTCGTCTGATAACTTTATATTTTGTTAAAGTTACAGAAGTTTCGCGGACATTAATAGTTCACAGGCTAGACAAAGATCTCCTCCAATTATATTCAAGAATTCTGTTTAAGCAACACCTCGTACCAGCCCTCAAGGTTCACGTCCTATATCTTAAAGATGACGGGACAACTTGGATGTCTTCTTAATGAAGTGATGTGAAAAGGCCCCAAAAGAGAAAAATAGAAGAAATGGGAGAGGTGATTGCTCAGGAGTGGGATACTTAAAGACTTGCTAAATAAAGCCTGATCATGAATGTAATCTTCTAGCCCCTTATAACGCTAAGCGCAACATGTTTTTTTTTCTTCTCTAAAGGCCAAAATAATTTGCTAACGACCGGTCTTATCCACAGAGTGCCATCGTAGTGCGAGGTGACACGAGTGCTCCCAATAGCCGCGGCGCGACCGCTCCAGAATTTACACCAAGCTTCCACCATTACATAAAATTCGATCCCGACCCGAATTATGAATGATATTATATAAGTTAGTCACGGACTAACGAGAGGTATCAAAGGAAGGGTGGAACTAATATGGTTGAAGTGCTAAACTGAGGCTGAATATTGAATTAGTTTTGGTATGTAACATATTTTTAATCAGCACCATTCGGGGGTAAAAATATTCTTCATTTCTGCCCCAAATATGCTATGATTTTAAAGGTCCCCATTGTAAAATCTCACCTGATGATCTTCCAAAAATATATTGGGGTCGGCTTCCAGTCAACCCGGATTGAGTCAAATATCAGCATCGGTGAAAATTAATATTTTGATTAAAGGCTAATTTTTCAATGGTCAGATAACGTTTTTTGGAAGAATAAATACGTCATATTGACATATTTTCCATACAAAAGCTGTCAGATGGCCAATTTTATTCCTCAGGTAAAAGTTATTGGTCTATTGAAAAATTAGCTCTAAAACAAGAACGTTACTGTATTATTAGCATAGTTTTCAATTAATCCAAAAAGCATACGAGTCTAGTACACAAAATTGTAGGTACACAAATAAATGATATGAATGAATCCTGGCAGATGGAGTCTTATACTGGCAGACAGACAGGTACAGTCAGAGATAAAAAGTTTAATGTTGTTTGTAGTACAGTCGCGGGCAGTAATGTGCACCGGACTGAAAAACGAGTCGAGTCACTTGCGTTCGTGCAGCGCAGGAGTTGCTTAGGGCTGGCAGGTTGAGGAAAAAACGAAAGAAATTGATATGTTTGGGCAAATTACGGTTAGTTTTCTTAATAAAAATTCTTCTGTGAGTGAGTGAATGACAGACAGGACTCAGCTGAAAGTACTGGTCGTACAAACAAAAATTTAGCATGTAGTTTTTTGGGGAGCGCTAGGGAGCACTAAGAGTATTTCCCGTAAGGATTTCCTGGAATTCCTACGGGAACGGGATAAAATGCAATATAACACGTAGTCGCGGGAAAAAGCTTTGATAACATCCAGAAAGACTTTTGGTCAAACAAGAGAGTGAATTAATTTGTTTAAATCAACTGATTGAAAAAACTTAACTCACTCTCTTGTTTGAACACAAATCTTGATATGACAAAAACATCATACGACTGTCATAAAACTTTATGACAGTCGTATTATGGTTTTTAATTTGTTTTTTTTTTCCGAATTAATTTTATCAATTTTTTATTAATGAGTCAAAGTTTTAGTAAATACAAAGTAGCCTTGACCACTATCTTTGCACGCTTGCCCTGAAGTATTGTTTTAAACTTCCATGATCACTAACATTAGAATAGACTTCTAATGCCTTGAAGTAGTCTATTCACTCTTTGACTTAAAGACTCCCAGGTTGTAGCCATCAGAAACACAACTGTGTTGGGCGCATATCTGTAGTACGGCACCTTCGATTCCATAAGAGAGTATTTAGACCCTAGCAGGGATTTCCACTCTTTAGTTGTACGCAAAATAAATGTATTCCCAAAACGTGTTTTAACATTAATTTTACATAAACTGAAAAATACTACTCCTAGAAAAATCACAAGCACTAGGTAACCCTAAATATGTACCTTAAGTGCACAGCAGCGGGCTTCGTATCTCCACTGCATTCTACTGGACTCCACGAACGGGAAAAAGAACATGCAACACCTCACAAAACACAGGAAAACAGCCCATATTTGGTTTAAACAGAGTCTATATTTCAATTATGTCCATTAGCAAGGTAAGCAATGTTACCGGGAAGTGGCAGTTTCCGTGGCACGCAGGCAAAAATGAATCTTGAAAGCCAGACGAATGAACGACAAAGGGCTTAATTTCCTGTGCACAATAAATAGCTATAGGTATGCGGCCCCGAAAAGAGCGGTAAAGAAAATGATTGGAATGTTTACGCCGATCACATAAAGGAATTTTAAAGATCGCGATGTTTCCGGGCGATAGTTACAGGATATTTTAAATATGTTTGATGGCAGGGTTATTTATCTTTTGGGCATAAGGAAATAATAGCAATATAATCGTAAGTCTATGTATGTTTTCAGAAGAAGGAACAAAGTTTAAACCAATATTAAAAAGCTGAAAAGTTTGTTTAATGTGCTTTCTGTGGCGCGGTGAAGTTTCAATATGTAAAGATGTTCACCCATCCATAAACCAACCTCGGCAAGCGTTGCATACCCTTGAAGATCGAACCGTGGGGCTTGTATTAATTTTGCTATGAGCTCTTCAGTATAGACTTATGGGATTATTGTATGTTCCTTTATGAATAACTAGCTGACCCGTGCAACGTCGTCTGCGTAACATTTTTAATAACTGTTCCGCTCCTATTGGTCTTAGCGTGATGATATATAGCCTATAGCCTTCCTCGATAAATGGGCTATCTAACACTGAAAGAATTTTTCAAATCGGACCAGTAGTCCCTGAGATTAGCGCGTTCAACCAAACAAACAAACTCTTCTGCTTTATAATATTAGTATAGATTTCCGCTGTCTTCAAAGCCTCTGCTTAAGTGATACCAGCTGTTAATTGAAGCAGACTGGGGTGCGGATTATGTTTAGTTTTTACCCCCTTTGCAGCAGTTCTAGCATAATTACTCCTAGAGAACCACTATCGAGCCCAAAGGCCACTGTCTCACACTAAAGGTGCGTTTACACGGGCAACGGATATTGATCCATTATAAGCAACTAGCTGACCCGCGCAACTTCGTCTGCGGCACATTTTCCATGAATGCTCCGCGCCTATTTGTCTTAGGGTGATGATATATAGCCTATAGCCTTCCGCGACAACTGGGCCATCTAACACTGAAATAATTTTTCAAATCGGATCAGCAGTTCCTGAGATTAGCGCGTTCAACCAAACAAGCTCTTCTGCTTTATAATATCAGTATAGATTTACGTCATTACGGCAACTGCGATGGCAGCGAGCGTTAAATTAGCAAACATTTTTTCAATGGCGATATTGAGCGTTATGAAGAAAGTCAAAGAAACTAGGCGATCTATACTAATGTTATAAAGCTGAAGAGTTTCTTTCGTTGAACGCGGTAATCTTAGAAAGTACTGGTTCGTTTGAATGCAAAAAATATTTTAGCGTGGGATGGATTTATCGAGGTTTATCGTATAACATCACGCTACAACAATCAAGAGCGGAGCATTAATGAAAAATGTGACGAAGACAAAGTTGTGCGGGTCAGCTACTAAGTACTTACTCAAAGTTACGCTTGCTAGCGCTTTTCTAGTTAGTTTTTAGCAAGTATTTTTAAACACAAGTAATACAGTTGAAAAAAAAAACTCGGAGAGAAGTAATTAAAAACAATTTTTCAGAAAAAACTTTCCCTTTTTATTGAAGTTGCTGCTGATTGCTCGACTCTCTCAAATCTACAAGTGTTGCCGAGCAATAATTGCTCAAAAATTGCCCGTGTAAGCACACCTGTACTCGTAGAAACTCCTTCGCAGTTATTTAAATTTCAAAGCGAATCTCACATTTTTATGAAAATAATATAGTTTCAGAGTTTACTGTGAAAAATATCTCGGGACTTTATGCTCAATTCACAGCTCGTTTTAGTTAAATGTGAGGAAAGGAATAGCTTTATAATACTAAAAGAAGATCCTTTAAGTTACGATTTGAATGTTTATAGCAAGTTTATCTTGATGTTTGTGAGGATTTCTTTGGTATGAAGGATCAAAATTGTGTGGTAATAAAATAACCATTGCTAAGAGATGGAATAGAATTATATTTGTCGTGGATAAAGAAATCATTTAATAATTAGTTGCTGATTTGAGTATTGTAGTAGTGGGTAGTGGTAAACGCCGTGACGTCAGTTGACAGTTGTAATGGCGGCACGTGGACAGAGACGTATAAATTGGAGAGTGGGGACTTTGGCGAGGTCACTTTTGCTCGAGACACCGACTAGGACACTCGTCCCAAACGAAACTGTCGGTTTACCTATTTTAATTAAATTAAACAGACTTCTTTAATAATGTTGTAAATGCGAGTTCTTCTAACTCAAAAGACAGATGTGTTGCTATGGAGTTTGTTGGCCACGTCTTCTCCCTAGCTAAAACACTAGGATGTGGTAACGGGCGGGCGTTTTTGGGGGACTGTCTATTTGTAAAGTACTAGCACTCAGCCACAGTTAATAAAGAGAGCTTAGTACTGTATTCAGTGTTTTATTCTACAATGATCCTGATACCACCGAACCCAAACGATGATGGCGCTGTCGCTCAGCTGTCGCTGACGCCGACATCAGAAGTGTGATGCAACTCAAGTGGCCCACATGAAGATTCGTGGCAATGCTAGTGAAATACTTAGGTGACGGGTTCCTTTTCAAATGCAAAATACGTAGTGACAGTTATAGTGAAAATTGTGGTTCGTGTTCGAAACGCGTGTGATTATCCAGACGCCTAAAACTCGATGTGTGCCGTGAAAATCGATCCAATAAACCTAAGATCGACGCGCGGTCATTGTGCGTCACCGCGGTGCTATGTTTCGTCGAGGACTCGAGTGTTGTGCGGGCTCTGAAGAGCATCGTGCCTACATGCCTATGATAGATAACCTATCAGAGTTCAACGTGTGGCCAATTAAAGATGCATTCCAAGGTCAAATTCCTACTCGTCGGGTTTTATGCGGCTACCCTCATCAACCTGAACAATGAAAAACTAGTTCGGAACGGAGGCAAGCAACTTCAAAACAGCTGGCGAGGTCATGGGGAAGTGTGATAATGTGTGTGAGGATCTTCACGTTAATCTGGTGAGTCATTTTCATTTTGTTATTGCTGTGAAACTGATGTGCTCGTTCGTTAACATTTTTCTATTTTGTTTAAAAAAAAAAAAATTGTTCACTAGGAACATTTTATGCTGTGGAGACAGACTACAAAGGGCTATGGTCTCATGATTAGCCATAATCCATTTTAGCTAATTGATTCATCGCTTTGTTTCTCTATACTAAAGTGTGGCTATTATTTTCACGTTCGCTATCGATTTAGTGAAGTAATAGTTCAGGCGCTATAGCTTAAGTGTTGCTAGTTAAGCGTTAGTAATCGGTAGAAAGGCGTTTTAAATAACGCTGATGAAGCGGTAATATTATTCTGCTATCGCTGGTTGTGTAATGTAGTCCAGTACCAGTTCAGAGCTATTGTTGGACGTTAGAGCGATACAGTTACAGGACCGCACCAACCTAACAGTTCAATTTAAAAATTAAGATGATTGTAAATGCAATATTTTCATTCATCACAACCATGTATAGCCCAACTTTGGGTCAGTGGATCATCTTAAGGGCGGTTGTCCACTATTGGACATAAACTTTCTTGCTAGTGCCAGTGTTCTGATTAGTTTCAGATTTCAATTAATTTGGATAGTGTGGCTGCTACGCTTATCTAAAGCCTACACTCCTGCCAAAGCTTGGATTGGACTTGTACTCTCGTGGTGTTTTTCAGTTTTCAGATATCCTATCACCTTGGATGAAGCCAGCACATGGCGCTAGAAGTTTGCATGCAGCTATTGCTGCTGAGAAATTACAACTTCAGAGCAGTTCTAAGTGTGACGGATCGAAGGTCCACAAGCAGTTTGAAGGCTGCAGTAGCTGTACATCATGTCAACATCTGTGGAGTTGGAAGCGTTCAAGGCCGACTGAAGTGCCCGGTGAGCCGCTGCCATTTCATTTTAATTGTGATTTTCAAAGCTTTAAAGATCTTCATTCATTTCAGTGGTTAGATTGATATTGCTAGGTAATTTTGATATACTCAGTACGAAGCTATAGCAATTACAGTTTCCCATTGGTGGTAATAGTTTCAAAATGATATTCAGTGCGAAATTCTGAATCCGATATCGTAAGGCAAGATTGCCACAAGGTCATGTTTTGTTTCGACTTAGATTCTTTTCTTTTACTTTGATACATAGAATAAAAAAATGAACTCCAACAATTGATTTTATAAGCTACAGGGACAAGTTCAGTCCAGACTAGCAAATTCGGAAATAGTTTAAATTGAAAGACACGAGACGGTTGGCGCAGAAAGTTGGGCTTGACCCGAACAGAAAAAAAAAAAAAAAAACAAAATAGATAGTGTGTAGCGCGCTCCCGATGCAGGATAGATTCCTGGGCTGGGGCAATGTTTAAAAAGAATAAAAAAAAAACAGGAAAAAAAAAAGTGAAAAAAAATGTAGGACAAAAAAATGAGAGAAGTAACATAACAAAAATCTAGGACAAAAAATGTGGGACAAAAAATGAGAGAATTAACATAACAAAAAATGTAGGAAAGAGTCATTGAAGGTGTAGAGGTAGGTCCACCAAATAAAATTCAAAAGTCACGGAACGGTTATATTTTTTAAGTCAAAGTTTATGACGGTTACACAAGAGTAGGAAGCACGATTACACTCTAGACAACAGTTAGGAAGATAGAAGATCATAGAACAAGATAAGGAAATAACAAGCAAAGCGTATTTAGCGAGAAAGAAACATTAAATTTACGAGCGGGGCGCGGTAAGCTAGTGCGAGGGCAAGCGAGCGCGCGAGTGTCTTGCGCAGCGGCGGACAAAGGACTGCGGCGTGTGCAGGCGACGAAACCGACGGCGCGCGAGGCGCGGCGGAAACAGCCGAAGATCCAGACTGCGGACTCGGGCCGCTTCGTCTTGTGGCGGTGGTGCCGCTACAGTAGCCCCCCGGCGAGACCGTGACTACGGTCGGTAGAAGTCTGGAAAGCGAACTCTTCTTCCGCTGCGAGCGCTAGTCTCTGGCTCGTCGGGTGATGGTGGTGGCGAGTTACTTGGAGGTGCACAGATTGGATTTGCGGTCGAGTTATCCTCGAGACTGTCTTGTGTGATGTAAGCTGGCTTCATACGGTCTAGCGATATGTTGGTGCTTTTGCCTCGCACCTCAACTTCAAAGTACTTTGGTGTTCTCTTGAGTACCTTGAACGGACCTGCATACGGTGGCTCTAATGACTTTCGCACGTAGTCTTGCCTCACGAAAACATGGGTACAGTGTTGCATATTCTTGGGTATGTAGAAAGTGCTGTTTCTGTGCCACTTAGTTGGCCTCGGGGACAAGCCAGCCATGTGTCTTGATAGGCGTGTAGCGAAGCTGGTGATGTCTTCGACGGTGTGGTTGCTTGATGGCGACAGGAACTGGCCCGGCAAGCGTAGAGGCTCGCCGTAAACCATCTCAGCTGAGGATGCTTGGACGTCATCTTTCCAGGAACTGCGTATGCCGAGCAGAACGATGGGCAAGACCTCTGTCCATTGAGCGTTGTTGTGACACATGATGGCTGCTTTCAGTTGTCGATGCAACCTCTCAACCATCCCATTTGATGCGGGATGATAGGCTGTAGTACGGTAGTGACGTGCGCCGAGTAGGGATGCCAGGGCCTTAAACAAGCCGGACTCGAACTGTCGACCGCGATCTGTGGTGATCTGCGAGGGGCAACCGAACCTTGATATCCAGCCGGATACCAAGGCGGCCGCGCAGGTTTCGGCGGTGATGTCTCTGAGTGGTATGGCCTCAGGCCATCGTGTGAACCGGTCAACGATGGTGAGGCAATATCTGTAATCAGAAGATGGTATTAGAGGCCCTACTATGTCGAGATGGATGTGGAAGAACCTCGACGTGGTTGAAGGGAAATGGGATAGAGGAGCGGATGTGTGACGGGTAACTTTACAGCGCTGGCATTGAATACAGCGTCTGCACCACTCTCTACAGTCCTTACGAATCCCTGGCCACACAAATCTTTGCGTGACCAGCCGCACGGTAGCTGTACGTCCAGGGTGGCTCAGACCGTGAAGAGCATCGAACACTTGTTTGCGCAGCTCAGGTGTGACGTAGGGTCTTGGTGGTTCCGTAGAAACGTCACAGTAGAGGTTGCTATCCGAGCCAGCCAGGGTTATCTTTTTTAGTTCCAGGGATGAACCATTTTTTAATAGCGTCTGAAGTTCGGGGTCTGACTCTTGAGATTGGGCTAAGGCGGTGTAGTCAATCGACATTGTGACTTCTTCAATACGTGACAGCGCATCAGCTACGACAATATCAGCACCTGGTATGTAGCGTATGTCTGTAGTAAACTGAGCGATGTAATCAAAATACCTGAATTGTCGTGGCGAGCAATTCTCTTTTGAATTCTTGAAGGCATATGTAAGTGGGCGGTGATCGGTGAAGATGACAAATTCCCGAGCTTCCACCATATGCCGGAAATATTTGACTGCCTCGTAGATGGCTAGCAGCTCGCGGTCGTAGGGGCTGTATTTGCATTGAGCTTCGTTCAATTTCTTTGAGAAGAACGCGAGTGGTTCCCACTGTGTACCGACACGTTGTTGCAGAGCTGCTCCTATGGAAACATCAGACGCGTCTGTAAAAATAGAGAGCTCTGCCTGTTCCCTTGGGTGTGCAAGCAGCGTAGCTTTTGACAGCGTTCTTTTGCATTCTTCAAATGCGTCCAGCTGGAGCTGCGACATCTGTACCGGGTCTGAGCCCTTGACCTTTTCTCCACCCAGCATTGAGTTTAGTGGTGCTTGACTTTTTGCAGCATTGGGTACGAACCTTCTATAAAAGTTTAGCATGCCTAGGAATCTCCGTAACTCCTTTACCGTGCGCGGAACCGGAAAGTCCTGTATCGCCTGGATTTTCGTGCTGAGAGGTTTAGTACCATTAGCAGATACCTGGTATCCAAGGAAAGTCACCTCGGGCTGGCCCCACACACACTTTGCTGCGTTGATGAGGACGCCGTATTCTTGCAGGCGTGACAGCAGCTGGCGCAGATGAAGACTGTGCTGATCTGGGGAAGTTGAATAGATCAAGATATCATCGAGAAATCCGAAGCAGAAGTCGTCAAAGCCGGTAAGTACTTCATCTATAAAGCGTTGAAAGGTTTGAGCTGCATTCCTAAGGCCAAACGTCATAAATGGAAACTCAAATAATCCGAATGGTGTCGTTATGGCCGTTTTTGGTATATCCGCTTCATTTACCGGTATTTGATTATATGCTTTAATTAAATCAATTTTTGTGTATATAGTGGAGCCAGAAAGCCGCTGTGAGAAGTCCTGGATGTGGCGTATGGGGTAGCGGTCGGGCACAGTACGTGCATTTAGTGCACGGTAGTCGCCACACGGGCGCCACCCATCATCTTTCTTCCTCACCAGGTGCAGAGCTGAAGACCACGGGCTTTCGGAGCGCCTTGCAGTTCCACTGGCTAACATATCGTCGAACTCTTTCTTTGCGATCTTTAATCTTTCTGGATCCAAGCGCCTAGGTCTGTTTGCAACGGGCGGTCCTGGAGTGGTCTTAATAAAGTGCACGGTATTATGTCTTGGTTTGCTTTGATTTACAGTACCTGCAGGGCTCGTAACCTCTGGGAACTCACGCAGCAACTGGTGAAACTCAGTCTCTCCAGTAACGGTTTTGACTGATGCCACATCATCAGGTACCCGCTGCGAGGATGCTGCCACAAAGAGTGAAGTGGTGCCATCTATGAGCCTGTGATTGCGGCAATCTATAAGCAGATTATAATAACATAAAAAATCTACGCCTATAATTGGCTTTGACACGTCGGCTATGGTAAACTTCCAAGCAAATGAACGGCGAAGACCTAGGTTGAGATTAAGCTGCACTGGTCCATATGTATTAATAATACTTCCATTAGCAGCCGTTAAACTAAACTTCGTTATATTGCAGGGCGTTTTGATTGCTGACCGGGGGTAGACGCACAAATCTGAGCCGGTGTCGACAAGAAATAATTTTCTAGAATAACGGTCAGTTACAAAAAGTCGGCCTGATGCTAATGGGCAGTCGTAGGCCGCTAATTCGGGCTGCCTTTCGAGTTTTCCGACCTCCATGTACAAGGCTGTGTGCATTTTCTTGCACGGGCGCCGTATGTGAAATGATAAAAACAATGTGGGTAGTTTTCCGGTGGCTGTCGTGTCCGGGATTTGGACCTGTTTCGCCCAATTATTACTTTTTGAACGAGAGCGACCACGTACCTGCCTTCGGTTATCCACTTTAGTAGACAGTGCACTCACTTGCTTAGTTAACTCTTCTATCCGACACGCCATCTCTTTTATGAGGGCTGATGTACCTGCCTCCGTTACGCTCGCAACTTGCAAGGGCCCCGCCGGCGCAATTTCATTAACTGTGTCCGCCAGTTCAGCTAACTTGTCCATCGGAAGGTCAGGTTGCGACGCTATAACCGTCTGCAGGTTGGTCGGTAACCTATTCGACCACAATGTTCTCAAAAAATCATCCGGTACTGACGGTCCAGCTAGATGCCGTAAATGACGTAAAAACTGCGATGGCTTACGGTCGCCAAGCTCCTCATGTATCAGTAATTGCTTAACTTTCCGTTCCCGCGACGCCGACAACCGCTTGATAAGCTCCGTCTTTAATTTTTCATATTTATTCGACGCCGGTGGGTTTATGATTAAATCTTTCACCTCGGTGGCGTAACGGTGGTCCAGCACTGACACGACATGATGATACTTCGTTAAGTCGACGGTAATGTTCGCCATCGCGAACTGACATTCCATCTGCCCGAACCACATTTCAGGGTCATCGGGCCAAAATGGTGGTGGACGAACGCCTACACGCGACGTTTCCGCAGTCGAACAATCTTGTTTAGGCGTGTCCATGTCGGGGTCACCAATATGTAGAGGTAGGTCCACCAAATAAAATTCAAAAGTCACGGAACGGTTATATTTTTTAAGTCAAAGTTTATGACGGTTACACAAGAGTAGGAAGCACGATTACACTCTAGACAACAGTTAGGAAGATAGAAGATCATAGAACAAGATAAGGAAATAACAAGCAAAGCGTATTTAGCGAGAAAGAAACATTAAATTTACGAGCGGGGCGCGGTAAGCTAGTGCGAGGGCAAGCGAGCGCGCGAGTGTCTTGCGCAGCGGCGGACAAAGGACTGCGGCGTGTGCAGGCGACGAAACCGACGGCGCGCGAGGCGCGGCGGAAACAGCCGAAGATCCAGACCGCGGACTCGGGCCGCTTCGTCTTGTGGCGGTGGTGCCGCTACAAAGGGAAAATCCGGTCCAATAATATGACTCAGCTAAAGGGATTGCAATCCGGTCTAGCATGTTTGGCTATAGGGACCGATATCCGGTCTAGCACTGGCTAAAGGGATATTCCAGTCTAGCACAATCGTCTCCAATTTTAATAATGATGAGAAAAAAAAGGAGGAAAACAAAAGAATTAAAAGAGCTTGAAGGGTTTGACCGGACCAAGCAGTAATAATCCTGAAGGGTTAGTTATAACCGGACCAGGAGATTATAACTCTGAAGGGTCGTAGGACCGGACCAGTAGTTATAATTCTGAAGGGTCGTGAGACCGGACCAGAAGATAAAAACCGAAGGGTCGTTTGACCGGACCAGTAGTATAACTCTGAAGGGTCGTAGGACCGGACCAGTAGTTATAATTCTGAAGGGTCGTGAGACCGGACCAGAAGATTAAAACTGAAGGGTCGTTTGACCGGACCAGTATAGTTATAATTTTATTCTTAATTGATGATTTTATGATCTTGATCTTGGTCAGGTAGGCCGAGCCAGCAGTCAACTATTAAGTTGTGTTTTCGTTGGTTACAGGTACCATATTATCACCTCCACACGAGGACGTGCGATTGTCAGTTCTGGCCGTGTCGTGGATAAAGAAATCATTTAATAATTAGTTGCTGATTTGAGTATTGTAGTAGTGGGTAGTGGTAAACGCCGTGACGTCAGTTGACAGTTATAATGGCGGCACGTGGACAGAGACGTATAAATTGGAGAGTGGGGACTTTGGCGAGGTCACTTTTGCTCGAGACACCGACTAGGACACTCGTCCCAAACGAAACTGTCGGTTTACTTATTTTAATTAAATTAAACAGACTTCTTTAATAATGTTGTAAATGCGAGTTCTTCTAACTCAAAAGACAGATGTGTTGCTATGGAGTTTGTTGGCCACGTCTTCTCCCTAGCTAAAACACTAGGATGTGGTAACGGGCGGGCGTTTTTGGGGGACTGTCTATTTGTAAAGTACTAGCACTCAGCCACAGTTAATAAAGAGAGCTTAGTCAGTTATTCAGTGTTTTATTCTACAATGATCCTGATACCACCGAACCCAAACGATGATGGCGCTGTCGCTCAGCTGTCGCTGACGCCGACATATTCATATTTTTTTATTTGCGATATACAAGGTACAAAATATGTTAAAAAAAGCTTATAGCTAAGAAACCCTTGTAGGGTCTACAAGGGTTTCTTAGCTGTAAGCTTTTTTTGTAACGGCACAGCAAAAGGTATTTTTATAATAAACTCAAAAACACTTCTAATCTTCCCTACCGTCCCTATGTTTTGACAAGATTTTGACATTGACTAGGTATGTACCTACATATTGCTATTTTTACTTACACAAAAAAAAAACGTAGAAACTAATATTTAAAAACTAGTCATACATAACACAATTTGGTATTGCTAATAACAACACAATGAATACTATATTGGGTTAGTTCTTTTCTTAAAATACGTACCATTTACCAAACTATTATAAACACTTCTTTAATACAAATTAATTACTATCAACGAGATCAGTTTTACGTATAAAATGGTATTATTAGTTTTACATTTCTTGGAGGAGCTCGTGGCTAAATAATAACAGCCGCACAGGTCGATCTTCAAGGTTAAGCAACGCTTGCCGAGGTTGATCTGTGGATGGATGACCATCTTAACATACCGAGTTTCCTCCGTGCCTCGGAAAGCACGTGAAGCTGTTGGTCCCGGCTGTCATTTGGAGATCTTTGGCAGTCGTTACGGATAGTCAGAAGCCAGAAAATCTGACACCAGTCTTGCCAAGGAGTACCGTGTTACCCAGTTAATGGGTTGTGGAGGTCTGGTAGGCAGCCGCTCCACGTAAAATACTGGTAATCAGCTGAATCCGGTTTGACTGGAAGCCGACCCCAATATAGTTGGGAAAAGGCTAGGCAGATGATGTTTCATAAATAAGGAATTAATGACTTTGCTCAGCAGGTAGGTACTGTCCAATATGAGCTGAAATAAAATAGATAAATAAAATGATTATTTTTGTGTAACAAAAATAACAAAAGGACCGACGACTGCAATAAACCAACTATTCTTTTCTTTTTTCACCTTTCCGTTTCTTAATTGACAAGCATCTGAGTCAAATGACAACAGTTATTTTGATCGTAATCAAAATAATATATACTCACTTTTAATTAGGCTCCCGTAACAGTTTCAATATCTGCATACCATACCCACATCCCTTCCAAGCGGTGAGCAAGACAGGACCACAATATACAATGTCTATGCAGGCATAATGTTGATTAAGTGCACCGACTTAATTGACAGTGTCCACAGGCAGCCAATCAACTGCCGTCTAGACGAGACAGATTGTTAACCCAGCTTCATTGACGCGTGGCAAACTATCAATAGCCATACTGGTACCTTGAAGTGTGAACAGAATGTGGAGTATAGAATTACAGGGACTTTCAGAAGTGTTGGGTCATATTCAAGGGTGATTTTTGTACCTTGAAGCATAAGTAGACTGTGGTGTATATATTTACAGGGTGTTTCAGAAGCGTTGGGTAAAAAAAAATCAACAAAAAAAAAACTAATTTTATGCAAAAGCGATAGTTGACGATGTCCACAGCCAGGAAGCTAATCAACTGCCGTCTATTGTGGTGTATAGATGTACAAGGTGTTTCAGGAGTGTTGGATAATATTATTTTAGGAGTGATTTTTGTAACTTGAAGCAGAACAAGACTTTGGTGAATAGATTTACAGGGTGTTTCAGCAGTGTTGGTTTATATTTAAGGGTGAATTTCTTTATCTGATACATAGTAAAAAAAACAACAAAAAAATCTAATGTTAAGCAAAAGCGATAGTTGACGGTGTCCACAGCCAGGAAGTCATTAAATTGCCGTCTAGACGAGACAGATTGTTTACCCAGCTTCATTGACGCGTGGCAAATTAGCAATAATCATACTGGTACCTTGAAGTGTGAGCAGACTGTGATGTATAGATGTATAGGGTGTTTCAGAAGTGTTTGGTCCGATTCAAGGGTTATTTTCGTACCTTGAAGTATAAGTAGACTGTGGTGTATAGATTTACAGGGTGTTTCAGCAGTGTTTTGTTTGATTCAAGGGTGAATTTCTGTATCAGATACATTGTAAAAAAACAAAAATAAAATTTTGCAAAGCGATTTGTTGGCGGTGTCTACAGCCAGGAAGCCAATCAACTGCCGTCTAGACGAGATAGATTGTTAACCCAGATGTACAGGGTGTTTCAGGAGTGTTGGGTCATATCTAGGAGTGATTTTCGTATCTTGAAGCATAAGAAGACTTTGGTGAATAGATTTACATGGTGTTTCAGCAGTGTTAGTTCATATTCAAGGGTGAATTTCTCTATCTGATACATGGAAAATAAAAACAACAAAATAATGTTTCTAACTCACTTGTACTGTAAGACAGCGTACAGTTCCCTACAAGAGATGTAGATGATGGCAAACAAAGGAACCATAAACGTGAAGCTCCTAACAAAACACCTATATTGTTTCTACAAACCGTCTCAGTACCGAAGCATCTCCTACGTACAGTAAGAGCTACAGCGTGCAGTTCCCTACAAAAGATATTGATGATGTCAAACAAAGGAGCCATAAACGTCAAGCTCCTCACAATACACCATATATTGAATCTAAAAACCATCTCAGTCCCGAAGCATCTCCTACCCCTCTTGAACAGTAAGAGCTACAGCGTGCAGTTCCCTACAAGAGATATAGATGATGTCAAACAAAGGAACCATAATAGTCAAGCTCCTCACAATACACCATATATTGAATCTAAAACCCGTCTCAGTACCGAAGCATTTCATAGCCCTTTTTTACTGTAAAAGCTACAGCGTGCAGTTCCCTACAAGAGATGTAGATGATGGCAAACAAAGGAACCATAAACGTCAAGCTCCTAACAATACACCATATATTGAATCTACAAACCGTCTCAGTACCGAAGCATCTCCTACCCCTCTTGAACAGTAAGAGCTACAGCGTGCAGTTCCCTACAAGAGATGTGGATGATGTCAAACAAAGAAGCCATAAACGTCAAGCTCTTCACAATACACCATATATTGAATCTACAAACCGTCTCAGTACCGAAGCATCTCCTACCCCTCTTGAACAGTAAGAGCTACAGCGTGCAGTTCCCTACAAGAGATATAGATGATGTCAAACAAAGGAGCCATAAACGTCAAGCTCTTCACAATACACCACATATTGTATAACAAACCTTCCCAGTACCGAAGCATCTCGTAGCCACTTGTACTTAAAGTAATTAGAGCCACAGCGTCTAGTCTTTAATCTTTTAAGGCGGCATGCACTTACGTCGCAAATTAAAACTAACGGCTTCTTGTGCGCGGTGTTTTTCTTTTCACTTGCTCTTGCTATTATGTACGACAAGTGTTGGTTTTGTTCTTCACCTTTGTGGAAACATAACGTCTATCTTTTTTTCATAAAGCTGGGTTTTACGCTCCAAGTTCATTACCAACGGACAAGTAGAAACAAAATGAAACCTTGAGATGACAGATAAGAAGTTCTAGTTGCTTTAAAAACAACTGGCTAAATGAGAGTCGAACTCTCACACGAATGGTTCCGTATCATAAACCGAATAAAAATAGTTCTTGTATAGGAGCCCCCCCTTAATTTTAAATTATTATTTTTAGTATGATATAGCCGCAATAGAAACTTACATTCTGTGAAAATTTCAACTGTCTGTCTGTGGTTCTTGGGATACAACTCGCTGTCAGACACACGAACAAACGGACGGCCGCAGGGATGTCCGTACGTACGGATGGACAGTGGAGTTCCGTATTTAAAACAAAACTTATTCATACCAACTATGGAATGCCAGTGAAGCCACGGGCAAAAGCTTATACTTTTTCCGCGTCTAAAGTAGCTAATAACCATCTCCATGGTTTCATCTACATTTATATCTGTACCAAGATTCAACACACAAAATAACTAGTTATCCAAAAGTAGCTATCAATTGGATACTAATTGAAGTACCTCAAAGCAATTTGAGTGCCTTTGCTGCGGTCACGTGATATCGAAGCGTAGGTCTGACGTCATCGCGCTGTCCATAGCCCGACACATAGAACACGGAACGCAGGAACTATAGATAGATGAAATTGTTTTTTTTTTTAATTTTTGTGACCGTGCTAATGGCTCAGCACAAGTTTTGGCTGTCACAGTCAGAATTATCACGATTTTGACAGCCGTTACTGATTGTCGCCACTATTATTGAAGCCAGTAAATCCGACTTCAGTCTTGCCAAGAACTACCGTATTACACAGTTAATACATTATGGAGGTCTGGTAGGCAGCCGTTCCACGTCAAATACTGGTACCAGCTGAATCCTGTTTACCTGGAAGCCGACTCCAATATCTGGGAATAGGCTAGGCAGATGATGAGTCAGAATTATCACGGCCCATCAATATCTATGGGCGAATGGTATTGATATTATTTTTCTAGTCTCGCGCAAGCGATTCTATTGGTTCTTAACAAACACATCACTTGCTACTCATAATCGAACATTTCTAGTGGAACGCACCCTTAAAATGGTGAGCGTGATGTATCAAACAAAAAAAAACGATGCTTGCGACCGAAGCATACTGCCGGTTGATTCTGTAAACATGTCGAAGTGAAGGCTAGGGTGAAGTGATCACAAAGTGAGCTGTCATATATAAATTATAAGGATTGACAGCTCACTTCACCCAAGCCTTCACTTCGACATATTTACAGCCGGTCGATTCAGTTGATATCTCACCGTGATCACCCAGGTGGAGTGAACTTGAAGTTGAGTTGAGTTGAGTGAACTTGAAGCTTGATAGCTCACTTGTCTTTCACTTCGCCTAAGTGTTCACTTTGACATGTTTAAAGAATTGCACTGCAGAATCGCACTACTTAAGTACTACGGTGATCAGAGCGCGAGAGCGGTGTCGTAGCGGCTTCGCAAGTAAGCGATCGTCTATTGTTTTAGTTGAATTTCTACAGCTCGCTACAACTTTTTGAATATTGATAGGCAGGTTGTACCTATCAGAAAACTCGAATCTGGCAGGGATTTCCACTTAGCTGTTCAAATGAATGTGTTCTTATAACGTTTTATGCAGCTTGCAATTTACTGTTTCCATCTACTCGCACCCGTTACAATGGCCGCCGGGCTATTTACCGCCCCGCTAGTAAGTTCACAGAGCAGAGGCCACAGAGGCGTTTCTATACTCTGTGGTCTGTAACGGCATGTCATGTGCAATCAATTTCCGCCAGAGGGCGCTGCGCCGTGGCGTGTTTTCCAAACCGTACACTTTGGCATCGACACGCGGTTGATAAGTGCAGATGTGCGTTGTTGGCTCGTGTCAGGATAATTAACTGTTGTTCGTTGTTTTAACTGTGTTTGGAGTTCATAGTTTGGTTAGTCAGGGTGTGTGAACGAGAGCTGCTTTCTGCTCTGTGCGGGGCGGTGTTCCCTCATTTTTTTTGCCTTGCAAACCATACCGACAGTCTGGAACTATAACAAGGCCTGCCACCTCTGTTGCCCTTTTTTTTTTCTTTTAAGGATGGGAAATCATCCAATGACTCCTCCCGCTCTAGGCGGAGCGAGAGGGAGTGTCAGACTTCTACTGACTAAAACCCATCCATGTTCGCTTTTCGTTCCTTCAGTGCCCTTTGTGTTCCAGAGCCACGGTATCTCTTTCTCCCGCGCATCCGGCAGGCGTCGGCTCTTTCGGGCCCCTCCCAATGCTGACTCTCTTTGAGGCGCGCGTGGAACACGAACGCGCCGTCGACACGACTTGTCGTCAGATGACGGACGGACGGCGAGCTGCCCATAGCCCACCGTCCACAGGCCCGCGCCTACGGTGGCCGGAGGTCACCAGGTGGCCTCCGACGCCCGCGGCGTCTACCACGGCGGCCGGGACGAGAGGTTCTCTCCCTCTCCCACTCCCCCACCTCCTTCGCTAGCATGACTGCTTCGCAGAAGGAGGTGACGGCGTCCCATTCCGACTCGCTCCGGACCATGGCCTGGACCTGGCCCGGACGCGAGAGGTCGCCGCCTATCGCCGCTTCGAGGACAACCTCTGTTGCCCTTACTTGGCGACAGAGGTGTCTCAATACTCAGTAGTCTAGTACGACATTTCATGTGCAATCCATATGAAACTTAATTCTTTATGGACCCATATGAAAGGACTGGATTCACTTTTATTCCGAAACTTTGAAAAAAAAATGCTATTGATAACATTATAGGTATACAAAATCTTATGCGCTCACAAATTCAGCCCTGAAAATACTTTGACATGTTTCTGCTCTTCTGGTACTTGTGAATCTTCGACGCTCATAATTTCTGTTTTCCTGGTACTTTTGAATCCTATCCGCTCACAATTCTAGCACCAGAAATAATTCGATGTTTCTGTTTTCTCAAAAAAAAATCCAGCCCAAAAATACTTTGGACTTGTTTCTGCTGTCCTGGTACTTGTGAATCTTTAGTGCTCACCAATTCAGCTCTGGAAATACTTTGAATGTTTCTGTTTTCCTGATACTTGTGCATCTGTAGCGTTCATAATTCCAGCTATATATGGAAGATTTTTCAAATATATCGAACGGGATATTTAAAAAAACTTAACTATCTGTTTTCCAGAAAAAAAAAGCCGAAAGATACTTTGACATGTTTTTGCTCTCGTAGTACTTGTGAATCTTTAGGGCTCACAAATTCAGCCTCGACAATACTTCAACATGTTTCTGCTCTCCTAGTACTTGTGAATCTGAAGTACTAAGGCAGCAGCGGCTTCGGATTTCCATTTCCTCCTCCGCCTCCAATAAAGCCATGCCTTTTACCGAGATAAAAAAGTAGCCCATGTGTTATTCCAGGATGTGAATCATATGTGTGCCATTAGTAGGATTATTAATTTAAATTAGAATCATATTTCCAACCTGTTCTAAACTGACAAACTGACAAATATATATATATATATATTAAAACATGATAAGCTATTCGAGCGTAGTTATTAAGGTGAAAATTATAACAGTGACTACTATTTTATATACCCTAAACGTGCCAATACCGATTCCAAAAATTATAACAAATTAATCTAAGTATACAAAATAAATTTAATATATTGGTAATCTAATTACTATTAGATACTAATAAGGCCATTTTGCATTAATAGCAAGTTATCATAAATTGAATACAAATTAATCCAAGTATACAAAATAAATTTAATATAATGGTAATCTAATTACTATTAGGGCCATTTTGCATTAATAGCCAGTTATCATAAATTGAATACAAATTAATCTAAGTATACAAAATAAAGTTAATATATTGGTAATCTAATTACTATTAGATACTATTAGGGCCATTTTGCATTAATAGCCAGTTATCATAAATTGAATACAAATTAATCTAAGTATACAAAATAAATTTAATATATTGGTAATCTAATTACTATTAGATACTATTAGGACCATTTTGCATTAATAGCCAGTTATCATAAATTGAATACAAATTAATGGCCAAAATATTTTTTATTTAACATCTTGTTATATTGCGTAGAACATCAGTCATCGTCAGGGTTGATGGACAGGATATACAATACGTCGCGTCAACTAAAACACTTTTCTGGGCCGTATCGTTTTCGTCCAGAACAGACAGGAGAAAGAAATCGACTGTCGAGTCGAAAATGCCTGGAGGAGCTAGTGGTCTTTGAAGGCGCTCATGAAGGGCGACCTTCCCATGTCACTAAAGTGCAAGCTCGTGGACATGTGTATCCTGCCTATCCTAACGTATGGCGCTCAGACGTGGTCTTTGACTGAGGCTCAGAAGGCGAAACATAAGGTTTGCCAAAGAGCAATGGAGCGTAGCATTCTGCAGATCAAACGGACCGACAGAATCCGCAACACATTTATACGCTCCAAACCAGGTATCGCCGATATTGGTGGCAAAACGGCGAGGCTAAAATGGAATTGGGTGCGCCACATTTATAGGATGCACGAGGACAGTTGGGCTGGGATCGCCACGGAGTGGGTGCCTGAAGAGGGCCGTCGCAACCGAGGCAGGCCTAAAAATACGCTGGCGTGATGATGTGCTGGCTGGTGAACAAAGTTGGCTGGAAAATAATGGGGTAAGCCTTTGCCCAGCAGTGGGACAGAATAAGCTACAACAAAAAATATTGACTGTCTACTTAAATTAAAATCATATTCTCAGCTAAAACAAAATAAAATCAATATTTTTCATTAAAAATATAATTAATATATTAAAATAAAAGCAACTTTTCAAACGTAACGAAAAATAGGTAAAACTAAGTAAACATAAACGTACCGTTAAAGTTAAATACCTACTGCATATAAGGGTATTTTAATTAAAATCGTCATAATATGTTATTTTAGTCCTAAGTAAAAATGTAACTATATTTAGTACTGCCGTTAGATATTTATATATAGTATATAAACTTTAATAACACAATTGACATACTCATTGAATGGCTAAATAAAAGTTATTTATCATTAAATCTTGCAAAGTCTATAATTATAATACAATTGAACCGATCAAACACGGTTTCATTTTTTGTTTACGTGAAAAAAGAAAAAAATCATGTCCAATATTTTTTGACGATTTTTTTTAAATACTGACGCCTATAAGTTCTTTTTCAGTATTTTTCCACGTACAGAAGACCTTTCCTCAAGAGCTGGTCTGCGTAGGTTGAAGAAAAAAAATCTAGTTTAGTCTAGTTCATTATTTCTTCCCTTTTCCTTTCCCCTTCTTTTTCTTTGGTGGTGGCGGAGTGATTTCAACTGGCGTCGGAGTCGGCTCCTTTTCCGGGTAAATCCGATGTATGTAATCAACCAGCACTGTTGCATAAGACAAACGTGAATATTCCATGTTTAGCATATAATTTTACAAGCTTGGGCTCGAGTCAGTAAAAACAGCCGATTTTATAACCAACTAGCTGACCCACGCAACTTCGTTTGGGTCACATTTTCCATTAATGCTACAAACCTCACGGAGCCAGAGACCTTTCCAACGAAAGCAAAACCGTGGAAATCGGTTCGTGCGTTCTGGAGTCATAGCGTCAGGAAGGAAAACCCGACTTTTTGTATTATAGACTAGCTAATGCCCGCGGCTTTGTCCGCTTGACAAATTATGTACTTAAACTTTCCTCAAGAACCATTATATCTATAGGTGAAAAAGTATGAAAATCGGTTCAGTAGTTTTGAGTTTATAGCGAACAGAAAGACACAGATGCGGCGGAGGATTGTTTTATAATATGTAGAACTGAAGGTTTTGTTTAAACTTACTTTCAAGATTGAGTGGTCTGAATTTGGCTTCTGTTTTAGGACCAGGAAAGCATCTCGTGACTCCAGCTATAAATTCGTCGTCAATGGCGGCCCCAGCTCTCTTCATGTATCGCTGGAACTCATTTATCCCCCAGACCTGTTCCGTCTTATATAGGTCAAGTATGTAGACTCTGAAATAATTGAAGGAAAACACATTTAAGGCATGGAAGAACCTTTTATTTTAATGGGCTTGCCCTTGAGAGCGTACACGCCTTATGGTAAGCGATGGATGAGGTCTCTGACGAGCGAACGTGACCAAAAGACGCCTGTTCACTCTTGCTTTGAAAGCAGACAGGGTTATATGTAGATGGGAACACAGACGCTGGCAGAGAGTTGCACACTTTGGCTGTGCGCATAATAAATGTAGCTGTAGCTAACATGCAGCAGCTTATGTGACTTAAAACTTTTGTTAATTGCAAATCATTACAACGCATAAGCACCTAAAAGGTTCCTTTCCATTGTAGTTTGGCTTGTAAACTTATAGTGATGATTTGTGACAAAAAACCTAGTACAGTGCTTGAGGAGCTCGTGGCTAAATAAGAACAGCCGGACGGATCGATCTCAAGCTAAAGAAACGTTTGTCGATGTCGGTCTGTGGATGGGAGATCATCTTAATATTTATTTATTTACCGAGACTCTTCCTTGCTTCTGAAAGCACGTTAATATGCCAATGACCTTGTGCATTAGGACGAGTGCGGGAGTGACATAGACGCGGACTTTAAACGGTCGCATTTTAATTAATTATAATAAAAATAATACATATCTTTAAAAACTAACAAAACTAAATTCCTTTCGATTATATTTTTTTGAAAATTTGTTTAAAAGAGTTTCTGCGCCGGAGCTCCAGCAGGATCTCATGTGTGTAATGTGGAGTCAGCGACTGTCGCAACTTAGCGCTGGGCACGCCACAATTGCGGTGATAAGTCCCTTCTTTGAGGAGTGGGTAGAACGGCGCCACGGCGTCCTTACCTTCCGCCTGATGCAGGTACTCACTGGACATGCTTGTTTCGAGAGATGCCTGTTTTGGATTCGGCGGAAGGACACACCCGGGTGTTAACACTACGTGGATCGCCCGGACTACATGGTGGACCATAGGTAGAGGTCTGCCTTGCTTGGGTGGTCCACCGCCGTGTCCTCGTCGAGGCAATCGGCAGCGGCGACCTCTCGCATCCGGCCAAGGTTCAATCCATGGTCCGGAGCGAAGAGGCATGGGAAGCAGGCACCTCTTTCAGCGACGCAGTAATGCTAGTGAAAGAGGAGGCCGAACGCGTGAGAGAGAACGAAGTCTCACGCCCCGGTTGCCGCAACAGAAGAAGACGCCCCGGGCGTCGGGAGTCGCAGGGTGATTACCGGCCACCGTAGGCGCGGGCCAGCGAATCGCGAGCGTTGGTTAGCTCGCCATTAAATCAGAACTAGGCCCGCGTCGACGGCGCGTTGTATTCCACGTGCGCTTCAAAGAGATGTCAGCATAGTAGACGGGGCCCGCTCGGGTCAGTGCCTGGCGGGGTTGCGGAATTTGTTCGAAAGATTCACCGCGGCCCTGAAACGCAAAGGGCACTATGAGGAACATGGATGGGTTTTAGTCAGTAGAGTCTGACACACCTTTCTGCTCCGCCCAGAGTGGAAGGAGTCATTTGATAATCTTGATAATGATGAATCCTTATAAAATAATAATTATAATCATTGTCTTGGGATCGGTCCATCATCACTGACAGGACTATTGCTGCCACGCCTCACATAGTGTTGGTGGACCAAATAGTGAGGCGTGCAATGATTGTAGACATAACCGTCCCGTATGACGAAAACCTCGTGAAAGCTGAGAAAGATAAACAAATCAAGTATATTGACTTGGCTCGCGAGGTTGTCGACAAGTGGGAAGTGGACTCTGCAATTATTGTACCGATAGTTGTGACAGCCAACGGTTTAATAGCCAGGAGCCTCGACCAACACCTCAGGAGGCTCTCGTTAGGCAGCTGGATCAAGTGCTTGATTCAGAAAGTGGTACTTTTTGACACGGCTCGCATTGTTATGGGGTTCCTAACTCTAGAGCCCTGACTGGCCGGTAGCTTGGACCCTGTTCCCGGTGGGCTACTGTTTTTTTTTATATTTTTAAATGTTTTTCTTTACTTTTTTGTATTTTTTTAAGAAATATTTAAAAATGTAGTATGTAACAAGTAATAGAAGATGAATAAAAGGAATAATAATAACTATATATATATATTTGAAATGATAGAGACAATAAAGAAAAAATAAAGAAAGATACTAAAGAAAAGACAGAGAGAGAACATAATGTGGGAGTTAAATTATTTGACGTGCAAAGAGATGTAGCTTACCTAAATGAATTCGTTTGCATTGGTGATTGATGACTTATGGTAAGCGCCAGATAAACTTGCAATGAAGTACATTGATTTTTCCCTAATATCCCCTCGTAGATATCCGAACAATAAATACTATGAACAGTTTTTTATTACTAGAGAACGTAAAAGATCACAATGCTGTAAAGCTGATGAAGACTTCTGTAATAGTCGATTCAGGACAGCCTTTATGTCTTTATTTCTATTTTTATTTATTTAAAGACTATGGAAGACTTACAGCTAAATATAATGGTGATAAGTAACAGTATAATAATCTGACAGCTAAATACAGGTCTTCACGTCTAGAGCTTTTCTGATATAAATGTACTTTGGAGCAAATTATGCACACAGCCAAATAACGCCAAAAAAATGTCAAAATATGAGCAGATCAGCACCTATATATGTAATAAATAATTGCGACAAGTTATTTGCTTATTTCCAAAATTAATTAATAAGAACCAAAACATTAATCATTTAAAATATTAATACAAAGTATAAAGAAATTCGTTGAAAGAAACTTTTTTGCCGATTTCACACTTGTTTCAAAAAGATCAAAGATATTAAAAAAAATTGACAATTTTAATAAAATTTCGATATTGAATGTCCATAAATGTACCATGTGAGTCGACGACCGTTTTTCATCTGACGCCTACCATAGTACGGAACTCTTAAAAAGACGAGTCACTTACAAGATGTCTGGTCCTCCTCCTTCAACTGCTTGTTTCTTCTTCTTGGTGGTAAGTGCCACGAGCTGCTTCAAGTATATCACCTTCATGTCCTGCGACGTCAGAGTGTAGTTACCTAGGACATGGCCGTGTGTTATCAGAGTATTTTGTCTGAATTCCAGAGTCCTTATCTCTTTTAGTGCCTGAAATAAAGAATACCAGCTGCATCAATGGTTAGTGAGGATGAATTTGAGTAATGTATTTTTTAGTATTTTTTTACTTTTGATAGGTACGCGTTTGACCACTATCTCGCCTGATGGTAAGCGATGATGCGGTCTAAAATAGAGCACGCTTGCCTAGAAGTAACCTATTCACTCTTGACTTAAAGACTCCCAGGTTGTAGCTATCAAGAAACACAGACGCCGGGCAGGGCATTTTACTCCTTTGCTGTACGCACTATGAATGTGTTCCTAAAACGTTTTGTGAGTGTGGGTGGTATGAAATGATTTAGAAATCTCGAAAGAGCATGCTTTGTGAATGATATTGGATCTTTATTGGTCTGTTTTATTTTTGGGCTGGTATTAAGAAGCCTTCTACATATTTTTTTAGGTATTAAAGCTGGCAGTCTGCCCTTTGGTTGCTTTATTTCAGTAACTTGCTTATGTTTCGTTATCAAATCCGTTTAGCCCTTGAATCTGTTTTTTCTTTTTTTTTTTTAAACTTTTCCCCTACTCTCGGACTTTTTCCTGTATACTTGCCGACCCAGAATCACTATCTGTGGGTCATACAAATATTTGTTCCTAGTGGAAATTAAACCTGGGACACGTAGCATGTTAGGACTGATACATTATCATCCATAGCTCAATATCACTCACACCTTTAGGCCACTTTTTTCATGAATTCATTCCCACGCTCCCTTGCCACCTCAGACAGATTATACCCGCGATAGCGACAATGTCGTCAGCCCATGTTGTTGCCGGACGATTTACCTTCCTTTTATTAGTCTTTAAACGCTTCTCATTCACTGCTACTACCTGCCATCAGCGTGCCTTGATGTCAAGTGGATTGATTTATCATAATCGTCATTTTAGCTTAAATACATTGACTGCTGGTAATAAGCCTCCCCCAAGTCTTTCCTTCTTTCTTTTTATAAAAAAAAACGTTGCCACACACGAGAAATTTTTCCTGTAGGTATCGTGGGTGCGTTCACAAACATACAAACTCACACACACATACAACCAGAACCGGAACAAGTTCTATCTGTAGGCCATAAAAATATTTGTTCCGTGGGAAAATCGAAACTACGACAGGCAGCGCAGCAGCCGCTCGCTCAACCACTGCGAAAATCGTGTCGTCGTAAGTGTCATCACAACCACCGGTCCTGAACGTCTTGCATACTTTGGCTACTTGAGACCCTCCTTAAGTCATCGGTCCACTTTGTGGAAAGTCTTCCGACGCTGCGTCTTTGCCACTCCAGAAATTTTGGGCCCCATCGACCAACTTCTTAACCGACTTCCCAAAAAGGAGGAGGTTCTCAATTCGATTGTATATATATATTTTTTTATGTTTGTTACCTCATAACTCCGACAATTATGAAACGATTTGAAAAATTCTTATTTTATCTGAAAGGATATACTTGCAGATTGGTCCCATATAAATTTTATCAAAATCGGTTACGAACTTTGGATTTTGAATCGTAGCTGGAATTCGTCTACTTGGATGATGGTTTTATGTCATCCATGTAATCGAAATTGCGTATTCTGCTTTTCTGCGATTTTGCAGTAGTGTTGTTAGGTGTGGGGTACTACTAAAAAGTGAAAAATAAAAAACTTTTTACAAAAAAATACAACCGGCTTCCAAAAAAAGAAACACTGCAAAGTAAAAAATAACTTTAATTTCGGAAGTCGGTGTCAAAATACGAAGAAACTAATAAAAACACCGACTTCCGAAATTAAAGTTATTTTTTACTTTGTGTTGTTTTTTTTTATATGTGAGCAATGTGTTCTGCCTACTGCCACTTCAGTTTGGCGATCCTTCGGGCTTCGATCGCGCAAGGAAACTCCGAGTGTGGTGCTCGCCATTGCACTTTGGGTTACTTTAAGCCTTCTGATGACGCCAAGTGCATTCATTAACAAGGTTATGCTAACACCTATTATGGACAAAAGTAAGACAGTGCGCATGCAATGAATACTGACTTGTGCAAATTCCTTGTTTACTTGAATAAAGTCCATTCGAAGTTCAACAAGTTTGATTTCCTCATCATTCATATTTAGAAGAATTTCCAACGCTTCTGGAGGAGTAAATGGATTGCAAGACAGGTCCAAGATGCGTAGACTCTTCGCCAAGATCAGATTTTTGGCTATAATTTTAGCAGCTCGCGTAGTTAATCTGGAGAAAAACTATTATATATTAACCTCGTTCCTTTGAATTTCTGATGCCAAATAGTGAAATCAAAATCATCAGAACTGGAAAAGCAAATATCGAGTATGCCTTTTAATGGGCCGCTACGGTTACCAGGAATCGTTTGCTATTGCATTTCAGTCACTCACTACAAGAACCATAAAACCTTTCCTCCAGAACCAAAGGATGTTATTAACAAATCGTATATGTGACCCTGAGGGTCAATTCTACTAATTTATAAACAACTTTCGCATTCGCATGTCAATCGCAAGCTGTCAAAACAGCCTTAATTTTCATACATTTTTGACAGATTGCAACTGAGATGCGAATGTGAAAATTAGTAGAATAATTGGCTCTCATTGACAATATGTGGTGTGAAATAAATAATATATAAAATAAATACATAATCTATAGTCAAACTTTATTTCGATCCCTAATGAGGAAGATGTACTCGTAGATACAATATATATCAATATTTGGCGACTAAATTTTAAGAAATATAAAAGAAGGGCCAGGGTAACGTTTTTATTCCAGCTACAATTGATTTATAACAATAATTATGATTTGAAAACGGAACATTTTTTAATACACCAATCAATGTTTAGTGACGTCACACCTGTTAATTATTAGTCCATGATCCCAAGGATCCAATCCAAGACGTTACTTATTTTCGCAGTAATAAAATGTATGGATAGAGAAGTGCTGTGTAATGACAACGTACGCGTACATATCTGCTGGTTAGATCCGATGGTAAGTTTTTTTAATGATGTAGGTATAAGACATATCTTAAAAGTCTAGGAGGTACTTTTGTCGGGCCGGGGCTGCTTTTAAGCGGCTTCTGCCCAATCTAGGGGGTACAAACGCCTCCTGCCGGAGGCTCTACTTGGAGTCGTGCAGTCCATGGCACTTTATGGGGAGCAAATATGGGCGCCTACTTTGAGGAAGCGACCTGCCTGTTGCCTATATGCATCCCAGAGGGTATTGGCTATCCAGCTGGCTTGGGGATACCGCACGGTCTCCGGCGAGGTGGCGTACCTCTTTACCAGATTGCTGCCATGGGATTTGGAGGCGAGAACTCTCGCGCTCATTTATGAATGGCGCGTGGAGGCGCAACGCCGGGGCGAGACTCTTCTTCCGCGGCAAATCGCAGCATGGCGGACGACTCCGGCGGGATCTCATGGCGTTACGGAGACAGCGACTATCGCAACCCAGCGCTGGGCACGCCATAATCCAGGCGATAAGTCCCCTCTTTGAGGAGAGGCTAGAGCGGCGCCACGGCGTCCTCACCTTCCGCCTGACGCGGGAACTCACGACACGGTTGTTTCGGAAGATATCTGTTTCGATATCGGCGGGAGAATACGCTTGTGTATCAGCACTGCGAGAATCGCCCGGAGGACACGGTGGAGCAAACGGTGGAGGTCTGCCCTGCGTGGGTGGAGTAACGCCGTGTCCTCGTCGAGGCGATTGGTGGCGGCTATCTCTCGCGTCCAGCCATGGTTCAATCTATGGTCCGGAGCGAGGAGGCATGGGAAGCGGTCACCTCCTTCTGTGAAGCAGTAATGCTAGCGAAGGAGGAGGCCGAACGCTTGAGGGAGACATCGCGCCCCGGCCGCCGCAACAGAAAAAGACGCCCCGTGCGTCGGGAGTCGCAGGGCGAGGTGGCCATCTGATCAAAACAGGGAACGCTGTGTTCCACGCGCGGATGGGTTTTAGTCAGTAGGGGTCTGACACTCCCTCCTGCTTTACCCATAGCGGGATTCGAGGAGTCATTCGATTATTTCCCATCCATAAAAAAGGAGGTACTTTCGCCTCCTCCCAAAAGCTAGTAGACTTTACTTTTCATTTATTTTTATATTTCGTGATTTTAACGTTCTCTAGTAATGAAAATCAGTTCATAATTTATTGTTCCGGTATCTACGAAGGGATATTAAGGAAAGGTTCAAGTAAAAAGTGCAAGTTTGTCTGTCGCCTACCATAATTTATTAATGCCCGGTCTGTGGAAAATAATCAACGCAGAAGTTATGTGATGCGATTAGTTGTTGAGAGTGAATTCAACCAATGACAGCACTTCCTTACAAATAGACGATTGAGAAAAAAAACTGATAAATTCTGAGGCAATTTCTTACGTCTACCATACATATATTATGGCAATATTATGGCATTCGAATTCTATGTATGGTAGACGTAAGAAATTGCCGCAGAATTTATTAGTTTTTTTTTTCAATCGGCTATTTGTGGAAGTGCTGTCATTGGTTGAATGCATTCTTTAAACCGTTTTATTTTTTTATATGGTGGTCTATTTTAGATGGAATTCTTTAAAATGAAAGCAAAAATGAAAATATTGTATATTCCGTATACCCTTGTCTTTAAGGATAATAAAGGCAGCAACTCGCCATGATTATGTTGACTTCTTTATCACGAAAACACCGGGGGTTTATCTCGTATCCTGATTATTACCTCGCACAAACAAACCATTCCTGAAACGTCTTCAATTAAGGCCAAAACCCCCAAAGTGACAATAATTTACGACCATCATTTGACGCGTAATTTTTTTAACGTCCTTATTTACCTCTCAGGAGTCTCAGGTAATCAAGTGTCTCGCTCAAAATAGACATAATTGTATCTCATTTGCAGTTAATAGGGAAACGGATCTTGTGAGTCTACGCTGCTTCCAATGTTACTTTATGTCAGGGACATAATGATAAGGCGCAAGAAGTGTGTAATGATGGAAATTATAGACGCTGTCAGTTTTCATCGAGAATTTGATGCAAAACGGAGTTTTCAATTGTGTTGAGAAGCATAACTTTAAGGAACATCGAGGAATAGAACCTCCTGAAAACGGGAGTTAGAAAGAATGCGTGTTAAACATTTTAGGGAAATTAGAGGAACTAAAACATTCTTAATTCTTTACTGCGTACCATAATGTATACCTGTAGTTGGAAGACAAAATAATTATAGTAAGTTAATGGGTTGTGGAGGTCTGGTAGGCAGCCGCTCCACGTAAAATACTGGTATTCAGCTCCATCCAGTTTGACCGGAAGCCGACCCCAATGTAGTTGGGAATAGGCTAGGCAGATGATGGTAAATTAAATTTATTAGTCAAGTACATTACTTGTTATTGCTAATATCCAGCACCTCTAAGGTTTCAATGCGCAATAAAGCTCCAATTTCCACCCCTACGCAGAGGCTGGTATACGAAAAATTTAACTCCACAAGTTTTTTACTTTGACGAAGTGCACGGATCAACTGGATTGCTCCTGAAAGTGAAAGATAAGGTTATACAAGAGGTAAGAAAATGGCCAACGACATCGCGGTAAACCTTTTCCTGGGGCGATGTCCTCGACCCTGTGGCGGGCGGCAGGGTCTGTCCGACTCTTACTGACTAACACCACCCCGGTGTTCCATCTCCCACATACGCCGGGGATCGCGGGAACTTATGCGACTTCCGTAATCCCCATCCATCCATTCCTATTGCTGGAATCAAAAGTAGCTCACAATTTAGGTCCCATTAGTTTCAATGTTAATATATAATCCGTGGTGCCTGGCAACTGGGCTTAACCCAGTTGTATATGTCCCTTGGTGCCTATTGGCCTAGCTCTAATCTGTCTCCTGCTTGATATGGAGGGAAGTGGAAATTATATTTATCTTTCCTACTCCTTCCGCTGTACTCTTCTGATTAATTTCGTTGCGGGATCCAAGACAGTTGAATAGTTTCTGCGGGACTCGTCGGGTTTCATTAGCTCGGCGTTTTTCTGGTGGTCGCCACTGTTGATTCTGGCTTTCAGGAGTAGCAGTGGTTGGGAATGTGTGGCGGGCTTATTTCGTTATCCCCGGCTGGATCGCGGTAGATCTAGGCTAAGATGGCGGGACGAGCTTGACGTCTATCGACAGGACTAGTTCTAATTTTCTCAAAGCTGGGAGTAATGGAAACGAGACCTTTGCCTCCAGTAAGCCAGAACTGATAAGAGGCAAGAATTTTCTGATGAAGGCCTTGCTAAAATTGTCGGGCAGTTTATGGCCACCAGCTATGGTTTTCCGGAAAGGTTTTCCTTAGCAGATCTGCTTTTGCAGGCATTACAAAAAAAAAAATGTAATGCCTGCAAATCATTGGTTTAACTATTACGTCATGTCCTAGATTTATCCCAAGTAGTAAAACCATTAAGTCCCATAAAAACCTGATAAAGCCTCAATATTTCACCGCCGTTATATGCTCCAAATATCGTTTCATCCAATTTGGAAAAGCACAAAAAGCCGTATGTTGATTGACATCAAAGTGTTTTATCCGCGAATATGCAAATCATATGAGCACGAAATACGCGTCAAATACACGTTGAAAATAAAAGTGTGTTGAACCGGCGTCCTGTTTAATATTTATGAGATCCCCTCGCGGATGGGATGGCCAGCTGAAAGTTTCAGCCCCTGGACGTCTCTAAACGGCCATGTGCACGTTCGCCTCAACAATTTTATTGCCAACTTTCATCACATTTAACATCAGGAAATAAAGAGGGGTTTTTAGATAAAAATACTAGCGTGTCATTGTTACAGAAAAAACCGTCACAAATGAATACAATAGAATTTTGTCAATGTTACATTTATCCTATTTTTACCTACTTTATAAAAGGATTCTCAATTCAGCTGTTTGTTTTTTAAAGAAAAGATGCGCACTGACGTTAAATACAGGGGCGTATTTAGCCGAGGGTCAAAGTGGCCATGGCCCGGGGCGGCAGGCTGCGAGGGGTGGCTAAGCGGTGGCTTGACAATATAAGATACCCCTCAGGATAAATATAGTGGGGTGGGGGTGCTAAAGTGATGATGATAATAACGACGGCAAGGATTAAGCGATTTTTTTATTTGATTAATAAATAAAAAAATCGCTTAAGCCTTTATTGAAACAAAATACTCTATCTTCTTAGTCAAAGAATCTGTGGGTTTATGTATCCGATACCTACCTGGAGTTTTATAGAATCTGTTCCAGGAAATGTCCAAATGCGTGATGTGGTCATGGAATTCTATCACTTCAGCCAACAACGTCAAGCTGTCACTTGTCAAGTCATTACATCTCAAGTTTAATCTAGAAAACACAAAGACAAATTAAAGAAAGACATTAAAATTAGCTTTTAGCAGTGGTTTTTTTTTTGGACAAGCCCGCCACAGAAAAACGCCGAACCAATGAAGCCTGACGAATCCCGGAGAAAGGATTCAACTGTCTTGGATCCCGCAACGAAATTAAACAAAAAAGTAGACCAATAGGCACCAAGGGATATAAACAACCGAGTTAAACCCAGCTGATGTTTAGCGGCGGTTTATCCGCATATCGGCCAAGACTTTATCCAATCATGTTGGGGTTGGCTTTCAAACCGGATGCAGCTAAAAATCAGTATTCTAAAGAGAGTTTTGTTTTTCATAGAACCTGTTCAAATCATCTAACTTTTTAATCAACCTCTATTATCTCAATTTTTTTTTATCTAGGTAGTTCTGTAGATTAAATAATCATTTGTAAACTCAGTAATTTTTTTTATTGCTGTATAGGAAAACCTTTGCCCACTGCTGGGCAAAGGTTTTCCCCCACATAGCCTTCCGCTCTTCCCGGTGTGTTGTACAATCCTTCATGAACGGCTCCAAGTCATCACATCAACGTTTTCTAGGCAATTCTCGGCGACGATGCCCGTCTTCTGACTCCCACAACGTAACGTCTCCGGCCCATCTGTCCTGATGCATCAAACGAGATCCACCCAATTCTATTCCAGTTTCAATTAACATTATATGTAACATTTTACCGGTGACAAAAAGTCGATCAGACCATTTTTGTGGATTGATATGACTCATCATTAGAAAGATGAAACAATGATGACAATGATGTGAGTATTTAATAAATAATTATAATGTATAATTATGTAGGTATAGTTAGTATGTGATGTGTATATTATTCATTTTAACTGGTTAGATCCGGCGGTGGAACTATTGGTTCCACCTGCCGCAATTGATTTTATACTATATTTTATGTACTTTACTTTATTTTTATACTTTGTTTTTGAATAATTATCAATCGCATTTAATTCTCCGTATTGCACCTACCACTATTATCTGCATCACCCAAAGGTTGACTGGTAGAGAATGCCTACGGCATTAAATCCGCCTCTGTACTTTTTTTTTGTGCTGAAAGTGATAAATAAATAAATAAATGTAGAACAGTATAGGATAGGGCTGAACTGAGCGTACAGTAAATTGAATGTTCGATAAGTTTAACTCTTGAGTATGTTCAGATGAGCAGTAAGTATCCTGAGGGGCCCGAATTTTTTACCGTATAAGGAATACAATGCTGTGCTGCAAAATTAGAATCACAGATGTAACCCGGTGAGCTGCTACTCTTAAGTTGGATCTAGCCGGACATGTCTCCCACATATCAGATGAGCTGTAAGCTAAATTAATCACTTATTGAGTCCCATTCAATGCTAGGCGATATCACCGCAGGCCGAGACGAATGTAGAGAGATGAACGTGACTCTAAACGGAAGGACTGCTCCACAATGGTAAAAGTGAGACGTGTGTGGAAAAGAGAGAGGATTTTGTCTAGTAGCGGGAAATAACGCCACAAAAAAACCAACGATACGAAATTTTTACGGCAACGCCATCTATCTCGCCAGCAGTAAACTAAAACAAATCCTACATGGCGTTACAGACTTTTCCGTGCGATTTGAATATACAACAGTCCGAATAGAAACTATCGGGTAGTTGCCCATCGGACTCAATAAACGTCTGGTCGGAAGATCCTCTCTTTTCAAAGGAGGTTTGCGGGACTTAAGAGGGCGTATTCCGTCCACTAGCGCCGCCAATGGTTTTTTATTAATTGTGGTAAATTTAAGACACGTAGATAAAAAACCGTTCTGCAGTGTTCTGATGAAATGTATCTTTTATTTTTTAAGAGCTATTTTTAATACGTAACTCATGGCTAAATAGCCAAAACGGCAGTTATTGGTAAAAGTGGCCACTTTTAGCAAAAATATCGACTTTAGCAACTATTTATGTTCTAAAGTACAAAACATAACTCTCAAAAAATAATAAATACATTTCTAACACTGCAGAGCGTTTTATTATCTACGTGTCTTAAACTTACCACGATTAATAAACAACAACTGGCGGCGCTAGTGGACGGATGGCGCCCTCTTAACACTCTGATCAGCATTCCTATATGTTAATTTAAATTAGATTACATACTTACCTTCTAATAACAGCTCCCAACATAATTTGCTCAGTCAGGTACGGGAACCCCTCGTCTTTTATTTTGTTCTCAGATAAGTCTAAAAGATCCAAGGTACGGGTGTTAAGGTGGTTCAAAACTCTGCGCAGATACTTAGACCCAATGCTGCAACAGAAATAAGCTATGACAGAAGGACATACAGAATACGAATGATCTTATAAGGGGTTCCTTATATTCGGAACCCTAAAACACACTGAATCAAATAAAAACTTACTAATATTTAACTTTGACCCAGTTGTCTGTTCTGGATTAAGAATTTAAAATTGAAAACCTGTCTATTTCTTCTGTTAAAATAGTTCACGAAATTAAATTCTCAACTCAGAGACTGAGTGATAGTCAACAACGACAGTCTCAGGACAAGTTCTAGTGCTGAGCGTGATGGATTTATGCCCTTAACACGCATGTAACGTGGGATTTTTTTAAATATAACTGGTGTTATACCTAATAGTACCCCAAAACCCTAAAATTCTATCGGATTTTGGGGTACTATAAGGTGTTATTAAAGGTGTATTCACCAAATTGAAACAGAAGCGGCTCAGTAGTTCCAGAAAAAATTGGCTGTGACAGACGGACATACAAAAGAGATACGAGTGATTTTATAAGGGTTCCGTTTAACGGATGTTCAAAACCCCAAAGAGAGTAAAAATACAATATTATTTACTTGCATCCGCTCAACACTAGCTGCCTTAAAGCGTTATTGTCTAAAAGCATTCGGCCCAGATGATAGGACGCATCGATATGGTCCAAGTAGTTGCTCGTCAGATCAAGTCTTTTCACGTTCTGGTTGCGTGCTAAAGCCTTGCACATCGCTCTTATAGCTACTGGGTTCACGCCGTAGTACTGAAAGAAGATTATCAGAGCTGCAAGGTCACTTTTAATCCATCCATGCATCTGCCTAGCTTTTTAGCAACTATATTGGGGTCGGCTTCCAGTCAAACCGGATTCAACTGAATACCAGTATTTTACGTGGAGCGACTGCCTACCAGACCCTGCCTAACACGGTACTCCTTGGCAAAACTGGTGTCAGATTTTCTGGCTTCTGAATATCTGTAACGGCTGCCAAAGATCTCCAAATCTAAGGTTAAGCAACGCTTACCAACCATCTTGACATACCGAGTTTACTCCGTGCCTCGGAAAGCACGTTAAGCTGTTGGTCCCGGCTGTCATTTGTAGATATTTGGCAATCGTTACGGATTGTCAGAAGCCAGTAAATCTGATTCGTCTTGCCAAGAAGTACCGTTTTACACAGTCAATGGGTTGTGAAGGTGTGGTAGGCAGTCGCTCCACGTAAAAAATTGGTATTCAGATGAATCCGGTTTGACTGGAAGCCGACCCCAATATAGTTTGGAAAAGGCTACGCAGATATGAATCGAAACGAAAAGAAGCAGATATCGCTATGAACGGTTCATGTCAAACTAAAAATCGGTAGGAAAACATTGAAGTATTTACATAACCACACTTACTTTCAAATTAATTTCTTCTGTCAACAATCCTTTGTGAAAAATCCTGATCGGAATAATATTCATTGCCTTACACAAATCCAGGTAGAGTTCTTGGCCGTCATCTTCATATTTTTTTATTGGTTCTGGAATCGATCAATGTTTTCATTTCAATTTTTGCATATTGCGGGTTCTATTCCCGCTCGGAACAAATATTTGTATTGCCCGCAGATAGTTGTTCCGGCTTTGACTGTTTGTGTATTTATATGTTTGTAAACGCCAGGTGCGTTTACAGGACCAATTTCTAGTGTTGATAAAAAAAAATGACAACTTCCTGGCAGACCGCATTAAAAGATCGACTCACTCTAATCAGAATGTCTGTAGGAGTTCTCACCAACGTTGTGGCCAGTAGGTGAGGTGTATGTAGAGATGCACAAGGTACAAGTAATCCTAGCTTATTTACCAACTATATCAAATTTATGTTAAAGTCCCATGTAAAGGGGCATATTGCCATCAACTGGGTACTAAACTGGCTGCAGAAAATTCCAGATGGAATAAGGATTTGAAACCCAGGACCTCATTAGCCAGTGCTGCGGAATTTGTTCGAAAGAGTGACCGCGGCCCTGGAACGCAAAGAACATTTTTTTGGGTCAATTCCTATACACCTTCCCAACCACTGCAACCCCTGAAAGACCAAATCCACAAAAAAAGTGCCGAGTCAATGAAGCTCGACGAGTCCCGAAGTAACAATCTAACTGTCTTGGATCCCACAACGTAATTAATCAGAAAAAATCAGCGGAGGAGTAGAAAAAAAAATATAATTTCCACTTGAGTTTTACTCAGTAAGAGTGTGACAGTCTCTTCTGGTCCACCCAGAGCGAAAGGAGTCATTGATGATTACCCACGGAGAAAAAGTACCTCATGCTCTCTACTGGCGCTTGTGATCACTAGACCTAAGAGGCAATCTACTAGATATTGTTCTAACTGAGCATACCCGGATATAACAACGCCACTTCAATGCCCGGATCGTGGATACTAGGGTAATCGTAGTATGGATGCCTGAACACTGAGCTAGCGGAACAAGGTATATATTTGGCACAGATCTCCCCGCTGCCTGGGCTATATAGACCCTTCTTGAACAATTTCACCTTGATAGAATCTTCGGGCTCAGGCGCAACGAAATCCTGTAGCGAGTCTACAGATTCTGAAGACGTTTCATATAGAGGAGCTATATAGACATCCTTCACCGTCTTTTTCTGTTCGTGATCAGTATCCGAATCGTCACTCTCCATTCTCAAAGTTTATTTTAAACGCTTACACAAGTTCTATTCTATTCTATATTTATATATGGCAAGTAGAGCCGCTGTCGACTATTCTGCCAATGTTTAAAGTGAAATGGGAGCTTACACAAGTTACTAATCGTATATTAGATTTTGAGCAAGCAAGAAATATGTCCGTTTTGACGTTCTGTCAAAATTTTCTGAAATAACTGTCGAAGAATATTCTGTAATTTTTGTCGAAAAAGTCAAGAAGGTTAACTGATTGACCAAAAAGACCAAATCGTTCCTGCTGCGGCTGAAACAATGAAACAAGCTGCAGTGAGGAGGAGTGCGCGTAAGATAAGTCCGCGCACGATGGTAGCGCTGTTTAAAATTACAGGCCTAATTAAATATATTTCAATCATTCATTGATATAGCGTAACTCAAATTGTAATGAAAGAATGAGGTATAACAAGTTTGTCCACTGAAAAAACACGAATTATACTGTCAGCTGGATTTTCAAAAAAAAATTGACCCGTTTTATTCTATGGCTTGAAAACCAAAATTGACGTAGATTACGCTCTTGAAATTCACAATACGTCACGCCGTGATATAATTTTTAGTACGTTCTGAAGTCACGAGCCCCCACTCCCGAGTTTTGATGTATTTTATCTTTGTCAATATTCATAGATTTATAGAGCCAAAACATACGTGTCCATTATTTTTCACTACTCTAACTGACAGACTACATAGATTAGCAATTTAGTGATGGTGGAAAACGGTTGTCTATTGTTTTCCCGAAGATTATATGACATAATCATCATTTTCCCGAATTTCATTTACCCGAATTTCATTTGCCCGAATGTTTCATTTGCCCTAAAAGACATATGACATACTTTTAATTGCCCGAATTTTAGATACCATAAGATACGAATGCCATAAGTATTGTTTGCCTTATTTTTATGTGCCATAATAATTATTAGACATAATATTTAAATGGCATAACTGGATAATAAGAATAAACTTATTTATTCTGTCCATGGTTTTTTTTTCTGTGCATGGTTGATGGTGGGCTAGGTCGACGGAGCCCCGCCTCGCGGGGCTCCTACTTCTGTGTGGTTTATAAAAAAAGTCGGGGTGCCCTAAAGTCCCAATTGCATCCAATTTCTCTTGATATAAACAACCGTTACACACCCGATGTCGATGGCAAATTATGTTATGGCATATTATAATTATGGCATGTGATAATTAGGGCTTACAATGATTATGACAAATGATGTTATGGTAAGTGACTTTATGGGAAACAATGATTCTGGCACGTGACTAATATGGCAAATGAGAGTAGGGCAAATGAGTATTATGTCGTATGATGTTATGGCTGTTGACTATTATGGCAAATGATATTAGGGCAAATAAAATTCGGGTAAACGGCGGTATACCGTGGAAAACAGCCTATTCATATACTAGATTATATTAATTAGCATACTTATAAAATTAATACCTTCAACCACGTGCATTCTAATCGTGAGCTCACTCTGGTAATGTATTTTCTTCTTCCCATGGTCTTTCACAGCAATTTTATAGAAGCGACAAAGGGAGGTAATTCTTAAATATTTACTAAATAATTGCTTTTTCTTCTTCTTTTCGTGTCGAAATTAATTCCTAAAACGATGTGTTACTGAAAAAATCCAAAATCAAAAGATTAGGCTGAAAACAGTCCCCCAAATCGCCTAGCCCGTCACCACTTCCTAGTGTTTTAGCTGGAAAGAAGAAGTGGCGGAACAAACTCCCCAGCAACACAACTGTCTGAGAACTTTAGGGGCTTAGCTACCGCCGTATCTGCTCTGTATATTATACGGGCCCCCCGGGCCACAGAATGAAGAATAATTATTTCTTTTAATTTTTTGCAAATATTTTTTTTCTTTTGTGAGAAATCTTTACCCTTCCTAAGGGCCCCCAACAATTTTTTATACGGGGTCCCGCCAAGGCAAACTACGCCTCTGAAGAACTTGTATATACTCGTAATGTAATAGTCCCTCTTTTTCTAGTTCCTTCTTCTTATCTTCTTACTAAATGTGTGTACATAATTGTTAAATAAATAAATATCAAATTATTTTATATGGCACATGCATAATTATTATCTCAACAACTTCATAAGAAGCAAAGATAAATACTAAATATTTAGGTAATTATAAAAGCAAACCCAAGCATACAAATAAAAAATGGATAAATGGCGTGCCATAACCATAAGCTGTGACCCAATCGTAAGTTGAAAATCTAGGACCATCGTTAAATTATTTTTAACAGTTGATAGTTATAACAATAATAAACCTCGAACAGCACGACGAGCGGTCACTACGAGCAGCAACTGTTCACGAGCATAACGCAAAGATCAGTCATTACCTCTCTCGCCATATTAGTGGGAAGGAGTTAACCCCGTCCCCGACGCTACCGCAAGCAGCGACAGCGACACGTCTAAGGGAGCATGGCGAACTTGCAGCCGATTGCTCAGACAAAATAATACTTGTCGAGGTCGCTAGTTAACCACATATTGCAATACACTCACATAAAAAACATGGCAATGAGAAGATTATGTCAATAAAAAAAATAAGTAAGACCACAAAGACCTATTCGGTCAGAATAATAAACAATGTCTTAATTGCATCCTAAGTAATGAGTGTTTGAAAAAACATTTAGCTTTGTCTCGTGTTCAACACAGCGACTAACTATTATTATCATCCAAGTAGTAATTTATAGTATAGTATGACTTCGAAATAAGGTTAGATTTCACTTTCAATTTAAAAGCATTAAAAGGCGAATCTAGAAAAGAAAGAGGTAACTTATTATAAAAGCGAATATCGAGCCCCACAAATGAGCCCTGGACCTTACGAAGACAGTGGAAAGTAGCATGTAATTTGTGCTTACTTCTGGTGTTACAGCTGTGGATATCACTAGTGTGGGCGTAAAAATGTATATTTTGCTTGATATATAGTATGTTGGCAAAAATGAATTGTGAATCAACAGTGAGAATACCTATTTCTTCAATAGTTCAATTAAAGTCCTTGCTGGTATATCGCTCGTACGGCTCGCTTTTGTAGGACAAATATGTTTTGTATGTCAGCAGCTTTTCCCCACAGTAAAATACCATACGACTAAACACTATAGAAATAACTAAAATAAACTAACCGAGCTCTGTTAACTTCAGTTAATTGTCTAAGTTTCCTGACGGCGTAGGCGGTACAGCTAAGCTTTCCTGATAGTATTGGTATATTAGGGCCCCATTGAAGTTTGGCATCAACTGCCAATGTCCAAGAAAACAGCAGAGTCTACAGTTAACCTCGTCTTATGATGATATTGGGCCCTAGATTTTTAACATTTGGTAAAATTTTATACATTTTGTTTTTAGCATTTAGAACTAGATTGCTTACCGTAAACCAATTCGTAACCATAGTGAGTGCACTATTCACGTCGTCAAAATCTGTCTATTCTTATTTTAAGCAAACAGATCAACAGAGCAGTACATTGTCTTTCTATTAAGTTGCACCAGTCATGTTCTGACTCTGCATCTCCCTAAGGTGTTCCGCCTTTGTATGTAAAGTTTTTCTTATAAGTGCATAAAGGTTATAAATAAATAAATACCTTAGAAAAGAGAAACGGTAAAGTACTGCTTTATGAAACATGTGAATTGAACAGTGAAACACATAAAAATCATAAACGTAAGTTATGAAACATGTTCAGGCTAGGACCACATAACGCGCATAGGTTGATGGCAAGCAGTAGATGTTGTTTTATTTTAGTTGCTATAAACATTCTAAAGTAACTAATATTATAATTACAAAAGTAAGTTTATTTGTTACGTGTGTTCGCCTAAATCGCTGAACCGATTTTGATGGATTTTAGTACAGATAAAAATCATACCTATGATTTTTATTTTTCGAAAATATATGTGCACGGGAGCAAAGCCACTGGTAATAGCTGGTTAACAAATAAATACCAATATCACAACCAAAACATTACAGTACTCTCAAATTACTTCGTCGCCCTCAGGATGCAAAACAGTCGAACGACTAATGTAACGTGCCATTTGAGAGGAAAGTTATCTTTGTAAACAGGACATGATTCCAAACAGCCGTCGGTGGCAAGAGTGGAGAGCAAAAAGCGTCATGTGGCGTGCAATATCGAGGCAAGCAAACATTTACTAAAGCCAGTTGGTGTACAAATGGCGGGATGAGTTTTCACAAGCCTCGGTCTGCGTTAACCGCAAATGTGTGCGTGTATTTGTTGCTGGGTAGTTAGAAGAAATAGGTTTTTCGCGAAATTCCTAGGGTTTTTGCATAACTACTAGTATTTTTTGCAAAAGTTTGAGTTGTTGGAAAGTAAGGTGGATTCAACTGCGTTCAAGAGCTGTCAAGGGCAATATTTCTTAACAATGATCTCGCAGCTCGTGATGAAATGTGTTACATTCAGCTGTTTCAGATTCTAGCAAAAAAAAAAACTTTAAGTACCTGCTACCTACTACACTACTACTACAACATGAAATGAAGCCAATTGGCCACATTGCGCTTAGTTACGCACTAACCTGTCGCTCGACACTACGTTTGTTTTGATGTCAATTTGACTATTACTTATCCTGTGACGTAACTGAAGATGTATATTTATCTCCCTCTAGCAACAGGCATCCCGCCGTACGGTGACATATTTTCTTTCCCTTTCTTCATGCGTATTAGTAGCTATCTAGTATTTTCGCCGTTTTTAAGCGCCGCGATGTTGGTGTATGACGTGTCTATATTATTATATAATACGTCATTGCCTACTACGTCTGAGAACATCATGATTTCGTTGTGAAACAGAGACGGGGATAGCAATACAATACAAATGGCATCATCCCGTTCACGATGGAATCATGTTGACATTGCCACCTCGTTCAAATCTTTCTTTTATAAGTACCTACCTTCAAACTTATTTTGCTTGGACTTTCGAAATAAAGGGTGTGTATTCCGTCCACTAGCGCCGCCAATCCTTTTTTATTAATTGTGGTTAATTTAAGACACGTAGATAAAAAACCGCTCTGCAGTGTTCTGAAGAAATATATCTATTATTTTTTGAGAGCTATTTTTAATACATAACTCATGGCTAAATAGCCAAAACTGCAATTATTGCTAAAAGTGGCCACTTTTAGCAAAAATATCGACTTTGGCAACTATTTATGTTCTAAAGTAATAAACACATTTATATATATAACTCTCAAAAAATAATAAATACATTTCTTTAAAACACTGCAGAGCCTTTTTTTATCTACGTGTCTTAAAACCACGATTAATAAAAAACAATTGGCGGCGCTAGTGGACGGAATGCGCCCTCTTAACCTGCAACACATTGAAAAGTAGAAGTTTAAAGGATCAGCACTTTCCGCCAAAAAAACCGGCCAAGTGCGAGTCGTACTCGCGCACCGAGGGTTCCGTACAAACCTGTAGGTATATATTGTAAGCAAAAGTTTACCATTTATGACGTATTAAAAAAAAACTACTTACTAAATCTCGTTCAATCCGATTTTTGATGGAATTTTAGGTATATAATATATATTTTTTTTAATTATCATTCTCTTATTTTAGAAGTTACAGGGGGGTGACGGGGACATTTTACCACTTTGGAAATATCTCTCGCGCAAACTATTCAGTAAAAAAAAATTACAAGAGAAACCTCAATATCATTTTTGAAAACCTATCCATAGACACTTCCCTCCCCACTCGTGCGCTGTGCGGTGTCAATTATATCGCTCTGTCTTTATATAAATTCGGAAATCGCGTTGCGTGTTTGTTTTAAGGCTTGTGAATTGCTTTCCGGTGTGCCTTAGTGTTTTAAGTGCGTGTTTTGTAAGTTTTTAAAGGTGTTTGTTTATTCATTTATTAGTAATTAGTCAATTTCTCCAGCCATCGGTAAGTTCATTTATTTTCTCTTTGTGTGGGTAACGCGAAATAACTTTATCGATCGTTATTTATCTGTTTCGTTTTTGTTTTATTTCATTCAATCGCGTCCTAATACGTTTATTTAGTGTTTTTCGCCGTTAATGATGATGTCAACAAACGATGATCCGCCGGATCGAGGCGGAGAAATATTTCGTAGAAATACTAAAACCCAAAGGTCGCCCGTGGCAACCTCCGCTAGTTCTAAACGCTTGTTCAGTGAACTGTCTCCAACGTACAGTTCACCCGATGACAGGTCAAAACGGCTTCACCAAACATCCGAAACCGTGGAAAGATCCTCACCCTTTTTGAATATAAGTAATGCGAGCAATACTGATTATTGCGACTTAGTTTCCGAGGCGTCGGCATACCTGTCTAAAATTAACGACTTGGTCAATGATCAGGGGTCGCGCATTAACGTTGCAAATAAATCTGCCATCATGGACATGACGCAGCGAATTACGGGCATTGTTTCTATGCTAGCAATAAAATCGTCGTGCAACGAGACGAAGTTAGCCAGAACGGAACGCGAATTAGAAAAGGTTAGGTCGATTAACGCTGTCAATCCTAATCCTGTCGGTAACAACAATTGTAAAATTTCATATGCGGACTCGTTGAAACTACGTTTACCAAAAGTGGCGCCAGCGATTATGGAATCTCGTCCACCGTTACCTTTTGTGGTGGCTTATCCGACCGCGGCTCGATCAGCTGATTATAGCACCTCGTCCGCGACAAAACAAGCGCTTATGAAGGCAATTAAACCTAGTGATGACGGTTTCCAAATAGTAGGCGTGAAAAAAACCGCGAAATCCGGTGTTGTATTACGCGTCGCTAATGAAAATCAGCTAAAAAAATTGGAATCGGTAGAAGCAATCAAGGCCGCTGGTTTACATCTAGAAAAACCAAAAGGTAGACGCCCTCGAGTGTTGGTTAAGGATGTACCATCTTCAATGGAAGATGGCTCTTTTTTGATTGCATTATTCCGTCAAAATATCAAAGATGAGCTTCAAATAAAAGAGGATGACTTTATAAAATCTACAAAAATTATCCGTAGGCGCACGTTAGATAACGGTCGTAAATGGATCGGAATTGAAATAGAGCCTGCCGTACGTAAGCACTTAGTGTCTACAAAGGATAAATTATTTATTGATTGGGCTACCTGCCGTTTTATTGATGATGTCGAAGTTGTTCGTTGTTTAAATTGTCAACAGTTTGGTCACGTTAAAAAACACTGCGTTAATAAAGAACCTACCTGTGCTAATTGTTCAGAGGCACATGAAACTAAAGATTGCCCGCACAATGACGACTTAAATTTTAAACCAACTTGCGTGGCGTGTAAACGCTTTAAAAAACCGTGTGATCATCGCTGCGGATCTCAAGAGTGTACTACCTACAAACTCAAACTCGAACAATTAATCCTAAACACTAATTATTAATAATGGATAGTTTAACCATAGGACAATTAAACCTTCATAACGATAGGGTGGCGACATCTGAGCTGGATAAATTGATTGTGGATTATAATCTAGATATAGTACTTGTTCAGGAACAGTATCAAAACGCGCGCTTGGGTCACAAGATGGTCCAGCTGAACAGCAAGTCACGTGCCGGAATTTATGTTGAGCGTTCTTCGAGCTTTACTGTAACAGCTATACGTAATCTCATGACGCCCCATTGCGCCGTGGCGGAAGTGTCATCGCCTACCTTTAAGGTTTACGTTGTGAGCTGCTACTTTCAGTATTCTGACCCTGTCACTCCTCATATACATAATCTCCGTCACGTCTTGCGGTCGCTCGCGGGCTGCAAGGTTATAGTTGGTGCTGACGTAAATGCATCTTCTTCCCTGTGGTATGGCAAAGTTCGGGCCACTGATTCCGAACGACGTTGTGCTGTTGAGGATTTTATTGCTGAGATGAACTTATCAATCCATAACACCCCAGACGCACCACCTACTTTTTGTAGCCAAATGGGCGAATCTTGTATTGACGTCACACTTTCTAGTGCAGACGTACGCTTGGATAGGTGGCGTGTTCTTCCTGACGCGTCTTGTAGTGATCATCGCCTGATCGTGTACGATTTTGTTCCTATTCTTACTCAAGGTTCTTCACACTTAATTGGAAATTTTAGATATAAGAGTAAAGGCGCGAATTGGGAATTCTTTAGCTCACTTTTTGCTTGTCATGCCAAAGACTTCACTCGCGATGGACTGTCAGCTGAGGAAAGTGCTGAGATAATGTCAGACACTTTCACTTACTGTGCTGACATTGCTATTGGTCGTGCATCTGTGACCAATATTCGTAGATGTGATTGGTGGAGTGACTACCTTGCTGAACAACGTAAGAGCTATCGCAGAGCGCGTAGACAGCTTAATAAGCTTAAAAAACGTAATGTTACCGGAGACGTTTTTAATCTTGCCATAAGTACTTTTAGAGTTGCCAAGTCGCGTTACAGAGCATCGGTTGAAAAATCTAAGGGTAATTTACTCCGGAAAATTGTTGATAAACTTGATAAGGAGGGTCCGTGGTCTCCTTTGTATCACGAGTTTAAGGCTAATAGATCGGTCGACCTTGCATACGTTCAGAACATTAAAGTAAATAATACACATACCACCGGCATTGAAGAAACAACTGATGTTCTGCTTGATTCTCTTATACCAGATGATTCATCAGTAAATGAAAATGAATTTCAATACCCTCCGGACCTCTGAGCAGTTCAGACGTGTTTCTAGAGAGACCTTATTTTAATTTATTCAATTTGTAATAATTAATTCAAAAATCAAAACAACTAAATCAGTATTCAAAAATAGGAGTGCATAAACATTTAAGAGATCGCCGTGCCGGACAGTCGGACTCGTCTACCAACGCTGCGCGTGAGTCACAAAAACTATCATAGTTTACTACACTACTAATGACCCCGCCCCGTGCGTAAACTTCATTAATGATCTATGCACTTACAAGGACTTTGGGCGTGTAATATTGCCATAAGCGAACAGAGACAAATATATTTACGTGAGCAAGATAGCCAGAGGTCAACTTATATTTGACGGAAAGCTGTTTCCTTCGGATCTCTCGATAGCGCCCACTCTTACCTGAGCCACCACTGGTTATTAGAAGTATCTACGTATCTAATCTCCTCGCAACTTGAGCGCCTGGTAATTCTGAGAAACAAACACAATTACTCCGTAAATATGCCCCTTCAACGCTCGCCTCCAATGACTACTCAAAAAGCTCAGCCACCGACAACGCCGCTCTTCAGTACTCCGCAACCTGCTCTGTTCACGCCTCATAGCTCATCAGAACCGAGTCTTAATGCAAACCTGGACTCGCCAAATAATAATAATTCACCAGCCATAACCTTCCGCAATGCGAAGCGATTACGCTTAGAATGTGACGAAGAGTATAGCCTATCCGCGACTATGTTAGAAATAAAAGAAATGTTTCGCGAGCTCAAACAACAGCAAAATGATAAGTACAATAAGCTGTGCTCTATGGTGAACGATATACGGGACACCATTGACGTGATGGCTGCGAAATGCAACGAAATAACTTCGCGTGTTGAAGTATTGGAAACCGAGCGCTCTGTTTATTATAACATTAGAAAAAAGAGGCTCGCAGAAGCAGGAGTACGAAACCTTTTATTTCAAGTTGAGTTCAAACAATTTTCATAAATAATGTGAGATTTTTGTAACAATGTATGGCATGCATATAATAAAGCATTTACTATCGATCTACTCGTCACAAGGCTTGAATAGGTACATGAAATAAAACAATTTTTAGTAACAATCAGTTTATTAAAAAACAACTATCACAATGGCATGACGTTCATTATTGTTTTCACAAACTTCACAAAACAAATATAATAATTTAGAATGTCAGAGGATTAAAAAAATACACTACCAACAGTAAAAACATTTTCTAGAGACAAAAGCGTAAATTGAGAATTTATGAATTTTATTATTCTGTTATTCATCATCCTCTGATGATGATGATGATGATGATGAAGTTTCACCAACGTTAATAATGAACCTTTCTACAACATTATCCATTATACCATCAAGTTGGCAAAACCTTTCCTCTTCTTTAATTGTATGAGCAATGCAAGATTGCCATTTCTCTGCAGTAATATTTATTAGTGCTTGAGGGAGCAACCGCTTCACTTCCTTTAATTTAAAAGTTTTGTTGTTTTGGGCTACATACCCCTTCATTTGAGCCCAAACTAATTCTATTGGGTTGAGCTCACAGTGGTAAGGTGGGAGGCGCAATACTAATATATCTTTTTCTTTAGCCATCTCATCTACAGCAAACTTTTGGTACAAATGTCGTACTTGTTTAACTTTTTCTAATAAAGTGGCCCTTAAGTCTTTTTCATCAAAATGAATATTTTTGGTTTTAAGCCACTCCTGAATATCTGCCTTTCGTGTGGCTGTAGTTGGCAACTTCTCCACTTTCCTCGAATGATATGGCGCATTATCCATAACAATAACAGCATCACTTTCAATTTTTGTTAGTATTAATTTGAACCACTTTTCAAAATTGTGTGCATCCATTTCAGAATGGTAGTCTCCATCACCCTTTTTGGCTTCAAATATTAATTCGCCATCCATTAAAAACCCATCTGTTGATCCTGTGAAATAAAATAAAAGGAAATGAATTTATTCTGTACTGGTGTACTGGTGAAAGAGAATTGGCTTCCAGTCTCACATGCCATTATTTATTTTGTTTGTATTAGCTGTAAGTCATCCATAGTGATAAATAAAAAAATAAAAAAATACATTTAAATCATGTCTTACCAATATGGCCAATGATAAGCCGTTTTCCTTTTCCAGTTGGGTTCTTTAAACCAGTAGATAAACCTGCCCGGTGTGCTTCCTTTGAAGACTTTATAGTATTATCTTGCCATACCTTGCTTTTGGTGTGTCCTGTACGTATAAAAAAGTTATAGATGTTAATACAATATTACATCGACTTATGTTCAACTAAAAATACTAATTCACTGTATCAATGTAACATAAAGGAGGTTTACGAATTTATGTAAAGGCAAGCATGCCCCCACACTAAGATTTGTCTTGTATTGTGGGAGCGTTTTACAAACACACATTATCACACACACAAACAGCCATATCCGGAACAACTATCTTCGACTTCGTGCAAAATGACTTAAAAATATTAGCAGAACTGTACCTTCATTTAGCCAAGTCTCATCTAAATAATATATTTTTTTCCCTTCGTTCCTTAATCTCTTAATTTCATGGAGATATTTCACCCTCCATAATACAATCTCTTGTTTATCAATTAGGGCACTTTTTCTACTTCTTTTAATGTAAGTAAATTTTAATTTGTTTTTTATTAATTTGTATAAAGTGCTTCTTTTAAAATCAGGTAGAGACTCATCGCTATTAACAGCTTCCAGAATCTTGTTCAACGTTGGTAACTCATTATCAAAGAAAAAAGAATGAATTTTTCTTCGTATTCCACTAAATGTAATATCATCATACTCTTCGAATTTTGAATGTTTCTGTTGGCGAGGAGGGGGTGATTGCAGGCGACCTTCTTTATTATACTCTTTGAGTATATTATAGACTGTTGCACGAGATATGCCTACAAAATAAGATTAGTAATGTATATTTATTATCTCACAATGCAAAAAAATAGATGGATGGATTGTGTGAGGAGTGAATATGAAAGAAAAGGGGGTAAATGATAGTGAGACAAGTGACAGGACGAAGTGGAATAAAAAAAAACGTGTTGCGCCGACCCCAAGTAACTTAGGATAAAGGCAGGAAGATGATGATGATGATGATGGTACCTTTCTAGTAATTTAAATCCTTACCTGCAATTTCTGCAGTTTTTTTAACTAACTGCGTTTTATAAGCAGCAGCACCTTCGGGCAAGGACTCCTTAACATCTTTGTAAATATTAATCACTGTTCTTTTTTCTGTAGAACGAAGCGGTGTTTGTTTAATTCTACTTTTCTTGGGAGACAATATTTTATCCTCATGGTCAACGTTGGGGCCACGTCTTTTTCGCTGTTGACATTGATCAGCGCTACCAGCAGTTTCAGAGTGTGCATGTTGCGCTTGCATGCCACTCGGGCCTGCATCGGGATCCATAGTTCCACAAAACGTACCAGTTTGTACAAACAACACAAAACTAACAATTAAAAAGATAACAAAACAAATAGGTAACAAAAGAAAAACAGTAACAACTAACAACAAAATCACGAAAATTCAGCAATAACAACGAGAAAAGGCGTAGCATTCACAAGTATTCACAAGCGACAACACAATTGACAACTGCAGAAAATTTACGCAAATTGACGGATGGTTGATAGCATAAACCGACAAAATAAACAAAACACGTGCTTCCATAACTTATGAAGGGAATACGTAACATTTTAAATTTGGTAGAATTATAGTGACGTAAAAAACGTTCCCGGTCTGTCCACCTCTGCTTCTTTTAGATTTTAAACATCAACACGACAATATAGAATGTTAAATCTAAACAATATTAAATAAAAGCCTTGTAATTTCAGAAGGTAGATAGGTTAATTAAGTACAATTAAGTGTGACAGCTATTATATAAATTGATTATAATAAACTCCACATCAATCTTGACTGTAATAAAGTTTGTTGTAATTTTATTGCAAAGTGTGCACCTAAAAGAGCCTTTTTTAACTTCTGTCTAATGCTATAGTAAATGGAGCGTAAGGAAAACTTGTCCTACATCCATAAGTTGGAAGTAAAACTCGAAAATTTTGAGCAGAGTTCCAGGTCCTCCTGTATAGAAATACGCAATATCCCAGTGACTAAATCTGAGACAAAGACGTCCTTATTGAAAACCGTGACTGATACGGGTAATCTCATCAAGTTGCAAATTAAGCCTTATGAAATTAAAGATGTTTTCCGTATCCAAACTAAAGATCCGGCCAATAAAACCATTATAGTCGATTTCACATCAGTACTACGTAAGGATGAATTTTTAGATCACTTCCGTAAGCACAACAGAGACTCTTTCAAGTTGACTACGGAGCACCTTAAAATCAGTGGCCCTTCCAAACCAATCTTTGTTTCCGAAAATCTAATACCTAGGAAAAAGAGACTATACTTCCTGGCACGTGAAGCGGCTAGATGCAACGATTACAAATTCTGCTGGATTAAACATGGCAAGATCTTCGTTCGCCAGAAAGAAGGACACAAACATTTCGAAGTTAAGACTGATGCTGACCTTTCTACTATTTTTAAGTCCGCATGACTATACCTAATTTCGGATTATATAATCAAATTACCCGTTTTGCCGTTTACTGTTTATTACTGGTTTCTGTTCCATATGTTTTTTCGTTATTTCGACTACCTGTATTTCTTTATGTTAATATTATATATTTCCATAATGTTAATTAACAAACAATTGTACACTATATTATTACACGACAAATGATCGTACTATTCACTTTTATAGAAAATTACCGAATTCTGATGCAATTACATACATATCTAAGTTTATTCAAAATCAATTAAAATCTAAACACTACACGGATAAAATCCTAGAGCTGACCCTACAAAGATTTTCCTTTTTATGTTCACATAATCGTTATGGATGACCTAAACATAATTAATACCGAGATCGAAAAAGTTTCTGTCTCAGAATGCTTTGTGTGCTCTCCGGAAGCGAGTGCTAACTATTTGATAAAACCAGAATGCACACTTAAAATCTTACATGTCAATATTCGAAGCATCAACTGTAACTTTGACAATCTAACATTGTTACTAGGCAGGTTGAGTTATACACTGGACGTTATTTTGCTGTCTGAATGTTGGTTGAGCAAATGTCCGAATATTCCCCACCTCTCAGGCTACAATACTTGTTTCACTTCATTTCAAAATCAGAATGATGGAGTAGTTGCTTACGTCAGAATGGATTTACAATACTCTTTTGAAACCCCCTCGGTTAATGATGCAAACTGTTTGGTACTGAAATTCTCGGACAAGGTTGCTATTGTCGCGGTATACAGATCACCCTCGACCAAAGATCTTAATCCATTTCTCAGTAGCTTAGATATGTTGCTACAACACTTAAATAAATTCAGAACAATCTCTCTCATCGGAGATTTAAATATTAACATTGCACCTACGAGCGTGGATCCAAATTGTGATGACTATTTAAACATAACTGCATCACACGCTATGCTTCCCGCGCATTCTTTTCCCACCAGGCTTAATAATTGTCTAGACCATGTATTGCTGAAGTCGACACAAACTGCCACAACCTTGGTTCTTGAATGTGATATAACTGACCATTCTCCTGTATTACTGTTCTGCAATCCTAATTTCACAATAAATACACGAAAAGTCAAACACATCACAAAAATTGATATAATAAAAGTGAAATCAGACATCGAAAAGGCTGATTTTACTAAAATACTAAGTTCAAATAACCCAGACTTTGCTGCTGAAACTTTGGTATCTCTACTATCCTCTTCCATCAAGCTCCATACAAGTTATTCGGTAATTTCTAGTAGAAGGCGTATCATCAAGCCTTGGATTACTCCTGGCCTCCTTAGATGTATTCGGCAAAGAGATAAATTACACAAAACCTCCAAGAAACACGCAGAAAACGACACTCATAAGACTATTTATCTTCGCTATCGAACTTTTTGCAACAATTTATTAAAAAAGCTCAAACGCGAATATGAAAGGTCAGAATTTCAGAAGGCCGGAAAAAACCCAAAGGCAACCTGGAAAGTTATTAAAGAAATTTCCCATATGGACAAGAGTAAGTCTTTTTCTTCAGAGTTACTAAAATGTGAAAACGACCCTCTTTTCTCCGTCAATACAGTAAATAGTTACTTTGCAAATGTGGGCAGTACCCTTGCATCCAAGTTTTCGAACTCTCCATCACAAAATATTTCTTCGGACCTTCACGCTTCGCCCCAAGTGGCTAGCTCTTCCATGATAGCCCCATTAGAATCGATGGTCATGTACGACGTTGATGACGCCGAAATTGAAACCATTATCTTAACCCTCATGGATGAATGTGCTGTCGGTTATGATGGAATCCCCTCCACAGTTATAAAGGCCACAAAAGCTACAATTGTCCCCCTTCTTGTTCACATTTTTAATCTCTCTCTATCCTCTGGTATTTTTCCGGATGTTTTCAAAACTGCCATAGTCCACCCTATTCACAAGGGAGGGGACAAAGAACTCGTTTCTAATTACAGGCCTATATCAGTCCTTTCAACAGTCTCCAAAGTTTTCGAGAAAGTTATCAACGCGAGGCTTGTTAAATTTTTAGTCAAATTCAACATCCTGGCCGAAAATCAATACGGTTTCAGATCTGGAAAATCAACCGAAGACGCTACTCTGGAGCTCACAAATACAATTGTCGCACACCTTAACAATAAGCACAAGACGCTTGGTGTTTTTCTAGACCTCTCGAAAGCGTTCGACACTGTTTCGGTCCCCAAATTGATTGACAAGCTAGAACGGATTGGCATTCGTGGAATTGCACTCGAAATCTTTCGTAGCTACTTATCGAGGCGTAAACAGGTTGTGAGGGTTGGATCGTTTGTGAGTGATGAAGAAAATTTGTTTTATGGGGTTCCTCAGGGCAGTGTGCTAGGACCAACCCTCTTCCTCATATATGTCAATGAGCTGTGTCAGTTGTCTCTTGCAAACACTAAAATAATTACATATGCGGATGACACAGCTCTTATAATCCATGGCAAGGACTGGTCTGAGACGCGTGAAAGGGCAGAATTGGCACTGCGGATGGTTATGATGTGTCTAACCTCGAATCTGCTCACGCTCAACATCTCCAAGACTAAATTTATCCCATTCAGCCCGAGTATTCTTTCCCAACCACCTTTGTCGTTTCAGATCAGGACCCATGTGTGCATTAACCCGGAAACCTGTGACTGTCCTCAAATAGAACGGTCTGATAGCATAAAATACCTTGGGGTTGTATTAGACAATCTTTTGACCTGGAAAAAACAGATTAACTCAGTTGTGGTTAGAGTCAGAAGATTGATTTACTTGTTTAAAAAACTTCGAGCGGCTGCTGACTTCCAATGCCTTAAAATGGTCTATTTTGCCCTTGCTCAATCAGTTCTCGGTTACTGCATAACCACGTGGGGGGGAACGCACAAGACAACCATGTTGCGCGTAGAGAGGGCTCAGAGAGCAGTTTTAAAAGTACTAGCTAGGAAGCCTATTAGATTTCCCACGTCTGAACTATACTCACTTTGTGAGGTACTCTCAGTGAGGCAGTTGTTCGTACTGCAAACAGTTTTTAGGAAGCACCTACTTCTCCCTTACAACCCTCACTACCTCACCAAGAAACGTCGTACCGACAGAGTCTGCAAGACTGAACGCTGCAGGTTAGCATTGGTCAGTCGCCACTTCACTCACATTAGCTCCAAACTCTACAATATCATAAATATGAGACTTAAAATATACCCTATGACTAGGATGGTGCTGAAGAGAAAAGTGACCAGCTGGCTTAAGTGCTTGTCCTATGATGAGACTGAGCAACTTATGGTTTCTTAAATGCGGTAGACCCACCCATTCACACACGCACACCCACACACACACACATACATACATACCATACATACACACACACACACACACACACACACACACACACACACACACACCCTCACACAAGCACGCACGCACATACATACACAATTACACACCCCATCCCCACTTCCACTCTTCATATTAACAACATATTGTACATTATTACTGCTTGCTTTTTGTCATTATTAGCATGTAATTAACTTCTCTTAGGTTAAACTGGAACAATGTCTGAATTTATGTATTTTGTATTGGGCGTTGATAGCTGCGCCACAGTATTTTACTTTTGCAGTTATCTTCGTTTTCCTATGTAATGTGACATTTATGTTGTTCCAAATAAACTTTAATAAAAAAAAAAAAAAAAAAAAAAAAAAAAATACCATCAGCAGATCAGGGCGTGGGCCGCGGTACCACCTGAATCACCAGAGTCAGACCTTCCGTCCACTGACGAATTCATAAACGTTGTCAAGAGACTACCTCTCAACAAATCATCCGGTGAAGATAAAATATCTAATAGAATGATTATAGAAGCGTGTAAAACGTCGAGCGATGCGATTTTATCAGTATATAGCCGATGCATTGCGGAAGGTATTTTTCCTCGAATATGGCGACAAGGCTTTATACGCATTATTCCAAAGAGTGGCGACAAGCCCTCGGACGACCCTAAGTCATACCGGCCCATAACACTACTCCCATCTTTGGGAAAACTTTTAGAGCGACTGATTGTTCCGCGCTTGTTACCGAACGGACCTAAATTTCATAAAAATCAATACGGTTTTACTATTGGAAAATCCACTGTAGATGCGGCTCTATCTGTCCGTAAAATTGTCAACTCATCGGAACATAAATACGTGGTTGGAATCTTTCTCGACATTTCTGGCGCTTTTGATAACGCATGGTGGCCGATGTTACTACTTAAAATGAAAACCCGTGGTTGCTACAAAAACATCTATAATCTAATTTGTTCGTACTTTCTAAATGGCTCCGCGAAACTCAAACTTGGACATCATTCCATTACTAAGTCTCTAACCATGGGATGTCCTCAGGGCTCAGTTATCGGTCCATATATATGGAATTTTGGCTACGATGATTTCCTCGCGCTTCCGCTCCCGTACGGCTGTTCATTAACCGGTTACGCGGACGATGGCTTGCTGCTCATTCAGGCAAGTACTCGGGCTGGACTCGAGAACTTGGCTGACACATGCCTACGTTTAATATCTCAGTGGGGCGATCGAAACCGTCTGACCTTTGCACCGCATAAAACCTATCAACTTCTTTTAAAAGGAAACCTTAAATCCTGGCCTAGTATAAAATTTAATAACGTACCCGTTAAAAGGAAAGAATCCGTGTGCTACCTCGGTATGCTACTAGAAAGAAACTTTTCATTTATTGATCATATAAAAACAGTAGGAGAAAAAGCAAAAAAGAACTTCTACGCCTTGACGAGAATATCAAAGGCTACTTGGGGTCTATCATTTCAAACCCTAAAAACTATATATGGGGCTACTTACTTGGGTTGTATGTGCTACGGGGCACCTGTCTGGGCCGATAGGGCCACCATAGGGGCGGTACGACGTAAATTACTTCAAAACCAGCGTTTGGCTTTGATATTCTTATGCAAGGCGTATAGGACGGTTAGTACTGAAGCCTTACCGGTGCTGGCGGGTGTTCTCCCAGTCGATCTTGAGGTGCAGCGGCGTGCTGCAATGTACTTCTACGCTAGAAAGATCACGGACCCAGAGTTTTTACCGCAACGCGACCGTGCTAAGATCTCTAGATTATTAAAACCCCAGACTGACGTCTGGGAGGCACTTTTATGCGAATGGCAATGTAGGTGGGAAGATTCCATCAAGGGCCGACACCTCCACCAGTTTTTTCCATCCGTTCGTGAGCGGCTGGAGAAGACATGGCTGGAGGTGGATCACTGTGTTGCCCAATTTCTCACAGGTCATGGCAACTTTAAGAGTAAATTATTTTCCTTTAGGCTTGTGGCCTCACCTTTATGTCAATGCTCTACAGCTGACCTTGAATACGAACAATCCGCACATCACATCTTGTGGGAGTGTATTCTTTGGCAGACTGAACGTAATGTTATGTTAGATAGTATTCAGGTCAAATCTGGAGTAGTTTACTATACGGACCTTGTAGAAACCAGAACAAATTTCCGTGCGTTCAGGCGATTTTGCCATACCTATTACTGGAATCAAAAGTAGCTCACAATTTAGGACCCATTAGTTTAAATGTTAATATATAATCCGTGGTGCTTGGCAACTGGGCCTAACCCAGTTGTATATGTCCCTTGGTGCCTATTGGCCTAGCTCTAATCTGTCTCCTGCTTGATATGGAGGGAAGTGGAAATTATATTTATTTTTCCTACTCCTCCGCTGTACTCTTCTGATTAATTTCGTTGCGGGATCCAAGACAGTTGAATCGTTTCTCCGGGACTCGTCGGGTTTCATTAACTCGGCGTTTTTCTGGTGGTCGCCACTGTTGATTCTGGCTTTCAGGAGTTGCAGTGGTTGGGAATGTGTGGCGGGCTTGTCCCAATATAAAAAAAAAAAAAAAAAAACCTATCCATAGATCCCAACACGTAAGGGTATGATGAAAAAGAAATTTTGAGTTTCAGTTCTAAACTGTATGGGGCACCCCAATTTGTATTATATTTTGCTATTTTTGTGTAAAAATCTTAATGCGGTTCACAGAATATATCTACTTACCAAGTTTCAACAGCATAGTTCTTATGGTTTCGGAAAAAAGTGGCTGTGACATACGGACTGACGGACAGACAGACAGACATGACGAATCTATAAGGGTTCCGTTTTTTGCCATTTGGTTACGGAACCCTTAAAATCGCCGGTATCCTGTGACACACACCTTTTTACTTATATCATTGCTGTGACATATTGAAGAGAAGAAATAAAAAGTATCATCAATTTCGTCTTTAGAAAAAAAAATGGATTTTCGCAATATTATTCTGCGACATAATTGACGAATAGAAGTAAAATGTATTGCAGCCTTTTTAGAAGAGTTTATCACCGAAACTAACATGACAATAAAACGCAACGAATGGCAAGCAATAAATTTTATAGCCAACGTATCTACATATTCACAATGAAATTACAGTAAAAATCATATTGTTATAAATTTTGACGGTTTATCGACGATTGATATAAAAGATTTTTATGTTTTTGTAAACAATAGAGGCACTGTTATAGCGGTGTTGGAAAATATACGAACACGAATATTTTAATGTATAGCGTAAGTGAATTTTGAAAATAAAAAACTACAACAACATAGTGCTTGGGTTTATTTTTATGTGATATACACAATTTTTATCATACAACATCACTACATATATACTTCTATATCTATATCTATACTAATCTATACTTAATATAATTAATACTTATATCTATACTAATATTATAAAGCAGAAGAGTTTGTTTGTTTGGTTGAACGCGCTAATCTCAGGAACTAATGGTCCGATTTGAAAAATTCTTTCAGTTTTGGATAGCCCATTTATCGAGGAAGGCTATAGGCTATATATCATCACGCTAAGACCAATAGGAGCGGAGCAGTCATGAAAAATGTTACGCAGACGACGTTGCACGGGTCAGCTAGTAATATTATAAAGAGGTAAGTTTGTATGTAGGGGGTAATCTCAGGAACTACTGGTCCGATTTGAAAAATTCTTTCAGTGTTAGATAGCCCATTTATCGAAAAATGCTCTAAGCTATATATCATCACGCTAAGACAAATAGGAGAGGAGCAATAATGGAAAATGTGGCGCAGACGAAGTTGAGCGGGTCAGCTAGTGTAGTATATGTTTAAGTAATATTAGCAGAAAACCAACGAAACAAATTTTAATAAGATTGCCTTTTCAAACATTGCGAAATTCCGGGAAGAGTAGAAAGCCACGATGGAGCCCTTTAAAAATTAATATCTTTTAAAACCCAAATTTTCAGCTTTTCTATATAGTTTTCCTAAAAGTATACAAAAATAAAATAAACAGTGAGAATAAAATCGCACTTACTCGAGAAACCAACGAGATATTATTATTTTGAACAAATATATCTGTTTCTCTCGCGAAAACGCTGTTTTCTATGGCAGCTGTGTTGACGTTGTGGACTTTGACGTCAACGTCCATATCGGACTTTTCTTTCTAATAGTAATCTTTGCTTTATAACTTCATCACTGAAGAAGGTATTTAAAAAATATTTTCATGATTGTTATTATATATAGTATTTCATTTTGCAAATAAAGAAATCCTAATATTGGGTTGTTGATGGTGATTAAACATTTATGGCTTCATCTGTGCTAAGTGCACAGATGAAGCCATAAATGTTTCATCCACTATAGTTTCACTCTTTTAAGAAACTTTTGTTTCAATTATTTTTCACTCCATTGACGTATAAAATCAAATCTTCTAATAAAATAACTAAAATCAACTGTCATGCGTTAGTCTCGCAAAAACTCGATGATTATTTATATATATTTTTATTGTTTTTGCTTCAATACTGGTAACAAAATTATTTCAGTGGTACGATGTTCTTCTATTAAGTAAATTATTACCATGAAAATGTAAGTAACCATCAAATAATTGAAATTCCCCATAAACAGGACAACTCACCCCAACAAAAACGACTCTATATTCAAATACACAAAACCTCAAAAGTCAAAAAATCAAGTCCACACCCCATATCATTCTGGGTAATAAACTGCTATCATTTCACAGAGAACGCGTCTAAATCCACTTTGGCGCATCTCTAAACACCTCATATATTTCCGACGGGAATAAATCACGCTGCGTGAAACAATAGAGCTTTAGGCACTGTTGATGGTGGGAAAAAAATCATAAAAACACCATTACAAAGCCGTTAGCGGAGCCCTGACTCCCTCAATACTGAGTTTGAGGGCAAGAGATGACAACCCCGATGCTAAACGTCTTTTTCGAGATGAAGATGGAAAAATAATATTCCATTATTTATCCGTTTTAGTGTTTGCCGATAACCTATCGGGAATCGAACGTTATTTTCTGGTGAGTGTAGGTATTGGTTTCTAGGAAATGTTGAGGGTATGGAAGATAAATGTTGACGATACAGGCTTTGGTCAATATTTTTAGCTGGGAGTCTGTTCGATTAAGTTGTTTCTTGGAAATTAGAGATTGGATTAAGGGCCTTGAACGGACTCGTTTTATTAAATGGTGTCAGAACTATTTATTTATTTTATTTTTTCTCAATTTGTAAACAAAACACAAAAATCCCGAAAATTAATTAATAAACATTTTAAATGCATTTTTAAATGTATTTAAAATTTATATGTAATCAACAATTTAAACTACATTTATAATACAAATAAATAAATAAAACTCTGAATTAACTAAAACTAAAAATATGTCTAACATCGAAAAATTCGTCCGCAACGCTAGCCACTGGTAATGTGCCCCAAAGGCTGGCAGCATTGCCACACTGTATGGCAAATATATATTTAAATGCATTGGCAGTCAATGCACAGCGTAAACTAATATAGCTACAGCATATTATTATCATTAAAATATACATCACATCATAAGTGTAACGTATGAATACAATAAGTAAATAGTTTGGGGGTCACTCCCATACCTACTCTTTTTTTTTTTGGGTATCAAAGAAGAAAATTATAAAAAAGTTCCAATCTGTATCGTGCAACTTATCAATTGAAAGAGTTTACTGTGAGTGTTTTAATATTTTTTTTTTCAAGATTTAAAAATAATCATAATATATTTTTAAAGTTATTTAAGAAATTAGGTAAAAAATTATGATAAATTTAAAATAAATAATGATATGTATTATAAGATCTAACTGTACACAGTTACGCAATAAATTATTCTTATTCTTATTCCGAAACTTTGTCGAAAAAAGGCAATGCTCGAATGAATAGTTCCTATATACGGACTATAGGAAAACCTATAAGAATTCTATAGTGTTTTTAACACAGCGTAAACTAATATAGCTACAGCATCTTATTATCATTAAAATATACATCACATCATAAGTGTAACGTATGAATACAATAAGTAAATAGTTTGGGGTCACTCCCATACCTACTCTTTTTTTTTTTGGGTATCAAAGAAGAAAATTATAAAAAAAGTTCCAATCTGTATCGTGCAACTTATCAATTCAAAGAGTTTACTGTGAGTGTTTTAATACATTTTTTTTTCAAGATTTAAAAATAATCATAATAAATTTTTAAAGTTATTTAAGAAATCAGGTAAAAAATTATGATAAATTTAAAATAAATAATGATATATATATTATAAGATCTAACTGTACACAGTTACGCAATAAATTATTCTTATTCTTATTCCGAAACTTTGTCGAAAAGAGGCAATGCTCGAATGAATAGTTCCTATATACAGACTATAGGAAAACCTATAAGAATTCTATAGTGCTAAAATAACAGGTTTCAAAATTGAATTTGGAACCACGTGAATTCGACTCGCACTTGGCCAGTTATTTTTTAAGGTATTTGAAATAATCAAATGACTTCTTTGACTCTGGGTGGAACTGGAGGATCTGACACTCCCTGTCAAACTGGGAGAGGGCGTGGCAGACTCTTAGGTCAGTGGGTCGTCTTAGGGGCGGATTTGACTCTTACTCTTAGGTCAGTGGGTCGTCTTAGAGGCGGATTTGACTCTTACTGACAAAAAACTATCCGTGTTCCTTATAATGCCCTTTGCGTTCCAGGGCTGCGGTAACGTTTTCGAACAAATTCTGCAACCATGGCAGGCACTGGCTACAGCGGGCTCCGTCTACTATGCTGACCATGATGACATATTAAAGGAGCGCGTGAACACAACACGCCGTCGCGTCCATCCGGGGTTCAGAAGTACGCCATCTGTTTTTTTATCGAGCTACCTAGCTTTGTAGTAACACGTGGGGCAATATTGATCCTTCTTTTTTACTTTTGATAAGCACGCGTTTGACCACTATCTCACCTGTTGGTAAGCATTGATGCGGCCTAAGTTGAAGCACGCTTGCCTAGAAGTAAACTATTCACTCTTGACTTAAAGACTCCCAGGTTGTAGCTATCAGAAAACATAGACTCCGGCAGGTAATTCAACTCGTTTGTTGTACGCACTATGAATGTGTTCCCAAAACGTTTTGTGAGTGTGGGTGGGATGTCCTTCTTCTTTGAATCACATTATCTACGACAGAAACCTGTCACAGTATTGAATACGCAACTAATTACCTACTGATTTTTACTATCTAACGTCCGTCAGTTAGCCAATTAGGTGAATAGACGTAATCAGACACGTTGCCTTAGGCCACATCATGTAATGGGTACTGTGTCTCAGACTGAGGCCGAATTAGAGAATCGTTTCCGTAGGTTTCCAGTTTTAGTATTAACGATGGGTCCCATTTGCTATTTCCATTGAATCCCATGTTATAAAAACATGTGTACTGTTGAGAAGAAAAGTGAAGAACGAAAGTCGAAAGTGAGTGAAAAGTGAGTGTGTTGTGTGAAGTGAGTGATAACGAGCGTCAATAATAAAAAAACTAGCCCAATGCGAGTCGGACTCGCGCACGTGCATAAGCAAAAGTTCCGGTTTACTATTTATGACTTATAAAAAAAACTACTTACTAGATCTCGTTCAAACCAATTTTCGGTGGAAGTTTACATGGTAATAAACATCATATATTTTTTTTTAGATTTATCATTGTCTTATTTTAGAAGTTACAGGGGGGGGGGGACACATTTTACCACTTTGGAAGTATCTCTCGCGCAAAGTATTCAGTATAGAAAAGAAATATTTTTGAAGACCTGTCCATATATTTATCTATTTATTTATTTCAGGTTTAGGGAATATACCTCACGGCTAGATGGGTATATGACATTGTTGGATAGTGAAACCAAGATATGGCCGACATTCCGGAGATTGCCTCACGTGCATGGGTAATCCTTAGGTCCCGTGTCAGCCTCATCCAGGTCGCTAATGCACAGGCTCATCTCTGATCCAATATCATCGATCCTCGTCTCGTCGATGCACAAGAAGATAGAGGCCTACAGACTCAGCAGTGACCGAAGTTGGCCAGTCGCTGATCGGGGATATGATAATTGGGTTTTCTATCTGAAATTTCTCATCAGCTGCTCAAAGTCTTGATATGTTTCTGATTTAGATATGCCACACCCTTATTACCAGCATGAGACTTAAAAGTTAAAATGGGTAAACTTTTACATAGTCGTATTTTATATGTTATAGCTGACCCGCGCAACTTCGTCTGCGTCACATTTTCCATTAATGCTCCGCTCCCATTTGTCTTAGCGTGATGATATAGAGCCTATAACCTTTCTCGATAATTGGGCTATCTAACACTGAAAGGATTTTTCAAATCCGACCAGTAGTTCTTGAGATAAGCGCGTTCAACCAAACAAACAAACATTAGTATAAATAAGCTTTTGCCTAACAATAGTATAGAATTTTTTTATTTATATAGATAAATGTCATCGTTTTGTTCCTACAAAAATGATTCATTTAAACCACAACACAAATCTTAAAAACACGTTTTGTTTGGAAAACCGTGTTGTCCGATCTTGAAAAGGATCTCCCAAAGTGAAAATTATCTCCTGGAAAGAAAAAAGAATTGCTTCGTACGTTATTTACGGTGTGTGCCCAATGTGGCCACAAAATAAATAAGTACAAAAGGTAGTTTCCATACAAATTGTGTCGAAAATGCGCTTCCACTCTTTATCGGCTTGTTGCCACTTCAGAATGTAGTACTTTTTATTGTATGCAAGTGTGTGTGTAAACACAGGTGCACAGGTGCACTGCCATCACTCTTATTCCGATTGGACGTCCACTCGACACTACTGGAGAGGGATCTGACGCAAGACCAACGTCTTAACATTCTTTACGACCCACGGGGCCGTCACACTACCGACTTCCAAACTCCAGGCCCTCACAGAGAAACATCTATTGAAAAAAAAACAATAAAACTTTTGCTCGACACTAACCGAAACTGCTACGGCTTTGGCAGACCACGAAAAGATGACTATTTTTATTTGTGATGGGTTTGCTCTTGACTCGTAAGTCTTGGTCAGAGATGACAGAGACAAAGTCTACGATGGAGCGAGCTTACCCAGATGGAGCTTGTTCACTTTAACTTTGAAGAGATTAGGGTTGTAAGCGTTCGGAAAAACAGACGCAGGCAGAGAGATCCACTCCTTTGCCGTGCGTTTTATGAAAGACGCTTGGAAACGCTTAGTGCGAATTGGTGGAATAGCATCAAGGTAGGGATGATAAGTTGTGTGTTCTTATATGGAGCCAACCTCCTGTCCCTATTTATTTCACGGCATAGGTGATGTTCCCTTATACGTTGGCGGTCGTTACCGTGAGTTTTTGCCCTCGGAGGCCCGAGAACTTTGCCCTTAACTCGCGTATTTCCTTCACTTACACGCCGCTGTCGTTATAAATCGTGATATATACGACTACAAGTAATTATTACTTATGGCCTGCCTTATTTGTTAATTGAAAGGTACGGCTTTCGAGTTTAGGTGGTGTTGAGACAGTTTTGTTTGGGCTGGGCTACTTATATTATAGACATATTGAATAAAATTTCGTCTTTAGTACACGTTAATAGCAGATTTGAATTTTTGGGGGAGTAGGCAGAAATTTCTTTAAACACTTAGACTGTGTAGGTTCAGAGCTGCTATTGAAAAATGATTTTACGATCTGACTGTAGATGTAGTTATGGGTAACCTCAAACTCAGTAGGCACAGTTGCAAATATTATAAGTGTACATGATAATAGTCTTTTTAATTGTGTTTTTGATATTATTTCGATATAATTCGATACTATTTCGATAGATTGGGGTACTTTTCTAGTATTTCGTTGTTCTTAAAAAGGAATGTTTAGATTTGGTTACTCAATCTCTAAATGCGAGATTGAGTCGAATAAATTCGCTCTGGAATTTGGCCTAGCAGAAGAATGTGTGAATTAGCATTTGACAAATTGTGTAATCAGGTATTCCACGTACCTACATAATGGATGCTGCAGGCATATTTATTGTTGCAGAATTTGATCGAAAGAGTCACCGTGGCCCAGGGACGCAAAAGGCACTTGAAAGAACACGTATGTCTGATACTCTCTTTCAATACGCCCAGAGAGGAAATTGTCATTTGATGATCCCGATTTTTACAAAAAGCGTATTTATTGCGTCTAAACTAATCAAATTAACTTACAGTGTGACCAGAATTTGTATACTTAATCTTTATATCTATATATACAGGGAAATTGAAAAAATACCCGAAACCTCTTAGGCAGTGAAAGTACACATGATTATAAGCAACTTTTGTTTTGGTAAAACTCCGAAATCTCGAAAAAAATATCAGCTGTTTCATACAAAATGCAGTATTTAGCCAATGAAAATGTATGAAACAGCTGATATTTTTTTCGAGATTTCGGAGTTTTACCAAAACAAAAGTTGCTTATAATCATGTGTACTTTCACTGCCTAAGAGGTTTCGGGTATTTTTTCAATTTCCCTGTATATATAATATATCTTATATATATAAAAATGAATCCCTAATTCTCTTGGTCCCGGCAACATGCGCGAACGGCTGGGCCGATTTCACTTATTCTTTTTTGTTGTGCTTGTTATTCTCAGGAAAAGGTTATTATGAAAGAAAAAAAAATTCGGGAGCGAAGCCGCGTGGGACAGCTAGTATGCAATAAAGGCTTTGATTTTGACTTGCACAATACATTTAAAAATAACTTCCTTACTGGCCACATTTATACATATATTTATTTTATCACTTTAACACGTCCGCTCTCAGGCAATTACCCACCCTTTATTTAAAAAATAAAATGTGAGAGTTGAAATCCGTATATTATTATAATTATCTGAATGCTGGGTTAGTTATTCGTTCATCAATTCACTACGTCACAAAAATACATCGAAAAGTAAACCTCGATACTTTACTCCCGCCAATTATTCGTCATTTTATCGAAAATCATTTTTATTTTCGTTTATTCATTCATACAGTTTGTGCCAAACACACGAAACGATTTTATGCAATTTATGTAATTTATTTCAACGGGGACGCAAGAACAATGTTTGTTTTGTCCGACCAATATTTATTTATAAAATTTCCGTCCAGTGTAAACGGTGAGTAAATCGTTAAAATCAACGCGGTGGTCAATTATAAAATTACCTTGTATTTCATTGGTGTTTGCTGTTTGAATTGTCACTGGCTAAATGTGTAGGTATAATCTGTTCTGTTGGACAAAAATCTTAGGTTCATTAAAAACAATGTGTTTTGCCATAAGTTAGGGTTGCCACCTTTAGAACTTTTGATTTGCCATTGGTAGTAGTTTTTTTTATGATTAACTAGCTGATGTCCGCAGCTTTCGCAACCTTCCTTGATAACCTTTGTATCCATTGGTGAAAACAGCATGAAAATCGGAGCAAACACACAGACAGACGCGGTAAAGGACTTTGTTTAATAAAACATAATGTAATAATATAATATATTATTGATAATTATATTATATTTGATATTTTTGAAGTGAAAACTTATTTTGCGAAGTTTAGCACTTTTCTTGGGATGGGTATAAAATGTTAAACTCGCGTCAGGAAACGTGAACTGATAAAAAATTCGTAAGAATGATGATTCAAAAATGCAAAACGTAAATGTTCAAGTTTTATCTTCTGCCAGCACTCCTGGAGTGCAACCCGTTTTTATTATAATTAATTTATACATTAACCGACTTCCCAAAAAGGAGGAGGTTATCAATTCGGTTGTATGTATTTTTTTTTTTATGTTTGTTACCTCATAACTCCGACAATTATGAACCGATTTGAAAAATTCTTGTTTTATCTGAAATGATATACTTGCAGATTGGTCCCATTTAAATTTTATGAAAATCGGTTACGAACTTTGGATTTTAAATCGAAATAGCTGGAATTCGTCTACTTAGATGATAGTTTTATGTCATCCAAGTAATCGAAATTGCGTATTTTGCTTTTCTGCGATTTTGCAGTGGTGTTGTTAGGTGTGGGGTACCACTAAAAAGTGAAAAATAAAAAACTTTTTACAAAAAAAGTACAACCGACTTCCAAAAAAAAAAACACTACAAAGTAAAAAATAACTTTAATTTCGGAAGTAGATGTCAAAATACGAAGAAACTAACAAAAACACCGACTTGCGAAATTAAAGTTATTTTTTACTTTGTAGTGTTTTTTTTTTTGGAAGTCGGTTGTACTTTTTTTGTAAAAAGTTTTCAAAAAGTACACTAGCGTTACCAGAAACAAACATTTTCTTCAATTTTAACGAGTCCCCCAAATGAGTCGTCGCCTTCGTCGACATGCTCGTGTCTTGGGTAGTCGGCTATAGGTATACAACAACAGATTAACACTTTTATTATTATTATGTGTATGTATACCTGCAGCAATTATTTTAAAACACCGTGAAATGGTATAAAAAACTCTGTTCTGAATGGATAGATTTTTGTAACCTTGTCATTTTTAGAAAAATAAAATTGCTAAATCTAAACGAGTTTTCTAGAAGAAACACGTTTAAAACTTAACTTTTTTCACTAAACTTCAAAAGAAAATAAGCTAAGATAAAATGATAACAACCAAAACAAATTAGGACGAAACGTTCAAACGCCTAAATAAATTTAAACTTTTTTGTCTTTTCACACTTTTATTGTGCTAACTTTTTAGTGATTTAAGCAAGAGCGTATAATATAATGTTTAATAGGTAAAATCCTTGTGACTCTCTTCAACCAGTATGAGCCCACTACTGCGTGTAGCTGTCCTCCATTGCTCGCCAGCTTTCATGGTATTGAGCATCCCGTTTTCGTAGAACTGACCAAAGGATCAGCAGATCGCGAGCGAAAGAGGAGGTAAACCTGATGATTCCCAACCTAAAATAATAAAAAGGCAGATCTTGAGGCAGGTGAGAAGACGACCGGCAGGGCGTCAGCCTAATTTAGAAATTTAAAAATGTATGCATCGGTAGCTTAGGCCGTTTGTCCACCGCCACCATCACCGTGACCTATCTTTGGTGTTGTTGGTTAGAACGTTGAGCCACAGTTGAGCTCCTAAGTAGATGAGAGTTAAGCTACACGACTACTGACAAATGCTTGCACTGACTGGACAGGTTCACTCAAATCTGTGTGGTTCTTCCTTCTGAAGACCATCTCAGACACTAATCCACATGGTGCTTAAATTAAGTTTTGTAAGTGTGAGAACTCAAAATAAAAAATAACGACCTACGTCGTTATTTTTTATTTTTATTAATTACATGACTATCTGGCGGTTTGGGTACATTTTGTGGCCTACCCAAATGTCCTTACTTTGGTATTGTTCGTCGAATCATTGAGCGCCTCAAAGTTCTGAGTTGAGCTGCATGATGACTGACAATTGCTTGCACTGTCTGGATAGGTCCACTCAAACCTGCGTGGTACTTTCCTCGAAAGGCCACCACAGACGTTTACCCACATGGTTTTCATATATATTATTCACGTTTGTCTGGACTTTAAAAGATACTATGACCTCTGAGTTTCTTTCGGTGTTTCTTCTCAGGGTAGTCAACTGAAACATCGGCCTCATCTTGAATAATATGACCAAAAATATTGACGTGTAAAAGAGTTACATGTAACCTATTTGCAATATAAATATGATTTACTGACATCGCCGACAACGAGATGACGATACCAATTTAGCGATACATAGATTTATTATGGCCGTGTGTCCCCCGCACGCCCATCACCCGAGTGTCGTCATTCCGTCCGCTAAATCGGTTAGTTCTGCGGTACTAAAACTCGTCCCGAAATTGTGACGGGCCGAAGTGGTGGAAATACCAAAAGATGTCTAAACGTAGCTTTAGACAAAATAATGTTGGGTACCATAGACGAAAACTTTTCATTAGGCTACTGCAACTTGTTGTGAAGTAGGTACATGAAACGCTCCTGTACCTAAACCTAATGTGTCTATTCTTTAATTATATAGGATGAATACAAACATTTTTTGCATCGCCCACGCCTTCTAACGTAGGTACAAAATCTGAAGGAAAAGTTGTCATGGATTGAACGCAGCCATTTCCTAGTTTGTTATATTTCTTCGCACTACTACCCACGACAACTACTTACAACAAACTGACTGAACCATCATGATCGTTGCGGTGGATAAACGATCACCGTCACGTCAACATGATATCGGCCAGAAATAATTTCGTTCTCGGTGACGTTCCGATGACGGTGGCGGTGGACAAATGGCCTTATGCTTTCATAATGACATTGCAACCGAATTCATTCTGTGTGTTTTTGCCGTAAAACAGTCATTTTTTTAAACGTGAAAATTTCAACTGTCTGGCTGTTATTGTTCTTGAGATACAGCCAGCTGACAGACAGACAGACGGACGGACAGCCACGGAGGTTTAGTAATAGGGTTCTGTTGATTAATCTTTGCGTATGGAACCCTAAATAATTTTGCAATTTATTATTTCAGGTCAAAATAAAATTACTTTAATCAATTTGTTTTACTTGGATATCTTTGGTTAGACTGAGTACTGTTTTAAAATGTGCATTCAAATAGATGGACAATTTATTAATTCATTGATTTATAAAATTCTCTCTTTACTGAGTGATTGACAGACAACGCACAGAAGAAACTACTGGTCGTCGAAAGCTGAAACTTGGCGTGTAGGTTACTTGAGGAGTAAGGATTTCCCGAATTACCTCCTGCCCGAGTCGCGGGACTATTCGAAAGAGATACCGTGGCTCCGGAACACAAAGGCACCAGAAGGAACATGGATGGGTTTTAGTCAATAGAAGTCTGACACTCCCTCCCGCTCCGCCCAGAGCGGGAGAAGTCATTTGATGATTTCCCATCCCTAAAAAAAAAGGAGTAAGGATTTCCCGAAATACCTACGGTAATGGGAAAAAACCGGCCAAGTGCGAGTCGGACTCATTTCTTATCATTCTCTTATTTTAAAAGTTACAGGGGGGAGACATTTTAGTATTTAAAAAGTCACAGGGGGGAGACATTTGTCTCTCGCGCAAACTTTTCAGTTTAGAAAAAAAATATGAAAGAAACCTCAATAGCATTTTTGAAGACCTATTCATAGATACCCTACACGTACCTACTTATGGGTTTAATGAAAAAAAAAAAATATATATTAGTTCTAAGTATGGGGACCCCCAAAATGTATAGTTTTTTTTTCTATTTTTGAGTGAAAATCTTAATGCGGTTCACAGAATACTTCTACTTACCAGCAAAGTCCTTATAGTTTCGGAAAGAAGTGGCTGCGACAAACGGACGGACAGACAGACATGACGAATCTATAAGGGTTCCGTCTTTTGCCATTTGGCTACGGAACCCTAAAAACAGGATATGCGCGTACGAAGTCGCGGGCAAGAACTAGTACACTATATAAACCAACATCTATGCATTCGTACAAAGAATCAATGTTTTACGAGTGTGCAAAGGTCCCGAAAACTTGGCCGTCAACTGCAGTGTTCAACAATGTTACGTTGGATTGTCCTGGGGAAACACGAATTTAAATTAAAAAACTTTACCCAGCTGTGAAACCGTATAACGACAAAATGAGATTCTCAAACGTGCTCCATGAATGAATCTTTGTTTGTTCGAGACTTTGTATTCTTTTCAATTAGAAAGCTTTAAGAGTGTGTATTCCGTCCACTAGCGCCGCCAATCGTTTTTTATTAATTGTGGTAAATTTAAGACACGTAGATAAAAAACCGCTCTGTAGTGCACTAAAGAAATGTATCTATTATTTTTTGACAGCTATTTTTAATACATAACTCATGGCTAAATAGCCAAAACGGCAATTATTGCTAAAAGTGGCCACTTTTACAAAAATATCGACTTTGGCAACTATTTATGTTCTAAAGTACAAAACATAACTCTCAAAAAATAATAAATACATTTCTTCAGTGCACTACAGAGCGGTTTTTATCTACGTGTCTTAAATTTACCACAATTAATAAAAAACGATTGGCGGCGCTAGTGGACGGAATACACACTCTTAACGTAACTTGATCTTGATCGGGTAAGAAGGAGTGTATTGACTCACCAATATATCTAAAGTTAGGTCATCATCTACCTAGCTTGTTCCCAACTATATTGCGTTCGGCTTCCAGTCAAACCGGATTCAGCTGAATACCAGTATTTTACGTGGAACGGCTGCCTAACAGAACTCCACAAACCAATAACTGGGAGCACGGTACTCCTTGGCAAGACTGGTGTCAGATTTTCTGGATTTTGACCAACAGCTTAAGGTGCTTTCCGAGGCACGGAGGAATCTCGGTATGTTAAGATGGTCAACCATTCACAGACCATCCTCGGCAAGCGTAGCTGAACCTTGAAGAGCGACCAGTGTGACTGTTATTATTTAGCCACGAGTTCTTCATCTAAAGTAAGGTAGGAATACCATTTTATTATTTGACGCCGTGGTTGGCGCAGTGGTTAAGCGATCGACTGCTGCGCCGCGTGTTGTGGGTTCGATTCCCACACGGAACAAATATTTGCATGGTCTACAGATAGTTGTTCCGGGTCGGGCTGTTTGTGTATGTGAATTTGCATGTTTGTAAACGCATCCACGATACAAGAGAAAATCCTAGTGTGTGGGTGAAGACATTAATAAAAAAAAACCGGTATTCAGAGCCTGCATGGAGGAGGATGAGATAGCAGCACATGTCCTTCTAAGTAGTCCGCTGTCACTGATTACAGAGCTAATTACTTCGGAAACCCAGGAACCGCCTGTGAGATAGTTAGTAACACCATGTCGTTGCTGGCCTTCCTTGGGGAGCTGGGGGTGTATCGAATGACACAATTGTCCCACTTGCACGCAAAATTCACTTTTAGTCCTGGAATTGGGGAAACCAGCCCGATTTACATAATGGAACACATAATATAGTACCAGAAGGAGCAGCTTTGGAAAGCCTCCTTCAAGGTAAACCAATGACCTGGTGGCCTCGGGGGTCGAGAAGCACAGGGATGGTCGATGTGGTGACGCTTGAGAGAAGCTTGTTGCTACCAGTGAATGACTTGTCTGAAGTTATGAAGATCATGAGCCCATAACCTCTAAATCAAACTCAAAGATTCTCAAACATTTAATTCAAAATACTCAAAAATTCAAAGGCGTTGTTGGATTCATCATTATCGTCATTTCAGCCGAAAGGCGTCAATTGATGGACATAGGCCTTTCCAACGCTGTCAGGGTTGCGGAATTTGTTCGAAATAGTCACCGTGGCCCTGGAACGCAATAGACGTTCAGAAGAGGAGTGGAAGTCTCTGCCCGCGTCTGTTTCCGAACGCTTACAACCATAATCTCTTCAAAGTTAGAGTGAACATTCTCCTTCTGGGTAAGCTCGCTCCATCGTAGACTTGGTCTCTGTCATCTCTGACCAAGAGCAAACCCATCTCAAATAAAAAAAATAACATGGATGGTTTTTAGTCAGTAAGAGTACACTCCCTTTCGCTCTGAAGAGAGCGCAAGGCGTCATTTGATGATTTCCCATCCTCAAAAAAGACCTTTAGCAATGCATAGCTTCGTTACCCCGACCTTTGAAAGTGTTTGTAAAAAATGTTCTCCTATAAGTTGTGTCCATCAAAGAAAATAGAAAATGGTGTTAAGAGGTTTATTCTGTGAATATTTTCACGTAGGCACGCTGTTTTCGTTGTTGGCGCGTAAAACAATTTGCGCTGATAAATTATGCCGTTTTTTCTACACAACCTCGTCTATTTTTCAAACACAAGTGCTTAAATATAAATTGTTTTGAATAAATACAATATTTTTGCAAGTATCTTTTCGTTTCTTACTACATTTTATTTATTAGTCATTTCTTACTACACAACAGCAATTGGCCAAATGATTTCAAAAGAGTTTTTGTCTTTATTTTTCTCAGAAAAACATAAATATAACATTTTATCTCAACAACAATTATTTTAGTGCCTCTCGATGTTTTCTATCGAAAACACGACTGATAAATTCGGGACAGCCATTTAAGAGTTCAAAACTGTGCTTAGTTGGTACGAAATAACGTCTTATAGTTTTCGGGAAACTATAGTCTTGAAGTGAAATGGGCCACATTAACGAAGTCACATTAACAGCTAAGTGTAAACAAGGAAAAACTGTGTAAATAAGTCTCGGTTTGAAACTATTGGATTGAATATTTTTCAATTGAATATTATTGGATTCAAGTTTTCTTGACAGTCAGTGAAAAAAATAATTAAAATTAAAATTGCCCGATTTTTTTTGTGTCTGACATTTATTTTTCTTAATAGTAAAAAAAAAAAAACACTTTAAAATAAAATCTACTACTCCATCCTAATATTGACTCAAAATTATCTATAGTTGTGTCCCTAAAAGGTCCAAAAAGACTCCTATTTACACAAAGCTAAATGAACAGCGAAAGGACCTCGTGCTAAATAAATAAGTTTGATTTAAAAATAGAACACAATCAGTAGGTATTAGTTTCAAGAGTGTAGAGTTAGTAAAAACACTAGATAAAATATTCATTTGTATTTAGTAAGTAGTAGTGGAAAGAAAAGCAATTTCTTTGAAAGGACCAATGGTTTCTTTTTAAAACGTACCTATTCTGTTGGATGTGCGAAACTGGTTTTTACGCCCGACAGAATTGTTACGTTTATTTTATTTATGTTTGAACATTATAACATTATTTAGGAGAAGCGAATGTGTTTGGGAGAATCTTGGAATTGTCGGATGAGTGTTCTTGAATATTAAAAAGTATACTGGTTTTCTATAGTTATCAAAAAATAGGTCGAACCCACAGATGTAGATAGACCTAGATAACGCAAGTATCACGATCTGTATGAAAACCAAGCGTGCCATTTTTAGCTACCTACTATAAGACGTCACAAGCACTGTTAAGTGATGGGAAATCAAATCGATTCAAAGACGCCGCCTACCTCGCCTTCCACCACGCTCATCCAGCCGACGTCCGACTAGCGCTATACACCGATGCAGACTGAGCGCGAAAGTGGCCACTTACGATTTTTGTACGTAGCTTACGTACAAAAAATCGGCACGCGAAGTAGTTGCTCTTGCGTTATCTAGGTCTATCTATATCTGTGGTCGAACCCATCAGTAACATACCACAATCAATTAATGTAGTCTATAACCACCTAGGTTGGTGTTGGCTTGCAGTCTGACTGGAGGCAGTTGAACACCAATATTTTTGATGGAGCAGTTACCTATCAGCGGGTCTAAAAAGGCCACTTTAGCAGAATCAAAAAGCAAATCACGCTACCCCCCACTGTTAATTTTTTTCAATCAACTTTGAACCTAATGCGTCAGCGATAAAGATGACAATCAAATTTGACAGATTGATTTGTTATGATTATAATATGATTCTCCTAAAGTGGCCTTTTTAGCCCCCCTGATAGGTAACTGCTCCATCAAAAATATTGGTGTTCAACATTTACTGCCTCCAGTTAGACTGCAAGCCAACACCAATCGGTCGGAAATCATCAAATGACTTCTCCCGCTCTGGGGGAAGCGGAAGGGAGTGTCAGATTTTTACTGACTAAAACCCATCCATGTTCCTTCATTGCCCTTTGTGTTCCGGAGCCGCGGTATCTCTTTCAAATAGTCCCACAACTCCGGCAGGCGTCGGCCCTTTCGGGCCCCACTTTGAGCTCTTTGAGGCGCGCGTGAAACACAAACGCGCCTTCGACACGGCACCGCGTAACCCCAGAACCGAGGAGTATTACGAACCACCACTTGGCAAAGACTGGTGTGTTATATTTTTTTTTTGTTTTGGCACGGAGGAGTTTCCGTATGTCATGTATGGTCACCCATCCACGGGCCGATCCTCAGCAACCTAGAAGATAGACCCGTGCGACTGTTAATAATACCTACCCACGAGTTATTCAATAACGTTACAAGAATAACAACATAAATCCCACAAACAAACAACTTCATAACTCTAGAATATTACCGAATAACTTCTTCAACTTCTAACAAAGAGTTCTTTCAGGATATTGAAAATCTATAGAATTTTCGTTGCATAGATTAGCAATACGCTCTCAAGGTAAGTTCCGAGTGAAATGAGATGCTTTTAAAGTTATGCTAGAGTAGTGGATCTCAAACTTTGACAGGGGACCACTTTCATATTTTTGTTGCTAGCAGGGACCACAGTGACAATTCTACCTATTTCAAGCAACGTTTGCATTCGCATCAAAGTCGCAATCTGTCAAAAATGTATGAACAATTTGTTTTCAGATTGCGACTGAGATCTGATTCTTGCAAAAGTTGCTTAAAAATGAAAAGAATTGGCCCTCAGGAACCAAGAACAATAATTAACTGTATTTATCTAAAAGTAAACCTATATCATACAGACAGAAAACTTGTAACATAACTATTCTTTGAAACCGAAACTAACGAGCATTGATTGAATGAAACTAACGATGATTAATTTAAACTTAGTCGGTTTGCTTCAATGTTATTTTGACGTGAAAAGATTTTTTTTTTTCGGGGGCCATTTTTGCCCTTCCGGACCACAAATGGTCCACGGACCACAGGTTGAGAACCACTGTGTTCGAGTTCCTGTAATGAGTTTCAATGTGAATGGTTAAAGTGAACTTCGTAGTTTTGGAGTCAATATGGATCTGTAGAATGGTGGTGTGGTTATCGAGGACCGTTATGAAGTTTTGTTCGAGAAGTATGGATGGATTTTTGAAAAGAATGGTGGTTTCATTTATATTTGAGTGGTGCTTCAATGAATACGGACTTGGTTAATGACGCTTAATCTATATTTCTATACTAATATTATAAGGAGTTATGTTCGTGGGTTTGTGAGGTTGTAGGGGGTAATCTCTGAATCTTCTGAACTGATTTTGAAAATTATTTTACCAGTAGAATGCCACGTTATTTGTGAGTGTCATATGCTATGTTAGAACCCGAAAAATACCGCCCGACACAGTTCGCACGGGTCAGTTTTGTGAGTACGGGGAACTGGCTTTTTAAGACACATATTGCTTTTTTTTTAGTTCAGTCACTAAGTCAAACGTTTGGGTTAGATTAGTGGCTGGTTCAGAACCCAAACATTCGACTTTTAACACTGTTAAACAACTCAGGTATTAATTTATACACATTGTATCTGCTGTTTCTGTAGCTTCTGTATGTTGACGATGTTAAAATATTAATGCGGACGACACCACGACGCGGTTTGACGAAGAGTAACTTTAGCATTTTATCATATTAGTATATAATATTATGAATAATTTATGTAGTTTTGTCAAACGAATATTGTAGGATGCAATGCAAAGCTAGCGAAAAGCGAACTTTGTCTCGCACGTTTTTGTCGTACCAGTCCTTAGTTTCACGTGTTGTCCCGAGCGATGCGTTATTCAGAAACATGTGCACGGACTTTTTATAACCATTCCGCACAGGCAAAACTCTTCTATTGTGATGAAAACTGCATCACGAGAACTACCGGAGGAAATGTTCTGAAATCATTTTATTTTGGACTGTTGTGTTCCACTGCAGGGCAAAAGCCTCTCTTTCTTTTATTTTTAATGGGACAAGCCAGAAACGACAGTGGCGATCACCAGAAAAACTCTGAGCCGAAGTGAATCTCGATGAGCCCCGGAGAAACGCTTAAACTGTCTTGGATCCGGATGTCGTCAGGCCTTTTCTGGGACCCACATTGTGGTTGCCTAAGCTCATGAACCGTTTTTTCAGCATTTCGTATTATCAAACAGAGAGACAATTCTACTAATTTATAATATACTTCGGATTCGCATGTCCAAAAACCAAGACTAGAGTCAAGAGCAAACCCATCTCAAATAACAAAAAAAAAAATACTTAAATAAACTAGCGGAATTTTGTACTTATTCGATGGATGCGAAATGCATGAGACTGGTCGACGTTGCGACACTCGGGAGAGGCTTGTGGCCAACAGGCATTTGGATGAATTTATGATCGTAATGAAATGCGAAAGTGTTACTTTATTTTTGTACTGCCACCTTTAATAAACCAAACTCTACTTTACGCCTCTTTTCCAAGAACAGAGACACAGAGCCAATACCCAATTTCTTCTCGAACCAATACGGCCAATCCTCTTTAAGTCCACTAAACCAGGTCCGTTTACATGGAACGTGTAAATCTCACGCGAGTTCGAGTAAATAAAAGCAGCTCGCAGGCCGAACACGGATCCTGTCAAACGTAATAAGCTCCTTTGAGTGGCGTTAGTCACGTAACAAATGAAAGAATATACGAAAATACACGAAAATATACGAATATTTCCATCCTTCTTTTGCGTGCTTTCGGGGTTTTGTATGCGCGGTAACGGGGTTGCGTTCGATGCTGTTTTTTCTGATCTTTTTCAGGTTCGAATATAGGGCGTGTTGGATTAACCATGGGTGTATGTGGCTATGAACGTAGCCTGATATAGATTTGGAAAACACGTTTGATGGGTGGAATTTCGGTATTTTTAAATGCAGTTTTTACACATGCCCTAAAAACAGATTTTATGTGGCAAAGCGGTTTTTAGGGACTGAAATTATTTCGCCTCGTTTATTTAGGCTTACAAAATCTGAAGAAATATGCACATCAAAATATGTTATTCTATTTACTACGAGTCAAAGTTTTTGTAATTTGATGTACAGACTTGTGATCAAGCATTAACTCACTATTTTTTACACCTTTCAAGTTACAATTTTCTTTTTTCTGTATTTTATATGTTTTCATAGCTTTCTCTGTTTCTAATTGAGTTATTTGGTTCGTTTAGCACACTTAAATTGATTGAGACAGCAGCTACGGCTGTCAAGAAAATAATTCAAAGGCTGTATAGCTAATTGATTGTAACCTGTCACCAAAATACAATGCTTCTCACACTTAAATACGCAGACAGTATTATACCAGTGGATGTAAGTAAAGCGACATCTAATGCGTTATCATTAACGGGAGAGACGAGCGGGGAGGCACGCGGTATGCCTTGACTCGTGCCACTGTAAACACGTTTACAAGTCGTGATGTGAGTTTCCTGAACTATGCTATGTTTGAACAGCGACTTAAGAACAAGATGCTCCTTTTACATACGTACTTACCTAGCTTATACGAATAAATTCTCATTTTTGTCCGGGCGAAGGCATTTTAAATGCAGAGTGCTCATCCTGTGCTTTATTTGGTTTATGCTTTTATTGGTGGCTTAGTGTTTATTGGTGGCGTAGTTAAGACAAGAGGACCAATTCTACTAATTTTTAAACAGCCGCATTAACATGTCAATCGCGAACTGTCAAAAATAACCTTATCGCTCGTATACGGAGACACGGAGCGTCGAGTGTCGCGAGCGGCGACGTGTCCCGCACTAAATCTATTCTAATATTATAAAGCAGAATAGTTTGTTTGTTTGTTTGGTTGGTTGAACGCGCTAATCTCAGGAACTACTGGTCCGATTTGAAATTCTGGAAATTCTTTCAGTATTAGATAGCCCATTTATCGAGGAAGGTTATATATATAGGCTATATATCATCACGCTAAGACAAATAGGAGCGGAGCAATAATGGAAAATGTGACGCAGACGAAGTTGCGCGGGTCAGCTAGTTCAAACATATGGCGTTGTATAAGAGTGTTCAAGGAGAAGAGATTTAACAGGCGTTTTTGGACAAGCGGGTGGATCCCGCGGCGTTGCACGTGGCATCGTCCGCGGCGGCTGCCAACCCACCACCCGCAAACAAGCGTTGACAACACTAATTTATTAAATCCAAGTCACATTCCCCAATTTGGGGACAAAAAATATAATTATTGCTTCCCCGCTTAGTACCCCTATACAAAAAAAATATATAAATTAAGAGAAAAGTCTAGTTTAACACTATTTTGTTTTCCAAAAATTACCACAAGCCGTTTAGACGTGATTCTCATCAGCTACTGAGGGGTATTTGCGCCTTAAGATAAGTTTTAAGTATAATTCGATTTCTTGAAAAACTGTTCTGACATGGCCCGGACTATCGATATTCAAATCTCGGTTTTTTCCCCACATCTTGCCTATTCAAAATAAATCCCCAATCAAGTTGCGATTCCCCGCAATTAGGGGAATTTCCCTGACGTTGGTAACGCTGGCTTGAGTGTTAAGCGTCTCCGTAAACGGGCACTTCATTTTCATACATTTTTGACAGATTGCGATTGAGATGCGAATGCTGAGAATTAGTAGAATTGGCAGTAAGATTGTAAATTTCCTTTTTGAACTAGAAAGTAGTAAACTAATACTACAGGAGAAAACTTATACCACTGATTTCATTGGCTTACAGTGTTGCCCCCTTGCAGGCAGTTTGTTCCTATGTTTTCCGAGTTGATGGTAACCCTTAAACAGTTTTTTCCTAGTAAAATGTACTTAATTGGTTGCACACCCAGGCATAACGCTGCAAATACAACTTGACGAAAATTAAGTTTTACACATATGACCTAGATGTTGGTACGTGCCCCAATGTCAAAAACATAATCCACTTTTTGGAGTGTCTCTGTGCCCTTTAGTGTACAATAGGGAATATGCATGTAAAAAGTATTTATGATCTGAACAGTTTATCTAAAAGTATTCGAAAATGTAATACTAACAGTGAAATTTAAATTTCTTGAAAAACGAACGAGATACAATTATTTTAAACAAATATATCTGTCCCTCTCGCGAAAACGCTGTTTTCTATGGCAGCTGTATAGTCGTCGTGTATTATGACATCACAGTTCCTATCGGAGTTCTCTTTCTAACTGTAGTCTTTGAAGCTTTATAACTTCATGATGAAGGTATTTAAAAAATAATTTCATCACTGTTTACTAGAGCTAATAAGTATTTTATTTTGTAAATACAAAAATCGCATGCATATTCCCTATTGACCCTAGGCGCAGAATTTATTCAACTAAGCCGAACCAAGAGACAAAATCACATTTCACACCATTTAAGGCTAAGGATATGCTGTTATTTCACCCCATTATAACAGGATCAAATCTGTAACTTTATGGTAACGGTAATATAAACCTAACATGTCACTATTTTAGTCACAAAAGTTAACGAGCAACAAAGTAAAATGACTTCATACAAACGTTAAAATTTACATTTATTACAATCTACAACCACAATAACCAATATATCTTGAACCATTCCACTACACGTTGCGACTTTACATTAAGGCCAGGTTATGCTGGATAGTGATTTCTGTATTCCGGTAACGGGGTGCGGTCTCTTAATTTTAAGTGTGTACATGCCCTACAATCTCTTGTTAAGGATTCCTTAACGTAATTTAAATTGTCGTGTAGTGTTGCTTGTGTTTTTCGTTTAAGTATTTGTAAAGCGGAGAGAATTGTTCCAATTTTCTCAATGTTCTGTGCCTGACAGTTTTGGACCAAAAGCCTGCGCACCCAGTATGACATTGAATACAAGAGAATCTACACTAAGTCATCATCTTTCCTTCTTGGCCGACAGACTTCCTCTTCTATCTTTATCTATAAAGCATCTTTTATAATGCGCACAGCAACAGAGTGGAACTCTCTACCAGCGTCTGTGTTTCTGAACGCTTACAACCCTAACCTTTTCAAAGTTAGAGTGAACAGGCTCCTTCTGGGTAAGCTCGCTCCATTGTAGAATTTGTCTCTGTCACCTCTGTCCAAGACTAGAGTCAAGAGCAAACCCATCACAAATAAAAAAATAAAAATAAAAAAGCAGAAACTGACTGATCGATCAACGCACAGCCGAAACTGTTAGACATAGAAAGCTGAAATTTGGCATGTAGCTTCCTAACACTCCGTAGGGGTGAACGAACAGGGAATTTCTCGAAATTCCTTCAGGAACGGGAAAGAACGGGATATGCGCGTACGAAGTCGCGGGTGAAAGCTAGTTTGGGCATAGTAGACGACACGGTTGGCGCAGTGGTTGAGCGATTGACTGCTGCGCAGCATGTCGCGGGTTCGATTCCCGTACGGAACAAATATTTGTACGACCTACAAGTATTTGTTCCGAGTCTGGGTGTTTTCTATCTATAATATGTTTGTATTTACAAAAAAAAAAAAATATGTATAAGTAGTTTATCAGCCATCTCGTTACCTTAACACAAGCATTAGGTTGCTTAGCTTGTGACTATATGGCGTTGTGTGAAATGTCCAAGGATTATTTATTTATTTATAGTTATGTAGGCTTCGACAGGCGTTACCAAATCGTCTTGTACTTCTTGCAATCAGCGGACTGCTGTACCCATCACCAGGTCATCGGACCTTATGAGGAAAGAGGCAAGAGGAAGCCCTACAAGATACTGAGGACTAGGTAAGGCATTGATAACGAAGATCCTTTTTATAGCGCAAAAATTTAATACCTTTTGTAAAGTAGAACCCTCGGCCTAACCTTCCCTGTATATCTTTGCTATTTGACTTATCTTAACTGAATCCAGAACTCACTATTTACCGACCCAGTACAATCAAACATTGAAAAAAATCAATATTTCGTAAAACTTTCAGAACTCTACGGGTCTAAAAAGGCCACTTTAGCAGAATCATATCGCAACAATTTGCCAAATTTTATTTTCATCGTTATCGCCTACTCATTAGGTTCAAGGTTGATTGGGTAAATTTGACAGTGACGGGCAGGGTGACTTGTTTTCTGATTCTGCTGAAGTGGCCTTTTTGGGCCCCTTGAATACTCGCAATATGCAAAGATTTGCGATGAAATGCAGCTCTACCTATTATATATTCTAAGCCTTTTATGATATCCTTTTTGAAGGTCGAAGTCATTCTGATATGCTATGTAAAGGCTGGATCCCATTCATTAACCCTCCAAGCGCGGAACTTCACTTTATATTTCCACGAACCGCTCTCAAAAAATATTACCATGCGAATTATTGATTACAACAAAAATGATTTCCTGGAATAAGATATTTTTTCTTGCTGATAAATGTGTATTCACATTCGACCCACTGGAGTCCCCTTTTCCGATACTCCGGGGAAGTAATGAAGGCTCCATTGAAAGGAAAAGATCCTTATATAATACCAAGGTTCACAAGCCGATGACCTTTCTATACCATGACGTCATATTAAACAAATATTTTGTTCGGTAACGCAAATAATATGATAATACCTTTCCAATGGTTATTCAAATAGATATTTCAGTCTCTGTCTTATATTTAGAGAGTATGAATTATTTGTTTGTTGATTTTCGTGATATAGGTATTTGGAAAAGTTTAAGATCTAGAGCACTGGTTCCTAAAATGATACCTTTTAGTCATAAGGAGGTTATTTGATCAAATTACTGCTTTGCTCTATGACCTTGCCTCCAAAAGGTATACAGTAATCTATACTAATAGTATCTCCTCTATAGTAAATTATAAAGAGGTAACATTTGTTTGTAAGTTTGTATGTAGGGTAATCTCAGGAACTACAGGTCCGATTTGAAAAATTATTTCAGTCTTAGATAGCCCATGCATCGAGGAAGGATATAGGTTACATATCATCACGCTGAGACTAAAAGGAGCCGAGCATTAATGGAAAATGTGACGCAGACGAAGTCGCGTGGGTCAGCTAGTCTAAATATATAAAAAAATACAACCGACTTCCAAATAAAATAAAAAAACACTACAAAGTAAAAAATAACTTTAATTTCGGAAGTCGATGTTTTTGTTAGTTTCTTCGTATTTTGACACCGACTCCCCGAATTAAAGTTATATTTTACTTTGTAGTGTTTCTTTATTTAGAAGTCGGTTGTATTTTTTTGTAAAAAGTTTTTTATTTTTCACTTTTTAGTGGTACCTCACACCTAACAACACCACTGCAAAATCGCAGAAAAGCAAAATACACAATTTCGATTACTTGGATGACAAAAAACCATCATTCAAGTAAACGAATTCCAGCTATTTCGATGTAAAATCCAAACTTCGTAACCGATTTTGATAAAAATTTAAATGGGACCAATCTGCAAGTATGTTCTTTCTGATAAAACAGGGATTTTTCAAATTGGTTCATAATTGACGGAGTTGTGAGGTAACAAACATAAAAAATACAACCGAATAGAGAACCTCCTGCTTTTTGGGAAGTCGGTTAAAAATGAATCCATATTTTCCTTGGCCATCGCATCACGCGTGAACGGCTGGACCTATTTCGCTACGTTCTTATGAAAGACAAAAATAAGAAAGTAGACAATAGGGAATATGCAAGCGATTTTTTTATTCATAAAATGAATTACTTACAAGCTCTCTCTCTCAACTCTAGAAAATATTTTTTAAATATTATCTTCATCAGCAATAAAATATCTTCAAAGATTACTTTTAGAACGAGAAGTCCGACATGGAATTTGACGTCACATTACGTGACTTCTATACATCTGCTATAGAAAAACAGCGTTTTCGCGAGAGGGACAGACATATTTGTTTAAAATAATTATATTATATCTCGTTTGTTTTTCGAGCAATTTTGATTCTATTTCCACTGTTAGTAATATATTTTTGTATATTTTTAGATAAAGTGTTTAGATAATATATTTTTTTTTATGTATATTCCCTATTGATGGGAGCGAAGCCGCGGGGACAGCTTGTCGTAAATGAATAAGGGTAGTATTTAATCCTACAACTGTAAATCCAATTTTTTCTATTCAAATATTCGAAGTTATTCGTTTATTTTTACACAACTCCCTAAAAAAGCAGTGTTATGTTTTTAGAGTTCATGTATGTATGTTCGTGAGTTTCTTTATTCCAGCATAACTTCTAAATGGCTCATTACCTATCTATCTGTTAAGGTGAATGCTCCAACCAGCCCGCGAAATTCAAATATTTTTATGTTTTTTGCAATTTGCCGATCAGTGTGAAGCTGTATGTTGAACAAAATATGATTCGCGGTCGTAACGCATATTTATGTAAAGAATTGCGCCCATTTTAATTATCAATATAACTCTCTAAGTTCATACAACTCGATTGAATGACTTTTTCACGAAATAACATTCAATCGAATTCTATGAACTTAGAGGGTTATATTGATGATTCAAATGGTTATAATCCTTTATATTAATGCTCTTTACAATCGCGAACCGTATTCTGTTCAACATACAGATTGCAAAAAAAATAAAAAATATTTGAATTTCGCGGGCTACCCTGGAGCTTCCACCTGAAGGTTGACACTCAATAATCTTTTTTATAATCCAAGAATTATTTTATGACAATAACATGTAAGCAATAGTAAGAGATAACAATATCAGTTTTGATCTATAAATATTGTGGTTCACCATTTGGCCGAATTCAATTACTGAAGTTTGAAATCCAAGACGAGACCGAAACCGAAACCATTTATCGAAACCGAGTCGGCTACTGATATTCGAAATCTGATTATGGTTAGGTTTTCCATACTGATTAGTTAGTTCTGTGGTCTGTGGGTTATTGCGGTTTCTGCGTGTCTTCCTGTGTATGTCAATTTGTATCGCTTACAATGCGAATCAAATAAGAACAGGATCGACTTAGTGCTATATTTTTACGTCATAGCCGTCAATGGGCTTGTGTCCTGAAAAAATCTAATTAGTCCGTCACTTATTTTATCAAAAAATATTTGACCCATGTTTTTTCTTTTGTTACGGGAACCAAAATTGACGAAGTTACGACGCTTTAAAATGCTCAATTCGTCACACCTTCGCATTATTATTAGTGAGTCGTGACGTCACGAGCCCCCACTCGCGAGTTTTGATTCGTTTTATCTTTGCCAATATTCATTGATTTACAAAAACAAAAAATACGTGTCCATTATTTTTCAATACTCTAACTGACGGACTATTTAGTGAAAAATTGCAAAACTATTTAGTTTTGCAATTTGTGGATGATGGAATCTGGCCTATTCAAACCAATTAGGTAGGGTGAGGAAAGCAAGATTATTATGTTTTAATTATTATTTACAAATATTGAGTAAAATAAGTGTTGTGGTATGGTTTAAAATAATTTATAATGACTTTAAATAATTACATTTTACATTTAGCTAATTTACTACTATGGAAAGATTTTATTTAAATTTGATTTAAGACCTATTTAAATAAATTAAAATAAACCGTTATTGATTTGCAACTAAGTAATCTATGCAAACCGTATTTTTCAAGAGACATTTGACAGAGAGGTCATTGACGTTCCTATTCTTATTTGAAACGAATTGTACTAGATAACCATGGGTCCTTTTTAAATCGTTGTCCCACGCTAGGAATTTCTCCATGTTGTGGGTTCGCTTACTAACATACAAAGTCACATACACAAATAGCCGGAACAACTATCTGTAGGACATACAAATATTTGTTCCGTGACGGAATCGAACCCGCGACACGTGGCTCAGCAACCAACTGCTCAACCACTGCGCCAACAGTGTTGTCAAAAAACATTGAACAGATGAACAGTCAAGGAATTAAATTGTTTACCACTTTAAAGTTGAATGTCAAGAAATGGCAAGTTCTTTTTGGCAATGTCATAGTAATTGGACTTCTATGAACTTCAGTGAAGCTTCAACAGACAAACAAATTGCTGAATCAAAAGTACCTAAGTTTTCAATAACTTTTTAAATCTAACTTCAGTGAGGCTTAAAATGTATAACTATGAATTAAAAATTTTTGAAAAACAGTGTGCCTACTCTACTAATCTTATTATTTTTTTTTATTTACAACGGGGAAACTCTTGGCTCAAATCTCACCTGATGGAAAGTGATGATTAAGCAAGAGATGGAAGCGAGTTTCACCCGGAATCATCTTATACAGAGGAACTGGCTATCATACCTCTAACTGCCGGAACACAACATTGCTATGCAATGTTTAACATTGTTGTTATGGCGACAGACTTAGACATGATGGTGGTAGCTTGCCAGGCGGACTTAGAACAAGTCCTACCACCAACCAAACCGAGCAAAAAATTTTGCCCCCGCTGGGAATCGGACCTGGGACCTCTGGGTCTGACTCAGGTGGTATAGCCACTAGACCACGGAGGCGGTTACCACCCGGGGACCACGTGTAGGGATTCGCTGAAGGGTATTCTCCTACGGACGCGGTTGACTCGGCCCCCAAAATCATCATAATCGCATCGCATTTGCAAACTTTCTTCTTTTCTGTCAGTTTGCGATTGACATACGAAAGCGATAGTTCGTTTAAGAATTAGTAAAATTGGCCTTCTGATTAGTGAGGACATTTTGCAAATGGGCAAACTTTTTCATTACAGCTGATGAGGAATAGACCCCCGACTCGAAAGCGAGCCTGCTATGAAGATACTCCGTTGACAAATGTCCAAGTGTATCAAACAATGCTTTCCAAAGAAAATTGATTGGTTGGTTAGGGTTATCTGGCTTCCAGGGTTGCGAAATTTTTTCCGTGGTTGCGGAATTTATTCGAAAGAGCCACCGCGGCCCTGGAAAGCAAAGGGCACTAGGAGGAACACGGATGGGTTTTATATAGTCAGTAAGAGTTAAATACTCCCTTTGTGTCGGCCCAAAGTGGGAGGAGACATAAAATTACATGATTTCCCCTCCTTAATAAAAATGCGTTATCTGGCTAAGCGTGGATAAGATCTTTATTAATACAAAGACTTTCACTTTAAAAACTACTTTTCTACCTATAGGAAAGCAAATCTAACTTCTAACTAATATTATAGGTAAATGCGAAAGTAAGTATTATTGTTACTCAATGACGCCAAAACGTCTGAACGGATCTTAGTGAAATTTGGAACAGAGATAGATTATAGTCTGGAATACTAGCTACCCTAACTATCTCATTATGCATTTTACTTTTAAATAGATGATGCCCGAGACTTCAACCGCTTGAAAAATTATATACTGAAACTTTCCTCGAGAACCATTCTATCCATTGGTGAAAACCGCATGAACATCGGTACAGCAGTTTTTGAGTTTATCGCGGACAGTCAGACAGACGCGGCAGAATACTTTGTTTTGTAATATGTAGTGATGATTTATTATTTTCCAGTAGTATTTCGATATAATATGATGTCTTATACATTATAGAGGTTTATTGGAATGGTGAAAATAAAACTATGAGTTTTTATTTGTTTTTTGACTTTATTTCAGGGTCGTGAAATATGAAAATATTGTCTAAAAACCGGGCTATTCCAGCTTAAAAACCAAATAATAGTAAAAACCTGAACACAGCAACTTCGTAGCATCAATAGTATCTGAGTAGACCCGCGGACGGACGGATAGGCATGGCGAAACTATGAGGGTTCCTTGTTACACTACGGACTCCCAAAAAAGAACACCCGACTACAAGCATAATATACACGTGAGTTTTACTACCAAAAACATAAACAAAACCATACCCATCCGAAAAAACTATCCCAGATAATCTCACCCAAAACTGTCTGTCAACACAATATAATCTACCGGTATATCCGCGGTATAACACCTGTAATGCCGCTGTAATAACTGTAATTCCGGGCTGTTATACCTGTAATTCCACTAGGCAATATTTGTGAGCGAACGTCTGCGGGAGATTCGGGTAAGATTTTATTCCCTGCTATCTGGGTAAACGTTTCTGTTTATTTTTAACTGAGGTGAAGATTATGTGTTGTTTTTGTTGCTGGGATTATTGGTGTTCTTCTTCCGTGTTTATTTATAAGGGGTTATTGTAGATAGGTAAATGATGCATTACTACAAATATCTACTATCGTTAAGGCTTGAATTTCAGTTCTTTGCAGTAAATACTTTTTCTTCCATCGGGGTTAAAAATATGAATAACAGCCATCAATTGCAGTATTACCTACATGTGGCTTTATTTTTTCTCACATACGATACAACAGCTTAACGATCTTTCCCATGGAAATAGCGCATCACTGATTTCGAGCCAGTTACAATATAGTAAAAATAAGAATCCACTAGGTACTCTGATTATTTCAAAGAAACACCACTACTCTGCCAGACAAACAGACGGACGGACCGTCAGCGGAGATGGAGTCTACCACACGGATGGAGTCTAACACTAGCTGGGAATCGATGCCTGCGATCAGGGAACCAACTCGTCAGTTAACATTGATTTAAAATATGGATTTTCAAACCTTGTTCATAATATAAAACTCTTGGTTAAAGTATAACAGCTGCACTGGTTGATCTTCAAGGTTAAGCAGCGCTTGCCGTGGTCGGTCTGTGGATGGGTGACCATCTTAAAATACTGACAGTTCAGGCTTTCATTTGTAGATCATTAGCAGTCGTTACTGATTGCCAGAAGCCAGAAAATCTGACGCCAGTCTTACCAAGGAATATCGATACCTACTCCGTAGCAAGATTGGCGTCAGATTTTGTGGCGTTAATTGATTATGGAAGTCTGGTAGGCTTAGGCCGCTTCACGTAAAATTCCTTTTTTTTTTTTTTTAGTGATGGGAAATCATCCAATGACTCCTCCCGCTCTGGGTGTAGCGGGAGGGAGTGTCAGACTTCTACTGACTAAAACCCATCCATGTTCCTTCATTGCCCTTTGTGTTCCGGAGCCACGGTGTCTCTTGCGAATAATCCCGCGACTCCGGCAGGCGTCGGCCCTTTCGGGCCCCTCTCACGTAAAATACTGCAGTGAGATTTTGTAAACATGTCGAAGAGAAGACTTGGATGAAGGCTACGGCTTGGTTGAGAGAAGTGGTGGAAGAAGTGAGCTGTCAATCTAAGTAATCTAGATGGAATGATAGCTCACTTCGATTCACTTCACCCAAGTCTTCACTTCGACATGTTTACAGAATCGACCGACTGGTACTGAGCTGAATCCACTTTGACTGGAAGCCGAGTCCAATATTGTTGGTAAAAGGCAAAGCAGATGATTCATAATATTCAAACTTGAGCCTTAATATTAAACAGTCTCAGTTAACAGCGTTGTCACTCAGATTCTTGAACAATGACAATTATAATATTTGTGTGGCCTAGGAAAATTAATTAATACATTTACTAACACAGTTGTTGCTAATGGTATGTCTGAGTCCTAATTTACGCCACTGTTGTAAAACTAATGAGAAGCACATTTGTGTCGAGATTAAAGCAAATGACACATTGGCTGTGAAATAAATTAGCCAGACATTCAGCTTGTTTTTGTTGTACGTAATGACTAATTTAGTTTGATTTCGATTTACTGTTTGCACTTAAATTTTATTGTAAACTGAAACTCGCCCGCAATTTTTTTACATACATTGGTTTGAGTGGGTCACCTAGGCAGCCTATACCGCGTGTATCTGACATTGACGCACAAATGATTTCCATGGATCCAGGGCATGATTCTGGACACCCTAGAGTTAGAATTTTTCATCGGCTTTTTTCTCATTTTTTTCAGGGGTTTTTTTTACTTTAGACTGCTCATAATCGTTATTCTGACCTAACCCAATGAGATTTTTAATAAAAAAAAAAAAATTAACTACTTTCACTAAAAAGAGCAATCTGAATAAAACCACAAATAGATATCAGCTCTGCTGAGCCTATTTGTGGTACTTTTGAAAAAAATGAGAAAAGAACTGACGAAAAGTTCCAACTCTGGGGTGTCCAGAATTATGCCCTGGACCCATGGAAATCGTTTGTGCGTCGATATCAGATACACGCGGTATATTCATCTGCAATCAGAGGCTTAAAAGCCAACTAAAACGGTCTGCGTTCCCATTGAGGGAAAGGTAAACTTGTCGGTCTTCTACAGATTGTACTTCGGTGAGTGTCCGCAAGAACTCCACGACCTCATTCCACCGGTCCCTTTCTACCATCGGACATCCAGACGCACCGCAACTTACAATCCCTACCGAATTCGCACTAAGCTTTTCCAAACGTCTTTTATAATGTGCACAGCAAAGGAGTGGAACTCTCTGCCTGCGTCTGTGTTTCCGAACGCTTACAACCCTAATCTCTTCAAAGTTAGATTAAACAGGCTCCTTCTGGGTAAGCTCGCTCCATCGTAGACTTTGTCTCTGTCATCTCTGACCAAGACTAAAGTCAAGAGTTTGCTCTGGACTTAATCTCAAATAAAAAAAAAGGCTCACAACTCTGTCGTGTGACGTGACGCGGGATATTCCAACTAAACGGCTCTGTACAAGCCTATGTCATTTCATGAGTTCTGTAGCCAAACAACTATGGCAAAAAGCGTCACGTCACGACACGACATTATATAATTATAAGAACCTAGCTTTACATTTTTATAGATAAGCTGAAAATACTTTTATTGATTGTTTCTACACTATAGTCATTGTTTCTTTACAGTTGATACAGACAAAGAAGGTCAACCTTAAAGGTGATCACGCATTTTGTATTTAAGACACCTTCGGGCTAATTCTACTAATTTTTAAACAACTCTTGCATTCGCATATCAATCGCAAACTGTCAAAAAGCCTTAATTTTCATACATTTTTGACAGTTTGCGATTGAGATGCGAATGTGAAAGTTAGTAGAATTGATATGAAATATTTAAGAAGAGAGCAATAAAACAAAGAAAATATATTATTTATATAATTTATTTAACAGACTTCATCAAATGAAAATGACAACATCATTGAGCAAATCAACGGTAGAACATGAAACTTCATCGTATAAAATTTATAATAACGAAATAATTACTATTTCTAATAGCTATATTATAAATAAAACTCCCATATAAACGAATATTTCAGAGACACGTTTTACTAACACTTTCTTTATTTTATCAATGTTTTTATTTTCAATAGATTTCTTACACGAATTTAATATTGTCTACATCATTTAAATACATACAGTTATATTTATTTTAGGTGATTTGATGTATTTACTTAGGTAGTAGATAGTTAGTATTGTAATAAGTAATTGATTTGATAACTAGTGTATGTTTTCTCTACTTAATTTGGTACCTAAATCAATCGCTTATTTCAATCATTTCTCTCAATTTCAATAATGTGCACGAGTACCAACTCATTAGTGCCACGTAATGCGATCATAAGCCGTCTCATACAATAATATCAATTCATTCAATAATATTATTCATTCAAAGGATTTTTCTTAATTATCAGTGGCAAGGTGTGTAGACAGCCTAAGACCGCTCACATTCCAAATTTTCTGAAGTAACTGTCAGAATATTTTTTTATTTTAAGCGTATAAAATATTTTATCAGCGTTCAGAAGTTTTTTGCCATTTTTATGCTAATGTTAAACTTGGCAAGTTTACAAGTTACTCTTTGGGCATATTTTGCGTGTTTCGAGATTTATTATAAGACATAATGCTTACTTGTATTCGCGTTAACTTTGAATTAAGAAGTAGATATTTGGAACACTTTTGCGTTTCGTATTCAAGAAGAAACCAGTCTTCGAGCGTATTTTCTTCATGAATAAAATAAAATGCTGATTTGTACAATTTCTGTCCAAATTGATATACGTATAATCAGTACGTATTTAATTTAAATTATCAAATAAAAAATCTGATATTAAACAAATTGTTGGGTTTTATTGAGTCGATAAATTCTTCATCTACAACAGATTTTTGATCATCAATTAGAAATTACAAGGTGAAAGAGGAAGCTCACACAATGGAAGATCATAAGAATAACATTTCAGTTGCGCTATACAATGAATTTATTTTTATTCATTTATCCACGCAACATTTAATATGATTTAAAATGAGCTTTATTTGATTTTCATATTTTATTTTTCGATATATTTTGAAATGGCAAGTAGATTTTGCGAGTCTGTCAGGGATTTCTAGATCTTACATTATTTAAGGGTCTTTAATCTATCACAAAATAATATCACTACGAAGACCTTTTGTCAGATTCTTCAAAACGATTATAAAATTAAGCTCATGAAAATAAATCGTGTCTTACAAATAAAGCATTATAAACAATTAATCATTAAAACGTTTTCGCTTAGAAGAATCTCAAAAGGTCGTATTCTCTTAGAAAACATTTTTACAATATGCCTTTAGTAGTTTTATGAGATTTAAGATTTCCAATTATTTTATATTACAATTTCATCTTAGCCTTGGCGATTCACAATTAATTATATTTATAAATTTAAACATATCAGTAACTTTTTCTAAGCTCAATGAAGAGTAACAGGATAGCTACACGTATTTTTGTACAAAATAAGAATAAAACTAAATGATAGTTGCGCAACTTTTTGCAGGCTTAGGAAGTCTGCCAAAGTTGTGAAGTGTGTCCACGGTCTTTAGAGTGGAACATATGTCCCCGTCAAGTGATGAATTACTCTTTAAATTTTATTTTGGCTAATATTTATCTACTAAATTCTACGGATCACACAATTTATTACAAGGACATCCATGAATTTATTTTTAATTATATATTACTTAACTATTATATACATTTCTTAATGACGTGGATTTTCACAAACGCTACAAAATAAATATATACCTGAATTTAAAAATTAGCTATAAATTATACAGACGTGAAATATTCGTTGTATGCGATGTTAAAAATGAAAGAGTTTAGGTACAGTATATTGTAACATAACTGTAACAATGTGCTTTTGAAATCTTAAACAAACTAAATGTATAAAAACTCTGAGAAACTGTAATTTCTGACAAGTTGATGTCGTAGTGTGTGTGTGTTATAGACCATTTCGTTATCCATAATCTGATCGGTTTTAAGATAATTGCATGGTTTGAATATTATTATGCATATACCCATTAAGTTTTAGCCCGACTAACTGGGAGGATTTGCTTCCATAACAAGATTTAGCCACAGTGTGGCTTATGATGATAGTTAAGCCCTCTTCACATTTAACCTTCAATATATGTTGTGGGATTTAGTGCAACATTATCATTATAATATAACGTTTCTTGACGCGAAGAGATAAGCTATTTAATCAGGCAATTTTGTAATTTTCCAGACATATTTATATGGGTAAATACTGAATACGTTTATCTATTGGTATTTGGTTTCCGCACTTAGTCCTGATGTTGGACCATTTTCCATGAGCCATGGCGTACGTTACAGCCAACCTCCCTCCAAAAACAGATCAGTTTTCCCGGTCTTATCAAAAGACCTGTGAGCGAGTTCTGTGTCCCTAATTAATACTTTTTTATCTTTTAATTCAACGGCTTTCCTTGTTGTTTTTTTAATTTAAAGTTTACTAACTTTTCAAGTTCAAACTATTTTTTTATAAACAATTTCAAACTAATTAGTTCCAAAGTGTATCGGTTAAAATTAAAAACAAATAATAAACCACGTGTGTAGCTGTTATTCCCGTATACTTGTAACGGTTACCTACATTACAATATATTTTAACTTAAAACACAGTTTATTATTAAAAAAATCTCTCTTATTTACATATAAATCGGAGCAGCCCAGTCGTCCGAAGCCAGACATCATCGCAGGATATTCCTGGAAAAGAAAAAGTTTAATAAATAAACATATATTTTTTTAACAAAAGTCACCTTTACTAATATTATACAGAGGAAAGAATTTTATGTTTTTAACGAATAAACACAAAAACTGCTAACCACATACAAAAATTCTTTCACCATTAGAATTCTACATTGGCTGTAGTTATAATTAGAAAAAATTAGGGATCCTTCAAAAAATTGCAGCGCAATTTAATTCACGGGCTACATACTAGTATTTTATATTTCAAAAAAATCGATGTATAATAAATATTCTGACACCGAAACACAAATTTAATAAAATGAATACCTATCTAAATGAAATAGTTTTTTTTTCGCGAATACATTTTTCAGAGTAAATAAATACTACACGGTATTTCCACATTTTATTTTGTAATAAATGAAATGCTTTAATATTACTTGCATTTCACACAAAAAATATATCGCAAGCTTTATTCTGAAATAACATTCATATTAATCGCCATATTTCTTAATAATTTATTTATTTATTTTACAATTTAAGTACACACAGAGAAACTGTACAGATACAACATTATAATTAAAACAAACATACATTACAATGCATTAACGTGAAAAGGTTGACTGGTAAAAATGCCTAAGTCATTAAAGTCGCCCAATAATAACTAAAGATGAAAAAAATAGTTTTGAAATATGACGGCAGCAGTTTCGTTTGTGCCAAAGCAAGCCGTCTACCGTGTTTAAAATGGCGAGAGAAACCAGTTTGTCCTGGAACCAACCCATCGACGATATAGACCAGTTCTCACAGGTTTGTCATGGTTTATTACGGCCCCACTTCCTTTCACATTGAAGAGGTCCGTATCCTTGCAGTGAGTACGTTATAGGCCGATAGTAATAGGCTTGTGTCCTGAAAAAATCTAATTAGTCCGTCTGTAAGATTATCAAAAAATATTTGACCAGTATTTTTTCTTTTGTTACGGGTACCAAAATTGACGAAGTTAAGACGCTTTTAAAATTCTCAATACGTCACGCCCTGGCATAATTTTTAGCGGGTCGTGTCGTCACGAACCCCCACACCCGAGTTCTGATGCGTTTTATCTTTGTCAATATTCATTGATTTACAAAATCAAAAAATACGTGTCCATTATTTTTCAATACTCTAACTGACGGACTAAATAGTTTTGCAATTTGTGGATGATGGAAACTAGACAACTTTATGTAGGTACTTTTTAATTTCTTATAAAAAAAAAACCTTTAAAATATAAAAATAGTAGTCCACCAGTCTCGGGAGCTGGGTCCAAGCTGCCAGTGCTTACTCCAGAGAAAAGAACCTTCTCTTACTAAATTATGACATACAATACAACTCACAGGTGCAAAGGTGGACTTTAATAATAAGCTTTGCGTTATTTACCAATCAACCAAAGGTAGTGAAGAGGTAATTATAATAGCAGATGCATATAGATAGAAAAAAACATAATATGTATTTTAAATAAAATGGTTTGTAGGTTAGGGCCGACTTTGACAACTCTGCTTTTCCTCCAGGTTCTCAATACGGTTGTATTTTTTTTTAATTCAAAACCGGTTAGGAAGTTTGGATTTCGAAATAGCTAGAATTAGTTTACTTGGATGATGGTTTTTTGTGATCCAAGTAATCGCGATTGCGTATTTTGCTTTCTTGCGATTTTGCATGGTGTTGTTAGGTGTAGTACCACTAAAAAGTGAATGATAAAAAACTTTTTACAAAAAAATACAACCGATTTCGAAGTAATTTTTTACTTTAAACTGTTTTTTTATTTTTATTTGAAAGCCTGTTTTATTTTATTAAAAAAAGTTTTTTTTATTATTTATAGCTTCGCGATTGACCACAATCCCACTTGATGGAAAGCGATGATGTGGTCAACGATGGAGTGCCACGCATACCTAGAAGTACCTATGCACTCTTCATCCTAAAAAATAGATTCCGTGCTTCGGAAGCCACGTATAAGCCGATAGTATAGAAACTCTAACACTGGGGTGTGTGGGGTCATACCCACACGAAGAAGAAGAATACTCTTCATCCTACTCACCTAAGTATGACGTCCCACATAGCAAATGTATTGCTGATGAGCAAAAGCAGCAACGATGCTGCCACAGGACCTGTGAAAGAAAACATACAATCAGTAATGCAAAAAAAATCTAGACAGACGTATAGGAAATTCAATTCAGAAGGTAAGTTTCAGGTTGCCTGGAAAAGATCGCGAAATGCGATAAGGCCGCCCATTGTACATATATGTACTTTAGTTTGTAGTTTTCTTGAATGTTTTTATCGGTGTACAATTAAGTGTATAATAAATAAATAAATAAGTTATCATATTATACTTCGCAAACACGTTGCAGTCGTAATCTGTCACAAACAGGAATTTACTCTCGAAAGTTTGTAGTATTACGCGGGCGTATGCTACCTCCTTATAATAACAACAAGATTTGACAGTTACTGTCCTTAGACTGTGTTATCAGTCATTCTTAATTCGGATTTGGGACTAATAGTAAGTCCGTAGGTGATACGGAGTAGAATACGCCCGCAACTAAACCCGAAACTGTGGACTTCGGGCTTAGAGAGTAGGCCCACAGGTACTTGTAGCGGCATCAATGCCGCCACAAGAAAAATCAACGAAACAAATCTGCATCGCAACAAAAAGAACCGCGAAACCATCTATCCAACTGGCGGCAAACTAAAATCCTAAATCGCGCAAGCAGAGTTTACCATACGATTTGAACATATACATCCACCGGAATATGAACTATCGGGCAGTAGCCCCCCAGGCATAACAACCGCCTGGGCGGAGGATCCTCCTTTTCAATATGGATTTGCGGGACTTTACTCTCTGTACCACATACCCCCCCAAACTGGTGACCCTCGACAAAGAACGTCAGCGCGGCCTTCGTGCAGCTACTCCAGCGTGTCGTCGTCGCCCACAGGTACTTGTAGAACACTTCTAAGGTCATCGAATCATCGTGGCGTAGCTAGCCCCTCGCCGCCATTTTTTTTTACAAACTTTCAGCGCACGATATTATGTATTATGCATATAGAGGTAGCTTCCATAGAAATAAAGTTCGACCCCAATTCTGAGCATTTTGAACTTATTTTGATTTTGAGAAGATATTAAAATTTGAAGTTTAATGTTTTTTAAGAGCCAGAGCTGGCCCTTCTCCAGTTCGTTACCGTATAAAGTCAAGAGTGGTTTTTCACTAAACTTGAAACTAAATCTAATTTTTTACTAAACATAACTTTCAAACAAAAAGGGCTTGTTGTTATAGGTATTATGTGCAAATATGTGTGCATGCACATGACAATGAAGCTAGTGTATCATTTAATTTAACATTTTATTTTTGATAAGAAAAGCTTATCTATTCACCATCAAGTTTGCTTATGGTTATGGGAAAAATAAACCCAGGTTTGAATGACAGTATTCGAAAAGTTAGGCGATACTTTTGACTCTCGATGTTTTTGGGTAGACATTAATTAATTAATGATCAAATGATACATACGCGTGTCACCATTATACTTAGTTTAATATCTGCTGAATATAGTACGGAATTTTCCTTACCTAATTCGGCATTATTGATGTTTTATCCCTTATAACGTCATGACAAGTCTAATTAGCTAATTAACTCAAACAACTTGCTCCTAATAATATAAGTTACTAATACCTTGTTTATTTTCTCTAGCATAAATCCCTTTTATATACCATTATTTGTATTAAGAAAACAATACAAGATGTACCCAAAAGTATTTCGGATTCGTATCAGAATAATATAGGGAAAATATCGGATACACAAACATGGATGCTACGTTGCATGTAGGAGAAAATTGTCCAAAGATGTATAGGCAATATTTTGTGGAAATGGAAACCTGAAATTTAGTAAACGTGAAAAGGCGGTCCTGTAATAGGTTTTGTTTCAGGATTAACTTGATTTCTAAAGAAAAATATACTATCATCCTTTATGTCAGTGATTTATGTTTTTAAATATAGGGCCTTTACGGGTGCCTGTTCATTACAGCGGAGCGAAGAAACGAAGAAATTTTATTCAATCAAGTCAGTCAAAATGTCAGTGACTCACGTGATATGGAGATTTAATGCAATTCGATTGGTTAAAATTTCGCGTGTTCTTGCTCGTTTCCACGTATTGACTGCGCGAATGCTCGCTTTTTAAGATGCTTCATTACGCCCCGTACCCACTTCTGCAGCTGTCATGGCCGACCAATAAGCTATACAAATCATTGTTTTACAATTTCTTATTCATAATTGGATTGATTCCACTCTTCACCTTCACTTCACTTCATCAAATCAGGCTCTCCAAAAATCATAATGTCAGAAAAATAGCTCCCACAAAAAATACAGAACGTTAAAATTGGACGAATGCAAAAACTGTTAGAAGCGGGACACTCGGACAGTGGACAGCGTAATATTACTTTTTCCCAAACCACATGTTACCAAAAAGGATCTTTATTTAATAAACTAGACCAAATGAACAATAGATTTGGGACTAGAAGAAACGTATTAGGAGCAGGGTGACCTCTCCCTATGGTACATTGTGACCAGTTAAGGATGCCAATATTTAGATTTTCATATTCTAATGTTTTGATTTTGCAATTTAATTTTTTGAAAACGAAAAATATTTAAAATTTTTGGATCTCTCAAAACTGCATACATGTTGCAAAAGACTAATGAAATAACGATGTAATGAAAATTTTTTCAACTTAAAAGATCTTAAAAGTTAATTTAAAAAGTCGCCCAAAATTCTTTCTAGCGGATTTATTCACATATTCACGTCTTGTACGGTGTTGGTAATGCTTTTTTGCAAAAATAACCTGTATTAATTTGTAGATATTTGACAGTTGTAATGGATAGTCAGAAGCCGAAAATTGTGTTACGAGTCTTGCCAAGGTGTATCGTGTTACCAAGTTACTGGGTCGTGCAGGTCGTGTAAGAAAGAATCTTTTTGTAAAATACAAGCAATCAGCTGTATTCAGCTAAACTGGTAGACTCAAATACAGTTATGAAAAAACTAAGCAGATGAATCGAAAAACGTAAGTTCATTCAATAAAATAACCCCTCCTTCTAGCATCCAAGATGCAGACAATCCATCATCAAACCTGTAAATGTGCTTTTTGAATATTATAAAATCAAATAAAATATTATCTTAAGAGCGACTTAGACTGGATGACATTCTTGTCAGACTGGCTAGAGAAGGCAACAAATAGCTAGAAAATATGGGGGAGGTCTTTGCCCAGCAGTGGGACAACACAGGCTATTAAAAAAAATGTTTGGAAAAAGAAAAAAAAATTTTTTTTTAAAATTACATCCACACGTGCCAGCCCTACACTGACCTCAGTCGACGTCACAATATCTTTATCGATCAGGGTTCCGGCTTTTTATCAACATCGAAAACAGAATTCCGTATAACAAATGGTTGGTCGTTGTGCGCTATTGACACAGGCCAGTTCTTGATGTTTCGAATAAGCAGAATTTAATGATATTGTCAAGGGTGCATCGTTTATAGAAGATTTAGGGCCTTTCGGTCGAGGCCTTTATTCTGACGTTTTAGAGAATTGTTTTGAGAGGGAATAATGAGGTTGTAGTGCAGTTTTATGAAGGATGCTATTAAAAAGGGCTGTTGCTGGTATAGACCACTCGGTACATGCTGCCTCTAACAACCTTTGCCTTTGTTGCAGAAGACCGTATCGCATCGTCCTAATTGGTTTGCGATCGTACGAGTTAATGATGCGATGTCGTTGCCGATGAGACTATAATATACACACAATTCTTTAGAGTGCCCTAATTGAAGCTTTCAAATCATCGCGCGAGCTCAGGAATCAGTTTCATCGCGCGACGAAATGGCTTCGTTAACTCGAACGATCGTTAGAAATTAAGGACGATGCCTTAGACTTGCAGACGAGTCGTAAGTACGTAGTTGCAATCCTCAGCAGTGAGGAAACGAAGAAGAAGGACAGTTTCGGTTCCAGAATATGCATTATCTTCTTCATTTTTTTTTAGAAGATGAGAAATCATCAAATGAATCCTCCCGCTCAATCCGCCAACTCTAACTTACTTAAACCCATCCGTGGTCCTCCTAGTTTCCTTTGCGTTACAGGCCGTGGTGATTCTTTCGAACAATTTCTGCAACCCTGGCAGGCACTGAGCCTAGCGGGCCCCGTCTACTATGCTGACATGTCTTTGAGGCGGGCGTGGAGCAGCCCTGGTTTTAATTGAATATGAACCGAATCCGATTTGAACCAGACCCGCGTCTACGGTGGCTGGGAATTGCCTTGCGACTCCCGACGCCCACGACGTGAATTGAACCAGGGGGCTAGTTTCTAAGCCCTTCCGTAGTTTCGGGCTTAGTTGCGGGCGTATTCTACTCCTTTTTACCGATAGGTGATCGGAGTGATCTGTGATGTAGTGAGTTCCGGTTTAGTTTGAACCCGGACTAAGAATGAATGACACATGATTAAAGGAATGTTGTTATTTAAAAAAGAATATTCTATCTTCCTATTTATATAACTGTGCCTATATCATACAAGTTGATTGTTACCGATACCTACTGAGGATGATTCAGGTCAGTCAATATAGGTATCTAGTACACAGTGTATGCCAAGGATCTTCATTCAACCCTTTTCCAAACACACACGTATTGTGCACGAAGCTTCATCTGAATTCTGCAACCCAATTACTAAACGATACCGATATCCAAACGAACAGGTTGTCAGAGTTTGAATGTCGAATTCTATTGCAGGATAGCCAACATAAATATTTTGCTTTGCTTACTAAAAATTAAAACAATAAAAAATGACAAAACTAATAAAATTATTTATTTCGTAGGGGTTTGAATTTTAAAGATAGAATTAGTATTTTTTTATACAATTTTGCAATCAAATACTTGTAAAAATAAATAGGGTTGAAATCTTCATCTTCAATCATCAGGTAATCCAGAAGTGTAAATAATAAAAATAAATAACCCAAACATGCTGTGCGTTAACGCTATTTGTCATAACGCTATTGGTTGGTTAGTGGTTAACGGACATATTAACGATCCATAAAGTATCTCAGAAACTGGCCCTTTGTCGTGGATAAAGATATCATTTGATTTGAGATATTATCATGGTTAACGCCGTGACGTCAGTTTTCAGTTGTAATGGCGGCACGTGGACAGAGTAGTGTTGGAGAGTGGGGACTTTGCCGTGTGCACTTTTGCTCGAGACACCAACTAGGACACTCCTCCAGAACGAAACTGTCGGTTTTCCTGTTTCAATTGTATTTAATGGACTTCTTTAATCATGTTATAAATGCGAGTTCTTCTATCCCAACAGATAGATGGGTTGCTGGGAAGATTGTTGGGCACTTCTTCTTCACAGCTAAAACACTAGGAAGTGGTAACGGGAGGGCGTTTTGGGGGACTGTCTATTTGTAAGTTTTTAAAAAGTACTGAAACTCAGCCAAAGTTAATAAGGTAAGGTATTACTGTATTGAGTGTTTTTATTCTACAGTGATCCCGATACCATTGAAACCAAACAATGATGGCGCTATCGCTCAGCCGTCGCTGACGCCGTCAAATGCAAAATTAAGTTTGTTTGTTTTGTTTTCATGCGTAAAACACTGAACCTATATTTTTTTGTTGCATAAATATATAGGATCCTAGAAAGACAGTAATAGGTTTTATACTATACTATTATTATATTTATTTAAATTGAAAAGGATAATTTTGGATACAACAATTTTACCCTGCCTAACCTATGGCTGCCAAACGTGGATTTATAATCACAAGGCAAGGCACAAAATACAGACAACTCAGAGGGCAATGGAAAGGAGCTGTCTAAATATAAGGCTGAGAGATAGAGTAAAAAACATAAAAATTCGAGAAATAACCAAGGTAAAGGATGCTTCACACTTTTCGCAAAGTCTCAAATGGAGATGGGCTGGCCATGTTGGGAGATAGAGTGACAATCGACGGAAAATTAACACCACACAATGGAAAGGACCACATGGCGTGAGAAGTAGAAGTCGCCCGGGCGCCCGGTGGCAGGACGAGATTATAGCCAAAGCAGGAAGGGACTGGATGACCACTGCTAAAGATAGGGATAAATGGAATTCTTTGGAGGAGGCTAAACCCTGAGGAGGTCCACATTTAAATGATGCATGATTAGTTGATTTTTTACGGGTACTTAAAAATATTAGTAAAATGATTATTGAATGTGAATTTAATTAATTGTACCTATTGTATAGAATAATTGTGGAATCAAATAAAGCTATTTAATTTAATTATTATTATTTTATTATTACTAGCCCGTACTATCCCACTGTTGGGCAAAGGCCTCCCTCCATTCCTTCCAATTCGTAAGGAAGACATCCCGGTCGCCCCACCATCTCTTTCGCGGTCTGCCGCGGCCTCGTCTCGCTGTTTCAGGGTTCCAATCCAGTATTTTATGGGCCCACAGTTTGTCCGGCACGCGGCATACATGTCCTGCCATGTCCCATTTAAGTTGGGCAGCCTTTTGAGCCACATCGACGATTTACGTTTACGAGCAAAAACTAGTTAAAAATAAACCTAAGCAAACCACGGCAGCCCAAAACCGATTACGTCAACAAAGATATCGCTCACAAACAACAAACCACAACAAATAACAAAACGGTTTATGATAAAAGCAAATACGATTCTTTTGCCATAAATACGGTTTTATATCATCTTATTTCTTGAGCATAGTGTAAATATGGACCGATCAGGCAGAGGACAATTTAAGGTAGCGGTCATATCGTCAGCGTTTAGCGAGTTATAAGCGACGGAGCGACGAGGAAACTTCAACGTAGCGAAGGCGGCTCACAGCAAAGAAGACTCCCGCTTTTGGTGTGAAAGCGTCTGTGTCGCTTGAAACTGTACTTAGTCAACTTCAATTCTGAACTCCTCAGATGACTAAATGTTTACTCAGAGTCGTTGAACAAGTTTGACTACCCGACGAAGTCATTTTGTCAAATTTGTGTTAAAAAACTTTAATTTATTCAAATTCAAATTCAAAGCATTTATTTCAAATAAACCATTTACAGGCACTTTTGAAATGTCAAGGTCGGTCAGTCAAAAAAAAATTGAAAACATGGAAGCTATTTGCACGTTCCAAAGCGTAGATTTCTATGGAGAAGAACGTGCAAGAAACTCCACGGACACTCTTTTAAATCATGTGATGTTTTACAAAAATCTTAGTTACATACGTACTTGTTTCTTCTACATGCGAGGACAATGCAAGATAGAAATGAATAATAATATTGATGAAAAGGTTGTCGATACGGTTTTAAAGTTTTAGTTGCGATCAACGCGTGATTCGTCGGTAATAGCAGCTCAGTGCTATCAAACGTTTTATGCAATGGAGAATTCAAAAAAGTTTTGACCAGTGAGTCTTTGAGTAATAATTATTGGACAAATCGGATCAGCTCACTGGTTGGCACTTTTAGTTTTTTATTTTATTATTTTTCATACACAAATAAAATCACCTGTCGTCATTTTATCGCTCTCAGTAAGAACACAACCTTAAGTAAAAACTCAAATATTTCTTCGGGAAAACTTCTCGTAAGTTCTTTTCTGCTTAGTAAGCTCTTGTGATTAATTAAGCGCTTTTTTTTCGTTAAACAGCGAGAATTTGCTTCGACTAATTGCTTTACGATCGATTGCTTTCCTAAAGTGTTTCGATGTTCAGTTTCTTTTGCGTTGACTTTTTACAATGTTGTTTTTTTGTGTTTACCTTTACGAAGTAAGGTGAATATGTGCTTCTTTTTTTTAACAGCGTGCGGCTGTTACTGGCTCTATTACTGGAATCAAAATAGCTCACAATTTAGGACCCATTAATTTCAGTGTTAATATATTATATCCGTGGTGCTTGGCAACTTAGGCTTAACCCAGTTGTATATGTCCCTTGGTACGTATCCTGCTATCTCCTGCTTGATAAGGAGGGAAGTGGACATTATATTTATTTTTTCCTACTCCTCGCTGTACCTCTCCTCCTCCTCTTCTGATTAATTTCGATGCGGGACAGTTGATTCGTTTTTCCGGGACTCGTCGGGCTTCATTAGCTCGGCGTTTTTCTGGTGGTCGCCACTGTTGATTCTGGCTTTCAGGAGTTGCAGTGATTGGGAATGTGTGGCGGGCTTGTCCCAAAAAAAAAGCCGCACGGGTTGATCTTCAATGTTGAGCGACGCTTGCCAAGGTCGTTCTGTAGATGGATGAGCATCTTAATATACCAAGACTCTTCCGTGCTTCAGAAATCTGTTAAGTCGTTGGTTCCGCCAGGCATTTGTAGATCTTTGGCAGTTTTTACTGATTTTCTGACACCAGTCTTGCCTAGAAGTACTGTGTTACCCCGTTACTGGGTTGTGGAGGTCAGATAGTAGAAGCCGACTCCAATATAGTAGCGAAAAGGCTAAGATGTTGTGCTCCTTTTTGTAGTTGGAGTTATATTGTGTATAGTCTACTAATAAGCTGGCGCAATGGTTGAGCGATTGGCTGCTGCGCTGCGTGTCGCGGGTTCGATTCCCGCACGGAACAAATATTTGTGTAGCCTAGAGATAGTTGTTCCGAGTCTGGCTGTGTGTTAATGTGACTTTGTATGCAGGAGAAATTCCTTTTATAGGGCAACAATAATATTAATTTTAAAACCAAATCGATCGATGAGCGTGGTTAGCAACGCTTGGATGAGACCTACTAAAATAATTCTTGCTCTTTCGATATTAAAACAACGACGAAATTAAATAAAAATACTAATATCAGGTCAACAGCCAAATAAAAAATATTTCACATTTTTCTTCATAAATAAAGCACAATATCAATAATGAAAATTGTTCATTTCATTTCACTAGAAACTTGATAAAAAATATTTTCTTCAGCCTCTTTGTGAAACATTTGAGAACAGATGAATAAATTAACTACGTTACTTTAGTTCTAAAGTGAGATATATTTATACGTTACTCCCCCTATTTTATTTTGAAAGGAAAACTTTCAAAGTCTTTGTTTTTAACGTCAATCAGTTTTTCATTATTTTATTTATTACTCAAAGACTTTTGCTAGAGCCTGTCCGTGACAGGTTAGGCTTTTTTGTTCATTTTACTTTGTGAAATATAAAATGTTTAATTACATTGGAGTGGGATAAAAACTAGAATCTATGTTGTGTATCCCAAAGTAAGTGCCGCCCGCGACTCCATCCACATTTAATCTATATAAAGAGGTAAATTTGTTTGTAAGTTTGTATGTAGGGGGTAATCTCAGGAACTACTGGTCCGATTTGAAAAATTATTTCAGTATTAGATAGCCCATGTATCGAGGAAGGATATAGGCTACATATCATCACGCTAAGACTAAAAGGAGCCGAGCATTAATGGAAAATGTGACGCAGACGAAGTTGCGTGGGTCAGCTAGTTAGCAAATAAAAGCCTTCTTAAGAGTTATTCCAGTATACAGGTGAATTATTTAAAATTAAATGAGACCAATTTGCTCTTCTATAATTTCATAGTTTCTTGATATTGTAAATTTGAAAGGTCGTGAGGATGATGTACATAATAATATGTTACTTTGCAAAATCTGCTGATCGGATTACGGATTTCATTTTTAAAGTGTTCGTGGATGGCCAAATCTGAAACTATAAGAAATAATGAAAAACACTGATAGGAGTTCCGAGCCCCACCATTGCCCATTGTGAACTATTCTTCCTAGTAATTTTTTTTGCAACATCAACCGGTTCGATTCCTAGCTAAGAATTTAGTTTTTATAAAAATCGGAAAGGACCTCGACCTTTTTTCAGTGTTTTTTGATATTCCTCATTGTAAAGGATTTGGCCATTTACGTACACTTTAAAAATCAAATCCGTAATCCGATCCGCAGATTTTGCAAAGTAACATAGGTAATTATCTTCATCATCCTCACGAAATTACAAATTTACAATATCAAGAAACAATGATATTATAGTAAAGCAAATTGGTCTCATTTAATTAATTACCGTTCCATAACTACTAAATATATAAATTCCTTAACGAAACTACAACAGAACGATCTATGTCCGAAGTTGTACAATTTTATTACCAAAATATTGTACTTTATAACTTAATCCTGCAGAAATTCTACTAAATATTAATTAGTCGTCCGTTTCCTACAGAACTTGTGGACGTGTTTAATCTGACAACTGACTCTGTAATTTCTTTTTAACATAATTACAAAGTTAATTAAGGATAGCATAGATAGAAGACAGAAACATTGTCTAGGGTAAAAGCCGGATAGTTGCCACACTTTTTGAAATTACTGTGTATCTCTCTGTAAAAAAAGCAAAATACTTTATTTTTAAAATGTACTTTGCCTATGTGTTATTCTGGGTCTTCAGCTACCTACATGCCAAATTTCATCGTAATCGGTTCAGTAGTATTTGCGTGAAAGATAAGGGATACCTTTATCCATATAGGATTTAGGGCTCGCCGAGAAACGGACTTTCATCCCGCAAAAACTTTGATCGCACCTTGCCTTCCCCTGCAATTGCACAGACACATGCAAAGTAGTCAACTTATTGGTAGTGGTAGAGCCTCCCGATTGATAAATAAAATTACATGTAATTCATTCGCGAAACTAGCGTATTTATAATCGAGGCAGCTATACCCCTGGGGCAACTATCCTGGTTTTGCCCTATGTTGCTTTTACAAAAAAAAAATATTTGGTTTATTTTCGTAAGTACAATACTTACGAAAATAAACCAAATATTTTTTGTTACAAAATTAGTTGTGGACAGTCATGGAAAACGTTACGCTCTTCATTTAATTTTCAGCCGTATGACACACGTTCAGAGGGGCTACTCTCTAAGTCCGTAGTTTCGGGCTTAGTTGCGGGCAAATTCTACTCCGTATCGTATCCTAACATGCGATTAGTTTCGAACCCGAACTAAAAATTAAAGACAACACGATTTTACAGTAACTGTCAAATCGTGTTGTCATTAATTCTTACTAGTAAGGTGATACGGAGAAGAATACGCCCGCAACTAAGCCCAAAGCTATGGAAATCGGTCTTAAAGGTCCCCACAGGTTCAATATTAGGACCTTTGCTGTTTCTAATAATATAAGAACGGCATTTCGCAAGTTCTAAATCTTTAATGAAATTCCTAAATTATACTTTGATATACTAACTCCAGACACTTTGAACCCTTCAAAAAGGCATTTAATTGCTATAACATTTTGGCCATTATTCGGTATTCAAGAACGTCCCATAGTAGTAGTTGAGCAGCTGTATGGTTATCTCATCAACTTAAATCTTGTCACCAAATTTTCTATGTTATATGTTCAAAGCCATCTGTTAAGATCATAGCTAACGATACTAAACAACAGCGAAACAGCTTTTTTTATTTCATTAACTTTGGTAGACGTTAGATACCCTTGCACTAACGGACATTGACCTACATACATTTATTGACTTTATAAATATAAAACAGAAATAACGACATAAAACTGTCCTGAATTGGCTTCTATCGTGATCCTTTACGTTTTCTTGCAATGAAAAACTGGTTTATAATTTATTGTTCGAGCATCTACAATGGGATGTTAGGGAAAAATCAGTGTACTTTTTGGCACTTTTATCTGACTCCGACCATATGCAGAAAACACTTTACCACTTAACCCTATCCATTCCACACTACCTAGAAATCCGACCACTCAACTAAAGCTTGACACACACATAAATAATGCAACGCAATAACAAGTCGCCGAGCTAACTGCGGTGTCCCGGTGTACCCCAGTTATTACTTCCCACCTAACGCCCGGGGACGTGGTACGGGGGTACCCCACCGGCCCATAGCGGCATTCTTATGTGACAACGATTTATCCGCCATGTATTGTGCACAGTTAATTTATAGACCCGTTTAAAATACGACCGGAATTACGGGCGTATAAAAATTTTGTGCTCAAGCATTTTTGGGGTTATGAATTTTGAAGTGATTTTTACCTGTGGGTGGGGTGGGGGTTATGGTTGAGTGATTGAAATATAATGATTTGATTATTTTTAAGGGTTAAGTCCAGTTCCGTAAAATGTGAGTGAACTTCAATTCCTATGAAGTGAATTTGATGTGCACTGTCAATGGGGAATATGCATGAAAAAAAAAATATCTAAACAGTATATTTAAATATATATATATATAATTCTTACAGAGAAATAAGAGTACGTAAGATGTGAGTGAACTTAAATTCCTATGAATGGGACGTATTAGGGATGGCAATGAAATAAGTAATGAGATGAATTGAAATCACAACCAAACCAATCATTAACATTGCTAAAATAAATAACCTCTTTCCTCACCCATCATCGAAGTTGGAACTCTCCAAAATAAAAAATAATAACTTTATAAACATTATTATCCTTAATTTAGTGCGTATATTACTCGTTTGTTTTTTCACATTTACATGGGTCTATAATCTCAGAATAAAACTAAAACCAAAATCTAGAAGCCAAGTAGATGTTAATAAAACTGACTTATCTTTCAGAAAGCAATGACTTGATGAGATTCCTTTTAATTATTCCAGCTCAAAACAGCTTTTGATAGTCATTCCAAATTAAAATGTTTCAGACCAGATTTAAGTATAATAATAAGAAAATATAATTTTGAACAGTTTTAGAAACTTAATTTTGCGTGACTTGACGAAGATTCTATTAGAGTTGCTAAACGAAGTTTTAAGTTGATTTTATTTTGAACCTTGTTAATAGGCTCAAAAGTCTTTAAGTCTATTGGATTTTAAAGTTCTTTGTTTGAGTGATGAGTGTCGCAATAGTCTGATGACGTACCTGAGCTGAGCTTTTATATTTTTTAAATACAATTCCTGGCATCCAGCAGTTACTTTAAAAATCAGGTGGAAAATATTTCTTTATAAAAACGCATCCACCTTTGTATCTTCGTTTTTGTCTATTTGTGATATACATATGTGCGTTAATCGTTGGATAAAAAAAAAACACTTTTTCTGACTCGACAATCAAACCTCATGCTCAGTGGTAGCCCTTGCGATCACTGGGCTAACAAGGGCGAATGCCTTTAGCAATGATTGTATTTTACGTGCGTATACACCCGTTGCATACTTGCAACCTTTACGTCCACAGCAGGAGGTGTGTCCACTGAAAAAATCTATTTAATCCGTTAGTTATATCATCAAAAAATATTTGACCCGTGTTTTTTCTTTTGTTACGTAAACCAAAATTGACGAAGATACGACGCTTTTAAAATTCTCAATACGTAACGCCGTGGTATAATTTTTTGTGCGTTCTGACGTCACGAGCCCCCAGTCCCAAATTTTGATGCGTTTTATCTTTGTCAAAATTTATTGATTTACAAAAACAAAAATACGTGTCCATTATATTTCAATACTCTAACTGACGGATTAAATAGATTTACAATTTATCAATGGTGGAAACTAGCCTATTATGATGAATTTCAAAAATAGAACCCATACTTATACTATGCAGGCCCTCTGCTGGTATTACTTTGCACCGATTAATATTACAGACGCGGATCGATTCTGTGAACATGTCAAGTGAAGGGTTGGGTGTAGTGATCACGAAATGAGCTGTCATTCCATCTTTACTGCACTGTCAATCTATGTAAAGACAGCTGACTTCTTTATCACTTCGTTATCGGCAATGATAGGCCCGTCGAATTGAAGCTACAAAGTCTTGATCTTCGACGCCGAATTGCTGGCCTGTCGGTTTTCTATCGGTTACATTTTGGGGAGTGTGCGTCGGAATTGCATAATTTAATTCCGCCAAGCCCGTTCCACCATCGGACCACAAGACGTACGGCGATGCGCCATCGGTACATGGTTGACATCCCACCTATACGCACAAAACATTTTGGGAATACATTCACTGTGCATACTAAGGAGTGGAATTCCCTGCCGGAGTCTGTGTTTCCTGATAGCTACAACCTGGGAGTCTTGAAGTCAAGAGTGAATAGGTTACTTGTAGGCAAGCGTGATCCACCTTAGACCACATCATCGCTTAACATCAGGTGAGATAGCTGTCAAAAGTACGCCTATAAACAGTAAAAAAAAAACTTGTTAGCTTTCACTTCGACATGTTTAGAGAATCGCACTGCTGTACTATTTTTAAAGGCGCGTCGTCGAGCAATAACCATGGAAATTGGTCTGGAGTTGGGGGCTATGGAGGTTCTTTTCCGTTTTTCTTTAAAAGAATCTATCTTAGCGAATGGTTAACCAGTCACTTTTTATTTTTGACTAGCTGTCCCCCGTGGCTTCGCTCCCGTCAACTGGCTACTACTGGCCCTACCTACCATTTTTTTTGCTTTTAAACCTTCCCTGTATTCAGGCGAACTAAACAAAAAAAAAATTACCTTATTCTCGAGTTTTAGCGAGATTTTTATATAATTATAGACTGCATAAAGATTCCCTACATAGTTGTCTATTTGCAAACGTGACTATTAATGATCTTATTGAAATAAATGGATAATTTTTAACCGGAGTTTTATAACTCCTTTCTTAGTAAAGATTGTACCGTAATAGCGGTTTTCATAAATTGGTTTAAAAGGATCGAGCACAACATTATCCGTAATACATTCCACTATTCACGACCTCAAACATAATGATGGGGTGAGATGAAAGGCTCGTACATAATTACGCGATCCTCATGGGAGGATCGCGTAATTATGTACGAGCCCGGTACCTCCCTGAACCTCCTCCATTTATCTACACGCAGTTTTTATGGTAATTACACTTTTATCGTTATGTCTTAATTCAATTTAACGTGAATGTCGGTTTGGGTGGGTTTAGACGCAATTTAAAGTTTTAAAAAGTATTAATATGCTAGAAATTTACACTTGTTTAAAATATTTGACTCTCTTTTGCTAGCGTTTTTGCCCGTGAATCTCGTAAATGATCCCAAGAGAACATACGGGGAGTATGTAAAAGTGTGTATGGGAATAAAAAAAAACTCGGCCAAGTACGAGTTGGACTCCCGCACGAAGGATTTCGTACCATTATCTATAAGGTTGTTGATGATGAAGGACTTCGTTAAACATTTGTTTTATTTTAATTTAATAATTTATTGTTAAAGTGAATATGTAACTAAATATTCTGTGAAAATTTCAAGCGTCTAACTGTTGCCGTTATAAATATCGAGGAAAACGAGGAAAAAGAATCACGTTTGCTGTATGAGAGCTTCCTTAAATATTTATTTTATTATATTTTTTAGTATTTGTAGTTCATCATCTATGACAATTTCAAGTGTCTAACTATCATGTTCATGCGATACAACCTGGTGACAGACGGACAGAGAGACGGACTGGCAGCGGAGTCTTATTAATAGGGTCCAATTTATTTCTTCCCTTTGGGTACGAAACTCTAAAAAACGATTGTGCTATCCTAGAATATAATCTTCATATCTCTGTGCTCGTCGAAAGTCCTTCCATTGAGATTGAGTAACAAACATCCTTTATAATCAGTAGTACAAAGGTTATTTCATGTACGGATTCGTAAGTTAGTGCTTGATTTGGTAATCTGATTTCGCAGTTGTTAGTTTAACATTTCTTGCGCCTCAGCCTTCAGCGCCTGGTCTCTCTCCGGCCGTTATGGATAGTCGTCTTATCGGACTTTAAGAGAAAATTGAGCAATTGCTCGTGCACTGTAATACTTACAGTGATGGCTAGTTGCCTCTGGGCCAGGTGAAATTGTGAGAAGCCTTCCAACGCTGCGTTTTCCAGTACGCGGTCGCCTCAGTTTGGCGATCCTTCGGGGTTTTTGGGTAACCTTGGTTCTTGCGGATATCACGATTCCTGATTTGATCATGCAAGAAAACTCCAAGCATTGCACTCTTCATTGCCCTTTCGGTGACTTTAAGCCTTCTGATGAGGCCCATTGTGAGCGACCACGTTTCGGTTCACTTAATGAATGTTGCTGGGGCTGCCGAGATGCTGTAGTGAGTCTGGCATGTACATAGAGGCATGTATTGATGGTTTTCATGCCATCATGAGAAAGCGAACGGCCTCCATTTTGCACCGTATCCCAGTAAGCTCCAACAGCATTCTGAATGTAATAGCGGACCGACTTGACGGTCCTTTTCATAGACACTGGATAAAACTCCATTATAATTTGCCTATCTGATTTGTTGATGTTTTGATTTTGTGTTGATGTTTTGATTTTGTGTTTTACTAACATAGTTTGTAAGTACTTACTAACACATTAATGGATGTTCAAAATTATCCGAAATAAAGTATAAATAAAAAATAAATAATTATTTCTGAACTCGCCAAAGTCATCACTGGCAACACGCACTGATACTTCGCACCTTCGTTTGGAGACACTGTGGTAGGTATTTGAGACGCGAAGATATCATATTAGGCCAAACTTTACTTAGCCCCTAATTTGGTTTATCTTTACTTTTATTAGAATAGTTAATATCGGCACTGTGGCAGGTGGTGTGCGTGTGGTGTGTGGTGGTGTGGTGTGTGTGTGTGGCAGTGCCGAAATATCGGAAACTTGCAAATAAAAAGGTACATGGTAGCAATCCCGACATTAACTATTCTAATGTTAGTGACCATGAAAGTTTAAAACAATAAATCTTTACTTTTCCCCAAAAAATACTACACGGCATCAACCAGGAAGATTCAAGCCAGTTATTATTATTCCAAGGATAAGAAAAGGGCCAGATGATCAATTCGTTAAAGCCAAGGCGACGACGCTTCGCTGAAAGTATAGTAAATATCTTTAATTACCTGACGCTTTTAGCTAATAAGTCTTGGTGAAATCTTAATGTTGAGTTTACATCTTAAGCCTTCTTAAAAAGTCATGTTATTTTAAGAGCTTTAAAGCTTGTTAATGTTTATGTTTGAGGTAATTTTTTTGATGGTAGGGATATATTTAAGGTTATAGAATAATTAAGCGGTTATATATTCAGATTAGTGAAAGGTTTTGTGTCAATTACAGATTGAAAAGAAAAAAAATACTATTTGCGTTTTAAATTTATTGATTGAAACTTAATGCACGTTGGTGGTACTTACTATACACCGTGTTCTTCGAGTTATCTATAAACTTCAGCAAACGCTTCTATAGCTTTAACAAATCAAATCAAACAAAGGAAGTAGTACTTAAAAAGGCTTCGTTACAAAGATATTGGTAATTTAATTTAAATTGAGCTATGCAGTATGAAAGGTCTATCAAATGCTATTTGATTTTCTTTTTTTTTTGTCGTTGCCAATTCGGATAAACGGGCATACATGTATCCATGTTCTGAACATCCAGTCGAAGTTTATGTATATCGTCCGGAACACGGTGTATAAGCTGATTTAATGGAGCATGGTAATGCCTAAAAAAAAAAACTCGCCCAATTATTTTGAAGTTTTCTACAAATTTAAACGGTCAAGTAGACGGTGAGTTAGACAGGAAATTCTCATTCATCACATGTTTTGATTAAATATGAATTAGTAGCTTTTTTATTCAAAATCTCTACAGTGAATTTGAATTTAAAATCCGTTCATTTTATTTTTTGTTAAATTTACACATTAAAAAAAAGTAGAAAAAAAATAAAGCTACATGCATATTTATTTGCCTTAGAACAAGATTTCAAAAGCTGCTACCCGGCAAACTACTGCGTTCCCCTTATTTCGACCAAAACATTCCATTTTTAAAACAAAATATAATTTTGAAACTAGTCTTGTCTGAACAAGCCTTTATCAGACAGATACCGACTCCCTTCAGCTGAATAATGGAGTTTCAGGTTACAGTTTTATTATAATTTATTATAAAACTTATTTGCTTTTAACGCCGCGGGTGTTTTTCACTAATTATTAAGTTATTTCGGCGTCTTGAAAGCGATATACGATATTGGCACGTAAATCAACGGAATGAGGGCTAGACAGGTTTCTGAATTTCTTGATCATTTTCAGTTTAAGATTAATTATTATGAAATTGGTTGGTGAAGTTTTCGTGAAATTTAAATTAAATTCATGTATTTTTTTTTCGCGGTGGCTCTATTTTGTTTGATGAAAAAAGAAAGTGTGCCGAAGAGGTGCTGATTATAACCTACAAAATGTAGATTAAATGCATATTATTCTGATACCCGTTATCTTGGTCTTCTTTTTTGAAACTGTATAAAATAATAGGTTTGCATTTTCGCCTAGGTACTGTCATTTTTATATACCGAGACCAAAGGCGATGTTGTAAAAGTTCGACGTTGTTGACATTTTTTTACCAAGCTTTTAGAACTTACCGCGTATGTAACTTCTATTCAACATTAAAATACTAATTCAGGTTTCAGTGAAAAGTTACCAAAAACCAGCGAGCAGTCAGTTCATAGACGCCACATTTATGCAAGTGCATGACTTGTAATTACACCAGAATCGAGGCGCGCTCGCGTTGAACTAAGATTAATTGCCGTTTAACAGCGACACGTGTTTGACAATCTTTGGTGGAAGAGATGTATTAAGTATGCGCTGCGAGATTTACGTAAGAGAAGATTAACGCTACTATCGAAGTGGTATAAATAAGGGTACATACTACTTAGCTCAATACAAAGTGACGGTTTAAATTCTGGTATCCAGCTGAAACCAGTTTAGTTTTAAGCCGACCCCAATCCGAATGTAAATTCTTCCGTTACTGAGAGACAAACAACGCATAGCCGAAACTACTGGTTTCGGCTGTGCGTTATCTATCACTCACTCAGTAACGGAAGAATTTTATATATTAGGATTAGCTAAGCATTCCATTTTTTACTTTTTAATTTCGTTCATTGTATTTCAAGTCCGAGGTAAATCCCCCAGGCACTCCTCTATTATAAGAATGCCAGCATCTTTGCCCACGTGGAAGTCAAAAGACGTTCAACACGAGTTCCAAGTTTCATCTAAATCTGGTCAGCCGTAAAGAGATAACAAACGGAAAGATAGACAGACACAGTTAATTTCGCAGTTTTATTATAAGTTAGTATGGATTTGAAACAGCTTTTTCACATAATAAGAGCCTTTCTTTAAACTAAGATTGACGGTCGTTTAAGTGTATTCAAATAACGACGCGTGTTTGAAAATTTTTGGTCCGTTTTGGGCAGATTTACTTCCGCGCGAATGAAAATCGCAGTGCGGTCAGGGCCTTAATGTTTTCAAAATACACAAAATGCGAATTTATGCTAACACTTATCTAATCACTAATCTATGCAACACAGATATGTAAATTGTACATACAAATACATTAACATATACTCAAATTAATAAACTAAAACTTAACCTTACAAGAACTTAAAATATAAAGATCAAAATAAGCCAGTGGTGGTTAAGACATGACCAGTCTCAACTGACGGCGCCCGTTCACGAACCCGACGCATGTATTGGCGCCATTCAGCTCAACCATTTTGAAGGGAACCGAATGTTCCAACACATGTATTCTTCATCCATACCCACAGAGAATACTTGGCATGTCCTCTATCACCCAATGTGGAGACAGCACTACAGTATTACAGTACCACTGGGGCAGCACATAAATCATGTGACGGTATTGTCCCAGGTTATGTGGCAACGTAAACGCGGGAAATTCTGCTCATTCCTCTTATACCTCGCTTTGCGTAGAACATTGACTTGAATATGCTGAAGTTTGATCTGGTAAATAGTTATGTGAAGAGAGATGTGAGGACGACACCTAAGACTTTGATGTAAGGTAAGTACTGATATTTTTCAGTAAATGGTTTTAACTGTTAAAAGTGAGGCAAGAACTAATATGACACATTTAAAACACAATTTCGCAGCTTAGATCTCTTGGCCTGTTATACAGGAACCGTGTTTTTCTATAAAATAGCAACGGATACAAGAACATAATATATTGTGATGATATTGTGAAGAGGAGGGATAAAACGCATGTAACTAAAAGAGTTATGAAAACAAATGTGGATGGATGGAGAAGGAGATGCTGAGGCCAATGAAAAGATGGATGGATATGAACGGAAAGGAAATAAGTGATAGATTGACGGCTGTTAGGACAGAATGTAGGAAAAAAAAACCGGCCAAGTGCGAGTCAGACTCGCGCACCGAGGGTTCCGTACAAACTGGGAAGCAAAATTCTCGTGTCGCGGTGTTTGTTTCCAAACTCCTCCGAAATGGCTGAACCAATTTGCATGAAATTTTGTGTGCATATCGGGTAGGTCTGAGAATCGGCCAAAATCAATTTTTTTATTTTTTTTTGTTAATCGCATAACAACGTTTGCTGGGTCAGCAAGTCTAATATATAAAATTCTCGTGTTGCGGTGTTTGTTTCCAAACTCCTCCGAAACGGCTGAACCGATTTGCATGAAATTTTGTGTGCATATCGGGTAGGTCTGAGAATCGGCCAACATCTGTTTTTTTTTTTTTAATCGCTGAACAACGTTTGCTGGGTCAGCTAGTAAGTTTATGATTATTAAAAAAAATATACTATGTGATGTAACTAAAAATTTAAGATTTTCGGAATTTTTCCTATATGTGTACTTTATAACGTTGCTTCATGCCAAATTTCAAGATTCCAGGTCGTCTGGAAGTATCCTTTAGGTTTTGATTCCCTTGCGAGTAGTTGCGAGTTTCAAAATATGCGGCTTTAATTGCTGTATCTTTTGATTGCGTTGACGTAGAAGTTTGATTTTGTTACAGCTTAAAGATATTATAGACTTGAGTATTTGTTAAGAATTTCAATATAATACCACTACGCGTTCATCAGTAAAGGGGTAATAAGTTTAAAATTATTAAAAATATTTTTATTATATGATGTAACTAAAAATTTATGCTTTTCGCAATTTTTCCTTTATCTGTGTTATAAGACGTTGCTTCGTACCCAATTTCAAGATTCTGAGTTCACGGGAAGTACCCTGTAGGTTTTGATTCCCTTGCGAGTGTCGAAAATTTGCGGCATAAACGGGAGTATCTTTTGATCGCGTTGACTTAGAAGTTTGTTTTTTTTTTTTTTATTTATTAATTTTCACAGCTCCAAGAGACCATAGACTTGAGTATTTGATATGAATTTCAGCTTGATACCTCCACGCGTTCCTGAGAAAAAAGGTCTTGACAGACAGACAGACAGACAGACAGACAGACAGACAGACGGACAACAAAGTGATCCTATAAGGGTTCCGTTTTTACCTTTTGAGGTACGGAACCCTAAAAAAGTGTTGCGGCGGCCCTAAGTAAAATGGGATAAGGGCACGAAGATGATGATGAAGAACATAAGATATACTGAGATATTTACCAACTGTGGCTTTTTAACAAGAAATAAAATTTCGGAATTGGATCATTGCTTCCATAATTTACTTTACAAATATACAAAAAAATAAAATGGGTACATCGTACTTAATATTGAACAAATAAAGCAGAACTGAAACGTGTAATAAGGAATAGGGAATATGCATGAAAAAAGTATTTGTGATCTGAACAGTTTATCTAAAAGTATTCGAAAATATAATACTAACTATGAAATTAGAGTCTAAATTGCTCGAAAAACGAACGAGATACAATTATTTTAAACAAATATATCTGTCCCTCTCGCGAAAACGCTGTTTTCTATGGCAGCTGTATAGTCGTCGTGTAATTTGACGTCACAGTACGTATCGGACTTCTCTTTCTAACTGTAGTCTTTGAAGCTTTATAACTTAATAAATGATGAAGGTATTTAAAAAATAATTTCATGATTGTTTACTAGAGCTAATAAGTATTTTATGTAGCAAATAAAAAAATCGCATGCATATTCCCTATTGGTTATTTTTGAGCATCGTGCCAAGACAAAAACGTGAGTATCGGTAATGAAATTCATATTCAACTTCCACCTTCAGAGTTCCAAGAAAACTTTATTAAAATATTCAATGATGAATGCTTATCAAATAACATTTGAAAGCCGTAGATAAAATCTTGATAGCTATAATTTATTACAAAAAATAAACTATTTCAAAGCCAAGATTCGTTGAACTCAATGAGAAAAGTAATAACTCAAATTTTCTCTGTACAAAAAAAGTAATGAAAATTCTATTTTTGAATTAATTACTCTGTGGAAAAGAACAATGAAAAAAAAAATTAAGGAATAGGACGAAGTGGGATTCAATAAAAACGGAAGAGGAACAAATTGGAGGTTTTTTTTTACCCAACTGCCAAGGAAGGAATGGTTATGTTTTTTGCGCATATCTTGTTAGTATGTTGTTTTTTGTTTGTAAATTTGTTTATTACCTCGTATCTTCCAAACGGTTGGATGGATTTCGACTGTTAAGGTTACATTCATTTCAAATACCCAAGTGTCCTTAGATAGGTTTTTATCTATACTATAATATTATAAAGCTGAAGAGTTTGTTTGTTTGAACGCGCTAATTTCAAGAACTACTGATCCGATTTGAAATGAATATTCCGAACCGAAATTCTTTCAGTGTTAGATAGCCCATGTATCGAGGAAGGATAATAGGCTACATATCATCACGCTGAGACTAAAAGGAGCCGAGTATCAATGGCAAACGAAGTTGCGTGGGTCAGCTAGTGATGCATATATATGTCAGAAGGATGTAAAAAATGAGCAAGATACAAGCGTCCGGTATAAAAAAGGAACAATTTAAAGAAATCTATACTAATATTTTAAAGCAGAAGAGTTTTTTTGTTTGTTTGTTTGGTTGAACGCGCTAATCTCAGGAACTACTGGTCTGATTTGAAAAATTATTTCAGTGTTAGATAGCCCATTTATCGAAGAAAGTTATAGGCCATATATCATCACGCTAAGACAAGGAAGCGGAGAGGACAAACGAGCGGAGCAATAATAGACAATGTGACGCAGACGATGTCGCGCGGGTCAGCTAGTAATTAAAATAAACCAAGGCAGCTGAGAAATGACCAGTCCCAACCGACGGCGCGAAATGATCCAACGCATACGCCACCATCATCTAGTGTAGGCTTCTGAGTAAGCATAACACTACCAACCGCCATGGTACATTCAAGTTTAAAACAAGACTGATAGTTTAAGTTTAAGGTACACAGTACTCACACCTTATCTCCAACAAAGAATCTTTTAAACTAATTATAGTCTAAACTATTGAAAACATGAGAACTTAAATGTTCCTCCTAGTCTCCTAGCTAGACACGATATAATAAGCTAGACTACGTAACCTTTATCCCGTATTTGGCGACAATATTAAGACATACAGCCCAAGCAGGGTAGGCTTGCCTGATGAATAAAAGACTACGGCCTAACGGCTGAATTATAAAGGGTATTATACGGATAAAATGGAGGGTAGGTAAGGGTAAACAGGCGGTCTTTGAGCCAGCCTATCGTTAGGTAGGAAACTATTAGGCTTTAGGTACAAAGAGCACCTTGTCGAGGTTACAGAGATAATTTTGGCGTAAATTGTTGTTTCGCTTGAAAAAGAAACTGGTTAAATAATCAGTTTAAAAAATGTCTAAATATTTGTCGGCACGGCTGGCGCAGTGACGAGGAGGAACACCATGTGGTTTTATACAGTAGGAGCCTGACAGACCCCTCTATCTGCCCAAAGACAGAGGACGTCCATGAGGATTTTCACACGTAATAAAAAAAATTGTTTGAGCGATTGGCTGCAGCGCTGCGTGTCGCGGGTTCGATTCCCGCACGGAAAAATATCCTACTCATTGTTATTCCGGGTCCGGCAGTTTGTAAAGTAATATGTGAGTTCATAATTATTTTTATGTTTATAAACGCACCCACGATGCAGGACAAATTCCTAGTGTAGGGCGACGTTTCAAAAGACGTTAAAAGAAAAAAAAACCGGCCAAGTGCGAGTCGGACTCGCGCACCGAGGGTTCCGTACAAACCAGTAGGTATTACATTATAAGCAGAAGTTGCGATTTACGATTTATGACGTATAAAAAAAAAAACTTCTTATTAGATATCGTTCAAACCAATTTTCGCTGGTAGGTTACATGGTAATATATATTATATATTTATATTTTTTTTAGTTTTATCATTCTCTTATTTTAGAAGTTAAGGGGGGGGGGGACACATTTTACAACTTTGGAAGTGTCTCTCGCGCAAACTATTCAGTTTAGAAAAAAATGATTTTAGAAACCTTAACATAATTTTTGAAGACCTATTCATAGATACCCCTCGCGTATGTGTTTGATGAAAAAAAAATGGTTGAGTTTCAGTTCTAAGTATGGGGACCCCCAAAATTTATTGTTTTTTTTTTCTATTTTTGTGTGAAAATCTTTATGAAGTTCACGGAATACTTACCAAATTTCAACTGCATAGTTCTTATAGTTTCGGAGAAAAGTGGCTGTGACATACGGACGGACAGACAGACATGACGAATCTATAAGGGTTCCGTTTTGGCCATTTGGCTACGGAACCCTAAAAAAGAAAAGAAAGATACACCGCTAAAACTGGCGGTATATTTTTAGACAATGTTGGTTATTTTTTCATGTCGATTCCATCGAGTCAAAGACGGGCCGGGGATGACCTGCGGGTCTAAAAAAGTCACTTTAGCTGAATCAGAAAGCAGTAGGCCTGTTTAGGCCACTTGGATATAAAACAGCATGGATTTGAAATTGGAGCCGAAGAATTTGAGTTTTACTAAAAATTTTCGTGATTGCCGAACAAGTCGCTGTGCAAAGTGTAGCGAAATAAAACTCTTGACTTCGCCAACGTAACACGTAAATTTATTTCTTGTCAAATCGAACGGAGAAAAAGAGCACCTACGTAAAAAATCGTATAAAAAAAACAAAAGGGATTAAACACACCTTGAATCGTGATGTTAAAAGTAATATAAAAAGGACAAAATTTAATTAAAAAAGAAAAGGAAACCTAGGCACGGTTCTTTAAATTTAATTAAGTAAAAAAGCCTGAAGTTGTGGTTGCAACCAGAAATTGGCCTAGGAGCGACTCATCGAATTGCCTAGAGAATGCGGCGCTAGGTTGGCTTTGTAACATATAAATGATATGTTTAAATGGAAAAAATAGGTAAAAAAAGAACTTAAACTAAATATAAAACTACAGTAGGATTATCAAACTATCTTCCAAGAATTAATTCAGGAGCACGACGAATACGGGAACAAGCGGCTCTGGTCTATCCTGGGACCGATATCGTCGTCTGATCGATAACGGTACTCTATAGATATACGTAGTACACTTCTATTTATTCAATTTACCAATCAATCCATTTATTTTATGACTAGCTGACCCACGCAACTTCGTCTGCGTCCCATTTTCTATTAATGCTCGGCTATGTCCTTCCTCGATACATGGGCTATTTAATACTGAAAGAATTTTTCAAATCGGACCAGTAGTTCCTGAGATTACCCCCTACATACAAACTTACAAACATACAAACTTACAAACAAATGTTACCTCTTTATAATATTAGTATAGATAGTATAGATGAAACTTTTCACACCAAATTAGAATCAAATAAACTGCTTATGAGTCTTCACCAGCATTATATATCATTTTATTCACGGTGCATTTCAGTCGTCTTATATGTCAAAGATTCACCAGCCACTGACAAGCCATAGCTATAAAATTTTCAAAAGATTTTTTCATTGGTGTAAATTCAAATTAGCTCTCAGAAAACGAAACAATTCAGCTCAGAGGTAAAATTCGAAAAGGTTGAATGACGCTACAACTTTAAGCTGCATCTACAATGCTGCAAAAGGTAGGTAGGCTCTTTATTTCTTCATTGTCAACCGAAGTCTTTGACTAAAAAAAATCGTACCAATTCTACTAATTTTCACATTCGCATCTCAATCGCAAACTGTCAAAAATGTATGAAAATTAAGGCTTTTTCGACAGTTTGCGATTAACATGCGAATGCGAATGTTGTTTAAAATTTTGTAGAATATTGGCCCGTACGTTTTAAGTAAAGTTAGAGACCACTATCTAAACTGCGGAGGTGAACATAAAAAAATAATTTTCAGATTTTCACAGTGTAGAATTTGATTACTATTTATTTCTAATTTTAAAGATAACAAATACTAAAACATCAGTTCCTTGCCCCAAAAACAAGACTTGTATAAAATCACAACGAACCATCAGAACTTATTCACTAGTCACTCTCCTACTTGCATGAGAAAAAATCCACTTAACGGCCAAGGAGGGGGATCCAGCAAATGAAAAAAAAGTTTGGGGGCAAAGACAAAAAGGACTTGTTCCTAATGGGAGCAAGTTTGGGAAACACTTTGGCTAAACATCCACTAATGGAAATGGAAGGAAGCCAGCGAAGTAACACAGAATCGGTTGTTTTTTATAATTCACCCCCGACTGTTGCCAAATCGAGGGTTTTTTGGGGTTGAAATTGTAATAATTGTCAATGATTTCGATTTCCAGGTTACGCATGTATCATGTTACAGATAAATGTGAAGAGTTTGAATTGATTAAAGGGGCTTTAGCCTATAAAAATATCTTAGCAGTTCGTTTTTTAAAAATATAAGGGTATTTTATTGTAATCGAAAGGGTTAGGTAAAGGTTGATCCACACTTATCAGGGCCGTGCTGTAATGAGTTCTGATGGACCATGGTCCGTCCACATCCTGGCATGGTTTGCTATGTGTGGATCACCTTTATTTGGACGCAAAAGAAAGCTGTTCTGTCCGGTACCGAAACTGTTCCAAAAATGTCAAAATCGAATCAAACATAATAAATAAGCAAAGAATTCAGCAGCAATGGGAAAATACTTAAAACAAATGCACAACAAAACCAATTGAAGACCTTTTCACCTAATAAAGCCTTAAAAAGTTCAAGTAGAAAAATTTGAACACTTTACAAGTTCGCAACTGAATCATTTGGGGGCCATTACAAACACCTGTACCGCAGCACTTGAATTATTGCTCAAGTTTTACTTTTTTTTTTCACTTACATTATTAAAAGTTTCAAAAAGTTGGCCAGCGATAATCTGCAAAGTTTACGGATCTACTTGACACCTAGAGGGGCCGAGGATGCCTTTTGTGTTTTTTGAAAATGGAACGTGATGTGATTGGATGTGAGCGGTGTGAAGAGTGGTCAGTGTGGAATGGAATTACCTAAATACAATACTTTTTATAATGTACACCATTAAGTTACAGAATAGACAGTGGAGAAAACATTATGAGCGGCTTTATGGATAAAAGCAAGTGCATTTCATCGTATTGCATTGGAAAGCAAGAATAGAGATTAGTGTTTCTATTTTAGCTACTAAAATACAATTAAAAACTGAAATAATATGATTAAAAATCGTTTTAGATTTTAAAAAAAACGGTCAAGAACGAGTCCGACTTGCGCACCGAGGGTTTCGTATAGATAAACAAAAAATAATGTTTTTAAATTTTCATTAGCGAGGCCTATATTCGTCAGAGAATTTTAAAACTGCGGTGTAAATTATAGTTTTAGATCAGTGCCATTTCTTGACCTACAGCAAATTTTTGTTTGATGATTTCTGAAAAAGTGTGCTATTTAGAGACATCGTTTTATTTTTTCTGTAATTTTTACATACACTTCTACCACATAGAAAAATTAGATTTTTCTCCATGAAAACTTTGGAGATAAGCGTAGGGGGTAACATTTTCACGATTATCATTTCATACAGTTTTTATTCAAAATGTGACTTTATAACGCTGAAATAGTCTACTTGAATTTTGGAGATATAAAACACGGTAGCATTGCCAATCATCATAATACAAAAACAAAAAACACAGTCACACGTAACTTGACAATTAACCAAATAACTCGACGACCTTTCCCAAAGGAAACATCGAACACTACGGAAAACTACAAAAACACAAAAAGCTAACATTCACATGCAAAGCATTCAATACCTTTGCACAGTTGTTCGCTCTACAAAACAAAGAAACGCAGGCGACATACAACTCACAAAACCAATTTACTACAATTTTTAATTTACAAAGTTCCCGGGTACCCATGTACCCACTCTCGAGTTACAAACCCACCTTGTTTACGATCACAGTTTAACCGATTGCTCTCATTTATTCCCGATAAGTTCCCGCTTTTGTTTGTTTTATAAACAAACTGCTACAATAACTTAGGTAGAAATTTTACAACAGTTTCAATGAAAAATGTAACTTCGCGCCAAGTTACAAGGTCCAATTTCAAATGATTGGTTGACGTGTTATTATTTATGTTGAAATTGAAATTTTGTGCCTGTAATTGCGTACGTTGGAAGGTTGAACAGATCTCCTTAATTGTGTTAGTTCGATATCGAAATAGGTTTCATATAACTTTTCTACAGATTCTAAAGATATGAATAGAAATATAAAAGGCTTTGGCGTTGGCGTGGCGTAAGCTACAAGCTTCATTCATGGAATAGGTACAACATAATAATTATTTATGTTTGATCACAAGCTATTGATAGAGAAACGCAAATAGTTAGGTAATAAAAAACATCAAGTTATACGTTTAACAGGATTGGATCTGGTATTCTCATAACTTTAAACATCGTATTAGGTATTTGTAAACTCTATGTTACTTTACCACATCAACTTTGGTTAAATATAAGTTAATAATTAACAGCCGCACTAACAATTGATATATCAAAAAAACCCTTTTTATATGTCAATGCGCACGGGTCGATCTTTAGGGTTAAGCAAAGTTAGCCGGGGTCGGACCTTGGATGGGTTAACATTTTAACATTTCGAGACTCTTTTGTACCTTACAAAGCATGTTAATCCGTTGGTCCCACCTGTCATTTGTTGATCTTTGACTGTTGTTACGGACAGTCAGACAGACCAGAAAATCTGACACCAGTCTTGCCAAGGGGTAACGTGTTACTAATATTAGTCCGTCAGTAAGATATTCAAAAAATATTTGACCCGTTTTTTTTCTTTTGTTACGTTAACCAAAATTATTGACAAAGATACGACGCTTTTAAAATTCTAAGTACGTCACGCCGTGGTATAATTTTCAGTGCGTTCTGACGTGACGTGCCCACCACTCCCGAGTTTTGATGCGTTTTATCTTTGTCAATATTCACTGATTTACAAAAATAAAAAATACGTGTCCATTATTTTTTAATACTGACGGACTAAATAGATTTGCAATTAATTGAGGGTAGGAACTAACCTAAACTGGTATTCAGCTATCTACTATATAGCTAGCTATCTATAATTATAGTAGGTACCTATTCATCAGAAGTGGGCATAACTGCGTCCGTGATCGAGTGGTTTAGGCACTTGCCTTGTGATCAGGTGGTCTTGGGAAGCTTACTTTCTAAAATTGTTTTCAGTTTGCTAGGACATTACAAGCTTGAATCACTTGATTGTCTGATTAAAAGATGATTCCGTGCTTCGGAAGGCACGTATAAGCCGATGGTCTTGGCCGCCAAATGGCGGTCGTTAAAACCATGTTGAAGGCCCTTGAGGCGGTTTAGAAACTCTGACACTAGGGTGTGTAGGTACCTATTCATTAGAAGTGGGCGTAGTTGGGGTGTCAATTTATAGTAGATACCTACCTATTCTTCAGAACTGGGCAAAATCGGGGTATAAATGTATAGTAGGTACCTATTCATCAGAAGTGGGCGAAGTTGGAGTGTCAATTTATAGTAGATACCTATTCTTCAGACCTGGGCAAAGTCGGGGTGTAAATGTATAGTAGGTACCTATTCATTAGAAGTGGGCGTAGTTGGGGTGTCAATTTATAGTAGATGCCTATTCATCAGAAGTGGTCGAAGTCAGGCTGTAAATTTATGGTAGATATCTATTCTTCAGAACTGGGCAAAGTCGGGGTGTAAATGTATAGTAGGTACCTATTCATCAGAAGTGGGTGAAGTCAGGCTGTGAAATTATAGTAGATATCTATTCTTCAGAACTGGGCAAAGTCGGGGTGTAAATGTATAGTAGATGCCTATTCTTCAAAAGTGGGCAAAATCAGGGTGTACCTATTTATCAGAAGTGGGCGAAGTCGGTCTGGGAATGGCGATGATTATAATTGCAAATTGAATAAGAGACCGTCTCCACGAGTGCGGGATTCACGGCGAGTAGACTTTTTCCATTCATCGAATCGCCGCAGTACTAAGGTTTCTTAAATGTTTGTATACTAACTATCAAGGTATCAAGGTTGAATGGTAGAGAATACCTACGGCATAAGTCCACCTCTGTATATTGGTGTGCACTGTTAAATAAATCAAGATCACCGTGTGACAGAGACATGCATAGAGTTCATATAAAAATACGTTGCACGACGATAATACCGCCGGCGATTCTGTTGCTCGTGGAGATGGCTCTTATATTTCCCGATATTATAATAATGCAGACAAACTCAACCACAACACACATATACTTACAATATCCCATAGCCCGGTAGCAGTATCCGCAGCCCGTAACCACAGACGTCTCAATTCCACCCTCAATCTATCGGAAGATTAATAATGGGCGCAAGGCATCGTGTGGGAACTAAATCACCGATACAGTGCCCACCTTAATTACTGTAGTTCAGATGGATATCTACAAGCAAATCTAGACTTTAGTGTATTTCTGGTAAGTCTTGTATTGTTTTGTAATTAGAGCTTAATAAAAACTATATTTGAAGGTTTAAGTGTATCTGGTTTATTTATCCCGAATAGGTAATCATTTTACGATTAAAATAATTATCATAATATTAAAATATGAAATTCAAATAGACACATACAAGCTTCTATGGGGTTTTTACTTCTTATTAGTTGATTTACTTGTGTCAAGCTTTTCTGAATTGAGTCCAGATTAGCAATATTTTGCTCGGCTTTTTGATCCCAAATAACATTTTATTTTATTTTCATCAATACAAGTTTAGCAGATTTTTTTTTTTTAGTGTTAACTAGATTTTATTTCACTGCGTTATCCGAATATCTACATCTTCACTAATATCATAAAGAGGAAAGATTGTTTGTTTGTATGTTTATTTGTAATGAATAGGCTCCGAAACTCTTAGACCGATTTGAAAAATTCTTTCACCAATAGAAGCCTACATTATCCCTGATGAACATAGGCTATAATTTAAAAAAGTTAGAGATTCTTAAGAAAATTGCAGTAACGTAAAAAGTAGCAAAATGTGTATGGCCTAGAAATAGTTGCTCCGGGTATGGCTATTTGTGGAAATAAACGCAACCACGATGCAGGAGCAATTCCTACTGTGGGGCGATGATATAAAAAAATTATAACACATAACAACAACAACAACAATATTAAATCCCTCTCACAAGAAAAACAGACTGTAAAAACTTTTCCAAAAGACAAACGTTATCAACATTAATTTAACTTCGAAACATCACAGAGTCAAACAGAAACACTGAAATGCTGAAAGTCAGCATAACATTCAGCCAAGTGTAAGTACTGAGAACGTTTACTTTTATACACAAATACTGAGCAAAACTCCTACTAATACAATAATTATTTTGTCTGTTTCGAAGTTAATGTCAGCAACGGCGCTTGAACTTTTACACTAATTAGCAATTAAGTTATATCAAAATTTGTACAATTAATTCTGTGGAACTGACTAGAATTAGTAGTGGATGAAGTGGACTTTTATTGTAGGGTAAATATTAATAGGCGCACGAGTTGATCTTTGAGGTCCCTATTGGGCCAAGACAGACATGCCATCATGTTAGCAGCGCATGCCAAGGTCGGTTGACTATAGAGATATGTAAAACATGGAGTCCCGCAAACTTGCAGTGAAAAAAAAAGCCCAATAGGGCTGTTGATAATGATTATGAACAAACAAGCCAAAACGTGGACACTCACCATAGCCCTAGTCCACAAATTCAAGGTTGCTCAGCATACAATTCACCAGAGAACTAAAGTCACCGACATTTCTCGTAGAATCGGCATGCTGAAGTGGAAGTGGGCCGGCCATGTCTGTAGACGAACAGACGGTCGATGGAGCAGACGTGTTAGAGTGAAAAACGGGAAAACCCAGTGTGGGATGCCCTGCGGCACGGTGGATCGATGATTTGATGAAGGTGGCAGCAAATGGATGCCGACTACTTAATATCGGGATGGTTGGGTTACCTTCAGCAGTGGACGGCTATTAGCTGATATGATGAATGTTCAAATCGCACAGAAAAGTTACCGGTTTATTTTTTATTTTTGTGTGACTCTTTCGAACAAATACCGCAACTTTGGCAGGCACTGACCCTAGTGGGCCCTGTCTACTATGTTGACATCGACTACGCGCGAACACAACGCGTCGTCGACCCGGGCCTGGTTCTGGTAGGACGGCGAGCCACCCAATGCTCGCTATCCGCAGGCCCACGCCAACGGTTGTCGGGAATCGCCCTGCGACTCCCGACGCCCGGAGCGTCTTCTTCTGTTGCGGCGGCTGGGGATTGAGGTTTCAGTCTCTCTCACGCGTTCGGCCTCCTCCTTCGCTAGCATTACTGCTTTGCAGAAAGAGGTGACCGCTTCCAATGCCTTTTCGCTCTGGACTATGTATTGAACCTGGCCCGGATACGAGAGGTCGCCACCGCCGATTGCCTCGACGAGGACACGGCGGTGCTCCGCTCAAGCAGGGTAGACCTCCACCGTATCCTCCGGGCGATCCTCGCAGTTCAGACACCCGAGTGTGTCCTCCCGCCGGTATTTCTCGAAACCGGGTTTTAGATACAAGTAAATTTTCTTATTAAAATTGTTCATCGGTCATCAATTACATGTTATATAGAAGCTAGTTAAGTAAAATTAATTTAGTGTTGATGAATCAAACGTGTTGCGGTAGACATAAATTCTAAATAGCGCAAATTAATTATAGATACCTATTGCAATTAATCACTGAATAAAATATGCCCATAAATAAATTATGGTGACATCGCTTTTGACAATTTGACGTTGAGTGGAATCATAAAATATGAATACCTACTAGAGCACTGAATGGGAATAGTTTTACTGTAAATGTTTTATATTCAATACGTTTATTGGTAAATATTGTGATTCCACTAGTTTGATTCAATTCAATTTCAATTCAAAACTCATTTATTCAAATAAGGCTGAGAGCCAGCACCTTTTTAAAGGCCAAGTTTTTACAAAAGACAGTCTAGTCCCCCCCCAAAACGCCCACCACTTCCTAGTGTTTTAGCTGTGGAGAAGAAGTGGCCAACGAACTCCCCAGCAAGACTGACTGTTACGTTTTAAGAACTTGAATGTTTACAATAGTATGCAAATTAATTAATACATGACATAAATAAAGAAATAAATGCTATCGCTTATAAATATTAACACCAGAAACAAGCACAAGCATGTAGATTGTGCTTGTTTCTGGTGTTAAAGTGGTGGATGTCGCTAGTTTTACTGTATGTTGTAAATGTTTAAAAAAATAAATTGAGATTTTTGAGAAATTAATTGTGAACTGTTATTAATTGCCTATCGGTTTCCATTAGAACCAGGTCTAAAAAAAAATAGAACTTAAGCAACTACAGGCTTAGGGCACCCTGTGAGGAAAAGAACTCGGCTTAGAGCGTAGCTGAGGGAGGATATCTGAGGACGGGCTGCATAGTATTACACGTCTGCCTAGTCTTTTGGGAATAAAAACCGTTATGTATTTATATGTGCATTTACCTCCCTACAAACGAAATTAGACGTTATGAAAATTCGCTTTCTTCTTCCTTTTTTTTCAGGCCGTCTTATTTTTAAATGAGTTTTTTTTTTCTAGAGATGTCGTTTCTGGGTTGTCAGTGGGTCTATATTAACAATGGCGAGGCCTTTCTTAATAACTGACATCCATGTTAGTCAGGGCCTGCCGCAGCTTTTTGGTGATTAGTCAAGCTGCAGCACTTTTATGTGATGGTGTTATAAAATTAAGCGTCAAAAATAATGAATCCATGCTTTCATTTAATTATATAGTACTAGGCCAGCATAAAACTCGAGGAGCTCGCGGCTAAATAATAACATCCGTACGGGTCGGTCAAGGTTAATCAAACGCTTGCCAAGGTTGGTCTGTGGATGGGTGATCATCTTAACATATCGAGTTTCCTCCGTGCCTCGGAAAGCACGAAGCCGTTGGTCCCGGCTGTCATTTGTAGATCATTGGCAGTCGTAACGGATTGTCAGAAGCCAGTAAATCTGACTCCAGATTTGCCAGGAAGTACCGTTTACCCAGTTAATGGGTTGTAGAGGTCTGGTAGACAGCTACTCCACGTAAAATACTGGTATTCAGCTGAATCCGGTTTGCCTGGAAGCCGACCCCAATGTAGTTTGGAAAAGGCTAGGCAGATGATAGTTATAAAATTAAGCGTCAATTACAATTAATCCATGCTTTGATTCAAGTATAAAGTACTACGTTAGCATAAAAATGAACATATTAATGATAAAACATTTCAAACTGACTACAGTTCGTTATACCTTCAAGCGAGCATCACTAATGAAGTGACTCGCAAATTGAATCGGATTTAATGTGCAAAATGTTCGTGAAACTCAAATTGTTTAATAGTCGCTAAAACGAGAAATGTTTTTATTATGTGATGTAGTTTTCGGCTGTTCACGGGAACGTTGTACTAGTTATCACATATCATTATCAGTATTTAGAGCGTTCAATTTAAATATTTTTATTTTTGCATGAAAACCTGATGAACTAAGATATGATTAATTTTTAAGAGTCATTAAACAAACGTTTTTGATTATGATGTTAATAACATAGTCTTGAGAGGTTGTCGGTGATTTACAAATAACCCTGTTTATCCTAAGATAATTGGGATCGGCGCAACATTTGACTTTTTCTTCCTTGCATTGTTATTTTCTAATACTCAACTGCTTGCATGATCTTTCACTCTGTCCACTCATTGTTTTGGTCTTCCCTTGCTCTTAGAGCTATCACATTTAAGGCACAGAACCACCGCGGCGCACGGCGTGGCTAGTTCGCATGTTAAGGCGGAAACCCACCGCAGCGCACGAAGAGGTTACGTACGTGTGTGAGGCTTCGCCTTGCATGAAAATATATGAGATTGTTTCCACTGCAACCCACGGACACTCTACACATCAATTGACGTCATTGATAAACGCGTGGCTAGCACAAATATGGCGCCCACGTAGCTCAACGATGTCAACGTGATGCACGCTGTGCATGCGATACACGCCATACACGAATAATTTCCCACGATCTAAATCAAAACAGTATCGGAGCACAGTTTAGAGATATCGATTGTGGAACGTAGCCCTGTGTAGTTTGTATAGTTTGTACTGCAGTGGAAACGTAGACCCACGTTGTCAAATAAATGTATCCACACAGCTAAAATGCGCTGCGTGCCCGTGCACAGCATGCACCGCGGTGGGATTGCGTCTTCATACTAATAAAATTTCTCACGTCATTTTTCTCATTCCTCCACATCACATAACAACCGATTTCCATACAACTTTTCAGTCTTTTTCAGTCATTAGTGTGTGTGACTTTTAGACTTTTTCTTGTCTCATTTTTTGTACCAAAATATCCAATTACCCATGTACTATAACCGTACCGTAATCTTACTAAAAACAAATTTAAGAAATATCCTAAAGGAGCCCTTCGTTACAATGAATAGGCAACTTCCCAAACACTTTTTGTGCTGAGTTTTACTTAGAGCCTAAAAAGTCTAATTGATCGATAGCTCCGGACATCTATTTTTCTGGTAGTTTTTCAACTAATTACTTAGCACAACTTTTAGGGTACTAAAATCTTAGTTCTAAATTAGTATTTTTTTTCTAACATAAAAAGTTTTTATGAGTCTTGAGTTACAAAGGTGACATGAGATTTCTCTAAATCAATTAATTTGTAGACGGAAAGTTGGTTGATGGAGTAGACATGCGTAAAAGAAGAGACTGCGTATTGAGAAACGTAGTGTGGGATGCCCTGCGGCACGATGGATTGTTGATTTGAAGGACTGACAGTGGATGAATACGGACTGCTCAAGACCGGGATGGTTGGCGCTTTGGGGGAAGCTTACGTTCAGCAGTGGATAGATTCATTATATCGGGTATTATATTTAGGGTATTATATTAAGGTCTGGTTTCAGTCTAACCACGAGCTGAATCGTGTGAGAGCATCCGCAACCCAGTAACTGGCTTATGGAGTATGTACGACTATCATACAATACTCTTTGGCATGATTTTGGTTTGGTATTGAAACAACTTAGGCATTAGGTATAGAAATCATGACAAAGGTTAGTTTTAAGTCGCGAACCCACCGCGGTGCACGCTGTCCACGCCCAGGCGGTGCATTTAAGCTGCGTTGATTCGTTTGTTTTACAGCGTGGGTCACCGCGCGTGGGACGGTGCAGTACACGCTACACGCCCACGACTATTTACAACTGTAGCGTGGCTCACCGCGGCACACGGAGAGGCTACGCACGTTTTAGCGTTGAGCTATGTGGGCGCCATATTCAAGCATGCCACGCGTGTGCCAATAACGTCAATTGATGCGTAGCGTAGCTGTGGGTTGCAGTGGGTTTCCGCCTTTACGCTAAAACTGTGTAAAATTCGTGGTCAAAAATGTTTTTGATTACGCGACACGCGACATGAATTTTGCAACATTGCTCGTTTTGACCACTTCAACTCTCGTTTTGACTAATATAATGCTATCTTTCAATGGTATGATTGTGAATGGATTGGTAGTTAGCAGTAAATATTATATACTATACTTTCTGTGTACTGACACTCGCTTTGATATTAACAATACCGATACTAAAAAGCTGAAGAATGTGTTTGGTTGAACGTGCTATTTTCCAGCTCGTGTTGGCGCTATTAGTTTCAAAGGTTTTTACTATACTAGATATTTCTGAAATATAAGATTTTTTTTCTATTAATCTCAGAAACTGCTGGTGCGAAATGAAAAGATATTTTAGTGTTGGATAGCCCATTCATTGAGGAATGCTATAAGCAACATAATATTATGCTACAACTAGGTAATAGAAGCAAGGAGGATTAATGAAAAATATAACGCAGACAAAGTTGCGCGGGATTGAGGGGATTTTGGGACCGGGGCTGCGGTCCCGGAGTACACTAAATTTTAAATCAACTTTTTTGTTAACTGTACTTTACAATTTTTTTCTTGTGGTCCCAAAGTACCACTCATATAATGTAAACATGAACAAAATAATTTTTTTTATTGTCCTTACTTTCCCAAGACATAACTTTGTTTAATTTATTTGTGGTCCCAAAGTACCACTCATATAATGTAAACATGAACAAAATAATCAGGTACCTAATTAACACACAAGTGTGCCGGAATCATTCCTTTGTGTTTTCTAATATTAGGTTACTTCCAGGAAAACGTGCTCCATCGTCGACCACATCAACGCTTTCCATCTGGTGAGATAATGGTCTTACTCGAGCTCATCAATATAAAAAGCATAAGGGGTACTAGCTCCTGTAATACAGTGTACACTAGCGCAGGAGCTAGGGAATCCATAAAAACTGTTTGTATAATTTGTGACAATAAAGATTTATGATTATGATTATTGTATTCAAAATGGGCTGAAAATCATCAATTTTGGAACGTCAGAAGTGTCAAAATACACTAAAACGTCTGCCTCACCACTTCCGAGTATTTTAGCTCTTTGAAGAAGAGTGGCGCAACTAACTCTCTGGTAACATGTAGGTATAACCCTTGCGACTTAACTGTAATTTTTTATGATTCGTTTGCGCTCGCATAGTAGCCAAAATGTAGGGAAATTAGAGGTGTTTTTGACGGACTCTCAGACCTCATCAGGAAGCTTAAAGTCACTCAAAGAGCAGTGGAAGTTTCCTTGCGGGATCGAATTAGAAATGATGATATCAGCAAGAGAACCAAGGTTACCGACATAGTCCGAAGGATCGCCAAATTGTAGTGGCTGTGGGCAGGGTACAATGCTCGCAGAACAGATCGATGGGACTGAAAAGTTCTGGAGTGGCGACAGCGTACCGGAAGATACAACATTGGAAGGCCTCCCACAACGTAGACCGATGAACTTGTGAGGGTCGCCGGTAACTGATGGATGCGAGACGCACAGAACTGTCCAGCAGTGGATGTATTTTGGCTGATATGATAATGATCTTTATAATTTTATTTTTTAAATTTTATAACAAACTAGCTGACCTGCGCAACTTCGTTTGCGTCACATTTTCCATTAATGCTCCGCTCCTATTTGTCTTAGCGTGATGATATATAGCCTATAACCTTCCTCGATAAATGGGCTATCTAGCACTGAAATAATTTTTCAAATCGGACCAGTAGTTCCTGAGATTACCCCCTACATACAAACTTACAAATATACAAACTTACAAACAAATGTTACCTCTTTATAATATTAGTATAGACTAGAGGCCGCCCGCGACTTCGTCCGCGTATAAATTCTCGCTATTCCCGTGTAAATCCCGATCCCTCGGGGACTCCGGGATAAAGAGTAGCCTTTATGTTATTCTGGGTCTCAGCTACTTACATACCAAATTTCATCGTAATCGGTTCAGTAGTATTTGCGTGAAAGAGTAACAAACATCCATACATACTCACAAACTTTCGCATTTATGATATTAGTAGGATAAAAGTTGCCCTACACCAGGAATTTCTCTTGAATCGTGTGTGTGTTTACAAATATAGATAGATAGATAACACAAACAGCCAATGATGATGATGAACTGAGACTGTTCGTGTCTCAGTTCATCATCAAACATTCCATTGGACACACGACAGTTGCCCTCGGACCATATTACCTCCTCCATTTATTTATTCTGCACGCCAACACTTCGCTCATTAATTCCCATTTTAATTATCGACCCTCAGCTTAAATTCATTACGAAATGAATGTACTAACTTTCTTTTTACAAGCTTTTCAGAGCCCTTGTTTGTAACCAAAAGTTCGGGATCGTGTAAAAAGTGTTCCAAAACGTATTAAAAACAACGTAATTATAATGAAAGCGGTTGTCTGTGAAAGAGGGTGATAAGCTTGATGGATAAGTTAGTGATTAATTCAGAGATTCTCATTAACTAAAGTGAGTAAAAGATTCATTTTCTCTAAATTAGTTTGCGTTTGACAGTACTCTGTCTGCCGTTCATGGCATGCGTACTGACATAATATTCACTCCTTTACTGTTCGAAATGAACTCGTTCAAGTAATTTGATAAAATATGCTGGTTCAAACTGTTTGATCAAATAAAAATCCAAAATATTTTATATTTTTGACGCATCAATTTTGATCAAATTTTGCCACAGACGTATCAGAATCAGAATATTTTATTTGTAAGCATAGGTCAAATTACAACAGTGTGCGAGATGTTACAGATAGGTAGATCCTCCATGTTTTGCCCAGAGGCGTAAAAATATTAAGTTAACATTGTCGATTTTTTTTTACACATTTAACTTTTAAAATATCACAAGGTGATAGAATTATTTAAACTTTCACAATAGTAAAATTTCAATATTAATACTAATCATACCCAAAAAGACAGCAGACAGCGCACTGCGCATTCAATACAACAATGCCTTTAGGGCGCTGTTGAGGCTTCCGCCTTACTGTAGTGCTTCAGGGATGCGCGTCAGCGCGCACACTGATGACTATTTCGCGATCATGCGCAAATAAAGTGGCATCGGTGTTGCGCAGGGTGAGGGGAAGCAGCAATAGCGTTCTGAAGGTTTTTGCAGACAGGTTAGACGGGCCTACAATTGATAGGTTTATCAAGTTACATGTCAGACTTGGGACTTGATAAATCTTCCTCTATTTTGTGTTTTTTGTTTGTTTTAGTACTCACTTGTGGCTAAGTGTTACTACTAACATAGATTTTAAGTTCTTTTTTTTTGGTAATACTAACACGCTATGGGCCATCGAAGCCTGAAAATAAACGATTTTGATTTTTATTTTAATACAAATTTAAAATACAATCAATTTCAATGAAAGTTATAAGTCATTTTAATGCAAATGTCAAACAAAATTTTAAAATCGTCAAAATCGTATAATTTAATTGCAATAAATTTCAAATCATAAGTTACCTGTCATCTTAATGCTAATGTCAAAAGAAATTTAAAATCGTCAAAATCGTACAAATTTAAAATTCATTCAATTTCAATGTACATCCAATTTTTAATCAGCATGTTTAATAAAATTGCATGATTGTGTATGGCCTGCATATTGGAATCACCTACTAGGAAAAACAGAACCCAGTAGAGATTAACATTTCTTATCAATGATAGATAACTATTTGATAAAATGAGGAAGCGTACCTTAAAATGTTCGAAACTTGGCTTATTAATAATGAAAACATTTTACCAATTTCTTAATTGCTGTTCATCATCATCTGCCTAGCCTTTTCCCAACTATATTGGGGTCGGCTTCCAGTCAAACCGGATTCAGCTGAATACTAGTATTTTACGTGGAGCGGCTGCTTACCAGTCCTCCACAACCCATTAACTGGGTAATACGGTACCTACTCCTTGGCAAGACTGGTGTCAGATTTTCTGGCTTCTGACTATCCGTAACGACTGCCAAAGATCTCACCCACCCACAGACCAAACTCGGCAAGCCTTGCATAACCTTGAAGATCGTCCTGTGTGACTGTTATTATTTAGCCACGAGCTCTTCCTTCTAAATTTCTGCAACTGAACCAAAATAAATTGTATTTTCAGGTCTGCATTCCTCAGTTAAGAAAAGGTATGCCTACAGTTAGTAGGTATCTATAGGTAGGTATAACCATAATATCGCCAATTATGTCGAAGTCTCTTTTCATAGGGGCGAGTCTATCTTTTGGAAATATTTTTTGGTAATATCTGACGGCCTAATTTGATTTTTTCAGTTAAATATCGTATTGACTTCAACTGAGCACCATTAATCCGAGTTCCGCACTTCTAATGAAAAAACCAATATGAAAAACCAAATAAAAAAAATCGAACACAACGTAACGAAGCCGCATTTTAATTTTCACGAGCCTGAATCCTTTTCCCAAACACGTGAACGTCTTTCATAGGCTTTCGACGTTTCCCATGTTAAAGGGAAGACAACCATTCGTCTTTGTCAGTGTACCCGTATCGATGAACGCAGACCCGAACCCCGTAAAGAGCCGCATATTATGTTTGTTTGTTTGTCTTCGAGTAGGTTTTACACATTATAAAAGTAGAATCCATACTAATATAGTAAAGCAGAAGAGTCTGTTAGTTTGTTTGATTGAACGCGCTAATCTCAGAAACTACTGTTCCGATTTAAAAAATTCTCCACCTGTATTATCATATTATCATTACGCTAAGACCAATAGGAGCGGAGCAGTAATTAAAAATATTACGCAGACGACGTTGCACGGGTCAGCTAGTAAAAATATAAAGTATTTTTCATGACAGGAAATATATGTGCATACTTTTTACATTTAAATTTTTGAGAGGAGAGAAATTTCTAGCAGATCAGATGGTCGATGGGGCTGAAAAGTTCTGGAGTGGCGACCGGTACCGGAAGACGCAGAGTTGGATGGCCTCCCAAGGTGGACTAATGACCTGGTGAGGGTTGCGGGTAGCCGATTCGTGCGAGACTCACAGGACCGGTTGTTGTGGGGACACTTTCGGCAGTGGACGTCTTTCGACTGGTATGATGATCATGATTATTTCGTTTATTTTTAACCTCTCGCCTCCCGGACGTTATTATGTCACAAATCCTTGACGCCCCGCAAGTGCCGCGGGTGGGCGCTTATCGTAAGTGTAATATGTCGCTATAATTTATTTCTTCATTTTCGGCAACGTCTCCTTCTTCATTAACAATTTCATCTTCTTTATTTTCAATATTGCTCTCTGATTCCCCTTCTATATTGTTTTCTACATAATTTTCAATGTCGTTCCCTCCTTCTGTGTCTTGCATAATCGCATTATTATCGTTTATTTATAATATTGTATATTTATAATAACGTTTATTTATAAAATATAAAACGGGACACAATTTACAATCAAATATCTTACAATTTTGTTAAAAAAACACAGTTGCTTATTTGCCTGAACTAGGTTGAAACTTGTGTTTCAGGCTAGGGATGATGATATAGATGAGAAATATTCCAGTAATTTTCAAAGGACGGACTGAGTATTTTACTTTTAAAAATGCCAGTTATTCGATAGTTAAACCTAAGCTCATTAAAACGATTGTTGAGTGAGATACTTCAACAAATAGCTAATTCCAGAAATAAACTCGATTGAACCAACTAAATCATCAACGGAAACGAATAACACAACAACAAAAAATATTGCCATAAGTCGGAGCAAAAACCGTTAAAATTTCCGAACCCTTTCCTCTAAATCCGAAGTTAATATTCCGAGAGCAACGAAACTCCGAGCCGTACGTAATACCCGCCTTAAACCGAATCATATCAAGCCATCAACTAAAAATCGTAAAGCGAGAAAAAGCATCCCTCCCTCGTTTTAGATACGTTATTGCGATACAGCAACGCCATTACGCAGGGAATGTTCTCGAATGTTCTATATTATGGAGCAGAAACAAAAAATAAGCTCAAATTCCCATCCGGGGGAACCCTTGAAGCGTCTAATTCAACAGATTCCGATGCAGTGACAAATGTTAGGTTTTTCTCGGCCTCGGCGCCCGGGTAGACTAGATGTGGGGCCACGAGTTTGGAGGGAAACCAGAGATAGTAATACTAGAGATAGTAGGTAATAGTAGAGATAGTAGTAGTTGATTTTGGTAATACGTATTTAATAATAATATGTGATGTTACAAAGCGAAAGTATGTACATACGGCTTACATTGGACTATTCAGCTTTGTAAATTCAAACTTTTAAATACTTTTTATCTTATACTACATGCACCCTAACCATAGTCGGATTTGTACTTTGGTATCCACTGATTCTTTGCCACGCGTGATTATTTACTTTTATTACAAGCGTAAAATATATACCTATCCAATGACCATTCTCCATTTTTACGGTTCAGATATTTTTTGTAGTGCTGATATGACAGAAATTTATAATTGGCGCCCGAGACTGCCGTTTTTTTTATTTTTTTATTGGACAGCGACGAAAACTTAAATGTACCTACGTATATCGCACCTATGCTTTTTTTTTTGCTCTTGACGCTAGTCTTGGTCAGAGATGACAGAGACAAACTCTACGATGGAGCGAGCTTACCCAGAAGTAGCCTGTTCACTCTAACTTTGAAAAGATTAGGGTTTTAAGCATTCGGAAACACAGACGCAGGCAAAAAGTTCCACTCCTTTGCTGTGCGCAGTATGAAAGACGCTTGGAAGCGCTTAGTGCGAGTTGGTGGAATACCAGCAAGGGTATTCCACCAACAGGCAAGCGCCGCTAAGCGCAAGGATGGCAAGTTGCAGTGCGTCTGGATGTCTGATGGTAGAAGGGGGCTGGTGGGATGAGGTCGTGGAGAATATCTAGAAGAATACCTTATTCTGTTGGATAAAAAAACTCATTTAAGTTAATAAGCCTCCAATATTCTGAACCTTATGTGTTACTGAAAACTTAAAAGGTTTTTCCATGGCACGCTATATTTTTAACCGGTTTACAGTACCATGAACCACATCTGGTCTGCACTTATTGTTTAACTTTTGTGAACCTGTTAATTCGTTACTGACTGTTAGTTGTTATTTACTACATAATAAATATTACCTAAGAGTTGTGATCAAAGACATATCTCTTTATGAATAAAAGATATATCTCTTTATGAATAAATCAAACTTACAAATATACAAACTTACAAACAAATGTTACCTCTTTATAATATTAGTATAGACTAGAGGCCGCCCGCGACTTCGTCCGCGTATAAATTCTCGCTATTCCCGTGTAAATCCCGATCCCTCGGGGACTCCGGGATAAAGAGTAGCCTTTATGTTATTCTGGGTCTCAGCTACTTACATACCAAATTTCATCGTAATCGGTTCAGTAGTATTTGCGTGAAAGAGTAACAAACATCCATACATACTCACAAACTTTCGCATTTATGATATTAGTAGGATAAAAGTTGCCCTACACCAGGAATTTCTCTTGAATCGTGTGTGTGTTTACAAATATAGATAGATAGATAACACAAACAGCCAATGATGATGATGAACTGAGACTGTTCGTGTCTCAGTTCATCATCAAACATTCCATTGGACACACGACAGTTGCCCTCGGACCATATTACCTCCTCCATTTATTTATTCTGCACGCCAACACTTCGCTCATTAATTCCCATTTTAATTATCGACCCTCAGCTTAAATTCATTACGAAATGAATGTACTAACTTTCTTTTTACAAGCTTTTCAGAGCCCTTGTTTGTAACCAAAAGTTCGGGATCGTGTAAAAAGTGTTCCAAAACGTATTAAAAACAACGTAATTATAATGAAAGCGGTTGTCTGTGAAAGAGGGTGATAAGCTTGATGGATAAGTTAGTGATTAATTCAGAGATTCTCATTAACTAAAGTGAGTAAAAGATTCATTTTCTCTAAATTAGTTTGCGTTTGACAGTACTCTGTCTGCCGTTCATGGCATGCGTACTGACATAATATTCACTCCTTTACTGTTCGAAATGAACTCGTTCAAGTAATTTGATAAAATATGCTGGTTCAAACTGTTTGATCAAATAAAAATCCAAAATATTTTATATTTTTGACGCATCAATTTTGATCAAATTTTGCCACAGACGTATCAGAATCAGAATATTTTATTTGTAAGCATAGGTCAAATTACAACAGTGTGCGAGATGTTACAGATAGGTAGATCCTCCATGTTTTGCCCAGAGGCGTAAAAATATTAAGTTAACATTGTCGATTTTTTTTTACACATTTAACTTTTAAAATATCACAAGGTGATAGAATTATTTAAACTTTCACAATAGTAAAATTTCAATATTAATACTAATCATACCCAAAAAGACAGCAGACAGCGCACTGCGCATTCAATACAACAATGCCTTTAGGGCGCTGTTGAGGCTTCCGCCTTACTGTTAGTAGTGCTTCAGGGATGCGCGTCAGCGCGCACACTGATGACTATTTCGCGATCATGCGCAAATAAAGTGGCATCGGTGTTGCGCAGGGTGAGGGGAAGCAGCAATAGCGTTCTGAAGGTTTTTGCAGACAGGTTAGACGGGCCTACAATAATTGATAGGTTTATCAAGTTACATGTCAGACTTGGGACTTGATAAATCTTCCTCTATTTTGTGTTTTTTGTTTGTTTTAGTACTCACTTGTGGCTAAGTGTTACTACTAACATAGATTTTAAGTTCTTTTTTTTTGGTAATACTAACACGCTATGGGCCATCGAAGCCTGAAAATAAACGATTTTGATTTTTATTTTAATACAAATTTAAAATACAATCAATTTCAATGAAAGTTCTAAGTCATTTTAATGCAAATGTCAAACAAAATTTTAAAATCGTCAAAATCGTATAATTTAATTGCAATAAATTTCAAATCATAAGTTACCTGTCATCTTAATGCTAATGTCAAAAGAAATTTAAAATCGTCAAAATCGTACAAATTTAAAATTCATTCAATTTCAATGTACATCCAATTTTTAATCAGCATGTTTAATAAAATTGCATGATTGTGTATGGCCTGCATATTGGAATCACCTACTAGGAAAAACAGAACCCAGTAGAGATTAACATTTCTTATCAATGATAGATAACTATTTGATAAAATGAGGAAGCGTACCTTAAAATGTTCGAAACTTGGCTTATTAATAATGAAAACATTTTACCAATTTCTTAATTGCTGTTCATCATCATCTGCCTAGCCTTTTCCCAACTATATTGGGGTCGGCTTCCAGTCAAACCGGATTCAGCTGAATACTAGTATTTTACGTGGAGCGGCTGCTTACCAGTCCTCCACAACCCATTAACTGGGTAATACGGTACCTACTCCTTGGCAAGACTGGTGTCAGATTTTCTGGCTTCTGACTATCCGTAACGACTGCCAAAGATCTCACCCACCCACAGACCAAACTCGGCAAGCCTTGCATAACCTTGAAGATCGTCCTGTGTGGCTGTTATTATTTAGCCACGAGCTCTTCCTTCTAAATTTCTGCAACTGAACCAAAATAAATTGTATTTTCAGGTCTGCATTCCTCAGTTAAGAAAAGGTATGCCTACAGTTAGTAGGTATCTATAGGTAGGTATAACCATAATATCGCCAATTATGTCGAAGTCTCTTTTCATAGGGGCGAGTCTATCTTTTGGAAATATTTTTTGGTAATATCTGACGGCCTAATTTGATTTTTTCAGTTAAATATCGTATTGACTTCAACTGAGCACCATTAATCCGAGTTCCGCACTTCTAATGAAAAAACCAATATGAAAAACCAAATAAAAAAAATCGAACACAACGTAACGAAGCCGCATTTTAATTTTCACGAGCCTGAATCCTTTTCCCAAACACGTGAACGTCTTTCATAGGCTTTCGACGTTTCCCATGTTAAAGGGAAGACAACCATTCGTCTTTGTCAGTGTACCCGTATCGATGAACGCAGACCCGAACCCCGTAAAGAGCCGCATATTATGTTTGTTTGTTTGTCTTCGAGTAGGTTTTACACATTATAAAAGTAGAATCCATACTAATATAGTAAAGCAGAAGAGTCTGTTAGTTTGTTTGATTGAACGCGCTAATCTCAGAAACTACTGTTCCGATTTAAAAAATTCTCCACCTGTATTATCATATTATCATTACGCTAAGACCAATAGGAGCGGAGCAGTAATTAAAAATATTACGCAGACGACGTTGCACGGGTCAGCTAGTAAAAATATAAAGTATTTTTCATGACAGGAAATATATGTGCATACTTTTTACATTTAAATTTTTGAGAGGAGAGAAATTTCTAGCAGATCAGATGGTCGATGGGGCTGAAAAGTTCTGGAGTGGCGACCGGTACCGGAAGACGCAGAGTTGGATGGCCTCCCAAGGTGGACTAATGACCTGGTGAGGGTTGCGGGTAGCCGATTCGTGCGAGACTCACAGGACCGGTTGTTGTGGGGACACTTTCGGCAGTGGACGTCTTTCGACTGGTATGATGATCATGATTATTTCGTTTATTTTTAACCTCTCGCCTCCCGGACGTTATTACGTCACAAATCCTTGACGCCCCGCAAGTGCCGCGGGTGGGCGCTTATCGTAAGTGTAATATGTCGCTATAATTTCTTTCTTCATTTTCGGCAACGTCTCCTTCTTCATTAACAATTTCATCTTCTTTATTTTCAATATTGCTCTCTGATTCCCCTTCTATATTGTTTTCTACATAATTTTCAATGTCGTTCCCTCCTTCTGTGTCTTGCATAATCGCATTATTATCGTTTATTTATAATATTGTATATTTATAATAACGTTTATTTATAAAATATAAAACGGGACACAATTTACAATCAAATATCTTACAATTTTGTTAAAAAAACACAGTTGCTTATTTGCCTGAACTAGGTTGAAACTTGTGTTTCAGGCTAGGGATGATGATAGAGATGAGAAATATTCCAGTAATTTTCAAAGGACGGACTGAGTATTTTACTTTTAAAAATGCCAGTTATTCGATAGTTAAACCTAAGCTCATTAAAACGATTGTTGAGTGAGATACTTCAACAAATAGCTAATTCCAGAAATAAACTCGATTGAACCAACTAAATCATCAACGGAAACGAATAACACAACAACAAAAAATATTGCCATAAGTCGGAGCAAAAACCGTTAAAACTTCCGAACCCTTTCCTCTAAATCCAAAGTTAATATTCCGAGAGCAACGAAACTCCGAGCCGTACGTAATACCCGCCTTAAACCGAATCATATCAAGCCATCAACTAAAAATCGTAAAGCGAGAAAAAGCATCCCTCCCTCGTTTTAGATACGTTATTGCGATACAGCAACGCCATTACGCAGGAAATGTTCTCGAATGTTCTATATTATGGAGCAGAAACAAAAAATAAGCTCAAATTCCCATCCGGGGGAACCCTTGAAGCGTCTAATTCAACAGATTCCGATGCAGTGACAAATGTTAGGTTTTTCTCGGCCTCGGCGCCCGGGTAGACTAGATGTGGGGCCACGAGTTTGGAGGGAAACCAGAGATAGTAATACTAGAGATAGTAACAGTAGGGATAGTAGTAGTAGATTTTGGTAATACGTATGTGATGTTACAAAGCGAAAGTATGTACATACGGCTTACATTGGACTATTCAGCTTTGTAAATTCAAACTTTTAAATACTTTTTATCTTATACTACATGCACCCTAACCATAGTCGGATTTGTACTTTGGTATCCACTGATTCTTTGCCACGCGTGATTATTTACTTTTATTACAAGCGTAAAATATATACCTATCCAATGACCATTCTCCATTTTTACGGTTCAGATATTTTTTGTAGTGCTGATATGACAGAAATTTATAATTGGCGCCCGAGACTGCCGTTTTTTTATTTTTTTATTGGACAGCGACGAAAACTTAAATGTACCTACGTATATCGCACCTATGCTTTTTTTTGGCTTGCTCTTGACGCTAGTCTTGGTCAGAGATGACAGAGACAAACTCTACGATGGAGCGAGCTTACCCAGAAGTAGCCTGTTCACTCTAACTTTGAAAAGATTAGGGTTTTAAGCATTCGGAAACACAGACGCAGGCAAAGAGTTCCACTCCTTTGCTGTGCGCAGTATGAAAGACGCTTGGAAGCGCTTAGTGCGAGTTGGTGGAATACCAACAAGGGTATTCCACCAACAGCTAAGCGCCGCTAAGCGCAAGGATGGCAAGTTGCAGTGCGTCTGGATGTCTGATGGTAGAAGGGGGCTGGTGGGATGAGGTCGTGGAGAATCTAGAAGAATACCTTATTCTGTTGGATAAAAAAACTCATTTAAAGTTAATAAGCCTCCAATATTCTGAACCTTATGTGTTACAAATACAAATACAAATACAAAAAAACTGTTTACTGAAAACTTAAAAGGTTTTTCCATGGCACGCTATATTTTTAACCGTTTCACAGTACCATGAACCACATCTGGTCTGCACTTATTGTTTAACTATTGTGAACCTGTTAATTCGTTACTGACTGTTAGTTGTTATTTACTACATAGTAAATATTACCTAAGAGTTGTGATCAAAGACATATCTCTTTATGAAGAAATTAAAGTAATGAACATTAAGCCAAATATACAATGACATGTACTAACTGACCCACGCAACTTCGTCTGCGTCACATTTTCCATTAATGCTCGGCTCCTTTTAGTCTTAGCGTGATGATATGTAGCCTATATCCTTCCTCGATACATGGGCTGTCTAATACTGAAAGAATTTTTCAAATCAGACCAGTAGTTCCTGAGATTACCCCCTACATACAAACTTACAAACAAATGTTACCTCTTTATAATATTAGTATAGATATAGAAGTATAGATGGTCAGTGGGTCGTCTTAGGGGCGGATTTGTATAGATAATACAAGCATACTAAGTCGGAAAATACTAAATCAAAATATACACACAAACTTATCCTTCACTAAAAACATAAAAAAACACAAAATGAAACTCAGACGTGAATAAAACTTTTTACAACTACAACCAACCCGAACAAGCTACGGAAGAATTACGATTCTGTACGAAGGATCTAAACTATTTAATAAATTACCGAGAGACCTCATAGAAACTAAATCTAAAATCACTTCTAAAAATTACTTAAACGCTTTATAATAAAAAACTCACTTTCCCTACAATAGTGTCGAGCCCAGTCGAGCCACATCCAGAAACTGTCACTGTAGTATATCTGTATTCAGTATTGTACGGAAACTTGTTTACGTATTTTGTGTATCGAACTAACACTATTGTTCATATTTATTTGCAACCTACCCTCAAAATATTAATAATTAACGCCTAGTTTTTGTAATTGTGATATGTCCAGTTATATTCTCATGTAAGTGAATTGTAATTCTTATGAGAATAAATGATCTTAAACCTTATCTGCTGTTCCAAAATACATCAAGTATCAAAGCCGATTCGCTTCTCCTATGGCCTCTAGTAAGGCCTCACAAAAAACCGGTCCTAAGCGGAAATTCAAATTGAATGACAATAAGATTGACGGGCCGCAGCTTGATAGCGGACCCGTTTCATTTCGCTAAGGTTTTATATACAGCTTGAGGAGACATATTACTTTTTGGATGTCAAACGATACGTCGGATCAAGACGTGTTGATGTATAGCTGGGTTTAGTATCCCCTTGATGTATTGGCCGGATCCAAGGGATAAGCCAAGAAGAAAATCACTGTCCTAGGCTTTTAGACCTATCGGGCGGGAGGAAACGCCCGGGTGTCACCACTGCGAGGATCGACCGGAGGACACGGTGGAGCACACTGTGCAGGTGTGCCCCGCTTGGGCGGCGCACCGCCGTGTCCTCGAAACGGCGATAGGCGGCAACCTCTCGCGTCCGGCCCTGGTCCAAGCCATGGTCCGGAGCGAGACGGAATGGGACGCCGTTGCCTCCTTCTGCGAAGCAGTCATGCTAGCGAAGGAGGTGGCGGAGAGGGAGAGGAGACCCTCTTGTCCCGGCCGCCGTGGTGGACGCCGCGGGCGTCGGGGGACACCACCTGGTGACCTCCGGCCACCGTAGGCGCGGGCCTGTGGACGGCGAGCTATGGGTGGCTCGCCGTCCGTCCGTCTAGTGACGACAGGCCGTGTCGACGGCGCGTTAGTGTTCCACGCGCGCCTCAAAGAGAGTCAGCACACAGAGGGGCCCGAAAGGGCCGACGCCTGCCGGAGTCGCGGGATTATTCGCAAGAGACACCGTGGCTCCGGAACACAAAAGGCAATGAAGGAACATGGATGGGTTTTAGTCAGTAGAAGTCTGACACTCCCTCCCGCTACACCCAGAGCGGGAGGAGTCATTGGATGATTTCCCATCCCTAAAAAAAAAAAAAAAAAAAAGGCTTTTAGACCTGGCTTGCGGGCATTAAAACGGTTGGGTTTAAAATTTTAGCGTTGGGTATATCGTGATACCATATCTTGGGCATGTTTGGATTAAATTAAATTGGCAAGATAAAAAATCGACCAAATTTTGATATCGATATGGAACTATAGAATAAAGTTGAATTATTAAAACGATTTTTTTAAGATCAGTGAACTAATTTGAATTTAAATTTGAATTTATTGTAAAATATATTTTTTCACAGGTCAGTACTAAGGTCAAATCTACATTCTATCAATGCATAGAGCGCGAATAAACTTTTCGCGTACCGAAAACCCGTGTTGGAAGGTCTCCCTAAGGTGTACCAATGACCTGGTGAAGGCTGCTGTAATGAACAGGATGCAAGACGCATAGGACCAGTCGTTGTGAAAGACACTTTAGGAACAACAGTGATAGTTTTTCGACTGAAATTTCTACGATGATGATGAATTAACCGTCGAAAGCGACTGCAACATTATACTGTGAAGAAATTATCCTTTCGGCATTATTTTGCAGTCACATACGTAAATGTGGATGGATGGAGAGGGAGAGGAAGGCCAAAGAAGAGATGGATGGATTGTATGAGAAGCGATATGAAAGAAAAGGGATTTAGTGAAAGTTTGACGGCTGATAGGGCAGAGTGAAAGAAAAAAACGTGTTGCGCCGACCCCAATAACATGGGATAAGGGCAGAAAGATTATTTGCAGTCACATACGATCAAGTACATTGTTTCACATTTTAGTATCTGGTGGGATACAAACAATCTAACTACTCTATTATCCTTAATATTCAAGCAAGATACTTCTAGAAATACTGAATGTTTCAACACGATTATCTTGTTTAAACTGTCCAACGTTATTCGGAGCATAAAGCGAAACTTTTCAACTATTTAAAGTAACAACTAGGAGTCTTAAAATGTTTGCCTTCTATTTAAACAAAAATGTTTAACATTCTACTAAGCTGGGCCTTGTCCACACTTGCATTAAAATGTTGCTTAGAAGTATTTTCCACCTCCACATAATGTCGCCTTAACAACCGATCTAGTACATCTCCAAGATATCTGCTATTCACGATCCTCACCCGGCAGTGCTATTCTGTAACAACATTTTCGTGTCTAGACAGCGGAATCCGAGGTGAGTTTCAAATTCGTATAAATATAAGACCTTACGTTGTGTGAAATAAAGTTCACTTTGTAAGCTTAGTCACGCAGGTGAAGCTCGATATCGAAATGGTTATTTACAGAATAGACTAGATGGTCATCAGCACACCTTGTGGGTGGCCTTCCAACGCTGCATCTTCAGAACTTTTCGGTTCCATCGACAATCTGGTGTAAGCTGGTGTTTTAGGGTATTTGGTTAGATCCTTGGTTTGGGAAAAGTGTCATTGGGTTTTCACTGTGGAAAATTATGTGTCTGGAATTGTTTCACCTAGTGTTAGTTAATGATGCTAAAAGAATTACTAAACTTATTGTAATAATATTTCACGTGTGTACCTGTTACATATTTTTTAATAACTTTGAAAGCTGTGTTAAGCAAATAAATTATTAGATTTAAAATATTGTCAAATTATGTGTTACATTAATCAAAAAATTCAAAATTCAATTCAAAATTCAAAAGTCATTTAAATTAGGCTGAGGGCCAGCACTTTTTGAACGTCAAGTTTTACAAAAGACAGTCCCCAAAACGCCCGCCCGTCACCACTTCTTAGTGTTTTAGCTGTGGAGAAGAAGTGGCCAACAAACTCCCAAGCAACACACTAGGTATGTACTCGTACTTCGTTTACATCTTCAAACCAAACAGTAGTTTTGTTTTTATTATGTTTCCTTGAAAACGTATATTAAAACTTATGACCATAATAAATTGTACTTTATAATAATACTGAAAAATAAATTCAACTGCAAGGATAATAATATTAAAATCTATTCTGACCAGACCCCAAATCAAAAACAGGATATGGAAAAACTACGAGAAGAGGCAGACGCAAAGAGAATGGAGAAAGTGACCTAATTATAAAATATGTAAAAGGAACCCCTAAAATAGTTAAACAACAGCCAAAAAACGAGATACAAGAGAAAATACAATAAGTAAAACTAAAAGTAACAGCTTTATATCCCATACAATCTGTCAGAACTATTCCGATATAATAATTACGAACAAGGCACTAAAATTCTTGTATGCGAATATCCGTAGTATAGTGAAACCAGGCAAATTGGATGAAATACGCTGTATAATAGAATAGTTCGAAACTGAAGTTCATGTTATAATTATTGCAGAGACTTGGATAAAAAATGACGATGAAGCACAAAGGTTAAAACTGCCAAACTATACTCATTACTTTAACTACAGAAAAAAAACTAGAGGTGGTGGAGTATCTCTGTTCATTCATAACAGTTTAAAACATGAATTTTTGGAAGAACAATGCGAAGATGGAAACCATTTTCTGTGGGTACATCTTGAAACATTTTCCCTGGACATAGGGGCCATATATAAACAACCAGCAGCAAACACTGACAAGTTTCTCGAAAACTATAACCAACATCTTGCAAGAAGAAAACGTGTCATTGTCTTTGGCGATCTAAACCTAAATTTACTAACTAACGAAAAACCTGTTAAGGAACACAAGGAAATCCTGCGAGAGAATAATATAAAAATATTGAATAAGATCACCCCAGAATATTGTACTCGTGAGACCACATCCTCAAAAAACAATCATAGATCATGTGTGTACAAACTTACAGAACAACACATTCCAGATGTCTGTTATTGAGTCCTCCATAGCTGATCACAAGCAAATATATCTTGAGCTAAACAGAACTAAAACCGAACGTATAAAAAAAGTTATATATGAGTCAATAAACTATACTGGCTTACAAAACGACGCAAAAGAATTATTTCACACAGAGCCGTTGAATGAATATGGAGAACTGGAATCTCAGCTGTTGCAAATAATTGCAAAAAAACAAAATAAAGAAATCAAAAATGTTAAATCCCCCTTGCAAAGAGTGGATAAGTAAGGACCTCATAACACTAATAAACAAAAGGAACCAACTGTGGCACAGTTTGAAACAAACACCCAGAGATGAACACTTGCGTAAAGAATTTTTAAAACAAAGACACCAAACCTCTGTAAATATCCAATTAGCTAAAAATCAATACTTCTACAAGGCATTTGCGAACTGTCAGAAATATCCTATACAAATGTGGCAACTAATTAATAGACTCTCAAATAATAAAGCTGAATTGGCTGATCACGGCCATATAAAAATTAATACCTCCAATGGTCAAATCTCAGATACTCAAGAAGTTTGCGAGTACTTTAAAAAATATTTTGCGACAATAGGTACTGAACTTGCAAATAATATACCACATAAATACCACAACAACTTAACTCAGACAATAACATATAATAAGCCTACAAATAACAACCCTGATTTATCTGAGTTAAAGCCAACCACTGCAGACGAGGTATTAAAAATAATAAAAAACTTAAATTCTAACACTAGCTCCGGTATAGATGGCATTAATACAAAATCCATAAAATGTGTTAAAGACAGTATAGCGGAAAGCTTAGCAAACTGTATTACTAAATGCTTAAACGAAGGCTATTTTCCCAATCGCCTTAAAATTGCGAAGGTTAGCACAATATTCAAATCAGGTAGCAAACTGGACCCTAGCAACTATCGACCTATATCGGTACTACCAGTGATGTCGAAAATCTTTGAAAAAATCCTACATATACAATTATATAAATTCCTAACTACTACTGATTACTTATACAAAAAACAATACGGCTTCCGCCCCAAATCAAACACTGTTTCTGCGACTGTTGACTTAGTAACCAATATTAGACTTAATATTGATCAGAAAAAAATAACTTTAGGAATTTTCATTGACTTAAAAAAAGCGTTCGACACTGTTAGCCACGACATACTGTTATCGAAACTAAAAGACATCGGTGTTACTGGTAAAGCATATGAGATTTTTAAATCATACCTTACAGGCAGATCACAAGTTGTCAAAATTAATAACCATCAAAGTGGCCCTCAATCGACTACTTGCGGCATTCCTCAAGGTTCAATTTTGGGACCTCTGTTCAAAATTCAAAATTTTCAAAATTCAAGCATTTATTTCAATTAAACCATTTACAGGCACTTTTGAATTGTCAAGGTCGGTCGGTCCAAAAAGTTGAAGCTATTTGCACGTTCCAAAGCGTAGATCTCTATGGAGAAGAACGTGCAAGAAACTCCACGGACACTCTTTTAAAAATAATATTTTTTTACAAAGATTTATTTACATCGGGTTGACATTATACATACATGTGAGAACGATGTAAAAAACGAGCAGGATAAAAGCGTCCGGAATAAAAGAGGAACAATTATTCAAAGAAATAATTAAAATTAACCATGGCAGCTAAGAAATGACCAGTCCCGACTGACGGCGCCCGTTCACGAACATGACGCATGCGCCAGCACCATTCGGCTCAACCATTTTGAAGGGAGCCAAATGATCCAACGCATACGCCACCATCAGCTAGACTTTTGAGTGAGCATGACACTCCCAACCGCCAGGGTACATTCAAGTCAAAAACATACCTAAAACTGATTATTAAAGTTAAAGGTACACAGTACTCACACATGTGCTGTTAATGGCTGAAATTATACAATGCTTAGTAAGTTGATTCTAACAATGCAAATTTTTCTTACAATCTTCAGCCGGTCCAACAATGTTTCCGAACTATTTACAGATTAGTTTGGGCTCTCTAGTGGCTGTGGAGCAGGACCAGCATTCAGCCAAGCATTTTTATCTTCAATATAATCCCCCAACTTATAATATGCTTGCCTGCATAGTGTGCGTTTAATACAAGACTTGAATTTCGTCTCATTTAGTTCTAATATATGGGGAGGTATCTTATTATAACATTTTAAACAGTACCCCATGAAAGATGAGGCTACTTTAGCCAGTCTGAAGCCTGGTTGAACTAACTGGTCCCTATTTCTAGTACTATAATTATGTCTCTCGCCTCTTTTACTTAAAAGATGTAAATTCTTTCTGACATACATGATGTTTTCGTAAATGTATTGACAAGGTACCGTCATGATGTTAATATTCTTAAACAGTTCCCTGAGAGAATCGCGCCGGCGGAGATTATATATCGCTTTGATGGCTCTTTTCTGCAGAATAAAAATAGACTCGATGTCTGCAGCCCGTCCCCATAGTAAAATACCGTAAGACATGATACTGTGAAAGTAACTAAAATATACCAGTCTCGCGGTATCGACATCCGTTAGTTGGCGGATTTTTCTAACAGCATATGCTGCTGAACTTAGCCGTCCGGAAAGAGATGTTATATGAGGGCCCCATTGTAGCCTGGGGTCAAGCGTAATTCCCAGGAAAACCGTTTTATCGACGAATTCTAGTTTTTCCTTGTTCAATAATATGTCACAATCACTGCTTTTGACATTAGGTAAGGCAAATCTTATGCACTTTGTTTTCTTTTCATTTAGAACTAAATTATTCGCCGTGAACCAATTTTGGACTTGCATTAGGGCATTATTTATGTCATTAACATTGTTCGTCCTTCTATTTATCTTAAAAATTAAAGAGGTATCGTCAGCAAACAACACCATATCAAGATTTTGTTGCAATAAATAAGGTAAATCATTAATATAAACCAAAAATAAGAAAGGACCCAAAATAGAGCCTTGGGGGACGCCCATTTTTACGTTTAATCCCGACGAATTGACACCGTTTATGTGAACTAATTGCTGTCTATCATTCAAATAAGATTTGACTAAGTTTAACGCTGTTTTGCCTAGTCCGTAATGCCCGAGCTTCAGGAGTAATGTATCGTGATCAACACAATCAAACGCCTTAGAGAGATCACAAAAGACACCTATGGCATCCTGTGCGTCCTCCCACGCATTAAAGATATGCTTTAGTAAGGTGACACCAGCGTCCGTTGTACAACGTCCTTTGGTGAAACCATACTGTTTATCATGTAAGATGTTATTCGTGTTAAAATGACTGAGCATCTGATTTAGCATTACTTTTTCAAATACCTTACTAAACACTGGCAACACGGACACTGGTCTATAATTATTGGTGTCTTTACTATCCCCAGATTTAAATAATATGCAATATCTAATGTTATTCCTTGTATAAATAAATAACATATTATATGAGATCGGGCTAAAGGGAGATATTACTTTATATGCCGACGATACTAGCCTGTTCTATTCAGGTCACTCATTAGAGACAGTAGTAAACCAAGCTCAGCATGATCTTCATCTTTTACACATCTGGTTACAGTCAAATTTACTCACTATTAATGCATCGAAAACGAAATATATTATTTTCTCAGCTAAAAACAAAAAAAAATGAAAATCATAGTCCTCTTACTATTAACGGTGAAAAAATAACTAAAGTAAACAATGAAAAATATTTAGGCCTTATTCTTGACAGTCAGCTTACCTGGAAACCGCAAATTGAAAAAATCCGCAAATCCGCAAATAAATTCACTAAAAGGTGCGCTAAAAGGTATAGTGAGATGTCTCCCGAGAAATGTTCGATACACGATATATAACTCCTTGGTCAAGTCTCGTTTAGATTATTTAGTGGAGGTATGGGGTTCAGCAACTAAATCAAACTTGCAAAAATTGCAAGTTGCACAAAATAGAATTATTAAAACATTATTTCAATACGATTATCGGAAGCACTTCGTATTAGCTAACTGCCGTTTTTTATAGTAGGTATTTTTTTTTCGGTAGATTATACCTTTTCTATAGTAAATTTGAAATTACCAAAACGCGCAAAACCATAGGAGCTGAAAAAAAAATCGCCAAAACTTTCATTCGGGATTGGTGGGATAGTGGGAGTATTAAGGGTGGGGTAGATTATATGGCGACTCTTTATAAGCTTTTAATCCAAATTAAAGTCAGGGGCATCTTCAAGGTCAAGGTCAAACACTTAAAGGTCAAAATATGCCTAAAATTGTAGAATATTGCCGTCTCAAACTCCAACGTCAAGAATATACTCAAGGTCATACTCGAACCTCTCAAAAATGTTAATTTGAAAGAAAATGTCGACGGAGCCCCACTGCGCGGGGCTCCTACCTCTGAGTGGTTTATAAAAAAATAACCTCGAAGGGGATGGCGGGGTCTATTCGCTCGCTTCGCTCGCTCACTCGACCCCGCCATCCCCTTCTAACCTAACCTATCCGAGTCGGGGTGCCCCCAAGTCCAGAGCTCGCTCCACTTGCTCTTGCATTCTGAGTCGGGGACTAGGGGACGCCATGGTGTCACTCAATCGTTGAAACAAACAGGAGTACGATAGACGCTCTCGACCGTGAGTACAAACGATGAATGACAACTGTCAAACGTAAACGTCGCATACTCATACATCATAATATTCTGAAATTACGTTTCGTTACCCACAATCGCTAAAATACTTTTTTTTTTATTAAATTAAGTCTATTATTTGCTTTTTATTTGAAGACATAATACTTGCGCAACTATTTAAAAATAAAATAAAGTCAAAAACTATGATATTCAATAAAAAAAACTTTTAAATGAGTGGTCACTTAGTCTGACCGTAAAACGAAACGACCTTGGACCGATTTTTTTTAAGTTATCTGTGGCAAAATATGTCATTTTTTCGTAAATAGGTTAGAAATAATTGAATTTTTAGGATTTTTTTTCTCTAAAACTATGTGTTTGCGCGCTATGTGACTTTGTGATAGTGTTCTACAAGAAGAGTACTCTACCCAAAAAAATAATCAAGCTCCAAACCCAGAGTTTGTAATACGAAGTGGAGCCCGATTATCTAATACCAACTATCAAAATTTATAAAGAAACAAATTTATTAAATCTGGCCCAAACACATAAATATAATACATGCACTAAAGATATTCACTCACAAATTACATTCACAAAAAGAATAGATTACCATAAACGCATGACAAGGCAGGCGAATAATCTGTGTCTAAAAAGACATAGAACGAATTATGGAAAAAAAAGTATTCTATTTGATGGGGCAAAACATTACAACGACTTACCTAAAAATGTATGAACATATTTACAACTACCTACCCCTTTGTTATTAAATACTAATGTTATTTGTTGTTATTTGTCCTAGTAACAAACTCACTGCGCCAATAGGTTTCATGTAATTTTAAGTTAAAATATTGTATTTTCTCTGTAAGTGATTGTAAATCTTTTGAGAAAATAAATGTCTAAAACCGTAAACCGTAATAAGTAAATGTGTGATCAGTAGTTGCGGATATTATTTGAAAGAGTCACCGCGTCCTTGGAACGCAAATGGCATCGGGAGGAACGCGGATGGGTTATATGATGGGTTTCATTAATGAAACTGAACGCGATCCACATGTTTATGAGCTATCAGAGTCATTCTTTTCTGTGGAATATTGACACTATAAGTGGGCACACGATGCGGTGCGGCGCCGTAGCAGCGTTGGACAGTCTGTTTTGTTGTGACGCAAAACAACTGAGCGATGCCGCTCCGACGTCGTAACGCATTCACCCCTCCCCGCCTCGTCTTGCTGGTTGCAAGTCCGGTGCGGCGCCGGAGCGCAGCGTGTGACATGCCACAGATATTTCTATGTAAGACGACGCAGCGACACCGCTCCGGCGCCGCACCGCCGCCTCAACGCATCGTGGGGCCCGCTCTAACAGCTCTTGAGCGCAGGTTAGATTATAGTAGATCGCGATCAGTGTCATTGGTGAAATTTGCTCTTAGGGCGGATTTCATCAATCTGAAACTGAACGCAATCAACATATGAACCACATTTACTAGCTGTCATTGTCATTATTTTCTATGGAATATTTACACTGATAATAGGCTAGTTTCCATCATCCACAAATTGCAAAACTATTTAGTCCGTCAGTTAGAGTATTGAAAAATAATGGACATGTATTTTTTGTTTTTGTAAGTCAATCAATATTGAAAAAGATAAAACGCATCAAAACTCGGGATTGGGGGCTCGTGACGTCACTACCCGCTATAAATTATGCCGTAGAGTGACGTATTGAGAATTTTAAAAGCGTCGTAACTTCGTCAATTTTGGTTCTCGTAACAAAAGAAAAAATACAGGTCAAATATTTTTTGATAATCTAACTGACGGCCTAATTAGATGTTTTTAGTAAACAAGCCTATTCTTGAACGCAGCTTGATCGCGATCAGTTTCATTGGTGAAATCCGCTCTCAGTCAGTAACACATTGCCACAGTGTATGACAAGTTGGTTGGTAAGTTGCTACACGTGTCGAGATTAGTCGCCTTGTATGGACGAGTCCTTAGAAGTACTGTGGAGAGACAACTTGTTTATATAGCTAAACAAATTGGCCTTTGTGGCTGTAAGTAGTTTAATTAGTGCTAAAGTGCTGTGCGCTGGTTATGTATGTCGTCTAGGCGGTTAAACTGGGTTAACATAAAAATGTGTTGTGTGTTTTACAGTTTTACGTGAAAAGAGCTGTTAGTGGACTGATTTTTCAATACGCAGTTAACGTTTACGTGTCAATAGACAGTTAATTTTTACGTGAATAATAAAAATGGCGTATTGACAACTTTTGTATGGAAAAAATAACAAACATTCATATTTATTCTTCAGTAAAAATTATCTGAATAAGGACTGATTTTCCAATAGATTCAGATAACTTTAAGTGAAAGAAAAGAGCTGTCAAACGGGCATTTTTGTTCCTCGGGTAAAAGCAATTGGACTATTGGAAAATCAGCCCTTAAGAAACATTTCCTATAGGTGCCGACCTATAGGAAATGTTTCTTAAGGGCTGATTACTAAGATAAAAAAGCGAAAAACAATGAAACTATCGGACAAACTAACTCTTATTTTTGTTGTTATTATAGCAAAATGAAGACGAAAAACTGCACAGTTATTTCGCATAACGATACGCTTCGGTACACTTTCTAACAACAAGTGACATCGACCTCTCTTGAACTTTGTTACGCATTAACTTTGACTGTTTAGGTACCGAAGTCTATGCGAAGCATAAGAAAAAGAAAAAGAATGAGCTTTCTTATGCTTCGCATAGACTTCGTAACATTATTTTTTTTATTTTTGTATTTCTGTATGAAATCCTGATGAACTAAAATATGATTAACTAAAGGCCGCCCGCGACTTCGTCCGCGTATAAATTCTCGTTATTCCCGTGTAAATTTTGATCCCTCGGGAACTCCGGAAAAAAAAAAGTAGCCTTTTTGTTATTCTGGGTCTTCAGTTACATACCAAATTTCATCGTAATTTTGAAAGTATGTATGGATGTACTTACAAATTTTCGCATTTATAATATTAGTAGGATTTTCAAAAGTCATAGAGCAAAAGTTGTTGGTTATGATGTTAGTAACATAGTCCTGAGAAGTTGCCGGTGTTTTGTAAATAACCTTGTATATTGATTCGAAAAGGCAAAAATTACTTGCTTTTGCTCGCGACTTTGTACGCGTATAGCCTGTTTTCCCTCGTTCCCGTAGGAATTTCGGGAAATTCTCTCTCAGTGCTCCCTTACGGAGTGTAGAAAAGCTACATGCCAAATTCCAGCTTTCTACGACCAGTAATTTCGGCTGTGCGTTCTTTGTCAGTCACTCAGTAACGGAATAATTTTATATGTATTATTAGGATTGATGAAATTGATGACCATTTATTTTCTTTTTTCGACCCAGGATTCACTAATTTTGACCATGTTGTTTAACCTAACCTAACCTATTGATAGGCTCAAAATGTATTTCGAATCAGAACTAATCTCATCCTTATGACCCTGACTTTTAGATGCAAGTTGTCATACTAGCATTTTTAATCCCAGACCCAAAGTTTAACCAACAGTCACACTTGGTGAAACAACCCCAATAAGCATAAACAAAGCTTTAATTCGAGTTGAACAATAGAAGATAACTGTATTCGTATGAAATCCGTTTAATTTATGCCCCACCGAGACATTGGGGATAAAACTGAATGCTTTGGAATATGTCCAAGATCCAAACGTCTATTGCTCTAGTGATGGGAAAGTGGTACCGGTAGATACCGGTACCAATTTTATGGGTGGGCGAGTTTCTTTTTCTTGTCAATAATTAGTTTAGGTTTTACCTTTAGAAGTCACAAATCATTTATAATGTTAACTATATCACCCGGTGAACATTGTGCCTTCTAAAACTGATTTTGTATTAAAGCAAACAAATACAATTTAAAATGTTTAAACCGTTTATGAAACCAAACTAGCAATTGATTTTAATACCTACCTATACACCTAAACAGGGTTTCTGTAAAACATTGACAACCTTGCAGGACTGTACCTATTATTATCATCATAAACAACAACTTTTGTTCTATGACTCTTAAAAATTCATCATTATTATTTAGTTAACCCTGTATAGTTAATTTATTTTTAAAACATAGTAAAATTAATGTTAATTACTCGTAAAAGACAGAAGTCTAGTTTATTATAAATTTATTTAACAATATCAATTTGGTATCAATCATGCAAATAAATACCCATACTACACGTGTACCTCCAGGCTATTATTTAGCCTAATCATGCTGAAACAGTATGTTCTAGAATTATGTAAATAAGCTGAATTATAACAAAACATTATCTCTAACTATTACTCAAACTAGTGCCAAAGTACCTAACGTGGAGTTTGCAAAATATATACTGGCAATAGTAACAACGATACTCGCATAATTAATATCCTATTTATAGTTGAATTTGTTGATGTTACAAAATATACCTATTGTATCGGGTTCGTAAGCAAAAGATAATACCAATAACAGTGTATAATATACCTACTTTATAATTTATTCTATATCCTATCTCATACTCGCTTTCCTTTCTTTTCTCGCACTGTTTAAAAAGCATCTGATACCCGGGCATCTCGACATTTCATTAGAGAAAATAGATAAAAACAAAATCTTGCAAAAAGTATGCCCCTATAATATCAACCAGTTCTAACTATCAATCAATTAAATTTTTACTTTCTATCTTTTATTTTTTCAGTTTCTGGTGATCGAGATCCCCCATCACTAGAACCAAGCCATTGCGATTCCCCAGACATCACTAAGCTACAAATGCGGGGATACAGCACTATATCCTACTGTTGTAAACACTTCGCTAGCTTTAACACTCATTTACTTAGTTTATACTCTCTCTGGTTTAAGCGTAGACGTTGAAGACGTCAATTGAAGAGGCTTTTACTAAATGCATTCAGCAGGATTGGCAGTACCTACTTTTTGTGTAGTGTGCGAGTATTTAACCGACTGCGCGATGCAAAGGAGGGTATGTGTTTATTCAGCCTATATTGTTCCAAACAAGTCGATTTTGAAGCAGTCGGAGTTGGCGGCATAATTTTTTTTTGTATTAAACTCATTAAATTAAATCTGTGTAGGAACTAAGATAAATGTTGCATATTGCATCAGAATATGAAAAGTGACCTTAATTGAAACATTTTGGTCTTTTTTGCGTTCAGGTATTATGGAACAAGTCAAGTTTTCAAAATTATATTTGTACTAACATCTAAGTCTATCGATCTCATGTGGCAATTTATATTTGTCAACGGTACTTTTTGGGTTTCGGGAAGTACATTTAAAATCACAAAAACTATTCTCTTATGATAGAAAATTTTACTTCCGCCGTATATGAGTGCAAACTATTTTTGTTGTTACATGTATTATCCCACAGCTGGGCAAAGGGCTCTCCCATTGCGTTCCAACCTTCTTTCAATTTGAAAATTTTCAGCCTTTCTGTCACACCAGCGATACTCTGGCCTGGCTAGTTACGACGCCTAGCAACAAACTGCCTCACATTTCCTCCTCATCGGAAAATACGACTAGTATAGGATATCTTACGGTTGCGAAACCTAAAAAAAAGGCACTTCTCGAATAACTATCGCAACTATGATGAACTTTTGTTCCAAAGAAAACCAGTAATGCTAACTACTACGACTTAGGTACTGGGGTTCTTAGCTCAATAGAAAAAATAACTTGATTTTATCAAGTCTTAGTCTGACCATAAAAGCAGGTTATATAAGCGAAAACTGTTATTGTGTTTTTGAACAAAAAAAAAATCTTTATTTTCATTAGCTTTATGCTATTCTTTCAGTGGTGTTTTTGCTCGAAGCTTTTTATAAGAAGCTAACCACTTCTAGTAGCGAAGAATTGGCCATAAAAACTATAAAAACACAGGTTTAAATTAACCTAGATCGGGCTGGTCGCTACCTAACATTGTAATTAAAGTGCTGGTGAAAGACGGGAAGGTGCTGGACAAGGTAGGGTCCGCTCGATACATAGCGGAAACTCTGTATCCGGAGGATCACCCAGCTACTGACAACCCCCACCACAGCCGAATGAGACAAGAAGCGGACTCGGTGAATGAAGGTGAAAATGATGAGCCATTCGACCCTCCATTCACTATAGCCGAGTTGAAGAGCGACAAAAGTAAACTGGGGGCTAAATCCGGAAGTGGTGAAAATTATTTATGTGGCTACAATAGAACCCATAATCCTATAAGCCGCCAGTGCATGGGCGGAAGCCGCAAACAAGCTGGGAGTCATAAAGCAGCTAGGCGTTGTGCAGCGGGGAATAGCACAGAAAATGTGCAGGGCGTACCGAACTGTCTCCCTGAACTCGGTGCTCCTACTAGCTGGGATACTCCCTCTGGATCTCAGAATCTACGAAGTGGCATCACTGTACAAAGGTAGGTTAGGTAGGTAGGTTTCTTTTATGTATTTTTCATTTGGTGTACAATAAAGTATATATATATATACTATAACAACACTATACATATATAGATATATATATATATATATATATATATACAAAGCCGGGAAAGGTGAGCCACAGACCATATTGGGAGACAGGGAGGTAGAGCGGATGACTTCTGCACTCGAATCCCCGCATCCCGCGGAGCAAAGGGAGTTCAAAATTGTTGACCTGGTAAACCGGGAGGAGGTAGACGCCAATTCGGACCAACAGTTGAAAATCTTCACAGACGGGAGTAAGATTGGGGGGTGTGTCGGAGCAGCTCTGTCCTTATGGAACGGAGAGGCCGAGACACGCGCCCTCAAGTTGGCTCTACCGAAATACTGCACGGTCTACCAGGCTGAGCTACTCGCGATATGCTGGGCTACGCGGGAGATCAATAAAATCGCGGCTCCTACGTTCGGGATCTTCAGCGACTCCATGGCGGCTCTTTTGACAGTGAAAAACCCTAGTTGTCTCCATCCCCTGGCAGTGGAGGCCAGACAGAACTTAACAGCTGCATATCTCCAGAACAAGGAAGTATCTCTGTTCTGGATAAAGGCCCACGCAGGGTTGGAGGGAAACGAAAGAGCGGATCAGCTGGCAAAGGAGGCCGCCATGAAGTTGAAGAAAAGACCGGACTATGACCTGTGTCCGATCTCATTCGTCAAGCGCCACATTCGTGGGAATACGCTTGACGAGTGGAATCGGAGATACAGGTCTGGCCAAACTGCCGGCATAACGAAAATCTTTTTCCCGGATGCGGTGGCGGCGTATGGGGTTATAAGGAAGATGAAAATGAGCAGCATTAGGACACAATTGATGACGGGGCACGGTGGATTCTCCGAGTACTTGAATCGCTTCAAGTGCAAGGGGAGTCCTTCGTGCATCTGTGATCAAGACACGGCCGAAACCGTGCCACACCTACTCTTAGAATGTCCTGTACACGCCGCTGCCAGATTGGACTGGAGCAGACACTACGAATAAAACTTGACAGAGATACAGTTGGGGAAGTTATGAGTGGGAAGGATAGGGAAACATTTTTGGAATACTGCACAAAGATTGCACAGAGGGCAATAGATAGAAATAAAACAGCCTAAGCAAATAAATGTTGATAATATATTTGAATATTATATACATTAAGCATAGAAATAAGGAAGTATTGTAACAAAGTAGAAATAGAAATAAGGTAAAAATAGTTTTAATGTAAGCAAATTGTAATAGTTTTATAAATGTAGTGTTAAATATAAAAGACTAAATAAGGACTGTCTATCCCCCTAAAACTCTATAAAGACATAGATTATAATAAAATAGTTTAAGAAAATATGCTAATTTTATATTTGGGAATTTTAAAATTATTAAATATTATTATTATATTATTTATTATTATTGTGACATTTTTAATCAATTATTTGAGGAGTAAAATATTATAATTAATTTGTTTCATCAGACATTCTGTAGCGATTATAGTGCATGATGTATGAATATGTGTGAATATGGATGTATACTGTATAATATTTTTGCACACCACAAGTCATGGTAGAATGTAAATGGCTCTCATTTAAATTAAGATCATACTACTTTGTACACCTACATTCTGGAAAATAAATAAATATTACTGTTACTAAATGTACATGCTTTTATTTAAATAAAATTATTGTTACAAGCTTTTGCCCGCGACTTCGTACGCGCTAATCACATTCATCCCGTTCCCGTAGGAATTTCAGGAAACCCTATATATTAGGACTATTATCTACAAAACTTGTGTATATTTGCTTCCATTGATCTCTTTCTAAAATCATTTTTTTTTATTTTAAACCAGCTTTTGCCCGCGACTCCGTTGCGTATATCCTATAGACTTTCTCATGAATGTAGCTATCGTATACAAAAAAAAAATTGACCAAATCCAGCTGAAAGTTTTAGAGATTGGCGCGTTCAAGCAAACAAACTCTTCAGCCTTATTAGTATGGATATATTATATAGTAGTGTAGATTAAAATACTTTTCAATTGAAATGCCATTTCGCTTATCATCAATGTATTTATTAATTTATCAATTTTGTTTTTTTTTTCATGAATTTTACTATTAAATAGTGTTGAATTTGAAAATGTTTTAAAAAGGCTAACGTTTGACAACTACCCCCAGGTTTAACTCGTCATCATCATCACATCAGCTGAATGACGTCCACTGCTGGATATAGGCTACCCCAAGGACCCCAAATGTAGCCACAACAACCGGACTTATACGTTTCACATCCACTAACCTCTAGCTTTCCGTAACCCTCACCAGGTCTTCGGTCAACCTTTTGGAAGGCCTTTCAACGCTGTCTTCTGGTTCTCAGTGACCACTCCAGAACTTTTTAGCCCCATCTGCAATCTGTTCTGCGAGCAATATGCGCAATAAACGACCCTTCGGGCTACGTCGTTAAACTTGGATCTCTTGCAGATATCAACATTTAACAATTTTTTTCCACGTTTAGCTATCAATAGTTTATTGTATGGCTACTGTTAGCTTAGTTAATATGATTATACTTGGACTTATATCGTGAGTAGCAAATTATAGCAAAAGCTACATATTGCACAATCAATGAATTCCTAAATGACAAATGTTTTGACTAAAAAATATTTAATATTATAATAATGCTTAATTTTATTATGAAAATTGATAAATGTAGGTATAGTTAAATTATATTCCCTAGTAGTAATTCATGTTAACTTTTCATTAGTCATTTGTGTATGTTCTGTGACGGTATATTTATTTTTTTCGTAAATGACAAATGTGTTGACCAAAAATTATTCATTACATATTAAAGTAATGCTTCACGACAAATGAAAAATAAATGTATAATTTACTTGTTTTCCCTACTGGTAAATAATATAATGTTTCCGTAATTAATCATTTGTGTGTATGTAATATGACAATATATTTTTTTGTAATTGTAAAAAACATTGTACACCTCATGGGTATGTTACTGTGATACATGCTACAATAATAACTATAAGAGCTGAATTCCCACCTGTGACAAGCATTAAATACCTATATCTGAATCTGAATCTGAAAATTGCCGAAAGATCTTAAGAGCCACTTAATTATTTAATCTTACAAAGCTAGGTAGGTACTCAATCTTATAAATGTAGCTTCATCTAATTATCGAGTTTCCTGAAACAGGAATTACTGTCAAAGTTAATGAGTAAAGCGTGGGATGGTATCCAATGAAGATACAAAAAAAATTGACTTAAAACTTTGAACGTGAGTGATTTGTGTTGGTCTAAGCTATAGAAGATGCGATAACTATTTAACATTTCTGTAAATGTGAATATTATTCTGAGAGTTCCAGACAAGTATCATGATTCTTTTATAATTCATATTCCTGCCTAATAAGTTAAAATAGTCATCACTGATATCAACATTACATTGTTTTTTTTTTGTACTGTTCATAGGCACGCGTTTGACCATTATCTCACCTTATGGTAAGCGATGATGCGGTCTAAGATGGAGCATATTTGCCTAGAAGTAACCTATTCACTCTTGACTTAAAGACTCCCAGTTTGCAGCTATCAGGAAACACAGATTCCGGCAGGGAATTTGACTCCTTTGCTGTACGCGCTATGAATGTGTTCCCAAAACGAACGTTTTGTGCGTGTGGGTGGTATGTCTACACGTCGGTAGCGCATCGCCGTTCGTCTTGTGTTTCAATGATGGATTTTATTTTTATTTTATTTTATTTGATTTGGGCTTGCTCTTGACTCTATTCTAGGTCAAAGATGACAGACACAAGTCAAGTCTATAAGTAAGTCGATGGAGCGAGCTTACCCAGAAGTATGTAGCCTGTTCACTCTAACTTTGAAAAGGATTGTAAGCGTTCGGAAACACAGACGCAGGCAGAGAGCTCCACTCCTTTGCTCTGTATTTATTTTGTATGTTGATTATTTATTTATGTTAATAATTAATTATCAAGTGTTTATAATCACCATATTTCACTTAAATTTTTTTGTCTCTGCATCAACCAAAGGTTGACTAGTAGAGATTGCATATGGCATTAAAACCACCTCTATTCTTTAGTGTGCTTAAATGATTGCGTCGTGTATTAAATTAATAAATAAATCTATAGAGGAAAATATCGCGAGCAAACATTGACGTTTACTTGATATCAGTTAAATCACCAATTGCCATTTATTTGTATTTTTTTATGAATGTGAGGATTATGTGTGTGAATAAAATTAAAAGAAAATTGTTCTACCTTAATGTACTCAAAACAGTTATTTCACACTTTTTGCTAAATTCGATACAAGTAGCGGAATAAAAATATTCAGTTCCCTTTTAAAATGTTATTACAACGATGTACTTTAGAGTATTACTTAGTCTGGACTTAATTGAAAAGATATTTAAATATTTATCAGTTAGCTGGAAGTACTGTTTATTCGAATACGGTCTACGATTGATCGATTTAATTTTCACGTCTTGAGTCTCTAAGCCAAATAATTTACTCGGGACGCCCGTTCTTTGGCGGATTAAGTAAAAAAAATCGCCATCCATTTGTATCCAATTTAAAATCAAATTAGAAGTAAATACACTTTCTATTTTATCCAATCACGTGCGATCCCGAGCATCGCTTAAGTTCGCGAGGCGCGGTAAAGGAAAATTCCCCATTTCCCCAGCCGGGTGGGAGATTTACCCCAAATCGAATTCCGTTCTCCATCCGGAATGGCCTTAATTTAACGGACGAATTTGTCTAATTCCAATTCTTATGCTGTGACAAATGTACTGATTTTTATTCAGGCTCCGTCTTTTTTCTTCAAGTTTCGAAAAGCGACAACATTCTTTTTCCCCGCTTGGGGTTTAAACCTTTAATTCCCGCAGAAGATAAAACGTACTTCGGAATACACTGAATATAAATTAATTACAGATTATGAAGGTCTAATGCTATTAAAGTTGGATGAGGTAGAAAGTTTCGCCTTCAAACTGGCAGCTTACGAAAATTTGTTTTTAATCTATTCTCTAAAAAGGTTATGCAACAAAGATGGCTACGCAGCTTATTTGGCGCGCAAATGGTTTTCAAACATTATTGTGCGCGAAAACAAAAGAATTTGTGGATTAAGGGCCAGTTTCACCGGTTACGGATAAAGTGTCGGTTAGCCTATTAGGAACTTATCTGGCAGATGAACTAAAACTTTTGGTTTCACAGGTGTCGGATAGCGATATCTGGCAGATTTATTAAGTATTTGAGTATTATAAAATATTATAGTATTATAAGTGTCGGTTAGTTATCCATCACATAACAAACCGACACTTTATCCGTAACCGGTGAAACTGGCCCTTAAAGTATTATAAGTGTCGGTTAGTTATCCATCAGATAACTAACCGACACTTTATCCGTAACCGGTGAATCAGGCCCTAAAAGAAGGAAATTGTCAGTTAATGTAAAATATGCTATTGTTTGTTGGTGTAGCTAACATTTTGTTAAGACATTATTGATCCTAAATACATTTATTTAATTACATAAAACCCTTGACCTCGTACACCCGATGCTCGGTACATAACTGCCACACGTTTCAATATAACAGCCAAATGTTGCCGACATATTATTTAGCCTCTCATGATAAAATATTATTGGGCTTATATGATAATATTTGAGGGAAGTATGGCGTAGTCTGAGAATATTAGAAAAATAAAGGAGCATCTCCGTATAAATTAGATTAGTGGAGCTTCTCTTATATTGGATTGGGATCACAGGGTTCTGCGTTTGATTCATTAGCTATGATGTTGATTTTGGGTTTATTGACCTGGGTGGGCACTAATACCAATCAATCGTAATATGTAAAATTCTTCCGTTACTGAGTGAATGAGTGACTGAAAGACAACGCACAGCCGAAACAACTGAACGTAGAAAGGTGACATTTGGAATGTAGGTTCCTTGGGAGGTGTAAGGTTCTTTTTTTCAGAGCTAAGGACCCTGAAGACTAATAGAAATAATCCTCCAAGTTGTTTTACATCCTTTGACTTGTAGAAGATTGGTTTAGGAAAATATTCTTGAATTTTTGTTTGTTTTATGAGTACCTATGTTATATTGACATTTATGACGGTTCTGATACCTACGTATGCATGGACTTGTCTTGTAAAATTGACCACCACTTAATATTCATTTCATGGATGTTACCCAAGGGTAAACCCTTCTGGCTATGCTCGCTCCATCGTAGACTTTGTCTCTGTCATCTCTACAAATAAAAAAACTGTAAATTATGTCATAAAATCAAAGCTCTATAGCATCAAAGTTTGCTGTTAGATAACCCTATTCATGATATGGTTCGACTGTGTACCTACATAAGGTACTACATTTTTATTTTACGGAATAAGAAACAGCAAAACATACACAACTCTCTCCATTGTGAATACCCCTTAAAATCGCACTACCATAAATAGTATAGAGTGGCACTATACACGTCAAACTGTCTTGCAGGGCCTATATTAGAGCTGTTACCAGCAAGAGTGGGAGCGTGACAAGTTACACGGTCTTACGAGGCTATGACTGTCACTTGTCACCGTGTCACGTCATGAGATTGCGTGACAAATTACGCGGTTTTTGTTGACACTTGCACTTTTATTGGAGGGGAACGATGTGGAAAGGATTTTGTTATTTAATTCACGTTTTCGGAACAAGAAGGATGTTGCCAGTACCCGATTTTTTTTCATAGTACTTTTGTTTTTTGAATGAGTTATGGGATTCATCTGTGTAAACACAACCATCACTTACGTTTATCACACGCTAGTATTCGTTGTGTTTGCACTGAAAATTTCAAATTGAACAAGAATGAAACTCAGCAACGCTTAGAACATTACAATGTACAAAAGAAAGTAAGAAGGGAACCGCTTGTCTTGGTAGTCATGTGAAGAGGAGGCATGAAACACAGTCATGTAACTAAAAGAGTTATGAATATAAAAGTGGATGGATGGAGAGGGAGAAGGAGGCCTAAGAAAACGTGAATGTGTTGTGTGAGGAGTGATATCTTCTATACTTATAATAAATCTGTAGAGAGGTCAATTCTGTACATGAAATATATTTCCAAAATAACTATCAGGGGGTGATTAGGGATCGATACTGATGCCAAAAATGCAATCAGTAAAATTTTTGTCTGTCTGTCTGTCTGTCTGTCTGTCTGTCTGTCTGTCTGTCTGTCTGTATAACCGTTATAGAAACAAAAACTACTCGACGGATTTTAATGAAACTTGGTACAGTTATTATTCATACTCCTGAGCAGGTTATAGTATACTTTTCATCACGCTACAATCAATAGGAGCAGAGCAGTGAAGGGAAATGTTGGGAAAACGGGAGAAGTAACTCCATTTTTTAAGCTTCCGTCGCGTGTGCAACCTTAATGGTGAAAGCTACACAGAAATCATGTATGACGGAAATGTTCTCCTTAAAATTATATAAAAAATATCCAACGACAGCATATGTCTATCTTTTATGATTGACGAAGACGAACAATAACACGTGTAACTCCCGATAGCTTAGCAGTTCGAAGCTTTCTGATTGTATTTGTCTACTCTTACGTTTATAAAACTCTCAGTCGTCCCTAATTAACATTAATAAAAGTTAACATTATTAACTATTCCATAAAAAAAGAATCATAGAAATCGGTATAGAAACACCAAAGTTATACATGAAATACGCTAATAATAAGTCATCGCGAGTGAATACTGAATCATGCTATAAGGATTATTTTTGTATAAGGTCGCGAACGCACAGGCAGGCGGCTAGCTTGGCGCCTAGAGGCTAGCGAGTAGCTTCGGAAAACGGCTTACGACAGTTTTCAATATCCTTTAATAATTATAATGTCGAGGGGAAGATGGGTATAATTTCGCTTTACACCAAACGAGTAATATTATAAGTGTGAAAGTTTGGTTGTTTGTTACTCAATCACGCCAGAACGGCTTAACGGATCTTAATTAAATTTAAAACAAAGATAGATTATAGTCTGGAATAGCACATAAGCTACTTTTCATCCCGGGAATATGTTCCCTAGGGATCACGCGGGCGAAGCCGCTGGCAGAAGCTAGTCTATACTAATGTTATAAAGCAGAAGAGTTTGTTTGTTTGGTTGGTTGAACGCGCTAATCTCAGGAACGACTGGTCCGATTTCAAAAATTATTTCAGTGTTAGATGATCCATTTATCAAAGAAGGTTAGTGGCTATATATCATCACGCTAAGACAAATAGAAGCGGAGCATTGAAGGAAAATGTGACGCAGACGAAGTTGCGCGGGTCAGCTAGTGAAAGATAAGCGAGTTAATGATAGCTTGACGTCACATCATTGGACAGACAGGATAGGATGCCAGAAAAAAAAGTTTTGTGCCGACCCCAAGTAACAGAGGATAAGGGTAGGAATGAGCCTACTAAAAAAGGAGAGATCAACCTCAATACTGTTGAACGAACTTCGTTTGTAATCGAATAAAAAATTTTTTCATTTTTTTTTTTCATTTTCAAAACACGTGCCCGTCACCACTTCCTAGTGTTTAAGTAGGGAAGGTTAAGTGATCAAACAAACTTTCCAACATGTTGTACATATTATTATAATTTTGAACAGCACAGATGCTTAAAACGCAAATGCACAGACTACATACCATAAACAAATAATCTAGGCCATAGCATAAAAATATTGGTAAACTGATTCCGATCATTCAGCCACTGAGCTGGTTAGGTGATAAATATTGTGATATCAGCGGTTTTTGGAGTGGAACAACAATGAGTTTACTAAATACTGCAGTATAAATATGCTTAAAGAACTAGGAATGGCATATCATTTGGAAATCTGATAAACTTTATCAGATAGAGTTGGAAAAAGTAAGAGTCATTAATGCTTTTCTATAGAGTGTGGATTTGTGCTGCCCTGTTGATGGCAGTAATTTTAAACCCTAATGGGCTGCGTTTCCACCAAAAATGAGCGAGGATGCATAGCGAAGGAAGTGTTTTGTTACAAACCAATAGAATTGTTTGCGCTGAGCGAGAAAAGTTAAGTAAAGCACGCACTTATCTGGTGGAAACGCAGGGCAAACTGACGAAAAAGGATTGAACTGTTACAATTTTGCCTAACCCGATTCGAGAAATGGCATGATTAATTATGTTACCGTGTACCACCGAGGATATAAAAAGTAAAATTTAAGGGAATATTATTGAATACTTCTCTCATTTTCATTCGTACATTCGTTTTATATTCTCACCCCAACTGATTCAGCAAAAAAACAAAGATTGCGGCTTGACTTATGAATTGGTGACGTTCGCAAGAAAATCTTCATTATTTCTGTATATGTTACATTTTTGGAGCAGTTATGAGGGCTATTGACCTCACTTGAAAATACATTAATGTTAGAGTGAAGTGGACAAAAATGAGAAAGAAGGGAAACAATCTAACGGCATGAAAAGAAAAAAAAAAGGATAAAATGGAAAAAGTCCTTGCCGTTGTTTCTTATTTTAATAAAGAGAAGAAAACACTTAACTATTCCCATACATATTATATAATCAAGAATCAATCTAAATATCAATAACCAAGAATAAACTAAAACTACTGTAACCATTAAAATGAAATGAAATGAAACTTATATCATAAAATAACAACATACTAGAAAAAACAACAGAGGGCGGGCATATTCTAAAAAAAATTAAACACCGTTTGCATAGCCTCAACTTTCATACATTTTGTCAGATTGCGATTGACATACCAATCGCAATCTAAAAAAAATAAGATGAAAACGATGCTTAAAAATTTGCAAAATTGGCACTCTGAACATAACAGCTTTCAAAATTTTGCCAATATCTCCAGTTTTGAAATCCATATTAACCCAATATCTGCATGAAAATCAAAATTACTTAGAAACGTAACACCAAACAGCTCTGGTTGTTCAATATCGGAGGGAGGCAGTTGCAATGTCATGCAATTACGAACGTGTTCGCAATGTGCCCGTCATTGTTTGCAGTTCCTTCTACTCGAGAGCTTCGAGAAGGTCGCTTGGGATGTTAGAGTTTACTTCTATTTTAGTTACCTACTTTGTAGAAATTTTTGTTGGTTTTGACTGAGGATATTTGTTCGTTGTTCGTGTTTTTAACTTATAGAAAAATAGTTATTCAACTTTTTTAAACATTCGTAAACATGTAGGTACAGTGGCGGGCTTAGCTGTGACAGCGATATCTATCAGACAACTTATGAGTGAACTGAAGAAGATTTTTTGGTTATTTGTTTTAATTGAAGGAAAAAGAATGAAATCCTTTAAAATTTAAATTCTTCCAAACCTTCTAGCAGTATTCAACAAAGAATTGCTACCTATAAATAAATTATTGTCCAAAAGTTAAAGGATTTGGGTCATGCTTTCGCCTAACCGAACCGTTATAACCACCCAAATGGCACTCTGTATTAATATATCGCAAAACTGAAAAGCCGTTAAATCTAATAGCCAGTTACATATCCCCCAGCAATTGGATATCAATCACGCACTTTACATGCAAAAAGTAAATATGGCTCTATGAATTTTACAACAATGGACGTGCAATATCCGGCTCGAACTGGTTTCTACCGGAGCGTACTGTAAAGGCCTATCGACATTCTGAAATCGAAATTTCAATGAAGTCTTTGGATGACTGCTTATTTCAGAAATGATAATGATCTGTGTTATTATCGGTTCATAGAAAATTCAATGTTTTTTCAGATACATTTTTAAATCTGGAAAACCAATTTAGAGTGTAAACCTAATAAATTGTAGTATTACAAAACCATGAAACATGCAAGCATACCAAAACACACAAAAAGTATAAAATTTCAATACAAAAGCACAAACAGTTCTCTGTATCATGTAGAACTGCAGTAGGCCTCAATTCGCACTGGTTTTGCGGGCTCGTTCGGCAAATTTGCTGTGTGCGCTCATTTCGATGAACGACATTGGTATATCGATGCAAATGACCCGTACAGCCTGTTCATTATCATCCACATCGGAAATTAATTCTCGGCGGGATTTGTCGAATGTTAGTTAAACTGTTTTACATTGAGCGTTTGATTGCGTATGTCATGCCGACGTTTTTCCGGGAACGATTGGAATGCTTGCTTTTGTTGTTAAGTGTATTGGTTTTGTATGGATAAAGCATTTTTTGTTAAAAAATTATAAATATTTAATAGATGCAAAAGTGAACTTATATACATAAACTGGATTGCAACAAAGAACTATTTTAGGGTCACAATTGATATGGTATTTAACCGTGCCCTTCTATTTGTAATATTTTGATCTTTATCTAGGTGTTTCGAAAATATTACTTAAAGCTAAGCGCTTCAAAAAATATTTTGGCTCTTTACTAAAAAGTATAGAAATAAATAATTTGGAGGTTTGAAATTTTTTTAAACTATAACTAGACTTTATAGTTTTTGGCATTCGTTGAATTGTATCAATAAATAGCATTAAACACAATCTTCGCATTACATATAACTAAACTAATATTAGTCCTCAATCTCCAACAGAAGTCGATAACGCCACAAACTATTCCTAACCTGCATATTCTCTATTCCTAACATTAACTACTAAGTAACAACAAACTAAACACTAGTATAATGTATGCATCACCTACCAGAATCCAAAACTGACGATCTAGTTCCTCAAATCCCATTAAATTTCTATATAATATTAGTCGAGTTTCAAAGTCAAACACTGGTGGGAATCGCGAGGAATCCATCGCGGAATAGAAACGAAAACGGCAGACTAGAATATGGTAATGTAAGAGCTCACATCGCAATGTGTGCTTGCCTGTTTGTATTTGTAAGAGGTAGGTATTGGTAAAAGTGAGACTGGTATTTGCGAGGATTGGTGTAGGATTCGGTAATATTTTGTTATGATGGTATATACGATTGTTGTTGCAATAATTTTTATGGTGTTTTCCTGTAGAAGGTAGATCTTTACGTTTTTGCTTGTATCAGTGATAAGGCTACTCATTTTGTCTACCTACGTAATCCCAACTTCATCTATTTTTTCTAAAACCAAGATGGTGTACGTATTTTATTATAGACCTGTAGATTTATACTTTACCCATTAGTTTTACTTTAAATTTAAATATAAAAAAAGATACAAATTCTTATTTTATCTGAAAAGATATACTTGCAAATTTGTCCCATTTAAATTTTACAGCAACCAAAATTACTGGGAACAACGATCGAAATTACAATGATTTCACGAACAAATAAGGTCAAAATGTATTACTAGTATTATTTCCGATATTGCTACGTCATTCTATCATCGCTACATTATTGTATTATTGACGTATCAGTTTGCACTGTAAGCGGCTGCCTGTGTTAATTGACTCTCCGGGATAGCTTCTCTACCATTTACATTAGTAATGATTAATCTGTAGTAGGTAAATGATTTACAAGTGATTGTTTTTAGTCTGTTTCAAATTGTCAATAAATCAAGCAACCAAATTGTTTGTTGAAAAATGTACGTGAATATCTCGTTCCCGTAGGAATTTCGGGAAATCCTCTCGAAGTGCTCCCTAAAACTCCTTAAGGAACCAATATGCCAGATTTTAGCTTTTTACAACCAGTAGTTTTGGCTGTGCGTTGTCTGTTAGTCACTCACTCAGTAACGGAAGAAGTTTACATTAGTTTAATCTCAATCACGAATGATTTGATAGTACCATGAATATCACAAACACATTTAAACGTAACCGAACCCACTAAAACCTTAGTCAGCGAAGTCCTCAAAGAAATAAAGAAAACAAACTGACTTCTAGGTAGTGCAAAAGTTACGGAGCAGCCATAGTGCTTCTGAAATATGCAAAACGGTTCTTATAGACATTATCTTTGAACCTTTTATGCAAGCATAACCCTCTCGGCGCCGTAAATAAAAGTAATGCGAGTTTTATTAATTATTCAGAGTGCATCAAGCAAGCACTTTGCAAGCGGTTGAAAAAGTTAATTTTCATGTCTTTACTGAGCTCGTGTGGATTTAGTTTTTCGTTTATTTATAGAACGTTTTAGATTAAAAGTCTCTTGGGATGTTTGAGATACAGTTCTAGATTATGTTTTTCTTTTAATTCTTTTTGTAAATTAAGTGCTGTTGGTTTGAATTTTTTATTGGATGTAACAAAACTGTACGTACCTATATGTTGTTTGGACAAGTTTCATGAAACTGTTAGTAAAGGAAGTGCATATTCATCTACATAACTAACAGTAACAGCAGCATGAGCTCGTGGCTTAAGAATAACAGCAGTATGAGTCGATCCTCAAGGTTTAGCAACGCTTGCCGAGGTCGTTGTGTGGATCGGTGACCATCTTACTATACCGAGATAAGTCCATGCCTCGGAAAGCACACTAAGCCGTTGGTCCTGGTTGTTATTTGTAGATCTTAAACAGTTGTTTCGAATTGTCAGAAGCCTGAAAATCTGACTCCAGTCTTGCCAAGGAGTATCGTTTTACCCAGTGAATGGGTTGTAGCGGTCTTGTAGGCAGCCGCTCAACGTATAATAATGAATCCGTTTTGTAAGGAACCTGAACTCAATAATGTTGGGAAAAGGATAGGCAGATTGCTAGCAGTAAAATATTGTTGAATTGTCAAAACAACTGTTATATTTATTAAAAACTAAAATTGTTATTCGTTGTCCTGATTCGAAAACCAAAAATATTTAACTGGCAACAAACTACACTAATACTGCAAAAAGCTTAGCGAAGAAAAAAGATGGAATCTTAATGATTTTATGCTTTTAAAGCACTAATAGTAATATATCTATCTTCTTCTTCTATATAAATAATAAAAACTGGCCAAGTCCGAGTCGGACTCGCGCACGAAGGGTTCCGTACCATTATCTACATATAAAAACGGCAAAAAATCAAGTTTGTTGTATGGGAGCCCCTTAAATATTTATTTTATTCTATTTTTTAGCTTTTGTTGTTATAGCGGCAATAGAAATACATGATCTGTGAAAATTTCAACTGTATAGCTACCGTGGTTTTTGAGATACAGCCTGGTGACAGACAGGCAGACAGACAGGGAAGTTTTAGTAATAGGGTAATAACCTTTGTACCCTATGTACGCGCATAACTTCGTAACGACAATTTGGAAAAGAATTATCCAAATTGAATTGAATTATTTATTATTTTTTTGGTGGGGTTTTAATTGTCAGGGCAAGGTTAGGATGAAAGAAAATTAAAAAAAAAACACATCCGGGCGGAGCTGGGGGGAACACTATTCTAATATGGATATATAAATTCTTCCGTTACTGAGTGAATTACTGACAGACAATGCACAGCCAAAACTACTGGTCGTAGGAAGCTGCATGTAAGGCCCTTGGAAGTTCAGGGGAGCTCTAAGAGAGGATTTCGCGAAATTCCTACGGGAATGGGAAAATCGGAATATGGGCGTACGAAGTCCCGGGCAAAAGCAAGTATTCTATAAATATTCAAAAGATCAGTTCCACTTCTTAAAATGTTGACCTACATTGTTCTTTTATATAAACTTGTGCAATGAGAAATGTCTGAACTTTAAAACAGTTCTCAGACTGACTTTCTTAAATATTTCAGTCAAATGGAAAACGCTAACGCGATCTCGTTTAAGAACGACTCTAAGGTGAAAAGTATATATTAAATCTATTTTTAAATATATCAATCAAAATTATTAATTGCATTCTCTTTGGTACGTAGGGCATTAACCTAAGGCTCTTACAATATGAGTGAGATGCAAACCGATTAATTTTATATATTATGTCACCGAAAAGTAGCAAACGTCGTAAGATTGTAAAATATCGCGTGAAATCGTAAACTTTTTTTTCGAAATAAAACTCGTATAGATTGAAAACTATTTAATGTGGATGGGATTTATTTTAAAATCGAGAAAATAAAATCTAAACAAGATATATTACAATCTTACGGAGTCTGCCATTTTCCGTGACACATATACAGGGTGTCCCAGAAATCAACGTCAAGCCAGAATCGGGTGATAGGGCAAATCATAATAGTTACCAGATTTTTTTTTTTTAAATCTTAGTCATGTATTTTTTAAATTACGATAATTTCTTTTTTTTTTTTTGTAATCTTGAGTAGTGCTTGTGTAACCTGTTGTTTTAAATTCTTAGTTATTTATTTTTTTTCGAAATAAAAAGATATTACTCTAATTTAAAAAAAAGTTACATGACTAACATTTATTTTTTATTTTTCTGGTAACTATTATGATTTGTCCTATCACCCGATACCGGCTTGACGTTAAGTTCTGGGACATCCTGTATACATGATTTACTTTTCATTTTTACTTTCATAGAAGATATTTTTCTATTTTTGCTTTCTTATTAACTTATCATTTAGACTAGAAATCTTAGTAGTCCTACTTATCTATACTAATATATAAAAGCTAAAGAGCTTGTTTGTTGGTTTGACCGCGATAATCTCTGGAATATAGTTGGATTTGGAAACTTCATTCTTTTAGAAAAGTTATGGGCTATACGGGAACGGGGAAAACACGGGTTATGTGCATACGAAGTCCCGGTAAAAAGATAGTATTATAAAAGTGTAAGTTTGGTTTAAGTGATGCGTGGATGGTTGTTTGATACTCTTTCACGCAAGCACTAATGCACGAATTTGGATAATATGTAGATTTTTAAACCCATTCTGGTTATCCGACTTATAAATAATCTAATACTGGCAAATATGACCGCTGATTCAATGCACCTTTAACCTCTTGATAAAGATTCTCCCCCAGACTGCACATGTCATGTCTTAAACTGGATTGATAGAACACACTAAACTGGCATAATTATATAAACATAACTTAACGAAACCATTAAACACAACACAGGACAGATAAACTGATATTTTAAAAAGTATCTCAAAAATAAACAACCTTTAGAAGGTTGTGTTTTTTTTTAACGTTGCCCCGCACTAGGAATTTCTCCTGTATCGTGGGTGCGTTTACAAACATACAAAGTCACATACACAAACAGCCAGACCCGGAACAACTATCTGTAGGCCATACAAATATTTGTTCCGTGCGGGAATCGAACCCACGACACGCGACGCAGCAGTCGATCGCTCAAACACTGACGGTAAAATAATGCTCAGTTGTAAATATATGTATTTTTGGACTATATTGTGCGTTAGAAGCTTTCACACACGAATGTCTATCGTACGAATTTAGTTGGAAGCATAAACAACCTTATAGCAAGGGAGTTACCAACGATTTTCATACTTTATGAGGTCAATAAATTCATACGATTGTTTTACTTGCACCCATAAATAAAGAGTTAGGCTCAACAGTAACGGGCCATCAAAACATGACAACAACGAAAAAACTCAAATATTTTTCCCATTTGGTATTTAACAACCGTTTTTATCGCCTAAAAATAAAATCACTCATTTAACAACGTAACTTGACAATCAACATGTCGTATGAAGTGTTAAAAAAATACCACAAACAAAAATTGAATAATTTTTATGTCTTGCTATGCAAACGCTGGCATTATTGCCGGGTTATATGAATAAAATGGCGTAAACGTCCGGGCCGTTAGGTTATTGCTTCCGTTTAAGCGCGTCGGTGCTGGTAGAACAAAAATGTATAAAAATGTCTGCGTGTATTGTTAATATGGCTCATATATTCTTGTAACTATTGTCTGGGTTATATATGGGCGGTGCGAGGCAATTGTTTTTTTTTTTTAATTTTTTGGAGGAGCATTTGCAGGGTTACAATGCTACAACTACTTTTTTTTTCGTTTTCAATGGCGCCCGTGACATTTGTTTGAATTTGGAATTGTACAATTTAGAAATGAGATTTTGTTGAATTATGACTCTGTTTTAATTGGTTTTTTATTGCTGGAGGCTGGTCAGTGACGTAGTTAATCTTTTTTGGTATTTCGTATTGGATTCGTGGAAGTATTTATGTGTTAGTAGAGCAACTTTAATGAAAAAGACGTGGAGCACGTCCTATGTCCTACTGTTCGGCAAAGGTTTTTCTGTTATTCATCTTTCCAGACATTTTCCTCGAACCAGCCTTCGTGAGGCGGGTCCAGAGGTGCTAGACAAAGTGCCATGCTATCAGTATTCAGTCTTTTTTCCTCCAAAAAAGCCAATTCCACTCAGATCCATCTTACCGATGTGCAACCGTGCCGATAACCGACCAACTGGACCTTCTTCAGATTACATTAACATCTACCCTCAATTTTGGCCCTTTCATGCAGGCAAAAGCAGTTGGGGATCCTAGCAAAAGTGAGAAGGTACTTCTCGCCAAAACTGCTGCTCAAACTATGAAGCGCAAGTTCGATCTTGTATAGAGTACTGCTCTCATCTTTGGGTTGGATCTGCCAAATATCAGCTTGATGCCCTTGAGTCCATTAAGAAGCTTGCCTGGAGGATCATCGGCAATGATATGCTCGAAGGTCCAAAGTCTTGAGCACCAACGCCGAGTTGCTAGCCTGTCGGTTTTCTACTGGTTGCATTTTGGGAAACGTGTGACGGAATTGCATAATTTAATTCCGCCAAGCCCGTTCCATCATCGGACCACAAGACGAACGGCAATGCTCCACCAGTACATAGTGGACATCACACCCAGTCGTACAAAACGGGGAAACACATTTATAGCGAGTACAACTAAGGAGAAGACGACAAAAACCGGTTTTTAAGTAAAGCGTGAAAAGGTTACTTCTAGGAAAGCGTGTTCCATTTTCGACCACATTATCGCTTACCATCAGGTGAGATAGTGGTCAAACACGTGCCTGCCAATAGTATAAAAAAATTGACAAACGTCTTCACCACGCTACTACTGCTGTCAGAATGTTGCTTAAATTATCTAGAGGATCTGGTGCAACGCAGTGGAAGCAGTGACGAGGTGGAATGCATGAAGGTAACTTTTGTACAACTTCACAAATCTATATACTTTAATATTATAAAGCAGAAGAGTTTGTTTGTTTGGTTGAACGCGCTAATCTCAGGAACTACTGATCCGATTTGAAAAATTATTACAGTGTTAGATAGCCCTTTTATCGAGGAAGGTTATAGGCTATATTATCACGCTAAGACAAATAGGAGTGGAGCATTAATGGGAAATGTGACGCAGACGAAATTGCGCGAGTCAGCTAGTTTTTAATAATATTCTGGGGCCTATTAGAACAATTACGGAAATAAATGAATTTAAAAAGAATCTCCATGATCTGTTAAATAAGTGCTACTACTCTGTAAAAGACTTCCTATCAGACAAATCACTGCTCTAATACAGTTCTCCTCAGCGTTCAGTTGCTCACTGATGTGTACTCACCTAGTATCAATAATGTTATATTAATTTCCTATGTGTGACTATTGTGCGCCCTAAGGGCGGGACATAGATGAACGCAATTAAATTTTTTAATACTTGTATTATGTACCTACTAGCTGACCCGCGCAACTTCGTCTGCGTCACATTTTCCATTACTGCTCCGCTCCTATTTGTGATGCGCGTGATGATATATAGCCTATAACCTTCCTCGATAAATGGGCTATCTAACACTGAAAGAATTTTTCAAATCGGTCCAGTAGTTCCTGAGATTAGCGCGTTCAACCAAACAAACAAACAAACAAACAAACAAACTCTTCTGCTTTATAATATTAGTATAGATCTATAATCTATACTAATATTATAAAGAGGTAACATTTGTTTGTAAGTTTGTATGTAGGGGGTAATCTCTGAAACTGCTGGTCCGATTTGAAAAATTCTTTCAGTATTAGATAGCCCATGTATCGAGGAAGGATATAGGCTACATATCATCACGCTTAGACTAAAAGGAGCCGATTATTAATGGAAAATGTGACGCAGACGAAGTTGCGTGGGTCAGCTAGTCCACAATAAAGGTTTTTAGAAGATTTATTGATTGGTCTTTTAATAAAATGTAGGAAATTTTTATTTATTTATTTAACAATTAATGTTCACACACACAAATAGATAAAAAAGAAGACAGAAAAATAGGTACAAAGGTGATACTTATTTGTATAGAAATTTCGTCCAGCATACGCATAGCAGCGGCGAAAGGAGAGCCAAATAAAAGAGATGTAGACACGTATGTAAAAGTTATAAATTAAATAATAAACTTTAAATATAACATACAATACATAAATATTACTAAAATAAATATGACGCAAATATATACTGAATAATATTTTAAGAAAAAAAAAATACATACTAGCAACTATGACGGAACAGAAGTTAGTGTTCTTTCACTTTTTTTTAAAAAACTGAGAGTTTTTAGTATTATTTCAGACAGTCATATTATTTTTTTAATTAAAATAGGACTGTTGAAAAATCGCGTCGCGGGTAACCGATGGAAGCCAGAGGCACAAGACCGGTTATTGTGACGTCACTTGAGGGAGACTATGTCTAACAGTGAACGTCTCTCAGCCGATATGAGGATGATGATGCTTGAAAAATTTGCCCTTAGTTCGTAAAAACTACCTGAGAACGCACAAATAACCATTACGATTTTTTTTTTATTTTATTTGAGATGGGTTTGCTCTTGACCTTAGTTTTGGTCAGAAATGATAGACAAAATCTACGATGGAGCGAGCTTACCCAGAAGGAGCCTGTTTACTCTAACTTTGAAGAGATTAGGGTTGTAAACATTCGGAAACACAGACGCAGGCAGAGAGTTCCACTCCTTTGCTGTCCGCATTATAAAAGACGTTTGGAAACGCCTAGTGCGAATTTGTGGAAAAGCAACAAGGTAGGGATGGTAAGTTGCAGTGCGTCTGGATTTCCGATGGCAGAAAGGGGTCAGTGGAATGAAGACGATATTTCAACTAAACCAATTTCTTTCAATCAATTCACTTGTTTTTATTCAAAACGTTAAAAATAAATCCATTACGCCCTTGTTGTGTAATAAATAATCTATGTCACTAAAAGAGCCCCACTCAAATTCTTTGTTGTGAGAAATAGAAGCTATAATCTCACGCCGAAATTTAAAACAAAAGGGCAGAGAATAAATTTTTAACAGACCAATATTGGCCGATATTAACACTCGTCTGCCTTGGAAACTAATAAAAAACGTATTTGCTTTAAGAATCGTTCTCAGTGGAGTGGAATGTCTCAAGACTGGTACATGACTTCAAGTGACCTTGAAAACACTAACCTATTTCACCTTTCGAGTGCCTATCCATTTTACAGTGAAGTGAGGCGCCGGAGCGGAGAAACTTTAACCAACGAATTGCATAAAACTTCCGACCTCTAAATACAAACTTATTCTTTGAAATTAATGAACTGATTTTAATGAAACTTGGTATAATGCGCTAGATATCCTGGTCTAAATAGTAAGTACAGAATGTTTTTGGAAAAGAGTTTAAAGGGAGAGAGACCGATTTATAGTTTTCTATAGAAAGTAAAAAAAAACACTATCTTTCTCCCTTCATTTCCAAGGATAAAGATTTTGTATGAAAAAGGGCGGGACATAGCTGATCGCAACTAAATTTTATAAGACCTTTATTATGTACCTACCTATGATCCACAATATAGATATTGATTGATTGACTGATTGATTAATTGATAGTTTGTTTGATTGATTGATTGATAGATTGATTGATTGATTAATCGGTCTTACCTCTGGCACCCATCGTGTGGAGACCAGCGGTCATCAAGCATGCGGCCGACGTGACTCATAAACCATTTGAGCCGTGCAGCCTTTTTGCCTAATATCTACAATTCCTGCTTTGCGGCGCAACCTAATGTTCCGTACTCTGTCTATCTTTATAACCACAACAAATGTAAATTAGGATATACCTACTAGTTTAATTCAATAAAATTAATTCTTAAATGTTAACCTTTTATTTACCTGTTTTTTTTTTGCTCGATATGGGCTTGCTCTTGACTCTAGTCTTGGTCAGAGATGAAGAAGTCTACGATGGAGCGAGCTTACCCGGAAGTAGCCTTTTCACTCTAACTTTGAAAGATTAGGGTTTTAGGCATTCGGAAACACAGACGTAGGCAAAGAGTGATTGTCTTTCTTTAAACATGCGTAAATTTCCAATAGAACCAATTACTGAAGACTCGATCAAAAAACAATACAAAAGTCAAATTGAACGACCCGAAGGCACCCAGAAATGGGTGCTGGACGGTTAAAAGAAATATCTTTATTAAAAAGCTTTGTTTTGTAATTAGGGGGGCGTCCGGCTCCGGCGAATCATTAGCGTAATAGCGTTAATGGGAAGCCTCCACTAGAGGTGGGACGAGACGAAAAAAGATCGATAGTTTTTATTTTTCTTAAAAAATGTACTCTACTAAAGTTTCTGAATTGTTCATGATACTATAGTGTAATATATTTAAGTTGTCCTGCGCATTTTTGTTAATATTTTTTTTAATGTAATTCTAAATGAAATATTTAATGCTTCCTACGAGACAGGCCTAGCCTAGTGCAGGAAGATTTTGATAACCTTATTTGTGAAAATAAACGTTCTTGTAAACTTATCACACTTAGTAGTTTTATCTTATTATTATTTTATTCTCTTTCTTAATCATCTATCTATATAATAGAAAGTTCTATGTAAGTTCATTTGTGGTTATCATTCCAGAAGTGGATCGTGACTGACGTTTAAATAAATAAAAGAGGTAAAAGCGACAGACTGCGTGAAACTCAGACGATAGTCATTATGATTTTCTGATAGATCTTGGAATTTAAAATGTTTTTTGGAAAAGAGGGCTCACTCTATTCAACCAAACAAACAAACTCCGCTTATACTATTACGATAGATTCTCCTGTAGGTATAGTTGGATTCGATTAATAAATGAACTGACTTCACGCACTGTAAATGCCATGACGATGGTGCAGTTGGTTTTAAACTGAAACCTAAATATATTTTATGGGTAATTGAAATAGTGGTCCTATTTAAATATTCATGAAATTAATCCCTAGTGAAAAATGTAATAACCTTTTTGTTTTTTGTTTTGTGTATTTGTTAATTTATTGTAAGTTTAGTGTAGTTATTGCTTTAAAGAAAATCGTTTTTCGGGTTATGAATATGTCACCAATATGTATAAAATAAAAATTCAATATCGACATCGATAAAATTTACCTGAGCTCACTAATCCAGCGTATCTCACTTAACAAAAAAGTGCCAAGGCTTTCGTGAATTTTCGTCGAAAAAGAAAGAAAACGCGATAATTCCTCGTAATGAATATTTAATTATTGTTTTCGTTTTTTTTTAACGTTTTATCGTAAATTAAACGCAATTATTTCATTGGTTTACACGTTTTTCTACTCCGTCTGAGATTAGTTTACGTTGTTTCTTAATGTGTTTGTTTTAATAGGAATTTAGTGTTATGTCGGAATGCTATTAGCCGGGAATTAAGTAAAAGTTAACTTCTCTCCGGAACGCGAATAAAATTGGGTGTTTTTTTGCAAGTAACATAAATAATCTTGTTTTGTATAGTATTACCTACTTTCATCAAAATCTTATGCATTCTTTAAGTATTGGACAACTAGATTATCATAAATAGTGCCTAAGCCCAGTGAAAATATTCACGATGCGTTTAAATTTGAACACACAAAACCATTACCTACAATGCTAATTTATAAAATTCATCCGTTACTTCTGAGTGTCTGAGCGAGTGAGTTGACAGAACGCTCTGCCGAAACTATAGTTCGTTGGAATCAAATATTTGATAATAATATGTGTCAACTTGGCATAGTTCCTTGGAGCCTTGGTGAGCGATTCACCGCGGCCCTGGAACGCGGGAATTAGAAGAAAAACGGATAGGTATTAGTCAGTAAGAGACTAACACGTTCTTCGCGATTCACGATTTTCCATCAACAAAAAACTTTTTACAAAAAAATACCACCGACTTCCAGAAAAAAAAAACACTACAAATACAAAATAACTTTAATTTCGGAAGTCGGTGTTTTTGTTAGTTTCTTCGTATTTTGACACCGACTTCCGAAATTAAAGTTTTTTTTTAGTTTGTAGAGTTTTTTTTTCTGGAAGTCGGTTGTATTTTTTTGTAAAATGTTTTTATTATTCACTTTTTAGTGGTACCCCACACCTAACAATACCACTGCCACTTCGCAGAAAAGCTTCAGCACCACTTCGCAGAAAAGCGAAATACGCAATTTCGATTACTTGGATGACATAAAACTATCATCCAAGTAGACGAATTCCAGCTATTTCGATTTAAAATCCAAAGTTCGTAACCGATTTTCATAAAATTTAAATGGGACCAATCTGCAAGTTGAAAGTATATCCTTTCAGATAAAACGATAAGAATTTTTCAAATCGGTTCATAATTGTCGGAGTTATGAGGTAACAAACATTTAAAAAAAAACGTACAACCGAATTGAGAACCTCCTCCTTTTTGGGAAGTCGGTTAAAAAGGAAAGAACGGGATATGCGCGTACAAAGCCGCGAGCAAAAGCTATAGTACTACATAAAAAGTGTTTGAAGTTGTAAAGCGATAGCTATCAGGTTTTTTCCAAATACTTTCTTATCAACCGCATGTCATAAAAAAGATTGTTATTGAAACAAGCACTGAATTTAAAGTCAAAGACCCTGAAAAAACTCTTACTAAAATTTTCCATGCAATTCAACAGAACTCCACTAACAATTTCCTTTTTACAAAAACTATAACAATAAACTCTAGAAGTAAATGCAAATCCTCTTTAACTAGAAAGGCAATAACCAATAATTTCTAGAATGCTCCGATTACTGTCTACCCCCGATACTGCATAGCTCGATAATGACTGAACGACTCGCTTAATGTATTCCGTCTAGACGGGAATCTATGCACTGTATACAAGATGAGGTTTTCAACGAGGTTCAGTGTGGTAAGCGTGGTATGTTGCATTTGAATGCTCACGTTTTGTTTTTATCTACCAATGATACGTCTAGAAAGGCAAGGAGCTTGTGGCTAAATAATAACGGCCCTGCATCTTGGGGCTTCTTGTTGTTTTTCTCATTGCTGCCACTTTGGCGAAGTTGTCAACAGCCTCGGACACAACGGCCTGTCATGCAGCCGTAGAGCGTCACGCGAATATTAACGACATCATCAGACAACTTTTCAGCGTCGGCGTTCCGGCTGTATTAGAACACAACGGCAGAAAATTGCCATCGACCGAGAGACCGGACGGCATATCGTTATTTCCTTGGAAGGTGGTTAGGTTACTAGTGTGGGACGCAACTTGTGCCGATACTCTTGCGCCATCCCATCTGCCTAGCCCTTGGTGCTGTGCTGGTGCTGTCAACAATCGATATTTAATAGTTCGATAATGGCTGAACGACTCGCTAAATGTATTCTGTCTAAAAGGAATTTATGCACTGTATAAATGAGTTAGTTTGGTAAGCGTGGTACAGTTGCACATAAATACTCTTGTTTTGTTTCCTGTCCTTGGAAAGCAGGTTAAGCCTTTGATCCCGGATGCCATTTGTAGATCTTTGTCTGTCTTTACATATTTTCTAGCTTGAGACAAACTCAAGCTAGAAAATATGACACTCGTCTTGCCAGTTGAAGTACTGTTTTGCTCAGTGACTGGGTTGTGAAGGTAAGATAGGTAGACCATCCAAGTAAAAACTGGTTTTCAGCTGAACCTAGTTTGACTGGAAGCCGAACCCAATATCAGTGGAAACAAAGCTAGGCAGCTGTGTGCTAAAATATACCTACATAAACTAGCTGCCCCTTGCGTACTTCGTTGGGCGGTATTTTGCGGGCTAATATGTATGTATTTATAGCCTATGACACTCCCAGATAACGCAGCTTTCTATTGGTAAAAGAATTTTCAAGCTCGGTTCAGTAGAACCAGAGATTAACCCCTCTTTTTAACCGACTTCCCAAAAAGGAGGAGGTTATCAATTCGGTTGTATGTTATTATTTTTTTTTTTTTTTTATGTTTGTTACCACATAACTCCGACAATTATAAACCGATTTGAAAAAAAATTGTTTTATCTGAAAGGATATACTTGCAGATTGGTCCCATTTAAATCATATCAAAATCGGTTACGATCTTTGGATTTTAAATCGAAATCGCTGGAATTTGACTATTTAGATGATTCTTTGATAATCGAAATTGCGTATTTTGCTATTCTGCGATTTTGTAGTGGTGTTGTTAGGTGTAGAGCACCACTAAAAAGTGAAAAATAAAAAACTTTTTACAAAAAAATACTACAAAAACACCGACTTCCGAATTTAAAGTTATTTTTTACTTTGTAGTGTTTTTTTTTTAGAAGTCGGTTGTATTTTATTTGTAAAAAGTTTTTATAGATGGGCAATCATCAAATGACTCCTCCTGCTCTGGGCAGAGCAGAAGGGAGTGTCAGACTCTTACTGACCAAAAACCCATCTGTTTTCGTCCTAGTGCCCTTTGCGTTCCTGGGCCGCGGTGACTTTTTTGAACAAATTCCACAACTCTGGCAGAGAGATTACCCCCTCACAAACTTTACCTCTTTATAATATTAGTATACCTACCTAGATAAAATATTGATTGTTTTTTTTCATCAAAAATCTTCGTTGATATAACTACTGCGATCACTCACCCTGTAGAAGTTCAACAATATCATCCGATACATTAATGCTCGGTTCCGATGTTCGTTTGTATTTCTGTATTTTGAGAACGACGTCTAGACACGTATGGGAAAGTTTATTTATTTATTTAAAGAAATAAGCATGAAAATGAATGGTGTCCCCATACAGTGTTATCGACCGTGAAAATTATTATTGTTGACCTTTGGCAACATGGATCAACGACCGATGAAAAACGTTTGTGTGAATTTGGAAATAGGGTTCAGAAAACTGCATACATAGGAATCGTGAAGCTAGATTCAAAGTTGAATGTCAGATTAAAATAGTTAAAAAAAAAAAACAGTGAGTTTAATAATAAATTAGAAGCCAGAGTTCTTCCAGGAGATCACGTCCTTGGGGTCGCTACTGCCCAACAGTTCACCACAAAACTGTCCTGCGGATAAACAGGATATTAGATGAAAACCGCAAATCTACACGAATTTAACGTTATATAAATAGTGTACAATTTGTGATTACAAACATAGTTGAAAAATAGAGAAGTGACACGCTTATGAAGTTATTGTTCCAGTTCCAACCTTGTCACGCAAAGCGTAATTTTTATTGGATGGCGCAAAATAAATTCACTATAGGTAGTGTGCTCTGTTCATCATAGAATTTATCGTACTTTTTTATATTTTCTTAATGTCGATTTCTAAATTTTAAGAAACTAGCTGACCCGCGCGACTTCGTCTGCGTCACATTTTCCATTACTGCTCCGCTCCTATTTGTCTTAGCGTGATAATTTATAGCCTATAACCTTCCTCGATAAATGGGCTATCTAACACTGAAATAATTTTTCAAATCGGACCAGTAGTTCCTGAGATTAGCGCGTTCAACCAAACAAACAAACAAACAAACAAACTCTTCTGCTTTATAATATTAGTATAGAAGTATAGATGTAAAAGTAAATATTCACTTATGTTCTTGTTGTTTAAATTAGTGTTGCCATATCACAGTTACTCATATAGAGGTTTTAGATAAACCGGCCAAGTACTTTGGGTTTTTTTGAGATTCTGGCTTATTATAAATTTAGTTTTACTTTTATTTTTTGTTGTTTTAGCGGCAATATAAATACACAATCTGTGAAATTTCCAACCGTCTACCTAGTAGTAGGTACAGAAGCAAAAAAAATGAATTGATTAAAATACTATTCCATACTGATGTTTACAGTTTGTAAAGTATTGCATGAGATCAACAATTCAATTAGGTAGTTGCCTGGGGCGCGAGTTGTCAATGCTGACGGTCAACCACAACAACTAGCAAATTTGTTCATTCTTACCGCTAGGGTTTAGATAAAAACATAAAAATAATTGAAGAAAAGTTAAAATACCGATTTGTAATTTTTTTTAAATATAAAAACCGGATCGTGAGCCTAGTTTAAGAGTCCTATTACACTTTTTAGCGAAATTCATGATTTTTGACGCTGTAATTTTCAGCAGCAGTAAGATATTTTAATTATTTGATCATGAATAACGATAGTGCCAGTCTCTTTCTTGTAAGTTAGAGTTACACATTTTCATTTTTCTTTTCGTGTAATTTACTATAAATATTTTACGAACTCAGTTTGCAAGAAAAAATGTCGGCGATGGAACTTTGACGGTCAAATTCACATTGTTACAATCAATTCTTTTAAAAGCTGAAATTACTAAAAGGTAAGTTGAATGTTTTACTTGTTTATTGGAGTTCTATAATTTCTATAAATTCCTTGAGTTTTCAGGGAATAAAACGTAATGAAAGCCAAATTTAAGCCAGAAATGTCTTGATTCAGCGTCCATTATATTCCAAATAAAAACAATTTTATCAAATAAATTAACATGATATAAAATTTCAATCTACAATGAATACGTTTCATTAGTTTTCGTTTGTCAATATAATAAAACAAAAATACAATAAATAAAATTAAAGTACTATATATTCTGCGTCAATTCAGCGCGCGCGCTCCTCAGTCTCGCGCGAGCGCCCAAATAAACTATAATCCTATTCAGACTAGTTAGTATCAAAATTGTTTCGCGGACTATAGATGTACTCCCAACGCAGACCAATGTAACTTCGTTTATTGCAAACGAGCATTCACGATTCGTAATAGGACTCTTAATGCGTGATTTTTGTTGCTGACGCAAACCAATTTGACACCAACCTCATCTTATTTAAATTGACAGAAAAAACTAACGTTTTAGAGTGTTATTTTAACCTATTTTTACAAAATAAATATCATTTGACATTTGAAAGTTATTTTCCATACAGCAAACATACAATAATGTAAATTCATCCAGCATCTGTTTTCTGTTTACTTGCTTATGATAGGTAACCTTTGACATTGACATTCACACAAAGTAATTTGCGAATGTCGGGGTGAGAGATGTCTCGGTGTCTCGCTCCTCACATCACGTTGTTTCGACAGACAAAACTAATATAGGTACATACTACATAGCCAAATTTTATCTGGCTTCAGTTACATAGAATTTCGTGGTTCAGATTTATTTATTTAATTCTTTGCGCACACAATATTACTGAGGCATTTTCTACCAGCTTCTGACTGTTTTTTTTTTTTTTTTGGTAAATCATCAAATAATTCCTTCCGGTCTGAGCGAATCGGAATAGAGTAGTCAAACTAAATCTGACTGACTAAAACCCATCCGTATTTTTAATGCCCCTTGCATTCCAGAACTGCGGTGACTCTTATGAATAAATGCCTCAACAGCTTTTGAGTGATGTGGAGACTAATCTTCTCGAAGTAACTTGTAGTATGAACTTGTCGTACTTGTATTTGAAATTATAAAGTGTTAATAAAAAGACTAAAAGTTAAGTAACTTCTATACCACCCTTTAAACTGGAAATACTAAGTATATACCAAATATCAAATTGCTACTTTCAGTTACTCTAAGCTTTTTACTTTGAAACCTATATCAGTTGTTTCATTTAATCAATTGGAGTATGCCAATATACCACCTATAGTGTTGCTTTCCTGAATACGTTTGTACCCGATGCAGTATTTAGAGTGGATTCAAACAGTACCAAATAGCGGTGCAGCACAAGGGTTCTATTGGCGCTATGTATAGTGTATAGATACGCTTGTGTTGTTTAGAATATCGTGGGTTCCAAGATAGGGGATTCAATACTCTAGCGGCTAGAGGTGTATAGGCTAGAGTCTAACCTACACACGTTGTGTTGCAGCAAGATACAAACACAATGCTATTTAAGTCGTCTTACAAAGGCGGCCCACTTAATGGCACCGTGTATAATGGCACTTTTATTTAAGAGGTCGATATCTGAAGGTATTGTACCTTCTTTATGGAAGTCTGCTTTTATATCACCAATCCATAAGAAGGGTGCTAAAGACAAAATTGAAAATTACAGGCCGATTTCAAAGCTCTGTCTGCTAGCTAAAGTATTGGAACGCATAGTTTACACTCAGTTGTACAGCAGTATGGTTTCTAACTTTTCTCCTCAACAACATGGATTTCTCAAAGGAAGGTCTACAGTCTCTAACTTAGTTCTGTTCACAGATTATGTTGCTGAGCATATGGATGATGGATCCCAGGTCGATGCAATCTATACTGATTACAGTAAGGCTTTCGATAGGATCGACCATGACACTCTACTGAGGAAGCTTTTCGACTTGGGCATTAGAGGGGACCTATATAGATGGTTTTCCTCTTACGTGCAAAATAGGACACAAGCGGTGGTTCTCAATGGCTTTATGTCTTCTTGGACAACCATTCCTTCTGGTGTGCCCCAGGGATCCCTACTGGGGCCGTTATTATTTGTACTTTTTATTAATGATATCGGCGAGTGCTTCAAACATTCTAAATACCTAATGTTTGCAGATGACATGAAAATCTATATTTCAGTTAAGAGCTTAAATGACGCTAGATTTTTGCAGGCGGACATATCTAGATTAGAAAATTATTGTAGAATAAATAATTTAGATCTTAATATAGCAAAATGCTTAGTTATGACCTTTACCCGTAAGAACCTTCCAATCATATTCGACTACTCCATTGCAAATGAGCCTTTAACTCGAACTCATGTCACTAGAGATCTCGGTATTCTTCTGGATAATAAGCTCACCTTTGAGTGTCATGTCGACCACATCGCCAAAAAAGCTTCTAAAGCCTTGGGTTTCATCATCCGTAATGCAGGTTCTTTCAATAAAATGAAAACATTAAAAATTCTTTACTGTGCTTACGTCCGCAGTCATCTCGAATATGGTAGTCAAGTTTGGAATCCGAAATATGCAGTGCACTCAGACAGGTTGGAACGAATACAAAGAAAATTCACCAGATACTTGAATTACAAATTTAAAATCCCTTATTTGAGTTATAACGATAGATGCGCCCGTTTCCACTTACTTCCACTTGTAACTCGGAGGAATATATCTGACATACGTTTCCTAGTGAAAATAGCACAATCTAAGATTGAATGTCCTGAACTTCTTTCCAAGCTGTCTCTGAACGTTCCTCCCCGACATTCTCGCTTAAGAAATCTTCTCCATACTCCTTACGCTCGCACAATTCACCGTGGCAACTCTTACATGATTCGCTCAGCAAAAGCATTCAACAAAATTGTTAAAGATGAACAGCTTTCAATAGATTTGTTTGCAAACAGCTTAGCAACCATTAGTTCTGTCTTATCCAAACATTATATGAGTTCTGTTATTTCATAACAGTGGTTGCATATTTCCCTACGCAGGTACTCACTTTTTATGCTAAACTTAGTAGTAGTAATAGTTAATTAATTTTGCAACTGTACAACAATACCTACTCTTTTGTTAACTGTGGAGGCTTGTAAATGGCTTGTTGTGAATTAGCTTACTATTAACCCCCCATTAATAGCTGTAAGCCACCCTAACATAATAAAATAAAATAAAATAAAAAATAAAATAAAATATATATATAACAGAAAGTTTACCTTCCATAGATAGTCAGTGAAAAACTTATAGTAGGTTCTGTTATAAACAAAAAGTTAAGAACTGCGAGTTTATCTTTACAATAATTATTTATAGAGCCTCTTCTAAAAGAAAATTACCATAGCTCAACATTATTTCAGATGGCAACACTTACAGAAGCGTTAATCTTGGATGGATGAAGTAATAGTTCATAAATCCAAGATTAACGCTTCTGTAAAACTTTTCCTTGACTTCCGTAACTTCCACATAATCTTCGAAACTATGCCTTAATACCAAAGTTCCATATATGCAAATAGGCGATAATCCAAGGTGACGGCAGTCCCGAACTATTTGCTCGCACACAAACAGGAGATACAACGTAGTGATGCTAAACATTACCTTTGCTTGTGGACCGGAACACGCGCAGTCGACAAACAGCCTCAGCGCAGAAGCCAATAGTAGCAAATATTTGAGTGATTGCCTACATATAGAAGGATATTATGCCGATTCTGCGTTCCACGAACTGTTAATACCCGGTATTGACAAACACCGCCATCGATGTTTTCAGTAAATCTGAATGCTCGTGTGTGAAGCAATTTTTGGAGGTTTTTGTGGAGTGTTGCGAAACTACTGTTCGTAGAAAGCTGAAATTTGGCATGAAACCTCCCTGCACTCCGTAGGAGAGCACTAAGAGAGGATTTCCTACGAAACGGATTCCAGATTCAAAGCATTCATTTCAAACTAGCTGACCCGCGCAACTTCGTTTGCGTCACATTATCCATTACTGCTCCGCTCCTATTTGTCTTAGCGTGATGATATAATTATAGTCTATAACCTTCCTCAATAAATGGGCTATCTAACACTGAAATAATTTTTCATATCGGACCAGTAGTTCTTGAGATTACCCCCTACATACAAACTTACAAATATTAGTATAGATAAACCATTTACAGGCATTTTTGAAATGTCAAGGTCGGTCAGTCAAAACATGAGGCTATTTGCACGTTCCAAAGCGTAGATCTCTACGGAGAAGAACGTGCAAGAAACTCCACGGAAAAACATAGGTAGGTATGCGTGTAAGATGTGGGCAAAAGCTAATCTTACTATATTATTATGATAATCTATTTATTAAACAGTGATAAGAAAATTCACATACATTTAAATTCTCAATGGATATTTTTCTTTTTCTGTGTTCATGTCGCTTAATGGATTTTAATTCCGAAAGACTGAGAATTTATTTATTTTTAATGCACAGCGTACTGTACTGTTCATAGTACAGTCTTGGACAATCAGTTGTTAAATACTGTACTCCTAACTGTATAAAGTATAGGTATATAAATATAAAGCCTTAAACAAAGATAAAAATAGAAGTTTAATTAATTAATTTTACTTTATCCATCATAACGGTTCTAACACACGCTAGCAAACTATCTTAGCGTAATAAATCGATGTTTTAAATTATTTCAAGAGTTGTGTATGTGCAGCGAAAATGGTGCAGCTATCGGCAATCTTCGCCACAATAGTTCAAACACTCCCTAAGAATAGTTTCCGTCATGAAAATAATTATGTTTACAATATATTTTTTGCATTTTTCATATATTTGCCAAGATGCAGCGTTCTGGAAAACTTCTCGTGGCAAATTGCAGTGCAAGTCGGCTGGTGCAAATATTTAAATTGTAGAGTGGGATTGGTTTGCCTTCTACGTATTCAAACGTTGTGTTTACACCGAGAAATAAAAATTCTTAGTGATTCGCTACTCAGCCGGGAGATCCCAAGTCTAAATCTCAAAGAAAATTTCTCATGGAAAATATTGGCTCAGCTTGTTCGTGCTGAATGAGACCAATTGCCAAGTATATTTTCAGTTGGTTCAGGTACTGCATAATGTTGTTTATTGGACCGTGATGAGGCGTGAAAGCTTTCGATCCGTTCGTGATTAATGTCGAAAAACGTTTTAAATGCCTCGATAAAAGCGATGATTTATACGAATCGGAGTGTTTTCCACGTACAGTAATAATAGTATTTATCGTATTTATTTCGATTAAATTTTATTGCTTTTCTGATATTGAGTTTGGATTAACTTTTACGGCGTGTTTTACCCGTCGAAAAGCGAATGCTGGAGGCATTTCAGACGGTCGATTCTGTTGACATCTCACCGTGTTCACTTAGGTGGAGTGAACGACAAGTGAGCTGTCATTCCATCTTGTTAGTATGGTTTGACAGCTCACTTGTCGTTCACTTCGCCTAAGGGTTTACTTCGACATGTTTACAGAATCGCACTGCTGTTGTTACTTAAGACTTCATAATTTGCATGATGTTGGTTGTTATTTTTTTTTATTTTGTAGGCAGTACTCGCTTCCGGAAATTGTTTTTTTTTATAAGAAGTTATTTATAAGGGGTCACTTAATTTATGTGTTAATTAAGACAAGTATATTTCTTTGAGCTGCATATCTGGCCGCGTCGTTTGCATTTCATCTTAATAAAATGTATCCTTCATAAACTCATTGAACTTCTTTTTTTATGCATCTGATAATTATCTGGTATGACATAATTATGACGTCTACCTAAACTAGACTCGGTGTGAATGAATATTGCCCAAATTTGCTGACAGGTTTACTAGCATAGTAATATATTTTTCGTCACCGTATATTCTGTACCGCTCCTGGGCGAAGGCCTTTTCCATCCCCCTTTCGTTCGTGCTTCCCTGGTACTCTGAGTCAGTGAGACATGATCGTGGTCGATTTTACCGAGATTTGAGATAGGTTTTTGATGGGTTTGTGTTTTTTTCTAGGTCAGAGGTGACAGAGACGAAGTTGACGATGGAGTTAGCCTACGGAGAAGAAGCCTGTTCAATCTATCTTTGAAAACATTTTGAAAGCGTTCCGAAACACAGACGCAGGTAGATAGTTCCACTCCTTTGCTATGCATATTTTGAAAGACGTTTGGAAACGCTTTGTGCAAATCGGTGGAATGGCAACGAGGTAGGAATAGTAACTTGCAGTGCATCTAGATTTCCGATGGTAGAAGGGGCCTGTGGGATGAGGTCGAGGAATTTATAGTTGTAATAAATTTCTAGACAGATATTATAGTTCAAATGCAGTACAACACATCAATTGTCTTCAAACAGCTGACAATTTCATGAACGCGCGAAAAGTTTTGAAAACAGAGAGCAATTTTAATGACGCTTGTCACAACGCAAGGCGGCGTGTGGACATCAATTTTAAGCCTTCTACATTATTTCGTTACTTTCAGAAGTTATTCTTACCTCCCGCCGCATCCCGTGTCCCAAGGACAGAGGCAATCTGCGGCCGCTCCTCATTAATGACCAGCTCAGCCTGCTCGCTGTACACTGAGTGGACTGTGGAGATGCAGGTAAGCCTTAGCTGGCCGCGCTCGAAGCTGTCTGGCCGCACCATGAAAGACAGCTGGCTTATTGATGCCACCTGGAATGACAAAAGACGGTATTTCCTGACGATAGTGACGCGATGTGTGGAGATTAAGAGCGAGGACGTTTAGTCAATGGATTTTGAAACTGATCGTTTGTAAGTTTCAAGCGATTTTTTTTTTCTTAAATGTTTATACTACACCGTAGCAACTTAAATATATCACAGTGAAGAGAAGTTTATGTACAAAGGCGAGCATAAGTCAAAGTTGAGTGTTCTCTCAGCTCAGAAACTTTGAGTAATAGAGTGAGAGCACAATAGAGAGTATGTATTAATTAATTAGTATATAATTATTTAAAAATACCTACTATACAATTACCACTTCCGTAGTGTTTTTTTCAACTATACAAGGTTCGTAGTCTGGTTAAATCATACAAGTAGTCTGAACTCATTTTATACTTAGTATGAAACAGAAATAACGCGAAATATGAAATAGTTTCATCGTACTTATGACCAACGCATACTTTTATGTATGCATAAAATACTGTATACAGTGTGAGTCTTTATAATGTGCACATACGAAAATAAGGGAAACTATACCTAATTTTATCGATGGAAAATCTATCGCAATGAAACAATCTCCATAATGATCGGAAGTAAGTAGCCACAAAATATTGTTAAAAAACTACCTTCAATTGAAAATAATCATGTTTTTTTAGCAAGAATCTGTTTTCTATTCAACTATTTTTACAGCAATCGTAAAATTGCTCAAAAAGACGCCTTGATTACCTACCTTTTTTATTAATAGTTATTTTTTTCTAAATAAAAAATGACGCACCTTATTGGAAGTCTCTGCGGTGGGCATTGGATCTGTGGCGTCCTCATCCATCGAACTGTCGTGATGCCTGGGCGATGGCAACACTACAGTATCTTGACTTGGCAATAGTTCCCCCTCCTGTCAACAGAATATCATGCTGATTTACTTTCAGACATATGGGAACAACATGGAGCAATAACAAATTGGCCCTCAGTGCATGAGTGCAAGAGTACAGTCATGCACTGAGGGCCAATCTACTATTTTTTAAACGACATTCACATTAGCATTTCAGTCGCAAACTGAAAAAAAAAGTTAATTTTCATACATTTTTGTCAGATTGCAATTTCTTTGAGCTGCATATCTGGCCGCATCGTTTGCATTTCATCTCAATAAATGTAACCTTCATAAATCTTATTGAACTTAATTCCTTCTTTTTTATGCGTCAGATAATTATCGGATAAAACATAATTATGACGTCTACATAAATTAGACTCGGTGTGATTGAATACTGACCAAATTTGCTCACAGATTTACCAACATTGGAACATATTTTTAGTCACCGTTTTCTGTACCTACCAAAAAAAAACCTTAAGTTTCGTACATTTTTGACAGATTGCAATTGAGATGGGAATCCGAACGTTTGAAAATTAGTAGAATTGGTACTCTGTCAACATAGTACTGCAGTGGGTCCCCTCACATATTGGCCTGAAGGGAAATGAGGAGGCAGATAGGTTAGCAAAAATAGGGTCAATTTCGGGTGTTCAAATTTATATTCTTCCGTTTTATACGGAAATATTGCGTAAATTTAAAAAATATTGTTATAATAAATGGAAAGATCACTTTAATGAACTATCAGAACTAAAAGGTGTATGGTACAAAATCATACAAAACGAGCCTCCTCATATCCCCTGGTTTGATAGCAATACCATAAGCCGAGGTACTGTTGTAACTGCTCATCGGGTTCGTTCGGGACACATGCCATTAAGAGCCTTTGCGTACCTTATGAAAAAAGTAAGTTCACCCAATTGCGAGGTTTGTGGTAAAAGAGAAGATGTACAACATCTCTTGATGGAATGCGTCAAGAACGAATCTGAGAGAAATCAAGTTATTAGGAAGTTAGGTATAAATAGGTTAGATTTAGGCATATTTTATAGTTTTTTATCTCGACCTTTGTCCCGAGAAGCTAAATTGATTTACTCGTTAGTTAATATTTAAAATTTTTGTATAGCTTAGTTTTTTTGTTTGTTATGCAAGATAAGTTTATGATGGGGCTGACATGAACTGAGTTCAAAAGTCCCTTAAAATAAAGATTAAAAAAAAAAAAAAAAATTGGTACTCTCACGTAGATTTTTGTCTTGACACATCGTGGTACGTGATTTGAGAAGGTGAGTTTATTCAACGGTTGACCTCTTCCTCAAAGTAAGACCAACCTAGTTTGGTAGGTTTGCTCCAAAATTAACTAGGTTAGCTTTTTGCAGTTCGCTACCAGACATTACCTTTTACAATAAAAAAAAAAGGCAATGCTAACAAAAAAAAATAAAAAATAATAGTCAAGCAAAAACAATAATGTTTGTTTACAGCTCAAGAACCGTTGCCAAAATACTACGATTTCACCCTCCATAATGAATATGTTCACGGCAGCGAAACGATTCGGGGGTGTGCAGGGCGCTACGTCACATCATTAATCAATGTCAAAAACCAATTAGAGAGTAATATTTGTTGTGAAGCTTTCTGTTTTCTATAGAAAATATCAATTTTGGTAACCTCTAGCCGATTGTACGATAAATTCGAGTTGTTTTAGGATGGATTTATTGAGGTTCCACAATTAAGGTTTTTACTCAAGGGATTTGCTCGCTATTTCATTGGCAGCTCTATTTCTGTCTCTTCGTAGGTGTCATCAAAGGCAACTGAGGGATTATGGCAGACAGATTGGCAGTAGCATCCGTTTTTGAGGTTGTACCAACATTTAGCGAACGCTAATCCTGTTGCCAAGTGGTATTTTACGAGGTACTCCCACGCTGTTTCGTGGTATTTGATAAGTGATAAAGTTTGACCTAGCAACAGCCTCACTTGTTATTTTATTTTAAAATTGTTGGAAAACATATTTAAGAGCGTTTTATCCCAAAGGTGCTCTCAGAGTACGCTATAATATAATTATAGCATTATAACTCATAGCACCACAATATCGCGCGCCATACGATTATTAACATAGTACAGTAAAGTGTGAACGAGTCCATAACAATGTATGGTACGCGATATTGTTGTACTATGAGCTATATACTATATGCTATTATATTATAGCTTAGTCTGAAAGCAGCTTTACGGAATATCATATAAGCTGGTAAGTCCCTATTCTTGGAAATTGATTAATAATTATGTAACTGTCAGCTAAACTGACAATTAAATCAATCATAAACAAACGAAAACTGTCTATGGTCTCCAAAGTAATTACGCTGCCGCTGTACAGTCGTCTTACAAATTACCAAAAAAAAATGTTAACAAATATAAAAACTTATTTTATTATCCACGTAAGCTCTTCATCTCCAAATGTTCATTATTATTTCATGTAATTTCAAGTATTTCTTAATGAGCTCTCTCAAGATGAAAGATTTTCTGGCATAGAACAGCGAGTACCTAAGTATTAATTATGTAGATCTTTGATATTCTGTGAAAATATAATATTAAATGCTGTATGTATCGTCGGAGGATAGGATAATCTTAGTACAGAGGATTACAGGTAATTATTATTTACTAATTCTTTTTTATTTTCACTACACGTTTTAAAACGTTGTAGTGACCATTATTGGTAATCTCTACAATGGTCCATATTTCATGCTTGACTTTTTTATATTTTTGGCCAGTGTGAAAATAAAATCAACTGGTATAAAAAAAGAACTTAAACTAAAAAGTGTCGATTTACTTGTGGCCAGTGACAGGCGTGAACAAAATATTCGCTCACAAAAAAAAAAACCACAATGTTCAACCCCAAGAATTTTTTTGTCGAGTCATTCAAAGGGGAATTCCTGTCCACATTTTTTGGTATAATGTGTTAAAATATTTCCTACCTGTATGGTGTCGACAAAGGGCCCAAACGCCTTCCATGGACTGAATATGATATTGTTGTGGTCATCGACAGGAGTGACTGTACTTCTATAGTTGTGGGGGGCATCGATTGATACCACAGGACTTGGTAGTATCCGCTGCTGGATTATAGGCTTGCCTTGGATCTGTGGAAAAAAATGTTTTTAAATATGGTTTAATAATGATTATTATTTTTGTTGAGAAAATTGGTATGTCAAAGAAATAAAAACTCAGTTTTTAAATATAGGTATGTCGAGATTAAAGCCTCTTTGGCTTCGCACAGAACATCTTATGTTGTATGTATACGCAAAAGTTTTTGTATTATTTTTTATACTCTTCAAATTTCTGAACCCAAAAAGCTCAGCACAATATCAGCAAAACGGAAATTTTACCACGGAAATAAATATTACGTAGTAAGTATTTTAAAATGAATTAGGTCAAAGCAGTCAGTGTGACTGGAATAAAGTAGGCAGATGTTATTTTTGGAAGATGGCTGCGTGATCAGCTGCTATTGGCGGGAGTTACAGGAAAACGTTATAAATATTCCATCTGAACGTTTTTAATCGTTTGCAACGAAGTTCTCGGAGAATATTAAAAAGGCTTTTGCTGTAAATCATTACATTCAATTATTGGAAATAATTTATCGATAGTGGAAATTCTGGATGATGGCTTTTGTGGAGAAAAAAAAAACTGAAATGATTTTTTAACCACTTCCTAATTAAGATATTTTCATGAAACTGTGTATTCAATACTTTGTTTTTTTTTGTCTCTAGGTATATCTACCTATTTACAAAAAATATACCCTTGAGGAACTCCTGCTTCGACAGCCATGAGGGCAGAGGAGCAGCCGTCAACGACTACTTGGATCGCCCGTTCACTAAGGAATTCTGATATCCAGCTACAAGAAGCAACATAAGAAGACAAAACAATTCCCGACCACCGTAGGCGCGGGCCTGCGGACGGCGAGCGTTGGGTGGCTCACTGTCCGGTCAGAACCAGGCCCGGGTCGACGACGGCGCGTTGTGTTCCACGTGCGCCTCAAAGAGATGTCAGCATAGTAGACGGGGCCCGCTAAGGCCAGTGCCTGCCAGGGCTGAGGAATTTGTTTGAAAGAGTCACCGCGGCCCTGGAACGCAAAGGGCACTAAGAGGAACACGGATGGGTTTTAGTCAGTAAGAACCCAAAGTGGAAGTTGTCATTTTTGATAATTACCCATCCATACAAAAATGCTACAAAAATCAGTTGGGATGCCATAAGCAGGAGGCTTGCTGAGTAGACTTGCGTACCAGACCCTATGAAGTACCTACCTCCCAATCAAAATAATTTAATCAGATTTTAGAATCCCCCGTTGCTCGTTTCAACAGAGTGCAAACTATGTAATATTAAGTATCTATAAGTATAACCGCTATCGTCTAACAAAAAATATTAAAGAAAAGTTTGCTAGTTTTAATTAAGTATCAAGTTGACGTTACGGCCGAACACACTTCGCCCAGCGTCCTTTGCGTAGTTTTAAATTAAAACTTTGTTCAATAAGTAGTTATAGAAGAATTAATTGGTTCAAACTTGTTATAATATACAGAAGCGTCAGTCAGCGTTACTAATGGCTCAGTTTTAATTATGGTTTCAAAGTTTCACCTTTGTTTTTGGGTAGAGGTAGGTAGAGGGCGTTTTAGCTTGAATGTTATTTGAGATTATTTTAAGGACGTCTGGCAAAGCTGTTTTGAAGGTGATAGATTTGAACAATGTTTTAGACACAATGTTAAAGGTGGGACTTTAAAATCTTTAGTAAATTTTGCAATTACTCTGTACTATGTAGGAATGCGTTTAAGTAATTTCTTTTTATGCCTCCATAGGGATTAAATTTTTAGCGTTCACAAGAGAATTATTTCAAGTATGGGAAAACCATTCCAAAGTTCTGGGTATATTATTTATTTACAGCCTAAAAGAGGACCCTATTTTTAGTGATGTGTCGTGTAAAACTAGGCAAAAAGCGCTGGTATCATCGCTGTTCCCCGACAAAGTTGGAAAATCCTTTTTTTTTTTTTTTTTTTTTTTTTAGGGATGGGAAATCATCCAATGACCTTTGAGGCGCGCGTGGAACACTAACGCGCCGTCGACACGGCCTGTCGTCACTAGACGGACGGACGGCGAGCCACCCATAGCTCGCCGTCCACAGGCCCGAAGTTGGAAAATCCTCTACTTCATTTTAGATTAGGATCTGTTTTCTTTAGACTGATTGGCTCTTATTCTTTGCGAGTATTTTTTTTGAGCATCAAATTCTAATGTTTAACTATACTACGTATAATTTTATTATTTAATTACTGCCAGCTGGAGGGCTTAACATCAAGAGTAAATTTATTTTTTCAGGCAATCGTGCTCGATTGTCGTGTTTAGGTACCATTACATACATGTATAGGTAGTCATATGATATCCCTATCTATAATAAACAAACCTTGAATTCAACTTAAAACATTTACCAAGAAAAAAACTACGGCTCTCCTTTAAAAATCTTTCCTTCACCAAAACCGTACTCTCTTTCAGTACCCTATCTTTCTCTACAATAGAATAAAAACCCTTTACAACTAAGACTAGACGGTGATCAGTCAACGTTATATAGAGTCCAAGCGTCTCTGGATAGCGACGATAGAGATGCGCCCATGATTGAGCGTTACATCGCTCATCGCCGACAGAATGGACCGATAGAGATGGGGTATTACACCTTTATCGATAAACTTTAAGAACCAATTTTAATTTACCAATTTTAAAAGAATAATGGAATTTTATGTAGTCTATCGCACGATATTTGATTGCTTTTTTATGGGTGACATTATTGAGTCATTTAAATTGAAAATGTTTTTATGGACCACTTTCCTCTTTTGGTTTTAATATACATTCTTGATGTTTAAATTGATATTGCTCGTAATTGTGATCAATTTATACTAAGGGATTAACTTAGTGGAGTACTGTTATAGAGGGTATGTGACACAGGGCATAAAGTCCCGCTAAGCTGAAGTCCCGGATCCCCCGACCAGAATGTTTTTATTTCTGGAGGGTAACTGCCTGATAGTTGATGTACGGACAGTTGTGTATGTACAAATCGCGTGGAAAACTCTTATAAATGTAGTTTGTTGCTGGTGATATAGATGTCACTGTGTTAATTTCTGTGTCGGTATAGAATTCGCTACGGTAGTGTTATGTTCCAGCATTGATGCTGCAACACAGTATAATCTATGGTTTTGCCTTGTTTAAAAAAGAATAATCAAATATGTTACAATACATTGCTAGAAACGTAAAACCGATGAAAAATAAAAATACTAATTCTAAGAAGAGCGCTCGCATTAAATATCTGTTCAATATCAAAATAAGTACCAAATAACTCAACACTCACTAATCCAACGACAATACCATAATTGCCCATAATTTATTTAACGACAATTAATTTATCGATAGCTACTAAATACATCACTAGTTATCAAGCGAGCTATGTTGGGGTTTATTATGAGCGGAACTGTCATCGGATGCCTATTACGTCCAATTGCCTCATAAATTTCAGCTCCAAGAGCCTACTGTACTGTGAAACATTGTTTTGTGGTCCATTGCTGTTTTACTACGGTACTATTTATGTAGCTTCCGCTGAAAGTTGTAATGGACCGCGAAGTGAAAAATGAGTACCGGATTTATTAATTTTGGGTAAAGGTTTTTGTTCGGTAATTCAGGGATAATTTTTGTTGTTTTCTATAATATTGTTTTGTTTGAAGATAATAAGTAAAATGAGCTTCGTGAAAGTAACGTTTCCTTAGTGATTTGATTTCATTTGATTGATGAGCGTGATTTAATTTAAATGTTTTTTGTAATCTTCTGAGCTTTCTTAAAATTATGATGTAAATGGAATTGAACAGTTACTTGAAAATACTAGTCTTTTGGAAAAGATATTTCAAAAGGGATGATTCCTGAGAAAAAAGAAACTATAATATAGTCCGTCATTTATATTATAGAAAAATGTGGTCAGCATATATTTGACTTATCAAATAAAAAAAAAAACGAAGACAAAACGCATCAAAAACCAGGAGTGGGGGCTTGTGACGTCATTACTTAGTAAAAAGTTTATTGAAATATGACGTCATACGAGTTTTCTACGTTCTGTGAAGTCTTAATTTTGTGTGAACGTGAAAAAAGAAAGAAACATGTCCAATCATTTTTGGAAATTTATCTGACCTACTAATTAGTCGTCTAATATATTTTATTTGTCTCCTCTGTTAATGTTTTATGTAAAAAATACTGATATTCAGCTAATTAGACTGGAACCCCTTCCAGTCTAACTGGCTGAATATCAGTACTTTTTTTTCAAATAAAATATATTAGACGACTAATTAGTAGAAACAGTAGAAAAATCTGGACAGACTGACCGATTACATTTATATTTCAGGTGTAACTTCAGAATCAAAATTATAATTCAACCGACCAGAGTGCCAATTCTGCTAATTATAAAACAAACTTACACATTCCCATTTTTTTTTAAATATCCCAAATTGAGGCTTTTTTGGTAGTTTGCGGCTGATATGCGAATGAAATAAGTTGTTTAAAATTAGATAAATTGGCGCTGGTTTTTGATACAGAGTAGCTACTTTTTTAAACACAATAAAGCACATCCAAAGCTTTTTATATTTATTTATTGAAGAGAAAACTTCAATAACGGCGTTGAGCACTTTTCTTGGGATGGGTATAAAATGTTAAACTCGCGTCAGGACACGTGACCTGATCGAAAATTCGTAAAACGGTTGACGCGTCAGGACACGTGACCTGACCGAAAATTCGTTAGACGGATGATTAAAAAATGCATAAGCGGTTACAGCGGTGCGATTCTGTAAACATGTCGAAGTGAACAATTAGGCGAAGTGAACGACAATTGAGCTGTCAAACCATACAAACAAGATGGCATGACAGCTCACTTGTCGTTCACTCCACCTAAGTGATCACGGTGAGATGTCAACAGAATCGACCGGCTGTTCGAGTTTTCACTTCTGCCGGCACTCCCGGAGTGCAACCCGTTGTTTTTTATTATTGTATGTCATAACTTAATTTTAATATTAGGACTTAAAGAATTTTTATCAATACCCCTTAATTCAGTATAAAACGTTTTTCTATCGGAACCTAAAAATAAAGTCCCACCCTTCAGTTAGTATAAAAGTAAGATCTGAAACACATCCCCTATTATCGGTAATCCATTCCAGCTTGTCCAATTTATTTCGGATTAACGAGATTGTTAAGTATATTTGGAATTGGGTATACCTAATTGGAAAAATACTGCGTAGTACTGATAAACTGACCTAGTAAGAGTTTCGTTGAAGATAATGTTGACCAAAGTCCTTTTGTTTTTGTGGGTTTCAATGGAAGGTGAATTTAATGGAATCAGGTAATTTTATTAAGAGTATATCAACTATGTTGTATTAATGGGTTTTGATAGCCTGTAGAAATATCTTGTAGTTCAATTGATTCATTTGTAAAAAGTTTTCATTTAAATGCAGTAATGACGAAAAATACACCGTTAGAAAAGATTTATGCATAATCATTTCGATTTTCTTTGAAGATTCTTATTTGACGGATAAACAAGTATTAAAACTTTGATTCTTATGACAATCCTCAACTCTTGAGGAAAAGAACAATCAAAAGGTACTAGCAACATTGGTACTGCTTACCAAAAACATCACTACAAGTCCAAGCTAGTGCTTGGACTTGTAGTGATGTTTTTGGTAAGAGAAATTGTTAAAATGCGGTTTGGAATACTTTTTTAATTGTTTGGTAGTCCAAACAATTAGAAAAGTATTCCAAACCACATTTTAACAATTTCTCTACGTCGCGAACGTTACAATAGTATATAATATAGTTTTGTTCCACCCTGCACCGTTTGATTCGACGCGTGTATGACGTCTGGAAAACGTTCTTTTAGCGCGAACTGTCGCTGACACGTGACATGTTGTATAATAATAATAATAATAATAATATCCTTGGACATTTCACACAACGCCATCTAGTCCCAAGCTAAGCAACCTAATGCTTGTATCGCGTAAGGTAGCGATGGACAAACCTGGTTATTGGAAGTGTTTGATATTTTTGGATTGGATCTAGTCCCTGATCGATAGGTGAATCTACAGTTAAATGACATAATTATTTTGTTGTTATGATGTTTGATTAAACAATAACACTTGAGCAATCATATATGGTGCTGACACTACGATGATGTTACATTCAATTGTTTTTAGAAAATCGTATGAGTCGATGTTGGCATTCTAGGTTTAGCTTTTGGGTTCACATCCTAGACAAATTTAATCACAAAAATCAAGTTATTATATATTTGAAATTCAAATGACTCATCTATTTCATCATTCAAATTCTTGTAAAAATGACCTTTCACAATGGAAGTACCTAAATTATAGAAACAAAACTTTGCCTTTGACAGGCTTTGCCATACTTCGAATTTACTTAAAAATACAAAGAAAATCTTTTTGATATTTTTTCTCCATGTCGCGTTTGCGAACGCCACAATGGATTTGTTCCACCGTGCACCGTTTAATTCAGCGCATGTGACGACCATGGAAGCGTTTTTTTTTTGTAAGCTGTCCATGTCACGATGTCACGCACGTCGTGAGCGTGATGCGGTCAGCGTGACGCTGGCACGTATATTAAATGAAAACCGTTATTGAATTTGTAATTGAAATGTTTTTTAGAAGTAAAAGGGAGCGAAAATGTTGGCAAGAAAAAGAGTTTTTATAACCTTTTTTTAAATGCGTTTAAAAAAGAAGGCCATTAATAGCCTACTTTTCTAACGCCATTTTTCTGTATTTATAATTGAGTTTCTTGCGTCGTATGTACCAAGCACGTAATTGAAGCTGTTGTTGGCTCTGTTAAATATATTATTGTCCTCATATATTTGTCTTGCTTAGCCAAATATGTTCGGCTTCCAGTCTGAACGGATACCACTGAGTTTTCAGGGTTGGTATCAACGCTAAGTACGCTTTACAAGTTACAGACTAAATGTCACAATGGCACGAGACGCATTTGGCCAGTTTTTTTCATCTTATTTACTTGAAAAAAACATTGATCGAGCGCGCTTTATCCAAGACAACAATAAATACTTGCCTTGTCAATTTTTATAAGAAAGAAAACGTCCCCATTTTTTGTGTTCATCGAAAAGTATCGGACAGCCGAAGACCTGTTCGGATATTACTTTGTTTGAAAATATAATGTTTATTTACTTTGATGTTTAGGGACGCGATGTTTTATCGATGTCACAAACGAAAATAAGTCGATTATTTTGTAAAAGTTTTGATGTAGGTAAGTATTGTTGTGTGCGATGAATGTAGATGTTTAAAATGTTTTGAATGAATTTGAGGGTATATGAATTTCAGAAGTTCTTGTAGGATTTTTTAAAAGTTGTTTGGAAAGACTTCCATTGTTGAATTTTCAAGTAAGTATTGTTGCATTTCCATTGTCCTTTGAGAAATAAATAAAATGTATTACCAACACAAAGAAAAATAATTTGTTTTGATTTTTGTTTGCAAACAACTCGTAAAGTCCACAAACACAAGCATTGTCTGTAACTGTGTTTATATTTGTGCAATTCTAATAAATAAATGAGTGATACAAAACCTAAACAACAACAATAAAGCAAACAAAATATATTTAAAACTAAATTCTTATAATTATCCTTATTATTTAAATCCTTATAATTCCTGAGCACCAAAAAGAACTTCTTAACACAATTAACACCGGCAAACAGCAAACAAAAAACGGCCATTCATCAAAAAAGAAAAAAAAAGATTACCTACCTACACAGGATTTTACCAAGATCCCGTTGAATATTATAACGACGTGCCTCCGAGGTAAATGACACCGGAATAGAAAAGAATAAAATGGAATTAGCAACACAAAGAGGGAGCTACGGACGCCGGCTGAATAAATTTCTCATACATGACTTTTGTACCTCTGCTACAGAGAAATTAGCGGTGCACCAACGTTGTTGAAAAAGGAGGTGTTACCCTTAACCGTTGGATGGTGTACAAATAATTTATTGCGGATGTGTTTGGGCATTTTCGTGTTGTGTTTTCCGGGTCTGAAATGTGTGTCTTCTTGCTTTCGTTTTGATGGGTTTCAATTAATAGGCTGATTTGCTCTGTCAATGCAACAACGATGCGCTTGCGTGTTTTCATCATTCACATAACCATTTTTAGTGTTCCGTCAAAGGCTAACCAACGGATCACTATTACTACACCTCTGCTGTCGGTCCGTCCGTCTGTTTGTCAGCGAGCTGTGGCTCATGAACCGTAATTGGTTAACAGTTAAAATTTACACAGAGTGTGTATTTCTATTGTCCCTTTAACAACAAATTTAATAATACAAATTAAACTTAAAAGCGTGTTTTTTTCGGTTCATGGTACGGGGCCCTTCGTATGAAAGCCCGATTCGCATTGTCACGTTGGTTTTGTCTGCCTGAGAGCCCCTTAATTAACAAATAGAGAGAAATGGAGGATGAACTTAACCTATTTCAATGCAAAATTTCTGCTTAGTGAGAACAATTCCAAAACAGCCATTCGATTTTGTAGACATGTCGAAGTGGAGGTTTAAGTGATTCTGTTGCCATCTCACCGTGTTCACTTAGGTGGAGTGAACGACCAGTGAGCTGTCATTCCGTCTTGTTTGTATGGTTTGAAAGCTCACTTCGTGATCACTTCACGCCTTCACTTCGACATGTTTACAGAATCTACCGGCAGTTTTCATCGATTCACTGCACAAATAAACAATTTGAAATACTTTTTATGCGAGAAGTGACCCATTGTCTTACCCATAAAGTCATAATTCTATTCTACGTCATATTCGTCCTGACTTAAACCGGCGTATACATTTAAAATTTATAACTCGGACCTAGATAAGTCAAAAAAATGTGACACGAGTTTTATGAATACATTTTAATGAAGCAGCGGTTTAAAATGAAAGATAAATAGGACCTCGGTTACTTTTACAGGCAGGTTAGTTAGCTAGAGGTTGTTTAGTTTAGTTTGTGAGAGTTTAGCATGAAGTCAGTCGAGAAAATTGGTTCGGAAAAAAGTCAGTCGAGAAAATTTGTTCGGAAAAATTATGAGACTTCTTTTTCTGTTTTTAAATTTAAAAAAAATAAAACCTGTCGTGCCAGCTACACGAAGAAGAAAAGAGATTCGGTATAAAAAATTGAAGAATGAGGTTTTGCACACAGATATGCTCCTAGTGGCACCTGATGTGGCAAATTTCAGCAGTTTATTCTCCCAAAGTAATGGTCAAGCCGCAAGTTGTCAAGGCAGCCTCAATTTCTATATATTTTTGATAGATTGCGACTAAGATACGAATGTAAATGTTGCTTAAAATTTAGTCGAATGGCACTAGTGTTGTCAAAGAACAGCTTTCATAGGAAGGCAGTTGAAATTTCCAAAGAATGTGTTTTTCTGTTGGCGCTCTAACATCAAATAATAACAAAAAAGTTATAGGGGATTGGTTTCGTGTTTTTTAAGCCTTTTTCCCTACTGACAAAATACATTAAACCATCAAACTTTGTTGGCCCTCTAATTGTACAAAATACTTCGTATGCTCGCATATAAAGGATTCCAAATAAACTCGCACTTGACCATATTTTCGGTTAGGCTATTTAATAAATGTTTTTTGGAACAAGATACACGTACGAAAAAAAAAGTAAAAAAAAAAAACCAGTCGACGCGTCGTTTAGTTTTTATACTTTTTTTTCCGAGAAATTTGAAAAAATAATTAAAATCACTGGCGATTTAGAAAACACCGTCAAATATCTAGGTGTACAAATAGACAGTGAACTGAAATGGCATAAACAAATAAATGCTCTCACCACCAGAACCCTCCGTCTTTTACACATCTTTAAGTCTCTGAGAGAATCCGCATATCTAGACACTTTAAAAATGGTGTACTTTGGCTTGTGTCAATCGATACTAGGATACTGTATTACGGTGTGGGGAGGGGCGAGTAAAACTTTTCTTCTCAATCTAGAGAGAGCACAGAGAGCAATACTTAAAGTTATGACTAGAAAACCCTACAGATACCCTAAAACTAACTGTATTCCGACTGTAAAGTTCTCACAGTACGTCAACTCTTTGTGCTCTACTCAGTGCTTAAAAAACATTCATCCCTACCCCCTCCCAACAGATAAAAACGCACCTTTATCCCTCCAAGTACTCCTCATAGAACAGCCTTCGCCAAACATCAGTATCTTATTCTGAGCTCACACATTTACAGAAACATTAATAAACACCAACAACATACTTGATCTGACAAAACGACATATTATACAGAAACTATTGTTTAAAAAATTAAAATTATTGTATAAATTGTGGGTAGATCGACATCGACACACTAATTAATAGGTAATATTAAATTAAAACCTTGGGCCATACACTGTCTCTTAAGACACAGACATAACCTAGTTTAAGAGACAGGGTAAAGTAAATTGTCGATAGATGTACCATGTACTTACACGTCAACATGTTCTACCATAAAAAGTAGTTACATAGCTTTGTAAATCTTGCTAGCAACTAGCTTAAGTTTCTTGTTTTTTTACCATCTTTACCTTTTTATCAATAAACAATTTATTTATTATTTATTAAAAAAATAGTAGACCGAAATCTGATATTTCTTAGTATCCGCCTGTTATTAACAAATTAATTCCTTTTTAATTCTTGTGGATTAAGTGTTTCCTGAAAAACTTGACGACGACAATTTGACGATTTCGTGGAAGCGACTCTAATTTGTTTTATTAATTTCTGGAAATATGATTTTTCGGTTTTCAAAGGCAAAACTATCGCTAATCTTTGGGGGCCGAGTCGCCCGCGTCCGTAGGAGAATACCCTTCAGCGAATCCCTACACGTGGTCCCCGGGTGGTGCTAAACAGGTGACACTAACCGCCTCCGTGGTCTAGTGGTTATACCGCCTGATTCAGACCCAGAGGTCCCGGGTTCGATTCCCAGCGGGGGCAAATTTTTTGCTCGGTTTGGTTGGTGGTAGGACTTGTTCTAAGTCCGCCTGGTAGGCTACCACCATCATGTCTAAGTCTGTCGCCATAACAACAATGTTAACATTGCATAGCATTGTTGTGTTCCGGCAGTTAGAGGTATGATAGCCAGTTCCTCTGTGTAAGAGGATTTCGGGTGAAACTCGCTTCCATCTTCGGCCTAATCATCACTTTCCATCAGGTGAGATTTGGGACAAGAGAGAACGTTCGCTAGGTCAGCTTTTTATCATATATAATTGAGTTGACCTCACAGTTATAGATGTACTACACACGTATGTATTCATAATGGGTATTTACACCGTCATACACTGACAATGAAATAAAAGGTCATCGAACTCGTATACGAGAATACCTACACACATATATTTATTTGGCTACGAATAATACAGCTAATTAACAATAAACACTATTATAAACCGGATCACGTGCATTATCAGTATTTGTGATAAGCAATATTATAATAGATGCGTGATTAAAATCATTGATATTCATAGAAATCTCACTGTAATCAATTTTCTTTCATATTCCCCCACCGCTCAATACCTGCGGCTTAGGGTTGGCGATCCTTCTGAATTCATGGTTACCGGTTTTGAGGGGAGATATTTAAAATTGATGGATTATTTTCTGGAATTAATTTGGACTTGACTGAACATAGGATGGGTAACAGCTTGGTATCTTTTTTAGGACCTTGTTTGTTTATAACCGTGTCAATGTCATGAAATCGTTGTGAAAAAAGGACAGTGTTATTCGATTTTTTTTTATGGGACAAGCCCGCCACACTTTCCCAACCACTGCAAATCCTGAAAGCCAGAATCAACAGTGGCGACCACCAGAAAAACGCTGAGCTAATGAAACTTGACGAGTCCCGGAGAAACGATTCAACTGTCTTGGATCCCGCAACGAAATTAATCAGAAGAGTACAGCGGAGGAAAAGGAAAAAATAAATATAATTTCCACTTCCCTCCTTATCAAGCAGGAGACAGATTAGAGCTAGGCCAATGGACATAATAATACAACTGGGTTAGGCTCAGTTGCCAAGCACCACGGATTATATAATAACAGTGAAACTAATGGGTTCTAAATTGTGAGCTACTTTTGATTCCAGTAATAGGTAGGTAGTAGTGTTATTCGAAATGTTAAATGATATTTATTTTGTAAATAGGTTATACAAAATACTTTAACACGTCAATCACATTATTTTTAAACCACATGAATCCGGCGGCCGATGGATGGCGACACATCTTTACCCGAAACACTATTACTAAGCCTCCGTAGTACGTCCGTCCAACTGTCCGTCTTTCTGTTAGCAGGCTGTATCTCAGTAAAAAAAAACCCGTGCTATAACAAAAAATAATAAAAATTAAGGTTTATGGTGCGGAACCTTTCATGTGACAGTCCGACTCGCACTTGGCCGGTTTTTTTTTTGGGAAGTGTATATTCTGCATAATAATATATTGATTAAATTGTGACGTTGAACGCACCTGCCACACATCTCACAACAACTTCGAGTTCTTATTATAAAACTAACTGACCCGCGCAAGTTCGTCTGCGTCACTTTTTCCATTAATGCTCCGCTCCTATTTGTCTTAGCGTAATGATATATAGCCTTCCTTGATCAATGGGTTATCTAACACTGAAATAATTTATGAAATCCTAACAGTACTTCCTGAGATTAGCGCGTTCAAACAAACAATCTCTTCAGCTGTATAATATTATTTCTTTTTACTTTCTCGGGTCCCTGGAGACCCAGTCCTTTGGTAGGCGTACGAGGGGCCGAAACCAACTTGCAGAGGCCCCGTTAGACATTTCAATATATTATTATTATTATTATATATTATATATAGTATTGTTTAATTTTTAAATCTGTACTTCCTTACATTTGCATCCTCAAACCAAAACGGTGACAACCCTAAATTCCATCCAGCAAAAAGACCAACCAAAACAATTCTAGGTTCGAGTCCATTCCATAATTGGAAGTGGCAGCCCTGGGTGTAAACAAGACAATAATTCACGCTCTTCTGCGACACATATCGAATAAGTAATTCTATAAAGTCAAACGCAAACCTGAGGGAAAGGCGGAATAATGCAACACGTTGGTTGGACCGCGTCAGGGGAATACAAAGGCGACGTTCTGAGGTTTTTCAGGAGAGGTATATGTTCAGTTTTGTTTAGTTTAGGATTTTGTGAGATTATGTTTCTCTCTTTCACTCTTAAAGATTAGTTGGGGTCATGTCTCAGTTGAGTCTTGGGCCACCACTGCTTTCGTGTTACGATGACGCGTATACCTTTCTTTGGCAGAGTGAGAGTTGTTATTCAAACTACAGTCACTTCTGACAACAAATAAAAAACTGTTTTACAAAAAAAATACAACCGACTTCCAAATAAAAAAAAAACTACAATTTCGGAAATCGGTGTTTTGTTAGTTTCTTCGTATTTTGACACCGAATTCCGAAATTGTAGTGTTTTGTTCAGTTATTTTTTACTTTGTATTGTTTTTTTTTTCATTTGATAGTCGGTTGTATTTTTTTTGTAAAAAGTTTGGGTGGACTTTAGTTACAGGTAGCACGAAGTGAGCACCAAGAGGGGTCAAAGGTGGTTCGATTTGGGTCCCTGATTATAACGGTATCACTCTTATTAAAAGGAAATGGATATTTTTCGAGAAATTACAAAAAATAGTTTTAACTTAAAATCTGACAAAAATGAAAAACGAAACGCAAATTTGGGCGATTGACAACCAAAACTGTACCAGTATATTTCACTTTTTAGTGGTACCTCACACCTAACAATATCACTGCAAAATCGCAGAAAAGCAAAATACGCAATTTCGATTACTTGGATAACAAGAAACCATCATCCAAGTAAACGAATTCTAGCTATTTCGATTTAAAATCCAAAATTTGTAACCGATTTTGATAAAATTTAAATGGGATCAATCTGCAAGTATATCCATCCTTTCAGATAAAACAAGAATTTATCAAATCGGTTCATAATTGACGGAGTTATGAGGTAACAAACATAAAAAAACATACAACCGAATTGAGAACCTCCTCCTTTTTGGGAAGTCGGTTATATAAGGACAGTTCACATGTCGTTCACTCCACCTAAGTGAACACGGTGAGATGTCGACAGAACAGACCGGCTGTTCACTTCGCACTCCCTCCATCTAAGTTTACACGATGAGCAGCGGCGTGCGAAGTAGGCAAGCCCAAAAGATTTTTAATGTTGATAAAAAGAAAAACTTTAAATTACAAGTTTAAAGTTAATGTTCCTATCATTTGTATGATTATGTTCTAGGCTCTTAAAGTTGCTATGAATTTTTATTGCAAAGAAAACGTTTGAAGCAGGTAACGCCGGGCGTCTTGGTTTCTATGAAGCTTTCGCCACTAACGTGAGACGCTATCAGAATAGACTGGCAGAATCGCAGTGCTGGGGTGAATCACAGATTTGATAAGGTCTGTCCGGTGAAATTATGTTTATGTACCTGCTGTATTTGTTTGTTTGTTATTCTTTAAGGATTGGAATGCTTTGCGGCATAATTCACTGAAAATATTTTTATGCATTTTGGTACAGAGAGAAAGTCCTGGAAACGGTTATAGCTTACTGTAACACGAGTAAAGCCGCAATCAACAATCAGTAAATTAAAAAAATATATTTATAAAACATTAATTATATTAATTTACTAGCTGTTGCCCGCGACTTCGTTCGCGTGTAGGTATGTCGGAAAGTACTATGTTGTCGTTAGGTAAGATCTAGCATTGCTTGACTCCTCTTAGCATTAGGAACTTGGAAGAGTGTTATGTAAGGCGCTGGCTGTTTCGCCTCTTCTGTTCAAAATGCCGAACAGCCCCAATAATTTTTTGTTATGAAAAACATTTTGATGATAAAGCTTCTCTGTACGTGTTGTTAAAGAAAGGTGCTACGGTTTTTAACACGCGATAGAGCTACATTAAGTTTGGCCATGGGAAAACACCAACCGGAAGAGCAATCTACCACTCCGGATCTAGACTCGGGTTTCTGCACCATGTTAGACTCCTATTCTGTCCATTGTGCATAGGTGTCCTAGCTTAGTTAGCCAGCCTAGCTCCCTCCAAATGCACAGATGTCTCCTGGGTGCTTTACAGGTTTCATGGAGCGACCTCACCGTTCCGAGAATTTGTTCACGTCGGGAAGCCTCGGCCTTACTTTCAGGATGACGTGGGCAACTGATTCCTCGGCGCCAAAGCAACCTCTGTAAATTGGGTTGTCTGTGACGCCTATGGAAAAGAGGTGTTTCTTGCGAGGACTGACCCTTAATTATCCTTTTATTATTCGGAAGGAATTTACTTATTGACACGGTTGGCGCAGTGGTTGAGCGATTGACTGCTGCGCAGCATGTCGCGGGTTCGATTCCCGCACGGAACAAATATTTGTACGACCTACATGTATTTGTTCCGAGTCTGGGTGTTTTCTATCTATAATATGTATGTATTTACAAAAAAAAAATGTATACAAGTAGTTTATCAGCCATCTCGTTACCATAACACAAGCATTAGGTTGCTTAGCTTGGGACTATATGGCGTTGTGTGAAATGTCCAAGGATATATATATTATATTATTTATATTTTACCTGAAAAGTCGTTAAGTTACGTAGTCACGGATATGGCCTTGACATAGCTATTTTTGACTGTCTACAATCTATAGCCAAATTTACGTACGAAACTGAGAATAGGTACAGGTCTAGCTTTACCACCTCAAAATCTCTCTTTGCGAGTTCGTCTGTGTCGTCAATGCCTAGGGATCGACAGTTGCCCTTCTCTGCCTATCCACTGGTGAGTTACTCCTGTAATGGATCATTTCTGGCCCTGGGCTGTCATGATGTTTCATAGGCTCACTGAGAATTGAATAGTTTTAAAACTAAACAGTTTGTTGGATATATGTGACTTTCAGCCGAGTGCCTTTGCAAAGTTTTGAAATATCTAAATAAAAATCATAAAACTTAATCTGAAAACATTTGTTAACATTCTGCTGATTGGTGGCTGTTGCTTCCACGTACAAACAAAAAATGGATCCAGGCTGTGAAGTAACCGGTCAGCAGTTCAGCACATGCTATCATATAAAATTACTAAACCATGCTCTCTGAAACTCACACCCATCTTGACGAATAAAGTCGATTTTTTTATTTATTTCGATCCAGGAACGCAAATAGAAACAATTTTATATTTATAAAACCTGGAAACCCAATAAATACATCGGAGCGAATGCAACTCTTTCGACTCCTCTACCAAGGGACTTTGCCATCTAATCGTAATTGTTATAAATTAAAAAAAATAAGTTAAATTAATCTTTATTTCAGACTACAGTCCATAATTTGGTTAGTATTTTGGTGTTAGTAGAAATGTTGCTTACGAAGTTGGTTAATATTGTTAATGACCCCTTTTTTAAGGATAGGAAATCATCAAATGACTCCTCCCGCTCTGGGAAAAGCAGGAGGGAGTGTCAGACTCTGACTAAAACCCATCCGTGTTCTTCTTAATGTCCTTTGCATTCCAGGGCCGCGGTGTCCTTATCGCGGAATTTGTTCGAAAGAATTTTCGAACAATTTCCGCGATAAGAAAATTAAATCAAATGTAGAACGCCATCTATGGAATATGATGTAGAACTGTCAAACTTTAAGTGCGAGGTTCGTTTTTAGGGTTCCGTCCGTCCGTCTGTCTGTCAAGATTCTTTATCTCGGGAACGCGTGGAGGTATCGAGTTGAAATCATATGCCTACTCAAAACTACAGTCCCTTGAAGCTGTGCAATAATCAAACTTCTAAGTTAAGAGCGTGTATTCCGTCCACTAGCGCCGCCAATCGTTTTTTATTATTTGTGGTAAATTTAAGACACGTAGATAAAAAACCGCTCTGTAGTGCACTGAAGAAATGTATTTATTATGTTTTGAGAGTTATGTTTTGTACTTTAGAACATAAATAGTTGCCAAAGTCGATATTTTTGCTAAAAGTGGCCACTTTTAGCAATAATTGCCGTTTTGGCTATTTAGCCATGAGTTATGTATTAAAAATAGCTGTCAAAAAATAATAGATACATTTTTTTAGTGCACTACAGCGCGGTTTTTTATCTACGTGTCTTAAATTTACCACAATTAATAAAAAAAGATTGGCGGCGCTAGTGGACGGAATACACACTCTTAACTTTAAATAAAGATACGGTCGTGTATGCTACAAAAAACGATCATTTCGACACTCTCACGGGAATCAAAATTTATAGGGTGTTTTCCGTTGACGTAGAACTTAAAAATCTGAAAACTACACATTTATTGTAACTAAATAAATAATTAAAAAAATATAGACTTTATTTCAATGAATATTTTGTACCTACCCTCGGTGGGCGAGTCCGACTCGCACTTTTCCGTTTTTTTTTATATTTAGAAATAGGAGTACATTCAGAAATAAGAAAAAAGAGTTCATAAAAAATACGATGGCTTGGTTTTTATTCCAGCAGTTGATAGTACTGTTTCAGTCAATAGATGGCGTTACGGGTATCGGCATTACGTAGTAGATAAGGTGAATTCCTCTAAAACATTGCTACAATTCCTATTAGGTTTATGTGTAAAAGTTATCTACATGAGGTTTTGTACTTTTTTAACGTGATGTAACGAAAATTGGTTCTGTTAATTATACTTTAAAGCACTGGCTTTTGTATTTTGGCAAATTAAATTATCCTAAATAAATCATTAACATCTTATAAATATTTGAAAATATTAAGTAAAATAAGAATGTATAAAAGTTAGGAAATGCATAAATTAAATAAAATCCAAAAATAATTTCAGTACGACTCATGAGATTCGAACCCGCACCATGTCGTTCGGAAGGCAGTCTTCACACCGACAGTCTATGACAGCTATTAGAAAATTAGTTTAAATAGTCAATCATATTTATGTCATGGTGTTTCACTGCTTACCTCCCTAAAGGTATAGCGTAATGATAATCATTGCTAAGGTTAGACCCATAAGTATGTACAATTTTGTAACATGTGCCTTCTTATAACAATTCCTCGCTGAGCTATTTGGAAAAATGTCAAATTATAAGTCAAATGTTATTCTTAGTACGCAAAAATCATTTTTTATTAATCGTTTGGCAATATTATGGTGTAAAAAACCACTTCAAATGATAAAATAAATACAAAAATAAAATCTGTTTGCGGGGTTCGAACCATACGCACTTTCTCGTTCAAAACACACATTATTGACTATTGCTGGACCTCCATAGCACATAGCGCGATAATATATAGCCTATATGTTGACTACACCAATAAGAATTATTTATGCAAAATTTGAACAAAATCTGTTCTGTAGTTTTGGCGCCAATCGTAAACACACATGCTCAAGATTTACTATTTTATTATATGTATATAGATATAATATATATGTGTGTTTTTGAACCCTAAACGGCTCACCTATATTATAGATGAGCCGTTTAGGGTTCAAAGTCTTGGAGCGTGGAATCCGTGTGAGCACTCGGACTCGACGCAGCGTTATCTATAGAACTTGACATACGTTTAATTAACACTTCGCGTCACCAAAGGGCTGGCTTTTACCTCGGACAGAGAATAAGCATTGCCATACATTGTGGCAATGCCGCCAGTCTTTTGAGCTCACTTCCAGTCGACAGCAATTGCAATGCAAACGAATTTTTTGGCGTCATATTATTGTTAGGAGTTTATTTTTATTTTAAGTGTATATAGTTTTCACTAAATAGGTACTGTCTAATTATATAAGTTAAATCCCTTTAGGATTAGGATTTTTTCCTACATAATTCATCAAACAAATTTTGATGAATCTTGGTACAGAGATAGTCCTGGAGATGATTATAGCTTACTTTGACACAAGCAAAGCTGGGAAAAAATGCAGTAAATAATTTAGATTAACTAAACTAAACTACTTAACTAAATTATTTACTGCTTTTTTTATATGACGACGGAAACTATCACTGTAGCTGAGATTTTATTCAACGCCAATTATATCTTTAGTTATCCTAGCCCAAAGACCCAGATAAGTTTAAAGGAAACACCCAACAATTTAATCAATGAAAAGACAATCAACAACAAACCAAGTTAACAATCTTAATACAAACTTCGACTGAACTAATAAAATAACACGTTTAAAAGTGTTTGTAACTACAATGCTAAGACAAAAGGAACTGTGTTTTATACTGCCAACTTTTATTTGCCTAACAAAGTTTCTAAAAGCTGCTATTTAACGATAAAGGAGTTTATAGTCGTAGGGCACTCGTACATTTGAAGTAGTTACTGCGGATGGACTGTGTATTTTAAAGTAGTTTTGAAAACTGACTGCTTGGAATAAAACCGGCCAAGTTTGAAACGGGCTCTCACACGAAGGGTCCCGTAACATAGATAAGATAAAATAATTTATTTGCCACATGTGTGCACATACAAGCATATAAACGTGCACGCAGGATAATATAAAAAAAAGGTTCAGACATGTTTTTTTTTCATATACATACACCCGCTGTGTATGTGTGTTTTCTGATTTGCCTTGCCGTTGAAAATTTAAAATCATTTTACGTTGTATATGATGGTACGGAACCCTCGGTACGCGAGTCCGACTCGCTCTTGATTTTTAACTTAACTTAATTTTTATTATTTGTTGTTATAGTAGCAAGAGATTTATTGATTATTTGTAATTTTTAATTTGCAATTTATTTTATATTCTGATATTGTATTTATATTATTTCTTATTATCAATTTACAAAATTCACACGTCGTCATGCGATACTTGTTATTGAATGCTGTGATTATCTGTAAGTGTTGCTGCACTATACGATTTTTGTAAAAAGTGCTTGTTATATTTAGTGTGCATGCAATGTTGATGATCCTAATTAATAAATAAGAGAAAAAGTTCAACTTATCTATTTCATAAACAAAAATACATTTGTGTCGAATACACTCTACCTATTCCTGTTCTAGAAATACAGTCCGCTGACATACGGACGGGCTGATGGATGATGGATGAACGGACAGCGGAATATTAGTAATAGAGTTCCGTTGGTAACCGTTTGGGAACGGACCTCTAAAAACTGTAAGTTGGAAGTGTTTACAAAGACACTAGGAATTGATGGCTCTATTGGTTTATTTGCTAAGAGATTGGGTACAAATTGGCAGTCCCATTTCCATCATTCTGGTTTTACTGGTTTATTTTTATGCACCATGGAGTGTTTGTTATTATTTTTTGTTGAACCAGGTGAGAAGAAGTAGATTGGTTTATGCATTCTAGTTCTGAAAGCCGTGAAGGAAATTAGAGGTAAAAAAAAATCCGCGACTTCATACGGCGCATATTCAGTTTTATTCCATCCCAGAAGGAAATTCGGGAAACTCCACATGCCAAATTTTAGCATTGACGAGCAAATTGGAATAATTTAATTAATCCAATAGTGATCATTTTATTACTAATTTAAATTAGGAATAATTGTCATTTACCTAGCTTTTTCCCAACAGTATTGGGGTTGGCTTCCTGTCAAACCGGATTCAGCTGAATACCAGTATTTATAAATTAGGAGTAATTATTAAATTCAAATTAGGATAATTGTTCAAACTTAGTAAAAACCAATCACACTCTATTTCACCTTATGTTTTCAAAACACGTTACGTATTTAATGATAATGAAATAATTTTTTTCTTCTGAACCGATCATCAAGAGAGGCACACACTCAAAACCAGGTACACTCTGTTCCTTTGACAAATCCTCAAATAGGCCACCAACCTGCCAATTAAAAACTCCTAATGAATACCTGACCGTACACGACACAAATATCTTTTACCCAACACGTCGCACGGTTAACAAGTTCCGTACTTTACTTCCCTTGGTAACAGATACGTAACAAAATGTGCGTGAGCGCCCCGTAATGGGTTTAGCTAAACCTTTGATCCTGGCAGAATCTGACATTTAATTACATTTCCGCCATTATGTTGGGCCGGATCATAACAGGGTAGGCTGACAGACAGGTTGTAACGTTATTGGGTGTGGGAACGTATGATGGATTTTCGAGTTCAATTTGTGTATGCTGAGGAGGTTTGAGTATTGTGGGTATGTTTATGAAAGTGGTATGTAGCTACCGGTATACTCATAGAAAGAAATAGAAGACGTGACGCAATGGTATTTGACTGTATAATGCTTAAAATAAAAAAAATGGTATTGTCAGGGTTTTTTGTCTATTTATTTAAGCAACATCGTTTCTAGGATCAAAATATACTAACAATATAATTTACCTGAGTCTGAAATTAAGTTATTTATTTTTATTTTAAACTAATAAGCTTATTTGCGACAACGAACTGTCTCAAAAGCGGGCACGTATCCTTTAAAAAAAAAAATTCTTTACATTTCTTCTGTACATGTCACCGGGAAATTGAAAACACCGTAAGATTGTAAAATATCGCGTGAAATTGTAAACTATTTTTTCTATATAAGAAACGGATGTATTGGAAACTATTGAATTTGGATAGGATTAATTATTATTCACAAAACGATTTTTTCATAATACCTAGGTATATTAAGAAATTATAATCTAGTTATGATTTATAACGATTTAACAGAGTTTGCCATTTTCCCGTGACATATACCTACACATCATTCATCCTTGTCCCTGTCTTCTGTTTCAATAGTTATAAATCAAACCTGAAATAATTAATAGATGGATAACACACGTTTCTGACACCACACAGAACAACGCCATACAAACTAAAACACGTCCGTTTTAATCCTGCAAAGCCTGGCTAAAACTTGCACCAAAACATTTATCATGAGAAGCGTCAGAAATTCGACCTAAATCGTGGAAGGTTGTCAAACAAAGTGACATTAACGGCACAAAGGACTCGCGATGGGACTTCATACTCCCATACCGATAAAGGGTTGAAAGGTTTATTAAATAGGTCGGGTTTATCAGCCGAGTATTTCCGAAGCCTGCCGAATTAGAATACAATTACGTGTATGAAACAATAATTTCGGACGTCTGTTTTCATTTTGAGGGAGGTTGACGAGAAGTGGGTAGATAATTTATGTTTTTATGCTTTTGTGTCAAATTTTGATGGTGAAGGATAAATGGGGACGGTTTTTGGATATATTTCGTGTTTGCTTCGTATTGTTTGGCAAACATAGGGTGAGATGTTGCAATCGTTGACATACCTACAGGTAAAAGATTTTTTGTGCTATTTAAAAGCACATTTCCAGAAATCAGGCCCCTTTTTGAATAAAAAAAACTTACACAGACCGAAAATGAATTTGGCTCTTTTGACTACGACAGAAGAAATAAAAACATTTTTTTAGTTGCGCTCATATTATTATTGTAATTGTCATGAATACAGAAAAGTGTTATATACTTATTCATGACAATCTAAGATATCGGATTTGACAGAATTTGAATTTGAATCCTGTTCAACATTCATCATCTGCCTAGCCTTTTTCCCAACTATATTGGGGTCGGCTTCCAGTCAAACTGAATACTAGTGTTTAACCTGGAGCGGCTGCCTACCAGACCTCCACAACTCATTAACTGGTCAACACTGTACTTCTTGGCAAGACTGGAGTCAGATTTACTTGCTTCTGACCGTAACGACTGCCAAAAATCTACAAATGGCAGCCGGAACCAACGGCTTAACGTGCTATCCGAGGCACGGCGGAAATTCGGTATGTTAAGACGGTCATCCATCCACAGACCAACCTTGGCAAGCGTTGCTTAACCGTAAAAATCGACCCGTGCGGCTGTTGTTATTTAGCCACGAGCTCCTCTCAAAGCTTGTAATTAGTAAAGAAACGTTGATATCCTGTTCAACATTGCTTTACTAATAACACTGTTGAGTTGAGTTGACTGGCATCTTCTGGGCAAGCTCGCTATATCATAGACATCATCCATCGCTTTCCATCAGAAATAATTGTGGTCAAGAGCCCTTTACATGATAATAAAAAAACCTAAACATTTTATCTCAATGTTCAATCAATTGAACATTTTCTAAGTAAGAACAAAACTTTCCCGCTATCAACTTATAATGGTTGTTGGTTTAGCTCATTATTTGTAAGAGAACGGAGCATTTGAAGAAGTATTGCCCGACTCTTGGTACAACAGGAACTAGTAAAATAAAAAAAACAAACGCTAAGAAAAATACAGCCAATTATAGACGAGAAGCATAGTTCTTAAAGTATTGTGTTCAATTTTTGTTCTTATTTTGAAAAGTGCAGTGCTTATTTTGTTTTAACGTTTTTATAGCTACTATATCTAGAGGGTGATATTTTAGGGGGTGAAGTAAGAAATCAACAGAAAAATATGGGAAAAAATCTGTTGGTTTAAATATGTTATGAACAAAATATGAACGTGGTCAACTACTGGCTAAGTAAAAATAATTTGAAGTTAGCCATAAATTCAAAAAGTAGAAGAAAACGAACGTAATGGTAATTTTTTACGTTAAAAATTTTTACGTTGTCCTTTGCTTGCCAGGGTTATACAGATTTGTCGTTTCCTATAAAAAAGCCGGCAAGAAACATGGGAACTGTTTTAAAATTATGATTTTTCAATGTTATCGTAATACTGTAGGTGTAGATGCTAGTGGTGTGTAAGAATGAGGAAGAAACAAATTGTTACGAGTTGCCTTCTGTAAGACTACTAGAACAGCGGTGTATCAACTAAAACACGCACGAAGAAGAAGTGGTATGACGTGTTGTAAAGAAAATCAGAGTGTCATTACGTGTCACCTTATTGTAGACTTTGACTAGAGTCAAGAGCAAACCCATCTCAGAAAAAAACCTTGCAGTATCCAGCAAGGAGTGCAACTTTTAGACAAAAAAAAAAAAATCTTATTACAGTGTCGATGAATATTTAAAGGATAAATATTTAAAAATTGAAAAATAAAATCTTTCGTAATTTTAATTCTAATGTTAATGTTATGTCCATGTTTTTAGAATAAGTTAGATTTAGATTGTTATAAGATATCTACTTAAATGATAAGTCTTCTCCATGTGGAATGCAATAAAGTATTGAGTATTGAACGTTAAACGAAAGGTTAGTGCTGCATGGTTCTTACTAAGATCCTTTTTTGCCTAGTGTCATTTCTAATTCGTATCACATTTGCACGAGTACGTACATACGATGCGATTCAAATAGGATTAGGATCGATTAATTAAGTAAAAGCGAGAAAGCAAGATTATTATTTTATAATTATTATTAATAACAAACATCGAGTGAAATAAGTGTAATGGTATCGTTTATAAATAACCAATAATTACTTTAAATAATTACATATTATACTTAGCTAATTTACTCTATAGAAGGATTTTATCTAAACTTGATTTAAGACTAAGTAAAATAAACCGTTATTGATATGCAACTAAGTTTTCTATGCAAACCGTACTTTTCTAGAGACATTTGACAGATAAAGGTCATTCACGTTTCTATTCTTATTTGAAACGCATTGTACCTCCAAACTTTTTCGAACCGCATTTTCCATAATGTAAACTATATAAAGAACCAGCACGGTGCATCTAGGGAATCCAACTACCAATTCTATTTCAAATAATGGTATTTAAGCGCAAACTTATTTTTTGGAGTTCCTTCTCAAAACTGTCTTGTTTTACAACATTATTCAAAATAATCCAATCATTTTTGTCAAACACTCAAATATACAATTTCTTCTACAAGACAAGTAATGTCTACAAATCGATTCTAAAACACCAATGCGTTTGTATTTCCCACAAAGAAAAATACGCAAATACATCTAGTTTGTACAAGAATCTTCTATTTCTGGGTCACTTGATAGGAAAGTCCTGACGTTCGCCTAAGCTTGAATTTCTAGTGCTCGAACAAAGTTTCTTTGTGTACCAACCGTTGATACCATTTCAGACCCATTTAAACATTTGCGGGTCGTTATTTCATAATCGGCTTTTCATAACTTTATCGATGGAGAATATTGACGTATTGTTCCAAGTATTTAATGTTCTACTTTTTCTTTGTTGAGTGGATCGAATATTATTGGATTGAAATATCTACTGAATGCGAAGGAGGCAGGACCGATCGATGTGGCGCAGCTTGGAAAAGTTAATTCAGTCCAGCAGTGGACGCTGCAAACACAACCTTTTTTTTTAATTGGGACAAGCCCGCCACACATTCCCAACCACAGCAACTCCTGAAAGCCAAAATCAACAGTGGCGACCACCAGAAAAACGCCGAGCTAATGAAGCCCGACGAGTCCCGGAGAAACGATTCAACTGTCTTGGATCCCGCAACGAAATTAATCAGAAGAGTACAGCGGAGGAAAAGGAAAACATAAATATAACTTCCAAACACAAACTGGTGAAATGGGGATTCATAGATCCGTCGGATACTCAATGTGAGAGCCCAAAGTCTAGCATTCAATAAAACAATTTTTCATGAAAATTATTTCCGAAAACCCTGAACACTCCACGCATACATGGCACAAACTACGAGACGTGCATACAAACTATTTGTGCGCTCGGATCACTTTATCGGAAACTCGGACGTCGCCGTCGCATAAGCTTGTTTTTCTCGTGCTCTGAGCAAAAGTTCTTTGTGTTTCCTCCGATTTTTAAACGGTCGGTCCGTTTAAAGATCCATACTAAAACATTTGATGTTCAACTCTCAGCATTTTTTAATTGAGCCAGTTTTCGGACAGTTGTTTGTAGGTTAGTATATTTTTCAGAATGGTCGTGGTGAAAAATGTAGTTTAGAGATAGTCCCTGCCAGGGTTCCGGAATTTCTTTAAAAAAGTCACCACGACCCTGGAACGCAAAATGCATGAATAGGAACACGTTTGAGTTTAGTTAGTAAGAGTCTGATAGTCCCTTCTGATCTGCCCAGAGCGGGAGGAGTCATTTGATGATTTCCGATCGTTAAAAAAATTACAGAGAGTTGCATTTTTATTTAAGAATGGGCTTGCGAATGGGTGAGGTATATGATGCCCAGAAGATGTCTGTTGCTTTGAAAGCAGACTTTGGGTTATATGTGGAAGGGAACACAGACGCTAGCAGAGGATTCTGCACCGTCTTTGGTTAGTAATAAGAATCATTGCTTTTTCCAAACAGGTATACTTTAAGTACCTTTATAACAACAAACAATTAAGAAGAAATTTTCTTTCTATAATTTGATCTCTGCTATTGCCAATTTAATATGCAACAGCTAATTTTCTTCTTGTTTTGCTTTAATTTTCAAGACAAGCCTTCTCTCTCCATTCTTACAAAAATAAGCAAGTCCGAGAGTATTTAAACGAGTAAAAAAAAAATAAATGAAAAAGTGTTTATTCACGATAATACATTGTACATACAAAATCATTACCTCTGCCAAACTGCAAAGCAGTTTGTTGGCAGATGTAACTCCTTGTATCTAGCACAAGCAAAGAAAAACGGCACGACGGGTACGGGCATGATTTAAAAAAAAATAAGGTACATAGACTACATAGTCTTAAAAGCTGAAATTGATAACTTAATATGCTTCAAAATCTACATACCTGCTTCAAAACTGCTCCAAAATGGCAACTCACGTAGATAAGTACCCAATATAGTCCATGTTAATGGTAATAGCGATCTATGGCCGCATCCGATATTCACTTACGAGGTACGCTATATCGCCCCCAGCAATGCTCGCTTTTAAAATTCTGTTTACACTAAAATGGAGTAAGTGAGCTATATTTTGAAACGAGTCTTGCTTGCGGCTAAGTTCGGTTGTAACAGGGGTGGAAAGTAACACGTGCAATTTTTTTTTTTGGAGTTATAGACTAATTTTACACATTTTGTACTATGTATTATAATATCGATCTCATGACCTGATGAACACCGGAAAACCGCTGGATACGAGAATCGCTGGACCAGTCGAAGTGACTTCAATTTGGGGTGTCTGTCTGTCTGTCTGTCGGTGTTTTTGATTATGATAGATTATTACACGGGAAAAAAAACTAAAGATGAATACAATTCCTGAAGCCAGCAGACTTGTACCACTGACAAACTACTCTGGCATTTGTTAACATGTTTCATAGCTACCGACTATTAAGTTTCTATAGAAATCCCTACCTTGTTGCTATTCCACCAATTTCCACTAAGCGTTTCCAAGCGTCTTTCATAATGCGCACAGCAAAGGAGTGGAACTATCTGCCTTTTTATTACGGATGGGAAATCATTAAATGACTCCTTCCGCCCTGGGTGAAGCAGAAGGGAGTGTCAGACTCTTACTGACTAAAACCCATCCGTGTTCCTCCTAATTCCCTTTGCGTTCCAGGGCCGCGGTAACTCTTTCATAATCATAATCATAATCATTTTATTGCTTTGCAAACATGGGTATGGTACATATATAGTTGTTTTTATAATAATGAAGTTCTCCATATTTTACCGTTAAATGGGTATGCAAAGGTTTACAAATTCAGGTAAAAATTTATGAAATGTCAGTTTGATTAAGTACATCAATTAAAAAATAATAAAAATGTCAGCGTGATTACATATTCAATAAAAAAAATAAAAAAAAAGGACAGAAGACGATCATAATAATTAGGTATGTCAATCAGAGGAATAGTCATTCAATTATTTAGTGAATTATTTCATCATCATTAAGAAAATCGTCAATTGTATAATAAGTTTTCATGATTAAGAATTCGTTTAGCGCCCTTTTAAATTCTAATACAGTCATATTTTTTATATTATTAGGTACTCTATTATATTACGAGGGGAGCAGTACCAAAAAAACTTTTTTTCATTAGTGCGGTTTTACATTTTACTTGACATATTTGGTTGATGTATTGATTCCGTACTGGATTTTTCCTGACCTCTGATAGCTTTTTGAAAAGATGTGGGTTACTTTTCACATACAAAGCAGTTTCCAATATATATAAGCAAGGAAAAGTTAAAATTCCGCCAACCTGGCAGGCACTGGCCCTAGTGGGCTCCGTCTTCTATGCTGACAGCTCTTTGAAGCACGCGTGGAACACAGCACGCCGTCGACCCGAGCCTGGTTCTAATCGGATGGCGAGCCACCCAATGCTCGCCGTCCGCAGACCCACGCCTACGGTGGCCGGGAATCGCCCTGCGACTCCCGACGCCCGGGGCGCGAACGCTTATGACCCTAATCTTTTTAAAGGTAGAGCGAGCAGGCTATTTCTGGGTAAGCTCGCTCCATCGTAGACTTCGTCTCTGTCATCTCTGACCTGGACTATAGTCAAGAAGAGAGAGAAGAGCAAACAGATTTTAAAAAAAACTCACTGACCAATAATTGACTTCTATGTCTAAAGAAACATTATATTATGTAAAAAATCATGACGCTAACTTTATCTAATATCTTGCACAATTCACATTAGCAGTTCTTTGTATGAATCGCAATGGAATTCCCGTACAAACACACTTACCAATTCTCTTCAAACCAGCCTTTTAACTTGAAAAACTTAAACTGCACGTTTAATCCAACCGATACAGAGGTATATCAATATTTGAGTAGTGAAATCCCACTCGGCTAAAGGCGGGTAGCACTCAATATTTTGTTCGTTTCGATTCAATTTGTTCAAACTCCAACATATTGTTAGAGAACGCTGAAAAAGCCCCTCTATGATCGGATTTAATTTGCTAACAGTTTTATAAAAAGGAATATGTGTAAAGTGTTGGTGTTCATGTTTGTTGGGTTATTATATAGCATAATAGCTGACCCGCGCAACTTCGTCTGCGTCACATTTTCCATTATTGCTCCGCTCCTATTTGTCTTAGCGTGATGATATAACCTGTAACCTTCCTCGATAAATGGGCTATCTAACACTGAAAGAATTTTTCAAATTGGTCCAGTTGTTTCGGAGCCTATTCAATTCAAACAAATCTTTCCTCTTTATAATATTAATGTAGACATGTAACAACAAGCGAAGTGTCGAAGTGAGCGGTCAGTCCGAGTAATTAAGATGAAATAACAGCTCACTCTATGATCACTTCATCCAAGCCATCACTTCGACATGTTTAAAGAATTGAACGGCAGTTTGTATTCTTTTAAGGGCTAGGCTAAGGTGAGTTGTTCACCTACATTTATATTTATTACTAGCTGTCCCCCGCGGCTTCGCTCCCGGCAACTATTCTTTTTTTTTTGCTTTTAAACCTTCCCTGTATTCTGGCGAACTAAACAAAAAAAGAATTACCGAAATCGGCCCAGCCGTTCTCGAGTTTTAGCGAGACTAACGAACAGCAATTCATTTTTATATATAAGAAAAAGATTAAACAAGCACATATTATACAGAATTCTTTAAGTACCAACATTGTGTATGCTGTTTGATTTTGAAAATATCAGCAAGATTTTTTACAGTCGATCTTAAGGCCAATTTTTGTTAATTAAAAGCGTTCAAATGCGAGTCACAATATTATATTAGCGTCAAACACCGCTATCAAATACTTACTTAAAATGAGAATATTTTTATTGCTCCTTTAAAAAAATATGAAAATTGCCACTCTTAGAGCCCAAGGGTTCCGAACATTCTGCCGGCGTCGCGGGGCTATTCGAAAGAGATACCGTGGCTCCGGAACATAAAGGGCCGTGAAGGAACATGGATGGGTTTTAGTCAGAAGAAGTCTGACACTCCCTCCGGCTACACCCAGAGCGGGAGGAGTCATTGGATGATTTCCCATCCCTAAAAAAAAAAAGGCTTGCAAACATCCGTGAGAGACGGATACCTTGTAGGATCACTCGGGGGTCTGTCTGTCTATCCGTCTGTTACATCCAGTTATTTCCGGACCTCTGAACCGATTCCTTCGGAAATTTAGTACACATATGGATTTCTGTGACCCAAAATCGAACGCGTTACGCAAGTAAATACATTTTGAGTATGGTGTTCACTTTTGGGGGTCGAACTAGAAAATTTAAAAAAAATATATATATACTTTGTGACATATCAAATAAAAGAGATTACTTTGAGTATTTTGTCTAAGTTTTTTTCAAAATAAAAAAAAACAGGTTGAAATTATTCAAGAAAAGATCAAAAATGACCAGTCTCGTCCTCTTATCTCCGAAACTACTGAACTTAAAATCTTAAAAAAAAATACAGAAAATTGTTCTTTATCTACAGATTACAGGAAAACCTATTAATATTTACCTATAAGAATGTTAAAATCACATGTTAAAAAAATGAAGTAAATTGGCACTTTTAGCTCATAATAAACAAGACAATTGAATAAATCAAATAATAAATAAATTATCTGACTCTAGATGACCTAAAGTTAAATAAATAATGAATAATGTCAAAATGAGAATTTAATCCTGTTATCAATTCCAGATGGAGTACCTATCTAAAGATACGAAATGAATGCATCAAATCTCAAACATTAATCATATTGAGTGACATTCAATTACAAACTCGTTTCGGCAGACAAATCTTATCACGATAATTACTTCTTAAGGTTTTCTATTTTTGGAAAATAATGTTCTAATCTTATCTAAAGCAGAGCTGTAACTTAAAATTATTATAATATACGCACTACAAACACTTCAAGGCAAAATGATGCGCATAATAAATTTGATTGGTTTAGTTGATTTCTTTTTTGCAGTTGGTGCCATTTATTCAAGGTTAAAAATAAAAAAAACAACGGTTTTATATAACCGCAGTTCAAATTTAAATAAATAGGTACATGCAGATACAGAAAGTCATCATCATCATCTGCCTAGCCTTTTTCCACCTTTATTGGAATCAGCTTCGACTGGGAGATGATTCAGCTGAATATCAGTATTTCACGTGGAGCTGCTACCTACCAAACCTCCACAGCCTATTAACTGGGTAACACGGTTCTACTTAGCAAGACTGGTTTCAGATTTCTAGCTTCTGACAATCCGTAACGATTTCCAAAGATCTTCAAAAGACTGCCGAGTTCAATTGTTCAACGTGCTTTACATGCAAAACGTAAACATAACCCTGGGCCTGTGGACGGCGAGCTATGGGTGGCTCGCCGTCCGACAGTCTAGTGACGACAGGCCGTGTCGACGGCGCGTTAGTGTTCCACGCGAGCCTCAAAGAGAGTCAGGACACAGAGGGGCCCGAAAGGGCCGACGCCTGCCGGAGTCGCGGGATTATTCGCAAGAGACACCGTGGCTCCGGAACACAAAGGGCAATGAAGGAACATGGATGGGTTTTAGTCAGTAGAAGTCTGACACTCCCTCCCGCTACACCCAGAGCGGGAGGAGTCATTGGATGATTTCCCATCCCTAAAAAAAATAAAAAAAAATGTCATAACCCTAAAATATAACCACCAAACACAACTTTTTTTTTTTTTTTGGGATGGGATATAGTCCCGCGACTGTTTTGAGAAATCCTGTAGAAAAGTTTACAGATACCTTCTCTGATTTTTTACCGATTCAACGTCCATAAGACCCTATCGGGAGTCGGGTGAAAGTTGTACTATAGTCTTACTATTGTTCTTTTAATTTGCGGGCGTTGACAGAATGTATGTGCGATCTTTGTTTGTCACTAATCCACGATTTGGAATAATTCCTGGCTACCGAAACCCACGTACACAAAATATTCTAGCAAGTAATGGAAATATTGGACAGAAAAATAAACATTGAAACAGTGTGAGATAAAACAAGTGAACTAGTTTTTCGGAGTCATTTATCAAGCGCCGCGACGTTACACGACGAACTGTGACGTCGGAACAGCACAAATTGATTTCATTATTGTTGGTATGTTGTGTTTATGTGAAGTTTCCTTTTTGTATTATTGTTCTGGAGTATCGAGGCGTTTTATATGAGAGAAGGCTCCAGGGAATGTGATTGTTTATCAGCAATACAGATTGTACTTTAGTGAGTATGCGCACGAACTCTATGACCTGGTCCCAACATCGCCCTTTTAATATTGGAATACCAGACGTACTGCAGGGTACCATCCATACTTGGTCGATATCCCTACCAGTCATACCCAACGCTTCTCCTCCACATTCTTAATGCACACAGGTAAATTCTCTGCCAACGTCTGTGTTCCCGTCCACATATAATCCGTCTGCCATCAAAGCAAGAGTGAACAGGCAATTTCTAGGCACGCTCGTTCCATCGTAGACCTCATCCATCGCTTTCCATCAGGTTTTATTGTAGTCAAGGTTAATCTCACCTTAGAACATGCAATACTATTTGTAATTTTTAAATTGAAGTCGCTGACCTCGGAAAAGCGGACAGGATTCAGGAGAAGGAGGATTTGTCAGTCGATATGGGTTTTCAGAAACCTGAAAATCTGACAAATCTTGCCAAGGGATACCGTATTGCCTAATTACTGAGTTAAAGAGGCCAGACAGGTGATCTCTGAAGGTAAAATACTGGTATTTAGCTGCATTCGGTAAGACTGGAATTGGTTAGCTTAAGGTGCTTTTCCAGGCATGGAAAAACTGATCAAACTTTGCTGTTATTTTTTCTCTCTGACAGACCATATTCAAAATAGTACAATATTAATATATACACAGGGATCACGAAAGCAATATTCGTGAACGATTATTCCAAACTACCTAACTGATGCCCGCGACTTCGTTCGCGTGTAGGTATGTCGGAAAGTAATATGTTGTCGTTCGGTAAGATCTTTAAGATTAGATATACGAACAGTCAATATCTAGCATAGTTTGACTCCTCATAGCATTAGGAATTTGGAAGAGTGTTATGCAAGGAGCTGGCTGTTTCGCCTCTTCTGTTCAAAATGCCGACCAGCCCCAATAATTTTTCGTTATGAAAAACATTTTGATGATATCGCTTCTCTGAACATGTTGTTAAAGAAAGGTGCTAGGGTTTTTAACACGCATGACTTTGAATTGAATTGAATATTTAAGTTTGAAGGAATGCTAGTCACCTCAACCGTGGTTGGACAAAACACAGCGATCGATGCATAATACGTAGATCAACTTCAAAACCTTAATTCAGAAATCAATTGTAAGTCTTGATTGAGTAACTGAGTTTATGGGTGCCTAGTATAGTATCTTATACTAGGCACCCATAACTAAATGAGGAGTTAGACACTACACAGCAATCGATGTTAAGGTGGGTTATGAATTGTTCATCTATTAAATTACACTTAAGATACTGATTAGTATAGAAAAATTCAAAATCGTAGGCCAGAAATCGAGTGTGATAATTAGGTACTAGGCGCCCATAACTAAAACAGCGGTTAGACGCAACACAGCGATCGATGCTAACGTCGCCGCGTCGGTGATTCATTGCTCATTAATTAAGTCGGCGTCGCGAAGGATGCACGCTGATGGCGACGCTAACGAGCTGGTGTTATGACGTCATCATAGTGACGTTTATTGGAGGGCTTGAAGGATGGCGAGATTTGGGACGGCTCTTTACTTTGGTACCTTGGTATCATTAATAAGAGTTGTTTTATTTAGGATTTTATCCTTAGAGGAGATTATGGTAAGTTAAGCAACACTTTCTGATGTCAACCATTACAATGCCTTGGTTATTCTTCTTTTCGAGTCGACGGTTAAATCTTTGGATAGTTTGGGCCTAGTAGGTAACCGCGCTCATTACAGTAATGGCATTCATAAAATTCCTCGACGTTTAAGTGAATTGGCACTTGGGGCATTCTTCAATTCAATCTTTTTTTTTTGTTTTTAGGGATGGGAAATCATCCAATGACTCCTCCCGCTCTGGGTGTAGCGGGAGGGAGTGTCAGACTTCTACTGACTAAAACCCATCCATGTTCCTTCATTGCCCTTTGTGTTCCGGAGCCACAGTGTCTCTTGCGAATAATCCCGCGACTGGGGCATTACAACCTGAGGGCCCATTCTACAATTTTTTAAACAACTTTTGCATTCACATGTCAATCGCAAACTGTAAAAATACCCTTAATTTTCATAAATTTTTGGCAGTTTGCGATTGAGATACAAATGCAGGGCAAATGTGAAAATTAGTAGAATTGGTACTCTGACCTCCTGTTCTGAACACATATCGGACGAGTCTATTGCGCTCCATTTCAAGTTATGTTTTCAGCTGCCTATTTCGATGCGTGTGGAAGTGTTGGTCCCGGCTGTCATTAATTTGTTGAACTTTGACAGTCATTAGGTACAGGTAGTCAGAAACGTATTGCATTCTTTCTCATGTATCCACAAACCAGTACAGGCTATGGCGGTCAGATAGGCAATCCACGTATAATGTTAATTTTCAGCTGGAATATTTACATGATATTCAAGTAATTCATAACACTATTATACTGGTCCTGAGAAACAATAGTGATACCATTAGCCATCGGATACAGGGTTTCTCAGTAAAACAGTATACAACGGTGTCAAATCATTGATTTGTAGGTAGGCCTGGTATACCTATATTTTTATTTATTTTCCTGTTTCTTATAGAGCCTCCCCCGTATTTTTCCAGCTCTAATTTTAGAATATACACATTGTAACACAATGAACGCAAAACCTAACAATTATTCATTATGCACATCCTAATATATAAAATTCTTCCGCTACTGAGTGACGGACAGAAAACGCACAGACGAAACTACTGGTTTTGGAAAGCTGAAATTTGACATGAAGCTTCTCTATACTCCGTTGGGGAGCACTAAGAAGGATTTCCCGAAATTCATACGGTAACGGAAAAAAAACGAGATATGCGCGTACAAAGTCGTGGGCAAAAGCTAGTCATATTATATTAAGAATAAATTTTACGCAACGCAACGCAAACGCAATTCACTTCTAACGTAACATAATGTTGAAAAACAATAGCTTTAAACGTAGCTGGTAGCATACCGATACAACTACATCAGCGTAGCACGACAAGCTACACCGTAGCATTTTACGTATTGGTTTAGATAAAGTATTTAGGCTGTTGCATTTGGTTGAGATGTAAATTTTTTTAAATTGTTTTTTATACATAGATGTAGATGTAGTCGATGCTTCCGTTTTTGGGTATGGAGAAAGCCTTCGACTGTGTGTTCCCCAAGCGATGATCTGGTGGGCATTGCGGTCCAAAGGGGTCCCCGAAATCTATGTATGACCACATCAACCGTGACATGTACCGTGATTACGAGTATTTGGTCAGGACCGCTGTTGGTGACACAAAACCCTTCCCTATTAATACAATTGGAGTCCACCAAGGCTCTGTCCTCAGCCCTTTCCTATTCAATGCGATATTAGACGAAGTGGCAACCCCCGTGGCTCTGCCCATGTATGCTGAAGATATCGCACTGGCGGATGCGGACAGAGGGAGACTGGTGTGACGCGCAAATGCATGGAAGCAGTCGCTAGAAAATCGACGGTCTGAAACTTAATGTGGCAAAAACAGAGTATATAGCTTGCAACGTTACACATCCCCTACCAGTACGCATAGGCAAAGGTGTGGTCGAGCATACTCACCAGTTTAAATATCTGGGATCTGTACTTCACGTGCCCGGGGACGTCAATTTCGACATCAAAGCTCGCATAACGTCAGCGTGGGCAAAATGGCGTGAGGTGACTGGTGTCATTTTTGACCCAAAATAGATGTTAGGTTGAAGGGACAGGTCTATAAATCCATCATTAGACCTGTTCTATGGAAGTGAAGCGTGTACTTGAGCGGCACAAGTCTTAGACTTACAAAAATGTAGGATACGATGTTCTTTTTCCACGTAAACAAAAAATGAAGACGAAACAGCGCATTGAAGACACGCGTGACGTCACGTCCCTGATAAAAATTCTACCATCATAAAAATATCAACAGGTATTTATTCATCATCCCTACTATAACTGTTACTCTATCTATATATCTGTTTATGTGTTACCTGTTTTACGTATTAACAGATTTAGATGATAATGAAGTACTAATAAAACCAAGTCCTCCGCCGCGTATGTCTGTCTGTCTGTTCGCGATAAACTCTAAAACTACTGCACCGATTTTCATGCTGTTTTCACCATAGGATAGAGTGAATCTCGAGAAAGGTTTTAGTTTATAATTTTTTAAGCGGGCAAAGCCGTGGGCATCAGCTAGTATATTTTAAAGCACACAATTTTAAACGAAGAAATAGTTCATACTTTGATTTTGACGACACGGTTGAGCGATCGGCTGCTGCGCCGCGTGTCGTGGGTTTGATTCCCACACGGAACAAATATGTGTATGGCCAACAGATAGTTGTTCCGGGTCTGGCATACAGGAGAAATTCCTAGTGTGGGGCAACGTTTAAAAAAGAAATCTTGTGACTGAGTATCGACAAGCACCCCGAGGGGTACAAGCTTCTTATTTTTAGTCTCTGAACGTTATTTTTAAGACGTCGTCTAAAAATAGTATGTTTACAATTTCCTTTGCGTAATACCTATATTACGAGTGGGTACACTCATTCATCGCCAACGGAGCCAATTATATATTTTGTTGCGAAAAAAATAACGAATTCAATTTTTTCTATGAATAAAAGGAAACACAAAAAAAAATCTTATTTAAGACTTGCCACAACCTACCTCATGCTTCAATGTTCATGATTTTCAAGTGTGGTGTTCGAAAGGCATACTTGGCTACTCACATCTCTTGAATTTAGCAGCCACGTGAGATCGGCTGGTGGGTTAGTTGGTGGGGATGCACATTGTGGTTTGAGGAGTCTCCTGACGCATATCAACTTATGTACCAGTCTATCTTATATCTAAAAATGTTCGTATGTCTTCCATTAAGCCACCACGAGATTGGCTGCTAGGTGCTCTGAAATCTCCTCACATGTACAAACACATGTACTAGTCAGAGAAATTAACTTACATCTCTTGCATTTAGCAACCACGTCTAATTGGCTGCCGACTTAGCTAGTGGGGATGAACATTGTGCTAAGAGAGAGTCTCCTGACGCGTATCAATACATGTGTTCAGATCTCTTTCATTTAGCAGCAATATATTGTGCTCTGAAAAAATCCTGACGCCACCTTCCCCACGAATTTTTCTAAGGGACTAATAAAGTTACTTACATCTCTTCCATTTAGCAGCCACGTCAGATTGGCTGGCGGATCAGCTGGTGGGGACGAACATTGTGCTCTGAGGGAATCCCCAGATGCGTACCACCCCTTTTCAGCCTTTATCGTTGGCTTCTCTGGAGGTAGTTCTGTGGACAAAGAAGAAGTAGGTTAGAATTATTGGAGAATTTGGTTATTTGTAAACGTAATTTGGGTTGGGAACCTCTTATAAAAGATACCAGATTCTTGCGCGGTTTCGCTTCTGTGACCCCAAGAAAAGTGAACGTTTCCAAATCAACTATCAGTGGTAGTGTAGTTTTCTTCTGGGTAAGCTCGCGCCATCGTAGACTTTGTCTCTGTTTTCTCTGACCAAGATGAAAGTCAAGCCATCTCTAATAAAAAAAAAATATAATGTGTATTGGTGATGGAGTGTGAGGTGTACTTTTTTCAGACTGTCTTAAGGTTGTCTGGTAGAAACGTTTTAGCGTAAAGACTTGTTTTCTTTTAAAATATCCTATAAAATAGTTGTGAAACTCTTTTATTGTACAACTATAGTATTTCCGTCAGCTACAGTATTTCCGTTAGCTACAGTATTTCCGTCAGCTAGGTACAGTATTTCCGTCAGCTACAGTATTTCCGTAATCTGTGTGCCAATTCTACTAATTTTCACATTCGCATTGCATTCGCATCTCAATCGCAAACTGTTAAAAATGTATGAAAATTAAGGCTTTTTTGATAGATTGCGATTGACATACGAATGTGAAAGTTATTTAAAAATTAGTAAGATTAGCTCGCAGTTCAAAAGTTCCGGAGATAACCATTAAAATTTACAAACATATCAACAAAAATCCCACTGATGCATACTCTATGGATATTATATACTATTGCTACGTTAGTGTCAAAAAGAAGATGTTTCAACCAAACTCCTACTTTTCGGGGTGCATCTGTTCCAGTGACTGATCGGCTTGAGCTCCTAGGCATGGAGCTGTCATCCAGTCTCAACTTCGGCGCCACCATTGAGTGCAAAGCCCAAACTGCGGCCAAAAAGCTGGGCATCCTAAATAGGGTGAAGCGATACTTCAAGCCTGAGCAGCGTTTAACTCTTTATAAAGCACAAGTCCGATCCTGCATGGAGTATTGCAGCCACCTTTGGGATGGCTCAGCTAAGTATCAGCTTGCCGCGCTTGACTCGTAAAACTGGTGGATGCCAAGCTACACAGCTTGGCGCCATCGCCGCAAAGTTGCTTGTCGGTCTTCTACAGATTTTACTTCGGAGAGTGTGCCCATGAACTCCACGACCTCATCCCACCAGCCCCCTTCTACCATCGGACATCCAGACGCACTGCAACTTGCCATCCCTACCTTGTTGCTATTCCACCAACTTGCACTAAGCGCTTCCAAGCGTCTTTCATAATGCGCACAGCAAAGGAGTGGAACACTTTACCTGCGTCTGTGTTTCCGAATGCTTACAACACTAATCTTTTCAAAGTTAGAGTGAACAGGCTACTTCTGGGTAAGCTCGCTCCATCGTAGACTTTGTCTCTGTCATCTCTGACCAAGACTAGAGTCAAGAGCAAACCCATACCAAGTAAAAAAAAAAAGCGTTTTAAAATATATGTTAACCGGTTCCTCAGAATTTTTTATAGACATCAAATAAACGAAGTCAAAAATATAATTATTATTGATTCTGACTAAAATTCTAAGAAATCTATGTTATTTATTTATTTTACTATAATTTTTTAAGTTTTTATTCAATTTTTTTGAAACTGGTAAGACAATCAAATATGTAAAACATATATTTTCCTTTACAAATACACAGTAAACAGAAATTATCTACTCAACCTAGTTTGATCCTTTGTTTGAACGAATTACCTCCTCCGTTCTCAGTTTCCCATAAATTCATCAATTAACATACAGACTCCTATCAAAACATCAACAACATAATTAATTCAAAACACCCCAAACAACACTCAACAATTGATTACATGTTTCTGCAATCTAGAAATCGTTTGAGTCCCCAGGCTACCATTTATCCCCATCTAAATGCTCCCCAATTATAAGTAAGATGAAATATGGGGTGTACCCCAAGTCCTCAGGGGAATTATTTAGGCCCTCAGGGATACAAATGTGACACGAATTCCCTCTTTTCGGGGAATAAAGTTTATTAAATTAACTCAATTTGATTTTAGTTCGTTAAGAGATTAGGGTAGTTACTTGGTTATAAGATTAGGATCTGCTTCTTTATTTGATTTCAGTAATTTGATGTGTAACGTGCGAATTTTGTTTAGTGGGTACCTTCTTTTGTCTTGGTGTAATTAATCCTGACTTGTGACATTCCCGGTCTAAATCCAATTATTGCTATTGTGGCTTTTACTACTAACTTTATACGTAGAGTTGGGAAAAAGCACTAATAATTACGTTATATTGAACAGAATAAACACAACACCTCTTCATTTGCAAGACCAGGTCATTATAATTATCATTATGAACAATTATTAAAATAAGACAAAAAAATCGAGAAAAAAGAATCGAATGCCCGATTGATTTAGGTGCGCATAATCGACAAAATGCACGGCTGATTTGGTTTTTCGCGATATTTGATTAGGTCCCATAGTAAAAGTTGAATGATGAGTACACAGAATAAACGCAATGACGCCGAAGGGATCCCATTCTGTTGTTACATTGTATAGCCTTTTTTTTCGTGTCTATTGACTCAACTTTTAAAACTTTGTCCGATCAGTATTTGGCCACTAGGATCATTTTATCATTAGCCGCTTTCTGGATGGTACAGTGGTTTGGCATAAAAGGGCAGGCATGTGGTGTGGCATATTCTGCAAAGGAACTTTAGGAACTCCACAGTGTGCCAGCAGATATTTTTTTTGGTCTAAATATGTTAAATAGAAGATTTACTTTTCTTTGCTTGATGCCTGATGTTCAAGATTTATAACCCTTTTAGCAAACGAGTGATTGAGTTCCGTATATTTCACATCAAAGATAAATTAAACAAAATACTTCGTAAAATTTATAGCTGGTGATTGTTTAAATGTACACGATATGTTTGTATGTGCGTACTTATACCTTAAACATTTATTCCTTATTTCCAACACAAATCATAGCGCCAAAGTAGTCCTGGCTAAGTCTGATAAACCTAAACCTCAACAAAACTAGTCCAGAAACCAGTAACAACAAAGCAGGAAAATTCCTCTCATAATCTGAAACGAAAACCCACAAAGACACATTTTATTCCCCAAATCCCGAATTCCAAGAATCCATTTCGAACATAATCTGCCTTCATATCTCCGTTAGGTCTAAACTTGTAAAGTAAATCTGCAAACATACGTGCTCAGAGCTAAGGTCGAAGCATTAACGTTACAATATTAGGGTATGTTTACAGCAGAGATGAGCGAGGTAGTTCAGCTGTGCGAGGAGGTCTAGAGGAGCTGTGGTTCCAAAAAATGGTATAAATAGGATGAAGCTGGGTGGACATAACACATCACAGAACTCTGCTTTGCGAGGCAGAGGTCTTGTACAAACACATACACATACACTCAATTCGCGTGCGCATTTTTTAAATAGGTCTAAGAGCCGCAAATGGCCTAACCCAAGGTGAATTATGAAGTACTAGACAAAGTGATATTCTGTGATAACGATAATCCAAAAGTCAAATTTATATGGGATTCATATACATTTATCTTAATCATGTGGCCAAAATGTAGATGTATCGCTGATTTAGAACCTCACACCTCGCTTTTTAGCGTCGCACACAGCCCTCGCTTCGCATCTCCTCGCATTTTTTGTAAAAACGCACCCTTTAGTTTGCCAACGTCTACCGCGTATTATATACAAACATACAAACTCGTTGCGTAACGTAACAACGTGCGTTGCGTGTTGCATAACAATTTGCTATGTTTGTCTAAACTTATGTTAGTTATTTGCTGTTGTTTAGATAGTAAACATTAATTCAATATGAGGTTTACTTTACTTTATTGTTTACGGATGTTTCGATATAAATAGGAAATTGATATTTGGATATAATATGTACAGGTAATTTGATTTGTTTCAGCATCATTGTAAGGGGCGTTTCAACGCTGCTTCTTTCTTTACGCGGTCGCCAATTCTGAACCAGTGGCCCCATCGCCCATCTGTTTAGCGATATATCGGGCTATATCTATAACCTTGGTTCTCCTGCACATATCTTTATTTGATTGATTGATTGATTTGAGACTATGTAAAGAAACTCCGAGCATAGCCCCCTTCATTGCCCGTCGGGCGACTGTAATCCGTCGGATGATTTTATTTAGTAGGTACTGGTAGAACGTATTTTTTTTTATTTTGTTATATACCATTCGCCACTTATTCTGAAAAAACCACGGTGCTAGTGAAATATTATATGGGAGCAAAGTGGACTGAAACTAAATAGTTGGTATTAAATATATGTTTTTAAATTCTAGTACAATCCTGTTTAAACGTTATTTCTGGACCACTTTTGGACGATTTCGGTTTTTTTTTGGGACGATTGTTCAAAAGTATGCTGATAACTAAAGAACAGCTCCAGTACAGACTTATCATAATATGTCTGTGTCTGTACTAGCCTCATATTATGAGGCTATAACATAGCTGATCAAGTAGTTATTGTCACAGCAACAGTCCCTGTAACATAATATATATTTTATGATCCTAGGCCTCCTAACAATGAAAATAAAAAATGTTTTTAACCTAAAATTATTCGGTAAGGTGCGGTGCTAAAAAATAACAAAGAGATAGGCACTGATTCTGGGTCTTCAGATTATTTTACAAAGGAAAGATTGTTGACCATATCAGACATTTAAAAAAAAACTGGCTGAAAAGGTTTTTTTGACTCAGCTACTTCAACAAAATAGTAAAACAAATTAGATGAAGATTTAGCAAGTAGGGGAAGTCCCACAGTGCCGAACACTTAAGGTTATAAGGCAAGAAAAAAAAATGGAAAGGTTTTTATAAATTTATTATGCTCTATAACTCTTTTCAACTATCATACGCATTTTTATAAATCAACAAACAATCAACAGAACACTAATTTTAATTTTAAAATAAACGATAGTCATTGGCATCAATTTTCGGTTTATTAAACTGTGGCACATATGACCGAACACCATAAAAAAGGTGACATCTGTCACATATATATAGGTCAGAGCACTCTGGAACATCAGCGCATGCCTCGTGAGCCCACTCCTTATACGAGTTGCATAGAATCCAGTCCTCCTCATGTCCTTCTAGGCAAACAACACATAAGGTATCGTGCAGAGATTGTGATTGCTGCTGACAATTTTCTTTTAGTGGCAAAACTTTAGATTTTTCTATCTTGTCTTCTTTAGCAGTCTTCTTAAATGTACCAAGACGTAATTTTTCTTCTTCTTTCATTTTCCTCTCTTCCCTTTTTCCTTTTTTGTCAATGGCATGCACCTATCAGTCAAATCTCTGATATGTGTTTCTAGGACATTTTCATATTCTGGAGAAAAGGTTTTCGTAAATCTCCCTAAGATGGGCTTTAATTGTAGTTCTTTTCCTTCTTTTATGAGTTTAAGCTTATCATATAAAGTAGTACTAGGTATACCATATCTTGAAGCAGCTTCCCTTAAGGACATCTTCTTTGAAATTACTTTTTCAATGGCAACTTTTAAATTTTCAGGCTCCCAACTGCCTTTCTTCACTCTCTCTATGATAAAATAAATGATAGTGCCTGAAATAATAGAAAATTTTCAGGCTCCCAACTGCCTTTCTTCACTCTCTCTATGATAAAATAAATGATAGTGCCTGAAATAATAGAAATTGTTTAAATTATAATAATACTGATAAAACAAATGTTCGGACATAGGGGAAAAAATACTGTTCGGTGCTAGGGACTCAAAGAGCAATACTAAAATTGGAATAACCATAAATTAACTAACTTAATGCAAGTTTTAAACACTAAAATAGAAAAAATACTTACCAAAGATAAATAAAACACTAATATAAATATCACCACACGTAAATCTTGCAAGAACCAAAGTTTTCTTGTATACACGTGACGTTTCGTTCCCGCGCAAAATGAATGCGTGCTCTCTTACAGCTGCTACGCGCACGACAATCAGTCCCCGCGCCACGCGGGGGCTAAGTAGCTCTGTCTCTTTCTTTTTTACGGCAAACGGCCGTTTTTATTTGATTTTTTGCAGTAGGTGTCGTATTCGTTCGGTACTACCGGCCGTTCGGCGCTAGGGGACTTCCCTAAATACGTCATGCGTATGGCAAAAAGACGCGCAAAGTTATTCTGTTTTATGATCGGATAATCGGAACCACAGAGCCTGATGTTCAGTGGTCGCCTTAAATAATTATGACACACGGAAACCAAGTTTAACCAAATTTTTACTATCCAATAACCAAGAGTAATAACTTATCGATAATAATGTGTGTGCAAATACAATAAATTACCATACATTATCTGCCTAGCCTTTTTCCCAACTATACAGGGCTCGACTTCCAGTTAAACCGAATTCAGCGAAATATCCTTTATTCTACGTGAAGCACCTGCCAACGAGACCTTCAAAACCCATTAACTGGATAACACGTTAATTCTTGGCAAGACTGGAGTCAAATTTTCTGGCTTCTGACTATCCGTAATGGCTGCCTACTATCTACAAACGACCAATCATAATTGGAATTAATTTTCAAGCAATATTTTACAGATTCAAAGCATACATCATGTGAAACACAATCTAATCTGTTATAAAATTAAGTAAACCTTTTCAAATTACGTTATAATCTTTTACTCAAAATTTAGTGCTGTAGGACCAAGATAATATCTACAAATTAATGGTTATTTATGAACGTAAGCTCTCTGTGCTAAGCCTTGGTAGAATTACGTATTAAAAGCATTATTTTAATTTTTTATCAGCTTTGCTCGCGAATTTTTATGCAGTAGTTTCAGAAGGAATTTCGGGAAATCCTATCCTAGTGCTACCCTACTCTCCCGAAAGAACTTACATGAAAAATTTCAGCTTCGTACGATCAATAGTTTCGTCTGTGCCTTGTCTGTTTGTCAGTCAGTCACTCAATGAGTCAGTGACGGAGGCATGCCTGTTTGCATGCTGCATGGTTGCTTGCATGCTGTATACTTGCTTGCTTGCATGATGCATACTTGCTTTCTTATACATACTTGCTTGCTTGCTAAATGCTTGCTTGCATGCTGCATGCTTGCTTGCTTGCTTGCATACTGCATACTTGCGACATGCTGCATGCTTGCTCGGTTGCTACATGCTTGATTGGCAGGTGGTAATTAGTTGGTAGGTACCTATATCTGCTGCTTGCGACTACATATTAATGATAAGCTACATGCAGGCTACAACTTATCAATATTAAACCAGACTAAGTTTTAATGTGCATGCAATTTTTTTGCGTTTTTAACAAGGCGTTTTATTTGTATGCAGTAGTTTCAGAAGGAATTTCGGAAATCCTATACTAGTGCTACCCTACTCTCCCGAAAGAACCTATATGCCAAATTTCAGCTTCGTACGATCAGTAATTTCATCTGTGCCTTGTCTGTCAGTCAGTCACTCAATGAGTCAGTGACGGAGGCATGCCTGTTTAATAATATATAATAATATCCTTGGACATTTCACACAACGCCATATAATCCCAAGCTAAGCAACCTAATGCTTGTGTTATGGTAACGATATGGCTGATAAACTACTTATATACATTTTTTTTTTGTAAATACATACATATTATAGATAGAAAAACACCCAGACTCAGAACAAATACATGTAGGTCGTACAAATATTTGTTCCGTGCGGAAATCGAACCCGCGACATGCTGCGCAGCAGTCAATCGCTCAACCACTGCGCCAACCGTGTCGTCAAGTCTGCTGCATGGTTGCTTACATGCTGTATACTTGCTTGCTTGCATGCTGCATACTTGCTTTCTTATACATACTTGCTTGCTTGCTAAATGCTTGCTTGCATGCTGCATGCTTGCTTGCATACTGCATACTTGCGACATGCTGCATGCTTGCTCGGTTGCTACATGCTTGATTGGCAGGTGGTAATTAGTTGGTAGGTATATCTGCTGCTTGCGACTACATATTAATGATATTTTTGTTAAGCTACATGCAGGCTACAACTTATCAATATTAAACCAGACTAAGTTATAATGTGCATGCAATTTTGCTGTGTTTTTAACAAGGCGTTTTTATCATATTAAACTAAATAGGTTTTATGTTTCTTGAGTGGTATATCTAACGATTTTATTTTCAATGTATAAGATGCTGATAAAAAATAGTTATTATAATTTATATTAATCGTTTATTATATTACCCGATCAAACAAAATTATAGATTCAGTTGTTTTATATTATAAATGATTTTGTTATTACATCATATATTACTTACCCATTTGAATTTAACAATGCAAAGATCTACCAGTGGCTTTTTGTAGGATACGAAATCTTCAAATGATTCCTTTCTCTCTGGGCGGGGCAGAAGGCAGTGTCAGACTCTTACTAACTAAAACCCATCTGTGTTCCTCCAAAGCCCTTCCAGGGCCGCAGTGACTCCTTTAAATAAATTTCACAACCTTGGCCATCTTGGCAAATGCTTACCATCCATAATCAGACTACCATCATTTATAATTATTTTTAGAACAAAAATTAAAACGTTAGAATATTCAGATGTAAACTTTGATCCTATAATACTCAACTATTCAACCTATATAACTCGTAATCCTAAGAGACGGGACTTCAAAGCCTCGAATTATAATCCATATCAACAGACAGCTCACATATAAATAATTTGGATTCTTAAGCCCATAAAAATAAGGTCTAAGTCCCAACATCTGTTGTTAATCACTACTCGATGCCAAGTTTCATAACATGATTTATAAACATTTATAAACTTGTTGTTCCAGTCTAGACGAATTTAGTTTGAAGTTTAATATGAAAATAACATTAAATAAGATATTTTAGGGCTTAACTCCGCAAACAAATAAACCCTTTGCTGATTGAGGGTCTAAAATATTATATGTAATTTGTTTCTTGTACATGTAAATACCAAAAGATTTAAAAAAAAAATTGACAGTTTTCTGCCAGCGGCTTCACCTGCGTGACGGGAATAATCCCAAGGGGAAACTCATTCATACTCCCAGAATAAAAAGTATATAAAGCCTAGGTGTTATTTCAGACTATATTCTCTATGCCATATTTCATCCAGATTCATTCAGTCAATCTGCAGTGCTATTCTTTAACATCGTAACAACATTTTCGTGTCCCGACAGCGGAATCCGAGGTGAGTTTCAAATACGTATAAATATAAGACCTTATGATGTGTGAAATAAAGTTCACTTTGTAAGCTTAGTCACTCAGGTGAAGTGAATATCGAAATGGTTATTTACAGAATAGACTAGCTGGTGTTTGGTTGAGAAATGAAATCTTCCTTTGATCTTCCTTCAATGAAAGCTTTTGATTTTCGCAATGCGAAAAATATTGATGGATGATCAATATTTTTTATGCATATTCCCTATTCTTGAAGAAGGTTATAGGGTACTTATACAGGTTTATTTGTAATACACCGACATCCTCTCACGACTATGTTATTAACATAATAATCAGCTACTTTTATTCTATGACTTTTAAAAAATCATCATAAATCAGTTCATCAGATTTTCATACAAAAATAAAAAATATTTAAAATGAACATGTTACAAAGCAAAAAGAAAGAGCTTTCTAATGCGTCGCATAGACTTCGTGACAATTAGACCTTCAGTTTGAATATTTTTAATTTTTTAAAAGTCATAGAATAAAAGTGTGTCGGTGTTTTACAAATAACCCTGTATAACATCAAGCTCCGACACTAAGGGGACCCCTGTACCCCATGTACCTAAAGCTTAGCCTACAAGCTGTACTTAAATTTTAAATAAATAAAAGTCAGAAAGAATACTACGCGAATAGGAAGTAATAGCGTGGTTGGGAGATATCACGGAGCACAATTAGTTAAAAATCAATGCTGAAATTGTCTATGAAATAACAAGATTAATTCAACTGTAAGCAATGCTAATAATCAATTATTTGCTACATCTAGTCTATATGGTAATGGTTACAGATTAGTAAATAGTCCTAATTAGATTTTGTGACTATAATTAACATTTATCTGTTGGACTACCAGGCTGATCCAAAAGTAATGATAATAATTGATTAATATTTTCTATACTAATAATAAAACTGAAAAAAAGCCCTTTTTAGGGTTCCGTACCGAAAGGGTAACCAACAGAACCCTATTAATAAGCCTCCAATGTCCGTCCATCCGTCCGTCTGTCACCAGGCTGTATCTCATGAACCGTGATAGTTGGACAGTTGATATTTTCACAGATAACGTATTTCTGTTGCCACTATAACTACAAATACTAAAAAACAGAATAAAGTAAATATTTAAGGGGGCTCTCATACAACGAAACGTGTTTTTTATTTTTATTTTTATAGATAAGGAACCCTTCGTGCGCGAGTCCGCCTTGCACTTGACCGGTTTTTAATGCACCTATCATGAATTAAATTTTTCCCGAATTCTATCTCCAAAACTTTCCGTATATTTTGATCAAACCACAAATATTTACCGGCTTTACCATCACTATCACATCACACAAACCTAAAGTTCCCAAGTCAACCAAAGTTATTTATTTTTCATCGCCAAACACGAAATCTGGAAGTGACACTAAAAGACGACGAACAACAGCCCGTGATTGGAAACTTCGTACAATCTAATTGAATTCTTGACGAGTAAAGGAGCGGGGATTACATAAAACTTTTTTTTCAACAAAATTCAAAATTTTGTTCGAAGTGACATCAAAGGAGTTTTACATTGAAGGCTTCGTTAGATGAATTTTGTCTTTGAAATTTTCTGGAGGTGTCGTTTTCAGTATGGCAAGAAAAATTTCGTAGACATAATGTACGTCTAGCCTTAGACAATGATGTGATACGCATGATAAGGAGCAGGATGGTTACCAACAGATTATCTTTATATTATGTCGGTGTTTTTGTTAGATTCTTCGGATTTTGACACCGACTTCCGAAATTAAAGTTATTTTTTACTTTGTAGTATTTTTTATTTATTTGAAAGTCGGTTGTATTTATTTGTAAAAAGTTTTTAGTGGTACCCCACACCTCACAACACCACTGCAAAATCGCAGAAAAGCAAAATACGTAATTTCGATTACTTGGATGACCATCATGCAAGTAAACGAATTCCAGCTATTTTGATTTAAAATCCAAACTAGTAACCGATTTTGATAAAATTTAAATAGGACCAATCTGCAAGTATATCCTTTCAGATAAAATAAGAATTTTTCAAATCGGTTCATAATTGGCGGAGTTATGAGGTAACGAACATAAAAAAACCGACTTGAGAACCTCCTCCTTTTTGGGAAGTCGGTTAAAAAAGGTTATAATTATGTATTCGTTATAGCGTCAATTTAATATTTCCATCGTTTAACCAAACATTTAAATAGACGTGTAAGAAAAATCTGTGATATATACATGTACAGAAAAATATTTATGTAGTTAATGACCGTGGCTTTGTACTCCATATCCCGTTTCTTCCTGTTCCCCTAGGAATTTGGGAAAATCCTTACTTAGTGCTCCCATACATTCCCCAATCAACTTACATGCAAAATTTCAGCTTCCTACGACCAGTAGTTTTGGCTGTGCGTTTAAATAAGTCACTTATTCAGTATCGGAAGAATTTTACATATATATATTGATTGTTAACCGTATAAGTCTAACCACTTCTAAAAGTAAGCAGGATAATGATTTCTAAAAACAGCGTCCAGCATAAAAACGCTTGTCTTTTTTCCTCTATCATAAAAAGATACACTTCAAACTTTATCAATAACACTTCAAGAAATCCTTGAATAAAGAAGAATCCGTAAAATTTCGCTAGTTCATCACCCACAAAGAACAACTCGTTTCAAAAACTTCAAGTCTTTCAACTTGCAGACCGAACAACTAATTCACTTTATTCTCTGTCGTTCTTACAACTGGGAATCTCGAAAATATTCAACGTTTTGTTTATTTACTGACCGACTTTAAAAATGGAGGAGGTTATGTCGTATTCGATTAACCATATATAATCTATACTAATATTATAAAGCAGAAGAGTTTGTTTGTTTGGTTGAACGCGCTTATCTCAGGAACTACGGGTCCGATTTGAAAAATTCTTATCTATATATCATCACGCTAAGACAAATAGGAGCGGAGCAATAATGGAAAATGTGACGCAGACGAAGTTGCGCGGGTCAGCTAGTTATGTATAATTATCAAAATTTCGTTCATGAGTGACTGACAGACAACGCATACACGGACACTGCTGGACGTAGAAAGCTGAAATTGTACATATTTTTTGGTAGACATCCCACCCACAGGCATATATGTATTGGGAACACATTCATAATGCGTACAGCTAAGGAGTGGAATCCCCTGCCGGAATATGTGTTCCTGATAACTACAACCTGGGAGTTTTTAAGTCAAGAGTGAATAAGATAGATCTTTCATAGATATAATTGTATTTTTTTTTTTTCTTTTTGTGTACTTTCGATATGCGTCATATTGTCCGCAAATAAACTCTTTTTCTTTCTTTCTTTTTTTCTTTTTTCTTTCTAGGCAAGCGTGCGCCATCTTCGACCGTATCATCATCAGATGAGATAGTGTATCAAAATTTTACATATTTGTTGGTAGACATCCCACCCACAGGCACAGAATGTTTTGGGAACACATTCATAATGCGTAAAGCTAAGGAGTGGAATTCCCTGCCGTAGTCTGTGTTTCCCGATAGCTACAACCTGGGAGTCTTTAAGTCAAGAGTGAATAAGATAATAAGAAAACCAAATTTCTCCATAAAAGTATATATGCAATGGCTCCAAAGCTATACAATAAGTTACCAAATAAAATTGTATTAGCTAACAACGCAAATAGTTTTAAACGGCAGCTTTTTAAATTCTTGAATGACAAGGCTTATTACTCTGTCGATGAATACTTTAATGACAAATTTTTGAAGTAATAATATTGTATAATTTAATTGTGATAACTGTTTTTGGTGACATTGATATATTTTACGATTATAATTGAGTAAATTTTGATGATTTTTAAATTTTTTGCTGACATAGTATATTTATTTTGTATGACTTATTTAAATTGATTTAATTTTGACATTTTGTAATATTGCTGACATTGTATTATCTTTTTGAATTTAATCTTGACTGTACATTGACATTTGCATTAATATTTTGTATGCCCTTTGGCGGATCATAGGTTGGACGAAACATTTTATATAAGATCATTGTATGTACCCTGTGTTCACAAAATTAATAAATGAATTGAATTGATACTTCTAGGCAAGCGTGCTCCATCTCCGACCGCATCATCATCAGATGAGGTAGATAGTGTATCAAAAAGGTTCAGAAAAACTGCAAGGTCGGTATTTTCATATATTCATTACAAACCTAAGTTTGTAAAAAATAAGTATCTATTTAGTACTGAAAATATAAAATAAACAACCGATTTAAAAGAAAAGCCACTACAAAGTGAAACATTTATTTTTCTTTGTTTTTAGGACAGTGCGAGTTGGCGGTTTTCCTTATATGCCATAAGCAATCATCTATGGAAGAGGGTCTGGCTAGTACGTGAGGGGACTTGTTCCATCGTAGCCGCCATACTTGTTTCTGTAGCTTAGAGGTATAGGTAGAATCACTTGACTGAAGACGGTAAGAACTGACAGGTACAAGGAGGTATATAAACAGTTATTTTTAGGGTGTATATTTTTTTTTCAGCCTGCGTAATTTTTTCGAAAGAGTTACCGTGGCCTTGAAATGCAAAGGGCATTAGTACAGCGGAGCGAGGCAGCAGAGCGAAGAAATGGAAGAAATTTAACCAATTGCATTTCATAAAATCTCCACACCAAGTGATATTTTGACTGACATGATTGGTTAAAATTTCTCCGTTTCTCCAATCCGCTGCCCGACTCCGCTGTAATGGACAGGCACCATTATAGGGATGAAAGATGAACAATTATTTTGGTCAAGGTGTATTTTATGACTAGTTTTTTTCCCGTGGATTCGACCTGTGACACACCTGTGATACACGACATACACTTAGAAAAAAAATATACAAAAACTGAAATACACAAGTTTTTCAACATAAGTTCCATTTCGGCATAAGGGTGCTTGTTATGCAATTCTCCGTTGCTCCGCTCCGCTCTGTAATGGACAGGCACCCTAATATTTGCCAAGATTCCCAAGTGATGAGATGTTAGCCTAGCTATTAGAATGATGTTTACTGTCACTGCGTCTTAGTTCATACCATTTTTATTTCTGTCTTCAAACTCCAACTATACATTACGCCCTAATCCAGATTAAGAACTAAAACGCCATCCACTCAGAAACAAAAGATACAAAAACTTAAATACACTCGAGTTTTTCAATCTACGTTTCGTCTTGGCATAATATTTGCCGTTCCTCCCAAGTGATAGGCTCGTTAGCCTAGCTTCGCCCGCGTGTTGAGTGTATTGACTTTGCCAGTTCGTTGGATTCAAGAGGCAATGTTTTACGTTTTTTGTGAAGCACGACGAGTGACACGGAACGAAGGCATCGTTTATTTTTTTGGAACACTATGTGTTCAAGAGTGAATTGGTGATATTTGTTCTTCATGAATGATTATTGTCTTTGGGGTCTTCTGTAGCGTACATTTTTGTGTGAGCTGCGAATGTGTGATTTTATAGTTCTTTGTTGTAACTTGGGTTATTCTTTAATAGATATGTTGAGGTTTGAAGTCTCCTGGCCGGGGTTCGCGATAGAGCATAAGGATTTTTTTTACTTCCATTTTTGGTAGGTATACGTTTGATAACTATCTCACCTGATGGTAAGACATGATCTGGTCGAGCAATGGGTAAAGTCCAGCTCTGGATGATAATGAAGATAAAAGACCCTTTATAAAATAAAAGGTCCTTTATAAAATAAATGTCATTTTTTTCCACTGCAAGTCTAACTTTACTATTAAAGATATAACTAAAAAGAAACATTAAACAAATTCTAACCTTTATACCTGACAAAGGGTCAGGTCACTAGTTTAATTTAAAATACAGACGCATTCTAAATAATTCATTTAACAAAATGAGGATTAGTTAAAACGTGAATTTAAATAATTTCTTCACAACATTTTAATGACAATAAATTAACGTTATTGTCCTTGTTTACTCTGCTTTATAACGAAAGCTGTTAAAACTCCCATAGTTATTTGAATCTTTAAAATAAAGGACATTTTGTGAATGAGTTAAAAAGACCCAGAGGGGTAGATTGGGCAGACCCTTTTAATTGCGAAAATTCTCGCGCCCATAGGGACAAATTTGTGTTGACATAAATTGGATTTTTAAAATTCAAATTCAATGGGATTGTACTTCTTTGAGCGAATACTTATTTGTTATTGGGCCGTTTGTTTTGTATATTTACAGATAAATTAAGTGACGGGATAAAAAGGGGAGGAAAAGAACTCACTGCGCATCGAAAGATTTGTATTTAGCTTTGTTTAACGGTAGCTTTATTCAAGCCGTTTTCTTTAAAGCAATGTTCTTGTGTGAAAAATATTATAAATCTAAAAACGATTCTTCAGCTCTTCAAGATAATTTGTTAATAGCTGACCCGCGCAAAATCGTCTGCGTCACATACTTCAATAATGCTCCTATAGGTATTAGGGTGATGTTATTTAAATAATACTATATTCCTCGAGAAATAACCTCTATTTTTCACATCGAATTAGTAGTTTCTGAGATAAGCGAGTTGAACCAAACAAACAAACTTTATAATATTAGTATAGATTAAATCGAAAAGCGATATTACTTGAGGCTTATACAGGATTATTTGTGGACACCAAATAAACTTATAACTCCTAGTTGTTCGGTCACAATATCAAGATCAAAATAAAGTGCAGCATATCAATCCTGCACATAACCTCAAAACATTACCAAAGCACGTCCAACAGACACTTTAAACTAAAGTGCTTACAGAACATTATCCCAAACATGACAGGGGTAATCGCACATACAAAACAAAACAATCCCGAATAATACTAGCATTACGATCTAAAATACACTGGTAGCACGTAAAACCCTACAAAGGTTCCTTTTCAAGAATACAAATTCACCCGGATGCAAGGACTTAGAATGAATGTATTATGTAAGAGGCAGGTACACGTTGGATTGCGTAAAAATGGTTTATAGATACGCCGAAAACAAATAAAGCGCAAAATCCACAATGTTTCCGATTTAGAAATTGTTTTATGATCGTGGATTTTGTATTGGTGTAGATGTTTTTGTCTCTGACACGAATGTAGATACTGTCTTGATACTTTGATTCTTTGGTTGATTTGTATGTGAAAAATAATATTATTATCTATGGTCTGTAAAATAATTCAGTAACGACCTCAACTCATTTTTAAACAATAATAATGCATTGGTCAATTTAACCACGATAATTTCATTTTCTATGTAATTGAAACGTAAAGACATAAGTATACTATTGATTCGAATTGCGATATTTTCAGCACGAACCAAACAAGTTTGAACTCAAGGTCTACTACGTTCTATATCTGCGCTACTCTAAGATACTGCTAAAAAATAATTGATGTATGAAGTCCACCTTTTACAGGCAGATCAAGTTACAACAATCTCTCAAATTTCTTCAATAAATTTTTAACTTTATCACTAAAGGTTTAAGGTTCAAAGTTGACTGTGATTTGATAGTTTCGGGTAGCTTGATGTGCTGGCGACTTTACAAGTTTTAATAAATCAATCAGAAGTAAATAATAAACTCCAAAATAAAAATAAACCATGTTAAACACATATATTGTTTTCATGATTTCAGTATTAGATTGTACATTTCAAGGGTCCCATTCGGTCTATCAGGTAGGTCCTAACGGCCACTCGCAGTCCGTAGATACCTACCATATTCCACGCTCACATCCGTGGGTTGAAATTTAAATAGTCTGTGGAGTTTCATGTTATTAGCATTAAGGAGATTTTGAACGAAAAGCTCGTTGGATATAAGTTGAATTAGCTTAAATATGTAGTTACTAGCTTCAGCCGGTCCACTGGCTAGTGCCTGCAAAGGTTAGGGAATCCTTTGAAAGAGTTACCGCAGCCCATTTTTATAATTTGAATTCCTTAATGTATGTGTGATTTACCTTCTTCTATACATTTAGAAGAAATTTTGATGTAATATAACATAACAATGTGTTTTTGTGCAAAATGGCAATAACCTTGGCTGTCAATTCTGTAGTTACACTCCTTTAAAATGTTGTTAGATTGGAAATAGAACTCATGGCTGTAGGCTGACCTCCGGAATGCAGGTCCAGGCCTAGTTTAGGGATTAGAATTATTAAGATTCGTGTGCTGTTTTATTATGACTGGCTTGTGCCATATATTCGTGAATTTCTAATAAATATTTATATCTTATTTATTTATTTTTAAGGATAGGAATTCGTCAAATGGGTTCTTTCGCTATGGGCGGACGGAAGGGAGTATCAGACTCTTACTGACTAAACCTATTCCTTTGTGTTCCTCCTAATGCCCTTTGCGCTCCAGGGCCGCAGTGACTTGGAACGCAAAAAGAAATTGAAGGAACACAAATAGATATTAGTCGGAGTCTGACACTCCCTACCACTCCACCCAGAGCCGGAGGAGTCATTTGATGATTTCTCATCCACAATAAAAAAGATACTGATTACACACACACCACAAGGTGGACCGATGACCTGGTGAGGGTCGTGGGTAGCTGATGGATCTGAGACGTACAGAACCGGTTGTTATGATGACACTAGAGGGTAATAATGATGATATAATATGATCAGGATGATAAACCTTCACATTTAACCTTCAAGCGGTCGCGCGGCCTCGAATCGACCGCACTCGATACGTTTTCGTTTACCTATTACATCGAGATTTGTAGTCACAAGTAATTATCGTTTCCAGTAGCTTTTCACTAGTTTACTATGCATGAAAATGACTATATTAACTTCTTCTCCGAGTCTCCAGAGAGAAATAGAATGCATTTGGTAAGGTTGCGGCGCAGGCGTCGAAACAACTACATGCGCCTGGCCCTTCCTGTTACCTTGACGAGAAGATTTAATTCGAAGTAAACTAATTAAGTTGATATAATAAACACTTTGATACTAATAATTCAATTGCATAGGACAAAAAAAAATCATCACCTAAATAAAATTGAGAACACAAACCATTCTCCCAAGGGAACAAAACTTTGGATTGGCGTGCATAGCTGGATTGTAATCGAAAGAAAGTAACTAGTTTTATTTTTAAAACACAAAAAATTGTTGCTCTAGTAAATAATAGTCAATTTCTGAATATAAAACATAAATAATTATTAATTTCTCAGTATTCTATATTCCTGAAATCTCACACAGGTCTTTTAGGTTACGCGCGACCGCTGCCGCTTCAAATACTCATGCGCCCGCTTGAAGATTAAAACATGCTCAGATATAGTCAAAGGTGCTAAGTTCTCTTATAAGTACCGCGTATACACGCGTAAACGAGCACCAAATCCTTGAAGACCGCAAATTACAAAAAGAACTCTTCATTATAACGTAAGACCATGAAATTTTAATTTGGATCGTCGAAAATCTCCGCCCAGAAGTCAAGATGTTGATGAGAAAAGGACGTTTGCCTTTAAAATCCACTTTATTACCATATAATGAGCCACTCTGTTTTTCATAGCTAACGATTTAACGAGGAGAGCTGAATACTTTTTCCCACCAATTCATTTATTCTTATTTATGTCAATTTCAGCAGCTTTTTTCATGTCCTTCTTTGGAGTAGTATTTATTTTTGTGTAGATGAAAAATAATATTGTAGTACGATTATGTTTTGATACTGCGTTGTATGTACACTGTCGACTTGAGATTATGCTGTTATGATGATATTTTTATACATTGCACCAAAAAACATGCATGCATTGTGGAATGCGATAAAGAATTGAGTATTGAGTATTGGTATTGAGTTTGGTATTGGTATTGGTACTAATTGATACCAATATGGTTACGTATACGAGCGTGAGGTATATAATATAGTATATAGGGTCGCGGTAGTTTCCTTATTTTTATGTTACCATTTCAGAGTGCAGGCCAAGGATTCATGATAGTTTATATCATGTGTTCTGATGTGGTTCATTTTTAAATAAGTAGTTTTTACTTTCCAAAAATTTTCATTATGTTGTACATTTTACAGCCCAGTGAACCACAAATAACGCTCTAATTACAACAACTTTCATTCAAATTTAGATTACACGATTCTCACACAATCACTATCACTACATATAATAAAATAAAGTTCTCCGCCGCGTCTGTCATCTGTCTGTTTGTCTGACTATTCACGATAAACTCAAAAACTACTTCACCGATTTTCATGCTGTTTTCGCCAATAGGTAGAATGGTTCTCGAGGAAGGTTTTAGTATATAATTTGTCAATCGGGCGAAGCCGAGTGCATCAGCTAGTTATAAATAAAATTGCTGAACGAAGCATTAAACAAAAAGAACAGAACCCAACCCAACCTTGTTCAAAATACGTACAGTCGGTCACAAAAAACGATGACAAAACTACCAACACAAAAACATTGGGAAGCCGCTAATACCCAGAAAAGATACATTATTGTTCTGCCGTTGCTTATTTAGCAATAATGCGTAGTTCATTCGTTTTAGTCAGGCCGTGCGTGACACATGTCCTTCTATTAGGAGACACTAAGGCGAGTTGATAAGTGGGGCGACTGTACTTTAGTGAGGGTTCTCGAGGACCGAAATGTGAACCACGTAGTTTCTGGGTAGAAATTATTCTTGTAGAAGACGTTCGGTTTAATCATTTAGAATTTTTTTTTTTTTTTATACAAAACGTGGAAACTCTTGGCCCAAATCTCACCTGATGGAAAGTGATGATTAGGCCGAAGATGGAAGCGAGTTTCACCCGGAATCCTCTTACACAGAGGAACTGGCTATCATACCTCTAACTGCCGGAACACAAGAATGCTGTTAACTTTGTTGTTATGGCGACAGACTTAGACATGATGGTGGTAGCTTGCCAGGCGGACTTAGAACAAGTTACTGTTTGTTATTTGCTGGCTGTCAATGTTAGTGGTAATGTGTATCCACTATATGGTCTTAGTGTTAGCAAACGATTATTGTTATCTACAAAGCATCTAGCTTCTTCTTCTTCTTCTTGTCGTGTGAGCAGTAAGGTCTAACGACCCCACACACACCAGTGTCAGAGTTTCTAAACCGCCTCAAAACCTGACATGGTTTAACGACCGCCATTTGGCTGCCGGGACAACGGGCTAAGACGTGCCTTCCGAAGCACGGAATCATGTTTTTGAACTGACTTCACAAAAAGGAGGAGGTTATCAATTCGGTTGTATGTTTTTTTTTATGTTTGTTACATCATAACTCCGACAATTATGAACTGATTTGAAAAATTCTTGTTTTATCTGAAAGGATATACTTGCAGATTGGTCCCATTTAAATTTTATGAAAATCGGTTACGAACTTTGGATTTTAAATCGAAATAGCTGGAATTCGTCTACTTCGATGATGGTTTTATGTCATCCAAGTAATCGAAATTGCGTATTTTGCTTTTCTGCGATTTTGCAGTGGTGTTGTCAGATATGGGGTACCACTAAAAAGTGAAAAATAAGAAAAAAATTACAAAAAAATACAACCGACTTCCAAACTAACTTTAATTTCGGAAGTCGGTGTTTTTGTTAGTTTCTTCGTATTTTGACACCGACTTCCGAAATTAAAGTTATTTTTTACTTTGTAGTGTTTTTTTTTTATCAGACAATCAGGTGATTCAAGTCTGCAATGTCCTAGCCAAACTAGAGACAACTTTACAAAGTATGCTTCCCATGGGAATCGAACCCAGGACCACCGGGTTACAAGGCAAGCGCCTGAACCACTAGACCACTGACAATGATGTGTCAAAGTTTTTATTTTTCTTATTAGTTTGCAAGAGCTAATTTTTTATTTAGGTGTTTTATTTTGTACAGATTACGTGTTCTTTTTAACTAATGAGTTGATAAATTTGCTTGAACTATAATTTTAAATAAAATACACATTTAATAATTCGATGTTCAGACGATCTTCAAGCGATGCATATAATTTAATTGAAAGATCGCATTGATTGAATGATATTGATAAATTGAAGTTAAATATTGATTGATTGGAACGAGAGGACCTGTTAATGAATTGGATACCTATCAGCTGACACTCCTATAAAATATTAATCAGACGTGTTGGTCATAGGTCTGTATAAATTCAGCAGTATTCAACGATACAATCAAACCTTTTTTAATATTTATTTTAATTAAATATAAATTAAATTTACTTTCTCTGTTTAGGTAATAAAGTGTTTAATTTTAATAATATTTGCTTTATTATCACCTACTGTTTTTTTTTTGTATTTACCTAATTATTTAAAGTCGTTCTTTAATTCGTCGAGGACCAGTGAAATAAAAGCGTAACACATTTTTTTTGAGTGTCTCGAGTTCCTCCGACAGTCTGTTGTCCCCGGAGTTCTTATTGTTCGAAAAATTTTCTAGTCTAATTCCATTCATTCCCGTTCTCGCTCGTATGCCTCTCGTACTTTAATTCCTCATACTTTGTCTTTCTTTCATTACTTACTCTTTCAGTCTTAAGGGTAGGATGCCCTTCTACTATCCCCTATTGTAATCTATTTATTTATTTTTTACTTTATTTTGGGTGTAACACATAGACACTTTCTTTTTTTTATCTTTCACATTGATTCTTATTCTATAGTTATTCTTATGCTATTACATGTTTGTTATAACATCTTATACCGCGTGTATCTGACATCGACGCACAAACGATTTCCATGGGTCCAGGGCATGATTCTGGACACCCTAGTGTTGGAATTTTTCGTCGGTTCTTTTCTCAGTTTTTTCAAAAGTACCACAGATAGGTATCAGCTCAGCTGAGCTGATATCTATTTGTGGTTTTATTCAGATTGCTTTTTTTAGTTAAAGTAGTTAATTAATTATTTTATTAAAAATCTCATTGGGTTAGGTCAGAATAACGATTATGAGCAGCCTAAAGTAAATAAAACCCTTGATAAAAATGAAAAAATTCTAAGTCTAGGGTGTCCAGAATCATGCCCTGGACCCATGGAAATCGTTTGTGCGTCGATGTCAGATACACGCAGTATCTATTACATGTTCTTAGGACTACTTTTGTTTTCTATCTCTAAATGGGGTGGTTACATTTACAATTCAACATGATTTTACATCTCTAAGCGGGAAGGATACAATAAAAGATTTAACAGCCATCTTATTTGTTATACTTAATTCTCTATTTTTCTTTAACATTAATTCTTATTGTATACTTTTTAATGCTATTACATATTTATTAAACTATCTTACGTCTATTACATGTTTCTCTACTTTTGTTTTCTATCTCTAAACGGTATGGTTACATCTACTATTCAACAGCTATCTTATTTGTTTACTTTATTCTAGATCGACTCTTTTTAACGGCCAGTTTTGCTATATTTATATTTAGTTACATGTATCTTCAATTTACATCTTAATGCTAATTATTTACAATAAGCGTAACACATTAGGGGCCCTTTGGGGGCCGAGTCACCCGCGTCCGTAGGAGAATACCCTTCAGCGAATCCCTACACGTGGTCCCTGGGTGGTGCTAAACAGGTGACACTAACCGCCTCCGTGGTCTAGTGGTTAAACCACCTGATTCAGACCCAGAGGTCCCGGGTTCGATTCCCAGCGGGGGAAAATATTTTTGCTCGGTTTGGTTGGTGGTAGGACTTGTTCTAAATCCGCCTGGCAAGCTACCACCATCATGTCTAAGTCTGTCGCCATAACAATAATGTTAACTGCATTGTTGTGTTCCGGCAGTTAGAGGTATGATAGCCAGTTCCTCTGTGTAAGAGGATTCCGGGTGAAACTCGCTTCCATCTTCGGCCTAATCATCACTTTCCATCAGGTGAGATTTGGGACAAGAGTTTCCCTGTTTTGCATAAAAAAAAAAAAAAAACATTATAATCAATGGCAGTGAAGAATCATTTAAAGAAACAAGAATATTAATAAGGTATTTTAATGTAAAAAAAACTCCGTCAGACAGATTAAAAAAATACACGCATACAAGTAATGGAGGACCATAATAGTAAATTCACACTTAAAAGGATAGGAAATCATCAAATGACTCCTCCCGCTCTTGGTAAAGCAGGAGGGAGTGGCAGACTACTGCTAACTAAAACCAATCCGTGTTCCTCCTAGTGCCCTTTTCCAGGGTCACTAGGTGCGGTCTATTTCGAACAAATTCCGCAACCTACTCAAACAAACACCGTATATGAAACAATGGATTAAGAATTTATTTCAAAATCCTTTGAAATGAGACGGATAATGTGTTACACAAGTGGTTTAAGGCTGCGTTTCCTTCAAAGATGTCCAAGGATGCGAAGAGAGGGAGTTTTTGATAAGAACCATAATATAACAGACTCATTCATACACACTCCTTCTCTTTTCTTGCAGTACGATTGTGGAACTCACCAACATCTCATCATAAGTAAAAATATTTATATCTTCAAAAATGCTGTCAAATAGCACTGTCTGTCTTCTATACTATAATATATATTAAAGGTATGTATTATTTTATTATAATTATGTATTTATGTAAATCTACTTCTGTATATTTGTATGTTCATTGTATTTTTATGAATTTATTAGTAGATGTTAGATGTTTATGTTAAGTTAGTTTAGTCTATTTTTCCCACTCTCCTGTATAAGCCAGAATAAGCCAGTACTATTATGCTCTTATCTATGTATAAATTTTCTTTTTTTTTAGTATTGCGGTTATATTGGTTTGTACACCAAAAATTAAATACAATAGGAAACTTAGAACTAAAATACATACAATGGGCGGCCTTATCGCATTTCGCGATCTCTTCCAGGCAACCTGGGATGGCAAATAGAATGTATGTATTTGTTAAGAACCAATATTATATCGCTACGCATCCTCGCACATCTCTTGTTGAAACACTGCCTTAGCCTTATTAACATCAAAATACTCGTTGTACGCGATATACAGGAAAACCTTTACACTCTTTAGAAAATAAAATATTCAAAAGCGTGTTGCCACCTAACCCTTGTTTGCCTAAACCCAAACCAGGCATAATCTAGTTCGCTGTCCGCAAACACGCCTAGGTATCAAAAACTCATTTAATAAACCTCTGTTGATCCCTTTAGGAACTATTATAAAATTAACTGGAAACTATCGCAGGATTTAAAACCGGGTTTTGAGAGCGGTTGAGCTCAGGTCACTCAGCTTTGTAATAAACCTGTTCAGAATAGGTAAATATTTTGAGTAATTAATTTAGGATTTCAGGACAGTTTTGAAAGGTTGGAGATTAATTTCTGTTGGGTGATTTAGGAAAACGTGTTTTTCAGGTAAGTGTACAGTAATTTTTTTGGGTTCTTAAAGGTGCGTTTCCATCAGAGATGTGCGAGAATTTTTCAGATGAGATGTAGGAGGAACTACAGTATACAGCAGTTGTTCTTTGATGTTCGTACAGTAAACATGTTTTCTTTATTAATGTTTATGTTTTTTTGAAACGGGCAACCGTGTCAATTAAGTTTCATCAAGCTTAAGGGGGTTGCTAATTGACCTATGGTTAGCCATGAACAACATAAACGTTACAAGTATTATATAGATATACTATATAATGTATAATAACAATGGTTACAAGCCGGGTGCGATTGGGTTGTGACGACGTCACCGTCATCGTCTCCATCATTTTAGCCAACGATGACAACGAAGATCATCCTCAAATCAACCACCAACAAGTCTTAAAACTATCACTAAACCTTGCCAATATCAAACAACTAACAATCTCAATATACTTTGCAAACCTAATCCTATATCCTGAACTAAAACACAAGTAAAGCGACATAATTCACTATTTACCGGATTTAAAGGCGTTATAAGGCGAATTATTAAACCAGGGCCGCACTCAAAGGCAGCAGGCACTTTAGTTAGCAAACCTCATATTTCGAGGTAGCGACACGGGAAGGCGCGGTCGACTTTGTAATTCAAATCCGGGCGACGCGTAAATAGAAATGCTACTTCGACCGTAAGCTGAGATGGGTAAGGGTTTCTAAGGGGTTTTGGGGAGGAACGTGTTGGAATCTACCACGTTCCTATTGGGTTCTGTATTAGGGATTTTTTTAAAATAAATACAGAGAAGTGACCTGGTGAGGGTCGCGGATAGCCGATAGATGCGAGACGCACAGGATCTGGTTGTTGTGGTGACACTTGGGGAGGCCTATTTCCAGGAGTGGACGTCTTTCGGCTGATATGATAATAATATGATATGACAGAATAGTCAACGTCAAAGAAAATGCTAAGCTCATCGCAATGTTATTTAAATCTGGGTGGTTTTGTGCTTTTAGAAATTTGTACAGTTTAATAAGATAAGATAAGTCTTTATTTGCCTTAAACATGGTATACAGTTGTTACAGTCAGGTTATTAATCTAAGGTCCACATGTTTAGCTATACAGAATATGTATCAAGTGCATGCAAAATATTGATAAGTCAATTGTTGTTTGTCACAGATATAAGGTCAATGCAATAATATAATAGTTTAATCTCAACATTATACATAAAGAAAAATGTCCAAAAATTTAGAGGTTTTTGTTATAAAAAAATCTTTAATGTCGAAAAACATATTTTCTTTCAGCCATTTCAACAATCTGTTCATACTTTCAAATGAGACTATTATATAACAGTAGGCTTGTGTCCTGAAAAGATATAATTAGTCCGTCAGTTAGATTATCAAAAAATATTTGACCCGTGTTTTTTCTTTTGTTACGGGAACCAAAATTGACGAAGTTACGATGCTTTTAAAATTCTAAATACGTCACACCTTCGCATAATTTTTAGTGAGTCGTGACGTCACGAGCCCCCAGTCCCGAGTTTTGATGCGTGTTATCTTTGTCAATATTCAATGATTTACAAAAACCAAAAATACGTGTCCATTATTTTTCAATACTCTTACTGACGGACTAAATAGTTTGGCAATTTGTGGATGATGGAATCTAGCCTATTTTTCTTCTTTCTAGCCTTTTGGAATTTTGTTATAAATGCGTATACACATGACTAGGAACCTTTTCGCATACTTGGCTGATTTAGGAGTATCCTGCACTACAAGTCTACATGGATCTCTATTTCTAGAGTGCATTTGATAGGCTTTTTTGAGCAATAATGAAATAAAAAATCAAAACCTTAAAAAATCCTCTTGTTATATTACATTCTATAAACTTAAAGAGTTCTAGGATAGAGTGAATTGCACTGCCTTAATACATGCATGTTTTTCTTGCATATAGGTCTAACTTAGCTTGAGTCATGTAAAACAGTGTTCAAGCGGTGTTTCATAATACGCGTCTGGTACAGGCGTTAAGGCGATGCGATATTTAAATTGCGGAATATTAGATTGAAGTAATGCTTTTGACTTTGAACGGGCTATTTTTGTTAATGCTCTAACCTTTTTTTCGTGCACCGCTTTGGTTTAATCTTTTGTTAGTTGTAAGATGGCAGTAGAAAACTAAAACAGATGAAAGTGATGTATTTTGAGAAATTAAGAAGCAGCGTTTAAATGAAACTATAGAATTGTTGCTGACCAAATTAAATAAGTATATTTTAATCAGTGATAATGTTTGTAAAGGCAAAGACAATGTTTCCTAAGGTTTATTTTTTTATAATCAAAACTTAGTTATGTTCAGAATGTCACTATTGGCTATCATCACAATATTACTCAATGTACAACCCTAGAAGTTACGACATAAAAGTTCATATTACATGCACAACAAAGAAATTCTTCAACATAATCTCAATAAACCTCTACACACCTGAAACGAATATCAAAGTAATTCGCCGGAAGACATGATTACGTAATTATAATTACTCTGAGGTAATCTCTATAACGTGCGATGTCAAAATTTTACAAGAAAATCACTTGAATGTGAACCCTCGTTAGACGGTATGATGTTATGGAACGGGATCGCGTTAAGATTAGCGTATGGGGAATTATTTTGAAGCACCGCCTTAAGTAGTATGGTTATTTTTGGTCTGCGTCTTCGGATTAGGTTTCAGTAGCGATATTATGTAAAACTAGGTGGTAATTACAGACATTGGGTTAAGATACTTTTCTTCCCTTGCCTTAAGTATTTGGTTCGAGTCCAGGACAATTTGTTTTTAGGTATAGTATCATAACAATGTATTTAAAGAGAGTATGTGCCTACTTAAAACAAAGACAGTGCTTGAACTCATGAAAATAGCTTAGTAGTAAAAATATTTACTACTTACTTAAGTAGATATCGCCACTCACAGTACCTATTTTAATTAGTATCAGACTATTTGAAGACAAGGTTTGAGTTAAAGTGTTCAATAATGTCCTATCCTTGAGTTTAAAAAATAACTTGCCAAGTGCGAGTCGGACTCGGGCACCGAGGGTTCCGTACAAACCTGTAGGTATTATATTATAAGCAAAAGTTGCGATTTACGATTATGACGTATTTAAAAAAAAACTACTAACTAGATCTCGTTCAAATCATTTTCGCTGGTAGCTTACATGTTAATATACATCATATTTTTTTTTAGTTCTATCATTCTCTTATTTTAGAAGTTACAGGGACACACATTTTACCACTTTGGAAGTGTCTCTCGCGCAAACTATTCAGTTTAGAAAAAAATGATTTTAGAAACTTCAATATAATTTTCGAAGACCTATTCATAGATACTCCAAACGTATGGGTTTCATGAAAAAAAAAATTGGGTTTCAGTTCTAAGTATGGGGCCCCCCAAAATGTTTTTTTTTTTTCTATTTTTGTGTGAAAATCTTAATGTGGTTCACAGAATACATCTACTTATCAAGTTTCAACAGCATAGTTCATATAGTATCGGAAAAAGTGGCTGTGACATACGGACGGACAGACAGACAGACAGACAGACATGACGAATCTATAAGGGTTCCGTTTTTGCCATTTGGCTACGAAACCTTAAAAATAATGTGTCATGGCTTTTTTGTGTCCTGGTTTTCATCTCGTTTTCTTCTCTTTATTATTGGGAAAGCCTTTCAGGAAGTGAAACTAGCTCCGAAACACAAAACTAAACATGTCAACAATAGCAAAACATAAAAAGCTATGTTACGTAAAAAGAATATCGCCACATGAGTCGCATGTGGCAATATTCTAATACTGCCTTAACTCGGTGCCTCGCCGCCATTTCACAGCGGGCCTCCCTTGAATTTAAAATAGGTGAAATATAAAACTCATTACGTGCAATGAAATGAGCAAACGGGTGAACTACGCTGATCCCAAAATAAGCTTTCTTGTACTCGTTTTGGTACTAAATAAAAGCTAAGCGAAATACCTGCCATATAATGTTTAGTGATGTAAGAAAATATTAAACGCGTTTACCTTCATGCTCTGGAAGAGAGCCAAATCCGGGAAATGCGATAAGGTGAGGTGCATAACATACTTTACAGATGTAATATTATATAAGAGAGTAAACGTCTATAATGAGCCAAGATTAAAATAATGTTTAACACATTTTATCAAAATAATGTAATGATTGAAAGTGACTAAGAAAACTGCAAAGCTGCTTGAGATTGTGGAGAACCCTGAGTTTTTTATTAAAATAATAAAAAGAGAGGTATTTGCCATGCAGTGGGACAATAAAAACCGAATTATTTATTTAATAGCGGCTTTGCATGCGTGAATTGGGATATTATCCCAAAAAAGAATACTACCGGTATAAAAGCTTTTGTCCTAATGCATGGTCTATCCGTCTGCAAAATTTCGCCCAAATCTTTTAGATGTCACTGATAAACAAACACGCTATCTCCCAAATAACTCGTATAAAAAACTCTTGCACAGCAAAAATGTTGTACCGCACTCAATAGGTCAAAAAGCCTTATTCCAGAACATCACGAGTTCCCGCGTTAAATCACAATGCAGTGCCAACTGACGGCTACATACTTCCCAAACTCACTTATGCAAATCAAGTAGCTTAAAACGCCGTAGGAATGGTTGACGCGGAAACCCGTACGTACATACGAGGAGGATGTCATAAGTCACGTAATATTCGCTCGTACGATGTATATGTGAGGTGACAACAGACAGGCTCGCACTGTTGTATGTCATTTTAACAATGAAAAGCTATGTGATTTTCAAAATGCAGTCTTTGTTTTGGATTTTGGTGATGACATTGTCATCTTCAAGGCATGCTCGCTCCATCATAGACCTAATCCATCGCTTTCCATCAGCCGTGATTGTGGCCGAGAGCAAGCCCATTCCTAAAAAAAATTAAAGAAGGATATGACGGCAATGCAAAGCAGCTTGTTCAATATTTGTGTGATATTGGTTTAGTGTGAATGGTAAAACACTCTTCACATTGTTTTATGCTTTAGATAGAAAGCTCATATTATTAAGCCGGCTTTAACGTGATGTAATGTTTATTTTAGGCGAGATATTCTTAAGCTTTCCAACAAAAGCAAGCAACTAAACGGTAAGTTTATGACTCAACAAGATGTAAGTTTCAATAGATTCTGCCTTAATTTTACCAACACAACTGCGAAAGATTTTACTAACAGCCAGAAACTTTCTCAGTCAATAAATTAACACTATGAACGGTAAGTAGCACTAATAACACTATGATGCTACCCACAGAACAATAAATCGCTAAAATCATAGCCATACACTTAGTTCTAACAAGAAAAACACATTTGTGGCGAGTGAAAACTTTCGTCGGCCCGGAGAATTCAATGGACCAGTGATCTCCGAGGTTTATGGCCCGAGTTTGATGGCCCGATCTACGACAATATTGAATCCAGCCCTGGATTAATTTAATTTGCAAGTTGGCGTACAATGCGAGGGTCGGGCTGTTATTAAGAAATCTGTTGTCGAAAATGAAATAAAATTTTACATTGGACTTTTTGGGACAGGTGCCAGGTTATGGGTGAAATTGAAAAGCTTAAGTGATTTGTAGTTCCTCTTCTGTTTTTATTAGAGTTTGGATTGTCAGAATTTTGTCTGTAACTAGTATTGCTCACTGCTTGGCTTTTGAACTAATTGAATTTTGGGGCGTAGCGGCTAAAATTTGATTTTCCAGCCTTTATTTTTTTTGTTTGACTGGGAGATTTCTTTCGCTACTTTTTTATCACGATTATCTTTTTAATTTTTAAAAAAATAGGTCTACCGAACAAAACGGATTGAATTTTTTGGCTTTAGTTTTTAGGATTTCAGACAACCGTATGAAAAATTAAATCATAGATCACAAATGTGTCTGTTAATTTATCACAGCAAAAACAAACCACTAACTATACCAAAACAAAAAAAAAAAAAAGAAATGTTCAAACATGTCATTCGTTTGGGAACTCATCGTCTAGCATTTGGCCGATTTTTTATAAACCAAAATAGAGTAACTCTGGTAAGCGGTGTTTCTCACGGTAAAACTGAAGAAAAACACTTTCCAATCATAACAAGCACTATATTTGAGTAGTACGATTAACTCATTGTTCAAAACCAATGATAGTTTAATTAATAAACTAGGTACCTCTACAAACTTTGACAGTCGCCGTGTGTTTGAGTTAAGCGTATAAAGGTATATTGTGTGCGGAAGCCTTTGTGTTAATATCACTCGTCAGGGTGATTGACATTCAATTAATAATATCAATTCACTTTACAATACTTACATGCCTTTATATCCACAGGTTTTGGTTCTCTGTGAATAATTTAAATTTTCCTGAAATTTCATTAAACGTGACCTACTTTTTTGGGGTAAAAATAAAGGCTAATTTGTAAATCGACAAAAACAGATCTCAACGATAGCATCTCAATCATCACCTGCCTAGCCTTTTCCCATCTATATTTGGGTCGGCTTCCAGTCAAACCAGATTCAACTGAATACCAGTATTTTACGTGGAGCGGCTGCCTACCAGACCTCCACAACCCATTAACTGGGTAACACGATACTCCTTGGCAAGGATTGGTGTCAGATTTTCTTGCTTCTGACTATCCGTAACGACTGCCAAAGATTGAAAGATTTGCATTTCAATCGCAAACTGTCAAAAGGCGTTTTTGCCAGTTTGCGACAGACATGCGAATGCGAAAGTTGTTTAAAAATTAGTAGAATTGGCCCTCATGTCTCATCACCCAGCTCCGAAACAAACAAGGACCATGTATTTTAAATACACAGCATACTTAAAATATAAGTATGTACAATGTACATCAAATTGAACCAATTAAAACTCTCATAATATCATTTTCGTCCCACAGCCACAGTATCGAACAATCCGATTTAACTTGAGTGGGATTCCGATTTCAGTCCGAGTTGACTCGATGACAGTCCTGATTATGTCACTTAACTGTCATCGTGATAGCTGGGTGGTGCAGACTGGCTTTATCTGACCGATAGTGATGTAACTCGTACTTTTGTCTGTGGTCCAACTTTGGCTATAGTTTGGCTATTGGTGTTTCAGTTTTGGAGTTCGGGATTTGTGATTGGTTGTGTAGTTTTAATTGGACAGGTCTTGACTTTATGTGTCAAATAGTTGTAGTTTTCAGCATTTTTCTCATTTCTAACTAAACGCTGTAGGCTTGCTCTTGACCACAATCACGCCTGATGGAAAGCGATGAATGAGAGCTATGATGGAGCGAGCGTGCCTAGAAGACGCCTCTTCACTCTTGCTTTAAAGGCAGACGGGTTATACGTAGACGGGAACACAGACGATATTTGTTATGCATACCTAACAAATATCGTGATAACGTAAGCTGATATATCTCTGCCGTTTGGAATTTCATATTATTATGTAAATACAGAAAAGTTAACCGCCATAGTGACACGGTTACTGTATGACACTAGATTAAATCTTTTTACCATCAAATGCAACATTAGAATAGCCGCATGAAGGAACACATAAAAGCGGTCAAAAACAATGACATACAGAAATCAGCAATCTCGGAACATTTGATCAACTCTGGTCCAAATCACTGGATTGAGTTTCACAACCCTCAAATCATTTCGACAGAACGCCACTACATACCTAGATTGATCCGGGAAGCGATTGAAATTATAAAGTACAAAAATTTCAATCGTTAGGATGAGTTTAAATTGTCAAATGTCTGGAATCCAGTGATTCGAATGTGTAAAAACCGTTTTCAACAAAGTGTTATTTCGCGGTCAGATACGGTTAGTGTTGTGTGTCGAGAACAGTTGCGGGGAAAAAGTGAGTTTGTGGTCAGTGGTACCGGAGATGGTCGTAATAAGAGACTACGAAAGAGGATAGACCGATATGTCTGCTAATAACATCCCACCCGCAATATCTTCAGTTACTCCGTGACCATGGCGCTTGCAACAGTGCCGAAATATCGGAAACTCGCAAATAAAAAGGTACATGGTAGCAATCCCGATATGAACTATTCTAATGTTAGTGACCATGAAAGTTTAAAACTAATGCAACATATTACATACGACTGAGGAAAAGTGACATAGTGTATTTCGCAATTTGTTTTTTTATGTGGCCACTGGTAATTGAAAACACTAGGTTTGGTTACTGCTTTACCGGACTCTATTGCAAATACCATCACAAAATAAACCTTACAAAAGTATTCATCTCCTTAAATTTGTCACCTCTCCCAACCATCTAACCCGATATTTTAATAAAAATATTTACCAATAAACTCCATCAATCTTCCTAAGTCCGTGGACACACGAACGCATCAGCACGCGATCATCCATCGCGACTCGCGAGCGTATTTGATTCGGTATGAGCGAGTGATTTATCGTAGCGATCGCAGCGAGCGCTCCGGTTCGGCGAACGCGATAATCGATATGTAGCCCGCTTCACTTTTATTAAGGCTTGTGGCGGCCCGTGACGATTGCGTTGCAACTTTTCGCGATATGAATTTCTTCGGGGATTATTTTTTTATTGAGCGCGCGGTTCGTGGTGAAATTAAAATGTGATGTTGCAGACTGTTTGAGTACTAATACGGCGGCTTAATTTTAGTTCCGTTTGCTTGTGAATGATGTCTGGGTTTTAAAAAACATACGTAATTCCTGTCTCATCTATGCCGTAGGGCGCTGTTACTAAACCCAGACTAATTTTCCTTCCTATCGCTCTTTGATGACTCGTAGCACTGCAGGGTGGTGGCACTTTTTAACCGACTTCCCAAAAAGGAAGAGGTTATCAATTCGGTTGCATATTTTTTTTTACGTTTGTTACCTCATAACTCCAACAATAACGAACCGATTTTAAAAAATCTTTGAAAATCGAAAAAAGAATGAAAGCAAAATACGCAATTTTGATTACTTGGATGACATAAAACTATTATCCAAGTAGACGAATTCCAGCTATTTCGATTTAAAATCCAAAGTTCGTTACAGATTTTCATAAAATTTAAATGGGACCAATCTGCAACTATATCCTTTCAGATAAAACAAAAATTTTTCAAATCGGTTCATAATTATCTGAGTTATGAGGTAACAAAAATAAAAAAAATAAAAAACATACAACCGAATTAATAACCTCCTTCTTTTTAGGAAGTCGGTTAAAAAACACAACCGACTTCAAAAAAAAAAATACACTACAAAGTAAAAAATAACTTATTTCGGAAATCGGTGTCAAAATACGAAGAAACTAACAAAAGCACCGACTTCCGAAATTGAAGTTATTTTTTACTTTGTAGTGTTTTTTTTTTTTGAAGTCGGTTGTATTTTTTTAAATAAAATACTTGAAGACAAGACAAAGAAGACGGCAGAAGATGAACGGCGATGCGCCCCGGATACATGGTGGATATCGTACCCACAAGCACAAAACGTTTTGAAAACACATTCATAGTGCGTACAGCAAAGGAATGGAATTCCCTGCCGGAGTCTGTTTCCTGATAGCTACAACCTGGGAGTCTTTAAGTCAAGAGTGAATAGGTTAGTTCTAGGCAAGCGCGCTCCTTCTTAGACCGCATCACCGCTTACTATCAGGTGAGATAGTGGTCAAACGCGTACCTAACATAAGTAAAAAAAAGAATATCTAATAATATTTTATAGGTACAAATTTTACTATGAAACTAAAGCCTGGAGGAAAAAAATATCGAGGCGGCACATTATTCACGAGTCAAGTTATGCTATTGGTTGTTTAAAACTCGTTCATACCAGTCACAACTAAATAACGCATGTCCAATTTGTCACATTAATCTTAATCACTATCTGTTTTGCAATAGACTCAAAAACTACTGCAACGATTTTCATGCTGTTTTTACCAATAGATAGTGGTTTTCGAGGAAGGTTTTAATATATAATTAGTCAAGCGGGTGAAGCCGTGGCCACCAGCTAATTTATTATAAAGCTAAAGAGCTTTTTCGTTCGATTTAACTTCTTTATCGAGAAACTTTTAGTTTTAGGTATATGCTGGATAGCCCATATATTGAGGAATGCCTTATAACATCACGCTAAAGCCAATGGAAGCAGAACATTCATGAAAATCGATTTGATAGTTTTCTTACAAAAAACTGTACATAACTCGTACTTTTGAAGATAAAATATCACAGCAAACTGCTACTAAACTACGCAAAAGTTACAAGCGATAAAAAAAACCAGTATAGCAGTCATAAACTACTATTTATGGAGGGTCAACTTCCTTGATTCTACCATGAACGTTTATAAAAGATAACCGGCGTGTTTATGGTTTTTCTACCAATTTCTACCATTTACAAGGGTTAGGCTATCACGTTAAATGAAACGTTCACTTTCACTATCGTATGATGACAGACAAAGTATGATGGCCAGAAAATATTGGCGTAATAGGTAATTTATGACATAAATGTTGTTTATGGGAAGAGGGTAAGCTAAAAGTTTGGCCAGTAAGTAACTATACGTATGATATAATGAGCGTATGAAATACCGTGAAAATTAACTTACGGTGTTTCAAGTAAACTCGCAAGTCCAATTTATTGGGCAAGTTATAATTTATACCGATTTAATGAATGTGACTTAATACAAATAACGCAAGGTAGGTAAGTTCTGAAAATTAACTTACGAACTTTTGTAAAAATATTTTAGAAAAAAAGAGTGAGTGATTTTTCACTTACAAGTACAATTAAAATTGCTTTCTCTATAAACTATTTTTTTTTAAAGTTTTACAAGGAATTCAAAGTTATATGAAAAGTAGATAAGGCGTTTTAACTTCTTAAAATAATAACTGTAAAGGATTAAAACAAGTAGATATTTAAATTGTTTTTTTTTTTTAAATTCAAACCACTATATTTTGAACTAGATGTTTACAGTCGAAATAAACAGTTTACACAACTCTTAAAAATAAACAAAACAACATCCATATTCAAATACACCATTCCATTTATAAAACCAGTGATGAGTCTAATTTGTACCGCAATACGAACCGTACCGGGTATCCGTGTACCCAGTACCGGTTAGTTCTAGTGAAATGGAGCGCGAGAACCGAACTCCCGGGAAATAACACCGATGAAGTTGTCGCTGTTCGTTTTAATAATTGATATTGTTTTGCTGGCTGTATCGCGGCATGAGGGGCAAATATTGTCATGCAATTTCGTTCAATTCATTTTTTTTAGTAGTGGACGCAAAAAAAGGTTTTGAGAACGGATTTCGTAGGTAAGTGAAGTATGTTCTTAAGAATGCCTTAGTTTTGATTATTAAACTTAAAATAAAAACAGTTTTAAGAATGGAAGCTTCAAAAATTATTTTTCCGGAAGTTGAAACAATGTTCATAAAAACTTAATTCATGTTTAAATTTTTAATAATGGTATTTTTGAATGAATGTGATTTTGAATTTATTTGTAATTGGTATAATTTTAAAAATTCTAGAACATTTTCAAAATTATTTTCCATGCATTCAAAACAAATGACAATAGTTAAGTACGGTAAATAACTTAACAACACTTAACTACTTTTTTTTGTTACATTATTTCAGTTACTAACCGACTTCCCAAAAAGGAGGAGGTTCTAATTCGGTTGTATTTTTTTTGTGTTTGGTACCTCGTAACTCAGTCATTTATGAACCGATTTGAAAAAATCTTGTATCTTAAAGGATATAGGTACTTAAAAGTGAAAAATAAATAAATTTAACAAAAACATACAACCGACTTCCAAATAAAAAAATAACGCTACGAGTATACTAGAATATTTCGCAATATTTACATACCAGATACGTGAGTGGGGCGTGTCGGGAAACTTTTAGATTAAAGTCCGTTTCATATAATAAAAAGTTTAATAAATGTTCACAAAAGTTCATGAAAGTTCTTAAAAATTATTAAAAATAAAAGTAGAATATAAGTAGTAAAACTATACGCGATGAGCGCGAGTGTCTGTTCCCACCGATGTTAGGTTGGAAAAAGCCCAGGGACTCGTCGTTACCGTGGGAAGCGCTACTCATGGAATTTGATGCCTCGCGCTTGTTTGCAAGTGTGCTGAGCCAGCATCTTGGCATCGTAACACCTCCCCTGCCAGATGAGCAACTATTTGGTGACCTTGACGCCAAAAGTTGCGGCTCTTCTTTCATCTTCCGATAATTCGGTGTTAGTTTGTGTGGTAATGTTAATTCTCCCAGCTCGACGGCGGCGAATGACATAGATGATGCTTAGTGCACATGTGCCAAATAATATAAGTATGTAGAATGGAATTGTCGTATGGTAGATTCCGATAGTGTCCGGTGTTTCAACTTTAATTTCATCTTGTGAAGTGATTTGGTTCTGTATTTTTCGAAGGCTGGTTAAATCCGTAGTCTTCAAGGTGAAGCTCCGTGTCTTTACTGGTGTTTCATAGTGTGGAAGAGCCATGAGTTCTAATGGTTTTCCGACTAATTTATTGTCCAGGTTTATTATACTAAGTTCGGGTGTTTTAATCTTGCAGCCTTGAGGGACGCTGACCAAAAAACTGCCTTGTAACATTACAAATCGCTCTTTACCGCAGGATAGTTGAACCTTCGTACTATTGGGGAAGGTAATTATGTAATGATAGCTATCCAACTCAATCAGGGCCTCCTTAGTCTGAGAGATAGGCGTGGGTTTGCACGTTCCATCTATCTCCTGAGATTGTATAAGTTTTTGAATACAGTCTGACCTTGATGAGATCCGGTGGACAATCTTCTGCTCGCATATGTGCCAGGAATTGACCTTCGGGCATTCTGCCTCTATATACACATATTCCTGAGAATTGGACGCTATATAAGGTGCAGTTGGTACTATAATTAGGCTGTCCTTATTTGGAACGGGACATAATTCATATAATTGATAGTCTGTGCTAAACATAATGGGGAACTTTAGGACTATTACAACTGTCGACTCTGTAAAGTATGAAGCTAGGCTAGGCTTTAATGGAAAGTACGGAATGATGAACTGATTTATTTTTACTAAAAGCCAATATATTCTCTATTCTGTCAATTTCGCTCAATAGTTCTTGAACATTTTCGCTTAATATTGCAAAAAGTTGTACAAGGTGAGCGTAGTGAATAATTCGCTCATTATCATTAGTCATATTCATGACAAAAGTAAGAGCCCTTTCCAATTTAACCTGATTTAATGAAATGTTTCGGATAATTTGATTCTGCTGTATCGTCATCTCTTTATATAAAGTAATATGCTTGTTCAATGATTGCGACAAAATTTGATCATTTTTATTTAAAGTTCGTAATGCATTTTCAAATTTCAGGGCGTCTTCATTGTCCAAATTACCGGAAATACTTTTGATAAGTGTGCCTAAAGGATTGATCAGACCTCTTTTAGTTCTAAACGGCCTAAAGGTATCTAATTGCATTATAACTTTATCTAACTTCGCATATAGGTGCCTAGTTTGATACGTAAAGAGGGAGCTGTCTGTCTGGGATAATTTATAAGAAGTATCTGTAAGTTGGGATTTTATAGCGTTCACATGTAGCTCGATTTCTTGAAGGTTAATGTCTTGTAAAAATATATGAAAATGGGATATAATTTTGGTAGCACCCAGATTAAAGGGTAGTATACCCGGTCCATTATCAAGCCTATCGAGGCGTATTTCTTGAGCACCAACTACGAAAATTGGCAGCAGTAATAGGTACCTGAAACAATGATACGAAAACCATCATTTTTTCGGTGGTCTCTTCAACCGTGATTTTGCGACCGGGCCACGACTTTTTGCGGTGTAAATATGTATAGGTAAATTCTTAACGACTTTGTCCTGAGTAAAACGAGGTGCTAATTTTTGCCTACTTGCCATTGGGTTACGTACGTGAACTATTTGATTTGGTTCACAGTCTAAAACTGGTTCCCTATCGACATTACGTCGAGTTATTATAATTATCTTCGCGGCTGGATAATGCAGTATCATGAATAATTTTATAAACTGTTTCCATTTGACCACGATGTTCTTGAATATAAGTTTGAAGATATCGGTCCATCATATTTAAACTGATAGGATTTCGAGGGTCGAAGTGACCAGAAATAACATCAAATGGCCTGCACTTTGTTAAACTATGGATGGAATTATTATAAGCAATTAATGCGTACGGTATAAGATTTCGACTGAGTTCATTTTTGCGCTGAATTTTTAGTAACCGTAGGTGTTCCAAAAGCGTGTTGTGGAAACGTTCAATGATACCATTCTCATTAGATGCATATGCACTAGTCATATGATGTTTTATATTATGCAAACGGAGAAATTCTGACATGACTTGATTGTTAAATTCGGTGCCTTGATCCGTTGTTAGATTTAAAGGGAAACCGTGATGTGTACTAAAGTGTAAAAGTGCTTTTAATATATTAGGTGAGGTACAATCGGGTAAAAGGTAGGCTTGAGCGTACTTGGAAAATGAGTCTATAATAGTTAAATATTTGTCATGGTCAACGGTTAGAACATCCGCGTGTGCTAATTCAAACGGTTTAGTTGGTGGGGGTACAATTCTGAACTGTGGGCGCACTGGGTTGCGGTCATATTTTGCGCATCTGCATATGTTACATTCGTTAATAAATTTTGTAATTTCGGTTTTCATTTTGGGCCAAAAAAACCTTTCGGATAATGAAAGATAGGTTTCCGTAATTCCGCGATGATTAGTCTGGCCTTCATGATATTTTTTTATTATATCTAATTGGTTCGAGAGGTCATTAATATTGGCTACTTCATGTTTAACTAAAACTAAGTTTACAGATGAACTTTCAAAAGTTTGTTGCAAGATTGGTATTATATCGAGCATTTTTCGATGGGGCTAACTAAAATAGCAGTACGGATTTTTGGATCAACGTGAGATTTTATAATGTTTATAATATTACTATGCAAATTATGTTCGCTAATTTCTACTGAAGTTCTTTGCATAGACTGAAAAGGTTCGGTTACTATTGGTCTAGTTTTAGAATTACCGCTTATTACTTTGATTACCAGCTGTCTCTTAAACTTATTTAAAGGTTCATCGGATATCGGAATATCTAGAACGGGATTTTCTGCGCTAGTGTGTATGGTTTGAGAACGTGGTGAGGCTGTATGTACTTGTGCTTGGTGTATGATATTTTGTGGAGCCGAATAAGCATATAAGGCGGACGATGAATGTTGTGTTGAATGCTGTGTATCTTTGAATGGAGGTAAGTTTGCTGTAAAAATAGGTGACGAATGTTGCATTGCAAGATTTGGTTCTATGTTCGTGGGTGAATGTGCAGTAAGAGTAGATGATGAATATATTGGACTGTTGCCTGTAGCGGTGAGAGTAGAGTAGGAAAGTGTTGGACTATTTTCCTCGGCTGATAATGTAGAGGACGTATTAGAGTGATTAACGAACAAAGACTGAGTTTCATTATGATTGATCTGAATACGTGAGAGAGCATCTGCATTAGTATTGATTTTTCCTTTTTTATGAACAATAGTGTAATCATATTCTGCTAACTTGAGCCTCCATCTTGTAAGACGTGAACCAGGCTCTTTTAGATTCATAAGCCAAATTAAAGGTTTGTGGTCGGTAACTATTTTAAATTCTCTACCAAAAAGGTACGGCCGGAAGTATTTTGTAGCCCAAACTATTGCTAACAATTCTTTCTCGATAGTAGAGTAATTAATTTCGCTATTGTTAAGAGTTCTAGACCCATAGGCAATGGGTTTGTCCGAGCCGATAGGACCTTGAGAAAGGACTGCTCCTAAGGCCACGTTAGATGCGTCTGTAGTTAAGATAAAATCTTTACTGAAATCCGGGTATATTAAAATGGGGTCATTTGTAAGGAGAGTTTTGCAATGCTCAAAACAGCTTAAATATTCTGGAGTTACATTAATTTTGGCACCTTTTTTAAGACACGATGTAAAAGGTTTAGCAATGCGTGCAAAATCCGGTATAAAACGTCTGTAGTAACCGAGTAGACCCAAGAATGCCTTAATTTGCTTGGGAGTTTTCGGGACTGGATAATTTAGGATGGCTGAAATTTTATCCGGGTTTGGTTTGACACCATCGGTGGTGATAATATGACCGAGATAAGGCGTTTCATGTTTGAAAAATTCAGATTTATCCATCTGAATTTTTAAATTTGAATTTCTAAGTCGGTCGAAAATGGCGCGTAGGTTAACTATATGTTCTTGCAAGGACGTTGAAAATACCAAAATATCGTCCATGTAGGTAGTACAGTTTGGGAGTCCGCGAAGGACATTGTCCATAACTCGTTGAAATGTTGCCGGAGAATTTTTTAAGCCCATTGGCATTCTAATGTACTCAAAATGGCCTTGCTCTACACTAAATGCTGTTTTCGGTATATCGGATGAATTTAGCTGAATTTGTAAAAATCCAGATTTTAAATCTAATGTAGAAAAGTACAAACACCTGCCTAACTTGTCTAATATGTCGTTAATGTTGGGAATCGGATACTTGTCATTTATTGTTTTCGCATTTAGTTGCCGGAAGTCAATGACTAATCGCCACTTAACTTTGCCAGATGCGTCACTCTTCTTAGGCACAATCCATATCGGAGCATTCCAAGGCGATGAAGATGGACGAATTATACCTTGCTGTAACATAGATTCTATTTGATTTTGTACTTCTTCTCTATGTACGTAAGGGTATCTATAGGTTTTACTATAAACTGGCTTATCATCTATGGTTCTGATATGATGTTTGATTTCGTTAGTGAAGGTAAGTGGTTCCCCGTCTAGGTAGAAAACATCGGCATATTCTTTGCAAAGATTAATTAAATTGACTGTCTCTTCGGCGTTTAAATGTTCTATGCGCAACTGCGATAAGACTTCACGTGTTCGTTCGGCGGTATAGGTACGTGAGGTGGTGTCAATTACGTGGCTTATGGGAAAAGTTTCTTCATTAAAAATTTGTGCGCATATTGGATTTTCTATAGGTATTACAATGTCGGTATCCCACGGGTTTGAAATTTGTATCATGGTTTGATTATTTTCGGCGAATGATATGCATTCGGTAATGTTACACCCGGAAATTGATTGCTCCTCAATATAGATGTCTCCCTGTGCAATGTTAGTAGGTACCCTAATTAATTGAGTAGTTTGGGCCGGTATAGTAATTTCGTGAGAATTTAAGCATTGAGGATTGTAATATGAAATGATAGGAATTTTTGTGAATTCTGTCTCTAAAGCATGAGTAGCAAGGTCGATTTTTGCATTCCACTTTTTTAACTGTTCGCAACCTATTAAACCATCAAAGAAGTTATGGAATTTGTAGAGAAATAATTTTATAGGGACATTGTCATTTAATTCCTCAAAGCAAGGGACAGTTAGCGAGTAGTAGTTTTGGGTGGTCACGTGCGTATTTGTAACTAGGAATGGTTCATAGTCCAGTGGAATGTGGGGGTAAAATTTTTCGTAGGCTTCTGGGCTAATGAAAGACTCGTTTGCCCCGGTGTCAATCAAAAGTTTAATTGGGGGATTTTTAATTTGGATATAGGGCAAATGCCGTTTACTTTGCACGTTCAACTCTATACGGGGGCATTCTTTTCTATAGCTGGGCAAAAATTTTGCTCTGCAGTGCCTTCAACGGGGTTCAGATTTGGATCAAGTTCAAGGCCAACCATACAATTACGAAGATAATCTGTATCGATAGCAGGATCAAAGTTTTGGACATTGGGATCGTATTCGTGAAAATTTAAGGTTGTATTATCGTCTAAGAGTTCATTGAAATGGGTTTCTCCAATTTGTGGGAGGTTTGGTGTAAGGTTACGTTTACCATTGTAGTTCATGGGCGGGAGAGTACGCGCGACTGGGTGACTAATACCACTCATAGGTGTTGGGGTATTATATTGGGGCGCTTGGTTTATTTGAGGTACTTGGGCAGCTCGAGGTGGGATTCGGAATCCAGTAGACATATTGGTAGGGGGTGCCCTAAACATTTGTTGGGTCTTTGTGGGGTTTTGAGGTCTGGGATAGGTTTGCCTGTACTGTTCTAGTGGTACGGGTAGTGTGCATAGCTGTGGAGGATATTGAGGACCAAAGGATCGAATTTGAGGACTGGGGTATGCTTGGAATGTAGGGTTATAATTAGGTGGCATGTATGAACGAAAATTTTGCAGTTGGTGAGGTGAATTGCGAGCAGATGAACGGAAATTTTGCTGTGCGTTAGTAGTATTAGTTGCTTGTTCGTAAAAATTATATAGATTTTTCTTCGCGGGTAGAGGTTTATTTCTCTTTTGTAAATAGAGAACATTTAATTCCTCTTGGGCAAATTCAAGAGCACTTTCGAGAGATGAAGGTCGCATGCACCTTACCCTAGAACCTAGCGGTTCGTCTAAACCCCTCAAGAATGTCTGCAAAGCTAAGTTTTTATAAAGAGTTCTTTTTGCTTCCACAGTAGTTTCTACAGATTCGTGCAACTCGACGTACGTTATTATAGTGCACAGTAAATGCTGAACTTTTTCGTAGTATACTTGTATAGTATCATTGCCCTGAACTAAAAGAGATAGATCGGTATATAACGAAGTTTCGTCCCTGTGGTCTGAAAAGCTGTTAATTAGCGTGGTTCTTATGCCCTGCCAATCACTAGGAATTCCATTAGTTGCCAAAGTACGTGCAGCAGTACCAGTTATCTTATTCAAAATTCCATTAATCAGAGCCAAATTCGAGAGCCTACTTCCTGGTTCCGTACTGACATAAGTGAGCACTAACTCGTCGCATAAATTCAAAAATCTGGTCAAAACATTAGGGTTACCATTAAATTCTGGAACTAATCTAAGGGATTTATAAATCCTATCAGTTAAGTCTGACGAAGCCATCTGAGTCGTCTGACTCAAAGGTACTGACGAAATGTTACTTTGTTCAGTCATGGTTTCTAAGTCTAAGTCGTTTAAGAGTTCAAGGTTACGATTGGCGTCACTTCGGGTAATCCGACGTTGAACTCGCCTACTAGGACTAAGGTCCCTATTACTACGTGGGTGAAAAATCTTGAAAAATTATAGTACACTGCGTAAAAAAAATATAGCATCCAATTAGCAAGAATATAATGTAATTCACTTACATTTGTACTATTGCTGGCGAGCGTCGATCCATCGATTTTTGGAAGTCTCGAAGTCCGCAGCAGCAGCTTTCCCGACTGGCCTCCGTAGGTTCTTCGTCAGGACGGTCGACGAGGCGATGCCCGATTTTTGGGTGATTCACACAACGACAACACTTTCAAAGTCCTTGACGACTTCCGACTGCGCCAGATACGTGAGTGGGGCGTGTCGGGAAACTTTTAGATTAAAGTCCGTTTCATATAATAAAAAGTTTAATAAATGTTCACAAAAGTTCATGAAAGTTCTTAAAAATTATTAAAAATAAAAGTAGAATATAAGTAGTAAAACTATACGCGATGAGCGCGAGTGTCTGTTCCCACCGATGTTAGGTTGGAAAAAGCCCAGGGACTCGTCGTTACCGTGGGAAGCGCTACTCATGGAATTTGATGCCTCGCGCTTGTTTGCAAGTGTGCTGAGCCAGCATCTTGGCATCGTAACATACCGAAGCTTTGTTTCAGATATCAACCATCAGATATCAATAAAGCACAATACACATTGTACTCGAAGAACAATAAAATATTCGAACTGCTGTTGTCAGTTTTCGCATACCCACTCGATAAATCCGTCGAGTGTAGCCGCGGCGTTGTCTTCGCGATGTGAGTTTCGCGTACGAAATATTTGCTAAAGTCACGCGTGCTTCTTTTGACGCGCGTGTGCACCCTGTCTTATGAGATTAATGGCATTTTGTCTGTGCGCCATTTGCTTGCAATTTTTGTGTGGGTACAAAAAGGCGGGTATAGACGAATTGGCGTGAAATTTTGCCAAAATAATATTTTATTTCGAAATTGAAATATCTGACTTTATAATGCATTTTATACAAAAATAAGAAACACTGTCCAAAAATAAAATGACAAAAATATTTACATCCTCAAATATTCCAGGAAGACACGCTCTACAATTTCAACATTACTTTGTTGTTTTCTATGCATGCAAGATATAATTATTAAAAGGATGTGCTTAAAATAATTTCAAAAGGCTACATTTTCAAACAACTTCCAAAGGATTTTCCTGGAAATTTTATGAAAAAACATTAATTAAAAAGTTACGGTTCCTTATTTTCTTATATCTGTCCACATTCAACCACTGCCAAGTGTATGCCTCCCCCGATTCACTTAACTTTTTTTAACCTTATCCTTATTTCCTATTTAAATGAAATCTTTATGTCAGTCGAAATACGACTTAATTCTCAACAAAATAGATGTCACTTAACATCAGCTTTCAGAAATATACCCAGTGCCATTACCATTATTACAAGTTCTTATTTAAATACGTATTAAAATAAGACCCAGCCACCTAACTCTGTTCAAACTTCTAATTTGTCGTCCGTCGTTTCTGTGTACATCAATCAAGCGATTCCTAACCGTAAGCCTTCCAAATCAAAGTAGAATTTCGCTTATCAACCAGTCAATCAGTATCACAAAGAAGAATCACCGACTTTGCGTCAAGCGAGCGATGTGTTGACGCACTGACAGACAAACAGATTACCCTCACACTGACAAATGTTCGCTCCCATCAACTTACACCATTTCTAAAATTGAACCTTACGTAGACTGCGTAAAGTGTAAAATTGAGTTGCAGGTATATTTGGAATTTATAAGAAAACTCCTTTGGTATTTATCTCATGCAAGTCTGTTTCTTCTCGAGCCAGGAAACTGCAGAAAGGCTAGTACTCCAATATAATGGCCTGTATTTTCCTATAATTCAGAAAAATGCTCACAAATTTTTCTCTTTATGCTTGCACGGTTTTGATACAACTTGATGTACAAAATATTTTTCATTTCATATTTTTCGCTATTTGGTTTATATTTCTGAGGAGAGTTATCCGATGAGATCTGTTTAGCTTCATTACTGTAAGCATTTGTTTAGAATAGGTAGACTTTACGATAATAATTTCGATTTAAATGTTATTTATCAAATTTTGTCGTCCATCTTATTTAAGAGTTGAGGGTCCAGAGGCAGGTCAGCGGCGAGGTGGACGGACCAGATGAAATCGGCACTGGGTGGACCTCTCCAAGCATGTTCTAGAAAGGCGACGATGCGCGACGATTGGCGAAGGATTGTGAAGCGAGTTGCTACCCCTGGAGATACTACCACGACCACTCTGTCAAGAGTGTAACGCAAGAGAAGATACCTAATTTACTCTTTTTAACCCAAAGCTTGACTCGTATAAAATTCCTTGCTCTATTAAAGCCACCTGTGTAGCTACTGTATAAGAAGTTTAAAAAAAGTAGAAGAAAAAGCATCAGTCTACTCTTTCACTTGATTTCATTTGTCAATTTAAGGGTTCCGAACCAAAAACGGAACCCTTTTTGGATCACTCTGGTGTCTGTCTGTCTGTCACAGCCAGTTTTATCCGTATCTACTGGACCGATTCAGTTGAAATTGGTATACCTATGGACTTAGGTGACAAAAACACGGACGCGTAGTAAAAAAAAACTTGACACTGTATCGTGTGACTTAATCAAATGAAAGGACTAACTTTGATGGTCTTGCCAAAGTTTTCAACTTTTCAACCATCCATATCAACTGCCTAATATTTCTGAATCAAACAGCATGATGAAACGTGCACTCCAAACTCCAAGTCACGGCAGTAAAAAAAACCACCATGCCTTAAAAAAAATCATACAACCCGACGGAACCCACAACACGTACACATACTTAAAGACCGAACACTTGCAGTCAAACTTATTTCCACAACATAACATATGGGTGCCTTTTATAAGTGATTCCCAACACGTTTTTGCAATTTAAATCCAAATATCACTTAGATACTTTACATGCGGGGGCCGGATCTTTCTGGGGACTGTCCTGGCATTTGCAATGCTAATCATTGGCTTCCGAACCGGGTAAGGGTTTTTTGCTGGCATGTCTTGGCGTGAAGAATGTATGGTGAGGTTTAGTTGAGTTTTTGGACGATTAGAAAGATTAGTTCAGTGTTTATGGTCGGTGTAAAGCTGGCTTGGCTTAGGTTGTCGTTTGTTTTAAGAATATTGAGGGAACTGATAGGGATGTCACAATTAAAGAAGGCCTATGCTCAGCTAAGGGGTCAGGCTGTGTATTATGATGATGATGGCCACTAAATAACTTATGATGCTATTTCATGACTTACGAACCGGGTAAGGGTTTTTTTTTTGTAATAGAAAAGCGTGTGGTCTGCAGTGGGTGAAGTCGGACAGTGGATCGTCTTGATGATTATGAAGGTAAGGAAAGAACACAAAGATGTTTACGGGAGTCTGTATTTTCTGATTGCTACAACCTGAGAGTCTTTAAGACAAGTGAATAGGCTACTTCTAGGTAAACGTGCTCCGCATCATCGTTTACCATCATGTAAAATAGTGGTCAAACGTACGCCTATAATAAAAAAAATTGGCCGGAGAAGGCAACATCCAAGAAGAGTGAAAGGATATGAAGAGACCTTTGCTCCGTTGTGCGAAAATAACGGTTGCAAAATAATAATTGAACTAAAAGCCTTTTTTTAGTTATTTACATTTAAACCAAAAACTAATCCATATTTATGTATTGTATGTTATATTTAAAGTTTATTGTTTTATTTTATTTTTTTTACTTTTACACACGTGTCTACATCTCTTTTATTTGGCTCTCCTTTCGCAGGTATGCTGGAAGAGATTTCATTAGAAATAAGCATCACCTTTGTACCTATTTTCTGTCTCCTTTTTTTTTGTTATCTACTTGTGTGTGTACATAAATTGTTAAATAAATAAATAAATAATCGTGATAAAAACGAATAGAATAATTTTCCTTGTAGTAGAATTTCCTTACCCAATTTTCACGTGGTCAATCCTGCTCTTGCAAGCCAAATCCATTCATCCTATGTCACTCAACACGCTGTCAGACCAAGTTTAATCAAGCATAGAGCCAACGCAGGATAAAATTCTCAAACATTGTTGAAACCTTTATCGGTAAAATACGTAGCAACGCTACGTAATAAGGGTTATTTTGGTGTAAATATAGAAATAACATACTTTTACCTCGTCGTTACCTTTCAGCGGGGACATTCACGTTATAACTCAGTTGTAACCCCACAAAAATAGTTGGCGACGAACGTTCCACGACCCCTACTGAGAGATCTCACCAAACTATGATTTTGTGAAAGTGTAGGTTAATAACTTTAAGAAGCCTTAAGGTACAATAGGCTTGTATCCTGGAAAAATCTAATTAGTCAGTTAGATTATCAAAAAATATATGACCCGTGTTTTTTCTTCGTCAATTTTGGTTCCCGTAAAATTGACAAAGTGACGACGCTTTTAAAATTCTCAATACGTCACACCTTCGCATAGTTTTTAGTGAGTCATGACGTCACGAGCCCCCACTCCCGAGTTTTGATGCGTTTTATCTTTGTCAATATTCCTTTTATTATTGATTTACAAAAACAAAAATACGTGTCCATTATTTTTCAATACTCTAACTGACAGACTAAATAGTTTTGCAATTTGTGGATGATGGAAACTAGCCTATTCTGACATTGGCGACCGCGACCGGCGATATTGATGTGCGACCGCGACCCAATACTTTGTATGAATTACTATAGAACACGGGTGCACGACCGACAAGACCCATAGGTGTTCTATATAATACTAATTCATACAATACAGTGGGTCGCGGTCGCGCGTCGCCAAGATCGGAATTGTACCTTTGGACAAGTGTAATTCTATCAGCGAACGCGATCGAATGTCAAAATGCCAAAATAAAAGGGATTGCTTACGTAAATTTTGGACAACGTTTGTCAATGTCATACATTTTTGACGTTTTGCAAATCGCCTTCGCTACGTTACCGCTGACAGAATGTCATTTGTCTAGATCCTGAAATCTGGGAGTCTAAAAAACCTATTTTAGTAGAATCATAATATTAATCATACAACAATTTTAATTTTAACCTTTACAGCTAAAACATTAAGTTCACGATTGATTCAGAAATGTTAACATTGTTTCTGCTAAAGTGACCCGCAGATAAACGACCGATAAAAACCTCAAATACCGGGCGTTAGTGATGTGCGTTTTGTTTGAGTGGAATAAACTCGTATTCGTTGCAGAAGGAGTGAATGATAGCATATCGGACAGAAGAGAATGGAAAACTTACTTACCCATGTTACATGGAGTTGGTGCAACAAGTTTTCTATTGACAAGTTTTAAAGGGCAGGAAAGTTACTGTGATCTGAAGATTGTCGTTAAAATTTAACTGCGCGCAGGGGTTTAAACTATAAAGTTCACCGCAAATACAGCTAGAAAAATTCGTAAATGGTTTCATATAAATGTAATGAAATAATAATAAAATAATAATTATTGTGTATTTTAAAGAAGAAACAAAGGGTTGTAAAAATGTGTGTAGGCTAATTTGGCTGTGTATCACCATTAGCGTATGTACCTACATCATTTTACAAACCATACTCTCAACCCTGCGGATAATCTCACAAACTTCAAACATATTAGACCCATAAAGATACTCGAACTCCCCAAAAACATTGGCAATATTAACGTGCGATATAGAATCGTAAACAAGAAGTACTAGCCTACATCTACCATATAGGGCCGGATGACTTACAGCCCACTTACCAAGCGAATTTCGGCAAAGAGCAAAGTTCCCTAAGTTGGTCTATGGTAATATCATGAAGATTTATAATAATTCCACCCCCACGCGTTATGGCGGTCGTTTTTTTATGGTAGCAACAATTTTCGAAGCTAATGTAAGGAGAATAAGTATTTTTCGGCAAATTTTCACTGATTCATCGGTCTTCGTAGGGTTACAAGAGCTTCTGTTTGTGTGTTGCAAATTGTAGTATTTTCGTGTCTTTCTGAAAGTTATTTTTGTTTATGAATGCCTGTTTCGTTGTTATTGGAGGGGATTTTCCTTTGTGTACGTGCGGAATTGGTGTCATTACCTACCTGTGTTACTTTTACACGGTGATAGAACGATTATTTCTTATGTAGATCAATACTTTGTGAGTTTCTTATTGAGTGTTTATGGAAGCTTTAACTATTATGTTTTTATAAAAAATACTTAGAGGCCTAAAAGTCTGATCAACACTCCTGCCTCTCCTAGGCTCTATCGTGTTGTGGTACCTATTGACTGGGTTATTGAGGCTAACCTCAACAAGCTATCTAGAGCAAATGCCTGCATTTAAAAATGCATACAGTTGCTCCATATTATACTCTGGTAATAAGCTACACTTAGTTAGACTGGAGACCGACACCAACACAGTTTGAAAAGTAAAAACCTTGACAGATCAGATGATAAGGTAATATTTATTAATTTAATTATTATTCCAATTTTAATTTACTTTGGATTTTAATGGTTTAATTGAAATAAATGGTTGAATTTTGAATTTTGATTTTTTGTGGCCCTTTTAACATTTTGGTACGGAACCCTAAAATCGTCTATATGCCAAATTCAAAGAAGGTCACAAGTAAAATGACACCAATGAACTTATGACCTTCTTTGAATTTGGTACAGAGCATCATTCACGCTTTAGATCAATTTCACACACACGACAGACTACATTAAAGCATTTTGAACACTGATACGACATAGCTACACGGCTTCAAGTTACATTAAACCTTCACAATGAAGCTGAAATTTCAGTAGAATTACTATAATGTATCAAATCGGGGCGCTGAACTGTGAACAATATCGGTGGAGAATGCTTAGTGAACTTGTGAATGTTCGCATGATGTAGGTATTTTTTTTGCACTGTTTATTTTAAAGTTCGAGTAGGTATTCTGGGGATTAAATGATAATGGTTGGCAGGCTTTTGAGGGTAGCTACGAGAAACTATGCTTATTAGGAGATTCCCCGAGTGGGTCTGGATAACTTACACTTAGTAACGCAAAGTCTAGCTGACTTATCGTTTCACTACGATAGCTCAAACTGGAATCTATTGCTTCGCGGTGTTTGAAGAGCTGTTCGTCAATAGAGCTGTGCGTAATGATATTATAGCCTGTAGATTTCCTCAATAAATGGGCTATCCAACACTAAACAATTTTTAAGTAAGGTTAGCGCGTTTAACCAAACAAAGAAAGAAACAAAAAATCCGTCTTCCATTATCTATACTATAATATTATAAAGCAGAAGAGTTTGTTTGTTTGTTTGTTTGGTTGAACGCGCTAATCTCAGGAACTACTGGTCCGATTTGAAAAATTCTTTCAGTGTTAGATAGCCCATTAATCGAGGAAGGCTATAGGCTATATATCATCACGCTAAGACCAATAGGAGCGGAGCAGTAATGAAAAATGTTTCGCAGACGACGTTGCACGGGTCAGCTAGTCTATAATATAAAAATGAATCGCTGAATGTATTGCTAAGCGCAAATCTCGAGAACAGCTGAACCGATTTCGCTAATTCTTTTTTTGTTGTGTTTGTTAGTGTCTGGAGAAGATTTTTATGAAAGAAAAATAAGAAAGTTGCAGGGTAGCCAGTTGACGGGAGCGAAGCCGCGGGGGGACAGCTAGTACATATCTATACTAATATTATAGAGAGGTAAAATTTGTTTGTAAGTTTGTATGTTTGTAAGTTTGTATGTAGGGGGTAATCTCAGGAACTACTGGTCCGATTTGAAAAATTCTTTCAATGCTAGATAGCCCATTTATTGAGGAAGGTTATAGGCTATATAGCATCACGCTAAGACAAAAAGGAGCGGAGCAGTAATGGAAAATGTGACGCAAACGAAGTTGCGTGGGTCAGCTAGTATTATATTAGCAAAAACTGACTGACGGATTGATCAACGCACAGCCGAAACGACTGGTTATAGAAAGCTGAACTTTGGCACGTAGCTTCTTTACACTCCGTAGGGATGCACTTAGAGAGAATTTCTCGAAATTCCTACGGGAACGATGAAAACTTAATATATGCGCGTACGAAAGCTAGTTTCTTAATTTTAGTACAGATTATGCTGGTATCTGAATAACGTATTCGAAAATAGTAAAAAGGTGTTGATTGCATCATCTTAAACGGAAAATCATCACCAATTATTTTTCCTCCAATATTATAGAATTGGTTGATTAAACTACAATATTAAGGGTAGCTCGTAAATCATCGTTTGCTATGTAAAGTGTTCGGTCGTCGCATTATGAACGACATCAATCATCATGGAGCTGAAAATTATACTGTCATACTTGTAATGTTGCCATGTGGAATAATATGGACGACTGTTGGTATTATTGTGAGGTGGCAACATTGTTATGGGGCAATTATAAATAAGAAATTTCTGGTTATTGATCGGTTGATTGTTAAACGTTTAAATAAACCAATTAACAGTGAGCTTATTTTACAATTTTTTAATAACCTTTCATTTATTCTTTCCATTTTCGACAGATTTGACGATTTGAAAGTTCACATTCGCAAATCAGCCGCAATCCGTCGAAATAAATAATATTTTTTCGCAGATTGCCAGCATCTCAGTGGCATAATAGGAGAAAGAACATTATTTACGAATGTATAGTGGGTTTAGAAGAAAACAAGTAAAATAAAAATACGACTGTCTATGCCTACATTTTCACTAGTTCCATCTCGAAACGCACAAAACGTTTTGGGAATACACTCACTGTGCGTACAGCAAAAGAGTGGAATTCCCTGCCTGAGTCTGCGTTTCCTGATAGCTACAACCTGGGAGCCTTTAAGTCAAGAGTGAATAGGTTACTTGTAGGCAAGCGTGCTCCACCTTAGACCGCATCATCGCTTAACATCAGGTGAGATAGCGGTCAAACGTATGCTTAACAATAGAAAAAATAGTTAAAAATAAGCCTCATATCCTCCCAACCGATTAAAAGTTATTTTACTGGGCAAATACAGATGCTTTCTCAATTCCTTTCCTCTAGCTAGCAACCAACACAACTGCGGATAGATCAGACGCATGATCAATGGCTATAAGATCTTATATCAAGCTAAGGCATCTATTCCGCCCGTGAGAAAGCGGTAAGCTTTCGACTACTTTCTCGCTGAGGAAATGAACAAAAGAAATAGATTTCGTGTGAGTAAAAGAGACACATACATTCTTTGGCTGTTCACGCTGCCGGCGAGCGGGTCTTCTAGTTGATGTCAGCGACAAGAGCTATCAAGGATTGCACTCGCTCAGCGACACTCGCTCGGCAATGCTCGCTTGGCAGTCAGAACTCATCAACTAGCGGTACAACCGTAATTTCTACTTATAGTGCGGGCCGGAGCGAGTATTATGAGTAAAAGCCCGTCAGACAAAAGCACTCGCGCAAGCGCTTAAAGCCACGTGTCAAAATGATCGAAACACTGGCTACGGTTTGAAGCCTTACTCGCTGATCGCCAGCGGTGAGACAAGTTCCTAAAGCCGAGCGTCAAAACTATCGAAACCTTTCACTCGCTACTTGCTGCTCGCCAACTCGTTTCGAATTTGTAGCTTTACTCGCTACTCGCCGATCGCCAGCGGTGAGACAAGTGCCTAAAGCCGAGCGTCAAAACTATCGAAACCTTTCACTCGCTACTTGCTACTCGCCAACTCGTTTCGAATTTGTAGCTTTACTCGCTACTCGCCGATCGCCAGCGGTGAGACAAGTGCCTAAAGCCGAGCGTCAAAACCATCGAAACCGTTCACTTGCTACTCGCTGCTCGCCAACTCGTTTCGAGTTTGTAGCTTTACTCGCTACTCGCCGATCGTCAGCGGTGAGACAAGTGCCTAAAGCCGAGCGTCAAAACTATCGAAACCTTTCACTCGCTACGTGCTACTTGCCAACTCGTTTCGAGTTTGTAGCTTTACTCGCTACTCGCCGATCGCCGACGGTGAGTGCCTTAAACTTATACACACTAACTAGAAAACCCTGTACAAAAAACAGCACAAAAACATTAATTCCCCAACAGCTAATTAATTTAATCACTCTCTCTCATACGTCAATGTTCTCAGCAATGCATCTCCCACATAGAACGCGGTGCAATACAACACTACACATATAATCTAGTGCGACGGACGTAGACGAAGCTGGGTCATTAAGCTAGCTCGCTTGCCTGACATACTGTTTGTTTTCACGCTGAGATATAAGAGAAACAACTTACTTTACGAAGAGTGGGGTTAAAACGTTGTAATGGGGAGAGTAAATAAAATAACGTTATGCCTTAGTTGCCTTAGGCAAAAAGCGTAGGTATGTGTCACCGGAAAATGGCAGACTCCGTAAGATTGTAATGAATCTTGATTAGATTATAATTTTTCGATATATTATTATGAATAAAAAAAATCGTTTTTTTTAACCGACTTCCCAAAAAGGAGCAGGTTCTCAATTCGGTTGTATTTGTTTTTTTATGTTTGTTCCCTCATAACTCCGACAATTATGAACTGATTTGAAAAATTCTTGTTTTATCTGAAAGGATATACTTGCAGATTGGTCCCATTTAAATTTAATCAAAATCGGTTATGAACTTTGGATTTTAAATCGAAATAGCTGGAATTCGTCTACTTGGATGATGGTTTTATGTCATCCATAATCGAAATTCCGTATTTTGTTTTCTGCGATTTTGCAGTGGTGTTTTTAGGTATGGGGTACCACTAAAAAGTGAAAAATAAAAAACTTTTTACAAAAAAATACAACCGACTTCCAAAAAGAAAAAAACACTACAAAGTAAAAAATAACTTTAATTTCGGAAGTCGGTGTCAAAACACGACGAAACTAACAAAAACACCAACTTCCGAAATTAAAGTTATTTTTTACTTTGTAGTGTTTTTTTTTATTATTAAATCCCATTCAAACTCAATAGTTTCCAATTAATTCGTGTTTTATTTAGAAAAAAATAGTTTACAATTTCACGCAATATTTTACAATCTTACGGAGTTTGCCATTATCCGGTGACGTATGCATAGTATCTACACCGACACTGAATTTTGGCCATGGTGGCCAACCTCAACGGAGAATAGCCAAGCACCTTCGCAGTTAGATATAATGGAGCCCAAGCGTCTGTGTGTAGACACAGGTGCACTTTCTATTCCTTTCCTCCCACAGAACGATTCTATCTATAATGGGATATGAATCACTAGGAAGTGGTGACGGGTTGGCGTTTTGGGTCTCTTGTACTTTGGTCTTTTGTAGAACTTGACGTTAAAAAAATGCTGGCTCTCAGCCTTATTTGAATAAATGACTTGAATTTTGAATAATTCATAATACAGGGTGAATTATCCGAAACTATGATGAATACCCAAAAAACATTGAAAGTCGTCTCCAGTCCAATTTTAATGAAAGTTAAAATTGGATTTTTTATAAATCGGTATTACTAGCCAGGGATCGAGCCGTTTTGAAAAAGACACCCTGAATTACACGATCCGAAAGTGTCTCTAATAAGGACCAAATTCTAGGAAGTAATAACATATGGTAAACTAAAGGAAATAGCGTATTTCAACAAACAGAAAAAAATCTGATACTACGACAGAACGATTTTTGACAGACTTATTTTTATTTTTCCAAAGCTTTTAAGGCTACAAATCACGATCAACTACATCGTGCAACTGTTGAGTCGCTAAATGAAATCGTATAAAACCACTAATTCGAGATTTCGTGGATTTGCGGTTTTAATGCTCTGCCTGAAATGGAAAGTGATATAAAATTGCGAGGATTACACTGTTAATGTAGATGGCTATCAAAAACTGGCAACGATGTTGTAGTGTTTTGTAATAATGAAATGGCAAGCTAGAGTATACCGTCCCGTACATCCTGCAGAGTTATTTTAATTAAATCATTTGTTTCTGACAACACTGCCACCTATATATTTATTAATATAAACTGAAACACTATGTTATTAACTATTTTTTTTTACAAATATTCATCATTATCATCATCCGTTATGCGAGTAAAAAAGTACTGAACAGCTTTTTTTTTTCATATTTAAACACACAATGTTGGTACACATCATGTCTTTGATTGATAATAAACATAAATCTACCGTTTCAATATCCGTTGCGTGGTTTAAAAGTAAACGGAAAAATGGACAGAGGCAGACAGCGGTTTCAGACAGTCTTGTAGTTGTTGCTACGGCGTAGCAGAAACATGACGTCACTGCTATGCCTGCTACGCCTGCTTCCCCAACAGCTACAGTATCATAGCAAATAATACTCGTCAAGTCTTTTATATAATAACTACTACTAGATCAGTAGGACGGTATGAGTTCCACTCTATATTCCATGAGCCACCTTTATAGTATGCTATGTTCCATAAAACCGTGAAATTTCTAATAAAATGTTGTTTTTGTATTCACGGCGTAGACACTACGCCCAAAGACGTAACAAAAATAAAAACAGTTTTCTCTACTCTCTAATAAGTATTCTGGTTGTTGTCTGCTTCTATTCAATAAAACGATCGAACGACTTTGAGTAAATTCGCTTTTACTTTATTTATTTCTTTTTGCACATTTATTTGTATACTTATGCTACTTTGATTTGTGTATGAAATCAATTTAACTGTATTGTATTAAATTGATTTGACAAACATACAGACAAAAATACCTATTCGATGGAATATATTAAAAATAACAAGATCAGACATTGCGAGAATACTTGAACAACGAAGTCTCAAATAAATTATATAGATCTACTATTACGAACAACACATTATTATAATTTCTTAGAATTGTCTACATATTAACTTATACGTTCATAAAATAATGGGCATCTGAACAGAATCAAAGCATTTCATATAGCCCAGAGGTATGGTTCTTGTAGTTTGTGTATTTTATGTAGGTACCTTTATATTCGAAATAATATTATTTAGGCTTTTATTCGACTAAAATAGTGCTCATCCAGATGAATGATTACTGTTTTTATTTCGAACGCATAATACCAATCTATACGTATTACGTAATTGAATGATTTAAATCTCGTGTCCGATTTATTCATACAACAGAGACAATTAAAACTTTGAATCATTTCTTCTAGAAAGAAGACATAGTTATTTTAAGTTGACTTTTCAATACGCAAATTCTTGTTGTTGCTCAAACGACAGCCCAATATAGAACTGGAAAATATATGTCTATCGCATGGAAGGGCGGGCATGTCTGCTGGACAAGCTATGGAACACACAGGGTCTGTGCCCAGAAACAAAGACATGGGGCTGCAGCAGACCGCGAAGGAGATGGCTAGAAAACCTGGAGAATTTGAAAAATGAGGCGGAAAATCGTGACCGTTGGAAGGGATGGAGGGAGGGCTTTGTACAGCAGTGGCAAAGTACGGGTTAGAATGAATAATTAGATGACCATTGGTTTTAAAATCTATATCTATACTATAATATTATAAAGCAAAAGAGTTTGTTTGTTTGTTTGGTTGAACGCGCTAATCTCAGGAACTACTGGTCCGATTCTTTCAGTGTTAGATAGCCCATTTATCGAGGAAGGCTATAGGCTATATATCATCACGCTAAGACAAATAGAAGCGAAGCATTAACGGAAAATATGACGCAGACCAAGTTGCGCGGGTCAGCTAGTTCCTTATAAAAGTATATGGATTTCTATGAAACTTAAACTTTGTCATGTATGACATAGAGTTTTTGTACCCAAAACTTGATAATCATCTCTAATTCTGAATCAAAATATAGTCGGTTCCGGAGCTTCCAAATAAAAATGAGTAGGTGACCAAACAGATACACAACACAGACATAGTTTCGCAAGCACAACCTACCGAGTATATTGGAGCAAAAATATCAGTCTCAGAGATATTGCCATAAGAAATATAAGAGGCACTAAGAAAAGGGTGGTTTATATTAGCTGCATTATTCGGAATCAGTGATGAGTGTGGTTCAGATGTCGCCTTTATTTCCACATAATCCTCGATTTATGAATAAATCTTCTATATTTGTAGTGCTTTGTTACTTTTCTCTCTATGATGTTGTCATCATACAGTGAAATTGGTGTTTGTTAAGGGTTTAGAAACTTCATTTTAGTATGTTACGATAGAGGAGTATTTTTTGAGATCTATTCTTTACGCTTAATTATTTTCCGACTTTTAACTTGTAAATATTTTTTGTAGTTCATCTGGTTGTCGAAAATGGTAAATGTACGTGGTATTGGGATCGATTTATAATCACTGACAGGACTATTGTTGGCAAAAAGTCTGACTGGTGATAGACCGACTAGAGCGTCGCGTAATGATTTTTGACATAACAGCCCCTCATGACGAAAACCTGGTGAAGCCTAGAGAAAGATAAAAATAACTAAGTGTCTTAACTTGGCTAGCGGGTTTGTCGACATGTAGGATGTGAACACAGCAGTCATTGTGGCGATAGTCGTGACGGCTAGTGGTAGAATTTCCAAGAGCCTCGACCAACATCTCAAGAGGCTCTCGATTGGCAGCTGGATCAAGCACTTGATCCAGAAAGCAGTACTCTTGGACACGACGCGCATAGTTAGGAGGTTCCTTGCTCAGGAACCCTGACCACCTGTAGCATGGACTAAAAAAAAAAACGAAATCCTTTATATCAAATAGACCAGTTACAGGCACTTTTGAATAGTCAAGGTCTGTCAGTCAAATAGATGAAGCTAATTCTGCCGCGCTAGCGACAAGAGCAGCAGGCTGTTCTGCAACAAAACACACTCACCGACCCTGTCTCCAACGCGGCTGTTGCACGTACCAGAGAGACCCCATGGAGAAGAACGTGCAAGAAATTCCAAGGACACTTTTTTAAACCAGTTGTCAGTGTTTACAAAATTATGACCCTGTTCCCGATACCGGTGGGCTACTATTTTTTTTATTTTATATATATTTTTATTTTGCTAATGAAATATTTAAAAATGTATTAAATAATATGTATAGAAAATGAAAAAATAATATGATATAACAAGCCGGTATTTGTTCAATAAAACAAGAATTTTAACTATCAAAGTAAAAGGTTGGTTTTATTATACGCTCATGAAAATTTGAAATTACTGTAATAAAATATTAACGGTTCACACGCGAAGGTGGCTCATAAAATATCTCAAGAACTGATTACAAACCATCAAAATAATTAATTATAAAAGTTTATTATGAAATCTTCCATCTTCAAACACATTGAGAACCTGGGCAACTGCTATCATCGAGTAAACCCAATTAAAACTTGAGAGTAATGCTATCTTGCTCTATCATGGACATATTGTAATACTATGTAGATTGCTTTCTCGCTCTATCAGCTGCAATGATGATGCAATATGGCTGCATTACCTAACAATAGTTTGGTTAATAGTTCTGGTTTCTAGCACTAGGTAATCTTACTTTACGCAGAATATAGCATATACAGAGGTTTTATTTAAATATGAACTCATATTCTGATGATGAAGAAAAGTTTCGCTAGTTAGAATGGTATTGGTGAAAAGTATTTTCTTAATGTTGCTACAACAGCAGCAGTTTCTTCCTGAAGTGTAGATTCCATTGCATGCTTGAATGCATTCAGTATTATTTTGTGGTTTGCACGTTGAAACTTACTCCAGCGTGCAAGAAGAGAGTTCCACATTTCCTTTTCTTTTGTCTCAAGATAATTATTTATTAAATCATTCGTAAAAAAATAAACAACTAGCAAGATCAGTAGCGTTCTGAGGGCTAATTCACGTAATTTTATGACGCGCCGATTAAGTGTAAGTGCAGTTATAGTTAAGTTCAAGTTTGAGTGATAAATGGTATTCTTGTAATCTTCGAACTGCGCGTAAGCTGCACGTGAACTACACATCAGCTGCACGACATCTGCCAAACTTACTTATGGTGGAGAGAAAACATATTACTCACTAAATAATCGAATAGAATCGATTACATTTCAATGAATATGACGTTATTATAATGTAAAAACTTTAAATCTTATAAGCTGTAATTTTGAGACGTCAAACAAATAGTAGAATACCGATCATGTTGCGTTCCGAAGCACGCACCAAAGACGCGCAGCAGTAGAATGCCGTTATTGCGCACGCGTGACGCGAACTTGACGCGAGCGTGTAGACAGCGCTATAGAATACGAAAAGCGTTGTTTTGATCGAAACTTAACTTCAACTGCACTGCAAAAGCACTTATTTAGTTACGTGAATTAGCCTACTGATCAAGGTTACGTATTCGACTGCTGCAGAGTCACAAAGAACTTCCAACCTCAAGTGATAGACCCACTTTTGTTGACGAGCATCAGCAGTGCTATTTTGAAACAATCTCAACGTAATAACTTAAGTGAAAAGATCTGTCAGTCCCTAACATCATTTGGAACGACAGTTTACTTCATGCTTACTTAACCTACATTTTTACGGTGAGTTTTTAAACAGAATCGACCAGCAGAAGTGGTTCGTCTGTACCATATAATTCTGTGTCTTCAGTGTAAAAGCTACAACAGTCTGCGTTCTTGTGAGTGATTGCCGCTGTCAGGTTTATGTCTCTGTGAATATTAATTATGTTAGCGGTGTATTTTGGGCTGGATTTCATAGTAATAGTAATTATGCCTTTGCGGAGTGCGAAGTAAATGCTTTGTTTAATGGCTGGTTAAAATAGAATACTTGTTCTTGTGGAATTGTGATTTATTGTCAAGAACTGTCTCGTTGTAGTTACTTTATGATGTTGTTTTCTAAGCTACATTAATATGTTATTATTAACTGGTAATGTTTAATAATACCTCATAATACTCTCTCAGCGATATTACTGATAATAGTTTCTTTGAGAAGTAAACAGCTCAATGGCGGTTTGACATTGCTTGTGTACAAGAATTTCTCACTTAGCATCATTTAGATTTTGTCTCCGTCATCTCTGACCTAGACTATTGTCAAGTGCAAACCCATCACAAATAAAAAAAATGCTTTTGTTACTTGGCTGATTTTAATAACTAGCTTTTGCCAATAGCTCCTTGCGCGTAAAATTCAAAAAGACCTTAAGAGATCGAAGGACGCTTTTGAATCAAATTCATGGTCAACACGTTTATCAAGCTTAACCTAAATCTGTTTTTTAACGTCACTATTCAATTGCGTTAATGTAAATATTCGCTTACATCTAACCGTATTGAAAATAAGAAGTTTCCAGAAGGCCAATTGTACAAGTCTTACAACTTTCGCATTTGGATGTCAGTTGCAAACTGTCAAAAAAGCTTCATTTTCCCTACATGAATGATTGAACTAATATGCGAAAGTTGAAAAAAAAATGTAGAATTGGCGCACTGATTTTGTCACCAGACGTAAGCCTCTGTTTATATTGAAACCAAATAGGCATTTATTTATTATTTATTTCATTTATTCATTTTTAAACATATAAATTACATTTTTAAATATTTCTTTAAAAATAATCGATCGACGTAGTGATCCGCCGGTGACGGGAGCAGGGTTCAAGTAACCGGTAGTTAGGGCTCCAGAGAAGGGAACCTCCTCACAATACGAACCGTATCGAGGAGTACTGCCTTCTTTATCAGGCCCTTTACCCAACTACGTAACGCCAGCTTCGGCAGGCCATTAGCCGTAACGACAATCGGCACAATGACAGCAGAGTCCACATTCCACATGTCGACAACCTCGTGTGCTAAGTCGAGATACTTAATTTGTTTCTCTTTCGCAGCTTTCACGGGATTCCCGTCATGTGGGATAGTAAGTAATTTCGATTATCGATCATTTATTTATTTATTTATTATATTGTGCACCAAGAATGAAACATAATAGGAAACTTAAAACTAAAACAGATACAATGAGCTGCCTTAACGCATTTCGCGATCTTTTCCATGTAACCTCATAGTCATATTATCATCTTTTCATTTTTAATAAAAATTTACGCTCTTGTTATCGCGATCAAGTACGTTAAAAAAACTCGCACTAAGATAAAGCGGTAAAATTAAACAATCGCCTGTTAAAAACTTCATAAACACTTTCCTCTCGACCCTAAGCCCTGTTCCCCATTCATTTAAACAAAACGGCTACCACTATCTCCCTCACCTTCCGTAACACTGAGGAATTTCATCAGTCAAATAAGGGACTAATAACAGACCCTAGCGACCGGAATCAGGGGATCAAAAGGCTGTTAAATCGTGGGAATTAAAATTAAAACATTAGTTTGTGTCAATACGGTGGAAGAAGGAATACATTTTAATACTGAACAAAATGTGTACTATCTTCTGACAAATACATGATTTTAATAGGTATGAGTAAATGATATAAAGGAGCTCGTGGCTAAATAATAACAGCCGCACAGGTAGATCTTCAAGGTTAAGCAACGCTTGCCGAGGTTGGTCTGTGGATGGGTGACCATTTTAACATATCGAGTTTCCTCCGTGCCTCGGAAAGCACGTTAAGCTGTTGGTCCCGGCTGTCATTTGGAGATCTTTGGCAGTCGTTACGGACAGTCAGAAGCCAGAAAATCTGACACTAGTCTTGCCAAGGAGTACCGTGTTACCCAGTTAATGGGTTGTGGAGGTCTGGTAGGCAGCCGCTCCACGTAAAATACTGGTATTCAGCTGAATCCGGTTTGACTGGAAGCCGACCCCAATATAGTTGGGAAAAGGCTAGGCAGATGATGAGATAATGATATAAAAGAGGAGCTGAAATGTTTTGTATATAAAAATTACAAGAATAGATTCCATTCCAAAGGACACGTGTTACAAGCGAAACCTTTTGCCAATTAACACTCCAAATATTAGTTTAGAATGCGTCCCTTTACCTCCCAGTATCTCTGAAGAATTTCATCAGTTAAACATGGAACTAATTACCATCCAACCCCCCTCTCCAGGCCGGAATCAGGGGATCAAACCCGCGGTTAAATCGCCAGGATTACACCCGGGTTCGCCCGCATTGGACCGAGTTCCGACCCCCAGTGACAGGTGACGGGCCTATCATTTATTGGCGATCTTTTCTTTGCAAGTTTACGAGATTTATCGATTTTGTTCGAGGACATGGAGTTTTGGTTTGTATCTATGTAAATACATTTATTGTAGAATGTTTTTCAAGGGACAAAAATAACAGTATTGGTTTACACGTTTTTAAATGATTAAGGGATGATTTTCCAATGGACAGATAACGTTTATTGGAAGAATTATTCTTATCGTTATGTTGACATATTTGTCGTACAATAGTTGTCAGACGGCTATTTTTATTCCTCAGGTTAAGCTAAGCTGCTGCTGCTGCTGCTGCTGCTGGTTAAGCTATTGGACTACTGAAAAAAAAGGCCTAAGTCAGAAATAATGTTTGTCAGTATGAACAATATTATTCTAGCGTTAGTACTTACCTCCACATTTATTATTCCAAAACAATTCAAAATCAGTAAATTTAAGTAATTTGTACGTTTAATTCATGGTACCTATGACGAATGTAGTCGGTGTAGTGGTGGCAAGTAGGAGCGAATATGCTGATAAGACAGGCAGATTCTTTTGAAATGATTTAATGAAAATACCATTTTTAGAATTTCCCTTAAATTTAACAAATGTTTTTTATAAACATCATAGTAAAAGAATAAGGATTTTACAGTAGCCATCCGGAGTCTGGTTTTGTACTGGGTAAGAGGGTATGGCATGGCAATGCAGTCACTCCCTATCACATATGGGGCTTAAACATAAACCTTTGCCTAAATATGTGGACTGTTCGGCGGCATTGTTGATAGTTTTATAAACCATACAAAAACATTGCCACCCTTCCCTGCCAAGAATGCAGCATTTTTTCAAAAGAGCCCTAGGATGCAAAGTGCATTTGGAGGAACACGGATAGTTTTAGGTCAAGTAAGAGTCTGATACTCCCTTCTGCGCCGGCCAGAGCAGAGGGAGTCATTTTCTGATTTCTCATTCTTAAAAAAAAGAAGCCCTCTTTCTGATATCGTTGGATGAAAAAGCCAGCACTTGAAACTCTGCTGCGATGACTACATAACACAGCAGCACTATGCATCCAGAAGCCAAGTGGACATTTATCGCCGTCACCGCTAATGCACGGGAGCAATTCCCCTTAATACATTTTACTTTGTTACTTTAAACTCGAGCCGTAATAGTTACGTGGTTAGCTTGCGAGATAAGGATAGGGAATAGAATATTCACATGTGAAGCAGTAGCCCGAGAAAACTTAGAAGGATTATCTTGGAACTTATTGAATTATTTGATGACGAAATAGTGTATTTTAGACATCAGATAAATTAACTGGTGTCTACCACATTGCACATTAGCAACAACGGCCATCGGTGGACAATATTCGACGACCGAAAATTCTATCAACATTTTCATAAAAAAAGAAATTCCATCTACCTTTTCTAATTCCAGTCGTCCAATTGACACTCCTTTAATTAACCCACTACGAAATCACCTTAATTAGATCCATTCTATTTCCCACCAAAAAAAAAACCGTTTTATTCAGCCCTGATTTGTATCCAAGAAACTCACTGCTAGAGCTATAAATCAATCGATTAATTAATCACTTGTAACCACAGTGACGGAGCTGTTTCCACTGGAATAACATTTCAAAGTAATGTATTCAGTCGTCCTTTGATTAAGACAAAGCTTTGTAGTTTTCGCTAAGAACAGGACCAGTTCCAGAAGAAGGATTTTTTTTTAAATTTCTGATTGGTTTGCTCTTGACTCTAGTCTTGGTCGGAGATGACAAAGAAATGGAGCGAGCTTACCCAAAAGGAGCCTGTTCACTCAAATCTGAAGAGATTAGGGTTGTAAGCGTTCGGTAACATAGACGCAAGCAGAGAGTTACACTCCCTTGCTGTGAAGACGTTGGAAACGCTTAGTGCGAATTGGTGGAATAGCAACAAGGTTTGGATGGTAAGTTGCAGTGCGTCTGGATGTCCAAATGGAAGAAGGGGGCCGGTGGGATGAAGTTGTGGAGTTCTTGGGCACACTCAACGAAGTAAAATCTGTAGAAGACCGACAAGCAGGCAACTTTACGGCAATGAGCTAAGTTTGGCATCCATCAGTTTTAGTCACTGATCAGCCGCTTAGCTCTGCGTTCCACTGAGGCATTATGTTAACATGGTGGAGATCCCACCCATGCACTCCAAAAATTTTGGGAGATATTGTGCGTGCTAAGGACTGGAGTTTCCAGCTACATCATAGGATGTATCTGGCAATTCCACTTGATTAATCCTAATATACAAAATTCTTCCGTTACTCAGTGACGGACAGACAACGCACAGCCGAAACTAGTGATCGTAGAAAGCTGAAACTTTGCATGTAGGTTCTTTGGGGTATGTAAGGGAGCACTACCAAATTCCTGATTTCCTGAAATTCCCTTGGGTATGGGAAAAACGGGAAATGCGCGTACGTAGTCATGGGCAAAAGGTGCTTACTATCTGAGGAGATAGTGATAAAATGCAAGCATAGTTTTGTTTTCGTGTTTATCTCGCAGTTTTAGTATGCGGCTAGACAAACGCTGGCACTGTCTGGACAGGTTCACTCAAATCTATGTACCTACACTAACTTTCCTTATGATATAGTTTGACCAGTCAGACAGAATGGACTTAAAAGAGACTATGACCTCTGAGTTAGTTTTAGTGTTTCATCTCAGGATAGTCAGCAAGGGAACACCGGCCTCATCTTGTTTTAAAATGACCAAAATGAATTGAAGTATAAAGTTGTCATGTTTAACTTACATAATCTCTTTCACCAAAGTGTTTTCTTATCTCTAAGAACCAATACTGTGTGAGTAATTTAATTTTCGAGTTACATTACTGACTATTCAACAGTCATTCTTATCAATATTCTACAACGTGATGTTAAAACTAAAGCTAAGCGAAGACACGATTTATGCAAAATGAAACTCAACTTAAAGAGAAAAAAAGCTGTTCAATTTGTCTTTATGCGCATAACTCGAAAAATATAGGGAAACAAACTATTTTAATACCTTTCTTAATACTTAATTAAAACTACGAACTATAAGTAGTTAGCTTTATTTAAAACCTGCGCCCACTTCGTTAGACGATATATTTCGGGTAAATATACAGCCTGTGACACTCACAAATAACGTGGCTTTATATTGGTAATAGAATTTTCAAAATCGGTTCAATAGATTCAGAGATTACCCTACAAACTCACAAGTCATAATTTAATATGTATCTATATTGGTATATTGTATTTCCTACTTTTTTGTCTTTGCAACATATAGCTTATGTGTATATTTGCACAAAGTGCAACCCCATTAATTTAGTGTCCAGACTTTCTCTATCCATTCCAGGTTGCCTGGAAGAGATCGCGAAATACGATAAGGCCGCCAATTGTATGTTTTGTAAGTTTAAGATTTCTCTTAATATGTATTTTTCATTTGGTGTACAATAAAGTATAATATATAAACAAATTTTAATAAATAAATAAGTTTCCTATTGTGTTTAATTTTTGGCGTACAATAAAGTATTATGACGTACTATGGATTTGCTTCATATAGCATTCAAATAGGTAGGCACGTTTAATGAATTCGGTAACGATACAAATTTCAGTCATTGATATGCAATTTGGATGGTCCTATTAACATCCAATCATCATCATATTTAGATAATCAATACGATAAATACAAATTGCATCATTAACAAGCACGTTATGCACTGGTAGGTTTATCTAGGAATGTCTGCATCTGCACCAAGAGTATCCGCGGCCCTGGAACGCAAAGGGAATTTGGAAGAACACGCCGGGTGGATTTTAGTTAGTAAGAGTCTGACATTCCCTTCTGCCCCAACTAGAGCTGGAGGAGGTACTTCCCCATCCTTAAAAAAATACATGTCAGTATAATTTTAAACTACAACATCCACTCTTCTCATCATATAAGAACATGATCAAACGTAAGTTTATTGAATAACTCGATGGAAATTTGAGTCTTTATTGACGAATTGCGACTGACATGTGAATGCTATGGTTGCTTAAACATGAGTAAAATTGCCCCTCTTGGTATTTTGTTGAGAATCGACACTTTACAAACGTCAAAATGTACATAAAAATTATTGGACGAGTTCCTAATATTTAGCTGTGAAGAAACAGTGACGTAATAAAATCTCTAGCAATACTTTTGCGTCAGTTAAAGTTGAAGAACTTGAATGTAGGTACACAATTAAATAGTAGACTTATGTTTTAACTGACTTCCCAAAACGGAGGAGGTTATCAATTCGGTTGTATGACTTTTTTTTTATGTTTGTTACCTCATAACTCCGACAATTATGAACCGATTTGAAAAATTTTTGTTTTATCTGAAAGGATATACTTGCAGATTGGTCCCATTTCAATCATATCAAAATCGGTTACGAACTTTGGATTTTAAATCGAAATAGCTGGAATTTGACTATTTAGATGATTCTTTGATAATCGAAATTGCGTATTTTGCTTTTCTGCGATTTTGTAGTAGGTTTGTTAGGTGTGGGGCACCACTAAAAAGTGAAAAATAAAAAACTTTTTACAAAAAAAAACTTTTTACAAAAAAATACAACCGACTTCCAAAAAAAAACACTACAAAGTAAAAAATAACTTTAATTTCGGAAGTCGGTGTTTTTGTTAGTTTCTTTGTATTTTGACACAGAAGTCGGTTGTATTTTTTAACCGACTTCCCAAAAAGGAGGAGGTTATCAATTCGGTTGTATGTTTTTTTTCGCTGGTAGTTTACATGGTAATGTACATCATATTTTTTTTTAGATTTATCATTCTCTTATTTTAGAAGTTAAGGGGGGGGGGACACATTTTTCCACTTTGGAAGTGTCTGTCGCGCAAACTATTCAGTTTAGAAAAAAAATATCTTAGAAACCTCAATATCATTTTCGAAGACCTATCCATAGATACCCCACACTTATGGGTACGATGAAAAAATAATGTTTTGAGATTCAGTTTTAAGTATGGGGACCCCCAATATTTATTGTTTTTTTTTTTTCTATTTTTATGTGAAAATCTTTATGCGGTTTGCAAAATACATCTATTTACCAAATTTCAGCAGCGTAGTTCTTATAGTTTCGGAGAAAAATGGCTGTGACATACGGACGGGCGAACAGACAGACAGACAAAATTCAAAAAATTCAAAATTCATTTATTCAAATTAGGCTGAGGGCCAGCACTTTTTGAACGTCATGTTTTACAAAAGACTGTCCCCCAAAACGTCCGCCCGTCACCACTTCCTAGTGTTTTAGCTGTGGAGAAGAAGTGGCCAACAAACTCCCCAGCAACACAACTGTCTGTTACGTTTTAGGAACTAGAATTTTACAATAATTAATATGCAAAGTAATGTAAGACAGACAGACAGACAGACGGACAGACATGACGAATCTATAAGGGTTTCGTTTTTGCCATTTGGCTACGGAACCCTAAAAAGAATAAGAAAAACGTAAGCATGTTTGTTCTAGTGTACCGGCAATTTAATAATTAAGGCCAATTTTTTTTTTTTTTTATGGATATCTTTTTTTTCATGTACTGAACACTACACTGTGTTTAAAGTCGTCCATCCATTTTAATAGGTCCTTAAAAATATGAGTATAATTTTCTTCAAGCCTTCTTACTTCGGACGATCTCTCTCATCCAACAGACACCAATATCCAAATCTCCATAAATCTTCCTCAATAAAGACAAGATGTTCTCGCCGTAAAAAGTAACAGTACTCATTAAGAATAGATGTTAAAAACGTTTAAATCATCCCAAACGTTTGACGTAATCAAATAAAATCGCTCTGTCTGGATTAGAGGAGCTCCTTGGCTTCTGATTTAACATAATTTGTTCCAAGGAGATTTCGTTTTATTCTTTTCACTGCGTCATTCTGATTTGTGACGTCAGTCTTTTAAAGTTAAGTCATTAAGCTTAATTGGATTTCGGATACCGGGGATGTGGTTTCTTTTGTACAAAATGATAAAATGATATTAAATTAAATGGTGTAACTTCACAGACTTGACGCGTTTCAATATCGAATCATAAATGGTGGTCATTGCATCCACACGCACAAATTTTTTGGGAAAACATTCATTCTGCGTACAGCAATGGAGTGGGATTCCCAGACAGATTCTGTGTTTCCTGACAGCTACAAACTAGAAGTTTTTAGTCAAGCGTGAATAGGTTACGTGCGCGAGTCCGACTCGCACTTGACCGGTTTTTTTTACTGTAGTTCTTAGTTCGCTGGTCTGAATGATTTCTAAAAATGTGTCTATCTATTTTAATGGAACCTTATATCATTCTGCATCCTTGAATTGTTCTCATCACAAGATCCGATGATCTTGATTATTTTAGCTTCTGGATATAGATGTCCCCATCATCATATAAGCCAAAAGACGTCTTCTGCTGGACATAGGCCACCCCCAAGCGTCACTACAATAACCGGTCCTGTGCGTCTCACATCCATCGGCTACCCGCGACCTTAACCAGGTTATCAGTCCACCTTGTGGGAGGCCTTCCGACGTTACGTCTTCCAGTACGCGGTCATCACTACAGAACTTTATGGCCCCATTGACCTGGAAGCAATGTGCCCTGCCCACTGCCACTTTAGTTTGGCGATCCTTCGGGCTATGTCGGTAACCTTCGGGTTATGTCCCCTTTTTTTTTTTAGGGGTGGGAAATCATCCAATGACTTCCCCCGCTCTAGGTGAAGCGGGAGGGAGTGTCAGACTTCTACTGACGAAAACCCATCCATGTTGCTGACAAATTTTATTTGCCCCTAAACGTGAAGCAGGGGTATTTTTTTTATTTCGTCTACCCCCTCATGTGGGGTATCGTTTAATACGTTTTTTAAAATGACTTTGGGGTTGCTACTACTATTTTTCGATTTAATGCTCCCATTTACGAAATATTAAACTTTGAACTACAAGTTTTTGTTCCAGAGAGAGGAGGGACCCTCTCTACAAGCTAAACTGCTGGCTTAAACAATCTGGAAAAATCATGATGCTAGTGTATTGCATGAACTTTAAAGGAAAATTATAGTCGTTAAGGTAACTTTATTAGTTTAGCAGTAATAGTTGTTGAACAATAGTTGTTGAACGAAGATAAAGTAGTGGCTTGTTTATAACAACAGAATCGTTCTATATTGTGATACTACGGAACCCTACATTGCGCGTGGGCCGACACGCACTTGGCCGGTTTATTTACATTATAAAAATTAAATAAACAGTCATTTTAAGGGTTCCGCAACCAAAGGGTAACCAACAGAACCCTATTACTAAGCCTCCACTATCCGTCTGTCTGTCAGCGGGCTGTATCTCAAGAGTCGTAATAGACAGTTGAAATTTTCACAGATTGTGTATTTCTATTGCCATTATAACAAACAATAACAAAATTTAATGTGTGAGATCATGAGAGAGTCCGACTCTGGCCTGTTTTTTACATCTATAGGTACTAATATTATAAAGCAGAAGAGTTTGTTTGGTTGAACGCGCTAATCTCAGAAACTGCTGGTCTGAATTGAAACATTCTTTCAGTGTTAGATAGCCCATTTATCGAGGAAGGTTGCGTGATGATTTATTATAGGAATAGGCTATAATATATCATCACGCTGAGACAAATAGGAGCGGAGCATTAATGGAAAATGTGACGCAGATGGAAGTTGCGCGGGTCAGCTAGTAACAAATATAAAGAATTTAAGGCAAAACAGTAGGTAACGCAAGCAAAAGCAAATTTAGATAGGTATTTTGATATACAAGCAATATTGTGAGTTGACATTTCCTTCCGAAGTATCAACTAGATATTAAAACCACCAACATCAATATTGTACGAGCACAATTTCTCAAACCATAAGCCTTCGATACACATCTATAAGTAATTTTTCCTTTGTCCAAACAAAGACTTGATCTCACGTATTTTATTGTATAAAAGGAACCCATTAACTGGAGAGAAAGGACAAAAATGACTACCAAGTTAGCTAAGATGTTAACAGTGAACTAGTAAATCTTATTACGGTACTTCTTAGCTCTATATTTGTTCCTTTTAATAAATTTGCCGCGTCTCACAAAGTTGCTAACTCTATTTACGAGGTAAAAGTCGAAAGAATTGTTAGTTGCACGCGACCATCTCGAGGGATTCTGTTCGTTTACAGGTTAAGGATGTTTGTGTGGAAATATAGAGTATCAAGTTGTTTAAGAAATATTTGCTGTTTAAATTAGTTGTTGTTTGAAACGGGTTGTCGAACCCTGGGTTGCAGAATTGCCAGGGTTGGAATGCAAAAAACACAGATGAGTTTTATTCTGTATGATTCTGATTCTGACACTCCCTCCCGCGCCGCAGAAAGTGGGAGAAGTAATCAAAATTAAATGAGATAGTGGTAAAACGCGTGACTACCAATAGTAAAAAAAAAGTAATTTGATGATTTGCCATCCAAAAAAAAAATAATTGCCTTCATTTTGATAGTCAACTCTTTTCTTGACTTTCTTTGCTAAATTTATTCAGCAAACAGTTAATTAGTCAACTTTTCACGTGACCAGAGAGCCTTTTCTTCGTGTCAAGATCAGCATTGCCAATTAACGTGGCAATGCTGAAAATGCCACCACCACACACAAAACGTTTTGGGAACACATTCGTAGTGCGTACAGCAAAGGAGTGGAATTCCCTGCCGGAGTCTGTGTTTCCTGATAGCTACAACCCGGGAGTCTTTAAGTCAAGAGTGAATAGGTTACTTCTAGGCAAGCGGTCTCCATCTTAGACCGCATCATCGCTTACCATCAGGTGAGAAAGTGGTCAAACGCGTGCCTTCCAAAAGTAAAAAAAAAAAAATAGGCATTTGCGATGTGAACGAATTTTTTAATGCCCATTAAGCCCCCTCCCCTCTTCTTTTTTCCCGCTGGTGTATTTTTTTCTACGATAGCTGATGCGCGAGGCTTTGTACGCTTGACAAATTATATACAAAAACCTTCCTCGAGAACCACTCTATCCATTGGTCAAAACAGCATCAAAATCAGTGCAGTAGTTTATGAGTTTATCGTGGACAGACAGACAGACGCGGCGGAGGATTTTGTTTTATAAATATGTAGTGATGTTTTTATGAGACTGCGGGGATATGTATCTATCTAATTCATATCACTCATATTTTAACTGCCGAAAGTTCTTTGAACTTCAGCAACCTACTTACTACACGATATCAAATAAAAGATCTGTAGAGGTACCATTTACAAAGTACCGTCCAAAATATTCACACAGGTTCATTGGCAGCCAAATTAAATATAATCTGAGGGTCGTTATTACCGAGTTCACCTAGATAAGTAAGGTTAAGCACTTCAAGACCAAGAAGGTAAAACGGCTTGAAAAGGTTAAAGTGGAGACCCCTAGTGGCATAAGCGACAACAAAGTAAATTCTCCTAAGATAAGGTACTTGATATTAAGTTGTAATCTAGGGCGAACCCACTCATAGCTTATTAGTTTGAGTGGCATGGAAAAATGGACTTTGATGTCGGGAAGTAAGGTTTGAATTTCAGTGGGGAATATCAGGGTCAGTTATTTTCCTTCATAATTTGAGATTGAATGAATTGGTGGTTTATTTTCTTTGAATTACTTTTACATATAAGTAATTCAATTACATTAAAAGATACAGTCCTGATTTTTTGGCTGCATTTTCAATACAGATGTGCGAGGATGATTAGCCAGTTAAAAACCAATTGAATAGGGAATACCTATGCATGAAAAAAATATTTATCACCAATACAATTTATCTAAAACTATACAAAAATGTAGTTCAAACAGTGAAACTAGAATCAAAATTGCTCGAAAAACAAAAGAGACAATATTATTGTTTTAAACACAATCTGTCCCTCTCGCGAAAACGCTGTTTTATAATGACAAGCGTATAAGTGTCATGGACTTTGACGTCAAAGCTTGTTAGCTTTGACGTCAAAGTCCGTGACGCCTATCGGACTTCTCCTTCTAATTGTAACCTTTGAAGCTTTATAACTTCATTACTGATGAAGGTATTTAAAACATGATTTCATGATTGTTTACTAGCGCTAATAAGTATTTCATTTTGCAAATTAAATAAATAGATAAAATACAAAATCCTTTATTTCAAATAGACCAGTTACAGGCACTTTTGAATAGTCAAGGTCTGTCAGTCAAATAGATGAAGCTAATACTGCCGCGCTAGCGACAAGAGCAGCAGGATGTTCTGCAACATAACACACCCACCGACCCCATCTCCAGCGCGGCAGTTGCACGTTCCAAAGAGTAGATCCTGTGGAGAAGAACATGCAAGAAACTCCATGGACACTCTTTTAAACCAGTTGTCATTGTTTACAAAATCATGGTTCATTCGTTACGAAATAATTTATGAGTTGAACTAGGTGAACCGAGCAATTTCGTCTGCGTCACATTTTCCATTAATGCTCCGCTCCTTTTTGTCTCAGCGTGATTATATATAGCCTTATAGCCTTCCTCGATAAATGGACTATCTAACACTGAAAGAATTTTTCAAATCGGTTAGTTCCATAGATTAGCGCGTTCAACCAAAAAACTTTTCTGCTGAGAATGAGTCTATACACCCAATTTGAGAACCTCCTCCTTTTTGGGAAGTCTGTTAAAAATAGCATTTCTCGAAAACTAAAACAATATAGCGCCTACATTATATCATAACTAAATTAGCTCCCAACTAAAACCTACAAGTCATCATACAAACAAAGAAAATATCTATCACCTCACCATAATAAGTAGTATATATCACTTAGAACTCTCCGTAATGTATTCAAGAGGGTCCCTCATCGCGAAAGATAATGGAATTTTTTCCCTTGTAAATATTCATAAGTTAGACGAGAGATATGTTTGTTTGTGATCTCGAGTACAATGGTTCTTGCTCTTTTAAGGTGTATACAGTTGTAAGGACATTCAAAGGGAAAGAATTTGTTTTGAAGTGTCGTCGGGATCGTGTCTTTTTCTATTTTTATATCGTGAGAAACAAGTGATAGGCTTTGGAGCGAATGGATGTTTTTAATTTTCCTAAAATGCTCGTAACTATTTTGATTTGTAAAACATTTAAAGTTTATTTGTTGTTATGATAGTTTGTACAAAATTTACTTATCTAAGAGTTTTTTGAAAAATGAATTTGTTTTTAAAGCTTGCAAGAGATATAGGATACGTATTTTTGTATCTAAATCTTGATTTTACTTGTAACTTTAACGCGAGCGAAACCACAAGTTGGTCATTATTTTTATTACTAGCACGTACTGTTCCACTGATGGGCAAAGGCCTAAATTTCTTCCAATGCTCATGGTGTTGTGCCCCTTATTTTCAACTACCTGATGCCCGCGGCTTCGCTTGCTTGGCAAATAATATACTAAAACCTTCCTCGAGAACCACTCTTTCCATTGGTGACAACAGTGTGAAAATGGTTGCAGTAGTTTTTGAGTTTATCGCGAACAGTAGACAGACAGACTCGGTGGAGGACTTTATTTTACAATATGAAGTGATTCCTGGTCTCGCTGTTACGGGGTTCCACAAGCCCACAAGTAGTAAAAAAAGCTCATAATAGACAAAAACAATTCGAGTTACTTTGACAAGGCCCTTTAATCGCTTCAAACTCTTCAGTAGTCTTAGACAAAAGAAAAGACTAATCCGTGTGACAAATATCGGCGTAATACCTCAAAACTTTGACTTTTCGTTGCGAACGAATTTTTTTGAGCCTTATTTTATTTTAGAATACTTAGTTCATATCGGGATTGCTACCATGTACCTATTTACACAAAAAAAAGTGAAAAGTGAGTTTGTGGATAGTGGTACCGGAGATGGTCGTAATAAAAGACTACGAAAGAGGGTAGACCGATATGTCTGCCAATAACATCTCACCCGCAGGATCTTCAGTTACTCCGTGATCATGGCGCTTGCAACAGTGCCGAAATATTGGAAACTCGCAAATAAAAAGGTACATGGTAGCAATCCCGATATGAACTATTCTAATGTTAGTGACCATGAAAGCAGTCAGTGTGTTTCAGTTATTATTGTTAATTTGTTTGTATTTGTAAAGTTTAAAACCTAAAATCTGAAATATCAAGAACACTGTTTCTAAAGTTCATGTTTATAAAGCTTCTGCAAGTTTTGATATTACAAATATTTTCTTAGAAACCGACTAGACTCAAAATTTCAAGACTGGAAATACACGTCAATATTGGCAAACTGATTAACTATTTCTGTGAGGAGAATTTCCTTCTCGTGGCTGTATGTAACCAAGGAACCATGTAGGTCAACCCATGCTAAAGTGCGTCAATCAAAGGATTTATGTATACGACCGAATCCCTTCGTTACCCCTCTCTCTGTAGAATCAGTCACTCTTGGCAACGGTAGCTCACTATTTGAATGAACGAAATTTTGAGTTCCGTTTTTTCTGGTTCAACATTTCCAATCTTTAGTTTATGAAGAGACATCCATAGTGGGTAACATATATTAGGAAACACTTGACATGTACAGGTACAAGGGTAATTTGTGAAGCCATTCAATTTGACAAAAAGATTGGGACGGCTCTAAATTGAATTACAATTAAATTAATTAAAAATTGGTTAATTCTTGGCAAGCGTGCTCCATTTCAGACCGCATCATCACTTAACATCAGGTGAGATCAATAGTAAAAAAAAAAAACTTCTGAATAAAACATACTTTACAAGCTCCAAATTATTGACGAATTTGTAAAAAAGCAGTGATATTACCTTAACAATGGTATAAAAGGTAATCTTTTATATATATTTAATAATCGCACTCTAACACTATAGTTTTTTGTCTATAGGTATAATACGATGCTAAAGTTAAAATATAATAATGCGGAAAAACATCGATGTAAAATAAATCAATGAACTAGCCCCAGCTTTGCGTCAAATTGCCCCAGCGCCGGTGATCACTCGTTACCTCAACGTTTCTCAAACGAACTTTATCTACAACATACCCTACTGCCTCAAACTATAAGAGATTTCAGAATGACGTCATGGGATTGAATAAAATGCAGCCATAAAACAAAGTTGGGCATTTATGTCTGTTGGGTTCCCAACAAAGTTTGTGTTTTGGAAGCCGAGTACCAAGTTTGGCGATACAGATTGCCATGTTTATGAAATAGTGCCCTGTTCGTGAGAGGAAAACTGATAGCTATATTATAACTATACAAAGCATACTTGAGAGTGGAATTATGACATTGGATGGGGTAATTTTGAACTTAGGGGGGTAAAAATGACCTCGGGCGTGGTAATATTTTTTTTGTCTAGTAAATGCATGGAAGATGTCCCAAGAATGAAAGATGAAAGCAGGCATTGACTGGATGATGATCCAGTACATGTCTGCTTTCACTCACTAGCACTGTGTCTTAGTCCCGTACACAAATCTCATTATAATGCTGATCTTTGCAACTTGTATAAGTATTTCATTGTTTTTTTTATGTTATGCCTCTTCTTTTTTTACACATTTCATCAGTATTTTAGTTCTATTTTCATCTGAACTCTCTTAAGGACCCATCAGTGACGGTAGCAGCACTGGTAAACATCCCCATGAAAGCGATCCATATCATCTGGCTGTATTCTTACCCTAGAGGTAGATAATACGCACAGCCTACAAGCTAAAGTATTCTATTAAACCAACCCAAAGGCCAAACTAAACCCCACTCCGCCGCAAACCTTCTAAACAACCCGTATTTACAAGCAACCCCAAAAATATTTCAACAAAGTATACTATCATTTCAGATCTTTGCCCTTCAGAGATTACTAGGTGAAGACGCTATTTGCAGAGCCCGTCTTAAGAGAAACTAACTCGGTACCATCGAACTCTCGACCGCACTCAAATCGCTCCATCTTTTATGTATAAGGCCATTTTCACACGTAGCTTAACGTATACCACGGACAAAGGAGGTCTCACCTTAGAAAACTTGGTAAGTGAAGGTTTTTTTTTATGACGCAGTGTTTTCGTAATAAAGTTATTTCAGCCTTATATTGATTAAATTACTCGTCTTTGGATTTGAAATGCTTTATCAAGATTTCAGTTTCAAATTGCATGGTTAAATGTTAGGGGCTAGATAAAATAACATTTCACCATCCACGTCAGCTGTCAAAAATGGGCGAATTTCGATTGATCACGTGACATACCGACAGCATATGTCAAACTTACATATTTTTGACGTTTTAGCAATCGTCTTCGCCACGCTATCGCTGATAGAACGCCACTTGTCTATAGCCAACCCCAAATAATAGGTATTTTATTGGTCTTCGGCAGCCATTGTGTAAGTTGTTTTAGTTAAATGTTTGATATTATAGCTTTGTTATAATTTGAAAATTAACTCAGAAGATGGATCTAGAATAAAAATTTCTTCAAAGCAACAATGTGATGTAATAGTTTTCAGTAAAAATACTTGGATATACAGTTATAACTTAACTTGGAAACAACTTGAAGATGATAAAGTGTGTCAGCTGCTTACCTGAAACAAAGGAAACAGAATACATTAGTGTTACTTTGTGGCAATTTTGTAAGAGTAATAGTGGCACCATACACTATGTGGGAGCACAGGTTTTAATTAATGAAATAATTGGTGTGGTTTACACGTTATGTAACATTAATATTGTAAAGTGAAAAAAGAAAAAACTGGCCAAGAGGAAGAAATTTAGAAGTTAAGTTGGACTAAAAAAGTCACTAACATACATTCATAAACCCTGAAATCATGACAATCCTTTTTCGGCCTTGGTGTAAAAAACCTACATTCGCCTAAACCCAATGGCACAGAAAAACTACGCTTTCGACTTAAAGCCTTCAGTTATTGATTGCCTACGCAGAAATTTCATCACACTTAAAGGTAAAGAGAATCTTACCCTAAGATCTATTTCTTGACATTAAAAAAAAAATTACAAATAGTCCACCTTATAGCAGTCAGAGGACTTCACAAAAGTTATCGTACTTCGGAAAATTAAAAAAGTATATTTAACGAAAAAAAATACTATGTAAGTTCCAAGGTTACATTTAATTATATCCCTGTAAGTTAGTCCAAAAAAAAAGTTACACTCATACATAAACCCTGAAATCACGACACACCTTTTCGGCCTTAGTGTAAAAAACCTACTCTCGCCTAAACCCAGTGGCACAGAAAACCTACGCTTTCGACTTAAAGCCTTCTGTTATTGATTGCCTACGCTGGGATTTCATCAAACTTGAAGGTGGATAATCAATTTCCTCGCTCCCAAAGCCTCAAAGACTGATTGGAAGTGAGTGTCAGAATCCATTGCGACGCAATACTTCTCCAGCGGCTTAGTTCCGCGGCAAGGTTGGAGCGATTACTGATTGTCGATGTTTTGTTCAATTATGATGGCTTGTGTTAGTTACCGTCGAACGGGGTGAATAGGAATGGAGGGATAAATCGAAACATAAGGATTTTCACTTTTAGATCAAATTATTGGTTTTCTAGGAACGAGTTAGTATTATTGGTTTGCTAGAGGAATTATTGATATTTTTTTTTTTTTTACAAAAAATTACTACCGACTTCCAAAAGTCGGATTGGAAGTTGGATTATTTTTTTGGAAAATGTTTTTTATTTTACACTTTTTAGTGGTGTGCCACACCTAACAACATCGCAGGAATTAGATCAAGAGGACATTAAGTTTACTAAATAAAAATATACTAAACGAAATCTCATTTTTTTATTATTTTTATTATGTTTCAGAAGAAGAATGTCGACGTCATGTAGACCCTCAACAAACCCCCAGAAAACCCTGCAGGGTTTAAAGGAATCTAACCAAACAGAAACTCGGTGTTCCCCTGACGTTGACCCTTCCTCTGGTTCAAAAGCACAAAAATAAACAAAATCAGGTCAAAAACCTACAGTAAGTGAATCGTTCGTTAGTTCAAAAAACCTTGGGTTTATAACTGTAGCTGTACAAACCGTAGGTGGATTCTAATTTTTGTATTTTGTTCATTACTTTTTCACGTACTTTAAACAGTAAGTCTAATGACCGTAGTTATTTCGAAAACTGAATAACTATAGATATTATAATACGTAACCTGCGTTACCTGCAGGGTCCAAGTGATATATTAAATAACATTTAATACTTCAGTACTCTGTCGGGCGGAGCAATTAAATTTGATAGAAAGATAAATGAAACAATGTTGCAAAATAAAACGCAATATAATGTGACGCTTCACGTGACCCAAGGGCTGGCTTTTACCTTGGTCAGAGGATAAGCATTGTCATACAACTTGGCTATGCAGCCAGTCTTTTGGGCTCACTTCCAGTCGATAGCGTTGGGGACAAATTTTATTTTCTATTAAGTTTTATTTTCTATGCAAAAACGAATCATTAAAAATAACAATCGCTGCCTGTTTTTAAGGGACTAGTCAAGGAACACTACTTGTCACTATGATTTCTAATATTAGTATATTCTCCTGCTCTTAAATTAAGTATGTATTTATCTGTGTATATATTTTTGTATATTGTATTGTTTATATTATGTTTCAATTCCTATCTAATATCTATATTCTTTGTCAGTTAAAAAATGTTAACTTCATATTTGCACCAAGTGTCTGCCCCAATTCATGTCCAGGCTATCTTTTCCATTCCTGGTTGCCTGGAAGAGATCGCGGAATGCGATAAGGCCGCCATTTGTATATTTTTTTAGTTTAAGGTTTTCTTTATGTTTTAATTTTCTTTTTGGTGAACAATAAAGCATATATATATAAATAAATAAATAACTACTTTTAAAAATTCTAATTTTTCAATGATTAATTCAGGTTTTTAATTTAAAAACTACGCAATATGATTGAATAAAAATCAAACCCTAATCTCTTCAAAGTTTGAGTGAACAGGCTCCTTCTGGCTAAGCTCGCTCCATCGTAGATTTTTTATCTGTCATCTCTGACCAACACTAGAAACAAGAGCAGAAATGTAATGAAATCGTAGTCATGAACATTTAATTATATTCAAATATTAATTAATATTAAATTAGGTACTCAATCATCAAAACAGATGTATTAAGGATGGAACTTCAATGAAATAATAAATTTAATAATGTCAACAAATACAAAACAAAATTCAAAATGAGTTAATGTAAACGTCACTTCAGTTACTTAAAAGAGGGTCTTGTCAAAGTGATATTCTCTCAGCGAAGGTTTTATTAAAAGTCGTTTATCAAACATTCAAACACGTAAATTGAATGACATTTCCTGATTCTCTGCACGTCCCTTGCTGGAAAGCTGCAAGGTATTCTCTGCTTAATTACTAGGCACAAAAACTAATCAATACAAAACAAACTTGCAATACACTAAACCAAAAAATTCAACCCAATGCAAGCGACGAAATGTACCGCACATTTAGCCCGATTCTTATCGACGCAGTCCATAATAAAATAGCCCGCTAACTGTACCCTAACACGGAACACATCAGAATCGATCCCGACATAAAAACATTTGCATAGTACAAACTTTTTTAGGGTTCTAAGAAACGAACCCATTTTTAGGGTTGCGTAGCCAATGGATAACCAACGGAACCATATTAACAAGTCCGTCCATCCTTCTGTCTGTCAGCGGGCTGTATCTCAAAAACCGTAATAAGTTGACTGTTGAAATTTTCACAGAGTGTGTCTTTCTATTGCCGCTATAACAAACCTAAACCTTTATAGGTTTCAGACAAGTGTTATATTTGTTCATGCAGTTTGTAATAATGTATTTGAAAAATAGACAAAAAAAACAACAACATATAATACGAATTAAATTAAATTAAAAATAATATGTATTTCTCGGTTTATGGTACGGAAACCTTCGTTTGAGAGTCCGACTCGCACTTGACCGGTTTTATAGGTCTGTTTTGAGGCAAAGAAAGTTTACAGACTTTTTGTTTTACCCAGTTTAATTTCCGCCCGAATACGAGGAAGTGGAATTGAAAGGGAGGATTTATAATGAAAAAGTTAAGTGAAATTAGGTATGGGTTTAACTCTTTGCGCTTGTTGTGGTTCGTAAGATTGAGCTCTGTTTTTGTACGGGATTATTGTTTAGCCCCATCTTTTAGTTGATTAAAGAACATTTTCATAACAGCGTTGTCGTATTTTTTTAAACTGTGACAGAGGTTTGGTGTTTGACGAATTATTTAAAAAGCCCATGGATTAAGGCGGATCTTTAGAATATTTTCACGGTGTTTAAATCGTGTACTCAAAAAACGAGTGTAGGTCCTTGTAGATTTTCACTTTGTATTTACGATTTTGCCTTTATCAAATGTTCATAGACTAACACAAATTAGTGAAATTACCGTAGGACCTACCAAAAAAAAAATCCATCACCAATTAGGGGTTATTAAAACTTATGGGTTGGGTTTGACATACCTTTATCACCAAATCCTAGGTGGTAAATCCAAAAAAAGTAAATATTTTAAACAATTTTATTGTTATTGCTGATCACGTGGTCGAAAACCCAAGGGTCTCTTCATGCAACACAAAGATTCATTTATATTTAACTAGCTGACCCGCGCAACTTCGTCTGCGTCACATTTTCCATTATTGCTGCACTCCTATTTGTCTTAGCGTGATGATATATAGCCTATAACCTTCCTCAATAAATGGGCTATCTAACACTGAAAGAATTTTTCAAATCGGATCAGAAGTTCCTGAGATTAACGCGTTCAACCAAACAAACTCTTCTACTTTATAATATTAGTATAGAGTATAGATTCAGAAGCCGTAATATCTCTGAGATAGAGACAATCAGTGGGCAGGGCACATTGCTCGCAGAACGGATGGTCAATGGGGCCGAAAAGTTCTGGAGTGGCGACCGCGTAGCGGAAGACGCAACGTTGTAAGGCCTCCCACAAGGTGGACTGATGACCTGGTGAAGGTCGCGGGTAGCCGATGGATGCGAGACGCACAGGACTGGTCGTTGTGGTGATGCTTGGGGGAGACCTTTGTCCAGCAGTGGATATCTTTCGGCTGATATGAGGATGAGAGAAAATCAATATCAAAAATTTGTCAAATGGCTAATTGAAGGTAGTTTTGTAATGTGCGTCAGCAAACCGAACGTGAACTCTTCTTAATAAAGATATGAGAATTGCCCCTCTGATCATCTGCTTAGCCTTTTCCCAACTATATTGGGGTCGGCTTCCAGTCAAACCGGATTCAGCTGAACACCAGTATTTTACGTGGAGCGGCTGCCTACCAGACCTCCACAACCCATTAACTGGGTAACACGGTACTCCTTGGCAAAACTGGTGTCAGATTTTCTGGCTTCTGACTATCCGTAACGACTGCCAAAGATCTCCAAATGACAGCCGGGACCAACAGCTTAACATGCTTTCCGAGGCACGGAAGAAACTTGGTATGTTAAGATGGTCACCCATCCACAGAACAACCTCGGCAAGCGTTGCTTAACCTTGAAGATCGACCTGTGTGGCTGTAACTATTTAGTCACGAGCTTTCACAGAATTGCCCCTCTGATAAACTGTTCCAATTCGCGTGTGTAAAAAATCTGTAGCATTTCTCTGATTTTATTTCAAAAAACAGCAGGAAACTCAATGCCATGCTTGACATATCACGGGAGACATTTCACCATAACGCTACGCGGATAAAGATAAGAGTAAATTGCGCATAAGCGGTGACAGATTGCTGGCTTATCCCCTGCAGCACCACAACAATTCATTTCGCTTGGCTGACTGGTACGGTGGCGATATACGAGTACTTTTAGCGAGTGTGAGATTGTTTCACAGTTAGACGCGGGTGAAAAATGTGATTGTCTGTCAAATTAAGCTGGTTGACTTTAGGTTTATCTAAAACATTAATCTTAAATAGCCAGTATTTTTTAGGGTTATACAGGTTCAACGTGTTGTTGTCTATTATGTCCGCTGACAGCCAAATCAACTGGACCGATTTAGTTGAATTTAGCCGCCTTTTTAAATTATTTTTAGTTGGATTTTTGGTACAAATATGTACTTCTTTAATCTAAATATGGATGCTATAGCAAAATGAAAGAGATCGTTGTGAAGATCTGAAACAATTTTTTTTTCAATGTATTTTTAATAATTTTCATTTTTGAGATAAGCGAATAGGGAATATGCATGAAAAAAATATTAAGTGTCTATACGTATGTTATGTTTGTATGTTTGTCTAGAAACATACAAAAATATGATACTAACAGTGAAAATAGGATCAAAATTGCTCGAAAAACAGACGAGATATAATTATTTGAAACAAATGTATCTGTCCCTCTCGCGAAAACGCTGTTTTATATGGCAGCTCTATAGGCGACATGGAATTTGACGTCATAGTTCACATCGGACTTCTCTTTCTAACTGTAATCGTTAAAGCTTTATAACTTCATCGCTGTTGAAGGTATTTAAAAAATAATTTCATGATTGTTAACTAGAGCTAATAATTATTTCATTTTGAAAATAAAAAAATCGCATGCATATTCCCTATTCTTAAGTATTTTTGACAAGTCGCTAGTAGAAACCCTGACAGCCTCGAGCTTATGGTAGTTGTCCAAGTAGATAGGAAAAGACCACGCGAGCGCTCACCAACCCGTTGGTCAGACCGAATAAAGACGCTCGCTGGCCTATCCATAGCCGAAGTTTTTAAGACCACTGAGTAAGAAAAGACGTGAAAGAGCAAAGTGCACCGAGTGATCATTACCTCAGACTAGACACGACCTTCAACAATGAAGACAACGACTAAGCACAGTTAGAGATAATATAATCCTTTACACACTTGCACATGTGCTGAGAATATGTACCTACTGTGTAATTTTGCTTGTAGTATGCCATCTTTTTCAGGCGTACATATTTATGTATACTAACTCAAAATAAACACAGAACGAAACGGCTATTTAGGAAGATTTCCACCCCAACATGACAAAATTCAAACATCAAACGATTACCCCGCTGTCTCTCTGTCATTCATTCTGTATATCTGGATTGATCTAATCACTTATATCAGACACTGACATGATAAAGTGGCCAAGTTTCTTTGATTGCAGTAATATCCCGGAAACTCGTACAATATATAGAAATGTAACATAAAGAACAAATTGATAAGATTTATTGGAGGAGTTATCTTATAAAGATTGTTTTTGTTATCGTTTTGTAAGACTTTCCTATGTTTATTAGGTAGTAATAGGCTTGTGTCCTGCAAAAATCTAATTAGTCGGTCAGTTAGATTATCAAAAAATATTTGACACGTATTTTTTCTTTTGTAATGGAAACCAAAATTAACGAAGTTACGACGCTTTTAAAATTCTCAATGCGTCACGCCCTGGCATAATTTTTAGCGGGTCGTGACGTCACGAGTCCCCACTCCCGAGTTTTGATGCGTTTTATCTTTGTCAATACTGTTTTTTACATACCTATAAGATGACTATTTTATTTTATATAATTACCGTGATTATTACATAACACTCACCTACCTATTTTCGCCTGAAACACAGGATTTCCTAGTTCAGGCACATAACACCCGTGAACTTGACATAGATTTAAGCAAAAAATGTATTTACTGTTTTTACACAAAATTTAATAAATTTGATTTGATTTGAATATTCATTGATTTACAAAAACAAAAAATACGTGTCCATTATTTTTCAATACTCTGACGGACTAAATAGTTTTGCAATTTGTGGATGATGGAAACTAGCCTATTGTAACAATAACATAACGATAATTTTGCAACGCAAAATGTGCTGACCTATGTAATGTGTGCAAAGTTGATATTAATGAAAAGATCCCATTTAAAAATAAAAATCAACGAGATAAAAATTGTTAGTATGAATAAAAGTCGGTATCTTTAGGTTTAAATCCGATACTAAGAACGCTAAAAGTAACAACGTATTAATGCCTGATTTTTAATAAGAAAAAATGCTCGGTTTTTCTGGAATAGGACACAAAATCGCAGTCACCAAAAAAAATTTTTAATAATTGATTCAGACAAAAATCCTCAAACTTTTCACTCGGTACTGAAATAACTATCTTAAAAATAACAAATCTGGATGGTGCTTTTATTGCAAGAATTCAAATAGATCAAGATTCGTTAAAGCTTATAAAAAAGTCTACTCCTGCTTAAAATTAAATGAAGACAAAACAAATTCAATCGTAAATAAACAACATTCCAAAAGACAAACATAATGATTCCTAAGAACCATTCATTTTCGTTACGAAGTCCCGAAAAATATAGCAGCCGAGTCTTTTACACTCATATCACAAAGAGAACAGACCCAATTAGGTTCGAATAATATTACAGGTGAAGCATTTCTTGTTAATAAGAGGCTTTATGTACGTGAGTGAGAGGAGAGGTGGCTAATCTGCTAAGTGAATGAAAAGGACAGAATGATGAAAATCACTCAAATGTAAAACGAATACTGCCAAATTTGTTGAGATTTTGAATTTTGGGTTTATTTGAGTAAAACAATATTAGTCTGTCAAGGCAAAAACTTGGCACATCATTAAAAATTTAAAAAACATACACAATATTTCAAATTATAAAAACGTACAGAAATACGGAACCCTAAAAAAGTCACAGTAAAATTATATAACAGCAGCAAAATTGTGAATGTGATTGCTCCTAACCATCACTATAAATAAATGCTCAATCAAAAATATAAAAACACAAAAAAAAAAAAAAAAAATATTACATAGCTGATGCACGCGGCTTCGCCCGCTTGACAAATTATATACTAAAACCTTCCTCGAGAACCACTTTATCCATTGGTATAAACAGCATAAAAATCAGTGCAGTAGTTTTTGAGTTTATTCCGAACATACATACTGACAGACGTGGTGGAGGACTTTGTTTTATAATATGTAGTGATTCAACATTTTAAATACAAAATTAAAATTGATTGAAATAAAATATTATAATCTGCCATGTCAGGAAATAAATTAAAATTATACTTTAGTAAAACTGTGTCAAAAGCAATACTTTGATTAAGAGTCCTATTACGAATCGTAAATGCTCGTTTGCAATAGACGAAGTTACGTTGGTCTGCGTTGGGAGTACATCTTTAGTCCGCGGAACAATTTTGATACTTACTAGTCTGAATAGGATTATAGTTTATTTGGGCGCTCGCGCGAGACAGAGGAGCGCGCGCGCTGAATTGACGCAGAATATATAGTACTTTAATTTTATTTATTATAATTTTGTTTTATTATATTGACAAACGAAAACTTATGAAACGTATTCATTGTAGATTAAAATTTTATATCATATTAATTTATTTGATAAAATTGTTTTTATTTGGAATATAATGGACGCTGAATCAAGACATTTCTGGCTTAAATTAGGATTTCTTTACGTTTTTTTCCGTGAAAACTCAAGGAATTTAAAGAAATTCTAGAACTCCAATAAACAAGTAAAACATTCAACTTACCTTTTAGTCATTTCAGCTTTTAAAAGAATTGATTGTAACAATGTGAATTAGACCGTCAAAGTTCCATCGCCGACATTTTTTCTTGCAAACTGAGTTCGTAAAATATTTATAGTAAATTACACGAAAAGAAAAATGAAAATGTGTAACTCCAACTTACAATAAAGAGACTGGCACTATCGTTATTCAGGATCAAATAATTAAAATATCTTACTGCTGCTGAAAATTACAGCGTCAAAAATCATGAATTTCCGTAAAAAATGTAATAGGACTCTTAATACATAATATTTTGTGGTCATTCAACTCAACACAGATGATGTACATACTTGCCGTACACTTTCTTTGTTGAGTTAGACACCATAGATTTTTCGTAATTTAAAAAATTCTTCCGTAACTGAGTGACTGACTGACAGGCATCGCACAGCCGTGACTATTGGTCGTAGAAAGATTTCCCCGAAATTCCTACGGGAACGAGAAGAAGTATATACCGCGTGTATCTGACATCGACGCACAAACGATTTCCATGGGTCCGGAGCATGATTCTGGACACCCTACACTTAGAATCTTTCGTCGGCTTTTTTCTCATTTTTTATTTTTTTCAAGGGTTTTTACTTTAGACTGCTCATAATCATTATTCTGACGTAACCCAATGAGATTTTTAATAAAAAATAATTAATTAACTACTTTCACTAACAGCAATCTGAATAAAACCACAAATAGATATCACCTCAGCTGAGCTGATACCTATTTGTGGTACTCTTCAAAAAAATGAAAAAATTAGAAAAGAACCGACGAAAAATTCCAACACTAGGGTGTCCAGAATCATGCCCTGGACCCATGGAAATCGTTTGTGCGTCGATGTTAGATACAAGCGGTATGCGCGTGCGAAGTCGCGAGCAAAAGCTAGTAAAGAATATTTTATCTATCAATCTATGACTTTTATCTATGACGTAATAATCAGTATACAAGATACTTTTGGACTGCAGCAATGCATTCACAGGCACCTTGTGTAATATACATAAATGATGGAAAGGGAGAGGAAGGCCAAAGAAAAGATGGATGGACTGTGTGAGGAGAGATATGAAAAAAAAGGGAGTTGGTGATAGTTTGTCGGCTGATAGGGCAGAGTGGAAGAAAAAAACGTGCTGCGCCGACCCCAAGTAACATGGGATAAGGGCAGGAAGATGATGAAATGACAAATAACAAACAGTGAAAAGCCAAAGCGACGTTCGAAAATCGGCATCGAAACAGCAAAAGCATACGTCACACATGATACATATTCACCCAATAAAAAACGAAAACCCAATGCGAAACAATCTATCAATACATTATCTATACATTTTTGATCGAAAAAGACAATTTTCTTCGGCGATAGCCCGGCTATAAATATAACGGGCCTCATATATCTCTGGCTCGAACTGCGACTGAACGACACTGTTCTTATGATTTATACACACGCGAGCCATTTTGTGAGTCCTTTGTCCTTTTTTAAACAAGTTTAGTAAACAGTAAACACGCGAATTTTGCTACAAAAGCTATAGTAATGGTTAACTTAGTTAAGAGAATGAATTGCAGTGGAGTTTTTTTGAAGCATTCATTAGTAACTTAGACGATAAGTGCCTTTTCACACGCTTCGGTTAGTCGGAGCCGGGTACCCGGTGACAAATGTACGAGTGTGGAGTATTCATCACTAAGTACCCAGCTACCCCTCTATAAGGCAGCCGGAGTATTTGCAAAGGCGCGCTTAGTATTTTTAAGGCTGTTTTCGTGTGATTGAAGTACGCTACTACACATTTATTTAAACTCTTGTTGCTAAGGTAGCCACAATCGGCAGTAAAGTCGTCAGGCAGACGTACGTAGTATTTATCAGCGTACTTACATAAGATTAGTATGTGACTCTGAATGCGTCCTTTAAGGAGGTCAAGTCAGGGCCGAAATTCAGAAATACGAGTACCTTTATACTGAGAGAAAGGTTAAATGGGGACATATATTCAGGAAGTGTTTATTTCTAACATAATTATTGTATAACAAAAATAGCGTTTAACAAAAAAGCTATTTCAGAAATCACCCCTGAATCTTGATCACTGGATTCAATAATGATTGTGTTCAGTTGAGTACATCGAATCACAACCCTCAGGACATTAGGGTTATCCTGATTGGAGCCCCCTTAGCTAAGTAATAATTTTACACTCCCCTCTTTTAAAAGCAACTTGAATTTGCAGACGCTACGGGCTTCAAGTCGTGTTAAGATGCCATTGGTAAATGAACTTGGAGCATGATTTTTGACAAGTCCTGGTTTTGATTTCTGTATAAGACTGCAAACAGTTGTTTCAGTTTGTAAAGTAAAACTATTTTCCAAGACCAAATCAAGGTAGGTAGATGATGTCCTGCCAGGGTTGAGGAATTCGTTCGGAAGAGTCACCGCGTCGCTGGAACGCAAAGGGCATTAGGAGGAAAAAAAAAGACAATTTCACACATTCATCTTGTCGCTTGAGGATGTGCTCAGGTTGCCTACTCTCTACGCCCGAAGTCCATAGTTTCGGGCGTTTCGTCACCTACGGACTTAGGGTCTTGAACCCGAACCATGAATTAATGACCACACGATTTGATAGAAACTGACAAATCGTGTTCTCATTCATTCCTAGGGATTAGGTGATACGGAGTAGAAAATGCCTGTAATTATGGCTGAAACAACAGGAAAAGTAGACCTCCAGAAACAAAGACTATCTCTAGTATAACCAAACACTATCAGAGCTCAAGTAACGCAAAAACTCTCAATACAACACTTCATAGGCTAGGCGTAAGTTTTTGTGAGCCAGCTAAAAGAACCGTCAAACATTGAACACCGTACTAACATCAAAAGAAAGGACCAAACAAACGTAGAACAAACAAAACATGGTACACAAGAAAAAAAGTAAAAAATTCACCTCGTTGAACCAGTCAAACTATCACCGATAACCAGAAAACTTGCTTAGCTCCCTCGCTCCCTACGCGTCTCTACCATCGCCTATTGCGTTTTATTGAAATTTCGTGTATCGCCGCTTCGTAATGGGCAATCGGCTGCCGAAATACTCGTCTTACCAAAGCTTTGGTGTTAAATCGTGCGTTTCGGGTTTAAGAAACGATTTTGCGTTGCAATCTTTTAGCTATTTCAATGTCTGGCTTATTTTGCTTCGGATTAGAGGTCGTGGGGTGGCATGCAAAATTTTTAGGAATGGAAAAGGGATCGCATTAGCTGATTGGGTTATGATGAGGCGGTTCGGCTGATTACGGATTATGTTTTGGCTATGTGGGTTTAAAAAGAAACAATTTCGGAGGTTGTTTTCCTGGATTAGGAAACTGGAAAAAGAGGATATCAAAATTGCTACCTACACGAGTAATTTGGTACAGACATTTTACTATGAGTATGAAGTTGTACAGCGTCTAGAATAACGTATTTATACTGGAAATGCGTCACAAATCAATATGAATAATATATAAAATTCCTGAAAGCTTTTGAAGAAGAAAACTTTTTAACTTTAAAGACAATCAGCGCATAAAGTGAAAAATCTCTCTGCCAACAATCACTACGATTCTAAAAGGACATATATTATTTAAGTAAAAATCAGTTCAAGCCTGCACGCAAAGCAGTCGCTTACTGCTCAATCGGATGGTATTCAGCCACATTTCGGCCGAGCAGTGGATGTTATTCAGGCCGGTAAACCTGCGATGCTTAACTGGGTTGCTATTTGAGAGGTCGCATTTTGAGGACCGGTCGAAAGTCGACCTAGAGATGTCAACTTGAAATATTATTGATAAGAAGCTCTATTCAATATTAAAATTTATCCGCGATATTGATTGATGGAGTCTTCTTCATTTCGAGCCAATGGTTATCTTCTTAGAATTTTTGGGACCAGTAGGAGGCTACGTCAATTGCAGTGCCAGTGGCATTTATCAAATCCCCAAAGCATAGATGCTTGGGATCTTGGCTTGCACTCCAACGTGTGCCTCATGTTCTGAACAGAAGCACCGCACTCAAATTTACTTTATCCGACGGGTCTATGAAATCACATTTTCCCAACCAACTCAATGAATCCTATATAGGCCACTGTAGACCACGTCCAGATGACAGATGTTCCTGGGGATGCAAGTAGTCGGGTGGACATTTTGGTAGCACTTGTCAATCCCATACATTTTGTTTTTTTGGGATCGGGAATTTTGCTTTATCTATAGCTTAAAATATTTTTTGTAGGATACTTATTGTTTATCTATCGGTGACAGCATTCCGGTTGACAAGTTGAAAATGACTTGAAAGAATTAAAATGAAAATATAATTTTAATTTGTCTGGAAGTGACGCGTATTTTATTTAGCTTTCCTTTTTATTTAAGTTTACCTGATGGCGTGGGTTGTCTTTAATTTAAGTAACATCGCGTATTCATGGTAAACCCTCGTACAGCTAAGATCTTATTCCTGGCCCGTTTTAAAAAGCTACCTTCTTGAATGAGCATTCAAACAATTGCTATATTTATCTTGAAAATGATTGTTAATGACATAAGAACACACCAATTAGAAATAAATGTAAACGTGAATATTATGTATATTTTTAACTGTGCTGAGGCCTTTAATTACTACACGACGACGGTTCTATCAGCTATGACTACGGCATTAAGTCCGCCTGTGTACCTACTTTTTTGTGCTAAGAGTGTATATATATAAATAAATAGCACCAGAAAGTCAAAAAGGGATCACTTCTAATCACTAGGTATGCTATCAAACTATACATATACCTTCGGACCATGTCGGTAACAATCTTGACTGTGCTAGCATAATCCGCCAAATATATTCCGTGTGTTTTATTTTATTTCATAATCTTTTTTGCGTGTTGTAAACACAAAATTAAATCTCCACATATCGTTTTCATACCGCTTCACCATCGATCTCAGCATCCCTACCATATCGAATTCCGTCCACCTATTTATGTCGGGCTCCACGCCAGAGGATTACGTGGCCAATTTGATACGCGGTTCAGATCAGCACTGCAATGGTTTATTAACCCATACATAATGCGCAATTAACGTGTTTGAAGTTGAAGTTTCATGTTTTGTTTTTGTTTTACAGATAAGCCTACGCCGTTCCAACTGGGTAAGGCAAAGGCTCAGTCACTCTGACACGATTTTAACGACAAAAGCAATGAAATTATTATTAATATTGTTGAAAATGATACACTTTTTTTTTTATAAATTGCATTATTTTTTTTTAGATAAGTTTGTTCTTGACTCTAGTCTAAGTCAGAGGTGACAGAGAAAGAGTTTACGATGAAGCAAGCTTACACAGAAGAAGCCAGCTCGTTCACGTCATTCTATTGCAAATTCAAAAACGCTCCAATAAAATTGCACATAAAAGGATTTTTCATAAAACAGCACACCAACAAAATATTCAGCTAGAATCTTCTTTGTTATGCAAGTATTAGTTATGTTGCCAACGTAAGCTGGGTATGCTAACAATTTGCCAGGAGCGCTTTGAATGCGACGGCATAATTTGTATGAAGCGACACTGGTAGAGGTAATGTGTTTGTAACACTTGGGATATGTAACACTCCTTTGAGATGCAATTTTTTGATATTTTATACACTAAAGTTCTGGTCATCATCATCTGCCTAGCCTTCTCCCAACTATATTGGGGTCGGCTTCCAGTCAAACCAGATTCAGCTGAATACCAGTGTTTTACGTGGAGCAGCTGCCCACCAGACCTCCATGACTCATTAACTGGGTAACACGGTACTTCTTGGTAAGACTGGAGTCAGATTTACTAGCTTCTGACAAACCGTAACGACTGCCAAAGATCTACAAATGACAGCCAGGACCAACGGCTTAGCGTGCTTTCCGAGGCACGGAGGAAACTCGGTATGTTAAGATGGTCACCCATCCACAGACCAACCTTGGCAGGCGTTGCTTAACCTTAAAGATCGACCCATGCGGCTGTTATTATTTAGCCACGAAACTATGGGAACGATGAAAAGTGCGTGACGGACTCAATAACTGGTTTATATTATGTTTAGCAATAGCTACCGTTGCGAATACTGTAAAGTTTCATTCAAAATTTCATACATTTTTTGCGATTTAGGGGTTGATACTATTATTTATTACTAGCTGTTGCCCGCGGCTTTGCCCGCTTGACAAATTATATACTTAAACCTAGCTTCCTCGAGAACCTAACTATCCATTGGTGAACAAGCATGAAAATCGGTGCAGGAGTTTTTGAGTTTATCGCAAACATACAGAAAGACAGACGGACTTTGTTTTATAATATCTATACTAATCTATACTAATATTATAAAGCAGAAGAATTTGTTTGTTTGTTTGTTTGGTTGAACGCGCTACTGCCTCGAATTGAAAAATTCTTAGCGATAGATAGTCCATCTATCGAGGAATGCCATAGGCTATATAACATCACGCTATGACCAATAGGAGCGGAGCAGCAATAAGAAATGTTGCAAGCGGGAAAAAAGCTTCCGGTGCGTGCGCTGCGTAAACGGTTTAAGTTACGCAAAAATAAAGTATTATTAAATTATTCCTCTATAAAAGTTCTAAAAAAAGTCCTCAACAATGTCTATCCCTAAGGTTAACTCACTATAACCCTTTTTATAGAAATAAAATTTGTTCTAAAATTATGCATTATTTTCGAGGAAGTTTTTATTAACATGGTATTAATCCTTATCCAAATAAATACGTTAATCATCATAGTATTTAATTTTGAACGAAATTGCCATTGACATTATTTAATTTCAATGAAAGTCAACCAAAGTTGAGGACATAGCTCATAGAATAAGCAAGCTGAAGTGGAAATGGGCCGGCCATATTAGCCGTAGAATCGATGACCGTCGGGGTAGACGAGTTCTTGAGTGGAGACCGCGAATCGGCAAACGTAAGGTAGGACGCCCTCAGGCTAGGTGGAGCGACGATCTTCGCAGGGTGGCTGGTAGCAGCTGGATGAGAGTTGCCAGTGATCGAGCCAAATGGCGTGCACTTGGAGAGGCCTATGTCCAGCAGTGGACTGTTATAGGCTGATGATGATGATGATGAATTTCAATGAGTATCATAAGAGATATTATCATCGTTTTAAAATAACTCCGCAACAAAATATTATACTCGGTGCGCGGGCGGAGCGTGAGGCGGAGGGCGCCTGACGCCCGCCGATTCTTGTTTGATATTATCAGGAGAAGGTTTAAATGTAAAAAAAAGTTGCCAGTTGACGGAAGCGAAGCCGCGGGGGACAGCTAGTATCTTTATCTATACTTATATTATAAAGCAGAAGTGTTTGTTTGTTTGGTTGAACGCGCTAATCTCGGAAACTACTGGTCGGATTTGAAAAATTATTTCAGTGTTAGATAGCCCATTAATCGAGGAAGGCTATAGGTTATATATCATCACGCTAAGACTAAAAGGAGCGGAGCAGTAATGGAAAATGTGACGCAGACGACGTTGCGCGGGTCAGCTGGTGTTTATTATAGTAAACATTGTTCATAATGATGAGTACAATGACTCCTTAGGAGATATTGCGTTTATCACAAACTTAAAAAAAAAACTCGTGTGATGATTATAACAATGTGTGTTGAATATGGCTGGGGTATGCTTGCGTAGTTATAAGCCAGCCAATCTATACATATATGTATAAGGCAAACTTGACTCACTGACTTATATATCAATTTAATGCACAGCCGAAACTACTGATGGTAAAAAGTTGAAATTTGGTATGTAGCTTCCTTACATTCCGCGGGGGTGCCCGAAAGTCGTGGACGAAAGCTAGTCTGGTATAAATTACATGTTTGGCTTCTCATTAATTTTGAAGGCGTAGGTGGTAGGAAAATATTCTACGACAAATAATTATTCATCAAAATCATAAAAAGCTTTTACGTTTGAATACTCAAAAATTCGCCAAAATCTATAAAATAATCCGTCCAACAAGCTTCTGTTTTTTTTTTTTTTATGGGTTTTCTCTTGACCTTAGTTTTCGTTCTAAACTTTGGGAAAAGAAAATCCTAACAACCATTCTTTCGAAATACCGACAATATGTGGCTTGCACGAATATAAAGAGTCATTGCGATTCGGTGGGAACAGTAGCAAAATAACTACGAAAACGAACTCAGACTATGAAAAGTTTTCAGAACGAACTTAGCCCTTGAAGATGACTGGGTAGTTTTTGAAATGGCGTATTTTTCCTACAATCGGCTCAAAATTCTGGGAACACATTCATTGTGCATACAGCTAAGGAATGGAATTCCCTGCCGGAGTCTGTGTTTCCTGAGAGGTTATCAATTCGGTTGTAAGTTTTTTTTTTAAATGTTTGTTACCTCATAACTCCGACAATTATGAACCGATTTGAAAAATTCTTGTTCTATCTGAAAGGATATACTTGCAGATTGGTTCCATTTAAATTTTATGAAAATTGGTTTCGAACTTTGGATTTTAAATCGAAATAGCTGGAATTCGTCTACTTAGATGATAGTTTTATGCCATCCAAGTAATCGAAATTGCGTATTTTGCTTTTCTGCGATTTTGCAGTGGTGTTGTTAGGTGTTGGGTACCACTAAAAAGTGAAAAATAAAAAACTTTTTACAAAAAAAAAACACTACAAAGTAAAAAATAACTTTAATTTCGGAAGTCGGTGTCAAAATACGAAGAAACTAACAAAAACACCGACTTCCGAAATTAAAGTTATTTTTAACTTTGTAGTGTTTTTTTTGGAAGTCGGTTGTATTTTTTAATAAAAAGTTTTTTTACAAAGTTTTTCTTGTAGGATTGGAGAAGGTGCCATGCTTATTAGCAAAAATTAGGAGTTTTGGACGTTGGATAGGTACTATATCATAATCAGATCTACTTTTGTGGCACCTACTAGAAACTTGGCAAAGTGAGTCTGATTTTGTTAGATTTACGACTTGAGTATGTAAATTAAATGAGTTTGATAAAGTGCTGCATTGTTAAGTTTTTGTCTGTGTTTGTTCAGACTGCATTCGTTATACAACTAAATGATTTTCTTCACTCGAATCATGATTCAATCATCATACGCGGTGCCATTTCAGTCGAAGTCGACTGAAATGAAAAAAAAATTGCATCTGGAGGTATTCTATATTGGGTACATTTAGTGAGCCCCTTTGTAAGAACAAAGGCGGGCCGCTTAATGTACCCAACATAGACTATCCCTAGGTGCGTTTTTTTTATGAAACAAAGTTACAATATAAATAAATAATGCATTAGAATTATGAAACGCCTTATAATTAATGTTTACTTATTAAAACTGTGTTCTATTACACACCGTCCTCGGAACACAAGGCTCGGGCTGCGCTCGCTCCTGGATGTTTCAAACTACTTCATGCGGCATTATAATGAATCATAATATTTTTTTTAAATAATTCAAATGATCATAAATATCATTTTTCTATGAATGTGTAGTAGTCATTGGATTATTGAAGTAGACTGCCTTTGCAAGACGACTCAAATAGCACCGTGTATTTACAGCTAAAGCTTATCTTATATTATTAAGTTTTTATACAAACCACTGTGGTGTTTTTTCCGGAGGTCAATGACTTGCCAATGTTCTAATACAAAATTTTGCTAATAAAATTTTTAGTAATGTAATAAAATGAAATATTCCTTGTACCGTTCTGGAAGTCTTCTCAATTGAAGCGTAACAGATATTATGGAAAAAAACATTAATATTCAAATTCTCCACTTCAAGTTCAATAAAACCTTGGAATTCAATAAAACACTGAAGTAATGAAATTGAAATAAGGTACCAACTTTTATAATTCATAGCGATCTTAAAAACGTTCTTATTTTTATTCGTCGTTCACTTGAATACAAGAAAGCTTGTTATAAGGCTGTTTTCATTATTGAGCCTTGCCTAAAACTCTGAAATTTCACCAAATGATGTTGTTGTAAAGGTTGACGTGATTTTTCTTGCGACAAGTTTAGTTTTAGAGCAAGCCGCGGGAACTCGCCGCTCGAACAACTTTATTCTTACGCTTTTTGAGGATAGTTAGACACGAATGAGAGTTTCACGAGTGATTTCCTTGAATTTAAAACTTTCCAAAGATGCTTTGGCAGCACATCGGACTTTCAACTCAGAAAACTCTCGAATAAAACCACGATTAACTGCGTAATCACTGAGCTCCCGCGGATTCTTTATTGAAAATTCAAATAGCAGTTTGTATAGATTTATTTTATCGAGCAAAGTAAAGGTCAGTAAACGCCGCCGAAGCGACCTATCAAACGAAGTTAAAAGCAAATTCTCGAGACTCGAATGCGACTTAACTTCGAATTTTATTCCGAGTCCGGGGCGCTAATGGCGTCCGCTCTGAACAAAAACTCGCTTGATTAAAATCGTTTGTCGTAATAAAAGGAGCACTAAAAAGTTACAACCGTACGAAACGCGAGACCGGTAGGCCCGTAAAATCGATCACCCACCGATACTGATCACGGGGACAAAAATTTAACGGCGCAGCTCGAGATTACGGGCCGGTGCTTAATTTAGTGCTCGGAATTAAAGGCGAAATATTAAATAGTCGCCGAGCTTCTTGCCAGCGCGGGCGTCTCGTGCTAAATGAGCCGTGAACTCTGCCGAGTATATTTTATTAGCGCGGGGGGGGCCCCGTGCTTCACCCTGAACCACCCCGCAAGTGACGTGCGCCACTCACGTCCTCGCGCCTACCCTATTTACATTCACGAGTGAACCAACGGCGTGTGAAATTTTATTTCTTCGACAATCTGAGATGAGATTAGCTGTAAATTGAGTTTATGACGGAATCAAATATGCATGTACCCCTCATTCCCCCTCCCCCCCGCTCATCGTCACTACTCTCACGGTTCATAGCATTCATAAATTCAGTATTCGCTCTTTTATTCTCACGACTTATTCTGTCTCATCTAAATGTACCTACTGATCGGCGTTCGAATGAAATATTATTTCTTACGGTCCGCTTTATTCGGATTCACTCAATTTTATTCATATTTTTCGTAGTAAAGTATGATTTATTGGTCTATCAAGCGAAATCAGGGAAAGTTAGATGTTGATAGTTTTAATGGGTTGCTTTGATTGTTTTGGGGAATGTTATTAAGGTGTTGTCAGTCGCAGCGAGTTCCCATCGGCACGTAGGAGGTAATTGTATCGTGACGATGCCACTTCGACCCCTCTTCCCAAAAACCTTCCCGGGAGAAAGCGGTACATTACTTTGTATACTTTCTCTCCTCTAAAAATACTTACTCCCCTTTTTTATGAATATTTATGAGTCGGAATATAGAACGCAAATCTATGAAGCTTAAGCAGTCATTGTCTATCTACAGACACGTCTGTCATGGCTTATCGAGTGATGTTTTTATGTTCGTGAACGCGATGAGTCATTTTTAATATTTTTCGTTGATAATGTTTTTTCTTCTTATCCTACCGGGTAAGAATAAAATAAATTGAATAAAACTATCACTTTGATATCAAAGGAAACAGGTAAAGTATCAATATATTTTACTACAGACCAATTTAATGTACACAAGTCAATTCATTTCCCGGAAGTCAATAAATACTTTTTTTCCGAAAGCAGCCTATTAATAAACGCGTCTGAAAATATCTTTGTCAACCGAAAACACGAATATTAAAAAAAGAATCACCAAACTAGTGCGGGGACACACTCATAAATTCAGTTGCACACAGCAAATAAACCATTCAAAGTAGCAATAACAGTTAGTCGTGCGGATACCCGCGGATCTACCGCTGTGCGGATACGTGTGGATCTGCGGATATAACAGGTGATTAGCGTGGCCAATTAACACGTTTTATGTAATGACGGTGCACTGTTTAACTGTTTTATTACCAGAATGATGGTAAGGAAATTAAAAAATACCGCTGAGGAAAATTGAAGTGGGGTGTTGGAGTGTCTCCGTGGAACTAAAAGAGGTTTATGAGTTATAAGAGGTTTATTAGATGGATACTAAAGTCTTAGATGCGATCCGTGTTATTAGATTTTTCTGTTAGAAAATTAAACGGAAATTTTTATTTCTATCACACTGTCATTCGAATATTTTTTTCAAATAATTATTTCGTTTTAGAATGACACTAGCGGTCATTGCTAATATTAGAAGCCAAGAAAACTGTTTATAACATTGAAAAATATTTGAGTAAATACTGCGATGGATGTTGATTCAGGACGGCTTCATTTTTTCCATTTCTGTTTTTGTTGTATTTTTTATCAAACATCCACCAATACAGCTGAGTTAATGACCACTATTACGACGCTGTACCCTAACAACTATACAAGGTACTTAAGGAACAAGAAAAAGTTCCAGTACCAAACAAAATCCTTCGAGAAAAATACAAACGACGATACTACAAAAACTTTCGACTACTCCTAAGTCGAAATCTCTTCAAAAATCGTCTACTTAATACAACAACACTGATTAACAAAGTTTTTACAACGTCTTGTCTGTTGATCGGATCTCGAATGCTTATACCGACCAACAAATACGATCGGATTCTCGTAAAATCGAATCAAAACTTTTTCATAGCCCAACATTAATAATTTGCGCTATAAAACTTTTTGATGATCTGACTTATTATCTTGTGACGTATATTTTATTATACATAAGGAGATTACGTACGAATTAAGTGAAGCGTAGCCTTGCTGCCATAAAACGTACGAATTTCGAGCTATAATAAGTAATTCTTATTCCATATATTCACTTGAGATACGAGTATGACTCCTTTGTCAAAGAATTTTGCAGGTTTAGGTTGTATTAACTTAGGTTTACTGCTTTTCTGTGGGTTGTTATTGTTATGTTTGTTTTTTTCTTTAAGCTGTGGCCAGGGTGATGAGTCAAAGCGGGCGCGAAGGATAGAAAATATTTTAAACCACCCCGTTAGCGTCCATACTAAAATGTCTTTGGTAGAATGGCTGGAATGAGGGATGTGGCTAGCGAGCGATCGCTGATTGAGAAAATTCGTCAAGCTTCTATGTCTGCTACATATAACAACTCGTGATTCACTATGGCCACCTAGCTCTCTACAAGTGGCATTCTATAAGCGGTAGCGTGGCGAAGGCGATTGTCAAAACTTCAATAATGTATGAAATTGCTAAATGCTGCTGAATTGTAACCCGATCAATCCTTTAAATTTTGGCATTTTGAAAATCGCCATAGCTAATTTAATGACATTTTATCTAGAGCTTCATGACTGCCACCGCGCTCGCAATCGCCTTGGTCACTGCGCTTGCACTCTAGACAAGGCCTTATAGTAAGTGGTCTTCGTAGCCGCTCGTAGACCTTTCGTAGCACGGTGCTACGAGACACAAGACTACGAAATAACAGTCATGTAGCCCGTAGGCTCTCGAATCCGAAATTACACCCACATTTGTATCTATCTCTTGGCCTTTGGTTTTTGCGAAAGTATCCGTAATTCTTGCTAATCTCGAAAAGCTATTAGTCTATTTTTGGACATGATTCTCAACTAATAAGCGGATTATGTGTATTATTTTCGTCTTGATCCAAAAACACTGCTGTAAAAATAAGACCAGTACCTATTTAGAAAATATACATATGGATATATTATAACAATACTTTCTCTTGAATTATTTTTTTGAAACTAAATATTACATTTGTTTTTATGGTATCTAAACCTTTTATGCTATGACTTTTATTAAAAAAAAAATATTTTAAAATTTAATTTCAGAACTTGTTGAATATTCAACCTTTAAACTGAATACCATTCCAAAAACAAAAACGAACGAAGCAACGCATCGAAAAAATAATTTGGAGGCATTCACGAAAAAATAATGCTGTTTCGTTTAAATGTTATTTCTGTGCTGAAAAACATGGCGATGGCAGTTTCCTCACGATTCCACTCGCCACTTGCAATGGGAATTTTAATTTATTTGACCAAGCATAACATTCGGGCCGGTTCGTGCCTCGCATACTGTTACGAGTTTTATGAAAATTCGGTGAAAAATGCACGCTGAATGTGACGTCTTGGGGAATGTGACCGATTAGGGAATCGTTGTGGGCTGTGATTGTGGGCTTAGATTTCATATTATTTTTTTAAAGACAAACAATTTGTACTGTGAGGATTACATAAATATAAAATTAGATTAAATCCAATGATCCAATCCACTACGTTTCTATGGATAACAAAAATAAATATGATTAAAGAATTAAAGAATTTATTAAGAACAAGTTTACAGACATAGTAAGCACAAAAGCCTAAAAGAAACAAGATATAATTGAAAAAAAAAAAAAACTTTGTGTGCAATTGAGTACCTAACCCTAGACCCCACACTAGGATACCCTGTGTCGTGGGATCTAGTGGCCTCGTGGTTGATGACACATATAAGTGCACATAGTAGTTTAGGTACAGTTGGGTTTACATAAAAGGAGAGGAAAAAAATAAACTTACAAGATTACGTTCATGAAAGTCGTATGTTGTGTGTGTGTGTGTGTGTGTGTGTGTGTGTGTGTGTAAATGTTCTAAAATGGTATGAGTAAGTATGTGATATACTGTATTATGATGTGAGTGAATGTAGTGATGTGTATCGAGTGTCTGTAAGGGTGTGCTTGTGTACGTTTATCTGTAGGACATATGTGTGGATGAGTTATTGCAGCTGATTTACATCAGGAGAGCTTCAGTTTTCTCATAGTCCTGACCTGATAGCCATTTTGTAATTTTAGTTTTACAATTGTGCTTGGAACAACCAACTAAGTTCAAGATTTTGTTCAATTTTTGATGGATATATGGACCGACATATCTAGGGGATCTTTGGGCAAACTTTGTACGAGTTGCGGGTGTGACCCATTTAATCAGTCTACAGGATCTGGAAGATTGAATTTGGGTAAATAGTGCCTGTCGATGAAAGCGCAATGCTGTACAGACAGCACAAAGAGTTGTCTAACCCTAAGAACATTACATTCTTCGTACAGACTGTCAGTGGGATACCGATAGGGCTTTCCATAAGCAACCTTGAGGATGCCTCTTTGAGCTCGTTCAAGTTTTATTAAGTGGCTCTTTGCTGCTGTACCCCATATCCCTATAGAGTAATTTAAAATAGAGTGGCTTAATGCTAAGTACACACACCTAATAGTACAGTGGTCTGCTATGTTCTTTAGCTTTGGTGAACATGAGGTAGGTTTAGTATATAATTTGTCAAGCAGGCAAAGCCGCGAGCATCAGCTAGTCTATCATATAGAATATAGACCTTATTAAACAGTTACTTACCTATCCTATTTGTCTTGTTATAACCCTCACTATAACGTATAAACATTCTTCAAAAGCCGCCGATAAATTGAATTGTTCCAACCGTTTACTTCTAACATAAAACAATATTCTGCTATCCGGGTCAGCTGAACCGAGCTATGCAATAAAGAGGTAACTATCGCTATAAAACTCAAGATGAATATTATAAGCGATTTTTCTATGAATTGTTTTTGAAGCAATTTTAAATGTCCACGATTTGATTCCCATATTATTATGTAGTAGCTGACCCGTGCAACGTCGTCTGCATAACATTACTGCTCCGCTCCTATTAGTCTTAGCGTGATGATATATAGCCGATAGGCTTTCTCGATAAATGGGCTATCTAACACTGAAAGAAATTTTCAAATCGGACCAGTAGTTCCTGAGATTAGCGCGTTCAACCAAACAAACAAACAAACAAACTCTTCTGCTTTTTAATATTACTAGCTGCCCCCGCGCAACTTCATCTGCGTCACATTTTTCATTATTGCTCCGCTCCTATTTATCTTAGCGTGATGATGTATAGCCTATAACCTTCCTCAAAAAATGGGCTATCTAACACTGAAAGATTTTTTCTAATCGGACCAGTAGTTCCTGAGATTAGCGCGTTCAACCAAACAAACAAACAAACAAACTCTTCTGCTTTATAATATTTTATTTATTATTATATTATATTATGTATATATCCTCCTCCTCGCGTCATATTCCTCATTTCTGAGCGACGTGAATTCCTCAATGAGTGGTCAGAATCCGCTGCACAATTATTAAGTATATATTTATATGTAACTACCTGTGCCCCGCGGCTTCGGTCCCGTCAACTGGCTACCTAACCTTACCTACCCATTTGTTTTTTTGCTTTTAACCCTTCTTTGTATTCTGTCGAACTTAACCAAATATTACCGAAATCGGCCCAGCCGTTCTCGAGTTTTAGCGAGACTAACGAACAGCAATTCCTTTTTATACATATAGGTTATTATGTAGGTATGTTTTTACATATAAATCGTAGATGCCGTCGGACGAGTTTTTACCTTTTAAGAGCGTGTATTCCGTCCACTAGCGCCGCCAATCGTTTTTTATTATTTGTGGTAAATTTAAAACACGTAGATAAAAAACCGCTCTGTAGTGCACTGAAGAAATGTATTTATTATGTTTTGAGAGTTATGTTTTGTACTTTAGAACATAAATAGTTGCCAAAGTCGATATTTTTGCTAAAAGTGGCCACTTTTAGCAATAATTGCCGTTTTGGCTATTTAGCCATGAGTTATGTATTAAAAATAGCTGTCAAAAAATAATAGATACATTTCTTCAGTGCATTACAGAGCGGTGTTTTATCTACATGTCTTAAATTTACCACAATTAATAAAAAACGATTGGCGGCGCTAGTGGACGGAATACACACTCTTAAGATCCAAATAAAAAAAATCATTTAGGAAAGTAGTGAGTCATCGTTGTAATGTCACAATGATCAGGTGAAGGCAAAATAGACACAAAATTATATAACACTTTAAAAAAGTATTAAAATCATCCACAACATCAAAATATCAATGCAAACACACGTTACATAATTACCTATTTACATTGACTCATCAAGACTCAGGGAATCTTCGTTTAGGTAATCTATAGCGTTAAATATAAAACTAATTCCAATTTCTCACACACAACACACACTCACATTCATACACACACCTACATCAATCACACATTAACGGTATACCTTTACTTCTCTGATTTGTAAAAGTATAACCTTCATTATTTATTTCTGTAAAATTTAGTAGTTGTCCTAGAGCTGTAAAAACACTGATCTTCTAAAATAAAGGTACTACCTAGTTTAGAGGTCAGGGACTCAGGGTTTCAATGTATTACCACCTAGCATAAGCCTATCAATGTATGTTCTTCTACTATATCATTGTAATAGTTATTTTAGGCTTTAGTACGGTAAATATTTTTTATTTTATTTAACTGTTTAGTACGAAATTTTGCCTGCAACTGGTCATTGCAGTGAACTTGACTTTATAATTTTACGCAAGATGATTCGTCGGGGGCGTGGCAAGGCCGATGGCTTACTATTTTCTTAACGCGAATAACCTATCAACAGTTTGATAATATTGGCTATTTTTAGGGGTTCCGTAGCCAAATTGCAAAAACGGAACCCTTATAGATTCGTCATGTCTGTTTGTCTGTCTGTCCGTCCGTATGTCACAGCTACTTTTCTCCGAAACTATAGCTATGCTATTGAAACTTGGTAAGTAGATGTATTCTGTAAACCGCATTAATATTTTTACACAAAAATCGAAAAAAAAAAACACTAAATTTTGGGGGTCCCCATACTTAGAACTGAAACTCAATTTTTTTTTTCATCAAATCATACGTGTGGGGTATCTATGGATAGGTCTTCAAAAATGATATTGAGGTTTCTAAGATCATTTTTTTCTAAACTGAATAGTCTGCGCGACAGACACTTCCAAAGTGGTAAAATGTGTGTGTCCCCCGTAACTTCAAAAATAAGAGAATGATCTAACTACAAAACATATATGATGTATATTACCATGTAAACTACCAGCGAAAATTGGTTTGAACGAGATCTAGTAAGTAGTTTTTTAATACGTCGTAAATCGCAACTTTTGTTTATAATATATGATACCTACAGGTTTGTACAGAACCCTCGGTGCGCGAGTCCGACTCGCACTTGGCCGGTTTTTTTTTTATTTTAGTCTTGAATTAGCGCTTAAACTTGCACATTTTACTTTATGATGTAGGATGCAAACTCAACCGTGAAAGCAGATTTCACAAGCAAAACTAAAAAAAACCTGGGTATTTTCCACACCCAAAACTGAAAATTAGCTCCCACCTATTTTTCTAAAAGCCCACAAATCCACAACGCTGTGGAAGACAGTATTATGCAATCGTTTAACCACAAGTCAAGTGCATGGCTATCTCTGGTTATTAACGCTCGGATTTTAGACTCGATAATTGTCCCTGGCGACTATAGGCCAAATGTGGTCGGAGTTCGCGACGATTGAACTAAACCGCTTAGTATAATATATTAGGTTTTGGCGAGTGTGGTTTGCTGATTAATTATCTTAGGGTGTTCTATGTAGGTACGTATTTTATATATAGGTATTATGTAGGTACACTATTCGTGCTAATTACAGCCAACATCTTTTGTGGATCTTGAATTTTTACTGTAAATTTTTACGATTCTGTACGTCCAAATGATTAAATGTATAGGATCACTCCTGTCTATCACAAAACCTCTGAACCTAAAACTTTGAAAATAAATTAAGCAAATACATAGCTTTTTTCATTACAGATTACAGCAAAACATTTTAGAAGTGTAAGTCTGATTTACAATAACATGTAAGAATAATGTGATTTGTACGGAACCCTTTGAGCGTGAGTTCAACTCGCTCTTTTTTGTGGATTAATGCCTCTTTTAGTAGTGGTTTAGCTACTAAAAATTTCGCTTGTTTGTCAAAAATTATCCCACAGAGAGGTACAACTTTGCGGACGTTGTTCGAAAGAACCACCGCGACTCTGGAACACCAGGGGTATTTGGAGGATCATGGTCGGGTTTTAGTCAAATAGAGAGAGTCTCACAGTCCCTTTTACTCCGCGTAGAGCAGATGGTTATACTTTAAAAAAAAAGTGGTAAGTAAAACTATACTAATTCAGATCATGCTTTACTTGTGTTAATGGAACATTCTTTAGCCTACTTCCCGGTTTGAACCAATAGTAATAATTCTGATAGTATACCTCGTCATAGAAATAATCTTTGGATATTCTGCGTTTATTAAATTTAATGTTTTAACAGTTGGTAATATTCCTACTTCGAGCAAAAGTTTTTCTTTGACGAATATTTCTAAAAGTTGAACGAACCTTACTTCAGAAGGTTATTCAAACATTTATTTCGTGTTTAATGAAATTCTAAGAAGTTTGCTAAAAGAAAGGAACACTGGGAAAATTTGAATATTGAAATAATCGCGATAAAATAACATACCACAAAAATGAATTTGGCAAGTATAGTCATAGTAAGATTCGTGATTATGTTAGAGAAATGAATAAAAATAATATGGGCTTTTTGTGGGTAGGCTGACCTAGACTAGAGTCAAGAGAAAATAAGCCATCTCGAATAAAAAAATTATATCACCATCATCTGCCTATCCTTTTTCCAACTAAGTATATTGACCTCCAGTCAAACCAGATTCCGCTGAATACCTATAAATAACATGGTATTTTACGTGGAGCGGCTACTTAACAAATCTGGGTAACACGATACTTCTCGGCAAGACTGGAGTCAGATTAGCTGGATTCTGTGAATCCGTAAGGAATGCCAAAGATCTACAATTGACCGCTGAGCTTTCCGAGTTATGGAGTAAACACGGTAAGTTAAGATGATCACCCGTCCTCAGACCAACCTTGCTAAGCGTTGTTTAACCTTGAAAATCTACCGGCTAAAATTCGCCCAAACCCGTTCCACCATCGGACCACAAGACGTACGGCTATGTGCCAGCGCGGCAGCGGTACATGGTGGACATCCCACCTTTTTTTTTTTTTTTTTAAGGATGGGAAATCATCAAATGACTCCTCCCGCTCTGGGTAAAGCAGGAGGGAGTGTCAGACTCCTACTGACTAAAACCCATCCGTGTTCCTCCTAATGCCCTTTGTGTTCCAGGGCCGCGGTGACTCTTTCGAACATATTCCGCAACCCCAGCAGGCACTGGCCCTAGCGGGCCCCACTTGCTTTGCTGACAACTCTTTGAGGCGCGAGTGGAACACAGCGCGCCGTCGACCCGGGCCTGATTCTGATCAGATGGCGAGCCACTCAATGCTCGCCGTCCGCAGGCCCACGCCTACGGTGGCCGGGAATCGCCCTGCGACTCCCGACGCCCGGGGCGTCTTCTTCTGGTGCGGCGGCCGGGGCGCGAGGTCTCCCTCACACGTTCGGCCTCCTCCTTCGCTTGCATTACTGCTTCGCAGAAGGAGGTGACCGCTTCCCATGCCTCCTTGCTCCGGATCATGGCTTGAACCAGGGCCGGACGCGAGAGGTTGCCGCCGCCGATTGCCTCAACGAGGACACGGCGTTGCTCCACCCACACAGGGCAGACCTCCACCGTATGCTCAACCGTGTCTTCCGGGCGATCCTCGCAGTGTTGACACCCGGGCGTATCCTCCCGCTGAATTCGAAACAGGTACCTTCCGAAACAACCGTGTCCGGTGAGTACCTGCGTCAGGCGGAAGGTGAGGACGCCGTGGCGCCGCTCCAGCCACTCCTCAAAGAGGGGACTTATCGCCACAATTGTGGCGTGCCCAGTGGACATCCCACCTACACGCACATTCATATCCTCCTATAATACATTCATTGTGCGTACAGCTAAGGAGTGGAATTCCCTGCCGGTGTCTGTGTTTCTTGATAGCTACAACCTGGGAGTCTTTAAGTCAAGAGTGAATAGGTTACTTCTAGGCAAGCGTGCTCCACCTTAGACCGCATCATCGGTTAACATCAGGTGAGATAGCGGTCAAATGTGTGCCTATCAAAAGTAAAAAAAAAACAAGCTTCACTGTCAGGCCACGTCAGGACATTAGCTACCTACCAATCTCTGCTCACACCATAGACAGAACAGAACACACTTGCGCAAGCTATGGCTCTCTTCCTCCTCACTTCCCCTTCCCAGTCCAAACAAAGATCCCTCAATCCTACCCACTATCAAACTCCGCAGTCGCACTCTACTCTAGGTGTATCTAGATCTAGGCCAACGATCCGGTCCTAAGCACTATATACTGCTCAATATGTGCAGGTCAACTGTCACAATGGCATTATGCCAACTAAGCTAATCTTTGAACAAGCCCGAACTTGCCAATTGTCGACGGGTTAGATGGAGAAGAAATGTGTGTGACACTGCCAACTCGCCGACAGATGTCGTTAGTAATTTAGCTTCAAGTGTAATTACTGAGATTGCGTGTTTTTGGGTTTTTTGCCTTTTGACTTGCACATTTTTTTTATATATCTATTCTAATATTATAAAGCTGAAGATTTTATCTGTTAACTAGCTGATGCCCGCGGCTTCGCTAGCTTGACAAATTATATACTAAACCTTCCTCGAGAACCATTCTATCCTTTGGTGAAAACAGCATGAAAATCTGTACAGTCGTTTTTGAGTTTTTTGCGAGCAGACAGACAGGCAGATGCTGCGGAGGACTTTGTTTTCTAATAATATGTCGTGATAGTGATACTTTGGTTGATCGCACAAATCTCAGGATATACTATTTAAAATTGAAAATTTATTTTAATGTTGAACCTATTTATCAAAGTTGGCTATATGTACAAACATCACGGTACGACCAATGGAAGCGGAGTATTAATAAAAAATAGTGACGCAGACAATGTTGCGCTGGTCAGCTTGTAAGACGAATGAAACTTTTATTTGATGCATCATGCTGATGCTGCTAGGTACGGCATTGTCACAACTCTTTCCTTCCTACTTACACTCAAACCAAAGTGTGAGTGAGTGTCATATTTTTCTCAAAAATATTGACAAGTCGTGATAATTTTGGTTCAGGCTTTGCGCAGATACGGTGCTCTGTGTTGTGTGGTCTCAAAGTAAAACAAATGCTGAAAATTCGCAGCGATTTTTGGGGTGTAATTAAATACTGCACCTCAAAAATCGTTGTTGTGTCAGAATTTTGTAAGAATTCCTTGATGCATTTTGCATGATGCATTTCATTCCACCCATATCAACATTTTGTGATTCTGTGAGACAGGTCGTATGAAAAATGTGACGCCCCAAATCGCCTAAAAGTCTGAAAGATCGTTAGTCGGAATCGTCGAATAAATCGTTTCAAAATCGTAACGTATGATATGTCGATAGGCCTCCTGTTAGAATTGGCCCGATATTATCTGGAACGTAAATAGGTATGAAAATGCTTGTGTTGCAGCAGAAGAAGTTGCACTATATTCTATTATCTTTCTCCGGTATTGGATCTCACACTCCAGTGAGATTCCTATCACATTCCTAACATACAAGCCATTGATTTGAATCTTGAAGATCCAACTCCATGGTGTGTTTGTTAGTTCAACCTGGTGACGCACCGTATTGGTAGATGTGACGAGCATCGGAATAACGTGGAGTGAGGTGAAGTGTGAAACTCAAGGTCGCTCGCGATCCAGGAATACTGCGAACGTCCTCTGGCCTAGCTAGGGTGACATGAGATCTTTTAAAGTCAAGTAATTCATAATGAATCGTTTCAAGATGTATTTATACTGGTTTGTTGTTGAAATATAGTTATTCGTACGAAAAGACACCTAACTCCTAAACAATGAAGATAGAAATGAGGTTAACTAGGCAGCACAAGATGCCAATTTTCATCAGTCACGTCAGTCACGATAGCTTTCGCAAACCGCTCGCACCCTTGAACTTTCACCGTGCACCGGAACCTAAGAAGTATTCTACCTTAGGACCAATTCTACTAATTTTTAAACAACTTTCGCATTCGCATATGAATCGCAAACTGTTCAAAAAACCCTTAATTTTAATACATTTTTGACAGATTGAGATGCGAATGTGATGCAAATGTGAAAATTAGTAGAATTGCCACTCTGATGCAAGCTATGGTCTAACCGTGTTCCGTTTTAGGGTTCCGTAGCTAGAAGGAACCCTATTACTAAGTCTTTTCTGTCCGTCCGTATGTCTGTCAGCGGGCTGTATCTTATGAACCGTTAGTAGACAGATCGTTTATTTCTATTGCCGCCATTACCAATAAAAAAACAAAGACACAAGAAACTCTTCGAGTACGTGTCCGACTAGCACTTAACATCCAATAAATTTTGCAATATAATTTAGATAAAAAAAATATTGCCACCATAGACACATGTAATAAAAGTAAAACATGGTAATCATACCTAATTATTACGTTATTATTAGTCTTTCTTTAACATCAAAGATATTTACACAAATCTCTGCTCTATTTCCTTATAGTCTAAGAAGTAATTCTCGTGTTACATTAACGTTTTTAAGTACCCAATTACATGTAAAGGAAATTGTGTCCTTAAAGCAGAACATTACAAACTCCAAAAAGACACAGAGAGGCCTCCCTAGATATTATTTTCATGGAAATGAAGTTTCTGAATTGTTGTTGCGGTACTCCTACAGGAGCGTAGCTAACACCGTATTATGATACGGGGCCCCGGCCAACAGAGGGGCCCCGAAGTGTCCAAAAAAAAAATCGTTACGTTAAAATTATAAATGCGAAAGTGAGTTTCTTTGTTACCTCTTTACGTATTAAAGGCTGTATGGATTTGGATGCAACTTGTCACACTGGTAGATCATCATACTTTTATCCCAGGAGTATGTTCCCTTGGGATAATTTTCATCCGCGGGTGGACCTGCAGGCAGCTTTTAGTAATTAATAAAAGTGATGTGACAATTTGGTGCTAGTGGAGGCCTATTTTGAAAACAAAAATACCCCTTTAGGGGTTTCCCGCAGACGGGTAAAAAGAGGGCCCCTTGGTTCTAGCTACGCCACTGCTGGAGAACCAAGGGGCCCTCTTTTTACAACAACAATAGAATGATAATTGTGTCCTTAAAGCAGAACATTACAAACTCCAAAAAGACACAGAGAGGCCTCCCTAGATATTATTTTCATGGAAATGAAGTTTCTGAATTGTTGTTGCGGTACTCCTACAGGAGCGTAGCTAACACCGTATTATGATACGGGGCCCCGGCCAACAGAGGGGCCCCGAAGTGTCCAAAAAAAAAATCGTTACGTTAAAATTATAAATGCGAAAGTGAGTTTCTTTGTTACCTCTTTACGTATTAAAGGCTGTATGGATTTGGATGCAACTTGTCACACTGGTAGATCATCATACTTTTATCCCAGGAGTATGTTCCCTTGGGATAATTTTCATCCGCGGGTGGACCTGCAGGCAGCTTTTAGTAATTAATAAAAGTGATGTGACAATTTGGTGCTAGTGGAGGCCTATTTTGAAAACAAAAATACCCCTTTAGGGGTTTCCCGCAGACGGGTAAAAAGAGGGCCCCTTGGTTCTAGCTACGCCACTGCTGGAGAACCAAGGGGCCCTCTTTTTACAACAACAATAGAATGATAATATTGTTTTCATTTGAAGTAATGAAAATGTACAATTATCATTCTATTGTTATTGTAAGGGTGTAAGTGTCCAGACTTGGTTTCAAGATTCAAGATTCAAAGCATTTATCTATCTATCTATACTTATAATAAATCTGTAGAGAGGTCAATTCTGTACATGAAATATATTTCCAAAATAACTATCAGGGGGTGATAAGGGATCGATACTGATGCCAAAAATTCAATCAGTGCAATTTTTGTCTGTCTGTCTGTCGGTCAGTCTGTCTGTCTGTCTGTCTGTCTGTCTGTCTGTCTGTCTGTCTGTCTGTATAACCGTTATAGAAACAAAAACTACTCGACGGATTTTAATGAAACTTGGTAAAATTATTATTCATACTCCTGAGCAGGTTATAGTATACTTTTCATCACGCTACAATCAATAGGAGCAGAGCAGTGAAGGGAAATGTTGGGAAAACGGGAGAAGTTACTCCATTTTTTAAGCTTCCGTCGCGTGTGCAACCTTAATGGTGAAAGCTACACAGAAATCATGTATGACGGAAATGTTCTCCTTAAAATTATATAAAAAATATCCAACGACAGCATATGTCTATCTTTTATGATTGACGAACAATAACACGTGTAACTCCCGATAGCTTAGCAGTTCGAAGCTTTCTGATTGTATTTGTCTACTCTTACGTTTATAAAACTCTCAGTCGTCCCTAATTAATATTAATAAAAGTTAACATTATTAACTATTCCATAAAAATAGAATCATAGAAATCGGAAAATACTGAATCATGCTATAAGGATTATTTTTGTCATTTTTGTGGTCGCGAACGCACAGGCAGGCGGCTAGCTTGGCGCCTAGCGCTAGCGCTAGGCTTGCGAGTAGCTTCGGAAAACGGCTTACGACAGTTTGCAATATCCTTTAATAATTATAATGTCGAGGGGAAGATGGTTATAATTTCGCTTTACACAAAACGAGTAATATTAAAAATGTGAAAGTTTGGTTGTTCGTTACTCAATCACGCCAGAACGGCTTAACGGATCTTAATGAAATTTAGAACAAAGATAGATTATCCCTTAATAGGGCATACTAATCTGGGAATCGGAAAATAATGAAAAATAAGCGTAGGTTTTATCGGTAGAAAATAAATTTAAATTTTTAGACAAAAAATTCTGTTCCTTGAATGTTTAATGACTGATTGATAAGTGTTTAAATAGCCTTTGTACAACAATGGAATACCTACCAAGAACTCATTATTTAATTAATGAGCTGAAAAATATGGTGGTAAATATATTACCTTTGCCTTATTAAGGGTTATAGTCTGGAATAGCACATAAGCTACTTTTCATCCCGGGAATATGTTCTTTAGGGATTACGCGGGCGAAGCCGCTGGCAGAAGCTAGTTTCAAATAAACCATTTACAGGCACTTTTGAAATGTCAAGGTCGGTCAGTCAAAAACATGAGGCTATTTGCACGTTCCAAAGCGTAGATCTCTATGGAGAAGAACGTGCAAGAAACTCCATGGACACTCTTTTAAATCATGTGAGGTTTTACAAAAATCTTAGTTACTTGTACTTGCTTCTTTATGTGAGGACAATGCAAAATAAAAAAAACTTAAAACAACAACTTAAATATAAAGATGAAAATAAGCCAGTGGTGGTTAAGAGCGTGTATTCCGTCCACTAGCGTCGCCAATCGTTTTTTATTATTTGTGGTAAATTTAAGACACGTAGATAAAAAAAAACCGCTCTGTAGTGCACTGAAGAAATGTATTTATTACGTTTTGAGAGTTATGTTTTGTATTGTATGGCAATTATTGCTAAAAGTGGCCACTTTTAGCAATAATTGCCGTTTTGGCTATTTAGCCATGAGTTATGTATTAAAAATAGCTGTCAAAAAATAATAGATACATTTCTTCAGTGCACTACAGAGCGGTTTTTTATCTACGTGTCTTAAATTTACCACAATTAATAAAAAACGATTGGCGGCGCTAGTGGACGGAATACACACTCTTAAGAGATGACCAGTCTCAACTGACGGCGTCCGTTCACGAACCTGACGTATGTATCGGCACCATTCAGCTCAGCCATTTTGAAGGGAACCGAATGATCCAACACACACGCCGCCATCAGCAAAACATTTGAGTGAGCATGACATGCTCTCGATCACCATGCTCGTTCATGTCAAACAAGTAAACTAATCACATAAATATTATGTAAATGGCCCCATGGTACTCACATTTACAAAATTTGAAAAAATGCTTCTACTTTACATAAAACTATGGTTGCTTATGGTATGGTTATTTATGGTAGCTACTGTTTGAAATTGGTAATCATGCTCGAGTGTGGACATAGCTATTTCTACATGAATACTAGCTGTTGTTCGAGACTAACTGTGATTCTGGCGAGAATGCACATTTTTAAAAAAATATTCTTTATAAGTGAAAAACAAGTATGTGTTCGACGATTCAGCACTCTAAGCAAGAAGTAAAATATAGGTACCTACAGTATAAACTAAATACCCTCAGGTTTAAGCCATCAGGAGACACAGACTCCGGCAAGTAAATTACTCTCCTTAGTATTTCGCATTTAGCAGTAGCACGGATAAAATTACACATCAAAAAGTTATTAAATTAGAAAAAGAGTAATTGAGCATACTAATTACCAACCAATGACTATTTATATATGAAATAATGCTTCCAATTCATCAAACTAAATCAGTCTTTCTGAATATACACAAGCCGAACATATTCAGTAAAATCTCCTAAAGTATCAAAATTGCGGTTGATTATAATGCGCAAATTATACCATTTTGGATGCTTCCACTACGAACTAATGTTCGATGCAAATTACTATTGCATACATTCTGAATTTTCCGCCAAATAGGCTTTTCAATTATGTCGTTTCATTGCATTGTGATAAAGCTTGGAGCATTAAATTTGTGCTTTGTCCATTTGATAGTTTTCGAATGGTATGTGCTGTTAGTTTTGGTTTGAAGTATGTTTTGTTTTAGTGGTAAAGCTGTGGAATTGTACAAGTGTTCAATTGGTTGGGTTTGCATTTTTCTGGAAAATATGTGGCTATCGTTTACATTTCTATTACTATACAGGGTACACTAATTTGACTGGAAAATATATGGCTATCGTTTACATTTCTATTACTAGACAGGGCACACCAATATGACTTTTTTATGAAAAATAAAAAGTATTATGTTACAGCTACATGCAAATACTTTTCCAAAAGAATTATCAATTTCTTTACTAAACGATAATCACCTTACAAACTAAGTAGTTACAAAAACAACAAAATAATTCGACTCCATTCATTCCCGATTTTAGGGTGAGACGCCCAATTGTCGGCCGGTCACAACTTAAATAGAGCGGACCACAATCAAGACGGAACAAAATTCCATTTCGTAAACAGCGAAGCAGGTGGCCGTAGCAGGCAATCTCGTTTGTCTTGACTCCGAAGCGTCGACCCACCGAAACACTAATTGGACCATTTACCCTGGTAATCCAAGTAGCCGATTTAATTTGTGTTGCGTTTGTGAGCCGTGCGTCGGAACTATCTTAGGGTAAGGGCCACATGTATGTAGTTATACGAATGGATAGGCTAAACTTTGGACATTCGAAGCGCTGTTAAGGAAGAATGTGTCGGAGCTATTTTTAGCCTTGATCTCTTTGTAAAAGAATTATACAGGGTGGCCTCCGCCTCCCTGTGTAATTAATTGAACTAATAACAATAATATATTTGTATTTTGCAGTTTTTTTTATATTTTAATTAATTTCCAGAGGAGCTCGTGGCTAAATTATAACAGCCGCACAGGTCGATCTTTAAGGTTAAGCAACGCTTGCCGAGGTTGGTCTGTGGATGGGTGACCATCTTAACATGGCGAGTTTCCGTGCCTCGGGAAGCACGTTTAGCTGTTGGTCCCAGCTGTCATTTAGAGATCTTTGGCAGTCGTTACAGATAGTCAGAAGCCAGAAAATCTGACACCAGTCTTGCCAAGGAGTACCGTGTTACCCAGTTAACGGGTTGTGGAGGTCTAGTAGGCAGCCGCTCTACGCAAAATACTGGTATTCAGCTAAATCCGGTTTGACTGGAAGCCGACCCCAATATAGTTGGGAAAATGCTAGGCAGATGATGAGTTCAATTAATTTCCAACAGCCAACAGCCGGTTCTATTGACTTGCGTTACCATTATTTTGTGACGCGTCGATATTTTTTTGAAAAAACGGGGGATAGACCCTTGAACATTGTTATTGTATCCTTGTATAATGGTTAGAATACAATTATAGCTCTGCTGTGGGCGGAAACGTATTTATAAAATAATTATAACCAGCGGTAACTAGCAGAAATAAACAAGAACATTCAATAACGAATACTACAGAAAGCCGGGTTTCAGCTACCAATCAACCCTCCCAGTTTATTGTAGTAGTATTACTTACCCGGTGTATGGGAGTGATAAGCGTGAAAGCGTGAATGAATGGAAATTGAATAAGAATTACCTCTTTTATAAAGGTGGTTAAATGACATTCATTCACGTAACTTTTCCTTTGAAGGGTCATGACTTTGAAGTTCCATTTTCAAGGTCATCTTCGTTCGCTGAAGTCGGTCCAAAGATTGCTGCTCACTTAAGACCGGGCAAGTGCGAGTCGGACTCGCAGAAAAAGAATTTTTATTTGTTGTTATATATATAATCTTATTTAATTTAACGTAATTATTTAATTCTAATTATAATTTTAATTTAATTTTGTGAATATATTATTTTTATTTTGCATGTAAACCTAGTAATATGTCCATGTTGTGGTCTCTTACAAATGAAGGAGCACACTCAAAATACTCAAATGAACCACCGCCGTATCACTAAGTGTTATGTTATATGTGTATATTCTTTGTTGTAGAACCAAATAAATAAATAATCTCCAAAAACTAGCAGTCTGGACAGAATCTGATGCTGAGAAGCCTGATTCTGGTTACACTGAAATCCACCCCTCATAAGAATGGAACCCGATCCCAAACTGGAAAAAAAAAGAGGGAAAAAGAGTGGACAGATTGTTTTTTTTTTCGTATGCTTTTCCTTGCAATTTTCTGAGTTACCAAAATTTAATTATCAAGGGTTAATTCCGCTGATTTTTATAAAATTAAAACAAACACCGAGACACACTTGTGAGTCTATTTATATCTCTTTTTTGTTGAAACAAAAACATGATTGTTATCATTTCATTGCGTACACACTGTACCGCAAAAATTCAATTTAATTACCATTAGCTAAGGCAAAAAGGGTGAGAGCGTAGTGGAGAGAGCGTTTTACTTAAACAAGAGAACATACTCCTGAGACAAAAAGTATGCTATGACCTATAGTCTATCCGAGTGCCAAGTTTCATCCAAATCCGTTCAAACGTTAGAAATTGAAGAGGTAGTAAATAGACAACAACAAATTTTTTCCCTTTTTTTTATTTAAATCATCATCAAAAATCAAAAATGACTCTCGGAGTAGAAGGAATGTCAGACTCTAAAACCCATCCGTCTTCCTCCAAATGCTTTTCACGTTCCAAGGCTAACTCTGGAACTCTCTGCGCTGCGTCTGTGTGTTCCGAACGCTTACAACCCAAATCTTTTCAAAGTTAGAGTGAACAGGCTACTTCTGGGTAAGCTCGCTCCGTCGTAGACTTTGTCTTTGTCATCTCTGACCTAGACTGGAGTCAAAAGCGATAACATCTCAAATAAAAAAGAAAGCCTGCAGTGACTCTTTCGAACCGGTTCCACTATAGACACAGAGTTTTTGTATGTAAAAATATGAATAAAGCGTACACATTTACACGCACACACTTGAGCACCATAATGTATTCTGCGTACTTGTCCAATCTCAATAATTCAGGTTGGCTACCATGCGAAGATATAAGAACGATCTTGACCTCTAATATGCAGGATTAGTTCATAATATGATTGTTAATGATACCAGTAAACCTATGCTTAGATATAGGCCAAGTTCGAATTTAACTCGTGCTATAAACCGAATAACAAACACGTTTCTTGTATAGGAGAACTCTTTAATTTTTAATCTTATCAAAATTATATTATTTGTTGTTATAACGGCAATAGACACAACACACTCAGTCAAAATTTCAACTATTTATCTATTAAGGTTCTTGAGATACAACCCGCTGACTGACGGTCGGACGAATGGACGTATGGACAGCGGATACCTTTTATCCTTTGGTAACCCTTCGGGTACGGAACCTCAGAAAGACCTAACGGTTTCACACATATTACAACCACGCATATAATCCACAAACCGCTCCCTTCACCACTATGTGAGCATCCTTTATTTTTTCGCTCGACCCTAGGAGAGGGACAAAAAATGTTGCCATTTAGGTTAATGTGTTCCACAGAAAATGTATCGTCTAATTACTGGAGACATGATTCGCACATAGGCCTTATATTATTTTTCTTTGCCCGTAAGCGAGTGAAGAAGTTAGACTTTTTTTGGTTGAATAGACTCGCTTTAGGTTTTATCTAATTATCGCTAGATTTTTAGCAAAGCTAGGCTGTTATTAACTTGGAAATTCGTCACGGTATGACTACCGTGACATTTTTGACAGATTGGTCTCACGACTAATCTGGCAGATTGGTCTCACGACTAATCTGACAGATTGGTCTCACGACAAATCTGAGAAAAAGGGCTCAAAAGGCCGCTTTAGGATAATCATAATATTAATCACACAACAATTTGTCAAATTTAATTTTCATCTTTATTTTAGGTTTCGCATTAGGTTCAAGTTTGATTGGGAAAATTTGACAGTGATGGGTAGCGTGATTTACTAAAGTGACCTTTTTAACCGAATTCCAAAAAAGTGAAAAATAAAAAACTTTTTACAAAAAAATACAACCGACTTTTTTTTTTTTTTTTACTTGGTACTTCCAAAAAAAATACACTACAAAGTAAAAAATAACTTTAATTTCGGAACTCGGTAATTTTGTTAATTTGTTCGTTTTTGACACCGACTTCCGAAATTAAAGTTATTTTTTACTTTGTAGTGTATTTTTTTTGGAAGTCGGTTGTATTTTTTTGTAAAAAGTTTTTTATTTTTCACTTTTTAGTGGTACCCCACACCTAACAACGCCACTGCAAATCGCAGAAAAGCAAAATACAAACGCACTAGTTGCCCATACGATTTTCGAAAGTTCCCCTCGACTTCTTTGGGATGCCATCATCAGATCCTGGTTTCCTTATCATGGGACCATTTGGGAAGTATTCCCTTTCGAACAAAAAAATCATTTTTAAAATCGGTTGGCAAGCGACGGAGTTATGCCCGAACAAACATAAAAAAAAAAAAAAATACAAACATCCGAATTGAGAACCTCCTCCTTTTTGGAAAGTCGGTTAAAAAGGAGGAGGTTCTCAATTCGGTGGTTATTTTTTTTTAATGTAGGTATGTACACCTATTGCTCCGAGGTGTCTGATCCAATTTGTGTGATTTTTAGTTCGATTCGGCGTACTTGCCATTTGGTCCCATAAAATTTAACTTATTTTGGATCAGTTCTTTTTATTTTAAAAACATTTTTACATATTTAAATTTCTGCGTAGACGAAGACGTCGTCCAAGTTTTACCACTTAAAAGTTAAAAATAAAAATTTTTTACAAAATAAAAATTACCGACTTCCGAAATTACGGGTATTTAATACTTTGTAGTGTTTTCTTTGGAAGTCGGTTATATTTTTTTTGTAAAATATTTTTTTAGACCCGCTGGTCATCGTGAAATGCGATCAAACCTAACCTAAGCAGGTTGTATTCGTAAATAAAAATAAGCGTGATTACAGCAAAATGAATCTGCATTTAAACAGAGCAAATTACGTAATTTTCCATGGCAAACAGGAAAATAAATTATTCCATCAAATGAGCCCAAAGATTATAACTCCGTATTAAAAACAGAAGAGAAACGAAACCAACATAATTTCTGATTACGGCTTATTTTTATTTTTAAATTGCTTTTATACCGCCTGATCTCAAACAAATGATGTTTCTATTGTTTAATTAGAATTTTTGTTTTCTTGTACTAATTAGTTTACAAATAAACACAATTAGTTGAAATTCAACAAACAATTTGTTTGGTAAAACTATCACGTACATTTGGCTCATTACAGCAGCGTGCACAAAGTTCAGTGTTGCCAGTGGTACGACGCACGCATTAAACTTGGGTGAAATGTTTCAAGTTGCAAGTTATGTTACACATACACTACTGAGCATGTTGCGTACCGGCTGGTGCTGCCACGTTTTGCTTTGAATCTGATATACCTAGGAATGTTGTTTTTGTCGTTCTAATTTGAAATTCGTGTCCTCAAAAATTAATACTATACTTTTTGTGTATGAGTTAGGGCCAGTTTCACCGGTTACGGATAAAGTGTCGGTTACTTATCTGATGGATAACTAACCGACACTTATAATACTATAATACTTTATAATACTCAAATACTTAATAAATCTGCCAGATATCGCTATCCGACACCTATGAAACCAAAAGTTTTAGTTCATCTGCCAGATAAGTTCCTAATAGGCTAACCGACACTTTATCCGTAACCGGTGAAACTGGCCCTAAGAGTATAAAACTATTCAGAGCCAACAAACTACAATTTTTTAAGCAGAGTTCGCATTGAAATCTCAGCCACAATAATATCTAAAATTCTTCTGGTACTGGTGACTGACTGACTGACTTGATTGAGTGACAAACAACACACAACCAATACTACTGGTTGAAAAAGCTGAAAGTCAAGGGACCTATTCCTTGGAGAGTGTAGTGGAAGCATATTTAAGGGAGTACATTTTTCCGAAATTTCTAAGGAAACGAGAAAAAACGGGATATGCTCGTACGAAAGCTAGTTTCTTCTAGGACATTTTTCCTTGTGATTGTACCAAAGAACCCAATAGATGGGAAGTCGACAAAAACTGTCGTAATAATAAAGTTAATATCTCACTCACGTATCCAACTTATTAACTGGTACATGCCAAGTGATAATGACGTTTCTTTAAGTGCGGGAAAAATATTATTACGTGGTATAAAAGTTATTAATATTTGACCGGCTTTTCTCGCGACTGCTCCTGAAGGAGGGTAATGTGTGTGGTGGTTGTGTGTGTGTGATGCGGTTTTTTTGTAGTGTTCCAGTTTTGGTGTGATATTTAGCAGGATTGGTAATGCAAGCATCTTTAGACGTCAAGCAGCTGGTTTTATTATTTTTTTAGGCTCTAATTTGGAATATGCATGAAAAAAGTATTTATGATCTGAACAGTTTAACTAAAAGTATTCGAAAATACTGTGAAATTAGAATCTAAATTGCTAGAAAAACGAACGAGATACAATTATTTTAAACAAATATATCTGTCCCTCTCGCGAAAACGCTGTTTTCTATGGCAGCTGTATAGTCATCGTGTAATTTGACGTCACATTACGTATCGGACTTCTCTTTCTAAATGTAGTCTTTGAAGCTTTATAACTTAATAAATGATGAAGGTATTTAAAAAATAATTTCATGATTGTTTACTAGAGCTAATAAGTATTTTATTTTGCAAATAAAAATATTGCATGCATATTCCCTATTGCTTATTGCACCCTTACGGAATGTAAGGAAGCTACATGCCAAATGTCAGCTTTCTACGATCAGTAGTTTCGGCTGTGCGTTGACCGATCAGTCAGTCAGTTTCTGCTTTTAATATTTATGACAACGGACAGGGGCAAACTTCGTAAGATTATAAAATAACTTGAGAGTATGTTAACTCTCACTAATTTGTCAACTGAAATAAAAAACTTTTTACAAAAAAATACAACCGACATGCGACATCCAAATAAAAAAAAACACTACAAAGTAAAAAATAACTTTAATTTCAGAAGTCGGTGTCAAAATACGAAGAAACTAACAAAAATACCGACTTCCGAAATTAAAGTTATTTTTTACTTTGTAGTGTTTTTTTTTTGTAAGTCGGTTGTATTTGTTTGTAAAATAAAAAATATTTTTCACTTTTTAATGGTACCCCACACCTAACAACACCACTGCAAAATCGCAGAAAAGCAAAAACGCAATTTCGATTACTTGGATAACATAAAACCATCATCCAAGCAATCGAATTCCAGCTATTTCGATTTAAAATCCAAAATTCCTAACCGATTTTGATAAAATTTAAATGGGACCAATTTGCAAGTTTAATGACGACCAGTCAGAGCACAAGTCTGCAAGAAACTAGGTTATCATTGGTTTGTTCAGATGTAGCGTCACGGCTTTAAATTATAAAGCCTATAATAGCATTCCAAATGTTAGTTGGCAATTTATCGAAAGTATAAAATCTTTCAAGTTATTTTATAATATTACAAAGTTTGACATATACACACAGAAAGATACCTTATACTAGTAACCCGACGCGGCATTGCACGAGTGCAAATTATAACCTGTTTCGTTAAAATCCACTCTTAGATCAGTTGATCTAAGAGTGGATTTTTTTCATAAAAATAAACCTAAACTCTAAATAGAATCTTTCAAGACAGCGTAGTTTGGCTGTTTGACGACACACACAAACAATTTTATAAAAATGTTTTATTATGGGTTTGAGGGAATACACGTGTCGCAATGATCGTTTAGGATTTATTTTAAGTATTTTCCTGGGAATAGGAACAAGAAAGGTTTGTCATTTATAGTATCGTATAGAAATTTATTTTATTAAGTTGATATTGATTTTTGTCGAACAAAATCTTTTCTAGAAACTACGGGACCTAAACATCATTCTACATTGCACACCATAATTAATTCACTGCACTACCTAATCAATATACCTACCGTCATTTGCATACCTTTAATGTACCCTTTTTAGGTATGGAAAAATATCATCAAATGAGGCCTCCCGCTCAGGTTGGAGCAGAAGCGAGTGTCACACTTTTACTGACAAAAACCCATCCGTTTTCCGCCTAATCCTTTGCGTTCTGTGGCCGCGGTAACTCCTTCGAACAAATTCCGCAACCCTGGCAGGAATTTCCGTGAATGTACTCTACATTTCTGCCTACATTGGGGCCGAGTCACCCGCGTCCGTAGGAGAATACCCTTCAGCGAATCCCTACACGTGGTCCCTGGGTGGTGCTAAACAGTAAAACAGGTGACACTAACCGCCTCCGTGGTCTCGTGGTTATACCACCTGATTCAGACCCAGAGGTCCCGGGTTCGATTCCCAGCGGGGGCAAATTTTTTGCTCGGTTTGGTTGGTGGTAGGACTTGTTTTAAGTCCGCCTGGCAAGCTACCACCATCATGTCTAAGTCTGTCGCCATAACAACAATGTTAACAGCATTGTTGTGTTCCGGCAGTTAGAGGCATGATAGCCAGTTCCTCTGTGTAAGAGGATTCCGGGTGAAACTCGCTTCCATCTTCGGCCTAATCATCACTTTCCATCAGGTGAGATTTGGGCCAAGAGTTTCCCCGTTTTGCATAAAAAAAAAAAATAAAAAAAAAACCTCTTTAGACTATATCACCTCAATGGTACACCGGTCAACGCTCGGTCGCTGCGGCTTCACAATCGTTCCAATACTAACTGCGCCGCGGCTTTAAACTGAGCGCGATCTCGTTTTGGCTAGTAATGGAACACGCATTCAATATGTATCGCTCGCTTTTTGTTTATTTTTGTTTTCGTTCTCTTTTCAAAATGCTTTTCACTTTATTTGTCATATTGATTAGAGTATTTGCGTTTCGTGTTAACGCTATTGATCGTGATGATACTTTTTTTCAAATCGTGAAGCAATTATAAATACATAATAATAATATAATGGGTGTGTTTATTCTGTAATAACTCAAAAGCGTGATGGAGAAGTTTTAAGTTATAATGAAAGATCAATAAACTTTCTTAAAAGTCTTACGCAAATAATTTTAAATATAGGAACCTATCGTTTACAGAGTAGTAGTAAAAGAACGTCTAAAATGCAAGTCTGAAACTCATATATTTTGGTTCGTTTTGTTCTTAAAATTATTATTTGTATAGCATTGTTGTTTTTGCGTGTGAGTTTTCAAGCACATAACTTATTGAGGGTTTGAATTTTGGCAAAAAAAAACATGTTCATTACTGCTATACTGAAAAACAGCATCGAATCATCATCTGCCTAGTCTTTTCTCAGATACCAGACATCCACTAAGCATTAATGGGTAATACTGTGCTTCATGAGAAGACTAGTGTCAGATTTTCTGGCTTCTGACTATCCGTCTACCGACTGCCAAAGATCTCCAAATGACAGCCGGGATCAACAGCTTTCCGAGCCACGGCGGAGTGGTATGTTTAGACGGTCACCCTTCCATCGACTGACCTCAGCAAGCGTAAGCAACGCCTGATGAATCCTACCGTGCAGCTGTAATATTTTTGCGACAAGCTCATACAAAATATATCTACAGAAAAATAGCACAGAAAACCGATTTCAACAACAGACAGGTATTCTACAAGACTACAAGCAATCCGGATTGTTCCTGTTTTATAAAAAGCATCTTGTCCATCAGACTCGTTCAAGAGGAAAGGAATTGCATTGTGAAGTAGTAAATTGCTCGCCGTACAGCGTAAGTACCTGCCTACAGTAATCGCTTCTCTAGCTTCCTTCTTGAATCGAATTCTTTATTCAGAGTTATAGACATCACAATGGATTTGTTCTTTGATTATTTTTATACGTGTTTAGATGAGGGGCTCTTGGGTACCTTGTAGTGTTTGAATTTTTGGAGAACTTGAAAAATAAAAATCACAAAATCATTGGACCAAAGTTAATTAAAACCGGTTCAGCAATTTAGCAACTAAAGCGCAACAAACCAACTCACGTTATGATTTACAAATATTTTATAATAAGTATAAAGAGGAAATATTTGTTTGTTTGAAATGAATAGGCTCCGAAACTACTGGACCAATTTGAAAAATTCCTTCAGTGTTAGATAGCCTATTTGTCGAGGAAGGCCTCTAAATATCATCACGCTACGACTAAAAGGAGCGGAGCAGTAATGGAAAATATGGCGCAGACGAAGTTGCGCGGGTCAGCTAGTTTACAAATATTAATTTGTAAGAATTGACACCCGGAAAAATGAACGGGAACAATTATGGGAAATTGTTGAACAAAAATTAAAAAAAAAACGCTTTTACATCGCGGTATGGCCGCCCTTCTTGTTTTATAACTTATTATTATTTTTCTACTTCTTATTGTGTGGGCAGTAAGGTCTTAGGGCCCCACACACCCTAGTGTCAGAGTTTCTAAACCGCCTCAAGGGCCTCTGATATAGAACGACGGCCATTTGTCTGGACCACCGGCTTATTCGTGCCATACAAAGAGCGGAATAATTTCTTATCACACAATCAGGTGATTCAAGCCTGCAATGTCTTAACCAAACTGGAAACCACTTTTCAAAGTATTCTTCCCGTAGGGATCGAACTCAAGACCACCGGGTTACAAAGGCAAGCGCCTAAGCCACTCGATCTCTGAAGCACTTACATATAATCTGGTGTACGTAATAATGTGTTTTGTTTCAGCAACGTGCTTTGTTGATCGATAAACTTATAGCGCCATATTTGATAGATCCAGTTGGTTCGTTGTATATATTCCTTGGTGCCTGTTGGCCTAGCTCTAATCTGTCTCCTGCTCGATAAGGAGGGAAGTGGAAATTATATTTATTTTTTCCCGGCTGTACTCTTCTGATTAATTTCGTTGCGGGATACAAGACAGTTGAATCGTTTCTCCGGGACTCGTCGGGCTTTATTAGCTCGGCGTTTTTCTGGTGGTCGCCACTGTTGTTTCTGGCTTTCAGGAGTTGCAGTGGTTGGGAATGTGTGGCATGCTTGTAGATTCAGTTGCAGTAGGAATCACAAAATGATGTTTTTTTGAAATGACGCAACATAATTTTTGTATAATTTACGTATGCCTTTCACTTTCTCGGTTCGTTTGATACCTGGTCCTTTGGTAGGCGTACGAGGGGCCGAAGCCAAATCGTAGAGGCCCCGCTAGGCATTTCTAAGGGAATGGGGCACCAACAGCCGATTATCCCTGTAGGCACTATCAAAATATACCCAAGGACAATCCCCGATAGGTGCAGATTTCATCATCTGCCTAGCCTTTTCCCAATTCTATTGGGGTCGGCTTCCAGTCAAACCATTTCAGCTGTATACCAGTATTTTACGTGGAGCGGCTGCCTACCAGACCTCCACAACCCAGTAACTGGGTAGCACGGTACTCCTTGGCAAGACTGGTGTCTGATTTTCTGGCTTCTGACTAACCGTAACGACTGCCAAAGATCTCCAAATGACAACCGAGACCAAAAGCCAACGTACTTTCCGAGGCACGGAGGAAACTCGGTATGTTAAGATTGTTCGGTCTAAGCAACCGAACACTTGCTAACGCAGCAATTTACAACAATTGAACTTGTATCTAAGTAACAATTTTATGTATAATTTAATGTCAGTGCATTTCCATACGTCAAACGGACCGGGTGCATTCATAACATTTAACATTAACATTAGCTTTGAAGATCTTTTAATAAACCTTTTAAATCCAAATCCAAACAATGCTTTTATATTACATATGACCTTGCACCCCGCACATATTGGTCCTTCGAGCCGGATATCGCATGCGGTTTTCGAAAATTAATCGCGAGTGTTGCGTAAACAGTTTGGTGTGTTGTGGACTAAGGTGGTATCCTGGACTGTTTGGTAACTGGATTACGCTCCTGATCCAAGGAGAACATCAACGGTGGTATAACAGCAGACAACAAGTAAGATCTTTCCATTATTTTCAACACTTTGGGAGATTTTGCGTTCTTAAACAACGGGCGAAATGGCTGAGCTTTACGAAGTCCAACTAACGCTCGCCATCGACATCGAAAAGATCGGAGTTAATTTGAAGAAGACCGGTATTCATAGACGAACCTTAGAATACTTGAAAAAGTGAGAAGGAGTATCAATTTAGCCACGAACGCATTTCAACAGAAGTAGGTCGCATGCATACTTTACGAAACAGGAGTATGTGAAAACAAGCAAGTCGTACCAAGCCGTCAAAACACTGATCAATCAGATGCATCAACAATTGCTGGAAGCTCCATCTGGAAGTAATGAACAGGAGTATGCAGAGGAACAGCAGCAGGAGCAAGATGGTCAACTTTTGGAGTGTCAAGCCCGTCGTGCTTGGATGGTAAATCAAGGTACAAACAGCAAACTCGACGAAATGCTTCGCAAGCAGGTAGCTAATTTTAAGGCTTTCCGAAGAACGGTCTCTAACATTAACTCGAAACTTATTTATAACAAATGGGAATTTGAAGACGTCCTCAAAACACTGCAATCTAGGTGGACAGCAGTCGATACTCTGCATTGGGAAATCGATTCTGAATTAAGCGAAGAAAATGGAGAGAATGAAAAAACATTCTTGAGTCATGAAAAACAATACAACAGTCTGAAGAAGCCGATTAATACTAAAATGTGGTCCGTGGTTCATAGAAAAAAACTACACCTACACTAGAAATACCCGTTTTTAGCGGGAACTACAACCAGTGGACGTGCTTCAATGATTTATTTCAAGAAGCAACACATAACAATCCTTCGATTTCAAGTGCCCAAAAAATGCAGTTTTTAAAAGGAAAAGCCAAAGGGGAAGCTGAACGGCTAATTCAACACTTACCAATTAGCACAGATAACTATTCCATATGCAGGGATATTCACCCATCGGCAGACCAACCTCAGCAAGCGTTGCTTAACCTTGAAGATCGACCTGTGTGGCTATTTTTATTTAGCGATGAGCTCCTCATACTCATCGATAGGTGCAGAACTATCGCATTATATGTTTATTTAAAAATTTAATTAGGGAACAAAGTCACGGTTTTCTTTTCTAGTGAATCGTTCTTTCAGCAACTAAAAATATGTTATTTTCACTAGCAGAAAAGTCTATAAAATGCATCAATAGAAAGCTTTTAAGAATACCGTGTGAAAAGTTATTCTTTGTGAAAGTTTTTCAACTAAACTTCACACTAGGTACTCAAATTGACGGACTGAGAGGAAGCGTGGCAAGTCGAGAAACGCTTATTTGAAACTTTTCGAAGAATTCCCGATTTGAAATTTTGCATATTACGAGAAATCAAGGGAAGCGTACGTTTTTAAAAATCAATTGTTTCTGAGCCGTGAAAATTTGGCTTATGGATTTCTACTACATAATTATGTAAGTACTGTGTTTTGGCAAAATTGTGATAAAAAACAATTTTGTTGCTAATGATAATCAATCTGCTCAGAAGCTCGTGGCTAAATAATAACAGCCGTCATAATAATGGTGGATCTTAAAGGTTAAACAACGCTTGCCGAAGTTGGTCTGTGGATGGGTGACCATTTTAATGTCGTTTTAATGTAAAATGTATGTAAGTAGTTTATCAGCCATATCGTTACCATAACACAAGCATTAGGTTGCTTAGCTTGGGACTATATGGCGTTGTGTGAAATGTCCAAGGATATTATTATTTAATGTTAAAATGGTCACCCATCCACAGAACTTCGTCAAGCGTTGTTTCGGTATGTACCGAGACTCCTCCGTGTCTCGGAAAGCTTTAAAGCTTCTGCCAACAACCGACTATGGTCGACTTTCGTTCTATTCGGATGCAGCTGTGTTTGTGCTCCCACTTGTGCACAAACACAGCTCAAGCACAAGGTCAGTCATAAACGTGTAGGTACCTACCTATTTGCACGTTCCTAAGTGTAGATCTCTATGTAGAAGAACGTGCAAGAAACTCCACGGACACTCTTTTAAATCATGTGATGTATTACAAAAATCTTGGTAACATTATCTTTGACTGCTTGAAAAAAATGCATATAACAAGAAAGTATATCAAACAATTCAAAATGTACAGATTAAAATAAGCCCGTGGCAGGTAAGAGATAACCAGTCTCAACTGACGGCACCCGTTCACGAACATGACGCGTGTATCAGCGCCATCTAGCTCAACCAATATACTTTCTAGTGTTTTTGTATTTGGAAATCGGTAAAAAAAAATCTGTTGTACCCCACAACTAACAATACGAATTTCAGCTATTTTGATTTAAAAGTCAAACTACTAAATTGATTTTGATGAAATTTAAATGAAACCAAGCGGGTTTTTTTTTATATTTATAGGCGTACGTTTGACCGCTATCTCACCTGATGCTAAGCGATGATGCGGTCTAAGGTGGAGCACGCTTGCCTAGAAGTAACCTATTCACTCTTGACTTAAAGACTCCCAGGTTGTAGCTATCAGGAAACACATGCCCGTTTTCACCAATAGCCCCTAAAATTTAAGTGTCTCCTAAACAAATTTAAGGGACTCCTAACGCAAGTTTTGATTTCACCAACGGTTAAGTGACACCTAAAGCATTAAGGGGGCCTTATAATTTAGGGGATGAATTGACGACCCCGTAACACTTAAGTGACACATATTTTAAGGTTATTTTGTGAAGATTACTCTTAGTTAACGAGAAAAAATGGATAGTGACCACGATGTTTATGAAGCTTTGGAAGCAATTGAAGATATAGAATTATTAAGTAACTGAAGTTTGAAGTTTCACGGTAAATACGAGGACCTCGTATTTACCGTGAAACTCGAACGATTGATACGTGAAAGATCGAAAGATTTTAACAAGTATGATGTAGAATTAAAAGAATTTGTGATGGCTATCTACGCACTGTTTTTCGCCTCATTTGTGGTCCCATCTGTCTTTTTATTAAGGCGCGTCCCCGAGCAAAACGTAGCGCTAGCCGTTTTTTGTGCAGTTTTTTGGAGCTATATACTCTTTATCCAAAAGAAATATCAACTTATAAAAACTAAATTAAATTTCTACATAATCTTGGCTTCAAAATGGTAGATTTTTATTTTTTTGTACTAAGTTTAATGTTTAAGTAATCTCCTCACAACGAAACTACAGAAATGAGATATAATTACAGAAAACATGCATCTTCTCGAAAACTAACCATTATTTTAATTTTGTACTTACACTAATGGATAGGCAATTTAATTCTCAGCTGCCATGTTTGATTTTAATTATTTATTTGAATTGTTCCTCTTTTATTCCGGACGCTTTTATCCTGATCGTCTTTTACATCGTTCTCACATGTATGTATAATTTCAACCCGATGTAAATAAATCTTTGTAAAAATATAATTTTTAAAAGAGTGTCCGTGGAGTTTCTTGCGCGTTCTTCTCCATAGAGATCTACGCTTTGGAACGTGCAAATAGCTTCAATTTTTCGGACCGACCGACCTTTTGATAATTTTTGTATAATTTACGTATGCCTTTCACTTTCTCGGTTCGTTTGATACCTGGTCCTTTGGTAGGCGTACGAGGGGCCGAAGCCAAATCGTAGAGGCCCCGCTAGGCATTTCTAAGGGAATGGGGCACCAACAGCCGATTATCCCTGTAGGCACTATCAAAATATACCCAAGGACAATCCCCGATAGGTGCAGATTTCATCATCTGCCTAGCCTTTTCCCAATTCTATTGGGGTCGGCTTCCAGTCAAACCATTTCAGCTGTATACCAGTATTTTACGTGGAGCGGCTGCCTACCAGACCTCCACAACCCAGTAACTGGGTAGCACGGTACTCCTTGGCAAGACTGGTGTCTGATTTTCTGGCTTCTGACTAACCGTAACGACTGCCAAAGATCTCCAAATGACAACCGAGACCAAAAGCCAACGTACTTTCCGAGGCACGGAGGAAACTCGGTATGTTAAGATTGTTCGGTCTAAGCAACCGAACACTTGCTAACGCAGCAATTTACAACAATTGAACTTGTATCTAAGTAACAATTTTATGTATAATTTAATGTCAGTGCATTTCCATACGTCAAACGGACCGGGTGCATTCATAACATTTAACATTAACATTAGCTTTGAAGATCTTTTAATAAACCTTTTAAATCCAAATCCAAACAATGCTTTTATATTACATATGACCTTGCACCCCGCACATATTGGTCCTTCGAGCCGGATATCGCATGCGGTTTTCGAAAATTAATCGCGAGTGTTGCGTAAACAGTTTGGTGTGTTGTGGACTAAGGTGGTATCCTGGACTGTTTGGTAACTGGATTACGCTCCTGATCCAAGGAGAACATCAACGGTGGTATAACAGCAGACAACAAGTAAGATCTTTCCATTATTTTCAACACTTTGGGAGATTTTGCGTTCTTAAACAACGGGCGAAATGGCTGAGCTTTACGAAGTCCAACTAACGCTCGCCATCGACATCGAAAAGATCGGAGTTAATTTGAAGAAGACCGGTATTCATAGACGAACCTTAGAATACTTGAAAAAGTGAGAAGGAGTATCAATTTAGCCACGAACGCATTTCAACAGAAGTAGGTCGCATGCATACTTTACGAAACAGGAGTATGTGAAAACAAGCAAGTCGTACCAAGCCGTCAAAACACTGATCAATCAGATGCATCAACAATTGCTGGAAGCTCCATCTGGAAGTAATGAACAGGAGTATGCAGAGGAACAGCAGCAGGAGCAAGATGGTCAACTTTTGGAGTGTCAAGCCCGTCGTGCTTGGATGGTAAATCAAGGTACAAACAGCAAACTCGACGAAATGCTTCGCAAGCAGGTAGCTAATTTTAAGGCTTTCCGAAGAACGGTCTCTAACATTAACTCGAAACTTATTTATAACAAATGGGAATTTGAAGACGTCCTCAAAACACTGCAATCTAGGTGGACAGCAGTCGATACTCTGCATTGGGAAATCGATTCTGAATTAAGCGAAGAAAATGGAGAGAATGAAAAAACATTCTTGAGTCATGAAAAACAATACAACAGTCTGAAGAAGCCGATTAATACTAAAATGTGGTCCGTGGTTCATAGAAAAAAACTACACCTACACTAGAAATACCCGTTTTTAGCGGGAACTACAACCAGTGGACGTGCTTCAATGATTTATTTCAAGAAGCAACACATAACAATCCTTCGATTTCAAGTGCCCAAAAAATGCAGTTTTTAAAAGGAAAAGCCAAAGGGGAAGCTGAACGGCTAATTCAACACTTACCAATTAGCACAGATAACTATTCCATATGCAGGGATATTCACCCATCGGCAGACCAACCTCAGCAAGCGTTGCTTAACCTTGAAGATCGACCTGTGTGGCTATTTTTATTTAGCGATGAGCTCCTCATACTCATCGATAGGTGCAGAACTATCGCATTATATGTTTATTTAAAAATTTAATTAGGGAACAAAGTCACGGTTTTCTTTTCTAGTGAATCGTTCTTTCAGCAACTAAAAATATGTTATTTTCACTAGCAGAAAAGTCTATAAAATGCATCAATAGAAAGCTTTTAAGAATACCGTGTGAAAAGTTATTCTTTGTGAAAGTTTTTCAACTAAACTTCACACTAGGTACTCAAATTGACGGACTGAGAGGAAGCGTGGCAAGTCGAGAAACGCTTATTTGAAACTTTTCGAAGAATTCCCGATTTGAAATTTTGCATATTACGAGAAATCAAGGGAAGCGTACGTTTTTAAAAATCAATTGTTTCTGAGCCGTGAAAATTTGGCTTATGGATTTCTACTACATAATTATGTAAGTACTGTGTTTTGGCAAAATTGTGATAAAAAACAATTTTGTTGCTAATGATAATCAATCTGCTCAGAAGCTCGTGGCTAAATAATAACAGCCGTCATAATAATGGTGGATCTTAAAGGTTAAACAACGCTTGCCGAAGTTGGTCTGTGGATGGGTGACCATTTTAATGTCGTTTTAATGTAAAATGTATGTAAGTAGTTTATCAGCCATATCGTTACCATAACACAAGCATTAGGTTGCTTAGCTTGGGACTATATGGCGTTGTGTGAAATGTCCAAGGATATTATTATTTAATGTTAAAATGGTCACCCATCCACAGAACTTCGTCAAGCGTTGTTTCGGTATGTACCGAGACTCCTCCGTGTCTCGGAAAGCTTTAAAGCTTCTGCCAACAACCGACTATGGTCGACTTTCGTTCTATTCGGATGCAGCTGTGTTTGTGCTCCCACTTGTGCACAAACACAGCTCAAGCACAAGGTCAGTCATAAACGTGTAGGTACCTACCTATTTGCACGTTCCTAAGTGTAGATCTCTATGTAGAAGAACGTGCAAGAAACTCCACGGACACTCTTTTAAATCATGTGATGTATTACAAAAATCTTGGTAACATTATCTTTGACTGCTTGAAAAAAATGCATATAACAAGAAAGTATATCAAACAATTCAAAATGTACAGATTAAAATAAGCCCGTGGCAGGTAAGAGATAACCAGTCTCAACTGACGGCACCCGTTCACGAACATGACGCGTGTATCAGCGCCATCTAGCTCAACCAATATACTTTCTAGTGTTTTTGTATTTGGAAATCGGTAAAAAAAAATCTGTTGTACCCCACAACTAACAATACGAATTTCAGCTATTTTGATTTAAAAGTCAAACTACTAAATTGATTTTGATGAAATTTAAATGAAACCAAGCGGGTTTTTTTTTATATTTATAGGCGTACGTTTGACCGCTATCTCACCTGATGCTAAGCGATGATGCGGTCTAAGGTGGAGCACGCTTGCCTAGAAGTAACCTATTCACTCTTGACTTAAAGACTCCCAGGTTGTAGCTATCAGGAAACACATGCCCGTTTTCACCAATAGCCCCTAAAATTTAAGTGTCTCCTAAACAAATTTAAGGGACTCCTAACGCAAGTTTTGATTTCACCAACGGTTAAGTGACACCTAAAGCATTAAGGGGGCCTTATAATTTAGGGGATGAATTGACGACCCCGTAACACTTAAGTGACACATATTTTAAGGTTATTTTGTGAAGATTACTCTTAGTTAACGAGAAAAAATGGATAGTGACCACGATGTTTATGAAGCTTTGGAAGCAATTGAAGATATAGAATTATTAAGTAACTGAAGTTTGAAGTTTCACGGTAAATACGAGGACCTCGTATTTACCGTGAAACTCGAACGATTGATACGTGAAAGATCGAAAGATTTTAACAAGTATGATGTAGAATTAAAAGAATTTGTGATGGCTATCTACGCACTGTTTTTCGCCTCATTTGTGGTCCCATCTGTCTTTTTATTAAGGCGCGTCCCCGAGCAAAACGTAGCGCTAGCCGTTTTTTGTGCAGTTTTTTGGAGCTATATACTCTTTATCCAAAAGAAATATCAACTTATAAAAACTAAATTAAATTTCTACATAATCTTGGCTTCAAAATGGTAGATTTTTATTTTTTTGTACTAAGTTTAATGTTTAAGTAATCTCCTCACAACGAAACTACAGAAATGAGATATAATTACAGAAAACATGCATCTTCTCGAAAACTAACCATTATTTTAATTTTGTACTTACACTAATGGATAGGCAATTTAATTCTCAGCTGCCATGTTTGATTTTAATTATTTATTTGAATTGTTCCTCTTTTATTCCGGACGCTTTTATCCTGATCGTCTTTTACATCGTTCTCACATGTATGTATAATTTCAACCCGATGTAAATAAATCTTTGTAAAAATATAATTTTTAAAAGAGTGTCCGTGGAGTTTCTTGCGCGTTCTTCTCCATAGAGATCTACGCTTTGGAACGTGCAAATAGCTTCAATTTTTCGGACCGACCGACCTTGACAATTCAAAAGTGCCTTTATATGGTTTAATTGAAATAAATGCTTGAACATTTTGGTACAAATATTTTATTCAATCGAACAAAATTAGATTTTACAACGATTTTATTCAACATTCTGAGCGTATTCGCTACTGTTTCTCTTGCGCTGTTATTGAGGAAAAAAATGCTCAAGGTTATTTGGTCAAGGTACGGCCTTAAGAATAGTTTCTTTGTGATGGAGCAGTAACTTAATCAACTTATCTTTATCTTCGAGTGAAAAATTTTGTCCACGTTTCCTTTAATTTCGGTAGTCGGTGTGTTTGTTAGTTTCTTCGTATTTTGACACCGAATTCCGAAATTTAAGTTATTTTTTACTTTGTAGTGTTTTTTTTTTTGGAAGTCGGTTGTATTTTTTTGTAAAAAGTTGTTTATTTTTCACTTTTTAGTGGTACCCCACACCTTACAACACCACTGCAAAATCGCAGAAAAGCAAAATACGCAATTTCGATTACTTGGATGACATAAAACTATCATCTAAGTTAGTTACTAAGTTAGATGATAGTTTTATGTCATCCATGTCAGTTACTAAGTTATTTCGATTTAAAATCCAAAGTTCGTAACCGATTTTCATAAAATTTAAATGGGACTAATCTGCAAGTATATCCTTTCAGAATTTTTCATGTCGGTTCATAATTGTCGGAGTTATGAGGTAACAAACAAAAAAAAAAAAAAAATTAAACGTACAATCGAATTGATAACCTCCTCCTTTTTGGGAAGTCGGTTAAAAATGCTTACACCAAAGAAAAAGAACACGCAATCACGCAACAAAATGTCACTCAACTCAGTTGACTTCAAAATGTCACTGCGACTTTATTAGGCAATGGCATTCGCCATACAGCCAAAAAAAAGTAAATTTTTAACTTTTTTATTTATCTAATATTTAAAAGGTGCAGACCCTACTTTTTCCAAATAAACTGAGTGAAATTACGTGTTTTATCTTGTTTTTTAGGCTAAATGTCATGAAATCATTTACTCGAATAATTTATCGATAAACGTTTCCGCAGTACCTTCGCACTATACGTCACCTAACTAGGGGACTCTTACTTAAGTAGCCCTTAGGATGGTGAAACAGAATTTAGGTAAGGGGATGATTTAAAGGGTCCCCTAAGATAAGGGAACCTTACTTAGGTTACTGTTTAGGTGCTACTGGTGAAAACGGGCAACAGACTCAGGCAGGGAATTCCACTCCTTAGCTGTACGCACAATGAATGTATTCCCAAAACGTTTTGTGCGTATAGGTGGGATGTCCACCATGTACCGGTGGTACATCGCCGTACGTCTTGTACATGTAACAATATTTTTCATATCGATTTATAAATGACGGGAGTTATGAGAAAAATTAAAATTACACCGAATTGAGAACCTCCTCCCTTTTTTGAAGTCGGTTACAGAAGAAAAATGTATAACTACTCAACACCTTAAAAATTAAACAATACTTTATTCACCGTTCACAACATGACCACGAAAAGTTGATGCCCTAATTTAAAATTGATTCCCAATCAATTTTCATGCCAAACTACATTTAAGTCAACCCAAAGTAAGTACTAAAACTTGAAGCTTCAAAGGCCTTTAAAATCTTTGAACTTTAAAGAACATCGTAACTTTGACTTACACACTAAAACATTCACGCTGTCAAAAGATCATTAACCTTTTACAACTTTGCCCGTTCTAAATCACTGGGCACATCCGCGTATTAATTATAAATGTCCGTTCTCACTGGTCAAGATTCGGGGTGAACTTTACCCTGACTGAAAGGCTTTGCGGTATCTTATGTGATGACGGCACTGTGAATAGGGGTCTTAATTCAATGAGTATTCAGTTCTCGATATTGATTTATTCCTAAATTATAGCAGAATGGAAAATTGAGTCTGTTACACGTTACATAAATTGTTTAAATTAAGCTTTTGCATTTGTATTGAATTGTTCCCGTAACCGACAGTCAATAACTTAGATATTCAAAACGTTGTTGGTCGAAATATGAAAAATTATCATTTAAGCATAAAACGATTGCATGAAGTTAATTATGCCATGTGTAATTATGCATGACTTTTTACAAGTTTTTATTTAATTTGCTTGTTTGTTCTGTGATTACATGATTTAAAAGAGTGTCCCTGGAGTTTCTTGCACGTTCTTCTCCATAGAGAGCTACGCTTTTGAACGTGTAAATAGCTTCATGTTTTTGACTGACCGACCTTGACATCTCAAAAGTGCCTGTAAATGGTTTATTTGATATAAATGCTTTGAATTTTTGAATCTGTTGGGCTGGCTGTGAAAAACATTAAATGAAAATAGATTGCTTGTAACGGAGATGGATGTGTGGAGTAACGTGACTGGATTAAGTGAGAAATGAGTACCTACATTAGAGGTAGTTTAAAAGTGGTGCTAGTGACGGAAAACTTAAATGGGAACCGCTTGTCTTGGTATGGTCATCTGAAGAGAAGGGATGACACCCATGTAAATAAAAGATCTGCAAAAATAAATGTGGATGGATGAAGGGAGGGAAAAGAGGGAGAAAAAAGAGATGGATGGGTTATGTAAGGCGGTTATGAATGAAAAGAGAGTATGGAAGGGTAGATTTAAAGAAAAAAACGTTTTACGCTGACCTATTGGTAGAAAGATGATGATGCTTGTTTGAAAGTTAGTTTTGGTCAAATCTTACAAGCTGAATTTTAACCACTTCTTTTTATCCTACATAGTTAAGGCTTTACATGCTGGTTCAGTTCCGATGACAATTAATTATTGTGATAACTTCGACCTAATTTTTCATTTAAAGGCGGATCTTCATACTTACCAAACTTCAACAAACCGTCGCAATTATAGCAGAAAATACTTGCCTGTCTAGAACATACTAGCGTCCCCCGCAAGCGTGTGGATGGTGATGTCAGAAACCCTTCATTTAGCCAAATATTTTTGGAAGTTTGCAGTTTACGGCAAGTACCAAACAAGTGGATCTGGCATTAGATCGGCTCCAGACGAATTAAATCCTCAATGATAAATTTATTTTTAATAGTCGCACCTTTGATCTCTTCTTCATCTGATAGAAACCAAGATGCTGTTAAGAAACATAGATACTAGAAAGGAGTCCCAGACGAACGCATAATATATTGTGAATACAAACGAAGCCACGAGAAACAACTAGCAAAAATAGCTTGATTACATTAACCGCACTAAAATGCGTTCATACACATGATTTTAATATTTTAGTTATAAAAATAATATCCAGGAGAGACTTCACATTTATAACCATACTAAAATATTTATCACAGAAGTAATATGCAATTACGGATGTTTATAGCTTTTTCCTACCTGTAGAAGAGGAACATATTAAGTACAATGGAAATAATTCGAATTTGACAGCATCTTACTTGGTTGCAATAAGAACAGATTTTGCACTTGAATAATGACAAATTTTGGACCCATATGGTCCATACCTATATGTATGTATATTTGAAAGGCGCGAAACTCATCATTCTCCTTCCTCTCTTTCCTCTTCTTGCGTCACATTTCTCATTAATGCACCGCACTTATTAATCGTAGCGTGATGTTGCCTTCCTCGAGAAATGAGCTATCCAACACTAAAATTGTATTTCTACTCGAACCAGTAGTTTCAGATTTAAGCGCGTGCAACCAAACAAACAAACTGAAAGATGTGATCTTGATGAATCCTTGCAGTGAGGTAGATTATAGTCTAGAAATAAAACACGTTACTTTTATTCCGGGAGTATGTTCTCTACAGACAATTTCTATCATTCACGCGGGCGGCAATTTCTCTAAAACCCAGTCTCTTACTCATTCAAAATCAGTCGATTGTTCCGTCACATGTTCAGGCAATTAAGTCACCAGTGTCACTTTGAATGTCTCCCACATAATCATTTCTAACATCTGTCATTACTTAACTGCACTTGATCTAAAATAAAAAATAAACCGGTCAAGAGCGATTTGGACTCGCGCAACGAGGGCCGTAGTTGGTACGGCCCTCGTCGCGCGAGTCCTTAACTTTATCCATTTTGGTACGGAACCCTAAAACATTGTAACAAAAATTGTTGCTGACTTATTTATCATCTGTACTAATATTATTAAGCAGAAAAGTATGTTTATTTGGTCAACCGCGCTAATCTCACGAACTACGGGTTCGAATAATTATTATTGAAAATATATTTTATTTATTTATTTATTTAATTATGGCACTCCAACGACATATTCACTAGCACATTTTTGGGGCACTGTTACAATAAAACTTACAATCTAGAGTGAATTTGTCACTTAATTTTAGTGTTAGATAACTTATTTATCAAGGAAGGCTATAATATAAACATCACGCTACGACGATTGAGATAGCACAATTAATAAAAAAACGTAGCGCAGATGAAGTTGTGAGGGTAAGCTAAGTACATTGATAATCTTATCAAACACCACATTCCAAATTCAAATCTATCACCTTATCAACTTAACACTTACAGCATTACCATCATTTGAAAGAAAAACAAAAGAGTTCAAATTCCCATGTAGTACCAACATAACAAGGTCTGTAGGCCCGAGGCGTCGACGTGCCGGAAGTAGGCCGTTACCGCCACTTCCGGCGACGCCAGTGGCGCCACCTGCCTGAAACTTGTCGAGTTAAAGCGCCACTTTGTCGGAACTGAAAGATTTGTACATTGTTTGAAAATATATGAGCTTATTTTACGGCTGGAAATAGTTTTTCTAGAGTTGTTTGTGTGTTTTTGCTCGGAGTGAGAAAGCTTATAGTTTAAGCCATTTAGTGAAGTTTTTGTTTAAGCTTTATTTGACTGTTTTAAATGAAGACGAAAAGGGAAGGGTTTTAAGTTTAATGAGTTTAGTGTCTAGGTACTGTTTACGTGAAGACGGGGCCCGGAACGCAAAGGGCATTAGGAAGAACACGGATGGGTTTTATAGTCAGTAAGAGTCTGACACTCCCTTCTGCTCCGCCCAGAGCGATAGTCATTTGATGATTTCCCATCAAATGATGAAATGGCTCTTTGTCAGATATAAATATTTCCTAGGGCAAATTTTTCGATAGTCAGATAAGTTTTAGCTGAAGAATAAAATGTGATTTTTTGTCATGTTTTTCTTTAAAAAAGCTGTCAACCGCTATTTTCAATAAAAGGCTAAAAAATGTCTGACGGCCTTTAAGAGCGTGTATTCCGTCCACTAGCGCCGCCAATCGTTTTTTATTATTTGTGGTAAATTTAAGACACGTAGATAAAAACCGCTCTGTAGTGCACTGAAGAAATGTATTTATTATGTTTTGAGAGTTATGTTTTGTACTTTAGAGCATAAATAGTTGCCAAAGTCGATATTTTTGCTAAAAGTGGCCACTTTTAGCAATAATTGCCGTTTTGGCTATTTAGCCATGAGTTATGTATTAAAAATAGCTGTCAAAAAATAATAGATAGGTACATTTCTTCAGTGCACTACAGAGCGGTTTTTTATCTACGTGTCTTAAATTTACCACAATTAATAAAAAACGATTGGCGGCGCTAGTGGACGGAATACACACTCTTAAACGGACTACATAAGTAAGTTCATCTATATGAAATTTCTGTCTGAGTGACTGACAGACAACACACAGCCGAAACTTCTGACCGTAAAAAGTTGAAATTTGGCATGTTGGAGGAGAGCTTAGGGGAGCACAAATAAATGATTTCTCGAAATTCCTACGGAAAAGAGAAAAAACGAGATATGCGGGTACGAAGTCACAGGCAAAAGCTATTATATTATACCAGCTGACCCGCGCTACTTCGTCTGCGTCACATTTTCTATTAATGCTCCGCTCCTTTTTTTCTTAGCATAATTATACATAGCCTATAGCCTTCCTCAATAAATGCACTATCTAACACTGAAAGATTTTTTCAAATCCGACCAGTAGTTCCTGAGATTAGTGCGTTCAAACAAACAAACTCTTCATCCTTTGTGTCATTTAAAGTAGTAAATGTTAAACACAATGGTGAGTTAATGTAATATTAGCTGAAGCACGCGGTTTTGCCCGCTTGACAAATAATATACTAAAATCTTCCTCTAGAACCACTCTATCCATTGATAAAAGCAGCCTGAAAACCGGTGCAGTAGTTTTTGAGTTTATCGCAAATAGACCGACAGACGAGGCAGAGGAGTTTGTTTTATAATATTCAGTGAAGATGTAGGTCAATCATAACGTTATAATAGATCAGTCTTTGTTCAAAGCTTTCCGGGAAACCTGGGCAAGTTAAACAATCAACCAATTTTCAACTCATCTGGATTCCGGTTAATATTATAATCATGTTTGTTCATGAAAACATGCATGTTACACGATGGCACAGTTTCAAAGGATTATTAAAATTACGTAATCCGTTAAACTGGTGATGATACACGTGTTCATAACAACCACATGCATAACCCACCCTAATCAAACATCCCTTTCAGTGGCGGTTTAGGGATGGCGTACAGGCACTAGCCCGGGGCCTGGGCCTAGCGCGCAACCTGAGTCTGGAATCCTTACATTTGAGTCTTTATATACTGTTAACAATAACAACCACATGCATAACCCACCCTAATCAAACATCCCTTTCAGTGGCGGTTTAGGGATGGCGTACAGGCACTAGCCCGGGGCCTGGGCCTAGCGCGCAACCTAAATCTGGAATCCTTACATTTGAGACTTTATATACTGTTAACAATAAACTGAAGTTTCATATTCTTTTATTAAATTCCATCGAGAATTAACATTTATTTAGATAATTCGTAGTTAATTTGGATTTTATTAAAAACTAGCTGACCCGCGCAACTTCGTCAGCGTCACATTTTCTATTAATGCTCCACTCCTATTTATCAGAGCGCGATGATACATAGCCTTCCTCGATAAATGAGCTATCTAACACTGAAAGATTTTTTCAAATCGAACTAGTCGTTCCTGAGATTAGCGCGTTCAAGCAAGCAAACAAACAAACAAACTCTTCAGCTTTGTAATCTCATATTTATAGATTAGTATAGATTTTAGTCTTAGGAAAAGCCACAAACATAATTAAGAATACCTACGTTCCATTGACATAAATTGTAAAAAGCGTAAGGGCCTCACAAAGGTATGCCACTCGAGGCCTCGCATAGTTCTACCCCCCGTGGAGCCTAGCAACGTCAAAGCTGCCGCTGATCCATCGTATCTACACCAAAATTAAAGCATGCTACATTATCACGTAATTTCGAAAACGATAATGTAAACATCACTCGATTCTCATTAAACATCGGAATCGAAAATTCGTGTCATCGGAATCGATTCGGATTGAACTCGAATGTACAAAGCTCACGTATCGAGGGACTAATGAATAGTCGCCATTTTGAATTCGCTATCAATAATAGATTTCATTCGCGGGTCGCGAGTCAATTGGATTTTCACGACTCGCGAACCTACGGCGGGCCTTATTTTGCATAAATTATACGTAATGAATGTTAATAAATTGTCATTAAACATATTTTTTGACTTTAGTTATGAACTGTGAAAGGTTATAAAGAAAAGTAAAAGCTGGTTTTGGAAAGTTTAAAATGTACATAATTTTCTTACTACTATTTACTACATAAATATTATAAGTGACTTTGTTTATAATGATTCCACACCTAAATCGCTGAACCGATGTTGATGACTTTTGTTGCAAATATAGAAGCGACCCTAACGACGAATTTAGGCTTCTTTTTCAATCGACTTTGAAAAAGGAGTAAGTTCTCAATTCAACGAGTTTTTTTTTGGATTATGTATGTGCGCTGATTACTCCGAGGTTACTGATCCGATTGCTGTGATTCTATTAGTTCGATACGGCAGACTTGCCATTGGGTCCCGTAAAAATTTCATTCAGTTTTTTTTTTTTTTTTTTTTTATTCAAAACGGGGAAACTCTAGCCGAAACTCGCCCAAATCTCACCTGATGGAAAGGGATGATTAGGCCGAAGATGGAAGCGAGTTTCACCCGGAATCCTCTAACATAGAGGAACTGGCTATCATATTATAGTTTGGCTCAGTAGTTCTAATTTAATGAGCATTTTTCAATTTTTGCGTAGACTAAGTCGTCGTCCAAGTCCACTTAAAAGTTAAAAATAAAAACTTTTTTGCAAAAAAATGTAACAGACTTCCAAAAATAACACAACAAAGTATAAAATAACCTCATTTCGGAAGACGGTGTTAAAAAACGAAGACACAAAAAAGAACACCGACTTCCGAAATTTTGTACTTATTGTTTTTATACTTTGTAGTGTACATTCATTCATTACAATAATGTCTCGAATAATACAAAGTAAAAAATAACCTTAATTTCGGAAGACGGAGTTAAAAAACGAAGACACAAAACCAAAACACTGACTTCCGAAAATTTATACTTATTATTTTTATCCTTTGTAGTGTAAATTCATTCATTCATTTATTTCAGACTAAAAATCTCCATAATTGTTAGTAAACGAGGTCTTAAAAACTATATTAGTCAATATTAAAAATCAAAAAGAAACAATTAAAAAAAAAAAAACAAAACAAAATAATAAATATGAAATCAGTTATATTTTTTTTAATCTATCATGACGCGTCAGCGAAAGCCGTGGGCAAAGGCTAGCCAAGTAATGAATGGGTTGTTAAAATTCAAAAATGTAACAAATACGACCGCATTTAGAAATCTCATCATCTGCCTAGCCTTTTCCCAACTATATTGGGGTCGGTTTCCAGTCAAACCGGATTCAGCTGAATACCAGTATTTTTACGTGGAGCGGCTGCCTAGCAGACCTCCACAAACCATGAACTGGGTAACACGGTACTTCTTGGTAAGACTGGAGTCAGATTTACTGGCTTCTGAAAATCCGTAACTACTGCCAAAGAACTACAAATGACAGCCAGGACTAACGGCTTAACGTTTCTTCCGAGGCACGCAGGAAACTCGGTATCTTAAGATGGCCACCCATCCACAGACCAACTTAAAGTAGTAGCAATAAAAGAGAATTTATTTAGAAGATTTTCGTTCACTAGTTTCTACACTGAAGTTTTCTTCTTTTTTTTTTTGAATAAGAAGCAATATGCCATGTTACATGTAACTCCGCTCAGCAATTTCGATATTGGAATGTAACAAACAAACAGACAGATACAGTTACTTTTACATTCATAATATTAGTATGTTCGTATGGATAGTACTGATGATGATAGAATGTACGAAAGGTGAAAAATTAGGGAACCACAAATCAAGCTAAACATTTTTACACAAATTGTGGTTTCGAACAAGCATTCTCGTTCACGCTGCACATGGCTTTCAGCTTTTCGGAACGGTGCAAAACTGATATAAAAACTAGTTCTTTCTTTTATTTTTGTTACGAAACAGTTACAGCGTATTTCTGACATTGGCAAGTTCACAACATTTCGAAAAACGAATAACAAAAAAATGGGAAAATTCACATCACTAGTCGCATATGTATTTCACACGTCGCGTCGCGTCGTCGAGTTATAAATGGTTTCTGTTTTACGTCGAGCATTTTCAATAGGGATGCGTGCACGAGTCCCCTTGAGTATCGATGAACTGACATCGACTCGAGTGATAATTAATATCGATTTAATAACGATTAGCACTCACGCCTTTGCTGCTTCCATATTCGAATTTAATTTTCGTAATGGCTGTCAATTAGCATAATTTCGTAAGCGGTTTGTGTGTTTTAAACAAATAATCTAATCAGCCAATTTTGTCGTATTCAGATCATGTTCTATGATGTATGATTTTGAATGGTTGTTTTACTATTTTAATGTTATTTTATTGACTGTCACTTAAGAGTCGTTCTTTACATACTAAAGTCTCATGTGGTACGTTTATATATGAACTCTTTGTGTCAACGTAATTCTTGCTTGTTTTTGGAATTCCTATAATTAATTGCCCTCTAATTAAACGGCGATATTTATGGGTTAGGGACTACTCACACTTATTCAGCTCCATTCACGTTTCGCTGAACGACTTTGGTCACACTAATACAGTTCTGCTTCTATCAACCGCGTACAACGTCATAAGAATGAGAAGGCTACAGCGGCAGAACAGCGCTGAACTCTATCTTTAGCACTCCCGTGATAATAACACATTTGTCCTCTTTTATACTTGTGTCCCGCGAAATCTGAATAGATGCGGAAAGCTGAACGGATGCGTACGCGTCTCCATATAAAATCGTGGTTTTCTATATACGGTATAAGCTAAATAAGTGTGAGTAGTCCCTAAAGCCGAATTGAAGACAACAGCAGAGCGATTCAGTAGACATGTCGAAGTGAACAATTAGGCGAAGTGAACGACAAGTGAACTGTCAAACCATACAAACAAATTGGCATGACAGCTCATTTGTCATTCCCTACACCTAGGGGATCACGGTGAGATGTCAACAGAATCGACTTGCAGGCATTTCTGGCACCCTGCCGGAGTCGCGGGACTATTCAAAGAGATACCCTGGCTCCGGAACGCAAAGGCCAATGAAGGAACATGGATGGGTTTTAGTCGGTAGAAGTCTGACACTCCCTCTCACTCCGCCCAGAGCGGGAGAAGTCATTTGATGATTTCCCATCCCTAAACAAAAAATGCAATACAAGCACGCTATCTGTCAAAATGACTTTGACGTATGTCACATTGACACTGATTTGGTTTCAACGCTGTCGGAATCGTGTTATCTATCAACAGACGTTGCGTCACGACGTGACACTGGCAGAATAGTTGGAACCGGCTCAGTTGTCTTAAGGAAGAAAACAGACATTGAGTGAGTAATTATAAATTTATTTATGTACTAGCTTTCGCTCGCGTCTTAGTATGCGCATGTCTCGTTTTTTTCCAGTTCCCGTAAAAATTTCGGATAATCCTCTCTTAGGAGTAGTACGGAGTGTAAGGACGCACGTTGATCGATCAGTCAGTCAATTTCTGTTTATAAATATATAGATAGACACATTTATACAGGGTTATTTGTAAAACACCGGTAACCTCTCCTCACTGACAAATAAAAAATATTTAAATTGAACGCTCCAAATGTGACTAAGTCTATGCGAAGCATAAGAAATAGAACAATAATGAGCTTTCTTATACTTCACATAGACTTCGTAATATTTAGAGCGTTCAATTTAAATATTTTTTTGATTTTTGTATCAAATCCTGATGAACTAAAATATGATGAATTTTCAGGTCATAGTACTTAAGTTGTTGGTTATGATGTTAGTAACATATTCCAGAAAGATTGCCGGTGTTTTACAAATAACCCTGTACATATATAATTATATACATAGATAGATATGTATGTATGATTTTAATATTCATTAACATTCGTAGAAATACGTCCAACATAAAATACCTTTAGCGCGTATTTAATGGATGTCCTCGAGGCAATTTGACATCGAGAGGTCATTTATATCCAATCAAAAGGGATGCGGCATTCATTCGTACAGCGGATTTAAATTGGACGATTTATATTTGAATTTAACAAGCGTTTTTTTAGGGCTCACGGCCTAAGGGTCTGTATACTTTTGGGTATGGCGATTAAGATAATGGGAAATATATTGTAGATGTGTGGGTAAATGATGAGTTAGAAAGATGAAAGAAAGAAAGAAAATACGTTTATTTCGCCAGAAATGACGCACAAACACAAAATAAAATCAAATTACAAACTAAAAAAAACCTATTCGATTCTATATTCATAAGTGGCAAACAAAGTCGATTGACACTATGTCAGTACCGGGCATAACATCTCTGCTCACACCACAGACAAAACAGAACACAGTTCACCATTTGTCTATGGCGTCTTGACATACGGCACTGACAAATTGACAAGTGACAACATAGTTAAAAGAAAGTTAGAATAACTGTGTCGTTTTATTTGAAAATTAGATGAACATTCGGGTTGCCAGGTTTTAATAAACTCACTTGTAGAATTGCTGACTATTTACATTGGAAACAAACGCTTGTTTAGCAGCAAAAAAGGTCTTCATCATTTCAGCCGAAAGACGCCCCCTTCTGGACATAGGCCTCCCCCAAGTGTCGCCACAAAAACCGGTCCTGTGCGTCTCGCATCCATCAGCTACCCCTGACCCTCACCAGGTCATAGGTCCACCTTCCTGATTTGATGACGCAAGAAAACTGCAAGCATTGAAACATTCCCATTGCGCTTTACACATAACAAAAGAGATTACGTAGATTGCGTAGGTCAAAATTTATCATTACATAATATTAAATGTCAACACGCATTCCTTCGTGTGGCAGCCATTTTTTTTTTGTGTTGTCTGTGGTGCGCAAAGATAATAATTTTATCTTTGTGCGCGCCACTATTGGTTGCCAAACAACGTCTGCGCAACAGTCCTCAATTTTATCACTTGTTTTTATTTATTCGTTTATTTAATTATTATAGCTTTTTATGTGAGACGTATTGTATTTATCTCATTATTTTTACTTTCTATACTGCTCCAATCGACGTCAAACCGTCAACGCCGGCTGTCACTGAAAACTAGCGCTGTGGCTCTGTCTCACACACGAGTCCCGGCAATAAGCTGAGAGATGGCCATTTTGCGCAGATTTGACGCATATCTTCCTAATTTTTCATATAAAAGTATAATTGTAATTTTAGTATATTTTTGGTATGCGTCATATTGACCGCAAATAAACTCTTTTTCTTTCTTTTCTTTTCTTTCTTTTCTTTATGTGTCTTTTAGCACAAACATAGTAGTTATGCATAAAATAATGTTCAATGTCCAAACCATAATATTTTTTAGTGCAGAACACGTAAGAATACGTTGCACCACTCATGGTTCAAAATCACTAGACATCTTTCATGGCGCTTTTTTATAAAATAACGAATAGGTTTTTGACTTGTCAAATATTGCGCCTAAAGGTAACCTAAAAAAGCTAACAGTAGTTTTATAAAATTAAAAAATAGGGTTAAAAAACGATCAAATTGTTGGAGAAACAGAGATGTTATACGCTTTTGAAGTTATAATTCTATCCTTGTCACATAAAATTTCGTTTTAGTGCCGAAATATCGGAAACTCGAAAATAAAAAGGTACATAGTAGCAATCCCGTAATTAACTATTCTAAAATATGGTTTGTACTGGATGACTTCAATTCAATATGGCGGGACTTGTAAGTGACGTCACACGCCATAAGTACTATTTCTGTCTATAGCAGACTAGCTTTTGCCCGCAATTTCGTACGCGCATATCCCGAGAAATTTTAACCAATGGAATTGCATAAAACTCCGCACCACGTGACTCGCTGACATTTCGACTGACATGATTGGTTGATATTCCTCCGTTTCTCCGCTCCTCTGCCTCAGTCCGCGCAAATAGGCACACTTAGTGCTCCCTAGACTGCTCAAGAAACCTACATGCCACATTTCAGCTCTCGACGATCAATACTTTCGGTTGTACGTTCTGTCAGACACTCAATGAGTCGGAACCGGAAGAATTATATATGAATTGATTTTAAAACAATTTAAAAATGGCAATAGTATTTTTTTTTTCAAATTTTTATCAAAATGTTTAAAGAGAGTTACATTTGTTAGTTTACGAATTATATACAATAGGCTCATAGAATAGGGAATATGCACGCGATTTTTTTATTTATAAAATGAATTACTTATAAGCTCCAGTAAACATTTTTTAAAGAAAATATTTTTTAAATATCTTCATCAGCGATGAAGTTATAACGCTTCAAAGATTACTTTTAGAACGAGAAGTCCGACATGGAATTTGACGTCACATTACGTGACGTCTATACATCTGCCATAGAAAACAGCGTTTTCGCGAGAGGGACAGTTTAAAATAATTATATCTCGTTTGTTTTTCGAGCAATTTTGATTCTATTTCCACTGTTAGTAATATATTTTTGTATATTTTTAGATAATAAATATTTTTTTTGTGCATATTCCCTATTGTAAATTTATTAAAAAAAACCTTTCAAATACTCTATTCTCTATCCGTACATACTGATAGTGTTTTGTTTTCCTTCAGTTTCCTTTCACGGAGTAGGCAGTACGAGTAGAAGTAATTTTATCTGAAGGAGTGTGTAGCTCTCGGGGAACGAAGACATAATTAACTCAAGATAAATATATTTTATCAAATACTGAGAGGGATGTTGTTTCACGTGCTGGCTTCAGTAAATACTACAGTTGAGGAGACTCCTCTTGTGCTCGTGTAACCTTCTTATATTTTTAATAAAATACTTTTTACACAGAAAATTTAATAAGAATTGGTGTACAGTCTTATACTGTACATGTTTTGCTGACGCGGTGGCTCGCACCCGACGTGCGTCACTTTATTACTATTAGTAAACATACATAACAATAAATGAGTGAGTGCAATTACTGCTACGTGGTGACTAACATTAGAGAAAGGAATCGTCAACAGTTTCTTTGTAAACACTATTTACACGTAATAAACCCTACGGAAACTTAAGTGATCTTTTCTCTCTACGCGCTCCATCCTCAACGAGAACAACTCTGCAAGTGTACGAACCGTACAATTGGTTTATTTCAACGGCTAGGTTCTTTCGTACATAACGTGATAATTATTATGAAATTCTAGCGGTCCCCCCGGCTTCGCTCCCGTCAACTGTAACTGTTTTTGTATAAGAACCATCTCTTGACATTAACAAACACAACAAAAAAAGAATTAGCAAAATCGGTCTAGGCGTTCACGCGTGATGCCGTGTCCAAGGGAAATAGGGATTCATTTTATATATAAGATATACTAGCTATCCCCCGCGGCTTTGCCCCCGCAATTTTTTTTTCTTTCATAAGAACCTTCTCCTGGGAATAACCAAACACAACAAAAAAGAATTAGCAAAATCAGTCTAGGCGTTCACGCGTGATGCCGTGTCCAAGAGAAATTGGGATTCATTTTATATATAAGATATACTAGCTGTCCCCCGCGGCTTCGCTCCCATTTTTTTTTTGTATAAGTACCTTTTCCTGACAGTAACAAACACAACAAAAAAAGAATTAGCGAAATCGACACAGCCCTTCACGCGTGATGCGATGACCAAAGGAAATAGAAATTAATTTTTAGAAAAACAGATGTCTATACTAATATTATAAAGAGGTAACATTTGTTTGTAAGTTTGTATGTAAGGAGTAATCTCAGGAACTACTGGTCCGATTTGAAAAATTCTTTCAGTATTAGATAGCCCATTTATCGAGGAAGGCTATAGGCTATATATCATCACACTAAGACAAATAGAAGCCGAGCATTAACGGAAAATGTGACGCAGACGAAATTGCATGGGTCAGCTAGTAGAAGATATATTGGTTAGCTTTTGCTTATGACTTCATTCAAACATATCCCATTTATTCCCGTTTCCATAAGAATTTCGGGAAATCCTCTATAAGTGCTCTGCCACACTCCCTAAAGAATTCTACATGCCAATTATCAGATTTCTACGACCAGTAGTTTCAGCTGAGCATTGCCTTTCAGTCACTCAATCACTCAGTCACTGAGTAAAGGAAGAAGTTTATAATAAGGATACGATAACTTTTATTGTGGGACAAACACCAAAACCGCGAAAAAACTATCGACCACCTGATACACTCACGTGCGCATAACTCTATAAAATGTACTGTACAGATGTTATTGTTTCGCGATTTCGCGGCTTGTCTCTTACGCGGTGTCCTGCGTGAGCGACGAATACGACGACGCGACGTTGCTATACGCGACAAATGTCCTACGTGATTTTGGTTTACTTCTCGTCTCATGGAGAAGTACAGTACAATTTTGCTTGAAAGTTAAAAATAAACGATTCCTATAATGTTTCTGTTTTTTTGTCCGACAACAATCTTTGCTCACACACTGCGGCGATCAACGCTTCTGAATCAACCATTACGTAGTTCGTGGTGTCGCATCTGGTCGCCCTCAAAACAAGTCCGCGTTACGTCGCGTCTCGCCGCAGACTGTCATATAGGCCGCATGTAGGGTATGCCGTTGAGATGATCGCGTCCGTCGCGTTCGCAGCGTCGCGTAGCGTTCGTCGCTCAAGCAGGACACCGCGTTAGAAAAAGTTGTACATAATGATGAGTACAACGACCTCTTTATTCTGTATGAAGTTGTGTAATTCTAAAACAAACACATAATTCCGTTCATCAACACCGACGCAGGCATCAAAGCCAACTAATACTTCACTAACCCAACTCCCAAGAGAAGAATAATCCGTCCAACTTCCAAAGAACATTCATCACAACCCAACACAAAAAACTTTGTTCCTCAAGAAACACACAAACACAAGACTACAACAGTCATCTCTTATAATCAGACTCGTAAATGGAAATTGAACAAACAAAACGACTTAATAATAAGGCTTACTGCCCTACTTCCCCATATAACGAGGAGAAAGCATAGGAACATAAATCACAAGGGTAAAGAAAGCCCCTACAAAAGATTCCAAGTAGATTCCACCATGGATTTGTCATGACAGACAACCAGTAACAAAAGTTTAGTGTTTTATTGGAAAACTGGAAACGTTTTTCACTACAACTGGCTTATTTGTGGTGAAACTTATGCGGACGTTCGTCACGTAATATACGAATGTGATTTTAACGTGATATGAGAATGGGATTTGAGAGTTTTGAGTTATATATACTTGAAATTATTATAAACTAGCTGTCCCTCGTGGCTTCACTCCCGTTAACTGGCTACCCTAGCTACCCATTTTTTTTTTGGTTTTGAACCTTCCCTGTATTCTGGCGAATTAAACGAAAAAGAATTATTCAACTCGGTTCAGCCGTTCTCGATTTTTAGCGAGACTAACGAACGATTTTATTCATTTTTATATATAAGAAGAAGAATAAGAAGATTAGCTATTGCCCGCGATTTCGTACGCACATATTCCATTTTTCCTGTTCCCGTAAGAATTTCCGGAATAAGTTATACATATAAACCATCCTCTGAAATTATAATAATATAATAATAATAATATCCTTGGACATTTCACACAACGCCATATAGTCCCAAGCTAAGCAACATAATGCTTGTGTTATGGTAACAAGATGGCTGATAAACTACTTATATACATTTTTTTTTTGTAAATACATACATATTATAGATAGAAAAACACCCAGACTCGGAACAAATACATGTAGGTCGTACAAATATTTGTTCCGTGCGGGAATCGAACCCGCGACATGCTGCGCAGCAGTCAATCGCTCAACCACTGCGCCAACCGTGTCGTCGAAATTACTCTATCTCTTGCTGAAAACGGCATTAAAATCCATTCTACGTCTGTCTGTTCGTTACCTAACAAAAAAACAGATAATGATGTGATGTGTGTGTGTGTGTGTGTGTGTGTGTGTGTGTGTGTGTGTGTGTGATGATGTATATAAGTGATGTGTTGTAATAATGAAACTTAACATGAGGGTAGTCCATGTCCGGGATTACGGTATGAGACTATTTTTATCCCAAAAGTATGTTCCCGTAGAATAAATTGCTACTACCAAGCGGGCGTAGCTGCTGTCAGAAGCTAACTTGGTTATAAAAAACTGTATATGAAAGAATATGACGTCTCTAAAAAAGTTTTATAATAAACATGAAATATAAAAGCATACAGTTAAACCAAGTGGGTCATAATTTTCACTATAAAATTGGAAAATTACTCCCAAAATACGCCATTTTAAACACACACGCCAAGTAAATTACACATAAAAGAAAAACCTATAATCACGAACATTCTCAATTATAGTTTATTTAAGTAGATAATATCATAAATCTTTATAAATAAAAATCAATTGCCAGATGTACACCGAGCATCACATGAGAACGACTCGACAGATTGCGCTGCTTTTTTTATTGTGTTCCTAATTATCAGGATAAGATTTGCAAGCAAGAGTTTAATTTTGTTAATCCAACAGGACTTGAATTTTAATACACCCTTGGTAAGCCGGGTAGACTATTTTCTATTTCTTTTTTTTTATCGTGCCTAGAGGTTGTTTATGTCCCGGAGTCGCGGGACTATTATAAAGAGATACCGTGGCTCCAGAACACAAAGGACACTGAAGGAAGATGGATGGGTTTGGTCAGTAGAAGTCTGACACTCCCTCTCGCTCCGCCCAGAGCGGGAGAAGTCATTTGATGATTTCCCATCACCACAAAAAAAAAGGTAGTTTATGTCGGGTACATTAGGTGGGCCGCCTTTGTAAAACGACTAAAATTGCAACGTTTATGTTTTACATATATTTGTTTTGCTGGCAGTAAATAAATACGTCTACCGTGGACAAGCCTGCAGCTTGCTCAGTGGCCTCTATAATTTAGTTCTGCGTTGAGATATCATCTGTTGAATTATATGGCTCTGCTAGCTCGAGCTGTCTGGTGCAGAATGTGAGCCTATCTAGTACGTATTATAATAATATTATTAGTGTCTAGATGAAAGTGGAGTAAATGTCGTCAGAAAAGTTATATGAGCGTGTATTCCGTCCACTAGCGCATTATAGATACATTTCTTCAGTACACTACAGAGCGGTTTTTTATCTACGTGTCATAAATTTACCACAATTAATAAAAAACGATTGGCGGCGCTAGTGGACGGAATACACACTCTTAAGTATGAATTTGGATGTACAAACAGAAGGAAAAGATTGGTCTTTTTCTGCTTTTTACATGGGACGGATAAAAAGCAGAAAAAGACCAATCTTTTCCTTCTGTTTAAGTAATAGTTTTCGGAATAAGTTTTCTTTAGATATAATGACCTTTGGTTGTCACCCAATTTTCAGCCATGTAATCTCCCAGAGTCAGTCCATAGTTTCACCAATGACACAATGGAAAGACTAAGAGATTACTCTCTCAGTTAAAATTGGGTGACAACCAAAGGTCATTATATTTAAGGAAAACCTATTGCGCCTAATCCAAATAAATTGTGATAAGGGCAAGATAACGATGATGGTTTTTATAATGTCTACATGAATGTATGTATTTTGATGCCTGTCGTGATTCTTGCCGTCTGATTTTATTCGTGCCGGTCATTTTTTAAAACGACTAGGTTGTAGCAATATACTGGTGCTTGATATTTATTATTATTAGGTTTATAAGTTACTACGTGGTCAAAAGACCACGAAAGGGAGCTTATGGACCAGTAAAACCTTTGCAGTAAGGACCAATTAAAACATTTAACTATTGGAAGGTAAAAACGGAGTGTCCAGGTAATACATAATTACCAAAGCTTGGTAAAGAAAAACAAAAAGCAGACAAATTAATTGCCTTTTTAAATCCCTACTACCAACCAAATAAATCCTACTTAGCTCTGATTAAATCAGGTCTCTGGGGGTATCGATCGGACATTTTAACAGAACAAAGTTATCTAAAACTAAAATGCGGTCTGATTCAAAGCTTGGAGATACACAAATCGGATTTGCGACCGCTTGCGTGTACAGTAAGAATGGAGAGTATAAAAAAACAAATACTAAAGAATAAAAGGCTCAAGCTGTGCAAAGGCAGGACGGGTTGTTGTAAGTAGCTGTTTATTGGAAAGCGTACAGCGTTTTATTTGTTATGTAAATTAATATAAATAGAATTGAAAATGGAAAAACACTTAAACCGTGTACTCAAGAACAAAGATAATCGTTTGAACTCTCGATGAATGCTGACGCGCTTTTAATTTGATCGATTGATTTGAATTTATAAGTTAAAAAAAGACCTTATTTTAAAATGTAAACTAACACAATCCCAACACTTTAAATAAGCTAAATCTCCTCTCTTAGCTTTCGGTTCTATTAAGGCACATTTTTTTAACACTACGGAAAAAAAGACTGATTTTACTATGTAAAGTTATTAGTTAATACAATCGATTTTGAAATTAAAGTTACTCAGTCCCCCATGTAAAATATAGTACTGTAAATTTTATATTTATCTTAAAAACGGACATTTGCAACGCCTAATTACTAAGAAAATCTATACAAAATAATGCACGAGTTAGTTGCTAAAGTGCCAGATAACAATCACGCTTGTAAGTTTTTGCCTATGTATAAATTTAATTGCCCTAACTGAAACTAAAAATTAAAATGTTCTTTTTTTTCAAAGATAGGAAACGCAACAAGTCTTTTCAAGCCATGTTTCTGCGCTTCTTTTAATTCATCTTAAGAAAAAAAAAAACAAAAAACGTGAAGGTACTTTCTTGAATTACCATTTAAGAATGAAAAGATAACCCCATAAACTAGAAGAAGACCCCATAATTTTTTTCCACCTGGATAAACACATCTTAGGAATGGTTCCGATAAAAATCCCTCTTGCATAAAGAATCTTACGCTCTCTTGAACCAATAAGATTTCAAACATATCCCATTTATTCCCGTTTCCATAAGAATTTCGGGAAATCCTCTATAAGTGCTCTGCCACACTCCCTAAAGAATTCTACATGCCAATTATCAGATTTCTACGACCAGTAGTTTCAGCTGAGCATTGCCTTTCAGTCACTCAATCACTCAGTCACTGAGTAAAGGAAGAAGTTTATAATAAGGATACGATAACTTTTATTGTGGGACAAACACCAAAACCGCGAAAAAACTATCGACCACCTGATACACTCACGTGCGCATAACTCTATAAAATGTACTGTACAGATGTTATTGTTTCGCGATTTCGCGGCTTGTCTCTTACGCGGTGTCCTGCGTGAGCGACGAATACGACGACGCGACGTTGCTATACGCGACAAATGTCCTACGTGATTTTGGTTTACTTCTCGTCTCATGGAGAAGTACAGTACAATTTTGCTTGAAAGTTAAAAATAAACGATTCCTATAATGTTTCTGTTTTTTTGTCCGACAACAATCTTTGCTCACACACTGCGGCGATCAACGCTTCTGAATCAACCATTACGTAGTTCGTGGTGTCGCATCTGGTCGCCCTCAAAACAAGTCCGCGTTACGTCGCGTCTCGCCGCAGACTGTCATATAGGCCGCATGTAGGGTATGCCGTTGAGATGATCGCGTCCGTCGCGTTCGCAGCGTCGCGTAGCGTTCGTCGCTCAAGCAGGACACCGCGTTAGAAAAAGTTGTACATAATGATGAGTACAACGACCTCTTTATTCTGTATGAAGTTGTGTAATTCTAAAACAAACACATAATTCCGTTCATCAACACCGACGCAGGCATCAAAGCCAACTAATACTTCACTAACCCAACTCCCAAGAGAAGAATAATCCGTCCAACTTCCAAAGAACATTCATCACAACCCAACACAAAAAACTTTGTTCCTCAAGAAACACACAAACACAAGACTACAACAGTCATCTCTTATAATCAGACTCGTAAATGGAAATTGAACAAACAAAACGACTTAATAATAAGGCTTACTGCCCTACTTCCCCATATAACGAGGAGAAAGCATAGGAACATAAATCACAAGGGTAAAGAAAGCCCCTACAAAAGATTCCAAGTAGATTCCACCATGGATTTGTCATGACAGACAACCAGTAACAAAAGTTTAGTGTTTTATTGGAAAACTGGAAACGTTTTTCACTACAACTGGCTTATTTGTGGTGAAACTTATGCGGACGTTCGTCACGTAATATACGAATGTGATTTTAACGTGATATGAGAATGGGATTTGAGAGTTTTGAGTTATATATACTTGAAATTATTATAAACTAGCTGTCCCTCGTGGCTTCACTCCCGTTAACTGGCTACCCTAGCTACCCATTTTTTTTTTGGTTTTGAACCTTCCCTGTATTCTGGCGAATTAAACGAAAAAGAATTATTCAACTCGGTTCAGCCGTTCTCGATTTTTAGCGAGACTAACGAACGATTTTATTCATTTTTATATATAAGAAGAAGAATAAGAAGATTAGCTATTGCCCGCGATTTCGTACGCACATATTCCATTTTTCCTGTTCCCGTAAGAATTTCCGGAATAAGTTATACATATAAACCATCCTCTGAAATTATAATAATATAATAATAATAATATCCTTGGACATTTCACACAACGCCATATAGTCCCAAGCTAAGCAACATAATGCTTGTGTTATGGTAACAAGATGGCTGATAAACTACTTATATACATTTTTTTTTTGTAAATACATACATATTATAGATAGAAAAACACCCAGACTCGGAACAAATACATGTAGGTCGTACAAATATTTGTTCCGTGCGGGAATCGAACCCGCGACATGCTGCGCAGCAGTCAATCGCTCAACCACTGCGCCAACCGTGTCGTCGAAATTACTCTATCTCTTGCTGAAAACGGCATTAAAATCCATTCTACGTCTGTCTGTTCGTTACCTAACAAAAAAACAGATAATGATGTGATGTGTGTGTGTGTGTGTGTGTGTGTGTGTGTGTGTGTGTGTGTGTGATGATGTATATAAGTGATGTGTTGTAATAATGAAACTTAACATGAGGGTAGTCCATGTCCGGGATTACGGTATGAGACTATTTTTATCCCAAAAGTATGTTCCCGTAGAATAAATTGCTACTACCAAGCGGGCGTAGCTGCTGTCAGAAGCTAACTTGGTTATAAAAAACTGTATATGAAAGAATATGACGTCTCTAAAAAAGTTTTATAATAAACATGAAATATAAAAGCATACAGTTAAACCAAGTGGGTCATAATTTTCACTATAAAATTGGAAAATTACTCCCAAAATACGCCATTTTAAACACACACGCCAAGTAAATTACACATAAAAGAAAAACCTATAATCACGAACATTCTCAATTATAGTTTATTTAAGTAGATAATATCATAAATCTTTATAAATAAAAATCAATTGCCAGATGTACACCGAGCATCACATGAGAACGACTCGACAGATTGCGCTGCTTTTTTTATTGTGTTCCTAATTATCAGGATAAGATTTGCAAGCAAGAGTTTAATTTTGTTAATCCAACAGGACTTGAATTTTAATACACCCTTGGTAAGCCGGGTAGACTATTTTCTATTTCTTTTTTTTTATCGTGCCTAGAGGTTGTTTATGTCCCGGAGTCGCGGGACTATTATAAAGAGATACCGTGGCTCCAGAACACAAAGGACACTGAAGGAAGATGGATGGGTTTGGTCAGTAGAAGTCTGACACTCCCTCTCGCTCCGCCCAGAGCGGGAGAAGTCATTTGATGATTTCCCATCACCACAAAAAAAAAGGTAGTTTATGTCGGGTACATTAGGTGGGCCGCCTTTGTAAAACGACTAAAATTGCAACGTTTATGTTTTACATATATTTGTTTTGCTGGCAGTAAATAAATACGTCTACCGTGGACAAGCCTGCAGCTTGCTCAGTGGCCTCTATAATTTAGTTCTGCGTTGAGATATCATCTGTTGAATTATATGGCTCTGCTAGCTCGAGCTGTCTGGTGCAGAATGTGAGCCTATCTAGTACGTATTATAATAATATTATTAGTGTCTAGATGAAAGTGGAGTAAATGTCGTCAGAAAAGTTATATGAGCGTGTATTCCGTCCACTAGCGCATTATAGATACATTTCTTCAGTACACTACAGAGCGGTTTTTTATCTACGTGTCATTAATTTACCACAATTAATAAAAAACGATTGGCGGCGCTAGTGGACGGAATACACACTCTTAAGTATGAATTTGGATGTACAAACAGAAGGAAAAGATTGGTCTTTTTCTGCTTTTTACATGGGACGGATAAAAAGCAGAAAAAGACCAATCTTTTCCTTCTGTTTAAGTAATAGTTTTCGGAATAAGTTTTCTTTAGATATAATGACCTTTGGTTGTCACCCAATTTTCAGCCATGTAATCTCCCAGAGTCAGTCCATAGTTTCACCAATGACACAATGGAAAGACTAAGAGATTACTCTCTCAGTTAAAATTGGGTGACAACCAAAGGTCATTATATTTAAGGAAAACCTATTGCGCCTAATCCAAATAAATTGTGATAAGGGCAAGATAACGATGATGGTTTTTATAATGTCTACATGAATGTATGTATTTTGATGCCTGTCGTGATTCTTGCCGTCTGATTTTATTCGTGCCGGTCATTTTTTAAAACGACTAGGTTGTAGCAATATACTGGTGCTTGATATTTATTATTATTAGGTTTATAAGTTACTACGTGGTCAAAAGACCACGAAAGGGAGCTTATGGACCAGTAAAACCTTTGCAGTAAGGACCAATTAAAACATTTAACTATTGGAAGGTAAAAACGGAGTGTCCAGGTAATACATAATTACCAAAGCTTGGTAAAGAAAAACAAAAAGCAGACAAATTAATTGCCTTTTTAAATCCCTACTACCAACCAAATAAATCCTACTTAGCTCTGATTAAATCAGGTCTCTGGGGGTATCGATCGGACATTTTAACAGAACAAAGTTATCTAAAACTAAAATGCGGTCTGATTCAAAGCTTGGAGATACACAAATCGGATTTGCGACCGCTTGCGTGTACAGTAAGAATGGAGAGTATAAAAAAACAAATACTAAAGAATAAAAGGCTCAAGCTGTGCAAAGGCAGGACGGGTTGTTGTAAGTAGCTGTTTATTGGAAAGCGTACAGCGTTTTATTTGTTATGTAAATTAATATAAATAGAATTGAAAATGGAAAAACACTTAAACCGTGTACTCAAGAACAAAGATAATCGTTTGAACTCTCGATGAATGCTGACGCGCTTTTAATTTGATCGATTGATTTGAATTTATAAGTTAAAAAAAGACCTTATTTTAAAATGTAAACTAACACAATCCCAACACTTTAAATAAGCTAAATCTCCTCTCTTAGCTTTCGGTTCTATTAAGGCACATTTTTTTAACACTACGGAAAAAAAGACTGATTTTACTATGTAAAGTTATTAGTTAATACAATCGATTTTGAAATTAAAGTTACTCAGTCCCCCATGTAAAATATAGTACTGTAAATTTTATATTTATCTTAAAAACGGACATTTGCAACGCCTAATTACTAAGAAAATCTATACAAAATAATGCACGAGTTAGTTGCTAAAGTGCCAGATAACAATCACGCTTGTAAGTTTTTGCCTATGTATAAATTTAATTGCCCTAACTGAAACTAAAAATTAAAATGTTCTTTTTTTTCAAAGATAGGAAACGCAACAAGTCTTTTCAAGCCATGTTTCTGCGCTTCTTTTAATTCATCTTAAGAAAAAAAAAAACAAAAAACGTGAAGGTACTTTCTTGAATTACCATTTAAGAATGAAAAGATAACCCCATAAACTAGAAGAAGACCCCATAATTTTTTTCCACCTGGATAAACACATCTTAGGAATGGTTCCGATAAAAATCCCTCTTGCATAAAGAATCTTACGCTCTCTTGAACCAATAAGATTTCAAACATATCCCATTTATTCCCGTTTCCATAAGAATTTCGGGAAATCCTCTATAAGTGCTCTGCCACACTCCCTAAAGAATTCTACATGCCAATTATCAGATTTCTACGACCAGTAGTTTCAGCTGAGCATTGCCTTTCAGTCACTCAATCACTCAGTCACTGAGTAAAGGAAGAAGTTTATAATAAGGATACGATAACTTTTATTGTGGGACAAACACCAAAACCGCGAAAAAACTATCGACCACCTGATACACTCACGTGCGCATAACTCTATAAAATGTACTGTACAGATGTTATTGTTTCGCGATTTCGCGGCTTGTCTCTTACGCGGTGTCCTGCGTGAGCGACGAATACGACGACGCGACGTTGCTATACGCGACAAATGTCCTACGTGATTTTGGTTTACTTCTCGTCTCATGGAGAAGTACAGTACAATTTTGCTTGAAAGTTAAAAATAAACGATTCCTATAATGTTTCTGTTTTTTTGTCCGACAACAATCTTTGCTCACACACTGCGGCGATCAACGCTTCTGAATCAACCATTACGTAGTTCGTGGTGTCGCATCTGGTCGCCCTCAAAACAAGTCCGCGTTACGTCGCGTCTCGCCGCAGACTGTCATATAGGCCGCATGTAGGGTATGCCGTTGAGATGATCGCGTTCGTCGCATTCGCAGCGTCGCGTAGCGTTCGTCGCTCACGCAGGACACCGCGTTAGAAAAAGTTGTACATAATGATGAGCACAACGACCTCTTTATTCTGTATGAAGTTGAGTTATTCTAAAACAAACACATAATTACGTTCATCAACACCGACGCAGGCATCAAAGCCAACTAATACTTCACTAACCCAACTCCCAAGAGAAGAATAATCCGTCCAACTTCCAAAGAACATTCATCGCAACCCAACACAAAAACTTTGTTCCTCAAGAAACACACAAACACAAGACTACAACAGTCATCTCTTATAATCAGACTCGTAAATGGAAATTGAACAAACAAAACGACTTAATAATAAGGCTTACTGCCCTACTTCCCCATAATATAAACGAAGAGAAAGCATAGGAACATAAATCACAAGGGTAAAGAAAGCCCCTACAAAAGATTCCAAGTAGATTCCACCATGGATTTGTCATGACAGACAACCAGTAACAAAAGTTTAGTGTTTTATTGGAAAACTGGAAACGTTTTTCACTACAACTGGCTTATTTGTGGTGTAACTTATGTGGACGTTCGTCATATACGAATGTGATTTTAACGTGATATGAGAATGGGACTTGAGAGTTTTGAGTTATATATACTTGAAATAATTATAAACTAGCTGTCCCTCGTGGCTTCGCTCCCGTCAACTGGCTACCCTAGCTACCCATTTTTTTTACTTTTAAACCTTCCTGTATTCTGGCAAATTAAACGAAAAAGAATTATTCAACTCGGTCCAGCCGTTTTCGAGTTTTAGCGAGACTAACGAACATTTTTATTCATTTTTATAAATAAGCTGAAGAAAATTAGCTATTGCCCGCGACTTCGAACGCACATATTCCATTTTTCCTGTTCCCGTAAGAATTTCCGGAATAAATTATACATATAAACCTTCCTCTTAAATCACTCTATCTCTTGCTCTTGCATTAAAATCCATTGAAAAGTTTAAAAGATAGAGATGAAGCAAACAGACAGCGGCAGCGACGTCATTTTATACTATGTAAAGATAAAGATGTGAAAGTAGCTACGTCTGCCTGTTCGTTACCTAACGAAAAGACAGACAATGATGTGATGTGTGTGTGTGTGTGTGTGTGTGTGTGTGTGTTTGATGATGTGTGTGAGTGATGTCTTGTATTAATGAAACTTGGTATAAGGGTAAACCATGTCCGGGATTACGGTATGAGACTATTTTTATCCCGAAAGTATGTTCCCGTAGAATAAATTGCAACTCCCAAGCGGGCGTAGCCGCTGTCAGAAGCTAACTTGATTATAAAAAACTGTATATGAAAGAATATGACGTCTCTAAAAAAGTTTTATAATAAACATGAAATATAAAAGCATACAGTTAAACAATATAATTTTAAAGTGGGTCATAATTTTCACTATAAAATTGGAAAATTACTCCCACAATATGCCATTTTAAACTAAAAAGATTAAACTTCACATAAAAGAAAAACCTATAATCACGAACATTCTCAATTATAGTTTATTTACGTAAATCTTTATAAATAAAAATCAATTGCCAGATGTACACCGAGAATCACATGAGAACGACTCGATCTATTGCGCTCCTTTTTTTATTGTGTTCCTAATTATCAGGATAAGATTTGCAAGCAAGAGTTTAATTTTGTTAATCCAACAGGACTTGAATTTTATTACACCCTTGCTAAGCCGGGTAGACTATTTTCTATTTCTTTTTTTTTTTCGTGCCCAGAGGTTGTTTATGTCCCGGAGTCGCGGGACTATTATAAAGAGATACCGTGGCTCCAGAACACAAAGGACACTGAAGGAAGATGGATGGGTTTGGTCAGTAGAAGTCTGACACTCCCTCTCGCTCCGCCCAGAGCGGGAGAAGTCATTTGATGAATTTCCATCACTACAAAAAAAAAGGTAGTTTATGTCGGGTACATTAGGTGGGCCGCCTTTGTAAAACGCCTAAAGTTCAACGTATATGTTTTACATATATTTGTTTCGCTGGCAGTAAATAAATACGACTACCGTGGACAAGCCTGCAGCTTGCTCAGTGGCCTCTATAATTTAGTTCTGCGTTGAGATATCGTCTGTTGAATTATATGGCTCTGCTAGCTCGAGCTGTCTGGTGCAGAATGTGAGCCTCTCTAGTACGTATTATAATAATATTATAATAATATTATTATTATTAGTGTCTAGATTAAAGGGGAGTAAATGTCGTGAGGAAAGTTTTAAGTATTTTTACTTGATATGGGTTTGCTGTTGACTCTAGTCTTGGTCAGAGATGACAGTGACAATGTCTACGATGGAGCAAGCTTACCCAGAAGTAGTTTGTTCACTCTAACTTTGAAAAGATTAGGGTTGTAAGCATTCGGAAATACAGACGCAGGCATTCCACTCCTTTGCTGTGCGCATTATGAAAGACGCTTGGAAGCGCTTAGTGCGAGTTGGTGGAATAGCAACAAGATAGGGATGGCAAGTTGCAGTGCGTCTGGATGTCCGATGGTAGAAAGGGGCTGATGGGATGAGGTCGTGAAGTTCCTAGGCACACTATCCGAAGTACAATCTGTAGAAGACCGACAAGCAGGCAACCTTGCGGCGATGAGCCAAGCTGTGTAGCTTGGCATCCACCAGTTTTACGTCGCCAATGAGCCTCTTAGCTCTATTTGGATGTACAAACAGAAGGAAAAGATTGGTCTTTTTCTGCTTTTTATCCATCCCACGTAGGTAATCTCTCAGTCTTTCCATTGTGTCATTGGTGAAACTATGGACAGACTCTGGGAGATTACATGGCTGGAAATTGGATGACAACAAAAGGTCATTGTATTCACAGAAGACCTATTGCACCTATTTCAAATAAATTGTGATGCCTCATCACAATTTATTTGAAATAGGCGCAATAACAATAGGTGACAACAAAAAAAGGTCATTGTATATACAGAAGACCTATTGTGCCTAAATTGTGATCATCACAATTTATTTGAAATAGCCAAGATAACGATGATGATTTTTATAGATAATGTCTACATGAATGGATGTATTTTGATGCCTGTCGTGATTCTTGCCGTCTGATTTTATTCGTGCCGGTCATTTTTTAAAACGACTAGGTTGTAGCAATATACTGGTGCTTGATATTTATTATTATTAGGTTTCTGATTATATAAGTTCCTACGTGGTCAAAAGACCACGAAAGGGAGCTTATGGACCAGTAAAGGACCAATTAAAACATTTAACTATTGGAAGGTAAAAACGGAGTGTCCAGGTAATACATAATTACCAAAGCTTGGTAAAGAAAAACAAAAAGCAGACAAATTAATTGCCTTTTTAAATCCCTACTACCAACCAAATAAATCCTACTTAGCTCTGATTAAATCAGGTCTCTGGGGGTATCGATCGGACATTTTAACAGAACAAAGTTATCTAAAACTAAAATGTGGTCTGATTCAAAGCTTGGAGATACACAAATCGGATTTGCGACCGCTTGCATGTACAGTAAGAATGGAGAGTATAAAAAAACAAATACTAAAGAATAAAAGGCTCAAGCTGTGCAAAGGCAGGACGGTTTGTTGTAAGTAGCTGTTTATTGGAAAGCGTACAGCGTTTTATTTGTTATGTAAATTAATATAAATAGAATTGAAAATGGAAAAACACTTAAACCATGTACTCAAGAACGAAGATAATCGTTTGAATTCTCGATGAATGCTAACGCGCTTTTAATTTGATCGATTGATTTGAATTTATATGTTCAAAAAAGACCTCATTTTAAAATGTAAACTAACACAATCCCAACACTTTAAATAAGCTAAATCTCCTCTCTTAGCTTTCGGTTCTATCCATCAAGGCACATTTTATTTAAAACTACGAAAAAATAGACTGATTTCACAATGTAAGTTAATACAATCGATTTTGAAATTAAAGTTACTCAGTCCCCCATGTAAAATATAGTACTGTAAATTTTATATTTATCTTAAAAACGGACATTTGCAACGCCTAATTACTAAGAAAATCTATACAAAATAATGCACGAGTTAGTTGCTAAAGTGCCAGATAGCAATCACGCTTGTAAGTTTTTGCCTATGTATAAATTTAATTGCCCTAACTGAAACTAAAAATTAAAATGTTCTTTTTTTTCAAAGATAGGAAACGCAACAAGTCTTTTCAAGCCACGTTTCTGCGCTTCTTTTAATTCATCTTAAGAAAAAAAAAAAACAAAAAACGTGAAGGTACTTTCTTGAATTACCATTTAAGAATGAAAAGATAACCCCATAAACTAGAAGAAGACCCCATAATTTTTTTCCACCTGGATAAACACATCTTAGGAATGGTTCCGATAAAAATCCCTCTTGCATAAAGAATCTTACGCTCTCTTGAACCAATAAGATTTCACTGCGATCTTACGATAAGCAATATTCATCGAGGATTTTATGATATTTTGATATATTTCCATATTAGTTTCAAAGTAGAAAGTTCTGAGAAATTGGATTCAATATCAAGACGTAAAATTGTGATGATGTTATGATAAACCAGCGAAGTGCGAGTCGGGCTCTCATACGAAGGGTCCTCAAAAAATTGTCAAATCTCAAATAGTTTATTGCAATCCATAATGTACACATACAGGTGATAAAATCAATAATTAGAAACAAATTTAGACCCTGTGGGACACAGCAAAACTTTAAATAAGTAGGAGAAAGGAAGAGTGCTTTTAATAATTATTATTATTTTGTTTATTTATTTTATTTGTTAAATAAATCTTAGTATTTTCTGTCCAACTAGTAACTATTATTAAATATTTTATATTTATATCATCACACTAAGACAAATAGGAGCGGAGCATTAATGGAAAATGTGACGCAAACGAAGTTGCGCGGGTCAGCTAGTTTTTCATAAAGAGATTAAACATTCCGCAAACAATAGACAACTTCTCTCAAACCAACGTTCAAAGCTGTTACAATGACATTGACATAAACAGACACAAAACAGTAAAACTGTGCTGTTTAATAAACGTTTACAAAGCTGTAGGCTACCACACAGCGTCCGTACAACGAACAAACAAAGCTGTCTCGATTGTGAACAGTTCACGGGCAACCAAGCGGCTTACTTTGCTCCCTCCCAGCTTATTTTTGCATGAACTTGACGTCCAACATAACAAGCAAAATAAATAAAATAAGAAATTAACAGCTACTTAATTGTGTGCCTTTTTTCTGAAGGAGAAAATGTAGGGGCGGGAGCTGAAAAGAACTTATTTCTTTACAAAAAAATTTGCTGCCACTGTGATTTTTTCTGGTGCATTTTATGTAAATAGTTGAGATGGATTTTCTGCTTTTTTTTTAAAGTGGGGGATGAATATTTTTTTTACGCACAAAACGTTTTGGGAACACATTCATAGTGCGTACAGCAAAGGATTGTGTCTCCTGATAGCTACAAGCTGGGAGATTTTAAGTCAGTAGTGAACAGGTTACTTCTAGGCAAACGTGCTCCACCTTAGACTGCATCATCGCTGAACATCAGGTGATATCAAAAGTAAAAAAAAACCCTACCAAGATGTTTTTGTCATATTATTTCATTATTTTCTGCATAAAATCTTGTTCATATTACGAAATATCTGAGCAGCAAATAGGACATCATGAAAATTATGAAAAAATGACTGAATTCAGAACAAAAACACTTGCTTTACAAAACACAAAACCTTACAAAGACTTGAAATAAAACAGCCCTGAAATAATCCCCAACATTACTTTGGTACCATTGTCAATTTACGCCGTGTGTAAAATTTTCATATTCCATACGACGTAAACTTGTATTTGGCGACTGGAAAGGGCTGTCAGTAAATTTTTAGGGTTCTATTTGAGCCAAAATTGTGTGCTAGGTTTTATTTATTGTTTTTAATATCGGTTTTGGTACTTGCATAGTTTGGAATAGAGAAATATTTGGGTTATGGCATTATCGGTGGCCCCTTTTCCACCGATCATGTTATAACTCACCCACATTTATTATAAGGATATAGTTTTTAACCGACTTCCCAAAAAGGAGGAGGTTCTCAATTCGGTTGTGTTTTTTTATGTTTGTTACCTCATAACTCCGACCATTATGAACCGATTTGAAAAGTTTTATCTGAAAAAATACACTTGCAGATAGGTCCCATTAAAATTTTATCAAAATCGGTTACGAACTTTGGATTTTGAATCAAAATAGCTGGAATTCGTCTACTTGGATGATGGTTTTATGTCATCCAAGTAATCGAAATTGCGTATTTTGCTTTTCTGCGACTTTTCAGTGGTGTTGTCAGGTGTGGGGTACCACTGAAAAGTAAAAAATAAAAAACTTTTTCCAAAAAAATAGTAAGTAAAAAATAACTTTAATTTCGGAAGTCGGTGTCAAAATAACAAAACTAACAAAAACACCGACTTCCGAAACTAAAGTTATTTTTTACTTTGTAGTGTTTTTTTTTATTTGGAAGTCGTTTTATTTTTTTGTGAAAAGTTTTTTATTAGGGTTCAGTATCCAAAGGGTAACCAACGGAACCCTATTACTAAGCCTCCGCTGTCCGTCCGTCCGTTCATTCGTCTGTCCGTCCATCTATCGGTCAGCGTGCTGTATCTCAGGGCTCTTAATAGGTAGATTGTTGAAATTTTAGTCAGTATTTTTATTGCCACTATGATATAAATAAAATAAATTAAAATTTATGATACGTAACCCTTAGTGAGAGTCCGAAGGATTCAATCTAATCTAACTATGTAACTATCTAACCATCTAACTGTCTAACTAGCTATCTAACAATCTAACTATCCAAGTAATCTGACAATCTAATTATTTAACTATCTAACTGTCTAACTAACTAACTAATACTATTAATGCAAAAATTTAGAAGGATGTTTGTTAATCAATCACGCCAGAACGGCTGAACGGATCTGCATGAAATTTGGAAAAAATATAGAATATTCTGGTATAGCACTCAGTTTCTTTTTTATCCGGGAAGTATATTCCCTAGGGATCACGCGCGAAGCCGCTCGCAGAAGCTAGTTATCTGATCTAATATTATCAAATACCGACTGCTGCGCTGCGTGTCGCGGGTTCGATTCCCGCACGGAACAAATATTTGTAAGACCTACATGTATTTGTTCTGAGTCTGGGTGTTTTTCTATGTATAATATGTATGTATTTACAAAAAAAAAATGTATATAAGTAGTTTATCAGCCATCTCGTTACCATAACACAAGCATTAGGTTGCTTAGCTTGGGACTATATGGCGTTGTGTGAAATGTCCAAGGATATTATTATTATTTTTTTTTACTTTCTCGGAGACCCGGTCCTTTGGTAGGCGTACGAGGGGCCGAAACCAACTCGCAGAGGCCCCGTTAGACATTTCAAATGTAATGGGGCACCAACCGGCGATTATCCCTGTATGCACTGAAAGTATTCCCAAGGACAATCCCCGGTTGGAGCAGTACTATTGCAGAATATGGAAACAAAAAATGAAACGCTATGGGTTTGGGTGGCTTAGTGGAATGATAATCGTTTATTATAGAACTATTGGCCCCTGCCTGACCACTAACAATATACACGGCTTTTAAATGGCAGGGGGTGACTTGCACACTCAATGAATGGGCCCCCGAAAACGGTCGCTAGCACAAAGTGACGTAGCGCCAAGGGGGCAACATGGCCTGAGGTGCTAGAGGAGTGGAGAGGTATACCACGGCTATCAGGACAATCCCGGAAGTGCGGTCAAGATCCCTACCAGCATCTTACTGGATTATACATCCTTCTCCCGAGCACGTTTGCTCTAGCGAATCTCTACTCAGACCGGCCGATTAAGGCAAGAAAGAGGTGGGAGCTCTGTTCCTCGTCAGTTTTCACTCTGGCCAGCCAATAAAGGCAAGCCGTAGACGAGGAACAAGACTTCTCCCGGGAGATAAGGTTCGTGGGGTCGCTACTGCCCAACAGTTCGCCACAAAACTGCCTTGCGAATTGTATCTCTCTTTGTCTGGCCCCTCACCCTAGGTATGACCTAAGGTCCATCGGGACGCGCAAGCCCCACCACGACGTCAACGTAGAGATACTGCGGTAGGGTTACTTATTATTATTATTATTACTAGCTGACCCGTGCAAACTTCGTCTGCGTCACATTTTTCTTATGTGAAGCCTTAAGCACTCCTCAATTACTGGCTTACCCTAAAACAAAATATTTTTTCATTTCGGACCATTAGTTCCTGAAATAAGCGCGTTCAACCAAGCAAACAAACTTTACCTCAATATTAGTAGAATTTATTATTTTTAACATTGATAAAACAGGACCTACACGTTCTCTCTCAAAGTTATACAAGTAATAATAGTTCTGATCTTAAAACAATATAAAAAAAAACCATGAAAAGGGCATGTTTTCCATCCCTCCACCCCCGCACACCCCGCACCGCCGCATCACGGAGCAACAAGCTAATTTACTTTTCCACCCACGGTCGGTCGAATAACGTAATAAAATACCTATACGTGATTACGCCCCCTGGCTTTCCTCGTTTACTGTTATAGCAATCGAGTAGGTATATACTTTGCGGTCAAATATTCATAAACGTCGTACGAAGATTGGTTCATGTTATATTTTTAAAAGCTTGTATGTTTTTGTGGATACCCGAGCTGCTATGGATTATGTGTTTGTTTTTATTTTGCTTCTCATCACTTCCTGCCCTTATCCTATGTTACTTGGGGTCGGCGCAACACGTTTTTCTCTTCCACTCTACCCTATCAGCCGTCAAACTTTCACTAACTCCCTTTTCTTTCATATCGCTTCTCACACAATCCATCCATCTTTTCTTTGGCCTTCCTCTCCCTCTCCATCCATCCACATTTATGTTTGTGTATGTTTTATTATGCATGTATGTTTTATTTTGCCTTTATAGAGCGAAAATTTCAATCAAATCTAGACTTATAATATTAATCTAATGTTATAAAGCAGAAGAGTTTGTTTGTTTGGTTGAACGCGCTAATCTCAGGAACTACTGGTCCGATTTGAAAAATTCTTTCAGTGTTAGAGAGCCCATTTATCGAGGAAGGTTATAGGCAAAATATCATCACGCTAAGACAAATAGGAGCGGAGCAATATGGGGAAAATGTGACGCAGACGAAGTTGCGCGGGTCAGCTAGTTAATATTATAAAGCTGAAAAGTTTGTTTGCGTGAACGCGCAAATCTCAGGAACTTCTGGTCCGATTTGAAAATGTTTTTCAGTGTTAGATAGCCCATTTATTGAAGAAGGATATAGGCTATAAATCATCACGCTAAGACAAATAGGAGCCAAGCAATAATTGAAATTGTGACGCAGATGAAGTTGCGTGGGTCAGCTAGTAGTTTATGTAGTAGTTATTTCATTACATTAAAAATGTGCTTTCATTTAAGAGTGTATTATTGACAACGCCAGGTTTCTGTTCGTATTTATATCGTACTAATTAACGTTTTATACGGAACCATTTATGTCAAAATTTCATGGCAGACAAGCATTGCAGACTTCGTGATAACAACCACTCCACAGGTACAATAAAGTCATAAAGTCACTCAGTCCGCCCACCACAGGTCGATGCTTAAAAACCTTATTTTCATTAAAAGCCGGTCTGAATAACGGACTTATAAAAATCTGCTTTAAAAAGTAGCCACAAAATTTATAGCTACATCAATCCCGACGTTTTTTAAAAGGTTGTAAACGAAAAATTACTTTACTAATAAAATCTTCTATAAAATTTCTCTTTTCAAAGGAAAAATAGTTTAAAAATAAAACTGGACTAGAACACAACAACAATATTGATGTTTACTAGACGCCATTTTATTATTTAACTTTTGTTTTTATTTCATTACGTTCAGTTCGATTCGACCTATTAATGGTGTTGTATTTTCTATCGATGTATTTTTGGTAAAAACATGGAACAGAAAACAAAGTTGATGTAAGTACAATTTAATATTTCGACTGCTTGCAACTACTGAGGTACCCCTCAGTAGTCTAACTATTTTTTTATAGTATTTTGGCTGGGTACTACGGTGATAGCCTTTTTTATAGTATTTTGGCTGGGTACTACGGTGATAGCCTTTTTTTGTTTTTGTGGCCTTAGTGTGAATTTTGCATGTCAATTTGTATTGAAACTGAGAAGAGCCGCCTGTTTATAATAATAAAACACGTGAACGTTCACGCTAACATTAATTCATGACCAAGTATGATTAAGAACTCACACTAAGGCTTCTATTAAGGACGAGAAGTAACATGTTAAAGCATGCACGTATCAAAATACAAACCAATTCGTATCAAAATATATACCAATACCAAAAAAATCTTTGACCACTCGAACTCGGTAACCACAAAAAAGAATTAAAAAAAAGAAAAACCTGATCCAAACGAATTTAATTCCTTTACGCCTTACAAATCAAAACGCGCCGCCTGTCCGCTCTTTCATTTCCATGCTGAAACATGACTAGTATACAAACCACACTCATCTTTTACCGTATATTAGGAACACAATTCATCTCTTCGCTGGACCACCACACATTTACATATAGGGCCACACTCCCACAACGAAAGCATTTTATTTCCGTAACTTTATACCCGTACGTAAAACTTTAGGAAAAAAATCCGTCCTCGAAGTTCACTAAATTAACCATATTCAAAGGCAGACATTTCAATTTGTACGCGGCGAGTTTGTCAGTATAAAAAAGGGAATGGCTGACCGGCGGACGAAAAAGTGCTAAAGGATTTTGCGACCTTCGTGATATAAAAGGAGCTATATAAGTTGGCGTAGTAATTATTTTGTTAGTTGGCGTAGTAATTTTTTTGTTTGATAAATGATCCATAAACGTTTTGTTGTTATTGATATGTCTTTGCAGTGAGGCCTCGGTTATGATTGTTGTCTAAAAAGGGTGGTCAAAATTCTTTTATGTTGTTGACAGGATGCTGGCGGTTTGAGTTTTTTATCCGGCCTATTCAAATGTCCTTATTTTGGTATTGTTCGTCAGGTCGTTGAGCTCCTTAAAGTTCTAAGTTTGAGCTACACGATAACTGGCAAATGCTTACAATGTCTGGACAGGTTTATTCAAAACTGTGTGGTACTTTCCTCAAAATAACACTTCAGACATCAACCCACATGGTTCTCATATATAACGGGTGTAAGGGACAGCCCTCCTCAAACTGATACGGTGATTTCAGTATATCGTACTAAGTTGACCGGTATATGAAATTATTTCAGGAACTTTATGGGAATCCAATAACACTGATTTGTTTAATTACCTCACTCGCAATGTATCGCTACCTCTGCAAAACGCACGCAGCGAACGGCAGCGCAGCGAGCTTTCGAAAGGATAGCTGCGCCCGCGCTACGTTTTAACAGCTGATTTCATGCGTCGTTCATGAGATTTTATTTTATTTATTTTTATTTTTTCATTTTAGCTGTGTTATTTACATTAATGGAGTTCTGCATACAGATAATGTAACTTTACATTGAAATAAAGCAAAAAAAATGAAAAATCGAAAAAAAAAAAAAAAATCCTGAGGAAATTTCCACTGGAATATGATTCAAAATAAGGAGCTGATTGCACCCTGTTAATTTGTGGAAGGCTGTCCTTTACACCCTGTATGATTTGAGCGGTACGATTGCATGGACTTTAAAAGAGACTTTGATCTCTGAGTTTGTTTCGGTGTTTCTTCTCAGAGCAGTCAGCTAGGAAACACCGGCCTCATCTAGTTTAAAATTACCATAAAAGTGTGATTTATAACCTACTAACAAAATAAACATCCTTTATCATTTGCTTAAATGGAACTGGACGGGACATGTCTACCGCATGACCATCGAGCGGTGGATCCACAGAACACAAAATTAACTCTCTGAAATCGCGAGACGGGGCCACGGCAGACCGCGAAGGAGGTGGCGTTACGGCTTGGATGTCTTCCTTAGGAATTGGTAGGGTTTGGCTATTCAATGGAAGGAGGCGAGAGGCCTTTGCTCAGCAGTGGGACATTTCAGGCTAACTGTAATAATAATACTGATGATGTTGTTTACTTCTTTAATTATTTAAAAAAACTTTTTACAAAAAAATACAACCGACTTCCAAAAAAAAAAACTATACAAAGTAAGAAATAACTTTAATTTCGGAACTCGGTGTTTTTGTTGTTAATTTGTTCGTTTTTTGACACCGACTTCCGAAATTAAGTTATTTTTTACTTTTTATAGATTTTTTCTTTGGAAGTCGGTTGTATTTATTTGTAAAAAGTTTTTTATTTTTTACTTTTTAGTGGTACCCCACACCTAACAACACCACTGCAAAATCGCAGAAAAGCAAAATACAAACGCACTAGTTGCCCATACGATTTTCGAAAGTTCTCCTCGACTTCTCTGGGATGCCATCATCAGATCCTGGTTTCCTTATCATGGGACCATTTGGGAAGTATTCCCTTTCTAACAAAAAAATCATTTTTAAAATAGTTGGCAAGCGACAGAGTTATGCCCGAACAAACAAAAAAAAATAATAATAATACAAACATCCGAATTGAGAACCTCCTCCTTTTTAGAAAGTCGGTTAATTACAAAACACAAATTATGAGATTTACTTAAAAATAGTCAGTGGCTTTCAAAAATTTACACGACCAATGAAGCCAAAACTTCTTGTAAGCATTTAGATATACTTGATGTCTAAACTCAATCATAGTCATACATATACTATACAAAGATGTAAAAAATTAAAATGCCATTTTAAGCTACTTAAAGTCATTATTAATTATTTTAAACCCTTCCCAAACACCTTTTTCTCTCAATATTTATAAATAATAATAATAATAATAAAGAAACTTGCTTTGCTCACCCTATCTTATTGGTTTATATTGACAGCTTAGACGTCACAATATGACGCTAAATCGATTCTATTCTTACTTGAAACGCATTGTGCCTACAAACTTATTTCACCAGTAGTGTTATAAGATCCTATTTAGACCTCAGATGTATAAAGTCAATAAAATTCATACATATACTATACAAAGACGTAAGTACTTTAATGTTGTTTAAAGCTGCAGAGTTTACTGGCGTTTCGTGTACCTGCGTCTTGTGCCAAGAACTCGTATTCCGGATAATTTACAAAATGTTTTTCGGTCTTCATTGAATATACTGTTCGAGAGATTTCATGACCGTGTAAACTTGAACATGGACGTTTATCTGAAATCCTTTCATATACTGCACTAAAGTTTTTATTATAATGGGAAAATGAATTGTTCTGTAGACTGTAGCCAAGATTATGTCAGATTTCCGGTGGGTGTCGTGGGGTGTTAAATCACGAGTATAAAAACTAAAAAGCCAGCATTCTATTTTCAGTTTTTCTCTTTACATTGGTGGCCGTTGCAAAATAAACGCGAAAGTATTTGAGTGTTTCAATGTTTAAATATTTGTTCAGCCGGTCGATTCTGTGAACATGTCGAAGTGAATGACATGAAATGAATGACAATGACGTTATTAAGATAGAATGACAGCTCACTTCATGATCACTTCACGCAAGCCTCCACTTCGATATCTAGACCGATTCGCACTGCAGGTAATCGAATGAAATGACAGCCCGCTTGACAAGTTGTATTATGAAACCTCCCTCGAGAACCACTTTATCCATTGGAGAAAAGAGCATGAAGATCAGTGCAGTAGTTTTTGAGTTTATCGCGAACAGACAGACACAGCAGACTTCGTTTTATAATATGTAGTGATAGTGATTTCCTGTAATAGAGCTATGCAGTATAAAAGGATCTTAGTGCAATTTAAATGAAAAATCTATCAAATGCTTTTTGAATTTCATTTGTTTTTTTTTCGTTGCCAATTTGGACAAAGAGGCATGCATATCGAGTGATTTACGTCAAGGTATTTAGTTTTTTATGAAAATTGTCAAAAACATAAGAAGTGATTAATTTGTGCATTGTGAAAAATGTTTATTTCCATGTTCTGAACATCCTAACGAAGTTTATGTATATCGTATCTGATATTACATAGGTACAATGAGATTCAAATAAGAAAAGGAATATCTCTACCCGTCAAATGTCTCTTGAAAAGTACGGTTTGCAAATAAAACTTAGTTGCATATCAGTTATAGTTATTTTACTTTGTTTAAATAAGTCTTAAATCAAATTTAAATAAAGACGTTCAATAGTAGTAAATTAGCTAAGTAATATATTTAATTATTTAAAGTCATTATAAGTTATTTTAAACCATACTAAAACACTTTTTTCACTAAATATTTATACGATATGATTTAAAAAATAATCTTGCTTTGCTCACCTTACATTATTGGTTTGAATTGACAGCTATGACGTCACAATATGGCTTTAAGTCGATCTTATTCTTATTTGAAACGCATTCATCATCTGGGCAGCCTTCTCCCAACTTTATTGGGGTTAGCTTCCAGATTCAGCTGAATACCAGTATTTAAGTGGCTGCTTACCAAACCTTCACAACCCATTAACTGGGTAACACGGTACTTCTTGACAAGATTGGAGTCAGATTTACTGGCTTCTGACAATCCGTAACGACTGCCAAAGATCTACAAATGACAGCCGGGACTAACGGCTTAACATGCTTATTTGAAACGCATTGTACCTACATATTTCACCAGTAGTGTTATAAGATCCTCGTAATTGGGGCAAGCCGGTTTCCATTAATCGGCCACAAATCTAGACTAGGGACCGCTACTTAGAATGTCCTAAGCTTGCAGACGTAATGGAACGGGCTCTTAGTAGTGATTGTGATTTCATCTGGAAATGCTTCTTATTGCTGGCTGTAGTTACATACTGCATAATTTTCATTGGTTTTTAATTGGGTGAAATTTTTTTTGTAAAGGTGTGATTGCCAGCGTCGGGCAACACCTAGTTGTCCGGCATTTTGCTGAACTGGACCTACTTGGCGCAGCCACAGGGCACACAATGGTCTTGTTTAAGAATTAAGTCACCTTTTGCTTATATCTCTCTATAATTTGTGTGTATCTGTGTGAGCCAAATAAATTTATTTTCTTTCTTTCTTCTTTCTTTCTGCTGAGTTGATGAAGAAAGAAAGAAAAATGTTTAATTGGGGCTCGCACAAAACAGACAGAAGCAAAATACATTAATATTAACGATACGTACAGAATAATTAGTTAATTAACAATAATAATATAAGAAAAATAAATAAAGAGAATAATATCAAATTGATCTGTGCGAGGCCAAAAGGTCCCTATCTCAGCATAACAATGATGATGATTGATGATTAATCTTTATGAAATTCTTCCGTTACTGACTGATTGAGTGACTGAGGGCGGGTTGTTTCAAACGGTTGGTTAACGTAACATACGTACGTCAAACACTTATGATTACGGCAGATGTTTAACATTCGTTAAATAAGAAGCGTTGTTTCAATACATTTTGGTATAAATTCGTGCTCATCCCAATAGCTCAAATTATTAACACGGGTCACACCTAAATACCTTTTTTGCAATTTACCCTTTTTTCGTGTCGTCAGTAGAACTGCTATTGTCGAATTCAAAAGAAATTTCACAATATTGTTCTATTGACGCAACTGAAGTAACGTTCACCAGTGCTCAGACCATCTGTTAACGTAATCATTACTTTTTAACTTGCGTTAACGCTAACATAATTGTGAAACAACTCAATTTTTCGATTTAAGAGGGCGTATTCCGTCCACTAGCGCCGCCAATCGTTTTTTTATTAATTGTGGTAAATTTAAGACACGTAGATAAGAAACCGCTCTGTAGTGTTCTGAAGAAATGTATTTATTATTTTTTGAGAGTTATGTTTTGTACTTTAGAACATAAATAGTTGCCAAAGTCGATATTTTTGCTAAAAGTGGCCACTTTTAGCAATAATTGAAGTTTTGGCTATTTAGCCATGAGTTATGTATTAAAAATAGCTCTCAAAAAATAATAGATACATTTCTTCAGAACACAACAGAGCGGTTTTTTATCTACGTGTCTTAAATTTACCACAATTAATAAAAAACGATTGGCGGCGCTAGTGGACGGAATACACACTCTTAACGACAGGTAGCACCATTTTTAACGTTTACGCGTGCGTTAAGTTAACGTGAAACAATCCACCCTGAGTGAGTGACTGCCGCACAGCCGACGCAGACGAGACGACAGACAACGCACTGGTTGTTATCGCTGAAAATGGATGTTGCTCACCCCAAAACTATTGGCAATCGTATTCATATTAAGCTGCTTTTAGACTACGCTATTATATAATAGCATATAGTATATTGCTCAAAGCACAACAACATCGCGCACCTTACTTTGTTATGGACACGTTCACACTGTACTGTAGTATATATCATTGACAATGTATGGTGCGCGATATTGTTGTGCTATGAGCTATATACTCTATGCTATATATTGTAGCATATTCTGAAAGCAGCTATATCCATACTTCCATTACGTTGCTATATAAATACTAATATTATTTTGAATACAATGACATGTCTTTCGATTGTCTGTCTGTTAGCTTTCCAGGTCTCCGCGAGTGAAAGAATTGGTCTACGAGTAGACTGTCTGGCCTTTTCCCAACTGTATTGGGGTCGGGTGGCAGTCAAACCGGAGTTAGCTGAATACCAGTATTTTACGTGGAGCGGCTGCCTACCAGACCTCCACAACCCGTTAACTGGGTAACACGGTACTTCTTGGCAAGACTAGATTCAGATTTACTGGCTTCTGAGAATCCGTAACGACTGCCAAATATTTACAAATGACAGCCGGGACCAATGGCTTAACGTGCTTTCCGAGGCACGGAGGAAACTCGGTATGGTGAGATGGTCACCCTCCATCCACAGACCAACCTTGGCAAGCGTTGCTTAACCTGGAAGATCGAAGTGTGCGGCTGTTAATGTTTAGCTACGAGCTCCTCTAGACTACGGTTTGGAATATAGGATCCTTTTGAAATAGGAGGCCCCTGGAATGATTTTCTATATTCACGACATTCGGATGAAACTGGTGGTAGAAGCTAGTGATGAATGAAACAATCAAACAAGTAAAACATATAACTTTACCTAGGCGTTGATGAAAACTTCTCATTTATTATGAGTACTAACAATAATACTGAACGAACCACCAAGAGGCATAAGCTCCAAAAATAGATCATTCATAAACCCAATCTCAAACGCCCTAAATACACATTTACTACGGTAATACCTACCAAAATTATCTACGTTCTTTTTACGTCCACGAAAAATAAACTCTGGATCGAACGTACCAATATTATACACAGCAATATTCAAAACAAAAAACATTTCGCCTCGAACACCTGACCACGTTTTTAACTCCGAAAAGTTTCTTCTTATACTATTTTTTGCTTCCCCTCATTCCGAATATGTACTTTGAATATTGATAGGTTTCTGTGTAACGGACATTGGCTGTGGATGTGGATAAAACGTTGAACCAACATGTTTACGGGTTACTATGATAACAGACATGTTTGGGAGGAGCACAGAAGACCAAAGTGCCAATTTTACTAATTTTCACATTCGCTTGGCATTCGCATCTCAATCGCAAACTGTCAAAAATTTATGAAAATTAAGGCTTTTTTGACAGTTTGCGATTGACATGCGAATGCGTAAGTTGTTTAAAAATAAGTAGAATCGGCTCTAAGAAGTGTTCTGTCGTATGCAAGCTGCGGTCTTCCGTTTTAGGGTTCCGTAGCTGGAAGGAACCGTATTACTAAGCCTCCTCTGTTTGTCCGTATGTCTGTCAGTGGGCTGTATCTTATGAGCCGTGATGACACAAAAAAAAAACAAAAATAATAACAACAGAGGGCCATCTGTTTTTTTTTATCCTATATACAATGCCTACATTGTGTATATTATAATAATAGCAGCTATTTTTACAGTGCTACGAAATTTATACAAATATGGGATTACATACAAATTGTGTCAAGATTCATACAAATAAAATGTACCGATGAACTTCACCGTATAAAAAGGCTAGCTTTATTAAGCACATATCATTGAAGTTAATCAATTGTTTGAGCTGATTCAGAGATAAAATGTTTATTTACTAAAAAAATATCCAATGGAGTATATTCTTCGGAGCAAGAATATTATGTACAATAGCTTTTGATAAGCATACTTCATGCTTTGAAAATGAGGTGTTTGAGGCTGGAAATGGTTGATTCTTTGTAAACTATTTTTAACCAGTGCATTCTGAAGTGTGAAGGAACATTAATTACATTTTTATTTTACGTTCTTTCAGTCCATCTAATGGTCTTCTAGAAGGTATCAGCAATTAGATTGTCAATGTACCCATGGAGTTAAGTAGCTGTCCTAGAGTTGTGGAAAATGTTTTTTTTTGCTATTGATAGGCATACGTTTGAACAATATCTCACCTGATGATAAACGATGATGCGGTCTAAGATGAAGCACGCCTGCCCAGAAATATACCATTCACTCTTGGTTTTAAGACTCCCCGGTTGTAGCTATCAAGAACACAGACTCCGGCAGGGAATTCCACTCCTTAGCCGTACTCACAATGAATATTTTAAGTTGTTTTCCAAGAGTTGTGGAAAATGTTTTGATGAATAATAAAGAACATACAGATATGGGTTGATTTTCAGGGTTATGCAACGCTTACCATGGTCGGTCTGTGGATAGGTGACCATCATTGACTTACCGAGATTCATCCGTGCCTCGGAAAGCACGTTGCCGTTAGAGTTTTAGATCTTTAGCAGTCGTTACGGATTGTCAGTAGCCAGAAAATCTGACTCCAGTCTTGCCAAGGAGTACCGTGTTACCCAATTAATGGGTTGTGGAGGTCTGGTAGGCAGCCGCACCACGTAAAATCCTGGTATACAGCTGAATCCAGTGTGACTGGAAGAAAACCCCAATATAGTTGGAAAAAGACTAGGTAGATAATGAATGAAGTATCTATGTTCTATTCATGACAATAGCCTTTAACGAAGAAAACTACAGACGCTATTATATCTTATTCCTGTCAACAACATGATAAAATGTCAACAATAGAGTGCCTCTTGATATAAATAAAGCATTTTAAAACTTGCAAAAACGCAGTTAATTATAAAGAAAAACAGAAAAAACTTTAGTTTGCATGAAAAGAAAATTCTAATTGACTATTAAGTAAGCGGGTGGAATGAAAGTATAAAACTAAGGGATTTTTATACAAAGCCAATACTGCCGTTATAAGAAAAGGGACGTATCTACACATAATGAAGTAACCGACTTTCGACATTAAGCAAATAACTTAAGATCGAAAATCCATTACTTAGTTTTGTGTAGATACACGTTTTTTATGGCAGCAGAAGAGTTAAAAGGGTTATGACCTAATTCTTTCATAGTTTTGCTTTTATCGTGAAAGCTGAACGCATAAAAGTTTGTTAACTATAAATAAATAGTTGTATCATTATAATTAACAATCTGAAGGTCAATTCTAATATTTTTAAACAACGCTACGTTCGCATTCGGATGTCACCTAAGCTCGTCTTAATTTCTTCAGAAACCTTAATTTTCATACATTTTTCACAGTTTGCGATTGACACGTGAATGCGTCAGTTGCTTGAAGATTAGAACAATTAGCTCTCAGATCGTTATTATAATGATTCAAGTATTTTAATTATAGTCAACAAACTTGACGCCAAACTTGAAACCGAAATGTAATTTTGGTTGGTTTGTTATGTTTCACAATGGTTTAAAATTAGTCCATTTGAAGCATACCTATTTCGAGTAGTTCGAGTAATTGTTCAAAGGTCCAAAGGTAAAGTAAGTAAATATAACCCAATCAATGAATATTATGGATATAAAAATATCCATTAAACGTGGCAATGCTGCAAGACCTCTTGCTACGATTCCAGATGCCAGCGACTACTATTTAAATTATTCCTCGTACTGATATTTATTTATTATGATAGCTGACCCGCGCAACTTCGTCTGCGCCACATTTCTCATTACTGCTCCACTCCTATTTGTCTTAGCGTGATGATATTTAACCTTCCTCGATAAATGGGCTATCTAACACTGAAATTATTTTTCAAATCGGACCAGTAGTTCCTGAGATTAGCGCGTTCAACCAATCAAACAAACAAGCTCTTCTGCTTTATAATATTAAAAATAATAATATATATCCCTACCGCAGTATCTCTACGTTGACGTCGTGGTGGGGCTTGCGCGTCCCGATAGACTTTAGGTCATACCTAGGGTGAGGGGCCAGACAAAGAGAGATACAATCCGCAAGGCAGTTTTGTGGCGAACTGTTGGGCAGTAGCGACCCCACGAACCTTATCTCCCGGGAGAAGTCTTGTCCCTCATCTCCGGCTTGCCTTTATTGGCTGGCCAGAGTGAACACTGACGAGGAACAGAGCTCCCACCTCTTTCTTGCCTTAATCGGCCGGTCTGAGTAGAGATTCGCTAGAGCAAACGTGCTCGGGAGAAGGATGTATAATCCAGTAAGATGCTGGTAGGGATCTTGACCGCACTTCCGGGATTGTCCTGATAGCCGTGGTATACCTCTCCACTCCTCTAGCACCTCAGGCCATGTTGCCTCCTTGGCGCTACGTCACTTTGTGCTAGCGACCGTTTTCGGGGGCCCATTCATTGAGTGTGCAAGTCACCCCCTGCCATTTAAAAGCCGTGTATATTGTTAGTGGTCAGGCAGGGGCCAATAGTTCTATAATAAACGATTATCAGTCCACTAAACCGCCCAAACCCATAGCGTTTCATCTTTTGTTTCCATATTCTGCAATAGTCTTGCTCCAACCGGGGATTGTCCTTGGGAATACTTTCAGTGCATACAGGGATAATCGCCGGTTGGTGCCCCATTACATTTGAAATTTCTAACGGCGCCTCTGCAAGTTGGTTTCGGCCCCTCGTACGCCTACCAAAGGACCGGGTCTCCAGAGACCCGAGAAAGAAAACAACAAATAATAATAATATAGTATAGACTATGGAAGACTTACAGCTAAATACACTGGTGATAAGTAACAGTATGATAATTTGACAGCCAATTACAAGTCTTCACGTCTATAGATTGTCTGGTATAAATATACTGTGGAACCAATAATGCACACTGCCAAATAACGCCAAAAAAATAAATAAAAAGTAAAACATTTCAAAATATGAGCAGATCATCACCTATATGAAACAAAAGCGACAGGTTATTTCCTAATTACCAAGACCAATTAATCAGAACCAATAAAAAAATGCAGCAATTCCTAATTTATCGAAGACTGCTCTTAAATCTAAAAGAACTCGCATCACTTACCAACAACATGTATGTATGCTGACCGCACTTGAGTGTGGAACGAGGGCGCGTCGGCCGACACCTCACAGCGGTACCGACCGGCAAGCGCACGCGTCGCCTGGCGCAGCACCACTTGCTGGGACGTTGATCTGGACACCTGGGGACATTTGTACCAGTTATATATAGTTTCAAAAACGAGGAGCTCGTGGCTTAATAATAACAGCCGCACAGGTCGATCTTCCAGGTTAAGCAACGCTTGCCGAGGTTGGTCTGTGGATGGGTGACCATCTTAACATATTACGTAATGACTTCCAAAGATCTACAAATGGTTTATGAATTCGTCAGTGGACGGAAGGTCTGACTCTGGTGATTCAGGTGGTACCGCGGCCCACGCCCTGATCTGCTGATGGTATTCATTTTCATTTACTGATGAATCATCTGGTATAAGAGAATCAAGCAGAACATCAGTTGTTTCTTCAATGCCGGTGGTATGTGTATTATTTACTTTAATGTTCTGAACGTATGCAAGGTCGACCGATCTATTAGCCTTAAACTCGTGATACAAAGGAGACCACGGACCCTCCTTATCAAGTTTATCAACAATTTTCCGGAGTAAATTACCCTTAGATTTTTCAACCGATGCTCTGTAACGCGACTTGGCAACTCTAAAAGTACTTATGGCAAGTTTAAAAACGTCTCCGGTAACATTACGTTTTTTAAGCTTATTAAGCTGTCTACGCGCTCTGCGATAGCTCTTACGTTGTTCAGCAAGGTAGTCACTCCACCAATCACATCTACGAATATTGGTCACAGATGCACGACCAATAGCAATGTCAGCACAGTAAGTGAAAGTGTCTGACATTATCTCAGCACTTTCCTCAGCTGACAGTCCATCGCGAGTGAAGTCTTTGGCATGACAAGCAAAAAGTGAGCTAAAGAATTCCCAGTTCGCGCCTTTACTCTTATATCTAAAATTTCCAATTAAGTGTGAAGAACCTTGAGTAAGAATAGGAACAAAATCGTACACGATCAGGCGATGATCACTACAAGACGCGTCAGGAAGAACACGCCACCTATCCAAGCGTACGTCTGCACTAGAAAGTGTGACGTCAATACAAGATTCGCCCATTTGGCTACAAAAAGTAGGTGGTGCGTCTGGGGTGTTATGGATTGATAAGTTCATCTCAGCAATAAAATCCTCAACAGCACAACGTCGTTCGGAATCAGTGGCCCGAACTTTGCCATACCACAGGGAAGAAGGTGCATTTACGTCAGCACCAACTATAACCTTGCAGCCCGCGAGCGACCGCAAGACGTGACGGAGATTATGTATATGAGGAGTGACAGGGTCAGAATACTGAAAGTAGCAGCTCACAACGTAAACCTTAAAGGTAGGCGATGACACTTCCGCCACGGCGCAATGGGGCGTCATGAGATTACGTATAGCTGTTACAGTAAAGCTCGAAGAACGCTCAACATAAATTCCGGCACGTGACTTGCTGTTCAGCTGGACCATCTTGTGACCCAAGCGCGCGTTTTGATACTGTTCCTGAACAAGTACTATATCTAGATTATAATCCACAATCAATTTATCCAGCTCAGATGTCGCCACCCTATCGTTATGAAGGTTTAATTGTCCTATGGTTAAACTATCCATTATTAATAATTAGTGTTTAGGATTAATTGTTCGAGTTTGAGTTTGTAGGTAGTACACTCTTGAGATCCGCAGCGATGATCACATGGTTTTTTAAAGCGTTTACACGCCACGCAAGTTGGTTTAAAATTTAAGTCGTCATTGTGCGAGCAATCTTTAGTTTCATGTGCCTCTGAACAATTAGCACAGGTAGGTTCTTTATTAACGCAGTGTTTTTTAACGTGACCAAACTGTTGACAATTTAAACAACGAACAACTTCGACATCATCAATAAAACGGCAGGTAGCCCAATCAATAAATAATTTATCCTTTGTAGACACTAAGTGCTTACGTACGGCAGGCTATATTTCAATTCCGATCCATTTACGACCGTTATCTAACGTGCGCCTACGGATAATTTTTGTAGATTTTATAAAGTCATCCTCTTTTATTTGAAGCTCATCTTTGATATTTTGACGGTATAATGCAATCAAAAAAGAGCCATCTTCCATTGAAGATGGTACATCCTTGACCAACACTCGAGGGCGTCTACCTTTTGGTTTTACTAGACGTAAACCGTATCAGTTAATCTGACTCCAGTCTTGCCATGGAGTACCCTGTTACCCAGTTAATTGGTTGTGGAGGTCTGGTAGGCCGCCGCTCCACGTTAAACCCTGGTACTCAGCTTAATCCAGTTTGACTGGAAACCGACCCCAATATAGTGGGGAAAAGGCTAGGCAGATGATGAAGTTCACTAGTTGTAATTTTGCACGAAATAAAAGGCTTTTTTATTTTATTTTAAATCTTTACTAATATTATAAAGCAGAAGAGTTTGTTTGTTTGTTTATCTCACCACCCCGCCTCACGATGTTTCCATTGACATCTGCCCTGTACTCGTCACCTTTCATTCATCTCAACATGGCCACATCAACATAGCTTATTTTTACAAGTCCCACAAAAAATCTCCAAAGACCGAAACATATAAATGAGCATCGATTATTCGTGTCCAACGCTTCACGTCATATTTCACAACAGCGAATGCACTTTGGATGGGAACCCGTCTGGCAGTGGCTTGCCAAATCACCTCATATCAGCGCAATGGCATCCGATCCAGTATGTTTTAGAACGAAGAATGGTGCGAAATGCTGGTTCAGACACAAATATGTAGAAAAATATCTCTAACAAACAAATGTGTGGATAGTAGGGGAATTTGTTTTCTAAAATGGTGTAGAAAATCGAACGTTGTGTTGGCTCTTTTAAATTCTGTTAGACTTTTATGATTTTGATTTAATTATTATTAATTCGGAACTATTTAGCGTTCGTTCTACAAAGTGATATTTCATGGCATGTCTTTTCCACCTCATGTTGAGATCCTAAATAATTCTTGAAAAATCGTCTTCTGTTTCGAATGTCCCACCCCCCAAGTTAAAAATATACGGTGGCTTTATTCGTTAAAGAATTTGTGTCTTGTATTCACTTAACTTCTTTTCAACTAGAACACTATATTATTATACCAACATAAAAATTGAACAAAGAATTTCATATTATTCTTAAAGGGATAAAAGTTTTGTTTTCGCAAATACGTCAAGTAAAATAAAGTTAAAAATAAGAACCTATACTTGAAGCGTTTAAAAGTTTCCTGCTTTTGTTTTGAAGTGTAGGGTGTCGGCGATATAAAGGACTTCTCTCAACTCCAGTTGAAAAAACAACCTGAATTGAATCATGAGACATCCAACATAAAGTTTGTTATCGTTAAAAAGAACATTTTATGGATTTATTGCACCAATGTTTTATATTTTAGTATGCACACAGTTTGATTAGTTTTGGATAGTCGTGCATTGGGTATACTCGGGTTATTTTTATATGTAAATTTAAGAAATAAAGTTGTTGTTTTTTAATATAAAGCGACCACAAAACCAATTTGTTCGGATTTCGTCGTGACAGTCACTTGCAAAGTGTGAAAATTTAGAAAGTTTTGGCTTACCTTAATTTTATGTACGTACTCGGAACGTTATTTTCTGGCGTATTAAAGTAAACAGCTTGAGGTTACTTTTAACAAATTACCTACGTTGGGCGCAGGATTTTAATAACGTTTGTTTTGGGTCATCGGGGAATGAATGAAAAATGTACTAAAACATATTTTATATTAACTTAGGCCTCTGTAAGTTATTTACTAAACTTTATCATATATTTTATTCATAAAATATTAAAAAAAACTTTTAGCAAAACGATTTTTTAATAGAACTTCAATCATGTAAATGTATGTCAAACTCTTTTGACGGTTCCATTTAGAAATATGATAAAAAAATCTGACGCTACCATTAAACAAATTTTTTCGTATTTGCTCTACCAAAAATAATCCTATTATTTCCATGGAAACATACAATTATCCCAATAAGAATATTTCCCAATAAAAATCAGTATTCTGAACTAGGGTAATAAAATTTTATCGCGTAATAAAAATGGAGTGTTCGAGTTTAGTACGAATATTGACAATCGAAGAAACGAAGGTCTCGGTCCCAACCCTAGCCGGAAACAACTGACAAAATAAAAAGCGACAGAAATCGTAGTAATCTCACTGATTCCGATACAATAGAAATTTTTATTCCGCCGTTCGGAAGGGGAGATTATGAAGCGAGCATCGTTCGAACAATGGGCCGTTCAACTCTTCCTGTCATCATAGATAATAAAGGGGAAAATATCGTGAGAAATTAAAATGAGCTCGAAGCTTGGTCAGTAAACAAGCGGGGGTGGGGACTAGCAATTTTATTTTCCAATGTCGGATCAATAAGGCGAAGTGGGACACAGGATATTGCTGGACATTGAAATGGAGAAAAAAGTGTTTTAATTACGCCCCAGTCGCTTTGAAGAGTAGACGTTCGACTTGTGTTGTGGCCATTCAACCATTCATTGGACACTGCTTTTTTATACTGCTTTTTTCGGTATAAAGATGTTGCGTCACTAAAATTTTCTGGCATAATTTTGGACGCGTTATTTTTTATTGTAACTATTGAGAAATTGAATTTCAAACCAATACCATCCATTTCAGTTATAATCAAGATATAAATTCCCCAAATCCACACGCGTCTCGTTTACCTAGCCAATTTACGAATAGCACTCAAAATATAAAATACATGCACAAAAGGCCGGATTATGTACCCCAATATTTAAAGTTTATAGTTCAAATCATGCAAATGGGCTTTACTTTGCGTTTTCATTTTAATAAATTGACTGAAATGTATGCAGTATTTACGACAAAGTATGTAGATGAGCAAATAACATTGAGGAAATTACTGCGAACAGTATAGAAAATCATGAGTAGTTTTTGGTTGTATTTTTGTTTGTGTATTAAAAGGTAAAGATGAGAGATAACTAAGGTAAAAAAAAAGGGAATAAAAATTAAAAATTTATTAAAACACTACTTTACTGATGACATCACTTATGTTAGAAGTAGGTATAAGTTATCCTACGTTTATGCAAATAATGATGAGCGAGCTAGCTTCCTTCACTTTGTCACATAAACATTTACAGGTTTTTGAAAAATAAACGAAACGAAATATGGTGTATCCCTCAACATTAAATACGAAACCATCGACGCCTAGGTACATTAGGTACCTAGGCGTCGAGATTTCTTAATAAACCGGTAATTTTATTTGAAAAATGGGCAAACCCACCACACTTTTTGATATTTGCGAGTTCGATCAACTCACTTATTAAGTTAAGAAGCTTAGACTTAAGTTATTTATAGCAGGCAAAAACATAGATTAAATACGATTTAAGTAATCATAAAAAGCTTAAGCTTCTATTACAACCTCTTTCATGTCAAACGACGCAAAGTCTACTTAGGTACAGAGGCTTTTAATATATGATTAATAAGTTATAAGTTCCCAAATTTCATATTTCATAATATAGCGAAAAGTATTTAAATGTTGATATCTGTGTTGCTCACCTAAGCTCTACTGACGTCAAACATTTATTTGTATGATCAAATAGGCTTGTCCTCTGAAAAAAACTAATTTGTCCGTCAGATAGATTTATCAAAAAAAAATTGACCCGTTTTTTTTCTTTAAATTAAACCAAAATTATTGACGAAGATACGACGCTTTTAAAATTCTCAATACGTCACGCCATGGTGTAATTTGGGGAATTTTTAATTGCACCTCTATTCAAAATTCAAGCAAAGTAGATCTCCCAACTAATAACCCACTGTATAACAAAAATACTGATTTGCACACTAAATTACTACGATACTAATAATGATGGTCAACGTCAGGGGCACCCCGAGGTTCGGTTAGTTAGGTTCCTTCATAGAGAAATGGGAGCCAGGAGCCCCGCGCAACATATAATATGCAATTTATTGAAAGTGGAAGCTAGCCTATTGGTCTAAGTGTATTCTTCTACACGACTATCATTTTAAGTCTAAGCAAATATATCATATAATACACCCACATTTCGCCAGTTATGTTTCCTTCTCTGAGTATAAATTCTACTAATTTTCACATTCGTATCTCAATCGCAATTTGTCAAAAATGTATGAAAAATAAGGCTTTTTGACAGTTTGCGACTGACATGCCAATGCAAAAGTTGTTTAAAAATTAGTAGGATTGGCCGCCTTGTCATCATAGTCTGCCCGGATTGTAGAATTGATAGAAAGAGATGGCGTGGCCCCGGAATTTAAGGGCATTTAGAGGCATTTTAATTTTCACGGCTGGGTTTAAGTCAGTAAGAGACTTTAACACTCCCTTCCGCTCCACACATAGCGGGAGAATGATATTAAAAAAAAATACATATGATCATTTCATTGACTACGTTCACTGCTGGATATCTATAGGCCTCCCCCAGGTAGTCCTCTCCTCTCACAGCGACCGGACCTGCGCAACCATCCAGCAGATTTCTCCGGCTTTTACTACAAGACTTCTCAAGTTGAAATGGTCATCGTTGGAACTTTATACCATGTGATTAAGGCGTACTTTTTGCCTCTAACCGAGCAATATCTAAACTTCGGTCTGCTACTGAAAAAATACAGTTATAATGTCCCAGTATTATTAATTTCGACCAGGGTATTGAGCCCAGAGGCTTCACAAAAAGTGCGAATGCTATTGACGAAATGCCAAAATGTAAGAGATTGATCACCTGGCATTTCGACAACATTTGTCAATCTTTTGACATTTTTGACGTTTTGAAAATGTGACATCTGTCAGCGGTACCGATGACAGATGTCACTTGCCTAGGGCCTCAGGAGGTCATGCTTAGCTGAAGCGCTGTCAGCGAGTGACAACGAGGCAGTTACACATGTTCTAAAGTCTATGAACTTAAATAAATAAAGGCAAACAGTGCCAACCAACATAGCCAAATCGACCGCAAAAATTCAAAAACCCCTTGTGAATTTTTCCTAATTCTCCTGCGTTACAAAAGAAATTCTATGTCCCCGTCTCTTGGGTACAGTAACCAATTAAGGCACGTCTTATCACACCGCGTCTGTAGGTTGGCCAATAAAATTTTGCGTAATCCCAAAGGGCAAACGAACAAAGCCGCACGAAAAAGTTAGTAAAATAAAAAGATCGATATGACTTGAGCGTGTCTTTTTGAGAATTGACATGTTTTTGTAAGAAGCAGTAAAAATATATTCCTTAAAATTTACGATGTGCAGTTTTGCGTGTATCCATTATACATGTATTTTTTATAATAGACTAGCTGATGCCCGTGGCTTCATCCGCTTGAGAAATTATATACAAAAGAACCACTCTATACATTGGTGAAAACACCATGAAAATCGGTATAGTAGTTTTTGAGTTCATCGCGAACAGACAGACAGAAGCGTCGGAGTACTTTGTTTTTAACCGACTTCCCAAAAAGGAGGAGTTTATCAATTCGGTTGTATGTTTTTTTTTGTTTGTTTATGTTTGTTACCTCATAACTCCGACAATTATGAACCGATTTGAAAAGTTCTTTTTTTTTTAACCGACTTCCCAAAAAGGAGGAGGTTATCAATTCGGTTGTATGTTTTATTTATTTTATTCGGGTCGGTATACCCATGGCCAACTTTATGTAGCTCTATCGCCTTGCATTACAGTCTCCCAAATTCCTAATTCTAAGAGGGGTCAAGCAATGCCAGATATTGACCGTTTGTATATATTATCGTATCAATCTTACATCGCTATGTGTGTGTCGCGTGTACCTATGTCGAAAATTAAAAGTTATGTCGCTAGGTACATAATTTTTACTTTTCGACACACACGCGGACGAAGTCGCGGGCAACAGCTAGTAGATAAATATTTACCTTTTTCCCAAAAAGGGAAAGGTTCTCAATTCGGTTCTATTTTTTTATATAATAATATATTTGTTACCTCATAACTCCGACAATTATGAACCGATTTGAAAAATTCTTATCTGAAAGGATATACTTGCAGATTGGTCCCATTTAAATATTATCAAAATCGGTTACGAACTTTGGATTTTAAATCGAAATAGCTGGAATTCGTCTACTTAGATGATAGTTCTGTGTCATCCAAATAATTGAATTTACGTATTTTGCTTTTCTGTGATTTTGCAGTGTTGTTGTTAGGTGTGGGGTACCACTAAAAAGTGAAAAAAAAAAAAAAAAATTACAAAAAAATACAACCGACTTCCAAAAAAAAACACTACAAAGTATAAAATAACTTTAATTTCGGAAGTCGGTATCAAAATACGAAGAAACTAACAAAAACAACGACTTCCGAAATTAAAGTTTGTAAAAAGTTTATAATATGTAGTGATTTAGATGCCTTAAATATAAATAATTTCTATGATTTTGAGAGTTTCAATAATCATTTGTAGATTCTTAAGACATATTATCCATAGATACATTTAAGTAAGAATCTGACAAAGAGTATTTTAATTAATTATGCGAATGATTAAAAACTTTCCATAAATTAAGTAGTCAAAGATTTAGTAAAAATGGCTATAATTTAGATACATAGATTTATGGTGTCTGTCTATAACAGCGAGCGGAGTGGAAAAACAGAAATTTTAACCAATGTATGCACAAAGTCTCCGCACCACATGAGCCACTGTCATTTTGACTGACATCATTACTTAATATTTCTCCGTTTCTCCGCTTCGCTGCCTCGCCCCGCGAGCCGTGGACACCCTTATTACCCTAAAAATGAGCTGCATTCTCTTTTAAACAGCCCCTAGAGTATTTCCACGAAATGAGAGCTATAGAAAAATAACTTTTCTAGTGATGTAACGACATGTCGACAGCTGCATGCTGCAAAAACCCAGGCTTACTGTCTCAAAATAGAAAAGGCACATTCAAAAAGGCAGGCACACAGATCTAATATTTTTAATCTCTATCCAGTATCCACCTAGCCAGAATACAGTTCGACTGGCATAAAATTCAGTGGAAAAGAATGTCCGCTGTCGGATATCTTTTACGATAGAAACGACATTGGATATGCGTCTCGTTCATTAGATTCCGTTGTTTAGAATGCGAAAATAGAGACTGATTTTAGTTGGCTTTATATGGAATGTTATTGGGAATACGAGGAGATATGGTGATGATGTGTGTTTATTCATTATTTATTATATAGTTTATTGTACACCTCGTAATAAAATACAGGAAAAACGTTTATAAAAACAAGTGTACAATGGGCGGTCTTATCGCACAGGGCAATCTCTAACAGACAACCTTCCCAACTAACACCAAAGCGGTAAAATAACCTATAAAAGAATCGTATATCAGTTACATTTGAGTATAAAATTGTTAACGCATACCTCTACAACAGTGTTAGAGCATGTTCTAACTCACTTATAACCACGAAAGAGGCCCACAGCTTTACAGGTAAGTATTATAGAAAACCTATAGTACGGTGATACAAATGTGTCAAAGCAATTGAACAAGACGCCGTCCCCAGAGAATTAAAATGATAAGTGTCATTATCTTAATTTTAGTGTTATGTCATTTTTGAGATCTGTGGGTGCTAATACATCTGCTCAATTTATTTCGTAATTTTTATACAGTTATTAACGAAGTTACAAACTACTACAATAGTATTCAAATATTTACAACAGGTCTTAAATTACGAGAATAAAGTGTTAATATAATGTTATCAAAATGTATTCCCACTTGGTAGTATGACAAACAGCCATACAATTATGTTCCCGTGAAAAAAATATTCGTCTAGATAATGATAAACGCAGTTATCATTTTATTCTCGTTCAAAACCATCCAGTCGCTTCGTATAAGATGTTTTAACAAAATTACTGTTATGGTTTTGAACAGTAAGACATATTGTCATCCTCTTCGCTCTCTTAGATTTCACGCCAACGCAATTGCAATGACAGATACAAAACATCAATTGATCAGTGTGCTTCTATGCGTCAATGCGTAAACATTGTAGCGCTAAGTTTTTTGTTTTTATTTTTCTAAGTGAACTGTAATAACTTAATAATAATAGTTATTTACGGTAATGAGTAAACAAACTAGGAACGCGCGTTTAAACGCCATTATGAATAATGTAGAATGGATTGAAAAAGAGCCAAATCATTTTAATAATGGTAAGTAGAACCTAGTCACAATTTATCTTAAAATATTCATTAAGTTTTAGTAATAGAACTTCGTAATTATATTCTCTTTCTATTTTCATACCCTATACCTGGTGCCGTATTATGACTATATAATTGAATTAATTTCAGTTTCGCAAATATGACTGCAATTATTTAGTGTAATCTGGCTACTGATATTCATTTATTACTTATCATTTCTATTATTATTTTTAGAACAACATCAGGGAGGAAATAACGACGTGGCTACTACGACATCTGAAGAAGTTATTGCTAAAACTCATGAATATATTTTACGAGAGACGAAAAAAGCATTTTACTGCGAGGAAAACGAAAATGAAATAAATGAAGATTTCTCACCGGATGCATCTGAGTATTTGCCGAGCCCAGAAAGAATGAAAATTTTACAGAAAAGCGGAAGTTCATCAAGTATTGGAGGAAATTCAGATTACATAGAAACAGCCAGCCAGAAAATAGTAAATACACCATCAACTATTTCCAACATATCTTTAGTTTTGAACACAATAGATTTCATAGCATCCCCTTCAGTCATATTTGAAGCCAATAAGTTGCAAGACAATCCTAAAGCACACACAAACTGTATTTTGGATTTGACACCGACTTCGACACATGAAAATAATGAACCGTCTAGGTACAAAACAAAGCTGTCATCAAAAAGATGCCTCAATACATTATTTCAAAACGATCAGCCGTCAACCTCATATACTAGTACTATTATTGATAATCACGGGATTGAAAAAGAACGAGAATCATCAGTACCGTCTCTTTTTGATTTGGATGAAACATTACAACCCGCAAATATTTCTGATTGTACATTATTGGACAAAACGATTGATAACAATGAAATCCTAATACCTAGACCTCAAAATCCAATACAAACAGAACAAAACAGTAACGTAGCGGACCATCAGAGCCCTGATCATAATGGTGACCATGATGGCGAAGACCAAGCCGTAATGCATTCATTTAGTACAGTTCAAGAATCGACACCACAGGGAAAAAATACAAGAAAACGTAAACGAAATTTAAACGAAAATCAAGATATTAAAAATAAAAAATTAAAAAATTCAGGTGAAGCCTATAAAGGCTGCAGATCGAAGAAAATGTATGAGAAAAAAGTTTTAAAAGCTAGCTGTAAGTGCACAAAGAAATGTGGTGAAAAGATAACTCATGAGCAAAGAGAGTACATAATGCAGCAATATTATAAAATTGGAGATCACGAGAGACAATGGCAATATATCGTTAATCATACGTTAGTCGAAGATGTTAAGCGAATCACAGTAGAGCGAAAACGCACCCGAACTCAATCAATCAAATACTTTTTTAAAATAGATTCAAACAAAATTCAAGTATGCAAAACCTTTTTCATTAATACTCTAAGCATTTCACATCAAACTGTATATACAGCACTAGAAAAATCCAAACCTGAAGAAAACTTTATAGACCAACGAGGGCGACATGAAAATAGGCCGCGTAAAATGCCCATTTTAACAGAAGAAAGCATCATAAAGCACATTCAATTGTTCCCCACTGTTGAGTCTCATTATGTTAGAAAAGATTCTTCAAGGAAATACCTCTCAGAACTACTTAATATATCCAAGATGTATCGCCTCTACACAGCTTGGTTTGGACAGCAAAGATTTGACTGCCCTTTGGCAACTAAACGTCAATACGAAACAATATTTAACACCAAGTTCAATTTTTCATTTTTTAAACCGAAAAAAGATCAGTGCTCTCAGTGTACTCGTTATCGACAGGCTGATTCAAAAACTCAAGAAACATTGCAAGAAAAATATGATACACATACAAAAAATAAAGAAATAGTACGGCAAATTAAAAAAGAAGAAAAAGAATCAGTTGATCCTTCAGAGACAACCGTGGCAATTTTCGATTTGGAAAAGGTTTTGAGCATCCCACAATCTGAAGTTGGATCGTTTCACTACAAAAGAAAGTATCCCATTTATAATTTCACTGTGTTTGATGCTACTCAGAGTCAAGGTTATTGTTATGTTTGGCATGGTCAGATTGCTAAAAGGGGGGCAAATGAAATTGGAAGTTGCTTATGGCAATTTCTACTTAATGAAAAACAAAGAGGCATCCAGAACATATCATTTTACTCCGACGGTTGTTGCGGGCAGAACAAAAACAGATTTATATTTGCTCTATATATATTTGCTGCACAGAAGCTTCAGTTGAACATCACACATAGATTCTTTGAAACCGGACATGGCCAGAGTGAGGGAGATTCCATGCATTCCAACATTGAGCGTGAATTAAAACACAGAGTTGTATACACGCCTGATCAGATGTACACAATCATTTTGAACGCGAAGGTACATGGAAAAAAATATCAAGTTAAAGAGATGACGCAAGTAGAGTTTTACAATATAAAGGAATTAATAGAAAATAAGAACTGGTTGAAAAATGAGGAGGGTCAAAAAATATCATGGATTCAAATCATGGAAGTGAATGCCTCACATTCAAATCCATCAATTTTAAAATATAAATACAACTTTGATTCCGACTATTCCCAATTAAATACAGAGCCTGCCAGAAGAATAAGGAGCAAGCGGGGTACCAGACAGATACCAAGCCCAAGTCCTAGCCGTGTCCCCGAACTCCAAACGTTGTACACTGAGCCTATTCCAATAAGCAAGGCTTTATACGATGACCTTATGAGCCTTTGTAAGGCAGGTGATATTCCAAGCTACTATCGTGGTTTCTACGAGTCCTTGACTTATGGCAGTAGCTGTTCTGGTGACAATGACGACAATGAGGAAGATAATGATGACTAATCACCAACCTTTTTTTTTTAATTCATTATAAGAATTGATTTTATGTGATAAATGTGATTATGAGGCTGTTTTATTGATGACAAATTGTGTGAAAGATTATATTTCTTAATAATTTAATTAGTATTGTATTCATAATTCACATAATATGTGATCATAAGGCTGATTTTAATTAATAAAAGACTAATAAGAGTAAATTAAGAAAAATACTGTTGTTTATTAGTATTATTTTGAATAAAACTAACGTTGATTATCATGTCATAGTTTTATTAGGAAACCAAATTCAAAGTCCTTATCAGAAATGTTTGTTTTAATATTTACGAGAGTAAGACGATATTAAAGCATTATCAGAATCACTTGCTTCCTAAAAACCCGAAGAATAAAATGATAAGTGAAGAGTGCAATATTTAATTCCAGTCAGGTTTTACGGAGAATAAAATGATAGACGACATTATACAACTTAGACTATGATTAATATTGACTAACTTCTTATTTTCTAAATAATATCTCTATTTTGATACATAGGCGTATTTCACTAAAACGTTCAGAACAAACAAAAAATAACCTCTTTTAAAAGCTGATAATCATCTGTCTGCGTCCTGTATTTAAAGAGCAATCGACGAAAACATGTTTTTTATTTTTCCTGAAAAGTTGCATTTTTGTAGTTATCATTTTATTCTCCGGGGACGGCGAAGAGCGTTAAATAAGTGATAGCTATTACTTTAACCGGTATTACTGTTGTAATATCGGGTTGGTAAACACAACAGGTGGTAGGAAAGCATCGGATAAGAATGCTTTGCCGATAAAACCTTTATAAGACCTATTAAGAATAGAATATTGATACCGTGACTCATATTAGCTATCTAAAATGGACTCAGGTAAGTGTATTGTAGCTTCTTGACTTCATTTTAAAACAACTGTATAACTTTTAGCCCACGTTATGATTTAAAAAGCCTGTAACCTTAAAAAATTAAATCTGTTCGTAGTGGAAGCGTATAATGTCAACCATCTTTCAACATAGCAGAATAATATGAAATAAAACAGGAGCCATTTTAAGTATTTACGTTATTTGAGTTTGTGAAGTGAAAAATGACTGCCCTTGTGATTTCATGGTATATTTATACCATGTTTCTCATCTCAATTTTAACGCGCCTAGGATTTATTAAAGATTTACAAGAAAAGTTATAACAATAAAATAGACAACACAAGCAAATATTATTATTTATTTCTTCTTCCTGAGCAGTGGCATGTAAAATTAAGTGGTATTCAAGGAACGCTTCAAATGATATAAGAAATTTAGTATTTTGTTGTCAAATGTTGAATAACTCGAAATAATATTTATTGTTAGGTTACCAAAACAATGGCGAACTTACTTTATATATTAAGTCTTCACTTAAATCATTTGTACCACTCTTTGAGCTACAACATCGTTAGTCACGAGTATGGTGCTGCCATTGGTGACTTAACATTGTCATAATAGACTTAGCTAAATACATTTGCCACAGTGAAGACAATACAGCCGCCTTAAAATTTTACAAACCGACTCGATTAGGGTTCTTCATCGAAATAATGAAAAGCTGCTACGACATGACGTAATCCGTTTATGTATTTATATATGTGATTATTCGATAAAATATATATATTATACAGCCGCTATGTATAATATCAACTCAATTTGGAAAAAGTGATTATAACTTTGATCAAAGAATGTATTCAATTATATAGCCATTTTATACAATCTAGTTAGACCCGTTGGGACGTGGGCGTGGCAGTAGGGGAACACCATAGAACACCTCAGAAATATTGACCTTGAACTCAGGTCTCGCGATTCTAAGGAACGGTATCAGGTCAATATTCATGGTTAGGTCAAGATCAAAGTGACCTTTAGGTCAAAGACAAGTGACTTAGAACTCGAGGCCAAGTGATCCTGGAAGTCATGATAGCTTGGATGTGAAGGTCGGGTGACCTTGGAAGTCAAGGTTGAGTGACCTTGGAGGTCATGGCCAAGTGGCCTGGGAGTGCCTAAACTACCAACTCCTTGACTGGGACTGCAAAAACTGTCCTTTTTTTTATTTTTTTCTATATTTACTTGTATCTCGAAAACGGCGTGTCCTATCACAAAAATAATGAAAAATTTGCCCCCTTTGAAACCCGCAGCAACGCAGTTCTCTACATGTAGGTAATAATCAATTATAAAAAAAGCAACTTTCACATAATCGTTTACGTCGCGTCGAACAAAAGTGAGGTTAGTGTTAATAACGACCCATACATGCGTTATTTGTCACCAATGCCTTTAGAACATCATTAAAGGAGTACCGCCTAACATAATAAGCTTTAGTTATATCCTGTATTACAGGTTAAACCTAGATAGAGCAGTTTGTTTGATACTTTTTGTATTCGTGTTACTAAAGTCTCGAAAATCTCTATTTTATAACATATGCCTGCAATAATAGTCAATATACTACCTCAAGGTGTATAAGACACTTCATTGCAATAACTAAGCAACACTAATAGTTAACAGGAATCAGCGAAAACTGTTATATAGACATGGTAGTTAAATATAGGTTAAAGCTGTAACGTTTTAAGTATAGCTGCAGTCACTAGCACCATTTTAACTCTCAAACCTATATTACATGGTTCATTAAAGATCTAGTGCCGCAATTGGAGTTAAAAATTGTTTGTTGCCTCCTCTTTATGACATTTAGTTAGAACTGAGATAATTGTAACTCTTTAATATCACTTAAACTCATAAAAAAGCCTGTTACTGATACCAAAATGTTAGTTGGGTTTTGGATGGATTTAACGAAAGAAGTTAGATTAAGGGCGGTCAGTGAAAAAACATCATAAATATTATTAATCTATCTATCTTCTATACTTATAATAAATCTGTAGAGAGGTCAATTCTGTACATGAAATATATTTCCAAAATAACTATCAGGGGGTGATTAGGGATCGATACTGATGCCAAAAATGCAATCAGTACAATTTTTGTCTGTCTGTCTGTCGGTCTGTCTGTCTGTCTGTCTGTCTGTCTGTCTGTATAACCGTTATAGAAACAAAAACTACTCGACGGATTTTAATGAAACTTGGTACAATTATTATTCATACTCCTGAGCAGGTTATAGTATACTTTTCATCACGCTACAATCAATAGGAGCAGAGCAGTGAAGGGAAATGTTGGGAAAACGGGAGAAGTTACTCCATTTTTTAAGCTTCCGTCGCGTGTGCAACCTTAATGGTGAAAGCTACACAGAAATCATGTATGACGGAAATGTTCTTCTTAAAATTATATAAAAAATATCCAACGACAGCATATGTCTATATTTTATGATTGACGAACAATAACACGTGTAACTCCCGATAGCTTAGCAGTTCGAAGCTTTCTGATTGTATTTGTCTACTCTTACGTTTATAAAACTCTCAGTCGTCCGTAATTAACATTAATAAAAGTTAACATTATTAACTATTCCATAAAAAAAGAATCATAGAAATCGGTATAGAAACACCAAAGTTATACATGAAAAACGCTAATAACAAGCCATCGCGCGTGAATACTGAATCATGCTATAAGGATTATTTTTGTGGTCGCGAACGCACAGGCAGGCGGCTAGCTTGGCGCCTAGAGGCTAGCGAGTAGCTTCGGAAAACGGCTTACGACAGTTTGCAATATCCTTTAATAATTATAATGTCGAGGGGAAGATGGTTATTATTTCGCTTTACACCAAACGAGTAATATTATAAATGTGAAAGTTTGGTTGTTTGTTACTCAATCACGCCAGAACGGCTTAACGGATCTTAATGAAATTTAGAACAAAGATAGATTATAGTCTGGAATAGCACATAAGCTACTTTTCATCCCGGGAATATGTTCCCTAGGGATCATGCGGGCGAAGCCGCTGGCAGAAGCTAGTTAGACATAATAATATAAAATACACAAAATATGTTATATTTATATATATATGTTTGTGTGTGTGGTGTATTAGTAATTACGTTCTAAGACGTGTGTACTGTCAAAATGTGAAATAAAATGAGGTGATTTTCTTTTTTGTTCAAAACTATTTTAGGTACATAAGTCGAGAGGATTTCGAAGATTTTTTTTTTCAACTTTTATAGGCACGCGTTTGACCACTATCTCACCTGATCGTAAGCGATGATGGGGTCTAAGATGGAGCATGCTTGCCTATTCAGTCTTGACTTAGTGAGACGAGTTCGATTAAGTTTTGTTTCATTTGTCCCATTATCAAAGTGCATGGAACTACTGAGAAAAAAATGTCTCACTAGCTCGATGGAACTAATTGCTGGTGGAACTAGTGAAAATGATCCATTTTAAATGACTACAAGAGGAAGCGAAACCTAAAAAACCGGTCAATTGTGAGTTGACACGAAGGATTCCGTACCATAAACCGAAAATAACACGTTTCTTGTATGGGCTCCCATCTCCCTTTATTTTTATTTTATTTGATGTTATAGAGACAACAGAAATACACGCTCTGTGAAAATTTCAACTGTCTATCTACAGTTCTTGAGATACTACTCTATGACTGATAGACGGACGGACGTACAGCGAAGGTTTGTTAATAGGATTCCATTTGTTACCCTTTTGACTACGGCACCCTGAAACAGCCGCAATTTTTAAGACAACGCTTGTGGAAAAAACGACTTACGGGTAGGTACATCTATTCAACTCCAAGACTCGGAAAACACTTTAAATGACCCTGACTGTCATTTATAGATCTTTGTTAGTCGTTATGGATTGCCAGAAGTCAGTTGAATGTTGATTGTTTTTTTTATGATTTTGATTATTTTTTATTATTTTGATTATTTTTTACTTATTTTGATTATTGCTACCATTTTTTATTATTATTTTTTGATTATTTCATTGATTTTGTTGACTCTCTGTACGTGTTGGTTTTTACTGTGAGTGCAGAGAGTAATTGAAATAAAATAAATAAATAAATAATTAAATCTGACACCAGTCTTCTGTAGTTACTGGGTTGTGGAGGAATAACACACAACACACATAGAAAGTCACCCCATCTATACTAATATTAAAGTTATAGTGTTGCTTTGCACATTTATCGAGAAAGGCTAAAAAATAGATACATATACCTAACATAGGCACTGACCAATAGGAGAAGAATTAATGAAAAATGTGACGCAGACGAAGATGCGCGGGTCAGCTAGTGTTAAATACTGGTATTCAAGATAACCGCGGAAACAGCTTAATACCAGTATTTACTGGTATTCAATTATTTTCAAAACGTCAAAAATGTCAAGGGATTGACAATAGACGTCGAAATGTCACGTAATCAATACCTTACATTGTGACATTTGTTTCATTTTCTAAATACCAGTATTTACTGGTATTCAGGTGTATCCGGTTTAGTAGGGTACCAGTATAGTTGGGCATCCGCTAGACACATCGATTGACTGTTCAAATATTCACGTGTGTTTGTTCGAAGACCTTGTGTTTCTGTAAACGTCCACAAAACAATGTTCGCTAGACTGCAAGTTCTTATGCAAATGTTTTGTCTGTTGGTAGAGCAGTACGTTTTGATCTCTTGGAGAGATCTACACTGTAGAGACATCTCAAGAGGTATCTTATGTACCTGCGAGGAACTGGACTTGGACAGACCGTTGTATACTTATTACGCACCGAGCTGTTTCTATTAATATATTTCACGAATTGATAAAAGCCTTTTGTAGTGACATTACTTGTAGTTGCTGTGTTTCAGCATTAAATTCAGAAATAAAGATTGAAAGACACCCCTAAAGCAAAATACGAGTACAGCATACACCATGTTATCCAAAGTTTTTTGCTAATAGATGAATTAAGCTTCTTAAAAATGGTTGAGGTCAATGTGCTGGTACTGCCACGCTAAAAAACGACAGTTATTCTAGCAAATAGCCAAAATATACACGAAAATAAAACCTTTCGATTTAAATATCTTCCTATTTCACTACCGAACCCAAAAATGCATCCAATCGTGCGTCAATAAGTCTCAGAAAGTTACATTTCAATAAAGTGACCTCAACCTGTACGGATTGCGTTTAGTTGACCCGTATACCGGGAAACGGACCGTATATAAATATTTCAGATGGCGCCCCAATAACGGCCACGGTTAGGACTGATACAATTTAGAAATTGAGCTCTGGATATATAAAAGATAAGACATTTTCGTGGCCTTAAATGTGTGGGAGGATCGCCGTCCATAATTGTTAGGGTTCCGTACCCAAAGGGTTACCAAAGGCCTTATTAAGGAATTGTTAAGCCTCCGCTGTTCATTCGTTCGTCCGTCCGTCCGTCTATCTGTCAGCGAGCTGTATCTCAAGAACCATAATAGGTAGACAACTACTTTTTAGTGGTAATCCACACCTAACACCAATGCAAAATCGATGGAAAGCAAATACGCGATTTCGTTTACTTGCATGACACAAAACCATCATCCAAGTAACGAATTCCAGCCATGTCGATTTAAAATACAAACTTCCTAACCGATTTTGATAATTTAAATGGGACCAATCGACAAGTAAATTCATTCGGATAAAACAAGATTTTTTCAAATCGGTTCATAAATGGAGTTATGAGATAAGACACATAAAAAAATACAACCGAATTGAGAACCTCCCCCTTTTTAGGAATTCGGTTATAAAAATAAACAGTTTTATTTTGAGACAGCCCGTTGCACTATTCAGCACTATTCCCTTCTGTGAGTCATAATCAACAGCAGCGACCCCCAGAAAACACCGAGTCAATGTAGCTCGACTAGTTCCGGAGAATCAAATCAACTGTCTTTGATTCTACAACGAAATTTTTATTTTGACAAACTTATGGCATTGGCTTTAACATGAATGTCGAACAACATTGGAAAACTAGAAAGACAGAAAGAAAAATTGTTTATTCTTCCCAAACTGACGCACAAATTTTAAATAAACAAAAACAAAACAATTCAAATTGAAAAAAAAAATTGAACGAATAATGATGACAATGAGCAGTCCATGTCAGGGTCGGGCATACCAGTTATGACATTTCTGTCGCAGTCTTACCACAGACAAAATGAACAACATTGACACTAACGTGTGGCTGCAACATAAGCAGAGAATGTTGCAGCCACACGTTATAATAATGTCAGTACTGCAGAGTGAATGTTGTTCATTTAGTTCAGTACTACAAGATGAAGGAGTGTCATTTAGCACTAATCCAAACCAAAACCCACCCGCTTTTTCCAATACCCTCACTAACCACAGGATCATCAAAGTAAACAGCTTCATCATCCCACCTTCAGATAAAGCCGTACCCAAACCGGTATCCAGAGAACCTTGTGTATAATTAGGGCGTATATACATTGTTAATTTGCTTTAACGCCCGTGGTCAGGTGTAGTGAGCCATTGTGAGCCGATTATGGTCTCTGGAATAGCATCCTTGGCGCTGAGTGCTCAGGTATCTATGAGGATGAGAGTTGTTTGTGATGTTTAGTCAAGTTATGTGTTTTGAAAAGTATGTAGTAGGTGTGAAGGGAAAGGGATTTTTTAATCATTTTTAGGTACCCATAGGCTACCCAACGGCATCTATTTACTAAGCCGCTGCTGTTTGTCGATCCATTCGTCTGTCAGTGAACTTTATGTCATGAAACGTAAAACAAACAGTTGAAATTTTCAGTGTGTGTATAGTCTTTTACAAGAAATAAAATTCGACTAAATATTTAAGTGGGACGTGAATTTTTCGGTTTTAGCAGAAAGAATTCCGTATCATGAATTATTTCTGCTTCGTGAACTTCCTCAGTTAGGGTATAAGTTAAAACAAGTAGTCATTTCAATATTATTAAACCCTTAAGCACCATAGTACCTAATGAAAATCTGAATTCAGAAAACAAAACTTTTTTAGAAATCGTCGTAGAAAAAGTAGGTTGGATAATATAGAATCTTCTGCTAAGTAAGGATGGTTATACACGTTTGTACATAATTTCGTTACTATTAGTCAAGTTATTTTTTTTTCGTGTTACCCAGTTAATGGGTTGCGGAGATCTGGTAGGCAGCCGCTCCATGTAAAATACTGGAATGCAGCTGAATCCGGTTGGACTGGAAGCCGACCCCAATATATTTGGGAAAAGATGATGAGCCAAGTTGTTTTTTTTTAGTGTTTTGATCCTTACTTTAAATATTACACACATCGGTGTGTTATATTTAAAGTAAGGATCTAATTCTTAAATTGAACGCAAAAATAAACTTATCGTTTAGTTGAATTTGGAGTTTTATAAATATGGAACAAACAACATTCATAAACTAGGCTTCCTAATTATTTTTCTCCTAATACACAGTCGAGCACAAATACAGTATCATAACAACCGCTCCCAAATTAACACAACAAGAAAGCTTCTTATCTCATTCCTCCAATTACCGTCCGTGTCATACCGGACGATACGACGACATTACGACAAAGATAACGTCCACTACACGGGGTACGGGTAACCCATTAAAACGGGCCTATTACCTTCTCCGGACAAAAACCGACCCGAATCTAATAAACACGCAATAACACCAATGAAGGTGTTACAGTAATCGTTTCAATTCGAATGGAATCCGATTTACAATCGGTTACGTTCGCCTATTATGTTTACAATCGGGATTTGGTATTATCGATATGATCATTCGATCATTCGGGTGTGATTCGTAGAATGTTGATACGTTTTGTTTGCGGCGTTTGTTTTAGCGGCAGTTTATGTTGATTCATGAATATTTTGCGATGCCATTTTTATGGCATGAAATGCAAAAAGGAATTTATTGTTCCGTGACGTTTATTGGTCGTAGTTTTGATCCAAGGAAAGTTGGAAGTGCCGGCAACAAGCTGGACATTTTGAAATGTTAATGGTTTTATGGGCCCTAACAGAGGAAGTCAGAAAGTGGCGCCGGAGACTGAATCATCTTGTGACGACAGGTTTGAGTACGAATGTATAACGCGTGTATCTGACATGGACGCACAAACGATTTCCATAATATGGGTCCAGAGCATGATTCTGGACACCCTAGAGTTGGAATTTTTCGTCGGCTCTTTTCTAATTTTTTTTTTATGAGTACCACAAATAGGCTGAGCTGATACCTATTTATGTTTTTATTTAGATTGCTCTTTTTAGTGAAAGTAGTTAATTAGTTATTTTTTAATTACAAATCTCATTGGGTTAGGCCAGAATAACGATTATGAGCAGTCTAAAGTAAAAAAACTCTTGAAAAAAATTAAAATATTAGGAAAAAGCCGACGTAATATTCCAACTCTGGGGTGTCCAGAATCATGCCCTGCAGCCATGGAAATCGTTTGTGCGTCGATGTCAGATACACGCGGTATTTTTTTACCCACGGAACAGCTGTTCCGTGTTTTTACCCCTATGTGTTTGCTCTTGGCTTTATCTGGGTTAGAACTTACCCAGAAGAAGCCAGTTCAATTTAACTTTGAACTTATTAGGGTTAAATGCGTTAATATTTAGTCTTTATACGGGTCGATGTATGGATCAGAATGTTGGGCTGTGAAAAAGACGGATAAAAAAACTTTTTACAAAAAATACAACCGAGTTCCAAATAAAAAAAACACTACAAAGTAAAAAATAACTTTAATTTCGGAAGTCGGTGTTTTTGTTAGTTTCTTCGTATTTTGACTTATTTTGTACTGTTTTTTTTTTTATTTGGAAATGTTGTATTTTTTTTTTAAGTTTTTTATTTTTTACTTTTTAGTAGTATCCCATACCCAACAACACCACTGCAAAATCGCAGAAAAGCAAAATACGCAATTTCGATTACTTGGATAACATAAAACCATCATAAAGTTTGCTAGGATATGTTTGTTGCTCTTTCACGTCAGAACGCCCGAAAGGATCTTCATGAAATTTGGCACAATTTAATATAACTTTTTGTGTTATATAACTTTTATTCATTTCTCACCACAATATACAGTGGTAGATTATAGTCTGGAGTAACACCATGGCTATATATGTACCAGGAGTATGTTCACTAGAGATCACGCGGACGAAGCCGCTGGCAGAAGCTAGTGTTATGAATGCGAAAGTTGGGATGGATGTTTATAACTCAATCACGTCAGAACGGCCGAATAGATCTGGATGAAATTTAGGACGCAGATAGATTATAAGTCTACAATAACACAGAGGATACTTTTTATCCCTTTCGCTTGGGATAATTTTCGACATTCACGAGGGCGAAACCGCTAACAGAGGCTATATATATAAAGCAATACTAAGACTGCATCTTTTCTTTTAAAAATTCTGTAAAAAAAACTTTTTACGAATAAATACAACCGACTTCCAAATAAAAAAAACACTACCAAGTAAAAAATTACTTTAATTTCGGAAGCCGGTGTCCAAATACGAAGAAACTAACAAAATAAAAACATAAACAATAACACAAAATAGATAAATAAATAAAAACACTTTGAAGTCGGTTGTATTTTTTTGTTATTTTCACTTCTAGTGGTACCCCACACCTAATAATATCACTGCAAAATCGAAGGAAAGCAAAATACGCAATTTCGTTTACTAGGATGACAAAAAACCATCATCCAAGTAGACAAATTCCAGCTATTTCGATTTAAAATCCAAACTTCCAAACCGATTTCTATAAAATTCAATTGAGACCAATCGACAAGTAGGTATATCCATTCAGATAAAATAAAAAATGTTCAAATCGATTCATACATTAGGAGTTATGAGTTAAAACATAAGAAAAAATTTAACCGAATTGAGAACCTCCTCCTTTTTGGGAAGTCGGTTAAAAACATATCCAAAGCCATTCTTTTTCTCCGTAAAAAACCCAATATCGATACAACCAAGTTCCTGTTATCCACTTAAGTAAAAAGTATTCTGCCTACCCTCTTACTCGACCATAGCGTAAACCCTCGGCCTGTTTTTCGGGCCAATGAGTTTCGATATTAAATTTGCAAAGTTGCACGATAGTTGGCAACTTTATCGAATTATTAGACAAAAGTTATCTTGCGAACTGCTGCGTTCTACATGCTTTTATCTGTTAAATGGATATAGAACTGTACTTCTCTTAATTAATTTAGAGTTGGCAAAAACTAAGGTTCTGCAGCTGCTGGTTTTCAAAACATTACTTGTACTTTATAATGCAACATTTGATTTTAAGAGCGTCCAACCCGAATGCCTTTCATACAAACGCTCGTACGTGATTATGCCGTTGAAAAATTAACTATAATTTATTTTTTAAGTAAATACGTCTCTTGTGCACTATATGTAGGTTTCTATCAAAGCAAAAAATAAAAATTCGGAGAAACAAGTTCAGTATAAGTCTCCAAAAATCGGCTATTTTGCACAAATTTTACCTGAACTTAGGCCGCTCATAATAAACTCATTAATTGTAAAAGTAAAGAAAAGATCGTGATAGAAACATTGCAAATGTAATGGAGATTCTACATGACTAATATTTATTTCACAAACTTGTGAAGCTTATCCAAAAAAACGTATTACCTGGAACAAGTTTTATGAAATTTTCGAATACAATTGTTTGTTCAATGTTATCGCGTTCTCACTTGCTTGTTAGTTTTCATACACTGCGCTAGATGAAACAACAAGCTTTTCAACCATGCTCGCGTTGACGATAGACCGATGGGGAAGGGCCCTCTTAAAGTTATTAAACGAAAATTTTATTTGAATGCGTCTTTATTCGTGTTACGGATTCAGAAATTCCACCTATTGTTTCCAAACTATGTTGGGTTAGATTTTTAGTGACTCTCTATCTTCCCTTTGCAACCTACTAACTGGGCAATACGATAATCCTAATATTTAAAATTCTGTCATTACTAAGTGAGTGAACGACTGACTGACAGACAACACTCAGCAAATATTGTTAGTCGTAAGAAGCTTAAATTTGGCATATACGTTCCTTGGGGGGTTGTAGGAGAGCTCTAGGAAAGGATTTCCCGAAATTCTTATGGAAATGGAATTAAACGGGATATGCGGGCTAAAGCTAGTCAATCATTATCTGCCTAGCCTTTTTCTCAGGCTAAATAATAATCGCCGCACAGGTCGATCTTCAGGGTTAAGCAACGCTTGCCGAGGTTGGTCTGTGGATGGGTGACCATCTTAACATATCGAATTTCCTCCGTGCCTCGGAAAGCACGTTATGCTGTTGGTCCCGGCTGTTATTTGGAGATTTTGGCAGTCGTTACGGATAGTCAGAACCCAGAAAATCTGACACCAGTCTTGCCAAGGAGTACCGTGTTACCCAGTTAATGGGTTGTGGAAGTCTGGTAAGCAGCCGCTTCACGTAAAATACTGGTATTAAATTTAATAAAAGCTTAATCTGGTTTGACTGGAAGCGGACCCCAATATAGTTGGGAAAAGGCTAGGCAGATGATGACTGGGGTCGGCTTCCAGTCAAACTGGATTCAGCTGAATACCAGTGTTTAACTTGGAGCGGCTGCCTACCAGACCTCCACAACCCATTAACTGGGATTTCTGAATTCAGAATTAAAAGAGTTTTTGCCTCTCAAACTCTAGTCCTGTTAAATTCTGGAGTTAAACTGACACCTTAACTCCAAATACTCATTTCAAAACTAGCTTCAGTATATTTTTTATGACACTAAAAAACCAAATAAATAGAGTGGCACCAAAAATCAAAGCAGCTTTTCTCAGAACCATTCCACAGCTAAACCCCTCAAAATCACTCATGTTCGATAGTCTATGAGCGTCTTCATCTGAAAAAAGTTTAATATTCACTGGGTCTATAGAAAACTTAGCCCGTAGATTATCCCGGACTTGTTATGCTGATGCGAGACGAGAAACAAGGAAGGAAGGATGATACATTATCCACTTATCTTGTCCTAAAACTTGATTGTTCGAAAGTTTCTTGAAGGTCGCGTCAAGGTCGGCCTTGACTGGTTTTGCATGTTCGGGAGATATGATGACGTCATGGGAGAAGATAAATATTGTTGGATACGGGTTTAGGGTCCATTCCAGATTTATCAAATATTATATTTATGTCACCGGAAAATGGCACACACCGTAAGTAAGATTGTAAAATATCACGAGAAAATTGTAAACTATTTTTAAACACGGATATATTGGAAACTATTGGATTTGGATGAGATTCATTGTATTCAAAACGGTTTTTCAAAATATATCGATAAATGATAACCTAATAAACATTTACTACAATCTTACGGAGTCTGTATGTGGATGGATGGAGAGGGAGAGGAAGGCCAAAGAAAAGATGGATGGATTGTGTAAGAAGCGATATGAAAGAAAAGGGAATTAGTGAAAGTTTGGCGGCCGATAGGGCAGACTGGAAGAAAAAAACGTGTTGCGCCGACCCCAATAACATGGGATAAGGGCAGGAAGGTGATGATGATGACGGAGTCTGTAATTTCCCAGTGAATTATACAGGGTTAGGAAGTCTATGCAAAGCAAAAGAATGTTCTTTCTATTTCTTTTGATTAGCATAGACTTCGTCATATTATTTAGAGCGTTCCATTTAAATATTTTAATTTTTGTATGAAAACCTGATGAACTAAAATATGATGAATTTTTAAAAGTCATAGAACAAGAGTTGTTGATTACGATGTTATAAGTCACATAGTTCTGAGAGGTTGTCTGTGTTCTACAAATAAACCTGTATATAACACGGATAGATTATTAATCAGTAAAAGTCTGACACCCCCTCCGCTCCGCTCAGAAAGAAACAAGTATTTTGTTTTAGTGTCATAGTGCTAGTAGCTAACAAGTGATAAATAAAGTATATATTTATTTTTGTGTCATGTAAATTTTAGAAGGAATTTTGAATTTTGGATCACTTTGCATATTATTATTAATTATTGTAAAATTCTAGTTCTTAAAACGTAACAGACAGTTGTGTTGCTGGGGAGTTTGTTGGCCACTTCTTCTCCACAGCTAAAACACTAGGAAGTGGTGACGGGCGGGCGTTTTGGGGGACTGTCTTTTGTAAAACTTGACGTTCAAAAGGTGCTGTGGCCCTCAGCCTAATTTGAATAAATGACTTTTGAATTTTGTTTTTTTTTTGAATTTTGAAGATTACCCAATAAAAAAAAAATATTTTGCAGTATAGTCCCACGTGTGACGAGACAAAAACCGTGTATTTATCCGGGATAGTACCTATTCTGCATCCATAATAGAAATCTTCCCACCGACTATTACGTGGTGGTGGTGGTGTCTTTTTACATAATAGTATCTTAAAGCCATCATTAATCCTTTGTGTAGTACATGTTTTTCAAGCAAATAACTATTTTATCTACTCACTAGCTGACCCGCGCAACTTCTTCTGCGTCACTTTTTCATTAATGCTCCGCTCCTACTGGTCCTACGAGCAATAGGAGCGGAGCGTGAAGTTATATAGCTCATAGACTATCTCGATAAATGGGCTATCTAACACTGAAAGAATATTTCAAATCGGATAAGAAGTTCCTGATATTAGCGCGTTCAAGCACACAAACAAACTCTTCAGCTTTATAATATTAGTATAGACTTATTTCATTGACGTTAATGGCACACAATTTACGACCTAATCTCTCCATAATTTCATTGACCTAACAGCCATTTTTCACTTTCCAACAAACCCAAAAGTACTTGTTTATTAATAAAATAAGCTTGAAGAAACATTATAAATAACATTTAGATTAAGAAAGACTACGCAACAAATTGAATTCGCTATCTCAGTCCCAAGTCCCTTGACACAAAAAGCCGTTTCAAACAGTGGATTTGAAATCAAATCACGGTTCACTAAGGGAATACTTATCTTGAACATAAAATCATGGAGTGTAAAATATAATAAAATCCTTTTATTACTTCTAGGGTTTTCTTTTTAACCTATTTTGGCAATTAGGCTGAGAATTTATCATTTGCACTTCAATACATTTATAGCTGTCTTTGTTTCTCTGAAAAAAATATTTTATTTACAGTTTGGCAAGGTTTCGTCTTCAGCCACTTTCTTAAAAAACTCATAAGTTAGTTGTAGGTGTACCTATGTCAATTACCAAAATCCACAAATTTGACTCAATTTTAATACCTATACTATTTATACTAGTATTATAAAGAGGAAAAGTGTGAGAGTTTGTGAGGTTATAGGGGGGTAATCTCTGGAACTACAGAACTAATTTTGAAAATTCACTAACATAAAGCCACTTTATTTGTGGGTGTCATAGGTTATAAATATTATATATATTAAATACCCAAAAAATACCAGCCAACGCAGTGGGGACTGGTCAGTTAGTTTATTTCAATAATTAATGTTTATCTTTTTAGATATTTAAAGTTTAAATTGATTTTCTTAAGCTTTTGACACTTAATTTAAGAACAATCACTCTTTCCAGAAATTAATTTTAAAAAAAATAACACCTGGAGCAGAAAGCAATCAATCATCCAATTTACGTCTTCCAAAAATTTCCCTCTCACAGACACACAAAAAAAATCAATTTCGCAAAGACCGTACGTAAAAATAATGTCGTAAAACGGAACGGGATAATCTGATTGGATACGATAATATCTGGCAATTACGTTAACATTGCTTTTTATTGGCGATGTCTTTATTTGGAATGACCTATTAATGCCGCAATGGACGCGGGCCTCCTCGTTAAAATCATAAGAACTGATTGCGTTTGATGGCGGGATAGGTAGGTTGGTAATTGAATGGCTCGTGTAAACTCCTGTTACATAGGTACTTGTCGCGTTTTCAATGAGGGTTGATTATGAATACGACAGATAGGTATGTATACATATACAGCGATCGTAATTAATATGCCATTTTCTCAAAAAGTTTATTAACGTTTGTTATTGTTTTTCATGGAAAATTACACCAAACAAGGAAAAACTTTTGAAAAAAATGAACTTTCGGGAAAATGGAATTAGTAGTTGGTATTAGTTCTTTATTTAGAAAAAAAAAAGAACGGGAGGATTTTAAATGTACAGTAGAGTATATTCTGACCCAGTAATTATTATTTTGTTCTCTTTTTCAATTTTATTATTTGTAATTTTGTTTCCTATTTGTGGTGTTATAATTCCATTATTAATTTTAATATTTAAAATTTATATTTTACTAGCTGTCCCTCGCGGCTTCGCTCCCGTCAACTGGCTACCATACCTCCCCTGTTTTTTTTGTTGCTTTTAAACCTTTCCTGTATTCTGATGAACTAAACAAAAAAAGAATTACCGAAATCGGCCCAGCCGTTCTCGAGTTTTAGCGAGACTAACGAACAGCAATTCATTTTTTTAAATATAGATAACTCACTTTGAATGTTGGTTGACATAATTACTGGCGACTGTATTAGATAATTATTTTTAAAAAAACATAGGTAATAATGAATAAATATTCTAACCAGGTCTATAAATACTGCTATATCAAAGAGTCACATAATATAAAGCTAGATTTTAGTAGCATTAGCAACAGACGTAATCCAGTAGACAAAAATAACTAGTAGTTTAAATGCCTTAAATACCAGTTAAATTCACTACAATTCCGGCACAGTTTTGTTCTTGTGAATAGCAGGCTGGAACAAAAATATAATAAAAATAATAGTTGCGAGAAAATCTAAAGAACTGCCGACAGAAGTATTCCACTAGACATTAGGGGTGGGTTTTAATGTCGTCCTCGAGCATTTAAGACCTTACAATCTTCATTAACCGGTCACAAGATCTCACAAAATCGTGTCTCACGATCATATAAATGTACCTTTAATGTAATAGAACAAGATACCAGAGCCCGTAGATATGACTTATTTTCTCAGTAACAAAACACTAGCAGGTATGGGTACGTTCAAAGTACATACAAACACTCTCATGATCTGCCTAGCCTTTTCCCTACTATGTTTGGGTTGGTTTCCAGTCGAACCGGATTCAGCTAAATACCAGTATTTTACGTGGAGCGGCTGCCTATCTGACCTTCACAACCCAGTAACTGAATAGCACTGTATCACTGTGTTTTATGTAAAATGTGTGTATCTTTTATTGAAGATCCAAATAAATAAATAAAAATAAAAGAAAACACAGCCAGAAAAGAAACTGTTTCTGACTATTCGTAACGACTGCCAAAGGTCTAAAAATGACAGCTGGGACCAACAGCTTAACGTGCTTTACGAGGCACGGAGTCTAGCTACGTTAAGATCACCCATCCACAGACCAACCTCTACAAGTGATGCTTAACCTGGAACATCGACCCAAGCGGCTGTTATTACTGAGCCACGAACTCATTCTACACTACATACTAACACTCTAACCCACACATTTAGCTACTGATAAAATAAGTAACGTCTGGGGGCTCTGGGATCTTGGACTATAAAGAGCAAAGCTCCCTTTATTCGCAACAATCAGTAACATTTATATTCCGAACACGAAACACAATACATGCACATGCATAAAATATTTTATACCATTCTAAATGGGGCTTAATCGCGACTGGCGGTTACGACGTTTCAACTCGCACTTTTGCTTGCTAATGAATGAAGGACCGATTTCAAAAGGGTATTCTCATTCGACGATGTCTCGCTACCCAGTTCGTGACTCAATGTGGCGCATCTTCAAGTTATGTAGTCTTCTAAAGTTCTCTCGGTACTTGCTGCCACTAACAAGTATTTCTGAAGTGTTTGTAATTCTTTTACCCGGCCTTAAGTATCTGGAGCTTTAATAACCTACAACATCTTATATTTTCATCATCATCATTTGTTAGCTGGTGAAGATTTCCTAAGGCATGAAAAGATCATCTTTGTATATTTTATGAACTCTTAAGTGTGAAAACGTTGAGAGCACTATTCTGGCCATATTGAGAGTCAATGCTGGAAGAAGTAATCACCCAGCAGCCGCTTCTTCAAAAGTTGACTCGTACATTCTAATGGCCGACAAATAAGTCTCCGCCCGAAAGGGCGTAAACACCATATGGGCTGAAGGTTTATTTTACTAGCGATTTGGAATAAAATCTTCGTAAAAATACAACAAATATATGCTAGATCAGCAGTTACTTATTTATATGAAACGGTAAGGTTTTTAGTGCGGTCGTAAAACGATGTTCTTAACAATGGTTGACAATAAAACATGAAAAGTGCGTTAACGGCCTATAAAGCCTGTTTATTGGTAGTAGTTAAACAAAATCGGACTGCGAATAGGTCAGGCTATGGTATTGGAGGCTTTTGATCACCTTGGTGGGACTATAAATGTGATTATTGTTTTGTTTATTTTTTTTTTTGTCGTTTTCTAATAAATATAAATAGGGAAATACATTCTATAACAGTATTTTTTTAACAAGGTGCGATCTTTTTTTCAATCCGATACTAAGTGATTGCCTTGGTTAGTGATTATTGTAGAATTCGGACCAAAAATTACCTTAAAGAAAATAACAGGGTGAATATCGTAATTTTCCACAAGACTTTGTGAACGACCAATCCATTCATAGGCAGACAAGTTTTAAAAATGGTCATAACCGAACGATCGTAAATAATAAAATGAAAAAAAAAGAACCACTAACAAAATATTGTTACGGCTTGACGACAATATTTTACGTGCTGTAGAATTGAAATCAGTGTCAGTACTTGCACCGGTACCAGGCAGCGGAAAAACAGAGACCCGGCATGGTTGTGGGTTTCCATGACTGGGTTTGTTTCTCAGCATGTATTTTTCAATTTTTATTTTTGACCTATTTTGATTAACTATTGTTTTTATTTTAATTTGTACATTTTTATAATAATAAAATGTGCGTCTATTTAGGATGAACAAACTATTTTCTTTCATATAATTCAAACAGCAATGGACACATTCTCTTCTCATAATCCCTTAATTGCCTTATACGGCAATTCCCTTTTATCCACGGGATGGTTCCCGGAAACCGATAGTTTTAGAAATAAGAAAAATTGTGTACGTTTTTTGGTACACATATGGATTCGATTTTAGGATTTAGCAGTTTTTCAGCCGTTTTTCTGCGGACTATCTCCAAACATATCACGGATCTTTTTTACTTTTTTTTACCATTTAGGATAGGATTGCTTTTAACCACAATCTCACCTGATGGAAAGAAACGATGTCGATGATGGAACACGCTTACTTAGGAATAAAAAAACACTTTTCTTGTATGGGAGTCCTCTTTAATTATTAATTTAATTTTTATTATTTGTTGTTATAGCGATAATCTATCTAATCTCAACCTATAACAGTTTTTGAGATATTATAGCACGCTAACAGACAGACGGACGGATGGACAGCGGAGGTTTAGTAATAGGGTTCCGTTGGTTACCCTTGGTTATGGAACCCTAAAAAAAATACGTTATTTCAAAGAAATATAAAGGGTAAATAGTGGTAAAACGAGAGCATACATGACAATCAAAGCAAAGCAGTAAAAAAAGCTCTATGTTAAAACATGAAAAAGGTGTGTCTCCGCCTGCGCTAAATGCATACATAGGTCCGGTTCAAAGCAAATGTCAGATAACGAATGCCCTCGTGTTAAATCATTTTACTAGAAGTAACAAACTGCTTAATTTATGAATTCCAACTATGTTTTAGTTACTTTTGGCATTCATGTTTCGCTCTGTTTCATGCTCAAAACTGTAATACATTTTGTTTGATATTTAGACTAGACTCAAAGATTTGGGTAAAACTTTTTTTAAATCGACACTTGTTGAACATATCAACCCACTCAATTCAATCTAACATCACTATTTACCAAGAACTTAAATATTAAAACTACTCTCCCCTCAAACTAGAATAGAACTTCAGATACGCAATCGCCCTTCCAACTACTACACGGACTTACTTTAATTATTTACAAAGTATTTAATTAACATTCTTGGCAAGTTCCTGAAACAATCTACGCTTCACATGCCTTTATAAGAATCTGTGTGCTACCCACGTAGCGTAAGACGTTGCTACGAAAATCTGCTACGGCGTGCTACGAAAATCTTTAGAACGGCGTAGCAGTGCTACGGCGTAGCATTGCTACGAATACCACGGGGACAGCTTGGACAGAGCAACGAGCTTGATTGTGTAGTCGAATGCAAATAACGCTCACACAAAATAATGCGATTTTTATAATATCACTGTTCCACTTATCGTCATCTGCCTAGCCTTTTCTGAACTATGTTGGGTCGCCTTCCAGGCTAACCGAATGCAACTGAATACTTTAGATGGTGTGACAGCCTTTCTGACCTGCATAACACAGGTACTGGGTAACATGTTGATTGGGCTGGTGGTCAGGGTGGACGTTCGACTGCCGATACGATAATCATAAATTAGACGACACGGTTGGCGCAGTGGTTGAGCGATTGACTGCTGCGCAGCATGTCGCGGGTTCGATTCCCGCACGGAACAAATATTTGTACGACCTACAAGTATTTGTTCCGAGTCTGGGTGTTTTTCTATCTATAATATGTATTGTGTATTTACAAAAAAAAAAAAGAAATGTATATAAGTAGTTTATCAGCCATCTCGTTACCATAACACAAGCATTAGGTTGCTTAGCTTGGGACTAGATGGCGTTGTGTAAAATGTCCAAAGATAAATAAATAAATAATAAATGTAATGACAGCTGGGCCCAAACGTCCTTATAACAGCGCGGTTGGGTCTCAACGTGAAATGGCCGGTCACCCATCCGCAGAAATTGTTATTAAACCTTGGAGATCAACCTGTGCAGACTTTCCTATTTAGGCTTCAGACTCATTCCTCAAAAGAACCAACAAATCCTCCACAAAATAACGTAACCCCTATTTTGATGAAACAAGTAAACGTCTTCCAGCAAACGTTGATAAATCTAATACATCGCATCACTTGGCCGCAACTCTCTCGAGGTACACTTAGCCTCAGTTGTGTACATTCTAAGTTTCCTCCACAAGGTAAGTACGTTGGTACCACTCAACCAAGTAAACGGACGAAGATTGCATAATAAATTGGCCTGGGAGGAAAAACTACGGCGTGGTTACAGGGTTATAATCTTTTGTGAATTGCAGTTTTGGGCTAGACGCTGTTTAGTTGAGTATAAGAGAATATTCAAGAGTGTTGGTGAAATTTTGTGGTGATAATTTTGCGATTCAGAAAAATCTGCAGCGTTTACATGGGACGCTAAGAACCAGTCGATGTAGCGACTCTTGTGGATGCCTATGTCCATCTGTGGACATGTTTAGGCTGAAATCATTATGAAATGGAAAACCGTTTTATGAAGCTAAGAGTTATTGGTCAATTTAAGCCTATTCCTATCTTAGCTAGGGTCGGCTAACAGTCTGAGCAGATGTAGTTGAATACCAGTATTTTAAATGAAATAATTGATTATTAGTGAGAAAACTATCTGGTTTTTTCAATATTTAAATTTTATGGACTATCTACCAACTTTTTGAGAAGGTGTTCATTCACCTGCCACCCTGATGATCAGAGAAAACCAATTTTTAAGGGAGAGATCGACTGGACAAAGAAAGACTGAATATATCCAGAGCTGTGTCAGGACACCATAGACGATCATTGGTAAAAACATTTTTGATTAATTATTTATTTTGACATCCCTGTAACTAAGTAGCTAACAATGTAGAGCCTTTTATTAAAAATGTTTGTCGAGGAATCGATAATGTTATCCTACACCCACGCTTCTTGTGTCTAGACCAGAAAACAAAGTCAGACCCTTTTTCTTTTCTTTTTGTTTAATTAAAAACAAGATAATATCAAACACATTACATCAGCTTTATTGTTTCATATCTTTTCATTTAACCGAAATTCTCTCCATATTTTTTGTGTTACGACCGATATGGTTTCTTTATTAAGAAACATTTTTTAACATGGACGAAATATTTTCTTAATGATGTAATCCAACCTTTACCCGAAAAGCTAAGGAATTTAATTAGTTTATTTGAGATTGAGGTTTTTATACAACAACGCAGGAGTATTAAGCCATATTGAATCCTAATTTATTCTGATTGTTGAATAAGCCAACATTTTGTCAATAAATTGTTTCGACATTTTGTGAATCATTTTCCTGTTATTTCATTTTGTATTTGTGTAACTTCGCGCTTGTAATGCACGGCGATATAGATATAAAGGGTTAGATGCAAAAAACCTTGATTCGCCATGACACTTTCTACCACTACCAGAGGGCCAATTTTACTATTTTTTAAATTTCGTTCCCATTCGCATTGTAGTGACAATCTATCAAAAAATTATCCGAAATTGAGGCTGATTTGACAGATTGCAGGAGGTCTACTCTCTTTCTCTGAAACGAAACTTCGCAAACGAACGAAATTTAAACGAAGTTTCGTAACTGTCGCTACTCTATTTTGTTTTCGGACACGCATACGAAGTTCGGATCCATAAACAATTTTCGTGAACGATTGGAATGAGCAATATTGTGTGGGTCTTTTATTATGTCATCTAAAGTAAGTTACGGTTTTTAATTTAACTTAAAATCTACAAACTATTTTGCTTTATTTTTAAATTTTACAGTGAACATGTGGTTTAATTAATATTTCATGTCATATTCATGCAGAAAAGATAAATATACAGATTTTTTTTTAATGGCCTACGAAATTCACCGATACACTATAAAAAACCCTTTCACGGTTATGGTTAACCAACTAAACTGAAGACTACTATTTCATGCCCACGATGGGTGGTAACTTATGACTACCAAAATTATCCGTGTATTCACACGCGTTCGCGCAATCTAATCATAACATGTCAACTTGAGATTTTTTGGTTGAATTCTTTAAAAAGTTTTCTTAAGTTTTTTTCTCAAGTATTTTCTTAAAGAATCATGTTTTCAAGTGCTTTTTTACATACTTCGCAATCGCGATACACATTCCGTCAGAAACTTTCAAGCCATACTGTGTCGCTGTCTGCATTTTGGGTCTCCACAAGTTTTGTTTTGGATTTAAAATCTTTGTATCTAAGTAACACACATATTATACCTATTTAATCATTTATGTTTTCTTTATAAATATCGCCTTCATTATATACATTTACTTAAACATCTTTTCCGTTTAAAATGGCTCCACATACGGGTTCGGCCACTTCTGAGCAAATCGACACCCTTCTCGATTACTTGATCTTAAATTTGTAAGGAAAACTAATTAGAATTTTAATGGAATCAGCTTAGATTAGGTCTAGCATTCTCTAATTAGTGTTATAAGGATATTTTCGCATCATGGGTTTAGTTAGATTGTAGTTTAAATGCGAATTTAATGTTTCATTTTATGTTTTGTTTGTACAGAAAGGTGTAACTAATTATTTGATGAGATTATGCTTTAATTACCTACCTTTTAATTAGTTTTATAAGTCTTATATATGTATATTAGGTCCAATAAAACTCTAACACAAACGAATTTTAGTAGTTTATAAGGAAATTTAGATGTAAGGTTTTTGAATTGTGAATAATTACGTAGTTTGAAAATGTGATTTTTTGTTTTAAGTGATAGCGTTTTGGAATTGGTGTTAAAATAAAGGTCTTGACCCAAAACCACTTTGACAAAAAGAATTGAGTTGATAGGACTTATATTTTTCGAGACATTTCCAAAAATGTATAGTGAAAATTTGTTATGGTACAAAATTAGAAGTCTTAGTTCTAGAAACTTTTTGTATTCTAAGGATATCGAAATAATGTTTCATATTGTTAAGCAAGGTTTAAGGAATCTAAATATATTTAAATATATATATTGTAAGGGTTTTAATATAAAAAAATAATAAATAAAGGCTCCAAAGGTTTCGGCTCAAAGAGAAAATTACACGCGAATCGAGTCCAAAAATCACGGTTGGTTCTCAATAAGGTAACGACGGGCAGTATATAAACAGAGCCGAATTTCGGCTCAATCGCAGTCGCAGCACAGCCGTCGAAGAGGCACTACTACGGGAAGAAAATAGGAGCCGAAACCTGCGGGTCAAGATTCCCCGTGAAGAGTTGTTTTATTGCCTCCCCGGCTCTTCGTCTCCGTCTCCCGAGGTCCCTAACAGTAGTCGAAAAACGTTACGCATTCAGGGGTGCGTGGTGACGTACGTAACCAGCGCAAGGTAGTACAAGGGGCGTACGTCAAATTACGTGGGAGATTGTCCCAGGACGACAGCGCGAGCATTGGACGTGCTCCTGCCGTCCGAAACATTAATTGTGTTTTGTTAATTTAATACCAATTTGATCTGTGCCCGCTTCGTTGGTTTATATAATTATAGCCTATGTATGACACACACACATAACATGGCTTTCTTTCTGGAGGATCTGGAAAAAGATGAGGATTGTGAACAGTGAAATGCTTTATTTATTGAAGAGAATGATAGTAAAAAATATACACCACTTTAACTGTGGGCTCGATTCCACGACGCCTTGCCTTTAGAGGTAATAAAGGCACTATTTCCTGACACAACTCCTCAAATAATTGCTGACTGAGTCTGTAATTTCCTACAAACTCTAAGTCGGGAATTTCTCTAATATTGAGTTGATTGCGCAAGCGACGCCGGTTCCTTCTAAGCTCCAAACGTTCTTCACGTACAGCAGCCTCGATTAAGAGCGGTCTCGTAGCCATTTCAAGCAAATTTATCACAAAATCCACACAAACGAATAACTAACGAAAATCAAAAGGTAACACTTTTGGTTTCGTCAATTTGAGGTTAAAATTCCGAACAATCATCTGTCAAACTCAAGTTCGTTCGTAACGTAAATGAATTAGAGTAGGTTTAGAGAAACTAAATGTCAAATAATCTTCGTTCGTATTGAACTTCGGAACGAATAGAACCGTGGTAGGAAACATGCGAAAATTCAATCGAAACTTCGTTTTTCGTTGAATTAGAGTAGACCTCCAGTTACTGACATGCGAATGCGGACGTTCTCAAAAATGAGTAGTATTGGCCCTCTTTTGTTTTTCAAAAATAGGACCTCGGAATCATCAAATGTTCGCTCTGGGCTGAATAAAAGGGAGTGTCAGACTCTTACTGACTAAAACCCATCCGTGTTCCTCCGTATGCCCTCTGCAGTCCAGTGCCACGATGACTTCTTTGATCGAATTCCACAATCCCGCCAGGAGAATTGGCCCTCTGGTGTCTCAAACATAGTTAATTTTCCACAAAGCAAAAATTTAAAAAACAAAAATCTTCTTAAATACTTTTCCACTTTAACAATTAAACAAAAGCATGAAAAAGACGACAACGGACCATAAATACAGACGAACCACTTAAAATAATTTTCAAACTTTGCAAGTTTTTCAACAGACCCATAAAAATCCGGGCGGGTTATTCATTAAAATAACTAGAAGTGGACTCAGCGAAATAACACAATTTGAAAAATTATTATACTCGACCGCCATTGCTTTACTCGTTGAAGTTGGAACTTTACTTAACTTAAAAGTTGGGGCGGTCGCAGATAACGTAATGCCATCGGGTTAGGGTGCTTTTCTAACGGAGATGTGCGGAGTAGCTAGGCGGTGCGAGAATGTGTTGTGGGAAACAATCGCACTCTTTCACAGCACCGCTAGTGCCGTAAAAAGAGTGTTAAGAGGGCGATTGTTTCCACCAAAGAACCTTCAGTTGTTGCAGATTTTTTTTAAAACAGTTATTAATTTAATAGGGTTGGTTTTTCAACAATTATATTTTGTCCTGTAATAGTGTATGCCTTAAGTTTGTTCTAAATATTTGTTATCTTTTCTTTCCTTTCTTTTATTTTCAAAGCTGTGAAATGGAGCGTAGCTGGGAGCTGTCCTGCTGATTATTTTCAGCCGTGCATGCACACATATTTCCCACAGATGCTATCATTTCTTGTAAGCTCTGTAAGCCTTTTTCTACTAAAGCTTGCATGGATAGAAAAATGAATAATCTTATGGTTAGTGCATTTTTTTCGCGGATCACCTCACTGCTTCGCCCATCCTTAGTGAAAAAGTACTTTTAAACTTGGGCGGTCGTAGATAACTTAACACTATCGAATTATGGTCCGGATGTAGGTTAACTTAGATGAGTTAAGTGTTTTTGCAGGTTTGCGGATTAAATAACGTTGTATCGGAAATTTATGATCCGCTCCAAAGTTGCTAGTTCGATTTTTGCAATCCCGTGTTTCTGAGAAGTTTTTCACACTCTGGTACGAGAAAGTTTGTGTGGATGCTAGGATTTTCCTGAATAGTTTTCCTTGTAAGAAGTAAACATTTTGAGGAAATCTAAGTTTATCGATCTGAAGTCTTCAACAGGAGAAAGGAAGTGTACTTAAATACACTTACTTCAATTCAAGTTTTATTAGCGCATGACAAGAAGTTTTTTTAAGCCAATACTACGCTGGTCTATTTTTATAACGCTAAAGGAGTATTAAAGTATCTATAAAAAAGCCTTGTTGTTTAAAACATAATAAAGATTGATGCTAATTGGGCCAGTGAAACTGTTTGTTTGTTTTATTATAGAAAAAAAAATTACGCAACTGCCCGACGCTAGATTTTTTCACCTGTATCGTGGGTGCGTTTACAAACGTACAAAGTCACGTACACAAACAGCCAGACCCGGAACAACTATCTGTAGATCATTCATTACATTCCTTCATTGCGGGAATCGAACCCACGACATGCCGATTGCTCAACCACAGAAAGTCATAAACTGGTTTCTGCTTTACCATGTGTGGTTTTATGATATCATGGCAGAGCAGAAAATAGAAGACAGTTTCTTTATCAAGTACAGAAGCTGATATGTAGAGTTGTCAGAGGCAACTTGGGAAGATAATAATTATATATATTTGAGAAATTTGATGCACGAGATTACAGGTAAATTATGTGTTGTAATGTTGCATTGTGATAATATAAGTGCATTGGAATTGGCAACAAATCACCAATATTAAATAGAGCCAAAGATATTGACACACGTTACCATTTTTTCAAGGATGCAATAAAATATAATTTGATTGAATTTGAATATCTGTATCTCAACTCAAGATATTATGCCTGCTGATTTATTTACTAAGGGATTATTGTCAAGTAAAAATTATAATGTTTAGAGATGATAGGTAATATAATTAAATTTAAGTTTAAATGTAATAATGGTCATGTTTTATTTTGCTTTAAAATATTTTGTTAGTGTTATATTTTAGTAACAAAATGTACAACTGGTACCGCTATGTATGTATTATCTTTATACTTTGCTTATGACATTAAAAAACGAGTCGTTAACCGAAAGTGTGCGTTTCAATGAGAATCACACTGACTTTAGCGTTTATAGAGGACAACTATAAATTCACTAGCTGACCGGCGCAACTTCGTATGCGTTACTCTTTTCATTAATGCTCCGCTCTTTTTGATCGTAGTGTGATGTCATATAGCCTATATAGCCTTCCTTGATAAGTGGGCCATCCAACACTAAAACAATTTTTCTATTCGACCCAGTAATTCCTAAGATAACTTAAAGATATTAGTTAAATAAGAAAAATAGTAAGCTACTCACATCAACATCAATCCCAGGCTGCGCGAAGATCCTCGTGAAAGGATACTCTTTAGGCAGATAACTGAAGAACTCCTGCCTCCCTCTGTACCACTTTACACTGTACAACGTTTCGTTTCCCTCAAGGGTCCATTTACAGCCGAGAAGCACTGTGTCACCGAGTTTGACGGCCGATGGCGCTATGAGTTGAACGTCCCGAAGGGCTAAGGCGTCTGAAACAAAGAGAAGAGAATATTAAGAAAAAAAACGGGCAAGTGCGAGTCAGACTAGCACACAAAGGGTTCTGAAACCTCGATTAATTTGTAATAAGTTCTTAAGATCAGGAAAGACCGACGGACGGACGCACTTAGGGTTCTGTTGGTAACCCTTAGATACGGAACCCTTGAAGTAAGTAAGCTTTATAAGGTTCTTGGCAAAGAGGTTCTAGGAACTCAAGAGGCACAAAAATAAGGCTAACCGGTATAATTTTCATGAACGAGCATTTATTCATTGATTAAATAATTTTAGTCCGTTCCGTCCGTCCGTCCCAAAGGATTACGAGTCTTGAAAATATATAATTTTTTAGTTAAGATGCTTTGTTTTGATTATATTTTTAAACAAAGCTTTCAGCAGCTTTCATCGTCTGCATCATCTGCCTAGCTTTTTCCCAACTACATTGGGGTCGGCTTCCAGTCACACCGGCTTCATTCAGGTGGCATTCAGCTGAATACCAGTATTTTACGTGGAGCGACTGCCTACCTGACCTCCACAACCCATTAACTGGGTAGCACGGTATTTCTTGGCAATACTGTAGTCAGACTTATTGCCTTCTGACAATCCGTAACGTCTGCCAAAGATCTCCAAATGACAGCCGGGACCAACGGCTTAACGTGCTTTCCGAGGCATGGAGGAAACTCGATATGTTAAGATGGTCACCCATCCACAGACCAACCTTGGCAAACGTTGCTTAACCTTGAAGATCGACCTGTGCGGCTGTTGTTATTTAGCCACGACCTCCTACAGCAGTTTTAATTTTGTTTTAATCATTAAGTACCTTAGTAACTGCGTTTTAAGTAACTATATCTAAATGTTGTCCCTTACGTGCATATTTTGGGCTTTAAATAATATTAGTCAATGGTCCTCTTGTTAAAGATTTATGATTTTAAGATATTTAACCTTTATAGGTTTCAGACAAGTGTTAATTATTTGTTAATGCAGCTTGTAATAATGTTTTTGGAAAATAAAAGCAAAAAAAAAAAAAAAATATAGAAATTACACAAGATTAACTGGTGAGTTTTTTTGTTATAGACTAGTACTAGCTGAAGCCCGCGGCTTCGCGCGCTTGACAAAGTATATACTTTCTCGAAAACCACTCTATCCATTGTTGAAAACACCATGAAAATCTGCTTTTGCTTTTGTCAGTTTTGTGCGAGTCCCAAATAAACATTTGTCTTTCTTTCTTTCTTTTTCTTTCTTTTTGAGTTAATCGCGAACAGACAGACAGACAGACGTGGCGGAGGACTTTGTTTTATAATAAGTAGTGAATTGTGTATTTGTAACTATTTGAGTAGCTCGAGTTGACTTTTATTTGAGTGACTTAATCTTACAGTTATTAGCCTGAAAAGAGCCAGAGCAAAAATGAAGGTCTTGTATCTCTTCAAAGTCACACTAAATTGAATACATATATATAATTAATTAAATCAGTTCTTGAAACATTCAAATCATAGTAACTCAGGTACGATAATTTGCAAATGAATAAATTGCCTCAGAAGATCTTATTGAAGTTAAATTTAATTTATAATGTTCTATTTCAATTAAACTTATGTACAACATTTTCTTTGTGTAATAAAATTTACGGTTTGAAATTGAGTAGTACGATATAAATATATATAACTTAATATCAATTACACTAATTAACAATTTGATGTGTTCAACAAAAATAGCAGTCGTTGATATTTTAATGAATATACAGGGTTATTTGTAAAACACGGACAACCTCTCAGTATATTAACATAATACAGGAAGCTCTTTCTTATTCTTTTTCTTTTGCTTCACATAGACTTCGTAACATTTAGAGCGTTCAATAAAAAAAAAAAAATTGTATGAAAACCTTTTAATATTCATAGAAGAACTTTTCTTTTAATGGTCAGCACTGAATTTCTACTGCTACTAGGTACTGAAAACTTGTAGCGCGCATTGAGAATTCGAAGTGAGAAAAGTCAGAAGTAAACCCTTTCGAACACATGTAAGCCATTTGCCGATACCGCAAAAATAAAACGCCAACAAAATAATATCTAACCAACTCACACGCTTTCATAAAAGATCAGCAAAAAAGGACATTTTCCCTCATTTCGCTGTAAATAACATTTGATTCAATATGTTGGTACTCGGTCCCAATCTAGCAACTGATACCAACGGTAAATCAATTTAGCAGAGTAATGTACAGAAACATTTGTTACAATGTCGTATTTTCTCTTCTTTTTTTTCTATCTGTACTCGACATCGTGCGGTGTGTATCGGGATGTGCGGTACCAGAGAGAGAGGGAGCGTTTTAAAGTGATTAGTTTGTTTTCTGTTTTCTAAAAGCTGGTTAGGAACCAATCATCCTTTCAAAACGTTGGAGTTTTTCTTGGTTAGTGATTTGTTACATTTGGTACCTAATAATTACATTTAAAACTAGCTCTACCAGCTACTTCGCCCTCGTGAAAATGTATTTTTTTTGCACGGAAGCAAAATCATTTTTTCTAAAATAAAAGTAGCATAAATTAGTCCTACAGTTTGTCCTTATAACAGCTATGCCAGTGAAATGTCTGTCAAAATCTTAAAAAAAGGATTTAAGCAGTTAACTACTAATTATTGCCTTTAAATTTGAAATAAGGAAGTGTGTCTTGATTACTTAGTCTACTCAGTAAGATTAAGAAATTTTATGAACTTTTGACATACGTATAAAAATTACGATTCACACAATTTCCCAAATAAAAATTCATAATTTAAATCACGTGCTTTACTTAGAAGCTCTCGACTCATGAAATTAAGTGTATAAATAGCCCAATGTCATGCTGAAAAGAACTGTGTTTATTTTTTTCTAGAAAAAAATGATGTGTCATTAACTTAAGAGTATAATATTGTAAGCTCTATGTATTAGGGTCGATCTTATTACTAACCGGACTTTAACAGTCCAGTTGCCAGCCAAAAAAGACAGAACTTACACATAACATGCGAAATTTGGGTGTTCAATAGGTGAAACTCTAGTCTACATATCCTATCGGGGACTACCGGTTACTACTTCGCTCACCCCTATACCTTAGACATTACCTCCACTCAACTCAATTAACTGTTGTCATTATTACCATAGCAACCGAAAGACACACTGCTGGACATAGGAGTCTCCGAAGAGTCGCTACAACTACCACTCCTGTGCGTCTCACATCCATCGGCTACTCACAACCCTAACCAGGTCATAGGTCACTGCGTCTTCCTGCTAGCGGTCGCTACCTACTCTAGAACTTGTAACAAATAAATTAACAGTTATAGCTTGATACTTTTTTAATCAACCGAGCCTTTTTAGGGTTCCGTAGCCAAATGGCAAAAACAGAACCCTTATAGATTCGTCATATCTGTCTGTCTGTCTGTCCGCCCGTTTGTCACAGCCACTTTTTTCCGAAACTATAAGAACTATGCTGTTGAAACTTGGTAAGTAGATGTATTCTATGAACCGCATTAAGATTTTTACACCAAAATAGAAAAAAAAAAACAGTATATTTTGGGGGTCCCCATACTTAGAACTAAAACTCAATGAATTTTTTTTCATCAAACCCATACATGTGGTGTATCTATGGATAGCTCTTCCATAATGATATTGAGGTTCTTAATTTCATTTTTTTATAAACTGAATAGTTTGCGCGAGAGACACTTCCAAAGTGGTAAAATGTGTCCCTCCCCCCCCTTAACTTCTAAAATAAGGGAATGATAAAACCAAAAAAAATATATGATGTACATTTCCATGTAAACTTCCACCGAAAGTTAGTTTGAACGAGATCTAGTCAGTAGTTTTTTTTTTTTAATACGTCATAAATCGTAAACCGCAACTTTTGCTTTAATAATTACAGGTTTGTACGGAACCCTCGGTGCACGAGTTCGACTCGCACTTGGCCGGTTTTTTCATTGTCATATCGACATGAGTTTTACTCGGGACTGGAGTGGAGGAAGTTTCCTTTCTCCAACCGCTCTCCGCTCTCACCTCAACCGCACATCACTAGCGGGCCGCTTTGACCGCAAACAATTACATTACGTCAAGCGACGCCTGCGCCTAACGCAATTACAAGACATATGCCCGATTTATATATCGTTACACCCACTTGTAGTAACCAGGTGTGGTTTTAATGTATCTGATTAGCTGGGACAATCACTTCATTAATTATAATTAGTGGTGAGAATAACAAGACTTGTAGTGCAGTATCTACATCGAGTAGTTGAGCAGTGGTTCAGTCATAAAACATCCATTTTGGTATCTATATTTTTATTTAAATAGATATATAGCAATGCTGACTGTTTTGCCAATACCTAAAAGAACAAAAATCCTCACAGAATTATTGTGGCAAAAGTCCAAAAATCAAAAAGAAGTTTTGTGATTTCGACCAATGATATTTTGAGGTTTTTAATAATATTCGTATATTTACTTCGAAAAATACTTAACAGTAGCTGTATGGGTGTGCTTCTCTGTTTCAAAAATGAATTTGTTTTTCAGCTTTTCAGCAAGTAAATGTGTAAAATATATATAAATAACGACTACATTGCCACTCGAAACAATTCAGACATTAGATAAATTTCACTCCAGAGACTTTCCATTTCGGCAATATATTTACAGCGAAGAAAAACCAATATATAGAAATACAACTACCAGGGGAGCATAAAAAGAAACATACGACAGAAGATATGACTGATCGTATGCGCGTGTCGGGGTGCAATTCATCACTACACGCAACTTACTGTCGGGAAAACTTTGGCGAAAAATCGGTCAAGAACCTACCGCTAAAATATTGGCTTTCTTGGAAATTTTGTTTGACTCTATATAGTGGGTGAAAGATATGTGTTGTTGAGCTTGATATTTTATTTTATTCATTACCTATTCCATCAGGTGAGATGGTGGTTTCAAACACACCACTTTCTCACCTGATGGAATGGTTTTCTCTCACGGGATGAAAAAATGTGGTGTCAAACACACCACTATCTCACCTGATAGAAAGGGATGACATAGTCGACGACGAAGCAAATAGAGGTATGCATAGCATCGTTGCGGTTATGGAGTGGTTTCTCCTTTCAGATCCAGTTCGCTGTTACAGCCATAACATACTATATAACATAGTCAACACTCATGTCTGCCTTGTCTCTTCATGAGCTTTTGTATCTAACTTGAGTAGAGATAAAAAATCTTGGTTATGATCGCCATTAATTATGTAAAGACGAAGACGCATGGTGGATCAATGACCTGGTACGTCATAAAGGCATAGGAACCCTTCAAACCCTCTCATTATTCACCTACAATTATTACATTTAAGCCTATTGTAATCTGAGAGCTAAATCTACTAATTTATAAACAACATTCGCATTCGCATGTCAATTGCAAACTGTCAAAAAGCCTTAATTTTCATACATTTTTGACAGTTTTCGATTGAGATGCGAATGCGATGCGAATGTGAAAGTTAGTAGAACTAAGCCATTGAAAAGATGATAAACAAAAGAAACCCTCAAAATAATCACCGCAAACTAATATTAAACCTATCCATGCCCCAAAATAATCAAATATCATTTCCACACGAAATAAGGATCCATAACAACCACCAACATTAATCAATAGTCGGAAACAGTACCAGCTAATAAGTCATAACAGGAAAAAGTTAATTTGTGATGTAACGTTACTCCGTCGTACGGAACCCCGAACCGCTCGTGATAAATTAAGTAAGAGACTGGTTCCGTTGAAGGGAAACTTCGGGAAATATCTGTGTCTTTTTCTTATCTTTCGTAAGGACAGTCACAATTTGTAAACTGTGTTGAATATCGGGAAATTGGAGCTCGGAATTATCATTGATTTTTCCCTTGTGGTTTGTACGGCGGGATGGAAGATTTTGCGGCGCCCTGAAGGTTATGGAAATCATATCTCGAGCAGATTGAAAGCGAAAATGTTTAATCCGACAGTATAATTTTGTAATTGTACATTGTACAGGTACAATAAACATGTACAATACAGTAATACAATCTAGGACAGGCATCGTTACGTTGGTGACAAGTCTGCGAGGCTGAAATGGAACTAGGCGGGTTACACTTACAGGATGACTTAATACCAATGGGCTAGGATTGTCACGCAGCGGGTGTCTGAGGATGGGCATCACGAGGCAGATCAAAGGAACGCTTTTTTTAGGATGGTAAGTCATCAAATGACTTCAGCCACTTTGGGCGGAGAAGAAGCGAGTGCCAGCCAGACTCTTACTGACTAAAACCCATCCGTGACTCTTTCGAACAAATTCGCAACCCTGGCAGAGATGGAGATGGCAAAATAAAAAAGAGCGTTGGAATGCGATGGGGGAGATCTTTGCCCAGCAGTTTGAAAATGTAGGTTAAGAAAAGAAAACTCATGTTATTTACAGGTTTCAGTCTTTAATTTCCAGGAGGTAGTCGTAGCCAAATAATGACAGCCACACGGTTCGATATTAAGCAGCCTGTGCCGAGGTCGGTCTGTGGATGGAATCCGAACCCAATATTGTTGAAAAAAGGCTGGGCGCCTGATTGTACCATCCTAATAAAAAAATCTTCTGTTAATGACCGAGTGACGGGCAGACAACGCACAGCCGAAACTACTGGTCGTAAAACGCTGAAATTTTACATGTAGATTTCTTGGGCAGGTTTAAGGAGTACTGTAACAGGTTTTCCATTTTTTTTACAGAAACAGGATATTCGCGGACGAAGTAGCGTGTAAAAACTGATAGTAATTCAATATTATAAAGAGGTAAAATTTGTTTGTAAGTTTGTATGTTTGTAAGTTTGTATGTAGAGGGTAATCTCAGGAACTACTTGTCCGATTTGAACAATTATTTCAGTGTTAGATAGCCCATTTATCGAGGAAGGTTATAGGCTATATATCATCACGCTAAGATAAATAAGAGCGGAGCAGTAATGGAAAATGTGACGCAGACGAAGTTGCGCGAGTCAGCTAGTTCTTTATAAAGTTTACTACTGCAAAACTGTGACTTTGATTAACATAAACAAAACAGTTAAAATTGTCTCATCTCCAAACAAGCATTATCTAACTGTATTTCTTTCCTCTTTCCTTAAAAATAATTATTTCCACCTAATAGAGTTCAGGTTACTTATCAAATAATCCTAATAATTACGTTTCAAGTATTCTCTGTTGAACTTGATACGATCATCTTGAGTCAAGGAAGTAGTCGCTTAGACTGTGAGATTACAAGAAACGTCTATTTTTAGGTCGTACTCCAATTAAATGATGCTTGAAAGTACCGATAAAGCCTAGTGACACAATATCAAATTAATTCAAGCTGCCAACAGTGTCAATTCTAATTTTCAATTTTCGTTCGTATTTGCATGTCAGTTGCAATCTATCAAAAATGCATGCAAAACTTCAGCTTTTTTGACAGATTACGAATGAGCTGCAAATGTGAATGTTGCTTAAAAGTAAGTAGTATTTGCTCTATGATTGAGTGCTGCTCGCACGCTTACTTCACTAACTGTTTCTGTCAATATATTATCAAATATCAGCTCTCTTATAACCAATGATTTTAGATGTCGAATAAAATAAACATTTAACTTGTAACTTACTTTCTTAATATAACTGTTTCCTTGGTTGTTGGAATAAAACTTGCGATGAACATGCTTTCCTTTTTGTCTTTAAATAAAACATGATGAAAGAAAAGTTCTTAGTAGCGTGGGCGTAGTTACAGATTTTAGAACTCTGGAAGAGGAAAAATAAGCGTCTTTTTCGGGATTAAGAAAATTATATTTATCTGCTTGCCTGCCAGCCTATTCCCAACTTCATTACGATCGGCTTCCAGTCAAACCGAAATCAGCTGAATACCAGTATTTTACTGCTGTGGATCGGCTGCCTACCAAAGCTCCGCAACATATCAATTTGGATATTAATATTTAGCTCCAAAACTTATATTATACGAGTAAATTTTACCAAGTGAATACAAATCCAAAAATTAAAAGAGGATCCTATGTTAAAAGTGACCTTCCCAGATAAACTCTAGGTTGCCAGGGGCCAGCCAGGGTTAGTGATAGACATTTTTCCTTAAGTAGGAATTTAGTAGTTAGGCAGGTAATAAAATAACATCTTAATTTCGCAAAAACATCTTACTTTTTTTTTAAATGTGTCTTTGATTTTAATGTCCCAGTAAAAAATTAAAATGATAAGTTTTTAAGATACAGCAATCTTTTAGTACAATCGGAACATCGGTATAATGTTAAAATTCAACAATTTAGCCGTGTATTGTATTGTGTAATGTCGCAATAATTACTGATTATCTCACATGTTATTTACACATACCTAAGTCACCATTAGGGAGATGGTCTGTTGCTTAATATATTCGAAAGAGTTACCGCGGCCCTGGATCCGTCTGCTTTCAATGGATGACTACATGATTTGACAGTAACTGTCAAATCGTGTAGTTCTTAGTGGTTAGGTGATAAGGAAGTCTGTCGCCATAACAACAATGTTAACAGCATTGTTGTGTTCCGGCAGTTAGAGCCAGATAGCCAGTTCCTCTGTGTTAGAGGATTCCTGGTAAAGCTCGCTTCCATCTTCGGCCTAATCATCACTTTCCATAACGACTGCCAAAGATCTCCAAATGACAGCCGGGACCAACAGCTTAACGTGCTTTCCGAGGCACGGAGGAAACTCGGTATGTTAAGATGGTCACCCATCCACAGACCAACCTCGGCAAGCGTTGCTTAACCTTGAAGATCTACCTGTGCGGCTGTTATTATTTAATTATTTATTTGCTGCTAAATCGGTAATAAAATACCCACTGTGAAAATTTTAACCATCTGCTAGTTACAATTCTTAAGATACAGCTCGCTGAAAGACAGACGGACGAATGGACGGACAGATGTATGGACGGACGAACACTACAGCCTCCAGCTACTATCGCTAAGGCATCAACTATTATTGTATTGTATTCTATTGTTGTGTGAAATGTCCAAGGATATTATATTATATTATATTATATTATATATATATATTATATTATTTGTAGAAATCAAACAACGATTGGATTAATTTTATTGGAGCACTTGCAAAAGATAAAACATGACTCTTTATAAAATAATCTACTTTATACATTCTTCTTAGACATTCTTCTTTATTTGAATTCTATTCTAATTTTTTTCATTAATCCTTACAAAGCTTAATTGACTGGCCAATACGACCAAGAAGGTCTCTTCAGTACCCACCTTTAGTTCTTTGACTATAAATACTTCAATCTTTTATTTAAGAATTCCATAAATATCCATCAAGAAAAACAGACCGTACAAGGAAATCCTTTGGAACATTTTCCGAACAATTCAATCGAATGTATCTACTGTAAAGATTTATATAAAACATAATTGGTTTCGTATCGGGCCGAGCAAGCTATTTAGGTAATGGACGGATCTCTACGTAACCAGTCTTACTTGACCTTGGTTCGCTTACAATTTGTTGAGCTATCCGGGTCAGATGTGTTTCTTTTACAAAGTGTTTTCGGATTAAGAAAGGTATAGTGCCTACTTCAAGAGTAATGGTCTTTCTTGGAATTTGATTCTTTGTTTTTTCAAGATGGGTTAGAGAGTTATTGGGTTCGATGAAAAGTTATGGCTAAAAATATATGAGGGATTCAATGGCAAGTAAGTATTCACAAGAATAAATATTATATTCTTGACAGCATCTTGTGTTCAATGATAGCTTGAAGGTGGGATTTTGGGCCGTTTCATAGCATAGCTTGGGCAGCATGGGGCGTTTAACATGACTCCTTCGACCCTGGGCGAAGCGGAAGGGAGTGTCAGACTCTTACTGACTAAAATTCATCCGTGTTTCTTCTATTGCCCTTTGCGTTCCTGGCCGCGGTGAATCTTTCGGACGTATAGATATATAGATAAATCATTTATTTAGTGCACACAAAAGACATAGCACAACACACAGAAGTACAATTAAATGGTACAATTTACTTAACTATAAAAAGACAAGGTGCCAATATGCAAAATGAAAAGCATGTTTATGAAATAAGTATAGTAACACCATGACATACTTCAAACAAAATAACGACTAAACACGGTGCGGTGCGCGTCTCAAGGTTGCACCAAATGGGAGTCCAGCTCAGCATGTGTCAGGCATACACCTGACGCTGGTATTCTGCTGGATCCCTGTTGTGACATATGGACGTCGAGCAGACGTGATTTATTGTTGGTGTTGTGACAAAGTGTACGTGGTCATACGCGGAGTGAAATTAAGTTAGTATACCCTCAACTTAAATTAAGTATTTTCCTTTATAATTAAGTAAGTCTACTGTGATGGAAACATTCTTGTTCATCTAATAGGTTATATAATGTAAAGAGCGTATGTCCTGCCAGATTGCGAAATTTGTTAGTGTGTAAATACTTATATCAGCTCTATTTACCACATTTTTAAATTATGGTTATGAGTTTGGAAGTTATGAGGGAACAGACGAACAAACATCAGACATAATATTTCAAAATCATTACCCTTCTTTTGCTTCGCCGTAGTTGGGTAAAGAGAAGCTTTATCCCAACTAATATTACAAATGCGAAAGTTAGACTAGATGGATGTTTGTAACTCAATCACGCCAGAACGGCTGAACAGTTCTGGATAAAATTTTCATCGGTATGTATGCTTGTTCATCTGTTCCCCCATAACATAATAATAATAATATAAATTTGGAACAGAGATAGATTATCGTCTGGTATAACACATAGGCTACTTTACATCCCGGGAATATGACGGCTACTAGGGATAATTTTTTCGACTATCACGCCAGTGAAATCACTTGCAGAAGTTAGTTAAAAATAAACACAAGTAAAAGACAACATCTTTTGCATAACCTTCGAAAAATTTAATTTTGCCGAAAACTTCTACGGAATACAACCTCAACGCTATCAAAGTATTTTATTTATTAAAAATACCTTGGAAATAAAACTGCTCCCACAAAATTTTATGAATGCCTTTACGTAAGTTACATGCACTTTTACAAAAAGCTTTAAAATTAGTGATGCATTGCAAAGTTTTCTCGTTAGCTGGGAAACTAAGTTGAATATGCTCAAAGTGAAGCAATAGTTTGTGCGGGATTCAAACTCTGGACTTTGTAGTCATAATTTTGTTGCTAAACAATATAAAACTAAGAGTGGACCGGTAAAAACTTTTTACAAAAAAATACAACAAACTTCCAAAAAAAAAAAACACTACAAAGTAAAAAATAACTTTAATTTTAATTCCTTTAATTCCTGAATTTGGTGTTTTTGTTAGTTTCTTCGTATTTTGACACCGACTTCTGAAATTAAAGTTATTTTTTACTTTTTATTGTTTTTTTTTTGGAAGTCGGTTGTATGTTTTTTGTAAAAAGTTTTTTTATTTTTCACTTTTAAGTGGTACCCCACACCTAACAACACCACTGCAAAATCGCAGAAAAGCAAAATACGCGATTTCGATTACTTAGATGACATAAAACCGTCATCCAAGTATGCCAGCTATTTTGATTTAAATTCCAAAGTTCGTAACCGATTTTGATAAAATAAAATGGGACCAATCTGCAAGTATATCCCTTCAGAAAAAAGAAGAATTTTTCAAATCGTTTCATAATAATAATTGTCGGAGTTATGAGGTAAAAAACATAAAAAAATACAACCGAATTGAGAACCTCCTCTATTTTGGGAAGTCGGTAAAAAAAAATATTGTCAACTATTTGATTTTTTATGATTTCAAAGATAGGAAGAAAACTAGTATATTTGGCACAAACAGATACATACATCATCATCTGCCTAGCCTTTTCTCTACTTTATTGGGGTCGGTTTTCAGTCAAACTGGGTTTAGCTGAGTACCAGTATTTTACGCGGAGCGGCTGCCTAACAGACATCCACAACCTATTAACTAGGTAACACGGTACTTCATGGCAAAACTGGAGTCAGATTAACTGGCTTCTGCCTATCCGAAACGACTGCCAAAGATTTACAAATGACAGCCGGGACCAAAGGTTTAACGTGCTTTCCGAGACACGGTGGAAACTCGGTATGTCAAGACCCATCCACAGGCTAACCTTGGCCAGCGTTGCTTAATCTTAAAGATCAACCCGTACAGCTGTTGTTATTGCGAGCATCGCCGAGCGAGTGTCGCTGGGCGAGTCCAAACTTTGATAGCCCATGTCGCTGCGTTCAACTAGAGGTAAGAGCCGCTCGTCGGCAGTGTGAATAGCAAGCTTTCAACTAAAAATGTTTGTATCTCTTTTACTCACACGAGATCTATATCTTTTGTCCCTTTCCTCAGCGAGAAAATAGTCGAAAGCTAATCGCTTCCTCGCCTGCGGAGAGACAAGAGCCTATTGTACCTCTATCCTTGAGTATAGGTTGTAGCAATAAAAATCTATAATAGGATTATTAGTTTGGCACATTATAAAGCATGGTGGATTATTATTGGCCAAAATATCAGCGACCACACTGCGTTGTGGTTGCGTTTGTTTTAACGGAAACCGAGATACATTGCGTTTTATAACCGCACGTTCTATTCGGGTGTTTATTAACAATGTTCGATGTATGTGGAGTATTTTGATGTTTACTAGATTATGAGGGAAAGGACGCACATAAGGCGCGGTTCGATATGCGAGACGTACGGCGATGCGCCACCGGTACATGGTGGACATCCCACCTATAGGTACGCACAAAACGTTTTGGGAATACATTCATTGTGCGTACAAATAAGGAGTGGAATTCCCTGCCGGAGTCTGTGTTTCCTGATAGCTACAACCTGTGAGTCTTTAAGTCGGGAGTTAATAGGTTACTTCAAGGCAAGCTTGCTCCACCTTAGACCGGATCATCACTTAACATCAGGTGATATAGCGGTCAAACGTATGCCTATCAATAGTAAATAAAAAAAAGAAAAGTCGGTTAAAAATCAATTAAACTGATAGTATAATTTCTGAGTGCTACATGCTACTTACGATTTTGGAAATCTGCACAAAGCCTATGGGATAACCCACGGCAGGCAAACTGAAGGATAAAGTTAAAAAAATCAAAAGTAATAATTATTCAAATTAGGCTGAGAGCCAGCAATCTTTACAAAAGACAGCCCCCCAAAACGTCGGACCATCACCACTACCTAGTGTTTAAGCTATGAAGAAGAAGTGGCCAGCAAACTCCCCAGCAATACTATATGTCTGTTACGTATTTAGAACTTGAAATTATATAATAAGTAGTGTGCAAAGTAATCAATGCATGACACAAAAAAAAAACACTTGTTAGCAAGCACACTATGATACTATCAAACAAAATACTCGCTTAAGCATTCATAAGTACAAGAATCAAATTAGTGTGCCTGCCTCCACGTGCAATGGTAGAATTTAACGATTTAACTGTAAATCGAACCACACGTGGTAAACTAGGGCCGGTAAAGTCAAAGCTAGTCAAACATCAAACATCTCATCTAAAAATATGTTTGCGTAATATCAAGGTTACACGTGCAATATTTCCCCATATAGAGGGAGGTGCTAGCACGAATATTTTGACGTATAGTAATATTACCGTAAGTGAATTTTGATAATTTACAACTCCATAGTATTTTGGTTTAATTTTATGGGAAATACAAAATTTATATCATTTAAAAACTGGCCAAGTGCGAGTTGGACTCGCGCACGAAGGGTTCCCTACCATTATCTATAAAATCGGCAAAAAGTCGAGTTTGTTGGATGGGAGCCCCCTTAAATATTTATTTTATTCTGTTTTGTTTTTTGTATTTGTTGTTATAGCGGCAACAGAAATACATCATTTGTGAAAATTTCAACTTTCTAGCTATCACGGTTTATGAGATACAACCTGGTGACAGATAGACAGACAGCGGAGGCTTAGTAATAGGGTCCCGTTTTTAACTTTCAGATACGGTACCCTAAAAAATAATACAATATCTAACTCAAATAAATGTTATGTGCGATACGAGCATTGTAGCTATGGAAAAAAAAATATGTTACGTTACTGCCTAGCCTTTTCCCAACTATATTGGGGTAGGCTTCCAGTCAAACCGGATTCAGCTGAATACCAGTGTTTACGTAGAGCGGCTGCCTACCAGACCTCCACAACCCATTAACTGGGTAACACTAAATGACAGCCGGGACCAACAGCTTAACGTGCTTTCCGAGGCACGGAGAAAACTCGATATGTTAAGATGGTCACCCATCCACAGACCAACCTCGGCAAGCGTTGCTTAACCTTGAAGATCGACCTGTGCGGCTGTTATTATTTAGCCACGAGCTCCTCCATCCATTTATGTTACGTTACTATAAGTAAAAAATATTCGTGCGGCTCTCTGAGCACCAAAAAACTTAATATCCGGAGTTTACCTCAAAGGTTTGTACTAGTAGGTACAAATAACACACGAACTACCACACAAATAAAAATGACGCCATATTACTTGTTGGCAACACAACAGTAGATTGAATACGGTTCCTTATAAGTTTTCCCTGATTTCAATTAAGGCTGGGTTGTAAGGCAAGTTGTTCATTGGACCTTAGTGGTGCGGAAATAAGAAGACACCAAATAATCGGATTTCACAAAATGATAACTCCTTCCATACCTGCAGTGCTGTTCTGTAAGTATCTATTTTGATATCAAGCTTGAGTCGCAAAGCTCACTTAGTGAGCTTTATTACAAACGATATAAGTCTTATATTCCCTCGGATTCCGCTGTCAAGACACGAAAATTTTGTAACAGAACAGCACTACTGCACCTATACCCCCACCCCCCTACCTTCTGAACTTATGGCTACGGGGCAGCAGATATTAATGTTAAAGTGCAAGTTCGTTTTCGAATGCAGGCAGCAGAAGCAGACGACGTGTCGCCACGTCACTACTGGTTTCTATGTATTTCTATAATATTTTACAGAACTACCTACTCCCTTTCGTAGCGACACGTGATATCACCTATGTCATAAACATATCACCGGAAAGTGGCAGGCTCCGTAAGATTGCAATAAATCTTGATTAGATTATAACTAGCTGTTGAATGTCAAGCTCCAGGTATGCTGGTGGTCTTGGCTATTGATTAAAACTACTTCGATGCTTGGAAAGACTGTATGATATAAGTAGATTAAGCTGGTTACAAAGATCACCGATATGTGCGCACGTCAATGGCGTCGGCGAGTGAGTGGTTGTCGCGGCTGTCTGACGACGTTGACCGCGGTGGGGCGCACAAGGCCAGAAACACTAGCTGATGCCCATGGCTTTGTGCGCTTGACGATTTTGTACTAAAACCTTCCCCGAGAACCATTATATCCATTGGTGAAAACAGCATGAAAATCGGTGCAGTTTTTAAGTTTATCGCAAACTGACAGGCAGACGCGGCGGTAGATATATGTATATTAAGTAGAGATAGTGATTTCTCGCAATATTTTGAAAAAATCGTTTTGTTTCTAATATCCCATCCAAGTTCAATAGTTTCCAGTACACCAGTGTCTTATTTTGAAAAAAAACAGTTATACAATTTCACGCGATATTTTACAATTTTACGGCATTTCCCGGTGACAAAAACAAAGTAACCAGTGTGGCGCAAAATCACCAACTGTTAATTTGTCAATGTTCTGAATTCGTTTTATACCAGAGTAGGACACATAGGTAAATTTCATAAATGAATTGCTTACATATTACAGACGGCTTACGTAAAAATAATATGGAACTTACAAAGTACTTCCTCTCTTTCTTAGCTTCAAAAGCCTTGTGCATCGCACTTTCATGGAATAACCGGTTGATTCTCTAAACATGTCACCGTGAAACCTTAGGTGATGCAGCCGGTCCATTCTGTAGACAGAGATCACCATTTACACTTAGGTAAAGTGAAAGACAAGTGAGCTGTCATTCCATCTTGTTTGTATGGTTTGACAGCTCACTAATTGTCGTTCACTTCTCCTAAGTTATCACTTTGACATGTTTTCAGAATCGTACTGCAGCTGTTTCTATATTCACTCCACCTAAGTCGTTACAGTGAGATTTTTACAGAATGACTAGAGGAACGAAGGTTGTGTCAATCTTCAAGGTTAAGCAACGCTTGTTGAGGTCGGTCTGTGGATTGGTGACCATCTTGACAAATCTAGATTCCTCCTTGGTTCAGAAAGCACGTCAAGCCGTTGGTCCCAGCTGTCGATCATTTGTAGATCTTTGGCAGTCGTTACGGATGATCAGAAGCCAGAAAATCTGACACCAGTCTTGCCAAGAAGAACCGTATCACCCAGCGGCTTGTAGAGGTTTGGTAGGCAGCCGCTCCACGTTAAATAAAGCTGAATCCGTTTTGGCTGGGATTCAACCCCATTATAGTTTGGAAAAGACTGGGCAGATGAGGACTACAGGTACATTCCACTGCACTGCCTGGCGCTCACTTTTCTACGCTCACCCTGCTACAATGTATACGCAGCCTTATATTTTCATCTTGGTACACGAATGTATTCTCGTGTAATGTGGACAATAGTATTTTATTGTGTATCTATTGGTTATATTCAATTATCTGTATGTAGTTTCTTTGTCACATATTGTGTTAAAGGTCACGGTTAGAGGGAGATCTTTCAAAGAGTTCCGATCCCTTAAAGGTCAAAATGTACCCTGCTAATAAGGATCTGTTTTATAAATAGAGACTTCGTGGAAAGAAAAAGTTGATATTAATTGTGAAATTATTAAAAATAGACTTTTAGAATTATTAGGAGTGGATGGCCAATTCTCTTTGTTTAAGGCTACAAATTTTTGAAATCATTTATAATAAATAAAGGAGGGTTTAACGACGGATTCACATTTAGTTCTGCATTCGTAAACACCTTAAATAAAATTGCAAATATTTCATCTACACGCCACGAACATAATTAGGTACCTCAACAAAAAGCGTCGCATGCATTCTATCAATTAAAACGAGCTCAAAGCCTTGCATTGCACATCCAGCTACAAATTAATATCATTTAAAAGTGAAACGGAACATCTTTAAGTTCGTTATTCAAATTGGAGCGAAGTTACACAGAGTGCGGAATCACCACACCAGTTGCGTCTAGAAACGGCATCCTACAAATATTCATGGAATGTTTTGTTAAACGGTTATTGTATTGTTGAATATTTTCCCATGAAAACATACACCCGAGACAAATCATAATTCCTATGTCCTATTTCAAAATAATTATGGTCAATCCGTAGCGAAGAAGAACAAATTTGCATAGAGGTTCTATGCAAATTTGTTCATTTGTTGAGACGTGAAGATGCAAAAAGACTCACTTTCGCATTTGTAATATTAGTTAGGTTTTGTTCGGAAAGTGTCCACAATCGGCTATGCTCAGATTCACAAAGACACAAAAAGAGACAAACACAAAAAAATATTTGACCGACTTCGTTTTTTAATACCGACTTCCGAAATTAAGGTTATTTTATACTTTGTAGTGCTTTTTGGAAGTCAGTTATATTTTTTGTAGAAAAGTTTTTATTTTTCACTTTTAAGTGGTGATACTTGGACGACATCTTCATCTACGAAGAAATTGAAAGAGGCAAAGTTGCTCATAAAATAAAAAACTACTAAGAAAAAACATTTTTACGGGACCAAATGGCTAGTATGCCGCATCAATTTAAATAAGAATCTCACAAATCACATCAGAAACCTCCGAGCAATCGGTGTACATACTTAAAAAATAAATCCGCCGAATTGAGAGCCTCCTCCTTTTTTGGAAGTCGGTTAAAAATATGGAATTGACCTGCGCTGCCGTAACACTACGTGGAAAATTCCAGTTATTTATTACGAAAATTGCTATCTGTTATGGATTGTCATTTTGCCTTTATTCGTAACAATCTAAGAAATCGGTTTTGACAGCAGGATACTACATTGCTTTACTAGTAAGTATGAAAGAGGCATGAAATAAATATCTTTCACACTTAATGATAAAGCAATCTTCTATCCCTCTCTATTGTTAAATACAACTTCTCAGATTGTCACGAAAATAGACCGCAATGCCACCAGTAGTAGCCATCGCCGAGGTGTCTCCTTCTCGACTCTGTGCAAGGTACGCCTTTAATTACCATTTCTGTTTCAAGTTTATGTGACAATTAAGCTTTATAATTTCCATGTCAGTTAATTGAACCACGCAGCTTATAATAAAATTAATGCTTTGTCTAATTGTTTGTAGTATTTTGTATTATTTGCCTGGCTTTGATATTAAATAAGAAGTAATTTTCTGACCAATTGTTTAGTCATGACAAGTAAACTACTAGTACTTGAATTTGCGCGTATTCAATGACTAGTTTTTATTACGGCGTATAAGATGGCCTCATCGTCATCAAAGCCTCCAACAGTACACTGCTGGTCTGCAGCCTGGACATAGGCCTTTCCTCCTATATACCTCCATTATTCGATACCCTCATTTGTCCCCGGCGACTCTCTGAAGACCATTGCTTCTCCTATCCTGAGGGAGACTTGGCCTACCTAAAGCAAAATTATAATTATTCTTTTACATACCTACTCTTGCAAAAACAATCACCACTCAGAGCTGTTCCTTTGCAAATACAAAGTTAACTTCAATATATTAAACTAACAGCTTAATTTAAATCTTATATTATATACTGGGTCGGCTCGTCCAGCCCATATCTTCTTATACGCATGCAATTCCCGGAAGGATCTCTTCAGAATCCGATATTCAAGCTTGCAAATGACGGTATCACATCGCAACGTCATAAGGGACGAGTGATATTTCAATATGAAGCAGTTTATTAGAAAAACTCTTGGGAGTAAAGGACTATCAGCTATGCACATCAGTCTCGTCATCGTAGAGTCACCGGTCAGTTACGTCAAAAAATATTGTTTTTTTGGTCGTTGAATTTTGGCCCCATAAGGGTTGTCTGTCCATTTGCGCGGAGAAAGGCAAAGGAGCGGAGACTTGGAGAAATTTTAACCAATGGAATTGCATGAAATCGTCGCACCAGGTATAATATTGTCGCATCACCATTGTGGTGCGGAGATTTTATGCAAATCCATTGGTTAAAATTTCTCCGCCCCGCTGCCTCGCCCCGCTGTAATGGAAAGGCACCCCAAGTCAGTCATGTAATTTCATGACTGGCACGTTTCAACTATTCAAAAAAAAAACTTTAGAGATCTGCAACGTAGACAACGCGTTTTTTATAAACATTATAATGATGTACAAATTCTACGAAAGCTTGTTGTCCCAACATTGTCGCATTGTGCCTGCCTACCGTAGCTTTAAAAAGCTTTAAATTGCTGCCGTGGCACTGTAACGCATCTGCCATGTTTGCTTACGCGTGTGTCGATGGCTTTCATGCCATCCGCCAAAAAAGAGCCGCATACCTGCTGAGTTGTGTCCGCAGGAGTGGCAACGGCATTTTGAACGTTGTGGTTGGCTGAACTGACTACCCAATACTATGGCATTGCGTGCAGTTGCATTTCAAGACGGCGTTTTAATTGATTAATTGTTTGATTGTAAGTATTTAATTTTATTGATTTGGCTATTTTAATTTTATTGTTGTATTTTATTTTTAATATTGCACATATACACATTTCACTTAAGTAAATGTATTTTGTAATTATTGTTAATGTGAAGATATAAATTTTAATATTTTTTAATGATTTTACGATGGTCATGACATTAATTTGTAATTAATTTTATTTACTAACTAACATTTAGTGTGTGAGTTTCTTACAAATAAATTAATTATGGGATTGTGTTGTCCGATTTATATGAATAAATTAGAAAAAAATAGCAAACGAGACGAAGAGTCTCCTGAAAAAACAATCAAGCAAAATTGCCGAGAATTTTAATCTGAAGGAAAAGCTTGAAGGGTTAAAAAAACTATTTTTAATATCAAAGTAAGACTGGCATTTAATATTCCTGAAAATAAATTTATTTTGCTTGGGTAAGGTTTTATTTGCATAGATATTGCTGGAGAGCTTTTCTGATGAACTTTGGAGATCTGTCGATAAGTGAGTAAGAAAAATAATATTTAATTAATAGAATGAACTTAATGCGTCACAAGTATCCCTATCTCTTTCAAAGAATAGGTACTTACAGGCGAGATATCATGCTATATTATATTCATTCAATTTAATGATAGGGTAGTTAAAGGATTTTTTATAATTTTTAGTAGTAAGATTTTAATAAAATAATAGTGGATACCAATTTTTCAGGGCTTTGAAATTTCACATGTATTCCAGCCTACATTAAAAGTTTTCAACTTTTTCGAAGTGATTATTCCCCGCTCCTGAAATTTGATGCGTTCTATCAATGATAATAATTATTAATTTGATAAAACAAAAATACGTATCATTTTTTTTTAATCACTGACAGACTACATAAATATATTTTTGTATTCGGGAAACATTCCTATTGCAATACTTACAGGAAGTACAAAAATGTGCACAATTCTCTTGTTAAAATGACCAAGACTTCAATATTTCTTGAGAGACAGTCCCAAAGCTATACAACTCGAAGATCAAAGGCTTCCAAAGTTCCAGAGTGACTCGCTTTGGCGCTTCGCTGGATCTTTGGACCCTTTGTTTCACAATGGAGATTTTTAAAGCTCTGTTAGTAACCGAGGTACTGCAGTAACCTTGGTTCAGAATATTATTGACTAGGTTCTTCCCGCGTTTCCACAGTGCATTTTTTTTACATACTAGCTGACCCATGCAACGTCGTCTGCGTGACATTTTTCATTACTGCTCCGCTCCTATTGATCTTAGCGTGATGATATATAGCCTATAGCCTTCCTCGATAAATGGGCTATCTAACACTGAAAGAATTTTTGAAATCGGACCAGTAGTTCCTGAGATTAGCGCGTTCAACCAAACAAACAAACAAACATACAAACAAACAAACAAACAAACTCTTCTGCTTTATAATATTAGTATAGATTTAATTTAGCTTTTAACTATCAGTGATGGTGTGTTTTTCTATAATAGGTTTTTAATTTTTTAAATAAGGTGAGGATTTTTAAAATTAATTCCTACACGCCACGGCCGGCCACTTTTGCGTTTTCGTGGCAGGCTATGTGACACCGCGCAGCGTAACACGACGCCGTCACTTCGTGTGCCAGTTCATATATTTTCATAGGTAAGTATTGTATTTTGTATGGGCTACTGTTGCCTGAAATAAAGAAATAATAATTGCCCTACTGCAGTATCTCTACGTTGACGTCGTGGTGGGACTTCCGCGTCCCGATGGACCTTAAGTCATACCTAGGGTGAGGGGCCAGACAAAGAGAGATAAAATCCATAAGGCAGTTTTGTGGCGAACTGTTGGGCAGTAGTGAGTCCACGAATCTAATCTCCCGGGAGAAGTCTTGTTCCTCATCTTCAGCTTGTGGCCAGAGTGAAAACGGAGCTCCCACCTCTTTCTTGCCTTAATCGGCCGGTCTGAGTGGAGATTCGCTAGAGCAAACGTGCTCGGGAGAAGGAAGTATAATCCAGTAAGATGCTGGTAGGGATCTTGACCGCACTTCCGGCATTGTCCTGATAGCCGTGGTATATAGCTCGTACGCCTACCAAATGACTGGGTCTCCAGCACGCGTAGCATGGCGATTCTATCTCTATTCTACCAAGAAAAGACAAAGCTCTTTCTATCCCACTCGACATGTCTTCTGCCCGAGCATGGCGCGACCCGTAGACTCGCGTTTCTATGAAGACAAAGACATATCTAATCTTTCCATAGCAACGGAGAAGTAGCTAGTGATGAGTTCATTCTGCGAATACTACGATGAATTTTACGTTTAGTTAGCCAAAAAAATGTGTTAAATACTCTATTTTTCACACTCTTTGCACGTAACTTAAAGCAACAACAAAACGTGTTACTCGAACATATTTTTAATCTATATGGTTTATGTTTGTTTACAAATAACATGTTTTTGTTGAATCTAATATCGTACCGAATTAAATTAGAATTTTAGTGTTTATGATCATGGCGGCAAGGAAAAAGTAAGTAGATTTTATGATTAATTAAATAAAGTACTGATTATTCCAATAATTGTGTGTAATTAATGTAAGTGAACATAAAATCCTACCATGCGATGAGAAGAGAACATAATAACATTCTAAATAAAAGGTTATTGGTGGCATTGTCTGATGAAAACTTTGCCATACACAGTGCAATGCGTTCTTTACTGTTATCTGTTATCTTTCTTTCCTTTAATATCGTTCGAAATGTTTTTACTTTAGTCATAACAAAAACAGTTTATTTACAACGTACAACCCGACAAATTAAGATGTTGGTAGACTATATACCCCGACATACTTTCTAAGTTCTATTTGGCAAAAATAAAATGATTGTTGAAATAAATATTCCTTGTCTAGGTCCGAGAAGATGTAGACTATTTGACATTTCATATAGAGAGTTATTTCTACCCCCAAGTGTCAAAAGTAGAGAAAATATTGGCGGCATGCTCGACGTTGTAGACTTATGTCGATCGAAGAAAAGAAACATTTCTTTTCTACCTGTCAAACATCGCCATGCTAAGGAAGATAGAAATCTTTCTTCAATCTGTCATTTTATCGATTCTCCGGTCGACAAAACTCGTTTCTACGGTGGTCATGCTACGCGTGCAGAGAGACGAGACAGTAAAAAAAAAAAAGTTGCAAACATTAAACACATTTTATCGTTAGGTACCACAACGGAACTCGCAGCAACACTATATACCTTTTATATGGTGTGATTGTGGTACATTATAAGCCTAAAACTAACACCACCTCTAAACCAAAGCGGTGCCAATAAAACCGAACTCCAATTCATTTCGACTTAAACTTAACGTCCTGATGTTAGTACCTCCCTCACAAAGACCCTTAACTCCTCAAGACTTTGATGTCAAACAATCCATAGTCATAGAAAGTTTCCATCAGATAAGTCCTTCCCGATGGACTTATCTAATGAAAACGTACACGAGCTGATCCAAAAAATACAGTTCAGAACAAGGAACAACGCCATTAAAAAACTTAATACGAAAATCTATATTACACCAACAAAACTCGTCTACCAATTTGAAAACCCTTTAAAACTAACACCATCTCTATAGCAAACCAGCCCCAATAAAACTGAACTCCAATTTATTTCGTCTTAAACTTAACGTCCTGATGTGAGTACCTCCCTCCCAAAGACCCTTAACTCTTCAAGACTTGATGTCGGACAACCCACAGGCAATCAACGAGAAGGACTTAATTAGTCAATCACGTGGACTAAGGAAAACAATGTAGCTGGGATTGGAATCGAATTGAATTGAATTGTTGAGATGAATGGAAGACGGGTGATAACGGCTTAGTGATTATTGGATTTCGGTAGTCTATTTGCATGTGGTCGTGTTTTTTGGAGGATAGTGTTAGTGAAATTAGGATCATTACTCTCCACTTCAAGTTTATATGATTCGGTAGTAAAAAGTCTAACCGCCAAAAATAAATGAAAAGATCCAAACTACTCTTCAACCAATCCACTGCGGATCATCATCACATGGTAGCCTAGCTAGTTGCCGTCCACTGCTGATCGTGAAACTCCCCCAAAGAGCGCCAACCATCCCGGTCTTGAGCAGACCGCATCCAGCCACTGCTAGCCACATTGTTCAAATCATCGAGCCATCGTGCCGCAGGGCGACTCACACTACGTTTTTTTTTTCTTTATGCAAAACGGGGAAACTCTTGACCCAAATCTCACCTGATGCAAAGTGATGATTAGGCCGAAGATGGAAGCGAGTTTTACCCGGAATCCTCTTACACAGAGGAACTGGCTATCATACCTCTAACTGCCGGAACACAACATTGCTGTTAACATTGTTGTTATGGCGACAGACTTAGACATGATGGTGGTAGCTTGCCAGGCGGACTTAGAACAAGTCCTACCACCGAGGAAACCGAGAAAAAAAATTGCCCTCGCTGGGAATCGAACCCGGGACCTCTGGGTCTGAATCAGGTGGTATAACCACTAGACCACGGAGGTGGTTAGTATTACCTGTTTAGCACCACCCGGGGATCACGTGTAGGGATTCGCTAAAGGGTATTCTCCTACGGACGCGGGTGACTCGTTTGCCTATACGCGGTCTACACTCTAACACACATGTCTGCTCCATCGCCCGTCTGTTCGTATAAAGACATGGCCGGCCCGCTTCCACTTCAGCATGTTGATTCTACGCGCAATTTCGGTGACTTTGGTTCTCCGATGATACCTATAACATCGGAGAACCAAAGTAAAATATCCATTCTTTTTATTTCACCGTGGTCGGGTAAAACACTACCAACTGCAGACCAAGCGGAGTTTTTTCAGGATAAACGGTATTCTATGTTTTAATTCAGGTTAATGTCTACCCGTGTTCTCAAATGTGTGCAGCCATTAAGACGTAAAATGTTCTTTTTTTTTTAAGAATGCAATCATTAGATAGATGAAGTGGGCTGCCTTTCTAAGATGACTAAAATGGCACTATAAGAAATCTAGTTGTTTAAAAGTAACATAATCTGCCTAGCCTTTTCCCAACTGTATTGGGGTCGGCTTCCAGACAAACTGGATTTAGCTGAATACCAGTATTTTACGTAGAGCGGCTGCCTACCAGACATCCACAATCCGTTAACTGGGTAGCACGGTACTTCATGGCAAGACTGGAGTCAGATTTACTGGTTTTTGACAATCAGATTCAGAGGCTAATTTTCGTGTTTTCCGAGGCACGGAGGAAACTCGGAATGTTAAGATGGTCAACCATCCATAGATCAACCTTGGCAAGCGTTGCTTAACCTGGAAGATCGACCTGTGCGACTGTTAATATTTAACCTCCTCCTAATTTTTTAAAAAGGAACATTTTACAAAAATAACATTCTTCGAAACCTTTGCATGCGAGTCCGACTCGCTTGTAGCCGATTTTTTGTTTACGCGACAAAATAAACAACTACCAAATAGATTTTTCTAGGAAAATGACCTTTTGTTCTTTTTTTAGTAAAGAAATACAAAATACATTTAATAAAACCAATCAAAAGTCAATTTTTAGAATATCACGAAAGAATACAACGGACATTTTGGAAAACATAAAGCTAAAATGAACGCAGTTTTTGAAAACAACCTGTCAATATCAGACAAACGGTTTTATTTCTGTCCGTTTGATTTATTCAGAATATCAAATAAAGGTGGTCAAACGCGAGTTAGGCTGCATTTCCACCAGAGATGAGCGAGTATGCTTAGCGAGGATGTGTTTGTTAAGATCCAAAAGAATCGCTTCATATACCTAGCCTCGCTCAGAAAGGAGTAAGCGATGATTCGATTAGTTCATAACAAACACATCTTTGGTGGAAGCGCAGCCTTAGTGGAGGTTTTGTAGGTACATTTTATGTCCTTTGAACTTGACCTTTGACCGTGAGGGAGTAGTAAATGTGGACATGAAATCGTAGTTGTGTGGTAGTGGTTTATTTTAAGTATTTGGACTTGTGAGGGTTCTACAAATAACTACTGCCTGTAATATTTAAAGGCAGAACTAAAGATGACATGCCTGATGTGAAATAGAGATAACGCCGTGTGTTTTGTCTCTCTCTCACAGAACCATGACGGTTTTTAAAACGTCATAGTAAGGCTAGAGTCCTACTATTTAACTCAGAAGTTTACTTAATAAAATACATCATACCTAGGTGTATCTAACTACAAACTGAAAGTAATAATGAAAACGAAAAAATATAGGCAGACACATAAATAACACAGATGAGAACCACTTCTATTGATTGAACTTGTAAAAAGTATCGTGAAAATAGAACCTACCGTTTCATCAGAAGTTGATTATTCCACAATATAACTGAAACCTACGCCACAACAACTCGAATGATGTGAATCATGGGTGTGAAACCCTAAAAATGCACGTTCAATATGAAATCCATCCCACACGTCTCTAACCTCTCTGCGTATATCTAGATAAACGTCCATAAAAAGTGCCTACACTACATCCAGAATAAACAGACCTTCCCTGTCCCCCTCAAACCGTTGTAACGCAGAACGTAAAGGAAAACGGAATGGTCAATCGAGAGCTCATATCACTGGTCGGTTTTAGACGTGGACTCATACTGTCATCGTTCTCTAGTTTGGTTTTTAAAATGCAAATTGAATCCTAGTTTAGATCCGCCGCATGTATGCCTAACAACAATTTTTTGATCGAATCTTAATAAACTTTTATAGCAAAATATATTTTTCTAGGTCACCAAGTCCAATCAAATTAAAAAGCATCATTGGTTACGTGTTCTCATTTAACGTGATACTGTCAGTGCCATTTAGTGTAAGCAAAAGCTATCATAGCCATTCTTACTCACTAAGGTGGAAAACTTCTTCAATGAGAGCGCTTTGCATTCATAACACCCACGGCAGGATTATCTACAGCGTGGGTGCCTTTATCCGGACTAATACCTATGGAGAATAATGTAGGAGTACACTGTACAAAATATATACCTCTGTTTTGAGAACTTTACCTTAACGAGAGCTAACAATCACCCGCCAATCGTTTGATTATATTATTTGGATGTAGGTTATGTTAATCAGACATTCTAAATGTCATTTCGATACGATTATTTATGTCAAAGGTGAAATAAAGTAACATTTATGTGTTGTGTTTTATTTTAGACTTTCAACGGCAAACAGAATACGTTTATCAGGTTTTATATGTGTCTTCTACTCAAGAACATAATATTTCAGGGACAATAAATTGAGACAGGTTTCGTATTGATCGAGTTGATATTGAGCACTTCCTATGTTACAAGGAAAATATGAGGATGGATTGGGCTTAGTAATGACGACTTATATACTGATGTGAGGGATTTTCATTTTGTGTCGGCCAGACAGTCTCCAATGTAAAAATACGGCGCATCAACAACAGTCACTCTCAAAAATTCATAAAAACTAAGAGAGACATACAAAAAACCGAAAAATTCAAAAGAAAAATCCTTTTAGTACCAGGAGCACATAAGCTAATCCGGTCTGTAGTGGTCGGTGCCGCTCCAAAGGGCATCAACTAGAATATTTTACTCACCCGGGTTTGGGGTGACGCAAAATAAATTGGGGAATTTGGAGGCTCTTATTTATACACGTTAGCGTCGGTCTCGGGATGTTACGCCGGCTGGGTTGCTTTCGTCGTGAATGGAAGCAGAATGTATGGGTAGTTATTTTATTGGGTATCCCTTTTTCTTGGGTATCAACTGGTAGTGATGAAGGTGGGATTGATTTAAGGGTCCTTTTTGTTGTAGAAAAAATGGGCTTGGGTCTTGGGAATGGCAATGATCTTTTAGGGCCTCGAGAGTAAGTCTTGCCACAAATAAAATCAAGCTAAAGTGAAATTCACTGAACTGAGGCCAAATAAATGTTTTCAGAAAATGAAGGTAAAATTTTGACTCCGAAAAACACGTTTAAACATAATCCAGAAACATAACTGACTTTGTTAACCCTACCTCTTCTTGGCAACATTTAACAAATTCAACTTTCAAAGTTAGTACTTGTTAGTGACATTTGTACAAATTGCAAGTGAGATTCTGAGTAAACCAAATAATTCTGTGCCGCGTTTATCGTCTAGCTAGCTGGAAAAGGAACTCTCGCTTCCAAGTCTCGTGTTAGTTCTTTCCTCGTTATTTTGAAGCTCAAAAATAGACGTTTTTATGGACTGGCACGAAGAAAATAACGTTGTTTTGAATAACGGTAACTAAAGCTTTTACTACAAGTGAAAGAAGAGTGAGTTCATTCAATAATCATGCCATCTAATTGTAATCATTATATCAGCCGATAGATGTCCACTGGTCCCCCAAGCCTCCTCAAAGTGTCGCCACAACAGTCGATCCTAAGATCATCGTCTACCCGTCACCCTCACCAGGTCTTCGGCCCACCTTGAGGGAGGCCTTCCAACGCTGCGTCTTCCAGTACGTGGTCGTTTCTGAACTTTTCAGCCTCATCGAGCATCTGTTCTGCGAGCAATGTTCCCTTCCCACTGCCATTTCAGTTTGCCGATCCTTCGGGCTATATGAGTAGAAGAGAATTAATTATAATACAGGAATGGAATTCTTGTCTACTTTGTGTCCTAATTTTATAATCGAACTAGCTGACTCGCGCAACGTCGTCTGCGTCACATTTTCCTTTAATGCTCCGCTCTTATTTGTCTTAGCGTGATGATATATAGCCTATAACCTTTCTCGATAAATGGGCTATCTAACACTGAAAGAATTTTCAAATCGGACCAGTAGTTCCTGAGATTAGCGCGTTCAACCAAACAAACAAACAACCTATTCTGTTGTATTCTATTCTTCTCTTCCTATATCACGATGAAAAGCCACTGTTCTGTTTTCTGCAAGTAGGTGGAACGTGTCAGTTCTTTTTTTAGTTCGATAGGTATTACACACCGTGTTCTTAACGTTATCCATAAAATTTAGCAAACGCTTTTAAACGTTTCACCAATCAAATCAAACAAGGGAAATATATTTGTAATTTCACTTAATTGAGCTATGCAGTATGTAAGGGTCTTAGTGCAATTAAAATGAAAAATTTATCAAATTCTATTTGAATTCCATTTGTTTTTCGTTGCCTGACCTGCCAGGTATGCATATCGGGTGATATACGTCAAGGTATTTAGTTTGTATGAATATTAACAAAAAAATAAAATTGATTAATACGTCCATAATGAAAAATGCTTATTTCCATGTTCTGAACATTCGGACGAAGTATGTATATCGTCCGGAATTTGGTGTATACCTTAGTAAAATAGATGTAATAGAGGTCAGTTCCCTAACCATCCATGCAAGCGTTTTCAGGAAGCTAATCATCAATACTATCACAATTACCTCCTCTTTCCACAGAAAAAACCTCGTCGACTCGCGGCATATTACCGCCGCTGTTCTGCAGGGCTAACAAGGGTTTATTCCTGCTCTGTTCTCTCATATTTCCTCCTGTTAATCCATATTTATACGGCTGACCCTGCCACAAACGGCTGCTGCGTGCCGATAAGACCTCAGCCTTTTTATATGAACACCGTTAATATATTTTGCGAGCAACGTGATCGAGTGCTGTCGGTTTTATTGGTACGAAACGTTTACTTCATAGTTTGGGGTTTGCGTTTCGTTTTCTGAGTTGGAGTGATGGTGCGAAGATTTATGAGGGGAATTTTGTTGGTTCTGTTTTGTGTGTTAAGGTTTATTTTTCAGTCTTACCCTTGCGCATAATGTTATTCAATTACTATATTGTGAAGTACCTACTCGGTAAGCACTACATATTATAAAACAAAGTCTTCCGCCGCATCTGTTCGCGATAAACTCAAAAACTTCTGCACCGATTTTCATGTTATTTTCACCAATGGTTAGAGTGTTTTACGAGGAAGGTTTAAGTATATTATTTGTCAAACAGGCGAAACCGCAGGCATCCACTAGTCTAAACAAGCATAGCAAATGAAGCAGGATCAAGATCTTCTGCTGTTGAAAAATTATTTTAATGTTGGATAGCCTATTTATCGAGGAAGGCTGGGCTATATGACATCATGCTACAACCAGAAGGCGTGAAGCATTAATAAAAATTGTGACGTAGATGATGTTTTGCTGGTCACTAATATTCAGCTGCTTTTAAATATACCAGATGATGACGGCAACATACTTGTGAAAAGCTAGGCAGATGATGATGACATAACTAATGCGATGTCATTTAAGTCTTAAGTTTAAATAACGAATAATAAAACCGATCAACTGCAAATCGGACTACAACCCTAATCTTTTCAAAGTAGAGTGAACAGGCTACTTCTGGGTAAGCTCGCGTCATTGTAGACTTTGTCTCTGTCATCTTTGACCTAGACTAGAGTCAAGAGCAAACCCTTCACTAATAAAAAAAACAAGAATTCTCAGTGCTGCATTTTGCAACACTCGCAAATCGAAAGTGAACCTGCAATTGACTAAAATCAATCAACTAATTTTACGGAATACGGAACCTTTCATATGCTAGTCCGACTCGCACGTTTGTCACAGTTCATTTAAATAGAGTTTGGGAAAACGACACAAAATCGTAAATACGTGAGCGCAGATTTTCCCTCTACATTGGTAAAATTTCTACCATCACTGAAATCACGAGGAACTAAATAACGACAGCCACACAGGTCGATCTTCAAGGTTAAGCAACGCTTGCCGAGGTTGGTCTGTGGATGGGTGACCACCTTAACATACCAGGTTTCCTCCGTGCCTCGGAAACCACGTTAACCTGTCGGTCTCAGTTGTTATTTGCAGATCTTTGCCATTCGTTACGGATAGTCAGAAGCCAGAAAATCTGACACCAGTCTTGCTAAGGAGTACCGTGTTACCAAGTTAATGGGTTGAGGAGATCTGGTAGGCAGCCGGTTCACGTAAAATACTGGTATTCAGCTGAATCCGGTTTGTCTGGAAGCCGACCCCAATATATTTGGGAAAAGACTAGGCAGATGATGACTGAAATCACGAGGTGCCAATTGGCTGCCACCACAAAGACATATAAAAGCCCGTTGCTCCCTTTGCACCAAGTTCTCCTATTAATGAACGAGGTCAACATCAACACGCTTCTATAGACGGGATGTAAACGCTTCATTTTTCCACACTCTCTCAACTTGTAGGTACCTACTTGAACTAAAACTGCCAACACATCTCGCCGGCTAATTAGTATTTCCACAGGCGGTTGTCCCAGTTATCGTCACAAACTAGATGAGCTAGAATCTACTTAGATGCTTCGAAAACAATGGCTTTAGTTGGGAAATAGGTTAGTATGACAAGTACATTATTTACTATGTTTGTTTTGGGGTGATTGATATGACTTAGCCATGGTAAAAGCTTGCTGAGAGACTGGGGTCTTACATAAGCGGGTTTTTTTTTCGTTGTTTTTTAGGTGAAAACGAGAGATACGTAGCATACTGTGTGTAAAATATTTTTAAATGATTTTAGTTGTTTGTATCCGGGCTCCCACAGCTTTATAATATTAGTGTACCTATTTGGTGTTACACTGACTGGCCTACACCAGCCTAATGCCTATTAATAATGTAATATATGGAAACATTGAAAATCTTTTTTGAAAAATTCTTGTTTTATCTGAAAGGATATACTTGCAGATTGGTCCCATTTAAATCATATCAAAATCGGTTCCGAACTTTGGATTTTAAATCGAAATACCTGGAATTTGACTATTTAGATGATTCTTTGATAATCGAAATTGCGTATTTTGCTTTTCTGCGATTTTGCAGTGGTGTTGTTAGGTGTGGGGCACCACTAAAAAGTGAAAAATAAATACCTTTTTACAAAAAAATACAACCAAAAATAACTTTAATTTCGGAAGTCGGTGTCTTAATACGAAGAAAGTAACAAAAACACCGACTTCCGAAATTAAAGTTATTTTTTACTTTGTAGTGTTTTTTTTTGGAAGTCGGTTGTATTTTTTTGTAAAACAGTTTTGTCGAAGAGTGGTGATATATAGCTTATAACCTTCCTCGATAAATGGGCTAGTTCCTGAGATTACCCCCTACATACAAACTTACAAACTTACGAACATTTTTACCTCTTCATAATATTAGATGTAACATTTGTTTGTAAGTTTGTATGTTTGTAAGTAGGCTATATAGAAGAAGGTTATAGGCTATATATCATCACGCTAAGATAAATAGGAGCGGAGCATTAATGGAAAATGTGACGCAAACGAAGTTGCGCGGGGCAGCTAGTAATATTATATGTATGTAATCTAATCATAAGGTTCTTATAGAGATCATGAATTTCTCAGCTCATTTTTTATTTTTGACGGCATCAGCGACGGCTGAGCCATACAGCCATCATTGTTTGGGTTCAGTATCGGGTTCATTGTACAATAATAACACTCAATACAGTACTAATCATCATCTGTCTAGCCTTTTCCCAACTATATTGGGGTCGGCTTCCAGTCAAACCGGATTCAGCTGAATACCAGTATTTTTACGTGGAGCGGCTGCCTACCAGACCTCTACAACCCATTAACTGGGTAACACGGCACTCCTTGGCAAGACTGGTGTCAGATTTTCTGGCTTCTGACTATCCGTAACGACTGCCAAAGATCTCCAAATGACAGCCGGGACCAACAGCTTAAGGTGCTTTCCGAGGCACGGAGGAAACTCGGTATATTAAGATGGTCACCCATCCACAGACCAACCTCGGCAAGCGTTGCTTAACCTTAAAGATCGACCTATCATCATCGTCATCGAACCTATCAGTCACAACATCCATCCATTCAACATTAAAATGTGTGTTAATAATAATAAAACTTAATTCACAAGTACAATAAAGTTTAATTTACTACGACAATGCTTTATGATACCCTCAGGAAACACAACCTATTCTAAGACACGGCGACTTACTAAGGCCTCAACACATTAACTATAAATTGCGCGCGTCGTGGCTGGGAGGCGATAGTTAGCGGCACCTGCGACATCGGAGACATACGTTTAGTGCTTTCTGTATCGGACAACGCTGTTGCTAAGACTGAGGTAGGCTTGAGAATTATAATTATGGTGAAGTTTGAGGGACTTGGAAGACACTAAGGTCGCTTTTTGAAAAGGGAATTAGTGATAACGTGACGGCTAATAGAATGTAAGAAAAAAACGTGTTGCGTCGACCCCAAGTAACATGGGGTAAGGGCAGGAATACGATGATGATGTGGGAGTCCATATAAATGATGTAATAATTACAAAACATGAGCAGGTCTGCTCTTATAAATCATGGTCAGGATCTTATAAATCTAAGAGGGAGGGAAAACCCCAAAGGAACGATAGATGGTCTGAAAGATGATATGTCTAGACAAGCGATAATTATGTACAAAGATACGACTAGTATCGAAGAGAAGACATATTAGTAGTCGTCCCCAAATTGATTGAGATTAGGGCAGGAAAACTATTAAACAGATTTTACTATCCAATTTTCCTATTTTGCAGCGGCCAGAAAAAGTGGCATTGATGGTAAGTCCATCAAAGCCTAGTTGTTGCCAAGGCTTGTATAGTGCGCGGAAATTAAAATACAATTACTTTTCAAAATCAATGTCGAAATACCAACAACAATTATTCCCGCATAAAAGTGTTCATTTTTATTTCAATATAAAGCTTTCAATTTGTAAGCCAGTTCGAAATTTAAATAAAACCTTTGATAAGTTACCTCCTTGGTTGCCATGTTTCGGAATAAAAGATTTTTGAAAAGAGAAGAACTTTTGCCGGCCGCTGCTCGGCCAGTACAGCAATTTCGATTTATCAAACCCATCCCAAATGAAATAAAAAAAGAAGGTTGTCAAAATTAATGCTCACATTTCCACGTATGTTTGAGATAAAGTATTTTTTTTCTCTCCACCTAAACCTTTAAACGCACTGTATTCCGTTTATACTACAAACATACCAGCACAAAGTCCATTCAGAAAATTCAATCAGTTTGTATCGGAGCTTGCGCAGCAATTCAGTCGCATCCCTTCGCACTGCGTTTGTTTTTAATCGATTCTGTGGCGCAACTACATCGATCCCGATATCACGCTAAAGTGTCGACTACTCTGAAACGCTTTTGACTGTTACCGAATCACTGCGTTGCGCTGCATTGTTTTGAAACGTAAAACCAGGAGAGATGGACCACTTTTTTTCAACTTTTATATCTTTTTTATTGCTTAATAACTATTATACATTTTAGTGTTATACTAAATAACTATTAATAGTCAACATCTTTTTTATTTTATAATGGCACGATCATAGCTTCTTTATGGAAATAATTGAAATATTAAAAAAAGTACCCTCGGTCCATCTCTCCCATACTATACGGGTGAGTCGGACCACCCAGTAAGGAGAGATGGTCCCTACAAAAATAATTATTAACACTTCTTAAACAAAAAAATAAACATTCAAAACGAAATCAACAAGTAAGACAAACAATGAAATGAAAGGAAAATCTTCAAATTGTCACCGTATTTCCGTATCGGTCGCACATATTGGGATAATTGGTGCAGCCTTCATGGGACTACCGTTCACAAATAATGCACAGCAGCCATTCATCTTGATTCAGGGTGTGACCCAAATGTCAGAATGACCCAAATGTTTTTGCTGCTTCATTGATACCCATTCCATTAGAAACAGCTTAAAAAGCATGGTAATGCACTTTCTGTCTATTCTCCTCTACATACTCCACTTTTCCTCTTATGTGTTAAAGGCATATTACCTACAAATTAAGAGATTAACTCATTAAAAATGTATAAATAAAAAAATAAGTAGCAGTTATTAATCTCAAACCATTAATATTTGCAAACAAAATGGTTGACTATTGGTCCATCTCACCCACATATAACGTGGTTCATCTCTCCTAAATTGTGTGGATAGACGGACCACTTTCTCATATTAACAAACACAAATCTAACAGTCTCGCTTTCTACAAGGAGCAAACAGGTTGACAAGAGCTCGTAAGTGTTGCCAGCTTAAATAAATTTCATAGTTTGGTAGAAATTACGATGATCCGTCTCACCCGCTGGTCCACCTCTCCTGGTTTTACCCAACTATAATTCTTGTGTCAGCATACAGGGTGAAATGAAAGGGAGTGGCGTTCTTTTTTTAAATATATTAAAAAAAACCGGCCAAGTGCGAGTTGGACTCGCACACGAAGGGTTCCGTATCATAAAACGGCAAAGAAAATCACGTTTGTAGTATGGGAGCCCTTAAATATTTATTATTTTCTGTTTTTTTTTTTGTCATAGCAGCAACTGAAACACATCTGTGAAAATTTGAACTGTCTAACTATTCCAGTTTATGAGTCTGTCTGTCACCATGCTGTATTAGCCTGGTGACGGACGGACGGGCAACGGAGTCTTAGTAATAGGGTCCTGTTTTACCTTTTGGGTACGGTACCCTAAAAACTCGGCTTCTGCTCATGTAAATAGATCCTCGAATTGAGTTATTAAAAAAAAAAATCTGCTGATCAAAACTAGTATGTTGCGAATATTTATCTTTTATATTAAATGCTGGTTCAGGAACCTTCACATTATATATTCATAACAACAAAACATACGAGTTGACATCACGAGTTCTTATGAGCTGATACATCTTCAAAGGTAACAAACAGATATATATTTGGAACTAGCTTCTGCCCGCGACTTCGTACGCGTTCCCGTGGGATAAAATAGCCTTTGTGTTATTTCAGACCATAATCTATCCCTGTTCCACATTTCACCCCGATCCTTTCAGCCGTTTTGACGTGATTGAGTAACAAACCTACACACAAACTCACAAACTTTCGCATTTATTATATTAAATAACAGCAGAAATCGAAATATTTTAATTTCGCCATAACTTCAAAACCAAACGTCCGATTTTAATCATTCAAGGCCAAATATTATCTACATAAACTGTACTTAGTGATGAAATACTTTATTTTGATACGGATTAATAGCATGAGTAAAATAAACGCGTTTAAATGTAGTAAAAAAAAAATCAAGATTTTTAAATAAAAAAATGGTTGTTGTGCCTCACTCGACATAGATAGGTACAGTGTGTCGCGGACTTTATTGTAGACATTTATAAGATCTACAATTAATTAGAATAATTTATGGTTCTATCTCTTATAGTTTAGGCAGCGTACGCAAAATAAGTAACTTTTCTGGTTGATTTTTACACCTTGTGTCCGAAAAACCCAAATATCTTACGGAACCCTATTTTTTCCAAAATAAAATATAGCCTATGTTACTCGTGGATAATTTAGCTTTCAAATGGTGAAAGAATATTTAAAATCGATCCAGTAGTTTTTGAGCCTATTCATTACAATCAAACAAACAAACATACAGACAAAGTTTTCCTCTTTATATTCTTAGTGTAGATATTGCAAACTGTCGTAAGGCGTTTTACGAAGCTACTCGCTAGCCTATAATGCGTTCGCGACCATGGCTTATTATTAGCGTATTTCATGTACTTTGGTGTTTCTATACCGATTTCTATGACTCTTTTTATGGAATAGTTAATATAACTTTAATTAGGGACGACTGAGAGTTCTATAAAAGTAAGAGTAGACAAATATAATCAGAAAGCTTCGAACTGCTAAGCTATCGGGAGTTACACGTGTTATTGTTCGTCAAACATAAAAGATAGACATATGCTGTCGTTGGATATTTTTTATATAATTTTAAGGAGAACATTTCCGTCATACATGATTTCTGTGTAGCTTTCACCGTTAAGGTTGCACACGCGACGGAAGCTTAAAAAATGGAGTAACTTCTCCCGTTTTCCCAACATTTCCCTTCACTGCTCTGCTCCTATTGATTGTAGCGTGATGAAAAGTATACTATAACCTGCTCAGGAGTATGAATAATAATTGTACCAAGTTTCGTTAAAATCCGTCGAGTAGTTTTTGTTTCTATAACGGTTATACAGACAGACAGACAGACAGACAGACAGACAGACAGACAAAAATTGTACTGATTGCATTTTTGGCATCAGTATCGATCCTTAATCACCCCCTGATAGTTATTTTGGAAATATATTTCATGTACAGAATTGACCTCTCTACAGATTTATTATAAGTATAGATAGAAGAAGATAGAAGATAAATTATAGTTTGAATATTAATCATTTAAGAAAATATACTAAAACTTCCCCACTACTTCTTAACGAATATAGAACCCATACCCACCCATTTTTAAGAAGTCAACAGACTACAGAAAAAAAAAATAAGAAGCCTTCAGTTTTCACTGTGAGTGATTAAAAGAATGTGTCTTGACAGCATTCAAACTTTCAAATCCTTATTCTTGGAAATGAAGAGAAAAACAGAGAGTTATTTTTACTAACTATTAAAAAATATATAAAGCGGTCTTTCTCCCTTTAAACTTTTTAGAAAATGTTTCCAACTAACTATTTAGTTCATTTATTTATTTATTTCAATAATTTGTACTAACGAAGCGGACTTGGAAATAAAAGAATTTTATTTTCTTAAATAAGGACTTGAAAGTTCGTATGAAACACCGTGAGCAGTAAACAAACGCTTTTAACGGTGCGGAAAAACGGAAAAAGATTAACCAATCATGCCAGTTCAGTTCAAAATTTCAGTGACTGACATTGTGGTGGGGAAATTTTATGCAATTTCATTGGTTAATATTTCACCGTTTCTTCACTCAGCTGCCGCGCTGCCTCGCTCCGGTGTAATGGACAGGTACACTAAAAGTGAAATAGGTTAGTGTTTCCAAGGTTACTTGAAGTCGTGTTCCTTGAGACATTCCACTCCACTGAGAACGATTCTTAAAGCAAAGACGTTTTTTTATTATTTTCCAAGGCAGACGAGTGTTAATATCAGCGAATAATGGTCTGTTAAAAATGTATTCTCTGCCTTTTGTTTTAAAATTCGGCGTAAGATTATAGCTTTTCTTTCTCACATTAAAGAATTTGAGTGGGGCTCTTGTTGTGGAACAGCTTATTTATCACAACAAGGGCGTAATCCATTTATTTTAATCGTTTTGAATAAATCCACAAATGAATTGATTGAAAGAAATTGGTTTTTGTTGATTTTTTTTTATGTTTTTTATTTGAGATGGGTTTGCTCTTGACTTTAGTCTTCGTCAGGTTAAATGGCTTCCATCGGTTACCCGCGACGCGATTTTTCAAGAGACCTATTATAACAAAAAAATAATATGACTGTCTGACATAACATTATTTCCTACATAAAAGTTCTATCAAATTATAATTTCAATTAACTACATATTTTCTGAACAATCCGAAACCATCTTATCTGCTTCTACTTTCCCTGATTTCAAGACACTCTCCTAAATACACCATGCTCACAAACAAATAATAATTACGTATTAAGTCATCATAAGTAGATTACAATCAGCAACGAAACAACAGAAAACAATTATCAAGAGAACAACCGGCATAATATTCCCTCTCTATATCCCATTTCATATTTCATAAACGATCACGTTCTAATATTACTCTTAATCCTAAATCTTAATTACGGCTGGCATCCGTAAATTCAATTTAGCCTGGACCTAAGTCTAAGGCCGGGTTCAGACGCAAGCCAACTAAGGCTAGGTTTACACGTCCGGCCGCATTACCTCCTTTGTTATAACCGTTTGTCACAGGGGCTAATCTCAAACACCACGCTTTGGTCACAGATCGGTACGTTTGCCAGCAGTTGTTTCGTAATGTAGTTGTTGGATACGAATGTGTTGTGTTGGTTTAGCAACCTAAATCAACACAACACAACGCAACTATTAAGTAAGTGTATTAGCACCAATAAAAAACCATTTTTTTAGTAAGTTTAGTACAGTTTAGTAAGTTTAGAACTAATAGAAAAAAAAGCTAACCTGAGGCGTGGCGAAATTGCCACGTGATCGGCAATCTTCGGGAGTCGGTTTCTTGTATGGTGAACGCGTATCAGCAAACGTTCCCAAGGCCGGATCTTCACTTTGTAGGTACATCCTTTCCTTTTTTTAATGATGGGAAATCATCAAATGACTCCTCGCGCCCTGGGTGAAGCAGAAGGGAGTGTCAGGTTCTTACTGAATAAAACCCATCCGTGTTCCTTCTAATGCCCTTTGCGTCACTGCGAGCTGCGGTGACTCTTTCGAACCAATTCCGGAATCGCCCTGCGGCTCCCGACGCCCGGGGCGTCTTTTTTTGTTGCGGCGGCCGTGGGGTGAGGTTTCCCTCACTCTCACGCGTTAGGCTTCTTTCTTCGCTAGCATTACTGCATTCCAGAAGAAGATGACCGCTTCCCATGCCTCCTCGCTCCGGACCATGAATTGAACCGGGAACGATCGCGTGTGGTCGCCGCCGCCGATCACCCAAGGACGGCAAACCTCCACCGTATCCTCTGGGCGATCTTCGAAGTGATGACCCAGGCGTATCCTCCCGCCGATTCCATCCGATTCAAAACAGGTATCTCCCGAAACAACCGTGTCCGGTGATTACCTGCGACAAGCGGAAGGCGAGGACGTCGTGGCGCCGCTTTAGCCACTCCTCAAAGAGGGGACTACTATGTATAATTGTATATATCCTAGTTTAGTTCTATCAAATTGAATGACTAATAATTATGTCACTAATAATGTGCTTACACGATGGCAATAAAATAGACAATACCTCCTAAGGCACATAAATTTCCAAGCGACAAAAGCTACGTTACCTACAATCCCCAAACTTTAATATCCACCCGAAACGGGGTGTGTGCTCGCCGAAGCCAATATTTTAAATAGCCATCCCATGTCCACACACTTTTCTACTAGAAAACAAATAAACTTGTACATGACAACGAAATAAAATGACAGTTGGGAAGCGGTGCGCACATCAAAGCGATCGGAATCATTCGGGGGTATTCGTGAGCGGTCGGGGGCAGTCGGAGGCACTCCAATTTATTGGATATCAAGCTGTCAATGCCTTTGACATAGTCACACGGGCGATGATTGTTCGGTCTGTCAATAGTTGCGAATGGACTCATTGACGCCAATACGATGGTTCTGATATTGTCGCGTGCAAACTACACATGTGGTTGGGTAAGTTGCAGGTATTTTTGAGGTTACATTTTGCTGTAGTGATTATGCTCTCTAAATTTTGATGATTATTGCTATCGAATTTATGAGCCGTCAAATAAAAATGCTTAATTTTAATTTTATAGATATCACACTCACTTAATGAAATAAAATCGTAGGTTTTGTCTCTGTCATCTTTGACCATGACTAGAGTCAAGAGCAAACTCATGTCAAATTAATAAAAAAAAATTATATATATTCTTATGAAACCAACAATATTTTTATCTATAAATTTTCTTAGCCATATATTCTTATGAAACCAACAATATTTTTATTTATAAATTTTCTAAGCCCACTACCCAACACCTTCACAGTTAAAAAGTACTTTTAGCCTCACAATACCCATGCAATAATTTCCAATCACAGAAACCGAATTAATTTCCAACCAACCAGAATCCTCTTCCTACTGGCCAGTGACAATATAGAGGCCAATAGCCGCAGAGCCATAACAATCAATTTCCATTAGTTGTCGGTTACAACTCACTGGGGAAGATAAGCAACTCTTTGTTTTTGTTCCTCCCCTCTCCACCCCTTAATCTTGGAACAAACACACGGTTCCGGGATCTGTTTTTGCGATTCCTTTGATCTGATGAAGATTTCTGTTTTAAGGAGAAATAAACGAACGAGAAAATGACATTTCAGGATAAGAATTGAAACTGTATTGAAGATGTAAGAAACGATAAATTATGTTATATTACTCTAAACCTGTTATTTTAGCTTTAAAAATTATTTAATTTACAAAAAGGCTGTTCTGTTTAGCAAGAAAAATAATAATTTCTAAGAGTAAATCTTTTGAAGGAAAACAATGGAATCACTCCACCTTTTTCATTTTGAATTACAGGCAGCCATTGAAATAAATCGTCAACCAACGGAGGTGGTTGAAATTGTGGCCGCCAACGACCAGATAGCTAGTCCAAAAGGTATTAAAAATATATTGCCACATCTGTCTGTCATTGCGGCAAAGACTTGACATTCGGAAAACCCGTCTTTTAATTTAAAACATCACCAATCTACTTGGGTACCGGAGGCAGGAAATGTTTATCAATTTTCATTTCATCAGATTCCCCTCCGCAGCAAGAATAAATATTTTAAAGCGTCAAAGAACCCTCGACCTTATCAGAAAAAAATTGGGCTGAAGAATAACAAAAAAACTCAAAGAATCCATTAAAAAGGAAATTCCAGCGCCCAGTGTTTACGCAACATAATTTTTGTAGTCAAAATTGTAAGAACAATAAAAATATAAATTACATTTTTGATAATAATGAATTTTCAATCTTGAGCTTTATTGTTAAGGGTGCAGATTTGAAAGGACGAAATTGTATAGCTTAACTACGTGGGTTGACCATTGGACACGTTCGGAGATTTATTGAAAGCATAATTGGTTTTGTTTTGGTCAAGGGCGGGATTAACGATAGTTTTATACGCCTAATGGGTGCAGTAAGCAAGAACAACGTTTTCTTAATGGTTCTATATTATTCTAAGGGCTGTTTGGAAACAATGTATATATCTTTTGTTTGTCAAGCTTTAGATACACATGAGGTTGCCGCAAAGTTAGCTTGAAAATTAGGTTTGGTTCTAGTTGCTAGGAAGTGTGTGGGAGTAACTTTCATTGTTAGATAGTTGTTATGCATGTATAATAATCTTGAGCCACTGGATTCCCTTTCTGAGTTAGCGGAGCTGCCAAGGACAATAGCGTTGAACAGTTTGCTCATAAAGAACTCAACTTGAAGCAAACGGTCTTGACTTTTATTCAACACTTCTTCTTACTTTACAAAAATATAAACAAAAAAAACTGCGAAAAATCATAAATCGTTAAATAGAGATATTAGATAAAACTATGTTGGCTACATAGTTTTATCTTACTGCAACCTATGGACATAAGCGTCTTCATTAAAAAACAAAACAACTACACACCACAGGAAAAGCGCACGAAATATTTTAATTTATCTTCCGACATTTTCCGGAACTTCCGTGTCGCATTTTGTGCGGGCGAATTTTCCTAAACCACTGTGTGGTATCTGTTGATATTTACGGCGTCATTTCAAAAGTATTTTTTGTTCAAAATGCTCGACAACTCTATTTCAATGCACAGTGGGGTAACGAGCGACCTAAGGGCGTGGTTATAAACAGTTTGAAACACACTACGCGACTTTCATGACACGGTACTGTGTAGTTGAAATACGTCATTACGAATTCTGAAGAGCGAATATTTTTATAACGAATGTTGCTCATTTTTTGACAGTCAGATAAAAGAGATCGTTGATGTATATTTTAGTAGGTTTATGCGGACGTAATATTATGATATTATGAAATGGGAAGATGGACGTTGCTTTTTTGAAATTGGAATGATAATAATTTTTAGCGATAGGTTAGAATGTATCAAAAAGCTTCATCTTAACATTATCAAATTTTGGTTAGTAGTTTCAAGTCTAGGGATTCTATAGAGATCATAAAACCAAAATCTTAGGATGCTAAGAGCTGGTGAAACCTAATAAACTTACAATAAAGTACATTGATCTTTTCCTAATATCCCTTCGTAGCCAAACGAACAATAAATTATGAATCGTTTTTCACTACTTGAAATCGTAAAGCTACATGATAGAAGTCGATTCAGGAGAGCTTTATATCTTGATTTCTGTTTTTGATAAGATATCCAATAAATGTATGTAGGTCAATGACATTTATTGCACATTTATCTGTCGCCTACTATAGAGCACTAATTAAAGGTTCAGATATTATAAGAAATATTCCAAAAAAAAAAATGAACAAACGGTGACATAGACAAAGAAAGGCGACGGACTAAGAAAAGCACAGAATAAAAAACAAAATTCTAATAATACATAATTGAACATTCCAAATCATAAACGGGAAAAGAAACAATAAAACCTTGCGAAACTTTCAACCCCACGCACCCGTGATTATCCGACAAAATTGGAAGTCATACATTCCCTTCGGGGTTCTAAGAGCTCAATTTACTTTCTAAATCGTTTGACTTATACTCAACTTGCTTATTTGAACACGGTCGGGGTGTCAGAATAAACCGACTGAATGAAATACAGGGTGTTTCAGAAGCGTCAGGTCATATTTAAGGGAAGTGTTCTGTATCGAAGGAAACATTTACAAAAACTTGATTATTTTTTTTACTTGACCTCAAAATTCGACATTTTACAACAAAAAAACATTTTTCGTACAGTCTGATGGTGGAATCAAATCTGTGATTGAAAAAAATAAGCTAGGTACTCACTGCATCAGACTGCGTGAAAAGTGTTTTTTTGGAGGAAAATAGATTTTTTGGAGCTTTCCATTAGTTTTTTGCGAACGGATTTTTGAAAAAAATAAGTCCTTTTATTTTCAAATTTTGCGACTGTTTCCTTACTATATATATTTATATGTTAGGCACCAGAAACAGTACATCACCATTAAATATAACCACGTTTCTAGAACACCCTGTTTAATTACTTCAGTGCTTGGTCCTAATTAAAATGTGACTGGATAAATTGGTCTATACCTTATTGTAATTGCTGTTGTGTACTGAAATTTTAGGTGAATTGTTTTAATTTATTGTATTTCGGCTTTGGGCAACTTAGGTCTACCACAATTGTGTTTTAGTTAATAGTGATTTGAAATTAGATGCGCGTTTCAAGTATCTTTTAAGGTCAGACTATGTTTTAATTAAAGGTGCATACACACCGCTGTTGTTTTGTGGAGCAACAGAATTTAACACGATAACATTAGGCTTCTTCTTCAACTTTTTGTTACCTATCGATATTGCTCACTAAGATTTGTTAACGCTGCTCCACAAAAAGTAACTGCGGTGTAGATGAACCTTTATGTTTTATTATTAGGATGAACAACCCATTAACCCAATTTTTTTCTCTGTTTACATTTTCAAAGGTATGAATAAATATGTTAATAATCTATTATGATTATCATTGACAAAAGCTAACATAAGAGTTCTAATTCTACTCATTTCTACATTCGCATCTCCATCGCAAACAGTCAATAATTTATAAAAAAAGGCCTTTTAAACAGTTTGCAATTGCGACATGCGAATGTGAAAGTTGATTAAAAAATTGTAGAATTGGCCCTAAGATTATAAATTATTATTAAAATTGATACAAGCAACAGAAACTCAAGTTAAATGGCAAAGCGGCAGCTTAGCGAAGGCGATTGTCAAAACATAGAAAATATTAGACAATCGAATTCGCTAGAGATAGCATTTTGTCTAGAGCCAGTGCGACTCTATTCAAATTCAGTCAGGGGCGTTTTGCAGGTGGCGGGCGTTCTATAGTTTCTGGCTTCTCCCAAGGCGAAAAGGCAAATAAAAAAAAACTTTTTACAAAAAAAATACAACCGACATCATATCATCGAAAAAATAACTTTAATTTCGGGAGTCGGTGTCAAAAAACGAACAAATTAACAAAAACACCGAGTTCCGAAATTAAAGTTGTATTTTTTTTGTAAAAAGTTTTTTATTTTTCACTTTTTAGTGGTACCCCCCACACCTAACAACACAAGCAAAATACAAACGCACTAGTTGCCCATACGATTTTCGAAAGTTCCCCTCGACTTCTCTGGGATGCCATCATCAGATCCTGGTTTCCTTATCATGGGACCATTTGGGAATCTTCCCTTTCGAACAAAAAAATCATTTTTAAAATCGGTTGGCAAGCGACGGCGTTATGCCCGAACAAACATAAAAAAAAAAAAATACAAACATCCGAATTGAGAACCTCCTCCTTTTTGGGAAGTCGGTTAATGAAAATCTAAATGATTTTATTTATGTAACGTATCAGGAACAATTTTATACTTATACAGGGTTATTTGTAAAAAACTGACAACCTCTCAAGACTATATTACTAACATCATAATCAACAACTTTTATTCTATGACATTTAAAAATTCATCATATTTTGTTAATTTATTTATTTAAACTTTATGCACAATAGTGGTACATGGGCGGACTTAATGCAACAAGGCATTCTCTACCAGTCAACCAGGTCCAGTTAATCAGGTTTTCATACAAAAAATATTGAAATTGAACGCTCTAAATGTTATGCAGTCTATGCAAAGCAAAAGAAAAAGAAAGAGCTTTCTTTCGCTTCGCTTACTTTTCGAAACAGTAAATACAGAACAGCAAATATCGACCGCCACCGCTCTACACCATTCAAAGATGTTCAAGATTACACCGATACAAATTCTCAGATAACATACATCAAAACAAAACAATAACCACCCAATAGATTCTATTGGATAGAACAATCTATAACTTCTCGATCCCCCACTACTTCTACCATAAAACGCATTGCCAAGCAATATAGCAGTCTATCAATCAAATACGAACTATCAGGCCCTATACAGCTAGACAAAGATTGGAAGAAAAATAGTTCGCAAATCCGTGTACATCAAGGGAATGGTATGAGTCCTATTTGACGGCAGAAACGGTAGAAAAAGGGTCACAAAGCTAGTTTACCATAAAGACAGGCTTACGTAATATTACGAAGGAACGCGTAAAAATAGACGGTTTACACACACATAGATATCATTGTCACCTATATGGTTTTTAGGGTTGTCGCGGAGCAAGATTGAGAATGTGGGAAGGATTAAAATGTAGGGTAGATTTTTTAAGGCTTGTATTCAATTCAATGAACCTTATGAATTAGAACGAGTACAGGAGTGATGTAGCCGCGGACTTTAACAGGTCGCATTTTAATTTTTATATATAAAATGAATTGCTGTTCGTTAGTCTCGCCAAAACTCGAAAACGGCTGGGCCGATTTCGGTAATTCTTTTTTTGTTTAGTTCGCCAAAATACAGGAAAGTTTTAAAAGTAAAAATAAAAGTGGGTAGGTAGGGTAGCCAGTAGACGGGAGCGAAGCGCGACGTACAGCTAGTTTATTATAATAAAATAATAGGTAGGTACATATTTGTAAGAAGTCACAACACCAAATCATTTTCCTTTGTTTTGCAAAGCTGTAGATATTTATTTTATACTATTTTGATAAAAATCACGGAATATAACGGTTTCATTTCAATGACTTGGAGGTGATTTGGTGGTTTTTATTTCTTATTATTTAATGCCGATAGAAAAATTAAGGCTTAACCAAATTACGTATCATATTATGTAGTGTGTTACTCACTGTTTTTTTTTTTCGATGTAATATGTCCGTAAGTGTCGACGAAAATCTGCTCCATCTGTACGCTTTTAATCTTTTTTCGAGAGAGTAGCCTTAAGCGTCTCGTCATGAATGTTCAAAATAGTTTCATGCAGGTCGATCGAAATACAATCGACCTGCATGAAACTATTTATTTATTCCACCAGATGAAACGCACATAATAACAACCAGAAATCTATAAAACACCACAGCAGTTTCATTGATAGGCGTGATGTGATTTGTGTGCATTTAAAAATGATCATTTTCTTTTTTAACTGTATAAAATGCAAACGCCACACAATCATGATTTTATGAGTAGGTACACTTATTTTCATAGTATTTTACAAAGTAAAGTGAATGATAATATTGGTAAAGTGAATCTTCAAGCAAAAAAAAAACATGTCATGTCTTCCCGTCATATTTTATCGCCAACATACAGTTACTAAATATAGCTGAAAGTGTCACTTCTCATTATATTTTAAACCAACTCACAAGACTTAACAAAATACAAAAGTTAAAGACTGGGAGAGCAATTTTAAGTTTTCTATAGATATTGAAACAAAACTCTTTTAACTTGTTTTTCGAAAAAGTTTATAAGTAAGTAAGTATCCAAAAGTACGCAAAACTCGCAGGTCTAAAAATAACCTGCGAATCTTGCGTTCCTATGGGTATCAAGTTTCATTAAAATCGGCAAGATTAAGAACTTGCGAGTTTATGTGAAATACCATGAAGAGTAAGCGATTAACAACAGACTATCTTTCATTTTAAATTCCGAACTCTTTCATTCAGAAATAAAAAAAAACATTTGGGCCAGCGACACACAAATCCCTGCTAATCTTCAACAGCGTGACAGCCCTAAACTCCCTCGCGTTCGCTGAGACAACACGCACGCGGTTTATAAAATCACTCTTTCTATGTTAATGTTGTTTTGTGATGTTTTTGTTGTTGCTAACAGTGTGTTACAGCCCTTAACTGGACCCTGTGGATATATTAGACATGGTTTTAACGTATAAGGGATTAGTTGCAAGGCTGGCAAAACTACGGAGCTTAAAATCCGGTTCAAGGAGTAGATTGTCTTACCTAAAAAACCTAGTATAAAGCATTTTATTTGTCTTTAAATTTGTTTATTATTTTTTATATAGTTTTTATGCACAGTACTGGTACATGGTCGAACTTAATGCAACAAGGCATTCTCTATCAGTCAACTTTTGGGTTAAAAAGACTACACTGTAGTAGGTGTACCTACAACTACAACAAACAAATAATCTATACTTCTATACTAATATTATAAAGAGGTGAAATTTGTTTGTAAATTTGTATGTAGGGGGTAGTCTCAGGAACTACTGGTCCGATTTGAAAAATTCTTTAGTGTTAGATAGCCCATTTATCGAGGAATGCTATGTATCATCACGCTAAGACAAATAGGAGCGGAGCAATAATGGAAAATGTGGCGCAGACGAAGTTGTGCGGGTCAGCTAGTAAAAAATAAAATTTAATCTAATCGATACAACACAAAACAGAAATAATATATTAAATACTAATAAAATACATTTATTTATGCTAAAATAATATATACTAATTAATACCTACAGAAATCTTACCGGTAGTAATAGGAGCGACAGGAATAGTAGCTAAGAACATACATTACATAAATATTGTGATAAATTGGATGCAGGCATAAACATACACATAATTCAGAAGCAAGCAGCTATTCATACAGTTACCATTATAAAGCAAAGTACTGGGGGGGACAGTATTTGTAACCACTTTGCATGGGATCCGAACCTCCTTTTCCCTGAGGGTCTTAGGGAGGGAGTAAAAAAAAATCACCGGGAGCAATCCCGAGTAAAAAAATTAATTATTTCAAGAACTACTAATTAATATGATATCTTGTTTATTTTGTACGAAAGCACATATTATTTTCTGGTACGTTATTTTTAAGGATTTTCCTAGTTGGTATTGCTGGTCTTTGTCTTGTGCTTGTCTTATTTCGGTCTCGTCTTTTGTCAACATCTCACTGTTAAGAGCGTGTACTCCGTCCACTAGCGCCGCCAATCGTTTTTTATTATTTGTGGTAAATTTAAGACACGTAGATAAAACCACTCTGTAGTGCACTGAAGAAATGTATTTATTATGTTTTGAGAGTTATGTTTTGTACTTTAGAACATAAATAGTTGCCAAAGTCGATATTTTTGCTAAAAGTAGCCACTTTTAGCATTCATTGCCGTTTTGGCTATTTAGCCATGAGTTATGTATTAAAAATAGCTGTCAAAAAATAATAGATACATTTCTTCAGTGCACTACAGAGCGGTTTTTTATCTACGTGTCTTAAATTTACCACAATTAATAAAAAACGATTGGCGGCGCTAGTGGACGGAATACACACTCTTAAACTACGTCAGATGGAGTGAGTATGAAGTAAACTGTCATTCCATCTTGTTTGTATGATTTGACAGCTCACTTCATATCCACTTCACCAAAGTTATTACGGTAAGATCTTTACACAATCGCACTGCTCAAACGGAGGGTAGTGGGGGAGGGCAAATCCAGTATTTTTAAGTTTGTTTTCATTCGCATCATGGTCGAAAACTGTCAAAAATATCTTTGATTTCTCAAAATTTTTAAATTGATGGTCACTAGGATCATAATAATATTACGACTTGAATTTTAAAAACCTCGAACTAAAACAAGAACTATTTCTTGTTTTAGTTCGAGGTTTATTGGTCTTCTGAAACTACAATGCAAAAATTTTCACAAAGAGAGCACACATTTTTGTCGCGTATAAGTTTTTAGTGTCCGTGTTTATTCGCTTTCCATTACACTTTTTCCCCAAAAAATAATAAAGTGGAAAATTTAGGTTACAAATATTTATAAAAAAAGTTGTGCGTCGCATCTGAGCGAGAATTAGTCATCACTCAGGATATGCCACAACTCTAAACAAGTCCTACAATCAACAGCGCTGGTGTTCAGCAATAGTGTTCCCGGGTGCGTAAACATAAATAAGTAACTTAAGAGTCCTATTACGAATCGTAAATGCTCGTTTGCAATAGACGAAGTTACGTTGGTCTGCGTTGGGGGTACATCTATAGTCCGCGAAACAATTTTGATACTTACTAGTCTGAATAGGATTATAGTTTATTTGGGCGCTCGCGCGAGACTGAGGAGCGCGCGCGCTGAATTGACGCAGAATATATAGTACTTTAATTTTATTTATTGTAATTTTGTTTTATTATATTGACAAACGAAAACTAATGAAACGTATTCATTGTAGATTGAAATTTTATATTATATTAATTTATTTGATAAAATTGTTTTTATTTGGAATATAATGGACGCTGAATCAAGACATTTCTGGCTTAAATATGGCTTTCTTTACGTTTTTTTCCGTGAAAACTCAAGGACTTTAAAGTGTTGCTTGTTTATTGGAGTTCTAGAATTACTCCAATAAACAAGTAAAACATTCAACGTACCTATTAGTAATTTCAGCTTTTAAAAGAATTGATTGTAACAATGTGAATTTGACCGTCAAAGTTCCATCGCAGACATGTTTTCTTGCAAACTGCGTTCGTAAAATATTTATAGTAAATTACATGAAAAGAAAAATGAAAATGAGTAACTCTAACTTACAAGAAAGAGACAGGCACTATCGTTATTCAGGATCAAATAATTAAAATATCTTACTGCTGCTGAAAACTACAGCGTCAAAAATCATGAATTTCCGTAAAAAATGTAATAGGACTCTTAAGGCAGGTAAGAACATAATATGTAAATTATATAAGTAAATTACACTACTAACAATTTAAATAATACTTAGTTACAGTTCTTCAATAGTTCTTTTATAACAAGCGATTATCAGTCAACTAAACCGCCCAATTCCATATTCTGCAATAGTCTTGCTCCAACCGGGGTTTGTCCTTGGGAATACTTTCACAGTGCATACAGGGGTAATCGCCGGTTGGTGCCCCATTGCATTTGAAATTTCTAACGGGGCCTCTGCGAGTTGGTTTCGGCCCCTCGTACGCCTACCAAAGGACCGGGTCTCCAGAGACCCGAGAAAGAAAACAATAAAAAATACTTAGATTAATAACGTAAAGCTTAAAAACTTTAACAAACCATTTAATTCCGTTCCTGGAACAGAGAAAACATGCCGAACTTGCGTACATTTAACACACGAAAAACTCGACATCATTTCCACTCGAGCGAGCTCCCATTCTTTCATTTAACCCTAGACACCTAACCTTCGTCGATTCGACGAGTACGCGACAAAAAAATCGCTGTCTCTTTTCAGCGCGTGGGGCGATCATAGCAACGTTGCTTGTCAACTCAGTGTTCGCCGAGCTCTTCCGAGAGGCGTTCGTGTCCGGGGGGTAAGTACTTCTTTTTTCGAGATATTACGATAGTGCTCGTCGTTTCGACGAATGGTTAGGGTTTGTGTATTCTTTCGCAACTAATATTTTTTTGTTTTCTTGCAGATTTCATCATGACTTCAAGACAATTGCTACCTGATGAACAAATAGCGCGTTTGTTATTGGAAGAGGAAGATGTCAGTGCTTCGGAGGAATTATCTGATAGCGAAACTGAAGATAATCTGGAGGTGGATGCTGTTGAAAGTGATAATCAGACAGAAGAATCTTCCGGTTCTTCCGACGATGATGTTATTCAAGAGCGTGTTTCTCCTGCTTTGATGGATGATGTGCTGGAATCACAAATACCTCACCCACCTCCAGAGGTGAGCTCAGGTAATGATCCAAGTATATTATCCTTCTCAACAAACACGATCCGCAGTCGGTCCCGCCATGTTTGGGCGACTAGCAAGGGGCGTTCTTCCAACAGAACAGCAGCAATAAATATTGTACGTGTTGCCAGGGGACCAACTCGCGCACTAAAGGATATTGTCGATCCGGTATCGTTATTTGATCGATTCATGACTGATCAGATAATAAATGAGATTGTAAAATGGACAAACTCAGAAATTGCGATAAAAAAACGGAACTATACGCAAATAACCTCTACGCAAAATGATACTGGCAAAGAGGAGATCAGAGCTCTATTGGGTATCCTGGTGTTAACTGCAGCTCTGAAAGACAATCATCTCACCCTGGATGAACTGTTCAGTACAGAATATTCTGGTAAAAGATATGTATCGTGTATGAGTAAAGAGAGGTGTGATTTCCTTCTGCGATGTCTACGTTTCGACGATAAAACGTTTCGCTTACAGCGGCAGAAAGACGATCCCTTTACGCCCATAAGGGATATATGGGAATTGCTTATGGTCCAGTGCCGTCAAAATTACGTTCCTGGAACAAACGTTACTATAGATGAGCAGCTGGTGGCATTCCGAGGGAGGTGCAAATTCCGGATGTATATTCCAAATAAACCCGCTAAGTATGGAGTCAAGTTAGTAATGATGTGTGACAGTGGCACAAGGTATATGCTGGACTGTATGCCGTATCTTGGAAAAGGATCCAATACAGGAGGTTTACCTTTAGGAGAGTACTTCGTAAAAGAACTTACTCGCAGTATACACGGCACGAACAGAAACGTTACCATGGACAACTGGTTCACCTCAGTACCAATTGCAAAACAGTTCCTTCGACAGCCTTACAAATTAACAGTTGTGGGGACATTACGATCTAATAAAAGAGAAATCCCAGATGAATTGAAGAACCACAGAACGAATAATGGAACCAGAAGAGTCAATACGTCGATGTTCGTGTATGATGGACCTATTACACTTCTTTCGTACAAACCTAAACCTTCTAAAATGGTTTACATGCTTTCATCTTGTGATGAGGAGGCCTCAATCAACCCGGATACAAAAAAGCCACGTTTGATTGAATTCTATAATAAAACAAAAGGTGGTGTAGATACGTTCGACCAAATGTGCTCAGTAATGTCATGCAGCAGAAAAACCAACCGATGGCCAATATGCGTCTTCTATGGAATGATGAATATAGCATGTATCAACAGTTACATAATTTACTGCCACAATGCCTCTGTACAGGGTCAAAAACTTATGAAACGACGTGATTTTATGAAGAAGATGCATTCGCAACTTGTTGAACCATGGTTGAAAATCCGACTGGAAATTCGTACCATGCCAACGCACATCAAGAACAATATCACAGATATATTGGGTTTAGGGCATGATGAAGGTCAAGGTCAGAGTCAGCCACAATCCGGTAATGATCTTCAACCCACTGAGGCACCAAATAATAGAAAAAGAAAAATCTGTGGTCTATGTTCATATACTAAAAGGCGCATGACAAAGTCATCATGCGCTAAATGTAATTCAGCAATATGCGGGGAACATAAAGTTGATTTTTGTTCAAAATGTGCTCTAAAAAATTAGTTTTTTTTCTATTTTTCAAATTGTTTATAGTGTTATAATTTAGGTACGCCAAACAAGAAAAGGCTGTTTTTTGTTGTTTTTTTTATTTTAATTTTTATAATTAAGTTGTCTCTATTGATCTCATAAAAGTAAGTGCCTTTCTAAAATTGTGATAAAATGAATATAAATAGTAATAATACAGAAATTCATTGTTTCATTTTGTAGAATAATAGTTAAACCAAGTATAAATGCAATACATTTAACGAAAAGTTATATTATAACTTGAAATTAAAACACTCTAAAAAGTATTCGTCGAATCGACGAATGGTTAGGGTTTATAGGGGGTAGGCAAACGTTAGGTGTCTAGGGTTAAATCAGCATTTACCGTGTGATTTTTATGTTAATTTGCTGCGGAACCCGCGGTTGCATGCTCGCTTCCCGCGTTTACCGTGATAACCGCGGAACGCCGATTGGCTTTCGTTCGTTTGTTTTATTTAATTTATTCCCGTTTTTTGGCTTTGTATGAGGATATTCAGTACCTACCTTGATATTATGTATGTATGTAAAATTCTTTATCAGTTTCTGTTGTACTGGAATTCATTCCATTTCAAAGCTCGACCACGAGAGACTTATTTTTTTATTACTGACCTGCAGTAAGGTATTATGGGGTAATTTTTTTAATGTTTTCTCACTTACAATTCCGCCACTATAAATCTAGCAAATAGAGTTCGACATCAAAAATCCGAAGCGTCGTAACAATCCAGGCAACGCGCTGTTTTCGCCCGCACTCAATAGTATGCGGTGACGTGTCATTCACACCTCGCATGCCGCGCGACTACCAGATAGATTGGACGCGTTTATTTTGTGCCACCCATATTTTCCAATTTTGTTATTTATTTTAACGTATTTCATTTTTAAATACAATTATTGTAATGCACTCTGTACCTACATATTTCACGTCATAAATGCTTGTTTGTAATAGAATGCAGGGTGATTTCGTCAATGTACGGTGGGCAAACGAAACTTGCAAGCGAAATCTATACTATAACATTATAAAGCAGAAGAGTTTGTTTGTTTGGTTAAACGCGCTAATCTCAGGAACTGCTGGTCCGATTTGAAAAATTCTTTCAGTGTTTGATAGCCCATTTATCGAGGAAGGTTATAGACGACTATTATAATCACGCTAAGACAAAAAGGAGCGGAGCAGTAATAGAAAATGTGACGCAGACGAAGTTGCGCGGGTCAGCTAGTAGTCTACTCGTATAAGCATTGACTGACGAACCAATAACGTGAAGCGTCAGAGCTGTTGTCGTCAAACCGACCAATGGAGAGTGAGCTTAAGACTCGTGTCGGCTATTGTATTATGACAATGTATGACAATGTTTATTTAATTAGAATTATACCACCTGCTTCAGACCTAGGGGTCCCGGGTTCGATTCCCAGCGGGGGCAAATTTTTTGCTCGGTTTGGTTGGTGGTAGGACTTGTTCTAAGTCCGCCTGGCAAGCTACCACCATCATGTCTAAGTCTGTCGCCATAACAACAATGTTAACAGCATTGTTGTGTTCCGGCAGTTGGAGGTATGATAGCCAGATCTTCTGTGTAAGAGGATTCCGGGTGAAACTCGCTTCCATCTTCGGCCTAATCATCACTTTCCATCAGGTGAGATTTGGGCCATGAGTTTCCCCGTTTTGAATAAAAAAAAAAAAAAAAAAAATTGGAAATCAGTTTCATTGGCACAGAATTATGTGACAAATAGTTAACTGAAACAGTCTTACCTATTAAAAAAGTTTCAAAACAAATTCAGAATAATTATCTTAAAAAAATTTAATTTTCACTTCAATACAAAAAAAAAACGTTCCTAAATTCACGCAATTTCAGTTTAACAAAAAAAAAATGGAAAACAAAAGCTGTAAGGAATGAGTTAAAATTCTTTAACGGCAATTTGTAAGAAATGCTTGAAAGAGGAACGGGCGACATTGTTCAGTATTATTTCCTGCAATGCAGAGCGCAATTACCTTTAAAGCGTCAATTTCATAATGTAACATTGTACAAAGCTGCGATGGTGCGAAATGTACGTGTTTTAGGTACTTTTGCGACAATGTAGCTGTCTTCCTGTGGCGGTATTAAGATTGTATCGTTTTGAATTAGGTTTGGGATGACGTTATCTTCGCTGAATTTTTAAAATCGTGGAATTGAATTAAAGATTTGGCGCGTTCGAGCTTACGGCACTCGTGGGCTGCAGCAAAAAATCAGCGTTAGATGTTAATACCTAGTGTTGCCACCTGAAATTATGCTGAGCTGAGGCCTTTTTGGCACAATATTGTACTAAGTACATATTATATTCTTTATTTGTAAAGTGTTTGTATAGTGCCAACAAATTTGCTTTCTTCTTTCATTCTTTCAAAGACAGGTATTTTTTAAACCTTCGAACAATCATCCAAAACAGTGTTTCTATCTGTAGTGTTATTTTCTGGTCGTTATTTTCGAGGCCCTTTTGGCACAATATTGTACTAACTACAAATTATATTCTTTATTTGTAAAGTATTTTGTATTGTGCCAATACATTTTCTTTCTTCTTTCTTTCTTTCAAAGACAACTATTTTTTAAGCCTTCGAACTATCATCCAAAACAGCTTTTAAGTGTTTCTACTCCTCCACTCTTATTTTCTGATCATTTTTTTTTGGATCCAAGATATTCAATTTTTACTGGTGTTCACTTCAGTTGATTTTGGCTCTCTGGAGTTACATCGATTGAAAAAAATGGGAAGGGGTTTTTCCCATAGATAATTTAAAAGACGTATGGGGGTAAGGGCGGATGACCTGGTAAAGATTGAGGGTTGCCGATGAATGCGAGACCCACAGAACCAGTAGTTGTGGTGACACTTGGGATTTGAAAATAATGATGATGAATTTTGTAGACGAACGAGTGTTGTTCCCATTAGCAGAAGATGCGTGAGCTCGTAAAATATGGAAAAATTGTAGAATCCTTTGCCTGAGAGTGGGACTGCGGGGGAAAGGCAAAAAAACAAACCTTTTATAGACCAAACAAACTTAATACAAAGTTGCCGAAGCTGCGAGGCTTCCCCCACTAACTTTTCTTCTTTATGGGTCCAGGAAGTGGAAACAGATAGCGTACTAGATACATGAAACCTATGCAATGCACTTAATTACGCTACGAACGGCGAAAAAGGGTAGAAAAGGAAATATCGTCTTAACTTGATTAAATAACGCATTTTTTGGACATTACAGAACCCATCAGTGACAAAACGATGCATATTCTTTATTAACTTCGTGTATAGTAGTAGAAAGCCCTAAGGCGACCTTTAACATAAGAATACATTCTCTACACGTCAACCTCCAAAAACAATACACAGCAGAGTTATAGTTGCAGCCAATGTCTTATACCCGTGTCTAAGAGTATCATTCTACGGGAATTATTTACACGTAAAAACGATTAAAATATTCAACTGTTAAATTCCAAAATAAAAACTATATCAACGTCAATAAAATCAAACTCAAAATACTGACACCCACAAACACCGACCACTGTGCCACAGTGCATCACAAATACCACTGTGGTTAACACAAAACTATGTGGGGACAAAAACGAGAATAATGTTTGGTGACGCGAGAGCCCCGTGGGTGCTTCATTGTTGGTGGAAAACAAAGCGATGTCATTCTTTGACCGCGAGGACAATGAATGCTGTGGGCTAGATCGGATAGGATTTTAGAGAATTTCGAGGAATATGGCTGGTTTAAAATTCGGGAAGATTTACTTTTTATTGCGTAGTCTTTGAGCGAGTATATATTTGCACGCCACAATTGGCTGAATGTGATGACAGTTATTTATTCTTAAGACCATTATGTACCACATTCTGGCAAATAAATGATTATGATTAGGATATAAGGAGCTTTTAGATTAATAATAACAGCCGCACGAGTCGATATTCAAGGTAAAACACCGCTTGCCGAGGTCGGTCTGTGGATGGGCATGTAAAACCGAAAAAAATATTTTAATTTTCGGTCATAAAATACCGAGACTCCTCCGTGCTATTGAAAGCACGTTAAGCCATTGGTCCCGGCTGACATTTGTAGGATTTTGTCAGTCGTTACGGAAAAAAAAGTCGTTACGGTACAGGATAGAAAATATGACACCGGTCCTACTAAGAAGTACTCGTACTGTGTGTCCCAGTTCCTGGATGTGGAGGTCAGATAGGCAGTCGCTTCACGTAAAATACTGGTTTTCAGCTAACTCTGGTTTGACTGGAAGCCGACCCTGATATAGTTGGGAAAAGGCTAGGCAGAATGGATGGTGAAAAGCTTAATAAAGCAAATATGGCTTGTTGTGTGAGGAGAAAATGAGTGGATGATAGCATTTACATGAGTGAAAGGTGAAAAAGATATGATGCTTCAACCATAAGTAGCATTGACGGAAAAACGCGAGAAAGCTTCATGTAGATGATGTCGTACTGACGTCATCTCTTGTACTTAACAAATACTTTGCTACCTACCTATTATACCATTGCAAGTCCAATAAAGTTTGGCCATTTTTTTTAAGTATGTGAAATAATCAAATGACTGCTTCCGCTTTGAAAGCGGAAGGGAGTGTCAGCCTCCTTTTGCCTGAAATCCATCCGTGTTTCTTCTAATGCGTTCCAGGGCCGCGGTGACTCTTTTGAACAAATTCCGCAACCTTGGTTGCGTCTTTACTCGTGTAATTAAATAACCGTTTGTAAAAATGTAGCTGGTTCAATAATTATACTTAATTTAATTATTCGAGACGTAAACTGCTGGTATATAATTTAAGGTAAAACTTTTTGGGAATACATTCATTGTGCGTACAGCTAAGGAGTGGAATTCCCTGCCTGAGTCTGTGTTTCCTGATAGCTACAACCTGGGAGTCTTTAAGTCAAGAGTGAATAGGTTACTTCTAGGCAAGCGTGCTCCACCTTAGACCGCATCATCGCTTAACATCAGGTGAGATAGCGGTCAAACGTACGCCTATCAATATTTAAAAAAAACTTAATAATAAAAATAAAACAAATATTATTCGCATGAAAAATTTGTCTAAAATATAATCAAGTAGACATAACTACTTAACTTGATTTTGCTGTAATTCTCAAAATTAATATTAGAACACAGATGGTGACCTATTTAATTCCTAGAAATTGGTATCAGAACATTAATTAGAAGCTATACTACGTACCTTTAACGACATGAATTGACTACCCAAAGTCTGCGTGTTTTTAAAGTTGATGTAATTAGTTTTAATTTTCTACGAATCATGATTTTGTTGTGACGGAGGGATAGTATTCGTCCTGTATAGCTCTGTCTCTGAGTAGAGACAGAGCTATACAGGACGAATATGACTGTGTGATGGCATTGGTGCGCCATAATAGCCCATATTGCTCTTGTTACTATTACACCCACAAGGCTGTCAATCTAAAATATGGCCTAGCACTGATTGTGTGCTAGACAGGTGTCTCCAAATTATCATAACATCACCTAGATTTTTTTCATCGTGAATCAAGCATATTTTTGTAGCCTTTACCGGGTCATCGACCCATTTTTTTGTAAATTTGTCTGATAGATATTGCTGTTAGCGAATAGAACAGCCAATGCCATTGCACAGTAAAAGAGTAGTCAAAATGATGTTAAACGCTAAGTATCAGCTTGCTCGCTTGACACTGTGGAACGCAAAGCTCAGAGGCTCATTGGTGACGTAAAACTGGCGGTTGCCAAGTTACACAGCTTGACTTATCGCCGCAAGGTTGCCTGCTTGCCGCTTGTTTACAGATTGTACTTCGGAGAGTGTGCCCAAGAACTCCACGACCTCATCCCATCGGCCCCCTTCTACCATCGAACATCCAGACTCACTGCAACTTACCATCCCTACCTTGTTGCTGTTCCACCAATTCGCATTAAGCGATTCCAAAGTTTTTGATATGCTGCGCACAGCAAAGGAGTGGAACTCTCTGCCTTTTTTTAGTATTTGAAATCATCAAATGATTCCTCTCACTTTGGGCGAAGTAAAAGTCTGACACTCCCTGTGTCAGACTTTTACTGACTAAAACCCATCCGTGTTCCTCCTTTTCCTTCCAGGACCGCAGTCACTCTTTCGAACAAATTCCGCAGCCCTGGGGAACTGCCTGAGTCTGTGTTTCCGAACGCTTACAACACTAATCTTTTCAAAGTTAAAGTGAACAGGCTGCTTATGGGTAAGTTCGCTCCATTGTAGACATTGTCTCTGTCATCTCTGACCTAGGCTAGAATCAAGAGCAAGCCCATCTCAAATAAAAAAAACAAACATATATATGATAACACAGATACTCACACACTATACGAACGCCAACGCACGTTTAGGAACCTTATTGTATGCTTCACTGCTGCGACAAAGGGTTCAGCAAAATTTCAGGCAACTAGCAGTAAACTGACGCTTGTTCATCTTGTTCTCAACAGAACCATACGTGAAGTGTAAGATTTCAAACCAGTTTTGTAGGGTTGCTATTAACATCTTATTAAAATTTATATGCAGTAAAAGTACTGCATTACCATACCTTGCTACTGTTAAAATAAACCGGTAACCGGTACCGGTAACCGGTTTTTTTAACGGTACCAAGGTAAATTCTATAATGTAAAAGTCCATTCTTCTCTTATTTAAAAAGATAGTCTTCCTACTAAAGCACACAAATGCTTTGTTGCATATTTACCTCGATGGGATCGTTAACTGAGGCTCACAATGAATAAACGAGAACTCTACAAAAGGAACGTGTAATTTCCTTAACATTCCACCTTCATAGTTAATTTAATTTGTTGCCTGAAAGTGGTTATGTAAGTTGCTTTTGTGTGCTGTATTGTGCGGGTATGTGTTGCTTTGAGAAACTGTATTAAAAGTGTAGTGAAAAACTTGATACCATGACTCTTCATCTTTCTCCTTTTTTTTTTTGTATTTACTATTTTAGGCATACGTTATTTATGTTACATTTTTAACCGTCTTCCAATTATGGAGGTGGTTCTCAATTCAGCGGGATTTATTTATGTAGATATGTACACCTTTACTCCAAGGTATCTGATCTGATTTGTGTGATTTTTTTTAGTTCGACTGGCCATTTTTTTTATTTTTTTTTTTTATTCAAAACGGGGAAACTCTTGGCCCAAATCTCACCTGATGGAAAGTGATGATTAGGCCGAAGATGGAAGCGAGATTCACCCAGAATCCTCTAACATAGAGGAACTGGCTATCATATGTCTAATTGCCGGAACACAACAATGCTGTTAACATTGTTGTTATGGCGACAGACTTAGACATGATGGTGGTAGCTTGCCAGGCGGACTTAGAAGTCCTACCACCAACCAAACCGAGCAAAACATTTGCCCCCACTGGGAATTGAACCCGGGACCTCTGGGTCTGAATCGAGTGGTATAACCACTAGACCACGAAGGCGGTTAGTGTCACCTGTTTAGCACCACCCGGGGACCACGTGTAGGGATTCACTGAAGGGTATTCTCCTACGGACGCGGGTGACTCGGCCATTTGGTCCCATAAAATTTATTTTCAAATAAGCTCAGTAGTTGCACTTTGCTTATTTCAATTTCTGCGTAGACGAAGACGTTGTCCAAGTATCACCACTTAAAAGAGTAAAATAAAAAATAAAACAAAAAATAGAACCGACTTATTTTTTTGTAAAAAAGTCCTTTAAATAAAACGTTGCTCCACACTACGAATTTCTCCTATATCGTGCCAGTCCACTAAGTCAAGTCATACGCGGCAGAAGTAGCGGATACCAGCCCTCCTTCGCGTACATACTTACAAACAAGCCATTTGCGTATCAGGATCCTTACGTAAATCAGGATTGACCGATGGGGTCAATCCTGATCACAATAACGCTCCAAAATTCAGAGATTATACATTGACACCCGAACAAAGAAACAGAAATATACTGCAATTTGAAGCATTGTGTTTCAGCGAGCAAGCGTAAATTGCTTTCTCGCTAGTCTTATTGAACTCTGACATCTACACAATTCATGTCTCGAGCAAATGAATTAGCAGAAAAAATGTGTAATCTTCTGCAAGATCTTCCCGTTTTTTTTTTCTCAAAGATAAGTACAAAAAGCCATACAACAGATAATAATATACTACTTCACTTTCTTAGCAAAAATCCGGCCAAGTACCAGTCGGACTCTCAACCGAAGGATTCCGTAACTATCGTAAACCGAAAAAAAAAACACGTTTCTCCATTTCATGAGGGTTCCGTAAGTAGGTACCCGTAGAGTAACCAACGATACCCTATTACTAAGCCTCCATTGGCCGTGCGTCTGTCTGTCCATACGTTCGTCCGTCTGTTTGTCAGTGGGCTGTATCTCAAAAACCGTAATAGGTAGACGGTTGACATTCTCATATTTTAAGTGCTGCAATAACAACAAATAATAAAAATTCCGTGCGAAACCCTTCGTCTACGAGACGGACTCACGCTACCTATTACGATACAGATATTATTCGCCTAGTGACAGAGAGACGGACGGACGGATAGTGGAGGCTTAGTATAGGGTTCTATTGGTTACACTTTGGGTACGAACCCTAAAAAAGGTACATTGCCCCTAATTCTATAACATACTTATTATTTTCATTAACGAAGGAACGTGACCGAAATAAAGTGGTCTTTGACGCTATAACCAAAGGCTTTCGACTGCCTTTTTTCGAGCGTGAATTGTAAAGAAATCACTCAACCGAATTCTGATAAAAATATTCCTTACTTTAATGTTCTTTGGACTAATTTTTAGGCGCCTAAAGACGTTATGAGGGAGGCTTGTGTATTTGAAATTCCTTTGCCGTGTTCTATTTATAATGGGGGGGGGAATAGAGGGCGTTTCATTTAAGACCTACGTCATCAGCGTCAAAGGTAGGTTTAGTGGTAAAATAACAGGACCTGTGAGAATATTCCAGTTTGCAGTTTGACTCTCAGTGACAATTTTAATTAAATTAAAACACGTGGGTTACTGAATAAAAATGACCTACAACTCTGACCAGGTCATCATTATATTATAAAGCAGAAGAGCTTGTTTGTTTGGTTGAACGCGTTAATCTTAAGGCCTGCTTGATCGAATTAAAAACATATTTTAGTTTTGGATAGCCCATTTATCGAACATGGCTGTAAGCTACATTACATCACGCAACGACCATAGAAGCTGAGCATTAAGTGACGTAGACAAAGTTGTGCGGGTCAGTTTATGATGATTTTTCTAGGTGTGTAAGGTATACCTAACATATATCTAGTTTAGTATTGAAATACCAAATTACCCTTGCGTCATTTCCACCAGATCAGAATTTTCAATTAACGTCTTAAATTAACGCAGCAGCCCCAATTTAACATATCGAGCGAGCCCATGAAAAGCCAAGAACAAACATTCAATAAAATAACCAGAAACCTCGCGATAAATATCTTGGCTGCTCAGCGTCATTGTCTAGCCTTCAGAAAGGTTTCTCCCATGCGAGCTATCACAGTTTTTCTCCCGTGCATTCTATGGAAGCAATTTATATGTAAAACCTTTGTAAATGTACAACGTTGGAGATAAGGAGAGTAACGGACCCCGTTGGGGGCTTGGTGGAAGGAATTCGGCAAGTTTAAATGTCAGTCCCCCGTGGATCTTAAGCGTTGGCTCCGCGGATATTTCGGCCTTATCGAGGTATGAATTATCGGGTAAGTTTTTCTGAGTGAGTTCCGGTTTGGGCTCATTTGGATGGAGGATTTAGTTGTGATGGCTACTTCTGTAATATGTGTGCTGTTAGGTTTTGGGTTTAGTTATATCTGGGGCCTATTTAATATGCTCACAGGCGTGACTTGTGACAGGCCACAACCTGAAACGTTTCATACGTAAGTACATTATTATAGATTCTCAGAAGCCAGTAAATTTATCTCCAGTCTTGCCAAGAAATACTTTGGTACCCAGTTAATGGATTGTGGAGGTCTGAGATACAGCCGCTTCACGTAAAATACTGGTATTCAGCTGAATACGACCGCCATATACCTCTAGTTGGGAAATGGCTAGGAAGATAGAACATTATTAAACAGCACCTGTAGTTAAATTTCTATCAATTTATGAATTTATGACATTTTTTTTAAATAACTCGCACTGTCCCACTAAATTGGGTTTTGTCGTTTTGTCTTCATTTATTAGAAACTCCAAAATTCGCGAAAAGCGAGACCGGTTTTAATGAAACTTTGGTTTAGAGTCAGCTTAATACCACTAAATTAAAAGCTAATTTCACTAGTGGTGTTTTGATACACGTTGTCAATTCATTGTTTCGTTAACAGAAAATAACACATCACTGAAACTAAGTAAATATTTGGGTGTTTGTTTTTTTATACCTATAAATCGATGCCTTACGGTCAAAAAGGGATAAGCGATTTTTTTTTTTTTTGTGAAATCGACTTATAAACGTTTTGAATCAACTTTTCGATTTCGAGTCTAACCTATTTAAGTAGATTTCGCAAAAAAAAAAAATCGCTTATCCCTTTTTGGTCGTAAGGCATCGATTTATAGGTATACGTTTGACCATCTCACCTGATGGTAAGCGATGATGCGGTCGGTTTTTTGCCGTATGACCTCATACCTAATATCCTTGGACATTTCACACAACGCCATATAGTCCCAAGCTTAGCAACCTAATGTTTGTGTTATGGTAACGAGATGGCTGATAAACTACTCAGATACATTTTTTTTTTGTTAATACGTACATAATATATTATGGATAGAAAAACACCCAGACTCGGAACAAATACTTGTGGGTCGTACAAATATTTGTTCCGTGCGGGAATCGAACCCGCGACATGCTGCGCAGCAGTCAATCGCTCAACTACTGCGCCAACCGTTTCCTAGTCATTACCAGTTACACGAATATGGTCAACAAAGAAGAGGTATACAGGCTCCTTCTGGGTAAGCTCGCTCCATCGTAGACTTCGTCTCTGTCATATCTGACCAAGACTAAAGTCAAGAGCAAAACCTCAAATAAAAAAAAAACTTTTTACAAAAGAAGTCGGTGTCAAAATACGAAGAAACTAACGAAAACACCGACTTCTGAAATTAAAGTTATTTTTTACTTTGTAGTGTTTTTTTTTTTGGAAGTCGGTTGTATTTTTTTGTAAAACGTTTTTATTTTTCACGTTTTAGTGGTACCCCACACCTAACAACACCATTGCAAAATCGCAGAAAAGCAAAATACGCAATTTCGATTACTTGGATGACATAAAACGATCATCCAAGTAGACGAATTCCAGCTATTTCGATTTAAAATCCAAAGTTCGTCACCCATTTTCATAAAATTTAAATGGGACCAATCTGCAAGTATATACTTTCAGATTAAACAAGAATTTTTCAAATCGGTTCATAATTGTCGGATTTATGAGGTAACAAACATTAAAAAAAAAACAACCGAATTGATAACCTCCTCCTTTTTGAGAAGTCGGTTAAAAATAATTAAAAAAGGTATGTGATTCTACCGTAAGTCATCATCATCATTCCAGGCTTGAGATGTCTACTGCTAGACGTATGCCTCCCCGAAGAGTCGCAGGTCCTGTGCGACTTGCATTGATCGAATTCCCTCGAACTTCACCAGGTCATCAATCCACCAGGCCTTCCATCGCTTCGTATTCGTCGCTATGTAGGTATTCAAAATCAAAGTGAAATCATGTGTTTCCCATCTATGTTTAGGAAACCATGCATTTTTTCGAGCATAAAGCTGACTGTCCACTGGAGCAGAGAGGAGCGGAGAAATATTTACCAATGGAATTGCATTAAAATCTCAATGACAGATCCTTAAGAAAATAAAGAGTCCATGAAACTCAACAACCTTTCTTATCATGAAATAATGTTTGAAATCGATTCAGTACTTTAGAGATAATTTGTACAAGTCTAAACAATTATATCACCTTCCAGCATACATAGTTAAATAATCCACCTGTCCCTATCTACACAGTAAAAAAAAGTATCGAAAAAGCGAGTTTGGAAGCAAACAAAATCCCATGTGCACGCCACTTTGTATTCCAACGGAGGCAGAGAACGTCGCACATTCGATAGCAACTGTGTCAAACGCTGTTGACAGATCGGGAATACTAGTACAGTTCATAGCAACATGGAGTTTTTATTTTCTGTTTTTTTTTTTAGATATACAGTCTCTTAACAAGCTAGCATTTTCTAGATTTCCCTTCCATAGCCTATTCTACAAGTAGTGTTTTTTTTTTCCAAGGCCAATATACTATTTTTTAAACAACTTTCGCATTCGCATATCTTTCATTCTTTTTTGACGACACGGTTGGCGCAGTGGTTGAGCGATTGACTGATGCGCAGCATGTCGCGGGTTCGATTCCCGCACGGAACAAATATTTGTACGACCTACATGTATTTGTTCTGAGTCTGGGTGTTTTTCTATCTATAATATGTATGTGTTTACAAAAAAAAAATGTATATAAGTAGTTTATTTATCAGCCATATCGTTACCATAACACAAGCATTAGGTTGCTTAGCTTGGGACTATATGGCGTTGTGTGAAATGTCCAAGGATATTGAAGGATATTGAAGGATATCAATCGAAAACTGTCAAATTAGCCTTAATTTTCATAAATTTTTGACAGATTGCGATTAAGATGCAAATGCGATGTGAATGTGAAAATTAGTAGAATTGGTCCTCAGATTTTAAAGAAGTTTTCAAACAAGATTGTAAGTTTTTGTGAGATACTCGATCGCATCAATGAAAACATAAGTCATTTCTTATTTCAGCTGGTTGAACATCGTCTAGTGACGAGTTCGGGAAACCTCTGTTTTATAACTAATTGGCGTAAGTAAACGTTAAAAGAGCTGCTGTATCGTAAATCTGTAAATAACACATTTGCGTATTGTAAAATTAAAAAAATAATAGAAAGTATTTTTACCCAAATGTTAAGAAGGGGAAAACATGCGTTTTTAGTGAGCAATTTTGTGATACTGAAGCACAAACATAAATTTGAAGTTTAGATTTAACTTATCTACTAATAAAATTCACAGTATTCAACAGAATAAAATTCAATCAATTTTATTCTGATTTGATGTAATTTATTCTGATTTATGTGAGCATGACCATTTGGATTGAATATTGTTTATTCAGAAGTACGTAAATCGTCTTTTATTATATACTAGATTCTGATTTTATTGAAGTTTAGTTGAAATAGGTTCATACAAATTCAAAAACTGTCAGGCATTTACTGAAAAAGCTGACCAAGTGCGAGACGAACATGCTTGCAAAGGGTTCCGCACGAATTGCATTTTTGTAACATGTTACTATCAAACGATAAACTTTTTTTTAGTTTTTCGTATACCTACTTAATTAATGCAAGGGCAAATAACATATCTGTATTTTTTTTTCCAAAATTTCAGACAATAACTTTTTGGAGATAGGGTGTAATTTTTCATCTAATTTCTCGAATCACTTCAAAATTACTTATTATAAAATTGTGAAAAAATATAGATGAAACTCTGATAATACACCCTTTCTTTTGGCATATACAAACGCAAACGCTCAAGCGACCCTATTATTGCTAATCAAAAATATGGAATAAACAAATACAATCAGTTGTAACAAAACATGAAATACAATAAGCCAACATCTAATGAACAAACATCAAACATTTTAGTTGATGAATACGCATACAAAATATTTATTTTAGAAAATATTCAAAAATATCAACACTGTCACGAATAATAACTATACCTCCACCAAGGTCATTCACCTTAAAACTATAGCTACTGACTCCCACCACAAAAGGTTCCAATCGAATAAACCTTGCTTGTAACCGTCTCACATAAAACTACCCATTTGTTACTTAAAGCTATGATTAATTACATGTATTTTCTTCAACACAGCCTCGAACCATTTTAGAAAGGTCAACTTCGTCTAAAAACCGCCTATCAGTATAGGTCAACGAACTTTGTGGAACTCAAACTACGGAACCCCAGGATTAAGACAAAGTAGGTATAGTATAATTAGAAGAGAATCAAAGCTCAAAAAAACAGCTGCAATTCTGGACAAATACAGTTTTACAAATGCAGTTTTTACTAGTGTTTATGTCTGCTGCGGTTTAATTCCACTAATTTTCACGCAACGTTGGTTTTCGCATTTTAGTCACAATTTGGCAAAAAAAGCCTAAAGAAGTTTGACCAAAACGTACCTGGCGACGAAAGGATAGTGTCTCTTTATGCTATATATATGCAAAATAACCTTATTTTTAAGGTCATAAAAAACACAAGAAATATCATTTTAAGTTGCCACAAAAAAAGTTATAAGTAGATATTTTAGTTTTTTTTTTTTTTTCGAATAGTAGTTTTAAAACGCACATTGACGATTAATTTCGCATATGAAATGACTTGTTGTTCAAAGACTGAATATTCAATTGTTTGAACAGTCTGATAAAAGATAAATGTTGGTTCAAACCTAAAAAGTATAATTGAAGCTTGTAGAAAAAAATGTGGCTATTTAGAAATTACTTTCAAACGGGATGATGTTTCCAACATTAGAACAAACCAATCTAAATGAAGCTTATTTTGAGACATGAAAAATAAAAGTGAGGTCCACCTCCTTTAGAAATCTGGCCATTGTTCTTTGCATACATTTTGAATAGATTAAAACTGACATGCGAATGCGTACGTAGTTAAAAAAATTGTAGCACACTATCTGTTAAATTGAAAGATGACGACAGCTGTCAATTTGAGTCCAGTTTAGTCACTGACGTATAAATCATATGGACTGGGCATACCTACAAAAAAAACGTGTTTACCTACCACCGACTTGGGCACTTAAAATGGCTGCCTTTCGTAGGGTTGTAACTGCGAGCAACATGCGCATCTGATATCGATATTCAACTCAATGTTAAAGTTTTTATTTCAATGCGTATAAACCAAATGGACTGGGCATACCTATAAAAAAAACGTAGCTGCCTACACTTTGCTGGGATGATAACATGGCGGCTAATAGGGCAGCCTATGTCGATATTTCTTTACAATAACATCGATAAAAGATTGTTAGAATGTTTTCAAAATGTCACGGTACAATTTCAACGGGTACACTACACTTGTACAGTCGCCAGCACATCGTGCTACAATAATCTGACAAATTTCTGTACCTACTAGATTTCCAACTTAATAAGAATTTGACAGTTTCGAGTAATTTGATGTGCTGGCGTCTGTACAACAAAATAACTATCTATGTGAACAAATCTGAAAAGTTATCTTTGACCTACTTCCCGGTTTTTGATTTAGGCTAATACTTTGCGTACATGTTTAGTTTGGATGACATTGTTGCCGATTTTCTTGTTCAATAACTAAACTAAATTAGATAATCACTATTTTTTTAACCGACTTCTAAAAATGAGGAGGTTCTCAATATTTAATATTATTATATCAATGGGGGTTTGCGGGACATGTCTCTCTGTACCGCATACCCCCCAAAATATGTATCTATTGCCATTATTAGGATAAGTAACAAGGTACATCGAATTAGTTTTTGAAAATTCAAATGAAATGTACCTAAGCGTTATTCTAAAGCCTTGCGTTAGGTCATTCGAGACGGGGTGGAGGGAACAAAATCTAAGAAAAGAAATGACGCTGCATCCACGATGGGCTGCCGGCACGGACGTCTCCATCACCTAAGTATATTTTCTAACATACCGATGAAATTGGGTTTTAATTAAAAGTAAACAATAATTATTTACAACACCATTTATTTATTTTTACATACATATAATTTACATCCTACTAATATTATAAATTTATCCTACTAATCCATACCTTCTAATCTATACCATCCTACTAATTGCTGTACAATTTTTGTTTAAAAACATACCAGCATATTCAATGTGGGCACTGCGCCATCATGTAACCTCATCACATCGAGGGTTCTGTTAAAACTAGATTCATCAAAGTGCAGAGGAGATATGCCACATTTTATGTCTATGGTTTATATTTTTCTTCTATCCATTTATTTTTGAAAATTTCATTTCCAGGAAATCTGTGGGTTAATATTGCAATGTATTTTACACACTTTATCAATATAATAATATCGATACTTATCGTATGCGATGCGAACATCGCACATCACTAACTAAGACAAATAAAAATTGTATGTAAACAATACTACGAAATTAAGAAAATAGTAACGTAATAAGCTATACAAATATGACACAGGTTTCAATAATCTTTAAAAAGATCATCTGGTAACAAAACATTACACAAAATTCTACAATATTCAACTGGATGAAAACTAGTAACTAACCTGTGCAGAGTCAAATTAGGCTGATTTTTGTTTTTCCTCGCACCATACTGTATTATGCAACACGATGGCATGATTTTTCTCTTATTTTCCAAAGCCAGAACACAAAAAAAAACCTAGCTTTCGACGTAATTATCTTTAAAACAACGAAAATAATATAAGCAAACAACTGTTTGACAGCACAACTACCATAAAACCACAGAGTACTTTGGGCAACTAAAATGGCGACCGGCCACGCAAAGGCTTGATTTTGACGTCACACAAAAGGGTTGCCAAATTTAGTCCTTGGCAAACATATAGATGTCTCTTTTTTCATATGCAGCATTTTGTCTCTTTTTAACTAGCCAAGACTAGTTAAAAAGAGACAAAATGCTTTTTGACATGTTTGCGTCGATATAATAGATATTTGTATAACTGTTTATTTCTATAGTCAAACGTTTCAAGTCCATAATAATATGATTTATACGTCAGTGAGTTTAGTACACCACTCAAATCAATTAATCGGAACATATAACCTCTTCAGAGCTGTTTTATGAGGGCTTTCACAGAGAGGCCCAATGCGATATTGATATGGTTGTCATGAAGTAACGTCGAACTTTTGAGGGCCAATTCTACTAATTTTTAAACTGTTTTCGCATGCAATCGCAAACCGTCAAAAATTTTCATACATTTTTGACAGATTGCAATAGGGAATATGCATGAAAAAAGTATTTATGATCTGAACAGTTTATCTAAAAGCATTGGAAAATATAATACTAACTGTGACATAAGAATCTAAATTTCTCGAAAAAATAACGAGATACAATTATTTTAAACAAATATATCTGTCACTCTCGCGAAAGCGCTGTTTTCTATGGCAGCTGTATAGTCATCGTGTAATTTGACGTCACAGTACGTATCGGACTTCTGTTTATAACTGTAGTCTTTGAAGCTTTATAACTTAATAAATGATGAAGGTATTTATAAAATAATTTCATGATTGTTTGTGTATTGTTTCAGTATCCTTTAACCAATGTTCAGTTATGCAAATAATATCAAACATTGTTTTTTCTAAAAATAATTCTATTTCCAACTGTTTTGAAGCAAAGCCTTGAATATTTTGGAGAAATAAGTTAAAGGATTTCTGCTTAGCCCCTTTTGTTTGAGTGCTAGGTTATACCTTATTGTTGTTGAGTTTATCTAAGTTGCTAATGGTACCAACTGTTGTCTTATTCCCTAGTTTAAATTATTGGATTCAGAAACTATAACATTAGTATTATTACTAATGTTGGTGTTAATTACAGGGTACTTCGACATACTAATTATGTCTGAGTTAATATAATAAACTAATAGCCTCGCTATTTGACGTCACACCGGCAGTCATTGTATCCGACACTATGTTTGAACTTATTGTATCATTTTTGGGAGGCAACAGTTTTGTAGCTTTTAGTTTATAAGGTACTTCGTTCAGTCTCGAATGAGTTACGTGTGGCGCTGTTTCAGTAATTGATACTTCCACTGTCACTTCGTGTTTTCTAGTTCTTCACTTTTCACTTGGTTCGGTGTTATCAAACACTTTGGGTTTGATGCTTTGTTAGTGTTCTTTTCACTTGGTTCTATTCGAATTATAGTTTTAATTATTTACTTATGTTTGTATAAGGTTTGATTTTGCTTAACGTTCTGGTGATACAGAGGTGTTTTTAGACAAAAGACCAACTGCAAAATGCTCTGTTAGCTGCACCGAGATCGATCCGTGCCATTGTTATTGCAGTTGGCTGTTTTAGTACGAAAGGTATTATTAAAAAAGAAAGTAAAGTAAAAGCTAAAGTATTTTATTTTGCAAATAAAAAAATCGCATGCATATTCCATATTGCGATGCGCATGCGACGCTAATGTGAAAAACAGTAGATTTGGCTCTCTGTTTGGCAAAGGGAAATGCCCATTTGCTTAGGAAGTTTTGGCCAAGTTGTGCCCATGGAAGAAATAAATGATAGGCATTAGGATTGACATCATAGATAAGGAAACAACCGCTATTTTTAACATAGAACTCGGTGGGACTTCATAAATCACAAATATAAACGAAACGATGAACTACTAATAAAACGATGTTGGTGACTTTATAATAATATAAATTATTTATGTTATGTTCTTACAGAAAGTAAATAGGTAAATAAGTTACTAGTAGTGGTGCAATCCATTGCTGAATTATAGATCGCACCTCTACATTGGTTACGGTCAATCTCTTAAGTCTTCGTGTATTTACACCACAATTGCAACAGAGATCGCTCCGTGCGAAACGTTCATGTAAATCAGGTTCCATGTTAGTGATTTTTCGTGAGAAACAGGTACGGTATCCATTGGCAAGCCTGTGTCGTCGTGAGAAGCGGGTACTGAATCCAATGTAAAGCCAAGGTCGTCATCAGGAGCAGTTTCAGGGTCCATAATCGTAAGCAAAGTCGTCAAAATATCCGATGTAAAACGCAAGAAAAAACACAAGTCGCTTTAAAACAGCACCAACATAACGAACTGTGATTTTTCTATGTCAATCAATTATTGACAACTAGGGATGTAGCTGTGAGATCGGTTTATGGACAAATCGATATTCTTGCGGGTAACCGGAAACGCGGCATTGCTTCAATGGATCGTATAAATCGTATATAGAAGTCCATAAATTGATAAACATTTTTGTTTATCCCGTAAGAAATAAAATAAATGATGTAAACATTTTTTTTTTAATATTTGCCTTATACCTACCGATTTTGGTAACCGGTATTTAGTGAATCGCCATTTTATGAAATTAAGAATTGCAATCCCTACTTTGACACTGACAGGAATAGCCACCATTATCTACCTACATAATGCAATGAACGATTGAGTGTCTTATTAAAATCGGCTTTTGATTCCGTTGTTTTCATTAAAAACTGATAATAGCAATATTTAAGTTACTAAATTAGTACCTTTTTAGTCATTTTTACATAGATGGGCGAAACTTGGCCTAAAATGGGCGTTTCCCTTTAGAAAACTAAAGTCAACTGTAGGTTATAAATTGTAATCACCATTTCTATTAAAATACTGTTAAGACTACATTGGAACTATTTTTCTGGGCTGCATGTTATCTTACCGAATAGGTTTACTTGCTTGCTTTATTTAAGAAAATATAGCATTCAGACAATGCAACACCGATGCGACGAAACATTTTAGTAGAACTAGTTTTAAAATTCTTCTACTGAGATAAATCAACGTAAATCAACTTTTATGAAATAGTTGTATGTCGCGTCGTACCCGTCTGCGGAGATGGAGCCTCCTCAAGCAGGTAAGATAAGGCATTCCAGCCACTAATATTTAAATACGCATAAAATGTCCTTTCAACGACAGGAAAGAGAACACTAACCGCCTCCGTGGTCTAGTGGTTATACCACCTGATTCAGACCCAGAGGTCCCGGGTTCGATTCCCAGCGGGGGCAAATTTTTTTGCTCGGTTTGGTTGGTGGTAGGACTTGTTCTAAGTCCGCCTGGCAAGCTACCACCATCATGTCTAAGTCTATCGCCATAACAACAATGTTAACAGCATTGTTCCGGCAGTTAGAGGTATGATAGCCAGCTCCTCTGTTTAAGAGGATTCCGGGTGAAACTCGCTTCCATCTTCGGCCTAATCATCACTTTCCATCAAGTGAGATTTGGGCCAAGAGTTTCCCCGTTTTGTATTTAAAAAAAAGAGGAAGCCTGCAGAAGCTATTTTTAAGCTATTAATGAAGGGTGATCTCCCGATTTTCTTGACATGTAAACTCGTCTATATGTGTACCCTTCTTCTTCTTTTCGAGTCGCTGGTGACCCTTAAATATTATGTGCCCAGTAGGTGGCTATGTTCACAGCGGCATCAGGTCCTCAATAGTGCAGGTGTAAGGGCACTTGGGACACTCCAACAAGTGTGTATCCTATACCATCTTAACCTTAGGTGGTCGCATAAGTTCCGCCTTGTGGTATCCCAAAGAGCAATGGAGTTCTGAATTCTGGTAGGTATGAAAAAAATAGACAAAGTAGGGAACACCACGCTGCGCTCCAAAACCGGAATCATAGACGTAGGCAAAACGGTCAGGCTCAAATAGGATTGGGCAGGTCACGTTGACTGCATCTATAATGACCGCTGGGCAAAATCTTAACGCATTGAGTGTTAGGGGATGGACGCCGATGGATGATCGTTGACGCCAGCCCAAAAAGTACTGGCGGGAAGACCTGGAGGCGCACCACGAGGGCTGGTTCGAGGTGTCGCAGGAGAAGAGTGTCTGAACGGATATAAGGTCCTTTCTGTACTGATCCAAAATGTCACCTTTACTTGTCAACTATGTAATTATTTATTGAACTTAAAACCAAAAACTTAACCGCACTCGCTAACCATTAAACCCCGTACATCATTCGGCTCATCGGATACCTACTGCACACAAATTGCTAATATCGAAGATTTATTGAACTGTCTCTCTTTACTGTTAAATTTACACTTTCACACCACATATTAAACTGGTTCGCACCAATGGCCATTGTTTGTGACACAATAAGGCTCGGACCCCTCGGATAATATTCGATAATGAAAATAGTTGGTGTTTATACCGTGGTATGTACATTTGATGGTGTATTTTTGTGGTTTCAACTATTCTGTGTTTGTCAGTTAGAGCGAAAGACTTGGTATTGGATTTTGAAACTATTTTATTTATAGTTAGAAGTAGCTCATGAGGAATTTTCAGATCGAAATACTTTTGTTGTTGTTATATTTTTATGGCTGATATTTCAGCAGAAAGAAGAGCTCGTGGTTAAATTATAATCAGAAACCAGTGTTGCCTGGAGGTGTCGTTTTATTATTATTATTATTTTTTACTTTCTTGGGTCCCTGGAGACCTGGTCCTTTGGTAGGCGTACGTGGGGCCGAAACCAACTTGCAGAGGCCCCGTTAGACATTTCAAATGTAATGGGGCACCAACTGGCGATTATCCCTGTATGCACTGTGAAAGTATTCCCAAGGACAATCCCCGGTTGGTGCAGTACTATTGCAGAATATGGAAACAAAAGATTAAACGCTATGGGTTTGGGTGGTTTAATGGACTGTTTTATTATTATTATTAACTATTAATTTCGGACAAAATCCATAAGTGTCAGTAAAAATTGTTCTAAAAGGGCGTGATCTTTTTCCAAGATACCCCAAAACTATCATTTACTTCACAAACCTTTGAGTCAAAGAAAATGTTCTTGCCTCCAACAACGTTGCAGTCAGAGTTTGTATTAACACTCGAGGCACACATCACTTGCACATCCTTATGCTGCGTTTACACGTTTTCATTTTGTTATTCAAGTGCGTGCATGATTAGTGGTGTACATACATAGTAACTCTCTTGATACAGAGTGGCTTTGGCAGCCATAAGCGCCGAGACAGTGAGACAAGAATTATTCTAAGAAATTGGTTCTTCTTTGTTTGTATTTGTTCTTATAATTTAAAAACGCTGTATCGGCGTGTTTGTATTATCGTGTAGAGCCTGTCTGCCAAAGCCATTCTGTATCAGTACCTGTTTAGTGAAAATTAATTTTGATTTGCCATTAGTGTAGTTCAGAACTGTTAAACCATTATGGCGTCGAAGGAGCAGACACGTGTTAGAATGGAGACCGCTTTTGGGCAAACGTAGTGATGGACGCCCTGCGGCACGATGCATGGATAATTGATTTGGAGTAGGTGGCTGGCTGAATGCGGACTGCTCAAGACTGGGATCTGTGGCGATCTTTGGGGGAGGCTCATATTCAGCAGTGGACGGCAAATGACTGATAGCAAAAAAAAACATTTCTAAAAACGTACGTACTTTCCTTGAGTGAAATTTGATTTTCCATGTTTTATTTACTACTAATATCAAAATCAATTTGCCTATCCTTTTCCCAACTATGTTGGGATTTTCGTCCAGACTGTCTGGAAGCAGCTGAGTACCAATATTTTATATGGAGTTGCTTATCTGCTCTCCACAACCCAGCAACTGGGTAACACCGTACCCCTTGACAAGACTGGGCTGATTTTTTTAACTAATTTTAAATTGACATATTACTTGACACCATCCCAAAAACTGGCATCAAGTAAATGAGCTTTCGACGTCTATCAAACGGTCCTCAGAGTACACTCGCAGCACACTTCACCTATCTACGCGGTACAGTAGAGCACAGTGGGTGTATAATCTCAGGGGGCAATGTCGGTCGGCATCGCAATCTAGCACAATTTACCATTACAATGGAACGCTCGACTATGTACAGTTAGCGACAAAAGACATATTGTCTGCCCGAAGCTGCGCTTTGCCAATCGCTCGCCTAGCAAGTCGGCTTCGATTGTTTTCAATGGCTCAAGTCGAGTGGACTGACTGTATTTTTTTTATTATTAAAAGGAATGGTGATTTTCTTGTTATTTTCGCTTTAGTTGGGTTCGATTCAAGGCGAGCAATGAGCATGAGAATATATAATATATACTATTTTATCCTTTTGAATTTTAAAGTTTTAGGTGTTTTTTTAGTTGCAGCTCGGAACCAAAATGTGAGAAAGTAAGTTAAATGTTTAAGTAAAATAATTTTATAATAAAACAACCAAACACATTTATTGGTGTACAAAATTTATAATTATAATATGTAGGTCGTCAGGAAATTCACAAAAAATTTGCTTAGTAATGAAAGCTAGTATAATGAACCACGTTATTGTACAATCAATTAGGAAACTATTTTTTTATTATTTTCCCATATTTTAAAAAGCCAACAATTTTAAAATATTCCCTCTCCCCATCTAATACTACCATAATTAAATTATCATACCGTCCTCCCAAAACCTACCCTATCGATAAAGCTTTCAACCAATATCGAACCCAATTAAGGAATAGAATATTACATACTCACCCCTCTCTTTCCTTCCCATACTTCCGTCCCTGTCTACCTGTAAACGTCACATGTCTCTTCGTCCACGAGTAATGTACCGGTGATTTATCGTTGCGGCCTGCCCAATGGCCCGGAACCCTTTATGGCCCGTAGGACTACCGGTGGAATAACTGGCTTAATTACTGGGCATTCGTTGGGTGGCGAATCTTATTGGCTTTTTGAGTTCTTAATTGGAAGATTCATTAATTTTTAGTGGGTTGGTGTAGGAAATAATAAAGCAAACATGCTAATTCATTTCGTTATGTTTTTTTTTATCGTGAACTGTTTCATGAAACCATTATATGCAGGTTATAGTGAGACACATATTATAATTGAAATAGGTTGGTTGGTTATTTGGTACCTACAACAAGAAAAGAAAACGCAACACAGAACACGACGCGACATAGAACTAGTTGACCCACACTGAATGGACATCGCTAACGCTTACAACCCTAATTTCTTCAAACTTAGAGAGATCAGGCACCTTCTGGGTAAGCTCGTTCCATCGTAGACTTTGTCTCTGTCATCTCTGACCAAGACTAGAGTCAAGAGCAAACCCATCACCAAAAACTTTTTACAAAAAAAGTACAACCGACTTCTAAAAAAAAACTACAAAGTAAAAAATAACTTTAACTTCGGAAGTCGGTGTTTTTGTTAGTTTCTTCGTATTTTGACACCGACTTTCGAAATTAAAGTTATTTTTTACTTTGTAGTGTTTTTTTTTTAGAAGTCGGTTGTACTTTTTTTGTAAAAAGTTTTTTATTTTTCACTTTTTATTGGTACCCCACACCTAACAACACAAGCAAAATACAAACGTTGCCCATACGATTTTCGAAAGTTCCCCTCGACTTCTCTGGGATGCCATCATCAGATCCTGGTTTCCTTATCATGGGACCATTTGGGAAGTATTCCCTTTCCAACAAAAAAATCATTTTTAAAATCGGTTGGCAAGCGACGGAGTTATGCCCGAACAAACATAAAAAAAAAGAAATACAAACATCCGAATTGAGAACCTCCTCCTTTTTGGGAAGTCGGTTAAAAAAAAGAACATTATTTTCGAAAACATTTTTATTCACGCAGCATTTTAGTCCTAGTCCTCATTTAAAATATCCTCCAGTCCAACGACACTTGATACTACCCATCGCCCTGTCTTCACTTGTTTTGAACATCCTTCTGTTTTTCCAAAGTCTGTCCTGTTATTTTTCATCAAAAAAATAACTTCTTGCCTCAAAAACAAGTGAAGGTGACAAACATTATTTTTTCTACGCAAAATATATATTTTTTGCCGCGTCACGTACACTTTATTGCGTTACGTTACAGAATTCATAAGATGTGTTTTTTCTTATAATATTTAGTCTAGGATGTAGAGGTATTTTTTTGGAATAACGATACTGACATCTCGATATTGTGTGTGAAAAATTGTGCTGTCTTAAGCAATAGGCGAGAACAGAACACAACACTTTAATATTGTTAGGCATACGTTTGACCGCTATCTCACCTGATGTTAAGCGATGATGTGGTCTAAGGTGGAGCACGCTTGCCTAGAAGTAACCTATTCACTCTTGACTTAAATACTCCCAGGTTGTAGCTATCTGGAAACACAAACTCAGGCAGGGAATTCCACTCCTTAGCTGTACGCACAATGAATGTATTCTCAAAAAGTTTTGTGCGTATAGGTGGGATGTTTACCATGTACCGGTGGCACATCGCCGTACGTCTTGTAGTCCGATGGTGGAACGGGCTTGGCGGAATTAAGTTATGCAATTCCGTCGAACACTCCCCAAAATGTAACCGATAGAAAACCGACAGGCCAGCAACTCGACGTCGATGCTCAAGACTTTGGAGCTTCGATTCGACGAGCTTATCATCGCCGATGATTCTCTTGGCTCGTTTTTCAATTGACTCGAGGGCTAGATGTTTAAAAGAAGCTGCATAGGGTTCTTATAAATTAATATAGACCACTACCTTTTACCCGCGATATCGTACGTATATTCCATATTTCCCGTTCCCGTGGGAATCCTCTCTGAGTGCTCCATGGGACGGAGCGTTGGGCAATTTACGAACCAATAATTTCGCCTGTCATTTTTTTTTCAGTCACTCAGTAACGGAAGAAATTTTATATATTACATGAAAGAATTATGCACTTTTATATTCCCACTGCTGGGAAACAGATCTTCGCTTTGTGAGAAGAAGTGGAAGAAGCGTAATGCACAAAGCCGGCTCAGTGCGGCTTGGTAAATGTCACTTTCACGTCTTCGAATTTTAGGTACTAGAACATGCTCCTAAAATTACCGTTGATGCTTACTTAGTAAAATTTTTTGAAAGTTAAGGTACTACCATACCAAACAAAAGAATCAATGACACGACAATTTGGCAGTCTTCAACCAACCAAAAGAACACAAATGAAACAGAGAGCACTCATGCAGAAGAATATTAATTAGTTGTAAAGTCAACAGGAACATCAAAAAGTGTACTTATTTGCCTTAAGTTGGCGTAATGAAAGAAAAACAAGGCATATCAGCTGTTGTTTTCCAACACAATTTGAAAGAGTCAACTGCGTGGGAAGAGTTAATGCTTGTTTACAGAGACGCGGGGCGATGAGCGACGCGGATGGCGTTGTATGAGACCGTTTACGGAGAAGCGATTTTACACACGTTTGCTGGAAAGGCAGGCGGCGTGGCGTACGCGGCGGGGACCGCGGCTTCGCACGCAGCGTCGCACGCCCGACACCTCTCGCAACACCCCGCGTCTCCATAAACAAGCACGAAGGTTAGCAATACACTCAAAGCGAAGTTATTACAGACGCGGTCTATTACAATGACTGTCGAACGTGAATCGAAAGACGTAGTGTTGGAAAGCCTTCCAGAATGGGAAATCATTCATTGACTTCTTCCTTAGGAACTTCTGCTCTAGGTGCAGTGGAAGGAAGTGTCAGACTTTTACTGACTAAACTCTTACTAACTCTTACGTTACAAGGCGGCGGTGACACTTTCGAACAAATTCCGTAACTCTTGCAGACGGAATTACGCTGCTCATGCAAGGCCATCAATGGCTACTGGACATTTGTGGGAGGCCAGTGTGCAGCAGTTGACGTATCTTGATTGAAATTAATGATGATTATTCTCCAGGTGAGTTGGCGATTTCAGAATCGTATTAATTTATTACTAGTTTTCTCAGATACTTACGTTTTAAATAAATAAAGATCGAACCGAACACAAAAAACATTTTAATTTATGCTGTACAAAAGGAATAGGTTTGGTAGGCAAAGCCGCGGATAGATAGGTAGTCATACATAAACCTTATATAAAATGGTAGAGACATCAATTTTATTCGACAAAACTAGACCACGGATACGCAGATAGGTACGGAACTGGAGAACGTTTTCAAATTGTTCCGCAAACGATTGCGAGAGGAACGCTGGTACCGAGACCATTTGAACAGCTTCGAGGAGATTCACACCTCCAAGGGGAACGGTGGGTGGTATCGACTTGTTCAGTTTTTCGACGGTATTCATTGAGTATTGTTACAAGTTTTCGTCTCTTGTGTTTGAGTTTAATGGTTTTGATTCGATTGGAATGTTGAATTTAATTGGTTCTGAACGTACATTATTAAATGAATTGACTCCTGTAAAATGTAGGATATGATGAAGAAGATAAGTCATAAATTATTAGATCTTAGTGCCGTCTAGTTGGATTGCCGAGATTTTCAAGATTCCAGGATTTTTCGAAGTATATTGATATATCTTTCTCCCAGAGGGTAAAAAATAAAAAATAAATTCATTAAAAGTAAAAATTAAGACCGGTACCATAAACTAAAAACAAAAACAGTCTTGTGTGTTCCTCATATATATATATATATATTTTAATATATTTGTTGTAATAGAAATACGCACTTAGTTAAAATTTCGACTGTGTGCCTATTAGCAATAGGGTACCGTTGGTACTCTATAGCTCCGCCAATGGAACCCTTATTAAAATTATGCCAGATATTCACTATTTCACCTTAGTTGTATTCTTATCCGTATTGATACTGATATTAACTAACCCCACCCCTAAAATCTAACCCCATTAAGCTAGAGGTGAAATGGTAAGTTTTATATCCTACTAGCTGCACGTCCCGACTTCGTACGGGTATACCCTTTGTTTTAACGGGATAAAATATAGCCTATGTTCATACGGACAGTCCATTCTACATATTAGTGAAAGAATTTTTTAAATCGGTCTAATAGTTTCGGAGCCTATTCAATTCAAACAAACAAACAAGCAATCAAATCTTTCCTCTTTATATAATACTAGCTATCCCCCGCGGCTTCGCTCCCGTTTAACCCGCATAGTTCCTGTTCCAGTGGAAAAAAAAAGCTATTCTATATCCGTCTCCTGGTTCTAAGCTACCTCCCCACCAATTTTCAGCCAAATCGGTTCAGCCGTTCTTGAGTTATAAATAGTGTAACTAACACGACTTTCTTTTATAAATATAGATTAGTGTAGAAAAACGACACAACGCTCTGTGTCGTACGTTTTCAAGACAAAAAGCTAACTTTTCATCCCAGAATATATGACAAAAACACGCTCCACCCCGCTTTCCATGTGACTCCAGCCTTAACTTAATTTTGGAGGCGTAACGGTTGACGGAAGGATGTATCGGTCACAGGCATTCATAGCGTTGCTTTGAGGAAACGAGCTTACTACGTGGACTTGTGTGCGCACGCCGTGGCTTGTATGATAATTTTTATTGAGAGTACTGTACATCCGCTTGAAAAATGAACCGAACCCTTGCAGCTCTTTTAATGTTCCTTCATATACAGGGTTATTTGTAAAACACCGACAACCTCTCAGGACTACTAACATAACAATCAACCACTTTTTTATTATGATTTCATACAAAAATAAAAAATATTTAAATTGAACACTCTAAGTGATACGAAGTCTATGCGAAGCAAAAGAAAGCTCATTATTTTTCTTTTGCTTCGCATAGACTTCGAAAAAAAAACAATTATAAAAAATTGAACGCTAGAGTGTTCATTTTAAATATTTTTATTTTTGTATGAAAACCCGATGAACTAAAATATGATGATATTTTAAAAGTCATAGAACAAAAGTAGTTGATTATGATGTTAGTAACATACTCCTCAGATATTGTCGGTGTTTTAAAAATAACCCTGTATATGAAGGAACATTCGTGAGTCTGTCTGAATATCAATTTGTCACAGAACGAATCTACTACAGTGTGTACTAACAGTGGAAATAGAATCAAAATTGCTCGAAAAACAAACGAGAAATAAATATTTTAAACAAAATATATATCTGCCCTCTCGCGAAAACGCTGCTGTATAAGGCAACTGTTTAGGCGTTATAGACTTTAACGTCAGAGTCCATATCGGACTTCTCTTTATTACTCTTTGAAGCTTTACAACTGCATCGCTGATGAAGGTATTTAAAAAATAATTTCATAATTGTTTGCTTGAGCCAATAAGTATTTCATTTTACAAATCCCCAATCCCTAATCTTTTCAAAGTTAGAGTGAACAGGCTACTTTTGGGTAAGCTCGCGTAGAGTTTGTCTCTGTCATCTTAGACCTAGACTAGAGTCAAGAGCAAACCCATCTCAAATAAAAAAAATGGCATGCATAATTCCCTATTGCAGTCACAACCGAGAAGACTCGTAGATTTTATTAAAGCATCGCTTAACATTCTTCCTTGTAACTAAGAATATCAGAACATTATTTTCCGCAAATTAATGTCATTAAGTCTTTTACTCAGGAGACTTTGTAATAAAAGCTTTTAAGACAACGTTTTTCATGTAATTAGTTAATGGGGGTCAAGAAATATTCCCTCACTTTATTCTTGGATGCACTGGTATCGCGCAGGCGTCGAATTCTCGGTCATTACTGTCATTTTTGTTGTAAAATTATTTGTTTGAATGGACTCAACGCACAAAATCATATATTAAACTAAGTATTAACTTATCTATACTGCTGGTTGATCAAATAATTGCTTTATTGATCTATTTTTCCCCCATATCCTTTTCAACCGACTTCCCAAAAAGGAGGAGGTTATCAATTCGGTTGTATGTTTTTTTTTTTATGTTTATCAAAATCGGTTACGAACTTTGGATTTTAAATCGAAATAGCTGGAATTTGACTATTTCGATGATTCTTTGATAATCGAAATTGCGTATTTTGCTTTTCTGCGACTTTGCAGTGGTGTTGTTAGGTGTGGGGCACCACTAAAAAGTGAAAAATAAAAAACTTTTTACAAAAAAATACAACCGACTTCCAAAAAAAATCTAATAACTTTAATTTCGGAAGTCGGTGTTAGTTTCTTCGTATTTTGACACCGACTTCCGAAATTAAAGTTATTTTTTACTTTGTAGTGATTTTTTTTAAACACTCGTTTCTTGTGCTACCTCGAACCAGCACTATAGAAATATTGATCTATTTATAAATCGCAATATTAAGGTACCAATGTAATCAGCCGGTCGTTTCTGTCAACATCGCTTCGTGATCACTTAGGTGGAGTGAACGACAAGTGAGCTGTCATGCCATGTTGTTTGTATGGTTTGACAGCTCACTTGTCGTTCACTTTGCCTAAGTGTTCACTTCGACATGTTTATAGAATCGCACTGCTGCCCCTCTCAGAGCAGTGAAGGAAAATAAATACTAAATGATACGTTTACAATGTTTCATAATTTTCATAATATATTATAATACAGAATAGTTTGTTTGTTTGTTTGGTTGAACGCGCTTATCTCAGGAACTACTGGTCCGATTTGAAAAATTCTTTCAGTGTTAGATAGCCCATTTATCGAGGAAGGCTATAGGCTATATATCATCACGCTACCAATAAGAGCGGAGCAGTAATGAAAAATGTTACGCAGACGACGTTGCACGGGTCAGCGAATGTTTCATAAAACACTCAAATGTGTATAAATCACAACTCAAAATAAAAAATAGGGACTATAGGTTTCTGTCAGTAGTTAAAATATTACATCGATGAAATATAGCCCTATGGCGATGAAATATGGCCGAACAAATGTGTTGACATAGCTTGGACGTGCTGCCCACGTACGGCAGACGCACTGGACCGCAAAATGGCGGTGTAATAGCCTTGATTAACAATTATTATTAAATGTACAGTCGTTGATACAAGCAGGATTTCCTCAATTGAGGAGAGAGCTGCCCGATAAACTTCAGTAAGGCAGTTTCTGTTGAATTCACTTACTAACATTTTAAAATTCAGGGTCACTCTTTAATAATAATGCTTTTAAATCCACGTAAGTATCACTTCATTTTTATTCGTGCTAAATCTTAAAATCCACTCTTCATAACTAAAGACTGCTTTAAACCAAGCCATGTCAAAAGGTCAACATTTTACATAAAACACAAAATAATAAAGGAAACAGTATGAAAATGGTTCTTTTTCGACATTTCCGTCAAATAGAGCCATCAAAGAGAATCTTTGTCGGACGCAAATGCCAAAAAAAAAGTAATTTTGAGCCATAAAAGGAGTTTGTTGCCACGAAATGTTTATTTAGCAAGAAAACGTAAATAGAATTGTTTTTTTTTTTGTACCTTAATTTCATTCAATTTACTGTTAGTACTTTTTAGGGTTCGGAACCTTATTACTAAGCCTCCGCTGTCCGTCAGTCAGTCAGCGGGCTATATCTCATGAACCGTGATAGGTAGACACTTAATATGTTCACAGAGTGTGTTTCTGTTGGGTATCATTTAAGCTATCGCCAATTTAATTAGTTTTGTGTTTCTTAAATAATAGGGTTTGCCCACAAAATAGTAGATTTGTCACCAAAATCAAGTCACCAAATAATATAAAATCAATTCCACAATAAATCACCTAAAATCATGGAGTCGTGCGTAGGTCACAGTTCTAACCTAACCTAACCATTTTTCTTTTAATAACTCAATTTATTTGGTGACAGATCTACCATTCTGAGTACAAAGCTATTATTTAAGTAATAAAACTTTGATAATTATTCATACCTAGGAACACTTTTTGTTTATCTGAGAACGAAAATATTTCGTGGCGATAGATCTATTTATTAGGTGATACAACTTGATGACAAATAAAAATTTTGGTGATAGAAAATATAGTTCCCGTTTCTGTTGCCGCTATAACAACAAATAATAACAATACAATGGTACGGCACTCTTTATGCGCTATTGAAATAAAATGCCAAAGGTTTCTGGGCGAGAGATCAAGAGTACGAGTAAGGACGCAGTGACTTGCAGTGCAGAATAGTTTCTATCTATTTAACTAGCTGACCCGCACAACCTTGCCTGCGTCACATATTTCATTATTGCACCGCTCCTATTGGTCGGAGCGTCATAGTATACAGCCTTCTTTCTTCACTGTCAATATTAGAATAGTTAATAACGGGATTGCTACCATGTACCTTTTTATTTGCGAGTTTCCGATATTTCGGCACTGTTGCAAGCGCCATGATCACGGAGTAACTGAAGATCTTGCGAGAGGGATGTTATTGGCAGACATATCTATACATATAATAAAACAGTAAATCTTGAGCTTGTATGTTTTCGATTGGCGCGAAAACTACTGAACAGATTTTGTTCAAATTTTGCACAATTAATCCTTATATGTATAGTCAACATATAGGCTATATATTATCACGCTATGTGCTATGGAGGACGAGCAATAATCAAAAATGTGTGTTTTAAACGAGAAAGTGCACATGGTTCGAACCCCGCAAACAGATATTATTTTTGTATTTATTTTATCTTAGAACTGTATTTTTATGCCAAAATAATAATAAAATGGGGGTCTACGTACTTAAAATAACATTAAATTTTTTATGCGACGTTTTTCCTAACAGTTTAGCGAGGAATAAAAAAAAACACAACATATTAGAAAATCATAAAGCGTGTTAAGGACGGCTATTTCACAGTTAAAACTAATCAGCACGTAGCAGGGCGGTTGTACGACAGGTCTTGTGTTTGACGTGACGAAGGTTCGAATCTTGCCGTATGGATTTTGTTTTTGTTCATTTTTAATTCATATTTTTTTGTATAGTAAGCACAAAGAATTTTGTAATTATCGAATGATATTGAATAGATAATTATTTTCTTCAATGTTGTTATATCTGTACAATCAAGATTAAAATGAAAAATATTGACTTGAAAAGGACTACCCAGAGTGATTGAATATCAATCTGTCTGGGTAGCGGATTTTCAACAAAATTGAGGTCGGCTGCCAGCGTTAATGGATGCAGCTGAATACCAGTTTTTTACATGGAGTGAATTCCTATCTGAACTTCACATCCCAGTACCTATCTGGGTGATACCCTTTAGCAAGACTGCTGGTCGATTTTCTGGCGTCTGTCTACCCGTAACGACAGACACCTTTAAATATATCTAACTATTTGAAAAATTACTAATCGAATGTTGGAAGTAATTTTTTTTGTGTATAAAATGAAACCAATGGAAGAGTTTTTACAAAGCTAACGCAAGACTACAAACTCTTGCGTTAGGTTTGAAGCTGGCCGCATGGTACTCAATGGTTCGACTGAAACGTCGCCGCGTCGTGCACCATCGATGCTCTGCATGTCGCCTGTGGTACCGAATTTATTGAAAGTAAAATTGCATTATCTATACATATAATAAAACAGTAAATCTTGAGCTGTGTGATTACGATTGGCGCAAAAACTACAGAACAGATTTTGTTCAAATAATCCTTAAAGGCTTGGTCAACATATAGGCTATACATTATCACGTTAGGTGCTACGGAGGACGAGCAATAATCAAAAATGTGTGATTTGAACGAGAAAGTGCACATGGGTCGAACCCTGCAAACAGATATTATATTGCCAAAATAATAATAAAATGGATTTTTGCGCACTAAAAATAACATTTTACTTATAATTTTTCCAAACAGCTCAGCGAGGGATTGTTATAAGAAGCCAAAACATGTTACAAAATTGCACATACTTATTGGGTAGTTTAGTATGATATTACACCAAATTTTTAAAAGTATTTATTTAATTGCATTAAATGTGTAGTTTTCAGATTTTTAAGTTCTACGTCAACGGAAAATACCCTATAAATTTTGATTACCTCGAGAGTGTCGAAATGTACATTTTATGTGGCGTAGACGGCCGTATCTTTATTTTACGTTAACTTTGAAGTTTTTTTTTCACAGCTTCAAGGAACTGTAGTTCTGAGTATATTATTTCAACTCAATACCTCCTACCGTTCCCGAGATAAAAAGTCTTGATAGACAGACGGACGGGCGGTCAACAAAATGATCCAACATCATATTCCATAGATGGCATTATACATTTGATCTCACTTTTATGTGGATTTTCTTCCAAAGAGTCACCGCGGCCCTGGAACACAAAGGGCATTAGAAGGAACACGGATGCGTTTTAGTCAGTCTGAGTCTGACACACTCTCCTGCTTTGCCCAGAGCGGGAGGAGTCATTTGATGATTTCCCATTCTTTAATAAAAGGGGTCACGTCATACCATTCACGATTAGATGGCAAAGTCCAATGGTACAGGAATCGAAAGTGTTGCATTAGCTCCGCTGTATATAGTTTTAAAAATATAAAGTTGTTTCGATTTGCGTTCTTATCATAAATAAAAAAAATCAACTTGATTCATCAAGATTTACGCAGAATAAGAAATGTTTTCAGATTAAGTTTTATGATTTCTAATTAGAAATTTCAAAACTTTGCAAAGGCACACGGCTGAAATTCACATATATCCAACAAATTGTTTAATTATAAAACTGTTCAATTCCCGGTGAGCCTATGAAACATCATGACCAGCCCAGGGCCAGAAATTATCCATTGCGGGCTTCACTCTCCAGTGGAACAAGGGGAACTATAGATCCCTAGGCATTTTTTTTTTTTTTCATTTTAAAGAATGTTGCCCCACACTAGGAATTTCTCCTGTATCGTGGGTGCGTTGACAAACGTCAAAAACACAAACAGCCAGACTTGGAACAACTATCTGTAGAATAGAATAGAATAGAATAGAATAGGTACTGTCTGTAGGTCATACAAATATTAGTTCCGTGCGGGAATCGAACTCACGACACGCGACGCAGCAGCCAGTCGCTCAACCACTGCGCCAATCGTGTCGTTCATTGATGGTGGAGCTTTTTTTTAAGGGTGGTATATCGTCAAGTGACTCTTTCGAACAAATCCGCAACCCCGGCACTGACCTAGGAGGTAGGGCCCGATAGCCCCATCTGTTTTGATGAAAACTCCTTGAGGCACGCGTGGAACACAGCGCACAGCTTGACATAGCTATTTTAGACTGCCTGCAATCTATAGCCGAATTCACGTACGAAACTGAGAATACAGGTCCAGCTCTACCACCTTTGGGCACGCCGCAATTGCGGCGGTAAGTCCCCTTTTGACGAGTGGCAAAAGCGGCGCCACAGCGTCCTCACCTTCCGCCTGACGCAGTTTGAGATAACTATTTCGGATTCAGCGGGAGGACACGACCGGGTGTCAACACTTTGAGGATCACCTGGATGACACGGTAGAAAATATGGTGGATGTCTGCCCTTCATGGGCGGAGCACCGCCACATCATGAGGATGCCAGACGATAGACGGCGGCGACCTCTCGCGACCGACCCTGATTCAATATATGGACCGGAGCGAGGATGCATGGGAAGCGGTCACCTCATTTTATGAAGCAGTAATGCTAGCGAAGGAGGAGGCCGAAAGCGTGAGAGAGAGGGAAATCTCACGCCCCAGCCGCCGCAACAGAAGAAGACGCCCTGGGCGACCGCAACGCGAGTCCCTGCCACCGTAGGCGCGGGCCTGCGTACAGCGAGCGTTGGGTGGCACGCAGTCCGATCAAAACCAGGCTCGGGTCAACGGCGCGTTGTGGTCAATGCGCGCCTCTAAGAGATGCCAGTATTGTAGACGGGGCCCACTAGAGCCAGTGTCACGCGGACCTGGAACGCATAGGGCACTAAGAGGAACACGGATGGGTTTTAGTCAGCCAGAATCTGACACTCCGTTACGCTTCGCCCTAAGCGGAAGAAGTCATTTGATGATTTCCAATCCATAAAAAAAAGGCTGGCTAACTTAGCCAGTACACCTGCGCACAACGGACAGAATAGGAGTCTAACATGATGAGGATACCGGAGTCTGTATAGTAGTATAGTAGTGTCGATGTAGTATCTGTTGCAGGGGTAGATTGCTGTTCCGGTTGGTGTATTCCCATGGCCAACCCAAGTTTCTCATTACGAAAAATTATTAGGGCTGGTGGAACAGAAGAGGTGAAACCGCCAGTGCCTTGCATAACCTCCTTCCAAGTTCCAAATACGAAGAGGAGTCAAGCAATGCTAGATATTGACTGTTCGTATATCTTAGAGATCTAACCTAACGACATTTTACTTTCCGACATACACGCGAACGAAGTCGCGGGCAACAGCTAGTCTATAAATATTTATGGATATGTTTTTATGTTTATTTATGCTACAGACCTCAAAGTAATTATAAAACCCTAGACGTGGGGTCTAGGTTTCCCTGTATCGTGGGGTGTAGTCACTTTCAGAACAGGAGACATAATCGATAAATGGGTTATCCAACACTAACATTTGTTTTAAAATTCAAAACATTCGTTCCTCATATTAACACTATTGATAAGTAATTTCCAACGTGACCCCCAAGGATCAACATTAGAGAAAAATGAAATAGGCAGGCCTATTCTCAGGAAGGTACATCTTCAAAACTCCGCTTCGTTTAGATTTTCTATCCCATTCACAAAGAGAACTCACTTTGTCGATCTGTACTCTTGAGAACTAAATAATACAATTGCTAGGACGAGCGAAACGAGCTCGAAAAGCTCCTCACCTCGGATGTACTAGGTTAAATAACAACGTGGCTAAATAACAACAGCCGCACGGGTCGATCTTCAAGGTTAAGCAACGCTTGCCAAGGTTGGCCTGTGTATCAATGGGTGACTATCTTAACATATCGAGTTTCCCCCGTGCCTTGGAAAGCACGTTAAGCCGTTGGTCCCGGTTGCCATAATTTGTAGATCTTTGGCAGTCGCTACGGATTGTCAGCAGCCAGTAAATCTGACTCCAGTCTTGCTAAGAATTACCCAGTTAATGGGTTGTGGATGTGTGGTAGGTAGCCGCTCCACGTAAAATACTGGTATTCAGCTGAATCCAGTTTGACTGGAAGGCGACCCCAATGTAATTGTGAATAAGGCTAGGTAGAGATGATGACATTCATTTTTTTCGAACATATTTTTTTTATTTGTTAAGTCGTCGTATGTTTATTAATAGCCAGGGGGGTGCAAGTGCTCCCCTTGTACCCCTGTCCCAGCGCCCATAATTGGCACAAGAGTTGCAAGAGTAATTCTCATTTAGGCTGACTATCATCGAACACAAACGATGGGGTTCACGGGACACAACATTTTGGGGAATTCGGTTTGGACCAGCTACCACCCGCATGTGAATATCGAAAATTATTCCAAAGAACTCTCTCACTCTTGGGATTAAAATATCCTATGTATTATTCCAGCTACCTCTGTGCCTAATTTCACCAAGATCCGATTAGCAGTTCTTATTAGTACTTTATGTAAACCGGTGGCTTTCTAAATTGAGGTGGGTTCTAGGTCGATTAAAATTCAAAATTATCTGATCACACAGCGTCCTTCAAAATATGAAAACTGTTTTAATCATCTACAGTAATCCTTCATAACTCCCACGCTACTAAGTTATACTAAGCCGACATCAAACATTAGATTATAATCAGCTCATCATAACTTTAATACCTTCGTGACCTTTGTACGTTGGCTTAAAAGCTTTTAATAAGAATGTCTTTGTCAAAGTTAATTAGTATTATCTATTGATGAAAAATATTGTATCTAAACCTAGATCTAATGCCAAACTGCATGATCTTTCTTGTGATGGCTTATCTAAGAATATTGACCACCTCTTAGCCAATAGGGAATATGCATAAATTATTATCTAAACAGTTTATCTAAAAATATACAAAAATACATTACTAACAGTGGAAATAGAATCAAAATTGCTCGAAAATCAAGCGAGATATCATTATTTTAAACAAAAATGTCTGTCCCTCTCGCGAAAACGCTGTTTTCTATGGCAGCTGTATAGACGTCACGTAAAGTGACGTCAAATTCCATGTCGGACTTCTCGTTCTAATAGTAATTTTTGAAGCGTTATAACTTAATCGCTGATGAAGATATTTAAAAAATATTTTCTTGAGTGTTTACTGGAGCTTTTAAGTAATTCATTTTGTAAATAAAAAAATCGCGTGCATATTCCCTATTATCGAGAATATATTAAATTCGGGAAAACGCTTTAACTTCGAATAATGTGTAGCGTCTTTGATATCTTCGTCATCATCATTCCGATCTTCAACTGTTCTTCGTCCATCACTTATCTCAATGTATTTGAGACCGTTGAAAAATCTCATCTTATTTCATACTTATATTTTAGTTGTCTACTAGAAAGAAAGAAAAAAATTTATTTGGGTCTCGCACAGAACAGACGGAAGTAAAATACATTAAAACTAACGCTGCGTTCATAATAATTAGTTAAATAACAATTTTAACATTAAATTGACTCATCATTTACCCACTTTTTAGTCATACTATCTTTCACAATGTCCATCCATCGTTTTTTGGTTTTCTCATCCTCTTATAGCCATTTTTACTCCGAATCAAAACAACACCTATCGATATTTTCCTCGTTCCTCCCAATGTAAGAAGAATTTTCCTAAATACTCATAAATTGGAATACTGTTGTACGATTTGGCAATGTTTTGACATTGCCAAATCGTACAAAAGTATTCCAATTTTGAAAAGGATAAAATAATAAACGACGATCAAAAAGAAAAAGAGTTGACACTCGCACCACTAAACCACTATATCCTACATCAGCATACCGACCAAAGACAAAAAAAACTCGCAAAAACACCGACCAAAATAGGGAACAAAGGAGGTAGTTAGTATCAAAACAATCGCAAGCCACACTCATGCATCACTTTGTTGGTCACAACACGTCAACAGGATAATAATCGTGTATGATCACGAAAAATACTGGATGAGACGCAAAATAACTACCATGTTTTCGCAGACATTGTTATGATACCATAATTTCTGTAATAGATTATCGTAAAATATAATTAATGGCGGTGTATTGTTGGGCTGAGGTGTACACTTATAATATAGCGAATGATAATTTGGCGGTCACCGAACTTGAAGATTGTTTATGGTGTACCATGTCTCTTTTATTGTCAACAGCCAGTACTAAAGAGGCTGGAGAAAGAATAGTTTTCTTTTCCTCTGTGGAGTCGTAAACTTGACTTTACTGTCATCAGAGGACTTTAGCTACATTTCTTTCTACACAGTCGTCTAAACCTATCATATGACTAAAGTAAGGTAGGATCTGATACAAAATTATGTACCACAAAAATAGCGTAGTATGAGATAACTTCTAGGTTATTTTCTAAGGTAAGAGACTTTCCAAGTCTAATTCTATGAGCCATGGTAAAAATGCCTAAATGTATGTAAGAAGTTGTTTAGCTGCGTGGTCAAAGACGGCTATAATGTTAATACTAATATTATAAAGCAGAAGAGTTTGTTTGTTTGTTTGGTTGAACGCGCTAATCCCATGAGCCATGGTAAAAATGCCTAAATGTATGTAAGAAGTTGTTTAGCTGCGTGGTCAAAGACGGCTATAATGTTAATCTATACTAATATTATAAAGCAAAAGAGTTTGTTTGTTTGTTTGGTTGAACGCGCTAATCCGCGAACTACTGGTCCGATTTGAAAAATTCTTTCAGGGTTAGATAGCCCATTTATCGAGGAAGGTTATAGGCTATATATCATACGCTTAGACAAATAGGAGCGGAACAGTAATGGAAAATGTGACGCAGACGTAGTTGATTTGATAAAATACCTACCTTTAAAATTATAACGTAATTTTAATAGTTGCGGAATTTAATCGAAAAAGTCACCGCAGCAGGTTTTAATCAGTATGAGTTTAACACCCCCTTCTGCTCCCCCGGGAGGAGTCATTTGATGATTTTCCATCCTTAAAAAAAGGTATTTTTAAAAGTCCCTTCCAGTATGACTTTTAACTCCATCAAAGGGCAGTGGGCGGAAACAGCGTCAGGCGATCCGTCGCGGGAATATACAGTGGAGGGAGACAAATAGGTCGCAAAATTGCCATTTACATACATAAATAACGAGTAAATATATACCGTGTGTGGTTTTATTTTCTTATGTACGCTGAACTAGCTTTCAAAACGAATTATGGAGATCCTTGGAAAAGTAGACAATATTATTTTGTTGCTTATTTTTCTTTTTGCTTGATTATTTTAGGTTGGACTGTTTATAACGATGAGCCAGTATTTTAAGTTTTATGGTTGATTTTTGTTGGTTTACTTATTAGTAAGCTCTAGGCGCTATTATAAAAGCGTCATTCATAAATTAAACTTAACCGCACATAAACGATTCAACTGTCTATATTAAAATTAGGAAAGAGATTCCTGCAGAACCCAGTTTAACGACACCAATTACCTAAACGTACCCAATAAATTTTAAAGTCTATAAAAATCACTTTTATTCTGAACACAAAAAGAGGAATGGCCTAGTGTCATTTTAACAAAATAGCCCCTAAAAAAATGCAATGGAAGACACAATAGGCATATAGGAAACAATTGGTCTCATAATTTATGTTGCCACAACGAACCGTATATGGGTCACGCTGGCTGGACGCACACCACGGGGAAAAACACTTCACTCACTCACGCACACAATCACAACATAGCACTACACTTACTCCAATCTCTACGCACACATTGACAGCATTTACACGGTTGACACTTGTGTGTGAACCTGTGAATGTGTGCGAAGCTGTACCGCACGCAATCGAATGAGTGAGTGAGCTGTTCGAGAACGATTGTACGAAGTGAACGGTAGGATTGGTTATCTGTGTTGTGGCTATTTGCATGTATCATTTTCTGTTGTAGTCAGCTCGCTGCGGAGACTAATGTAATGACGTAGATTCGGACAGACGTGGCCGGTCGACATGCGAACTCAGCTGTCGGGCAAGTTTGGGCAAATTTAGAAATGGCTATTTTTTATTGTATTATGTCATTTACATATCGTTTTGAAAGACCTATTTCCTAACGAATAACTGCCTTCTTAACGGAGGACTGAGGTCCTAAGCTTTGTAATGGAGCTAGGCAGGACAATGTAAAAAGCCAAAGGGCCAATTCTACTAATTTTTAAATAACTTCCGCATTCGCATATAAATCTCAAACTGTCAAAAAAGCCTTAATTTTCATACAATTTTGACAGTTTGCGATTGAGATGCGAATGTGAAAATTAGTAGAATTGGCACAGTAGTGATAGTTAGTTTTCAGTTTTCAAGACACTGTAGAAGCAGTGAGAGCCGCAGTCATATCTCAGACATATATAGTCATAGACATAATATATAGGCGAATGATAGATAACAAGTAAAACCTGGATGAAAATGAACAGACCAGGAAAGCTTAGCACAGATGTATTTTTCTATGCGGTAACTAATAAATTATTTGTGATTTATAATATTATTATCAGCTTTTACCTGCCACTTTGTCCGCGTAAATTCTTACAGCCGAAACTACTTGGGGACCGTAGGGAGCATTAAAAGATTAATGCTCCCTACGGTCCCCAAGTAGTTTCGGCTGTACGTTGTCTGTAAGTCATTCAGTCAGTCACTCATCAGAAACGGAGAATTGTATACTTTAGGATGGGTATAACCTTTCTCTTTCACTATTTCACGCAAATACTTCTACTGAACGGAGTTTGAAGACACTTAATAGACATCAGAGTACCAAATTTACTAATTAACACATTCGCATCGCATTCATATCTGACAAAAATGTTTGAAAATTAAGGGTTTTTACGACAGTTTGAGATTGACATGCGAATGCGAAAGAAATTATTTAAAAATTAAAAGGATTGGCCCTCTGTTTCCACATCTCATTAACAAACAGCTGTGCGTTGTCTGCACAGAAATATAAAAATCAGATTGTCTGTCACAGTGTGTCCACACATACTGTAATTTCGCTGGCAACATATCTATCTAAAGTGCGAAGCTTGAATGGTTGCGGAGTTTGCACCAATAAAGGTGAGCATGGATCGCTACTTACATTCTAAGAACAAAATTCGCCAAATAGCTGGACCAAATAGGCCACAAGCTTTCTAACAAGATAAGTGTGGAAGCAAAAGGATAAAACCTATGCAAGCATTATTTCGAAAATATAATATTTCAGTATGGCACTTCTTTCTTCGTGTCATCACCATCTGCCCAGCCTTTTTCCCAACTATATTGGGGTTGGCTTTCAGTCAAACCGGATTCAACAGAATACTAGTAGTTTACGTGGAGCGGCTGCCTACTAGACCTCTACAACCCATGAACTGGGTAAACACTGTAGGTACTTCTTGGCAAAACTGGAATCAGATTTATCAAAGATCTACAAATGGCGGCCGGGACCAACGGCTTAAGGGGCTGCTAAACCCAGAGCACCGAAAAATGCCAATTTTTTCGTCGCAGAGATCTCTGTTATGGAAAATACAATATGAAACGGAAAAAGTGTATACGTATAGTCAAGTCTTTGAAGTAAAACATTATTTATTTATTGATTTTTAATTTTTTTTATATATGTATTTATTTATTTAAGGACAACCAACAAAGCATACACCAAAATACATGATGAAGTATACATTCTGTAATGTAGCCTTCATTATAGGCTGCCACGGCATGTATTGAACATAGTATTAGGAAATTTAGTGTTGTTTCAAAAATTGATTTAACTTATTAAAAATAGGTTGGATTAACCAAAACAATCAACTGAATTCGACGTTATAACCGTAAAAAAGCAGAAAATACAAAAAAGAAAAAAGCAAAAAATACAATATTAACGGTCGGAACCACGTGTTTTCCGAGACACGGAGGAAACTCGGTATATTAAGATGGTCCCCCATCGACATACCAACCTTGGCATGTGTTGCTTGCCCTTGAAGATCGCCCCGTGGGGCTACTATTCTTTAGACTTCACTTTTCGTCTTTTTCGTGTCGTATTTTCTTATATTCAATTTATTATAAACTGAAATAGAGGATGCTGGCGTCGGACGTAAATCTGGCATTATTTCAACAACACTGGACGCGGAAGCAAATCTTCGCAGATTTATGTGGGACAACTTGAGCGATGAGATTTGTTTGGGTATCGACTTGTAATTGAGGGCAGATGGGATAGAAAGGAGAAATTCTTGCGTGTATATTCTCTGAAGAACTCTCGAAACTGATCTAAAATCTATACTAATATTATAAAGCAGAAGAGTTTGTTTGCTTGTTTGTTTGGTTGAACGCGCTAATCTCAGGAACTACTGTTCCGATTTGAAATATTATTTCAGTGTTAGATAGCCCATTTATTGAGGAAGGTTATAGGTAAATATCATCACGCTATGACAAATAGGAGCGGAGCAGTCAGTGAAAATGTGACGCAGACGAAGTTGCGCGGGTCAGTTAGTATTATATACAATCCGCACTCTCATACATGCTAAATACTACACAATATATTATTATAAATGCGAATTTAAATATATCTATCCGTCTCAAGCCTTAACTCTTCACTCTTCAAGGTTTAAACCCTTAACAGCTAACTTAATTTGGTTGGAACTTGGCACAAGGGTAGACCATGCTCAAGATTAGGAAATTGTATACCTACTTTTATCTTGGGAGTGTGTTTCGTTACGATAATTTCTTACTTTCAGACAGAATCACAGAATTGCTTAATTACGTAGATGACATTGAAAAACTCATCGTATCTCATATTTTTGTTAGCAAAAAAACCAACAATCTGTACCATTAAATACAACAAACTACTCATAATAAGCTTAAAGAACATCTACCTAACAAAATCGTTATCAGGTAGTCTTTTATCGAGACGTCTTCAAGACGAATTTATACTCGACGTAGCTCAAAGCGCGATTGGACTGAACGGAATAATATTTTCCTCCCTTGTATAGATTATTGACAGTAGTTTTAAAAGTGGATTTACATACAGATCTCGGGAAAAGAAATATAAAGTGGTTCTTGTTATGCACAAAGGGAAGCGTTCTTTTAGTTTGTATTATTAATAAGTCATTCTGAATGTTTTTTCTAACTTGTGCTGACGGTAACAAAGAAGACTGTTAGGTATATGTTAGAAGCCAATGTTTATCTGTGTTAATTTGTGATTTCATAACTCTCTAATGGCTTAACCGATTTCATAGTGCTTAGGATTTCATACTTTTTTAACCATTTTCAAACCCTATCATAAATTCTTGCACTTCTTCTGCACCAACCAACTATGACGCGTTATACGTTGTGAAAAAGGGACGACGTCATCCGAAAGAGAACCAAAGTTGTCGACATAGCTCACAGAATAAGCAAGCTGAAATGGAAATGGGCCGGCCATATTAGTCATAGAACCGATGACCTTAGAGGAAGACGAGTTTTTGAGTGGAGACCGCGAATCTGCAAACGTAAGGCAGGACGCCTTCAGGCTAGGTGGAGCGATGATGTTCGTAGTGTGGCTGGTAGCAGCTAGATGAGAGTCGCCGCAGATCGAGTTAAAACGGCGTGTACTTGCGGAGGCCTATGTTCAGCAGTGGACTGTTGATGATGATGATGAAAAGGGATAGCACTATTCGTTGTTTAGCCTCATCTCTCTCTCTCAATGGAATATCGATGGTATTGGCGCAAATTAGCCTTTGATCTTGTCTTCATATTTGCCAAACAACGGTTCCAAAACACAAATTCATGATTCTCCAATCTCCGTACCGTTTTAAAAATGAAAACTTCCATTCAACAACCAAAGCAACAGTTCCCGTCCGAAAACTAAAATAGGCTTCCAAACTGTGAACCCCATTCTACATGTTAAAGGGAAGGGAAATAAAAGTGTAAGAGCGAATGCAAAGCCGTGCATCAACTGTTCACTATGCAGTGCAAGTTGCAGGAGTCAAGTGAAACAATTGCCGCGTCCCTACGGGCAATCTGTGTCTGCCATAGAGCATAGAACGGCATCATCGACTGTAGACAACACAGAGGAATGGACTGAAGGTTTCCTGCTGTGAAGTGAATACGGTCAGAGAATGAGTGAGGCACAGCGAACTTGCGACAATTTTTGCCTTTTTCTAAAATTTGATTAGGGCTTCGTCATAGATTTGTTGTAATTTTTTGTCACTAGGACCTATAGTAAATAAACAGGTACTGCCAATAGACTCGTTTTACAAACCAAGCATGTCAACATTTTACGGCGCGCGGCAAATATGACAATAGCTATCACAATCGCATCTTGTACTGTGATAAACATTGAGCAGAAACTAATACTGAAACAATTTTAGTTGTTTTTGAATTAATATTGTTTTTACCACTTTGTTTTGTTTGATGTGTAACAATGTGTGTTCTAAATAAATGTATTTTCTACCTTTCAATAATATAGACAATGGTGTCTCTAGGTCTTCCGTACTCTATGCTTTCTACAGTAGCTTGGAATGTTTAAACTAAACGGCTCAGCGGAGTTTTTGATCGGCCTTGTTCTTGTGCCTATGTAGAAAGCATGTTTAGGATGGTACTTTTCTATTTATTTACTTTTAGGTCTGTGTTTCGCCTGATGTTATGGTGATATGTAGCCATATCACATTTAAGTACAATGTGCCCGAAGCACAATGTCGTGACGCATTTTTATTTTAATATTTTAGTTTTAGGTGTAAATTTAGTTGGCATGGCTTTGGACATAAATCTCACTGAAATTATCAAGATTAACCTGTGTAATGTGTGTTTCTACCTCTTTAGTTTTTAAGTTAGCAAACATTGCGAAAGTATTGATATAGATAATGGAATACAAATGGAAAGTCAATCAATTTATGAACCGATCAACTAAGATAGTGTTAATTAAAGAGATCAAATACAATTAAAGTTAGACTAAACTTGAACGAACATCTTAGTTCGAGTTACATAGACTATCCAGACTTCTACATGAACGATTAAGACCAGTGTCCCTAGAGTAATCATTCAGTCTAGTTAAGTGAATGTTCAGTTCGTTCATTAGTTCAATCGTACGTTCACTGGACCGATCACTGTTCACTCGTGCGTTTACACTCCTTTCTTCAATTTTGCAATATTATTTTTATGCCGAGTGCGTTTATTTTTTTCTTTTTTGCATAAAGTTGGACGATATTATATTCAATCAGTGAAATCAGTGACTCCCAATAGACTTTTTATTATATATCAATGCTAAAATAACTGCGATATTTTTATTAAATTGTATTGGCATCAGAAAACGCTTTTTTTTATCTTAATGTACAAAATTTTTATATGCTCGAACTGAATGCAACAAGTCAACTTTCGGGGAAGAAAAAAATTGAAATTGTTTTTTTTTTGGATAGAACAACTATTGTACATAAATAATACTAACAAAATACGTATATAAATATTATAAAACAATAAAGTAATAAACATAATGTTTTGTAATGATCTTTCTGATAAAAAGAACACACAACAATTATGGCGAACACAAAACCAAGAATTTAAGTAGCCAATTCTTTGCCACAAAAAACAAAAAAAATGAGGGATTTTTTTTGTACATAGTCTTCGTTTCCACACAGCAAAAAAATATTATTTACCTTTCCTTATATAAATAGAACTACATACACAATGATTTGTCAACTTCAATATTCCTTTTCATCGTCCAAAACAAACAGTTAATAGAATTGACATTTAGGCACGAAAACCAATCGTGATATTGGCAACGAAGAATAATACTAATAATGGCTGGAGTCAAAGAAAATCATATTGAACTGGCAACTTTGTAAGAAGGAAACTTTCTTCAATATAACGAATTATTGGATCCTCCGAAGACGAATAATCATATCGGACTTTCCTTCGAATATATTTTTCGGGTCCCGAAAATTTCTCTTCCGGTGTGATTTGATTTTAGGGTTCCGGACCAAAGGGGTGACCAAAGGAACCCTATTACTAAGCCTCTGCTGTCCTGTCCGTTTATGCATTCGTCCGTCCCTTCGCCCGTTCGTCTTTTTTTTTACTATTGGTAGGCATACGTTTGACCTCTATCTCACCTGATGTTAAGCGATGATGCGGTCTAAGGTGGAGCGCGCTTGCCTAGAAGTAACCTATTCAGTCTTGACTTAAAGACTCCCAGGTTGCAGCTATCAGGAAACACAGACTCCGGCAAGGAATTCCACTCCTTAGCTGTAAGCACAATGAATGTATTCCAAAATCTTTTTGTGCGTATAGGTGGATATCCACCACGTACCGGTGGCGCATCACCGTACGTCTTGTGGTCCGATGGTGGTAAATAGGCTGTATCTCATGAACCGCTATAGGAAGACAGTCACAATTATCACAAAGTGTGTATGTCTATTTCCGCTATGACAACAAATCATCACCATCACCATATCAGCCGAAAGACGTCTACTGCTGGACATAGGGCTCCCCTAAGCGTCGCTACAAAGACCGATCCTGTGCGTCTCGCATCCATCGGCTACCCGCGACCTTCACCAGGTTATTGGTCCACTTTGCAGGAGGCCTACTAACGTTGCGTCTTCCAGTACGAGCAAATAATCCTACTACTAATATTATAAATACGAAAGTTTGTGTTACTCTTTCACGCAAATACTACCGAACCGATTACGATGAAATTTTGTTTGTAGGTAGCTGAAGACTCAGAATAACACATAGGCTACTTTTTATCTCGGAGTTCTCGAGGGATCGGGATTTACACGGGAATAACGAGAATATATACGTGGACGAAGTCGCGGGCGGTCTCTAGCAAATAATAAATTATAAGAGTGCGAGAAACGTGTTTTTTTTTTTCAGTATACACTACAGTACCCTTCGTGCGAAAGATCGTCTCGCACTTGGCCGGTTTTTTGTCCAAATTGAATGATATGCTTTGTATATAATGTTACCGCGTATTGAAATGTATTTGACCAATGTTTCCATCGTTTTGTCATCCGAACGCATTTTTGGGTCGTTGGTTCTATTCTGAGAGATTGGTTTGATATCAACTCTCGTGGGAGCATTTTTCAACGTCTGCCAATTTCTATGTGATTTTCGTTGCGTAATTTTGGTTGGTTAGGTATTATTGAAAAGGGACATTATTATAATCTTTTTTGTGTAGAGTTTTCGAAGGGATATCATCGGTGGTGCGTTCAATAAAGGGTATTACTAAAAATAATCAAATCAGACAAATATAAGTAAAATTAATATCTAATGTATCCAACTAAACTCCTTTTGAATCAAACATAACATCCAATCTTATTTCTTTTAACATTGTTTATCTATGTTACCGGCAAATTGCAAACTCCGTTAAATTATAATAAATCTATCATAATATCAGACGTTGCCTACGACTTTGTTCACGTATATGTCAGAAAATGGCACTTATGTAATAATACCGACCAGCCCTAGTGACATTTCGTCTTATTATATAAGATTATAATTACTCGATATATTTTAAAAACAACAAATCCTATCCAAATTCAACAGTTTCCAATACATTCGTGTGTTACAGAGAAAAATGAGTTTACTATTTCACGCAATATTTTACAATTTAACGGTGTCTGCAATTATACGGTGACATTTGCTAGGAATACCTTTGTATTCAATTCGACATCTAACTGGCATTAAACGATTACTTCAGTGAAATGTCAACAGCCTTCTTCCCGTGCAATTAGATAGCGCTGAATTAGGAAAACTAGGTTACTACTAGTTCAAAGTTCGCAACGTGGAATAGCTGTAATTTATCTAACTGCAAATTAATTTATATTAACGTGAAATACTAATTAACTAATTTGAAAGGTGGCTCTTTGTGAATAAGTTTGTACTTCCTACGCACGTTTATTCAACGTAGATTTAAGAAACTTCAAAATGTCGTCTTTCATTTTCAGTTTATTTTGGGAAAGTTATTATGAAATGTTAAACACTTCTTAGGTACAACATCGCATAATTACCGTTTTTAACCAGTAATATCTCTTGGTTATTTCTAAATAAGGAGATTAACACACTGCCACGCACCGTAGCGCGTGAATGGGAGTTCTAACGTTGCTTGTAAGTATCTCCGTTTGTATAGAAAACACGCATAGTTCAACACACTGACAATGCATCCACGCGCGTTCATGCAGATAACGCGCCTACAAGCGGAGAAACATACGCACACGCGCTTAGGTGCGGGGCTAGACGCAAGATATGGCACACCAAGTCTCGTAGTGCCGTGCGTAATCATGTATGGGCTTGACGTGTGTTTGTACAAAAACCAAACAGTTAGTATAACTGCAGCATCTTGAATGAGTTCCACACTAATAAAGTGACAGACGCGAAGCTCTGCACTGCACTATCACCACAACGAAAGGCATTGAATGAAATGAGTCAGAGCCACCGGAAATCCACAAAACGCACCTACGCGCGTGAGTGCGTAAAAAACCCGCACGATGATGCAAATCTGCACACCGCAAGTACGCGCGTAAGTGCATTGACACGCAACATATGCGTGGCAGTGTGCTGGCCCGCCTTAAAGGACATTGCTTCAATTTTAATATCCTTTTGGTGGTCACCAAAACGATGTATGTATGATTACCCCGTAACTACTGTCAAAGATCTATGAATTACAGCCGGTACCAACGGCTTACAGAGACTGTCACACATTCACAGACCGACCTCGGGAATACGACCACATGTCGGAGTTACGGACCAATTATTTGAAGTGGCTGCCGTTTCAGCGTCGGTGAGATATCCATATCTTATGCCTTTCTATACTATTCTTCACAATCCCAATTTAGAGGGGTAAACCATGTCAAACTACCCCTTCTCTTTTCCTTCGTACTACGCGTCAGACGGGTGGCTCCTTCTCTGTTACTGCAGTGCGTCTCGCTCCCACACTGCATACGTGACAGCCCTTCTCTTGACGTCTTCAAGAGGAAAGTTAAAGAGCATTTCCTTTCAGTTTTGACGTAATATTCGTATTTATGTTTGTGTATAATATTTATAGATATGTTTGTAGGTTTATTTATTTATAAAATATGTAATAATGTGCACTGGATCCTATCCTCCATTGCCACCTTTCTCTATCACTCAAAAGTTGCTGGGAGAAAACTCATTTCAGAGCTATGCTCGCTTTTGTACATGAACTTTCCCATCACTTTATATTATAATATTTAAGCTGTTTTGGTGTACAACAAAGAATTAAAATTAATAATTAGGGTTGCTTAACTATAGAAATCGACTCTTGCTTCTATTAACCCACGAACTCTTTTAAATATATACATTAATAAACTCATGGTTTTTAGGTCAACATTACAAACAACACGTAATAGACATAACTCGCACGCACACATAAGTCACCCGCTCATAATTAACTTCGAACGTTTGAAAGCAATAAATATACTGAAAGTCGAAATCTCGTTATGAGGGCTGAAACAACACTGTGTTGGGGCTACAAAGTACGCGTTATAGGCGCAAACAAACATCCACAAATTTTATAAATAACTACCTTTTGTCCGCGACTTCGTACGCGCCTAGGGTTGCCAGGTCTTAGTACCGAAAAGCCGGACAGACCAGCCATTTTATCCGGACATTTGGTAAAGTTATAAAAAGACCGGACACTTATAATTTTTTTAGTCTTAATTTAACACAAGTTTTAGGTAAAACATGTTTTTTTGTTATCATAATAAAAATATTTAGGTTTAAGTTAAGTGAATCAGTTTTCTTTATTATTTATCATTCAATATTCATAACATTAATTTCAATGGAAAAGTGCTAGTCTGCTCGCTTGTGCTAGCGATACAAGGTGTTACGGGTGGAGCAGACACCAACACCAAAGGCCTAACAAATGCCAGAAAGGCTGGACACCCACACCGTCTAATTTGGCCGGACAAGCAACCAAAAAGCCTGTCTGTGTCCAGCTTTATCCGGACGCCTGGTAACACTATACGCGCCGATACCCGTATTTCCCGTTTTCGTAGGTATTTCGTAGAAAATCCTTTCTTAATGTTTTCCTACGGAGTGTAGGGAAGCCACACGCCATATTTAAGCTTTCTACGACCAGAAGTTTCGGCTGTGCGTTGTCTGTCCAACAGTCACCCAGTATTGGAAGAATTTTATACAAATTCGTGATTGGGTCAAAGTTTTTCACATTTTCGTGTAAAAAACTACTGAACGGATTTTGTGTAGATAGAATAGACATCGACCAGCTTACACATCTCAATTTAATATGCCATTGTGATTTTTTTTTCGTTCTTGGGTTTCGTTTCACAGTCAAAAGTTGTTCATAATGACAAGAACAATGACCCCCTTATTCTTTTTTTTTATACAATACAGGGAAACTCTTGGCCCAAATCTCACCTGATGGAAAGTAATGATTAGGCCGAAGATGGAAGCGAGTTTCACCCGGAATCCTCTTACACAGAGGAACTGGCTATCATTTTCACACTGCACTTTCACACTGATGTCAATCGCAAACTGTCAAAAAAGCCCTAATTTTCACACAATTTTGACACTTTGCGATTGAGATGCAAATACGATGCGACTATGAAAATCAGTGGAATTGGCCCTCTGATGTTGGACCATTATGCGTGAGCCATAGTGGCCGTCACTCCAACCAGCCAACCTCCCTTAAAAAACAAATCAGCTTTCCCGGCGTGTTCAGGACATCTGAGAGCGAATTCTGTAACCCCATTGTTTGCCTCCGAATTTCGGTGACGCCTTTGCACTCAAGAAGTACGTGCAGTACCGTTTCCTCCCTCTCCATGCATGCTCTACATAGAGGGCTGTCCGTAATATCCAGCGTGTGCAAGTTTTTATTCAGTGAACAGTGCCCGGTCCCCGTAACCATTCGCAGGCTGCCCCTATCTAGTCACAGAAGGCGCCTGGTCAGTCTCCTGTCCAGACAACCATGCGCGCAGCTGGACAAAAGGGAGTGGTACTCGAACCCATGTTCGGGTTCAACAAACACAGCATCAGATCCCCTCCTGGCCATCTCATAAGTCGCGTCATTTCCAAGTGATCCGTTGCGTCCTTTTATCCACTGCAGCGTCACATTGTTGCGGTTGGTTGACGTGTTCTAGTGCATTGTGGCATTCATCTATGAATTTGGAGGCAGTGTAATTCTTCTTCAGGGATCAATGACCCCCTTTTAACCGACTTCCAAAAAAGGAAGAGGTTCTCAATTCGGCGGGTATTTTTTTTGTATGTACATCGATTTTAGTTCGTAGCGGCAGACTTCACCATTGGTCCCGTTAATATTTAATTCATTTTGACTCTGTAGATTGAGCATTTCTGCTTATTTCAATTTCTGCAATTTCTCTTACGAAGAATTCGTCCTAACATCACCACTTATAAGTAAATAAAATAGATTTTTTTACAAAAAATTATAACCGACTTCCAAACAAAGTGTTTTGTTTGGAAGACAAAGGTGTTGAAACCAAAGAAACAAAACCAAAAAATATCGACTTCCGAAATTGCAGTTATTTTATACTTTGTAGTATTTTGTTTTCAGGCATTACGTATATTCTGTTAAACGTTGTATACAAGTTGGAACAGAAATAACGCAAAACATTAAAGGGTTCATTGTAGTCATCATCAAGAACAACATTTAATTAAGAAAAAAACCGGCCAAGTGCGAGTCGGACTCGCGCACCGAGGGTTCCGTACAAACCTGTAGGTATATTATATTTGCGCTGATTGTAATATACATCATATATTTTTTTTAGTTTTTTCATTCTCTTATTAATTTTAGAATTTACAGGGGAGGGGACACATTTTACCACTTTGGAAGTGTCTCTCGCGCAAACTATTCAGTTTAGAAAAAAATGATATTAGAAAACTCAATATCATTTTTGAAGACCCCTATCCATAAATACCCCACACGTACGGGTCTGACGAATATAGAAAAAAAAATTGAGTTCCAGTTCTAAGTATGGGGACCCCCAAAATTTATTGTTTTTTTTTTCTTTTTCTATATTTGTATTATAATCTTAAGCGGTTCGCAGAATACATCTACTTACCAAGTTTCAACAGCATAGCTCTTTATAGAAAAGTGGCTGTGACATACGGACGGACAGACAGACAGAAAGGCAGACAGACAGACATGACGAATCTATAAGGGTTCCGTTTTTGCCATTTGGCTACGGAACCCTAAAAAGCACAAAATAGCGACAAATAAGTAACTGTTCGGTACACTTTCAGTACTAATAAATGTATGCTAATAAGGTAACGTAGACAGCTGAGCAGCTAGGCAAACTCAACAACTGAAATTCAGGGTGAATTTCAGGGTTGGTCCCAACAAAAAAATAGTTGATTTAGAAGAGCTCAATGACCAATTCTCTGGTTTTATTTCTAGTACTGCCTTTATAAAAATTATAGCTAAAAGCTACTCACTGAAATCAATTTTAGAGGGCACATCCTGTCAAAAGGTATGGAACGAATAATCGAAGTGAGTGATTCTACGAAATAAACAATAGGTATAACTCGCGCACGATCAGAATGGGATGCGACCTTTTGGAACTGAGACGCGCCCGATCCGCCGGCCAGCCGTAGCGTCGGCAAAAGTTGCCAGCAGGTTTAAAAAGGCCACTTACCAGAATCAACCAGCAATTCATACTACCCGAAACTATTAAAGGATTTGTCCATTCTCCGCTTCGCATGGACACGATGCTCGAAGAGATACAAATAAATTAAAAATCATGTTTTGTTTTTTTCGCATATTTATTCAATACTTTTGTATCAACTTGCGCCTACGATGTGTATTTAATAAATAATTAAATTGTTTTATTCTTCGACATATTTACATTACTCGTCCTTCAGTGTTGCCAGTTTTAATTTTGTAAATAATTATTTACAAATCGATTCAAATTGTTATTTTTGAAGTTCAACTTAGTCCTCCTTATTTATCTATCTATACTTATAATAAATCTGTAGATAGGTCAATTCTGTACATGAAATATATTTCCAAAATAACAATCTATCAGGGAGTGATTAGGGATCGATACTGATGCCAAAAATGCAATCAGTGCAATTTTTGTCTGTCTGTCTGTCGGTCTGTCTGTCTGTCTGTCTGTCTGTCTGTCTGTCTGTCTGTATAACCGTTATAGAAACAAAAACTACTCGACGGATTTTAATGAAACTTGGTACAATTATTATTCATACTCCTGAGCAGGTTATAGTATACTTTTCATCACGCTACAATCAATAGGAGCAGAGCAGTGAAGGGAAATTTTGGGAAAACGGGAGAAGTTACTCCATTTTTTAAGCTTCCGTCGCTTGTGCAACCTTAATGGTGAAAGCTACACAGAAATCATGTATGACGGAAATGTTCTCCTTAAAATTATATAAAAAATATCCAACGACAGCATATGTCTATCATTTATGATTGACGAACAATAACACGTGTAACTCCCGATAGCTTAGCAGTTCGAAGCTTTCTGATTGTATTTGTCTATTCTTACGTATATAAAACTCTCAGTCGTCCCTAATTAACTTTAATAAAAGTTAACATTATTAACTATTCGAAATTTAGAACAAATATAGATTATAGTCTGGAATAGCACATAAGCTACTTTTCATCCCGGGAATATGTTCCCTAGGGATTACGCGGGCGAAGCCGCTGGCAGAAGCTAGTTCTCAAAATAAAATTGTTTTATTATAGCTGTTATTTGTAATCACTTACATTCATTCAAACATGTTTTGTCCACATAATTGGAAAACAAAAGTATCGAAGATGTTCGATGAATTTCGATTTTTAATGTACATAATATATTCGTACCTATAGCAAAACATTATTATTAAAAGGATTACAACCATGAAACACATCTGTATATTTACACAACCCTATGATAGATCTATGGAAATAACTAATTTATAATTAATTCAGAGTTTTTTCGCTAACGCTACTTGTCTTGAGAACTGTCATTTTCTATTTACTTTGATAAGGTTCCCTCCATTTCTGATCGCGCGCGGATTATACTCACATGATTACGAATTTAAATTTCGAACGAAATAATATTTTTTCTACACATTTGCTCATAAAATGCATTTACGAAGCCTGTACACTTTGTTCGAAAGTTCAAAATTACGGACCATACAATGGAGCGTGCGGTAAAGTAGGTACTCTCACCTAAGTACCTACTTTACCGCACGCTCCGATGTATGGCGCCGTGCGTTTTCTTTACGGTATTTTTTTAATGTCCCTAAACAATACAAGAATTCAATCCGTCTGCATCCGTCAGCCAAAAATGCTTCCGTCTGCGTCCGTTCCGGAATCGTTCCATACGCGTTTTTTTTTGCGAAGAACTTTTTGCTCAGAAGGTTTGTCGCACTTTAATATTGAAGAAAAAATTTGACAATAGATGTAGTTCTAATTACCCGACTGTTACACAATATGTTTTTTTCGAGTGTATATTTTATGTATGATGTCATTTCTTTGGCACACTGTAGCCTAACCCTGTGGCTTCATAGATTTTAGCGAAAGGTGTCGTTAGATTCGTCTAAATAGTGAGAATGATACTGGATAGGTATATAAAAATTTTAATATCTGAGCTATCGAGTGGGGTATCAATATAAAGGCTCGAGGAGACAATTTAAAAAATGTAACTTATTAAATAAATGATTTTGTCAAAAAAATCCGATTGGTACAATATATAATACACTTTACAATATAATATAATTCTACTAAAATGTTTCACGCAGACGCAAACGGAAGCGCGTTCTTATTTTAAAAACGCACACTAAGTATTCCAAACACACACTTCCCATTTGCAAATTCGCGCCATTTTCAATATTAGAAACGTCAAAGATAATTGCGACTTTTAATTATAATATTAATTAGAATATGTGTTCAAGCGAGGAATCAGATATAAATATGGAATCTACTCCACCTGACATCTTGAATCAGGCGCCAATTGCAGAAAATGGTCTCTTGCCGCCAAAATCGCGAGAACGCTATTTAATTAATAACAATATTTTTTTATAGATAATGAAAAAGTTTGTTTAATTATCTATTTATATAATTTGTCGAAAAACGTTGTATGACACACGAGCGGATATTGGTCTATAAAAACTCGTGACTATGGTAAACCCTCGACTTCGTCTCGGGCTTACATTTGTCTACTCGTTTGTAAAGACCAACTTACCGCTCTTGTATCATAAATAACTATTACAGTGGAGTGTATTATACTCCATTGTAAGGGTTTCTATTTTGTTACTCAAGGTTTCTGTATTTGATACAGCGTAATTTAGACAGCTGTCAATAATAACTCGTGCTCAATAATCAAATGAACATACATTTCAAATATGAATCACGAGTGATCCAAAGCAATAATTACAATTTTGGTACATTACTTTGAGTGATAGTTAAAACTTTTACCGTTCATATTGTACAAAGGTTCAGTCATTCTACTGATAAATAAAAATTCTTAAGAACTATGAAAGATTATTTTTAGTGTATTTTTTTCAGTTAATAAAAAAATTGGTTCCCCTAATACAATGCAAAAATTATCATGCAGAACTAATAAGTTTCAGACCAAGTATAAACAAACATGTACTTCACGACTGCATCGGCTAATTACAAAACAAGTTTTAATCAACTCAACTATTTTCTCCATACCTCGGTATAATGTTGGTAGTACCGGTGGATCGGTAGTGCCAACATTCCGCTAACTTCAGAACCCGACGAACCAACCAGCAGTATTTAATCAAACATTAACTGTAATTGTATTATGCTTGATTTATGTTTCTCTAGAACCTACAGTTCCCGTTGAAAAGTTAATCAACTAAAAGCCTTCTTTTAATTCTTGAATTAAGAAACGAGTTAATTTATGGAGATTTGAACAAGTTTTTTTTATATCTTAATTAGGGTAGTCGGAGTCACATTTTAGAATTCGAGTTCGAAATTCAATTTGTGGATTGTGTAACGTTTTTTTCTATCGGGGCTCTGAGAAATGAGTTTGAGATTGTTTTATTACAAAAGGAAAGCGAACTTTTAATTGCTTTTATTTTTAATCGTAGACAGGGTTTGAATTTACGAGTTTTGCATGTGCTACAATCTATTAGTAACAAAAACGTAAAAAAGTATTTATCAACCTCATCTTAAAATGAAACGCAAGCCAAAATTGTATATTTCATCCGACCAACAGCATCTTTGAAGTTAAAATACGTTCTAAATTATGACTGACCCAAATTCCTGGTCCAGAAACCCACTTATTACTGCGGTTAAAGCTAGTATTTAAAAATGGGAGAAAAATGGTTTGTATACCTTTCCCAGGCAGGTTTATCATACAATTTATAAATGTATTTTTTTAATAATATTTTTTACTTTTAAAACATTGTTTATAGAAAGTCATACGAAAAACCTTAATAAATGAAAAAATAAAATTGTATTTCATTTTTACAATTCGTTTACATATAACTTACCGGATAATAAAAATAACTTACCGGATATCCAACAAATGAGCAACGACACACCGAAACTCAACGTCCCCATCTTCACATATAAAGTCTCATCACTAATTCTTTAACACCACAACACTTCGAAAGCCAAACAATTCCGCGCTCACATTAGAACGGAGCCTCCATGACGTCACCATCCAGTATATCTTTACACCTGAAACAAAGAAAATAGATTTTAATTAACGGAGGGTTCGCCTACGTAAATTACATGAAATATCTTTCCAAAAGCCGGAACTACTTCGGATAAATATTTTAGGGCCATAAAATGTTTGTTCGAAATAGTTTATTAGTTATAAAAGGGACCTTAAATGTTTTATTTTATAACCGGGCAAGGTTGTGGGTTAGTTGGGATTCATTTTAGTGCCCAAAGCGTTATTTACTAGTTGAAATTAGTGAGCAATAAACTCGGAGCGAAAATTGCTTTCGGATGTTGCAACCTTTATTTTTTAGTGGCTTTGAGCACTGGGTCTTTGAGGGTTCTAATTAAGAGCTCTATAATATAATTTTAATATTAGTCTGCAGATACTAAAGCGTTTGAGTCTCTTCTTAAACCCAAGAGGTGGAAATACTGATGACCAACATTGATTAAGTTTTGCGTTTCGGATTTTAGAAACTTTAGATCTTGATATAATATCTAAGCTTCTAAACGATTGAATATTTATCTGTCGTATTTAGTTGAATCAAATCAAAGCATATTATATTTCCTGTTAATGTCGGGCTATCAAAATGATGAGACTTTTTGTACGTTCCAATTCGTAGATCTGAGGGCCGATTCTGCTAACTTTCGCATTCGCATGTCAATCGCAAACTGTCAAAAAAGCCTTAATTTTCATCATTTTTGACACATTGTAATTGAGATGCGAATGCGATGCGAATGTGCAGATTAGTAGAATTAGCACTCTGTCTGAAGAGATAGAAAGAAACTCCACGGACGCTTTTTAAAATCAGTACATAGATAGCCCATACACTGGTATTCAGACTTAAGGGTTTCTGACTACATATAACGACTGTCAAAGATCTACAATTGACAGCCAGAACCAACTGCTTCATGTTTTTTTTTTTTTTTTTTTATACAAAACGGGGAAACTCTTGGCCCAAATCTCAGCTGATGGAAAGTGATGATTAGGCCGAAGATGAAAGCGAGTTTCACCCGGAATCCTCTTACACAGAGGAACTGGCTATCATACCTCTAACTGCCGGAACACAACAATGCTGTTAACATTGTTGTTATGGCGACAGACTTAGACATGATGTGGTAGCTTGCCAGGCGGACTTAGAACAAGTCCTACCACCAACCAAACCGAGCAAAAAATTTGCCCCCGCTGGGAATCGAACCCGGGACCTCTGAGTCTGAATCAGGTGGTATAACCACTAGACCACGGAGGCGGTGAGTGTCACCTGTTTAGCACCACCCGGGGACCACGTGTAGGGATTCGCTGAAGGGTATTCTCCTACGGACGCGGGTGACTCGGCCCCCTAAAATATTTTCCATAGCGCGGACGATTTGGCATAGATGTAGAGTCTTAACGTGGTAGTTCAAAAGTTATTTTTAGCTGCTCTAGGCAATAGCATAAAAATGCATTATCCTAGAGCATTTTGTTCTTCATTTTTCACAATAGCCGTCTAGCAATTAGTCGTTAAATTTACATGTTTATACTAGTATTAACATACAGAAAGAGGTTTATATTAAGTGATTAGTATTAATATATTTCTTACTACTATGGGAACACTAATGACTAGTGTAAATTACTTTGTGATAATGCGGGGACGCTTTTTTTCTGAACTTATATCTTTCACTTTATTTGGGAAAATGTAACTTTGTTTGAAAACGACGAACTTGAATCATCACAGGATGGAGTAAAAAGGTTTTTTTTTTAAGTCATTATGTGAGAGGTTCGTATTCCTCCATGCGAAAACATACGACCACCATACATGGCTTATGAAGTAACTCTTAAAATAAGATGGCATAACAATGTAAATATCAAAAGTAACATGATATAATGTCGATATCAGCAAGGCAAATTGTAAACTTTCTTAGGACAAGAAACTTTTAAAGATAACATTAGTTATCACCAACGGCATTGAGCACGGCACGAGTACTATCGCTATATATTATAAAACAAAGTCCTCCGCCGCGTCTGTCTTTCTGTTCGCGATAAACTTAAAAAGAACTACACCGATTTTCATGCTGTTTTCACCAATAGATAGAGTGGTCTCGAAGAAGATTTGTACATAATTTGTCAAGCGGGCGAAGCCGCGAGCATCAGCTAGTGTACGATATATGCAATTTCATGTGGCACTTCGTAGACCCATTTGCTACGACGTAGCACTCCGTAGACACACTTGCTACGGCGTAGCAAAGGTGTAGACCGAGCTACGGCGTAGCCACCGAAAGTAAATGTCAGAGTTCGAATAATCTCTCAAATAGGTACTCACCTATTTTCTGTCGACCTTTTTTTGGTGAATAGCCTACTTTTTGTTTAATAATGTGGAGGTTGTTTTTTTTTTATGAAAATGAATAAAAGATCCAGAAAACGGAGCGGAAGCCAGAATATCGACTCTGGCATCAGATAGAGTGAACAGACTACTTCTGGGTAAGCTCGCTCCATCGTAGACTGTGTCTCTGTCATCTCTGACCTAGACTAGAATCAAGAGTAAACCCATCACAAATAAAAAAATTAATAAAAATAACCAAAAGGGAAATTTGCCATTATTCTAAAAGTTACAAAGGAGTCCATTTATCCAATGGACTCAACTAAACTGTCTTTTTGGCTCCAAATGACAGTTCTGAAACACTAAAGTTTGCTCGTTCCCGACTGGAGCTTAGATCCAAAAATAAACTGCCTCAGAAAATTAACAACTTCGATAAGTGAAATTAATATTAAACCGTGAATTAAGTTAACTGAAAATTAACGTTAAGTAATTAAAGAATTATTACACGTCTTATGTTCACGCTGTTTACTGAAGGAGGATTTATCTGTTAGTAGTTGTACGAGTATTTTGATTTTTGTTAGCGTAAGAGCAAAACAATTGATTTTATTTTTGTTAAACAGGGAGAAAAATCTTTTGTCTTATACATAAAACACCTGAGAAAAAATGGAGTATTTAGATTTTGCGATAGTGTTTGTCAACCACGGCAGTGTACACAAAATGGAACTGAAAAATTAGTAAACATTATCGAAAAACCAGTTAACGTACAGCAAACAGACACAAACATTGTATTCACATTCCTGCTGCCCAAATCCCAATGCATTTCAAAATCAAAATCAAAAGTCATTTATTCAAATAAGGCTGAGTGCCAGCACTTTTTGAACGTCAACGTTTACAAGAAGACCCAAAAACCCGCCCGTCGCCACTTCCTAGTGTTTTAGCTGGGAAGAATAAGTGGCCAACAAACTCCCCAGCAACACATCTGTCTGTTGCGATAGAAGAAATTGCATTTATACAATAGTATGCAAAGTATTATTACAAAGAAAAATAATAAAACATGGGTAACACATACAACCAAAAAACTAAAATAATTCCACACTTGTAAGCTAGCACACTTCTTTATGCCATCGTAATCAGACAACTGAAGCTTATAAAGTACCAAGACACCATCCAGACACCAAGGGCGTGCCCGGCTACATGTGCAGGGGTAAATCTAATAATATATCTGTGACTCAACACAGGTACTCAGGATATAATAACATTGTAAATAACAATGTTATTATATCCTGAGTACCTGTGTGTACATAAATGGTTAAATAAATAAATAAATTGTAAATAACAATATTGTCTAAGTCACCAACCGTTGAATCACATGTTGCAATACACACAATTAAAACAAAAAAACATTGCACTGAGAGTATTATGTAAATACATAAAAAAGAAAAAAAAATTGCCCTAAACGGACTTACAAATATATTATGAACTCGTAGAAACTGTCATAAGCTAACTATGAAGGAACATTAAAACGAAGAATATCTGGCGTTCAAAACTGCAACTAACTATTATTATCGTCTAAATAATTCTTGATTGAATAGTATGCCTTTGAACAAAGAAAAAATGTGGACTTCATCGGCCTTCATCTGTAAGCCTAGTAAGTTTAATTAAATTCTCATAAGCCTTTCCATTTTATGGTATCTCTTCGTTCTTAACCCAAATAGACATCTACATCCACACTCAAAAATTTCTACACAACTTGGTACTTACCCGCTACTAAGTGCCAAAGCACTTCCTCATAATTCCTAATATTAAAATCAGTAAAGCATCGCTCTAGTGTAATTTAGCAGCCGTGTAGAAGCCTCCAACATAAATGATTGATCACCCCCGCCCAAACAAGTGATAAAAAATGTACCCCTACTAACCTCCCGAGGAAATGTTACAGTATTGAAAGGAATCGCTCCAATTTAATGGTAAGTGATATTATCGATGTTTGTGGAGCTCAAAAAGCAAGATATAAGGGTTTTTATCATGATTTTAGTTTTTTACAGTTGTATAAAACTGAATAAAACAGACTCAGTGTGTGTTATCTAGGGTTACCAACTAGTAGTTAGAAGAAATAGATTTGCATTTTCCTGCTGTGAAATCAGCACTTCATACAGGATATATACACAAAAGACTAAGCCTCTTACGCACTAGTGGTTGAACCGTTTAGACGCTTCGCTTGAGCGGCCAGCGGTTGGAACAAAACTCAAGCATTTATTTCAATTAAACCATTTACAGGCACTTTTGAATTGTCAAGGTCAGTCAGTCCAAAAAGTTGAAGCTAATTGCACGTTCCAAAGCGTAGATCTCTATGGAGAAGAACGTGCAAGAAACTTCACGGACAATCTTTTAAAAATAATAAATTGTTGCACAAATTTTTGTTTACATCGGGTTGAAATCATACATACATGTGAGAAGGATGTAAAAGACGAGCAGGGTAAAAAGCGTCCGGAATAAAAGAGGAACAATTCAAAGAAATAACTAAAATCAACCATAGCAGTTCACGAACATGACACAACAATGTTAACAGCATTGTTGTGTTCCGGCAGTTAGAGGTATGATAGCCAGTTCCCCTGTGTAAGAGGCTTCCGAGTGAAACTTGCTATCATCTTCGGCCTAATCATCACTTTCCATCAGGTGAGATTTGGGCCAAGAGTTTCCCCGTTTCGCATAAAAAAAAAATAATAATAATGACGCATGCGCCAGCACCGTTCGGCTCAACCATTTTGAAGGGAGCCAAATGATCAAACGCATACGCCACCATCAGCTAAAGTTTAGAGTGAGCATGAAACTCCCAACTAAAACTGAAGTTGAAGTAAAGGTACACAGTACTCACACATATTTGTGGCGGTTAAGTGAGTACAATCATTAGCCGTTGCATATTCAACTAGAAAAGCGGTAAGCCGCGCCCACGGACAACCGCTAGTGTGTAGGAAGGCAAAGTGTACTTTTTATTTTTATGCAAACAGGCATTTTTAGTGGTTTTGAAAATAATTTATCGATTGCTGAACATGAATAATTTTCAATGAAGTTTAGTTTTTTTGCTCTATGCGAGAAGACTGAAACAGAGGAATGACAGGATTTCATTGAATTCAATTCAAAATCAGTGTTCAATTAATTTAGTATTATAGTGTTCTCTATTCTTTTGTAGAGGACTAGAGTGTATTATTAATAGTTATATTATTATTGATTTTCGAAATAGAGTATAAAACTGTATATGAGTCTGGCATGTTCCTAGTGTCTACTTGCCAGTAAGAAAAAAAAAACCATTAGGTACTCATTTAGCTGTTTAAAAATAAAAAGTTGTTAAAATGTGTTAGTTAACAGCACACAGTCAAACTAAAGTGATATTAAGTATAATTCTATAAACCTAGTTCGGTAGCAGATGCTAATATAGACACAATTAATGTGAGTATGTTTCTCAGACTAATTATAAGTAGCCTGTTAACAAATTGTGTGATCAGTACAACTTTCTGGTCTAATAAAGATTTTTTTTTCTTGGGTTCCCGGAGACCCAGTCCTTTGGTAGGCGTACGAGGTGCCGAAACCAACTTGCAGAGGCCCTGTTAGACATTTTAAATGTAATGGGGCAGCAACCGGCGATTATCCCTGTTTGCACTGTGAAAGTATTCCCAAAGACAATCCTCGGTTGGAGCAGTACAGACTATTGCAGAATATGGAAACAAAAGATGAAAAGCTATGGGTTTGGGTGGTTTAGTGGACTGATAATCGTTTATTAAAGAAGTATAGTAAAAATTAAAATTAAAATTTAAAAATATTACCGAGCTATGGTAAATGACAATTTCTAACAATTGTGCACGTTTTCGTTTTAAGTGCATATTGCAATAATTTGCCCGCATAGTCATTGAACGTAATTCGACTGAAATAGTAGTTGCATTTCACGAACTCGTGCATGAATGAAAGTTTTGTTAGGGACGTCATTGTGTCATGACGTGCTGTCACAATTTGCAACGACTATTTTTAGCCGAGGAGCTCGTGGCTAAATAATAACAGCCGCACTGGTCGATCTTCTGGTCTAAGAAACGCTTGCCAAGGTTGGTCTGTGGATGGGTGACCACCTTAACACACCGAGTTTCCTCCGTGCCTCGGAAAGCCCGTAAAGCCGTTGGTCCCGGCTGTCATTTGTAGATCTTTGGCAGTCGTTACGGATTGTCAGAAGCAAGTAAATCTGACTCCAGTCTGGCCAAGAAGTACCGTTTTACCCGGTTAATGGGTTTTGGAGGTCTGATAGTAGAAGCCGTTCCACGTAAAACACTGGTATTCAGCTGAATTCGGTTTGACTGGAAGCCGACCCCAATTTAGTTGGGAAAAGGCTAGGCAGATGATGATAGTTTTGATTTTAAACGATATGGAAAATTTGAAAAAGTGGTTAATGGAAGTTCATCACTGCATTTCCAATTTTTAAACAATTTTGTTTTTTTTTTTAAGTAGTACGCATATTTTTTGTACGAGTTTACACGTTTTAATAACCAAAACGAACACTGCCATCAGTCGGGATTGGCGAAATTTGGTAAAATTTATGATTTTATGTTTGTTTTAATTAGAGATGGGTTTGTTGACTCTAGTCTACGTTAGAGATGACAGAAACAAAGTCTACGATGGAGTGAGCTTACCCAGAAGGAAACGTTTCTAATTCAATAAGTGACAATAAAGTTCATGCACAAAGGTGAGCCAAACAAGTTGGGTTTACCTGAAGTTTTTCATTGCGGAATGCAATATTCTTAATTTTTTTTATTGAAGACATCAAGGGAAGGGCTGTCTCGTAGAGAGTGTGGGTAAAAGTTTTCCAGAGACGCACTGCAGTACCAGAGAAAGAGCCGCTGGAAGATAACAGCGGCTATTAGTGTGACATGCAGTACGCAAGAGAAGGGAACGATAAAAATTTTAATATCGGTTTATCATGAGACCTTGTTCGAGTATTTTCGAGCCAAATCGTGTATGTATCAGTAATGTTGTGTTACATAATATTCTTTCTTATTAATTGTTGCCGCATTTCCAAAATAACCCGGTTGTTTTCATATTTACAATTCGTGTTACCTTTAATTAGCCACACAAAGAGCAAGCAAACATATTTGTTATATATTTCCGTACTTGTGGTAGTTTGAAACTATGATAAATCGAAACTGTGTTCGTATATACCAAACATATGACAAGTAAAACAGCGTAAAAGCAACCTCATTTCGATAAAATAGGAACCGAATATTTTCCCCTCAACAAACAAAACACTAAGGAAACCTGACGACTACATCACTTTCATCACTCAATAAAGATAATAACTACTAAAACCCGGTCTCATCGTGACATAAACCTTATTGTTTACCTCCAAATCGATCGGTTAACGGGTAATAAAAGGCAACAACTACCCATTTACTACCCAGATCTACATTCCGGGTATCGCTACAAACCTTATAATGTAGCCGCGCCACCGGCCACTTGACAAAGAGTCCTGCGACTCGAACGTCGACAATAAAGCAACCGATATTGAGTCCACACAATGCCCGGGTCGGGCATAAAAACCGGGTATAAACCGGTCATAATGCTTGGGAAAGTTAATTAAATAGGTCTGTTAGCTGGCACGACATTTTTCAATCGTTCTCTGCGTGGTGGCTGAATGCGGACTGTGTGATTGTGGACCAATGCGGTTTTCTTTAGTTATTTGGACATGGTTGACTTTTCTATTTAAACAGAGTGCCTATTCCATATATTGCCTATTCTATATATGCCTATTCTATTCCATGCCTATTTTATATATTTTTTAAATTTCATTCACATTCCTATGTCGATGGGAAAATTGCAGAAAAGATGCGAATGCTAATGTTGCTTAAAGGTTAGTAGAATTGGCCCTCAGGTTTAATGTAGTTTTCTAAATATTAAACGAGCGTGGATATGCATAGAACCGTTCGATTAGGTGACCATTTGAGGGAACTTGTGTTAAGCTGAGAAGTTCTTTCGACCCGAAACAGAAACCAACACGTGCTTACATGTGCCAAGTAGTGGGAACTATATTATCTCTCGGCCTTAGGAAATTGGTGGCTAGAAAAAAACACAAGTAGAAAGTCTATCTCCACTATGGTGTATTTAACCTTTCCAATTGTGATTGGACTCTCGAACGTCCACATATGGGTTGCATAATTTAAGTGAACAAGAGTACTACCCTTTCCGCTCAGCTTAACATCACTATAGCGATTCAGATCAACTGACAATACCCACTAAAGACAAAAAGCAACCAACAATTGAACTTTTAAATTCTCCGACAAATGGACGGATAATTAAAATCCGTTTGACATCGATTCTTATAGCCCGCGGGATTGCTCGGCCAGTCTCATCGAAAGTATGAGAGCAATAATATTTTTTATACGGAATCTTCAACTTTATTGGGGTGATTAAAAGCTTTAGAGCTGTTCCGTCTCGCGATAGACCGAACAAGAACATCGGGACCGTTTAAATGACATTTAGATTTTATCATTTAGGAGTGAAATGGTTAGATTTTTTGTAAGAAACATCTGTTACAAGGAGGAAGAGACAATAACAGCCGCACTGGTTGGTTTTCTTGGTAGTAACGCTTGCCGAGGTCGGTCTTCTGGAATATGTGATGAATTTTCATCCTCATGTTTCGGTTCATGTTGGCACACGTTCCTTTCTTTATCAGTCTTTATGGATAGTCAGAAGCCAGAAGATCTAACACCAGCCTTGCCAGGAGGTATCGTGTTACTCAGATACTGTTTTGTGGAGACCACACTCAAGAGCGAGTTGGACTCGCGCACCGAGGGTTTTGTACCGGGTTTATATAGCGATTGATATGAATATGGATAATAATATTGATGTTTGAACTAAAACTCTTGTATATATAATAACATGCCTGTTATATGATTTCTGTGCATGTTTATACAAAGGACAAGCTTACGTAAAAAGGTTACATGTAGTACCTATTTTCTTGGGAAAATTTCTCTTGTTTGTATTTCCAAGAATCAGGCACTAGCTTGAACTACAAGTTCATTTGGCCGTGAAAAGCTACCGTAAACACACTACAAATTGTGTTTGAAATTGGAAAAGTTACGTTCAAAATATAACGTTGCTAGTAGATACTACCCAAAAATGAGTTATCACAGCTAAAGATGTAGCTGTGAAGATAAGTATTGAAAGGGTGACAAAAGGTACCCAATTTAATAAGAATCAATAACCGTTTCTCGATTCCCTCCCTTTTTCTTCTCCCACTTACAATCACTAAAAGCGCATTCCCAAAAAATGCCAGCTACCTACTTTCAAGACCTTTTAACGGGTACCCTTCAAAGCTTTGATGCAACTTCATTAAGAGCTTCCTAAACTAGAGTAAATTGGTAGAGAGCACCCCTCTATGTTTTATAAAAGCTGAATAGAGCGGTCATGAATGTCACACCCCTATTGACCAACTCTTTCCTGAACTTCATTACATCTTGCTCTTTTAAATCTTTTTAAAAAGACGGGTACTCATTTGGGTGGGAAGTCAGAATAAAAGGGACGTTTTAATTAAAAACTGTGCCGGTGGTTGTCGCGGTATTAAGGTGACTGATGAGCGCGAAGCTAAGTTATAATATTTTAGAAGCTAATATGAGCGGAGTTGGCCCATAACCTGACTTACGTGTCGCAGGTTATGGGTTCAGACCTAGCCAGGCACTTTGACTTGTGTGATTTATTCATGACAAAGGCTCTCAAAATTATGAACCAGAAAAAAGCATGACTAGAAGATGTGGCATCGTCTAATCTGCTCTTGAAACGAAACGTTATATGCTTATTTATTATTTATTTCTTTATTATTTATTATATACTTTATTGTACACCAAAAATTAAATACAAAAGTAAACTTAAAACTAAAACACATACAATGGGCGGCCTCATCGCATTTCGCGATCTCTTCCTGCTTACTGTGTTTTAGACATTTAATAAAGGTGAACCGTGGCAAAATTCTTAGATTTACAAAGCAATTTTTCTTAAAATAACAGTCGTACTATAATTACATTGCTTTTATTGAATAGTAAAACTGTCTGACACAGTAATAAAACAAAGTCACAAAACAGGGCATTTCCGACTTTGTAATGTTATAGCAATTTTATTTTACGTACTCCCCTTTCAAACTGGCGATAGTAAGATAGCAGTAACACTTGAGCATTTAAGTACAGCAGTTACTGTCAGGCGAGTCGGAAGTATTAGCAGTGGCTTTATTATTGTGACTATGATTTTATTATGCTTGGATTAACAGATCTCATTTGAAGTTTGGTGGATGAAGTAAAATCGGTCAAGTGCGAGTCGGACTCTCACACAAGGGCCGTCCATCGAAAAGAACATGTTTCTTGTATTAGAGTAACCGTTAATATTTAATTTACTCAAATAATTGTATGTTTCATATTATTGGCGTACTGAAACGTGTAGGTAAAACATAAACATACCTATCTATATAAATATAAAACAAACCGAATAAAATGGCTTTAAATAAGTATAAAATATCTACAACAATCAAATGATCAAATATTTTCTACAATTGTACCCATTTCACGCATCCGTGCCAAAAAACCACCCACAGTCAAATTGTTAGGAAACCCATTCTTTACCGTACGAACAATATCGCCCATCTGTACGAACCATATTGTATCCTATACGCGTAAAATACACAAATATTTTACTTTCCTATTCAACACTTTTCCGCTGTTTCTTCAGAGTTTTTCTCTTTATATAATTTGATATCACCGCGGGCAAGGCCAAAGGTCCCCTACATTACATAAAACTACGCACACTGTAATAGTATTTGGTGTTTCTTATATTTATGTATCAGTGTGGACGTGACAGACCTGCAAACGTTATCTTAAGTACAATAGAGCCTCTTTTTTCCAACACACTTCTACGGGCAAAGATTGAAGTAATGAACGTAGGCGTTAGAAGAAAAGACTTTTCGGTAGTTTAATCACCGGTCCCAAAAGCGTCACTTTCCAAGAAGTCTATTTAGCAGAACTTATCTCAAACTTCGATAATCTAGAAAGATTTTAATAAATACAGGGCAAAATTCGCAGCAATATTCCCTCAGTAAATGAAACGCGATTACACACTACACTTCATTACAAAAGAACAATGTACATGTACAAAAATAAAACAGCGAAAATTGTTCCCAGACGTCAGCGGCGGACAATCGGACGGGGCGTTATCGCGGCGAAATTCGCACAAAATTCTCGCCTCAATTCGCTGTTTTCCGCCTTCTATGTGTATAATTCGGCGTGCACCTGCGAGCTGAGCGCTCCAGGCTACGCGATTGCCACTGACACTATCTACCTGTGTTCAGTTTAAATGCACCACCAGAATTGTTCTTGATTCTTTTGTTTATATTTTTATTTTTGGGTGACGTTAATGTGGCCGCAAGTGTACCTTCGGCGTTGTTTGCAAAAAATGTTTATTGTACTAGTTTAATTTTTACGATAAGTAGAAATCTCTTACACTTTGGGGATTGGAGTTCAAAGAACGTGTTTATGTTTGTGTGCCAGTTTGCCAAATAGGTTACTGTGCTTTACAAAACGATTTGCTGGGAGAAATTTACATAATAATGTGTACGTTTGAGTTCGTTTTGTCCAATATAAATTATTAAACGAGGTTTATGGCAGCGAATTTAGACGGTACATAACCTTCCTCCTGTTTGTTGATTAGGTCATTGCCTTCAACTGTACAACTTCTGCTTTTCGAGTCGATGATGACCTTTAAAAAATTGTGCCCAGTAGGTGGGCAGGTTTATAGCGGCATCAGAGAAATTCATTAGGTCCTAAATGGTTGGGTTTATCACCATCAACACTATAGAACGCTCCGTCAATAAACCTTTAGGACTCCTCCGCTGTACTCTTCTGATTAATTTCGTTGCGGGATCCAAGACAGTTGAATCGTTTCTCCGGGACTCGTCGGGTTTCATTAACTCGGTGTTTTTCTGGCGGTCGCCACTGTTGATTCAGGCTTTCAGGAGTTGCAGTGGTTGGGAATGTGTAGAGGGCATGTCCCAAAAAAAAAAAACCTTTAGGATCAAAAGTACTGGAATCAAAAGTAGCTCACAATTTAGGACCCATTAGTTTCAATGTTAATATATATAATCCGTGGTGCTTGGCAACTGGGCTTCACCCAGTTGTATATGTCCCTTGGTGCCTATTGGCCTAGCTCTGATCTGTCTCCTGCTTGATATGGAGGGAAGTGGAAATTACATTTATTTTTCATACTCCTCCGCTATACTCTTCTGATTAATTTCGTTGCGGGATCCAAGACAGTTGAATCGTTTCTCCGGGACTCGTCGGGTTTCATTAACTCGGCGTTTTTCTGGTGGTCGCCACTTTTGATTCTGGCTTTCAGAAGTTGCAGTGGTTGAGAATGTGGGCGGGCTTGTCCCAAAAAAACCTTTAAGATGAGAAATCATCAAATGTCTCCTTTCGCTCTCGACGGAGTCACAACGGGAGGATTGTTAGAGTCTTAGTGACTAAAACCCATCCGTGTTCTTCCTACTGCCCATTGCGTTCCAGGGGCTCCGCAACTCCTTCGAACAAAATCTGCAACCCTGGTCCTACAGTATACGTAGTATGCGCAACACCCAATCTAATCAAATCAATACATTTAAAGTGACTTCCCTACCTCCAGCTGCCCTTAACAAAGCTGCTATAAATCAAAACTATACAGCCCGTCTATTTTATTAGAGGGCCGTTTGAAACAAATAATACGTCACTTGCGCGCGATAACACGGTACCTGCCCCGATTCACAAGATCGCATCTGAAATTGCCAGCAAGATTTATAGTCCATTGTTTGTACCGTGTTTTGATTTGTTTCTATGTCGTAAATTCATGAATGGGTAAAATTGGCCTGACATTTTCGTAAAGATAAGTTTGTAAGAAAAGAAAGAGTGTGATTTGGTGATTGATTGCAAATGTTTCTTTTACTTTGTTGGCTGCATTGGCAAGTGATTGTATTGGCATATTGGCTGTGTAGTTCGTATTGAGTTATTGTATGGCAGCGAGTGGGTTGTAGTTAGTTATTTAGTTGGGTTGTTACGCGATGTTATTTTTGGGACCGGTTGTCATGCCGATAGCGATGTTGACTGATACGGGGAGTAAAAAGCCAACCCGCCTGACAACCGTTTGTTTCTATGATATAGTCCAAAGGTCAAGAACATGTCACACAAGCTTTTGCTCGCGACTTCGTACGTGCATATACGGTTTTTTTTTTCCGTTCCCATAGGAATTTAGAAAAATCTTCTTCTAGTGCTCCTGTACACTCAAGGAACCTACTTGCTAAATTTTGGCTTTCTACAACCGGTAGTTTCGGCTGTATGTTGTCTATCAATAACTTGTCAGTTTTATACTTTAGGATTGAGAGTATATACATCATCATCTGCCTAGCCTTTTCCCAACTACATTGGGGTCGGTTTCCAGTCAAACCGGATTCAGCTGTATATTAGTGTTTTACATGGAGCGTCTGCCTACCAGACCTCCACAATCCATTAACTGGGTAACACGGTATTTCTTGGCAAGACTGGAGTCAGATTTACTGGCTTCTGACAGTCCGTAACGACTGCCAAAGATCTACAAATGACAGCCGGGACCAACGACTTAACGTACTTTCCGAGACACGGAGGAAACTCGATATGTTAAGATGGTCACCCATCCACAGACCAACCTTGGAAAGCGTTGCTTAACCTTGAAGATTCCGCGACGAGCTCCTTATTGAGAGTATATTATATGATATATCTAAATTTATTTGGTAATGCTGGGCGCGTGAAAATCTCATGACAAAATGTGGTGGTTATTACCACCTTCGAAGTTAAGAAACATTTCAGCTTCATAATATTAAGTATAGATAAGTACAGACAGATTTAGTATACACAGCGTGTAACAGAATAAATTTAATACCTCTTAAGAGGTCATTGTACTCCTTCTTATATGAACAACTTTCACTATGGGAACAAAACTGAAATCGCGAAAAAAAATTTTATGGATCAGATTGTAGGCTGTGAAAAAGTCGAATGAAAGTAGATTGCATGTGGCGGAGATCATGAAAATGTTGAGGTGGACGTGTAGAGTAACGAGAATGAATAAAGTGAGAAATGATGACATAAGAGGTAGTTTAAAAGTGGCGCCAGGGACGGAAAAGTTAAAAGGGAATCGCTCATGTGAAGAGGTATGACACAGAGGAGAAACGCATTTAACTATTTATATATATATATATACCTATTTTTATTTTTTTATTTTTTTTGATTAATTTTTATTGATTATTTTAATTATTGCAACATTTTCATTTTTTTTATTACCTCATTGATTTTGTTGACTCTCTGCACGTGTTGGTTTTTACTGTGAGTGCAGAGAGTAATTGAATTGAAATAAAATAAAATAAAAATAAATAAATAAAACTAAAAGAGTAATGAACATAAATGTGGATGGATGGAGAGGGAGAGGAAGGTCAAAGAAAAGATGGATGAATTGTGTGAGGAGCGATATTAAAGAAAATGGATTTAGTGATAGTTGATCACTCCGCCGGCAGAGTAGAAGAAAAAAACGTGTTGGGTAAACCCCAAGTAACTTGGGAAAAGGGCAGGAAGATGATGATGATGTGCGCGAAACTTCACAAAATGTACTGAACGGCAGACTTTTTTTTTTCGCAATTTTTTTATTGATCCCATTGTCAAAGTTGTTCATAAAGATGATTTTAATAAGGTATTAAGTTTTACAGCGTATTACGCGCGTTTCAGTTTATATTAGGCTCAACGCGTACCTCTGGTACTTCAGGTACGCACGAGTGTCGTGAACACTCCATCTGGACAGGCTCTTATACATTGTATAGTTTAGATCATACGTAGTGAAACATTTTATATCCTTACAACAAGCTCTAAACTTACATTTTAAAGCAGATAAGTAAGCTGCAATAGTTCTAAAGTCGTAACAGAAAATAAACTTTTAAAGGTGCAGATTATAAACAGGAGTACTTGAGACGACACAAAGTCAGGAATGGAAGGCGCCGACCGTCTCAAGATAAAATGTTGGAAGATGAAATATGGCGGGCACTACTTGAAAATTTGCTGAATTATTGCGCAGACTTAGCCATGTTTCTCGTATTGTTATACTGTTTAATGGAGGGGTCTTGGCGTAATGGTTTAGGAAGATATGACTGACGAGTTGTTTTATATTTATTAAGTTCAGGTTTTTGAAGGCCTAGCTATTGGGAATATTTTTGTTCTGTTTGTGGTGGGTTTTTTTACTATATTCAACAAGATTTAATTATTAAATATTTATATATATTGCCATCTCATCTTCCTAGCTCGTCGTGCTGTGTAAGCGGTTCTACCGCTTCGGCTGCTGAAAACCTCAAACGGCGAAAAAATAGTAGCTTATTGGCAACTATATTTTTGAGCCGTTTGGGTTTGAAACTCTTGGACCGTGGGGTCCGAGTACTCACGTCTAATTTAAAGACCTAACAAAACGCTTAGTTGACGCGACCCAAGGGCTGACTTTTACCTTGGACAGAGGATAAGCATTTCCATACAACGTGGTAATGCAGGCAGTCTTTTGGGCTCACTTCCAGCCGATAGCGATGGGGACGAATTTTTGACGCCATATTTTAGTTAGGAGTTTTATTTTCTATTCTAAGTGTAAATAGTTTGTCCTTTTTATTAAATGTATATTTTGTAATTAAATATCAAAATTTAGTGTAAACAATAAACAGAAATGCGATTTCATAAAATAACATGTTTTGTTGGACAATATCAATTGATTCGCTAATCGGGCTCTTCGAATGGTCTTCCTTTTATCATGAGTTTGTTCATGTAGATACCTAAATACCTCACTGATGTCCAAATTTTTGGTAAAATAGCAAGCCTTTAACGAATAAAATGACCGATGGTACAAAATCTAGACATCAGAGGGCCAATTATACTACTTTATAAGCAAAGCTCGCATTCAAATGTCAGTCGCAATCTGTCAAAAAACCGGCCAAGTTTGAGTCGGACTCGCACAATCTGAGAATATTTCAATTGTCTACCTATTGCGGTTCTTGAGATACAGTCCGCTGACAGACAGACGGATGGACGGATGGACAGCGAAGGCTTAGTAATAGGGTTCCGTTGGTTACCCTTTGGGTACGGAACCCTAATAAAGCCTCAACATTTTCACTTTTTTTTTTTAATTCTCTACTCCACTCTCTAAGGTTTTGTCTTTAAGATGTGGGTATCAGTACCCGTACCCTAAATAGAAGCTGATCTATTGTCCCATCAGTAACCACACAGAGTTCCCTATGCAAGCTTTAATAGCATACCGATGATAGCAGTTGTATAGCACAATGCCTCATTGTTGAATTATACATCGACACAGTATAGACAATAATCCCAATGAATTGATAGGGGTTATCCCCCATTAACACCCCCTTTATATGGGGTTCTGTGGTGAATGCGAATGTTCGCATTATATTTGAAAACAGTAGACAATCTCATGTTGATATTATCACGATGGTAAACTATTTCGGGAAGTAGAGATTCTTCGTTAAGATTTAATTAATGCAATTAAAACTTAATGATGGACCTTGAATGTGAAATGAAAATTCTTCGTAATGAAATCCCCAAAATGTCCTTCATTAAAGTGCAAACGTCTATGAGGACTAATCCTAAGTACCTCTTTTTGATCCGTGTGTTGTTTTTGAGAATGAACAAAACTTCTGTACAAAAAAAAATTACCGACATCCAAACAAAATATCTTTAACTAATTGACCCGCGCCATTTCGTCTGCGTTTTCCATTATTGCTCCGTTCCTTTTGTCTTAGCGTGATGATATAGCCTATAACCTTCTTCGATAAATGGGCTATCTAACACTGAAATAATTTTTCAAATCGCACCAGTAGTTCCTGAGATTAGCGTTCAACCAAACAAACTCTTCTGCTTTATAATATTGGTATAGAATTCGGAAGTCGGTGTTTTTTGTTTTTTTTTTTTGCTTGGTATTTTAACACCAACTTTCGAAATGAAAATGATTTCATAATTTGTAGTGTTTCGTTTGGAAATTCATTACATTTGGTTTGTGAAAAAGTTTTTAATTTTTTACTCTTAAGTGGTGAAACTTGGAGGACGTTATCGTCTACGCAGAAATTAAAATAAACAAAAATGCTTATAAAATAAAAACTACTATGCCAAACCTGATCAATTTTTACGGGACCCAGCGGCAAGTAAGCTGCATTGAACTAAAAAATAACCACAGGAATCAAATTAGAAACCTCGATGTAATCAGTGTACATACATTTAAAAAAATCCTCACCGAATTGACAACCTCCTCCTTTTTTGGACTTTTTTTACCAACGTTTCAGAAAGCCATCACTTGTTAGGGTTCCGTAGCCAAATGGCAAAAATGGAACCCTTATAGATTCGTCATATCTGTCCGTCTGTGTGTCTGTCTGTCTGTCTGTCCGTCCGTCCGTATGTCACAGCCACTTTTCTCCGAAACCTTAAGAACTATGCTGTTGAAATTTGCTATGTAGATGTATTTCGTGAACCGCATTAAGATTTTCACACAAAAATAGAAAAAAAAAACAATAAATTTTGGGGGTCCCCATACGTAGAACTGAAACTCATTTTTTTTTTTCATCGTACCCATACGTATGGATAGGTCTTTAAAAATGATATTGAGGTTTCTAAAATCATTTTATTCTAAACTGAACAGAGGGCCAATTCTACTAAATAACGTGTCATGCGAAAAACATGACATGCGAATGTGATTAGATTTTTAAGACACTGGAAAATGGTATTCTGCTAACATTATAATTCGTTCAATTCACAATCGCATCGCAGTATAATCACATTCTAGTCGCATAGCAGGCAAGTTTGTTTTCATTTACGAAAATAAATATGGTTTTGTGTTGGTTCAATACATGCAGATGATAATTATCAATAATTGTGATAATTTCCATTTTAGTAACGTAATTTTTTATAGAAATTGAAGTCCAATTTATCGGGCTTAGTTAAACTAATATTCACAATATTTTCGTTTTCCGATTATAATATTTTATATAGGTAAAACATTGAAACGACTTTCAAAGCAAACAATATTTGATTGGAAATATACCTACCTCAATTGGAACGTACTTGTAAATACGCCGCGCAGGCGTGGAGCGGATGATTTAAGACGTCAAAAAGAGACGTCATAAATGCTAGTCAAAATATTATATTTTGTTAGTAACTCTTATTTTCTGCTGAAATGTATTTCTGTATAGATGTATTGCATTATCAAAAGATGAAAGACCTTTTTTTGAAGTACTATATTAGCCATCACAGCACCTATCAGCGCGAGCGACTATATTATACCCATGGGTTGCATCATTTGGTATTCTGGAATAGAATCTGAGTATTTAGGGTAAATAGAAGCTCTCGGAACCTTAGTAAAAACTGTGTTTGTGTTTAAAGTGAAAGGATAACAGTAAAAACCATAAGAACTGATTGTGCCGTTATGATGCAGGCGGTCCTTCGTACTGCAATGAACCTAATCTACTCAGCTCGTTTGCTGATCACAACAGCAGTTTCATCGATATCCTGGCCCTACTGGCTGAAGCTTAAACACTGGATTTACAGACTTTACCGACTGTACGATACTACAATGTTATATTGTTTATTATAATTTACTACAATTCTAGTTTTTTATATAGAATGTTACAAATAAAAACATTGATTTAAGTTATCTTGTTATTTCCTTTTTGCATTATAAAGTCTTAGGTACATAGAAATTCTAAGTTGCCACTTGGCTACTACAGAAAGAAATTTAAAGTCGTAAATAATCTTATTATTCATATTTGCACTAAAGCCACTTCAGAACTTTAAAAAATCTATACCTAACATTGATACCTATTGTGAATGTAAATATGTACATGGGCGTATGATGTTTTAAATATTGCTAGGAAAGACAGAAACAAACGTAAAAGTAAAAGAAAAATTACAAAAACACTGATTATATAAGAGGGGTTTGAACTTAAGTCCAACAAAATGAAAGCCGGTTACCTAACCACGTAGGCTAACTCCATGGTTGACATTTGCATAAAATATGCGTTCTAGTTGGTAACCTTTAGTAAAACTATATACGTTTTATATCATGTCACAGCCAAACAGTAAAATCCGACTTATAAATGCATACAGACTATCTGGTCTTTAAAATGGAGATGGTAAACAGTTTTATTGAAGGCGGATCAGCTTCCAGCCGGATTATCACATTATTTAATGAGAAAGCCATAATTTTATGTAATTAATTTAGCGTGTCTTGAACCACCTTTGTAAGTCCGTGGTTAATCCTATACATTTAAGTAATTTGTGACTACCATAACAACAAAAAATTTAATACTGAGCGTTAAAAGATTAATATTGACCCGTTAAGGCGTCGAACTACTACAAAGCGCTAATACTTACACGATCGTCTCGTTAATTTTTGCGACAATCCCTATCGCGGCAAAGCAAACGCACCATCAGAGGACGCCATGTAGTATTTTCGAAGATTATTCGTATCACGATGACACCTTAGCGATTCGAACAGAAAATAGGTGTTTATTTAAAAAAATGTATCATTGAAATTAAACTACCACGTATTTAATTTGCAGCTATGTAATTACCATGTATGCAAATGTAGGTACTATCTTTTTTGATTTGAGATGGGTTTGCTCTTGACTCTAGTCGGATGAGTGAAAACCGTGGTAAAAGAACTCATTTTTAAAGTCAATGAGGTCATCCTACAGTCGGTCGGTACAAATTACACTGAGTGAACCATGAGCAACCGTAGAAAATATTGCAATGAAGATCCGGCTAAACATGAATTAACACTGTAATACAAAACGGCTCCGATTTTAAGTGAAACAGCTAGCCACTACGTAAAGCGGCGTATACTATTTTTATATTTGACTGCGACACATGCACGTCATTTTTGACTCTGTTATACTGCTAAATGAAACCCTAAAATAACTTTGAGTGTAGCTATAGCTTTTTTAATATGAAGTAGTTTTTTTAACAAAGTTGACCAAAGTAACTAACATTTTGCAATTATCTTGTAAATTAAAATATTACCTACTTTATAAAACTGGAAACACAATAAAACTCCTTAGAATATAATGCAGAAAAGTCACACATGAACGCAACTTGTTGCTATTCATCTGCTAGTAGGCGTCAATATTATTTAAATCTTCTTCATAATAATTGCATGTAAGAGTAAAAAAAATAAACCACGTGAGAATCAGTCCACACATGAAGGGTTTCAAGGGTCATAGCAACAATAGAAATATGCAATCTGTAATTTTCACAGATTGTACCTATATTTCTATGTAATTAACTGAATTCTTATTTAGGATCTTGAGATACAGCCCGCTGACAGACAGACAGACGGACAGACAGCGGAGGCTACTAATAGTTCCGCTGGTTACCTCTTGGGTACGGAACTCTAAAAACATTCATCAAGTCAGCCATCCGTACTTCCAAACCTTCACGTTTATAATAATACTTACCTAAAAATTGAAGAAGGATTACCAGTAGAATACAATACACACACCCTACCACATGCTACGACTAGATTGTAAGACTTCATCCATTGAAAATCAAAAGAATTTAATCTAGACTTTTTGAGTGATTTATTTTTAGGTTAGCTGCGTTCCTCATAAGGTATGGTTCTCAGTTTTTAGTAAGGTTTCTTTAGGACTGCCTTAATTTAGAATCAATAATTCTAACGTGAGATAATCGACAGATCGAGTATCTAGGCAGACGTGTGTAGGTATGGATTTATATTTTAATTTACTTATCTCCTAAATAAGCATTGTAAAATGTTAGGTACTTGCTAATTTTTGACCAAAATGTCCTAAGAACTAAACGACTGGAGAATAAAGTGACCACCAAAAGTGAACACCTATCTTTTATTTAGAAATCTTTTCACAGAAAAATAAAACACTCATTTGCTTATAATATCTTGCTATATGCTTTCCATCAGTTCTTATGATGCAGAAATAAACTCGTATCTTATTTATACCAAAGGAACTCCAAAAAGTAAAGTATCTGAAAGGAAGAAAAGAGTATTAAGTACTGAGTATTAAGTACTAGACTAACATCGTTAAAAGTTCTCTTTTCTAGCCTTTTCCCGGACCTCCTCTTAAAGCGACTTCTCTGACAAATCACAGAGAATTTTGCTTATGTTTTGACCACACATTGGTGGTCTAAGTCTGTTTTATCCTGCTACATAGGTATGAATCTGAAGGAACCGAGTTTTGTTCCTCTATGTTACTAGTCTAGCATTGAAGGAGCTACCAATTCCCGGTGATAAAGAAGCTTAGGATATAGGTACATTGTTGCCTTATTTCTGAATTATAATAAGTATGCGCTTAGTAGACCAACCTTGCTGCAACAATAGTACAGTCCTTAGCGTATCCTTTTGGATAAACGGCTCCATTTTGGTAAAACTAAGTGAGTCTGTAATCTTTTTCAAACGCAAGGCCGCTTTTGAAATATACGTCAATTGTGAGGCGCCCTAGCCTACAACACTGAGAACAGCTTCTGCTGCTCGCTCTACGTCGTATCACCACCAATTCATCTTCTTCACAGAGCCCGATGAATAAAAATCCCTTCACAGGCTGAACCAACACGTTTTATATTATTTCACCACACAAACACAGAACTATGTATTGTAGTTTTACTGCACATGGCTCTGCTTAATAAATCTTGGATTTCATGATGTTTTTAAGGACTAAATAGAGAAAAAATAAAAAACTTGAATCTGCAAAAGCTAAAATTTTCCTTCAACTTTCGATCTCAAAATAATTCCATGGTTACGTCAGTTTTGACGTTGTTATATTTAGCAAAATACCGTTTTTGCCACATTTTCAAATGTCGTTCAACTTTAAAAATAGCTGAATACCGTTCCAATACATTTTTTTGTAAAATTCAATTCGCAATATAATCGCATGAAACTTCAACTTTGGTTGTCCTTTTAAGTTTAGCAGAATACCTTTTTTGACATTTTGGCATTGAGATGCGAATGCGACTTGAATTTGAACGTTTTTAAATTAGTAGAATTGGCCCCCTGTTTGCGCAACAGAAACAAAGTGGTAAAATGTGTCCCTCCCCCCCTTAACTTCTAAAATAAGAGAATAAACTACCAGCGAAAATTGGTTTGAACGAGATCCAAAAAGTAGTTTTTTTTAATACGTCATAAATCGTAGATCGCAACTTCTGCTTACGGAACCCTCAGTGCGCGAGTACGACTCGCACTTGGCCGGTTTTTTTTTTATTAGTAAGATGATGGTAAATGCGAACTTCATCGTCAACTGCAACATCATGCGGTCGACTCTTTACTACTCGCCCTTAACCAAGATTCCCAAAGTATTACCATCAGAAAACACAGACTCCGACAGATAATTCCACTTCTCAATTGAAGCTATATCTGATAAAAGTTTCCATGATTTATTTATTTTTCAAATCCCCTTACAACTATCGTTACAGATATACAGACACCCAATGTGATAGCGTGTTCTTATAATTAAGTTATTTACAATTTCATACTAAACTAGCTGACCCGCGCTACTTCGTCTGCTTCACATTTTCCATTACTGCTCCGCTCCTATTTGTCTTAGCGTGATGATATATAGCCTATAACCTTCCTTGATAAATGGGCTATCTAACAATGAAAGAATTTTTCAAATCGGACCAGTAATTCCTGAGATTAGCGCGTTCAACCAAACAAACAAACTCTTCTGCTTTATAATATTAGTATAGATATTAAATAAATGAAAATATAGAGATAAAAAGAATAATAAATTAATGAATATTTAAATAGTAAACAAAAATCATCACCCTCTTAATCTTCCTTATTTAAATAAAAATAAACCAATCCAATTAAACAGAAACCATTCTACCCCGATTCATTCAGCGTCAAAACAATGATGTTAATCAGACCAGTCATTTTACACAATGTCCGGGAAAAGTTAAAATGAGGCAACATTGAACGGCCGTCAATATCAGAACACCGCAACCCGCTGATGTGTGAATCGACACTTAATCAGACTTAATCGACTGCATAAATAACTATAATAACGTCAATTGAACGAAAATGCCAGTTAATGGCGAATATATTTTAATATTGGCCACTATGTTATTTTTTTTTTGTTGTGGTTGTAGAACTAATGTACTTAATTTTATTTTTTAATGATTCGATTAAACACCAGTTTTCATTATAATTGTTGTGTAACTGCCTCCGTGGTCTACTGTTTCAGGCATTTGCCTTATGACCCAGTGGTCGTGGGTTCGATTCCTACGGGAAAGCATACTTTGTAAAGTTGTTATCCAGTTTAGCTAGGACATTGCAGGCTTTAACCACCTCATATATACTTAATATTGTAAAGCAGAAGAGTTTGTTTGTTTGTTTAATCTCAGGAACTACTGGTCCGATTTGAAAAATTATTTCAGTGTTACATAGCCCATTTATCGAGGAAGGCTATAGGCTATATATCATCACGCTATGATCAATAGGATCGGAGCAGTAATGAAAAATGTTACGCAGACGACGTAGCACGGGTCAGCTAGTTGTCCGATAAAAAGATGATTCCGTGCTCCGGAAGCCGGTGGTCACTGCCGCAAAATAGCGGTTGTCAAATGTACCATGTCAGAGGCACTTGAGGCGGTTTAGAAACTAACACTAGGGTGTGTGGGGTCGTTAGACCTTACTTCTCACACGATAATAAGAAGGTTATAATTGTTCTAAATAGAACAAATCTTTGAAAGCGTGTCAACTTGACCGGTCTGTGTGTTCTAAATAGAACAACTCTTTGAAAGCGTGTCAACTTGACCGGTCTGTGTGTTCTAAATAGAACAAATCTTTGAAAGCGTGTCAACTTGACCGGTCTGTGTGTTCTAAATAGAACAAATCTTTGAAAGCGTGTCAACTTGACCGGTCTGTGTGTTCTAAATAGAACAAATCTTTGAAAGCGTGTCAACTTGACCGGTCTGTGTGTTCTAAATAGAACAACTCTTTGAAAGCGTGTCAACTTGACCGGTCTGTGTGTTCTAAATAGAACAACTCTTTGAAAGCGTGTCAACTTGACCGGTCTGTGTTTTCTAATTGCTACAACAGGGGTGACATAATAGTCAAGAGTGAATAAGTCACTTCTAGGCAAGCGTGCTCTATTGTCAACCAATTCATAGTTTTCGATCCGGTGAGTATGTGGTTATACGCAAGTCAATCACGAATATAATTAAAGAAAAAGTTCTATGAAAGATTGTGGGAGACATGCTTTCATAGAACTTTTTTTTAAATATATCCAGGATTTAATTGTAGTAATAAAACAATTCTAAATGTTCTTTAAGTGTTAAAACCTCAATCTGTTGAGTATGTGAGATTATATGTATGTAAACGCACCCACGATACATGACAAAAACCAGACGGCCAATTCTACTAATTTTTAAACAACTTTCGCATTTGCATTTCAATCGCAAACTGTCAAAAAGCCTTAATTTTCATACATTTTTGACAGTTTGCGATTGAGATGCGAATGCGATGCGAATGTGAAAATTAGTAGAATTGGAACTCTGATATCGAAAGATATAAATCGTTTGAGCCTATTGTAAATTCAATTAGAATATAGAAAGATAAAACAAAACACGACCGCCACGCCCAACTGTTTAACGAAACTCAATTATCACTAACAAAGTTCCCTAAACTTCATAATCACATAACAGCTTCTGTTCCATTCATACTAATATTAAAAAAAAAACAGAAACTAACTCTGTTTGTCTGTTTGTGATGTTTTCACGCTTGTACCTCCGATTTTTAGCGTTCCGTATCCAAAGGTGTAACCTACGGTATATACAAATAACAAAGTCTCTGCTATCAGTCTGTACGTCCTTCTGTCAATGGGCTGTTATCTCAAGAACCCTAATAGATAGACAGTTGACACGTGGGTATTTCTAATGCCGCTGTAACTTCAAATAATAAATTTGAAATTAAAAATTAAAAAAACCGGCCCGCGCTTGGCCGGTTTTTTTAATTTTTAGTTTCAATAAGGCGAACTTATAAAGGCGAACTCGCTCACGAAGGATTCCGTACCATCATCTATAAAAACGGCAAAAAATTACGTTTATTTTATGGGAGCCCCAAAACTTAAATATTTTTGTTACTCTGTTTTTTTTTTTGTATTTTTTGTTATAGCGGCAAATACATCATCTGTGAAAATTTGAACTGTCTAATTACCACGGTTCATGAGATACAGCCTGGTAACAGACTGATGGACAGTGGAGTCTTAGTTATTTCTAAATACTGTTAGTTACACCTTTGGATACGGAACAACAAAATCCGAGGTCTAAGCGTGAAAACGTCACAAAGAGAGTTACTTTCTCGTTTTTTTTACTTTAGGTACACAACCCTTCCAAAAAAAATGTTTTTTTTCCGTAGTATTTGTATGGTACGGAAACCTTCGTGAAATTCCGACTTGTTCTTTCCGGTTTTTAGTATAGACATAAATTGTACCTTGAAGACTTATGTACTTTATATCCCGGCAGAACGTTCCCTTGGTATAATAATTCCCGACTGACACTCAGGCAAAGCGACTGGCAAAAGCTAGTCAAATATAACATTAAAAGTTAGCACCATAAGGTAATAAATTAAACAGTTGCTAAGTACCAAATGGCAATTGTCGAAATTCGACGATAAATTAGCTAAAAGCGCTGTTTGTTAGTTGCAATCGCTATAACTCCTAATTACGTAAGCGGCGACAATAAAGCGGGTGTTTCTGTCCTCTTTTTTATTTATAGTACGTGTCCCCCCATTTACGGGAACTTCGATTCAGGGGGAAAGTTGTGTCTTGGAAGTTTTTTGTTGCTAAGTCTCGGAGTTTCCAATTATTGGATGAGTTTAAGGTGTTATGTTGACGCAGCTGCTTAGTTGTTTGCAACAGAAGATTACGCATTCAATGCATAAGTTTGTAGTAGAGAAAATACGTTTTTTTTTACCAAATAACCTTGAGAATTTTTTTCCCTCTATAACAGCGCAAGAGATACAATAGCGAATACGCTCAGAATGTTTAATAAAATCGTTATAAAATTTAGTTTGGTCGTTTGAAAAAAATATTTCTACCAAAATGTTCATCATTAAATTGCCTACCCATTAGTGTAAGTACAAAATCAAAATAATCGTTAGTTTTCGAGAAGATGCATGTTTTCAATAATTATTTCTCATTTCTGTTGTTTCGTTGTGAGGAGATTAATAAAGCATTATACTTAGTAATAAAAAATTAAAATCTACCATTTTGAAGCCAAGATCATGTAGAAATGTAATGTATTTTTTATAAGTTGATATTTCTTTTGGATAAAGAGTATATAGCTCCAAAAAACGGCACAAAAAACGGCTAGCGCTGCGTTTTGCACGGGGACGCGCCTTAAGAGTTGATACTTGGACGACGCGACGTCTTTGTCTATGCAGTAACTTAAATAAGCCAAAATGCTCATAAAATATTATTATTTTTCAGCCAACTTGAATTAAAATTTACAGGACCAAAAGGCAAGTAAATAAAATCAGATGCCTCGGAGTAATCGGTGTACCTACATTAAAAAAATACTAGCTCAATAGAGAACCTCCTCGTTGTTTGGAAGTCGGTTAAAATCTATTCTATTCTATCGAAATTTAGACTACATAATTTATTTTTGTTATTGTTTAACTCACTGACATTTTTAATTGAATGATTTTTTTTTATTCCTATTTTTTGTCTGTTATTTTGTTTTTTTAATGTGAACGTAAATTTGGTAATGTAAATTATTGATCTTGTATGTTCTGAAATAAAGATTATATTATCTATACTAATAATTTAAAGAGGTAACATTTGTTTGTAAGTTTGTATGTAAGGGGTAATCTCAGGAACTCCTGGTCCGATTTGAAATATTCTTTCAGTATTAGATAGCTCATTTATCGAGGAAGGCTATAGGCTATATATCATCACGCTAAGACTAAAAAGAGCCGAGCAGTAATGGAAAATGTGACGCAGACGAAGTTGCGTGGGTCAGCTAGTTTATTTATAACCAGGGAAAGTGGACCAACAGAACTGCGTCGAATGAATCGGTAGAGAAGTCTATAGGTAATGCGTTAGTAAACAATTAGATGTTTGATGGCACATGGGCCCGTCCATTTTTAGGGTTCCGTAGCCAAATGGCAAAAACGGAACCCTTATAGATTCGTCATGTCTGTCCGTCTGTCTGTCCGTCCGTCCGTATTTCACAGCCACTTAATCCTAAACCTAAAGAGCCATGCTGTTGAAATTTGGTAAGTAGATGTATTTCGTGAACTGCATAAAGATTTTCACACAAAAATAGGAAAAAAACAATAAATTTTGGGGGTCCCCATACTTAGAACTGAAACTCCATCGTACCCATACGTGTGGGGTATCTATGGATAGGTTTCTTCAAAAATGATATTGAGGTTTCTAAGATAATTTTTTTCTAAACTGAATAGTTTGCGCGACAGACACTTCCAAAGAGGTAAAATGTGTCCCCCCCCATAACTTCTAAAATAAGAGAATGATAAAACTAAAAAAAAATATATGATGTACATTACCATGTAAACTACCAGCGAAAATTGGTTTGAACGAGATCTAGTAAGTAGTTTTTTTAATACGTCATAAATCGTAAATCGCAACTTCTGCTTACGGAACCCTCAGTGCGCGAGTACGACTCGCACTTGGCCAGTTTTTGAGGGTAGCGAACCGTTCCGAAGGGTATAATAGGTGTCCGTTCGTTATCCAAAGGAACCCTATTATTAAGCCTCCACTGTCTGTCTGTCCGTCCGTCCGTCATTCTATCTGTCAGTGAACTGTAGCACGGAGTGTGTATTTCTATTTCTGCTGTAACAGCAAATACACATTCATAGTGCCTACAGCTAAGGAGTGGATTCCCTGCCGGAGTCTTGTTTTTCCTGAAAGCTGCAAACTGGGAGTATTTAAGTCAAGAGTGAATAGGTTACTTCTAGGCAAGCGTGCTCCATCTTAGACTGCATCATCGCTTACCATCAAGTCAGACAGTCGTTAAACGCGTGCTTTTCAACAGTAAACATTAAAATCTTTTTACAAAAAAATACAACCGACTTCCAAATACAAAAAAACACTACAAAGTAAAAAACTACTTTAATTGCGGAAGTCGGTGTTTTTGTTAGTTTCTTCGTATTTTGACACCGACTTCCGAAATCAAAGTTATTTTTTACTTTGTAGTGTTTTTTTTTATTTGGAAGTCGGTTTTTTATTTTTCACTTTTTAGTGGTACCCCACACCTAACAACACCACTGCAAAATAGCAGTTAAGCAAATTACGCAATTTCGATTACTTGGACTAGAAAAAACCATCATCCAAGTTAACGAATTCCAGCTATTTCGATTTTAAATCCAAAGTTCGTAATCGATTTTGATAATTTAAATGGGACCAATCTGTAAGTATATCCTTACATACAGATAGAACCGATTTCAAAAAATCTTATTTTTTTTGAAGGGATATTATAATTCTCGATTGGTCCCATTTAAATTCTATTTAACTCGGTTAGGAAGTTTGGATTTCAAATCGAAATAGCAGGAATTCGTCTCCTTTTTGGGAAGTCGGTTAATAGGAATCATCCTGCCAAGAAGACCTGTTCAATCAATTACTAAATACCTAACACAACGAATCCGATATCCTAAAGAGTTCTTACATAAGAACATCATCTCTCTATTTACAGAAAAAAAAACAAGTCACACGAAGCACATTTCACGATCTCCCCTAAAAGCCCATAGTTCCATTCACGTTCCATTCAAGTACTCCGTCGAATCAAAATTTCACCCGGTCACGGTACATCCCCTTTTTTACACTCCATTACACTTTTTCATCCAAACCAAGTTAAGCTGATTACTACTGAATCGGCGATGCAAATCATACATTGCAGGATTGTTGCAGGACGGTGATAAAATTGGGGTTTTATAGTAGAGTCGGTGTGATGAATAATGAAGCTTTTGACGTTTCGTAAATTGGAGTAAGAGTTCGAAACTAATAATGAAATCTAGGTGAAGATTGACGATTCTTTTGATTATGTGATAGCAGGTGACTCTATGCGTGCCCGAACTGCCTGACAACTACGTGCTAATGCACAGCCAGCATCTTCAAAAAGCGCTAGTTACTCGCAAACACTGAATGAAGTCGTCGAAAGGATTGACATTTATTCCTCTTCATTGAATGAATTCGCAAGAATATTCGCACACCATTTATGTTACAACTAGCTGTCCCCCGCGGTTTCGCTCCCGTCAATTAAGTATTCATTGCACATATCGATATTTCATGGTTTTTAAGATGTATTCTGCTATTCGGGTCGGAAACAAATCCAACGAATCAATAACCATGAAAATTGGTTTAGCAGATCTCGAGTTATAAGTGTTGTAACAAACCCGTCTTTGTTTTATATATATAGATTTGTAAGCTATAAACTAAATACCACCTATCGCTTTGGGCCATCCTGTAATGATAGAATTGTTGTGTTAAATAAATCATCTGCCTAGCCTTTTCCCAACTATATTGGGGTCGGCTTCCAGTCAAACCGTATTCAGCTGAATACCAGTATTTTACGTGGAGTGGCTGCCTACCAGACTTCCACAACCCATTAACTTGGTAACACGGCATTCCTTGGAAAGACTGGTGTCAGATATTCTGGCATTTGACTATCCATAACGACTGCCAAAGATCTCCAAATGACAGCCGGGACCAACAGTTTAACGTACTTTCCGAGGCACGGAGGAAACTCGGTATGCTAAGATGGTCAACCATCCACAGACCAACCTTAGCAAGCCTTGCTTAACCTTGAAGATAGACTTGTGCGGCTGTTATAATTTAGCAACGAGCTAAATAATAACAGCTGCACAAGTCAAATAAATAAACAATAAATAAATAAAATAAAATGTTTTAATCACAAAAGCTGTAGTTGGGTGGTTGTAACAAACAGGGCATACTATCGAAAATGATAAGCAAAGAGCTAGTAAAGAGGCACTTAGTATCTTGGTTTACCAATACTACACTTTTAACGTGGACTTGACGTCAAACGTTTTTCAAAGCACTGTATTTGTGTCGTCTTTGGTTTTCGTTTACGTGACAAAGTTTAAACTTGGTGTCCATTTTTTTTCGTACAATAATCTAAGCCTGATACCGTGACAGTACATTTCTCTCTTTCGCAATTGTGAAGAGCAACAGAGAGAAAAATAATTATACTACTCGGTGACAAAATTCACCAGTGCGCGCCTAGCCTTAGTGATGACGCGATGTACGTAATAGACTGATCTAGGTATCTACCTTAACTGCCATAGTTTAGGTACCTTCAAGCACACACGTATATGTTATTTTGTACGTAGCACATAGGTAATTTTGCTGAATTTGGAAATTTTAAAATCGTCACACAATTTTCCTTTCAAAACAATTTTTGTAAATCCTTAAGTTAATACAAAACAGCTCTCAATAGCGCATCGATCTTAGAAACAGTAGCAAACTAAAACAATAGCAACCCTCATCACCACCATCTTAAAATACCTAAGACAAAACAATCACAGCTTATTGTCCCGAAACAATACAGGACACAATTTCACGGACTCCACTAAATTACTCGACTAAACTGCCCATTCCACCTACTAAATCCAAAACCTCGGCCCAATCTATCGTATATCAAGAGCTCCTAACACTAAATTAATCCGGCAAAGTGTCACTCATCCTTAATATAGGTATCGCTTGAAATAAGGAAACAAAACAGCCTAGCCCCGATCGTATCACAGATATCGGGTCTCGAATGGAAGCAGCAACCCCGAATATACTATTACTAAAACTTGATACATGAAAATGGACTCTAAAGCGAAAAAGTCAAGGTTTAGTTGGTTCTGTTGTGCCACACAGCTCCTTACCATCGTTTACATCGCAGATAAGTTTGGATAGTGGAGTTTAGGTCAACGCTGACATAGAATAGATGGTATTAAAGAAGTTTCAGTCCGCTGGAAGCGTGTAAACAATATGCACATGTGTTGCTTTCACATGTTAAGGCGACGTCGCATTATTTTTATCAACTTTCTTCAAAAATTTATTTCAGTGTGGTTTGGAAACAGCTGTTTCCATGTTCAATGCTTTTACTACTCTTTGGTGTGAGTGTGTCGAACTAACTCCAAGTTCTTAACTGAACTACAGGCTATAAGATATTTGCACAAGTTCTACTTGCATAGCTTTTTCTATGCAGGTTAAGTTTTGGTGACTCATTTCTATGTTCTGCTCGAAAAAGAATGAAGTTTCTCTGTAGCTAGATTGAGTAATTATCAAATAAAATTCTATTTTCAACTAAGTTACTTGATACCTACCCCACCACTTTTAAGTACGCAATGAAGTGTGTTTCGCACGAGTGTGGAAAAATGTACTGGCTAGCCCCCACCTAATCAATTGATTTTATATTTATAAAACCAAATCATTCGCCAGCCAGAGCTCACATCGCCACCGGCTACAAAAATTTATCTGCGAGCCCTGAAATTTATTACGTTTTCAAATTGTATTATTTTTTTGTGTTAAGTGTTGAAAAGGTCAACACCAACATTTTTAAACCGAATACGTTCACAAAAACACGAGCATTTGTGTACCCTCCCAAATGAAGAAGAGTCAAACACGTACCTACATTTCTCCTTAAATCCCTCGCGTAGTTAGTTGACAAACATACAAACGCATGACAACGCACGAAGTTTAAATTCAGAATATTCAAACGAATTACGAGGCAGAGTGAACGATGAAGTAAAGAGTTGAATTATATGAAATACTGAAGCAAAGTGAAATGAAGTACGCGAATGAACGGAGCGTAATCGCGCGTAAATTACTCCCGTTCCATTCATTAATCTTATCATTCGTTCTAATGTTTGCTTATCGTAATTTGAAATTCTTTTGAAGTGCGAATTCCGTGCTGGTATCTTCCTGTTTTATCCATTAGGCACAAATCCGCAAATAAAAAGTTTTATTTTAAGAGTTAGTAGCTATCACGAAGTTAAATCATCATCTGTCTAGCCTTTTCCCAACTATATTGGGGTCGGCTTCCAGTCAAACCGGATTCAGCTGAATACCAGTATTTTACGTGGAGCGGCTGCCTACCAGACCTCCACAACCCATTGACTGGGTTTTTTTTTTTTTAATATTGTTAGGCATAAACAAAAGATGTTATGCATCTTTGCGGATTTTTTCACTGTTGTCATAAACAACACCAATATCGCAAGTTCGAAACAAATGACATCTGTCAGCGGTACCTAGCGTGGCGAAAGCAATAGGCTAGTTTCCATCATCCACAAATTGCAAAACTATTTAGTCCGTCAGTTAGAGTATTGAAAAATTTAATAATGGACATGTACTTTTTGTTTTTGTAAATGAATGAATATTGATAAAGATCGCATCAAAACTCGGGAGTGGGGGCTCGTGACGTCACGACCCGCTAAAAATTAAGCCAGGGCGTGACGTATTGAGAATTTTAAAAGCGTCGTTACTTCGTCAATTTTTGTTCCCGTAACAAAATGAAAAATACGGGTTAACTATTTTTTGATAATCTAACTGACGGACTAATTAGATTTTTTCAGGACACAAGCCTATTGTCAAAACGTCACAAATACAGTATGAGATTGACAATCACTGTCGAAATTTCACGTTTTCAATCCCTTGAATTTCGGAAATTCGAAAATCATATTCGGTAATAGTTTTGTATTTTTGTAAAAAAATGCAACTGTGACTTGATCAGTTTCAGCACGGAAACTTTACTAAGTCAGTAATGTTTCCGTAAGTGATCAAGTTATATGCATATGAACTTGTTACTATATGCTTCCGTATTGACAAACACGTGGTTTAAGAGCGTGTATTCCGTCCACTAGCGCCGCCAATCGTTTTTTATTATTTGTGGTAAATTTAAGACACGTAGATAAAAAACCGCTCTGTAGTGCACTGAAGAAATGTATTTATTATGTTTTGAGAGTTATGTTTTGTACTTTAGAACATAAATAGTTGCCAAAGTCGATATTTTTGCTAAAAGTGGCCACTATTAGCAATAATTACCGTTTTGGCTATTTAGCCATGAGTTATGTATTAAAAATAGCTGTCAAAAAATAATAGATACATTTCTTCAGTGCACTACAGAGCGGTTTTTTATCTACGTGTCTTAAATTTACCACAACTAATAAAAAACGATTGGCGGCGCTAGTGGACGGAATACACACTCTTAAGCTTGTACAGCCTACAGTACATACAGATTGCTGATGGATCCTAGGCCATCGTAATCCGATTACCTTACAACAGTGTCTGGTATTTACCGCGAAGCTCGTAACTAAGTAACAACAGCCGTACCAGTGTATCTTGAAGGTTAAGCAACACTTGCCGAGGCAGGTCCGTGGATGAGTGACCAACGAATACATTCCGTGCCTCGAAGGGCACGTTAAGCTGTTGGTCTAAACTGTCGTTTGAAGATCTTTGTCAATTGTTAGGTATAGTACGAAGAAAAATCTGACAGCAGTCTCCCCATGAGGTATTAGCCAGTTATTTGTGTCTCGGTATTTTTCTATCTGAACTATACAACGTAGAAAGTGCCAAACTGTGCTAGGTTAAAAGTTACAAAATAAAATAGACGACAATTGACTGTTTCCCCCTTTGTCGGTGGGAGTCTTTAAGTCTACTTAAAGAATAGGTTACTTCTAGGCAAGCGTGCTCCATCATCGAACACATCATCGCTTACCATCAAGTGAGGAAGTAGTCAAACGCGTGCCCATAAATATTAAAAAAAAAACCAAAACTACGAGACTTTAATTTTGAATTTTTTTTGATTTTTTAGTTAATAACAGGAGAAGCATATAAATTCTACTAGCTGATCCTGTATTTTTCCGTTCCAGTTAGAAATTTCGGGATATCCTCTCCTAGTGTTACCCTACGGCGTATAGGGAAGCTTCATGCCAGATCTCAGCTTTCAACAATCAGTAGTTTTGGCTGTGCGTTGTCTGTTAGTCACTCAGTAACGGAAGAATTTTGTATATTAGGATAATTCAAAGAAAAACATAATTCATTCGTTCGTTCTTTTGCACATGATTCCGACTCGTACACGGCTGGTTTTTTTGCGTCTTATTAGAGTTCCGTAGCCAAATGGCAAAAACGGAACCCTTATAGATTCGTCATGTCTGTCTGTCTGGCTGTCTGTCTGTCCGTCCGTATGTCACAGCCATTTTTCTCCGAAACTATAAGAACTACGCTGTTGAAATTTAGTAAGTACTTAGATGTATTTTGTGAACCACATAAAGATTATCACATAAAAATAGAAAAAAAAACAAGTTTTGGGGGTCCCCATACTTAGCCTGTTTCTCAATTTTTTTTTTCATCGTACCCATACGTGTGGGGTATCTATGGATAGGTCTTTATGAAAATGATATTGAGGTTTCTAAGATCATTTTTTCCTAAACTGAATGGTTTGCGCGACAGACACTTCCAAAGTGGAAAAATGTGTGTCCCCCCCCCCTTAACTTCTAAAATAAGAGAATGATAAAACTAAAAAAAAATATATGATGTACATTACCATGTAAACTACCAGCGAAAATTGGTTTGAACGAGATCAAGTGAGTAGTTTTTTTTTAATACGTCATAAATCGTAAATCGCAACTTCTGCTTACGGAACCCTCAGTGCGCGAGTCCGACTCGCACTTGGCGGTTTTTTTTCTTTCCTTGTCATTCATTCCTAAACTCCGAACCTTCTGAATCCGACCTACCTAATACACCAAACGTATGTATTTTCGTATCGGGAGCACGCGTTCGGCTAAGAGTCAGTTGTGAGAATTGGTTATTGGCCAGAACGGAATGTTAATACGGGGATAAAGAAATCCGATTGTCTCGCTGACAGGGTGGAGGTCAAGTGGCTTTATTGATAATATTCCGCAGATACGTCATAACACGGCTCAGATACCATGACTTATCGATATGGGGACATGTTGAAGTCGAGAAGGCTCTTGAATCAAAAGAGGAGACCCTACTACATGGCTATAGCTATAGAAATTGCGGAGTCATTGGCGTTCCCAGAACTCGAACAAAGTTCTACATGTAGCTTTGCTCGATTTCTGGGAACTACGGTCTCCTCTTAATTATAACAATAATATCCTACAGATGTCACAATTTCAAGATATTCAGTACGATTCTAGGAATACAAAATAATATAGACACGATCTGATGAAAATACGTCATATTATGCAACCATAAAATACCTAGACAGTGGTAGTGATATGTCAAACTCTAGACGTTCATATTAGTGTTAAATTGACATATCGACGTAACTTTTATATGATTAGCAGCTACTATGACAGCTCACAATTAGCTAATGATATAGCTAATTTCGGGTTTTGCTCAGATAAGCGATTTATGTGATCGGAGGGCCTAGTGCGTTAAAATATACGTGCTTACTCAATTGCACAGAGTGTGTATTTCTGATGCTGCTATAGAAACAAACAGTAAATATAAGTTATAATTTATGGGGACTCACCTACTAGAAACGTTTATTTTTAGCAGTTTTTTCATCGAACTTAAAATTGGCTACAGATTGCTCACAGATTTTTTTGTATATTGCTACATTCGCTTGAAAAATGGATTATTAAATATAATTATATTTAAAAATCAAAATTCCTATACAACTGACGTGTTTTAGCTCGCTTTTAATGGCATCGTAGTGGATTATAATAATAGCGATGGTGCGGAACCTTTCATGCGCAAGTCCAACTCGCATTTGGCCGATTTTTTTGTACTTCACGTTTACATTACCGCGATCGAGTGAGTTTAAAACCACAAAACGCAGCGTTAGAAGGCCTCCTACAAGAAAAACCGATAATAACCTGGCGAACGACTGGGACACTTGGGAGAGACCTATATCAATAAAATAAAATTAAACAAAAAATGTGAATGTACTCTTTCGAATTTTGTTCTTAAAGTCTAAAACATTTTTTTTTGTTTTTTTTTTCTACATATGGATGCCTGGAACGCTGACGTCTCTCCTCTTGGAAGTGGGCGCTAATAATCGCAACACAGTATTACTAACTACTATATAGAGAAGCTCGTGGCTAAATAACAACAGCCACACGGGTCGATCTTCAAGGTTAAGCAAAGCTTGCCAAGGTTGTTCTGTGAATGGGTGACCATTTTAACAAATCGAGTTTCCTCCGTCCCTCGGTAAGCACGTTAAACCGTTGGTTCCGGCTGTCATCTGTCGATCCTTGGCGTTCGTTACGGATTGTCAGAAGCCAGTAAATCTGACTCCAGTCTTGCCAAGAAATACGGTGTTACCCAGATAATGGGTTGTGGAGGTCTGGTAGGCAGCCGCTCTACGTAAAATACTGGTATTAAGCTGAATCTGGTCTGACTGGAAGCCGACTCTAATGTAGTTGGGAAAAGGTTAGGCAGATGATGAATATTCCTTACTAATGCGGTTGGTAAATTATTTCTTGTTTCACAAAATATTTTGTGTTTTGGAAAAAAAATGTTTTGTCTTCACCAATTTTACTTATATTTTCGCAAGACCATACATCTCAGGACCTTAGCTTTCCTCGTGTGTCAAATAAAATAAAAGGATGGGCATAAACATATAGATAGATGTACGATTGTCTTAGTGACAGGGGCCGCGGTGAAGTAGGGCTTTATTGATAAATATCCCAATGTCTCGCGAAATGGAGTCAGTAACGTTGTGACATTATCGTGGTTTGGGAGATATGTATGCTCTGTATTGGGGTATTATTTTGTGCCTGTGTTTTACTGTGTGTGTTTAGAATATGGGTAGTGCAAGTATATGAAACGAAATGTACTTGGCTTCGTTTGGATATGACTGATTTCGATGGAGGGATTTCCCTTGCCTGTCAATATCAGCGAAACCGTAATATCGTAATACGTAGACTTGGGTTTAGTCCCGGCTTCGCACGGGTGCAATTTTATACAGGACCAGCATTTAGCCGGGGACGTCGTCCACGCTGCAATTTTTTAAGGTTCTCCATTTTGAAAAATACATTATAGCCTTTGTTACTTCCTGATAATTGAGCTTTTTTTTTGGGGTAAAATACGGTAGGTAAAATCGGACCCGTAGTATCGATGCCTATTCGGTACAAACTACCAACAAAAAAATCTTTTCTTTACTCATACTCGGAAATATGCCTGAAGTTGCCTGAGGAGCGGGTTGAAAGTATTACTTTTAAGCCCTAGGGAGAATCATTTTCAACTGATAACTTCATAAAAAAACAATGATGGAGAAAAAAAGAAGAAAATAGGCTAGGCGGAAAAACGGCAATCCGATCTTCGTTTATTTTTTCGAGTTGAATATATTGCACAGATTTGTGAGTTCACCAGATTCATATACTGTTTTTTTTAAGCTAATTTTTGTTTTGTTTTACTTTTCTTTTATCCGTAATGCAGTGTTCACCTCGGGTGAAAGACTTATTTAGTCCCTCGAACTATTGGCTTCCTCGCTACGCTCGCGTGAAATAATAGTGAGACCAACCATGAACTGGCGAGTAAAAAGAGAATAGAAAACATTTATTCACCACAAACACAAACTCACAGCAACAAAGATAAAGTGAACAAGTAATAGTAGGTACACAATTGCGCTGAGCGTGCCCATGCCGAAAGGGTAACCATTTCAGCATTTACTGGGCGTCAGACATCTATGATTTAAAAAAAATATCTACAAGTCAATCAAATATCAACTGAGGACCAATTCTACCGGCGCGGCGGCGACCTCTAGCGTCCGGCCCTGGTCCAAGCCATGGTCCGGAGCGAGACGGAATGGAACGCCGTTGCCTTCTTCTGCGAAGCAGTCATGCTAGTGAAGGAGGTGGCGAAGAGGGAGAGTAGAACCTCTCGTCCCAGCCGCCGTGGTGGACGCCGCGGGCGTCGGAGGCAACCGTAGGCGCGGGCCTGTGGACGGCGAGCTATGGGTGGCTCGCCGTCCGTCCGTCTAGTGACGACAGGCCGTGTCGACGGCGCGTTAGTGTTCCTCGCGCGCCTCAAAGAGAGTCAGCACACAGAGGGGCCCGAAAGGGCCGACGCCTGCCGGAGTCGCGGGATAATTCGCAAGAGACACCGTGGCTCCGGAACACAAAGAACAATGAAGGAATATGGATGGGTTTTAGTCAGTAGAAGTCTGACACTCCCTCCCGCTACACCCAGAGCGGGAGGAGTCATTGGATGATTTCCCATACCTAAAAAAAAAAAAACAATTCTACTAATTTATGAACAACTTTCGCATTCGCATGTCAATCGCAAACTGTCAAAAAAGCCTTAATCTTCATACATTTTTGACAGATTGTGATTGAGATGCGAATGCGATGCGAATGTGAAAATTAGTAGAATTGGCCCTCAGGTTCTATACATTAAATGCATACACAACTTAACAAGTCGTATGAACAGCCCTTTACTTTAAAAGAACAAAACAAATAGGCATAATTGAACTTTACAACTTAAGCATGAAAATCCAGGCACTACCGGGTAGTGCGACTCAATTTGTGTTAATACCTTAATACATGGACAGTTCAGGAAAACCAACTCTCAAATTGCTCAATCTGCTTTTATGTGTACCCCAACACCTATACTTTGAAGCCCAAACACATGTTCGTATTCGCGTCTCTAGTTCAGGTAGGGATTAGGTTACCCTAAAAGATCTAGCTACCTATTAATTGGGGTCCAGACACGTGCCAACCTTCGATATAGCCTTGAGTCTATTTTTTCAGAGCTACTTACTAAGAAAAACAGTTATGTAAGAGCACTTTTGGTCTTGTCTGTCTGTCCAAATTTAGTTCGCTACAGAAATAGGTACGTACTAGCTGACCCATGCAACGTCGTCTGCGTTACATTTTTCATTAGTGCTCCCATTAGTCTTAGCGTGATGATATAGCCTATAGCCTTCCTCGATAAATGGGCTATTTAACACTGAAATATTTTTTCAAATCGGACCAGTAGTTCATGAAATTAGCGCGTTCAAGCAAACAAACAAACTCTTCTGATTTTTAATATTAAGTATAGATTAGATTCATTCTTTGTTTTCATTTTTAACATGATATTCAACTGCATTCAATTGGACTGAAAGCAGATGTCAGGATAGGTGAAGAATTTACTGGACTTAAATCTAGGCATCTTGTTAATCTATACTAATATTCTAATGCAGAAGAGTTTGTTTGTTTGTTTGGTTGACCGCGCTAATCTCAGAAACTACTGGTCCGATTTGAAAAATTCTTTCAGTGTTAGATAGCCCATTTATCGAGGAAGGTTATAAGCTATATATCATCACGCTAAGACAAATAGGAGCAGAGAAATGATGGAAAATGTGACACAGACGAAGATGCGCGGGTCAGCTAGTTAATTACTATAGTATTTTGTTGGAATTCATCATCTCTTTAATAGTTATTAGAGAGATGCCACGAGAGCCCGATCGACGACGACCAGATCGAACGCCGTAAGTGGAGATGGATTGGTCGCACGCTCCGGAGGGTTCCCGATCACATTCCGAAACAGGCTATGGACTGGAATCTTTAAGGGCCGTCCCCGTCAAACCTGGCGAGGCACCGTGTTGGCAGAAGCGACGAGTATCGGTATGACATGGAGCGAGGTGAAGCGTAAAGCTCAAGATCTTTCGCGTTGGAAGACTGCTGTGGACGCCTTCTACCCCAGCTAGAGGACATAGGATCTTGAGTAAGTAATAGCATTATATAAGAACTAGCTGACCCGTGCAACGTCGTCTGCGAAACATTTTTCATTACTGCTCCGCTCCTATTGGTCTTAGCGTGACGATATATATATTATATTGGTCTTCCTCGATAAGTGGGCTATGTAACACTGAAAGATTTTTTCAAATCGGACCAGTAGTTCCTGAGATTAGCGCGTTCAACCAAACAAACAAACTCTTCTGCTTTATAATATTATTATATATTATATATTGTATTATATAGTATAGATAACACGAATATTTTCGCCATTCCTCCACTCGACTCAACTTTGACTCAGCCTACCTCAATCAAAGTGTCAGTTATAGCTTTCAGTTTCCGAGACTTCTAGGTTTTGTTTCGACGCAATGGCGGCTGTATCGAGCGGAGAAAGTTTCCTACAAAAGGATTTGCAATATGGGTGTTAGGGTTCCTCTAATCACCTAAATCCCGACCAAACTACTAAATAACAGCCCAAAGTACAATACCCCGAGATTTCCTGCTTAATACAAATAACAGGATTAACGCAAAGCAGTTGACAGAACAATCTGCTGCAACTTCAGACGCCTGAGAACTTCAGCGGAGTTTGGATTCATCAACATAATTGTATCAAAGTAACACTGTTACCTGCCAGTGTGAGACACCTTTATATTTTGTGTCTTGCAATTATTGTGTCTTTATTTTTGTTGATGTAGGTAAATTTACAAATTACATTGTTGTTTAGTTATATATTAACACTAGCTGGCCCGCGCAACTTCGTCTGCGTCCCATTATTCATTTACAAAAAGGACTAATTAAAATAAGGGTTGGTGATAAAAGGGTAAAAATTTAGGGTTGTATGTATTTTTAGTGCCACATTACAGAAAAATAAAAATAAAAACATTTTGTCCAAAAATTAAAAAAGAAGTTAGGGGTGGACAACCCTTATCACTTAAGGGTATGAAAAATAGGTAGTAGCCGATTCTCAGACTTACTGAATATGCATATTACATTTAGCAAAAATCGGTAAAGCCGTTTCAGAGGAGTAAGGTAACTAACATTGTGAAACGAGAATTTTATATATAACATAAAATGGATTAAATTAAAAACAAAATAATCACTACATAATATTATAAAACAAAGTCCTCCGCCGCGTCTATCTGTTTATTTTCGAACTTAAAAAATACTGCACCGATTTTTATGCTGCTTTCACCAATGAATAGAATGGTTCTCGAGAAAGGTTTTAATATATATTTTATCAAATGAGCGGAGCCGCGGGCATTAGCTAGTAATACATAAAAAATAATATAATTAATGGAAATTCAATTGAACACATTGAACGGAAGACTGCTGCAGAGTCAGCGGTTTTCGCTATACACTGTCAGTTAATGAACACATTTTTGATTGTTATACCTCTAAAGCTTATAAATAAATAATCATTCGAAACAACCCACAAAATAATGTTCATAGGTTAAGGTATTTATTTGGCTTATCCACTGAAAAAATCTAATAAGACCGTCAGTTAGATTATCAAAAAATATCTGACCCGTGTTTTTTCAATACGTCACGCCGTGGTATAATTTTTAGTGCATTCTGACGTCATGAGCCCTCACTCCCGAGTTTTGATGCGTTTTATCTTTGTCAATATACATTGACTTACAAAATCAAAAAAAACGTGTCTATTATTTTTCAATACACTAAACTAAATAGATTTGCAATTTATTGATTGTGGAAACTAGCCTATTCTGTTAACAACAAGCTTCCCTCTCACGCGTCAAACGGAACACGTGAGAACACATGTATTTACTAAGTTCCGATGCCCTTAGGTGTTTTACTTAGGCCTGGCCTTAATAAGCTTGAGGAGGTGAAAACTTACACCGAAGTCATTTATAGTTTGTAGTTTTAAGTCTATGTATATGTTGATGTTATATGTTGTTCCAGACATAACCCTAATACATAATCTGCCTATAATCTATTAATTTTTAATACTGAATCACAGTGAGGGAGAGTCTTTAAAGAGTCACCGCGGGACTGCAACGCAGAGGGCTTTTGGAGGAACACTGATGGGTTTTATTCAGTTAAAGTCTGACACTCCCTTCCGCACCGCCCAGAGCGGGAGTTATTTGATGATTTCTCATCCATAAAAATGGGATAGAATGTGCTATCTCCTGGATCACACAATCGATGTCTTGGTCCCTAAACATGAAAATAGGCTTGTCCACTGACAACATGTAATTAGTCCGTCAGTTAGATTTTCCAAAAACATTTGACCCGTTTCTTTTCTTTTATTACTTAAACCAAAATTGACGAAGATACGACGCTTTTAAAATTTTCAATACGTCACGCCGTGATTATATTCTTTAGAGCGTTCTGATGTCACGAGCTCCCACTCTTTGATGCGTTTTATCTTTGTCAATATGCATTGATTTACAAAAACAAGATATACCTACGTGTTCATTATTTTTCTAAACTGTCATTTAGTGACGGACTTAATAGATTTGCAATTTATTGATGGTGGAAAATAGTTTATTCTTTGACGGAGCAACAGATATTGTCAGGCGTGGTCAGGTGTAATCGTAACTATATTTGCACAGAGATCTACGCTTTGGAACGTGCAAATAGGTTCATCTTTTTTTTTTTTGGACCGACCGACCATGGCAATTCAAAAGTGCCTGTAAATGGTCTAATTGAAATAAATGCTTGAGTTGAGTTTGAGAAGGTTATTATAGATTTGTCTTCAAAATTGGAAACAGTACATCATCGGTTAACATAAGTTGACTACGCGAGATAATCATTCATAAATTATAAGTTTTTAGGTCTGAACCGGTAATCGAATTTTGAGTAAACATAGGACGCGGATATACTTAAACCTTTAAGGATTAAAGAAATACTCCCTTGGAACAATTAAACATTTTTTACGCGGACAAACCCTTTGGCAGGCTTTAGTCAATCAATAATAAAGCAACTACAACATTATTTACAATCATATGCAATTGAGTTACTCCTTGTAAATGGGTTTTAACAAACAATCTAATTAATAATCATAACGTGTTCACTGGCAACGTTATTTAATGCAAAAATTTTTCTGCCATAAATTACGCAACACAAAACGAAAAATGGCCACAATCCATGGCCTTATTACGGACTAAATAAAAACAATAATCCCCCGATTCTACCTCTGGCCCATATTTCAGCGCATTGTCCGGGACAACTCCATTTTTCATGTAACTGTAACATTATAAAAGAGTCCACTTCTGTGAGGGCTGACAATTTATTTGATGTCCCACTTTTAAAACGCTTGACGGCATTATTTGGGAGTGTACGTAGAATATGATGGCCGTAATATCCACTCATTTGGGTATTATTATCAATTAAAATCCACTTTTGAGTCGTAATTGGGCTATATTTTACATTTACATCTGTAAATTTTGTTAATGAGCATGAAAATGTTGGTTTTCTTTGTATAGGAAGGAGTATTCAACGTCCATTTTGTCTATGTTTTATGAAAATATTTCTCTTAAAGGAACCTCCGTCTCTATGATTTCCGTTCTGTTCATTAATACAACATTGAATAACATACAAATTAACTTGTTAAACCACCTGGGCATCAATAAGTTTTTATAATTAATCTTCGTCCTAGATTAAATATAATAATAACTACGAAGAACAAAACATTTTCAGAGAAACAGCAACTCTCTACTACTACATTTATTATTAAATTATTGCCATAACCCGTCCGTACAGTATTGTTTAACAGTCATGAGCATACACTGTATGCTCATGATGTATATTGGCTTTGTAAAAAACGACCTATCCTAATGTCATCATCTACCTTACCTTTTACCAAATACTTGCAGGTTTTGCTTGCAGACCGGATTCAGCTGAATTCAGTATTTTACGTGGTTCTTCTTGGCAAGACTGGAGTCAGATTTCCTCACTTTCAACTATTCGTAACGATTATCAAAGATCTAGGATTGACAGCCGGGTGCGTATGGTGCTTTTTAAAGCACGGAGGTGAACCCTAATGTATACTTTGTATTTTAATTTGCAACTTAAGAATTAATTGTATTTCTTTTATCTCGTCGATATGTTGATGTTTCATTTTTAATATGAATAAATAAATGCAGAGATCTCTTTTGTTCGGCTGTATACGCTTAGACTGGAGGCAAACACCAACTACATAGTCACTTTGAAATCGTAACGAGAGGGCCAATTCTACTAATTTTTAAACAACTTTTGCATTCGCATGTCAATCGCAAACTGTCAAAAAAGCCTTAATTTTCATACATTTTTGACAGATTCGCATTCGCATCGCATTCGCTTCTCAATGAGAATTGAAAATTAGTAGAATTGGCCCTCAGATTTTTCAACCCCATGATGTAACTGTGAGTCGAAAATTTTGAATGCTGCTAAGTGTTTACTTTATGTCCGTTAAATCTACAAACAGGAAGATCCATACAAAACTTTCGCCGTAATGAACAAACATAATATATTTAATCGTTTATTAAGATAAAGATTGCAAACGTTAATGCGAAACAGAGCAAGAATCAGAAGTAACGCTTATTGTGGACCTGTAAGTGGGTCGCCGGCTTACAGAATAAGTTTTTGTTACGTATGGTTATGTTGCCACAGGAATTATAAGTTCTATTGGCTTTTTTTGTTGATAATTTGTTCTGTGTAATTACGGACACTGCTGGTTTAAGCTTTTTTTTTTAATGCAAAACGGGGAAACTCTTGGCCCAAATCTCACCTGATGGAAAGTGATGATTAGGCCGAAGATGGAAGCGAGTTTCACCCGGAATCCTCTTACACAGAGGAACTGGCTATCATACCTCTAACTGCCGGAACACAACAATGCTTTTAACATTGTTGTTATGGCGACAGACTTAGACATGATGGTGGTAGCTTGCCAGGCGGAGTTAGAACAAGTCCTACCACCAACCAAACCGAGCAAAAAATTTGCCTCCACTGTGAATCGAACCCGGGACCTCTGGGTCTGAATCAGGTGGTATAACCACTAGACCACGGAGGCGGTTAGTGTCACCTGTTTAGCACCACCTGGGGACCACGTGTAGGAATTCGCTGAAGGGTATTCTCCTACGGACGCGGGAGACTCGGCCCCCCACAAGCTGCATGTAGATGCAGATAAATAATAGATGTCACTAGGAAAGCTCGTGAAGCCGCTGGGTCTGGGTGTCATTTGTAGATCTGAGACAGTCGTAACGGTGATCAAAGGTTACCGGGTTGTGGTGGTCAGAGAAGCCAATCCGGTAAGACCAAACGGCGTTCCCGATTAAAAGGAGATTGATTGATTGAAGAGTTTCATATTATCTATACTAATATAATTATATTTCGAGACAACCATAGTTTTGTGTAAAGTAGAAGCATTTTTTTTAAATTTTGTAAAGGTGAGTACCATGGGGCCATTTACATAATAGGTATATATGTGATTAGTTTACTTGTTTGACATGAACGAGCATGGTGATTGAGAGCATGTCATGCTCACTCAAATGTTTTTCATTAATTTAGGTAGGGGAGAGGTGTGTCAATAGTAACAAAAAAAAATCAATCCTTCATATTATTTTAATAAAAAATCACAGCGCAATCATTTTTGGTCACAATATAGTTGAGTTATCTATTTATAAAATAAAATATAGAAAATAACAAAAAATACGATACAACTCTAAGAAATGGCACTTAATGAGATCAGCGAAAAGTGTTACAATTGCTGCATTGAGAGAGTCAATTGTAACATACAGAAATTGTCAACTATAAAAGCATAAATCTAACAAAATCTTGTCAGCAGTACACTCTAAACACTTAAAAAACCTAAAATTCTTATAAAACAATAATAAAGTCAATAACAGTCATTCCGACAAACAGTTTAAACACACAAAATATGGATCATTCTTTGCATAACTGGAGTGTGCCCATTTTTAATCAATTTCTTCCCTGTTGGCTTAGATTCTAAATTTCTTAATTTTGACATCTTTTTCTCATTAACTGTCTTTGCCACCAACCAACACCAAGTCAAAAGTAACATGTTACAATTGCCTCTCCTTGTTTTGTTACTTTTGCACCACTACCGCCATTTTGCAAAGAAGACTTATTTATCAAAAATCTATGATAAATTTGAACAACCCACACCTGCTCGTATCTAGATTAGATGTTAACTTGTCCGAAAATCACCACTGCAATATTGTAAAACTGGTTTATTTATTTTAATAACAGAAACTGTGCTGGACAAAATTTTTACTAAATTTGCTGTATCTCAAACTGTCATGTATTGAGAGCACATGCGCGAACTGTTTTAGCAGTAATTTTGGTCGGTAAAACAGCACCAAATAAAGCTTCGATTGCCACCAAGAGCTACCGCTATTCGTCAATAGGTGTCGTGAAACAACATATGTTACAATTGCCTCCCTGTTACTATTGACACACCTCTCCCCTACTTAAAAGCATTCTCCCAAAGGAAACTAAAAGTTTATCTCCGTTTCACGGCTCATCTGAAAAGAACAAAAAGGGGTTGGAGGAATGCGTTGGCTTGTAAAGCCATGCAAGTTATAGGAGTCAATTAAGGGGAATGGGACACCCATCCAAGTTAATGTTGTGCTTGCATGCGGTGTGCCGACAATATGTCGCCCCTTACACGCATCCGTCTCTAAACTGTTCACGTAACTGTTACGTAGATGGAATGATAGTTAGCTGTAAAGTTTTGACAGTTTCAATATGCCGCAATGCTCATGTTCGGTAAGTTAGCTAAGTGGGTTTCGATGTATAATAGTAGTTCGCTTGATAGTATAGATTTTCGGAAAAAAGAAGCCTATAATATTCGCCATGATCCCATTTATCTCTTTACTAAAATTTGACAAAATAAGTTCAGCAATTTAGGCGTGAAATCAACAACGTTAAGCAACGCTTGCCAAGGTTGGTCTGTGGATGGGTGATCATCTTAACATAACGAGTTTCCTCCGTGTCTCGGAAAGTACGCTAAGCCGTTGGTTCCGGCTGTCATTTCTGGATCTTTGGCAGTCGTTACGGATTGTCAGAAGCCAGTCAATCTGACTCTAGTTTTGCCAAGAAATACCGTGTTACCCAGGTCTGGTAGCCAGCCGTTCCACGTATACTGGTATTCAGCTGAATCCAGTTTGTTTGGAAACCAACCTCAATGTAGTTGGGAAAAGGCTAGGCAGATGATGAATTTAGGCGTGAAAACGAAACAAACATACACAACTTTAGCCAGAATTAGGATTATATTTATAAACTCGAATGTTATTATGAAATGGCATTAAGACAACATGAGACTCAATCGAGGGTCGGTACTATTGACAGCCTGCACTGTGAATTAATAATATTCCAATCGCTCCCCAAGACGCCTGGTTCTTGTTAAATTGTGCATCGGGTGGCGATTTAATAACCGACCAATAGCACGCCAGTGCGAGACTTAACAGTTGGCTGACTACCGCATTATAAATGGAATACTCGACTACACTTTTCATTCTTGGCTACATAAACCATCATTTTAAGCCAAACAATATTTAAAACGTTCGCCAAATTGCCGGCGGGAATTCTAAAAAAGTCAAGAGGGCCAATTAAATCGTAGTGGGCGCTAATTAGACTCGTCGGGCCAAGACATTAATTTAATTGTTGCAACGGGCGGTGTAATATGGCCCCTTTTGAACGTAACCCAGCATTTTTTCCGCTAAATGGAACCACTTGTGACTGCAACGGCATCTCCTTGTTGGGAAAAAGGGCAATTAGGTAGCGAAATATTTGTTCCTGGCAACATTGTGAGGTTGCCAAGTGACTTATTATGGAGCTTTTAATTTATGGAGCGTTTATTTTAATATATTACATTTTTACGTCATCCTATATTGACCGCTATATGAGAGTTATTTGTTCCTCATATTTTTGAGGCACAAATAAACTTATTAAAATATTTACCAAACCTAATTTTAAATGTTTTTTAAACCAAATGATATTGAAATTTAAATCTGCTAAAAATATTTAAAATAATCCTAATGTTGCGTAGATTTATTTCATTAATGTCCTTTTTACCGGAAAATGGCTGATTCCGTGGAGATTGTAATAAATCTTGATATATTATGAAAAAATCGTTTTGTATATAATAAATCCCATCCAAATTCAAAAGTTTCCAATCTGTCCGTGTCTTATTTAGAAAAAAAAAGTTAACAATTTAACGCGATATTTTACAATCTTACAGTGTTTGCCACATCCCTGACACTAATTTTCCTCAGAAAAAAATACAAGTAAGTGCCTATTAATAGATTTTATTTTGATGTTACTGAAATCTTTTTACCCCAAAAATATCAACTCTTTCGCATATCTGTCCCACTTTTCTCCTCCGTACCTAGCCAAACACTTTTTCAGTACCAAAGCGCGTATACTGATTGCAGCAACGTTTCCTTGCTACAAAAACGGCAATTAGATAGTGAATTATTTGTTTTGCTCGAGTTTTGTCGTAACGGATAAAGTTTTGCGCTAGTTCCCAAGTATTAAGTGCTCGCTTTATAAAGCCAAATTGTTGGTAGGTATTTGTATGTTATATTTTTGTTAATTTTGTAAGAAGCACCAAATTTATTTTAGTTTATATCTAAAAGAAATTCGGTGCTTCTTATAATGACCATTACACCTATTGAAGATCAAGTTAATCAATAGATTAAGTAAATAAATAAATCAAGATAAAATTAGGTTTTTTTTTGCTATTAATAGGCATACGTTTGACACTATCTGAACTGATGGTAAGCGATGATGTGGTCTAAGGTGGAGCACGTTTGCCTAGAAGTAACCTATTCACTCTTGACTTAAAGACTACCAGGTTGTAGCTATAAGGAAACTCTCTGGCAGGATTCCTTAGCTGTACGTACAATGAATGTGTTCCCAGTAAAGGTGAAGTACCTGTCCTCCAAAAGCTCTTTGTCGTCGTATGGCATCGTAATAGCTCAATATAATATTCATTGTTTCTCTCTTGATATATATAGGAATGAAAAACTTAATCACTTCTGAATTACATTGCGTTGCTTCTTGTAAAACTTTACGTGACAATAATTATGTAACTCGTTGTTTCAGGAAGGCTACTCTCTAATTCCGAAGTCCGTAGTTTTGGGATTAGTTGGCCTACCGAATAATATAGTTTTTTTTATATTTCTGTGATCGATACGCTTAGCAGGCAGTCAAAAACCCCAAAAGTTTACGACAAAATTCAGTCATTCAGGCTCATCGGCGACGAAAAACTGGTGGATACCAAGCTTCACAGCTTGGCTCATCGCCGCAAGGTTGCCTGCTTGTCGCTCTTCTACAGATGATACTTCGGTGAGTGTGCCCAAGAACTCCACGACCTCATTCCACCGGCCCCCTTCTACCATCGGACATCCAGACGCACTGCAACTTACCATCCCTACCTTGTTGCTAGTCTACGAATTTGAACTAAGCGTTTCCAAACGTCTTTTATAATACGCACAGCAAAGGGCTGGAACTCCCTGCCTGCATCTGTGTTTCCGAACGCTTACTCGATCCTTCTGGGTAAGCTCGCTCCATCGTAGACTTTGTCTCTGTCATCTCTGACCAAGACTAAAGTCAAGAGCAAACTCATCTCAAATAAAAAAATGAAAGTAATATGACATTTTATAGCGATGACATTCGCTGGCTTTGATTGTAGAGACTATCAAATATCGGTATTTTCAAATCGTAAGGATATATCGACTGAAGCGGTCGGAAAGCGATCGGTAACTAAATCGAGACTGCATGCCAAGGTAAGGATACTTATACAAATCATTACTCTCCAATTGAATCTAAGGACAAGACCAGTAATCAGATACAATGACATGTACGAGTCAACCACTCAGTCAACAAACAAAATAATGCACCACCCTGAGGGTTGGTGGTCATGTTTGAGGTCTTTGTTGTAAGGAATAAAGACCCCAAACAGATGAATTACTAACCAAAACCATTCAATTTAAACTGAATCAAACTTAAATTACAATTAATCTGTAACAGTTGCAGTCCAAAACTAGATTCTGAATGTAAGTTTTAAACCGTGCTTAGAGTATGCTTAGAATTGAATTAAGCAACGCCTGGACCAAGTTGGCGCTGTAATCTTGAATTTAACTTAGTCACTGCTTACTGTAAGTTAGTCTTAAGTTGAATTGTAACTGGTTTGCGGTCAGTTCTGACTTGGTTTCAGGTGTTGGTTAGTTATTTGTGGAGTACATGGTCCTGGGTTAAGTTTGGGTTAATTTATTTTTGGGTAATGTCTTCATCGTACCGTTAATTCTATAAAACTGGAGAATATAGGTAGGCGAGATTTTATGTTATGTATCTTCAGAAACTTGGCCTTTTGTTGCAGCTATGATACATAGTTTTACTCACATAAATTATTTAGTTAACAACTCAGAACTTGATTCTAACACCAAACACTTTCACAATCGCCTTTTAATGTTGTAACTTCAGTACCTAAAGGTTTTTTTGTCAAAAAGTTCTTTTTTACATTCAATTTCAAAGATTTCACTCAAAATTAAAGACTAATTACGTAATCTACTACCTCATCTTTCGTCAAATGAATCTGCACAGCGGCCATCTTTTATTTCACAAAACCTTACATTGTTGCAGCCATCAACTGTGACTCACAAACACTATGGACGGAACCTCTGACATTTACATGGATATGGCGAATAAATGTAAATGCACAATGTATGTTAAGCAACCTCGGAGTGAAAGGGAGAACTTACAGAGCTCAGTCAATTGAAAGAATGGAAAGAGTAATTGAAATAATGTGGTGTTTCCTTTATAAGGAAGTTAGAGAAACAAAAGAATGTGATTGACATCATCTGCCTAGACTTTTTCCAACTATATTGGGGTCGTTTTCCAGTCAAACCGTATTCAGCTGAATACAAGTATTATACGTGGAGCGGCTGCCTACCAGACCCCCACAACCCTTTAACTGGGTAATATGGTACTTTTAGGCAAGACTGGTGCCAGATTTCTGGTTTCTGACAATCCGTAGTGACTGTCAAAGAACTACAAATAACAGAAGAGACCAACAGCTTTACGTGCATTTCGAGTCACGGTGGAGTCTGCTGAATCCGAGGTGACCCAAAGCCGACTTCAAGATAGTTGGGAATAGGCTAGGCATACGATGACACGACTTAAATTTATAGAGAAAAAAATTAAGAAAAAGAGTTTATTTGCGCGAAAACATAAAAAAGAAAAAAAAAGAAATAAAAACCCTAAAAAAAATGGACACCTTTTACTGAATAAACATGTTTATATTGAGTATTGTACCTACTAAAGAATAATAACACTACTATAGTTAAAGCAATTGTTCAACCAACAATACCCTCTCACATAACTCTTTGAGCAACTTCTTGAATTTGAAACCTTAACATGTCAGTTTCAAAGCTATACGTTCAAATCATGTCAAACACATAGTTTCTACATTTACTCTAGTCTGGTACTATTTGACTTTGACAAACGTAGTGAAGCCACTTAGCGTAGCGACTCGTGTCGACGAGTAATCGACTCTCCAAGGAAATAATATTAGTTGGAATAACTTAGCAACTAGCAATGTTGGAAGATAATTTTAATATGAGAACAGTTTCGGTCTTATTACCCGACTGCGAAAGAAGGAGGGTTATGTTTTTCGAGTGTAGGTATGTATGTATGTACATTTCTTTGGCACGCCCTACAGCCTAAGCGGCTTGTTGTATTTTATGTGACTTGTGTCAATAGATTCGTCTTAGTCGTGAGAGTGACACATCAAAATAAAAAAACACTGGTGGATTTTTGGCTCCAAATTATGTCTTTAAATTTTTATTTTTTTTGAAAGATGTGCACATTAATTGTGCGTACAGCTAAGGGACCGTCTTCACGAGCGAAATAATCGCCGCGAGTCAATATTTTTTTCACTCGTCGAATCGCCGCGATATTATCTCCGTGTGGAGACACGTTTATAGAGTTGTTATAGAAATACGTGACACAGACGATAATATCGCCGCGATTCTCTCGCTCGTGGATACAGTACCTAAGGACTGGAATTCCTGCCAGAGTATGTGTTTCCTGATAGCTACAACCTGGAAGTCTTTAAATCAAGAGTGGATTGGTTATTTCTAGGCAAGCGTGCTCCAACTTCGACCACATGATCGCTTACCATCGTGGTCAAAGAGGAGTCTACTTATAGCAAACAAACATAAAAAAAAAACATACAACCGAATTGATAATCTCCTCCTTTTTGGGAAGTCGGTTAAAAAAAGATACTGCCATGTATCTCGATTTTACCATTACACGTGTAGGCAGGCACACTTATTTTATTCTTGGAAGTTTATTTAGCTAGGCAACTTATTAATGTTTGAGTGTGTATTTTGTTTCTAGTATCATAGTGTGCTAGCTAACAAGTGATCAATTTTAATAACATTTTTACATACTACTACTTTTTGTATAAATTCTAGTTCCTAAAACGTAACAGACAGATGTGTTGCTGGGGAGTTTATTGGCAATCTTCTCCACAGCTTAAACACTAGGAAGTGGTGACAGGCGGGCGTTTTTTTGTAAAACTTGATGTTCAAAAAGTGCTGGCTCTCAGCCTGATTTGAATAAATGACTTTTGAATTTTGAATTTCGAAAACTTATTTAAATAGAGAAAGAGAAAGGAAGTGGCACGTGATCAGCACCTAGTTGGGCGGTATTTTTCGGGTTAAAATATAGCCTATGATACTCACAAATAACGTGGCTGGCTATTGGTACAAGAATTTTCAAAATCGGTTCGGTAGATCTGAAGAAAATTACCCCCTACAACGTCACAAACTCACAAACTTTACCTCTTTATAATATTAGTATAGATAAGGTTTGCCAAACAAGTCACTGTATCGGGAACCTGTCCAAATTCACTAATTTAGTAAATTATCGTCACGTAAATTTAACATTTGAACTTTTCATTTTAACATTTGAAACTGGAACATTTGAACTTTTCTTTAAAAAAGCTGACGCAGACAGACGCAACAAAGCAATGCGAAAGGTAGCGCCGTGTGCGTTTTTTTATTATTATTATTGATAGGCATACGTATGACTGATGTGCGATGATCCGTTACCAAAATTAAAAAATATAATATTTCCACGCTTTCAAAAGCGGTACCTTGGAACCCTGATAGGCAATACATACAAACTGACAATGTGACAAATTTGCCACAGACTGACATAATTGTCACAATTTCGCGACAGCTGTTTTTTAATAAAGCAGACAATTTATAAAATAAACTCACAGAATTGTTGAGTTGTCCGATTGTCGCTTGTCACCAGTCAGTTTTATTAAATAGTTGCACACAAATAATTGTAGCTAGCCGAGTTATCCAAAGCCCTATTTCCAAGCTGGAAAGCCTTTAAGCCTTTCTGATCCAGCTTTTCCAATAGAGTTAAAACTACTGGCTACATAGGTACATACAATGTTTCTACCAAATTGCTGAAGAATAATAAAATTGCAACAAAATTGAATTCTAAGTTCGTGAGACTGGGTATCGCATTTTCTAGGTCAGTGAGTCTTAAATTGTGTTCTCTTTGTTGCATCCATGCATGGATGAAGAGGTACATATAAGCTGCGTTTAACATTGTTTGATAGACAATTTTTCGAAATAAACATTTTTTTCGTCTACATTGTACTAAAATCTCGTGCCTCAGAAAGAACGTTAAGCCATTGGTTCCGGCTGTCATTTGTAGATCTTTGGCAGTCGTTACGTATTGCCTGAAGCCAGTAAATCTGACTGCAGTCTTTACAAGAAGTACCGTGTTACCCAGATGGGTTGTGGAGGACTGGTGGGCAGCCCCTCCTCGTAAAATACTGGTATTCAGCTGTGTCCAGTTCGAATGGGAGCCAACTCCAATATAGCTGGAGAAAGGCTAGATAATGTTAGCATTTATCAGCTATTTACATTATTTTGTTTCTCTAACTTCCTGAAAAAGGAAACACCAAATTATTTCAATGACTCCGTCCATTCTTCCAATTAATCCTTCTAATCTTGCAATTGACTTCAAAATGAGCCAAAGAGGGTGTTATTTGTTGAAGACATATTTGAGACATATTTTAGATAGACCGACGGTCACAAAATCTTGATGATGTCAATAACTCTATTCATCAAGTTCAAGATTGTACGACAAACAACTTAGTACCTACTAAATGACAAAAAAAAACCAAATTAATTAAAGGAGGATGGCGAATTTGGACCCACACTATTTATAAATTAACTAAGTGTCATTCACTTGCAAGTTCGTATTTACTATAATTAAGAGTCTGTTAAAGGATTATATAAAAAATATTGAGTCACTGGGTGGTGGGAATTAAAAGTTAGAAAAGATTTTTATTTACTTAAAAATAAGTCATCATGCAGTTACTAAACGCACCGTGTTTCATATAACATTCCAACTTACTCTTTCATTACCTACATGATTTACGTTCTTAAACTTGTTTATGCTTGTCAATTATTTTTTTTAAACAAAACTTGTAAAATATGAGAAAATCATACAAAAGTTAATATTAAAAATGCATTTTCATTTTTTATACAAAAATGTACAATATTATAATCATTACGATTATTTGTGATAACGTAGAGTGGAACGTTACGCTGTCAATTGGAGTAGGCTGTCAGTGTCAAAACAATTAGTGTTTGTTTTCAGCGGCTAACTTGGGATATCTATTATTTTCTATGCGATTTTGTGATTCTTGACTACTTGGCTTTACCTTTGGACTGACTATTCTACAAACCCACTAAGACAACAGCTATTACCTTTGGATTGCGATTTGCAAGTGGTTTGGACTTAGTTACTCGTTAAAATGTGTTGTGTGAATTGTCAATTGTGCATTGCCCGATTACTAATTATAACATCTCCCAGCCTCTACGACTTACTGCCCATTTGCTTTTTTGCTAGTTTTATATAGTTCTACAACTAGTTATAAGTTTCCATACTGTACGATACTTCTAACAGTGGGTCCCATTTTACATGCAACTTCGCCATCCTCCTTTACTTTACCAAATGTGACATCGTATTGAATGGACAGAAACTGGAATTTATTGATCAGACGGTTTTCCTAGGAGTTACTTTTGACGAGAAATTGCAATGTTTATTTATTTTATTTACCCTCGTCCGTGTGTCACTGCAGGGTGCCAACTGAAAACCAGCGCTGGGTGTCTGACGCCCAGCATAATATGCTGAGATGGTAACCCTTTCGGCATGGGCACGCTCAGTGCAATTTTTTTCATATTTTTTTAGTTGGTACCTATCTGTTTTTAACCGACTTTCCAAAAATGAGGAGGTTATCAATTCGGTTGTATGTTTTTTATATGTTTGTTACCTCATAACTCCGACAATTATGAACCGATTTGAAAAAATCTTGTTTTATTTGAAAGGATAAACTTGCAGATTGGTCCCATTTAAATTTTATGAAAATTGGTTACGAACTTTGGATTTTAAATCGAAATAGCTCCAATTCGTCTACTTGGATGATAGTTTTATGTCATCCAAGTAATCGAAATTGCGTATTTTGCTTTTCTGCGATTTCGCAGTGGGATTGTTAGGTAAGGGGTACCACTAAATAGTGAAAAATAAAAAAACTTTTTACAAAAAAAATACAACTGAGTTTTTTATGTTTTTGTTACTCTTATTTTATAATGTGTTTTGCGGTAGTGTTGTGTCTGTGTCGAATAATGGGGACCTCATATACTATCTCTTGCGGCGCAGCTAAGCTCAGCCGCTTACGCTGTTAGAAAGATACTATATATATAAACGTGCGGTTTCTACATCTGCTAACTGCTAATTTTGGATAATTTCACAGCATTAAGTCGTATGGTATTTTGCTGTGGAATCGGGTTGCTGACATTAAATCCATATAAATTACATAAATCAATAGTAGCTAAATTTGTAAATATGTGTGTGTTTGCATTGTTTATGTCACCGGAAAATTGCAGAATCCGTAAGATTGTATTACATCTTGATTAGATTATTTTTTCTTTATTTATAATGAAAAAATCGTTTTGTATGCAATAAATCCCATCCAAATTCAATAGTTTCTAATCTATGCAAGTCGTATTTAGAAAAAAAGTTTACAATTTCATTCGATATCTTTCCGGTGACATATAGACTCAATTTCATTAACGGCACATGTGTGAGTACTGTATACATTAAACTTAAACTATAGCTATCAGTTTTGGGTTTGTTTTTGACTTGAATGTACCCACCCTGGCGGTTGGGAGTTTCATGCTCACTAGGGTGGGTCACTCTAGTACCTATTCAAAAAAAGAAAAGTTGATGAATCAAATTCTAATAGTACTATTATGTTGTAGTGTACAGACTATAAAAAGTAGTTTTACCTAAAAACTTTTTAAATTTTGTTGGGCGAGGCCTATATTCGTAATATCATTTTAATAATGCGGTGCACATTGCAGTTTAAAATCGGCGATATCTCTTGACCGCTAGTGGAAGTAATGAAACTTTTGTTGATTATTTCTGAAAAGTGTACTATTTAGAGACATCGCTTCATTTTTTCCGTGATTTTTACATAAACATCTATCACATAGATTAATTTCAGATTTTTGTATTATGCAAACGGGGGGAGGGTCAATGGGGGGGGGGGTCGGAAGTCAATTATTTTTTTTAAAGTCGAAAAAAAATGAGGCCAAAAAAAAAATTGAGAATGTGCAAAACGCGTTCTTTCATAATTATGGTACCCCACATGCCCTAGTAGCCATATTTCGATTTTTTAAGAATCCTTTTCATTACTATTGCAAAAAAAAGCACATTTTTATGTCCTTCTAACTTATAATTACAAAATAATTGAACAAACGTCATCTAAACCTATTTCAAGTTGGTTCTTGAGATATCCAGCTGCGACAGACGGACAGACTTAGTCACACCATAAGGGTTCCTTTTTACCATTCTAATACGGAAATCTAAAAACCTATTCTTAGACTCAACATGACCTTTCATTAAACCAATATCGATAAAAATTGCCAACGAAATCAAAGTAGTATTTATAAGCACACGTACCTAATACAATACACAATTTGTGTCCAATTTAAGCTTTGACCTCGATAAAAGTTTCTTGTAGCGAACTAAATCCTTTACATGGCCTTTCGATTGGAGCCGAGTAAGCCTTTATTGTGTATTTCTGTATATTCAGTAAGTACCTATATTATTTATTTATTGATTGATTTAGATTTTACTGTAAGCAGTACTATATTTTTTTTATAGTTATGGCTAGCTATGAATAATCAAGTATATCAAACTTATAGGCCACAACTGCCGCAACTTGAAATAGTCCTGGATGTTTCCAAACTCTTATCTGTACAAGAGTTTGGAAACATCCAGGACTATTATAGACAGAGGGCCAGTTCTGCTAATTTTAAAACAACTTTCGTATTTGCATTCCAATTGCAAACTGTCAATAAAGCCTTAATTTTCTTACATTTTTGACAGATTGCGATTGAGCTGCCAATGCGATGCGAATGTGAAAATTAGTAGAATTGGCACACGGCTTAAAAGTGCAGTCGCTGTCTACCTAAAATGTCTTCAATTTTGTTGTGGGAACGGGTTACGACTAATTGACCATCCGGTCCATAACCTAAGAGCCATATCTATTACTAAAGAGCCTGGATCCCACGACACAGGGAATCCTAGTGTGAGATCCAGGAATCAACAAATTTGAATGTACATCTTGAACAATAAACTATTCTTATTCTTATTCAACTAATTTTTACATTCGCATCTCAATCGCAATCTGTCAAAAATGTATGAGAATGTTAGGCTTTTTTGATAGTTTGCGATTGACATGTGAATGCGAAAGTTGTTTTAAAATGATCAGAATTGGCACTCTGTCTATAATAGTCCTGGATGTTTCCAAACTCTTGTACAGACTTGAAGTGAGAAGTTTGGAAACATCCAGGGCTATTTCAAGTTGCGGCAGTTGTGGCCTATAAGTTTGTTATTCACAACTTTCGCATTCACATGTCAATCACAATCTGTTAAAAATTTATGAAAATTAAGGCTTTTTTGAGTTTGTGATTGACATGTGAATGCGTAAGTTGTTAAATTAGTAGGATTGGCCCGTAGTACCAAAAAATTAGTAGAATTGGCCCTCTGGTCATAGACTACTGGCCTTCTCCTATCCTAGTACATCATTCTTATCCGTTTCTGAGTAACTCAGTGAGTGACGGATAGGCAACGCAAAGCCAAAACTGTAACTTGTAGAAAGCTGAAATTTGGCATATAGGTTCCATGAGGAGTGCACTTATGGTTCCTGATTGTACAAAGTTCATTGTAGACCACTGGTGAACATTTCACAACTACGTGGATCAAACAGCCCACAAACGTGGTGATATCATAAGTCGTAATCACCATTGAAGCCGAAGGATATTCAAAACTGATCAAGTCTTCCCTAAGTCTCGCCACATGTACCAGGGTAGTGATTCTTGCAATCAGCAAACGGCACGTCCTTCACGAGGTCATCGGTCCACCTTATAGGAGGCCTTCTATTGCGTTTGCCACTACAGAAATGTTTGGCCTCATCGACTACCCATTCCACGAGCAATATTATGTGCCTTGCCCTGAGGCGTTAATTTTTAGCTTAGCAATTTTTCTGCTATTTCTTTCATCTTCGTTCCCCTCTTTTTTCTGATGATAACGCCGGGAAATTTTATGCATAGCCTAAAAGAACATTTTTATCTATGGGTGAAAGTAACTGATTTAGTCCCGAGACGGCGATTGACGCCCGATCGTAGCGAGAGTGCCAATAGTTCGAGGGATGAAATAAGTATTTCGCCCAAGGTGAACACTGTGCTTTTCATTATGAATACAAAGAAAGTAAAAATAAAAAAATGATCTGAATCTGATGAACTCATCGTGTTCTCAAATCTCTGCTAGACGAAAATTTGGAAAAAGGTCGAAAAAACAAAATAATGAAGATCGGAATGTCGCTTTCCCGACTAATTTGTTTTTTTTTTCTGTGACCGGCCAGCTTCTGTGAGCAGCCATAACATTTTTTTTTAATGATTTGACGGCTATCAATTGAAAACAATTATCGCTAGGGCTGCAAAGTAATACTTTCAATCCGCTCCTCAGGCAAATTCAGGCCTACTTTCCGAGCATGAGTAATAAAAAGTATTTTTGTACTGATAAAAATGGTAATCATTAATAACTTCTTTACCATTCAAGACTAAAGTTTACTTAATGTAAGATTTCCTGGTTTCGACAATTTGGCTATTCAACATTTTCATGAAATTCATTGAATAAGTTATTCGTTCATATTGACTCAATCAGAATAACATAAATACAATAACTAAGCTTCACAAACTTTATTAATTTAATTTCCATCTGTTTAATGAAAACGTTGGCGAGTACTTCTTAAGTACATGGAAATAACAGACATCGTTTATATTCGGAATATTACAGAAAAAGTTTGAAGAGATAATATTGTCGGAGCTAATAATAAGAATAGCCAATTAGTTCCCTACATAAGAGCTATTGAACTTAACAAAGGTTATATGAATATTAAAATAAGGTAAATTGAATATGTTGTGAGTTCTTCAGCATAGATTACAATAGTCTTAATAACAATAGTGATTTCAAGAAGAAGAGATGTTTGTTTGGTTGGTTGAACGCGCTAATCTCAGGAACTACTGCTCTGATTTAAAAAATTCGTTCAGTGTTAGATAGTCCATTTATCGAGGAAGGCTATAGGCTATATATCATCACGCTAAGACAAAAAGTAGCGGAGCATTCATGGAAAATGTGACGCAGACGAAGTTGCGCGGGTCAGCTAGTTTTTTTATAATTCAGGTGGGTGATGTTTATACATCTAAACTGCCGTCCGGGGCTCCGATTCATGTCACATTTTGAGCTTTCTACGACCAGTAGTTTTGTCAGTCTTTGAGTCACTCATAAAAAAGCCTCACATATAAAAATTCAACCAGTAACAGAAGAATAGGCTAGTTTCCATCATCCATAAATTGCAAAACTATTTAGTCCGTCAGTTAGAGTATTGAAAAATAATGGACACGTATTTTTTGTTTTTGTAAATCAATGAATATTGACAAAGATAAAACGCATCAAAACTCGGGAGTGGGGGAATTTTAAAAGCGTCGTAACTTCGTCAATTTTGGTTCCCGTAACAAGAGGAAAAATACGTGTGAAATATTTTTGATTATTTAACCGACGGACTAATTAGATTTTTTCAGGACACAAGCCCATTATTTCCTTATATAAATGATTTCATCTGGACATACCGCTCTGCTTCTAATAGTGCTGACTGGCTAACATTTGCGGCCAAGCAATTTGGCATAGATTGCTCACGACCTATTAGGCACATGAGATTAAAAGAAGTAAACAGCCAAAAATTAATCAATCTTTCAAAATTCAGTCACAATTCCCGTTCTCACATCATCTAAAAAGCCAAGTCAATCAGCTCACAGCGCAGCATCAAAACTGACACTAGGTTATTCAGCGGTATAACAAAAGGTTCACCAGATACAATGGACAAAGTTCCTGAACAGAACCATTTGCGATGTCTCCATGTTCTTTGTGTTCACTTTATGAATTGTCTCTGGAACTTTTATCTGCGAATGAAAATTTTAAACAGTATCCTGCTTAGAGCTTAATAGTAAACCTTTGTGGTTTTAGTTATTGGATGGAGGCTTGTTGCTTTAGTTCTTTGGAATTGTTACTTTCCTAATAACTAAAATTCACACCTCTGTTTCGTCATGGGTTTGGCAGAGTTAGTACCTTAATAGTATACACTCACATTCCGCTATTATTATTTAAGCCCCATATACAGTCGCGGTCAGAAAATGTTAACCACCTTAAGGTTCATAATTGCTTGCACACATCTATGTCACAAGGTCGATATGTAATTTGACTACGTTTAGATAGAACATAGACTTTTATTAACATGAAGATCGGTCGCTCAAGGAGGTGACTTACTAGACAGGATAGTCAAAGAGAACTTTTTTTTTAAATAAAACGAAAATATACTCTCGGCGTAATAACTAGCAAAGAGACGAGACAAAATAGGATACGGACAATAGAGAATATGCATGAAAAAAGTATTTATGATCTGAACAGTTTATCTTAAAGTATTCGAAAATATAATACTAACTGTGAAATTAGAATTTAAATTGCTCGAAAAACGAACGAGATACAATTATTTTAAACAAATATATATTATCTGTCCCTCTCGCGAAAACGCTGTTTTCTATGGCAGCTGTATAGTCATCGTGTTATTTGACGTCACATTACGTATCGGACTTCTCTTTCTAACTGTAGTCTTTGAAGCTTTATAACTTAATAAATGATGAAGGTATTTAAAAAATAATTTCATGATTGTTTACTAAAGCTAATAAGTGTTTTATTTTGTAAATAAAAAAATTGCATGCATATTCCCTATTGGACAAAGCATACCGCGGCTGTACATAATAGTAAGTGAGCCTATTGCTATCAATCGAACACAAATCCAGACGACGAGGAATTTCTGATCTATATAGAGATAGTATGGTCCCCTTACACAGCAATGGAATGCCTTCTATACACTGAGATTCAACTCAGTGTGTAGCAATACACGTGAACGGTTATTTTTGTGAAAGGTAAAGGAAAGAAAATAACGAAAGTAAAAATGTATCATGAAACGGAGGTTAATTATTAGCCGCGGTATCTCTTTCGAATAGACCCGCAACTCCGGCAAAATACATCCCTAAGATAAAAATAAAAAAAACTTATTTTCAAAAAAATACGGCCGATTTCCAAATAAAAACCACTTCAAAGTACATAATAGCTTTAATTTTCGAAATTTTCGCTTTTCGTGTGGTTTCTTCGTTTTTATTTAGAAGTAAGTTTTATTTTTCACTTTTTAGTGGTACCACCTGGTACCACTAAACATTCCAACCAGTCCATACTGGTTGGTATTTGACACTTTGTTACATTTAGCTGTCTTACTCCGGATTTCTTCATCAGATCATTACAAAATTTGAATACCATTTAAATTTTGATAAGATCTGGGAATAAACTTGTTTGGACTTAAAATATTATTTCAAATCCGTTCTACATAATTATATATGTATGACGGAATTATGTCCGACCCGAACATGCATAAAAAGAACATCCGAATTGATAACCTCCTCCTTTTTGAAAAGTTACGCCCCTCAAACAATAAACTACTTATCTCAAAGCAAAGAAACGAGTTTTGGTGCCTATTTCATGTTTTTCTTTTGTCCCAAATAAGCTGGGATAAGATAAAATTAATGACTTAACTTTAAGGCCTAGCGGGTTTCCTACCAAATTACTATTTACGTTTATACAAGGTTTACCTAGAATTAAGTATAGCAGTTACTTCGTCTTATTTATTGGTGCCTCGAGGCAGCCTTGTGCCTCAGTGACATAGTAGCTTCATTTTCGTTATTGCGTCTTCTTTGAAATTGATATTGTTATGTTTCAGCAGAAGGTTTTCTTTAAGATTGTGGTATCTGTAACATAATTTTGATTTATGTGGTGATATTGATGTTGTGGATAACGGTTTGTGAGAAGAATAATACTCAATTAAAAAGACAGGGCAGTGACCTACTGAAAGTTGTAGGAGTTTGGTGGATGGTAGAAGCACGTGTTTGAATACAGTAATACTAGAGGGAGGCATAGGCATTTAAAACAGAGGTAATTTAGATGCAATTTTCAAGTTTATGATGAATAGGAGAGGGACATAAGCATCAGTGTTGTGGGGGCCGAGTCACCCGCGTCCGTAGGAGAATACCCTTCAGCGAATCCCTACACGTGGTCCCCGGGTGGTGCTAAACAGGTGACACTAACCGCCTCCGTGGTCTAGTGGTTATACCACCTGATTCAGACCCAGAGGTCCCGGGTTCGATTCCCAGTGGGGGCAAATTTTTTGCTCGGTTTGGTTGGTGGTAGGACTTTTTCTAAGTCTGCCTGGCAAGCTACCACCATCATGTCTAAGTCTGTCGCCATAACAACAATGTTAACAGCATTGTTGTGTTCCAGCAGTTAGAGGTATGATAGCCAGTTCCTCTGTGTAAGAGGATTCCGGGTGAAACTCGCTTCCATCTTCGGCCTAATCATCACTTTCCATCAGGTGAGATTTGGGCCAAGTGTTTCCGTTTTGCATAAAAAAAAGTGTTCATTATTGCGTAGTATATCTACAATCATTCCTTTGAATGCGCCAAATACAAAGACACAAAAAGGAGAAAACAATTCATATCACATGAGTAATGTGTAAATTAACTAAGCGTTAACAGCAATTCAGTAGTTTGACTAGTTTCCTTGCTTAAGTATTCTTCAGCATCTTATTTATTCTCGCCTCGAGGCAGCCTTTCAAAGAGTAGTATTTACAGAATTTGATCGAAAAGTCCTGCTCAAAACGAGGCTTCGATCGTTTTAAGACCTATTTTATAGTCTGATAGTTTTTATTGCTTTTTTATTTACTCCAAACATTGAAAGAATAGACTTTGTGAGTGGATTATTTTCTATCCCACCATTTATTTCCTCTGTCAAGTAGATTTCGTTTTTTATTTTCCTGTGAGATAAAGGAGCTCGATAATTTTTAGGTACCTACTTTTTTCTCCGAAATTATTATATTTCCTTGTGCTGAAAAGGTAAAATTTAACACCGTTTTCCTTTTCCGCTTGTGAGTCTATAAATTTTATTTTAAAAATGCACACAGGTTGGAACTTTTTGAGTAATGAATAAGAGCAGGATGTCCAATTAAATTGTGTCCGACAGAGGATATTTTTGCTCTATCATTGTGTCCATTTATTCTTTGAAATGCTACTGAAAATGATCTATATTTATATGAAAACTTTTATAATTGTTTAGGCTTTGTTTTTATATTGTGTAGGCTTCTGGGTAAGCTTGCTCCATGGTCGACTTTGTCTCTGTCATCTCTGCCCTTAAGTCTTAGTTTCCACACTTTTTTGACAGATTGCAACTGACTCTAATAAAACAGCTTGGTTAGTTAGTTGAACTGAACTGTCTTTATTCATAGACAAAAGAGACACACAGTATAACAGACAACATTACAGATAACCTATATATACCCATAGATGGTATTACTGTTCATTATTTGTATATTACCAACAACCGCAGCGAACGAAATTTGAAAATTAGTAGAATTTGCACTCAGACAAACGCTTTTCAATAAAATTCTTATCCCTACTTCCCTACCGTAAATGCGAAAGTAACTGTCTGTCTGTCTGTCTCTTCTTTATGCCTAAACCACTGAACCGATTTGGACGAAATTTTGAACAAAGATAGTTTAAAACCCGAGAAAGAACATAGGATGGTATTTATCCCAGAAATCCCACGGGAACGGGAACTGTGAGGGTAAATAGGTTATATATATATTCCGGGAACATGTTCTCCAGGAATAACGCGGGCGAAGCCGCTAGTATATAAATAAAAATGAGTCACCGAAATGTATGTAGGTACGCGCATAACTTTGTAACGACTGATCCACATTGTATAATTCTTTTATAGTTGAGTTCTATGGTCAGGGCGAGAAATGTTGAAAGAAAATTTTGAAAAAAGAAAATACTTCCGGGCGGAGCAGGGGGGGGGGCAACATTTCTAATATCTTTCTTGTGTCTTAGTGTTTTTTATTTTATATGTACCTATTAGTTTATTTTTATATTTTGTTGTAAAGGTGTATTTTATTTTGTATGGGCTACTGTTGCCTGGAATAAAGGAATAATAAAATAATAATGTATTTAAAATTCTTCCGTTACTGAGTGAATGGCTGACTGACAACGCAGAGCCAAAACTACTGGTCGTGGGAAGCTGCACGTAGGCTTCTTGGGGAGCTGCTTTAAGAGAGTATTTCCCGAAATTCCTACGGTAACGGGAGACCGGATTATGCACGTACGAAGTCGCGATCAAAATCAGTATAGTAAATTAAAATATAAACAGAAGATGACGTATCTGTACAAATATTATACGTAAATACGAAAGTAACTGACTGCATGTATGTTTGTTACCTTTTTGCTACTAAACGGCTGAGCGGATTTAAATGAAACATGGTACATGATTAAACCGTGGCTTGGATTAGTGCATAGATTAGTTTTATCTCGGGAGTATGTTCCCATGGGGTGATTAATTACTTAAAGAACGAAATAAGCTTAACAATGGCCTCTATGGGAAATAAGATAGCCCACTAGGGCTAGTGCCTGCCTGGGTTGTGGAATTTGTTCGAAAGCCCCTGGAACGCAAAGGGGGTTAGGTGGAACACTGATGGGTTTTAGTCAGTAAGAGTCTGACACTCCCTTACACTCCACCCAGAGTTGAACTCTTTCCAGGAGTGTACGAAACTTTCCCATCCTTAAAAAAATAGGATATAAGATATGAGTACAAATTCTGTGGAACATAAATATCTGTTAGATTTAATTTAAGAACTACGCTTGAGCATCGAACCATCTGTAAAGATTCCTTGAATACACGCCTAAATGCCTCCAAATCAAATATCGGGTCTATATTAGAACTACTTCAGACGAACGATAATGTATGTGCATATTTCGAGGCATGTTCGCAAGTTGGTCTAATTTTTTGTCTCCTTTAGCAGAATTTTAGATTTCGTCGTGACATTGAAGTTTGGGGTCTCCAGAGAGAAGACGTCTTACGTCTTCAAAAATGTAGGTTATCAATTCGACTCATGCACGTGTACATATTGCTGCTTGTAGCAACATAGTAGTTTATATGTCAGTCTATGTTGACTTCCTAACAGGCGTGACCGTCATACCGTATGTTTTTTATTTTTATTTTAGATGGGTTTGCTCTTGACTTTAGTCTTGGACAGAGATGACAGAGACAAAGTCAACGATGGAGCGAGCTTACCCAGAAGGAGCCTGCTTACTCTAACTTTGAAGAGATTGGGGTTTGTAAGCGTTCGGAAACACAGACGCAGGCAGAGAGTTTCACTCCTTTGCTGTGCGCATTATAAAAGCCGTTTGGAAACGCTTAGTGCGAATTCGTGGAATAGCAACAAGGTAGGGATGGTAAGTGCAGTGCGTCTGGATGACCGATGGTAGAGGGCCGGTGGAATGGGGTCGTGGAGTTCTTGGGTACACTCACCGAAATACAATCTGTAGAAGACTGACAAGCAGGCAACCTTGCGGCGATGAGCCAAGCTGTGAAGCTTGGCATTCACCAGTTTTTCGTCGCCGATGAGCCTCTTAGCTCTACGTTCCACCGAGTCAAGCGCGGCAATCTGGTACTTAGCTGAGCCATCTCAAAGGTGGCTGCAATACTTCATGCAGGATTTGTGCTTTGTAAAGGGTTAAAAGCTGTCTAGGCCTGAAGTATCGCTTCACTCCATTCAGGATGCCCAGCTTTTTGGCTGCAGTTTTGGCTTTGCACTCAATGATGACAATCAGTCACAGGAACAGATATACCAAAGAGTAGGAGTTTGCCTTAGTTTATACTTCTGTTTTAAAGGATGGGATATCATCAAATGACGGCTCCCGCTGTGGGCGGAGCAGAAAGGAGTTTCAGACTCTTACTGACTAAAACCCATCCATGTTCCTCGTAGTGCCCTTAGGGTTCCAGGGCCGCGGTGACTCTTTTGAACAAATTCCGCAACCCCGCCAGGCACTGACCCTAGTGGGCCCCGTCTACTATGCTGACATCTCTTTGAGGCGCGCGTGGAACACAACGCGCCGTCGAACCAGCCGGTCGATTCTGTCGACATCTCGCCGTGATCACTTAGGTGAAGTGCACGACAAGTGAGCTGTCAAACCATACAAACAAGATGGCATGACAGCTCACTTGTCGTTCACTTCGCCTAAGTGTTCACTTCGACAAGTCTACAGAATCACACTGCAGGCTACGATGATGAGTGACTCAGTGACTGACAGACAACGCACAGCCGAATCTAACAGTCGTGGGAAGCTGAAATTTGGCGTGTAGCTTGCCTTCTGTATGTAGAGAGCACTTAGAAAGGATTTCCCGAAATTCCTACGGGAATAGAAACACGGGTTATGCACGGGTAGATAGTAACACTAGAGTAATTGTGAAAGTTACTCCATTTGCACCTTTATGAATAGTAATAAAGTTTTTTATATTTTATTTTTTTTATTATATTTTTTTTTAATCTGAATAAATATTATTATGTATTATTAAATTACAATGTTTACAGTATCTACATTATGTGCAAGCGCGTATAAGAACAAAATAAATCATTGGGCAACAAAAAAATAATCCACATCGCTGTCAACGGCAAAAGTGCCCAGAACACTGGCAGCATTGCCACGTTGAATGGCAATGCTGATTCTTTGGCCGAAGAAAAGCCCAGCCCTCTGGTCACGTGAACCGTCGACAAGTTGTTTGCTGATGTCCCGAAAGACTCTATGTGCACTCGGACCCCATGGGTCTAGAGTTTCAACGCCAAAAGGCTCAAATATATAACTCCCAATTAGGTTATTATATTTGCGCCTTCTGAGGTTTCCGCACCTGCAGCAGCCGCCCCAGCACAGCCCGACGTGCTAAGAAGATGGGATGGCGCAAGGGTGTCAACACATATATTTGAATATAATATTTTGTTTGGTATCTAAATTTGTAATTAAATAAGAATAAAAACCGCGAAAGTTGTCGGTTGGTTACATTTCATATCTTACCAGTTGAACGAATTTTGTTGAAAGTTGCCACACTGCCAAGTAGACGAATCAGCAGGCAAAGCCAGTGCATTAATAAAAATCGGCAAAGTGCGTGTCGGACTCACACACAAAAAAAAACACTTTTAATAATTATTAAGTTATTTAATCTATACTATTGTTCGTTAAGTATGCAATAGCATCTAGAAGTTACACACTTTGAATATTTCGACTTTCTATTTACTACGGTTCTTGAGATACAGCCGGGCAAACGGACGGACGGGTGAAAAGCCTGAAATTTAGTAACAGGGTACCCTAAATAGTAACCCGTATAGGTACTATTATTGAGTTAAAATTACCAGCATGTTCACATCGCATGTTGCCAACTACACAGTAAATGGTATGTGAAGCGGAGAATTAAAATTAAATGCTTTCAGGAAAAAATCACGCATTGCTTTATAATTATGTTCCTAAATCCACCGCAAACTGCTCGTAATTTAGTTTGTTATAATTACTTTTTAAATACAGTTTTTTACATTAATTAATGGGCTTGAAATCGCTTAGCTTTTTAAAGATTGTAATTAATATTTAACGCGATTTGAGGGTAGTTGGATTATGAAACAGGATATAAATTATCGCGCTTATTTTCCAAGGGTGTAGGCAGAGGTGTTATTACTAGTTCTTTATGTTATAATACCATGTAATAATATGTAAGATAGTTTAAGCAATATGGTTAGAGCAAGTTACTGGAGTAACAACAGGAAGAAAACCACAACATACTGGCTGTTTCCCGCGGCTTCGCTCGGCTTAAAGTAGCCTATAAAAGTTTCTAGGATCGTATCCGATGCGGAATTTGTTCGAAAGACTCAACGCGGCCCTGGAACGCAAAGGGCATTGAACACGTATGGGTTTTAGTCAGTAGGAGTCTGCTGACACTCCCTTCTGCTCCGCCCAGAGCGAAAGGAGTTATTTGATGATTGCCCCATTTTAAAAACTAGCTGACCCGCGCAACTTCGTTTGCGTTACATTTGTCATTAATGCTCGGCTCCTTTTAGTCTAAGCGTGATGCCTATATTCATCTTCGATACATGGGATATCTAATACTGAAAGAATTTTTTAAATCGGACCAGTAATTCCTGAGATTACCCCTACATACAAACTTACAAACAAATGTTACCTCTTTATAATATTAGTATAGAAAAGCGTCCTATCTCATCTCTGTACCAAAATTCATCAAAATCGGTTTAGTAATTTAGACGTGAAGGTGTTACAAACAAATACGCTTTTGGATTCTTTTTTTTTAGTTTATATGGGAAGACAACCAGTAATTATTACTGTGAGGATTACATAAATTTAAAATAACATAAAATCCAACCAACCATGGTCGGATTTTATCTTATTTAAACAATACAATATAATTTTAACAGTACAATCCACTACGTTCCCACGGATAACAATAATAAAAATGGTTCAGTAAAGATACAAAATCATGAGTTAATCGAACGAAAATTAAATTAGTAAAGAAAATACAATATAATTAATTACAGAAACTAAAATTAAATAAAAAGTTATTACAGTACCTATTCATATTAATGTCGAGGATTTAAAATATTTATTGAAAACATTGTAAGACAAAAATAGAGTCGCAATTCTTTGGGAGTAAATAAAATACAACAACATTATATCCTGAAAATAATTCAATAAACATGCCTTGCCGTGCAACTACAAATATGACATCCATAACGGTAATACACAGAACAAATCCTAAAACTGTCAACTCTTGCTCCCCAACTTTAAAGCTTAGAACAGACAACATCACAATTCACAAACCTTTCAAAACGGAGACAAAACAAACGTTCACGACAACAGAATTACCTCGAAAAGGCAATGGTAGGTATGCGTCATTTGTCGACAATATCGAGAACACAAAGACTGTCTGCCCTTTGTCGTCGGCTTTGTGAGCCCGGCTTTATCTACAAAACGCTATGCAATTGCACAAAACGACTGCGACTTCAGCTGAAGACTTGCATGTAATGATAGGGAGGCGAAATGTTGAAATTGCGTGCCGTGGTCTTTGGGGAGTTTAATTGGTAAATTGGTATGTGGAAATGGCAATCAATAAAGTCCTAAAAATATCTTAACAATTTATGTACACACATAAGAAGATAGCTCATGGCTAAGTAATAACAGCCGCAAAGGTCGATCTTCAAAGTTAAGCAACGCTTCGCGAGGTTGGTCTGTGGATGAGTGACCATCTGATCATACCCCCATGCCTCGAAAAGCATGTTGACCTGTAGGTACCGGCTGTCATTTGGAGATCTTTGGCAGTCGTTACGGATAGTCGGAAGCCAGAAAATCTGACACCAGTCTTGCCAGGAAGTACCGTGTTACCCAGTTAAAGGGTTGTGGAGGTATGGTAGGCATCCGCTCTACGTAAAATACTGGTATTCAGCTGAATCCGGTTTGACTGCGATCCGACCCCAATATAGTTGGGAAAAGACTAGGCAGATGATGATTTAATCTATATCTATACTAATATAATATTATAAAGAGGTAACATTTATTTGTAAGTTTGTATGTAGGGAGTTTGGGGTTGGGTGGGGTTGGTTTGGGGGGTTTGGGGGGGGTTTGTATCTCAGGAACTACTGGTCCTATTTGAAAAATTATTTCAGTGTTAGATATCGAGGAAGGCTATATGCTACATATCATCACGCTAAGACTAAAAGGACCCGAGCATTAATGGAAAATGTGACGCAGACGAAGTTGCGTGGGTCAGCTAGTAAGAACATAAGAAGAAAGAAAAAGAGGTCATTAGTTTGTACTGCTTAGCATAATATTTTTATTATTACGGCGCGTCCCCGAGCAAAACGCAGCGCTAGCCGTTTTTTGTGCAGTTTTTTGGAGCTATCTACTCTTTATCCAAAATAAATATCAACTAACAAAAATTACATTAAATTTCTACATAATCTTGGCTTCAAAATGGTAGATTTTATTTTTTATTACTAAGTGTAATGTTTAAGTAATCTCCTCACAACGTAACCACAGAAACGAGAAAAAAATACTGAAAACATGCATCTTCTCGAAAACTAACGATTATTTTGATTTTGTACTTACACTAATGGATAGGCAATTTAATTATGAACATTTTGGTAGAAGTATTTTTTTCAAACGACCAAAATTAGATTTTATAACGATTTTATTCAACATTTTGAGCGTATTCGCCATTGTATCTCTTGCGCTGTTATTGAGGGAAAAAATGCTCAAGGTTATTTGGTCAGGGTACGGCCTTAACCAGCTTTCGCTCGCGACTTTGTACGCGCATATCCCGTTTTTCCTGCTCCCGTAGAAATTTCGGGAAATTCTCTCTTACCTCTACGGAGTGTAAGGAAACTACATGCCAAATTTCAGTTTTTTACGACGAATAGTTTCGGCTGTGCTTTGCGTTGATCGATCAGACAGCTAGTTTCTGCTTTTAAATACATACTAGCTGTACCCCGCGGCTTCGCTCCCGTTTAACCGGCATAGTTCCCGTTCCCTTGGGATTTTCCCGTTTTCGTGGGATTTCCGGGATAAAAACTATCTATCCTATGTCCGTCTCCTGGTTCTAAGTTACCTCCCCACCAATTTTCAGCTGAATCGAGTCAGCCGTTCTTGAGTTATAAATAGTGTAAGTAACACGACTTTCTTTTATATTTATGATATAGATGTAGATTTAAATTCCCTATGGAAAAAAATAATTATGAATGGATAAGTGGATGTCTTGTCCCAGTAAAATCTGTCTTTATTTCTGTTTTTGCACAAAATGCATGTAGATCCTGGACCCGACCATAGTGCTTACACTTAAGTTATTAATTAATAGAAAACTGATTCAAAACTTTAGATCGGTATATGATTGTGTTGAAACAGGCTGCCTAATCTCTGCAACTATTGAGAGCCAAAATCAACAGTGTCGACTTTGAAAACGTGGAGTGAATGAAACCCTTGAGAAACAAGTCCGATTCCGAAATGAAATCAATCAGAAAAAACCAACGAAGGAGTACAGAAAGTAGGTACATTATTTCTACTTCTCAGATAATATGTAAGCACCAAATAAAACACGGATAGAAGGTGTAATCGGGTGTTATTAGCTCACAACTGAACATAAATAAATAAATAAATAAAAATTGCATAAATCACGCCTCAAGAATCCTCTAGCAACGGGGTTACTAGCTGTTCTATAAAGGCCACTTCGTCACTGTCAATTTTTCCCAGTCAACCTTGAACCTAATGCGTTAGCAATAGAGATGAAAATAAAATTTGACAGATTGTTGTGTAATTCATAAAATGATTCTAATGCGATTCTCCGCAAGTGACCTTTTTAGCCCCCAAATCTGTCGCCAACAATCAGAATGTGGAAAATCACCACGCATTTAGGAATTTAAAATCACCATCGACCAAATAGAAATCTCAATCAATACAACCACTCACCAACAATAAGCCATCAAAATCCAATGAAACGGATCCGGGTTCCAAAGAGATCCATACATGTGCTCGTAGGGCGTGCTAACGGGAGGTAGTTACGCGTGTTACGGCTCGTTTCCATGCATTTTTAACAAGAGGGCCGTTGGGCCGGGAGGGACGTACCGTGTACTCGTTACGGAGGGAACTGAGTCAAGGGGCGCAGGTTTCGTTCTTGAAAATAATTAGGACTGCGTCTAATGTGGGACGGTTTCTGGGTTTTTGGGATGGTTAGAATAGCGTTTGCATGTTTACGTTGCAAGCAGTGTTATTCTGTAACAGCTCGACTGAAAAAATATGGTGAAGTGAGCTGCTAATCTATAGCTTCAAGATGAAATTACATACTACTTGGTTATTTTCAAAATAATGTCAGTAGTAAGTGGCTGTCATTATTTTGAGCGAAAATTACTTCAAATTGGAATTCATAATTCAAGTGCAAGTATTTTGTTACAGTCTAATTACTATAAAATAGCCCACCTGACGCCCACGTCCCACAGATGACCAGCATTATTTTACATTTGATATTGTAATATAAATAAACCTATAGTGCTCGTTATACTTGAATGTTAACAAGGCGATACTCCATTGTAAATGTCCCCGGATAATTGCAGACTCCGTAAGATTATTTTTGGGGGCCGAGTCACCCGCGTCCGTAGGAAAATACCCTTCAGCGAATCCCTACACGTGGTCCCCGGGTGGTGCTAAACAGGTGACACTAACCGCCTCCGTGGTCTAGTGGTTATAACACCTGATTCAGACCCAGAGGTCCCGGGTTCGATTCCCAGCGGGGGCAAATATTTTGCTCGGTTTGGTTGGTGGTAGGACTTGTTCTAAGTCCGCCTGGCAAGCTAGCACCATCATGTCTAAGTCTGTTGCCATAACAACAATGTTAACAGCATTGTTGTGTTCCGGCAGTTAGAGGTATGATAGCCAGTTCCTCTGTGTAAGAGGATTCCGGGTGAAACTCGCTTCCATCTTCGGCCTAATCATCACTTTCCATCAGGTGAGATTTGGGCCAAGAGTTTCCCCGTTTTGTATATAAAAAAAAAAGCTTAAAAAATATCTTGAGAGATTTTAAACTCTAGATAAAGTTTATCTAGAGTTTAAAATCTCTCAAGACCTGACCTTACTGCCCACACGATACAAATATGAATTTGACAGTTAAATTCATATTTGTATCGTGTGGGCAGTAAGGTCTAACGACTCCACATACCCTAGTGTCAGAGTTTCTAAAATGTCTCAAGGACCTCTGACATGGTTTAACGACTGCCATTTGGCGGTCGGGATTACCAAGTTATACGGGCCTTCCAAAGCATGGAATCACCTTCTTTATCAGACAATCAGGTGAATCAAGCCTGTAATGTCCTAGCCAAACTGGAAACAACTTTAAAAAGTATTGCTTCCCGTGGGAATCGAACGAACGACCACCGGATTACAAGGCAAGCGCCTAAACTCGACCACGGAGGCAGTTAATTAAGTTAATTGTCAACTGAACATTTGGAATACTGCTAAATTTTATCTCCAATATACAATCTGAATCGTTACAATATCGGTTTGACAACAACAACTCGCACTTGCCCTGTTTAATTTTTACTTCTTTATAAAAGTAGCTGTATTTTATATGGAATTTTGATCTCCAATATACAATCTGATTCGTTACAATATCGGTTTGAACAACAACAACTCGTATTTGCCTCGTTTAATTTTTACTTCATTTATAAAAGTAGCAGTATATTATTTGATATTTTGATCTCCAATATACAATCTGAATCGTTACAATATCGGTTTGAACAACAACAACTAGCACTTGTCCTGTTCTTTTTTTACTTCATTTATAAATAACTATCTGCAGGATGCGTAGGTAGTAATATATTAAATTGTTCGAGAAGCCAACACAATAATTACATTGAAGCAAATAACATTGCCTATTCCTTCCCTTACGAGCCCGATTTAAAGGTATAAGCAAACGTTCAGACAACTCCTAAGTTTTAAAGATTTTAGCGATAACATCCTTTGTACCTTCGTGGTTATAAATAGCTTTGTAGCGGTGTGGAAGAATTATCAAAATGAGTGAATAATAAAAGAAGTTAATCGCTTGGAGAAAGAGACCCCATATTGAAAAGCTTGAGTCAAGGAAGTTCATATTTGGATCTTTCAACTAAATTGGTCTTGCAGATTTGGAGCAAATTGGCTATGACAGACGGAGAGACAGACACACAAACAGGGCTTCCGTACCGGAAGGGTAACTAACGGAACCCTGTTACTAAGCCTCCACTGTTCTCGTCTGTCCGGCTGTCTGTCAGCGAACTGTATCTCTATTATATTTCTATATCTGCTCTAACAACATATAATAAAAAAATAATTAATTCAAAAAAGACACGGGCGCAATTATAGTACAGAACCCTTCGAATGATAGTGAGACTTGAATTTAGCCAGTTTCAGTTCCAACCTACATGGGGAACCCTACCAACTAAAAACTGCTAAACTCAAAACGTTTTAGCAAACCGTTCGTTTTAAAACCAGAAGACACATGTTTTGATTCTCAAACTAGTGAATATTTACACCAAAACAAGGTTTCTGACAAAATTTATTCAGCTGTAAACAACGATCTCTTTTCTGTAATTACATTTAAACAGCATAATTACATTACATCGAAGAACCGGAACAGAGTAGTCTTCATTGAAGGGAAACTCCTTTGTGTTTTCCCTTGTGTCAGCAAACGTCCCTCAGTCCACTCCAAGCGACGCGATAACATCTGTCGCGGTACGTGACTAAGTACAGGTACGCTGCTCTTTTGTGATACTATTTGTCGAGGTAAAAATAGTTTGGGTAGGTTTTTCTCCACGAACGAAACACGTGAAGTTATTTATGACCAGCTCCTGCCAGTGACTTCGCCCGCGTAAAAGTCGAAAATTGTATTTCTTGATAGCTACAACCTTGAAGTCTTTAAGTCAAGAGTGAATAGGTTACTTCTAGGCAAGCACCATCGCTTACTATCAGATGAGATAGGGGTCAAACGCTAGCTTATCAAAAATGTTTTAGGGACTCGCACTTCGCGTTGTTCCAGGATAAGATCTAGCCATATGTTAACTTCCACGGATTTCGCTTTCGGATACACTGTGCCTTCCAGGGTTGCGAAAATTGTTCGAAAGAGTCACCGCAGCCCTGGAACACAAAGGGCATTTAGAGAATCACGGATGAGTTTAAGTTAAGAGTTAAGACACTTTCTAACCCAGGCTATGTATATTTCCTTGTAATGATTTCTGACTCCACGCGCTGCACTGGTTAATGATGCATCTTAAAAGATATACCTCATCATTGCAAGAGTGGAATAAAATGCCACTTTGAACCATCTAGCACTAGTCATTTTTGGGGTTGCGGAAAATGTGTGAAAGAGTCACCGCGGTCCTGGAACGCAAAAGGCAAAAGGGCATTAGGAGGAACACGAATGGGTTTTAGTCAGTAAGAGTCTGACACTCCCTCTTGCTTTACCCAGAGCGGGAGGAGTCATTTGATGATTTCCCAACCTTATATACAAAATAATGGTACTAGTCCTTTAGTTTACTCATTTATACAGGGTTATTTGTAAAACGACACGTGAATGAAATATGAATTTGCAAAAGACATAGAACAAAAGTTGTTGGTTATGATGTTAGTAACACAGTCCTGAGAGGTTGCCGGTGTTTTACAAATAACCCTGTATATAGATTCCCGAAATATTCCAGCGATGAAACTAAAAACCTAACTTAAAACAATAATAACTTATTAAAACAATAACACTAAATAAAATCAAATAAACAGTACAAAGGGAAGTCGTAGCTCGCTCCTCAACATACGTACCGTAGTCCACTCCAAGCGACGCGATAACATCTGTAGCGGTACGTGACTAAGTACAGGTACCTACGCTGCTCTTTTGTGATAGTGTTTGTAATAGATTTGTTCCTACATTGTCGTGTCGTGTCCATATCCATTTTTAGAGACAGTTGAACAAGATGTACTTCTTTAGCTTCTTACCTATATCGTAGTTGTCGCGTTAATTGTAATAGAATAGGTAATGCTGTGGCAAAGTCAATGCACATGAGATAGGAAATGTTATTGTGGACCATTTAAATTGGGATACATTCAGCACGTAGAATGAGGAGCTCGTGGCTAAATAATTACAGCCGCACGGGTCGATCTTCAAGGTTAAGCAACGCTTTCCAAGGTTGGTCTATGGATGGGTGACCATCTTAACATGTCGAGTTTCCTCCGTGCTTCGGAAAGCACGTTAAGCCGTTGATCCCGGCTGTCACTTGTAGATCTTTGGCAGTCGTAACAGATTGTCAGAAGACAGTAAATCTGACTCCAGTCTTGCCAAGAAGTACCGAGTTACCCAGTTAATGGGTTGTGCAGGTCTGTTATGTCTAACAGACTTGCTTGTCTGCTTGGCTGTCGCCACTCTACGGAAAATACTGGTATTCAGCTGGATCTGGTATGACTGGAAGCCGACCCCAATGTAGTTGGGAAAAGGCTAGGCAGATGGTAACATTCGTGACACGTAGAATGAATGCCAATGATCATAATTCTCATAAAATCGTTGTTATTTTTAACTTTAAGTTTAACTGTTACTGCTATTGTATGCGCGAGGTAGGTGCACCGGAGACGTCATTGAGCAGGTATTTTCCTTACAAAACTACCATTTACATACATAGAACGCGGAAGTTGGTGAGGATGGATGTTTGTAACTCTTTCACACAAAAACATAAAAAAGTTATTGAAACATCAAACTATAATATACACACGAGACACACCGCTTCGCGTTACCAAAGGGACCTCGGACAGAGGATAAGCATTGCCTTACAATGTGGCAATGCCGCCAGTTTTTTGGGCTCAGGACGACTTATTTAACGCCATATCTTAGTTAGGAGTTTTATTTTCTATTTTCACATTTACTGTCCGCAAAGCAGACACAATAGTTGTACAATCAGCCTGAACCACATGTGGTTCATGGGACTGTGAACGGGTTAAGTGTACGAAACTTCATCTATACTATTATTGTAAAGCTGAAGAGTCTGTTTGTTTGTTTGAACGCGCTAATCTCAGGAACTTCTGGTCCGATTTGAAAAAATATTTCAGTGTTAGAGAGCCCATTTATCGAAGAAGTATAATAATTATAATAGGCTATATCATCACGCTAAGACAAATAGGAGCGGAGCACTTATGGAAAACGTGATGCAGATGAAGTTGCGCGGGTCAACTAGTAGTAAGATAAATTCATAAAGATATTGTAGATGTACTAATTCCACGCGGTCGGAGACCCAGATGCATATTAAGTAAAACATAGCCTCATGTTTCCAATAACATAAATAAAACTTATTACAAAAACTCTAAACAACACAATACTTCAGACCCTCTTTAAAAAAAACCTTAAACTAGAGAACAAAAGCCTTATATCCGTATATCCAATTGTCTTCACCGTTCGCTACTGGTATACAGCTCAAAGGACTCGGCTTGCGGAAACAATAGGACAAGATGCTTGATAGGACACACGTTGCCTTATCGAGAATCTTTAATATTAGTTGTGGGGTACACTGGTGTCTCTGTATGTGGGGTGTATCTCGAGCCCTCCAAGGAAAATGGTCGTAACACTGTATTTATGGAAAACTAGTTTCTCAAGGGAGATTCTCGTATTTTTACAAATTTTATGTATTTTTTCACTTGTAATGTATGTACTTTGGACCGGGTGGAATCTAGCAACTGATTTTTAAATCAGTGATCTTCAACCGGTTGTGCTGATTGATCATCTAAGATGGCGGACTAGTTATATTTTCTGCACAATCACAGTATGGGTATCAAATGAAAGGGCTTGCTGAGTAGAACCTGAAAAATGTGTGCTTATTTTTAAAAAGGTTTTTTTATCATTAATATATTTAAAAAACATTTGCTTTCACTTCGTAATTGACACAAATATCTCTAATTTGTTGCTGAGCTGACTTTGAACTTGAATTTGAACGTTTTTTACACATCCAAACACCCGTAAAAAACGGAAGCGTTATAGGACCATTCGGGTGTCTGTCACAGCAAATTTCCTCCGAACCTACTTGACTGATTCTATTGTTTGAGTAGATAATTATGGTACGTATATATACTTTGGAGAAAAAAAAAATATAAATAAATAAACATTTCTTTTAATTCACCCAATTCATTTGATGAAAAAATAGTTGTTAATATACTTAAGACATTAGATGAAAAATGTCCACGCCCCCTCATCTCCGAAACCAGTTAGCTTAAAATTGTAATAAAGATGCAGACAATATTTCTTTACCTAAAATGTACAGGAAAATTACTAAAAAGTCTATAACGTTAAAGTAACATGTTGCAAAATTACAAATTGTAACTTTCTTCCCTATGCGTTGGAAGTGCCGAATTCTCTGAATGAGGGCGGATAAGTGTGTGTTCAAACGTTCAAGGTTGGGGTGATTGTATCTGTATTTACTCTTGTGTATTTCTTTTGTTTTCAAATTGGAATTGATTGTCACCCTAAATTCATAAATCACGATATTCTCTCCCAAGCTCCCAACCGGTGAATGGGTTTCCCAACGCAACCTCTTTTCCCACGGGCTGTTATGAGTGACTGAAGATGATAGGATAATAAAGGTCCCTTAGACTGCAAATGCATAGCAGTGTCATCAAATATTCAGAAAAGTGACTCTGTTGTCAGTTGTCACCAACCAAATGGGCGTTCTATTTGTAGTCGATTTTTTGAAAATAGAATTGAACTCGAAATGTCAAACTATTTTAATTTTTTTGTTTCGCGTTTTATTTACTTATTATTTATTTTACAACAAGGAGACAGAAAAATAGGCACATAGGTAGGGTATTTAGGGTATAGGGTATTTTATTTAGTCAATAACAAATCTTAATGATTTAAAATGCAGTAAGTCAACAAGCAATTTAGTTTTATTGTTTAATCTACCGAATAAGATAAACATTTGCCACTAAGATTTAAGTTCTCTATATTAATACATTATTATAAAGCTAAAGAGTTTGGTTGTTTGTTTGCTAAAACACGCTAATCTCAGGGACTCCTGGTCCGATTTGAAAAATTATTTCAGTGTTAGATAGCCCATTTATCGAGGAAGGCTAGAGGCTATATATCGTCACGCAAAGACCAATAAGACCGGAGCGCTAATGAAATATGTGACCCAGACGAAGTTGCAAGGGTCAGCTAGTCGTTACATAAATGCAGTTGAAATTACAACGAACTGACAAAGACGAAAGTAGTATCACAGTATAAATATGGACAGTACGGAAACTACCTACAAACGCTCGAAACGGCACACTCACACAAACATGCGCACCGACGAGACTTTTCGGTGCCCGTCGCGGTACTCTCAGTAGTGAGTGCCGCCGGCCGCGTCAAGACGAGTGGTCACATAATTTAAGTCTAGCCCCGCGATCTTTTTAAAAATGCCACGAACGTATTTAAATATGCGTAGTATACGGCTGTTTGAATGAACTCGGCATCATCACAACCGGAGCTAACGGATTTTAAACTTCCTGCTGATTTTGAAAGGTGAGAATCATTGTTACTTAATCGTTATCGAAGTATAAGTCCGTGTGATCGATCAAAATGAATTCGTGAACTTCAAAACTATTAGACCGTACTACTACTTGTAAATCCAAGATGGCACCTGCTATTGGTATATTTTTTTTGTCATGGGTGTCATTTTCATGGTTTTCGAGGGTGTTGAAGCCGACAGTGATATCAAAACGTGAATCCAAGATGGCGGCTGCAATAGGTACCAATTTTTTCTTCATGGGTCTCGTTTCCATGGTTTTCGAGGGTGTGAAGCCGATAGTCATGTCAAAACGTGAATCCAAGATGGCGGCTGCAATAGGTAAGTATAAATTTTTTCGTCATGGGTGTCGTTTTCAAGGTTTTCGAGGGTGTTGAAGCCGAAAATGATGTCAAAACTTGAATCCAAGATGGCGGCTGCAATAGGTACCATTTTTTTCGTCATGGGTGTCATTTTCACGGTTTTCGAGGGTGTTGAAGACGAAAGTGATGTCAAAACGTGAATCCAAGATGGCGGCTGCAATAGGTACCAATTTTTTCGTCATGGGTGTCGTTTTCACGGTTTTCGAGGGTGTTGAAGCCGATAGTGATGTCAAAACGTGAATCCAAGATGGCGGCTGCAATAGGTACCAATTTTTTCGTCATGGGTGTCGGTTCCATGGTTTTCGAAGGTGTTGAAGCCGATAGTCATGTCAAAACGTGAATCCAAGATGGCGGCTGCAATAGGTATCAATTTTTTCGTCATGGGTGTCGTTTTCATGGTTTACGAGCGTGTTGAAGCCCATAGTGCTGTCAAAACGGGAATCCCAAGATGGCGGCTGCAAAGGTACCGAGCGCCCAAAACGTTTTCGTCCAACAGCGGCTCGCGTACGCTCCCGCCAAAACTTGTAAAAGGTTACGCCGTAATGACAAAGTTAGTGCTACAAGTTGTTGTGTGTTAATATTAAATTGTTTCCGTGTTTAAACTATCGTCTTTTGTAGAGATTAACCAACGCCATGAGATTACCTATTTAAATTGTAGTTACTTGTAAGCTGGTTATTCAAATTCGATTGATTGATCACTACAGAACAAAAATTTTAAAAAATTAAATAAACAAAAACATTAAAAGTGACAATCCTATTGCGTCAATGGAGCGTAGGTATTTATATTCTCAACTAGGCTTAGTTTCCGTACTGTCCATATTTATACTGTGGTAGTATTTCCAGCGCCATGCAATATGTCGGTACAAATTAATTACTATATAGCTGTTTAGTGGTAACAGAGCAAGGAACTACTGGCAGCGGCTAGAGGTGCCATTACTAAATTCATTATTATGTCAAACAAAGTACATAAGTAGACTGAATAATAACTCCTCTGAAATCCCAGAATCTTAGTCATGGCGCACTTATTTGGATTGGCATTAATAACGTCAATTTTTTATTTTACATGCCTACTTTGAATAACGCCACAATAGGCTAGTTTCTGCCATCAATAAAATGCAGATCTATTTAGTCTGTCAGTTAGAGTATTGAAATATAATGAACCTGTATTTTTTGATTTTGTAAATCAATCAATGTTGATAAAGATAATGCGCATCAAAACTCGGGAGTGTGGGCTCGTGACGTCAGAACGCACTTACAATTATACCACGGTGTGACGTATTGAGAATTTTAAAAGCGTCGTATCTTTGTTTCCGCACAATATGCGCCGAGCACAAGTTTTGAATGTCATGACCAAAGTCAGTATGGTCACGGGCCGTTATATCTTTGAGTAAACGGTGACACCCAATGATTCGCTTTAGTTTTTTTTTTATACATAAAAAAGCTAGTGTTAGCTTTTTCCCGCGACTTCGTACGCGCATATCCCATATTACTCTCTCTACCGCATACCCTCCAAAGGATCACGATTGAAGTCGATTCAAGACAGCTTTATGTCATTATTTCTGTTTTTGATATTTAGAGTCAATAAATATATGTGGGTTATTGAATGGGTTCCTGACGTCTACCATACTATATTAGGATTTGGACGATGCCGTGTCCAGCAATGTCCGCAGAGACGTTTCGTTGGTCTGTGGTGGTATGAGTGTGTTGCAGTGGCGAAGGCTCCATACAACTCGATTCCTATCGGCTTCCCTTTCGAAATATGGCAAAAACTAGCTCTATTGTTTTCAATTATCATTTAAACAAATAATTATTTACGAAGTTACATTGCAGGTATAACATTAATTTGCTTATGAAAGTTACAAATGGTAGAATAAAAGAAATAAATCAACGCCGACATTAAGTTGAATTAAGCCGGCCGGCGTTTTAGGAATCCTAGTACATGTTTCTCTTGCAGCGATCGTGACCTTGAGGCGACGTAATACCGCCAGATATAGAGCGCTGGCAAGCCGGTATTTTTCGAGTTATAATATCGACAGAGATAGGAAATGCGTACGCCAAAACGAGATGGAATGATACTGAAGTTGTATATTGAATTTGTTCAGATATTATATTGTCATATTGGATGACACTTGACAGATTTCTTTCGCGCTTATTTATGTCATATTACTTTATTGTTTGCATTTGTTCATTTTCATTTGATTTGATATATTCGTATCATAATCTAGAATCTTATAGCATCATTCATGTTTTATTGTTGAAATTGATTTATTTGTGTAAACTAGTAATAGTGCAGTGAAAACAAGGTTAGTTGCGTTGTATTGTTTGGTGATCGTCTATTTAAATAGGTGTTTACCTAGGAAAGTAAGGATTATTATATTATTACTAAGATAGCTTTTTAGTTTGTAGTTTTATAAGAAAGTAGTTATTACAGTAGTCATTTTGTTATTATTCAGTAAATTCGATGGCATGGCGGCATTAGTGAACGTAGAAAGCTGTCTGAAAGATTATTGTTGACTGAGGAAATATCCTTTTCAAAATTAAAAATCAACCCAGCTTTATGATAACATTATCATAAAAGCTTTTTAATTTTTTACATATATAGCGCATTTTGTAAAAAAGAACAGACGAATAGTTTTAGAGTTTAAGTAGAAAAGTAGTTAGTTTAAAGAATTGTGTAACAGTAAAGTAGATACATATTTTATTTCTTCTTTTTTTCTAATAATTTTAACGACCTGCCTCACACTTCGTGTGTCACAATTCGCCGTTGCGCGAAATATTGCGAGTTCGATTTTCGCATCAAATCATCTATACTAATATTATAAAGCAGAAGAAATTGTTTGTTTGTTTTTTTGGTTGAACGCGCATCTCAGGAACTACTGGTCCGATTTGAAAAATTATTTCAGTGTTAGATAGCCCATTTATCGAGGAAGGCTATAGGCTATATGTCATCACGCTAAGACCAACAGGAGCGGAGCAGTAATGAAAAATGTTACGCAGACGACGTTGTACGGGTCAGCTATATAGTAATTAATATTTGAATGCATGCATGGTTTTGTTTGTATAAGTTGTAAAAATTAAAGTTGCACTTTATTTATTTTTTAGAAAGTTGTGGCTTTCTAAAAAACCCTCATCACACTTGAGCAAGGTAAGCATTTTTTGGTCCGGCTTCTCTTTTAAGAAAACTCACCCTTCGCCACTGGTGTGTTGTGTTCAATATGTGTGTCCAATAACTACCCCAACGTAAGGGTGTGTCAGACTTTATCTTCGACTTGTTCTGTCTGATTTATTTCTTTAGCGTTAGAAGGCGTTATCAACAATATGGTGGGAAAATAAATATGAGATTGATCTCTAATCTTTACTCAATTATAATAACCAAGCCAGACATTGATTGAGCGCAGTTAACCTTTAATTATCGTAAAATAAACAATTTCGATAGATATCATAGATGCATTTTAGTTGGGTTAAACATCTGACTTATTGTCGCATAGACAAACTAAACTTGTTCATTATAAGCTGTTTGAGAAACATTCGGTGATTTACAATTGACTGATAGCTGACTGACTGACCTACAGATGTTTTTGTTGTGTTGCATAAAATAAATAAGGGCAGACCTATCACAAATAATAAAAAATATATTATATATAAAAATATATTATATAATTTTTTTTTTATTATTTGTGATAGGTTTGCTCTTGATTCTAGTCTAGGTCAGAGATGACAGAGACAACGTCTACGATGGAGCGAGCTTACCCAGAAGTAGCCTGTTCACTGTAACTTTGAAATAAAAACAATTATAATTTATTTTATGCAACACAACAAAAACATATTTAGGTCAGTCAGTCAGCAATCAGTCAACTGTAAATCACCGAATGTTTCTTACACAGCTTATAATAAACCAGTTTTGTTTGTGTATGCGACACTAAGTCAGTTTCGCCTTATTAAAATTTTAGTTTACAGGGAACAATTTGAAGAAACTCTACACACACACATGTAATCACATGTGTCTGTTGTTATTGATACTAATACACCAGATCATATCAAACCTGGGGGACTAAAAAGCCCCTTTAGCAGAATCAGAAAGCACATCACGCTACCCGCCACTGTCAAATTTCCCCAATCAATCTTGAACCTAATGCGTTAGCGATAAAGATGAAAATTAAGTTAAAAGTGATAAAGATGAAAATTAAGTTAAAAGTGTAATAATTCATATTATGATTCTCCTAAAGTGATCTTTTAAGCGCGGTAGAAACACGTAGTTCTTCCCCGCATACAAGCTCCATCACAAGTACCAAACAATAATAACAAGGAAAAACGCAACGCTTTAAAATATTAATTAACCATTTCACCGCCGACGCCCTTAAAGCTTATATCTTATTCGTGGATCAACGCAAACTTATCTTCTGTTTCAAAGAGATACCAAGCATAATTCTCCGTAAAGGAGCCAGGAATCTTTCCATAGGGAAACTCGTCAGAACTTGAGTTTGGAGTAAACTTACTTATGGTGTTACAAAAATTATACCAAGTAAGGTTTTAATTGCTTTTTAGAGTTCTGTAGCTAAATGGCAAAAACGGAACCCTTATAGATACGTCATGTCTTTCTGTATGTCTCTCTGTCCGTCCATATGTCACAGCCATTTTACTCCAAAACTATAATAACTATGCTGTTGAAACTTGGTAAGTAGATGTATTCTGTGAACCGCATTAAGATTTTCACACAAAAATAGAAAAAACAAATCAATAAATTTTGGGGGTTATACTTAGAACTGAAACTCTAAATTTTTTTTGTCAACAAACCCACACGTGTGGGGTATCTATGGATAGGTCTTCAAAAATGATATTAAGGTTTCTAATATCATTTTTTTTTTTCTAAACTAAATAGTTTGCGAGAGAGACACTTCCAAAGTGGTATAATGTGTGCCCCCCCCCTGTAATTTCTAAAATAAGAGAGTGATAAATCAAAAAAAAAAATATGATGTATAATACCATGTAAACTACCAGAAAAAATTGGTTTGAACGAGATCTAGTAAGATTTGGTACGGATAATGGTACGGAACCCTTCGGGCGCGAGTTCGGCTCGCACTTGGCCAGTTTTTTGTTTTTTTGAAGAATGAGCCAATTGTTTGCATTTTTCTTTTGTTTTATGTAAGTCGTTCTAATCATTCGTTCGTTCAGATTTCACCAATGAAATTGATCGCGATCAAGCTTCGTTCGAGAGTTGTCAGTGTCAATATTCCATAGAAAATAATAACAATGACAACTCGTAAATGTGTTTCATAATTATGCTGATCGCGTTCAGTTTCAGATTGATGAAATCCACTCTGAGTATACTAGGTTTTCCCGAGCGTCCATTGGAAACGTGCATTTTACCGGGATAAAAAGTGGCCCTCAATAATGGTGTAACTTTCTATGAGGGAAAATATTTTCCACAAATTGCCTTCTATAAAAAAACATTCAGACAACTATACGCCTTTATAATATTAAATTAAAATTTAATATTATCTTTTACTCGTTTCCAATGGAATAGAACTAGAAAGATATTGTATTGCTCTCGTTAGGCAGCTGGATCAAGGGCTTGCTTCAGAAAGCGGTGCTTCTAGACACGGCTCGCATTGTTAGAAGGTTCCTCTCTCTGGAGTTCTGACCGCCGGTAGCTTGGACCCTGCTCCCGGTACCGGTGGGCTACTGTTTTTTAAATGTTTACGTTATTTTTTATCTAAATATTTAAAAATGTAATCAGTAAGTATAAATAAATGAATAAGAGGAATATACTAATCGTAACATTAAAAGTTACGTTCTTCAACAAATAACACAAAGTTAATTCTAAGTTACGCGTAATAAATTACTTCAACATTTAATTAAGCTAAAGCCTTGACGTCCGATCGCAAATAGGTAAATAAGCAAACGTTGACATCTATAGGCAAACTCAATGAAACTCGGTCGCGAACCCCTTTGATGACGTTGTAATTAAATTCAAAATCTATTTTAATAAGGTCAACTGTATTTTAGTGTCGCAGTGAGAAACTGAAGATTAAATCTGTAATTAATGTTATTTGAGTGAGTTATAGTTAAAATGAAGAGAGATTGCGAGAAAATTGACATCCCACCTCATCTGCCTAGCCTTTTCCCAAATATATTGGGGTCGGCTTCCAGTCAAACCGGATTTAGCTGAGTACCAGTATTTTACGCGCAGCGGCTGCCTACCAGACCTCCACAACCCATTAACTGGGTAAACACGGTACATCATGGAAAGACTGGAGTCAGATTAACTGGCTTCTGACTATACCTACGTATCGACTGCCAAAGATCTACAAATGACAGCCGGGACCAACAGCTTAACGTGCTTTCCGAGGCACGGAGGAATGAATTTAAAACCCATCCACAGACCAACCTTGGCAAGCGTTGCGTAACCAGGAAGATCGACCAGTGCGGCTTTTTATTAGGGTTCCGTAGCCAAATGGCAAAAACAGAACCCTTAACGATTCGTCATGTCTGTCTGTCTGTCTGATATGTGGTGATTTTAATATAGACACTTTGACACAATCAAAACCATCTAATACTTTTCAAACACTCCTTTTAAACTACAACTTAAAAATTGGAATTCATCAGCCTACACGATTAGCGAGTGGTAAATGCATAGACAATATCATCCATAATATCAGAGGTAGTAAACGTACAGTACTTGATCTTGCGTTATCTGATCATACTGCCCAAGTGATCAAATGCCCTGTGAAAAAAACATGTTGCATTAAACACTGGCATGCTCAAAAGCGCGACTATTGCCAAGAAAATTTAAATAAATTTTTTGATTCTCTTCATAATCTTAGTTTTAGTGAAGTCTATCTAAACGACAATCCTGAAGAAGCATTTAACTGTTTCTATGACTTATTTATACTTTTTTATGAACTCTGCTTCCCTTTAAGAAAAGTAAGAATTACACTGCATAAAAAATCAAAATGGGTTTCCAAGGGAATCAGGCTCAGTAGTAAGCGCAAAAGAGAAATGTTATGGCAATGCAGGCGAGCTCCTACTTCCAAAAATAAACTTTTACTAAAGCAATATACTGCTCGTTTAAAGAAAATAATCACATTGACCCAAAAATCTCAGAATGACTTTCACATAAATTCAGCCAGGAATAAATCTAAAGCGACTTGGAACATTATCAATAAAAATAAGATTAACTATCCCAGAGAAAATATACCTGAATATCTAAAAATAAATGATAATAAAATATATGAACCTCAACTAATTGCACAAGCTTTTAATGACTATTTTATAGACGAAATTCAACCGCATAATGCTACTCCTTCCTATAAATATATTGAGACAAATTGTAGCTCGATATTCATTCCTCCTACAGTACCAGCAGATATAGCAGATATTATTAGCTCTTTAAATAATACCAATAGCCATGGATATGATGGCATCAGTACAAAAGTGGTTAAACATGTGGCGCCATTAATAGGACCTCCTCTGAGTTATATCATTAATCTTTGCATTGAATATGGCCATTTCCCGGATAAATTAAAAATTACTGTTATTAAACCTATTCATAAAAAAGAAGATAAATGTATAATGGGTAATTATAGACCGATAGCACTTATTCCAATTTTTTCCAAAATTATAGAAAAGGTTTTATACAATAGCCTATCGTCGTTTTTTGAAAAGCATGATATCATAACCAAAGAACAATTTGGATTTAGAAAGGGTAAATCCATAAATATGGCGATTTATGACGTCATCAAGAAAATCGTTTCTAGTGTTGACGCTAGGACTCCAGTGGCGGCCTTGTTTATGGATATGTCTAAAGCCTTCGATCATGTAGATCATGATGTATTGCTAAACAAATTAGAGCGTTATGGGATTAGAGGAACTGCATTAAACCTGTTTCGATCTTATCTCTCGAATCGCTCTCAAATGACAGCGCTTGTTAGGCTATGTCCGAGCTCGAAAGTTGAAAGAACATACATGTCAGGTCCTAGAAAAACTACTTATGGCGTTCCTCAAGGTAGCATTCTTGGCCCTCCATTATTTAACATTTACGTCAATGATATGCCTAGGGTCAGTAAGCATCAGATGGTCTTATTTGCTGATGACAGCACTATTTTATTCTCTAATAATGACATTGATATTCTCGAAAATGACATAAATGATGATCTTAAAAATATGGTTAATTGGTTAGTTAGTAATAATCTAAAAATAAATCTTAACAAAACTAAAATAATGACATTTAACCAAAGAGCAAATAAACCGAATTTGAATATTAAATATGGTAACGTAACAATCTCTGAAATTAACATGACAAAATTTCTGGGTCTTTATATAGATAGTCATCTGACTTGGAAAAACCATATCGACGCTTTGTCAAAGAAGCTTAGTCAATTTGCGTATGCTTTGTACAAACTTTCAAAAACAGTTAACCGAATCACAGTAAAAATAGCTTATAATGCTTATGTGGCTTCTAGCATTAGGTACGGAATAATTTTCTGGGGCAATTCTACCGACAGAGATATTGCTTTTAAAGCTCAGAAAAAATGCTTACGATCGTTTACCAAATTACAGTCAACTGATAGTTGTAAACCATTATTTAAGGAACTTAGTTTGCTCACCTTACCGTCTATGTACATTTACGAAATGGGAGTATTTGTTCGCTGTAACCTGCATTTGTTTGAAAAACTACGTTCTTGCCGTTATCCGAATACCATTCATGTTGCTTCTCATAAAACCGCATTTTTCAGCAAAAGTATCCTAGGTATGGCCCCAAAAATATATAATAGTATACCAGCAGCGATTAGAAATAAAGATTGTCTGGGATCCTTTAAAAGGTCTTTGTTTGCATTTCTAATAGATAGATGCTACTACTCCATAACTGAGTTTATTACTGATGAACAGAGGTATGACGATTCTGGCTTGCTAATTAAGCTCCCATAATATCATTTATTGATTAAATTTGAAATTTATCTATCTGACATTGTAAATCTGACATATTTTTAAATTCAATTACTATTATTTTTTATTCTAGTAAATCTGTTGACATGCCACTTTATTTTTATCTGCTGTACACCTGACATTATTATTAATATTTGTAAATGTTATTTATTGACATGCCAGATTGATTTTATTTGCCTTTTTTTTGTTCATTTTGTACGCCATCTACTGGCAAAACATAGTGCACATATTTTAACTCCATACCGTCTGTAACTTTACCTATGTTTTACAAATAAATGATTGATTGATTGATTGATTGATTGTCTGTCTGTCCGTCCGTCCGTATGTCACAGACATTTTTCTCCGAAACTATAAGAACTACGCTGTTGAAATTTGGTAAGTAGATGTATTTTGTGAACCGCATAAAGATTTTTGCATAAAAATAGAAAAAAAAAAACAAAAAATTTTGGGGGTCCCCATACTTAGAACTGAAACTCAAAATTTTTTTTTCATCTTACCCATAAGTGTGGGGTATCTATGGATAGGTCTTCAAGAATGATATTGAGGTTTCTAAGGTCATTTTTTTTCTAAACTGAATAGTTTGCGCGACAGACACTTCCAAAGTGGAAAAATGTGTCCCTAACTTCTAAAATAAGAGAATGATAAAACACCAGAAAAATATATTTGATGTACATTACCATGTAAACTACCAGCGGGAATTGGTTTGAACGAGATCTAGTAAGTAGTTTTTTTTTTAATACGTCATAAATTGTAAATCGGAACTTCTACTTATAATATAACTAGCTGTCCCCCGAGGCTTCGCTCCCGTCAATTAAGTATTCATTGCACATATCGAGTTTTCATTGTTTTTAAGATGTATTCTGATATTCGGGTCGGAGACAAATCCAACGAATCAATAACCATGAAAATTGGTTCAGCAGATCTCGAGTTATAAGTGTTGTAACAAACCCGTCTTTGTTTTATATATTACTAGCTGTCCCCCGCGGCTTCGCTCCCGTTTAACCATAGTTCCCGTTCCCGTGGGATTTTCCCGTTACTGTGCGATTTTTGGGATAAAATCTATCCTATGTCCGTCTCCTGGTTATAAGGTACCTCCCTAACAATTTTCAGCTTAATCGATTCTGCCGTTCTTGAGTTATAAATAGTGTAACTATCACGACTTTCTTTTATATAATTATATAGAATAAGATATAGATACCTACAGGTTTGTACGGAACCCTCGGTGCGCGAGTCCGACAAGCAATTGGCCGGTTTTTTAAATTTGATACAGTAATTCCTGAGATTGGCGCGTTTAACCAAATAAACTGGTCAAACGTATCAATTCTAAAAAAAAACTCTCCCGCTTTATAATACCTATTAAGTATAGACAATGTCAAAATCACATACTTCTGTGTTTCCGAACGCTTACAACCCTAATAATTTCAAAGTTAGAGTGAACAGGCTACTTCTGGGTAAGCTCGCTCTATCGTAGACTTTGTCTCTGTCATCCCTGACTGCAGACAAGAGCAAACACATTTAAAGTTAAAAAAAAAACTTCCCGCATATTTCAGCCTCCCAGACGAACGACTTCTTAAAAACTCGCGCCTTCAATAGCAGCACAAGTTCGCAAAAACTGATAAAACCGTATTGCACCTCAGTGAGTGTAATCCACTGAAGCATAAACGAAATGCACATCTGGGGGAACACTTATATGGCCCAGACCAACTGCTACCGCCGAGTGCTAAGAAAATCCGATAGTTCTTACCTGGTGTAGATTTTGAAAGAACTTTTAAATTGAGTCGAACACAATAAGATTTATTTTTTAGGGATGTGTCGTGCGAGCATAGTGTGCGCTGTGGATTTGGTGTTGGTAACTTGAGGAACATGAAATGTTATAGGATCTAGCTAAATGCTTAGTTTACACTTCGCGTGATCCAAGGGCTGGCTTTTATCTCGGATAGAGTATAAGCATTGCCATACAACGTGGCAATGCCACCAGTCTTTTGGGCTCAATTCCAGTCAATAGCGATGGGGTCGAGTGTTTTGACGCCGTAATTTAGTTTAGTTTATTTTCTATTTTAGGCGTTTACAGTTTGTCAATTCAATAAAATATTTTAGTGCGAAAGTTAAATATAAAGGGCATCATCCATTTTCGTTCAAATCGAAACACCGACTTAATGAACTTACATTAAACCAAGTAGGCACAGTTAATGCGCCGGCTAAGAATTATGCGAAGGGAGAGAATTTCTATCAGAATAAAGCACTTTCTTTCGTTATTTTACCTTCACATCTGGCCCAAAATGTAAAACTGGATGATGTGTTTTACTAATTTGTTTGATACCTAAATAAACCACGCAAATCCACATGTCAAAGCAAAAATGTACAAATTTATTTTGCTCTACCAACTTACTTACTGTACCAATAAAAATTCAACAATTTATTACCAAATTCTTGTCAAACACTTTAGTACTCATAATACACGTAGATAACTGCATGGGATATCGCGAATAAACCGCGAACTAATCAAGCAAGGAAATTAAAATGAAACACTGCGTGAAAATTACCACGTATTACTACTAGGTATATCTTAAAACAGGTTTAGTCGCATACGTCACATTCTAGAAACAAAAAGAATACACATATACTCCTTGTTTAGTAGGAATAAGCAAAATAAGAAAAAAAAATACGTGTTGTTAAATATTTTTTTATGGCCAAACTGTTAGTCAGACGAAAATACCAAATGTTCACATTCTTGTATAATAATATGAATCTACAATAAACATTTTTTTTTTTAATTTTTTGACCCAGTCGTTAATGAGGAATATCCTTTAGAAAGTGACCTTCTTACGGCAGTAAAAGAGAGGTAGGGCCTTAAGAAGTTCTTCGACACAAAAAATTGGCTCAATATACCTTGTCACAAAAATAATAACAAAAATAAGTGTACAATCACACGAGTGACCATCGTTTTCTTTTCAACCTTTCAACGAGTAGCGACAAATGAGGTGTAACTCCATACATCAACGTCACAAAAGTAACTGAAGCCATAATATAAAAATAAAAAGCGAATATATCGCGACAAGGGTATATTTTTGGCACCTAATTGCAATTTCTTATTTCTCTCACGTGTGATTGACGACTTGGGTAATGATGCACTTTGATATTTGAGTGAGGATTCCATTACAGACCTTATTGATGATGTTTTTCAGAATTTTTAGGTGTGTAATAAAAATAATAATGTGTTGAGCACATGTTACAATTATTAAATTAGTGTTGTTTTGTAACTATTACATATAGTCTTCTATATAATACCAACTACTTAATTACAACATACACCACTCATATATCAACTTATGTGCTATCCTTTTTAACCGACTTCCAAAAAAAGAGGAGGTCCTCAATTCGGTGGGTGTATTTTTATGTATGTACACCGATTATTCCGAAAATTCTGATCCGATTTGTGTGACTTTTTTTAGTTCGATGCGGCATACTTGTCGTTTCGTGCCATTAAAATTTTTATAATATAATAATAATAATATCCTTGGACATTTCACACAACGCCATATAGTCCCAAGCTAAGCAACCTAATGCTTGTGTTATGGTAACGAGATGGCTGATAAACTACTTATATACGTTTTTTTTTTTGTAAATACATACATATTATAGATAGAAAATCACCCAGACTCGGGACAAATACTTGTAGGTCGTACAAATATTTGTTCCGTGCGGGAATCGAACCCGCGACATGCTGCGCAGCAGTCAATCGTTCAACCACTGCGCCAACCGTGTCGTCAAAAATTTAATTCAGTTTGACTCAGGAGTTTTTATTTTATGAACTATTTTGCTTATTTCAATTTCTGCGTAGACGAAGACGTCCAAGTATCACCACTTAAAAGTGCAAAATTAAACACTTTTCTTCAAAAAAAATATAACCGACTTGACTATCCGGAACCAACCGGAAGTCGGTGTTGAAAAACAAAGATACAAAACCAAAAACATCGACTTGCAAAATTAAGGTTATCTCAATCATTACATTGTAGTAGTTTGTTAAGAAGTCGGTTGTATTTTTGCGAGAATTTTCTTTTATAAACAATGCACCTGCCATATAATCTTTTCATCACCCTTGGTTGCCTGGTATTCGCAGAGAGTGCCTCAGCTATGAAGTCCACCAATGTATATTTGTGCATGTAGTTTAAATAAACAAACTTTACATAACAACTGTGTTAGTCCTTGAAGCCAGAAACAACAAAATCAAAACAAACAACCAAAGGATATAGTGTTAAACAGTTACTAGGCTTTGAAAGTAAAATAAGCTGTGGCTTCTGGTTAGAATTGAAGCCGACTCGAGCATAGTTGGGAAATGGCTAGGTGGAATGATTTAATCTGCGAATCCATATACTCCTTTACATGAAGCGACTGCCCAGCAGGCCTCCAGTGACAAGGTGAGATTGCAATGCACCTTAGCAGGACAAGTGCCCGAAGTTTTGGCTTTGACTACCCATGACGAGCGGAACTGGAGCGAGTCCCAAGTGGTTTTTTTTCCTACGAGGAGTACACACTGTAATTTTCTGATAAATTTCGTAGCGAGATCCAAGACAGTCTAATCGTTTCTCTGGGACCCGTTGAGCTTCAATGGTTGCAGGAGCTTCAAGAGTTGCATGTGGTGGACGTGTGCCAAAAATTAAACAAAAAAATACCCATGACGACTTTCAAAGGTGTTCAAATGAAGACCTTCCGAGGCACAGAGGAAACTCAATATTTGTAAATGATGGACTTAATTCATGAACTAAATAACAACAGGTGCACCTGTTGTTGAGTCTACATATCGAGTTTCCTCCGTGCCTCGGAAAGCACGTTAAGCCGTTGGTCCCAGCTGTCATTTGGAGATCTTTGGCAGTCGTTACGGATTGTCAGAAACCAGTAAATCTGACTCCAGTCTTGCCAAGAAATACCGTGTTACCCAGTTAATGGGTTGTGGAGGTCTGGTAGGCAGCCGCTCTACGTAAAATACTGGTATTCAGCTGAATCTGGTCTGACTGGAAGCCAACCCCAATGTAGTTGGGAAAAGTCTAAGCAGAAGATGATGGTCTTTATCTATGGATCGTCATGGTAGGAGTTGCTTAACCTTAAGATCGGTCTGTGGGGCTGTAATTATTATTGCCATGCGCTCCTCCAAATGGCTAGGCCAATTAATTAGTGATTTAATTTCAGAGAGAGCCAATTTGCATCTCTCAAAAATGTAGAGAAAAGGGTTTTTTTTTTTCAGATTGCGACTGTCATGCGAATGCAAACGTTGCTGAAGAGTAAGTAGAAATTGGCCCTCAGAAAGTCGAAGAGTAAAACATATCATTCAAAAATCTCCAAAATATTATATTTTACATTGCATTTTAATACCCTTCCCGAACTTTAAAATAGCCCAAAAGCGTCATTATTTCTCGGCAAACAAACAGGAAAACATGAGTGGCATGATTGATGGGAGTTATTCGCGATGGGTTCCGCAGGTAACAGAAGTTGTGCGGACTCCTGAAATTAATCATAGGTGTCGTCCTGTGCATACGATAGCGGTGTAAGTTGTTGGGGCTGTTAATAAACATGGTGACGTAAGTGGGGATGAGTTGGGTGATCTTTTGCAATCGTGAGAGGGTGCTGTCATTTATTATCAATCGTTAATATACAGGGTTATTTGTAAAAGTATTTAAATTGTACGCTCTAAATGTTACGAAGTCTATGCGAAGGATAAGAAAGCTCATTCTTTTTCTTTTTCTTATGCTTCGCATAGACTTCGTAACATTTAGAGCGTTCAATTTAAATACTTTTTATTTTGTATGAAGTCCTGGTAAACTTAAAAATTATGAATTTTCGAAAATCACAAGAACAAAAGTTGTTGGTTATGATGTTAGTAACATAGTCCTGAGACGTTACCGGTGTTTTACAAATTACTCTGTATAAAACTCTTCCGTTACTGACTGATTGAGTGACAATGCACAGCCCAAACTACGCGTCATAGAAAGCTGAAAGGAGAAGGGGACTTCTGGGCCCAGCAGTTAACTAGTTGAAATGTATATTAAAAAAACCGTTATATTTTTCTAAACGAAATCACAAAATATGGTACCATGTTTCTATCTAACTAAATATCAGAATATGTATGAAGGTCGAGTGACATGTTTTTTTTTCGTGGAATCGATTCATAGCGAATCGAATTCTTTGAATTTTTCTTCCGGCCTAACACTTCTGCCTGACATCAGTCAATCACCGACTGACAGATGTCACTCATTCGTTTTCTTTCGTTCTGAGCACAGAGTACTTATGTTCCATATTTTGTTGTTAGGTTTGGTTGTATAATATTGCCTCACTTTTACTATAGGTAGGTACTTCATATAACTTGATTCCTAGATAGTCAAATTTCACCAAATTTTCAGTGAAACCTTGTTATTATATCCTCTTACAAATAAGGCTAGTTTGATTCAGTTAACACCTAGGCCCAGGAATGTATGGAGTCATTCCCTTCTCCTTTGGCATGTAGGTTTCATGGCGAGTGTAGAAATTTCCCGAAATTCCTCCGGGAACATAAATTAATGGAGTCGTCCTGTGCATACGTTAACGGTGTAAGTTGTTGGGGCTGTTAATAAACATGGTGACGTGGGTGGGGACGAGTTGGGTGATATTTGTGCAATCGTGATAAGGTGCACTTATTTATAAATCTATAATAATAATATAGCAGAAGATTTTTCTTTTGAACGCTCTTATCTCTGGAACTATCAATCGGCTTTGGTAAGTTATTTTTGTATATGATAGCCACATTCATGAGGAAGGCTAAATGGGAATGGAAAAGAAAACGGGATACGCGCGTACGAAGCGGCGGGCAAAAGCTAGTGTTAGATATAAACTGGAAAGTATGTATATTTATTAATAAATTACGCCGCAAAGTTTACATTGATCATCTGTTCTGCGGTCACCGTAACAAAAAAAAAACCCAACCAGCCTTTTTTTTATCGTTCAAAAAACAAATAAAAATTAATATGTAGGTATTGACGAATTCCTCGACCATGTAACAAAGTATTTAAAAAGCAACGAGTTTCACTCCGGGAGTGCCGGCAAAAGTGAAAACTTTTTATCTTACAAATTTTCGATCAGGTCACGTGTCCTGACGCGAGTTTAACATTTTATCCCAAAAAAAGTGCTCAAGTGCTCTAAAGAAGTTTTCACTTCAAAATATATTGACATCTAAAACATTCATTCATAACATATTTTTTATTGGTACATAATTACAATTCATTTTAATTAGAACACTATCAAACATCGACTGTTTGTTTTACCACGTAATTTTAGATTACATCAACTATTAATTGATTGCAGATGAATTATGAATTATTATAAAATAATGTATTACTATAATAATATCGAACAATATCATCATCATCTTCAAGCTCTTAATAATTGTATGAAATTAAATACAATGTACCTACCTGAACTCATACCACCTAAAACATAAGTTAAAGGACATTGCTCATCGCCCATACATCGTTCGCCTAAGAACCAACAGAGGCGTGAATTTACTATATGTGTTTTAAATAATGCATATGTTCGACTAAAACTAAATTAAAATCACGGACACTTGCCAGAATTGTAAAATATCTAAAATGATTTCGGATTTTGAGGTTATAAAACATACCAAACAATAGAAACATACCAAATTGACTTAGATCCCAGAGCTGCCAGACTTTTTATCTTACCAAAAAATGTATAGAGTAGTGTTACTATGTTCTTCTAACATACGAAAGCGTGGTAAGTTAGGTCGACGGCCGATTCCCTGGTATCAGGTGCCAAATACATTAGGTACATCAAAGTGTCAACTGTCATTTCATCGACTGTCAGTGTGAATAGTGTTCGTGTCATACAGCGCTTTAATCGCTTTACTCTTTTTGTAGGTAACTAAAAATCTTACAGCGCTGAGAGTGCTTTGTTTCATTTTAAAATAATGGCGCCGGGTTATAAAACCTAAGTGAGTTACTTTTTAAAATGGTTTCGTAATTAAAAAGTGTCCGTTCTATTCTAATCAGTAAAATGTAATTAAAAAAAAAAACTAGGAATAATAGTAGTAAAGGTTTCGTATGTGTTGATTCATAGGCCACTTTTTACCATGTCCTTTATTTTTATTTGATAATATGATGTCATAGCGGCTATGACACCACGGCGGCGGCTATGGCGGCGGTGTCGTACCTAATATTTAAAATTTACTATTTTCATTTTAGCTTTTTAAAACTTTTGCACACAATGTCTACATCTATTTTTATATACTCTCCTTTCGCAGGTATGCTGGAAGAGATTTCTTTAGAAATAAGCATCACCTTTGTACCTATTTTTCTGTTTCCTTCTTCTCTTGTTCTTGTTAAATGTGTGTACATAAATGGTTAAATAAATAAATAAATAAATATAAATTTCTACACTGTGGAAATTTCAGCTGTCTACCTATTAAGGTTCTTGAGATACAGCCAGCTGACAGACAGTAGTACGAAATGACAGCGGAGGCTTAGTAATAGAGTTCCGTTGGTAACACTTTTGGTATGGAACCCTAATTTGTAGGATTGCATTTTTCATTACCTGTGTGAGTGCTCCTTAAGGAAATAAATTCATTGCAAAAACCCACTGCTCAGCCGAAAACTTTCCCATACACCTACTTAATACTAAGGGCGGGTTTTGACACCAATGAAACTGATCGTGATAAAGCTGCGTTCAAGGGTTGTCAGTGTTAACATCATCTGCCTAGCCTTTTCACAACTATATTGGGGTCGGCTTCCAGTCAAACCGGATTCAGCTGAATACCAGTATTTTACGTGGAGCGGCTGCCTACCAGACCTCCACAACCCATTAACTGGGTAACACGGCACTCCTTGGCAAGACTGGTGTCAGATTTTCGGGCTTCTGACAATCCGTAACGACTGCCAAAGATCATAATCATAATCATAATAATCATAATCATTTATTTGCCAGAATATGGTACATAATGGTCTTAAGAATAAATATGTGGTGTCATCACATTCAGCCAATTGTGGCGTGCAAATTCAGTGCTAGGCACATATAGATAATAAAGCAAGCATTCAGAATTATAATAACAATATTTTGGAATTATCAAAAATATATAAATGTATATATAAAACACAAAATATCCAGAATAGATGTCAAAGAATAAATAATTACGAATTATTAAAATTACATAGGTACAATATTTCCAATAAAAGAACACACATTTACACACACACAAGTTACCTAGGATGTCAGATTATCATTTAATGTTGAGAGTATCAAAGAGTAGAAGTCAAAATAAAAATTTAAATTCAATTAAATGTCAAATTATTATCATTCAAATAGTCATTTAACTTATAAAAACATTTATTACATAATAGGTCTTTGAACTTCCTTTTAAATCCGTTTAAATTTGAGTCTTTAATTGAGTTTGGAATCTTGTTGAAAACTTGCGAGGCTATGCAGAAGATGCTTTTCCTCATTAGGGCTGTTTTAGCTCTACGTCCGCGTAACATATCGTATCGCCTGTTACGTTTAACAGTATCTGATAGGTGAGGAAACAAATGTGGATTTAACTTAACAAATAAGGCAGTTTCATAAATATACAGGGCCGGGAGTGTCAGAATTTTGTATTTTCTGAAATATGGTTCACAACTGTCAGTTACTTGTAGTCCAAACATGGCTCTGATGCATCGTTTTTGCGCTTTAAAAGCGGCTTCCCTATCTGTAGAATTACCCCAGAAGATAATACCGTATCTTAATATAGATGCCACAAGACCATGATATGCTGTGAGAAGTGCATCTGTATTTACAGTTGGCGCAAGTTTATATAGGGCATAGGATGCACTACTCATTTTTTTACAAAGCGCTTCAATGTGATCCTTCCAGTTAAGTTGACTATCAATAATTAGGCCTAGAAATTTTGCGGTATCTACGTCATGAATTTTGTGACTTTGGTATTGAACCATCATTTTCGAGCGGGATTTTTTATGACCAAAATGCATTATTTGTGTTTTCCCGAGATTAATTCTTAAATTATTATCATCAAGCCAAGATACTAATGAATTGACAGCGTTACTGACATCAAATTCATATAATTCAGGTTTATCGCAAGATATAGTTAGAGTACTATCGTCAGCAAATATTGTTATTGGGATATCTAAGGCTCTAGGCAGATCGTTAATATAGATTAAGAACATTAAGGGACCTAATACACTGCCCTGTGGTACTCCAAAATGCACTGTGCGTTCTTTAGACAAGTGTGTAATTTCTTCTTTAGCCTTATAATTTAGCCCTGTTATAGCGGTAATTTGTTTTCTTTTTGTAAGGTAAGTCGATAATAAGTTCAGAACGTTACCTCTTATACCATAGGAGTCAAGTTTTTCTCTTAAAATTTTGTGGTCAACACAGTCAAAAGCTTACGTCATGTCACAGTACACAGCACAAACAGGAGTTTTTTTGTCAATATTGGTCATAATTTTATTTAAAAAGTCGTAAATTGCCATATTAATTGTCATATTCTTCCGGAAACCTTTTTGCTCATTACAGAGTATCATTTGTTTTTCTAAGTATGCGTATATTTCATTATAAATATATTTCTCAAAAATTTTTGAAAAAATTGGCAAAAGTGCAATAGGTCTATAGTTTTGCATTAGCTGCTTATCACCTTTTTTAAATATCGGTTTAACTATAGATATTTTAAGACGGTCAGGATAAACACCCTGGCTGATACACAGATTAAGAATATGACTCAAGTGTTCAGAGATTAAATCGGCAACATTTTTTATAATTTTAGTTGATATATATCGTCATACCCTACGCTATGAGTGTTTTTGAGACCTTTTATAATGTTAAATAATTGTATCGGTTGACATGGAGCCATGAACATAGATTTTTGTTTATTTATTATATACGCACGCGATCTTTTACCTGACCCTGGTATAGGTATAATTTTTTCTACGAAATAGTCGTTGAATTTGTCAGCAATTAATTGAGGTTTACTAATTATTTTATCGTCAATTTGAATTGTATTTATGGAGTCATTAGGTAGATTTAATTTAGGGTTTTTTATTGTTTTCCATGCCATTTTACTTTTATTGTCAGAGGTTATAATACTGTAATCATTCTGAGAACGTTTAGTCAGTTTAATTATTCTTTTAAATAACTTTGAATAATTAGAGTATTTGGTTTGATTAACTTTAGTGGGTTTAAATCTAGACGTCCATAACAATTGCCTTTTCTTGAGACTGCATAATTTAAGCCCTCTCGATATCCATTTTGGTTTTTTGGCTGTTAGTATTTTAATACGTCTGCGGGGAAAGCATAAGTCATAAAATAATTTAAATTGCTCGATGAATGAGTTAAATGCATCATTTGGATCATCAGTCTCATAGATTTCAGAGAACGTAAGTTTCTCAAGGCATGTTCTGAATTTTACAATATTATCTTGACTAAAGTCCCGTTGCAGCTTAAACCAATATTTCAAAACGCAGTTAATAGGTACGGGACACTTCAGCAATTGCGCAGTGTGATCTGATAGGGCAAATTCTATCACTTCCGCCCTGCATTTCTTCTCGAAATTGTGGGCAACGTTATCAATGCAGGTTTGGCTTTGTATCCTGGTTGGTTTTTCTATGGCTAATGTCATGTTAAAACTTTTGAGAAGACATCGTAGTTCGGAAGTAATGTTATTTTTTTTCAACACGTCTATATTTATGTCGCCTGCTAAAATAATATTCCCGTAATTTCTTCTTGCCAGTAATGTCAATAATTGCTCTAATTTATTAAAAAATATATTAAAATTCCCTGTCTTTGGTACTCTATAAATACAACTGCACAGCATTCTACAACATTAGGCAGAGAAAGTTCTGAAACCTCTGGTAACTCCCTCCATACATGTCCAGACCGGACCAGAATGCAAGATCCGCCTCTTTTACTATTTTGCCTGCTGAAATAAGCAGCCAACTTATAATTAGGTACCACAAGGCGGTCTTCATGTCCTGACATCATAAAATGTTCCGTTATACAAAGTACATCAACACGTCGGTCTTTTTCTGACAGTTCATTAAGGCATATTGATAGGGAGTCTGTTTTGTTAAGCAGACCCGCTATATTTTGGTGTAGAACACATAGATATTTATTCACGAAAAAAATCACCACCCCCAACTCCAGTATTATCATCTAAAGACCGGTTATGACTAGATGTGTTATTACAATTTTTTTCCTCACAAATTTCTATCTCAATTTTATTTTTATGATTTGTTATGTCAGTTTGTACAGATTTATCTACATATTTTTTTTTACTTTGTATAATTAATAGATTTTGGTATTCATTTGATTTGTATTTATAGTCAAATTGCAAAATTTCCCTTAATAAGCATCTAGATAAGTTAATTACAAAGTGAGTTCTCCGAGACCGATATCTAGAGTAGTCCATATTCATAAAGACAACATTGTCATATTTTTCACATATAAACCTTAACATGTAGTTTAGTTTCTTTTCACTAAGATATCTATTTGATGGAACCTCGCTTATTATTATATTTGTGTTCTGGACGGATGATAGCCATGCATGTAAGTTCACTTCCGTGTCATATGGATTGCGTTCGTGGCTGCCCCCAACAATAATAACGTAGTCTTGCATTGTGAAGTTAGCAATTTCATTTTTTGATGAATTGATGAGGTTTTTCAATGTAGCACCTGATTTTATAAACGAGAATACCGTATATTCTGATCCCAATAACTGATTAAGTGATTGACGTAGTCCATTCCCTTGTTCGTTGCATAATATCATAACCCTTTTTTTTGTTTTACTTTGCTTACATTTGTTTGAGGAAGTATTTTTACTGCCTGGAGTGTACTGAGTCAAATCATCAACAGGTGTGTAATATATTTATACTTTCTTCGTGTTCACAGTAATTTTCTTCCTTGGAGAAACTTAGAATAGTTTTGTTTACAAAACTATCTTGTAGGTTTTTAGTCATACATGTGGCAGCTCCGAATGAAAGCCGCTTATCGACGTCAGGAGACTTATTCTTGTTTACTACTGAATTGTTCAATATATCAGCTTTAGGGCTGATCAAGTTCAATGCAGGTGTTGTGTATTCTCTTGAAGAAGTCCTAGGTAAACCAGTTTTCATTAATAGTGTCCGTACTCTCCACTGATATTGAGGCGAATAGAATTGCCTAGGTAAGTTTTCTTTATTTGAACTTTCTTGTATTCCTATCGATTTTAGTAGTTTTACCTTTTTTTCATAGTCTAATAGTTTATTTTTAAGTGTGTTATTTTCATAGTTCAAATTATCAATTTCCGAGTTGGCAGTTTGCAACTCCAGTCTTAGTTTCTGTAACTCCTCTTTCAATAACTTGTTATCATCATTACTACCTACTACGTTAGGAAGACTTTGGTATGAAACATCCATGTCGAATTCGCTGTCACTAGACGTCATATTTATATTGTGACTGTTAAGTCTTCTTTGGGTAACATTTTCATATTCACCCATTTTTATGAGCGTGCGTGCGGTGTGTAAACAAATTTAATTTACACGTCTTAATATGTAGGAATTTTTAACATTCCAAAAAGTCGATGTAGTTGGCGAGATACGAACTCGAGACAATTACATCTCGGATAGTAACTGTGCCAGTCGAGCAACGGTGACAGTAAAGTTGATTGTTGAAATTAGCGATGTGTTGCTTCTACGGAGTAACCGAAATACGTGATTCGTTATGACGTCTGTGTCATTCAAATATTTTTTCCAACAACTGACACTTCAAAATTTGAAAAAGTTTTTTGGTGACACTTATTGTTTCTTTCCACAGTTTTTTCACATATAGTTGCTATTTATTCTATTACGGATTGTTAGTAGACACAGTATTATTGTTTTAACACTGATTTTAATTCGTGTGGGACGATACTGTAATGATGTTGTTATTTTGTTTTTAAAGATTATTGTGTCCAGATAACACTTTCACACACTAGTTGCACTGTTTTCTTCACTTTAGTCGTAAATTAGTCACTAAATAAGTTATTGTTATATTTTTAAGACAATTAAATACGGGAGCACAATGTTTGCGTGACGACTACCGCCATCTATCTGCCAAATGACAGCCGGGACCAGCAGCTTAACGTGCTTTCCGAGGCACGGAGGAAACTCGGTATGTCAAGATGGTCACCCATCCACAGACCAACCTCGGCAAGCGTTGCTTAACCTTGAAGATCGACCTGTGCGGCTGTTATTATTTAGCCACGAGCTCCTCTCAGTGTCAACATTACATAGAAAATAATGACATTGAAAGCTCGTAAAGTGGTTCATATGTTGATCGCGTTCAGTTTCAGATATTATTTCATCAATCTAGATCTCCGCCCTAAGAAGATACCTAATTATTAGTAGACAAAGTAGCCAGCGGGAGAATTATGTGGCATAATAGTTTGCGCAAGTATCTACAGCAAACTTAAGCTATTGTGGCGAACCTACCGCTAACACAGACGTAATGAGCTGGCCTGAAGGATAATTATTAGGAATGTTAGTAGAACTACTTTTAGATAAGTTGTTGTGTTTGTGTTAGCAATATGTTGGTAAATAATATTCTATTCTATTCTATTCTATTCTAAAAAAACATACTCATTAAATTAAATTAAGAATCAATTTTCCTAATAGAAACAAACTTCAGATATATCCTGTTACAGCCGCTGACTCATATATTTCAACAATGTCTTTCAACAGGTATATTTCCCAAATGTCTTAAAAGAGCTGTTATTGTGCCAGTGTATAAATCGGGTAGGAAAGACCTAGTGACTAACTACAGGCCCATTTCCCTTCTGTCATCAATTTCGAAAATATTAGAAAAAATTATAAATACGAGGCTGATAAAATACCTAGAGGATAACTCAATCTTATCTAAGACACAGTTCGGTTTTAGGTCTAAATTGGCAACTGCTGATGCCGTACATCATCTAACTGATTATCTTGCTCAAGAACTTGATAAAGGGAATCACACTATAGGAATATTCCTAGATCTAAAAAAAGCGTTTGACACCGTTTCCATTCCTATACTGTTGCGCAAGCTGGAATCTGTAGGAATAAGAGGGAATCAACTCAGACTCCTTACAAGCTACTTGGAAGACCGGACTCAATGCGTAAAAATAGGAAATGTTGTCAGTGATGACGAGAGAACCTCATGCTACGGAATTCCCCAAGGATCCAATTTGGGACCAACACTCTTTTTGATTTATATAAACGATCTATGTAAATTAAAAATGACTCACGGCACAATTGTATCATACGCTGACGACACTGCGCTACTATTTTCTGCTGATTCGGAACATGAGGCTTGCAAGGTTGCGCAAAGTGGGTTTAACGTAGTCAATAAATGGCTTCAGCAAAATTTACTGTCGCTAAATACCGAGAAAACAAAATATATTAAATTCTCTATACGCAAGTCTACGTCAGCCCTCACTAACCTATCCTTACGTGCTCATTATTGTACAAATCCATCAGAAATTAACCACTGTACTTGTCCAGAACTTAACCGTACTAACCAACTAATATATTTGGGTATTATAATAGATGAAGGACTAACATTCAAACCACATATTGAAGCCTTAAGCAACAGAGTACGCAAATTGATATTTGTTTTCAAAAAGTTACGGTGTATTGCAGACCCAAAACTTATAAAACAAGTTTACTTTGCACTGTGTCAGTCATTACTGAGCTACTGTATAACTTCATGGGGTGGTGCTGGAAAAACACTACTACTACCAGTGTTGCCAGGGCCCTTGAGTCGTAAGTTACGTTTCGTTTCCTAAAATGTTACATTTTTGCTCCAAAAGTTACATTATTGTATTTTTTTTAAATTACGTATTTTTGGGGTCGGTGGGGAAAATGGTGGAATATAATGGAATCTATGATGTATTTAACCTAAGGATAAAATTTCGTCATCTCTCTTTAGTGTGTACTAGCTGACCCACGCAAATTCGCCTGCGTCACATTTACCATTAAGGTGAAAGCGCCAGGGTAGCCCGCGAAATTCAAATATTTTGATGTTTTTTGCAATTTGCCGGTCAGTGTGAAGCTCTATGTTAAATAAAATACGATTCGCGGCCGTAACGTATATTTATCTGAAGAATTATACACATTTTAATTATCAATATAACCTTCTAAGTACATACAACTCGATTGAATGACTTTTTCACGAAATTACATTCATTCGAGTTATATGATCGGTTATATTGATGATTCAAATGGTTATAATCCTTTAGATAAATGCTCTTTACGATCGCGAATCGTATTCTGTTCAACATACAGCTTCACAATGACCTGCAAATTGCAAAAAACATAAAAATATTTGAATTTCGCGGGCTACCCTGGAGCATCCACCTTAATGCTCGGCTCTTTTTAGTCTTAGCGTGATGATATGTAGCCTATATCCTTCCTCGATACATGGGCTATCTAATACTGAAAGAATTTTTCAAATCGGACCAGTATTTCCTGAGATTACCCCCTACATACAAACTTACAAACAAATGTTACCTCTTTAAAATATTAGTATAGATTGTAATGTAATACTCGTTGAGGTTTAAATCACAGTTATCAAAAATCGTTGATTTGTTTCTGTGTAGATATTTTACTTGTTTGCATCTGCAATAAAATACAGATGTTGTATTTTTATTTGTATTAGTATAAGTTGCAAACTTTGACATGCAGTTTGCCAACAAAATAAAATATTAGTTGGAAATAAATGTATTCATCAGAACTTCACTCACGCACATAATACAACAAAACGCAAGGAAACAAAACAAATCACAATCAGTCATTTCTGTAGCTACGAAACCGCGTACGGCGGGAACTTGCGAAGTACGAAAAGTGCGCGTACACGCTCAAGCAAAATCAAGTTTTAAAGCAATTACTTTACGATTCATTTTGTCGTGGCGCTTTCCATGCAGAGCCATTTGTGAGAGTGATATGGAGTGAAATACTATTTAGATGCGCAGTTTTAGGTGCGTTAAATTGAAATGCGTTCGTAAACTGTTTGCAATAAACATCTAGTGTTACAAATCTCGTTGTTCTCAAAAGTTACGAAAATTGCCTTAAATACAAAAATTACTTACATGTTACGCGAGGGGGTCAAAAGTTACGAAAAATGTAAGAAATGTAACCTTCTGGCAACACTGACTACTACCCCTCGAACGAGCTCAGAGAGCGGTGCTCAAAGTTGCTACCTTTCGCCCTTTCCTCTTTCCCACGAACCTCCTCTATCAGTCTTGTAAAGTATTGACAGTTCGGCAGCTCTTTATTATGAGCATAGTATTAAAGCAGCACATATCCCTGCCCTACAACCCTGATTACATAAATAGAAGACGGAAAGACATAGTTTGCCCTCGAAACATTATTACTAGACATATTTTTACATCCAAATTCTTTGTTTTTCTTGGACCGCTACTATACAATAGACTCAATGCTCTAAGGGACATTTATGCGCTTAAGTACAGTCGTTGTAAAGAACTCATAAAGGATGTCCTACAAAACATGGACTACGAAGAAACAGAGAAGCTATTGTTAGTTATAAAGTAATTGCGTAAATCGAGTATTCTTTATTTACGTCATTTATATCGTTATATAATTATAACATCATCATCATTTTTTTTTTGTTCATTTATTCGTTATAACTTGTTAAGTATCCCTAGTAACCAATATACAGTATAAGTGATTATTTTAAGAATGTATACAATATTGAACTTCTTCGCCTGAAACACAGGACCCTCCTAGTTCAGGCGACAGTGATATTAATACCTTTGCTATTTTATTTACTACAGTGTAATTTAGAATTAAGAAATTTAAATAAATGATTTGATTTGATTTGATTTTGATTTGATTTGACTTAATAGAATTGTTTTATTTAATTATTTATTTATGGACCCATAAGAAATAAAAAAGAGAAATAGTATACAGAAAAAAGAGTACAAAGGTCTTTGTATCAGCGGAAAATTCAATAATTTATGTACGAAAGGTTTTTCTTTTGAGATTCAAAATAAACCTATTAAGGCTGCTTGTCCATTGTTGCGGAATGGGGCAGCAGAGTGGAGAAACAGAAAAATTTTAACCAATGGAATTTTATACAATTTCAGTGACTCACGTGGTGTGGTGATTTTGAGAGGAGCTGCTGCCTGTACATTGCCGCGGAGCGAGCGGAGAGACGTACAAATGTTAACCAATACAATTACATAAAATCTCCGTACCACGTCGTGAGTCACTGACATTTTTACTGACATGATTGGTTAAAAATTCTCCGTTTCTCCGCTTCACTGCCTCGCCCCGATGTAATGGACAGGCACCCTAAACTTAAAAGAGAGAAAATCCGAACTTCACCTTTGACAATAAAGCTGTAACAATTCGCCTTCTGTCAAAATAGTTCGAAAGTATTAATATGCGCCGCTAAGTAAATGATAATTCCAATCGGCCAGTACTGTTTGTACTATGAAAATTATGATTTCATTACGAATATTAGTAGTAACTGAAGGCATTAATCTAATAATTTTTGAGCACATTTAGTAGATTTGAGGTACCTTTTTTGCAAAACACGTTTTGGGAACACATTCATAATGCATACAGCAAAGGAATGAAATTCCTACCGGAGTCTGTGTTTCTTGATAGCTACAACCTGGGAGTCTTTAAGTCAAGAGTGAATAGGTTACTTCTAGGTAAGCGTGATCCATCTTAGACCGCATCATCGCTTACCATCAGGTGAGATAGTGGTCAGACTCGGGCCTATCAAAAGTAAAAAAAACAACGTTTGCCCGGTCAGATAGTATTATTTTAAACAAACACCATTGCCTGTTTTATCAACCGTAAGGTTTTAGGGCAGAAACGAAAAAAAAAGTTCATTTCTCGACACAAAATAATGCAACTATAAATCTTCTATGCAGGTGACCGATGCTATAATAATTAATTAAAATTTAATTCTCAATGAATTAAATTTTAATTAATTATTATAGCATCGGTCATCGGCATTAGTAATTCAAGTTCGATTAATTAAGTTAATAATAATCGCACACAAACTATTATCTAAGCCCACTGTACTGTGTATTTATAGGTCTCTTCAAAAGTATTCCCAAGAACTCAAGATTAAATTAAGTACCTACACTACACATTAATCGAATCTTTATTTTGACAGCTGTCTACTGACACGATACAATATTAATTAAGAGCGAAATTCTTAAATTAAATATAATAAATTTTCTATTGAAAATGCTATAACTTAGGCTGAAAATAATTTTGAGGTTTGCGTAGACAGGCAAATAAATCAATGTGGGATTAGAGGGTTTGAAAACTCAATTTGTGACACTGGCTGAATAGTCGGAACCGGCTCAGTTGCCATAAAGAAAAAAAATAAAAAACTCAATTTGATATGTTTACTTAAATTTTGGAGTCGAAGGTTTTCCTCATATAAGGGTTGCAAACGCAAAAATCCGCACATTATATAATCCCACTCACACGCAAAAATCTTTTTGGGAACACATTCATTGCGATTATATAAGTAGTGGGATTCCCTGCCAGTTTATTTTTTTTTTAATTGTCATGTGTTTTCTCTTGACTTTAGTCTAGACCAAGTCTACGATGGAGCGAGCTTACCCAGAAGGAGCCTGTTCACTCTAACTTAGAAGAGATTAATGTCAAGAGTGAATAGGTTACTTCTAGGCAAGCGTGCTCTATCTTTGACCACATCTTCGCTTACCATTGAGGTGAGATAGTGGTCAAACGTGTGCGAAAACCAGTTTAAAACAAAAAATCATCATCTGTTTAGCTTTTTCCAAACACAGTTGAGGTCGACTCCCAGTCTTACCGAATACCTGTGGGTCTAAAAGAACTTAATCAGAATATAAAAGAACTTAAAACACTTAATCAGAATATAAAAGCAAATCATGCTACCGATCACTGTCAAATTTTCCCAATCAATTTTGAACCTAATACGTTAGCGATAAAGATGAAAATGAAAAGATTCCGTTTAAATGTTTTTTTTTTATTATTTGTTTGTTGTACACCTACCACAGTGTAGTATTTTTAACCCAAAGGTTGACTGGTAAAGAATGCCTTTTTGCATTAAGCCCGCCGCCCATGTACCACTCTTGTGTATAAAGATTAAATCAATAAATAATAATTCGATTCTTCTAAAGTGGCCTAGTATTATCAAAACATGGAGCGACATTTTAGATGGCAATCCGTGCGAGATTTACCGAAACAACACGTTTCTTGTTCCGATACAAGAAACGTGTGACCTTTTTTGTGAAAGTCCGACTCGCACTTGACCGGTATTTTTTTCTAATTAAATCTCGATTAATAAATCAAGCTCGCTCTCTTTTTCTAGATATTTCCTTCTACTACCACCTACTAATAATATGAAATCACTAGCTGACCCGCGCAACTTCGTCTGCGTCACATTTTCCATTAATGCTCAGCTCCTATTTGTCTTAGCGTGATGATCTATAAAGCATGCTTCGTTAAATGGGCTATCTGAAACAATTTTTCAAATCTGACTAGTAGTTCCTGAGATTAGCGCGTTCAACCAAACAAACAAACTCTTCTGCTTTATAATATTAGTAAAGATGTATGTTTTTAATAAATCACGCTCCAACAATAGGGAATATGCATGAATATTATATTTATCTTCTATCTTCTATCTATACTTATAATAAATCTGTAGAGAGGTCAATTCTGTACATGAAATATATTTCCAAAATAACTATCAGGGGGTGATTAGGGATCGATACTGATGCCAAAAATGCAATCAGTACAATTTTTGTCTGTCTGTCTGTCGGTCTGTCTGTCTGTCTGTCTGTCTGTATAACCGTTATAGAAACAAAAACTACTCGACGGATTTTAATGAAACTTGGTACAATTATTATTCATACTCCTGAGCAGGTTATAGTATACTTTTCATCACGCTACAATCAATAGGAGCAGAGCAGTGAAGGGAAATGTTGGGAAAACGGGAGAAGTTACTCCATTTTTTAAGCTTCCGTCGCGTGTGCAACCTTAATGGTGAAAGCTACACAGAAATCATGTATGACGGAAATGTTCTCCTTAAAATTATATAAAAAATATCCAACGACAGCATATGTCTATCTTTTATGATTGACGAACAATAACATGTGTAGCTCCCGATAGCTTAGCAGTTCGAAGCTTTCTGATTGTATTTGTCTACTCTTACGTTTATAAAAATCTCAGTCGTCCCTAATTAACATTAATAAAAGTTAACATTATTAACTATTCCATAAAAAAAGAATCATAGAAATCGGTATAGAAACACCAAAGTTATACATGAAAAACGCTAATAATAAGCCATCGCGCGTGAATACTGAATCATGCTATATGGATTATTTTTGTGGTCGCGAACGCACAGGCAGGCGGCTAGCTTGGCGCCTAGAGGCTAGCGAGTAGCTTCGGAAAACGGCTTACGACAGTTTGCAATATCCTTTAATAATTATAATGTCGAGGGGAAGATGGTTATGATTTCGCTTTACACCAAACGAGTAATATTATAAATGTGAAAGTTTGGTTGTTTGTTACTCAATCACGCCAGAACGGCTTAACCGATCTCAATGAAATATAGAACAAAGGTAGATTATAGTTTGGAATAGCACATAAGCTACTTTTCATCCCGGGAATATGTTCCCTAGGGATCACGCGGGCGAAGCCGCTGGCAGAAGCTAGTGATACATATTTTTCTCGGTAATAAGTTCTTGTTTTCGATTGCACAAACGAAACCGCAGAAAAAATCATCCAACTTAAATTGGCAATCAATAGATTGCCAATACACTTCTGCTGACCCTATAACAGAACACAAGCGAAATGACTCATTCACAATCCACGTGTGATCCTCAGAACGTTACGAACGATTCAGAAATGTAACTTTTCGTGCGTAAATTAAAATAAAACAATGTCCTACGGCTGTCTGTCTCCCGCCCGACTGGCTCGAATACTCGTGTAAAGTTTAATGTAGCGTGTAGCGTCTACCAATGTTATGTAAGGGAATACATTACAAGTGTATAAGGAAAATTACATAGTAATTTCGAATTTAAAAGGTTAGTTAATAAGCTCATTGCAAGATTGTTGGCTAATAAGTTAAGTTATTGAGAATTTCTTACTATTGTGATAACGGAGCTACTCGTATTTAGAAGGACTCGGACGTTTTGAACGATTCCCAAATCTAACTTTTCGTGCGTAAATTTTACTATAACAATGTCTGACTGTCTGTCTCCCGCGCGTGGCTCGAATACTCGTGTAAAGTTAAATGTAGCGTGGAGCGTCCACCAATTATAATATGACATACGGAAATACATTACACGTGGACAAGGAAAACTGACCAAGTGCGAATCGGACCTTAGGTAATACAAAAAAATAATGTTTTTGTTCCAAATTCAACCACCAGCACGTAAAAAGTGCTGGCGGGAAATACTTCTATCGGCTTTTAGAGTGTCATTCTACGTTCGTACCCATTCAGCCTCCTGCATCACATGATTATGAACTAGATTTTTCCGATATAGGTTGATTTAAACTTTCATGGTCACTAACATTAGAATAGTTCATATTGGGATTGCTACCATGTACCTTCTTATTTGCCTTTTTTTTAGTACTCCGTGATCATGGCGCTTGCAACAGTGCCGAAATATCGGAAACTCGCAAATAAAAAGGTACATGGTGGCGGTCCCGATATGAAACTTGATTTTTCCGGGCTGCACAATTTCAGGAATAAATATTTTGGCAATAATTTTGCTTTCAATCAGTTTTAAAATTTTCGTTATCAAATCTGTAGGAACTTCCATAAATTAGTTTTTACGAACATAATTTATGAAAAAAAATATTTTGCCCTTTAAAAACATTACTTTAGTTTTAATTTCAACTTGAACCAGTGACAGCCGACGATTTTTAACTTTGCATTTTTTAAGATTCATGTTATGAAAATGATAGATTTACTAAGGCTTTTTATTTCAATCTACGCAATTATATAAAGTACGTAATTATATGTATATAATAATACATTAGTACTAACTTTTCAAAATCCTTAAAAAGTGTAGGTATGTAGGTAACACATAAAAGCTTGAGGTCTGTACCCATAAAATATAATCAGCAGATGACAAAAATAATAAGGACTACCTGAAAAATAATAAACAATGAAACTCGTTGAAAAAAGCCATTTCTTCATAATTTTGCATGATACTCGTAAGATCGACTTGGGTGACTTCTTATTTTCCAAATATAAAATACTACCTGACGAAAAACATTTAAATGTATCATTTTCCCGCTCCTTTCACAATTACATATTTGATATTTAGTAGTATATTAGTTGGTATCGCATTTATGTATTTTATATTATTATGTGTAATTTAGAACGTTTGTACACGGTCAGCCCAAAATCCATCTCCTTTCGTTTAGTCCATCCCAAAATGTTGTATGTGTTGATAGATTGCCTTGTGCGTAAGACCGCCCATTATACACGTGTACTGTAAAATGTTTGTCTTGTATTAAATATGAGGTGTAGGTACAATAAAGTATTTATACAGGGAAATTTAAAAAATAGCCGAAACCTCTTTATCCTGACTACCCTTCAGGGTACAACATTTGTTCTACTACTTCGACCTCAACTAAAGATTGTAGCCAAAACAATTAATTTTCATTTATTTGAAGTCTGTAAAATTAGCGTATACTACGCGCGCGCCCAATCCTGCGTAGAGGCCGGTCTGTGGCCTTTCGTCGGCCGCCTCATAAATATATGCAAAATTTAGACTAAGATTATATTTTTTGTATAGAAAATAAAAAAAAAAAACAAATTATGAAAAATCCTAGAAAAAATGTTGTTCGCGGTCATGATACGAAGTCAGGATTAAGAGGTTTCGGATTTTTTTTCAATTTCCCTGTATATTAAATTATACGTTAGTTGTTGTTTACGGCTTTATTTTTTCTTCAAAAATAATCATAATAAATGCAGTAAGATTATTTTGGAAATGTAGTAATACAGCTACTCGTAAATTCAGTATCGCCATTAAAGTAACGACATTATTACTGTTTCAAACTCGGCTCGCTTTCCCGTAAGCAAAGCGATTTCCTTCCTAAAGCCATTCGCTTACATTTTTTTAGTTAATGGAAATTTTTTCATTGAATTGTTTATTCAATGAACTCAGTAGCTGGTAGCTGTTTATTTATTTACTATCTCCATCGCCTGGAAGATATTCGAAATTAATCCAATTTAAAAAAATTAAAGGATGCCATATTCCAGGACATTTTCTGGAATAGGACTGAAACGAGGACCTGGGAACTGGGATTAAAACTTGAGGTTACAATTAAACTACTTAAATCACTTTTGATTTTACATGTATCAATTAGGATTTTGATAGATTTTGTGTGTGTGTGTTTATCCTATTTCAAAAAAGGAGGATGTTCTCGATCCCACTGAATGATTCTTTTTTTAGAAACATCAAAGAAATGTTACAAGCAATCAAATTAAACATAATATTTGAACATAATGATGTATGTTTAGTACCTCATACCTATTTAATGGTAGGTACTTTTCTTTTCTTTTTTTTACTTTGAAAAATTTTAGCTTGAGAGTAAGTGTTCATGCTTCTTAAAACCAAATTTTCACTTTGGAAGTATTCAGTTAGAGCACCAATTTTAAGAACACCAATGTTTGCCAATTAATAGTTTCGCTTGGTGCTCTATCGGGAATAGTTTTGGTGTTCTAAACATTGGTACTCTAACGGGAAACGGTGTTTCATTTTTTTTTTTTTTTAATTTTCGTTTTTCATTTCGCTTTGCTCGAATTCTTGATCTTACTAATGCACAAGGCTCGTATGCCATAAATCACTAAAATCGAACAATATTTAGAGGTTGCACAACGTCAATAAAATAGTACCATACAACTAACATTATAATTTTAGAGGGTAAGCTCATCAAGCCGTTATTTTTGTAATAATGGGTAGTAAGTGCCACAACTGAAGAAAACATAAACATACTAAAATCTTTAAAATTAGTAGGTAAAACACACAAAATTTGTTTAATTGATAAAATGCGTCATGGGGTCTTTTTGGAGCTAGGCTTCCATCCGGAGAACAAGTGTTAATAGTTTTTATATACCATCAAAAACAAATAATTAATCGAAACACTTTCTGAATCTGCTACATCGATAGCTGTAAAACTACAAAAAAATATGGAAAAAGGCTAAACAAAAAATGATAAAAGGATCTAGCTGATGCTCACTTGACAAATTACAAACTAAAAAATCCTCGAGCCACTCTGTTCATTAGTGAAAACAGCATGAAAATTGATGCAGTAGTTTTTGAGTTTATTGCGAACAGACAGACAGACGGGGCGGAGGACTTTGTTTTAAAATAATATGTGATGATATTAAAGTTTGGGGACAGAGAAATCAATAAACTTAGAAGTGGCAAATATGTATTGGTAAAATAAAAAGGTGATCGTTACAAGTTATTTGTATAAGTTGATATTGCCAGCCAACATGTGACAAAGTGCAAAAACGTTTTTATCGGCAAAGAGTTTCTTACATTACAAAGAGAGGTTAAAGAGAAAAAGCTTTCGTCAAAAATTGCAAGAACAGTTAAAAAACAATCAAGAACGGAAGCTTATAAGTAAAATCACTGTAAAAAGATCGCAGAAAGTAACACATTAGCGATCTTGTTTGAGAATTTAGCTTCATCATCATATTTATCGTCATCGTCATTTGATGATGATGAATATTTTATTTTAAGTTTTTCTTTTATATTTCACTGCACCGAGAGTCCGTGCCACACCAACAAATTGCCACGTCTGATCTTCTTATATCTTATATATAAAATGAATTGCTGTTTAGTCTCGCTAAAACTCGAGAACAGCTGGGCCGATTTCGGTAATTCTTTTTTTGTTTAGTTCGCCTGAATACAGGGAAGGTTTAAAAGCAAGAAAATGGGTAGTTGACGGGAGCAAAGCCGCGGGGGACAACGAGTCTTCTTCTTATACCTATATAAAATGAATTTCTGTTTAGTCTCGCTAAAACTCGAGAACGGCTGGGCCGATTTCGGTAATTATTTTTTTTGTTATGTTTGTTAGTATCAGGAGATAGTTTTTATGCAAGAAAAAAAATTAAAACACTTACAGTTGGCGAGAGCGAAGCTGCGGGGGACAGCAAGTTATTAAATAAAGACCTCTTGATCGGATACTCATAGCTATATCGGATCGGGAACAACTTTCCAATCGACAAGCTAGTACTTTTTTTATTGCGGCAGCTAAAACCTTGGTTATGATGTTTCAGACATTTCTATATCGCCATACCCCGTGTACCGGGCTCGACTAGTCAACAAAGCCCAGATGGCTAAAGAAATTGAAAAATCTTCTTTAAAAAGGTGTAGGATTTTCATCTTTTACCTTTAGTTTACATTGTGATAGAAAAGGTTGCCGTATGTAAGGTAACACTATAGAAGATAGAGTTGCTGTTCTTATGTGGTAGTAAGTGGCAAAAGAATTGAGCATTTACTTGGCGTTCCAGTTGATTGTAAGGTAAGGTTGTTCAAGAAGTGGATCGATTTAATCTGCATCGCCATATCATTGGTATTACATACAAATATGAACAACAGAAGTTATTCTTGCTGATAGTCGTCAAGCATCAGAGAAAAAGCGTCACCAAGCAAACAAAAGATGAAGTTACAGCTTACGTGGCAAATGAGTGAATGCGTTATATACATACCTAAATATGTTCTCTTTGAAAAATTAATATTGTGTTTTAACTTCTATTTTATTTGAAATTTAGTGGTGCTATTTTAAAATAGTGGTAATTTAAACTTTAAGTGTATTTTTCCTCTGTAGGTAACTTTTCATTTGTGAAACCGTAAAATATGATACGATTTTTTTTTAATTTGGTTTATATAATATTAAGCCTAGTGAGACTCGGAAAGTGAGCAAATTCTGGTGAAATATCACATTTTTAAATCCCTTTCAAAGTGAAACACTCTATTCATAAATTCGGCAAAAGAAATTCGATGCCTGCCTCCGTCTGGGTCTTCGCTAACTTTTTCTGTACTTTGGATTTTGATACGGCTATCGACAGTGCGTTAACCTAAGAATGTTTCAGTTGAATACCAGTATTTTACGTAAATCCACCAGACCTTCACAACCAATGCTTGTGAACCTTATACTTGTGTAAAGCTCGGTCCAATGCTTGTGCTCAAATCACGCTCAAAATATTTTAGTATCATTCGCATCTGCCAAGCCTTCCTGGTCAAACTGGACTCAGCTGAATACAAGTATTTTACGTAGAGCGGTTGCCCACCAGACCTTCACAACCCAACATGGTACCTACTTCCTGGCATGACTGGAGTCATATTTTCTGACAATCTGTTACGACTGCCAAATCTACAAATGTCAGCCAGGGCCAACGAATTCAAATTATTTCCGAGGCACGGAGGCGTTTTGGTATGTTAAGATGGTCACCCATCCACAGAACGACCTTAGCAAGCGTTGCTTAACCCTAAAGATCGGACCGTGTGGCTGTTATTATTTAGCCTCGAGCTCAGTACAAGGAAACTACTAGATATTTATATATTATGTACAGTAAAGCATATTAGACCCATTCATCTATTACCTACTCCCCTCCTCGTATACCGCTAAATGGTCATGAGTAAATATTGCCACGAACACAATCCTTAGCAAATAGATTAGTGATCGATGTTAGTTTTTATGACAACCGAAAACAGTCCTAATACGCGTTGAAATTCGATTTCATGTAAGGTCTAAAATTCTTTGAACTTTGGTTACTGCGAATTAGGGGGCCAATTCTTGCATTTTTAATAAACGCTTACTGTCAAAAATACCACAAATTTATTTAAATTTTGACAGGTCTCTGGCATGGATATGACAGGTTTCTGGGCAAGCTCGCTCCATCATAGACCTCATCCATCGCTTTCCATCAGGCGTGATTGTGGTCAAGAGCAAGCCCATTAAATAAAAATAAAAAAAAATACAGTCGCCCAGATGATATTGCTAACTGGTATTCGAATGATTTTGAAATACGAACCTTCAGATAACCAGTGGGTACATAGATTATCTTTAGGCACAATACTAATTGAGATTTTGTAGTTTTAAAACCAGCTTCTGACAAATTGAATACAGGACGACATTGGTGGTTTATTATTTTTCGTAGCAGGCATAATTATGTCCGATTTATATTTAAGTACTTTGAATTAAGAACGTAGTAAACTCCACTTCATTGCCAAACGACCAGGTTGTCAGGCTATTAAAGTTTAGAAAAAACTCAACTTCAAATGCTTCATTCAGAAATCATGGGAAACCTACTTTTAGCAGGCCAGTGACTATACCAAACAGTCATGAAAAGTACCTTAAATCGATCAGAGGGTCTAAAGAGGTCACTTTAGCAGAATCAGAAGGCACATCACGCTACCAGTCACTGTCAACTTTTCCCAATCAACCTTAAACCTAATGCATTAGCGATAAAGATGAAAGTTAAATTTGACAGATTGTTGTGTGGTTAAAATTATGATTCTAATATGGTTTTGCTAAAGTGGCCTTTTTAGACACTCTGTAGTGTATCAGAAAATATTTCTAATCAAAACCATAGAAGATTATGCTAAACCCTCGAGTCAAGCACATATTTTTCATACTGATTATTTATTTTATCGGAAATCTAGTCAGTTATCACTCTTATCATAACTTATTTGGGTTGAACATGCCTTCAATTTCTATACTAATCTATTAGTTGTCATTTTGTCATCATCTATAGTCTCATTTTTCAGTAAGATATGTCAAAATCAATTTTATGAATTGTTTTCCCAGTGGTTTAATTTTCCGGAGATTCGGCGGGATTCAACCTCAAGACGTCTAATTCCCTTTTATTCCTTCTAATTCAATTCCGAATGTGTAAGGAATTTTAGATGGCTCAGGGGGCCAATTCTACTTATTTTAAAACAACTTTGGCATTCACATTTGTCAACCGCAAACTGTTATAAAAGCCTTAATTTACATACATTTTTGACAGATCGCAATTGAGATGTGAATGGGATGCGAATGTGAAAAAGTAGAATTGGCTCTCAGGTTTTCCAATTTTCTATAGTTTTGACTTAAATGTCAAATAATAACTATAATATCTATTTTTCATTTTGGGAAGCAGATTATGACAATTCAGTTCTTACATTCCTGAATTAAATATACGTCAGAATATTTAATTAAATTATTAGCTTATCTTTTAATTCATCAATAAGATAAGTTGGCAAGTATATCCACTCCTCACAAGCAATAATTAATGTATACTGGCTCAGTTATCATTAATATTATTTTTACTATGTATGTTTATGATAATCCCTTCAAATCCTTTTTCCTCAATTCCGATATCAGGAAAATATTTTCCTAAAACAGGAAAATTTACTAAAACCGCTGCGCTGTTCCGAAAGTTATACTTATTAATTTTCTAGTATTTTTATAAGAAAATGAGATATCGTTGATTAATTGATTAAAATAAACAAGAGGAAAATTTAATAAAACATAAAAAAAAATCACACCACAGATTTTATCAATAAAACTTACCTTTTAAAAACTCACAGACACTATAAAACACAACACTAACAACACTAGAACGAATCACAGATACCGTCACAAATCATACGATGATTCTTAAATACGTAAACGATGTAACCGCGTCAGATCGCGTCTACCCGCGACTCGCGAACGTAGCGCTGATCCCGACCGGCGCGAGTACACTGAGCGGTAGCTGTGACCCATGGCCGATCTACGGCGCGCGCATCGTTCTACGAAAACGCTAATTCAAACACATTTATCAGACTAATTCTGCAAATTGGACTAAATAATGACGTTAGTAGGAACACAGCCTTCCTTCGCCCAGTAACTGTTTGTTGAGCCACTCAATGGTGTAAATAACAACGTCTTCGATGTTAATAAATTAGTTTAAAGTTGATTCACTGGCTTGTTTGTGAGTTAGAGCGGGCGGCGGCGTTTGGGTTGGGACTCTCGGACATTGTTGGCGAGATACATCAGGAAGCTCATTCGAGGCAGATTTTACGCACACGAGATGACTTTAATTGTTTTATTTATTATACGTATGTCTATTTTACGGTACACTTCATATTTCTTCTTCTTCTCCGTGTCGCTGGCACGGCATTTTTTTATATTGGGTTGGCCCAAAATATTGCCACTTACATCACTTACATCATTGGTGGTAGCACATAGATCTCTTCAGCTGCATGTTTTGGGGATTCTAAGAGGTAGAGCATGGTTTGTGACTAGGTTCCACACCTACATCCTGCAGTTTATTCGTCACGGTAACCCCACTTGGCGAGGTTGGAATTACATCGTCCTAATGAGTAGGTACTATACATCATATTAGGCATAGGACCAACATTTATAAAAAAAAAATGTCGTTTTATCGCACAAAATTTTCTTTTAGAGATAACCTTTGAATGGAGTGAACGAAACAATATAGATTTAAAGTTGAAAGCTGAGTGTTTTAAAATTATAAAAATAATAATTATTTATTTTATGCCTATATTTTTTTTGTTTTTTTTTTTTTTTGATGTTTTGGTGTCAAATATGTAACAGAATATTAGTTTGCGTATCACTGGTTCAGGTGTTAATACTTTATCATATGTATATACGAGGGTGGGACTTTTTCAATTTCTCGCGCAATAACTTTAAATGTACCAGTGCTGCCGTCAACTGCCATCTATTAATAGGCTGCTGACAAATTTTGGCAAGCTAAGCTACGTCATTTATTTTGTTTGACTGCCATTGATAGCAGATAACTTCTCGAATTTAAACAAAAATGGAAAAAAGTGAATTTCGTGTGCTTATTAAGCTTCATTTTTTGCGTAAAAACCCCATCAACGACACCAAGCAAAGGCTATATAAATACTAAAGGGATTCTGCACTATCAATTTCAATGATTAAGAAGTGGATTACCGAGTTATTTTGTGGTCGTATCAGCACAAGTGACGCCGAACGTTCAGGTTGCCCAAAAAAGGTCGTCACGCCAGAAATCGTCGATAAAATCCATAGAATGAGATTGGACGATCGGAGAACGAAAGTGCGTGAGGTGGCTGAGGCTGTAGGCATCTCAACGGGTGCATCACATTTTACATGAATATTTGGATATGAAAAAGCTATACGCGGGATGGCTGCCACACTCGACCATAAGCCAAACCATGTGTCCACTTGAAAGGGTTGTTTGGTGATATTCAGTCGTAATACGAACGAGTTTTTGCGCCGTTTCATAACCGTTGATGAAACATGAATACATTCATGGTGTCATTTATATCAATTACCTTGGAAAGAGTAAAACGAATACTCGCAAATATTAGTTAGAGCTTTGGGACAGATTTGATATTGATTTGAATAAAAAAAACATAAATCGGGCTACGAACTGCTGCCCCATCTAGCAAATTCTATAGACTCCCAGCGACTTTTTCCTCTTTCCAAACCCGAAGAAATGGCTAGGTGGTAAGAGATTTGGGCCGAATGAAGAGTTCATCACCGAAACAAACCACCTATTTTGGGAGCCTCGAAATAACCTATTTTTTTAAGTATAAAAAATTTAAAAACGCTGAACTAAATGTATCGAGTTGAAATAAGATAATGTTGATGAACAAAACTTTTTTTTTGCTGAAATAGAATATTTTATTCAAAAAGTCACTAATTTATCAAACTGCCCTAGTATGCTTATACTTCATAACGTATATACGTGACAGCAGCTGCTCTTCGGACACGAAATAGTTATTTAAATATTGTGATGTATTTGTTTAAACTTTTTATAAGTACGACATGGTACATCGGGGAAAATTACACAAGGCACTCTATAACGTTAACGTTAAAAACTGACCAAGTTTTTTTTTTGTACAAAAAAACGTTGCCCCACACTAGGAATTTCTCCTGTACCGTGGGTGCTTTTACAAACATAAAAAGTCACATACACAAACAGCCAGACCCGGAACAACTATCTGTAGGCCATACAAATATTTGTTCCGTGCGGGAATCGAACCCACGACACGCGACGCAGCGGCCGATCGCTCAACCACTGCGCCAACCGTCCCGTCAAGTCAAGCGAGCCGAACTCGCACAAGAAGGATTCCGTACCATAAACTTTAATTTTTATTATTTGTTGTTATAGCGGCAATAGGAATATACAATCTGTGAAAATTTTAACTGTCTAACTATTACGGTTCTTGAGATAGCTATAGCCCGCTGACAGACTGACGGACAGACGGACAGCATAGGCTTAGTAATAGGGTTCCGGTTACCCCTCAGGTACGGAACCCTAAAATGTACCATACAATACAACAATACAATACAATAATGTTATATTGACATAAAAAAGGTTGTACATTTTCGTTTGAGACCCTGACTCCTGAGCTAGGTGAGACCTGTGTTACAGTAGTCAGTGTCTTCACCCGTACTTTAGAATTAACAATTTATGCAATAAATCGAACAAGTACGTAACGTACGTACGTAATAGGTATAAAACTAAACTTAATAATTTAGCTGTGAAAGTAACTTATGCACATGTAATAAAGGATGTTTCAGATGTGCATAAACATCCTGTTTCAGATATGCCAAATTTTGGATGAAGTTCTATAACCTACTGATTTGCAGTAAATCTAGTAGGTAGTATATCCTAAAAAGTCAAATTTCTAGCAATCTGATGCAGTTGCAGTTCAATCACAGATTTGCTGCCACTAACTGCGTAACAAGTGATTTGTTTTTAGTATTTTTTTGCTGTCATGATTTTAGTACCTACAAGTATTTTTTGGTTTCAATTGTTTCTTTTTTGTTGTATATCAGAAACAGACCCTTAAAAATGATGACGCACTTCTAATATTAGGCGCATGGGGTCCGAGTGCGCATCAAGTCTTTCAAGACAGCAGCAAACAACTTGTCGACGGTTCACGTGACCCTGCGATAGATGAGCCCCCCAGTTTCTGCCAGAATGTAATATGCTCAAATCTCAAAACTAAAAACAATAGCTCTTCAATAAATATCTACAGATTTATAAGCATCAACTTGTGATGGCTTAAATATTTCTTGCTCCGAATAAAACTAATACTTTCACATAATGTAGCTTAAATCATTTTTATTCCGTATAATATTTATATTTTCATTTAATCAGGCAGTCAAAAAAATCTAGAACTTTTTATAGGTACTAATTTTATTTATTTTCAAATATATGTTTTACATCTACTGTCTATAGGGTTTAAACATTGTGTCCACTCTCGCTGTACAAGCTCATATTTCTGTAACACATTTGACACTCAAATGTCCGCTATTCATTATCCCAGAACGTGCGAATAATTGCTACGAGTACATGTTTATCTTTGCTTTGTTTTCAGTTAAATAGCCGCCTGAATTATGTTTATGGATCTTTGTATTTAATTATGATGATTTTAACATTGGAATGAGCAAATTTAAGTTGAAGTTCTCAATTTGTAATGAAATTGACTGTCATGGTAAAGGCATGTGATCCAAGTTTGTGGAATTGTTTGAAAGATTTACCGTGGCCCTGGAAGAACACGGGTGGGTTTAAGTCAGTAAGAGTCTGACACGCTTTTCCACTCCATCCAGAGCCCAGAACAATCCTTCATTGAATGACTACTCCAGTCATTTGATGGAGGATGAGGATTGAGTATGAGAAAAAAATCTAACGAAGTGAAATTTGTACTTCACTAAAAATACCGCAGTGCCATCTATTTCACCAACAGCTGAACGAAACCCTGCATCGTGGCATCAGAGTTGTCCGTGCAATTTGAACATATGCATACATAGTCCGAATATTGACTATGTGGCAGTTGCCCACCAATCACAATTAAAAATTTGCTACTTTTACCGATACTACTGACTTGATAGAGTAACCTAAATGTTCGTGCCTTTACGGCATGTCTATGGATATTTATATTTCTATGGGCAAGACCATTAATTTTATTCTTCCTTAATGTTTTCTTCATCTTTTTTTTCTGGAACTTATATGGTGTACATTATAAAGAGTATTATAATCTATTCTATTCTTTACTCTGTAAGTATTTTACTGGTGATACTATCAGTTTCAAAACAACTAGAACAGTTTTATAAACAAACATATTCGAATATACTGAGATACTTAATTAGGTCTTTAAAAGTCTACGCGACTCCTATCCATTCCTCACAGCGAACCATATTACAGGCTTACCTACATACAGCAAAGAGTATACATTTATTAAAGTAGCATACACCTTAATTTAAATAAGTACGAAATCCTCGAAGCCTTTAAGCCAGGATTATACGTTCTACCAAGTCTTATACCACCTACTAATTACAGGGAGGTTTTATTTACATTTCACACGTAACCCTTCATTTATTTACCGTCTAGAAAGTCTTGATCTAGGTCTACGTAAATTAAATCGGCTGTTGTAGGATTAGGGTATCCGTTGCTTAATTTTTAAAGTGCGGTTTCGAAAAAAAATAGCTGTTATTGGAAAGAGGCAAACTTTGTAAGATTTTAAATAACATGAGTGATTGTAAACTTTTGATAAATTGTCAGCTGGACATTTGGAATGCTTTTTAACCGACTTCCCAAAAAGGAGGAGGTTATCAATTCGGTTGTATTTTTTTTAAGTTTGTTACCTCATAACTCCGACAATTATGAACCGATTTGAAAAATTTTTGTTTTATCTGAAAGGATATACTTGCAGATTGGTCCCATTTAAATCATATCAAAATCGGTTACGAACTTTGGATTTTAAATCGAAATAGCTAGAATTTGACTATTTAGATGATTCTTTGATAATCGAAATTGCGTATTTTGCTTTTCTGCGATTTTTTAGTGGTGTTGTTAGGTGTGGAGCACAACTAAAAAGTGAAAAATAAAAAACTTTTTACAAAAAAATACAACCGACTTCAAAAAAAAAAAACTACAAAGTAAAAAATAACTTTAATTTCGGAAGTCGGTGTCAAAATACGAAGAAACTAACAAAAACACCGACTTCCGAAATTAAAGTTATTTTTTACTTTGTAGTGTTTTTTCACGCTTCAAAATTTGATAGTTTTATAATTTCTCGATTTAGTCCCCAGAAATTGTGAACTGAAATAAAATGGCGACCAATCAGAGCACAAGCCTACACGAAACAGGCTCTCAACGGTTTTTTCATATGTGAAGTCACATGTACCGCTGAATAGGCGTGTAGGTATTTTTTCATAGTGCATCGATGAAGAAGTCATAATTCTACCAACTTCTTGCAAATGTGCTCATGTTCCTTCACCTTAAAGGAGAACCGCTTTATTGCCGTCCTGATGTTCAGAGAGAGCGCATTCCAAAGGAAGATCGCCTGGACAAAGAAAGAGGAGTGGATATACCTAGAGCGGATTATACATACTTACAATTAAATAATAATTTTGAAGGGAAACATTGTAAGAAAAATTTACCTGTGCCTTTCCTATGATGGGATAATCTTCCAGTCCAACCGGATGGAGCTGAGTACCAGTATTTTAATTGACTTTTGTTTAAATTAGGCACTCACATTAGTATCATCGTGCCTTAAATGACAAATGGCTATATAAAAAAGCTTATAGGTATATAAAAATCTCGTGTCACGGTGTTTGTTATCGAACTCCTCCAAAAACGGCTTAACAGATTTTTATGTTTTTTTTAAATAGATTTGGTAGGTCTGAGAATATAAAAAATAATCAATAATAGGCAATTTTTTGGCAAATCACCGCTTTGCCCGATCAGCTACTAATAATAATATATTCAAGTTAAGTAAGAGCTGATATTTCAAATGGTCAGATAATTTTTAACTGAAGAATAAATATGCAATGCAAAAGCTGCCAAACATCAAGCATTTTTAATCCTCTGATAAACTTTATCTGACTATTGAAAAATCGGCCCTAAGTATAGTTTGTTTTCCTTCTCTGTCTCTATAAACACTGTGTCTACGCTGAAGTTTGCTACATACTTCTGTCGCGGGTCAGCTGGAAGAAATTTCTATTTGAAATAAGATGTCCCTTTGTGCTGTGTTTTTACCCTGTATTGATACTGAATTGAAATAATTTTTCAAATATATTGTGTGTAGATAAGTAAATAAGGGAGAGGAAATTTAAAGATTAAAATTTATTCTTTAACGGTTTCTATCCTACCTTTTGAGGACAAATAATCCCAACTCAACCACTAAACTGTAAGACTTAACCACCTCTATAAAAATATTTTCGTAAAATCTTCTTACACGTCATCTTCGTGGACGTACGCAATTTTAAATGGAAGCTCTGACGAACATGTCGCAGTAATTAGAAGCGGATCAAAGTTCACGACAGATTTAATTGAGGTCCTCCTGTCTACGGCTATGTAGCTATTTATACCGTGATGGCATTTGAATTTCTATCCTACGTGTGTATTTGAGCTTTGGGGTAAGTAGAATAATAGAAGTGATAGTTGGTATATTGTTTTGAACTTTCATGGTCACAAACATTAAAATAGTTAATAACGGGACTGCTACAATCACCGGCACGGATCTTAAGCGCTGACCTTCACCTGCGCAGAAGTGAGTTATTGGGTCTCTTTGGTGGTATGAAGTGAGGCGCGGAGGCGCGGGGGTGGGGAAAGTGCAGTGATTGGCCCGTAGCGCATCGCGCGTCATAGCCCTCACTCGAGATTCGTTCTTTACTCTTGCTGCATGAACTTCACGACGACGTTTTATTTGTCATAAGGTGTACGATGCGCAGAGCGATCCCCACTCTTCCACCGAGCGTTCAAGATCCGTCTGATACTCCGTGTCCATGGCGCTTGCAATAGTGCCGAAATATCGGAAACTCGCAAATAAAAAGGTACATGGTAGCAATCCCGTTAATAACTATTCTAGTGATAGTCGGTGTCGAGTGGAGCATTAAATTGTAAGTTATTAAAGAGAAAATTTTCCGCAAGAAAGAAATTAGGAAGAACTAACGAAAAATTCGTATGCCAAGTTATTGAAGTTATTGTTCCAGAGTGTCAGAACAGTAAAACATATTCAAATTAAGGTCATGGTACATCTTAATGGTACAGCAGTAAGTCAATTTCTCTGTCACTCAATCTAGAACATAAAATCGTATGTCGTAAAATATATTTCACTAGCTGACCCGTGCAACGTCGTCTGCGTAATATTTTTCATCACTGCTCCGCTCCTGTTGGTCTTAGCGTGATGATATATATAGCCTATATCCTTCCTCGATAAATGGGCTATCGAACACTGAAATAATTTTTCAAATCGGACCAGTAGTTCCTGAGATAATTTCAATATGAAATAGCCAACGGTGGTCCGTCAGCGCGCTGTATACGATCCGACCGCGGGCTTAAAGCGCCAACACCAAGTCGCCAGCGAAACAACGTCGGTCGGACTGCGAGCTTGCACCTCGCGTACGGCACATAGTTAATGCGCTATAGGATAGCCGTAGCCGTGCTGCTGCTGTGCCGTTACGGTGACGTCCGTATGTCTCTACCGGGATCCAGCAGAATACCAGCGTCAGCATATTTGCCTGGCACATGCTGAGTTGGACTCCCATTTGGTGCAGCTTAGAGACACACACACTGCACATTTGAGTGTCTATGTTAAATTGTATTTTTTTATGTAGGTAGGTAATCTGGCAAATCATTCTGTAGAAAATTATATTATAATATTAATTAAATTATATAAATTATTATATTGCCATACATTTTGCCATTTTCTTTTTTTATGTGTTTTCATTTAATTATTTGTATTTTCTAGTGTTATGTAACTGTGTGTTTGTGTTGTTTATTTCCTTGTTCCAAATAAACGATCTATTAATCTATTAATCTATCGATCAATCTAATGTGCCATGACCTTTATTATAGAGTGACTCGCATTCCGGCGAAAGAAGGCTCCATAAGGAGTACTGATGACCAGTGGGTCTAAAAAGGCCACTTTAGCATAATCATATTAGAATCATAATGTTAACCACACTACAACTTGTCAAATTCCATTTTGATCTTTATCGCTAACTCATTAGGCTCAAGGTTGTTAGGGAAAATTTGACAGTGACGGGTAGCGTGATGTGCTTTCTGATTCTCCTAAAGTGGCCTTTTGATCCCTCTTTTTAGATCGAGGGATTCTTCTGCATGATAATATCCGGGACCGATCGATTTGACGACTCTTGAGGGAGGCCTAAAGGCAGCAGTGTTCAGCAGTGAACATCTTTCGGCTTAAATGATTATAATGCCGTATACAGAATATGGTAACGAGTTCTGTTGATAACCCTTCTATCTTTTATACCACCTGCAGTGCAGGGCAGTAGCTAGGGTCGAATTTGAGGTAGAGCAGTGTTGGTTACAGGTAGGGCGAAAGTAAAAAAATTGTTATAATTGATCTACTCCGAAGCACGGGTTCCTAAATCAATCACCATGTATATCACTGACCTCTAGGTCAGTAGACTGCCCTATCTTAACCTATCGCTACATTTTTTATCTCAAACTATAAACAAACAATTCAAATATAATCATTTATCTAAGTTTTTGGTGTTTTTAAGGTAGGGCATTGCCCCACAATGCCCCCCCCTAGCTACGGCCGTAATTGCTGCACAACCTACCTGATAACCGGTTAATATAGTACTACTATAAAGAGTTCTAGTATACCGTGTAATGACTCTACAGCCTCTCAGTTGTCTTACCATGCGACCCGATTTCAACGAAGACGAGCAAGTACTGCCCTATTTATTCAAGCCTACCTGGTCAAGCGAACCCTCTAGGGGACCAGCCCTGTTACTGCCATGTGTGCTGATCATGGTTAAGTTGTAAGTCATGCGAAGACGTTTCAGCAAGCCGGCAAACATCAACAAATTGATCAATGTTGCCACTATATTGCGTAGCTCTTGGGTTGTCGCACACTTTGAATATCAAGTGGCACGGATTTATTTTACTGTAGGCCCAAAGCATACGCGCTGGTTTAGAAGTGGTGACGGGCGATTTGAGGCTGCCTGACGAGAAATGCTGCATCGAATGGTTCTCCGTTTTTTTAAGTACGAGCGCTTGAAGACGTAATATTCGTCTTTATAATTTCTATTTAAATATTAGTTTTAATTAAGTATCATCAATCACTAAATTCGTAGAAAGATATCGAAAGATGGTTGGATCCACGAAAACAAAAAATTGGTCTGGTAAGAAGAATAGCAGAAACCATTTTATATGAAACTAGCTGATGCCCGAGTTTCGCCCGCTTGACAAATTATATACTTAAACCTTTCTCAAGAACCACTCTATCCATTGGTGAAAACAGCACGAAAATAGGTGAAGCAGTTTTTGAGTTTATCGTGAACAGACAGACAGACAGACGCGGCGGTGGGCTTTGTTTTATAATAGGTAGTGATAGTGATTAAATACTTTGGAACTGCATGGGGACGAACTTATTTAACAAATTAAAACCACTACAATGTTATTTTAGTAATGTGGAAATGATTTTCTGGCTTGAATATACACAACTCGCTTACATTTCTACAGTAAGGCTTTTGATCAAACTACATTGAATGCGAGCCCCACAACTATTTGTAAATTGTAACTAATACTGCAATACATTTTGGATCAAAATCGCTGGATGATATTAAGTTCCGCGGTCGCTTCCTCTTGAAAAATCGCTATTCTTGATTTTGAAAAAGTGACATTCCATCAGCTACATCTACTCTTTCCAGTATCTGGAGTCGTACTCCGCAATGCCAATTTCATCATCATTCAATCGTGATCGTTGAATCGAAGATCGTTTTTTAGGGTTCCGTACCCAAAGGGTAAAAACGGGACCCTGTTACTAAGACTTCGCTGTTTGTCTGTCTGTCTGTCACCAGGCTGTATCTCAAGAACCGCGATAACTAGACAATTGAAATTTTCACGGGTGATGTATTTCTGTTGCCGCTATAACAACAAATACCTACTAAAAATATAAATATGTAAGCTTCCATACAACAAACTTGATTTTTTTGCGGTTTTGTAGATAATCGTACGGAACCCTTCGTGCGGAGTCCTGACTCGCACTTGTTTCACTCTCACACAGAAATCATCATGGTTTCAAACCCCAAAACTTTTCAAATGTTAGAGCTATCTTAGTACCCATGGTTCGGTAAGACTTAATTAAAAGATAAAGCTGGCCAAGTGCGAGCTGGACCGCGCTGAGTTCCAAACGAATGATTTTATAACACTATAGTCTTCATTATAGTTTTCTTTTAATCTATAGTGAAACTATTTTCTGGCCAATTCTACTAATTTTGAATGCATGTCAATCGGAAACTGTCAAAAAAGCCTTCATATACCTACGTACATTTTTGACAGGTTGCGATTTTTTTTTAACGTTGCCCCACACTAAGAATTTCTCCTGTATCGTGGGTGCATTTACAAACATACAAAGTCACATACACTATCTGTAGGCCATACAAATATTTGTTCCGTGCGGGAATCGAACCCACGACACGCGACGCAGCAGTTGATCGCTCAACCCCTGCGCCAACCGTGCCGTTAATTGAGATGCAAATGCGATGCAAATGTGAAAATTAGTAGAATTGTCCCTCTGCATTTAAAAAGTTTAAACACAAAAAAAATAAGAAGGAACAGCACTATATATGTTTCTTACTTTTTGACTATTTGACAAATGTAATCGCTGAACTTATTCTAAAGCCTCTTATGCTTTGCGCCACACGCACAACGGCATCGCACAGTCAGCGTGCACGCTTTTATCGCCTTTGTGGTAAAGGCGGCCATATATTAAGGTTTAGGCCTCTAGAACAGCGAGATATTGGGGATTAGAACTCGCGAGCCTGGTTAGCTCTATATTGAGAATCTGAAAGGTTTCGTATTGTAACAGAAGAACGCTGTCAAGATTTTTCCATGATTTGTGATTTTTAGCCGATTTCGAAAAAGAAGGAGGTTCTCAATTCGGTGTGTATTTTTTATTTTATATTCGATGTACATATTGTACGATTTCTATGATTCTTTTTTAATTCGATGTGGTGTTTACTTGCCATTTAGTCCTGTTAAAAATAAGCTAAGTAGTTTTTAATTTATGAGTATTTTTACAAGCTTTTATTTAACATGCAATGTATATGATTGTTCGGGTGGAATCTAAACGCTGTTAATTGGTATTGTTGCGTTTTCTAAAATGTTAGTAACTATACTCTTACTTATTTCTTAAAAAAACTTAATGAACTGCAGTGCTATTCTGTAACAACATTTTCGTGTCTCGACAGCGGAATCCGAGGTGAGTTTCAAATTCGTATAAATATAAGACCTTATGATGTGTGAAATAAAGTTCACTTTGTAAGCTTAGTCACTCAGGTGAATTCGATACCGAAATGGTTATTTACAGAATAGACTAGCTGAAAGTTGAAACATTACTGACTACCTGGCTTATAATGATTGTTATGTGATCAACTAGCATATCCGTTTTTTTTTTTCGTAATAATTTCGGGAAGTCTCCTAAGTGCTCCCCTACCCCCAAAGAACCTACATGCCAAGTTTCAGCTTTCTGCAGCCAGTAATTTCGACTGTGCTGTTTCTGTTAGTCACCAGTAACGGAAGAAATATTTTGTAGTGAGACTATCTGACCCGTGCAACGTCGTCTGCGTAACATTTTTCATTACTGCTCCGCTCCTATTGGTCTTAGCGTGATGATATATAGCCTATAGCCTTTCTCGATAAATGGGCTATCTAACACTGAAAGAATTTTTCAAATCGGACCAATAGTTCCTGAGATTAGCGCGTTCAACCAAACAAACAAACAAACTCTTCTGCTTTATAATATTAGTAAAGACTAGCTGACCCGCGCAACGTCGTCTGCGTAACATTTTTCATTACTGCTCCGCTCCTATTGGTCTTAGCGTGATGATATATAGCCTATAGCCTTTCTCGATAAATGGGCTATCTAACACTGAAAGAATTTTTCAAATCGGACCAATAGTTCCTGAGATTAGCGCGTTCAACCAAACAAACAAACAAACTCTTCTGCTTTATAATATTAGTAAAGACTAGCTGACCCGCGCAACTTCGTCTGCGTCACATTTTCCATTATTGCTCTGCTCCTATTTGCCTTGGCGTGATGATATATAGCATATAGCCTTTCTCGATAAATGGGCTATCTAACACTGAAAGAATTTTTCAAATCGGACCAATAGTTCCTGAGATTAGCGCGTTCAACCAAACAAACAAACAAACTCTTCTGCTTTATAATATTAGTATAGATGTGTCATCATCTGCCTAGCCTATACCCAACTACATTGGGGTCGGCTTCCAGTTAAATTGGATTTAGCTAAATACCTATCAGTATTTTACGTGGAGCGGCTGCCTGCCAGACCTCCACAATCCATTAACTGGGTAACACGGTATTTCTTGGCAAAACTGGAGTCAGATTTACTGGCTTCAGACAATTCGTAACGACTGCCAAAGATCTACAAATGACAGCCGGGACCAAAGGCTTAACGTGCTTTCCGAGGCACGGAGGAAACTCGATATGTTAAGATTGTCACCCATCCACAGACCAACCTTGGCAAGCGTTACTTAACCTTTAAGATCGACCCGTGCAGCTGTTGTTATTTACCCACGAGCTCCTCTTTAGTAACATAAGCAAATTTAAAAGTTTCGGTGCCCAGAACTCAGCATATGGGTCGAACGATAATTTGTTATTGAGCCCACAATAAACTGATCGCTCCGCTTCGGTACTGCGCTCATCACTCGCTCACTCCCGGGCCCACTCCTAGATCTGTTGCATCAAACATTTCCGGGTAGCGTTTACGGCTTAGTAAATGTTCTGTAGTACATTTGTTTATTTACAAAAAGCCGTTTTTTTCCACTAAGACTTCAGTAGAAACTGCTCGTCTGCCTATAAGTATGACCTGAACTCTTGAGAGCTTTCCATTCTTCGTTCTGACATGGATTCTGAGTTTCGATAAGTGGTTCGTCTTATTTTATAAGTCGTTGAAAGCTAAGCGTTTTAATGAGTTTGGAAGTAGGTACACTTTATTTGGGAATATTTACGTTCGGAGAAATGGATATTTTCAATTTAATTCTCAATTCGTTATTGCGTACCAAAGTATATAGTTTCTAGAAAAATAATTTTAATATACCGCGTGTATCTGACATCGACGCAAAAACGATTTCCATGGGTCCAGGGCATGATTCTGGACACCCTAGACTTAGAATTTTTCGTCGGCTTTTTTCTCATTTTTTCATTTTTTTCAAGGCTTTTTTTACTTTAGACTGCTTATAATCGTTATTCTGACATAACCCAAGGAGATTTTTAATAAAAAAATGATTAATTAACTACTTTCACTAAAAAGAGCAATCTGAATAAAAAAAAATGAAAAAAGAACCGACGAAAAATTCCAACACTGGGGTGTCCAGAATCATGCCCTGGACCCATGGAAATCGTTTGTGCGTCGATATCAGATACACGCGGTATATAATAATTTTAACAATAATGGACCCTGTCGGGCACAGCATAGATCAAGTAGGAGAGAGGAGGAAAACGGAGGTGGTGTTTATGGTATTATTAAAACGAATTTATATAATTTGATAAAAATCTTCTTCCGAAATACCATTAAGATTTTAAAATCAACAATAAAAGCATAGACTATTCAGAAAAGAGATTAGCCGAGAATCGAACGCTATTTTCATCCCGAGAATTTAAAATAGGAAATTTCGTAAAGGAAAAGCTGCACCCCGAGCTGGGAAATTAGATTAAAGCCAATCCGAGGTGGCGTGATGTTTCGTAGGCGCGTTTGATTGGCTAACGCCTTCTGACTGGTCCTGTCGGATTTACTGCACCCACTGAAAAAGTAGAAGAAATACGTTTATGGTTAGTGAAGTAAAAATAACGGGATGAAAATTGTTTGCGATGGCCCAGTTAGACTCACGGAGATAATCAAGTTTTTTTCAGTTACACGAGAGTTAAAAATGCTCTACATTTTCCGGGAGAAAAACTCATCTTTGAGTAAACCTTGCGTTTAAATATGTACTCTATTTCATGAGTCATAATTTGATATTTGAGCTAATAGAAATGTTTCCTGAGTAAAAACAATATTTAATCCGTTCGTTAGATTGTCTAAAAAAATTGTATAGTAACGTATTTTTTGTTTTATCAAATCAATAAAAATTGATGAAGATTAAACGCATAAAAGATCAGGAGTGGTGGCTTGTGGCGTCACTTTCCGTGTTTCAGAATGTGACATCCCACGAGTTCTCAATGTCTTAATTTTTTTTAACATAAAAATTCGACACCCAAGCGTTTTTTCCCGTATAAAATAGAAGCAAGCACTTCTCAGTCGGCGATAACATCAAACCCAGGTCTCCATGTTTTTCTTTTGCCCAAAATCAGTTTTAGCCCGATTAAATTAATCCGGATTTAATTATTCCGCTATCACGATTCCCTCTTCAACGTTAAATCCGATCCCGTTAAGTACATTTCTAGTTCCTCGACCTTGTCCTGAACAAACAGACAAATAGCCTAAAATTGTAAATGACGAAGTATTTTAGGGAGTATCCGATTGAAAAAATATTTTCATTGAGCTCATTTCACTGTAAAGGTCAAACGATTATTGGAGAAACATTTTGGGAATATCGATTTACGGTTTCGTTCTGTTCGGGAAAGTAAGCGGTATAAGTTACATTACACTTCTAACACGTAACGAAATGGTTTGCGTTTCGTTTTCTTATGACGCAACTCACTCTGCGTGTCCGTAGAGAACAGCTAGGCGGTTATCACACTGCCACGCTTCACGCTGCATGTTGCGTGTCAACGTACTTACGCGCGTACTTGCGGGAGTGCAGATTTACATCATCGTGCGAGTTCTTTACGCACTTACGCGCGTAGGTGCGTTTTGTGGATTCACAGTGGCTCATTTTATTGAATGCCGTTTGCTGTGGTGATAGTGCAGTGCAGAGCGTCGCGTCTGTTTTGATATTAAAAATGGTTATTAGTGTGGAACTCATTCAAGTTGCTGCAGTTATACTAACTGTTTGGTTTTTGTACAAACACACGTCAAACCCATCCATAATCACGCACGGCACTGCGAGACTCGGTGTGCCATGCCTTGCGTCTGGCCTGCGTGTCAGTGTGTTAATCGCCATATACTAAACCTGCGGCCCGCCGTGCTTAATCCGTGTTGCCATTATTGATGCTATATACTTACTTAGTATCAATGGGTATGTATCTATACTTCAGTACGATTTTGTAAACATGTCGAAGTAAACACTTAGGCGAAGTGAACGACAAGTGAACTGTCAAACCATATAAACAAGATCAGAATTGACTGCATTATTGAACAGTGATGGTGCTGATGACACTAAAACCACTGAGAAATGGAAGAAGGTTAGTCAGAAGGTTAAGGTTTGCTTGTTGATTGTTGCAGTTTGTTTTACTTTGTTATTTCACCAGTCTCACGACGCTCTCACTACAAAATCTTACGTGACAACTTTACGCGCTCGCAAGTGACTGCGTTTCTTATTCGATCGGTCAAAACTGTCAAGGTCGTTACTCACACTCGCGTTATAGATGCAAACGTTTACCGATGTGCTCGAAACGGTGCTCGTTTTCGAGCGGCACTCGATTGTCACTAGCGACGACGTAAATGTTAAAACATGTGTGACATTCGCACAATTTAACTCTCACGTATGACGCTAGGTGGCGCTTACCCAATGCCATACGAATTTGCGTTAACGTTTACGCGCTCGATGCGTAAAAAAAACTCGCACTAAGCATACTGATTCACTCTTTGCCGATGCGCTGAGACTATTTCTCAGCCGCTATCAACGTGAAAAGTTAACCTATGGCATGGTGAACATGTTCACACAAATTAAAAAGTCCATTAAATTATATTATTTATTTTGTTAGTAGATTGTAAATAACAGTTCTACACGTCAATCTTTTTGGCCATTTTAAACTAGATGAGGCCGGCGTTTCCTAGCTGACTGCTCTTAGAAGAAACACCGAAACAAACCCAGAGGTCAAAGTCTTTTAAAGTCCATTATCGTACTGGTCAAATCATATGAGGACCATGTAGGTTAATGTCTGAAGTGGCATTTTGAGGAAAGTACCACACAGATTTGAGTGGACCTTTCCAGACGCAGTGCAAGCATTTGCCAGTTATCGTGTAGCTTAAACTTAGAACTTAAAGGAACTCAACGAACAATACCAATTACATGTAGACACTATCAAATGTAGAATTTTACTTTACTATAAATAATTACCGCCCATTATAATGTAGTAGAAGCGCAATGGGGCCCTGCGAGAAAAAGGTAGAGTACCTACGGCTGGTATAGAACAACATCGATGAGAATAGATTTCTACCGGGTGTCAGGACAACGTGTCACTACATATTATAAATCAAAGTCCTGTGCCACGTCACTCTCTCCGTCTGTCTGTTCGGGATAAAAACAAAAACTACTGTACCGATTTGAATTTTGAAATGACTTTTGAATTTTGAATTTTTGAACAAAGATATGCATTAAATCAGCGCACTACCACTATTGTGCTTTAGTTTTCAGTTATATATTTATACACTCGGATAACATAGCTAGATTGAACAACTTTTCACATCAAGAGGTAGCCCCTCCTGATGTGAAAAGTTGTCATGTGCCATGGTCTTCATTATGAAGTGACACGTATATCAGACGATGCAGCGAGAGAAGGCTCCATAAGGTGGACTGATGACCAGCTGGTCTAGGCCAGCCACTTTAGGAGAATCATAATATGAATCACCCAGTCAAATTTAATTTTCATCTTTATCGCTAACGCATTAGGTTCAAAATTGAACATTTGAGAGTGACGGGTAGCGTGATGTGCTTTCTGATTCTGCTAAAGTGGCATTTTTAGACCCACAGATCAGCTATTCCACCAACTTGTTCACCGTTATCCCAACTTGAAGGGCTACTTATCGTACCGGTTGCAGCTGAATACCGGTATTTTACACCGTGCAACTTTTTTTAGGATTATGTAACCGAAACTTAACCAACGTCCCATCTGTCTGCGGGCTGTTTCTCAAGAACCGTAATAGGTAAACAGTTGAAATTTTCAGCGTGTATGTATATGGCCGCTATAACAATAAGAACCAGTAGTAGTAGTTTCCTTTTGTATTTAATTTTTGGTGTACAATAAAGTTTATAATAAATAATAAATTATGTAATACAACAAACGTGTTTTTTTCGGTTTATGGTACGAAATCATTCCTGTTAAAGACCGACTCGCACTTGGCCGGATCCGGGTTTTCAAAATCAGTCATTACGTAAAATATCAATCCCAACTTCCAATCAAATTCGACAGCAAAACAGATGTTCTAACTACTACCGTACGCCAGTTTAAAATCCGAACACACTCCCAATCCACCTGAAATAATCCCTAACAGCCACTGAAAGGTATGGTACACCCTATTTAAGCCAGCACACTACCGCCTCGACTATTAACACAGATTTCAGTATATCCTTTACTACGCTCCACCGAACAAGATCCTTTTAAACCAAAGTCAATGGAGGATGTAGTAAAAAGCGGCGATAAAATGCCGTTAATATATTTGTATAGGTATGTTTACGTCGCCGAGGTGCAAGTTCGGAGCTTCCTTTAGTAGTGCCAGTGAAGAGACTTGAAGACTAGGCTGTCTGTACTTGCTCCCAGACGCGTGTTTGCGAAATAAGGTTCACTTAAAAAAAAAGTGCTTTTTATTTTTCAGAGAAACTGAGAAAACGTCGGTCGGAAAACACGATTAAAGAAATCTTAACGGTTTTAAGAACTTGGTAGGTGGTTCCTTGATATGTGTGGCCATATACTGAAGGCTAGCTGACTTGTCATAGAGATTGCTGATAAATAATATCAAATTGTAAGCAACGGAGAAAAAGTAAACCTTTCGTTTTACTTTGTCTTCTTTTGTTTTTGCAACAAAATCTACTCAGAAATAAAATAATCCCTCTCCTTCTCACTTCATCAAAAGAATCTCGTAACTGTAAGTTAAACAAAAATACAAGAGGACCCATAATTTTTAAAAACACCCCACTGTTCCTGTATAAAAACTACTCTTGTTAAACAGAAGTAGGAAAATTAACATAAACTATGAGACGAAATGAGTTAAAAAATAAACACAATACTTCATAAAGGTTTTAATTAAAACTGCAATCCTCCTTGGTTCCAGCGCAAGGTATAACCTGACCGAATTGGGAGCGCTTTAGAATTCGGGTGGCGTCGTTTGCGGTGCGAGCTTCCGGCCTTGGTCGGTTTATCTCAGTGTTTTAGCACCTGAGTCCGGATGGGACGGCGACCGTGTCGGGCCTTTTGCTAGTAAAACTAGAGGAAACTTTAACGTTACTGTAAGTATTTATTTTGTAAGCTCTTAGATAAGGTTCGGTTTTAAATGTTAAAGGCAGAATGGTTTGCTCCATGGTTGGAGAAAGAGGGTTTGGCCATTGTGCTCAATTTTAACATTACTGATAGTACTGTTAGGGGAAACTATTTTTGGAACTAAGCGTTTTCTCGGAAAATTGTCTGGCTTGTTTGATAATAATATCCTATATAATATCCTTGGACATTTCACACATCGTCATATAGTCCCAAGCTAAGCAACCTAATGCTTGTGTTATGGTAACGATATGGCTGATAAACTACTTATATACATTTTTTTTTTGTATATACATACATATTATAGATAGAAAAACACCCAGACTCGGAACAAATATTTGTAGGTCGTACAAATATTTGTTCCGTGCGGGAATCGAACCCGCGACATGTTGCGCAGCAGTCAATCGCTCAACCACTGCGCCAACCGTGTCGTCGCTTGTTTGATGTATTATAAATAAAGGTACCTATCCTCCTTTTCAACCGTTTCAGTAATATTATTAACTTCCAAAAAACTGGCTGAGTGCGAGTCAGACTCTCACATGAAAGGTTCCGATACCATAAACCTAGAAAATCTCATTTCTTGTGCAGGCCTGTATTTTTTATTAAATTTATTTTTTATTAATTGTTGTTATAGCGGCAATAGAAATACACCCTCTGTGAAAATTTCAATTGTCAACCTATTTTGGTTCTTGAGAGACGTTTATAAAGTTGCTATTCCAAAAAACGGTATTCTGTTTACTAAAGTACTTCTAACCTTTTAAAATTGAGTAAAACATTTAAAGCAAGTGCCTTCAAGTATGTTGGTAACCTAGTTATTCAGTCTCAGTACTCTCAGTACTGCGAGAGTTGCAAATGTCTGTGTTATTAATACAGGTAAGTACCAAAAGTTATGACATACCTACCTACTATGAGTAGACATTATGGGGACGTATGAGTATTTACCTAATCAAGTTCCGTTTACCTTAGTTGCTGGTTCATCGTCTACAAACAGGTGCAATTGAAATTACCAATAGTTCCTGAAAAAAGTAGAAGTAAAGCATTTGCTGACTAGAATACTGTAGGTCCACGCGACACCGACTTTTGTCGAGAAAATGTCTGCAAATTAAAAAAAAAAATCGGTGTAAGGGTGCCTGTGCGGATCAGGGCAGTGGAGCGGAGAAACAGAAAAATATTAACCAATCAATGTCAGTGACCCATGTGGTGCAGAGATTTTATGCATTTGCATTGGTTAAAATTTCTCCGTTTCCTCGCTCCGCTTCCTCGCTCCGTCCGTGGAGAGGCATTTCACGGTGCGTGATTGTGCGGACGGATGCAGATCCGCCCGCACCGTCGCGCGACGCCCCGTGGAAAGAGTATCGTCTGTGGAAGCGCAAACAAGTTCGTAGCGGTGCTTCCGATCCGCCGCGAGTCGGTAACTTAAAAGGTGCGGAGCGAGTTCTCCTTCAGTCATTTTAAAATGACGCAATGGCTTCTCAGCTAAACCCACACAGATCGACACGAACCCTGGAAAGCAATGACCGTGGTCTTCGGCTCAGCGTGTCAAAATAAGCAGAATCCGCTTAAATAAAAGTATAAGTAAAGTAAAAAGTAAAATCGTTTATTTTTTATTTATTTTTATTTTTCGTCGGCTTTTTTCTCATTTTTTTCAAGGGTTTTTTACTTTACCCAATGAGATTTTTAATAAAAAAATAATTAATTAACTACTTTTACTAAAAAGAGCAATCTGAATAAAACCACAAATAGATATCAGCTCAGCTGAGCTGATACCTATTTGTGGTACTCGCGAAAAAAATTAGAAAAGAACCGACGAAAAATTACAACACTGGGGTGTCCAGAATCATGCCCTGGACCCATGGAAATCGTTTGTGCGTCGATGTCAGATACACGCGGTATAATACACTAGTTGACCCGCGCAACTTCGTCCACGTCACATTTTCCATTACTGCTTTGCTCCTATTTGTCTTAGCGTGATAATATATATATAATCCATTACTGCTCCGCTCCTATTTGTCTTAGCGTGATAATATAAATAAATTAATAACACTGAAAGAATTTTTCAAATCGGACCAGTAGTTCCTGAGATTAGCGCGTTCAACCAACCAAACAAACAAACAAACTCTTCTGCTTTATAATATTAATATAGATGATGGCCCAAGACCGCATAACATATAACTTTTAGAAAAACCTTTTTCAAGAAGAACTACTGATTTACACCATAAATGGTTTTTCTAAGAATTCCATTCTGATCTCTAATGGCTGTTATATAGAAAACAATCTATTTATTTTATGTAGAAATTTAAATTGCGTTGTAAATATTTAAATTGGATAGTTAAGATATGCAACTTGATATTAAAATGTGTGAGCATACCTTGAGATCAAATAAATTAATTAAATTTTAGAGATAGACCATCGTCATTTGATTTTCATAAATTTTAAATATTTTAGGGGTCCGTACCTCAATAGGAAAGATTACCTTTAGAGAACCGTTTTTACGTTCACTTCGCTGTCCGTCTGTCAGTCAATCAAGACCCTTTTTCTAAGGAACGCTTGGAGACATCTAGTCGAAATTAATATCTACGGTTCCTTGGAACTTTATCAAATGAAGCTTCTAAAGTACAGTATATTATACGACATATTTTGATACTCTCAATTTAATGAAAACCCCGGGGCCAACAAAAGCGAAATAAATATAACTATGCTTTACAAATACTAAACTATAAAATATAATAATGTTTAGTAGCAGTGTAAAGCTACGCGTACGTGTTTCGGCCACAGAATTTCATATTTCCATCAAAGGAGGTGTTTCAAAATGGGCCAGGTTTATATACACACCTCAAAAAAAAAACTGTTCGGGAAAAGACCAGATAATTCATTTAAACATTTCTTAATTGAAGTTTATAAATTACTTTCATCGCTATTCAACATAGCGTCGCACCGATTTAGTTACTCTGTGCTTTAAAACAATGACAGTAAACCATAGATCATAGAAAGATAACTCTCAGTTGTCACAACAATGTCACTTTCGTCTCGTTGTCGGTACATTTAACATGTCAGAAATAAATGTAAATCGTCATTGAACCAATCAAAACGACAGCTTACCGCCAAAACGAGTTTTTGTGGTGTTTTGCAATTTCGAGAATAATTTCTTGTGCTTTACCAGCAAACAAATCTGTTTTAAGAAATTTGACAGTTGATAACAGTTTTAAAAGCATTTCTCTATTTATTAGTATAGTGTACAAGGACCTGGCCCAGGCCCCATACATTTTGGAACATCTCCTTTCAACAACATGCGTCCAGTGGATTCGTAGAAAATTTCCGCAAAATAGAACACCAACAGTACAGTTCTACCAACACACCCATTACCCAATCAACCTTTCTTCGCAGTACGGCAACCTAACAAACGCAATAAAACAACGGACACACTCGTCGTGCCACCATCGCTTTGTATCGACGAAAGCTTTTAGAAGATGAGACAGTAGGACCTCGCGGGTCCTTAAGGCTGCTCAGACGGCCCAATGACCGGTATTGTTTATTCAGTTGACAATTTTGAAAGGTGAGTGGTGATATGTCATAGGCGGGATATCTTGATCGAATTTGCAGCTGTCATGTTTTGTAATTTTTTTGGTTTCTTTAGGAGACCTGAGGGCTAATTCACGTAATTTTATGACGCGCCGATTAAGTTTAAGTGCAGTTGCAGTTAAGTTTAAGTTTGAGTGATAAAAGGTATTCTTGTAATTTTTGAACTGCGCGTAAGCTGCGCGCGAACTGCACGTCAACTGCACGACAGCCAACTTACTCAAGGTGGAGAGAAAAAATATAACTCACTAAAGAATACAATAGAATCAATAATATTTCAATATATAAAACGTTATTATAATATTAAAACTTAAACTTAATCTTATGAGCTGTAATTTTGGGACGTCAAACAAATAATAGAATACCGATCATGTTGCGTTCCGAAGCACGCACCAAAGACGCGCAACATAGGTAGCCGTTATTGCGCTCGCGTGACGCAAGCGTGTCTGACAGCAGTAGAGAATACGAAAAGCGTTGTTTTGATCGAAACTTAACTTCAACTGCACTGCAACAGCACTTATTTAGTTACGTGAATTAGCCTACAGAACACTTAAGTATTGGATATAATATGTGCTTTCAAAGTTACGATAGTACGGAGAATGGGGTAACTTGGCACTATATTTTTAATCGTGATGATGATCATCATACCAGGCGAAAGTCGTCCACTGCTGGATATAAGCCACCCCTAAGTGTCGCCATAACAACCAGTTCTGTGCGTCTCACATCCATGAGCTATCCGCAACCCACTCCAAGTAATCGTTCCACTTACTGGGAGGCTTTCCAACAGTGCGACTTGGAAGGCAGTCGTCGAAATCGTACCGAAAAATTATGCTTTCACGTCTAAATTGTCGAACTGATTTTGATGAATATTAGTATAGTTTTGATGACATTGATAATGGCACGGATAAAAGCTTTTTTACGAACATTTCAATTTAATCTATACTATAATATATATATATATATAATTATATACTTATATATTATATTATAAAGCAGAAGAGTTTGTTTGGTCGAACGCGCTCTTCTGCTTTATACTATTAAGTATAGATACGTACAGCAGACTACAATTATGACACATTTATTAGATTCACATTTCAAATCAATACAATATCTATAATACATGACTGAAATCTCGAAATACAAAGGGCCCATGTTTTACACTTCAACAAAACAAAAACTCGGTAGGTATCGCGCCATTCATGAAGAAATAGCACAAAGATTCGTCATATGAAATCTTTTAATTAAAATAAATTCTGATTAAAAAATTCTTGCGCAAACTTTCACAACTATTGTTCTGAAAGTGGTTTGTATTCAACGACTTTTTTTAAACTTATACTTACGGGTGAACAGGGAAGAATGGGGCAAAATGGAGTAGAATGGAGCAAAACGGGGGTAAAAAGGGGGAAGAATTCAATACACCCTGACCATTGAAAAACAGCTAACCGCGGCTTGAACGATCGATCGCTTGCTATAAAAACGTTACATATAAATACCCTTTAGAGAGTCCTTTTGTACAAAGTTTCGAGTATTTTTGAGAGAAGTGTGTTGTTGCTAAGAATTGAGTTAAGCTGTGTTGCTATGGTGAAACCGGGATTATAAGTAACTAAATAAATAAGATGCTGTAAACTGTTGTTGTTTATCTTCTTTCAAGTTTGTTTTAATTGGGTTGAAAGTAAACATGAAATAACAAGGGTACTCAGACTTGAAATTTCACTATCAGCTTTTTTAACTTTCTGATATTGTTTCAGTTTTTGCAGATAAAGTTTATCCTAAATCGTATTATATTGAACAAATTCATCTGCCTAGCCTCTTCCAACTATATTGGGGTCGGCTTCCAGTCAAACCGGATTCAGCTGAATTCCAGTATTGTACGTTGAGCAGTTGACCTCCTGAACCCAGTACCAGGGTAACTGTATGTGCTTGTAGCCGTCAGGGCTAGGTAATCGACTCGCAATCAACGAGGTCCGAGTTCAAATCCTGGTCCGTAGCTGATTTTTGGGCCCGCTAGGGCCAGTGCCTGCCGGGGTTGCGGAATTTGTTCGAAAGAGTCACCGCGGCCCTGGAAAACAAAGGGCATTAGAAGGAACACGGATGGATTTTAGTCAGTAGGAGTCTGACACTCCCTCCTGCTTTACCCAGAGCGGGAGGAGTCATTTGATGACTTCCCATCCTAAAAAAAAAAAAAAAGGGTAACACGATTCCACTTTGAAATGTCGTTGTTAGATTTTTTGGCTCGGCTTGGCAAGACTGGTATCAGATTTTCTGGCTTCTGACTGCCAAAGATCTACTAATTCCAACCGGGACTAACGTGTTTTTCGAGCACGATCGATTCTCGCTTTATTAAGATGGTCACCAATCCACAGCCGACCCTGGCAACCGTCGCTTAGCCTTCAATATCGACGCGTACGGCTGTTATTATACCACATATAGACTACAGAGCGTGCCATAGAAATAGACAAACAAACATATATACCTACAGTCGGGTAACAATGTTTCTACCGTTATTCGTTCTTTGTTTCTTCGACCGTCGAAGAGACAAGTTAGTAACAACTTTAAGTGGTCTCCGACTTATACTACAAAGGAATAAGTTAATTTTAAAACACTTCGGCAGAATACTAAAAGAGTTCGTTGCACTTTTTAAGTTCAATAATATACTGTTTTCTAATTTTAATTAAAAATGTATTGTTTCAGTGTTTTTACAACGTTGTATTTTTCTTGAATTATGTTAATGATGGTTTCGTAACTATCCACTTACACTGACTTAAACAATTTTTTTTAATCGACCTATACAGTCTCACTGCTGGGAAAAGGTATCCCCACTTACCTTCTACTTTTCCCGGTGTGTTGCCCTTTCTGATCAGTCCGTCATGAACGCCTCCAAGTCGTCATGCAAGAGTTTCCTAGGCGACGACGCCCATCCTCTGGCTCTCACTGGGTAAAGACTCTGGCCTCATCTAACCTGATGCATCCTACATACATGACCCGCCCACATAACTAAAATAAACGATAAATTTAATTTAAGACATTTTCAGTTTTCCCACCCGCACTGCGGCGGCGGCGTAGGGGGATGACGGCACACTGTCTCTCACACAGAAAGAAGGGAGGAAAGAAGTCCTGTTTCAAAGCAGAAGGATCTTCATAAGCTGAATATGCACTTGATTACCAGCACAAAATATAAAGTGGAACAGGATACTGCTTCTCCATTAAAATAACGCCCAAACCCCCATCCCCCCCCCGGATATGGCCCCCGGGTCCACCCATCCAGTAGCCGGTTGGCAAGGTGGAGCATACCGGGATTTTTTACGAGTTGGCGGGGCAGCCTTTGGCACGTGGCTGACATGCTAATTGGGCCCCCTACTGACTGCGGTCGGCTGAAATGAGTTACGAAAGCCTTGCCCAGCAACCAAAACCGGTTCTGAACAGCGCAACTGACAACCTCCTCCTCCTCCAAAGGCACTGGTACTCCCGCACACCGATGAAACACAGCAAGCTACTTGGCGCCGGACTCCGGCGGGATAGTGATCGCGAGCCAGGCGACTACCGCTTAAACCATGGTCAACCATGTATTTAGCTCTCTAATAAGGCAGATGCTGTAAATAAGTATTCGTATATTCATAATTTGTTTTTAATTATGATACAATCATTATCTAGTACCACGGGCGAGGTCCAATGGTGCTATAATCCATTCGCATTTCCTACCCCTAAAATGAGTCAGAGGCCCAAGATATAATTAGACCACCGATTGGAATCGACCCACCAACAATAATATACCTCTACAGAAGGACTATAATTATCCAATCTCCAATATCAATATCCAACACACCTACACTGGAAATATTTCCACGTAATTGACAACAGTATCGAGTGTCGTCCTCTCTCGCCACCATGGCCTCGTTTTCAGACAATCATAAAACAATATACCTACATTGCCAACTGGAACCAACAGTAACCAAAGCTTCAGAGAAATGGCAACTCGTGTCGCCATTTCTCGGTACGAGCCTATGAGGATAGCTCACAAAGCCTGGCTATTGTTAGTTATCCTGTGAACGTGTTTAGGTTTATAAACACAATGGACATATTTCGGTAAAATGTAAATCTATACTACTACCTATTTATTATGTTATTATCACTACATATTATCATAATAAAACAAAGACCTCCGCCTCCTCTGTCTGTTCGCGATTAACTCAAAAACTACTGCACCGGTTTTTGTGCTATTTTAACCGATGAATAGAGTGGTTCTCGAGAAAGGTTCTAGTATATAACTTGTCAAACGGGCGAAAAACGGGCATCAGCAGTATTATTATAATAATATAATATATCACTGCATATCATAAAACAAACTCCTCCGCCGCGTCTGACTGTCTGTCTGTCTGTTCGCGATAAACTCAAAAACGACTGCAACTATTTTCATGCTGTTTTCACCAATGAATAGAGTGGTTCTCGAGGAGGGTTTTAACTTTTTTTCGGCGATCAGCGAGTAGCGAGTAAAGCTTCAACCACGAAACGAGTTGGCGAGTAACGAGTGAAGAGTTTCGATAGTTTTGACGCTCGGCTTTAAGCGAATGCTTTTGAAGACGGGCTTTTACTCGCAATACTCGCTCCGGCACTTTAGGTAGAAATTACCGCTGGTTGGTAAGTCTAACCACCAAACGAGCATCGCCGAGTGTGTGTTGCTGAGCGAGTACAATCTTTGATAGGCCTTGTCGCTGGAATCAACTTGAGAAAAGAGCCGCTCGCCGGAAGTGGGAACAGCCAGCTTTCAAGATCTAAATTTTTGTCTATTTCCTCAGCGAGTAAAGAGTCGATAGCTTATCGCTTCCTCGTCGGCAGTGATATAAGTGCCTTAAAGTCAAATTTGTACCCCTACCAAAGCCTCTCTCAAGGAACGAGCTTCACCCCCGCTGGTTTTTGCATTGGACAAGTTTCTCTCTAAAACCGTACTGTCTTCTGCGTACCCAACAAGGCCAACCTGAAGAACAGCTTGACAGACAAAAAACCTGTTAAACTCTAATTTAGTGTCAAATTACAGGTTATAAATATTTAATTCTGTGAGGTGAGTAATAATTTCATTGAAAGAATTCCGGGATACAATCTCTTAAACACATAACTACATACTTTATTATCATTCTCATTAGTACCAAATCAGCAAATTGCCGTCCACTGCTGAACGTAAGCCCCAAAGAGCGCGAACCATCCTCGTCTTGAGCAGTCTGCGTCCATCCACTACCAGCAACCTTCTTAAAATAAGCGATCCATCGTTTTGCAGAGCAGGGCAAACAAACATACAAACAATCATTTTTCCCCTAAAGTCGAAACAAATTAACATCAATCATCAGTCAAATTATTCATTAAATTTTATTCGTGATAATTTGGGAAGAGCGCTAATTCCATCTCCATTCTTCATCATACCTACAAAAGTTTAGTAATATGAGCTCATCACTATTTTTCAACAATGCTCTCCATTCATACACCCACACTCGGGCCGGATAATTAAAACGAAAGCTCAATGAGGCGTTCAATTAATGACATAATAGTTCACTTAACACGGCGATCATTTACGAGAATGGGGAGCCATTCGTTCGCTCTTTCCGGTGTGGAGAGAATATCAGGAAAACTATCTATTTTTAAATAATGATACGTCATCATAAATGTCCGGGAGAAAAACTGGGAAAATCATAATGAATGATTCGGAAAAAACGGTCACTTTCCGTTGACAGATTACTAATCTCTGTATGATGTATTTGGTGGATTGGTATTTTTAACGGATGGGATATTATCAAATTACTCCTCTCGCACTGGGTGAAGCAGAAGGGAGTGTCAGACTCTTACTGACTAAAACTCATCCGTATGTCCCACTCCAAGTACCCTTTGCGTTCCAGGGCTGCGGTGCCTCTTTCGAACCAATTCAGTAACCCTGACAGGCACTAACCCAAGCGAGCCCCGTCTACTATGCTAACATCTCATTAAGGCGCGCCTGGAACATATTGCGCCGTCGACCCAGGCCTGGTTCTGAACGGACGGCGAGCCACCCAACGCTCGCCATCCGCAGGCTCGCGCCCGCTTTAGTCGGGAATCGCTCTGCGACTCCTCCTCCTCCTCCCCTGCTGTTGCGGCGGCTAGGGTTTGAGGTTTCCCTGTCTCACAGACGGTTGTCAAGCAGGGCAGAAAGAAGCCTCCACCGTATACCCCACCGTGTCCTCCATGCCAGATTAATATAAAAAAGTCATAACACACATTGGAATAGACACTATATCGTAAACAAAGTCCTCCACCGCGTCTATCTGTCTGTCTCTTCGCGATAAACTCAAAAATTACTGCACCGATTGTCATGCTGTTTTCACCTATACATAGAGTGGTTTAGTTTGGTTAGGTTTTAGTGTATATTTTTTGAAGCCGCGGGCATCAGCTATAGTTACCTATAAGATATAGTCTATATCGGTCACGGCTGTCACATGCAGATCTTTCATAGTCAGAAGCCCTTATGTCTGAAATTCACTATATATTCACCAATGGGTTTCATGTTATCCACTCATTGAGTTATGGAAGTCACATAGGCTGTTTGCTGGCAGAATGGTTGACTGTAAGATGTTATCAATATCATTTTTTTATTCGAGTAGCAGATTGTGAGTAATATGTAGGTAATTATTTAGAAAATAATTAGGTTTACCTCTGCTAGGAATACTTTGTTCCTATAAATAATATATTCTATAGGTGGTTAATCCTCACGTATATTTATATTGTACAACAAACATTTTAAAAACATTTATTTGATAAGAGCAGAGAGGAGTTTCTTGTACATTAATCTCCATCAGAATCTTCTACCTTTCCGTATGGACAGTAGAGTCACTTTTTATATAATTATAATTTTAAATGTAACGATGACGTTCAAAAGTGCCGTTTAGTGGCCTAATTGAAATAATCATTACACTTTTGAATTACCTACTTTTATCTGAAAACTACATGATTTTCTATAAATATAAAATACACAAAGAAATATAAACACCCTTTAATTTTCAAGCCTTCCGTTCACATTACGCATCGTTCATTCGCACGCGAATCGTACAATTAAAACAAAAGCCCATTGAAGCGCTCACTTAACGACACAATCATTCAGTTAACGTTCGCTAATTTGCGGGTTAAACCAACATTATAATTGTCTTACGAGCTGTTAGACTTAACGACTCATTCATTGCCGCCATTGTTATACTATTGCTGATTAACTGATTACTTTTTAAGGGCATGTTTTTGGGTAGACGAAGGGTTTTTTGCATACAGATGTTTTTTTTATTATTTAAATACAAGAATTTAAAATAATTATGGTGTAATCAATTTGTGCAAGCATCGATACAGATGCTAAGGCAATCCTATATAATCCTTCCTATTATATAACACTAGCTGACCCGCGCAACTTCGTCTGCGTCACATTTTCCATTACTGTTCCGCTCCTATTTCTCTTAGCGTGATGATAAATAGCCTATAACTTTCCTCAATAAATGGGCTATCTAACACTGAAAGAATTTTTCAAATCGGACCAGTAGTTCCTGAGATTAGCGCGTTCAACCAAACAAACAATCAAACAAACAAACTCTTCTGCTTCATAATCTTAATATATATAAATCTCGTGTCACAATGTTTGTCCTCAATGGACTCCTAAACCACTTAACCGATTATAATAAAATTCGCACACCATGTGCAGTTCGATCCAACTTGAGAGATAGGATAGTTTAAATCTCAAATTATAGTCGCAATTTTAATTTATTGCTAATTATTTGTCTGTTATTATTTGACAGTCACAATTATTTGTTAACTCCAAATGATTCTAACAGATGTCGATACCTTTCGACTGGGTCGAGTAAGTAATCAATAGATGGCGCTGCTATGGTAAATCTAACTCCTAAACCACTTAACCGATTATAGACGCAGACGGAGTTGCGCAGGTCAGCTAGTATTAGTATAGATTCTTCCATAACTAAGTGACTGACAGACAACTCACAGCCGAAACCACTCGTCGTAGAAAGCTGAAATTTGGCTTGAAGGTTCCTTGGGAAGTTTAAGAGAGCATTAAGAAAACATTTCTTGAAATTCCTACGGGAACGGGAAAAAACCGAGATATGCGCGTGCGAACTCGCGGGCATAAGCTATTGCATAAAACAGACAACTGTGTTATGTACAAAGAGTGGAATTGAACTTGGGAGTTGAAGACTCCCAGGTTGTAGGTTATTTCTAGGCAAGCGTGCTCCATCTTAGACCGCATCATCGCTAACCATCAGGTGAGATAGTGGTCAAACGTGTGCCTATCAATCGTAAAAAAAGTATTCCATCATTGATCTGATAGATCAATCCGATTAGCTTCTTGGCTCGTTTCTTAATCGACTAAAGGAGATGTCTTTTAGTCAATAAAGAATCTGTTGTGTGGGAGATCCGTCTCAGAGATGAGACCAGGTGGCCTGAAATAGCCACTTTTAGCAGAATCATTTTGGGATCATAATATTATTCACACAACAATTTGTGAAATTTCATGTTCATCTTATTAAAGATTATTAATAATATCGTAAACACCCAAAAACGCTAAAGAAAAATCATGTAAAGCAATGCTTATAAAAATCCTCAAACCAAGACCTCATAGAGTATCCGGCTTGTATTTTCTAATCACGTAAATCCCTCCTTTACATAACAACAGCAACATTGTTTTTGTTTCATACCATAAACATGTGTATAACTCAGCGCCAGCCACAACAACTTTATAATTAAACAAACAAGCTGAAAGATTCGACAACTTTGCTCAACTTACCCGTTTTCTAGCTCGCTATCGATTATTTTGATGCACTACTAACTAATATGGACGAGGTATGGGTTAATCAGGCTGTGTTGATGTATTTTTTTACGAAAATGGTGCCTGATATCTATCTATCTTCTATATCTTCTTCTTCTTAATATAAATCTCGTGTCACAATGTTTGTCCTCAATGGACTCCTAAACCACTTAACCGATTATAATAAAATTCGCACACCATGTGCATTTCGATCCAACTTGAGAGATAGGATAGTTTAAATCTCAATTTTTTGTTGCAATATTATTTAGGAGCGGAAAATGTGACGCAGACGAAGTTGCGCGGGACAGCTAGTCAAAATATATATAAATTACGCGTCACGTTGTTTGTCCGCGATGGACTCCTAAACTACTTAACCGATTTTAATCAAATTTGCACACCGTGTGCAGTTTGATCCAACTTGAAAGTTAAGGTAGCTTACATCTCAATTTGTAGTCGCAATATTATTTAGGAGCGGAGCAAAATGTGACGCAAACGAAGTTGTGCGGGTCAGCTAGTCTATATACCGCATGTATCTGACATCGACGCACAAACGATTTCCATGGGTCCAGGGCATGATTCTGAACAGTGTTGGAATTTTTCGTCGGTTCTTTTCTCATTTTTTAATTTTTTTCAAGAGTACCAAAAATAGGTATCAGCTCAACTGAGCTGATATCTATTTGTGGTTTTATTCAGATTGCTCTTTTTAGTGAAAGTAGTTAATTAATTATTTATTTTATTAAAAATCTCATTGGGTTAGGTCAGAATAACGATTATGAGCAGTCTAAAGTTTTAATAGTTTGTGCGTCGATGTCAGACACACGCGGTATATAAAAATGAATTACTGTTCGTTAGTCTCGCTAAAACTCGAGAACGGCTGAGCCGATTTCGGTAATTCTTTTATGTTTAGTTCTTTTTTGTAACCAAGGTAGCCAGTTGATGGGAGCGAAACCGCGGGGGACAGCTAGTTCCGATATAAAAGTTTGAAGTCTGGCAAAAAATGTAGTGTTTTAAATTGTGTAAATATTCCTGTTGTATGGACACAAAACGAAGAACTGGAAGATTTGATCTGATGATAGATCTGGAAGAGTGTTCAAAAATCTATTAATTTTATACGTATATGTGTTTTTAAGACCATTATGTACCATATTCTGGCAAATAAATGATTATGATTATTTTTTTGTTTTCTTTCTCGGGTCTCTGGAGACCCGGTCCTTTGGTAGGCCTACGAGGGGCCGAAACCAACTCGCAGAGGCCCCGTTAGAAATTTCAAATGTAATGGGGCACCAACCGGCGATTATCCCTGTATGCACTGTGAAAGTATTCCCAAGGACAATCCCCGGTTGGAGCAAGAATATTGCAGAATATGGAAAAAAAAAAGATGAAACGCTATGGGTTTGGGCGGTTTAGTGGACTGATAATCGTTTATTATAGAACTATTGGCCCCTGCCTGACCACTAACAATATACACGGCTTTTAAATGGCAGGGGGTGACTTGCACACTCAATGAATGGGCCCCCGAAAACGGTCGCTAGCACAAAGTGACGTAGCGCCAAGGAAGCAACATAGCCTGAGGTGCTAGAGGAGTGGAGAGGTATACCATGGCTATCAGGACAATCCCGGAAGTGCGGTCAAAATCCCTACCAGCATCTTACTGGATTATACATCCTTCTCCCGAGCACGTGTGCTCTAGCGAATCTCCACTCAGACCGGCCAATTAAGGCAAGAGAGAGGTGGGAGCTCTGTTCCTCGTCAGTATTCACTCTGGCCAGCCAATAAAGGCAAGCCGTAGATGAGGAACAAGACTTCTCCCGGGAGATAAGGTTCGTGGGGTCGCTACTGCCCAACAGTTCGCCACAAAACTGCCTTGCGGATTGTATCTCTCTTTGTCTGGCCCCTCACCCTAGGTATGACCTAAGGTTCATCGGGACGCGCAAGCCCCACCACGACGTCAACGTAGAGATACTGCGGTAGGGTTATGATTATGATTATTATGATTATGATTATGTCTGAATCAATCAAAATAATTCGTAATTACGAGTTCCAATGAGACACATAGTGTAAGTAACTATTTAAAAAACTAATACAAGGCATACAGTAAGTACGACCACCAACCAAATAAAAACAACCTTTACGCACTGACAAATATCATTGCTTGTTATCCCATCCCAAATACTAGAGCAACAATTCAAAACCGAAAAATATTAATTTTGACATCATATTACAAGAAACACTGAAGTTTAAAAAAAGATCCCTGATTTTCGAATTAAAATATTGCGCAGTAATTGAGAAACGAACGTAAAAAATCATTTTGGTTCATCAATTTGCCAGAATTTTCACAAAAAAATTCAAAAAAATATTCTGCAATGATTCGAAATACAAAATGGCCTGTAGTCTAGACACTGTTCACAGTCGCTTCGGTACCTGATGTTACAGATAAATAGACAAATTAAAACACAAAAATATAAAATACTTCTTTTTAGTTTTTATATTTAAAAAGACGTATTAATTATTATTAAATATAATATATAATTATGACATTTAATTACCTACTAGCTGACCCACGCAACTTTTAGCTTAGCGGCTCCTTTTAGTCTTAGTGTGATGATATGTAGCCTATATCCTTCCTCGATACGTAGGCTATCGAATACTGAAAGAATTTCAAATCAAATCGGACCAGTAGTTCCTGAGATTACCCCCTACATACAAACTTACAAACAAATGTTACCTCTGTAGCGGCATCAATGCCACCACAAGAAAAATCAACGAAACAAATCTGCATCGGAACCGCGACGCCAACTATCCATATGGCGGCGAACTAAAAAATCCTAAATCGAGCAAACAGAGTTTACCATGCGATTTGAACATATACATCCACCCGAATATGAACTATCGGGCAGTAGCCCCCCAGGCACAACAACTGCCTGGGCGGAGTATCCTCCTTTTCAAAGGGGATTTGCGGGACTTTACTCTCTGTACCGCATACCTCTCAAACTGGTGACCCTCGACAAATAACGTCAGCGCAGCCTTCGTGCAGCTACTTCAGCGTGACGTCATCATCACTTCACTCCATGACCTCAAGCTCTCGAGCATCGAGTCATACAGCCAGCCAGTACCAACGGCTTCTACGGGTTTCCTGACCACCAGCATGCAGCAGCCGCGCATTCCTGGTCAGCATCCTCAGCCTCTATCATCATCATCAGCGACCTTGGCAACCACACTGCACCTTCGGCCAGTCACATGAAGAGCCTTAAAGAACCTGTCCTGGTCGACTACAGCAGTCACGTCACTACGTCACACCGCTCCGACTCACTGGAGCCAGCAGCAGCATCACTCCGACTCACTGGAGCTTGCAGCATCATCCCGACTCACTGGGATCTCATCAACCCGACTCACTGGGGCACCGCAAACAGTTCCGACTCATCGAGAACTTTGCGACTTCCGGTTCCGACTCACTGGAACCAACCTACCTTCCACTGGCCTGGCAAGCATCTCAAGATGTATGGACGACTCGACTACTTTCGACCTCCGGCCTCCGGGGGGGAGAGATGTAGCGGCATCAATGCCGCCACAAGGAAAATCAACGAAACAAATCTGCATCGGAACAAAAAGAACCGCGACGCCATCTATCCAACTGGCGGCGAACTAAAAAATCCTAAATCGCGCAAGCAGAGTTTACCATGCAATTTGAACATATACATCCACCCGAATATGAACTATCGGGCAGTAGCCCCCCAGGCACGACAACCGCCTGGGCGGAGGTTCCTCCCTTTTCCATGGGAGGATCCTCCGCTGGATTTGCGGGACTTTACTCTCTGTACCGCAAAACCCCCAAACCTCTTTATAATATTAGTATAGATAGTATAGACAAGCTGTCCCCCGCGTCTTCGCTCCCGTTTTTTCCGCATAGTTCCCGTTCGCGTGGGATTTCCGAGATAAAGACAATCCTATATCCTTTCTCGGGTCTCAAACTATCTTTGTACAAAATTTCATCCAAATAGAGTCAGTGATTTAGGCATGAAGAAGAAACTGACAGACAAACAGAGTTTACTTACGCATTTATAATATTAGTAGGGATTTAATAAATCCAAAATGAACTACCAAAAACATTTTTTGTTTTATGTTCGTTAATCAGGATACTGCGCTATATTTTAATCTTGATACAGATAAATAATATTTTCATTTCCAGAGTGTGAACATATCTTTTTTTTTCAATTCTTGCTACTTTTGCCACATTTTTTTTTTCTTCTACACCTAATCCATCACCAATAAAATTACACGTTCTACACATATACGAGACGCACCCCAAGCACTTTTTTCAAGGAAAAACTTCAACAATAAGTCTAGAAGTAATTGTTTTGAAAAGGCGTGGCCGGCGTGCGGTGCAGCCAATCTGGTGAAACCCACGCGGTCACCACAACTACACGCCACCGGAAAATAAGCTTTTACAACGAACATTTCTTTTACTATTCATTCTCTAGAAATAACTTCTTGTGTTGCGGTAATTGTGTAGTTCAGGACCTGATGTTTTTTTGTTTATTATAAACTAGCTGACCCGCGCAACTTCGATTGCCTAACTTTTTTCATTATCTAATGCTCGGCTCCTTTTGGTCTTAGCGTGATGATATAGCCTATATCCTTCCTCGATACATGGGCTATCTAATACTGAAAGAATTTTTCAAATCGGACCCGTAGTTCCTGAGATTACCCCCTACATACAAACTTACAAACATACAAACTTACAAACAAGTCTATACATTAGTGAAGACAGCATGAAAATTGGTGTAGTAGTTTTTGAGTTTATCGCGAACAGTTAGGCAGACACTGCGGAGGACTTTGTTTTATTTTGTAATATGTAGTGATGTCATCGTCTTCCGTCTCGGAATGGATACCTATAGGTTAATCGGCAACTTGTGTAAAAAAAATTATGGCTAATTTAAATATGAATAGGTATCTTTCAAACACCGAAGGCTTCTTTCTTTCCGAACGCTTGCCACTCTAATCTTTTCAAAGTTACGAGTAAACAGGCTACTTCATGGTCAGCTCGCTCCATCGTAGACTTTGTCTCTGTTATCTCTACCTCGACTAGAGTCAAGAGCAAACCCATCTCAAAAAAAAAAAAAAACAAAATAAAAAAATCGTTGTTTTGCCAAATAAAAAAGAAGTTTCCTACGATCTATTCTGAGATCTACCGAATCTATACAAAAAAAATCTTAAAAATCGGTCAAGCCGTTTTGGAACTGTTCGATAATAGACACCATGACACGCGATCTTAGATTTAGTAAGTATTATAATATTATTGAGGAGCAGGAGCTCCTCAATAATATAATACTGCTGCTGAATAATTACGACCGAATCGATCTTCAAGGTTAAGCAACGCTTGCCAAGGTTGGCCTGTAGATGGGTGACCGTCTTATCATATAGAGTTTCCTCCGTATCTCGCAAAGCACGTTTAGCTGTTGGTCCCAGCTTTCATTTGGAGATCTTTGGCAGTCGATACGGATAGTCAGAAGCCAAAAAATGTGACACCGGTCTTGCCAAGGAGTACCGCATTTCAAAATAGCCTGCGCCACATTCTCGATGTTCGATGATTTTATTTGTCAAATAATACAATATATCCCTACTACATACCTATTGTGTCATTTGCTAATTAACTAGAACTCGATTTAATGTTATTTTTCACAAAATAACATTAAATCGAGTTCTATGAACTTAGAGGGTTATATTGATGATTCAAATGGTTATAATCCTTTAGATAAATGCTCTTTACGATCGCGAACTGTATTCTGTTTAACATAAAGCTTCACACTGACCAGTAATTTGCAAAAACCATAAAAATATTTGAATTTCGCGGGCTACCCTGGAGCTTTCACCTTAATTGAACTTGAAGTTCGCGTCTTCTCGCGAGGTGACGTCTTTTGTTTTAAGGATGGGATATCATCAAACGACTCCTCCCGATCTGGGTAAAGCAGAAGGGAGAGTCAGACTCTTACTAAGACCTATACGTGTTTCTCCTAATGCCCTTTGCGTTCCAGGGCCTCGGTGACTCTTTCGAACAAATTCCGAGACTCTGGCAGAGGTGACGTCTAGGACTAAAATCATCATCTTCCTGCCCTTATCCCATGTTACTTGGGGTCGGCGCAACACGTTTTTTTTTTTCACATCTAGGACTAAAAACAGGAAAATTAATTAGCTGCAAAAAAAATTTACCTCAAAGCATTTTTCTTATCGCAGGACCAAAAACTCATTATAAAATAACACTCCAATGAACTTCAATACAATTTATAGTCTTGTAACGAAAATAGCTCAGTAAGCCTATAAAGAAATACCAAAAAACTGAACCGTAGTACGTTTTAAGTGTTTAACCTAACAATATACTCGAAAAACATTATCACTATACGCTTCCCACATGCTACCACCTTGTAATATTAATATCGAGTGAAATATCAGACGATGGTAGTGGGAAATCAACTGTAAAATGTAAGCAACAAAGACGAAACTCATGTGATAGACAGTGCAATTGGTGCAATGTCAAAGCGGGAGCGTTTTAGCATTGAATAAAACGTTAGTGTAATCTATAATTTTACGATCATTCAATTGTAAAGGAATTTTAACTGAATAGTTATCGGTCCATCCATTTAGAATCTGGGTATTTTTTTTACTTTGAACGGAACGGTTGGCTTAGTGGTTGAGTAATAACTGCTAAGCTGCGTGTCCGATTCCCGCATGGAACAAATACTTGCATGACTGTTTGTATATGTGACACGTTGCAGGAGAAATTCCTAGTGTGGGATAAAGCTGTTTTTAAAAGTCTACATCAGTCCACTGCTGGACATAGGTCTCTGCAATCGCACACCAATCACCTTGATTCTTGGCAACTTCAATTTTGCTAAAACACCACCCGAATATATACCGAATAAAATATCTTCACTATATGACGCTCTCTAAGTGCACGGTGAAGCATTCAGAGAGCTTCCCGACGTTCCACGATGCCGTCTAGCGAAACGAAGGGATGCGCTCGTGTCCTTTCCTTCCAAAACCGCTAACTCTTCCTCACTTACACCACCGCCTTCACCTAAGGAACTAGTCCCAGAGGTGTTCAGTTTCCTGCGGCACCCAGGCCGGTGATACAACAGGTAATGCAGGGTGTATAGCCATGTATGTTAGAGCTTACACACAAGTTATGCATAATGGCGGCTAGAGATCTATTGGGATGTGTTGCTAATACGTGGAATATGTTCGGCTATGCGGTATTTGCATAGATAGGTAGTCTTGTGCTCAATTTATATTGGAACAAGCTTTTGCCCGCGACTTCGTTCGCGCATTTTTCCGTTCCCGTTGGAATTTCGGGAAATCCTTTCTCAGTGCTCCCCTAAACTTCCCAAGGAACCTACATGCCCGGCTTCCTACGACCAGTAATTTCGGCTGTGTGTTGTCCTTGTCTGTCAGTCAGTCACTTACTATATGTCACCGGAAAATGTCAGATTCCTCAAGAATGTAATAAATCTTGATTAGATTATAATTTCTCGTTTTATTGTGAACATATCATTTTGAAAACAACAAATCTTTTCCAAATCCCATCTCTTTTTAAGAAAAAATAGTTCACAAAATTACGCAACATTTTATAAACTTACAGCGTCTGCTATTTTCAGTGATTTTCGATATTCCTCTTAGTTCTGGATTTGCCCTGAAGGCGCACTTTAAAAATTCACCCTATGTCTTTGAGGTGAGACGAATATATTGGAAACTATTGCATTTGGATAGGATTTGTTGTTTTCAAAATTATATGATCACAATAACAATGTATGTCTAGATTGATATGGATAATCGAAAATCTGGCACTTTTTTGGAAGTGTTTTTTTTTTCTTCTTTATTTGAGATGGGTTTGCTCTTGACTTTAGTCTTAGTCAGAGATGACAGAGACAAAGTCTACGATGAAGCAAGCTTACCCTGGAAGGAGCCTGTTTACTCTAACTTAAAAAAAAAGTGTTCAATTTTGTTTGTGACATTGAACTATGATATTCTAGACAGATGATAAGTGGCTACACTTTGATATTTCACAGGTATATTAATGATTCAGGCGCCGTTAGCCCCCATTCGACAACTTGTGACATGTGATATGTAGGACCGCGTTGTACAGTAATAGATCATGCACAATATCAAATATTTAGATAAAAAGTTAACTGTACCTATCTAATTGTCTTTAAAAACACGCCAAGTGCGAGCCAACTCGCGCAAGAAGTGTTCCGTACCATTATTTATAAAAACGGCAAAAAAAACAAGTCTGTTCTAAGGGAGCCCCCTTAAATATTTATTACATTCTGTTTTTTAGTATTCGTTGTTATAACAGCAACAGAAATACATCGTCAGTGAAAATTACTAAATAAAAAAATACTTAAAAATACAGCCTGGTGACAGACGGATCCCTTTACCCTTTGGGTACGGAACCCTAAAAACTGACCAAGTGCGATTTGGGCTCGCGTGCAAAGGGTTCCGAACGATTTACTTTTTTAAACATGTTGTTATTTTAACACTATATACTTCTTATAGGTTTTCCTGTACAAGGGGCATTAAACGCTGATTTTGAGAGTTGTTATGATTAACAAAGCGGTCACAACGCAAGTTGCTAACACAATAAAACAAAAAAAAAACTATTCCCTTCAACAATGACTCCTACTCCGTTTCCAACGATACAGTTAAATGCCCCGGTTGCGGTTGCAACAAAAGCTGGAATAAAGTAATTTAGCTGAACTCGAATGATTAACATATTTTTTCATTCATACTCTTGTGCTGACAAAAAACTATGCCGACAACAACAGTTCTGTGTAATACGATAAGCCAATGCCATCATCATACCGTTGTATATGTGTTTTTCAGTTGATTTGATTTTCATTTTTGTTTTTATGGTGGCAATGTAAATTAACACACTGTGAAAATTTCAAATGTCTACCTATTTCGGTTCTTGAGATACTGCCCGCTGACAGACAGATGGACGGACGGACGGACAACGGAGGTCTACTACACAGTTTCGCTGGGTTTCGCTGGTTACCCTCTGGGTACGGGACCCTAAAAATGTGTAAAGCGATTCGTATAACTTTGTCACCTTCTTTTATTCTATTCCATTCTATTCTATGCTTCGCCATTATGATTGTTTTAAGAAGTCATAGTAGTGATCGAAACTGGCTTGTAAAAACTAGTTTTCAGCATAAGTGCCGAAAACTAGAGGTATCAAACGTTGACTTGGAAAATAGTTAGATGATTTTTGATGTATAATATAATAGGTATCTACAAGCTTAGCTAGCATAACCTATGTCCTATCTGCCTTGCCTTTTTCCAAGTACCTATATTGGGGTCGGCTTCCCAGTCTTACCGGATTCAGCTGAATACCGATGTTTTACGTGGAGCGGCTGCCTACCAGACCTCCACAACCCATTTCCTGGGTAACACGGTACTTCTTGGTAAGACTGGAGTCAGATAATATACTGGCTACTGACAATCCGTTACGACTGCCAAAGATCTACAAAAATGACAGCCGAAATCAATGGCTTAACGTGCTTTCCGAGGCTCGGAGGAAACTCTGTATGTTATTTAGCCACCTGTCATTGATTAGCCACGAGCTATTTCGTACAAATGTGCAGACCGGAAACTATCCCCACAACTACAACCTATGTAAAATTGCCACGGATAATTATGTGGATTGTGAGTAAGCTAGCAGACCTTAGCTTCCACCCACCCACTATGAAGAGCCAAAGAAACCTCATGATTTTTCCCTTGGGCCATGTGTCTCGTATTATCCCCACATCGGAATCATGATTATTTAACGACACCAAACTACACCTTAAATACCGAATGTTAGAGGCATTAAAAGCTATTTTTTGAGATTTTGTTAGGCTGAACAAAGAGACTCCTTAAATTTCCGGGCCATATATGCAAGTTGCTAACACTCTTAAAAAAACCGTTGATTTTATTCCCTTCCACCGAGAGCCCGCCTGACAGATCGCTAGCCTATCAACTAACACCTCTCCCCATTTCCCGCTACAGTTAAATTGCACCCGAGAATAAACGATCCACCCGACACCTCTCTTTTTTACAACTTCATTAAGTGAATAAACAATTTTATTGTAGTTTTTCAAGTGCTTTTAAAAAGGTTTTTAAAGTAGTTGTTTGTACAGGAAGGAAGAGCAAATACCTTGAGAAGGAAGAAGAATTCTGTTTATTCATATAATTATTGTGAATTGATACATGTTTTTGAGCATTCCACAAATCAACCAATAATAATTAATTATTATTGCATTCCATATTTCATTTTCTGCAAAAGTACTGCTCCAACTGAAGATTGTCCTTGGGAATACTTTCACAGTGCAGTACATACATTAATTAATCGCCGGTTGGTGCTCCATTACATTTGAAATGTCTAACGGGGCCTCTGCAAGTAGTTTTCGGGCCCTCGTACGCCTACCAAAGGACCGGGTCTCCAGGGACCCAAGAAAAAGAAAAATAATAATAATTTAGTTGTAACTTAATACACAAAGAAAATAAAGTTAATGTAAAAAGGCAAGCTTTACTCATAACAGACGCATGTTCTTTTCGGTTTATCGTACAGAACCCTTCGTGTGACAGTCCCACTCGCACTTGGCCAGTTTTACTATTCTTATTTATATATATTTTTATCTTGCTATTCACTAAAGGTATTTTTTCGGTTAACAAAGAAATAGCATAAAAATATATTTAAATTTAGAATCTGCTAATCACACATTAAAAAGATTTTTTAAAGAATAAGTTTTACTATTTTGAAGTGGATCATCTTTTTTTGTTTTTTTTTTTTTTTTTATCATCAATTTTCATGAACCAAATCTACCTAAGCAGTTAGTAGATTTTGTTCAACAAAATCGATGTTGTATGATACCGATTATACATATGAAAGCGAATTAATTTAGTGAACTTAATCATTCAAATAATTTTTAACATAGAATAAAAAAAAACAACATAATGTTAACAGATTTATTTTGGAAGCTCAAAAAAGCTCAAAAATGTCCATTATCCCTTACCGAACACCCAGACTGTCAAAATACCCACATATTAATAAAAAAAGTTCAGGTTACCAATTTACCCAGGTTTTAATAAATTTGCTAATTTAAATAGTATTCCACGTTGCACTTATCGTCAAAATTAATTAAATATTTACATGTTCTTTTGATATTTGTAAAATAAACAGTTAATTTTATTGAATCATAATTAATTGATATGTTATGCGTGTTTGTTTTGTTTTTATCGGCTGCGATAGGACAAATGGAATGCTTTGTCTTAATATACTGTGGGTTGCCAAAAAAAAACTCATCTGAATAGGGTCACCCGATTAAAAGAATACAAAATAAAATCTCCTTTATTTCTAATAGACTCGTAACAGGCACTTTTGGATAGTCAGGGTCTGTCAGTCAAATAGATGAAGCTAATCCTGCCGAGCTAGCGACAAGAGCAGCAAATTGCTCTGCAGCAAAGCACACTCACCGACCCTATCTCCAGTGCGGCAATTGAACGTTTCAAAAAGCAGATCCTATGGAGAAGAACGTGCAAGAAACTCCATGGACACTCCGAGAGATCCGCTGACACAGACAGACCCACAGTCACAGTTTACACACACCTACACTCACTGTAACAAATATACTTTCACACACACACACAACACACAACACACAACACACACTCAACACATACCATGCACTACACACCCACAGACACACCATCTTTAGTTCTAACATTTTCCTATTTTAGTTTTTAAATATTCCTCTCTGTACGTGAAGGCTTTGATGTTTACAAATTAGTGCATAATACTATTGTTTTAAGAGGGTGAGAGCCTGGAGATCTGTCATACAGGTCCCGAACCCACTACAGACTCCAGCTCTCACAAAGGTTACAAATCTGATCGAAATAATATGTCACGAACCAATGTCTGTACCTTTTTGAGAGAAATAAATTTTTATATTATTATTATTATATTATTATTATATCGGTCAAACTTATAAAACCCTTTTTTTGCGTCGGGAGTTAAGAACACAAAGAATTGCTCTTCAGCTAAATCCGATTTAGCTGGAAGCCGACCCCAAAATAATTGGGAAAAGGCTAGACAGATGATCATGAAATAATGGGATACTTTTAATAAGCCGAATTCGAAAAAGTGATGTATAAGTAAGTATGTAGTAGTAAGGGTGCCTGTCCATTTGCGCGGAGTGGAGAAACGGAGAAATATTAACCAATCATGTCAGTCAAAATGTCAGCGACTAACAAATTTTCCGTTTTTCCGCTCCGCTTAAAAGCGAGTTAAGAGCGTGTATTCCGTCCACTAGCGCCGCCAATCGTTTTTTTTATGATTTGTGGTAAATTTAAGACACGTAGATAAAAAACCGCTCTGTAGTGCACTGAAGAAATGTATCTTTTATTTTTTGACAGCTATTTTTAATACATAACTCATGGCTAAATAGCCAAAACGGCAATTATTGCTAAAAGTGGCCACTTTTAGCAAAAATATCGACTTTGGCAACTATTTATGTTCTAAAGTACAAAACATAACTCTCAAAACATAATAAATACATTTCTTCAGTGCACTACAGAGCGGTTTTTTATCTACGTGTCTTAAATTTACCACATTTAATAAAAAACGATTGGCGGCGCTAGTGGACGGATGAATACTATTCTACAATCCAACCGTTATTTTACCACACCTCAATTCGTACAGTAAACAACGAACTAACTTAATTCCGCACACTTTACCAGCAGACTTTACAATCACTGTCCGATAGTTTACGGTTGAAACAATTTGTATGAGTCGACTTAGGCAAATGTAACAGCTGGTAAGATGTAGTGTAGACTGTGGACGACATGCTAACAATCCCTCAATGCCTTGTTATACCATCTAACTTGTGTTCAACTTAAAATGTGTTTGGTTAGAAGTATACCACTTTAGGTTTTGTTGTCTTATTCAAATTCAAACTCTTTATTTCAGACAATTGTCCATAGTGTTAGTAACAACAAAATAACTTAATTAACTACTACTACTACTACTCCCTCCCTACCACCTACCACCACCTACCACCACCTACCACCCACCACCACCACCACCACCACCACCACCTACCTACCTCTACTACTTATTTTTTTTACTTAATTAGTAATTAATGACTAGGGTTAGTAATAAGGCAAAAGGAAAACCGTTATATAAAAATCAGAAGGAATGGATCCGTATCTAGGGTTATCCGTAATGTTCGAGTATCTAGGAGCTTATTGGGGAAAGGTAATGTACTGTATTGCACGTTTATCTGGCGCCCAATCAACAATAACAAATAAACTTCTAGTTCAACTTAGCTAACAAAATACCTTGCTCAGACTAAGCTAAAAAAATATCCTTGAAAACATGGGCTCCAGTTTGGGCTATTTTCCAGTTACCAACTCTACAACAAGCAGTTTTGACACCAACAAAATTGCCACGCGACGTCATCTCGGAATGCGAGACCGTGGCTACTCTACGTGAACAAATCCTCGGGGCGTTGAGGTCCGTTTGTCCTATCTGTGAAGCCCCCGGGAAGCTTCTGTACTTTTGGGCGCAGCTAAGCTGGCTAACGTAGCCAAGACACCTACGAACAACAGACCTTATGGAAGCCTAAGAGACTACTCAGACTTATTCAGCTTATGACCATAGAAAACAACGATTTTGTATGGAGACGCGTACGCATCCGGCTTCCGCGGCAAACAAGTATAAAATGAGGACAAATGAGTTATAATCATGCAAGTGCTATAGATAGAATTCAGCGCTGTTCTGCCGCTGCCTCCTTCTCCTTCTTACGACGCTGTACGCGGCTGATAGAAGCAGACCAGGTATAGGTGTGACCAAAATCGTTCAGCGAAACGCGAATGGAACTGTTGTGCGTGTTATGTAAAATGGTCCGTAATAAATGATATAGGTACACTTGGATTTGTACTGAATATTATTAAGGTTTATTTTCGGTTCACAATTACTCAGTCTAATACTTATAGGCAAACGTGACGTGGCTGAACGGAGGTATGTAAGCGACTGGCGAGCTCGGCTCTGACGTTCCTGTATTATCAAAAATGCAACTCAGCAACTCGCCTCGCTAGGGTCGCTACAGAACTGAAAAAGTGTAGTCCCTAAGGCTGATTGCCCACCGGTGCGAAGAGAAGAAGAACGGATAAGTATTAACCAATGGAATTGCATAAAATCCTTCTTCTTCATTATTCTACTCCGCAATAAGCAAGGCATACAACATTAACCCGTTGGTCACGGTGTCACATCAAAATCTTCGACAGTAGTTATGAGCAGTCAAAAGCTAACAAACCTGAAACCAGTCTTGCCAAGAAATATCATATGGTGACATGATGTTCTTCAACGATATGACCTTCACAACCCAGTAATGAGTTCCCCACCCCATTGCTGCCATTGCTTGCCATTTGACTTATTTGACTTAAGAGTCCTATTACGAATCGTAAATGCTCGTTTGCAATAGACGAAGTTACGTTGGTCTGCGTTGGGAGTACATCTATAGTCCGCGAAACAATTTTGATACTTACTAGTCTGAATAGGATTATAGTTTATTTGGGCGCTCGCGCGAGACCGAGGAGCGCGCGCGCTGAATTGACGCAGAAAATATAGTACTTTAATTATATTTATTGTAATTTTGTTTAATTATTTTGACAAACGAAAACTAATGAAACGTATTCATTGTAGATTGAAATTTTATATCATATTAATTTATTTGATAAAATTGTTTTTATTTGGAATGTAATGGACGCTGAATCAAGACATTTCTGGCTTAAATTAGGCTTTCTTTACGTTTTTTTCCGTGAAAACTCAAGGAATTTAAAGAAATTCTAGAACTCCAATAAACAAGTGAAACATTCAACTTACCTTTCAGTAATTTTAGCTTTTAAAAGAATTGATTGTAACAATGTGAATTAGACCGTCAAAGTTCCATCGCCGACATTTTTTCTTGCAAACTGAGTTCGTAAAATATTTATAGTAAATTACACGAAAAGAAAAATGAAATTGTGTAACTCTAACTTACAAGAAAGAGACTGGCACTATCGTTATTCATGATCAAATAATTAAAATATCTTACTGCTGCTGATAATTACAGCGTCAAAAATCATGAATTTCCGTAAAAAATGTAATAGGACTCTTAAGATCCTACACGCATCAAAAAAAGTTTGTGATGATCACTAGCATAAGTTGATATTTTTTTTAAATTTAACTTTATCAAGGAAAATTCTTTGTTCTGTTTTTTTAAATAGAAAAACCCTGTTTGATATTAAAAAATAAAACTATCTTTTATTAACCAAAATTGAGTAATTAATCAGAATTTAATTATTGTTACAGGAATTAGATAGAAAGAAAAACACTGTTTAACCAAACTATTTGATGCCCAATGATTTATTTTGATTTTATACGCGTTTTTACGTAATGTAGATTTATCTTTAGTTTATGTTAACCAAACTTAAATATCTACCCATTCCAAGGAACTCACCCTATTACCCGCCACCTGTATACGACTGTTCATCACAAGAATATCTGTTAGCGTAAGCACCTTTCTTAACTTAAAAAATACACAATGAAATATTGTGGGCAACTTAACAAATTTTACTTCGTGATTTCCCCAGGCAGGCAAATTTAATCTAGACCATAACAAGGGATAAATTAAATAAGACGCTGTAAATATTTACATTTTTCATATCTAACTGACGTTTTTTTGTGTATTATTTCAAAGAATATTCATTTGTTTGTGTTTTACAAAGTTGACATTGAGAGATAAAGAAGAAATGAAGGTCCCGTATCTGTAATTGGTCAAGCATTAAAACAATTTCTATGAAAAACGTCACGTTGTTGTCAGATCTGCCACCCTGCCAGGGTTGCAGGGGACTATGTTGGAAAGAGTCATCACGGCCTTGGAATGCAAAGGGCATTAGGAGGAACACTGACACTCCCTTGCACTACGCCCAGAGCGGGAGGAGTCATTTGATGATTATCCATTCTTAAAAAAAAGTCGCTGTTGGATTGTCTCCACGCAACTGTCTGCGTCAACCCAAGCCCAGAAGCGGGTGGCAAAAATAAGTTTATCATTTTTACTATTGCCTTACTTAGCCTTTGGTACGCGTACGAGGGGGCAGAGGTGCCGTTAGACATTTCAAATGTAATGGGGCACCAAGTTTATCATCATTAATACGTAGATAATATATTAGACTCTTGCAGACTTGTCATCATACGTAAAGCCCAATCATAAAATCGTAAGACAAACCTACAAAAATGCGTCACTCGCACATAACCTCATCCCTCAGCGCAAAGGTGTTGAATGTGGAAGGCAACACGGCAAAGCTTTCAACTCATCGGTCATGTGGGCCCTTCCGATGAAAAGTAGCCACTTTACTCGTCATACGCCAATCCTGACCGACCCGTGGGGAGGGGACCCGATATACTTCGTTGCACAGACGTAGAGAGTTGCTAAATTTGTAGATGCGACAAAGGCGTTTGGGTAGTTTTGGGACCTGTGATGATGAAACCTACTTCGACGACAAACTCATTTAAAATAAATATCAATAACTGTTCCGCTTTGTAAAAATTTGTAAATAACTTGCTGACGTGCGTTAGCCTGGCCCGGCCACCTGGAATTTGATAATGAGATTGGTATCAATCGAATGTACCCGCTTGTACCAATATTTGTAACACCTTCGTTTTCAATGTAACTCTTTTTAAAAGAAGTTATAAGCACGTCTTGGTGGCCGGGCCAACCTGACGTTTTCAGCCCGGCCACCTTGTTTACAACTAATCTACAAAAAATACTGACCGCGCAACTTCGTCTGCGTCACATTTTTCATTAATTCTCCGCTCCTTTTTGTGTTAGCGTGATGATATACGCCTATAGCCTTCCTCGATAAATGGGCTATCTAACACTGATTTTTTTTTTCAAATCTGACCAGTATTTCCTGAGATTAGCGCGTTCAAGCAAACAAGCAAACTCTTCAGCTTTATAATATTAGTTGCATAGTATAGATGTAGACAGGGAGAATCGTACTAAAAGTATGTAATTTACCGAATTAAGGAGATTTTTTTTCTTATAACAGTTACTCTTTCTGTTTATATGTCTACGTTTGTTACGTATACACAACTGAATTGATTAAAATGGTGTATGGGTAGAGCATGTTCTAAAATATTGGGATTATTTTTTACTTTCACGCAGGCGAAGCCACTGGCAGAAACTTGTATTTTTAATTCGTGAGTAGTCACTAACGCCTTCTTACAACAGTGCAATTCTGTAAGCATGTCGAAGTGAACACTTAGGCGAAGTGAACGACAAGTGAGCTGTGAACAAGATGGAATGACAGCTCACTTGTCGTCGTCGATTGGCAATGCCGTTAAAGCTCGCCGTTCAGTGTTCAAATAAAAGAATTCCAAATAGGTAGGTATCGCGTCTGCAACTTAACTCTTTGCCTAAAATATAATAGAAGTAATATCATAAGATATTAGAGGGAATTAGTCGTGGGTCGCGAGTCAGTCCGTCGAACTCAATAGTTAGAGACGGCATTCAATTGAGCAGATAATATTGCCTTCTAGTTTATGAAAATAACTTATTGCAGTTTAGAAAGCCTTTTGTTTCGTTGTTTTCCCTGAGGTATTATTAACTTTTACTGTAGGAATATTTTCAGTAAATGTTTTCATGATAGCCAAGGGCTTTTTCAAACAAGACTATAGTTTCAAGACAGGCGTGTTTTATCGTCAATCATATTATAGCTTACCATAGGATGAGACTGTAGTCAAACGCAGACCAATTAAAATCAATGCCGGAGTCTGTTTTTCTTGATAGCTTTAACCAGGGGACTTTCAGTTATAATTAAAAGGTTACTCTTTTAGACCAGCGTGTTGACATCACCACTAACCATCGGAAATATTTGTAAAAAAAGAACGTAATAAAATTAATGCTTGATTCTGTGTTTCCTGATAGCTAGAACTAGGAGGTCTTTAAGTCAAGAGTGAATTCGTCATTCCTAGACAAGCGTGCTCCATGTTTGACTTCAACATCATTAGGTGCGATAGTGCTCTAACATGAAACTTAGTAAACTTTTATGGCTCAAAAGAAAATCGATAAAAAGCCTGCGTTAACATGAAACTCGTAAAGAAAGTACTGCTCATATTCATCTTCGTAAAAACCGTTTTCGGCTTCTTTGATATCCGCGAAGTGACGTCAGATCTGCTAACACGGCTGCCAAAAGACTTCTCAATAGCTGTCAAAGATATTGCAGAAGCTTTGCCGACGAAGAGCATCACAATTGTGAGGGGAAACTCTTCGAATATCAGGTAAGAGCTACAAGGAAAATGTACCCCCAAATTCTTGTAGCAATACACCTATATCGATGTTGTTGTGTGATCTTAAAGTCACCACAGATGTGAAGAGTGATAGAATAGGTAGAATGAAGTTCTTTTATTGGGCGTGAAGTGTGATAATATTTAAAATGAAAGACATAATTCAAATTGAACAACTATTACTGATATTAGGGACTGCAAAACTCTTACAGTTTTTAAAGAAAGAACACTACGTTTCTGTGCCATCATAGTTGCAAGTATGTTTTTTTATTTATCTAAAAAAAAATATTTTGTATATATTATCGTCATATTTATTTAGGTAATATTTATGTATTGTATGTCAGATTTCAAGTTTATTGTTTTATTTTTAACTTTTACACACGATGTGTTGACGTCGTCGATGTGATCGTGTGTTAAAGAGATGTTGATCTCTTTTATTCGGCTCTCCTTTCGCAGGTATGCTGGAAGAGATTTCTTTAGAAATAATCACATTGGTACCTTTTTTTCTGTTTCCTTTGTTTTATATATATTTGTGTGTGCACATAAATCTATACTTAATATTATAAAGCAGAAGAGTTTGTTTGTTTGTTTGTTTGGTTGGTTGAACGCGCTAATCTCAACAATTACTGGTCCAAACAAATTATTTCAGTGTTAGATAGCCCATTTGTCGAGGGAGGTTATAGGCTATATATCATCACGCTAAGACAAATAGGAGCGGAGCAGTAATGGAAGATGTGACGCAGACGAAGTTGCGCGGGTCAGCTAGTTGTTAAATAAATAAACAATTCGATTTCGATGGAAACAATATAAACGCGTTACGAGTAGCATCTAGGGGCGTAGCTACCGCCACATTAGTCGTATCAAAAATACGGGGTCCCCGGTGTACCAGGGCCCCGACGTGTGGACGCAAAGCTAGGTATACCTTTAGTCCCGCCGTCTCCTCCGTGGTCTGCCGTGACAGCCCTTAGCTACATTGTTTAAAAAAAAACTTGAGAGGTGTCAAGGGACACCCGGATGGAACGAAGTTCCACAAAAAACCTGTATACACTCAACAAAAACACATTAGTATCTAATACCCTATGAATTTTTGACTTCGACTTTGACCTTGACTTTGACCTTGACCTTGACCTTGACCTTGACTTTGTCCTTGACCGTGACCTTGACTTTGTCCTTGACCTTGATTTCGACTTCGACTTTGACTAACGAATTTGAATATGCTTTCTATAAGAGAGAGAGAGACAGAGAAACATGCGCACGCCGCACGGCTTACAATAGCTTACTATACCTACCTAGCAAAATGTGTCGTGCCAACTTTTCGTGAGATTTTTTTCCGTCTAGCCCCCTTTCACAACGCACGATAACGAACTTCGTTCCAAAACGCAAAAAAGGGCCCTAAAAATGTTTGACACAGGGCCCGGCTTTGAGTCTAGCTACGCCACTAGTAACATCGCTTCATTGCTATCGAATTGTTCAATTTAAATTAAAACGTAAAACGTAATTCGAGCCAGGTGCCATGTTAACTTGTACGGATAGTACCCGTAGAGCATGCCCTTGTTCTAGAAGACCCACTTGAAAACGCGACTCCTTGGAATAGGCTTGTGTCCTGAAAAAATCTAATTAGTCCGTCAGTTAGATTATAAAAAAATATTTGACCCGTGTTTTTGAAACAAAATTGACGAAGTTACGACGCTTTTAAAATTCTCAATACGTCACACCTTCGCATAATTTTTAGTGAGATGTGAAGTCACGAGCCCCCACTCCCGAGTTTTGATGCGTTTAATCTTTATCAATATTCATTGATTTACAAAAACTAAAAATATGTGTCCATTATTTTTCAATACTCTAAGTGACGGACTAAAATAGTTTTGCAATTTGTGGATGTTGGAATCTAGCTTATTGGCAATAACGTATTCCAGCGTTTGACGGTTTCACATTTCGAAATTAGCCTGTAATACGTATGTAGATTTATTAAACCCAATTTTCGTTTACAGATCACAAGACGTATTTGAGCTGTTATGTATGTTAAGTGAACATAATGTCCTGACTACTAATTTGGACATCGCTACAAAGAAAAACAAACAAAAGGTACTGTAAACGTAAATCCTGAAAACTTTTTCCAAGAAGGCACGATATATCAGTTTTTCCGGGAAGATATTTTCATGTAAAAGAGGATAATTATTGAATGAACTAGAAACAAAACCCGTTATTTCTGTAGTTTCTGAGATATTCTTTGTATTATTATTTAATTTCACCAGGTACATATCAACCTAATAAATTAAAATGTTAAACAAGCTGATATCGAATTTGTACTTAATATGTTATAACAAGCTGATATCGAACTAAAAAATAAATGTAAAATTAATTTGTTCTTAATCTTTAAGACTGTTCTTAATCAATCTACCTTGCCTTTTCTCAACCCCCTTTTTTAAGATGGGAAATCATCAAATGACTCCTTACTCTCTGCGTCGAGCGGAAAGGCGTGTCAGACACTTACTAACTAAAGCTCAAAAGAGTTCTAGTCTATTCGGATGCAACTGAATACCAGTATTGTATATTGTACATAGACCTATACCTCACAGTAACTGTATAACACAATACCTCTTGACAAGACTGTCAGTCTGACTACAGGAATGCCTATCAAAGATCTACAAATGACAACGTGCTTTCTGAGTCATCGATGCCTCCGTGTAATTCTCCTTGGAACATTAAAATGGTCACGCAAGCGTTGCTTAACCTTGAAGCAGTAGTATCGTCACAGCGCTAATTTTGGTTTACATAAACTGTTCAAGTATATTCGTGTAGTAGTTTATTAATTTGACTATATATTGTAGTATTTTATTGTATGTATAGTTTATATGTATTTATTTATCTTTGTATTATTTTTACTATTAATCGCGTTTCTGGCTTCTCTTTATCCATTTTGCACTTACCACTATTATTGTCTGCATCACCCAAAGAAAAATGACTGAAAGAAAATGCCTAAGGCATTAAGTCCGCCTCTGTACATGTGTGCGTAAAGTATTAAATAAATAAATAAACACGGTGACATTTTTTTTTCAATAATATGTTATTTTATCATGTCGCATTAAGCAGTTTGAAACATCCAGGAGCGAACGCATTCCGAACCTTGTGCTCCAAGGATGGCGCTGCATTATTAACAGGGTAACTCTTATTCTTTGTCTCTGTCCTCTCTGACCTGGACTACAGTCAATAGCAAACCCATCTCCAGTAAAAAGGGGTGTTTCATAATTTTACTGCATTATTTATTTCTACTGTACCCATATTTTTAAAGAATTACTTAAAAATAATCACGCTTATAGGTAGTTTATATCGGGTACAGTAAGTGGGCCGTCTTTTTAAGTCGATTAAAATGGCAATGAGTATTACATTATAATCTACAACGTTCCAAAAACACCGCACACGAAATCCGCATTTTCCTTCTATTCCTAATCCTCCGATTGTTGTGTTCCAGTATTACAAGTTTCTGCGAAAAGCTCTGGATGTGTCAGATCAAAGAACCAGCCTCATTCTGTGCGAGCCTTATGAATGCGAGAATATTCTGTTTGAGGTGACTATATACACATATTACTAGTTCTAAGAAATATAGTGACGTTCAAAGAGACTGCTTATAAGGATGCAGAACTGATGAGTAAAAAAAGGAAATAACGTTTATTTGGCTTTGGCACACACAGATAAACACAATATAGGAACAAAAAATTAAGAGACTTAATTTTGAAACAATAAAAATGTGTGACAAACGACTGCGCCAAATAGGTCTAGTTCAGCAAAGTGTCAGACAAGAAGTGAACCTGACGCTGGTGTTAAACTGAACCTTACTGAGGTGTAAGTAAATTAATCCACAGGTATAAAATATATGTTTACAATTTACCCACAATTTCCCGTGTTTTCCCGTTTTCCGAAATAATTTGGGGAAATCTTCTCTTAGTGCTCTCCTGTGGAATCCAGAAAAGGGACATATCTACCAAAATTCAGCTTTCTACGACCAGTAGTTGTGGTTGTACGTTTTCTCTCAGTAACGGAAGAATTTGATACATAAGGATTTAGGATGTGTAGTAAATGATAAAAATATGACGAACACTAATCAACATGCATGGGAGCCCGTTGTTTGTAAGCTACCCTGTAGTTTTATGCAGTTCTTTTAACGTTGGTGTCCTTATAGAATGCGATCGTCGCGATCATTTGTTTGACGTACCCGAAAGCATCGTTGCGCCGACAGAGACCGCTTTCCGGTTTTTAGTCTAGCCAACCAGTGCTTTTTTGTTCAACTTTTTCCAGCAGGCTTGGAAAAATATCAATGAGGTGACATTGGATTCAGAAGAAAATGTAGATGATTTTTGATAAAAATAAAGTACTGCTAGAAAAAAACTGAAAAAGTTAAAAACAAATTACTGAAAAAAGAAAAAGGGATTACTTTTTTTTTCTTCAATTATCTCAAAATAAATCATCATTTGCTTAAAAGATTAGGATAAAAAAAGCAATTACCTTATTAAAATCCATTTGTTTATAACAATTTTTTAAATATTACGAGATAATTTTTTTTTAAAAAACATGAAAATATCGATAGTACAAAAACGAATCATTTAAAATATTTTCAAAAATCATCTAGGGGTAGGTACTTCTGAATCGAATGACATCTCATTCATATTTTTTCGAAACTGCTGAAAAAGTTGAACAAAAAAGCACTTTTGACTAGACTATTGTCTTAAATAAATTGCGTATTCGTGCGGCGATCATCATACATAGTACATATACTGTAAAACTAACACGGGTTCTAATATTCCAATTGCGAAACTCTAAAAAACGTATTCCGTCACAATCGAAACGAATTCCAGTGCATCATATAATTATAAATTCGTCTCCTCGACAACGTAAAACCAATGATTATTGTTGAAATTATAAAAATGAAAGGATTTGCCGTTGACTGCATTCATTTTAATGGTCTGTCAGCAGCGTGTATCTCAAGAATCGTAATAGGTAGACATTTGAAATCACAGAGTGTGTAACCAACAGAGTGTGTCTTTAGCAGCTATAACAACAGACAATAAAAAAATAAATAAATAATAAAAGAAAGTTCCTTACAAGAAACGTGTTTTTTTCGGCTAATGGTACGGAACTCTTCATGTGAGGGTCCAACTCGCACTTGGCCGGTTTTTCTGGTGATCACCACTATTGATTCTCGCTGCTTAGACTTACAGTGGTTGGGAATAAAGTTCACGAAGCTTATCCCAATACAAAATAATTATTTTTGTTTTCAGTAACGTATCAATATAAGAAAACTGTTATGTTTTTTTTTTATTTATGATGGGTTTGCTCTTGACTCTAGTCTTAGTCAGAGATGACAGAGACAGTCTATGATGGAGCGAGCTTACCCAGAAGGAGCCTGTTAACTCCAACTTTGAAGAGATTATAATTGTAGGCGTTTGGAAACACAGACGCAAGCAGAGACTTCCACTCCTTTGCTGTGCGCATTGTAAAATACGTTTGGAAACGCTTAGTGCGAATTGGTGGGATTATTGGTTGGTATTGGATTATTTACATCAAACAAATAATAAACAACACACTAACCGAACATAACCATAACAACGTACTTCATAATTAATACTTCCGCAATTTTCATTAATTAAAAAGATGGCGTTGACTGCATTAATAAATCACTTTTTGTATCTCTATTCGAATTTATAAACGGCTGGGAACATTAATAAAAGCATGCAGTTGAAACTGTAAGGCTATTCAACACACAATTTTAATTTACAACGCAAACATTATTTATTCTGAAATTAATTTACTTGGAATTTTAGCTCATTGAGCTGGGTGTGGATAGGCTGAACTGAATCCTCTATTGACTATACATATAGAAGTTACATGACATGTTTTGAATTAATCAATTGACGAAAAGTAAATGTACTAACATTAGTTTGTAAGTTGTCTATGTCCTTACTAACAATAAGTGGTTTAAAATAAATAAGTCAAAAGGATTGAAATTCTAACTGTAATCGTCAATTTTTCAAGCTTATTGATACCGAACCTTAGTGCCATTCTGTATATTCCATTTCAAGCTTGCTCCACCTTCGGTCTAATGTTTACAGAAGAGACTGTCAGAAGATTTCACCATAATCTACTTAATTAGTTATTCCAGCTTATTTGTGTTACGCCAGCGCTTTACTGCAGCGGCTTTACTTTGCTTTGTGCAACAGAATAGTCAATCATTTTCATTTGAGATATCAAGATTTAGAATAATTTAGAAGCATTACAACAGTTTTAGTTCTATTGAAGTTTTTATTTAGTGGGAGTAATTCAAAAGTGAGTGTTGGCTTATCTACAAGCAAGCAAGCAACATTTTTGCAAAATTGCCTTATTTATTTATTATATACTTTATTGTACACCAAAAATTAAATACAATGTGAAACTTATAACGTGTATGCCTTATTTGCTACTTACAAATATTAAATTTCTTCCAGTTGACAGAAAACAACCTGATCCACAGTATGATTCTGTACTTCTTCTACTGGCCCTACGGACCCGTGAGCGACACTTTCCTCATGACCATCAAGGAAGCCATGAGGGTTGCCGTCATCACCAACCCGAGGGAGAGCGTGTGAGTTTAGAGAAACAATCTAATCCACTGCATGTTCCTGTACTTTTTCTACTGACCATACGGATCCATGAGCGAGACCTTGCTCATGAGCATCAAAGAAGCCATTAAGTACCCCATCATCAACAACCCTCGGTAGAACGTGTAAGTTTACAGAACAACCTGATCCACATGATCCTGTACTTCTTCAACTGGGCCTACGGACCCTTGAGCGACACCTTCATCATGACTATCAAGGAAGAAATGAGGGCCGCCATCATCACCAACCCGCGAGAGATCGTGTGAGTTTAATATTTTCATACTACCTACATTATTTCTTAACTAATTTCCCAAAGGTCTAGTCATCCTATTACTATTTGTTGGCAATATAGTCATAATTCTACCTAACGTATAAATCTATATCTAATATTCATAAGCAGCGGGCACGCTATATTGTCTGCAGGTCGAATAGGTAATACCTTCCAACTTTATCATTTAGCCTTCTGTATCTTCTATGAGTATATATATCGATGAGTATATATAAAGGAGCTCGTGGCTAAATAACAACAGCCGCATGGGTCGATCTTCAAGGTTAAGCAACGCTTGCCAAGGTTGGTCTGTGGATAGGTGACCATCTTAACATATCGAGTTTCCTCCGTGCCTCGGAAAGCATGTTAAGCTGTGGTCCCGGCTGTCATTTGTAGATCTTTGGCAGTCGTTACGCATTATCATAAGCCAGAGAATTTGACACCAGTCTGGCCAAGGAGTACCGTGTTACCCAGTTAATGGGTTGTAGAGGTCTGGTAGGCAGCCCCTCCACGTAAAATACTGGTATTCAGCTGAATCCGGTTAGACTGGATGCCGACCCCAATGTAGATGGGAAAAGGCTAGACAGATGATGATCTTCGATGAGTATTATCTACACTGACAATAAATAAATTAGATAAGTACCTTTTCTTAATTTTTTAGAATAATGTTGCCCTTATTTGCCAAATCGAGTGCTGATTTCATTTGGAAAAAAGTAGTGTGGTTTTCATATTATCAGCGAAGCGAAGCCAAGCGTCGCCAATGATCGGTCCTGTGCGTCTCGCATCCATTGGCTACCCGCGACCTTCACAAGGACATCGGTCCACCTTGTGCGAGGCTTTCCAGTGTTCCGGTACGCGGTCGCCACTCCAGAACTTTTCGGCCCCATCGACCATCTGTTCCGCGAGCAAAGTCACCTTAGTTTGACGATCCTTCGGGCTTTGTCAGTAACCTTGGATCTCTTGCGATTACCATCGTTCTTGATTCAATCACGCAAGTATACTACAAGAATTGCCCTCTGTATTGCCTATTGAGTCACTTTAAGCAATCTGATGAGACCCGTTGTGAGCGACCACGTTTTCCACATGTATCACTTGCCGCAGGAATTTGGTCTATGGTTCTCAAACCTTTTCGGAACTGCTTGTTCGGGAGGCTGGAAGTCGTCAAACCACCATTTTGTGGTTATCGGGTAAAATAATACCATAATATTTGACTCGCACACCTTTAATAACTACCCACACATTATCACAATTAACCTAAATTAAGTCGATAAATCATTCAACGGCAAACAGAGTAAATAAATATACCGCCGGAATAAATACTGCGATAGGGATGGCTAAACTGTGCACTGGTGCAGCAATGAATATAATGCTGCACCGTAGCAGCTTAAGGGCCCAAACCCACCGCGGTGCATGCTGTGCAAGACACGCGGCGCTTCGTGTTTACATTTGCTTGACAACCTGGAACTACGTTTCCATTGCAGTACACACTGCACACCCACGACTATGTACAAAAATAGCCAATTTTTTGCAAGAAATTTGGTTTTGATATAGTCGTGGGTACAGCGAGTACCATGTGCACAGCGTGCATGGCGTTAACAGCATTGAGCTATAATGAGTGATACATTCTAGCAAGCCACGTGTGTGTCAATGACGTCAAGAGTAGCGTCCGTGGGTTGCAGTGGAGACAATCTCATACGTTTTAAGCACACACGTGACGTAGACGTAGACTCTCCGGGCGTCGCGGTGGGTTTCCGCCTCCATATACACATAAAGACACAACAAAAACAAGACAACAAAGACACGATAAAGAGAATTCAGTTCTATTCTATTCTGACATGCTGCAGCACATTCAAGTTTGTTTATAGTAGGTACGTACATATCTCCTTAGAACTTTCTTTCATAATGTCCGCCTACTATCAATGAGGTCGAGATCCTACTTTGCCAAGTACTCATATACCTGAACTTTTGAAGATCAAATGAATGAATGAATTTTCAAGTATCGTAACAAAAAACGACATTAACAGGTCAGCTGTTGAATATGATGTAGGTACTGCCATTTAAAACCAACTCTGTTTCTATTGTGAATATTAATTCATTTTCATTTAAACCGTACACTGAAAAAATGTATCTATTAGTTCTGAAACTTATCATCTATATTAATATTAAAAAGCTGAAGAGTTTGTTTGGTTAAACGCGCCAATCTCAGGAAATACCTGGATCGATTTGAAACAATCTTTTAGTGTTGGATAGACCACTTATCGAGGTAGGTTAAATATAACATCACGCTACGACCAAAGCCAAAAGAAGCGGAGCATTACTCAAAAATGTGACGCAGACGATATGCCTGGTCCTGACATAGTGTCAATAGGCTTTGTTTGCCACAAAAAACATAGAATAGAATAGGTTTTATTTAGTTAGTTATTTTCTTTTTTTTGTGCGTCATTTCTGGCGAAATATACGTATTTTCTTTCTTTTTTTCCTTCTTTCTTTCCTTCTTTCTTTTCTTCTTTCTTTTCTTCTTTCTTTTCTTCTTTCTTTTCTTCTTTCTTTCTTTCAGACGAAGATGCGCGGGTCAGCTAGTATTTAATAAAAACTTGACAGGAATTTAAAAAGCTCGCCAGCCCTGTGATAGAACATAATGAAAATACTGATGAAGCGATAATTAATGGATAATGAAATAATTGAATAAGTAGATACGTACCGCGTGTAATTGGGTTACCGATACACAGCGCGCGGACGCATACCGATAACGGAATGCGAAAAATAAAGTGCTTTAAAGAGCCTTTTGGTCGAAGGTGTTTTTTTAAAAGCTGTGCGCGAGAGGTTCAAATAGGCTTGTGTCCTGAAAAAATCTAATTAGTCCGTCAGTTAGATTATCAAAAAATATTTGACCCGTGTTTTTTTTTGTTACGGGAACCAAAATTGCCGAAGTTACGACGCTTTTAAAATTATCAATACGTCACGTCACACCTTCGCATAAGTTTTAGTGAGACGTGACGTCACGAGCCCCCACTCCCGAGTTTTGATGCGTCTTATCTTTGTCAATATTCATTGATTTCAAAAATTCCTGTCCATTATTTTTCAATACTCTAACTGACGGACTAAATAGTTTTGTATTTTGTGGATGATGGAATCTAGCCTATTACACTGATTAGGGCTTACTGCCAGTCGCTACGCACGTGAGCCCTGTGGGTCAGTTACAGACAGGATAATGCTGTACGAGTCCAATATAATAATACATTCCGGGTTATGCTGTGGCTGCCGCGCTTCTGTAGCGCGGGGGATGTTCGCGGACGCACGAGTTCCGGATTTCGGCTCGCTGCTGCGTCTGCAAACCTCATCACTGTCACAAGCCTCGTGGCTACTGTAGCCGGCAGGGTGGATTGCCCGATATTGTGTCATTGGATGACGGCACACAGACCGTGATTCAGATATATGTGAGATGACAAGTTTTTGAGAGATGTACCAATGCGAATGAGTGTGTGTGTGTGTATGTGTTTTGTGTGTTAGCACCAATTTTTTTATGTTCTACTCGTTTTTCAGAGAGTTCCACTCCTTCGCTGTCAATTTTAAATTGGTTATATTATCTGCATTTTTTCAAAATTTTAGGCTCCATAGTTTCGAAGATAAGGTTTTATTGTATACTAGCTTCTGCCCGCGACTTCGTACGCGTTCCCGTAGGATAAAAAATAGCCTATGTGTTATTTCAGACCATAATCTATCCCTGTTCCAAATTTCACCCCGATCCCTTCAGCCGTTTTGACGTGATTGAGTAACAAACCTACACACAAACTCATAAACTTTCGCATTTATTATACCGCGTGTATCTGACATCGACGCACAAACTATTTCCATGGGTCCAGGGCATGATTCTGGACACCCCAGTGTTGGAATTTTTCGTCGGTTCTTTTCTCATTTTTTCATTTTTTTTCAAGAGTACCACAAATAGGTATCAGCTCAGCTGAGCTGATATCTATTTGTGGTTTTATTCAGATTGCTCTTTTTAGTGAAAGTAGTTAATTAATTATTTTTTTATTAAAAATCTCATTGGGTTAGGTCAGAATAACGATTATGAGCAGTATAAAGTAAAAAACCCTTGAAAAAAAAAAATGAAAAAATGTGAAAAAAGCCGACGATAAATTCTAAGTCTAGGGTGTCCAGAATCATGCACTGGACCCATGGAAATCGTTTGTGCGTCGAATCGTCGATGTCAGATACACGCGGTATTAAATAACAGCAGAAATCGTAATATTTTAATTTCGCCATAACTTCAAAACCAAACGTCCGATTCTAATCATTCACAAACCAAATATTATCTACATAAAGTGTACTTAGTGATGAAATACTTTATTTTGATTAGGATTAATAGCATGAGTAAAATAAACGCGTTCAAAAGTAGTCCAAAAAAAATCAAAATTTTTAAATAAAAAAATGGTTGTTGTGCCTCACTCGACATAGATAGGTATAGTGTGTCGCGGACTTTTTTGTAGATATTTATAAGATCTACAATTAATTAGAACAATTCATGGTTCTATCTTTCATAGTTTAGGCAGCGTACGCAAAATAAGTAACTTTTCTGGTTGATTTTTACACCTTGTGTCTGAAAAACCCAAATATCTTACGGAACCCTATTTTTTTCCAAAATAAAATATAGCCTATGTTACTCGTGGATAATGTAGCTTTCGAATGGTGAAAGAATTTTTAAAATCGGTCCAGTAGTTTTTGAGCCTATTCATTACAAACAAACAAACAAACATACAAAGTTTTCCTCTTTATAATATTAGTGTAGATAGAGATTATTTAGGGTCGGGTCTCTTCATTTTCCTGCGCCAAGTCAAGCGATCTTGGGTTGTCGTTTCGTGCAATTGGGCTTTCTTAAGGTTTCTTTCTATGGAGGTCCACCAGGTCAATGGCGGGCGGCCTCTCCCTCTCTTTCGTTCTGGGAGCTTCTATGCAGTTTGAACCATCATAGTCTGCGCTTCGTCTTCTGATCATGGCCATACCAGCTAAGGCAGTTTTTCAGTGATATTGTCTGCGATTGGTGCAAACTTAAAGCTTCCACTTTTGCGTTACACCTCCCGCCTTTGTAGTATAGTATTAAAATATGGCTATGGCAAATAAATAAATTTTTCCACCCCTCGCGTTGACGAAGTGTTGTGTATCATAAAGCTTTTCAAGCATTCTACACCATTTCTATTACCTGTAGTAATCTTTCTTGAAGCTTTGCGGTGATATTAACCCGCAAAGCGGCGTTCGAATATTAAATTACAATTTCCCGCCATTAAATAACTGGCAACACTCAATATTTCCCTCATTTTAGTGTTCAACATCGGTTACCGCTTCATATATACCGTTAAACAGTTAATGCAATACAGTGACGTCACGATCCAATAAACAAACGCGCGTGTCAAACGTTTGACATATTGACGTTTCAATAATAATGGGTCAATATTAATGGGTACCATTGTTTAGTGTTTTAGCTTGTCATTTACGTGAATAAATATAATTATAATTAACTCGTTGACAGCTAATCTGAAAGCCAGTACGGGTTATACGTACTATTGTAGGCGCCAGATAAATCTGCATAAAAGCACATTGATCTTTCCCTAATATCCCTTCGTAGTACCCGAACAATAAATTATGAACCGTTTTTTTACTAAAGACAAGGATCTGGATAGAAGGCGATTCGAGACAGAAAGTTAACAAATGTATATGGGTCAATGACCACTATTGCACTGTTATATGGCCCCTACCTTAAGGACTGGAATCCCCCGGATTCTGTGTTTCTTGATAGCAACAACTTGAGGGTCTTTAATCCTCAGTAAACGCTAGAAGTAACTTATTCAGGTTAGTTCCAGGTAAGCGTGCTTCATCATCCCACATCATCAATTGCCAACAGGTGAGATAGTGGTCAAACGAGAACCTTTTGTTTAGTATAGCAAATCATCCAATGACTCCTGCCGCTCTGGATGGAGCGGGAGGGAGTGTCAGACTTCTACTGACTAAAACCCATCCATGTTCCTTCATTGCCCTTTGTGTTCCGGAGCCACGGTATCTCTTTCAAATAGTCCCGCTACTCCGGCAGGCGTCGTCCCTTTCGGGCCCCTCTGTGTGCTGACTGTGAGACAAGTGCCTAACGTACAGATTGTGACGGAAGTATGTTTGTACTACTAATATTTTAAACTAGCCGCATAACTTCGTGTGTGTCACATTTTTCATTAATGCTCAGCTCCTACTAGTCGTAGCGTGATGTTACATCTCTAACAATAAAATATGTTTTTTATTCGAATTTTTTATTCCTGTGTTTAGCGCTTTTAACCAAACAAACAAACTCTTGAGCTTTATAATATTCTATGTATATTAAAATTAGTATGGATGTGAAAGTTTTTGAGGATGCATGTAGGTTAAGATGGATGTTTGTTACTCTTTCAATCAACAACTAGTGAACGGATTTGAGTAGATACGTTCCCTTTGGATAATTTGACGTAGGCGAAGCCACAATTGAGCCACTTTCTAGTAACGTCAGTACACCAAATCACTCAAAAGTGTTTAAACAAAAAGCAATCATTCAAGAAAAACACGCCAATCACAGTTCAGTGCAGCCAACAAAACAAAACAAAACAAGGCATCCACAATAACAACACTAAATCACTAACTAGCCAAAACCCTTCTGTCTCCACCAGTACTGCCAACCGTCTGATTGCCCCACCACTTCGCCAAGGGGTACGAGTATGTCTAAAAATTACATTTCTCCCCCTCACTAAAGTTCAATAACTCCACAACGAATACAAAGTCTTGGACAATCACGTGCCATGTAATCCAATTGTGATGCCGATTGGGACTTGGCCCATGCTGGCCCACGACGCCCAATATATTTTATAAGTGCCAAAGAAAACATAGACTTATTGTCTGTGTACTTTATTAGTTTAGCACAACGAAGCTGTCATTCTTCATTTTGTAATGGCTTTACGTGGAATTATTGCTAAATAAGGTTTGTTTTTAATTTGGTTGTCTTTGGTAATAAGATTAAGGTGTTTTGTGGAGTTAATGTCAGTTTTGAAATTAACTTCTTTATAATATTTTTAGTTCGTTTTGATGGTATTTTTGGATATTTTTGAGGCTTCGATCCCAGAGTATGACAACGAATCCAAATACGACGTTCTGTCTCTGTGTTTCTATTTCGATTCATCATACATATCCAATAGGACATCTTGGAAATTGATTGGAACAAGGCTGCCATAATATTATCAAAACCTATTTTTAAAGATGGAATATCATAAAATGACTCCTTCTGCTCTGGTCGGAGCGGAAGGTAATGTGTCTCTTACTAACTAACTTCATCGTCTCTTACAGATTATAAACAAAGATCCATAAATCACTCAAGACTCCACACGTGTTCCTCCTAATGCCTTTTGCGTTATTGGGCCGCGGAGACTCTTTCGAACAAATTCCACAACTCTGGCAGGCAGATTGCAGACGGGGCTATCCGTCTACTTTGCTGGCATCTTTCATAGACGCGCGTGGAACGGAACGCGCCGTCGACCCGGGTCTAGGGGCTACTCTCTAAGCCCGAAATCCGTAGTTTCGGGCTTAGTTGCGGGCGTATATTACTTCATATCACCGAACTACTAAAAATTTATGACGACATGATTTGATACTTCTGTGGAATCGTACTGTCATTCATTCTTAGTAGGGGTGGGTTGGAACAGATAAAATTAGAAACCTGTTTCACCTGTTTCAGTTCCAAGAAAAAAACAGTTCCAAAAACCTGTTCCAAAAAAACAGCCTGTTCCACTGGAACTAAAGACTCATTGATTGCAACAGATTAAACAGTACCTGCTACTGAAAAGGTCAGAAACAGTGACAGGCAGGGAACAGGTTCTATCTCTTTCTATTCCAATGAACCAGAGGAGCAAAGAGCTTGTTCCAAAGAACAGATGTTGTCTCTTTCTATTATAATAAGTCAGAAGAGAATGGAGCATGTTCCATTTGAAACTGTTTCGCATAGCTGTTCCAGGTGTTATCGTTTTGTATGTCGAGTTACGGCTACTACGGTTGTTTGAGGAACAGGCGAAATAGGTAGGAGCTGTTATTTCGGTTCTGAGATGTTATTACTTTGAAATACCTGTTTTTTTTAACTGTTTCGATTAATACGCCTCACTCCTAATTCTTAGTTCGGGTTCGGGACTAATCGTAAGTCGGTAGGTGGTCCGGAGTAGAATGCACCCGCTACTAAGCCCGAAACTACGGATTTTGAGCTTAGCCGAGAAGCAATGAAGCTTAACGAGTCTCGTAGAGACGATTCAACAGTTTTTAATCCCACTAAAAAAAGCTTGAGACTACCACTTAAAATCCCTTTTCTTCCATAGATTCCGCATCTACTACAACCAGGGCACCGCAGACCGCCTGAACCACTTGACCCTGGTGAACTGGTGGGCCGGCAGCCTGTACAAGTTGCCTGTGCTCCCGCCGCCTGATAAGGTCTACACAGACTTCAAGGGCAGGGTCTTTGAAGTTCCTGTGCTGCATGTAAGTTATTAGCATTTTTTAGAAACAAGGTTAGCTTGTGAGGGTTGGGTGACAAGAGGTTCCAGACAAAAAGCCATTCTAACAGCGAATGCGAAAATATAAGGATTTATTGTGACATTTCGACTACGTTTATCAATCTCATACCTACTTTTTGACGTTTTGACAATAGTCTTCGCCACGGTGCCGCTTACATTATGTTACTTGTCTGGTCTAAGGGCCCTTTTCCTGCGATGCGTGTTCTCGCCTGCGCGCTGATCTGGTCCGCACGCGGGTTGCCCACATTCTATCTTTTCATACATGTTTTTCCTAAAATGCGGGCAGCATGCGCGCGGAATGCCAATATTTTGACCAAGCGGTGAGGCTCGCATCACGTGTTAAGGGCCCTTTTCCTGTCGTGCGTGTCGCCAGTGACTAAAAACGTGACACGATAAAACAGCACTGAAGAAACGAAGAACGCCGCCCGTATCAGGATAGCACGCACGCGGGCTGTGCGGCCTACAGCCAATCCGCGTTCCGCCCGTGTGCTCACGCATGATAGGAAAAACATGTATGAAATCATTGGATGTGGGCATACCGCATGCGGATCAGATCCACGCGCGAAACCAGAACAGACATGAAAATGGCCTTTAGTCACTGGCGACACGCACGATATTGCAGTAGGAAACGATATCTTTTTCTTGCGTGTGGCCAGGGCGTGCTATCACCGCATGCGGACCAGATCCGCGCGCGGGTGAAAACACGCATGACAGGAAAAGGTCCCTTAGAACTTTCTTAATGTGGCTTTACTTAAACACAGCTTTGGATAATTATAACATGAAAAACCGACCAAGTTCTGTACCATAAACCTTAATTTTACCCTATAACTGTCTACCTATTACGGTTCTTGAGATACAGCCCGCTGACAGACGGTTGGACGGACAGCGGAGGCTTAGTAATAGGGTTCCGTTGATTACCCTTTGGGTACGAAACCCAAAAAAAAGACATAATTGCAGACAAGAAAACGATGCCAACTATTACTTACTTTAACAAATTTCCTGCATTAGCTTTATCGTTTTACGATTCTCATAGGTATCACTATCTTACTAGACCAACAAAATTTGCTTTACATGAACATTCCTTTACTCCGAGATCCAAATATGTACTGACAATATTTTCTCAGGCACCACCGTGGCATTTCGTGAAGTACAACAATGATAACACGATTACAGTCACCGGCGGACGTGACGACAAGCTTCTTGCGCTCATTGCTAAGAAGCTCAACTTCAAGTAAGACAAAATTAAATTTACGATGTGTTTTAATTACTATGAAATTAGATATTTAATTACTATTACTAACTAACCTTTTTAAAATTACACCCCTAAATGCACACCCACACTAGCAATTACAAACGTGACATTATTGACGAGATATACCGCGTGTATCTGACATCGACGCACAAACGATTTCCATGGGTCCGGGGCATGATTCTGGACACCCTAGACTTAGAATTTTTCGTCGGCTTTTTTCTGATTTTTTTATTTTTTCAAAGGGTTTTTTTTACTTTAGACTGCTCATAATCGTTATTCTGACCTAACCCAATGAGATTTTTAATAAAAAAATAATTAAATAACTACTTTCACTAAAAAGAGCAATCTGAATAAAGCCACAAATAATATCAGCTCAGCTGAGCGGATACTTTGTAGTACTCTTAAAAAAAATCAGAAAAGAACCGACGAAAAATTCCAACACTGGGGTGTCCAGAATCATGCCCTGGACCCATGGAAATCGTTTGTGCGTCGATGTCAGATACACGCGGTATTACATTCTTAAACGAGTTTACCTTGACTCTTTCTCCTTAATTAAAGCTGGTCAGGTCCATTTTAAACTACAACAACTTACTTCAGACCTTATAGATTAAGTTTCAAAGTTTATTTTCCAGGTATAAGTACTACGATCCACCAGACAGGAGCCAGGGGTCAAGTATTTCGAGTAACGGAACTTTCAAGGGTACTCTGGGTCTGATCTGGAAACGTGTAAGTTTTCCTACAATAACTATGCAAATAAGTTATCAAAGGAATAAAGGCAAACAATACGAAATATTTAATTTACAATTCTTAGAGTATTTTTAACTTTTTGGTAAAATAAGAAGGGTTAATTTGGACCCTATCTTTTTGCTGTATCTTTACGCCTGATATTAAAGGACAAGAACAAGATTGTTATGTGTCCTTTCGTCCAAGTGAAGAAATGAAAACCTTTGATAGATACTAAAATAACATGTTACAAAACTATAATTATACGAAATACCTGTACGCGTAGTTCTTTTTTTAAATTTTGATCTGTATTATGGATAGTGTTTCAGACACTAACCCTCCTGTTTCCGCCAACTTCTGTGTTCCCTTCCACATATGACCCGTCTGCCTTCAAAGCAAGTGTGAACAGATCTTCTGGGCACGCTCGCTCCATCATAGACCTCATTCGTCGCTTTCCATTTGGCGTGATCGAGGTCAAGAGCAAGCCCATTCCGCATTAAATCAACGTTATAAAATAAATAAATAAACGTGCGAACTAGGCTACGCTACGTGTGTAGGTACTCAATATTATTTCTGGTTTGCGTAGATAGGGTAACATTGCTTTTCATCAGATTTTGATTCTGCAATGTCTATCCATATCAAGAGACGAACAGGACCTCGTCTTCTGCCACGATTCAAACTAAGAAAACTTCTCTTTCAGCAAGCGGATTTCTTCCTAGGCGATGTGACAATGACTTGGGAGCGAATGCAGGCAGTAGAATTCTCATTCATGACCCTGGCTGACTCTGGTGCTTTCCTCACTCATGCTCCGGCGAAGCTGAGTGAAACTTTAGCTATCATCAGACCTTTTCAGTGGGAGGTAGTGTTCTTGAAGATTAATTGTTTCCCTAATTTTCCTCTCTTTCGTCTTCCTACACTTATCTCCTTTGCTACCCAATTTATAGATTTGGGACAGAATCTGGAACAGATTTTGCAGGCTGCGTTTCCACCAGAGATGTGCGACGATGCGTACGAAGGATGTTACAAGAACCAATGGGATTGCTTCATTGACCTAGTCTTCATCCGCGCACATCTTTGGTGGAAACACAGCATTAAAGTTTTGGACTAATGTCTGGGCGTTTGCCTGCATCTGCATTCTGCATCTTTACATTTTTCTTTCTTCAGTTTTTATTTTTGTAGGTGTGGCCTTTAGTCTTCGCAACGCTACTAGCGACCGGTCCAGCACTCTGGATCGTGATCGCAGCTCCGTTGCTATGGCAACGACGTAAATGTGACCAACTGGGACTGTTCAGCAGCTGTTGCTGGTTCACCACTACGCTGTTCCTGAGACAATGTAAGAAACTTTATTAGTTGCCTCACTTATTGATATAGTCTTCTCAAAGAAGGTCGGTTGATGACATTGTGAAGGTCGCGGGAATCCACGGGTACAAAACTATATATATGTATAATATATATAACCAGCAGTGAACGTCTACGGGCTGAAATTATGGTGATGTTCAAAAAAATAAATCTTATCCCCGGGAAGCTTAAAACCGGCCTGGATCATTAAAATTAGTGAATGAATCAAGTAGAATGAAAACGCTGTGAAGAAATCTGAACTAACCCAGTGCAGTGGTTTGAATTCCAATGTCAAGCTGCCAACACGACTTTGTCTCTGTCATGTCTGACCTAGACGAAACCGAACGCTACTAATAAAAATAAAAAAATTAACGATGTGTTGTGTCAGGGGTGTCCTTGTCAGAAACATTAAACGGAGTGATATCTGTTAATTTTGCTAATTATGGGGATTTTTGTACTTCCTGCTAATCACCAAGATAAAAAATCTGGCCAAGTGCGAGTCGGTCTCGCGCACAGAGGGTTCCGTAGCATTATCTATAAAAACAGCCTTGTCTGTTGTATCGCAGCCCCCTTCAATAATTATTTTATTCTGTTTTTTTTTTCCTGTTTTTATAGCGGCAAGAGAAATATATCATCTGTGAATATTTCAACTGTCTAACTATCAATGTAGGTACATGAGATACGCCTGGTGACAGACGGACAGGCAGACGGACGGACAGCGGAGTCTTAGTAATTCGTTCCCGTCCTTTTGGTTACGGAACCCTGAAAAGAACGTGCGTTTTTGTGGGTTTCTATGTATGGATTAATGGAAGAGCTATATTTTTCTCTAGCATCCAGCAAAGAGCCATCCAGCACACATAAGGCTCGCCTCGTCTCAGTTCTGATCTCCCTCGGAGCGACCTACGTCATCGGTGACATGTACTCCGCCAACCTGACGAGTCTGATAGCCAAGCCGTCGAGGGAACGCCCCATTGGAACCCTACCAGCGTTGGAGGAAGCTATGAGAGACTACGGATATGAGCTGGTGGTGGAAAGCCATAGCTCTTCATTGGCTATTCTGGAAGTAAGTTCTTGAAACTGTTTTTATTGATGATGGAGGACTAATCCTCAGTTCTGTTTGTTATGCAAAATTGATTATTCACATATTTAATAATACCAGGCATTGAAGCTGGATGATTTGACACGTACTGCTAAGATGTATCCACGCCACCCTGTCAAATAAAGAAAAAAGTCAAAGAAAGAAAATGGCCTTTGTCCTGATGTGGGGCAAAACAGATTGAAAATAAAATAATATTGTAACCCCACAAGCCATAAATATTGAAATAAAATTCGTTTCTAAACGTCTTTTATAATGCGCACAGCAAAAGAGTGGAACTCTCTGCCTGTGTCTGTGTTCCCGAACGCTTACAACCCTAATCTCGTCAATGTGTCTCGTCAGTGAACAAACTTTGTCTCTGTCTAAACAAGACTAGAATCAAGAGCAAACCCATTTTTTTAAATACATTTTTTATTCCCTCAGTAGCTTTTCATATTATAAATAAACTCTCTCCCGTTAGCTTATAATTGCAGAGCATCACACTAATCATGCATTACATAAAAAAAAACTTATATGCACATAATATGTGTAATATAATATAAATAGGCTCTATTTTATACTTGTACTCATACAATTCAGATTCAATATATTCATGCTTGTTATCATTTCGTGCAAATTCGAGCGAGCGATAAGCTTTGTTATTTCAGCTTTCCGTTTTTATGCTTCATAACACGATCCTAGATCCCATGTAAATAATGCCGGATTAAAACTTCGGTGATGTTCGATAAATTTACAAATATTTCCTGTTTGCCTTTTTGAGATTGATGCTCAATTTAGCACAAAACTATTGAATGATCTGCCACGCGTTAAATTGTAGGCTGAGGTTTATGATTAATGTTTTAACGTTAAAACATTAATCATAAACCTCAGCATTCGTTAGAAAGTAGTTTCTAACGAAACAGATCAACAATTTTCTAAATATAAACAACCTCTGACTTAGACTAGAGCCAAGAAAAAAGCAAGTTATTACAGAAAACCACCATTAACTCTGAAACTGCTGAGCATACAATGTTAAAAAAAATATATAAAATTGAATTAAATTTTCCGGTAATCATAAGAAAATAACTATATTTTCTTAAGATTACCGGAAAATTAAAGTAACTAGTAAAAAATATGGTTCCTTCAGAAACTTCTATGCGCAATCCTGACTTGAATGTGGCCGGTTTTATATATTACTAGCTGTCCCCCGCGGCTTCGCTCCCGCAATTTTTTTTTTTTTTCATAAGAACCTTCTTCTGAGAATAACAAACACAACAAAAACAGAATTAGTGAAATCGGCCCAGCCGTTTGCGCGTGATGCCGGGACCAATGGAATCAGGGATTCATTTTTATATTTAAGACGACTAGCTGTCCCCTGCGGCTTCGCTCTCGCAATTTTTTTTTTCTGTCATAAGTACCTTCTCCTGAGAATAACAAACACAACAAAAATAAAATGAGTGAAATCGGCCCAGCCGTTAGCGCGTGATGTCGGGACCAAAGGAAATAGGGATTCATTTTTAGGGTTCCGTAGCCAAATGGCAAAAACGGAACCTTTATAGATTCGTCATGTCTGTCTGTCTGCCCGTCCGTCCATATGTCACAGCCACTTTTCTCCGAAACTATAAGAACTATGCTGTTGAAATTTAGTAAGTAGATGTATTCCGTGAACCGCATAAAGATTCTCACACAAAAATAGAAAAAAAAAACAATAAATTTTGGGGGTCACCATACTTAGAACTGAAACTCAAAAAAAATTTTTTCATCGTACCCATACGTGTGGGGTATCTATAAATAGGTCTTCAAAATGATATTGAGATTTCTAAGATCATTTTTTTTTAACTGAATAGTTTGCGCGACAGACACTTCCAAAGTGGTAAAATGTGTGTCCCCCCCCCCCTTAACTTCTAAAATAAGAGAATGATAAAACTAAAAAAATATATGATGTACATTACCATGTAAACTATCAGCAAAAATTGGTTTGAACGAGATATAGTAAGTAGTTTTTTTTAATACGTCATAAATCGTAAATCGCAACTTCTGCTTACGGAACCCTCAGTGCGCGAGTCCGACTCGCACTTGGCCGGTTTTATATATATGATTTATTAGGCTAACCAACAATTGTTAACACTAAAAATATAACAAGACATACTTAACTTAAAATTGTATGGTGTAGTGTCACAATTTTTACAGGTAAGCACCATAAGAGGTCCCAAAAGGACATATTATATTAGGTCAAGGTATGCGACATTTTACCAATTGACACCAATTTACTCTTTGTTATTTATATTTTTCTACACTTCTATACTTTCAGAATCACTAAGGTAAAGTGACTGAAGTAAGGTATTTGTCACAGAATGGCACCGGCGTATACGGCCGCCTCGCGAATCTGATGCGGCGCCAGCGAATACAACGCGTGCGCAACATAGAGGTGGGCGTACGACTAGTGCTGTCCCACAAGAGAGTTGCTGTGCTGGGCGGTAGAGAGACGCTGTATTATGATACTGAGAGATTCGGTATGTACTGCTAGAATTATTAAGCGAGTACAACTCGCAACATACAGGTGGGCGTACGACTAGTGCTGTCCCACAAGAGAGTTGCTGTGCTGGGCGGTAGAAGGACGCTATATTATGATACTCTTGTCTCGTCTCGTCTCGTCTCAGAATATACTTTAAAACACACACAATGATCTACTTGGGCAATAAAATGTTGGGCGTCGGGAGTCACAGGGCGATTACAGGCCACCGTAGGTGTGGGTCTACCGACGACGAGCGTTGGGTGGCTTACCGTCCGATCAGAACTACGGCCAGAACCCAGGCGCGTTGTGTTCCACGCACGCCTCAAAGAGATGTCGGCATAAAAGACGGGGCTCGCTGGGGGCAGTGCCTGCCGGGCTTGCGGAATTTGTTCGACAGAGTGACGCAGTCCTGGAACGCAAAAGGCATTATGAGGAAGTCGGATGAGTTTTAGTCAGTAAGAGTCTGACACTCCCTTTTGCTCCGCCCAGAGAGGGAGGAATCTTTTGGTGATTTCCCATCATAAAAAAGTGATAAAACACCTATCACTACATATTATAAAACAAAGGCTTCCGCCGTGTTTGTATGCCTGTCAGTTCGCGATAAAATCGAAAACTATTGCGCCGATTTTCATGCTGTTTTCTCCAATGGATAGAGTGGTTCTCGTGGAAGGTTTTAGTATACAAGTGCAAGTCGGACTCGCGCACGAATTGTTCCGTACCAATATCTATAAAAACGCCAAAAAATCAAGTTTGTTGTATGGGAGCCCCCTTAAATATTTATTTAATTCTATTTTTTATTATGTGTTGTTTTAGCGGCAACAGAAATACATCTCATATGAAAATTTCAACTGTCTAGCTATCGCGGTTCTTGGGATACACTCTGGTGACAGACAGACAGACAGACAACGAAGTCTTAGTAATAGGGTCCCGTTTTTACCCTTTGGGTACGGAACCCTAATAAATGGCCAAGCGGGCGAAACCGCGACTTAAGCTAGTCTAAAATAAATTGTGTATACTCGTAAATCCAACCTTCGAATTTCCGTAATTTGTGGTTGACAACGATCCCAAAATTCAGTCGAAAGAAAGTTGAAAACAAAGTTTGGTTTCAGGGTCCCACAACTTTCACTTGAGTGAAAAACTGTACACACGATACTCGGCGATCGCTTTACAAGTCGGATGTCCTTATCTGGAAACTTTTAACAAAGTGTAAGTATAAAAAATACATAATATTTGAAGAGTGAAAAATCTGGTCAAAAGTTTTGTGTTAAATTAGATTGTTTTGAGGAAATTGTGTGAATTTACAACTCTGATGCACCTCAGAGTATGAAGATGTCTATGTGTTACCAAGGCTGATTCTAGGTATAGGCAACTGTCGTATTATTCATAACTGTAATCTTAAGATTGCTACACATTTACCCTTGAGTTGGTTAAGAAACACTGACACTAGGGTATGGTCTAACGACCCTACGTTAGACCCATACGATAAAAAGAAGAAGAATAGCCAGCAAAATCGGAAATATATATAATACACTCTTTCGTTATGGGCACACCCAACGCAGTTTTAGTATATTCTGTGCTATCCTGATATATAAAACTCTTCCATTACTGAGTGAATAAGTGACTGACACACAGCCGAATCTACTAGTCATGGAAACCTGTAAACTGGTTGTTCCTATAATAAAAGTATTGTTTTTCTTTTCTTTTTATTTCGTTTTTGTCTTTTTATTATTTATTTATCTGACTATGTAGGTCAATCTTTCAACGTCAACACTTGCTTGAGTGTGTTATTTGTTTTATAGTATCATAGTGTGCTAGCTGTTATTTTTTTGTTTTGTGTCATGTATTAATTACTTTGCGTTCTACTCATTGTCTAAATTCTAGTTCCTAAAACGTAACAGACAGATGTGTTGCTGGGGAGTTTATTAGCCACTTCTTCTCCACAGCTAAAACACTAGGAAGTGGTGACGGGCGGGCGTTTTGGGGGACTGTCTTTTGTAGAACTTGACGTTCAAAAAGTGCTGGCTCTCAGCCTTATTTAAATAAATGACTTTTGAATTGAATTGAACTTGGACAGTGTAGGGTAGCACTAAGAGAGGATGTCCCGAAATTCCTTCCGTATCGGATAAAAACGGGGATATGCACGGATGAAGTCACCGGCAAAAGCTAGATAGTATCATAAAGTTTGTGATTGGTACTGTTGTGTGTGTCCATATCGAGTCAGCATTCCTATGAATAAAATATCTTACTTAATAAATATAATGGATAAAGTGAGAAATGACTACATTAGAGGTAGTTTAAAAGTGGCGCCAGTGACGGAAAAGTTAAAAGGGAATCGCTTGTCTTGGTATGGTCATGTGAAGAGGAGGGAGGAAACGCATTTAAAAAGAAAGAAAGAAAGAAAGAAAGAAAGAAAGAAAAATGTTTATTTGGGACTCGCACAAAACAGACAGAAGCAAAATAACAAAATACAGATAATAACATGAAATTGATCTGTGCGAGGCCAAAAAGGTCCCTATCTCAGCATATGCTGCGATATCTAAATAAATAAATAACACAGCGCTGGTATTACGATAGGGCCTGTGATGCCACGGACGCCCTTACGTAGCACATACTAAATATAAATATGTTAAATTAATAAAAATAAATAAAAAATGATTAAGAATTGTAAAATAAACACTAAAATACACATATTTAATAAAATAACATAATAATATCGACCAACGCTCAAAGGCCCGATGCTCCAATTTCATTTGTAAATGTCACAAATGACGGAACGGGCGAGCGCACTTTGAGTGTCGTGGTCAGCCGTCAGTGTCAGGTTGTCTTTGGTTGTCTTTTTGCTGGAGAACAATAGTAAGTAGTTTTTTTTTTTTTTTCGTTGGTAGTGGTGAAGGCTAAACACGTGCTTTTGTCAGTGCTACGAATATTTTCGATTTTTGTGAAAAAGAGTAATGAACACAAATGTGGATGGATGCAGAGGGAGAGGAAGGCCAAAGAAAAGATGGATGGATTGTGTGACAAGCGATATGAAAGAAAAAGGCAGTTAGTGAAAGTTTGACGGCTGATAGGGCAGAGTGGAAGAAAAAAACGTGTTGCGCCGACCCCAAGTAACATGGTATAAGGGTAGGAAGATGATGACTTAACTCCGTTGTTTCAGGGTCATGACCCTATTCGAAGCGGGCATCATAGCTAAGATGACGACGGATGAGTATAAAAATCTGCCAGAACAGGCCAGAAGGTCAGACCCGGTCACTGAGAGTGACAAACAGGGTGGTGAAGTTATGGGGGAGTCTACTGCCACCTCATCGCAAGCTGTACGTATTTTTAACCGGTTGTGCTCGGAGTGGAACCACTGATTGGTTCCACTCGGCGCACTGATATAAATCGTAATTACATAGAAATAAAGTATAAAATCAATTGCGTCAAGTGGAACCTTTGGTTCTACCGCCGTCTCTAACCGGTTAAACTAGTTGCCGCCCGCGGCTCCACCCGTATCAATGTCGAAAATAATCCCATATTCCCATGGGAACATAATCCCGGGATAAAATACTTTGTTTTATTCCAGACTATAATCTATACTAATATTATAAAGAGGTAACATTTGTTTGTAAGTTTGTATGTAGGGGGTAATCTCAGGAACTACTGGTCCGATTTGAAAAATTCTTTCAGTATTATATAGCCCATTTATCGAGGAAGGCTATAGGCTATATATCATCACGCTAAGACTAAATGGTGTGACGCAGACGAAGTTGCGTGAGTCAGCTAGTCTATTATAATCGCGATTGAGTAACAAATATCTATCATAATAATACAATAAAAATAGTACAGATCAGGTCTGTTTGTTACATTTTCAAGCTTAAAAAACTTAATAAATGGATGAATTTTAGCACAGAGATGGATTGAACCCCGTAGAGAGACATAGGAACGTTTTTAAGAAGAGAGTATGTTCATCTCAGACGTTCACGCGAGCTAAACTAGTATATTAAGGCTGCATTTCCACCAGAGATATGCGAGGATCCGTAGCGACGGATAGCTTGCGTCGAGCGAGGCGTATCCTCGCACATCTCTGGTGGCGCATCCTCGCTCATCTCTGGTGGCGCAGCCTAATGATGTCACATTATCTTCAATTCTGTCTTAATTTCTTAATTTAAAGGTGATCTTTAAATAACCTCCAGAGGTTCTAAACAATAAGTTTAGAATTGTAGTTGATTTATCATCAAAGTTTGTGTTTGCAGCCACAAGGGGAATCCACGAAAGGGTTGCAACCCGTCTCCTTGAGGATGTTGAGGGGCGCTTTCTGTTTGCTCGGCATCGGACATCTGTTAGCAGGTAGAATTTAGATGAATGTGAATTTAGTAAGCTTTTTAGATATGTCACCGGAAAATGACAAACACTGTAAGATTATAAAATATCGCGTGAAATTGTAAACTATTTTTTTCTAAATAAGACACGGATGGATTGGAAACGGTTGAATTTGAATGGGATATTTATTTATTTATTTATATATACTTTATTGTACACCAAATTTAAAATACGTAGGTACAGAAAATCTTAAACTAAAAACATACAATTGGCGGCCTTATCGCATTCCGCGATCTCTTCCAAGCAACCTGGAATGGAAAGTGATAGCCTGAACAAGAAAATGGTTGCACTTGGTGCAAGTATGACGTAACATACAAAAACAAAACAATCAGAAATACAGCATTACAATATAACTACTACAATAAATACATAAATACATATATTTTTACAAAACGATTTTTTCCTAATATATCGATAAAATATACTCTAATCAAGATTTGTTACAGTCTCCCACTTTCCGGTGACAGATACAACTTGTTCAAAAAGGCTTAGGTGAATAGGTAATTGTTGATTTAACCTACATTTATTTTTCTCCACAATATTTAACAGTAACAGTTACATATTTTTAAATGAGTGTGTGAGAAATTATCAAACAGGCTAGGTATATGAAAATATGTATTTAGAGTACGTATCATTTCCCACAGTATATAAATATATGATCACTGTTATCATTTGTTACATAAAAAAAAATATTCAGTTGCAGCAACTTTTAGTTTCAACCATTTCATATATAAATTAATCCCCAAATCAGTTTTTAATGGAAAATATCCAACGCTTAGTCACCTATAATATAATACAGGTTGTGCCTAAAAACAAGTCTAAACTAATGAATATTCTAGCTCCAATACTGAATTAATCACATGAAATGAGACTAAATCTGTGTGATTCAATAGACTTTGAGAAAGGCGTCGTACTTTCTTTCAAACTGCATTCACAAACCATCCTGTACATTCGCCAGCTATTTTCAAACCCTAACATCTATAGCACTAACATCAATCTGCTTTCCAGCAATATCTCTAGCAGTAGAGATCCAGCTCCACCGCCGTTCTAAGCGGCGCCGTGATCCACCTCCGAACGAGCACAGAAAGGCACAGAAACTGCTGGTGCTTGGCAAGTCGGTCATGCTGTTTAAACGAGGCTGCAAGAGGGTGTGTGATACTGTGTATACTGGCATTGATAAGGCGCTGGGTCCGGAGGTTAAGGAGTAGTTTATAATTAAGTAGTAGAAAGTAGGGAGTGATCTTTGTGAGCGATGATCGCAACAATACGCGATCATTAGACATCGCCCTAACTGGCTAATGATCGTGCGAGTTAATAAAGCGATTTCGTCGCGTAATGATTCCTGTGCTCGCGCGATGATTTGCAAGCTTCGATTAGAAGACTATAGAAATGTTTGTGTTTAATCTCGTCGTCAAATAAATACAAAATCCTTTATTTAAAATACACCAGTTTACAGGCACTTTTCAATAGTCAAAGTCTGTCAGTCAAATAGATGAATCTAATTCTGCCGCGCTATCGACAAGAGCACCAAGTTGTTCTGCAAAACTCACTCACACAAACAAAACACACTCACCAACCCTATGTCCAGCGCGGCAGTTGCACGTTTCAAAGAGTAGATCCTATGGAGAAGAACGAGCAAGAAACTCCATGGACACTCTTTTAAAGCAGTTATACAGGGAAATTGAAAAAATACCCGAAACCTCTTAGGCAGTGAAAGTACACATGATTATAAGCAACTTTTGTTTTGGTAAAACTCCGAAATCTCGAAAAAAATATCAGCTGTTTCATACATTTTCATTGGCTAAATACTGCATTTTGTATGAAACAGCTGATATTTTTTTCGAGATTTCGGAGTTTTACCAAAACAAAAGTTGCTTATAATCATGTGTACTTTCACTGCCTAAGAGGTTTCGGGTATTTTTTCAATTTCCCTGTATAGTGTTTCCAAAATCATGGTTTTATTCGTTGAATGAGTCTTGTTACCAAAATCGCGTAAGTTAGTTAGAACAACGCCTTATTTCGACAAACACAACGCGTGATGTCGTGCCTTCAGAGGGCGACTTCTGGTTTTGCTGAACACGATCTTTTCGGTCGTGTATTTGCGCGATGATCGCTTTTTAAGACGCCTCAAGCGGTGGCTGAGTGATTGACTGTTGCGCTGCGTGTCACGGGTTCGATTCCCGCACGCAACAAATATTTCGATGGCCTACAGATTGTTTTTCATAGTCTGGCTATCTGTGTATGTGGGTTTATGCGTTTGTAGACGCACGCTACGAGAGAAAAAAAAACATTAGTAGAGATAAGTACATTAGCAGATATTGTAATTAGTTCAAGCGAACACACTAATGCACATTGTTTTGTAACAAGTAGCAGTAAGTTGCAACAATATACTCAGTAACTCACTAATCAGTGTCATAAATTGGTTCAGCTAACTTCGTCGAAGTTTGCTCGCAGCATAATCCTATAATCACATCGCTTAGAAGATGATATGTAACGTAGAAGCTAGTCAGTCCGCATAAGCCTTTGGTAGTTTATACTTTCGCAAATTATGCACATGTTGATATACTTAGGTGGCTTTTAATAGCATTTCTGGGAGGTTTAGCCGTGTAAGCTCTGCATGACAAGATGTTATGTTTATAGTATACATCTACTACGTAGTTAGCTAAATCTGTATGTTCCCACCATCTTTAGTCTCAAATAAACAGTCTTGAAGCAAACACGCATTTTAAATAACCAAATTCCTGCTAAGCAACTTTATCCTAAACTAGCTGACCCGCGCAACTTCGTCTACGTCACATTTACCATGAATACTCCGCTCCTTTTTGTCTTAGCGTGATGATATACAGGGAAATTGAAAAAATACCCGAAACCTCTTAGGCAGTGAAAGTACACATGATTATAAGCAACTTTTGTTTTGGTAAAACTCCGAAATCTCGAAAAAAATATCAGCTGTTTCATACATTTTCATTGGCTAAATACTGCATTTTGTATGAAACAGCTGATATTTTTTCGAGATTTCGGAGTTTTACCAAAACAAAAGTTGCTTATAATCATGTGTACTTTCACTGCCTAAGAGATTTCGGGTATTTTTTCAATTTCCCTGTATAGCTTATAGCCTTCCTCGATAAATGGGCTATCTAACACTGAAACAATTTTACAGTGATAGATAGCCCATTTATTATTAACATAAATTGGTTCAGCTAACTTCGTCGAAGTTTGCTCGCAGCATAATCCTATAATCACATCGCTTAGAAGATGATATGTAACGTAGAAGCTAGTCAGTCCGCATAAGCCTTTGGTAGTTTATACTTTCGCAAATTATGCACATGTTGAAATACTTAGGTGGCTTTTAATAGCATTTCTGGGAGGTTTAGCCGCGTAAGCTCTGCATGACAAGATGTTATGTTTATAGTATACATCTACTACGTAGTTAGCTAAATCTGTATGTTCCCACCACCTTTAGTCTCAAATAAACAGTCTTGAAGCAAACACGCATTTTAAATAACCAAATTCCTGCTAAGCAACTTTATCCTAAACTAGCTGACCCGCGCAACTTCGTCTACGTCACATTTACCATGAATACTCCGCTCCTTTTTGTCTTAGCGTGTAGCTTATAGCCTTCCTCGATAAATGGGCTATCTAACACTGAAATAATTTTTCAGTGTTAGATAGCCCATTTATTATTTATTAATTAATTATACAGTGTTAGATAGTCAATCGGACCAGTAGTTCCTGAGATTAAGGTGTATAAGGAAGTATAACAATCGGCACTGTCCATTAGTCGGTGTGACGACTGCAATGACGCTTCCTGTTATGGTTCGGCAGTCAATGCCATGGAGAATATAACCAGTAGAGAGCGTATAGGCCTATTTCTTCTCAGTACGCGACTCACTACAGCGGGTAACAGAATAAACGCAATACTTCTTAAGAGGTCATTGGTCATTGTAGTCGTCTTTTTTATCAACTTTCGCTACGGGACCAACAATGAAATCGCAAATGTGCACAAACCTCGACACAATGCACTAAACAAGCTTTTCCCATACAAAAAATTGTTCATGTTGATGATAACAATAACCATGTTGATATTTATAGTGTTGGGTAACTCAGCACATGTGCTAGCACAGTTGTAGCTACTCACTTGGCTAAAAAGAGTCACTCACTCTTTTTATTTTGATGTGCTAGCACACACCACAGATTAGCTTCACCACAGAACATTTTTACGTGTTGTGAGTTTTTAAAAACGAACGAGTCACTCACTCTTTTGCCTCGCCATTTGAAATCTTTTCAATCGAAACTATAATCAAATTTCTGTTTCATTGTAACGTAATAAAGCCGAATTTCCAGTAATGAAATCTCTCAGCGACTCCGTCCGATCATTGCCGAAATGCCGATTCGTGAGGGAGCGAGCGAGACAGAACAGCGGTGAGCCGGTCAGCCGGCGAACACACACGATTTGACACGAGTGTCTGTGCTCAACTGTGCTGTGCGAGTCTCCACGCCTCGCGGGCTCGCGGCCCTCAGCCTCGCCTCAATTGTGCTAGCACAGTGTGCTAGCACACTTGAGAAAAAGAGTGCCTCGCACGATACTCTTTAAAAATGTGTGTGCTACCCAACTCTAGATATTTACTCAGTTAATAAGTTTCTATATAGGTATTGTTACATAATGTATACTAGCTGATGCCCGCGGCTTCGCCTTCGCTAGACTTTATGTGCTACTAGCTGACCCACGCAACTTCGTTTGCGTCACATTTTCTATTAATGCTCCGCTCCTATTTGTCTTAGCATGATGATATATAGCCTATAACCTTCCTCGATAAATGGGCTATTTAACACTGAAAGAATTTTTCAAATCGGACCCGCAGTTCCTGAGATTACCCCCTACATACAAACTTACAAACATACAAACTTACAAACAAATTTTACCTCTTTATAATATTAGACCTTCCTCGAGAACCACTCTATCCATTGGTGAAAACAGCATAAAAATTGGTGCAGTAGTTTTTGATATTATTGCTAACAGACTGACTGACAGACAGACAGACGCGGCGTTGGACTTTGTTTTAGTTATAGTGATAGTGATAGAAACTTATATCCACGACAATGCTGAGTAAATCAAATACTAATAATGCAACGCCTGTGCAACAAAGGCAAAGTTTATTTCCCTTGTAACACACGTCTTTCAGGTAGTCAAAACACAAACTTCGCCCGACTCCGTACAAAATATTGCAATTTTGTTGAAATTTCAGCTACATACTCATCAAGACGCTCTGTGTCTGCACAAGACAGCTTCCTCATTAAATTAGAGAAGTGAGAGCTCGCTAACGAAGTCATTATGATGGACAAGTAGGGGGAGAAGGTACAGTCGATTCAATCTTGTAATTGGCTACTTTTTCACCGAATTTAATGATTAGGAAACGCTACGTTTAGTTTTAAATTGAGTTATTGTTTTTTTTTTTACTTGATATGGGTTTGCTCTTGACTCTAATCTTGCTCAGAGATGACAGAGACAAAATCTATGATGGAGCGAGCTTACCCAGAAGTAGCCTGTTCACTCTAACTTTGCAAAGATTAGGGTTGTAAGCATTCGGAAACACAGACGCAGGCAAAGAGTTCCCGCAAGAGACACCGTGGCTCCGGAACACAAAGGGCAATGAAGGAACATGGATGGGTTTTCGATATCCCATCCCTAAAAAAAGGAAAGAGTTCCACTCCTTTGCTGTGCGCATTATGAAAGACGCTTGGATAAAAAAAAATATAAAAAATCATCACCATCGTCTGCCTAGCCTTTTCCCAACTATATCCTGGTTGGCTTCCAGACAATCAGCTGAATACCAGTATTTTACGTGGAGCGGTTGCCATTTCATGGCAAGACTCGAGTCAGTTACTAGCTTCGGATAGCACGTTAAGCCGTTTGTCCCGGCTGTCATTTGTAGATCTTTGGCAGTCGTTACAGATTGTCAGAAGTTAGTAAAATCTGACTCCAGTCTGGCCAAGAAGTGCTGTTTATACCCATTTAATGGGTTGAAGAGGTCTGGTAGCCAGCCGCTCCACGTAAAATACTGGTATTCAGCTGAATTCGGTTTATTGGAAGCCTAACCCAATTTTGTTGTAAAAAAGCTAGGCAAATGATGATGAATGTTTAGTTTATTTGTTAAATTTAGTAGGATTTTTAAATAATTATAATTTAAATCTTATCTTACTCAATAACTTACATAGTATGTTTCGCTATATGGCAGACCATGTAATCATGATGGTTGGAGTGAAACACCTAGAGTGCTTCAGGAGGCCTACTTTCTGTCTTTTCTGCATTGTGTTGTACGTCAAGGGAGCAGACGAAGACCTCACGTCTGGCATACGTCAAACATGATATTTTTATAATTTGATGATCCGAACCTCTGCATGGAAAAACGGAACCCTATAAGATCACTCGGTTGACTGTCCGTCCATATTTCACAGGCAATTTTCTCCGAATCTACTGGCCCGGTTCTTTGAAATTTGTTCCACATGTGAACCTTTATGAATCTAACACGAACGCGTTACGTAAATAAATACATTTTGAGCATGGGGTCAGTTTTAGAGAACATCCTAGAAAACTTAATTAAAGTATTTCGAACTGCATCGTGTGACATAATTATCAAGGGCTTATCATTATATCAGGCTTATTTTAAAGGTTTCATTTTTATTTCATAGTTGTATAATAATTCGTTTTGAAGTTATTTAAGAAGTTAACCCTTGAGAGGGCGCGCTATGAGCAATTTACTCACACAAAAATTTAAAGAAAAAACTTTTCGTGACACTGACGCCCTAACGTCTCAAGCGCCTAGGTAGCTTCCTAACTATTCATCCCCTCGCCCCTGATGCAACTGTGTTTGTGGAGCCCGCGTAACATCGTGCGGTAATTTGCTCATCACGCGCCCATCCGTGTAAGTATTTATTTTTCTAATAAAATAGTATTATTGTATTTTCTAGAATATATTATTTTAGTTATTTATATTATATTGGTTACTTATTACGTAAATACTCTATAGTAATGTTTAAATATGTTTTATTTTTAGCTATAACAATTTGTAAAATGGGCGATCGACGTAAATTCCTAAGAGAAGTAGCGCTCGAGCTGGTAAAACAGCATATTTCACGCCGGATTTGCATGGAGAACATAACGTCAGATCTCAAGTTTCTAATGACCGGCTCCTAGACCTATAGAAGACCCTAGGCCAAGTGGATTCTGTTCAATATGCCCTAGACGTAAGAAGACGGTCCAAAAAAGCTTGCACTTTATGCAAGCAATTACTCTGCACCGAACATTATCACTTAGATATTTATGTTCAATGTGTTTCTAGACGCACACTCGTATAGATCTTATGGAAGACTAATTTTTTAAGTTTTTTTGTTATGTAATATTTTTTTATTGTGATTTATATGAAGACTGTCAAAATTAGAAAATAAAAATAAGTTGATTTGTTGTTTGTTTTAGAAGTTGCATTTATGTTTCATAGTTTTAATTAAATTACTTATTTTCTTACTTATTAAACCTTGTTTTATTTATATAAATCCATTATAAGTCAATAGGTACTTTATAAGTAGAAATATGAGCAATTAAAGTAGTGTGAGTAATTTGCTCGCGCGCGCCTCTCCGTCTAACTAGCTGAGGGGCACCTTCTCAAGGGTTAAATGTAAATGACTATTTTCCTCCCCTTATCTCCAGAACTACTGAGCCTAAACTTAAAAAAAAACAATGCAGATGAAAAAGTAACCTAGTGTTAAAGTAACTAAAATGAATAAAGTTACTAAAATGAGATTTGTTAGGAATCCTTTACGTACCTACGAGTCCGACTCGCACTTACCAGATTTAAACAAAAAAAAACACCCTTGCTTATAAAAAACAAACAGGCTCCTTCTGGGTAAGCTCGCTCCATCGTAGACTTTGTCTCTGTCATCTCTGACTAAGACTAAAGTCAAGAGCAAACCCATCGCAAATTAAAAAAAATATTGATAGGAATTATAGTGAAAACCAGATCATCACTATCATATCAGCCACAAGACTCAGAGATGACAGACACAAAGTCTACGTTTGTCTCTGTCATCTCTGACCAAGACGACAGTCAAGAGCAAACCCATCTCAAATTAAAAAAAAATACAGGGAATTGTAGTGTAAACCAGATCATCACTATCATATCAGCCACAAGACTCAGAGATGACAGACACAAAGTCTACGTTTGTCTCTGTCATCTCTGACCAAGACGACAGTCAAGAGCAAACCCATCTCAAATTAAAAAAAAATACAGGGAATTGTAGTGTAAACCAGATCATCACTATCATATCAGCCACAAGACTCAGAGATGACAGACACAAAGTCTACGTTTGTCTCTGTCATCTCTGACCAAGACGACAGTCAAGAGCAAACCCATCTCAAATTAAAAAAAAATACAGGGAATTGTAGTGTAAACCAGATCATCACTATCATATCAGCCACAAGACTCAGAGATAACAGAGACAAAGTCTACGTTTGTCTCTGTCATCTCTGACCAAGACGAAAGTCAAGAGCAACCCATCTCAAATAAAAAAAAAATACAGGGAATTATAGTGTAAACCAGATCATCACTATCATTATCAGCCACAAGACTCAGAGATGACAGAGACAAAGTCTACGTTTGTCTCTGTCATCTCTGACCAAGACGAAAGTCAAGAGCAAACCCATCTCAAATTAAAACAAAATTACAAGGAATTGTAGTGTAAACCAGATCATCACTATCATATCAGCCACAAGACTCAGAGATGACAGAGACAAAGTGTACGTTTGTCTCTGTCATCTCTGACAAGACGAAAGTCAAGAGCAAACCCATCTGAAATGAAAAAAAAAATATTGACAGGGAATTGTAGTGAAAACCAGATCATCACTATCATATCAGCCACAAGACTCAGAGATGACAGACACAAAGTCTACGTTTGTCTCTGTCATCTCTGACCAAGACGAAAGTCAAGAGCAACCCATCTCAAATAAAAAAAAAATACAGGGAATTATAGTGTAAACCAGATCATCACTATCATTATCAGCCACAAGACTCAGAGATGACAGAGACAAAGTCTACGATTGTCTCTGACATCTCTGACCAAGACGAAAGTCAAGAGCAAACCCATCTGAAATGAAAAAAAAAATATTGACAGGGAATTGTAGTGAAAACCAGATCATCACTATCATATAAGCCAGAAGACGTCCGCTGCTGGACAAAGGCTTTCCCCCAATCATCAGTCCACCTTGTGGGAGGCCTTCCAACGTTGCATTTTCCGAGAGAACTTTTCGGCCCCATCCACCATCTGTTCCGGGACCAATGCGCCCTGCCGACTGCCACTTTAGTTTGGCGATTCTTCGGGCTATATTGTTTTAAACTTTCACGGTCACTTACATTAGAATAGTTAGGCTAAGAACTCACGGAGCGATTTTCACCCGCGACCGCCGCGGTTGCGGGCCCGCAGCTTCTGTAGTAAGCAGATATATATGTTAAAAATTAAAGCCCAACTCACGACGCGATTTACGCCCGCGGTTTCTACAGAAGCTGCGGGCCCGCAACCGCGGCAGTCGCGGGTGAAAATCGCTCCGTGAGTTCTTAGCCTGAATAACGGGATTGCTACCATGTGCCTTTTTATTTGCGAGTTTCCGATATTTCGGCACTGTTGCAAGCGCCATGATCACGGAGTAACTCGCAAATAAAAAGGTACATGGTAGCAATCCCGTTATTAAATATTCTTCGGGCTATGTCGGTAACCTTGGTTCTCTTGCGGATATCAGTATTCCTGATTCGACCACGCAAGGAAACTCCAAACTCCAAGCATTGCCCTCTCCATTGGCCTTTGAGTGATATAATACCAGATAGGGTTGTGGTCATTTCCTTAGGAACTATGGGAACCCGATTACTAAGCCTCCATTGGCTTTACGTCTTTTATCATGTAACTAGCTGACCCGCGCGACTTCGTCTGCCTCACATTTTCCATTACTACTCCGCTCCTATTTGTCTTAGCGTGATGATATATAGCCTATAACCTTCCTCGATAAATGGGCTATCTAACAAATATTAGAATTTTTCAAATCGGAGCAGTAGTTCCTGAGATTAGCGCGTTCAACCAAACAAACAAACAAACAAACTCTTCTGCTTTATAATATGATAGTATAGATATAGGATGAACTGCAATAGTTAGACAGTTGTTACCCAGTGGATATTTCTTGGCTGAGCCCCATCCTTGTATCCACCAATACTAACACCAGTGCAAAAATTACATAATTATAACACAGAATCGTGACCCGACCGCTGTGACCCACTTAATGAAAACAAACACCGTGTTTTAAACAAAAAACTTGCTCGTACGTGAATCCAGCTCTTTGTTAGCTGCATACAGAAATAAAATCAAAAATTCCTGCAGTCAGCATTCAAAGGGGCTTCACTTTGTAGGGTGGAGCTGCTAGTTCTCGGCTATGTTGATTATTTCAGCTGGACTGTTGGTTCTTTTGATCAGTTCTAAGCAGTTGACTTATTTGTTGATGTCACCGGAAAATCAAACACCGCAAGATTTCAAAATATCGCATGAAATTGTAAACTATACGCACAAAACGTTTGGGAATACATTCATTGTGCGTACAGCTAAGGAGTGGAATTCCCTGCAGGAGTCTGTGTTTCCTGATAGCTACAACCTGGGAGTCTTTAAGTCAAGAGTGAATAAGTTACTTCTAAGCAAGCGTGCTCCACCTTAGACCGCATCGTCGCTTAACAACAGGTTAGATAGCGGTCAAACGTAAATACTTTTAGCTAAATAAGACACGGATGTATTGGCAACTATTGAATTTGGATGGGATATACTATATACATAATAATACGACTTTTTCATAATATTTCGAGAAATTATAATCTAATCAAGATTTATTACAATTCTTACAGAGTCTGCCAATTTCCGGTGACATAGATATTGCATAAGATGGTACTGTTGCAGCGCCTGATTATCACAGCATGGCAGCAACTCACTTAATGAGCAATTACCACCAATTGTAATGGCGTGGCTAAATAATAACAGCCGCACAGGTCGATCTTCAAGGTTAAGCAACGCTTGTCGAGGTTGGTCTATGGATGGGTGACCATCTTAACATACCGAGTTTCCTCCGTGCCTTGGAAAGCCCGTTAAGCCGTTGGTCCCGGCTGTCATTTGGAAATCTTTGGCAGTCGTTACGGATAGTCAGAAGCCAGAAAATCTGACATCAGTCTTGCCAAGGATTACCGTGTTACCCAGTTAATGGGTTGTGGGGGTCTGGTAGGCAGCCGCTCCACGTAAAATACTGCTAATCTGCTGAATCCGGTTTGACTGGAAGCCGACCCCAATATAGTTGGGAAAAGGCTAGGCAGATGATGTAATGAGTACCACTTGGGCCGAGTACTCAACACTAATATACTTAGTAATTATTTATTGACCTGACTATTCCTGCAGTTATTCATTCAGAAAATCCCTTAAATTCCCGCACAGCTACTAATTATTTGTGATGAATATGGTGGTATTTTTTCCACTTTAGGTTAAATTAAAAGCATATTTCTTAAAGGTTCAATAGGGAATATGCACGCGATTTTTTTTATTTATAAAATGAATTACTTATAAGCTCCAGTAAACACTCTAGAAAATATTTTTTAAATATCTTCATCAGCGATGAAGTTATAACGCTTCAAAGATTACTTTTAGAACGAGAAATCCGACATGGAATTTGACGTCACATTACGTGACGTCTAGTCTATACATCTGCCATAGAAAACAGCGTTTTCGCGAGAGGGACAGATATATTTGTTTAAAATTATTATATCTCGTTTGTTTTTCGAGCAATTTTGATTCTATTTCCACTGTTATTAATATATTTTTGTATATTTTTAGATAAAGTGTTTAGATAGTAAATACTTTTTTTATGCATATTCCCTATTGTATACAATAAGGGTGCTAAAATCTGCTGGCTACGAGAAACTTAGGATCGATCGATAAGGCAATGCTTTGAGGAGGGCTAAGTCCTGCAGTGGATGAAGGTGACATGTAGTGGTACTTTTTCATAACTGTTTAATTCCATAGTTGTGCTTACCCACACTTCAAATGGACATTGTAAAGTTTATTCTCTAACCTACCCGGGAAAAAAACACTAAACCTAACCGTAGCCGTTTAAAAAGGAGCATTCCATTAAGAATTTAAATGTTGACTTAATTGTGCTCATCACAATAATTAAGTAAATTACTGGCACTTTAACTTTAACAGCTTTGTTTTTATTTTAGAACGTTTTATACAATTAGATTCGTGAAAGGTCGTCTGTTTCCAGATATTCGTACCTTTTTTTAAGGATGTTAAATCATCAAATGACTTCTTCAGCTCTGAGCTGAGCGGAGGGAGTTTCAGACTCTTACTGACTTAAACCCATCCGTGTTCCTCACGTGAACTGCAATGGGAACCAAGTTTTAGGCATGATGGCACGGTCAATGAACGTAAGGAAAATCTAGGCAAGTATGTATATACATGCAGGAAAAGATCAGCGTTTGGCGCAGATCAGTGGAAATTTGGGTCTTTCTTACTCTTCCGATGTTATTTTCTTATTTATCTCATACGGGATTCAAGATAGTTAAATCATGCTGATTTAAAACCACTGCAAATTCTGATTCTCAGGATTTGCAGTGGTTTTTAAATAGTACTTATGATGACTACAAAAAATATTTACAGCTCATTGAAATAAATATAATATTGTGGCTGAAAACAAGCCTGTTCACCCTACATGTTTTTCATTCAGCTTTGTCTATTGAAGCCCCGAAAACGGGATGTTACGTCAAAAACTTACAAACAAAAATTCGTATTTTCTGCATAAAAGGCTCTGTTGTTTTTGTAAAAGCAACAGCCATCAGTCAGTTCAGTCATTGCATCGGGCTTGAAACCGGGATATTTTATGAATAAACGTATCGTAACTCTCATTTAGGCGGACTATGTTAATATGAGATCTAACGACGACACGGCGACACGGTTGGCGCAGTGGTTGAGCGATTGACTGCTGCGCTGCGTGTCGCGGGTTCGATTCCCGCACGGAACAAATATTTTATGGCCTAAAGATAGTTGTTGCGGGTCTGGCTGTTTGTGTAGGTATGTGTATTTATATGTTTGTAAACGCACCCACGATACCGGAAACATTCCTAATGTGGGGCAACGTTTTTTTTTTTAAGTAAAGTCTGTAAGTAATATAACTTTTTCACGAAACGAGCATAGTTTTAATTGAAATTTTAATCTAGTCTATTCATTTGTTTTTTTTTTTGTTTGTGTTGTTGGTTCATTATTATATTCACTATGTGGAATAGAAATGTAGTGGGAGTGCCTTCCGGCACAACTGCAATGGTATTTTTCTTTTGCGAGTTAAATAACTCTACTTGTATTTTTTTCTAAGCTTTCCGCCCTACTTTGTTGTGAGATTTTTATCGACATCTGTTGAACAGATTATTTTAAATAAGCTATTCAACAAACCACTGTCACTACATATTATAAAACAAAGTCCTCCGCCGCGTCTGTCTGTCTATTCGCGATAAACTCAAAAACTCCTGCACCGATTTTCATGCTGTTTTCACCAATGGATAGAGTGGTTCTCGAGGAAGGTTTATGTATATAATTTGTCAAGCGGGTGAAGTCGCGGGCATCAACTAGTATTGTATAATAATATGCACATAGTACTTGTCCGAATTATAATGCTGAATGATACTGGGCCGAGTGGATGGAAAACGCGCTCAAGTCAGAATACACATATACCAAGCGAGCCACACTCCAGACGCCCGCAGACATGGAAACATGCGATCATAACTGTGAGGGATAAAAAAAAAGGATTATTTAACACAAGCTCGTTATAAAAACGAAATGATGAAATTAGATAATAAATAAATAATAATATAATAATAATATACATATAATAATATCCTTGGACATTTCACACAACGCCATATAGTCCCAAGTTAAGCAACCTAATGCTTGTGTTATGGTAACGATATGGCTGATAAACTACTTATATACTTTTTTTTTTTTGTAAATACATACATATTATAGATATAAAAACACCCAGACTCAGAACAAATACATGTAGGTCTTACAAATATTTGTTCCGTGCGGGAATCGAACCCGCGACACGCAGCGCAGCAGTCGGTCGCTCAACCACTGCGCCAACCGTGTCGTAATATATGATTATCTAATTTCATCCTAATTTATAAAATTCCTCCGTTATTGAATGAGTTACTGACAGACAACGTACAGCTGAAACTACAGGTCGTCGTGGAAAGATGACATTTTGCTGCTACCTTACCGGGTGTAGAGAAGCTACAGCTAGCAAATCAATTATGTAACCCATTTTTAATGTATTTTATTTGTGATCGGAGAGGAGCTTGTGGCTAAATAATAACAGCCACACAGGTCGATCTTTAAGGTTAAGCAACGCTTGCCGAGGTTGATATGTAGATGGGTGACCATTTTAACAAACCGAGTTTCCTACGTGCCTCGGAAAGCACGTTAAGCTGTTCGTCCAGGCTGTTATTTGAATATCTTTGTGTTACCAGGTCTGGTAGGCAGCCGCTCCACGTAAAATACTGGTATTCAGCTGAATCCGGTTTGATTGGAAGCCGACCCCAATGTAGTTGGGAAATGGCTAGGCAGATGATGAGATGTGATGGGTTTGCTCTTGACCCTAGTCTAGGTACGAGATGACAGAGACAAAGTCTGCGATGGAGTGAGCTTACCCAGAAGGAGCCTGTTCCCTCTAACTTTGAAGAGATTAGGATTGTAAGCGTTTGGAAACACAGACGCAGGCAGAGAGTTCCACTCCTTTGCTGTGCGCATTATAAAAGACGTTTGGAAACGCTTAAAATCCGGTCAAAACAGACATTTCAAATAACAAAATCTCCGATAGAGCTGAATTTTGGTACAGACTTTGGGTACACCAGTAGAAATAAAGTGCTAAAAATCCCCTTCGATCCCACGTGTGCTAAAAAAGTTATTCAAGGTCAACTCTGTCGGAGTTCTTGTTGTTTGACCACTATTTTTATATCTAATTTGACCGGACTATTGGAACCTTTATGTATTTTAAAGGCTTATGACAACTGACACGAGGGAAAATAAAACTGTGAAAGTTTACGCTGCTGGCGCTGCAGGTCCGTGGCAAAAGCCACAACAATAGAGAAATTAATCCTACGGAAGAAGAGATTTACTATAACATACAAAATTTCCTTGAAATATTATTGTATCGGTGTAAAATCCAAATATATTGACGCAAGTGCAGCTGCTGTAGTTAGTTCACAACTTGTCTACGGACATTGTGGTGTGGTACAATACTCGTACAGCTCATTATTTCCAAGAATATAAAAATTAAATTCTCTTTGACGTCCAACGAAAATGTTTTAAAGCTCTGAGGGCCAATTCTACAATTTTTGAAACAACTTTCACACATTTTTCACAGTTTGTTGGTGACCTGAAATACAGGCCTTGAGCCTAGTTTTGGCACCAGAGTCCCACAATATAATGCCCCTCCTATATGTAACCGTAGATATAAGGTAACAATTAAGAGAAATATTGTGGAGACAATAAACAAAATTTATCTTTCTCTTTAGTTTGCGATTGAGATGCGAATGTGAAAATTAGTAGAATTGACTCTCAGTTTTCAGGTACGACGATGTCAATACTGAAAAACAAGTTAGTTATTCCTTTCTCTGGATTAAAATAATCATCTTTGTATTAGACCGATTCTAGACTGACGTTTAGCACAAATGGGATGGTGGCTGTCACAAGCCAAATGGTTGTTTTGTATAATATTCTTTACATGTTTTGTATTCTGATTATTCATGTTTATACTTATAATTTAAATAGGTACTTAAATAATTCTTTAAAAAAATATACATTCAATAAAACATCACTACATACTATAAAACAAAGTCGTCCGCTGCGTCTGTCTTTTTTCATGCTGTTTTCACCCATGGATAGAGAGGTTCTCGAAGGTAGATTTATCAAGCGAGCGAAGCTGCGGGCATCAGCTATTTTAAAATATAAAAATAGTGGCTCATCGGTATCGGGAACTGGGTCTAAGTTAGGTACTGATGCGGCGGTTAGCGCTCCAGAGAGACGAATCTTCTAAAAATAAGAGCCAAAACTTGGGATTAGAGATGCCAATGCATTTCACCAGCTTCTACGGCGCATCTTTTACGGTTCAAGCGGTGCAACTATGGAATGCATTGCCCGTGTCAGTAAGACGAGCTCAATCTTTGCCCACTTTTAAAACAATGGTCAAACATCACTACCTGTCTCTTTGACCGTTTTTGCTTGGGTTCTGTGCTTTTTGTTTCAAAATTATAATTGTATTTATTTATCTATTATATATTTCTTCATATAAATCGTACACTTAAGACTACTTACAATACTTTATTTTATTTTTCTTTAAAATCCATCCTAAGGTTGTCTTGAAAAGATCGCTCTTAGCGATAAGGCCGCCCATTGTGTCACCCTATGTAATGTTTTCTTCATCTATTTTTTCTGTAACTTAAATGGTGTACATAATAAAGAGTATTGTATTCTATTCTATTCTATTTTCTTCTAATTTTCACATTCGCATCTCAATCGCAAACTGTCAAAAATGTATGAAAATTAAGGCTTTTTTGACAGTTTGAGATTGACATGCGAATGCGAAAGTTGTTTAGAGATTAGTAGAATTGGTCCTCAGAGTCAAAATCTTTATCCAGCCGCCTAACAAAAGCCTCCTACGATGTTGGTCAAGACTCGTGGCTATTAAACTGTGGGTTGACACGACTGTCGATACAATCATTTAATATTTATTAAGTTGCGTCGTCCCATAGCTTGGACCACGAAGTAACATCTGGACTGTAACGTAGGGCCAAATGTTTGGATATTTAAAGTTTAATAGGGAGCCCGGCGCTAAAACGACGGGAGGTGCGCCAATATTGCTAGGTACGTTACTAATTACTTGAACTAACTGCATTTACTGTGTCTAGCGGCCAGGTTGGGTAGAGGGCAAACGGTGGGTTTAGTTTAGTATTGACACTATCTGATCCACACAACTTCGTCTTCGTCACATTTTTCATTCATGATCCGCTCCTATTGGTCGTAGCGTGATGTTATATAGCTTTTTTCGATAAATGGGCTTTACAAAACTGAAAGACTTTTACCAATAATTGGAACCAGTAGTTTCTGAGATTTGCCCGTTCAAACAAACAAACTAATTCTTTAGTTTTATTACATTATAATTTCCCTTATTCATTTTTTATACATATTTATTACATTTTTAAATATTTCCATAAAAGAAAACATTTAAAAATATAAAAATAGTAGCCCACCGGTATCGGGAACAGGGTCCAATCTACCGGTGGTTAGGGCTCCAGAGAAAGGAACCTCCTCACTATACGCGCCGTATCCAGGAGTACTGCTTTCTGGATCAAGCCCTTGATCCAGCTGCCCAAAGAGAGCCTCTTTAGATGATTATTATTGTTTCTTTTTGTAAATAATATGCTGCAGTTCTTTTACAGAACGCAATCATAGTCCAAAGGGCCTGGAATGGCGACCGCGCAACGGTCGACACAGCTGTGGCCTCCCACGCGTCGACTGAGGAGTAGCCTATATTCATTAGTAGACGGCTTAATATACCCAAAGGCAAACCAAGAAAGGTGAAAATCTTTAGTCCCATATTTCGTCGGTGGTCAATGTTATGCAAATCCCCTATTGCAGCAGCTTGTAATCGTTTTTTTTTGTAACAAGCCCGCCACACATTTTTAACCACTGAAACACCTGAAAGCCAGAATCAACAGTGACGACCACCATAAAAACACCGAGCTAATGACGCCCGACGAGTCTCAGAGAAACGATTCAACTGTCTTGGATCCCGCAACGAAATTAATCAGAAGAGTACAGCGGAGGATTAGGAAAAAATAAATATAAATTTTCCACTTGGCGTCTGAACTATGGCCCGGATAAAAGGTTATGCTACCTGTAGGCTGCTACCCAGTAATGCTGCTGATGGAGTGATTGTGGACCAGAGTCGCGGGACTATTCGAAAGAGATACCGTGGCTCCGGAACACAAAGGGCAACGAAGGAACATAAAAAAAAAATGGGGTGATTGTGGAGAATTCAAATGTGTCCCCACACCCCAGCCAAAAGTGACGAGGAAGAACACCATGTGCTTCTATTCAATAGGAGTCTGACAGACCCCTCCGTCAGCCCCAAGATGAGCATACACGAGGATTTTCACACCTATAAAAAACCGACCAAGTGGAGGTCAGACTCGCATGCGAAGGGTTCTGCGCCATAAACCTTAATTTTTATTATTTATTGTTATAGCGGCAATAGAAATACACAATCTGTGAAAATGTCAACTGTCTACCTAATACGGTTCCTGAGATACAGCATGCTGACAAACAGACGGACGGACGAGAAGCGGAGGCTTAGTAATAGGGTTCCGTTGGTTACCCTTTTTGTACGGAACCCTAATAAGCCAGCTACCCAAAATATACTGTCAACTCATGGATCGGCAACAGCTTTCTAACATAGCGTTAGAATATATACTAATATTATAAAGCAGAAGAGTTTGTTTGTTTGATTGAACGCGCTAATCTGGTAGATAGCCCATTTAACAAGGAAGGCTTTAGGCTATTTATCATCACGCAAAGACAAATTAGGGGCTGAGCATTACTGGAAAATGTGTGACGCAGACGAAGTTGCGCGGGTCAGCTAGTTCATTATATGATTCTGATATTATAGCTGTACTCATGTTCTATGTCACTGAACAGATGTTGTTCCGGATCGGATGTGTGTTTATGTAATGACAGCCACAACACGTGAACTCAGTGTATGACTATTTCGTCGAGCAGCGAGTATGCAAATCCTTTGGTCCTGTTATTATACAGACCAAATCTATACAGCTTGTGAACTATTGAATTGAACAACTTACGTATTCATTGTGAATTAAATGTGTGAGTATCCAATACAAATATCACAAATACGAGAAACTAAGAAACGCCAACTTAGTAAAGCACAATAAAACAAAGCTTCAAAAAGTCTTATACTTTTATGAATGCGTATTATAAACACCATCTATCAAATCTTCATCATAATTATCATCATCACATAACTTCGTAACGACGGATCCAAATTGGATAATTATTTTATTGTTGTGTTTGTAATTGTCAGGGCGAGGTTTCCATGAAAGAAAATTTTGAAAAAAGACACATCCGGGAGGGGCCGTGTCGGGCACTATATTAAATTCTTCAGTTACTGAGCGAGTGTCTGACAGACAACCCTCAGCCAAAACCGTTGGTCGTAGGAAGTTGCACGTAGAATCCTTGGGGAGATTAGGGGAGTTCGGGATTTCCCGAAATTCCTACGGGAACGGGAAAAATCGGGATATGCGCAAAAGTCACGGACAAAAGCTAGTTATGAGTAAAAACGTTATATATTGATTTAATCTAATTAAATACATCGATCAAAATCAGATAAATAATTGACAGTCAAGACAAGTTTTAAACATAAGATTCATTTAATATTACAAATATCCAAAACACTGAAGACAAAAGACTACATTTCTATAGCAAACACCCCATTGTGTCTAGTATAGAATTTTATGAAAATCATGATGAATGGCGCGTCTTACTTAATAACAATTAATTAATTAAACCGTCAATGCGTATTGTTAAACCGATGAGACAAAGGATAGTTGGCTAATTAATGAAATCTGATTTTAGGTAAATTAATACCCCATTCAATTATATTCGGGTGGGGTGATGTTGGTTGACAAGAGGAGCGCAACCTTTAGCGATTTGGAAAAGATTTATTCAAAACTCGCCGACATTGACAACAATCGGTCCCGGGGTAACGTGTTCGTTGAACATTACCTGGGTTTTGTCCAAGCTCATCCGGAGACCAATGCGTACAGAAGAATCAACTAGGTTGTTCAGCAATTTGCTGAACGACCTAGTTGATTCTTCTGTTGCTTGCAACTAATCTGCTGCAAGTCCTGCAGCGATTCAGCCAGGACGACAATATCATCTGCAAACCTCAAGTGTGAGATGTACTCGCCGTTGATGTTAATGCCGTGTCCTTCCCAGACCAGTGTTGATCTAATGCGTTTGAGAACAATTTCGGTGAAATTATGTCCCCTTGTCTCACCTCCACTGGTCCTGAATTTGGACGACCATTGTTGCGTTTTCATAAAGACATCTCAGGACTTGGATACATGGCCAGTCGAGTTAGCATCACTGTAGAGATTCCAAAACAGACCAGGTCTCAATAGAGTCAATAGCTTTTTCATAGTCCACAAAGACAAGACATTGGCGATAGGACATCTTAAAAATATCTAAACGGCATTATTCTCGTAGCTCTCTGTCACTAGCACCCCACAATTTATTAAAATATCTCATTTAATAACAAAACGGACAGCGCTGTCAACTAAAATAATTTATTATTACGTCATTATCAATTTATAGGGAGCCGTAAAATAACAGCTCATTTAAAATTGAACAGCTGCCTGATTCTGTGACTTTGTTTGTAATTCGAATCATTGATAATGTTGTTCAAATTAATTGCTGAGTGGTGGTGATTTTCACTAGGTAATTTTGTTGTGTAGCAACACTGTGCTGGCTAATCAATTGTTTTTTTTTTCGGGTCTGTTGTAATATTATGAATCTGCAAGAGCTTTTGTTTGCACAGACATTAGTCTGAACCAAAAATGATTCAGATAACACAATTTTGTCATCTAAGGGCAAGTGTTAATACGCTAGCCGAGTTTAGTGTTTTCATTTTTAAATATGTTTAAAAAAAATACATTTAAACAAATGCAATATACTTAGCTATAACTAAACCCAAAAAAATATCATCAATATAGGGTAATCTTATCTTCTTATATATAAAAATCAATTGCTGTTCGTTAGTCTCGCTAAAACTCGAGAACCGCTGGGCCGATTTTGCTGATTCTTTTTTTGTTTAGTTCGCCAGAATACAGGGAAGGTTTAAAAGCAAAAAAAAAAAAAAATAAAGAAAATGCAGTTGACGGGAGCGAAGCCGCGGGGGACAGCTAATCTATCTATATTTATAAAAATGAATCCCTATTTCTCTTGGTCATCGCATCACGCGTGAACGGCTGGACCGATTCCAATAATTCTTTTTTTATTGTGTTTGTTAATTTTAGAAGGATCTAATGATGGAAAAAAATAAAAAAGTTGCCAGTTGACGGGAGCGAAGCCGCGGGGGATAGCTAGACACAAAAAAGTTACGCCCGAAAAGATGGACCCAAAAAAAAATTACAAAGTACTGGAGTGGTGTTAAGGTATGAAGTGCCGATTCTACTAATTTTCACATTCGCATCTCAATCGAAATCTGTCAAAAATTTATGAAAAGTAAGGCTTTTTTGACAGTTTGCGATTGACATGCGAATGCGTACGTTGTTGTTTAAAAATTAGTAGAATTGGCCATCTGGTGGAACATGCGATTTCAGTAATCCCGGGATTTGCTATCATTTATTGAAAAGTTCCGTTGCCTACCCCCGAAGTTCTTCATAAGATCTTCACCAGTCCGAGACATACTAACAATTGCAAAAATATAGCTAAACAAACATACAAAAAAAAACTACCGAATTAAGAACCTCCCCTTTTTTGAAGTTGATTATAAATTTAAAATAGTAGCCCGCCGGTATCAGGAACTGGGTCCAAGCTACCAGTAGTCAGGGCGCCAGAGAGAGGAACCTCTTAACGATGAGTCAGTGGTACCGCTTTCTGAAGCAAGCCCTTGATCCTGCTACCTAACGTGAGCCCCCTAAGGTGTTGGTCGACGCTCGTGGCTTTTAAGAGTCATACGTGTCTCCAAAATCACGTTACAAGTAAGCTGTTGGTAGCTTTCATTTGTAGATTTTGCCAATCATTACTGATAATAACATCTATGAAATCATTCGAATCACAGCAACTGATAATGAATAACGTACTATCTTAACTAATATTATAAATGCGAAAGTTTTTTTTTTGTTCGTTTGTCTGCTACGCTTATATGCGTAAATTTAGAGGTTTGTTACTCAATCACGCTAGAACGGCTGAACGGATCGTAATGAAATTTGGAACAAAGATAGATTATAGTCTGGAAAAGCACATAGGCTACTTTTATCCCAGGAATATGTTCTCTAAGGATCACGCGGGCGAAGCCGCTTACAGAAACTAGTAAGTTATATTCTAAACAAAGCCCATCTCAACATAAAAATAAATACCGCAACCAAAACACAGAACAGCAAAAAACTAAAAATACAAACAAGAAGATCGGATCAGGGGCCTTATGTTATCCCAAACTAAGTTTACGTTGAGAAAACCCATCCAATAAACTAAATAAGAGTCGATATGTCTTTAGTTATCCGCGCTCCGACCTCCGGAGGGGTAGTGGGACCCTCCAAACTTTATACTTGGTACGGCCGCAGAACACAGGATTGTGGGAACCATAGACGTATGGATGAGCAGATTGTTTTGGATCAAGTAGGAAAACGGTTATTAAAAGTTTTGGAATGATTACAGAGAATGCTGTAGCTACATATTAGTAAGATTAAATCATATTTATTTTCGCTAATACGTCTCTTTAAAACTTCATATAGGTAGGTTTCCCTGTAACCTACAAGTTAAGAACTAACATTTATTTTCAAATTGTTGGGTCAGTCGTTTTGGAACTAACAAACGAACAGACTGACACACTAGAGATTCTATAAGGGGTCTGTTTGTTCACTCAAAAATCACATCTGCCTAGCCTTTTCCCAACTATACTGGTCGGTTTCCAGTCGAACCTGATTCAGCTGAATACCAGTTTTTAACGTGGAGCGGCTGCCTACCAGACCTCCACAACCCATTAACTGGGTAACACGGTACTTCTTGGTAAGACTGGAGTCAGATTTACTGGCTTCTGACGTATCCGTAACGACTGTCAATAATCTACAAATGACAGCCGGGACCAACGGCTTAAGAGCGTGTATTCCGTCCACTAGCGCCGCCAATCGTTTTTTATTATTTGTGGTAAATTTAAGACACGTAGATAGAAAACTGCTCTGTAGTGCACTGAAGAAATGTATTTATTATGTTTTGAGAGTTATGTTTTGTACTTTAGAACATAAATAGTTGCCAAAGTCGATATTTTTGCTAAAAGTGGCCACTTTTAGCAATAATTGCCGTTTTGGCTATTTAACCATGACTTATGTATTAAAAATAGCTGTCAAAAAATAATAGATACATTTCTTCAGTGCACTACAGAGCGGTTTTTTATCTACGTGTCTTAAATTTACCACAATTAATAAAAAACGATTGGCGGCTGGACGGAATACACACTCTTAACGTGCTTTCCGAGGCACGGAAGAAACTCGGTATGTTAAGATAGTCACCATCCACAGACCAACCTTGGCAAGCGTTGCTTAACCTTATAGATCGACCCGTGCGGCTGTTATTATTTAGCCACGAGCTCTTCTCCTCTGTATTTTCACTCAAACGTCTCCTAAAAAACTAGTCGCGTAGGCTTGACTCGGTGGAACGCAGAGCTAAGAGGCTCATTGGCGACGTCAAACTGGTGGATGCCAAGCTACACAGTTTGGCTCATCGCCGCAAGCATGCCTGCTTGCCGGTCTTCTACAGATTGTACTTCGGAGAGTGTGCCCAGCAACTCCACGACCTCATCCCACCAGCCCCCTTCTACCATCGGACATCCAGACGCACTGCAACTTGCCATCCCTACCTTGTTGCTATTCCACCAACTCGCACTTAGCGCTTCCAAGCGTCTTTCATAATGTGCACAGCAAAGGAGTGGAACTCTTTGCTTGCGTCTGTGTTTCCGAATGCTTACAACCCTAATCTTTTCAAAGTTAGAGTGAACAGGCTACTTCTGGGTAAGCTCGCTCCATCGTAGACTTTGTCTCTGTCATCTCTGACTAAGACTAGAGTCAAGATCAAACTCATTACAAGTAAAAAAAAAAGTCATAGGTACCTGCTGTACGACCTGTTTCTGATGACACACACTCCAAGGTGAAAAGCCACTTAAAATTGGTATACCATAAACACGTGGATCATTTCATAACCCATTACAATACATAAACTCAGTGGCAATGTGTCCTGACCATTGTCACCGACATCGAACTCACAAGTCCATATTGTGTAACTTTTGGGGACCGCCAAAACTTCTGATATGCGCACATTCACATGTAGATACGAGGAAACGGACGGTGCACAGTGTTGTGAAATTATAACTTTTACCCAACTTACTTTCGTTTGGAATTGAATTAATAAATTTCTGAAACTGCCTGTGTTTTTTGTATTGTTTTGGTAATAGATTCTGACACTTTTGACTTTACTTTATTCTGGGACAATCTCAAATTGGCTCCTCCCGCTCTGGGCAAAGCAGAATGGAGTGTCCGATTCTTACTGAATAAATCCCATCCGTGTTCCTCCTGATGCCCCTAGAACTTTCGAACAAACTCCGCAACCTGGCAGGGGCTGGCCGGGGCCAGAGTTGTGGAATTTCCACGTTGCTCTTCCTCAAACTTTCTCGAAGCTCCTTCACTAGCAAAACTGCTTCGTAGAAGGAGGTGACCTTTGCCGTTACCCATGCAACCTCCTCCCAATCATGGCGAATTCTCCACCGTGTCCTCCGGGCGATTCATTTTATCTGGGACGACTTGGATACTATGACGTGCTATCCATCATGCCGCCGTTGTGAAAAAAGGATAGTGACACATTACGGTCCCAGCTGGTCTATTCTGTCAACACACGGTAAGACCGTGTAAGTCGACATGCAGAAGAAAACATTAGTCTTAGGCTCCTCTTACTAGAAAAATAGAGGACGACGAACATAACTATCATTAAAATAAATTAACAATAAAACACACACTAAAATTAATCATAATTCCCACGACAGGTACTCTCAGACAAATTAATTATACAAGCGACTTTGTAATCACGGTGATACATTAGTTACAACTGAGACATTAATTACGCCAGAGATTTTAGTGGCTGAGTGTACGTCAAAAGTCGCTGTCTGTTGCAAATGGTTTTCTCATGTTTGTTTGTAGACGAAGAAAAACAGATTAATTGATTAAATTTATGCATAAACGATGCTCTTGCGTAAATTATGACAGCCACACGGGTCGTTCTTTCAAACCTCACGCCCCAGGGCGCCGTAACAGAAGGAGACGCCCCGGGCGTCGGGATACACAGGGCGATTCCCAGCCACCATACGCACGGGCCTGCGGACAGCGATCAATAGGTAGCTTCCTAGCTTCTGTCCGATAAGGACCAGGCCCGGGTCGACGGCGCGTCGTGTTCCACGCGCGCCTCACAGAGATGACAGCTTAGTAGACGGGGTCTGCTAAGGCCAGTGCCTGCCAGGGTTGCGAAATTTGTTCGAAAGAGTCACTGCGGCCCTGGAACTCAAATGCATTTGGAAGAACACGGATGGGTTTTAGTCAGTAAGAGTCTGACATCCTCTTCCTCTCCACCCAAAGCGGAAGGAGTCATTTGAGAATATCCCATTCTGGGTCGATCTTCACGGGTTAAGCAACAATTGCCGAAAGCGACCCTTGGATGGTTGACCTTCCCATTACATCTCGAGATGTTTGGAAAGGTTACACCTGTGATTTGTACATATTTTAAAAACCCAATAAAGTCTGACCACTAGGCCAAGGGGTATAACCAAAACCCAGATATTTGCTCTTTAAGTCAAAGTGGATAATTTACTTCAAGGCAAGTGTGCCACATCATCGCTTTCCATCAGGTGATATTGTGGTCCAAAACGAGGCTAAATAAATTGTAAAAAAACTGGCCAAGTGCGAGTCGCACTCACACGAAGGGTACCACAAACCAAAAAAAAAAAACACGTTTCTTGTAAGTCATTTTTATTATACAACTAGCTGACCCGTGCAACGTCGTCTGCGTAACATTTCATTACTGCTCCGTTCCTATATATATTGGTATTAGCGTGATGATATATAGCCTATAGCCTTCCTCGATAAATGGACTATCTAACACTGAAAGAATGTTTCAAATCGGACCAGTAGTTCCTGAGATTAGCGCGTTCAACCAAACAAACAAACAAACTCAGAAGAGTTTGTTTGTTAGTTTGTTAGATTTCTGTTGTTTGTCTTCTTTATACAATTCGATTATGCATAAATCAACCAGCATAGCGTATTCCCTTCAGTTGAAGCTAAGCTAAAAGCTAAAGCTAAAGCTTCTGCTTTATAATATTAGTATAGATAGGAATACACACTCTGTGAAAATTTCAACTGAAGGGAATACGCTATGCAGGTTGATTTATGCATAATCGAATTGTATAAAGAAGACAAACTACAGAAATCGACCAATAGGATTTAAGTATTACCACGACACATAGACAAGCGGAGTGAACATCATAATCCTATTGGTCGATCGAGTCTCAGTTTCGCTCCGATTCAGTGAACAGGATTCAGTACGTTCTGTTTTACGTAGAATAAGTTATTTGAATACGTGTAACGGAATATTTAAGAAGAACAATGCACAATATATTTTACCTATATCCTGATATTAGAAAGCTTCTTTGTTATTTTTAAATTGTTTCAGAAAATGTTCCAGAAAATATGCAAACCTTAGAACGCGGTTGGTTTGGAATCAGTCTCACTCCTTGTGAAAGGATCAATAAAAGCTGTAGATAGGATATTAGAAATATTTGAGTAATAATGTAAATATCTTGCATTGCCCTGCCTCCTTGACTTTGCTTCTTTTAGATTTAAGCACCTCGAAACCATCCCTAAACGTGGAAATAAAGTAGAAGAAATATTTTAAATCCATACGACTGAACGATTGCGACATCATCGTTTGGGTTCGGTGGTATCGAGCACATTGTAGAATAATAATATTTAATACAGTACTAAACTTACTTTATTAACTGTGATCATAAATATGTCGGTTAAATAAAATTGAAATAGCTAAACCGACAATTTTGTTCTGGAGGAGTGTCCTAGGTGTTGTCTCGAGCCAAAGCGCGCTCGAAAAAATCCTCACTCTCCAACACAACTCTGTCTGTCCACATACCATCATTACAACTGACTACTGACGTCACGGCGTTTACCACTACCTTAGTACTACAATACTCAAATCAGAAACTTATTATTAAACCATATCCTTATCCACGACACATATATTTACCTACAAACTAAAAATCTGCTAGTAATCAAAACTTATTAATGAAAACCAACCTCCTTCCTTACAGCCGTCCCCGCTATACATTTCCATATAATTTCAATTTCACATTTACATTATTCCGTATTCAAGTTGGGTCCGTCCCATAGACATAGAGAATGGACTGAGCAATACGCTCACAAGGTTGACCACAGTTGAAAGAGACGACATCGGCTGTGCGACCAAGTGTTAGTTTCTGTAGGTGGTTGTGATGAAGATAACATTGCTAAACTGTGACGTAGACCAAATAGAATTTAAAAAAAAACAGGCTCAGTCGTGCACATTTGAGTTGCAATGACTAATTGTATATATTTGAGTTATACGAGTATTTGATGAAGATAAGAGCCGATGCCACCAACGACACCAACGTGCATGCGTGTGTGTCGGCATTGTATCGCGTCGGCATTGTATCGCGTTGCCACAATACTCGCACACTCAACTGTTTGTCCCTACTTCAAATAAAAACATACTATAATTGCCTACTACGTATATCGTAATTTGTATAAACCAAATGTTAATACGAGCGCTAATCTCTTTCAAAACTACGATGTCTCGTAGTTCTAATTAAATGTACAAGTGCTTGGTCCAAAATAGGATTTGTTTATTATGTCTTACAGCTTGTTTTTCTCGAATTGATGGTAAACTCTTTATACTGTTTTGGCCCAGTAGGTGGCGACGTTAATTGCAGCATTGGTGGCATTCATTAAATCCTCCAAATTACATGGGCACTTGAGGCGCATGTTTATTACAACTACTGACCGCACAAACTATATAATTAATATATAAAAGGCAAACCTGACTCACTGACTTATATATCAACGCACAGCCGAAACTACTGGTCGTAAAAAGATGATTTCTGGCATGTAGCTTCCTTACACTCCGTAGAATAGGATTCCTCAAAATTTCTACGGGAATGGAAAAAAATCGGAATATGCGTGTACGAAGTCACGGGAAAAATCTAGTATTATATATATATTAAAGCAGAAACTAAATGACTGATCGATCAACGCACAACTTAAAACCGCTGGGTCTAGAACTATGAAATTTGGCATGTAGCTTCCTAACACTCCGTAGGGAAGCACTTAGAGAGGATTTCCCGAAATTCCTACTACATCGGGAAAAACAGTATACGTGCGGACGCGGGCGAAAGGTATTCTTTTTTTTATCTCACAATTTTCTGCCCGCATTCACGTCTTACCTGAGTAACAAAACACTCACTCCATCCTCTATGTGAACGGCCCATCCTGAACCTAGTTTCGTACCGCTCAAGTAATTGCACCGTAGACATGGGCCATTCTGCTGGACATGGTAGGGTCCAGGAATGTTTAATCTGTTTTAGAACAAAGATTTTTTGTTTTCAGCCACGTTGATTTTGTAGTCTTTCGACTGGTTTTTTGGAACATGTCGTACAACTCGTGCAATAGTTTTTATTTATTTAGTTCCAAAATTCTTCATCTATATTACAGTTGTTTTTTCCATAGATCTGTGTGCTGGCGAGCCGTTAATGTAATGTATGTATGTCTTTTTTTGTGTACTTTTGATATGCGTCATATTGTCCGCAAATAAACTCTTTTTCTTTCTTTCTTTCTGTTTCAACAATGATGTTTTAAATGAATAATTACGTCATGATAACTATACAGTACCTAAACTTTTGTGTACAGAAACAGTTTTGATTTGTACTTATAACTTTTCGAAGTAAGGTACACTTTATATTCTTCAAGTGTAATAAGATTTTTTTTTTTCATAATCAAGCAACATCTGTCTAGCCTTTTCCCAACTACGAGTATATAGGGGTCGGTTTTACGTCATAATCAAGCAACATAAGATTCATTATTTGGCAATACATTAAAACTTAATTTCAATGGACAACACACAACATACAAGACATACAGACTTATTAATTCATTCATATACATATATGGTATCGAAAAAAAAAACACTTATTATTAAAAAAAAAAAAATACAAATAAATCTCACTACTGTCTTCCTGGTATTAGCCGACCACAGTACAGTTGGGAAAAAGCTAGGCAGATGATGATGACATCTCAAAAACATTTAAGACATATTCTATCAGTTTAACACCCGAACCTATATTTATTCAATATTATACCTTTTGCCAGCTGAAGCCGTGTTGTTCTAGACTCGACATTTTTTTTGCAGAAATATATTTGTTTTTTTATAATGCCTTAAAGTGGCAAACAACATCATGTTTAATAGGAAGAACAAGTTACTTTTATCAAAACTTGTACACTTAATCCGGTCTCTTAACATATCATGAGTTTATTTATTAATAACTAGCTGACCCGCGCAACTTCGTCTGCGTCACATTTTCCATTATTGCTCCGCTCCTATTTGTCTTAGTGTGATGATAATATATAGCCTATAGCCTTCCTCGATAAATGGGCTATCTCTAACAATGAAAGAATTTTTCAAATCGAACCAGTTGTTCCTGAGATTAGCGCGTTCAACCAAACAAACTCTTCTGCTTTATAATATTAGTTTAGATTAAATAACGGACGGACATGCGGACGGAATAACCACAATAAGTCAGAGTTTTGGAAATTTCGACCCTAGCAGAGACTGTTACAATCTTTTAAATACCGAACCTAGTCCACTACCTAACTCCAACGATGGTCAAAAATCGTGTGAGCGTCGTTCCCCAGTGGAAAATCTTAACACCGCGATTCAGAAAAACGCGTCACATGAGCAACGCCATCTATCGACCATGTCGTAAAGTAAACTGACAAAATATTTGGCTGTGGAAGACGTTAAATAAGATGTAACGATAAATAACGTAAGGTATTAAAATGTTCACTATTATTTTGTCGCGTAGGTATTAAAAGTTTCATAAATAACTCATCAATGTTATTTTCATGCTTTCGTGAATTTTATTTTACTCAAGAGATGGTGCTGTGTTTGATCAGAATATAGTAGGTAGTCTCCAACTAAACTAAAAAAAACAATATCTTTTGATTTTGTGGATCGATTTTGATCAAACCTACCTACCTTAAATCAAAATCAACAAAAACAAAAACGACTATCGAACGAATTATTAATTTGTTTTAACAATTTATAACAACGTTAACAACGTAGGTAATTGAACTGTCAAAGCTCACACGTTACGATAAATGATAAGATAATAACATTCACTTTACTTTTCATACATATTAAATTTTATTAAAAGATAACTCAAAAAACATTTTTTGAGTTTTCTTTGATTCTTCACAACTTGTTCACACACTAAAACTTTTCTCAACAGATGGCATTGCAAGTATCTGGAGTCTCAATGAAAACAACCTACTCGTATTTTAGCGCTCGATGAAGTTTCTTCGTAAACTTTAAAATTCGATATCTTTTGATTTTGTGGGTCGATTTTGATGAAATAAACACTAAATGTTACTCCGATTATCACTTAATAACTTAACTTTTGAAGTACCTATATTTTGAATCTAATCCGTGGATTATACGTGATGCTCCTCCAAACGCAAATATAAACAGAATTACAGACAAACAGACAAACAGAAAAGAATTTCAAAAACTGCTTTTTTGTGTTCTATGTAATTTTTCTGACATTTCTATGTATTTTTTATGCGAAAATGTTCAATGTACAGACACGGCAACTCTACGATTTTATTATATGTATAGATATAGATAGTACCTTAGGTATACGTTACCACTTGTAATTTATGAATTACGAACCCAATCTCATTAATAATGAATTAACTTTTTCCATAACACCGCAGTTTTAAAACTCACTTCCTCATCGGAGATGATATTTAATTCTAAGTTCTACCCTCATCATCATTGTACAAGAAGAAAATCCGAAAACATTTTCCAAAAAAGAACCGCAGCTTTAATAATTACGAACAACTTGGTAAAGTTCGATTCGTCTCGAAGATTAATTGTTCAAATCGCTCCCCATTGTGCGGCCGGTGTTGACGCTTTGGGACCCTTTATGAAATTCGCGAGCTATTGTTTTGGCCGGATTTGTAAAAAAAGTTTAAAAAAGTTCCGCGCGCGCCCGGCACCCGCAAAACACCACAAACTCGACGCTGCGCTCTACGCTTACAGTGCTACCAACTTTAATGGTGCACAACATATTTTTTCAACTGCAAACAAAACATTGTAATCGTAATAACGAGGTCACTTTTTTGTTTTTCGTCGGTCATTTAAAACTTTCATTAGTGAATTCGCGAGCGCTTAAAATTTTTCAATTTATTCCTGCTTCAGCGCTGAAACGCTTGTGCATTCTGTTGCATCGCTCGCTGAAGCGTTCAAAATATACTTCTTTACAACACAATGTTTCTAACAAAATGCGACAAAAATTAAAGTGTCGGCAGGTTTATGGAAAACTTTTAATTGCCTTTTACTGCGTTGTGAAATTCTCCATTCCGTAATGCTGTAATAAATGGGCGTTACTGAAGCCACATACGATTGGTGATTTTCAGACTATGTCGGTAATCTTGGTTCGTCTTCGTATATCTTCATTTCTGATTCGAACTCGCATAGCAACTCCGAGCATAGCCCTCTCCATTTCCCTTTAAACAAAAACCACGTTTACAGAATGCGTACCTAACATTTTCAACAAGAATAAAGAACAGGCAATAAATCTAGTCCATCTTATTAAAACCAATAAATAAATACAAAGTCAGAATGTTGAGAAATCAGCATAGGGGTGCGATGTACGAGGAACATGGAGGACGGATCAGTTCGCCAATTTGTTATGTTAAAGCTTGCTATGCCGACCCTCGTCCGCTCAACAGATTGAGCCTACGGGAGATGCGATGGATCAAACTAAAAATATACAGCCTTTCTACAAGGAGGTAAAAAGTTTTTTTGAGAAGGTCGGAAGAAGAAAAATAGGTTGACGTTTTCCTTAGTCACACGCCGTAGGAAGTGTAAAAATCATACATATCGAGAAAAGTGCAAGAGTCGTACCTAATGATTTTCAGCAAGTCCCAATTAGATGTTTAGTGCAAAAAAAGACATGAAATTAGGCAAAAAAATCAAAATCACAATACGTGAACAAGCGTAGCAGCGTAGCCGGTTATTGTTTCGTAGCACTGCTACGCCGTAGCCGCGTGTACAGCGTGATAGGTAATAAATTGGGTGTGTTCCCCAGTTTGGGTGCGTTCTTTCTAATGGGATGATCTAGAGCTCATTCGCAACGATTTTTATGCATCACCGGTCAAAATGGGGGCCAAATAGATTTTTGAAGGGAAAATTCTTTAGCGGCGTTGAGCACTTTTCTTGGGTGAGTATAAAATGTTAAACTCGCGTCAGAACACGTGACCTGATCGAAAATTCGTAAGACAAACTCGCGTCAGGACACGTGACCTGATTGAAAATTCGTAAGACGGATGATTCAAAAATGCACAAAGTTAATGTTCAAGTTTTCACTTCTGCCGGCACTCCCGGAATACAACCCGTTGTTATTTTTCTTCGAATGTTCTGTTAGTTATTGTATTCCGTATCTAACTGCACATAAATATAAACATGCATTATTTCCCTATCGCAGGACTATGTTGTAGTGTTCTGAATTAGTTTTTGTACCGAAGGTGCGGTTAACAACCACAGCCTATCACCAGAGGAACCGTGTACAAAGGGACTGTCTCCACAAGCGAGAGACTCGTGGCGAAGTGACGTTTTTTCATACACCGAATCGCGTTCTTATACACGTTCATAGAGTTGTTATAGAAATACGTGGCACGGATGATAATACCGCCGCAATTCACTTTTTTACAAGTTCTTTGATGATAAATCTGTATTTTTAAATAAAGTTTATTTTTCTTTTTTAAAGCGCAGATTGTAGAGCTTTCTACTGGTAAAATAATCTTCGTAATCGGTATCTCTTTACAATGTAAAGAAAAAGAAAGAAAGAAAATGAATTTATTTGTGGTCAATATGACGCATACCAAAAATACACAAAAGTTACAATTATAAATATGAAAAATTGGGAAGATATGCGTCAAATCTGCGTAAAACGACCATCTCTCAGCATAATGCTGTGACTCGTGTGCGAGACAGAGCCACAGCGCTGGTTTTCTGTGACAGCCGGCTTTGACGGTTTGACGTCGATAAGAGTAGTATAGAAAGTTAAAATAATGAAATAAATACAATGTATGTTTAAATAGTGTGTTTTCGTTTTACTTTCTTCCATTTATAATTTAACACGCCTCCTCCACATCTTTCCATTCCTTGTCCCCATCAAACCTTGGCACACAGAATCCTGGCGCGCTATCCCTCATACATAGTGCCCTCAGGAGGATACCTGCTTTGTTTAGTGCGGTCTGCATTGATCAGTTCACTCCACAGAAACCGTTTTATGGATATTGTAGAACTAGGCTTTTCAGCGCGGTCGGGTAATCATCATAAAGTTTGATGTGGGCTTAGGAGCTAAGATGGTGTTAAGATTTTATGAATATTGGATAAGTTTGTTTTGTAAAAGTAGGTTTTTCATAATTATCTGGTCAAACGATTACATGTACGACTAATCGCAGAATCACGCGAAATTTCAGATCGTTATTGGCAATAATTCCGTTACAATATTATTTATTTATTTAGTTAGGTGATTGATATGTGTTACATGAGTGCAAAGAAACCGCTTCTTTTTGATAAATATCATCCAGCAATCTTGCGGCAGCCGTCAACATTAAGGATTTTTTTTCTTCTAATAAACACAGATGTGTTCTCATTTAAATTACTTGTTGCGTTTCCTTTGAGAAACGACTAAAATGATATCCTATAACCTTAGCCGTTTATCGAAGAAAACCGTTTCAAAATCGGTTTACAAGAAAAAACTAATCGGAGAAACAGACAAAATCAGACAGCGACTTTACAGTATAATATTTAGGGCTGATTTTTCAGCAGCAAATTGTTTTAACTGACGAATAAATATGGGTTATATTTGGTCATATCTTATCCTACCAAACCTAATACGGAATTCGTAGTTTTGTCAAGTTGCCAAGTTTTAGCATCTCGTACACATCATTCATTATTATATTATAAATGCGAAAGTTTGTGAGGATGGATGTTTGTTACATTTTCACGTCAGAACGCCTGAAAGGATCTTCCAGAAATTAGGCACAGAGGTAGATTATAGTCTGGAATAACACATAGGTTACTTTTTATCCCGGGAGTATGTTCCTTAGGGGTCACGTTGGTTGGCGGAGTGGGAGAGGGAGAGAACCTCTCGTCCCGGCCGCCGTGGTAGACGCCGCGGGCGTCGGAGGCCACCACCCGGTGACCTCCGGCCACCGTAGGCGCGGGCCTCTGGACGGCGAGCTATGGGTGGCTCGCCGTCCGTCCGTCTTCAGATGACAGGCCGTGTCGACGGCGCGTTAGTGTTCCACGCGCGCCTCAAAGAGAGTCAGCACGCAGAGGGGCCTGAAAGGGCCGACGCCTGCCGGAGTCGCGGGACTGTTCGAAAGAGATACCGTGGCTCCGGAACACAAAGGGCAATGAAGGAACATGGATGGGTTTTAGTCAGTAAAAGTCTGACACTCCCTCCCGCTACACCCAGAGCGGAAGGAGTCATTGGATGATTTCCCATGCCTAAAAAAAAAGGGGGTCACGCTGGTGAAGCCACTGGCAAAACACTTCTAATGATATAACTTAGAGGAGAAAGCACACACAAGAAAACTGAGGCTCTAGACAAGTGACCTGTCAGTGGTAGCGTTGCCAAGGCGATTGTGAATACGTCAAATATGTATAGGAAGGCCAATTCTACTAATTTTTAAACAACTTTCGCATGTCAAAAAAGCCTTAATTTGCATACCTTTTTGACAGATTGTGATTGAGATGCGACTGTGAAAATTAGTAGGATTGGCTCTAGGATTGGCAAATGCTGTCGAAATGACACGTGATCAATCCCTTTGCCTAATATGCACTAGCGGTCAGCCCGAGGGAGGTTAACCGCGCGGTTCCAGTTTATGCAACCGCTTGTCATTTATTTATTTACTAGCGACCCGCCCCGGCTTCGCACGGGTGCAATGCTGATACTAAATATACTACAGAAAAACTGTGATGTTATTATACATAAAACCTTCATCTTCAATTACTCTATCTATTAAAAAAACCGCATCAAATCCGTTGCTTACTTTTAAAGATATAAGGGATATAGGGACAGAGAAAGCGACTTTGTTTTATACTATGCAGTGATAATATTTTACGCACACACATAAACAGAGGCGGACTTTATCTTTTAGGCATTTTCTACCAGTTACCAGTTTACTGGCGGGTCAGTGCGTACAATCACTAGCGGTTACATATTAAACTGGAAAAGCGGCCAGCCGCTCAAACGAACCGCTAGGCTGTTCAGCCGCTAGTGTGTAGGAGGGCTTATATTTTGATATTTCGACAGTCGTGACCGCTGATAGAGTGGCACTTCCTGTAGAGCGTCTGGTCTCCCAGCACTATCAACGACATCACTATTAACCATTTCAATCAACACCTATCATCAACTGTAAACATTTGCCACCCATCATTCCAAAAATTCCTGCCATACTTAGGTGCATATAAAACAGGGGGCAGATTAATTAGTGTGTCACAAGGTTTACATAGCTACCGGGTGTCTGCTGGGACGAAATTAATCAAGCTGTGATCCGACACATTATCTCCGTTCAGATGACTTGAACCCTTACCGGGTGGGGGCATGGAAACAGCGGGGACGTGATGGAAGATTGGTTTTATTTATTTATTTTCTCTCATGCACACAACACACTTTACAATAGGGAATATGCTCACAATTTAGGACCCATTAGTTTAAATGTTAATATATAATCCGTGGTGCTTGGCAACTGGGCTTAACCATCTGTCTCCTGCTTGATATGGAAGTGGAAATTATATTTATTTTTCCTACTCCTCCGCTGTACTCTTCTGATTAATTTCGTTGCGGGATCCAAGACAGTTGAATCGTTTCTCCGGGACTCGTCGGGTTTCATTAACTCGGCGTTTTTCTGGTGGTCGCCACTGTTGATTCTGGCTTTCAGGAGTTGCAGTGGTTGGGAATGTGTGGCGGGCTTGTCCCATAAAAAAAAAATAGGGAATATGCATAAAAAAAAATATATTATCTAAACAGTTTATCTAAAAATACACAAAAATATATTACTAACAGTGGAAATAGAATCAAAATTGCTCGAAAAATAAACGAGATATAATTATTTTAAACAAATATATCTGTCCCTCTCGCGAAAACGGTGTTTTCTATGGCAGATGTATAGACGTCACGTAATGTGACGTCAAATTCCATGTCGGACTTCTCGTTCTAAAAGTAATCTTTGAAGCGTTAACTTCATCGCTGATGAAGATATTTAAAAAATATTTTCTAGAGTGTTTACTGGAGCTTATAAGTAATTCATTTTATAAATAAAAAAATGGCGTGCATAGGGATATTACATTTATTCTCACATTTTGTGCATGAACCCTGTTAGGGCACCGCAAACAAGCGAACGATGCTGAGTATACATTAATTCATTAATAATTGAAAATCAAAATTAAAAAATATTTATTAATTAGTTAAAACATAAGGTACACATTATGTCTGACTATGCGAAATGTCAAGAAAAAAAATAAAAATAGTAACATTATAAAATAAAGGTTAAGTTATAGAAGCAGTAAACACAAAAATACAACAAAACAGCACAATAATTGCTGTGTCCTTTAACATTCCAAGGCAGCCTTCAAGAAGGAAAAGTCAGAAAAAGATTCGGTGATAAAATTCTACTTGCTTAGAGTTTAGGATGTTAATATATCTTACCTACTGAAACAAAAAATAACGAAATACAAAAGTACCTAATGTCAAACATTGTGTCTGTAAATCATTGTTTTTACGGTAATTTCGTACCAAAATGGTAAAATGGAACTCTGATGGTTTTCTTTTTTTTTTTTTTATACAAAACGGGGAATCTCTTGGCCCAAATCTCACCTGATGGAAAGTGATGATTAGGCCGAAGATGGAAGCGAGTTTCACCCGGAATCCTCTTACACAGAGGAACTGGCTATCATACCTCTAACTGCCGGAACACAACAATGCTGTTAACATTGTTGTTATGGCGACAGACTTAGACATGATGGTGGTAGCTTGCCAGGCGGACTTATAACAAGTCCTACCACCAACCAAACCGAGCAAAAAATTTGCCCCCGCTGGGAATCGAACCCGGGACCCCTGGGTCTGAATCAGGTGGTATAACCACTAAACCACGGAGGCGGTTAGTGTCACCTGTTTAGCACCACCCGGGGACCACGTGTAGGGATTCGCTGAAGGGTATTCTCCTACGGACGCGGGTGACTCGGCCCCCAAAAACTGGTGTAACTAAATCAGTCCGTCTGTCACAGCTAGATATCTGAACTACTATGCAATCAACTTGAAATTTGGAAATGGTTTTAGATGACGTTTTTTCAACTATTTTGCAAATAAGAAAGAAATATAAAATTATATTTTTTGCCACAGCGATTGAAGAGTGTTGTTAAAAATTTGAAGTGGGTCTACTAGGACATGTGGGGTATCAATTCACATTCTCTAACACTTTTTCTTTTCTTTTTTGGGCCTTTTTTCGGTTTTCGACTTTTGACGAAAAATGTTAAAAATTTCACCGTTCGCCCCTTATCTCTGTTGCATTGAGAAAAATCGGCCAATTCTACTATTTTTTTAAACAATTTTCGCATTCACATCTCAATCGCAAACTGACAAAAATGTATGGAAATTAAGGCTTTTTTGACAGTTTGCGATTGACATGCGAATGCGAAAGATGTTAAAAAAAATAGTAGAATTGGCCGACTGATATTGTTTAATGTGATAGAAGTTTTGTAAGAATTACAGGAAAACTCTAAATAGCACACTTTTTTCAGAAATCACCAACAAAAATTACATTAGTTTCACTAGTGGTCAAGATATGGCACTGATGTAAAACTGCCATATACACCGCAATTTTAAAATTCTCTGACGAATACAGGCCTTGCTGATGAAAATTTAAAACATTTCACGTTTTATATGATGGTACCGGCACTCTCGGTGCGCGAGTCCAACTCGCTCTTGACCGGTTTGTTTTTTCTTCGTCGCCACGAAACTTGGTTTTCATAAACTTAAAAATTCATAGAAACATGTGAAGACAATTTTAGAGAAAAACGAAATTATATTTTCATTTGCTGTCTACATAAACCCTGGCCTCAAACATGTTATCATTGATCATTAAAACACATAGAGTATGTGGTTTAATAGTCTTTGTTCAAACAATACTCTATTTGTTCTCAAAATTATATGTAGGACACTAGATGATGCTCGCGGCTTCGCCCGCTTGACAAATTATATAATTATACTAAAACCTTCCTTGAGAACCACTCTATCTATTGGTGAAAACAGCATGAGAATCAGTGTATTAGTTTTTGAGTTTATCGCGAACAGACAGACAGACGCGGCTGAGGACTTTGTTTTATAATATGTAGTGATTATGATTATATATGTCACCGGAAAATGGAAGACTCCGTAAGATTGTAATAAATCTTGATTATAATTTCTCCATTTATTTAAAAAAATCGTTTTGTATAAAATATATCCTATATAATGTGTGTTAATTAGAAATAAAAAACTTTTTACAAAAAAATACAACCGACTTCCAAAAAAAAACACTACAAAGTAAAAAATAACTTTAATTTCGGAAGCCCATACCTAACAACACCACTGTAAAATCGCAGAAAAGCAAAATACGCAATTTCGATTACTTGGATGACATAAAACTATCATCCAAGTAGACGAATCCCAGCTATTTCGATTTAAAATCCAAAGTTCGTAACAGATTTAAATAAAATTTAAATGGGACCAATCTGCAAGTATATCCTTTCAGATAAAACAAAAATTTATCAAATCGGTTCATAATTGTCGGAGTTATGAGGTAACAAACATACAACCGAATTGATAACCTCCTCCTTTTTGGGAAGTCGGTTAAAAATAGTATACAATTTCACGCGAAATTTTACAATCTTACGATGTTGCCATATTCCGTTGACATAATATATAATATGATGGTTATTATGATTGTTTTATTATTATTTTTATTATGTTTATGGGTTATTAAGATTTCCATCAACCCTTACCTAATCCCACGCTAGCTCTGTGGCCACATCACAAGATCTCAGTTACAAGAGTTAACGCGCGGGTCGCTCTTAACAAGAATTGAACAGTGAACAGGGTGTCGGACATGTTGGCCGGCCGCCTTCGACACTAATTGAGAACTCTTCATTAAGTGCTCTTATTGTTATAATTAAACGAAACAAGCTGTCTGAAGTGTGGACAGGCTTGTTCAAACTCTAATGTCAACTAGTGATCCGAGTCGCTGGAACTTAATTGACAAATAGGAACTATATATTTACAGAATAGTTATGTTCTTGGGCAGCCGATAATATGTAATAACATAATTTAACATTATCTTCCAAAAACTGGTTTATAGAAAGACAAAACATGACATAAGTAACCAATGCTATTTTACTGATAGCGAGCTGGAGAAACATAAAAAGACAAGTAATCCTTATAAATATATAGTTAAATCCCTGATCATCCTCCCAAAGATGGCTTATACACTGACAAAACATCGCATAAGTAACCTATGCCGTTTTACATTTTTTTCAATTTATTTTCATAGGCACGCGTTTGACCACTATCTCACCTGATGGTAAGCGATGATGCGGTCTAAGATGGGGCACGCTTGCCTAGAAGTAACCTAATCACTCTTGATTTTAGGACTCCCAGGTTGTAGCTATCAGGAAACACAGACTCCGGCTGGGAATTCCAGTCCTTTGCTGTACGTACTTTGAATGTAATACAATTATAACAAACCATTAGCTATAAATATAAGGCTAAATCCCTGATCATCTTCCCAAAGATGGGTTATGCGCTGACAAAACATGACATCAGTTAACTATGTCATTTTATTAATGGCGAATCAGAGAAATATCAAAACAATTAGGTATAAATATACCACGTGTATCTGACATCGATGCACAAACGATTTCCATGGGTCCAGGGCATGATTCTGGACACCAGTGTTGGAATTTTTCGTCGGTTCTTTTGTCATTTTTAAATTTTCTTCAAGAGTACCACAAATAGGTATCAGCTCAGCTGAGCTGATATCTATTTGTGGTTTTATTCAGATTGAATAATAAGAACATAGTAAACAAGTATACTTATCTATAATTTATTAACACAGAGCTACGTCTGTTCGCGACGACTGACAGCCAACAAGTGGGCTCAGTAGTGTTGGGTAACTCAGCACATGTGCTAGCACAGTTGTAGCTACTTACTTGGCTAAAAAGAGTCACTCACTCTTTTTATTTTGATGTGCTAGCACACACCACAGATTACCTACACCACAGAACATTTTTACGTGTTGTGAGTTTTTAAAAACGAACGTGTCACTCACTCTTTTGCCTCGCCATTTGAAAACTTTTCAATCGAAACTATAATCAAATTTCTGTTTTATTGTAACGAAATAAAGCCGAATTTCCAGTAATGAAATCTCTCAGCGACTCCGTCCGATCATTGCCGAAATGCCGATTCGTGAGGGAGCGAGCGAGACAGAACAGCGGTGAGCCGGTCAGCCGGCGAACACAGAACACACACGATTTGACACGAGTCTCTGTGCCTGTGCTCTGTGCTCAACTGTGCTGTGCGAGTCTCCACGCCTCGCGGGCTCGCCGCCCTCAGCCTCGCCTCAATTGTGCTAGCACAGTGTGCTAGCACACTTGAGAAAAAGAGTGCCTCGCACGATACTCTTTATAAATGTGTGTGCTACCCAACTCTAGGGCTCAGGCGATACAATAGCTTTTACACACAAATACCCACTACTCAACAATTACATACTGATAAACTTTTAAGATGGAACTTTATCAATAACGGGTATTAAAATCATATTTTAGCTTTAAAATACATGACTTTGTCTAAAATTACAGATTTCTCTTAAATTGAGAATAATTGAGTATAGTATAGTAGTTTACAATGTAAATAAATAAATTCATAAAATAATGGTCGCTAATCAAACTTTAAATATCGAATCATATTAACACAAATCGAAGAAACACATTAAATAACAAATTAACCCATGACAAATAATAATTGAGCATGTCCGGAATCAAAATAGATTACCGAATAACAATATTCTAACACATTCGTGTTTGGATTTTGGTTCGCAAAAAAGTTCAAAGGTGTACCAAATTCGGAAAGGGTCCTGATTCGGAGAAAATTGACTGTGACAGACGGACAGACAGACACCTGTGTGATTCTATAAGTGTTCTGTTTTTTAAGTAAGTTCGGAACCATAAACAAAAAAAAAGTACGCCCATACTGCAAACCGATTCGTCAAGAGACAACACGAATATAAACAGAAAACAATATCTTTTGAAGGTGACACGATCCGTATCGACTCTGATCTGTCTTCACATTACATTCAATAAAATAAAATACTCCGCCGAACGTTGGATATTATTGTTTTTATTTTGTGCGAGCTTGTCATCGGTTTGTTGTCTTGTAATGTAATTGAAAGTATCGGAGTGCTAAAAGATATTGGCAGGCGCGAAAGTCAATTTGTAGCTTGCTGATTGGCTAGATGTTTTTTCTCGGTAGTGACTTTTGCTGCGGAGTTTGTTGTACACTTCTTTTTCCCAGCCAAATCACCAGGCAGTGGTGACGAGCTGTGCGATTTGGGGGACTGTTTTCATGTTTTGGAGGTCAAAGCTGCTGATTTTCAGCCTAGTTTTCAATAAATGTCTTAAGAATTGACGAGCTTCTGCCTGCGGCTTCGCCCGCGTGATCCCTAGGGAACATTCTCCTGGGATAAAAAGTAGCCTATGTGCTATTCTAGAATATAATCTATCACTGTTCCAAATGTCATCCAGATCCGTTCAACCGTTATGGCGTGATTGAGGAAAAAACATCCATCCAAACTTTAGCAATTATAATGTTAGTTAGATTATAATTCATTTCGTTTTCGAATGCTTTAACACGATGTATATCATATAATCGATATAAAAATCTTTAAATCCTGACATCTACACAGGGTTATTTGTAAAACACCGACAACCTCTCAGGACTATGTAACTAACATCACAATCAAAAACTTTTGTTCTATGATTGTTAAAAATTCATCATATTTTAGTTCATCAGGCTTTTATACAAAATACAAAAAATATTTAAATTGAACGCTCTAAATGTTACGAAGTCTATGCGAAACAAAAGAAAGAGCTTTCTTTTGTCAATATGATGATTTTCCCTTTTCACTCCCCAAGGAACCTACATGCCAAATTTTAGCTCTCGACAACCAGTAGTTTCGACTGTGCGTTGGTTGTCAGTAACGGAAGAATTTCATATATTAGGATTATGGTTTACAACTGACAAAATGCGAGAGTATCGTAACTAGCGGCTCCCTAGTAGGTGGCAGCAGAATTGTCTACATACATGCATACCTACATACATGGGACAAATCAAAACTAGCGAAACAACCACATACGTGGGACAAATCAAAACTAGCGAATCAACCACATACATGGGACAAATCAAAACTAACGAATCAACCACATACGTGGGACAAATCAAAACTAACGAATCAACCACATACGTGGGACAAATCAAAACTAACGAATCAACCACATACATGGGACAAATCAAAACTAACGAATCAACCACATACGTGGGACAAATCAAAACTAGCGAATCAACCACATACGTGGGACAAATCAAAACTAACGAATCAACCACATACGTGGGACAAATCAAAACTAACGAATCAACCACATACGTGGGACAAAACAAAACTAACGAATCAACCACATACGCGGGACAAATCAAAACTAGCGAATCAACCACATACGTGGGACAAATCAAAACTAACGAATCAACCACATACGTGGGACAAATCAAAACTAGCGAATCATCCACATGGTATACCGCCGTTTACCCGAATTTTATTTGCCCTAATATCATTTGCCATAATAGTCAACAGCCATAATATCATACGACATAATACTCATTTGCCCTACTCTCATTTGCCATATTAGTCACGTGCCAGAATCATTGTTTCCCATAGTCACTTACCATAACATAATTTGTCATAATCATTGTAAGCCCTAATTATCACATGCCCTAATTATCACATGCCATAATTATGATATGCCATAACATAATTTGCCATCGACATCGGGTGTGTAACGGTTGTTTATATCAAGAGAAATTGGATGCAATTGGGACTTTAGGGCACCTTATACATTTTTTTATAAACCACACAGAAGTAGGAGCCCCGCGAAGCGGGGCTCCGTCGACCTAGCCCACCATCAACCATGCACAGAAAAAAAACCATGCACAGAATAAATAAGTTTATTCTTATTATACCAAACATTGCGCACCCATCGACATCGACAGCCAGAAAGCTAATAAGTAGGGTAAGTATTAGAATTAAAAACAAGTTTAATAATCAAACTATATAATTATAATTAGGTAGTACAATTTCTTTTTTAATGCATACTTGTTATGCCATTTAAATATTATGCCATTTAAATATTATGCCATTTAAATATTATGTCTAATAATTATTATGGCACATAAAAATAAGGCAAACAATACTTATGGCATTCGTATTTTATGGTATCTAAAATTCGGGCCATTAAAAGTATGTCATATGTCTTTTAGGGCAAATGAAACATTCGGGCAAATGAAATTCGGGAAAATGATGATTATGGCATATAATCTTCGGGCAAACAATAGACAACCCATCCACATACGTGGGACAAATTAAAACTAGCGAATCAACCACATACGTGGGACAAATCAAAACTAGCGAATCAACCACATACGTGGGACAAATCAAAACTAGCGAATCAACAATATCTTAAACTATAGCTACATCTGCTTACCCCTTTAGGGAATACGGACTTAAGGTTCCGAGACTTATATCAGGAACTGCCAACAAACTACGTAGGTATGTAGTGTAACATGGAGAATTCTTCTGATTGATCGATCGAACCCCAAAAATTATTCGCAGCTTTCGACGCATTTGTCAACGGAACGACACGTTGGGGAACTGAGCGACGCGACTGCTTCCCCGTAGTTAAGGTATATTGGATTTTTATAACTTGGTACGTCAAGACGAAGGTATTTTGTTATTGGTTTTAGTATTATCTTGGTTTTAGAAAATTACGACAAAAACCAAACATATGACAGGTTTGATCTTCAAGGTTAAACAGCGCTTGCTGAGGTCGTTCTTTGGATGGGTGACCATCCATTAAATATCGAGACTCCTCTGTGCCTGCGCTAAGCAGTCATTACGGATGATCAGACGCCAGAAAATCTTACACCAGTCTTGTCAACATAGAGATGATAGGAATAGGGATAGGATACCGCATTCCACAGTTACCTCCAGGGTTATATATAAAAAGGCCAGCTAAGCAGAAGCTCCTGGTAAAATGCTCTTACTAAGCTGCATACCGTTAGACTGGAAAGACTACCCCAACATGGTTTTGGCAGATGATGTTACAAAAAAAACGGCCAACTGCGAGTCGGATTAGCACGCAAACCTTTATTTTAGGCAATATAAATAAACAATCTGTGAAAATTTCGACTGTCCACATATTACGGTCCTTGACATAGGTACAGCCCGCTGACAGACAGACGGACGGACAGCGGAGGCTTAGTAACAGGGTTCCGTTGGTTACCCTTCGGGTAGCTACGGAACCCTAAAAAATCACTTTCACAGGCTTCATCTACCTGATAACCTAAATCTATACTAATATTAGGTATAAAGCAAAAGAGTTTGTCTGTTTGGTTGAACGCGCTAATCTCAGGAACCACTGCTTCGATTGGAAAAATATTGTTTCAGTATAAGTTAGTCCATTTATCGAAGAAGGCTAAAGGTTATATATATCATCACGCTAAGACAAAAATGAGCGGAGCATTTATGGAAAATGTGACGCAGACGAAGTTGCGCGGGTCAGCTAGTAATGAGATATTGAGCTAATTATTCGTATAACGTTCCATCATCGGAACACAAGACGAACGGCGATGCGCCACCGATTCACCGGTTCATGGTGGACATCCCACCCACACGCACAAAACTTTTTGGGAGCACATTCATAGTGCGTACAGCTAAGTAGTGGAGTCTGTGTTTCCTGATAGCTACAACTTGGGGTCTTTAAGTCAAGAGTGAATAGGTTACTTCTAGGCAAACGTGCTCCACCTTCGACCACATTATCACTTACAGGTGAGAGTGGTCAAATACGTATCTATTAATAGTAAATTATCTATAATATAAAAATAAGTCGGGTTTTCCTTCCTGACGCTATAACTCCAGAACGCACGAACCGATTTCCACGATTTTGCATTCGTTGGAAAGGTCTCGGGCTCCGTGAGGTTTGTAGCAAACGAAATTCAGGGAAAATGTGACGCAGACGAAGTTGCGTGTGTCAGCTAGTTTTCTCATATAATTCGTATCAATACAAGACCAAAAGAAAGCTCGACTGCTTGACTTTAATATTCACATCATCACGAAAAACAACAGCTATTTGTAAAACCCTCACAAAACACCGATCGCATTTCAGTCTCGCCTCAAATCTTTAATGATCTCACCATAATCACGCCAGCCTCGCACCAAATTATCCGACCGCTATAAGAACAAAAGATTCTATTTCTTGTATTAAACCCTATCTGGAATCCGCGCACGTTCCTCCCGTCCCATTGCTTAATTTACAAATGTAATTAAACTCAACTAGCTTAAGAAAAAAAGGCGATGGGCGATTTTTCACCCTGTAGGTAAGGTAAGGGCGATTCTTTTGTGCAAAGCCACTGATAAGTTAATCGGCAAAAATAAGCGGTTGTATGTGATGTGGTTTTAGAAGTAGAGGTGTTGATTCTCACCTTTGCGTTTTATTTGTTTAGTTGATATGGTTTTAATAAAGAGCTGGTGTTTATAGATTTTTCTGGGTATAAGTGTGCTGACTAAATATATTACTTTGTAATAGCCGCTGGTTTTATATTTTAAGTTCTACTTAAAAAAAGATTTACTATTTAAACAATCAGTATTTTCGCAGTTTCATAATAATAAGTAGATGTGTGTGACTTAACAAAGGTTTTATTCTCTATCAAGAGCTCACAAATGTAAACGGCAGATAGCCAAAGCACTAAAATAACTAAATTTAAATTTTACAACCTAGGTTACAAAATTCTGGATGCAAAGATAGCGTAAATACATGCGCAAACATTTTATCCGCCTATAAACATCTACGCATAGACGAGTACACAGCAAACTGCGCCATCAAAGGCCGTATATTGCGCGGTTTCTCAAGAAATAGAGCTTTAATACAAGTTCATTATCTCAGCGCATGTCACGAAAATAACTTAAAAGAAAACAAGCATATTTGCATAGTTCTTCGTTAAAGACAGGGCCGGATATTGAAAACAAAAGATACACGTTTGGGGTCTGCTCACAGCGAAACGCGACGCGACGCGATGTTGCGCGCACTTTATTATAGCTACAGAATCTTCTGCTCAGCTTTATCGCAACTGTATTGGGGCCGGCTTCTAGTCAAACTGGATTCAGCTGAATTTTACGAGAAGGGACTACTTATCTGACCTCCACAACCCAGTAACTGGGTAACACAGTACTTCTTGGCAAGACTGCTGTCGATTTTCTGGCTTCTGACAATCCATAATGACAGCTATAGATCTACAAATGACAGCTGGGGTGAAAAGCTTACGCTAAGCTTGCGCGTTATCGTCCGTGAATTCGTAGATGTCTCGGTGCTTTATGATTCGACTCTCAGGCGTCGCGATTTTTTGGCAGTGCTGTGAAAACTAGTGCTGCGAAATTTATTTATTTATTGATAATCAAGCAACATAGACTCATTATTTGGAAATACAATAAAACATCATTTCAATGAACAACACAAAACATACAAGACGTACAATTTAAAAAAATTAGACTACATGACATAGGTACAAATAAATAAAATTAAAATTAGATTCATTCATACACAGTAATTACAATTTACTAACCGGCGCTGGAACAGCAACATGTCTGCCACAGCAATGCCGGAAAAAAAGAAGAAAAATTCAAGCATAGGTCGCGTCGTCGTCGCGTCGCTTTGCTGTGTGAACTGTGAATTAACCCTAAAGCGGCAAAAGTTACGGAAATTACCATCTCGATCGAACATGGCGTCACAGCGTCACTGTGAATCCTTTGTGCTCGGCTCAAGTAATCCATTACCTTGTTAATGAAACTCGTTATGAAATTACAAGAGAATACGTCAAGTTTGATGCGAAAGTTTGAGTTACGCAGTCGGATCGATACTAGAGCTGTTTTATTTAAAGGTAATTTGTAAGTAGGTACGCCGCTTGTGCTGAGATACACCTAACTAAGATTAATGTCCTGTTATACCGGTTAAAAGCTTTTATCATTATTTAAGGCTCCAATAGGGTTCCGTACCCAAAGAAATTAAACGGAACCCTATTACTAAAGTCAGGTTGTTTCAAACGGTTGGTTAACGTAACATACGTACGTCAGAAAGTAATGATTACGGAAGATGTTTAACATCCGTTAAAAAAGAAGCGTTGTTTCAAAACATTTTGGTATAAGAGCTCAAGTTATTAATACGGGTCCTACCTAAATACCTTTTTTTCATTCTACCCTTTTTTTGTGTCATCAGAAGAACTGCTATTGAGGAATTCAAAAGAAATATCACGTTACTTTAGCACCTTAACCAGTGCTCATACCATCTGTTGACGAAATCGTTATTTTTTGCATGCGTTGACATATTGTGAAACAACTCAATTTTTTTATTTAACTATCGTTAGCACTATTTTTAACGTTTACGCGTACGTCAAGTGAACGTGAAAAAACCTGCGCTGTCTATCCGTACCTCCGTCCGTCTGTCAGTCAGCAGGCTGTGTCTCAAGAACCGTTATAGGTAGAAACTTTCACAGAGTAAGTATTTCTATTGCCGCTACAACAAAATAATAGGAATTAATTTAAAAGTAAGAGGGGACTCCCATACAAGAACGTGTTTTTTTTTTTAATTATTGTGCAGAATACTTTGTGTGAGAGTCCAACTTACACACAATAATATCGGTCGACAGGACCTTATCAAATACACAATAGAAAGTGGCTTGAACACCACGGAATACACTTAGTATAGCTTAATACGTAGATGTAGGGGCGGTTTAGAACAGCCCTACCCCAGACCACTGTTTTACTGTGTAGACACGGACTCCCCACTTACGACAAGTATAAACGATTTTCTACCCAACCACCTTTCTGGGTACCAACCAACTCATAGGTACTAGTGAAACAATAAATTCAAATAAGTCTGAGAGCCAGCACTTTTTGAACGTCAAGTATTTACAAAAGACAGTCCCCCAAAACGCCCGCCCGGCGCCACTTCCTAGTGTTTTAGAGGTGGAGAAGAAGTGCCCAACAAACTCCCCAACAACACATGATCTGTTTAATATAAGATCACAATGTGTTAAGATCTCAACGTACCATAAACCTACTCAGAAAAAAAATAGTTACTCACATACTTCTATTCTGACAAGTCCTAACCGTGAAGCAAGAAAGGTATAGAGTGAACTGGAAATGAACTGTAATTCCACCTTGCCTACCCAGTCAATACATCCGGATCTAACACCTAACTTAATGTTCGCTTCACCCAAGTTTTCACGATGAGATGTATAATTATAAAATAACTGAAGTATTTAAGTAAATAAAACCTATGCTATGGTAAACTTGCAATAAAGTACATTGACCTTTACCTAATATGCCTTCGTAGATACCCGAACAATCTATCTATCTATCTATACTTATAATAAATCTGTAGAGAGGTCAATTCTGTACATGAAATATATTTCCAAAATAACTATCAGGGGGTGATTAGGGATCGATACTGATGCCAAAAACGCAATCAGTACAATTTTTGTCTGTCTGTCTGTCGGTCTGTCTGTCTGTCTGTCTGTCTGTCTGTATAACCGTTATAGAAACAAAAACTACTCGACGGATTTTAACGAAACTTGGTACAATTATTATTCATACTCCTGAGCAGGTTATAGTATACTTTTCATCACGCTGCAATCAATAGGAGCAGAGCAGTGAAGGGAAATGTTGGGAAAACGGGAGAAGTTATTCCATTTTTTAAGCTTCTGTCGCGTGTGCAACCTTAATGGTGAAAGCTACACAGAAATCATGTATGACGGAAATGTTCTCCTTAAAATTATATAAAAAATATCCAACGAAAGCATATGTCTATCTTTTATGATTGATAAACAATAACACGTGTAACTCCCGATAGCTTAGCAGTTCGAAGCTTTCTGATTGTATTTGTCTACTCTTACGTTTATAAAACTCTCAGTCGTCCCTAATTAACATTAATAAAAGTTAACATTATTAACTATTCCATAAAAAAAGAATCATAGAAATCGGTATAGAAACACCAAAGTTATACATGAAATACGCTAATAATAAGCCATCGCGAGAGAATACTGAATCATGCTATAAGGATTATTTTTGTATAAGGTCGCGACCGCACAGGCAGGCGGCTAGCTTGGCGCCTAGAGGCTAGCGAGTAGCTTCGGAAAACGGCTTACGACAGTTTGCAATATCCTTTAATAATTATAATGTCGAGGGGAAGATGGTTATAATTTCGCTTTACACCAAACGAGTAATATTATAAATGTGAAAGTTTGGTTGTTCTGTTTGTTACTTAAAATAATCCTCTGGCTGGAACTGAATTTACTAACGCTCAATATCTCGAAAACCGCATTTCTGCAATTTACTTTCGCTAAAACTAAATCTGCGGTAATAAGCATCAAAGCACACTCCTGTGATGACCCCAAAAACAGTATTCAATGCTCATGTGTTCCAATTACACAACAAAAGACGATAAAGTACCTGGGTGTAATTCTGGATGAAGGGCTTAGCTGGCGTCCCCATATTGAACTGACTGCCTCTCGGGTTAGAAAACTTATATGGGCGTTTAAGAAACTTCGACAGGTGTGCGACTTTGAGCTACTCCGTACAGTTTATCTTGCACTGGCACAGTCAATCGTAGGCTACTGTATCACGGCATGGGGAGGTGCCTGTAAAACCTATATGATATATCTCGAGAGAGCCCAAAGATCTCTGTTAAAAGTCATGACCTTCAAACCCTACCGGTACCCAACAAAAAGCCTATATGAAATCTGTCAAGTACTTACAGTAAGACAATTATACCTCCAAAATCTGATAATGAAACAACATGAAATTACACCAGTAAATCACGCAAACAAACTTAAAAGAACCATCGGTAATGTATGTCACACAATCAAATGTGTATAAGCATCCGCTCGACGGCAACACTTATACTTAGCTATTTATATATATAACAAACTAAACCAAATTCTCAACTTCAACCCACTAACTAAAAAGAAAACTAAGATGAAACTAAGCACATGGCTTAAAACACTGGATTACTCACAGACGGAAAACATAATTAAAGAACAACACTTTTAACAACATAATAGTAGTAATGAAGGCAAACGTCTCCGATAAAAGCCCAGAATCACCAAGCACAGTAATTCAGACAGACAAACACACACACACACACCACTTAAGAGCAAGCTTGCACTAATTGTAATTATTTTAATTTATTATTATTGTATACATTGTAAATGTTCTGCAAACGGGTGAAGGCACTGACTCCTGTAACACAGGTACCACCTAGCTCAGGAGTCAGGGCTCCAACTCAAAATGTAACCTTCTTTGTGTCAATAAAAAAAAAAAAAAAAATTTTTAAATATTTTATATTTGTTACTCAATCACACCAGAACGGCTTAACGGATCTTAATGAAATTAAGAACAAAGACAGATTATAGTCTGGAATAGCACTTATGCTTATTTTCATCCCGGGAATATGTTCCCTAGGGATCACGCGGGCGAAGCCGCTGGCAGAAGCTAGTAAATAATAAAACGTTTGTCATTACTAGGGAACGTAAAGAATCACGATAGAAATCGATTCGGGACAGCTTTATGTCTTTATTTCCGTTTTAGGCAGTAAATGTGTATCAAAGACCTTTATTGTACATATAATTCGCGCCTTTAAAATTTCAAGATACCCCAAACATGTATTCATCTTTCTTGCTAAATAACCAACCATACTACATCAACGTTGACAAAACGGCGCATTCAACTACAAAGGCACAGAGCTATAAGTAAAAAAATACGCATATTCCGGCAGCAAAAATAATATCATCGCCGACCAAAATAAGCGTACAGAGTGCAGCGTTTCATAACATCTCAACAAACACACCTGTACGAATGAATAAAATAAGAAAATTCCTCGCGAAAACGTTCCCACACCGAATATTTAAAATTTCACAAGCCCCCGTCGCGTCGCGAGGAAAGCGTAGCTCTTAATCAAAAATAACGCAGCAACAAAATTCAATAAGAGCGACTCATAAAACACGTTAAAATGAAAAATATTAAATTCCAGAGACAAAAAATATATATTATTCGCTTTGCCTGCGCCCATAAATAATTTAATTTTAAGCGCGAAAAGTTTGTGCTAAGACGTCGACTTCAAAACGCGGTCTGTGTGTGGATAAAGTGGAATAAATCAGTTCTTTTATAAAATAATCAGCATTTTATCACGTTTTTCGTGAGATAACTCGCTCGAGTAACCTCTTTATTTCCTCGAGGTGTCTTAACTTGCACCCGTTAAACGAGGAATGTAAATTAAAGTATCTTAACACCTGTATACGTCTACCCAAGTAGATATAACATAGATAGATGTTAAAAACTCCATATTTCATTTGACGGCCGTGTTTTATTCCTGTGTTTACATAAAACGGAATAATTAAAACGAAATTAAGCACCGCTGCGCTTTTTAGTTAAATGTTTTTAATAACACATCAATAACCAGTTTACGCAAATAAAAATTGGGATGAAAAATGGTTGGTGAATGTTTGTCATTCAATTATTTAGGAAAATTGCATGACGAGTTAAAAATGGAACGTAACAAGACAATTTATTTTAAAAAAAGAATCCTACAGAATAAAAACGAGTAAACAGAGAGAAGCTGTTGTTGACCGTACGCTCTTGAAGAGCGCAGTTGTAACTCTTTCGTGAGGACTCGCGACGACTGACACTAAGCTCTTGAAACTTGCACTAGAAGATATCAGCCAGTTTTTTTTCGAAAGAGTAAACTAAAGAACTTACTGCTGTTATTCTTTGTTTAAATCGTAGAACTTTAGCTAACTTATCAATTCGGTATAGATGGCATCATTAGCAAAGTAAATTTTGAACAAAGTAATGTCAAACTTCTTGCAATTTAAATCCTCTTTTGATAAACCCGATAGAAACTCCTTTAATCAAACCTCAAGAGAGCCAGAGAGGGAAACAGCTAATCATAACCCGAACGCACTGAATACTAAAAAGGAAGGGCCACTTAAAACCGTAAAATAATTCCAATGGCCATGTTCCCTAAACGGGCCCGAGGCAATGACCATAAATATTTTAATTCCTCACGGCGGCAGTGTTGCAAGCTAATAAAATAACGGATTGTGGCTACACGGAAAAATAAATTATTAGATTTACCGACTTTGTTACGTTTCGCGGTGGGAGTTACATTTTATTTAGCGCGACGCATACGGTTTTTGAGTTTAGAGGTGGTTGCTATTTATTTCACTGCGGCCAAGTTTTATAAATAAAGCTGGAGTGTAAAGATTTGCACATTCAAGCAAATTGGAAGTTGCATATAAAAATCAATCGTTGTTGAATCTTTTTATTACGATCCATTTAGGCGGCAATCTTGCAATATATAATGTATATAAAAAAGTCAGATGAAAAGAAGTACCATTTTCATAATCGTTTTTTTACTACCTTTTTACTAGAAATAAATCATAACCGGTTAATCCGTTTATAATTTCTAATTACGATGCCACAGAAAAACAAACAAATTCACACGTCATTTATACCTACTTGAAAGTTGCTGACGATTTAATTTATGAACTCACTATTATACACAATCACGCACGCACACACACTAAACACAATCACAACACACAGCGCTCCATTTTGTATTTTCTTTTTTTTTTTCATTTCTGTTTCAATTGCATGCACTGTCTAATGTTAAGTGGAACGCATCTTCTGCTTGAAAGGTGATCTTCAAATCACGTATGTTAATGCTTTATGCTATTGAAATAAACATTTTTATTTTATTTTGTGTTACTCATAACACCGCTCTTTTTGGTCTGGTGTTAAAAACACACATCTTTACAAATACAACTTTTGGGAGACCCAGAGGAACTCGTGAACTGCAGAAAAATCTTAACTTTTAGTATAACGGTACCTGTACAGGAAGCTGTAACATGTTGCACTAAATACCATAGCCACACATAGACAGAAGGAACCCAAGTGGCTCATATCGGCTCCCCGCGTGTTACGGCTCCCACAGGATTACAAACAAGCTGCTTGTACCGCTTCAGCGCTGTTATAAGCCAGTGATCAGCTGAATACAGCTTTGCGAGAAGTCTTTATGTAATCTGAACAGGAAAGTATGTTGTGGCACGACAATATGCCAAACGCTGATCATGATGATGCGTAGATCATTTTTTTTTATTTTTTTTATTCAAGACAGGGAAACTCTTGGCCCAAATCTCACCTGATGGAAAGTGATGATTAGGCCGAAGATGGAAGCGAGTTTCACCCGGAATCCTCTAACATAGAGGAACTGGCTATCATACCTCTAATTGCCGGAACACAACAATGCTGTTAACATTGTTGTTATTGCGACAGACTTAGACATGATGGTGGTAGCTTGCCAGGCGGACTTAGAAGTCCTACCACCAACCAAACCGAGCAAAAAAGTTTTCCCCCGCTGGGAATCGAACCCGGGACCTCTGGGTCTGAATCGGGTGGTATAACCACTAGACCATGGAGGCGGTTAGTGTCACCTGTTTAGCACCACCCGGGGACCACGTGTAGGGATTCGCTGAAGGTTATTCTCCTACGGACGCGGGTGACTCGGCCCTAGGAATGTTTTTTTTTTGTGGTACCATTCCGATCCTGGCGACCGCGACGGGCGACAATGACGTGCGACCGCAACACAATGCTTTGTTTGAATTACTATAGAACACTTACGGGTGCACGCGACCGACAAGACCCGGAAGTGTTCTGACATAAGTAACATTTTTAGGGTTTTAAAAGTTCGGTATTCCTAAGGTGCATCCACACCGCAGTTACTTTTTGTGGAGCGACATAATGCAACAGATAACTATAGGTAACGTTCTTCAACTTATGACTAACTTATATTTTAACAACAAATAACTTTTTGCTATTGGATGTTGCCCACTAACACTTGGAAACGTTGCTCCACAAAAGTAGGTAACTACGGTGTGGATGCACCATTCACTTTAAATCACCAACCAAATTACTATAAATAAAAACCGGCCAAGTACGTGTCGGGCCGCGCGCAGTGTAGGGTTCTGTAGTTGCACAACACAATAGGGAATATGCATGAAAAAAATATTTATTATCTACACATTCTATCTAAAAATATAATACTAACAGTGAAAATGGAATCAAAATTGCTCGAAAAGTAAAGGAGATATAACTATTTTAAACAAATATTTCTGTCCCTTTCACGAAAACGCTGTTTTATATGGCAGCTGTATAGGCGTCATGGAATTTGACGTCAAAGTTCATATCAAATTTCTCTTTCTAAATGTAATCTTTGAAGCTTTATAACTTCATCGCTGATGAAGGTATTAAAGAAATAATTTCATGATTGTTTTCTAGAGCTAAAAAGTATTTCATTTTGCAAATGAAAAAATCGCATGCATATTCCCTATTGTAACATTTTATAAGTTGGTCGACTATTACTCGTTAACTGGCAAAGCCTAATTAGCTGAGATAGTTTTCCTTTTAAATTCGTTATTAATATTATGCTACCACCACGATTTTTTTCCCGTCTCCAGAATCAACCGTTTAGCTGGCAAAGAGGGGGGGGGGCTTTTTATTTGACCACTGCGTGATTAATGATACCAATACCAAATTTCATCTTTCTAATACTAAGCTTCTCTGAGCTAAATCGCAAACAGACAGACGGACATGGCGAAACTATAGGGATTCGAGATCCTTGTTGAATGCGGAACCCTTAAAAAATATAACATTTCTGTTTTGTTTAAGTCAGATCGTTAGATACTTATATAAACAAAAATAGAAATATAATCAAAAGGATACCTACCCATAGCCCAAATTGCCATCAAATTTGCATAATATCAGATTTTTTTTTTAACAGTAGTTGGTGAGTTCGTTTTCTGCCAGGGTTGCGGAATTAGTTCGAAAGAGTCACCGCGGCCCTGAAACGCAAAGGGAACACGGATGGGTTCTAATCAGTAAGAGTCTGACACTCCCTTCTGCTTCACCCAGGGCAGGTGAAGTCAAACGACTCCTTCATTTGATGATTTCCCATCCTTAAAAAAAAAGGTGAGTTCGTTTTCAGATATCATCTCCCAAATATAGGACGAACTAAGGTCAAACGGGTTTGTTTCCTTTGTATATTTTTTGGACAAAAGAGACATATGGCAAGCGGCAGAACGTTTTAAACCATTACGTCAAGACCAGAGATTTCAAAACAAGTCAGCGTTTTGTTGGTATTTAATATTAATGATAGAGACCAGCGTGTCTAAAAAGGCCACTTTAGTAGAATGATATTAGAATCATAATATTTATCACACAACAATCTGTCAATTTTTATTTTTATCTTTATCGCTAACACAATGTAGGTTCAAAATTTGACAGTGCCGGGTAGCGTGATGTGCTTTCTGATTCTGTTAAAGTGGCCTTTTTTAGACCCGCAGACCCAATAAACTGCCAAACAGCAATAGCAATAGTCATTTATTCCGAACTTTTCAGTCTCTTTTTTTTATTTTTTGAAAAAAGTTTTTTTTTGCCGGCTTCCCAACAAATATGAATCCGCACTTCTGGAACACCCTGTAAAATTTGCATCACTGCAAAGCTGAGCTGGATGGGCAATGATCAAAGGACTCTTCCCGCTCTGAACGTAGCAGAAGGGAATGTCAGACTCCTACTGACTAAAACCCATCCGTCTTCGTCCTAATGCCCTTTGCTTTCCAAAGCCGTGGAGACTCATTTGAAAAAAAATCCACAACCCTGCCAAGTACTCGTACCTACTAAATAGTAACATCTACTTTCTCTGCAAGGGACAAAATAACGAAAAAAATATGGCCTCCATTTAAAATCACTTTCAGCGTCCATGCCTCACATATTTCAAGTTCGAACCCTCATTCAGAGCCCGGTTGGGAATTGACTGCAAATCGTTGAAATCATACCTACTGGCGTTCATTGGAACTGTAATTGTTTTGTTCATTGGACCTGCTGAATTGGTCTGTATTCAGTTTTCTTATAGATCAAAAAAAAATCGTAGAGCCAATTTATCCATATCTATAGCTACTAATATTATAAAGAGATAACATTTGTTTTTAAGTTTGTATGTAGGGGTAATCTCAGGAACTACTGGTCCGATTTGATAAATTCTTTCAGATAGCCCATTTATCGAGGAAGGATATAGGCTACATATCATCACGCTGAGACTAAAAGGGGCCGAGCATTAACGGAAAATGTGATGCAGACGAATTTGCGTGGGTCAGCTAGTTGTATTATAAATGTTTTACCAACATGGAATTTTTTCTTATAAAAAAAAAATTACGGTAGTTGACAAACTGTTCGATACAGCTCGTCAATTGCTTGCTAACTAGGAATATACTCAATTCGCGTCATTAATGCATTCACAAAATAACTTGCGCATGTTTTAAAAATTATTAGAAAACAAGCTGATGCTCGCGGCTTCACTCACCCGCTTGACAAATTATATGCTACCTCCTCCTCGAGAACCACTCTACCCATCGGTGAAAAGGACATGAAAATCGGTGCCGTAGTTTTTGAGTTTATCGCGAACAGACGGACGCGGCGGAAGACTTTGTTTTATAATATGTAGTGATAAATACAGACACACCGTTTAAAAAGTGTTAAATTATGTTATAATCATTAAGATGAAATGTTGAAATAAATTCCCGAAAGTTGTGCATCAGTAAATGTCGACCGGTATTTAAAATACGGGTCCTTGCCCCAAGTTACATAAAGACTTTGCCAAGTAACTATATTCTCCGAAGCTTACCTACCCTAATTAGTATCCAGGCTTCGAAAGCAGCCATAAACCTCTGATCAGTCCGCTCATATTACCAGAGTAATCAGGGACTACGATTTTCATCAGGAACAGGGAAGAAAATTGCACATAACGTACCTGTTTACATAAAAACCTTTACAAACTTTCATACTATTACGTAAGCTTCGTAGAGAAGTTTTAGAATAGAAGAAAAAAACTATTTTACACGCATTTATTACAGAAGTTTGTGTGTCCCGGAGGTGTAAGACGAAACATCGGATTCAGTACTTTCAGGCGAACGTTCCACCCTCCCCTTGTGGGTAGGGTGTTTCATCGAACATCAATCTACAGTGCGTTTGACAGATCTCTTCGTGTATCATTTTTTTTACACGTTTGGGATTCTGTATTTGAAGAAAACTTACTTGTCGAGACAGCTGTTTGTTTGATGCCTGAAAATCGTATTTGTACTTATTCGAAAATTATTGAAGAAAGTGCACACAGCACTTAAAATATCGGATGATTTTAGAGCTCTTGGAGACACTTTGTCGCTTAATGTCAATAGTACATTATATTTTTGACTAACGTGTAGGTATTTAGATAAAGTATAAAGCAGGACTAAATTATTTGTATAAAATATAGAGTACTATATTTTGGTAATAACGGGGTGAAAGAAAAAAAAACTTGAATGGTATTTTCACTTGATTGACACATTATTGTTTATTAATCGTTTAAAACAAATATTGATTAAAAAATTGGAGCTATTTATGCTGCAATTATTAGAATCAAAATACATAAAGTAAAAATCCCTTTCTAAGTTTTGTTTCTATTCACCCCGTTTTACGGTAGTAAAAAAATATGAAAAGTTGTAAAACCGAATTGTTACGCATCAAACTAAAACATCTGCACCAAATCCGAAAACCCGAAAAAAAAAACATTCTCGGCTGAATATCGCAATATCGCGGTCACGAAAAAAAAATGGCGCCGTTCGAACCATAAAACAGTTTCAAAATGTCGGTCAGTGAATACGACATATGGTTTACGAGCAGGCCAGGTGTCACCCGGGTAACGGCGGCGATATAAAATTGATCTAATCTTCGTAACGCGGTGAAACGTTCGCGTAAAACCTTATAGGACGCTAAGGTCATACTTATCATTAGTTCCGAGACGTGTTACTTGGAAAATAAATCCCTATTTTTGTGGATGTTTCATAGGACGAAGGATCAAATAATGATTGGAAGAGTATGAGCTAGATTGCTTATTTTAGGCAAAGAAGGCTCTATCTCTACCATAATATCATCGCTTACTATCAGGCGAGATAGTGGTCAGAAAAAGCTTTTGATTAGATATTATAGCATTCTTGTCTTTTTGCCGAAATTACCTACCTATAGATAGATTAATCAGCTGTCTATAAGAAAGATTTATTCCCGATGATGATGTTGATATGTGATCCGAACGATTTCGGCCAAGACGATTGCTTCAGCTCCAATGTACCGAGTTGCCGTTCGTGAGGTTGCACTTGGATTATGTCAATGATATATAAAACTATAGATACGTTGTCCGCACTCTAAAATGACAACATGAAATGAAGCCAATTGGCCACATCGCGCTTAGTTACGCACCAACCTGTCGCGCGACACTACGTTTGTTTTGATGTCAATTTGACTATTACTTATTCTGTGACGTAACTGAAGATGTATATTTATCTCCCTCTAGCAACAGGCATCCCGCCGTACGGTGACAATTTTCTTTCCCTTTCTTCATGCGTATTAGTAGCTATCTAGTATTTTCGCCGTTTTTAAGCGCCGCGATGTTGGTTTATTACGTGTCTATTTATAATACGTCATTGGATTATGTTACCAATGTTACCAATCTCTTTTGTGGAGATCCTCGCACATTGCGGGAACGTGAGCTCACCATCTATGTAATAAAAATAAAAACCATCTAAGTAATTAAACCTAGTTAATATGCATGCGATTTTTATTTGCAAAATGAAATGTTTAATTAGCTCTAGTAAGCAAACGTGAAATTATTTTTTTAAATACGATCCTCAGCGATGAAGTTATAAAACTTCAAAGGTTCCAAATTAGAAAGAGAAGTCCGATATGAACTTTGATGTTAATGTCCATGACGTCTATACAGCTGCCATAGAAAACTGCAGCGTCTCGCGAGAGGCACAGATAAAATATTTGCTTAAAATTATTTTTTTCATTTGTTTATTAAATTACAATGTTTACAGTCTCTACATTATGTACAAACGCGTATAAAAACAAAATAAATCATTGGGCATCAAAAAATAATCCACATCGCTGTCAACGGCAAAAACGGCGGGCTGTGCTGGGGCGGCTGCTGCAGGTGCGGAAAACCTCAAAAATAATAACCTAATTGGGAGTTATATATTTGAGCCTTTTAGCGTTGAAACACTAGGCCCATGGGGTCCGAGTGCACATAGAGTCTTTCGGGACATCAGCAAACAACTTGTCGACGGTTCACGTGACCAGAGGGCTGGGCTTTTCTTCGGCCAAAGAATCAGCATCGCCATTCAACGTGGCAATGCTGCCAGTGTTCTGGGCACTTTTTTTTTTTTTTTTTATTTGTGATGGGTTTGCTCTTAACCTTAGTCTTGGTCAGAAATGACAGAGACAAAGTCTATGATGGAGCGAGCTTACCCAGAAGGAGCACGCAAACACAGACGCAGGCAGAGAATTCCACTGTTTTGCTGTCCGTATTATAAAAGACGTTTGGAATCGCTTAGTGCGAATTCGTGGAATAGCAACAAGGTAGGGATGGTAAGCTGCAGTGCGCCTGGATGTCCGATGGTAGAAGGGTGCTGGTGGAATGAGGTCGTGGAGTTCTTGGGCACATTCGCCGAAGTACAATCTGTAGAAGACCGACAGGCAGGCAACCTTGCGGCGATGAGCCACGCTGTGAAGCTTGGCATCCACCAGTTTTTCGTCACCGATGAGCCTCTTAGCTCTGCGTTCCACCGAGTCAAGCGCGGCAAGCTTGGTACTTGGCCGAGCCATCCCAGAGGTAGCTGCAATACTCCATGCAGGATCGGACTTGTGCTTTGTAAAGGGTTAAAAGCTGTCCAGGCTTGAAGTATCGCTTCACTCTATTCAGGATGCCCAGCTTTTTGGCTGCAGTTTTGGCTTTGTACTTAATGGTGGCGCCAAAGTTCAGACTGGATGTCAACTCCATGCCTAGAAGCTCGAGCCGATCAGTCACAGGAACAGATACACCCCGAAAAGTAGGAGTTTCGTCGAAACGACTCCTTTTAACGGTAAAAAGACACGCCTGAGTTTTGGTGGCGTTAAAAGTGACCAGATTGTCATCACCCCACTGAGAGACAATACTCAAGGTCAAATTTGTCCGCTCTACCATGGCCTCTCTCAATGACCGAACTTCACCCCCGCTGGTTGTTGCGCTAGACATGTATCTCTCTGAAACCGTACTGTCATTTGCGTACCCAACAAGACCAGGCTGAAGTAGGTCATTGATGTGCAGCAGGAAAAGAGTTGCAGAGAGAACAGACCCCTGAGGAACTCCGGCATCGATAGCCATGAGGTCAGAGTAGCAACCGTCAACAACGACTCTGATCGACCGTTCACTGAGGAAGTCTGATATCCAGCTACAAAAACCAGCCGGGATGCCATAAGCAGGAAGCTTGCTGAGTAGACTTGCGTGCCAGACCCTGTCAAAGGCCTTCGAGATATCGAGTGACACGGCAAGTGCTTCGCCGTGTCTCTCGATGGCCTCGCCCCAGCAGTGCGTGACATACACAAGAAGATCGCTAGTAGACCGTCCCCGGCGGAAGCCATATTGACGGTCACTGAGGAGATCATGGTCTTCAAGGTAGGTCAGCAACTTACTGTTTAGAACCTTTTCCATAACCTTGCATAGGATGGAGGTAATGGCGATCGGACGGTAATGAGCAGGGTCCGCGCGGTCTCCCTTTTTGGGCACCGGTTGCACATTTGCAAGCTTCCAGGATTTTGGCACCGTTCTTTTTTCTAGAGAGAGGCGGAACAGACGTGTCAACACAGGAGACAGTTCAGGCGCACATTGCCTCAAGACTCTCGCTGGAATGCCATCAGGTCCACTGGCCTTATTCACGTCTAGACTGCTCAATATTCTCCGGACCTCTTTAATGTGAACTGTGACCTCCGGCATCGAAGAGTCACAACGAGGTAAAATTGGTGGTTGCTTGGAGCCAGCGTCCAGACGCGAATTGCTTGCAAAAAGAGATGCAAATAAATTTGCTTTCTCACTTGCAGAGTGAGCCAGCGACCCATCAGGTTTCAACATTGGAGGCAAAGTGGGTCGACAAAAGTTCGTTTCAACCGCTTTCGACAGGGACCAAAACTGCTTACTACCCGGAGGGTGTGATGCTAGTTTGGCCCCGATACGTCCTACATGGTCAAAACGTGCCCTACGTAGAACCCGCTTGCATAACTTAGCGGCAGAATTAAATGCTCTTTTCCTCGCGCGAACCCATCGCGGACCTTGATCCACGCTCGGTAAGCAGACTCTTTACGGGCCTCAGCGTGGGCGCATTCTGCATTATACCAAGGCCGTGACTTGTTACCGAGTGGGATGTCAGAGAATGGAATAAAATACTCCATCCCCTGCCGAATCACGTCCGCAATCACGTCAGCACAGCACGAGGGGTCACCCGAAGAGAAGCAGACTTGCCGCCATGGATAAGACGCAAAAAAATGCCGCATCTCATCCCAATCTGCTGACTCGTATCGCCATACTCGTCTCGTGCCTCTAGGACTCTTATCTGGAGGAGAGCAGGCCAATACGGATTTCACCAGGCAGTGGTCAGTCGTTCCCAGTGGGGCTGAGACCGATACTGAATGACTGTCCGGATCAGTTGCCAGCAGAAGGTCCAAGCAATTGGGTGTATGGGCGTCAACATCCGGTACCCGTGTTGCCACATTCACCAGCTGGGTTAGATCTAGCGTTAAAGCAAACTTGCGCGCCTCTAACCCGGCATGGTCAGTTCTCTGGTACGGGAACAACCACTTTTTATGGTGGGCGTTGAAGTCCCCCAGAAAAGTGAACCTCGCTGTTGGGTACCGTTGCTGGGCTTTGTCGGTCGAGGGACGAGGGAGTTAAATAGCGCTGTTGTCTCCTGGTCGCCGCTGTGCGATCGGTAAACACCGATAAAGATATGTTTTTCCACACCAGTGTCCACAAGTAGCCAAATGGCAGAAAAACCCGATTTCTCAAAGCAACGGAGACGACGACAACAGATGTCATCGCGGACGTACACACAGACCCCAGCCTGCTTCTTGAACTTGTGTTCCAGAGAGTAGCCCGGGTAGTTGAGGTACGCCACGTCCGACGGGGGTGTTATTTTCGTCTCCGTTAGGAAAAACAGGTGCGGCTTCTCGGTCTCAAGGTGGTGATGGACCGGATCGAGATTGGAGTGTAACCCTCTTATATTTATTTGTGAGGTGCACTTTTAGTGGGAGGAGGTGCAGCCGTTGTTTCACCATATTCTTCTTTGCTTTGGTCATTGTTAGGGTAAGTTGTTGGGGAAAAAAGTCGAACTGTCGAGGCGCTGGTCAGTAAACCAAGTGGTACACTAGAGCTAAGCCAACCAATGGGGAACTCATTTGGAGACTGCGGGGACGCCCGAACCCCCCCGGATATGGCCACCGGGTCCTCCCATCCAGTCGCCGGCTGGCACGGTGGAGCATACCGGGATTTTTCGCGAGTTGGCGGGGCAGCCTTTCACACGTGGCTGGCGTGCTACTTGGGCCCCCTACTGACTGCGGTCGGCCAAAGGCTGGCACCGTGCTTCGGATCCCGCTACCCTCCAAAATTAGTTACCCGGAAAACCTCGCCCAGCGTCCAAGACCGGTTCTGAACAGCGCAACTGACAACTAACTTCTCTCCCAAAGGCACTGGCACTCCCGCTCACCGACGGAACACAGCAAGCTGCTTGGCGCCGGACTCCGGCGGGATGGTGGTCGCGAGCCAGGCGGCTCCTTGCGGAGCCTACCACCGCTTAAGTGGGATCGTTCTGCCGTACCACAGGCAAGCCTGTGGTGCCGTTGCCTGGGGTGGACCGCGAGGAGGTAGATCCCAAAACACCCCAAAGCACTTTTGCCGTTGACAGCGATGTGGATTATTTTTTTGCTTAAAATAATTGTATCTCGTTTGTTTTTAGAGCATTTTTATTCTATTTTCACTGTTAGTATCATATTTTTGTAATTTAGGTAAACTGTATAGACAATTTTTTTTTTCATTCATGCACATTCCCTATTGCCGCAGGTGGTCATAGGCTCATAGGCACTAACCAAATGACTCAGAATACCAATCATGGTGCTTCTGTCTGAACAACCTGAAAATAACAAAACTCCTATTTATTTCGTCGGGATTCATCATAAGTACCTACTCAATAATTAGTTTGAGTTTGACCTAAGTAACGAAAAATTTTGCTGAAATTTGCAAAAAGGACTAAAACCAATTTTCTACTTTCGCTACCTTGCCGGATCCTGTACAAGTTCATAAAAACAATAAGTACATTGACGATAAAAATACTTGGCTCAATGCTGGTCCGCTCCACAGCGACTAAAGTGCCCAAGCTTTGATAAAGATGTGAAAACACCTGCTGAAGATTGTAAGATTATCTTTGCATTGTACCTACCTACTTACCTATAATTTTACTCATAAATTATTTCGTAACGAATATAACCATGATTTTGTACACTGACAACTGGTTTAAAAGAGTGTCCATGGAGTTTCTTGCACGTTCTTCACTACAGGATCTACTCTTTGGAACGTGCAACTGCCGCGCTGGAGACAGGGTCGTGAGTGTGTTTTGTTACAGAACAACTTGCTGCTCTCGTCGCTAGCACGGCAGAATTAGCTTCATCTATTTCACTGACAGACCTTGGCTATTCAAAAGTGCCTGTAAATGGTCCATTTGATATACCTAAAGGATTTTGTATTTATGTATATTGTACAACAAATCCTTTACAAAATACCCAACGATATAAATTAATAGGTTCAAACGTTTTTACGCCAAATTAATTAAATTACCAAAGAGCTTGAGCACCTGTCCTCGATCCTTAATTAAAATTATGAATGTAACAAGAAAAATACTAGTCCCAATGATTTATTTTACCGTTCCAATTGTTCCGAATAATGTTCGACAACTATTCGGTAGAGCGATAGAGCCGAATTCCTAGAAGAAGAAAACTCTTCGGTAGTCCGGGAGCCTGGAATTGTTTTTCTTAAGACACTTACTTGGTTTGTTTTTCTTTTAATTCTTGCTTTTTGTTGCTATTTAGTTTTTTTATGAAGTTACTGAAGCCGTTTAGATAGATGTAAAAGATCGTGTTACTAAATACTGTCTTCCACCTCGACTAAAATAATCCTAACATGAAAGATCAAATAAACAATAGGTAATAATAATCTACTAGCTCACTTATGTTTAAAGTAAACGTTGTTTTGCCAAATAAAAAAAAAATACCCTACGAAGAGAATAAGTTGTTTGTAGGGTATTTTTTTTGAGTATATTTAGTGGTAGGCAAATAGGTACCTACACAAAAATGACATAATAATCGGTCAAGCCGTTATGGAAGAGTTCGATTTTTATATATTAGAGGATTAAAATTAAAAAGAAGTAATACTTTTTCCACTGTTTTCGCAATTTTATAGCTACCTTCCCATCTGCAGATGAAAATATTTTGTGTTTTCCCAAAATTGGGCGTTAACTTGGGGCGAATGTGATATCTAAGTATTTATTTCTCCACTATACCTTGCAAAGCAATTAAAAAATAATCCACTCTAGATTTAACAGATACCTAGTCTTTTATTTAATAACATAATGAAAGCGCATTGCACCAATAAAATAACAGGTATCTCACAAAAGCCCTCCCGGTCTAACAGTCCAGGTGGCAGGATATCAGTTAAAATACGTGGCAGTTTTAATTACGCCGGTCTATCGGCATTCCGGTCGGCATCCGACACCGGATTGCTTCCGACCTTTATAGGAATCCGTTCCATTAGCCGGCAAACTTGCCGGATTCTTTAGTGAGAGTCTACGGGCTGCGATTCCATGTTGAATTCTGTTCATTTTCTTATTAACGTGTCTGCGTGTCGTCCGTTGATTTCTTTGGTAATTAGCCGTTGGTGTTGTGATTAATTAGCTGTGGTTTTTAGGCGATTTATTGAAAACTATAGGTATATTTGATCACCTAAGGGCCTTTGCACACGGCTGTTTTTTAACGCGCTGATGACATGCAGATGACGCTCGCTAACGTAGGTACCTAACGAAATTCGGTGCTGCTTTTTGGTCATAGCTACAGCGCCGTGAGCGCGCGTTCGTAAAACGTGCTTTGTCACAGTGTGCATAGGCTCTTAGTTTGCACACACAGTGCTGACAGTGCTATTCACTGTAGTCGATGATTTTATTTATTTTCAGCCTATTCTGTCTGTCCCACTCTGACAAAGGCCTCCTTTACGGCACTTCCTTCTTATGCTTCCGGCTTTGGACAAGTAGGAAGCAGTCCTGTCGGTACCTAAGCGTGAATTATAGTTGCTGATAGAATTGTATCTTTTTGTAGATACCGAAAACATATAATTACAACTAGAAGTATCTTAGTAGTAGGTATAGAAAATTCGAGTGATTTGCCAAGTGTCCAAAAAACGATTTACAGGCGCATTTTAAAGTAAATATTTCAGGTAGGTACGAAGCCGGGGCGAGTCTTTAGTGCTCCATAAATCATTTGAAGTCGAAATATAAAATAATCCAGCCTATTTCTTTATTTATTTAATACTTTACGCAAACATGTACAGAGGCGGACTTAATGCCTTAGGCATTTTCTACCAGTCAGCCTATTATAGCACTCCAGTACACACAGCTAAGACCCACGTTCTACACACTAGTCCTTCAGCTACTGCATTGAGTCTGACGCAGACTCAATGCACCTACTTCTCCTTCTTCATCGTTCCCTCACTGCTGTGGATTGCGACCACATACAACGTGTATCCAAGCCATGCGGTCTTCTGCAGTGTGGACCGCTCTGTACATGCTGCGTCCAACGGCCTTCTTTATTTATTCCTACTTCTTCTTCTTTGTGGGCAGTAAGGTCTAACGATCCTACACACCCTATTCTCAGAGTTTCTAACCCGCCTCAAGGTCCTCTGACATGGTTTAATGACCTCAATTTGGCGGCCGGGACCACTGGCTAAATATACGTGCCTTCAAAAGCACGGAATCATCTTTTTCAACAGACAATCAGGTAATTCAAGCATATCCTAGCTAAACTAGAAACAACTTTCACAAAGTATCTATGCTTCCCGTAGGAATCAAATCCACGACCCGCGGGTCGCAAGGCTTACTCGTAACTACCCAATCGTTACTGATTTTTTTTAAATCTTATATTTCCCAGTCTTAACTAGCTGCGTTCTTATAATGGCCTTTACAACCTTACCAATTGTAGGAATCTAACAAAAGGTATGTTGGCCTTTGGGGATGTAGGTCAAATTTTAATGTTTTAGATGATTGCAAGCCACAGTTGCAGGCTCGAAAAATTTCTTGCACGGACGTTAGATGCACTGTTCAATAACGGCATTTAATCTCGCTAAAAGCTTCATTTATGGCCTTCCGGTCATTTCACAATGTTATTGACTGTGAGTCGGATATACGGGTAATGGATGGTTCGTTGAAATCGTTCAGAGAAACACATCATAGACAAATGAATTAATTTAATAAAAGTCAAGGGTACACTGATGACAGATCACACAATTTAGAAATTAAATAAAAGCTACAAACAACCGAACTTTTTAAGTTGGACGAATTAATCAGAAGTTTTAAAACGTTTTACGCAATATTGCACTTATGTAGATTATTTTTAATTTTCCTTAGTTTAATTCTTAACTATTTCACTTTTCACACAGAGAAAAAAAAACAACATGAAATGCAATATTTTCAAAATAGAAACATACAGAAATGTAAGTAGGTACTTAAACTGTGAACAAAAACAAAACAAAAATGCTCAAAGCAATCACATTCAATAACAGCCCAAACGATTATATTAACATGAAAAGTAAATTATCTTTACTCTAAGACCGACCGAGGAGGCTCAAGATCGTCCTGGGAATAATGAGAGCCAAGTTGTACGGAACGCCACCGCAAGTCAATTATTGGCTGTTAGCACACTTTGTTACACTTCAATTGTAATCTTCCACGTAGGAATACCTTAAGAACTCATTCATGGTTAAATGGTATAGAAGTGTATTATTTTAGTGTTAGGAAAAATAATTTGGGTTGAAGATTTGGGAAGTTTTTTTTTAAATCTATTTGTTTAGGGGCTTTTATCAGCCCCATTTTTGGGAAGGTAACACTATAGAAAAAAAAATGCTTTGTGTTGTAAAATAAGTACAAATGTACAATTGACTAAAAACTAATCGCAAGAGCTAAGCTCAACATAAATAAAGCAGTTGCCGCAAATTAAGTTTTTCTACAACTTTGTACAGCCACGAATTTGCCTTAGTTAGCCGTATAATGCTTTATAAACCTCGCAGAGGGATCGGACACCCCGGCGACCCATTTCGGCATCCAATAATATGGAGTAAATACATGCTGGCCGGGATACGACTTCTCAAACACGTACCGGTAATATTTTGACTCGGCTGTTTTTGGCTGTACTCCTGAATAAACAGCATTTTCCTCTATCGACCTCTCTGCGATAACCTCCCCAATAATAGTAAACAATGACTTCTTAACAGACGCTACTCCGTCGCTGAAGGCCTCTTTGTGACGCCATAATATCGTGTCAGGCAGCAATCCACTTTTAGCAAAACTATTCCTAAGCAAATGTTTCTCAATGCCGTTCTGGGGCTGCCTCAGTTTTGGATCAACGCTGAGGTAGTGGTTAGTAAATTGTATATCCAAGAACGGTACACGGAGCTCCAAACTGAATGCACTAGTAGTCCTGTCCGCTCGGAGACCGTCGTACAAGTAAATATCTGAGAGCAAACGTAAGCTCTCTTCGTGTGCAACGTTCTCAGAAGGAGCATCCCTAAAGTAAATATAACCCTGTGCCAATTCATCTGCTCCCTCCCCGCTGAACACTACAGTCGTGTTTGTCTTCTGTTTTATATACTTTGACAGCAAATACATAGGCAAACTAGCACGTATCGTAGTTATGTCGTAAGATTCCAAATGATATATCACATTGTCCAGCGCTTCTTTCACGTCGTTCTCGTCAAATTGTACTTCATGATGCTCTGTGCCCAGGTAATCGGCAACTGCTCGAGCCGCTATTAGATCTGGCGAATCGCCCATTCCAATAGCGAATGTTTGTATCTTGTATGGCAAGTTATGCTTTTTAGCAAGCTTTACCACCAAAGACGCAATAAGTGAAGAATCTAACCCTCCGCTAAGTAAACACCCAATACGTCTGTCGGACATCAGTCTCTTTTCACACGCAGCCTCTAAGAGTTGCGCAGTTTTCTCTTCTATGCTCTTGCCTTCTAAATCTGCCTCCGGAACGTATGGCAAGAAGTTCGGTGGCATACCAGGCGACGTGTATCGCTCGATAAAATCAAGTTTTACTTTACCATCGTCTAATATACTCCACTGCGCGTAATGACCCGGCGGGAATTGTCTTAGCGTAGCACTGCCGTTGCCGTTCTGTTTTAACTTAATCAGACCTTTGCCTTCCGAAGAGATTCCTAATACACCTTTTTCTTCATCCCAGTATTCGAAAAGAGGACGGACGCCATATGGATCACGGGCGACACAGATTTTTTTCTTTTCACCATCCATTAGACAAAAAGCGAAGACTCCATCAAGGTTCTTCACAGTTTTTTGGAAACCAAAGTTGTGGTAGAGATGTGTGATAGCTTCCACATCACACTTAGTTTCATATTGGAACTTGAATTGTGTTTGTAGCCGCTTGCAGTTGTAAATTTCTCCGTTGCAAATGAGGGTTGTGCGAGGATAGAGATGCAATCTCATCGGCTGCATGCCGTGAAGACCGTCAACAATCGCTAGTCGTCGGAAGCCGAATATTGCGAATGGTTCCCGAGCGTCGGCCTCGAAGCGCCACGCGTCAGGCCCGCGGTGACGGATTGACACGAAACTCTCAGTACATAGCGGACATAAGTCTTCGCTGACGCCGAATAACGCCCAAATTCCACACATTTTGGATCTGAAACAAAAACAAACTAATTGTAATGCAATATCAGTAAAGCTTTGTTACTCTGACGAAGAAGTAACCTATATTCGAATATTTATCGAATCACGTGTACGCAAATTGGGTCACTAGATCTTATAGCACACAAAATAAAGAACCTGAAGTTAACAAAAGCGACCGTCCGGCCGACGTCAACTCCTCGCATTTGAGAACAATATCATTAAGCAAATTCCCTGTCATTATCCTGTCAACACGAAACAGAGACAGACTTTACCTGGCCTGGTAACGGCTATCAAATTACTAAGTCAATGGACATGAAATTATTCATGGCGATTACCTAGTTTTTAACGGCCTATTATGCAGTGGAAAGGCTAAAGAAAGTTTTAATGAAGTCCTGTTCACAAGCTAATAAACAAACTTTGGCAAAGTTATAAAGAAGCTTGTTTTTTGCTAGTAGAACCAGTTCATGGATTTTAGTGTTAATAGTCTGGTACACAAAAAGTTGGTCGTAAGCTTCCGATTGAGATAAATAACTGAGCAGCTATTTGGATTTTGCAGTTACTAAACACCAAAATAAATCCGAATCTGAAAAAATATTAAATAAGTTGATTAACTAGTCAAAGATGAAGTTACCAACCAAAACCCGAAGATGGCATTAGTTTTACAATGAACCGAGAACCGATAACTTATAGAGTTAATTAAGCAACCGAATTTAACTTGAAACTTGAACCATTAACGAGAGCATTAGGATAAGGATGAGTCGGCTAACTCAGACTTACTAAACGTTCACTTTAAAAGCATTGATTCACTTTAACAAAGAGCCCAACTGTGTGTTTTGTTACCGCAAATTGAAAATAGTGTGGGACGTAGATTGTTTGCTATTAATTTCTATCAGGGGTTTGAAGTAAACAGCATTTCGAACTATAAATAAATAGAAACGCTGAACAAACATTGTATAAATAGAATACAATGATGTTTCAGATGTTGTCCTATATATTTAAGGCACAATTAAACAATACTATTGATATTTAATGTGCTACTCAATTCATCCTTACTGTCGACGATTGAATACTTAATAGAATAGCTTTATTACCGCTTGAGCTACAGTGAAAATCATAATAACCCTTATTATGAAATAAACCAATCCATCAAAAAGCAATTCACAAAGACTAGCTCACCAACAAATCTCGTCGGATTCCCGGATAATAAATTTGGAACAACAATAACGTCGAATCTCCATACTAACTTAAATTGCCAATTCTAAATTCATCACGGATTATTATTTAAGCAACAAATCTATTAATCTGAGCCTACGGGAGTGGAATACATAAATCAATTAACCCTGACAAGACGGGCCGTGTTGAGGCCGCCAGCCCATTTCGGGGACCAGTACCCTATTTTGGCGACACTGTTCCCCAGGGGCGTTGAATCGTCTCCGGTTTAATTCAAATATTACTTGTGGAATTGAAGTGTCGGTTGGGCCACTAGATTCGAGAGTTAAATACGTCCAAATTCTATTATCAAATTGGGTTACACTCGGCCAGTAGCGTTGATTTGAATCAGGGATGGGGTGCAAGATAAGCTCTGGCCGATTCATAGACGTATTATCTGGAGTATTATTTAAAGTGCGTTACATAATTTAATTAATATTTCAGACAGCGTCTGTTTGTCAAATTGTTGTTAGGTGATAAATCTCCTTATCAACCAAACAACTTAAAACTGTCTACAGAAATGTAATCGATTAACGTGTTATCGTCTCCAAAAGAGTACCTACATAATATTTACGGAACAATAACAAAATTGCACCGTTATCTAAACAGCAAAATAAAAATAATCTCCCTATACTTCAATAAGTGGGTCATTTAATCAATGTTTTTTTACCACGAAATTAGGTCATGTCCCGGATGTCCCTCAAAGACATTTTTATGTCCTACAATCAATTATTTCCTAAAAATAAATCACATTATCATAATCATTGACAATGAACTTCACTTCGCACGCGTGGCGATAACGAATTCGATAAAAATAATACCGATCTAAATGATGTTGGCCTTGTACTATCAAACATTCAGATTCAGTAGAAACGTCTTCGATTAAGTAATATTTGAGCACAAACAGTTGATACAGGTGTTCCATAATCCTTAGCAATCATCTATTATACTACTCGTGGGTAATATGTCATTATTAGGAATTTTAATCGCGACACGCTTCGTTTTGCCATGGCCAACTTTTATATGCCACATCACTATTAATTTAATAGTACCTACTTAACTGTGTTTTTTTATATAAAAACTAGCTGACCCGCGCAACTTCGTCTTCGTCACATTTTCCTTTAATGCTCTGCTCCTAATTGTCTTAGCGTGATGATATATCGATAAATGAGCTATCTAACACTGAAACAATTTTTCAAATCGGATGAGTAGTTCCTGAGATTAGCGCGTTCAACCAAACAAACAAACTCTTCTGCTTTATAATATTAGTATAGAAATAGTAATAAAACGCAATGCCGCTTAGCGTTTATATTGCAATCGTAAATATCTTTAGTATTAGCAACACCTTAGTATCGTCTACACTTACAATATCTACTCTAATCTCGGGACTTCCCTAGCGCTATAATTGACCCAAGAATCGTTGATGCAACGAGTGTTGCACTCTCATCATGCTTGTCATTGCAGAGACAGTACAAAATAAAACGTAACTTTATGAGACGGCTTTGAGAGAACCAGGTAGATATATTAGTTTTCTGAACCCGTAAAAATTCAAAAAATTCAAAATTCAAGCATTTGTTTCAATTAAACCATTTACAGGTACTTTTGAATTGTCAAGGTCGGTCGGTCCAAAAAGTTGAAGCTATTTGCACGTTCCAAAGCGTAGATCTCTATGGAGAAGAACGTGCAAGAAACTCCACGGACACTCTTTTAAAAATAATATTTTTTACAAAGATTTATTTACATCGGGTTGAAATTATACATACATGTGAGAACGATGTAAAAGACGAGCAGGATAAAAGCGTCCGGAATAAAAGAGGAGCAATTCAAAGAAATAATTAAAATTAACCATGGCAGCTAAGAAATGACCAGTCCCGACTGACGGCGCCCGTTCACGAACATGACGCATGCTCCAGCACCATTCGGCTCAACCATTTTGAAGGGAGCCAAATGATCCAACGCATACGCCACCATCAGCTAGACTTTTGAGTGAGCATGACACTCCCAACCGCCAGGGTACATTCAAGTCAAAAAGATACCTAAAACTGATAATTAAAGTTAAAGTTAAAGGTACACAGTACTCACACATGTGCTGTTAATGGCTTAAATACATTTAACCAAAGCAAATGGGGTAAAAAATTAAGCTGAATATTCTAACTATAGTATGTACTGGAGACACGTTATTTTATTATATTCTATACTCGCTATTACTTTGCCCGATCTTCTTAATCCAAATTCACACGTGTACTTATTTCGACTGTTTCCATAGCAACAACGAGTATGCTCAATAACGACGAAGCACTAAATCACCATCATCATTGCCCACCAGACACATGTCTGGTGGGCAATGGGCAAGTTGGCCACCAGACTTATTAAGAAAAGCACATTCACAATGCAAAATTGCCGCGAAAAGGTACAGAACCTTTAAAAAAACTCAACAACACGTACCAATGCTCGATGCAAAAGAGTGACTACCCAAAACCTAATAAATTAGCGGTGGAAGCGTGTTTAAAAACATTGTATCGGTCGGGTTGTCTCGTCTGCAAAATCGGAACGCGTGCAAATCTAAACTAGTTTTATCGGACATTGACATCATATCAATTCAGTAGTACATTTTAATATATTAAAAGAAATTGAGCTTTGATGATCACGAGGTTGCGTCTCTGTAGAAACATCACGATTTGAACCAGGATGTGTTTTATTATAGGTACATCTATTTGGTTAAATAAAAAACGAACAGGCTTTGTTTATTATACGGGGCCTAGGGCCTATGCAAACCGCGAAGGAGATGGCTGGATCTCCTTTTCGAGTTGATGGTTAACTCTTTAAACTGTTTTGGCCAAGATGGCTACGTTAATTGCAGCATTGGTAGCATCCATTAAATCCTCCAAAGTACAGGTGTATGGGCACTTGAGGACCGGATGACCTGGTGATTCTTGAGAAACTGAAGGAAGATAAAAAAATCGTGTGACAGGCGGTAATAATATATTTTTTGTTTTTAACAGATTGTTTATTATGAAAAAAATAGATAGCCGACTTTATCGATTTAAATAGAGTGGCATAGTTTTCTTTGGGGTTTTTTTACGTACTCGTATGGCGAATTTGTGATAAGAATTATACAACGTGTAACTGTATAATTTACCGCAATAATTTGTAAATCAACGCAGCTGGTAACTAAACGTATACGAAAAACGTCAATGTATTGCATATTGCATGAAATTAATTCTTGTTCGTAAATTGCGATGTGTGAAATCGTGCGACAACGCACTTCAAAATGATAATTTCTACAAGTACTTACCTCCTATGCTTGGGTATTTCCTGCAATAACGGGAAAAATAGGTAGTTAGATTAGAGTCGAATCGAAATGTATTGAAGATTATCGATATTCGGTAACAATATTAGTCAATTAGGTAGGTACCTACTGAATATCCTAGGCCTTGTAGCAGAGACAAGTTATCGTAAATCCTAACGTCATTACGAGTTTCCCGCTAAAGCTATGACATGCAAATTGGCGCCAACTAATGTGAATGCTAACAGACAATAGAATGCAATATGCAAATGTTTATACTCACACAAATTAAAACTATGAATGAAAAGCGCGAATAAAAGGCGTAAATATTTTACTAATTGGCTTGCTAAAACTAATTAACGCTTTTCACTATGTATGTTGGATTTTAATTTAGTTTGCTGACCTAAAAAGTTCCCTTCTATGTTACGCTAGTATGTAGTTAAGCGAGTGACTCGCCGTATGAGTATAGAATACTGCATGATGCAATCTATGCAGCCCGTTACAAATTTTTGGCGCGCCACGCAAAACCAACAAAAATATTATTTTCTTTTTCACATTATGTATTAGAACAACTCATATTGTACATCTTATAGTGCGTATTACTAGTACTTAAAATTGCACATTTATGAGTAAGAAAATAAACATCAGCCCAGCTAGCGTTTATTTCTAATGAAAAAAAAATATATCTTCAACAACATACCACATACCTACAGTTAAATAATAATACGTACTGATTAATTAAACTCAATCGGAGCATAAAATCATAGGTACAATGTGTTTCTGGTTTCTTTCTTAAAAAAAGCTGAGTCGTCGTGAAAAACGCGGAAAACTGTAGTTACGAAAATATCTAATAGATGCCACTAGTTGTATCAAGAACGATCCAATTTACCTATACCATGGGATAAAATGAAGTTATTTTCTTGACATTAGAAATAATTTTAATTTTAAAAGCACCTTTATTTGGGAAATTGAACAGCAGGCGCGTATTTGCCCAATTTTAACCTAACCTTTGACTGAACACAACCTAAAAAACAAAACACTGAGGTCACAAATGTTATTATATCATAGCTGTTGGCTCACTTACCAAAATTATTTCCTCGGGAAGTTTATTATTTCAGTAAAAACCACTTCACACGTAGACTAATCGGCTTTTTGGATACAGCAAGGCACGATGCAGTGCTACTTACTTTGACAAATCCATTTTGACGTTGTCAACTGTCAACAGTCTGCGGTGCGGTGCGGTTTTACTGGTTTGGACTCCTGTCTTTTAAGTTTTGCATTTTACTATTAACTTTTCCACCACACAATACACTATGTATTGTAAAATGTTAACGGACGACTATTCAGATGATGCGTCCTATTGATATATATACGAATGTATAAGTGTACCTCCTATGCCATTGCTCTAATATTGTCACGAGTACAATGTACGTAAAAATACCGTTTGATTGGCAAGAGGTAATTTATTAATTACCAGTGGCTTAGCTACTTCCCATTGGCCAATCCGTACACTAAACGTGGTGACCACGTGAAAACGTGTCAAAATGAACGTGTGAAAATCCTTCAGGTAGTATTTGAGTTTAGACTTTGTTTTATATGCAGTGGCGAATTAGCAGTGACATAGCTCTCATAAGTAATAGACACCTGCATTTTTTTTTCAAACTAGGTTTTGTTTTTTACCAATGTTTTTTTTTTTAATTCTATGTGAATTTCGAATCTTTAAAGGATTGTCGTCCGAGCTTCATATTCAGCCGTTCTAATTCGTTTCGTACAATCTGTCAGCAAGATGAGGTTTACAGCGCTGATTCGCTGCTGCAACGAATCAGCCCTATAAACCTCATCTTCCCAACCACATACTTACCGACATTTCCAACAACCAACCACCCGTCGATACATTAAAAACTAAAAGTTAATGCTTCCTTCCGAGCCCGTATATTCTATCCGAGTTGGGAAGAACAACAAAACCCACACGTGTAAAAAACAATCCAAACAACGAAAGTTTGGGAATAGAAGTTTACTTTCAGATGGGGGTAGTGATCTGTGAACGACGAAACTGTTCCCACGGGAAGTCCGTCTCACAATGCTACAAGACTTGTTTAAAGTCGACTACGGTAGGTACATACCTACCTCTTTTGTTTACACATACTTCATGTGGAGGGTAGGCTACCCTTCGATAAAAAGTGCCCCAACTCAAAAACTACAATTTGTCAGAAATGAGCAAACCAGTTTCCAAAAAACTAGAGTTGAGCTAATTTATATGTATAAGTATTTCTTGTGGTTGGCCTTTTTCTACTCACCATAATACGGTCTTTTTAACCCCACATGGTTTTATATTTAGGCTTAGTTTATGGTAAAATCAGAAGTTACAGGAATATTGAGTTAAGGTCATTTTCTTTCTTACGATGTGAGTTACAGCCGGTCTAATCTGTCGACATCTCACCGTGTACAGTCGCCAGCACATCAGGCTATCCGAAACTGTCAAAGTTTCCCAATTAAATTTGAACCCAATTTCTTGGCAATAAAGTTGAAAATCGAATAAAGAAATTTGACAGATTGTTATAGCTTGATGTGCATACCCTTAGGTGGAGTGAACAACAAGTGAGCTGTTATTCCATCTTGTTTGTATGGTATGACAGATCACATGTCGGTTCGCACAAGTTTTCACTTCGCCAAGTTAACAGAATCGCACCGCAAATTGACAATGCCTCAATTGAACCGCTTCAACCTTAACGTTGATGGTTGGTCGAGGCGATGTGCCTGCTCGGCGCAGCCTACGCTGGCAGTGTGCTGCTTGGGAGGAGCCGCGCTATGCCCTCATCTCTGTGGTAGGTAGTGACCTCTCGCTGCCGGCCGTAGTCCATGCTATGGTCGAAAGCGAGGAGTCCTGGGACACGGTGGTCTCCTTCTGCGAAATAGTTATCGCGCAGGATTCTGCGGAAAGGGTGAGGGAAATTCCGACGGCTCTCCAGGCCCGCAGCAGGCGCACTGGACATCGGAGGAGAGAATATACTGCCTTCTCCCGGCCTCCCTAACTGGGTCCAGGGGCGGCAGACTTGTGGATGTCCGTCTTCCTCCATTCATTCGGATTCGAGGTGGCGGCGCGTGGTTTTCCAGTGCGCCCCTCTTCGATGTCGCAGGGGGAGTCAAACACTTCACTCCCCCCGCTGACCCGCAGAGGTGGCACCAGCCGGAGATTACGGAAGTCACATTAGTTCCCGCGATCCCCGGCGTAGGTGGAAGATGGAACACCGGGGTGGTTTTAGTCAGTAAGAGTCTGATAGACCCCTCCGCCCGCCCCAGGGCGGAGGACATCCAAGAGGATTTCCCCCCGTAAAAAAAAGGTGATGTGCCAGCTGACTGAACTTTCCGGAGGGTACAAAATACACAACTACCTTCCCAAAAATGCTTATTATTAGGACTACGTTTTTTTATATTATTTAGTGGTTTTCATTACATACAAGTAGTTTGCGGATCTCCCGACGAGATATTTACTCCTAGGATAAGAGTAAATATCTACGTAAATTGTGGGCAACTACAATTTGGTGATGAAATTTAGAGGTGACCTAGTTATGCCCGATTTTAAAAAAAGGTTTACAATTTCACGCGATATTTTACAATCTTACGTAGTTGTACCCAGTTGTACCATTTTCCGGTGACATATACATAAATAAATAAATTTTGAATATGGGGGTCCAACTAAAAAAAAAACCTTACCACTCTGCTCGAACTTTCCATTGACTTGTTGGATATATCCGCCCTTGACCGTTCTTATCTCTTAAGAGCACACTTTCCACATTTTATCACCTATACCTAATTACCAATTTTCCAGTTAACTGAACGGTGAGACTGAATGATTGACCGGTAATCAGAGCGGGAGTGAATGAGTCGGTGTGTACCCTAGCTCCCCGGGTTGGAAGGGCGGGAAAAAAAATTGATTGCGTCGAATCAATTCATTTGCGGTTCGTTCAGGGTTCTACTTCGACGCGTTTTTGTTGACACCTTTCCCTGATTTTTTATTTTGCCTACCTGCGGGACCCGGCATGGAATGAATCGAGACGCGACATCGATTTTAATTAATCGCATGTTGCTAAGCAACTGTTCTCTTTCTTTTAGGGATAATCATCAATTTTATTTCAAAGACAAAACAAATATTATTCGGTAGAGAAATAGGTACCTAACTTACAAACCTTAATATTATGAAAATCTGGATAACATGTTATAGGGATCCATGATTTTTATTTAATTCACTTTCATAATTTGCTCAAAAAAGTTTCCATAAAATGCATAACACGGTAGAACCCCATAAGTACCAAATTAAGGAGTGAATCTGAGTATGGAAAATAGGAAGCTCGAAATACGAGAGACATTCACAAAAATTTCAATTCGAATCGAAATACGAAAACTATAAAGCGCTCACCTTTTGCGCCGCATTCCACTAAATTCAGTTGTGTATGTGCAAATTTTGGAATCGAATATCTCATTTGAACTTAGCTGCACGGTACAGGAGGCATGTAGAAAGCCGGGGTGTATTTCAAAGCCTTCAATTTGTACCCGTCGTAATTAGACTCCTGTGCCGGAGTGCACCCCGGATCTAATGGGGTCTGCATACGGGTCAGATCACAGTGGAGAGGAACGCAGTTAAAAATAGGAATAAATTAACGTAGGACTGTAGGTGTTGAGTGTCGCTTGTGGAGTGTAGACTGCGTGAAGAGGAACTGACTGGGTTCAAGTTTCAAGGGGTAAAGCGCAGTGCTCGACACGTCGCGTGTAGTACATTTGTAGGATATTTTGCACTTCTAAAGAGGCAGTCTGTTGAGCCGTTGCGCTTCAGTGAAAAAGGAGAAAAGTCATTTTGTTTTTACTGTTTTTGTCTTATATAATTTAAAAATATAACTATTAAGTAACAACTCAAGTAATATCGACTTCAACTAGAAAAATAGCCAGTTTAACACTATGTAGCAGTTTTTATAATCTTTTTAACACATAACATCCACGCAAGCGAATTCACTCAGCTTATGTGAACTTACCCTATGAGGATGAATTAATGTAGTGCCGGCTTGTACTTTTCTAACGGCATTAGAACACAAAGGACGATCAAAAACTCACAATTATTGGAATACTGCTGTAAAAAAACAATGATCATGTTACATTCAAATCTCTTTAATTAAACCTCCACATTTTCTTAATTAAAATTGAATCTTAGAAAACAATACGTCTACAAAATAATTCAGTCATTAGTAAGTTATACATGATATATTAAAATTCTAAACATAAGTTACAGTTCTGTTGTACAGTTATTTTTTACTTTCATAATACCTATTAGTACGAGATTTTTTTTCATTTACAATAGCAAAGTAAATGTAAAGACAGAAAAACAATTATGTATCAAAAGTAATCTAAGTTAGTACAATATTCCATACAATAGTAGTATCGGCAAGAATCGTTTTCTGAAGTGACGTCATTTATCGGAATCTAAAGTATCAAATACTTTCGTTTCGATTTCATTGCGGAGCTGCCGCGATACTTTCGAAATGAGTTTTAAAGAAATAGTGGTTCAAAGGTCAATGTAATACAAATACAAAATGTAACAAGAAAATAATACTTGTTTGTGTTCAAACAAACTGAAATGGAATTAACAAGTCAGTGGTATGGCAATGTGGATATCTCACGCTAATTAAGTCTTAGCTTAATCAATGGAAATATCAATACCATATTTAATTAATACCAAAAAATCACAAAATGCATTTGACGCCAAAAGTATTTAAATGAATCATTCTGTCTCTATCATTTTCAAATGATAGAAAGATACAGAGCGAAGATTTAAAATTCGTTTCGCGCTAGTTGCAATTTTATGATTTGGTGCAAGTGGTCCTTTTTTGAGTTCAGTTCTTCAAGTCTTCACAAAATGTCCAATCACATTACAATAAGTTATAAAAAAACAAAATTCCTATACAATACATTTGATAAACATCAATACATTTACAAAAATTAATCATTACAAATATTAAAGCAATACTTTAAAACTAGTGTTAAAACTACACTTAAAATGATAGAAACGAAGTTAAATGAGACGTCCAGAAAACGAAAGAATACTTAGTAGTATCAGATAGAACGGCTTTTTTCGTTATTTTTAGTCAGATCAAGTAGATTTTAATCACTTAGTCCATAATATACAAATCAAATAATGTTTATGACGAAAGAAATGAGTTTTATTCCGATATTTCGTTCATTTTATGTAAAGAAGAGGTACCAGTGAACACAAATGCGAACAAAAAAAACATGCCATGTTTATTTATTAAAGCGACACGTGTAATGTGTAATACAACATTTTTGTGTATACAAATTAGCATAGGTACATATGGAAGCCCTTAAAAAGATCTCATGTTTGTTTTCAATGTCAATATTTGAATAATGTTAATACAATATCTACATAATGACATGGGTAAATAAGTTTTGTTATAATATTTCTTAGGTACCCAGCAAAATGGTCAACTCTTCAAACGTAAAAATGCTGAAACACTGCTGATTTTATTTGAATATTTTTAGAATGTGCGAGTTTATTCTCAACAGTGGATAAAGTAGAGCATTTAACACGAGCGACCAATCAAAGCCCCGCACTCAATAATTCTGACGTACCCAATATCGAAGTTTCGATTTAGATTAAATTTTAGACCAAACTTCGCGAATGTAGACACGATCAAGTCTGAGTACATATTGAAAGTCCGAAACGTATTATTTCCACTGATGTTATTTGAATTTGTTATGTATGCCACTCTGTGAAATTGTTTTGTGTATAAACTGTATTTAACAACAAACTTCGTGTGCTTACTATTTCTAGAAGTCTCCAGTAATTGTTTGTGTCCGAGACATTCTCAAAGATACTAAACGAGCATTCTCTATTTCTATTATAGTACACATCTTATTTTAATTAAACCAATCCTGGACCGCAGTAAATTAAACATTTTACTTCAATAAAATCTTAATTTATGGAACAACAGGATAAAATTAATTGGTCTAATGTCTAAAAAAATCGGTTTAGTATCAAATAAAATCCTTAATTAAAAAACTCGACGATAGCACAAACCTTTGTTGCCTAGTCTACTTTGTACAGTCCTCTGTGTTGTCGATGGTGTGTTCACTTCCTGGCGAGGGGCGGAGGCCTGGAGTAGGGATGCGACTGGAACCTGTCCCGCGCTCGCACTGCTTTGTAACCAACTGATTTTTCAGTGACATTCGTCTTCCCACGAGCCATCGAGTCTATTAGTTTGTTAAACGGCACACGAACACGACATGAAAGGGAATTATTGTTAGTGGGTTAATTTGGACATTCACTGTGTTACAATAATTAGGTGCTATACAGGCTGTGTTTTTCAAGACGGCGTGGTGTTCATCAAAATCGAGCCCGAAATATCTATGCAACGCGACACATTAGGGCACCATTTTTTTTTTTTCTTTGTTGAAGTTCGAGCGACGCAACTTTTCAAAAAAATTGGCGGCTATGCCAGAACGGTTTTATGCCCTTTATCGCACACTTGAAAAAAATTCACCCCGTTTGTTATAATGTATGACTAACACAAACAAGTGGATTTGAATATTATAACATACTAGCTGACCCGCGCAACTTCGTCTGCGTCACAATTTCCATGAATGCTCGCTCCTAAATAATATTGCGACTATAAATTGAGATGTAAGCTACCCTATCTTTCAAGTTGGATCAAAAGTAGTTTAGGAGTCCATCGGGGACAAATAACGTGACGCTTAATTTATATACATTAATATTAATAGAACTCATTAGTGAGGGGTACTTTACGAGCAAAACAATATTGAATCAATGGTGTGTGTTTAAAAAATATTAAATTCAATAACCGATTCATGCAAACACGTGCGCAAACGCTAAGCGTAATGATGATAACACCTTTGCTTGGCAACGCAAATTGTTACGGCATTATTTCTAAACTGATTTTGTTAGAAAGTTTAGCTGAATTCACATTTATTTGAATAAAACAATTATACTACAACAAACACAAACACAAAGACGGGACAAACAAAAACGTCATGGCCTGTTTCACTACATCCAGACAAGTGACTAAAGTATGAAGATTTGTAATGTAATACTTAGGCATTGAAAATAGAATAAAACAAATTCTACCAAATATATTTAAGCTATAAACATTTTAATCATTATTAAAGTTAGCATGAATGGCTGCTAGAGAATTACGCTGCATCTTCAAGGTTAAGCAACACTTGCCGAGGTCAGTCGGTGGATGGGTGACCATCTTAGCAAACCGAGATTTCTCCGTGCCTCGGAAAACACGTTAAGCCGTTGGTACCGGCTGTCATTTGTGCATATTTAGCAGTTCGTTATGGATTATCAGAAGCCAGAAAATCTGACTCCTGTCTTGCCAAGGAGTACCATGTTACCCAGTTAATGGCTTTTGGAGTTCTGGTAGGCAGCCACTCCACGTAAAACATTGGTTTTCAGCTGAATACGGTTTGACAGGAAGCCGACCTCAATATAGGTGGGAAAAGGTTAGGCAGATCAGTTTATCCAAAACTTAATACCTACAGCATTTTCTTTCGACAATTAATACAAAAATAGCGAATGTCACTTCATCAAGTACTAATAAAACAGGCCTCTTTTGTAACATGCATAAGGTTGGTATTGACATGTACCTTGCACATTCCGTTGCGCCTGGTCCCGCGGCACACTGGACCCGAAGCCGAAGCTCCGCGCGGGAGGGTTGGCTTGTACCGGCGGCCGACGGAATGGTATCGCTTTGCCGATCACTGGCTTCACTATTTTTGCTGTACAAAATAATTTTGATCATCATCGGCAATTCAAAGAAGTCATACTACCTAGTGGGAGACTTAATACACAAACAGGACAAAAGACGAATTGAGAACCTCCTCCTTTTTGAAGTCGATTAAAAAGACATTGGGAATGACTCAATTTGCAAGAATAGCTCAAAATCATTCTCTTGCATTGGCGCAACATGCCTTCTTCCACAATCCTCTATTATTCAAAATCAAAGATCCTTTCTACAGATGAAATGCCATCATCTACGGGTCTTAAAAGGCCACTTTAACAGAATCATAACATTAACCACACAAAAATCTGTTAAATTTTGTTTTCAACTTTATTACTAAGGCATTAGGTTCAAGGTTTATTGGAAAAATTTGAAAGTGACGGGTAGCATGATGTGATTTCTGATTCTGATAAAATGGCGTTTTTATTAGGGATGAGATATACTTGCAAATATCAATACCATGGCTTGCATGTACGAGTTGGTAAAAATACTAGGGTCGAAAAACAGGTATTAAATACTTGAAAGTATTTTGGGTCAAATGCGTATTTCAGTCTACTAGTCTATAGCCCCCAAGTAAGGCACACTTTCATAGGAAATTAACCCGTGACTTTATAAAAATAAGGAGCACAATCGCATTTGCAAAATGAAAAATACTTTGATCTTTCAAGTATTTTTTTTATTCTCCTTATTGCTAAGGGAATACGAATCAATTTCCTATGCAAATATTTTCACATCGGACGCTCAAAGTGCAGCCGTGTGCAGCAAAGGGCTCGTGGCGTTAACGGCAACACCAAAATACTGGCCACAGGAAACTGATTCGTGTGTTCATATAGATTAGGATCATAATCGCTTCATCGAAAAATATACTTGGATATTCAACGATTTTTATTTGCAAATGCGATTGTGCTCCTTATAATTAAGAGGAAAATGGACCAATTTTCTATGAAAGTATTTTCGAGCTCTGCCTGTGTCCGATAGTGTAGCAAATACTTCCATACTTGCAAGTTTTTCTGCCTTGTACCAGGGCGCCGTACTTTGAAGCAAAGCCCTGGTTTACAAACCTCGTATGGTAAATACGTCTCATCCCTAGTTTTTAGACCAGCTGTACTCACAAAACAAGCCTTATTGCAAAAACATTGGCAGGGAAGTAACATAAAATATGATGTGCTATACATACCTTTATCACCGAAATTGATAGTCCTCGGCGGCAAAGTATTCGTCCTATCCATTAACCCTCTCTTCACTGGAACGTGTTCCATTTTAAATTCCGTTTTCACAGGGTGCTTCAAAGCGGCTTCCATCTTGCCCGTCAAAACGAACGTCGAATTCAAGTCCTTAGGGTCAATAATCCCATAGTTTTCTACATCAGCAGCAATGTCATATTCCCTCTTGATCTTCTTTGCGGAGTTCATGTTTCTAGTTGTATCCAAGCTTTCCAAAGAGTCATTTATGATTATAGTTTCGTTATTAGGCAGTTTGATAGGTGTTCCTTTGCGTTTTTTGGCTGATAGTTTAATTGGTTCCTTATTCTCTATGTCAGTTAGGTCTTCACTGTCGGTAATTATGTCTACAGTAGCATTTACGTCATCTTTTTTCGAGAAACTGTATTCTAATGTCGTGGAAGGTTTTTGTAAGTCCAAAGTTGAGATGAATTTGAAGTGTGAGTCGCCTTCGTGACCGTCGTCTGACCACGTTATGCCTTTGGCTAGCTTTGCTTTCTTCATTATCTCTAGGTATTCAATTGTCAATGCTGGTGGAGCCTTATCGTATCCTTTCAGCGTCAAGTACAGCTTTTTCAACATAGAAGGCATATCACTCATGTATTCCGTGAAGGCCTCAATCTCATCATTCTCTATGGACAATAGTTTCTGTCTCAGATTGTCTCTGGCCTTTATCTGTCGTAATTCGCTGTTCAACTGTACTTTGTCAACGAAGTCGGATAATTCGGGGCAGTCGGCAAGAGCCTGCTCGCAAATGATGTGTAGTTTCTTCTTGCTTTCATCATATTTGGTCCAGGTGGTCATTACTTTCGAGTCAAGGTTTACTGATTGTTTCATGTAATTTTCGGCTGCTCGCTCTTGTCGCGGTATTTCTTCTGTGCACATCTAGATAGAAAATGAATATTGTTATCAACAAATGCTAACAAATAAATCTTCAGTCATGCTAAAAGATGGGCCCTTACAAAAATTATATGGTGCCTACATCTCTTTTATTTGCCTCTCCTTTCGCCAGGAATGCTGGAAGAGATTTCTTTAGAAATAAGCATCACTTTTGCACTTATTTTTCTGTTTCCTTTCTATAAATGTATTTGTGTTTGTGTATACATAAATTGTTAAATAAATACAGTACATTCTGTGTGGATAACTTGGAAAACAGTTTCAAGCCTTTCATCATCCATGTCATTGCCAGTTGCCACTCAGAAGAGTGACAAGATCGCAAATAATTTTATAGTTTACCAGTATTCAATGTTAGTCATCCCTTCGTCAGAGTTATCAAAGTACGCATTAGTACCTGTTCCATAGCCTCGGAGGAGCGATGCGCCAGGTCCGCCACGTGCGAGAAGGCGCGCGTGCGCAGGCGCTGGCGGAGCGCGAGCACGCGCTGCACTGTACACTTGTTATCAAAGTACGCATTAGTACCTGTTCCATAGCCTCGGAGGAGGAGCGATGCGCCAGGTCCGCCACGTGCGAGAAGGCGCGCGTGCGCAGGCGCTGGCGGAGCGCGAGCACGCGCTGCACTGTACACTTGTTATCAAAGTACGCATTAGTACCTGTTCCATAGCCTCGGAGGAGGAGCGATGCGCCAGGTCCGCCACGTGCGAGAAGGCGCGCGTGCGCAGGCGCTGGCGGAGCGCGAGCACGCGCTGCACTGTACACTTGTTATCAAAGTACGCATTAGTACCTGTTCCATAGCCTCGGAGGAGGAGCGATGCGCCAGGTCCGCCACGTGCGAGAAGGCGCGAATTAAGTAAGCGACAACGGAAGTGTTAAAAAATAACTTTATTCCGACAGAGTTACAGCGAAACAGTAATTGAATTCATCTAACAAGATATTGATCTTATATACTAACTTAATTGCTAACGTAGTACATCCACAACGTGATCAGATTGACGCATGTTCTAGATAATTATAAATGCTGATCGCGCAGTGGGGAAATTGAGAAATAATAATCTAGTAAATACTTATTGTCTGACAAAGCTAATATTGGTAGGTTGGGGTTCCTTAACTCCTCCCTCCCTAAGAGAGAAATTATCCGAAGGTGTCGCAGACGGTTTCGGAGAATTTCGACAAAAGTTTATGAACTGAAATTTATACATTATAAAGATAACTATTGCTATTACAATAACCACATACTCTAAGATGGTCCATATACTAATTTCTATTGTCACTGTTTGTGTCGTATCGTCTATTTCACTAAATTTTGCACTTTGTAACACTTCTTTCACATCACTGAAGTCCACATTTCTTAGATCCACTTTCTTTGATCTTCTCTGGATGTCCTGTTGTAGGTCTGGCATCTGGATCAATGGCAGCTGGAGACTGGAAACTGTAGTGTTTGTGGTGGCGGCAATGATGACTTCGCCTATTTGTGTCTCGCATTGTTGGCCAGGTGTCACGATGTAGGTCCCAAGGATAGTGTACTTCAGGATTTCTGTATTGCAATTCTCGGTGATGATGAGATTTTCCTCTGAGTAAACCAACCATTGGTTGTCGGTTATTTTCTGTATCTTAGTTTTTTCTATTTCAATATGGTTCTGTATGCAGTTTTTGTAGTTGTTCTTCATCAGCATTATTTGTTCAATGCAGGTCTCGGTTGGAAACTGGGCTAAATTAGTTTCAGCGCAAAGGAATTTTTCATTTTCAATCTCAGTACATGGGCTTACCACGGGCATGTATTTCAATCTATTCACCATCAGGTAAGGATATTTGGGTATTATTGTAAAGGTATTTGGAGAATGGAATATAGGGATGGGTATAACCTTGTAATAATTATATGTTTCGTTATTTATTAGGGGAACTTCTAAAACAAAAACTAACTTGTTGTTATTTATATATGATTTAAGTATGATATTACGTTCTAATTTTATTAAATTATGTTTGTTTACTGGGTATATTGTTCTAGCATGTTTAGCAATGACTTCTAACGTATTATATAATTCTGTACTATTTATAATGGATTGGTGCAATGTATTCAGTTTGCTAAAGGCTATTGCCGTTTCAATCTCTTGTATGTTTTCGTAACAGGTTCGAAAGTTATTTAAAATTTGATACATAGTATTTAATATTTGGAAAAGTTTGTTAAACCTGAACTCATGTTCAACTAATTTTTCCATTTCATTGGTATGTAAACCCAAGTTTTTAATATTTGAATTTATTATTTCAGAGTCATTTACTAATTTATCAAAAGCTTTTTGCATTGATGATACTTTACGTTCGACCACATGCTCTTTGTTCTGTATCATTTGGATTCTAATTTTTCTGTTATGAATTCATAGAGTATTTTAAGGCGTTTTCTATGATCTAACAATAATTTCTGAGTTAAGTTCTTCTCTCTATCCACGTTAAATACATTTTCGGAATAAGTGTGACCAAATACTAGTTCAAAAGGCGTAAAATCTGTTGCTGAATGTATAGTGTTGTTATAAGCCATGATGGCATAAGTCATAACTGATGCTGCATCTAAATCGCTTTTATCGTATTTTGCTATACGATAAATCTCAATAATGGTAGAATGAAACCTTTCTACTATTGCCATTGAACTGGGATTATTTGGCGTCCCAATATGAAGTTCAATTTTGTAAAAGCTTAACATTTCTTTAATCAAAGTATTGTTGAATTCTGTACCGGAATCGCAACTAATTTTCCTAGGCAGACCATACCTGCTGAAATATTTAATCAATGCCCTAACTATCTCTGGTGTACTCCTATTCGGTACCTCTATGGCTTGTGCTATCTTACTAAATGCATCCACTATAGTTAAATAATATTTCCCTTCAATATATAATAAATCCATAAAAGCTTCCTGAAAAGGGGCATCCTGGGTTTGTGTTAACTGAATGTGAGGTTTAATCGGCTTTCTATCATATTTCATGCGCTTACATGTTTCGCAAGCATTTATGATTGCCGTGACTGTCTCTTTCATGTTTGCCCACCAATAATGTCTTTTAAGTTTGGTTAAAGTTTCTTTAATACCTCTATGACATGTTTTCCCGTCGTGGTATTTTAAAATAACTTCTTTTTGATCTTCTTCAGATCCTGTCAAATTTATAACTCTTTCTGTACACTCGGTTAACTTAACTGAATCCTTTTTAAATAACTTAATTACCATGTTTGAAAAAGTTTTTCTAAAAGATGGGTGTTCGAAGTATATAAAGTACTTATGTTTTGGATCAATATACTCTTTCAAAAAGTCTTTAACTAATATATCGTTATTTGTCGGTAAGTGAACTTCGAGAATTTTTTGTTTATTATTTGAAATATCTTTTACGTCTAATTTATTTTTAAACCATGAATGAATTAAAATCTGTTTTGGTTTAGTATCGACAGCTTCGTTTAAACTAGGAATGCCTTCGTGTTCTCTATTTGAAACTGAGTTGGCAGTGACCCCATCATCAGAATCCGAAAGTTCTATCGTTTCTATTGGAGTTTCGGGGTCTTGCAATTCGCTTTCTATAATTTTTTGTATACGTTCCTGCCTATCTCCTATATTTACGAATATTGAATCTAAATCGTCGTCAATTGCATTAATCTTAATCCTAGATAAAGCATCTGCATTCGTGTTTTGAGGGCCTTTCTTATATTTTATTTCGAAATCGTACTCTTCTAACCTTAACCGCCATCGCGTGAGTTTACTATTGGGCTCTTTCAATGAATACAGCCAAGCTAATGGTCTATGGTCTGTAAATATGGTAAACTTATTACCATACAAATACGGTCGAAAGTGCTTAACTGCCCATATTATGGCTAAAAGTTCCTTCTCGATAGTGCTATATTTTACTTCTGTGTCACTCAAGGTTCTACTAGCATAGGCTACAGGCTTATCTGAGCCTATCGTTCCTTGTGACAATACAGCCCCAATCGCAAAATTGGATGCATCCGTGGTTAAAATAAAAGTTTTACTAAAGTCAGGAAATTGTAACAAAGGTGCATTTGTTAAAAGCTTTTTACATGTCTCAAAACATTCTTTATATTCCCCATTAATTACAATTTTGCGACCTTTCTTTAAACAAGCTGTTAATGGTCTAGTTATTTTGGCAAAATCTTTGATAAATTTCCTATAATAACCGATTAGTCCTAAAAAGCTTTTAATCTGTGTAACCGTTTCCGGTATAGGATACCTAAGAATAGCGTCTATTTTATCATTATTTGGTTTCAAACCTTCACTTGTAATAGTATGCCCTAGGTAGAGTACTTCCTTTCTAAGAAAGTGAGACTTATCTAATTGAACTTTTAAATTTGTTTGACGGAAGCGGTCAAAAACTGCCCTAAGTTTTTCTACATGTTCAGGCAAGCTTTTAGAAAAAATAATGACGTCATCGAGATATACTAAGCAATGTAAGCCTTGAAGGCCTCGTAAGACGTTATCCATCGCTCGCTGAAAAGTTGCGGGTGCGGTCTTTAACCCAAACGGCATTCTGTTAAATTCATAATGACCTGAAGGTGTGCTAAACGCAGTTTTAGCTCTATCTTCCTCCTGAGCCTCTAATTGATGGTACCCGCTAGCTAAATCGAGGGTCGTAAAGTATGTACTATTACCTAGCATGTCGAATAAATCGTTAATGTTGGGCAAAGGGTATTTATCATCAATTGTGATTTCATTGAGCCGTCTATAGTCAACTACCATCCTCCATTTTTGTTGGCCTGACGCGTCTAATTTTTTCGGCACTAAATGTACGGGAGCACTCCAGGGAGAATGAGATTCCTGGATAATGTTATCCCTTAACATTTTCTCGACTTGACTACTGATCTCTTTTGTTTGAATAGGTGGCAATCTATGTGCCTTAATGTTTATTGGGTCTTCATTTTTTGTTCTTATTCTATGTTTACCCTGATTTGTGAAGGTTAACGGAATATTTTCACAATAAAATATATCTTTGTATTCTTTACAAAGTCCCTCCATAACCGTTCGTTCTTCTGAATTCATATAATTTAACTGCAATTTGTCTAAATTCTCTGTTAGCAAGCTGTCCACTTCTATATTATTATCTATGAAATTAACACTAACAGATGGGTCCTGTATGTATGGTTCCACTTGAAAAGGTCCCGTAACTACTAATTTTCTATTTTCATGGCTATAATTCTGAATAACAGTTGTTGCATAGCCTTCAATACACGTAACTAATGCGGCGGGCATTCGAATCCCTTCCGTAAATTGCTTAAAATCTAACACAGCTTCCCCGTTCAGTAAGTTGACTGGGAGTCTTACTCTAAGTTCACTACGAGATGGTAGATTATATACCTCTCTCATAGGCGGTGAATATATGATAGGAATATCAGTATTTTTTAAATGTAATATCTGATTTTCCATATTAATCTTTGCCTGTAATTGCTTCAGCAAATTGCTACCTATTAACCCATCATACCTATCGTCGACACTATAGACATAAAACTTATGGAACTCTTGACTTCCAAAGGTAACCGGTAATGGAATAATAGCCGTTTCACTATGAACACTCGATGCGTGAGTGCTAACAACTTCGAAGGGTTCATACTGTAGATAATTTTTAAAATATTTATTCGCTATATACGGGCTTATAAACGATCTAACACTCCCCGTATCTATCATAAAAACTGCCTTTAATTCTGGTATAACTATATGTGGTAAATTTAAGCGTTTATTACAATTTATTTTTATTCGTTCTCTAGGGTAGAGGCCGTTATGCAAAAATTTCCCGCCCCGGGTTCTTCAGGAGAAAATTCTTGGCACTCATTGTACGAATAACTTGAACTCTGTTCATTATTATTAGAATTATTTATGTAATTAACACGTCGCGACCTTGCAGTACGCATGGTGACATCAGTATTCGCACCCGACGTAGATGCTTGCGCTGCAAAAGACGGCGTGCTCGGTGCATGTGCCGCGAACTGTTGGTTCGGTTGTGCAATCGGAACAAATGACCTACTTGACTGCGGTGACGCATTATTGTTGTTTGTACGATTAAAATTGTCTTGATTTCTTTGAATATTATTATGTTGTTTATAATGTCTGGGCTGATGCGAATTGTTCGGTGTAGATGTGCTGTTTGTAGCACTATTCGGTACATGTGTACTTGATATGCTATGTGAATCTTTCTTTTGATTATTAGATTCAATTGCATTTTGGTTATTAGGCAAATTGGGTCTGTTATTTCTGCTAAAATTACGTCTGTCGTTTGTTTTCGACTCATAGACTGCCTGGAAGTTTTGTTCTTCTAAAACTATTTTTAATGCATCCTCTAACGTTGTGACGTCGCGCAAACGAACTAATCTAACTAAAAATGGCGGTAAATTAAACAAGAAAGCATTCATCGCTCTGTTACTATAAATGATTTGCTTTGCCTTACGTAGAGATTCATCAATGATAGTTTCTGATATTTTAGCAAATAAAACACTTCTCATCCGCTGTATTCTATGGCAAAAATCTAAATAACTTTCACCCTTATTTATTCTACACGATTCTAATTCCATTGCTAAACAATCCTCTGTGCGTGGATCACCGAAGTGTTGGTTTAACAACTTCTTCAGCTCGTCCCACGTACCTATAGCTTCTCTTTCGCCTACCAAACTGGCTGCTTCGCCTGATAACCTACTAGTTACTACATGAAATAAATATTCATTTTGGGCTGCGGTTCCTAAGAACGTAGACAAAATGTATTCACATTTTTTTATAAATAAAGGCAACATTCTAGTGTCGCCGCTGAATATTGGTATGATGTTAACCAATTCCTGTGGGACACGGGTTACGTTTTCCATTGTGAAAAGTTATGAAAGAAACAAACGCGGAGAGAAAAAAAAATCACACTAATGTGCTACTAAACTATCACTATTCTAAAATATTAGTACGTTTAAAATCTATGCAAATATTATTACGGCGTTGTCCAATCCCTAATAATACACAAACACATAGACTATTACAAGGTTGGGATATAGATGGAAGAGCTGAGAGGAAGGTGAAAAAGATTTACTCACAATTCCGCAGCTAGCTCCATGCTCCCTGAATTACTGCTGTGGCTGGTCCTCTTCCGTAACTCGAAGTGGCTCCTTAATGAATTTATTTGTTCGGCTATCTCTGCTAAACCGTAGACACGGACGTCGGCTACTCCACGTAGAATTGTATACACGGCAAACTGACTACAGAGATCCTACCGGCTGCGCCAATTAAGTAAGCGACAACGGAAGTGTTAAAAAATAACTTTATTCCGACAGAGTTACAGCGAAACAGTAATTGAATTCATCTAACAAGATATTGATCTTATTTATTTATTTATTTATTTATTTATTTATTTATTTATTACAGCTTGGAGGACTTACAGCTTAAACAAACTAAAAATAATAAACAAACATAAACGACAGAAAGCCAATTACAAGTCCTCACGTATAGTGTCAGACTTAAAATTGTGAAGTGAGCATAACAATCTTTACTTCTTAATTGAGTAGTAACTAGAAACCTTTAGTTAAATAATAAAAACATTACAGAAAAATTGAGGATACAATTAAAGGACTACTTAAAAAACCTGAGGCTTATACGTCTTCTGGCCGAAGCCACGCTAGTCATAAAGGGATCCAAGTCATGCTGCTTACACATATTATTGAACTGTCTACTTGCTCGTATAATAAAACTGATCTGTCTGTAATTTGTTGATGCTAGAGGCACACGTAATGGTGGATTATGGCGGAAATTTTTTTGCGGTACATTAAAGTGAAATTTAGATAGAAGTTCTGGGCTGTCAATATTGTTATTGAAAATTTTTAATACGTACAGAAAGTCAGCAATCTCACGTCGATCTTCGAGAGGTAATAAATGGTATTTCTTACAGAGTCGAAGATAGTCGATGGAGTGATAAGGAATTTTTTGATGAAAACAGAGATATTTAATGAAACGCCTTTGAATGTTTTCAATGCGATCGATGTACTTATGATAACGTGGGTTCCATATCTGAGACGCATACTCAAGCTGACTTCTAACAAAGGTGCAATACAAAATTTTAAGTGTTTTAGCGTTGTTAAAGCATTTAGAGAGACGCATAATAAACCCAAGCAGTTTAGAAGCTTTTTTGATAATGGCGTCAATGTGGGTGTCAAAAACTAACTTGCTATCTTGTTGAACGCCTAAGTCGCGAATCGCATCACACCTTGGCAAAGTCTGCCCAGATAAAATATAGGTGGTGGCTAGGGCGGCACGTTTCCTAGTGTAAGTAATTACTGAACATTTTGATGGATTCAGATCGAGTTTGTTAGCCCTACAATAGTCTTCAAGACGGTATAGATCAGCCTGAAGTGCTAATCTATCTTCAATCGATGATATTTTGGCAAAGATTTTCATATCATCGGCGAAACATAATAATTTGGATGTATTCAGGCACAGATCGATGTCGTTTACATAGATCACAAATAAGAAGGGTCCAAGCAACGAACCTTGGGGCACTCCGCTAGGCACCGAGACCCAACTAGATACATAATTATTGATCACTACGGCTTGCGACCTATTATTAATATATGAGGAAAACCATCTCAAGAGGTCCCCACGAATGCCTATAGAGTTTAGCTTCTTGATCAAAGTGTCGTGATCAATACGATCGAACGCTTTGCTGTAATCAGTGTAAACGACATCGACCTGGCTACCGTCATCCATGGCCTCAGTAATAAAATCATTGAACAAAATTAGATTAGAAGTGGTAGACCGTCCTCTCAGAAAACGATGCTGGAAAGAGCTAAGCGAGGGCGCAAGAGCTGAATATAACTGATTATAGATGATGCGCTCAAATAATTTAGCAATAATGCACAGTTTAGATATGGGCCTATAATTAGTAACTTCAGTTTTAGACCCCTTCTTATGGACCGGTGTAATAAACGCAGATTTCCACACTCTGGGGACAACACCTTGAGATAAAGATTTGGAAAACAGAATAGAGATAGGTAATGCAATAGAAGTAGCACATTCAATAAGAAATTTAGACGATATTTTATCAGGACCAGCTCCTTTGGATGGAACTAGCTTGCGGAGTAAGTCGGTCACAACATCAATTTTTATTTCAATGTTAGAAATATCAGAGGGAGTTACAGGAGTGTCTGAAGGGGAAACAGAGGCTAGGTTGGGATTATTTGCTGAGGTGGGGTCGAGAAAGGTGGATAGAAAATAAGAGGAAAAAGCCTCACAAATAGAATCACCAGTGAGTAATAATTCATTTTTGTATTTTAGTGTACTAGGAATAGCATTAGAGTTGCAACGATTTTTAACAAATGTCCAAAAATGTTTAGGGTTATTTTTAATAGAGGTTTCAGTTTGATGAAGGTAATAGTTATAGCATGAGGCTTCCATAGTCTTGACTCTTTCCCGTAAGTGTTTATAAGATAATTCGTCGGATTTATTACCATAAGTCTTGAATTTTTTAAGATATTTATATTTTTCCTTGATGGTTCTGATGAGCGATTTACTGAACCAGATGGGGTAAGTTTTATTGCGAACAAGCATCTGCGGTATATAATTATTTTGGAAAAAAAATATAGTGTCTATAAAGTACGAAACTGAGTCATCCAGAGATCGAGACGAGAACTGTTGCTCCCAATTGACTGCAAGAATTTCTTTATTAATAGATACAAAATCGGCTTTACTATAAACATATCTTAGCCGCGGTGCATGGTCCAAGGAAGGCATTTCAAAAAGGTCGATATTAACTAACAAGGCGGGATGATAGGGATCAATAGTCACTAGTGGGTCAACACACTCAATAACACTGGCTAATTTATTTGAGAGGACTAAATCCAACAATTTCCCATACCTATTAGCCACTCCATTGTATTGATGAAGACCCAAAGTGCTTAACTCGTCAGCGAGCATACATTGGTCGCTAGTGGAAGGGTTCACTGGGACTAGCGAATTATTAATGGATGTAGTCCACGTAAATCCACTCATATTAAAGTCACCTACAATTAAAAACACATCGGAAAAATTATTTAAGGTTGTATGGTTTAATTTAGTTAAAAAATTGTTAAGTTGATTAGATAACGAATAACCGTTGCTTTGTTTACATAAATAAACAGCACAAACATATAGATTTACGAAATCCCGTGAGTTCAACTTTCTAAATCGTATACTAATCCAAAGATCTTCCGCTGAGGAATGAAGGAGTGGTTCCTGGGTAACGGGTAACTCCCTGCGCGTAGCGATAAGTACACCACCACCGCGCGATTGTCCAGTCATTGCATAATCCCGGTCACGGCGCCACACTATATACCGGTCATCAAATAACTCTGAGTTTAATAAACCATCGACTAGCCACGTCTCTGTTAGAACAATGACATCATAAGAATTTAATAAGACCTGACGATAGAACGAGTCTGTTTTTGTTCGCAGTCCCCGTACGTTTTGGTAATAAACAGTCAGTCGCTGTTCACTGTTATCAGCCATCACTAAAAAACGCAACAATAACGGCACAAGCTACACTGTAAATAAATACGACTAGCCAATTCATTACAAAATAAAAATAACTATAAATTACGGAAGACAGAAATAAATATTTGTAAAGTGGGTAAATATAAATTAAAGTAGCAAAGGTTTGCAAATCATCCGATATTACACAGGACACAACTAAGCGAGCAAGTAAGCAGCAATACATCACGAGCGTAAGTGCAAGCGAGGCAGATATATATTTATGAATTAGATCCCCAAGACAAACAGCGCGATAACGAGAACAAAAGGAACTCATTAGTGAGGCAGAGGTGCCAAACCCTTTACAATAACCAAACATTAAACAATGATCGATTTTAAAAGTAAAACATAAATATGGAAAATCACAGATACTTAAGCAGCTGTTTAAACCATTTTGTTTAAATCCTGTTCTTTCCGAACTATAAAAGTTTTACAATTAACGTCCTTGCGTACATGAATTTTGCCATGTTTCACCCATACAAATTCATAACGTTTCTCTTTAGCGATGATTTTGGTTTTGTTTAAAAGTTTTTTCGATTCGATGCTTAAGTGGTCATTCACATAAACACGTTGTGGTGCTCCTTGGAAACCCAAATCTGATGTGGATAGGTCTTTATCTGCCCGCGCAGCCGCAACAAAGTCCTCCTTTACATACCTATTCAGGAAGCTTACTATCACTAGTTTCTCCTTCGAGTTATGTATAGGTACCCTAGAAATGTAATTAATCTGGGCCTTAGGACAACTGTGCTTGATTTTGCGGCCAATGGCTTCAACGATTGAGAATAAATTCTCATCCTTCTTGAGGGGCACTCCTTTGATCTCCACGTTATTTAACCGGGACCGCTGATCATGTGATGTGAGCTCGAGCTTTGCTGAGGCTAACTCTGATTGCAATGAGAAGACTGTGTCCTGGAGCTTCTCAAACTCTGACACTTTCGATTCCAGATTGATAAGTCGAGTGTCGAAGTCATCGAGCCTACCACTAGAAAAATCATAGCATTTTTTGAGGTCACTCAGCTCATCTTTGATCGATTTTAAGTCATTGACTAAAGTCGGTAGGTCCAGTAGCTGCTGCTTCATTTCTCGAATCTCACTCAGCACTGTATCCAGTGAAGCCGTAGGTTGCGGTGAAAGTAAAGCCGGCGACGACATTCGACACGCAGGACATTTCCATTGTGCTCTTCTGTCAGCACCCAATTTCCTCCAACCAACTTCAGACATGCTTGCACAAGAGAAGTCCAGAAACTTCTTGCAGTTCGCACACTGAACTCCGTCATTGAATCGCTCATTGCAACTTGCGCACGTCTTCATCGCGAATAAAAATACTTATAACTTTGTGAGACCGTAAAAAGGTTGACAATCTATTATTTTGAGCGTAAAGCGTACTGCGTTAATGCGTGCTCACACGGTACTGATTATATACTAACTTAATTGCTAACGTAGTACATCCACAACGTGATCAGATTGACGCATGTTCTAGATAATTATAAATGCTGATCGCGCAGTGGGGAAATTGAGAAATAATAATCTAGTAAATACTTATTGTCTGACAAAGCTAATATTGGTAGGTTGGGGTTCCTTAACTCGCGCGTGCGCAGGCGCTGGCGGAGCGCGAGCACGCGCTGCACTGTACACTTGTTATCAAAGTACGCATTAGTACCTGTTCCATAGCCTCGGAGGAGGAGCGATGCGCCAGGTCCGCCACGTGCGAGAAGGCGCGCGTGCGCAGGCGCTGGCGGAGCGCGAGCACGCGCTGCACTGTACACTTGTTATCAAAGTACGCATTAGTACCTGTTCCATAGCCTCGGAGGAGGAGCGATGCGCCAGGTCCGCCACGTGCGAGAAGGCGCGCGTGCGCAGGCGCTGGCGGAGCGCGAGCACGCGCTGCACTGTACACTTGTTATCAAAGTACGCATTAGTACCTGTTCCATAGCCTCGGAGGAGGAGCGATGCGCCAGGTCCGCCACGTGCGAGAAGGCGCGCGTGCGCAGGCGCTGGCGGAGCGCGAGCACGCGCTGCACTGTACACTTGTTATCAAAGTACGCATTAGTACCTGTTCCATAGCCTCGGAGGAGGAGCGATGCGCCAGGTCCGCCACGTGCGAGAAGGCGCGCGTGCGCAGGCGCTGGCGGAGCGCGAGCACGCGCTGCACTGTACACTTGTTATCAAAGTACGCATTAGTACCTGTTCCATAGCCTCGGAGGAGGAGCGATGCGCCAGGTCCGCCACGTGCGAGAAGGCGCGCGTGCGCAGGCGCTGGCGGAGCGCGAGCACGCGCTGCACTGTACACTTGTTATCAAAGTACGCATTAGTACCTGTTCCATAGCCTCGGAGGAGGAGCGATGCGCCAGGTCCGCCACGTGCGAGAAGGCGCGCGTGCGCAGGCGCTGGCGGAGCGCGAGCACGCGCTGCACTGTACACTTGTTATCAAAGTACGCATTAGTACCTGTTCCATAGCCTCGGAGGAGGAGCGATGCGCCAGGTCCGCCACGTGCGAGAAGGCGCGCGTGCGCAGGCGCTGGCGGAGCGCGAGCACGCGCTGCCGGGACATCAGGCTCAGGAGCTTGGCCTCCACTGCACTGTATACTTCTTCCTCTTCTGATATGCGCTTACGCCATTCTTGTTTCACTAGAAAAAAATTGTTGGTTTGTAATGAACAAAGAAACATAAACTAATTAAAAAACAAAAAAGACTTTAATGTAGCTTATTACATCGGCTGGAAAAGCCAGAGATGGCGGGACAAGCGCGAATCCGGCCAAAGACTGGCCCGAACTAGTAAAAGCTGTAGGACAAAATAGGCTAGATCAGTGGTTCTCAACCTGTGGTCTGTGGACCACTGGTGGTCCGCAAGATCTAAAATATGGTCCGCGGAAGGTTTCATCTACACTAATATTATAAAGAGGAAAACTTTGTTTGTTTGTTTGTTTGATTGATTGTAATGAATAGGCTCAAAAACTACTGGACCGATTTTAAAAATTCTTTCACCATTCGAAAGCTACATTATCCACGAGTAACATAGGCTATATTTTATTTTGGAAAAAAATAGGGTTCCGTAAGATATTTGGGTTTTTCGGACACAAGGTGTAAAAATCAACCAGAAAAGTAACTTCTTTTGTGTACGCTGCCTAAACTATAAAAGATAGAACCATACATTGTTCTAATTAATTGTAGATCTTATAAATATCTACAAAAAAGTCCGCGACACACTATACCTATCTATGTCGAGTGAGGCACAACAACCATTTTTTTAATTTAAAAATCTTGATTTTTTTTTGGACTACATTTAAACGCGTTTATTTTACTCATGCTATTAATCTTTATCAAAATAAAGTATTTCATCACTAAGTACAGTTTATGTAGATAATATTTGGTCTTTGAATGATTAAAGTCGGACGTTTGGTTTTGAAGTTATGGCGAAATTAAAATATTACGATTTCTGCTGCACGACCCGTTGCGAAGTGGACGTCACCAAGGCCCGGGTGCGCGTGCGGGAGGGGAGTTTAGATCTATGAGTAAGGTACCCGCGGCTCAGCCGCGAGGTCGGCTCCATAGATAAGTATAAGTACGTCGGCTCCCTACGCAGCGGTCGTGCGCGATGTCTAATAATTTTCGTGCGATTTTCTTTAGATTTCGTTCTTAAAACTACACCTACGCAAAAGTTCTTCTCAGAGCCAAAGAACAGTTATTTTCAGGGCTAAGCAACAGTTCTTTCCAGGGCTAACCAACAGTTCTTTTCAGGGCTAACCAACAGTTCTTTTCAGGGCTACACAACAGTTATTTTCAGAGCTAGAATATTACACGCTATTAACATTTTCTTAAACATTTGAAAATGCCTAAAGAGAGCCATGTCTCAACTTACTAAACATAGTTCTCAAGCACGGGCAGCAAGAATACGCCGTATGGGAGAATCTTCACCTGAACGTTCACAACGCCTTGCTGAACAAAATCAGAGAAACTCTCAGGTACGCGCACGAGAGTCGAGTGTCGAACGTTCGCAACGCCTTGCACAACAAAATCTGAGAACCTCTGAGTTATAATATTATAAAGCAGAAGAGTTTGTTTGTTTGTTTGGTTGAGCACGCTAATCTCAGGAACTTTCAGTGTTAGATAGCCCATTAATCGAGGAAGGCTATAGGCTATATCATTAAGCTAAGTCAAAAAGGAGCGCAGAATTAATGGAAAATGTGACGCAGACGAAGTTGCGTGGGTCAGCTAGTATTTAAATATTTTCAAATGTCACTGATGCAAACTGACATAAATTATCAATCAGACAACACTTTGCTAGAAACTTAGAATCAGCTGTTTTAATCAGTGTTTTCTTTACTATTTACTTTTGAGTTCAAAAACTAGCTATACTATGTATAGTAACCGACACGAGTCGTGATCACAGATGAATGCAGCAGGGTGATTTCGCCAATGTACGGAGGAGGAACAAAACTTGCAAGCACAATAGTCGATGAACATTGACTGACAAACCAACAACGTGAAGCATTAGAGCTTTCGTCGTCAAACCGACCAACGGAGAGTATGCTCACGGCTCGTTCCGATTATTATACAAGTGTTTATTAAAAAAAAATTGATTTACATAGTTTAGTTTTAGTTAGTTTTTACTTTTTGATTTCTGGTTCCTGCTTACCGCAGAGAAATAAAAATGGTAACAGGTAATTTAGAGATTGGGAACCACTGGGTTAGATAGATAGATTATAATATGGGTATGAATGGGGAATTAGCAATGGCGCAGTGGATTCTTCAGGGTTTGCATATTCCGCAGAATGGGGCAAAAAAGAACACAAAGTGAAATAGTACCTGTTAGTGATTGAACATGTGATTAGTTTGGTTCAGCAGAAATAATGAATTTCGTAGACATTATAGTGGGTAATGAACATGAAAGCTGCTGTTAAACAAAATAAGAAATTACTCTAAACGAAAGCTTGAAAATCTCTCCATCTCCACCAACATACCTTTCTCTTTAGCCAGATCCGGCTCCCTGGAAACTACCTTAACACTAGACAGAGTCAATTTCGCCTCTAATTCCTTGACCTTTTTCTTTAATTCCTCAGTAATCTTTACATACTGTGACAGCCTCATATCGCCATCAACGATATTTTTCTTAATACTGAGCTGTATCTTGTTGGCTCGGGCAGCATATTTGAGTGTGTTGTAAGTGTCCTCGTAACTGGCGCTTGCTGGGGATACGTTGGCGATCATGACCGTTTTGCAGTTGCCGCCAAGACTGTCTTTCAGGAGGCGGGTCAGTTTGGAGTCTCTAGATGGGTAGATTTTGGTTATAAGTAGGTACTTTCAAAATTAATACAGGTTTGTTTATTAATACTGATAGCTAAGGTGTTTTTACTATCTTCGCACAAATGCCAGCAATATTTAGGCGACTAGTAGTATTGCGCAGTGTTGAGGCCATTAGAACTAAAGTACAATGGTTAATAGCGACACATACCACAAAAAGCTACTGTAATGCCGCCCAAATTCAATAGCATACGTAAAGTTTGTACGTCGTACATCTACACATTATGAAATAATAACTATTGCCATCAGCAAACTTGCTGGTGTTTCTCAAACCATTACCTAACGCTAAGATTACAAACTAAGTCAGATTATCAACAAAATAATACCTGTAAGGGATATAACTGCTACCATCAGCGAGCCTATTGATACAGTTGCCCAAAGATAGTAGACTCTTGTTGATATTCGCGCCCTCCTTGAACCGGTCGCCGATGCAGCCAGTGGCAGAGGCGCGCTCACTTCCCGCCAAGTCAATCATAGACAGCTTCACTATGCGCAGCTGACTGCTCGTCTTGTAGCGCATCTTTACGTATACCTTTTGGAAATTATGTTATGTTGGTGGGCTCCAGTCATTTATGGAAGTTGGTGTAAATGACAAGAGTGTAGTTAATTTAAAGCTCACAAGTAAAGAAACAAAACATCGATCATTCCCCGTTATGCCTATAATTGAGCCCAAGGGTGCCCGTCCATTTGCGCAGAGTGAGGCAGCGGAGCAGACAAACGGAGTAATATTAACCAATCATGTCAGTGACTCACGTGGTACGTAGATTTTATGCAATTCCATTGGTTAAAATTTCTCCATTTCTGTGCTCCGTTGTGATGGACAAGCACCCTAAGGGGCCTTGCACAAGGCGTTTATTAACGCGCCGACGACGTGCAAATGACCCGTGCTTAAAGCTTTAAACAAAACAACAAAACTAAGATGCATACAATCATCTACTTATCTAAAAATACGCTATGTGCATCATACTTAACTGCCAAATATGCAAAACACCTATTTCAAAATTTCAAGCAAGCATTCCAACCCTCAATGTCCTTAACTAAATTGACCTACTAATTAACTACCTTATTTGAAAATTACATAATTGCTACTTGCTGCAAGAGATATATAATACTGCATTCTCACCAAAGATGCGTGGGAAGATGAATAGCGAGGGATGTGTTTGTTAAGAACCTATAAATCACTTCCATTACTGAGGCTAAGTAAATGAAGCAATAGGCTAGTTTCCATCATCCACAAATTGTAAAACTATTTATGTATGTCCGTCAGTTTTGAAAAATAATGGACACGTATTTTTTGTTTTTGTAAATCAATGAGTATTGACAAAGATAAAACGCAACAAACCTCGGGAGTAGGGGCTCGTGACGTCAAATTATGCCAGGGCGTGACGTATTGAGAATTTTAAAAGCGTCGTAACTTCGTCAATTTTGATTCCCGTAACAAAAGGAAAAATACGGGTCAAATAATCTATACTAATCTATACTTCTTTACTAATATTATAAAGAGGTAACATTTGTTTGTAAGTTTGTATGTAGGGGGTAATCTCAGGAACTACTGGTCCGATTTGAAAAATTCTTTCAGTATTAGATAGCCCATGTATTGAGGAAGGACAACATACAAGTGGCTACATATCATCACGCAAGACTAAAAGGAGCCGAGCATTAATGGAAAATGTGACATGGTAAAGCAGCCTCACTTTGGTGACAGAAGTGACACCATGATTTCAGCTGAAAGAAGTCCACATCTGAACATAGCCCTCCTTAACATGCTAGTTGATGAGATGATCCACTTCAACAGCCCCAAGCTTCCTGCTTCCAGGGGTTATTTACCCACCTAACAAGAAGAATTAAGAAATAGTATCCTAGAAACCTGAAAGACAGCATGGCTCCTAGAACTCTCAGCGTTAGCATCAGTAGGGTGCTGTGTCCTGTTCTTATTGCCATCCTCCAGCATGTTGAGGAGCTCCCTTGCAGTCTTGATATTGTTCAGGGTCAGACCGGCGACCATCACACCGAACTTGGAGTCTTCACGCAGTTGTAGTGGGGTGCTTGATGGTTTAAGTAAGTCGTAAACATTTTCATTATATACCTGCAATTTAAAAATGTTTTATTGTTTACTTTAAAACTGGCAATGTGAGTTTGAATTAAAAAGGGATTCCATAAACTAAAACAAAACTTATCGATACACACATACATCAAAATTTTTAATGTCTACTTGTCAGGGTTACTTTATGGTTCATGAGCTGTTACAGCCCAATGAGAACAAATTATAAGACCTTTCCTTGTAATCATAAGAAACGATAAACTTACAAACAAACATTAAACAGAAGTAGAAACTAATAATATGAATGAAGAAGAGAATTAACTTGCAAATTAACATTTTGATTTGATTTGAATGACAAACAGAGAGAAGAGGCTTAGTAATGGGGTTCCCTGTGTTACAATTTGGGTTTGTGTTATGTGTTACCTAAAAATGGTATGGTGATATTTAAGATAGGTGTTCACTAAACATTTAAACCAACAAAAGTGGAGATGGACTGGTCACATGTTATGCAACCCACAAGAGAAGTGGTGTAACATTGTTACCAACTGGTATCCCAGAGGAAGCAGGAGAAGCAGGTGATGCCAACAAACAAGATGGGAAGGAATTTGAAACTCACGGCTAGACTTTAAATAAATAAAATTAAAAACGGCTGGACTTCACTGGAGAATGAGTGGCAAGTGACAGATCCCAGTGGAAATTGTTAGAGGAGGCCTATGCTAAGAGGCAAGCTGAGCTTCGGGACAAATTATAACAACAACATAATATATTACATTCATACTATGAGAAGTTCAGAAAGAAATAAAAAATAAAGAGGCTTATTATTATTATAAACTTTTAGGGCAAGTCAAAATTAACATCTTTTTGGAAATTCTATTTCATAGTAACTATGCTTCACTATTCTAAGAAAACCTATATATAAAAGAAAGTCGTGTTAGTTACACTATTTATAACTCAAGAACGGCTGAACCGACTTTGCTGAAAATTGGTGGGGAGGTAGCTTAGAACCAGGAGACGGACATAGGTAGGAGATATTTTTTATCCCAGAAATCCCATGGGAACGGGAACTGTGCGGGTAAAATGAGAGCGAAGCTGCAGGGGACAGCTAGTGTTTTACATAAAAAAGGCTATTAAAACTATGTTCTACTTAGTCAGTGGGTGGTCTAAGGGGCTTTAGTTAATTATTTCCTCAGTAAAGAACAAACAATTAAGTTTATAGGTCAAACTTACAAGCAATCTAATGCATGGTTAATGAAAACAAAACAACAACTAATAGCTCTCAAGTTTAACTCAGAAAAGTTGTTACAAACTAGATAGGTACAGACAATGTTAATTAAATTAGTTTCGAGAAACCATAGATATAACATGAACAACACTTACTTCAATGTAAGAAACACCAATATCAAACTCCCTCTCCTTTTCAAAAGAGTTTATAGTGTAGAAAAGGTGTTCCATAGTCAAATATGTGATACCTGGATGCTCTTTGCTACCTATCATTGTGAAAGTCTTCCCTGCACCAGTAGCCCCGTACGCAAAAACTGAGCAGTTATAACCCTCCATCAAAGAAGCCAGGATATCTTTCGTGGTCGTCTCGAAAACATCTTGGTTGGTCGCAATATGCCCACAAACATTATCAAACACAAACTTTAACTCCTTGTTGGCGCGTTTTAAAAAATTTTTATTAGGCTGCTGGACTCCTTGGTAGAAAAAAGGCCGGATCTCTTCTTTGGGATCGAACACTAGCATCTTATCGTCCACAACGTCCACAACGACGCGTGTGTTCATTTCCATTTCCCTCTCGTTCAGAGGCCGAACTCTCACAACAACCTTGACGTTTGCAGCCATGTTTTGGGTTGATCCACTTTTTGATGGTGCTAAGGCAGTGGACGAAGTCTTTGGCCTGGCCGAGCCTGGTCGCCCGGGGGCTTTTTCCATTTTAACCATTTTTACTCTCGCACCAACTTTTACTATCTCATTGAACGAAAACGCCTGCCACGGGCAAACCACCAGCACAACTGCACACCACCTAAAACAATAACTGTAACGGTTTCTTCACGTCACATGAATCACAAAGCTTGTTGATTAAATAATAAATAATTAAAACTCCGCAAACTGTCCGCAGCGGTGTTTGAAAATCGTTCGCGTAACAGTCAAAGTAAGTAACCGTCAAAATTTAAATTGACTTGACAGACGCGACGCGTTCGGCACCCGCGTCATAAATGTTGCGTTGGTTTCGTTCGGTTGCACGTAGTGGGAAAGACAAATAACCTTTTTCTGGTATAGATTATACAAGAAAGAAAGAAAGAAAAAGAGTTTGTTTGCGGCCAATTTGACACAAAAACACATAAAAATTACAATAATCATCATCTGCCTAGCCTTTTCCCAACTATTGGGGTCGGCTTCCAGTCAAACCGGATTTAGCTGAGTACCAGTATTTTACGCGAAGCGGCTGCCTACCAGACCTCCACAACCCATTAACTGGGTAACACGGTACTTCATGGCAAGACTGGTGTCAGATTAACTGGCTTCTGACTATCCGTAACGACTGCCAAACTGCCAAAGATGTATATTATATGACAGCCGAGACCAACGGTTAACGTGCTTTCCGAAGCACGGAGGAAACTCGGTATGTTAAGATGGTCACCCATCCACAAACCAACCTTGGCAAGCGTTGCTTAAACTTGAAGTTCGACCCATGCGGCTTGTTTTTATTTAGCCACGAGCTCCTCCTAAAAATTACAATAATATACTTAGGTACATAAAAAATTGGGAAGATATGCGCCAAATCCGCGTAAAACGGCCATCTCTCAGCATAATGCTGGGACTCGTGTGCGAGACAGATCAGACAGAGCCACAGCGCTGGTTTTCAGTGATAGTTGGCGTTGACGGTTTGACGTCGATCGGAGCAGTATAAAAAGTAATACAATCACACAATATTATTGTACTACCTACTATTCCAATCTTTTGATTTGATGGTCAAAATCAAATAAATTACTTCAAATTTCAACATAATAATATTAAAAACTACGATCAATAAGAGTATTATATTTTATATAATTATTTTTCAATAAAAACTAAAACAATCTATAAAAAAGTGCGCCAAAGTAGGTAACCCGCGAAATTCAAATATCACGTTTTTTTAATTTAAAAAGTAGGGTTATGATATTAATGATTTCTAGTTGTTCCCCCTAAATGACAACTATGTAATAGGTAGTAGAGATAATTTGTTAGGAGGTTTCATCTCTCTGGAGCCCTCACCGGTAGCTTGGACCCTGTTCCGATACCGGTGGGCTTATATTTTTCTTATTTGTTACTTAGTAATAAGTAAAGATTCATAATCTTTACTAATATATAATTATTATAAAAATATATACTAATATATTAATATATATTTATAATATAAACGAAAGATACTTTAAAAAGTAATAATAATTGAGTAATGCAAAATTATTGTCAAACTTGGAATTGTCTGCAATAAATTATAATCATTAAATACGTAATCAGTATCCAGGTATTGTGTCTGCTTTCTAATTAATATATACTTACTTATATACCAAGTCCCTTAAACGATCACAAGTAAAATACAACGATACCCTTTACGATTAAACTATTATCTACCCATCTATGCTACTAATTTTAATAGAAAATTAACATTTATTTATACACAGTGTCGCAAGGATATTGTCTTTATTGTGACATCGTCGCTGTATAAGAAACAAATACAATTTCCTCTTAATTTCCGCAGCGATCTTATCTGGACATAACGACAGGCTTAACATTCAACCGGGATTCTTACTAAAACTTCGGAAATAAACACACTTTCATTGTTCCTCTATATAAGATAACTGTTTTAATGTACCTAGTCAACGCGTTGAGACCGTCTTTTATTTATTTACCTAAAAAAACTAATAGTACAATTTTGATGCAAGTGGAAATGCTTTGCCAATTTGCCATTGCAGGCAGTGGCGTAACTAGGGTGTGGTAAGTAGGGCACGAGCCCTGGGCGCCTATCGAAAGGGGACACAAAGTCGCCAATCATTAAATTAAATTAATTTATTTCATGATTTCAAATCAGCGAGACGAATTTAGTCGTGCACGCCCCGGCGCGTAAACTGACGTCTAGGTTTGGGTTTCTTTTTAACCGACTTCCCAAAAGGAGGAGGTTATCAATTCGGTTGTATGTTTTTTTTTGTTTTTTTTTTAATTTTGTTACCTCATAACTCCGTTAACTAAGAACCGTTTTGAAAAATTCTTGTTTTATCTGAAAGGATATACTTGCAGATTTTACAACCTTTGGATTTTAAATGGAAATAGCTGGAATTCGTCTACTTGGATGATAGTTTTATGTCATCCAAGTAATCAAAATTGCGTATTTTGCTTTTCTGCGTTTTTGCAGTGGTGTCGTTAGGTGTGGGGTATCACTAAAAAGTGAAAAATATAAAACTTTTTACAAAAAAATACAACCGACGGTGTCAAAATACGAAGAAACTAACAAAAACACCGACTTCCGAAATTAAAGTTAATTTTTACTTTGTAGTGTTTTTTTTTTTGGAAGTCTGTTGTATTTTTTTGTAACAAGTTTTTTTATAATAAGATGTGATAGAACTTTGAGTTACGACACTGATGACTCCGACGATTTAGAAAATAAATGTAAATAATATACTAAGACCGGATTAGACTGGCCATACAATTACAAATTCAAGGTGGCGATCTTGGGTTGCGGAGCCTAGTGCCCGGCTGTTACCGAGAAGATAGTTCATCCAGGATGCAAATATTTTCGAGACCACTTCATTTGCTTTTGCATTCTACACTGTCTAGGTTCTTGGGATTTCTTGGGTTAGTATAGTTTCTTCTACATTTACATTACTATTTCCATGGGTATGAATGGTAATAAAACACTATAAAGACTTCTTTTACCTATCTGTTCTCTGTAAGAAAATCAAACCTAGATCCTAGGTGGGGTGCAAAATTTTTCTCTATGACTCAAAAAGTCACTTATTTAAACTTATCTATGATTAAACTATACTTACGATTTGGGGTGCGTTGGCGTGCGTAAAGGTTTTACTTTCGTTATAAAAAGGTATACCTACTATTAATATTATGCAGGTATTCAATTTTTTATGTAAGATTTAAGACAGTTTTATTTAAAAAGTTTTTAAATTTACAAAGGGGCGCAACAATGATGGGTGCCCTAGGCGCCATTTCCTATAGTTACGCTCCTGATTGCAGGCCAAACTAGTATAACAAAAATCAAATTCAATACTAGATTTAAGCTTGCCACCGCACTTTCCCGAACGACCAGAAATAAAAACTGGCCAACTGAGAGTCGGACTCGCGTGCAAAGGGTTCTGTACCTACCAATTTTATTTTTTTTAACACGACTACGAAGACTACCTTTAAGTATAGGTAGAGTTATAATCTGCATTTATTTCAAAATTTTAGACTCAGCAGTTTCGGAGATAAGGGGGGGTGATGGTTATTTTTGGTCTAATTTCTTGAATAACTTCAAAACTATTTATTTTAAAATTATGAAAAAAATTCCTTTCCTTTGATATATCACACGATATAGTTTGAAGTGACCCCCATAATAAAAAAGAATTTATTTACGTAACGCGTCCTTGTTTGGGTCACAGAAGTCCAAGGACAGACAGACACACGAGTGTCCCTATAAGCCAGGGGTGGCCAACTTGATTAGACCCAAGATCGACTTTTTACTGACGAAACCCTGTGCGATCTACTAATCACTTAGGTACTTCGTAAAATTACAATTGAAACAGTAGATATAGTTGTTAGTATACAATTATGTATTACTAGCTTCTGCCCGCGACTTTCGTGACTCTTAGTTGTGTAGTCTATTATAATAGGCTAGATTCCATCATCCACAAATTGCAAAACTACTTAGTCCGTCAGTTAGAGTACCTATATTGAAAAATAATGGACACGTATTTTTTTGTTTTTGTAAATCAATGAATATTGACAAAGATAAAACGCATCAGAACTCGGGAGTGGGGGCTCGTGACGTCACGACTCACTAAAAATTATACGAAGGTGTGACGTATTGAGAATTTTAAAAGCGTCGTAACATGGCCAATTTTGGTTCCCGTAACAAAAGAAAAAACACGGGTCAAATATTTTTTGATAATCTAACTGACGGACTAATTAGATTTTTTTCAGGACACGAGCCTATTACGTAAGTATTTATATTTTTTGTCTTGCTGCAATCGATTGAACTAATAGCCGCGATCGACCGCTTGGCCATCCTTGCTATAAGGGTTCCGTTTTCCGCGACGCTCTAAGCCGAGGTCCGTACACCTCAGGGGGTGCCCTTCGTTTAGCTTTTTAATAAGCCCTGGCTGGAGGCTTTAATTAAGACCACCATAGGCAAGTTAAGCAACCGAAAATTTCCTAGGCTGATCTGCGAGAAGCTCAAACAAAAAAAGTGTCTACCATAGTCGTCATTGAGAACCTGCGATCTAATATCTCTCTAAAGTGGGTGATAGACGGGCGAACTTATAGTACGCGGTTTTTAAGATCACGAACTTACTCGGCTCGACGTCGGTGACACACGTGAAATTTTGCTCATTACTCTGTTACCAGGCGGACCACGATGTCGGCAATGGAAGAAAGTTTTTGTTATTCAGGAATAATATTTTATTGTAGCCAGACAGGATACTTGTAGTGTGAAGCGCAGCGAAGCGGAGCGCAGTTTCAGTGTCATATGAATATTAACTTTATTTTCATTACTATAATACTTATTATCGCATGAGAAATTCGAACGAGTCGCGCGGATGTCCGCGGTGCCGCGGGAATTCCGGCGAATTCCATAAACGGAGCCGCGCGACTGTGCGAGAAGTCGCGGGAAGTCCCGAGAATGCTCGAGCAGACGCGAGCGGCCGCTGGCAATATCCCGCCCCTCGTGCCCGCTCCCCGCGCGCGTCTGTTGCACGCGAGCATTCGCATTCATACCTTGCAGTGCAACGAATACAGATGTGATGGAAATGGATGAAGAAAGCCTATTTATTTGGTGCAAATGTACGACTGCCTATGAGCGGACAGGAGAGCGACCCGTGAATTCATCGCAGGCGGGGTCGAGAGGCGCGCGGAGTCCCGCGACTTCTCGAGCATTCCAGCGACTTTTCGAGCAGTCGCGGGAATCCGTGCGCCTTCTCTTCCGAACGGGTCGCTGCGCTTCGCTGCCCTTCGCCGCTCTTTCGGTATGAGTTGACCCTAAGAGAAGCAATTTCACATTGAATAGCAGTTGACTTTAGTGTCATAATTTCGGCACATAATATTTGGTCCTTAACCTGTTACAATCGTGTTCCTGAAACAATAACGAATTCTGTCGAGCCGAGGCGAGCTACGAGCAAAATTTAAAACCTGTTGGATCGCCAACGAACTTACTTTTCGAGCCATAATAAGTCCGCGTACTTACGGTGACACACGAGCGAAAAAGGACGTCGAGCCATAACTCCGCATACTTGCTCGCCCGTCTATCACCCACTTAGTGTGCTTTTCCACTAAAGATGTGCTAAGCAGCTATGCTTCGAGACTATAAAAACTGAGCTACCAAACTATTTGACCATTTCCACCGATGCTAAGCGATGTAGCGGGGCGAGTAAGATATGCTATGAAAATTCGCCGCCGCGAGGAAGATGCGCAGCTCGAGCTATGCGACGTTTTGACAATAGGGAAGGCACGCACTGCTCTGCACATAGCTACACCACTCTCGACGATCCATAGCTCGCATCCACAGCACGCAACCTTCCATATAAAAAACCTAGCTTAGTTGAATCAGTGTCCACCAGTGCTATGCTATGTGGACCAATGAATATGACTGGTGGATGTCAAACGCATCCATAGCAACGTTGCATAGCACATCTCTGGTGGAAAAGCAGCCTTAATATAATTTGATCTTAATCTTTCAAAAGCTGCATGAAAAGCTGCACAACGAACATTTTCTCAATAAGGCGCATAGAAAACAACCAACATTTTTTTTTTTTTTGTAGCAGTTTTATTGCAATCTATCAAACTTGCAGATATTCAGCAATATGTGTGAAATTTTATTTAAAGGGCTTGCACGAGAGCCGTCCAATGACTGCTCCGTTTATTCTTGTGCCTTTCAGAGAAGGTCTTGAGGAATCTTTCTTTTTAGTCTACGAGCAACTGTTTTGGTGTTCATTAGATTGACTGCCAGCATATTTGGATGACTAGTGATTCGCTTCTTGTACGCTTTTGTCCTTTCCGAGATTTCTTCCATAACCCTTTTGACGCAGAGGTCGTGATGGAGTCTAATGTTTGAGACATACCAAGGTGCGTTTGTTATTTTTCTTAGAACCTTTGACTGGAATCTCTGTATTATTTCAATGTTTGATTTTGCTGCTGTTCCCCAGAGTTGTAGGCCATATGTCCATATGGGTTTTAATATGCATTTATAAAGCAATAGTTTATTTTGAAGTGAGAGTCGTGATTTTTTATTTAGTAGCCAGTACATAGTGCGCAACTGTTGTCCCATAGCTAATCGCTTTGTGAAAATATGCTTCTTCCAGGTAAGGCGTCTATCCAAGTATATTCCAAGATATTTGGCGTGATCCTGTTGCGGTAAAGGTATGCCGTTGAGAGTGACGGGTGGACATGTTTCTTTCCTGTTTGTGAAAGTAACCTGGACAGATTTGGTTTCGTTGGCTTTGATTCGCCAGTCTCTGAGCCATTTAGATACTTGATCGAGACTATTTGGAAGCTTTTGTGCTGCAATATCTGGTGAGTCGTCCATTGATAGAATAGCTGTGTCATCAGCAAATGTTCCAGTAACTACTCCATCGGTCGTAGGGAGGTCAGCGGTAAAAAGCAGATACAACGTGGGACCCATGACGCTGCCTTGCGGAACTCCAGCTTTGATAGCATACAAAGACGTTAACTCTTCTCCTTGTTTTACAAAAAAGTGTCTTTCGCTTAGGTATGCCTTTATTAGGATGTAGAAGTTTATAGGTAGGTCTTTTTTTATTTTGAAAAGAAGGCCGTCATGCCAGACTCGATCAAATGCCTGGGATATATCCAGGAACGCTGCTACACTGTAATTGTTTTGATTCAAGAGCTTTGTTTATATGTTCAACTAGTCTGTGCACTTGTTCAATAGTACCATGCTTTCGACGAAAACCAAACTGATGGTCAGGTATTAGTTTGTTTGCAGCAATAATTGGGGATAATCTAAGCAAAATAACTATTTCCATGTTTTTTGAGGGTATGGGTAACAGGCTAATAGGTCTGTATGATAGCGCTTCAACCGGATTTTTTCCAGGCTTAGGTACCATTATAACTTGAGCTACTTTCCATTGAGGAGGGACCATTCCTCTTCGAAGGATAGCGTTATACAGGAAAGTGAGAAATTTAATCCCTTCCTTTGGCAGTTCCCTTGGGATTTTTCCTGTAATAAGGTCATAACCAGGAGCTTTATTTGGATCTAATGCCTTTATAGCTGATTTTATTTCTCTAGAAGTGAGCTTATTAATGGGAGGATCGAGTTGATGGGTTTGGTCCAAAAATTCTGTGACTTCTTGGATTTTAGAGGAGCCTGTATCTGGATTTGGAATAAAGACCTGTTTGAGATGTTTAGCAAATGTATCAGCTCTGTCCGCATCGCTAGAAGCCCATTCTGAGTTACTCTTACGGATAGGAGGTTGATAACTTGCTGGGCGTTTAAGTTTTTTAGTGACTTTCCACAAAGAGTAATTTGTCTCAGCTGTAGCATCAAGGTTTTCTAGACATGTTTGAATGCCATGGTTTTCATTGTCTTTTAGCAGAGTTTTTAGTTTTGTTTGAAGATAGTTTAGATATTTTTTATCAGAAGGATAACCTGTTGTTTGCCACTTCTTCCGAGCTTTTCGTTTATCAGCTAATAATTCTCTTACAGATGTTGGGTAATTATGTTTATGGTAAGAGTCCGCGGCAACTGGGGTAGCAGACCAGGCAGATTGTTGAACGCAGCTATTGAAATGTTCTACCGCTTCTGTTATGTTATCGTCCGTTTTGAGAGGAATTTTTAAATCTAATTTTTCAATCAGTAGCTGTCTGAAGAGCTCCCAGTTAGTTTTATTGGAGTGTAGCTTGCAAGGTTTAGGTACTACTGTGATTTTCCTTTTTAGTACTATTTGTACCGGGGAATGATCGGAGGATAGTTCGGTGCACGTTTTGCATGTTATATAGTTGTTAGGAATGCCTTTTGTAATACAGAAATCAAGCAGGTCTGGTATTTTATTCAAGTCTGTAGGCCAGTATGTAGGATCTCCGGGAGAAATAATATTTAGTTTTAATTTTTCAATGGCCATTAACAGCTGCCTACCTTTCGTAGTTATAGTACGTGAGCCCCAGTAGTGGTGCTTGGCATTGTAATCACCTCCAGCTATGAATCTGTTGCCCAGTGTAGAAAGAAACCTTACGTAGTCTTCTAACTTAAGTTTATGTTTAGGTGGACTATAAACAGCCGAGATTGTAAAAGGTCCCGCCCAGTCTTCAATAACAACATATATATGAGGTTAAAAATCTCATGAACTGCATCATAACTTTTGAACCTCCTCGACCTAAACGTGAATTACCACAGTGTGCCAAATGCCAGCAGTATGGACACACCAAAAAATACTGTCGCCGGAGCCCTAAATGTATTAAATGTGCTGGTGACCATCTCTCAATTGAATGTTCAAGGAAAACCAGATCAGACAATGTAAAATGTGTCCTCTGTGACGGAAATCACCCGGCAAATTATAAAGGTTGTAAAATTTACAGAGAGCTTCAAAATATTAAATTTCCAAAGGCACTAGAACGCAGAAACACCTATGCTCACAGTCACAGCAAGGAACAGGGAGCTACAGCTGAAAATCAAATATCTAAAGATAAAGAACCTCATAGCCAACATAAGTCATACAAAGAAGCACTTACCAATAAAAAATCTTCTGAACAATATAACAACAGAGACAAATCACAGTTACCAAAATGACATGCTTGAATTAATGAACCTCATGAAACAAATGATGCAGCAACTAACCACCATGACAAACCTAATATTAGCCCTCACAACCAAGCTGTCAACTTCGACTGCTTATAAATTGCCCTATGGAATGCCAATGGGCTGTCACAACATACCCTTGAGGTTAAAGCATACCTAGAGATACAAAAGATAGATATCCTCCTAGTTACGGAAACACATTTTACCAAAAAGAGCCACTTTAACGTCCAGAACTATAAAACCTATCACACAATGCACCCCGACGGTAAAGCACACGCTGGAAGTGCAGTTCTAATAAGGTATAATATCAAACATCATGAAACGGTACATTACTGCACAGATGAAATCCAAGCAACAACCAACATTATCAGATTTTTATTAACTTTGTTCCAGAGGAGGATTCTATGTTCAGCTGAATGTATTTTTTTGCGTATTTTCACCGATTTCTACGCCAATAGTTGACCGTTAAAAAAAATCTTATTGTATTCGAAAGCCTATACTTACTCCTGAGGTGGTCCCATTGTCACCAAGTCAGGATCCCTTGAAAATCGAGGGTTACCCTAAAATTTTATTTATAGGCACATACAATGTTATACATAACATTTCTAACGCATTCAGATATTTGTTACCTACTAGTAATCATCATCTCATAATATTGCTGAGCTGATGATGGAAGGTATAAGTATTAGAATCTGATGATGGGTTTATGATGCCCATCAAAATAAATGATAAAATAAAAATGTTTGTTTTTTTTTTTTGTATTTAAAACGGGGTAACTCTTGGCCCAAATCTCACCTGATGGAAAGTGATGATTTGACCGAAGATGGAAGCGAGTTTCACCCGGAATCCTCTTACACAGAGGAACTGGCTATCATACCTCTAACTGCCGGAACACAACAATGCTGTTAACATTGTTGTTATGGCGACAGACTTAGACATGATGGTGGTAGCTTACCAGGCGGACTTATAACAAGTCCTACCACCAACCAAACCAAGCAAAAAATTTGCCTCCGCTGGGAATCGAACCCGGGACCTCTGTTCAGTGATATTTTCGCCAATTATCACCAATTTGCATGATTATTTTATTGTTTGGAAGAGTATTTTCTCGGACTGGTCCCATTTCAATTTGGTGAAGATCTGATAAAGAACTTCGGTGGCAGGCAACGGAACTCTTCAATAAGTAATAGCAAATGGATCGGGATTGCTGAAATCGCATGTCTGTTTATTGTTTACACCCAGTTCATAACATAACATCAAGCCGGTACGCTGTGATACGCAGGTAGAGTCATGTGGGTCAAGTGTGCGCAGCGTCTAAGTGTGCGCATTCAAAATATCTCGAAAACTATTTGAAGCTAAGGAACGGCAACCCCCCTCTCCAGTACCCCGCGGGACGTCCTGCGAAGCGCTCGTATCACAGCGGCTGCTCGCGCGCCATTTTGATTGGACAGGTAAATGAAGTTTTTTGCTAAAATATTTACGATATTTTGTCACGTTTGACGCGTTATCTTTTGTAGTCTTGTAAAATTTTTGAAAATATGCTATTTGCTATCGAGGGCAACATAATATCTAGTTTATTATTTGCCAGTGTTTAATTTGTTATAATGACGCAATAATCAACGACATTCATACAATTCTGTTTCTATGGTTTGGGTTAAGTGTGCGCAGAAGCCTGTCGTGTAAGTGTGCGCAATGCGCACACTTATCCCGCTTGCATATCTATTGTTCATGTGATGCTATGTTTTGTTTCAGAGTACGAATATAAATTTAAAATGCCTCAAGATTATCTGAGGAAAGCTTTCATTAAAATTATCTGAGGAAAGGAAAGAGTAAGAAAGAGAAACCAAAGAATGACGAAAATGAGTAACGAAAAGTATTCTGAGCCACTGACTGAAGACTGACTTGATTGAATGTGGCCTTTGTGAAGCCTGGTGGCACGAACAGTGCACCAGCTTCGAACACGGCACTTTTATTTGTGATACATGTATGACGAAGTAACTAAGGATTTCTAAGCTCAAGTTGATATCATATTTTGATTTATGATGATAATTATGTTGATTACTTCAAGTACCTATGATGAAATTTTAATAACTATATAATACTTAATGTATTGTTTATGTTCTAAAAATATATAGCTCAATATTTCTTTTTATTTGTTGTTGCGTACACTTACCCTCAGTGCTGCGCACACATACCCCTATACTGGGGTAAGTGTGCGCGTATGGAACGGTTTTTGTTTTCTATAGTTTCTTAAAATATAAGCTACTGACAATACTATTGTTGTGTCTAAGTTGATTAGAAATAAACAGTCTTACTAATTAACACAGTTTTGTTTCATTCTACAAATAATTTTGGAGTTTTTGAAGCGTCAAAGTGTAAATGCGCACACTTGACCCACATGACCCACGCAAAAGTGAAAAATAAAATACTTAAAAAAACATAGCATAACCAAAAACACCGTCTGCCGAAATTAAAGTTATTTGATTAATATGTCGGCGTCAGCGACAGCTGAGCGATAGCGCCATCATCGTTTGGGTTCGGTGGTATCAGGATCATTGTAGAATAAAACACTGAATACAGTACAAAGCTCTCTTTATTAACTGTGGCTGAGTGCTAGTACTTTACAAATAGACAGTCCCCCAAAACGCCCGCCCGTTACCACATCCTAGTGTTTTAGCTAGGGAGAAGACGTGGCCAACAAACTCCATAGCAACACATCTGTCTTTTGAGTTAGAAGAACTCGCATTTACAACATTATTAAAGAAGTCTGTTTAATTTAATTAAAATAGGTAAACCGACAGTTTCGTTTGGGACGAGTGTCCGGGTGTCTCGAGCAAAAGTGACCTCGGCAAAGTCCCCACTCTCCAATTACGACTCTGTCCACGTGCCGCCATTACAACTGTCAACTGACGTCACGGCGGCGTTTACCACTACCCACTACTACAATACTCAAATCAGCAACTATTATTAAATGATATCTTTATCCACGACAAATACTTTTTAGTGTTTTGTTTTTGGAAGTCTGTTGTTGTTTTTTTGTCGAATAAAAGTTTCATTTTTAACATCCCTTTGAGAATATAATGGTCAGTTCAATATCATAATTTCAATCTTTCAACACCCCTTTGGTATCGCCGTAATGGCGTCCGGACAGCCCGGACTTTATCGATGGAGCCTAATTTCATTTCGGACTTACAAAAATATTTTATGGCAATGCACATTAAAATATTGTGAGGACGGACACTTTTTGGTAGTTAAAACGGCAAAAGCAGGTGGAAATATTCTAAAGGTTACATTTTAACCATAATTTTGTTATTTTTGTATCTCAATATGGTGAATCATGAACATAATAATCTGAAAAGGTCATGGTAAAGTAATCACGTTTTTTATCCTCCTGGATTCCAGACAAAACATGATTTGATATTATTTAAAAATTAGGTTTCCTGATATCATATAAATCAGGGGTCTGAACATATCTAAAAATATGCAAAAAAAAAATGACATTTGGTGGAATGTTGCTGGTTTACCAAGGTTACAAAACTACTATAAAACATTTTTTTCCGAAAATATATCACAGAAAACTTTCGAACATTTTTTTTATTTTTTATGTAATAAGATACATAGATATATGACGCTGGCATCCAGGAGGTAGGCCGGCCCGTGGATGTTTAGCGTGTTGACAATTAATCCATTAAGCCGTTGGTTGATAGTCTTGCCATGAGGTCTCGCAATACCTACTTAGATACTGGGTTTTGGAATTTGAAATCTATACTTAATATTATAAAGCAGAAGAGTTTGCTTGTTTGTTTGTTTGTTTGTTTGTTTGTTTGTTTGGTCGAACGCGCTAATCTCAGGAACTACTGGTCCGATTTGAAAAATTCTTTCAGTGTTAGATAGCCCATTTATCGAGGAAGGTTATATCATCGCGCTATGACAAATAGAAGCGGAGCAATAATGGAAAATGTGACGCAGACGAAGTTGCGCGGGTCAGCTAGTATTTATTATACTTATTGATATTTAGCTGCACCGGATTAGACTGCTGAACCCTACATACGTGGTCATAGATATAATAAACATTCTTTTTTTATATTTCTGTGTACCTAGTTGACAGAAGGCTGGGCAGATTAATATAGGACCACCAGGTACTCCACTTCTTCTCCTAAAATTGTTTAATAACAGTTTTACGTGTAACACGTTTGCTATAAACTTCAGTAACCATAATGTTCAAAATCCCGAAATTTTGTTTAACATTTATAACATTATCTTTAGTTCTAAAAGTATTCTGTCATAATATCGAGTAAGTAGGTACTATAATAATTGAATCTCCTAATTTTACATGACCTAAAATCATATGTCCTAAGTATTGTGTTAGGTACTTAAAAGTGAAAAATAAATAACTTTTAACAAAAAAATATAACCGACTTCCAAAAAAGCAACAATAATAAAAATTTATAAGAATAACAGATATATCTTCAACCAAAATTAAATTCCGTATTTCATACACTGTAATTACATACGTGGAAGACCTGAATTCTTAATAGAAAATCTGAACGGCAAAAGCACCCTATTATTATTCGCTACTAAATACACGTAACAACTGCATTTCACATTGGATTTCTCACGCCAATTATACGGAATTTTAGTATCATATAATACTAGTAGGTCACAGTGATTAGACGTTACCAAAATGTTCAGCAAATGCTCGATCCTAAATCTTTTAAAATTTCTCGAAGACCCTCGATATCCTTCCATAGGACCACATCTAACACTACTAGGATTTACTGGTCTTTGGCACCCAAATCGTAACTCCCTTACCGGACGTTTCAAACAAATTCTTTTCTATGTCACCATAACGTTCTTCTTCAGCCAGTACATTAAGTGCTTCATTAGTTTCAACTCTGACTCCCTCAAACTGATCCTGCAATACGCTCCATTTCATTTAGGCATTGTAAAGTCCTGTTTCTTTCAAAAGGACTACAAGAATTGGCAGCTTCTTATTGACTACATGTCCTCGGTGGAACGGAGCCAGTTAGCCAAAAGTGACCCGAAGCACGACGAAATAATTCATGGTTATATCAAGAGGAATCGGAAAGTGTCTTACTTCTTTTGGGCTCTGGCTTTCTTTTCCAACTTCAGCATTTTCTCTGAGCCTTATCAGAAGAACCAGATTAATGTGAATGGGACCAGCATCTATTTGAACATATTTGACGGCTACACGCCATTCAATGAGGAACCACCGGATTACTACATCTCGATGGCAATTCAGACAGTCTTGGGTCACATTGTCAGTGCCTACGTGATTGGCTGGGATACCCTCGTGGTTTCTATAATGATTTTCTTTGGTGGGCAGTTGAAAATTACCTGTTATTACTGTAGAATGATGATAGACGTTGCAAATTCGAATAAAAGCCATCGGAACATCGCGGAATGCCATCGGTTCCATACCACTTTGGTCGAGTAAGTGTGGTTCGTGGAATAGACATATTGTGGGATATTTAACGCATGTTGGTGGTGTCATAAGATTTTAGAGTCGCTTTCTGGGAGATGCAGTGTTAGAAGGCCTCCCAAAAGGTGAAACGTTAACCTGGTGAGGGCTGCATGAGGCGATGCTTGGGGGAGAGCTTATATCCAGCAGTCTTTCGCCTGTAATATTGATGGTGTAAAGCAAAATGGGCGTAAATTTTTCTAATACTGCTTCCTTCATATTGCAAACTACAATCCTCAGCCCACCAATGTATACCATTATCATCACCCGGTCCTGTGCGTCTCGCATCCATCGGCTACCCGCTACCTGCACAAAGTCATCGATCCACTTGTGGTTGGCCTTCTAACGTTGCGTCATCAGGTACGCGGTCGCCACTCCAGAAGTCCGTCTGTTCTGCGAGCAAGTTTGCTCCATCGTAGACTTTGTCTCTGTCATCTTGACATAGACTAGAGTTTTTAGAGACAACACGCACTGGTCATAAACTTTCGTCTTGAGACACTGTGGTATGTGGGATGAGAAGATACCACGCAACTTCCCGAACGCTGCCGAGCCGAGTCGGATTCGACGGTTGACCTCTTTCTCGAAGTTAGCCCTCCTTAACTGGACCGTTTGTCTCAGGTACCAGACGTACTCGTCTACAACTTCGAGTGCAGAGTCTCCGATTTTGATAAGAGTGGGTGCTACATGGGTCCATGTTCATTTTGAGAACCACTCTTTCGGAAGCTCTACTGACGTTATCGAGCATTGTACTGAGGTCCTTCGTACTCTCAGCTATGACGACTATATCATCGGCAAATCGAAGGTGGCTGATGTACTCGCCATTGTCATTAATGTCTAGCCTTCTCCAGTCCAAAACCTTGAAGACATCCTCCATTGCCGGCCGTGAACACTTTCGGAGAAATGACGTCTCCCTGCCTCACACCTCGCTGCAGAAGGATAGGTTTCGAGGTTTGATCCTGAAATCGAACTGACATGACGAATCGAAGGCTTTCTCGTAGTCTACAAACGCTAAGCAGTGGTGCAGATTATTCTCTTCGGTCTTCTGAATAACCTGCCGCAGCGTATGTATGTGGTCTGCGGTGCTGAAGCCTTTTCGGAATCCGGCACGTTCGGGTACTGGAAGTCATCAAACTTGCGCGCGAGACGGTTCGTGATGACTCTGGAAAACAGATTGAAGGCATGGCTCAGAAGTGAGATGGGCTTGTAATTCTTAAACAGAGCATTGTCGCCCTTCTTAAAGAAGAATAAATAAATTAAATTACTAATTATAAGTAAGTATATGGAAATATGTCGATGCTCATAAAATGACGGCCACGTTTTGTTTTCAGGTATACGCGTCTATTCAATGCGCTGATATCGCCGGCGATGTTCGTCTACCTGGTGGTTATTTCAGTTAACCTGGGAGTCAATATCATTCAGATTGTTAAGGTAAGGAGCAGGGGCGTAGCTATAGCCGTTTCAAAGATACGGCGCCCCCGGCTACAAGGGTACCTAACTTTGCGTTCGCACGTCGGAACATGCGGATGCAAAGTTATAGGTACTTACATTTAGTCCTACCATCTCCTTCGTGGCCTACGAAGACAGTTCTGAGCGAGTAAAGTAGGGCCTATTTTGTTAAAAAAGCAAAACCCCTAAAAACGGCCTCTAAAATATGTTTGATACAGGGTCCCTTTGAAACTAGCTATAGCTTCGTTACGCCACTGGTAAGGAGCTAAGTGGGACTTGAACTACATTAATTTAGGAAGTAACACTTCCTAAATTAATGTAGTTAAAAGGTAGGAGAAAAGTTGCATCGTCTAAGATCATTTCTAGATCTTAGACAGTATTCATGTGCAGTCAGAAGTCTGAGAACTTCGTCTCTCGGTCACCAAGGTCGGTTTTTTGTAACCGAGTAGGTACTGCATTTTGGAAGTCAGACGCAGAAGCAGACGCTCCATAAAAATGCTGGTATTTTACTTTATCTGGTTAGACTGGAAGCCGACTCTAACATAATTGGGAGAAGGCTAACTAGACCGATATTATGGTAGGAAGAAATAACAGTTATTTTGGAAATGAAACGACTTTTAACGTTGTACGTTGTTTCTTACAATACATTTCAGTACATTTTGTACACAGCTTGCACCGTTTCCACTGAGATTTGCGAGCATAGTGAGAGATGTGTTTGTTAAAACCATTAGAATTGCTTGTGCTGAGCAAGACTAGGTAAATGAAGCCATTCTGTTGGTTCTTAATATACACATCCTTCGCGCTACGCATCGCTGGTGGAAACGCAGTCTTCAGGGGGGGCCGGCCGGACTCACAGGAATATTCGAAAGAGATACCGTGGCTCCGGAACACAAAAGGCAATGAAGGAACATGGATGGGTTTTAGTCAGTAGAAGTCTGACACTCCCTCCCGCTACACCCAGAGCGGGTTTCCCATCCCTAAAAAAAAAGTCTTCAGAGGGGGGTGGGGGGGTTAAATATTTGTAGATTTTGCCTAAACTAAAGATTATGTATTATGTGCAGATTCACGATGATATTACGACGCTGATCTCTAGCATCTTTTTCGTGGTGGCCTGTTTGATACAACTCCTGCTATTCTACTGGTTCGCCAACGAGGTCACTATTAAGGTAACTTTGTTTTCTATATTTTTGTACAGTTATCCCTCAATTAGAATAGTGTATTTTTCTTACAGTTCTTTTCTGATTAATTTCTTTGGTTGCCTGATGCAAGACGACATCGTTTTTCCGGAACTTAGCGGGTTCCGGAAAATTCTGCTTCATTGACGATTATTATAAAAGCGCCAATTTCTAGTGATCGCCCCTATTGAGCCTCTCTTCCTTTTTTTAGGCTCAAACCTTTACATGCAATTTCTTGCTCATAGACTTGATACCCGCCCATCTATTAAAGAAAAAAAAACCGGCCAAGTGCGAGTCGGACTCGCGCACCGAGGGTTCCGTACAAAACTGTAGGTATTTAAATATAAGCAAAAGTTGGGATTTATGACGTATTAAAAAAAACTACTTACTAGATATCGTTCAAACCAATTTCCGCTGGTAGTTTACATAGTAATATACATCATATATTTTTTTTAGTTTTATCATTCTGTTATTTTAGAAGTTAAGGAGGAAACACACACATTTTACCACTTTGGAAGTCTCTCCCGCGCAAGCTATTCAGTTTAGAAAAAAATGATCTTAGAAACTTCAATATCATTTTTGAAGACCTATCCATAGATATCCCACACGTATGGGTGCGATGAAAATTTTTTTTTTGAGATTCAGTTCTAAGTATGGGGACCCCCAAAATCTATTGTTTTTTTTCTATTTTTATGTGAAAATCTTTATGCGGTTCACAAAATACATCTACTTACCAAATTTCAACAGCGTAGTTCTTATAGTTTCGGAGAAAAATGGCTGTGACATACGGACGGACGGACAGACAGACAGACAGACATGACGAATCTATAAGGGTTCCGTTTTTGCCATTTGGCTACGGAACCCTAAAAATTGGTTCAAATTTATGAATTGTGTACCGTCAACCGGGGTGAATAGAAAACCATGGGTAAATCGAATTAAAACTTTGATAGGGATTAAGATAACAAAGTTTCTTTTTAGATTAAAAAGTAAATGCTACAAACAAGATAGCGTGAAAATCCCCTTCAAAGTTTTGTTTCGATTCACCCCTGCATTCCTATACATTTGTAGGTACCATAAATCTGTGCTAATTAAATAAACTTAGGTACTTTTTCTCTATAATTTTAGAGCACCTTTGTGAGCTACAGTACATTTGAGAGCAATTGGCCGGTAGCTAACAAGAAGATACAAAAAGAAGTGGCTCTGCTGGGACTAACTACTGAGAAGATTCTGGTCTTTAGAGCCGGACCTTTCAATCAAATGTCTCTGGCGACTTTTATTGCGGTAAGCGTGGATAAGGCTGCGTTTTCACCACAGACATGAGGAGCTCGTGGCTAAATAACAGCCGCATGGATCGATCTTCAAGGTTAAGCAACACTTGCCAGGGTTGGTCTGTGGATGGGTGACCATCTTAACATACCGAGTTTCGGATGTACGGGTACGTATGTATGTATGTATGTAAATCGGGCTGGTTTCCGCAACTCCACGACTAAGCGCGTATTTTGCGTGTAGGTGGGACAAATGTGTCATTCGATCCACCCCAGCTCCCCGAGGAAGGCCAGCAACGCCTTGGTGTTACCAACTATTTCACAGAGGGTACCTGGGGTACCGAAGTACTTGGCCCTGTAATCCGCGACTATCGGGCAGCTTAGAAGCAGATGTGCTGCTGTCTCATCCTCCTCCATACAGGCTCTGCACAGTGGGCTGTCAGTGGCTCCTATAGCAATAGAGGTGTTTATTAAAAGACCCGTGGCCAGTTGTTACGGCTGTGACTGAGCGCAACTGTTGCTTAGTCAGTCTTAGGGCTTGTTTTGTGAACCGGCCATCAATAGACGGAAGTGCCTCTTTGGCCTGCCTACACTCACCATGGTCAGCCCATAGCTTGTGATGTTTGTCTCTGGTGCGTTTCCTTACCAGATTGCGAAGGTGCCCGAAAGGCAGCGGCACGATGGGTTCGGGACCAATTGGTGTCATACTCGAACCCCTTCTGGCAAGCCCGTCCGCTGCATCGTTGCCTCGGGATTCGCTGTGTCCTTTGATCCATTGAATGGTTACTTTGTTGTGCCTACCAACCTGGTTGAGACGCTGGTGACACTCGAGAATCAGCCCAGAGTTAACTGTGTGGCTGTTCAGAGCTTGCAGGACGGCCATGCTGTCCGAAAGTATACGTATTGGATGATCCTTAACTTCCCTGGTTAGGATGGCTGATGCCGCCAGAGAAATGCCCATGCATTCAGCTTGGAACACTGTGTTGTGGACCCCCAATGGTGCGGCTATATGGATATTGAGATCCTCTGAGAAGATTCCCGCCCCAGTGCCAGTACCTGTTTTTGATCCATCGGTAAAGATCCGCAGCTCTGCAGGGCTTAGACCCTCGCAGCGATGATCCTCATACAGTTGGATTTTGTATTTTTTATCAAAGATAAATTGCTTGGGTACCCGGTCATTTAGTGCTGTTGTTAAGGGGAGATCATTATTGAGCTCCTTGAGCAGAACGGTGTGTCGTGTTTCTCTCTTACCCCAGAGATCCAGTGTTTTAAGGCGCAGTGCTGCCATCGTCGCTTCCTGTTGTATAAACAAGTGTAGCGGGGGCAGTCCCAGCATGGCTTCCAGCGCCGAAGTCGGAGTGGTCCTCATGCAGCCCGTCGTCGCCATGCAGGCTAGCCTTTGCATGTGTTGTAGCTTGTTTATAGCTGTAACTAGCTTTGCACGTGGCCACCACACAATAGCCCCGTAAGCTATCATAGGCCGAATTACTGCGCTATACAACCATAGTATTATTTTGGGAGATAGGCCCCACCTCTTCCCTATCATTTTCCTGCATTGCCAGAAGGTGATGCAAGCCCTGTTTAGTTTGTAGTCTAGATGAGAGCTCCAGTTTAATTTACTATCTAGTATAATGCCTAGATACTTTACCTCGTTAGACAACTGGAGTTCTGTGTTAAAGAGCTTAGGTAGCCGGTAGTGGCCTAGTGCTCGCTTTTGAGTAAACATGACTAGTTCAGTCTTCGTGGGGTTAACTGACAGATCATATTCTTCGCACCATCTTTCCACGATACGTAGTGCTTGTTGAGTGAGGTTGCAGATCGTTCCAGTTACCTTTCCTGGCACGAGGATTGCGAGGTCGTCTGCATACCCTATAGTGTAGTAACGAAGCGCGTTGAGTTTGGTGATTAGGTCGTTAATCACCAGGTTCCACAGAAGAGGGGAGATCACTCCTCCCTGCGGGCAGCCTCTGGCTATCAAGGCCAGCTGCTGCTCTTCCTCAAGGCGAACTACCCGTTTGCTTAACATATTAGTAATCCAGTCAGTTAGTACCTGCTCTACACCGTGTCTGGAGAGGGCGGCTCTAATGCTGGAAAAGTTGTCTTGTCGAAGGCTCCTTCGATGTCTATAAAAGTGCCCAGGCAGGACCCTTTCTGGTGAATCGCTTCCTCAATCTGGCTAACCACCAGATGAAGAGCTGACTCTGTCGACTTACCCGAGCTGTATGCGTGTTGGTTACCATGCAGTGGTATTGCTTTTAAAGCGCCATCTCGTAGCTCCCTTTCACACAGTCTTTCCATTGTCTTCAGCAAAAACGAGGTAAGACTTATAGGTCGATAGGATTTGGCGCTTGTGTAATCACTTTTACCTGGCTTCGGAATGAATATGACTTTCACTTCCCTCCATCCTTTAGGAACGTATCTAAAGGCCAGGCACGCTCGCATTATGGGTACCAATCTTGTAGCAACAGCGGTACCTCCCCACTGTAGTAAGGCTGGAAGCACACCATCGGGACCTGGTGCCTTAAAAGGTTGGAAGCTTTTGATGGCCCACTGAAGTTTTTCCAGTGTAATCATCTTCTTTGCATAAAGCCAGTCATGTTCTGATGGCGTTTGGATAGCGTCGTGCCATTCATTTACCTGTGCGAATACGCTCCCTGGGAAGTGAGTCTCAACTAGGAGGCGTTTCGCTTCTTCAGGTGTCGTGGTCAGCGTGTTATCGGGTTTCCGGAGTGTGGCGACCTCAGGTGTGTCCTGTTTCGCCAATATTTTCCTTACCCTGTTTGCTTGTTGGCATGATTCAATGCTACCACAGAATTTACGCCACCCTGTAGTTCTTCTGAATCTGATGAATTTCTTGTAGCTGGATTTGGCCGCGTAATAAGCGTCCCAGTCCTCATCACTACCTGTGTTCATGGCTCTGTTAAGAGTCTTCCTTACCTTACCACGTTTGCGCTCCAGATCCGCGCCCCACCACTGTTGTTTACCTGGTGTGTCGCGCGGAATCGTTTCCGGGCAGGCTATGTGGTAGCTGTTTATCAGCGATTCGGTGAATTGTTGAACTTGCGTGTCGATCTGTGCCGTGTCCGCAAGAGACTCCGGATCGTCGTGTGTGGCAAGCCTTAAGTCGAGGTTGCGTGTGTATAGCGCTCTATCCGTATTGCGCGGATTTCGCCTAGGTTGTTTAAGTTGTATACAGACCTGGATGTCGAAGCGGATCCATCTGTGGTCTGAGCAGGAAGCCTCATTTGAGACCTGCCACCCGGTGATGAGTTCCGCTGCTCCCTCCGTTGCCAGAGTGAGGTCTATGATTGTACGACTGCGTCTGGTTACGAAAGTTGGTTCCGAACCTGTGTTTAGTAGGGATAGGTTAGTTGTGAACAAATAGTCAACTAAAGCCTTACCCCTTTCATTCTGCGTCTCCATCCCCCACAGTGGATGGTGTGCGTTTGCGTCGGTCCCGATTACCACCTCATCTCCGCTGCCTTCGCAGTGTGTGATGAGGCGGTCAAGATTGTGTGGGGGCGGTTCTTCCGCCTCAGGCATATACACCGAGGCGAAAACGACGGCCATCCCTGTGGCTCCACGCTGTATATTCAGCCTAGCTGCAGAGACATCTCTGCAACAGAAGTCGCTTAAGAGCTGTGCTTTAAGGTTACCTGTGACATAGATGCACGATCAAGGGTGATCATGGTCTGTAGTAACAAGGAGCTTACCACCGAGATTGGATAGTCCTCGTATTTGGCCTCCCCTAATCCACGGCTCCTGGATCAGGGCTATGGCCGTGTGTTGGACCTCCAGCCACTTGCGGAGCTGAGCCGTCGCGGTCTGACTGTGGTGGAGGTTAGCCTGCACGACTTTACAGGCCGACGAAAGGGACGCCATCGCAGGCGAGACCCTCCTCGTCACCCTCCAGTCGCAGCCCGGCAAACAGGTCGCCCTCGTCGAAGCCGTCCTCCCTCAGGTCCGAAGCCGGGGACAACATTGCGTCGTCCAGCTCCCCCCCCCGATGAAGGGACGGCGTCCACGGTGAAGGCAGGGGCGGCCGACCCCGCTGCTCCAGCAGGTTCAGCCACAGTTGCCTCCGGGTTGTTTGGCGGGGAAATGGTCTCCCCTGTCTCTGCCAGCAGCTGCTTCGTTACCGGGTCCCACCCCCGAGGGACGTCGACAAACCGCCCGGTCGGACCCTGGAACTTGACGTACACCGATCCCAAGCCAATTGAAAGTCGGCGATCGGCGCACATCAGGGTCGGAACCTGGTCCTCGGGGATACCCAGCACCACGACCCAGCATGCCTTCTGCTTCTCCGCGTGCAGCACTACCCACCTCTTCACGTCGATCCAGTGATTCTGGTAGCAGAGGGCTCGTCCAATGTAGGTCGAGTCCTCGTAGACTCCCTGGTCGTCGGGGATGGCGATGCCGCACCGGACCCGCTTCTGGATCTCCGACTGGCTCTTGACGACTAGCGAGGTGCTAGCCGGGAGAGCCAGGTTGGAGACTGTCTTCTTCAGCCAGGCCAAAGTGTGGTCATTTCCGCACCACAGCTTGAGGACTCCACCGGCGAACAGCGGCTTCGTGTTGAAGGTCGGCCCTGGTGTGTCCTGCATAGCGGAGCAGGCCTCGCTGATTATCTGCTTGTGGATAGCAGCGAGGATCTGGTCCGATACTCCCTGACTGATGATGCCCCTCTGGTCGCAGGTGATCGCAACGTTCAGGGACGCACTGGCAGCTTGGGCGTAGCTTCTATTTTCAACCCGCTGGGACTGGTCAAGCCGTGGCCGCTTATGCTCTCCACGAGGCGATATCGTCTCGTTGAGGGCCCGCTTGGCCACAGCCTGATCGTTCCCATCGGGTTACTGTGTCGTGGTTACCACCTCAGCCGGACCTCCTGCGGATTTAGATGGCGGTTCACTGGGTGATGGACGGCTAGTGCCGGCCACAGCCTGCGACCGCTTCCCTTCAGAGAAGTTCAGCTTACCTTGCTTGATCGGTTTAACCGAGCTGGTGGCAGCAACCTGCTTGTTTTGCGAGGCCTTTTGTCCTCGTATGCTTCTGTCGCGCCGCTCCTTACGCGTCAGCCATTCCTTCCTCTTACCCTGGTCTGCGGGAGCTGCTGGGCCTGAAGGGCCCGAACAAGAGCAGGAGCATTGGGCTTGTTGAGTTGATTTTTTACCCTTGCCCTTACCTTTACCCTTGCGGGTATGTACCTGCCAGGCGCTCGAGAAAACATCATCGATGCCGCCTGTCGCAACTAGGGATGTGGCTTGTGGAGCCACAGGAGGAGGAGGGGGGTGTTTGGGAAGGCTACTTCCGGCAGAGGTATTAGCCGTCTCCGTTTTCGCCTTTGTTTTCGAAGGAACGGTACTGGTCCCATGCAGCGCCGTCCTTTGCTTTTTTTGGGACTTTTTGGTCTTAGCTGCGGTTTTCGCCACAACCGGACCGATACCCGCGCTGGCGCCCACGGCGTGAACCGCAGGACATCCAGGGGCAAGCGAGACACCTGGGGCATCTCGCTTAAGAGCTTTGCCAGCTTTCGCCGACTCCACTCCTGCGGTGTTTTTAGTTGGCATCATTCCGTCCATACTAAAAAGATCAATGACTTCATCTTCCTGGCTCCCACCCTCCATGGAGCCCGCACCTGGGAACGTCGCACTGAGTGCGAACGTTAGGATTCCCAGGAAGATATAGGTGCGCAAGGCTGGTTTACAGCGCGACATCGGGTGCTCGCTTGGGTTGGCAACTAAACAACCCTCACTTACACCGTCAGCATGGCCTTCACCTACCGCTTCAGCCGCCCGAGGGCGACCTCAGCAGACCCCACGCACCTCGCCCGTGGCCCTCTGACGGGACACCGTGGCCATTTCCCTACCCCTGGCTAGAGGGTAGGGCCACCGTTTCGCTTGAAATCCAGACCAAAGGGGGCGTGTTGCCTCACGGACACATTACCGCCAGTGCCGATCGGCTCAACCCCCCAGGACTCCTTCATCCCCGCTTACGGCGCTCGACTGCGCAGGTCCTAGCGCAGGTGACTAAGCTCTCCTACTCGCCGTCAGCTGAGTTTAGTGACGACCGAGCCCGTAACCACTTCGTCACTGAAGGGTCACAGTTAGGAGGGGAGTTGGGAGGGGTCATGACGGGAAAGAGGGTTTAGAGGAATATGGAATGAGGATCGAGTGGTTAGCCCGCCACTTTACGGGACGCCCGGTGGTTTTAGTTACGTCTATTTCATAAGGAATTAGACCAATAACGGGGTGGCAACCTCGAGAAGGAATGACCACCGGACTTGCCTTGAGGATCTACACGACTGTTGCGCTCCCCCTCAAGACCACGCCACCTTTCCGCCTCTGAAGGAGACGGGAAGGTAGGCCTGCATCTATACTACCAAGCAAAGCAAAGCAAAGCGTGTCGTTGTGCAACCGTAAAAGCATACATACAGACCCCCCCCCCGGATGTACGGGTATACGGTATAGTAATTATTTTGCTTTTTGGACTGAGAGATATAAAGTAGTTTCAAAAACTGTGGCAACTATCCGGCTTTTACCCTACACGATACCGTGGCAGAACAGATTTATTGGCTTCTGACTACCTGTAACGACAGTCAAATAAGTATCTACAAATTACAGCCAGTATAAGCAGCGTAACGTGCTTTCCGAAGAAATCTCGGTATGTCAAGCTGGTCACCCACCCACGGATCGACTTCGGCAAGCTTTGTTTGACCTTCAAGATCGCTCGTTATTTAGCCCCGAGCTCTTAAGTTACATTATGACTATTTGTTGCAGATATTACGAGCCAGCTACAGCTTCTACACCCTACTAAATAGCACGAATTAGAAAAAAAAACACGTTAGAGGCTGCCAAGTTCTCTAAAGAGTTTCATGTTTATTTTCTTTCACGGTAGCTAGTATAGTAACAAAGAACAACATAAAGATTTTATAAAAATGTATTTTTAAATTTTATTTCCTCATCTCTTATTATTTGGCCCTCAATATTAACGGACATACCTTAAACCTCTCGAGAATTCCGTCGATAAAAATATTAATGAAATAATAATAAAAACTGAAAAGGGTCATTTAATATTCAAAATAAATGTAATTACTGGGTACCAGCCCTTCTTTGGGGAATTTATAAAACGATTTATGGAAAGGGTTTAACAAATTGGAATCCTAAAAAAGGTTCGAAAACAAAGGAAAAATCAGTAGGCGGAAGATGATATTTCTTACTTGAAAAATCGCATCCTAATCAATTCACAATCTTGTGTTACTTAAAGCTGGGTAGGTACTGACCGGTGTTACGGGACGTATAATTATACTTAATGTTACAAGACGGGCATTTTTATGATTTGATATTTATAATTTTGATTTTTTACTGTAATCTAAACATGATATTTATTTAAGTTATTTTTTTTATCATAATTTTATTGTTAGTTATATTTTATATGATTTACATTTTGTTATTCAATATTATTTGCATGCCCATGCGATGTTAAAATATGGAGGACTTTACCATGTAAATAGAACCTGTAAAAAGTATATGCACCAATACCCATGTATGCAAATAAATAAATAAATTATCGATTGATTGAGTCAGTACGTGGAAACGAGCACGAACATGCGATGCGCAGGTTACTCGGATTTTAGGACAAATGCTCGCTGCGAATGGTACATGACGACCCGTAACACCGGTCAGTACTCACCTTAATAATTTTGATTGTGATTTGATATTGATTTAAGTTAGCTAACTTTTTAGGGACAGTGTTCAAATAGTGTCCCTACGTAATCATTTCAAAAGACAAAACCTTTAATCAACCTGGGCCAGGATTGCCTATATACGCTTATCGCAACTGGCATGACCGCCAAATCCCAGAACAAGGAGCATACTGTATGTGCCTCGCCTGACGTATTGCATATAGGACTGGCGTACGGCCAAAACACCACGGGGGACGGAAGCACGGTTGCCGTAATTGTTTGTTATATCAAGCCAGTGGGTGAGCTTAATTAAAACTTTCCATACATATACCATCAGAATAAGAAACCGCTATGTTGAAGGCGTCGTGTTTTATTAAATGAATTTGATTTGAATGAGGGCTATCGCGTTTGAAATCGCCTCTAGAGGCGCTACTGTAGCGTGAGGTCTTCGAAATGACAAATTTCGCTGTTGTTGGCTTTTGACAAGAGTTTATTTACTCAGTCAGGTCGTTTAGTAAATTTTCACAAAAATCAAAACTATTTGACTACTTAATTTAGTCACGGTTCCAGTGACTGCATTGAACTTATTTTTTTGTCGACAATAAGTATAATAAGTATGCCCTTCTTAGTTTTTAGGGTTCCGTAGCCAAATGGCAAAAACGGAACCCTTATAGATTCGTCATGTCTGTCTGTCCGTCCGTATGTCACAGCCACTTTTCTCCGAAACTATAATTTATTTATTAATATTTAATTCAGGATACAATTGATATCCCATAGGGTTTGTTAGTAATTGCTTAAACTATGTTAGTATAATAATAATAATAATAACCCTACCGCAGTATCTCTACGTTGACGTCGTGGTGGGGCTTGCGCGTCCCGATGGACCTTAGGTCATACCTAGGGTGAGGGGCCAGACAAAGAGAGATACAATCCGCAAGGCAGTTTTGTGGCGAACTGTTGGGCAGTAGCGACCCCACGAACCTTAACCATAACCTAAACCCATAGCGTTTCATTTTTTGTTTCCATATTCTGCAATAGTACTGCTCCAACCGGGGATTGTCCTTGGGAATACTTTCAGTGCATACAGGGATAATCGCCGGTTGGTGCCCCATTACATTTGAAAAGTCTAACGGGGCCTCTGCGAGTTGGTTTCGGCCCTTCGTACGCCTACCAAAGGACCGGGTCTCCAGGGGCCCGAGAAAATAAAAAAATAAAAAATAAAAATAAGTACCCCTACCGCAGTATCTCTACGTTGACGTCGTGGTGGGGCTTGCGCGTCCCGATGGACCTTAGGTCATACCTAGGGTGAGGGGCCAAACAAAGAGAGATACAATCCGCAAGGCAGTTTTGTGGCGAACTGTTGGGCAGTAGCGACCCCACGAACCTTATCTCCCGGGAGAAGTCTTGTTCCTCATCTACGGCTTGCCTTTATTGGCTGGCCAGAGTGAAAACTGACGAGGAACAGAGTTCCCACCTCTTCCTTGCCTTAATTGGCCGGTCTGAGTGGAGATTCGCTAGAGCATACGTGCTCGGGAGAAGGACGTATAATCCAGTAAGATGCTGGTAGGGATCTTGACCGCACTTCCGGGATTGTCCTGATAGCCGTGGTATACCTCTCCACTCCTCTAGCACCTCAGGCCATGTTGCCCCCTTGGCGCTACGTCACTTTGTGCTAGCGACCGTTTTCGGGGGCCCATTCATTGAGTGTGCAAGTCACCCCCTGCATTTAAAAGCCATGTATATTGTTAGTGGTCAGGCAGGGGCCAATAGTTCTATAATAAACGATTATCATTCCACTAAGCCACCCAAACCCATAGCGTTTCATTTTTTGTTTCCATATTCTGCAATAGTACTGCTCCAACCGGGGATTGTCCTTGGGAATACTTTCAGTGCATACAGGGATAATCGCCGGTTGGTGCCCCATTACATTTGAAATGTCTAACGGGGCCTCTGCGAGCTGGTTTCGGCACCTCGTACGCCTACCAAAGGACCGGGTCTCCAGGGGCCCGAGAAAGTAAAAAAAATAAAAAAAAATAAAAAATAATAATAATAATACCGATACCGGTGGGCTACTATTTTTTATATTTTTAAATGTTTTTTTTATTTTTATTAGTTTAATAGAAATATTTAAAAATATAAATAATATGTATTTACACTGAATAAATGGAATGATAATAATAAGAACTATGCTGTTGTTTGGTAAGTAGATGTATTCCGTGAACCGCATAAAGATTTTAACACAAAAATAGAAAAACAAACAATACATTTTGGGAGTCCCCATAGGTACTTACAACTGAAACTCAAATTTTTTTTCATCAAACCCGTACGTGTGGGGTATCTATGTATAGGTAAAAAATTATATTGAGGTTTCTAAAAACATTTTTTTTCTACACTGAATACTTTGCGCGAGAGATACCTCCCAAGCAGCATGACAGGCTGAATTAAAGCTTTATTTTAGTTTATTTGTACGCCACAGGCAGTATAGTGTGGTTGTACAAGGGCTGTATAAGCGCTTATACAGCTTCTATAAGTAAAAATTGGGCCCAATGTCATACAGCCTAATGCGTTATTATAGCTGTATAGTAACTGTATAGCTAAACAATAGGCTTTACTATAGCTGTAGAAGAGCTGTAGTATGGTGTTGAAGGAAACCATAGGCGTACAGTTATTCTATTATAAGTTTCTTAAAAAGATAATAGTTCTTCATTGGTTTCATAAGAGAATTACAATGTGAAATTTATGAAACAGTAATCGCATAACATATATTATTCTTTTTATGTAGTTATGATAATGGTGGACCGCCGATTTACTGTAAAGTTATAAGTCAAGGATTAATGTTGGACTTTAGGTAGTGATAATTGAAGATTCAACGTGCCAATTCATTTTTACTGTGAAATAGTGCATAGTTTTGTGGAAAATTATTCACGCGCCCGCAAAATACTGATGAATTCACGAGGAATATTACTAAAACAAGTAAGTAAATTTATGGTTTTGAGGTTAGAATCATAAGATTGTTAAATAATATTGCACAATAGGTACCACAAATAATTTATTTAGCTGAAAATCATAATTGTAACTTCGTCAATCGTCAAGATAATGTAAGAAGTCATATTTTCTGTTGTTGTTATTGTTCGAAAATGGCGACAGATCTTATACAGCCTAAAAGATATCTGGAGAGTATTATAGGTACCGTGGCTTTACTACGCACTTTCTAGATTCTATTATACAGCGTTTAGCCTTTAATGGCCGTTATAGTAGAATATTTGTTATTATTTAGGCTGTACATCAGTTTTTAGCACATAAATTATACAGCTCTTTAGGGTTATGTGTAAAAAATGTAAAACCCTTTATCATATTTCTTATTAAGGTTTGCAAACAAGTGACGCTTAATTATTTGAACTATTCTCAACTTAAATGAAAGTGTTAAACTTATAAGAATATTTTGTTTATTTCTTCGACTTGTATATACAACACTATTTTTTAAATAGTACAAAAAAAATGGGGCTGTTCCCGTACCCATTACTGATCATAATTTTGCAGTCTAAAGTAAAAAAAACGAAATCCCAAAATTGTTTAATTTGATTTATTTTTACTTGAATATCTTAAATGATTTCTTAAAAATTACTTATTTGTAAAAAGTTGATAATTTTGTTGGTCGTAAGCCCAAATAAAGTGCAAAAGAAAAGTTTGGATTGCTTATTTTTTCGTTTACCATAAATTGAGTGACATTTTGGGATATAAACCAACGTTAATAACTTTGCTGTTTAAGAATATTATTTATTGAGACTTTACATATATAATAACAAGACCTTTTCTAATAAGCCCTTTAAGTATTTGTACTAATTAAAAATTAGTGGTGTATGTTTTATCCCAAGAGTGCGTCTGGGCCATCATGATTGTGTGTGTATAGTGTACATACACAATCATGGCCTAGACGCACTCGTGAGATAAAGCACTTAGGTATACCCCGAGTGCGTTCGATAAAGACAGCAAGCAGCGTCCGCGTCGCAACGAACGCAAAACGTGATTAGTTTAGTTGAGAGAAAGTTCCAGGGACGCGAGCACGCATTCATTTGTCCTTTTCTCTCCTTCACCGTATTACTGAACTCGTAGGTGTAGGCAAAACGAAACAAAAGCAGTTACGTACCTATTATTAAATAATTTAATAAGTGTAAGATAGACAGATAGACAGAAATGTTTTGTGTTGTGTGCGTATTTCTCAAATGTGTTGCTTTTTTTTTTCAGAAAAATGTCTTTCAAAATAATTGAAACAATTGAAAAAGGTCAAAAACGACTATGCATTGTACCGAGTCTTTGGGAGTCTAATGGTATTTTAAGATGGCCAAGAAAGCGACTAGATGTCAACAAATTAGTAAAGGACGAAAATTCGCAACCTTTAGATAATTGGTCTACCTCACGTTGTTGTCTAAAAAGACAATTACTACCATCATACGAAGAAGCTACACAAGAACTAAATCTCATGTTACAAAATAGCGACACCGAAATTGATAATGAGACAGAATTAATTACAACAAATAGTAGTAATAATAACTTCAGTTACAACACTTTAGCTGGTCAATTGGTAAGCATATTTTTTTTAAATTATTAGCTTATCCCGCATGTATAATGACGTGTCTTATTGAGTGTAAAAGTAGTGTATAGTAGCATATTAGCATGAGTATCACCGCTGCTGCGCCGCTGCGCTGGTTTGAAATCTCCCGTGCGAGCAGATTACTCCTACTTGCTACCTACCTTTCAGTTACTTATGTTTGTTTATATAGGTACCTAATTAATAATATTATCTTGCGCTATTGTAACTGAAGAGTATGGACGTACCTACTTTGCCTTTTTTTCTGATTTTCATTATGACAAAAATGGCTGGTGTGTAGGTAGCCGGTGGACGTTAGTACTATTACCTATATATTCTGTGGCGGTAGTGGCAAGTCGTTACGTGTGTTATGAATGGTGTGTTTGTACATCTCTCTTATCGTGCAAGTTTTACTCGGTCAGACCAATCTTGGTATATAAGTTTATGAACAGCTTAATTGAGTTTTTACATAAGAACTTTTAAGAACCGTGATCAAGTTTTGTACATAACTATTGACAAATATCTCATTAATTAACTTTATATGTGATTTCAGGCATTCAGTCAACCAGAAAAGACATCAACTTCATCTACAGCAACGTCAGCATTAACATCCATACCAGTAGGTTCAACATCTGCAGCACAATATGTCTTTGAATATGTGGATGAATCTGATGTGGCAGCAACGGTTTCAGTTAACACCCATCAAAATGATTTTGAATCACGAATTTCAACACAACCACAGCAAAACACTGATGTAAATCAGATTGAAAATTATCTAAAATTGATTTTAAACAGTCAAATTAATATGACGCAAACAATAAATGTTCTAATGGACAACCAGAAAAAAATGTTACACAAATTGGCAAGTCTATCTGTGCAGATAGAATACGAATTTTCCAATTGTGACAAAACCAAAAATACAGAAGTGGTTGCACTGGGTAAATCCAATAATCTGATCGAAAATGAAGCCTTTGCCATAAAACCAATTGATTCAGTTAAAGAGCTAGAGGAACTGGAATCACGTTTAAGTGACAAGCAGCAAAAAATTAAACTGTTGAAGCAATATTCTTTTGTATGTTTACAATCAGATGGAAAAGGTGCAACATGTGCTTACAAAATATTAGACATGTTTTTTACTCGTGATTTTTTATGCAAGTGTTCCTGGACAGGAGGCAGTAGAAATAGTGACGACATAAAAGTGCCTCTAAAGGCTTTTAAAAATGTCCTCAATTTTTACTATCAACTAATACGTATCTGGGACCAAACTTATACCATTGAAAACAATGAAAACTTTTTCAAAACTGTGCTTAAAAATTCAGTAAAGAGAAAACACAGCAAGAATGAACGGGCATCAACAAAACGTAGGAGAACAAAAAAAGTTAAAATCATTAATCAAAATGAATCTGATCAAGCAAATCAATCCACCAGTCAAATTGAAAATGTTGTGGTCATAGAAAACGACGCTGCCAATGAAACAGTACCAATGTAACACCAACAAAGAATAAAAGAAAAGAAAGGAGGAGGAGGAATAGAGTAGGTACATCAAAGTAGGGATCTCTCTTCAGAAAAATGAGAACTACATGGTATAATGGAATTTGCGGATAAATCAATAAGTACTTATAAGGAGTAATTCTACTAGTTATACTGAACGACGTTCCCATGAAAAAGGGGAAGTTGTTTAATATATTCAGTAGGATTACTTACCCCTGTTGATAAGTATTATCCGCGATTTTCGTTACGCCATGTTAAGTTCTTTTTTCCTGATTAGTGATCTCGTTATATTATAAATTAAGTACCATAGTTGTCATAGTAATTTGTTCCTATTTTATTACCTAGCTTAGTCAGCGTTTATAAAAAAACGCGTAATCTCGTGACTGTGATTGTCCTTTAGAAAACACGAAATCTCGTGACTATGTGATTGTATTTTTATGTAACTGTTTTCTTGTGTATCTAGTAAATAAGTAACTGTTTGATTATTTTTAATTACTTAAGATATCCACTTATGGATATTTCTATTATGTTTGAAGTGCCTATACGGGTTTTCCAATGAATAAAACTACATTTTCTCAATGACAAAGTTTTTTATTTCTCTTTTAAACTGTATGTAAAAGGGGTATAAAGTATAAGTAATTTTTGTGATCAGTACATACTAGTTTTGTTTTTATATCTTTGGAACTAACTATGGTCTCTGTCCGCCTGATAGTAGGTAATTTGGCTTTGAATATGTTCAAATAAGATGATTTAATCGGTAGTTCAAAAATATCGGATAAGTCAGTAATTTTATAACCTGTAATCTTTATTTCACTACTAACAGCAGTTTCTATTTTTTTCACTTCCAAAATGTCATTATTGTTGCATAATACATATTTATCTTGAGGCTTTACAGAAATCTTAAAATCTCTGAAATGTAGTGTATTCATTTTTCTGCTATTGGTGGTAACAAAGGGTTCCACATATGTAATTTGCCGACTTTCTCTGCCCTTACTCATTTCTGATGCTGAATCTTCACTAAATCTCTTTGCCACTTGAGCAAGAGGTTTGTTGCCATGTCTTAGCATTATTTTTATTAAATACAATTTATTCTCAAAAGGATAAGCGCTAAATGTATGTAGTGGGCCAAATTGTTGCACTTCATCTGTGAGATGCACTACATTATGGACATTGCTAGTTATATAATCTGCCCCATAAAAGTCTTTATAATGCTCAACAAAATATTGTAGGAGCTCTTTTGCCAAAGGAAGAAAATGACTATAGTTTTTACAAGAGCATATTGTTATACCACAAAAAAATGCCAGGAAATGTGAAAATGCGTCATGTTGCAATACTTCTGGAAGTATGACAATGCTCAAATATAGTAAAAATGATCGATATTCCGAAGCTTTCCAGTGAGAAAGACAGTCTAGTCCTCTCACTGATCTGTGAATTTCAGATGGCAATTTTCGTTTTACAAGGAAATTCGAAACTGTTTCAGAATTTCTGGCACTCCATTTGGTAATATATTTACCGAAATTACCGTTGCGCCAACCAACTAAGAGCCGCTTCATGATTCCTAAATCAACAAGGTGTAGAGAATCTGCTATCGGAAAGTCTTGTATCATGTCAACAGGCAACTTCAGTATAGGAGAATCTTTTTTATGGTGAGGCCCATATTTTTTATCACGAAATTCTTGATCTGTTCTAGGGCGGCAATTGGTTTCAGGAAATGTCACTGTATGTGATAAGTGTGAATATTCCCCTACAGTAACACATTTAAGGCAACCGTGTTTTGCATTAAAATTACATACGCCTGAAAATTAAATAATACAAGAATTATTATTGATACCACAGTCGAAACTTTAATTGAACAAAACTGCGAATGCTGCGTGTATAATTTTACATAACTACGTTTGGATACTTTATAAATCTAGTAGCTATAGCTTAATCTGTAATAATATTATATACTTTAGGTACCTTTAATGTAAGCTCTCGCTGGAGAATCACATATAAAACATCTGATTTCAATGGATACTATTTTATTTGGTTTTTCGATATAAATTCCGTATTTTATTAAATTTCCTATTTCTTTTACAAAATCATCTAAATATTGATCAATATCTTTTGGTTTTCCAACACCAAAATAGATACCAATAACAAATGGATCTATGTCAGGTCTTTCATAAATATTGCATAAAATTGGCCAAAATTCTTTATTGGAGCTTTTAAATATAGGGAGACCGTCGAAATTAAAATTTAACTTTACTTTGTTTGGAACATCAACCCAGTTTTCCAATGCTTTACGTAGACATTTAGTTAGACCATTATGCCAATATTCTCCATGTTCTACAGTCTTTATATGTATTTGTTTGACAGTCCCTAAAATTGTTCTGGCATCCTTTGGTAAAATTCCCGGAAATCTGCAATTTAAAATTGTAGCTAAGTCGTTAAGAGCTATTTGAGATATATTTCTTTCAATAGCCCATTCCTTAATTTGACGACGGAACGTTAAATTTTTTGAAAAATCATCTTCATCATTACTTGAACTTGCACTGCTGCATGAAACTAAATCACTATCAAGTTCCGGAGGCTTTTCTAAATCCTCACTTTTATTATCGTATGCCGTTTTTGCTACGGAACCTTCATTAGACGTTGACTGAACTCGCGCTTGACTATCGATTGTTCGATTAATGAATTTGTTCTTTTCAATGTCTTCACATGACGGCTCAGTATCACTGATTTTGTTTGGTTGATAATTAGTTATATTTTGATATTCTCTTTTAATCTTCCTTTTTACTCCACCACATGTTTTTCTTTTTTTCCACATATTTCTATTTACCACACAACGTTTTTACTGACTGCAAATCAAGAACAACTGTCAGTAATACAGATTAAAGCTGTATTACAGAATACATTTATCATTATAGTTCTATAAAATCATATTTGACAGAAGTAATGAAACTATTACATTTACAAGAGTGTACAATTACGCATTAATAATAAGCTTTAGAAAGGAGTTTTCATATACCATTATACATAAACAAGTATAAAGTGATACCATATTAAAACTTATAGCTGTAGTAAGTAAGTGATTACATGCAAAATACAACCTCTATGCAGCTTGAAGGATAACATTAGATTGAAGTATCAAAACATGCTTAGGGTTTTAAAGTGGAGTTCAAATATTCTGTTTTCAAGCCTTAAGTTTACACGGAGTATTTTATAAAGATTTAATACAGCTTTAGCTGTATAATAACGGTTTAATCACTTTTATAAGTAAATAATCTTTTCTTGACACCTTTATAGGCCACCAGTAGAACTCTAAGTTCTAATTGTGCTGTATTGTCGGCAACGCTTGCGTGCTGCTTGGGCTACTTCCAAAGTGTAAAATGTGTCCCCCCCTTAACTTTTAAAATAAGAGAATGATAATACTAAAAAAATATATGATGTACATTACCATGTATACTGTAACACTGTCAATTGTTGTTACAGTTAATTTGATAAATATTAACTGTAACACGGCGACTTGACACTGATGTGTTTTACCTACCCGTGCTATAGTGAATTTGTAGGGTATACATAAATAAGGGAAGATTCAATTAAAACAAAAACATTGCTACACAATACAAAGTTTATTGTTAACAGTAGGTACATATGCAGGTACTTACATGCAATACAGAAGTTACAATCTTCCCTAAAACCCTGTAAAATCACATGAATACACGCTCACCCTGTCTCCGTTCCTAGCATCAAAAAGCCAGAACCATCAAATTCCAGAACAAGGCCTGGCAATTATTAAGCTGTGACTCCATCGGTCTTCTCAGGCTGCGAGCAAAAGAATCTCGACCCAGCGACTGCCTCCAAGACACACCATTGGGTTTAAAAAAATATCAAGGCAGCGCGATCCATTCCATGTCGTCTGTCTTGCAGTCTTGGTAAAAATGCTTCTTTAGTCCATCCCGGAAGCAACAGTCCCACAGATATCTAACTCTGTGACCATAAATGATTTCTCGACTAAAATGCCTATGCACCGGAATAGTCTTACTAATTTATCGTTTACCAATTTGAACTGAAATTAATACTTGAGTTTTATCTTCGAATGTTTTATATTTTAATCGTTTAATTGTGTTGTTATTTTTAATTGTCACAATTAATAAACTTTAACTCAAATACTCATGTCTATACGACCCTGGCGCCATCTCTTTACTTAGTCTGAACTAAACGAGATTTGTCAATAATGAAAATCCGTGAGATGTCGCCAAAAGTCGACGTTACGATTTTGCAACGTCACAATACTACCAGTGAAAATTGGTTTGAACGAGATCTAGTAAGTTGTTTTTTTTTTAATACTTCATAAATCGTAACTTCTGCTTATAATATAATACCTACTGGTTTGTACGGAACCCTCGGTGCGCGAGTCCGACCCGCACTTGGCCGGTTTTTCCATTATGATGAGTCCACGTAACACTGCGACAATATCTATGTTCTATGAAATCACTCGTTTATGGCATCTACATTATTTTCCTTCAGACTTTGTTCACATGCGCGTAATGACTACATTAATGCTACGATTAAGGACCTTACATGACAGTGGTGCCACCTGGTGACTACAAAAACGGTAGCCCTCATTGAAGACTCAAAAACTCAAACATTTATTTCAATTGAACCATTTAAGGCGCTTTTGAATTGTCAGGATCTGTCGGTCCAAAAAGATGAAGCTATTGCACGTTCCAAAGCGTAGATCTCTATGGAGAAGAACGTGCAAGAAACTCCACGGACACTCTTTTAAAAATAATAAATTGCTACAAAGTTTTGTTGACATCGTGTTGAAATTATAATAAATAAATATTATATAATTATAATAAATATATTTGTTATGAGGTGTACAATAGTACACCTCATAACAAATACAGGAAAAACACACATGTGTTATACATACATGTGAGAACGATGTGACGAGCATGATCAAATTGTCCGGAATAAAAAAGGCACAATTCAAAGAAATAATTAAAAATAAACCATGGCAGCTGAGAAATGACCAGTCCCAACCGACGGCGCCATGAAATGCGCCAGGCCCATTCGTCTCAACCATTTTGAATGGAGCCAAATAATCCAACGCATACGCCACCTTTCTGAAACCTTCTTGAATGCTTATAAGGCCATCCTGATTGACATCCTAGTCTAGTCGACAAGTTGAAAATGGAACAAAATAGAGATACTGCTCTTAAAATTATGTGCGATAGCTCATTGGATCCGGAATGACGCCTAGAAAAATGTGCCAAAATCGTATATTAGCACATAAAAAATTGCAAAAGTTATAAACAAAAAAGAAGAAAAAAAAATGGTATTTCGTTTTTTGCCAAAATTTCATAAAATATTAATATTTAAGAAATTCCAAAAATAGAGTCTGAAAGAGGAGAAAATTTTCAATAAAAAACTGCTAACTCCCGGAACTCTATCTCCATTATTTATGACTTTAATTTAACGCTGAAAACTTACCAATTTGTTACAATTTATTTTTTTAACTTTTTTATATTTTTTTCTAAAACTTGTAACATCACCAAAACAACCATATATAACAAAATATAGAAAAAAAAATGTTTTTCAATTTTTTAAAAGTACAATAAAAAATTGAAAAACAAATTTTGTTATATATGGTTGTTTTTGGTGATTTTAGAAGTTTTAGAAAAAAACAAAAAAACAAATTGGTAAGTTAATAAACAAAAGAGTTGTTGATAAAAAAAAAAACTGTTACTGTATAGAGGACTGTCAATTTTATTATGATTTTTAGAAAAAAAAATATTTCTTCACTAATTATTTAAACAATAGAAATATACAAAAAACGATTATAAACAATTAAAATTGTTATTACTTATGGAAAAATTTTTTTTTTTAAATCATAATATTTGTAACGTAATGAAGTTGTAAAAAAAAACTTTTTAAAAATATTGATTTAATCAATTTGTTTATAAAAAAAGTATCAACAAATGGCGGGAATTTTTTTTTGCAAATCAATAAATATCTTTTATTAATAAAAAAACGATAATATGATGATTAAGAAAAAAAAAACAATTTACCTACTTGTATTTTGTACCATTTTCAACTTGTCGACTAGACTATCCGTCCCAAAATTTAAACTCAAAAACCATTTATGAACAAGTCATCATCGAAATCTATCGTCGTCAGACCGGATACCCCTTAATACGATACAATCAGACGAATATTAACTAACGCTAGCGAACTTCGACAACTCCCAAGATTCCGACTAAATCGATTAACGAGAAATTTCGAGCTTAATCGATTCTGATTCAGCGAGTTCTCGATTGCAATGCAGTTGCAGATTTGAATTCGATTAAATGCTGTGTAGTATATTTGTGTGTTCCCTCGTATGAGCTATCACTGTCCGGCCTGTGTTTTCAATTACCAACACGATTTTGTCGGTCCAAATTGATGAGCTTACTCGCTACAGCTTTACATCGAACAAAGACGAATAACGTTGGTGGCATAGCCTGGTATGCCCGCAACGTTCCACCTAATCTTTTGTGCTGATCGGTGTGCAAATGGCTCGAACATATTCATGTTCGTCGATTTAGGTCGGTTTCGTTGACACGGAACCGATATACCTTTGTTCAGTATTGTTAAACTTAAATGTGGTGACGTTTTCCAGGATATAAAATTTTGTTAGGTTCTGATTTAAGCTTCTTAAATTTATCAGACTTTCGCAGCGCATATAAAATTATATGAAAATTATAACATATAATTAATTATAAGACACCGAGAAGATCGCAATAATAGGCTTGTAAACTGAAAAAGTCTAATTAGTCCATCAGTTAGATTATCAAAAAATGTTTGAGCCGTTTTTTTTTCTAATGTTACATAAACCAAAATTGACGAAGATACGACGCTTTTAAAATTCTTAAAACGTCACACCGTGGTATAATTTTTAGTGCGTTCTGACACACCAGCACACACAGTTTTGATGCGTTTTATCTTTGTCAATATTCATTGATTTACAAAAACAAAAAATACGTGTCCATGATTTTTCAATACTTTATGGGACGAATTAAAAAAATTTGCAATTTATTGATGGTGGAAACTAGCCTATTAAAGTCAACCAGAGCTGTGGAAGCCTTGATCAATTATTACTTAAAGCTTTATAAAGATACCCTGCAGAAATGATTAAAAACAGCGTATTACACGTCTAAAGTTAATTTTCCTCTCCCTTCTAGTGCAACATAATTGTTTTGCCTGGATTTAATCCGAGACCTACTCACCTACACACATACACACCTTGCATAGCTACATTTTCCATCTTCGCTGACCCAGTACAATTTGTGTTAGGTACCAAGCTAGTCCAAACTTAAACATAAATAGTCACTGTCACACGACTGGGAAACATTTTCTTGCGGAATATTGTAAATGGATAATTTCCTTTTTGTGAGCTGACTTACGAAGTTACGATATTATATCTTTAACTATAGCTTTCCCCCGCGACTTCGTCCGCGCAAATCCCATTTTTTCCCCGTTCCTGTACGAATTTTGAGAAATCCTCTTAGTGCTAATTTCAGCTTTAGTTTCGACTGTGCGTTGATCAGTCAGTCAGTTTCTGCTTTTATATATAGAAGATCACTTTTGTAGGATGGCTCGAAATGGGTATAGGCACAGATAATACGTAATACGTATAGGTTTTATTTTTCAAGTGAATAAGTAAGTAATACATTTTGAGTTCGTTTTTGGGCATCTGCAGTAGCAATTGTAAGCTTCGGTTGTATTCATCGTAGACGCGCATTTTTCTTGGTTTTTGTAGTAGTGACTTTCGAGACTCGTCCTCACCATCCATCCGTCGGTTCGGTACTAAATGTTCATACAAATTCTACAGCTGTAAACAGATCGTATCTAACCTACTCATCTCAATAAAGTAGATGATTCTACGATTGACAACGTGCCGGCTTGTTCGTGGTTCGGGGGCATTCGGCTCTAATTCGTTTGTGTACAGAACCCAGTCCATATCTACAGAATTAACATATAAATTGTTTTGAATCCGACGACTACACCGCGTTAAATTATTTCGCGAACTTCGCAAATTTACATGGTAATTGCTATAACTCAAGATTTGTTGTTGAATTCCTGATTGTGCGGTTAGACAAATCTAAGTGGAATTAACGAGTTAAGACTCGAGATCTGTTAGTCAGATTAGCTTGATGTGTTTATAAGAACCGCCGTTACAGAAGGGCCGTTAAGCGCATAATTTTGTGTTTACTACGCCCTGTGTATAATGTACGCAGACTTCGGAAACTCGTCGCCGTGAATGTAATTATTCTGGGAATATTTCATTCCCTGTCGTCGCGCACCTATTCTGTTTTGTGGTAACAGGGGGTTTCGGATTTCAAAGATATGTAAGTATTCTGAGCATCGTGTTCACTAGTTGAAGCTTTTCGGCAGCTCTCGATGTGAATTTTTGACGTTATTCGAAAGTAGGGTGAAATCAGAATGTTTTGTAAAATCAGACGTTTTGTGCTAACATTTTGCTACTTGTAAATACTACACCGGCAAGAAGAGCCGACGTCATAAAGAAGGCTGTTCGAGGCAGTTTGTACAGAACGGTCCACACTGAAGAAGACCGCATGGCTTGGAGACGCGTCGTATGTGGTCGCGATCCTCAGCAATGAGGGAACGACGACGAAGAAGATGAAGAAATACTACACCTTAGTCATCTGCCTAGCCTTTTCAAACTATACTCTGGTCGGCTTCCAGTCAAACCGGATTCAGACCTCCACAACCCATTAACTGGGTAACACGGTACTCCTTGGCAAGACTGGTGTCAGATTTTTTGGCTTCTAACTATCCGTAACGACTGCCAAAGATCTCCAAATGACAGCCGAGACCAACAGCTTAACGTGCTTTCCGAGGCACGGAGGAAACTCGATATGTTAAGATGGTCACCCATCCACAGACCAACCTTGGCAAGCGTTGCTTAACCTCAAAGATCGACCAGTGCGGCTGTTGTTATTTAGCCACGAGAAATAAAAGAAATACTACACCTTAATAAATAAAATAACCATAATAAATTTCTAGCTAAGCTTTCCGGCTTTCACATTGTGTTTACATTTCCTTACCAACTCGTAAAATTTGTTGATGCAATTGTTTGGATTCAATTAAAACTGTTACTCTGTTACTAAACTTGACGCCTAACTTGCTTTATCTAAACTTTAGATCCAAAGGAGTACAAGTTTTCGTTTCGATGGCGGCAGCCCAAGAAATAAATAAAACTCAAAACTGGGCAAGTTCGAGTCGGACTCTCATACGAAGGGTTCCGCATCAAAAACAATAATAAAACACGATTCTTGTATGGGAGCTCCCTTTAATTTATAAATAATTATTTGTTGTTATAGAAATATACACACTCTGTGAAAATTTACGTTATTTTTTTATTTACCTATTACGGTTTATGAGAAACAGGCTGCTGACAGACAGACAGGCGGACGGATAGTGGAGGCGTAGTAATAAGGTTTCATTAAGGTTTTCGAGTACGGAACCCTAAAAACACTCACAATTTAAACTTTAATACACTTCAGCTCCCAAAAGAGCTATCAACTGGGTTGACAACACAACTTTCACTAGTCGTAGAATGTTAGATTACACTCCGTGGACCGGTTTTAATCGATTTACTCAATGTTTGTAAATGGTAAAATTCGCTTCACTACCACTGGTAGTTCGAACAACTTCTGAATTCGACAACAGGATTAATGTAGGTATGTTATGCCGTTTCGCGAAGTTAATAATGAACTGTGACCACAGGGCCAATTCTACTAATTTTAAGACAACTTTCGCATTCGCATGTCAATCGCAAACTGTCAAAGAAGCCTTAATTTTCATACATTTTTGCCAGTTTGCTATTGAGAGGCGTATGCGATGCGAATGTGAAAATTTGTAGAATGCTTGCACTAAGGCCCGTATTAATAAACGTTACTCAGCCCCTGAGACCGCACTTGATTTGAATGTTGAGATGCTGATCGTATTAACTTTATTATTTTAACGTATTAATTTAACTCGACCCACGAGCGCGGGTTGCTGAGATGCTATATCGTGAGTGCAGATAGACCGTGACTTGAGGAGTGATTAGCGTGGCGCGAAACATGGAGTTTGAAAATTTTGAAGTAAAATTAATTATTACGATGAAATAGATTACTATGTCGATATTTTGTGGCCTTTGCAATTTCGTTTACCAAAAGTTTGGGAGATTTCAAATCCTTTTGAGTTACCTAGTGAAAAAAAAATACCGGCCAAGTGCGAGTCGTACTCTCACACAAAGGGTTCCGTACCTTAAACATTTTTTTTAAATTTCATTTCATTTTTATTATTTGTTGTTACAACACACTCTGTAAAAATTTCAGTTGTCTATCTATTACGGTTCATGAGATACAGCCCGCTAACAGACAGACCGACGAACGGACGAATAGCGGAGGCTTAGTTATAGGGTTCCGTTGGTTACCGTTGGGGTACGGACCCCTAAAAAGTATAATTCATGATAGTTAAGTACCCACATATATCAGGAGGTAGGTACCCATATATATCAGGAAGTATTAGTTAGTACCTAATTTGAAGAAATCTTTCAGTGTTAGCTAACCCATTTATCGAGGAAGGTTATAGGCTATATTATCAAGCTAAGACAAATAGGAGCGGAGCAGTAATGGAAAATGTGACGCAGACGAAGTTGCGTGGGTCAGCTAGTTTGATATAAGCGAACGTTTACGTTCGTTAAAAAACTCACGCTACGCCCACTGGAGAAAGTTATTCCATAAATAAATGAAAACAAAAAAGTTCTGCAAAAATACCTTTTCGATGCAATAAATTCTTCTTGCACTTGGCTGTGCACTTTACATGAGTGTAATGCAATACAAAAAGTTTTGACTTGTTAAGAATAAGCTGTTCCATCATCCAAAAATTGCAAAACTATTTAGTCCGTCAGTTAGAGTATTGAAAAATAATGGACACGTATTTTTTGTTTTTGTAAATCAATGAAAAAACAATGATAAAACGCATCAAAGTGGGAGTGGGAGCTCCGTGACGTCACAACCCGCTAAAAATTATGCCACGGCGTGACGTATTGAAAATTTTAAAAGCGTCGTAACTTCGTCAATTTAGGTTCCCGTAACAAAAGAAAAACAAGGGTCAAATATTTTTTGATAATCTAACTGACGGACTAATTAGATTTTTTCAGGACAAAAGCCCACACATTAATTTACAACTAGCTATTGCCCAAGACTAAAAGTGAAGGGAGCACTTAGAGAGCTATTCCCAAAATTCCTACGGGAACGGAAAAAACACGGCATATGCGCTTACGAAGTCGCGGGCACAAGCTAGTATTAATATAATTAAAATGGCAATTCTACTTAATTAAAAACATAAAGAACGAACCAAAACAACTTTATATAAAAAACTAGCTGACCCGCGCAACTTCGTCTGAGTCACATTTTCCATTAATGCTCCGGTCCTAGTTGTCTTAGCGTGATGATATAAAGCCTTCCTCGATAAATGGGCTATCTAACACTGAAATATTTTTTCAAATCCGACCAGTAGTTCCTGAGATTAGCGCGTTCAACCAAACAAACTCTTCTGCTTTATATTATTAGTTATAGATTTATTCAGATACCTAAGTAACAAAATGCGTCAAAATTATTCAAAATCCTTACCTATAACAGCTTATCGCTTAACCCGCGTCGCTCATCCCCGATAGAATTTTATGTGTTTAAACATCAAGTTACCCAGATCACTCGAAAATTCCAAATTCAATCACGGAGTTGAGTATTTTGTAAATTCCTGGAAACGACTAGATTGGCTTAGTTTGGGATTAGCTGTTGACGTAATTTAACTCCGTTGGCACCTACACCGTGAATAAATAGCGTAATTTACTCTACTTAAGAGCGTGTATTCCGTCCACTAGCGCCGCCAATCGTTTTTTATTAATTGTGGTAAATTTAAGACACGTAGATAAAAAACCGCTCTGTTTTGCACTGAAGAAATGTATTTATTTTGTTTTGAGAGTTATGTTTTGTACTTTAGAACATAAATAGTTGCCAAAGTCGATATTTTTGCTAAAAGTGGCCACTTTTAGCAATAATTGCCGTTTTGGCTATTTAGCCATGAGTTATGTATTAAAAATAGCTGTCAAAAAGAATAGATACATTTCTTTAGTGCACTACAGAGCGGTTTTTTATCTACGTGTCATAAATTTACCACAGTTAATAAAAAACGATTGGCGGCGCTAGTGGACGGAATACACGCTCTTAAAGGTAGAGCCTTTGGCGTAGTACTAGGTATGCTAAAGTATATCGAATTAGTGCTGAGTAGAAGTTATAGTTTCTAATGATTAGCTGGAGGTTTACTGAGATTGGAAAGCTGTGAAACTGATGTGTCACGGAGTTTCGCAGCTTCCTGCAATAGAAAAAATTGTAAAGCGATTAAAAAAAACCTAACGTTTTTTTTAAATTTCTTCTCAATTTTATTGGTGAAGTCTGTTCTACATAGGTCGTCGACTTAACCATGTAGGTAAAATTAATCTTCTTATGTATAAAAATCCCGTGACACGAGGTTAGAAGATTAATTTTACCTGTTTGTTATCGAACTCTTCCGACTCGAACGGCTGTACCGATTTTTTTTTTGTGTAAGTATACTCAGTAGATCTGATAATAATAGGTCGTAGCACGTAGTTTTGGGCAAAACAAAGTTGGCCGAGTCAGCTGGTAATATAATATGATGCGATAACAATATAATTTTATCTGCCTGAAAAACATTATTATAAAATTGTTCCACCGGTTTGTGGTGGCCGTAGCACATAGTTCTTGAGCTACAACTGCTACGAGCCTACTGGCGGCGTAGCAGCGACGACGTTGGCTACGGGCTACGTCGTAGCATCTGCTGGACTTAGAACTCATAAGTTTTATTGTCTTTGATTAGACAATTTTCGCATTAAATTTTTACTGAAATATAAATTAATTTTAAATAAAAAAATTAAAGTGATCTATGTCGTCGATTCTACGTGGTCAAACTCTTTCTTTTCACATCTCAACAATGAAAATGTTCTTTATTTCATTAACTTATAATGAATTATATACAGGGTGTAAGGGACAGCCTTCCACAAATTAACAGGGTGCAATCAGCTCCTTATTTTGAATCATATTCCAGTGGAAATTTCCTCAGGATTTTTTTTTATTTTTTTTTCGATTTTTCATTTTTTTGCTTTATTTCAATGTAAAGTTACATTATCTTTATGCAGAACTCCATTCATGTAAATAACACAGCTAAAATGAAAAAATAAAAAATAAATAAAAAAAAATCTCATGAACGACGCATGAAATCAGCTGTTAAAACGTAGCGCGGGCGCAGCTATCCTTTCGAAAGCTCGCTGCGCTGCCGTTCGCTGCGTGCGTTTTGCAGAAGTAGCGATACATTGCGAGTGAGGTAATTAAACAAATCAGTTTTATTGGATTCCCATAAAGTTCCTGAAATTATTTCATGTACCGGTCAACTTAGTACGATATACTGAAATCACCCTATCAGTTTGAGGAGGGCTGTCCCTTACACCCATTATAAACATACTAATATTGAATTAAGTAATCATTTTGTTTGGGAGACCCGGAAAAAGTCCGGAAAACCATTTCACCTAATGCCTAATCATAGTACCATACACGTGTAACTTGTTACTAATAGTCAAGTAACACGTCTATGAACTCTTCAGAACTCAAGAAGAAAAATAATTCGGGTAATTTGAATTAACTTCAAAATCTTGAATTATTCACTAGATTAGGCCAACCTGCTTTATCAACCTGCTTTTAGTAACTTACTAGACGAAACTTAAGCACGAGAAGTATTTCCTACACCTTTATAATAATTTGTATTTACTTAAAATCTCAGTTTTAGTAAAACTCTCTGATCTTAAAAATGCCGCAAATAGCGTAGAGAAATCTTACACAACATTTATTCACCTACAGATTTTCTACAACACCAGGTATAACCTCTCTTATATGGCAACTCCTCCAAGTAATATGGCGGCAAATTAAATTTCGAACGGGAGTCCACGCCGGTGACAGCTGACGAAGGTCCGGCTCAGCGTTGTTTTTTTTTAATTCCACCGGCCCATTGCCTATAGCACAGATAGACGTTATAGACTTCGAAATAGAAGGAAGAAATGCAAATGACCTTTTTCTGTTGAATTCTTATTTTTTTTTCCTGCTTCGAGATTCTTAGAATACGGTAATTTAAGAAAATCGAATGTTGTAAATCCATTGTTATAGTACCTACGGTATTTGTCAAATTCTCGGCAAGTTCCTGTAGGAAAATTCCTCGAATAGTAGATATATATGTGTCCACCTGATTGTGGCGGGAAAGCAAGGGTCCATGGAATTGTAAGTAAATCGCTTTTCTAACGCACATGTGAAGATGTACATTTTTTTTATTTTGATTTCCTCGTCTCCCTTGAAAACTACTCAAAATTTTAAGTTGATTCCAAAAAAACGTTATTTTTTTACATATTTACTCAGTAAACCTATGAAAGATTTCTTACTTTAGGTAACACAAAAGTACCTGCACACCAAGCCTGTCGGGAAGGCTCAGCTCTGCCACATACGCCGTTAGGAAAGTTAGACAATTTACTGACGGTGACACAGCTCGGTTAGTCTATTTAAGTTATTTCCATAGTGTGTGTCCTACGGTATTTTATTGTGGTGCTGATATATAAAATATATTTGTCTTAGCAATATATCAGCTAGGGTCAAGACTTTCATTAAGAGACATTTTCAGCATCTCAATTAATTTTTGCAAACATTATATATTTATATATTAGGCAAAATATACATTTACACAGAAAACGAGCAACATCCATAACATCAATAACATCTACATCTACATCCATTAGTTTACATACTGTTTAAAACTTTCATGGTCACTAACATTAGCCGATATGTCTGCCAATAACATCCCACCCGCAAGATCTTCAGTTACTCCGTGATCATGGCGCTTGCAACAGTGCCGAAATATCGGAAACTCGCAAACAAAAAATAAAAAGGTACATGGTAGCAATCCCGTTATTAACTATTCTAAGTTTACATACTTATTGTGTTAATTCTAGTTCCTAAAACGTAACAGACAGATGTGTTGCTGGAGAGTTTGTTGGCCACTTCTTCTCCACTGCTAAAACACTAGGAAGTGTTGACGGGCGGGCGTTTTGGGGGACTGTCTTTTAAACTTGACATTCAAAAAGTGCTGACTCTCAGTCTAATTTGAATAAATTACTTTTGAATTTAGAATTTTTTGAATTCTGATGGTCCATCCTACATGGAGCCATAAGACATCACAATATTATGATAATCCTCAAGATCTTTCCAATAACTCCGTGTGCTTACGATCGCTCCCATGTTTTGTCACTACAGTAAAATCAAGATCTTTGATGTGATCTGTTGTTGTTGCTAGCATAATTCGAGCACAAATATTTCGCTCGACTTGTACAAATTCTCGGGTAACTCCCCACTAAAGTGACAAAAGACTATGCATTGTAATGTTATGCGAAATGCCAGGACAACTACTATTTGTTTTGGAAGTGGCATCACTAGTTTTTTAAACTAAAGGTTTATTGACTACTGTCTCTGAAATCTGTGGCCAGAGCGGGAAGTCTTTAACGCGATCCACGATCAAAATCAATGATGATCGCGTAGGTCGCGGCGCGTTCGAGATTGACTGTGTCCGGGCGGCCTTAGGACTTACCGAATTCGCTCGGTAGACGATCGGTAACTCTGAAAGGTTTGCGAAATTTGTTCGAAAGAGTCACCGCGGCCCTGGAACGCAAAGGGCATTTGGAGGAACACGGATGGGTTTTAGTCAATAAGAGTCTGACACTCACTCCCTTCTGCTTCACCCAGGGCGGGAGGAGTTATTTGAGGATTTCCCACACGATCGGTAACTAGGTCAAGACTTCCCGGTCAAATCTCGCAGTAAAAGCGCCTGTATCTCAAACATGATGTCTTCACGCGCGGACGTACCCCTCTAAGTAAACCCCACACCACCCTGTTGGTTCTTTTAGGCTAGGCGCGTACTGGTGGCTTTTGTCACGTGACAGTATATATCTCTCTGTTGCACTTCACAATTGCGAAAACAAAAATGTACTGTCGAGGTGACAATTGTCACCAGTGCACGCATGCACGCATAGGCTTAGTATCCGAAAGAAAGACTAATCTATCACAATTTCGTGTGAAATTGTCAATTTGTCAACGAGAACAATTATTATTGTAAGTAGCCTATTTAGCGTCGTTAAATTTTGAGCTTCTCATAAGTGGGTGTCCACGGGTCTTAGGTATACATAGAAATAAGAATAACAGACCACGAGAGTATATTACTTCCCTCGAGACATGTTTGTATGTTGCTGATTTTTTATAGCAGAAAGAATAACCTTCAGTTTTAAAGTTCCATTTTCGTTCTACGACCATATTATACATAATAAAATTTCTCCGTAACTTGCTGTCTATCCGAACTCGATCGTAACCCAAATCCAAGCTACCAACACCGATAGTAAGGGCCCCTTGTTACAAACAGGAGATGAGAGTTTGTTTGCAAGCGAGCCGGAATCTCGACGTTATAATGTGATCCGGAAACGTCATACCGGAACCGAGTAGCAGTCCTTTATTAGGTAAGCCGGGGCTCCGTACTCCACACGACGTCTTAGCTTGAATATGATTTTGTATGTAAACAACCTAGTTGGGGGGGTTAGACTGTTAGAGAAACTAGGTAAGCAGGAAGGACTATAAAGTTTTGCGTGACTAAGTTTTTATGCTGGCTGTATGAAAATAGATATCTATAGGTAAATAAAAAGGTCGATTTTTTTATTTTTTATCCCTAAAATATAACTTACTTTCCGTAAGTACGTAAGGCTGACTTTCCACTAGAGTGAGGAGCGGGACGGAGCTGCGTCAATTTAACCAAAGGAATTGCATAAAATCCTCGCTCCGCTTCAGAAGACAGAGATTTGCGAACTAGTTTAAAAAAATATACAAAATCAGGAAGTGGAGCGAAGCTGCGGAGCGAATTGAAGTAGCGGAGCGGGAAAGTGTATAAAAACCGGCCGCCCACTCAAAATTACCTACTTTTCGCGTGATGTCGTTTCTTCGCAACAGCGCACAGACACGTCCGCAACTCTGCTCCGCATTTCTCCTTCATTCCGCTCCGCTACCAGACTGCCTTGCTGCGCGTCAATGTACAGGCAGCCTTATCCTGGGGTATAAAATTGTCTAGTAGGGGGTAAGGAACGGAGGACAGGGTGGAGCATACGGTGGAGGTCTGCCCTGCGTGGGTGGAGGAATGCCGTGTCCTCGTCGAGGCGATCGGCGGTGGCAACCTCTCGCGTCCGGCCCTGGTTCAATCCATGATCCGGAGCGAGGAGGCATGGCAAGTGGTCACCTCCTTCTGTGAAGGAGTAATGCTAGCGAAGGAGGAGGCCGAGCGCGTGAGAGAGACCTCGCACCCCGGCCGCCGCAACAGAAGAAGACGCCCCGGGCGTCGGGAGTCGCAGGGCGATTCCCGGCCGCCGTAGGCGTAAGCTTGCTGACGGCGAGCATTGGGTAGCTCGCCATCTGATTAGAACCAGGCCCGGGTTGACGGCGTGCTGTATTCCACGCGCGCCGCAAAGAGTTGTCAGCAAAGCAGATGCAGCCCGTTAGGGCCAGTGCCTGCCGGGGTTGTGGAATTTGTTCGAAAGAGTCACCGCGGCTCTGGAACGCATAGGGCATTAGGAGGAACACAGATGGGTTTTAGTCAGTAGGAGTCTGACACTCCCTCCTGCTTTACCCAGAGCGGGAGGAGTCATTTGATGATTTCCCATCCGTAAAAAAAAGAAAGGGGATAAGGAAGAAGTTACTTTTAAGTTACATCACATGATACTTGACAGGCCATCATAGCGAGCTTGGATAAGATTTTGTATGTAAGCAAGCTAGATGTTTAGAGAAACTAGGTAAGGATGTACTTAGAAGTTTTTCGTTACTAATTAGTCTCTATGCTGGTTGTATGAAAATAAGTACACTCGCAAGCACATCAAGCCACCCAAAAATGACAAATTTTCCCAATCAACCTTGAACCTTACGCTTAAGCGATAAAGTTGAAAATCTATTAAGGAAATTTGACAGATTGTTGTAGCACGATATGCAGCCGTCTGTATCTAATATTTTATAGAATTCACGTTGGAAAAGATAAGTAAGTAGGTATAGGAGTTATCCTGGGGTATCTACCTACACTTAATATTATAACGCTGAAGAGTTTCTTTGTTTGCTTGAACGCGCTAATCTCAGGAACTACTGGTCCTATTGGAAAAATTATTTCAGTGTTAGATATTTCATTTATCGAGGAAGGCTATAGGCTATCATCACGCTAAGACAAATAGGAGCGCAGCATCAATGGAAAATCTGACGCACACGAAGTTGCGCGGGTCAACTAGTGAAATTGTAAAGGGTACTTTAAAGTTAGATTTAGATACATCTTAAAACATTCTATTCGTCTAGCCTATTTTGTGCCACCGCTGCGAAGACCTCTTGTCCACTCAACTAAGTATACAGTATTTTACTAGTACGGGTTAGTCTTTTCGGTAGAAGTCGAATTCGCCCGCCATCTTCAACAACTAAGAAACTAAAGCCTACCTTCCTGTTAAAAATGTTGCCAACACATTCAGAGGATGTAGATCAGGGGGAAATTAGACCCAATAGGTATCGACTTTTACTGACAAAACTTCTAAAAATTTTAAAAATTAAACAGTAGGTAAAGTTTAGTATACAATTATGTAGTATTTTTCATTTTAAACATAACCTATTTAGTATTTACATAGTTGCACAGTCTGTTATTCGTACCTATTTATATTTTTTGCCTTGCCGCGATCGACTGGACTAATAGGCGCGATCGACCGGTTGGCCATCCTTGATGTAAACGATTTAGTGGGGGTCGTATCTCAGCCTATAAATCTCAATCTCAAATCCTTATAGGAGTGTAAGACGGAATAGGCTATAAGATTCCATCATCCACAAATTGCAAAATTATTTAGTCCGTCAGTTAGAGCATTGAAAAATAATGGACACGTATTTTTTGTTTTTGTAAATCAATGAATATTGACAAAGATAAAACGCATCAAAACTCGGGAGTGGGGGCTCGTGACGTCACGACTCAGTAAAAATTATGCGAAGGTGTGACGTATTGAGAATTTTAAAAGCGTCGTAACTTCGTCAATTTTGGTTCCCGGAACAAAAGAAAAAACACGGGTCAAATATTTTTTGATAATCTAACTGACGCACGGACTAATTAGATTTTTTCAGAACTCAAGCCTATTGCATAATTTGATTCCGCCAAGCCTGTTCCATCATCGGACCCCAAGACGTACGGCGACGCATCACCGTGCATCGGTGCACAAAACGTTTTATAGGAATACATTCATTGTGCGTACAGCTAAGGAGTGGAATTCCCTGCCTGTGTTTCCTGATAGCTACAACCTGCGAGTCTTTAAGTAAGAGTGAATAGGTACTTCTAGACAAGCGTGCTCCATCTTAGACCGCATCATCGCTTAACATCAGGTGTATCAATAGTTCGGGCGGGAGGACACGATAGAGCACACTGTGCAGGTGTGCCCCGCTTGGGCGGAGCACCGCCTTGTCCTCGAAGCGGCGATCGGCGGCCACCTCTCGCATCCGGCCCTGGTCCAATCCATGGTACGGAGCGAGACGGAATGGGACGCCGTCACCTCCTTCTGCGAAGCAGTCATGCTAGCGAAGGAGGTGGCGGAGTGGGAGAGGGAGAGAACCTCTCGTCCCGGCGGTAGACGCCGCGGGCGTCGGAGGCCACCTGGTGGACCTCCGGTCACCGTAGGCGCGGGCCTGTGGACGGTGAGCTATGGGTGGCTCGCCGTCCGTCCGTTTTATGATGACAGGCCGTGTCGACGGCGCGTTCGTGTTCCACGCGCACCTCAAAGAAAGTCAGCACACAGAGGGGCCCGAAAGGGTCGTCGCCTGCCTGAGTTGCGGGACTATTCGAAAGAGATACCGCGGCTCCGAAACACAAAGGGCAATGAAGGAACATGGATGGGTTTTAGTCAGTAGAAGTCTGACACTCCCTCTCGCTCCTACCAGAGCGGGAGAAGTCATTTGGTGATTACCCACCCCTAAAAAAAAAGGTGTATCAATAGTAAAAAAAAAATTAATGCAAACCAAGAAATCCATTCCAATGAAAACATAGGTACAAGTGGAATCAAATTATGAACCCTGGCGCACAGCAAATAAGTAAGACAGAGGAACGAAATATTCATGCACATTTCTACCCAAAATATACAGCAAAACTCCTCATTATTTATCCCAAAACATATCCACGGACAAGTTAAATTTAAATTCACTTACAGATAGACACAATTGTTGTGGAAACAATTAATCACGTGGTACTCGCACTCGTCATAATCACGCGGTCGCTAATTGGCAAACTTACCCTACTGTAAACAGTTCCGAAAGTCATTGTTTACCCTGTTACCTGTCTGTTCCCTAGCTAGCTTTGTGCTACCTCACTGTTGTTGTTGGAACGGAATAGACGCGAAAACAGAGCAGTTATGTAATAAAAAAACCATTTACAAAAAAATACAACCGACTTCAAAAAAAAAAAACACTGCAAAGTAAAAACTAACTTTAATTTCGGAAGTCGGTGTTTTTGTTAGTTTCTTCGTATTTTGACACCGACTTCCGAAATTAAAGTTTTTAGTGGTACCCCACACCTAACAACACCACTGCCAAATCGCAAAAAAGCTAAATACGCAATTTCGATTACTTGTATGACATAAAACCATCATCCAAGTAGACGAATTCCAGCTATTTCGATTCAAAATCCAAAGTTCGTAACCGATTTTGATATAATTTAAATGGGACCAATCTGCAAGTATACCTACCCTTTCAGATAAAACAAGAATTTTTCAAATCGGTTCATAGTTGTCGGAGTAATGAGGTAAAAACATAAAAAGAACAACTGAATTGAAAACCTCATTTTTGGAAAGTCGATGAAAAAGAAAAAAAAAGGGGAAAAAATCGCGTTTGTTGTATGGCAGACCTTAAATATTTATTTTATTTTGTTTTTAGTATTTGTTGTTATAGCGGCAACAGAAATACATCATTTGTGGAAATTTCAACTGTCTAGCTAGTATCGCGGTTCTTGAGATACAGCCTGGTGGTGGTAACAGACAGACGGACGGACGGACAGACAGCGAAGTCTTAGTAATAGGGTCCCGTTTTTACCCATTGGGTACGGAACCCTAAAAATGGATCACGTGTTTTTTTGTGTTGCGTTTGAAACTGCAGTGCGATTGTCTAACTTTAGTTCATGATGGTTAATGAATACGATAGTCATTAATCGTAAATACCAAATTCGAATTGTGTAAAACTGTCCATCCAATGAGTGACCGATCGTATTGGATCGTATACAAACGTATCATAAAATTGCGTTTTATTATGTAAAACATTCAGAAAATCTTTATTTTTAATGATTATTATAATATCTAATATTTTGAAAAAACCCTCTATTTTATCTTTTTTTTTATTTACATCTCAACAATAACTTTTTGGTTGTTATAAACATTGAATTATAATGAAAAATATGTATATGCAAATGTTGCAACTCAAGTAACCAAACGCAAAAGAACGAATGAAAGAGAGCTTCGGCTACTCGGCCCTAGGTGGCGGCATAAGTTTTGTGCTACTCGACACTGGGTGGCGTTAGTGGGCTGTAATTGCAAGCTTTTTATATTCTGTGGCTGTCAAGAGGACAAGTGACAAGACGAAGATTGAAATTAAATCTGTCATCTTTGTAGTCTGTGATGTTGCGGTTCGTAAAGAATTTTATATTTTTTTTAGCACTAATAGTTTTTTAACAAAGAACACTATACTTTCCTCTCGTTGTTTCCACGACAGTCCATTTTTGGACGGGTGGGCGGTCTACGTCACATTGAGAATTGGTCCGAAAGTGGACTGTCGGACGGTCAAGTGGTAGCATACTAAAAGTAAGTAAACTTGGCCGTATACTTAATATATCTTTCCCAGAAAAGTTAATAACAACCACAAAATTGACTAGTACTTTGTGCTCAATAGAGATACCTGTAGATCTCTGCCTCGGCGCCATAAAGGGCCGGAGTTCGTCAACTAGATTCTGAAATAAACCTAGGGATAACCTGTAGTTGGCAATAAATTCACCCTCCGGGATATACCAGGGGACCGACTCTTGTCGGAGTTGAGCTCTCCTCATCTGCGAGCGTCTCATGCGCCGCTCACGTTCTATAAGGCCCAGCATGTATGCGTACGCCATTTTCGCGATACAACAAAACTTCAGCGTTATACGATCGTCATAAGCCGAGACTCGCCGTAATCATTTGACATTAGCAATGAACTCATAGAACTTAGACAATTCGAAGTAATTGTCAAAACCCTACGAAAAATTAAAAATCATTCACTCATCGTTTAAAATAACGATTTCGATCGTATACCGTCCATGAACTTCATACACAATTCGAATTAACCGTTTGACATATGAAATCATACGTTTTAGGTTGTCAAATGAATACGATTAGCTTACACAATCGCACCTCTGAACTGAACCTACTCTTTTCGGGTTCGGATTGGATCACCGTGCATTCGTTATATGCTGTTGCTCAAATTATTTTCAATTAACAAAACCACTGGGATGGTGAATATCTTATTATTATTATTTTTATGTATCAGCTACATTATTTGCTCATTTATCTATATTAATTACATTACAATCATTTTAATGAATTGCCGACAGTAAGTTAAATACACTCCGTTCTATAGCTGACGTCAAATTATAATGCGTTTAATTCTAACCAGGGCCGAATTAGGAAGGCAGCAGGTTGCATTTTCCTAACGGTAAAATTAAATTGGGATTATTGTATTACACTAATATACTCACAAAAAATAAAACTAACTATAATTTACGCGCGCGCGTCGACGAGTTCGCCGCGATCATGCGGATTATGCGGAAGTGACGCGCTTCCATGATGGCGCGCTTGCGCTCCTCCTCTAATGGCACCCTGAATTTGTTGGGAAGGTGGATTCAGACACACTTGTAATTTTATTTAATACTGACATTAAACTAATTTGTACTAGTTACTATTAACATTTAATGGATCGTTTTCTGAAATAAAATATTTTAATTTTAATAAATTTGTGCTGAATAGAACAAAATTTCATAACTATAAATAAAAGAGCCTAGAGATTAGGTAATACTTGGCTACTGACTGTAAATGACAAAATCCCAATCCTGAGTCTTGTTTGCTCCAACAAACACACGTAGACTGCAGCAACATGCACTTAAAACCTTGATTGCCAAGATCTATCCCACAGGTTCCAGCTAGCGCGTGTGAGCAGAACTGATGGTATGCCTTTTAATTGATTGAACGCGAACTCACAACGCGGAAAGGTTCGACGTTACATTTAATTAAACCCCAGTTTAAAAATACATTCGCTGCCGTAACTATCTGGCAGTTGATGAATTAATGGGATTTCGGTTGTTTATTAACAGTAGGTATGTGTTTTAGTAGTGGTGGGTGGTGATGTACTTTTGGTGGGAGTTAATGTATTAACACTGAATTTATTGATGTTCATGAATTTTGAGGAGTGTTGTGTTGTGCTTGAATTGATTATAATTATGGTTAACAGTTTTTAGTTAGTGAACTAAGTTAAGTTTAAGTTAATAGTTACTTAATCATCATGTCAATAGTTCTGTAGTGTTATTCTGTAACAAAATTTTCGTGTCTCGACAGCGGAATCCGATGCGAGTATCAAATTAGTATAAATATAAGACCTTTGTGTGAAGTGTGATAAAGATCACTTTGTGAGTTTTGACACTCAAGTGAAGCTCGATATCGAAATGGTTATTAACAAAATAGACTAGCTGGTTGATTAGGAAAAATGCCTGCATTTATTTAGTAACAGTCGATAAATTAGCAAGTATACCAATGTTACTGTACAGGAAAGCAAGTCCAAAAATAAAATAGGTTCCCGATTCTATCAATTTTTTAATCATCTCTATAAACGAGTCGACTCACTGTAGCGTAAAACAGGTTCGTGTACAGAATTTTGATTCGAAAAACAGCTTTTAAAAAATTCCCCACCTGAATCCCATATTGTCCAATTTATTTTTCACGGGGAATCGTCTGAATTCTTGCAAGGGATCTTGGTACATAATCAAATGGCGAAGGAGACCAATTTTCCGTACGATCGCCCACTGAACGCCGTGCACCGCGCACCACCGATATCGGCCAAATTAACCCACTGAGCCGCCTCTACAGTAGACGTAGAAAGATTGCATGTTGTTACAAAAATATGGGGTGCTTAGCATTATTTGGTCAGTGGGTCGTCTTAGGGGCGGTTTTCTTACATATAAGTAGTGCTTGCACTGGTTATATTCGCCAACTTCAACTTTTTTTTAGAAAATTACCGTACAATTACTTATTGTGTTCCATTCAGTAGCTAGAATGGCTTTAAAAACCTAACTTGTCTCCATTATCTTAGCAATAATCATGTCATTGCACTTCTTTCGTTCAATCAATCCTAAGGTTATCTGTAAGAGATTGCCCTGTGCGATACGACCACCCATTTTACATTTGTTTTTATAAACGTTTTTCCTGTACCTAGTTGTTATGAGGTGTACAATAAATTAATAAATAAATACAAAATATTTCTAAAAAATCTAGGATCTATTAAAAAATGTGAGCACATTGTAGAAAACTTTTCAATAGTGGATGCGGTAAACGGATTGTGATGTCTAGTTAGAACGAATCAAATCTAGATGTAGGCGATCAAGAACCTAGCTCTGAGCGGATCTCTATAATTGAACTGTTAGGCTCGAATCCAATGAGGATTTGTGCTTTAATGCCCGCCATTCGAATATTCGAGGGGTTTTTTGTTGAGTTTGCGAAAACGTCTGTTTTAAATCGGTGTAGTAAATTGTTTGGGGATAGGATTGTAAAGCCCATGCCGCCCGTGGTAATAAAAAGGATGTAAGAAAGACTTTATTTTGCACCCAATATGACGCATACCATAAAATTACGAATCAAAACAAAATGGATAACTAACACAAGTTGCGACGATAAAGAGGCCATCGCTCAGCATTATCATAGTGCAGCGAGCTTTCATTGAAGTGAAAGCTAGCGTTGACTGGATGACGTCGCCCAGAGAACACATCATTATTAGTGGACAATGTATTCGCTGCAAAGCACTGTATACAGTCCATTTAACACGGCTGTTTTTATGCAGTTGCAGTGCTATCGCTGCTTCAAATTCAACAACACACGGCATATAATGTGATAGTAAACAGCGCTGCAGCTGCTGTGCTGGAGAACACTCCTGTAAAGAATAATTATGTGCACTTCTATAACTGAAGGAGCATACGTAACTCCACCAACCACTTCTATCACTGTGACTTAATGTTATAACTGTGTATCTTTTATTGAAGATACAAATAAATTAATAAAACGTACCTCCTTAGCCTCATTCTAAAACATAATGAAACCCTATATCCCTACAAAAGTACGTACAGCCATAAATTACATCATACCTCACACTGCACTGCTAGGGATTAATTATCTCCTGCTGATTAGAATCCGCGGGCTGTAGCGTCGAGCGTCGCGTTTTGATGTATTACCTACTTCACAACGACGGATTTGTGTGCGCACGAGACAATACTGGTGTCTTCAAGCACGACTGGTCTGTGAGCACGACTCATTCAATGAGCTGCTTTGTATTCTTGGATTATTCATGTATTTACGATTCGTGATTTAAAATACAGTTTTTTTTTTAAATATCGGTTTTGATAACTCTGAATTTAAGGGAATGAGTGAACCTTTATAACCTGGCTGAATGGATTTTTTTTTTTTAATATTCCCTTAGAATACCTAATGCGCACAATAAATTAGATAAAAAAATAAAACAGCTTGATACTTTTTCTAATACAATAAGATTTATAGAGGGTTAAAAGTCAACTTGGCCCAAATTGAAATAGTCTACCTAAATCAAAATCCTTGCAATACTTTATCTTGGCTTTACTATGTGAGCAGTTTAAGACTCGACATTAAGATTTATCTTCTTTACATTCTTTACATGCACGATTGAGACGATTTAAATTTTGTGGCCATGGCCTTTAAAATTCGTAAAACTTTAGGAAAATACTAACTAGTAATAAAAGTCGACAAGAACAACGTCACGTCCATCACTTATAGTTAAGAGTCGGCTAGTTAAGAGTAGGTAAGCGTGATGCAGACTAACACTTCTGATGATGATGAAGCAAGAACCAACCCAATTGGTCGGTTAGACATGTTCCATCTACAGCATAAACATGGTTGTACTTAACACCAAAAGCCCATGTCATTACTGTGTAGTCATATTTTAACCGCTCAGCTTGAGCCATAACGTTACCAACGTCCAACAGATGGTGATAACAGCCAACGTGAGAAACTACTCCGAAAATTCCAATCACGCTCATGCATTTCTGTTAACGCAAAATTTATCTAACGCCTCTTATTCGTACTTTCTCTTTTCGCCCCATTAATAATATTCGAAACGTGTCGTGCTTCGCAAAATGAAGCCCAGTTGAGCCGCCAAATTGAAATCTCATACGAGCGGGCCTTTATTAGGCAATAGCGAGCGATCGTTGTCGACTCGACTCTAGAGGTGGTTTACTGACATCCCATTCTCGATAGGGTTAGCGATATGGAAGGTGAATTTTTAAAATAAATTCCATGATTTTCCCTACAGGAGCTCGTGGGTAAATAGCAACAGCCGCTGGGTCAATCTTCAATCGGTTAAACGACACTTGCCGAGGTTTGTCTATAGATGGATGCCCATCTTTACTTGCCAATGCTACTCCATACCTCAGAGGGCACGTTAAGCTGTTGGTCCCGGCTGTCACTTGTAGATTTCTGGCAGTCGTTATAAGGATTGTCTGTCGGAAGTATATGTATTTGGGTTGTGGAGGTGAGATAAGCAGTCGCTCCACATAATATATTATACCTATTCCTGTACGTTACGTACGTTATACATTTTCCTGTACTTGCTATGAGGTGTACAATGAAGTATATAATAAATAAATAGTAATAAATATATTAGTATACAACTGAACCCAGTTCAACTGGAAGCCGACACCAATATATTTGAGAAAAGGCTAGGCACATGATGATGAATCCATATTTTCCTTAAAGAAAACTGTCATTGTTGGCATCACCTTTCAAAGCTTCTCGATTTGGAATTCAAAGTTAGCAATAACTTTATGATTTTACCTTCGATGGTACCTTAAACAACGAAGGCATTCTGTCCATACAAGGATATAAGATCGTTTTGGTCACCATAACGAACAGCGCGAAAACAATTCAACTGCGAGATTAGGCTACCAACAAGGTAAAATCAGCAGAAACCTCAACTCTCACAAACAAAACAGCCCCTGGCTTGTGCATTTGCCCCAGCACTGCCATTACATATCAGCTTTAATGAACGGAACTCATGCACAATATTGTGACTCCATTGCCGATTCGAATTGGTTTGTTTCACAATTCAAACACAGGGAACCTCGCACGGGTTTAACGCCAACGGGTGAAGTTCGGGAATTGACCTGCTAGTAATCTGCGGAGCGAGTATGGCCGTACGTTTATAAGTTAATATGCATGCGGTCTGGATTAAAGTAGCTAAACGCTGAGCGCTGAGCGTTTTCACGTTTCGTGTATTTAATACGAAAAAAAGGCGCTAACGAACTGCGTAGTTAATGTTTTAATGATGAAATTAACTTTGAAGACTAGTTTTAGTGTTCGTAGTAATGTTAGATTGCGGCTTGTTTTTGTGCTTAGACATTACTTGAATAGAGAATTGCTTGAATATTATAAAGTACCTATATAATAAATAGAGTTATCGACTACTTCACAATGAATAGGTGGACACTCTGGTACTTCACCTGGTAGAAGTCCTACTAAATGCCTACCATGGTCTCCAGAAGATCTCGCTTCAAAAAAACGATCAGTAAAATCAGCTTCGATTGGCAACCCTAACCCACCTCGAGAACCAAACTCGTTAAGCCTAGTATACTACTAACGACGAGTAGAATCTGAGGATCGCAGCCTCGTCTCCGCGCCGCCAGGCATTCCTGACACCTGTCCAATTTGCGTCAAATCATCATCCACATGCATTCGATGTCGTTTCATTTACTGTAATGAGACGAGAAATGTCGTAGATGAAATTAAATACTTGAATTTTGTGCGAAGTACTTTGATGTGCCTTGGAGAGTGGAATTATAAAGTTAGCTGTGCACGGTGGGAAACTGCTGTAAGAATTATTTTAGGGCCCATAACCTAATACCATGTTCTTAAGAAACTTGGTTTGGGGATGAACTTATCAAACTTGTCTAGCTGAGTGATATGCTCTGAATATTCAAATAAATTGTACGTGATAAATGCCTCAATTAATAGACTAAGAAGCAATTACCTACGTACTTAACTAAAAACGCTTTTCCTGTAATTTCATTGTGTTATTCTGGCATTAACAAGAAATTATGAGCTGACGGAATCTATACTAATATTATAAAGCAGAAGAGTTTGTAATATTATAAAGCAGAAGAGTTTGTTTGTTTGTTTGGTTGAACGCGCTAATCTCAGGATCTACTGGTCCGATTTGAAAAATTATTTCAGTGTTAGATAGCCCATTTATCGAGGAAGGTTATGAGGCTATTATATATCATCACGCTAAGACAAATAGGAGAGGAGCAATCATGGAAAATGTGACGCAGAGGAAATTGCGCGGGTCAGCTAGTTACTAATATTCGCCTTGTAATAATTTGAATAAATATTTATTTCGCATAGGCACCCCAAATACGAGAACCCTCTTAAATAAAGGCTGACCTTTCAATGTTAATTAACCTACTCATACTTACTTTCTTTCGAGTCACTCCTACCTGAAAAATACAGGTACTAAGGAGGACTGGAGAGTACTGGAAACTCGAAGACGACCTCAATATATTAATCTGCCAAGCCATTTCCCAATAGTGTTGGGGTCACCTTCCTGTCTAACCGTATGCAGCTGATTACCATTATTTTACATGGAGCAAATGTCTATGTAACCTCCAGAACTAAGTCATTGGTACACCAGACCCCCTTGACATGACTGGTGTAAGTTTTTCTGGATTTAGAATTTCCATAACATCAAAGCCTACAAAGGGGACTCTACAGCAGGGGACAACAGGGGGAAATGGACGGTCACCCGTCTACATATTTTGGCAAGTGTTGAATGCTTAACTTTGAAGCCCCGTGCGCATGTTATAACTTTGCCAAGAGCTCTTCGGAAGACGACACCAATGTAGTTACCTCAAAATAATTGCAAAACGCCTAGGCAGATTTTCAACCTACTCATACTTACCGTAAAAGCCATTTTGTAGATATAAAACAAACGATCTGTTAGAGAACACAAATGAATATCTACACGCTGCTGAACGAACATAAAGCTAAAGTAATGTACATAAATAACTGGTCTTGGGCTTAAAATTACTTTCAGGCAATTTGTCAGGAAAAAAAGTGTCCCGCGTGGTAACAAATGGGTCAACCTTTTTTAGACTAACGGAATTTTCTAATCTGTTATCCCTTTGCGTATTGCACGAAAATTAGTCGGTACAAGGAGGATTTATATTGACAAATTACATATAAAGTTAGATGACAGTTGTTGTACATTGGTCCCTTGGTTACAATTTTTATGAAAACATAAATAAACCTTAATAGCGCGTCATGAAGAAATTTAAGCCAACTAGACCACAAAACTTTGCACATTAATCCATTAGATTATCTAGGGAACACTCGTATAGTAAATGGTGGGTAATTTGAATACCTAAGTGTCTCGTCAAATAAACTTTTTTTCTGTAAAACTAATCTTGAGCCTTTAGGTATTTCGGTGGTAGCTGGTACTATCTTATCTTTAACATTAGAATTATTTTTGAATAATTAATTATTTATAAAATTATGGTACCCACTTCCATCCTAGTACGGCCCTGTGCTTGGATTTAATTATTATGAAATCACTACATGGTATATAAGAAAGTTCTCCGCCGCGTCCCTCTGTCTGTATGTACCTATGTCTGTCTGTCTGTCTCTCTGTTTGCGATAAACTCAAAAACTACTGCACCAATTTCCATGCTGGTTTACCAATGGATAGAGTGGTTCTTAAAGAATGTTTTAGTATACTATTTGTCAAGCGAGCGAAGCTGCGGGCATCAGCTAGTTTTTAATAAAGAAACATTTTATGTATTAAATGACGACTGACGATGTCGATTTTATTCAGCCAGTGTCATGTGGAGATGGCAGTGTGATGAGGAAAGCCGTCGAAAGCGCTTTGAGCTAGATCGGTGTTAGCAGTTGCCGACTTACTATTGTAGTATTTGGTGTCGTCGCTGTCGTGCAACATTGTCGTTTCTGAGCAGTTTTGTATGAGATGGTGTCTATTGCAGGAGAATCGAAAGTTAGTCTATCTATACTAATATTATAAAGAGGTAACATTTGTTTGTAAGTTTGTATGTAGGGGGTAATCTCAGGAACTACTGGTCCGATTTGAAAAATTCTTTCAGTATTAGATAGCCCACATGTATCGAGGAAGGATATAGGTATATATCTACATATCATCACGCTAAGACTAAAAGGAGCCGAGCATTAATGGAAAATGTGACGCAGACGAAGTTGCGTGGGTCAACTAGTCCGTTATAAACTTAGAAGTTATAAGTGTGTAATTTACATGTAGCAGAATCTAGGGGGGGGGAGATTAGCGCGTTCAACCAAACAAACAAACAAATAAACAAACAAACTCTTCCGCTTTATAATATTAGGATAGATATATAAGCGAAAACGCTGATCTTCATCGTGTGATGTGCTCAAAGACAGACTGAACAAGTGATTGACGATTTTGCTTTTCTCAAAACTACAAGGTTATCTTCAATCAACATGCATAGCAGGGGCCCCATCATTACTCTAATGTGCCCAGAGCGCCCAATGGGTAAAATACGGCCAGGCAACCAAAACAATATGAACCACTGGCATTACGGTGAGAACCAACACTTTTTGTTTTCCTGTCTTGATTAACCAGATAACATCAATCCAGAATGATGCTAGCAGACTGTGCACGATCTACAAATCATTGAACATTCTCAAAGCCTAACGTATTACTTAACAGATTTTACGAGGCAATGGTACGACCCGCACAGTTACTCCAATATTTTTATGGGCGAAGGTACCTGAAGGCACGATATTTCAATTGCTCAGTGGACCGACAGAGTTTATAGGCCGGTGTCGAGTGACGTTGTAATACGGACACAAACATTACCCGTTTTAAATTGAATTTCGCGCAATTTATCAGGCGGGCTTCGATAAAATACGGCCCCCCTTCCACCTTGAAACGATTTAAATCTACAAGAGTATGCGTGGAGTAATTTAGTAAGTGATGCTCTGTGTAAGGTGAATCGTTATGGATTTTTGGTGAGGGCGTAAAATAAAATGGTATGGACCAGGTTGCTGTTAGTGAACTGTGTTTAGAAGCTGGTGTGTTGTTTGAAAAATGACTCAATGCAGCAGAATAACGCGATGAAACACTAGGTCGAAAACAAAAACCTCAGAGAAGGGACATCCACCACGACCATTACCATCTTCGTGACGTTTCTCTCACTCAGAGAACGGAATCCCATGTTCCAGCAAAAATCGTTATGTTCTGACTAATTTATCGCTGGCTAGCTGTGATTCCTCGAATTTATAGATTCTAGGACTGTGGGCAAAATTAAGCACAAGACAATTTATATACTGATGTTATTAAAAAAATACACAGCGATCAGAAACAATTATCTAGCTGTTAGCAAAACACCGATACACACACCAACCACCAAAGACAGCTAGATTAAACATTACTAGCTCCACCTAATAGAAATTACTTTAGAAACCACAATCGCGCCGACTTCGTCCGGCTCGCAATACGAAACTTCGCGCTGAAGTTCGCGGCAACTTTCAGTAATGCGATTAAAAGTCGACTTGGTCGTCCGACGCCGCGACAATAGATGTTACTTTAACGTTGTTTGTCTTGCGACATCCTCGGACTGCGACACTGCGAGTTGCGACATTGAAGCCATTATTATGTTGAAGTTTTCACTGTGTTTTTGTTTGAGGTAATTAATTAGGATCGTGTTACAGGGTGATAATTTTTGGTTGTGTTTGGATTTGACCTCCGCGAGTAACGGACTTGAGTAAGGGCGTTTGTTAAGTAGGATTTGCTTAAGTATCTGCTAACAGAATCCACTGAGGGTAGGTTTCTGAACTGGGTATTTTGAGTTAAAAATGTGTCAAACCCTAATCTACTTTAATGCCAAATTCTGACAGGTTTTCTGATTAAAATAGTAAATATTTGAGAATTAATAGTCAGCTCCAAATGCTAAATTCAGAAATCTTGGGACATACAGTTTTCGCTCTAGCATTTGATGTTATATAATGAGATATTTACTTAGATTCTTTTTGTTATAGATAATGTACCTACCTAAGTAGACGAATGACATAGAAAGATTCTGACTAAAATAGCAGAGACGATAACTTCAAACAAACCAGAATTATTTCTTGAGGCTGATGATAATAGGTAACCTAATTAACCAGGGGCTGGTCCAGGATTGTCGTTTGGGGAGAGGCTTGACCGCGTTGAGGGTGGGTTTTAGCAAAGTCAAGACTACAAAAGCATAATTATACAGTTAAATTTCTTTTTTTTTTGCGCATAGCAAGCCTCCTTGGATAACTTATCGTAAATTCTTCAATGACTTCGTTAGGTCCTAGACTACCAAAGAAATCTGGATCTTTTGGGCAGCTCCTTAGCCCCTCCCCCTGGATTAGCCCATGCTTAACAGAATCATAGCCTTGTGCACTAGAGTATTAGGGTTTTTTCTTTGGGTATCTGGCCTTCTTTCTTTTCTCAACACTTGCATTACCTAAGTATTGTTACGCGCCAGAACTAATGCCGGGTACACAACGTACTACTAACGCCATCTAGTATCGAGTAGTGAAACTAATTGGGTCACGATCTTTCTAGAATTTTCGATGCTAGAACATTCTCGATGTTTCGACACCTAGTCAGTCGGGACCGGTATGTTCCCGAACTTTCTAGATATTTCCATTCTCGAAGGTTCTGGAAATTACTGTCGGACTATATAAGGTGCGCAAAGCTCGCGACTCAGTCAGTATTGAATTGGCGATACAAGCGAATCTTCGGAAGCGATCTTCAACTGCGAATTGAGTGAAGTGAAGTGTTTAATAGTGCGATTGTGTGTTATAATTAGTGCCTTTAACGTGTTAATTAATTTCGATAATTAAAGTGTCATTTTTTTGGTTAAATAATCTGCTGTTTTTATTGTCACGAACCCCAAGCTCGTCACAATTGGTGTCAGAAGTAAGGATTATCATGCCGATTCTGCCAAAGGACGACACGGAGGGTATCCGTACCCGTAGTCAACGCCAGCAGGAGACGGATCAGAGGCGTTTTGGTGGTGCAACGATGCAGACGTCGGAAAGTCAGCTACCGACCATGGAAGCCGGTCCGTCCACAGCAGCTCCGGCATCATCAGCACCAGACTTTGCTGCTCTGATGATGATGCTGCAGGAGCAAGCTCGCCGACAGGAGGAACAGGCTCGCCGACAGGAGGAACAGGCCCGTCGGTTGGAAGAACAGCTGCAGCACGACAAGGCGGAGCAGGCCCGACGACAGGAGGAACAGTCCCGACGACAGGAGGAGCAGGCCCGTCGCTTGGAAGAACAGCTCAAGCTTGACAAGGAGGAGCAGGCGCGCTGCCAGGAAGAACAGATGCTCCTCATGAAGGAAATTCACGCTTTTTTCGGGAAAGACATTAAGGAAGTGAAGGATAAGGTTGCTCAGCATGACAACCGCCTGTCAGATGCTGAAACACAGATCAGCAAATGTAACAACGATATTGCTGATATGAAGAAAGAGTTGGGCAACCTTAAACTTGGAGATGGGATTGCAACTCCCGTAACTACTACACCTTCGCTACGTGGATTCAAAGTGCCGCCGTTCGATGGGACGTCTTCTTGGTCGGCCTACAAAATTTTAACAGTTTGAGGCCGTCATGAAGGCGAACGGTTGGAGTAAAAATCAAGCCATGACTGCCCTCACCTTAGGCCTGCGCGACCAGGCCTTAACTGTCTTGGAAGCTCTCGGTAAAGAAGTAACTTACGAGCAGCTCCTTGAAGCACTGGAATCCCGGTATGGTGACGCTCATCTGGAGCACGTGTTTCGTGCGCAACTAAGAGATCGCGTACAGCGTAGTGGTGAAAACCTGCAGCAGTGGGCGCTTGAAGTGGAGAAGCTGGTGCGGAAGGCATACCAGTCTGTACCTGCGCTTATTGAAGGGAACCTGGTCCAGGCCTTCATTGACGGCATCCGCGACCTTGAAGTTAGGGCTGCAGTGAGGCTCGGGCACCACGCGACACTTAAGGACGCTTTGGCCCATGCACTGGAGGTGGAAGCTGTGCGGCAAGATCATCGTTCCCACCGCGTCAGGGAGGTCGCAGCGGCTACAGTTCGCGATCGATTAAAAGGATACAGCCCTAGGTGCTACGGCTGTGGTGAAAGGGGCCACCTTCGATCCAGTTGCCCTAAGCGAACTGCAGAAGAGGAAGGTAGCCAATCTCCAGAGGGTAGGGCGGCTAACAGCACCACTCAACAGCAGCAGGGAAACGAGTAAAAGCCAGGACTGCGGGGCGGGTACTGGCTGAGGTTCAAAGAGCCCCAAGGATTTCGATCTCACAAACCCATGACGGGAACAGCCTTATCATCAAGGGCGAGGTCAACGGAACACCATGTAAGCTGACGATAGATACTGATCTGTTATTATTATTTATTATTATTTTATTTTTTTATTAGTACATGAACAAAAATACAACAACACAGTACATAGCATATGGAAACAGTGGGTTGTACTACCAATTCTAAAATCAATTGTCAGGTGTCCGGGCTCCTAAACTAGGTACGCAGACCTGTATCTTAGGAGTCGGAGATTTTGCGGCTTCAATCTACATATATAATACAACCGTGACTTTCTGTTTGTTTACAATTTTTAAAGGACTTACTATACTGGAGCTTCTCGCACGGTCGTCAGTTCACAACTTGCAGGTCGGTTCTTTGGGGACTCTGCATACTACCGAGACAGCATAAATTTAGTGACAGCCACCGGTCAGCGCATACCCGTCCAAGGAGAGAGAGAGATGGAGTTAAAGCTAGGCAACAGAATCTACCAGCATAACGTTGTTGTGGCTGATATAATGGACGATTGCATCCTGGGCTTAGACTTTATGAGGAAGAATCGTTGTGAGATCGACGTTAGTCAAGGAGTTATGAAATGTGGGCAAGAGGAACTTTTCATGGAAGGGGCGTTACCAGGAAATATATACAGCCTGAAGAAGATTGTTCTTCCTCCGAGATCGGAAACGATTGTGCCGGTTAGTCTTCCTCAGAATCCTGGGAAGACTCATCGTTGTGTACTCGTGGAAAGGATAGACAATGACCTTCCTTGGAAAGTTGCACGAACTTTGGTCAGAGCTACCAACATCTCAAGGGTACGTGTGCTGAACCTTTGTGATAAGGAACAGGTGATAGATAAAGGCACACTGATGGGTACCTGTGAGGAAGTGGAGTGGTTGCGTCGATGTCAATATCCATCAACTGAGACCCTCAGCAAGAATGCCCAAACGAGAGTGACCGCACTTTTAGAAGACTGTCTCAGCGCTCTGTCTCAAAACGAAATGGTCAAGGCGAAGAGGATGTTACTCAAGTACGCCGATGTTTTCTCTTCGAACGATGCTGATGTCGGGAAGACTGGCTTAGTTCAACACAAAATAAACACAGGAGAAGAGTTGCCTATCCGGCAGCGGCCAAGGAGATTACCGGTAGCACGTGAAAAGGAAGTGGAAACCATGATTGAGGGAATGGTGAAGGATGGTGTTATAGAACCTTCATCCAGTCCATGGTGTTCACCTGTAGTGCTGGTAAGAAAGAAGGACGGCAGCATGCGGTTTTGTGTTGACTATCGTCGCCTGAACGACGTAACGAAGAAGGACAGCTATCCTTTGCCAAGAATTGATGACACGCTGGATATGCTCACTGGAGTTAAATGGTTTAGCACATTAGATCTAAAAAGTGGCTACTGGCAAGTAGAAATTGACCCCAAGGACAAGGAAAAAACTGCATTCTCGACAGGAAAGGGCCTGTGGCAATTTAAAGTTATGCCGTTTGGATTGTGTAACGCTCCGGCAACGTTTGAAAGGTTAATGGAACTTGTAGTAACCGGGTTAATTGGCGATGCATGCCTTGTCTATTTGGACGACATCATCATCGTAGGCCGTACGTTTGATGAACACCTTCAAAACCTGGAACGCGTGCTCATGAAGATCCAGAGTGCCAACCTCAAGTTGAGTCCGAAAAAGTGCTCTCTTTTCAAACGGCAAGTTAACTTTTTGGGTTATGTCGTGTCGGAAGATGGTATCCGCACGGATCCAGAGAAAATCGCCGCAGTCAAAGATTGGCCAATCCCAAAAGACAAGACGCAGGTCAGAGCATTTCTGGGTCTATGCTCTTATTATCGGCGATTTGTCAAGAACTTTGCAGATGTAGCCAAACCCCTGCACAAGCTAACCGAGGAGAAGCGACATTTCTGTTGGGATGAAAGTTGTGACAGCGCCTTCCGGGAGCTAAAGGACCGTCTGTGCAAAACACCTATTTTGGGATATCCTGATACCGACAAGGAATTTATAGTTGACACAGACGCAAGTGATATCGGACTTGGCGGTGTGTTATCTCAACGGAATGGCGATCAAGAGGTTGTGATCGCGTACTTCAGCAAGTCGCTGTCAAAACCAGAGAGGAATTATTGTGTCACGAGACGAGAATTGCTTGCGGTGGTAAAATCAGTACAGCATTTTAGCAAATATCTGCTGGGACGGAAATTCCACTTGCGAACTGACCATGCTGCACTGAAATGGCTATTGCAGTTTAAAAACCCAGAAGGACAAGTTGCGAGATGGATTGAACTCTTGCAGGAATACGACTTCGTGGTCGAACATCGCAGCGGGAAATCTCATGGCAACGCAGATGCATTGTCAAGAAGACCTTGCCCTGAAGACTGCAAGCATTGTACTAGGCAAGAGGGTAAAGAAGCCGTACCTGTGAGGATGCTCAAGACAGACCTCAGTAATGAGTTGAAGGAAAGCTTACAACGAGCACCGCAGGAAGATTCGGACGTCAAGCCGATTCTGGACTGGATAAAGACCAGTGCTCCTAAGCCTACGTGGAGCGACGTCTCAGCGATGAGTTCGATCACAAAAAGCTATTGGGCACAATGGGACAGCTTAGTGATTCAAGATGGAGTCCTATGTCGTAAATGGGAGAATGCTAGGGGAGACAGCAGTCATTTGCAAATGGTTGTCCCTAAAGCGAAAGTACCGGATATTCTACAGCTGTACCATGATGGATGTTCAGGAGGCCATATGGGAGTCAAACGGACTCTACTGAAGATACGGGAACGTTTTTACTGGGTTCACTGTCGTGACGATGTCGAGGATTGGTGTCGCAAATGCACAAGTTGTGCAGTTGTAAAAGGACCTCAGACTCGTAGCAGAGGCGCGTTGAAATTGTACAATGTTGGTGCACCTTGGGAAAGGATAGCCCTGGATGTTGCGGGACCGTTTCCGGAAAGTGACAGTGGTAACAAGTATTTCATGGTTGTAATGGATTACTTCACCAAGTGGCCGGAAGTCTTCGCCATTCCGAGTCAAGAAGCTTCAACAGTTGCAGATAAACTCGTTCATGAAGTATTCTGTCGTTTTGGAGTACCTTTGGAGATTCACAGCGATCAAGTACGGAATTTTGAGTCACAAATATTCCAGGAAACTTGTCGAGTTATGGGTACTCATAAAACGAGAACAACTTCTTACCACCCACAATCGGATGGAATGGTGGAACGATTTAATCAGACATTAGAAAGATACCTGGCTAAAGTTGTGGAAAACCGGCAACGCGACTGGGACAAGCATATACAACCGTTTTTGCTGTCATACCGAAGTGCTGTTCACGAAAGCACATCGGTAACACCAGCTTTCGCAAACTTTGGTAGAGAATTACGGCTGCCTGCAGACCTGATCACCGGAATACCACCTGATGCCCCACGCAGTATAACCGATTATGCGAATGACTTGCGGAACAAAATGAACGACATTTATGAGCACATCAGACAATCGGGCCAGCGAATGTCTGAAAAGATGAAAACTCGTTATGACCGAAAAATGAACAACAAAGGTTTCGACGAAGGTTCACTAGTGTGGTTGCACAATCCAGTTCGCAGTAAAGGGAAATCTCCTAAGCTTCAAGCTAAATGGGACGGGCCGTACCGGATTGTCACAAAGATCAATGACGTGACCTACCGTATCCAGAAAGGTACGAGAAGTGCACCTAAGATCGTCCATGTGGATCGACTGGCGCGTTATTATGGGACCGATGCTCGGGACGAGCATGTCTTAGGAGGGGGCAGTGTTACGCGCCAGAATTAATGCCGGGTACACAACGTACTACTAACGCCATCTAGTATCGAGTAGTGGAACTAATTGGGTCACGATCTTTCTAGAATTTTCGATGCTAGAACATTCTCGATGTTTCGACACCTAGTCAGTCGGGACCGGTATGTTCCCGAACTTTCTAGATATTTCCATTCTCGAAGGTTCTGGAAATTACTGTCGGACTATATAAGGTGCGCAAAGCTCGCGACTCAGTCAGTATTGAATTGGCGATACAAGCGAATCTTCGGAAGCGATCTTCAACTGCGAATTGAGTGAAGTGAAGTGTTTAATAGTGCGATTGTGTGTTATAATTAGTGCCTTTAACGTGTTAATTAATTTCGATAATTAAAGTGTCATTTTTTTGGTTAAATAATCGGCTGTTTTTATTGTCACGAACCCCAAGCTTGTAACAGTATCGTGACAATTTTAGTAGATTTTGAAACTAGGGAGAAAAGCAATGTCTTATGACACGGGCGTTATATTGAATCCTAAACGCAATGAAGGATTCGAGAGTTAACTCCCGAGCGTCGCGAGGGAGTTTAAAGTTTAACTCACGAGCGTAGCGAGAAAGTTGATACAAGATTCCTAAATGCATCGAGGGATTCAAGCTAGCCCAAGGCAAAGGCACTTTTATCCCTGAGGAGCATAACTCTGCTTTTCACACCTACTGCGAGAAAATTGTGCTCTATGTCCGAAGCTGTGACTCTAGCCCACTGTCGGATATTAATATTGTACTGAGTGTCATTATAACTCGCCGGGCAATAATGTGATTTGAATTTAGAAGCCCATTTTGACGGCGTAACCTGCACCCAGCCGCTTGTGGGTTTGATGACGTACTTTAAGTTAAGTTTGCATTTTTGCAAGGCAAACAATATGTCGTAATCGCGCAGGCACATCAATCTACAACAATCTGTCAAATTTCTTCAATAGATTTTCAACTTTATTACTACTGGTCCGATTTGAAAAATTATTTCAGTGCTAGATAGCCCATTTATCAAGGAAGGCTATAGGCCTATATCATCACGTCAAGACCAATAGGAGCGGAGCAGTAATGAAAAATGTTACGCAGACGACGTTGCACGGGACAGCTAGTAATTTATAAAATTCTTCCGTTAAAGAGTGACTGTCAGACAACGCACAGCCGAAACTACTGGTAGTAGAAAGCAGATATTTGGCATGTAGCTTCTCTACACTCTGTAGGAGAGCACTAATTCCAGAAATTCTTGCGGGAAGCGCGTACGAAGTTGCGGGCAAAAGCTAGTTGGTAGATATGAGTCAAAGTCCCAGATCGATTCTACTTATAAGCAGGGACCTACTCTTTTCAATCACATCCGCATATCAAACACGTTGTCACGACCCACATTCCATTCCAAGAAGTTGCAGCAACAATTTTCAATTTTTCGACGTTCAAAACTAGCAACAAACTGGCTGGTCTTGGAACTTCCGCAAGTCTAACTTTGATGAGTTCGACACACGACGCCCGCGTAAGCGCCCCAACTTGCACAATGCTTCCTTTACATTCTTTTTATACTTTTGAATAAAACTCTCGCACGAATTTACTTTGTCGTCGCTTTGTTCGTTCGACGTTTATTTTTTAAATTCTGTGTGTTTTCGACAAAGTTTTTGGGACACAATGTTTTAAGTAGGTATGCACCTATTTACAAGTTTTAGGAAATCAGGAAACACTGCACAGTGGTTCCGCGCCCTAAGAGAGGCGGTCACTGTCGTCATCAATACTAATTATTATTATTAAGCTTTTTTGTTTTACTTAAGTTATAATAAAATAAAAATAAGCGAATTATGTTAAAAAACTTTTTTATTCGAAGAAAGAATGCAGTTATTTATTATACTTGATAAAATACAAGAAAATAATTGCAACTTATAAACTAATATACTTAGGTAAATACTTATTTACATTTTTATAGGTAAAATAAGTACTAAATACCTACCTAATTATAACCTAACTACAAACACAGAAATATACGAAAATATATTATTTACCTACATGTTAATAGTTATATATAATAGGAGCTGTATCTAAAATAACATAAATCTAGTGTTACTATAGAATTAGAAAAAAACCTTCTGGCAGTGTTTACATCGTTGGATGTGCCACTTCCTCCACTTCGCGGTTTGTCGACTATTAGACCAAGTCGCTACCTAAACTGTTGCTGGACATGCTGTTTTTTCTGTGCAAGAAGAGCTTTATCGTCTGATGAACGCGCCTGCCATTTTTGAAATCAGGAAACGTGAATAAAATATTCAAAGAATCGGATAATGCGATTGAAGAGGAGATAGTCCAAATTGATATTTACTGCTGTCTACAGTTTTGCTACGTGATTTATCTATATCATTCATGTCTTTTTGGAATTAAACCACAAATATAGCAACTACAAGATGTATCACTCAGAGCACTGCACACTTTACCATCAACCATGGTTAATTGTAAAGAACTTTATTTCACATCCGTTGTGAGTTAAAGAAGATGGCTGTTTGACTGTCAATTTTAGTCTTGAAATTAGCTTCTTCTTGCACAGTAAGTTCTTTCGATTCTTCGGCAAATTGGAATCGAATAGGCGTACAATACCTGGTGGAGGAAGAGCGTGGGTTTTTGCAAACTATTTGGTCTGGGTCAGAAGTATTTGATTTACAAACTAATTGGACTCGCCGTCCGCATTCCGGCCCGTAGTGTTGCTCGACGAGGTGGGCAAGCTCTTCGAAAAAGTTATCGCAAACCGCCTCGCCGGGCACCTAGCGGGAACGGGGCCGGATCTTGCGGACAACCAGTTCGGTTTCCGCAAGGGGCGCTCTACGGTGGACGCCGTCATGCGCGTTAGAGCCCTCACGACAGGGGATGCGGTCTCCCGGGGTGGTGTTGTCTTGGCGGTGTCTCTCGACATCGCCAACACCATGCCCTGGAGCTGCATTGGGTAATCTACCCTAGTCACAGCGGTGAGTGGAACCTGCGAGAGATGTCGTGCGGTGTTCCACAGGGATCGGTTCTGGGGCCGCCCCTGTGGAACATCGGTTACGACTGAGTGCTGCGCGCCGACCTCCCTAGCGGCGTCAGCGTGGTCTGTTACGCTGACGACACGCTGGTGCTGGCACAGGGAGGGTCGTACGCGGAGGCGGCCGACCTTATGACACGCGGGGTTGCGATAGTCGTGGAGAGGATCCGGCAATTGGGTCTCGAGGTGGCGCTGCACAAGTCCGAGGCCATGTGTTTTCATGGCCGAGGCAATGCGCCACCGTCGGGATCCTTGCTGACGGTAGGAGGGGTTTCCATCGGCGTCGAGTTGACGCTGAATTACCTAGGGCTCGTCCTCGACAGTCGGTGGAACTTCGTGGAACACTTCCGACGTTTGGCACCCAAACTGGAGCGGGCCGGGGCTGCTTTCAGGCGGCTCCTGCCCAACCTGGGGGGACCAAAACGCCTCCTGCCGGAGGCTCTACGCGGGGGTCGTGCGGTTCATGGCCCCGGTGTGGGCGCGTTCCTTGCGGCAGCGTGCTGCCAATTATCTGGACGCGCCCCAAAAAGTGGCCCGAGGGTACCGCGCGATCTCGCGCGAAGCGATGTGTCTCCTTGCTGGATTTCCGCCATGGGATCTGGAGGCGATAGTCCTCGCGCGCCTGCATGATTGGCGCGTGGAGGTACTACGCCGGGGGGAAACTCCGCTGACGCGGCAAATTGTCGCGCAGCGGACAGACCACCGGCGCGATCTCATGGCGTCATGGAGACGACGACTGTCGCAACACAAAGCAGGGCAAGCCACGATAGTGGCAATAAGTCCCCTCTTTGAGGAGTGGCTAGAGAGGCGCCACGGCGTCCTCACCTTCCGCCTGACGCAGGTCCTCACCGGACATGGATGTTTCTGGAGGTTCCTGCACCAAATCTGGTGGGAGGAAACGCCCGGGTGTCACCACTGCGTGGATCAACCAGAGGACACGGTGGAGCACACTGTGCAGGTGTGCCCCGCTTGGGCGGCGCACCGCCGTGTCCTCGAAACGGCGATCGGCGGCGACCTCTCGCGTCCGGCCCTGGTCCAAACCATGGTCCGGAGCGAGACGGAATGGGACGCCGTTGCCTCCTTCTGCGAAGCAGTCATGCTAGCGAAGGAGGTGGCGGAGAGGGAGAGGAGACCCTCTCGTCCCGGCCGCCGTGGTGGACGCCGCGGGCGTCGGGGCCCGGGCCACCACCTAGTGACCTCCGGCCACCGTAGGCGCGGGCCTGTCATTGGATGATTTCCCATTCCTAAAAAAAAAAAAATCCTCGATACCAGAATCTCCAAAACACTGTTTATATTCGCTGTGCCCCGTACTCCCATCGAAACCCCATTTTCCGATCAAAATAAATTCTTTGATCAATATTATACAAAACGTTTTTTTGGGTAGTATTTTAGTATCCGGCATGCAGTATGATCTAACAATGATTGTAATTCTACTTTAGCAGCCGATGATTCCGTGAAAAACTCTTGCGATGGATAACACCGCTTCTTAGCTTCCAACACTTTTGTATAACATGGTAATGCTTTCGGTGATTTTGCATTAATGAAGTCTTTCACCACAAGATACTGATGTTTAGTCTCATTTTTGAGATACAAAACTTCGAATCGTCAGTGTTGAAATTTAAAGAAGCGGCATTAGATCAACTTGAATCATCCAACAAATAATTATTCGTGGAACTGTCTAGGTAGGTACGAGTACTTTACTTAACTCTGTAAGCCTGAGGCGTTGTGATCTCTTGCTACACTCCTCGAAGTCCTTCCTATGCTGATGCTGTTAAGTGCTCGTCGAAGCTTTTGCTGCTGGCCGTTGAGTGTCGTGGCTCTCTGCTGCTGCTCAAGTTGGCAGAACGCAAACTTCAATTTCGTTCAGCCAGTCTCCGTACCAAACAGTCTCAGAGACCATGTGAGAATGCTTGCGAGAGACTTGCTTCCAGATAGCTACAAATCTTGTACGTAGATTAGTAACTCTTGCTTCTAAGTCATCAGCAATCAAATTTTCAACATCATGGCACTGGTGCAACTTTCTTGAATCTTTTGATACTTCAAAGAGCAAAGCTACTGTATCGTACCACGATTGAAGAACCAACAAATGGCACGCCCGTCGCGTGCTTAGCCTCAAATTGAAAGTCTCTATCTCCAACCTCGTCATCCGTCTTGGGTGCACCGATTTAACTGGTGCGATCTCCAAAAGAGCAAAGAGAGGTGGTCGAATCTACACCTCAATTCTGTGGTTTTATCTGTGTCACAATGAACTTATGTACATAGAGTACTACTCTATGACTGGTATGCTGCTTATGTATGACATATCAGAATAAGAATAAGAATTTTATTAATTAAAAGAAAACAAACAAAGGTCACAAATTGTTTTATACTTAAATGTTTAGTTTCTTTACAAGTTTAGCAAAAAAGAATTTTCAAAGACTTCCTGCACTAGGCTAGGCCTGTACCGCGGGAAGCTTCCAATTCCAATGCATTAACAAGTTATTAATTATGATATGCAGAATTTCGATAGAGTATTACTAGATAACATAAAAAGAAATTACAATTTAATTGTTCAGTTACAAGCATACAACATATTATAAATTAGATTAAATAAACTAGATAATTGCCAATATTTATTTTATAGAACTAAGACCAAAACCAGTTGTTATCGACTGGACAATTTATAGGATTCAATCACAGACATTTTATATGTCTGTGGATTCAATAACAAGTAGAGTATTTACTCGAGGTTTTTATAGTTTTATTTTTTTCAGTTTGCAAAAAGCCAGTGTTCAAGGTTTTTACCAATGTTTTCGATCTCTTGCGTAGAACTGACCGCAGCCAAGCGATGACGATTTGACGTTTGTCATGCCAAGTTGTCAAAAAAATGTCAGCCAGCAAGGAGAATAACCTTGTTCAGGCTTATATAGAATTAAATAAATTCTGCCAAAGTGGTGACTATGATAGAGCGTTAAAAGCAACAGGAAAGGGTAAGGAATCTGTCCTTCTAAGGTTTTGTTAAAATTATGCACTAGTCATTTATAAATGAATAAATAAGATTACCACACTTTCTATCTCCTCACATATCTCTCGATTTCTTGTATATTCCTCATCAAAATTATAGAAATCCTCCATAAATGTATTGTCATGTAGGTTTCCAAGTTAAATTTGATCCATATTCATATTGATATGTTTGTAAATAATTAAAATTTGGGTGTTTCCAAAACTTCATGTCATACTTTCAACCAGATAACAGTTCTATCTATGCTACGAATTTGTCTACAGTTCCCTCCAACCTTATGCTTTTTTATTCAACTTCTAATTTCCATTCTCAACTGCATATGATAATGTGACCTGTTGCACTGGTCAAATAAATGTATACCAACCCATATGTTATCATAAATAGGTACAGTTATTTATTGCTGAACATACCTTGGGTATGGAAAATATTATTTTATCCACAACTCAACTAGACTGGGTTTGTTACAATAGACTGGTCTTACTCAGTCTTTCAGGTAATTGTTTGAAAGGAACAAATATACTGTCTGCATAACCTGTTATTGCTTTAACTACTAATAATTCTAAAACTACCTCCTTTTAAAAAAATATTGACCTGGGATCTAGAAGTCTTTAAGTCAAGAGTGAATAGGTTACTTCTAGGCAAGCATACTCCTTCTTCATCCACATCATCACTTACCATTAGGTGAGATAGTGGTGGTGGTACAAGTGCCTAACAATAGCAAAAAGAAATGATTTGTAATAAATAGCTTTTCCATTTTTTTTTATTTGGAAGCCAAATGTCTAGCACAGAAAGTAATGGATATACTCAGTTTAGTTTACAATACTGTTCAAATATTTTCTTTTTATATGTATAGATATCTGCACACAAGACTGATTTAAAGGCTTACTGATTGCAAGATAATCAAAAAAAAAAAATATAATTATATACAGACAATTAGACACATATCAATCTAAAGTAATTTTTGTTACAAATAAAATTTAAACAATATAGACCTACTATAATGGTAACCTTCCAATATTTCAGTCCTTCAAATATCTCCAAATGAGCAGAAGGCATTCCAATGCAAGATAGTCTGCCTCATCCAACTGCACAACTTCAAGGAGGCCCTAGCAGTACTCAGCAATGCTAAGAATGCTGCCTTGGCGTCCGACCTGCATTTTGAGAAGGCTTACGCTCAGTACCGTCTCAACTGCCCCAAGGATGCCCTGCAGACTGTTGATAATGCTCCGGAGTTGACTCCAGCTTTAAAGGAACTGAGGTAAGTCAATTATTTACTATAGAAATTATAGGAAATCCGATGTTTACTGTTATAAACTTAGACCAAATTTGGGGAAAAACTTGACTCATTGACCAGAGTCAGACCTTTTTAGTACTCTTCATTCCTCACCCACTAAAGTTCTCTAATGGCTGTGCCTGTCAGCTATGTAGTCAACAATGGCTAAACAAAGAGAAATGACTAAAAACTTAGTTCTCTAAAAGCAAAAAGACAAAATTCCAGTATCTTAAATTTGAAAATATTAAATTCAGTAATTGTATGCATTCCATATGCTTCTAAGACAATTCTTTCACTATTCAAGCAGCTTGTTTGTGAAATGCATTACCCATAGATGTGAGGCATGTTCAAACACTACCCTCATTTAAAAAATGCGTAAAGAAGTAGTAGGTAGCTCTCACTATAATTTTCCTAATAAACCCTAATAACCATTTCAGGGCTCAAATCTTGTACCGTCTGGAACAGTACCAAGACTGCTACAATTTGTACCGTGACATCGTGAAGAATACCACCGACGAGTATGAAGATGAGAGGAAGGCCAATATGTCTGCCGTTGTGGCTAACCTAGCTGCACTGAACCCTGTGAGTTATCTTGTTTATTGTTACCCTAACTAATCACTAAAATTATTTTTACGTTAGTGTATGATGTAAATAAGTAACTTTTTCTTAGGCCTTTAATATGTCTATAATATTGACATTGAAGTCAAGTCAATTGAAGTTGTTGTTACAACCAACTACCACTGTGGTAATGCTTACTCAAAGTCAATGTGGGCTAAACTCACTCCGAGACACAACGCATACTTTTTAAGATGGCTATACAATTTTGGACTTTATAAATTACTGTAAAAGCCACATATTACCGTAAGCGGGCACTTCGCAGGTAGGCGTGCCGTGTTGCAGCACGCAAATTAGATTCGAAAGCGCCCTGCGGCATCACGAGATGCGCCTTACGGTGACGTCGCGATGGCGTTTTCATAAATTGTTGCGCCGTGTCACGTCTTGGCGAAGCTGCAATGGAAATTATGAATCTAATTTTCTAAAGTAACTGAAAAGACTGATTATGGTTTTTGATATACAGCCCACAGACAGACGGACATCGGAGGGTTAGTAATAGGGCTCCGTATAGATTTTTGGTTGAATTCGCCCAAAGACAAAAAACAATAATGCAAAATTACCAGCTAAAATAATATATATTCTATATTTATTTAAATAAATATCGCAGCATACGCTGAGACAGGGACCTTTTTGGCCTCGCACAGATTAATTGTTTCAGGATATAGCTTAACTGTGACAACTTATTTTTTATAACAGTTAGTTTTACTTATTTTACTTTATATGTGTATTGTGCGACCCCTAAGACGACCCACTGACCCGAGTCCCGAATAAACATTATTCTTTCTTTCTTCATCTTCTACTAGCTGACTCGTGCAACGTCGTCTGCGTAACAATTTTCATTACTACTCCGCTCCTTTTGGTCTTAGCGTGATGATATATAGCCTATAGCCTTCCTCGATAAATGGGCTATCTAACACTGAAAGAATTTTTCAAATCGGACCAGTAGTTCCTGAGATTAGCGCGTTCAACCAAACAAACATACAAACAAACAAACTCTTCTGCTTCATAATATTAGTATAGATTTACAATTAAAAACCACTGTGCCAACACTTTTGTTCTAAAATTCCCACCTTCTATTCCAGTCATCCGAGCTCCCCCAATTCGAGGACAGTACGTACGAGCTGTCGTACAACGCGGGCAGCACGCTGGCCATGCGCGGGCGCTACTCCGAGGCGCTGCCCGCGCTCAAGAGGGCCGAGCTGGCGTGCGCCGACAGCGTACTGGACGACGGAGGGACGGAGGAGGAGGCCAAAGAAGAAGCTGCCATTATCAGGTCAGCTTGGAAATTATTAAAATACAACTTAGCTTTCCCGCAACTTCGTACACCCAAATCCCGTTGTTCCCCGTTCTAGTATAGCCTAGCAGGGATGGCGAACATAAATGACGCGCGTGGTGGCGCAGCACAATCGTTTGGGCACGCCTATACAAGATTACATAGCATTTGGATCAAAGTAAGAGTTCGGTTTGATTTCCTTTGTTAGTTGTTTGTTATTTGTTGTTTCAACAAAAATCATACTGAACTTTAATTTTATTTGAAGAAACACATTAAAATTGCTTTATTAATTTATAGTTACAAAAAAAAAGTAAGATTATTTAACATTGTATAGGTACCTATTATTTTTTGTCCATAAAATAACCAAGTCAAGATTTTTTTGGCGCCACGTCATGGCTACATTTTTATTTTTTTAATGAAAATAACATGACCACCAAAAAAGGTTTGCCAGCCCTGGCCTATTATAGTCTCATAAATAATTATTAGTTTCAGTGATTACCGAGTTCAAATAAACAAACAATCTCTTCAGATATTTTATATTAATACTAGCTGTCCCCCGCGGCTTCGCTCCCGTTAAACCCGCAAGGTGCCCGTTCCCGTGGGACTTTCCCGTTCCCGTGGGAATTCCGGGATAAAAACTGTCCTATGTCCGTCTCCTGGTTGTAAGCTACCTCCCCACCAATTTTCAGCCAAATCGTTTCAGCCGTTCTTGAGTTATAAATAGTGTAACTAACACGACTTTCTTTTATATATATAGACTAGCTGACCCGCGCAACTTCGTCTGCGCCACATTTACCATTATTGCTCCGCTCCTATTTGTCTTAGCGTAATGATATATAGCCTATAGCATTCCTCGATAAATGGGCTATATAACACTGAAAGAATTTTTCAAATCGGACCAGTAGTTCCTGAGATTACCCCCTACATACAAACCTACAAACAAATGTTACCTCTTTATAATATTACTAGCTGTACCCCGCGGCTTCGCTCCCATCAACTGGCTACCTGTCTACCTACCTACCTACTCCGCTACTCTCTTACTCTTACTCACAAAATTTTGTATTTGACTAATGTCAATATTTATGCGATACTAACGTCAATCAATTGTTTTGCCTTCCCGAAACCTCTCCACTAACACTTAAACTTTATGGAATGGTAGTTCAAATTGACTTTTAAGTATTATTACGAATCTTTTGTATGGGAGCATAGAAAAGTGTTGTTTTTAGTCTTTTTCAGGCAATTTTTATATTTTTTCTCTCCGTAATAACCATCCTCGTACTTCAAGGAATATTCTAGAAAAAGAATTGGCCAAATTGGGCCAGGCGTTGTTGAGTTAAGCGCTTACCAACACATTTAGCGATTCATTTTTATATTACAGAAGATATAGATATAACAGAATATCGCAATGCCCTTGTCGTCCTTATAGAAAAAGTCATCCGACAAATACACCATGATTTGTTTGGTTTGTGCATTGATTCTTTCTAAACCTGGTTTATTTTTTATTTTTAAACTAATACTGCAAGACAGGGGGTATTGGAAATCAGTGGAATACAGTTACAATATTTTCTCTAACTGTAATTTCACCAACAATGGTGCTATCATAAAAAACCAGGTTGAATTTTACACTTTCAATATCGAGTATAAGATGTATGCATTATAATAATTTTTAATATCTATACTAATATTATAAAGAGGTAAAATTGTTTGTAAGTTTATAAGTTTGTATGTAGGGGGTAATCTCAGGAACTACTGGAGGTCTACTCTCTTTCTCTGAAACGAAACTTCGCAAACGAACGAAATTTAAACGAAGTTTCGTAACTGTCGCTACTCTGTTTTGTTTTCGGACACGCAGACGAAGTTCGGATCCATAAACAATTTTCGTGAACGATTGGAATGAGCAATATTGTGTGGGTCTTTTATTATGTCATCTAAAGTAAGTTACGGTTTTTAATTTAACTTAAAATCTACAAACTATTTTGCTTTATTTTTAAATTTTACAGTGAACATGTGGTTTAATTAATATTTCATGTAATATTCATGCAGAAAAGATGAACATACAGATTTTTTTTTAATTGCCTACGAAATTCACCGATACACTATAAAAAACCCTTTCACGGTTATGGTTAACCAACTAAACCGAAGACTACTATTTCATGCCCACGATGGGTGGTAACTTATGACTACCAAAATTATCCGTGTATTCACACGCGTTCGCGCAATCTAATCATAACATGTCAACTTGAGATTTTTTGGTTGAATTCTTTAAAAAGTTTCCGTAAGTTTGTTTCTCAAGTATTTTTTTAATGAATCATGTTTTCAAGTGCTTTTTTACATACTTCGCAATCGCGATACACATTCCGTCAGAAACTTTCAAGCCATACTGTGTCGCAGTCTGCATTTTGGGTCTCCACAAGTTTGTTTTGGGTTTAAAAACTTTGTAAGTAACACACATATTATACCTATTTAATCATTTATGTTTTCTTTATAAATATCGCCTTCATAATATACATTTACTTAAACATCTTTTCAGTTTAAAATGGCTCCACATACGGGTTCGGCCACTTCTGAGCAAATCGACACCCTTCTCGATTACTTGATCTTAAATTTGTAAGGAAAACTAATTAGAATTTTAATGGAACCAGCTTAGATTAGGTCTAGCATTCCCTAATTTATTAGTGTTATAAGGATATTTTCGCATCATGGGTTTAGTTAGATTGTAGTTTAAATGTGAATTTAATGTTTCATTTTAGGTATGTTTTGTTTGTACAGAAAGGTGTAACTAATTATTTGATGAGATTATGCTTTAATTACCTTTTAATTAGTTTTATAAGTCTTATATATGTATATTAGGTCCAATAAAACGCTAACATAAACGAATTTTAGTAGTTTATAAGGAAATTTAGATGTATGGTTTTTGAAATGTGAATAATTACGTAGTTTGAAAATGTGATTTTTTGTTTTAAGTGATAGCGTTTTGGAATTGGTGTTAAAATAAAGGTCTTGACCCAAAACCACTTTGACAAAAAGAATTGAGTTGATAGGACTTATATTTTTCGAGATATTTCCAAAAATGTATAGTGAAAATTTGTTAAGGTACAAAATTAGAAGTCTTAGTTCTAGAAACTGTTTGTATTTTAAGGATGTGTTTCATATTGTTAAGCAAGGTTTAAGGAATCTAAATATATATATATTGTAAGGGTTTTATATAAAAAAACAATAAATAAAGGCTCCAAAGGTTTCGGCTCAAAGAGAAAATTACACGTGAATCGAGTCCAAAAATCACGGTTCTCAATAAGGTAACGACGGGCAGTATATAAACAGAGCCGAATTTCGGCTCAATCGCAGTCGCAGCACAGCCGTCGAAGAGGCAACACTACGGGAAGAAAATAGGAGCCGAAACCTGCGGGTCAAGATTCCCCGTGAAGAGTTGTTTTATTGCCTCCCCGGCTCTTCGTCTCCGTCTCCCGAGGTCCCTAACAGTAGTCGAAAAACGTTACGCATTCAGGGGTGCGTGGTGACGTGTCAAATTACGTGGGAGATTGTCTCAGGACGACAGCGCGATCATTGGACGTGCTCCTGCCGTCCGAAACATTAATTGTGTTTTGTTAATTTAATACCTATTTGATCTGTGCCCGCTTCGTTGGTTTATATAATTATAGCCTATGTATGAAACACACACACATGGACACACACTGGAGGATCTGGAAAAAGATGAGGACTGTGAACAGTGAAATGCTTTATTTATTGAAGAGAATGTTAATAAAAAATATACACCACTTTAACTGTGGGCTCGATTCCATGACGCCTTGCCTTTGGAGGTAATAAAGGCACTATTTCCTGACACAACTCCTCAAATAATTGCCGACTGAGTCTGTAATTTCCTACAAACTCTAAGTCGGGAATTTCTCTAATATTGAGTTGATTGCGCAAGCGACGCCGGTTCCTTCTACGCTCCAAACGTTCTTCACGTACAGCAGCCTCGATTAAGAGCGGTCTCGTAGCCATTTCAAGCAAATTTATCACAAAATCCACACAAACGAATAACTAACGAAAATCAAAAGGTAACACTTTTGGTTTCGTCAATTTGAGGTTAAAATTCCGAACAATCATCTGTCAAACTCAAATGTTCGTTCGTAACGTAAATGAATTAGAGTAGGTTTAGAGAAACTAAATGTCAAATAATCTTCGTTCGTATTGAACTTCGGAACGAATAGAACCGTGGTAGGAAACATGCGAAAATTCAATCGAAACTTCGTTTTTCGTTGAATTAGAGTAGACCTCCTGGTCCGATTTGAAAAATTGTTTCACTGGTAGAAAGCTACATTATCCGTGAGTGCTATAGGCTATAAATTATAAAGATATCATGCATATTAGTCGAACTATCTCAATTTTTGTCTATCCAGGCGGAAAAAAATAGCTCTTACAACAGAGTTATTTGCGTGCGCTGCCTTAACAGTTGTATATAATTGAAAACAATGTATGGCAACCTGGTCCGCCTATAATAGTTCTACAAAAAAGTCCGCGGCACCATATTTCTATCTTTTATGTTTTAGCAGATATAGTAGCTTTTATGTGTTAAAAAAAGTATTTTTCGACGTACTTATCTTTGGACGATTTTTTAAACAACAAAATATTAAACCTTATCGAAAAAAATGTTATTATGATCACAAGAACATCATAGAGATACGATTTGCCCAAAAGAGTATGTCAATTGGTTGAATAGTTACGAAGATAATATAAAATTACTAAATCGCAAAACGCCGCCCGCGCCGTCCATTCACGAACCGCATTAGAACATGCTTTGTACGGACGACGTTTTGTCCATTACCCATAGACGGCGTTGTGCAATTACGTCATTTTTCTGAATCGCGGTGTTAAGATTTTCCGCGGATTAATGACCCTCTCCAGTTATTATTTAACTTTTGTCGTTTGGTAGGTAAGTTGTACGTAGTTGATTGAATGTTGTTGGTCTTTAAAATTGTTTTGGTTGCTAGGTTTTTCAAAACACAATTACAATATTACTTCGTTTTCATTCTTCGAGTTCGAAGCTGTGATATCTCTGTTTTTGGGATATTGGACAGTTTCAGCGATTGTTTATCATGCCTTAAAGGATATCACAACTTTCCCGTCAGACATCCCAGACATGAGACAAGAGCAGCTCGAGTACGCCGTACGGAAGAGCCTCTCGAGGAATAGAGAAAATATTTCGCAAGCACTCGCTGGGAAATCTAGCTCAGAGCGTTCACAGCGGCTTGCTAACCAAAGCTGGAGAACATCGCAGGTCCGTGCTCGGGAATCTAGCGCTGAACGTGCACAGCGTCTCAGTGATTTAAAGCAGCATGTCTCTGCAACAAGGGACAGGGAGTCTAACGCTGAGCGCTCCCAGCGGCTCGCTAGCCTAGCGACATACATATTATTATGCAATAAAAACAAAACCCTCCTTTTGGCCGTCAGGAAATAAATCATAGCAGTCAGTACTAACCGAACCACACTCATAATTTCATCACAAGTTAAAATGTTTACCGCCCAACGAAGTGGGCACGCGCCAGCTAGTAGGTATATATTTTTAACATAATTTAAAATCCAGTTTTATATGCATGACCAAGCATACTACATTTCCCCCCTCCATGTTTTTGGACATGCCAATTAACTTCTACACTAATAAAAAAAATATTGATTTAACTCTTCCGTATTTCTTTTATACAGGGTTCAACAAGCTTACTGTCTCCAACAAATGGGCAAAGAGAAGGAAGCGGTCTCCATCTACCAGAATGTGCTCAAGGACAAGCCGAGCGACCAAGCACTTGTCGCTATCGCTAGCAACAACATTGTTGTCATCAACAGGTATGCAACTATAAAAGGAGAGGAGCTCGTGGCTAAGTAATAACAGCTGCACAGTTAAGCAACGCTTGCCGAGGATGATCTAAGGATGGGTGACCATCTTACCATACCGAGACCCCTCCGTGCCTCGGAAAGCACGTTAAGCCGTTGGTCCCGGCTGTCATTTGTAGATCTTTGGCAGTTGTTACAGATTGTCAGAACCCAGAAAATCTGACTTCAGTCTTGCCAAGAAGTTCCGTGTTACCTAGCTAATGGGTTGTGGAGGTCTGGTAGGCGGCCGCTCCACGTAAAATACTGGGATTCAGCTGAATTCGGTTTGACTAGAAGTCGACCCCAATATAAATAGTTTGGAAAAGTCTCATCTAGTGAGTTAAGATACTATGTTATCACACCAGATGCAAATCTTGCTAAAAAGATTCATAAAAGTAACAGTAATTTTAAATAATATTTCTTCCTTTTTTCTTGAGGTCTTCCTTTAGCACCCAAGAGCCTGACTATCCCATCACCAGTTTAAAAATCCATAGTAATTTAAACCACCATTGCTTTTAGAGACACGAACGTGTTCGAGTCCCGCAAGCGTATGAAGGCGGCCACGGCGGACGGACTGGAGCATAAACTGAACTCCAGACAGCGCGCCTCCATCACTTACAACCAGGCCATACTCGCGATTTATTCCAACCAGGTATTTCATTGAGAATCTTTATGAAATTATAAATATCCATAAAGCTGGCAATTATCTAATCTATTGCAAACATATTAACAGAACCAATTCTTGGATTACTGCACAAATCTGAAATAATAAGCGAAGTCTTGTTCTAAATATACGATGTCATTTAAGTTGTCTTACAAAGGTGACTCTTAATGTACCCGACATAAATAACCTCCAGGCGCGTTTTTTTTTTTTAATATTTCATTAAGATAGCAGTACACAGTAAATAAATAATTTAGATTTTTTTAGAATTAGAATACCCTGTTTACGAGTCAAAACAATGTCGCCGTTCCATTCCGCGCCTTCCTTGGAACACAAGGCTCGGACTGCGCTCGTTCCTGGATGTTTCAAACTACGGCATGCAAAAAATAAATATTCATCACAGTACATAATGTTTTTTTCTAAATAATTCACGTCATGTTCATAAACATATTTTTTTAAATGAAGTAAGCTTTTTTTAATGAAGTAAGCTGCATAGCATATAGAACAAGACTATGCTGGTTTGGAAAATTATTGCAGCAGTATACACAGTGTTGTTTCTAAATTTTCAGTGATTAATTCTCAACTTAAAGGCTTAGCCCTGTAAAAAGTATCATGGAATGCAATAAAAAAGACAGTCTACTCTTTTGAGGAATACGCAACATACAACCTGGAAACCTTCCAACTGGAAACTGATATTCCTGCTTGAAAAACTATTATAACCGTGCAATTGAAACTGTATGGTAGATTTTTTCTATTCCTCCTTGCATTATTCTCTGCAAGTAAAACTATTCCTCCAACTTTCCAGCCTGACTTCTGCAAGCAATGCTGCGTGAAGCTCGTGCGCGAGTTCAACGGAGAGCGGCGCGCGGCGCTGGTAGAGGCGTCGTCGCTCGTGAAGGAGGGAAAGAGACAGCAAGCTGTCGCGCTCCTGCTCAAGCAGGGAGGCGACCTCACGCTGGCGGCCGCGCAAGTGCTGTTGGCGCAGGTGAGACTTTGTGACGCTTGTGATGCACTAGATGGCAGCACTGAGGCGTCAGGCGGCTGGAGTTTTCTCGTTACGTTTTACGACATTAATTAAATGGACAACAACGTCACGTACACGTCAAAGTTACGTTTTCTTCCACTACACTACTCGCGAAGTTGATCGAAGTTAAGCGAATACGATAATGTAGAAGGGCACTTCGCTTCGCTTCGTGCGTCCGCGCCTCGCTTCGGGCGACGGTGCGTTGTCGGTTTTTGTGCCCGAGTCAAAGGATTCGAAGCCTTACTGCACTACTCGGCTCACTTCGGTTCGCGTCGGTCCGTAGTAAATACGCACGTAGTTTTAATACGCGAGAGTACACATTGCAATGGCAGCTGCCACAAAAGTTATCCATGGATAGACATCATGATGCCTATCGTGAGGACACCGGGCGACTGAGCTCCTCGCGAAGTTGCTCGAGTGTGTGGACACGTACTTCGGAATTCGGTCAACTTCGTCGAAGTAACTTCGCGAGTACGAAGAGGACCTTTCGCCTTAAGGTGGATGCGCCAGGGTAGCCCGCGAAATTCAAATATTTTTGTTTTTTTGCAATTTCCCGGTCAGTGTGAAGCTGATGTTGAATAAAATACAATTCGCGGCCGTAACGCATATTTATCTAAAGAATTATACCCATTTTAATTATCAATATGACTCTAAGTTCATACAACTCGATTGAATGACTTTTTCACGAAATAACATTCAATCGAGTTCTATGAACTTAGAGGGTTATATTGATGATTCAAATGGTTATAATCCTTTAGATAAATGCTCTTTACGATCGCGAACCGTATTTTGTTCAACTTACAGCTTCACACTGACCGGCAAATTGCAAAAAACATAAAAATATTTGTATTTCGCGGGCTACCCTGGAGCTTCCACCTTAATGACCCGGTGGCTTGAATTTTCTTGGAAGCCCTCATTTATCGAAAGAGTTACGGTGGCCCTGGAACGTAAAGGGCTTTTGAAGGAACACAGATGAGTTTTTGTCAGTAAGAGTCTGAGACCCCCTTGCCTTCCGCTCTCGTCGGGTTTTTATGGATGGTAAATCATAAACTAGTTTCTTCATAATTTACCATCTATAAAAATGGTGAGAAGTGTGTCATTTACATAACCATTTACCAACCTATGACCCACTGCAGGCCAAAAGTCTATTTAGGGAGAGTTCAAGTATTACGTAACGAATTTGAGGGGAGGGGGTCTTGTAAAACGTTACGATGCGTTACAGGGGCGGGAGGGGGTTTTTGAACTACTCATTACGTAACATTGTTTTTTAACCCTTCAGAAAGGCCGCGTAGAGAGATTCTCTTATGCACTTTTTAAAACTTAAGTGATACTTGAATGCTCCCTTAGCCTTTTCCCTAGTATAATGGGGTCAGCTTCTGGACGGCACGGTTGACGCAATGGTTGAGCGATCGACTGCTGCGTCGCGTGTCGTGGGTTCGATTCCCGCACGGAACAAATATTTGTATGGCCTACAGATAGTTGTTCTGGGTCTGGCTGTTTGTGTGACTTTATATTTTTGTAAACGCACTCACGTTACAGGATAAATGTTCCTAGTGTGGGGCAACGTTTTTTTATTTAATTTTTTTTTAAGAAAGGAAGAAAAAGCTTCAAGTCTAAGCGGACGCGGCTGAATACCAGTATTTTACCCCCATAACCCAGCAATTGAGTAGAACGATACGTCTTAGTAAATAGTAAGACTGGTATCACATTTTCTGGCATCTAACTATCCGTAAAGACTGTCTAAGATCCACAAATGGCTACCAACAACGGCTTGACGTGCTTTCGAAGATGAGAAATGTATCTATTTATATTATACTAGCTGACCCGCGCAACTTCGTCTGCGCCACATTTTCCATTATTGCTCCGCTCCTATTTGTTTTAGCGTGATGATATATCTATATACTTATGATGATATAGCCTAACCTTCCTCGATACATGGGCTATCTAACACTGAAAGAATTTTTCAAATCGGACCAGTAGTTCCTGAGATTACCCCCTACATACAAAATTACAAACATACAAACTTACAAACAAATGTTACCTCTTTATAATATTAGTATAGATTTGGTTTAAAAGGTACTTTCGTGTAAGATAATATAAATAATATCTATGTTATTTCCCAGGGTGACCGCAAGGGCGCAGTGAAACTGCTAGAGGAAAGCGAGTTCAAGTACCGAGCGGGCGTGATCGGTGTGCTGTGCACGTTGTTGTGTGCGGACAACGAGCTCGAGAAGGCCTCGCAACTCTTCACCGATGTCTACGAGCATTATAACAATGATGAGGTAGGGTTGGAATTATTAATACTAATATTATAAACTAGCTGACCCGGCGACCTTCATTCCGCCCAAAGACTATTAAACCACTTGACTGCGCATACAGTGCCCCGACGCACGAAAACTATTAGTGTTTTTGCTCAGATGTTAGGCAGCAGGCACTAGTAACCATTTTAGTTGTGACCAATTGTTAGACCTGTGGGCATGCTAAGTTTTTACAAATCGTTTTCATTTATAACGCATAAAAATGCCTTCAAACCCGGTGAATTTGTGTGGGAAACATTCCAAGCCCTTTTGTTACAAAAATGATGGCATAACTTTTCATCGGAGAGTAAAGACTACGCAAAATATTTTTGATTTGAATCAGATGATGAGCCACTGCAGGGGTCTATATAAAATGGTGGTTAGGTGAACGAGCACACTGTGAGAAGCGCGCGTTGATGTCTTTTGGAAAAGTCTCTTTCTTTCATTAGGAAATACTTATATTTTTATCCCTTTCTTCCCCTTTGTATTTTTATCGTAAAAATCTGTGCTGTTACGTTTAATGATTGAAGTCGATTTATCGATGATCATAAAATTACAACTAATACAATTTTTAATCAATTCACATACTTACATTAAACACGTAACTACTTTTAAACGACATTAAAAATAGGAGGAGGGTCTCAGATTTTTCATCTGTGTGTTTGACATACATGTTTTCATTATAAATTTTCGAAGATTTCAGAATTAAAATAAAAGTGGAAAGATAAGGTTAAAACAAGATGTAGCGCTGTTTGTTTGGATTGAGTATTTTTATAATGTTAAAATCCATTTTATCGATATCGACTATTTTCCTTTAATCAAGTAGTGCCACCACTAACCATAGGCTACCTATGCAACTTGACCTTGAACGGACCAATTGCAGCCGCGCGTTGTTCCTCGTCCCCCGGCCCGCTGTAGTGAGCCGCGTACTTAGAAGAAATCGGCCTATACGCTCTCTAGTGGTTATATACTCTATGATTCCGCCTAACGATTCTTTAATTTTTTAGTTTCTTTTTTCTAAAATAATCGTAGCCTAAGTTACTCCTTATTACACCAGCTACCTGCCAACAAAAGTCCCGTCAAAATCGGTCTAGCTATTTCAGAGATTAGCCGGACAAATAGACAGACAAAAATTGTAAAAAAAATGGTGTATGTACCGTATATATAAATAATATACATGTAGTAAAAAACGGTTATTTCAATATTACAAGCAGACACTCCAACTTTATTTATATGTCATGTATACAGGGCGTATTTGACATCGTAACGCAAACTTCGGGAAAAGGCTACACCTCATGCCACTAACCAAATTGTGGAAGTCATTAATCTCGCTAATGAACGGTTACAGAAATTGACATTTTCGAGCGCGCAATGTATTGTGAACAACGCGATCTAAACGCGTGAGAGCGTTGCACGCAATACATACCTCACGTCTTGCACACACACAGCGGTACACAGGTCTGGGACGCCGCGGCCGGCGACGCGCATGTACTAACGCGCCTAATAGGTACCACATAAAATTATTTAATCACTAGAAATAACTACGGTGCCTACCTGCTGATGGTAGGAACATGTTTATGCAGAATTTAAGAGAAAAAAAGCTGACCTTGGTCGGAGCTTGCTTTCTATCCGCGAATTGTGTTCGAATTTTTATTGCATCTAGGTAGGTTCCTACCGTCTAGCTAGATGGATGGCAACAAGCAAGGTCACCTTGAATAGAACACTGCATTACATCCTTCTGGAACATGCTTAAGATCTTGTTTTTGAAAAGCTTATGAGAAAAGGAGCCATAAGCTTAGTCTTATAATTAAAATCACGATTCCGATAAGGATTAATTACAAAAAATAAGCTTGTAAGTACATCGAAATCCGAGTACGCAGGTAGCTAATGAACTACGAACTACCTAACTCTCTTTGAATGTACCTACCTCAATACCTACGAATATCAAACCCTCCGCCGACGGCAATACTTTCACATAAAATAATTTTAGTCACTCAAAAATACCTACCTACTATCATGTTTATGCAGAAGTCAAGGAGCCACAAGCTTACGTCTCTTAAATTCACGAACACAATTCCGATAAGGATTGACAACAAAGCCGGCGATGTGCGAGTCAGACTCTCACACAAAGGGTTCCGTACCATAACCATACACAAAAAACACGTTTCTTGTATGCGAGCTCTCTGTAAATTTTATTTTATTATTTGTTGTTATAGCAGAAATAGGGATACCATGCCTGAGATACAGCCCACTGACAGACAGACGGACAGTCGGCTGGACAGCAAAGGCTTAGTAATAGGGTTCCATTGGTTACTCTTCGGGTACGGAATCCAAAAAAGAAGCTTGCAAGTACCTACTTTGAGAACTGATTATGTAAGTATTAACTAGTAACTACCTAACTCACCTTAAGCTCGCTCACCCCTAACCAGATAGGGTTCGAAGTGGCCGCCGCCAGCATGCTCGCAGAGTTTCAGCGTGGTCACGGGGCAGAAACGTTGGGTCCTGGGCACACTCCTCACGCAAAAGAGGCAAACAAATTCACGATGCGATTCCTCATCTCGGCTGCGGAACACTGCGCACTCGGACACAAACACCTTGTCTTTTGTCTTTGACGTACCTAACCCCAAAGAAAAAACCTAATGGGGTCAAGTCTGGTGAGCGAGCTGGCCATGGCTCCCAGCCGAATCTCCCAATCCACCGATTCCCTAATGATTCTGTAAGGCAGCGTCTCACGTGAGGGGGAGCACCATGACGAGCTCCTCACAGTTCCCACGTACATGTTACCGTATTCTTGGGCACTGAAGTTCTCTTTAAGTCCAGATGACATTTTTCAATGAAACACAAAGACACACAAAAACACGCAAGTTCACAGAAAGAAACCAAAACTTGTCTTCTCTAACGTTTCGAAAAATGATTTTTGCAAAAAAAAGCACTCGTTCGCGATCAGCGTCAACAAGGAACTGACAAAAATCCATCACTAAAAATGTTCTTTCGATCTATCCTTTGAGGTCGCCGACAGATGCCTACATTGGACCTACAGTGCCAGGGCCGCGCTTGCGATGATAATAGTATGAAAATTCCTTTTTTTGCTTTTAATTTATTAATGTTTTTTTATCGAATAATTTTGGTATTGTAAAACTGAACTTTTTTTTTAAACCAAACAGAAACAAATTAGGGTCATCAATCGTCATGATTAAGTTTCAACACCCGTGTTGATAGAATTTTGCCGTATTTAAAATTCTATCACATTAATTGTTTCAAAGCGATAAATGGGTATAGCAAGATCCAATTGTAATAAGCATCACATTACTTATTGTAAATTTTATTTATTTAACAATTTATGTACAAACATTGTATCAGAACATAAGAAGGAAACAGAAAACAAAGCATTATTATGGATTGTGAAACGCGCTACTATTAATAGTAAGAAAAAAAAAGATTATTTTCTCGGTCGAGTATCATCATGACTCCACGCTCCAATAAACGCTTATTAAAAAGCGTTTTACCGGTTACACCCAAATACGGCCCTGGTTTCGTCGGCGTTTGTCAAAGGTCAAAGAGCGCGCACTACGCGTTGCCGCCGCAATAAGAAAATGGGTTTTATCGACACCAAACGAAGTAACCTATTTTCAACCTTAGCCTATTACGTTAATGTTGGAAATCGGCTACTTCGTTTTGCTATGATACGTTTCATTTTCTTTGGAATGCAGTCTTAGGCGGCATGCTTTTAACAAATCATACACGCGTGACACACATGCATACTTGTTAGTGTGTGGGCAGCTACTATGCATTGCGTTGACCTTTCGTTTGTACTTTAGCACAGCTGAGCTGATACCTATTTGTGGTTTTATTTACATTGCTTTTTTTAGTGAAACTAGTTAATTAATTATTTTTTTATTAAAAATCTCATTGCGTTAGGTCAGAATAACGATTATGAGTAGTCTAAAGTAAAAAAAACTCTTGAAAAAACTGGAAAAATGAGAAAAAAGCCGATGAAAATTTCCAACTCTGGGGTGTCCAGAATCATGCCCTGGACCCATGGAAATCGTTTGTGCGTCGATGTCAGATACACCGTGTAGATTATAGTAGGCAAGAATCTTGTTTCGGACGGCACGAGCACGTCCAATGCTCGTGCTGACGCCCTTGGACAATCTACCACGTAATTTAACGTACGCCCCTTTTAGTACCTTGTACTGGTTACGTCGCCACCACGCAACCCTGAATGCGTAAACGTTTTAGTCAACTTGTGGGACCTCGAAGACGGAGACGGAGAGCCAGGAGAGGTAATAAAACAAATCTTCAAGGAGTATCTTGATCCGCAGGTTTTGGCTCCTGTTTTCTTCTGTTGTTGCCTCTTCGACGGCTGTCCTACGACTGCGATTGAACCACTTCCCAGTTATCGCTGCGCCTTACTAGAAGGCGCGGCAAAAAGTGTCGGGGCGATGCCCCCTGACTGCGGTGGCGCACCTCGGCCCGTTACTACAGCCGGTCATTGTGTCGGCATGTCGGCATGGAGAGTTGGCGTGCGCCTGCCACAATAAAATATCAACGCTTGCTTGTTGTGTAGCTAGTGTGTATATTTCTGTAGGCACGTCGCGACGCTGTTAACTCAGCGCCGCCTCTTCACGACACGTACGGCGGTCAGTGTCCGCCGGGTGAGACCGCCCGTGACCCGGGGGGGGGGGGGCGGCAGCGAGGAGGGTGCCCACTGTGGTGACTGTGTGACTCCCGTCCGTCTCCATCTCAGAGCTAGCCAATCACGATCCGGACCGCGGGGCCGCGTACAGGCTCTGCAGTGACGGCGAGGGGAGCTCCTGGTGGACGACCCATCGCCTTACCAGTACTGCCGGACCACGATATGTGTTGTTCTGAGCCGACCCTTCATCCTTCCTGTAAGCGAGATAGCCCGGAAACCTTATCCCTGTCTTGTGCGTCTCGCTTATCAGCTCCACGTCGATGTCTTGATGTCGGAGGTAGGCGCCTTGTCCCTAAGGCCGCGGGCATTCCAGTGAATTATCCTTAACGGCCTAGCCATACAAGGAAAGCAACTCGAGAAGGTCGTCAAGGATAACTTGCCCTGCGTCTTGTCTCAAAAGCTCCATAAGCAATTTGATAGCAGTAGGCAGTGAAGTCTTTGTGCTGCGTTGTATTACGGTAGTTCGCTGATTGCCCGCTAGCGATGCCAGCGCCGGCGGTTGTGTCGACGCTTTGGATTTTTTCCTTCAGAGGGCGCTCTTGTTGCGCGTTGCCGGCGCCACCTGTCGCGGCCTTCTAGGTGTTTCGATTTCTTTTTTCTCCCTCCGATAGAGGGACCTCCGCCTCAGATTGTGGGCCTGTTGGCTGCCGCCATTAGTGACGCGCCGCCTTGGGCCTCTTCCTTCGGCCCGTCCACGCTAGTTGGGCGGCGCGGGTTGTTCGTTTTAATGGCGCCAGTCCCCGCTCGCCTATTCCTCATCTCTCTTTGGAAGATGCCCAGCTGACATGGCACGCCGGGGGCGCTCCCGCAGTTGGCGCAGGTCGCGGGTTCAGTCTGTGGCTGCATGCCCGGTGCCCCTCTCCGCATCTCACGCAGGCGAGCGGACGATGGCATTGTTGCGACGAGTGCCTAAATTTCTGGCACCGATGGCATTGTGCGGGCCCACGCTTTCCACGCCATGCTTCGATTCGGACACCCCGCATTAGGAGGAACACTGAGGTGTCATATATGCGGCGCACGTCCGGCGTCCGCTTGAGCATGGCGTAAACGGTCGTCCTTGGCGCGCCCTAATGTGACGCACGTACTCCAGCTCGTAACCTTGAGTACGGAGCTCCTCCTCGATCTCCTGCGGATCAGTGTCCGCTGGCAGCCCCCGGATAACCAGCGAGTAAGCAACCAGCTTGCGCCGACCTCTTTTTCGAGGTTGGTGAGGTATTTCCGTATTGTCCGGTATTCTTCCTCGGACTCCGGCGAGAAACGAACACCGGAGCCGTAGGGGTACGCGTTGGGAGGTCGGCCTAACTTGGTTGCGATGGCCCTGAAGTGCTGGGCCCAGTTGGATAGTTTCTCGACTAGCAGCGGCGGGAAGCGAGGCCTCTTGTTTGCCTTCGCGACTGGGGCCGCGCTATTCGCGTCCCCGCGGCTGTGCAAACGAACAATGTCCGTTCACACAGTGGGGGTATTCGGTCTTCGTCTACTTCGCCTCTCCTTCGGCTCTGCTTATATACGGCACGTCGTTACCTTACTGAGAACCGTGATTTTTGGACTTGATTCGCGTATAATTTTCACTTTGAGCCGAAACCTTTGGAGCCTTCATTTATTGTTTTTTTTTGTTAAATCCCTTACAATATATTCTGGGAACTAGGAACTCAACAATTATATCAATATCCTTACATAATAAAAAGTTTCTAGAACAAAAACTTCTAATTTTACATCATAACAAGTTTTCATTATACATTTTTGCAAATTTCTCGAAAACTGTAAGTCCTCTTAACTTAATTCTTTTTATAAAAGTGGTTTTGGGTCGAGACCTTTATTTTGACACCAATTTCAAAACACTATCACTTAAAACAAAAAATCACATTTTCAACTAACGTAATTATTTACAATGCAAAACCTTACTTCCAGTGAACGCAAATCAAACATGGAAGCATTACTTCAAGGGATTTAAGCGCGCATCTTGACACATAATTCCAAACAAACTCACACATCGAAACCACGTCGCTGATTCGCCAAACAACACAAACAATATTTTTACTAGTCGGGATGCACAGTTAAAAATGGACCTTATTTCTTGAAGGTTTGGGTTTATATTGCCACCTAACATGTAGGCCGCTAACGGCATTTCTACGACGTAACTGCGCTCTCCATCCGTCACCCGGGATGTTTTATGTAATAAGGTGCAACGCAAATAATTAATTGTAATGGAGATGGTAAAACTTAATTATGTTTTATGAACTTTAAGGCAACAGTTGTTCGAAGGTCTTTGTATAGAGCCCTGTTTAGGGAGTAAAGGTATGTATGCTAAAATAGGAAGATAAATAAAAAAAAAATGTGTGATTTATTTAAAATTTATTATTATTCACAATTTAGGGTATCAATACATACATAGTAGTTTTTTTTTACTATTATTTCGTATTATATTGCCAAATAACATTATACTCATCACTGCTTGTTATTTATTTATTTTGCAGACGCCATCTTGGATTTACATTTTAACGTCACTATCGGCTTTAACCCTCGAAAATTATGAGAACGACACCCATGACGATAAAACTTTTTTTTTTAAGCAGCCATCTTGGATTTTCGTTTGACCAAATTCACACTTTCTCTCTATCGAAAGAGAGAGAGTGTGTATTCGAAAGCAGAAAGTCACATAGAGGGGGCATCAAGTATGAACGCTCCGAGCTAAGAAGTTTTATGCACATACAGTAACTTGTACACTTTGCATTGTGCCGTCCCCATAAAAAAATGGCGTGCATTGAATCTTAGATTGTAACCAAATAAAAAAAATTGTCAATATTGTCAGGTAGAAAAGTAAATTGTTTGTTTGGCATAATATCATCCCCATTTACTTCGTGACATAATTCATAAATCGACTTATTTTTTAATAGAAATGTAAATAGCGATGTACTTACACGTGAAAACTAATTCCAGCATTCTTTTTATGCTAATGTGATTTATTTAAACACCACTTCACTACACAAGAAGGCATATTTAACACGGAAAAACCGGTAAACAATAGTCGACTGCCGCTGTTGCCTACTGCGGACACATTAAACACGTGAGCGGCGCAATCGGTAAGCCCCGCCTACCGCGGCGCAATCTGCGTTGGGTCATTTTTTTGAGCTAGGAATGCTTCCATGGTTTATTTGCATTCACTGCTTACTTCTAAATTTCCTTACAAACTGTCACATTTGCTTATTTTAGAGTTTTATTAGAACTAATATTCAAAAATAAGACAAAAAAAAAAACTAAAACAAAACTTATAAAACTAATTAAAAAGGTAACGGTGCAATCCCATCAGATATTTCTATACAAACTAGAAATCACACTGGTCACCCAGTGTGATTCTGTGAACATTTCGAAGTGAAGTCTCGGGTGAATTGATCACACATTGAGCTGCAAATCCATGTAATCAAGATGGAATGACAGTACACCTCACGATCATTCACGTTTACAGTATTGTGATTCTGTAAACATGTCGAAGTGAAAAGTAAGACGAAGTGAACGACAGGTGAGCTGTCAAACACTTGTCGTTCACTCCACTTAAGTGTACACGGTGAGAAGTCGACCGGCTGTATTTTAGCATACTATGCGTAGATGCGGGTAGTCTTTTCTGTGAATAAATATGTTAAAACAAAATTGAAACAAGCAAAGATGCTCATCAAATAAAAACTAGTGAGTCAAACTGAATAAAACTTTTACGGGACCAAAGAGCTAGTATGCCGCATCGAACCAAAACAAGAATTACACAAATCGGATCAGAAACCTCGGGAGTAATCGGTGTACATAAAAAAAAATCCCGGTGACTTGAGAACCTCCTCCTTTTTTAGAAGTCTGTTAAAAATAATATCGTTGAATAGTAGATGAATCATGAAACTGTTGCTCTTTCCCCAGCGCTTCGCGTCCCTCATCAACGTGTGGCGTGCAGCGGCAGCAGTACACGCGCGTGCAGGGGCGGCAGCAGCAGCGGCCTGCGCACATGAAGCTGTGGCACGCGCGGCGCCTGGTGAGCGCAGCCTGGCGCGCCTGGTGAAGGCGCTGGCGCAGGCGGACCCCGCGCGGGCGCGCCAGCTGGCACAGAGCCTGCCGCCGCTGCATCAGCTAGAGGTCAGTACACGGGCGAGCGGCGCCTGGTGAGCGCAGCCTGGCGCGCCTGGTGAAGGCGCTGGCGCAGGCGGACCCCGCGCGGGCGCGCCAGCTGGCACAGAGCCTGCCGCCGCTGCATCAGCTAGAGGTCAGTACACGGGCGAGCGGCGCCTGGTGAAGGCGCTGGCGCAGGCGGACCCCGCGCGGGCGCGCCAGCTGGCACAGAGCCTGCCGCCGCTGCATCAGCTAGAGGTCAGTACACGGGCGAGCGGCGCCTGGTGAAGGCGCTGGCGCAGGCGGACCCCGCGCGGGCGCGCCAGCTGGCACAGAGCCTGCCGCCGCTGCATCAGCTAGAGGTCAGTACACGGGCGAGCGGCGCCTGGTGAAGGCGCTGGCGCAGGCGGACCCCGCGCGGGCGCGCCAGCTGGCACAGAGCCTGCCGCCGCTGCATCAGCTAGAGGTCAGTACACGGGCGAGCGGCGCCTGGTGAAGGCGCTGGCGCAGGCGGACCCCGCGCGGGCGCGCCAGCTGGCACAGAGCCTGCCGCCGCTGCATCAGCTAGAGGTCAGTACACGGGCGAGCGGCGCCTGGTGAAGGCGCTGGCGCAGGCGGACCCCGCGCGGGCGCGCCAGCTGGCACAGAGCCTGCCGCCGCTGCATCAGCTAGAGGTCAGTACACGGGCGAGCGGCGCCTGGTGAAGGCGCTGGCGCAGGCGGACCCCGCGCGGGCGCGCCAGCTGGCACAGAGCCTGCCGCCGCTGCATCAGCTAGAGGTCAGTACACGGGCGAGCGGCGCCTGGTGAGCGCAGCCTGGCGCGCCTGGTGAAGGCGCTGGCGCAGGCGGACCCCGCGCGGGCGCGCCAGCTGGCACAGAGCCTGCCGCCGCTGCATCAGCTAGAGGTCAGTACACGCGCGCGCGGCGCTAGACCTTACTAGCCACACGATAAGAAGATGAAAAACTAAAACGTAATTTAATCTAAAAATAAGTATGTTAGTAATAATAATAATATCGGAATTTATCGGCTGTCATTGTGCCGATTGTCGTTACGGCCAAAGGCCTGATGGCCAAAAGCTTCGACGACCACCTGTCGAAGCTGGGATTACACAGTTGGGTAAAGGGCCTGATACAGAAGGCAGTACTCCTCAATACGGCTCGTATTGTGAGGAGGTTCCTTTCTCTGGAGCCCTAACCACCGGTAGCTTGGACCCTGCTCCCGACACCGGCGGACTACTATTTTTTGTATTTTTTAATGTTTTTTGAAGATATATTTAAAAATTTAATCAATAAGTATTTAAAAATGAATAAACGAAGTAATAATATTATGTACCTACCGCAGTATCTCTACGTTGACGTCGTGGTAGGGCTTGCGCGTTCCGATGGATCTTAGGTCATACCTAGGGTGAGGGGCCAGACAAAGAGAGATACAATCCGCAAGGCAGTTTTGTCTTAATTGGCCGGTCTGAGTGGAGATTCGCTAGAGCACACGTGCTCGGGAAAAGGATGTATAATCCAATAAGATGCTGGTAGGGATCTTGACCGCACTTCCGGGATTGTCCTGATAGCCGTGGTATACCTCTCCACTCCTCTAGCACCTCAGGCTATGTTGCCTCCTTCGCGCTACGTCACTTTGTGCTAGCGACCGTTTTCGGTGGCCCATTAATTGAGTGTGCAAGTCACCCCCTGCCATTTAGAAGCCGTGTACAGTACGATCATTTTTTCTTTGCTGCTCCGAAGTTAGCTTTTAGTGACGATCGCGCAGGTCCCATCGCGTAAAAAAGTGTTACGTTCGTAGAATATTTTTCTGATTTATACGTTTTGTATTATTAACAAACAAGTAAGTAACACAACCGGTAACAATACAAGGTCATAAACGTAACACAAAAAACATATACACCACAAAACACAAATGAAACAGTAAGAAAAACCAAAATGAATAATTTAAAACAATAACACTTTTCGGGACACAAGTATGCATCGAACGTATACGAGCGACTGAGACGCCATGCGCGACCTACCCGCACATGCGCTGTTCTATGTTTCTTGTCAAATTGACATTCTGCGCTATCAATTGCGACGTACTTCTCTTAAGCAAAGATAAAAAAATCGTACTGTAAATTGTTAGTGGTCAGGCCCCTGCCAATAGTTCTTCTATAATAAACGATTATCGGTCCACTAAACCACCCAAACCCATAGCGTTTCATCTTTTGTTTCCATATTCTGCAATAGTACTGCTCCAACCGGGGATTGTCCTTGGGAATACTTTCACAGTGCATACAGGGATAATCGCCGGTTGGTGCCCCGTTACATTTGGAATGTCTAAATTTTACTATTAAATCCAATTATAAATTGCGTAATAGAGAATCCGCTCATTCTTTTCCTTACACTTTATCGAATTATTCAAACATGAAGAAACCTCCTGAATAGAGTGAAGCGATACTTCAGGCCTGGACAGCTTTTAACCCTTTACAAAGCACAAGTCCGATCCTGCATGGAGTATTGCAGCCACCTCTGGGATGGCTCGGCCAAGTACCAGCTTGCCGCGCTTGACTCGGTGGAACTCAGAGCTAAGAGGCTCATCGGTGACGAAAAACTGGTGGATGCCAAGCTTCACAGCTTGGCTCATCGCCGCAAGGTTGCCTGCCTGTCGGTCTTCTATAGATTGTACTTCGGCGAATGTGCCCAAGAACTCCACGACCTCATTCCACCAGCACCCTTCTACCATTGGACATCCAGACGCACTGCGGCTTACCATCCCTACCTTGTTGCTATTCCACGAATTCGCACTAAGCGATTCCAAACGCCTTTTATAATGCGGACAGCAAAAGAGTGGAATTCTCTGCCTGCGTCTGTGTTTCCGAACGCTTACAACCCTAATCTCTTCAAAGTTAGAGTAAACAGGCTCCTTCTGGGTAAGCTCGCTCCATCATAGACTTTTTCTCTGTCATTTCTGACCAAGACTAAGGTCAAGAGCAAACCCATCACAAATAAAAAAAATAAAATAAAACCATTTGAGTACCCAAACCAAACATCAAACTCGTTTAATTTTTCAGACCAAGATCGACATAGACGCTTTAGAATCATCGAAATGGATGATGGGAGCAAAGGTTGTGAAGAAAACCGTACAAAGCAAACAAGAACAATCACCTGGGTAAATATAAAGTTCATTTATAAGATTTTTCGTGAGTGTGGATGGTTCATATAAGAGATATAAGACCTTCAATAATGGAGCTAACTGCTTAAACTATCAAAATCAAACATCCGTCTTCTTTTTTTCGAATTTTTGACTTCTCAAATTTTTCGTGTATTGCGGTATCAGTGGCATTTATTAAATCAGGGGACTTTGGTATATGTGCTGAACAACCACACTCACATTGGGTATAGTAGCCGCCTAGCCGGCACGATCGTAAGCACAGATGAATGCAGCAGGGTGATCTTGCCAATGTACGGTGGGCGAACGAAACTTGCAAGCGTAAAGCTTAATTTCGGCAAGTCATCACATTTTTTTTTACGGCAAATCATCAAATGACTTCTCCGAGGTAATGGCAGACTCTTACTGACTCCCGTGTTTCTTTGGATGCCCCCTTTGTGTTCGAGGGCCGCGGTCTTTCTTTCCAACAATTCAGCAAAACTTTAACTTTTTATAAAATTATTTTGTTTGTTAATGTGAATGTATTTTCCAGTACGCCTGGTTCGGAACTGGCTGGAAAGAAGAAACAGAAGCGCAAGCGCAAGACCAAACTGCCGCCCAACGCCGACCTGTCCCGACCTCCGGATCCAGAAAGGTAACATATACTATTTCTTCAGCCTAGTAGCCATTTTTTCAAGGATGAGAAATCATCAAATGACTCCCCTCACTCTGGGCGGAGCAGAAGGGAGTGTCAGTCTCTTACTGACTAAAACCCATCCGTGTTCCTCCTAATGCCCTTTGCTTTCCATAGCCGCGGTGACACTTACGAACAAATTCCGGAACCCTGTAGCCTAGGCTTATGAAATAGTGACAACACCAACAACAGACAACAAAACACACACACAACAGTAACACAAACATGCTCTATTGTTGGGCATTATTTTAGTTGAAGCAGCTACTATCTGCCATCCGAAATCATTAGCTTGAAGTTTCCGTTAAAGATAATTGAAATCACAATGGCAATAAAGAATGATTTCTATTGTAATACCGTGCCATTCTAGCTTCTAGTTGGCTATTTTGGAAAAAGAAGAATAAAATCAGTGAAAATCACATTACCTGTAAACAACCCATAGAGTTAAATAGATTTTAGCCAATAATAAAGTAACCCACAATGGTAATCTACATAATGTTATCCACAGATGGCTGCCCAAGTACGAGCGCACAGCGTACCGCAAGCGTCGCGGCGTGCGGCGTGACGTCATCAAGGGCAGCCAGGGCATGTCCACCACGGCTACTGACCAATAGTGAGTATTTTTGTTATGATGTTTGTTTATTTTTTTTTGTGAAGAAATCTTCTATCGTATACTCTAGGACTGCGAAGTACGGAACACGACATATTGTGAGTCAGGAACATAGCAAAGCATCTATATCAATAACTAGCTGACCCGCGTAACTTTAAAATTGGTCGTAGCGTGATATTACCTCGATAAATGAGCTATCCAACACTAAACGAATCATTAGTTCCTGAGATTCGCGCGTTCAACCAAACAAACAAACTTCAGTTTTATAATATTAGTATAGATTTTCTGATTATGCTGTACTTTAAATGTAAGTAATGTCGACAATTAATATTCAATTTAAATGTCATTTACTGAAATCCCTACATAAATTATAAATGCGAAATTAACTCTGTCTGTCTGCCTCTTCTTCATGCCTAAAGTGAACCGATTTGGATGAAATTTTGTACAAAAATAGTTTGAGATCTAAGGAAATAGGATAGTTTTTATCCCGGATATCTCACGGGAACGAGAACTGCGAGGGTAAATAGGTTATATAATAAGTTATATGGCGGAGTAAATAGGTTATACGGCGAAGCTGCTGGCACACACTAGTAACAGATAAATTAGTGAGTACTGGTCTCATCTAAAGGGACGTAGATTACGCAATTACGCTTTCCGAACCGGATGACGAAGACAGAATGAATTGGATACTAAAGATGAAAGTATCTGTGACGATAGACGGATGAACTTTTCCTGTAGACAGACGGCGTTCTTGATTACGGTCGTTTACACTTGGCCGCTCGCCCGGAATTTTCTATGGCCGAGATTTGACGAACAACCAGTTGTTGACGGGGTGTTTTTGAGCCACAAATGCTGGCAATCAAATGACAGTGCATTACAGTTGTAAGATTGTCTTCTTTTTGTGTGGGCCCTGGTAGACCCCCCATGTTTTTTACCAGTATGGGTCACTCTCACTTGCACCACTCTGTCATAAGTGGCATAAAGGGCAGGACAGAAGTTGAGGCATATCCTACGAATGGGGCTTCACACTTACACTGGGTTTTGTAGGGATGGCGATTCTTTCCGAAAAAGGTCGATTTTTAAATTGATTCGAATTTGAAAGCTGATATATAAATTCAAAAAAAATTAAGGTCCAAAACGTACATATATCATGTAAATTATACTAATCCATTTTATGGGAAACATGAAAGATACCATAATAACTGATCTCTTATCAGTAAAATCAGTTGTTTTTTTAGTTCAGAAAATCGAATGGCGATTTTCAAAGGTGAAATATCGATTCAGTACTGCATATCGATTTAAAAGATCGATCTTTTGGGCCTGTAAAATCGATTCTTCGATTAATCGATCACTGATAGCCATCCCTAGTTTTGGGGGTATTATAGACTTACTATAATACCCCATTTAGCTAGATTGTGTCTATAGCAGCCAACATAGGGTCACAGCCGGTTAGATTTTCAGTTTGGCCACTGTTCTTGGGGCCCGACGCCAGAGGTGTAAGATTGTCTAAAAATAGATACATACACACAATAGATAAATAGACATATAGAATACAAACTATAAAATCCTCCTTTTATGGTTCTTGGCCTTGCACTAATCCTTTATTCGTATTCCCCAGCGACATGAGCAAGCAGCAGCCCACCCCCGCGGCCGCAGCGTCGGCCGCTAAGTCTCCGCGCGTCGACAAGCAAGCCGACAGCGCCTGGTCGCGCAAGCAGCAGCAGAAGAAGAAGGGCAAGGGTCGCAAGTGGTAGAACAAGATAATATATGTTTTATATAATCAGCTGTAAGGTGTTTTATTGTGTGACTCCCTCCCTTTTATCCATGCTAGCTAAATAACGGACATCTCTGCCGCCATAAGGCCGCGGACACGAACTCAGTGGGTAAGGAGCGGCGGCGTGGGCAACGGGCGGGCAGCGGCGCGGCGACCATACCCGTTCACGAAGCCAGCGGGCAGGTCGAGGTAGAGTTGTCTTATGTTATGAGAAGTTGCCTACGCTCGTACTACGACGTGCGCGCCGCTGCCTTCGTGAACAGTTCCCTAAAAATCTGTGCATTTAAACGCGCCGCCGACACCCCGCACCCGCTGAGTTCGTGCCCGCGGCCTAAGGCTGCCTGTCATAGACGCGGAGCGAGGCAGCAGAGCAGAGAAACGGAGTAATATTAATCAACCGAATATGCTAGTTTCCACCATCAATGAATTGCAAATATATTCAGTCCATCAGTTAATATATGAATACTAGCTGGCCCGCGCAACTTCGTCTGCGTCACATTATTCATTAATAAAATGACTATTAAAAAATAAGGATGTATTTTTTTTATGCCACAAAGTTTTAAAAAAAATGTCCAAAAATTAAAAAAAGAATGTAAGGGGTGGATAACCCTTATCACTGAGGCGTATGAAAAATGAAAGTAGCCGATTCTGAGACCTACTGAATATGCATATAAAATTTTATTAAAATCGGTAAAGCCGTTTCGGAGGAGTAAGGTAACTAACATTGTGACACGAGAATTTTATATAGATTGACAAACGTATCAAAACTCGGGAGTTAATACCACGTGAGAATTATACCACGGCGTGACGTATTGTGAATTTTAAAAGCGTCGTAACCTGGTCAATTTTGTGTTACGTCACAAAAGAAAAAAACGGGTCAAATATTTTTTGATCTAACTGATGGACTAACTAGACTTTTCATTGGACAAGCCCATTAAATCGCGTCTTCACAAAACGATTAAAACGAAGTTAACTTTGTTCTGGCTAAAGCCTCAAAGATAGAATCAGGGATCCAACAAACCTGTATCGGCTGATGGATGGAGAGGTCAGAAAGTCAGTTGGGATTGCCAATTTAGTGCTATGAATGAATACAGTAGGTATTTGCATATGAAAAGGCAATTTTATGCCCAAAGTTGAGAGCGTTTTTAATTGGGCCTCTCAGGTGTTTTTCAAACATTTCAGGTTTAGTCTATAAATCAAAAATAGTAAAGATAAGGAAGTTCTGGCAACCTATTGTAGTAGAGAAGTTCATGATTTCGAAATAAAACAATCATCCTTATTATTATAGCAAAATATTTATTCTAGATCTTATACTAACTACTCCTTATCTCTTATTATTCTTCCTTTTAGATTTGCCTGGCCTCTGAGCTTTACCAGGCTTAGCACCCTTCTTGCTATTGACCTTGAACGATTTAGTTTTGAAGTTAGTCGGTCTTTTCTGAGGAGCAGCTCCATTAAAACCTTCGAAATTGTTTGAAGACTCCCTTGTATTCAGTTTCCCGCCTTTCTTTTTGCCGCCAAAACCGAATTTCTTGTCTTTGGCCGCTCGTCTTTTATTGACTTTATTCTGTGGTCCTTTGCCATCTTTGCCTTTATTGTTGCTTCCCTTATTGTCATCTAGGAATCCCAAGTCTGATGATTTGCCTTTCCTTACCCGTTTCAATTGTTCCAACATTTCTTTTTTGTCTGCAGCTTGTTTTAGCCTTGCGTCGGTCTGAAATCAAGAAAGGATTTTGATAAGTAATAGAAAAGGATTTTTTTTTATTGTCTCATTCCCCACATTGGGTACCATAAAAGTGCATCTCCAAAAACTAAGTAACATCTAAATAATTCAGAGAGTTGCAAGAAATGTGAAAACGAAATTGCTTTCAGTCATCTATTAACCCCATTTATGGAACTGTTATTAACATAATAATTTCTATACTAGAAGTTATGAACTGAAATTATGTAACAAATTCTCATGCAGCAATATGATTGTTGTATATATTTTGTGATAACAACTCAACACAATTTCCAATCGTTTTGTAACCAAATCAAATCCATTTCATTTTAATGTTTGATTATGTACCTATGTGCATGATTTAATGACGACAGCGTCATGAGTAGCCGTAATGCACGTGTGTCGACATAATCAGAATAAATAAAATTCTTCCGTTACTGAGTGAACCGATAACGCACAGCCGAAACTATCGATTGCAGAAAGCTGAAATTTGTTATGTAGGTTCCTTGGGTAGTATAGGGGAGTACAAAGGAAAGATTTCCCGAAATTCCCACGGGAACGGGGAGAACGGGATATGCGCGTACGAAGTCGCGGACAAAAGCTAGTAGATTAAAAGTTTTCTGCATACAAAGACAACTAGCTGAGCCGCGCTACAAGTAGTCCCTAAGATTAAAGCAAACAAAGAAACTCTTCAGCTTTATTATACCGCGTGTATCTGACATCGACGCACAAACGATTTCCACGGGTCCAGGGCATGATTCTGGACACCCCAGTGTTGGAATTTTTCGTCGGTTCTTTTCTAATTTTTTTCAAGAGTACCACAAAGTATCAGCTCAGCTGAGCTGAAATCTATTTGTGGCTTTATTCAGATTGCTCTTTTTAGTGAAAGTAGTTAATTAATTATTTTTTTATTAAAAATCTCATTGGGTTAGGTCAGAATAACGATTATGAGCAGTCTAAAGTAAAAAAACCCTTGAAAAAAATAAAAAAAATGAGAAAAAAGCCGACGAAAAATTCTAAGTCTAGGGTGTCCAGAATCATGCCCCGGACCCATGGAAATCGTTTGTGCGTCGATGTCAGATACACGCGGTATTGATATAGATTAGGCTAGATTCCATCATCCACAAATTGCAAAACTATTTAGTCCGTCAGTTAGAGTATTGAAAAATAATGGACACGTATTTTTTGTTTTTGTAAATCCATGAATATTGACAAAGATAAAACGCATCAAAACCCGCGAGTGGGGGCTCGTGACGTCACGACTCAGTAAAAATTATGCGAAGGTGTGACGTATTGAGAATTTTAAAAGCGTCGTAACTTCGTCAATTTTGGTTCCCTTAACAAAAGAAAAAACACGGGTCAAATATTTTTTGATAATCTAACTGACGGACTAATTAGATTTTTTCAGGACACAAGCCCTTTCTGATCTCTGCAAGCAATAAAGAAACCAATGTGGGCCCGGTTCAATTAAAGGTTAGGAACCAGTGCTCTACACGGGTAGGTGTAGAGCACTGGTTCCTAAACGAACTGAAAATAAAATGAACTATAAAACGAACTGAAAATAAAATGAACAGCATCAATAATAAAATAAAATAAAATGAAGTGTGAACCTCACCTGTACTCGCTTGGCAATCTTCTTCTGATCCCTGAGCTGTCTCACTTTCTCAGTGCGAGCCTGTGCTGCCTGTTTCGCCATCAGGTTCTTGCGGACCTTTTGCATGTGATCATCTGACTTTGCCATCTCTGCAAAATAGTCGTCTGGTCTAGAAAAGAGTAAATAAATGTGTTAATAGGCTATCCTTAGTAATGGCAATAAGTTTTGGGAATACATTCATTGTGCGTACAGCTAAGGAGTGGAATTCCCTGCAAGAGTCTGTGTTTCCTGATAGCTACAACCTGGGAGTCTTTAAGTCAAGAGTGAATAGGTTACTTCTAGGCAAGCGTGCTCCACCTTAGACCGCATCATCGCTTAACATCAGGTGAGATAGCGGTCAAATGTACGCCTATGAATATTAAAAAAAAAAAGTAACAGTATAGATATCAAAGCGAAGGGATAGTGACAGCTTCATCATTTCAGCCAAAACTCTTCCACTGCCACATATACGCTTTCACCGAGTGTCGCTGCTCCGTGCCCAACGTCGCTACGAATTACGTTCAGGATTGATTGGGAAAATTTGCTTTTCTTTAATAACTTAGCAGATTCATGATATTAACCACACAACAATCTGTCAAATTTTCATCTTTATCGCTACGAATTACGTTCAGGATTGATTGGGAAAATTTGACAGTGATGGTAGTGTGATGTGCTTTCTGATTCTGCTAAAGTGGCCTTTTTAGACCACCCTGGTGAGACAGTGGTCAAATACCAGGATATAAATACTACCAACCACTTTTGTGCCCATACTTGATATTGTCTTCAGTAGAGAATGTTCGGACTCTATGTCTATGATCAAAGGTGATCCTTGGTCCAATCAAGGACCTACTTTATCCAACAGAACCGAAATGAGGCATCTAAGTCAGACAAAGAAATACCAAACTAAATATATCATACCTTCTGGTAGGTACTCCAAGTTCTTTCAGTTTCTTAATGCCTTCTATCACAGCAGCCTGTGCTTGTCTATGCAAGAGGTTCTCTCTCTTAAACTCATTGAGGACTGGATCTTGAGTTGGGTCATAATTCTGATGACCTTTGCTGTTCTCTTTAAGATTCCTGAAGAACAAATTGCATGTTTTATAATTAACTGGATGCCTGCATAACTTTATCTAGATCACATTATTGATTAATGCTCTGCTCCTATTTGTCATGATGTTATATAGCCTTCCTTGATAAAAGGGCCATCTAATGCTTGAACCACTCGATTTCAGAGGTAAATTCAGCAATGAGACATAATGGGCTATATAAAAAAAAATAAAAATAAAAATAACAGCTCGATAAATAGCACATAAGTACTTATACCCTTATTTATACAAAATGATGCAGTTGCTCTGAGTATTAGGGTCTCTAGCTGCCTTCATGGTATAATAGCAAGTAATATTATTGACACAAATATTTTTTTGAGTATACTATGTCAATTTGTGATGTAATAAGAAATGAAGCAACAGAGTCACTTGAAGAACATAATTATCTTAGTTTACCCTTAGGAGGGCGTATTCCGTCCACTAGCGCCGCCAATCGTTTTTTATTAATTGTGGTAAATCTATGACACGTAGATAAAAATTTGCTCTGTAGTGTTCTGAAGAAATTAATGTATTTATTATTTTTTGAGAGTTATGTTTTGTACTTTAGAACATAAATAGTTGCCAAAGTCGATATTTTTGCTAAGTGGCCACTTTTAGCAATAATTGCCGTTTTGGCTATTTAGCCATGAGTTATGTATTAAAAATAGCTCTCAAAAAATAATAGATACAGTTCTTCAGAACACTACATAGCGTTTTTTTATCTACGTGTCTATTTACCACAATTAATAAAAAACGATTGGCGGCGCTAGTGGACGGAATACACGCTCATAATTATCTGTCTTGAAGACAGCTGAATAAGGGTTGCATTAAAAGGCAGAAAGAAACTCGAAGTTGAACAGCTCTAAATACACTACTTTGCAATGTTATTAAATGATTTATGTGATAAACGAGGACTACATACTTTCTTCTCTGTGCTGTCTCCTGCATTTGTAAGGCTACGTCTGGTGCCATCGGTGCTACAGCAGTCACTAGATCTAAGGTCTCGATCCATGGTAATTTTAGCTGAATATCCTTCAGTTTCACTTTCAAATCAGCCACGTTATTTACATAATTCTTCTCAATCCTTTCTATTTCCTCATTAAGGCCAGGTTTAAGCAAGCCTTTGGCAAACGCTTCTTGCAACTACAACACAAAAATTAAGATAATTACACAAATTACTGAAAATATCCTATTGCCGGAGTCCGCATTGCCAATTCCAAAAAATACTTACTTCTTCATCTGAATCTACTTCGGAGTCTGTGTCATTTAATACAAAGTCACTCATTATGAATTAGTAGTGAAAAATGGGCACAATTATGTTCAATTAAATCTAACTCCAAAACAACATAACCTCTATTTGAAAACGTGTGCTTGACATTTACATTCCGTTTCTATATTATATGATTTATACGTCAGTGGTTTCTACCATTCTACTAAATTTAATAGTCTGTGGTTTTTCCCAAAGTTCCGTTCCCTGCGTTCCACCTTCCACCCATGAATATTTATCTATACCTTCATGGTTCCACCCTATGTGGTCTGTGGTTCCACCGTTCCACGAAGAGGCCGGATTTCGCCCACAGGGATCAAACATTTTCATTAGTTCCTATTTTAGTTCTTTAGTTTTCTAGTTCAGTTAAGTAATGTCTTACTCATAAAACGAATAAAATAAAAGCAAATAAATCAAGTACAGTAAATTATTTCATAATTGGCGTCGGGTAATATTAATGTCGTGCTAAAAAAAAACTACATTAGTTTATGTGAAGATATACAACCTTAGTATAGTATCGATGGTTGGTTGCTTAGCAATGTTTATTATATCAGTCTTGTCACTTGTATTATAAAATATTCCTTTTACATAATAAAACAAAGTTTTATTAAAACGTTTATTTCTGCATCTACGGCATCTATACAATTATAAGCTTTACGAATATAATAAAGCTTAACATGGTAGCAGAGCGAAAAATGTAAGATTAGAAGAAAAACGAAAAGGTAAAAATTCAAAATGTCAATAGTTAGAATTCAACCATTAGGAAAAGAAAACTATGATACATGGTGTATACATGCAAAAGCATATTTAATAAAAAATAAACTATGGGCATGTATAAACGAATACCCAAAGGTAGATGCATCAAAAAATGATATTGACGAAGACGAATTGGCTAAATCAGAGCTGATGTTGTTGATAGCGCCATCAGAATTAAAACAGATAAAAAATTGTAAATTTGCCAGAGATGTGTGGACGACTCTTGAATCCATCTATGCTAGTAAGGGTCCAGCCAGAAAGGCTACCCTACTTAAGCAACTAATTTTAGCTAAACTAGAAGAAGGTTCAGATACACGCGAGCATTTAAAGAAATTTATGGATACTGTGGATAAATTAAAAGATATGGATATTGATATCAACAGTGATCTGTTATCAATCATGATGCTCTATAGCCTTTCTTCGGAATACGAAAATTTCAGGACTGCAATTGAATCACAAGACTCGCTTCCAGACCCTGAAAAGCTAAAAATTAAAATTATAGAAGAGAGTGATGCTCGTCGTCGTGACATCCCTAGTACTAGCGTAAAGTATGATGCTGAAGAAAGTTTCTACACTTTTTGCAAGATTTGTAAAAAGAAAGGCCATGACTCGTCCAAATGCTGGTCTAAAAATAAGAATACAGGCAAGAAAAATTATAAGAAGTCCAAGAACAGCTATACCAAAAAGGACGATAAGGAAACAAACCTCTTCAGTAGCTACTTCATAAATGACAAAGCCCAAAAATGCTGGATACTTGACAGTGGATGTACGTCACTTATGACATTTTCGGAGGGTCGACTAATTCCCAAGTCTTCATTTCTTTCAATGATTCCATTTCATTTTTCATAGCCTCTAACCATTTGACCTTATCCTTGCTATTTATAGCATCATTAAAAGTTTGAGGTTCTGGTACATTATCCATATCCATGGCTGCCATAACATAATCCTCAAATATTTTAGGTCTGTCAATCTGTGATCTATCACGAAGATTGTATGACCTCCGTTCTTCTGGAACAAGAACAGATGCATCGACATCTATGTCGTTTTCATTTGGTTGATCAGCAGTTTCACTGCCGTCATTAATCCCGAGAGAGTCATAAAACAACTCGTTATTATTTTGCATAGGTACCTCGTTAGAGCTTGCAATAACATTATCTTGTACTGCTTGCTGTCTACTAGCATTTTCTTTTGTAGTACCTTTTACATATATTTCTGTTTCATCCAGATCACTGTCAGTCTCGTTTGATCGCTTGTGATCATTTAATTCTTGAAAAGGAACAGAAATCACATTTTTACCATCTTCGTAGAACATTTTCTTTAAAATTCGAACATCCTTGGAAACAAGAATGCATTTCTTCGATGGGACGTATATTCTAAACGCTTTTGAAACTTCCGAGTAACCAGCGAACATACCTGGAATTGCCTTTGAAGCAAATTTGTGATTATGTTTTCCTTTCTTTAGGATGAACGTTTTAGCACCAAATACATATAAATGATGTAACGCAGGGTTTTCTACCTACCCATCTTTCGAATGGTGTTTGGTTTTCAATACTCTGGTTAACGCTTCGGTTTGACAAGTAATTTGCAGTATAAACCGTTTCTGCCCATAAACACATAGGCGCTTTTGATTCCAACATCATGCATCTTGCTTTTTCTATAAGGGTTCTATTTTTCCTTTCAGCGATTCCATTTTGATGTGGAGTGTATGGTGCTGTCAATCTTCTTGCAATACCATTTTGCTTCAGAAATGAGTCAAACTTCAAATTTCTGTATTCCGTACCGTTATCGGTCTGTAGGCATTTAATTTTGTTTCCTGTGAAGTTCTCTGCTTCTACCTTGTAGTCTATGAATTTTTGTAATACTTCATTTTTATTTTTAATAAAGTATACTCGGCAGTATCTACTGTAGTCATCAATGAAACTTACGAAATACCTGTTGCCATTCAGTGAAGGTTGTTTAAGTGGTCCACAGACATCACTGTGTACGATCTCTAGACGCTGACTCGTACGTGAATTATTTTTGTCACTCTTCTTGCTAGGCACTCTGCTCAATTTCCCTTCTATGCATATTTCGCATTCACCTAAAGAACTATTACGGTTGAAGTCTAATCCAATCAGGCTTTCATTCTTTAAGGCGAGCTTCAAGTCCCTTTCGCTCATGTGTCCCATTTTACAGTGCCATTGTTTAATAGCATCTGACTCCACTTCTTTTGCTACGTCATTACTACATTCTGTAGCATTGGCTCTATGTCTGTCAACATTATTATTTTTTGTTTGGAGATAATATAGACCATCGTCTTCTCTCACTGCTTGCATTTGTACTCCTCGCTTGTGATCATTAATTATTGCCTTCTTCTTAGTAAATAGAACAGTGAGTCCTTTATCTGTCATTTTCCCAGCAGATAGAAGATTAGCACACAGGCTTGGTACATAAAGTGCATCAGTTATTTCAATTCTTCCTTCTTTAATTTCTATTTCTGCAGGCCCTAACCCTTTTATCTCTGCAGTTTTTTCCTTTGAAGCGAGTTTAAGGATTTTTGAAATTTTCTTCATTTCAATAAAAGGCTTATCCGAAAATGTCATATGTGACGTACATCCACTGTCAAGTATCCAGCATTTTTGGGCTTTGTCATTTATGAAGTAGCTACTGAAGAGGTTTGTAAACCATTGCCATGCAAATGGGTTTACAAAATAAAGAACAATCCAGATGGTACAATTGAGCGACATAAGGCCAGACTAGTAGTAAAAGGTTTTTCACAAAAACCTGGCGTTGATTATCAGAAGACTTTCAGTCCGGTAGCCCGCCTCAGTACTATAAGAGCTGTCTTAGGAATAGCTGCTCGAGAAAACTTGGTACTTCAACAGTTCGATGTATCGACTGCGTTTCTAAATGGGGCTGTAAAAGAGGAAATCTTTATGAAGCAGCCAGAGGGATTCAATGATGGCACTAAGAAAGTGTGCAAACTTAAACGCAGCCTCTACGGGCTGAAACAAGCTCCTCTATGCTGGAATGTCTGCATATCAGAGTATCTTATAAATTCAGGATTCAAGCAAAGCACAAAAGATCCTTGCCTTTACTTACGTGAACAAGTCTTAATTGCGCTTTACGTAGATGACGGTTTGGTGGCTTCAACTAGTGAAAGTGCTGGTAGGAAATTTATTGAAGAACTGAGAAATAGGTTTAAAATAACTACAAAACCGGCGTCTTATTTCCTTGGACTTGAAATTAATAAAACCAAAGATGGTTGTATTACCTTAAACCAAAGGTCTTATTCTAAGAAGATACTTGAAAAGTTTGGAATGACTAACTGTAAAGTCGCTGCAACGCCGGCAGTAAAAATTGGCATAGATGAAGAACGAGATGATGAATCAAATGATGAATCAAATTCATCATTTCCCTATCGTCAAGCTGTGGGTGCCCTAGCATACCTCATGGTCGCTACAAGGCCAGATATAAGCTACGCTGTGAGTGTTGCGTCAAGGCATCTAGAAACTCCTACTAGGTTTGATGTGATGAGAGTTAAGCGAATTTTTAGATATCTTAAGGGTACTATAGACAAAGGACTTGTCTTCGCGAAAAGCCGGGAGAAGAGACTGATATGTTTCAGTGATGCTGATTTTGGTGGTGACACAACAACTGGCCATTCGACGTCAGGGATGATTTTCCTATTCTCCGGTCCCATCATGTGGAAAAGCCAAAAACAACCAAGAGTAGCAATCTCTTCAACGGAGGCCGAACTCGTAGCCATGACAGAAACTGCGAGAGAATCCTTATGGCTAAAAGAACTCCTGGAAGAATTAACAGACCTGAACGAAAAACCGACAATTTACGTTGACAATGAGTCTGCTATAAGGTTGTCTGAGAACCCACCATATGAGTTCCATAGGAGAACAAAACATATCAAGATAAAACATTTCTTCATTCGAGAATGTATTCAGAATGGAGATTTCGCTGTCAAACAAGTCGCTACAGAATTGCAATTGGCAGACATGTTTACGAAGCCATTGTTTGGACCAAGACTGAACATGCTAAGCTGTAGAATTGGACTTCAAGATTTGTCGAAGCTCTAAAAGTATCGTGGATGTGAAGATATACAACCTTAGTATAGTATCGATGGTTGGTTGCTTAGCAATGTTTATTATATCAGTCTTGTCACTTGTATTATAAAATATTCCTTTTACATAATAAAACAAAGTTTTATTAAAACGTTTATTTCTGCATCTACGGCATCTATACAATTATAAGCTTTACGAATATAATAAAGCTTAACAGTTTACTTATATAAAACACCCTCATTCAGGTTTACCCAAAGCAACTAGCGAATACAAAGGATAAGATAAAACGTTCAATCAACTTGGGACCATTTCATCGCTAGATGATGCTAGTTTTTTTTTTAAGAAACACACTTGTTTTTAATTTTTTTTTGTAGACAAAACGGGGAAACTCTTGGCCCAAATCTCACCTGATGGAAAGTGATGATTAGGCCGAAGATGGAAGCGAGTTTCACCCGGAATCCTCTTACATAGAGGAACTGGCTATCATACCACCACTAAACCGAGCAAAAAATTTGCCCCCACTGGGAATCGAACCCGGGACCTCTGGGTCTGGATCACGAGACCACGGAGGCGGTTAGTGTCACCTGTTTTGCACCACCCGGGGAACACGTGTAGGTATTCGCTGAAGGGTATTCTCCTACGGACGCGGGTGACTCGGTCCCCAAAAACACACTCATAATGAAACAGCGACAGTTTCATAGACATAAGTAAGAGTGATTTTATAGATCAACTACAGTGCCGCCGAATCATGCGCCTGATATGATGAATGAATGATATATGATTCTGTTAAAGTGGACTTTAAAAGTGCATGATAGACGTACGAGTCAGTACGCGTACCTACTAATAGCTCGACGACCTTATTCTCTTGTGTGTCTCTAAGTACGCCTACATAAAAACCACCGAGTACTTACGTTCTTTGGCGATCCCACAGTTTTAAAATTTTGCTCATAGTTCTCCTCGACTTGCGGTTCTGTCAATGCCGCGAGCCACAAGCTACGAGCCATTACTTTGTTTTGTGATACGTCGAGTGCAAAAATTACTGATTTTCGTAGCTATTCACACTAATTATTGTTAACAGAATTCTTGAATGTTTCAGGAAAACGATTGTAACAGGTTCAGGAGTCGACCAAATATTATGTGCGGAAATTATAGCACTAAAGTCAACTGCTATTCAATGTGAAATTGCCGAAACACTGTTTCAATTACGTGACTGTTATTATTTGAAGAAATAGGAAAATCGAAGCTCTCTCTCGCTTTCTGCTCTGCTAGTTCTATCTCAGATTTACATAGCTTTTTTCTCACACGTTCTCGTTTCCATTCCAGAGTATGGAACGCACATACTTGCGCGTTATTCTGCAAGTGGCCCAGTTTAGATTCTACCGCAGCTACAGGAAGTCGAGACTCGGGATCCACTGCAATGATGCGATCGTAGCTCCTATTTTGACGTTTAGTGAATTCTTTATTCTTTACCACGCGGTTCATCGAAAGACTCACACTGATGCCATCAGTTTGTAAAGAGTACCCAAATTTTTTTGGATCCACATTGAGCCATGGACTCCACAGTTATTGCATATGATTTTCACTGTGCCCTCATACGCTAGTATTAATGGATTTGGGGGGCACTCGTCGTATCAATTCATACCACGGAAAGAAGTGAAGTGGAAGAAGTGTGGGTAATGTGCTTCAGGTTGTGGCTCGGTTGTGGAAACAAACGAAAATATTGTAAGTTTTCCTGAATCTTGAGCCATTAGGGTACAGTACCGTACACCACTACTTAGTACCCTTTACTGTGTCCACGTTAACAATGGAGCAAAACATTTAGTTGTTATCTGATGGTAGCGCCATTTTGAAAAATGCTGGGAATAACTGGGGATCATTTCGCTTCTCTTTAAAATAACGAGCGAGTCTCGAGTACACATGGGTGCTGATGTTGGTATGTAGCACCTTTTCATACTGCCATTTCTTGGACCACAAATGATGTCAATTTTCCATCGTACTTTCTAACACCAAAGGCGGTCTGGTATGCGGCTGTATCTGGACCCTTTCCCTTCATAGAGTATATAAAGAACAATGGCCAGATTACTATAGGAGCTGGACCACACTTTTATTTTTCATGTCCCAAAATAAGCTTCACATAGATTGGTTTGTTCTAATGTTGGAAACATCATCCCGTTTGAAAACCTTTTTTTAAATTGCCACATTTTTTTCTAAGAGCGTCGATTTATACTTTTGAGGTTTGAACCAAAAACTACCTTTTATCTGTTGAGTAGCCTAAAAGTGTACTTAGCGATAAGCAAAGAGGGTAATTAGCTATATCGTTTCTATTTGTAGCGATTTCTATTAAAGAATTTCAAAAAAAAATAAATGTGTCTGATCTGTAAAATAATCTGTCGAATGGGATGCGGATATGCGGATGCGTCATAGGATGCGTTATGATTGCCGGGCATAGAGGTAAGTTGCCGGGTGTCAATCAATGGCGCGGGTCGATGACCACAGATTTAGTAACTTGTCGATGACAAATGACGTTCCATTGTACGTAATTGAACAAATCGCTTTCACTTAATTTTCTTTTGTGACAAACATCCCATGCATAACAAATCAGTATAGTAGTGATTTGGTGCCTTTTTTTTTTTTTTTTAGGGATGGGAAATCATGCAATGACTCCTCCCGCTCTGGGTGTAGCGGGAGGGAGTGTCAGACTTCTACTGACTAAAACCCATCCATGTTCCTTCATTGCCCTTTGTGTTCCGGAGCCACGGTGTCTCTTGCGAATAATCCCGCGACTCCGGCAGGCGTCGGCCCTTTCGGGCCCCTCTGTGTTGCTGACTCTCTTTGAGGCGCGCGTGGAACACTAACGCGCCGTCGACACGGCCTGTCGTCACTAGACGGACGGACGGCGAGCCACCCATAGCTCGCCGTCCACAGGCCCGCGCCTACGGTGGCCGGAGGTCACCAGGTGGTGTCCCCCGACGCCCGCGGCGTCTACCACGGCGGCCGGGACGAGAGGGTCTCCTCTCCCTCTCCGCCACCTCCTTCGCTAGCATGACTGCTTCGCAGAAGGAGGCAACGGCGTCCCTTTCCGTCTCGCTCCGGACCATGGCTTGGACCAGGGCCGGACGCGAGAGGTCGCCGCCGATCGCCGTTTCTAGGACACGGCGGTGCGCCGCCCAAGCAGGGCACACCTGCACAGTGTGCTCTACCGTGTCCTCCGGTCGATCCTCGCAGTGGTGACACCCGGGCGTTTCCTCCCGCCTGACTCGGTGCAGGAACCTCCCGAAACAACCATGTCCGGTGAGGACCTGCGTCAGGCGGAAGGTGAGGACGCCGTGGCGCCTCTCGAGCCACTCCTCAAACAGGGGACTTATCGCCACTACTGTGGCGTGCCCTGGTGATATGGTGCCTAAATACTAATTAAATTGAATAATAGAAACTATTCAGAAACAATGGGGTAAAAAACTGCTCATTTCTCACACTAGATGTCGCTACTGTTGAGTGTTCCCTGTCAACTGTCATTATACGTAAAGTTGTTGTAAACAAGTGTAATATTTTTCTTATATTTTCTGAATATGACAATTTGTGCTGCTATTGATTGCAAAAATACAGGGATACATTTATTTCCTAAAGATGCCAAAAGAAGAAAACTGTGGGAAAACGCTGTTAGGAGAAAAAATTGGAAGCCTACAAAATGGTCGAGGCAAAATGGTCGAAAATTTGCTTTTTTGCCAGCTGTGGAAGCTTTTCTCTTATTTAACTCTTCTTTTAACTTAACTACACTCCAAGTCGCGTACATTTTAGCTATTTAATTCATAAACAAACTAAGACAAACAAGTCGCATACAAACAATATGGCGGTTGGTTAGGAATGGTTAGGAACACTCAACAGTGTCGCCACCTACATTATGTTTGTACTTTTTAACCCTTAAATTATGCACCCCTTGTGCACCCACGTCCTTAACGTCAGTGGTGCACCCACGGTGCACCTTTTTGCAATTATTTGAACCATAGACAATCAATGGCAATATTAAGTACTCCATTATTTTTTTTTAGTTTACTCATCGATTATTTCTTTTCAGGTAAAATCATTTTATACTCCTGAGAGTATGATAACAAATAATTTTGGAACCTTATGTTTTTTCCGTTCCCTCATATAAAAGCCCGAAATCCTAGTGAAAAATTAAATTAGTATTTCATCATGGGTGGTACCTGCAAGACGTGTGGGGTTCAGTACCCCCAGTTAAGCTGTTGGTCCCGGCTTTTGTCGTTTGTAGATCTTTGGCAGCCGCTCTACGTAAAATACTGGTATTCAGCTCAATCCAGCTTGCCTGGAAGCTAATCCCAATATAATTGAGAAACGACTAAGCATATGATGATGAAGTGGCATAGCAGAGTTTATCAAGGGAGTATTTCATTTAAAGACGCTAGAAATATAGCAGGTATTGCTGGTAACATCACGAAATGTTCAAGAAACTTTCAGAATTCCGATAAGTCGTTCGATTTTCCGTACTTCTTGCCCGAAAAAAAAAGGCAAGGAGGCATCGTCACCTTTTTTTTCCATTCGGGAAATAAACGAACGTATTCGCCCCGGTCTCCGAATCTGAATACCTTTTCAGGAAACCGTAAGTTTGCAACCAGCAATCGTTTTCTGAGTAGCAGAAAACAGTAAAAAAACTGTTTTTGGATTCCATAGACTACTTAGTAAGTCCTTATTTTAGAACGCATTCGTAAATAGAATCTTGTTGTCTATTATAAGGATGGATTAAAAAAAAAACTAGAAAATGTCTTTTAATTCTATCCATAAACAAAAAATACTGAACTGAATTACTTTTAATCTTAAAATACTATAATTACTCTTTATAGGGGATATTTATCTGTACAAAAAATTGTTTTATTTCATTATCACTAATTTCCGTTAAAAAAAGGGTTTTTCTATCGTTGATAAATAAATTTAAAACCGAGATCACTCATTTGACCGGAAGTACTCAGTAGTTCGACATGTTTCATGAAACCCCCGTTGTTTTGTATCAAGAAAATGCAATGGCCGCCATCTTCGAGTCTTGTGAATGTTTTGGTCGTAGTTACGAACTTTGAGGCCTATTTATTACGTGCTATGCAATTATTTGATGGAAATAGTTTCGCTACATCCTCGGTGTTGTAAATTCGTTCATATACAGGTCAGTACAAGTTTCCTTCAGTATTTTCTCGAAAAGTGTTTACATCTGGATTTCATACTGCCTAACTATTGTGATGTTGTCATTTTCTATAAATATTTAGTTTATTCCATTTATTAAACCGCAATTTCACATGATATCGCTACAAGTAAGTCATTATTATTTTATTGAGGTGATATAAATATACAAACCTCATTTTCGTATGTACTTAGATTTCTCATGTCTTTGTTACTAAGGGGATATATTGACGGTAAATAGTTAAATATTTCGATTAAATCAATAAACTACCGATATGTTCAGTTAAATTTCTCTTATTAGGATAGTGTTTACTTTTTTTGATGTTTATTACTGAGACAATTCAGTTTCCGTGCTACAATAATGGCGGCAGTGGATTAACCTATTCGTTTATTTTACGCATTTATTTCATTGCTGTAACGTTAATTATCGTTTATTCTAGTGTTTTTCTTTATATTTTCTCGTAGGGAACAAAATAAAGTGACTTTCAAATAGTTTTGTGGAACAATGACCTCGGCGGTCGCATCCTATTTGTGGACTAAAAATATTTTACCAAGAACATTATGGTGTACATCGCACGTACACCAGATCATTTTGAGGATATATGGGTAAAGGATAGATTTTCGGTTGCAGTCACATGAAATAAAATTTGGGGGCCGAGGTGCACTCCAAGGCGTCATCTCGGGTTTGACCCAAGATGATAGTATATACAGCATGTCTGCTACATCAGAATACGAATCTGCGGCCCGGCAAGTGAGTACAACGTATTTACTAACATAAAACTCACCACCAAGGTCCTTGATCAGTCCTGCTGATATGGACACTTAACCAGTCACTTAGCACTATATTTGTAAATATTATGATTTTGTTACCAATAACATCATGTTCCTACACTGCTATCCTACTTCCTTCGCCACTATTATGTCACACTATGTCTAAAATTCTGCTCACACCAACTTATAACCTTATAATTAATCACAGTGCACAAGGCTTGTTTCTAAGATAAATATATAAGTGAGAGGTGTGTGGTATTTTTATATTAATTGCTAAACTATTTGTGTTTAAAAATAGTCAGAATAATTATAGGTACTACAAGCTATCCATTTTCAGGACCTTGACACTAATAAATAAACATTTGAAAAGAAAGGTGTATTCATTGAAATCCTTATAGTATTAGTTTTACAGATTTTAGGTGAGTGATGTGAGATTGTTTTTAAATATATTTACCGAGGAAGTTATCATGAGATTTATGAATGAGGGCATTTGATGTGATTGTCATTCCATTATTCCTGTGGATAGCTTGCTGAATATGTTGACTGTGTACATGTTAATAAATTCATTGTTTGCTTTCACATACATTATTTATAAAGGAAAAGGTCTAGGGGTTTACTCTCCTGTTTAAACCTTGTTTTCAAGTAATAAAAGTGCAGTATCATAACTGCAATGTCTGAATAAAATCACAGTACTTAGAAAACAAGTCAACTGCAACACAGTTTGTTTGTATAATTTGAAATGTTTATTCATGTACATTATGCAGAAGTGTCACATTTAATTACAAATTCGAAATTATATGCATCGTCTGCATTAACTGAATTCCACAAAGATTAATTTGATTTGTATTTTGTTATAGGATTACGGGCCGACCGCCTCCAGTGAAAATGTTTACGAACATGTATTGGATCACAAATTAACGAATATGAATGTATCTAGTGTGAGAACTCCTGTATTGAGGGCCCTGCCCTTGTCTCCCACTGAAGGTGATCCTGAACCTGATTCCACACATCCTGAAAGTATCATTCAATCTGTGCACAAAGTAGACAAAGAAGTTGAATACCACATTGCTGAGAAACACTGTGATACAGATATGTCCGTGGACTCCCTCTCTGGCATTGTGAGGCTTGAAGAAGCCATAGATAATGTAGGGCGCATAGCGTACCCCATTTTACAAGAAACCGAAGATTCAAATGATGGCAATTATGTAGATAACTCCACAACCCTCATACCAGCACCACTAAGCACTATTGTTCAAAATGTCACTAAATTGCCTCAGAACTTTACAATTAATGTTGATGCAGCTGTTGGAAACATTACATCTATACAGAATGTACAAGATGTATCTGGGAACCAGACCTTATGGCTACCTACAATACTTGCTACTAGTGCTGCTACAAATGACCCTAAGATAGATGATGATCGGTCACAAGCCAGTGTGTCTCAAATCATTATCACCAGCGAGAGTTATGTCAATGACACAACACAAACAAGAAGAGCGAACATTGTAACAGAGACTAACTTTATGGGTCGACCCAAGACATCCAAAGTTCAGATTTTAAGTAACATATCTATTCCGAAGAATCCAAACTATAATCAGCAATACTTAACAGGGAAAGAAATGGCTCCAGTGTATGGTACACAAAATCATATTTACAAACTGAGCAATTCAGTCCTTTGCACTAAACCCCAGAAGAGCCAATCTCTGATTGGGTGCTCCACCTTGTCGCCAAATGTTGTGAACAATAGTCCTATCAAGAATGTGTCCTACAATCATACATTTACCAAAAGCACAAACTTAAATAAATCTTTGAATAAGGTAAACAATGGTGCTAATCTAAATGCTATGGTCGCTGCCTCCTCAGGCAACACACAATGCCATATTTTATCTCGTGTTGTCTCTGGACCAAATAAGATGTCTGTACATTCTGGAAGAAAGTCTGTCAATACTTTCAAGGGATCAAAGAGCTCTGGACAAGTGTCTAATCAGAAGAATCAGTCAAGGCCAATTAAAATAATACAACAGACTGGGTCAGCTAACAAGTCTGAGACGAAGTCTTGGCCTGTCGCCAGCGTCACATACAAGAGCCAGCAGCCAAACTATGGAGTTGTGGACTCTAATACATCGAAAATTATTCAGAAAGTCGGCAGTCCTACACATAAGAGCCAACCACTGGCTCTGTCAAAGTTCCCTCCTAAAGGGGAGCGTTTAGTATTACAGTCTCCATGTGGCCCTGTTTTGATTTCAACCGCTCCTATTAGTACAAGCTTACCAAAGGGCCCCCACTATGTACAATCAGGGTCTACTCCTAATTTACGTTATGTTCAGACATATGGGCCTGCAGATAATCCAATATCCACAGTATCTCAAGTGTCTGCGAACCAGCAACTGACTGCCCAGATACTGCAGTCACTATCACAACCCAAGTTGATGTTGCAACCCAGTCCAACTCCTATAAATCACATAACAACTCTACCACCTTCACTTGAGGAACCAGTGGAAGTCAAACCTGTGAATCAAAAAAGGATTGTTGTGTGAGTATCAAGAATGAAACATGTTCATTTATTAGTAATGAAGATTGTTCTATAAATATGTTACACTATATTTTGTAAATCATTGCAAAACTCAATTTTTGTTTTTTTTTTTGTTTCAGTGGCGACAAAACGACACTACTTACTGAAGACGACATAATCGGCATGGAGGAGAGACCAAACCTTTCAGAAGAACTAAGGAGGTATTCCTTCCAGCCCTTAGCCTTCGTGATGTTGGACCACACTTACTCCCAGCCAGCTCAGAAGCAGCCTACAGCCACGCCGCCCACGACGCCAGTGTCCACAGGCCCACCTCCCACCATCATTTCACCCACATTAACTACATCACCAATGAGTCCTTTAAAACGTAATTCACCTGTAATTATGTCCACTGCTTCTTACGAAATGCCTTTGACAGTGCCTACCAGTGTTATTGGAACACCAATACCTGCTTCTTCTATACAAATGGCGCCTATAACTTATAAGCCGCAGCCGCCTCCACCACCGGACGACGATGCTGCTTCTGTGATTTCGTCTATAGACGGAGACAGGAAAGCTGACAGAGGTGGAAGCGACACCGAAACTGCTCCAGAAGGTGAGGAAGAAGGCAAGACCCGATGCATCTGTGACTTCACACACGACGACGGTTACATGATATGTTGCGACCGCTGTGGCGAGTGGCAGCACGTCGACTGCATGGGCATCGACCGGGGTAACATCCCCGACGCGTACATGTGCGAGCTGTGCATGCCGCGGCCCATCGACCGACGCCACGCTCGGGCCATACAGATGAGGAAGAGGGAGGAACTCAGTGCTCTAGGTGCTTCAGATACCGACTCTTCTGAAAGCACTCGACCTCCTGGACAAAGAAGAAAGCGGTTACTAACCGTTACCACATATACTAACACCAGTGGCTCATGCGTAACTACTTACAACTCCAACGTCCCAGTGCTTCCACCATTGCCCCAACCATCATTAGCGTTACCCAAACGAGGACCAAAAAGACCGAAGAAAGCAGAAGTTGTACGGAAAGGCACCAAGAGAAAACTTTCAGAAAAACGAGTGAAACGCAAGAAAGAAATGTTGCTGAATAGAAGTAAATATAGCTCCTCATTGTCGAATACATCTCACTTCCAAGATTCTTACGAATTGGCTGTTACAAACCATTACAGTCCAGAGTTGAGGGCTAAGATAATGAAATACAGTAGTAAATTGGGCAATACTCCTAACATGTCGTATGCTATGAACGCGCATTTATGTACCACTGTGCCCCACGCTGGTGGAAAAATTCTGATCGCAACAAAGGACTTGAAAGAAAACACGCCAGTAATCGAATTACGTGGCAAGTACATGTTGTCCAACCAGCACAGGCCACAACTACAAAACTCTGCCAGAGCAGGAAGCCAAAAGCCTGGACCGTTCGTCTTCTTCTACAGACTACCGAAAGACAACACGCAAATATGTATAGACACGAGAACGTATGGGAACGAAGCGAGGTTTGTTCGAAGATCGTGTAAACCGAATGCCGAATTACAACATTGTATTGTAAAAGGCACATTACATGTTTATTTGGTGAGCATTGGCGTTGTCCAGTCTAACACTGAAATAACTGTGGGCCACGATGCTGATGGAAGCAAACAGCCGTGCGCTTGCGGTAACCCGAAGCACTGCAAAGTGAACGGCCTCACCACGTTAGCTTCGAGAAAAAGTGTAGACTACCCGCCGAGGGAAAAGAGGAGTAGGAACAGATGCTTCAGTTCCTCATCTCCAGTGTCCCCACCATTGGCTCCTCCCGTCACCACACCAGTCAAAGAATTCGCGTCACAAATTGTTGCAATTAAATCTGAAAAGAAATCGCCACTACAGATAAAACACGAGTATCCGCCGCTGTCACCTGTCAAAACAGCTGTGATGGCCTTGAACTTTGATGAACCGCCTCAACCAGAACCAATAGAAGATATAAAACCTGAAATCGATCTGACAGCCAAAGAAGAAATGAAGCCTGAAGAAATAGATGAACCAGATTATTGTCCAGAAGAACCTATTGAAGAAAAATTCGAAGAAGTAAAACATGAGCTTATACCACTTCCAGCTTTTGAGGAACCAAAGCTTATAGACATACCTAAACCAGAAGTAAAGGAGATAAAGGAAATAAAACAAGAGAAAGAGCCTGAGTATTCTGATGAGGAGAAACCGGAGAAAGTTGCTGTTGAAGAGAAGAAACCCAAGGAGGAACCGAAAATAGAAGAAGACAGACCCGTGACTAGAGAGTTCATGGCCAAGTCAGCGTGCCACGATAGATCATCGAGATCCAGTCGAACGACTTGCGTGAACCAAGACTCATTGGATGATAAAACAGATGATTCTCAAGACAAATTACCGAATAATAACAAAGAGAAAGAAAAGAGGAAAATGGTTAGTTCAAAAAACACAAGTGAAACTCAACCTCCTAGCCTTGGGACCAGACAAAACTCTAAACCTGTATCTAAATTACAGACGCGCGAGGAACGTAAGATGGAAGCTATTATGAAGGCGTTTGAACGCATGGAAAAAGCTGAACAGCGCAAACAGGAAGTCAAAGAAAGGCAAAAGAGACGAGAGTCTGATCCTCACCCGAATGCTAATGATAAGGATGATGACGAAGAAGTTCATAACACTTCGAAAAAGAGGAAAAAGTAAGTTCATATTCTCCATAGTTACATTTTCCACTTGCTGTAATTACCACCTTGAAAACTTTTTTAATAATTGGCAAGATTCCAATTTTAAACAACTAATAGGAGGTAAATGTACTGGGATTTCTTTCTGTATTCAATAAAAGAAAAAGAAAACTTGCAGGTGCTTGATAAAAAATCAGTAGATTGAAACTTGATTAGAGTAAATTAGCACTAAAGTTTCTTGCTTTATGATATAATTTTACTGTAGATAATTATTTAATAACATAAAATTGTTGCTATTATTACATATTTGCTATAATGATACGTACATTCTCTAAGCTTGATAGTCAACATAGCCCTCTAGATTTACTAATGTATTTAATTTTAATAATTTTCTCATATGAGGCAAATCTCGCGAAAGGAGATTGGGCATTTATAGTTTCACTTTTTGACGCGTAAAGGCCATTTGAGTTAATGTATAATTCATATTATTAATATTATCGATTTTTGACTTAAATTCATTGAAATAATTTGTGGGGTTTCTATTTTCATTTTAATTAGTATTTAATACGATAAAATTTCATTTCTTCCATTATAGTGAAGCGACTCCTTTTTCAATTATAATCGATCGATTGAACATTAACATAAGTCGTGGAACAACAAAACAATCTACATTTGAAACTAAAAATATTAAAAGTTGCCATTATTATTATTCTTTAATAATATTACTATTTTTTCGTTAAAAAGCAATTTCTAGACAAAAATAAAACAATTAAGTTAAAATAGATAATGTTACGACGCCGTAGTCTATTGTTGTGTCACAACACTATTCGATGAAATGTCAAACAAATTGGTATTTTCTGTTTACCGTGTTAACTGCCGGTAAACCGAGAAAATTGTTTTCAGCTTTTCTCTGCTAACAAACATAAATTCGTGTCGAGATGAGTTTTAGGATTCCTCCACGTCTATCTACTCCATCGAGCAATTTGACTCTTTTTGTGCGTGTGCTGCGAAGTGAATTATTATTGTTAGAACATTTTCACGTCCACGGTGATTTGTTCTGTGAAAACATGTTGCGCTGTATGAATTGTTCTCTTTTATTAGCACACCCGCTGCCTAGACGCCAAATCAGTGAAGCAACGGATTCCATGGTAAAAATCTTACGTACATGGATTTCTCCTACCGTTTTTCTGAGAAGATTTCTAGATCAATGTTTTTAAATATAATAAATAATGATGAACATAGGTAAAACTCAATTAATGTGTACCAAAATAATGCAAAATATTTGCCAGTTAATAGGGTTTCAAAACGAATTGTTTTGAGTTATGTAACATAACCTCAATAGGTACCTACTCAACTTATGTTTTTCTTCAGAAACCCCACAACATTTAATCTTGAATTTAACCTTGTATTAAAGTATAACACAACCCTTTTTTTGTGTCTAATTTTCATTACTTTACTGTGTCAAAAGTTGCGCAACCAAGTGCCATAGTACCTTGCTCAATTTCCTTTTCTAGGCTATTCTAACTTATCAAACCTGTCAATACTTAATATACTAGTTGATGCATTTTATACATCATGCATATCACCATACTAGCAACAAAAAAGTAAATACTAGAATTTTCTAGAATCCTGACTCACAAACCTGCATTTTTTGCATTAAAATGTTGAAATACTTATGTTAAATTGTGTATTAGGCGCAAGGGTCGCGCGCGTACGACATCGCAGTCGAACCGGCGTCGCCTGAACTCTGCTGACAGTGATATGGTGACGTCAGGAGATGAAGCGACGCCCACGCCGGTGACGCCGCCGCGGGCTGCCCCAGTGCGCAGAGACAGTGCTCTACCACCGCCTAGCCAGGACCATGACAGGTCCAATGATGTGCCGCATGAGGTCTGTCGACAGGTATGTAGCGTCTCTTGCTCCTTGTTATGTTACAAGGTTTGGTCTCCGAATGCCAAATCCATATTTGATTAAATGGCACAGTTCCACCAATTAAGAGAACCAAAATTTGTGAAATAGTTGGTCTACATCAAACTTTGTTTTCAGGAACTGGGGTTGAGCTCTGCCTGTCTATTAGTTGAAGCAGCTGTTGGATCAGTAGAATCCGCCTTCAAATTACCAAAAACAAAGAAAACAATGGCAACAGAATGGATAGGGAGGTCGCCTGAAAGGACGCCATCGCCTTATAGGTCCCCTTACAGACCTACCTTAGTGTCCGCGCCATCCCTAGAGAGCTTGGTCAGAGTCGCGTCCACGATGATAGGAGATTTAAGTGGAGCACATGATTTAGATCATGAAGATGATTCTAGAGCATCTCCCCCTAGAACTCCTGGGAGAGATCGAAATAAGCCTCCGAAGAAAGCTAAGCGAATAACGAGAAGTACACCACCCGAGGTACCTGAGGTGGTGCAGCCAATTATCCCGCAACACAGTGCCAAGAAGAGATGGTTGCGTCAGGCCATAAGCGAGGAGAGCGACTCGCCTGTAGCAGGTTTGTATTCAAATCTTAATTGAAAAACTAGTTAATATTTGAACATTGTATTACTATTTTGAATTTTAGATGTGTTTGTTTCAGAATCGCCCCCCAACGAAATGGTGACACCATTGAAGAAGAGGCGGTTAGCGAGAGAATCGCTATCTTGCGAACAGAACACTATTGTGCCTGTAAGTTGCTTTGCAATTGTCTTCTAGAGATTATTGTCAGTAAAGTTACTAACCCAAAAACTTTATTTACGCAGTGTAATGACGAAACTTCGCCTATTTTAACGTCAGAAGACTCGCCGGTCAAAGATGACAAACAAGCATTGACAAGGCAATATAAAGTGAGAAATATTATGGATAGTATTTACGGTAGGGATAGAACTCGTTCGGACAGCGGGCAGGGCTCCGACGACCAGTGCAATATAGACAGTGATGTGTTAAACATGAATATTAAGGGCCCTCATGACAGTGAAAATATTAGGAGGATAATAGGAGTACCGACACCTGAAGAGGAACTTCCGCCTGAAATACCTATACCAGAAGACATCAAAACTAATAATAATAATGTGGAAATTGATGAAAGTAATTACAACAAAGTGGTGCCAATGGAAATAGATACTACAATACCTGCGCAGCCTAAAATACAGGAGTCAGTTGACAGTAATTTAGATGTGAAAGGAATTGAGAGCCCAAACGATAAACTGAACAGCTGCCAGTCAGCTGACACGAGTGGGAACTCATCGCCGCAGCGAGATGAGATGGACGACATACAGAAGAAAATACACTCATTCCACACAGAAAACATACAAATACTAAAGAGCAGAAATAAAAAACCTAAAGAGAAACGCAAGAAAGTGAATTTAAACTTTGATCTTAACATGGTTGACGATCAGATCAGTGTTCAGTTGAGGACTGAAAACGACACGTCAAAACCAATAGATATCAACGGTGACATTCACGACGACATAAACGACGTTCATGGTGACGTCAAAGTTCATGTTTCTCCTGAAAACATACCTCTGCCGCCCGTCGAGTCAATACCTTTGCCCAATCCAGAAAACATACCGCTGCCCGAAGAGCCGAGTCCCATTCCCGTAATACCGCCGCCAGAAACGATACCCCTGCCCCAAGAACCCATGAAGCCAGTGAAGACAACGTGTCCTGCTTCGCCCGTAGTACTAGAAAAGCCTGAAAAAATTGACAAGCCCTTCTCAATAGACAGGCCGTCTGTGTTAGAGAACTCAACTCTACCATTCTCGTCGCGTTTTAGTTCAACGGGACTGTTCTCCGGTATCTTCAGCAACATGTCTCAATCATTCAACATGGACAGGGACAGTTCAATAAACGAGAACGTACCAAATATGTCTATTATAAAGAGTGCAATAGATAGGACTACAAGTTTAGATAGTAGTTTGTTTGACAAGGACAGTATTACGCCTGTGGACGAACTCAAGAGTGTCCAGGAGATATTAACGCGAGTGAACAATATGGACTCAAATAACAGTGTGATATTATCGGGGGTGCTGAGCAGTACGAGTAAAGCGGGCTTGTTGGCGCCGTCGCCGAAGCCGCTCGCCAAGCCTTACTGCCCGCGGACCAACGACCCTAGACTGAACCCTCCGCCTGTAGAAAAACCTAAACCAGTAAGAAGGAAGGTGAGTTCTCTTTTAATCATATATCTATATTTATTTCACAGATTTAAAACCACTCTCAAACTGGTCCAATCACTAGATTGGGCAAAGGCTCCTGTTTGCCTATCACTAATATAGACCAGACTGCCAAGGATTATTTGATATTTTCAAAAATCGCTCTGCGCGATTAATTGTTTCCATCACTAGAACCGAAAGCCGTGAATGAATTTTTATTTTACCTACCTACCTACAAATTAAATGGATAAAACTGTTGTGTCAGAGCACTTAAAACCAGATCAAGGTCACAGATTAGATAATAGTAAAAATTGATGTCCACGTGATATTCGTGCTAACGAGGACTTTTCTATGTAGTCTACATTCAATGTGTTTGTATACAGAGAAATTATATAATTCATATCTAGTTATTTACTTATTTTAATCGTTGTTATCTGCAGTAAAAGTTAGAGGTTAGACTTTCGGTTGATCGGCGTATCCGAACTCAATTTATCTACACCACAGAGTACACATAATATAGAATCTCCACTCTAGCCAAGTGACAATCTCAAGTGTTTCAAAACAGTGCATCGACCGATATGGCGACGGATGTTATTCTAACGCTAGAGCGCAGCTATCGGGCTCGACGGAGATTCGAAACTTCGCGATGAACCGATGTTAGAATTATGCTGGTCATACTATTAGAATTATTTTTAAAGGCTGGTAAGTTTTTTATTTGGAACTTAGCCAGGATTTCGTGATTGGCGTTCCGGTTTACATCTGGAGTGTACCAGAATAAATAAAGAATACAACATTTTTTAGCCAGCATTTTGCAGCAATGCATCTACAGAAAATTATATTATGTACTGTGGGAGGAATAATAATTCAATTCGATATGGTAATGGTTAGTCATAGACCAATGCAGAAAATCCCAATAGAACTGTTGCATCGGGATTTGTCATCATCATCTGCCTAGCCTTTTCCCCAACTATACTGGGATTGGCTTCCAGTCAAACCGGATTCAGCTGATTACCAGTGTTTTACGTGGAGCGGGATTTGTATTGGGTTTAATTCTCTGTCTTCCGATCTGTTGGACTTACCCTGTACTGTACTACTATAAGACTACCGCTTAATTACCATGCGGGAGTGAGAACCCTCCCGCGCATGTGGCTTCATTGAATACCATTTAAGTTTAAAGTGTAGACCTGTAAAATACAGGCAAATTGTAAGATGGTATATCATGTGCAGCTCTCTATAACGGAGTACCGCAAGCGGCACAAAGGCGGCTGCCTGGAGGAGGGGGCGGGCTCGTCGTCGGAGGCGGGCGAGGCGGGGTCGGGGGGCGAGGCAGCGCCCGAGTGGTCTAGCGAGTCGTCGGGCGCAGCGTCGCTGTCGCCGCAGCGCCTGGACCTGGCCGCGCAGGCCGCCGCCGACGAGCTCGAGCAGCGCCTGCACCGGGAACTCGCCGCCTCGCAAACACCTAAAGGTGAGACACTTCATGCATTCCTAACTTCAGACCAGTCCCAAAAAATACAGGCAGAAGTCTCCAAGATAGGTAGCAAAGCTGAGTGTAAGTACCCGAGCTGCGCATCTTCTGCCAGGGTTGCGGAAACTTTCGGAAGAGTTACCGCGGCTCTAGAACGCAAAAGGAGCATTCGAAGCAACAAGGATTTGGTCAGTAAGAGTCTAACAGTCCCTTCCGTTCCGCCCAGAGCGGGAACCATTTGATGGTTTCCCGGACCTGAAAAAACTGAGCGAGCATTGACCCATTTGTACTTTTAAGAAGATTACTATAAAATTTCACTTTTTGAGGATAAAACTGACCGCAAAAAAGTAATTCAACGCATGAATGAAAATAAAGATTCTTTACAATTTATTATAATAATTATAATCAAGTGAATAAAAGTCACAATATAATTATGGAACTACATCATCGCATTGTCGACAATTATAGAGTCAAGTGGAGCACGCTCGCTAGCAATTGATTCAATTGCTTGATTCGCCCGCGCACCGGTTACGTGCTGCCATAGACGATTAGCGTTGTGTACTCGTGTGCCTTGTTACGCTTCCCTCGTGAATACGCTTTCGAAAGGAAATGTGGACCGTCGGACACAGAAGTGTATGAGATATTTGGGTTTAGATAGAGGGCTGTCAAAATGTTACAAGTCAAAGTTGGGCGATTCAGTATGAAGATTTGGCCCGAAAGTTTTTGATGTCATAGGGAGACTTGAGCATTCTGGCGAATGTTTTGTGTTTATAACAAACAGCAGTTTTTGAGCGAGCTTTCGAAGGACCGACGACACTAAATTTGCTTCGAGCATTTTGCCGAGCCGAGCAATTTTGTCATTGTTGTTTGACATCTTCGGGAAGCATACACTTTTTATGAGCATTCACTACAGCGTTTGCTAGAATGTTCGTGATAATCTTCGTAGCATGTTTGGCTGTATGCTCGACTGTTCGTTGTTCAGTTCGACAAAGGGAAACGCCCATTTAAGGCCAAGTTTCGCCCATCTATGTAAAAATGACTAAAAAGATACTAATTTAGTAACTTAAATATTGCTATTATCAGTTTGTAATGAAAACACCGGAATCAAAAGCCGATTTTTATAAGACACTCAATCGTTCATTGCATTATGTAGGTAGATAATGGTGGCTATTCCTGTCAGTGTCAAAGTAGGGATTGCAATTCTTAATTTCACAAAATGGCGATTCACTAAATACCGGTTACCAAAGTCGGTAGGTATATGGCAAATATTTTTTTTTAAATGTTTACATAATTTATTTTATTTCTTATGGGATAAACAAAAATGTTTATCAATATATGGACTTCTATATACGATTTATACGATCCATTGAAGCAATGCCGCGTTTCCGGTTATCCGCAAGAATATCGATTTGTCCATAAACCGATCTCACAGCTACATCCCTAAATGTCAATAATTGATTGACATTGAAAAATCACAGTTCGTTATTTTGGTGCTGTTTTAAAGCGATTTGTGTTTTTTCTTGCGTTTTACATCGGATATTTTGACGACTTTGCTTACGATTATGGACCCTGAAACCGCTCCTGATGACGACCTTGGCTTTACATTGGATTCAGTACCCGCTTCTCACGACGACACCGGCTTGCCAATGGATACCATACCTGTTTCTCACGAAAGACCACTAACATGGAACCTGATTTACATGAACGTTTCCCACGGAGCGATCTCTGTTGCAATTGTGGTGTAAATACACGAAGACTTAAGAGATTGACCGTAACCAATGTGGAGGTGCGATCTATAATTCAGCAATGGATTGCACCACTACTAGTAAGTTATTTACCTATTTACTTTCTGTAAGAACATAACATAAATAATAAGTTGGTAAAGTCACCAACATCGTTTTATTAGTCCTTCATCGTTTCGTTTATATTTGTGATTTATGAAGTCCCACCGAGTTCTATGTTAAAAATAGCGTTTGTTTCCTTATCTATGATGTCAATCCTAATGCCTATCATTTATTTCTTCCATGGGCACAACTTGGCCAAAACTTCCTAAGCAAATGGGCATTTCCCTTTAAAATCGGCGAATGCTCGGCTGTTCTGTTACAAGGGAATGTTCAAGTCTTATCAGGACCTTAATGTAAAAAGTTAATTACTACCATAATATGACTTCCCATATGTGTCCTAATATGTGACGATGGAATTAAATTAAGTGAATTAGCAAAGAGGCTGCTCTTTTGTACTTCCAACGGGTATCATCAATCAGTTTGCTAATCATACTGTTATTATTATTACGGTACTCAATGGTCGTTACGAACCATTAATTATAGCAAGCTATAAAGAGGCCTATGTCTACTATGGCGGTACAGTTTTCTCCATCATCAGTAAACTATTCCACTGGCTAGTTTATAATGAACTGTAAGTACATAACTAGTCCATGCAATATAAGTTATGAATATTTTTGTGACAAAAACTGTTATTCAGATATGCAGCTGCATCTAAAAATTGAAGCATTTTAGTGCTTTCTACCTAGTACCTTGCCATAAATTCAGTAATAATTCCCAAATGGATCATTGGTTTATGATGCAGGTATACCTATATGCTGGAAACATACTCGTGTTGGTTGCGACTGCGTTATGCAACAATCGACCCCAGTTTATCGATGTTTCCAATGTTTTTGTGTTAAATTCATTTGATAACGGCGTTTCATACTAACAGTGCTGTTGTTATGTCAAGTATTTCCATAGCAACTTTACGCGTGTCAGCCTTATCTATATTATATGCTCGTGTATATTGGAAAGTAGCAATCTGAAGTGGTATTTGCTGTAGTTCTGCAGTTGCAATCATAAGCTGTGAAAAATGCGAGAAGAGGATGTATTCAAAAGCGTTTTGTTTGCGCCATAGTGTATAGGAGGCTTACTAGGGTTAGAGTGCTTGTTTGTGGGCTTTATTCCGCTGTGTAAAGGCAAAAAGAAGCTGGCTGTATAATTAAAATTGTTATTTACAAGGCCGAATGATCCGCACCAATAAGTTCGGCAAAATTAGAGAGGCCCTTTAAAACTTATTTAAAAATATTATTTTGGACTCTATACTATAAAAAATATATCTTAATGATTCACATAAAATAGTACATCAACTCAAGTCAAGCATCTCAATAAAACTAACGCAAGCTCTGTATAAATGATTAAGACAAAGCAATTACGTTAGTGGCGTATATACGAGCGAGGAGCTCAGCTATAAAGACTAAAATCATTACCGCTCCGACCTTGACTACCGAGTGTAAACACAATACTGCGCCGCACAGAATTCTAACCAATATTCATACGCTGTTTTTTTATTTCACGCCTACATGCCAGCGCGCTGAGATAATCCGAACCTATATTATATCTACTTGTATAATTTACAGCATCTTATTGCACTTACTTGATAATCATTATGGCGGCGGAAAATTGGTTCGTAAAGTGCACCAGCACATTATTTTTAGCCCACGATCGCGGTAAACGTGACTAACTTAGAATGGGGTTACTGTTTTCGTTTTTAGTAATTTTAGAACGTTTCAACTTTGGTTTAGTGGAATATTATGTTGTGATGTAAATGTTGCCTGTAATTAATCTACTAATGACGAAATCTTAGGAATATTTTACTGACTTCTGACTTCTGAGCTACATATCGTGCCATAAAATATTGTGACTGCGAGCTACTATGGGCCTCCTCATCGCTACAATGTACGAGCGTATATTATATACCCTATCTACGCAGTAAGCTTGATTCGTGATCGCATTATGGATTATTATCATAAATCGAATGTCGAATTTTTCAATAGTAGTCAGAGCCCACGCGTTTCCCATTAAGTTATTTTATTTCGACATACAGAAATCTTGTGTGTCCTCCAAAAATAGAATTGTTATGATAATATCCAATACATTATAATTTTACCTTTTGTTTAAAACATATTGTTGTTTGCGCAGGTGTGTTCGACGCCCAGCCGACAGCCTCGGAGCGCCAACGGGAGAACCTCAGCTCGCGGTTACGACGGGAGTTTGGTCTTGCCTTACCTGACGACGAAGAGGCCAGACCACCTACCGAAAACACCGGTATGTCTACTTGTAGACATAACAACATTATGGGACATGGTGCTGGCAGTCTGACCCAACACGTTTCTGCAGTCCCAGTGGGACCCGATAGATCAACCCTTGCGGCACCAGCTCCTGCCCCCCCATCAAACTGTCATGAAGACCCTTGGGGACAAAATGTAAAAACCTTAGAGCAAATGGGACACCCTGTTGATAACCAATGGAATAACAATATGTATAGTACAGCTTATGGGTATAAAACAGGTGTAAAAGGGCTAAAGTGGGGAAGAAGGGGTGTATGAATTCAATAATAAAATGTAATCATTAGGAACAGTAGGTTTAGGTGATAGCCAGATCTTGCAACATGTTAAAAATTTATGACAAAGAGCTTGCTTGTAGAAAGAAGTATTTGGTTTGTGTAATCATACTAACTGTAGTTAAATTTTTTATGGTATGTTACTATTCATATAGAAATTATGAAATCACTAAACAGATTAATTTTGTACATAATTCCTAGAGATATTATGATGGCATGTTCAATAAACTTTGTTTCCCAAGTATAGTGTTGTCATTTCTAACCGCTGCTATGCTTTGTCCGGCAGATGGCGCGGGCGCTGCGAAGCAGGGCGACAGGTAGTCTGCTGTGGTGGCTCACAGCGACACATTATTTTTGTAAATCTCAGACGGACTCACACCCGTCGCCTGTATTATATAATAATTAGCATAAAGGAACTTTTCTATGAGTGTACGTTAGGTGCGACGCCGCATATTGTATATTTCCGTTACACTTCTACGTTTTTATTTTCCACGGTTTTTCTGCAAGTACAAATTGTTTTTATTTCCCTTTGTACATATTGTATATACGAGAGTTAAGATAATATAGGGAACCTACTCGGTAAAGTATATATGTATAATGGTATGAAAGATTTTTATATATGTACAATGTTTATGTATCTTATTGATATATTTATTTATTATCGATTAATTCGATAGTGCGTTTAGGGAACGAAGGCTAGGAATTTTATACGCATAATTTTTAAGTAAATTATAGTTGTTTTTATTATTTGTTTTTTCTAGCATACATAGGGGGTCCGAGGGCTCGTCCTTTTTGTAGGTCTCTTGTTAGTGTTAGAGGTTCCACGTGTACTTTAGAGTCGTTTCAATACAGATACGCATTGTCGCATTAGCCATTTATAGAGGTTAAATCTATGTTATATTTTAAGTGGAGCGTATTGTGCAAAGATTTTTTCTTTGGTCCATCATCACAAGGACGAATGTTGAGGCAGCTGGGTAATAGTGTTCTGAAACCTCGTCCACGACACCGCTCTACAGATCGCATCTGCAGAGTTCGAAAGTGAATATTTATTGGTTATGTTTCAAGTATTATACGTGAGCTGAATTGTTCATAATAAAATATAGATTGTTTTAATTGCGATTTGTAAAGCGGTGTTGTGAATGACTTAGTTTAGTGTGGCTTTTGCATCCAAATTGGATAAACGAGGTGGTGAATATTGACTGAATATGAATTGCAATCACATTAGTACTAATAAAATAACAAATAAAATACCTGTTTGGTTTGACACAACAAATAATTAATGCAGATTCTAAAGCACTAATTACTTGTTAGTATTTCGTGCGATTTGTTAATGAGTTAATTATTTGTACTTGAATTTGCAATGTGTTACAAATCAACGTCTGTAAAGGGTTCTCATAAGATATGTACTGTGTACATTGTTGGACTCTGTAGGTTGCATTAGCGTGGTCGTTGAGTATCGATGTATATTCGAGATGGTTGTTATTTTTCCGTGGTTTGTAACACATTGTCTATGCAGCATAATGTTAACAAATGTAAAGTTGTTACTTAATATACATTTTTAAACTCTGCACTTTAGAGCTTTACAGCTCTCAAACTTACATTATTTTGTAAGAGCTAAACTGCAGAGTTCAAAATGAATTTAACATTCTGCCATTCTATTCTGTAATTAAAGTTGTTTATAATAATTACAGTAACCTATATAAAGCTGAATGTTATGTATATTTGCAATTGTTAATATATTGCCGACTGTAAATACTTCAATAATAACAACGAATCAATATTGTGAATAACCTCGGGCTAAAATAGTGTTGTATCACCGAAGCACCCAGTGATCTAAGGAAGCTATATGCAGGCACTTGCAAAATATTCTGTTTGTTATATTAAGGTAGACTTCCGTAGGGATTCTTAGTTTTAGTTTACAGCTCTACTTATAATATAAGCGACATTTGCACTGAGAGGCGACGGAGGGCCATTTCCGAAGTTGCGGTCAAATATTCGCAGTGCGATTGTTGCCTTAAAGCAAGCGGTATTACACATTATGTAGTCTAATTCATTACAAAATAATATCTTCTAGTGTTTTAATGCTCGGTGAGTATTAAACAAGTGTTGCGTGTTAAATTTGTAGTTGATGTCCAATGATGCGCTTCAGTGAATAATTTTTTCTTCCATTATTTTTCGTCTGTGACTTAGATCGCAATAATTAGCTTCTATGCATTTATGCAATAATTCTTTCGAAATGGAACTTATTTTTAAAGTTCTTTAAAATAAAATTTTGTGTCTTATCTTTTCTTTTGAATAAAAGGCGCTGATGTTTTGATAGTGGGCAACTATTCGACCGTTGTCTTTATTATTGGTGGAATATGTCCCAGTTTTTTAGGTAAATGGATCTGTGGATATTGTTGCAATTTAGAGTAAATCTATGTAGTTAAACTACGTTTTTGCCCAGTGTCTGACGTTTCATCCAAATTATTGCTCAAATTTTCAAACATGGGTTCCAGAAAATTGGTGTTTTATTTGGAACCCCCTTTGTAATAAGATTGTGTGCTTTTTGAGGTCTGTAAATGTGAAGTTCTGGCAACATTCACTGTTTATTTAATACGAGTCAATTACAGTATCGATCTTCATTTTTTATTCCTTTCCTTCCTTCTTTCTTGTAATGCAGTTTTGATGATCATTTATTTCAAAGATATGTTTTTTATTTCTTATTAAATCCAAGTGAGCTGTGTGGCTAATAAGTACATATCGAAGAGTCGTCTCAATTAACTTGTTGTATGTTGTCTTGGTTTCCTATTTCGTGCAGCCATTGAACGTTTCTATGTAGTTGCATTAAGCTTCGCTTACCCGCAAGTGCGGGACGTCACTGAGCTACTACTTAAAAATTTAAGTGTTTTACGCATAATCTTTAAAACTTAGATTATAGTCAAATACGTTGCAATAATACGCCTTCAAGGCAAATACACATAGTTATTAACACACAGAAAAATATATTTTAACAGCTTTATTTAATCCATGATTTTATTATTTTTATAATGTATAAAAAGAACTAGGAAGATTTTTATGATTTTTTCTATTGAATCAAATGTAGATTAATATGAAATATTGAGCATATTCGCAGCCCGACTAGAGCGACAGTGTCGGTCTCGTGTCAAATATATTATGTAAATATTTCGATCTGGTTTTAATAAATTGTAAATTAATTGCTTAATCTTTCTGTTGGAATGCGTTTTGATGTGCATTTTATAGAAAACGATACTTCCAACTAGTCTTCTTCTCACATTACAAATATGAAATAGTACCTTATTATAGGATTTGAAATAGTTGTATATTTAAAATTCACATTATGGCAGCCCAGCAAATGTAAATACTTACTTAAAAGGATTTATAGGACAACAAAACGCACTCCAACACTTTAATGTTTCTGTAGTATATTAGATGAAAATCTTTGTGATAAAAATTTCTTAATTATATCAACCCGTAGAGAAAGCGTCTGGTGTATATATTATAATAGGTAATGTTAAGTGAAAGCTATATTTTGTTATGGTGAACAAAAAGCGCACTCTCTATCGTTTGCCATATTATGAAGCTAGTTGATTGGTACTTCCGACTCCTTGTGATCGCACCCACCTTGGCTTGTCCCGCTCCCCCGTCGGATATGTTTTTATGTAAGGTATTCGATGTAACAATGGAATATTTTGCAATATATATTAATATAATTTTTTAACGCTAAGTGGATCGTAAATAGAAAAGCTGTATATTATCCAGATGTTAAATATTATTATTTCTTCTCAATGTTTGAACTAAGCATGTAAAATTTAAAATAATACTAGAGAATAAAAGATGTTATGATAATTAATTACATAAAATCTTCGTTTGAATGTAGCCTTTCCTTTTTCCTAATATCTAGACATGAAAAATAAGGCTCAACTTCGTGTTACAAACTATGTTTTTAGAGCTTGATTATTTTTTTAGGTAGAGTATTCTTCTTGTAGAACACTATCACAAAGTTTCATAGCGCGCAACCACATAGTTTTAGAGAAAAATTTTCTCTAACCTATTTACGAAAAAATTACATAATTTCGGTCGGTAAAATCGGTCCAAGGTCGTTTCGTTTTACGGTCAGACTAGGTGACCACACATTAAAATGTTTTTTTTTTTAATGAATATAATAGTTTTTGACTTAATTTTATTTTTAAATATTTGCGCAATTATTGCGTTTTCAAATAAAAAGCAAATAATATAATTAATTAAATAAAGAAAGTATATATATTTTAGCGATTGTGGGTAACGAAACGTAATTTCGGAATATTTGCGACGTTTACGTTTGACAGTTGTCATTCATCGTTTGTACTCACAGTCGGACTTGGGGGCACCCTGACTCTGATAGGTTAGGTTAGAAGGGGATGGCGAGGTCGAGTTAGCGAGCGAATAGACCCCGCCATGCCCTTCGAGGTTATTTTTTTATAAACCACTCAGAAGTAGGAGCCCCGCGCAGCGGGGCTCCGTCGACATTTGCTTCCAAATTAACATTTTTGAGAGGTTCGAGTATGACCTTGAGTATATTCTTGACGTTGGAGTTTGATAGGGGGCAATATTCTACGATTTTAGGCATATTTTGACCTTGAAGTGTTTGACCTTGGCCTGTACGAGTTTGACCTTGACCTTGAAGATGCCCCTGACCTTAATTTGGATTGAAAGCTTATATAGAGTCGCCACGTAATCTTCCCCACCCTTAACACTCCCTCTATCCCACCAATCCCGAAAGAAAGTTTCGGCGATTTTTTTCATCACCTATGGTTTTGCGCGTTTTGGGTATTTCAAATTTGCTATAGAAAAGGTACATTGTACCCAAAAAAAATAACTACTTTAAAAAAACGGCAGTTAATACGGAGTCCTAGCAAAAATAATACATGCGACTCCATAAAATATATAACATTTATTTCTTAAACATGTTTATTTACAAAATATAAAGTACTTAAACATTTAACAGACTATTTTTAAATGGTATCTAGAACTAACTTTACGTAAAATTTGACACTTCTTTGCACATTGAACTCTTACCTGCTGTATATAATATTTAGAGTGAGAATCCAATGTTGAAACAATCATAGAAACAAAACTTTGCCACTAAATAAAAACCTCAGTCTTTATCTTGTCCACAAGCGGACACCACATCTCACATTTTTCCACCACTACCTCCAAAAAACATATTAAAAACTAAAAACGTTTGAAGCAATATTCAGCAGCTCCCTGATATGCGAAATCCTTATTCAAATGAATAAAGCGCATAATAGGGCTGTGGAATTTTGGTGGGAAAAATATCTTAAAAAATAAAATTTTGTTTGGCCTTGAATCAGCTTTAAAATAATGTTTCAAATTAGTAATGTCTGATTTCTGAGGGGATTTATCATCAGTTGGTTAGGCTGTTTTTCCACTTGATACTATATCAGCACAATATTTGACACATACACAAAAACAAAAAGCTAGAATGATTTTCTAACTTGCTGACACATATTCTTATCCTAATTTTATATTGTACTGTTGTACTAATATAGCAAGTATCAAATGTCGAACCATCCTCCGAAAACTGTAATAAAGCACCGCAGCAGTCAGTTATATCTTGACTACTTTTTACTTATCACAGCCGTAACTAAGAACACTGAAAACATTGTCCACACCATCATAAGTCCTTCAAACAAAACGTTTCACAGTATGCCGTCGCCGAAACTATGAGCATAACGTGTTCCTAGCTAAATTCTTAAGATTAATAATGTCCTTTTCATTTAATATTCCCACAGAATAATTTTATTTATTTTAAAAATACACGACGATTTATGGTATGATGCAAGTATTCGCATTTGCAACGTCCATTGCACTTGAAACTGCAGTGCGATTCTGTAAACATGTCGAAGTGAACGATAAGTGAGCTGTCAAACCATACAAACAAGATGGCATGACAGCTCACTTGTAGTTCACTTCACCGAAGTGTTCACGGTGAGATGTCAACAGAATCGACCGGCTGACTCACATTTGACTAGAACAGCTGAAGATTATGCCAGTTTTAGGTTTAATTAATCATTCTAGCAGCTAAACCAACTTTCCCGTTACAAGAAAACTTTTCACAAATCTGATCTGGAAATGTTACATCACGAACACACATATCGACATTCCACAGTAGTACCTACTCGTATATAAGTAATTTCTAAAATATTCAGCTGTTTTGTTTATAAAAATAGGTATATAATATTTTAGATAGGAAAATAGCTTGGCAATAATCGTAATTTATCAATAATCGCTTCCTTACAATATTTCAAAAATTTTAGCTGCCACGTTCAAATGTTCGCGCCATTATTGTAGCAATATGGCGCCTAGCTCATTCACAGGCACTGGATACGTGTCTTTTGGCTTAAACGGCCCGCCACTGGTCTCGCTCGTTTGGTTCTCTCTTGACGTGGTAGTTGAGACATGGCTGAAAGTTGACGTGGATCGTCACTGGGTGCAATGGCGCTGCTAGGTGAATAGCCCTTGCGTCTAGCACATCGTAGGGACCCAGGTGCTTTTGCAGGCACGCATAGTCGACACTTAGCGGGACATAGTATTTTCCTGCAAAAAATAGTGTTATAGGTAAGGATATGGTCTATTGGTAATACTGTTCAATACGATTAAAAAAGACGTGCACTTATCGCTTTTATCAACTTACCGATAGCATTCAACGCAAAAACAGGGACATACTGCGCTGGAGGAGGTGGTTTGTCATAATGATGGTGATGAGGTGATTCGCTCGACGTGTCCTGCAAAAGATTACAGATTTGTTTAGAAATACAACCAGCTTACCTGTATAAGAACACAAAATGTATGCAGCATAGCGAATACGTCGGGGAAATATGAAATCATACCTGTGGTGAGGTATCCCTTGCATCTTCAGTAGATCCGGAGTTGGAGGTGGAGGTAGAAGGCGCAGGTTTAGTGGCGCGGCGGCGCTTGTGCGAGTACACCTTCCCGTGAGCGTGGGCTGTGCGGGCCAGCATGTCGGCAGCCTGGATGGGGATTATCTATTCATTTTATTATAGGGTAACTAAAAAGTTGATAGAATATACTTTATTGTACACCATAAATACTTAAACAACTCTTCTTACACACATTTCATTCTATGGGAAAAGCGGCGGTTTATTCTGATACAACGGTGAGGTAAAGGCGGATATTTCCTCTTTAAATTCGATGTGCCATAACAACGTCCAGCGTAACTGTTATAATAGTTATTAGTTACTTTAGAAATGTTGTCTAGGAATATCTGTTACGGACTAATGACTATGCGGAGTTATTTTGGATGGGGCTCCATCAAAATGTTTTCTTAACTATAGTGCTTAGCTTAATCTAGATTCGTAACTGCATTCTTATACATGCCTATGTGCGTGACCTACATAATTATGTTTTAGCAACATTAAAAAACTAAGATTTTTTACCGGGCTTGATTTGCGGTTTTACTTACTTATTCGTCATGATGGTGGAATTTTGAAAAGAGGATAGGCAGCAAAGTTTTCTTGTTCGCACCTTTATTTATGTCTTATGTACCTATTCAATCATGTTACGATCTTGACAAGGTAAAATCTGAGCAATAATAATTCATTTCCGAATGATAAAGAGAGTAAAGAATGTCACCTGTTTGACTTTTCCCCTCTTGGATGCCTAGACTAAATAAGATTTGAGTTTCTCTTAGATTTATCTAAATTAAAGTATCAAATTGTCTGTCATCAAAATGTATTTGGTTACCTCCGTGTCTTGGGATCTAGAGAATCGCCTTTCAATGGAGTTCTTGAACTTGTAGGAATGCAGGTAATCTTCGGTGTGTTCGGGCTTCCTCACTGCTCGTAGTGTGGGTTCCCCCCTCTTGCGACGCCCGTCCAGGGGCAAGGGCTCTGCCTCAGGTAGGCCTTCGCCTTCATCTGCCATGGGGGTCTGCGCCACTGATACTGTAGAGAGAAATAATAGAAACATTAGGATTTGAGATTAAATAATTCGTAACAAAGGTCATCGACCGCTTGAATTAGGTACAAATTGCGACTTTATCGCAATAGTACTCTGCCGTGAACTCAGTCATAGCTATTCTTACTTGCAATTCGTCTTGATAATCGTCGTCGTCGTACTGTAAACACATCAGATTGTAAAACGGAGATTCTCATCTGTCCATATAGCAAACGCACCTGTCTGAATCTGCGCGGCCTCCGCCTGGTGGCAATAATTCTTGAACCTACAGTAATAAAACTAAAAATATAAATATTCGTGCTTTATCAACAACAGCGATAAAAAAAATAGATTGCCTCGATCGTTACCCCCGTCGCTGCGTCTAGACAATTTGCATGTCGATGCTTCGGCGTCCGTCAACGGCCTTAAATCACTGATAAAAGAACAGTTTTTTACCTGTAGGTATCCAAAGACCCCATCAGAGTTCTCGTTTACCGCGTTGAAAGCTACCAAGACCTTGTCTCTGTTTCAAGGTATGTTCTACCTAGGATATCGTCATTATTTACCTCTTTCGCATTCCACGGAGTATGGATGTTCCTGCGGTCGCTCGTCGTAAGTCTCGGGCGCGAAGGTGAGAGGCGCGGGCGGCGGCGCCTGCGCAATGACGCCCGGCTTCATGCTGTAACCATGGGAACTGCTGGACGAGCTCGCCGTCTCGGAGGATGAGCCTGGGTGCGACCGGGTCTTCTCGCGGGGCACGAGCTCGCCTGGAACACGGTAAGAGGATTATAAGTAGGTACGTGTCGTTGGGATTTAGATTCCTATTAATATTGACCACGGAACAGAAAAAACAGTTTTTCTGTTCCGTGATATTACTTAACTCGTAAAACATATATATATTTAATGAAAATTCTGATTGTAAGACAATAGATAATTGACCTGAAACTAAATTAATTAATTGATTCTATTGATACTTTAAAAAATGTGCAAACCGCTGTTGGCATGCGTTAGCTACCGTAAGCAACATCTCACTCAACACTCTAGAGCTCAACGCCCCGTCACAGAACAAGGGACTAAAAAAAATATCTACCCAAAATGTCTTGAATTCATTATTCAGATCTTTTAGAATTATCATTAGATTTTTTTGTAAAAGTACCTATAGTCCTTAGATAGAACTCAATAGGTAGAGTCATACCTACGTAGTCATTTTACTTGAAAGGTTTAGATACATAAATAAAGGTCAACAATCTTGATGTGTCCTTTTTATTTAATAACTCAGTATAAAAATAAAATGCATGTAAAAACAAGTACCAATACAAAAATAACTTAATCAAAAGAAATATTAGTTTAAGCATTAGTTTTTTGTTTAATATGTGCTTGTTTAAAAAGTCACATCAATATTGTTTACATTTTATTTAAATAGGTACCTAAACCTTAATAGAGAAATACCACACAAATCTCTCAAGCCCCAAAAAAGGCTTGGCAGTCTTGGCACAAAATAAATTGATGATGTTTTAAAACATACCTTTAGCCACAGCCTCGCAGTGCCTTTGCATATGCGCAGCTAGCTGCACACACAAGCCATCTCCAGGCCCGTAGCCGTGCACCTCGACCAGGAATCTCATCACTTCGGCCACCGCGTCTTGGTAGCCAGCGCGGAAGTGCTGCTCGCCCAGACCCCGGTCAGCAGCTACAACAGAACCCCACGCGAAGATGGAACATCTTCCGGCGGGAACTCCCAACAACATTAGCGTTCTTCAGTGGTAATTGTGAGCGTGTTTTGTTTTTTTTTTGTTTGTATTATTGATCGAAGTTGTAAACCTTTGATGATGGATGAGCTTTTTGTTGGTGATGTTATGAGGTTTTGATACTTTTTAATTGTTTTTAAATGATTTGTGTTGAAAAATGTGTGGTGATTTCAGTGCGGTGGAGGCTCGACCATAAACCATGTGATTGTTGTGGAACCATGAAGTTTTAACACTTTAGTAATTTTCAATTGGATGACGATTTTTAACTAAGCGACATTTTTTTTTAAATCTCAAAGTTTGTCGTGTTTAAATTTTATATAAATATTATGGTTTATGAGCGACGGTGCAAAGGATATGTGGTTTAGGTTAAAAAAAATATGGAAATCATTGGGCATCAATTAAACAACAAAAAATCTTTTTCTAAAGTGGTTTCCGGTCAGATTTTATAAAATGCTAGAGAACCTTTATTTTTCCTTTCTATTTGATTTTTTTACATAGGTACCTAACTAGCTTTCAATTATTCTTAATTGTTAGAATTACTAATGATATTATACCTAACCAGTATTTTGTTAGCTAGGCTATGACGTAACTCGAATACGATGATGACGATAGTAAACGAGATCTAAGCAATGATTGACATCTGCAAAATTTTAAATTTCGTATCAAGATAGACAGCTTTTGCCTGCGACTTTGTACGTGCATATAATTATCTCCTTTTTTGGTTTCCGTAGGGATTTGGAAAATCCTGTCTAAGTGCTCCCCTACAGAACTATTTAGGTATAATTTGGGTCACCAGCTAAAAAAGTTAAGAGCCGCAGTTATAGTTCTTGGTGGTTCTCTAGGCTAATGTTATTTACAATGAAAAATATTTTTTTCGTACTGTATGCTGTATTATTGACTTTTATAGTTGAGTGTTTTTATAAATCAATTATCTGGTTATATTAAATACAAAAATATTTGTTTATTTTATAAATAAACATTGATAATTGTATGCTTAAAATTCTGATGCTTATTAAGATTATTTTTTTTCCACAAAAGGGTTAGCTTGTGATTATTGTATAGCTTACGAAACAGATATAGTGTTTATGTATCTGTATTTTTGTAAGATCTGGCTTACAAATTGCTCTTGTTAAAAAATGTTGTAACTTTAAACATTCAGAGATTATGCGGGAATACGAATGTAACATATTTTAAAGCAATTGTGTTCTTAGGTTGCTTTGTTTTCCTTGTATTCTGACATCAATCTTAAAACATTTGAAAGCTTCTGAAGAAAACAATGTCATTAGAAGTTTCACCGGAGACCTAACGGGTAATCGTTTCCTACCAAGATTGAATTTAAAACACTGGAATTTCCCAGAACTAATAAACTTGAGAATTTTAATTTTACTTGTCAGACTTTCTGTAAGTACTGTACAAAAACAAAAAAATTGGGTGTGGGTAAAATAACAAATGATTTAAATACTCATTTGCTATTTATCAGTGAAATATAAAAAAAATAGCCTTGTACTCACTAAGCAACACCGGAGGATTTTTTTTCAAAGACTTCTTTTTTTATAGAATTATGCTTATACCTGTGCCTTAGTAAATACAAGACTATGTTAGAAATAATTGAAAAAATAAACAACTTGGGCTTGAATCAGCGACATTTCATGAAGAAAATATTTATTCGCCAACTTAGTTGACACTGTTGCGATACGGCAACATTTTCCGCAAAAACAAGCCCGAATACAATTTGTATTTTTCAAACACTCCAACCAATTAGATCAAATAATTTCTATCAATGACGTGAAATGTTAGAAAATAGTAGTAGCACAAAGCCAAATACAGCCAACCTTCTATCCATTCATAGTTGGTAGAATTTGGCGATTAGATAAAAACAATACAACTTTTTTCATCATTCACATAATAGAATCAGCGATCTGACGGGTTGGAGCTTAATGCAAAAGTACCTTCCTCCGTTGTTTTCCAATTATAACTAACGATTTTACCAAATAAGCGCGCTTTCTGTACGAACCGTTCGCGCGTTCCTGCAGATACTTGAGGTGGCGTATGGCCATCTCGATGATCTCCGTCTTCTCGACTCTGCCGCGCCCTTTCTTCAGGTACTCGGGCGGTATGAGCCGCGAGAGGTCTGCTAGACAGTTGTTCATTCTGTCCCGACGACGCTTCTCTATTATTCTGTGCGACATCGGGTCTTGCTATAGGAGTAATGGACTGTAAGATTATTGGAACTGTCTTTTTGAAGCTGATGTGATAAGATTTTGGATGTTCTGGTCAACTTTTTAAAAGTAGGTATATTATTAGGTAAATTTACCTATTTGGACATTTATTTTCTCTTTATTGTATACAGGTACATCCATGGATTAGTAATAAATTTTGATCATCACATCAACTTTGATATTAGGTTAGTAGGTATTTACTTCATCATTTTTTACTATTAAAAGGTTCAAGTATGTAGTTTGTGGATGATCCCTTTGTTTATGCCACACGACTTTTATTTGGTAATAAACATTCTTTTTTATGAATTTGATACGTCATTCCGTGGTTTTTTACGAATAATGTAAGAAATCATCCACCAAAAACACAGCATGCATTAATTTGGAAACTGAAACTCTTGAAACACAAACGTCAAAATGGGGTCTGCCCATAACTACTTAGTTCACGTTAAAAAAGTTTAAAAATCGGGCATATTCAGTATGACTTGCCCTCGAGACCTTCCCCTTTTTCAAGTAGGCGCCTGGCGGGTATTCAGCCTCGTCCTCGGAGGGAGCCGTGAAGTTGAGCTGCTCGCCAGCGACGCGGCCAAAGCCGTCGTTTGGATTATAGCTGTAACAAAAGAAAAAGAAGGTTAGTTGAAAGTGAGGAAAAACACATTTTTGTGATTGGATTTAAACGTATCGCTCAACATCTCACTGGAGATGAAAACTCGCTCATCTATACGAGATGACAAGTTACGCGGATTTTGTGTTGTCAATATTTGTTGAGCTATGTCTCTATTGCATTTTTCTATTGTATTTTTAAATTACCTAGTGGACATAGCTCAACAAAACGGTTTTGTGTACAACATAGTGTGATTGGTTTTTGACGTAAGTAAGTAAGTAGGTATCTCTTTTGGAGGTGAACAACTCGTTCTTCTACTAGATGACATGTTAACAGATTTTGTTTTGCCAAAATTTGTTGAGCTATGTCGGGAAGCTGAAGCTAGTGGCATTTTGATTTAACGCAAGTCTTGGATCTAGGTACCTACATAATATTGAATTACTATTGCTACGTTAGAGTAGGTAAGTATTATGTAGAGATATTCTCGCTGCCATTTGATTCCAAAAAAAAAAAACATATCTACAATCATTCGTGTAATGTCGCGTTTTATTTTTATTCGGATTTTAATAAAATAAAACGAAGTTCGAAGTAACAACGTGACTAAAACTGTGCCCGGCAGCTAGCACTGCCGGGCACAGAGTTATTCTAAACTGGTAGGATCAAAGTAAATATTAAAAGTCAATAGATTGTATAAGCTCAAGGCTGTCTTTGGCGACATGGCGACATGTGATCACAAAACGTGGTCGCAAGGTCATTAATAACTATTGGAAACAATTGATACCTTGTTCCGAGCAATTATTTCGTTAGAAATAAGTTGATAAGTTCTGTACCTATTAGGAATACCTAGTTGTCGCAGACATTGATCCTAACTCGTAACGCTCGAATCTACAGGTTAAGGTTGAAAGTACCTTTTCTCTTGTAGGTGTAGCAGACATGTCAAGTTCGGATCCTGGATCAAACCTGCTTTAATGTATACCGTCATACAAATATACAATAGAACGCTAATGAACCGCATTGCCATCGCGCTCAATGCCCTTCTAAAAGCGGCCACTTTTAGCAATAATTGCCGCTTTGGCTATTTAGCCATGAGTTATGTATTAAAAATGGCTCTAAAAAAATAATAGATACAATTCTTCAGTACACTACAGAGCGGTTTTTTATTTACGTGTCTTAAATTTACCACAATTAATAAAAAACGATTGGCGGCGCTAGTGGACGGAATACACACTCGTTTCCAATCGTCTTTCATAATACGCACAGCAAAGGAGTGAAACTCCTTTTGGGTTCATTTAGAAATGGAAAAACAATGGAATTGTTTGAATCAAAGTTGAATGTTTAGATGTTATTACGAGTACCTACTCAGGTAATGTCTAATTATGATTGTGTCCTATCGGTTTGTGTTGAGGGTGCAGGTTCAATATAAACGACCAATTACGACTGAAGTTTATTTGCGACTGAAAACTCCACTGTCTCACGGGCGCAGCCGTGCGTCACTAACGAACGATTGAAGTAAATGAACTACTTCATTTCGAAAAATAAACTTATCATTCCTTCAGTTGTCATCCAAATGTGTCTCTCCTTCATTTAGTTCAGTCGTTCTTTTCGCTCGCGCCACCTGTGCGCGCGCTGCACTAATTGAATGAAAGAAGAACACGATTGACCACAAAAAAACTGTCCCAATTATTATTTGTTAGTAGGTAGTAATTGCAAATAATTTGCAACATTTTAAATAAGTGTAAATGTAAATAGGTATGTAAATATCCTGTAAATAATTAATTACTGTACATATTTCGATTTTTAAATACGACAACCTAGACAAAATGCATATGTCTAACTACCAGTAAAAAGAACAGAAAACATACTACATAATATTCATTTCATGGTTGACAGTCCTAAGCCTGTTTAAAGTTTGAAGGAAAATCGAGATAGGTGGGTATAAAAGTGAACTAAGTGAATTGCAACATTCGTCGTAAATCAATGCCTCGTTAGTCGTTCTGATTCGCTGAACTAAATGAAGTATTGAACTACATGAGTGGACTAGTTCGTTGAGCGAAAAGATATACTTCATTCATTTTCTTTTCAAAGACACATTTTGCGCATGTCTGTCTAACAATATATCCGCTGAGTAAGCTTGTACATGCATTGTGTCCCTACATATGGTTGGTCAATACTGAATGAATGACTGAATTGATGAAGAATGGTGGATGTTGTTTAAAGGACGTCGGTAGGTAACACGTCCGAGTTACGATTTGATAGATGATAACCTATACTTATTGGGCATAACTCCGTCATTATATACATATGTATAGACGGACTAGCTATTTAATCGAAAAAGGTTTATTCTGAAATGGTCCCATTTCTATTTTGGAGTTCGGTGTCAAAAACGAAGAAATCACACCAAAAACACCTTTTATGTTCGCATGACTTTACGTTTTCGTACAATTGGTGTGAAGAGTGAATTGGATTACAGTTATAGAGGAATCAAATGGCAGTATTCAGCTCAAATGTAATGGATAACGACGGGTTTTGTTTATTCACGATTAAGAACTTCACTTTCTTTCTTTCTTTTCAAACGCACTGGGAAATCCAAAAACACATTTGATCCATTCCATTATCATGATTTAAACTTGATCCAGAACGACCTTGAGAATAACCATTAATTGGCACTCAAACACACACGGCACGCGCGCATTTGCGCGGGCAACTTGCGAATCGTGGATAATAATCGAGATCGCGAATACAATCGACAGCGGAAATATCGAGGGAAGTTTTGCGGAACCTGCTGTTGCAGCATAACAGATGTTTTAACTTGTATACTAAGTATACTAGCTGACCCGCGCAACTTCGTCTGCGTCACATTTTCCTTTACTGCTCCGCTCCTTATTTGTCTTAGCGTGATGATATATAGCCTATAGGTAACCTTCCTCGATAAATGGGCTATCTAACACTGAAAGAAGTTTTCAAATCGGACCAGTAGTTCCTGAGCTTAGCGCATTCAACCAACCAAACAAACAAACTCTTCTGCTTTATAATATTAGTATAGATGTATAACTAGCTGATGCCGGCGGCTTGCTCGCTAGGCAAATGATTATATGAAAACCTTCCTCGAGAATCACTCTATCCATTGGTGAAAACAGCATGAAAATCGTTAATCGCGAACAGACAGACAGACGAACGCGGTGAACAGAAAAAAAAAAATAGAATAACAAACCTTTTCTTTTCGGTGCAGTAGTTTTTCAGTTTTTCGCGAACAGACAGGCAGAGACTTTCATGAGGAAGTATATGGGGAAATTGGGGGAAAACGGGAAAAATGCTAGTTGTGTTATAAATGTATAATGTCAAAGTTGGCTGTAATGTGTAGCTTTTTCAGGAACTAGGTAAGTATGTGTAGACTTTAGTGCGAGTTTTAAACGTAGCTACCTACTCTATCGCGTTAACGTAAACGTTCACTGGTAATGGGACAAGCCAGACAGAATTGCTAGATTATGAAGCACAAGTACCTAATGCTAGTGGTCATTACCTACTCATTCATTAAGCAAGCTGATCAATGCATGGACAACTGGCAAGGTATAATCAGTAGTGCGATTCACTAAGGAAGAACCATCTGAAGAAACATCTGTTAAATATTATGCCACATCAGATGTTTCAACGATGATTTCTTGGTTGTTAAGATGTTCTGCCTTAGTGAATCGCACTACAGGCCCCACTACCTAGGTAGGTACTTACATTATACGTTATTGATGTCAACGGAAAATGGCAAACGCCGTAAGCTTGTAAAATATCGCGTAAAATTGTAAACTATCTATTATATAAAAATAAGTCGGGTTTTCCTTCCTGACGCTATAACTCCAGAACGCACGAACCGATTTCCACGGTTTTGCATTCGTTGGAAAGGTCTCGGGCTCCGTGAGGTTTGTAGCAAACGAAATTCAGGGAAAATGTGACGCAGACGAAGTTGCGTGGGTCAGCTAGTTTATTATAAATAAGCCACGGTTGTTTTGGAAATTATTGAATTTGAATAGGATATATTATACACATTTTTTTTATATTTCATTAACAATCAAAACAAGATTTATTATAATCTTACGGAGTCTGCACTTTCAGGTGACATTGATTATCCACAAGAACAATAGGTATTCTCCGTTTTCACAGTCCCTAAAACTTATTTTTAAAACATAAAGTAAACAACGATAGCTGTGGTCACACGATGCTCTGACAGATAAGCACTAAACGCAAGCACGTGAAAATTATAACGTGACGTGAGTCGCTCTACACGTGCCGGAGATATTTATAGAAATCGCGGCTACACGTACGTTCGCCTGTTTCGTAAAAAAGTTTAGATAAATATTTGTGTGTTTTCAATTTTTCATAGATTTGAGTGGACTGAGTACCTACCTACGTCGAACTTAAATAGGACTTATTATTTCCATGGAGTATCCTTATTAGTTTATTTTTTTATTGTAGTCTGTTTTTAATTTTAACAATGGCAATTTGGTTGTGTCAATAACTAGAGACTCCAAAATTTTGACAAAACTTGGGACATTTTTGTTATAATATTTTTTTAAAGTTTGGTATGTAGGCATACAAATTTTTTTTTAATTGTGATGAATGCCTTTATTATTTACAAATGACACACGTGTTCACATGTTTTTAAATTATTAAACCTGTTGCATATATGAAGTATTCATATTACATAAATCATATAATTTAATATGCTATGTCGAAAGATATTATATCAACTATGAGTTGCAAAACTACGTTGCTTGCTTTTTCTCAATAAACGTATGATTTAAGTTTCAACTTCTTGCACAATATTTTCTAAAACTTGTATAAAGGTGTCTGATTTTATTTTTATCAACATAATAAAGATTATTGTCTCTTCTTGGGAAAAATACGATTGTTTTAAGAGAAAATCATGCATTTTTAGTGTATTATAATGTTTTACTAAAAAGGTACCAATAGTTTCTTCATTTAATTTTATTTGTGAGTCACTAATGGACTGCCTTCAAAAAAAGCTTGTTCGTTTTAAAAATGTTCTATCTATAAAGCAGTTATCAATTAAAATGACCTCCAACGCTACGTGATCTACGCCTACGGCCTACCCTAACGTCATTCTATATTCTAGATAATAGTGCTTATGGCAGGGCACTATTGATTCTATTGCCATCTTGCTTTGCTCGAGACTCTCTCCCGCACGCAACGACCCACAGCGGAAGTACTTAAATGTCAAATGTTATTCCTAAACTTACAACAGAGAGGCGACCAACAGACTAATCAGTTTGATAGGGTCTGGTGGATCCCAACATAGTTCGATTCTAGTGGTTCTTGACTATAATAAAAACGTTATTTTACACGGACTCCTGTAGGTACCTAATTCTTTTGCCATTGTAATTATTACTTCAGTACGTTCCAGTGAGACTGTTACCAAACACCCTCTTAACTAAAGGAAGCCGCAAGTATGATATTTAGAACATGTTCACATGGCTTTAAACTATTTTTTCAACGTGCGACGTTTTCCTTACCTATCGACACCTATACTTTTCTTGTGTAATACTTGAATCACATGCATTAATCTAGTCTAGATACTAGATATGTAATATTATAGGTAGTTATCTCTACATCATTTACAAATGCCACGTGAGGACGTAATATTTTATTCAAACATTTAAAAGCGCGACCTTCAACCGTCTCTGTTTATAGTCAGTTTTTGTATACGAAATATTATTTGTTGGTACGTGTGATTGTCTAGCTCCAGCCTACCAGCGTAACGGCTAGTTTTAATGTTTTTTAGTGGTTTATTCCCCTAGTATACCTAAATAATAAGGATAAGTACTCAATCTAAGAACAATCTTACACTACTCCCTCACAACACTCGCACAACTCCCGCACAACACTCACACAACTCCAGCACAACACTCACATAACACTCGCATAATACTCACACAATCGTTACGCTATAATTATGCTATTAAAAGTTATTTGGTTATATTTTATTCTGTCACACTGATATGTGTAAACGTGAAACCTAACTACTGATACTACTGGTCATGAATTTCTGGAAAGTTAACTGCGTCCTGAAATACAGGCTCGGCCTAGCTCAGGCGCAGTTGCTCATTTTTATTATTTTGCCAATATCAACATTTCAATTAAAATACTGTATTACTTGTAACAATTTTAAGATGAATCTATACTATAATATTATAAAGCAGAAGAGTTTGTTTGTTTGTTTGGTTGAACGCGCTAATCTCAGGAACTACTGGTCCGATTTAAAAAATTCTTTCAGTGTTAGATAGCCCATTTATCGAGGAAGGCTATAGGCGAGGAAGGATATATATCATCACGCTAAGACCAATAGGAGCGGAGCAGTAATGAAAAATGTTACGCAGACGACGTTGCACGGGTCAGTTAGTGAATAAATAAATTATTAATAAATTATTCTCTAAATGAATAAGAAAGCACTAGCAAGTGCATACCTACGCATCACAATAACATACAGATCACAATAGCAGCCTGCAGGACAAACAATGTGACAGAGACGGATAACAATTGAACAACTCTATCAAAAACTCTTTACACCTTATTACAAAGCTTTTACGATAAAACATAAAACTTGTTTTAAAGATAAAACACAATTACAACTGGTACAACAAACAATACTTCCAAATTCAATGTCAACTTGAGTTAATAAATCGATAAGCCACCTCTTTCCTGTTCAACGTGATACAGTGCAAACACGAATAAGGATACCTCATTTACCTTGTCACACAACAATAAAAATAAAAAACACTTACACCAGCAATCCTGGCAGATGGTCGGGCACACGTACGTCGGGCCTCGAAAATGGCGTCAACAAAATATTCATCACAATTATTTAGTAAACACGACAGCTGAGTACATGACCACTCTCACTACTAACACGGTGCAGCAACACGGCGATACAGCACATGTGCTTGTAGGTTCGATATAAGTGGAAGAAATAAGGGACAGTCCAAGATCGTAGAGCGGTTGAAGTTGAAACGCTGATAACACGTCCGTCAACTACGCTCAAAACGCGATTGTGATGTGCTAAAATGTGCTTTGTATTGGTAGGATGGATATGCGAGAGGAAGTCTGTGGATAGTCTCGATGTTGAACTAATTATTGTGACTTCCTTAATCGTGAGAAAACTAATAAGTTGAAACAATAAATTTACTGCTCGTAAAATACCAAGTAAATATTTCTAATTGGAGCCATACTCACAAGATGTGTTTTCTGGTTAAATATGCAGTAAACATAAATAATGCCTAAAGAGAAAAAAAAAAGTAAAAAACATAGTTGGTTTAATCAAAAGCACAACTGTAAAGACTAAAAACACGCCACATCAAAATATGTCTTCAGTGATTAAATGATGATTGCCAAGAAACTCACGTGTGTGAACATTCACATCACGTTTTTCTTCATTTTCATGCAATCTTGCGCGATAGCTGCCGAACAGTAGGTAATAAAATCATCGACACTTGTTTAAACAAAATGATTAATTATAAAAAGTAATTTAGCATATGTACTATGAACAACTGTTCAGTATTCAAAATACTTTTGCACGTGAAATCTGCTGTATTATTTTTAAGAAGGTGGCTGGCAGCGGATGGATATAGACTGCTCATGACCGGGAAGGTTGGCGTTCTTTGGGGGGACTTATGGCAATTGGCTGATATGATGATGATTATGACGTGAAAATCTCGATTAAATTGAGCTGAAAAAAAAAAAAACCGGGTCATTATTATAAAAAGGAGGTCATTTTGCATGAAGAAACTATGATTAAGTTTGAAAGTTATGAATATTTGAAAGCCAAAATTAAGTAATGTCTTGAAAAAAAATTTATAAAAATGATAAAACGCTTTTCACGCCAAATCGATAAACAAGTTGGCGCCGCGTACCTCGAGCTGGTCCGATCGCGCGAGCCGTCATGGTCACTGAATCCAAAGCACGTGTCTTGGCCACCTCCCACACGATACTTGCGAAATGATGATCCACGTTTTGTCCACTATTTATTAGAACTTTATCATATTTACAAATTTAGAAAAAATTTTTTTTTTACAATTTCAGTCTAGAAATTCATATTTTTTTAACTCGTAACAATAATAAAAAGAAAAGGTTTTATTTGGTCTTGTATCTTCTCAACTACCAGAAAAGCAACCCTGGCAATGGCAGGCATAGATTAAGAAAGCTAAAATTTGGTATGTAGCTTCCTTGGGGGGGGAGTGTAGGGGTCGGGTAGCACTAAGAGAGGATTTCCCGAAATTCCTATTGGAACGAAAAAAAAAACGGGATATACGCATACGAAGTCGCAGGCAAAAGACAGTTTTTTTTTATAAAATGAACAAATACAAAACATTTTTCCTACACTTCAGCTGTCTTATAAACCGGGTTTCAGCCACGTGTTTCAGCGTTCTACATACATACAATACATACGTGAATTATAAGTTTATAAGGCAAGAGGGCATACAATTTGCTAAATATTTATATGAAGTCGGAGACAACATGCTTTAATATTCTCGTTCAAAGTAAAAACAGACTGTCCCGTATACATAAGCGTCATGGTCGCACTGGTGGCGGCACGTGTTTCGCCGACGCGCGTACGTACATACCTAAGTATAATATATATAGTGTGTCCGTGTGTCGAGACGAGAAGACATACCTACGGCTTGATTTCGAATGGATGAGTGAGAACATTATACTCTTTGGTGAGAACTGAGGAGTGACGTTCCTTTGAACGTGGCATCGTCGGGAATGAATGGGATTGTCCACAACTGTCATAATAAGGTGGTCATGTACTATTCTTTTCACTTTTTGTTTATAATTTTTTATTTTTATCGACATTACAAATTAAAATCATCTGTTGCTGTGGTTATTTATGGACTTACGTAAAGTCTATTTTGGAGTCAAATCTCGATTCTTTCGTAAATAAATTCGGTCTATTTATGTAACTCCTATCTACATTTTTTTTTAATCTACATTTCCACATTACCATTTACAATAAGGTTAAGTAACAATTTTATTTTATTTTAAAATTGAGATACTATCACGTCAGTACGATGACATTTACACAAAAATAGACTGTGATCATGGTCATCCGAGCATAAATATTATTCGATAAATAGAAAACTCATCCGATTAAAATCGAGGTTACCGCGAATGAGTAACAAAACGTATCAGATCAGTAGTTCAATGCTCCATTTTCGTTCAATCATTATTATCGTTGCAAATGCAGCGCGCTGACGTCACCGGTCACGTGCCTTCACTCTCGTTCACGTGCCGTACGGCGGGTCTGCGATTGGAGAATGTCGATCCAGCGATTAATCGCAATCCGATATACTTATTTATTTCTATTAACTGGCCGGACTATTCTTTAAAAATCACCGTGAAATCTTAGGTGATAAATGATATTTATTCTGTAAGTAGGTTGTAAATAACACTTTTACACGTCAATCTTTTTTGGTCATTTTAAACTAGATGAGGCCGGCATTTCCTAGCTGACTGCTCTGAGAAGAAACGCCGAAACAAACTCAGAGGTCAAAGTCTCTTTTAAAGTCCATACAATCGTACTGGTCAAATCATATGAGAACCATGTAGGTTAATGTCTGAAGTGGTATTTTGAGGAAAGTACCTCACAGATTTGAGTGGACCTGTCCAGACAGTGCAAGCATTTGCCAGTTATCGTGTAGCTCAAACTTAGAACTTTAAGGAGCTCAACGACCCGACGAACAATACCAAAGTAAGGACATTTGAATAGGCCGCCGCCGCGGAGTTTGAAGCTTGAAGTGAACAGGTGGTCTATTCTATCAACATCTCACCTGCACTTAAGTGAATTAAACATGTAGAGAGGTCCGTCTAGTCAAGGTGCAATGACAGCTTCACTCCACCTTAGTTTCCGTGGTTGGTGTTGACCGAATAGACTAGACTGGTTGTCATTTCTCTTTGATTGGATGGAATGGATTGACAGCTTGCTTCTTGTTCACTTCACCTAATTATTCACGGTAAAATTTTACAGAATAATATTCTAGGTGTCTTTACTCCGAGGTTTCAGATGCGATTTGTGTGATTCTTTTTTTAGTTCGATGTGGTAGGTATACCTACTTGCCATTTTGCTCCCGTAAAATTTGATTCAGTTTGGCTCAGTAGTTTTTATTTTATGACCATTATTGCTTATTTCAACTTCTGCGTCGACGGAGACGTCGTCCGAGTATCACCACTTAAAAGTGAAAAATAAAAACTTAAGTACTTATTTACAAAAAAAAATTGTAATTGGATTTAAAAATGTAACACTACAAGGTATAAAATAACCTTATTTTCAGAAGTCAGTGTTAAAAAAACAAAGATACAAAGCCAACACTCCGACTTCCGAAATGAGGTTATTTTAAACTTTGTAGTGTTTTGTTTGGAAATCGGTTACCTTCCAATTTAAAAAAAAAGTTTTTTTACATTTTTACTTGGGGACCAAAAAGTGAAACTATTTTATAAATCTTATCATCACCCTAATTATCTTCAAGGACTTCAAATTAAAAATATATAAGAAAAAAAAAATATATTTTATATAATAATTTAATTAAAAAACGAGGTACCTACCTATAGAAACTGCAAAAAGTGTAGGTAGTATAAGTAGGTAGGTATGTATGCATTAGGTAATCGAATTTTCATAAGCCTCAATCAATAAAAATAATTGAATAGGTAAACTAAATTTATTTGAAGAATTTTGCCCGACTAAAAAAAATTATATAGGTACTACATCCCAATGTTTGAAAGTCAAATGGGACAAAATTGGTATGTGTCATACATAAATAATTCCCATTTAAAATTGAGCTCATTGGCTTCAGTTTTAGAGTCCAAATATTGCTGACTATTATGCACGTTGACGTCGTTTCGTAGTTTGCAAACGTGAAGTCACGTGTGGTTACGTAAACAACACAAAACGGGCGCATTCGCCGTTTGCATGGTAATGGATATGAAATCTTATTACCTGAGTCATAGATTGCATTGTTGCGGTTACATGATGCGTGGAAATTGCAGCAGTCGCGTGACGTGACGCAGCGCGCAACAGAATACTAACAAGTAAAATCTATTCCTTTTGTAGGGTACAAAGGACCAAAATGAACCATAAGTAGGTACCTACATTAATTAAAAACGAAAAATGTGAATGAATGAATGTATAATGTACTTAAGTACCTATATAATATTTTTATTTAAAAAAAAAATCATTTCAGATGATTAGTCCAGCCATAATGACGTGAAAACGTCATAAGACGGCTACAATGAAGTTTTCATGTCATCATTATTCCAGTGCCAGAAAGAGACATAACTATAAATTAGCGATAGTCCCATCTCTTTTACAGAATGGAATCATGATGACCGGAATCCTACTTAGCTAATATTAAAAATGCGAAAATGAGTTTTTTTTAGGATTGGTTCCTTATTTAATTATCATATCTATGGTACCTAATCATCAATTACTCCTTTCGCTCTGGGAGGAGCTGAAGGGAGTGTCAGACTTTTACTGACTAAAACCAATGACGTTATTTAAATAGACACGTCTTAAACCAACATCGCGGCGCTTAAAAACGGCGAAAATACTAGATAGCTACTAATACGCATAAAGAAAGGGAAAGAAAATATGTCACCGTATGGTGGGATGCCTGTTGCTAGAGGGAGATAAATATACATCTTCAGTTACGTCACAGGATAAGTAATAGTCAAATTGACATCAAAACAAACGTAGTGTCGCGCGACAGGTTGGTGCGTAACTAAGCGCGATGAGGCCAATTGGCTTCATTTAATGTTGTCATTTTAGAGTGCGGACAACGTATCTATAGTTTTATATATCATTGACTAAAACCCATCCGTGTTCCTCCTAATGCATTTTGCGTTCCACGGCCGATGACTCTTTTGAAACAATTATGTCCTCTGGTCGTTTCAAATCGTTTACCACTGGGTAAAATAGAAATAATCTCCAGAGAAATGACGTCTTTGTTTGTCGGTAATTTAATGAATTATTCATAGACATGGAAATATTTGTCAACGACTTAAACAAGGGTTTGCTTTAATAGGTAGGTACTTTATTCACGAGGTTCTCACACGTGGTTGACATTAAATCCACGTGTGTTAAATAAATACTTTAACCTCGTTGCAAGTTTTAGTATATAATCTACACTAACATTATAAAGAGGAACGATTTATTTATTGTTTGTTTGTTTGTTTGAAATTAATAGGCTCTGAAACTACCAGACCGATTTGATAAATTCTTTCACCAATAGAATCCTACATTATCCCTGTTGAACATAGGCTAACTTAACCTAACCTACATTTATCTAGTATCGAGGTTTAAAAACTTGAAAAGTTCGAAATCACAAAATATTTTCTTGACCCAATAGGGAAATCAACCTGTAGCTCAAATCCACTTTCTGAGTTCTATGTACTTTTAGTTAAGAAAACATTCTAATAATGCTGCTGGAATGTAAATAAAAATCCTTCTTTTGAGTACGAGTTTAAAAACTAATAGACGAAACCGTGACTCATATACTCGTAAATTGAATAATTCAAAACTGTCAAACAAGAAAATACGCGGGAAAGAAATAGATTTTAAAAAAAATGTGCAAGTTGATATTTTTGAGTGTAAAACCAAGGCTTTTGGGCTTTGAGGCCGCACAGAAACGCCTTTGTCTCGTCTAAACAAGCGTGGTGCCTGGCAAACTGAAAGTTCATTCGCCTCTCGTTTATGATACCGAAGCACGTGAGCCGATAAACGTGACAGTATCGAGCGAATAAGAAAATAAATGATTAGGCAACAAACTGGGGTTATAGATTTGAATTTCTTGATATTTTAATTCATAACATTTAAGGAATATCTAATCAAGGATAGTTTGATAGTTTAGGACACGACATATTCAGCCAATGTGAATTAAATTGCACTTAATTTTGGCAAATGGCAAAAAATAAATCCAAATCCAGAATATGGTATCTACGTAGGTATTGATTGTGAAAAGTGGACTTCAGGCAGGTACTCAAACGACCTGACCTTATTTTAAAGTGATCTAATATGAAAACAGGGAGTGCTCCACTCCATAATCAGTTCCAATCATAGATAATAATATAATATAATATAAAGATATCAAGTGAGGGAGCATTACTTGTCGCTGCGATATTATATTTGGTACCTATATATAAAAATTGTTAAGAATATATAATATATTATCTGTGTATAGGTACTATTATGATTTAAGTAGTGTCGCACCGATGACAACCCCAATTTTATGTCCAGGATATTACTGTCCATTCCAGGTTGCCTGAAAGAGATCGCGGAATGCGATAAGGCCACCCGTTGTACATACTTGTTTAGTTTGTAGTTTTCTTTTCGTTTTGTGTTTTTGATGTTTTTATCGGTGTACAATTAAGTATATAATAAATAAAGAAAATCAGGGCTAACTGATTGAGCGATATGACGTAATGGAGGAATTCTCGAAAACTGGAAACGTTCGAATACCGAGCGAATCTAATCTTCACACATTTGACATAAAAAGTGAAGAGATAAAGGGATCCTCGTGACAGTAACTTAATGATTAATCATGATAATGATGCTAAAGAAATGCCGATAATCCTGACTTAGCGGAGTTAGCACCTTTCCTAATCGAATTACTGTCGAGCGCCATGTGTATTGTATTGTGTATATAGTGACGTCCCGCGTCCTACGTTCAGCAAGGAGTTTTACTGTACGAAGAAAGGTACAGACGGATTAAAGAGGAGTTTCTGAATATACTGATTCAAAAAAGACCAGTGCTCTTCTGTAAGGACCCATTTAAGATTAGAGGACGCGACTTAAAATGAACAGGCTACTTCTGGGTTGCTCCATTGTGTAAATTGGTATCCGTCATCTCTGACTTATACTAGTATAAGTCAGAGATGACGGATACGGATAAGTCAAGCAAGAGCAAACCCATATCAAATAAAAAATCAGAATTTATATATCACGATATATTGAGGACAGAGCAGTTCGAATGAAAAACAAAAGCATTTCAAACACACAACATTCAGAGGATCTAATAATCGCACAGAAAAACTTAAAATAAAGCAATAATTTTCTGGATGAAACTGGAACGAAACTGGACGTAAGGTAGGTACGAAACCCTAGCCCACAGGAAAAGGACAAAATAATTTAGAAGAAAATGCGTGAGTGTCACCTTAAGTACGCGTACTTTTTAAACAAGACGCGTAGAGAAAAAGTTCGTCGAGCCATAAGTCCATGTACTTGCTCACCCGTCTCTCACCAGTAAACTCTTTGTTTGAATATGTTTTGTGCTTATATTGTTTATTTTCTTATAAATTCTATTACCCACTTAACACGTTGTCAAAAGCAAGCTCGTGATATAACCGCATTGTAAACAGGAAAAAATGGAAACCCCAATCTAAAAACAGAAGTTTTAAATAGAAGGCAGTTCTTTCTTCTAAATCTCGTTCATAACCGAGGAAACAATAGAATTTAACGCTCTTCATCACTTTTGTGGAGTTTCGCGGGAATACTCATTTAATTTGGTAGAATTTCACCACCTTATTACTTCAAAGGTCAGGAAAGTTTTTAGGAAATATCCTTGTTCTTAAAATAATGTTTTAAATAACTTTTTGGTTACGACGGATGAAAGACCCGAAAGCAGGTTAGTGATTGCATGACTGAGTAAAAGGTCAAAAAGGGTTTATATTTTAAGAATACTCTCGTTTAAAGACCCCTGTTTCTAACATTAAGTTGTGCTTGTGTGTCACTTACACGATAGACTGTACGCACGTTTTGATTATCGTGAATCGTGTCCATAGAATTTGCTGTCAAATGTTGATAAGAATGCCAGCCAAGCCCACTTCAATATTCGCGTTGGATCTTTATCGCATTTTTTTATACTGTTCGAGTTAAAAATTTCTAATACATTGATGAGTGGTTCATTATTGGCAGTAGAGCTTAACTCATTTTCTGTCGTATATCTAAGTTTAACTTGATCATTATACTTAAAGCTATCTTCATGGTTAGGCCCTAGGCTACTTTTTAATTTATGTTTTGCAATACCCGATAGTGCCTTGATCAGCCTTCCAGTTTTATCTTTTCCACTTTGTCTTTGAAAACAAAGTTCGTTGCTCCCTAACTTCACATCCTTGGCAACAAAGTCGGTCACAAGGTCTCATCTAGCTTGTGGAGAACTAGGTTAAGGTATCTGTGTTCACACATGCCTATAGCTAGATCAGCTTAACAACAAAAATCTGCGTTTTATCTATGCGGTTTTCCGTTTCAATATTTATGAGAATTCACGTCAGTTATATATGAGATTTAATAACTATAATATGAAACTGGGCACTGCACTATTACAGTTTTCCTTCTCATGGTGTGTTTCAGTTTTATTTCTATTCATAAAATTATACCAGTGGCGGCTTGGTCATAAAACAGCGCAACCGACTTCGTCAAGATTTCAGGAACGTTACCTAAAATGATGAAGCAAATACAAAAGATCTTATAGGCTGTCTATCTAACTCATTCATTAGCTGATGCCCGCGGCTTCTCCCGCTTGACAAATTATATTCTAATACCTTCCTCGAAAACAGCATGAAAATCGATGCGGTAGTTTTTGAGTTTATCGCGAAAAGACAGACAGACGCGGCGGAGGAATTTGTTTTATAATATTTAGTGATAGTAATTTGAATTCATTTGCATTATACGAACTTAACGTAAAGTCCTTGACTTTGAAATGACCGCACGTGGACTCAACACAAGTCTCGAGATGTTAGATTTGCTTGCACTAGTTAGGTAGCAGACGATCTAGAACGCGTTCGGTCGGTGCAATTAACAGCTAGGTACATGATACCAATTAAATGGTAAACAGTGTCTCAAAATAAATGATTGGCCTATTTATAAAGGTACCGGCTCGCATGGGTACAAACGTGTTATGTGAAATGAACGAATGGCACGTATACGAAGATATATTCGACTAGATGACCCGTGCAACGTCGTCTGCGTAACATTTTTCATTACTGCTCCACTCCTTTTGGTCTTAGCGTGATGATAGATCCTCGATAAATGCATGGGCTATCTAACACTGAAAGAAATTTTCAAATCGGACCAGTAGTTCCTGAGATTAGCGCGTTCAACCAAATAAACAAACTCTTCTGCTTTATAATATTAGTATAGATGTTGACTCTTATCAATCCAAAGATGATAGCAATTTAGACAAAATAGTTATAAACCTAAAAAAACTGGAAACCATAGAAATGTGTTACTGAATGGCCAAGGAAAAAAATAATTAATCTTCCTTAAAGTAGAAGAAAAAGCTTAGGTAATAAAAACACGATCAATTAGGAAACATATATATTAATTTAACATCTCAAAAGTAGATTCTGTCGTATAACTGACTATGGTAGTTATAGGGACTTTATTACGAAGAAAGTAAGCTATTGAATTGGAAATGACAAAAGTACTTTAAAGCAAAAATCAATAAGATAATGATTATGACACCCACAATACCTTTTTGAACATTATTCTCTTCGTTAATGAAGAAGATGAAGTAACCGTCTGTAACGTCATTAACGAAGAGAATAATAAAACAGCGTCGCAGCAAAACACTTATTAAAAGTCAGTGTAAAGCAAAATATAAACGTGACGGAATTTTGCAGTCTGCAAAGCCGTGCAAACAGTTTTCTGCGAAATTTTTATAATGTTTTTTATAAAGGAAATGTAGAACAATGTTCCTACATCTAAATATCAGATCTGACGGTTATTATAATCAGTAGGTGTTCAGTACACAGCATGGGCGCACACGTGTGCCTGCCGGTCACGTTGAGCCTCGCGAGGAGCGTTACGCAGAACAGACTGACCGCCTCCGTGACGTAACGCAGACGAAAACCAAACCACGCAACGCACAACTAGGAAATCAAACTTTATATTTCTAACAATACATCGTAAAATCGAATCAACGGGAGGCATAAGAATACCTTAACAGATACGACGGCAGGTCTCCGAAGAGAATGCATAACAGCCTAGAACGTGCATGAAAATGTGCTCTTGCTAACGTTGCTAAGTCTTTCTGGAACAGTTATGAATTCATGTGCAGGATTTTGTTTTTAACCTTGCGATCACGTTTTTTATTGCATTTACTCAGATGCAGTAGAGGTCATGGTTTAACTTTGCAAGTTCATTTTTAATACTAGACTCGTAGTTTCCCCTTCAATTACTTTACTCATAAGATGACGTGCAGAGGGCAAGTAATCCATTTTATCGTGACCTTTGCGTATCTTGTCATGTTTATCGAAACAATAATAGTCTTTGATATTGCGCACTTTGCAAGAAAGTTAGAACTGTATTGATAATGTAGAGTTGCTCTATTTTTCCTACAATCATTCACAGTCGAACCTTATTGGGAAGCTGAAATATTAAATTCTATTATACTGCCACTTATACACACAACTACACTAACTTACCTATGTTTAGAACATAAGTACAAAACAGATGCATGCATTTCCTATTTAATCCTGCCAAAACTCGAATAACAAAATGTTATCTTAACATTTTATAGTTAATTAGTCCAAAAAGTTAATAACAAAGTAACTACAGAAGACGACGAGAAAATTACCTAAACAAAGAGATAGTAAAAGTGAGGCACTTGCCTCGGGGTGTTCCTAGACCTGGCGAGAGCGTCTGACACCCTTTCGCCTAATCTGCTCCTGAAAAAATTAAAATAATTAAGTATCAGAAAGTAACTAAGAAACTCTCGACTGGTGAAAAGTTAAGTCTCGCTGCGAAAATCTGTTATAGTCTGCTAATTGGGCAAAAGTCCAGTTTTTTGTGCTACTCTGTCATTGGTGTTCCCCAGGGTAGTGTTTTTGGGCCATACCGTTTTTCGTAGATCATAATTATGACTCTCATATTATTATTTACTTTTTCATAGTCAAAAGGGTAATTTGTTTGATTAACAGATGAAGATACTGACAGAGTACCAATGATATTGGGATAATATTATTCGAATAAGACATGTAGAAGATAAGTCTAAAAGATTCTGTTCCTACCCATATGTCATGAAAAGCCAACGATTCTAACAATGAATTCGAAATATAATACACATATCAATAATGTAATCTGCAAGCACATCGTTCAGGCTCATGTGAGTTTTGCCTTATCATTATATACGAAACACGTGCACTGGTTTATTTAAAGTAGACACATGTATTGTTATTCGGTCCGAATGACTTCATCGGTCTATTTTTGGCTTAGTTTATAAAAGTAGCTATTCCAAAACATTCTGTCTTAAAAGGATTCATTTTTGCACTATGATAATCATGTTCCTTTGCAACTAGTGACACGCTCTATTGGTTCTGAATCTTAGGTACGATTCCTGGGTTGGACAAAATTTAGGTTTTGGGTTTGGATGACAATTATTGTCATCAAACGGACATAAAAAATCCAGAACACTCGGAGTGAAATGAATTGATTCTCCTGCTAAATTATTTACTGACAAACCAATAGTAATCCCAGCCCCTACTGTCTTTTAGGAATAAAAGGTGTTTGGCTGGTGTTTTGCAGGAGCATCTATTTATCCTTTGGGGAATAAAGACGCTATACAACACAAGAACAAAATTCGTCGGTCTCTAGGCAGGTGACCGATCAGTTTAGCACAAAATCAATGTTTAACTTGTGATCTCGTTAACATAACACTTGACAAATAGTCACGCGTCAAATGATTTCTCAATAATGAAAAATTTAATTTGTAATTTTTTTCAGTTAGGTAGTCTAAAAAATATTAATCAGAAAATTTATTGACTAATAAGATTATAAGTACCGTCAATCAATTTTAATTACTGAGAAAATCTGATTTCTGTGAATTTTGTTGACAAAGGGCCAAAGAACCAATTAATTTAATAATCTGTATTGATTAACTTCAGTAACTAGGTAGGTTTCGTTTTGTGAACATGACTCATCTAACTGTATATGTAATGTATATGAAAACATCACAGCCAAAAGTTTCAATTACTTATGTGGTGTGTACACGAGTCACACAGTAAGTTTTTAACGCTCTCGATCGCGTCAGCGTAAACGTTCGCTTATGTCAAATTGTACGGAAAAAATAGGTTTTCGGTTATTGTCACCAGACAATGCCTATTTAGTTTCAATTTAAATTGACGTGTACGCTAACGCGATCGAGAACGGTGATTAAATGGCTCGCACCATAGAAACAGTTCTAGTTTAGTACTCGTTTATTATATCTATGCCTCGCAATATCTAAAAGTTTCAATTGAAAGAAGTACACGACAGCTACATTTGAAGACCCTCAATTATAAGGCATACCAACTGTTCATTAATTTTGTTGTTATGTAAGGATAAAGTTCAAAAAATATATCATCTTATTACCCATTTCCCTTATTACCTATTATCTTATTATTATTACTAAGTAGTGATAAATGGCAGTAATTATCCGATAACGACGAAGCTGGAAAGGTCACGTTTTCCAATTTCATTTTTATCTGATTTCAGATGATATTCAGAATTCTTCATTATTATTTTCCACTTAGCTAATGTTAGTGTTAAAGGAACGCCAACGAAAATACTGTTTTATGGATTCAATCAAAAGATTTTAGTATCCTTTTTTTATTTACTAGAAGGCGTGTGTCACATGGTGGACCAATGATCTGGTGAGGGTCGCGCGTAGATAGATGCAGTCCTGGGGCCCGAGTCTGCTAATTTTATAAATTTGTCATTCCCACGCGATCCCATTGTCATGCCATAGTCATTTTGCAAAAAGTTCGTAATCTGCTAAATTCATAATGGTCGATCATTGGTCGATCAATGGCACGTCAATGGTCTCAAAATAGAATTGCGTTTGCGGTAGAATGACATTGCCTTATTGCCATTATCATAAAACCGTTGTGGTAGAACAGATTTTCGAAAATCTACTACTAAATTTGAACATCTTTTCGTGACAGATTTTATTTATATTTAGTTTTACACCGCTCTAAGTTCATAAAGCTCTAGGAATTACTTTTTCTGTTTTTTTTTTGTTCCTAGGTAGGCCTTTATGAACTTGAAAGTTGAAGGGTTGTATTGGTGATTTTGATGATTATAATTCTGTAACTACATACGTCTTACAGCCGCGAATTATATTTTAATCAACATACAACCTAGCACTGGCCTGCAAATTGCAAAAAACGCAAGAAATTTTGAATTACGCGGGCTGGTTGGAGCATTCACCATAAGGTCTTCATCTCCATACCTAATCCTCATTGTACTGAAATTTACATCATTAAAATTGTTATTTCATAACTTTCTGTCAGCTGTTGATAACAATCACGACTCGTGATCAATTTCTTATCAATATCAATTACAATATAAAATGATTCGTACTTTCAAAGATAGTTATCTGTTACAATTACAGTAATTTATTTTTAAAATCTAGCACGCTCTTAGATAAGGAACTAGGTTCATTTTATTTTGATCTTAGTTTTTCTGAACCTCGGAGGAGCTTGTGGCTAAATAATAACAGACACACGGGTCGATATTTAAGTAAGGTTAAACAATACTTGCCAAGGTTGGTCCGTGGATGGGTGACCATCTGACAATTTACCGAGTTTCCTCCGCGCCGTTCTCAGTCTTACGAATTTTCGACACGAGTTTAACATTTTATACCCGTCCCAAGAAAAGTTCTCCACGCCGCTAAAGTAGTTCAGTCCTTTCGCCTATAGTAAGTAAAAACCGGCCAAGTGCGAGTCGGACTCGCGCACCGAGGGTTCCGTACAAACCTGTAGGTATATATTATAAGCAAAAGTTGCAGTTTACGATTTATGACGTATTCAAAAAAACTAATCAATAGATCTAGTTCAAACCAATTTTCGTACATCATATATTTTTTTAGTTTTATCATTCTCTTATTTTAGTAGTTACAGGGGGGGGGGGGGACATTTTACCACTTTGAAAGTGTGTCTCGCGCAAATTATTTAGTTGCATGCTGTACCCCACACTGGGTTTGATGAAAAAAAAAAATTTGTGTTTCAGTTCTGGGTATGGGGACCCCCAAAATTTATTGTTTTTTTTTTCTATTTTTGTGTGAAAATCTTAATGCGGTTCACAGAATACATCTACTTAAGTACCAAGTTTCAACAGCATAGTTCCTAAAGTTTCGGAAAAAAGTGGCTGTGACATACGGACGGACAGACAGACAGACAGACATGACGAATCTATAAGGGTTCCGTTTTTTGCAATTTGGCTACGGAACCCTAAAAACGATGATACAAAATGAGATACCGTTTCCAACCTAATGCGTCCTACTCAAAGTATGCCTTAAGCACCTATAAACCCCATACAGAGGCACTATATTCTCATAAGTACATTAAGTATTGTGGACACAGAGATACGCCGCCGCGCCGCGACGCGACGGCACCTGTATAACGTTTTGACGTCATCGGACACGTGTTGCTCCAATTGCATTGTGTGCAAGCCTCGGCGACAATGTAGCTAATTACTACGGTTTCAATTAGTGACGTATTTAGCTCCGTTAGTGAATGTGCCAATTCATTAGGTGATAGGGCTTGGAGTTCATTGATAATTAGGTGTTAGGAAGTGAGATTTTGGGTTCTGAAATTAGATTTATTGGTGGGTAGGTACTTTAATGGATAACTTTTTCAACGGTTTCTTTATCTTTTTAAATTATCACGATTATAATTCTTAAATGAGTTGGCAGAATTGGATACGTATTATGTAGGTACTAGGTATAATGTACGTTTATTTCTACAATTTCATAGAGCAAACAGGTGTATATTTACATACCAACAAAGAAATAAAAACGTTTCACATTAAAAAAAAACTAGGTATACCTACATAATCAAACTCGTTTTCATCCCCACATTTTTCCAAGAATAATTTTCCACTTTTTCTAATCTAATACCAGTTTCATAAAACGTGCACTTTAATTAACTTGATGTTTTCCTTATTTCTTTTTACCCGGAATAACTTAACGTAAAAAGTTCTTATGTAATCATTGGCCGCCCTTATAAAACTCCGCACCCTGAGAGGAAAACCTTCAATAAATTATGGCACATGCTCTATAAATGGGAGAACGTGTTTCCTAAGACATAATAGGTACCAGTGGCTAAGTTTGCCATGACACTGGAATTTTCCGGAATTTTTCGAAAATGGGGCGGGGCATAAGTTGTAGGTAGAGGTTTGTAAAATACTACAAGTACATACTAACTACGTTCTTCGGTGTTTTTTTTTGTGGGTGACGGTGGGTGGTGGGTTTTTGGTGGTTTCAGACATTTTCAAAGGTTTACTTTAATTTGGAATTAATTACTTGTTGAATCTTTGAATTCTGGAATTTCGGATAATTACGTAGGTAGGAACTCCGTCTCTATTAGATACTATTTTTCTTCCTTTATTAGTTAAATAGTTGTTGTTGTTGTTTTGTAAATGTCTTCAGTTATTCATAATGTAAGTAAATCTAGAAGAACAACCACACATCACGGGGGCAGAACTTGAACGCTGCGAGATAAATCATAAAATCAATCCGCAGTTTTATTTTATTCGTGGCAACCCTACTTGCAACTATGTTGCAAAGTGCGTTCACAGTGAATAAATACTATTCACAACACGTGCTCAATGCACAGTCCTATCCACGTGTGGCGATGTACTGCAATGAACTGATGATGACTAATGAACGCCTCTTGCGTACAATGACCATTCAGATTCACTCGACGAATTCAATAATTATTGATTTGCCGAGGGGTGAAAATAATAACGGTGTCATGGCTGACCGTGAACTTTTGTAGCTATGGCAACATTTTGAAGGTTGGCGGTTTTTTTGAATAAAGAGCTAAAAACTCCTTTCGTGAATTGAGGGGGAAATGAATGGGTTATAAGAACTGGATTATGTTGCTTAAGTAATTTGGGGATTTAAAAATGGACCGAGTGAGGACAGGAAAATCAAATCAGTTGTTTGCAAAGTTATATAACAGAATATCATATAAGATCTATAAGATCTTTTCAGTTGTAACTGTTGTAAGTAATTATTTGATTTAAAATAGAAACTTGCGTTATCTGCGTAACTGCTCATAGGTTATTTTTTTAGTTTTGTTTACGGCTTCGTGATTTCAAGCTAATATTTGGTAAAATAAAATGGTTCATTGATGGAATACGATGTTGGGTCAGTGGGTCGCCTTAGGGGCGGATGTTGCCTTGCCTATTGCAAAGACAATATTAACCTAGTAAAATAGTTTTTTTTACTACAGGAATAAACAATATTGATTGACTGTTATATTGTTATTTTGTTAACTTGGTTATGAGGGTTTTACTCCACCAGTAGGAGATAAGCGAGAGGTCCTCTTTATTGAAAAAGCTCATGACGTCAACAAAAACTACTTACTAGATCCAAGTTTCAACAGCATAGTTCTTATAGTTTCGGAAAAAAATGGCTGTGACATACGGATGGACAGACAGACAGAGAGACATGACGAATCCATAAGGGTTCCGTTTCTGTTATTTGGCTACGGAACCCTAAAAACAAGCGGTTTTGATAGATGTATGGTACTGGCGCCTCAGTGCTGCCACCTAGTGTTCGACATTTCAGAAAACTTCCCGAGAACTGTCGGTCGATTCTGTAAAAATGTCGAAGTGAAGGTTTGGGTGAAGTGATCACGAAGTGAGCTGTCTTTCCCTCTTGATTACATGGATTGACAGCGCAGTTGGTGATCACTTCACGCAAACCTTCACTTTGATGTGTTCAAAGAATCGTCCTTCAGACGCCTCTGCTATAGGTAAACGTAAACTACCCTTAGAATAAAATATACCTCATAATAAGACTTTGAAGATAATGTCTAGCCTCTGTAGTAAGCAAATACTCTCCAAAGCCTATAAGAGGTTATATAAACATACATACATAATTCAGATCTGAAGTAAGGTGTGGCCAAAACACGAGTTTCGGGTACAGTCGCCAGCACATCAAACCATCCGAAACTGTCAAATTTTCCCAATCAACCTTGAACCTTAGTCTTTTCAGAATAAAGTTAAAAATCTATTGAAGAAATTTGACAGATAGTTGTATCTTGATGTGCTGTGGCGTCTGCACATACGTCGTCGAAGTCGTAAATGGCACGTGTAATGTACGTTGGTAAGGCACTTGTCTTACCGCCAGCGAGGAAGCAATTAGCTTTCCACTATTTGCTCGCTGAGGAAAGGGGAAAAAATATATAGATCTCGTGTGGGTAAAAGAGACACATACATTCATAGTCGAGTGATGGCTCTTCACACTACCGGCGAGCGGCTCTTGCAGTCTTACCTCTAGTTGATCGCAGCGACAAGAGCTATCAAAGATTGTACTTACACAGCGACACTCGCTCGGCGATGCTCGCTTGGCGGTCAGTAGGCTAATTCACGTAACTAAATAAGTGCTGTTGCAGTGCAGTTGAAGTTAAGTTTCGATCAAAACAACGCTTTTCGTATTCTCTACCGCTGTCAGACACGCACGCGTCAAGTTTGCGTCACGCGAGCGCAATAACGGTATTCTAATGTTGCGCGTCTTTGGTACGTGCTTCGGAACGCAACATGATCGGTATTCTACTATGTTTGACGACCCAAAATGACAGCTTATAAGCTTAAGTTTAATTTTTATAATATAATAACGTCTTATTCATTGAAATTTATTCGTTTCTATTCGATTATTTAGTGAATATATTTTTTTCTCTCACCGTCAGTAAGTTTGATAGAGTTTGGTTGTCATGCAGTTCACGTGCAGTTTACGCGCAGTTCAAAGATTACAAGAATACCGTTTATCACTCGAACTTAAACTTAATTGCAACTGCACTAAAACTTAATCGGTGCGTCATAACATTACGTGAATTAGGGCCTAGCACGAATATTTTTGACGTATAGTAACGTTACGTAAAATTTTACCATAGCTATAATACTCATTTCGCATATTATATTTATTTGAATTAGATACCAAATTCATATTTTTAAATTATATAAATTGTGGAAGTCCCATAAAATTAAAACAAAATATTGATTTGTATATAATTATATTATGGGGTTGTAGTTTTTTACATTCAAAATTCGCTTACGTTAACGTTACTATACGTCAAAATATTCGTGCTAGCCCCTAACTCACCAACCAGCGGTAATTTCTAGTGTGGGTCGGAGCGAGTATAGCGAGTAAAAGCCCATCGCACAAAAGCAGTCGGTTATAGCCACTTAAGGCGAGGTTGCAGTACTGTGTGTTTTGACGAACAACAGCGACTGTCCGGCGAGCGATATAATGCCTAAATTTTGATTGTTTTTTCATCTTGGCGAAAACTGATAAAGAAATTATACAATATGGTTTCAACATTTACTTCAAAATAAAAAGCTCTATCTATTGATATAACTTTTATATATATTCGTGATGAAATCTCTTAGCAGTACACGTTTAAAATTGTAATTTAGTGTCATGTTTGATTAAAAAAGTATCGAGCCAATCATTCTAAATCGCGTTTCTATCTTTACGATTTACTTTAGGGTATGTTCAATTTTTATGTAATGATTTTTATTTATTAAAAAACTCATAATTAATAAGATTTTCAGACGTTCAAAAATCTTAAAAAGTACTGCAACCCCCCCTAAAAAAACTGAAACTGCTAAAGCTGAGCGCCAAAACTATCGAAACTTTTCACTCGCTGCTCGCTGCTCGCCGCCGGTGGGACAAGTGCCTAAGCTTTTATCACACACCCTGCGTCTGAGTATTGACAAATAAAAAAAGATTCGTTCAAATCTTGACACTTGTAGTGTGTTGGGGCTTATCATTAATACCTAAATTATCTTGTGATAATTAGTTAGGTATGTTATTAATTTAATCGTTTATGTACCTAATATCTTTGTTAAAAAGAAAAGTAGGTAATTGCTTCTAATTTTTTTTAAACTTTTTTCCGAAAATGTTAATAAAAATATATCTAGGAAGTTCCAGAGTTTCTGCCTATCTTATATGTCTGCAATTAAGGTCTAATACATCTGGTAAATTTTCAATTATTTTCCCGTTCCCGTAGGAATTTCGGAACGAATTAACAATAAAAAATAATTACATATGTACCTTCCTCTCGAATCAATCTGTATATTGATGAAATCGCATTAAAATCCGTTGTGGAGGTTTTTATGTAAAGACTAGTTGAAGCCCGCGGCTTCGCCCGCTTGACATATTATATACTAAAACCTTCCTTGAGAACCACTCTATCCATTGGTGAAAACACCTTGAAAATCGGTGCTTAATTTTGTTTTCCAAGTTTTCAGTTATTACTAGGAACTTGTTACGATATAAATTTCATAACTGTACGTTACTAAACAGACTGTAAATACGGTATTTTTTTTTGTAAAGTTACCTATTCGATAGGAAAATTTCATTGCATCTTGTTACGAAAGTATAAAATATACCTACCTACTTACTGCAGGTTCAAAAATCATGCGGCAATTACCTACAAAGGTGTTACTGGTGTAACTATATTGTCTGTGCCAATAATAAGCATTATACAAGTAAATCTACATGCAAGGCAAACAGCATGCCTACTCACTTACAAAACCAGACAAACAAAACAAAAGAAAAAAAAAGCGTGTTAATAAAAATAATTTACGAATCCCTAAAAAAAACACCAAACTCCTTTTTAACCTAATTCCAATTTCAGCCACAACTCATAACAGCGAAAACCACAAAAATAACAATTACATGTAACTTCCAAAGAATTCCGGAGTCCAAACATAATTCCTTTATGACATAACGCAAGTTAACAAGGTGCCATTCATGAGAAAAACCGCTTAAAATAATAAAATGTTGTTGGTTAAAATAAAACAGTCGGGTATACCCGCAAATAGAGTCAGGCGATACGAATGCGGCGTAGTGTGAGAATTACGTGTTGTTAGAGTTGTTTGTGTGTGTGTGCGACTTGGTCACGTTTCGCGCGGCGTGTTGAGGACGCGGCCGCGGCGCGTGCAGCCCGCGCCCTTCCCCCGCCCCGCGACCCCCCGCAACTTCTGTCACGTGTTATCGAGGTGTTATTTTCGCTCCGCTTTCGCCACAAATCACAATAATCTATTCGGATGTCGAATTTATCAATATGGGATTTTCATTTTCAGCCGGTTGCAGCTTTGTTACTAAAATATTGAGTGTACATATTTTAATAGTTATTGGATAGATTTTATGTAACGTTCTATTCAAAGGTTTTGTTACGAGAATACATGTAATTAGACTGCTGTGACCACTAAAATTCTTTTTTTTTCGACTTTGAGTGGCTGTGGTGTGTAAATTCGCAAGCAAAAGTAATTGGCTAATTGGTTACATTCTCGATCCCGATACAGAATCAGACGCACTATATCGACGATTAGTTCTGAAGCATTTTGTAGCATTGAACTCTGGTCTAAAAATAGATTATAAACAAGTTTCTGTGACGTCATCTGACTGCAGGTGGCACAGATTTACTAGCCCGTGAAGCTGACCATATCACCGTATCAATAACACTCGCATTATGTGCTATAACTTCAATAAATATTGAAATACTTTCTCAGGACCTAGGTCATGTCAAATACAGGTTGTTTCAAGCCTTAATCAGATGATGTGAAAACACCCCTAAAATATCTCATCCCAAAGAAGAAGGACCAAGTTCTATTGCATCTTTGTCATTTACGATTTAACTTGTTGTATGAACCTAGTGAGTTAGTATGCACCGTTACTAGACTTATCACCAATAGGCCTTCAAGGCTTTAAGGTACATAATTTTTCCACTTTACGATAAGATGTATCGACTGTTGCACACGAATACAATACCTACAACGTCGTCAGTCATGCACACTACAAGGTCTGTTGTACCATTCGTCACAAAGTTTGAGACGTAAACAAAGCAGTAATAACTCCGTACTCAGTCCTCCAATCAGCAAACGTTCAATGATAAAATATTTACGCAAAGAAACAAGAATGAAATACAACTTTACTCAAGGTTTTTCAAAAATGGCTGCTTACCACTTTATTACAGTAGCATAATACATAGTAGACTTCATCCACCCATACTACTGTACCTACACAAAGTATAGATAAAAACACTTTTTGTATAAGCTGGCAGAAGACGGGTTCTCATCGAGACTTCCATCAAAAAAAAAGAAAAAACCATCTTAGTATGAGTAAATGATCTAAAGTGTAATTAATTTTGGAACAGAAATCTCCGAGGACAGCATCACAGAACGATACCGAAAGTAACCAAAGAAAACGAGGTATTTGTCTCAATCAAAGGCAGAATAAGTTACTCAAAATGAAGATTTATCAATAAAATGAATAGCATTGGACAATTCATTTTGGCTAAACCGAAGAATTGCCAAACTTATGTGGCTGTGGGCACATTATTATTGTGGGTACATTACTCGTAGAACAGACGGTCATTGGGATCGATAGAATCTAGAGTGGAAAATGCAGCGTCCGAAGGCTTCTCACAAGGTCAACCGATGACCTGGTGAAGGCTGCGGGAATCGTGCGAGATGCACAGAAGGTCACTAGAAGGTGAGGCGATACTTGGGGGAGACCGAGACCTATCTCCTTTTTTAAATGCTGGGAAATCATCAAATAACTCCTCCCGTTCTGGGCGCAGCGGGAGGGAGTGTCAGACTTTTACTGACTAACGCCCATCCGTGTTCCTCCTAAAGTCCTTTACGTTTCAGGGCCGCGGTGACAATATCACACGGGTCTTTTGAACAAATTCCGCGACCCTAGCAGGGAGGTCCGTCCTATCTATAGTATTAGTTACTTATATCTATCTAGTATAACCAGTTCCTATCAATCGATTTTGTTTGGATAGACGGTAGAATTTCTCCTAAGAAGATACAGCAGAACAAATTTTTCTCTCAAAGAACAAAAGAATCGTCTCTGGGTTTCTATCAAATCTCTTTATTGTATTTGGGTTTAATCTGTCTATTTGGATGATTTCCTAAAGTTTAGAAACGCTCAAGTGCTGCGACGTTTCTTTTAACGCACCAGGAAAAATTTGGGCAAATGCATTTATATTGAAGTTTCTTCACCTCTGCTTTTACGACACATTTTTCTCTTTTTTTTCAAATCCAATCCAATGTTCAAACAACTGTTTATCTAAGGATAAACAGTTGTTTGAATATTGGACCACTTAGATAAACAGTTGTTTGAATATTGGACCATTCCACCTCAACTATCGCACTTCACTCAGACATCAGCCGGTCGATTCTGTAAACACGGCGAAGTGAAGGCTTGGGCGAAGTGAGTGACAAAGTCAGCTGTCAGCGATGCTAGGGATAGACGAAATGTTACATTTCCAATCTTATCGACATCGACAATCGAGTTTATCAATAATAAAAATTAATTATTTTATTTACAAGAATTTCATGTTACCTCTAAGTAGCTATTGAATATTTCACATGAATTCAAAACTGCTATTTACGAGTCTAAAAATAAATAGGTAGGTACCTACCTACTTAAGATAATTTACTTCTAACGGGATTTCATACTAGCTAATCTATAATCTTGGAAATTATAATAAACCGATTTTAAAATTGTACTTTATAAGCCAAAGACGCTATCCTCATTTTGCGCATGCGTGGATTAGTAGAGCAAACAGCTGCTTAAAAAAGGAATTCCAACCAAACATTTTTGAATCGCGGATTGTATAGTTAGATGTTACTTATCTACTTTAATGAATATTATGTATTGTACCAGCCAAGTTACTTAGGTACCCAATCGTTGCCAAAATTACTTACTTTGTATTGTTGTGCTCATCCTCACCAGTCACCACATAATTACATTGTTTGTGCACATCGCCGTAAAAAAGCATGTTAGATCTCAATTCAAAGTGCATCAGCATTACGCATGCGTAGAGTGACAATTGAAACGAGCAAAGCGTTCCCTTCACCGAATTCCGGTGACTTTAAGGCAGATCGGATGTGAGGTGAGGTGTACACGCGATCGTTCCCCGTAGGCATTCTTTTTTTAAACGTTGAATCTTCCATGATAGTTATATGACAATTCAAACGCGGGAAGTGTTCCCTTCACCGTATTCCGCTGACTTTAAGGAACACGCGAACGTTCCCTTCACCCAACGGGTGCCCACCCGTTGACAGCGCGAGCATTTATAAATCATTGATTACCTACCTATATGCATAGCGAATTTGTATTCGAAGCTTTCAAATCGTTTACGGTTTAAATGTTATTTTGATAATTTTAAATGGGTAGCCAATTTGTACCAAGCTACTTTTTTCCAAAAGCAGGCAATCAATAAAGGGGGTGTGTGTTTAAAACAATAAATAAGATTTTAAAACTCGGTTTAGTGGTATTAAACTCGTCAGATTAATGCATGCTAGCAATTACTGAGATATTTTAACAATTTAACCAACAAAAACTTTCGGACGCCTACCCATAGCACGCGTGGCTGACTGACGAAGTGAGGACCATGCGTGTGTTCCGAAATATAACTCAGTCATGAATCCAACACCAAATATTGTTTGTACCGGTGAGACAAGTGTGACGTAAATAGTAGTACCTATATCAAACGTGCTTGTGTGCATGAGACTCTGAGGATTTTTTTATTGAATCACTAGCTATCCCTAGAACCTTCTCCTGACATTAACGGATACAACAAAAAGTGAAAGGGGCCGAACCGATCACGCGTGATGCGATGACCAAAGGAAATAGGGATTAATCTATTATAATATAATATATCTTAATATATATAAATCTCGTGTCACAATGTTTGTCTTCAATGGACTCATAAACCACTTAACCGATTATAATAAAATTCGCACACCATGTGCAGTTCGATCCAACTTGAGAGATAGGATAGTTTGAATCTCAATTTTTTGTTGCAATATTATTTAGGAGCGGAAAATGTGACGCAGACGAAGTTGCGCGGGACAGCTAGTATATATATATATATAGGTTTGTAATATTTACAATAATGATTATTGTAAACGAGCACAAACACTATTCTCAAGATGGCGTCAATTTATGACGTCAACACACTTGCCAGCATATTTCGGAACGAATCAACAGTAGGTATGGCTTCGGATTCATTTCGTCATGAGCACTGGCAGTACACTGGGTTATGTTATTATTTCGGGACACACGGGTGACCACACTGACAGCACAGTCGCCAGCACATCACGCTATCCGAAACTGTCAAATTTTCTAGATCAAATTTGAACCCAATTCCTTTGAAATAAGGTTGAAAATCTAACAAAGAAATTTGTCAGATTGTTGTACCTTGATGTGCTGGCGACTGTACGTGGCGCTCACTCGGTGAGTGATCAAACCATAGAGTAATAAGGGTATTTTGAATAATGGATAGTGTACACAAACGGATCCACAGACAAACTTGGTGATAGTATGCTACAGCGTGCAAACTTAGCGAAGATACAATTCTAGCTGCTTTTTATATGGCTTTCTGATACACATACGTTTAACTGATTAATAAAAAAGACTGATTTCATATAAAAAAGCGGCCGAACCGTGATTTCACTCACGGTAACTCTTTCTCGTAGTCTATGGAAACGCGTGAACAGACTGACATAAAATACCTAAATCGTTATTCACCGACTTGCTTTGACGCTTGTTTTGAGGGTTGAATGACCTCTCATTCAACCCTCAAAACAAGCGTGAGAGAAAAATAGTTTAGTTTGTTCGAAGTATGGTTTTTAACGGAACTTCGTTCAATTTGTGACGTTTTATGGGAGGTTTAGTTACGTCGTAATAGAACGCGCGAGCAGACACAAATGAAAAATGGCTCAAGTAGGATCAAACCAAATGCATGATGAACTGAAAACAAGCTTCCAGATTTTACCACTAACACAAACATTAATGTGCTTTCCGATCTGGCTGACTTATTTGCAAAAGCGGTTCAAATTAGAAGACGACATTGTGGTGGACAATTTTATTATTTAAAGACGACCCACTGACCCAACTGACTTAGTATTTAAGAACCCAGAAATAGTTAGTTATGTGAAAAACTGTTGTTTGTGAAATATAATTTGCCAATCCTAAATTTTTATTATGTACCAACTAGCAGGTAAAGTTTGTATTTTTATGAAAACCTATTTGAAACAAAGATTTTTCACTTTCCATTACCTACTTCAAAAAATCATAATTCACTCTTTCCCGCTTTCATCTCCATGTTAACTAAGAAGGCCTCAATTAGGTAGGTACAACTTAAATGGCACATTGTTATTTTGTTTATCAAACTGCCACTTAAATAACTGACATTAATGTTTGAACATAGGCAACAATTAATTTACACTACTCAACAAGACTGCCACAGGGAATGTGCTAACTAGTTTTGAATTACCTAGGTACCTACCTAACATCACAAAACCATATTTATTTTGTTCTAATAAGTTCTAGTTTTGTGTTATAGCTAGGTACCTACTAAAAGTGAAATCATTTTCGGATTTTTATTTTTCAATAAATTAGCTATTTTTTTTTCAGTTTACCAAGTTATTAAAGTCTATAATAATGTGGAAGAAGTGTTAACAAATGTCATTACATTTATGATGAAATTATTATATGATAATAAAAAAACAATGTGAACTTTATTTTGGGATTTTTTGAGTTGAATGGGTATTCTGACATACCATCTGCTGCATAATCAATCCTTTAATTGGACGTAGTTTCTGAAAAACGTTCCAACCCACAATCAGATCAAAATAGAGTTACTAATACCAAATAAGTCACGTGATTGCTTTTTACTAACTGTCAAAATTTGGTGGCTCTACTGTCATTTTAAAAATGAAATCATGATCTAGTAGCCCAACCCACATGTATGGAGAACACAAATAAGTATTCAACTAAAAGACTCCAAGCTGTGTGGAACAACCCAAATTTAAGACAGAGTCATAAACAATTATCACAAATGTGATCCAAGCTATCTGAAACGTTATTGATTTTTAAAAATCTGATTGACGTTAGTAGAATTGAAGTTCCACTAAAACGTTCCACGCCACCTGAAACGTTTTTGTTAAAAAATAATATGTGCACTCTCCGTAGAATACATATTTCATTAAAATGGTCCAAACCATTTGAAACGTTTTCGATTTAAATAAATGTTACTCATCTCGGCAAAATATAATATTCATTAAAAAGTTCCAAGTCATCTGAAATGTTTTTGTTTTAAAAATATACATAACGTCAGCCAAATAAGTAATTCATTATAAAGTTCCAAGACATCTGTAACGTTTTTGATTAAGGAATATTTACCAACACTAAAAAGAAACTTGATTCTTCAAAACATTTCAAATTACATGGAATGTTTTTAATTATTGCAATATTACACGAGATACACCAACGAGATATGTCTAAAGTGATCCATCTCGTTATTTTCATTAGTTTTCTTATCAAATTCGATAGTTATTAATGAAAAAAAATAATTGTGTGTTGTAAAAAATAATTGAATCACCTCAAAAAATTTAGTATCAATCAAAAGACGAATTAGTTTCGAATTACTTATTATTAAATCAAAATATCGTTTGGTCACTAAAACGTATGAAATAAAAAATAATTAATTGAAAAAAATAAAAAACACGCCTGCCATGTCTAAAAAAGAACTAAAAAATGATAAACAACCATTTGCCCAAAAATTTAAAACTCAAAAATAACTTTTTTAGTGCAGTCGGGGGACAGTAGATACTCTGTAACATTTCTTTAAGGGTCCCCCGACTGCAATCAAAAAGTTATTTTTCAGTTTTAAATTTTTGGGCAAATGGTTATTTATCATTTTTTAGTTCTTTTTTAGACATGGCAGGCGTGTTTTTTAATTTTTTCAATTAATTGTTTTTTATTTCATACGTTTTAGTGACCAAACGATATTTTGATTTAATTATAAGTAATTCGAAACTAATTCGTCTTTTGATTGATACTAAATTTTTTGAGGTGATTCAATACATGGAGCGACTTCATTGAGCGTAGCTCGTAGATAAGCTTACGTGGATCTGAAACACCATTTGACAAACCTACTAGCTATCACACGCGACTAAATGCGCATTAGCCCTTAGAAAACATGGTAGAGCCTAGATCTACAACTCTGAAGAAAGCCGTCCCTTACAGCTTGTGCACTGTCATAGCCATACATAATCTTAGTGGTAGCATACGCCTCTCGACTTTACCTTGACCATGTTACATCAGCTTCCATCCAGTTCCTACCTCTCTTCGTGTACTCGCACATCATCATAGGGTTTCCAGCGATGGTCATCTGAAACTGGGCTTCACCCGAACTATCGTTCATGACGAATAGTACCAATGTGATCTGTAAACGAGTCAAATCGCCACCGCCGTTGTGTTAGCAGATGAGACTGTTTGACTGGTGATGGCTTCCAACTGAGGTGATGTGGTGGATTTCACCTAACTGATGCTATTTATCCCAAAAAAACCAACATAGCGAAATCTATCACTACACTATCCCACTGAAGAATTCTTCGAGCGATTTGAACATAATATAAAACAGTCTGAATTTCAACTACTGGGCAGTTGCCCAACAGACACAACAACCGTCCGGTCAGAAGATCTTCCTTTTTACCAAATATCGGATCCCTCTGTGGTATAACACTGTTGTGCAACTTGGGAGGATGGGTTCCTCACAGGTTGACTTCCTCGCTTTTGGTGAGCGTTGACATGCTAAACCAGTTTGAAAGCGAGTTTGGGGTTTTGGAGCAGCCGCAGTAGATCGCCGAGTGCCCAAAACGTCCGCACAGAACACAACTTAATGGATCTGTGCATTGGGGGTGGTCCTTGGGTCGGGTGTAATTCGCAGGACCAAGCTCATTTCTTGACGTATCTGGGTTACAAAGCGAGAAACAAATAGCTTTGCAAATGGCCGTGTAGTTCCCGGCGGTGACACTGTGTTCCGACTGTGGTGGTTCTAAAATCTACTGTACCTGTGTAATCAGTACCAAGACAATCGCGGCATTAGTGGTATAATAGATCCAAAAGTTCACTTGTATGCAACTTTTTTTATGGATGGGATGACTTCTCCAACTTTGGGCGAAGCAGAAGGGAGTGTCAGACTCTTACTGACTAAAACCCACCCGTGTTCCCTCCTAGTGCCCTTTGCGTTCCGGGGCCGCGGTGACTGTTTCGAACAAATTCCGCAGCCCTGGCAGGTACTGGCCCCGTCTACTTTGCTGACATCTCTTTGAGGCGCGCATGGAACACAACGTGCCATCGATCCTGGCTTAGTTCTGATCGGACAGAGAGCCATCCAACGCTCGCCGACCTCAGGCCCGGGGCGTCTTCTTCTGTTGCGGCGGCTGGGGCGTGAGTTTTCCCTCTCCGTTTCTTTCATGATACATTTCCGTTTTTTTCATGATCTTGATGATGAATGATGGCTACCGCATTATATATTTTATTATTTTCACTAGCTAACAATATCACAAACATTGAAAACGGTTATGCCGAATTAGAAGTTATGGTGGAATAAAGAAACTCACAAACATACATACATACATACATACATACATGAGTTCTGAAAACATAACACTCCTTTTTTAGACAGTCGTGTAATTAGGCAGTCGTGTAAAAATATAACAAATCGAAAGTGGTGACTTTGATTTTGAAGACGACGAAGAAGAATGTATATCGTTGATATTTTTCACTACAAATATACTTTTTTTGTTATTTAATCTTGTTTTATTATTATTTTCTTTGTCATACATGTTGTATGGAACGTTTTGTATAAATAAAAATTTTAAAAGTATCATGAATATTGCAATAAACCAAAAACGTTCCACAGCAATATTTTTATGAATATTCAAAAAAGTATTAACATTGGAAGTCTAAAATAGGGTCAAATTAAAACTTGATCATAACATCTGTAGCATACAAAAGTAACGGCCGTTAAAAAAAAATATTTCATAAAGTAATACGAGATTGAACTTTAATCGCAATTATCTCAAAATGTTAAGTGTGTGGATTGGAACGTTTTTCAGGAACTACGTCCAATTAACTTGATATTTTCCTGTATAAGAACCACCTGAAAACTTTAGTTTTATCCTCAAAGCTCCACTTGAAAAACTATATGACTGTGTATCTTTAATTAAAACTTTATTTCTATTATATGGAGTGTATGTCATCGATGCCAACTTCTTTTGTATAGGTCATCGATCATTTAGTTTTTTATTAGTGATTGATGGTATAGGTACATTAAATAAAACCTTATCATGTACATGTATAATTATTAAGGACCATAATCTCTTATCTGGTTTATATCAACCTTATTCAGATCAAAACAGTATTGCCTATCTTTTGTGCTTGGTGAGAACAGAAATAAATCAATAACTGGCGAAATTACAATTTTACTCATTTTTGTACACATCAAAGAATAATAATAAGTACATCTTTTGGATTGAGCCTTCTGCATGCTGAGTCTTCATATTCTTGAATTTCCGCTGAGGTGACAATAGCAAAATTAAAAAAATGTCTGGATACACGGGGTCGGTGGCTGCCTCTAGCTGAAAACAATGCATTAATATTACTGAATCATTATTATTCAAATGTATTGGAGCTGCTTGAAAAAAAAACTCTTATTTATTATCATTGAAATACCTCAAATGAATGCAGTTCTTAGATTTAATAAATACAGCAAAACAAACCCACTGCTGGAGATAGGCGTCTCCGAAGCGTCCCCACAACAACCGGTCCTGTGCGTCTCGCATCCATCGGCTACCTGCAACCTTCACCAGGTCATCAGTCCACCTTGTGTTGGCCCTATCGACCATCCATTCTGTGAGCAATTTGCCCTGCTAACTGCTACTTTAGTTTCCACATCCATCACAAGGAACAATGTTATTCCTAGATAGGATTTTCAATTTTTCTTAGGTCTCCAATGCATGGTATATGTGAAAGTACATGTTTTCTCACCTGCTGTTAAGCGAAGATGGAGCACGCTTGCCTTAAAGGAACCTATTCACCCTTGACTTACAACACAACTACGTTGTAGCTATCAGGAAACACAGATCCCGGCAGGGAATTCCACACCTTAGCACACACTATAAATATGTTCCTCAAACGGTTTGTGCGTGTGGGTGGGATGTCCCCCATGTACCGGTGGCGCATCGCCGTTCGTCTTGCTTCACAGATCATCTTCTGAAAATCATAACACATAATAAGATTACAATCGTGGCAAAATACTTTATTTTATGCTGAAAGCCATGCATGTCAAGTAGTGTGCACCTTGCGTGCGTACCTACCTATAATCTAGATTTGAGCGTATCCGTAGCCACAATAATTCCTTTCCAAATAATATTTGGCTTAGTACATGAACCACAATCGAATGTAGGTACAATAAATTAAAACATCTAGGAAAATAGTGTCGTTTCGATTCGGTTCTAAACACAATAAATTGCGAACATCACACATTTGACAGTGATTATCACTTTTAATCATTAACATTCCAAACTTGAAGAACTGAATTCAATCAAAGCTGAAGCTGATTCAAGTTCCAGTGATTCATTTGTTTTGTTTTCTCTAAGATTTTAGTTCATGGCGCCGACATTATTTCGAAACTTTCATATCAGCCTATCAGCGACGAGCAGAGTTTTTTTTTTTGAGATTTTGCTGTTTTGGCTACTAAGGTCTTTAAGCATCTAATTTTTTCAAGCCTCTGTTGCCGGACATGAACGAGATGAACTAGAACAAACATACATTATGTGAAGTTATTAGTATTGAAAAACAAAATGTTTATAGGTAGGTTAGTACTTATTGCAATATTACTTTAGAACTTTATGAGTGTATGTAAAAATCTGTCGGAAATGCATACTTACTCCATTTTTACGGGACTGAAGAATAAAAGAACGCCAATAGAACACGTAAAATTAAGTATTGGCGCGAATTCACTGCTTAACCGCTCACAAGAATAAAAGAATGCCAAAAGAACACACGTAGCAACTTTTTTTTAATTATTGGTGCGAATTCGCTGCTCAACCACTCACAAGAATAAAAGAACGCCAAAAGAACACGTACCTAGCAACTTTTTTTAAAAATTATTCACCTCTTTTTTTAACCTCTCGCCGCCTGGACTTTATAACGTTATTAGATTATTTAAAAAAAAGGTGAGTCGTAAATATCAAATTCGTGTCAATAATTTAAAAAAAATACCCTACGTGTTCCTTTGGCGTTCTTTTATTCTTCAGTCCCGTAAAAATGGAGTAAGTATGCATTTCCGACAGATTTTTACATACACTCATAAAGTTTTAAGTAATATTGCAATAAGTACTAACCTACCTATAAAATTTTGTTTTTTAATAATAATAACTTCACTTATTGTATGTTTTTTCTAGTTCATCTCGTTCATGTCCGGCAACAGAGCCTTATATTGAAAAATTAGATGCTTAAAGACCTTAGTAGCCAAAACAGCAAAATCTCAAAAAAAAAAAACTCAGCTCGTCGCTGATAGGCTGATATTATTATATACTAAATGTTTCGAAATAATGTCGGCGCCATGCTAAACTAAAATCAGTAAAATCTTATAGAAAACAAAACAAATGAATCACTTGAACTTGAATCAGCTTCAGCTTAGAATTCAGTTCTTCAAGTTTGGAATGTTAATGACTAAAAGTGATAATCACTGTCAAATGTGTGATGTTCGCAATTTATTGTGTTTAGAACCGAATCGAAACTACAGTAATTAATTTCAAAGATGTGATAATATTGTACCTACATTCAATAGTGGTTTATGTACTAAGCCAAATATTTTGAATGTAATTATTTTGCCTACGTAAACACTTAAATATAGATTATAGGTAGGTACGCATGCAGGGTGCAGACTATTTGACATGCATTACTTTCAATTCAAACAGCATACAATAAAGCATTTTGCCATGATTTTGATCTTATTATGTGTTATGATTTTCAGATGATGATCTGTGAAGCAAGACGAACGGCGATGCGCAACCGCTACATGGTGGACATCCCACCCACACGCACAAACTGTTTGAGGAACATATTTAAAGTACAGATAGGGTGTGGAATTCCCTGCCGGGATCTGTGTTTCCTGATAGCTACAACATAGTTGTGTTGTAAGTCAAGGGTGAATAGGTTCCTTTTAGGCAAGTGTGCTCCATCTTCGCTGAACAGCAGGTGAGAAAACATGTACTTTCACATATACCATGCATTGGAGACCTAAGAAAAATTGTAAATCCTATCTAGGAATAACATTGTTCCTTGTGATGGATGTGGAAACTTAAGTGGCAGTTAGCAGGGAAAATTGCTCACAGAATGGATGGTCGATGGGGCCGACACAAGGTGAACTGATGACCTGGTGAAGGTTGCAGGTAGCCGATGGATGCGAGACGCACAGGACCGGTTGTTGTGGGGACGCTTCGGAGAGGCCTATCTCCAGCAGTAGGTTTGTTTTGCTGTATTTATTAAAACTAAGAACTGCATTAACTTGAGGTATGTTAATGATTATAAATAAGAGTTCTTTTTTGAAGCAGTTCCAATAGATTTGAATAAAAATGATTAATGTTAACACATTGTTTTCAGCTTGAGGCAGCCGCTGACCCCGTGTGTCCAGATATGTTTTTAATTTTGCTATTGGCACCTCAGCAGAAATTCAAGAATATGAAGACTTAGCATGATATCCAAAAGATGTATTAGCATTCTTTGATTTGTACAAAAATGAGTAAAATTGTAATATCGCCAGTTATTGATTTATTTCTGTTCTCACCAAGCACAAAGGATAGGCAATATTGTTTAGATCTGAATAAGGTTGATATAAATAAACCAGATAAGTGTTTATGGTCCTAAGTAATTATGCATGTACATGATAAGGTTTTACTTTTATGTACCCATACAAAAGAAGTTAGCATCGATGACCTACTACATATCACAGAACTGAAGTTGGAATTAAAGATATACAAATATAGTTTTCCCGTAATGTGTTTTTCAAGTGGAGCTTTGAGGTGAAAACTAAAGTTTTCAGGTGGTTCTTATGCCGGCAAATTATCAAGTGAAAGGATTGATTATGCAGCAGATGGTACCTACGTCAGAACAGTTGAGTGGGCAACTCAAAAAATCCCAAAATAAAGTTCACATTATTTGTCACCTTGTAGGTGATGAGGTACCTAACTGTCACTGGTCACGCGTTTCCATAGACACTACGAGAATGAGTTACCTTGAGTGAAACGCATAGCCACGCATTACTCATGCTTCGGCCGCTTTTTTATGAAATCAGGCTTTTTTTATTAATCAGTTGAACCTATGCGTATCAGTAAGCCATATAAAAAGCAGCTAGATGTGTATTTTCACTAAGTTTGCACGCTGTAGCATACTAATACCAAATTTGTCTGTGGATCCATTTGTGTACACTATGCATTATTCAAAATACCCTTATTACTCTATGGTTTGATCGTTCACCGAGTGAGCGCCACGTACAGTCGCCAGCACATGAAGCTACAACAATCTGTCAAATTTCTTTGTTGGATTTTCAACCTTAGTGTTAAAGAATTGGGTTCAAATTAGATCGGAAAAATTTGACAGTTTCGGATAGCGTGATGTGCTGGCGACTGTGCTGTCAGTGCGGTCACCCGTGTGTTCCGAAATAATAATATAACTGTGATATAACCCAGTATACTGGCCAGTGCTCATGACGAAAAAAATCCGACGACGCCATACTGTTGATTCGTTCCAAAATATGCTGGCCAGTGTGTTGACGGTCATAAATTGACGCCATTTTGAGTGAGAATAGTGTTTGTGCTCGTTTACAGTACCTAATCATTATTGCAAATATTACAAACCTATAATATATAGATTAATCCCTATTTCTTTTGGTCATCGCATCACGCGTGAACGGCTGGCCGCTTTCACTTTTTGTTGTATCCGTTAAATGTCAGGGGAAGGTTCTAGGGATAGCTATTGATTCAATAAAAAAATCCTCAAAGTCTCATGCACACAAGCACGCTTGATATAGGTACTACTATTTACGTCACACTTGTCTCACCGGTACGTAAACAATATTTGGCGTTGGATTCATGACTGAGTTATATTTCGGAACACACGCATGGTCCTCACTTCGTCAGTCAGCCACGCGTGCGGCCGACGTAGGCGTCCGAATTTTGTTGAAAATGTGTGTGATGAGATCTGAAAGCTTTGAATATAACTTCGCTATAGGTAGGTATTCAATGATTTAAAAATGCCCGCGCTGTCAACGGGTGGGCACCCGTTGGGTTGGGTGAACGTTCGCGTGATCCCGCACCTGCCTTAAAGTCAGCGGAATACGGTGAAGGGAACACTTCACGCGTTTGAATCGTCATTTAGCTATCATGGAAGATTCAACGTTTAAAAAAAGAATACCCACGGGGAACGATCGCGTGTTCCCCTCACCTGACTTAAAATCGGCGGAATTCGGTGAAGGGAATTGTCACTCTACGCATGCGCAATGCACTTTGCATTGAGGTCTAACATGCTTTTTTGCGGCGATGTGCACAAAACATTTAGGTAGGTAATTATGTGGTGACTGGTGAGGATGAGCACAACAATACTTAGGTACATGGGTAATTTTGGCAACGATTGGGTAAGTAATTTGGCTGGTACAATACATAATATTCATTAGATACCACCGGGACCACCAATCCGGGATTCAAAAATTGATTTTTCTTGTGTCTTTTATTAATATTAAAATGTAGGTATTTAGATGTAGCATTAAATTCAGTACCTAAACTCAAGTATCGATATAATTCTCTGATGTATTAATCAATCACTAGCATTTTTGACAGCTAACTTCATCCCGTGGTCACTACACCCAAGCCTTCACTTCGACATGTTAACAGAATCGCACTGCAGACCTACTTTCGCCAATTAAATGACTTAATTTATTTGGCAAATGTGGTTCTGAGGGTTTCTGCATTAAAAATGTGCCCACCTAACTAGGTAAGAATTTTTTAAGTAAGTACCAAGAGTCAATACTTAGTCTTGAATAGGTAGCCGAAACACTCTCATCGTTAAAAACGATTCCTATAGGTGGTAGTTAGGCAGGTACACAATCAATATCTATTTGAAAGTGAAAATAAGGTCAAAATTCTTGGACTTAGCGCTGGAATTAGATTGTTCATAGATTTTTTGCGCTACCGTACGCAAAAAATCTATCCCACTAGAATTTATACAAGGCATTCTTATGCCAAGAAAATTCATGAAAACCTAATCAAAATACTTTTATCCCCATAAACAGTTGTCTAAAACTCAAAAGCGGAATAATTTAGGCAGATAAGTGCCGAAAATGAGCGAAAATGTTAAACAAGATGAATAATGATTACCGGGTCAAGGTCGGCCTTGGCTCCGTGAGAAAGTTTTAAACGGATCAAAGCAACATTAAGATCGCTAATGATTACCTCTACATTTTGATAAAAATGATAAACCATCCGAGGGGGTAACTCTTTAAAACAATCCCGCAATACAATACAGGGTGGTAGAGAAATTACTATTAATTCGGTACAAATGATTCTGGACCCCAGATTTTATAAATTTTATAATTGTAAACGAGGGTTTCTTAATGTGAACCCACTAATAAAGAATCACAACAGTCGCTGTGTGAATAACCCGAGTGTGGTTTTAGAATTGGTCGTAAATCGTAATCACATCGTAATTTCTTACACTCAATGCTGTATTGATACCACTCCCTGTAAACACATAATTATTCTCAACGTGACCATTTCAATATCGAACCTTTTAGAGAACCTTAATAAAACGTAATGAATACACATGGCCACTTACTTGTCATACTTCACGGAATGCCCGTTCTCCTCCCAATAATGCCTTGACTCCATATTCGTTTGAAACCACAACAAACCACTGATCACAAAATTGCAGATGATAATATCAATACAAGTTCTGTTTACATTTTATTCCCGTAACGGGTAGGTTTATTGAGCACTAATCACAAACTGTAGCACTTAAGTAAGATCTCCACAATCCATTTTCGTAAAACGATCACAGTAAATATAAATTGTTGTTATCGTATTTAACTGCATGTATGGAGCGTGTGGCAACGTCCTCACTCAAGGAGCTTCGCGGCCACTCTGAGCGGATGTACTCCAAACACCGGCCGGTTTGAGTCACATGACGCGGCGCGGCGTCAAAATATGGACGGGGGGCGTCGGAATGCCGGCGCACATTCCGATGCGTGAACTCAAAATTCTAGGGTAAAATGCAGATTTTTAGGTGCCTGAAGAAGTTTGGGTGAATTAAGGTTGATGGTCATTCAACGCGGCGTTGTGTGGATGGTATGCACGGGTTTGGCTGGGTGTCTGTGTCTGGTCGGGCGCCTCGGCTGCGGTGCCGGCGGCCGGGCCACGCTCGCTCGCACGTGACCACTGTGACGCGGAGACAGCTCCGCCCGGCGCGAAGCGAATCATACTTCGCGCTTCGAGGTATACCCTATTGTTATAAATCGTTGTTAATAAAATAAACGCGATCGATAAACTGCACTCGTGATCTTGTCGTTTTAGGTAAACGTTAAAAATATTAAAACCATAATTTTGAAAATCTGCAAAAAAAAACGAACGACTTGAAAAAGTATTTAACTAAGTACTAAATCCTGGAAAAAAATATGAAAACGAGTTCCTGACGATTGGGATAAACCCGGAAAACATTAAAATCCCAGTAGCTAATTCCTCAGGAATTCCGATTTTTTATTTCCGGTTTTTTTTATACCTACTTAAAAATTACAAAACCTTAAAAATTTACAACATGTCCGACTTTCTGACGACTTGGAATAAACCCGGAACATAATATTATTACAAAAACTGGCCAAGTGCGAGTCGGACTCGCGTGCAAAGGGTTCCGAAACCACAAAACTGTTTTTACATGTTTTTTTTTGACATTACAGACTTCTTATATGTTTTCCGGTAATCCTTAGGTGTAGAACTAGGTATTATCAGCATTTTTTTCAAATTTTTAGGATTATGTATAGTAGTTTCGATTTAGGACGCCCAAAAGTGACCTCCATACGGTAAATTTATTTGTTAACGTAACGCGTCCAGCGTTATATAAATAAATATTTTTTAGTTTTTTTGGTATAGTTTGGGTCACAAAAGTCCATGTGAATACCAAATTTCAACAGAATCAATCTCGTGGATCCGGAGAAAACTGGCAGTGACAGACGAACATATAGACAGTCAGACAGACATTCGAGTGATCCTATAAGGGTTACGTTTTTCACGCATGATCGGAATTCTAAAAGTAAAAACGGCTATGATTTTCCGAGACGATTTTTAAATCCGAGCTTAGGCAACAAGGTGAAATGTACTCCTGCCACTTAGTGTATCACCAAAGCTGCAAAAAAACAAAAGGCCATCGCTGACCAGCTCCAATACTCCAAGAGCCAGGCAAACATACGGGCGTGTCCCAAGTGGGTGTGGCGTTGACGAAGCGCCCACGCTGCGTACACGTGGCGTGACAAGAACAGACAATATATATGCGAAAGATAAGAGAGGAAAATGCCGACCGCGATTGTGGGCTTGTTTAGACTTCAGTATACCCTTCGTTCGTTATGCGCTCACGAGGCATGAACGCTGCTTCGGGTCCGTTCGGGCGTAGGACGGAAATATGCACATTGCACGCCCGGCAAACGTTGACGTGTGTTGGCGTGTGATAAAGGCATAATAGCAGAAGGGGAGTAGGTACAGTTCCATAGTAGATGTCTATTAGTATGGAAGACTTGTAATTAGACCATTTTTTCTTTTTCTCGTAAAAAGTATTTGATACGCGGCAATTATATATCTCCTAAAGGATAATAATTATTAAAAGTAAAAACAGTACTAAGCTGACTACTTATACTTAGTTTATACCTTTTTTATTTTTATCTTGCGTAGCTACTATTATATATTCGAATTGTTTTTACTTAGGTACTATTTATCTTTTGTTAATTTGTAAAATTTGTAGATCAAGTGGTATGTACCAAAGCCGCAAGTCGATATTAACTAAGGAAGCAAACGAGGATGTTAATGTTTTGCATATTTATTAAAAATACAGGCAGTAAGCAATATTTATTTGCATTAATTATTCTGCCAGACAATAAAATAAATCAAGGCGCTTGCAGAGTCCAAGGCGAGGAACTAGCTAGAGCAAATTTTATTGATATCACATGATGTCATTTTTACTGACACCAGTGTTGCAATTTGTAAGGTTAGCAAAATATTTTTAATGACACCAGCGTTGCATTTGTAAGGTTAGCAAATTATTTTTTAATTTATTTTTGTCTCAGCTCCAATCGTTACAAAGAAGCACGGTCAGGGTCAGCAATATATCGGGCCTGTGGACGGCGAGCTATGCCTATGGGTGGCTCGCCGTCCGTCCGTCTAGACAGGCCGTGTCGACGGTGCGTTAGTGTTCCACGCGCGCCTCAAAGAGAGTCAGCAACACAGAGGGGCCCGAAAGGGCCGACGCCTGCCGGAGTCGCGGGATTATTCGCAAGAGACACCGTGGCTCCGGAACACAAAGGGCAATGAAGGAACATGGATGGGTTTTAGTCAGTAGAAGTCTGACACTCCCTCCCGCTACACCCAGAGCGGGAGGAGTCATTGGATGATTTCCCATCCCTAAAAAAAAAAAAAAAGGGTCAGCAAAATATAATTCTAAGTACCTATATCGTGCGAGTAAACTCGACATCTGGCTCGAATGACGTTAAAACGTTTTAATTTAAATGGAACTATTCAATTCCTATATGAAAATAATAGAAACGCAACTAACGGTAACAGTGATGATCCCATCGCTGAGAAATAAGCAGGTTTATTTTCAAGCACTAGATGATGGATCGGCAAATCGAATTTGTTTTGGCAAGTGGGATTTTTATGGATTTTCTTCCTTTGCATTTGCTAATTATATAATTATATATTTATCTATACTAATATTATAAAGCAAATCTAGAGTTTGTTTGTTTGTTTGGTTGAACGCGCTAATCTCAGAAACTGTGGGATTTCACTTCTAACGTGGCTTATTGATTTATTTTATTAGATTTTCTTATTTCACAGTTTTTTTCTTTTTAGGAGTAGTTTTTTTTATTATTACAAATCTTTCTTTTCTTTTTTTCCGGTTCTGATTCTTGTACAGTAGCAACAGTTTTTCCTCGGTGATCGCTGAAGCTTGAGCTTTTATACTCTTGAAGTCAACATTTATGAGGTGCATCCCATGAAGGAGTACCAATAGTAGAAGGGGGCATTACCATATCTCTAATACAGCTGAGACCAACTGAGGGTTCTTTATCAGATACTTCAGACATTCGATTTTTGACATCAAATGAACGCACTTGGCGGGGGCACTGCCGTGCCCCCCGATTGACATCAAATGAAGCGGCCCACCAAGTTGAATATTTTTGTAAAGGCGGTATGTCGATCTCTAATAATTTGGTTGGGCTCTTGTGTTATCTAAGTCATTTGATGACTCCCATTGGCATTGGCATTTTCTATGACGCAACTCTGGTGATTTAAAAAATCACCATCCTTTACTTCCAGGTTCATTCAACCGCGGTGATTTGAATCACCACTCTGTTTGCCAATACTGGTGATCCATACATAGATTCTTATTCTTGTAATTTCTTAAATATGTCTTCATTTTATTTTATGTACTTGTGTATAAACTTGGGTTGAACTTATTCCAGGAACGCGTGCGGTTATGAAGTGGAGTGCTAACTAATATTCCTCTGATGATAGTTAGTGATGATGACAGACATTACAATTTGTAAGTAGCATAGGACAATAGGTACTTCTTACTATCCTATCTTTTTCATTTAATTCTACAAATAAAAACAAGTTAATAGGCTTGCTTATTTGTGTACTTACTAGATTATGACGTCACAAGTTCATTTCATGTTTCTTAAATTCTTTATGAACTTGCTTGTTTCTTATATAAAGCAATTATATAAAAGTCAAACAAAAGAATCGGAACCATTGTGAAACCAATTCAATTGAATTTATATAAGGACATCCAAAAATACATTTACAAATTGGGGTTGAAATAGATTAAATGCCTACACGAAAAAATTACGAAGAAAAAGTTTTTACGCGAAGGAGGCGTCTTTTGTGTAAATAATTTATTCCTGTAACGTTATTCAACTGGTCCAAATATAAATGGTATAAATTCAGCGTTACTTGGAATGAAACCCCGCAACGGTGGTTACGGGGCGGGTTTATTTCCGTTCGAACACGAATAATAGGGGATTAGTTAGTGCGCTCAAACGTGCACGGGGTTATAATAAGTTAGGTGCGAAACGTGCACGGGGTTAAATAATAAGTGCAAAACGTGCTCGTTTGGATTTGCGCACGGGTCGCGGATTGCACGGTTATCGTTTTTCAATTGTTATGAACGGCTCCGATTACATGGAAAGTGTGGGGTTGCACGTTTTGTACAGCCGTGACATAGATTTCCTAATGGTTGACGTAGTGTGTACTCGATCGGTTTTTAGCGATGTTTTTGATGATAACTTGATACTTTTCCTTGAGAATTCGCTTGGGCTGGGTGGCATGCGGAAAGCTGCGTGATATTCTTTGAATCGTTGATCCCGGGTCCTACCCATAATGACTTACGGAACCGGAACGTGGACACACCATTGGCTTGGTCCACAAATTCAAGGTTGCTCAGCGTGCTATAGAGAAAGCAATGCTCGGGGTTTCTCAGGTGGATAGAATTCGCAACGAAGTCATTCGCCAGCGAACTAAAGTCAGTGACATTTCGCGTAGAATCAGCATGCTGAAGTGGAAGTGGGCCAACCATGTCGGTAGACGGACAGACGCTCGGTGGAGCAGACATGTGTTAGAGTGAAGACCGCGTGTGGGCAAACTTAGTGTGGGACGCATTGCAGCACGATGGACCGCTGATTTAAAGAAGGTGGCTGGCAGCGGTTGGATGCGGACTGCTCAGGACCGGGATGGCTGGCGCTCTTTGGTGGTGGCTTACATTAAGTAGTGGACGGCAATTGGCTGATATGATGATGATGCTTAAAAAAAACATGGTTAAAGCCATTAATATTGTTTCATTAAGTAAAACTATATAGGTAGGTATGAATAATAAGGTAAGTATATGACAAGCGAAAATGACAAGCTCCGTTTGGGGGGTATGCGGTACAGAGAGTAAATTCCCGCAAACCCCCATTGAAAAACAGGATCCTCCACCCAGGGGGTTGTTGTCCCTGGGGGTTACTGCGCGATAGTTCATATTCGGGCGGATGTATATGTTCAAATCGCATGGTAAACTCAGCTTGCGCGATTTAGGATTTTAGTTCGCCGCCAGTTGGATAGATGGCGTCGCGGTTCTTTTTGTTGCGATGCAGATTTGTTTTCTTGTGGCGGCGTTGATGTCGCTACAGGCGTAAGGTTATAATACTATGACTTGAGTAATGTAAACTCTCGATAGTTAATTTTTTTGCGCTATAAAAAATATTAATAGTTTCACCATTCATATCTCGGCCACTTCTACCTTTTTTTAAATAATGAGATGTTTATCTTTTCGTTTTTCTAGACTGCTTACTTTCTGGTGGTCTGTACATTCCGGTTTTCAGGTGTTACAGCGGTAAGAAAATTGTAGCGAAAGGAGACTGTTTAGATTTGTATGGGAAGTCGTCTATGAACCAACAGCGACACTGTGGTGTTATTTCTGTGGAGATGCCTCAACTATAGCCTGGTACCAAGGGGCATCAAAATCGAACCAGCTAGTCTATTCTGTAAATAACCATTTCGATATCGACTTCACCTGAGTGACTAAGCTTACAAAGTGAACTTTATTTCACACATCATAAGGTCTCATATTTATACGAATTTGAAACTCACCTCGGATTCCTCTGTCGAGACACGAAAATGTTGTTACAGAATAGCACTGCTGACAGTTTTGATAAAATTTTAGAAAACATTTTTATTAAGGTATCCCCGCAGGAATACAACAGTAGGTATCGCTGTTGGTTCAAATACCACTTTAGATCAGTCTCGTTTTACCCAAGAAAAAATCTCCTTCGTACCTACTGCGTAATACGTTGAGATTGGCCACCGTGACAGTAAGCTGGTCAGGAGGATTAAAAAATTACCAATCACAACTATTGGATTAGGAAGCTATATATCCACCTACCTTTTAGTTTTCTGGATACAGACTTAATCTCTGGTATTATTATCTGCCTAGCCGATTCTCGACAAACCAGATCCAGCTGAATACCAGTATTTTACGTAGAGCGGCTGCCTACCTGACTTCCACAGCCCACTGGGTAACACTCCTTGGCAAGACTGATGTCAGATATTTTGTTTTTTGTCTATCCATAACGACTGCCAAAAATCTACAAATGACAGCCACGACCATAAGCGTGCTTTCCGAAGCACGGAGGAATCTCGGTATATTAAGATGGCCACCAATCCACAGAACAGCCTCGACAAGCGTAGCTTGACCTTCAAATCTACCCGAGCGGCTGTTATTATTTAGCCACGAGCTACTCTGGTTTTAAAACAAGATAATCCAGTTTATTTATCTACACAGATACTAGACTTACAACATTATATCCAACCTCTCTGACATTATTTTTTATTGCGTTTAATGTCATGTGCATAGAAAACACGTGAGTACATGCGTGACTCACATTTGCGTGCGTTGCGTGAGTGATTGACTCATTGTAAGATATCATGGCATGGGATGGGATGTAATGGAATTTTAAATACTGGCATCAATATTTATAGTATGGCAAGTCAGGGTATTTTATTAATCTTTTTATTATACAATGCAGTCTGCCAATCAGCTTTACAGTCTAACTCAACTGCAGGGGTTCCTGAAGTGTGCGTCGCGACTGGGGGGGCGACACAGTGCTTTCCCAGAGGCGTCGCCACCACCGAAATGAAACGAATATGCTGCAGCTGGCGAATAAAATTAATTTTAAATGGAAACGCATTTAACTAAAAGAGTAATGAACAGTAAAGTGGATGAATGGAGAGGGAGAGGAAGGCCAAAGAAAAGATGGATGGATTGTGTGAGAAGCGATATGAAAGGAAAGTCAGTTAGTGAAAGTTTGACGGCTGATAGGGCAGAGTGGAAGAAAAAAACGTGTTGCGCCGACCCCAAGTAACATGGGACTTATCCCATGTTACTTGGGGTCATAGATGATGTAGAAAAGAAATGGACAGGAAAACACAGTATTTGTTTTACTGTGTTTTCCTGTTTTGAAAGGCTAGAAAAATCTAGTCAAGATTAGATGCTCTGTTTACAGTAGACATTTTGTATCATTTTAAGCATAGGTACATTTTTTATAAATATTTTTCATTGAATCTTAATCAGAAAAGTAAGTTTATCCGTTTTATTGATTGTACGAGTACTTACGTACATGTGCCTTCTTGTTTTTCTAAACGGTACTACACTTATTTTGGTTACTGTAAATGAAGTAATCAAAATAAAGGCTTCACAAAAAAATAAAATAAAGGTATAAAAAATATTGGGAAACCCTGCTTTACTTTATCACCAAAAACACATCTTTAATTTATCAATTTCCTTCCTAACTCAGTAAAGGGGGCCCACAGGCGTGGGCGTAGGGCATCAAGTGTTCTTAATCCGGCACTGAGTCTCCGCCGTGCGTCTCTTTGTATCTCCTGAACAGAGGATAAACTCGCAGAGCTCGACGCGAGTTATGAAGCTCGACGAGCCCGGAGCATAAACCTGGCTTCATCAGACTCATCGTATCCAGTAAAACATTAACGTACTGATTTTATTGTAATACTAGCTGACCCGCGCAACTTCGTCTGCGTCACATTTTCCATTACTGCTCCGCTCCTATTTGTCTAGCGTGATGATGTATAATATATATTTATATATATACACCTATAACCTTCCTCAATAAATGGGCTATCTAACACTGAAAGATTTTTTCAAATAGGACCAGTAGTTCCTGAGATTAGCGCGTTCAACCAAACAAACAAACTCTTCTGCTTTATAATATTAGTATAGATTGCATATACAAAATCTACGTTCAGTTACGTATCCTGATCTCTCTCTTGAATTAAGAATAAGTATAATTATGAAGAGGGTACATAGTGCAGGGCACTGTATCATCTCTATCGGTTGAAATGCCGACCAGCCCAGGTACCTAATCTCCTGGTACAAACTAATCTTGAATCAAAATCAACAAAACTTGAATCAAAATCAACAAAACCAACTATGGAACGAATGGTGCTGAATCAAGTGGATTCTTAATTTCGTCCAGAACAGTCCAAAAAGAAACACATTTTCTCCGATTTTTACTGACAATATTGCTGATTGTAGACCACTGATTAATTTAATTTGTTTAACATTTTATAATATCAAAAAAGTTTTACTGGGTTCATGGAATCGATTTATTATAGAGGAGCTCGTGGCTAAATTGAAACAGCCGCACGGGCCGATCTTCATGGCTAAACTATAACAGACGAACGCATCGATCTTCAAGGTTAAGCAACGCTTGCGAAGGTTGGTCTGTGGATGGGTGACCATCTTGACATACCGAGTTTCCTTCGTGCCTCAGAAAGCACGTTAAGCCTTTGGTCCCGGCTGTCATTTGTAGATCTTTGGCAGTCGTTACGGATAGTCAGAAGCCAGTAAAATCTGACTGAAATCTTGCATTGAATGAGTTGTGGAGGTCTGGTAGGCAGCCGCGCCACGTAAGATACCGGTATTCAACTGAATCCGGTTTATTTGGAAGCCGAGCAAATATAGTAAGGAAAAGGCTAGGTTGTTATAATGGTCACCCATTCAAAGACCGACCTCGGCAAGCGTTGCTTAACCTTGAAGATCGACGTGTTCGGCTGATATAGAACTCTCCGGAGGAGACTCTCCTCTCCTCCCAGTAAATTGAAAAACAGTCTAGTCATTCAATCAAATCCATACTGCCATAGCTATTTTTATATAATAATTTCAACATTAATTTCATTATACGACTTCAATTAAAACATGGTGCTGACCTCATGCTACTGCGGAGAATCTTAACACCGCAATTCAGAAAAACGCGTCATAAGTACAACGCCATCTATCGATCTACAACGTAACTGAACTGTCTTTATAATACTCATAACTACTCATAAGTTCAAACTTAGAAGCTTACACGTTACGATAAATAATGATAATATAATAAAGTGTTCACTTTTATTGCTACATTTTCAGTTTAATTAAAAAAAAACTCATAAATACATTGTTTCGGGGTCTTTTCGCACATTTCTTATTAAAAATTTTCTCAATAGATGGCATTGCAAGCATCTGAAGTCTCAATGTTAACAACCTATTTTAGCGCTCGATGATGTTTCTTCGTAAACCAACTTTAAAATTCGATATCTTTTGATTTTGTGGGTCGATTTTGATAAAATAAACACTAAATGTTGCTCCGATTATCACTTAATATTTCGAAGTACCTAAATTTTGAATCCAATCAGTGGTTTATGCGTGATGCTCCTCCAAACGCACAGACAAACAGACGCACAGACAAACAGACGCACAGACAAACAGAAAAGAATTTCAAAAACTGCTTTTTTGTATTCTATGTCATTTTTCTGACATTTCTATGTATTTTTTATGCGAAAATATTCAATGTACAGACACGGCAACTCTACGATTTTATTATATGTATATAGACTATACAGCTACCTATTTGAAAAACTCAGTAAAAAATGTTTGGCTGAGAGAGATGCAGCGACAACTAGCGTCTGTGCTTTACCTATGGTTTTTGTTAAGTCATCGAAGCAGCCTCGTATCACTAACTAGCTGACCCGCGCAACTTCCTCTGCGTCACATTATAATATTATTAAGAGCGCTTTTACAACATCGAATTGCTCAGGTTGACTAAAGTTGAATACCGCGCGTCACAAGATTTTTATTGATTTTTTGCATTGCATACAACAATTATTTAAAAATATTTACTTTACTTTTAATTAGACCAATTTTTTTTTCAAGCAATTTAGCTACGCCACCTCAATTATTAAATATTTTTTATTTGAATTTGGATTATAATTTCATACATAAAAATTATAGTTTCGTACGGAAAATTGTCAATAACTCTCAGTTTTACAGAATTATTTTTGATGTATTACTGTATGAATCGTAATAAATTGATTTGAACATTCCAAAGTAGAAGATACAGTTGTACCGTGAACATTTTTATAAATGATTAAATTATAATATCTTCGGTGTACCAAGGCATCAAAAGATTCCCAAAAGCAACATTTTGTGAAACATCCTTTGCGGAGTCAAGGATTTTACTGATGTACGTGAACAAATTTAAATATTTATTTAGAACACTCCCAAGATAAATGATCATATTAGGCATATTTTTGTTTTTTTTAAGGCTATATCTAAAGCAAAATCACACATCAAAACTCGAATAAAACGCTACAATTCAAGAAAAATTGTGATAGCCCTCTTAAGTATAGATAAGTGTAGAATAGATGTAGCAGCCTCGTAGCATCAATGTAGCAACCCCGTAGCTCCGCGTCGCGGTATAGTAGCAAAGAGGCGTCGTAGCAGTGCCGTAGCGTCGTAGCAGCGCCCTAGCGTCGTAGGAGCGCCGTAGCGTAATCGTAGCAGCCTCGTAGCATGAACGTAGCAGCCCCGTAGCTTCGCGTCGCGGTATAGTAGCAAACATTTTTAGCATTGCTATAGCGGCGTACTCGTAGAGGCGTAGTCGTAGCAGCGCCGTAGCGTCGTAGCAGCGACGCAGCGTGGTAGCAGCGCCGTAGCGTGGTAGCAGCGCCGTAGCGTGGTAGCAGCGCCGTAGCGTCGTAGCAGCACCGTAGCGTCGTCTTAGTAGCCGAGTCGTAGCATTGTCGATGCGACCTTGTAGCGTCATCGCAGCCATGGGATTCGATAAGACATTTATAATTCACTAGTTTTGTAGTCGCGTAAGACTTAAATGAGACGTGTGGAGGTCGAGGGTTGGGTAGATCGATTTTAAGATTGATTCTCGAGTTGGCCAAAGTTCTTTCAGTAAGAAACTCTTGTAGTAACAGGAAGTCCTACGTAGCAAGATACAATAAAACTTGATGTTCAAATTACTAAAGTGCTATCAAATGCTATCGTACTACGATATATTAACTCCTCTCTAGCTAACAAAAGGTTTTTTCAGATCATTTACGTTGATAATTCGCAGTGGATGCTGACACTACGGACAATACGTCAAATTGACAGTTGCATTGCAAATTCAAGAGATCTCCTAATCCTAAGTCCGGTTGTCGGTTGATCAACATACGCACTGCTAAAATCAGTAGGATGTTTAAGAAATCTGATCTCAGTACTCAATGTATTGAGAAACTTGTGGTAAAGAAATAAAAACGCGGTCGATCTTCAAGGTTAAGCAACGCTTCCTTGCATCCAACATGCCTTTTTTATACTAGGAACTCATCAAATGACTCCTCCCGCTCTGGGCGGAGCAAAACGGAGTGTTAGACTCTTACTGACTAAAATCCGTGTTCCTCCTAGTGCCAGTTGCGTTCCAGGGCCGCGGCGACTCTTTCGAATAAATTACTCTGCAACCCCGACAGGTACTGACCCTAGTGGGCCCAGTCTAAGACTCCTACACGCCTAAATGATAAATTATATTTATTCTGCTAGTAGGTTGAAAATCTTCTTTGATCATTTTAAACTAGTCATGTAGTAGTCATGAGCCAGAAAATCAGACAGCAGTCTTTCCAGCTCGTTTCACCTAACTGGGTTGTGGAGTTCCGAACAACAGTCGTTTTAAATAAATTAGCGAACGTGCCCGGCGTTGATTTTTACCATCTAGTGTTGTATATTCGAGACTTAATAAGTTATACTAGCTCACCCGCGAAGCTTTATCTGCGTCACATTATCCATTAATGCTCGGCTCCTGTTTGTCTTAGCGTGATGATATATATCCTATAGCCTTCCTCACTAAATAGGCTATCTAACACAGATATATTTTTTCAAATCGGGCTAGTAGCTTCTGAGATTCAAGCGCGCTCAAACAAACTCTTCATCTTTATAAAGTTAGTATAGATATTATAAGTAACACATACTTGATATTGACGCTTCTGTGCTGCTTAATTTAGGGCAACGTGTGCGAAATAGACTGTGTCATCACTGTGTCACTGTGTCATCAATAGAATTTGTGAAGTTAAATAAGAGGGAGAAGAAGGATTATTCATATTGAGAATGTTCATGTCGTGGTAACTTGGTAAGGGGTATAGAGATGTTCTTTCTTTATTTGGTACGGCTTTTGCCCGCGGCTTCGCTGGCATATCCCGTTTTTTCCCATTCCCGTGGGAATTTCGGGAAATCCTCTCTTAGTGCTCCCCTATACTTCCCAAGGAGCCTACTTACTTGCCAAATTTCAGCTTTTTACGACCAGTAGGTAGTTTCCGACGTGCGTTATTTATTTATTTACTACATGATGCCCGCTGCTTCGCCAAATGCTTTGCCCGCTTGACAAAATATATACTAAAACCTTCCTCGAGAACCACTCTATCCATTTTTGAAAACAGGATGAAAATCGGTACTGCAGTGGTATTCTGTAACAACATTTTCGTGTCTCGACAGCGGAATCCGAGGTGAGTTTCAAATTCGTATAAATAAAAGACCTTATGACGTGTGAAGTAAAGTTCACTTTGTAAGCTTAGTCACTCAGGTGAAGTCGATATCGAAATGGTTATTTACAGAATAGACTAGCTGTAGTGTTTGAGTTTATCGCGAACAGACAGGCAGACAGACGCGGCAGAGGACTTTGTTTTATAGTATGTAGTGATTTGGATCCCGGATCGAAATTAATCAGAAAAAATAAACAGTGGGGGAGTAAGAAAAGCAAAGTAAAGTCCCTAGCTTATGTAAGTTACAACGGAAAGTCGGAAATAGATGTTCTAGAAGTAAGCATGTTGCAGAGAGCAGCAAAGAATAGCCACGTTCCCGGGCACCCCTTTTTTTGTTTCTTACATAACACTGTTTTGTTTTCTAAATCGGTTTTAGACACGGTTTGATATTTTCGAGGGGATTGTTGTTATCATGAAAACAAAGCGTTTTGTAGGTTATTTATATTTCCAAGGAGATCAAGAGGTTTTCATCAGAAAAAAGAATGTACATAACAAGAAGAATAGAGTATTTGTTGTTTCAGGACCGGTCGGCGAGGGCACGCGCCACGATAGTGGCGATAAGTCCCCTCTTTCAGGAGTGGCTTGAGAGGCGCCACGGTGTCCTCACCTTCCGCCTGACGCAGGTTCTCACCGGACAAAGATGTTTCATTTCATTTCATTTATTTTATTTCAAACAATATACATTGTTTAGAAACATGACATACAAAATAATTAGAAAGCATAAATAAATTATAATGTCAAGTCAAGCAATTCAAATTATGTCTATAAAAAAAATAATGTCCAAAAAGAATGTCAGACATTATGTCAAATGTACATTATGTCAGATGATTGGCCAAAGTTAAAGAATTAAGTCAAAAATCAATTCAAGTCAAAGTTTTTTCCAATGTTTTAATTATAACTAGCTTCTGCAAGCGGCTTCGCCCGCGTGATCCCTAGGGAACATGTTCCCGGGATTAAAAGTAGCTTATGTGCTATTCGAGACTATAATCTATCTTTGTTCTAAATTTCATGAAGATCCGTTAAGCCGTTCTGGCGTGATTGAGTAACAAACAACCAAACTTTCACATTTTCATTTTTTTTTTTTCATTTTTTCTATCGATTGTAGCGTGATGAAAAGTATACTATAACCAGCTCAGGAGTATGAAAAATAATTATGCAAAGTTTCGTTAAAATCCGTCGAGTAGTTTTTGTTTCTATAACGGTTATACAGACAGACAGACAGACAAAAATTTTACTGATTGCATTTTTGGCATCAGTATCGATCCCTAATCACCTCCTGATAGTTATTTTGGAAATATATTTCATGTACAGAATTGACCTCTCTACAGATTTATAAGTATAGATAAATTACTTTTTATCATTTGACATAAAATCTGATACTGAGTAGAAATATTTTTCCAACAAGAAGGCTTTTAATTTCGTAGAATTACGTTTGGCGGATGGTACTACTTTGGCCTCAGCTCTTTCTTCTATAGAAAGAGGAGTTCCTCAGGGATCCATTTTGGGTCCGATTATTTTTATACTTTATTGTGCGGATATCATAAAGTGCCTTCGGATATGCAAATATCACATTTATGCCGACGATGTGCAACCATATTTGTCTTTCAGACCGGATGATTATGACACAGCGATTAGGGACCTAAATGAAGACCTAGACAGAATCTCCGCCTGGTCAGAGGAGAATAGTTTGGCATTAAACCCTTTAAAAACCAAATACATGCTGTTTGGTACGAAGCAACAGTTAAATCGGCTACCTGCAAGTCTAAGTTTGTCTCTGATGGGTAGGCCTATTGAGCGAGTAGATGAGGCGCGGAACCTTGGATTGTGTATGGACAGCGGCCTTAGATTTGAGAAGCATATCGCTGATTCCGTGAGAAATTGCTTCTATCGCCTGAGACTGCTGTACAAAATGAGGCCCTTCCTGTCCGAAAAGCTTCGCGAGCAGCTAGTCGAAACCCTAGTCCTTTCTAAATTAAATTACGCTGATACGGTTTACGGCCCGCGCTTGCTGGCTCGTACCGATAGGCTTATACAGAGAGTCCAGAATGCCTGTGTTCGTTTCTGTTATTTAGTTCCCCCTAGAAGCCATGTCACCCCCTTTCTAAACAGCCACGCTATCCTTAAAATGAAGTCGAGGCGTAAATTACATCTAGCCTGTCTTCTATTTGGTGTCGTGAAGTCTAAGAAACCGAGGTATCTGTACGACAAGCTTAGTTGGATGGCTAGTACGAGTGTGCGCTCCCAGGCTTTGTGCGCAGCAACTGTCAACACACTCGCATAGAACGGCAGCCTTCAGAGGCAGTTTCCGATACGCTGCATCTAAGGTTTGGAATAATATTCCACCACCATTGAGGGTGTTGGGAACCATCCATACGTTCAGAACACGTTTACGGCAGTATTTGATTGATGCACAGCGAAAACAAGACATGGTCACCCTGAACGTTTCTATTATATAAAAAAAAAAAAAAAATGTACTCATCTTAAACATATTGAGTGATAGGTTTGCGGGTAGTCTGCATTATTCTCGATCGGCATACTTTCTCCGGGTGTCGCGCAAACAAACGCGTAAAGGTACTTCAACTTAGCAGAAGACGATTTTCTATTTGAGTAAATAGGGTTTATTATGGTGTCTTTAGAAACTTGCAACCTTACAGAGCTGGAACAACAAATGAGTCTTGTCCGACATTTTAAACCTACTAGCTATAAGGAAAGTATACATTTAAATAGAAATATTATATAACGCTTGCCTTCATCTGTTTCCGTTATACATATATATATATATATATTTCCAATTTATTCACTTCACACTTTCTTCGTTCAGTACTTATTAACACATCACACGTAGGTACACAACTAAATTAACGAACATTCTTATAATATCCCGACCTAACTTTGTTTTTATTTTTTGTATAATTTGCTCCATATTCTATTATGTTTATTTATTCAAATGACCGCTACTCGTCCTTTGAAAGGTTCATTAGAAAACCAGCGTCAGACAGCATCAGTCTGTCTGACATATCGCTGAAATGGACCTTTTTAGTGCAGCCCTGAGACACGCACTTAGTTTAGCATACCTACCATTTTATTATTAAGTTTTTACCATGTACCGTGCGTGTTTTATGTATGTGCTAAATAAAATATATTCTTTCTTTTTTCTTTTCTTTCTTTCTTTAATTTGATTTTAAATATGTGAGGAGGGCTATAAATTAATAACTTTCTTAAATTTAGTTCTGGTCCCTATCGAAAGCCGTCGAAACGAACTTCTGTCGACCCACTTTTCCTCCAATGTTGAAACCTGTTGGGTCGCTGGCTCACTCTGCAAATGAGAAAGCAAATTTGTTTGCATCTCTTTTTGCAAGCAATTCACGTCTGGACGCTGGCTCTAAGCAACCACCAACTTTACCTCGTTGTGATTCTTCGATGCCGGAGATCGCAGTCCACAATATAGAGGTCCGAAGAGTATTGCGCAGTCTAGACGTGAATAAGGCCAGCGGGCCTGACGGCATTCCAGCAAAAGTGTTAAGGCAATGTGCGCCAGAACTGTCTCCTGTGCTGACACGCCTGTTCCGCCTCTCTCTTAAAAAAAGAACGGTGCCAAAATCCTGGAAGCTTGCAAATGTGCAACCGGTGCCCAAAAAGGGTAACCGTGCAGACCCTGCTCATTACAGACCAATCGCCATTACCTCCATCCTTTGCAAGGTTATGGAAAGGGTATTGAACAGTAAGTTGCTGACTTACCTTGAAGACAATGATCTCCTCAGTGACCGTCAATATGGCTTTCGCCGGGGACGGTCTACTGGCGATCTTCTTGTGTATGTCGCGCACTACTGGGGCGAAGCCATCGAGAGACACGGCGAAGCACTTGCTGTGTCTCTCGATATCTCGAAGGCTTTTGACAGGGTCTGGCACGCAAGTCTGCTCAGCAAGCTTCCTGCATATGGCATCCCAGCTGGTTTTTGCAGCTGGATATCGGACTTCCTTAGAGAGCGGTCGATCCGAGTAGTTGTTGACGGCTGCTCCTCTGACCTCATGGCTATTGATGCCGGTGTTCCTCAGGGGTCTGTTCTCTCTGCAACTCTTTTCCTGCTGCACATCAATGACCTACTTCAGCCTGGTCTTGTTGGGTACGCAGATGTCAGTACGGTTACAGAGAGATACTTGTCCGGCGCCACAACCGGCGGAGATGAAGTTCGTTCCTTGAGAGAGGCCATGGTAGAGCGGACAAATTTGACCTTAAGCCTTGTCTCCCAGTGGGGTGACGACAATCTGGTCTCTTTTAACGCCACCAAAACACAGGCGTGTCTCTTTACCGCAAAAAGGAGATGTTTCAACCAAACTACTAATTTTCGGGATGCATCTATTCCAGTGACTGATCGGATCGAGCTCCTAGGCATGGAGCTGTCATCCAGTCTCAACTTCGGCGCCGCCATTGAGTGCAAAGCCCAAACTGTGGCCAAAAAGCTGGGTATCCTAAACAGGGTGAAGCGATACTTCAAGCCTGAGCAGCTTTTAACTCTTTATAAAGCACAAGTCCGATCCTGCATGGAGTATTGCAGCCACCTTTGGGATGGCTCAGCTAAGTATCAGCTTGCCGCGCTTGACTCGGTGGAACGCAGAGCTAAGAGGCTCATTGGTGACGTAAAACTGGTGGATACCAAGCTACACAGCTTGGCTCATCGCCGCAAGGTTGCCTGTTTGTCGGTCTTCTACAGATTGTACTTCGGAGAGTGTGCCCAGGAACTCCACGACCTCATCCCACCAGCCCCCTTCTACCATCGGACATCCAGACGCACTGCAACTTGCCATCCCTACCTTGTTGCTATTCCACCAACTCGCACTAAGCGCTTCCAAGCGTCTTTCATAATGCGCACAGCAAAGGAGTGGAACTCTTTGCCTGCGTTTGTGTTTCCGAATGCTTACAACCCTAATCTTTTCAAAGTTAGAGTGAACAGGCTACTTCTGGGTAAGCTCGCTCCATCGTAGACTTTGTCTCTGTCATCTCTGACCAAGACTAGAGTCAAGAGCAAACCCATACCAAGTAAAAAAAAAAAAAACTTTAAATTAGCTGGTAACCTATTAGACAATTCCACTGCTTGGTACCCGGAGCAATGCTTAGCTACATTGAAATATGGTGCCATCTTGTGTATAAATTCCTTCCTTCTTGTACTTTCTCTTATTCTCGGGAGATACTTGCACCGAATCGGTAGGGAGGAAACGCCCGGGTGTCACCACTGCGAGGATCGACCGGAGGACACGGTGGAGCACACTATGCAGGTGTGCCCCGCTTTGGCGGGGCACCGCCGTGTCCTCGAAGCGGCGATCGGCGGCGACCTCTCGCGTCCGGCCCTGGTCCAATCCATGGTCCGGAGCGAGACGGAATGGGACGCCGTCACCTCCTTCTGCGAAGCAGTCATGCTAAGTGAAGGAGGTGGCGGAATGGGAGAGGGAGAGATCCTCTCGTCCCGGCCGCCGCGGGAGGCGACCCGGACGTCGGAGGCCATCCTAGTAGCCTCCGGCCACCGTAGGGCGGGCCTGTTGACGGTGTGCTGTTGGCAGCTCGCCGTCCGTCCGTCTTATGACGACAGGCCGTGTCGACGGTGCGTTCGTGTTCCACGCACGCCTCAAAGAGAGTCATCACACAGAGGCGCCCGAAAGCGCCGACGCCTGCCGGAGTCGCGGGACTTTTCGAAAGAGATTTCGCGGCTCCGGAACACAAAGGGCAACGAAGGAACATGGATGGGTTTTAGTCAGTAAAAGTCTGACACTCCCTCCCGCTCCGCTCAGAGCGGGAGAAGTCATTTGATGATTTCCCAAACATAAAAATAGGACCGGTCGTTTGTTTTCCACGCTCTCGTACCTGTAGAGCTGAACCAATTTTGATAAATTGACGCTCTCGTACCTATAGAACTGAACCGATTTTGATAAATTGACGCTCTCGTACCTATAGAACTGAACCGATATTGATAAATTGACGCTCTCGTACCTATAGAGCTGAAACGATTTTGATAAATTGACGCTCTCGTACCTATACAGCTGAACCAATTTTGATAAATTGACGCTCTCGTACCTATAGAGCTGAACCGATTTTGATAAATTGACGCTCTCGTACCTATAGAGCTGAATCGATTATGATAAATTGTGGTACAAGTGGCTACTTCAACGCGAAAGAAGGCGCGTGCAAAAACTAGCGATTATATAATTATGTATTAGTGATTTGTTTTAGTGGTAGCTCGTGGCTAAATAATAACAGCCGCACAGGTCGACCTTCAAGGTTGAGCATCGCTTGCCAAGGTTGGTCTGTGGATGGGTGACCATCTTAACATACCTAGTTTCCTCCATGCCTCGGAAAGCACGTTAATCTGTCGGTTCCGGATGTCATTTGGAGATGTGTTTGGCAGTCGTTACGGATTGTCAGAAGAAAGAAAATCTGACACCGGTCTTGCCAAGGAGTACCGTGTTACCCAGTTAATGGGTTGTGGAGGTCTGGTAGGCAGCCGCTCCACGTAAAATACCTGGTATCCAGCTGAATCCGGTTTGACTGGAAGCCGACCCCAATTTAGTTGGGAAAAAGGCTAGGCAGATCTACCGACGGATTGTGAAGCTTGCCACTGCCACTTATGTGACAACCACTTTGCCAAAAGTGTGACGACGTAAAAGCAGAATTACCTATAAGTATACCTAAATATAACAGTTTGATTGGTTGTTTACTGTCTGTATGGATGGAGTGACGCAGTCAAAGACTACAATAAGTACTTAGTATACGACGCAGTATTGGCTAGGTCAGGCATGTGTTGTTATCGTGAAATATATGGATAGGTAGGTATTTGTCCATCCTTGAAAAGTGCATCTGCGTTTAATTTTAGTAGAGGAGCTGTTTTAAGAGCACTCTGGGGTCCTATGAGTAGGTACCTATAGTATAAGTTTACATTGCTTCTTACAAATTATGGAAGAAATTCTGAAATAAATGTTTCTATTACTATTATATTAATGTCATTAATACAAAAATAATATAACTTAACGTCTCCACCTAAAAAGTAACAAAGGAAATCGCTTTTGGAATATTTGAAGATAATAAATAGTCTTTTATTGGATATCTTGTCTCTGTCCCAAATAGCGGAATAAATATAAAAACATCAGAGAAAATGACGAAAACAAGTTATGGGGAAAATTCATTTTCTCTTAATTAGCATGCAGCGCCATCTCTGATACATGACTGAAACAAAACACAGACCGCTGAAACGTATGTAGGTACCTAGTTGGATTGTTGTTTTTTTATTATTTTGTAGGAACTTAAATACCAGCCTAAGTTACAGATAGCTGAGTACCTACAGAAACTCTGAGGATTTACAACGTAGGTACTGCAGCAAACGCCTCCGCTGCTAGGAAATGTGGGAAAACTCAAACAAATCAAGTTCTACCATAGATTTTTTTTTTTTTTTGGATGGGCAATCATCAAACTATTTCATCCGCTCTGGGCGGAGCGGAAGCGAGTTTAAGACTCTTACGGATGAAAACCCACCCGTGTGGCGTGTTCCTCCAAATGCCCTTTGCGTTCCATTGCCGCGGCGAGTCTTTCGAAAAACATCCGCATGCAATTGACTGGAAGAGTACTACAATTTTGAACGGTACCTGCTACGTATGGTAATAAGAAAATTATTACAAAATGCAGCATTTACGTATTAGATTAACGATATCTGAAAGTACTTACGTTGTTGACACAAGAAGCTAAAATAATATATAATATCAATTATCAAACAATAAAAAGTATTATTTTGTTTACTTACTTGAGCTTTTGATGCCCATCCACAGTATAGATTCACATTAGCCCGGAGCCGGGAAGAATAGAAGGAAGAAAGGGAAGCCTTTGCCCTGCACTTGGACGGGACAAGCTAAAAATTTTACCCAGTTTTTAGGGTTCCGTAGCCAAATGGTAAAAATGGAACCCTTAGGCCTTATAGATTCGTCATGTCTGTCTGTCTGTCCGTCCGTATGTCACATCCACTTTTTGAAACTTGGTAAGTAGATGTATTCTGTGAACCGCATTAAGATTTACACACAAAAATAGAAAAAAAAAACAATAAATTTTGGGAGTCCCCATACTTAGAACTGAAACTTTTTTTTTTTGTCATCTAACCAATAAGTGTGGGGTACCAATCTATGGATAGGTCTTCGAAAATAATATTTCAAATATCATTTTTTTCTAAACTGAAAAGTTTGCGAGACAGACACTTCCAAAGTGGTAAAAGTGTCCCCCCCTCCTGTAACTTCTAAAATAAGAGAATGATAAATGTAAAAAAAAATATATGATGTATGTTATCATGTAAACTACCAGCGAAAATTGGTTTGAACGAGATCTAGTAAGTAGATATTTTTTAATACTTACGTCATAAATCGTAAATCACAACTTTTGCTTATAAGTAATATAAGGTCTACAGGTTTGTACGGAACCCTCGATGCGCGAGTCCGACTCGCACTTGGCCGGTTTCTTTTTTATTTGATACTAGCTGACCCGTGCAACGTCGTCTGCGTAACATTTTACATTAATGCTCCGCTCCTATTGGTCTTAGCGTGATTATATATAGCCTATAGCCTTAGCCTCGATAAATGGGCTATCTAACACTGAAATAATTTTTCAAATCGGACCAGTAGTTCCTGAGATTAGCGCGTTCAACCAAACAAACAAACTCTTCTGCTTTATAATCTATACTTAGTATAGATGGGTTTGCTCTTGACTAGAGTTATAGATGACAGAGACAAAGTCTACGATAGAGAGAGCTTATCCAGAAGTAGCCTGTTCACTCTGTTTACCACTAACTAAAACATTACTCAAAAGCCAATCGTTCAGAAGTGAGATTAAAAAACCTTTAAATTAAAATGGTAACACTAAATTTGACAGCTGAAACTACGTTTAGTTACTTATAGAAATTGAAAGAATTGTACCGAAATATTTGGCGATTCTGTAAAAGATTTCATGTAAATGATGATTCACACAAATAAAATTATTTTGGTCCAGTGATATTTCTTCTCATAAATGAATTACTTCGTAAATTTCTTTGACATGACTCATAACACGTCATCACGAAGTGCTAACTAAACGCAAATTGATATCTGTCAATCAAATTGTACAGCAGATTTTCGGAAGAGGCGTTCATTATTTTACGTTTTTTGCATAAAGCACAGTGGTTTTATCATTAAAAATGCTTGCTATAATCAATCGTATCCTTGATTGGATCAAAAGCTTGTTCTGGAAGGAAGAAATGGAGCTAACACTGGTCGGATTGCAGTACTCGGGAAAAACAACTTTTGTTAACGTCATTGCCGTTAGTATTATCTGAAAACAATATTTTTGTGTTGTATTAACTTCCTTGTGCACTTCATTCCGTCATAATACACCTTTGTATCACTTATGGATCAAGTGAATGGTTCACCGATCGAATTTCACTCGGTAATATGTTTCGTAAATATTTTTTCTTATTTTTTATTCATAAATAGGTGTATCGCCTGCGTTTAAATTATGTGATCCTATTACTCATTGTTCTTTACGTCTGCTTTTTTTGTTTCATTCATAACAAAGAAACATCAAGAAACCTGATAAGATTACAGCTAAAATTTTTTTTCACATATAGAGATTTGGTGAAAGTACCATACTTAAATTAACATCAAAAAGCTTTTAACTCGCTAATTATGTTTTACCCAAATAAAATTCACAACAAGTACACTTATCTACTGTAGGTTATATATAATATTAAATTTCCATTTTTAATTGCAATCAGATTGCCTAAAAATCATTATATTTATATTATATTGATGTCTGTACAATATAAATAGAATCATTTTCACATAATTACAATGCTATGTCTGCATGACAATATAAAATCAATTGTTTCCTGTCATTTTTGACCTGCATGGCATTCAAATAGTAACATAATGAATTGAACATAAACATCTGTTTGTATTAGTTCTTGTTTTTTTCTCTGGATAATTACAAACTGCCTTATGGATTGTAAAATATTGCATGATACAGCAAACTAATTTTTCTTCATAAGACAAATATTGGAAACCGTGGAATTTAAATTATTGAAAACTGTTGTTTATTCAAAATTATTTCTTCTTTAATCTATAATCTAATTTAGATTTATAACAACCTTACTGATTTTGCATTTTTCTAGTACATATTCGTAAACAATCTATCTAAATATATAAAAGGCTAACCTGACTCACTAACTTATAAATATCAAGGCACGGCTGAAACTACTGGTTGTAGGAAGCTGAAATTTAACGAGGCTGACATGTTCAAAGAACAAAAGTCCCTAAAAAAATAGATAAAAAAAAAAAGAGCTGAAATTTGGCATGTAGCTTCCTTACACTCTGTAGAGGTGCACTAAGAGAGGATTTTCCAAAATTCCTATGGGAATGGGAAGAACGGAATATGCATGTATGAAGTCACGGGTGAAAGCTAGTTCACAGTAGTATTATTTTTCCAAAGACTATCTCAGCTCAAAATTCATTTAAAACCATTTATTTAAAAGCTTCAATATCAGAATTCTATGCCCTCACATTGATATCTTTAAAATTACTTTAAATAACAACAAATATACACCTATTAACATTAAGGGTCACATTTCAATCAACAGTATCTGTGTAGGATTCCAATGTCAGTATAATGACACTATTCAGTGTATGTAGTTCATTTACCCTTTATCTTATCTCCAACTATAGATTCTAAGCATTCTTTATTCTAATGAGCTGGATAGAATGCTTGATTATTAATGGGCCTATTTATTATAAATATTATAAGGCTGAAGAGTTTGTCTGTTTGACTGAATGGGTGTAGCTAAGGAATTACTGGTCCAAATTGAAAAATTATTTTAGTGTTAGGTAGTTCATTTATCGGGGTAGGCTATGGGATGACCAATACTATCAGGGCATTCATGACAAATGTGGGTCAGCTAGTGTAGTATAAACAGACTTATTCCTGCTACTTAACCCCCATGGCCTATCCAACAGAAACAGTGCATTTTTTCAGTGAAAAATAAACCATCTGATGAATAGAGGCAATAAGTTTGACCCCAAGTCTGAAATAGTGTTGGTGAAATTTAGCCCATGATCAAAATAGTGTGCATAAAAAGTACCCCATAGGGTCCTACAAACTATTTTACCTATTTAAAATGTTTAGTTCTAGTTGAGTAGTATTTATAAAATAGTAATATTTTCAGGGTGATTCAGAAAAGAAACAAACACTTTCAATAATTGTCTTATTTTTGCTGCATCTTACTACAAAAAACCATTTTATTTGTATTCAGTAAAACTGGTAATAAAAGAAAAAAGTCTGTTAAGTGTAGGAATTAAAAAGTAATTTCAATCCACGGTTCAATGCCATAGTTTTAAATTGAATAACTTGAATTCATTTCCTGACATTTTTCATTGGAATGATGGAAAAAAATAGTTGATTGTCACTACAGGTTCACCATTTACCATAGTCCATAATCATGTTCAGTACTATAATAAACTAGCTGAAGCCTGCAGCTTCGCCCACTTGACAAATCATATACTAAACCCTTCCTCAAGAACCACTCTATCCATTGGAAAAAACAGCATGAAAATCGGAGCAGTGAGTTTATCGTGAACAGACAGATAGACGCTGTGGAGGACTTTGTTTTATAATATGTAGTGACTAGCTGCCCAGCGCAACTTCGTCTGCGTCACATTTTCCTTTTATGCTCCGCTCCTATTTGTCTTAGCGTGATGATATATAGCCTATAAACTTCCTCGATAAATGGGCTATCTAACATTAAAATAATTTTTCAAATCGGACCAGTAGTTCCTGAGATTAGCGCATTCAACCAAGTAAGTAAGTAAGTAAGTAAGTAAGTAAGTCATTTATTTTTGCAAACAAACAAACTCTTCTGCTTTATAATATTAGTATAGATAAGTGTAAACCTATATCAGAAAAGAAATCTAATCTGATCTGCACTTGGTAAACAACAAAATGACAAATATCTTGTTTTTAACTTATGTAAATAGGTGGCAAGCTATTGTGGCTTCCACATGCATTATAAATCGTGTATCTACAATCGAAATACAACTTCTTTCCTTTTGCTTTATTCTATTTACTTATTTTTTATTTTTGTTCAAATTAAAGGTTTATTGTGAAAAAAATATTTGAGGGACTTGGGTGAAACCTCTGCCTTGCATTGGGGTAGTATACACTAAAAAAGAAACGGTTATTTCAATAAAATAAGAAAAAAAAATCCGTATCAAAAATTGCGTTCAGCAGTGGTCAACAATTGGCTAATATGACGATGAAAATTTTTTTTGGCGTTTTTGATTTCTTATCCAACAGTAGATGTAGATAGCGACTTTATTAAATAAAAAAGTTTTATGAAATCATACATTAGCAATGATCTCTTATCAGCAACGTGTGATAACATTCCATGAGTATGTTTTAGTAATAGGAGATGCAACTAATCTGCCTCATGTACAATACAAACAGAATAATACAATAAAGTCAAGGTCAACATCAATTAAATTTTTGTGTTAATTACTAATTATTAACTTCAATCTCAAGGTTTTATAATTACAGTGCTGAAGAAACAAATGGAGCAGCTGATTAGGTTTTCAATTATTCAGCAACTTGATTGGAAATGAAGAATCCACTGCTGAACAGTTATTTTTGTTATGTCTTAGCAAAAATGTTAAGCACTATGAAATGACATTACCATCATGTTCTGATATTAAAAGAGAGTGCTATTCGTCCTGTATAGCTCCATCTCTCTCTCACATCAGAATAGGGAATATGAATGAAAAAATTATTTATTATCTACACAGTCTATCTAAAAAGATATTAAAATATATTACTAACAGTAAAAATAGAATCAAAATTACTGGAAAAACAGACGAGATATAATTATTTTAAACAAATAAATCTGTCCCTCGCGAAAACGCTGTTTTCTATGAGTAGAATACGGAATGTTGACGCACAAAATATCGATAAATGCTAATACGATGCTACAAAATTGCGATGCACGTTACGGCGAAAGACTGTCTCTGCGAATCCACTACACTTCGATGCACGTTACCGCGATAGATCTTCACTGCGATACTACTTGACTTCGATGCACGTTACCGCGAAAGATTTTCACTGCGATACTGCTTAACTTCAATGCACATTACCGCGAATAACTACGGAGCGACTTGACTTCGATAATCTATTGCGAAACATCGTTACTGAGAAACTATTGCATAATTAATTCATATTAATATGTTTTGAATGGGCCTAAAAAAATATAAAACAAAACGCATAGTGAACAAGATAATATTATATATTCCATAATGGTTTGTACAGTACATAAAAAACAATCATAATATTGTTATGTGTAAATCATATTATAAGTATATTTAATCAACTTGACATAAATACAGAGTTAGATGTAACAAAAATGTTAACAAAATGAAACAAAGTTATAATAATAATGTTATTGATTGATTCAAAAATATAAAAGAATCAAAAAATTCGTAGGGGAAAATTTGTTTTATTTCTTTATGTAGAAAATAAATGCAAGACCATCCAAATATGTTAATATATCCATATCACCTTTCTTATCTTATTTCTTTTCTTATTTTCTTTCTTGGAGTTTTTTGTAGTACTGCGTTTTTGTTTTTCCTTTTTTTTCCATCAGACCAGCTAACCTCTCTATTTCATACTCTGTTATTCTGCTCTCAAATTTATTGTTTTTTTCCTATTTTTGTATGAAAATCTTTATGCGGTTCACGAAATACATCTACTTACCAAATTTCAACAGCATAGCTCTTAAGGTTTCGGAGAAAAAAGGCTGTGACATACGGAAGGATGGACAGACAGACAGACAGACAGACGAACAGATATGACGAATCTATAAGGGTTCCGTTTTTGCCATTTGGCTACGGAACCCTAAAAAGGAAAAACGAAAACGCAGTACTACAAAAAAATCCAAGAGCATAATACAGGGCGTATTTGACATCGTAACGCAAACTTCGGGAAAAGGCTACACCTCATGCCACTAACCAAATTGTGGAAGTCATTAATCTCGCTAATGAACGGTTACAGAAATTGACATTTTCGAGCGCGCAATGTATTGTGAACAACGCGATCTAAACGCGTGAGAGCGTTGCACGCAATACATACCTCACGTCTTGCACACACACAGCGGTACACAGGTCTGGGACGCCGCGGCCGGCGACGCGCATGTACTAACGCGCCTAATAGGTACCACATAAAATTATTTAATCACTAGAAATAACTACGGTGCCTACCTGCTGATGGTAGGAACATGTTTATGCAGAATTTAAGAGAAAAAAAGCTGACCTTGGTCGGAGCTTGCTTTCTATCCGCGAATTGTGTTCGAATTTTTATTGCATCTAGGTAGGTTCCTACCGTCTAGCTAGATGGATGGCAACAAGCAAGGTCACCTTGAATAGAACACTGCATTACATCCTTCTGGAACATGCTTAAGATCTTGTTTTTGAAAAGCTTAAGAGAAAAGGAGCCATAAGCTTAGTCTTATAATTAAAATCACGATTCCGATAAGGATTAATTACAAAAAATAAGCTTGTAAGTACATCGAAATCCGAGTACGCAGGTAGCTAATGAACTACGAACTACCTAACTCTCTTTGAATGTACCTACCTCAATACCTACGAATATCAAACCCTCCGCCGACGGCAATACTTTCACATAAAATAATTTTAGTCACTCAAAAATACCTACCTACTATCATGTTTATGCAGAAGTCAAGGAGCCACAAGCTTACGTCTCTTAAATTCACGAACACAATTCCGATAAGGATTGACAACAAAGCCGGCGATGTGCGAGTCAGACTCTCACACAAAGGGTTCCGTACCATAACCATACACAAAAAACACGTTTCTTGTATGCGAGCTCTCTGTAAATTTTATTTTATTATTTGTTGTTATAGCAGAAATAGGGATACCATGCCTGAGATACAGCCCACTGACAGACAGACGGACAGTCGGCTGGACAGCAAAGGCTTAGTAATAGGGTTCCATTGGTTACTCTTCGGGTACGGAATCCAAAAAAGAAGCTTGCAAGTACCTACTTTGAGAACTGATTATGTAAGTATTAACTAGTAACTACCTAACTCACCTTAAGCTCGCTCACCCCTAACCAGATAGGGTTCGAAGTGGCCGCCGCCAGCATGCTCGCAGAGTTTCAGCGTGGTCACGGGGCAGAAACGTTGGGTCCTGGGCACACTCCTCACGCAAAAGAGGCAAACAAATTCACGATGCGATTCCTCATCTCGGCTGCGGAACACTGCGCACTCGGACACAAACACCTTGTCTTTTGTCTTTGACGTACCTAACCCCAAAGAAAAAACCTAATGGGGTCAAGTCTGGTGAGCGAGCTGGCCATGGCTCCCAGCCGAATCTCCCAATCCACCGATTCCCTAATGATTCTGTAAGGCAGCGTCTCACGTGAGGGGGAGCACCATGACGAGCTCCTCACAGTTCCCACGTACATGTTACCGTATTCTTGGGCACTGAAGTTCTCTTTAAGTCCAGATGACATTTTTCAATGAAACACAAAGACACACAAAAACACGCAAGTTCACAGAAAGAAACCAAAACTTGTCTTCTCTAACGTTTCGAAAAATTATTTTTGCAAAAAAAAGCACTCGTTCGCGATCAGCGTCAACAAGGAACTGACAAAAATCCATCACTAAAAATGTTCTTTCGATCTATCCTTTGAGGTCGCCGACAGATGCCTACATTGGACCTACAGTGCCAGGGCCGCGCTTGCGATGATAATAGTATGAAAATTCCTTTTTTTGCTTTTAATTTATTAATGTTTTTTTATCGAATAATTTTGGTATTGTAAAACTGAACTTTTTTTTTAAACCAAACAGAAACAAATTAGGGTCATCAATCGTCATGATTAAGTTTCAACACCCGTGTTGATAGAATTTTGCCGTATTTAAAATTCTATCACATTAATTGTTTCAAAGCGATAAATGGGTATAGCAAGATCCAATTGTAATAAGCATCACATTACTTATTGTAAATTTTATTTATTTAACAATTTATGTACAAACATTGTATCAGAACATAAGAAGGAAACAGAAAACAAAGCATTATTATGGATTGTGAAACGCGCTACTATTAATAGTAAGAAAAAAAAAGATTATTTTCTCGGTCGAGTATCATCATGACTCCACGCTCCAATAAACGCTTATTAAAAAGCGTTTTACCGGTTACACCCAAATACGGCCCTGGTTTCGTCGGCGTTTGTCAAAGGTCAAAGAGCGCGCACTACGCGTTGCCGCCGCAATAAGAAAATGGGTTTTATCGACACCAAACGAAGTAACCGATTTTCAACCTTAGCCTATTACGTTAATGTTGGAAATCGGCTACTTCGTTTTGCTATGATACGTTTCATTTTCTTTGGAATGCAGTCTTAGGCGGCATGCTTTTAACAAATCATACACGCGTGACACACATGCATACTTGTTAGTGTGTGGGCAGCTACTATGCATTGCGTTGACCTTTCGTTTGTACTTTAGCACAGCTGAGCTGATACCTATTTGTGGTTTTATTTACATTGCTCTTTTTAGTGAAACTAGTTAATTAATTATTTTTTTATTAAAAATCTCATTGCGTTAGGTCAGAATAACGATTATGAGTAGTCTAAAGTAAAAAAAACTCTTGAAAAAACTGGAAAAATGAGAAAAAAGCCGATGAAAATTTCCAACTCTGGGGTGTCCAGAATCATGCCCTGGACCCATGGAAATCGTTTGTGCGTCGATGTCAGATACACCGTGTATAAGAATGGTGATAAGGATATGTTAACATATTTGGATGGTCTTGCATTTATTTTCTGCATAAAGAAATAAAACAAATTTTCCCCTACGAATTTTTTGATTCTTTTATATTTTTGTATCAATCAATAACATTTTTGTTACATCTAACTCTGTATTTGTGTCAAGTTGATTAAATATACTTATAATATGATTAATTATACATAATAATATTATGATTGTTTATTATGTACTGTACAAACCATTATGGAATATATAATATTATCTTGTTCACTATGCGTTTTGGTTTATATTTTTTTAGGGCCATTCAAAACATATTAATATGAATTAATTATGCAATAGTTTCTCAGTAACGATGTTTCGCAATAGATTATCGAAGTCAAGTCGCTCCGTAGTTATTCGCGGTAATGTGCATCGAAGTTAAGCAGTATCGCAGTGAAAATCTTTCGCGGTAACGTGCATCGAAGTCAAGTAGTATCGCAGTGAAGATCTATCGCGGTAACGTGCATCGAAGTGTAGTGGATTCGCAGAGACAGTCTTTCGCCGTAACGTGCATCGCAATTTTGTAGCATCGTATTAGCATTTATCGATATTTTGTGCGTCGACATTCCGTATTCTACTCATAGAAAGAGTAGAATACGGAACAAAAACGCAGTACTACAAAAAACTCCAAGAAAGAAAATAAGAAAAGAAATAAGATAAGAAAGGTGATATGGATATATTAACATATTTGGATGGTCTTGCATTTATTTTCTGCATAAAGAAATAAAACAAATTTTCCCCTACGAATTTTTTGATTCTTTTATATTTTTGTATCAATCAATAACATTTTTGTTACATCTAACTCTGTATTTGTGTCAAGTTGATTAAATATACTTATAATATGATTAATTATACATAATAATATTATGATTGTTTATTATGTACTGTACAAACCATTATGGAATATATAATATTATCTTGTTCACTATGCGTTTTGGTTTATATTTTTTTAGGGCCATTCAAAACATATTAATATGAATTAATTATGCAATAGTTTCTCAGTAACGATGTTTCGCAATAGATTATCGAAGTCAAGTCGCTCCGTAGTTATTCGCGGTAATGTGCATCGAAGTTAAGCAGTATCGCAGTGAAAATCTTTCGCGGTAACGTGCATCGAAGTCAAGTAGTATCGCAGTGAAGATCTATCGCGGTAACGTGCATCGAAGTGTAGTGGATTCGCAGAGACAGTCTTTCGCCGTAACGTGCATCGCAATTTTGTAGCATCGTATTAGCATTTATCGATATTTTGTGCGTCGACATTCCGTATTCTACTCGTTTTCTATGGCAGCTGTGTTAGCGTCTTATACTTTGACGTCAAAATTCATATCGGACTTCTCTCTCTAATTGTAATCTTTGAAGCTTTATAACTTCATTGCTGATGAAGGTATTTTAAAAATAATTTCATGATTGTTTACTAGAGCTTATAAGTATTTCATTTTGCAAATAAAAAATTGCATGCATATTCCTTATTAGGATGACATTGGCATGCTTGGTGAAATGGTGATAAACTGACCAGAAAATATATTATAGTTGTAGACTACATTTATGTGGGCATTTAGTTCTACCATTGTAATCGTGAATCTGAATGCCACCTCACATTATTGTATCTGCTGTTGAGCAACATTTTGGAGCTCGTGGCTAAAAACCAACAGCCGCACGGGTCGATCTTCAAGGTTAAGCAACGCTTGCCAAGGTTGGTCTGTGGATGGGTGACCATCTTAACATATCGAGTTTCCTCCGTGCCTCGGATAGCACGTAAAGCCGTTGGTCCCGGTTGTCATTTGTAGTATCTTTGGCAGTCGTTACGGATTGTCAGAAGCCAGTAAATCTGACTCCAGTCTTGCCAAGAAATACCGTGTTGTGGAGGTTTGGTAGGCCGCCGCTCCACGTCAAAAACTGGTATTCAGCTGAATCCGATTTGACTGGAAGCCGACCCCAATGTAGTTGGGAAAAAGGCTAGGCAGATGATGATGATGCTGTTGAGCAACATTGTTTTCCTCATAATTTCGGTTTTTAAAATTGTTCTTTTATCTCTTTCCACAGTCCGGTCAGTTCAGTGAAGACATGATCCCCACAGTTGGATTCAACATGCGCAAAATCACCAAAGGAAATGTTACTATCAAGGTAATTGTAAATTTTTTTTAAATCTCTGTTGATAGGGGAAAATCGAAGCTGGTGTGGTTTCAAATGGGCCATTATTTACATCATTAGATTATATGATTAACAAAAAGCAGGAAAAAGTAGTAGAAACTTTGTAAGTAGGTACATTTTAAGGTTTAGTTTGTTATTCACTAGTTGATGCCCGCAGCTTCGCCCGCTTGACAAATTATATACCAAAACCTTCCTCGAGAACCACTCTATCCATTGGTGACAACAGCATGAAAATCGGTGCAAAAGTTTGTGAGTTTATCGCGAAAAGACAGACAGACGCGGCGGAGGACTTTTATAATATGTAGTGATAAGTGTAAACCTATATCAGGAAAGTAACCTAATCTGATCTGCACTCGGTAAATAACAAAAGGTCAAATATCTTGTTTTTAACTTATGCAAATAGGTGGTAAAGCTCTTGTGGCTTCCACATACGTTATAAATCTTGTATCTACAATCGAAATTCAACTTCTTTGCTTTTGCTTTATTATATTTTTTACTTTTATTCAAATTAAAGGGCTTGTGTGAGCCTTCCTCGAGAACCACTGTATCCATTGGTGAAAACAGAATGAAAATCGGTGCAATAGTTTTTGAGTTTGTCGCGAACAGACAGACAAACGCAGCTGAGGGCTTTGTTTTATAATATGTAGTAATAATGATGTTAATTGGCTATCCCAGTATGTATAAAATTTAAACATATGTTTTTCTTCTGCCTAGCCTTTTCCAAACTGGGGTCACGCTGGGGTCGGCTGCCAGGCCAGCCAAACTCAGCCAGCCGAATGCCAGAATTTTAGATGGCATATAGTGATCGCCGTTGAATCGTTTCTCCGTGACTCATCAGGCTTCATTAGCTCGGCGTTTTTCTGGTGGTCGCCACTGTTGATTCTGGCTTTCAGGAGTTGCAGTGGTTGGGAATGTGTGGCGGGATTGTCCCAATTTTTTTTTTTTTTAATTTTATAAGTAATGTAAATCGATCATGATTTTCATTATGTACTTGCACATCGCTAGCAACGAAACATGTTTATTTACCTTTGGCTAATATTTTGTAGAGATAAGTAAAGGTCACCTTCATTCATTTGCTACTTAAATCAGTTCTGACAGATAACGCACTATAGATACTCTAAATACGTACTTAAAATCACGTCTAGTAAGGCAGGAACTAGCGAATATCACTTGCTTTATACCTTTTTTTTTTTTTTTAGGGATGGGAAATCATCCAATGACTCCTCCCGCTCTGGGCGGAGCGAGAGGCAGTGTCAGACTTTTACTGACTAAAACCCATCCATGTTCCTTCAGTGCCCTTTGTGTTCCGGAGCCACGGTATCTTTTTCGAATTGTCCCGCGACTCCGGCAGGCGTCGGCCCTTTCGGGCCCTCCCAATGCTGACTCTCTTGGAGGCGCGCGTGGAATACGAACGCGCCGTCGACACGGCCTGTCATCATAAGACGGACGGACGGCGAGCTGCCCGTAGCTCACAGGCCCGCGCCTACGGTGGCCGGAGGTCACCAGGTGGCCTCCGACGCCTGCGGCGTCAACCACGGCGGCCGGGACGAGAGATTCTCTCCATCTCCCACTCCGCCACCTCCTTCGCTAGCATGACTGCTTCGCATAAGGAGGTGACGGCGTCCCATTCCGTCTCGCTCCAGACCATGGCTTGGACCAGGCCCGGACGCGAGAGGTCGCCGCCTATCGCTGCTTCGAGGACACGGCGGTGCTCCGCCCAAGCGGGGCACACCTGCACAGTGTGCTCCACCGTGTCCTCCGGTCGATCCTCGCAGTGGTGACACCCGGGCGTTTCCTCCCGCCCGATTCGGTGTAGGTACCTCCCGAAGCATCCGAGTCCGGTGAGGACCTAGGCGTCAGGCGGAAGGTGAGGACGCCGTGGCGCCTCTCTAGCCACTCCTCAAAGAGGGGACTTATCGCCACTATCGTGGCGTGCCCTGCGCTGGGTTGCGACAGTCGTTGTCTCCATGTCGCCATGAGATCACGCCGGAAGTCTGTCCGCTGCATGACAATTTGCCGCGTCAGCGGAGTTTCCCCCCGGCGTAGTACCTCCACGCGCCACTCATGCAGGCGCGCGAGGACTATGGCCTCCAGATCCCATGGCTGCAATCCGGCCAGGAGACTCGCCGCTTTGCGCGAGATCGTGCGGTACCCGCGGGCCAGCCTTACGGCTACCACCTTTTGGGGCGCGTTCAAGTAGTGGGCAGCGCGCCGCCTCAAAGAACGCGCCCACACCGGGGCCCCGTAAAGGGCCATGGAGCGCACGATCCCCGCGTATAGCCTTCGGCAGGAGGCGTTTGGTTCCCCCAGGTTGGGCAGGAGCCGCCTGAAAACAGCCCCAGCCCACTCCAGTTTGGGTGCCAAACGTCGGAAATGCTCCACGAAGTTCCACCAGCTGTCGAGGACGAGCCCTAGGTACTTCAGCGTCAACTCGACGCCGATGGAAACCCCTCCTACCGTCAGCAAGGATCCCGACGGTGGCGCATTGCCTCGGCCATGAAAGCACTTGGGGACTTGTGCAGCGCCACCTCGAGACCCAATTGCCGGATCCTCTCCACGACTGTCGCAACCCCGCGTGTCATTACGTCGGCCGCCTCCGCGTACGACCCCCCCTGTGCCAGCACCAGCGTGTCGTCTGCGTAACAGACTACGCTGACGCCGCTAGGGAGGTCGGCGCGCAGCACCCAGTCGTAACCGATGTTCCACAGGGGCGGCCCCAGAACCGAACCCTGTGGGACACCGCATGACATCTCTCGCCGGTTCGATTCTCCGCTGTTACTAGGGTAGATAACTGCCCTGTCGGACAGGTAGTCCCCGACTACACGACCAAGGTAGGTCGGCACCCGATGATACCGGAGTGCCTCCCCAATGCAGCTCCAGGGCATGGTGTTGAAGGCGTTGGCGATGTCGAGAGACACCGCCAAGACAACACCACCCCGGGAGACGGCGTCCACCGTAGAGCGCCCCCTGCGGAAACCATACTGGTGTTCTGCAAGATCCGGCCCCGTTCCCGCTAGGTGCTCGGCGAGGCGGCCCGCAATGACTCTTTCAAAGAGCTTGACCACCTCGTCGAGCAGCACCACGGGCCGGAATGCGGACCGACAGTCCGCAGGGCACCCAGGCTTCCGGATGAGTACCAGCTTCCCGGTCTTCCAAGAAACTTGCTTTATACCTTACATTTGATTTTTATTAAAAACTAGCTGTCCCTCTCGGCTTCGCTCCCGTCTACTGGCTACCCTGTAACTTTCTTATTTTTTATTTCATAAGAACCTTCTGACAATAACAAACACAACGGTTCACAACTGTTCTCGAGATTTGCGCTAAGAAACACATTCAGCGATTCATTTTTATATTATAGATTTTATGTAAATCATATCTACATAGTATGTGAGTCGGGCTGGTTTCTACAACACCACACCCACCAACAAACAAACGCGTATTTGCGTACGGGTGGATCAAGCAGCTGATTCGATTCACGCTAGCTCTTCAAGAGTGCCAATTTTACTCATTTTAAGGGTTCCGTACTCAAAGCGTAACCAACGGAACCCTATTACAAAGCCTTCGCTATCCGTCCGTCCGTACAGACGGACATAGACCACACAGTCTACCATACGACAATAGACCACTTACAGCAGCACCAGCAGACAGCTGTCAGAGGGCTGTATCTCAAGGACTATAGTAGGTAGACAGTGATTGTGTATGTCTATTGCCGCTATAACAATAAATAAAAAATATTATGGTACGGAACCCTTCGTGTGCGAGTCTGATTCGCAATTGGCCGGTGTTTAAGCATCGTTCGCATTCGCATCTCAGCTCCACGCAGATCTGAGATGCCGAGATGTCAAAAATGAATGGAAATTGAGGCTATTTTGTCAGATTGCTATTGAAAATCGAATGTGAACGTTGCTTAAAAAATTGTAGATCTGGGCCTAAGGAGTGTCAATAACACTATGGTATTTGGGTTTCTGAAGTACCTGCTTTGCCCTGTTATCAGCAATCACTGGGCAGCATAGTAGCAGATGAGCTGCTGTCTCGTCCTCCGTCCTTAATATGTGAACAACCTATTAGAAACTGTCTTTTGTTTTCTTTCAGGTTTGGGATATCGGTGGCCAGCCTAGGTTCCGTTCCATGTGGGAGCGGTACTGCCGAGGCGTCAATGCTATTGTGTATGTATTTTTTATTACACCACCTTGACTGATTTTATTTCGATTTCGTCTTTGGATTAATCAATATGGTCCTTCAGCTAGACATTTGATTGAGTGTGGCAGTTCCAACCGCCAGGGCACATTCATTTAAAGACATAAAACCAGTAAATGTAGGCTAGATGCAGTTAGAGAATTGAAAAATAATGGACACATATTTTTTGTTTTTGTAAATCAATGAATATTGACAATGATAAAACGCATCAAAACTCGGGAGTGGGGGCTCGTGACGTCACGACTCACTTATGCGAAGGTGTGACGTATTGAGAATTTTAAAAGCGTCGTAACTTCAATCGTCAATTTTGGTTCCCGTTCAACGGAACGCCCGACAAAAGAAAAAACACGGGTCAAATATTTTTTGATAATCTAACTGACGGACTAATTAGATTTTTTCAGGACACAAGCCCATTGTTTATGGTAAATAGTACTCTATGCTGTTAATCCATAAAATTATATAAATGCGAAAGAATTTTAGATTATACCATGCAAAGTTAGTCTTACAATTTTCAGTGGGTACATTAATGTTATCAGATGCCGAGAGGAGGTATTTTATTATATAATTTTAAACAGTACCCCATGAAAGATGATGCTAACTTAGTCTGAAGTGATTGTCTCAGTTTTATCGCCAAGTTCCAATTGCTCTTTGTTCACGATGTCACAATTACTACTCTTGCCTAGCGAATGCTAAGGCAAATCTTATATGCACTTAGTTTTTCCCCATTTTATGCAATTTTTTGCAGTGAAGCAATTTTGTGCCTGTAATAGGACATTATTTACAACGTCTAATTTGCTTCAAAATCAAAGAAGTGGCGTCGGCCAATCAGAGGGCCTACTGTCTAAGCCTGAAGTCCGCAGTTTCGGCCTTAGTTACGAGCGTTTTCTACTCCGTATCTACGAAACTACGGACCCCTGACCTAATTTTGTTAAGCAAATAATGGAATGTACATGATTGATATACTAAAATAGGAAAGGACCTAAAATTGAACCCTGGGGAACAACCTTTCTCACGTATAATCTCGACGAATTAACGCTGATTACTGAATGAGTTGCTGTCTAACATTCAAGTAAAACTTTTACTAAGTATAACGCTGTTTTTCCTAATCCATATTGCTCGAGCTTCTGGAGTAATGATTTGTGATTTACGCAAACAAACGCCTTAGACAGAGCACAGAAGATGCCAATCAAGCAGTTGTGTGTTTTGTTTGTGTGTTGTTGTTGCCCTATAGATCTTAGGTCAATTTTATCTTAATTTGTTTGAAGTTTTTATCTCTCCTATTTTTGTCATAATTTATATGCTTGCAATTAAATACAGTCCCCCCCTGTCTAGAATAGTGTCCTAGAGGTGCGACTGTAAAAGGCTGAGTTAATTGTTGATTCGATTAAGCATATCTCTGTTTGATTACTGAACATTTTTAGAAGTTGATGAATTATTCTGATTCCCACAGCTACATGGTAGACGCAGCAGACCCGGATAAGATCGAAGCATCCCGCAACGAGCTTCACAGCCTCCTAGAGAAACAGCAGCTGACGGGCATACCGGTGCTAGTGCTCGGCAACAAGCGCGACCTGCCGCACGCGCTCGACGAGCATGGACTCATTGAGAGAATGTAACTACTTTATATAATATACTACCTTCACGGTCCCTTAGAGAACCAGCAGCTGACAGGCATCCCGGTACTAGTGTGCTCTTCTAAACCAAGTTCAAGAGTTGTCCAGAAAAACAGTGATAAATGATATTTATTTTGTAAATAGGTTAAACATAACACTTTTACACGTTAACCTTTTTTAGCCATTTTAAACTAGATGAGGCCGGTGTTTCCTAGTTGACTACCCCGAGAAGAAACATCGAAACAAACTCAGAGGTCAAAGTCTCTTTTAAAGTCCATACGTAGTAGATTGTACTACGAACCTTGTAGGTCAATGTCTGAAGTGGTCTTTTGAGGAAAGTACCACACGGATTTGAGTGGACCTGTCCAGACAGTGCAAGCATTTGTCAGGTATTGTATAGCTCAAACTTAGAACTTCAAGGAGCTTAACGATCTGACGAACAATACCAAAGTAAGGTCATTTGGATAGGCCGCATAAGGAACTCAAACAGCCAGACTTGACAGTGACGATATTCCGCAACAATTATGAGATTAACAGCTCTTGAAAGCTTTTGAATTTGCTGTTCGTATTCAACTAAATGATAGTGAAATTCACTCTCATGTCAACCCCAAAAGGTTATATGTTTAGCACTCCAGGATAAAAGCTATTTTCATAGTAAAGGAAGATTCTTTTTCACTTGCAATCATTCTACTATTATTATTTACTCTCTAAACCCATTTTACATTCCTTCGCAGGAACCTGTCAGCTATTCAAGACCGCGAGATCTGTTGCTACTCGATCTCGTGCAAAGAGAAGGACAACATTGACATCACGCTACAATGGCTCATCGCGCACAGTAAGTCCGGCAGCGCGCGTTAATCGCACACGATTCTCAACTCTATGTGCAAGACATCTTTCGCACCACTTAAGGCGCAGTTTTGCCTGAACTTTACTTTCGAGTTTTGTGTTTTCAATTTTTTTGCTAACTTGACTAGAAAATCTTGGCCGTTATCCAAGCTTGAAAATAACTTTTCATGTGGGGCTGTGACAGAAACGAATTTAAAATTTATTTTAAATTTAGCGCAAATGGCATAAATAAAATAACGACTTTTCACAAGGCGTAGAGGCACAACTTTTACGCCTCGTGTAAAGTCGGAACTGTTTTGTGTATACCAATTGGGCTTTAACTTGTCATGGGATGGACTATTTCGGTGATTCTGTTGGCTATAAGTACTATGTATACTTGGCTATGAGACTGATGATGACCCCTGGGGAGACGAGCGACCCAAGTATACTCATAATCATAATGTTATGTATTATTTTTATCAAAATGAAATATATACTGAATAAACAAAACTTAACTATGATAAAGGCGTTCCATATTACTAGCGCGCGTCATATCTCTATGTCAATGGCATAAGGTTTGAATTGCAATGATTGCGCGCAAGTGTAATGCAATTAATATTCCTCCAAATTGATTAAAGTTCGAACAAAAATGAACTGCGCCTTAGAGATTGTGTTAAAAGAGATGGTCTTGTTGCATTATTATGTAAGTTACGATTTTAATAGTGTTTCAATACTTTATCTCAATGAATTACTGGTTGAATAGGAATGCGAGGTAGTTTCAATACCTATCTTAGTATCTTTTGAAGGCTAATTTGTCTCTTTAGCACGCTCTTTCGGTGACTATGATTTCTTTTATACCTTTCAATTCTGCCTCGCCTAGAGTTTATGCCTCACGTTGAGTCTAAGCTTCATATTCTTGCCTAAACATGTTCGTACGTAATTCATTGTGAATAAAGCAATTTCCATGCTATTTGAGTCGTGATAAATAAATTTAGCTTGAGTTGTGCACTCTCTAAAACAAATAATGTGGTAAATTATCTTGTCACAATACAACTATTGGCTTCAATTAGTTTTCATTGTTTGAAAATGGTGCCAAGCTGTAATTTCGTTTGTTATATATTTAATTATTTACATCAAAATATATTTATTACAACACAATAAGCATTTTATGTGAAAAGATAATGTTGTCACATTAGAAATGTACACGAACATCTAAAGTATAGGTTCTTTTAGATAAATAGTCCATGATTGTTCGATGGGACCTGCCCTAAAACACATAATAGTGATATTCTTTCTACCGTCACAATATGTAACTCATCAAAAGTAGATACTTCATTAGATTAATGTAAAAATTAAACCAGAACATATCAATTGTATTGAGTTTAATTTTAATCAAATGTCATAATGTTATTTCATCTAAAAGTTACTATATTTTAGATGCAGTACTAACATGTTAGAGTATTTAGATTCCTTAATAATATTAGCGTTATATATTATAAATATACTTATCTCATATTGTTAGCTAAAAAAAATAAGTTTAAAAGTATCTAATGTGCGAATAATTTTGTTGGTATGTTACGGTAGGCGCAAACTGTATATAACATAAACGATCTATACGTAATGTATGAATAAATTTATGAAATATACTATTTTGAGGTATGGACACAATATTTTACGAGTATTTTCAATCCCAGGACCAAAAAATCGTACGAAAAAGACTCCTAATTAGGATAATGTGCTTGATAAAAAGTTGTGCTCGAAGAAATAGCAAATATAATCATACGCGGTAACGTAGACAGGTAGGTCATTAAGAATGTTCAATAAAATATTAGTAAAAATAATCTTTTTTTTTTTCATACGGTGAAATAGTGTTTTCATGACTCAAACCAATAATCCTTAATATTATTTTTTGTCATTCAACAAAATTATTCTTACACTAGCAATGTTTTGTCGAATATAGGAAAGTCACTAGATGTGTAATTAATTGAAATTAAAAACCCGCTTCGACTGCACATTATGTTTATATAAACGTTTATATATAGTTATATCTTGTATTATAAATAGATTTGACAAGTAAAATGAAGTTTTCGTCATACGGCGCTAGTTTGTGTTTAAAACTTTTCAAAACATTACAATAAAATATTATAATTTATTATGGAATTATCTTTTTACGTTTTAATCAAGGTTAAATCAAACCAGAGTTTGAAATTGATCAGTTAAGGCACAACTACACTAGCGCCATTGATGAGTGATGAGTTCTGTAACTAAAACACGATGTAACCTCTACCGAAACGAATGTCGGAGTGTAACGTTAACAGCGTCTTTAGTATTACTTAATAATTAAAAAACGCATTATATTTGGAAGATTATCTCAAATAGTTTCTCTAAACATTTGTTTTATAGACTTTTTATGAACTTGATCATAAAAATCTTCAATTATTGTGACCAAAATAATTAACGAAATTGATAACCTTTGTACGCGATAGGTTAATCAGATTTATAATCGCCTTGAATCTAGATGTAATATAACCGTTCCGTTATCGTATTCTGTCACGGACTTTGCTAAGACAATAACTGAGATATGTTCCTTTGCACGCGGGCATAGTGGTAGCCCTACATGCTCAAGTATGCCGGCCGAAGCGAATTATACTGTGTATGGCACCCTTGCAGATAATAGAAATGGCAGGTTCATGTGTTCATTCTTGGCAATACAAACAGTACCTAAATTTTAATATTAAATCATATGTGGTATGGATAGGTCAATTTTGCATAGGCTGTAGCGATATGTATCTCTCTATTTACTTAAAGACTTATTTTGTTTTATTTTTAAGGGCACTTTTACATTTTTTCTTGAATTTTAGCGTTTTATTCGAATTTTGATGTGTGATTTTGCTTTAGATATAGCCTTAAGAAAAATAAAAATATGCCTAAGACAGTTTTCTCAAAATCGAATTGCTCAGGTTTACTAAAGTTGAATACCGCGCGTCACAAGATTATATTGATTTTCGACAATTATTTAAAAACATTTACTCTACTTTTAATTAGACCAATTTTTTTTTCAAGCAATATAGCAATGCCACCTTAATTATTAAATATTTTTTATTTGAATTTTGATTATAATTTCATAGATAAAAATTATAGTTTCGTACGGAAAATTGTCAATAACTCTCAGTTTTACAGAATTATTTTTGGTGTATTACTGTATGAATTGTAATAAATTGATTTGAGCATTCCAAAGTAGAAGATACAGTTGTACCGTGGACATTTTTATAAATGATTAAATTATAATATCTTCGGTGTACCAAGGTATCAAAAGATACCCTAAAGCAACGTTTTGTGAAACATCCTTTGCGGAGTCAAGGATTTTTCTGATGTACGTGAACAAATTGAAATATTTATTTAGAACACTCCCAAGATAAATGATCAAACTATCTTAGGAATATTTTTGTTTTTTTTTTAAGGCTATATCTAAAGCAAAATCACACATCAAAATTCGAATAAAACGCTAAATTTCAAGAAAAAATGTGAAAGCCCTCTTTAAAACATTTGGCATTCATGATTTTATTTGTTAGCTCTTGCACACAACGGCAGCTACTATCACTAAGACTTGATGAAACTAACATTAGTTTATGCAGGTAGTAAGTACCTCGAAATATTGAGTAATGTATGTATACGTCACCGGAAAATTGCAGACTCTGTAAAATTGTAATGAAAAAATCGTTTTGTATAGAATAAATCTTTTTTTTTTCCATTTTCAATAGTTTCCAATATTAAGGCTGATTAAGAAAAAATATTTTATTATTTCACGTGATATTTTACAATTCAACGACGTTTGCAATTTTCCGGTGACATACTTGTCACTGTGTGCAACAGCCGTCTGTAAAATGAATGATCTTAAAAATGTAGCATTCCACAATAAAAATTATTTGAGGTATTTGTTCAACTATAATTATATTATTAATTTTTATATAACGGTGCGTTTATATTGTATGGCTGTAACTTATCTTTTTCTATAAAATAATATACCACACGCAAAGATGTAAAATTGTAAGTGTCTTATTTTTTCATAGCCTTTATTGATACACAGGTATTGTTGATGGTTTGCGCACAGTAACGCAGTATAAAGCAAAGTATTTAGCAAGAGTTTCGATTTTTTTAACAGTCAATTAATCGGTCTGATATAGTTTTTCCTTCCTTCTTATACTAGGAAATAAAATAAAAGCAATTTCATGTAGAATTTACATATAAATGGAAATCCCACTTATTTCTATCACTATTATTCAAAGTGAAAAAGACTTGAGAAAAAACCTCGTACAGCCATAACACATCTACATAAAGGTTTGTTCATCTCATGTAGATCGTTAGAACGTTGAATTGTAGATTTGATCCGAACAAATAGTTTAACATAATTTAAGGCCTTTTACAAAATATCCAATTAAGTCTGGTTTACCTGCTCTATTGAAGGCAACCTCTAAGTAGTGCCTCGGGTTGAGTTTTATTGCCTCATTATAAATCTTTTCGGAGTTTTTAGAACGAATATTTACTGTATACGCAGTTTGTGCCTCAACAATACCGCAGTTTCTTTCATGAGGTACGTACCTCGCCTCGAGTCGCCTCGTATTAGTGTGTGCCTCGCTTTGAGGCTGCTGTCAATGGATCAGGCTTTACTGTCACAACACAAGAAAAGTTACTGCCTTTTCAGCCGTGTATTAAAATATTATGTTGACTCTTAAAACTAAAAGGCATGAATCTAAAGAAAACCCCATAATAATTAATGTTTTTGTGTAAACATATGTTGTTCAGGTTGCATCATGTTACTTGTAAATAAATGGGGTGACATGGGACTTGTTTATTGATTGTTGTGTGGGTTGGCAATATTTTGTAGGAGCTCAATAATTAATCCCTTTGCCTTTGGCCTTTGGAAGTTGTAGTTAATTTTGTCAGTCGATTAAAGCTGAAGCATAACATAACACCCAGAGTGTTTGTTTTTTTATTGATTTCTCAAATATTATGTAAATTCTTGACTTCGATGAATTATGAATTAAGTTTTTTTTTTGTGACCGACTCGGTCTGAACGTAAATATTTGTATGTTATGAAATCGGAGCTTCGATTTTCCAAAACGGTTCAACATCGTCGAGATTTTTCAAAGACGAAATATGTTATTATCAAAGTTGAAAAATGAAATTCCAATAATTTTCATGCAAAGTATTGTTGACCGATAACGTAGTACTTGTCGCAATTATAATAATCATCCCCAAATTTTTATACCAATTAATAGCTTTTTGAAAAAGTTCCATTCAAATATTTAGAACTATTGGCTATTACCCATCATATGACCACTAGCTTCTAAAACAGCCTGTATATTGTTTTTTAAGGGAGGAAAATACGTATCTCACAAAAGCTATAACAAAATTTTCCATCAAACAAAGTTGCAAGTAAAAACAATATATATAATACCTATTTATACGGTCACGTTAATGCGTTCGTTACCTAAAGTATCATTATAAATGTGCATTAAATGAATCACAAGCGATATAATTGAACTGACGTCACTCTGAATGTGAGTCTAACCAGTCTAATGTACCTAGGAACATATTTTTTACTGTCCTGCGCAACTTCGTCTACGTCACGTTTTTCATAATTGCTCCGCTCCTATTGGTCGTATCGTGATTTTATAAATATAACCTATAGCCTTCCTCGATAAAATGGGCTATCCAACATTAGTTCCTGAGATGAGCGCGTTCAACCAAACAAATAAACAAATTTTTCAGCTTTATGTACAGATTATCACAATCACTACATATTATAAAACGAAGTCCTCCGCCGCGTCTGTCTGTCTGTTCGCAATAAACTCAAAAACTGCTGCACCGTTTTTCATGCTGTTTTCAGCTATGGATAGAGTGGTTCTCGAGGAAGGTTTGAGTATATATTTATTTATTTGGGACAAACAAACAGTAACACATTAGATCTGCGCAAATAATATAAACAAAGATATTATATAAATGTGAAACTCACACCGTTATCCACAGCATATATAATTTGTATGATAAAATAATATGGACATTTGTTAACTTAAAAATGTAAAAAATATGTTTCACGAAATCTCTTTGACTATTAACATGCAGAAGTTCTGAAACGAATTTTTTTCTTTTAAATCTATGCGACAAGTACTGAAAGAGGGTAGTATTAGAAAATTGTATGTATAATACGCGTTGTATATTTCCAAGAAGTTTCTCTCGATAGTTTGTACTCTGTTTTTAACAAAGAAATAAATAACATAAGGGCTGCAAGTGTTGTATTTATTTTGATTATCCTTCTGCTAAATTATTACTCCTAGCTTGAGCTAGTCCTGCTAGCGTTGCGGAATTTGTTCGAAAGAGTCACCGCGGCTCTGGAACGCATTGTATATTAGGGAGAACACGGATTGTTTTTAGTCAGTAAGAGTCAGACTCTCCCGTCCGCTCCGCCCAAAGCGGAAGGAATTAACGATTTGATGTTTTCCCATCCTAAAAAAACAACGGGTTGCACTAACCATAGTTTTTGTAAATGTGAGTACCATGGGGCTATTTACATAATATATATGTGATAAGTTTACTTGTTTGACATGAACGAGCATGGTGATTGAGAGCATGTCATGCTCACTCAAATGTTTTGCTGATGGCGGCGTGTGTGTTGGATCATTCGGTTCCCTTCAAAATGGTTGAGCTGAATGGTGCCGATAAATACGTCAGGTTCGTGAACGGGCGCCGTCAGTTGAGACTGGTCATCTCTTATCCACCACTGGCTTATTTTCATCTTTATATTTAAGTTGTTGTTTTAAGTATTTTATTTTATTTTGCATTGACCTCACATGAAGAAGCAAGTACATGTAACTAAGATTTTTGTAAAACATCACATGATTAAGAGTGTCCGTGGAGTTTCTTGCACGTTCTTCTCTATAGAGATCTACGCTTTGGAACGTGCCAATAGCCTCATGTTTGTGATTGACCGACCTTGACATTTCAAAAGGGTCTGTAAATGGTTTATTTGAAATAAATGCTTTGAATCTTTAAATCTACGGGAGTGCCGGCAGAAGTGAAAAATTGAACATTAACGTTGTGCATTTTTTAATCATCCGTCTTAGGAATTTTCGATCAGGTCACGTGTCCTCGCGTCATCCGTCTTACGAATTTTCGATCAGGGGCCCGAGTCTGCTATTACAATAGTGTCAGAATGGTCGATCACTGATTTCAAAATGGTTGATTTTGACAAGTTTGCTAATCTTCTAACATAATGGCATCATAATGGCGTCATTATGACATTCCAATGATCAATCACTGACACGCCATTGAAAGAAAGCCATACGAATGGTAATCTCGTACATAATGACAGATTTAGTATTTACAAACTTCTCACTACTTCAGATTGCTTAAACACTAATAAATAATATGTAAAACTAAATATAAATAAAATCTGGCATGAATAAATGCTCAAATTTAGCTCGGTTTTATAATACGGCATTCCTACCGCAATTCTTTTATGAGACCATTGACGTTCCAGTGACCGGCCACTGACGCCCCAGTGCCCGGCCACTGACGTGCCAGTGACCGTGCGATTATGAATTTAGCAGTTTACGAACTTTTAGCAAAATGACAATGGCATGACAATGGGATCGTGTCGGAATGACAAATTTATCAAAATAGCAGACTCGGGCCCCAGGTCACGTATCCTGACGCCAGTTTAACATTTTAATACCCATCCCAAGAAAAGTGCTAAACGCCGCGAAAGAAGTTTTCACTTCAAAAAAAGGAAAGAAAAAATCTTGAGCTAGCTTCAGCCCGCGACTTCTTCGTCCGAGTCGACTCCAGAACGGATGTAAAAAGTATAGTTAGTGTTAATCGAGGTTATATTATGTCAAATTGCATCTAAATCTGTTCAGTTGTGTTTTCGTTAAAGCGTTACAAACATCCAGCCTTCCTCACTAACTTTCACGGAAGGAATCCGATGATTAACACCAAATTAACCCATTACAAGATTGGAGTTGGCGGCATTATTTTACCACGAGTCTTACTAGAAGTGTAAACAAATTAATTGTGGTTCGTGTTTTTAGTAGTAAGTAGGTATAACTAGAATAACGTTTTACAGATCTTTGAACACCACGAGGATTTTCTGACGAAAATAAAAAATAAAAATTAAGAAAAAATATATAAAACTAAGCGCTAGTCATAAGAATTCATAGGATTTATTTTGATTATATTATATACATTGTCTTTATAAGAATAATAATATCTTTAACTTATAAAATAATATCAATTAGAAAACTAAATATGTAGGTATATAATTATAATTAACGTGATAAAAGTATTTCTCGATCATACATTGTCAATTTAATTAATTAATAAAATTACTAATTGTGTGTGTTTTTGTTTTGTGTGTGTTTTTGTTTTGTGTTTTTTTTTTGTTTTTGATGTGTTTTTGTGTTATGTTATGTGTGTTTTGTATGTAAATAATTTGAGATGAAGGCAGGTTAATAACTGTAAGTATCTATTTCATTACGGAATCAGGGTTAAAGCCATTTTCACGATCTATTCCTTACAAAACACTACATTTGTGCTCACGCTTAAAAAAAAATCAGTCGTGCATGACTCTAAATAGTAGGTACCTTAGCATTTACGTCTTCAATCTGCTACTCCATTTGGATCAAATCATCAACGAGTTTGATGGAATTAGTCCCAACGATAATGTCAGACGTCAGTACCTAACACTTGGGTGACTTCTCGCCTGCTCTGCTTTTTCCAACTTCTCCATTTTTAATTCCAACAAACTAACCCTGTCCGCGAGTCTGTTCATTTTATCTTGTAGTTCCTCAAACTTTTCGTCTTTATCATCTTTGTTCCGCAGGGAATCCAGCTCGTCATTCAACATTTTCACTTGATCGGATAAGGAACTGTCAGTCTGGGAGGATTCAGAAGAAGAGGTCGAAGCGTGGAGCATCAGAACAGGCGGCAACTCCCCCTGCTTCTGATAGAACTCTGACTTCTGGAACTCCCTCAATTCCTCTGTAGTCAATAACGCTGCCACGACTTTCTGGATATCATTCGCATCGATACTAGCAATGACATCTCTCAACTTGTCACAATAGACCTTCTGGAGGGTCGGCTTTAGTCCGCCGATCAAATTGTGTTCACAGTTCCAGAAGAATGGGATATCTTTCTTCTGGATAGCGAGGTACAGTTCTTCTACCATAGTGCGGAACAGGAAGCTGACCTTTTTCTGCCAGTACGTCTTATCCTGCATATCGTGGACCTTCTTCAAGAACAGCGACTTGATGTAGTAGCTGGCGATGGCCTTCATCTCGAGAGCATCTCTTAGTTTTTTCACCTGGAATAGTGTAGGCATATAGTTGATACAACAGAAGTCTGCTAATAGTACCTACAGTCAAAAAACAAAAAAAAGATTGACAACCTCGGAATGAGTGAACTTGATTAAATTTATTTTGAATTCTTTAAGTGGTCTCAAAATACTCGAGGTCATAGAAATCGCGTGCTCTGTCACAAAAACGTTCAAGTGGTTAAACAATGTTTGGGTGAATAGGCTAGACTCCATCATCCACAAATTGCAAAACTTTTTAGTCCGTCAGTTAGAGTATTGAAAAATAATGGACACGTATTTTTTACTTACGACACACTGGTAAAAAAATCTATGGAGTTCTCAAGTCCTACATAGAGAATAGATACTTCCTAGTACAGAACGGCGAAGAGCTCTTAGGCCTCTGTAGTATCAACGCAGGGGTCCCTCAAGGCAGCGTGCTCGGGCCGTTACTATATCTGATTTACACTTCTGACCTACCAATATCAGATTGTATTACAACCGGAACCTTTGCCGATGATACTGCTATTCTGGCTTCTCATGAAGACCCAATAGAGGCGTCAAAGATCCTACAAGATGGACTAAACCAAATATCGGACTGGCTCAAGAAGTGCATGGCGCATTAAAGCAAATGAAGGCAAATCAGTCAACGTTACCTTTACATTGAAGAAAGGTACATGTCCGCCAGTAAAGTTAAACGACCTTGACATCCCACAAACAGACCACGTAAGGTACTTGGGCTTACACCTAGACAAACGACTGACATGGCGAAAACACATTTTCACCAAACGTAAACAACTTGGACTACAAATTCGCAAACTCTATTGGCTAATAGGTCGACGATCGCAATTATCCATGAGTAATAAACTTCTCCTGTATAAAACTATACTTAAACCAATCTGGACCTATGGCATCCAATTGTGGGGGACAGCCTCTCACTCTAATATTGAAATCGTGCAAAGATTCCAAAATAAAATGCTGAGAACAGTAACCAACGCTCCGTGGTACGTCACAAACGAACAGCTACATCACGACCTGCAAGTTAACACAGTCAGACAAGAAATAGTACGATACACTAAAACTTACTATGAGAGAATAACAAACCACCCAAACCCCTTGGCAAAGGTTCTTATGAAGGAAACTATCACAACGCGCAGACTGAAACGGAAAATGCCTCAAGACACACTTAAATGAACCTGTTTACACTTAAGTAAGTAAAGTAGGATGTGAGACAGGTCACATACCGAGCATGTCAAGATGAAGCCCAACCAACCTACTATTCAATGTCCTAATATGACTGTGACAGATTGTAGTAAACAAATAAAAAAAAACGTATTTTTTGTTTTTGTAAATCAATGAATATTGACAAAGATAAAATGCATCCAAACTCGGGACTGGGGGCTCGTGACGTCACAACTCAATAAAAAATATGTGAAGGTGTGACGTATTGAGAGTTTTAAAAGCGTCGTAACTTCGTGGTTCCCGTAACAAAAGAAAAAACACGGGTCAAATATTTTTTGATAATCTAACTGACGGACTAATTAGATTTTTTTAGGACACAAGCCTATTCTCATGGGGAACGAGAATTTTCCGAAAGACGAGTTTTGAGACAAAATATGATGATGTGACAAAAATGTTATTCTTTCTTATAAAAATCACCAGTCTGATGGTTGTCTTCAGCGCCTTGCAGTCTTTGATGAGCTCCCTCTCCTGCTCCTGGAAGGAGAGGCGCCAGCATCTCTTCTTAAGCGTGTTGTCGTTCAGAGCCTTGTTCGGCTTGGGCACCACCAGCCACTCCTTATTTTTGATCCCGTCAATTACCCTGGATTGGCAAAAGAATCCTTAAGATGAAAATTTACCTAACTATATTGTATCTTAAATATGAAAGGTGATACTTTTTCGTTTTTGTCACAGACGAATCAGCTGCATGCACCAATGCATACGTTTTACAAAGTGTTCTCCAAAGGGAGGCAAGGAATACCTACCTATTGTCCGTCCACATTTGGCTTGTCTGTATATTTCCAGGTAGGGGGCGAGTCTATTCCACCAACTGGGCACAATATACTAGAGTGAAATCTACAAATATATCGTGACCAGATGGTGAGGACATCCCGACAGAAAAAAAAAACCTGATATAAGCCTAAATATCTCTGCTAGACATGGGAGTAGAACCTACGACGTTATACGCAGTAGGAACGCACAGCATTACATTATCAACGAGGCAGTCCCAGTAACCTACTTTGACAAATTGCATTAATTTCATAGCACAAGAACAGTGCCCTCCCGACAAAAGATTTTATTATATTTTTCACAACACCTGCACGAAAACGTCAAATTATTCGCCATAGGTACCTATATGTATGCATGCAATATAACCCTAACCTAAGGTACTCACCGAGGGACCACCTTAGAGACCATGCTGACATGGATCGGGAGCGGAGGGCACTGTCGGTGCGAGCCAACATGATAGCCCGTAGGTTTTCTCGTTGTATACTGGTGTGAAGGTCACGCTTTCTAGAGCGTAGTGCACACCCCTATACACGTTTTAGCCTGTGGGCTGACTATAGTGAAAGGGCATACAGGCCCTCCGTGTCAACAACGCGTTCCGTGTGGTGTTGGGGCTGCCCTTTTCTGTAGTGCATCAGGGATGTTCGCGATGGCATGCACTGATTGTTTCCACGCTTTTATGCGTAAGCGGCAATGCTATCTTGGCAATGATCGCCAACAGGCTGGACTGCCTTTATGTTCGGCATTGCTGTGGCAGACATGTTGCTGTTCCAGTGCCGGGAAATTTAAGTTGTGTTTGTTTTATTTTCTTTTGTGATCAATAATTAATTTATTTATGAATTCATGAAAAAGTCCAATTTTATTTAATTGTATGTCTCGTATTTTGTGTGTTGTCCATTGAAATTATGTTTTATTGTATTGTCAAATAATGAGTCTTATGTTGCTTGATCCTAATCCTAACTAATATTATAAACGCGAAAGTAACTCTGTCTGTCTGTCTCTTCTTCGTGCCTAAACCACTGAACCGATTTTGATGAAATTTTGTACAAAGATAATTTGAGCCCCGAGAAAGGACATTGGATAGTTAGTATCCTGGAAATCCCACGGGAACGGAAACTATGAGGGTAAATAGGTTATATATATTTCGGGAGTATTTTCCCTAGAGATTCGCTCGAATCGAAGCGCTAGGGCGCAGCCACGCAGTTATGAATAAATAATAATAAAATGGGGTTCCAAATTCAAATCATAGGATTGTCCGGCTGGCGGGTTATAATGAAATTCAGTACGATAATATTATTGGTGGGCTGAAGCAACAATTACGCAGTAGGTGTGAAAAGTACTTAGAAGGGATTAAGGTGTCTTTGCCTTGAGCTAGCTCTAGCAACTCGGGATAGTTAACTCTCGAATCCTTCATTGTGTTCAGGATTCAATACGACGTTACTGCTTTATCCCTTTTTTTTTTAGGGATGGGAAATCATCAAATGACTTCCCCCGCTCTGGGCGGAGCGGGAGGGAGTGTCAGACTTCTACTGACTAAAACCCATCCATGTTCCTTCATGTGCCCTTTGTGTTCCGGAGCCACGGTATCTCTTTCGAATAGTCCCGCAACTCCGGCAGCCATCGGCCCTTTCGGGCCCCTCTTTGTGCTGACTCTCTTTGAGGCGCGCGTGGAACTAACGCGCCGTCGACACGGCATGTCGTCATGAGACAGACGGACGGCGAGGCGAGGCCTACGGTGGCTGGAGATCACCAGGTGGCCTCCAACGCCCGCGGCGTCTACCACGGCGGCCGGGACGAGAGGTTCTCTCCCTCTCCCACTCCGCCACATCCTTCGCTAGCATGACTGCTTCGCAGAAGGAGGTGGCGGCGTCCCTTTCCGTCTCGCTCCGGACCATGGCTTGGACCAGGGCCGGAGGCGAGAGGTCGCCGCCAATCGCCGCTTCGAGGACACGGCGGTGCTCCGCCCAAGCGGGGCACACCTGCACATTGCAGTGTGCTCCACTGTGTCCTCCGGTCGATCCTCGCAGTGGTGACACCCGGGCGTTACCTCCCGCACGATTCGGTGCAGGTACCTCCCGAAGCATCCGTGTCTGGTGAGGACCTGCGTCAGGCAGAAGGTGCATGAGGACGCCGCGGCGCCTCTCTAGCCACTCCTCAAAGACGGGACTTATCGCCACCATTGTGGCGTGCCCTACTGCTTTATGCCTTCGTTTCAAAATCTGTTATTGTTAAACGTTATATTGGGGACTACCATGCAATTGTCCAGCAGTAGACATCTTTCGGCTGAAATGGTGATGAAACAGTAGGGAATATACCTAATACTCCACACTTGGCTTAATAAAAACTAACCTGTAACCATCCGGCGTACGAGGGTAACTGAACTTAATGACAGGTACCAGATCCACGTCCAAGGCGTACTTATCAGTGCCCTCGTCGTTCCGGATGTTGAGCGTGTAGGCCGGCCCAGACTCCTTGTAAGTCAGCAAGTAAACGTCTCCGTTCACCGTGACCTTCCCTTCCATGAGATTCAGCGCCTTCTGCACGTTCCTGTGCATCCATTGTCGGAATTTGTTCTGCAACAAGTACTTGTCCCCGTCCTGCCACTCCCGCGTCACCTTATGACAGTTTTCCCAGTTCGGCTGCTTGTACAGATGATCGAAAGCGGTAGTGATCTTCAGTTTAACAAAGCCAGGCTCTTCGTTCTCGATTGTAATGTCCGCGTAGTCGATTGGTAGATGAATTACGATGTCCATGTCAAATTCGTCCATTCTTCCCACCTTGATTCCGTCGGCGACGCTTCCACCGTTCATGATCTGGTGGATGGGGAGACGTTGTTATTTCTTCTGACCACGTCGGTAGCTATAGAGTCTGCGGTCTGTCGCCGCTGTATGAAAAATACTATTGTTCAAATATCAATAGGTACATACGCATTGTTTCAGAGTGAAAGCTATTTAATTGACTAGGTATTTATGAATAAATCGTTGCAGTACATAATTAAAGAAAAAAAAATATTATTTCAAAAGTATATGCCTTAAATGTGGTCAACGATTTTCAATTAATAATCGTACCTATATAGTTAAATTGCATTCAATCCAAAAATGACGAATGTAGGTATTTGATATTTGACGAATATCTTTTTGTACCATAACCCAAAAATATGGAACCAAAAGAAACCTTGAAATACCTGGCTGCTGTATCTCTTGAAGTAGTTACATTGTTCACCCATCTTTGTCTTGACTTGTTTGAAGACACTGTTAAAAACCTCACGCGACTTCTTGAAGTCGTCATCTTTGATTGAAATAAACTGCTTGAACACTTGTAGTAAGTACAAGTCCAAGCTTTTCTTTTTGAAACTCATGATTTACTGAAAAAAATAAATTAAGCAGGTTATTGGGTATCAATTTTATTATTATTGAGCTAGTTTCCTACCCAGTGAGGTTCGTGTCTACACGCGATATCAATAACTATTATAGCTTTTGCCCGCTTCCTCGTACGTGGCTATATATACAGAAAGATTAGGTACCTACCTACTCTAGATCCGACTTGTAGTTTCAGATATAAACGCGTTCAAACAAACAAACTCAGTGCCGGATTAAGCCAGGGGTCTAAAATGGCTACTTTAGCAGAATCAGAAAACACATCACGCTACTCTTCACTGTCAAATAATCCCAATCTACCTTGAACCTCATGCGTTAGAGATACAGATGAAAATAAAATTTGACCGATTTGCTAATGTGGCCTTTTTGGAACCGCTGAGCGGGGCTTGTGGCAAATTTTACTAAGGTGCCCCTCCTAAACCGCGGAGCGCCTGAGCCATAGTTTTTATCATTACATTTGCGCTAATAAAGCTATTGCAGAGTATGGTAGGACCTGTGGTAGAACTTAGGAATCGTTTGAGAGACTGGAGCCTTGGTGCTGGATAATAGTGAGATGTTTTTGTAAACGCGGGGCCCGTGTAGCATTTGCTACTCTTGCTATACCTATGGGTATGGCTGGCGGGTGTTCTCCCAGTCGATCTGGAGGTGCAGCGGCGTGCTGCTGGTCACCACTGTTGATTCTGGCTTTCAGGAGTTGCAGTGGTTGGGAATGTGTGGCGGGCTTGTCCCAATATGAAAATAAAAAATATACTACCTACATATGGCTAAACCGAAACTGAGTTCACCTCTCACTTTGTTTTGGTGTTTATTCTAAGAGTCGTCAGCTAAGACACACCAGCCTCGTCAATAGTACATTATGAACCGAGGGGATAAAGGCAGTGTCTTATGACTCAGGCGTCATATTGAATCCTGAATGCAGCGAGGGATTTAAGCTAGCCCTTGAGGCAAAGACACTTTTCATCCTGAGGAGCAGACCCTACTTTTCACACCTACTGCGAGAAAATTGTGCTCTAGCCATGCAAACAGGTGAAGCGCGTCGGTCCCCGCCGCAAGGAGTAAGCCGCGCGTCCGAAACTGGCAGCAGCCCTAACACGGCAATAATATGATGAAGACAAGTGAGGAGACCCATCTCCAAAAATAACGAGATAAGGAAATGAAGAACATATAGACTTACCCGTCAGAATTCCTGAGTATTACCACTTAGCTTGATCCTGTATAAGACACTATTCTAATAGTAGATAATAATACAAACTCCGAAAACTGTTAGTAAGAATCAACTATGCTTTTGTTTAAAGTTATTCTTAAAATGGCGTTCTGTGTGCGACGAGTCGACGACCATTGGTTATCGAGAGGAAAACTGCACTAAATAAAATTAAGTAGTAATTTCATTTATATTGTAAAAACTGAAAGCTGAGGCAATAGGCATACGACGCATTTATTATGAAATTATTGTAAATATTAAATTAATTTTGTTCAACCACAAATTCTCTCCAAAAGAAGAATAGACAGTGACGATATTCATTGTGAAATACCCATTATTATGTAGGGTTTCTGATGCAACTGTGGCAATTTTCTAGGACATTATTAAATAATAGTTACGGTAAATCTTTACAAGAAGATAGTCAGTTAACAATTCGTCACAAATAGCTAACCCGCGCGACTTAATCTGCGCGACATTTTTCATTAATGCTCCGCTTCTATTGGTCGTAGCGTGATGTTGTAAAATAGCCTACTTACTTGTAGCTTTCCTCGATAAATGGGCTATGCATAATGCAACACTAACGACTAACTATTGACGTGTAAAAGAGTTACATGTAACCAATTTGCAAAAATAAATATGATTTGATGATGATGATTTGATTTGATGACTAAAATATTTTTTTCTATCTGGACCAGTAGCTCCTGCGAGTAGCGTGTTCAACCAAACAAACAAACTCTTTAGCTTATAATATTAAATAGATTTTGATTTGAAAGGAATCATTCAAAGAGTAAAATAATATAGGAGGAACCATTAGGTAGGTAAGTACTTATATCTGTCAACTAAGTACTTTTCGTCTCTAAAGCACTTGTCTCACCGCCGGCGAGGAAGCGATTAGCTTTCAACTATTTGCTCGCTGAGGAAAGAGACAAAATATATAGATCCCGTGTGAGTAAAAGAGACACATACATTCAAAGTCGATAGCCGGCGAGCGCCTCTAACCTCTAGCAGCGACAATAGCTATCAAAGATTGTACAGTCGCCAGCTCATCAAGCTACAACAATCTGTCAAATTTCTTTGTTGGATTTTCAACTTTATGGCTAAAGAAATTGGGTTTCAAAGTGCTGGCGACTGTACTCGCTCGGCGATGCTCGCTTGGCGGTTTAAACTCACCAACCAACGGTAATTTCTACCTATAGGTACTTAGTGCGGGCCGGAAAGAGTACCTATTGCGAGTAAAAGCCTGTAGCACAAAAGCACTCGCTTAGAGCCGAGCGACATACTATGCGAGCCAAATAAGAATAGGATTGCGCTTGCTGCCAACTTCATACAAAAGCAGTCTAATTAGTACTGCCAGCAAAAAAAGACTGTGAAAAAAAAAAAGTTATATTTTTACAGTAGTATTTCGTGAAATTACCTTTATATTAAAGGTAATTTCACGAAATACTACTGGTCACCCTTATATGTCGCCATTTTGCTACGCAACTAAGAGTTCCGTGTATATACGCGTGTGTGTTATTTCAGTTACCTACTGGACTTCATTGTTTTTTTTTTGTTATCATTGTTGACTTTGTTTCTTAAACATTCTTTTTTTTCCATATCCTATCATGTTTAAAATAATTAAGCGTAAAATTTATTAGAAATCCCAACAATGTGAACAAAAATAATTAAACTGAGTATATTCTTCATTTATTTTTTTGCAAACCTTACGCTTTGGTTATGAAGTTCGCGAGTATTGCGGAACAAAATGGTGTCTTGACAGTACTATTCTTATTTGGCTCGCATAATAACTATTGAAACTTTTCACTCACTACTCGCTGTTCGCCAACTCGTTTCGAGTTTCAAGCTTTACTCGCTACTCGTGAGACACATATTTGAATTCAATAGGCGGCCATGTTTATTGCAGCGTTAGGGTACCTGTCTGTCTATTACAGCGGAACGAGGCAGAGAAGCAGAGAAACTTTAACCAATCATGTCAGTTAAAATGTCAGTGAGTCACGTGGTGCAGAGATTTTATGCAATTCAATTGGTTAAAATTTCTGTTTCTGCGCCTTCAGAGACGTTAGGTACCTACTCAGATCACCGAGGTCGGACATTTGCGGCGCTCCAGCAAATGGGGCAAAGGCGAACATTTGAGACATTCCAGGAAATGGGGCATAGTCTGTAGCAGGAGCACTGCACACGTACCGGGTGTTCGATCTACTCGTTTTTTAACGCCATAATATAATAATATTTCATCACTAAAAGCTCGCTCCATCGTAGGCTTTTTCTCTATCATCTCTATCCTAGACTAGAGTCAAGAGCAAACACATATCAAGTTAAAAAAACGGCCAAGTGCGAGTCGGAATTGTACCGTTGGTAATCCTTGGGTAACGGAACCTTAAAATAATAAATGATAAATTGTAGGTAAGTTTTAGTGAGCATTCAGTAGCGCCGGAAACTGGAGGACGCCGTGACATACAGGGCGCTGCACGTAATTTTAGTGCGTTTTTATTTCGATATAAAGAAAAAGCCATACCTACATTTGACAGTATGTAACTTGACGGTGATTTTTGTTGTGCGTTAAATTTTAGTTCGGCAACACAATCTCGAAAACTCAGCCAACCACGAAACCACTTTATTCAAAAGTCTTCAAGAATTATACCCTTGCATATCACTGCGTATTCTAATTGACTGTTTGTTGCAAGTGTCGAACATAGTTTTTCTAAACTTAAATTAAAATTACCGAACGAAAACGAAATAATTTGTGTATAGGTACGCGAATTTTGGCATAATGTAGGGAATGGTGTTTTACAAACATTGTAAAAGTACTGATGGGTGGGGGTGAACCTGAGGGGGGGGGAGTGAAATGGTTTTTCAAAATAAATGATTTTAATAATATTGGAATATAGAAGGGCGCCAAATGCAAAAGTCGCCCAGGGCACTCAGATGCCCTGGGCGACTTTATGCCGGCCGGCCTTATGCGAATTGAAGGATTACAAGCTGAATAAGATATAGTTAGGTAGTTAAGAAAATTATAGCGAGGGTAGTTGTTTTAATCGGAAATCTATGTTGTAGGACGTATGTAGTAGGAATACGAACAAGGTTTTCGACACCTTCGCGAAAATTAAAAAAAAAAACTTATTAAAATATTTATAAAAAAAATATACATTCATAGGATTTTTTCGAATACATTGTCATTATAATAATATCTTAAACTTATACAATAATATCAATTTTAAGAAATACGTAATCAACATGATAAAAGCATGTCTCCATCACAAATTGTTTTAATTGAATAATAAAATTACTTTGTTTTTTTCGCGCAATGAGTGTTTTCGCTAATAGATAGCCTTCAATAATTTGAGATGAAGGCAGGTTAATAATTGTAGTAACAAAAATATATTTTTACCTAAACACACATAAATGAGAGGAACGTCAAATAGGTAAATATCTATTTCATTACGGAAACAGGGATAAAGCCATTTTCACGATCTATTTATTCCTTATAAAACAATAAATCTGTGCTCACGCTTAAAATTAAAATCAGTCCAACATGACACTGAATAGCAAGCATCTGCTCCTTCAATCAGTTACCTACTCCATTTGGATCAAATCATCAACGAGTTTAATGGAATTAGTCCCAACGATAATATCAGCAACACTTGGTTGACTTCTCGCCTGCTCTGCTTTTTCCAACTTCTCCATTTTTAATTCCAACAAACTAACCCTGTCCGCAAGTCTGTTCACTTTATCTTGTAGTTCCTCAAACTTTTCATCCTTTTCATCCTTGTTCCGCAGGGAATCCAGCTCGTCATTCAACATTTTCACTTGATCGGATAAGGAACTGTCAGTCTGGGAGGATTCAAAAGAAGAGGTCGAAGCGTGGGGCATCAGAACAGGCGGCAACTCCCCCTGCTTCTGACAGAACTCTGACTTCTTGAACTCCCTCAGTTCCTCTGTAGTCAATAACGCAGCCACGACTTTCTCGATATCATTCGCATCGATACTAGCAATGACATCTCTCAACTTGTCACAATAGACCTTCTGGAGAGTCGGCTTCAGTCCGCCGATCAAATTGTGTTCACAGTTCCAGAAGAATGGGATGTCTTTCTTCTGGATAGCGAGGTAAAGTTCTTCTACCATGGTGCGGAACAGCAGGCTGACCTTGTTCTGCCAGTACGTCTTATCCTGCATATCTTGGACCTTCTTCAAGAACAGCGACTTGATGTAGTAGCTGGCGATGGCCTTCATCTCGAGAGCATCTCGTAGTTTTTTCACCTGGAATAGTGTTGGCATATAGTTGATACAACAGAAATCTACTAATAGTCCAGTCAATTAACCCAAAAAAGAGGTTCAACCTCGGAATGAGAGAACTTTAATAAAAGTTTATTTTGTTATTCTATAATTGGTCTCAAAATTCTCAAAGTCACAGACATCGCGTACTGTCTCGAAAATGTTCAAGCAGTTAAAAAATGTTTGGGAGAATTCCCTCGCGAAAAACCGAGTTTTGAGGCAAAATATGATGATGTGAGAAATATGTTATTCTTTCTTATAAAACTCACCAGTCTGATGGTGGTCTTCAACGCCTTGCAGTCTTTGATGAGCTCCCTCTCCTGCTCTTGGAAGGAGAGGCGCCAGCATCTGTTCTTGAGCGTGTTGTCGTTCAGAGCCTTGTTCGGCTTGGGCACCACCAGCCACTCCTTATTTGTGATCCCGTCAATTACCCTGGAGTGGCAGAGATGAAAATGTACCTATAGTATGTTTTAAATACGGAAGAAACTTTTATCGTTCTTGTCACAGATGAATCAGCTGCTTCATATGTTTAAGTGCTGAGATGTCTTAATGAAAACGCGACAATGGCCGTCCAAATTCAGGACCAGCGAACTTAACATATCCTACAGCGTCGAGGGATGAGACAAGATGACGTTATTTTCCCGAAATTGTTCTCAAACTCATTAGAGGATGTGTTCATGACGCCTGTCTGCCGGTCTGTGAAGGACGCGGCATTAACATCAATAGCGAGTACATCTCACACTTGAGATTTGCAGATGTCATCGTCATCCTGGCTGAGTTGCAGCAGATGCTGAACGACCAAGTTGATTCTTCTGTACGATTTGGTCACCAGATGAACTTTGTATTGTATTGTATGACCCAAGGAGCCGAAACGCGGACACTCAAGTGAAGCCCAAGGCGCTGATACGTTTTACAAGGATATGACAGGAAACATCACGCTTGTTTTCCAAAGGGTTAAAAGTAATAGGAGTACCTACTGCACACTCACATTTAACTCATGAATCATGATGTCAGTCCAAGTTAATCGAGGGCTTTCCAATTGTCATGCGCAATATTAGCGCTTTCGACCAAAAAATCAACGAGGCAGTCACAGTAATCTACTTTGACAAATTGCATGTTAATTTCATAGCAAAAGTAGAGTGCTCTTTCCACAAAAGATTTTATCCTATTTTGTTACCTAAACGTTATATTGGTGACTATCATGGCTCCAGTAATGGACGTCTTCCAGCTGAAATGGTGATGAAACAGTAAAACTCTTAAACCGTAATCAAAACTAACCTGTAACCATCCGGCGTGCGGGGGTACATGAACTTAATGACGGGTACCAGATCCACGTCCAAGGCGTACTTATCAGTGCCCTCGTCGTTCCGGATGTTGAGCGTGTAGGCCGGCCCAGACTCCTTGTAAGTCAGCAAGTAAACGTCTCCGTTCACCGTGACCTTCCCTTCCATGAGATTCAGCGCCTTCTGCACGTTCCTGTGCATCCATTGTCGGAACTTGTTCTGCAACAAGTATTTATCCCCGTCCCGCCACTCTCGCGTCACCTTATGACAGTTTTCCCAGTTCGGCTGCTTGTCCAGATGATCGAAAGCGGTAGTGATCTTCAGTTTAACAAAGCCCGGCTCTTCGTTCTCGATTGTAATATCCGCGTAGTTGATTGGTAGACGAATTACGATGTCCATGTCGAATTCGTCCATTCTTCCCACTTTGATGCCGTCGGAGACGCTACCAGCGTACATGATCTGGTGGATGGGGAGACGTTGTTATTTCTTCTGTCGAGTCTGCGGTCTGTCGCTGATGTATGAAAAATACTATTGTTCAAATCTAAATACATACACATTGTTTCAGAATCAAAGCTATTTAATTCTCTATTTGTGAATTGTAAATCGTTGCAGCAATTAAATACATTATTTAAATATGTACAACGATTTCCAATTATGTAATTTAGAATTAGATTGCTTTCAATCCAAAATGACGAATGTATTTGATATTTGACGAATATTATTTTGTACAATACCCAGTGACCCAAAAGTATGGAAATTGAATTGAAATACCTGGCTGCTGTATCTCTTGAAGTAGTTACATTGTTCACCCATCTTTGTCTTGACTTGCTCGAAGACACTCTTGAAAACCTCTTGCGACTTCTTGAAGTCATCATCTTTGATTGAAATAAACTGCTTGAACACTTCTTGTAAGTACAAGTCCAAACTTCTCTTTTTGCAGCTCATGATTTACTGGAAGGAGGAAAAATATAAATTAAGTTGTGGTATCAATGGCTGGTGTCCTACCCAGTTAAATTCGTGTCTACATGCGATATCAATAATGTTGAGTTCCCTTCTAACTTTGTTTTGGTAAGTATCACAGCAAAAACATTAAATGTAATAAAAAAAATGCCAAGTATCGCTATGCAATCTTTCCACCGTAAAAAAGTTTTGAGATCCCATAGAAGCCAAGTCCTGTTCAACTTATTTTGTAGTTAAAAATCAACATTTGGTGACTGTTTCAATATTTTTTATTTATTTTATAATTCACTATAATTATTATATAATATTTATATAATTATTACTAAGCAATAAGCACAAGAAGTAACAAATACATTTAAAACGGCATAGGGATTTGGAGGAATTGAAAGAAACAAATAACAAGTGTGTGCGCACTTACTAGTGCACTCTATGTTCCTTCGCTTTTATAACACGATGGGACTGAAGGTTTAATTTGTGCTCATTGCCAATCTAAACCCCTAGCTTTGTCCACATTGAAGATATAGGGGAGGTGAAATAGCCGTAAATGGCTTTTAGAAAAGTATAGTACGGCCGTGCTCGCTCGAGACTTGGCTGGGGCACTGCCATGCTCCCAGATTCTCAGAATCGTCAGCAAGGAAACTCCGCTCTCATAAAATTGGACCCACTTCTGTATTCTAGAGTGTACAAATAAATGTACTTTTCGCGTATGTATTTGGCAATACATAGACGAAAAGTACCTATATTAATTTAATCAAGCCAACCAAAACTACCAATTAGGAATACCGAGGTATTATGTTCCAGTTGAGTTCGTACGATTTCAGTAGGGTTTCCCCAATGATTATTATTTTCTGCGCTACTTATTAGAGGAAACCGATTTTTAATAATGCTATTAATTTAATTAACTAGGAAAAGAAGGAAAAATAATATCAGCCTAGGATGATTTAGGAACATGGTTCACCACGAACTTCAAACAAATTGTCCGTAATATTATTTAACTAGCTGACCCACGCAACTTCGTCTGCGTCACATTTTCCATTAATTCTGCGCTCCTTTTTGACTTAGCTTAATGATATAGCCTATAGCCTTCCTCGATAAATGGGCTATCTAACACTGAAAGTTCCTGAGATTAGCGTGCTCAACCAAACAAACAAACAAACTCTTCTGCTTTATAATATTATAACTCAGAGGTTCTCAGATTTTGTTGTGCAAGGCGTTGCGAACGTTCGACACTCGACTCTCGTGCGCGTACCTGAGAGTTTCTCTGATTTTGTTCAGCAAGGCGATGTGAACGTTCAGGGGCTCGAGTCTGCTATTACAATAGTGTCAGAATGGTCGATCACTGATTTCAAAATGGTTGATTTTGACAAGTTTGGTAATCTACTAACATAATGGCGTCATTATGACATTCCAGTGATCAACCACTGACACGCCATTGAAAGAAAGCCATATGAATGGTAATCTCGTACGTATTGACAGATTTAGTATTTACGAACTTCTCACTACTTCAGATTGCTTATAACACTAATAAATAATATGTAAAACTAAATATAAATAAAATCTGGCATGAATAAATGCTCAAATTTAGCTCGGTTTTATAAAAATGGCAATACGGCATTCCTACCGCAATTCTATTACGAGACCATTGACGTTCCAGTGACCGGCCACTGACGTGGCAGTGACCGTGCAATTATGAATTTAGCAGATTACGAACTTTTAGCAAAATGACAATGGCATGACAATGGGATCGTGTCGGAATGACAAATTTATAAAAATAGCAGACTCGGGCCCCAGGTGAAGATTCTCCCATACGGCGTATTCTTGCTGCCCGTGCTTGAGAACTATGTTTAGTAAGTTGAGACATGGCTCTCTTTAGGCATTTTCAAATGTTTAAGAAAATGTTAATAGCGTGTAATATTCTAGCTCTGAAAAGAACTGTTGTGTAGCCCTGAAAAGAACTGTTGGTTAGCCCTGGAAAGAACTGTTGCTTAGCCCTGAAAAGAACTGTTGTTTGGCTCTGAGAAGAACTTTTGCGTAGGTGTAGTTTTAAGAACGAAATCTAAAGAAAATCGCACGAAAATTATTAGACTTCGACACGACCGCTGCGTAGGGAACCGACGTACTTATACTTATCTATGGAGCCGACCTCGCGGCTGAGCCGCGCGGGTACCTTACTCGAGGTATATAATCTAAGCCTTACTCATAGATCTAAACTCCCCTCCCGCACGCGCACCCACGCCTTGGTGACGTCCACTTCGCAACGGGTCGTGCAGCAGAAATCGTAATATTTTAATTTCGCCATAACTTCAAAACCAAACGTCCGATTTTAATCATTCAAAGACTACAAATATTATCTACATAAACTGTACTTAGTGATGAAATACTTTATTTTGATAAAGTTAATAGCATGAGTAAAATAAACGCGTTTAAATGTAGTCCAAAAAAAATCAAGATTTTTAAATTAAAAAAATGGTTGTTGTGCCTCACTCGACATACATAGGTATAGTGTGTCGCGGACTTTTTTGTAGATATTTATAAGATCTACAATTAATTAGAACAATGTATGGTTCTATCTTTTATAGTTTAGGCAGCGTACACAAAATAAGTTACTTTTCTGGTTGATTTTTACACCTTGTGTCCGAAAAACCCAAATATCTTACGGAACCCTATTTTTTTCCAAAATAAAATATAGCCTATGTTACTCGTGGATAATGTAGCTTTCGAATGGTGAAAGAATTTTTAAAATCGGAACCAATCGGAATCGGTCCAGTAGTTTTTGAGCCTATTCATTACAATCAAACAAACAAACAAACAAACAAAAAAAACAAACAAACAAAGTTTTCCTCTTTATAATATTAGTGTAGATTTCCATGCAATTCTCAATAACTCCATCTTGTCTAAGTCTGTCGCCATAACAACAATGTTAACAGCATTGTTTTGAGAGTTAGAGGTATGATAGCCAGTTCCTCTGTGTTCCGGGTAAAGCTCGCTTCCATCTTCGGCCTAATCATTTTCGACACTTTCCATCGGGTGAGATTTGGGCCAAGAGATCCCCGATTTGTAAAAAAAAAAAAAAAATATTTTTTTCATGTTTCTTCCTAAAATGCAAAAAAAAAACATTTTTGTTTTGTTTTCAATGTCATCGTAATTTGTTTTTTATACTTAGGTAAATCACTTAATTAATTAATTTTAAATGAGTAAGTGGAAAGCTGTGCATGAAAGAAAAAAAGAAAGAAAATAAAGAAAGAAAAATGTTTATTCAGGACTCGCACAGTACACATAAAAGCACGCATGCTTATATTTGCATCTCATTCTTCGACGGACATTGATTTCTAAGATACATACAGGCATATGCCTAGTTTAGAAGTCAGTGTTTCATTGTTTGTAGTACATAGTTTCAGCCTATTACATATATTATATTTATTACCACTGTTCTGTATGGCTTTGATGATGAATAAATAAATTGACCCTTCTACCATCGGACATCCAGACGCACTGCAATTTACCATCCCTACCTTGTTGCTATTCCACCAACTCGCACTAAGCGCTTCCAAGCGTCTTTTATAATGCGTACAGTAAAGGAGTGGAACTCTTTGCCTGCGTCTGTGTTTCCGAATGCTTACAACCCTAATCTTTTCAAAGTTAGAGTGCACAGGCTACTTCTGGGTATTACTACTAATAACATTCCAGCAACTGGGACATGGGCGGACATTTGGGATATTCCAGCAAATGGGGCATAGTTCGTAACAGGACCACCGCACTCGTTATAGGTGTTCGATCTATCTTTAATGATCTATTTGAGCAAATCTTATTTGCTGCGGGCTTCTAGGGTACGCATTCGATTCAGTGCTGTTGTTGAGCTACAAATTAAAATGTTTTTTGGCAACTTCTTGCTGTCTGGATTTTTTCTGAACTGGAGCTTTTTGGCGGAGCACATGATGTAATTGTTTTAATATTTAATTCCCTTTTATTTGTACCTACGTTGTGTGTACCTGTGTGCACCAAATAAAATAGTTTTCTTTCTTTTTTTCCTTGAGTGCATAGGAAAGACAGAAAGTTCTAGGTAGGTAACTGAATTTGTGTGGAACTCGGTTGCATTGTATGAGTACGTTATGATGAGACAGACTGTGCGAAACATCATATTTCGGTCAGTAGGTCGTCTTAGGTTAGGGGCGCAGTTCCATATAGGGAGTGACTAGGTACTGAGATAAAAAATAATCAAAAGGACTCATAAACTTAGCGACTCAGTGTGCGTAAGCGCAGGCTTCAAGCAGAATATCTGTTTTATCCTTATCGAGAGACGTAACTAAGTTTGTTGTTATCGCCTCTGAGCGAGTGTGTGCTTGCCGTGATAAGATAAAGGATGGAAGGATAAAATCATTATTAAGTATCTCCAGCCCCACTCGTAACTAAAATCCAGTCCACTAAATAATCAATACCCGATTATTTTTGTTGTTTTTTTTTTTTGCTGGGCGTTGCCTATCAGTCTCTCAATGACTCAGTCACTCAGTACCGGAAGAATTTTATACACCAAGTATTAGAATATTGATTTCTATAACTTCTCGAACTCGTACTTATTATTGTTTCACCTAAGAACAAGGCTAGGCTAGTATTGTTTATTTTGTTTGCTGATAACAGTTATCATTCATATCAATTATTTGATCTTAGGTACTTAATTATATTGTTTATCATAATGTTCTGACGTCATCATGACTATACATTTGTATTGATAGGGAGAGGGGAGTCCCTCAATAATTTGAGATAAGCTTTGAGGGAGACTGGAACTATTGCTACTTATACTTGTCTTACAAGTTAGTGTCGAAGGATTTTAGTTTTTAGGTTGTATGTGTTTTCGTGTTTTCCATGGTTTTATTATTTTTCTTTGTAACAATACTTAGCATAATCTTATTTATAAAATTCTCGTGTCACAACGTTAGTTACCTCACTCCTCCAAAACGGCTTTACCGATTTTTACTAAATTTTATATGCATATTCAGTAGGTTTGAGAATCGGCTACTATCTATTTTCACTTAGGGGTGTGCCCTAAGTGATAAGGGTTGTCCTCCCTAACATTTTTTTTGAATTTTTGGACAAAATTTTATTTTTTTATTTTTCTATAATGTGGCATTAAAAATTTATTACCCTTCTTCCATCATCTCCTATTTTTAATAGCAATATTATTAATGAATAATGTGACGCAGACGAAGTTGCGTGGGTCAGCTAGTTTTGTATAAATGCAAGTTTTTCTAACGCAACAGACAGATGTGTTGCTGGGGAGTTTGTTGGCCACTTCTTCCCAGCTAAAACACTAGGAAGTGGAGACGGGCGTTTTTGGGGGACTGTCTTCTTCTAAATTTGACGTTCTAAAAGTGCTGGCACTCAGCCTAATTTGAATAAATAACTTTTTGACTTTGACTTAAGTATTTGATATTTCGGATTTGAACTCCAACTGATAGATCACCACGTGACACTGGCAGAATAGTCGGAACCGGCTCAGTTGCCATAAATATATTAAAAAAAAAAAAAAAAAACTGATAGATGATACATTTTACCTAGCTCTTATAATTGCCTTTTTTACAGGATGGGAAATGATCAAATGACTCCTCCAACTCTTGGCGGAGCAGAATAGCGTCAGACTCTTACTGACTAAAACCCAGCTGTGTTCCTTCTAATGCCCTTTGCGTTCCAGGGGCGCATTGACTCTTTCGAACAAATTCCGCAACCTAGGATGCCGCCAATAATTGCCTAGGATGCCAAACTGAATCAAGTAATTTTAACCCTTTAATTCTGTTAAATGTAGTGAGAGCCTTATAAAGTGAAATTAAAGGAGTGTAGATGTGGATTGATGATTGATGGCCCCGGAGTATCTTGTAGGAATGCTTCCTGCAGTAGAAAATACAGACACAAATGGGCAATTTTTAATAGTGGAGTAAAAACATTTAAACACTCCTTTTTGAGGCACACTACAACAATACATCCCAGAGTGCAAACCGTTGATTTTTTTATATGTAGGCTATAAAAAAAAACAACGGTTGCACTCCGGGAGTGCCGGCAGAAGTATAACTTGAACATTAACGTTGTGCATTTTTTAATCATCCGTCTTAGGAATTTTCGATCAGTTTCTGTCTGCAGGGTTCAAAGGAACCTAACTAACCGAACCTTGGGGTGCCCCTGACGTTGACCGTCATTATTTATTGTCGTCGTAATTTAGTGTGCAATTCAGTATTTTTGTTATACAGTGGGTATTTAGTTGGGAGACTTAGTTTACTTCAATTTTAAATAGAGGTGCAATTAAATAATCCCCATAAATAAATACTTAAATAATCTTCTGAGGAGCGACTGCAATACAAAATTAATTCCAACCAATATTTTAAGTTAACATTCAATGGCCAAAATAACAAACACATCATTATCAATATTGGTATGTTTACAAGCATGGACCTGTACGAAAATAACTAGCCTAGAGATTAGTATAGGTGAATTAATCAAAAATGTAATAATATCTTAAACTATTTTCCTCATTTACCTTAAAAAATATGAAACTGTATAAAAGATACTAGCTTTTGCTATAAACTGTTTTTTCCCATTGTCGTAGGAATTTCGGGAAATCCTTTATACTCCCCTACACTCTACAAGGAACCCACATTGCCAAATTTCAGCTTCCTACGGTGTGATTTGTTTGTTAGTCTCCCATCAGTAACAGTTTTTTTTTTATATATTAGGATCGTTGACCACCTCACTGTTTACCATAAGGTGGTTAAACACAAGTCCATAAATAATAAAAAAAAGTTAGTAAGTAAGTCAAAATGTGAACATATGTTTGACATGTAAGTCTACTTAGAAAAAGCATTTTGGGTCCCGCTGAAAGAGAACCACAAATACCACAATCAATAGATTATTAACTAATTAATGTCATTAATGCGTCAGATATACTGATATGTGCAAAAACGTCCAACTGTGATTATCATTCCACTGTTATTTATAAAACAAAATATTAAACAAAACAAATTATGAAAGAATCGAATAAGTAACACCGTTAAGAATATTTAATGTCATAAATGGTGTAATGCGGGCTTCCCAAGAACGGGATGGTTGGCACTGTTTGGGGGAAGTTAACATTCAGCAGTGACCGAAAATTGGCTGATATGATGATGATCTCATGTAATTTTAATGAAAAGAAGGTCAGTGGGTCGTCTAAGGGGCAGATTTAGAATAGTAAAACGTTGTTTTGAAAGCCGTAACACATTATTCCTACGGACCCTAATGAGGCAAGTAATTGGTACTTAAATAGTGCTCAAGGTGCTTGTTACTAAAAGTTTACCAAACAATATTATTGTAAGCCTCCAAACTCCAGTGGTCAATTCATAACATTTGCTTACAATGTTACTGAACAATCAAGCACAGCTACAATACCATTTTTGGTCAGTGGAGATTGTAGATTACTTTGTATGTACAATTAAAATGGAAGCCAATGAAAATGTTAATGATTTCATCAATGCAACATGTCAACTCTTAGTCTGTTGAATGCAATATATAAGAGATGAATATGTTCAATAGGTACACAATTTCCTCTATTTCCAACAGTTTGCCGTTCTTTTAGAAGGATTTAAACAATTAAATTTACATATTTCCTACTTCCGTACAGTAATTAGCAATCAAACATTCTCCTCGTTTCTAATCAAGCTGAGAGCAAAGTTTATTTGATATGAGACTCACCAGTGATTCGCAATCACTTCCGATAAACCTTTTTCAAACAGGATTGGCGTCACAAAACTTATCACTGAGTAGTTGATTGAATAGTTGCAAGCCGGTTTCACTGCCACCCGTATTGTGTTGACGTTGAAAGCAGAATGTTCCATATTTCCAGACAAGGCAACTTTATTTTTACACTTGGAAATAGTCGGGATTTCCATGATAAGGAATTTCAGTGTTGACGTTCTCAAAGAAAGTGTTACCATTACCACTAGATTGATTGAAGTCGATTTTCGGGAGATCTATCCTGTTACCCGACTTTGCATTATTCCACTCACAGAGAGAAGGTTTACAATTCAGTAAGGAAGGAAGCTATCATTTTACAGGTCTTTAGTCTTTTTTTCACAATACAATATTACAAAACAATTCACTCGTGAGTGGGGTTGACATTTGACAAATTGACAATGGCATGAGTGCATGACATTCTCTATTCTCTATGATGACATTGGTACATAGACACAGACACGACTTTCTTTGAAATAACAAAACCTCACGCCTGTACACAGACTACATAGAGATACTACGTATCGCCTGTGTGCCCCGGAAGGTACATGAAAGGTCTGAGATGTTTACCCTGTAATCAAGAGCAAATCCGCATTTTGGCAACTCTAGTTTAATGTGTCAAAAATAATAAAAGTGACAATCCTTTCTTTTTAAGCCATAACCTGGATACCAGGCTTTTTATAAGTAGTTAATGTTGAAAAAATATGTAAATCACTGGTGTGTGGCGACCCACCCTAGCTTCGGAAAGGGTGTAATATGTAAAAAAAAAACCTAACTTATTGTCTTTTATATTATTAGTAAAAAAACTCGTTGCGTGGTAGACAGAGAGTAAGCAGAGAAATAGACAGTGGCAGACGACTTTGGTATGTGAGACCTACCTTTAATGAAATGATTTGATATAATAAATCTTTATATTCATCAAAACAAAAACAAAAAACATGTCTTGACATCGATCTATGATATTTTTTTCCGCATTACCTATGTTTAGTTACGAAATAGGTGCCGATTATTTATAAAATTTATATAAGAGGCGTCTAAAGTGGGTGATATACGATTACAGGCGAGCAAGTACGCGGACTAATGGCCCGACGACCTTTTTCGCGCGTGTGTCACCGTTATAGTGTGGCCATTAGTGCTGTGCACTCCCTGAGGTATGCGCGGCGAGGTGGGAGGCGGAGAAAAAAGTGCATGAGTTCACATGAGATCGATACATGTCGGACAGATCTTACGATATCAGTTTGCATTTCTAAGGCAATACTTGTGGCGGGACGATGGTCGGAGGCTATCTATCTGTAATATATTATACTTACTTAGTTGATTAAAATGTAACCCAAATATACTCATATTTTATTAAAAATATGCAGGTGATAAATAAGAACTAAACTTATTATTCAAAGCAGGACTTGTTTTATTGAACATTTTTTATATTTACAAACAATTATATATTCTAACGAAAGTTATTCTGACATAGATTCTGTTTCAACTTCATCTTCCATTTCGTCATCATCTTCATCTTCCACTTCGCCACCGGAACTTGAATCAGAGTCTTGCAAATTTATTTTGAATGAATCGATAACATTATCGAACCTACTATCGCGACTCCAGTAATCATTTTCATTTTTCAGGACATGATCTTCGCATCTCTGCCATTTTTCCGCCGTGAATTCCGAAAACATTTTATCCAATAAGATTATCTTTTTGTTTAGAGAAGAATAAAATTAATATAGTTTTGGGCTATGTTGTTTTTAATATCAGCCCAGACCAACTCAATTGGATTTAAATCTGGATGGTATGGAGGTAAACGCAGAACAGTGTGTCCACTACTGCCTTTCAGGAGTTCGTCAAATATATACACGGGTTCTTTTTGTGTATTTTTGTTTATGAAGTAGCAGTTGAGCCTTTGTCATGGTTCCTGAAAATTCTACAGGCGTAGCAACCAGTTCTGCACTTCACTTTTGAGGCTTGTTTCTTCTCAACCAGATAGCCAATAGCCCTGCTGGTCTGACTGAGTAGCGGTATTTAATTTACAAAATTCATAAATTCTACGTAGTTTTTCAATACAATCTTCAACAGTTCAATAACTGCGTTAGTTTTCGGAAATGCGATCATGCTCCTTATTGTTTTTTTATTTTTTTTATTGTAAAGGACACCATTATAGTAAAAACCTACGAAATTAGGTTTTTACTATAATGGTGTCCTTGCAAGTATTTATTTGTATACGCGATTGTGATCCTTATTTGTAACTTTTTACGGAACAATTTCGTATGCAAGTATTTTTACTTTAATGGTTTGTCTTTGCAAGTATTTATTTGTAAACGCGATTGTGCTCCCTAGTAATAATAGGTCAGGGTTCAATTTCCCATGCAAGTATTTTTTCTTCCAACAGGGCTTCTGGATGAAATAGAAGTAGAAACTTGAATCGTCGTAAGAAGGTAGGTATTTATTTGAAAACGCGATTGTGCTCCTTATTCCTAGAAAATTACGGGTCAATTTCCTATCCATATAGAAAATACTTGAAAGTATCCCGAGCCCTAGTTTCTTAAAGTACGACCCAAGTCTACTCTCTCCTCCCAATAATTCGAAAAAAAATCTAGTCAATCAAACCCATACTTCCATAGCTATACCATACAACGCATCTGAACTGACTACAACGTAGGTATCTGAACTGTCTTTGTACCTTTGTACTCATAAGTTCGAACCTTTGTACTTGCTCCGTGGTTCGAACTTAGAAGTTTACACGTTACGATAAATAATGATAGTATAATAAAAATTTCACTTTTTATTGCTACATTCTAAGTTTAATTAAAAAATAACTCAAAAATACATTGTTTCGGGGTCTTTTCACACATTTCTTATTATAAATTTTCTCAATAGATGGCATTGCAAGTATCTGAAGTCTCAATGAAAACAACCTACGAGTATTTTAGCGCTCGATGAAGTTTCTTCGTAAACTTTAAAATTCGATATCTTTTGATTTTGAGGGTCGATTTTGATGAAATAAACACTAAATGTTACTCCGGTTATCACTTTATATTTTGAAGTACCTAAACTTTGAATCCAATCAGTGGTTTATGCGTGATGCTCCTCCAAACGCACAGACAAACAGAAAAGAATTTCAAAAACTGCTTTTTGTGTTCTAAGTCATTTTTCTGGCATTTCTATGTATTTTTTATGCGAAAATATTCATGTACAGACACGGCAACTCTACGATTTAATATATGTATAGATATAGATTTTTACGTATAAATACCAAAATAAACTATACGAAAGATAACGATAATTGAATAAATATTAATATGAAAAAATCCATTAAGCAAACTCATTTAAAAATAAAGAACGTATTCATTAAATAAATTGCATAATGCGATACTTCGGCTGCGCGAACTCTGTACGACGCATTTTGTAATAGGCCTCTTATTTTAGTCTGGGTGTTTGTATATTTAATTAATTCGAAACATGAAAGAAGCATTGGAAGCGGTCAGCATTTTAGTGCGGGAATTTCCCAACTTTTGGGCAGTGTTGCCACTTAAACACAAACCTACTATTTGACAATATTTATAACTGCTAGGTGCCAAAAATAATCTTTCAAAATCCAATTACGTATTTTTTTTTAATTAATCTAAATTAGTTTTTTAATTAATCTAAATTAGTAAACTATAAACGTTTCTTTAGAGAATTACCACCAAATATTTATTTTCACGCAAAAAAGTATTCTTATGATTTCAACAACGACACGTCATATATTTGGAAGAAATTCAAGAACGAGTACGTGATCACTTCAGATAACACTGATATATATATCAAGGACTTTCGTTCTATAAAAATAATTCCGGTTACAGTTTGATGGGGAGAAGAGTTCTTATAGTCGGAACATATTATCTGGTGTCTTATTAGCCAGTGAACTGTTGCTGAATTTTACTTTCTGGTTCTTTCCGTACATACATAAAAGTACTCTGTGTTCAGTACCTATCACGTTAGAGCCCAAGCAAATTGTGAAATACTTAGGAGTGAAAGACTTATTGAAGGCAGGACTCGACGAAGACCTAACGTGAAGTAAGCATACCTACCATTTTATTAAAATTGACATAAATGTGTTTTATATTTAAGTATGTACAATATTGAATTAAATAATTTTATAAAAACAATACAACAATTAAATGTTCTGTAGGAAAACTTCAGTAGAAAATAGAAATGAGTTAAACTATAGGTACAGGTATTTTATAAACAAGTATTAAATAATATAGGTACTTCTTTTTATGTAGTTTTCAATAAATGTACTTAAGGTAGGCATGTAATCAAAAATAAAAATATAACAAATGCATTACTTATTGGATGAAATTTAGCTTTAGGTTTCATTATTATTTAAAAAAAATAATAATTGGGTTTTTGTTTGTGTGGGTCTTAGGTCCGATTTGTTTAAACTCAATTATATGTATTTTAATATTATGTATTTTAATTTTAGTAATAATTATTTAATGTGTCTAAAATTTGTACGCCTTTTAGGTTAAACATAGCGATCCTGACATTAGAATAAGAACCTATTATTGTACCTATGTTTTGCAAATATAATAATAAATAAAAAAATAAAATAAAATTATTTCATATTATTTTTATTTTACAGGAATCATGAATAACAACAGCAGGAACAATCCAAACAATAATAACAACAACAATGAAGGAGGATCTAGTCCTTGGCTAATAGCAGCTGGCATTGGTCTGGCCGGTGCCCTCATTGGTGGAGCAGCATACCTGATGAGCGGCTCCAGTGAAAAACCGGTAGAACAACAGCAGCAGAATGCTGCCAAGAAAAAGCCAGCCCCAAGGATCATGCCTGTATCTGGATCCTCAAGTAGAAGTACTTCTGATGATCAGTCAATGTCATCGTACCTTTCTGACATGTTGAGCAGACTAAACACATCACGGTAAGAATTTTTGAAACAAATTGAACTTACAACAGAAACTGTTACCCAACATAGTATATTGTTGTTCAGACTGTAACTCAATATGGTTTTTTTGTGGAATTTGATATGGTGTATTTATCAGGATTATTTAAAAAACAAAATAGATAAGAGTGACATTCCCTTGAATAACAAAATAAACGCATCTGCACTCAAAAGCTAAGTTTACCATGAACTTTACTGACAAAAATTGGGATCAAATAAAATAAGTTACTTATCTCTTCAAAGTTAGAGTGAACAAGCTCCTTCTGTGTGTGTGTGTGTGTGTGTCTATTGTAGCTGTGAAAATTTACATTGATTCTTAATTTGTGGGTTGGTTAAACATAGTGAGAAGTTTCATAAACATACCACATTTATTAAAACACCAGCAGATATCGCTTTTAATCAGAAATTATGTTTAACAGTACCTACCATATACTAGGTACAGACATCAGTATATCAAGCTTCAACAATCCCCCAAATTTCTTTAATTGATTTTCAACTTTATCGCTTTTTGGCATTTGGTCCAAGTTTTTTTGGAAACATTTATTAACGTGTGTTATTATCGGTGTTTCTAAGCACGTTAAGCCGTTGGTCCCGGCTGTCATGACGATGATCTTTGGCAGTCGTTACGGATTGTCAGAAGCCAATAAACCTGACTCCAGTCTTACCAAGAAGTACCGTGTTACCCAGTTAATGGGTTGTGGAGGCAGCCGCTCCACGTAAAACACTGGTATTCAGCTGAATCCGGTTTGACTGGATGCCGACCCCAATGTAGTTGGGAAAAGGCTAGGCAGATGATGATGATTATCGGTGTTTCTTCTCAAGATAGTCAGCTATGAAACAACGGCCTCATCTAACTTAAAATCACCAAAGAAGTAAAAGTGTTATGTTTAACCAACTTACAAATAAATATAATTTATGAGTGTACTCTGTTTTTAGTGGAGGCTCATCATCCGGTGTGACCATCGAAGAGATTCCAAACATTCCGGACAACCCGGTGATATCTAACCTGAACTCGCTGCTGTCAGACATTTATGTGAGGTACATCAAAAAGAGGGAGTTCGGTCTGCACTACAAAGTCTTTGACACCATCTTCCAAGATCTGCATAGGAAAATGAAGGAAGTGGATCCATACTACAGGAAATATTCAAGCACGGTGCGTATCTTACCACAGGTCTAAAATAGTAATTTAAGCAGAATCTTTTTAGAATCATAATATTATCCACATGACAATCTGTCAAAGTTAAATTTTCATCTTTATCTCTCTCCCATCAACTGGCTACCCTGCAACTTTCTTATTTTTTCTTTCATAAGAACCTTCGTCTGACAAATACAACAAAAAAAGAATTAGCGAAATCGGTTCAGCTGTTCTCGAGATTTGCGCTTAGCAACACATTCAGCGGTTCATTTTTATAGTAAAGAAAGATGCATTAGGTTTTCCAATAAAACTTTGATTGGAAAAATTTGACAGTGACGGGTAGCGCTTTCTGATTGAGACCCCTGCACTTAATTAAAATTTGTAATCTAATATATAAAATTCTCGTGTCACAGTTTTCGTTGCCATACTCCTTCGAAACGGCTTGACCGATTTTGATGAAATTTTTTGTGCTTATCCGGTATCTATGAGAATCACATCTATTTTTCATCCCCCTAAATGTTGGGGTAGTCCACCCCTAAATTTTTTTTTAATTTTTTGCCAATATTATTCATGAATAATGTGACGCAGACGAAGTTGCGCGGGTCAGCTAGTGTAACAGTAATATTGTCCCTGAAAAAATCTAAACTAATTATTATGAAAAATACCAAAATTCGACAATTTTTTTCTTTTGTTTTATAATAAAATAAGACGATACCTACCTACTTACCTATATTGCGTTGAAATTTCTCGCGATGTCATTCCTTGGTAGGTACGCTTTTGCACCAGCCCCACTCCTCTTGAACTATGATGCACTCTATATTTGTGATTTTTTATTGATTTGAAAAAGCTTAAAATAGATACCAATAGTGTCCAATTTTTTTTTGACAATTTTACTGATAGACTAAATTGAAAAACTCATTATTTGCAAAATTCTTTATGTAGTTTTTTTTCATTTATTTTTCATCATGTAGCAGCAAGGGCAACTTTAGTTGCACTGATGATCGTTTTAGTCTACAACTTACTTTATTGAGAACAATACATGCTACAAATACGAAGTGTATAAAAAAAAAAACTATAATTGACAGACAACAATGATCCATAGTGTTAGTACCAAAAATACTACATCATAACCATTGCAAATCAGCAGCGTGATCATTTGACTTTAACTTTTACCACGATGAACATAAGGTTTAGATTAAAATGACTGGCGTGCACTCGTGAAATGCTAACTATAATTAATATCTACAAACTAATTTGGGCAGCCGATACTTGGTTGGCAGCCGTAACCGCCAGTATGTTGAACACATAAATAGGAGCTCGTCTATCAAGGGGGCTTCAATATTTCCAGGTTCATTGTCTTCTGTACATTTCGGCCTTGATGCTATTTCCGCGATCTGGCACTCCTATTAAGCTGATGCCAGCGACTTCATCCACGTAGAACATGGATTTACAATTTCCCTCCTCAAATTGTCATTTAGGTGCGATCGGAAAACGTCTTTTAGGGTTCCGTACCCAGTGAAACCCTATTACCTACTAAGCCCCCTCTGTCCGTCCGTCTTTCTGTCTGTCAGCGGGCCGTATCTCAAGTACTAAAGAAGCTCCCTTTTTCCCTCTTACAGATGTAATTCCCAAATTTTTTTTCTTAGCGGATGCTATAAATAAAAACTGGACATATTCCAAACTCTAGACAATGCGGTAGTCAGGACAAAGGATTTTATAATTATGATACATAAGACCTAGGAACAGATTTCCTAAGTGATGATGACTATGTGGGGATGGAGACCATAAAGATTTCATGATTATTTATTTGCTTTCATTATTTTAGGTACAATTCGCCGGCAGCCATTACGACAATTTGCGTATCGTGAAACCAGATGAATTCGACATGGACATTGTGATCGGGTTGCCTCTCAACATTAAGACCGACGCCCTGAACCCGCAGGGAAGCGACATCATCATTGACGCGAAGGCGCCAGGGTTCGTTGAGCTCAGGATGGGCGTCCAGTTCCAACGCCTGCCCTTCAGGGACGCTGACGAGTGGCTCGTCAACAAAGCCGCGTTCGAGTGGAAAGACGACAGCAACTATCTTCTGCGTTCCAAGTTCTCTGATTGGTTCAAAAGCGTCGTGAGCAAAGCACTCAACAAGTTCGATATGAGCCCTAACGGACGTCCCTTGTACTACGTGGAGGGCGTGGCCTACGTCATTGACAGGTCAGAGTCGGGGCCGGCGATGACGCTGCTGATCAGTAACAAGTCGCGAAACTTCAAGCTGGATGTAGACCTGGTGCCGTGTTTGAAGTTTCCTGAGGATCGCTGGCCGATCAGCAAGGCGTACCGGGAGATCCCGCGCGATTGTAAGAAGGACTACTGGATGGTAGTGGGCAAGCCGAACAAGGCGTCTCCGTCCGTGTTCGATCAGTCGCGCTCGTGGCGCATCGCGCTGCACAACCAGGAGAGACAGCTGATGTACAACTCCAACAACTTGCGACAGGCGATCCGATTCGTGAGTACCTGCTATCTAATCACTTGAATAGTTTCCTATGTTTTCGATGCACTCTTCTGCGATATGTCATAGATGATTTTTTAACACATTTAATGTACAGTTACGGTCAGCAGTAGATGTACCTACAGACGCCAGCATGTCAAGCTACAACAATCTGTCAAATTTATTTCATAGATTTTAAACTTTATCACTGAAATGTTGTGTTCAAAATTGATTGGGAAAATTTGACAGTTTTGGGTAGCTTGATGTGCTTGGCGTCTGTACCTAGATAAACACTGTCATTTTTACATCATCATCATATCAGCTGAAAGATGTCCACTGATTCTCACGGATTCTCACCCAAGTGTCGCCAGCCACAAAAACATTAATCACGTACAGAAACAACCAAAAACCATTAAAAAATTATTAAATAGGTACCTACCTGCTTTTTTGCTGAGCATAGGTACTCATAACTGAATTAAATTCCTATAAAAGAATTACTGTTAAAAGAACTAAAGTTTTTGGGAATATCCTTATAATTAAATTTACTCCTTGTTTCAGTTAAAAAAGCTCCGTGACTCACTTGGCATGAACAAAATAGCAAGCTACTACATCAAGACACTATTCTTCTGGGAGATCGTCGCGATCAACAACATGGAATACTGGCAGAGGAACAGCCCAGCCACCCTGTTCAAAGCTATGGTGAGGAGACTGTATGACGCTTTAGTCGCAGGAGACATTCCGTACTTCTGGAACAAGAGCAATAACCTGATAGGTGCAGTAGACAGAAAGGTCCTGGATGAGTATAAAAGCAAACTGGAACCTCTCTTAATAATACTAGACCAGCCATCTCAGTACAAGTGGGTCGCAAAGTATTTGCTGACTCGCGCCGAATTTGAAGATTACAACGCTAAGTATTTACATATTTAATTTTCTGGTAGCTAGCACTGGTGCAGCTTTTTTTATGAATACTTAGACTAGGATTTATATGAAATTATGTAGCCTTTAAAGTATGATTAGTTCCGATCACTGGCAGTTGTTGAGTAGTAGGACTATCTCATAGTCCACTTAGTTTAATACTTAGACATACCACGCTCCGTCGCGCGTCGTAAACTGTCTCTGTCATTTCTGACCTAGACTAGAATTACGAGCAAATAATTCGCAAATAAAAAAATATAAAAATACCCATTACACAGGAATTTTTGGTGCTAGATATGTAGGTAACTAAAGTAGACCTAAGTACACAATTCCTATTAGAAAGCTAAGGGCCGATTTTTCAATAGTCAGATAATATTTAACTGAAGAATAAATATGGCTGCTTGACATATTTTCTATGCAAAAGCTGTCAAACCGGCATTTTTATTCCTCTGATAAAATATATCTGACTATTGAAAAATCGACCCTTAGATAAGTGAATTATATTTTAATTAAACCATAGACAGAGAGCCTCATTTATGAAAAAAATCTAACCATATGATTAGTTTAAATACTGATTAGCAGATTTTTAATTCAAATCACTACCTACATATTATTAAACGAAATTCCCCGCCGCGTCTGTCTGTTTGTTTGCGATAAACTTAAAAACTACCGAACGGATTTTCATGCGGTTTTCACCAAGGGATGAGGTTATTCATGAGGAAGGTTTAGGTATATTATTTGTTAAGGTTTTGTGTAAATTGGCACAAATAAGACGATCATTGTTGCCCAAGGTATCTATCATAAAGCACTCATACGACTGCAAAGCCGGAGCGGGCCATAAATATGAAAAAATAATAAAAAAATGTGAAGAACTCATATTTAGAGTCCCCGAAAATTCGTAGGAATAAAATGCTAAGGGACTTCCTTGGCATTCTCTGCCAATCAACGTTTGGGTTTCTGTTACTCAAATTCGAATTAAGAATCCGTTAACCAGTAGTACCTATTCAAACTAATGAAATGGTAAGATTTTTTTAAACTAAATACTTTTGACTGCCTATGTTATTTTACAAATGTTGGTTGCTATCAGAATTAAATAATCTTAGCTGAATCTAGATAAATATTAACAAATTTCTGATTTTATATAACGTGTTGTATTATTAGCGTAGGTACTATACCTTATTTAGAAGAGCTAAAGACTGAATGTTGCATGACAAATTTTTCTGAATCTTTTGTTGCCCTGAAAAAGGTATAGTGAGATTCCTGTGATAATAATAAGATATAATTATGTTATTATATTGGTGTCATGTGTAATGTTTCATGACGTTGTCGTAGTTTAAAAAAAAAAGTGTCTGTCTTTTATAATTTTGTCATTTGTGGGACATCAAAAAAGTAGGTAGGCACTTGGTACGGTCAGCATTCGAAGTAGACAAGCTTGTAGTTAACTTAACAATAATTATGAATTTATGATATCCTCATTTTCCGACATCCCACTTTTATAAATGACTAGCTATACCCCGCGGCCTCGCTTCCGTCAACTGCAACAACTGTAACAAACACAACAATAAAATAACTGGCGAAATCGGCCCAGCCGTTCACGCGTGATGCGATGACCAAGGGAAATAGGGATATTTTTTTTAATATTTTTATAAAGGAAGAGACTCGTACATAGATTGGACAAGTAATTCTAAAAATAAAATTGGTAGTTCTATGCCCGGTTTCTGAGGTTTTTATCGGTCGTTTATCTGTCCGTTATCGCTTTGTCATAACGTCATTGGTTGTTTAATGGTAAAACCTCAGAAATCGGGCACTAATCAATTTCAGTTGCTGACCGTACTTCTCTGTGTCGTTTGGAAGAGAGCGTATATTTTCAAAAAATCATGTGTTACTTAATTATTATTGTTTGTATTACTTATAAAGTTTGTAATAGCATTTCATATCAGGCACTTACTAAACTAAGAATAAAGATAAGTATATTTTAAAAGTTATATTCACAATGTTAACAACAATTTTATTATAAAAACTTGACATTTTCTATTTTAAGATGAACGATTTTATTATTATTTTTGATTCAAATTGTGTATGTTTTATTGAATAAAAATGTGATTAGAACTTACAGCTTTGTTTTAATAAACATTTTTTATGGTTAAACGTAAAGAACAGCCATAATCTACATTTTTAGAACGTACCCACCCATGTGTATGTTTGTCACAGACAAACCTATGAATGATGACGTGTGACCCAAACACGGACACACGACGTATATTAATAAACTTTGAATGGTAAATGGGGTCGCTGTTGAGCAATTTGTGGTTTTTAAAAAATAATGTGCAAAAAAATATTATTCGTACGGAGGCCTTTGTGTGCAAGTCGTACGGCCAAGTTTTTCTTCAGGGTCGAAAGCATTTTTACTATTATTTAGATGAGCCGCAATTACCTCCAGTAGAAACTTCATTTAACAGTATCTTCATGAACGGGATTTTTGAATTTGTGATAAATGCTCAGTTTTCGATAAAATAAAGTGAACAAGATTCCATCTGGGTAAGCTCGCTTTATCGTAGACTTTGTCATCTCTGACGTAGACTAGAGTCAAGAGCAAACCCATCTCAAATAGAAAATTGCTACGTCTACAATTCGTTACAGTGGGCAAAATGGTCGTTACTTATAGCGTTTACCCGCTGTGGTTGCATGATGAAACACTTGACAACTCCTTACTCTATTACTTAAAAAAGTATCAGACTATAGGTAGGTACGTTGATCGACATAATCTGTAACACAAAAAAAGTACAAAGGCGGACTTAATGCCTTAGGCATTCTCTACCAGTCAACCAAGGGTGGTGAAGAGATTAGATGGCAGGTGCTCTCTTTGAGAGGAACAATGATAAAAAAAATAATAATAAATGATGTCATAATGATCAATAGAATGCGTACGCAGTACATAAATAAGTTATAAACTTATAATACACATACATATTTACTATAATATATACATAATAGTAAATATGTATGTATGTGTATTATAAGTTTACATGCTATAGACATACATATTATTGTATACAAAAACAAGAGACGAAGCGTTAAAATAACTTTGCGCTATTTATTTAGAAAATAACTCTGCAATTTCCGCTTAAATGCAAACCGACTGGTGGTCGTCCTGATATCAAGAGGTAGCGAGTTCCAAAGAAGAATAATAGACTGAATATGAAAGGAAGAATGAACAAAGTCAGAAGTATGAGAAGGACATAGTAGAAGAAGATTGTTAGAAGAACGCAGATTCCTAGCATAGTCTTCGTCTTAGCGGGCAAGAAGTTCCTCAGACGATACAGGGTTCGCAGAGTACCGTTGACCCTTTGACTAACACTAGAGACCTGACGTTGCCAGCTAAGTGTCGAGTCAAGATGTAAACCGAGATCTTTCACAGTAGGGGTAAGGGGTATGACGGTACCATTGAAAATAAGGGGAGGAAGAGAGCTAAGCGTCACCCTACACATCATGCGCGAGCTTCCAATTACAATAGCCTCACACTTTGAGGGGTTTACTGACACCCCAAAACTATCAGACCACTCTTTGATAGCATCTAAGTCTCGGTTTACATCCTCTATATCGTCAGACAAACCTTCCACCAGCGTCGCTGTATACAATTGAAGATCATCGGCATAAAGATGATACGAACACTGAAGACAGTGAGTTATAAAATTAATGAAGATGGAAAATAACAATGGAGAAAGAATACCGCCTTGTGGAACCCCAGCATCCAGTTTACGCCAACTCGATGAGCTCTCATCAACGCGAACCGACTGCTGACGTCCCCGAAGATAAGAAGATCGAACCATTCCAGAGCCTCGGACGAAACCATAAGATGAGAGAGCATAGTTCAGAAAGGAGAATCTCGTGGCTGACGGCGTTAAAGGCGTTAGAGAAATTAATTAATACCAAAACGGAAACTTTGGTATTCTCCATCGGTTCTCTAACGTCACCAGTCACTTTAAGGAGAGCGGAGGCTGTACTATGCCCAGGCCTGAAGCCCGACTGAAAAGAGCTAACAAGGTTGTTCCGCAGGCCTCAAGAACTTTAGACAGGAATGGGAGAATGGAGATAGGTCGAAAGTGACATGGTAGGGAGGGATTTGTTATTTTAGGGAGAGGGCGGACATAGGCCATGCGCCACAGAGATGGGAACTGTCTGGAATCAAGAGAAAAGTTAATGATATGGGTAATTAGAGGGAGAAGGATATCGAGGATCCAAACGACCATACCACGACTGATGCCATCATGGCCCACAGCCTTGGATTTTATGGACATGATGATATTTTTAATTTCGTCCAAGGTGACCGTAGAGAAGTGAAATGGTTCTATGTTGGGACTAGCTAGGCCGGTAATGAAATCAACCGCTTGGGACAACATTTGTGCATCCAAATGACTTTTTTTTTTTTTTTTTATACAAAACGGGGAAACTCTTGGCCCAAATCTCACCTGATGGAAAGTGATGATTAGGCCGAAGATGGAAGCGAGTTTCACCCGGAATCCTCTTTAACAGAGGAACTGGCTATCATACCTCTAACTGATAATTGATGATCATATCTCTGACTGGTGGTTGTGAAGTGACGGTTGATATCATCAAGGCCATTGTATTAGGAAAATCCACATGACGTGCCGCTTTCCCGACAATTTTTCCCTATTCGCGTCTCCGGCCACAATAATGCGGGGCCAAAAGGTAACAGACATGTGGACTTGACAAACTTGACTCCATCAACCTTGCTGTGTGCTATGTAGGTTTCATGCGAAAGCAAGTAGAAAACTAAATAAATCTCAAATATTTTTTTAGTAGTGCCCCAACTCCATATCTACATCAGGTGATTAGGAACTCATTCCTCTACGGCGTCGAAACAAAAAAAATAGAACACACCCGAACCAAGGAAGCAAAATGGAGCTCTAGGTACTAATAGATAATGTTACCTAACCTAAATAAAGGTTAGGTATACTCATACATTACGTACGAGTATCATGCAAGTGAAATTGGAAAACCCACAACTAAAACATGGGTTGTTGACAATTTTATATAAATAATGTGTGATTGGTGAGTATTTTTAAACAAGTTTTTCCACTCGGATACCCTGTATTATACCCTGGGGATCAGTTTTATTTTATAATATTTTCTATTCCAGTCTGATTCGTCCGTGCAGGGTATCGTTTTATTATTATGTAGGTAGTTAGGTACCTATCCTATTCCGGTCGGATACCCTAGGTAGATATTACAAGGTTTTTGGAACAGCCAGCAACAACACATACGTGCAGGGTTTATTGAAATACACATGTTTTGAAACTCTTACTAAGTATAAACAAATAAAAATACAATTTTTACATGAATAAAGCTATTTTTATCTTGACTACATATTTTAAAAAATATAAGGGAATCAGACCGGATTGACAAAGTTTATATACATAAGGTACCAACGTACGAAACGATTTCGCCTCTATATTGTTACGACCTACTGGATAGTTTAGTCCGAATAAAGGACACCGCACACATCAACTCGGAAAGTAATTGCAGCAGTCGCCTCGCTTACGGCTAGCTGTCGCCTCGCTTTCGGCTATTTGTCACCTCGCTTACGGCTGGCAGTCGCCTCGCTTGCGGCTAGCAGTCGCCTCGCTTACGGCTAGCTGTCGCGCTTGACCTGAGGTGTGGCGATTACGATTCCAATAAGTGTGCGTTGCAGTAGGTACGGAGTTCCATACAAAGAATAACGATTTGATATGTCTGCCGTGTCCTTAAAGGGGGTACCCTATATAAAAATGTACTCTGTGAAAGGGGGGCTGAAATGTTTTTCATAGTGCCAACTCCATAACTAAGTCGGGTGATTAGGAAAATAGGAACTCCTTCTTCTTCTGTGTTTTTGAAATGTCAACGGGCTGTCATACACCCGTCACCAAGTGACATAAAGCAAAATGGAGCTCAACAATAATGTTACATAAATAAATATAGGGTATATATATACTTATAATCATGCCAGTGAAATTGGAAAACCCAAAACTAAAGCCCCGGTTTTAGATCATTTCAATTTAATGTGTGATTGGTGAGTATTTTCAACTTACGAAGGTACAAACGTACGCAACGATTTCGTCTTTTTACGTTTTTATGACCTACCGGAGAGTTTAGTCCGTATAAATTGGGGATGAAAGTTAAAAGGTTTCATGCCCAAGCAAATAGACAACTAAATAATTAATTTCGAAATTATTTTTTTAGGTTGCAATGCTTCCTAACTCGCCTCATGCTTTATTTCGACTCATCCAAAACTCGTCCGAAACTTTTTGGGGTCACACTCACAACTGCGCCATTATGAATACCTATACTAAGTATACATAATAGTAAATCATTTGCTAAAAAAAAACATCACGTGATTTATGGACGACCCTACGTTGAATTTTGTTAACATACTATACTAAAGCCAGCTAGTCAATTCTGTTGACATCTCACCGTGTACGTGAACGACAATTAGTGAGCTGTCATTCCATCTTGTTTGTATGGTTTGACAGCTGACTTGTCGTTCACTTCGCCTGAGTTTTCACTTCGCCGTCGTTACAGAATTGCACTGCAGTAGTAGCTAGTATGGGTGACACCCGACTCGGGTGACCCGAGGCGGATAAACTTCACACAGGGCCGGCCTTAACCGCCTAAGCGCCCCGGGCGAGCCATTCATTTGGCGCACTTTTAAGTTCAATGCAATGTTGACATAAGTCTGGCCTGATGCTGCAGCCTGGATTATCAGCATCTAGTCTAAAAACTAATAAATACTTCTTAAAGTGAGCTTCTTTTGCGAATTTTCTTCTGTATAATTATTAACCGACTTCAAAAAGGAGGTTGTTAGGTATGGGGTACCACTAAAAAGTGAAAAATAAAAAACTTTTTACAAAAAAATACAACCGACTTCCAAAAAAAAAAACTACAAAGTAAAAAATAACTTTAATTTCGGAAGTCGGTGTTTTTGTTAGTTTCTTCGTATTTTGACACCGACTTCCGCAATTAAAGTTATTTTTTACTTTGTAGTTATTTAAGTCGGTTGTATTTTTTTATAATTTTTTTTTTTATTATCTAAGTTTAAGGTTTCGATAGGTGTTGCCTGAGTGTCGTTGAGATTGTGTTTCCGACTTAAAATTTCGTCGCACAACAAATCGCCATCAATGTCTGAGTTTTCGTTTATGTCGATAGAAATGGTTACCTACTCAAATCAAAATTACCAAATTACGTGCAGCGCCCTGTATGTCCCACCGCCCTCCAGTTGCTGGCACCCGTGTCGCACGGCCTTAAAGCCACTGCTGACCTCACAAATGGACCCGACCCAGAAGTAAGACAGATATGAAGGTAAAAGCGAAACAAGCGAGCTCGTAATTTTATTTTACAAATGTGTGATTCTCCAAGGCCCTTCACTAGCACTTCTGACGAAACATTTGAGATACCTAAGTCCATACTATTCCGAAGGTGCGCTATGTTTGCTGGAAGGAAAATTTGGGCGAGTATTCAGTCATTATTACGATGCCAGTTTTTTCCACTCCAGAAAAATCTGTTTCTTTTGATGTTTGCCTTGCTCTTTTGATGAATCTGCATATCGATAAGTTGTTACTATGCCCATACTACTGTACCTGAAACTGAAACTAATCTACCTAGAATATAGTTTCTCATTACGCCTGAACGCTCTGCACTTCGCCTTTCGGAAGCCATTTAAAGCCTCCATATGAACTGTAAAGAGGAAGTCAAGAAGACTAGTCTTTTAGCACGGACACAACTGAAAAGAAAGAAGCAAAAAAAACTGAAGGGATATGACAAAAAAATATTCATCAAGTGCTGCAAAGTGATTCAGAAGATGAAGATGACGTGACATTCACGACGAAACTGAAGATAAAAGAGACTGGGTGGAAAGTGCAGGGACCATCATAACAGAGAATTTAATTTAAAAAACCACTACGATTACCAAACAAAGGTGAATACGTTTTTGGTAAAAAGGAGGAACGAAATCTCAATACTTTTGAATTATACAACGTGCAATGGTGACAGAATAAACGAAATATAGGTACTTACCCTTAAATAAGGACTCATTCTACTCATCAGTATGAAGAATGTCTTTTATTTGATTCTGGTATCCAGTTAGTGTGAGTCTTTGTGGTGCAGCTAAATAAGATTTCAGCTCCGAAATTATTTCGACATGTTTGTGGTCTCCTGGTAGGTACCTACTTGTGAATCTTTAACGCTCACGATTCCTGTCCAAAAAATACTTTAACATGTTTCTGGTCTTCTACTTGTGAATCAGTAGCGCTCATAATTCCAGCACCGGCAATACTTTGACATGTTTCTGGTCTCCCGGTAGGTACTTTTGAATCCTAACCGCCCACAATTCCAGCCCTGGAAATATTGCGATATGTTTGTCTTCTAACAATTGTAAATTTTTAGCGTTCATAATTCTAGCCCGGAAAAAACTTCGACAGTCATGTTCCTGTTCTCCTGTTACTTTTGAATCCTAACTGCTCGCAATTCCAGCCCCGAAAAAACTTCGACATGTTTCGCACGCCACTAGCGGAAAACGAAATCTTTGTTCTGCGTGTGGCCATGCAGGAGCCTGCTATCACCCGCATGCGGACGAGATCCGCGCGCAGGCGAAAACACGCGTGATTTTGTCTGTGTACGTGTTCTATTCTATTCTATAGCGACCAAATTTTAATAAGTAATGTGACGAATTAGCATCACAACCGTTTTTAACCGATTTCTCACAGGGCCAACTTCATCGGGTGATTAGGAACTCATTCCTCTACTGCGTCGGAACAAAGAAGAATTTGAAACGTCAACGGGGTGTCACACACCCGTTACCAACTGACATCAAGCAAAATGGAGCTCTACAATAATGTTACTTAAATAAAGGCTAAATACCTAATCATGCAAGTGAAACTAGATATCCCACAACTAAAACCTCGGTTATAGACAATTTCATATAAATCATGTGTGATTGGTGAGTATTTTTAAACTTTTAACTACAACTGACCAGAAGTGCGGATTATATTTTGAGTCAGCCACAGAATCGCGTACCCTTGTGGAAGGTTTCTTCTCTCGCCAAGACTCGTATCTTTCCGAGGTGGTGTTGCCACAACAAGCGAACAATAAACTTTTGTTGTAATCGGTGTTAGGCACCCTCTCCTCGAGCGAGCGCCTCGCGGCGATAGGTACTATCGCGCTGCCATTTCAGTATATAGCTTGAACTGCTTCACGCTCCAGTCCCACGACTATATTATTGCGGCGACTTACTCGCTCGTGGAGGTGAATCCTTTCAGTGAGAAACCACGTTCCATGATTAATCATTTTAACCAGTATAATGAGTATGAATCTTTTCAGTAGTGAAGAAAAAGATCGACGAGCGCGGGAACGAGCAAGGAAGGAAGCGGCAGAAGCACGCCGCTTAGCTGAGCGGGCCGAAATATCCGACAGCGATTTTGATAGCGGTGAACCCCCCCCGCCAAGGTTCAGTCCCGCGCAGATAGCCCTGGGAACCGTAGGCTTCCTATTCGCTCTCATGGCCCTGTTATTCCAGACTGAAAATGAGACGTTATACGCAATACTCTGCAAACTTGGACTTGGACAATACTGTCCTAAGCCGAAAAAGGTCTGCGTCGATCCGGCAAAACAGGTAACTTTTAGAGCCGATTAAAGAAATCTATTGCTTATGGACGATTTAGATTCGTTCGCTGTTGTTCCGTACAGCTGAACTGAAAAATAAAAATAAACTTTTTACAAAAAAATACAACCGACTTCCAAAAAAACACTACCCACAAAGTAAAAAATAACTTTAATTTCGGAAGTTGGTGTTTTTGTTAGTTTCTTCGTATTTTGACACAAACTTCCGAAATTTTTATTTTTCACTTTTTAGTGGTGCCCCACACCTAACAACACCACTGCAAAATCGCAGAAAAGCAAAATACGCAATTTCGATTATCAAAGAATCATCTAAATAGTCAAATTCCAGCTATATCGATTTAAAATCCAAAGTTCGTAACCGATTTTGATATCATTTAAATGGGACCAATCTGCAAGTATATCCTTTCAGATAAAACAAGAATTTTTCAAATCAGTTCATAATTGACGGAGTTATGAGGTAACAAACATAAAAAAAAAACATACAACCGAATTGATAACCTCCGCCTTTTTGGGAAGTCGGTTAAAAATCGGCAGTTTAAAATTTTCGGTTAGTTAAAAAAGTACGGAACAGCAGAATAGCTGTTTACTTTCGTTTGATTTCGGCGCAGCACATTTATCCATTCGCAACAGAATTTAATCTTTAGTTCTTGCATCATAGGTGTGTTATGTAAACATTTATCATTTTCAGAAATGGCCTCCCCCACCCCCCCCACCCCCGCCGCCACCCAAACCACCATGTTGTAAACCAAAGAGCTGCTAAGGTCGTCAATATAATATGAACTTCAAATCTAATCCAATACAAATAGTTTGTTGTGTATCTATTCATCAAGAATAAACATTTAAAGTGGAAGACAGGTGTATTTATTTTTACCCGACAACTCCTGGAGGGTGCCTAATGTTTTGTTCTGAATATGATAGTGACACCAAGTATCAGCTACTTCAAAATGTAATTTAATAAAAAAACTTTTTTACAAACAGTATAATCGGCATCCAAAAAAAACACTACAAAGTATAAAATAACCTTAATTTCGGCAGCTAGTGTTTTTGGTTTTGTTTGGAATTCGGTTAAATTTTATGTAAAAGTTTTTTTTACCAAAATGTTCTTTCAAACAAAACGAATACAATAGAATGAATTTTCCAATTTGGGTCAATCGTTACGAAGTTATGTGCGTACATACATTTCGGGCGCTTCACTTATCTAATCAAATATATAAAAAACTCGTGTCACGGTGATTTTTATCGAACTCCTTCGAAACGGCTTGACCAATTTTTATTTATTTTTTATTTGATAGGTCTGAGAAAAGGTTGTAGGCTATTTTTTATAATTATGGCAAAAAGAAAGTGGCAGGCTCCGTAATATTGTGATAAATCCCGATTGGATTATAAGTTCTCGAAATTTGGAAAAACTCGTTATGTATATAATATATCCCATCCTAATTCAATAGTTTCCAATACATCCCAATCTTATTAGAATAGTTTACAATATCGCCCGACATTTTACAATCTTACGGTTTTTGCCATTTTCCGGTGACTTATTACCAACAACATCCCGCCCGACACAAATAAAACCAACACTTTGAAACAAAATATATTTAATACGATCTTCATTTTACAAATTCTCGTTCAGTAACTGCCTGCTTGGCTTCAACTATATCTATAATAAGTCTGGGTTTGTAAATGACACAACCGTATTAGAAAATGTTCTACATTAAACCGTTAGTGCCTTAAAAACAAGGAACATTAGGAGCTATTTACACAAACTTATATACTTAACATGAGGGGGCACGACCGATTATACTTATTTTGAGGGTAGTTGTGAATTGTGCTATCGTTAAGGCGTCAACTAATGAAACGTTGGTATAGCTCAAAGATAACATAGGTAGGGGAAATTATTGTCAGTGTGGAGGTACTGTGTTTTGATGTTTATATAAACAACTACTATAAAGGAAAACTCAATATATTGAATCATTCGTTTAACTTTAAACTAACAAACTTTTACTAATGAGATAACTAATATTGATGGTACGGTTGAGTCTTTGTAAACCCACGATACAGGAAATAATCCTTGAATGGGGCAACGTTTTGCTTAAAGTGTGGTCGCACGCTTAACATAATTATCAACGATCATGTAAGATCCATTGGGCCAAAGACTTTGGTCCTAAGTTGTATTGTTTTACTTTTGTTTTTTTTTAATGCGGGTGCTAACAGTTACGTTCACGTTGTGGGCTATACTTGATATAAGCTTATTGCCTAAATGTTTGAGAAATACAATCCTTTTATATTGAATAGGTAGGTATTCAACTTCAGCCAATATTCAGGCATTGCGGAGTTTTTTGAATGTGAACACATTATAAAATATGTTTTGTTAATAAGAATAATATGTAACCACTGTTTGTATGTTATTTTAGGAAGTGCCTATTTAAGGTACATGTTATCAATGATTTCATTATTCTTTCAAGAAAGTTCCAAAGGCCGAATGCGATAAGAATTTACTACTTATCGCAAGTCGTGCCTGTATATGAAGATAATATGGAAACAGAAGGATATTGTATTCTTAATTATATGTAGGTACAGAACCGTGGTTTAGTCATAAAATTATCAAGGGCCTGTTTTGTAACCACACAGTAAATATCACATTAATTGCCTAAGTACATAAAGAAATTCTTTTTATAGTTAAAGGATATATTTAGGGAAATACCCGAGTTTTATCAAAGTTATTTAACTTGAAAGTGGGTTATCTGAAGAATTACTTTGGGCCTTAAAAGGTATTTGTGTCAAAAGAATACATAATATGCTTAATTGACTAACATTATGTTGCTATAAAACGTAAGTATAAGCTTACCTAAAAAATAGCAAAATCAAATTTAACAAGGGAAGTTAAATCTGTCTATTGGCCTAATGGCACAATAATAAAACAAGATAATTGTATAACAGCTAGGAAAATAACTATAATCGGTCGTGTAGCATTCCTGTTAAACTTAAATATATAAAAATAACTAACCATTATTTTTACACTTTTATTACACTCTGTAACTGATATGCTTATTGCGGTGTAACTTTGTCCCTTTTTCGTAAAACAAAAACATTACATTTTTAATTCCTTACAAAAAATTACGAACTGGCAACACTGATCCGAATTAGTGCTGAAACATTATCTCTTATTTGTATATGTTGAGAAAAGTTACACCTAAGGTGACAAAAAAATAGTTATATTCGCTTTTACAATAAATTAATATGAATACGTATTGCGTGAAGCTGCTTTTTTAAATTTAGAATAATATCCTTGCAGTTTTTTTTTATTTCACTAGCTATTTACCTAGTTTCGTCAAAAATAGTGTGACTATTTTACCATTAATTCGCGCCATAACGACATTAGCATTTATTTAACTTTTAAACGGCGTGGCAGAATTATTCTGGGAACAAAGTTGCTGCCATTTAAAATAATATCGATAGTTTACAATTGCACATAACAGTTTTTGATTAAAATAATTTTACAATTTGTTGCGAATATTAGAAGATTTGGAACATGTTTTACAGTATTATTTTTTATTTTTTTATTCAAATGCTAAGTTGTTTATCAAAAGTATTCATTGAAATAAATAAATATTTAAAACAAGCGAAAACAAACAACTATGTAAATACCAGACATGTATGATTTTAAAAATCTTATTCGCGAACTAAAGGTGATGTTCTGTAAACAGACTCCATTATATATATAGTAGCTTATATTCACCCTTATTTGTTTAGATTGCAGATATATTAGAAATATAAGGTAAAAAATATTGTTACTCAGCCATCATCCCCATGATTTTGATTGGTCGCTCAAGATCGCGAATAAGATAAACAATAAATAAATTTTCCACAAATGTTCAATTCACTTATTTTATTCACATCACAATGATTTAAATTGAATTGAAATAACGCCAAAATGCGTTATTCCCTTACATTAATAGTTAGGTACAATTTGTTCTATATTACTGCCATAATATTTCTTGGCTGAATACAAGTACAGACATACGAATTATTATTAGTCATCGTGTAATCAGTATTGATTCATTTAAGAATGAATTATTTAACATGACATTGAGTGAAACAGGATTAACTAATAAAATCGGCTAGGAAAACAATGGTATATATTTACAGCAACGATTTGAATATATAGAACAACATATAGCTGTGATAAATGCTATAATGAAAGCAAGTACTAGGAAAACATAAGACAGTGTTACGAAATACGTTTTAAGGTTCAGAGTTACGCGGAATTCGCTTATTGGAGATAGTAATCCATATTGGCATACCGCCCAGGGCCTGCAGTCTCGACATAGCTACCGACCGAATTTGTTCAATAAGGCGTTAGGACTTATTGACCAAATTCGGTTTGAAAATACCGATGTTTGATTAATTTCCACATTCAAAGTCAGCGAATGTCATCACTAGCAAATGTCAAATGACTGAACTATGTCGTCAACTTTTGCGAACTTAGCGTCAAATTTTGACAGACCGCTAAGCATATCGGTATTATTCGGTAGAAATTACCGAAATCGCTATCAATGTCGAGACTGCAGGCCCAGGTAGGTGGTATTTTTTTCGCTTGCTTCGCGAAACCACGGCGGTGGTGTTTTAAATAGTTTTCTTTAGGTTTGAACAGTAGGATTACTCTAAGCTCTGCATAGCGAATACCGAGTAGACCTAACTAAGCTTTTTTATCTGATTTTCTTTCCAATCATAAAACGTAATGAAAGTGGCGCCATCTGTACGTCGTAAGTGTTAACTAATGTCTTATGTTTTTCAGTACACTGTCTCGGACAGTTTTGCTGCAAAAAGCTGCTAAGTAGTTCCACTATCAGTCTTAGTGTCCAATTAGAGCCCATTGGTCTCTAAAAGGTACCGGATACTGTACATCTTGGTACTTTTTAGGACTATCGGTACGTGAGAGGGACCAATAAGCGAAGTATCGATAGAAATGCATTCAAATCTAATAGCTTAGCAACATCAGAAATTGTTCCATCTGTTACACACGAATTTCGTCCTTCAGTTTATTGAGTAGAATTTAAAACTGTGTGTGTTGAAAGATGGTCCAGCTACCGCGGATACAAAGCATTTCTTCGCCTAATTATGGACGGACACGTAATTGCTCTTTTCATATTTAAATTAAGGAGTTTCAACACTAATTCAATATCTTGACGCTTGTATTAATCCTGATTGACGATGTCTTCTCGTTCAATTACAGTTCGATAAAATGATAGTGTGTTCTTGGTTAGAAACGATTAAAAAGTGTACTTAATAGACATTAGGGATTGGACCATTTAATTCTGGAACATTTTCTAGCAGATACTGACAACACTAACATACTATTAGGCTGATCCAAAAGTAATGATAAATCGGTTCATATTTTCTATACTAATAATAAAGCTGGAGAGTTGTTTTGAATGTTTGAACGTGCTAATCTCTGGAACTACCCGTCGGATTTGGTAAATACGTTTTGCATTTGGTAGCCCAATTCATGAGGAAGCTACAGGCTATTTAACATCACGCTAGGGCCCATAGGCGCCGAGCAAAAAGAAAAATAACCGATTTTCTACTTGTTGATCAGACTAGTACATACACACCAGGGCTAAGCAGACTCACCCTTTCCTATAAAGGGCTTGTCAGCTGTCATAAATTGTTCTGAACGAAACGACACGGTGAATCAGGAATGTGAATTTATAATTTGTTTATTGAATTTTTTTTGGCACTGACATATATACCGCATTCGCGGATCAAGTATTTCACAATTTTATCTCAACATTAAATATTTACACCATGTATACCCTGAATTTAACAATATAACCATGATTTTAAAGTAAAATATACTATAAGATGACGATGATATTTATTTAAATACACCATGTTAATACTGTATTTACAAAAATATGATATTACTATAACGTTTTTGGTGTTGCCCGTTATTTTTACAAAATAACTTTTAATATCAGCTGATAATCATGGAAAATCTCGATACGATGTATTTTTAAAAACATTCCCGCCTAAAAATTTCAATCTGCGTATCAAATTTCTACCATTTGAATTCGCTCTTGTGCGAATATTCCTACCATTTTAGTAATTAAGCAAAACAACGGGCAACACGAAACAATTTTCTATAGTTCGGTCTGATTTTTGACACATATTTGTACATTATATTTTGTTTAGAGGAAACTGGAAGGTGGAATGAATGGTTGTTCATAGATTAAAGTCGAGAAAATTTGATTCTCCTTATGACTACTATTGTATCTCCAATGTATGTTTCAAATTGAATCATTAGTATTCATAAAGCAACGGATTCATTATTACTGGGACATTTTATGGTTTTAATTCTCGAAATTGATCTATGAATTTTGTAATATTCTAAACGTGCGTACATTTGCGGGGGTATTTATACGCTCTCATTGATATTATTTTCTAAATGTCTTTATCTTATTCGTAACTTTAGAGTTTCGTTCAACATGCACGCACTTTGAAAATACGTACGTTCGTTCATAATTTTATTTATTTTACATGAAATCGTGTAAGTAGTTTACCATCCTTTACTTTTAATTACGACGGATTTCGACAAACGTGGCGCGCTTTAAAAGACTAGCAACGCGCCAACAAGTTTATTTTGTATTTTTATATAATTTTAGGACGTATTTTGCCCGTATATTATGAGTATACATAAATTTTATGATGTACGGTAAATAAATAAAAAAAATGTTTTTTCAAAAGTAAATAATAATTTTAAATAATTATATGACTTTGTCGAAGTTTAACGAAATATAGCAATTGAATCTTTGTAAAGTTAAATTATAAATTAGATCCTAAACGCAATCAGTATTTTACTGCTAACGTAAAGATTTGAAGTTCAGTACTACTGTAGCCAACGTTTAATTGTTTATTATGACAACTTAACTTTAAATTTAAAATATGTACATACTTAAAGTAGCTGTAAACTGGCAAGTAATATTTAATACTGGAAAAATAAAAATAAATTATAAAGTTATTGAAACATAACCTAAAATTAATAATTATTTACAGGGTGCAACACTGCTTCTGATGTGTTAGCGAAACCAAAGTTCAGAACGCGATGCCGTCTATAATATTTAGACTAAAAACGACTAAAAGGCCTTCATAATATACGGATAGGCCACGTTATAAAGGACTATTCAACCACACATTGACTATATCACCGAAAATTTCGACTAATCTCCTCTACAACCTTCTTTGTAATCTCAATTTCCGCCTTTATTATAAATACGAATAAAGTACGAAGTTACGATCAGTCAAACAAATGAATAGTGTCGTCGACTCGCCGCGAACACGTTGCGTCCGAGCGTCCGACAGCGTCCGACAGCGTCCGACAGCGTCGCCAGTAGCCAAGGAAATACTGATTAATATAATTGTGATCAAATGTTCTCAACACGTGCAGTGGATCGTTCGGCGCGCCACACGACTAAACGTTCTCTTGTGGATACGCTATGGGAGTCAGTCCAACGGCGGCGACAGCGGCCGGCCTGCGCCTGCGCTTAGTGCGGCAGCAGGCGCCGCGCCGCCTAGCGCTACGACTTCTTGTCGAACAGCGGCAGCTTGGAGCGCACGGCGCCCTCGCACACCTGCAGGCGCTGCGGACACTTGCGCGCCAGCCGCCAGCGCGGCCCGCCGCCCGCGCACGTCCACTCCGCGCCCGCGCGCTCGAAGTACTCCACGATCTTACTGATCTGCGCCGAGCGCACGGCGCGCGGCACGCGCTCGTCGCAGTACAGGCTGTCCGAGCCCGCCAGCGACGCCACGTCCTCCGAGCTGTCCGTGTACACGCTGGACGAGCGCACCGCCGCCGCGCGCCCGCGCAGCCCCTCCGCCGCGCCCGCCGCCGAGCGCTCGCAGCAGCAGCGCGCCAGGATGTGGTAGTCCGCCGGCGCGCACTCGGCCGGCCCGTCGGCGCGGCCGCACAGGCAGGCCGCCTCGTCCGAGTCCAGGCTGCGCAGCGAGCCGCGCGAGTCGGGCGGCGCGCGGCCCCGCGGCGTGCGCGCGTCCAGCGCGCGGTCGTACTGCAGCAGGCAGGCGGCGCACAGCCGCGCGCGCGCCTCGCCCGCCGGCGCCGCCTCGCCCTCGCCCTCCGCGCGCTCCGACGGCTCGCGGCGCCACCACCAGCAGCGGTGGCAGCCCACCAGCGAGCAGGGGCACACGGCGGCGCGCGGCCGGCCGGCGGCGCCGCGCTGCGGACACAGCTCCTCGTTGGCCACGGAGAAGATGCCGGACTCGCAGGAGCCGCGGCGCCGCAGCTCTGCGCCCTCGGGCGTGCGGGGCGGCCGCGCCTCCAGGCTGCCGCGCCGCGACAGCGCGGGCGACGACGGCAGCGAGGCGGCGCGCGCGTCGTCGCAGGGGTCGAGCGCGCGGGACGCGGCGCGCGGGGGGGACGCCAGCGAGGCGCACGACGCGGAGCCGGGGTGCGGCTCGAGGATCTTCTTGACGCCGCGGAAGGTGTCGAGCGCGCGGCGCGCCGGCCCGGGCGCCGCGTGGTGGTCGCGCAGCAGCATGATGTGCGCCAGGCGGTGCAGGCGCTGCAGGCGGGGCGGCGCGGGGGGCGCGGGCGCGGCGCCCAGCGCCCAGGCCGAGCGGTGCGCCGCCCCCCGGCCCGCGCCGCCCGCCCAGCCCGTGGCGCCCCACTCCAGCTCGGACAGCGAGCGCCGGTGCTGCACTGCACACAGAGAGCACATTAGACGCCTGCCCACGCGGCTCTCCCGCGCAGCACGCTGCACGCTGCACACTGCACACAATACGCACGCGTGTCGTCGTGGCGCGGCTCGCCCTCGGAGCGGAAGCGCTGCGGGCGGCGCCAGGCGTAGAGGCCGGGGCACGAGCGCGGGCCCGACGACTCCGCGTCCTCGCTGCAACACAAACACACATGTTAGTACTCGTACTACACAACTATGGACACTCCACGTTAAGCCAGGACGCATTAGTATACAGTTCGCGTCACGCGAGTTTACCTCTCTGAAGTACGTCGCAATTGATTGCGCTGGATGTAAATTTGGTAATAAACATAGGACAACGCATACGCGAGACCCAAGATGGCGCGCGCTTATTACTAAGTACCCCGCATGGACGTAGAGACTGCTGAACAAGCCTCACAAAAAATTGGCAGGAAAATGAAGCGCAAATGTTTTTTTTTCTAAAAGGGTTTGAACTATCCATAATAAATAACTAGGTACAGTCATCGTCAAACGAACCCTTTGTTTTTGAGACAAAATTAAGCAGCGTCGTTAACAAACCAAAGCCACTGTATCTCCCGAGGCTTCTACAAACTCGAACAAAAAATTAGAGATGAAGACACACACGCAGTCATATACCCGCGTCCCTCTCCCTCATACGCACCTCTCATAGTTGTTGGTGCTGAGCGAGCCCCAGGCCGCGTCGTCGAGGCTCTCCTTCACTTCAGCCAGCTTATTCACTATTTCCGGGAATAGCGGACGAGCTTTTGGCTCATACTGTAAATAAAAAAAGCTGATTAAAGAGATTAGTTTATTAACAAAGGCTCAAAATTTAAAGATGATAGTGGCGATACATGGTATCCGGCTCGAAGGACCATGTTTCGACTCAGAGTGAAATCTACGAAAGTATTTGCAGTATGTTCCGATTTAACACCTGGATGGGACTGAAACAAGAGTATGTGTATTGGCACTTGGCACAAACAAAGAGCAGCTACGCTCAGCAATGAGCAAAGTTGGATGACAATAGTGGATGATAGTGAAGTAACTCACGATGCAACAGTTGAAGGTAAGTCTGAGGAAGTCAGGGACGGTATCCTCGTCGCAGAGCTCCACAAACGCCATGTAGTTGAGGCCGAAGTTGTCCGTGCGAGGTAGCACGTCCGGGTCGGCGTCCACCTGGAAACCAAACAATCATTATGAAGAAGGGGAAGAAAGATACTCAACTCAAGCGAGGTGGTTGTAACAATTTTGATCAAGCAGAGTTCATGTTCCAGCCAGTTGATGAAGCCAGATACCCAACGAATTTTTCCTCGGATTCCTTAGGTATACCCAGTTTTGGTATAGCCTCAGACCCAGAGGGTCATCAGTTGGTCACTTTAACTGATCTATTCTAAGCAATGATGTCGATGTATAGTACACCGGTTACCCCCATGAATTAGCTGATTCTTCTTGCTTACACTATCCTTCTCCATGAAAAAGGTTCCTAACCTGAGGGGTAATAACCGAAAGACCAATCGCTTTTCAAGTCTCAAGCTGTAAAAAAATACTACATTTTGGATAAGTTCTTGCCATTGATTGCATGAGGATTCTCAACGTTTTTAAAAACAGGTGTTAGCCTTCTGATATTTAAATCAGTTCTCTAGATTCTGGTATAGTTGTTCTACATATTTTATATCTAAAGCCACATGCTCCGTCACTTGTCACTAAAGGTTCATCAGAAGACCAGCGTCAGACAACATCGGTCTAGCAACATTGCTGAAATAAACTTTTTCGGCGCAGTTGTGAGGAATGCACTGTTTATTTTGTCATCTTTTTATTATATTCTGTGTGTATGGTCTGTCGTCAAATAAATGTTTTAGGTATGTTCTTCCTCAACTTACCCTGGCGATAAGTTGGCACAGTATGATCCCGTATGAGAATATGTCGGAGCGATGGTCGTACCACCGCCCGCGCAGGCACTCGGGGGACATCCACCACGGAGACCCCACGCTCGGCAGCCTGTAGCCGTTCCTGGAAACAATTCATAACATTTCAGACTCTATGTTCTTTAGTACAAAATGGTATTTTGTTTGCAAGTGGTCAGCGAAAGAAAAGTCGTTCCGTTTGCTTTGTTCGATTAATTATTTTGTCTCTAATTTTAAATTTATTTAAGAAATATTTGCATGCCTAAAGGTAAATTGATACTAAAACTGTAATGTACGATTGTTACATGATTGTATTACGTCCACAGATTTCGTAACAATATTTGCGAATTTGAATTTAAATCATACCCACAATGTCAAAGTCATAGTGATCTTTGCAATAAAGTTGCTGATGGATTGCTGTCCGAGGTAAAAAAAAATAAACGGATTGTATGATAATAATACCTAGTTTATTATTCCATGAACCACAGATAATGTAAAATGTTTATAAGGCTTAAATTTAATGACCTTTTTAACTTAACAAGGGGTTAGACTGTACGGTAAAAAGGGAGTGCTGAGCAAATGGCTTTTGTCTCGCCATGAGTCATTGCATGAAGGAGCAGACTGTAAGGCTTGAAAAATTACGGTGAAGATTTAAATATCTTTTTTGGTAAATATCGGAATTAAAGAAACCCTCTACTAATACGTTTTCAAGAATTTAAATAATGTTACGAGATACTAATAAAAATAACACGCCAAAACACGTAACTACAACCAATTTTAATTACACGAAAATAAAAAACCCGTAACTATTAATTTTATGAATTTCCAAACATGTCAAGGGGATCACATGTCATTTAGAACATTGCTCATTTCACAATCTCCATGGCAAAATATTATTTAGGTACCTATAGGATGTTTCAAAAGCGCGCAGTCATATTTTAAGGGTGTTCTGTCTCGGGGGGCTACTCTCTAAGCCCGAAGTCCGTAGTTTCGGGCTTAGTTGCGTGCGTATTCTACTCCGTATCAACTAACTATTATGAATTAAAGACAACAGGATTTGATATTTACGTCTGTATTTGTTGTTTAGGACAAATCGTAAGTCCGTAGGTGATACGGAGTAGAATACGCCCGCAACTAAGCCCGAAACTAAGGACTTCGGGCTTACAGAGTAGCCCCGTGATTCAGATCTCTAGTTTTTTCGGTGTTTCTTCTCAGGATAGTCAGCTAGGAAACACCGGCCTCATCTAGATTATTATTATATCTATCCCGAAATGTCCCACTGCCGGGCACCCTTAAAAATATGACCACGCACTTCTGAAACACCCTGTATAGATTTCTAGTAAGTAATGAACGTATGGCGACTATCTGATTCTGCGTGTCTCCACACGCGATATTGTGTGCAATACCGAAGCCTGCACAAGACAGCGTATGACAGCTTAATTGTAAAATATATTGTATTTTTGCCACTTACTTCGTTCAAAAGATGTGGTAATTGCTCTTATTTACGTAATGCTTAGCCGTATATCAATATTGTTTCGTTTTGAAGTTTTCTAATGACTAGCTTTTACCCGCGACTTCGTACGCGCATATCCTGATTTTTCCCATTCCCGTAGGAATTTCGGGAAATCCTTTCTTAGAGCTCCCCTAAACTCCCCAAGGACTCTACGTGCAGATTCCTACGACTAGAAGTTCTGGCTGTGCGTTAATTGTCTGTCAGTCATTCAATCAGTAACGGAAGAATTATATATATATAGGTACTAGCTGACCCGCGCAACTTCGTCTGCGTCACATCGCTTCTAAATAATATTGCGACTATAAATTTTATTGAGATGTAAGCTACCCTATCTTTCAAGTTGGATCAAACTGCACACGGGTGCAAATTTAGTTAAAATCGGTTAAGTAGTTTAGGATTGCATCGCGGACAAACAACGTGACACGTGATTTATTAAGAAGATATTGATTAGAATAGTGTAAATAAAAAAAAAGATACGTCCGGGCCGAATCTTTTTTTATTTTATTTCCTTTTAATTACCTCCTCTGCCTGATCGTATCTTTTTTTTCTTCATGCAAACTTCGACTACTAGACCTCGTTCAAACTAACTTTCGCTGGAAGTTTACATGGTAATGTACCTCATATATTTTATTTTTATTTTATCATTCTCGTATTTTAGAAGTTACAGGGGGGGGGGACACATTTTACCACTTCAGAAAAAAAAAATTAGAAACCTCAATATCATTTTTGAAGACCTATCCATAGATACCCCACACAGTTTGATGAAAAAACATTTTTTGAGAATCAGTTCTAAGTATACCCCAAAATTTATTGTTTATTTTTGTGTGTGAAAATCGTAATGCGGTTCACAGAATACATCTAAGTACTTACCAAGTTTCAACATCATAGTTCTTATAGTTTCGGAAAAAAGTGGCTGTGACATACGGACGAACGGACAGACGGACAGACAGACAGACATGAAGAATCTATAAGGGTTCTGTTTTTTTCGATTTGGCTATGGAACCCTAAAAATGAACCACCTACAAAAACATATTTTAATAAACTCTTATATTGCCAGCGTATTCGTAAACGTTCGTGCCCACACACATTAAGAATCCTGCGTGAACGCAATCACACGCACACAAACGATACGTACGACAAGGCATAATTGGACACGCACTATCGCCTTCCTCGATTGGAATATAATTAAGTCTTTATCTGAGAAAAAAAAAATCGCGTGTCTATAGTCTTCGCTAAGATGCTTCACGGAGATACTTCAATAGCGTTTTATAACATCCATAGGTAACTGCGAACTTTCCCGCGGTTTCGTTACAGCGGATATCCTGATTTTTTCTGGGCTCAAAAATATAGTCGAACGTATAGCTTTCTATCAGTCGAATGATCGATTCAAAACTACAAGAACGAAAACATCAAAAACAAACAGTTTTACAAATGATCAGTTATAAAGTATTCGTTCAGGGTCACATTTCCAGGATGCACGCGGTCAGATAGGCCAGGATGTGACAATTTGGACTCATTTTTGATGGACTGGCCTGCAGAAGGCCGGGGATATAGTTAGCTGGAAATATAGGGAGATCTTTGCCTAGCTGTAGGACAACATACGCTAGTAAAAAATAAACATATTAGTTCAAAGAAACTTTATAAAATGGGTATTAAGGCCAGGTAGACCGAGCGAAGTAGGTGCACGGTTCCCTCGACGTACGCTTCACGCGCAACGAACCGTGCGCTCACGTCGACGGCGTGAATCCGCTGTATGTTAAAATTATTCTATATGTTATTAACCTCTATTAGATATAGTTTTTGGAAGTATAACTTTCATTAGCTTGTAGAACAATAAGAAAAACATGAAAAAAAAAAATCGAATTTAGCCTCTTCAGTTTTTTTATCTAAAAAAAAATACATATTGAAGAAAACTTAATTTTTTTTTTGGGGCTTTAATCAATCACTATTAGTTTGTTTATTATTGATTCAAAGCGATGGAATATTGGGAATACCTGGCCTTAAGAGATACACCCTTAGGGCGGGTTGTATCAAACAGTTGGTTAACGTAACATACGTACGTCAAAAAGTTACGATTACGGACGATGTTTGACGTTCGTTAAATTAGAAGCGTTGTTTCAAAACATTCTGGTAAAAATTCCTGCTCATTCCAATAGCTAAGTTATTGACACGGGTCCTACCTAAATAGCTTTTTTTGCATTCCACCACTTTTTTGTGTCATCAGAAGAACTGGTATTGAGGAATTCAAAAGAAATATTCACAATATTGTTCTATTTGACGCAACTAAAGTTACGTTAACCAGTGCTCAGACCATCTGTTAACGTAAACGTTATATTTTACGTGCGATAACGCTGACATTTTGTGAAACAACCCAATTTTTTGATTTGACGATAGTTAGCACCATTTTTAACGTTTACGCGTGCGTTAAGTGTAGTTGAAACAACCCGCCCTTAGTAAACTCACATTTCACACACTCAAAAGGATCGAGCCAATCGCCATCAACCGCGACCCAAATCTAAGACGTCAGACTGCCACTGACAAATTACAATAGCAAAACCCATTGTTATCCCTATACTGAGCAGTCATAGTCTAAACATCTGTAGTTACTCTGGACCTTGGGATCAGTCAATCAAAACAGCTTATCGGGTATAAGCCTCTCCGAAAGCGGAGGCCCGTAATTGGTGTAATCTTGGGCCAGTATCAGTGGGATCCCCACTAATTGGTTTGGGTTGCGGGTAGAGGTTTCGGATTCCGGTCACATTTTTGTCCCGAAATTTCATCGGGATCGGTTTTAATTAATCCCGGGATTTTCGGGATTGATACAGTATGTCCTCACAAAACTAAAAGATAAATAAAAAAATTGATTTTGATATGTTTTACTGTCTTTTTGTTACCACTTTCTACTACCAATACAATCCCGGGACTATCTCGGGATCCCGAGATTATCTGTAGATAATCCCGAAATCCCGAGATTAGAAAATCCGACCGGGATCGAATCCTCTAGTTGCGGGATGCAAACGGCATTCGTTGTCGTGATATTCTACCTATTCCGATTGGACTGGACCGCTAAGCGGTAATCTTTTGAATACTGGTAGTTGGGGTCGGGCGTTCAGCCGTACCTTGAAATCGTCAAATGACTTCTCCCGCTTTGGGCGGAGCAGAAGGGAGTGTCAGACTCTTACTGACTAAAAACCCATCCATGTTCCTCCCAATGCCCTTTGCGTTCCTGAGGGCTAATTCACGTAATGTTATGACGCGCCGATTAAGTTTTAGTGCAGTTGCAATTAAGTTTAAGTTCGAGTGATAAACGGTATTCTTGTAATCTTTGAACTGCGCGTAAATTGCGCGTGAACTGCACGTCAACTGCACGACAACCAAACTATCAAACTTACTGACGGTAGAGAGAAAAAAATATTATTCACTAAATAATCGAATAGAAACGAATAAATTTCAATGAATAAGGCGTTATTATAATATTAAAAATCAAACTTAAGCTTATTAGCTGTCATTTTGGGACGTCAAACAAATAGTAGAATACCGATCATGTTGCGTTCCGAAGCACGCACCAAAGACGCGCAACAGTATGCCGTTATGGCGCTCGCGTGACGCAAACTTGACGCGAGCGTGTCTGACAGCGGTAGAGAATACGAATAGTGTTCTTTTGATCGAAATTTAACTTCAACTGCACTGCAAAAACAGCATTTATTTAGTTACGTGAATTAGCCTACAGGGCTCCTACTAGAACTGGTGAAGGCTGCAATGTTTGCTTGTCTCTATTCATGTTATTGGTAAACAAGAAAGCATCCAAAACCACGACAACGATGAAAATGGTTATGAAAGTGCAGACACAAAACTGAAGTATTAAGAGTCCAAAATTGGGACCACATATTTGTGTTGTGGTTGTGTCGTGTCGTGGCGCTCACTGGCGAAATTGATTGGACACAACACTCGTTACGATATGTCGTAATGTGTATCCTGGATTACGATACATTAACGTGAACCTAGCTTGGAGTCGTTTATCTAACAGCATTTCTTAGTAGCAGAAAAAGGTAATAGGACTTCTACAAAGAACTTCACTATTATGTAGGTACAGTCTGTTCTGTATTATTTTGACATAGATCCCACAAACAACCGCTTTTACATGCGTATATAGCCAACTTAAGCAACTGTCCCTCGTTCGTTACCATTGATATTGTAATGGCTTCATTCGGAGATCACGTAAGGCAGTACTCTCGCAGTAATAATCAATTATTTACGGCCATCTCAAATATACCGCTAGGCGTTAATGGAGTATGTTGCCGTGACTCCGAACTGAAGTACTGTGATTAATTAAAGAACCCATGATTTTCTTAATGACTTTATTTTTGAGTTGGAACCGGTTTACGAATCGCCATCACGTGATGATATTGATTTGTCCTCAAAAGCTTGAAGGTTTGTTCAACCCCTTGAGATATACAAGTGGTATTTAATATTATGTTTTGCTCCCGTTTTTTTTTTTTTTTTTTAGGGATGGGAAATCATCCAATGACTCCTCCCGCTCTGGGTGTAGCGGGAGGGAGTGTCAGACTTCTACTGACTAAAACCCATCCATGTTCCTTCATTGCCCTTTGTGTTCCGGAGCCACGGTGTCTCTTGCGAATAATCCCGCGACTCCGGCAGGCGTCGGCCCTTTTGGACCCCTCTGTGTTGCTGACTCTCTTTGAGGCGCGCGTGGAACACTAACGCGCCGTCGACACGGCCTGTCGTCACTAGACGGACGGACGGCGAGCCACCCATAGCTCGCCGTCCACAGGCCCGCGCCTACGGTGGCCGGAGGTCACCAGGTGGCCCCCGACGCCCGCGGCGTCCACCACGGCGGCCGGGACGAGAGGGTCTCCTCTCCCGCTCCGCCACCTCCTTCGCTAGCATGACTGCTTCGCAGAAGGAGGCAACATGTTTTGCTCCCTCGGGTGTCATAAAAATGATTGGTATTATGTTAAGAGCGTAGCACATAGAGAATGGAATGAACTTCCCCGAACCGCCGGCGAGTAGCGAGTGAAAAGTTTCGATAGTTTTGACGCTTGACTTTAAGCGAGTGCTTTTGTACGACGAGCTTTTACTCGCAATACTCGCTCCAGCCCGCACTATAGGTAGAAATTACCGCTGGTTGGTGAGTTCTGACCGCCAAGCGAGCATCTGATCGCCGAGCGAGTTTCGCTGAGCGAGTACAATTTTTTATCGCTCTTGTCGCTGCGATTAACTAGAGGTAAGAGCCACTCGCCGGCAGTGTGAAGAGCCAGCTATCGACTATGAATGTATGTGTCTCTTTTACTCACACGAGATCTACATCTTTTGGCCCTTTCCTCAGCGAGAAAATAGCCGAAAGCTAATTGCTTCCTCGCTGGCGGTGAGACAAGTGCCATAATGTACAAAAGTACGGCCGAGAAAAGCTATCATTAGTAAAAAATTGTCTTTTTCTAGTAGAATTCTGGTTGCACAACGTCACAATTTTGTAGTATAGCCTTCCACATAACGATTAGTGGCTTCAGTGTGAGTTTTTTACCGTACTCGATCGCGTTACCGTACGTACACCTCAAAGGCCTAAACCTGAATAAGCACCGTTTGGTAAAAATAACGGAAATCATATTTTTTGCTTACGATTTGACATAAGCCAAACGTATACGTTAACGTGACCGACTAATAAAACTTGCAACAGACCCGCCACAGAAAAGATACAGGAATTGGCGGCATAATCGCTTGTCTCTTTCTACACAGTGGCCCATTTTGTGCGAGTTTTGCTCAGTCCACCTCCACTCTCTTTGTCTATGGTTAAGAGATAGCCGTCCTATGAAAAGTAAAGTACTTACACAGGATGAGGTATTCTGGCCGCGAGGCCGAAGTCAGCAACAACAGCCATGTAGTCGCCTTCTCCATACTTTCTTAATAATACATTCTGGAAATAGAAAACAAAATTGTTCTGAATACAAAACTTCCATAACAGTGACTCGGATTTTTTCAGACTCAAATATTGTTTTGAGCATTCTCCATTCCCAAAGTTAATTCTATTGCTAAATTGTTCAGATTCAGAAAAAAAAAATTAATTGTTTAATAGATTGACAACATTAATTTGCTTTCAGACTACGCTATACCTAATATAATAGCGTATAGTATAGAGCTCATAGCAAGGCAATATCGCGCACCATACATTGTTATGGACACGTTCACATTGTACTATACTATATATTATTGACAATGTATAATAATAATAATAATAATAATAATAATATGTGATAATGTGTGCCCCATTACATTTGAAATTTCAAACGGGGCCTCTGCGAGTTGGTTTCGGCCCCTCGTATGCCTACCAAAAGACCGGGTCTCTAGGGACCCGAGAAAGTAAAAATAATAATATAATATCCTTGGACATTTCACACAACGCCATATAGTCCCAAGCTAAGCAACTTAATGCTTGTGTTATGGTAACGAGATGGCTGATAAACTACTTATATACATTTTTTTTTGTAAGTACATACATATTATAGATAGAAAACACCCAGACTCGGAACAAATACATGTAGGCCGTACAAATGTTTGTTCCGTGCGGGAATCGAACCCGCGACATGCTGCGCAGCAGTCAATCGCTCAACCACTGCGCCAACCGTGTATGGAGCGCGATGTTGTTGTGCTATGAGCTATATAGTCTATGCTATATATTATATCATAGTACTGTGCAAGAGCGACAGTTGTGATTTATAAAGTTCGATTCAAGACCCCAATACTGCGCACAGCAAAGGAGTGGAACTCTATGCCTTTTTTTTTAGGGATGGGAAATCATCAAATGACTTCTCCCGCTCTGGGCGGAGCGAGAGGGAGTGTCAGACTTCTACTGACTAAAACCCATCCACGTTCCTTCAGTGCCCTTTGTGTTCTGGAGCTACGGTATCTCTTTCGAATAGTCCCGCGACTCTCTGCCTGCGTCTGTGTTTCCGAACGCCTATAACCCTAATCTCCTCAAAGTTAGGGTAAACAAGCTCCTTCTGGGTAAGCTTGCTCCATCGTAGACTTTATCTCTGTCATCTCTGACCAAGACGAAAATCAAGAGCAAACCCATCTCAAATAAAAAAAAGACCTTATTTGTGTGTTTACTATACCTAAGTATACGTTTTTACCTATCTAGTCTTTTTTCAATTACATTGGGGTCGGGTTCCAGTCCAATTTGATGCAGCAGACTACCAGAATTGTACATGGAGCGTCTGCCTATGCGACCTCCACAAGTTCCACGAGCCGATAACTGGGTAACAAGGTACTCCTTGGCAAGACAGATTTTCTGGGTACTGACTATCCGTAACGACTATCAAAGATCTACAAATAACAATTAAACGCCTTAACGTGCTTTTGTAGGCACGAATGAATTTTGGGTTTATTAAGATGGTCCCATCCACGACTTCAGCAAGCGTCGCTTTAACCAAGAAGATCGACCCGTTTTTTTTGGATGGGAAATCTTCAAATGACTTTTGCCGTTCTGGGCAGTGCGAGAGCAGGACGGCCTACATCAGTAACAAAATGTATATTAGTAAGTAACAATATTTATTTCTCACCTTAGTAGTAAGGTCCCTATGGAAGACACCGAGGGAGTGAAGGTACATCATGCCTTCTGCGACGTCAGCCGCGAGGGAGACCCTGAGGGGTTGCGGCAGAGGCTCCGGCGGGACGCTGAGGATTAGCTGCTCGAGGGAACCGCCCTCCATGTATTCCGTCAGCGCGTGCAACTGGCCCTCGTGCACGCAGACGCCCATGAAACTGTGAAACAAGAAATGACGAGTGATGACGAGTTCAAAAACATGCTTGTGTTCCCTACAGTACGCTATGGTATAACAAACACACATGTTGCATCAAATCAAAAGTCTGTTTTTTAAACTAGGCTGAATATTTACATGAAGACAGTCCCCCAAAACGCTCTGCCACTCCCTTATGTTTTAGCTGGAAAGAAGTGGCGGGCGCAACAAACTTTCCAGCAACACATGTCCGTAAAATTGAAAAACTTGAATTTAAACCATGGTATAGTTAAACATTTTATGATAGGTACTACAAAATTAAATGGCGAATTAAATTATTATCCCATAAATAAATCAGGGCACGACCCTATCGTTATCGGCCGGGCACAAATTCTGACTCCACATGAAAATTGAGTTCCTAGTGGAAAAACCGCATCACACTTAGCAGTTGCGATCCATAATAGAAATACACTTCTGTTGTTGCAGGAGAAAATGTATATCAGCGCACGTTGTGGCCTAGTCTCACATAATTTCTTAAGCAATAAATCAGCAATTAGAGAGGAAAGATAATATATCTGTAAGTGAGAATACGTATCTAATCCCATTAATTTCAGTATCTACCGCTTAAGTTTCACCGACTTGCCATAGAAAATGAACGTTATTAATTGTATTGATTTAAATCACTCGATCGACAGAAATGATTGTTGCCTAGATATATGAAAACCACACTCAATAGGGGAAAGTGAACCTATTCATACAAACACAAAAACAGACGTGTGTGAGCCATGAAACTGTGGAAAGCGTAGAGTATGCACTACTTTGCTTCAGAGAAGCACCCATTGAAGTGCACCCGTAATCAACTGACGATTGATTGCACCATTGTTATGTTAACAAATGAGGGTATTACAAAAAATGATCTTGCATTAATTATACAGTTCATTCAAGGCCTCTTGATGAAAGCATGACTTGCCTTTTAACCCGATGTGTAATCTAGTTTTAATTTTGTAATCAAAATACGAGATGCATTCCGTTAATACTATCCCACGCGAAATATCAAGGTCGATGCACACTGCTGATTAGAAATCCGATTATCATAATTAAGTGTGTACACAGAGCGTCGCGCGGGTATGGTCTCGAAAGTAATTGGGAAAAGATTGGAGATGCCACAATAATGATCCACAGTGATGCGACCACAATAGATGGCCTCATTGACGCGACCATCAACCTGCCGTATTCAACTGAACAAATAGATGTGATCTCATTTCGAATGGTCGCACAAATATCGTAGATCAGATAGACAAGACTCTTGAACTTGAAACATTGTTGAAATATATTCATGAGCACGACAGCCACGACTAATTTTTCCTCGGCTCACATATACACATCATTATTATGCTGATTGTGAGTCACATTAACAGACTCACGTGACCGGTGATGATATTTTACCAGACAAAAATACTAATCAAAATGCAGAGCCATGCCCCTCATATGTTGAACTATTCTCTGTACAATTTTCCTTGGAAGTAAATTTCGAAACACGAAAGCAGAAACGCAAAGTAATATAAAAGGCAGTTGCTTAACAAAAACACGAAAATCTCACTGTTACGAAGTGATTATCGTATTGATCACGCAATGAGACAGATGTCAAGGCTTCATCGAGTAATCATCTTTTAATCAATGCAAATTGCCAATTAAAAACATGGCGTGCAGAGATATCAAAGAGGGCTTAATTATAATGAAACTCCCATTGATAATAAGATAAGGTCAAAAAAGAGCAACAATCGGGGAGAAAGCTAGTCTATTATTCCTAGGAAGCGGTGTTTACAGCACGCAACAAGAACACAAGAGTTAAGGTTAATTGACACTTTTAGTTTGTTTAATGTCGGTTATCGCCGTAAATTATAGATGATCATCGCTGGTGCGGTCGCGGCGCGCGTTGCTCAACCGTTAATCACGAGGCTTTTAATGCTTTTGTATAATTCGACGTTTGGCTCTTCTTTACAGATTTCTTCACTCGGGTGCTTGGTTTTGTAAACTATGTTTTTATATGCGTTGGCTTCCGAATGTGTGCTACATCACCTGATGCAAAACTAAAAAGAGTAGCAAAAAACACAGCTGCGCTAGATGGATGAGAAAAAACGTAAGACAAACAATCGGAACAGTGCAAGCATTGTTTTTATTTCCGAAGATAAGCGAGCAGGAAATGGGCGAAATGGGGGACAGTGGGTGCCATTGTTCGGTTCATCGTTTCCATTTCGTAACATATTATGCAATCCGAATTCAGGGTAAGAAAGAATAAGAAATGTCGTTCGCAAAAAGTGATATAAACAGAAACAATGAGACTTAAAAAAAATGCCAGACTCGGTATGTGTGAGATCAGGAAGTGACAACGTACGTGTGAAATAAATGTATTGTGTGAATTCTGAAAATAAAACGTGTTTCACTTACTAATAGTTGAATCAAGTCATATTAAAACCATTATGCGAACTAATAACCATTTACAAAGTAACAATGTTACTCATGGTAGATTTTTGGCAGTAGATATGTGTACATAAGCAAAAGCATGCCTATAAAACATCTTATAGCAGCATTCTTTTACCTGAGATGTTATAAATTGAAACCAATATCCGCAGATGAATGCTGTATTTCACTAAGGTTTACAAGTTTCCTTTTGGGAAATAGTTAAATCTCAGTATGTATTATATTTCCTTGCAAAAGTAAATCTTTGTCAGTCTGTACCTACATATGCAATTTCATCTTACTAATTGGAAATTTATTTTACCTTTATTGCAACCATAAATAAACACGACGGTGTTGTTACACGACTATTAGGAATGCCATTTGCAAGAGCCAACACATCAATTTCCCTTATTTTACGACCTGAGCAGGATGTTAAACCGTTGATAGTCATTTTCTGGTTTCATTAAAGATCGTCCCACGCTGTCGCCACAAGAAAACAACGTCAAAAATGTTTTTCAATTTCTTATACCAATAAAAAAACTTGGGTAAACACAATAAAACTTAGCTCCCTGTACATGACGTAACGGCAACCGGCCCCTGTTGTTTGGTCAACAAACATTGGAACAAAGGGTGGACCAACGAATTTGTGTGCCGATGGCGACCCGCGGCGCGGGCTTTTCGCACCATTCACAAACAAATTGTTAATGTGCTTATTTGGGCATTCATGAAAAATGACGTGGTTTTTTAGAAGTACATACACAGATTTTGAATTGTTTTGAATTTAGTTTCGCAAAACCAGTACCTCGAATCTATTTCACAAAGCAGAATGACGTCATGGAATGGTGACAACCGTCATCGAAGTCTTTACATTATCACAGTAGTGTTCCTGAATCAATGAATCTGGTGGCAGAAACAACTAAGCCGATTTGGTTTAGCAAGTTGAAAAATGCTTGAACCGTTCCTCATCAAACTGTACTAGTCAGAAGCACACATAGCGAACCCATTGCACATTTGCATAGTTTGGACAACGCCTGACAATTTGGCATGTGGACACATGAACGATAATGGACATGGCGCCATCTTTATAACATTCCTCTCAATTCTTAATACTGCAGTGCAAACACTGCCTGAACATACTTTACACGCATATATTAAAGATACGACCTCAAAGGTTTATAACCTCTTCTTTAATGTTTTCGCCATGATTCATGGTTCACACTTAAGAGGAGAAATTTTTAAACGTGATAATTCCCTCGATAGGCTCTTTAATGCAATTCACACTTGTCTTGTAAGGCTTGAAGACATCTCGATAGTGTGCCAACCGCAATACGTTATCTGACATTAATACCATTTATGTACATTAAAACTGTAAATTGCCATTATTAAAATAATGAAAAAGAGCCATAAGTTTTGTATTGTCAAAGACTTAGCGGAACCAAAAGAAGAATTAAAAGAGTTTTATCTTTGGTGTGCAATAAAGTATATAATATAAAGTAACGTAAGTAGTTTTTACTGACATACTAAAAATGTGGCAGTACAATTTGGTATCGAGTTTAGTAATGAGAACAACAAAACTGATGGGAATGCCAAGGAAACGGTAGCGAATGCATTTTGTTTGAATTTCCAGCCAGTCTACAGACAAAGGGGGAATTAAGTTTTGTAATCTCGCCTCAAGGTCGAATAGGATAAAAAGAATAGAGCTACGTAACAAATTGTGGTGAGCTATGAAAACAAATTAAAATAAGAGTTCATCATAAAGCTAATGAAACAATATTTTACACACTCACGTTTAGCTACGTCATAAACTCAAATTTGTGTAAAACCAAGTAATTAAATGCTTTACCTATAAGAATATTTTGGCAAACAAACAAGTTTGTCTTAAGAAAATAATCGTAAACTGTTTTGATTGCTGTTGTTACAACGTCCTTAATAACAACAGTGAAGTGTACAAAAGATTCACACTTATACGTTTTACCTACTTTTTCATTTCCTTGCCAGAATTCTTAAAATCAAGGTGATCTGGCTTTATCTGCGATTCCTTATGATTTTTAAGCCTTCTTGTATTTATGTTTTGAGTTTTGAGATTATCTTGCGTGGCAGGACAAAGTGTCCACATTACTTGAGAGTTGTGGGATGCCTTGGCACAATCAAATGGTTAAACCTTGGCGAAATCCGTAAAGGGATTGAGATGAAATGATTGTCCAAAAGGAAAATGGCTGTACAGCAATCAGCTGCTCCTTCCTTGCTTCTGGCAGACAGTAGCTAACATACATAAAATAACTTATAACGAGAACTTCATTCAAGCCATAAAAGAATCTTATAAGCAGAAAGAAAATATTACGCTAGCAAGAAATAGTTTCATCGTATTGTGTACAAAACAATTTCCGTGTGCATTTCTCAGCTGAATGAAATTAGACATAACTTGCACGGTATTATAAAGAGATGACGTTTTCACGCATTCCCAGACAGCAGAAGTTCTGACACAATGTATGAAAAGTAGTAAGTTTACATATGAAATGGTGCATGAGTTACTAGGCTGTAGAAGTCAGATACGCATTCACAACTTGTATAATATTGATATTTTCTGCATCTGGTTACACTGGACCTCGACATGGTTAGGAAAAGATGCATGCATATGCAAGTAGTTGGCAGTAATAGTAATCCAAACTATTATTAGTGGGAAAGTAAGTTTGCTAGTTACGCTTTTTTTACAGAGGTAGATGGGGTCCTGCAGAAGGATATAGGCTGCTTCAACGCGAGTGACGACACGAGAGCTAGTATATTATATTGAAGAGATCTGAACAAAGATTCACACATTTTTATCAGTATGTCTGTTGTCAAGTGTGTTCCAGACAATGACCACAATATAGTCCTCAGAGAAATCAGTTAAATATAGCAGCGTCTCAATAATCCTGCAGTCAGACATATGATCTGATGACGTCAAAGGTATTATTAGTTACAACGATGTTCCTTGTTCGGTGCATACGTCATGACGCTGGGCTTTGAGGTTTGGAATCAACCTTGGACCAAGTTTAGACTTTTATTTTTTGGAAATTAATGAATATTTGATTGGTGATTAAGTCTTTAATTTGGTATCTCTGCAATTATTTTGTCGATCTTCTATGTATTAGGAGCTAAACGATAACATGGCATGGAGGAAGTCCTTAAAAACTAATAAAAGATCAGTTTTAGGACAAGTTCTGTTTCCGTTATAAGCAGAACATTCAGTTACTAAAAGTCTTTGCTGATTTGTAAAAGCGAAGTTTCATAATAGCGACTTAGTAGACGCTAATGATGTATTTAATGATTACTGATCTTATGACCTTGCTCTCTATCTGCATTGTACTTGATGCTATTAACCTTTACTAGTACATGGTAATGTTGGTTGGTATTAAGTGTATCACTTTTGATCTTAAACAGGTCCCATTCATAGATTATGAAAAGAGCAAGATATATCAAGTCATATATTTAACTGATGAGCAGCATCTCAGTCGTGGCAAACAAAACTTTGAAAGTTATAAAGGATTGGAAACTTTTCTAAAAGCTTCTAAGATACTTTTGTTCTACTTTAATTAGGAACCAAGATTGATGAATCTTTGAGTTTATTTTTACGAAGTTTTTTGATTTTTTAGAGAGAAACCGAAAGGAGGAATATAACGAGTTGTGGATAAAGAGAGATTGATTGTTCGACGAAGATCTCCAAATTAAATGAAGGCTATACTTACAAGCGGGCGAGCCGTCTTGATCTAGACGACAAAAGTGTTTGCGGTAAAAAGGATCAAAATCATTATTATTATGTTTTTATCACTGATCCTTGAAGCCACGTGTTACTACTGCGTAGTATAAAATAGGACATTAAAATTAAATAAATTATCGTATGCAAATTATATTTTATCTCGTTATCGTTTAGCTAGATTTCGTTTAAACTTTAATGTAGCAAATACCATAAATCACTTGAATGCTAAACTAGTCTTCTGTTATCTGGTTTTGCTTGCACATAGATGTATTTGCAGGTTTAATCGTTCAGAGCAGTATATTGGAGGATGATTTATTGACGGGCTTATACGATTTAGCAGTTGGAAAATTTATTGGTCAACCAAGTATTTGTATCAAAGGCGAGCCCTGTCCTATATATGACCTGAAACCTCTTATAATTTGGTTGACTGCGCAAAGGTTAAAAAAAAACTATAGGTACTTAATCTTCGAATCTTCAAAAATTGTAAAGTAGTTTCTGCTTCATGGTTCACATTTGAATAATACATGAAATTGGAGTAGTGCATTGGGGCAATAAATTCGTTAGACAAAGAACTCCGACATGTTCTTTTGGCTTCGCTCCGTTGCCTGCCACCCTCCAGACCGTTACATTTTATATTCCTTAGAAGCCAAAATATTTGTCAGAAGTTTCCCGTTGCCGAGCAAATGTTACCTTTACAAAAAGATGAACACTTTTTAGTATTAGTGTTGTTTTATAATATGACTAGCTGACCCCCGCATCTTCGTCTACGTCACATTTTAATGCTCTGCTCCTATATGTCTTAGCGTGATATATTGCCTTCCTCGACAAATGGGCTATCTAACACTGAAAGAATTTTCCAATTCGGACCAATAGTTCCTGAAATTAGCGCGTTCAAGCAAGCAAGCAAACAAACAAATAAACAAACTCTTCAGCTTTATAATATTAGTACCTACCTATAGATATTTTTAATATCTCCGTCTGATTTATAGTCCAAAATGTTGTTTCCGGTGACACTCAGTAATTAACATTTGGAATATCATAATTCCAATCGCATTCTTCGTATGAATGGATTTTTTTTGGTCCAAAAAGTGACTTGACGACCCTGAACAGAAGAGGCGCCGCGTGCGAATTTTTGACAAGATTGATTTTCCTTATTTGGTACCTAATATAGGTTATGAAATCTCGCCTACGTGTTATATTATTATTCGTATTTTAACGTGAATATTACGTATCAAAAGGAATCGTAAAAGGGGAAGCCCATGGGCATGGCATCTTTTTCTGATGGTTATTATACCGCATAACGTTATGAGAATGCACCGTGCCCTATGTAATAGGAGAGCCCTGGTTCCGGTAGGACCCCTAAGGTTGATATAATGCTGATACAAGTTTTAACGGAAAGGTTATGACATATTTTTGTTTAAGAACTTTTTCTGGCCATGTAGATAAACAACTGTCGTCGAGGAATTAATTTATAATTCCAAAAAAAAACAAATATTAAAATGAGTGTCTAGGCTTAGACAGTGTTATGTGTTAGGTCTGTGTTGATAGGAGCTGAAACGAGAACCTGGAGTATCTTCAATACTTTAATTTTCTTAAACCTTTACAATTTGGTTATTTTTACGATTTGCGAAAGAATATAATACTATGTGGTAGTCGTTCTAAAATGATCGCGGCGCATGCGTTTATATACCGTCGTAGTGGAGTAGGGAGCCGGCGGGGCGCCCCGCACTCTGTAGTGCTGCGCGTCAACAATGAGTTCCTATGGGAGGTACCTACATTTTCTTGTTGTTATTGATATTATATTTTGATCATGGTTTTCCTAAAGTCACCTCTGGTTTATCGATCTTAACGGTCAATCTTGTACAATGCACGCTCTGAAGCCAAATATATAGAGATATTACCAGAACATTATCATCTACATAATACATCATATTTTTGACAGATGATATACGAGGCTTACCCGAGTATGTTAGGATGTTTGAGCTTGTTCATGAGCTGCACTTCTCGCAACATGTTGGGCCTGTTGGCGCGCTGCTGGTTCATCTTGAGCACCATCACTTTGCCAGAGGTCTTGTTCGTCACCTGGAACAAATCAAATAAATTACAATAAGCATATTATGGCAATATTTCAAAACACGAAGTAGAAGATTTAAAGGGATCAGAAGTCACAGAGGGGACCCAAAGGGCCGACGCCTGCCGGAGTTGCGGGACTTTTCGAAAGAGATACCGTGGCTCCGGAACACAAAGGGCAATGAAGGAACATGGATGGGTTTTAGTCAGTAGAGGTCTGACACTCCCTCCCGCTCTGCCCAGAGCGGGAGAAGTCATTTGATGATTTCCCATCCCTATAAAAAAAGGGATCAGAAGTCAAAGGCTTCGCACAAAACGTGATGGGAACTCTTTTATTGTACCTACTTAAAGCATCGGAGTGGAATTCTCCGGAGTCTATGTTTCACGTTAGCTATAACTTAGGGGTATTTAAGACGGATTCAGATAGTCACTTCTATGCAAGGTTGTTCCACCTTCATACACATCGGGCAAGATAATCAAACGCGAGTCTACCAATCACAGTAAAAAGGGTCCAGCAATCTTCCGCTATAATAATCATGTCTGAAGAAATCCTTTCGAAGCTTTTAATTTTTCTATGAATAACAACAGAGCCACAATTTTTCTCAACATCAACCTTTCTATTCTATTTTTTTATAATGGCAAGTAGAGCCGATGTCGACTATTCTGCCAATGTCAAAAGTAAATTGGAAAAGCAAGTGTGCATTAGACTAAGTTTTTGTAAACTGGTCAGCAATATGATAAAAATCTTTGATTGATACAGTTGAACTTGGCGGGTTAGTACTGGACTGAAAAAAAACGAACATCAAACTTTGTAACAAGCTATTTTTTTAATATAGGTAACAACTTGACACTAATAACAGTTACAAAACGTTATCCTTACAGTAGCACCCACTCCATCTACAATAAATGGCTTAGTATCTATAAGCAGTACCCATAACTCGTCATCAAAACCTCATTCAATACAGTCTGCACCAACAGCCCATAAATCTGGCATCTCCCGTAATCCCAGCAGCACATTTATGACGTCATTACGTCTCGCACCAATTAACCTGGTAGCCGATACGACCTGCGTGACATCGTTTGCGAAAACCATCATGTCTTTAAGTGAAATTAGGAGCTGATTAGATTTTATGGAGCTTGTTTAGCTGAATTTAGGAGTTTCGATGAAGGAAGAATGGTTTTTTAAGGTACGGCAAGGGATATTGATATTTTGCGAAGGGTTCTTGCAAATGAAAGGTTATAGGAAAGTTTTCCATTTCAGAGAAACTTTGAAGGTAAGTATTTTGCAGGACACACTGACGCACTTACTGTTTGCACTATTTTTGATGGAAATGTGTAATGCACTTTTGATACTTACTGATAGAAATATTTTCATTAAAAAGATTTATAAATATTAAAAATCGGATAACATTTAATTTATTTACGCGTGATCTAGATTAAATACGGTTCGACTTGTGAGCCTTCTCCGTTTTTCGCCGGTTGAAAATTCATGCAGCTTTGGTTCTGGAAACTTAAAATCAATGAAGATTTGAAATCCGTCTACAAAGACACTCGAATCACAAAAAGATTCTTCTGCTCTAACTACTACTGTTGCAGATGTAATCATGGTGACAAGTCCATAAAGGCCAGTCCATCAGTCTTCTAACTTTTCACACATTATATAAAGTAATTCACAGCATCATTTGCCGTGCATATAGTAAACAATGCAAGTATTTGTATCTAGGCTATGCCGCTTCGTGCTCCAGACTAGATTGGATTTCTAGTTTTCTAGACTGCCGTTCGAATTAACCGTAACGCGTGCGTTACGATGCAGTTTGGTTTTAGAATAGGTGTTAATCTTCTTGTACAACGGCAACGGGAAGAAAACTGCCTTTCTATGTCCGCTGTGAAAGAGCGTTGACGGCGACTTTATTGTCATATTGGATATTTAGCTAATCAGTACAGCGAAATGTATTTATGCATACTAATATTATTAATGAGATAGTAACTCTGTCTGTTTGTTTGTTACCTCTTCACGTCTGCTCTGCTGGACGGATTTGATTTAATCTTAGCTCACGGCTAGACCATGTCTCGTAATGGGATCTTGTTTACTTTTATCCACGACGGTACGGTTCGGTAAGTATAAGCGTTTGGGGTGAGAGGATATTTGTTTGTTTTCTTCCCCAGAGTATATGATAACCTTGAGATAATTTTCGCCAGTTACGCGAGTGCAGCCGCAAGCAGAATCTATACGAGAATATGTCTGTACACAGATCGATGACTATGGGTTTTATTTTGTATTCTATTTCATCTGCCTAGCCTTTTCTCAACTATATTGGGGTCGGCTTCGAGTCAAACCGGATTTAGCTGGGTACCAGTATTTTACGTGGAGTGGCTGCCTACCAGAGTACCAGCACTCCACAACCTGGGTGACCACGGTATTTCTCGGCTAGACTGGAGTCAGATTACTTATTAATTACGGATAGTCAGAAGACAGTTGCTTCTGACTATCCGTAACGACTGCCAAATATCTACAAATAACAGCCGGGACCAACGGTTTAACGTGCTTTCCGAGGCATGGAGGAAAGCCGGTTTGTTAAGATCGTCACCCATCTACAGACCAACCTTGGCAAGCGTTGCTTAACCTTGAAGATCGACCCGTGCGGCTTTAGTATATAGCCACGAGCTCTTCAAAAATTTGTATTCTATCTGTGTCTGATAAAACATACCTACGTCCCGCCTTAAGATCCTCTTCGTTTGTGGTTTTCAAAGTTCATGAAGCTCTACAAAACTATTTTATAATTAGTAATTTATTCTTCATTTGGAATTTTAATTGCATATCGCAAAGTTTCTTTACCGAATGCAAAAAAATAATGTAAAAGAACAGTTATCATTCCTACGTATGTGTACTCGTACTAATCTAGATGACGGTCACATACAAGTCAATAGAAGATGTTTGTTCTAGCTAATATCAAAGAATTTCAAGGTGAATGAAATTCCATCTTCATTCAAATATTAAAAAAAAAATAGGCAATATGCGTGGCAGCCAGTATTCAGCTGAACATATTGTTAACGGGAAAATTCCTTCAATAAAGCATACGTCTCTATTGTGGCCTGTGACATCATATTTTTCGAGCCTACATTGTGTCCCACAGGTCCCATTGCTCGCTTCTCCTTTCAACCTCTCTGTCTTGGGCGATCTCTGAAACTTTATTTGAAGTGAAAACTACTTTAGCGATGTTGAGCACTTTTCATGGGATGAGTATAAAATGTTAAACTCGCGTCTGGACACGTGACCTGATCGAAAATCTGACGACCAGAGGGCTAATTCACGTAATGTTATGACGCACCGATTAAGTTTTAGTGCAGTTGCAATTAAGTTAAAGTTCGAGCGATAAACGGTATTCTTGTAATCTTTGAACTGCGCGTAAACTGCGCGTGAACTGCACGTCAATTGCACGACAACCAAACTTATTGACAGCAGAGAGAAAAAATATTATTCACTAAATAATCGACTATAAATGAATAAATTTCAATGAATATAGACGTTATTATAATATTAAAAATTAAACTTAAGCTTATAAGCTGTCATTTTGGGACGTCAAACAAATAGTAGAATACCGATCACGTTGCGTTCCGAAACACACACCAAAGACGCGCAACAGTAGAATGCCATTATTGCGCTCGCGTGACGCGCACTTGACGCGAGCGTATCTGACAGCGGTAGAGAATACGAAAAGCGTTGTTTTGATCGAAACGTAACTTAAACTGCACTGCAACAGCACTTATTTAGTTACGTGAATTAGCCTACTGATCGATCGTAAGACGGATGATTCAAAACTGCACAACGATAATGTTCAAGTTTTCACTTATGCTGCCGGCACTCCCGGAGTGCAACCCGTTGTTTTCTTTTTTTTTGCATTGGAAATCATCACTCGAGCGAGATGAGCGGGAGGGAGTGTCAGACTCTTACTGACTATAACCCACCCGTGTGTGTTTATTTTCCTTCAGGCTTGTGGCTTCACCCTTATGTCAATGTTCTACAGCTGACCTTGAATACGAACAATCCGCACATCACGTCTTATGGGAGTGTATTCTTTATAAGGAGGGAAGTGGTAATTATATTTATTTTTTCCTACTCCTCCGCTGTACTCTTCTGATTAATTTCGATGCGGGATCCAAGACAGTTGAATCGTTTCTCCGGGACTCGTAGGGCTTCATTAGCTCGGCGTTTTTTCTGGTGGTCGCCACTGTTGATTCTGGCTTTCAGGAGTTGCAGTGGTTGGGAATGTGTGGCGGGCTTGTCCCAAAATAAAAATACCCACCCGGTAAAAAATACCGCGGGAACTCTTTCGAACAATTGTGACACCTACAACAGACTAAACAAGTCGTAGTGTTGATAATTGCTTATCATTTACTAGATATAAACCTAGATGTGAACCCAAGGCGACGTGACCGACACGCGGAGGTAATAAGCGAATAATTATGTTTACTAAGAACAAAACATTACTTTATAATGAAGGAAGATAGCTGACTCACAACTGTAATTTTATTTGTTGAAAAGAAAATAATTATACGTTAAAATATAGCTACATAAGCCGCTGATGTTGAGTTTAAGAATAATCAGAATTTCTTTGAATAAACTCAGACGGATTCTATTCGCATAGAAAGTTTTCCAGAATACGCCCGCAACTAAGCCCGAAACTTCGGACTTCGGGCTTAGAAAGTAGCTCCCTAGAACAGATAAACTTTTTAGGAAAGCCCTGTAGGGTTCTTGCCTCTGACGAATAGTTTTTCAAGCCACCCCGTTGCCCCCTCACAAGGAAAGCTTCTAACACATTTTCACGTAGCAAGAAAACGCAACATCATTTAACGTCCCCTTCGGTTATGGCGAAGTAACGGTAAGACGCATTAAATAACCATTTATATTGTGTCAACTATACACACGATATATTATGTGTTTATTTCCTAGTTTCCTATCCATTTAGATATTTATGATTGGAATGAAAGTAGTTTTGGGGTATCGATATGGGATGTTTTAGTATGAGTGCTACGTGATTTGCGGTCGATTTTCGGGTTGGGCATAAATACAACCTGGGAGTCTTTAAGTCAAGAGTGAATAGGTTACTTCTAGGCAAGCGTGCTCCACCACAGTGCTCCGTGGTTTAATCTGTGCTTAGGGTACGTTTCCACGAGAAATGTGCGAGGATGAGTAGCGAGGGATGTGTTTGTTAAGAACCGATAGAATCGCTTGGATTGAGCGAGGCGATAAATTAAGCAATTCTATTGGTTCAAATTAATTTTCTCAAACACATTCTCGCACATCTCTAATGGAACCGTAGCCTTGGTTCGGGATTATTTGGGTTTGAGTTGAATCAGTCTGTGTGACTAGCGTAGCTACTGCAAAGAGAGTATCATCAAAGACAAGTCTGTCTACATATTTATTTAATTATGTATTTACGAATACTATTAGTTTGTGTTCCCTGTTTTCAGTTACATTATAGTCGAAGCCTTTGACTCAAAGTCTAAATTCGTCTTCAATTAAGATTGTTACTGTATTGTCGTGTTTGAGCTTCACTGTCGAAATCGTACCTAGGTATATGTACGTTACGTAATGTTGTGGTAAAATACCAAGAGCCGCACGAGTAGATCTTCAAGGTTAAGCAACGCTAGCCAAGGCTGGTATGTGGATGGGTGACCATCTTAACATATCGAGTTTCCTCCGTACCTCGGAAAGCACGATAACGTGCTTTCCGAGGTACGGAGGAAACTTACGGAGGAAACTGCCGTTGGTTACGGCTGTCATTTGTAGACCTTTGGCAGTCGTTACGGATAGTCAAAAGCCAGTAAATCTGACTCCATTCTTGCCAAGAAATACCGTGTTACCCAGTTAATGGGTTGTGACTTGTGGAGGTTTGGTAGGCAGCTGCTCCACGTAAAATACTGGTATTCAGATGAATCTGGTTTGACTGGAAGCCGACCCAAATGTAGTTGGGAAAGGTTAGGCAGATGCTGACTTCTAAAATTTGTAATGTTATCGTTAAATACATAAGTTATTAAGCAGAAACAAGTGTCATTGGGAGATTTCTAAGAACATTTACGTTAATTTAACATCAGGCCTCGATACATCAATAAGCCTATAATTGACAACTTATATTGGATTTTCTGATAAATCGAGGATTAATTAGATCATGGACTGATTTCTTGGAAGTTCTCCTTCCATGACGTCTTTAGCTTGAATTATGCCTAACTTTATAGAAATGTATTTGTCAATATCAGTTACTAGCTGCCCCTGCGGCATCGCTCCCGTCAACTGGTAACTTTGTTTCCTTTTTAAAAAAAAACCTCCTGATAATAACAAATACAACAAAAAAAGAATTAGCGAAATCGGTTCAGCTGTTCTCGAGATTTGAGCTTAGCAATACATTCAGCGATTAATTTGTATTTATAGAAGGTTTATCATTTTTATGCCAGCCAGCGGCTTCGCCTGCGTGATCCCTATGCGACATACTTTCGGGATAAAAATGTGTTATTCCAGAATATAATCCACCTTTGTGCCAAATTTCATGAAGATCCTTTCAGGCGTTCAGACGTGAAAGAGTAACAAACATCCACCCATCCTCACAAACTGTCGCATTTACAATATAAGGTTGGATTTAAATATATGTAGGATTTAAAAAAAAACTTATTTTCACTAAAGAATTTTAAAACCCAATCGATAGAATTCTAAGCAAACTATATTTCTTCTAGGAATGGTCGACTCGAAAGTTCAAGTGACCACAACAGACTCGACCTTTCGCTGTGTCAACACCGAGACCAGTTATTAAACAGAACAAATAAAGGTATTGAAGTAGTCGTACAATACGATGATCTGATGAAATTGTTGCCTTTATATGTTGCAGGAATAGTGTGGAGACAGTTTGATTTGGATAACACCAGAGGGACAATTCTACTAATTTTTAAACAACTTTCGCATTCGCATGTCAATCAATCGCAAACTGTCAAAAAAGCCTTAATTTTCATATAATTTTCGATGCGAATGTGAAAATTTGTAGAATTGGCCCTCTGTTATCACAATGTTTCGGGCAGAGGACTTTCAGAAGCATTAGAGGTTATTTTAGAACGAGGCAGTAACGCCAATAGTCATTGTCACTTACGAAAGAAAGCTATCCTAATCGAAATCCTCAATATTTTTCACTAATAACAAAGGATACGCGGGTTGTTCGATTTTCTACAAAGCGATTGGTATTATGGAAAGAGAGAAATGATCGCTAAGTCGTACATTCTAAAACGAAATAACTTTAGTAAGATTCTTGTAGGCCGTGAACAAAAGCCAATTATGATTAATTTATACTGTAACATATGAAACTTAGCACAGTAAAAGTTTCCTGTCTTGTTCTTGGATTATATCCCGGTAATTTGTGCTTTCGGGATAATCTTCTACAATATCGTGGGTGAATTCGATGGTAGGATCTAGTGAAAAATATTCTTCTGAATATATCTGCGACATCAGGCTCATTATTTCGTCAGGGTGTCAATGAGAGGTCCTAGTGTCATGGCAATGTGTGTTCACGCTGGTTCATTACGAAATAGTGTCGTTGTTTGTCTATAGTCGTATGTAAAGACATACTCATTTGAGTTTTATTGATAGACTTTGTACTATTCACATTTAAACAAATTGCAGTCATTATGTAGGCTTATGAATATGATTTTATTTGATGAGTTTAATTTGTGTTTTACATAAATTAAAGTGCTTCATTTCTACGAGCCTTATTTTTTAGTGGGATACAAATACTGGAAAACTAACTCTGTCATATTTTTTTCTGTCCTGACCCCATTTATTTTTGGTAACGTATTTTCTTCCACCTACACATTTCTATTCTCTCTTGTAGCCATAACATCTTTTGCACAATTCATCCAAGATTCATCCACCTCAATAGCCAGACGAATTTACCCTAAATTTCTAAGAATTTGAAGTTGAGTATTTGGCAAACTCCACTTAAGCCTAAACACCTCATTAAAGTATTGCTTGAAACGTTCTTAACTCAATATTCTAAATTCTGGAACAAGCTATGAATGTGACTTGGTTACCTTTTCCTATGTTACCTAAAAGGCGACTAACTCTAAAATTGGCACAGCATAAGGAAATGCAGCAGTAGTAAGCGACGCTGATGTATCAAAGTATCAACCGGAAAACTCCGAAGAAGGCAGATTCTATTTCCGGATCCGTACAACGTCTGAGGGATGCGACGCTGGAAGCACGAACAGGATATAGAGGGTATCCATAAATTATTAAAAATGTAAATTGGAAATGTCTGTGAGCTTCAAGAAATTGTATGCAAAAAGCTAGCAAACTGTCTCGGACTGTGTCATCAACATAGCAGAGCTTTTTGCAGAATTAATTAATTAAGAACCGAATTGATCATTTTTTTCAGCTTCAGCATTACATTTTATAAATTATATCAATTTACAATAACTTTACTAACTTCACCGCCCTCGGACGAAACGCCATATCTTCCCGGTTTATGCAAACTGATCATTAAGCGATTCCGTAATAAAATCCGCCATCAAAAAAGATCGCAAAGCAGTAAAAGATTTTATTGATAGCCCCACATTTTCACTCCCACGGTACCATAAACCAAAGCAAATACCTGTCTAATAAGAAGCATAAACAGTTTTTTTTCATCCCGAGTGGCACCTACTAACAGTACTCAACACCCACTTATATTGACTCTGATATAGTCAGCAGCAGTCCCTTAACCATCCAAAAATCGTACTGAATTTTTATCTTTGTTGCCTTCAGATTAAGGGTGAAAGTTGCGTGAATGTTTGAAAGAAATAAGATCAATTTGTGTGGTTGTCCGTCAGGGGTCTCCTCTGGACACTTGACACAGCCTCGCTAACGAACTGATGATGACGCTTTACGACTAACAACTTTGAGGGGATAACCAGCGCTTTGAGTGAGCTTGAAGAATTTACTAATGCGACGAAAGCAAAAGTGCAGCACAAAGTGGTTGCTTTTAAAGAAAAGCACAGCTGTAAGTGGAATACAGAAAGCAATAGCAGAAGATTTGAAAGTTGAAGTAATCTTAGAACAAAAGTCGGAGCAATCTGAATATAAGATTGCATTGAGCTCGACAGGTGGTTGCAGATGTAACCAAACAAGCAGTAACGAGATTGAGGGCTGGAGATTTCAGGGTAAGCTAGCTATATGAGCTATTGAAGCTAAGGGCCGCACAGCATACGGTACGTCTGAACGGTAAAACGTTCATATATCTTAAACAGCAAGCAACATAGGAGGTAGTAGAAATATTGTGACACACATGTATGAGTACGTTGACTATTGCAATAGTGCATAAGCAGGTAATGATACTTAATATAATGGGTGCTTATAAACTGTTCAATCAATTCTAATGAGCATTTCACAATAGTCTTAAATGTCGCTGCTAATGCAAGAGATTGCACGTGATATTGACTTGCGCATCTAATTTAACAAAGACGTCAATGTTAAAGAAATTCCTATGCAAATTCTATTTTATTCTACAACAAGTAAGAAAATGTTTATGAGTACGCTAAAGAACCGTGGTGCTCAAACATCGCCCATAATTTTCGAAGAAAGAACAAAAAAAAAAACTTAATCTCGTCTTTATTACATGACTTGAAGATAACACGTAATCCTGGCACGAAAGAATGTTGAAAATTCTTCGTGGAACACGCCCGTTGCATCGCGCAAGTAAAACATGCAATGAAAAAGAAAAAGTAAAGGCAAAGGCATGTGCGTACAGCCGGTTATAAAAATAAAGTTATTATGCCAGTGATATTGAAGCGATGGGAAACGGGATCGGGGCGTCAGTTCGGGCGGTGTTACAAGTAATAAGCAACCGTTTTCCGAACATGAACACAATTTAATAGCATCAAATAATACTGGTGTGAAAATTGCACAGGAGATTAAAATAATGGTCACAATAGTTGCGGTTATGGTAACCGTAACGATTCTTTCAAACATCCTTTGATACTTGTTGATTAATTTGAGCATAAAAAATTTCAGTGAAATGAGTACGAAAATCATATTGATGGAAAGTTGTTTCCAATTAATACTAACAAAATTCAACAACATAGAATAACAAAAAACAACACAAGGGAATAATTCTAAAAGCCCTCACAAGTAAACATACGAAGTAAAAACCGGTACACTAAATCAAAATACTGCATGTTTGCTCGTCGGCTTCTTTCCAAGAGCAATGCAGTCGGCAAAGAACGCGACATTAAGCCAATGTTTGCGAGTAACTACGATAAGATAAAAATCCGCAATGCTCGACGTCAAGCTGTATGACATATGGGCGACTAAAAATAAGCTTATCGGACAATAAGAGAGTGCGCTGATACTGAGGACGAAGTTGTAAAATGTAATGATATTGTTCGAGCACATAATGTAGTGGAATTAAATATTCAAGTTACTGAATAGGAAATTTATTTGACATGACGTGACGCAGGACTTCTAAGCAGTCGGCCATGTAGCGGAGAATGTAGTGCAGATAGACCACTAGAAATGGATTATGAAACCAAAATATTTACAAAAACTAGTTGAGAGCCAGCACTTATTGGAAGTCGAAGTTTTATACATATAAAGACAGCCTGTCACCACTTTCAAGCGTTCCAGTGTTAGCTGAGATCTGTGTAGTGTGTATTTCGCCAGATTCAGAAAGATATAACAGGAATCAACTCTTCCAAAGGTTTCCAGCAAAGCGATCACTCTGACGATATATAAAATAAGAAGTGGAGTAGCATTACTATACACATACATACATGCAAGGTAAACAATAGTTTCTTAGCAATGTTTACGCATTCCAACACCTCAAAAGGGTTTGGTATTTTTACACCTAACTTGTCGCCAGCACAAGGTTTCTTTGTAAATTGAAGCTCCTTTTTATACTTGTTCGCTTCAGATAAACCCGCCGATGTAGATGTAGTGGAATGCGAATTCTTTGATTTTGGTTACGCAATAACAAAGAATCTGGTAGGACGACTTCGCAAAGGTGCGAATGAAGAAGAATTATTGTATATCGGAACCAAGGAATAATTTTACCAGTTAAGAAAACTAAGGACTTGAAGGAATATTTGATCCACTCTTTACATAAAATAAAACTAGGGACGATGGTGAAATATATGACACTCTATTAAATATGGGTAGTAATGACAATTTAGTACACATAAATCAAACGTCTGAAACCCTCATATACCAAAACGATGAGGTAAAATATTTGATCGGTCTCAATTTTATGGGAGCTGTGCTAAACGTCTCACAGATTTACGATGCGACGACAACGGTAGTAATTTTGATCTTTGGCAACCGATGAAAATGATACTTCAATTTTAGTACTTGTTGTGTTGAGAGAATCTACATTATCACTTCAATAACGAAATATGAATAGGTACCCATTTTATAGGTAGGAAACACATAAGCAGCTTGCCTCGTTTTTAAGGACCTAGAACGTGACAAAGCATTTTACAACATGTTTAGCCTATTTTTTACTCGGCTACAGTGATTTTCCATCAACATTTTTTTAGTGATCCAGTAGCGTTATTTGTATTCCAGTTCTTGATCTGTTTTTCTGAAATGAGGACACAAAGACACAAACTAGTTAACATTGATTGCCACCAAAACCATTTTCTCAGTTTCAACTTCTCGCATCCGTTCTCATAAAATATGATTGAGTGACTACTAATCATTTTCTCTCTTGCAAGCCGACTGTCAAAATCACAAACTTTTTTGTGGCGTTAAGAATTTCTGCAACAACGAGTTGGATATGTTCCAATAAACTTCATAATGCCATTGCATTTTGTAATGGACGCATCGAGATTTGGGGCCAATAAATACATATGCTGTGCTCCAGTTAGATTCCACTGTTCTGAATATCTGAACAATTACAGATAGAACTGGTTTGTTTGAGTTGAGATTTATTGGAACACTTAACCCGATTTTAAGCTAATTTAAATAACACTGTTGATTGGGGATTAGATGGAGTACATCAGCTGATCAACATCCCGGGGTTGTGCTAGATAGAACAGAAACTGATGAAAAATTAAATTCTAATATCGGTTGGCGGAGGAGGACACTGCAATCACGGCTAAAATATTGAAATGTTATTGCTGCAAAAACTTGCGCTGCAACCGCAAAACTTCATTTGTTAAAACATGAAGCTTTATTTCCATGAAAGATGTTATATAAAACGAAGCTAACACATGTAATAAAGTGAAGAAACCCTTGCAGAGGCACAACAATGTAACATAAAGAACTCCAATTGGCACTCAACTTGCCAACTTAATGTAGCGAGAATTCGGAACATTTCCCACTATACTAAACTACGAGAGCGTCAAAAAGTATATTTAATCCGGCCACGTTTCCAGAGAAAATTTCCATAATTGCGACCGCTTGAAAAGCAACAAGCTAGTGCCGTACATAATAAGGGTTCACTTTGACCCCAAACTGGCCGTGCCCTGCACAAATATGGACAATGGAGATTCTATCTTGTGTTTCGCACGGTCGAGTATCAAGCACGGATTTACAGCTGCAATTTGAGGAGTCCTCTCAAATTGGACATGTTGCTAGAAGATTTGTTTTGAAATCGTTTGTTAACAACATTCAATTGCATGTGAAAATTATTCGCGCATAGATATCGAAAATTATGAGAATATATTTAGCAAACGCGTGAAGGTTGTTCATGAATGTGTAGATTGTATTATTGATCGGAGAAAATGGATTCACGAACTCTTAATACAATCGGCTTAATTAAGTAATTGGGGTTATGCGGATCCCATGTAGCGAATTTGCCTCGAGCGGTTAGATTTTCAATGTATGATAGCAAACTTTTACGAAAATCGAGGGCTATTTTTGGGAACACTGTGAAGTAATTCAGCTCACGGCTATGGGTAGACACGTTTCGGATGTTTGAACTGCGCAGTCGTGACGGACGTCTTGACAGATACTTTGCGTCTATCGGCGCACAGCCATTGTTTTCGTTAGCTTTTAACACTTATCGTTGAATTTTTATAGTTGTATTTTGACGGCAGTGGCACGATAGTGTTATCTTGGTACTTTTTTTAGCATTACTGCGAACTCGATACAAACTGACACATTTGAACAAGTTTTCTCTGATGTTTTCATTTGAGTGGTACTGGCAGATTTATTGTACTTTAGCAGAGATTTCTCGAAAAATATAATGTGAGTGAGTCATAGTTTTAACACGAACGCGAAGGTTATAATTTAAGTGGTGGTCTTGAAGACACTTATGCACGTTCGTTACAGGCATGTCAGCTCCATATAAGGAGGAAGATGGACTCCCGATTTGCACGCCTGGATCGTTACCATATATTACCGGACTGATAGGTTCCTATGGAAGCTATTTGCATTCGTGAACTTTTTTAATTCTAAACTTAGAAACGTTGGAAGTTAGTGAGCAAAATGTTGATCTGTCGCGCGGCATTGATGAAACATGAGGTTACGCATCGGGCTTTATTTAAATGGGATGGAAAGGAATACATATATTGAATCTCCAGCTTGTCTTATTTTGGACAGATCTTAATTGCAATAAACACATTTCTGAACCGAACCCTGTTTTTCTGAAAATACCATCACTTTGGAGGATAATTTAGTTTTGATATTTCCAATTTATAAACATGCATAAGAAAAATAAAACAATTAACATTTTGAGCACGCTAATCTTGTTATAACAAACTACAAACACGAATCGATTAGAGTAAACTCATAGACGTTTTCAATGTTATTGAATGCAATGAACTGCATCAAGATCCCAAATTCGAATTGAATCGCCCACACGATGTATCATCGAGTCAGATGTTTGAAGAAAAAAATAAAATTTAACAATAAGAACATTTTCCAAGAAGAATTCATTAGCATTTCCAGAAAATTTGCAAGGTTACATTTACTGTATGTATAAGTTTAGCATAAAAGCGGTAAGGATAAGTTCTCTGTATTGCTAAGCAAACACAAACCAAAGTTACCTAAATCGATTGCAAAATGCAATTCACGGTACGCTAAAAATAAAAAAAATAAGGGAACGAACTTAGAACATTATCGATGAACAGGATCACGAGTAGTATGAAATAACAGGAAAAGTCCATAAGCAAAGCTACATTTGGAAGTTAGTTTACAAGTTGCCTTCCGCATCGGACACCAACTACGTCGGTACGAGTAACGGACGGCGATGGACGATAAGCCTCCCCTCGCAAATTGCGAGAGAGCGCATTTTTCAAAACCACACCAAGGTGCCACGTTGAGAAATTAGTTTGAACCCCCCGGGGATTAATCTTGGAAAGAATCCTTGCGGTAGAAGGAATCGACCTAATATTTTGAATGAAATTGGTTTAGGCATCGTAAAGTGTTTGTTCTTGATGGATGACGAAGAACTTCGAGAGTAAACAACAATTAATGAAGAAGAACTTGAGCGATTGAAAGAAGTTGTTTCAAAGAGCTCTTTATCATCTAGATGCGAATTTATTCTAATAGAAAATCAGTACAGTAAATCAAATATTAATTATGTTATGGAAGAAATATCTGTAGCGGATCTAAAGAATTTGGATATTGTGTTGTAATATTTTGCAACATTTCTCTCTGAGACGCTGATTATATTATCGTAATAAGAAATGTAAATATTTAAAAGAATGAAGAAATGATAAAAGACCCGCTGACAAAATACTTGACAAGGACAATGTTACATTAATTTGTAAAAATATTTTAAAATGAGAGGTAACGTTAAGTCGATCAGGGAGATTAACACGATTTTCGTTACTTTTAAATTAATTTTCATCGAAATCACAGCTCACGTTCAAAACATAAAAAAACGACCAATTTACGCATTGGAGAACATGTATACACCGCACTGTGTGATTGTGATTAGTGAATGGTATACAATTTATTTTACTGCACATTTTAATATAAACATAAGTTTTACCACAAGCTGGCAATCATATAAGAGAGAAATATATAAGACTGGTCAACAACTCCGAAATAGAATTTCTTCCCGCTTTTATTTTGAGTGGTACGAGTACCTTCCGCCGATTATAAAGGCGATACGAATGCGTTGGGCGCGACACACATCTATTTATGGCCAGCTAAAAATAATGATGGACGGCTTAGCGCCGTCGTGAATGCAGTTTTTATGCACCGTGCTAAACGAGAAAACCATCGTGTGCATTTTACTACGTACCCTTTACAGCTTTGTAGTTGTGCCGAATACTTTCAGAGGGATCATCGGCTACTGTCTATTTTCTTTGATGTTCTTCTTCGGGTGTTTTTTTTATCTTTTTCATCGAGACCTATTAAAACTTTGAACGCTAAAAAATCTTAGCGCGTTGTCTAGTTTTTACCGACTTCACAAAAAGGAGGAGGTACTATGTTCGGATGTTTGTATGTTTTCTTCTTTTTTTTTTTTTCTATGTTTGTTCATCGAATACTCCGCCAATTGTCGACGGATTTTCAAAATTCTCTTTTTGTTCGAAAGTAGATAGTTCTGAGGTGGTCCCACTGTCACCAAGTTAGGATCTGATGATGGGATCTTAGAGAAATCGAGGGCAAACCTCAAATTTTATAGGCTTACTCATTATTTTTCGCATAATTATATTATAAAGTATCTTTGTGTATTTTCGTATGGTTGTCACCATCTCAGGTAGCTGGGCTGATGATGGAAGGTACAACTCCTTAACAGTAGGTAAGAAGTTACTCGAACAGGCAAGGATTGTTTTTATAGGGCATTTGCCACATTTGGTCTCATGATCATCAAGTCATAACCTGATGCTGCAGAGTACCTAACTCCTCGACAGCTAACAGCAGATATATCGTGTTTAGGGTCATTGAAAAGGGCTCGATGTGTGGGTAAACGTACTGTTAATGAGGAACACCGAAGTACATAGAGACCTGATGCTGAAGCCAGGAGCATCATAAAAAGTACAAACCTTGAAATTACAGCACCATAGTCGTGTTTGGGCTCATTTTAAACAGGACTAAATTTTAAGTGTGACATAAGTCTGGCCTGATGCTGCAGCCTGGATTATCAGCATCTAGTCTAAAAACTAATAAATACTTCTTACAGTGAGCTTCTTTTGCGAATTTTCTTCTGTATAATTATTAACCGACTTCAAAAAGGAGGTTGTTAGGTATGGGGTACCACTAAAAAGTGAAAAATAAAAAACTTTTTACAAAAAAATAAAACCGACTTCCAAAAAAAAAAACACTACAAAGTAAAAAATTACTTTAATTTCGGCAGTCGGTGTTTTTGTTAGTTTCTTCGTATTTTGACACCGAGTTCCGAAATTAAAGTTATTTTTTACTTAGTAGTGTTTTTTTTTTGGAAGTCGGTTGTATTTTTTTGTAAAGTTTTTTTTGTGTCTGCTATTTGACCATCGGATATTGTAGCTGTCAGACCTTTCTGAAAACCTTTAGACAAAAATTTGTCTTACGAGGTTATCACAAAGATGAAAGAAAATTTACAGAAACAGCTAAAATTTGCAATCTAGGGATGTCCCTAGATTGCAAATTTTAGCTGTTTCTGTAAATTTTCTTTTCTTAATACTCCTTTCGAAACCACACTCTACTGAAGGCCGTACAAGAAGTAAACGGCACACATAGCACACGTTCTTTATTCTACAAAATGGTATTTAAAAATTTGCAATGCTGCTTTAGTGTGACCTAGAAATCACACATTCGACACAACGCTCGAATTTGTGGTTCGTGATCGAAGACTTAATTAACTTGATCATTGGGGTTTCATCACAGTTATACTATTTGGTAGTGTGGTAGGGTTCGTTTGGATACACAGATAAGCGCTCAGGACTTGATTTTCTGATAGGTAATGACTAGGATAATTTTATCCATTAGTGGCATGACGGAATTTTGTCTATTCATTAACGGCGTCTTTAAAGGCAAACTAATAGTCGAATAGTGATCTAGATGCTTACAGTTCATCAAATTTATCGTTGAACTTTCGACAAATTTTTACAGTTTGACCTTCATGTGGAGTCATAGGAACAAAATATGCAAAAGATAATTCGATACATAATTGAAGTGAAGCTTTAATGGGACGATATCTCGATGCATCTCGTTATGCAAGTCTCGTGCACCGTTACATAAAAGAGAAAGAACTATAAATATATTGCCTTGTGAGTTTATTGCATCGGCGATAGTGTTTCTAAATATTACGCCAGCCCCCGCATTGGGGCGTGTCGTGACATGTTTAATATTAATAGTCATTACTGAAATAAGCTTAAGATCTACTTCATCACTCAACACGCTCTCTTGATAAATAATGAAACTATTATTCTAAAGCCTGTCTACTGAGCAATGCAAGCCAATGCATAACTTCTGAAAGCCAACTAAATATATTAGATAATTGCGAACTAACCCTCGTTTCTAATAGGGAAAACTGTTATAGAAGTTAGTCTAATGCAGCAACTCAATTTTGCAATGGCGATGCCAAATATTTCAAACCTCTAGATGTGATCCTTTCTGTTAGCTTAGTTGACAATTGACAGGTATCCATCACAACATTCACAACAAGTCTCAAGTCATGTCATCTAGTCTTTTGCCAAACTCAGTAGATCGAGCAAAAAAAAAAATGAAGGCCTTCTAAAATAATCAGTTTGTTAAAAACCTGCTCACACAACAATCTTGGCAATTTTAGTAAAGACAAAACAGAACAATTTTAGTAAGAACGAGGTAAAATAAACCGTATTGGAGAATCGTTCTCATTCAGATCCCGTTGTACAATCACAATTCAGGTGGCACGCGACCCGCTGTCAATAGACACGCATTCCGTCTTAAGAGGGAAGCGTGTGCGCATCGTACGTAATCCATTCGTCTTACTGGGAAACTGCGGCTGTAGACTAGTCGAGCTCGCAGTTGCGTTCGGGGTTTATAATTATGATGAGAAGGAGATTTTCTTTAAAAATAGTGTAGTGAGAAAAGGTGCTGATGATTGAGATGACAACGAACGAATGTATGAAAGAAGATATATATTGCGCCGACCAGGACAGCAGGATGATGAATTTTGGTGTGTTTTGTTGTACCGAAATCGTATCTAAGATAGAAGATATTACTTACGAATATTACATCAAACAGAGAGTCGAAAAAGTTAAAGTTACATTGGCTTGGCTCAGTACAGATTAGTGTACTCCTTCGTAATTCACGGCAAGTATTTCCTCTCACACATTCTAAACACACAAACAAGGCTTAGAGACAGATATGTGTTTGTTGTTTATTCAGAACAAGTGCTTAAGCCTAGATGCTGAGATTGAATTAAACAAATCGTTTGTCTAGACAAGGAATGCCTTCTTTAATGACATCTTGACGAAAGCCATACATATCTTCACACAAGTATGTAGGTACATGGACATATTTATTTGTATAGAGGTATGGATTTCCTGTTTCACATGTAAACAGCAATTCTAAGGTTCAATAGAACGTTTAAACTATTATGTAAAGTTCATAAGTGACAATCGGAATTCAGACTATTCGAGCAACCGCTAGATTTCACCTATCTCTTTCACTTCAAGGTGATCGAGATGGAGAGAAAGAGATGCAGCTATCGACTGAGACTCGGTGAGATATTGATGGCGTTAAACGTAAAATGTGAGAAGTGAAATTATTGGCTCTAATACCGATACACTCGACAGAGAAATGGTTTAACATTTTTCCGGTTGCGTAAACATGATGGTGAGGCAGTTAAAATAAGGATGTTATGTTGATAGAAGTCACCAGTCAAAATACATTCAAGTCTCAATGATAGGCGAAGACATTATGTAAAATAAGTTTGTAGTTAGACAGTAAACGAGAAGCCAGGACAAGGTGGTTTTACAACAAAATTAAACAATACTTTTGAAACTGTTAATCCAAATGAAGCTGTTTAAGTATTAAAAAAAATGGAAACCCAAATGTTCTTATGTTAGCGCAATCAGGAATTTAACGCTCTCATATTAAAACCTTTATTGGATATGAAAGCAATTGACAGAGTGGTAGCTGTGAAATAACTTACTTTTATGGTTATTTTAAACCACAAGATATTGCACTTTTACAATCTATAATTCTTTCATCGCACGCGAGTGGTGTGGATCAAAATTAAATTTCTAGTATGCGACAGAGATAGTGCAGACACACTTCTTTTCACCACATGTAATGAAATAGTCCCTCCGACGCTGAAATAGATGGCCGACTTTCAGCTGAAAACCAGAATACTTGTAAATTTCGCGATAAGTACTCAATACAAATATCGCTAGGTTACTTTCAATATTAAAAAAAAGTGTTAGCGTTCTGAATTACAGTTTAATGATGCGCAACGACAATTAGTCGAGTTATTTATGACGTGTCGTATTAACGCAAGCCGCGTCGAGAAACGCAAAGCGCAATCGTCCAAACGACACAAATGCAGCGTCCGTTAGTGGCATCGAGTCGCAAGCGCACATCCGCGGCTAATTTCAGTAGGAACGGTAACACGACAGTTTAATAGAGAACGTGCGGTAACACTAACTGTCCCGGAATCTGTACCAAGGCCGACCGTTTCAAGATAAACGTCGATATACGCGTAGACTTATGCTCGGAACAGATGGCAAGATGTGTGGGTGCTGAAAGTATCAATGTCGCATTGAATTTGGCAAAACATGTGGAATCAGAAGTAAGCCAGTTACCCTAAAGCGCCTACAAACACTCTTGATGCTGAATTAATGCCGTAAATGAATGAGAACTATCGTACTGTTAAAACATATCACAAAGCATTTCCGCATAATGAGCTTGTAAACATAAATCGGGATGTTTAAAACATTGTTGACCATTGTAATGTTTTTAATAACAGGGCATCGTGGGCGGGACTGCGACAAAATATGTGGCCTTTGTGCATAACTTTACATCTGCCTCATGACGAAGTAATCAAAATGAAGTGAGCTTGATTAAAACGTAGATACGGTATGGGAACAAAAATCAGTTTCTCATGAGAGCATTCCAACACGAACATAGAAAGCGAACAAACACACCTTAATGATCTAAACACAATTTTTGGCAACAATATAGTCACGAAAAGTGTCATGACATTTTGAATCATTAAGCATGTCAGCTGGGTCTAAAAGTACATTTTCGAAAGTGGGTTAACAATGACAAATAGATGACAGGGGATTCTTAAGATGTTTTTAAATGTCTGGTTAAAATAAAACTGTTACATACATTTTTGTTTAAGTGGGCGTGAATGTATTGACTTAGATTCAGACAAATTTTATGTTTATAGAGACGGACTGAATAGCAGAAATCTAAAACCAAACGCTGATCTAGAATACCAAGCGAATGGTTTGTAAAAAGATTTACAGGACCTGAATGTAATTTCAGCTGCAGCCGGCGCCGATGGAAAGCAAACAAATGGTTCCGATGATAAAACTGAAAAGCACTGTAATCTGCATATTCTTTAATCATTACTTAACAGACGAAGCAGTCAGGTTTTGTTCCAACATATCGATTATTGAAGCATTCGATGACATCACTAGTTTTAGAACCGTTTCTATCATTCAATATTAAGCCTTCAAACATAACGTCAGTTGTTTCAAACTAGACGATTTCCTATTGTAAATATTATCATGTTGTTTATTGAGACCCCCGTCGCATTGTATACAATACCCGCAAACAATATCTGTATTGACTGATTTGAGAATGCTCTCTTGGCTTAGTATAGAATTATTAATGTCGACTAAGTGCCTATTCATAGAAATGCACAGATTGATTCGTTGCATAAGTATTCTTAGGTAAAAACGAAACTTTTTTGTTTATGTAATGAGTTTAATCAATAGTTTACTTGTTGCTCGCCGTGGGAGATATCATGATTCACAATTTCAGATATTGACTGTTCCGTGACATTACAATATTTCTTTCGAGTTATCATTGTTTGAGCATTCTCTGCGTTTGTTACTATTATTTCATCGTCATCTGTCGGAAGACGTCCATAAATTTCCTTATATTACATGTTTAACAACGTTCTCATCGGCGCCGATACAAAATGTTCTTATTTTATGGTTGTCTCAGTAGTTTGATTCCTCGAGTGTGCGTTTACAAGCAAGCGAAATGATAGTTTCGTCATTCTTGATGGTTATAGCGGATATCTGGGTTTACGTAAAGTGACTGCCATCTTACGTCCGCATGCCTTAAAGAAACCAGTAAGTTATCAACCGGTCTGAAAATATAACGAATCAATCAAATGTCATTTATTTTAAATAACAATTTACAATCCCCAAAATAAAATGCACGTCACCGAGGCCGCTTCCTTGTGTTTAGCGGATTCTGCTACAGTTCTCACATAGGCATTTACATGAGCGGTACGTAATAAGGTGATGATATGTTCATGTCTAAGATTCACGAAATAAAAAAATGAATTTGTAAAGCGCGCAAATCCTCAAAACGAAGGCTCGTTCACCCGATAAAAGTTAGATCGAACGAACGAAAGTTAATTGTACTCTACTACGTGAAGTGGATTATTCTATGAACGCGGAGGATTTTACACGTCACACTACTGTTGATTGTTAAAATTGTAACTACAATTTTGTAACAAACTTGTTGATGGGACACAAACTGAGCTTTTTAATTCTATTTTATATACTTTCACGCAAGAACACATACCGAATCATACTGCAGTAAATAAGTGCATTTCTGTACCAAGCCCCATTTCGTGAGTGAAGGATTTATAAATGGACTTGCATTCAATCCAACTGAATGAACTATAAATATATGTAGCTACAACAATGAATGACTCGACTGCAGTGACAAACATAAGAACGAAGAAATTGCACACAAACTGCACGTTGAATTTCAAATCTCCAGTGCGAAATTAGCTAGAACAGTTAGGAGATGCTTGTACCAAAATAAATAGGATCAAGTGCCAACTGAATATCACACGTAATCTAAATACCGGAGGGCTTATGTTATAAATACGGTGCCACATAACCAGGCATGCAGGCGTGTGAAGTGGAACGAATTGAGCTGATGCGTCAGAGGCTCCGCGCCCAGGACTCTCGTCCTTCGCCTGTTAATAGTCGGTTATAATTAGATACGTTTTGTCTTGCTGGAATGCGTAAAGACACTTATCTTGGTTATGGGAGCGTGACAGCGCAAGAGAAAAATGTGCGGTTAGCAATCCTTAATTGGGTTTTTATAAGATTTGAGCAATGGCAAATAGCAGTTAGTTAGAAAACGAAGTTCTTGGTCAGAACAACAAACGAGCAGAATTCATCAATTCAATCATGCACAATTATTAAAATAAGGCTATCTACATTATATGGAGAACATAATATATAATTTTCACTCACTGACACCTGCAACTCTGAAGTATGAACAGGACTTACCTGAAAGAAAAAAATAATAATTTATACTTCGTTAACAAAGCAGTATCGGGCTTTTGCACCCTCAGCTAACGAAAAATTCAATGGAAAAGTTGTTTGAACAACATTCGCAAAACGACGTTCATCTGAAATGGCTTTTTAGCCCAGAACAATAACTTGATAGAACAATAGCACCTGACCTAACAACGTATGAATAAAAAGCACCACTCGATGGCTCGATCCTTTTTGCAATTGAAGCAAAAACTCCACGAAGGGCCAATCGTGGCGTGGACCGAAGTATTCCGAAGTACTCCGAACTGGGACAGTACGTGGGCAATGCTGGCAAGGTGCTGTTGATGCAACTTCCTTTGCGCCTACTTGACGAAAGAATACTTCGGAAACTGTTGTAACTCTTTTGATCGTTATTTGTGCAGGTATGTGGGAAGATATGTGTAGGATTGATAAATCGCTTACAAGAATTGGTCAAAAAAGAATTAATTTACGGTTCAACAGTAGGATGACCCTTTGTTTGTGTCTTTATTATGCCCACAGAGTATGTAACAGTCTACCTGCAACCGTTAAGCAATCCGTGTTCTTTGGTAATCGGAGAATGAAGATGTCAAATGAAACCTATTACTACTGAAGAAACGTGATTCACCCGTTGTTTACAAACAACATAAATATACTTCTACTGCAATGGACCTACTTTGCGGCATACAGTATCGCCTTAGAGATAGTCAATAACATTTATTATCCTAAAACACTAAGTTCGCAAAATTGGAGGCAATCCGAAGAACTTTTTCTTCAAAGACAGATACAATTCTAGCGAGTCACTTAACAACGAGGAAGTGAATACGGAAGATCATTTATAAAAACACTATCTTCGTCTTTACAGGAAAGTTAATAACGCTCTTCGTATCGACGTGTGCGATTTTACTTTCAACACATGCAATTACAGAGTAATTGAATCTCGGCAATGCTTTTTCTCGTTACAAACGATCAATAGAGCATTTCATTAAAGTTCCTCGAGGCGGATTAACATTGATACGCGATGAAATTCGAGACGGCTCGTTACGTCAGGACATGCAACTGTTTGACTTACATGGAGCAATCATTTTCTTTGTTTGCTTGTTTAGGAGAGGATCTTACGAATTCGTTAGACGTCGTGAGTCGAAAGAATTCGGTTCTTCCGCAAATAGTTTCGTAATGTTTCAAGGAAAGGAAAAGGAGGAAACATTCAAATCGATACGTATTGAATTCGTACGCAAATAGGAGCGAGTTTTATTGAAGTGAAGTAATCCTTTTTTATCAAGAATGGCGGTAATGTTATGTAGAAACGATAGCCGTTGACATGGCACATTAAGAATTAGATCACGGTTTATTCACACAAGTTAAAAACCTTAAAGCTGCTAGTAATTTTGTTTAAGACACCATAGCCATCTAAGTGGATAATAGTCATAATTTTCGCAATGCATTTGTACAGGCTAAGATGAATTAAATAAATATTTAATATCTTGAAAATTATTTGCTTGAGAGTCTCAAAAAATACTAACAAAGAAATTGTCCAACATCATTTCAGTGCATTACATCCAGTTTTCTCACAGGTATTACCGAAGAACCGAGATAAACGAAATGCTCTAATGATCCGTGTGATTTTTCTCAAGAAATGAGGAGCAACTCGGTGAAGTAATAAATAGCATACAGCCTATCTTGATTTTTATACTGAAAAATTATACGCTTATGAAAAGTTGTTGGGAAGTATATTATGTAGATTATATTTTTTCAATAAGGCATGGTAAATATGATCTCGATGTTATCAAGATGCCAGCAACGATTTTGCATAGACATGAAATATCTTCAAACAGTGTATAAACTGTTATGAAATTTACATCATCATTAAGCTGCTATCGCACCACTTCCTGGTAAATATTAAAATTAGTATCTAATGTTAGTATTCCAATGATTTTTCCCAAAAAAAAAAAATCTATAACGCTGCTAGACGTGAAGCAGCCGAATCCATTTTTTCAACATCAAACACTTCGAAGAAAAACTTTATTGCTTTACTAAATAAACGATTGGCCTATTTCGATAGACCTAAGTAAATAGCGTCTGGATTATTTTCTAGACGTAACGTAATGTCAGTCCTTGTTTTTGGCAACATTACTTGACTCCTACGATGTTTACTTCGGAGCCACTTCTCGTTTTCGTTAAAAGTCTTCGATACCTTTACATGTTATTTCAGTTCTATTTTTGTAAACTAATTTCGCAGTGTCCAACCTTGAACGAGAATCGAATCAATAAGTTTACCGTTTTCATTGAACTTCGGTACTTTTGACGGCAGTATTTTACGCAATTAATGAGCTGAAAGAATGTTTGCGCTACAAAGTAACTGAGCACGTCAATATATACTTAAGGTTTATCGGTAAACAGGTCTGCTTATATCACCGCTTCAACTCCTTTATTCGATGTAACAGCCACGTTCATTTTGCTTTTAAAACCATCAGTGTTTTATTTTATTTTTGGTAACATTCATGATATATTTTATTGTATTCAAGATTCAAAGCATTTATTTCAAATAAACCATTTACAGGCACTTTTGCAATGTCAAGGTCAGTCAGTCATAAAACATGAAGATATTTGCACGTTCCAAAGCGTAGATCTCTATGGAGAATAAGAAACTCCACGGACACTCTTAATCATGTGATGTTTTACAAAAATCTTAGTTACATGTACTTGTTTCTTCTACATTTGAGGAAAATGCAAAATAAAACTTATTACAAGAACTTAAAATATAAAGATCTAAGCCAGTGGTGGTTAAGAGATGACCAGTCTCAACTGACGGCGCCCGTTCACGAACCTGACGCAGGTATCGGCACCATTCAACTCAACCATTTTGAAGGGAATCGAATGATTCAACACAAGCGCCGCCATCAGCGAAACATTTGAGTGAGCATGACATGCTCTCAATCACCATGCTCGTTCATGTCAAACAAGTAAAATTATACTTCTACATTACATAAAAATATGGTGTGGTATTATCAAGATGGCTGTTCTAGAATCTATTTGAATCGATTGAAAAGTAAGGCTGTTAAACGAACTTGAATAAGAGTTATTAAAGATTTCTAATCACGCAGTCATATTTTCTAATAGCAATTATTATAAAGGTAAATGTGCATGTAAACGGAAAAGTAACGTCATGATCCCAACAGTAAATGATAATTAGGTATTCAAAAAATCTAGGATATTATGCTTCAGGTAATAATTACGCTATCAATAAGGATAATTCAAATAATTATAATCATCGGGCTGTTCTCCATGATTCGCTTAGAAATCACGAAGGCATGCATAGAGGTAAATTTACATTTAAACAAGCACCTCGTCGATTTGAGGAGTGGTGACATCATCAATCTCAGTGTTTGAGATCAACAACGCCTACTGTTGAAACAAGGGGTTCTGTTTTTGGGTTGAATAAAGAGAAAGGTCTAGAATTTCAGCAGATAAAATGGATGATTAATAATCAGATAACGCTAAGTTCAAGTAAGACAAGTTTTATAGTTGACTTTCTGTTCGAATTTCAATAAAAGATACCCTTGAATCGACTTTCACAACGCCTTAACGAGTCAAAATTCCATTTCTACAAATAGTACGAGCAGATGTCTTGAAAATATTTACCAAAAACTCAGTAAGATCAGCTCATCTAACAAGACCAGAATACATGTAAGACATTGCGATAGTGTTATTGCAGTGATATAACTGTCTCCTGAGATAAACGCGAGCATTTCACACGATTATCTGGCACGCCGAGGTAATTATGAAATAATACAATGTAGGACGACGAATTATTATGTGAGATATATTTAGAACTTAGAATATCAACAACAGACAAAAGTGCCATCTGGATGTCATCCGAAATGGTATTACCATTATAATAAATTGCTTAATTGGTCTAGCAGCTATTGTTATAAATTAATATGTTTGGCATCCTGGATTCATCATTCATTTGGGGATTTGGTAGTACGCCGTGCCTATGTCTACGCAAATAAATTAGAGACTCAAAGATGAAAAACTGAAAGTAACTTTTGAATCATTAGAATAAGTAAAAACATTCTGGTTAACAATCTAAAGCGAAAATTACGACCTTTACCCGGCACGGCCGAATGGTGTCAATGCTCTCTATGCAGTTGGAGGTCTGCCCAACTTTACGAGGGAAATTAGCGTGAAGATATGTCCGAATACCCCACGTCGTCTCACGTCTATGTTTCAAATGAAACGTTGATATTGCAAACGAGAGGCAGGTGCGCAAGTGCATTAATTTTCGTTAACATCTGCCACTGAATTAGATGCTCTATATTTATTTGAGAACTTTCCAGGTGCATTTGGTAAGAATTAGAATAAAATGTGGATTGAAAACTCGCCATATACATTTTGATTTTTCGGCAGGTGGTCGTTAGAAGGAACGATACGAATTGGATTAATGTAGTATAGAGGTATAAACAGTTTTATGTGCATATGAGTATTCTCTGATGATCTTTTCGAAAACAAATTGCAAAGTGCATGGTACGCTTAAGAAAAAACCTTTAATTAAGTATGTATAGATGCAATCCGCCACTGAAATGTTTAGACATTAAGTCAGATGACGTTAGTGTTACGTTTGAGTTTACTGCTATTTGTCAACTTACCAAGGAATTTACAAACGCTTCGACAGCGAGAGTTTCTATAAGGAAGGTATTTTAATTAAACACAAACAACTCAACCTACTATCCGCTTAAATATAAGTAAATAGACGTAAGAAAGTAGTAAAAGCCATAACAGAAAATAAACTTACATAGCTTGAAAGATACGTAAATACTTCTGATAAAGCATTTAATTAGAAGGAATCTGGACCGGATTAAAATAGAAAGTTGACTTAAGGTCAAAATAATATTTTACATTGACTAGTCAATGTTATCAAAAACAAAAGAAAGTAATTAACATATCTGAGAATCAAAAATAGATTATCAGATATATCCCGTGGAAAACCCGAATGATAACGTCATGAAGTAATGAAAACAATATGATGAACTGTTACGACAGCCGATAACGAAACCCATTAATAAAACCATAATATCCGAACATCAATTGATAATGTTTCTAGTGCAGTATACATTGAGGATTTCGAATTGGAAGCCACAATGATTTGCGGAACAAAACAATCGATGTATTAGAAACAATTTCGGATAGTCAGTAGAATTGTTTTGATAGTCGGCGGGTAATAAAAAGTAGTAGAAAGTGCCAGAGAAGTCATCGGCACTTGGTGTTGGGCCAAACTGTGGCAAGGTCATTGGCTGTTTGATAATAGACATTATGAAGTAATAGATTGTTTGTTTACTTTTATTTAGTGCTGCACTATTGATCAGCTTTACTTGCTTGCTCCGTAAACTAACAACAAGGACTAGTAAAGTTTTGAATATTACCTGTATATTAATCAACCTTGTGGAAGAATTGTGGCTTAAACTTGAATTGGAGCGATATATCCAGTGCTTTATTAGAATTTCATCATTTAATGCCACTGGGAATAAAACAAGAAATACGCCCAGACGAAATAACTCGCTTTATCTCAATAAATAACAAGTAACGATACGGCTTTCAAGTGTCTTCGAAGATCGTCTGGGTGGCATGCCAAAACAGCCACATTCAAGTCTCAAGGAATTCACATTTTCATCGAGCTATTATGATTTCGAACCTTGGTTGGCAAGAAAGGATGCTTTGTTTTTCTACAATGCATCGGCAAACATATCCTGATAAAATGTTCTCCTTTTAGAATAATTCATGGTTATTTCACAAGCAAAATTAACTTAGTTTCCTGCGTTACGAACGATAGATCGAATTACACCATTTTGTCGATAAAAACATGATAATTGCATGAATCCGCCTTTGTTTTGTTCCGTGATTTGTTCACTTTAATTTTTTAAAACGTCTCTTCCGTCAGTGTTATTATAAAATGATTTATGGAACATCAATCAATTTTGAGTTGATTGCAGTGATGTGAATGAAAAATTGGAATCTGTGTTTGTAGGTTTATGTTGACAATATTTTTTACGATTCTTTCTACTACGATTTTCACCAACCACTGCGGCACCCTCCATGAATTTTCTAGAATATAATTTGTAATGTTTTTTTTTTGTGTTTAACCAAAACTACGCAGAGAGACACACGTTGCAGTAGGTGCAATTCTCAACATATAATGTATTTTATTATGAATACAAAGAACATTTTTGCTAACACTACTTGAACAAAAACTGTAATTTTGGATTTGCTTTGACAAAGTTCCATACCATTCTGATTGCGCGCGGATTATACCTTTACATATAACCAACTACATCAAGTCTATCTAGCACCAAGATCTCAAATTGCTACATTCACTTGTTTACGTGCCATTTGAATTGCATACGAGTACCTACACGCAACGTACATTCGCATACCGATATCGATACAGATAAGTTAAAGTGTTCGTTACAGATTCCATTGCCTTTGCGATTAGTTCCACACTGCGGACTCGTGGACACTGCGACGATGGCTAATGTGGTTATATCTGCTTGTTTTGCGTTCATTACCCCCTTTGCATTGAAGTTCTAGCAGAAGCAAGATCTTATAGCCCAATGCACCTGAAGATATTGATTTGTGTTGCCTACTTGAACAATCTATTCTTCAGGAGTATAATAGAGTGGTGTATTAAAGAACAGAAGTGATTATCGTACTCGTATCAATTGAAGTCACGTTCTATTGTTATAATGTAAGAAGAGTGTCAGTGTGACAAGTGACACTTATTAGAACCTCAATTTCTAATTCATTCGAGTACAAGTTATCATTGTAGTAGTAAGTGATTCTGGTTTTCAACGCCAGCTATTTCTTTTAAGCTGATAATAAAAATTTGCGGTTATTTCAAAGAGCTGTTGAATTCAGCATTAGCTTGATTAAGAACGACTAAGAAGAAATTATGATATTCGTGCAGGGCACAATTAAATTGAATATATGAATAGACACGCAGGTGAAACAAAATTTTTGGATTCGGGTTATGAACATGAAAGAAAATGTTCAACACAGATTTTTTAAATGGGATATTGGTAAACAAAGAAGCTGACATACCGTGGTTCGCCAGTCGAAAGGAAAGGAACAAAATGTTGCCGAAGGCACAATAAAGAGAAGTACAAACAATGAAAACAAAGAAATTATAAAGTCATGCTGTGTTTTACTAATTTAAATGGTATAAATTCAACTACGTAATATATGAAAGTTATTGTGTACTGTAATGAGGAAATCAACTGAGCATAAATAATGTTCATCTTACGAACTATGTATTGTATAATGTCATCGGATCTACGATATTTGTGTGAAAATATTGTTCGGTACAGCTTCTGTATCCTGATATCAATCTCTTTGATCCTGAAAGGTTTGTCGGATATATTTGCTTCATCGAGGCAACAAGCCACTTGAGTAACATATCTCTTTTGATCATAGTGATATATTTTTCTGGCGAATGTTGGTGGCAAGTCACAGTTACTTTCTTTTCTATACTTTTCATGGCCACGTACCATATTATAATTGACGTAAGCAATTAAAACTTGCCAGATCAAAGTCACTGTTGCGATAGTGAAATGCTTATTTAAATCATGATCTTTTCAATTGGTCGACATAATACTTTCACGTTTATGTAATCACGCGCCTCTTGGCTCGCCCATCCGTCATACTGCTTGCTTGTTATCTTGATCTAAACTATGAAAGTGAAATATCTCCTCTTCTTTGTAAGCCGGAGATAAGAGGCCCCTGGCGCAATGAGCTCGCGTTTTCACGTTTTTCTCTTTGATATTTTAATATCCATAACGCTTCGTGCGAAGGTTATTGTTATCAGGAACGCAATAATAATTGTGTGTACAGAATAACAAAACATTATTACAGTACATCGCACTTGACATTGTAGAAATCAAGAAATAAAGGGCTTCCTCAATAAAATATGATCGAGCATGCGGACAGTGAAAGATCACAATTTGCAAGACCTCGGAAGTCAAGAAGTGGACGTGCTTTGAAAACATGAATCACAGACAGAAGACTAATGTAGGAGCTATCAATATGGAACCATCGCGAAATTGTGCGTTTAACCTTGCTAGGGGACAAATCTTAAAACAGTATACAGAATATTTGTATGCAGGAAAACAACAACATAAAACACCGGAAATAGATTCAATGGCAGATATTCGCCATCGTTCAGAGCTTAGGGAGCGATCATCCAAATCCAATGCGTACTTCGAGCAAAGCGATGTCTTGTCAATGGAACCATATCCAATAAAACGATACAGAATCTTTTTCAATCGGATTACACGGTATTGTGAAGCCTTAGTAGTGCTTGCGACTGGGTCAAAGGCATAGGATTTATCATGTTGAACTTGTCGGCAACAAAACGTGATTTATCTATTTTGAAAATCCTTGGCTCCTGTTAGTGTAAAAATATTCTCAAGTTACACATTTATCAAAATTATTTGATGCATTATCTAATTGTAAATCAATGAAGTCGAACAGTTTTATTAAAATTTTCTACATAAAAGTCAACTATATTCAAAACTGTGCGTGTCATATCAACTTCCTCGTACATTTTTTAGGCTAACATTTCTAATTGGCATTGCAAAACGTCCATTGCCAATTGTCAGTCATGAAAAAATTATGAGTCTTTTAACATTTATGCCTTCGGTTAACGTGCATAATAAATCGGTAATATATCTTTACATGGCGGTTTTGGGTACAATCGATTTAATTCATTGGCCGTTGTTTTTATCTAATCTGTCTGTTCACGACTTTGCTTTTCTATATCTTTAGTTATCTTGGCTACGGTAAATCTGAGGCACGCTGGGTCTAGTATTTTATGTATTAACAAGTATAACGTTAGACATTTTGAAGGCTGAAAGGAATGCGAAAGGTCACGGTCTATACATTATGTTTCAGCGTTTTTGTAAGCTAAAGCCCATTGAAGCAGCTTTTCTTTTTGAAGCAAATTTATATTGCAGAAAATGTTTGCCCGGTAGAAATTCTAATGGCAGTAATAGCAAGGTAAATATAGTTCCAAAATAATAAATTCCATTGTATATCTACGTGCGCATCACTCTAAACTACTGGACGATTTTTATGGGACTTTCACTGAGCACTTTGAGGTTATCGTGATCGAAGAGAATGAAATAATTGTTTGAGCAATATTAAGAGCAGCCAAAAAAAGAAATTGACGAAACACAGACAAGAGAACAATAGGTTGATGAGGGTTTGCATATTATTGCAGCAACAGACTCTGATGTCGGCATTGGACCAAAAGTTAATTTCATTGATCAATTTATTCAAAACAAAACTATAACATTGATATGTCCTTAGGGTCACTTAAAACGAAGTAAAGACTGTTGTCAATTAACTTGCAGTGTCGTAAATTAGCGTCATTGTCTTTATAAATACGTCGGCGTCGCTTCCATACGTCGACTGAATGGCGCCTGGTGACGTTTTTAATGTTTACTAACGATAGATTCGGTTGTTATGATTAATTAATGTCACTATTGTTTATTCGTGCTTCGATGGGCACGAAGTATCTGTCCCGGTTGTCGTGCGAATATCAATCGTCGTCACAGGCCGTCCTAAGTCCAATGATACTGGTTGAGTTGAAGGCCAAGCGGTTATCAGTGCTTTTATTTTTAGCATCACTTGGTTTAAACGAGAACCGAGTTAACTTGGGAAAACCCTCGAAGGATCATGAATGCGGTTCATCTTATTGCAAACGTCTTGTTGTTTGTTAGTAAATCAAGGAAAGTCTTTGTTTATGCGTAATTCGGAAAATCTTTTAGCGTCATTAGCTAGTCATATGCGTTACTCATTGCAGTGATGGACGACAAATAACTTCACGTTATTATCTACTTATGTTAATACAGCAATTGCAATTTCCTCTGCCTTGTTTAACTTTATGTTTGTCAATCGATTGGTAGATTCTGCTTGCCTTGTAGTGACTGGAATTCTTATTTGACGACACGGTTGGCGCAGTGGTTGAGCGATTGACTGCTGCGCAGCATGTCGCGGGTTCGATTCCCACACGGAACAAATATTTGTAAGACCTACATGTATTTGTTCTGAGTCTGGGTGTTTTTCTATCTATATTAAGTATGTATTTACAAAAAAAAAAAATGTATATAAGTAGTTTATCAGCCATATCGTTACCATAACACAAGCATTAGGTTGCTTAGCTTGGGACTATATGGCGTTGTGTGAAATGTCCAAGGATATCTATCTATCTATACTTATAATAAATCTGTAGAGAGGTCAATTCTGTACATGAAATATATTTCCAAAATAACTATCAGGGGGTGATTAGGGATCGATACTGATGCCAAAAATGCAATGAGTAAAATTTTTGTCTGTCTGTCTGTCTGTCTGTCTGTATAACCGTTATAGAAACAAAAACTACTCGACGGATTTTAACGAAACTTGGTATAATTATTTTTCATACTCCTGAGCTGGTTATAGTATACTTTTCATCACGCTACAATCAATAGAAAAAATGAAAAAAAAAAAAAATGAAAATGTGAAAGTTTGGTTGTTTGTTACTCAATCACGCCAGAACGGCTTAACGGATCTTAATGAAATTTAGAACAAATATAGATTATAGTCTGGAATAGCACATAAGCTACTTTTAATCCCGGGAACATGTTCCCTAGGGAGCACGCGGGCGAAGCCGCTGGCAGAAGCTAGTTATATTATATTATATTATTATTATATATTTGTAAAAAAAAAAACAAGTGTTAATTTTGATGAAATTGCATTTAAATCGCTAATATTGCATGCTAGTGTAACTACGAGTCCTTGTTTGCGTCGTTTAACGAATTGTTAACATTATTGGTTTTTAAACTTGTACTTCAGAGCACCGTGCTAACGGCAATCCTGAAACCAACTCCTATATAAACAATAGCATGTTTATGTTGCCATTAGCCTAGCCTTTTCCTCACTCTACTAGGATCGGCATCCGACTACAGTCCGACCTTGACTACAGTATACAAAATATCTAATTTACGACGTCTCACAACAATAACTTCGTTCCGAAGACCAAATAATTAAGTTTCAATGTTAGCAACATGGATATCTGTATGTATTTTTCTATCGATGTTTAAACCCAGTCCCGTAGGTACTTGGTAGGCACCTCGCACCAGATTAGGCCTTTTCAAAGCCACGGTTGGTAGCCGCTCAATGTCAATCGCTACTTCCCGACAATACTGTGGCATGAGTCACGCTATGATCAACTTTAGTTGATAGATGGAATGAGATCTTTTATTTTGACTGATACGGCTTGAGTGGCTTGGCTCCTCTGTTTGGTTTATCTTATTGATAAGAAAGAAATGGTGCAATGTTTTCTTGGTTATCTTGTTTCAAAGTGAAATGCTCTTCAGCAACATCTTAACTATTTTTATAACACCGTACCGGTTTGGAACGCTGTTTTGCATCGAAAACAACTGCAGAAAATGCTAAAATAGTTCTGAAACACGTGAAGGTTATACTGTTTACTGGGTTTGCCCTTCATAACGATTTTGTTATGGTTAGAGAATAAATATTTTAGAGTCATACCGATTATTCGCTAATTCATACGCTAGTGTTTAATATGATTACAGATAGCAACAGGCCTGCCTATAATTTTTAACAATTTCAAGACCGTTATCTGTAACTAATTCTATGGCATTATCAATATCAAGCGCAGTCAGAAGTTATACACAAATGTTTGTACTGTCAATTTTTAAAATGCTTGTGTATCATATTAGGTCATAGAACAAATCTGCTAATGTATTGATTTTTAATACTAAGGGGCATCGCACGTTGATTCAACTGCAATGTGATTTAAGTATTCATTTGAATAAGAGTCACTTTCGTCGTTTCGTCATTCGTTTGTGCACATATTTATATCTACTTTCGTGCCACATATTTTCATGGTTCACTGTGCCCCTATCCTAATATACGCTGTCAGTTCAGTGCGCTAATATGTTGATGGATTGGTCTGACGTGCTTCCTAAAGAATTGCCATATCTAAAAAATATACACCGTAATATTTCGCTAATAGCGTAACCTCCATTGTATGTTCATATTTTTTAAGCGAGGAATGGTTTTTATTACGCCTTCCTGAGCTAATTAAATTAGGGCTTAGTTCAGTTAATAAGTGGGTAATGCCTGTGAAACCTGCTACGAACTTTTCTCTGTTCAAAGAGAGACTGGGGGAAAGAATGTTAGTAAAATCCATATTACAATCTCGAATGATCTGAAACGAGCAAAGCGGTAAAATCATAAAATGTCAACGACTTCCGATCTTGAATCCGCAAATAAAAAGGTCCCGACGAAAATATATTGGCTTTTATTCCTTGCAGAAATTACACGTCTCAGATCATAACTCACCTTTTGAGTGAAAAAAGGTAGACAGAAATGAGAAATGTGATTAACTACTAGACACTAGTTAGTAATTAACTCTCAAAGTGGACCTAGTAGAGGTCGATGATAATAAAGAGAAGCTAACATAAAACCTATTCTGAAAGTGTAAATAGGTCTACACAGTGGCTTTTGACAACACGGTTGGTGCAGTGGTTGAGCGCTGCGAGTCGCGGGTTTGATTCTCGCACGGAACAAATATTTGTATAGCCTTCAGATAGTTGTTCCGGGTCTGGCTGTTTGTGTATGTTTGTAAACGCACCCATGATACATGAGAAATTCCTAGTGTGGGACAACGTTTAAAACAAAAAAAAAAAAACTTCTAGCCAGAGGATGACAGTACCAAATAATAGATACATGCCAAAACAGTAATTTTACGATAAAGTCTCTAGTCTCTACCCAGTTACCAACAGATACAAAACCGATTATTGACATGGAACGTCAAACACCAGATACCCTGATTCCCCAAGATCACAACAGCAATATAGCAACTTTTTCGCCCGACTTTAAATAATTTGAGTAATAAAATCAGCCGTGCGAATCCTCTGAGTTTAATGGACTGTGGTTGCAATCGTAATTGATATACTACACTATAAAAATTCAATTTTGTCTTTCATTATGAACATTCATGCGGTCGGGGCAGCCGAAAAGAAATTTTCTTTACGATTCGTTTCCACTTTAGTGATTTTTATTCTTTACTTTTGAAATCTGAGTTTAGATTTCGGCACGAGTAACTGCATGTAGCATGTAGGTTTTCAACTTGATTTAAGTTTTCTTAGGTTGTTCTTCGGAAGAGTTCTGGAACAATTCTTGTATAAGGATCTACTTTAGCATGCGTTTATTTGCTGAAAGCTTTTTATTGGTTTCTCCTTAAGCTTCGGCAGCCTCAGTTCTATTGCTGCCGCCTGTTGCTTTTAGCAATAAAATGTCTGATTTAAAACGACTTCATTCACAGTTTCCACAATCTTCTTCGCATTCTTGCTCGTTTAAACGATTCGATTGATAAAAATTCTTTAGCCTGCGTATCGGCATTGAAATTGAATTACTCACGTTAAAATTCACAAATGGGTGTAAAGTATACAAGCTTGTTTGATTGTGAATTCAGGTCGTGGAATCAACAAGTTACAGTATTGTGCTATCTAACTATATCATTTGCAATTTTGCATTGTCTATCTTCCGTTGACGCAGTTGCGTTTAGCGTGACAAAGATTTTGGGAATGCATCATAATTGTAAATTCCATCGTTTTATCTTTTACACAAACGTTGATTTTAAGTTCAAGAATTTATTAGCAAGTCACTATGACTATCCAAAAAAATATTATCTCTATCAAATTTTCTCTAGTGTTAGTTTAGCGATTATTGGCATAATATCTCCATAAAAATGTTCGCTTACATATTATTTACATCATGTTAACGATATCACTGTGATAAGTGACAGTAAACAAGTGCATGGCTTTCTCGTTATCAGGTTGTGATAAAGAGACTCTTGTCTCGGTTGCGAAACTGTACAGAATATACTGGCTCGTGCTCGTAAGGACTTCTTCCGATCCGATTCTGAGAAAGCGCGCTTCCAGAAAAATAAATCCAAGGTTTCAAAGAAAATCGGATGTAGATAGTGCCGTAGTGCGCGCACGTAATACAAATTGTGTAACGATGCGAGTTTTCATCCAGGGTCTAGAATCAGATGCAATGCGTTAACGTATTTGTGATGTCAGTTACTTTGTGGTCTTGGCTGTTAGTATCAATATTGAGGGAGTAACACAATATATCAATGCTTTTAATCAAAATATTGGTGGAGTATCTTAGGTTATTGTTGACACACCTGCAACGTTTGCAAGCGGTAACTTATCAAAATGAATAGACAGTGGAGAACTGTGTCAGTATTTTCTCAGGTGTGTAGATGAACGATGGCGTTATGCAGGCAACTGATATATATGAATAATAGAGCACTAATGGAACTGTAGAACAACATAGTTATTTCGGACTTTCGGATTAAAACGTCAAGGATCCCAAATGCGCAGGTTACTTTACTACGAACCCAAAGATACACAAGGTAACAAGGACAATACGGTGAGTTGGGTGGCCTTAAACCTCTTTATTGCCAAACTTACATCATCAATTTTCCAAGACGAATTATGAAGGTACCTGGAACCCTGAAACTCATTGTCTTCGTATATTAACGTAGGCATTAATGTTTCGAAAGATACTTTTGATCCTAATTCAATTACTTCAACAAAAGCTGGCATCAAATCTAATTTGGAGTAAAATCCTCTTAGAATTTATATGATCACTCTATTGTAAGCGTCTCTAAAAGGTTTTTAATGAATTTCGGAGCTTGTAAAAAAGGAGCCTTAAATCTGGGTTAGGATCTGCGTAAAACGGATCTTAGTAGATACATCCATTATTAATTAAGGCTTTTCAACGTAGTACATTCTTTATTTTCTTTGTAACGTTGATTTAACATGACAGCTGTCTTATACGTACTTATTTTTTTTATAAATAAAACTTTGCCTCGCACTAGGAATTTCTCCTGTATCGTGGGTGCGTTTACAAACGTACAAAGTCACGTACACTAACAGCCAGACCCGGAACAACTATCTGTAGGCCATACTAATATTTGTTCCGTGCTGGAATCGAACCCACGACACGCGGCGCAGCAGCCGATCGCTCAACCATTGCGCCAACCGTGCCGCCTAAACTCTCTCTTTATTAAGATTCATCTTCATTTTAGGCTTCAGACAACTGGGGTCAATTCTACACGTGTCTAAGCTCAAAGCTTATGTAAAATTGAGATTCTGTTTTCCTAAGAGAACCATGTAGCCTGTTTTATGTAGCACGCCTTCGGGGATTTACGTTCTCGTGGAGTTTCAAGTAAATCTGCGAAGTCTTTGAATATTTCAAATGTCTTCAAAGCTGTTATTCTAACTTCATGTGAGATGATGAAAATTCAATGAAAGCGTCGCTTTATACAGGGCGTATTTGACATCGTAACGCAAACTTCGGGAAAAGGCTACATCTCATGCCACTAACCAAATTGTGGAAGTCATTAATCTCGCTAATGAACGGTTACAGAAATTGTCATTTTCGAGCGCGCAATGTATTGTGAACAACGCGATACAAACGCGTGAGAGCGTTGCACGCAATACATACCTACTTCACGTCTTGCACACAAACGTACATGGTCTGCGACGCCGCCGCGGCGACGCGCCGCGCCGCACCGCGCGCGTATGTGTGTATGTAGGTAACTACGAACGAATCGCCACATGAAATTACTTAATCACTGAGAAATAACTACGGTGCCTACCTGCTGATGGTAGGAACATGTTTATGCAGAATGTTAGAGAAAAAAGCTGACCTTGAGCTATGTTTCTATCAGCGAAATGTGTTTGAATTTGGATTGCATCTAGGTATCGTCTAAATGGATGGCAACTAGCAAGGTCACCTTGAATGGAACACTGCATTACATCCTTCTTAAACATGCTTAAGAACTTGTTTTTGAAGAGCTTAAGAGAAAAGAAGGAGCCATAAGCTTAGTCTTTTAAAATCACGACTCCGATAAAGATTGATTACAAAAAATAAGCTTGTAAGTACATCGAGATCCGGTAACGCAGCTAGCTAATGAACTACCTAACTCTCTTTGAGTTTGAATGTACCCAAATACCTACGAATATCACCCTTCGACGACGGCAATAATATCACATAAAATAATTTTAATCACTCAAAAATACCTACCTACTAACATGATTATGCAGAAGTTAAGGAGACTTGCTTAGTCTCTTATAATCACGAACACGACTCCGATAAGGATTGATAACAAAGCCGGCGATGTGCGAGTTAGACTCTCACACAAAGGGTTCCGTACCATAACCATAAACAAAAAACACGTTTCTTGTATGCGAGCTTTCCAATGGAGCTCTCTGTAAATTTTATTTTTTATTTGTTAGAAATACCATGCCTGAGATACAGCCCACTAACAGACAGACGGACCGGCCGCGGCGGCCGAACAGCAGAGGCTTAGTAATAAGGTTCCATTGGTTACCTACTCTTCGGGTACGGAATCCTAAAAAGAAGCTTGCAGTAGGTATTAACGAGTAACTACCTAGAACTCACCTTAGGCTCGCTCACCCCTAATCAGATAGGGTTCGAAGAATCGAAGTGGCCGGCGCCAGCACTGAGCGCGGCGCAGAGTTTCAGCGTGGACACGGGGCAGAAACGTTGGGTCCTGACGCTGAGGCCTGAGCACACTCCTCACACAGCGACGCAAACACATTCACTATGCAATTCCGCTTCTCGGCTGCGGAATCGCACTCTGCTGACACAAACACCTTGTCCTTGACATAACCCCAAAGAAAAAAACCTAATGGGGTCAAGTCTGGTGAGCGAGCTGGCCATGGCTCCCGGCCGAATCTCCCAATCCACCGATTCCCGAATGATTCGGTACCTAAGGCAGCGTCACATCATCAGCATGTTACCGTATTCTTGGGCACTGAAGTTCTCATTAAGTCCAGATGACATTTTTCAATGAAACACAAAGACACACAAAAACACGCAAGTTCACAGAAAGAAACCAAAATTTGTCTTCTCTAACGTTTCGAAAACCGATTTTTGCAAAAAAAAATGCACTCGTTCGCGATCAGCGTCAACAAGGAACTGACAAAAATCCATCATTATTTCATTAAAAATGTTCTTTCGATCTATCCTTTGAGGTCGCCGACAGATACCTACATTGGACCTACAGTGCCAGGGCCGGGCTTGCGATGATAATAGTATGAAAATTCATTTTTTTGCTTTTAATTTATTAATGTTTTTTTATCGAATAATTTTGGTATTGTAAAACTGAACTTTTTTTTAAAACCAAACAGAAACAAATTAAGGTCATCAATCGTCATGATTAAGTTTCAACACCCGTGTTGATGCCGTATTTAAAATTCTGTCACATTAATTGTATCAAAGCGTACAATGGGTATAGCAAGATCCAATTGTAATAAGCATAACATTACTTATTTTAACTTATTTATTTATTTAACAATTTATGTACAAACATTTTATCAGAACATAAGAAGAAGGAAACAGAAAACAAAGCATTATTATGGTTTTACGCAATTATTAATAGTAAGAAAAAAAAAAGATTATTTTCTCGGTCGGATATCATCGTGACTCCACATAAACGCTTATTAAAAAGCGTTTTACCGGTTGCACCCAAATACGTCTCTGGCGTCCGTCGGTTTCGTCGGTAAAGGTCAAAGAGCGCGCGCTACGTGTTGCCGCCGCAATATGAAAATGGGTTTTATCGACACAAAACAAAGTAACCGATTTTCAACCTTAATCTATTACGTTAATGTTGGAAATCGGCTACTTCGTTTTGCTGTGATACGTTTCATTTTCTTTGGAATGCAGTCTTAGGCGGCATGCTTTTAACAAATCATACACGCGTGACACACATGCATACTTGTTAGTGTGTGGGCAGCTACTATGCATTGCGTTGACCTTTCGTTTGTACTTTAGCACAGCTGAGCTGATACCTATTTGTGGTTTTATTTACATTGCTCTTTTTAGTGAAACTAGTTAATTAATTATTTTTTTATTAAAAATCTCATTGCGTTAGGTCAGAATAACGATTATGAGTAGTCTAAAATAAAAAAAACTCTTGAAAAAACTGGAAAAATGAGAAAAAAGCCGATGAAAAATTCCAACTCTGGGGTGTCCAGAATCATGCCCTGGACCCATGGAAATCGTTTGTGCGTCGATGTCAGATACACCGTGTATTATAACTTTAGGTTTAAGCCTTTCCAAAAGCCAGACAGTTTACTCTAAATTCAATCGTTTCATAATTGAATCCATCAGTCTGTTCAAAAATAAGTAGAGTTGTTGTGACGTCTCTTAGAGATTCTAAGTTTTACTGTTAAATTAACAAAGTTACTTTAAGAATAAATAAGCATGGAATTGACTTCGAAAATACCAACAGGGTAGAAAAGGAGAAATCGTGATATTCGTTCTATCCCTTGTTGGGTGCCAATAACAAATCATACGCATTGACGCATTTCCGAACACGATACAGGCTTCGCTTGGTCAAGACTTCAAGAGCCTTTAGCAATATCGAAAAGTGATAAAACCCTATGTATCATACGTATAGGGAAGCCCATAGGACTATTAAACGGTCACTTGAGTCTACTCACTCCACAATTTGTCCTTATATCCTAATTAATTGAACTGATATGGACAAATTAATGAGCTTCGATTCATCTTTATAACACGCGCGTGCGCCGTATTTTGTCTTTTTTGTAAACAACTCCTACCATTGTAATGTATAAGCCGTCGAATTAAGTAATCGTATACACACGGGTGTCATAATTATAATAGTGAGTGCACACGATCCGAGATGTTTCACGTAGGTATGAACGTAAACAGCCTACACGCGTGAAACCGACACCCGTTGTAAAAACTCGGCCTCGATCGTGCAGTTGAGTTGGGGTCGCTAAGTTAGCGATTATGCAGGTCGAAATATATCTACAAAAAGACAAAATTATTGGAGGCCAATGACGAAATTCTTGAACTGAGAGAAAACGATTTCTAACATTAAGAAAATAACGTCGGAAATCGGTTACTGCGTTTTGTGTCGATACGTCCTTTTTTCTTATGATGGCAGTGTTCTACCCACAGAAATATAAATTTATTATATCTATGGTTCTACCACTGAGTGTCATTGGTTGCTGCTTTTCTCCAGACAAAATGCACGGCTTTTGTGGAACGGCCACAAGAGCGGAGCCGCGGGGCAAAGCTAGGTCTGTATGTCTTTGAAGCAGTTTGGGTGAATAAAAACAGGCAACAAACAGACAGCCACTAGACTAGAAATAGTGTTATAATAATGTCTGCAACAAACAGTATCTATTAGTAAAGTAATTGTTTTATGATTATTTTTAACACATTGAAATAAACATATAGAAATTATCCTGTTTATCATTTAGTTCGCGAATCGGATTCATATCAAGGAAAAATCAAACAAATAATAACAACAAGTATTGTTAGAATAATAAAGTTTATGAAATACTGAAATACTGAGCATAACAAAAAAATCTGCAAATATGAAGCAATTTAAACGCTTTACAATACTTCCTGAAAGTGTTACTTAAATGAGATTATTACATTGTTGCCAAAACTGTGTTATACAATGTTGTTATCAGGCACGTAAAAGCTAAAATCGTGAAGCAGTAATTTTGTGCAAGATACTGATGCAATATTTTGCACAAAAACTCGTCACTTCAAGATGTTACACCTTGTAAACATGACAAGAACTTGACGGACGATTTCTACAGCAAGTCGAACAGTTTTTACTGAAATATAGGTAGACTTACTGCCAGTGGCTTCGTCCGCATGACAGTCGAGTTCTATCTCAAGAGAATATAATATTCTCCCAAAATATAAAATACTTTTTAACCGACTTCCCAAAAAGGAGGAGGTTATCAATTCGGTTGTATGTTTTTATTTTTTAATGTTTGTTACCTCATAACTCCGACAATTATGAACCGATTTGAAAAAAAATTGTTTTATCTGAAAGGATATACTTGCAGATTGGTCCCATTTAAATCATATCAAAATCGATTACGAACTTTGGATTTTAAATCGAAATCGCTGGAATTTGACTATTGAGATGATTCTTTGATAATCGAAATTGCGTATTTTGCTTTTCTGCGATTTTGTAGTGGTGTTGTTAGGTGTGGGGCACCACTAAAAAGTGAAAACTTTTTTATCTCCCATTTTTGAACTATATCCTACCCGTAGGTATACCAAATTTTCGGACGGCGAGCGTTGGGTGGCTTGCTGTCCGATCAGAACCAGGGGGGCTTTTTTTTAAGGATGGGAAATCATCAAATGACTCCACCCGCTCTGGAGTGTCAGACTGTTACTGACTAAAACCCAACCGTGTTCTTCCTAATGCCCTTTGCGTTCCAGGGCCGCGGTAACTCCTTCGAACAGATTCAGCAGGCACTGGCCCTAGCAGGCTCCATCTGCTTTGCTGACAACTCTTTGAGGCGCGCGTGGAACACGGCGCGTCGTCGCCGTCGACCCGGGACGGGGCTACTCTCTAATCCCGAAGTCCGTAGTTTCGGGCTTAGTTGCGGGCGTATTCTCCTCCGTATCATCTACGGACACGATTAGTCCCGAACTCGTAGAATGAAAGACAACACGATTTTACAGTAGTTGTCAATTCTATTGTCATTCATTCTTAGAGTAGAATACGCTACTAAGCCCGAAACTAACGACTTCGGGTTTAGAGAGTAGCCCAGGGGCCCAGGGCATTAAGAGGATCACTGATAGGTTTGAGTCAGGAAGAGATTTGATGATTTCCTATCCATAAAAAAAGGCCAAGTTTCATCGAAATCCGTTCAAGACGTGAACAGAGGAATAATTCTAATAATTTTTAAACAACGTTCGCATTCGTTTGTTCGTCGCAAACTGTCAAAATCGCCTTAATTTTCATACGTTTCTGACATTTTGCCGATTGAGATGCGAACGCGAAAATTGCTTGAACATTTGTTGAATTGGCACTCAGGTTACAGGTAACAGGCAAACAGAGTTACTTTCGGATATGTAATATGGATATAGTGCGCGTCTCGTGTTTTCCAGCTGTTCAAAGCCTGTTTCTATTTCCGTCCATCACGTGTCGCATTTTCCTCAACGTGTTTACTTATCATTGATAGAAACTTATCAGACTCAAGGACAGCACACAGCTGATATAGATGGTAATAGAGTTTTTTGGATAGACTATCTATATTTTCAAAGAATAGATAGATTCAGCGGCATGTGTAGGTTTCAGAATTAGACACGGCTCATATCTTTTCGTCATACGTACAATAAAGATTGTATCGTCATTTGGAATTTGATCGTAGATTTACTGATTTTGCCCTGGTTAAGGATATACTTGTGGGTATGAAAATTTTAACGCAACAGTCTTTCATGTCATGATCATGAATTTATACGCGGACGAAGTCGCGGGCGGCCTCTAGTTGAATATAAAATAACTAATTAGTAGCGGCTGTTTAAATCTGTCCGTCAGTCGCAAATCCACTTAAAACAAATTAAAAGGGCATTGCGAAATTAATTATTAAAGAAGAACAAGCAACACTTGAAACTTTGTTAATATTCGGAGTCTAACATTTTTCTTCGGCTTTCGGCCTCTGGAGGACTTTAACGTAATTTCTAGTATGTGCTCAGTTGGATACGAGAAACGTAAATCTTTACGCATATCGATATTTAAACTTTATGAAATACTGTGGCTGAAAAATATTTGAAACAGACATAATAAGACGCAATCAAGAAGGCTGTTGGAGGCAGTAATCCGAAGGATTCACACTGCAGAAGACTAGAAAACACGTTCGGATGGTCGCGATTCAGTAACGAAACGAAGAAGAAGAAGAAGTTCGCTGAACTACAGAAGAAGTTTGATCTTATAACGAAATGTAAACACATCCCCGCTACAACTGAAGCCTCACAATACCTATATGTAATACTCGTATTATAAGTACACGCGTGTCGCTGGCGCCGTGTGGGCGACCGAGCCATCTGTCGCGTTGAGAAACTACTGCTTACCTGGCCACGAAACTAGGCGAGCTGGACCAGAGCATCGGCGACGATTTAGTTCGAGACTTTAGTGATACATACCTACTGGCATTACCGCAGTAGATTACTGTGAGAGAACGGACTACGGTACAATTGAAAATATGACCACATTGAGATGGTAGCTTTACTTAATGAAGATATAATGAATTTAATGCCGGATGCAACCAGAAATATCTAACTATTTACCTCTAGACAAGGCATGATAACATTAATAATGTCAGTGAAATAGATTATTTGAACAATGGTTGTCGGTGTTCAACCTGTTGGACCAGAAAAAAAGATTCCTAAACTTGTATCGTGGATTAAAGAATATTGACTCCAACAACCAAAATCCTATTAATATGCATGCACAATAAACAATGAAAAGATTAATAAATGTATATCAAATAATATAAATTAGTTCGGAAAAGACTAGGCAGATAATAATGCACAACATATCAATGAAAAGGCAACAGCTGATACAAACTTATCTCACATTCTAATACTGCGTGATCTTATTGAGCAGTTCCGAATTCCGCGGCAGAGAAAGTGAATATCCTTTTAAACAACAAATACGATCGGAATCTCTTCGGAATGAAAACAGACAACTCCTGAGTTTTGTAGGTCAACTGACTAGAATAAACAGGAATCTAAATGCGTGTTTATGTCGTGAGCTAGAAATACAGACAGGGCGACTATGTTTAAAATAGTAGTCTTACTTCAAGTGACTTGGGCTTCCATTGTTATCTGATTATTTTGGGAGCGTGCGATGAGTAAACAACTCGTTGGTTTGTCAACACTTACATAATAAGGCCTTGCTTACGTTTGTATTTAAGTATTTGGACTTGCCTCAAGAATTCTGCTTAGCTGTTCGTAACGTTTCGAACACCAAATCTAAATACAACAAAACTTCAATTTGAAAAATGAAATAAAAATAAATAAATAAGAGAACAAAACGATAAGGCAAGAATGCTGCTTTAAAGCTTTAAAGGAGGTTACATGGTTTTTGAAAATGAATCCATCAGTCTATTTAGTGGCAGACGACGAAACACGGTTTTTTTTTGAAGAATTGCGGGCTGCAAAACTACTCAAAGATATTGTCCAATACGATGAACAAGAACGCTAAAACATCGCAAGAGGTTTCGAAACGTGCAAAAGGATCAGACACTACGTATGTTTATTATACGAGTTGAAATAAAATATGTTGTAGTATCAGCTGTTTACCATCTGTCGCAAGATTTAAGAGCATGCTGAAGAAAACAAGTTGCTAAGGTCGTCTGCTACAACTTACAAGTTAATACTATCGCCTTCAGTATCAACTTCACATGCAACTTGTCACTGCTGTTACGAGAATTACATGGTTTTGTATCTGCGCGAGACTGTCTATCGATTTAAACGGTGAAATTATTATTGGAAAGGAGGAAAAAGTAGATTGAATGCTAATGGTAAGACTGAAACGCAAGTAGGTACAGACAAACCTTCCAAATACCTACGATACCATGTTTTTCTGGTCATCAATGCTTACCTGAAACAGAGGAAAAAAACATTTGTTAGGTATTTATTTTTGCATTTAGTGTGTATCATCAAAAGTGGGACGTTCGGGGGTGAAGATTTTTAATTTCTGATTAGTATACTTGTCGATGCTTCTCACAACAATTCGCTCGCAGCAACTATAGTTAATCCAAATAAGCACATAACATCTAATTAGGTCTTAAACACTAAAGAAAATACTACAGCTATTTCCACAACATGGCATTCCATTGACCTTGGCGCTTCATCGGTACAGCACAACGGAAGGGCAAGGCAGTGAGGTGACATTGAGAATGCGGCCACTGCTACAAAACCTAGAAAGCGGTTTAACTTCCACGGAACAAACCTGTTCGGTACAGTACCAGTGGATTTCGTTTAATTGACTTGTTAGTGATGCCATTTTTGCGGCTGTCTAATTAGAATTTATGCTTGATGCGGACATGTTATTAAGTTAAGTAATCAAGAAGATATTGAATAAATCACAGATATTTATGATATTTCTCTCGTTTTTGTGTTACCGGGGTTCATTTTTAGAATAAAGAGTGAAGGAAATTAAATATGTTTCATATATTGTGTTTCGCTTGCAGCGGAGTGGTAAGATTTGGGTTGTCGTTATCACTTATCAGGGTACAGATGAATGCACAACAGGAGCCACCTGCGCTTAGATAACAGTATCAATAGATTTTTCTGTTACATCCGCACTTGGAACGAGATGACCTATTTGTATGTCACAGACAACACAGACGGTACTTGAAATCAAAGGGAAACCAAGAATTCGAATGCAAACAAAACTTCCCACATCGCCAAAAAAGCCAAATAAAGTAAAATTCAAACTCAAAGACACACCGACTTATCCATAATCATAAGGACACTTAGTGGAATGAAATCGACACTGCTGATTATATATCATACCGGTATGTATCAAATATCAGTTTGCCCAGTATACCCTGGTACGGCATGGAGAGGCGCTGTTCGCAAAGGTAACAAGCAATAATGGTTCTTATTCAATACATTTCCATCTAGTTCCCGGTTTCACCGTCTACCAAGATATAGTGGGCGCCCTATAAAGGCTCTATCGGTACGATACGGGTGATCGCCACGCATTGGGTGGCCCGTTCCCACTGTAATATGAAATTCTTTGGATTTTTGATACACGGTATTTATTAGTCATAGTTTTCTATGTAAAATGTTCATAGATGAGACTCAGCCTGTTTGTGTGTATGTGCCATATTTAAGCATTGCATTCTTCGACATACATAGCTGACATCTGAGATGATGATCTAAAGCTAGTAAGCCTGATGACTACGATGGAATTACTTTCCACAAACAAATTTGACGACGACACTTGTGGTGCCTTTAATAAAGGTCACCAATCTAATATACACTTGTCAAAACATATACAAATAATGGTCCTCGACATACCCCATTAAAATAAAACTGAACAGCCCTTCCTAATAAAGCCATTAAAAAGAACGTCACCGCCGAAGCCCTTCGTCTAGTTTGTAGCTCAATATAGTTCCTAACGATCATTACGTATGGCACGCGACGGCGCTCCCTACACCTGCCGCGCCATATGATGCTCGGCCAAACGGCGCGCGGCGGCGGCATGGGAGTGTGTCGTGACCTCCAAATTTTTTAATTTATTATCAATGATAGGGCTTATTCGTTTACTGTTTGGCTTCTGGGTTTTTGGGATGTGGTTCTTTAGGTAGACTTTTCTATGCTCTTGGAATTATGTGATACAAGTATAATATGTTCAAATTACAGGAAAAATAAAACGGTGTCTCTACACAGCACACTTTTTCAGACAGCATCAACAAAAGTTATAATCGGTCAGGAGATGGCGCTTTTTTTTAAATAATGGGCTTGCTCTTGACCACAATCACGCCTGGAAAGCAATGTTTTTGATTTGTTTATGAACTTTTCTTACAGCATATATACAGCATGGGAGTGTGTCGTGATATCGAAATTTTTAATTATCTTTAATTTTTTTTAAATAAATTTAATTTTTTATATTTTTTTTTTTATTATATATGATATTATGGCTTATTCGTTTACTGTTTGGCTTCTGGGATTTTGAGATGAGGTTCTTTTGGAAGAATTTTCCATGCACTTGGAATTATTTTTCTGATTTGGTTTTAGACTTTACTTATGAATGACTGCCTCGTCATATGGTAAGCTGAGCCAGAACGGCGGCAGCATGGGAGTGTGTCGTGACCTCCAAACTATTTAATTTATTATGTTTGATAGGGCTTAGTCGTTCTAGGTATTTGAGATGACGAGGCAGTCGCGTTCTTGTGGAATATTTTTTCGTGTATTGTATTTCTTCAGATTATCTTTGTGTATTGATTTGATTTTTTAAATTATTTTTGCTATCGTGTCGATGGTTTATCACATTACATTGTCAGAGCCTAATAGGTATTTTATGTCATCGATAGAGGCGTTGTTAGCTTATCAAGGTAGCAGGTGTATGGACACTTGGGATACTCAATGGCAGGTATTTTTCTCATGAATGCTATAAACAATTTTGAATTAACTTGATGGGCTGACTTTAATACTGAATTTTAACTAAAGATTTCTTAGTTGATAGATGAATCGTTTCATGTAGATCAAACAACCAGTCAGAATCTATTTAATGCTGTTGAAATATTTGGAACCTACAAGACGATATAACTCTTACGAAAATACAAACCGTCACATTGACCTATTTTCCTAACTTTACTGTTACTGTTTTCGTGTTTAAAATGGCGTTTAACGTCAAAACAAGACGTTATATTCAACGTAAATTGAGAAAATGTATTTTATGTCATCCTGCGACTTTTTTAGGGTTCTATAACCTGAGGGTAATAACGTAACCCTATTACTAAACCTCCGCTATCCGTTCGTCTGTCTGACAGCGGGCTGTTTCTCAAGAACTGTAATAGGCAGACAGTTGAAATGCCGCTATGACAAAAAATAATAAAAATTAAATTTAATAAAAAATAATGGGTGCTCCTATAGTACGACTCGCACTTGACCGGCATTTCCAGAAGCTGACTCGTAGACCCGTGTATTCCCATAACAATATTGTATGTATGTTTCACTGTTGAATGTTCTCATGATGAACCCCAAACACTAAACAACGTTCGCGAATATTTACATTGGGTAATAACATAATTATCAAAACATTTAACACCTATTACACAACAGTTAATTAATCATAACACGAAACTGTGTTAGTGTGCAATTCGGGGAAATAAAACATACATAAATTGAGTGAATTGGGGGAGTGGGACGCATATTATTATGAGATCGCTCGGTCTTCCGACTAGTATGAAATGCAAATGACATATGAGAGATATATGAGCTCTGATGAATGCCATCTGTCATGCTGAGTGACCTACTGGTGTAATGATTCGGATGCTATTAGAGATCAACGCGCGGTGTCCAAAGATCAAATGGTGATATCAAAATACGCAGCCTATACATTTTTTTATTTTTCTATGACGCAGTATAAGAGATAATTTTGGCATTTGACTATGCAGTGAAAATACGCTTCTTTGCGCGAAAGAATGTTCATTTCAGCTAGGATGATCTGTTAATATAATTTTAGGATTTAAAGTAAATACGGCTATAATTACAACTGTGGTGTCTTCACAGTCGAATTTGAATAAGCAAGCTCGAAACCCACTGTGTAATTAATCTACATATATCATTAGTACCTACACAATATAGTTCATTAATAATGCAAATTACAAACAAGTACAGTCACCTTCGCGAATTACTAAACTAAAACACAAGACGGCCAGAGTTCATTAACCTCAGATTGTCTGTTGACATAATTGTACACTTGTACCCTTTTAGGAAAAGCCCCTTAACCCTATGATTCAAACTTAATCCAGATCTGGTTCAAAAATACCTACTGCTCGACAGTGTAAATAAACACAAGCTTTGACACATTCCACTGTAAAGCCACACACGGACATAAAATCCACACATAGTATACTTCATAGTATACTACCGTCCAACAGTATCGTGTGACATAACATTTATTATAAAGTATTTCGTACGGCGGAAGCCGGTTCATCGTGCGCGCGTTGTCATGAAACTAGGAAACATTGACCTCGCGGCATATTGCACTGTCTTGCAGAATAAGTGGTCGCTAAGTAGGTTTTTTAAATGTCTAGTGTTTATTTGTGTGTTAGTGTGTCTGATGTTGAGATTGACATCGATATGAGTAATCGAGAAGTGGTTTAGCAGGATTATTTTGATTGGTCGCGTAGTATACCTAATCGTTGTATTGTCATATGTTTTCGCAATAGGTGAGTTATGGGTTTTAAACTGAAACCACTTTCTATTTGAACAAATAAAATTTTATCAGGATGTTAATCAACGGAATATAATAATAAACTCTCACATAAATAATACTTTTATTCTAAAACATAACACGATCCGTCATTAAGAAATCATTATGAATAAATATCATTTGCATCGGCAAAGTGAATGTTAAATAATATACTTTTCTTCAGAAACGATCATGACTTGGATAGATTCCAAAGATTACAAAATAAAACTGTGGGAAGCGAGCAATCATAACATGAGATCGTAATTCAGATTTAATTTAACAGATCTGTATTTGTCAACTGGATATGAGTCAACTGAATGAATCACCCTGATTGCTCACTAGGATTCCCTGTGTCAATTGCGAAAACGAACCACGCGTATATTATTTTACCTCACCAAAATGCCTGTGGGCCATACTAATATTTGTCCTGATGCGGAACGGAAAACGCAAAAAAAAAAAACCGGCTTGAGCACATCACAATAGACTAGGCATACAAATTATTTAGCACTAGGTCACACATTCCAAATTTCTCGTGTTGTTAAGGATTATTAGTAAAAATATACTAACCGCCTGACAACCACATCCAAGTTTTCTCGTTCCCGTCAGCCGGACGGTAGCGACGTTCTATTTTAGCTAGATGTTAACCCACATTCGCGCCAACACTACAAATTAACTAAATCATTAGTCGTTGGAAATTTAAACAAGAATGTTACATGTTAGCTAAGCTATTGGGGACAATTGAAGACAGTGCATGTTTCGCGAATTGCGAAGCGTTTGAAATGTGTGTCGGATTTACTCACACTACTAAAGCCACTAGATTTTTTTTCTCAACTGCACTTTTTTCCAAAAATCATGAGACGTTATATTAGTGATAAATAAACGGATAACTTTTAAGTAAGAATTAAGGATGGCTTTCCACCACATTTGGTGCAAAATTTCACAAAAACCTGTCCAGTCGGTTTTTGTGAAATTTTGCATCATATACACAGACATCAACAAGCTTAATGGTAGAAATTTTACAGTGAAAATACAAGTAAAGATAAATTATTCACAATAAACCATCATATAAATAATACTTAAGAAGCCGACCGAAGCACTGCTAAATCGCGAATCTCCCTTATCTGAAAACAACGCGAGTTTGATGACTCCGCGTACATTCCCACTCTTATAAGCGCCCACTTTCATTTAGGTAATTGTACTCGAGTCTAAACAGTTAAACACCTGTCGTTTTCGCAGACTATTAGCGTTCAGCATGATATATTTGATTATTCGCGACATCAAACTCACAACACCGCCAAACATTTTTTATTTTATTGGTGGGTCGTTATTTTGTCAAATAAGTGTATTTATTTAAGGGTGCACTTCCGCGATGTACTATCAAGTCAATTTGCGTCATAAAGTATACCATAAACAAGCAGATTTGTGTATTGAAATGTCATAAATACCAGTATGGCTTACTTATATAAAATATGAGGAACTGTCGTGTTTATGAGTCGATCAATTATTTAGCTGTATAATATGAATTTCAATATGAAAGTGAGCAAGGGTTTTCCGTTGCATGATGTAAGTTGTGTTATGCATTCAGATTTTAAGCAAAATTGGGTAAATGCTGTTTAAGTATTCATTACTTGAATTAAACTATGTCAAACAGTTGTTGAGCAATTTTAATACATAATTATTTCTAAATAATTCTTATCATATGAGTTAAATATATAAGTAGTTCTCGTTGGTATTTCTGTTTTTTTTTTCGTAATTTTTTGGAATGGCTACCTTAAGTATTTAATTTATCAAGAATAAGTGCTCGTTAAAAGTTTATGCACTTTCTTTGTCAGCAAGTCTAGAGGCTTATTATATTGGTAAAAGTTTAGATATTTTTTATTTCTTTCAGACGTCATTGACGTCCACAGGTCAAATCTTATAACAATTCGTCAACAACATTCTAATTTGGCAAATCATGACCTATAAGTAAATCGAGCATATTTATTAAAACGGCAACATGAAGCAAAAAGCAATATAATCGTCGGAAATGTTGCATGCATAGCTTCACTATTAACATGATGATAAAGACAGTTACACACACACGCTACATCCAGTTCCCGTCTTGCGGAGTTTCCGAGCGTTGCGCAAGCGAGTCCCATCAGAATCTGCGCACGCGACTACAACACCGGAAATTCTTTTTTTAAACGGTATTTTTTCTTCATTTAATTCTTTGAGCGTTAAATTGGAAGCTTTCATATAGATAAATGGACTTCTTCTTTTCGTCATTGAATAAATAATTGAAATCATTTATTTGCCCATAATGCAGGTATACAGATATGACGGTTATTTTGTAAAGAGTCCCGATACATTTTGCCTTACGGCGTACAAAATTATATTCGACGTTAGTAGGTATATTTTGAGAGAATGAACGGAGCTTTTCTGATGTAGGTGTGAATAAGTGATGTGAATATGGTCAAAAAAGTGTAAGAGGGATAAAGCTATCTTTCGGCCAGTCGTAGATGTCTAAAAGGTCGACGTTAGGGTTCTAGTGATGAGGTGACACCGTGGCTTGCAGTATCATCTTCGTCATTAGGATCTTTTTTTTATGGATGTGTAATCATCAAATGACTTCTTCCGCTTTGGGCGAAGCAGAAGGGAGAGTCACTCTTACTGACTCCACCGCGACTGACTCTTACCCATCAGTGTTCCTCCCGCGGTGACTCTTTCGAACAAATTCCACAACCCTTATAATTAATCCGCAACCCTTTAATAACACAGGCCCTAGAGGGCCCCGTCTACTCTGCTGACATCTCTTTGAGGCGCACGTGGAACACAACGCGCCGTCGACCCGAGCCTGTTTCTGATCGGACAGCGAGCCACCCAACGCTCGCCGTACGCAGGCCCAACCTTTCGGTAACCGGGAATCCTAAACCTGCTACTCTCGACGGCCAGGGCGTCTTCTTCTGTTGCGGCGGCTGGGGCGTGAGTTTTCCCTCTCTCTTACGCATTCGGCCTCCTCCTTCGCTAGCATCACTGCTTCGCAGAAGGAGGTGACCGCTTCCCATGCCTCCTCGCTCCGGACCATAGATTGAATCAGGGCCGGTCGCGAGCAGCACAGTCCTTTAGTGTTTAGTGTGCTCTCCTAAAGAGTGGTTAAATTTGTGATAGCTCAGTCTCTTTGTATAAGGAAGCATTCGTAACTACTTTGGTCATGTCGTGATTCCAAAGAGTTTCATCGTGATTTTTATGAATAAGTAAAATAGGTAATTCGATTGATCTGATTCTTTTTGATCGTCTATTGTTAGTTTGCAGATAAGAAAGTGATGACTTTGGAATAGCGAATCTGAGTGTTGATAGAGCAATCGGTTTTGCTTTTCACGATGCACTCAGTCTTTTGTTGCAAATAGAGATTTTTATTGAAGTAGAAAGTGCATTGAGTATTCTATTATTTTCCGAGAAATAATAAATATTTTATTACAAAATCTATTGGTTGTTTCCTTAATTTAAGCCTGATTTTTCAACAGTCAGATAACTTTTATTCGAAGAATAAATAAGTCATATTGACATATTTTCCATACAAAAGCTGTGAAACGGCCATTTTTATTCCTCGGGTAAGAGTTATTGGACTATTGAAAAATCAGCCCTTAGTCAGATTTTTTTGTTCCGATATTCAATTTTGCACACCTGCACAGTGTGCTCCACCGTGTCCTCCTAGTTCGCCACCCCTTCGAGCTCTATTAAAACAATAATATCATTATGAAAATATGAAAACAAATAGCAAGTGTTTCCTCAATGCTCTTATCAAGTCCTTTACAAGTTTGACTTACACAAGTGGGTCGCTAAACTCAGCCGACTCGAACGCATTGCGTTTTTACACTGCCAGCCCAGTTAAAGTATACACTTTGTTAATTTCTTTCTGTGCTTACGACATCCAATACAAATACTAATATCAGCTGATTTAGAACTGGTCTTCACGGTTTCGTATTTGGAACACTAATTAACTTTTTTTTCTCTAATTTTATTTGTAGCATCACGTACGAGAACAGTCACAATTAGTGGTCATGCTGATGGGCGAAGATCGACGCAAATAGACACCGGTGCCCCACACAACACTTTAATGATAGTTTTTCCTAACAGAGCACAACAGGTTCACGTTTTTTTACATCATTCTAGTCTACACTTTCTTTCATTCAAAGCGAGAAGAATTTTTGAGCTGCAATGAATTCCAACAAATTGGCATGTAAATAACTGACGTTTTACTCGACTGAAAATTCGACGCACTAACAGTTGCAGTGATTGTTTTCAATCCGAATCCAGTGTAGCATGATAAAATAAGTACTTTGCTACTATATTTTGATAACTTTACTTCACTGCAATAATAAATGTACCATCGCTGCGAGTTGCACTTTTTTTGTTACAAATGTAGTACGTTTGTTATTTATGCGACCGTACGTGTAGAATGACGAGGAAATCGTCTGTAATTGTTACTTCGTTGATCGATTGCTAATTAACTGTTTACCGTTTTACCTTCTGGCGTGTAATATTTAATTTTGCATATATGGGTTCCGATTTTTTTGGCCCGAAGTGGGTTAGTTTTAATTAATTCTTTTTCCTTAGTAGCTCAGTAAGTCAACTTGTTTTTTTGCTAAGTGGCGATGGCACCGCACCTGACAGACAGTGGTTAGTGCGAAAGTTTATATTCAATTAAGTACACAGTTTCTATTTGATTAATCAAACAAAACCAACTCTACACAGGTGCACTAGCAAGATCTCCCAGTTCTAAATTAACTGTACAAGGAAGTAATTTTTAATGATATTTTATGTTCAGCATCTAATCGCGTGAACTGCGGCTGTAATTTAATTATATTAGAAAAAAACTTCGTTGTAAAATTGATTAATGCAATTAGGTATTGAATCTGACTTTACTTCTAATAACGTTATAAGAAACTTGTTTTAGGGTAGAATCTAAGACATGCAGTGTGACGGCTAAGACACCTGTTTACACGCACATACTAATCTATTTTGCAATATCTCGATTCTAGTTTAGATTTTTTTACGCGTTTTTGTTCACAACTAGAACTAAGCTGGCTTTAAATATTTTGCATTGGTGTTAATGTATTTGAATGTCCGTTTATTGGGCAATAAAACGCTAAGCCCACGACACGGTCCAATAATAGATATGTACCTACTAGAATTTATTTAATTTGAGTTTGTAAACAATTCCATTTAGAAGTTGTTTGTATAAGGTGTTAATAGTACAAATGATGATTTAATTACACCTAAACGGATCTAATTGTCATTAGATGTCGTTAAGTTAATACGTTTTAAGTTGAGGTCAGGATTAATCACTAATTGTCAAACTCATTGTCAGTTAATCACAATTCAAAGTCTATTTGTCACGGAATCTGAACAATAGTTTTAAACCCATCTCAGATCATTGACGCCTTGTTAAACTGCGGTGCAGAATAATTGACCAATTTACTTTTATCTATTTTGAGATATCGCTTGTCTGGCGGTTGCTAGTCTAATGGAGCCAGCCTTATATCTTGAAGATAAGACAAAGGCTATAACCTCTGACCGCTAAGGATGACTAATAAGTAAGTTATTGCGAATATTACGGTTACAATCTATGCCAGATCTCTCAGGAGAATAAAAATATTCAAGAAATGTCTCATCGGGTTAGACCCTTTTTATCCGCTCGCGTTTGGCTGGACGTAATAACGACGCATTCTTTACTCTTAGCATTTTTTTTTCTTTATTAACATGAATCTTTCCAAGCCAGATCGACGTTCAGATCTACTCAATACTAGAAGGCACTCTTCAAAATTATTTCTAAGCCAATTTCCCTGAATGTTCGCCACGCCAATCTAAACGCTCTCGTAACAAACAGTTGCATAGCGTGTCGCTAAGTTATTACACACTGCATGGGGATTCTATAGTAGAAAGCGCTCAAGTAATTGGTGATTTCAATTAACATACGGCGTTATGGCTGTGCCCGTAAATTTTATACCGACTTGCACTTTCTACGAGTTTCGAGCACGATACTTCCGAGTTGCTTTCCTTGGTCATTTTAAATTCTTGCGTTACGACCTTGCGATTACGAGTTACGACAGATGACGTTTTATTGTGGTCCTTTTCGCGTGGCACGAATTGTAATGTGTGATTCATACGTGAGCGATTAAGTTCTGGTGATTCATTAATTGATGTTATCTGTGAATATTTAACTTGCCCAGCCTTGCTGGCGTTGTTTTGTTTATGAGGACACATGTACACATGTTACGTTTTACTATAATTTAATTCACAGATCGTTAGTCAGATTTTGAGTCATCTTTCAGAGCTTTTTTATTCGAAGCTCCTAGTTAACCTAGGAGTCGAACAAGCTTTTATATTCAATCGTTTTTAATATTTATTTTTTTGAGGTGGGTTTGCTCTTGACTCTAGTTTAAGTCAGATATGACAGAGATAAAGTCTACGATGGAGCGAGCTAACCCAGAAGTAACCTGTTCACTCTAGCTTTGAAAAGATTAGGGTTGTAAGCGTTCGGAAACACAGACGCAGGCAGAGAGTTCCACTCCTTTGCTGTGCGCATTATAAAATACGTTCGGAAACGCTTAGTGCGAATTGGTGGAATAGTAACAAGGTAGAGATAGAGATGGTAAGTTGTAGTGTATCTGAATGTCCGATGGTAGAAGCGGGCTGGTGTGATGAGGTCGTGGAGTTCTTGGGCACACTCTCCCTTTACTGTAGATAAAATGGCCTTTTATAAACTGCATGGCAGTGTAGGGGTTATAATTATAAAGCGTTTATTAGATCAGAAAAAATAGAACAAAGCTATACCATATGAGGTCACAGAATCCTCTACTGACCGCAATATTATACTAACCCCAAAGCACAGATAAATATTATTATCGAAGAGAATTCCTTTATAATTACAGCATTACACGTGACGATTGAAAAAAAAAATAGACCAATTCGTGACAAACGAAGAAATAGCGTATCTACGAGTATTTCGACCAATTAGAGGTAATAATATATGCAAAGTTAAGCAAGCCGATGTCCAATGTATTGGGAAAACGATATTACTAATTGTAATGAGTTTTTTTCTAGAAGATGAAGTGTTTATCGTTAGTTAATTTTGGCAGTTTACATTGGATTTAATGGAAATTAGATGCTTATTCGATTTTGATGTTAATTTTTGTTGCATTCTTCTTCGTGCATGCTGTTAGACGGTACATGGGTATGGAAGAGGCTTTTTTTTAAGGATGGGAATCATCAAATGACTCCTCCCGCTCTGGGCAAAGCAGGAGGGAGTGGTGTCTGACTGTTACTGACTAAAACTCATCCGTGTTCCTCCTAATGCCCTTTGCGTTCCAGGGCCGCGGTGACTCTTTCGATCAAATTCCGCAGCTCCGGATGGAAGAGGCTTAAGAGTTAAGGTTTAGCAAAAAAGGAGAGTGGATTGCGTTCCTGACACCTTTTCGTTAACATGTAGCAACAGCTAAATAAGAGGAAAATAATACGAGATAGGTCAAGAACATAAGTCATAATTATTATGTAATCGTTTTTTTTAGGGAAGGTAAATCATCAAATGACTTCTCCCGCTTTGGGAGGAGCGGGAGGGAGTGTCAGACTTTTACTGACTAAAACCCATCCGTGTTCCTTCATTGCCCTTTGTGTTCCGTAGCCGCGGTATCTCCTTCGAATAGTCCCGCAACTCCGGCAGGCATTATTATGTAATCCTAATCTATACTAATATTAAAAAGCAGAAGATTTTGTTTGTTTGTTTGTTTGTTTGGTTGAACGCGCTAATCTCAGGAACTACTGGTCCGATTTGAAAAATTCTTTCAGTATTAGATAGCCCATTTATCGAGGAAGGCTATAGGCTATATATCATCACGCTAAGACCAATAGGAGCGGAGCAGTAATGAAAAAAATTTCGCAGACGACGTTGCACGGGTCAGCTAGACTAGCTGACCCGTGCAACGTCGTCTGCGTAACATTTTTCATTACTGCTCCGCTTCTATTGGTCTTAGCGTGATGTTATATAGCCTTCCTCGATAAATGGGCTATCTAAAACTGAAAGAATTTTTCAAATCGGACCAGTAGTTCCTGAGATTAGCGCGTTCAACCAAACAAACAAACAAACTCTTCTGCTTTATAATATTAGTATATAAAAATATAAAATATTCTTTACTGAGTGACTGACAAACAACGCACAGCCGAAAGTACTGGTCGTAGACAGCTGACATTTGGCATGTAGTTTCCTTGAGAAGTGTATTAGGGGAGCACTAAGAGAGAATTTCACGAAATTCCCACGGGAACGGGAATAAACGGGATATAATATGCGCGTACGTAGTCGCTGGAAAAAGCTAGTCACGAGTATATTACAGCTGCAGTTTACACAGATGGCTATAAGTCATCCCTACCTTGTTGCTATTCCACCAACTCGCACTAAGCGCTTCCAAGCGTCTGCCATAATGCGCACAGCAAAGGAGTGGAATTCTCTGCCTGCGTCTATGTTTCCGAACGCTTACAATACAACCCTAATCTTTTCAAAGTTAGAGTGAACAGGGTACTTCTGGGTAAGCTCGCTCCATCGTAGACTTTGTCTCTGTCATCTTTGACCAAGACTAGAGTCAAGAGCAAAACCATATCTAGTAAAAAAAAGATATCCATATCAGAAAAAATATGAAACTAGCTTAGTGAAGAATATTGACATTATGAATGTTTATGACAACAGCGATTAATGTAAATCTGTGTCCACTCATTTATTATTTACAAATCAAATTTAGTTTGCAAATAGGTTACACGTCAATATTTTGTTGGCATAATTCTCATCTAGATGAGGCCGCTGTTTCCCAGCTGACTAGAAACACCGGAACAAACTCAGAGGTCATAGTCTCTTTTAAAGACCATACAATGGTCAATAACATAATATGAAAACCATGTAGGTTCAAGAGAAAACTTTATTTATTTAAACTTTATGTACAATAGCGGTGCAGGGCGGATTTAATTCAACAAGGCATTCTCTACCAGTCAACCTTTGGGTTAAAAAGACAGCTCTGTGGTAGGTGTACAACAAATTAACTAGATTTAAACTAGTACCTATTTTGTTACGGAAAGAATGTTCAACTGTTTTTGCTTTATTGGTTAGAAAACAAGCTAACACATACCAAAGAAAGTAAATTCAAATGACTTATTCAAGGTACTAAAGAAAGAGCTTAATCATCAAGTAAAAGTATAGAGTACTTACTGTTTTCTTTAATTGCATTAAGGCAATCAAAACATACGCACTTTCGATTTTTTTTTTTTCATTTAACAAATTTACTTCTTGCACTCTATCAATCTCTTGGTGAAGGGCCGTTACGTTACCTAACACTACCCACACATTTAAAGTCTTACTTAAATTGTTATAACTTTAATGTATTACGAAAGCTAATTAAATATGGTAATGTTTCCGCGGTGATCCGAATTAAAAGACTGAAATTATATTCATGAATTTTTCCATCACTGACGTCCGAAAATGTGTTTGTTTTGAAAAGCCATCACTATTATTAAAATCGACCGTAATGTGTCAACAACTGAGTCATCATCTTAATCTTGCCCTTTCAATATATTTTGGTTTGACATAACTGTTGTTTTCATCCAACTTCTTAATTAATGGTCATATCAGAATCACCCCCTTTCTAGATCATATCGGCTTTGTGTCCTCCATCGTGGACACAAGACCTTTTTCTTCACTCCTTCAAATCAAATCGACATTCATTTGTTTGAAGTCAATTGTTTTAAAATTAAAATGAATAGTCAATGTGTAGACATTATAAGCATTGTATAGTATATAAGCAGCTGTAGAGCTGCTGTTAGAATTCCATCTATTCAACCACTCATTTATAAGCTGACTAGCTGTCTCCCGCGGCTTCGCTCCCGGCAACTGGCAACCTTACTTACCCATTTTTTATTATTGCTTTTATACCTTCCCTGTATTCTGGCGAACTAAACAAAAAAAGAATTACCTAAATCGGCCCAGCCGTTCTCGAGTTTTAGCGAGACTAACGAACAGCAATTCATTTTTATATATAAGAGAAGAAAGAAGAAGATTGTAGCCCTCGAGTTTAACAATAGGTAAATATTTATACCTTGGATGCGAAATCTCCAAATGACTCCTCCCGATCTGGGCGGAGCAGAAGGGAGTTACAGACTCTTACTGACTGAAACCGATCTGTATTCCTCCAAATGCCTTTTGTTTTCTAGGGTCGCGGTAACTCTTTCGAAAAAATCCACAACCCTAGCAGACGTATTTATTTATACCTAGACTTTTCATAATGTGATTCGAACAACGCCATCTAAATACAACCATTTTTTTTTATGAATGGGAAATCATCAAATGCCTCCTCCCACTTTGGGCGAAACAGATGGGAGTGTCAGACTCTTACTGACTAAAACCCTTCCGTGTTCCTCCTAGTTCCCTTTGCGTTCCAGGGCCGCGGTGACTCTTTCGAACAAATTCCGCAGCCCTGGCAGATATAATTATACAACCATACGACTTGAATTTTTGCAAGGTCAAACGCGGGAGTCATTACAGTCTAATTTACGAAGCACGTGTGCAAATCTTGTTTGAGTATTAGATTCACGTGACTTATCAGATTAAAGTGGCAAAGCCGATAATTGTCAAAATTAGATTAGGAATCACCTTAATGTCTTGTTTGGTGTAGTCAGTGATACCTAATATCGTTAGTACGTATTTTGTATTAGACAAACGACCTTTAGGATAATGGGATTGCCATAAAACAAATGGGTAATTACCTATAATTAACTTATTTAGCACATTAAAAGATTAAAGATAAATTCATGTTTGTTTTGAGGTAAACCGTGAGTCGTTTTCATTTTTAAAACTGGGCATGAACGAAAGGAAAACAAAAAGTACTTAATTGTTAATTTATTAGGTAGGCTATTTAGAATTAGTTTTTTTTTTACACTTTTTAAAATTATTTAGATTATTTTCAAAGCTATCAATGTCTGACTAAATTCCTTTAATTTAATTGAGTAGGTACCTGAAAATGTCAACGCCTACTAGATTTACTGATAGCCCGAAGTTATCAAAACTATTTATTTACCTATCTAGATATAAAAGATTATCGCCAGTATCAACGACGTGGACGATAAACCAGTAATTTTATGCCAATTTTTAATTTTACTACACTGACACACTTAGGTTCCTATAATGTACGAATAAAAATAAGACTATAGATCCTACTAATATTATAAATGCGAAAGTTTGTGAGTATGTATGGATGTTTGTTACTCTTTCACGCAAATACTACTGAACCGATTACGATGAAATTTGGTATGTAGGTAGCTGAAGACCCAGAATAACACATAAGCTACTTTTTATCCAGGAGTTCCCGAGGAATCGGGATTTACACGGGAATAACGAGAATTTATACGCGGACGAAGTCGCGGGCGGCGTCTAGTAACATATAAATGTGAAATAAACTTCATTATTATTAATAACTAGCTTCTGCCAGAGCGGTTTCAACCGGCATCAAAGTATGAAATTGTCCCAAAGGAATATTCTCCCAAGTTGAACATTTTTATAAGTTATATTCCAGGAAATTTTCAACCAGTGTTCTAAACATTCTCATCCGTTCAGAAGTGTAAGTCAGAGGTAACTAACAGACAGAAAGAAATAATTTCTCATTTATAATATTAGTATGAAGCATGGATATTTATTTCCAAGCACACATAAACGACAAAACAATCAAACTACGGATATCTTCTTCCGTCTTTTCCCATCGCATAGCATCGAGAAAATAAATATAGAAAATCAAACAACAAGAAATGTTTAAGAAAGTACGCTTCGACTTGTCGGACAAGACATACTTGTGCCTTCAAGGAAAATGATTTATATCACTTGTTCGTTAGTTTTTACCACGATTTATTCTCTTGAACTATTTAATCGCAGCGATTAATCGCAACGACTGAATGTCGGATTAAGAGAATTGCGTGTTTTGACAAGTGGATGTTTGTTATAGAATGACTTCTTCAGCCTTGGCCTAACAGAGATAAATAGAACGGTTGACCCACTCATTAAATAGTTAAATACTTTCGAACTCATCTGGCGATGGACTGAAAATGTGATATCTTTTTTAGCTTTCAGGGTCAACTGCAACTATAAAGACGCATAGAAATAGCGTGTGGGGAACAGAATACACGGTAAACATCATAAAGATTACCTTTTCAACATTATATTAAAGTCGAAAGACGTCCACAGCTGCTCATTGACCTCCCTCAAAGCGTCAGCACATGAAACGGTTCTGTGCAGCATTCACCAGGTTTTCATTTGTGGGAAACAAAGTTTACCGCATTGTTCTATTATTAATGATAGGCCCGCGTTCGACTACAATCTTACATGATTGAAAGTGATGATGTGCTCGACGACGAATTACGGTTGTCTATTAGAAGTAACCTATTAGCTCTTGACTTGAAGTCTTCCAGGTTTTAGCTATCAAGAAACACAGACACCGGCAGAGAATTCCACTCCTTAGCTGTCATACATTATATCCCTTCAAATCTACACACATTTAACGCAGTCCAAAGAACATACAATGAATCATCACTAAGTACAACCACTAGATACAGTCACGCACACCCACGGTGAAAATCAAGCATTAAATATGACACGAAAGTTGAATAAAACGACCTCTCTATTACATAAACTCACACAACGTGAGAGTAATCATTGCAACCTCCGTTTACAACGTGTTACATACCTGCTAGGAAATGTCAGTAAATTAGTGAACTATTATGTGGTGTACTCGTAGACTATTATCTCTTTGCATGTGGATGAATAAGGAACAAAGTTTATAGGTAATCAAATGACTATAAAATTTATCTCTTTCGTCATCATCTTTCCTTGTCCCATGTTACTTGAGATCAACAAGACTTCTTCATTCTCTTCAGTAAGATCTAACGGCTGGTTCGAAATATCTGGGGAAAAGAATACCACCCCTTTTATGGATGGGAAATTATCTAATGATTCTTCCCGCTCTGGGCGAAGCAGAAGGGAGGGTCAGACTCTTATTATTATTATTATTATTACTAGCCTGTACTGTCCCACTGCTGGGCAAAGGCCTCCCTCCATTCCTTCCAATTCTCTCGGTGTTGTGCCTCTTCCTCCCAATTCGTAAGGAAGACATCCAGGTCGTCCCGCCATCTCTTTTGCGGTCTGCCGCGGCCTCGTCTCGCTGTTTCAGGGTTCCAATCCAGTATTTTACGGGTCCACAGTTTGTCCGGCATGCGGCATACATGTCCTGCCCAGTCCCATTTAAGTTGGGCAGCCTTTTGAGCCACATCGACGACGATTTTTGTCAGACTCTTACAGACTAAAATCCATCCGTGTTCTTCCTAATGCCCTTTGTGTTCCAGGGCCGCGGTGTCTCTTTCGAACAAATTCCGCAACCCTGGCAGGCACTGGCCCTAGCGGGCTCCGTCAATTATGATGAAGTCTCTTTGAAGCCCTGGTCCTTAGCGGACGGCGAGCCACTAAAGAGAACACTACCCTGGATGGATTTGAGGGCGGCCTTTGAACAGCGGTGAGACGCTACAGGCTGAATAGAAGAAACAATAAAAAAGAGGCCTAGTTTATTTTATTGAAATACTGTAAACCGTCTAAAAGTACAGAGGTACGTCATCTAAAACTTAAGGACTTATTCGTCTCTCAAGAGACCACTATGTCTACAACTGACAAAAATAAAGAATGAAAAAATAAAAATTACAGGGAAACCTTCCACCACATAGGGTCTTTCGAACACAAATATATTGCAGTGTATATATTCTTATAGATGTACTTCCTCAATGTGAGTTTTCTGAGATTTTACCTTGGTAAGTGGCGCCAATGTAAGCTTTCAATATAAACTGCTCAAATCATATGTAGTTTGTTAGTCACTGTTGTTAATGTCTGCGGAAGTAACTGTCAAAAACGTGATGTACACTTTGAGTTTTGTCTGCTCTGAGGTTAGATGGTCAGGAAATGAAGTGCTACGTCATTATCAGTGCGGATGCGGTTTTACAGTGTTGCATGACTAGTAGCAGATAACTTAGTGATGTAAGTAATAATCAGGCAATTATTTAGGTTTAGCCTCAATACGAAATTATGTTACCAGTCAGCATGAGAAAGCTCAAACTGGCAATCTTTCATAGAAAGATAAGACAGGCAGTTTTAAAAATAGAACATCAACGATATTCTAGAAGGAATTTGGCCACGTATTACGGTGATGAAAAGCACCTGTCACTACGTCTCCCACTCACCAACCGTGGAAAGCAACAGTACAAACGAAATTCAAAACCACTTCCGACAAATTTCTCACACGCTGATTGAGACAGATAACACCGCATCTAACGACTAAATCGTCGGTAAATAACTCTACAGACGTATTCATTTCATCTACATTCTAAAAGCAGGTCATTCATCATTTACTAAGACTCGGAAACTAAGTTTAATAATACCAGGTCGTGTGTGAAAAGTTAAACCTCGTTACGTTGCGGTTACAAAATTTAAACACCTCATTCATACAACGTTTGTTGTTAAAATTTACGTAATTGCGTATAAGAATTAACGATCATTGTGTTAATTGTATAAGAGATGTTGAAAATTTGTAACAAATTATACAATCGGCGTCCCTTCCTTTTTCGGTCGGTGCTTTAAATAAGTTGCAAGTTCCTCAATAATATTGACATTCTTGACATCGTTTCAGTGACTTTCATTTCTGATACTCCACTTTTCATTGATCTGGATTGAGGTCGCCTTTAAATCATGATTTAAGAAGAAAATGAAAGCATTTTTTGTGTAAAGGTAAGTAAGAAGCAGACGCTTTAAAAACGAGTCTGAGCGAAATATTTCAGTAAAACATGTTGGCACTGCTTTTGTAAGAAGCATCGAAACGTGAGAATACAAAAACACATTTCTAAAGAAAAGAAGTATTCTATACCAAGATTTATTTCGATGAGTCTCCAGAAAAATAGCCATTCATCACGATTAGACGTGCAACAGGAGGAATGAATTCGTTATAGCCATCCATCAGATTTTGTCAAATGGGACAAACAAGTTCAGTACGTTGCTAAAATGTGCGAAACTTGATCAACCTGTTGTACAGGCATACGTAAGATTTAAGTGCATGCATTTCAGGTCATATTATCTTAATATGGTATCGTTTAGACTTGATATTAGGAATAATGGCAGCTAAATGTAGAAGTTATGTGTCGTTTATAATAAATTATGACTATGCTACATCATATTGGTCCGTATTAGTGAACTGTTGGACGTAGGCCTCGGTCGAATGACCAAAAGTAGTCGTTCCAGATAAGCCATATTTGCTACGTTTGGCAGATGGATAGGCAACCGCAGAATCGTTCCATTCTAATCATTCATAATATTGGTACTTAGCACAACACCTGCCGGCTGCCTTTATTCGTCTTGTAAAACACTAATGAATGTAATCATCCAAGTCTAGACACACGACTGAAGCTTAATAAAACATTCAAATCCCGGAATCCCGCAATTCAATTCACATCGTCAAAGCAGAAATACCGATATGCAAATACATGCCCCCTAAAAGTTAACGGTACATCTCCCACGTTTATACCCAAATCCACAAGGCTTTTAAGCATTATGTCGGCCGTAAAACTTGATCCATAACTCACACTGTCCGGAAAACTTCCCGATTTCAACACCCATGATATTTCACTTCGGATATGCGTTCGGTATATGAATGCGTTGGCATCGTGAATCATTTATAGTCAATTGAAATAAAGGTGACTAAATACTGGATATTGTTGATGGTACAAAGGGGACACTTGAACTGGTCAAAACAATAGAAAAAGGTGAGCATATGACGGAATCAGACAGGTCATAATTCAATCAGTGATATGAATGTTTTATTCATGGGTGTCGAAAGAAAGAAAAAAAAACAGTTACTCGGAATGAAAGGTGTTTACAGAAGCACACTTAGAAGAGAAATATTTGTCAATTTTCGGAAGCTAGTGATCAAAACGAATCATATTTATTTGCGGCACCAACAAGTCCTAGAAAAGAAACTATAGCAAGCATTGAACTTAAGAATATCTATTTCATACTTAGATAACCAGTTGTTTGTGAATAGACTGGTCCTCGTTTCTCTCCGTGCACTTGTCTTCCAAACTGACAGTTGTCAACTTGGACTCGATAACCACCCGACACATTCATCAATGCTCAGTAAAGTCATTATCAAATCTATCCTCTTTCTTCGTAGTTGTTGCGTCATCATTGGGGATCGTGACTTCGATGTTGTCAACTTGGAAGACGGATCAGGAGAGGACTTTGATTAAGCAGGAGATAGCTTTATGACCGGATCTGGTATCTTTGTTGACACTGAAGTCTCTGTTAAAGACCTCTTCGTGAGATTGCGCTCTAGCTTTTTAGCGGCAGAATCTAACACGGAATCTAATCAGGCAGTACAGATCCAGACCAGGAAACCTCTACGCCGCCCATTAAGTCGAATCCCACATTCAGCTCATAGTCGCCAACGCGATAGATTCCGGTAATCCCACTCGCTAACGAGTATCGAGTAACGATTGCGTACGAGTCGACTCTCGGTTTCGTCGCGAGAGGAATGTCGCCGGGGGAGTCGACCGACCCGTGTTACCTGACCGAGCTGTTACACGTTGCGATGCAAGTGGTGAGAGATTGCGACGTGATGCTGCGTTTTTGTGCTACATTACATATTACGTCGGTGAAGTCATGCCAGGGTTATGTGAGGATGCACGTCCAAGGTGAATGTTTCGACAGGACGCAGTAGTGGATTGTTCTCGATGCTGATACTCTCTTCTAGCCATTCAAATTGTTTCTCGCCATTCATTGTTCAAAAATTATATTCGTTATGAAAATATTGTTCATATTGGTAATAAAAACATTGGGCCCAGATGAGTGGTTAAGAAAGTTTGGGTGTAACATAATAAGTATTGTTTGAGCTTACGTTATTTTTATTTTAAAGGTTATGCGTCAGTCAATTAACAATGAAACCTTGTTGCCATTCATAATTTGAGAATATAAAGTTAGGTATTTATATACGAAAACATAAACTGCCCTTTCTTTCTGTAACAATGCATTGAGTCCACGATTCAAAAAAATAATATATGCAGTTCAGTAAGCTATTGTACTGCAGTTGAATAAAATTCTGATTCTGTCTTATCAATTTAAGATTATTCTGGCGCAAGGCCAGCCCAAGTAAAGGAAAGTTTACATAGTCCACACATACATATGTAAAATGAGAACCAAGTAATGCTAAATAATGAGTTCGATGCATATGCATGCCTTCGTGTACATGTATTTCTAGTTCGTATTTTTCAGAATAATTGCCCGCTTTCACAACGTTGTCATTTTAATATGAGCTATTGATCAATCCATCAGACAATATGTAAGAATTTATGAAGGTTGATACAATCTTTCACTATCGTTTTTAATCGGTTCTCAGCCGTTTCAACTGATCGAAGTAAATTGGCAAAAACAGTTGATAAAATCACAAATAAACCAAGTTCTGCAGACGTCTGATAAAAACGTTTAAAAATAATTTAAACGTCAAATTTTCTTCGATAGCATCTTTCCATTTCGCTGGTATCTTGAACAGAGGTACTAAAGAAAAAATTACGAACTGGGATAACCTTGTCGTTGATCGAAAAAATAAATAAAACGCAATAATTGCTCTCTGTAATATATCGATATTACATAACGGTGTTTTTAATAGGTTTTTTTTTGCTTCAGAATACTGTTTCTTGAGATAAATATCAGTGTGTTTCGAGTTGTTGATTGCGTTGCACTTGGTAACACGCAATGAAAGGCTGGGATATCCAATATTGAAACGTTTATTAGTTTATGTTGTTACAATTGTTACGTATTTGGGTGAAGTAGGGCGTAATGTCAAAATAAAATGTTAATTGTCAGTACTGAAATAATAAACGCCATTTAGAGTCAATTTATGCTGCAATGTCGGCACATTCGACACTGTTTTCGTAGCAAATTGTTATGAAACAATTCTTTTTCGGCTATAGTATATTGCTATAGGCACTTTAGTTTTAATATATTTAAATGCTTATTTTGTAAGCAGGGTAATGTGAGTTAATTCTTATACCCGCTCATTTTCTCAGACAATTTGAGTGGAATTCCAAACACTATCGACGACGATTACGTCGGCACCGCAAATAAATACAACATCAATTAACAATCAAACTACTAAAACTGATACAACTGCCACAAACTACTCTAAATTGCTTTTAGTCTTCTTAACCCGTACGGAAACCGAAACGCGGGCCTCTATTCACAGCGCTTAAACTAATAGAGGAGTGATGCTCAAAGTGGGAGACCGAACTCCCCTCCGTTTCAAAGAGCTAATCAACTGAGGGAGACCGCAAGCCTCAACAGCAAGGACGAATACACGATGGGGACAGGCAACTGGAATAGCAATTAACAACAGATTTTCCCATTGCAATCCGCAGTTGGTTTTATTGAAACAACGCTTTAGCTTTTCACTCGAGTTTGTCTTGTCTACGTCGCTAATTCCACTTCATTTTAAATAATGATTAAAATATTACGTCTGGTATATCTTGCCAGTTAGAAGTCGAATAATTAGCTGATTTCGCACATATCTTCGTATTATTTGCGTGTGCGTGTTGGTAAATACCTATCTCTTTACGCACATTCTAAACTGCGATCGAGATAACACTGCCATAAGTAAGAAATATTCGCATGCGTGACTTAGAAACACTTCCGTCGAAATGTTGCTTCTAAGTGAAAATATATTTATCTTATCGAAACTGTTTCCTGTTACTAGGCTAAGGCTTTTAGTGGATACCATGCGAGAGCCATATATCACAAATATATGCAATGAATTAATTTAGTCTTGAGGAAACGATAAAATGAAAGAAAGCATTGAGATACTCCCCAGGTTTGGACCATTTCTTCTCAAAGAGTTTCATCGAGAACATTTTGGGAAACACTGAAATCAACAAAGCATTTGATCAAACGATGATAAATCGTTTGGAACCCTCGATTGATTCGTTGTTTTAATTTAAGTTGCGTAGGCTCGCGCCCAACTTGCTCAAAAGCCGAGAGCCCGAGACTCTTGAGATCAGACCTGTTTGGACGCAGTCCGCCTAACCTGTCGACTTGAAGATGCTACGACTATTGTTCCTTATGACATTACATTGTTTGGTCACGAGTTTAGTTTGTTGTTAGAATGATGCTGTAACGGTACATTTATGTGCTGGTTTAGGAATGTTGGCATAGATGGAACTAGGAGATTAGCATTGATGGACGTGATTACCCGGAGCTACATTATGGATAAAAGTTTCTCTATATTTGATGTTGCTTAATTTGGATGAAGAAAAACACCTTCCTAGCAAAAAGAAACCCCTTCTTATTTCTCCTTTTCAAAAGCACGTGAGAAATAGACGCCGTCCCTCCATTTATTCTTCAGCTTATCCCCACTAAATCCTCAAAAGGCCCGCTCATAGTTAAGCGAAATTCATCTCATAAATATTCATGTTTCGTTGACTGTAATGCCCATGCCCATGTGCTAAGTATGGAGTAATAAATTATCCACAACGAGGTGTAAGGAATCTGCTGGCGAGGTCACTGAACTTTCCATCTGGATTAGGGACAATGGAACCCAAGGAGGCGTAGAGAAACACCGTGACATTGATTTTAGAACATTTCTCGCTACAAATTGTGTACTTTCGTGCCACATTTTAATTTGAAAATGTAAATAAAACTGTCTGAACTCTTTTACTATGTTGTACAATTGAATAGGCGTCAATAGGCTCTGCTCTAACTGCAACTTCTTCTATTTTTCCCTTCTACAGATACACACACATTAGGTCCCTTTCTTCAGAAAAGTTATTCAATCCATACAAAGTCTTTCATATTTCTAATCCATCTTCTAATCGCGTCTGAAGATTATGGATCGTGCGAAAGATTACAGAGTTCATTGGCATAGACGCTGTCAGTAAAATCGTTCTTCAAAACACTGACCTTTATAATATTTCTTACGTGTTTCTATGCTACTTTGTTTCGATAAGTTCGTACACCTACACCCACTGTTTTGCTAGTATGGTATGATTAAACACGCAGTATGCAGGCATTTCAGGGTTACTGATAACTCGTTGCTATGACTCCGGGGTTACTGAGGCCAGGCGATAGCTACAATAAGAATTCTTTAACTGACTCTAGAGGACGTATAGAGTTCATCTTATCTGGAGATAGTACTTTTATTTAGTGTTTTTGTCATGAACTTAGTTCATTCTTTTTCTCATGACCTTTGTCTTGTTGCTAGGTGGAATCCTTCGTTTGACTTTACTCATATTCAGCGATCGAATTCTTAATAATTCTTTGTTAATAAAAGTTGGAACTTTTACAGCTTAGTTTAAATTTGAAACTTCAAGCGAGGGCCGACAAAACAACCGATTGAGAACGGCACGTGCGTTGAAATCTAAGGTCACAAAGGCACTTAAAAACAAACATTCCTGAATGAACCAAAGAAAATCACGTAACTAATATAGAGCGGGTTCACAAAACCAGCTTGCTTCTACAGAATGCCTAATAAGCGGATCGGTTTAAGAAAACTCGCGGTTCGACCCGTGCAGCGGTCAACGACCCGGGCTAAGCGCCGGCGCAGCCATTGTTGTCTATGGAGTATGGACCATGCTAGTATAAAGCTCATGTTTTGTTTCAAGGCCAGATCGCAAAATGACTAACCTAGTACTTTGTGTATCAACTTACGCAAGAAGCTGAGTCCTAGATGCAACAATCGGGATAATTAAAATTTCGGTAATTTTCTTGGATCAAAAAATTACCAGCAAAATTACCCAATTAAAATAGTCAATTTCATAAATAACCAGAATAACACAACTTTACAGCTGAATGAGAGAAATAACAAGCAGATTTAATTATATTAAATCAGGTGCTTTCAGAGGTCGGACCGGTTGGTGCCCATGGCCGGACAAAGAGCACTTGTACTGAAGAATATGCATGAATAGAAAGTAGATATAGTAATATGACATTTGATTTTGTTCGGTACGAGACCCAAGACGGTTTTATTGTAGGCATATAGCTATAATAGAAAGAGAATATTAAATGGAGGGTCTCGGCTTTGAAAGCAGTGATTTGCATGTGTTATTTTTTTATTATAATTTTCACCGAATACAACAAAACGCTTTTAGGAAAGGACTACTTTGGGAGTTTGCGTTCTAGATTGTATATTTAGGCGTTGTATGATTTATGTGTGTGTATTTTGGGACATTTCGAAACAAACCTGGCGTCTACGCTAACGTTGTCACGTACACAATATACCATAGATAATCGAGTTACAATGAGATTATACACAATGCGGTTGCACATTGAACAAGCATGTGATACTTACGAGGTATGAACTACCAATAATAACAACTTAAGAACCTTAAGAATGAAAACAAAGGAAATATTTTCAGGTTAAATAAGAGAGAAAGTAGAAACATATTTTGTAAAACCTGAGGCTGAGTATATGAACATGTATAACGTTAGTTAAAATTGAACAACCCGCCCTCGAAAAGCAAAACAAATCTTCTTATCCTGAACCTTCAGACAAGATCAGAAAGTAACACAGAATAAAGAAGATAAAAATTATGCATAATTCCACTTTTTATAACCACTGAATGCGTTCAAGGTATTAACACACTTTTTGCGCAGTAACAAAAACGTTTTAGGCGTAACAACAGCAGGGATAATAAAAACAGTAGCCGCGTTCCTTACCCTCACTTTTTACATTGCGGAAGATGCGGATGAAGACGCTCTACATTTTCTTTAATCAAGTACAGATTTAATAACAATGCTGAAAGAAAGTGTAAAAAACTACTAACCATGAGTTAAATTAGCAAGTAATGTGGAAATCGGATCAGCTATGCTCGAGGAGATTTCTAACTGAGAGTCAGAAGCAGTTTTGGCTTCCTTTTAATCTTAATATATATAAATCTCGTGTCACAATGTTTGTCCTCAATGGACTCCTAAACCACTTAACCGATTATAATAAAATTCGCACACCATGTGCAGTTCGATCCAACTTGAGAGATAGGATAGTTTAAATCTCAAATTATAGTCGCAATTTTAATTTATTGCTAATTATTTGTCTGTTATTATTTGACAGTCACAATTATTTGTTAACTCCAAATGATTCTAACAGATGTCGATACCTTTCGACTGGGTTGAGTAAGTAATCAATAGATGGCGCTGCTATGGTAAATCTAACTCCTAAACCACTTAACCGATTATAGACGCAGACGAAGTTGCGCAGGTCAGCTAGTAAGATATATAAATATTGTGAAAGATTTCGCCAATAACTCAATGTGTTTGGGGCTTCAATTATCCATTAATTCAGTTCTTTAAATTGAACAGTCCTGTCTGATCCCGTTTGACTGTGTACAGGGAGAAAAAGCATTTGAGGTATTGGGAAGCAGCTTTCTAACTTAATAGCTGTGTTCTTCAATCAATTAAAATCTCCCTCACCTTAAACTTTTATCGTCCAATAAGAGCCCCCTTGTTTAGGTCTGCCTATTTATGGCTCGCTCGCTATTATGTGAATGTGGCCATAATACGGTTTATCTTATTGGTTGACATTATCATAATCCACAATCTCAAGTTCAAAGAGATTAGTGATCGTTTATCGAGCTATTTCCTCCTTCATTTGCGTATCTATACTACGATTCCCTACCGCCAATTTAAATTAGGACTTCTGATTAGATTAATTAGTAGATTCATCCATGATTGACAAACATTAATGCTATTTCAATGTTTTGGCATTCAAATTACGCTATCTAGTCGATACCATCAAGATTTACTTGGTCGCTATTATAATGATCCTTGTCACCTATTTCAGTCAATCCGGTGGCGTTTTGAAGCGTTCTCCATTTATCGTTTTAGCTGATAGATGAGGCGATGTGGCCTTTATTAACATCATTGGGAAGTGATACGTAGCAACGGTATTCAAGACACATGCCAAACAGATACCTAATTGTAAGTGAAAACGAAATTAATGGCATGGAAACGGCCAATTTGACTTTCGTCAATGGTCTGACGGAAGCAGCATATGAGAAAGTATAAAACTAATACTTATTAATGATTTATTGACGGCACTTTAAACAGTGGCAAATTAGCCCGTTTATATTAATTTAATGCTTTTCTTAATACGTATAATTTGGCAACTTTGGCATAATCAACTCACTATGTTTTTTTATGTGTCTTTAATCGCAACGCTCGCATATTTATGACTGTTATTTGGTATCTTGAGATGACTTAATATTCAAGCAAATATGAGACAGGAATTAGAATCGGAGAAAGGTTAAAAAGGTCCGAGGATGCAAAAATACTAATGAACATGCTTCTCTTGCGTAACTGTAGCTAACTGCTCATCTTGTCGTGTTTCAGTATCAATGATTTCACACAAAATTACATAATCATTAAGTTATACTAGCAAGCTGTTCATGATTGCGTATAATAATTAATTGAGTTTTAATATTGCAATTGTACACTCTGACCCAAAAACTACTTCTTTGGGTTCCATTTGCGTAAGCAACCTGTATCATAACTTACACCGCATGAAGTATTGCCGATACGATTCATTACCGATAAATATGAGATAAAAATAATTATTTGGCGATGAGAAATTATGTTGCATAGTATTAAATAATATATGTAATTTTTTAGAGATAGCACATATTCAGTAAATACCCTGACTATCATTACAAATGTCACGTAATCTATGGACGTCTATATAGTTTGATTTATGATCAGTATTCTGTATAACGTCCATATTGACTCCCTTGTTCCAATATCTGATATGAGACCGGGAGATATTGAAACGACTCTGTTTATCAACTGTGGGAAAGGAGCACAAATTAATGGACATTTAAGCTGGTTTTAATCATGCGTGCTGTAGTGTTGATTAGATAATATATTCTTTGTAAGTATCGAGGCTGATAAAATTCATTAGAGTATTTTGTTTGTATTTAATCATTCACTCATTTGTATAAAATAAAGTGTTGAGTATATTTTGAGAATGTAATGCTTCTAGAAAATTTCTCCGTTGGCGTTTGGAATACAATACCCTACCCCCTGGTGGGCAAAATATCGATAGACATTAAATTCGGCACTCGAACATTATAAAATTCAACGAAAAACACTATTCAGCAGCTAAATTGGCCATTGTTATCAAACGAGATGCCATAAAGTTTAATCTTTAAGCCGTCCAAACACTTTCTACCGGCGAACCTTGGGCAAAAAATATTTCCATTGTTACGTACGTGCACGTTGTTCATTCATTTGAGTTTTTAGCATCACCTGCGTTACCACAGTGCGCAGTCTCAGTGGATCATCAATCTCATTTGTTCGTGTCGATCTTACACGGGTTTTAGTTTCTTATAGTGAAAATGTAGTGAGTTTACTTACATGGTACGGTGTTAGAAAGCGTGGGCGATTCGATAGACAATTAATAGCAACATCGGCTGTACGTTAGAGATCTGCTTCTTATACTTGCTATTGTTCTACTGCCAGGTTTAATTACCGGCGAAAGTCTAACGAGAGTGTCGCGTGAAAGTTTCGTACACACGTTGGGTCCCACGTGTATTGTGAATATTTTTTTATGTAACTTTTGTAGGATGTCGTCATTTTTGTTTATATGAAATTGTTGTGTGCAACTGTTAATGTTATGCAACGATTATTTAATGATGCTGTAGATAAAAAGGCGAAATTGTTGCCGGTACACGTTTTTGCTGTACCTAGACGAATCTCGTGCGAAAATATGTTAAAGACTGCCTTGTTAATATAAATTAATATTTGCTTTCCTCCTCCGATTATAAATTAAAGCTCAAAAAGTTTAACGTCTTTTGCACTTTGCCACTTTTGCTGAAGTTTGCTTTGTTCTTGCAATTGCGAACAAAATTGTCGCTTTTGTTACAGCATTTATATCTATTGTGTGTCTCGCAAGCGGTGAGCCAACAGATTAGAGGATTATAAAGATAGCTCGATAAAATTCTTGTACCGAAACGCAACAGCATTGGTTCTGATGTTATAGTGGATTCCGTATTGTATCTCGAGGTCAATCGATAAAGATGGGCATTTAAAAACAATCAAAGTCTTGACCAATTCCTTTTATTACATTAAACTCTGCGTATTGGACATTTCCAATAGAACCAACCTTTTATGAATAATGGCACAATCGTGTCGTATGCCTTTGCAGATGCGCAAATGTGAAACTGGTTACAAGAAAATTCGTTTCAATATTCAACAGTTCTTTTCCTTTATCAAACATACATCACCTTTTTTCATAAGCATCACCTTTGTACCTATTTTTCTGTTTCCTTTTTCTCTTGTTCTTGTAATGTGTGTACATAAATGGTTAAATAAATAAATACATTTCAGTAAGAAAATAATATTAAAATCTAGACTGTCAGCTGCGGCTTATGAAAATTCACGTCGTGCAAGAGCCTCAAAATTATTTCCTGCTCTACTCGTATTTTCCTGCAAATGTCGTCAAGTTCTTTGCGGATTTCATCGTTCACTGAGGCTGTAGGTATCACTGGTCGGTGATTTCGTTGGTGAGTTCTCTATATCCCGACTTACAAACGAAACGGAGCTTAGTAGGTAGGAAGATTAATTCCCTTCCTTTTGGCAGGGCTTTATTGGTAGTAGGTACAGTGTGGTAGGAATGCCGATCAACCTCGATCACAAAGCTGCCAAATATCGAGAGGTAAACAGAGGTCATATTGATTGTTCCGGCAGTATCAGACACTAGTGTTTGAGGAATGTTGGCAGTGCCATCAGCTAGTTAAAATATTGCATCACATAATCGTTTGTTATTGTAAGATTGTGATCGAACATTATGCAGTAAATATTAGATGCTTGTGTGATTAATAGCTACTTAATTGTTTTACGAGAATCGAATGCCAAAGGAGAAACGAATGCCTGCAAATGAATGCGTCTTGCCGTGCACCATCTTAGATCTCGCCTTGGCTTTTAATCAGTTTAGTCTTGTAAATACTAAGTAGTCAGGCATGTGTCTGAAACGCGTAAGATCATTGCCCTATAGTTTATTAAACGTTTTTGCAAATTAAATTTTTAATAAAATTACATGACGTGTTTTAGTACTTATTAAGAATAGAACAACAATACCTACATTATTTTTGGCGGTGTATATAGATGATATTTTTGTTCATTCAACATGTACAAATAAAATATTATTACCATGGAAGGGCGTTAATATGTATCATATTGATGTTTTGGTGTTATTATAAACAAAAAAAATAATGATTAAGCACTCGAATATTTCACAAACAGTTTCGTAGCTCCATATTTGACAAACAACTTTTAGATTCAACTTTACCGACAGTCTTGCCTCACGCGAACGCGTCGCGGTTTCATACTTCTGCTAATTCATGATTAGATTTATTGTCCAAAACTTGAAGAATTTCGTTTGACACCAGTGACTGACGTAACAATTAAGTACATTGCTTATTGGATCATACAAGTATAGTAATGCATCACTTGGTTTGTTTATGTAGATTGATTTGAATACCGTTGCACTGCTCTTTATAAGGAAACGCAAATAATAGCTGTTGATGGAAAAACATGTTATTGTTCATTGTGAACTTTATTGGCTTCTTGTGGCGTGGATAGGGCATCAGAGAAATTTATGCATAGTTTTTCATTAAGGGAATAATTGCTTGAAAGCAGCAAGAATTAACTAAAAAAAAGATGCCTTCGTAATAAACACGCAATAGAACGTCAAAATGATAGTCTGGTACATTAGCAATATTAAATATTTAAATTAAAAGTAATATATTTGCTGATTTATAATATCCTTTAAACAGATTGATGTATGAAGGCCACTTAAAGCTTGAAATAATGTGACAGTTACGAAACTTACTGCAGCTTAACTTAATCTATACTAATATTATAAAGCAGAAGAGTTTGTTTGTTTGTTTGTTTGTTTGGTTGAACGCGCTAATCTCAGGAACTACTGGTCCGATTTGAAAAATTCTTTCAGTGTTAGATAGCCCATTTATCGAGGAAGGCTATAGGCTATATATCATCACGCTGTGACAAATAGGAGCGGAGCAGTAATGAAAAATGTGACGCAGACGAAGTTGCGCGGGTCAGCTAGTAACTTATAATTTAAACCCGTTACGTGAAATACGAGTGAGATTGTACATTCATATTTAGCACGTCCGGTATTAATGTAATTAGATATAGTAGAGGGCAAAAAAATTATGAACTGAAAAAAGTGAAGTTCTCTGGCTATATTGTAAGGTAGTTTATTAAGCACGGGATGAGCATGCCTCAAGTGGCACTAAAACTAATTGGACTGGCGATGCTCCATCAAAGCCACATTTAGCAGTAATTGCCGGCTTACCATCACAATAGCAAGCGACAGGTTACTGAATATATAGTTATAGGTGTGACGCTTTTCATAATTTATTTACAAAAAAACTACAACAGCAAAAATATTCAATGCCACAGTAACATGAATATTTTTAAAATAATCTGCAAAATTGAATACAACAATTGATTTACAAAAACAAGACCTTTGTAACGTGTTTAAAATAAAAACAAAAGAACTACGTAAAACTTTGCAAAAACTGACGGAATTATACGTTCTGAAACTGACGAAAAAGCAGTAAAATAAGAAGAATAAAGCATTAATTCAAGCCACGATGAGATAACAAAAAGAGTTAATTTCAGCTTGTCATTTTAAACAGCAATTAGTATGTAATGACGATAGCCATTGTTATAAGATTCTCACGAATAAGAAGTCGAGATGAGACGAACATGTTTTATGGCGATTCTGCCGAGGTTTACGACGTAATAAGGTTATGACTGTTCCCATTCCGACTTTATAAAGCGAAAGATGAATGTCTAGAACGTACTTGGATAAGATAATTAAGGCGAAACCGAATTGTAATTAAGAGAAAACTTAAGCATAAAGAAAACTAAGCTACAAAAAAAAAGAGGTACATACTAGTTCTCACCCGAAAATTTACATTACAATTGTCTACTTCCGACCAAACTTTATATTTTTAACAGAAATCTAGTGTCTAATTGGATACATCATAGACTGAGTACACATCAAATGGCTAGAAACGAAATGGGTAGCCAATGCTGAATAGTTGAGAGTAGTTTGCAGAGCGTTTCAAAACATTTCAAATTGAAAAGCAATCAAAATCCAACGATCCCTAGTCCCTTAATCAATTGATTGCAGAAATAACAAGAAATTGCTTCCAGAAAGTCTAAAGACCCTTTTCCAGATAGAAAATTTCCCTAGGGCGTTTTAGAATCAAAACATAAACTGGTTAGTTCACAATTAAAAGTAAAATACACTCTTGACGTAGAGTCGTAGTGAAATTGATTGAATTAAACCGACGAAGGGCCCCGAGCTCGTTTGACAGGATCTGTTTGCTGCACACATCAATTTAGGTAATTGAACACTGCTGGTAGGGAGCCCTGATTTTTTCGGCAAAGAAAAAAACATTTTGTTTGGGAGCAAAAGGATTTGACTTCATTGGATTGACTTTTTATTCAACGTGGAAATGTTAGGTTAATAAACGGAGGGAAACCCAGTAGCTTAACATGAAGTATAAAGCAAAACTGAAACAATATGGTAGATAGGTACTTTGTGTTTATTTCAGGAAGTATACTCTTATTAAATGAGAACAAGATATTATCAAAGTTTGAAATTGCCACCTGACCTGAGCAACTGAGCTTTGTACCTCCCACCCTCTTGTCTACGTCAGAAGATAGAGAGTTTACTTAATAATTGATAGAAAGTTATACCCTTAGCAGAAACTGCGCATAACAAGGTATCCGAGAAGATATTTATTCATTATAAAAATTATGAAGCATTCACTAATGAAGCGTCCGCGAAAATGCAAACCGACGGAACTGCTCATCAAAATCGTAACTTTTTAAATATAAATAATGGACTTTTTCAGTAGATTAGGAAGTTTTTCAATAAAAACAAAAACTCTGGTTTTATGAGAAAGCGGCGCCAATATTTCGACCAGAGATAAACCATTGTTATATTATCTTAGAACGTCACGGTGTCGAAGTTACAATTATTCACAAAGTTCTAGAACATAATAAAACTAAGTTTGTAGACAGCAGATCGATTGGCGATGGTTTCTAGCTTACTATTAGTAGCCATAATAGTAATTTTAATATTACATCTACTATCAGGTGCGTCTGAATCTTATCGCATACCAACCGGAGCGGTAAGCAATAAAATAAAACTGGTAGGCATCGTACATGTACACGTAATAGTACATGTAACTTGTGCGTAATTGCGTTCGTTGAATAATATTCTTGAAGGAATTTAGTTGCGAATCTTAGGGTGGAAACTAAGTGGAGGTGCGATAGCGTGCGGTGAAGAGGACGATCAAGTGCATGACTAAGAAGACATTGTTGGCGGAAAGTTTAAGGATCAAGCGAAACTCGATATAGCAGGAAACAACCCAACCGCTGTGGCTGCTCTTCAACAGAAGGCTTAGGTCGGATTATTCTTTGAGAGTCTAAAGAAAATTACGCCAGAACAACATTCTGATAAACACAATACAGGAGTTAGAAATGCATTGAAATTATATGACGCAAAAAGTTAATCTTCAATTTTGTAATAGTTTAGCCACCAGAACCAGATCAATGAACGAAGCGATACAATTTATTTACCATTGTAACGTAATACGCAACACTAGAAACGTAACAAATGCCGATTAGAATCGCTTCAGATTCTCTGAACAATTCTTGAAGCGCGCACCTTTACAAACATTGCACACATTCTTACTAGATAACCGCTCCGGTCTTATCTATCCACTACCGTTACAGTTTCCGCATATCATATGAGGGAAACTAGGAAAATTAAGTACAGCATTTAACATCCCGATGTAACATTACTTTCACTGCGAGAGATTTCCATCAATGCTGACAACTTTCCAATATAAATGTGCGGACTATGGCCATTCTTCAGTCGAAACTGAACAAGCCATGTCATGCACAATCATGGTCTTGAGGAAAGTTTTTATGACTTGTTTGTTTGATGTTCAACTTGAATAATGGATGTAACACCTTATGGAGTGAATACGTTTTTAATCGAGATGTGTCAGCTGTTACAATAATAACGTAACCGGTGTGGTCTCTCATATAATCGTATGGCAGAGGTGAACTTTTTATAGCCGCGGCTCTTCAATAAAATGGAGTAGCAAAAACTAGTCGCTAATGACACTCTCCTAATTTTATTTTAACTCGATATCAAGGTGCTGGTAAATATAAAATACACGTGCTTCCTGGATACTCCACTAATCCTAAGACTATTCAAATGCTGATAAAGCACTTAGGAAAACTACTTTAAGGTTTGGTGCCGTAACTAATATTATGCTATGATAAGAAACTGAATTTAGTAATAAGTTTTGTTAAAATATTATATTCAATAGGAAAAAGAACTTTATATTATACTGCAATGGCAATTTAAAATTCAAGCGTCACAACGCCTTAGGCGGATTGGTAATAGGTGCTCTACACTGGGCTCTTGGGTCTTAGCAGCAAAGCTAATTAAGTACCCATGTTAATGCAAATAACTCATGTACAATTTATGGTGTGAACTCATGTTCTTACGTCGTACTTAGTGCATGCAGCTAAACAATTGTCGAGCAGCACTTTCGATTTCACGAAAAGCAAGAGAAAATCGAGCTCCTCCTAAAACACGAAGGTTATATAATTTCCTAAGAAATATCACATGTGGCTAATTAGGAAATTGTTCTCGCATGAAATTTTAATGACCCTTAACTAATTACAACTAGCTCTTTGTCTTGGAAGAATACGAAAAAATCTTAATGGCACACCAAACTACGCGAATGAGATAATGAAAAAACTTAAAATAGATTTTTTAATAGTTCAGCATCACATCTACAGTATAACAATGTCACTTGTGAACACATGCACTAAAGAAGATAATGCAGATAAAATATACATTTTATGGAGTTCTAAATGATGTGGATGGCCGTAATCTAGGAAAATTCACTTCTATTAGAAGTATATTAATTAGGTGTTTTTAAATAAGGAATAAGCATGTAAACGTGACTGCAAGTAGAGAAAATGTACTTTTAATTTACATTAAGTAAACAGGTGATTATCTCGCGAAGATTATCTTGATACAACAAAGCAATCGAAACCGAGACGAGTAACTAAACGAGAGAATAAACTAACTGCTCATTTAAATGGAGCATGAGGAGAACAAGTAATGACAGGATCATGAAATCATGACAGATAATGATTTTAAATAATCTAAATACTTTAAAGTCTAACGATTGGATATCTGACGTGGATATACACTATCAACTACGGACAGTATCTTAATGATTAATCAAAAAGTAACTAATTGCCAATATAAAGTCGGTTGGTTTTAATGAAGAGATCAAGTTTCCAAAAATATTTTCCAGAGCTAAAGACAAAAATAAAATTAGTTAACTTTCCAACAACAGCGTTGACATTGCTGTTGGACTAATTTATTTTAATTCAGCCCAAAATACACCTTCCAAAAATATATGAAAACAACAACTATTACGACAATTAGGTAATAACAGATGCTTTCCATCCTTTCGTTGACATAATAAATTAAGAGAATGTTTTATGTTATACCCACAATAAGCCAAGTGGACGATCGCCAGAGTTATAAATATGGATTTTGAATACCTGAATGATTCAGCCCGAGAACGTCGCAACGGTCTAGACTAATCCCCAGTTGGTTTATTCTAGACGTCGAGATTAACAATTAACTATTTATGGGCTGAATGATTAATTGCTAGATTTGTGCGTGATTCATGATTCTGACCGGCATTAGGTCTTCTGAATGTTACGACTTAATCCTGTCTCGTTTTTCATAGGAAAGCTCTCGGTATGTAAATGGTCATGTATTATCATGAGCAAGAATACTGGATAGTTGTGTACTATTATTAGTAAAAGGACCATTAAAACTATAGTTAGAACCAAAGGAACAACTTCTAAATACCTTAACTGAACGCAATTTCCGGATTCAAACTGTTTGGTTTGGCCAATAATGACAGTAGCATATCGGTAAGGTTATTGGGAACAGAAAAACTTTTAGCATGATTGCTTCTGGAATACATACATCAAACTCAGGTGAAATGTCCGACACTTAATTGGTTAAGTCATAAAGGAAGGCATACATACTTCATTTACCAAGGAATTGAAGGAAAACTAATGATAGTCGTTAACAGACAAACCAATTTGGCGAAATATAAAGTACTACGACATTACATTTCTGTAGCTGAAAGACGTTCAATCGAATTCTTAGCATATATACTTATTGTTGTTTTGGTAGTCAAATTTCGATTTCGATGTTCTGAAAATATGTGTATTTATAGGTTCAATTGGTTTTATAAAATTTTATAAACGTGCTGACACGTTTATATAACCTGTTTCAGTCCAAAACTCTGCTGTCGGTAAACATAATGACTCAATCTTTGATATTGTGATGTTCACATGCCAAAGCAACACAAAACCTCTATGACGCGCATGGAGGAACACAACGGATACGATACCTACCACACCTCAATGATAAAAATCAATACGCGAAGCCAACCAGCTGATGTTCCAAGGTAAACTGGGTTTAATGGGTCATTATCCTAGACCAAGTCACCGTAACAGCGGGCGACAGTCAGTCATCGAAATACACGATAATACGAACAGCCTTCGACGCAAGGTTGGCATCCGATATCAACCGGCACAACAACATTAACCCAAAAACGGATAGGAACCGGTCAAATACGGCACGGTAGGGAGAAATGGTGCTGCGGATTATGGAACTGCTTCTAGAACCATCGTTGATGGGTATTTGGTAAAAGGCACTTGGCAACGCAATTGGTTTGCAGTTCGAGTTTCAGACATACTGATTGTTGTTTATAGCTCTGGAAAATTAGATTAAGAAAAAGTTTTTAAACATAGTAAAATAAATCTGAGAAACAAGATCCGCAAAGGATACTTCTAAGAAATCTCGTGTGGATGAATCTGTTCATTCATTGGATATAATGCCTTAATCACTTACAAAATAGAGAGTAATTTGCCAAATAATTAACTTGTTAAAGTTGATTTAAGATTCAGGTTTCGGTGTGACAGTGGCGTAGCTAATTTAGAATTCACTTCAGACGCTGTTCATACTAATTAGTTGTTTTAAGTTGTTTTGCTAATTGACAATATTAATTCGCTACAGTAGTATTGTGATTCTTAGAGACGATTTATTGTTAGTTTAAATAACGATGCATCATATTATTTTATTATAAATAATTCCCGTTACATTTTCATAACTGCTAATTGGTATTAACAGTTCTGAATAATAGCGGAAACCATAATATACTATTCGATGATAGCAGCTGCTCATTTCTAATTAAGCCCTTTTTAACAGATTCCACGAAAGATAACAGTGCCATTAATATCTCAAACATTATGATTGCCGGTTACCGTAACATCTGAGGGTCTGAATCCTGAATAATTAAGCCAGAAGACATGTTTCAGTTGCCACAAGAACACGAGAGATTAGGAAATTTAGAAAAAATAATTGGCTCGACATTGATTGACAAATCGGTCATGACTTGAATGAAGAAGTGGATTTAGGTAAAGTCCTGATAAGATATAAGACTATAAACAGAAATAGGAAACGCTCAACTTGAAGAAATACGACAAAACCATATACGTTACCCTCGAACATGCTAAAAAAGTCCTTTACAATTCATATGCCTTTTTCACAAGTTTAAATCCTTAGAAGGTATACATTAAAAGGGCTGAGTGCAATAAACACATGTTTTAAGCATGGTATGAAATGTCATTGCAATTAGTAACGTACTCATAACACTTATGATTGCTTGTGCATTTAGAACCTGTTCTGTTGCTTGCTCGAAGGTGATACCCTAGACAGAATTTAATTTATGTATTGCCTTGAGTATGGACCAGGAGTTAGAATGCGTAGGAATTTGCTCTTCTTGGTCTAATAGGTTTAATTTTGGGTTCAGGTACAAATATCTTATATATAATTGAGCTTGTCTTTGGATTTGATTGATGCTATTCGCCATTTTGTCCCCCCTACACCAATCGGATTTGAGTCGTTTATTATAAGCCTTTAGGAGCACAATCAAAGATTACGTGAGAAGGGAGCCGACGCGGAAATTATTTTTTTCGCTTTCAATTTCGTATTGCTGGCATAAACGCTAAAAAAAGCCTATTGAAAGAGGCACAGTTCAAATGACAGCAGCACAAAAGTGGAGGCCATGACGGACTTAAGCACGTAAGTTTTGTAAGAAAAAAGCAAGAGATATACCCATAGCATTTTATTAGTTGGCTACTAAAAGGCGTAACTCCTCATGCTTGACTACCATGATAAATGTTAGAACAAACTAAATTAGAGATTCGCGTGCATCTTCTAAGTATGTACAAATTGTATTTCCTCGAATTAGCACATACGTTGTGTGAATGTTACTACCAAAACACAAATACGTAAGCAATTATGTAGTTCACGTTACATAATATAAAACGCATAGTATTGTACGGTCACTTTCTTGTATTTCGTATTGAGTAAGCGATTTAAGACCATGATTCGTGTATTTGAATAAACTGGTATTTACTATGCGGATCTAAGGATCTACTTTATTAGGAGAAATTAGTAGAAGTTTGAGAAGTTTCGTAATTTTCATTGAAATGCAGATTCATTCTGGTCTTTGGCTCCGCACAATCTGTTTTGTCATGGAATTAACTCGACTGAAGACGAGCAGTCTTTTTCCGTGCCGACGAGTTTATAGTATTATTATTTTGCTTTTGTAGGTCCTAAAGTAAAGCTTCTTCACTTATGAAAGGCTTTTCTAAGTTTTTTAACAAAATACTTCTAAATACAAAAGATATGTTACCCAACTCCCAGCCTAAGCTGCCCATCGATAGAGCTGCACCACACGTGGTGAACTATAATTAAGTGATTTATAAACCGCAAGAGTAGCGAACCTTGCGTTTCGCACCAAGGTTATATCCTGACTTTGAATGAATCATTGCTTCCTCGCTCACGGGAGGGCACGGCTACTTATTGTTGTAAATAGATGGTAGTCTGAGGTGATTACTTTAAAATGATATGTTGAAAGACCATAATGTGGGAGATGGAAGACAATTGCTGGAGATTACATATTGTCTCTTAGTGCACATTTAAGGTGAGTATCCAATGATGTTACTGATCTGTCAGTTGTTGTTTACAAAACGAGACAATATGGTATTTTTGTTCATAAAGCCAGTCTGGGTTTTTATTGCAAAGGGCATTCGGACATCGCAGGCATTACCCTTGGTTTTTGTAAGTAATTAATTTAACAACCGAGATCGCCGTTACGGTGAATTTAATTTCATTTTTGATTAGTTTAGGAGCAATAAACATCAGATATAATGTAATTATTTATTAGATATTTTATTTATAGGTATATTAATTTACTAGCTGACCCGTGCAACTTCGTCGACGTCACATTTTTCATTAATTCTGGGCTCCTATTGGACGATGCGAGATGTTTTATATTCTACTAATATTATACATGCAAACATTTGTGAGGATGGATGTTTGTTACTCTTTCACGTCAGAGCACCTGAAAGGATCTTCATGGAATTTGGCACAGAGGTATAGATATTATAGTCTGCAATAACACATAGGCTATAAATTATTATGCCTGGAGTACCTATGTTCCCTAGGGCCCACGCGGGCGAAGCTAATTCCTCGATAAATGGGCTATCCAACACTAAAATATATTTTCAACTCGAACCAGTAATTCTTAAGATTAGCGCGTTCAAACTAACTCTCCAGCAGTATAATATTTGCCGAATTTGAATCAAAACATATTGTTTTTCTTTTTTAATTCTGATGAATAGCGGTTCAAGCAAGTTGCAGTGGTTAATATTCTTAAAACTGGTTGTGGTAATTTTGGCGTAACATTATCAAGGTGTCCTTGCTCGATTTTAGTTGCAAAACAACTAATTTGAATGTGTTTATCAACACATTAAAACAAAATGTCAAATAGAATAACAATAATGATATTGATGATGATTTTGAAACCATTAATATTTAATTTAAATGCAGTTTTAATGAAATTAAAAGCAATTATAGCTTGTATTTTATTAACCTTATAAAAAGATTTATGGTTTATCATTAACCTAATCGTAGCTAAGTTAATCGATGGATTAAAGAGAAGTTTCAGTAAACGATTTATTTCCGTTCGCAAATGACCGAGTAATTGAAGTCAAGAGTTATATGTTATTCTGTGTTAGTAAGTCTAGGTCTCGAACAGAGCTAAAATCTATGGTCTCGATACTCTTTCCCACTTACAGCTTATATCGATTAGAGTGCTTCACTGCTACTTTTACTGTAAGTAATCATATAAGAGCCGTTTCCACCATCAATTGGCTTAACTCTCTTCGTTAAATTTCTGCCTTTCTCGATCTACGAGTATATTTAGCTGATTTTCTTTTATCAAAAAATTTGCAAAAATTGCGTGTCTAAGCCCCATACAATTTATTGCTGCGACTGCTTGCTAGTCAACAATTTAGGCCAAACAGTTTTTAATAAAGTAAAACATATCGGCCAAGTGCGAGTCCTACTCGCATACGAAGGGTTCCGTTATTTAAACCGAAAAAAAAAAACGTTTTCTGATTCGGAACCCATTTTGATTTTTATTATTTTTTTGTTGTTATAGCGGCAATAGACACACGGGTAGGTTCTGGATAGCTGTACGTAAATTTATTTTATTTTGTCTTTGTTGCTATTATGTTATTGTTATTCTGCCTTTTTGTGATTCTTATGTGTGTTTATTGAGTTTATTTTTATGTAATTTTGTGTTGTTTCTATGGACTTCAATGTCTGAAAATAAATGATAATAATAATAATAGAACTACACACACTCTGTGAAAATTTCAACTGTCTACCTATTGCGGATCTTGATATAGCCAGATATGACTGACAGACGGACGGACAGCGGAGGCTTAGTAATAGGGTTCCGCTCGTTACCCTTTGTGTACGGTACCCTGAAAAGGAATTTAAAGTTTACTGTCCGTGTTAAGTTAACGTTAGAATGAATATTTTGGCACATTGACCGTAGTAAATCTCGCGAACACGTATTTCTATCAAAATGCAATAAAAATTCGACACTGGACACTGTAGACACCGAAAACCATTTTCAATGCGAGTCCGAAAGTCGTTAACTTTTTACTCGAAAAATTTCTTAATAAACAAAAACTAACTTCGGTCCTTGATTACGCAAACGCCGTGTTTTTATGATTGATGACCTCAAGTTCGATGTACTCGAAAATTATGCGTAAGTAAGTATATTCGTACAAGATATCTCAAGCAAAATATAACACGACTGGAGTTAATTTTAGAAAAGTACTCAGGTAATTAACATTGTAAACGTTTACAGTAATCATTACGTTTAAATGTCGCGAACTTGGCCCACTTTTCTCCTCAACAGAACATTTTTCAAACTTCGCGTGCCTTCAAAGTATTTTACCTCTTCTACATAGTAACAGAAACGTCATCAATATTCATAATACCTATTGATTTTTAATGAGAAAGTGCCTTTGTCTGTCTGTATTGTTTGTGACGGCTTCACGGCTAAACCGCTGAACCGAGATTTATGAAAATTGTATTTATAGCTAGCAGCTAGGTTAAACTTTGAATCTATACTTATAAAGCTGAAGAGTTTTTTTGTTTGGTTGAATCTCAGGAACTACTGTAGTGCTATTCTGTAACAACATTTTCATGTCTCGACAGCGGAATCCGAGGTGAGTATCAAATTCGTACACACATAAGACCTTTATGTTGTGTATAAAGCTTACTTTGTGAGCTTTGTCACTCAGGTAAATCTCGATATCGAAATAGCTATTTACAGAATGGACTAGCTGGTTTTCTCATGTATCGAGGAAGGCTATTGGCTATAATTATATGTATAACATCACACCACGACCAATAGGCGCTCCTATTGATGTCGCAGACGAAGTTGAGCGGGTCGTTTGGTATAAAGATTTCGCCCTTGTTTTTCTTTTTAATGAATCCCTAAATGGCGTTAAAGGTTGTGTAGGTGGGAAAATAAAAATCTCGGAGGACCAAGTCGGTGAGCGATGACTTTAGTGCAAGTTTTTAAACCTACTCGCTATCGATTAGCGTAGACACAGCTTACAATAAAGTTAGAGTGAACAGGCTCCTTCCAGGTAAGCTCGCTCCATCGTAGACTTTGTCTCTATCATCACTGACCAAAACCCATCACAAATAAAATAAAAAAATGAGTTAATTTTATATTGACATTTTTAAAAACGCTGCTTAGTGATGTGACACGTAAAGAAAATACTTATTTTTCGATAAAAATTGACTTAAACGAACAATCAGAATGATTCGAGTAGGTACTTTTATAAACTTGCACTAAGGCTTCTGGATTTAGGATGTGACACATGAGTGTACGGCGTAAATAAAGTAAACATACGATTTATCATTGAAACTATCCAGTATCCAGTGACATCAACCTTGGCAGTACAATAGGCCTCAAGACTAGTCCATTTCCTGACGACATTTCCTTTTCCGTACGATTCTAGATTCGTCGTTGTTAAACACAGGAAATATAAACTTACAAATACGATAATAACCTACGAGTTATAAAAACTATGAACGTATAAAATATGACTTTTATAATGGGCTCAATGCTCGATTAAATTCCGATTTGAAGTTATGTAGTGTTATCAAGAATCTACTATGTAATATTATTTACTAGATGATGACCGCGGCTTCGCCCGCTTGGCAAATTATATACTAAAACCTTCCTCGAGAACCACTCTATCCATTGGTGAAAACGTGAAAGCATGAAAATCGGTGGAGTAGTTTTTGAGTTTATAGCGAACAGACAGACACGCGGCGGAGGACTTTGCTTTATAATATTAGTGATGACATAACTTTATGTTTAGGAGAAAAGTTATCTCAGAAAGAACTGAATATATTACAAAAACAAAAACTCTTTCTGAAAGAATGATAGACTAATTACTCAGAAGGAGCCTGTTCACTCTAACTTTGAAGAGATTAGGGTAGTAAGCGTTCGGAAACACAGACGCCACTGAAGTACAATCTGTAGAGGACCGACAAACAGGCAACCTTGCGGCGATGAGCCAACCTGTCTTTACTAATTCGTAGGACCTTTTTCAATAAATTATTTAAACTGGCATTCGGAGTTGGTTTGTAAACATTAGCATTCTCACTACGCTGTTATTTATTTGCAGGTGTCGCGCGCAGCTAAACCATTGAAGAAAATCTCTCTATTCAATTCAATCTTAAATGTTTATTTGCTAGAATACGGCACACAATGGATATTATGTTACGGTACTCATCTCTTGAAGTCTTGGCTATGCGTAATAGACACGAGAAGAAAACATGGCTAGAGCTTAAATGGCGAAAGACGAACATGTTTTATTATTTGCTTATCTGACCTCATAATCATCATCAAGCAGAAGACGTCCACTACTGGGGGCTACTTTCTAAGCCCGAAGTCCATAGTTTCGGGCTTAGTTGCGGGCGTAGGTCTTCTATCCCGTATCACCTACCGACTTACGATTAATCCCGAACCCGAACTGATAGTATGTCAACACGATTTGATAGTAACTGTGAAATCGTGTTGTCATTAATTCTTATTGGTTAGGTGATACGGAGTAGAATACGCCCGCAATTAAGCTCGAAACTACAGGCTTCGGGCTTAGAGAGTAGCCCCCCTGGACATAGGCTCGACCTGTCTCGCATCCATCGACTGCCCGCTTTATCTGACCTTACTGGTCTTTGTTTTTCCACTGCAGTGCAAAGGTCATTCATTCTTAATTCGGGTTTGGGGCTAATCGTAAGTCTGTAGGTGATACGGAGTAGCCCGAAACTACGGACTTCGGGCTTAGAGAGTAGCCCCCTTTACAAATCAGTGGAAATCGAGCTCGTCGCGCCATCTTTGCTCTGGTCAGCAGTGCTATTCTGTAACAACATAATCGTGTCTCGACAGCGGAATCCGAGGTGAGTTTCAAATTCGTATAAATATAAGACCTTATGATGTGTGAAATAAAGTTCACTTTGTAAGCTTAGTCACTCAGGTGAAGTCGATATCGAAATGGTTATTTACAGAATAGACTAGCTGCTCGGATATTTTTTTTTCTCTTTAAGCTAATTTCGTAGTTGACATGCAGCAGACATGTTTATATTATTCATTCCTATTGGGTTAGACAACACCCAATTAATTGTTTCAATTGTTCGCTATTAAGAAAGTGGCTCACACTAAAGTTACGCACCCGTTTTTACACGGAATTAATTAATTGATAAGACCATTCGAACTTGGCTTACTCTACATTTCAAAACGTATTTTGATGACGAAATTGTGTCGACTGATTAGAACATACCTTGTAATTGTCACGTCTTTGAATGTTTACTGAAAAGTTAGCTTGAATTAGCAGGTGGACGATTTCAGGTATTCGAAGAGTCGTAATGTTAGGTTCAAACATTCTATTTGACTTGTATGTTTATTAAAATTGAAACATCACAACTAAATATAGACTGCTATCATGTATGATGCTACTGAGGACATTGACTGAACAGGCTGAAAAAAATGGAATTTGTTAAACAAATATTACTCATGCATTGGACACCTAAGTGATATCATATCACCATAACAAAGCAAAGAAATATTTTTATATCGTTTTAACAATCCCATGAAATTCCATTCTTCAGACAGTTCCATTAGTTAACAAATGATGTCAGTGTCAGAATATGTGTACTTCACTTAAGGGTGCCAGTTGTGCAAATAATTTCAACGAAGTGTGACCGAGACTTGTATGAAAATTACAAGTTCCATTTTAAACAAAGAGCATTACTTATTCCGTGATATTCAAGCCTTTTTTTTAATTTTAAATATTCGTTATTTTGGGCCTCCATTGTCTGGTTTTGGTAAACCCAAAGAAAACAGCTGCCTACTGTCATTTACTTGACTGATTAAATATTTGCGTGAAGTTGAAGACACTTCAGCTCTTACTTTAGATAATATGGTATTTAATAAAATTTAATGAAAAAATAATTTTGCCCAGTTGTTACCACAGGAAAATATAACAAGTAGCTACCTAATAATTTAATTAATGACGCAATTCTAACTAATTAAATACAATTTCTCTATACCAATTCTATTCCCTATACAATAAGAACATGGCAACAGCCTAAACCACAAAGAAAAACCCTAACAAAACCATTAATACACCATTCATTACGTAAAAGGATAAACCACCATACAATTACGAATCAAGTTATTTGGCATCATGGCACCAAATTGTTTTCAAGGCCATTACCAAGGTTGCAGCCTTCAATTCCTCTAATGCAAACACAGTATAAACATTAAATAGATATTCATGTCACAACTTTAATCATTTATTGAATAACAATGAGGTCACTTGCTTGAATTTGATAGGAGCAATCATATTAGTGAATGGGTGTCTGAACTTTTAAATGGCTGTTTTTTAGTACTTTACATTCTGCATGTTTTGTGTGACACTTTGCGTGGTACTTTAAGTCATACACGGTTGTCACTTTGATAAAATTTAGTTTCTAAGTACCTACCGGAAAACAATCCAAAAGAAAAGTATTTACTATTGATTACGTTAATAGTCTTATTGGGACTAGAAATTCAAATAACATAGTTTTGGAGAGTTCATTAATATGACTATCCAGCAACTAAAGGATTTTCTCACATCAATAAATTAAACTTATTTATTTCAGACACCAGTATTAATGTATCAACATGACAGATATATTAGAGCTATGTGGCATCATATCAGTGTTGAGACTATGTACAAGAGGCAGATATTTAGATGCCCAATAAATTACTATAAAGGGCCATTAAGACGGTGGCATGGTGCCAACGTCGGTGAAATGGTAAGGTAACAAAAGGTGCCAAATGGAATGGCGATATTAATTGAAGATATTTGTGGCATCATTAAGGATGTGTGATATGTTTTGTTTGTTTACAGTTCGGTAGAGAAAGGAGAGCCAAGATATGTTGAATTATAATACATTTTGTATGAGAACTTAATAAAAAGGATTATTTTGCCAAAGTTTCCTGATTCATACCTGGAATATACTATGAAAATACTTATTCTAAATGTAGGTACAAGTAGGTAAACTTAATGACAATGAATATGTTGTATGAATTACGTCATTCCCTTCAATTTATTATAGCATTATTCATTCACAGAAATCTGTTTTATGGAGGAAATTATTCATTCAATAATATTTTGTACCTATTTGAGTAACTATTGTGTCACTCTTTAAGTTCTAATGAGATTCGTAAAAATAAATTTTACACTTATTTTGAACATTTTATTTAAATAATGTTTTGCTAAATAATCTGAGCTGATGATAGAGATATAGATTTCTACGATATTCTGTTCTTAGGTAATGTGGGTAAACTTTTTTAGATAGAATAATTACTCTGTTTAACAGTATGTGGTTCTTCAAAGAGATTTTTGAAAGCATCTAGTCATCTAATTTATTCAAAGTAACAGCTGGTTGAATTTTAGATATTTTTTGTGTCTAGATACTTATTTTTATTTGACAAGAAATAGAGGCAACTTTTTATGTAGTGTTTATTGATGATAGAACCAGAGTGATTTCAAATCTTGTTATTGTAACTGGTTGTTGTAAATTTTTTTTCCAATAGGTATCTTCTTAGTTTAGAAGTCTTTAAATGAAACTTTTAGATCTGGGGGGCTAAAAAGGCCACTATAGGATAATCATATTGTTTATCAAAAACAACAATCTGTCAAGTTTCATTTTAATCTTTATTGTTACCGCATTAGGTTCAAGGTTGATTGGTAAAATTTAACAGTGACGGGTAGGGTGATTTGCTTTCTGATTCTGCTAATGTGGCATTTTTAGGCCCGCTGTAAGCCTATGCGCTGTATGCCTTCACCACATAGAAAACTTAAGTTGATCTGTTTGTTCACGTAATAAGAAAACAGTATGATATAGCAGCACTTATAAACTACAGCGAGTATGAAAGCAGCACTTACTTTGAAAACTTCTGAGAAGAACCCCGAGCCAATCTTCTCCAGTAAGAAGTCATCGAAGGGATAGAGCGCGGCCACAGCAGTCCTGAGGGCCGTGCATGACGAGCCCGTCACCCGGCGGTCACCCAGTCTCTCACAATCCTCACTCACACCAGACTCCTTATCACAATCATCATCACAACACACCGCACGCTTAGTCCGGCTCCCGTTCTCCCCATCCCGGTACCTTCGCCCCAACTTCGAGTGTGGTCCCCGCACATAACGACCCGACTTCGCAGTCTCATCCAGGTTCGTGAAGCTCTCCGCTATCTTCAGCACCTTGCTCGGCTTCCGCCGCTCGTACCTGCTCCTTCCACCCTCCTGCGTACAATCGTGTTGCATTATAGCTGATAGTGCTATAATCGAGTACGCTTATCCCGCTTCGAACATAGTGTTCCAGATCAAGTGTCCTCCACTACACAAGAACTATGCCTCACGCGCAACATCTTTATAAACGCCGATACACTAACTGACGGTACACGAAAATATGCGAAATAACATTATAATCACACAAAAACTATGTCGATTTTGCTACTGTCACTTTCACATATTTCCCAAATATCCTCTTGTTATTGGCACTGTCCAGGGCTTGTTTCGGTTTTATATTAACAATCGAGTTTGTTGTTACGATTTGTGTGTTATGCGAAAGATGTTTCTACACATAAACAGTCCCATTGACTGACGACGCGCGTACAAGCAAAGTAAAGAAAGCTGAAAGCAAGCAAGCCAAGCAACACCAACATATGACATGACTTATCAGAATGTTGACAGCTTTGATTCGGGCGTTGGCGGTATGTTGGTAGCACTGCGTAATGGTCGCGTTCTTAGTTAACGATATAGCAGTTATAACGGTTATATTGTATGAGTAACGCCTTGAAAACCGTTACGTTATTAGTTTCTGATATGTTTTTTATTAAAACCAGACTCGAAACTCGATATTTTATGTTTTGGTTTTATGTAATAAAATTATGTTTTTATAGTTTTGAGCTTCAGAATATTTTAAATGAAATATACATAATATAAGTTGAAAGTCATTCTGTATCGTTAATCAATACTTGTGAGTTTGTGGTGAGTTATTATAAAAAAATACTTCGTCTTTTTTTAGATACGTTAAATTAAAATGTTCGTCTGGTAGGAATTAATTGGTGGACTGCAGAATATAATCAAAATAAATATTATCAAGTTAATTTGTACAGTCTCAATCATTGGTTTTCATTCCATGGAACTGCTATGAAAAGAGTGGACCCTTTTCCAAAAACTGCACCAACGGACGAGTAGCTTATTTATTCTAATTAGAATTAGCTGTTTATCAATACGTCATCTATCGGTTGCAACAGAACAAAAGGTTTTTTGAGCGTAGGTTCCCGAAATCTTCTTCAAAGCATGTAATCATTCTGTTTAGCTCAGTGATATCTGAAAGCTGGCCTAAAAGCCAGTAGAGGGCGTGCAAGGTGCTCAACTGCTGCTATGGTGTGAATGTGTGATAAGATGTCCTTGACTACCACGGGACCACCGACGCCAATTGTTTCCATATTTGGTAAATAATGATTACACATCTATACTAATATTATAAAGCAGAAGAGTTTGTTTGTTTGTTTGTTTGGTTGAACGCGCTAATCTCAGGAACTACTGGTCCGATTTGAAAAATTCGTTCAGTGTTAGATAGCCCATTTATCGAGGAAGGCTATAGGCTATATATCATCACGCTAAGACCAATAGGAGCGGAGCAGTAATGGAAAATGTGACGCAGACGAAGTTGCGCGGGTCATCTAGTTGGTAATAATTAGACCCTAACTAAATAATTGGTATTTTCGTACTTTTCGAGAAAATCAAATTTGACAGTGGCCCCGCGGTAGTCACGCTGTTTTCAGCCACCATGAGCAACGAAAATGGAGTCATGCTACGGCTGTTTTAAGTATACAAATAATTAGTACCTACCCTTAGATGTGATTCATTTCGTAAAAAAAAACACAAAGCGGAAACATGACTATTCACCGAGTAATCAACGATGAAAACTTTCGCGCGCGCGTTCGCAGGACCAGGGGGGCTACTCTCTAAGCCCGAAGTCCGTAGTTTCGGGCTTAGTTACGGGAGTATTCTCCTCCGTATCACCTAACCACTAAGAATTAATGACAACACGATTTGACAGTTACTATTAAATCTTGTTGTCGTTCATTATTACCTCGAGTTAGGGACTAATCGTAAATTCGTAGGTAATACAGAGTAGAATACGCCCGCAACTAAGTCCGAAACTACGGACGTCGGGCTTAGAGAGTAGACCCCAGGGCCGGATTTAAATTTTGTATCGCCCCTGGGCACTGTAGCAAATGCCCTAACACTGAAATATTACTAAAACAACTTATAATCAATTTAATTATTGATTATTATACCTACTTTACTTTTTGAAAAATAATGTATTAGGTATCAGTTTTAAATCTTCAAAGCTTCTTTTTTCTTTTTGTTTTTTTTTTTAGGTACATGAATTAAATTATTTTGATTAGGTATTCATTTTAACTAAAAGTGCCAAAATCATAATGTAAAAAAAAAACGATTTTAAAAATTAAGTTAGAATTGATTTTTTTATGTATTATGTATCATTTTGAAATCTTCAAGGCTTCTTTTTTCTTTTTTTTTTTTTTTTTTTAGGTACATGAATTAAATTATTTTGATTAGGTATTCATTTTAACTAAAAGTGCCAAAATCATAATGTAAAAAAAACGATTTTAAAAATTAAGTTAGAATTGATTTTTTTATGTATTATGTATCAGTTTGAAATCTTCAAGGCTTCTTTTTTCTTTTTGTTTTTTTTTTTAGGTATATGAATTAAATTATTTTGATTAGGTATTCATTTTAACTAAAAGTGCCAAAATCATAATGTAAAAAAAAACGATTTTAAAAATTAAGTTAGAATTGAATTTTTTGAATTATACATTAAACAGAAAACCAATAATAAGAGAATTACTTACCTAGGTACTTATTTTTATTGAGCAATTTTGTTAACAATAAAATTAAAATCACTTTCCAAATTTTGCCGCCCTTGATTGGCGCCCCGACAGCCCCTAGTGTATATCCAGCCCTGCGCAGGCAGGACCACGAGTTTGAATGTTGATTCCAAGCTAGAGGAGCTTGAGCCGCTCGCTAGGATAATTGTGTTCTGTGAGCTTGAGGCTCGGGATTACCGAAGCAAATCGCTTTTATATTTGGTAAATAATTAGTACTCAATTGGTTCTACCTACCAATTGAGTACTAATTAGTCCCTTGGTAATCACGGACATTATTATAAGACATAAAAGTTCAATGGCAGATAATCATATTCAATCAGGAATAAAATCTTAACCCAAAGAAAGAGTTCATTATCTCACTGGGGAAATAAAACGAGTCAAGATCAATTTCGCTGTTTATTTTAATCCATGCTGACGACTATATACTTAATTAATTTCAATGTACCTATATCACACAATGGAAACATAACGATGATCACCTCGAGGAAACCAGTTTAGAGTCTTTTCTTTATTTAATTTAATTTACACTGATTTCACCTCGAGCCAGTTTCCACAAAGAAATAATCTCTCTGTCACATTATAAAATAACAACGCTAGCTCCATTATCCACAACTGTCTACTAACTATTAAAAATTTAACGCTCAATAGCTATAAATACAAATATATTATTGCTGTTGCGATTTTATTATCTAATAACTTAATTAAATTTTACATTGATCTCAAAATGAGTATTCGTTTTTTACTTATCTAAATTTAGTCTTATCTAATCTTACCTATAGTAGTATTGCTTGATTTGAGAAAACATTGCTTTCTCGTGAAAATGTTGTAACAAATACAATAGTACAAAGTTAGTGAAGCAACCATTATATGGTGCATTGTAACAATCATTTAGACCCCATCAATTTTGAAAATAATTTGCTAGTCTAGACAAGTTTGAGCATTGTTATTTGGAAGGTAAACAACACTTCTGACTTGATAAAAAAGGTAATTAAGTCGGAAGGTAGAAAATGTTATTTTGTATTTAAAATTCCCATGTACAGTTGCCAGCACATCAAGATCTGTCAAATTTCTATGTTAAATTTTCAACTTTATTTCTAAAGAGATTAGATTCAAATTTGATTGAGAAAATTTGACAGTTTCGGATATCCTGATGCGCTGGCGACTGTACCTAAAGTTACAGTAGAAAAGTCCAAACTGGGCAACTGTAAATTTGTTTAGTTTATAAGGGTAAACCATTTTAATACAGAAATGAAGTCAGTTGAAAGGTTCCGTTGAAGACAACCATTTTTTTCAGAAGTGTTGATATTGTGCGTTCAAGCGAATTTTGAAAAATGTAGCCCAAACAATAATTTCAAATAACAACTCCTTTAAACGAGTTAGAGAATATTGTATGTACCCCCATATATATAATTAAGTAATTTAACGTTAGAAAAAAATATTATTCAAGTAAAACAAGCGTTAAACGTAAATTAAAATCAAATTAATTCTGTTTATTATATTATATAGCTAACAAAATGGGGCCTTAAAAAAATTGTGCTTATTACAATATGTATCTAAGAAACTTATGATTACATTCTAATTTACAAAAATCAAAATATACAAAATGTAAGGTAAGAAACGATTAGTTTAAAATATAAGAACAACGAAATAACTATCATAAAATTATTCTAGCTACTCAGTAACATTTTACAATGATTTTGTACATAATTCGAAGCTTCATATTTGTAGGGAACGTACTAGTTTGTGTTATGATTAAATGTAAGATATTCGCTAAATGCTTGTGTTTTTTTAATAAATAACGGTTATCTACCTTCGTCATTTTGCAGGAAGGTACTTGAATGAGTTTGCAAATTAAAGCTTGGTCGTGGGTGAGCAAATTATATATTTTATAAGAATTTTCAGCCTCAAAATACGTATTTAAGCATTATACATTTATGAAATAAATTAAATGCTAAATAAATGCGTCTTGAATTACCTACAAGGAAGTGATACAAACCAAACTTATGCCACATTTTGAAAGACACAGTGACAGAAAAGGACTCAAAGCCCTAACAAGTTCAGGCAATGTTGGATAGAAGCTTATTAAATAGAAATAAGGGCAGAGGAAGTTCCATCATTATTAAAACTGTCGCAACAAGAACTATTTCACAACCATTCTCTTCAAATCTATCAACCATATTTTGTAAACTAATATTCATGTTATCCATGCACAAGTTATTGTTTCGTTTTACTGATGCAGGTCTCAGTTTACAATTTTTTGCTACTGATAATGTATCCTACATTCAAAAATTAGGTATGTGAAAAAGATGTGGTCCAAAAACAGCCACAAAAGTTTTACTTGAGAGATGATATTGGTTTCCTGAAATAAAATAACTTGCCCAAGGATAACATTTTGCTATTATCATAGACGTTCTATACACAAGACACCCAAACCGATGTGCCTCCAAGTTATTCATACTAATCTAGAGCAGTAAATAAGGCAGGAGGTTCATTTATTTTCAAGATTTATAAAGGAACCAAAATTAAGGAATATTCTGCTTTGAAACACTTGCTTGGTTAAATTGACATTAATGATTAGCTGGTTTTAAACTGTACATAAGTTAAAGATGATATCGGTAACTAATAGCTAACGGTATTGTTCTGTGGCAAAACAATATTACATGACTGAATCTACAAAAATAAGTGTAGGTACTTGGAGGCAACAATCACAAACATAGAGAGAAATGAAGAAATATGTGCATACTTGTGCAATCAAGACGACATCTATCATGTCAATTTATTATCTAAAATTGTACATTTAAATACAATGAAATAACAGTTAAACATAACGGCTAACGTTATTTTAGCTATTTTAATATGTGGCAATATTACGTTTTAGGCGATTGAGTCTATCTATGATTGATACGTTTATCGATTTTAAACGATTTACAATATTAATAATAACTAAAAAAATGGGAAAAATAGCTTGATATACCTACGTTTACAAAGTGTATTTAAATAACTAAACGTTTGTTTTCTATATAGTTTCTAAGCCTGTCTATTTTGTCTTAGCTATAATTACAAGGTTGAGGGGTCCGAAATGACTTAACTGGGTGAATTTATTAGGAATCATCTCGGGATTATGTAGTGTATGAGTGGGAGACATATTACAAAGGTTAGGGTTATTCTCAGCGCCGGTTGGTAACTCGTCTGGTCTTGACATTCACCTGGAAAAAAAAAGTAAACAGTTATTAATATCGGAAATGGCAACACCTAAATAAATGAAGGGGCTAAAATTATGCTTTATAACTAGTTATGTATTTGCACGGACAATCTTATTTGATAGCAATTTTACTTTTTATTTTTTATTGTAAGGTTGAATAGACACAAAGTCGTGTTCTTAACGTCAATTCTCTTAGAGCCAGTTCATCTTATAGTTTGTCTCAAAAGCCACACTATGTACAAGCGAGCACTCGCACTCGTTCCATAAACAGCGAATATTTGTACTCGCGGGTTTTGTTTCGCGCAATAGGAACTCAGTACGGGTCACGTGACACGAAGCAGTAGCGGCGCGTCATACAACACTACACACTTACCAGTAGCGGTGGCGTCGAACACAAGATCAGGCGTGAGATCGTTCCGGTCGCAGTTGGTGGCAGACCTCGCCAGTGCGAGCGCGGCGCGCGGCGTGTCACGTGACACGAAGCAGTAGCGGCGCGTCATACAACACTACACACTTACCAGTAGCGGTGGCGTCGAACACAAGATCAGGCGTGAGATCGTTCCGGTCGCAGTTGGTGGCAGACCTCGCCAGTGCGAGCGCGGCGCGCGGCGTGTCACGTGACACGAAGCAGTAGCGGCGCGTCATACAACACTACACACTTACCAGTAGCGGTGGCGTCGAACACAAGATCAGGCGTGAGATCGTTCCGGTCGCAGTTGGTGGCAGACCTCGCCAGTGCGAGTGCGGCGCGCGGCGTGTCACGTGACACGAAGCAGTAGCGGCGCGTCATACAACACTACACACTTACCAGTAGCGGTGGCGTCGAACACAAGATCAGGCGTGAGATCGTTCCGGTCGCAGTTGGTGGCAGACCTCGCCAGTGCGAGCGCGGCGCGCGGCGTGTCACGTGACACGAAGCAGTAGCGGCGCGTCATACAACACTACACACTTACCAGTAGCGGTGGCGTCGAACACAAGATCAGGCGTGAGATCGTTCCGGTCGCAGTTGGTGGCAGACCTCGCCAGTGCGAGCGCGGCGCGCGGCGTGTCACGTGACACGAAGCAGTAGCGGCGCGTCATACAACACTACACACTTACCAGTAGCGGTGGCGTCGAACACAAGATCAGGCGTGAGATCGTTCCGGTCGCAGTTGGTGGCAGACCTCGCCAGTGCGAGCGCGGCGCGCGGCGTGTCACGTGACACGAAGCAGTAGCGGCGCGTCATACAACACTACACACTTACCAGTAGCGGTGGCGTCGAACACAAGATCAGGCGTGAGATCGTTCCGGTCGCAGTTGGTGGCAGACCTCGCCAGTGCGAGCGCGGCGCGCGGCGTGTCACGTGACACGAAGCAGTAGCGGCGCGTCATACAACACTACACACTTACCAGTAGCGGTGGCGTCGAACACAAGATCAGGCGTGAGATCGTTCCGGTCGCAGTTGGTGGCAGACCTCGCCAGTGCGAGCGCGGCGCGCGGCGTGTCACGTGACACGAAGCAGTAGCGGCGCGTCATACAACACTACACACTTACCAGTAGCGGTGGCGTCGAACACAAGATCAGGCGTGAGATCGTTCCGGTCGCAGTTGGTGGCAGACCTCGCCAGTGCGAGCGCGGCGCGCGGCGTGTCACGTGACACGAAGCAGTAGCGGCGCGTCATACAACACTACACACTTACCAGTAGCGGTGGCGTCGAACACAAGATCAGGCGTGAGATCGTTCCGGTCGCAGTTGGTGGCAGACCTCGCCAGTGCGAGCGCGGCGCGCGGCGTGTCACGTGACACGAAGCAGTAGCGGCGCGTCATACAACACTACACACTTACCAGTAGCGGTGGCGTCGAACACAAGATCAGGCGTGAGATCGTTCCGGTCGCAGTTGGTGGCAGACCTCGCCAGTGCGAGCGCGGCGCGCGGCGTGTCACGTGACACGAAGCAGTAGCGGCGCGCCGCCGTACTGTCGCGCGTCACTGGTGTCGTCACCACGAACGACGCACCGTTCTCGTACCAGCCGCCGTGGCATGTGTACGCTGGAAATAACGAAAAACTGCATTAGTAAGTGACAATTTACATATTTAACGAACGAATGAACATGATTATCCCGCTCGCAATTGGGCCACGATAATTGCGTTCGTTTTTAGCTTCGACGCGGACGTGGCCCGTATGGTGGAAATCCTTTATTGTCGCCCATATTTTTGAATGAACTGTCAAACCATCGGGACAACGAAGTGGTTGAATTTGATGACACGGCCATTAGTAGTTAGGTACAGAGACACTCAATGCTGGCGAAGAAAGAAAACAGAAGGGCTTCCTTCTGTGAGACTATGATGGTTCAGAAGAAGGGGCCGTCTAGCGGAATCATGAGAAGGTCGATCCTGCTCGAAGGAAAAATTTGTGGAAGAAACCGCCTCGACACCTAACATACCGTAAACCCCGTCAGCATCTTTTGAGGCAGGCGTGATACCGAGTTCGAGGCAATCAGACCAGGGACTTTGTCCGTCCACCGAGAAGCCTTCAGGGATATGCCCTAACATGTTTTGCACAGAGGCGTTTCTTGAGTGGTTTTTTAAGAAGTAACCATGTTAATAACTATGATTTCGTAAACACCGTTCTTAAAGAGTATCAATATGGAGTTTCTTGCTCGTTCTTCTCCAAAGGATCTACTCTTTGGAACGTGCAACTGCCGCGCTGGAAGTAGGGTCAGTGAATGTGTTTTGCTGCAGAACAACTTGCTGCTCTTGTCGCTAGCGCGGCAGAATTAGCTTCAACGCCTTCAACTATTTGACTGAGAGACCTTGATAATTTAAAAGTGCCTGTAACTGTTCTATACGAAATGGGGATAGAATAGAATACTCTTTATTATGTAAACTATATAAGTTACAGAAAAAAATAGATGAAGAAAACATTACACAGGGTGACACAATGGGCGGCCTTATCGCTAAGAGCGACCTTTTCAAGACAACCTTTGGATGGATTTTAAAGAGAAAAGAAATACGGTACTGTAGGTAGTCTTAAGTGTAAGTTATATGAATAAATACATGATAGATAAATTAATGGTATTTTGTATTTGTAACGGGTCCCTTCAATGTACGTGATGGTGATTACCGATGACGATTACCTCAAAAAGTCTCGACGCCTTTTGAAGGTACTCCGCAAAACAAAAAAAAGGTCTAGTAGCACGACTACTACATGCGTTGTTTAATTCTATGACTGTGTTCATTTCAGAACTATTTGGCCCTCTTGCACTGTTCTTGAGTTTCAAGAAAAAATAAGGGAATTTTTATTGTGTTGTATTAAATACCTGTAGTGTTACTATATTATTGGGCAATGGCAACCAGACTATAGGGCCTTAGCACAGGGCATTTTTAACGCTCTGAAAAAGTGCAGAAGACGCGCGCTAACGCGCTTTAAACGAAATTCAGACCGGTCAGACGCAGACAGTACTGTTTTTTGGTCACCTACATTTTGTGTATTATTGACCTTTTCCCGGTAAATAATCCGGTAATTTTGTAAATGTGATGTATTTTTTAAAATTGAGGTAACCGCAACCTCAATTTTGCCGCTCTGAGCATTTTCCGGGCTTGACCCCCCCTAGATCGGGCCCTGAATCACAGTCATAAGCAAGTTATTTAAAAAACAAGTTAGAAAAAGGAATAATTCTCACCTGTAACCACCTCTCTATTCTCACACGTAGAATAGAACTCCATATTCTTGACAGAGTTGCATCCCACCTCTAGTCTATTGTAGCTGTTGACCACACAAGAGACTTCTCCCTCCGACTCCCTCCTACTCCTCAACATGGGAGCACTAGACATGTTGCTTACGCTAAAATTGAACAACCTACTCCCATTAACTCTACGATTATGTTCAAGCATTGCCTTCTCTCTCTTATTTCTATGTTCTTCGCTAGATCTTGTGTCTCTTTTTCGTCGGTTTTGTATTTCGTATTTTCCGGAGTATGGACACTCTTTTGATTCGGGATTGCTTGCTGGAAAAGTAAAGAAAAAAATAATTAATGTTAGTGAGCAGTAGCAGACTCCGGCAGGGCTGTGATAGGGTTTTGGTCTTTATTTTAGGATTGTCGTGAGTGTGTGTTCGTTTCAGCATGTGGTCTAGGGCAAGGACGCACGTTTTGTTTTGAGCAAATGGGGTTGAGCAAAGGCAATGCAAAGATTACAGTTTTAAAACAATTTCAATTCCGGACACTCCTTCTACATTCCCATGGCCTGATCCTGACCTGACCCTGATCCATGCTTACAGCCCGAATCGTAAACCGCTGCGGACATAGCATCCTTGGCAATATCTAATTTAGTGCCCGCAGGCGCTTCTTGATCCCTTACAAATTACCCATCATCTGTTCTCTGCCTCTCTCTCTCTGTTTAATGGGTATTTACGAACCACACTACTTTCAATTCTGGACTGTGAAACTGGTAGTGGTTTGTTTCTGGAACTTGATATATAAAAGGCCTTATTGCGACCTTCATATCCTCACGACCGTTGTGGTCAAATCAAATTAGACCTGCATTACACCTTCTAGCTTCAGCAGAGGATGTGGAGACGTACCCACTAAGGTGACGTAGGGCGCGGTGACCGCGTTGAAGTGGTGCGGCGAGCACGCGTCGTCGGGGCGCGCGGTGGGCGCGCCGCGCTGCAGCTCCGCGATGTGCGCGTCGCGCCGGTACAGCACCACGCACACGTAGCGGGACACGCTGCACACGGGAACAAACATTATTCATGGTTAAACGGTTTATGTCAAAAGACAAGAAAGCTGGTTTCTCATTCCATCAGGTGAGATTTGGGCCAAGAGTTTCCCCGTTTTGAATAAAAAATAAAAAAAAAGCTCTCATGGATAATTTGGGATCTTCCAATCGAAAGGGTAATTTTCGATCCAGCCAGTCTTCAGCTGTCCTCCCACCAGCGATGCCATAAGTCGAGATCCATACCCAACAGGGGTTGCCCTTGATTTTAAGTTTATTAGAAGTCCAGCCAGACTGCATTTTTTTTACTATTGATAGGCACGCGTTTGACCACTATGTCACCTGATGGTAAGCGATGATGTGTACGAAGATGGAGCACGCTTGCCTAGAAGTGTTGCTAGTGGTGCTTAGCTGTGTATAATATGTCAATCGCACCTCTCGTTGGCACGATGCAGGATTTTTGTTAGTGTTTTTTAGGCACAGTGAAAAGTCGACCAGCCAAAAAATAGCTAAGTTTCAAGCAACAGGCTGAAAAGCGAATTAGCAATAAATTCAAAAAAGTGATCTACTTTCTATCCATAACAAACTTACCAATGATGCTGCCAATGCGCCACCAAGGCCACAGAGTTCCCACTGGGCGAGCTAGCCTTCACATTGACGCAGTAGACCTTGATGTCCGCCCCCGTCTGGTTGGTGATGCGCAGCGTGGCGTTGCGCTCGTAGAACGTGTAGTTACTCGTGAAGTCCAGCGTGTGCCACGTGTGCGAGAACGTCATCCACGACGGGAACTGGCAGTTGAAGCGGACTGATACTGGGGCAGATGGACACGTTATTACTATTATTTTTATGAGGCATGTGGGGAGACGTCCACTCGAGGAGCTTGTGGGTCGAATTTAAGGTTTGGTAAAAGTGGTAAGAACTCAGTGGTAGATAGTCCATTTAACGAGGAAGGCTTTAGGCTATACAGGGTTATTTGTAAAACACCGGAAACCTCTCAGGACTATGTTACTAACGTCATAAGTAAAGCTTGCCAAGTTTCGTCTGTGGTTGAGTGTTAAGATCCTTGAGTTTTTTCTGTGCCTCGGAAAGCAAGTTAAGCCGATGGTTCCGGCTGCTATTTGTAGATCTTTGGCAGTCGTTACGGATTTTCAGATGCCAGATAATCTGACTCTGGTTTTGCCAAGAACTGCTTGTTACCCAGTTAATGAGTTGTGGAGGTCTGGTAGGCAGCCGCTCTACGTTAAATACATATAGCTGGATCCGGTGTGACTGGAAGCCGATCCCAATATAGTTAAGAAAAGGCTAGGAAGATGATGATGTGAAGGCCTATACTTAGCCTGAGTGTGAGCTCAAGGATTCAGCTTGGCTAACTTGGCTCGATTCTCTCTCTCTCTCTCCAGGACATGCCTTTACTTAGCTGACTTGAGGAAAGAGAAGAGTTTGAGTTGAAGCTATGAAGACATTATAAACAATTTTCTGAAATGTCGAGCACCAGGTTGCATCAGGGGCACCTTTTTTCCGGAGACGCTTTAAGTTGAAGTTGACGTCATATTAATGTCAAAGTCACTTTTACAAAGAAGTAGACCTCTCGCTTAAGTTAAGCGAACTTGTGGAGTAAATTAAAAAAACCCTCATCACAACGTTTTCAATGCCAAAGAACACAGTGTGAGCGGAGCGTGCCTGACATTTATTTCAGCTTTAGGTTCAATTTTTTTTTTTTTTTGTGTTGGACGTATCAATGTGGTGACTCTGGGGAAGCTTATTTCCAGAAATGGTCGTCCTTCAGCTGAAATTATGATGATGAATAAATAAAAAAGTCTCACCACGTTTCAAAGCCATGGTCCGGGAGCCCTCGGTGGCGCTGAAGAGCCCGTTGCAGGTGGCGTCCCCCGACTGCGCCACGCGGTACTCCAGGGCCGCGCCGCCCGGCGCCGCCACCTGCTCCCTCACCGCGCCGCCGCCGGTGGCTGTAACACGCGTCGTGAGAACTAAGTCTAAAAGTGGAGAGGAAAAGACGGATGAAGACCACTGATGGAAGAAAAATTATTGGATGTCGTTTTTCTTCCGTTAGTTGTTTGCATACAACGTGTTTCAGAAGTGCGTGTACATATTTCAGGGTAGCTGATGGTATACATCAAGGAAAAAATAGCAAAACAAACAAAAAAATTGACCAGAAAAAACAAATAAAAAGTTCCGAACAAATGACTTCTAAAACAGTTTGTAACAGTTTTTACTGTTAATTACCGATTTGATGTCACCAATTGGATCAGTCTGTTTTTAGTCGTTTTTTTTTAAGTTTTGGAATTTTTACTAATGCATATCAGCTAACCAAAATCATCATATAATATGACCACGCATTTTTGGAACACCATATAGAAATAAAAGTTAGGTGTAAAATTTTGAAACAAGAGAAGTTTTGATGATGAATCGTGTCAACGAGTCTCAGAGAATAGATTTTTCAAATTCAAAGATTCTAGAGTGCCTTTCTACTTGACAACTCTTGTCAATCTCAAACATGTTGAAAATATTGTTACCGCTCATACTTGTAGAATGTCAGAACGGCTAGAATCTTACTCCCGATTCAAAATTTAAGCATTTTTAGGTAACGAATTCTCTTCTCCATTTAAGCTTGGACACTTGTCAAAGTTCATGTCCAACCTTTTTTGAATACAGGGTTTGACACGAACTCAAACAACTCATTTGGGAAACCCATATTTTTCTAAGAGTTTCTTAAAAATCTCAAGGTTTCAGTAGTAAATGAATGTAATGATTAGGTTACCATTTGCTAATAATCTGGCGCGTTATGGCTTGTTAAATAAAATAAAATTTATTGAATTTCTCCACTAAAACAATTTAAAATAATTAGTAGTTACCATTCGTCTTCTCGTAGACGAAGCAGCGGTAGCGGTCCTCGTTGCTAGTGGCGTGGTTGTGGTGCAGCTTGCCCACCAGGAAGCGCAGGCTGCCTTCCTTCCACGTCGCCAGGCATTCCAGCTCTTCCACTGGAATTAGAAAGGGATATATAAGATTACGCTGGAACGAGGCTCGCGGGTAGCCGGTGGATGCGAGACGCACAAGACCTGCCGGTCGATTCTGTCGACAGCTCACCGTGATTACTTAGGTGGAGTGAACGATAAGTGAGCTGTTATGCCATCTTGTTTGTATGGTTTGACAGCTCACTTGTCCGTTCACTTCTACATGTTTACAGAATCGCACTGCGGTTGTTGTGGCGACACTTGGGGGAGGCCTATGTCCAGCAGACGCAGACGTCTTTCGGCTAATATGATGAAGATAATAATAATAATATCCTTGGACATTTCACACAACGCCATATAGTCCCAAGCTAAGCAACCTAATGCTTGTGTTATGGTAACGATATGGCTGATAAACTACTTATATACATTTTTTTTTTGTAAATACATACATATTATAGATAGAAAAACACCCAGACTCAGAACAAATACATGTAGGTCTTACAAATATTTGTTCCGTGCGGGAATCGAACCCGCGACACGCAGCGCAGCAGTCGGTCGCTCAACCACTGCGCCAACCGTGTCGTCTAATTTATGATTATCGTATCGGCAGTCGAACGTCCACCCTGACCACCAGCCCAATCAATTTTATTTACCTGAAGATATTCATCATCTGCCTAGCCTTTTCCCAAGTATATTGGGGTCGGCTTCCAGTCAAACCGGATTCAGCTGAATACCAGTATTTTACGTGGAGCGGCTGTCTACCAGACCTCCACAACCCATTAACTGGGTAACACGGTACTCCTTGGCAAGACTGGTGTCAGATTTTCTAGCTTCTGACAATCCGTAAAGACTGCCAAAGATCTCCAAATTACACCCGGGACCAACAGCTTAACGTGCTTTCCGAGGCGCGGAGGAAACTCGGTATGTTAAGATGGTCACCCATCCGCAGACCAACCTCGGCAAGCGTTGCTTAGCCTTGAAGATCGACCTGTGTGGCTGTTATTATTTAGCCACAAGCTCCTATATATATATGATGAAGATAATTATAAGGCAACATTGGACCCGCAAGTGCCCGCATCACGTGACGCCCCGTACAGTCGTTAGTACATCAGACTTTCCGAAAATGTCAAAATATCCCAATCAAATTTGAACCCAATTAACTTGGCAATAAAGTCGAAAATCTAACAAAGAAATTTGACAGATTGTTTTAGTTTGATGTACCGGCTGTACACAACAACGCGCGACGTTGCCAGCAGGTGCGCAATATTGACAATGTTACTAAAAAAAAACTTTTTACAAAAAAATACAACCATATTCCAAAAAAAAAACACTAGGTACAAAATAACTTAAATTCTGGAAGTCGGTGTTTTTGTTAGTTTCTTCGTATTTTGACACCGACTTCCGTAATCATCGGAGTCATCATCAGGATCATATTGTCGGAGTAATGAGGTACCTAACAAACATAAAAAAAATACAACCGAATTGAGAACCTTTTTGGTAAGTCGGTTAAAAATCATGTTGAACGGCAACGAGCACTCTTAGTAAAATAACGTTTTCATTTTGCGCACCAGCAGTTGGCGCTGTTGTGCAATGTTGCCGAAGAGGTTAAGCGTCACGTGTTGCGCGTCAAATGTTGCCTAGAATATAGAAGGCTTTAAGTATTTCATATCAGCCGAAAACTTTGCCTTTTGGATACGCGACTTATGGTGTAGAAATTCCTGCCGGAGTCTGTGTTTACTAGTGAGTGTAGGGGTCTTTAAGTCGCCGCCGTGGTAGACGCCGCGGGCGTAGGAGGCCACCTGGTGACCTCCGGCCACCGTAGGCGCGGGCCTGTGGACGGCGAGCTATGGGTGGTTCGCCGTCCGTCCGTCTAGTGACGACAGGCCGTGTCGACGGCGCGTTAGTGTTTCACGCGCGCCTCAAAGAGAGTCAGCATTGGGAGGGGCCTGAAAGGACCGGACGGCTGCCGGAGTCGCGGGACTATTCGAAAGAGATACCGTGGCTCCGGAACACAAAGGGCAGTGAAGAACATGGATGGGTTTTAGTCAGTAGAAGTCTGACACTCCCTCCCGCTACACCCAGAGCGGGAGGAGTCATTGGATGATTTCCCATCCCAAAAAAAAGGGGGCTTTAAGTCCAGAGTAAGTACTTCAGGGCATGCATGCTCTATCGTCGAGCAGATCATCGCTTTCCATCAGATGCGACTGTGATCGAACTCGAGCCTTATTTATATGGTGATGCTTATACAGAACCAAAACTCTCAGCCTCAGAATATTTAAATGTAAATTATTTGACTTCCTTTTAAGCAAATGTTATTATTAGAGCAAAGTTTTTAATAATTGTCATTAATGCCTTTAAATCGTATTTTATCTCCTTGACTAAGTATTTTATTTTGGCTTATATAATCTCTTTCACAACTGTTATTCTATTTGTGTTAATGTAATGATAACCAATATTTTTACCAACTATATTTGTACGCCGGAAACGGTGCGGCAGAATATTTTGGACGTAATAAGTACATAATATACATAACAACTTTGTACAATATTCTGACAAATAAATGCATTCTATCCTATTATATTATATTCTACCATTGCCACCTAATAATACTAGATAGCCACGCGGCTTCGCACTAGTAAAATATATAAACAACCATCTGATGTTCGCGGCTTCGCCCGCTTGACAAATTTTGTACTAAAACCTTCATCGAGAACCACTCTTTCTATTGATGAAAACAGCATGAAAATCGGTGCCGTAGTTTTTGAGTTTATCGGGAACAGACAGACAGACAGACGCGGCGAGGGACTTTGTTTTATAATATGTAGTGATAGTGAAGCGTTCTCGTTTATCACTATTTTTATTATTTGAGAAAACGGTAACAAAATCGTTTCAGGGGAAGTAAGGGGAACAGACACAGGCAGACTACTCTATGATATTTAAAAGATGATAATGTTTTTGTTGATACAATGAACAATGCAGGGCTTCATTCATTTAATGATTGAGAGAAAAAATTAGTTTTAAAAAGTGTAATAAGAATTAAACAGTATACAAGAGATAGAAGAAGTTGGTAAAAGTGCAGAGAGCGTTTTGCACAACGTTGAGCATCATTCATCGAGTTGAGCGTTGATCATTTGAAATAAACTAAAGCAAACTTAGCGACGATTTGAATCAGAACAATAAAATAAAGACAACGCTATAAATAACGACAAAACTGCTCATTAGCAACTAAACTATCCAAATGAACTTGCATCAGACAAGGCCAGTAATAGTAGATACCTAAATACATAATAGTCTGCAACTTCTTGTTCGAAATATACATCCAAGAATAGACGCAGATCGCCGTTGACATAGACAATTGTGACACACGACTGCACAAATAAAGTTGTATGTAAAGGTTGCCATGTTGTTCCAGAAGTGAGCTCATTTAGGGTGGTGATCTATATCTGCTACAGTTAAGAAGCAATATAAAAATATTTTTCCTGGCTTATTATAAGACTGACCACAAAAACCAACTAAAAAAAAAAAACACTTTTCAAGCAGTATGATGCAGTTCGTGGCATCTTTTTGTTTAATTTCCGAAAATCCAGATAGATGGAAACGTATAGTTGATAAGCAACATTAACCAAAGAAAACAGAAGGAGCCTGTTCTTTGAAGAGATTAGGGTTGTAAGCGCTCGAAAACACGCAGGCAGAGAGTTCCACTACTTTGCTATGCGCTTTATAATCTATTCTACGATTGCACTAAAATTAAGGCCACCAACTGCATCATGTTTAAAAGTGAGTATTCTGGAAGTTTTTGGTCTTTTTTTTTGCGGTCGGAATTATGTAAAAAAGCAATATTTATTTTGACATTGTTTCTTCTGAGGAATAATTGCTGTGTGACGAGAGCAAACCATTCATTCGTCACAGTAAAGCCCGAGTTGAGGCTTTACTGTGACGAATGAATGTCATCATGATTCCGTTACGAAAAAGAGATAGTGATTTGCGTCCAGTATAGCTCTGTCTCTCTCAATAGACCCAGGATGACTTTACGACGTCATAGAAAGTAGCCAGGATCTTCATGACCTTGCTATAATAGATAAGATCTATTTTGGCTACCCTTTAATGTATATTATTAGCCCAGCCAGACATCGCGTGGTGAAGAATCTTTAACTTTCGTTCTAACTTAGGTACCTAGAACTTAGGGCTACTAGCAACTCAAACGTACGAAATAAATACGCTCATCAACTATTGATACTTTTCCATCTATCTTGATTTTCGACAATTTAGTTAATTGAAATCATCCCAAGAAACATTCAGACGGAATTAGTTAAGAATGAGTCACCAATAGTCCTTGAGGGACTACTCACACTTATTCAACTCTATTCTGCTTATGCCCATAGAAAACAACGATTTTGTATGGAGACGCGTGCGCATCCTTTCAGCTTTCCGCGTTTATTTAGCTTTCGCGGCAAACAAGTAAAATGAGGACAAATATGTTATTATCAGCGAGTGCATAGATAGAGTTCAGTGTTGTTCTGCCGCTGCCGCCTTCTCATTCTTACGACGCTGTACGTGGCTGATAGAAGCGGAACTTTATAAGTGTCACCAAAATCGTTCAGCGAAATGAGTGTGAGTAGTCCCTAACACCGCAGTTATTTCCGATGGGCTGCGTCTGCGGGTTGCGAACAAAACTAAACAATAGGTGACACCTATGCTGGAACTCTGCCCGATCCATTTGTAACAGACGTCTTAGAATTAACAAGACAAGCTTGCGTTGAAAATATACTCACAAATAGTTTTAGTTTTAGAAATAATATGTCAAGGATAATTATGTTGATTGTTCAGCCAGTTTTACGACTTAAGGTGGGTATTGGTCAGTGTTACGGGACGTAATGTACAATCCCCAGTAAATAAAGCTATCCGAAGCTGTAAAGGCGATGTCTCAAAATGGGCCAGCTCTATGTACCTACACTACCTCAGAAAAAAAAAGGAAAAATTCCGTAGAATTCGGGAAAAATACAGATAATTCATTTGAGTGTTTACTATTGTGGTAGTTAATTGATGTTTACAAATTACTTTTATAGATTTTCAACATGGCGTCGCACCGATTTAAAACATATAATTATCATAGAAATATAACTGTCAGCTGTCACAACAATGTCACTTCATATAAATAAATGTGTCAGAAATTGTCAAACGTCGTTAATCCATCAAAATGACAGCTTACCGCTATTATGGTTTTTTTGTGTGTAGCAATTTCACGTGTAATTATTTGTGCTTTACCAACAAACAAAGCTATTTTAAATAAATTGGACAGTTGAGAACTGTCTTTAATATATTTCCCAATTTTTAAGTATAGTGTACAAGGACCTGGCCCAGGCTCCATACATTTTGGAACATCTCTTTTTCCCAATCAACCTTGAACCTAATACTTCAGCGATAAAGTTGCAAATCTATTAAAGAAATTTGACAGATTGTTGTAGCTTGATCTGCTGGCGTCTGTACCATTCGCAGCGAGCTTGTTACGTTACGCCTTGTCCTAAATCCGTGTAACATGCCCATTTCGAACTCTTTGCTCGCCCGTGGTCCAGAAGACACTTGGTGAAGATGTCTGACGACGAAATTGTGTTAAGATATTTGATTTTACTAAATTACTGTTTGATCCTAATTTAATTTTAATCCAAATTTGACTTACCACGGGGTACGGACTGAACCGCGTAACACTCAGAGGCATTCGCCAAAAAACCAACTAAGGGCGGAGCACTTAGCTTACGTGTTCGTGTATGTTTTCGTGTACGACTGCACGAATGCTCGTTTGTAACATGTTACATTACGTCCCGTAACACCGGTTAGTAACCACCTTAAGAGTGTAAAAGTAACCTAATTAACTTTTTTCATGGTTTTTGCTATTTCGTTTTACTAGCGGCAATGAAAAAGAATTCACATACTGTAATAAAATTTTGCAAGTATAAAACGGCAATAAACGATACCTAATGATTTTCAGTTGAGTGCTGTGCATCAGCGGTTTAATGATTAGTTTACCCTTTGGTTACAGGACCCGAAAAAAATGACTTAAAACAAAATTGACCAAATGAAACGACTAAAATGTTGTTAAAAAGTATTTTTAAGAAGTACTAGCTGTCCCCTGATTCTTCGCTCCCGTCAACATTTTTATGTTTTTCTTTCATAAGAACATTCTACTCATAATCACAAACACAACAACAAAAAAGAATTAGCGAAATCGGTTCAGCCGTTCACGCGTGATGCTTGGACCAAGGGAAAAAGGGATTCATTAATACATCTATTTTCTATACATATAAATAAATCTGGAGTGTCTGTTTGTAATATTGAAATAACCGTTTTTTACTACATGTATTTATAATAACATTTTTTACGATTTGTGTCTGTCTGTCTGTCTGTTTGTTCCGGCTAATCTCTGAAATGGCTGGACCGATTTTGATGGGCTTTTATTGGCAGGCAGCTGATGTAATAAGGAGTAACTTAGGCTACGTCTATTTTAGAAAAAAAAAAATTAAGAATCGACTGTTATGCGGAACGAAGTTATCCGGGTCAGCTAGTTTTTATATATAAGATAAGTATACTGAAGTGGAAGTGGGCAGGCCATATCTGTAGACGGATATACGGTCAATGGAGCAGACATGTGTTGGAGTAGAGACCGCGTATGGGCAAACGTAGTGTGGGACGCCCTGCGGCACGATGGACCGATGTTTTGAGGAAGGCTGGCAGCGGCTGGATGTGGACTGTCCAAGACCAGAATGGTTGGCGCTCTTTGGGGGAGGCTTACCTTCAGCAGTGGACGGTAATAGGCTAGTTTCCATCATCCACAAATGGCAAAACTATTTAGTCCATCAGTTAGAGTATTGAAAAATAATGGACACGTATTTTTTGTTTTTGTAAATCAACGAATATTGACAAAGATAAAACGCATCAAAACTCAGGAGTGACTGACGTCACAACCCGCAAAAAATTATGGCATGGCGTGACATATTGAGAATTTTAAAAGCGTCGTAACTTCGTCAATTTTGGTTCCCGTAACAAAAAAAAAAAACGGGTCAAATATTTTTTGATAATCTAACTGACGGACTAATTAATTTTTTTCAGGACACAAACCTATTGGCTGAAATTATGTTGATGATGATAATAAGTTTGGAGTATGGATGTGTCACGTATATCTTACTCACCCGTGCTTTCAGAGCCATACACATCAGGACACGCCTGGTAGTTGAGGAGTAGCCTCGAATCCTCTGTGCAGCTCTCTATTGAAGACACCGGACTCTTGCAGTCACCATGCCCCCTGAAAATAATTAGCATTTGTTTTAGCTGGTGTTTTAGCGTTATCAATAAGCTTTCGCTCTTGTTCATTGTCTGGTGTTACATACTTAATAGAGACACGATTCTGTGGTGTTTAGTTTTCCAACAATAGTTTCATGTCATCCTTAGGGGCCGTCTCCACGAGTGAGAGAATCGCGGCGAGTTGACGTCGCGATGAGACGACCGCTTTTTAAAGAATTATATAACTGCTAAAACGTTGCAGTTTGTTTGTGCTTTATGTTAGTTACGTGTTCACGCCAAAATCACTGAACCTATTTTGATGAATTTTGGTACTGAGGTAGATGGACCCTGGAGACGGTTATATGTTACCTGAACGCGAACAAAGCCGCACAATCCGCAGCGGGCAGATTTTATGCTGACTGTGGGAGTCTCAAGACCGGATCACCACCAAAGTGGAGAAGATACGAGAGTGGCGGAGACGTGTTTTGAAAAACCAATGGAATTTCGTCACCCTAGCCAGCATATATATATTATATTTTATTTATTATTTATTTATCTAATAAAAAATAACTATGTAGGTCACAGTGGCGAAGGCTCCATACAACTCGATTCCTATCGGATTCCCTTTCGAAATATGGCAAATACTAGCATCTATGTATTGTTTTCAATTATCATTTACACAAATAATTATTTACGATTACATTGCAGGTATAAAATTTTGCTTATGAAAGTTACAATAAAAGAAATAAATCAACGCCGACATTAAGTTGAAATAAGCCGGCCGGCATTTTAGGAATCCCAGTACATGTTTCTCTTGTAGCGATCGTGACCTTGAGGCGACATAATACCACCAGAATATAGAGCGGTGGCAAGTCGCTATTTTTCGAGTTACAATACGGACAGAGATAGGAAATGCGTACGCCAGAACGAGATGGAATGATACTGAAGTTGTATATTGAATTTGTTCAGATAGTAATATTTGGAAGACACTTGACACATTCACAACAGATGTCTTTCGCGCTTATTTATGTGTCATTTTATTGTTTGCTAGCTTGCTACCCAGCTTTATGATAACACTATCATAAAAGCTGGGTTGATTTTTAATTTTTTACATTTTGTAAAAAAGAATAGACGAATAGTTTTAGAGTATAAGTAGAAAAGTAGTTAGTTTAAAGAATTGTGTAACAGTAAAGTAGACACATATATTATTTTTTCTTTTTCTTATAATTTTAACGACCTGAGTGTCACAATTCGCCGTTGCGCGAAATATTGCGAGTTCGATTTTTGCATCAAATCATAATTAATATTTGCATGCATGCATGGTTTTGTTTGTATAAGTTGTAAAAATTATAGTTGCACTTTATTTATTTTTTAGAAAGTTGTGGCTTTCTAAAAAAACCCTCATCACACTTGAGCAAGGTAAGCATTTTTTGGTTTCGGCTTCCCTTTTAAGAAAATTCACCCTTCGCCACTGGTAGGTCAATACTTTTTTTTAACTTTTTAATCCACATACATCAACACTTGCTTGAGTGTGTATTTCGTTTTATAGTGTCATAATGTGCTAGCTGACAAGTGATAAATAATATTTTTTTTGTGTCATGTATTAATTTGTATAAATTCTAGTTCCTAAAACGTAACAGACAGATGTGTTGCTGGGTAATTTGTTAGCCACTTCTTCTCCACAGCTAAAACACTAGGAAGTGGTGACGGGCGGGCGTTTTAAAGGAGTGTCCTTTGTAAAACTTGACGTTCAAAAAGTGCTGGCTCTCAGACTAAATTGAAATTTTGATTTTTGAAATTATTGAGTACACATCTCCGCTACAATCTAGCTAGTACACATCTCCGCACAGTTTCGGTGGATACACCCTAGCTGAAAACACCTCTTCTAGTCTCCGCTTCGCACACCTCCGCACTTCTCCGCTTTGGTGGAGGTTAAACTATAAATCCAAGCCACTTAATGCGATATCGACTGCACAAAATGTGGTTAACGCAATCGTACTTCCACATTTCAAACTCATTTCATCGAAAATCATGCATCACTCTTCAAATTACTGCTCTGAGTGACGATCGATTGGCGATGCATTGCCAACGGTTTTTAATTATACTACGTCATTACGGACTGTCGTCGGTACTCGCGACCGGCTGACGCGTGTCATGTCTTAATTGCCGGTCAGCTGAACTGTCGTGGGTGATGTGATGTCAATGTGGGGTTTTTATTGGAACTGGAGGGACAATGTTAGCTTTATTCAATGTTATGTGACCCAACTTGGGAATACTTTGTCTGATTTATCGTTCAGAAGAAAGATGTGTCTTACTAGAAAAACACCAATCCTGTGTCCTGTGTTTTCCGCATCGCTGTTTCGGTGATCTTCAGTTAGTCATTATCTCACCTGATGGTAAGCGGTGATGCGGTCTAAGATGGAGCACGCTTGCTCCCAAAACGTTTTTTTGCGTGTAGGTGGGATGTCTACCATGTACCGGAGCATCGCCTTTCGCCTTGTGGTCCGATGATGGAACGGGCTTGGTGGAATATAATATTAATTCTTGATGCACAGTCGACATGAACAACAAAATCATCTTTCTTAAGTGCCCATTGAATGATTGCAAGCGAAGGTACTCCTATCGTAACAGAAGGTTTTAGGACTATAAGAATCAATATTAAATAAGCTTCTCAAGTCAAGTTCAGGAGTAATACAATTACAGGGTCGCGGAATTTGATAGAAAGAGACACCACGGCCCTGGAACGCAAAAAGCATTTGGAAGAATACGCATGGGGTTAGTCAGTAAGAGTTTGACACTCCCTTCCGCTCCGCCCAGAGCGGGAGGAGTTATTTGATGATTACCCATCCGAAATTCTGACAAAAGGTACAGACATACACTTACCGATTGTACGTAAAAGAAAACGGTCCCTTCAGCGGGCAGTCAACAGGCTCAGCGTTTTCCCTGAACATCGAGTACAACAACGCGTCTCCCGTTATCAAGGAACACAGGTGGGGGAGCGCGTCTCTTCGGTGGCAGAATGCTGGAAATTAAAACAAGCATTTAGTATAGATTCAGGGACAGGACGACGATTGGTGTGCTTACTTGTGTATAGCCCCCGACACACGAAGTTATAAATTTTGTAAATACAGAATTCTACCAAGTTACGTACTTAGCGACAATTTGATTTTAATAATCCCAAACTCAATGAACTCAAAGTAACATACGTGGAATACGAAACTAACGAGTAAGTTTTCTTGGACGGATTATATTTTAGCGATATATAGTGCAGTCGTCTAATGTTTTTTGGTACTTAGGGCCAATTCTACAAATTTTTAAACAACTTTCGCGTTCGCAACATGTCCATCTCAAACTGTCAAAATAGTATATTACATTACAAGTGCGGAAAGGCTGTCATTGCAAAGAGTTCCGACAAATGTCTACCCGAGCCAAGGCGCAGCCGAAGGCGAGGCTAGACAGTCGGAACAATCTCACACCAGGTCTTCTCGTTACAGATTTGTTTTAGTAGCATTATGGTAAATTTTCTGACAAACGCATAGTAAAGGAATTTTCGTTATTACTAGACAAACTTATCATTGGGGAACTTAGACTAGATGAAGTAAAATTCCAAAATATCACGACAATATCGCTTTGTCTCGTCTACACCTAAAGTCCAAGGTATAACAGAAATAGCCTCGTATCTGTTACCAGAACTCATTACTCAAAGTACATCCTTACAAAATAAAGGCAAATGGTAATGTAATTCATTACGAGGGCCTCCGCAGAAAATTAGGCGTACTGTTTATGAGTCCAGGATATTCCCTTGATAGTCCGTATAGTGTGGGGACACCGTTAACTCATCCAAACTTCATGTAAATGAATGTAGCGAGGTTTTCCATTTTGGGGTAGCCTTTTGGTGCTCTTTTTTGTCAATTTTGTGATGGAGTATCTTAATTATCAACAACAATGGTTTTCAAGAGATTTTGTCGATGAAGCCATCGTCCATATGTTGAATTCAGCTGTACGGAAACATCACTTTGACGTTCAAGAGTATAAAAAAATATAATCTACTCACTTTCTTTATACTGTAGAACGTTTTTATGTTTTTCATGCATCACAACGCAGCGGTAACAGCCTTTTCTGAAAGGATAGAAAAAAAAATGCATTAGCAGTAGGTACTATTTGTAAAAGTAAGTTTTGTAAAAAATTGGAAGGATAAGATGAAAAACTTTTGCAATATTTCACAGTTACCGTGAGGATAAGGTGGGCAGAGGTGCTATGTGGGATTGGGTATTGCAGAAGAGAACTAACAAGCAAAAATTATGAAATGGACTCAAAATGATCTATCCATTCATAATACATTGTATTACTATGATAAGATCCCACCATCACCATTACTAGAAATAGAAAACAAACTGAAACCCGCATCAGAAAAGTATTAAACTGAAAACCTACAAGAGTTTTTAAGGCCGAAAATATAAAAATAAACCTTGTACAGCCTGACATAGAGCTCGTAATGATGAGTTTGGTACAAGAAAAAGAGACCTCTGCCTAGAACCGACTTCTACACAAGACAAGTCGGGCACAGAAATATTGAAAACCAACCAAAAGGTTTTTTACACAGCATAACGATAGAAATAGAAAACAAACTGAAGCCGAAATTAGAAAAGTATATAACTGAAAACCTACAAGAGTTTATAAGGCAGATATTAAACCTCTATACAGTCGAGCTGACTGGCCACTAGCAAAAGATATAGGGGCAGCAGGTTACACGATAGATTGAAGATTTGTTGGCACGAGACACGAATTGGCTAGGCATTGCAGAGGGGCTGTAACGTTGTGCTGCAAAAAGTTTCTTTTGAGACTAGACAAGCTGTGGAATAATTGTATTGCAGCTTTTCTAAATCAGATGGTTAGTAGAGTTAAAAATTCTCAGGTGTGATTAAAAAAAATGCTGTCTAACGTGTTACTTTATTGTTGGTTTGTCAGGCACATTTTCCTCTTCAGGCAAGTTCCAGATAGATTTTGCGGTGTATCTATCATCTGGTGTGAGAAAGATTCAGTTTCACTTTTCAAAATATCTGAGGGCCAATTCCACAAATTTTTAAACCACTTTCGCATTCGCATGGTAATCGCAAACTTTCCAAAAAGCTAACATAAGATTACGATTGAGATGCGAATGCGATGCTAATATTAAAATTAATAGAATTGGCACTCAGGTAGACGAGAATCTGAGATTGGGATACAAAACTTTCATGAAAGACATGATGATTATATTTGGGACTAGCTGACCCTTGCAACGTCGTCTGCGTAACATTTTTCATTACTGCTCCGCTCCTATTTGTCATAGCGTGATGATATATAGCCTATAGCCTTCCACGATAAATGGGCTATTTAACTCTGAAAGAATTTTTCAAATCGGACCAGTAGTTCCTGAGATTAGCGCGTTCAACCAAACAAACAAACAAACTCTTCTGCTTTATAATATTAGTATAGATTGGAGCTATCATAGAAAAGAAACACAATCGTACTAACATCTCTCAAGTAATTAACGAACCAAGCATTACTTAAAACTGTTTCCAACAATGGCCCAGTAGCGTTTACGATTCAACGACTAGCATAGACTGTACCACTGTACACACAGTATCTGTATCTTAGATTACTGATAGTAATATCTACTGCAGTGGTCAGTTTCTAGTAGTAAGAAAGTAGGAAATATAGGGCGTCAGCAGGTTATGCGGAGGATTGAAGATTTGTTGGCACAAGGCACGGAATAGGTATGCCCCATTGCAGGGGCCACCCCCTGCGGGATATAATGGATGCATATGAATACAGCCTTTATGTTTTGGTATGTAAAGGTTATTTTTGGGTTGGGAGTTTTCAGTTCTTTTATAGGGTTTGTTTGTTTGATGGATTTAATTGCCAAAACAGACTTTATGTCTTCTATAACTGCCTATTGCACGATTTTTTCGATAAGCTTGCAGTCTAACTTGAAACCTTTCCAAATTTAACCGTCTTTATTTATGAATTATTCCTCTATACGCAAAACTACATTTTACTTATAACTTTTTACAGTAGCCTACTGTCTCATGACTAAGCCTGGGCCTTCCCTTATTTTTCCAGATATTTTTTTTCGCACTTTGTGTTTCGGTAAAATTTAATTGTAATTGAGAAGTCTGGTAGCGAAATCAACATCTTAATTCACGAGCAAGACGAGTAGATAAGTAAAACGCCTACAAAAAACAAAACACAACGTTGAACAAGAAAAAGTAAATATAGCAACGAAACACAACGTTGAATACGAAACAGTAAAACAAAAGGTAGATACAGTTAACAGCTGAAAAGTAACCTTACGTACTTGTGAGATATTAGAACGACGTGGATATATGCCACCCACCCTTATCACGAGTCGCTAAGCGCTATCGATAACACATACAGATTGAGAGATTAAATGAATGCGACGCAAACGAAACGGAAGAGAAACGATACGGAAAGAGAAATGATCGAGATTTGCACTGAACATGCGTTTAAAAGTTTTATAAGAGAAAGATTCGAAGATGAGAAATGGAAAGTGGAAAAAGTTTGGTGTTCAAAACATGAGGTAAACAAGATTCCCTTTCTTGTTAAAGCGATTCAGTTTTATTTTTCTTTACTTCAAAATAACGCAACAGTTTTCTGGAATCAACAGTTTTGAATTTCCATTTTGAAATAGTGTTTTAGGCTTTTCGTAGTAGGTATTGGTCCAGTGACTGTTTTAACGTTTGTTTAATTACTGAAGTCAAATCATTAATTAGTTACTGTACTTTGTAATCAATTCCTGCATTAGCACTGTTTCCGTTCGATGTGGTCGAAATTTAGGATGCCATTTGAGTTTTTTCCCTCCTCTGATTATTCCGCTTGCACATTTAAACATAAATAATAGCTGGCCCGCGCAACTTCGTCTGCGTCACATTATTCATTAATAATATCGCTATTAAAAATAGGGGATGATGGAAGAAGGTTTAAAATTTAGGGTTGTATGTATTTTTAATGCCACATTATAGAAAAATAAAACTAAAAAAAATTGTCCAAAGATTAAAAAAAAATGTTAGCGGTGGACAACCCTTATCACTTAGGGATATGAAAAATAAATAGTAGCCGATTCTCAGACTTACTGAATATGTATATAAAATTTGGTAAAAATCGGTAAAGCCTTTTCGGAGGAGTAAGGTAACTAACATCGTGACACGAGAATTTTATATATAAGATTATCTACTAGCTTGTTTAAACTATCCCATAAGTTTTATGTATTTCTGAATATTAATAACAAAGAAGAATTATGTATTCTTGCATTTCCATATTTTTTTCATCTGTTTTATTGCTGCTCAGGTAAAAATATTTTGAAATGCCCATTTATTTATTGCTTCAATTAGTCTCTGCACTAGCATCCTGTTACTGACTGAAATTAATATGACCAATTTCATCTGGATAATCACAATCTAATCTAACTTCTAACTAACATTACAAACTAGCTGACGCCCACGGCTTCACCCGCTTGACAAATAAACCTTCCTCGAGAACCACTCTATCCATTGGTGAAAACAGCATGAAAATCGGTATTTTTGATTTTATCGCGAACAGACAGACCCGGCGGAGGACTTTTTGTTTTATAATATGATAGTGATGCGAAACTTTGGATGTTTGTTACTCAATCACGCCAGAACGGCAGAACGGATCAAGATGAAATTTAGTACAGAGATAGATTATAATCTGGAATAGCACATAGGCTACTTTTTATCCCGGGAGTATGTTCCCTAGGGAACACGCGGCCGAAGCCGCTGGCAGAAGCTAGTCAGCCTATAATTTCCTGGCACAGCGGTCCAATTTATTATAGATAAAGGCGGGCGGGCCTAGATTGTGACATGATTTCGATTTTTAAGAAAAAATCCTTCTTAGTTTGAAGACCAGTAATGAAGAAATGAATTACACAAAGTTTCTAAAGCGCTGTAAGGAATAGTATACTTCGTTTCAAACACAAATCTAGGACGTACGAAATTTAGCCGCTAACCTAAAATGAAACTGGGCAATCCACATCTGCCGCATAACGTAACAGAACTGGGCAAAAGTGGCCACTGTTTGGTTTCCGAACAACAGGAACCAGTGATGCGGTGGCCAGATGTGGCAAAGCACAGAAGAGACAAATGGAAGGAAGGAAGGGAAGCCTTTGCGCTGCTGGGATGCCACAGGCTCATAATAATCTTAGGCACCTGAATGACTTTGAAGTCACGACCTATTGTAAGTCGAGGCCCTTACCACTTGCCACTAATCTCTGTTCTTCACCTGCAACTCTTTATATCTCCTAAATGGTAGCAACTTACTCATCAACAATTAGAAACTTGTCCCCTTCTGAGGACAGACACCGTCCCTTGTTGGACAGTCTGTCTCCCTCGATGAGGATCGGCTGGATCACGCCCGACTGGAACCAGCGCCCGTGCCACCGAGAGGGAAACGCACAACCTGGGGACAAGAGAGACTGTGTTAGAACATTATAGAAAATTATACTAGCTGTAAATAATAAAAAAAAACATGGGCTAAGTGCGAGTCGGACTCGCGCATGAAGGGTTCCGTACCATTATCTATAATAACGGCAAAAAATCACGTTTATTGTATTTTTTTTTGTATTTGTTGTTATAGCGGTAACAGAATTACATCATCTGTGAAATTTCAACTGTCTATCTATCACGGTTCATGAGATACAGCCTGGGAACAGACGGAGAGACAAACGGACGGACAGTGGAGTCTTAGTAATAGGGTCCCATTTTTAATGGGAAACCAGTGGCAAATTTTAAAACCGCAAATGCAATTTCGGTTTACAACTAAAACAAAAACACTAATTCTTCATTCGAATTCGGATCAATATCTAAAAGCATTTGATTGCTATCTCGACCACAAAGCCCTAGCGCGATGACATTCACATACCGCCACATGCTAACCGTTGCGACTATATTTTTTTAACGTAAAGTAATGAAAAACTGTAATATTCATCGCACAGAGCTTAGAGACAACTCAGCGGCCACTGCTAGAGAGAGATAGCAATGTCAGAACTTTCCTTACAAACCAAGCATGCTAGTGAGTGACACCGTTTGTTTAATAATGCAAACTGACATTGACAACCTGGACGATTGCATTGCTTTGCTGAATGCTGACCTTATGGCTATTAGTGATTGGTCAAGCAGATTTGGGGTTACTGTCAATGTCAGTAAATGCCAGGCTATCCTTATTGGTAGTTCTTATTTTTTACGCAACTTGGACACCAGCCAATTACTGCCGCTTTTATTCAACAATACCGTCATCTCTCTCTCGCCACATGTTAAAGACTTAGGCCTATACATTGACGACAGGTTCAGTTGGAAAAAGCAGATTGCTCAAGTTAGCCAGAGAGTAACATTCACGTTGCGATCTCTCTATAGATTCAAGCATTTTCTTCCTTCAAGCACTAAAACTATTTTGGTCCAATCACTTGTGCTTCCTATAATCGATTATGCTGATGTTTGCTACTCTGATCTATCCCAAGATCTTCTTAACAAACTGGATCGACTTCTTAACAACTGTATCCGTTTCATCTTTGGTCTCCGTAAATATGATCACATTTCTTCCTTCCGTTCTCAGCTTAAATGGTCAAAGGAGATCCCTCAGATCCCACTGCATGCTCTACAATATTTTAAATGATCCTTGTGCTCCTGATTATCTAAAGCAATATTTTAAAGTGTTGGGCAGTTCTCATAGTCTTAACCTCCGAGCGTCCAAAAACTTAATTCTTCATATTCCTCCTCACCGCACTGGGTTCTTGTCTAACTCCTACGCTATTTCCACCATTAAACTCTGGAATATGCTACCCCTTGACATCAAGAAGTCTGAGTCAAAATTTTCTTTTAAGGTTAAACTCCGAAAACACTACTTAAAAGCCTGTCATTCGTAGTTTGGTCTCGTCATAATTATTGTAAGTTCTCTTAATCAGAAAAATATTATAAAACATCATATATATTAGTTTATTATTTTAACATATGTATATATGTATGTTATTAGTATATATGTTATTTATTATATTATTTGTGTAATGTATTGTATTGAAAAGATTCAATTTAAATGTTTGTGTTTTTTATTGTTTGTTGTTGTACACCTACCACAATGTAGTATTTTTAACCCAAAGGTTGACTGGTAGAGAATGCATTGTTGCATTAAGTCCGCCCATGTAACACTGTTGTACATAAAGTTTAAATAAATAAATAAATAAATAATAGAAATTTAACTGAGTCTTGTCCCAAAAGGCATACACCAAGTGGTAGCACTGAGAAGAGTCCGGTTTAGGCACCTGTCAAAAAGCTTACGTTTTCCGGAAAAATCAACCTTATGATTACGTCATAAATTCAATTTCCAAAGTAGAGGATTTCTCGCCTAAGTAGCGCCTACTGGTGGCATGAATTTTCCTGAAAACCCTCATTGACGGTCTAGGATAATATTCAGGTTATGGCAATGATGCCAAAACTTGTACTCCCTTGCGTGGGCGTGAATACTATGGATCATTTACGTTAGGTTGTTTTCAACGATTCGGTAGCGGACTGTATTCGATCACCGACTAGTGAAAACGGGTTTTCAGTTAGCCGTATACCGCCGCATAGCAGACTGTTTCCGGTGACTGAACTCCGCTGGTTAGTTGAAACGTGCTACTCATTGTTCAATCCAAGAAAACGGACGGCACACGCGGCGCATGCGGTCGCCGTATTCGGTGACTGACTTACTTTAAACGCGCTATGATTCGTTACTAGTTTCTCTCTACCAGTGGCTTCTCGCGTGTAAGTTGGAAATAATTTCAAGATAAGTATTAGTTAGCATGACGTATCTAGTCGCCACGGGTTCCGTGCTCTATGGCAATATTCATCACATCACAGACACAAAAGGCTTTCCATACGATCGTTGACGATTGCTAATGAGTTCGCGTTTATTAAGGTCGCCGTCATTAATAACGATTGATTACTTTCTGCCCTTAGTCTGATGGGGCTTTTATGTAGAAAGAGAGGGAGAGTCTATTCGACGTGGCGTTTTGTGGTTGCATAATACTTTAGGTTTTTGCTGAAGTGTCTGTTTAAGGGTCACCTATCTATATATATAACCAGCGGATTGAATTTTTGGTGCGCGATATTGTTGTGCTATGAGCTATAAACTCTGTGCTATATATTATAGCGTAGTCTGAAAGCAGCTTAAAGGAATTGGGATCTATTGTGTAGATAAATATTATAGGGAATATTAATTAGAAGTTGTGTGTTAATTAAAAATAAATTAGATTAAACAGGCTTCTTCTGGGAAAGCATGCTCCAAAGTCGAATTTGTCTCCTAAAAAATTTGTTGGCCTAACCTACATCTGAAAAATTAACAAAATATTTATTTTTAAAAGGACGATTATAGGATTAATTCGAGCTTAGTTTTTATATCATATACATAATATGTTTATTTATCCATAATGTGTAATGAAGTACAGATGTCAAAAACTATAATGTATAAAATTTTGATACTTAAGTAAAATACTGGTATTCATCTGAATCCGGTATGACTGGAAGCCGATCCCAATATAGTTGGGAAAAGGCTAGGCATATGATGAATTGGTTAGTTTCCACCATCAATAAATTGTTAGAGTTTTGAAAAATAATGGACACGTATTTTTTTTGTTTTGTGCATCAGTGAATATTGACAAATATAAAACGCGGGAATGGGGGGCTCCTGACATCAATACGCACTGAAAATTATACCACGTTGTGACGTAATTAGAATTTTAAAAGAAAAAAGTTTTTTTATTTTGTTTACGTAACAAAATAAAAAAACTCGTCAAATACTTTTTGATAATCTACCTAACTGCCGGACTAATTAGATTTTTCAGTTGACAAGCCTATTGATTTTAAATACACTCCTTTAAAAACACCCCTTGGTTCCCTCACAGGGTTTTTGTTACATATTTTATGTAAAACATTTTGTCTTATTTTTTTTTTTTTTTAATATTTATAGGCGTACGGCGGCGTATTTAAATACTTAACTAATAACATACACTTATCCGTTTCAATCTACGCTTATCCTCTGTCCAAGGTGGTTAAAGCTAGCCTTTAAAAGTAACTTTTAAGTTAAATCTAGATTTTTTGTACTGATAACCAAGGACTGAAGTCATATGACGTGACCGTGATAACATCAGTCTAATGCATGACTAAATCCATTAAGAGGTTAATTCAAACACTGCTCTACATAGTCTGGAAGCATTACTTAACTAAGGACAAAAAAGTAATAAGCAAAGAATCATTGACGCGCCAAAACAAACGCAAATCAAGTGATGCGATTGGCAGTTGGAAATTCTATCAACCAATCCTCCATTGCGATTCTGTAAATGTATCACCGTGAAAACTTAGGTGAAGTGATCATGATATGAAGTGAGCTCAATCTATACGGACAAGATGAAATAACAGCTCACTTCACGTTCACTCACTCCACCTTTTTTTTTTTGGGATGGGAAATCATCAAATGACTTCTCCCGCCCTGGGCGGAGCGAGAGGGTGTGTCAGACTTTTACTGACTAAAACCTATCCATGTTCCTTCATTGCCCTTTGTGTTCCGGAGCCGCGGTACCTCTGTCGAATAGTCCCGCAACTCTGGCAGGCGTAGGCCCTTTCGGGCCCCTCTGTGGCGTGGAACACGAACGCGCCGTCGACACGGCCTGTCGTCATAAGACGGACGGACGGCGAGCTACACATAGCTCTCCGTCCACAGGCCCGCGCCTACGGTGGCCGGAGGCCACCAGGTGGCATCCGACGCCCGCGGCGTCTACTGCGGCGGCCGGGACGAGAGGTTCTCTCCCTCTCCCATTCCGCCACCTCCTTCGCTAGCATGACTGTTTCGCAGGAGGTGACGGCGTCCCATTCCGTCTCGCTCCGGACCATGGATTGGACCAGCGCCGGACGCGAGAGGTCGCCGCCGATCGCCGCTTCGAGGACAGCGGTGCTCCACCCAGGCGGGGCACACCTGCACAGTGTGCTCCACCGTGTCCTCCGGTCGATCCTCGCAGTGGTGACACCTGGGTGTTTCCGATTCGGTGCAGGTACCTTCCGAAACATTCGTGTCCGGTGTCACTTACTCCACCTTAGTTTACGCAGTGAGACGTGGACCAAAATAGACCCTCTGGCAGTATAGCGCATATTTGACAGTTTGTTATAGTAGGTTTGCGATAATTCTCATTTGACAAACCATGTCTTAATTCATTACATAAGAATCTTTGGTGGATTTCATTCCTTCAGTTTAATGCAAACTGGGATTTTTATATGGTACATCGCAGTATCTACAATTATTATTAAAAGCTTCTGAAATATAGCCGCTTCTCTTATGAGGTCAGTCAAGTTGACTAACATTTCTATTCGCCAAACTGAAAGAGCAGAGACAATTTTTCCCCAACCTATTTATCGTCACAAAAATGGTTACAACTGAACCACACCCACAAAATCACAACATTTAACAACACCATAATTCTAGCTAACTGGTATATTGTAAAGTACAGCAATATCGCTCGAATGGTGTTTACAAACGCGATCGTATGCTCCTTAACTGCAACGCGACCATGTTAAAAAGCCCCCTCGACGGGAGCTCGCGCTAACATTCGCGAGGGATATTTAATTTTGTTGGGTAAAGTTAATTACTTAATTTCGGTTAAGGGGCATTCCGCTTTTGATTTATTAGCATAATTTTGTAATTAAGTAAGCGTGACATCGGGCCCGTTGATCTAGATAGCGTGTGTCGTATGCAAATGTGAAAGGGTGTTTTAATGTTGTATTATCTTTTGAATTAACTATTTCTCAATTAATCTGATGTGTGCTGTACTGCCACTGGAACAGTAAATTAAAACTAAATATTAATTGATGATGTCTAAGAGAAAATAATCAGATACCTTTTTTATAAGTACTATCCTTCTTTTGTAATGAAGAATTCATACACACACACACACACACACTCCACACACTCCACGCACTCCTTAGGTAGGCATTTGGATTTCTTCCTCATCTACTACACTATCAAACATAATATAGTATAGTTACTTGATTAATAGTATCTTATCCGAACTAGTAATAAAAATGCGAACATCAGTTTGTTTGTTAGGCTTTCAAGCCTAAATTGCTGAACCGATTTTGATAAACCAGAGATTGTTTGGTACAGAGCTAGATGGGACTTTAGAGGTAAACAAAACCCAAACCATAATCAGTCAGTTATTTACGATTATCACCCATTTAGTAACAGTTACAAGAAATCAAAACCTATCTGTCATTTTACAACCCCTTTTTTTTTTTTTTTTTTTTTAGGGATGGGAAATCATCCAATGACTCCTCCCGCTCTGGGTGTAGCGGGAGGGAGTGTCAGACTTCTACTGACTAAAACCCATCCATGTTCCTTCATTGCCCTTTGTGTTCCGGAGCCACGGTGTCTCTTGCGAATAATCCCGCGACTCCGGCAGGCGTCGGCCCTTTCGGGCCCCTCTGTGTGATTTTACAACCCCTAAGGTACAGTCGGCAGCACATCCAGCTATCTAAAACTGTCAAATTTTACCAATCAAAGGACATGGTAAAAATTGGCCTATGAATCAACACATGCGAAACCTTTACCATTATTCCTAGTTTTTTTTTTAAATAGAACGGACACTTTTTATTTATGAAACCATTTTAAAAAGTAACTCACTTGGGTTTTATTAACCGGCGCCATTATTTTTAAATTGAAACAAAGCACTCTCAGCGCTGTAAGATTTTTAGTTACCTAAAAAAAGAATAAAGCGAATAAAACGCTGTATGACACGAACACTATTGACACTGACAGTCGATGAAATTACAGTTGACACTTTGATGTAATGTAGTTGGCACCTGATACCAGGGAATCGGCCATCGACCCACGCTTTCGTATTTTAGAAGAACATAGTAACACTACTCTAAACTAATAAACTAAGATAATAAGAGAGGTCTAGCAGCTCTGGGATTTTAGTCCATTTGGTATGTTTCTATTTGCAAAAATTAAACACACCAAATATAATTATAACCTCAAAATCCGAAATCATTTTGGATATTTTACAATTCTGAAAAGTGTCCGTGATTTTAATTTAGTTTCAGCCGAACATATGCATTATTTAAAACACAGATAGTAAAGTCACGTCTCTGTTGGATCTGGGGCGAACGATGTATGGACGCGTAGCAATGTCCTATTAATTTAGCAGTAAAGTTGAAAATCTAACAAAGATTGTTGTAGTTTAATGTGCTGGCGTCTGTACACGGTACATTTAAAAAAGCTACGTTATTATAGGTAAGCCGTTTACCTACGATAGACGAGCGAATCGTTTAAGACCATATTACAGCCCTTTAAAAGGCGATAGTATAGTGTTACTTTTGGGGGACAATTTAGAAAAAAAAAACATCTTATTTAATATGTAATTTATGCACGGAGCACAAATAACATAGCTTCAAAATACCAATCAACTAAATCGATCGACAAACAAACAAACAGATGTACGAGTGAATCTATAAAGGTTCCATTTTACGGAACCCTAGATTATTATTTAATTTTTTGTTACAAGTTACAAGAAATCAAAAAGCCCATCTAACTCGCATCCTTCAACCTCTATGGATACATTTAAAAAGCTGACATTATTACCATAAGCCATGTACGACAAACGAGAGACTTGTTAAGGCCCATTGTGACGATATTACAGCCATAATGAACGCAATAATCTTCAGATTAGAATACAATGGGTCGTGTGAACGTACTCTTATTATGCTGATTTGGTGGGTGTGAGAGGCCTTTAGATGCACTTACAGTATTGGTGAGTGCATTGTTGTTCTTTTCGTTTAGTGAGTTGGTGAGAGCTCGTGGCTAAATAATAACAGACGCACGGGTCAATCTTTAAGGTTAAGCAATGCTTGACAAGGTTGGTCTGTGGATGGGTGACCATCTTAACATACCGAGTTTCCTCTGTGCCTCGGAAAGCACGTTAAGCCGTTGGTCCCGGCTGCCATTTGTAGATCTCTGACAGTCGTTACGGATTGTCAGAAGCCAGTTAAATCTGACTCCAGTCTTGCCAAGAAGTACCGTGTTACCCAGTTAATGGGTTGTGGAGGTGCGGTAGGCAGCCGCTCCACGTAAAACACCGGTATTCAGCTGAATCCGGTTTGACTAAGAGTCGACCCCAATATACTTGGGAAAAGGCTAGGCAGATGATGATGATGAGTTGGTGTGAGCTTAAGGAAATTGGAAAATTGGTGTAATTGGTTTATTGCTTGCTACTTTCTTTGATTGGCGTGAGTGATAAGATAATACTGATGTTATTACCCTTGTTGCGCGAGTACGAGTCGCTTTTGGCCGATTTTTTTATTATTATAAAAGGGAAACTGATTGACTGACTCATCAACGCACTGCCAAAACTACCGGGACTAGAAATATGTAGATGGTCGCAGTGCTAGATAAAAACTATTTATTTTAAATTGTTCTTTTATTTATTGCCAGACATTTCATAGAACTTCGTCTGCATCTGCAATGAATTTCAATGTTATTTGTGCATAAATGGGTAGAACAATGCAAAGTCGTAAAGGACACATCACAGGGAACACTTAACTACGAGTATAGTTAAGTGTTCCCTGTGATGTGTCCTTTACGACTTTAAGTAAGACTTAAGCTGTCATATATATATGACAACTTAATGATACGTTCGAATTACATCATCGCCAAGAACTCCACGTCCTCATTCCACCGGCCCCCTTCTACCATCGGACATCCAGACGCACTGCAACTTACCATTCCTACCTTGTTGCTATTCCACTTATTCGCACTAAGCGTTTCCAAACGTCTTTTATAATGCGGCACAGCAAAGGAGTGGAACTCTCTGCCTGCGTCTGTGTTTCCGAATGCTTACAACCCTAATCTCTTCCAAGAGTGAACACTGTGAACAGGCTCCTTCTGGATAAACTCCACAGAAATCTATACTAATATTATAAAGCAGAAGAGTTTGTTTGTTTGTTTGTTTGGTTGAACGCGCTAATCTCAGGAACTACTGGTCCGATTTGAAAAATTCTTTCAGTGTTAGATAGCCCATTTGTCGAGGAAGGCTAAGACCAATAGGAGCGGAGCAGTAATGAAAAATGTTACGCAGACGACGTTGCACGGGTCAGCTAGTATAATATATCTATGGTAAACTCGCTCCATCGTCAGACTTTGTCTCTGTCAACTCTTAGCAAGACTAGAGTCAAGAGCAAACCCATCTCATTAAAAAAAATCGCCGCTATGAAACTAAACTGCGAATCAATGTTACCACAAAATTAAGATTTTATCTACTTAGTACTTATTTTTGGTTTTACATAATGCTACGTTGTGCTTACTAGTATCTTACTTAATAGAAACAATGGTGAAGTGATCTAACATAAAGTAAAAAAAAAAACAATGAATAAGTTCTGGATTGATTTGGAACCTCTAAAACTGATACCCATAGGAAATGTTTCTAGAAACTGTTTTGTCCGATGACTGAATCTAATAGCACACAGGATATCCCCATAACACGTTAGTCTGATATTATCATATAAGCCGAAAGACGTCTTCTGCCGTACATAGGCCTCTCCCAAGCGTCGCCACAACGTTCGGTCCTGTACGTCTTGCATTCATCGGCTACCCGCGACCTTCACCAGGTCATTGGTCCACCTTGTGAAGGCCTTCCGATGTAGCGTCTTCCGGTACTCCAGTCTGATATACAGCTACAATTTTTTTCTGGAGGGAGGAGGGGTGGTTGGAATGACGACACAGACAATGGTCCAGGAGGGCTACTCTCTAAGCCCGAAGTCGTAGTTTCGGGCTTAGTTGCGGGCATATTCTACTCTGTATCACCTACAAGCCTACGATTAGTCCCGAACCCTAACTAAGAATGAAAGACAATACAGTAACTGTCAAATCTTGTTGTCATTAATTCATTGTGGTTAGGTGATACGGAGTAGAATACTACAGCAACTAAGCCCGAAACTATGGACTTCGGGCTTAGAGTGTAGCTCCCCAGACACCAAAGGTAGAATCGAATAGATAGCTATGGTTGGCGCCAGATAAACTTGGAATAAAGTAGACATTGACCTTTCCCTAATATCCCTTCGTATGACGAGACTCGAACAAAAAAATATTAACCGTTTTTTATTACTAGAGAACGTAAAGGTTCACGATAGAAGTCGATTTAGGATAGCTTTATAAGCTTTATTCTGTTATAAGAGTCAATAAATGTATGTGGGTCAATGGCCGTTATTACATATTTATCTGGCAGCCACCAAAGAAACTATCATCCATCCTAATATATATCCTAATACATCTTCCGTTACTGACTGACTCAGTGACTGGCAGACAACGCATAGCTGAAACTAAGGGTCGTAGTTAGCTGAAATTGGCATGTGGGGAGTATAGGAGACCACTTAAAGAGGATTTCCCTAAATATCTACGGGAAATTTATGCGCGTACGCAGTTGCTGGCAAGAGCTAGTCTGCACTAATATTATAAAGAGGAAATATTTGTTTGTTTGAAATGAATAGGCTCCGAAACTGCTAGACCAATTTGAAAAATTCTTTCAGTGTTAGATAGCCCATTTGTCGAGGAAGGTTATAGGCTATATTGCGTGTATCTGACATCGACGCACAAACGATTTCCATGGGTCCAGGGCATGATTCTGGACACCCTAGACTTCGAATTTTTCGTCGTTTTTTTTCTAATTTTTTCATTTGTTTTCAAGGTTTTTTTTTACTTTAGACTGCTCATAATCGTTATTCTGACCTAACCCAATGAGATTTTTAATAAAAAAAAATAATTAACTACTTTCACTAAAAAGAGCAATCTTAATAAGACCACAAATAGATATCAGCTCAGCTGAGCTGATACCTATTTGTGGTACCTACTCTTGAAAAAAATGAAAAAATGAGAAAAGAACCGACGAAAAATTCCAACACTGGGGTGTCCAAAATAATGCCCTGGACCCATGGAAATCGTTTGTGCGTCGATGTCAGATACACGCGGTATATCATCACGCTACGACTAAAAGGAGCTGAGCATTAATGGAAAATGTGGCGCACACGAAGTTGCGCGGGTCAGCTAGTCTATTATATAGATAGCTAGTAGCTATCTAGATAGTAAAATTATAAATTACTTAATTAACACTTCACGTTTTTCTTGAAAACAAAGATGTTCGACCTACTTCAACACTACTCCCAACCCAATTTATACCGACACCGGAAAAAATAACAACTACATTATTTTGAAAATCTGACCCGGTTTGCGATTCATTGTGTATGCTATTCCGGTACATTCCCGTCGTCATACAAATGAAGTTGTTACGCCGCGGTCAGTAACAACCTTTACAATAATAAATGAATCATCGCGACACACGACACAGGATGCTCTTTTTTTTTCGACAGCCGACGTTCGTATGACATGAATACAATTGGCTTTATTTGCATTGAAGTTGTTCGCTAAAAATGTTTTATATTGTGTGTATGCATAATTTTAATATCATTATCATTTCAGGATTTCGTGCCTAAATAATAACAGCTGCACATGGTTCGACCTTCGAGGTTAAGCAACGCTTGCCAAGGCCAGACCTTGGATGGGTGACCAATCACTAGGTATAGTTGCCGGCACGAGTTATGAGGACAGTTCTCCAAACTGAGATGCGACGCCCAAGAAGATTTTTCTTATTGGGCGTCGCATCTCAGTTTGGGGCCCAGGGGGGCTATTCTCTAAGCCCGTTGTCCGTAGTTTCGGGCTTAGTTGCGGGCGTATTCTACTCCGTATTAATTACGGACTTACGATTATTTCCAAACCCGAACTAAAAATGAATGAGAACACGATTTCACAGCGACTTCCAATAGTGTTGACATTAATTCTTATTGGTTAGGTAATACGGAGCAGAATACGCCCGCAACTAAGCCCGAAACTACGGACTTCGGGCTTAGAGAGTAGCCCCCCAGGTCCCCCTGAGGTAAAGCACATTAGGTATGTAAATGGTCTGTGCAGATGACTCGTTGCACTACATGTAGCTGAGTACCTACCAGTATTTTTATTTTTGGTCAGAAATTCTGGCTTCTGACTAGTTCTGACTACCCGTGATGACCGTCAATGATCTACAAACGACCAAGATTAACGAGCTTTTCGAGGCACGGAAGAGTCTCGGTTCGTAATAACTGGTCACCCATCCAAAGATCAACCTCGGCAAGCGTTGCTTTACCTGGACGATCGAACCGTGCCCTTAGATAGTTTATTCTTGCCATTTTGTCTTTTGTTTTCTATGGCTTATGCATAGTGACGTCACGCCTATACGTCCCGAAGGGGGGACTTTTGTGCTACTTTAGAAAGCAGGGCAGAGGGGCATTACTATTGTTTAGAACCCACACTGTACATTGACGGTCTCTAGTTCCAACTTTCTTGCTGTAGGGCTTGAGTAAGTTATTATTGAGAATTCCAATGAGCTTAGTACATAAACACATTACCACTCCTTTGCGTCGCGCAGTCGAGTAAAAAGATTATATATGTACTAAACAAATAACTAGTAGTGATTTACACAAAAATCAAAACATTATTTTTCGACACATTTGCTCATAAAATGCATTTACGAGGGCTGTATACATTGTTCGAAAGTTCAAAATTACGGACCATACATTGGAGCGTGCGGTAAAGTAGGTACTCTCACCTAAGTACCTATTTTACCGCACGCTCTGATGTATGGCGACGTGCGTATTCTTTACGGTATTTTTTTAAATTTCCATAAACAATATAATTATAAGAATTCAATCCGTCTGCATCCGTCAGCCAAAAATGCTTCCGTCTGCGTCCGTTCCGGAAGCGTTCTATACGTGTTTTTTTTGCAAAGAACTTTTCGCTCAGAAGGTTTGTCGCACTTTAATATTGAAGAAAAAATGAGACAATAGATGTAGTTCTAATTACCCGACTGTTACACTTATGTTTTTTTCGAGAAAAAGTTTACAATTTCACGCGATATTTTACAATTTTACGGCGTTTGCCATTTTCCGGTGATAACTACACTCCCAAACAGTGGGCCTTGTACTAGATTATTATCTCCTCTGCAATTTTTACTTACATGAATCTTACTGAGAGCAAGCCGTTATTGCGGCAATGGAAAAAAACATTTCTGACGATAAATTTTCCATTTTCGATGCCACAAAAAAGTAATTTTTATTTTAATAATTTTAATGAAACGAATATATAACGTGAATGAGCAGCAATTATTTTATTCGATATCATTCGATCTCAATGAACTTCATTAAAATTGGAACAAAATTATTGAAACAAATTGGAGTCACAGTGGACCAATCATTCGTGTAATATGAAAGTTGATATTCAATATCAAGATACTAATTAGCGATGGGTCCGTATTAAATATATTTACAAAATTTAAAACATACCAACTTAATTAGTCCTGAATACAGGCTATTCTATAGCCTAGCAAGGAGAACAGCACGTCACCCACTTGATTGCTAGATATTTAATAATACCCAATTTGTGAAAACTGTAACATGTACTACAATCTGTGTGTTTAATGTATAAATAAAGGTTATATATTATTATAATTGACCCCGTAATGGAAATTGTAAGAACAGACAAAGATGGCTGCTATTATATACAAAATATGCCATTATCATCTGCCTAGCATTTTCCTAACTAAGTATATTGTCTTCCAATCAAATCAGATTCAGCTGAAATACCAGTATTTTTACGTTGACCTCTAAAACCCAGTAACTTGGCAACACGGTACTTCTTGCCAAGACTGGTGTTATATTTTATAGCTTCTGACAATCTGTAACGACAGTCAAAAATTTATAAATGACCGCAGAGACCAACGGCTTAACGCGGTTTTAGAGACGTTTCGGTATTATGTTAAGATGGTCACGCACTCACAGATTGACGTTGGCAAGCATTGTTTAACCTTGAAGATTGACCCATTTTTGTTTAAGGATGGGAAATCATTAAATTACTCTTCCAGCTCAGGGTGTTTTTCCTGACGCGCTTTGCGTTCCAGGGCCGTGATGACTCATTCGAACAAATTCCGCAACCCTGGCAGGAAAAATAAAAAATCAACTAAACCTTTACAATATATGAATAAAATAATAAACAAGCAACAAAGATTTCAGTCACGAAACACAAAACACTCCACCTACTTATCACTTATGACGCCCCAAAAGTGTCACTGAACGGAGCCCAGCGAAATTCTTTATCCAAAAAATAGCGTGAAAAAATCTATGCAATAACCTTGTTCGGCGGTAAATCAGTGTTCCAGCCGACAATACCTCCATACAAGGCTACGGCAGATAATAAGCCTACATCAATATAACACGCAACAAGCGCGCGTTGCCGACGAAATTGCCCCGACACCCGGCAACTTGGCTAATTTCTCATGAAGAGGTTCGCTAGACTTGTTTATGGTCAACGATTGGGTCGGGTCGTGGTCGTCTCGAATGATTCGAATCTTTTTACTTAGTGTTTCTGTAGAAGCAATATAAGCGTAGTATAAACCAGCATGCTATGCTTCAGCCCAATTAAGCGGGTAAGAGACTTTGCAAGTTGGGCAAACCGAATAATTAGTGTTTTGAGGTGATTTGTAATGCTGATATCCTCACAATAAATGTATTACAAACACTCACTGTTTGGAACATTACCTGGGATGAATCGAGAATCCATGTTAGCTGAAAAGAATGATTCTGTCAGCGTCCGAAAATTAAAACAGCAATAGTAAGACAATACAAGTTTGTACCGATAGGGCCTCACCAAACAGTACATTCGGGGACATAAAGCAGATAAAATGATAAAGTGGTTAACATGAAAGTTCTCATTCATTAGAACCTCCACAGCATAACTGATGAATTTAGAACCTTGACAATTCTCATAACAATTAGCGGTAGCTCAATTTAACGGAGATTAGCCAAGTGCGCTGGAGATATGTACAGTTCACAAACGTGTGCGCAAATACAGGTGCACTCTCTGATTGTTTTCTATGGTTCGATGGGACGGCACTCCCACAGCCGGGGGACTTGATGCAGTACCACGTGCTTTTCGAGGTACACTGGTATCACACCACCAACTTACACTTGTGACCACGAGACCCTACGAAACTGAAAGCTGTTGCAAAAGTATCATTCTAATCGAAAAGGGTGAGAAGCAGCATCCGATCGAAATCGTATCGTACCCAATAAAAACCCCCAAACTCACCGCCCTGGGCTTAATTTGTTTAAATCAAGCCTTAAGACGCAACATTTTGTTGCTCGCTCGTGAACATAGTAGTAATAACGTTAATATTGTACCATCTTTACGACTTCAATGACTAAACTGTTTCAATTTCGTTTCATTTATTTATGCTATAGACATTAGTTAGATTGGTAGCGATGTCATCTTTTGTTATTGTGATAGTTTGAGTGGTGTTGTGTATGTTACAGGGACCATTAAATTGATTGCTGCAATCACAGTACAATGAATATATTAGTTGATTAAGGTGATCTTTATACTTATAAAATTCGTCAGAACATAGTCCCAGAATAAAAAGTCTCTGGTCCTTATCCAGGGAATGGTCTGCCCTCGTGCCAAGTTTGATCCAAATATGTTTCGATGTTAAGACTTGATGAAGTAACAGACAGACATTTATAGTTACATTAGCATTTGTCACAAAACGTTTTATTGGCATGGGTGGAATATCCACCACGTACCGCGCATCGCCGCCATGCGACATGTACGAGTACTTAGTTTGATGATGGGTAATGGCGGAATTCCGCCGTTCGCCGAAGTTTCCCGAAGTGTACCTAACCGATAGCAAAACCGAAGTCCAGGTGCAACAAAGCAATGAAGACAAATGTCCGTGTGATTGATTTTTTAGTCAGCATTCAAAGTCTGTGTTGTGTAGTCTTTAAGTTCTTCTTTTGAATTACTTTAAGGGTACATAATGTAAGGCCAGTGCCTGCCAGGGTTGCGGAGTTTGATAGAAACAATCACCGCGGTCCTGGAACGCAAAGGGTATTAGGAGGAACACGGATGGGTTTTAGTCAAAGAGTCTGATACTCCTTTTTGCCCGCCCAGAGCGGGAGGACTCATTTGATGATTTCCTATCCTTAAAAAAAGGTTTCCTCACTAGTTTTCGAAGACTGTAATAAGATCCGTTTACAAGGCGACAACTTGTCTGTCTTCAATGATTAATGGCTCACACCCTTTGCCCTTTGGCGCGAAGAATTCGGAAAGTTCCCAAAGGCTGCAAGGTCGGCCTAAACATTTATTTTCCTAAACTAATTGCTTATATTTTTTGACACTTTAATTTGATGATGAGTTGATCCTTTATAATTAAGGAAGGAAGATGGGTCTTAATTTGAAGACAGCTTTATTGATATTTTATTTAGGTGATTGTTTAGGGTAAATTCGGCAGGGTAATTGAATACCAATTTGGAGTAATTGGCAATGTTTTTCATTTTCACTGTTCTACAACACTATCATTGCGTTATTTAGGTTCATGAGCAGATGATTCTTCGATGATTTCAAATCAATCGTGCAAAGATTCCGTCATTTCCTTCAAAGTTCTGTGTAGGTATTACGATAGTCGTACAGTTTAGGTGCAGTAATGTTTCTATCCATTACCGTTTTACGTTTAAATTAAAACTACGAAGCCAAAAGAGAACTCTAAAATTTATTCCGTGAATTACAAATAAACTTTCATTTTTAAAGTTCGTCTAGCATTTTTAAGGTTTCAGAACCAAGTTAGCGCATAGCTTTAGCAAGACCGATCAACCACGTTCCATCAAGCGACTGCTATACATAGGAACAGTATAAAATCAATTGCCAACTTAAAATAAAGAACGGTGCCGTACTCAAGACTAAGTGTGTTCTTACCTTGGAAGCGATTCCGCCACGATATATTCCGGCTATTCGGCACTGAATGGAAATTAATGATGGCTGCTGCGGACCACCTGACTTTGCGAAAGAGGGCCACCATTTTTCTATTTTTTTTTATAGAGGGGCCGTTTGGTTTATGGCTTTCTGTCGAAATGCCACCTTTGTTTTTATAAACTGCGACGTTTTATTGTGAGGTGTTATTAAATGATACTGGCCAGTTTAAATAAAAAATATATAAAAAATTGTGTTTTAGATAGAGATGAATTAAAAAGGAACTGAGCTTTTCAGGTCCGTACAAAATAAAGTACCTACCTATTTATTCCAAGTAGGTAGATTTCAATACCAGGGGGGCTGAAAAGCACACCCATCCAGTTTGAATGGAAGCCGACCCCTGCTAAGTTACTGCAGTAACTTAAGTTTCAGAGCAGAGGGCCAATTCTACTAATTTTCACATTCGCAAGTCAATCGCAATCTGTCAAAAATGTATGAAAATTAAGGCTTAATTGACAGTCCTGCCGGCGTCGCGGGACTATTCGAAAGAGATACCGTGGCTCCGGAACACAAAGGGCACTGAAGGAACATGGATGGGTTTTAGTCAGTAGAAGTCTAACACTCCCTCTCGCTCCGCCCAGAGCGGGAGAAGTCATTTGATGATTTCCCATCCCTAAAAAAAAAAGGCTTAATTGACAGTTCGCGATTGAGCTAATCCTGTCTACAGAATTGTTAGAAAGTGTACTTCAAACTAAAATACTCTTAATAAATTATTATAAAACAACGTTCATAGTCGAATGTCGGAAGTCGTTAATTTTTATGCGTTAATTGTTTAGGACAGTAGGCTACAGTAGCCGATTGTTAGTAGCATTTATGATGATAATATTATAAACATACCTTTCTACATCCACACAGACTCGAAATGCACAAAAAAATGTTTTTTAATTATTTTATTCCATGACCAAGGAAATAGATAGATGTTGCGGGACTATTCGAACATGGATGGGTTTTAGTCAGTAAAAGTCTGACACTCCCTTCCGTTTTCCAGAGCGGGAGAAGTCATTGAATGATTTCCCATCCCTAAACAAAAAAAAAAGGATATAGATAGATGCATAGATATAATATAAATGTATATGGATATATGCCTTGTCTTTGGTTTGTGTTTCATAAAGTCACTTTGATTTGCATTAGCACGGGAATGCATCACATTCTAATATTTGGTCTAGTATTTGGCAGCAACGAGTTAGTCTTCTACAGGGTAATTTTCATCTCTATTTTATCGAGATGGCGCCTGTTTCTATGATTCCATATATTGTACAGTTGCGTGGACATTTTAGACTAAAAGCTACCCCAATTTTTCCATAAGAATTTTAAGATTTAATGGGCATATGATTAAAAACCAGCCACTGAACTACACTCGAAAAGATCCCGTCAAAAACTCTCAACAATGATTACAACAACAAATGTTGCCATCTTCCATGTAACTCAAAAAAAGTGTTGCCATATTTCACACATATCTTTATCGAGTAAACCTCTTTAGTATCAACCTTCTTAGCCACCTCCTGCTAAGACCCAGGGGATCACTTGATGTATTCACACAGTTCTCATAAAAAATCTTCACGCATTAGTCGTAAGTGATACTAAGGCTGTAGCTACCCATTTTACTGTTCAACATGATTTACGCACAAATATTTGGGTGAATTTTTTCTGTTAGCAACATTGTTGTGTAGATTAATTTTTCGTGTTATTTTGTTGGTATAGTTGGCATAGTTGCGAAAAAGGAGGGAAAAGACTAGGCAGATGATATGATTGCTGCCTATATTAATTCAGTTAAGTTATTTTTAAAGGTAGTAGGGAAACATTATCATTGAACAAGAAAACCAACCAATAAGTCATAAGCATTGCTTTGGGCCAAATTTCATCGAAAAATAACCCTTCCCAAAACATACTACAATTGAATAAAACAACAACTTAAACGATTCAAAAACATTGCACCTGCTCCGCGATTGCAAATCTCAACCCGACATTTAAACTTTTTTCTGCCCCCGATCAACAGGCAAAGGCCATCCATTACACAGCCATAACTCAGCCGCGACAACATAATTTTAAATTACGAACATTTCAAATCTCCATGTACTTAATTTTTCAACGAACGAATACCACCAACACAGCGGAATAAATTTTCCATAACGTATACTTAACCCTGGTATGCTCGTAAATAAATAGTGGTATTGAATCGTAGGGTAGTCTAGACCGAATGATGGATTTTCGTTCGGCCATCACAATTATGGGGCTCTGTAATTGGTGTTTAGAACCGTTTAGTCAATAGTTAGATAAAAAATGAAACGATTTTCAAGGGAAACTTTGCCAGAGTTTTAGTTATTTATGAAAGTTGATTTAGTGACCGGTAACGATTTATTGGGCAGGGTTATTTAAAGTTTTATGATATAATTTAAGTGATTACCTACCGTCAAGTACGTGGGAGTAGACAAGAGCACTTTAGACGTATGAATAGTGATTGTCGAAAATTCACAAATGTGGGGTTCGACATGCACTATCAAAATGTTACGCGGTCAATCCAAAGCGTTCTGATTGCCAATTCTACTAATTTTCACATTCGCATCGCATTCGAATCTCAATCGCAATCTGTCAAAAATGTATGAAAATTGACAGTTTGCGATTGACATGGAATGCGAAAGTTGTTTAAAACCTTTAAAACTTAGTAGAATTGGCCCTTTGGCATGTCAATATATGTAGTATAGCAGACGTTTTGCATCAAGTTGACGACATGAAACCTGTTGCGATGGATAGACTGACATTATAACACGGTTGATGTGAGGCTCATGCCTCAGCTTCTAAGAAATTTTTAGAAAGATGAATGTGGCTATGATGATAGCACTTTCTGGTATAATAAAGACAACTATTTGTCTTGAGGGAGTGATGGCGACGATAGCTCGTTAGCGTCTTCAAATTATCATAAAGAGTAAGTATAAAGAGGGGAGAGGAAAGCGGAAAGTTATAGTTCTACGGACCGGTTCCAGCCATCTCCATAGCCATGCTCAAAGGAGACTAGCCATCGGTGCGGGACCTTTATTAGTGCACAAGTGTGTACACAGCCTTAAGTGCATTTTCTCTTCCACCGCTAGAGGTGCCCGTTTACGGAGACGCAGGGCTTCGAGCGTCCGCCGCTGCGGAAAACGCCGCGGGCCCACGCGCGTTTTACGCCGCGTCCGACGCAGCTTGCGACGCCGCTGGCGACGCCGCGTGCAACGCCGCAAGCTTGAAATCGATTCTCCGTGAACACTTTCATACAACGCCATAATATGTTTGAATTAAGTGCGGACTGCCACGCCGCACGCGACGCTCGACGCCCCGCCTCTCCGTAAACGAGCACTAACAGTTCGATGGGAGAGAGATCTGCCCGATATCCAACCGATGCGCCCCTAAGACGACCCACTGACCGGCGCGGGACCAACGACTGCTTTCTGAAGTACGGGGGTGTCACACCGCCATCTTCTAAACTCCGGGCTGTGTCAGGGGGGCTACTCTCTAAGCCCGAAGTCCATAGTTTCGAGCATAGTTGCGGGCGTAGTGTACTCCATATCACCTAACCACTAAGAATAAATGACAACACGATTTGATAGTTACTGTGAAATCGTATTGTCATTCATTCTTAGTTCGGGTTCGGGACTACGAAGCCCAAATCTACGGACTTCGGGCTTAGACAGTAGCCTCCCAGACTACTAGACGACCACAGTCCTACTGGGCTAACAGAGCAGTAACAGCAGAGAGTAGGAATAGGAAGACAACAAACCTCTTTGGATTTCAGTAAGAACTACATGTCCAAGGTCGTCAAAACAAATAAGACTGCCAGACATGTCAAAAAGCACTTAGCTCCTGAATCTAAGAATACGGGTTTAAATAGATGGAATCGCAGCAACCCTACATTGAGCATCGAATATTAATATTTTCGGCTCGCTGCAGAAACGTGACGGGCGAGCGAACTAGAATGTAAAGCATTTCTTGACCGTTCATGTGTACAGTCAAGAGAAAAAATATGAGTGCAATTTGTAAAATTCAATTGGGGTATTCTCGATTGAAATGTTGCAATATTAAACTAAGCATACTTGTTTAGTCTCTCTGCTGTAAAATTTATAACTTTAATAAATCATATATAATTCAGGATTGTTATTACTAAATAGAAAAGACTGAGAGTCTGGACTCTGACGACAATATGATTACAGTCCAGAACGGCATAAAAGAACCTGCCCATGTGTAGATGATGCTAAACAGCGGAATACATATAGGCATGGCTAGTATAAAGCAGAAGTAATTCAAGTGACTTTTTTATCAAAACTGAGTTAATTCACTTTTTGGCCTCCATGGGAAGTAATCCATGTCTTAGGACATATGCATGAGCACATATTTTAGGACTTGACTGTACACTATGCTGCTGTCCAGTATTGGATTCCAGGTACTATTTATGTTATATAGGTATCGATCGGATTCATTGTGCAGTTTTATGGACAGCTCGTTTTATTTCTATTTGGACCGTGTTTACGTGTATCATCAGCGATTTCATGTTTCCTTTGTTGGGCCAAAAAGTAAATTCTCCTTAGTGTGTGTACCTTGCATTTTTTTTTCGTTGGGAAATCATCAAAGAACTTTTCTTTTTTTTCCTCGAGAACCGTGGTGCAGTAGTTTTTGAGTTTATCTCGAACAGACAGACAGACAAACAGACTTTGTTTTAAAATATGTAGGTAGTGATAGTGACTCCGCAACCCTGGCTGACCTGTCTGGCTCCATGATATCTATTTTCTACAAAATTTGCCAGTCACCTTGATGTGACAATGAGTCAGGTGAAAAGCAATGGAGAGTACGAGTAATTCTCAGTACTAAAGTCCAACTGAAATTAAATTTTCCTAGAAAATTCCTTAAGCTTTAAAGCGTATCACACCTAACCGTCACGACTTAAGCTCAATTCTGATAATTCATAAAGGTGGTATATCCAGGAAAACAAAATTAAATTGTTAAATGGTTTGCTTTCATGAGGTGTCGGGTATTTTTAGGGATCCGAACGTACTTACGAAAAAAAAAACCGGAACCCTTGTAGGATCACTTGTGTGTATATTGTCCGTCCATCTGTACCGTCAGTTAGCACTGAATCTACTGCATCATTTCAGTTAAAAGACCCCAACTCGGACGCGCATGGTACCTAAATAACTAAAAATTTATCGTAGGGACACTTTTTTATGGGAACAAAAAAGGACTTAAAATATTGTGTATAGTGTGATGTATCAAACTAAAAAGCTTATTGTGAGAGTGTCAAATGTTTTTTAAAGGAGATGTATCGAAATGGGCCAGGTCTATGTACATTACCTAAAAAAAAAAAAAAATCCGTAGAATTCGGAAAAAATACAGATAATTCATTTGAATGTTTACTGTTGTGGTAGTTAATTGATGTTTATAAATTACTTTTATCGATTTTCAACATGGCGTCGCACCGACTTAAACCATAGATCATAGAAAGATATCTGTTCCGATAGGGTTCCGTAGCCAAATGGCAAAAACGGAACTGTCATAGATTCGTCATGTCTGTCTGTCTGTCCGTCCGTATGTCACAGCCACTTTTCTCCGAAACTATAAGAACCATGCTGTTGAAATTTGGTAAGTAAATGTATTCCGTAAACTGCATAAAGATTTTCACGCAAAAATAGAAAAAAAAAAAAATTAAATTTTGGGGATACTTAGAACTGAAACTCAATATTTTATTTCCATCAAACCCATACGTGTGGAGTATTTATGGATAGGTCTTCAAAAATGATATTGAGGTTTCTAGTATTTTTTTTTTCTAAAATGAATAGTTTGCGCGAGAGACACTTTCAAAGTGGCAAAATGTGTCCCCCCCCCTGTAACTTCTAAAATAAGAGAATGATAAAACTAAAAAAAATATATGATGTACATTACCATGTAAACTACCAGCGAAAATTGGTTTGAACGAGATCTAGTGAGTAGTTTTTTTTTTAATACGACGTAAATCGCAACTTTTGCTTGAAATATAATACCTACAGGTTTGTACGGAACCCTTGGTGCGCGAGTCCGACTCGCGCTTGGCCGGTTTTTTAGTATAGTGTACAAGGACCTGGCCCAGACTCCATACATTTTGAAACATCTCTTTTAAAATAAACAATTATGAAGTTATGTGTATGTATTTCTGTGGATTTACCCAGACATTAGTTGTTATTGCGTTTGTTATAAACTAGACTATAACGCGGGATCACCGAGCTAGCGAAATAGCAATCCCGCTCGTATCTCACCGATTTATGACTGTATTCATCTGAGTTAATTTCTGTGTTTCGTTCGCCGTTCTGTTGCAGTATCGTGTTACGTAGCAAAATCTAGAAATGTAATGTTAGTTGTGGTATTGCCTCGAATGATAACTTTCACAAGAAGATTTAGTACTAGTGAAATGCAAGAAGAATCTTTTGATGTATCAACTGACAAACGGAAATTAAAGCAAATGAACTCATCTGCTTTAATTTCAGTTTATTACGTAATTCGTTCTCAAATTGGACTGCTAATTCTACTAATTTTCAAACAAGGTTCACGTTCGCATCTCAGTCGCAATTTGTCAAACACGCATGAAAATCAAGGCTTTTTAGACAGTTTACGATTGACATGCAAAATAATTGGCTCGCTGTTGCTGTATCATGTTACACAGCAAAATCTTGAAATGTAATGTTACTTGCAGTTTTCCCTAAGATTGTTACTTTCACAAGAAGCTGTAGTTCCAGTGGACTGCTGAGAAAATCTCTTTATGCAACCACAACTTTATACGCAGTTCTTCTGATTCCGCGATATTAGGTACGTGTTTGTTCGCTGATCCATTGCGCTGTCTTGTTACGTAGCAAAACCAAGCTAGTGTTGTGATATGTCCCCGAAAGATAGCTATCAAATCAAGGTCTGTTAAAATGTTAGGAAAATCTCTCAATGGAGGATAAAAAGATCATATATACACAGTATTGTAGAAACTAATGTTATAAACAAGTACTTAAAGTTGGTTCGCACTAAAAGAGCCTCTACGGTCGGCTTTTTATCGGTAGGTAAAGTTACTACCCACCATTTTAGTGTAGGTACTGCGTAGAATATGACCAAAAGACAAAAAGGATCAAACTGTCTTTCAAATGACATTAATAATATGAGCCAGGATCATACTAGCTTTAAACCAATAAATAAATAAATAGCTCATAGACTTCAAAGCTCAAAGGAACTATCACTAAAGAGTAGGTATTACCATAATAAAATATTGTATTTGTGTAAAATATCGAGCAGTGTCGTATAAGCGATTCAAAACTGTTCTAACGTGCAAGTTACCTACGTGGGTGTTGCCAGTATACAGGCATAAAATATTGGCTTTAAATGCTTTAAACATGGCAAAACTGCGTAAAGAGAAGAGTCGTTATCTTCAAGTTTTGTTGGAATCGTTAGGTAATCTAGTTTATTTGATTTTAGTGGATAGTCAGGCTGTAGTAAATAGAAGTTATAAGTAATAAAAATAAATATTTTTATTACCAATAACTTCTATGTGGAAATGTCCGTAATTTTTGACTGGTTTACGTTTCTAATATTTCATTTCAGAACGACGATGTATTATTATTATCACTGTGTTACAATAATAATTTCATGATATTTAGGTAAGTAGGTAGGTAACTAATCTATGTTTAAATGCTTTCATAAAATCTAAAAAAGGCCGATTCCAATTGACATAAAGAGATAAAATTTAAAATAAATAGGCAAAATACGCATTATCACAACAAAACTTATACAACACGAAAACCTGAAAACAACCGCATAAAAAATATCCCTTCACAACCAAACATAATACTAAACACCTCAGCTCTCACAATCCGATACAGAACAACCCTTCTACCAATACAAACTCGCTGAAACGACTCCTTTGGATATAAACACTACAATGGATCCATTACCGCATCTAAAAGGCCTGGACAACGGCTGACCGCCACAAAATCGGCAATAGTTTATGTTAAACGTGTCTCGTCGCCGGCCAGGTGACAACTGTGACGGGCGGAACATGGAAAACATTTTAACCCTCTGGCTGGAGCCGTGCGGTCGCATCGACCCGCTGGCAAATTGTGGAGAAAGAATGAGTGTAAATTGACTGTTTGAGCGTTTGCGGTGAATGTTATGATTTTCGCATTTGATTCTATTTTTGATGGTTTCTAGTTCAGTAAGTTTTTAAATAGTGAATTCAGAAATACTGGGATAGCAACGAGAAATGTCTATTATTTAAAAAAACATGGTTTCATTTAAGGTCTTGTCTATGATGCGAGTTTAAAATAACATACTTAAAATTAGATTTATAATAAGTCCACTCGAGAAATGTTTAAAAAAATTTGGTTTCCTCATTTGTTATAATAAATGACTAAGATTTCTGATATTGATTTTGAACATTTTGTTACGAAATTGTGAAAATATTATGTATTAGATACTTCAATTATTATTCACACAATATTTAACAAATACGCAGCAAAATTTTCAAAAAACAAAGGATTAAAAAGTCATATTCCATTTAAAAAAGGGGTCACAAATGTCATAACCCATTCATAGGGTCACATTTTATGTCACTCAAATCCCAGACAGATTGTAAAATATGCATACATTTCTAATAATAAATCTGTATGAGAGTTTGTATTTATAATTTTGAAAATACAGCGGATTATAATGTTTATGCTGAATTTGTGTAAACAAGAAGGGCTCAGAATACGGGATGAATATAATTGTTTGTCCAGGGTTGAATATAATTATTTTGTCAACAGTTGAATGTAGCAATTAATTTGGGTGTGCTGAACTGTTTTGATATTGCAAGCTAAAAATAAGTCCGGAGAAGGAAGCGTCAATCTTATTTTATGATACCCTATCTGAGTTCAGCATACAGTAGAAGGTACACTCAATGTTCTTACTCACTTTAAACATTTATAACCACTTACTCTATCCTATAAATATTTATGTTACCAAACAGTTCCTTTCACCTCTACCAAAAACAAGCAAACGAAACCAAAATTGACTGTCAGAAACGCCCAAACTGAGAAAATTCGAACCACCTTGTAAACACAAACGAAATAGTTTTAAAATAAATAGCAGCGAACACCAAACACGAATGTCTGTCTGTTCACTTAAAACCACACGTTGACGTAAACGAATGCACTCTGGTACGGAGATAACTCGGATACAAATCACTTGACAACCCCGAATTAACCGCGAGACACGAACTGTTTATTTAGACTAACTTCAATTCGGATCAGCTCCATGAGAGGCTTTGAAGACAGCGATACCGGATTGGTTTGAGGAAGCGATTTTTGGTAAAGGAATAGGGGAAAACGTAATGGATTAAAAACATTTGGCTCAAAACAATTATTTCAAAGACGAATTTAGAAATAAAGCATTTTTTTTTTTGTTTGTTTATTGCTTTACAATAAGCTGATTGTGAGGTGATGTCAACTGCTTGCTCACTTTGGCTTTAAATGGAAGAAAAAAAAGACAAAATTGAGATGATGTTCTATTGCTTTAAACTTTCATGGTCACTAACAATAGAATAGTTATTAACAATCCCGTTACGACACGGTTGGCGCAGTGGTTGAGCGATTGACTGCTGCGCAGCATGTCGCGGGTTCGATTCCCGCACGGAACAAATATTTGTACGACCTACAAGTATTTGTTCCGAGTCTGGGTGTTTTTCTATCTATAATATGTATGTATTTACAAAAAAAAATGTATATAAGTAGTTTATCAGCCATCTCGTTACCATAACACAAGCATTAAGTTGCTTAGCTTGGGACTATATGGCGTTGTGTGAAATGTCCAAGGATATTATTATTATTATTATAATAATAACTATTCTAATGATATTCTAATGCTTCTAGTAATTAGCTCCTATTAAGATGAAGATAAAGAGGACCCATATTCATTACAGAAGCATGCGGTAACAAGCGGAACCGCTAACGGTCGATACCTTTAAAAGCTCTGCATGATCCATAAAGGTAATACCAGTAATCAAAAGCATGCCTAGATAATGTTTTATAAAAAAGCCTACCGTACAAGTCCAATCTTGTGGAACTGGTTTGAATACTCTTGTTGGTTTCTTTGTTACGATAAAGAATAACTGTTGAATGGCATGCAAGAAGGATTGATTGTTATCAGTTTCGAAGTTAGAAATAAACGCATCTGCTTCGCGAATTCTTTATAATATTTATAAAACCATAGCCGAAACTGGAGTCGTGTTTCTTGATAGCTATAAATTTTAATCAAGTGTATGTAGTAGGTCTAGGTAAGGGTGCTCCTACGTCGAGAACATGATCGATGTCCATCAGGTGAGATTGTGGTCTAGAGCGAGACAATCAATAATAATAAAACGCCTTCTAACAAATATTCAACCATGTGCTGTGCGTTTGGGGGGCCGAGTCACCCGCGTCCGTAGGAGAATACCCTTCAGCGAATCCCTACACGTGGTCCCCGGGTGGTGCTAAACAGGTGACACTAACCGCCTCCGTGGTCTAGTGGTTAAACCACCTGATTCAGACCCAGAGGTCCCGAGATCGATTTCCAGCGGGGGCAAATTTTTTGCTCGGTTTGGTTGGTCTAAGTCGGTCGCCATAACAAAAATGTTAAAAGCATTGTTGTGTTCCGGCAGTTAGAGGTATGATAGCCAGTTCCTCTGTGTAAGAGGATTCCGGGTGAAACTCGCTACCATCTTCGGCCTAATCATCACTTTCCATCAGGTGAGATTTGGGCCAAGACATTCCCCGTTTTGCATTTAAAAAAAAAGTACCCTTTTATTTGCGAGTTTCCGATATTTCGGCACTGTTGCAAGCGCCATGATACCGGAGTCACAGAAATACGCCGACATATCGGAAACTCGCAAATAATAAGATACATGGTAGCAATCCTGTAATTAACTATTCTAATGTTAGTGACCATGAAAGTGACAATTTATTTTGGTATTTACAGAAAATTCACAGATCACTGGCTTAAGGATTAAAGCAAGGACATAAAACGGATCGACGGCGATGTAGCTAATCTATTTCACTTAATCCTGATTCTGCTTTACAAAACCGACGACAAAATAATATTCTGTTGCTTTGCTTTCAACAAAATACAAAAACTACTGCTACAATTTGGTTCAAATCAACATGATGCATATGAGTTTGTTCTTTTGGTTTAAGTTTCAATTTCCTTGCGGACGAAACCGATGCGATGGCAGAAGCTACTGAATGAACTAAGTAATGTTCATCGTATTCGTCTGAAAGGTTGTCATTGACTTGCCAACCTGTATACAACTATTCTCAAGATTCTCAAAGTTAATCATTTATTGTGTTGGCATCACTATCATCACTACATATTATAAAACCAAATTCTTCCGCCGCGTCTGTCTGGCTGTCTGTCTGTTCGCAATAAACTCAAAAACTATTGCACCGATTTTTATGCTGCTTTCACCAATGGATAGAGTGGTTCTTGAGGAAGGTTTTAGTATATTATTTGTCAATCGTGCAAAGCCGCGGACATCAGCTAGTACATATTAAATCTAGGATAAAAAGAACTACTTACATTTTGTAAGAGAAATCAGTAAAGCTCAAAGACAATCAGTAAAACAGTGAACAAAATAAACAAAAGCACATGTTAAAGTATTAATACAACACAGTTAGTGGGAAGATTAAGATTGACAGTAGCATCTGCGATGAAGCAATTTGGCTGACAGGCGCAGTGATTATAGAACGAGTAGTTATATGACCCCTGGATTGGTATAACGATCTACAAGGGGCAATGTTCGCGAGTGATCTTGAAAACAATACTTAAAGTTTTTTATAACTGAGGTTTGGTACCTTGTACTTTGTGCTCCAGTTCTATGAAACGTGTTGTCAATGATGACAGTTATTACTACTTTTGTTATTATTTTTTCGCCAGAATTGTGCAACTGTAAAAACCTTGTCCTGACTATTAAGATCTACGAGAGTGATTATTCACTATTTAGTTGGGCATTTTTATTTTGAACGGCCACTTTATTCTGAGTTATAATAATTTATCTGGAAGACCCAAATTTTGGAAAAACGACTTTCTCGTACTTTCATTAAATAAAACCGAATGTGTGGGTGACAGAATTTTATCTGGTGCGAAATTTAAACAGAATCGGTCCAGTAGATTCGGTCAAATTAGCCGTGATAGAGGTATTTTTCCTACAGAGGTTCGAGATCCTGAAAACTAGTAATAATTTTGTATTTTTACCATTTGCCAGAGAACACTGACATTGCGCGTAGGATCAGCATGCTGAAGTGGAAGTGTTCCGGCCATGGTTGTAGACGGATAGACGGACGATGGAGCAGACATGTGTTAGAGTGGAGACCGCGTGTGGACAAACGTAGAGTGGACGTCCTTCGGCACGATGGACCGATGATTTAAATAAATAATAAAAAATCTCGTTAATAAGGCACCAAGTCCCAATATTAAAATTAAAATAAAATAAAGACACAAATAATACAATTACAAATTATAACTTATAACTAACAATTTAATTTAATCTGATGTAACCCAATTCAATATAATTATAATTCAATTCAATTTAATTTATTCTAATTTAATATTTTTCATCCAATCCAATATAATTAAGAGAATTTCTTAAAGAAGGTGACTGGCAGCGGATGGATGTGGACTGCTGAAGATCGGGGTGGTTGACGCTTTTTGGGGATGGCTCATGTTCAGCATTGAACGGCAATTGGCTGATATGATGACCATGTGCTAAATATACTATAGGTAGACACGCGGTGTGTTGCACATTTCTAAATGTCGTCGTCATTTCTAAATGTGATTTGTTCCATTTTTAATATTATTTTGACAATGCATAACGGTTGCATGTTTCAAAGTTTCAACTAACCCCGCTGTCTGTGGAGCCACATACCAACAAATATAGACTTCCGTAAATACAAACTATAAACACGTGTAAACGAATTCAAACGCTTTAAGCTTCGCGCCCATTAACAATAATCCTTTTTATTTCCCTGTGAAAATATTTTGCTCGGGTCAAAGTAACCCCAACCACAATAATTTCAGGGTTGATTTTTCTTTGTCTCGTGATGATGGCAAGAAATGTGGTGTCGTTTATTAAGATCTCAAGCTGGTTAGCCTCTGTGTATTAAAAATACAATTGCTATTATTCAAGTCATAATCTTAAGGGAAAAAAATAAGTATGGGTAAGTGCTTAAGGGGTTGTTTTAATGTGGTTAATTTTTGTGTGCTTTTTCCCGACTGCCAAGGAAGGGTTGTGTTTCTCGCGGGTATCTTGTATGTATTGAATCAATGTTTCTTTGTTACCTCTTACCTTCCAAACGGCTGGATAGATTTCGATAATTAAGGTGTCGTTAGATTTGCCTCAAAGGCCCAAGTGTCTTTGCAAGGTGCTTAAAAAAAATGCCGGATTTCTGGCGTTAAATTGTAAGTCGTTAATATTTTTTGTTTAACCAAACCTATCGAGTGAAGGAAAATAAAATGGGATGAAAATAATTGTTTCGGTCTTTCTAGTGCATTGTTTAAAATTATTGCAGTCGGGTTTTTAGATTTTTTTTTATTGTTGTGCTTTTTTTTTGCTGGTACTGGGTTCATGAACATTCGCAATTATAGAGTTCTATGAGGTAATTTTAACAGTTTTTTTCTCCTATATTGATGGATATTGGGCACTCAAGACGATGCTCATGGAATTGACATCATATATTATAAAGAAACAGCTAGTAAAAAACTTCAACTTTTAATTCGAACAACTGTTGTATTTACTAGTATTTGAATTGAAATAAATAATTGTTTTTATTAGGGTTACGAACAAAAACCGAAAACCTTATAGGATAACTCGGGTGTCTGTCTGTCTGTCTTTCAGTCTGTCTGTCTGACTGTCACAGCCAGTTTTCTCCGGATTCACTGGACCGTACTGTCGACTTTTGGTACATATTTACATTTGGACTTTTGTGACCCAGACACGGACGCGTTACGTAAATATGTAAATATTTTTTTTAGTCCGGAGGTCAAACTTAAAAATTAAAAAAAAAGTTTTTGACACTGTATCGTGTGACATATCCAATGAAAGGGCTTACTGTGAGGATCAAGTGAAACCCCTCTCCGAAACTACTGAGCCTAAAATTTTGCAGAAAAAATGCAGTTAATATTTCTATACCTAAAGATTACAGGAATACCTATAAGAAGTCTACAATGTAGGTAATAGTTACACGTTAAAAAAATTAATTGGTTCGATACTCTTTGCACCCGTGTCCGACTCGCACTTGGCCGGTTTTTTTCGTCTATAGTTACATATTACTGGTAGAGAATGCATTGTTGCATTAAGTTCGCCCATGTACCACTATTGTGCATAAAGTTTAAATAAATAAATAAAAAATAAATAAATATTTTATGATTTCTTTTAGTTCATTCAATATTTTTAGTCAAAGTACGCACAAATTATTCAAAAATGCTAATAATTGTTTTAACAAAATAGTCAAAATTAGGAAAAATACCTTTTCACCTTATCCATCCAACATCAACCCCTACATTTTTCTTTGACGCTACAAAGCCAACTTACATTCTTCCCACAGTTGCTCCAAGTTAAATCCGAAGATAAATTAAGTATTAGAAACTGCACTTAACTGTGGCACAACGACAGAACGATTAATTTCTAACAATTAAATAATATGTCGCTTTGAAAATATAACGCTTTGAGCTTGAGAACGTAATGTATCGGGGGCTATTCTTGTGGAGAATGAGGAATGAAAAAAGTGTATTAAAAGATATGTCTAGTAAGAGCGGATTTCACCAATGAAACTGATCGCTATTAGGTAAGCTGATTTCAAGAGTTGTCAGTGTCAATATTCCATAGAAAATAATGACAATGACAGCTCATAAACGCCCTAAGAAAAGGGGTTATTCCGCGTGTATCTGACATCGACGCACAAACGATTTCCATGAGTCCAGGGCATGATTCTGGACACCCCAGCTATTTTCTCATTTTTTTCAAGAGTTTGCTGTTGTTTGAGCATTGTTGTGTTCCGGCAGTTAGAGGTATGATAGCCAGTTCCTCTGTGTAAGAGGATTCCGGGTGAAACTCGCTTCCATCTTCGGCCTAATCATCACTTTCCATCAGGTGAGATTTGGGCCAAGAGTTTCCCCGTTTTGTATAAAAAAAAAAAAAGGTTTTTTTACTTTAGACTGCTCATAATCGTTATTCTGATCTAACCCAATGAGATTTAAAAAAAAAAAAAAAAATTAACTACTTTCACTAAAAAGAGCAATCTGAATAAAACCACAAATAGATATAAAAAAACCACACCACCACCACAAACCACAAACCACAAATAGATATATTTGATTTGATTTGATATCATTTCAGCTGAGCTGATACCTATTGAGGTACTCTTGAAAAAAATTAGAAAAGAACCGACGAAAAATTCTAACTCTGGGGTGTCCAGAGGGCTAAGCACGAGTTTCTGCGTAATTGCATCGACAGCGTAAACGTATCGCTTGTGTCAAATTTTGTATGCAAAATTGATCAGCGCCATGTGTCCGTATTTGGAACTAAACTAATCGGTAGCACAAGTTTCTGACATTTAACTTCGTATCGAGTTTACGTTTTAACGTTGCGTAAATGAACCAAATGTATGGAAATCAGTCGCACCATGGTAGCACGAGTTGTGTAGTATCTGTGGTATCGACTTTGTCGCTAGCTGGGACGTACGCACGTAAAAAACTGTCTCACTGACATTTTCTCGGTGAGACAGGTTACGTCAAACAATTATCCGTGTTTAATTTGGAATAAATACAAGAATTTGCAATTTTATCATGAAAACAAGAGGAAGGCCATGCTGCCTATTTACCATCCGATCTCCTGTATACATAAAGACGCTAGGAGAAGGTGTAAAATGAGGTAAAGTTTTATTTGATTTTCCTTGTAAACACACGTAATAATTTCTCATAAAAAACATTATTATTAGTTTTATTCATGCGAAACACACAGAGCGGCCCGGTGCCGTTCGTCTCCGTGCGTCGAGTTCGTCTCCGTGCGTTTTCACCGCAACTCCACGTTGTCCTGGAGCTCCAAATCAGTTGAAGTTCCAACCACGCAGTATCGCGACAGGCGTTACAAATAACTGCTTAAGGTACCTATCTAATATAATGAACGTGTGTGCAGCTTATTCATTTGTGCTCTATCATGCTTTACAACGGAAACATACCAACGCAAAGTTGTAATGTTATATAGAACTTGGAACAAACCCCACTGAGCATATTATGTAGGTACTGGGCACCCGGATCTTTTTCCATCCCTCAGCAACTAAATACATTGTACCTGTTAACCCTTTCACAACAATATAAGACTTCAAATTTTATTATACATAACATATTCTTTAGCAGGTTTGTGATGAATGCAGGACCTACCTCTTTAAATGGCAAGAACTATAATCATATGCCACGTTACAAGTTACAAGCCTGTCGATGATGGCTAAAGACCGATGTTTAAAGGAGAGAAGCAAAGAAGCACGACAAATATAAAATGGAACACCTTCGCAGTGTGACCATTGGTTTATTGTGAAGACCTTCCATAGAAACCTCCATCTTACCTGTTGTCCTTACACCGTACTGCTAGCGCACTGTGAGGGGCACTAATTCTTTGAAAAAAAAATTACCAAATCCTAAATCAAATCGTCCCGTACCTATACATGGCTTGCAAGGGGCGGGTAGCCCCCTTTTGGAGTAAAAGAAAGTAAATGTTCAACCCATGGATTTTATATTTCTGTGGTTCAACCCATTTCTTAATGTAATACTTTAATGAAACCTAAATACACAGTAATAATAATAACATGTTTTTTTTCGAATTTTTCTAATAATGAACGTTGCATAGTTGGTCGAATCGAAGCTCCAAAGTATTGAGCATCGACGCCGAGTTGCTGGCTTATCGGTTTTCTATCGGTTACATTTTGGGGAGTGTGCGACGGAATTACATAATTTAATTCCGCCAATTCCACCATCGGACCACAAGACGTATGGCGATGCGCCATCGGTACATGGTGGACATCCCACCTATACGTACAAAACGTTTTGGGAATACATTCATTGTGCGTACAGCTAAGGAGTGGAATTCCCTGCCGGCGTCTGTGTTTCCTGATAGCTACAACCTGGGAGACTTTGGCAGGAGTGAATAGGTTACTTCAGGCAAGCGTGCTCCACCTTAGACCGCATCATCGCTTAAAATCAGGTGAGATAGAGGTCAAACGTATGGCGCCTATCACTAGTAAAAGAAAAGTTCAAATTGTTTGTTTAAGAATTTGCAAAGGTAATCTCTTGAAGTCAGGTCCGATCTTCGATCACTATTCCACGCGATCGAAGGGTCCGATTATTTTTATTTGTGATGGGTTTGCTCTTCACTCTAGTGTTGGTCAAAGATGACAGAAACATAGTGGAGAGAGTTGGTCAGAGATGGAGCGAGCTTACCCAGAAGGAGCCTGTGTACACTCTAACTTAAGATTAGGGTTGTAAGCGTTCGGAAACACAGACGCAGGCACATAGTTCCACTCCTTTGCTTATAAAAGACGTTTGGAAACGCTTAGCGCGAATTGGTGGAACAGCAACAAGGTAGGGATGGTAAGTTGCAGTCCATCTGGATGTCAGATGGTAGAGGGGGGCCGATGGGATGAGGTCGTGGAGTTCTTGAGCACACTCACAGAAGTACAATCCGTAGAAGACCGACAAGTAGGCAACCTTGCGGCAATGAGCCAAGCTGTGTAGCTTGGCATCCACCAGTTTTTCGTCGCCGATAAGCCTCTTAGCTGAACCATCCCAAAGGTGGCTGCAAAACTCCATGCAGGATCGGACTTGTGCTTTGTTTAGGGTCTAAAACTGTCCTTTCCTGAAGTATCGCTTCATCCTATTCAGGATGCACACTTACAAGCTTCCAAGCATTTTTTTAATTGCTCAAAAGATATGCTCCTGTACGACTGAAAACGCACAGTTTTTGTGAGACAGCCTCATGAGCGAAGCAGCGGGGAAAGACGAATAGTAGTTGTAAATAAAATTACAGTATTGGTAATGCAGTAAACGGCCCCGACTAGGCTCGTGTACTAACACAGGTCGTTGTTACGAACCAAAACACTGTGTTATTTATTTTATCATTGCTTTTCTCAAAACAGTGAGAGAAAATGGCACATCATGAGGATACTTATAAATCATAGAAGAAAATCTCGAAGATATTGTGAAATCCAGCTAACCTTCAATGGGCCCGCGTGATGGATACCTATAACATGCAATATTTTCATTTTTGCTTTCATTTCAAAGAATTTCGTCTAGAATTAGAAAGGCTTTAATTTATTGCCAAAAAATTTCGGTTGGTTCTAATGGGACAGTTGATATTTTCGCGCGTAAACTGCCGATGACGTCACTCCTGCCTGTCATTGATCAAATCAAAGTCATAGAGCAAGATCCCGGTGATACCAAACCCTACTTATTTTCGCAGTAACAAAATGTGTGGGATAGAATAGCGTTCGAATACAATGTATGGTAGGCGTAGAAAATGACCTCTGAATTTATCTTTGTTTTTTATCATTGGTTGAATGAATTCTCAACAGCCAATCGCATCACATAACTCTGCGTTGATAATTTTCCACAGACTAGGCATTAGCAGATTATGGTAGGTGCCAGATAAACTTGCAATAAAGTACATTGAAGTTTCCCTTATATCTCTTCGTAGATACCCGAACAATAAAATAAAAACAATGTAATAAATAAAAACTAAAGTCTACCAGGGTTTGGGAGGATGCAGAACTACCTCCTAGACTTTTGAAATATGTCTTATACCTAAATCATTAAAAAAGAAACTAAATGCAGATATGTACGCGTACGTTGTCATTACACAACACTTTTCTATCAAAACATTTTGTTACTGCGAAAATAAGTAACGTCTGGGAACCATGGGATCTTGGACTAAAAATTAACAGGTGTGACGTCAGTAGACGCTGATTGGTGTATTAAAACACGTTCCATTTCACGTTACTTTTAATTCGAAATAATTGGTAACCGGAATAAAAACATTGCACGTACAAAAAAGTATAAAGGAAGGGCCTTTATACTTTTGTAACATTTTTGTCAGACAATATTGATAAATATTATAATTATATACATCTTCCCTATTGCGGCCGAATTCCTATCACAGAAGAAGCCTGTAGCCAAGCAATAGTAGAAACTTTGTGGTCCTAGCTGTGATATTTTAGGTTAGATATTATTTACAGGTTGATTGGTAATTGAGTGCTTTCCTTCGAATGGGATGTTCTAGTGTAATGCAACGATTTTGAATCAGCAACTTGAAGTCTACCTAACGATCAAAAGTTGCTGATTGAGAGAAATCTCCTCTTCCTATGTGTGGAGATAAAGTGCGTAAAGAAAAAAGTATGAAAAGTTCTTGAAACTTATCTTTTGTGATCTAGAAATCGATCACTCGAAAATGAAAACCCAATTTGGTCACCAAATCTGGACTGGACAAAAACCGTTTCAACAATCACTCTGTATATATATAATATGGATGGATGAAAAAAATATTATTTAGATTTAAACAACACTTTATATTTCATTATGAGTTAAATGTAGGTACACGGATCTTCATAATTAAAATGGCAGTCATCATCATCATTTTAGCCAATTGCCGTCCACTGCTGAACGTAAGCCTCCCCCAAAGAGAGCCAACCATTCAGGTCCTGAGCAGTCTGCATCCATCGGCTGCTAGCCACCATCTTTAAACATCGGTCCCTCGTGCCGCAGGGCGTCTCACACTACGTTTGCCCACACGCAGTCTCCACTCTAACATTATGTATGCTCCATCCGTCCGTCTGTCCGTCTACAAACATGGCCGGCCAACTTCCACTTCATCATGCTGATATTCCAAGCAAGCTGTGAATTTGCAACATTATATAAGTTCCAAAAGTTTTCCAAAATCTCTTTGTTGAGTCTGCTGTTGTCGTAGTCTTTGAAGAAACTCAGTCCCATACTATTAGACGGTTATGTAAGCGATTGGAATGGTTTGTCTGCTCTTGGTGGCAATGCCGGCTTACACTGTTGCGGTGTCGACAAAGGCTCTTGGCTAGAATCTGGAATATTTTACTTGCCTTCTCCTGTAGATAAAAGAAGTTGATATGTAAGAAAAATAATTCAAAGATTTTGACACTGAAAAAATGTTGTTGATTTTTATTAGTGTTTATAGACTTGGACTGGGTTGATTGTGAAGGCCAGATAGGCAGTCATTCCGCGTAATATAGGTACTGGTATTCGGTCTGACTAGAGGACGACCCCAATATTGTTGGGAAAAGGCTAGGCAGATGATATTGGACATTGCAACAAGGATTTCTTACTAACAGCCTGAAGCCTCATTCTGAGTGCTAAGCAAGGCAATACTCTTAAGTCTTAGTACATGAGACTTAGCATAATAGAAACATTTTATATAGTTGTATGAATCTGTAATACAAGAGTACCTAGATTATAAAAAAATACAAATATGCTTACTTTTCTTTGAAGTTTTCCCTGAGGACGATTTGAATAAAACTTATTCTTGCTGGCTTTGTTAATTAAAACATCTCAGAACTGTACAGTGCACATTTTCTTATAAAAGGTGGTAAATCACAATTTTTATTTGAAATGACAACAAACAACAATAGACATTTACTATTTAGGGTCAACACACACCACCACGCAACGCAGAGCGAGCGAAATTTACAACCCGCGGTATTAAACATATAAAAAGTGACTTAAGAGTCCTATTACGAATCGTCAATGCTCGTTTGCAATAGACGGAGTTACGTTGGTCTGCGTTGGGAGTACATCTATAGTCCGCGAAACAATTTTGATACTTACTAGTCTGAATAGGATTATAGTTTATTTGGGCGCTCGCGCGAGACTGAGCGCGCGCGCTGAATTGATGCAGAATATATAGTACTTTAATTTTATTTATTGTAATTTTGTTTTATTATATTGACAAACGAAAACTAATTAAACGTATTCATTGTAGATTGAAATTTTATATCATATTAATTTATTTGATAAAATTGTTTTTATTTGGAATATTATGGACGCTGAATCAAGACATTTCTGGCTTAAATTAGGTTTTCTTTACGTTTTTTTTCCGTGAAAACTCAAGGAATTTAAAGAAATTCTAGAACTCCAATAAACAAGTAAAACATTCAACTTACCTTTTAGTAATTTCAGCTTTTAAAAGAATTGATTGTAACAATGTGAATTTGACCGTCAAAGTTCCATCGCCGACATTTTTTCTTGCAAACTGAGTTCGTAAAATATTTATAGTAAATTACACGAAAAGAAAAATGAAAATGTGTAACTCTAACTTACAAGAAAGAGACTGGCACTATCGTTATTCAGGATCAAATAATTAAAATATCTTACTGCTGCTGAAAACTACAGCGTCAAAAATCATGAATTTCCGTAAAAAATGTAATAGGACTCTTAAGGCGCGTCCCCGAGCAAAACGCAGCGCTATCCATTTTTTATGCAGTTTTTTGGAGCTATCTACTCTTTATCCAAAAGAAATATCAACTTATAAAAAATACATTACATTTCTACATAATCTTGGCTTCAAAGTGGTAGATTTTATTTTTTATTACTAAGTATAATGTTTAAGTAATCTCATCACAACGAAACCACAGAAATGAGAAAAAAAATACTGAAAACATGCATCTTCTCGAAAACTAACGATCATTTTGATTTTGTACTTACACTAATGGATAGGCAATTTAATTATGAACATTTTGGTAGAAGTATTTTTTTCAAACGACCAAAATTTGATTTTATAACGATTTTATTCAACATTCTGACCGTATTCGCTATTGTATCTCTTGCGCTCTTATTGTATTGAGGGAAGAAATGCTCAAGGTTATTTGGTCAGGGTACGGCCTTAATCTTGCAGAATATGAAAAAACCATCGCAAAGTATGTAATTGTTATTACGACTAACCGAATGATTAAGTAGAAAATGTTAGCGAACAATAATGTAGATATACAAAGTGTTACAGAATAAACACAATACATCTCAAGAGGTCATTGTACTCATCATTATGAACAACTTTTACCATGGTATAAACTCTTAATTCTTTGTTGTACACTAAAACAGCTTATAAGTATTAGATAAAGCCAAATAATAAAGTTCAACTACAAAGGCGAGCGTAACTCAAAGTCGAGTTTTCTTCTGCAAGCCTTTGAGTGATAAAGAGAGATCAGCGTAGAAGGTAGGATCCAGAGTACAAATAATACACGTAAATATACTACATTCATATCTAAATATAAATAGATATATATAACAAACCCGAATACGCGATAAAAATCAGCTGTTCAGTACATTATGTCGAGTAATGCGCACATAAATCAGCAGTGGGTCGATGTTTTTCCCGGTAATGATGAGTGGCCCCTTAAGAGTTATTTAGTTTTTTATTTTATACTTTGTACTTTTCATTTAACCGATATAACAATCACGGTCCAAAGGACGTAGGCACCTATTCAGGTGAACGTGAAAAGTTTTAGTGCTTTTATCAATTTATTATTAGGTTTGCCATTCGTATATCGCAAATAATTTACAGCTGCGTTTGCATCAGTGTGCTAACGGTTTTATATTTTTTGTAATTTGAAGGAAACCATCAAACGTGAAATGAAAGGTGTCAAACGTCACATGCGGAACCGATCAAAACCTAATAATTTTTCATAAATCACGACATCAATAAACTGAAAATATCAACAGTTAATGAATAAAAGAATTTATAAAAATGATAAATAAGTTTTAACATGTGTATAAAATAAAATACTTTTTTAATTGTTACTATTTCCAGGCTCTTAATTGTTGAAAATAGAATTACCGATTTTTTGTGTTCATTTTCAGAACGCACCATTCAGTTCAAATCGTTCCAATCGCTATTGGGTTCTCTGCCTAAATTAACCATCGTTCAATTATTACTATCGAGTAGACGCTAGACGTTTATTAGAACTCGTGCTACCAAAACACCATCTCGCTGTAGCGAGTGCGTAAAGGTCTGGTAAAAACGTCACGATAACGTTACTATTTCGCAAGAAACTTGTGCTAGGGGTACAGAGGGCTAAGCACGAGTTTCTGCGTAATTGCATCGACAGCGTAAACGTATCGCTTGTGTCAATTTTTGTATGCAAAATTGATCAGCGCCATGTGTCCGTATTTGGAACTAAACTAATCGGTAGCACAAGTTTCTGACATTTAACTTCGTATCGAGTTTACGTTTTAACGTTGCGTAAATGAACCAAATGTATGGAAATCGGTAGCACCATGGTAGCACGAGTTGTGTAGTATCGACTTTGTCGCTAGCTGGGACGTACGCACGTAAAAAACTGTCTCACTGACATTTTCTCGGTGAGACAGGTTACGTCAAACAATTATCCGTGTTTATTTTGGAAAAAATATAAGAATTTGCAATTTTATCATGAAAACAAGAGGAAGGCCATGCTGCCTATTTACCATCCGATCTCCTATATACATAAAGACGCCAGGAGAAGATGTAAAATGAGGTAGAATTTTATTTCATTTTCCTTGTAAACACACGTAATAGTTTCTCTTAAAAAACATATTATAAGTTTTATTCATGCGAAACACAGAGCGGCCCGGTGCCGCCTGCGGGTTTTGGTGAAGGCCCGCAGGCGGCGTTCGTCTCCGTGCGTCGAGTTCGTCTCCGTGCGTTTTCACCGCAACTCCACGTTGTCCTGGAGCTCCAAATCATTTGAAGTTCCAACCACGCAGTATCGCGACAGGCATTACAAATAACTGCTTTAGGTACCTACCTAGGTAATATAATGAACGTGTGTGCAGCTTATTCATTTGAGCTCTATCATGCTTTACAACGGAAACATACCAACGCAAAGTTGTAATGTTATATAGAACTTGGAACAAACCCCACTGAGCAAATTATGTAGGTACTGGGCACCCGGATCTTTTTCCATCCCTCAGCAACTAAATACATTGTACCTGTTATCCTTTCACAACAATATAAGACTTCAAATTTCTTAATACATAACATATTCTTTAGCAGGTTTGTGATGATTGCAGTACCTCTTTAAATGGCAAGAACTATAATCGTATGCCACGTTACAAGTTACAAGCCTGTCGATGATGGCTAAAGACCGGTGTTTAAAGGAGAGAAGCAGAGAAGCACGACAAATATGAAATGGAACACCTTCGCAGTGTGAAGATTGGTTTATTGTGAAGACCATCCATAGAAACCTCCATATTACCTGTTGTCCTTACACCGTACTGCTAGCGCACTGTGAGGGGCACTTCTTTGAAAAAAAATTACCAAATCCTAAACAAAATCGTCCCGTACCTATATATGGCTTGCAAGGGGGCGGGTAGCCCCCTTTTGGAGTAAAAGAAAGTAAATGTTCAACCCATGTATTTTATATTTCTGTGGTTCAACCCATTTCTTGATGTAATACTTTAATGAACCCTAAATACACAGAAATAAAAATAACATGTTTTTTTTTTCGAATTTGTCTAATATTGAACGTTGCATAGTTCGTCGAATCGAAGCTCCAAAGTCTTGAGCTTCGACGCCGAGTTGCTGGTCTGTCGGTTTTCTATCAGTTACATTTTGGGGAGTGTGCGACGGAATTGCATAATTTAATTCCGCCAAGCCCGTTCCACCATCGGACCACAAGACGTACGATGCGCCACCGGTACATGGTGGACATCCCACCTATACGCACAAATCGTTTTGGGAATCCATTCATTGTGCGTACAGCTAAGGAGTGGAATTCCCTGCCGGAGTCTGTGTTTCCTGATAGCTACAACCTGGGAGTCTTTAAGGCAAGAGTGAATAGGTTACTTCTAGGCAAGCGTGCTCCACCTTAGACCACATCATCGCTTAACATCAGGTGAGATAGTGGTCAAACGTATGCCTATCAATAGTAAAAGAAAGGTTCAAATTGTTTGTTTAAGAGTTTGCAAAGGTAATCTCTTGAAGTCAGGTCCGATCTTCGATCACTATTCCACGATATCGAAGGATGTTGGATGGATTTGCTCTTGACTCAGTCTTGGTCAGAGATGACAGAAACATAGTCTACGATGGAGCGAGTTTACCCAGAAGGAGCCTGTACACTCTAACTTAAGATTAGGGTTGTAAGCGTTCGGAAACACAGACGCAGGCACATAGTTCCACTCCTTTGCTGTGCGCATTATAAAAGACGTTTGGAAACGCTTAGTGCGAATTGGTGGAATAGCAACAAGGAGCAGTCCGTCTGGGTGTCCGATGGTAGAGGGGGCCGGTGGGATGAGGTCGTGGAGTTCTTGAGCACACTCACAGAAATACAATCCGTAGAAAACCGACAAGCAGGCAACCTTGCGGCAATGAGCCAAGCTGTGTAGCTTGGCATCCACCAGTTTTTCGTCGCCGATAAGCCTCTTAGCTGAACCATCCCAAAGGTGGCTGCAAAACTCCATCCAGGATCGGACTTGTGCTTTGTATAGGGTCAAAAACTATCCTAGCCTGAAGTATCGCTTCGCCCTATTCAGGATGCACACTTACAAGCTTCCAAGCATTTAATTTTTAATTGCTTAAAAGATATGCTCCTGTATGACTGAAAACGCACAGTTTTTGTGGGACAGCCTAATGAGCGAAGCAGCGGGTTAAGACGAATAGTAGTTGTTCATAAAATAACAGTATTGGTAATGCAGTAAACGGCCCCGACTAGGCTCGTGTAATAACAAAGGTCTTTGTTACGAACCAAAACACTATGTGTTATTTAATCATTGCTTTTCTCAAAACAGTTAGAGAAAACGGCACATCATGAGGAAACCTATATCATAGAAGAAAATCTCGAAGATATTGTGAAATCCAGCTAACCCTCAATGGGCCCGCGTGATGGATACCTATAACATGCAATATTTTCATTTTTGCTTTCATTTTAAAGAATTTCGTCTAGAATAGAAAGGCTTTAATTTATTGTCTGAATTTCGGTTTTAATCAGACAGTTGATATTTTCGCGCGAAAACTGCCGATGACGTCACTCCTGCCTGTCATTTGTAAAATCAAAGTCATAGAGCAAGATCCCGGTGATCCCAAACCCTAATTATTTACTCAGTAATAAAATGTGTTGGATAGAATTCTCTATGGGTAGAATAGCGTTCGAATACAATGTATGGTAGACGTAGAAAATTACGCTGAATTTATCTTTTTTTTTAAATCGACAAATTTTGTGGAAGTGCTGTCATTGGTTGAATCAAATCTCAACAGCCAATCGCATCACATAACTCTGCATTGATAATTTTCCACAGACCGGGCATTAGCAGATTATGGTGGGTCCCCTATGTTGTTTCGAACGCCGCTGTTGCGACACACGCTGTTGCGTATATTTTCAACTGCTCATGCAATGCATGCATGAAAGCTCATGGACTCGAATGAAGTAGTCGCGAAAGACGCTGTTTCGAAAATAATTTTCACTGCTTAATACGCTCGAATGCTTGTGATTTCGCTTTATTTAGTCATAAAGTGTACAGAAAAATATTTAAGCAGTAATTAAATAAAATCAACAAATTCGTTGTCCATGAGCTTTCGAACCTGTGAGGCAGTTGAAAAATTATTCGCAACAGCGACGTTCGAAACAACATAGGGGACCCGATTATGGTAGGCGCCAGATAAACTTGCAATAAAGTACCTACATTGACGTTTCCCTAATATCTTTTCGTAGATACCCGAACAATATATTATGAATTACTAGAGAACGTAAAGAATTACGAAATATAAAAATAAATGAAAACTAAAGTCTACCAGGATTTAGGAGGATGCAAAACTACCTCCTAGACTTTTGAAGTATGTCTTATACCTACATTAAAAAAGAAACTGAAAGCAGATATGTACGCGTACCTACATAGTCATTACACAATACACAACACTTCTCTATCCAAAATTTTGTTACTGCGAAAAAGAGTTTAGTAACGTCTGGGAACCATGGGATCTTGGACTAATAATTAACAGGTGTGACGTCACTAGACGCTGATTGGTGTATTAAAACACGTTCCGTTTCACGTTTTTTTTAATTCGAAATAATTGTTAAAAATAAATGGTAACTGGATTAAAAACGTTGCACGTGCTCTTCCTTTATACTTTTTTAACATTTTTGTCAGACAATATTGATAAATATTATATGCATCTTCCATATTGCGGCCGAATTCCTATCACAGAAGAAGCCTGTAGCCAAGCAATAGTTTGGAACTTTGTGTGCCTAGCTGTTATTTTAGGTTAGATCATTGAGTATAATATATAATGATTAGATATTATTTACAGGTTGATTGGTAATTCAGTGCTTTCTTGCAAATGGGATATTCTAGTGTAATGCAACGATTTTGAATCGGCAACTTGGCGTCCGGATTCCTTATGGTTTTTTGAAGTTGTCTACATAACGATCAAAAGTTGCTAATTATGAGAAATCTCCTCTTCATAAGTATGGAGATAAAGTGCATAAAGAAAAAAGTATGAAAATTTCTTGAAACTTATCTTTTGTAATCTTGAAATCGATTACCTACTCGAAAATGAAAACCCAATTTGGTCACCAAGTTATCTGGACAAAAATCGTTTCAACTGTGCAATTACTAATCACTCTGTATATTATATGGATGGATGAAAACATATTATTTCGATTTAAACAACATTTATATTTCATAATGAGTTAAATGTACACCGATCATACATAATTAAAATGGCAGTCATCATCAACATATCAGCCAATTGCCATCCACTGCTGAACGTAAGCCTCCCCCAAAGAGCGCCAACCATTCCGGTCCTGAGCAGTCTGCATCCATCCGCTGCTAGCAACCATCTTTAAATCCTCGTTCCCTCGTGCCACAGGGCGTCTCACACTACGTTTGCCCACACGCAGTCTCCACTCTAACATATGTATGCTCCATCCGTCCGTCTGTCCGTCTATAGACATGGCCGGTCAACTTCCACTTCAGCATGCTGATCAAAATGGCAGTATCAGCAGTATATTCCAAGCAAGCTGTGAATTTGCAACATTATATGAGTTCCAAAAGTTTTCCACAATCTCTTTGTTGAATGTGCTGTTGTCGTAGTCTTTGAATAAACTCAGTCCCATACTATTAGACGGTGATGTAAGCGATTGGAATGGTTTGTCTGCTCTTGGTGGCAATGCCGGCTTATACTGTTGCGGTGTCGACAAAGGTTCTTGGTTAGAATCTGGAATATTTTACTTGTCTTCTCCTGTTGATAAAAGAAGTTGATATGTAAGAAAAATAATTCAAAGATTTTGACACTATGAAAAATTTTTGTTGATTTTAGTGTTTATAGACTTGGACTGGGTTGATGGTGAAGGCCAGATAGGCAGTCATTCCGCGTAAAATAGGTAGGTACTGGTATTCAGTTGAATTCGGTCTGACTAGAGGCCGACCACAACATAGTCGGGAAAAGGCAGATGATATTGTACATTGCAACAAGGAATTTCTTAGTAACAGCCTGTAGCCTCATTCTGAGTGCTAAGCAAGGCAATAATCTTAAGTCTTAGTACATGAGACTTAGCATAATAGAAACATTTTATATAGTTGTATGAATCTGTAATACAAGAGTACCTAGATTATAAAAAAATACAAATATGCTTACTTTTCTTTGAAGTTCTCCCTGAGGACGATTTGAATAAAACTTATTCTTGTTGACTTTGTTAATTAAAACATCTCAGAACTGTACAGTGCTCATTTTCTAATAAAAGGTGGTAAATCACAATTTTAATTTGAAATGACAACAAACAACAATAGACATTTACCTGTGACATTTACTATTTAGGGTCAACACACACCACCACGCAACGCAGTGCGAGCGACATTTACAATCCGCGACATTAAAAATTTAAAAAGTGACTTAATCTTTTAAAATATGAAGAAACCATCGCTAAGTATGTAATTGTTATTACGACTAACCGAATAATTATGTAGAAAATGTTAGCGAACAATAATGTAGTATAAACAAAGTGTTACAGAATAAACGCAATACATCTCATGAGGTCATTGTACTCATCATTATGAACAACTTTTACCATGGTTTAAACTCTTCATTCTTTTTTGTACACTAAAACAGCTTATAAGTATTAGATAAAGACAAATAATAAAGTTCAACTACAAAGGCGAGCGTAACTCAAAAGTCGAGTTTTCTTCAGCGAGTCTTTGAGTGATAAAGAGAGATCAGCATAAAAGGTAGGATCCAGAATACAAATAATATACGTAAATATACTACATACATATCTAATTATAAATAGCTATACACGGTGTATCTGACATCGACGCACAAACGATTTCCATGGGTCCAGGGCATGATTGTGGACACCCCAGAGTTGGAATTTTTCATCGGCTTTTTTCTCATTTTTCCAGTTTTTTCAAGAGTTTTTTTTACTTTAGACTACTCATAATCGTTATTCTGACCTAACGCAATGAGATTTTTAATAAAAAAATAATTAATTAACTAGTTTCACTAAAAAGAGCAACGTAAATAAAACCACAAATAGGTATCAGCTCAGCTGTGCTAAAGTACAAACGAAAGGTCAACGCAATGCATAGTAGCTGCCCACACACTAACAAGTATGCATGTGTGTCACGCGTGTATGATTTGTTAAAAGCATGCCGCCTAAGACTGCATTCCAAAGAAAATGAAACGTATCACAGCAAAACGAAGTAGCCGATTTCCAACATTAACGTAATAGATTAAGGTTGAAAATCGGTTACTTTGTTTTGTGTCGATAAAACCCATTTTCATATTGCGGCGGCAACACGTAGCGCGCGCTCTTTGACCTTTACCGACGAAACCGACGGACGCCAGGGCCGTATTTGGGTGCAACCGGTAAAACGCTTTTTAATAAGCGTTTATGTGGAGTCACGATGATATCCGACCGAGAAAATAATCTTTTTTTTTTCTTACTATTAATAATTGCGTAAAACCATAATAATGCTTTGTTTTCTGTTTCCTTCTTCTTATGTTCTGATAAAATGTTTGCACATAAATTGTTAAATAAATAAATAAGTTAAAATAAGTAATGTTATGCTTATTACAATTGGATCTTGCTATACCCATTGTACGCTTTGATACAATTAATGTGGCAGAATTTTAAATACGGCATCAACACGGGTGTTGAAACTTAATCATGACGATTAATGACCCTAATTTGTTTCTGTTTGGTTTTAAAAAAAAGTTCAGTTTTACAATACCAAAATTATTCGATAAAAAAACATTAATAAATTAAAAGCAAAAATATGAATTTTCATACAATTATCATCGCAAGCCCGGCCCTGGCACTGTAGGTCCAATGTAGGTATCTGTCGGCGACCTCAAAGGATAGATCGAAAGAACATTTTTAATGAAATAATGATGGATTTTTGTCAGTTCCTTGTTGACGCTGATCGCGAACGAGTGCATTTTTTTTGCAAAAATCGGTTTTCGAAACGTTAGAGAAGACAAATTTTGGTTTCTTTCTGTGAACTTGCGTGTTTTTGTGTGTCTTTGTGTTTCATTGAAAAATGTCATCTGGACTTAATGAGAACTTCAGTGCCCAAGAATACGGTAACATGCTGATGATGTGACGCTGCCTTAGGTACCGAATCATTCGGGAATCGGTGGATTGGGAGATTCGGCCGGGAGCCATGGCCAGCTCGCTCACCAGACTTGACCCCATTAGGTTTTTTTCTTTGGGGTTATGTCAAGGACAAGGTGTTTGTGTCAGCAGAGTGCGATTCCGCAGCCGAGAAGCGGAATCGCATAGTGAATGTGTTTGCGTCGCTGTGTGAGGAGTGTGCTCAGGCCTCAGCGTCAGGACCCAACGTTTCTGCCCCGTGTCCACGCTGAAACTCTGCGCCGCGCTCAGTGCTGGCGCCGGCCACTTCGATTCTTCGAACCCTATCTGATTAGGGGTGAGCGAGCCTAAGGTGAGTTCTAGGTAGTTACTCGTTAATACCTACTGCAAGCTTCTTTTTAGGATTCCGTACCCGAAGAGTAGGTAACCAATGGAACCTTATTACTAAGCCTCTGCTGTTCGGCCGCCGCGGCCGGTCCGTCTGTCTGTTAGTGGGCTGTATCTCAGGCATGGTATTTCTAACAAATAAAAAATAAAATTTACAGAGAGCTCCATTGGAAAGCTCGCATACAAGAAACGTGTTTTTTGTTTATGGTTATGGTACGGAACCCTTTGTGTGAGAGTCTAACTCGCACATCGCCGGCTTTGTTATCAATCCTTATCGGAGTCGTGTTCGTGATTATAAGAGACTAAGCAAGTCTCCTTAACTTCTGCATAATCATGTTAGTAGGTAGGTATTTTTGAGTGATTAAAATTATTTTATGTGATATTATTGCCGTCGGCGAAGGGTGATATTCGTAGGTATTTAGGTACATTCAAAGAGAGTTAGGTAGTTCATTAGCTAGCTGCGTTACCGGATCTCGATGTACTTACAAGCTTATTTTTTGTAATCAATCTTTATCGGAGTCGTGATTTTAAAAGAGCTATGGCTCCTTCTTTTCTCTTAAGCTCTTCAAAAACAAGTTCTTAAGCATGTTTAAGAAGGATGTAATGCAGTGTTCCATTCAAGGTGACCTTGCTAGTTGCCATCCATTTAGACGATACCTAGATGCAATCCAAATTCAAACACATTTCGCTGATAGAAACATAGCTCAAGGTCAGCTTTTTTCTCTAACATTCTGCATAAACATGTTCCTACCATCAGCAGGTAGGCACCGTAGTTATTTCTCAGTGATTAAGTAATTTCATGTGGCGATTCGTAGTTACCTACATACACACATACGCGAGCGGTGCGGCGCGGCGCGTCGCCGCGGCGGCGTCGCAGACCATGTACGTTTGTGTGCAAGACGTGAAGTAGGTATGTATTGCGTGCAAGTGCAACGCTCTCACGCGTTTGTATCGCGTTGTTCACAATACATTGCGCGCTCGAAAATGACAATTTCTGTAACCGTTCATTAGCGAGATTAATGACTTCCACAATTTGGTTAGTGGCATGAGATGTAGCCTTTTCCCGAAGTTTGCGTTACGATGTCAAATACGCCCTGTATATAATAAACCCGAATACGCGAAAAAAAATCAGCTGTTGTACATTATGTCGAGTAATGCGCCCATAAATCAGCAGCGGGTCGATGTTTTTCGCTGTAATAATGAGTGCCATGGCCCCTTAAGAGTTATTTAGTTTTTTATTTTACACTTTGTACTTTTCATTTAACCGATTAGGCACCTATTAAGGTGAACGTGAAAAGTTTTAGTGCTTTTGTAAAATTATTAGGTTTGCCATTCGTACCTATATCGCAAATAATTTACAGCTACACGCGTTTGCATCAGTGTGCTAACGGTTTTATATTTTTTGTAATTTGAAGGAAACCGTCAAACGTGAAATGAAAGGTGTCAAAAGTCGTATGCGGAACCGATCAAAACCAAATAATTTATCATAAATTACGACATCAATAAACTAAAAATATCAACAGTTTATGAATAAAAGAATTATAAAAATGATAAATATGTTTTAACATGTATATAAAATAAAATACTTTTTTAATTGTTAATATTTCCAGGCTCTTAATTGTTCAAAATAGAATTACCGGTTTTTTTGTGTTCATTTTCAGAACGCACCATTCAGTTCAAATCGTTCCAATCGCTATTGGGTTCTCTGCCTAAATTAACCATCGTTCAATTATTACTTTCGAGTAGACGCTAGACGTTTATTAGAACTCGTGCTACCAAAACACCATCTCGCTGTAGCGAGTGCGTAAAGGTCTGGTAAAAACGTCACGATAACGTTACTATTTCGCAAGAAACTTGTGCTAGGGGTACAGAATCATGCCCTGGACCCATCGAAATCGTTTGTGCGTCGATGTCAGATACACGCGGTATAGAGGTGATTAGATCTTTAATATTGTGTAAAGTCTGGGAAATAAACAGTTTTTATAGAACTATTGCACCTGTAAAGTAATTGATTAGCAGAATCTTACATGTATTTTTTGCCTTTTAAATCAAATATTGACTAACAAAAAACTATAAGGATGGGTATGATAACCACGAATGATCATCACAAGTCGAATTTTAACGCAGTGTGTTTTTAAATTTGTAAATACGTGACAAAAGCACAAATAGAACGTTTCCAATATTTTTTGGTAATCCAACTAACGAACTAAATAGATTTATTCAGGAAAATATTTTCCCAGTAGATAATTTGTAACTTCGCTTAGATTAAAACAATCAAATCTATATTATCCTTACTCCTAAATATAATAAATGATAATAAATGCAAAACTATGGATGAATGGATGGATATTTGTTACTCATTTTAGACAGAACGGCTTAACGGATCTGAATGAAAAATGAAACTGAGATAGATTTTAGTCTGAAAAAGCACATTGGCTACTTTTCATACCAGGAGTATGCTCTTTGGGGATTATTTTCGACTATCACGTGGTCGAAGCCGCTGGCTGAAGTTAGTGTCATACAAATAAATAGAGCTTTTAGTTTAATTCCGTGCAAATGACATTACTTACATAAAATGCAGTTTATTGCATTTGGGGGAACGTGCATCACTTTGTGCAATACGGGCGAGGTGAAGACAGGGGTGGTCAACTATTTATGAATAGCGGGCCTCTATTTGTAGGGTCCTTGTAAGAATTCTATAAATTCTCAAGCGTGCAATTTCGATACACAAATGTCAGTACCCTAAGTCTCAATGCTTACTACCTAATACATAGTTCATTCACTTTATCGAAATTTCTTGGTTGTTTGGAAGATATCGCTGTCACGGATAAGACCACAATAATACCCAACATGATCTAAGTTTGTGTTAAGTTGTGTAACGATTTTTGTTCTACTTTTACTATAATAGACATGCGTTTAACGACTATTTAACCTGAGGGCCAATAGGCTAGGTTCCATCATCCACAAATTGCAAAACTATTTAGTCCGTCAGTTAGAGTATTGGAAAATACTGGATACGTATTTTTTGTATTTTTTTACTTTTGCATTCGCATGAAAATCGTAAACTGTCAAAATTAAGGCTTTTTGACAGTTTGCGATTGACATGCGAATGCAAAGTAGAATTGGCCCTCTGATTGTAAGCGATGATGTGGTTGAAGATGCAGGACGCTTGCCTAGAAGTAACCTATTCAATCTTGACTTAAAGACTAGGTCATGGATGAATGTACAATATACAAATTATTCTATCCATCTACCTATAGCGTTAAAGATTGCTAACTTCAAATATATTCAAGAACCATTTTCCCACTTTATTCCAACACCTGACCCGAGTCTTAGCGATTAAAACAGCTAATTTTTACCGAGCAAGTAACGGTTCGCGTGCGAACAGGCTTCATTCACGAGCGACACGAAATTCTTCGTTCAGTCATGTTCACTCAAATTATTTTCCAAACTTAGGTACCTACTTAAGCTTATAGAAGTTTGCAACGTAATTGCATGGTCGATGTGTGCTGAGATAATTGATTTTTTGAAGGCTTTTAAAAAGGTTTTTGACCCCTGGAAATAGTGTGTTAAATTAGGAATAGTTAAATTATGGAAAGTTTTTTTATTGCTCAGGGGTACGATAGGACCTTGAAGGCATGAGCATTCAAGACTGAAATTTAAATAATAAGAACACCAGCTTATCTGGCAAACGTTGTTTTGCTACATAAATTTAAAATAGATAACGGCTCTCAAGCCTAACAAATATACAAAAAAAAACATAAAAATCGATCAAGCCGTTTCAGAGGAGTTCTATAACAAACACTGTGACAATTGTGATGTAAGACTAGCTGATACCCGCGGATTCACTCGCTTGACAAGTCTATACTTATCTATACTAATATTATAAAGCAGAAGAGTTTGTTTGTTTGTTTGGTTGAACGCGCTAATCTCAGGAACTACTGGTCCGATTTCTTTCAATGTTAGCCCATTTATCGAGGATGTTTATAGGCTATATCATCACGCTAAGACAAATAGGAGCGGAGCAATAATGGAAAATGTGACGCAGACGAAGTTGCGCGGGTCAGCTAGTATATAATATTATAAAGCAGAAGAGTTGGTTTGTTTGTTTGGTTGAACGCGCTAATCTCAGGAACTACTGGTCCGATTTGAAAAATACTTTCAGTTTTAGATAGCCCATTTATCGAGGATGGCTATAGGCTATATATCATCACGCTAAGACTAATAGGAGCGGAGCAGTAATGAAAAATGTTACGCAGACGAAGTTGCGCGGGTCAGCTAGTAATATTATAAAGCAGAAGAGTTGGTTTGTTTGTTTGGTTGAACGCGCTAATCCGAGGAAGGCTATAGGCTATATATTATCACGCTAAGACTAATAGGAGCGGAGCAGTAATGAAAAATGTTACGCAGACGACGTTGCACGGGTCAGTTAGTTATATCCTTGGACATTTCATTTATCCTTGGACATTTCACACAACGCCATATAGTCCCAAGCTAAGCAACCTAATGCTTGTGTTATGGTAACGAGATGGCTGATAAACTACTTATAATTCATTTTTTTTTTTGTAAATACATACATATTATAGATAGAAAAACACCCAGACTCGGAACAAATACTTGTAGGTCGTACAAATATTTGTTCCGTGCGGGAATCTAACCCGCGACATATACTAAAACCTTCCTCGGGAACCACTCTATCTTTTGGTGAATTGGTTAGTTTTCGATCAAGTCGTCGTTAAAAAATTCCCTCTACCGCGTCAGTCAAACTAACGTCAGTCTAACAACGAACAGATTTTCATACGGTTTTCACCAATCGGCAGAGTCCATTAAGGTTTTGTTTAAATTGGCTTAAGTATTTGAAGAGATCGCAAAAATCATGCCAACTACTGGGAGTATACTCTACTACTCGTACAAAGCCGGGCGGTTTGCTAGAAAAAAATAGAACAGCAATAAAATTAAAAATACTATATACTATTTTAAAACCGACTTTAAAATAAAACAAGCATAAGTCACACACTCGTTAATAGATAATGTAGAGAACACGTGTAATGGTTCAGAAATGGCGCCACATGTATCTTCGCTACCGAAATTAACGAGAATAAGTAAAAGAGAACGATTTAAGAGATTAATGATGATTGTACAAACGTGTGGGTAGTTTAATGAGGAGCTATTGGATGACCAGGTTAAATAATTACAGCCGCACAGCTCGATCTTCAAGGTTAAGCAACGCTTGCCGGGGTCGGTCTGTGGATGGGTGACCATCTTAACATACCGAGACTCCTCCGTGCACCGGAAAGCTCGCTAAGCCGTTGGACCCGGCTGTCGTTTGAAGATCTTTGTGAGTCGTTACGGATAGTCAGATGCCAGAAAATTTGACAACAGTCTTGCCAAGGAGTATACCGTGTTACCCAGTTATTGGGTTGTCGAGGTCTAGTGGGTAACTGCTATACGGCGCAGTAACCCACTTGACAAATACTGGTATTCAGCTGAATCCGGTTGACTGGGAGCCGACCCCAATATAGTTGGGAAAAGGCTAGGCAGATATAATATTTAATGACCAGGGCCTCAAAATAAGCCTGTTGACAAAGCGATATTTTATAAAAATCCTGTAACTTTATAAAATTACCCTGATTATTGAGATTGCCCTGTGCGATAAGACCGCCTAGTGTACACTTGTTTTGATTAAAGTTTTTCCTGTATTTGTTATGACGTGTACAAAAAAGTATATAGTAAATAAATAAATAAAATTCTTCCGTTACTGAGTGAGTAGAAACTTAGCGAACGCTTCTATAGCTTTAACAAATCAAATCCAACAAAGTAAGTACTTAAAACTACTAGTCGTAGAAACTTAGCGAACGCTTCTATAGCTTTAACAAATCAAATCCAACAAAGTAAGTACTTAAAACTACTGGTCGTAGAAACTTAGCAAACGCTTCTATAGCTTTAACAAATCAAATCCTACAAAGTAAGTACTTAAAACTACTGGTCGTAGAAACTTAGCGAACGCTTCTATAGCTTTAACAAATCAAATCCAACAAAGTAAGTACTTAAAACTACTGGTCGTAGAAACTTAGCGAACGCTTCTATAGCTTTAACAAATCAAATCCAACAAAGTAAGTACTTAAAACTACTGGTCGTAGAAACTTAGCGAACGCTTCTATAGCTTTAACAAATCAAATCCAACAAAGTAAGTACTTAAAAGGCTTCGTTACAAGGATATTTGTAATTTCATTTAAGCTATGCAGTATTAATGTGGCTATGTTACCGCTTAGTGCAATTAAAATGAAAAATCTTTCAAATGCTATGTAAATTTCATTTGTTTTTCGTTAACAATTTGGATAAAGAGGCATATCGCACGTCAAGTTTGTGTGAAAATAACAAAAAATAAGAATTTATGACTTTGTCCATAATGAAAAACGCTTATTTCCATGTTCTGAACATTCAATCGAAGTTTATGTATATCGTTCGAATCACGGTGTATAGTCTTCCTCAATAAATGGGCTATCCAACACTAAAATTATTTCTCAATTCGGACCAGTAGTTCCTGAGCGCGTTCAAACAAACGAACTCTTCATCTTGTAATATTAGAATGGATTACCACAATCGCTAACGCTGAAAGGCTGACACTGTCTAAGCATCTTGGGTTTTATTGGCGATGGCGAATCTTGGAATACCACAATATAAAGAATTTCGTGACATTTCGATAACACCTTAGTCTCGTATATTTTTGACTTTTCGTCAATCTTTTTTTTTTTTAATAGTTACAATAAAATTTTTGATTTTATTGTAAGTAACTATTTTCGTGGGTTCCTGACTTCAATATTTATTCCACATAAAATTAAGGGCAAGAAATCAAATGTACTTTAATGTGACTCTCGTGACGTAAGATTGTTTGGGGGAAATCTGAAAATTATTTTCTTCGTTTTGCTCAAAAACATCTGTTACCTAAATATATCTTTTTTATTTTATCTTTAACACTACTGTGTCTAACACGAAAAGCTTATCATCATATTCCGACGAAAGTGACCATAAATTTGCCGATATATATAGATATTCTTAATAAAAATTATCTATATTACTACCACCCATAAAAGTGACGTCACACGAAACACCATAGAGCGATATCGCTAATATGACGGTCGAATCAAGTTAAAAGAATCATTCATTGTGACTAATTTTATTTATGGACGGCCACCCCTAAAGCATTTATTACCGCGAAACGGTCGAACCAATAAAACCACTGAATCAAAGAGAAAAAGTGCTCTCAGTTCTATAAATATTTTATTTCGGATAGTGAGAAGTAGGGTGGCCACGACTTCACGAGTAAGTGCCGATGGGAAGTTTACTTTCCGTCCTTCGGGATTGACGATGCCGGGTGAGGTTTCGCGCTCTTGAACTAGTGATTTCATGTGGCGTGCGGATTAGTTTATACGGTTCGTATGTTTCTCACGTAAATAGATTCCTGGTTTTAACAAAGTTTGGAATGTTAATCAGAATCTGTAAAAATACTTATTTCTAATACAAATCCTCTTATTATAATTCATTAAAATCATTAGAACGTTATCCTAGTGCTGTAAATGGAACTTTTCAGATTAATAAAAGCTTCCAACTGCCCACGTATATTAAGCGGCTAGCGTATTTACTTTCCCAACACCACAGAAACTGAGAGAGTCCTTGAAATCTCTCCCTCATGGCCACCGTACGCTCGAAGCCCAGGGAACTTTTACTAATGTGTGCTAGTCAAATGGACTCTCGAGAATTCAACCGTCGAATAAAGCACCTTATGCTAATGATGTAGAGTGCAAAATATGAAAACGACTCGAATATATAAATAACAGGACTGGCTTGTTTCTCTGCCAGTCATGCATATGGAAATGGGGACTTAGGTCATAGAATAAAATGGGTACGTTTCTCTGTTTTGATAGTTTTATTTGCGTACCTTTTTGGATTTGTGGTGTAAAGTGGTCGTAAATAGCTGTAGTCTGTGGTCCCTACTGAGTGAGTGTTGGGTGTAAATACTTTATGGATGGTATGACACACCGTATGTGTGTGTTGGTCCCCTTCAAGGGATAAGCCGATTGGAGTGGGTCCGTGTTGTTGATGAATAGCAATCGTGTTTTGAGGTTTAATTGAAATTATGGACGGAGCAATATGGTATTAGAATGTACTGGAAAGCTTTATGTTGTGCAAACAGTGGTTATGTAGTCTAGTATTACTGTTAGGTACAAAGGTAGGTACCTAAATTGCTTACATATTTTAAAAAGATAAAAGATGTAAGCAATTTAAATTATTTAGATTTACAAGCTTTTATCAGAAATGTTGATTCAGCGATGCCAGTGGTGTCCAAGATTGAGTATTCCTCAGCAATTGCAGAGATTTTATACTCACTGGAATGAGATTAGCAGTCTTCTTTTGTTTTTATCAATTACTCACAAATTCGGTCCAGGAACTTTAGTTTCATATCGCTCCTTATTCATGCTCAAACTTACCTGAAACAAACAGAATAAAAATCATTAGGGTACAGTCAAAATTCCACGCCTATATAAATTAATATTTTAATAATTTGTGAATAAATATACTATGTAATCTAACAGCCTGTATTATAATATTATAACATCCATATTATAATATAAACGTCACACTTATCCTAATTTCAGTTGCTGAAGATAGATAGTATTAAAATTTTAAACATTAGTACATAAAATATACAATGTAATTTAACAGTCTGTATTTAACTAAACATCCTGAAACGTCAGACTAATCCTAATTTCAGTTGCTGAAAATAGATAGTATTAAAATTTAAACATTAGTACATAAATATAAAATGTAATTTAATAGTCTGTATTTAACTAAACATCCATATTGAAACGTCACACTAATCCTAATTTCAGTTGCTGTAGATGGATAGGTTTTCCTGGATGTAGCATCGAGCATAATGGACACGACAGGTGAAGAGGTAGTTATACTTGGTGACTTCAACCTCGGCTCCATAAACTGGGAACTTGATCCTAGCATCACTAACGCAACTATAGCTGTTCCTTCTAACTATAACAATAGTCTGGGATTTTCCCTAGTTGATTTCATGTCTTTAAACTCTTTACAGCAGTGTAACTCTATAAAAAATTCTAAAAATAGAATTTTAGACCTGGTTTTATCAAATGTGCCGACCGGAGTAGTAAAAAAATGTGTAACTCCAGTTTGTAGAGTAGATGAATATCATCCACCCTTAGAAATAGATTTTCAATTTGTAACGGTCGCTACATTAAAGTCTAAAAAAACAAACTCCTTTAACTTCCGCGCTGCCGACTACGGGTTAATCAATGGGAAACTTAGCGTTGTTGACTGGAGGCAGCTACTGGAATCGTGTTCTCATGTTGATCAAATGGTCGCTACTCTTTATCATCAGTTAAATACCATCATCAATAAGCTCGTTCCTAAGCGAAAACGGTTTAGCTGCAAATATCCACGGTGGTATACCAAATCTCTAATCCACATCCTGAACGAAAAGGAGAAACTAAGGACCCGTTTTAGAAAGTACGGTAACCCCCGTGACGAAGTAGAATATAGAATTCTTAACGAACGGGCACGTGTTCTTATTAAAGAATGCTATAAGAACTATGTTTATAGTATGGAGAGCAATATTCGGTACAACCCAAAGACTTTTTGGTCTTTTATTAAAGCTAAAAACACGCGATCGTCCACAATTCCATCTGTGATGAAATTGAACAATTTGGTGGCTGCCAATGGCGAAGATATTTGCAACCTTTTTGCCTCGCAATTCTCCTCAACCTTTACTACGAGTGCCAGTAATGGTGGACCGTCCACTTTGAGCTCACATAGGTTTCCTCAACACACTCTCAGCAAGGTTCACTTTACTGAAAGAGATGTCCTTAAAGCCCTTCGAAGACTAGATATAACTAAATGTGCCGGTCCTGATGGGTTACCTCCGATTTTTATCCAAAAATGTGCTCGCAACCTGGCTCTCCCACTGACTCTTATATTCAATAGGTCCCTAACTACTGCTATTTTTCCGTCAGAATGGAAAAAAGCAAATGTGGTCCCAGTGCACAAAAAAGGTGACAGATCTGTAGCGTCTAATTATCGTCCCATTTCAATGCTCTCTGTTTTCTCTAAAGTATTCGAGTGCCTGGTTTGCCCCATCCTAACTGCCCACATAAAAGCACAGATTGCACCACAGCAACACGGGTTTTGCAGCAATAAATCAACCACAACCAACTTAGTGTCCTACCTGAATGATCTGTCCACTTCCGTGGATGCTGGTCTACAAGTTGACGCCCTTTATACCGACTTTAGTAGCGCCTTTGACAAAGTTGATCACCGAACGCTGTTGATGAAGCTGGAAAACCATGGTGTGCATGGAAATCTCTTGGAGTGGTTTGGATCATATCTAGACAAGCGAAAACAAAGAGTAGTGGTGGAAGGCTATCACTCTTCAGAATATGCAGCCACATCTGGAGTGCCACAGGGATCGCATGCTGGGCCTATTTTATTTACTATCTTCGTAAATGATGTGTCAGACTGCTTTCGCCATAGTAAGTGTTCACTTTTCGCAGATGACCTAAAAATTTATCGCAATATTGGCTCACTCGAGGATGCAGAACTACTTCAATGCGATCTCAACTCATTGCAGTCCTGGTGTGACATGAACGGTATGGTACTGAACGTCAACAAGTGTCATCATATCTCATTCACGCGTAAAAAACGTATAATTCCAACGCACTATTCACTCGCCGGTACTGCATTGCGGAAGGTGGAGACCATCCGAGATTTGGGTGTACTGTTTAGTGATAGCCTTTCATTTAATCCACACTTCGACAGCATTATTGCAAAAGCGGCTAAAATGACGGGATTTATTAAGAGAACCTGTATGGAATTTAAAAGCACGATCGCCCTAAAAACACTGTACAACTGCCTTGTCCGTAGCACGTTGGATTATGCATCCCCGGTCTGGAATCCAATTTATAATGTCCATACAAACCGTATCGAAAGAGTCCAACGTAATTTCACTCGATACCTAAGATTCAAAGACCACAGCTGTCCTTACAGAGCCGACTACCCGCAACGTATGCGACACTTCAAACTGCCTTCTCTCCAAGAACGTAGAACTTTGGCTGACATGGTTCTACTGTACAAAATTGTCAATAGCATAACATGTACTCCCGATCTGCTTGAACAAATAAACTTTGAGGTACCTCGCCGGGGCACGGTCAGATCGGTGAGAATATGTAGAACATTTGCAGCCAGAAGTTGTCGCACTAACCTCGGTCGTGCCGCCCCCCTAAACAGAATGATGAACACGTATAATGCGATCTCCTCTAGCAGCCAAGACAACATCGACATCTTCTCCGACTCTCTAGCCCAATTTAAGTCGATAATAATGAAGTCAGATTGATGATCCGTAGGCCCTTTTCTCTTTTTATATTAATTTGTCAGTTCAAGATCCTACTTAATTAATTTATCATATATTAAAACTTCTTTTTTGTACAATATTTTATTTTATGGTTTTGTTTTTATTTTAATATTTAATATTATAATTTTAATTTTTTATAATTCAATTACTTATAATATTTATTTTTAATGTTTGACAGATCAATTTAATTACCTACTTTCAATTTGTTAATGAATTATTTTTTATTTTTACTATTATTGCTAAATGATTTTATGTTGTAATATGTTTGTAATATTAATGTGAAAGTTGTGCATGCCTGTAAGTGGCTTATTTACACAGGATCCTTGACGTCACATGTAATATAATTAATTTTGTAAATAAGTTGTTGGTGTGCCTTATAAATAAATAAATAAATAAATAAATAAATAAATAGGTATTAAAATATCTTCTAATGGTTTTAAAGTGACGATCTAAAAAAAAGTTGGCGTGATATATTGTACTAGAGGTAAAATATCTCTACCCCTTTTTTTAAACCTTACCTAACCTTTGTTATTAAAAACTAAATGAAATCATTTACTAATTGACCTCTAACCCCAATCCCACACACAGAGCTCATCAGTCCTCATCAACTTTGACACACACATCCTCTGAAAACAATAACGTGACCTCAAGCTTTTATTACTTCGCAAAATGATGAACAACTCTTTGTATGTTCATAGTGGGTATAGATAAATAGACGCACGTCTGACTTCGACCGATAATTACCGAGGCGCGTGCAAATTTAATATCTCGCGTGTTCAAACGGTTAGGGGCTTTTAGAGGCGACGGTAAGGGCGCGATGCGACGATCGTACGATGTGTCGTGACTTAAATATGACCCTCTCTGTCATCCTTGGAGAGTTTACCGGGTATATCCTTTCATTGAGTTATATAGTAGAGGTGAAATGCTTCTTGTTTTTTTTTTTGTCATTGAAAAAGTATTGATTCTCAGTCTAATTTCTATAAATGATTAAGGCTGCATATCCATATCAACCATTATAATATGCACTTTGGATTAGAAAATCTACTGCTGCTGATGGTTTGGAAAATTAAACCGAGTGCTCTATCAAACAATTCTCAACTAAACATCTTTAAAAGCCGTAAAATAGAAGAAGTACAAACGATACGGTAACAACCCCCTACTTTGAAAAGTACAAATCTTGTCACTGTGCTGCACTGCATCAGCAAATTGCCAATCAATCGACACATACAGAGAACGACACGAGCTATAAAATAATTGAAAAAAAAAAGCAATTCCATATTTTTTTGTACACCGCCGTTCAATATTCCCGACCCAGCAGACCACTAACTCAATAACATATCGTTACACAGTCGTGCATTATAAACGCACGCATCGTATTTGCTTACCGCTGCCGCTCGTCAATCACGACGGGCTGACTGTGCATTTCAATTTAAAGTATGTGCTGCACTGACAGAAGTCCGTTCGTTATCGCTTCGCTTAGCTTTGGAGTGGAGAGAGTTGGTATTCGTCTACTTGAGTGGAATTTAATAAGGTGCTACGTGATACTGTATTTTTGTTTTATTTACGGAATGAGTGAGATCATCAGTATCATAATAAAATTAGAAGTTGGGATCCGATTTTTTCAGACTCACAACAAATCACATGATATTCATGCAACTAGAATGTTCGTAGTAGCGCAGTTGTCATCGAGCCCAGAGTGGTAACTAAAGATAATAGTGTTACTCCTGGTTTTGTACGTAGACGTCCATAAGCAAAAGACACGCTTAGCATCAGGCGATATCTTAATGAGATAAGGAAAAGATGGAGAGATGCACGACAAATCGCAGCTATTGACTCAGACTCTGGTAGCAGCCGGAACAAGCTACAAAGTATCACATATCATCGCACATAGTGTGCACAAGCATCTCCCATCAGCCAACTCAAATTAAGACTAACGATTCGGGCCTTAATGCGGCCGGTTTTAATTTGAAAACAAAATTCGACTTAACGACAACCAGCGGCTCACCAATGTTTTACTTTTCAACTGAAATTATGATCCAGTTTTCGTTATTTTTGGGTAGTATTTACTTTTCAGAATGAAGGTTTTGTGGAAGAATCGAGGATGAAATGTATTGGACATGTTCAATATTTTCACGCAATGGTTTTACGGGAACTTTTATATAGGGTGGTCAAACCATACATAGCCAGATTTCGCCCAATGCTGAGCATAGGCATCTATTTTCTTGTGTATGTACCTACTCAATGTAAAACCTTTGAACTTCGTGAATCAATAAACAAATATGTCAAAAATATTATTCACGCGATTTAACAGTAGCACTAACTAATATTATAAAATAAAGATAAGGGATCATCATCTGCCTAGCATTTTCCCAACTATATTGGGGTTGGTTTCCAGTCAAACCGGATTTAGCTGAGTATCAGTATTTTACGTGGAGCGGCTGCCTACCAGACCTCCACAACCCATTAACTGGGTAAACACGGTACTTCATGGCAAGGAGTCAGATTAACTGGTTTCTGACTGCCCGTAACGACTGCCAAACATCTACAAATGACAGCCGGAACCATTTTTTATTTTTGTTCGTGATACTCCTAACATGGCAATATACTACATAACATAACAATGTCATAGGAATAACAAACACGGCACTCAATGCGACCAGCTAGTCTATTCTGTAAATAACCATTTCGATATCGACTTCACCTGAGTGACTAAGCTTACAAAGTGAACTTTATTTCACACATCATAAGGTCTTATATTTATACGAATTTGAAACTCACCTCGGATTCCGCTGTCGAGACACGAAAATGTTGTTACAGAATAGCACTGCTGATTACTTTTTAAACATTATAATATTATTGTCGGTAGAAAACACATTAGGAATAGGAAGTAAGGGAACGTTCTTTTTTTTGTTTATTGATATCGGTTTGCTCTTGACTCTAGTCTTGGTCAGAGATGACAGAGACAAAGTTTACGATGGAGCGAGCTTACCCAGAAGTAGCCTGTCCACTCTAACTTTGAAGAGATTAGGGTTGTAAGCGTTCGGAAACACAGACGCAGGCAGAGAGTTCCACTACTTTGCTGTGCGCATTATAAAAGACGTTTGGAAACGCTTAGTGCGAATTGGTGGAATAGCAACAAGATTGGAATGGTAAGTTGCAGTGCGTCTGGATGTCCGATGGTAGAAGGGGGCTGGTAGGATGAGGTTGTGGAGTTCTTGGGCACACTCACTGAAGTACAATCTGTAGAAGACTGACAAGCAGGCAACCGGGCGGCTTTTATTATCCATCCAAGAGCTCCTCTTAACCTTAAACCTAAACCTTAAAAATCAGCCCTCGATGTTATTATATATCCTCAAAAGGCTGTTTCTTAGTATTTCTGACAGACTTGATGTTAAAATAATTTGGGTCAAAATTACTTGGTTTGATTTTTCCGCACCTCTTTTATAAAGATTGACATCGTTGATCACAACAACTGTTTAAAAGTGATGGTTATCGGAAAAAATATTTTCAATCACTTTTAACTTTCACTCTAAATAATATACTTTTCTTAAGAGTAAATTTTTGTTGCGGAATTTGTTCGAAAGAATCACCGCGGCCCTGGAAAGCAAAGGGCAATATGAGGAACACGGATGGGTTTTATTCAATTAAGAATCTGACTCTCCCTTCTGCTCCACCTAGCATCGTTTGATGATTTCCAATTAATTAACAAAAAAAAATAATTTTAACAGAATGAACACCTCTTGTATTGAGCAACTTCTCCGCTACCATTGAATAATACTATTGAAATGCTGCAAACTATATACACTTAAATAGAAAATAAACTCTTAACTAAAATATGGCGTCTAAAAATTCGTCCCCATCGCTATCGACCGGAAATGAGCCCAAAAGACTGGCGGCATTGCCACGTTGTATGGCAATGCTTATCCTCTGTCCGAGGTAAAAGCCAGTCCTTGGGTCAAGCGAAGCGTCAACTAAGCGTTTTGCTAGATCTTTAATAATTGACTAGATAAAAGAATATAGTACTCGCATGAGAAAGAGCATCAATAGTTTTTTTTTCGAGCATGCTTATATGCGAAAGTTTTTGGAATTTGATTTAGGTTTAAACCTTCAACAGAATCCTTTATACCCAACACTAGGTGACTGCCTCCCGTCAAATAAGCTTAAAAAGTACATTATCACTTTTTCACATTCAAACCACTAACGTACAAAAAGAAAAAAAACCCTTCAACTAACCACCCCGCAGAACTAACGCAAGTTAGTGTATTAAAAGAAAAATAGCAGCTCGTACTACGCGAAGTCTCATAAGTGCCAGGATATCAAATAAATAGCCGTTTGGGCCGCGCTGGTAATGAGAACTGGCCTAACAGTAGCCGTCGTTTAGGATACGAAGGAGAAAATGTACCTCCAACCCTTTTAAGAATGGCGTTAGCAAGGAGGAAGGGGAAGTAGAGTTTGAAGTTGAGATTAATGATACGATAACCGGAAAAAAAATTGATACGTATATCTACTCTAGCGATCTCGAAGATGTTGTCTTGAATGTTGATATTTCGAAAAAAAAAAATATAGAACCCGATTGCAGCGCCACTTATCGGGTTTAAATGTGAGTATACCATCCAGGGACTACAGTTAACACGAAAAATAAATTGATGGTAAAAAGAACATTTTAAAAACAAGCTTTTGCACATCTTGGATGGTCCCCTATATTTTGGATTTAAAGTAACGTCGTATAAGTTTTCGAGTTCTCCTCAGCAAGCCCATTTATTTGATTCCCATACTGTGTGGTAGTGCAGAATAAATAACTAGTCCGCCATCTTGGGTGATCCGCCATAATTATTGGAATTAGAAGACGTCCCATAGCTAAGCATGGATTGTCATAAAAAAACCGTATATACCAAATTTCATAACTGATTTAAAATTCAGTTGCAAGATTCTACCCGGACAAACATACATAATTTTGTACATAGCAAGTTAGTTAAAAGCTTTTTCATCATCTGCCTAGCCTTTTTCCAACTATATTGGGGTCGGCTTCCAGTCAAACCGGATTCAGCTGAATACCAGTATTCATTCATTCAACATCAAAATTGGTGCATCTGTTAAGGAGGAGTACAGTGACATACATACGCATACAGGAATTTAAAAAATATAGAGGCACTATCGATCCTGGCCTATCCACTGGCAATTTAATTTAAAAAAAAACATACAAATCTTGCACCGGCAATTACGAAGAGAACAAAACAGTAAAATTTTGACGAGCCGTTCTTAAAAGATGCTCCGTCAAACATTTGGCAATTGATTTTTGTTTACAAAGATTCAGTCTATAATCTTCCCACTACTGGGTTGGCTCTTCGACGTGAAAGAGGGATAAGGTTATTTAATTGTACTGTGTTATTTCACACTCGGACTCAGTGCAGATTGGTTGTATTTCTTCAAATATTTTCTCACCACGTTTTTCTTCACCTTTTTGAGAGCAATTGTGAAGAGGTTCCACAAAGTCTCTAAAGCCCTTGCCTGAATTATCAGTTTACAACTCCTCCTCTGTATGTACTACTAGAAACTAAAATAATACAACTGCTTTATTAATTCTGATTAATTTACCATCCTCAACCCACATTGTACCATCAAGCCCTATTTCACCATTAATTGTAGTTCTGTTAAACCCGTTACAGATTATGAGTGTTATGTTGCTACATTTGAAAGGGAAAAGGGTCATTTGAGTGGAGGCGTTGGGTTGGCATTGATCAATGAACATGGCAGTCTTGTATATGTTGCGGCGCCGAGGGATGATGAGGTACACCTTGTGGAACTTGAAATCTTGTTGCTTGGGGAGAGGACCGTGAAAGTGATCCTAATTGGGAATATGCATGCGATTTTTTTATTTGCAAAATAAAATACTGATTAGGTCTAGTAAACAATCATAAAATTATTTTTAAATACCGTCATTATTTATGAAGTTATAAAGCTTCAAAGACTACAGTTAGAAGGAGAAGTCCGATACGAACTGTGACGTCAAATTACACGACGAATATACAGCTGCCATAGAAAACAGCGTTTTCGCGAGAGGGACAGATATATTTGTTTAAAATAATTGTATCTCGTTCGTTTTTCGAGCAATTTAGATTCTAATTTCACTGTTAGTATTATATTTTCGAATACTTTTATATAAACTGTTAAGGAAAATCCAGCTAATATCAGGTAACTTATTCAACTGATAAATACTAGGAATGTATTTAAAGAACAAACTATATACACTTAAAATAGAAAAAAAAAAAAACTCCTAACTAAACTGTGGCACCACCACAGTCCACCCAAATTACCAGTCACGCTGACGAGGAGAGTAGTGACAGGGTTACAAACGTAAGTACCCAGTGCAATGACGAATTGAGGAGTGCTTTAAACTGTTTAGATCATAAATACTCTTTTCATGCATATTCCCTGTTTTGATATTCCGGAGGGTTTTATTGGGATGTTCAATGAAATGTTCCTCATTCAACATACAGTTATAGGAGCTAGTGCATAATAAATAACAGCCGCTCAGGCCGATCTTCAACGCTTGCCGAGGTCAGTCTGTGGATGGGTAACCATGTTTTCCTCCGTGCCTCGGAAAGCACGTTAGGCTGTTGGTACCGGCTGACATTTGGAGATCTTTGGCAGTCGTTACGGATAATCAGAAGCCAGAAAATCTGACACCAGTGCCAAGGAGTTCCGTGTTACCCAGTTAATGGCGGCACGGTTGGCGCAGTGGTTGAGCGATCGACTGCTGCGTTGCCTGACGTGGGTTCGATTCCCGCACGGAAAAAATATTTGTATGGCCTACGATAGTTGTTCCGGGTCTGGCTGTTTGTGTATGTGACTTTGTATGTTTGTAAACGCACCCACGATACAGGAGAAATTCCTAGTGTGGGGCAAAGTTTTTTAATAAAAAAATGGGTTGTGGAGGTCTGGTAGGCAGCCGCTCGATGTAAAATACTGGTATTCAGCTGCATCAGGTTTGACCAGAAGCCGACCCCAATATAGTTGGGAAAAAGCTACGTAGATGATTCAATATAAAGATAGAAATATGTATGTATATAGAAATATAAACTAGATGACCCGCACAACTTCGTTTGCGTCACATTCGTCATTAATAAACCGACTATTTAAAAATAAGGGTTGTTGATAGAAGGGTAAAAATTTAGGATTGTTTGTATTTTTAATGCCACATTATAAAAAAATAAAAATAAAAAATGTCGTCCAAAAATTAAAAAAAAAAGTTTTAGTGGTGGACAACCCGGGAGAGGAGACCCTCTCGTCCCGGCCGCCGTGGTGGACGCCGCGGGCGTCGGGGGCCACCACCTGGTGACCTCCGGCCACCGTTGGCGCGGGCCTGTGGACGGCGAGCTATGGGTGGCTCGCCGTCCGTCCGTCTAGTGACGACAGGCCGTGTCGACGGCGCGTAGTGTTCCACGCGCGCCTCAAAGAGATTCAGCACACAGAGGGGCCCGAAAGGGCCGACGCCTGCCGGAGTCGCGGGATTATTCGCAAGAGACACCGTGGCTCCGGAACACAAAGGGCAATGAAGGAACATGGATGGGTTTTAGTCAGTAGAAGTCTGACACTCCCTCCCGCTACACCCAGAGCGGGAGGAGTCATTGGAGGTTTCCTATCCCTAATAAAAAAAAATAAAAAACAGGGTTGGACAACCCATATCACTTAGGGGTATGAAAAATAGATAGTAGCTGATTCTCAGACCTATTGAATATGCATATAAAGTTTGGTATAAATCGGTAAAGCCGTTTTGGAGGAGTAAGGAGACACGAGAATTTTATTTATAAGATGAATAATATTCTTTTGCCCTTATATTCTAGAACATGTTGGGTTAGTAATTTCATCCGACCTCAAATACAGCGCTACCAACTCTAACATTAAATACACTGGAGAAATAACAACAAAAGACTAATCATGCGAAGAACTTCCAAATAAAAGTTTTCCAATTTAAAACACGAACATCGAACTAATTTTTCACAGAAGATACAAGAGACAGGTGGGGAAATAGAAAAGGTACGACATAGAAAAGCAACGGAAGCAAAACAGTCCAATCGGGGCTTGCTAATCAAGCTGCTATAATGCAATCACGATCTAGTTGAATCATAGAGCACGGTGGCACTTCGACGGCTTGTACCAAAACTAGTTTTTGTCTACTTACGCGTATATCCCATTCCCGTAAGAATTTTGGGTGAATGCTCTCTAAACCTTCGGCTCTTTTCAGAGTTAGCCAGCTGCTGTGCGAGTCAGCACCTCGCACTATGTATACTGTGTAATTTGTGGTTGAACGCCCTCCGACTGGGTGGAGCGTTTATCCTCGTAGCAGCAGAACGAAAATTGCTGAGAATCGAGATAAATTTAGAGGTGAGGGTTTATGTCCAGCAGTGAGGAGCTCGTGGCTAAATAATAATAGCCGCACGGGTTGATCTTCAAGGTTAAGGAACACTTGCCGAGGTTGGTCTGTGGATGGGTGACCATCTTAACATACCGAGTTTCCTCCGTGCCTCGGAAAGTACGTTAAGCTGTTGGTCCCGGATATCATTTAGAGATCTTTGGCAGTCGTTACGGATAGTCGGAAGCCAGAAAATCTGACACCACTCTTGCCAAGGAGTACCGTGTTACCCAGTTAACGGGTTGTGGACGTCTGGTAGGCAGCCGCTCTACGCAAAATACTGGTATTCAGCTAAATTCGGTTTAACTGGAAGCCGACCCCAATACAGTTGGGAAAAGGCTAGGCAGATGATAATTATGTCCAGCAGTGAACGCTGAAGAGTGATGAAAAAAAATAGCAATGGCGTATCTAGCCTCTACCGTTGTTCCAAGCTCTGTAAGTCGGACGAACAAACTGGATTTTATGACTAACGGCTTCGACCAACAATGATTAATTCCTTAATGATTACTGTCATTTTAAAATCAATAGCGAAAGTTTTGAGGGGGATGTATGTACCATTAAAATTTGTTTGTTTTGTGTATGTCCCGTGTTTGGGCGTTTATAAATTGACTGATGGAAATATGAATAGCAACGGAATTTCTGTTATTTCATATTGATATCTAGAGTTGAAAGTTAACGTAGATAGAAAGGATTTTGAAGATAAAGATGATATTTCTATACTTCATACTTGAATGTTTAGTAGTCTTCTGAAAAAGACTGTTCAGAAAGATAGAGATAATTTGATCTCGCATTTATTACTCGAAAAAGTTTATGAAGCAAAATAAATTTCGCAAAGTTGTGTAGACCAGGCACTCAGTATGATTGCGGCCGACTAGAACATAGCTGACTCTGGAGTGCCCAGTATCCATTTTTAATGGAAAATCATCGGAGCAAGAGTGAGTGTCAAACTTTTACTGACTAAATAAACCCCACCCATGTTTTTCCAGATGTCCTTTGCGTTCCAGGACCATGGTAACTCTTTCGAGCATTTCCATATTACTGGCAGGCTAGAGCCTGCCAAGAAAAGGCCTCTCGGCCCTTTCGGGCCCCTCTGTGTGCTGACTCTCTTTGAGGCGCGCGTGGAACACTAATGCGCCGTCGACACGGCCTGTCGTCATGAGACGGACGGACGGCGAGCCACCCATAGCTCACCGTCCACAGGCCCGCACCTACGGTGGCCGGAGGTTACCAGGTTGCCTCCGACGCCCGCGGCGTCTATCACGGCGGCCGGGACGAGAGGTTCTCTCCCTCTGCAACTCCGCCACCTCCTTCGGTAGCAGGACTGCTTCGCAAAAGGAGGTGGCGGAGCATATAGTACCACCACATCTGCAATTTAGAGGAAATAAAACGACTTTAAAGCCCGCCTACCTGAGCTCAAGTAATAATTTGATAAGATAAGAAGAAGTCTTGAAGATCAATATTCAGACGATGGACGTGTGCATAAATGTGCGCTCAAAGTGTCACCAATAACCAAAGAGACGTAACAATCAAAAGCCAGGAAAGAAAGACAGACAAAACCAAAAAGCTGTTCCAAAAACTCCTTTCAGTAACAACTTAAGTGAAAAGCTTTTAAACATGACACACGTTACAAGGCTTTCCATTTACAATCAAACGTCTTTCATATTGTATAATAGAAATGGGAGGTATGAATTTGTACCCACTCATCTCAGTAAATACAAATAAACTGTTGGCCCTTATACAGCCCTATTGTTCGTAACCCTTAACGATGACATTTGCTGAAATTCGGAATGACAGCAGAAAGCGGCTGAGGCATGCCAATCGAATTTTACTTACACAAAGCAATATTGTGGTTTAAGGTGTGAGAGGGGAGCGGAAGAGTTTTGACGTTCAGAAAATTGGAGAATTATTTTGGTGACTCTTCAGATTAAGAGGTCTTGAAAGCATTTTTGGCTGACAACTATTTCAAGATTACACAGTGAGCATCTATACTTAAAAAGCAAATCCAAGTCGCAATACCATCTTAGCGGCAGTCAAAGTAAAATTGATAAAATTTCGGGATATTTTAACAGTATGCGACACTAATGGGAAAGTGATCACTTCATAAAAATACAAGAATTCCCCTCTTATTGCAGCCAATAACAAATTACTCTTACTTTTCTTACTAATCATTGCCTTTTTGGCAGTGATAATCTTAAAGAACTGCTTTGTATACCGTATTAGTTTTAGAAGACGTCATATTTCAACAAACTCAAAAAAAAAATATAATTCTATGGCCTATGGGAAGACCAGAGGCTCTACACAAAGTATCATTTATCTAGCGACAGCGATTGTTGAAAAGCCAAAATACATGAGATCGATCAAGTACATTTCGACAGCATTTGTCATTCCCGTATAATTCTAACGTGTTGACAATCGCCTTTTAGAGTAGAGAAGGCGATAGTTAAAACGTTCTAGAGCAGGGATGCCATGTGAGTAGGGAAGCGTGCCATTTTAATTAAACAAATAATAACGTAGCCATGATGTGCCGGCAAAAAATCTTGACTATACATATGATTTAATGGACAAAAAACAACATAAGGTTAAACTTAAATGTAACATTAAGCATTTTTTTTTCATGAAGACGCTAAGCAATGTTGTATAAGCATGCCCAAATTATTAGGCTAGGTGCCACTGCCACCACTGCCCCGCGTGCCATAGGTTCGCAATCCCTGTTCTAGAGCCATTTTTTTTTTTTTTTTTAGGGATGGGAAATCATCCAATGACTCCTCCCGCTCTGGGTGTAGCGGGAGGGAGTGTCAGACTTCTACTGACTAAAACCCATCCATGTTCCTTCATTGCCCTTTGTGTTCCGGAGCCACGGTGTCTCTCGCGAATAATCCCGCGACTCCGGCAGGCGTCGGCCCTTTCGGGCCCCTCTGTGTGCTGACTCTCTTTGAGGCGCGCGTGGAACACTAACGCGCCGTCGACACGGCCTGTCGTCACTAGACGGACGGACGGCGAGCCACCCATAGCTCGCCGTCCACAGGCCCGCGCCTACGGTGGCCGGAAGTCACCAGGTGGTGTCCCCCGACGCCCGCGGCGTCTACCACGGCGGCCGGGACGATAGGGTCTCCTCTCTCTCTCCGCCACCTCCTTCGCTAGCATGACTGCTTCGCAGAAGGAGGCAACGGCCTGTTCTAGAGCCTAAGATGTTCCATATGTTTGTGGAACTCTCTGCCTGCGTCTGTGTTTCCGAACGTTTACAACCCTAATCATTTCAAAGTTAGAGTGAACAGGCTACTTCTGGGTAAGCTCGCTCTAACGTAGCCTTTGTATCCTGTCATCCCTGACCCAGACTAGAGTCAAGAGCAAACCCATTTCAAGTAAAAAAAAAAATCTTGAATGTCGCTCTCGTCTATCCCTTACACCAAAACATCAAACGTCTCACGTTGATATGACGGCTTTTATCAGGTATTGTTTGGCTTTTACGATTGATGCCGGGGTGGGGCGGGGGCAGGGTTGCCTGACAGACATCGATACATCATATACAGCTATATTGGGTTATATTTATCACGCGTTTATGGTAGATTTCAAGTTTTTTACTATAAAAATGCATACGTTTGACTATTTTCTCACCTTATGTTAAGCGATGATGCGGTTTAAGATGGAGCACGCTGCCTAAAAGTAACCTATTCACTCTTGAATGAAAGACTCTCAGCACTGAGTTAACGGAATCACTATATTCCATTCCGTTAACACTCATAGTCTCTCATAAAAGAATAAGTAATTTACTAAAACATTTCTCATCACTTGAACACAGCCCGTGTTCCAGTAGTGAAAAAGGTAGAAGCAAATTATTTCACACAAATATGACCACACTAGCTGAACCGTGCAACTCCGTCAGCGTCATATTTTTTATTAATGCTCCGCTCCTATTGGTCGTAGCGTAATGATATTTAGCCAATAGCCTTTCTCGATAAATGGGCTATCGAACACTAAAAGATTTTTTCAAATCGGACTAGTAGTTCTTGAGATTAGCGCGTTCAAGCAAACAAACAAACAAACTCTTCAGCTTTATAATATTAGAAGAGATGAGACAAATATACACACATTTTTAATACTATCGTTAAAGAATTTATGCATTAGGATTATAATTTCAATACATATAATATAATATGCATATTTTCCTTCTTTCTCTATTCTTTCACCATTTAAATCGACGTTGCTCTAGATCTGTTTCGAATTGTAATCTATAAATCTAACTGTTTTTTTTGGAAAAAAATATATTGAATAGGTATTGGCACTCCTACGCTATCTCAGTTATCATCTCGTGACCTGAAAACTGCTGTTTGAATATCCTATTTCTGTTTTATTAATTACTTTTTGCCTGCTTGTTATCATCTGCCTAGCCGCTAGCTTTGACGACACGGTTGGCGCAGTGGTTGAGCGATTGACTGCTGCGCAGCATGTCGCGGGTTCGATTCCCGCACGAAACAAATGTTTGTACGACCTACAAGTATTTGTTCCGAGTCTGGGTGTTTTTCTATCTATAATATGCATGTATTTACAAAAAAAAATGTATACCTATATAATGTAGTTTTTCAGCCATCTCGTTACCATAATACTTACAAGCATTAGGTTGCTTAGCTTGAGACTATATGACGTTGTGTGAAATGTCCAAGGATATTATTATAGCCTTTTTCCAAATATATTGGGGTCTCTGCTTTCCGAAGCACGCAGGAAACTCGGTATGTTAAGTCAACCTTCCACAGACCAACCTTGGCAAGCGTTGCTTAACTTTGAGGATCGACCCGTGCGGCTTTTACTATCAGAGATTGAAATCTGACATTCATTCACGCTTACATTTGGCATTTCTAAAAGATGATTGGCAATGATTGCTCTCTCAATAGGCAAAAAAAGTTAAAAAAATGACAATAACACCGAGTATATTTTTCCCATTCACTTCACCTTGCATTATCCCCATATTAATAAAGGAAACCATAAAGGCTAACAAAAGATTTATGAAAATAATGTTATGAATAGCCCTCCTTACAAAAATATGTTTGTACTTCTTTTTGGCATTTATATGAAGAGGCCTTTATGCATTTTTAAATAATCAAGCATTTTTTGTTTATTTACTGAGTTTATTGAAGAGAAGGCTTTATGAATTCCTCTATTTTTAATTCAAGAATTATGCATTTTGTTAAACTCACAAGATGTAGGTCTTCAGTAACACTAAGATTTAAATAAGGAATTTCTTTTCTATTCATGCGTTATTAAAAGTGAATACAAGAGCCAAGAAGTGTGACATTCTATAATTCAAACCCTGATTCCGAAACAGGACAGAGTCACGTGTCCTGACGTCTTAGGAAGTTTAAAAATTCGTAAGACGGATGATTAATAAATGCACAACGTAAATCTTCAAGTTTTCACTTCTGTCGGCACTCTCGGAGTGCAACCCGATTTTTTTTTTATTCGGTTGTGAACTCAATCGAATTACATTTGATTTTTAGGGTTCTGTACCCAAAAAGTAAAACGGGCCCCCGTTACTAAAACTCCGCCGTCCGTCCGTCTGTCTGTTCATCAGTCACCAGGCTGTATCTCATGAACCTGAAATGATAGTTAGACAGTTTAAATTTTTACAGAGTGTGCATGCATGTTGCCGCTATAACACCAAATAATATAAAAATAAAATAAAAAATGAAAGGGGGCTTCCATACCAAAACACGTGTTTATTTGCGCTTCATGCTACGGATATTCGTTTAAGAGTCCGACTCGCACTTAACAGGTTTTTTATAATCTCGTGTCGTACCCGTATCGTCGGTACTAAAGCGCCACCCGTCTGTTTGCGTCGTTAACGAGCGAGTACTAATTGACGTTGAATCTTTGCTGTCACTGCATGCAGTTCACTATCTTCTGCCATTCGATGTGCTGAGCTTTTCATATTAACGTGTCACCTTTTGATAGGGAAAATCATTGATTTTATTGATCGTGGTTAAGCTGTGAAAGGTATCTCTGTATTAATTTGTATGCCTTGTATGTGAATACTGCTATTGAGCTTGGCAGGTAGGTCTAAAATATATATCTACTTAGGTATTGATCGCTTTTCGATTTGCTCGCAGAACAGATGGTCGATGGGGCCGAAAAGTTCTGGAGTGGCGATCGCGTACCGGAAAACGCACGTTGGAAGGTCTCCCACGAGGTGGACCGATGACCTGGTGAAGATCGCGGGTAGCTGATAAGATAAGATAAGATAAGATTTATTTATTTATTTGGGACAAACAAACAGTAACACATTATATCTGCGCAAATAATGTAAACAAAGATATTACAAATGTGAAACTCACACCGTTATCCACATCATATTATTATGACTATACTAATGAACAATCTATGCGAGTAAGACTACAAGACTGATCAAAAACTATATATCGGAATCCTTCAGTTTCTTTAACAAAGCAGAACGAAATCTATTTGCTGACACTGAGAATAAGTCTAATTCTGTAGTTTCTGAACAAAAGTCATTATAGTGTTTGCACAAGCGACGTAGAGGCGCCCGCAGACCAGCATTGGTGCGACAATGGGGCACAGCAAAAAGAGGACGTGCGCGCACCTCTCGTCGAATAACAGTTCTTGGGACATAGTAGCATATTTTATTAGTAATCTCAGAGCAGTTATACCTGTTATAGCATAAGTCGAAAAGAAACATAATTTCTAGATATAAACGTCTAGACTTCAGGCTCATTAGATTTTATTTATTAAGAAGATTTTTATAGGTTGGAAAATTGTGGTAGCACCTATAGTGCATCGATCTAAGGAATTTGCGCTGCACTCTTTCTAGCATCTCAACGTATTTATTATAAAAAGGGTTCCACACCACCACTGCATATTCGAGTTGAGATCTAACTAGTGCTTTATAGAGATGAGATCGCGTATTTGCACGATTATCGCTTTATTAGGACGATAAGTGCTTGCGTGTTTAAATTCAGTAAGATAAGATGCGAGACGCACAGCTCCGGTCGCTGTGGCGACGCTTGGGGTATGTCTATGTCCAGCTGTGGACATCTTCCGGCTGATATGATGATGATCATAAGGTATTGATGAAAGTTGAATCTATTTTTTTTTGGGACAATCCCGCCGCATTCCCAACCACTGCAACTCCTGAAAGCCAGAATCAACAGTGGCGACCACCAGAAAAACGCCGAGCTAATGAAGCCCGACGAGTCACGGAGAAACGATTAAATTGTCTTGGATACCGCATCGAAATTAATAGAAGAGTACGGGCGGAGGAGTAGGAAAAAAATACGATAAAAATATGTTGAATCTACATATTATGTAATTTCAGATTGGTTGGCTAACTTGTAGATATTCAAATAATTGCGGTTAAGACGGAATAGTAAAAATTTAAAAAAATCAAAGCGGCATCAATTCCGGCACAAGAAAAACGATCGTAGCAAAATCGTTTTTTTTATACATAACGGGGAAACTCTTGTCCCAAATCTCACCTGATGGAAAGTGATTATTAGGCCGAAGATGGAAGCGAGTTTCATCCGGAATCCTCTTACACAGAGGAACTGGCTATCATACCTCTAACTGCCGGAACACAACAATGCTGTTAACATAGTTGTTATGGCGACAGACTTAGACATGATGGTGGTAGCTTGCCAGGCGGACTTAGAACAAGTCCTACCACCAACCAAACCGAACAAAAAATTTGCCCCCGCTGGGAATCGAACCCGGGTCCTCTGGGTCTGAATCAGGTGGTATAACCACTAGACCACGGAGGCGGTTAGTGTCACCTATTTAGCACCACCCGGGGACCACGTGTAGGGATTCGCTGAAAGGTATTCTCCTACGGACGTGGGTGACTCGCAACAAAAATCTACATCGCAACAAAAAAAACCATAACGCCATCTATCCAACAAGCAGCGAACTACTTCTACGAAATCCTGCATTGCGTTATCAGAGTTTACAATGCGATTTGAAGATAAACAACAGTCCGAATATAAATTATTGGGCAGTTGCCCACCAAACACAACAACCGTCCAGTCGGAGGATCCTCCCTTTTCAATGGAAGTGCAGGACTTTACTATCTATTCCGCATACCTTCAAAAGATAATCACACCTTAAAATAATCGTTATAAGAATTTAAGTTACAATAAATCAAAAACAAATAGAGGAGTGGACATTCACGATAAAGTGTGGACATACATGACGATAAATATTTAAAAAAAGAATCTGAAAAACTACTTTCACATTCAAAACCGTTCAGCCCCGAATCTACGAACTTTTCACCTAAAACCTGGCCATTCAAATATTTTGCGAGGCATAGTTATGCAGGTGCGCTGAAATGTAGGGTATCCGGGCCAATGACCTGGAAGATCTAAACCTAGGTGGTCAGATACTGGCCGGGTCGCTGCCTACAGGCTTATGTCAAAATCTGGTACAGTAAACCGCTGGATCTATGGATCTATTTGTCGCGGTGAGTGTGTGCTGAGATTGAATTTGTATGAGTTTGCGTGTGTGTGATTGTTTGTTTGTAGTTGCGATAGGAATATGTGATCTATTTGTAAGGGGTTCGAACTTTTTGACCCCACCGCCATTTTTTTTTTTCAGGGTTGCTGAGCAAGATATAAAATGCACATAGAACTGCCGAGATATTTGAAGTGAAAGTCGCCATGAGTCGGTATGATGTGAGTATATGGCTTACAAAATGAAAACATTAAAAAATATGTACGTTACTGTAATCAGAAAACAAAAAAATAGCGTGTATTCTGTGTATTAAGACCAGTTTTTCAGTAATCAACACCTCCAGCCAGCAATTACTTTTTATGATCACAACTTAATCACCGAACTTTAAACGAACAATGACGATAATTTCGCTCAAGTATATTTCTACAAGAACAATAATTTCGGGTGAAATTATTTTTATTTTACGGCAACTTTTGGCAGGGATCATAGAACTCGGAATCGTAGACCCGGCACCGACAAGAGACGCCGTCTTTTTTTCAAAAACAAGCTGCTGTTCTTTGTTTAGAGCGTTTAGTCCACACCGTATTTCATAGAAAACTTGCTTGGTCCTTATTCCTAAAATTGGACGAACTGATTTAATATTTAAAAGTTATAACCTACGCTCTTTTTAGATCCAGGTATCTTGTGTATGCAAGATACCTGGATCTAAAAAGCGCTTTTTAACCGATTTCCCAAAAAGGAGGAGGTTATCAATTCGGTTGTATGTTTTTTTTTTATGTTTGTTACCTCATAACTCCGACAATTATGAACCGATTTGAAAAATTCTTGTTTTACCTGAAAGGATATACTTGCAGATTGGTCCCATTTAAATTTTATGAAAATCGGTTACGAACTTTGGATTATAAATCGAAATAGCTGGAAATCGTCTACTTAGATGATAGTTTTATGTCATCCAAGTAATCGAAATTGCGTATTTTCCTTTTCTGCGATTTTGCAGTGGTGTTGTTAGGTGTGGGGTCTGCTAGTTACCATTAATATTTGTTGCCGTGCAATGTTGCTGAGTAAAAGTATCGGCAGTCTTGATTTAGTCAACATTTACACTCACTGGCACGCCTAGTTTATATGGAAAGTATTGTCAATGCCGTAGTCGAGGCCGCCGCTGCGTTTCATAGCTCTGTTGGCAGGAATGCTTGTGCTCTCGGCAATCCGAGTTTGCTCCGTTAACGAGCATCGGACTAATTAATGCTAAATCTTTTCTGTCTATATAATCAAGTGGCCCAGCCTCCCTCGCCCTAACTCTTCAGATTTTTTGGATTTTTTTTCAAGAGCCTTTAATTGAGCGTTTTTCCAATTTGTAAATTAAAAGCTATTATGTCTGGGTGGGTCTGGGTATATGGAAGTTGCTAGATGTTTGAATATGTATTGTACTGTGTTAACGAGGCTTGTTAAATGTTGAATGGCTTGTCAAATTCTTTAGAAGTTGTAAGGATAAGGTTGTAGTAGTTACTTCACTAACGTGCATTTAGGATTTTTGGGACAGCGTAATATAACTATCTCCTTTTGTAACGTATTAAAATGCATGGTGGGGCCTAACTTTTAGATTTGTGTGTATTAAACAGTAGTTGTGAGAGATGTTATTATGTTGATATATATTTAGATTTATTTATTTATTTAAACAGTAAATAACACCTGATTTTAGGGAAGGATTAAAGTTGACCGTATGCCTACTCTAAGAACCCAAAGAAAAAAAGAAAAAGAGTTTATTTGCATACCAAAAAAACGAATACAAACATTGATCGGGTTATGTAAATTAAGAAGTAATATGATATTGGACTTTTCTAAATGTAACTGCCATATTGTGGAATTTATTTACACCCAGGCTCATTTGGGAAAATATTTACTGTCGTAGGGTTCTCACTTATTCTATATTTCACTTGCATAAAAACCTCAAAGTCAAACAAACGATTAGTTCAAACTTCATTTAAAAATAGAACGTAATAAAAAATAACTTAACAAACATAATAACTGTCAAACTAACCAGACAGACACGCGAAGGGTGTGTTTATATCTATCTATCCTGTTTTTTCTGTTCCGTGTATCTATCTATATTTATAAAAATGAATCCCTGTTTTCCTTGGTCACGCCATAACTTGAGAACGACTTAAACGATTTAAATAATTATTTTTTTGTTGTGTTCATTCTCTATATAAAAGCGGCAAAAAAATCACGTTTGTTGTATGGGAGCCCCCTTAAATATTTATTCTATTCTGTTTTTTAGTATTTGTTGTTATAGCGGCAACAGAAATACATCATCTGTGAAAATTTCAACTCTCTAGCTATCGCGGTTCATGAGATACATCCTGGTGACAGACGGACAAACAGACGGACGGTCAGCGGAGTCTTAGTAATAGGGTCTGTAATATTTGTGTACTTACTGGCTCGCCTACGCACCACCACACGTGCTACCGGACTCACGGTTGGGCACAGACTGACCCCCACTCAGCCCGCACCTTGTGAAGTAAGCACTCGAGACAAATCATTAGTAATTATCTACATATTATACTACAGGGTCCCGTTTTACCGCGCGGGTACAGAACTCTAAAAAAGCAATACTGCATCCGAGCGAAGCCGAGGCGGGCGACTAGTTAGTAGGTAATATTAATAAATCCGTGGCTATAATCTATGCCGTTATTGTCTGATCCCCTAATGGCAGAGTCGTGATAGAATGGGCTCTTCTGCAGTCGTTAATGGTGATACAGATTCTGTAAACAAATTAACGTTTGTGTTTTAAATAATTAATTTGGGAGATTGAGCTTTTTAATTTTGTGGATTTAGGGATTTTAATATTTTTTTAAAGTTTTAGTTAGGTTTATAGAATTTTTATTTTCTCATAAGAACATGTTACATGTCACTTAAATGAGATTTAAATTTTAACATACATTTATCGTCGTCTATTGACGAAGCATGCAGATTGTAGAATAAATAAAATTACAATAGAAACTTTTGAGAACAATAGTAATTCTGTTGATAAACTGTGATATAGCATCAACTCAAAGAAAAATATATAATCCTTCAATAACCCATAATATAGCTAACTAGCTGACCCGTGCAACGTCGTCTGCGTAACATTTTTCATTACTGCTCCGCTCCTATTGGTCTCAGCGTGATGATATATAGCCTATAGCCTTCCTCGATAAATGGGCTATCTAACACTGAAAGATTTTTTCAAATCGGATCAGTAGTTCCTGAGATTAGCGCGTTCAACCAAACAAACAAACAAACAAACTCTTTTGCTTTATAATATTAGTATAGATTGAAAGATATAAATATTTCTTTGAGATGTTTTTCTTTGAGTGGGTTCATGATATAGTTTTCTATACCACAGTTCATCAATCAATCAATATACACAATAAAATGCCTCCGTTACTGACGGATTGAGTGACTGACCGACACGCTCATCCGAAATTACTGGGGCCCGAGTCTGCCATTTTTATAAATTACTGGGGCCCGAGTCTGCTATTTTTATAAATTACTGGGGCCCGAGTCTGCTATTTTTATAAATTACTGGGGCCCGAGTCTGCTATTTTTATAAATTACTGGGGCCCGAGTCTGCTATTTTTATAAATTACTGGGGCCCGAGTCTGCTATTTTTATAAATTACTGGGGCCCGAGTCTGCTATTTTTATAAATTACTGGGGCCCGAGTCTGCTGTTTTTATTAATTTGTCATTCCGACACGATCCCATTGTCATGCCAGTTCATTGTCAGTTCGTAATCTGCTAAATTCATAATCGCACGGTCACTGGCACGTCAGTGGCTGGTCACTGTCACGTCAATGATCTCGTAATAGAATTGCGGTAGGAATGCCGTATTGCCATTATTATAAAACCGAGCTAAATTTGAGCATTTATTCATGCCAGATTTTATTTATATTTAGTTGTTATAAGCAATCTGAAGTAGTGAGAAGTTCGTAAATACTAAATCTGTCATTATGTACGAGATTACCATTCATATGGCTTTCTTTCAATGGCGTGTCAGTGGTTGATCATTGGAATATCATAATGACGCCATTATGTTAGTAGATTACCAAACTTGTCAAAATCAACCATTTTGAAATCAGTGATCAACCACTCTGACACTATTGTAATAGCAGACTCGGGCCCCTGGTCGCAGGAAGCTGATATTTTACACGTAGGTTCCTTGGGGAGTGCCCCTAAAAAAAGAGAGGTTAGATATTAAATTACTGCTGACGGCTTAGTTTGCGGACATAAGTTTTTAAACTAAGTTTACGTGAGTCCCCGCAATTCCCTTCGAACTTTCCTGTTCCTTAGCGTTGCATTTGTGTGAGTGAGCGTGCCACAAAACATAGGAAGTGCATTGTTAATTTAAGTGAGAAATCTGTGAATTAAGCAATTTGTTTACCTCAATTGAGTGATGCGACTTCCGTTATACAAACACTTGATAAGTGACTAGAGCCTTTGTTTGTTTTTCTCACATTTAGCTGTAAATTAAGCTTGAATGGGACAAATTGGGAAATAAAATAGTTTCTACTTGAAGGTCAAAAGTAAGTCTCACACTTCATAATGAAGTCAGAGGGCAAAGTATATTTAATAAGATTTCTTAAGTAACTCTTATAAAAAAACTTTTTACAAATAAATACAACCGACTTCCAAATAAAAAAAAAAACAAATATATAGTTTTTTTAATTATTTTTGATTTTGAAATAAGTCGCTGGTGCCTAAACAAAAAAAAACTCGATAAATCTTAATTAATATTAATATTAACTTTTACGAAATCAAAATGTATCTCCATCCATTATTTCTAATTCACTAAACTCAATAAACTGTATATCTAATGAGTATTATCAGTGCATAGTTTCGTTATAAATGTGTCACATTCTCCGATAGTCTAATGAAATAGCTGAGCCCAAAGATGTTTAGTATATACAGGATGTCCCAGAGGTCGACGTCAAGCCGAAATCGGCCGATAGGACAAATCATAATAGTAACGAGAAAAATATACAAAAAATCAGTCATGTATTTTTTAAATTACAGTAATTTCTTTTCTTTTTCGAAAAATGAAAATAATAGGTATTTAAAACAACAGGTTACACAAGCACTACTCAAGATTATACAAAAAAACAAAACAAAGTAGTACAGATTTGTAGCTTTGCAGCGAAAAATGTACATTGTTGTGTATGTGCATTTTTCGAAAAAAAAGAAAGAAATTACCGTCATTTAAAAAATACATGACTAAGATTTTTTTTTTTCTGGTAGCTATTATGATTTGTCCTATTACTCGGTTCCAACTTGATGTTGACTTCTGGGACACCCTGTATAGTATGGCTCAAAGATAGGTAGATGTCACATCTAAAAGAATTTATTACAAACGTTTTAACAAGTTTTTGGGCTTGTTAATACGACATGTTCGTTAGGAAAACGGCATTTTATACTATTCGACTGAAGAATAATGAGTGAGATTTTCTAGGGTCATGGTTTGTATGAAGGACCGAAACTTGCATTTGCGTTTGTAATTCATGAATGGGTTTAAAGTGAGCGTAGCTGTAACGATAACTGAGGTAGTTGACGTTATTAGAAGACTTATACATTTACCGTCTTATTACAAAACAATGCTTAAGTTCTGGTTTAAACCAAGACTAACTAGTCTAGGTTTGTTACGGTATTAACGCCAGTACCAGGTAGTATATGATCCAATTACAAACATTTGACTATTCGAGGATCAGTTAGTACCAAAGAAAGTCCATGGTTTAAAACAATATCCACAGATAAGAAATAAAAATAGCATTCTTTCATTCGTTCATACAATCTTTAGTTGAAAAAAAAAGTTCCGTTTCTCAAACTTTATTTGTTAGGGTGTAAAACTAATATTACTGTTGTATGATTATTGAATTTCATACGATAATTTTACCAGCCACATGGTTTTCATTTGTTGTTAAGGCAATATTTTACGCTGACCTCTATTATTTTCCAATTAAAAAGAAAAAACAAAGTGTTAATTAATGTAAGTAGCGTGAATACCATCGAGGAATACCATCGAAGAAATTACGTGCCTATAGTAAACATGCAGAAAAACATGTGTAACAACACCTACATATGTCCCAACATCCCATCGATTACCTGATCGGTTCATTAGGTATCACATCTACCATTATAATATTCTGCTTCATTAAACGCATTACAGATTTAAAGTGCCCTTATTTTACTCACAAATGAACTCACCCAATTATATTACAGGCATCGTAGGTACTGTCCTGGGTACGAGTTGTTAAGCAAATGACAATAGGTCATGATAGTGATACACAAAACCTGCACAAAAGTATGTTACTATCTTGTTTAAATTTATTATTTGGTTTAAAAGAGTGTCCATGGAGTTTCTTGCACGTTCTTTTCCACAGAATCTACTCTTTGGAACGTGCAACTGCCGTGTTGGAGACGGGGTCGGTGGGTGTGTTATGTTGCAGAACAACCTGCTGCTCTTGTCGCTAGCGCTGCAGGATTAGCTTCATCTATTTGACTGACAGACCTTGACTATTCAAAAGTGCCTGTAACAGGTCTATTTGAAATAAAGGATTTTGTATTTGTATGTTTTGCTGTAAAAAGTTCTGATTGGTGTTCACTTGCATACTTTTGTGCAAGTTATAGGCATGTTTCACTGAATATGTTATTTAATCGAAATGAAATGGCTAGTATGCGTCATAAAATAGTGTGCCAAACTGCTCAATAAAACACTTTTATAAGTGTGCCTACATTGGTCATCCGACGCAATTTTCTGATCGTATCGACGAATCGTATCGGAAGTTGTAAAGAGTCCCTTCACGCGGTCGTCTATCTTTCTTTTCGATCAAACGCAAGAAATGTCGTTAGCTAATGAGCCAGTGGCACTTATATTATTTACTTAGTCACGCACAATTACAGCCTTATTCCCGTGGGGTAGCGTCCAATTTCGACTGTTTTAGAAAAGTAAATTGGGCATGTGAAATATATTGCTTTATAAACAGCCTGTCAGTTTTATTTTACTTCTAAAATGGTGCAACGTATTTTTGATGGTTGATAAAGAGCGTTTATGAGATGGAAATCTTTTTGTATTAAGGTTGCGTAATAAGAAAGAAGTATGAAGAAAGAAAAAAAGCCGGCCAAGTGCGAGTCGGACTCTCACATGAAGGGTTCCGTTCCATAAACCGAAAAAAAAAACATTTCTCGTTCCTTTAATTTTTAATTTAATTTTTATTATTTGCTGTTATAGCAGCAATAGAAATACACAATCTAGGGAAATTTCTATTGTCTACCTATTATGGTTCTTGAGATACGTCAGAGGCTTGGTAATACGGTTCCATTGGTGATCCTTCGGGTACGGAACCCAAAAAAACTGTTTATTATTCACAGGAGCGAAACAATCCTGCATTTAATTCAATACTCTAAACTCTGCGTAGTACTGATAAAGCAAACCATATTTCTTTGATAAATCTAAGTGAGGAACAAATGCGATCATACATTTTTAGGGTTCCATAATATCCAAAGGGTCACGTCACCTTCGGAACTCTATTACTAAGCCTTCGCTGTTCATCCGTCCTATTATCAGCGGGCTGTATCTCAAGCACCGTAATAGTTAGGTATACAGATGAATTTCTCACAGAGTGTGTAATCCTATTGCCGTTAAAGCTAAAAATTAAAAGGGGCATCCATACAAGAAACCTGTATTTTTCGGTTTAGGGTACGGAACTTTTCGTGTGAGATTCCGAATCGAACTTGGCCGGTTTTTTATCTATATGTCTAGCCTTTTCCCAAATATATTGGGGTCGGCTTCCAGGTAAACCGGATTTAGCTGAGTACCAGTATTTTACGTAGAGCGGCTGCCTACCAGACCTCCACAACCCATTAACTGGGTAACACGGTACTTCTTGGCAAGACTGGAGTCAGATTTAGGTACTGGCTTCTGACTATCCGTAACGACTGCTAAAGATGTACAAATGACAGCCGGGACTAACGGCTTAACGTGCTTTCCGAGGCACGGAGGAAATTCGGTATGTTAAGATGGTCACCCATCCACAGACCAACCTTGGCAAGCGTTGCTTGACCTGGAAGATCGAACCGAGCGGCTTTATTATCAAGCCACGAGCTCCTCAGCTTCTTCTTCAAATTCAAATATTTCCAGTAGGTAAAGCCAAAGCAACCAAAAGACACTCCCTGCTCTAAGGACTCAGCTAACAATCAGTACGCACCCTTCATAATCACAGCTATTTAAGTAAAATGTTCCACTTTGTTATAACAAGGCATGAAAATAGAACAACGCCTTGAACTTGGCCTGTTTTTGCATCACAATAACCGGATCCCCCAGGCCCATAACTGGATTATAAGGATGCTAGAGTATTAGTTATTAACGGGCTTTTTTTAAAACGGGTCTTATTAGCTCTGTGAGATGGTAACTTTGTATATATTAACTTGCTGACTTGCGGAACTTCGTTTGCGTCAGATGTTTTACCAATGCTCCGCTCCTATTGACCGTATCGCGATGTCGCCTACAACCTACCTCGATAAATGGGCTAACCAATGCTAATCCCTCCTACGTATTAGCGGCTGAACCGCCAGGCGGTTCATCTGCGCGGCTGGCCGCTTTCCCAGTTTAATATACAACCATGCCAATATGCCACTGATTGTCCGCACTTAACCGTGTCGCTAAGTGACAAGCGGTTGCAGACCGCTAGAGCGTACTTAAGGTGGAAGCTCCAGGGTAGCCCGCGAAATTCAAATATTCTTTTTCCGGCAAATTGCAAAAAACATAAAAATATTTGAATGTCGCGGGCTACCCAGGCGCTTCCACCTTAAAGAATTTTTCAATTCGAACTACGAGTTTAGCGCGTTCTACTTAACAAACTCTTCTGCTTTACAATATTGCTAGCCTTTGCCCGCGATTTTGTACTCGTTTTTTCCCGAATATCGCTATCATATACAAAAAGAATTCCCCAAATCCTACTGGTAGTTCCAGAGATAACGGAAAAAGAAAACTACTGCTTCATTTCATTAGTATAGATGAACTGGACCAATCTGAGGAGTGCCTAGTAGTACATACAGACAAGTGAAAAGAGGAAAGGGCAAGCTTTCTTAAGCAGTGTAAAAGATAAGAATAGATAAAAATATATAACACTACAAATTAAAAAATAACTTAAAGGCGAACGGCAAAATTCGTACAGCAAACTTTTTTTGTTGTTTGGTTATAGAATTTGTACCACTTATTATGGCAACTCAGCCATTTATTTTCATGTAAGTAAACAACTTCTAGAACATGGAATTAATTAACATTCTCAATTAAAAGATTTAAATAATTATACCAAACAAAACAGTTTACTATGCGCAGATGGTTTTCGAAGTCGCCATAAGTAAAATATCACAAACTTCGGAATGACAATTAATTATTTAGAAATAGATTTAATAGTAAAACCCATAATTGTTGCATAAAATCATAATAGTAAACGATGTAGGTAATGATTGGAATGAATTCATCAATATTTTTTTTTGTTCTGGCAATTATTTATTGAGCGGTAAAGAAAATCCTGTCTAGTGTCCATCAGAACTTCATTATTATCAAACTGTTTCTGTCCACTGCTAGGCAATGGGTATCTCCTAATGCACCCCTCCCTCCCTCTGAGTAGATACGATCCTCATCTCAATCTACCTACTTAATAGTAAGTAAAACACAACAAAGATGACGACAAGTAATCTAGAACATTTTATCATCATAACAATGTTAATGTACCTACCTGTAATTACAACCCACATTTCTACACTAGTACATAAACTCAAAAAATAAAACTGGGTATAGCTTTTATGTCCCAAGTTCTAAAAATCTAAGATTAATAGGGCTTTTCTATCATATGAACTACCTATTAAAACAAACATGATCCCAAAACTCGAAAATTAACTAGCTGTACGAAACTCCCATACAAGCCTGCCGTTCGCCTTTCGGAAGTCGGTGTCAAAATACGAAGAAACGAACGAAAACACCGACTTCCGAAATTAAAGTTATTTTTTTTTGGAAGTCGGTTGTATTTTTTTGTAAAAAGTATTTTATTTTTCACTTTTTAGTAGTAAAAAGTTTTCATACAAAAATAACCATTACGCTTAGTTTGGATAGTGACTAGCAGATGTAGTTACAAAGTTTTATGAATTGGGTTGAATATTGCCTAACAGTTTCCCATCTTCAACGCGTAGACTGAGTGCCTATTTTCATCAACCAGAAACTGATTCTGGTACTCAATCTGCACAAAATCATGAAAGGGATTTTGTATATGAAAAATTGAAAATGCAGCCGCTTTCATTAAAGCAGATCCGCGCAATATTAACAATATCAAGTAAAAAATAATGGATTCCAGTAATTCAATTATCTGATGCACCGATGTAACGAGTTCGGGACCGCTCCCAACGGTTACATTTTATTATTGTGCAAGTTAAACAACTGCATTAATTTTATATGCGATACAGAAAACATAATATTATAAGCTATATTAAAAATAGATATTAAAAATAGATGAAAATGAATCCCTATTTCCCTTGGTCATCATCACGCGTGAACAGCTGGACCGATTTCGCTAATTCTTTGTTTGTTGTGTTTGTTACCGTCCAGAGAATGTTCTTATGAAAAAAAAACAGCTAGTTAATTATACAGTTAAAAAATGGTTTAATCCAGACTAATTCTCAAATTCACACATTGATTGCAGAACAGATCGAAAACAGGTCGATAGGGCCGAAAAGTACTAGAATGAAGACTGCGTGTCAGAAGAAGCAGCGTTGGAAGGCCTTACAGCAGGTGGACTTATGAACTGGTGAGAGTCGCGGGTAGCTGATGGATGCCAGACACACAGGATCGGTATACAAGGCCTATGTCTAGCTGTACACGTCTTTTGTCTAACATGATGATTATAATTCTCAAATTATACTGAATTGGGTATTACTTGTTTTCTATTAAGCTAGAAAACAAGAAAATGAGCTTTAAAAAGTGTCATTCCCTGCTAATGTCTGAGTTTCCGATCCTGGCTACTGATCCAGAGCGGGAAGTATCAACATAGATCCCGATCGCCTAGGGACCACATTCGGTAAGGCCGCCCGCACTCAGTCAATCTCGAACGTGATGCACGATCGAAACCTCACCATTCACCATGTGCAAACCAGTGGCTCTGGTCAATGAATTCAGAGTTTAGTCATGTTGCGTTTGTTCGAAAGAGTCACCGCTGCCCCAGGGTGACCATTGCCTTCCAAAGAAAGATTGAAAGACTCAAACATTTATTTCAATGAAGCCATTTACAGGCACTTTTGAATAGTCAAGGTCGGTCGGTCCAAAAAGATGAAGCTATTTGCACGTTCCAAAGCATAGATCTCTATGGAGAAGAACGTGCAAGAAACTCCACGGACACTCTTTTAAAAATCATTAATTGTTACAAAGTTTAGTTGATATCGCGTTGAAATTATACATACATGTGAGAACGATGTGACGAGCATGATAAAATTGATTTTATACTATTTTTATGTACTTTACTTTATTTTTATACTTTGTATTTGAATAGTTATCAATCGCATTTAATTCTCCGTATTGCACCTACCACTATTCTCTGCATCACCCAAAGGTTGACTGGTAGAGAATGCCTATGGCATTAAGTCCGCCTCTGTACTTTTGTTTGTGCTGAAAGTGTTAAATAAATAAAATAAATAAATAAATAAAAACGTCCGGAATAAAAAAGGAACAATTCAAAGAAATAATTAAAATAAACTATGGCAGCTAAGAAATGACCAGTCCCAACCGACGGCGCCATGACATGCGCCAGGCCCATTCGTCTCATTCTTTCAGAACGCAAAGGGCATTAGGAGAAACACGAATAGGTTTTAATCAGTAAGAGTCGACAGTATCTTCCGCACCCAGAGCGGTAGGCGTCATACAAATACAAATAACAAATCCTTAATTTCAAATAGACCAGTTTACAGGCACTTTTGAATAGTCAAGGTCTGTCAGTAAAATAGATGAAGCTTATTCTGCCGCGCTAGCGACAAGAGCAGCAAGTTGTTCTGCAACAAAAGACACTCACCGACCCTATCTCCAGCGTGGCAGTTGCACGTTCCAAAGAGTAGATCCTATGGAGAAGAACGTGCAAGAAACTCCATGCAAGAAACTCATTTGACGATTTCCCATCTAGGTATACTTCCATACTAATATTATAAAGCAGAAGAGTTTGTTTGTTTGGTTGAACGCGCTAAACCAGTTTACAGGCACTTTTGAATAGTCAAGGTCTGTCAGTAAAATAGATGAAACTTATTCTGCTGCGCTAGCGACAAGAGCAGCAAGTTGTTCTGCAACAAAAGACACTCACCGACCCTATCTCCAGCGTGGCAGTTGCACGTTCCAAAGAGTAGATCCTATGGAGAAGAACGTGCAAGAAACTCCATGCAAGAAACTCATTTGACGATTTCCCATCTATACTTCTATACTAATATTATAAAGCAGAAGAGTTTGTTTGTTTGGTTGAACGCGCTAATCTCAGGAACAACGGGTCCGATTTGAAAAATTATTTCGGTGGTAAATAGCCCATTTATCGCGGAAGGCTATCATCACGCTTAGACAAATAGGAGTGGAGCATTAATGGAAAATGTGATGCAGACGAAGTTGCGCGGGTCAGCTAGTAAATAAATAGAAAAATTGGCATGATGCTATTTCTGCTTTCCCCTTTTCAAAATGTAGGTGTGAAGTTATCTAATACCTATGTACATTAATGTGTACCTAACTGGTATGTAGTGTGTATTCAGATGCGGTTGCACCTGGTCAGACTGAAAGCCAACCTCAATGTGCTTGGAGCATGAGGATTATGTGTGGCGGCGAACTTGTGGTGGATAGCATACGTATGCAGGTGGTTAGTTAAAGTGTTGGTTTTATGAAGTAGGGACCTTCGACCACATCATCGGTTACCATCAGGTGAGATAGTGGTCAAACGCGTGCCTATCAATAGTAAAAAGAATATATATTTTGATTGAGAAAGTTATTTGTATGGGAGCCCTTTAATTTTTAAGTGAGTTTAATTTTATTACTTGTTTTATTTAAATGGTGCCAATAGAAATACATGCTCTATGAAAATTTCAACCGTTTACCCATTACAGTTTTTGAGATACAGCCCGCTGACTGGCAGACGGACGGACAGCTGTGGCTTGGTAATAGGGTTACATTGGCTACCCTACTGGTACGGAACTCTAATTATTGTCAAAGACAGAGGTGGTTATTGAAAACGAAGAAGAGCACATTCAAAACTTTTCGCCCCAGGATATTAAAAGGATTCACGCAAACAGCGCCAAAGGTAATCATAGAAGTACAAAGGAACAATTTGTTCCAAATAAACTTACTCAAACATAAATAATATAACTCAAACAATTAAAAAAAGTTGCTATGATAACAAAGAACGTCAAACAAGGCTGTATGTTAACGGTGGCAATGTTGAATCGATTTAAAAAGTTAACGCTGTGCCTCACCCATCTGCGGGTGGGAAGTTATCTAATAAAAATATATTTCCCGCGACAATCCCGGGATTCCTGCTCATTCCGGGGCCCGGGATTTGATGCCTCTTAGCTGGCTGCTTTAATTTTTTGCTCAATTTTTATGTAATTTTCGAAAGTGGGTATTTACTTTCATCATAAAGGATGTCGCAGAGAATGGGTTGTCTGGATTTGAATTTGTTTGTCTGGGATTTAAAAGGCTACGGTTTTCGATTGACTTTTGGAACGAGGACCGTAAATTCGTGGATGTATGGCCAATTTCTTTATGCCAGATCTTTTCAGCTCGTGGTGTGGCACCTGTTTATTTTTAAGCTCCTACCTCAGCCCTGAGGCTTGGAGCATGAGGATTGTGTGTGGTGGCGAACCTGTGGTGGATATCATTCAAACGTATGCAGGTGGAAAATGCTAGTAGAACTGTTAGTTTTTTGAAGTAGTTATCTTCGACTGCATCATTGCTTACCATCAGGTGAGACAGTGGTCAAACGCGTGCCTATCTATACTAGAAAGCTGAAGAGTTTATTTGTTTGCTTGAACGCGCTAATCTCAGGAACTACTGGTCCGATTTGAAAAATTCTTTCAGTGTTAGATAGCCTATTTATCGAGAAAGGCTATATAGGCTATATGTCATCACGCTAAGACCAATAGGAGCGGAGCAGTAATTAAAAATGTGACGCAGAAAACGTTGCACGGGACAGCTAGTCAATAGTATAAAGGAAATATAATTATCATTATATAGCCTGAATTTTCAATAGTCAGATAACTGTTGGCCAAAGTTGTATTTTTAGTGTAGGTTATTGTTAAGGGTAGCGTGGCGAAGATGAGAAACGTTATCAATAGTTTGAAATGTCGATTGTCGCATTGGATAATATATTTAAAAAAAAAATATACTTTGCCCCACACTAGGAATTTCTCCTGTATCGTGGGTGCGTTTACAAGCATACAAAGTCACATATACAAACAGCCAGACCCGGAACAACTATCTGTAGGCCATACAAATATTTGTTCCGTGCGGGAATCGAACCCACAACACGCGACGCAGCAGCCAATCGCTCAACCACTGCGCCAACCGTGCCGTCAATATAGTGGCACTTTGTCTAGCAACACTCCAAAGGTAATTTTAGGTGTGCTTGCTATCTCAGCCGCTGCTACAGAAGAAGACGCCCCGGGCGTCGTCGGGAGTCGCAGGGCGATTCACGGCCACCGTATAGGCGCGGGCCTGCGGATGGCGAGCATTGGGTAGCTCGCTATTCAATCAGAACCAGGCCCGTGTCGACGGCGCGTTGTGTTCCACGTGCGCCTCAAAGATTTGTCAGCGTAGTAGACGGGGCCCGCTATGGTCAGTGCCTGCCGGGGTTTCGGAATTTATTCGAAAGAGTCACCGCGGTCCTGGAACGCAAAGGGCACTAGGAGGAACACGGATGGGTTTCAGTAAGAGTCTGACCCTCCCCTCTGCTCCGCTCAAAGCGGGAGGAGTCATTTGATGATTTCCCATTCTTAAAAAAGGTATGCTTGCTATTTAGGCTGATTTTATACCAGTACCTAATATGCGCGAGGAAATAGGATCGAGCTAATAGGCTAGGTAAATGAAGCGATTCTATTTGTTTTTAACAAACACATCCCTCGCTACTCATCCTCGCACATCTTTGGTGATGTGTTATGCAACGTTGCTATGTATGCGTTTGATATCCACCAATCATATTCATTGGTCCACATAGCATAGCACTGGTGGACACTGATTCAACCAAGCTACGTTTTTTATATGGAAGGAAGCGTTCTGTGGAAGCGAGCTATGGATGCGAGCTATGGATGCGTGCTATAGATGCCAGCTATGGATCGCCACGAGTGGTGGACCTATGTGCAGAGAAATTCTTGCCTTCCCTATAGTCAAAACGTCACATAGCTCGAGCTGCGCATCTTCCTTGCATAGCTACCTTGCGGCGCGGCGGCGTATTTTCATGGCGCATCTTACTCGCCCCGCTACATCGCTAAGCTTCGGTGGAAACGGATAGTTTCGTAGCTTAGCTTTCAGAGTATCGCAGCATAGATGCATGAAACAACTTTGGTGGAAAGGCACCCTTAAGCTATAAAACCCAGCATTTTTTATATGTGCTCTTAAACTAGACGCTATTGCAAATGTTTTATACTTAAGTTAAAACATCGACTTTAGATTCTAGAGACAATTTTAAAGCTAAGATCAGGCGACAAGCCCTAGACGTGCATAATATGAATACTTTAAGAGGGACGCGCCTCAAATGCTTTCAGCTCTCACAGCCTTGTACGTGAATTAGTTTTCAACAAAAGTGTAACATTATACGCTCATACAAAGTCATGTTATGTTGTTTCTGACGGAGGTAGCGTCAGCATACGTTTTCATTGTCTGCCAAACTGCGCGCGAATAAGTGCCGCTTTACTGCGGGTGGCTAAAATGATGCATGGCTGCAATGGCAACGATCGGAATAAAGTTTATTTATTTATTTATTTATTATTTATTATATGCTTTAAAGTTAACAGTTTTATTTTGTTGGTTGTGTATTGAAGGGTTTATAGGAAAATTTAACACATTTTTGAGGGTAACAAACAGTCTTTAGCAGGTCAGTGGAACATCCTTTAATGACGGTTTAATAATGGTGCCAGTGAAATATAGAAAATTTGCTGTTTTCTTGTCAAGGTATACGTGTTCATCTCATATGTTAGCCTCATCAATCTGTGATCACAGGAAGGAATTATGAAAAAAAAAATTGCGACAAGTAAGATACATACCATAAAAAAGATAAAAAAATACTGAAGAAGAGAATTACAGTGTTTATTTATCAATCCATGGAATAAAGTAGTATTACTTTTATTTTTACGTTTGAATTTTAAAATTATGTTTATCAACCAAATCAAACACGCACGGCACATAGAAATAACAATAAATGGGCTGGTATGGCAGTAAGGTATAGGGACTCCACATACCCTAGCAACAGAGTTTCTAAACCGCTTCAAGGGCTTCTGACATAGCCAAAGGCTAACTTTGTGTCTCACGATATAAATTATGTCCGTCTAATGATTGATAGATCATAAATTATATAATTAATTCCAAAGCAAGATTCACCAAATATTAATCCGCAACAACAACCAAACACAAAAACATAGCAGCATCTTAGGTCCCCACAGCTAACTCGACAACTCATTTTAATAGCTCAACGAGAGGATCCTCTAATTGATAGATGTGCTCCTCCAAATTATTGAGTCTACTCCCCTGGGCGCGTGTAATTTGTGCTAAATAGTTCCCGACGTGTCTGTTAAATGTAGGTGTTTCTAAAAGAGGGATCTTTACTTCATGTATGGGAGTTCGGCTGATTAATTACTTAAGGAGAATTTTCTGAGGGGGATGGGAATTCGTCGTGGTGATGGAAACATTGAAAGTGTGCATGTTCTTAAGGTGAATTAAGAATCTCTACTAATATTATAAATGCGAAAGTAACTCTGTGTGTCGTTTCTTCATGCCTAAACCACTGAACCGATAAAATTTAGCAGAAAGATAGTATGTGACCAGAGAAAGGACATGGGATAGTTTTAATTTCGGAATTCCCATGGGAACGGGATCTATGCGGGTAAATAGGTTATGTTCCCTTGGGATCATGTTGGCGAGGCCGCTGGCACACGCTAGTGTGAAATAAATGTTTAGGTGATCAATTGGTATGAGTTGTAAGCTGATGGATTTCCAAATAACAAACTAATCCAAATTATACTCCATGATGTGAACACAACTATAAAATAATTATCCAATTTAGATCAGTCGTTACGAAGTTATGCGAGTAGATACGTTTCGGCGATTCATTTGTATTTATATAGATAGATAGAAATATTAAATTCACAAGCCATTTCCACCTACTCCGACTAACTGCCATAAGAAGCTTACAACATTCAAATGCTAGTCGCACCGGTCTCTGATAAGCGCCCATAAAGGTAAAGCGTATGACTGCTCAAATTCAAGGAACCAGGTTTAATTAGAGTAACTCCGCACAGAGTGGAAGACACACCATTCCCTTTATGACGAGCAGCACTGTTGTCTGCAACTTACTCGTAGAATATTCATAGAACCAGTAGCGGCTTTAAGGCCGGGTGACACGGGTGGTCGCCCGGGGCGTCGGCAACTAGAGGGCGCCAGGTCATACAGGGCGCTGCACGTTATTTCAGTAAAAAAATATTACTTAAAAAAAAACTACAGACTAGATCTCGCTCAAACCAATTTTCGGTGTAAATCATATATTTTTTTTTAGTTTTGTTGTTCTCTTATTTTAGATGTTAAAGGGGGGGGGCGACACATTTTATCTCTTTGGAAGTGTCTCTCGCGCTAACTATTCAATTTAGAAAAAAATAAGATGAGGAACCTCATTTTTGAAGACCTAACCATAGATACCCCACACATATGGGTTTGATGTTTTTTTTTGTTTTTCAGTTTCAGTTCTAAGTATGGGGACTACCCCCAAAAACTATTGTTTTTTTTTTAAATTTTTGTGTGAAAATCTTAATTTGGTTCACAAAATTCATCTACTTACCAAGTTTCAACAGCATAGTTCTTATAGTTTTGGAAAAAAAAGTGACTGTGACATACGGACGGACAGGCAGTCATGACGAATCTATAAGGGTTCTGTTTTTTTGCCATTTGGCTACGGAACCCTAAAATACACGTCGACTTGAAAACCTCCGGATGGAAATGTTATAACTCGCCTAGGGCGCTTAGACAGTTAAGGCCGGCCCTGCATAGAACTTGGAGTTGACCGCATAGCTAGCACCTCTTGGCGTATTCATTTAAGTAACAATGTCTTAGAGTTAGACTTTGATCATCTACGGCGACCTAGATAGGAGATTCGGAGGATTAAATAGATTCCAGGCTGACGCGGACGTGATTTGAATATTTTGGACTGAAATTTTAGAATTTTTGGCTGGAATTTGAGTGGGTTGAGGTTGTAATAATTTAGTTGAAATACTGCAAATAGGTATTAGAAACTAAATACCATTTTTAAAAGAAAAAACTAACATGAAAACTGAAGATGCCATAGATTTTCAGGATTTCGATCATAAACTGACTTAGTTTTGAGGCAAATGAAACTAAATTTTTGACCATAATTTGACATAGACCAGCACAAAATATATGCAGAAAATCAGTTTTGTTTCTGTTATGTAGTGAAGAAGAGGGATGAAACGCATTTAACTAAAAGAGTAATGAACATAAATGTAGATAGATGGAGAGGGATAGGAAGGCCAAAGTAAAAATAGATGGATTGTGTGAGGAGCGATATGAAAAAAATTAAGTTAGTGATAGTTTGACGGCTGATAGGGCAGAGTGGAAGAAAGAAACGTGTTGCGTCGACCCCAAGTAACATGGGATAAGGGCAGGAAGATGATAAGTACGGAGTTTCAAAGACCTAAGTCTTGAATAGATACGAAATACCACTTTGCTGCATTGCTGGATGAAGTTCTAATAAACATCGGTCATGTCCTTCTGTCATGTCACTCTTTATAGAATCTGTTACTTAAAAAAGAAATGATATCTCCACCCTTACATAACACACATGATAATCGTTTGAAAAGATATTACAATAGTTTTGAAAACATAAGAGTTCTTTTAATATTCCAATTTTTCACCCAAAAGTGACCCAATACTCAAAATTGATTACATGTTTGAGGGTCCCAGAAGTTCACATGTGTACAGACGCCAGCACAATCAAGCTACAGCAATCTGTCAAATTTCTTTAATAGGTTTTCAACTTTATTCACTGAAGCATTCGGTTCAAGGTTGATTGAGAAAATTTGACAGTTTCGGATACCTTGATTTGTTGACGACTGTACTTAAAAACTGCCACTTCTCGTATCTGTACTAATATTATAAAGCTGAAGAGTTTGTTTGTTCGCCTGCACGCGCTTATCTCAGGAACTATTGGTCCGATTAAAAAATTCTTTCAGCGGTAGATAGCCCATTTATCGAGGAAGGCTATAATTGTTAAGACGAAGGAAATATGATGCAGACGAAATTGCGCGGGTCAGCTAGTTCCGTTAATAAAGCCACACCATATTACAAGTAGACATGACACTATCAGTATCCACGATAATACAAAAATATCCAACTCAATATTTCTGGCAATCATTATAACTTGTCAACTTAACTCATTTGTCAAAAACGTCAACACATTGATGATTGTTTTCACCTCGGCTTGCGTTATTAAAGATCGATCGACTAATGCAGTAAAAATTGCCCCCATTAGTAATAATATACGTTTGTTATTTTTGATGTTTTACTGAAGTTTGTTGGACTGTGTGTGCGTAGCTTAATGATGGAGTAGCGAGTGAAAAGGCGAAGTAAATAAACATGGAATGGTTGATAAACTTAAATGACTTCTAAGTTCATCCTCATAGTATTTTAAATCGCTACTAGTTATTTAAAAAAAAAAACCGGCCAAGTGCGAGTCGGACTCGTGCAACGAGGGTTCCGTACAAAACAATAGGTATTATATTATAAGCAGACAGACAGACATGACGAATCTATAAGGGTTCCGTTTTTGCCATTTGGCTACGGAACCCTAAAAATGAAAGAATTGATTTTAAGTGAAACTTCACACATGCATGGGCGCCAAGAGGGAGATGCAAGGGGCATTTGCACCCCCTGGCATCAATAAAAGAGGAAAAAAAAATTACAACAAAATAATTTATTAGCGGACCCGTGCCCATTTCGTTGAGCGGTATTTTTCGGGTTAATATGACACTCACAAATAACGATTTCTATTGAATTAAAAAATACTCAAAATCGTTTCGTAAATCCAGAGGTCCCTGCAACCTCACAAACTATACCTCTTTATAACATTTATAGGTTTAGATTTATTTATCGTTATTCTTAATCGCACGTACTTCTAGAGTCGAAGCTCGAAGTACATTTTCGCTGATTTGTTAAAATGCACATTGGAATACTCCTATAAATGTTATATCTGCTTAAACCATCATTTATCATTAATACAATTAATGCGCAAGTTTATCTTCAATCCTAATTAATATACAGGGTTATTTGTAAAACACCGGCAACCTCTCAGGACTATGTTATTAACATCATAACCAACAACTTTTGTTCTATGACTATTAAAAAATCATCATAGGTACTCTAGTTCATCAGGATTTCATACAAACATAAAAAATATTTAAATTGAACACTTTAAATGTTACGAAGTTTATGCGAAGCATGATTCCTGATGAAGTAATATATGATGATTTTAAAAAGTCGTAGAACAAAAGTTGTTATTGTTTACGCCAGATAAACGTGGAATAAAGTACATTGACCCACATACATTTATTGACTTTCTTAAGATCAAAATCAGAAATAATGACATAAAGCTGTCCTGAATCGATTTCTATCGTGATCCTTTACGTTCTCTAGTAATGAAAAACAGTTTTTTTTTTTAGTTCTTAATTTATTGTTCTAGTATCTACGAAGAGATATTAGGGAATGATCAATGTACTTTATTCCACGTTTATCTGGCGTAAACTATAGTAACTTAGTCCTGAGAGGTTGCCGGTGTTTTACAAATTAATAACCCTGTATAAAATTCTTTCGTTACTGAGTCAGTGGCTAACAGATAATGTAAAGCCGAAACAACTGGTCGAAAGTTGAAATTTAGCACGTATAAGGTTCCTTGAGGAGTGAAAGGGAGGGAGCACTAAGAGGATTTCCTGAAATTCAATACTCAATACTCAATAATTTATTGCATTCCATAAGTATTACGAAGATGGTTTAAAGTGGTAGTCGCGGGATTATTCGCAAGTCGCGGGATTATTCGCAAGAGACACCGTGGCTCCGGAACACAAAGGGCAATGAAGGAACATGGATGGGTTTTAGTCAGTAGAAGTCTGACACTCCCTCCCGCTACACCCAGAGCGGGAGGAGTCATTGGATGATTTCCCATCCCTAAAAAAAAAAAAAAGAAAAGTGGTTAAAGAACAAATATGGACCCTGTCGGGCACTGCAAATTATAGGAGAGAGGAAGAGTGCTAAATAGTATGTCAAGGTATGAAATAGTATCAAAAATTATTAAAAAAATTTGTTAAATTGGATGTATAATTATGTATATATTTATTAGGTCTGTGTTTATTGGTATAGTATATTTATTGAATAGGAATAGTAAATAAGAATTATTGTAAAAATTGTTTGAATTATTATATGTAGGTATTTATATTTGGTTTTAAAAAGTACCTATGTAAGTATTTCAGGTTTTATTAGGTATATCTGTTTTATCATGTTTGGTGAACAAGTTAATTCTTACAGGAACGGAAAAAAAACGGGATATCCGCGTTCAAATCTGCGGGCACAAGCCGTTACTCCATGGAGTCCATACTTGGAAAACGAAGAAAGTATGTGACATGTCCTAGGATCCACATTTCTTGGGACATAAAATTTCTGTAGTCTGAGCAGGCTGTCAATTACCAAGTGGCATATATGGCAATCGTGATTTCAATCGATACTTCAAAGGAAAGCAGAGTCTGGGGTAAAAAAAAAGTTAGCTTTTTACCTGCAGTAGGCATCTTCAGTACGGATAGCATCTGCCTTTCTCAACCATTAGACATTATAAAGTCCAAAGAGATAATTAAATATATGATTTTGAAAAAGTGCTAATGTAGGTAACGTTTATTTGAATTTAATGGACATATTCCAAAAAAAAGAGAAAATTCCGTAGATTTCGAGAAAAATGGTGGTGGTGGTGGTTGGCTACCAGACAGGTGGAGTTTAATACCAGTGGTGAATTGCTGCGATAGTCTTGTCTGACCATCACAACCCATTTTTTGGGTATCACCATACCCTTGGTAAGACTGGCCATCAGATTTTCAGGCTCCTGACTACTCATAACAACTGTCTATTCTTAAAAGGATAGAGTTAATTAACAGAGCGCCAATTCTACAAATGTCATTCGCAAAATATAAAAAAAAGCCATAATTTTCATAGATTTTTGACAGATTGCGATTGAGATGCGAATGTGAAAATTAATAGAATTGGCACTCAGCTTAACCTTCTATTAAGAATCATAGACACTTTAAAAAAACTTTACTTTTTTATATTCTTCTCCGAAACCATAATTGATACCCATATCGTGAGAATACAAAATAATTGGTCCGTCATACTTCGGACATATTGCATTTATAATGATATCACTTTCAGTCCTCAAGGATGGGAAATCATCAAATGACTCCTTCCGCTCTGGGCAGAAGAAGGCTCTGGGAAGGGAGTGTCAGACTCTTACTGACTAAAACCCATCCGTGCGCCACCTAATGCCCTTTGTGTTCCAGGGCTACGGTGACTCTTTTAGCCTTGCATTGTCATCCAAATCGAACTTGTACGCAAAATTTCATCTCAATCGGCTTTAAAGGAAATTCATTTCGAAGTATATGTTTTCCTTTTGCATGTGTGACAAAATCATTGCGAAACGTACCCACACATGTGTCTATGTATGTAACAATGTTCCCGAAAGGTTCCTCATATTGCTTTTATGTATAATTTATGACGCAGTCGTCAGTAGGGAGCTGGCCCACTGCAGCTTCATTTAAACAGGGTTAAGATTCCGAAATAATAGCGATACAATATGAAACGGTTGTGACTTTGATTTAGATACGTTTTTGTGTGATCGATTTTAGTAGAATTAAACGACTTTTTGTTTACATTTTCATTAGGTACTCAACTGTAAATGCTGAACCGTATCTCATGGTCTGCTTTTTGTTTACAAAATTATTTTTATTAATTACCAAATTTGTCTAAGCACTTTAGGTTTTTGAAACCGTCCTCGGTATGTCCCCGTGGCATCTTGTATCGTAAGACCACATTTTGGGAAGGAAACCTGGCAGTCAGAGACGGCCGAGCTGGAACAAGGGTTTTGAGCAAATGATTGCCGAGGAAACCAGGGGCGTCCAGAACCGAGTTGGGTCGACGATAACACACAGAACCAAGACCTATTTTAGAAAGGAAAGAACACCCCTGTAGGACTTGGCTAATATGATACAAACCAACAGGACCAACCCCACTGTTATATTTGAGAACTTTCCTATACATATTACCTATGCTTCTAATTTATACCTGCTCAATACTATGAAACTCACAAAACCGATATAATGCACCTACTTACTGCTAAACATTTCTCCTTTCATAATGCCGTGGTTGGTGAAGCACTCAGGAAATAAGTAAACTTTTTGTTGCCTTGCGGAAAAAACGACTTTGGTTACTTTAATGTGAAGTGGTATTGCACAGGTAAGATTTAATAGCTTTTAAAGTTCTTTAACATGTGAAATTAAAGAACAAAACGTGCAGTGCTGAAACCAAGTAATCTGGGAACAGCAATGATTGTGTAGAAATTACATATACATACTTCGCACGACTTATAAACTCATCACCGGCCTAGAATTTTCCCAACTATGTAAGGGTCGGTTTCCAAACTACTAACGTGGAGCGTCTGCCTAGCAAAACACTGGCATCCAGCTGAATCCGGCTTGACTGGAAGCCGACCTCAATATAGTTGGGAAAAGGCTTGGCAGATGGTAACTGCCTTGCTGACCTCTAAAGCCCAGTTACTGGGTAAGGTTACACGGAAGTTGGCAAGACTGGTGTCAAATATTCTGGCTTCTGACAATTTGTAACGACTGCTAAAGATCTACAAATGACAGTCGAGATCATCGGCTTAACGGGTTTTCCGAAACACGTAGGGATATTAGTTAAGGTGGTCACACATCCACAAATCGACCTCGGTAAGCGTTGTTCAACATTGAAAATCGATCAGTGAGGCTGTTATTATACTGCCACTTTAAAAAAAGCCACTTTTATAACAGTCACCTTTACATCAATATTGTCACTAAGAAAAGTTCATCATTATCACCCGAAAGACGTCTACTGTTGGAAATTGTCACCACAACCACCAGTCTTGTGCGTTTCGCATCCCTCGTCTACTTGCGAGCCGCGCGACCCTAGTTCATCGGTCCACCTTGTGGAAGAAAAAAATAAAGGCGCGCCGTCCGTCCGTCTAGTGACGACAGGCCGTGTCGACGGCGCGTTAGTGTTCCACGCGCGCCTCAAAGAGAGTCAGCACACAGAGGGGCCCGAAAGGGCCGACGCCTGCCGGAGTCGCGGGATTATTCGCAAGAGTCACCGTGGCTCCGGAACACAAAGGGCAATGAAGGAACATGGATGGGTTTTAGTCAGTAGAAGTCTGACACTCCCTCCCGCTACACCCAGAGCGGGAGGAGTCATTGGATGATTTCCCATCCCTAAAAAAAAAAGGTATTATTTACTCAAGATTTTCTAGGTAAAACCAATTAGTGGGTCAAAAGGGTACTTTCTTACAAATCATTATATTCAGTGTACTCTGAGATAATTATCTTCTTTCTATGAACGAAGTATTACAGATTCTAGGAAAGGTTCATATTGGATGAGATGGTTTACAGAGTACTCCAATTGTTTGCAATGAAAGGGTTCGCGGACATTGTAGGAAGTATAATTTGAAAAAAAAAATTGAAGCATTATAGTATTAGCATTGTAGTATTATTTGATGTATATGTTAAGGATGCCGAAGAATAACCCAATCAAGACGTTTCTTAGGAAAGGATAATGGGGAATTTACCTACATATTTGAGTATACTTATTCAATACCAGCAACTAACTATTTGCGATGATCTATATTGAAAAGATTAATAAAATCAATTGTGTTGTTCATTCTTTCTTAATGTGTTTTCTCCATTTATATTAATTTAGTATGTACCACTGTAAACTATTGTGAGTGTCATTCAATTTTCAATTAGTTTCGCAAATAAAATTAATTAAAGCTTAGTTTGAACGAATAACGATAAAACCTTAAGATGATCACACGGCTGACATCATATCTTTTAAGAACCATAATGCGACTTGAGACTTGAAGGATGGGACTTCCATTTTCAAAGATCAAACAACAAGATCCATAGACGATAATACCTTATAAGCAATGCTTTGTAACCAAACTAGTAACCTCACTATTATTCACTCATAGAGTTGCCCCAACTTGATTAAATCCTTTGTCGTGTTTTACGGGACCTACATTTTGGTGGCTTGGAGCTCTAAAACCTAAAGCATTTTCAAGATTGGCCTTAGGAGCTCCAAACGTATGAGCTGGTTATGGTAAATCGATGGGACTGTGTAAGTGGCTAAGCAGATTATGCGTAATCGAATGTCGAACTCGCTCAAAGGACATTATTGAGGTGATTCATGCAGAACGGAATAATTGACGCAACATTGCACTTCAGAACACGAATACGCATCTTCAAATTCAATTTTGATGTTTACAGAAATTATTCGTAGGATTTTTTTTCTTCTCTGATTGTTCAGGTGAAGGTAATTTGGTTAGTTAATTATATACTTACAAGATAGTTCACAAAATTTACTTTAGTGCAATAATCACCCGCTTTGCCATGACATTTTCAGTCTTACATCCAACATTTGAAAAGAGCTTATAAGGCTAAAAGACTGAGGCGAACTAATTACAGCCGCACGGTTCGATATTCGAGGTTAAATGAGGTTTGCCGAAGTCGGTCTGTGGATGGGTGACCAGCACTTTTCCAGTGTCGGTTAGTAGTGGATGGTCGTGCCTCAGAAAGCGTGTTAAGCTGTCGTTTGAAAATTTTTGACGGTTGTTACCAATATTCAGAAGCCAGAAATTCTGACACCAGTCTTCCCAAGGGGATCATTATATTGTGTTATCCAGATTCTATACTAAAGAGGTCAAATAACTAAAGTCAGCTGCAGTCGATAAGACTGGAAGTTGATTCCCAAATATAGTTGGAAAAAGGTTAAGCATCTGCCTAACCTTATCCCAATGATTTAAGTCTCAGGCAAGTTGCAGGGCGATCCCCGGCTACCTTAGGCGCGGGCCTGCGGACGATGAGCGTCGGGCCTGCGGACGATGAGCGTTGGGCCTGCGGACGATGAGCGTCGGGCCTGCGGACGATGAGCGTCGGGCCTGCGGACGATGAGCGTCGGGCCTGCGGACGATGAGCGTCGGGCCTGCGGACGATGAGCGTCGGGCCTGCGGACGATGAGCGTTGGGTGGCTGTTCGACTACAACCCAGCACAGTCCAGGTCGACGGCACGTAGTGTTCCACGCGCGCCTCAAAGAGACGTCAGCAGTGACGAGCAGCGAGAAGACGAGGCCAGTGCCTGCCAGCAATCACCGCGGCCCTAGAATTTAAAGGGCAGTAGGTGGAACACGGATGGGTTTTAGTCAGTATGAGTCGGGCATTCCTTTCCGCTGCACCCAGAGCGGGAGGAGTCATTTGATGATTTCCGAAAAAAGGCAAGCAAGTACAATATCGTATTAGTTTTTCTTTGACTTACATATGTGCAAGTTTTTCTACAGTAGCCTCTCTATTCTTCAAATAAATTGATCAATATAGTCGGCAAGTCAAGGTGTAAGTTGATAAATGTTAAAATTAATTGTATAATTTGTTCGATCCATCTGCTTTGGTCTCTGGAGTATTCGCGGCGCTAACTTCACAGTTCCAAGTCAGGCTACACTAAGACTGGGGTCTGAGTGAATAGGCGTTAGCGATTTGTGAAAGTCTATGGTTATTGATAGTTGAAAATTGACTTGAAACCATCTGTACTGTAATGCTTGACTCTTACGTTCTTTAACTGGTTGCATAAATAAATAAAACTGGTCGTCTATCGTATCAATCGTAGATTGTGTTGTGGTGGTAATTCTAAATTAAAATTTACGAGTAGGTACGTTATGTTTTTTAATGAGTCTAACTTGTATTGCTGGGTTAGTGCTGATTCCTGCCGTTCTTGTTTCATCCTCGATTGCCCCTTAAATTATTTTTTTAAACTAACAAAATCTGTGATTTGATCGGTGATAGTTCCAAGTAAAATCTTGATTTAATTTGCTAAAACGCGATTATAAAACAGATACATTTTCGGGGGGAACAAAAATGGCGGGAATCAGCACTAACCCGCAAAGGAATGCAACAATCAATGTAAAAAATATCAATACTAAAATCTAAAGAGTTAAAACGGCAAAGATTTAATATAATCTAATCTGATGTATAAATCTGGTTTTGATGAATTGATATTAATAGGTTTTAATATCAAAAGCTAGTAAATAATGTTTAGTACTGGACAGGTTTCTTTGAAAAATATATTTTATAGTTAAGTCCAGATTTACTAACTCAACATTTAATATATCAATCTAAAGACGTTTAACAGCTGGTAATGAACGAGCTTTAGCAATCGTCAAGATGCAAATACCATTAAGCCTTACGGAAGTCAACAATTTTAATCACTTATTAGTTTCAAACAAAAAAAAATTTGTTTGTGTCTTCCAAACGATCGTAAACCGTTCGTTTTTACGACCTACACTTCATCTCTTTCTAACATATTCGATTAAACAGGGGTTGGTCTACTATCTTGATTATTCAAGTGTTGGTACAGCAATTAAATAAAGTTCGACTATTACTTCTGCTTGTATTATTAATTCTAGACACGTTTTGACCCGATGCTTTTTAATTAATATGTCCCCGATAGCTTCTGAAAGTTTCACTATTTCTAAATAGAACACGTAGAGGTTGACAATTAGGGATATGTGATTTTGTATTCTGGGCTTGTTTGGTCTATAACGTTATCAAGGTCAATTCGTGTAATGGCGTTTGGAATAACACAATTTTATTACATACTAAGTATAATGTTTAATTAATCTCCTCACACCGAAACTACAGAAATGAGAAATAATTATTGAAAACAGGTATCTTCTCGAAACCTAACGATTATTTTGATTTTTTACTTACACTCATGGATAGGCAATTTCATTATGAACATTTTGGTAGAAATATTTTTGTCAAACGACCAAAATTAGATTTTATAAATATTTTATTCAACATTCTAAGCGTATCCGCTTAGAATGTTGAATAAAATATTTTATATGTTAATATTTATATATTAATGTATGAAAATATTTATAAATTAAATTAAAAAAATATTTTATAATAAATTAAATATTTATTATATTAAATTGTATCTCTTGCGCTGTTATTGAGGGAAAAAATGCTCAAGGTTATTTGGTCAGGGTACGACCTTAAAAGATCTCCATTTTCGATTTATGAACTGATCTCCACCATGTAAATAATCCATACATTTTCTTCATGACAGGCAGTGCAAGTTTCGTTTGCCCACCTTCCATTGGCGAGATCACCCCGCTACTATTCATCTATGACCATGACTTGTGTCGGCTACTATGCCAGACAAACTTTTAGATTCACTTTTATTTCCACCAACGCTTTTGCCATGGGCCGTACTTGTCACTTCAAATAATAAAGTGACAACAGCTCCACGGGTTTCTGTAGTAGCAGGACGTAATTGATCGCTCCAACCGATCACTTGAACCACAAACATCACAGTTGGTATTCGAGCTCCATCCGGGATCGATTCTACCCGCCACCGCCTTTTATTCCGATCCTTTGTACTTTTTCATCTCGCGGGGATTAACTAAACTTCAGCGGTCCACAGTTCGGTGCCGAGTCGACTTCTATCGATTTCTTATTAGTTTCCTCTTTTGTTTACTCGGCTTTAATTTTTTTTTTAATATAAATTTTTTCGGATGATTGTGGGTGGATTTATGAAGGATCGAGGAGGCGATAACTTTGTTGCTAGGTGCCGCGCGGAATTTGAATTGACTGGTTTTTTCTGTTTGAAGTGTAACAAACTTTGTTGGTCGGTATAAAAAGGTTGTAAAGTATAATCATACGTACAAATACCCACATAGTACCTTTGCTAAATGTTAGGGGTCGACCACATAGCATTTTGGTATGGTAGGCTCCAGATAAATTTGCAATAACGGTCATTGACCCACGTACATTTATTGATTTTCTTCAGAAAAAAAAAGACAAAGCTGTCCTGGATCGACAGCTATCGTGATCATTTCAAGTAATGACTAATGAGAAACAGTTCATAATTTAGTGTTCGGGTACCTACGAAGGGATAAGAAAAGTCAATGTACTTTATTGCAAGCTTATCTAGCGATTACTATAGCGCATTTATCAATACCATACGTTTTGGACTTAGATAATTTTTACGAGGCTTCCGGCGACTGGGACCGCAATTAACTAGGACCGCGGTCCCAGTCGCCGGATCCGTAAAAAATTAATATTTTTCTTCCGGCGACTGGGACCACTCATAAATGATAACCGAAATCAAAAAATGTACAGTCAAACGAAAAATTTTTAGATGCAATAATTGAAGAAAAATCCTTTTTAATTTGAAAATATCATTTATTGATATAAAAAAACAGCCTCTGACTACAGTTCTGTTATTTAAAACTTTCGTAATAAAAACATACATATAAATCGTGCTTATAATAATAATCAACAATTTTTAAACAATTAAGAATCAGAAAGTCATTATTTTTCACAAAATCATCCTTTAAGTGGTACCGTAAATATAATAAAAAAATAACATAAATCACGATAAAAATTACAAACGTAAGTACTATCTATTTATATCATAATTAGTTTAAAATGGCCGTTATGGCTTCACACAAAATCAGTCAAGTAAGTAATTATCACAAAATCAGCCTTAACTCTGTTAAAATTTATAAATTTAAAACATCCTTTGACCACTGTTCTGTTATTTATAATATACTTAACAAAAAGATTCACATAAATCATGCTTATAATAATTATCAACAATATTCAAACAATTAACAATCAGTAAGTAATTATTTATCACAAAATCAGTCTTTAAGTAGTACCGTAAATTAAAAAAAAATAACATAAATCACAACTAGTTTAAAATGACCGTCATGGCTTCACAGAATCAGTCAAATTATATAATAACTTAAAACCTAAATATAGATCAATATACCCATATCCGGAGTCAATGTTTATCGTAATCTCTCCAAAAAATGGCCAACACTTATTTTACAAATAAGTAAGTCATTGACAGAATTATATTTTTTTTTTCATCTTTTCAATCGAAGAATCCTCTTCGATATTTGGATACCGTTAGGATTTTTTAATGCTCCAGAATAGTATTTCATATCTTTTATGAGTCCTTCCAGCAACTGGGCAATGTTTGGCTTTGGTTTGATGTACTTTCTAATGTGGCTATTCCATTGCTCGACAGCATTATTTGTTTTGTTTAATTCCCCATGAGTAGTAAATGTACCTGCGAGTGTTGAATTTTCTAGCCATGTTTGTACAAAGTAGTCATTAAAGTTTGTAATTTCTGCACTAATTGGCGACTCTTCCATGACATACAACCAGCCATCGTCGACCATATCTAGTGGGAGATGAGAAAGAGCCGAACATAGCTGAACATGATCTTTTCCTGGTTGAGTTTTGTCGACGCCCAATTCCTTCGCTTTACGCCACGAACTTTTTTTAAAGTGATAAAAGCAACCTACTATTTTCACACCAGGGAAAAAATGTTTGACCGCTTGTATTGATGAAACTTCGAAGTCCATGGTCATTACAGCCGGCTCCTATTCGGGTATCTGGCTTTTTATGAGTTCAAAAAGCAATATCTAATATGATCTAATATGACACTGTCTGATGCAAAACTTGACTTTCTTAAACTGATAAGCTTCTTGTTCGTGATTGGCCGAGCCAGTCATCGGGCGATGCAAAATTTCTCGTTTATAACAAAAGGGCTACCTGACCTTGAAATCGACAGGCAAAACGGACTCGAGTTAGAGAGTGATAGTATTATACAATGCTATGTATGCCCTTTGTGTGTGTTTTGCCTGCATGTGTGAATTATGTAAAAACGGGCTAGCTTAATCTATTACTAAGCGCATAAAATCATGTTTAGAACGAGTCAATGATATTCATATAAATAATTTAGATTTTTTTTCGTTTGACTGTACCGATTTTGGCTTGAATTATAGATTTTTTTAAGTTATCTATGAGTGGTCCCAGCCGCCGGAAGAAAAATATTTATTTTTTACGGATCCGGCGACTGGAACCGCGGTCCTATTTAATTGCGGTCCCAGTCGCCGGAAGCCTCATTTTTACGGCTGCCCTGTTCTAATCAATAAATAAATGAATATGAAAGACACTTCAAGGACCCAAGTGCAGTTAACAATTTGGATTTAACAATTCAGAAATAAACGAAAAATTCAAAAGCAATAACAACAGTAATAGATCCAGCATGATACCCCAAAACACTCTCAAGCATCGAAGACAGAATCCCGATAAATCCAGTAACCGTACAAAATGCAAATGCATCATAGAGGTCAGTCTTTGTATATCGAAATGTTACCATTACCGTATCCCCCGAGTAACAGGGACTGAACGAGGTTTTGTTATGCAGATGCTCGCAGATATCGACAGCGATCGCCGGACGACGCCAATTGAAGCCATTGTTGCCATGTGTAACGATGTAAATGATATTGTTGGCATTTTCGAGGAGGATCGGATTATCGAGTGCTGGGATTGTTAAATTGTTAGTGGTAGTGGTTATGAATAAAAATGTGAAGGAGTATTCGAGTGGGGTTGGCGAAGCTGTATTATATTCACAGATAAGAACCAGTGTGGCTGAAATTAGATATGCCGAATTTGGTTCTTCTGACAATCGAAGAGTGGTTCGAAGCTTAGAAATGAAAGCGGATAATGGTAAAGATTCCTAAATAACACTAATAACCTAAATTATCGATAAAGTATATTTTTAAAGATTTGCCGGACGGCACGATTTTCGATTAGAAATGACGTCAAAAGTCCCCACTTTTGAACTATGTATATTATTTTTATGTTTGTCAATTGTTATTCATTTTACAAACAAAAAAAATATTGTTCAATATTTTGTGATAAACAGAGGCAGGCGGATCAAATAGAGTATTCTTTTAAATAAGAAATAACATAGAAATTTTTTTTTACGAACACATTTTAATCCCAATATCTAATTCTAACCACAGAATGATGTTTTAAAAGACGACGTCCTAAATCATTACTTCAACGACCTGAATAAGAGCACTCACACTTCATTGTGTTATATTCGACTTCTATTCAATTTTATTTGAAATTTCTTTTACACGATATTGGACACTTCTATGATATTACATTGGACATTATATTGCACTAATTGTTAAATTTTGATTTTTTAATAATTTAGTTTTATTGCCGAGTCGAAAAATTGTATTGATGCTATGTACGCCTTTGTTTTCACGTGTATCAGACCACTTTGAAATAATATTTATACTTTTAATAATCTTATATGTTTGTGATGTGCCAGTACTCTTAATAAGTAAATGAAGATCATTTCAAACATCTAGACGTACTCAAACTGCCAGCTACATTGGAAATGTGCAGTGAAGCTAACTTACTGGCAGATATTATTGTGTTAAATTCGAATAGCTGTCGCAACTAACTTCAGGCTAGTCGCAGTAGTGCCGTCAAATGTAATGACTGGAGGGTGTTTGGGAGTTTTGGCCTAAATACTGCTGGAAGGATGCCCTCCTTCCAGCAGTATTTTCCAAGAAGGGACATCGAAAATAAAACAGATGTGAGAACTATAGCAAGAAGTAAAAAAGGTCCTGTTGCAAAGAACAATAATTTAGAAATTATATTTTGAGCGAACACACCTTTGTCATAGATTTAACCTTCGCTTAGGTGCCAGGGAGGCTACTCTCTAAGCCCGAAATCCGTAGTTTCGGGCTTAGTCGCGGGAATATTCTGCTCCGTATCACCTACGGACTTAGCATTAGTCTTGAACCCGAACTAAGAATGTTTGACAACACGATTTGACTTATCTGTTAATTCGTGATGTCATGAATTCTTAGTGTTTAAGTGCTAAGGAGCAAAATACGCCCGCAACTAAGCCCGAAATTACGGACTTGGGGCTTAGAGAGTAGCCTCCCAGAGGACAATACTCAGTAATCATGCATGCAACTAAACCTTATAGTGAAGTGTACCATATCCTGACAAAAGCTAAATTCCATTAGTAAAATGTACATTACTGGTAATGAATGAAATAGTTAACCATTTCATTTATTTATTTTCTGTTTAAAACACTTAATCTAATTACAGAAAGTAACACATAATAAAACAATGGGTGTTGAAATTAGACCAAAATATAAAGTGATGACTTTAAACCCTGTTACGCAAATGTCAAAAATATCATTTAATACGCTAGACATTTATCCGATGACATTTTACTCGCACATAAAGTCCATTTCTGTATAGGTCACGCCTGTGAATTGTATTGTTTAAAATTGATGATATAGTTCACAATATTTCACTATCTAAACTAAAGACCTGAAAAGGCAGGCTTTTAATGTGAATTACAAAATTAGTTTCATTTTTTATTTATTTGACGTTTTAGGTAATATTTTCGTTTATCCATCACTAACATGGTCATATTCTCTGTATTGCTGTTTCTACGTTTCATATCCTCTTTTTGTTTTTCTGTATCTTAGTGGCAGTTTACTTTTCTGTTGCATTTATACTGTATTTATTCAACTCATTAACACATTGGAAATCTTTACGTTAATACATCATCACCGTTTCTGATCGATTTGCTTTTGATTCATGTCTATATCTCTGTTAATATATATACGTCTGCAATGCCAGTCTTCTTTCCAGTAACACTGACACCATAAACCGTTCAACCCACTGACACAAATAAAAAACTGCAATCATCCGTCCACCAATCTTCCACATCAAATACCACAACCGTTGTGTACACATCGTAAACGTCACAAACTAAAGTCAAAAGGATTACACCGAATGCTGCCATTGTTCCCAAAGCTATGTGGATTCTGACACCAGATCCTAAGCTGTTAGCATTGTTTTAGTGCAGGGATATTTACTTAGCCAGCTATGTAGGGTTTGAATTTCTAGCACGTATTCTAGTAGAGCGTTTAAAAATGCAAGAGGACATGGACTGGATATATTTCGTAAAAGTACTGCTGGGTATACTTATGAGCGTAAGTAAATAAGAGATAGCTTGAGTACAAGAAATGGTCTTTCTTCTTCTAGCTTCGTAAATGATGATGAGTATATTTATCTAGAGATGAGAAATTAGGAATAATCATGATGTTAGAAATAATGATGTCAAAAAAATGGATCACAATGTTACTTGTACGGTCATGAACAATTCATTCCGTGTTATAAAGAGCTCTAACATCAATTCGATGATTACGAAATTATCGTTAATCCACAACTTGTCGATCGTTAGCTGTTCGATGAACACCATACTTTAAAGTTCTAAATAGTAATTATGTACCTAATCACTTATTCTCTCGATTATGTAAACTTCGACAGCTAGAGTTTGTTGACCTACATCGTCTTAGTCTGCGAAAGTTTACTTTGGGAGAAGATTAAGGGCTAAAGCCAAGTGTGGTGGGCACTGTTCTACTTTTGGTTTTGGGTCGCCAGTCTTATCTGTCAGTTTTAAATCTAGATTCTAGAACAGCCTATTTTAAACAGGGATTTATTAAGCCAGAAGAAAACCTTTAAGGTTCAACATTGTTTATTTATAGCAATGAGTGCGTTTAAAAGGAAGTAGAAAACATTGAGATGAAAAAGTTTAAATTATGTACGTGGATGATTCTAAGATTAGAAAAAGACGAATGGAACAATGTTTGCTTTAAGAAATGATGGAACGATTGCTAATAGAAGGAGCAGCAAACATCGTACAACTGTTAAATAAAATTATAGTTACCATAGAAGTAAAAAGAGTAGCAATAAACCTTAGGGTAGATATTAAGATTTATTCAGTAACAGGGGACTATCAAATTTTCTCAATCAACCTTGAATCTAATGTGTTAGCGATAAAGATGAACATGAAATTTGACAGATTGTTGTGTCATTAATATTATGATTCTAATATGATTCCGCTAAAGTGGCATTCATACCCGCAGATGTAACTAGTACAGTCACGGTCTTTAAATGATGAGCCACTTGCCACTGTTCGTATTTTGGCCGGGTAATGCAGTCGTGTTTACTCGGTTACATTCGCACATAGTACAGAGTGACTACCCCAAATCAACCAATTAAAAGTCTAGCAACCGTTACCTAGCGACAATTTGTTTTAATATGATTCTTCTAAAGTGGCCTTTTTAGCTCTCCAGACATTTGTTTATAAGTAACGAGGAATTACACTGATGAAAAATGACCCAAAGCCATTGTGCATACAATATTTAACAAAAAAATATCCTTGAACCACAAAATACTCAAGAAACATTCTGAGAATAAATATAAAATAATCAACAGCCTGAAATCCCTCTTCACCGGCAAGAGGCAACGGTTGAGTCACGTTCAGCCCGTTAAGACTTGTTCCCTCGTACTCGTATATAAGACATTGGTGTGGGCGCTAGAAAGCTAAATTGTTCGGGTGAGGCCTTTAAGAGTTGATTACCTGTTCTCGATTGGTTGGGAGGCTTGAGCGAGGAGGTGTTATAGAATGTATAGATCTGTGTTTAAGTTTTAGGAACTTTTGTTGAAGATGATCAAATGTTTTTTTTTTGGTCAAATGTTTAATTTGGTTGATCAAATGTTTAATCCTTTTTTGTTTTGTCTTGAGTGAACAGCTGATTTATTATGTCATCTACACCTCACCGTGTAAACTTCGGTGGAGTGAGCTAAAAGTGAACTGTCAATTCATCTTGTTTGTATGGATTCACAGCTCACTTCACCTAAACTTGAATGATGTGGTTTTTACTAAATCACTCTACAGGTTACTTCTAGTCAAGCGTATCTAATAGTCGATCATATCATCAATATCCATGTTAGGCCCAATTCTACTAATTCTACCAAATTATTTTTAAGCAAAGTTCACATTCGCACCTCTGTCGCAATCTGTCAAGTAAAAAACATTATTATTATTATATAGGTACTTTATTGTACACCTCATAACAAGTACAGGAAAAACTTTTATAAAAACAAGTGTACAATGGGCGGTCTTATCTTATTATGTTTCTTACATTGATGCAATTTATGTGAAATTTGCTCGAAAACTAGTAGAAATTGGCACTATAACGTGATTCTGGTCAAATGGTTTAGTAGCAAAAAATAAATGCCCGCTATTTTAGCAGTCATTCGTTTGTCAACGTAATAAATAAAATGTCAATTACTAGCTTTGTCTAGACAGATTATCACCCTAAACAGATGTAGTTTCTTGAGCTTTATTCACAAAAATAATGTAGGTACCGTGACAAGATTGCAAAGGGAAGATTACAAGCACGCAAACGAAGCTAAGAGAGGTTACAAGTGTAATACAAATGACACGACTGTAAGCCGCTGAGGATCTCGCCAAAAAGTAGGGCAAGGTGTACCTTCCTTACATCGCAAGAGTAATTGGTCCGAAGCTTATAGCGGTAAGCCTTTCATCGCTAATAAGAAATAGTTTTAATCAGTAACCTTATTTTTCTGAAGTAGGCATTTAAAAATCAGTTTTTCTCAAGTTCTACGTTGGCCTGCTTATGGGTTTGAAACATTCTCAACGCGAAAGACCGAGTTCTCTCTAAAATTGGCAACAAAGTTTGTGTTTGACACATTTTTACCACAAAATACTACCCGCTCGAAATGCTAAGAAATTCGTTCTTCAAACCAGTAATTTGACAATCATCAGAGTAAGATTTGACACATTTTATACTCAAAATAGGTACTCAATTCAACCCACCTATAGAGTTCCTTTACTTGACCTGAGTGCGTAAGGAGAGTTAGCACCAGAACTTTTACTAACAAGGCTTCAGTCAGACCGCGAAGGAGAAAAATTGTTTAAAAGCAAGTACCGACCTACAAAAGTTGTTAGTCCAAATAGAACAAATTTCTTAGCTTTTTGAAAGTTCTAGTAAAAATTCAAAGTGAGAAACGTGTTCTAGTATTTATGGAACCTTTAGAAAGCTCAATATTAGTAATTTAATTTGGAAAATTTTGGTTTAATTATGCTCGAAAATTAATTGAAGTAGAACTACGTTTGCTGACTAGTATTCATTAATTAAATAGAGTAATAGGTTTACCATTCGATACAGTTTTGTATAATGTATCGAATATTTAGTATCGAGTATTTATTATTATGTAATTCAAGGTGAATGAGGAGGTATGGTTAAGGATAATTTATAATTCAAATTATTTTCTAAGGCGATATACAGTACGTATGGAAGGGTATGTAAAATTTTAAATATTATCCTATCGCCCAGCTGTGGGACACTATAGGCTCTATCGTGTCCCACAGCTGGGCAAGGGCCTCCCCTATATTCTTCAAGATACTCTTCTCCTGCGCCGCGCCGTTTCGAACCGGCCCTCACAATATTCGACACGGTTGGCGCAGTGGTTGAGCGATTGACTGCTGCGCAGCATGTCGCGGGTTCGATTCCCGCACGGAACAAATATTTGTACGACCTACATGTATTTGTTCCGAGTCTGGGTGTTTTTCTATCTATAATATGTATGTATTTACAAAAAAAAAAATGTATATAAGTAGTTTATCAGCCATCTCGTTACCATAACACATGCATTAGGTTGCTTAGCTTGGGACTATATGGCGTTGCGTGAAATGTCCAAGGATAAAAAAAAAAAAAAATAAAAAAAAAAAAAATATATATATTCTTCATTAGTTCATTAGATTGTTTTTTTAGATTATATTGATCATTTTGATAATTTTGATTTTTTTGATTATTTTGATAATTTTGATTATGTCGATTGTTTTAATGATTTTGATTATTTTTGTTTCTTTTGGATTATTTCGTCGTATCCTACGGATAGGGGCGTAACTGCATAACAGCTACTTTTGAGGAGACGCTTTTTTATGTTTAATTCAAATGAATATGAACAAATAGGTATTGGTGGTTTCAAATAATGTGTATTGGTATCTTATGGATCCTCTAGGACTATTTTCAATAAATTAACTTCATATTTTATGCGCATTTTGTCCCTTAAATCCTTATTCTCTGTTGTGTTAAGGCGACGTAGAGCTGGACTGGAGTATTAAGTGGCATTATGCCTTTTATCACCGGAAATATTGAGGCCACAATTGCCTTTATGTCATTTTTATATTATTCTGATGTGGGTATGTATTCTTATTACATAAGAATTTGTGTATGATAACTATTTATTCATTACTGGGAACATAAGTAAATGTAATAAAAATAATAATAGAATTTTAACATTTCATTTAATAATAGACATAAGAAAATCAAAATTAACAATAGAAGCTTATAAAAAGAATTGCCAAATAGAAGAAAATCACAGTCATTAAAATCAAATTAGACATAATCAAAATTAGTCCTTAAAATAAAATAACACAAAATACAAATACAAATTTAACAATACATCATTTCAATTTTAAAATCCTTTGAGCTATAAAATATTTAGATTTATTTGTAAAAAAATTCGTTTTATGATTTCTGATGCTTTCATTTAAACAAGATTCTTTTCCAACCAAATCCACCAACTTACGTCCTCGGCGTTTCATAACTATTACAAAATATTATAACGGTCTATTTATTAATTATGTAGGTAAATAAACTTTAGAAGTATAGGTCATAATGTTATTCATTCCGCCGAATAATGGCCGAATGGCGCTAGCACGCTCTCCCCGCGCCCGCGCACCCCCACTACTCGCGAAAAAAAAGGACGCGACGGCGTTTGTGGCTTTATTCTTCGTTAAAAACATAGTGCTTGAAATTGTGGCTTTTTAAAAAACCGAATTATTTGATGACCTGTACCGTTTTTAACTTTTCTGTTTAACTGGTTATATGTGGTATGATGAGCAGAATTAAATTATGCAATAATCAAATAAAGCCCTTATGTTCGTTAGGGCTCTCTTCGTAGGATACGACGATTTCTGCTATAGTATTCTATTGTTTTATTTTTATTTGACTGTTCCTGTTGACTCTCTGTACGTGTTGGTTGTTACTGTAAGTGCAGAGAGTTATTGAAATTATATAAATAAATAATATATCTGCCTGGAAGCCGACCCCAATACAGTTAGGGAAGGGTCCCTAACTGTATTGGGGTCGGCTTCCAGTCAAACCGGATTTTGCTGAATACCAGTTTTCTACGTAGAGCGGCTGCCTACTAGACCTCCACAACCCGTCAACAGGGTAACACGGTACTTATTGGCAAGACTGGAGTCAGATTTACTGGCTTCTGACAATCCGTAACGACTGCCAAAGATCTGCCAATGTCAGCCGAGACCAACGGCTTACGGTCTTTCCGAGGCACGGAGGAAACTTGGCATGTTAAGACGGTCACCCATTCACAGACCAACCTTGGCAAGTGTTGCTTAACCTGAAAAATTGACCTGTGTGGCTGTTAATGTTTAGCCCCGAGCTCCTCACAATATACTTGTATAACATAATTGACATGATTTAAAAGAGTAACCGGGGAGTCTCGGCTACGTTCTTCTCCATAGAGATATGGCTTTTGAACGTGTAAATAGTTTCCTGATTTGACTGTCCGACTTTGGACGATAAATTCAGAAGTGCCTGTAAATAGTTCTTTGAAATAAAAGCTATGATTCTTGAATCTATAACTGGGACTTGAAACCAAATAAATGAGTCAGAATTTATTGACGAAATCTGAAAGCGCATATCCAACAAACAATAAAATTATATCTTAACTGTACAGCAATTCTTTATTCCCACACAATGATAGAAAAAAACACAAACTTGTGTAAAAAGGCGTTGAATCATTTCAAATGAAATTCCATTCTAATTTCACAGTATCTAATAAAAGTATTGAAAAAACTTGGTTGCTCTTAGCTGGTCGACAAATTCATCTGTTCCATAGATACTTAATAACGGCAAAGATTAAGAAAATCGGGTCGAAACAAATTAAGAGAGTTTTTTTTTTTTTGGGTTTGCGCTTGACTCTAGTCTTGGTCAGAAATGACAGAGACAAATTCTACGATGGAGCGAGCTTGCCCAGACGGTGCCTGTTCACTCTAACTTTGAAGAGATTAGGATTGTAAGCGTTCGGAAACACAGACGCAGGCAGAGTTCCACTCCTTTGCTGTGCGCATTATAAAAGACGCTTGGAATCGCTTAGTGCGAATTGGTGGAATAGCAACAAGGTAGGGATGGTAAGTTGCAGTGCGTCTGGATGTCCGATGGTAGCAGGGGGCTGGTGGGATTAGGTCGTGGAGTTCATGAGCACATTCACCGAAATACAATCTTTAGAAGACTGAGGTAAGTCGATTTCACGAAAATATTTTCTTATCTAGTGACTATGGTGACCCCAATGACGTATTATATATAGACACGTCATAAACCAACATTGCGGCGCTTAAAAACGGCGAAAATACTAGATAGCTACTAATACGCATGAAGAAAGGGAAAGAAAATATGTCACCGTACGGTGGGATGCCTGTTGCTAGAGGGAGATAAATATACATATTCAGTTACGTCACAGGATAAGTAATAGTCAAATTGACATCAAAACAAACGTAGTGTCGCGCGACAGGTTGGTGCGTAACTAAGCGCGATGTGGCCAATTGGCTTCATTTCATGTTGTCATTTTAGAGTGCGGACAACGTATCTATAGTTTTATATATCATTGGGTGACCCCATTATTCCAAACAGAATGTAACAATTTATTCTAAACATTAAAAAGTAAATGTGTTTATGAACAAAAATGCCATCACCGGAGTGGTCACTCATACCTACGGCTGTTGCTACCATAGAACCATTATGGTTCTCGCTTCTACAGATCCTTATTCTATGCCCACGGAGATCGGGGCTCGATAGCCGAGGAACCGGTCGTTCCCGGTCCGATATTAGTCCAGACACCTACGCACACAGACACCGTCGCGGTTCCGTTGATATACGATATCTATATTACGAGTACTATGGCAGATCCTCATGGATGATTGCGTTTAAGTATTGTTGGGGTACAATGGAAGATATACTATCTGTTTTTTTTTGTTTTTTTTTTTTATGGTTTTTGAAAGATAGGAGAGGAATGATGTTACTGAATTGGTTGTGGTAAGAGTAGTTTTTGTAGGTTTATTATAGGTAGCTTTTACCCGCGGCCTCGTTCGCGGGTTTAGTTTTATTCTCGCACATATAAAAGTTGTATAACCGTCTCCAAGGTCTTGTTAAGCTTTGTAATAAATCGGTTCATCGTTTAAGTCTTTACAGGCCTACCAGCTTAATAAACGAAAAAGAAATTACGCAATTATAATATTAGGTTGTTAGGATGCAACAGTCACTAAGCCATTTTGATATAGCTAGCAATTCAAAGGGGAGCGAACTTTTTATATAGGAGCTGTCATACATTTTGATTTTTATATGATATGCATATATGGGTAGAACAAACAAAATGTTGTGCCCTAAAGTGTAGGTGCCCTAAAGTGTCACGAGATATTTGAAGGTATATTTGAATGCTATGTGAGGTTAACGAAAATCAAGGTAACATCTTAGAAGAAAAAAAAATGGCAGGGGGGGGGGCTATGCCACAATGGTTTTATGCCCTTTTTTACAATTAAAACTAAAACAATGTAAGGAAGTAGAACAGTAAAAATATCGTAATAAAAATATAATTTCACCGTCGTCAGGAAGAATGGAAACACGCCATTTACTCGTAAGCTCCAGTATCGCTCTCGTCAAATGTTTTCTTGCGATGTAGAGTATATTGTTATTGTTTTTCTAACAAATTATTGTAAGAGAAATTTTCACATATAAACAGAATAATAATTTAGTTACATAATAATATTATCTTTTGACCTTGTTTTCTTCGAGAAAAACCGACTTGGAAGTGGTATTATTTGGAATTCGGATTGTAGTATTTTGTTTAGTCTATTGTTTGTAAAAAAAGGAGTAACTTACTACTTTTATTAAAAAAAAAGTAATATGTCTATAGTGTGTCTGTAGTATTGTGTCTTATAAAATTCTATCTGCCAGTAGAAGTCCCGTCAAAATCAGTTGAATGATCTCGGAGATTAGCCGAAAAACCAGAAATGGAGCAAAACCAAAATTTTGTTTGTTGTCGTTTGTCTCTGTCATTTCTGATCTAGACTAGAGTCAAGAGCAATCCCATCTCAAATAAAAAAATGTGCATTTTTCATATTAATTTATCAAAAAGCTGTTATTATGATATGCCACACAGACACTTCAATTTTATTTATTTGTATATATTCGTATATACACATAGTCTAGATGTTTAGATTAGCGATTCCATCAACACGTTAACGTTGGGTAATCAATATCAGCCTTGAGAAAATAATGTGTTAGTAGATTGAAATTTAATTGCTCTAGTACGTTCATACTTGGCTTGGCTAATGAACTTAATTATAGTAATGATCTGGGAACAAAATAAAAACGTAATGATGCGAGGATTCTCACGTATGTGAAGGAATTGAAATAGATTGATCGGAAAACGAGCGGTAAACACAAAAGAAAAGATACACACACTACAGCTATGTATTTTTCATTTTGAGTTTTGTAGGTAAGTTAACTTAGCTTTTTTTAGGGTTCCGTACCCAAAAGGTAACCAACAGAACCCTATTACCAAGCCTCTGTTGTCCGTCCATTAATAGTATGAGAGGACAGAGTCGATCATTTAACATATAAAAGATAGAATATTGACCAAACAAAGATCCAATAGAGAAAACGCTATACCTTTTAATACCGAAGTTATCACCTCGTTCACGCCTCATATCGGAACTCGACAACATAATCTCAATGTAGATCTGTAGTAAAATTCAAAATCACCAAGAATCTCCTCGCAAATAACTCGTAGGGCCGTCATCAAACTGTGTTGGGATATGGTGGCCGCCTCGGGCTGCTATGGCACGATAACTTAATCCCGGGCTTTTTATCTTGGCCGTGGTGTCCCTACTAGGGTTACTTGGCTCCGATGTGCCTGTTTGTAATGCATTGATTAGAATTTCTGCGCCATTGTGTTGGAAGAGTTAAGAGGGTCGTACAGAGAGGGTATTATGAATGTAAATATTGCTTACACCTACTTATATTGTCTGTCAAACAACCCCTGCTTTACTTAACAAGAAGAACCAATTTCGTTTGAACAGTTTTGTGTTCTACACAAGGTTAGGTGGTTAAAGCCACACACAAGATTAACACTTTGGCTTTAATTTGCCAATCCAACGCCCACGAATGTCGCAGTAATTCATTTCTCTTAGTTAACTCTAATGAAATATGTAGCGAGGTAAGTACTGATGTGTTATTTTCATCTATTTCTTGATCAGTATGTAAAGGGGAGACCAAAATATTGATCATGTTTAAATGCCAACTTGATATTAATGAGAAACTAGATTCTGCCAGTGGCCTCGCCATCTTGTTGGAACTCATTCCAAAGAACATGCTCCTGGGATAACAATACCCTATATCATAATACCCATAATCCAGGACACATTCTACTCGCATGCTAAGTTTTACGTAAATTCGTTCAGCTGTTTTGATGTCAAAAGGTAATAAACAGACAAACATTGATACTTTCACATTCATAACATTAGCAAGTATGGAAACGCTTTTAAAGTAAATGAGCTAAAGTAAATCATGTCAAAAAAGCCGGCGCATTCGATTGATGACTATGATAAGGGAAACAAAGCATTTGTTTGTAAGCCAGTCAAGGAGATGGCAACGGGATATCGCCAAATAACCGTGAGAAGAAAAAGTTATTTTCTTCTATCTTATTAACTCTGTATATTTTATTTGGCATTCGATATAGAAGGAACGGAAACGGCTATACTTTTAATCATCATCAAAATACATATTAGTAAAAGAAATATAAACATATAATAAAACTTGTTGCGAGGGTCAGCGGTAGAATTTGTTGCGAGGGTCAGCGTTTGTTTTTGCTCTGCAAATATTATTGAAAATCCGTGTGAAAACAGTGTGAAAGTGCCATTAAAAGTTATCATTGTGTGGACAAACATTGCCTATACAGAGTGCAACAAAAAATCCAGTGTTCTAGTATGAGTATAAAGAAATCTAGACCAATTTAAAATTGAATATAAATACCATCTACCGCCGGTTGTGAGTCAACAGAGCATTGCGGTTGAACGCGTAAGCGACAAGCATAGCACGGCGCTTGCGACGTTTTTCTCGCGAGATCGCACCGCAGGGGCCTTTTTTAGTGTGCACTTTTGCCGCTCGATTCATTTCGGCACTGGGAGGGCCTTTTACAGTGTGCTCTTTGGATCCTATTAAAATTTACATAGAAAAAAATACCCTGTCCGATTGCAGAGTTGTTTGCGCGAAATTTTTATAACATGAATTCGCCAACGCCTACGTGGGGTTGCTGCGCCGACGATAAAGCCGAAGATAACAAACGATTTATTAATTGCGTTACATGCAATAAATCATATCACTTAACATGTCTGTCTATTCCGGAAATGTCTGCTGATTCTGACGCCTATCGTAATTGGAGATGTACGGATTGTATTACTCTAATTCCAAATTTTTCAAAACAAGAGGATACCCCTATTCGAAACGTTTCCACTACAAGAGGAAACAAGAGGCTGGCCTTGAACTCGCCACCCCAAGAAACTGCTGTGACCACCCAAGATGTGCGTACTATTATCCAAGAAGTAATTAAGACCGAGCTTGCTTCTATGCTCCAGAAAATAAACAAGACTATACTCAACGTCATCAATAAGGAGCTGGAACCGATAAAGAAAGACATCAGGGAGCTGACGGAGTCACTGAACTTTCATACTAAGGAGTTTGAAGAGTACCAAGCTGAGCATACCGCGTTAAAAAATGTTGTGAAAGATTTAAAGGATGAAAATAATGAACTCAAAAACTCCGTTGCGGACCTCAGTCACCGAATAAATTACTTAGAACAGCAAAGTCGATCAAGCAACCTTGAAATCCAATGCTTACCAGAAAATAAACAAGAGAACCTCTACACAGTCGTTAAGCAGCTGGGATCAGCGGTCGGCTGCGTGCTGAACGACAGTGATGTTCATCACTGCACCCGCGTGGCCAAACTACAGGCTTCTAGTACCCGTCCGCGCTCCGTAGTTGTGCAACTTGCCTCACCGAGGGTTCGCGACACGCTTTTGGCATCTGTTATGGAATACAACAAGGGAAAGAATAATGCCGACAAACTGAACAGCGCAGATCTTGGACTGGCAGGAGACAGGAAACCGGTATTTGTGCTCGAACACTTGTCTCCTTCTAATAAAGCGCTGCATGCTGCTACTAGACTGAAAGCAAAGGACAAAGGATACAAATTCGTCTGGGTAAGAAATGGAAGAATTTTTGCTAGGAAGACCCCAGAAGCCGACCATATTCTTATTAAAAATTTAGAGTCTTTAAACAAACTCATATGATTTGCCTAGTTAATAATTAACGAAATTTTTGTTCACTAATAACACATGTTAATTTCAACTATAATGTTATACAAAGTTCGATAAATTACAAATATTTTACCAAAACTGTAGAGGTTTAAAAACAAAAACGCATATGGTTTATCGAAATGTTTGTTGTAATAACTACGACGTAATTATTATTTCAGAGACTTGGCTTAATAGTTCCGTAAAAAGCAGTGAGCTATTCGATGACAGGTACGTGGTTTACAGAAGGGATAGAGAAAACTCAAGTCTACAAAGTGGTAAAGAGGGCGGGGGAGTTTTAATAGCTGTTACAAAACGTATAAACTCTAAACGCGCCATTCAATTCGAAAGTAATTGCGAAGACCTTTGGGTTATCTTGGATCTGGATCTATCTGTCGCTGGACCTGCTCGCCGAATAGCTCTCTGTGCAGTTTACCTGCCTCCTCCTGTACGGACTTCTTATTTGGAACATTTCTTGGACAATTGTAACGCAGCATTGGAACAGCTTAATGATTCACACGTTTGTATTACGGGCGACTTCAACTTGGGTAACATTGACTGGAAAATAACCGGTAATTCTAATGATAACTTAAAACTGCCCAATAATAGTGAAGCTTTGTTAGACTTTACGTACGTCAATAAGCTGACTCAATTTAACGATATTAGTAATGCCTCTGGTCACATACTGGATCTTGTATTGTGTAGCCATTCGTTATGTAATGTGAGCCAATGTATTGATGCGATTTGTAATATTGATCAGCACCACCCACCTCTAGATATTGTAATATCCCTCAATAAGGAATCCAAACTTCCATATAACATTGTTGAGAGTGGAAGGCCTAACTTTCGTAAAACGAGCTACATCCCGATCCGTAAATATCTAAGTGAACTCGACTGGGAGGAATTATTTGAGGGACAGCACGGAGTTGATGAGATGGTACAAGTTTTTTATGACATTATTAACACAGCTATACAAAACTTTATATCCACTCGCGTGCCGAGGACTAAGAAATACCCGCCATGGTTTAACCGAAATCTTATAAAAATGCTAAACTTAAAAAATAAAATCAGAAAACGTTACAATACTTACAAAAACCCTATGGATAAAATCGAATTAAAAATAATTAGTAAACGATGCGATGACATTGCAACTGTCTGCTACAATAACTATTTAAAGAAATTAGAAGATGACCTTTCAAAGAACCCTAAATTATTTTGGACTTACGTTAAATCCAAACGAGGTGGCTCTAGCGCTTATCCTATGTCTATGACGGATGGTATAAGGACATCAACAGATGGCACAGAAATTTGCGAATTTTTTGCTTCTTACTTTTCATCTGTTTATAGCCCGGTTCAGGGCGATTATAACTTACAAACCGCTAATAACTTAAGCAACCTTCAAAACTATAGCTTGTGCTTGTCTAATCCTACTATAGACCGTGAAGCCATCTATAAAAAGTTAAAAAATCTAGATTGTAGTAAAGGCGCTGGGCCAGACGGTATTCCACCTATTTTTATTTATGAGTGTGCAGCCGAGTTGATCGCTCCACTATCGCTTATTTTCAACAAGTCCTTAGCATCTGGTATTTTTCCTTCAAAATGGAAAGTGGCAAAGGTTGTGCCTATCCATAAATCAGATGATGATGATGTGGTGTTTAATTATAGACCTATATCAATTCTCTCGACTCTTGCTAAAGTTTTCGAGTCTCTCATCTGCCCGCACATTCAAAACCATCTAAAGCTGTACTTAAGTGAAGCACAACATGGTTTTGTTGAATCGAGATCTACAGGCACAAATCTTGTACTGTTTACAGAGCTGTTGGCAGAAGCAATAGATGCAGGTTATATACAGATTTCAGTAAGGCATTCGATAAGGTCTCACATAACATACTGATTAAAAAATTACAAGCGTACGGTATCACTGGATCATTGCTTTCATGGTTGAGTTCGTATCTTGTGGATCGGTCTTTCTTTGTAGTGGTGAACGGATTTCAATCAACTTCGCGTTATATCTCATCTGGCGTGCCACAAGGATCTCATTTGGGTCCAGTTCTATTTAATTATTTCATCAATGATATTCCTTACTGTTTTCTACATTCAAATATCTTTATGTACGCCGATGATTTAAAATTCGTTAAAATTGTTGAAAATAAAGACGATGCCTATGAATTACAGAGGGATCTAGACAGGCTTGTCCAATGGTGCGATAACAATGCAATGCACCTTAATGCACGAAAATGCTACCATGTAAAATTCTCCAGAAAGCATACTTTAGTAGAACATAGCTATTATATTAAAGGTGATAAAGTTGGTGAACTGGACACAATAAGGGACCTTGGCGTTTCATTTGACAGGAAATTAACTTTTATTCCACACGTAGACAGTATTATAAAAAAGTCTTCTAAAATGCTGGGTTTTGTCTTAAGAAATACGAAACAGTTTAGAAGTTGTAAGACAAAAATCATGCTTTATAATTGCTTGGTTCGAAGCGTGTTGGAATATTGTAGCGTGGTTTGGCGACCGCATTATGCTGCACATTCGTTGCGTCTAGAACGTGTTCAAAAGCGTTTTCTGTGGCATCTGGCGTTTTCTAGGGGCATAGCTAAAAAAATACGTTCTTATAACAATAGATTGAGACATTTCAAAATGATTTCCCTAGAGAAGCGCCGGCGTCTAAATGACGCAACGTTTGTGTGCAAAGTTATGGCTCACAAGATTGACTGTCCACAAATACTGAGCACTTTCAATTTCCGTGCACCTTCAAGAATTCCTCGCAGCCAAATAACACCACTGCGTCCACCGCAAAGAAGAACAGTTTTAGGCTCCAATTCTCCTTACGCGAGATTTTGCAAGGTTGTTAATGATTGTAGCGACATAATTGATCTGCACTTTAACTCTTTTAGTCAATTAAAAACCAATATTTATAAATATCATCTCGACCTGGATTAGACATTTATGAAGTCGCGTGTTTTCAATAATGATTTTAGATTAGTTTAGTTAAGTCTGCTTTTTTCTATTTTTTTTTTCTCATATGCAACTTATCCTTAAAGCATGCGGAGTTTACCTTTAAGTGATTGTTACACTATTGTACTCTATTTTTTTGCATGTTACTTTTAGCATAATACCAGTGTAAACAATTGTTGGTGAACCAATAAATAAAAAAATAAAAAAAAAAAAAAAAAAAAAAAACTGTAGAAAAGTGGTTTTTGTACATGAAAAAAAAAAAACAAAAAAATAGCTATGGTGTTAAAGAACAACCAATAGAACCTATTTCCAGCATTTTTAGAATTTGTGTCTGTTTGTCTGTTTATTTGTTCGGGCATCACGTAAAATCTGCAAAAGCAATGTAGATAACTTTTACACACAAGGATTAAACGTAACTTGGAATAACATTTAGTTTTTGTTTCATTGCAATCGGTTCAGTCTATCAAAAGATATTTGAATTTAAAGTTTTCCAGAAGTAAAATATTGAAATAGCGCCATCTATCAAACTTAGACTGGACTTTACCTCGAGATTAACTGCGTGCAGTATTCGATAGATGGCGTTGGCGTGTGACGTCAATTTTCTGAATCGCGGTGTTAAGACGTTCCTTGAAAGAATGACCTTCACCCATGTCTGCATTTGAGTCAAGTTGATTTATATATTTTTCATCTATACTAATCTATACTAATATTATAAAGTAGAAGAGTTTGTTTGTTTGTTTGGTTGAACGCGCTAATGTCAGGAACTACTGGTCCGATTTGATCAATTTTTTCAGTGTTATATAGCCCATTTATCGAGGACGGTTATAGGCTATAATATATATTACTTATCACGCTAAGACAAACAGGAGCGGAGCAATAATGGAAAATGTGACGCAGACGAAGTTGCGCGGGTCAGCTAGTCTTTAATAAAACAGTTTAAAAATTATAAATGAATGATAGTTTATGATGATCCAGAAACAGCTTTGTGCCCATCCGCACATTTTGGGAACATATTAATTATGCGTACAGTTAAAGACTGGAATCTTTGCCAGTCTATGTTTCCTGATAACTACAACCTGGAAGACTTTAAATCTAGAGTGAGTAGGTTACTTCTAGGTGAGCGTGCTCCATCTTAGACCGTATCTTCGTTTACCATCAGGTGAGATTAGTCAAACGTATGCCTATAAATAGTTAAAAAAGGTTTTAAAGTGTTTTTATTTCTAGAATGTGCTCTATGTCATTCATCAGGAAAATGTATTACAATGTTATTATTATTATGATGTAAGTGTAGATCATTGGAGCGGACATGAAAGGCGTATCATGACAACACTCCTTCGTTTTGGAGATGAAAAGGAAAATGAGAAAATATTCCGTAGTGACCCATACCGTAGGAGGAAAAATAAAGCAAAGCAGGAAAAAAGCATTCCAGATTTCAAATTGATTGGGCCAAAAAGCAAATATCTGTACAATTTTCGTTACAAATTGGTATGAGATTTCTTGTGATAGGAATACGTAAGTACTTTTAATAGGTCTCCCTATCTACCGTTGCCGTTGTTTAAAAATATCAGTTTACTTTAGCTCAAAATGATGAAATAAAATGATAATCTCAATATATTTTATTCAAATTGGCTTCAGGCTACTTCTCCCAAAAGATCATTTCTTGATTTCAGCAAGTTTATAGAAAGAGTAATAAAAGCAAAAGGAATGAACAAGCCACTGAGATACAGACCATTTATTTCTGTCTAAGGAACCCTTATCCAAAAGTCCTAAGTTTAAATATTACAAAACTTTCTGAACATAAAAGAATTTTAAGGCATTAGAGAGTCCAGTTTCCATTCCCAGTTGAAACAGCGACCATTACCCCAAAAGCTTTAGAAATAAAAAGAGAACTTTACAACCAAATAGAAGCAACTACGTTTTCAATTTACCTATTTTGCACTACTTTCCTTAGTCTTAAGGAAAAGTCAAATACAATTTCACAGACGGTCAACTCTCCTGTTTATAGCAATCTAGTGTGAGCCGGGACACGTCCGATACAGGTTTCTCGTTTAATTATCACCGGGTTCCGTCCGTTAGTCACTAGCGAACGCGATTAAACCAATCAATTTGTCACGGCACTTTCGACTGACAATTTGGGACGTTCAGCTTCACGATTCGGGTGCGATCCGATTTTAGGGTTTGTTTGTGTTATTATGCGTATAGGTTGATATGTTATATGGTTACTTCAGGATTTTTCTTCCACGTTATAGCAGTGTTTTCTTTACTAGATCATCATCATCTGCCTAGCCTTTTTCGAATTATATTGGAGTCAGCTTCCAGTCAAACCGGAGTTCTTCTCTTTACTAGATATTTCCTTAAAACCCTTTAATCCATCCTTTACTTCCGTGTAAGTAAGATTAAGCTCCGTCAAGTGGTTGTTGTGTGATATGAGTACACTTACTCCATCTATTAACTGTTTTTTAGTGAAAAAAAAATTCTATTGGTTTAAAAACCACAACGATATAAACTTCCAAGAAATTTTGAGCTCACAAAAGCTTTACAGGGCAAATAATTTCTAGTAATCATAAATTCAAAAATACAGTCAGTATTTCAAAATACGCTGCGTCAGTTGCCATATCAGATGAACATGACAGTAAAATAATTTAAACAAAAAGTAACGTTAGTCGAATGGACAGCTTCATTACATACGAAACACAATCTACGCTTGACATAAAATTTATTTCAATAGAATTGATCCCCTGCAGAAGACTAACAATATTTACGATCACAATAAAACTATTAAGAGCGCAAATAAATCATACCGTGGTTTGGTCAACTACAAATTGTTACTGAAAGCAAACCCCAATAATTGGAAAGGTCTTAGGTAGACAGGTACGAATGTGTATGGGTGATGCGGTTCCTAATTTATTGCAAAAATAAGGGGCCTGCCCCGGGGGCGATCCGGATATAAGCAGGTGTTACATCGCCCTCAGTTTTAAACCCTCTGAGGCTCATTGTGTTCACTGAAATATTATAAAACGGGTCTCTTTGGTTTTTTGGAAAAGGGTGAGATTGGAATCTTGTATGACATGTGATATGGGACTTAGTAGGGGTAGAGGTTATACCTTTGTTTCTGCTAATAATTTTGCTTTCGATATGTTATCGATCCTTTTCAGTTCCGGAGTGAGGGAATTTAAGGAAGGCGACATCATTTTATGAACGTCAGTAGAGGGGAAGAGTAATTTAATATGGGTTTGTCCCATGATTGTAGAAATATAAAACGTAGAATGTGTTTTAAATTAATACTGTTAAAACTATAATTAAGCTTATAACGATGTCTACAGTAAAAGGGAAGTAAAATATATATGTGCCATTTATCAAATAAAATAAGCCAAGCTAACTAAAATCCTGTGATTCATTGAAACTTGTGATGAAATCATCTTTGGACAGATTCCCAAATCAAGTGAATCATATTTGCCCTTTGTGAATTTGGCATTTGATCGCGTTCATTTCCGTTATTTTTGAGATGTTTTGTGCGTCGTGCCAAAGGATCGTGGTAAGATCGTCTGGAAGAAACGATACATTGTTCTGTCTAGTGGGGAGTTCCGGAGTGACGTCACGAAACACAATGAAAACGCTCAAACAGCGAATTTTAGCGCAATTATCACCGGTTCAAAATTCCGCTACATTTTTAAGGGTGGCATCAAAGCATCGTATAACATTCCCATTTTTATTAAAAAGCTTTTCATTAAATTGAGTTTCGTTACAATGAACTCATAAAAATATTTGAAAAGGACCCTAAACTCAAGAAGGTTTCAGATACTCGTTTCAAGAGTTAGGCAAGACAGAACGCACGAACAAAACGTAACCCACAAATCAGTGGGACAACGATTGATAAACAAAAAAACAGTCGATTCTGAGCTTTACCGCGAACATTTTAAAGCAAACACTCAAGTAACCAATCTGCAAATATAACCTTGCATTGTCAAAATTTTTGTTGGAGTTGAGATGGTGGAATTTTGTTGAGATTTGGATCTTATTTTGTAGATGATAAGATTTAGGGGTTTAGTTTTGTGTGTGCAAATGTGGCGTGGTGTGGGTAAACACTCGAACCACCAGAGACGCCCTAGAGCAGACGTCAAAAAAGTGCCGTGGAGTTTGCTAACGAGGGAGGGGAAACAATGTGTTTTCCGCTTACAACTTTTGTGTACGCCTGCTTTAGGCTTTAATAGAAATTGATCGCGGGATTTGTCTCAATGAAAGTTAGGCTGAGATTGATTGCTTTGTTAAATAAAAGTAGAAACAATTAATGAGTGATGATAAGATTTAATTTGATGATAAAATCTCACTGAATGGTTACGGTTCTCTTCCTAAGACTTGTTTGTGTTTACCACAAAGAATGCTCTTCACGAAAAAAAGCTTAATTATACAAAAACGTACAGTTTGTTACACCTTTCATGTACTAAAAGCCCTAACTGAATTTTTCAACTAACATCCATTCACTCTTTCCAACTGCACTGTTGTTCCACCCCACCATGTTCAGCTATCAGACAAATCACCAATTCGCACCACCGGCAAACGCGATCCAATCAGCACACACCATCTATTCGGTGCTATTCCAAGTACCAAAACGGAGCATAGTAAACGATAACAATCCGCGCACATTCGACCCGGGGCTCGAATACTAATGCGAGCACTCCATACAACACCACTCGTTATACAACCAACTTTATTCAAGATTCGTTTATTTCAGCGACAAAATAATTTTCAAGTAATATAAGGATTCATAATGTGTGACGTAAACACTTCCAGAGTTTCATAATGGGAGAAGTTCTTAGTTCGAAGTAGACTTATTTGGAGAGAAAATTAACAAGGCAATACTTTTGATACGTACTCCGTAGATGTTCAACAAGGTACGTTGAGTTAATGAGTGGAAATTGGTTTAAGTTAAACAGGGAATTGTCTGTAGCTGGAGTTTGTGAGCAAATTCATACATATGCTTTTGATAAAGTAACACGATCAGTAAGTTCTTGTGACAGTGTAATTGGCTCTGCAGTTGTTTAAGCGTATGTTCAGAACGATTCTCTTGTTTGTTCAGTGCAGAGTAGGGTATTGTTTTTTTTAAGTAGGTCATCGTGAGAGCTCTGATCGAACTTGTTTCAACAAGGGTGCATATTAGGGCCACAAATGCTTTGCTATGAGATTGGTTTTGTTCACTATTCATTTGATCTGCGTGTTTTTTAGAAAGCTATTAGAGCTAATCTTTCATATTAAAAGGACCAATTAATTTTCCCTTCTCTCTGTTATCTATCTAAATAATTCCCGACATACCTCATTCGGATTACACAAAGACGTTTTAAAAAATATATTTTTTTGTTCTCTATTAATAATCTTCCAAAAAATATAGTCCATTAAAATGTAGCGATATCTCATCCTCAAGAAGCTGTCAAACTGATAATAACAGAAAGGGAGGGAGCTATGTGCGAGCGAGCAAACAAAACGCGATCCGTCTTAATATTAATGTAGTTGTTAGGTCGGATGATGAATGGTGACACAGCAAAGCACTTTGCGGTAAACTGGCCCATTATTATTCTTAGCGGGGTGTTTAGTTACCAATTTAGTTAATTTAGATACATTTCCATAACGTCTTAGTGAAATATTCGTTCCACGTATTTGAAAAGGTATTGAAAAAAGGTAGAGAAAGCGACTAAACCATTTTAGGTTACCAAATTTTTTTTACATTCCTCATTACGAGAAAAAAAACCGTCCTGAAAAATCGTCCATCATGACAAGTCAAATATTTTTAGAAACCCTGAAAATAAAATCTATGCTTCGTTTATTAGAACAATAAGATTTAGAAAAAGGGCGAAGACCGTTTCCCCATGCTAAAACGATACAACCATAGTTTTAAATTCAGCGCCGAGCACGCCAATTCAATTACGTTCACGCAGTTTTTAAAATGGATGTACACACGGAGTATCAGTCTGGTCAAAGGATGTTTGTTTTACTTTTACAGAGGCATCCGCTGCGAATAATACGATTCATCGAGTTCAATTTTTGTCCTATGTTACTTAACTTGACCTATATCAGCCATCTTTTGGCCTGGTCTTTTCCCAAAAATGTTGAAGTTGGCTTTCAGTCTAACCGATGGCGAGACTGGTGTTACACTTTTTGGCGTCTGACTATCCATCATCATAGCAGCCAATTACCGTTCACTTCTGAACGCCAGCCTCTCCCAAAGAGCGCCAACCATCGCGGTCTTGAGCAGCCACCTTCGTCAAATCATCGATCCATCGTGCCGCAGGGTACACCCACACTACATTTGTCCATACGTGGTACCCACTCAAACACATGTCTGTATCGACCGTGCGTCCGTCTACAGACATGGCCGGTTCACTTCCACTTCAGCATGCTGCTTCTACGCGCAATTTTGGCGATTTTAGTTTACTGGCTTCGTTGCAAATTCTATCCACCAGATAATCCCTGAGCATTGCTCTCTCTCCATTGCACGCTGAGCAACCTTAACTATCCGGAACGACTGTCAAAGATCTACAAATGTAACCAACGGTTGTAATGTATGGTAAACATGGAACGACCAGAGCAACCATCTAGAAGATCCACCGAGTTGTTTTATTCTTTAGCCACGAGCTCCTCGCAGGCTGACCTACATAATGTATGTGAAAATTACGATGCTCCATTAGCACTCCAGTGCAGTAGTGTCAACAATTACAGGACTAACCTGTGTATTGTGACTCAGGTATATGTTTTTTTTTTTGTATTTGAGATGGGTTTGATCTAGTCTAAGTCAGCGATGACAGAGACAAAGTCTACGCTGGAGCGAGCATACCCAGAGGGGCCTGTTCACCCTAACTTTGAAGAGATGCACTCTAACTTGGAATTAGTTACAAAGACGGTGTTAAATGTTATAAAAATATGTGAACTGGTATAGAATGAATAATTACAAGTATATACCATCCGTTTTCCATAAATCGATCATAAGCCACCAATGCATGTTCGAAGCATACCTGGACGAACTTTCCAACATCAATGGGTCCACTTTAGATCGGTCATCGATACTTTAAATCCGTTTTCCAATTTTCAAAATGAAAATTTTACAGAACCGTAATTTTCCTTCAGCAAAAGAACTGCACAAACCTATTCCAGAGCAAGAATATGGTGTATTTCAAAGACCTACTGACTTCGAGTGTACCCCAAGAGTGTGCTAACTTAATTTATCGAACTTTTAGATGGTAGCCTAGGTTCTGTAAGCGGTTTCACACTTGGGTTAACTTAGACTTTGCTTTCGGTAAATTCTAGATTTGTTTAGCTTAACGATTTGTGAAGCCGTTTAGGAGTTTGGTGTATTAACATTGTTGTTCTTTATCTTTAAGAAGATATAAAACTAAGTTTAGCGTAGGCGTTACGAGATTGCTCCGAGACATAACCTTTGACATAATTCAATCAATGTTTTCTATCGTGCGGCAATTTTACAGCTTTGAGCGGTTTTTGTAATACGCTGTAGATTGGGTTTTTTATCAATTGTATTCTTTGAGGTTTATTTTGAAACTTAATGTTACATTATTAGAATTTCTGGAAATCTTGAAATTACACTTTTCATTCGTAGCTGTCGTCAAAAAGCTCATGATGGTTTTTTAAGAAACATACAAAAGATTCCCCCTCTATATTTAACACCATTTCACTTCTAAATCTGATTAGCATGACCATCACTAAGAAAAAAATCATTTACATTTACAGCTTAAGAGCCCCATATCGACGCTAAAATAGCCTCTTATTCTAAATTAATCTTCCTCATTCTCCCAATTCAGATTTTGTTTCATACACTTCTATTACGAAATTCATTTTATCCGTGTCTCTCATTTCATTTATCTTCAAATTCTCCGCTTCATTTATATCTACAGCTACATTAATACAAGTATTTACTCTCGCAACAATGGCGTTGCTTGCCGATCTATCTTCGTGCACATTTCTTAGATAAAACATGCAATAGTTGCCCGTACATTGTTGAGCACCATTAAGGGCCCCCTCTGAAAACTTCCCGACAAAAACCAAGTTGCACCTGACATTGGTAATTGATATACGATACCATTAATCACTTTGTATTTTGCTGTATAAACTTTATGTGGCTGTTTTGTAGCTTCAACCGAGGTTTAGGGCGGCTATTTTGCACAGTGTTGGCAAGAACAGTTTTTGATTTTAGGTCCAACAAAATAGGATTTAAGACAGACAGTGTTAATCGTGCACTGATTGTTCAGGTCCACTCAACCCGTTAATTATTCTTAAAGGGCTATCTCCGACAATGATGTGCACAGTCCTTATATGATTGATCTAATCAAGATGATGATGGACTTAAATGAGAGTATGACTTTGTTTCTGTATTTCTTGTCAGAGTAGTCGAATGGAAAACCCAAAATCTCATCTGGTTTCATATTTTCCAACTGATTTTATTCAACGAATTTACAAAAATAATATATTTTTTATTATTAAGTAACTTTTGCATTATTACTGGTATGTAGAAAAGTTGAATTTGAATCATGGATAAATTTAATAAGCAGAGTACGCCATGTTCTCTGTACAAAGGTTTTAATAATATAAATGTATCGTCCGTGGTTACGTTCACGTGACATTTTTGATACTCTCCACCAGAAACGGGTAAAGGTTTACCGCAAAGGTTACGAAAGGGTCTAAGCTCTCTTTGATTTGCCTCGTATACTTTATATTTAGTAATATTGTTGTTCTTCCTTTTTAGTCTAAGTAAATGTCAATTTTGAAATACCATTAAAGAAAAACATATGAATGAAGAATATATTTTGAACCAAAACTTTTAAGAATTTGAATCTGTATTTTTATCGTAGTATCTACCCCTAAAATTCCAAGTAAACCTAACAATAATCTAATTCACAATTCAGAAAGCAACCATGCATCTTTTTCCATAGAAACTTGCGTATCCTCGCAACAAATATCAAGTCGAACTTGAACAACATAATATAGTTATGATATAGTGAGTTTCGACTGCTAATATCAATGAATGGTGCCCCGGGGAGGCGAGCTCACTTATAAATATCATTGAGGTTAGAGTTGGGATAGGCATGCCGAAATCCCTGATGTATTTAGTATAGATGTAGAGGAATATGATGGAAGTAAATAAAGCTGTTCTAGTAAATACGCAGCTGGGATAGATTTTTGTGTTCAATTAGAAATTAAGGATAAAAGTTTTGAGATTGTTGCTATCTTTGAAGTTGTTAATAAAATATTTCTTGGATGAATTCAATACACATTTCGTTGGGGATGGTGCATATCCGCAGAACTAGCATTGGATAATTCCGCGTATCTGAAAAATGTAGCCATACAATGTAGTATGGACTTTATGATTTCTACTACTAATATACAATATAGACTATATTAGATTTCCATTGTTAACAGTACCTAAAAGTCATGAATCTCACACCCCCTCGTCCCACTCGTCTGACTCTTCATGTAAAAATGAGGTCAAAAGCCGTTTATATAAGAAAAATATTAACTTATAACCTGCCCCTGTAAACCTACACAGAGTGCAGATACGCGCTCTTTACATTATGGTAGATTCGCAGACTATTCTCGACGATTTATCTAGATACAAATATTTGACTTTAACTCAAATATATTCCAACAAGCACAGTATCTATTCCAGGATATAGCCGATGAAACAATTCACTAATTTATTTGGTACCACAAATGAAAGTGGTTTCACTGTCCAGCTTTTAATGTCTTCGAATCCACAGCGCTTCTTCTACTTAAAACCAGCAATAACTACGGTTTATAGTTCCTTACTACCAATTCTACTAACCAACATGGAGAGGAAAGCATGAATGATACATATTAACAATTTGAGGTCGTAGTTTAAATGTGACTGTCCGTTATTGTGGTTAGTAATTAGAGGATGGTCCTCGTTTGATATTTGACCCTTCCTCTGGGCTTGTTAAGATTACTGCTGAAGTTACAACACATTGTCCTCTTGAAGATTCTGAGCGTGTATCGTTAACCCTACTTACTTATGAGGTAAACAGGGCTGCCTAAGTAAACGACATACATATTAGAACTTAAAGGAAGTTGCTTATGTTATGGTGCAACGAGATCCTCATTTTAAGTTTGGAATAATTAAAAACCTCTTTTATTAATAGTATCATTTATTCACAAAAAAAATTGTAGTATTAACATTTGGGGACGAACTAGGAAAAACCTGTATTTCAGCCCTCAAAGCCGATCCCTTTGAGTTACTTATTACAGATAAGTTTTTAAATGAGGTATTTTAATGATTCATCTTAAAATATACGTGCCTAATACATGATAGAGAAAAAAACTAAAAAAATAAAAATAATTAAGAAAAACTTTACAAGTTAGATGAAGTTTTGAAAGAGCCCTGTTTAACATTTTTTGATCGACAGCATCTTATATATGATCAAACACACTTTATCATTATCATTCATTGTTGGTTAGGTGACTTTAATGCTTCGGTCAATTTCATGCAATTATCCAATTGTTAGACAAGAACATCAGCAATGATACAGATATTTTTTTCAGAAATTCTATATACCAACCGGCAGAGTATTCTTCCTTTTAGATTTTGCAAACAACTGGAACATTGATTGCGACAGCTGAACTACAAAGACCTGCAAAGGAAAGTACTAGTGTTGTTCAATCATTTGGACCGAAATACCTGCCTTTGTGGCCGAATACAGATGTGGGCGTCCAGAGATATTGACTGACAAATGTTTTGGGAGTACATTGCAGATTTTTGTGACGATAGTTCCATAAATTGTAGTAATATGTTTCCTTTTCGATGTAAGTGTCTGAGTTAGTGTAATTACAATAAGATGTTTATCTTGTTTTGTCTGTATTGTGCAAACCCAAAATCATCTTTCTTTTTCTTCTTTTTTTAATACTATCGACAACTACATTATGTTACTAAGAAGATGGTCTTTATTTGAAACACTAATATAAGAATGAGTAAAAAAGTCGTGTAACAATTTTTGTTGTACAAAGAAGTAGGTACCTACATCATTCTTCATAGTGACAGTTAAACGGCTTCTATGGTTCTCTATTATCTTTTTATATATAAATCACGTGTCACGTTGTTTGTCCGCGATGGACTCAACTACTTAACCGATTTTAACCAAATTTGCACACGGTGTGCAGGTTGATCCAACTTGAAAGATAGGGTAGCTTACATCTCAATTTATAGTCGCAATATAATTAGGAGCGGAGCATTCATGGAAAATGTGTCGCAGACGAAGTTGCGCGGGTCAGCTAGTTAAAAGTATATTTTTATCATTCTTCTTATTGAAAGTAAAACGGCTATATTTTTCATGCTTCTTCATAATTAATTGGTTACTAGCGTCCTGTAGTTTCATATTATTTCCTTTTTCAAGGTTTAAAACCGAAACAAACCCGAGTTTACCCGAGTCACATCTGCAGTACTTCGGCAAAGAAAATTGTAAGTTGTTTCGCCTATAACTCAAATGTTAGCGATTGTACAGAACACAAGTTAGGAGAACAAAGAATAAAGTTTTCTTGGATACTTCATTCTTAGTTTCTTTCGCTTTGACTGTGATACTCGTTGCTGCTTGTTTTTATTTTTTTACAGTGGATCTGAATATATTTGAATATACGTGAGTGATTTTATATGTTGGTACATGTTGCGGAAATTAAAGGTGGGGCTGACTGTTTTTTTTTCATGGACTTTGCTGTTTCATTTAACCGAGAAAAAATAAAAATGTAACATTTATTGCAAAAAATATACATATACCGATATATAAAAAATAATCCCTATTTCCCTTGGTCATCGCATCACGCGTGGGTTGGGCTGATTTCGCTTGTTCTTTATTGGTTATGTTTGTTATATTTATCAGGAAAAAGTTCTTATATGAAACAAAGAAAAAATAAGAAAGTTGCAGTTGACGGGAGTGAACCCGCGGGGGATAGCCAGTAATAATATACAAATGTCTAGACGTTGTTATTGCGGGACTATGTACATTTTCTGTATAATTATTGTCTCCTTATCGTTGCAGATTCTCCATAGAATCTCATCTGCCTAGCCTTTTCCCAACTATATTGGGGTCGGCTTCCATTCAAAACCGGATTCAGCTGAATACCAGTATTTTACGTGGAGCGGCTGCCCACCAGACCTCCACAACCCATTAACTGGGTAACACCGTACTCCTTGGCAAGACTGGTGTCAGATTTTTTGGCTTCTGACTATCCGTAACGACTGCCAAAGATCTCCAAATGACAGCCGGGACCAACGGCTTAACGTGCTTTCCGAGGCACGGAGGAAACTCGGTATGTTAAGATGGTTACCCATCCACAGACCAACCTCGACAAGCGTTGCTTAACCTTGAAGATCGACCTGTGCGGCTGTTGTTAATTAGCCACGAGCTCCTCCTACTACTACTACTACTACTCCTCCTTCTACTACGTAATTTTTAACCGACAACCGAAAACAGAGGAGGTTCTCAATTCGTTGGGTATGTATGTACACCGATTACTTATTTCGAGGTTTCTGATTCCATTTGTGTGATTCTTTATTAGTTCGATGCCTTGGTACTTGCCATTGGTACCGTAAAAAATAATTTAGTTTGGATCAAAAGTTTTTATTTTATGAGCATTTTTTCTTATTTCATTTCTGCGTGAACAAAGAAGTCGTCCAAGTATAACCACTTAAAAGTGACAACTAAAAAAAAAATTACAAAAAAAGTATAAAATAACCTTAATTTCGGAAGTCAGTTTTGGGGGCCGAGTCACCCGCGTCCGTAGGAGAATACCCTTCAGCGAATCACGTGACACGTGGTCCCCGGGTGGTGCGAAACAGGTGACATTAACCGCCTCCGTGGTCTAGTGGTTATACCACCTGATCAGACCCAGAGGTCCCGGGTTCGAATCCCAGCGGGGGCAAATGTTTTGCTCGGTTTGGTTGGTGGTAGGACTTGTTCTAAGTCCGCCTGGCAAGCTACCACCATCTTATCTAAGTCTGTCGCCATAACAACAATGTTAACAGCATTGTTGTGTTCCGGCAGTTAGAGGTATGATAGCCAGTTCCTCTGTGTAAGAGGATTCCAGGTAAAGCTCGCTTCAATCTTCGGCCTAATCATCACTCAGGTGAGATTTGGGCCAAGAGTTTACCCGTTTAGTATAAATAAAAAGTCTGTGTCAAGAACAAAGAACCAAACCAGAAACACCGACTTCCGAAATTAAAGCCATTTTATACTTTGTAGTGTTTTGTTTGGAAGTCGATTATCATTCTCAAGACTTTAATCTTCGTAGAAAATGTTTACCTAGCAACAAGCTTAGCGCCTAGTGATCTCGTCGAGTATCATCATCTAGTACTACAGCGTCAGCTTAAAACAAATTACGACCTGAAGTTCACAATCTTTCATAATAATATTCATAGCTTTACAGTTTATTACATGAAATTTTCATAAAAAATATCCTTCATGGGAGGCTACATACAATAAAGAAACATAATTGCAGACATCCACGCAATAAAAACGGCTTAAATCTTAACTAACGAAGACTGGCAAATGTCTAAAGTTTATTTGGAAAATGTATAAAAATACACAAGTTTTGAAGTATATTTTGTAAAAGGTTCGTGAAAACAAATGTTACCGTATGGCTTCCTTGACTGTTTGCAGTTAATTGCTTGAAGTTTTGCATCATAGACTTCCCCGAGCTATTATAACATTGCTTTAAGAATCTATCGAACAAATGATTTAAATTGAGCTAATAATTGTTGAGGAGGTTGGTCTGTGAATGGGTGACCATCTAATATATCGAGATTCCCCTGTGCCTCGAAAAGCACGCTTAGACGTTGGTCCCGGCTGTCATTTGTGGATCTTTGGCAGTCGTTACAGATTGTCAGAAGTCAGTGAATCTGACCATCTTGCCAAGAAATACCGTATTATCCAGTTAATGGGTTGAGAAGTTCTGGTAGGCAGCCGCTCCACGTAAAATACTGGTATTCAGTTGAATCCGGTTTGACTGGAAGCCGACCCCAATGTAGTTGGGAAAAAGCTAGGCAGATGATGAGATGTTTGATGATGAATTGTAAAATAATCTCTTTTTAAGTCGGTTAATAACGCTTGTTTGGTATAAGTGAATCTGTCTGTTTCACTTCAATTTAATTGAAATGGAAAAACTGACACATACACGTCTGTTAACAACAGCGCCACCCAAAGTTTTAATTGTTACATGCCCATTAAAGCCAATCTTACATCAGAAAAATGCAAACTCATGCATACGTCACAAACCACAAAATATCAACAGAGTCAACAAAGCAGATGCAACAAAAAAAAAAGTAAAAAAAAAGACAAAAAGTTCATTAGCTCACAATTACAGGCACGAGCCAACGGAAATGATAATGAAACGTGGCGTGCAACACAATTAAAAATAAATTTCCTCTGTTTTTAAACAACAATATCCGAACTATCCCATTTTAGGGTTTCGCTTGACGGCAGGTGGAAAGCACACTCGTTATGTCTCTATCAGCGAGTACAATGGAGGACAGAAAAAATGTTAAATACAATATTTAAGGTTAAATTGATAAATATTTTGAAACGTGGCTAATTTGAAGAGTTTAAGCTAATGATACAAATGATGTTGAAAAGAAAACTAAGATTAGTCATTAGGTAGGTAATATCGTAGTAATTAACATCGTGAAATTGAGAAGGAAAAATTTGCCAATGCACAGCTAGTAGTGTGGTGTAGAATATTCTAAGATTGCTCTTAAAACAATTGACAGGTATCGGCAAAATTGACAGAATTAAATTAAGAGGGCTTCTTGAGGCATTATGTACCGGACACCCCACGTTATAGGAGACTGGTAAAATTGAAGCTGAGATCCTTTGCACCCCAGCAAACAACAAAGACCACCGACAAAGACCATGAAACATGTTTCTATTAATACTTAGACAAACCAAGATACCAAATCTATACTCATCAAATCGTGGAAACAACAACGAAAGCCATTCAATGCTTTTCAAAGCAAAATATCACATCACGTTAAAAAACTCCCTATTAACCTTAAGCCTCTTCCACTAATTGGTTCTGCTACAGATACTCAGCATTAAATATAAGATTTATGAGGTAACTCGTACAGTATCTTAATTACGGCTTAAAAGGTATTAATAGCTCACACTTTTTCTTTGCTTGAGGAAGCTGTGTGTGGCGATAAAGGGTTTTGAAGTATAACCTTTTGGTATATAGAAAAGAGCAAGTATTGTACTAGGTTTTGCCCAAGACTTCGTATGCGCCAATCTCATGTTTTCCCGTTCCCGAAGGAATTTCGGAATATCCTCTTAGTGCCTTCCTAAGGCGAATAAGGAGCTACATGACCAGCTTTTTACGACCAGCAGTTTCGGCTATGCGACAACTGACAGACAACTGTCATCATCTGCCTAGCCTTTTCCCAACTATATTGGGGTCGGCTTCCAGTCAAACCGGATTCAGCTGAATACCATATTTTACGTGGGGCGGCTGCCTACCAGACCTCCACAACCCATTAACTAGGTAACACGGTACCCCTTGGCAAGTACTGGTGTCAGATTTTCTGGCTTCGGACTATCCGTAACGACTGCCAAAGATGTACAAATGTCAGCCGGGACCAACAGCTTAACGTGCTTTCCGAGGCACGGAGGAAGCTCGGTATTTTAAGATGGTCACCCATCCACAGACCAAACTCGGCAAGCGTTGCTTAACCTTGAAGATCGACCTGTGCGACTGTTATTATTTAGCCACGAGCTCCTCTGACAAACAACTGTCAGTCACTCATTAATCAGAAACGGAAGAAGCCTACTACATAATTTAGTTGGAAATCTTGATTCATCATTAGCATTCTAACCAAATGACGTCAATTGCTGGAATAAGCCTTCCCAAGCGTTGTCTGTACTCCTTGCCTTCAGCTAACTCCTGCAGCCCTTACTGCCATAACAATAACATTTCAAGTATCTAGAACTTTTATGGTCACTATCACTAGAATAGTTAATATCGGGATTGCTACCATGTACCTTTTTATTTGCGAGTTTCCGATATATCGGCCGGCATTGTTGCAAGCGCCATGGTCACGGAGTAACCGGACCGTTCAACAAAGTGTTACTTCGCGGTCAGATACGGTTAGTGTTGTGTGTCGAGAACAGTTGCGGGAAAAAAGTGAGTTTGTGGACAGTGGTACCGGAGATGGTCGTAATAAAAGACTACAAAAGAGGGTAGATGATATGTCTGCCAATAACATCCCACCCGCAAGATCTTCAGTTACTCCGTGATGCGCTTGCAACAGTGCCGAAATATCGGAAACTCGCAAATAATGGTACATGGTAGCAATCCCGATATTAACTATTCTAATTTCAAGTATCATTTCGACGAAATCTGTAGGTACGTTTTGTTTTAATGTCAAGTGAACTCAAGTGCAAAGTAAACAGACATGCATAACGTAACGGTTCATAAAATTTTAGACGTCATTGTTTGTTATGCTGAGTGCATAATAATGCAAGTAACTGGAACGCACAGTATGTTTGTAGCCAGAGCTTATTATAGCCTTTATAAAAATATGTCACCGGAAAGTAGCAGACTGCTCAGAGTGGTAAGATTGTAATAAATCTTGATTAGATTAAAATTTCTTGAAATATTAGCTTTCCCCCGCAGCTTCGCTCCCGCCAACCTACCCATTTATTTTTGCTTTTAAATCTTCCCTGTATTCTGGCGAACTTAACCAAAAAAGGATTACCGAAATCGGCCCAGGCGTTCTCGAGTGTTAGCGAGAATAACGAACAGCAATTCATTTTTATATATAAGACTAGCTGTGCCCCGCGGCTTCGCTCCCGTCAACTGCATTTTTTTTTGCGTTTATACCTTCCCTGTATTATGACGAACTAAACAAAAAAAGAATTAGCAAAATCGGCCCAGCCGTTCTCGAGTTTTAGCGAGACTAACGAACAGCAATAAATTTTTATATTTTTAATCTTAAGGAGTCTGCTACTTTCCGGTGACATATATATTTATAACCTTCCTCGATAAATAATGGACTGTCTAACAGTAGAATTTTTCAATTCGAACCTATAGTTCCTGAGATTAGCGCATTCAACAGGTGACGCGATAACTCTTGGTAAAACTGGATTCAGATTTTCTAGGTTCTTAATTTTTATACACACATATTTTCTAGATTTTTACTTTTTGAAACGACTCAAATTTCTACAAACAAGCTTTTGCCAGCGACTTCGCGAGCGTGATCTCTAGGGACCATATTACCGGGACTAAAAGTAGTCTATGTGCTATTCCAGACTATAATCTATCTCTGTTTATCAAGATCTGTGCAGCCGTTCTGGCGTGATTGAGTAACAAACATCCAAACTTTCACATAATATTACTAGCTGATGCCCGCGTCTTCGCACGCTTGACAAATTATATACTAAAACCTTCCTCGAGAATCACTCTATCTACTGGTGAAAACAGCATGAAAATCGATGCAGTAGTTTTAGAGTTTATCGTGAACAGACAGACCAACAGACGCGGCGGAGGACTTTGATTTATCATATTTATGTTCTGATAGTTATATTTATATTATATAGTTAGAAGTTAGATTAGATTACATCTAGGACAAACGGCTTTAAGTGCTTTCCAAGGCATGGAGAAATCTAGGTATGTTATGGATGGTCATCCATCCACGGAGCTACCTCGGCAAGCGTTGTTTAACTCTGAAGGTAGTCCCATCCAGCAGTTATTATTGAGTAAAAAAAAAAGAGTTCAAATAAAAAGCCGAGGAGCTGGGTACCAACAAAATTCTCAGTGTATTCGCAGATCAGTGGGACTCCGCGATAGTGTGTACGTGGATGCAGCTCCACGCTGAATTATATTATTAGTATATTTTTATCTGTGTCCTTGACCTACTAACACTAGAAGTTAAGTAAAATGGTTACTAACCCTATGAACTCTAGTCTGAAATAAAAACTATCTACTCTATTAATGTGGTCTCTTTTCCGTTAAATAAATTAATTCAAAATTCTTTGATTACAAATTCTTATCCCGTTAAGTACTTCGACATTTCTCCCCCAATTTGCACTACAAAGAATGACCTTCCTAATAAATTCTTTATTGAATTTAATTGATTGTTGGCAACACCACACGTCGCGGTTCCATTAAACCGCGATGTTTCGTATATTCCGTTGCTCGACAGTGTACAAAGGTGAAATAAAACATTAATTGCTGTCAGGCGGCGAGGGGCGAGACAAAAGGTTCGTTTTTTCGTAACTATTGTACGTACGGGACCCTCCGTTACGGTTGGGAAGCAACCCTGTTTCGACGCAATGAAAAAGCAATGTTGATCGATATTTTTATTTTTTCTACGGTTTGCGGCTGCGGAAAATTTTGGAGTTTTTAACGTGTTATGAAATATCTTTAGTACCAACTCATTTTAGGTTTTAGAATCATTTGCCTAGCTTTTTTCTTACTGTATTGGGGTTGGCTTTCAATAAACTTGACTCTGCCGAATACCCGTCAGTGTATTCTGTCAACTACTCACCGTGTAAACTAAAGTGAAGTGAGAGTGAGGTGAACTGTCATCCCATTCAGCAGTGCGATTCTGTGAGCATGTCGAACTGAAGACTTGGGTGAAGTAATCACCAAGTGAGCTGTCAATCCATACAAACATGCTGGAAAGTCAGCTCACTTCACCCAAGCCTTCCTTTCGACATGTTTACAAAATCGAACGGCTTTTTGCAAAGGCTGACATCTCTATTAATTTTTACTTCACCTAAGCTTACACGTTGAGAGGTTTATAGACTCGCACAGTAGTATTTTACGTTGAGCTATTACCTATCAGAGGGCCACTTTATGGAAATCATATCAGAATCATAATATTAATCACACAACAATCTGTCAATTAATTTTCATCTTTATCGCTAACGCATTAGGTTCAAGGTTGATTGGGAAAATTTGACAGCGACGGGTAGCGTGATGTGCTTTCTGATTCTGCTAAAGTGACTTTTTTAGACCCCCTGACCTCCACAACCCAGTTACTGGGTAAAACGGTACTACGGTCTTTTTAGATTTAATGATTAGTGTATACTATGCTTCTGCCAGCGGCTTAGTCCGTGTGATCCCTAAGATATAAACTCCCGGGATATAATTATATAGCTTATAGCAGGGGGCCGAGTCACCCACGTCCGTAGGAGACCCTTCAGCGAATCCATACACGTGGTCCCCGGGTGGTACTAAACAGGTGACACTAACCGCCTCCGTGGTCTAGTGGTTAAACCACCTGATTCAGACCCAGAGGTCACGGGTTCGATTCCCAGCGGGGGCAAATTTTTTGCTCGGTTTGGTTGGTGGTAGGACTTGTTCTAAGTCCGCCTGGCAAGCTACCACCATCATGGCTAAGTCTGTCACCATAACAACAATGCTAACAGCATTGTTGTGTTCCGGCAGTTAGAGGTATGATAGCCAGTTCCTCTGTGTAAGAGGATTCCGGGTGAAACTCGCTTCCATCTTCGGCCTCATTATCACTTTCCATCAGGTGAGATTTGGGCCAAGAGGATCCCCGTTTCGCATTTAAAAAAAAAAGTTATTCCAGACTATAATCTACCTCTGTGGCAAATTTCATGAAGATCCTTTCAGGCATACTGACGTGAAAGAGTAACAAACATCCATCCATCCGTCCATCGTCACAAACTTTCACGTTTATAATTAGTTAGTTACTGCATTTATACAAATGTAAAAGCCAAGTTACAGGTAAAAAGCTCACATGCATGTTACCTCTACATAAAGCAGTATATAAGCTGGTATAATGACTTGAAAGCTTAGCTATATTAATAATGTAAACGAGAATTTAATGCCGATAAAAACAGTATGAAACGGCTTCATTTAAAACCAAGGGGATATAAATAGATACATGATACCAATGTAGGTCAAGCAGACAATCATTGTTTTTACTCTTGTGATTTAGCTGAGAGGGTTTTTAATGTACTCGATCACGTTTGTGTAAATGTCAATCATCAATATCTTTTTCTTATATCTAAAACTCTCGTGTCACAGTGTTTGTCATCGAACTTCTCCAAAACGGCTTGACCGATTTTAATGACATTTTGTGTGCATTTTTGGTAGATCTGAGAATAGAACGTCGGCTTTAATTTTCTGAACAATTTTGGCTTTACTTTATTATGGCAATACGTTTGCCGGGTCAGCTTGTAATATATAAAATTCATCCGTTTCTGATGACTGACCCAGGGACAGACAACGCACAGCCGAACTGAAACCGTTTACCGAAAGCTGTTGCATGTAGGTTCCTTGGGAAGTGCAGGGGAGCACTAAGATAGGATTTTCCCAAAATTCCCACGGGAATGGGAGAAAACGGGATATGCGCGAACGAAGTCGCGGACAAAGGCTAGTTTATACTACTAACTGACCAAGCTATCTGGTCTGGAAAACTGTAAAGGATAACCTCTTTTTTCATACTATTTGACACATTTTGTGGAAAATGGATGATAAATGAGATGTCATTATTTTTTATTTTTCTGTTGAATATTTACACTTTTTTTTTTCTTATTTTTTTATTTTAATGTGTGTTTATAATCTTTTGATTTTACTAATTAGTTAGCTTTTTTTTTCAAAACTTTCTATGTATTATGTTCCTTATTTTAACGTGTGTTTATAATCTTTTGATTTTACTAAATTGTTAGCTTTTATTTTCAAAACTATCTATTATGTTCCTTTTTTATAATTAATTTGTACTGTACAATACTTTGGATAACACTATTCTGTTATGTTATACATGTTCTTGTAAATAAATAAATAAATAAAAATAAACGAACGTTTACATTAATGCGATAGAGCAGGTATATTCAACAACTCGCAGTAGGCGCTCTGTAAGTGCAAAAACATGAAGTAGGAATTTGTACTTAACATAAGCAAACAGTTAATGAATTAGATGAACACATGCATCATATTCGTCAGTATCTTCATTGATTGACTTCTATTACAAACGAAGCTCTTCCGACTTCATAAAGAGAAAGTTATCGACGCAATCACCAGAGTTCATAAAGTCAGCCCACATAAATATTTATATGATATAAAACATAATATTTATAGACGGTTTTATATCAGTAAGTGCTGTTTAATTAGTGAGCATAATAAAATGTAGATGTTGCTATCTCAAAAAGCAATTAAAGTTTGTTGAAAACTGTTTTTTTTATTGTGGCTCAGTAAAAGTTCTTAACAGTGTACAGTGCTTTGTACTAGTGATGTGAAAAGATTGGGAACGCTGAGTGATTTGAGCCAACATGAGTATTTGAAGTTTAGCTTTTAGTTTACATTACAGTACGTCTTGGGTTGTGTTCTTGGCATAGTAACACCAAAATGTCATACTTCAACGTGCTGTGACGAAAATGGGTCATCGTGTTTTGCCGGTTTCCTGTTCTCGATGTGGCAACAAACCAAAGGTTTGCTGATGTAAATAATTACACAATGATTTCCTTATTTCGTTTTAGCACAGATTAAGAGGTACTACTAAGACGATGATTAACATAAAAGTGAAGAAGAAAAATTGCGGCGATCTCAAAAAATAATGACATTGGCGCAAAATAGAGAATATCAGTTTTATTTGAAAATAACAGTTGGTTGTGGAACTGACTCAGACGTATAGGTACAACTGTATTGTTACAAGAAAATGCTATTATGATTATGGGTTTAATAACTTAAGGAACACAAAGTTCTTTCGACAAAATGGGCATTTCTAATACATAAAAATCTCGTGTCACAGTGTTTGTTATAGAACTCCTCCGAAACGGCTTGACCGATTTTAATTAACTTATTTTTGTGTATTTTGGTAGTGTTAGAAAACTCAACTTTGAGTTAAACTGGTCCCATGAAGTTTTTAATCAATGTGTACATGCTATATGTTTAGTATAAAACAAAAAATTAAAGTCGTCTAATTATCAATGACCAAAGATTTAATCATAGAACAAAAGAATACCGTGCTGCATGTCTGTAGAGATAAAGAGAATCACACAGAACTAGTGTGCTTGTTATTGTTATGTTCGTTCTGGCAAACTGGTCACCTGTTGCTACGAACTCTGTTCACTTGTAATCTTTTAATCCTTCCCGTTTCTACATACCTATGTGGATTGAGGTCGGGTGGGAGAGCTGCTAGGTGCCATCGAAAAACATCGGAGCATGCAATATAATTGGAATGATTACGTAAGATATCATTAATGACTATGCCTGTTACTTACATCGACAAACAGATGAATTTTTAAAACCTAAAAGCATTGAAAAAAATTCTTCAAATTTCTTGTGATCAAAATTAGAAAGTGTGTATACTTTGTCAAAATGTTTAAATTGAGCTTAGATCAATCAATACGAAATAACATGATCAAAAGAGGTTCCTGTCTGATGAAATAGCCGCAGAAGTAAATGAATGTTAGCCAAAAAAAAAATGTATTGTAAAAGTGTTTATGAGATAGCCCCAGAAGCAGTTAAATGTGTGTTTGACAACAAAAATGGTAAAAGTGTATGTAGTTTTAAGTTTAAATACTTTATTTTCTAACAGGAAATAATGCAGTGGTATTAGACTCGATCGGGCATCGGCTGTCTATTTCATTCACCCTGATACTTCATCTAAATATATATGAGCCACAAATAAGACATCAAAAAAGAAAGCTTCGTAAGTATTCACCAACGGAATTCCATAACACTCAAGTAAAAATACTCGAACTAATACTTAAATCCCATCACTAGAGAGTTTGACAACGGCGGCGCTAGCGCTGTTCCTGACGTGTTTACGACTACTAGTGAATTTACAGCCTTTTTGTGACTGTCAGATTGGTCGTCCGATACTTTTGCTATAAGTATTTACTTATGGTTTATGTACTTTGGTAAGTATAATACTATTGAAGTATGGTTTCCTTTTAGGCGTAGTATTTTGAAACTATGGAGATTTAAGTTATGACGGTACGAATACGTTATTGCTATGATAGCAGTCTGTTAAAAATCTGTTATCTTTTTACGTCAAGCCAGTGTTGCCTGCATGTTGCGGAATTTGTTCGAAAGAGTCTCCGCGGCCCTGGAACGCAAAGGGCACCAAGAGGAATACGGATGGGTTTTAGTCAGTAAGAGTTTGGCACTCCCTGCCGCTCCGCCCAGAGCGGGAGGAGTCATTTGATGAAGTCCTCCATAAAAAAAAGTTTCTTCTAGGCGAGCGTGCTCATCGCCGACTACATCGTAGCTTTCAATCTGGCGAGATTTTGGAAAACAGGAACAATATCAATAAAAAAACAGTTCAATTAAAAAGCTAACGACGTCCTAATGATTCTGCCTATCCCTAGGAGAAAAAGCTGTCAGATTATGTAGATATTTATGTAATATAAGAAGATAAATAACATAAAACTTTTTATCGTTTCAATAAATAAATGAGGTGCAAGCTACAAAAATACAGCAGAAAAATATTTAAAAGCAATTTTAATCAAGGATGTTGCAATTTTGCAAAGCTATTGCTTCGACTTCTGAGATAAAAATAAGTAAGGCAAGGTTAATAAAACGATATAATAACTCAGAAAGTTGCATAAACGCAATTATTATAATCAAGTTCATATAAATAAGCAACAATTTCTTTTATCTTTATACTGTGTGCGGAGTAATTACTCCGCACCTACTTGCTACGTGTAAGTATATGACCCAAGGGCTGGCTTTTACCTCGGCCAAAGGATAAGCATTGCAATACAACGTGGCAATGCTGCCAGCCTTTTGGGCACAGTACCAGTGGCTAGCGATGCGCACGAATTTTTCGACGCCATAATTATGTTAGTTTAATTTTAGTTAGTTAAAAGTTTTTTTATTTAATTGTATTTATATGTAACCCATTTCATAGGTGTTCATTTAACCTTATTATGAGGCTTCCCTGACAAGAATACAGCCATAGCAAGAATAGCTTAGTTCTCCGTAATACAATCAATATGTTTCTGAACAAAGCAATTCTTTATTAACGCCGCACGAAGGGCTGAAAATCGCCTTCCGTTTTAGGGTTACGTACCCAAAGAATAAACAATTAAACCTAACAACTAAGCCTACGCTGTCCGTCTGTCGGTCTGTCGGTCAGCCTGCTGTATCTCAAGAACAGTAACAGGTAAACAGCCAGTCGATTCTGTAAACATATCGAAGTGAACTATCAAAGCGTACAAATAAGATAGAATGACAACTCACTTGTCGTTCACTCCACCTAAATGTTTACGATGAGATGTCGACAGAATATACCGGCAGTTGAAATTTCCACAGATTGTGTATCTCTATTGCAAAATTAAGGTGTATGTAACGGAACCCTTCGTATGCGAGAATCTCGCATTCGAAGTAAAATTGTGTTGAAAACGACCTAGTTTCTGTACGCTTGCAAATATTCAGCAAATACTTTAGATATCATACATATAAGAATTAATTAGAGAAATTTGTTAATAATACCGAACTAACTAATCTAACAATCTATACTTAATATATTATCTACATCTACACTAATATTATAAAGAGGAAAACTTTGTTTGTTTGTTTGTTTGTTTGATTGTAATGAATAGGCTCAAAAACTACTGGACCGATTTTAAAAATTCTTTCACCATTCGAAAGCTACATTATCCACGAGTAACATAGGCTATATTTTATTTTGGAAAAAATAGGGTTCCGTAAGATATTTGGGTTTTTCGGACACAAGGTGTAAAAATCAACCAGAAAAGTTACTTATTTTGCGTACGCTGCCTAAACTATAAAAGATATAACCATAAATTGTTCTAATTAATTGTAGATCTAATAAATATCTACAAAAAAGTCCGCGACACACTATACCTATCTATGTCGAGTGAGGCACAACAACCATTTTTTTATTTAAAAATTTTGTTTTTTTTTTGGACTACATTTAAATGCGTTTATTTTGCTCATGCTATTAATCCTTATCAAAATAAAGTGTTTCATCACTAAATACAGTTTATGTAGATAATATTTGGTATATGAATGATTAAAATCGGACGTTTCGTTTTGAAGTTATGGCGAAATTAAAATATTACGATTTCTGCTGCACGGCCCGTTGCGAAGTGGACGTCACCAAGGCGGGGGTGCGCGTGCGGGAGGGGAGTTTAGATCTATGAGTAAGGTACAGTAGTGCGATTCACTAAGGAAGAACATCTTTACAACCAAGAAATCATCGTTGAAACATCTGATGTGGCATATATTTAACAGATGTTTCAACGATGATTTCTTGGTTGTAAAGATGTTCTGCCTTAGTGAATCGCACTACAGGTCGGCTCCCTACGCAGCGGTCGTGCGCAAAGTCTAAAAATTTTCGTGCGATTTTTTTTAGATTTCGTTCGAACTACACCGACGCAAAAGTTCTTCTCAGAACTAAACAACAGTTCTTCTTAGAGCCAAACAATAGTTATTTTCAGGGCTAACCAACAGTTCTTTACACGGCTAACCAACAGTTCTTTTCAGGGCTAACCAACAGTTCTTTTCAGGGCTAACCAACAGTTCTTTTCAGGGCTACACAACAGTTCTTTTCAGAGCTAGAATATTACACGTTAACATTTTCTTAAACATTTGAAAATGCCTAAGAGAGCCAGGTCTCAACTTACTAAACATAGTTCTCAAGCACGGGCAGTAAGAATACGCCGTATGGGAGAATCTTCACCTGAACGTTCACAACGCCTTGCTGAACAGAATCAGAGAAACTCTCAGGTAGGTACGCGCACGAGAGTCGAGTGTCGAACGTTCGCAACGACATCTGAGAACCTCTGAGTTATATAATATTCTAATCTCAGGAACTACTGGTCCGATTTGAAAAATTATTTCAGTGTTAGATAGCCCATTTATCGAGGAAGGCTATAGGCTATACATACATATATAATTAAGCTAAGTCAAAAAGGAGCGCAGAATTAATGGAAAATGTGACGCAGACGAAGTTGCGCGGGTCAGCTAGTATATTATAAAGCAGAAGAGTTTGTTTGGTTGAACGCGCTAATCTCAGGAACTACTGGTCTGATTTGAAAAATTCTTTTAGTGTTAGATAGCCCATTTATCGAGGAAGGCTATATATCCTCCCCTTAAGAGTCCTATTACATTTTTTACGGAAATTCATGATTTTTGACGCTGTAGTTTTCAGCAGCAGTAAGATATTTCAATTATTTGATCCTGAATAACGATAGTGCCAGTCTTTTTCTTGTAAGTTAGAGTTACACATTTTCATTTTTCTTTTCGTGTAATTTACTATAAATATTTTACGAACTCAGTTTGCAAGAAAAAATGTAGGCGATGGAACTTTGACGGTCAAATTCACATTCTTACAATCAATTCTTTTAAAAGCTGAAATTACTAATAGGTCAGTTGAATGTTTTACTTGTTTATTGGAGTTCTAGAATTTCTTTAAAGTCCTTGAGTTTTCACGGAAAAAAACGTAAAGAAAGCCTAATTTAAGCCAGAATTGTCTTCATTCAGCGTCCATTATATTCCAAATAAAAACAATTTTAACAAATAAATTTATATGATATAAAATTTCAATCTACAATGAATACGTTTCATTAGTTTTCGTTTGTCAATATAATACAACAAAATTACAATAAATAAAATTAAAGTACTATATATTCTGCGTCAATTCAGCGCGCGAGTTAAGGAACCCCAACCTACCAATATTAGCTTTGTCGGACAATAAGTATTTACTAGATTATTATTTCTCAATTTCCCCACTGCGCGATCAGCATTTATAATTATCTAGAACATGCGTCAATCTGATCACGCTGTGGATGTACTACGTTAGCAATTAAGTTAGTATATAAGATCAATATCTTGTTAGATGAAGGCAATTACTGTTTCGCTGTAACTCTGTCGGAATAAAGTTATTTTTTAACACTTCCGTTGTCGCTTACTTAATTGGCGCAGCCGGTAGGATCTCTGTAGTCAGTTTGCCGTGTATACAATTCTACGTGGAGTAGCCGACGTCCGTGTCTACGGTTTAGCAGAGATAGCCGAACAAATAAATTCATTAAGGAGCCACTTCGAGTTACGGAAGAGGACCAGCCACAGCAGTAATTCAGGGAGCATGGAGCTAGCTGCGGAATTGTGAGTAAATCTTTTTCACCTTCCTCTCAGCTTTTCCATCTATATCCCAACCTTGTAATAGTCTATGTGTTTGTGTATTATTAGGGATTGGACAACGCCGTAATAATATTTGCATAGATTTTAAACGTACTAATATTTTAGAATAGTGATAGTTTAGTAGCACATTAGTGTGATTTTTTTTTCTCTCCGCGTTTGTTTCTTTCATAACTTTTCACAATGGAAAACGTAACCCGTGTCCCACAGGAATTGGTTAACATCATACCAATATTCAGCGGCGACACTAGAATGTTGCCTTTATTTATAAAAAAATGTGAATACATTTTGTCTACGTTCTTAGGAACCGCAGCCCAAAATGAATATTTATTTCATGTAGTAACTAGTAGGTTATCAGGCGAAGCAGCCAGTTTGGTAGGCGAAAGAGAAGCTATAGGTACGTGGGACGAGCTGAAGAAGTTGTTAAACCAACACTTCGGTGATCCACGCACAGAGGATTGTTTAGCAATGGAATTAGAATCGTGTAGAATAAATAAGGGTGAAAGTTATTTAGATTTTTGCCATAGAATACAGCGGATGAGAAGTGTTTTATTTGCTAAAATATCAGAAACTATCATTGATGAATCTCTACGTAAGGCAAAGCAAATCATTTATAGTAACAGAGCGATGAATGCTTTCTTGTTTAATTTACCGCCATTTTTAGTTAGATTAGTTCGTTTGCGCGACGTCACAACGTTAGAGGATGCATTAAAAATAGTTTTAGAAGAACAAAACTTCCAGGCAGTCTATGAGTCGAAAACAAACGACAGACGTAATTTTAGCAGAAATAACAGACCCAATTTGCCTAATAACCAAAATGCAATTGAATCTAATAACCAAAAGAAAGATTCACATAGCATATCAAGTACACATGTACCGAATAGTGCTACAAACAGCACATCTACACCGAACAATTCGCATCAGCCCAGACATTATAAACAACATAATAATATTCAAAGAAATCAAGACAATTTTAATCGTACAAACAACAATAATGCGTCACCGCAGTCAAGTAGGTCATTTGTTCCGATTGCACAACCGAACCAACAGTTCGCGGCACATGCACCGAGCACGCCGTCTTTTGCAGCGCAAGCATCTACGTCGGGTGCGAATACTGATGTCACCATGCGTACTGCAAGGTCGCGACGTGTTAATTACATAAATAATTCTAATAATAATGAACAGAGTTCAAGTTATTCGTACAATGAGTGCCAAGAATTTTCTCCTGAAGAACCCGGGGCGGGAAATTTTTGCATAACGGCCTCTACCCTAGAGAACGAATAAAAATAAATTGTAATAAACGCTTAAATTTACCACATATAGTTATACCAGAATTAAAGGCAGTTTTTATGATAGATACGGGGAGTGTTAGATCGTTTATAAGCCCGTATATAGCGAATAAATATTTTAAAAATTATCTACAGTATGAACCCTTCGAAGTTGTTAGCACTCACGCATCGAGTGTTCATAGTGAAACGGCTATTATTCCATTACCGGTTACCTTTGGAAGTCAAGAGTTCCATAAGTTTTATGTCTATAGTGTCGACGATAGGTATGATGGGTTAATAGGTAGCAATTTGCTGAAGCAATTACAGGCAAAGATTAATATGGAAAATCAGATATTACATTTAAAAAATACTGATATTCCTATCATATATTCACCGCCTATGAGAGAGGTATATAATCTACCATCTCGTAGTGAACTTAGAGTAAGACTCCCAGTCAACTTACTGAACGGGGAAGCTGTGTTAGATTTTAAGCAATTTACGGAAGGGATTCGAATGCCCGCCGCATTAGTTACGTGTATTGAAGGCTATGCAACAACTGTTATTCAGAATTATAGCCATGAAAATAGAAAATTAGTAGTTACGGGACCTTTTCAAGTGGAACCATACATACAGGACCCATCTGTTAGTGTTAATTTCATAGATAATAATATAGAAGTGGACAGCTTGCTAACAGAGAATTTAGACAAATTGCAGTTAAATCATATGAATTCAGAAGAACGAACGGTTATGGAGGGACTTTGTAAAGAATACAAAGATATATTTTATTGTGAAAATATTCCGTTAACCTTCACAAATCAGGTTAAACATAGAATAAGAACAAAAAATGAAGACCCAATAAACATTAAGGCACATAGATTGCCACCTATTCAAACAAAAGAGATCAGTAGTCAAGTCGAGAAAATGTTAAGGGATAACATTATCCAGGAATCTCATTCTCCCTGGAGTGCTCCCGTACATTTAGTGCCGAAAAAATTAGACGCGTCAGGCCAACAAAAATGGAGGATGGTAGTTGACTATAGACGGCTCAATGAAATCACAATTGATGATAAATACCCTTTGCCCAACATTAACGATTTATTCGACATGCTAGGTAATAGTACATACTTTACGACCCTCGATTTAGCTAGCGGGTACCATCAATTAGAGGTTCAGGAGGAAGATAGAGCTAAAACTGCGTTTAGCACACCTTCAGGTCATTATGAATTTAACAGAATGCCGTTCGGGTTAAAGACCGCACCCGCAACTTTTCAGCGAGCGATGGATAACGTCTTACGAGGCCTTCAAGGCTTACATTGCTTAGTATATCTCGATGACGTCATTATTTTTTCTAAAAGCTTGCCTGAACATGTAGAAAAACTTAGGGCAGTTTTTGACCGCTTCCGTCAAACAAATTTAAAAGTTCAATTAGATAAGTCTCACTTTCTTAGAAAGGAAGTACTCTACCTAGGGCATACTATTACAAGTGAAGGTTTGAAACCAAATAATGATAAAATAGACGCTATTCTTAGGTATCCTATACCGGAAACGGTTACACAGATTAAGAGCTTTTTAGGACTAATCGGTTATTATAGGAAATTTATCAAAGATTTTGCCAAAATAACTAGACCATTAACAGTTTGTTTAAAGAAAGGTCGCAAAATTGTAATTAATGGGGAATATAAAGAATGTTTTGAGACATGTAAAAAGCTTTTAACAAATGCACCTTTGTTACAATTTCCTGACTTTAGTAAAACTTTTATTTTAACCACGGATGCATCCAATTTTGCGATTGGGGCTGTATTGTCACAAGGAACGATAGGCTCAGATAAGCCTGTAGCCTATGCTAGTAGAACCTTGAGTGACACAGAAGTAAAATATAGCACTATCGAGAAGGAACTTTTAGCCATAATATGGGCAGTTAAGCACTTTCGACCGTATTTGTATGGTAATAAGTTTACCATATTTACAGACCATAGACCATTAGCTTGGCTGTATTCATTGAAAGAGCCCAATAGTAAACTCACGCGATGGCGGTTAAGGTTAGAAGAGTACGATTTCGAAATAAAATATAAGAAAGGCCCTCAAAACACGAATGCAGATGCTTTATCTAGGATTAAGATTAATGCAATTGACGACGATTTAGATTCAATATTCGTAAATATAGGATATAGACGATAGGCAGGAACGTATACAAAAAATTATAGAAAGCGAATTGCAAGACCCCGAAACTCCAATAGAAACGATAGAACTTTCGGATTCTGATGATGGGGTCACTGCCAACTCAGTTTCAAATAGAGAACACGAAGGCATTCCTAGTTTAAACGAAGCTGTCGATACTAAACCAAAACAGATTTTAATTCATTCATGGTTTAAAAATAAATTAGACGTAAAAGATATTTCAAATAATAAACAAAAAATTCTCGAAGTTCACTTATCGACAAATAACGATATATTAGTTAAAGACTTTTTGAAAGAGTATATTGATCCAAAACATAAGTACTTTATATACTTCGAACACCCATCTTTTAGAAAAACTTTTTCAAACATGGTAATTAAGTTATTTAAAAAGGATTCAGTTAAGTTAACCGAGTGTACAGAAAGAGTTATAAATTTGACAGGATCTGAAGAAGATCAAAAAGAAGTTATTTAAAATACCACGACGGGAAAACATGTCATAGAGGTATTAAAGAAACTTTAACCAAACTTAAAAGACATTATTGGTGGGCAAACATGAAAGAGACAGTCACGGCAATCATAAATGCTTGCGAAACATGTAAACGCATGAAATATGATAGAAAGCCGATTAAACCCCACATTCAGTTAACACAAACCCAGGATGCCCCTTTTCAGGAAGCTTTTATGGATTTATTATATATTGAAGGGAAATATTATTTAACTAGAGGTACCGAATAGGAGTACACCAGAGATAGTTAGGGCATTGATTAAATATTTCAGCAGGTATGGTCTGCCTAGGAAAATTAGTTGCGATTCCGGTACAGAATTCAACAATACTTTGATTAAAGAAATGTTAAGCTTTTACAAAATTGAACTTCATATTGGGACGCCAAATAATCCCAGTTCAATGGCAATAGTAGAAAGGTTTCATTCTACCATTATTGAGATTTATCGTATAGCAAAATACGATAAAAGCGATTTAGATGCAGCATCAGTTATGACTTATGCCATCATGGCTTATAACAACACCATACATTCAGCAACAGATTTTACGCCTTTTGAACTAGTATTTGGTCACACTTATTCCGAAAATGTATTTAACGTGGATAGAGAGAAGAACTTAACTCAGAAATTATTGTTAGATCATAGAAAACGCCTTAAAATACTCTATGAATTCATAACAGAAAAATTAGAATCCGATAAAATTAAAATAATTAATAAAAAAGGTGGCGAAACGACACCGATACTCGAACCAGACGATAATATTTACATGAAAGACACTAGGATTAGAAAAGCTAAAGAAAAACCTCGATATGAAAAAGCGAAAGTAATAGGTGAAGTTGAAAGAAATATAGTCCCAGTAGAAGTAAAGAAAAGGAAAACTAGAGTAGCCTTAAAAAATGTAAAACGTCCTCCACAGATAGTGCCTGGTACTTCTGGTGCTAGTGGTGCCAACACTCACGCTGGACCTCCAAAACCTCGGTCAGAATCCGGGGATAGCAGCGATAAAGCGGGGTGTAGCAGTGAAGAGGAATAGTTATTGGACAATATACAAAATTGTAGATTTAGAATCATTACACTTACAAATAGATAATAATATTCGGGATTTTATTAACTTGAAAATTAAAATTAAGGAAAATAGTCTTAGTAACGAAACTATAGGAATAGAAAGCCAAATAGAATATCTTATTAAACTAACTAAGGATAGATTTTTTCAAATCTTACCTTTCCATTATAGAAACAAAAGAGCTTTGTTTAATCCATTAGGCTCACTTGTAAAAGCTATCACAGGAAATTTGGATGAAGACGATGCAATTAAATATGATAGAGAAATCCAAATGATACAGAACAAAGAGCATGTGGTCGAACGTAAAGTATCATCAATGCAAAAAGCTTTTGATAAATTAGTAAATGACTCTGAAATAATAAATTCAAATATTAAAAACTTGGGTTTACATACCAATGAAATGGAAAAATTAGTTGAACATGAGTTCAGGTTTAACAAACTTTCCAAATATTAAATACTATGTATCAAATTTTAAATAACTTTCGAACCTGTTACGAAAACATACAAGAGATTGAAACGGCAATAGCCTTTAGCAAACTGAATACATTGCACCAATCCATTATAAATAGTACAGAATTATATAATACGTTAGAAGTCATTGCTAAACATGCTAGAACAATATACCCAGTAAACAAACATAATTTAATAAAATTAGAACGTAATATCATACTTAAATCATATATAAATAACAACAAGTTAGTTTTTGTTTTAGAAGTTCCCCTAATAAATAACGAAACATATAATTATTACAAGGTTATACCCATCCCTATATTCCATTCTCCAAATACCTTTACAATAATACCCAAATATCCTTACCTGATGGTGAATAGATTGAAATACATGCCCGTGGTAAGCCCATGTACTGAGATTGAAAATGGAAAATTCCTTTGCGCTGAAACTAATTTAGCCCAGTTTCCAACCGAGACCTGCATTGAACAAATAATGCTGATGAAGAACAACTACAAAAACTGCATACAGAACCATATTGAAATAGAAAAAACTAAGATACAGAAAATAACCGACAACCAATGGTTGGTTTACTCAGAGGAAAATCTCATCATCACCGAGAATTGCAATACAGAAATCCTGAAGTACACTATCCTTGGGACCTACATCGTGACACCTGGCCAACAATGCGAGACACAAATAGGCGAAGTCATCATTGCCGCCACCACAAACACTACAGTTTCCAGTCTCCAGCTGCCATTGATCCAGATGCCAGACCTACAACAGGACATCCAGAGAAGATCAAAGAAAGTGGATCTAAGAAATGTGGACTTCAGTGATGTGAAAGAAGTGTTACAAAGTGCAAAATTTAGTAAAATAGACGATACGACACAAACAGTGACAATAGAAATTAGTATATGGACCATCTTAGAGTATGTGGTTATTGTAATAGCAATAGTTACCTTTATAATGTATAAATTTCAGTTCATAAACTTTTGTCGAAATTCTCCGAAACCGTCTGCGACACCTTCGGATAATTTCTCTCTTAGGGAGGGAGGAGTTAAGGAACCCCAACCTACCAATATTAGCTTTGTCAGACAATAAGTATTTACTAGATTATTATTTCTCAATTTCCCCACTGCGCGATCAGCATTTATAATTATCTAGAACATGCGTCAATCTGATCACGCTGTGGATGTACTACGTTAGCAATTAAGTTAGTATATAAGATCAATATCTTGTTAGATGAAGGCAATTACTGTTTCGCTGTAACTCTGTCGGAATAAAGTTATTTTTTAACACTTCCGTTGTCGCTTACTTAATTCGCGCGCTTTTCAGTCTCGCGCGAGCGCCCAAATAAACTATAATCCTATTCAGACTAGTAAATATCAAATAGTTTCGCGGACTATAGATGTACCCCCAACGCAGACCAACGTAACTTGATCTATTGCAAACGAGCATTTACGATTCGTAATAGGACTCTTAAGACAAAAAGAGCGGAGCATTAATGTGACGCAGACGAAGCTGCGCGGGTCGTCTTCGTATCCGATTCGCACTTTCAAAGAAGTGTGAATGGATACGAATCTCGCATACGAAGGGTACATACACCTTAATTTTGCAATAGAAATACACAATCTGTGGAAATTCAACTGCCGGTATATTCTGTCGTGTCGTATGAGGCAATTGCGTGTAATTTTTTTACCATTAGCCAAAATAGTCTCATCATCTGCCTAACCATTTCCCAACTTTGGGGTCGGCTTCAGGCTACTTCGGTAACCTTGGTTCTCTTGCGAAAATCATCCTTCCCGATTCGATCACGGAAAGAAACTCCAAGAATTCAACCTCTCCATTGTCTTTTGAGAGTCTTCAAGCCTTCTGATTGACTGTGAGCGACAGATTGGCGCACTTTGGGGGAGGCTTACATTTAGCAGTAGATGACAGTTGGCTGATATTCTGATGATGATGACTAAGCAGTGGCGCTTTCTCTTAATAAACCTAAGCGGCAATCAACCAGAATTTAATTACCACAGTTCACAAATAGACGCACAATACTGCAAGCTTCCTTATTCCCGGAATTAGGATAGCAGCCGTAAACTACTGAACATCGTAGCTGGGCTGTCAAATAAATGTCAAACGGCTCTCAAATTTTTTACAGCGGCAGATATAAAACGCTAAACGCTATTTTACGGCCTGATTATGTCTCTTGCAAAAGCCCTGATCCAGAAACGTGCTTTAAATATTTTGATTAGGTTTTTATTATAGGAAGTCGTTTTGTTTGAGATGTGTGTTGTCTACACCAATACAACTTGATACAGAATAAACGAAATTCCTCTTATCTCATTGTACTCATCATGGGGAGAAAAACATTTACTTTTTATGTGACCAACACCGAAATGGTAAAAAAAAAGATTAGCTGTCCAGTTCATTTTGTGGTGTTATGCGCACATAAATATATGGAATTACCCCCTTTAAGAGGTAATTCATTTTCCCTGCTACACGTTGTAAATTACAGAGAATAGATGTGTAGGTATGTTTATCGATACTAATACTAGCTGACCCGTGCAACGTCGTCTGCGTAACATTTTTCATTACTGCTCCGCTCCTATTGGTCTTAGCGTGATGATATATAGCCTATAGCCTTCCTCGATAAATGGGCTATCTAACACTGAAATAATTTTCAAATCGAACCAGTAGTTTCTGAGATTAGCGCGTTCAAGTAAAACAAATAAACTCTTCAGCTTTGTAATCTATACTAATATTATAAAGCAGAAGAGTTTGTTTGTTTGTTTGGTAGAACGCAGTAATGAAAAATGTTAGTAAAACAAATAAATTCTTCAGCTTTATAATCTATACTAATATTATAAAGCAGAAGAGTTTGATTGTTTGGTTGAACGCAGTAATGAAAAATGTTACGCAGACGACGTTGCTCGGATAAATCTGCGGGTCTTAAAAAGCTACTTTAGCAGAATCAGAAAGCAAATCACACTACCCGTCAATGTCAAACTTTCCCAATCAACTTTGAACCTAATGTGGTGGTAATAAACATGAAAATGAAATTTGATAGATAATTGTGTGATTAATACTTATTATGATTTTTTTTAAGTGATACTTTCAGTCCCCCAGATCGACTCCTGTCTTGTTGATCTTTATTATCACTAAAAACATATATTGTACTAGCTTCTGCCCGCGACTTCGTTCGCGTGAAGTTTTGATATCGCAACGCATCGCCTGCTCGTGCTATACCTTTTTCCGACTTGCGTAACTTAAACCGTTTACGCAGCGCACGCAACGGAAGCTTTTTTCCCGCTTGCAACATTTCTTATTGCTGCTCCGCTCCTATTGGTTATAGCGTGATGTTATATAGCCTATAGCCTTCCTCGATAAATGGACTATCCAACGCAAAAATATTTTTTCATTTCGAGCCGTTAGTTCCTGAAATTAGCGCGTTCAACCAAACAAACAAACAAACTCTTCTGCTTTATAATATTTTAAGTATAGATTTTCAGAAAGCAGGCCAAGTCGCGGGCGGATTGCTAGCGTTGAATAGTTTGGATGTTTTCGTTAATTTATGCTCAGTTGGTGTTTCAGTTTTTATGTTGGCGATTATGTGCTTGAGAAAGCTTTAGAAAGATTCTTTTAGCTGGTTTATTGTTTTGTTAAGTCTTCAGCGATGAATTGGCGTCCTCATTATTTGACTAATAAAGAAACACTTTATTTAATTAGCTAGTTCACTTCAGGCTTTGTTATTTACTCTCTCTGTGTCTTTTTCTTGAAGGCGGTTTTTTTTTTAATCGTTTCTAGTGACCAATTTTCCTAAAGCACGTTAAGCGGTTAGTCCCGGCTGTCATTTGTAGATCTTCGGCAGTCGTTACGGTTCGTCAGAAGCCAGTAAATCTGACTGTCCAGTCTTGCCAAGATGTTCCGTGTTATCCAGTTAATGGGTTGTGGAGGTCTGGTAGACAGCCGCTCAACGTAAAACACTGGTATTCAGCTGAATCCGGTTTGACTGGAAGCCGACCCCAAAATACTTGGGACAAGGCTAGGCAGACGATGATACCTACATGTACATAAAAATCTTTTCCAACGGGGTCAATTTCAATTCCACCATCGCCACCACTTTAACACTATTCAACGGACAAGCACCTTCTTCAGATACAAGGCGCTGGTCACACGTCCACCTAATTGTAGCCGTACCCCGTACGTGTGCCTAACAAGACCGCAACTTATGGCTTTCACTCTCAATAGTCTCTTTTGAATTTTATGTAAACTTTTAAACAAATATTTCCAGTCAACTCGCCAATTTTTCTAAAACTCCAACATAATAACAAAAAACTACTACAATGATCTCCAATTTGATTCCACCCACGCCATCATTTCGTCACTATCCGACAGTTAAGCCAGCAGTGCGATTCTGTAAACATGTCGAAGTGAACACGTAGGCGAAGTGAACGACAAGTGAGCTGTCAAACCATACAAACAAGATGGAATGACAGCTCACTTGTCGTTCACTCCTCCTAAGTGTTCACGGTGAGATGTCGACAGAATAAAACGGCAATACCTACTTCAGATATCCTTATATCCAGCAGGTCACACATCCGCGTCATAGCAGCACCAAACACGTGTGACAAGACCGCAACTTATGGCTTTCTCTTTCAACTGTCTCTTTCAAATGAGAGCTTTAACTAGAAGTTAAGATATTTCTAGGTAACTCGCCAATTTTTCTAAATCAACATAATCGATAAAAATGCTCTCCACCATTCTCCAAATCAATTTCACCATCTTGACCACCACTTCGACACCACCATCATCATCATCATCATCTGTCTAGCCTTTTCCCAACTGTATTAGGGTCGGCTTCCAGCCAAACCGTATTCAGTTGAATACCAGTATTTTACGTGGAGCGGCTGCCTACCAGACCTCCACAACCCATTAGCTGGTTAACACGGTACTTTTTGGTAAGTCTGAAGTCAGATTTACAAGCTGACAATCCGAAACGACGGCCAAAGATCTACAAATGACAGCCGGGACCAACGGCTTAACCACCACTTTGACATCATTCAACAAATAACCCAGTAGTCCACGCATTTTGCATCTCAATCGCAATCTGCAAAAGAAACCGAACGATTTTTTTTACAGAATGCGTATCCAAACGTGGCTTAAAAACTTAGGGAATTCAAAATTCAAAAGTCATTTATTCAAATAATAGGCTGAGGGCCAGCACTTTTTGAACGTCAAGTTTTACAAAAGACAGTCCCCCAAAACGCCCGCCCGTCACCACTTCCTAGTGTTTTAGTTGTGGTGAAGAAGTGGCCAACAAACTCCCCAGCAACACAACTGTCTGTTGCGTTTTAGGAACTAGAATTGAACAATAATTAGTATGCTAAATAATTAAAAATTCAAAATTCCTTCTAAAATTTACATGACACAAAAAAAAAATTATCACTTGTTTGACACTAAAACAGCAAGTGTTGACGCACTTAGCCCTCTGATAGGCGCAGGTCACACGTCCGCCTAATCGCGGCCGCACCGCGCACGTGTGCTGTAACAAGACCGCAACTGATGGCCGGTTTGCACTGAAAGTGGACGTTTCTGTAATGTTGTTACTTGTTTTCGGATCTGTGGATCTGCGGGTTGGAATGTGGTCAGGGTGAGGACAAAAGCTGAATTAATAAATACAGGGGTGATAGGATTGGAATGAAATATGTACACAAGCAAGGCAAAAGTTTTGATCCAATGTTGTGGTATGAGGTGCATACACTAACGTAACCAGCAATAGCAAAAATCTGGCTAAAAATGGATGCAAAAATAATTAAATTAAAAATTAAGAGGCTTACTTCCTTTGAAGTTTACTAATTATTTTTTTATTATTAATTGTTATAGTGGCAATAGAAACAAACATTCTGTGATTTTGTGAATTTAAACTGTCACCACCACCTATTACGGTTCTTGAGATACAGATCGCTGACAGTCAGACGGACGGAATTGTTTCTACCTTATTATCGAAATGTCAAACATATATGTCCGGTTCACTGAGCCCCGGGTGCGGGTATTCAGTATTGGTTAATATGCCTAAATGTAAGCCCTATATACAGGGTGTAAGGGACAGCCTTCCACAAATTAACAGGGTGCAATCAGCTCCTTATTTTGAATCATATTCCAGTGGAAATTTCCTCAGGATTTTTTTTTTTGTATTTTTTTTCGATTTTTCATTTTTTTTGCTTGATTTCAATGTAAAGTTACATTATCTGTATGCAGAACTCCATTAATGTAAATAACACAGCTAAAATGAAAAAATAAAAAAAAATCTCATGAACGACGCATGAAATCAGCTGTTAAAACGTAGCGCGGGCGCAGCTATCCTTTCGAAAGCTCGCTGCGCTGCCGTTCGCTGCGTGCGTTTTGTAGAGGTAGCGATACATTGCGAGTGATGTAATTAAACAAATCAGTTTTATTGGATTCCCACAAAGTTCCTGAAATAATATCATGTACCGGTCAACTTAGTACGATATACTGAAATCACCCTATCAGTTTGAGGAGGGCTGTCCCTTACACCCGTTATGTGTGCTATAGCTATACCTGTATTTGTAACATACCTATTCATTGTGTTTCTGATTGTCATCGCCATGACGTAAAAGCTTTTTGATTGTAGCAACTGCAAATATGGATCGTGAACGAGATTCCGAGTTTAAATGCATTTTCGTATGCCCTACTATTTTGGTACGGAGCAAAAGTGTGTCAATTGTTGTTGTGCGGATTGTCAGCGAGGCAAATAATGGAAAATATTGGACGGATGTTTATCACAAACTGTTTGAGCTGGTTTGAAGTTTGAGTGTTTTATTACATTCTGCTGTAAGGAAGTTCTTTTTTTATTTATTTTTTATTTGTGATGGGTTTTTTGACTGTAGTCTAGGTCAGAGATGACGGAGACAAAGTCTACAATAGAGTGAGCTTACCCAGAAGTAGCCTGTTCACTCTAACTTTGAAAAGTTTAGGGGTTGTTAGCGTTCGGAAACACAGACGTAGGCAGAGAGTTCCACTCCTTTGCTGTGCGCATTATAAAAGACACTTGGAAACGCTTAGTGCGAATTGATGGAATAGCAACAAGGTATGGATGGTAAGTTGCAGTGCCTCTGGATGTCCGATGGTAGAAAGGGGCTGGTGGGATGAGGTCGTGGAGTTCTTGGGCATACTCTCTGCTTGCAACTAGGGAATACAATTCCGATCTTACGAGATCCCTAGCCCTCGAGATCTCGTGCCATTTTTCGAGATCAATCCCGAAGCATAACCTGAAGAGATCTCGTACGAGATTGACGAGATAAAGCGGCAGTAGTATCAGCGCTATATAGGTACGTCTGCTCTGTGATGAGATTAGTATACCATCCGATCAGTATGTTTAGAAAAGGTTTCCGTGTAGTGGTTTGAATCGTTTCGAAGCAATTGCTGTGTTAATGAAACATACCTACCTATGGTCGGTCTGTTTTAATTATAAAGCAATATGCTACACAAAAGGATGCATAGTTATGAAAGAATTTAAAGCAGGTAAGTTCTCAAGCAATCTCATAATAAATTCAGATACCTAATCTCAATCTAAGGCCACTTTAGCAGAATAATAATAGATATTAAACCACACAACAATCTATCAAATTTCATTTTCATCTTTATTGCTAACGCATTAGGTTCAAGGTTAATTGGATAAATTTGACAGTGGCGGGGGTGATCTGCTTTCTGATTCTGCTAAAGTGGTCTTTTTAGACCCGCTGGTTAATATGGCACAGTGCAGACTGCGCAACAACTGTCGCATCCGAAGTACTCAGTTTAATATTCATTTACATAATATGCACACATACACTACAACAAACGAAAATTTAGCATTAACAAAAATTCGTCCTTAACGCTGTCAGCTGGTAATATGCCCAAGAGTTTGGCAGCATTGCAACGTTGAATGGCAATGCTTAGTCTATGCCCAAAGAAAAGCCAGCTCTTGGGTCACGGGAAGTGTCAACCAGGTTAACATTGTATTTTCTCTTCGATGTCTAAAGACATAACAGTACGAAATCAATAGCTAACCAAAGAGAGACAAGAGGACTTCAAAGTACAACTCACCATCTTGCTTCACAGTGTTCCCCAGTGGTCCGCAGCTGGCGACCCAGACGAGCAGTATCCACCGCAGCATGAGCCCAGTCCTGCTCCTCTGCAGCTCCGGCTGGTTGTGGAAATGACGCGCCGTCGGCCGAGCCTGCCCTGCCATGGTCGCATCAAACGAGGGACCATTGGTGAAGGGGGGTTACATTGTTTGGGGATCTGTGGAAGAAAGGGATCAATGAGCAGTCATACCTATACTGTCACTAATTTTTGGCGAATTTTAGGGCTGTGTATGGCATTGGTAGATCTTCGGCAAGGTAGAACAGTGACTTGGTAAAGTCGGGGAATCTACTGCATGTGAAAAGCACAGGGCCGGTCGAGGCGGTCGATGTGAAGACGATCAGCCAAAAGGCGTCCAATGCTGAACATAGGCCTCCCCCAAGCATCGCCACAACGACCGATCCTGTACGTTTCGCATCCATCGGCTAAATGCGACCTTCACCAGGTCATCGATCTACTTTGTGGGAGGCCTTCTAACGTTGCGGTTGCGCTCCAGAACTTTTTAGCCCCATCGACCATCTGTTCTGCGAGCGATGTGCCCTACCCACTGCCACTTTAGTTTGGCGATCCTTCCGGCTGTGTCGGTAATCTTGATTCTCCAAGCATTACCCTCTCCATTGCCCTTTGGGTGACTTTAAGCTTTCTGATGAGGCCCATAAAGATAAAGTCCTCTCCAATGCGTCTTTACATCGATATACATAGGCAATATTGGGGATGTCTTCTGACTGAAATTTATGAATTACATTAATTTAATATTTTATTATAATAAATGTGCTATTTTTGCTTCAAATCATTACAGAAACCACTGCAACTCTTGGGACCGTGGGGTCCGAGAGCTCACGTCCTATTTAAAGATCTAGCACAACGCTTAGTTGACGCTACGCGTGACCCAAGAGCTGGCTTTTACCTTGGACAGAGGATAAGCATTGCCATACAACGTGGCAATGCAGCCAGTCTTTTGGGCTCACTTCCAGTCGATAGCGATGGGGACGAATTTTTTAACGCCATATTTTAGTTAGGAGTTTTATTTTGTATTTTAAGTGTATTATAGTTTTCCCTTTAAATAGGTACATAATCACTGATGAAATGAATAAATTTTACTGCAAGGTACCTAAGCATTAAAAAAAGCTTAGCTAATAAAAGATCAAACCCATTTAGCTTCGCTTATAAAACCACTATATTTCTCCAAGGTCAAAGTTAAAAGCCAATCCGTGTTTTTTATAATTTCCTGTCAACCTAACACTAATAAGTGTGGCTACGCATTAGCATTTAATAGCGAAATTATCTGACCTTAAACAAATGGTGGAGGTACGCTAAACGTGCGCTATCGTGGTTGCGGCCTTCATAAATCAGAAAGCTGCAGATGTAAGATAAGGGAGCATTTAAGTCATCATTGGAGCTCCTTCGATTGGTATTCAAGTTGGTGTGGAAATTGGAAGCTATAGAAATAGACCGTTGTGGTTTTTGGAGAACAGGGAAGAAAAGGGTTAAAACGGGACCCTATATCTAAGACTTCGCTGTCTGTCTGTTTGTCACCAGGCTGTATATCAAAAACATTAGCTGTGTCTCGATAGCTAGACAGTTGAAATTATCACAGATGATGTATTTCTGTTACTGCTATAAAAACAGAATAAAATAAATATTTAAAGGGGCTCCCATACCACAAACTTGTTTTTATAGATAATGGTACGGAACCCTGCGCGAGTCCGGCTTGCACTTGGCGCAACCCCTAGTGATTGTACGCACTGAACCGCCATTAGATGACAAGTGGTTGCATATTAAACTAGAAAGGCGTGGTTGGCCGCCCCCGCGGCTGGCCGTTAGTGCGTAGGAGCGCTTAAACCAAGTCCAAAGAGTTCTGCCAATAAATCCGGTAGCTTTTCGCTCGATCTTGATAAAGTTTACAGCAACACAGTTTCATTATTGATGTTTTCACGCCGATTTTATCCAGTGAGATAAGAATCTTTCTCGTAGGCTTACCGTCTGTAGCTAGGCAACTTGCCAAATACTTGTATGGGTTCCGTATGTTTTTGGTTCCGCTTACTCGGTAAAAAGAAGCGATGTATCATTTCCATGAATTTGTCGACTGGACTGTTTTATTTGAGGATGGTCTCAATAATAGTTGAAATTATAGTGTTGGTTTATTTATTTGCTTATACGGCGTGTATCTGACATCGACGCACAAACGATTTCCATGGGTCCAGGGCATGATTCTGGACACCCCAGTGTTGGAATTTTTCGTCGGTTCTTTTCTCATTTTTTCATTTTTTTCAAGAGTACCACAAATAGGTATCAGCTCAACTGTGCTGATATCTATTTGTGGTTTTATTCAGATTGCTCTTTTTAGTGAAAGTAGTTAATTAATATTTTTTTTATAAAAAATCTCATTGGGTTAGGTCAGAATAACGATTATAAGCAGTCTAAAGTAAAAAAACCCTTGAAAAAAAATGAAAAAATGAGAAAAAAACCGACGAAAAATTCTAAGTCTAGGGTGTCCAAAATCATGCCCTGGACCCATGGAAATCGTTTGTGCGTCGATGTCAGATACACGCGGTATACACAATACTAATTAGTAGACATGGTTTAGTTAACTTTTTCCGTGCCTTCACCAGGAAACAAGAGTGCCCTATATCCTAACGTAATCCAGGTTAAGATCTAATCATCTACCATTCCAATTAATTCAGCTGCGCGTCTAAAAAGACTACTTTTTATACCTTCTGTTCATGCGAGATTGATAAACACACATCCAAACAAACGTACTACCTTTTTCCCGCGACCTCGTACGATTATATCCCGTTTTTTCCCGTTCTCGAAGAAATTTCAGAAATACTCCTCTACAGAGTATAGAGATGCTACATGCCACAGCTTCCTACGATCAGTAGTTTTGGCTGTGCGTTATCCGTTGGTCACTCACTCAGTCACTCAATCAGACAATAGGGAATATGCATGCGATTTTAATTAAATACTTATTAGCTCTAGTAAACAATCATGAAATTATTTTTTAAATACCTTCATCATTTATTATGTTATAAAGCTTCAAAGACTACAGTTAGAAAGAGAAGTCCGACACGTACTGTGACGTCAAATTACACGACGACTATACAGCTGCCATAGAAAACAGCGTTTTCGTGAGAGGGACAGATATATTTGTTAAAATTAATTGTATCTCGTTCGTTTTTCGAGCAATTTAGATTCTAATTTCACAGTTAGTATTATATTTTCCAATACTTTTAGATGAACTGTTCAGATCATAAATACTTTTTTCATGCATATTCCCTATTCCGGAAGATGTTTTATGTACAAGGATTGTAAGCTCGAATTTACAAATCTTAAGTCAACCTGGCCGAACATCTAACTTTTATCGTCAGAATATCCACCAAGTACTTAGTAATTTTTTACCTCCAATTTTCTTAACGCAAACATTAATTCCAATCCAGATGGTAATTATGAACTTATATTAAATTAGTAAACTATCTTATCATTGTCGCACAAGAGCAAGCAAAGCGTAGAGCACTCGCGAATACTGGCGTTAGGCCAAACGAACAATGAGAAGAAGAATTTAACAAACTATTACAGTACTTGCAAATAGCTGAGAACACAAAGCATTAAAAAGTAAAAAAAAAAAAAAATTGTGTTGTTAAAGTGTAAATGTTTTTGTTTTTTTTATTTTTTGTTGTACACCTTTCACAATGTAGTATTTTTAACCCAAAGGTTGACTGGTAGAGAATGCATTGTTGCATTAAGTCCGCCCATGTAACACTATTGTACATAAAGTTTAAATAAATAAATAAATTATAGAGATTGTTAACATAAGAAAGATTGTAACACGTGCGAAAAATTCAGAGAGCCAATAAAAAAAAAATTAAACAACTTTAGCATTCGCAAATCTGTAAGAAATTATGAAAATCAAGCCTTTTTTGAATGACATGCAAATGACGTTGTATATTTGTAGAATTGGCCCTCAGTTTAAGTATATGTGAAGTAAAATTTCTAATAGTAAAAGTCAGACAAACCCCGAATAAGTGTCAACAAATAACAAGCTATATAGTAGGCGCCTGATAACCTTACAATTAAGTACATTGACCTTTCCCTATTTATTTACATATAAATACCCGATGGATAAATTATGAACCGTTTTTTATTACCAGAGAACGTAAGGATCACAATAGAAGTCGATTTAAGTGCAGCTTTATGTCTTTATTTAATGTTTTTGATGTTATGAGAGTCAATAATTGTGTGTGGATCATTAATCGTTGTTGCACATTTGGCGCCTACCATTCCTGTAAACTTGATGATTTAAGGCAGAGTCAAGTGGGTGGAAATGACTTGATAGCTGGGTAAAAATGAATAGGTTTGTGGTAGGTACGGAAATGATTAGACTATTTGAACTTATATGAAGAAAATATAAATAACATTATCAGTACTTATAGTTATACCCTAAAAAGTTAGAGGCGTACATATAATTAACCCATTTTTGGCCAAGTATGTTTAAGTTCCCATATTGCAGGGGCGAACGTAATTCGAAATGATTTTTTGAAGAAAAATCCAAAAAACACTGCTTTTTAACTAGTACCTAACTGAATCAAGGACTTAATGTTCAGCATACCAACGAGGTAGTGAGAAAATTAACTGCCTTCGTCGTCGAATGGTTTAGGCGTTTGCATTGTCTGATAAAAAGATGATTCTGTGCTTAGGAAGGCACGTATAAGCCAGTGGTCCCGGCCGCCATATGGCGGTCGTCAATTTAAACCATGTCAGAGGGCCTTGAAGCTTGTAGCCTATATCCTTCCTCGATACATGGGCTATCTAATACTGAAAGAATTTTTCAAATCGTACCAGTAGTTTCTGAGATTACCCCCTACATACAAACTAACAAACATACAAACTAACAAACAATGTTACCTCTTTATAATATTATACTAGCTGACCCGCGCAACTTCGTCTGCGCCACATTTTCCATTATTGCTCTGCTCCTTTTTGTCTTAGCGTGATGATATATAGCCTGTAGCATTCCTCGATAAATGGGCTATCTAACACTGAAAGAATTTTTCAAATCGGACCAGTAGTTCCTGAGATTACCCCCTACATACAAACTTACAAACAAATTTTACCTCTTTATAATATTAGTATAGATCATTATAGTATAGATAGTATAGAAGTATAGATAATTTTCCTCAAAATGTGTTTTGTAGCCAATCAATTTATATAGCATTTTCAGGCTAGTTTCACTGATACAGCGATAAACCAGTATTTCATATGAAAAAACTTTTTTTTTTGCTTTTCTGGGAGTCTATTTTTGTGTATATGCTGTCTATCACACTAAACCATATTCCTACGAGGTTGAACACAGTTGTTAGTTAGACCAGCTGAATTAGATGTTTTAAAACAGGTAGACCGTGGCCAGGATTAGGACATTTATTCTAAACGGCAATACTGAGGGATAAAGCGATTAGTTTGAAGAACAGCAATTTAATTGCTCAGGAATCAGAAGTAGATGTATTTGCGTGTACTCACAGATCGATGATCAAAATATGTGTCAAGTTTTTTAGTTTGTAAGACAAATTCTATGTTGTTGGCTTCCTATACGCCTTGGTGCAAACTGTTAGTGTAGGAAGCAATTGTTTTAAAAAATAAATAATAAATAAATAATGTTCTACTTTAAATAGGCAGACGTCGCTGGCAAAAGCATAGTATTTCTAAAAAGGGTCTTTTAAAATAGAAAGTCTTAGGTTATCTTTGGATTATATTGATGACATAATGATGGTTAACACCCTTTTCACGTTGCGGTATTTATTCGGAGGAGTTAGGTACCGTGGCCTTGGAACGTAAAGAACATTTGGAGGATGGGTGGATTCTGACACTTATTTTCGCACCGCCCGGAGCGGAAGAAGTCATTTATTTTGATGATTTGCAATCCAAAACGCAGTTTGCATTACGCAGTAAATTTGTCTGGAACCTAACGAATCTGATTGATGACAGAACTCAAATTTTATCCAGCATTAACCATTGCAAAGGCCTATGTGGAAAATGGGAGCTTTTTAGCGGATTTACGAACATTTATGCAATTACGTCAATGTGACTAATTGTCACAGAGCTTATCGAGTCAGGGCTCATTAACATTGAAACGGATTTTTGTGTTCGTGCGTAAATGGGGTTTATTCGTTCTGGCTGGTAAACTAGTACCCACATATAAAAAAGTTTGCAGGTATGAGAAGGGTTTGGCGAGTTCATAGAGCATCAAAAAAAACATCCGCGTAACTGTCAGTGGGAGAAGTTCCCGAAATACTGGCAGCATAGCAAAGCTAGGTACTTCACACACACAGCATGGCAAGGTTACTCCATAGAATAGAATAGAATCCATTCTCCATCGTCGATTACTGCACTAGCTGTTGCCCACAGCTTCGTCCGCTTGACAAATTATACATTAAAACTTTCCTCGATAACCACTCTATCTATTGGTGAAAACAGCATGAAAATCGGTGCATTAGTTTTCGAGCTATTTGCGAACAGACAGACGCGGCGAAGGACTTTGTTTTATATTATATGTAGTGATTCCATCACGTGTTGTGCTCAAATGTAAATCTATGAATAATAATAACTACGGAATTACCTCATTGAATGACAATGCTGTTGATTCTTTGGTCGGAAAAAAGCCAGCCCTCTAATTATGTGAAGAATCAGCTAGCTTGACGATGTCAGGGCAAAGATTAGCGTTCGGACCCCATTGCCATAGTGTTTCAACCTCCTGGCTGACTCACGGCTAACAGCAGTTGCAACGTTTAAAAAAAGAATGTACTTATATAAATGACAGCTGCTGTCAAACACATACTTTTTAAACTTTTCTGAGGATTATTTAAAAAGGATGTTATAAGTGGCCTGTATTTCTGTGTATTGTATGATTTACAACCTGTAATTTACTTGATAGGGCTACAAAATGAGAAGTGTTTTGTCGTTATGTGTAAGTCCTCAACAATTTATGCCGTGTTCTATGTAATTATGGCCTAAAATGTATATTAAATGGGACATATGTTTGAGTTCTGAGGCAAAAATATATAGGACTTCATCGCGATATTTTAACTAATTTTTTTTTCCGTAAGAATATTTTATTTTAATGGAAGAGTACGGCTGTATGGAAATACATAATTATAATGAATAGGTGATTTGCAAGATATTTTACTGGTGCAGTGTTTACTGCACTACTATCATTTAAAAGAAAATGTGGTAATCAACTGCTGGATAACATTTCTCTATGATTAGAGGAACGGGATTTTTACAGGGCAAGCTATAAACTTATTTATATAAGAAAAAAAATTGTAAATCTATACTAGCACTTATCACTACATATTATAAAACTAAGTCCTGTGCCACGTCTGTCTGTTTGCGATAAACTCAAAAAAAACTGCACCGATTTTCACCAATAGATAAGAGTGGTTCTCGAGGAAGGTTTTAGTATATTATTTTTCAAGCGGGCGAAGCCGCGTGTATCAGCTATTAATAATATAAATGCGAAAGTTTTTTACTTAATCACGTCAGAACAGCTGGACGGATCTTGATGAAATTTGGCACAGAGGTAGAGCAGATTTTATAACGGAAATATGTTCCCTTGGGAAACCACTGTCAGAAGCTAGTAAAAAAATATAAGTTCTAACAACTTACTAAGAATTAGTATTCATGCGAGTACCTTTATTAGTTTTTATACTTAGTAAATACTATAATTATTTTTATAAAAAAGTTTATAAATTTTTTACACTCAGAAAATAATATATTTTAAAATAGGTATTCGGTTACTATTCCACGTTCGTTCTGTGGGTCTGAAAAGGCCACTTTAGCAAAATCACAAAGCAAAGCACGCCACCCGTCACGTTCAAATTTTTCCAATCAACCTTGAACCTAACGCTTTAGCAATAAAGATAAAAATGAAATTTGTCAATATAATATTATGATTCTAATATTATTATGAATGTCCTAAAGTGGCTTATTTAGCTCCCCTGTAAGCGCTATTGCCGTGCAGGAGGACCAGTTTTCAATTCCTGGGTCAAGCAAGGTTTGCGAATGGCAATTACCACACCCCATTTACATGGCACTTAAAACATAACTGACCTGGCGAAACGCTACTACTGTCTAAACACCATTCGTGCTCCTCCAAAATGAGGGGCCCGAAAGGGCCGACGCCTGCCGGAGTTGCGGGACTATTCGAAAGAGATACCGCGGCTCCGGAACACAAAGGGCAATGAAGGAATATGGATGGGTTTTAGTCAGTAAAAGTCTGACACTCCCTTCCGCTCCGCCCAGAGCGGGAGATGTCATTTGATGATTTCCCAGCCCTAAAAAAAAAGGCCGCGGTGACTCTTTCGCACCACACCGAGTAACCCTACGAGAAAAACTGGCTCTACGTGGAGTGTGCCATAGTAACACATTAATATCACATTCTCGAATAAACCCATCCCAATCAAGATTTAAAAAGAATCGCGTCAGCGGGACCCATCACCGCTGAAGCCTCCAGAATGACCTACAAACGCTCACGCACACCCTAAAATTTATTATCCTAATAGTAATATGATTGAACACATCGTGATCGTAATTTCGAGCGTGGTTCCATGTCTAATAATGTTATTTTTGTTCCACCAATCAGGTGATCGCGTGCCGGGGGAAAAATCCTCACCACTTTCAGTTTGCGATTACTGTGAACCTTAACTCGGCGGTATAAAGTGGCAATTCAAATGGTTTCTGGATGTAGAAACTGGTTTTTTTTTATCACAAAACTTGGTTGTATAGTGAGTTATCGTGTTGCCATTGTCTCGAAATGTCGCACTGATCGAGTGTTTTATTCTTAATTTTAGTGGATCGAAATAGATGTCGTTTAGTTGGGCGTAGTGAGAGTAATAAAAATGCATGGCGGATTCAATTGAAGACGCATTTAAACTTGGAATATGCTTGTCATTGTTTCTTCATAGTTCATGTAGTTTTGTTGAAGTTTTTCGTCTTTGCATCGCTATTTACAGCATTTGCAAATGATGACAAATCAGCGGGTCTAAAAACGCCACTTTAGCAGAAACAGAAAGCAAATCACGCACCCGTCATTGTCAAATTTTCCCAATCGACCTTGAACCTAATGCGATAAAGAAGAAAATGGACAGATTTTTGTGTGGTTAATATTATGTATGATTCTGTTTAAGTGGTCTTTTTAGAACTGCAGGTAGCCTTTGTATCATCGAATAATTGCAAACTCCGTAAGATTGTAATTAATCTATATTAAGTTACAATTTTTCGATATATTTTGAACAATTAATTTTGAATACAATAAATCTTATATAAATTCAACAGTTACCAATAAATTCGTGTCTTGTGAAAAAAAAAAAACGAATTTGCTATTTCACGGGATATTTTATAATCTTACGGCGTCTGCAATTATCTGGTGACATAGACAAAGCAGATACTCTACAGGATGTTTCAAAAGTACGTGTAGGTGTGTTGTTCTGTGTCTAATATACAGCAGGGAAACAATGACTTATATCAAATATTCGACCGCAAAAAAGGATTATACTTAAATATTTTTAAAGCAGTGTGATGCATTGCATCAGACTATTGTAGATATCGAATCTGAGGTTGAACTAAAATAAATATCACCAACTGCATCAGAAAATCACCCTCAAAAAGACGGGTCGAGGGGAATTTGGGAGCGGGACCGGAACCGCGGTCCCATGTAGTCCTACTTTATGTTTAAATGTACTTTGGGACCACTAATGAAACAAAGTCATGTATTGAGAAAGTACGGACAGCCAAAAAATTTTGACGTTATTTAAATAAAACCTTGCGGCTGACATGGTTATGTGTGATAACCAAAAGCCTCTCAATAAATAAATATTAAAACAAAAAACCTTTCTTTTAAAATGACTAAATATTTCTTTTATTTCAAGAATGGTAGCCTTCTATTATATTTAAACCAAAAAAAACATTATGAAATGCAGTTACTATAATTTTACGTACTTTTTCTACTGCGGGATTGTCTAACTCAAAAGCAGTTTCCGTATGACTTTGACCGTCCTGTTTCTGTGATCTTCAAATAATATTACCCTTTATTTCGTACCAGAATAAGTCAAGCAATTGTTGATCAAAATTTAAATCAGCGTTTTTGTTAACTGCACTTACTTAATATTTCTTGTGGTACCAAAGTACTACTCAAAAAGACTATTTGTCTGATTAAATAAATTGATTGATTGAAAAAAAAATATAGGTGTAGACCGGAACCGCGGTCCTTGTCCCAAAATCCCCTCGAGAAAAAAAAATCACGCCATTGTGAAACACCCGTATATCAATAAGGAATGTTCACTTTGCTAACCCCGTTAATAGTGCAATAGAACTGGCTTAGCACTGAGTACAATGCATCAGAAATACATCTTCCAGCAGGGTAATATCCTAGACAATCTCCTGCTATTCGAAATATTCACAATCCGTCTGACCTCTGCAAAGGGTCTGATAGGTCAAGAGTGGGAAGAAAAAATTACCTTGAGTAGGCCGTAGTGGGCGTTAATGACTGTATAATATACCTTAAAGCATTTTTTATTCCCATTTTACAGGTACGGGAAGAAAATAAAATGTCGTAAAATATTAATTTAATACGATCTTATAAATTTTAATGCGTAAGCTGATGGATTAGTACCTCGTTTCTAAGTACTTTATGATTTTCGTTTCAACTTAACAGATTTTTAGAGGTATCAAAGTACTTAAAATTGTTATTACCTCGTAAAATAAAATTTACGTCGATACGGTATTAAGATTTTAAGGTAATTTTTTTTTTTAATAGATACAACAGAGTTTTTAAAGGTTTTGCTACCGAGAATGTGTTTTTCAATGTGAACGAAAAGAACATTGCGGTGGCGTTTCTGCCACCTTTAACCAGCGAACCAAACATGATTGTTTAAATCGATACCCAAAAAAAGCTGACAAAAAGCTAAACCAAATTTCTATACAGACCGAAACACCTTTACAATATAATTGGTTTTTAAAAACATGCCTATACCTCTTAATAAAAGGTGCAATCATACGTCAAAAAAAAAAACGAGTAAGTAGAACACGCCAACATCAGTTGCCCAAACAACATCACCCATTGCTGCATTCACAAACAAGACATCTAAAGAAGTACCCACGAAACCATCAATGTAGATTACAAATATACCAACATTGGTGATGGGATTCCTTCCATTGAAGTTCAAGGCAGGTAGTTGGCCCTGCTTTACAATGGTTCAACCAAAGAGGTTGCGTATCTTCCCATAGCTATTGACACGTCAAAATACTCGAGTGTCGATGATTCGGAGTAATGCTTTCCTATTGAGATTGTTTAGTGAGCATTGTTACTGGGAATTTATGTGGGAGTCTGGGCACATACCAACAGAATTTTTGTGCTTGATTTTTTTTATTTCTTTTTATTTATCATTTATTCTTTTTTTATTGAGATCAAGCTTCGTTACCGCTGGTTTATTTTCTGATGTTTGTTGTGTAGTTCTGGTGTAGATCTGGTATGGTTCTGATATTTTTTCTCAAAGTAAAGTATTCGGACGTACCTAACCTTATTGACGTTATGCTGAGAGATGGCCGTTTTGCGCAGATTTGACGCATATCTTCCCAATATTTCATGTTTATAATTTGTAATTTTTGTGTATTTTTGGCATGCGTCATATTGGCCGCAAATAAACTCTTTTTCTTTAATTATAAATCAAAAATCTCCCTCTCAATCAAATCTCTCTCTCTTTAATCTTCTTTCTTTCTTTCACGTGCCTATGTCAGGAATTCAGGATTAAATATGTATTTTTATTTAAGGATTGACATTTATTTCTAAGCTTACTTCAGAAGTGTTATCTGTTTTCCTATCCCTACTAATATTATAAATGCGAATGTAACTCTGTCTGTCTGTCTCTTCTCCATGCTTAAACCACTGAATCTTGGATTTGGATGAAATTTTGTACAAAGATAGTTTGAGACCTTTTAGCCTGGAAATCCCACGGGAAGTGTGAGGGTAAATGGGTTATTTAAATTCCGGGAGTATAATCATGCGGGCGAAGCCGCTGGCACACGCTAGTTTTTTTTTTTTTTAATATTGATAGGCGTACGTTTGACCGCTATCTCACCTGATGTTAAGCTATGATGCGGTCTAAGGTGGAGCACGCTTGCCTAGAAGTAACCTATTCACTCTTGACTTAAAGACTCCCAGGTTGTAGCTATCAGGAAACACAGACTCAGGCAGGGAATTCCACTCCTTAGCTGTACGCACAATGAATGTATTCCCAAAACGTTTTGTGCGTATAGGTGGGATGTTCACCATGTACCGGTTGCACATCGCCGTACGTCTTGGGGTCCGATGGTGGAGTAGTTTAAGTAGTTGTCTATATAACAATCAAACATTCGAAACCATTTACTGACATATCGAACACTTTTATCAAATATCTCTTTCTTGGACTTTTAAAATGTAGTTCAGTGTCAAACGATTTATTTATACTATAAAGCCTAAAGTAAAGGACTATTTTTGGTATTTATCAGAACAGAAAGAAATTTTCTAGTTAGAAAATGAAATTGCACTATATCCAGGCCGTACCCTGTTATTTCGTGATCTGTTTACAAAAATCATTTACTGACAAATCTATTGTTTTACTTATAAGTAAGTAAAAGAAAAGATGTATCAGTAAATGATTTTTGTAAAATGTTTATTTTAAATATCTGAAAATGCAACAAGAGCATAGCCGCAGGAAATAGCAAGTCATCAGAAATCAGAACCCTTACCCCAACCCCAACTACATTGGGGTTGGCTTCCAGTCAAACCGGATTCAGCTGAATACCAGTGTTTTACATGGAGCGGCTGCCTACCAGACCTCCGCAACCCATTCCCTGGGTAACACGGTACTTCTTGGTAAGACTCGAATCAGATTTACTGACTTCTGACAATCCGTAACGACTGTCAAAGATCTTCAAATGACAGCTGGGACCAACGGCTTAACGTGCTTTCCGAGGCATGGAGGAAACTCGGTATGTTAAGATGGTCACCCATCCACAGACCAACCTTGGCAAGCGTTGCTTAACCTGGAAGATTGACCTGTGCGGCTGTCAATGTTTAGCCCCGAGTTCCTCACACTATACTTCTCTTGTAAAACAAAATTATCATGATTTAAAAGAGTAACCGGTGAGTTTAGGGCACGTCCTTCTCCATAAAAATATAGCTTTCGAACGTGTAAATAGTTTACTTTGGTACCACCGACTCGGTATGTTAAGATGGTCACCCATCCACAGACCAACCTTAGCAAGCGTTGCTTAACCATAAAGTTCGAATCGTGCGGCTGTTATTATTAAGCCACGAGCTCCTCGCAGCAAAAAGCAAGTCTTCTAATAAAATAAAGAAGCGCTTTCGGTTCGAATCTGAGGGTGCTACCAATTCACGTTTATGGTGACCATCGTGTTATGATGTCATGCCGAACGGTGATAAATATTCCCATCACGATTATTGCTGGCTAATTTTATTGATATATAGCTTCCGGCGTTATGTGAAAAAAACTTGGGAGTAGTTTTATTAGTAGGTTCTCCATAAGATTTTTTTATATACGTTTCCTCGTCGTAAAGATTTTTTGGCCTATCTTTCAGCTAGAGGCTTCGAGGCGTTCGTTCTACCGGGTTGAAAAGTATTGTACAATCTAATGCAGAACGTATTATTAATTTGGCAAGTTTCAATAGGCTTGTGTCCTGAAAAAATCTAATTAGTCCGTCAGTTAGATTATCAAAAAATATTTGACTCGTATTTTTTCTTTTGTTACGTAAACCAAAATTGACGACGTTACGACGCTTTTAAAATTCTCAATACGTCACTCCGTAGCATAATTTTTAGCAGGTTGTGACGTCACGAGCCCCCACTCTCGAGTTTTGATGCGTTTTATCTCTGTCATTATTCAATGATTTACAAAAACAAAAAATACGTGTACATTATTTTTCAATTCTCTGACTGACGGACTAAATAGTTTTGCAATTTGTGGATGACGGAAACTAGCCTATTATATCTGTTTTGCAGTTAAGACTCATTTGTCGATAAATTAGGGATTTGATACCAACATACTTAATCTGTTTTTTTTTTACCTGAGGTGGGTTTGCTCTTGACTTTAGTCTGGGTCATATAACGTCGACAATGGAGTGATCGTACCCAGAAGAAGCTTGTTCAATCTATCTTTGAAGAGATTTGTATTTTGTACAAAACTCAATTTTAATTAATTGAGAATTTAAAACTCACTTGGAAATAATCAAAGGATTACTCGAACAAAACGCAGAGTATTTCTCACACAAATATTAGGTACAATTATTAGATACAGTGTTGGTTGGCTTGAGCTCCTAAGTAATAAAATGTTATAGGATTACTAGAAACGATGTCATGGTCTTTGTCCAAAAACCAGCTTTGTTTACATACCATTTAAGTCCTGATTCGTGTAATTTGTCCTGTATTTCTTTAGTCATATTGGCTTTAAGCATGTAACTTTACCTTGTTAAATCTACGACTTTTCAATAATCAACTAATCCACCGTATATCATTTGTTATCAGCTTACAAATTAACATACAAACTGTTAATAAGATACAAAATAAATATAAATAAACTATAAAACTGTCCACTAAAACGAGTGATTCATGTCGAACCAGTTCGAATGCACCTTTAGTTGCAACATTAGTTAAAGTTAGGCAGGTGTTTGTGTCTAACCGCTGTTTTTAACTTTTTAGTTATTGATTTACGGTTAAACTTTTTATAGTGACGTATTTGGTATGTTTGGGGCTTAAATGTTTGGATTGTTTATGGTTGAGGCTTTCTTGTTATTTGGTAGTATATGAAAGTCAGTTACTAAACCAGCTATTTTGAATTAATTATCGACACTGAAGTAATAAGATGACAAGTTTGTAGAGATACCTTTTTTAAATTAGAGGTTTGCTCTTGAAGAGTCAGCTCGACCTAAATAGACTAGAGATTCTGTTTAGGTCCGGGTTTGACAGAGACAGACTCGACGATGGAATGAGCTTATCCAGAAGTTAGAATGTGTTCGGAAACACAAACAAAGGTCTCTACCTGTGTCTAGTTCCACTCCTCTGCTGTGTTTCTAGTTTTCATCCAAAAAATAAGCTATATATATATATATATATCATAAATGGTTTCCTGCGGAGAATGCTTGCTGCTCTTATAACCAGACCAACCCGACCTCGAAAATCCAAATGCCTGTAAATGGTCCATTTGAAATTGTATTTGAGTTGTATTGAGTTTTGATTGAAAAATTATAAAATGATATTTATTTTGTAAGTAGGTTGTAAGTAACACTTTTACAAGTCAATCTTTTATGGACATTTAAAACTTGATGAGGTCGGTGTTTCCTAAACACCGAAACAAACTCAGAGGTCGAAGTCTCTTGTAAAGTCCATACAATCGTACTGGTCAAAATGGTGCGAATCATGTAGAACCATGTTAAAATCCAGTCTTAAGTGTAACATTTGTACCCGATAAGCATGACGGACAAATTTGAACAGCCACTTCCATATACCATTAACAATACAGTCCAACTCAAAACAAAAGGCCAGTTCCAAAGTTACTTGTACTTCAGTCATGACTATGAATACTTCGTTACAGGAGCCACCTACCTACACATACGGCACAAAAGCTACTACGTCACAACTGTACATACTACCTAGTACATAAGTCCACTTACTATTCCCAAGACAAGGCTCACGTTTGAATATCAAACAAGATACAAATCTCGTCACGACAGTTTACCGTCAAGTCTGTATTTTTAGCTGACAATAAATTAAAATGATTAACGTATAGAGTATGTAGTATTGGCGACGATCCAAATCTGATAGCTAATGAGCAAGCTATGGTTCTGTGTGGAATGCTTTTAAGTACAAGGGAGAATGAAAACAAAATAGTTGAATTTGATAGAGGAACAAACGAATAGAAGTGTAACGTCTTAGGGCGGGTTGTATCAAACAGTTGGTTAACGTAACTTACGTACGTCAAAAAGTTACGATTACGGACGATGTTTGACGTTCGTTAAATTAGAAGCGTTGTTTCAAAACATTCTGGTATAAATTCCTGCTCATCCCAATAGCTAAGTTATTGACACGGGTCCTACCTAAATAGCTTTTTTTGCATTCCACCACTAATTTGTGTCATCAGAAGAACTGGTATTAAGGAATTCAAAAGAAATTTCACAATATTGTTCTATTTGACGCAACTAAAGTTACGTTAATCAGTGCTCAGACCATCTGTTAACGTAAACGTTATATTTTACGTGCGTTAACGCTGACATTTTGTGAAACAACCCAATTTTTTGATTTGACGATAGTTAGCACCATTTTTAATGTTTACGCGTGCGTTAAGTGTAGTTGAAACAACCCGCCCTTATTGTTGAATGTAACAATCAGTCTATGAAGGAAATCGTAGATCTGTGTTCCCTGATAGCTGCAAACTCTTCTCTCATCTCATCTTGCTGGGGAGTTTGTTGGTCACTTCTTCTTCACAGCTAAAACACTCGGAAGTGGTGACGGGCGGGCGTTTTGGGGGACTGTCTTTTGTAAGAACTTGACGTTCAAAAAGTGCTGGCTCTCAGCCTAATTTGAATAAATGACTTTTGAATTTTTAAACTAGGATACTTCTTAGCAAGTATGCTCCATTTTCGACCACATCATTGCTTACCACCAAGTGAGATAGTTGTCAAACGCGTACCAATGATCTAACAACCTAAAGGCCTCAGTCACAAACAATCTTTCAAATAGGACTTGTTTAGGTTCTAGACTCGTTAGTGTTTACGGAGAATCAGCGATCGTAAGCTACCCCCTTAGATTAGAGGAGGTATGTGAGGGTGACATAGTGAGCCTTATGATCTATCAAACTGTGGAACTCACAAACAAGCTTTCAGTTTAGAAATTGGTCAGGCTCCAGAAACCATGAAGGGACGAAAGTTAGGTGGAACGCCTTCAAGCTAGGTCGAGCGACGCAATTTACAGGGTGACTGGTAGCAGCTGTCAACGTTTCAGCCCAACGACTATCGGATCAGAGGCCTTAGTGTGAGTTTTTTCGACTCACGTTCGAACGCGTTCGATTGCGAGCGCGTTAGAATTTAGTATGGGAAATTAGGTTCTACGAGTGACCACCAGGTGGCAATATAACTAAATTCTAACGAGCTCGCAATCGAACGCGTTCGCACGTGAGTCGAAAAAACTCACACTAAGGCCTCAGGTGCGAGTCATTCAGCGGAACCGTATGTTGGATGACGTCGTACTCGATAGACTGCGTCTGGAATCACGGAATAGCCGCGTCACACCTGCTTCGCCACCGGCCGCGGTGCAAATACAAGCCAGTGCTAGTGTTTCACCGTGACCCGACTACGTCGGTGAGGATGATGATGACGCGGCTATATCCGTGAGTACCCAATGCAATGAGCGATTGAGGAGTGCTTTGGAGGATGCTTTTCGAGAGTATCGCTCCACACCGCCAGAGCTTAGGCCTCAGCTACCTCGTTTGGCCATGCATTGGATGGTTGTCGAAAATCAACAACTCGACAGTGGACTGCTATTAGCGAATGGTAATGATGAAGGCTCTTTTTGTTGTAATTAGATTAGATTAGATTTATTTGCAAGAAATGTGTGGATAATATACGTGGATATGTTAATACTGTGTTAATACTCGCCGTGAACGAGTAGTACATTGCAACCGATTTAATAGTCTTTTCACTTGTAGTCCTTCCAGTAGCACAGACGTGAAGAGATAATTATAGTACACATAAAGACCGAAGATAGGTAATTATATCACCCTCACCCACAGACAAGACCCTCAATAGACTACATAATATACGTGGGAAGATACATAATATATGTGGGAAGATACACAAGTGACACAAACTATTTCATCTTTAAGTAGCCGTTAATTGAAGATGCACCGTTTTAGGGAATGGCGATGAGAATAATAATTATCTAGTAAATACACTAAATCTTGATTTATTGTGAGCTATGTTAAACGTTAATTTAGTAGAAGGTAATAGGTGCAATGGAGCGCAGTATCTTAAGTATTAAGTTAACAGACCACGTTCGAAACACAACACAGCGCTTCAAAACGCAAATTGTTGAACTGGCTAAAAAGTTGCCCGGTTTAAATGGCACTGGGCAGGATATGACTCCACAAAACACAAGATTGGCTCCCTTGAACAGTAATACGGGGACGCAGTAGATCGCGAAGGAGATGGTGGGACGACCTGGATGGCTTCCTTATGAATTGGAAGAAACAAAATCAAGAACGCTGTAAGGATTGGAGGGAAACTTTTGTACAGCAGTGGGACATTGCAGGTTAGTAATAATAATTAATACAACAATAGTGACGTGCATAGTTCTTTTAAGGTAGAAATAGTAGTTTGCGTGAAAGAGGTTCTTATTTGAATTATTTGTTTTCAAAAGTCACTTAAGAAAATATGTGTGTCTATTATGTAGGGGGCCTATTTCCAAATCCAATTCAAAGTGAAATCGATCACCAACTTGTACAAATAATTTTCTTTTTTTTTTCGAAAAACTTTTCAGATAAATCTCTTATCCTGACTCCCGTTTCTGTCACGTCTCAGCCAAACAGTTTCTACAGGATTCAAGGTTACAGGACCAAAAGAAATCATTAAAGAACATGGTTGAACGTGAGCTCTGGATGGCGGTGTAGCGTGGGTCTTGGATATTATCTTAGCTTAGCAATAGTTAAGTTACAAAAAAATACAACCGACTTCCAAAAAAAAACACTACAAAGTAAAAAATAACTTTAATTTCGGAAGTCGGTGTTTTTGTAAAAAGTTTTTTATTTTTCACTTTTTAGTGGTGCCCCACACCTAACAACACCACTACAAAATCGCAGAAAAGCAAAATACGCAATTTCGATTATCAAAGAATCATCTAAATAGTCAAATTCCAGCTATTTCGATTTAAAGTCCAAAGTTCGTAACCGATTTTGATATGATTTAAATGGGACCAATCTGCAAGTATATCCTTTCAGATAAAACAAAAATTTTTCAAATCGGTTGATAATTGTCGGAGTTATGAGGTAACAAACATAAAAAAAAAAAAAAACATACAACCGAATTGATAACCTCCTCCTTTTTGGGAAGTCGGTTATAAAGTAACTAGTTTTTTCCCGCGACTTCAGACGCGTCTATCCAGTTTTTTCCCGTTATTGTAAGTATTCCGGAATATCGTCTCTTGGTGTTCCCTTACAGAGTGTAAGGAAGTTACTTGCCAAATTTTAGCTTTCTATAACCAGTAGTTTTGGCTGTGCGTTGTCTCTCAGTAACTCACTTACACAGTAACGGAAGAATGTTATATGTATATGTGTATATGTCACCGGAAAATGGCGAACTCTGTAAGATTGTAAAATATCGAAAGAAATACTAAACTTTTCTTTCTAAATAAGATACATATTTATCGGTAACTATTGAATTTGTATAGGATTTAGTTTTAGTATAATCATTTGGTAGTTTTACCTGGAAAGTTTTCCGGGAGTTTTGAAAATTGGTGATTTTATAGATTTTGATGTGTTCTTTACGAATTTCAACTTTGCCACCTCGTATGTTTGCTGCTCGAGCCTCATTTTATTGCACCAAATGACTGTAGGTAGTATATAGACAAAACGGTTTATTCATAATATATCGAAAAACTATAATCTAATCAAGATTTATTACAATCTTACGGAGAATGCTATTTTCCGTTTTATATATAACTAGCTGACCCACGCAACTTCGTCTGCGTCAGATTTTCCATTAATGCTCGGCTCCTTTCAGTCTTAGCGTGATGATATGTAGCCTATATCCTTCCTCGATACATGGGCTATCTAATATTGAAAGAATTTATTAAATCCGACCCGTAGTTCCTGACATTACCCGCCCCTACATACAAACTTACAAACAAATGTTACTTCTTTATAATATTAGTATAGATTATTTCAATTCAAAAGATGTAATAAAATCTTTTAAATAAAATGCCACAGTTTCCAGCCCGACTGTAGTCGGATCTTCCTGAGCAAGTCATGCGTTACATGTCCCTTGCATTTTCCATGCAGCCACTGGCCGTCTGACCGACTTATTTCCAAACGGATTGAGACCCCTCTATGCGCTCCGATGTGCAATAAAATGTTCTTTTTTACCCTGTAATGAATTTCTTTATTGGCCTTTTTGTGTGGATGCGTTTTTCGATTAAGTTGTGGCGTGGCTGCTAGAAGACGTGTACGTCGTTTTGTTTTTAATTCTAGTTTAATTGATATAAGCGTTTGAGCAGCGGTGTATTGCATTGTCGTGTATTTATACTACTAAGTCATCATCTGCCTAGCTCTTTCCCAACATTTACATTGGGGTCGGCTTCCAGTAAAACCGGATTTAGCTGAATACCAGTATTTTACGTGGAGCTGCTGCCTACCACCTCCTTATTAATACTACTAAGTATTACTAAGATATACTTAATTTTTTTTAAATACTAAGAAGTGGTTCAAAAATCTGTCAATATGCTTAGTTAACACTTAGCGTGACCCAAGGTCTGGCTTCTACCTCGGACAAAGGATAAAGCGTTGCCATGCTAATGCATGGCAGCATTGCCATTTTGTGTTGCTGCCAGCCTTTCAGTAATCTGAAAGGCTGGCAGCAACACAAAATGGAAATGCTTTCAGCCTTTTGGTCACAATACCAGTGGCCAGCGATGCAAAGGAATTTTTCGAAGGCAAATCTTAGTTTAATTTTAGTTTTAGTTAGTTATACAAATTATTAAGACTTATTCTGTTTTGATCTAGTCACGACAAAATGCATGAAACCCGGAATATGATGAAATCGAAAATGTGATGAGATTTGTCCTATCGTGAAATTGATGGGAGCATTCTCTTTGATCTTCCATGAATACTTAATACCGCACTATCATGTCACAGCGTTCGAAGTATTACGTGATCCTTAATAACAGACCTATTTCGAACAGAAAAAACCGGCCAAGTACGAGTCGGAGTACCATTCGGAGGGTTCCGCACCATAAACCGAAAAAAAAACTGGTTTCTTTTATGGGAGCCCCTTTGATTTTTAATTTTATGAAATTATTATAATTTGTCATGATAAGAAGACACAATCTGCGAAAACTTCAACTTTCTTAATTCGAAATAATCTATAAAGACGTATTTGACAGCAGGATACAACATTGCTGTACTACTAAGTATAAAAGAGACATAAAAATAAATCTCTTTCGCACTTAGGGGTACAGCCATCTTCTGTCCCTCTCTACTTAGCTGTTAAATTGGACTTCTTAGATTGTATAAGGTTTACTTATTACGGTTCTTGACACACAGCCCAGTGACAGACAGACGGACGGATGGTCAGCGGAGGCTTAGTAATAGGGTTCCGTTGGTTACTTTTCGGGTACGAAACCCTAAAAATAAATCGTTATAGAATTCCCTCTTTAGCATTATTTTTACTTTGGCTACGGTGCTTTCGCCAGCACATCAAGCCACAACAATCTGTATTTTTTTTTGTTACATTTTCAACTTTATTGCTGAAGTGATTGGGTTCAAATTTGATTGGGAAAATTTTACAGTTTCTGATAGCCTGATGTGCTGGCAACTGTACATCAACAAGTCAAAACCCGATCTAGGAATAAGGTAGTGATTCTAACAATCGATTCGTTTCGAATACTCGATTCTTTTAACTAGAACCGTTACTTACTAAATAGAACACGCGATTCGAAATGTTGTTTTCAAAATATCGACGGTTAAAGGTCATATTTTCGAAACGTATTCGGTATATCCCCCGAAATACTGATTGTTATTTTTTTATGATCGAAATGACATTAGTGTTGAAAGAATAAACCTGCAATGCGATTCTGTAAACATGTCAAAGTGAACGACAAGTGAGCTTTTTTTTTGGGACAAGCCCGCCACACATTCCCAACCACTGCAACTCCTGAAAGCCAGAATCAACAGTGGCGACCACCAGAAACACGTCGAGCTAATGAAGTCCGACGAGTCCCGGAGAAACGATTCAACTGTCTTGGATCCCGCATCGAAATTAATCAGAAAGTACAGAGGAGGAGTAGGAAAAAATTAATATAATTTCGAACGACAAGTGAGCTGTCAAACCATATGAGCAAGAAGGAAAGTCAGCTCACTTTTAGCTCACTCCACCTTAGAGTACACGGTGAACTGTCGACAAAATAGACCTCAGTTTGGATAGATAGCTATCCAAACTGAAGAACTTTTCTTTCGAACCAATTTACTCCTTGACGTCACTGACACGCCAAAACCGGTACGAAAAACCGAAAACCCAATACTGCCAACATATTAAAACCAAAACTATGTAAACGTCGGGTAGCGTTTAATTTTAGAAAATGAAACGCACATTGTAGTGGAGGGGATGACGTCACATGCCAGTGACAGCTCAGCTTAGACGCAACTGGGACCACAGCCGAACTCCGCACGTCAATCAAGAGGGACGGAGGGACAAATAAGAGGAATTGTATTGAGAGAGACGTTCTGCGGAATTATTAAAGGTTTTCGGGCTAAAAATTGCTGAGAGTTTTTCGTGTCTGGTTGGTGAGATTTTACGTTTTGAAGGTTGGTGGGAATGTGGAGCGTGTTTATTGTAAGTCTAGAGAATATAGACCACTTTGATTGTAAAACAAAGCTTGTTATGTATAAATTGTAAGAGTATATTGTTTGTTTTGTTTATTTGGTAGTGCTTGTTATACTTCGAAGAGTATGCCCAAGAACTCCTCGACCTCATCCCACCGGCCTCCTTCTACCATCGGAAATCTATACGCACTGCAACTTACCATCCCTGCCTTGTTGCTTACGCTTAGCGCGAAATGATGGTCAATTCGAACTAAGCGTTTCCAAACGTCTTTTATAATGCGCACAGCAAAAGAATGGAACTCCTGCCTGCGTCTGTGTTTCCAAACGCTTACAACCCTAATATCTTCAAAGTTAGAGTGAACAGGCTCCTTCTGGGTAAACTCGCTCCATCGTAGACTTCGTTTCTGTCATTTCTGACCAAGACTAGAGTTAAGAGCAAACCCATCACAAATAAAATATATCGGGTGTTTTTGACAGCCCTCCGCAAACTGATAGGGTGGCTTCAGTACATCATATTAAGATGACCGGTACATAAAATTCTTTCAGGAACATTAAGGGAATCCAAAAAAACAGATTGGTTTTATTACCTCACACGCAATGTATCGTTACCGTGGCAAAACGCACGTAGACATCCATTGCTGTTTTTTTTAAATCAGCTGTTTTGTTAACATAAATGGAGTGTTGCATACAGAGAATGTAATTTTACATTGAAATAAAGGAATATCAGCAGAAAAAACGACAATTTTTTATTTTATTTTTCTGAGAAAATTTCCAGTGGGATATGATTCAGAATAAGGAGCTGAATCAATCCTGTGTTTTTGTGGAGGGCTGTCAAAAACACCCGGTATATATATATATATATATATATATATATACACCTACATACAATCGAAGAATTTCGTGCATAGCAAAACTTTTTAGTAGGTATTTCTCGAGTCAAGCATAGCAGGATAAGAGCATAAAGGGACTAACCTTTCTAGAAATTTTTAGAAGGGTTTAGGTCTCTTTTATTTTTCTTATGCATACAAAACACAACATAATGTGGAACACCGGTCATTGACCAACCAAACTCAAGCCGATTACGAAGTCGTAATTGTGGCTCCTATGGGCAGCCCCTAAACATGGGCGTTTTTATCGCCCATCAGGGAATATAACTATCATTCCCCAGTAGTCGTAATAATACGGTTTCAACGCGAGCAATTTTGCGTCATCGTCAAAAATGTTCCACTAAAAACATTGATAGAGACAGCAGAACAAAAATTTTGATAGGCACGCGTTTGACCACTATCTCACCTGGTCAAATATGGAGCTCGCTTGCCTAGAAGTAACCTACTCACTCTTAACTTAAAGACTCCCAGGTTGTAACTATCATGCAACACAGACACCGGCAGAGATTTCCTCTCCTTTGCTGCATGCATGGAGGAGGAGGAAACGGTATCGCACGTGGTCTTTGAGTGCACAGGCGTTGGCGAAATATAGAGGCAAACAATAGGAACATCATATTCGCTCACAGATATCCTGAATTCCCGAGCACACTAGAAGGATTGCGTGTCTAAAAAGGCCACTGTAGCAGAATCATATTATTAACCACATAAAAATCTGTTAAATTTTGTTTTCATCTTTATCGCTAAAACATAAGGTTCAAGCTTGATTGGGAAAATTTGACAGTGACGGGCAGCATGACTTCTGCGTGCTTTCTGATTCTGACAAAGTTGTCTGACTAAGTGCGGAAACCAAACTCAATTAATAGATAGATGTACCATTGATAGAGCCACTATCGACCTAATTAAGACTTAGAGACCAGTTTCCTTAGAAATGAGACCACTATTCAATCTTGATCCAACTATAACAAGCTAAACAGACAATAGCTCGCAAAGGAATACAGATCGATCTACCGATACAATACCAGAAGCCGAAAAGCTTTTTACAGAAAAAAAAATGCTGATAGCCTACCTCAGAACATTTATCCACTCCGTATATGTAAAAAAATACAGTAACAAGATAGGTAATTTATTTTGCTATTTATCTAGAAGAGTATCTTATTGACTCCATTTTATAGACTTGGTAATAAGAAATATTCGTTTTAGCTATTACAAAGGGAATAATCTATATTATGTGTATGTAATAGGTCTTTGTGTATTTAGGGGGTTTAATCTTGGCTTAGAAACTGAGGTATAAACCTATATGGATTGGTTATTTGGAAGAGCTGTGGGAATCAATCTAGACTGCAATGCCGATATTGAACGGCTTTTTAATGTTAAAGCTTTATTGGCAAGCAGGTCGATGGCTTCTGGTGGTGGAAAGAGCAGTGATTTCGATCAGAGTCACACCTGCAATAACAAAGGGTTTGCCGAGGCGTTGCAAAGTTCAAGAGTATCAAATGCCTTTGCGAGGTTACTGAAACTATGCTCAATATACTTTTACGTAGATACTAATGGTGTCTTTGTTTTATGTATTTTTAACCTACTTCCTTTTCTCATTTCGGTGAGTTTTTTATTTAATGTATGTGCACCGATTACTCCAAGGTTTTTAATCCGATTTCTATTTTTCTTTTTTATTTCGATGCAGCATACTTGCCGTTGGATCCCATAAAAATTAGTTTGGCTCAGTATTTTTTATTAGAGCATTTTTGTTTATTTAAATTTCTGCGTAGACGATGAAGTCGCCCAAGTTTCACCACTTAAAAGTAAAAAATAAAACTTAAAAAAAAATACATAACCGACTTCCAAAAAATACAATAAAAAATATAAAATAACTTTAATTTCGAAAGTCGGTGTTAAAAATCAAAGGAAGAAAACCAAAAACACCGACATCCGAAATTAAAATTATTATATACTTTGTAGTGTATTGTTTGGAAGTCGAATATTTGTAAAAAAAGTTTTTTTTTAATATTCATCTTTATATTTGTAAAACTAGCTTTTGCCCAGGACTTTATACGTGCATAACTCGTTTTTCTTCCATTCCTGAAAGAATTTCGGAAGATCCTTCCTTAGTGCTCTCCTAGGGAAGCTTCCATGCCCTTTCAGCTTTCCAGGACCAGTAGTTTCGGCTGTGCATTGTCTGTCAGACACTCAGTCAGTGACGGAAGAATTTTATATATTACTAGCTGTCCCACGCGGCTTCGCTCCCGTGCGGCTTTTACTTTTAAGGCGCGTCCCCGAGCAAAACGCAGCGCTAGCCGTTTTTTGTGCAGTTTTTTGGAGCTATCTACTCTTTATCCAAAAGAAATATCAACTAATAAAAAATACATCAAATTTCTACATAATCTTGGCTTCAAAATGGTAGATTATATTTTTTATTACTAAGTATAATGTTTAAGTAATCTCCTCACAACGAAACCACAGAAATGCGAAAAAAATACTGAAAACATGCATCTTCTCGAAAACTAACGATTACTTTGATTTTGTACTTACTTTAATGGATAGGCAATTTAATTATGAACATTTTGGTAGAAGTATTTTTTTCAAACGACCAAAATAAGATTTCATAACGATTTTATTCAACATTCTGAGCGTATTCACTATTGTATCTTTTGCGCTGATAGTGAGGGAAAAAATGCTTAAACCTTCCCTGTATTCTGGCAAACTAAACAAAAAAGAATTACCGAAATCGGCCCAGCCGTTCTCGAGTTTTAGCGGGACTAACGAACAGCAATGCATTTTTATATATAAGAAGAAGAAAGATGATTGTTACGACTTGGATTCAACCGGAAAGAAAATATCTGTTCCTCATGCTTTTGAGGTTGAAAGCAGTAAATTCGATGAAGCTTTTTATGTTTTATGGGTCAGATGTTCTTGTTATTCACCGCCAAATGTGTCTGCTGTTGAGAGACATCTTTGTTTCTGCAGTATTTTAGTCGTTGTGTGTGATGAACATCTGAACCTGATTCTCATTTCATGACAATACATATACGTATGATGAGAAGACCTGAAATCAAATGATGATTTCAGGTCTTCTCAACATACGTATATGTCCATCTCCAGCGTGTTATGGTATGCTATCTTTACAAAATTTATTCGAAAGAGTCACTGCGGCCCTGGAACGCATAGGACAGGGGGGGAGGGTTATTTTTATTGACCATTTTTTTTTAATTTTGATTATTTTTAATTTTTTTGATTATTTTTATTATTCTGATTATTTTTTAATTATTTTGGTTATTACTACCATTTTTTATTATAATTTTTTTATTATTTCATTGATTTCGTTGACTCTCTGTACGTGTTGGTTTTTACTGTGAGTGCAGAGAGTAATTGAAATAAAATAAATAAATACATCAATTAGTAGAAACACCGATGGATTAGTCAGTACGAGTCTGCACTCCGCTCCACCCAGAGCGGAAGGCGTCATTAGATGATTTCCCACCCATAAAAAAGCGTGTTAAGATAGTGTTATGGTCCAGTGTGTTAGACGAATACTTAAGAGCGTGTATTCCGTCCACTAGCGCCGCCAATCGTTTTTTATTATTTGTGGTAAATTTAAGACACGTAGATAAAAAACCGCTCTGTAATGCACTGAAGAAATGTATTTATTATGTTTTAAGAGTTATGTTTTGTACTTTAGAACATAAATAGTTGCCAAAGTCAATATTTTTGCTAAAAGTGGCCACTTTTAGCAATAGTTGCCGTTTTGGCTATTTAGCCATGAGTTATGTATTAAAAATAGCTGTCAAAAAATAATAGATACATTTCTTCAGTGCACTACAGAGCGGTTTTTTATCTACGTGTCTTAAATTTACCACAATTAATAAAAAACGATTGGCGGCGCTAGTGGACGGAATACACACTCTTAATAAAAAAATCGTAGTGTTTGCGGCATTTCCAAAAACCAATGGTGCTGTAACAATAGTTAAACATATCTATTGTGGGGTAGTATCAGTGTTTATGTTTGTTTGTCGTCTGTTTGTTTAAGGGATCTCTTCTGAATGTTTGGTTTTATTGCCACTAAATACCCTTGCTATAGGGGAACTTGTAACTTATGGGGTAAGCGTTGCTTGTTCTGCGGTTTTTTCTCATCACTTTCCCACGTTATTTTTTTTCTATCGGCAAAGTATAGGTATTGCAGTTTACACATGTCATGTCCCGAGTCTGTCTTCCTGTTTACTCTGGGATATATGTATGTTTATTCATTTATTTTGCGCTCTAAAGAGTATCTAACTAAAAGATATTAACAATAGGCTAGTTTCCACCATCAATAAATTGCAAATCTTAATACTACCGTCAGTTAGAGTAGTGAAAAAAAAAATGGACACGTATATTTTGTTTTTGTAAATCAATGAATATTGACAAAGAAATCGCATCAAAATTCAAGAGTGGGGCTCGTGACGTCAGAACGCACTAAAAATTATACCACGGCGTGACGTACTGAAATTTTAAAAGCGTCGTATCTTCGTCAATTTGGGTTAACGTACCAAAAGAAAAAACGGGTAAAATATTTTAATCTGACTGACGGACTAACGAGATGAACAATTGTAGAACTTCTTCCGATATTGGTGACTGACTGACTCAGTGACTGCCTGACTGACTGAAAGAAAGAAAGCTGACATTTGACTTTCTTGAAATTCCTATGGGAAGGGGATGAACGGGATATGCTCGTATGAATTTGAAACCTCCATGTTCAGTTGTTTCCTTTAAAAAAAAATGTTGCCATATCCCATTTTTTAGTTGTCCTCATATCTGAGGTTATTTGTCAGTGTAGTGTTGCAATGACGGTTATTAAACCCTGCTGAGCGCAATGATTGGAAATTTGGTCCGGGACCGACAGTAGCCAAAACTGTTTGTAGCTATATCGATGGTAGTCATCAAAGGTATTACTGGTTTTTACTGTTTTTTTTTTCAAGATTCTTCTTTGTATTGGTATCCTTGTGACAGGTGGTAGTAAAACGGTTTTGTATTATAAGGTATAAAATTACAGGTTGTTGTGAACAGCTGGCTTATCTTGGTAAACTATTCTATTTATAAATATCATTATCCTTTTTCTAGGTATATGGACACATCACATTTTTTTCTGGAGACTAGCAATACCTACATAATCACTCTTTTCCAGATGGCTAATTAAATACAACGTTACGATATGCCTGCAGAGGTGGACATTTATGTTGAAAATATAAATAATAGTTGAAATAGATCCTAGTTTTCGAGATTTAAATCAAATGAAGAAATCGCCCATGAAAAGCGTATTGGTACGTGTTAGAAAGAATTGCCAGGATTTGTTCGAGTCACCGCGGCCCTGGAACGCAAGACGCATTTAATGGAACATGAGTGGATTTTAGGTAGCAAGAGTTTGACACTCTCTTCTGCTCCGCCCAGAGCGGGGATCAAGTCATTTGATGATTTTCCATTCTTAAAAAAAGGGTTAGAAAGGAAGAAAATACGATTATTACATTATGGAATTTGCTTACGTACATTAGGTATGGAATAGTGAAGTTATTTGGTACCTAAACCTTAATAATAAGAATATTTTATGTAAGAGTTTTTATTTAAAGTGTAAGTACATAGTTTGTTATGGTAAAACGTATCATTTTATTTGCAAAATATTTCTAAAGAGAAGAGATTATAAATATGTCAGAACCATAAAATGATCATCTTAATTTTATTTTTCTTTTATTTCTTGATCATAATATGTAGTATCAATAAGCATGCTCTATTTAACCAGTGTCCATTCTTTCGTCCATCAATTGCAGTAAATACCGAAGTCTCCCTAAAAACGTTCCGTATTTCAATAACCCATCAAAATACTATTTCCCGTAACATTTTTAGAGGCGGTACTATAGTAACCGATATTTATTGTGTATCTCCCATGGCGAGCGGTGTTATAAATTTTTATTGTTACTGTAATACCCCATATAATTATCATGGGAAGCTGGTCTCAAATCATTTGATGGTGGAATACATTTATATTGTGGTTGTAAATCTCAATTGCGTGAGATGCAATATATTTTGTATCTGTATTATTTATTATATATTTTTATGTAGCAGCTTTCTCGTGTACTCTGTTTATAATACATAGTTTTATTATAAATATCCGAGTGCTATAGAATGTATCTGTCATTGGAAAATGTAAAGCTGCTTTCAGACTATGCTATAATAAAATAGCATAATTATAGTATATAGCACACCAATATCGCGCACCATACATAGTTATGAACACGTTCACACTGTACTGTAGGTACTACATTATTGACAATGTATGGTGCGCGATATTGTTGTGCTATGAGCTATATACTCTATGCTATATATTATAGCGTAGTCTGAAAGCAGCTTTAGACTTTAAAATATCGCGTGAAATTGTAAACTTTTTTTCTAAATAAGACACGAATGTATTGGAAAGTATTGAATTTGTATGGGAAATATTATATACAACACGGTTTTTTCATAATATATCGAGAAATTATAATCTTATCAAGTTTTATTACAATCTTACGGAGTCTGGCATTTTCCGGTGACATATCTATAAGTATAATAATTATACACTATTGTACAACAAATATGTATTTTTTACTTTTGATAGGCACTCCTTTGATCACTCTCCACTGATGGTAAGGGATGATACATAAAATAAAATAAATAGAGTAGATTAATATTGATGTCTACCAATACCAGTCTTGCAGCAAACGTTAAATTATTTTGGTGTTTAGAAAAACCAAAAATATTCTTGTACATTCTAATGTTATCAACCACGCATTTATATTGATCATGAAGATGTCCTTACACCCCAGTAAGTAGTACAAGAAGGATCATTGTATACCGTTAAACGGGGTGAATAGAAACAGAGGGATGAATTGAAACAAAACTTTGATAAGGATTTACACTTTAAAATCACTTTATTGGTTTTCTAAGAAAGCAAAGCTTTTAAACCGACTTCCTAAAAAGGAGGAGGTTATCAATTCGGTTGTATGTTTTTTTTTATGTTTGTTACCTCATAACTCCGACAATTATAAACCGATTTGAAAAATTCTTATTTTATCTGAAAGGATATACTTGCAGATTGGTCCCACTTAAATCATATCAAAATCGGTTACGAACTTTGGATTTTAAATCGAAATAGCTGGAATTGAATATTTAGATGATTCTTTGTAAATCGAAATTGCGTATTTTGCTTTTCTGCGATTTTGCAGTGGTGTTGTTAGGTGTGGGGCACCACACCTAACAACTGTCAATTTAAACTGTCAATTTATTCAATAAAAAATTGATACCAATGTAATTTAGCTGCAATCAAGATTTGCATAACGTGAAAATCGCCCTCAAAGTTTTGTTTCAATTCACCCCTGTATTCCTATTCACCCCTTTCGTAGGTATGTAGTCCCCGTTCATTGCAACAATGTATGGGAGAGAGAGCCGATATTCGTTCCAGAGAGTGCTCTGTCCAGCCGCATCGATTTCATGGCACAACACTAAACAATACTTAGTGAAAACCAGAGAAGCAACCATTATTGCTAATTAATCCGCCAATGAGACGGAAAAACAATTAGCTGTACTGATTATTTCGTCGTTTATTCATATTTTTATGTTTACAGATGCTTTTCAGGTTGTTTTTGGTGGTGTTTTACAGTAGGTAGAATTATTATTTCGGCGTCGAATATTATGCTTCTGTGTATATAGAATTTTGCGGCCTCTATTGTTTTTGGGTCGTTATCGTTACAGCGAAATAGGATTTATAGGACATGGACATTCTCTATCAGTTACCTTTGATTGATAGAGAAGACAAACAGCTTGTTCATGATACAGAAAGAATTGCATTCACTAAAATAAAATAAACAATATTATTAACAAGAAATATGAATGATTGCAATTTGTACGCACAGAGAGACCTGAAGAAAATCTGATCTCACTCAAAGGACAACTTAATTTATTCAACGAATTACAAAGTTTAAAAATAAACAATAAATCCCAGATGTTTCTTTTATTTCACACGACTCCTCTTATTCCAGTTAATAGAAATAATGCCATCACTAATTGAATACATCGCTACGCGCATCGTTTACTCAAACATTTTTTTATCTTTGAGGGTTTGACGTGACACGTGCTGTGTTAGTTCATCTGTGTCCCCACAACCAAATATAAAATAACCTTTGAAATCAAGGCAATAGAGTCGAAAATAAACAGGTCGATACATTAACCGTTTAGTAAGGAAATGACTACCAGACGTAGGTCGTTTTTTCGCATGATTGGGTTTTTTTAGGGTTAAACATTTGGCTATGAATGATTGATTTCGGGCCCCGAATTTTGGGGTTGCAGAATATTTGTTTAGTGAGCTTGCATGTTTCGATGGGAAATAAATGCCTATACAATACCTATACTATGTATATTCAACCGACGATAGGCCCCCGTGGTGAATTATGGTCTCTTAGCAGCGGGATAGTTATAGGTTTTTGATTATGCTATGTTTTCCTATGTCGCGCTTTATAAAACTAAACTTCAGTAGGTTAATCATAGCCCTTTTTTATGGTGGGAAATCATCAAATCACTCACGATCGTCAGACCCTTACTGAATAAAACCCATCCGTGTACCGCCATATGTCCATTGCATTTCAGGGCCGCAGTGATTCTTTCGAACAAATTCCACAACCCTGGAAATAATCACAGCACTGTCAACAAAAGAGACAGAAATACTAAGATTGAAACTGAAACAGATATTTCACTCGTTTCTCTTTCACAAAAAAATAGAAGCAATGTCCAATTTCCCGCTACACAAAACCTCAACTCAATGGGGTTCACTCAATAGCTTGTTGATCGAGACCAAACAAATGCTAAAGTGAATAAAAAAATGCAACGTACAGGCGAACACAGGCAGACTCATCATGCTCTCAATCAACTCGTACGCACACGCGATACGAGTGATGGTTAAGAACTGGTTCTATTGTTGTGGAGGCAAATTGTTAAAGCATTGATGGAGATTAAAAAATCATAACAGAAGTTGTAGTGTAAAGTGTAATGCAAGATCTCAAGTCAAAGTTTTTTAAAAAGGCAAACGGATTGTAAAGTCAGCAATCAATAAGAAGGAACAGAAAGGAATGAAGGAGAAGGAAGAGGTTAAGAAATAAACAGACAAAGTAAATAAAAAACTAACTGTAAATAAAATATAAGAACCCACTACAATAAATAACGAAGTAAATATAATAATCCAAGACTATAAACAACTTCTTACTCCAATTTCAAACAACACAAAACCAACCGATAAATAAATAAACATTGCTCCAATAAAAATGCCACAACACCGCCGCATACGCATACACGATCCAAATGAAGACGGTCATAAGAAAAACGAGATCAGAATATCTAGTATCGTAAGGCATAACAAAGATCGTTAAAAAGCGAAGGAAGAAGAAACAAATGACAATCAAAGGAAGTAAAATTTGATTGGAACAGTCTACAACTAAACTTCTTCTCTATTTCAAGTAGATGGTGCTTTCTTCTAGTTCTCAAGTTTAGTTAGGAGTGTATCTTCTGTATCTCCATATTTCTTTGTACGAATAAGAACCGGCCTCATTGTTGTAGAAAAACCGGTCGTTCTGATAACTTCCGGACGAGAAATAAGTCGTCGGGATAGCTGGCTCTTGAATGCTTTTATTTTTAAGCTCGCGTGTTTTTTTCTATTTTGGCAACGAAGATGTACTGGTTTTTTTTTTTGTTTCACGTACTCAAGTTTCTTTTTTCTTCCAATTATAGTAGGAGTTTTATACTATGGAACGGTATACATGGAATCATTGTTTACTCTCTATTGAGCTAAAAATATCCAATTCGATTAATTCGAAGCTCCAAATTATTTGTCTAGTATTCTATTATTTCAGAAGCTGGTAAGGTTTATCAGTCAAAGGATAAAGATAATTTATTATGTCGTGCAAGTTAGTATCAGTGCCATAATTTAACGCTTCAATAGCTAGAAAACATACCAATAGACTTTCTATTGCTTTCTTAGTAACCCTCGTTGAAGTGCTCACATTCAATGTTGCAGTTTTCTTCCGCAGCTTGCTCTAACAACTTAAATGGCACTCAAACGGTGTCAATGTGAGTTTCATGAGAACCTTAGCTATACATGACAATAACAAAGCCGTTCTATACAAAGCTTACATTAATAGATGTATAATAATAGGAAGGAAGATAGTAGCTACTTATTCTCAGGGCTTAATAACAAAACTTTTCTAAGGGTTAAATAACAAAACATTAAACCTATGTTCTTTGCAGAATTCAACAAATGCATGATTTCTGCAGTCTTAGAAGTATCTAAAGGAATCTGAGAAACTGTGTACTGAAAAACTAGAACACCACAAATTGCATTCACAATAACTTTGATTACAAACCTAAGAAACCGAATATGGACCTAGAATAGGTCCTCGGGCATACCCTCAGAAAAATAGACAAAATACCGAATTGAAGAAATCATAATTATATCAATAAAAAATGGGGAAGACTAATTCAGAGAGATTGCCATGGCAGCAATAGATTGGCCTTAACGATAGGAAGAAAGGAAACCGATTTGTATATATTTTGCGAGTAAAAGCCCTTAGAAAATGCAAAGTGAATTTTATGACGGTTTGATGATTCTTATGATCGTATTTCAAGATTGTCATTGAGATTTTTGGATGGATTTACTAGCTACAACTTTCGAAGTAGAAGTGTTAATTTCAAGTTTTTGAAGAACAGATAAATAATTATTTCTTGTTGAAACCACATTATTCCACATTATTTATTTATGACGTGCCAAAGGTAAACTTTATTTAACCCATTATGGTGCTGGTATCATTGTAATTTATAAATCGTGTTCAATCAAAAGCTCTTTACAAAAAAAAAAAAATGTGTAAACTATCGAAAATATTTCTGTAATCCAACGTAATAGAACGACTCTTCAAAAAACGTGAAGCATCGTTAAATACCTTGTGTTATATTGAAATATTTCTGAACTCCAATTTAAATACCGTTTGGATTCCACTTGGTTATCAATTTCATATCGATTTGGTTTAACTGCTGAGGTCTAGGTCATGGAGTATGTAATGGCTTCACCGGAATTTTGATATTTTTTCTTTACTTTCATTTCATGCAGTTGGGTTTAGTGTCTTTCTTGTCTTCTTTTATTTTAAATAATAGTGGCTCATAACATGTTCTTATGAGGAATGTGTGATATACTATTCATCGTCATCATCATCATCCATTCAGCTGTTGGAAAAACGCAAAACTCGTTTTCAGACGTAAATAAGTACTTGTATCATTGAATTCAAGATTTCAAGGTTCATAATTGTGCACCGTTACATTGGAAGATTACTGAATATCAAATACAATCTTATCAATCTCTTTTATGCCACATAGAATATTCTTGTGGTTTTTATTACGAACAGTTCTATAAGGAGTATTATAGTAAGTTGTATGTAGCCTTTATTGTTAGTCTGTTATCTAAAGTAGCTCAAAGCATTGTTTTAGGACTGTAGCTTCTATTTCCACTACAGCGGTAGCGTATATTGTTAGTAGTAATGTGTCTTCTTTATTATACAAGGCTTGCGTCTCGAATCTACATAATGTCCATGCTAGTCAAATATTTAACCAACGGTACCGGCTTTTTGCTTCACAGCCTTTTGTGTGACGTCATCTGAATTGCTACCCTCACGACAAAAAACTCAAGTAACTTCGCATTTAATTTCGTCAGTTATTGATGTAACTGCTCCATTGATCAATTCCATTAAACCAGAGAAGTCATTCACCGCTTTTTAGAATAATCACAGCGTGTTTACTAAAAGACAATCAATTTATGTAAGAAAAACAAATAACTGATTTATTTGAATTTCAAATTGAAGCACGAATCAATCGAATCTAATAGACCGATTGAGCTTGACAAATCCAAACCTGGATCTGATGCAGACGCGTTAATAACTAGCAAAGCAGGAAATTAGAGCAAATAGACTATTGGCACAAAGGAAATGACACTACCCGTTCCTATTATGAAGTGAAAATTGTTTGTAATCGAATTTCTCACTGCAAATTCGTCAACTTCGTAAAATTTTGTTTCGAATTTCGACGAACCAGTTAATTGAGACACAGTTGAAACAATTTTAGGTTTGATTATAACAGAGTTCGAAACAAAAAATCCAAATTGGATTAGTGGTCCCTGAATAAGTCACAGAAACAGTACAAGACTCTGAGTTTGTTAATGAAAATACATAAAATAGTACGTGCAGACGGAAAAGATATAAATTCTGGTAAATTTGCAACACAAATCGCACTGCAGTGTCTAGTGCAGAGCTTTTTGTGTGCGGGTTAAAAGAAACCAACTTATTAGCATATTCCATAGATTTCCACCCCCACACTGCGGTCGGCGAACATAATATATTTAATATATAATACAAGCAATCTTCAAAGACTTCACATTACCGATTATAACACAGTAACAAGCGATTTGTCGTAGAAAATGTTTTATATCATTATGGTTGGACGCTGAGCGATGTTCTGTTACGATTTCCACCGAGTCACTGGTTGTTATCACTGTAATAGTTAACAAATATCACTTTATGGTACACTATAGCACTAATGTTATTCACGTTAGGTTGAATGTTAAGGATTTGTGGTTTTTTGTTGTGTGTGTGAGAGGAGCGGGAACGCGGCGCGCGTGCGTGCGCGACTACAACGCGCACTCGACTGAGTTAAGGTACCTACCCCTGGCTAGGGTTTTCGTCCCGGCCGGCGAAGTGACGTTCCGTTTTACGGGATGTATTGATTGCTTTGTAGAGAAAGGTTCCTTTGGTAGAGCGCTTGTGACGGAATAACTTTGTCGGTTCGTTTATTCATATTTGTTGTTATTTATTATTGGAGTTATAGATCTATTGTTTTGAATTAACGTTTACTGTTGAATGTAGGTGCACAGCAGTCGTAAAAATAATACAAATTGAAAATAACACCAATAAAATACTCATACTAAAATTGTTTATATGTACTTAGCTTTTTTCAGTAGTATTACTATTGTTATTGAACATAACATAAAAGTGTAATTAGAGTAATACATAAAAGTAAGTTGTTGTTTATTTAACTTTATCAGCAAAAGCAATTAAGCTCGATTTAATTAATAATGAGTTAAGTGACTTAGATTGCATTAAAAATCGTTTGAGAATGACTCTGTTTCTTACATAAATCAATAAATTGCACTCAACCCGTTAAATTATTTTTAGAACTGTACGTTTATTTTTAGAACTCAAAACGTCAAACCAACCCTCTTGCTCCGTGAAACGTAACGTCAGCAAACAAGGACAGAGCTATTTCTGACTCGCTCCCTCCATCATTTACAAAAGGTGACAGAGTAGTGCGTGTCTCAACCCCGTATCTACCCTTCTCAATACACGTTACATAACCAACGTAAAAAGATCTATCTGGCGTAAAAGTTTGTTGGACTTTAAAGGCCGGTTATTCTGGTTGAGTAGGGTTACGATTTTAGGGCTAACAAATTAGAAAGGGGAAGAAAAAAATGTTCCAATGTCAGGTTTATTGACATTTTGCAGGGCTATAATTAAGGTTTAGCGAGGGTCCAAGTTGTTATCGACACGCCGTTAAATTTTAAAAGCTCGATTTTCTTTGCAATTAATTCTATAAATTAGCTATTAACTGTAATGCGTGCTTTGTTATTTTTGGGAAAATTACCCTTTTCTGTACGATTAAAAATGCTGGTGTTAATAATTAATTCATGATTGGTTTTGATTTTTTTAAATAAGCTACATGATTTTTTATAGACTACAGCCGAAAAATGCTCTACTTATTGGCGCCAAAAGTTATAATTTTCGTGTTCTATAGTTACATTCAAGAATCCCAATGACTTTGCGCTTAAAAGTATATTTGGAGAGGATCTCCACTTCTCACACAATTCAGAATTTTACTTTAAACCACAACAACAATCATAAACACCGACTAACAACAATAACCGTTATCAGAAATAAAAAAAGCTGTCTACCGGTAGCGTCATCTGTATCCAACCCTCAACAACTCACAAAACGTAGCGAAAGTGAGCGCACTACGTCGGTAGCGTAGCGCAACATAAGACTCGGGCAACTACTGGAATAGCCAGTGGGCTAAGTTTACACTTAGCTGTTTCTAAGTTAAGTCTACAGATGTCGCTGGTGGCCGTGTGTAAAGAAGTAAGTGTTGTAAATAGAAAATCTTTGCGACGCGACGATACGCAAGAATTCTGACAGTATGCATTAAAAAAATAGCTATGTTTTATGTGACAAGGTCTAATAAATCGATGGACACCGGCTGTACGCAGGAAAAAGAATGACTCTTTGTCCCGTTACGCTTGTTGTAACGTTACGCTCATTGTAACTCCTTCTTTGTATCCATACAAAATACCTAGTCATAATTCAATAAAAAATGATTCAATTTTATTCATAAAAATTATGCAATCATTTATATACAAACGTAAGGCTGCCAGTGATAAGTACATGTTTACTTGGTACAAATAAAAACATATACCGTAAAAAAAAACTGTCAAACAATGGGTCTGCAAAGCTAAAAGTAAAAGCAACCTTTAAATCTAACCATAGATTTTTATATTTCTATGAGTCTAACTAGGTATGTTTCGCTAAGTTCCCTTCTTTTTTGAGTAATGAAAGAGTTTTTAGTGAATTAATCATGTGGCAAGCAAATTGCGACCGGGTAGAGAAAGCTCTTTTCTTTTGAACTGTCATACTACATCCGACCCGAAACCTTTTATGGGTTTCAAGTTCTTTCCGAATAAAAAATGAATTAAATTCGGAAAGTATTCACTGAAATTCCAATCCAATCCAAGTATACATTATTTCAATTCTGGGGGGACGGCGCGTACGCAGTCCCCACTACCAAAAATTACGCATCCGAGTTATCCACATTAGGGATAATCGCAGGGGTCAACCTAACCGCAGTGCAATGGTAGGCCTCGCCCTGGGGGAACCGCCGTCTTGATCACGGTATCCCCTATGCCAGGTAAGTATGATTTCACTACAGTACCGCGCGAGGGTCGTTCAACGGCGGAGAATCTTAACACCGCGATTCAGAAACGTGACGTAAATGTAAAGCGCCATCTAGGGAGCGTATTGAAAACTAAACTCGGTCGCGTGAACTCGCGTGACTACACCGTCATACTGCGTAATTGCTCTTTATAGACAATGATTCCTAAAGCACTTTTATATCATAATACCAAACAACTTTTTCACAACATCAAACGAAGGTGTCAAATGAAATAAAAATATAATAATTATACGTTTGGCTGGCTTTACTACAGACAAAACAGAAAAAAACCTAAATAATTTCAAATATTTTATTTTTGAAACTTATCGTATAAAAGGGTATACAATTTTTACCACATATCTCTTATAATAATTAAGTCTAGGTATGTATAAAACACCTATTTATATTATCATTATAATTTCGCTAAAACTGACTGGTTTTCTTAGTTTATTTAGCAATAATATAAAATATATTTTTAAGGGAGTTTCCTCCCATTCACCCACCGAGAATGATAATATACAAAAATATAATAAACATTAATTATTATTTTGTAAAAATAATCAAAATCACTCCCATCACGCACGTAAGTTGTCATTAATCTCAATCAATTTAATTATATTTACATTTTTTAGTAATACTTATTTTAGCAATCACTGTACTTGATTTTATAATTTGTCGCAATAAAAACAGGACAAAAATTGAGAAAATAAATAAAAAAACTTTATATTTTATGAACTTGTGAAAAGTACACGCACCTAAATGATTACTTGTACTTTCATAAACAAAAATAATTTAAAACTTTATTTACAGCTATTGTTACTTATAACTAAATAAAGCTTAGTATGGACGGAAGTACTGGAACTAATGCCTTGTGAAGGCAAGTCTTTTAGTATAAAGTATTTTAGTGAGCAAACATTTTCTTTAAAAAAGATGAAAAAGGATAAAACTTTATTGAGCAACGCGGGCCTCATTTTGCGGATTTAATTTTTAGCAAATTAGAGGCTAAAATCTTACAAGTAAAATATCAATAAGTCCACTCATGAGGTAGTTTAAACGTTAAACTGTTAATAGAAAAAAAAAATGAAAATTGTTAGACAATTTTCGAAATTGGGACAATCGTTTCCAAAAATTATTTACATACACGAAAATTTTTAAGACGTAGACACACCATATTAGAATTAAAGATAGCTCACAAGAAATAATTGTTTATACACTGGTTCTAACTGTACAAAGTTTGTATAGACAGGAGTATACCTTTGAGTCTTTGTAGGAAGATTAAATAGTTGGCTTAATGTTAATTTTTTCAAAGGAGTTGTTTTCAGTGGCTACTACCAACCATAGTAAGTCTCGTTTCTATCATCAATCAATTCTCAGGAATGACAGTATCGACCACATTATAATTACATAAAACGTGATGTTGATCCACTTGGTTGAAAGCGCCGCGCTAACTCATAGAAATTATACTTTCTACAGCCATCTAGTTCCTTTTTTCCTCAATAAGTAAGAAGGGACCAGCAAAAACTCAAGTACCTCCAACTCTCTATACAAACGGAATTTATAAAAAGTTTACAATCTAACCTAACAATACATTGTAGGTTATTGCACTTTTTCTTTATCTGTTATGTCATGTATCACTTGACCGTTCGTGTAGCCATTTTGTAAATGGCCGTTAGTTATCACGTGACCATTAGCTTCATGTCTTAAAAAACCGTTAAGTTCTCCATTTTTAACATATCCAATGAGGTCTCCATTTTTAAGATGGCCATTTGATTCACCATTTTTAATATGTCCAATTAGGTCTCCGTTTTTGATAATATGTCCGTTTAAGTCACCATTTTTGAGGTGTCCATTTAGGTCACCATTTCTGAGGTGTCCATTGAGTTCTCCGTTTTTAAGGTGTCCATTTAGATCACCGTTCTTGATGTATCCATTAGCCTCACTCTTGATCATTCCATTGGCGACATGAGTTTCGTTGTTGTTGTTATTGTTGGCGGGTACCGGCGCAGCCTTCTTTTTTGGCCTATCTTTGTATGCTTGCATGTAGAAGTTCATGAACAGGACGATGAAGATAGTTGAATGCAGGATCAAACCAGCGGCGATAAATCTGAAACAAAAATGAACATTTAAGGGCTTTTTAGTGATGAGATATTTATTATTTGTGGTACTTGTGAGGTTGATAACTATGCTAGAAGAAACGAAACCATTCGATATAAATACGTGTTACATTATTGTGTAATGGTTGATTGATGTAGCATCCAAACATTTCCGAGTATTTCTAAATCCGAGTACATTTCCTGATGCACTTCGTGCAACACACTTTGAAACAACAGAAACATATCCAGTAAAAACACTATATCAGCATCAAAGTTGTCGACATACACTTAGATGACTTAATCCAAAGGTATGGTGATGGAATCAAATAGATATGCATATGACTCCATCGTTCCTGTTTCTTGCGCACGATTCGATGTTGCGTAGCTAGTTAGTAACACGTTACTGTTAGGGCTTTACTTAGGCAACTCCTTAGCTTTTGTCTCGACTAGAATTTTGCAAGATGGAGCATTAGAAATCTATCTTCTTCGTTTTGTTCAATAGGTGTATAATTTGCGGTAGGAATTCTTTTTTTTTTAATTTGAAAATTAAATTGAAATAGACTTCTAGTATGTAACATCAAGTTTACATTTCCTGGTCGTAATTCTATCTAATAAGTTAATCCTAGTAAGTTTTTAGCTTGAAAATAAACTACAAGCTACTAGCCATAAAATAAATAAAAAAGGAACATAAACAATTAAAAGAAAGGCAAACAAAATAATTAAAAATACTCACTTGGGATATCCACAGTCGTAGACCAAGGCGCTGATCGAATGGAAGAGCACCATGAAGAATTGGACCTGGAAATAAGATACAATGTTTTGAGTGTTCATACGAATAAAAAACACTACAAAGTAAAAAAATAACTTTGATTTCTGAAGTCGGTGTTTTTGTTAGTTTATTCGTATTTTGACACCGACTTCCGAAATTAAAGTTATTTTTTTACTTTGCAGTGTTTTTTTTTTTGTAAAAAGTTTTTTATTTTTCACTTTTTAGTGGTGCCCCACACCTAACAACACCACTGCAAAATCGCAGAAAAGCAAAATACGCAATTTCGATTATCAAAGAATCATCTAAATAGTCAAATTCCAGGTATTTCGATTTAAAATCCAAAGTTCGTAACCGATTTTGATATGATTTAAATGGGACCAATCTGCAAGTATATCCTTTCAGATAAAACAAGAATTTTTCAAATCGGTTCATAATTGTCGGAGTTATGAGGTAACAAACATTAAAAAAAAAAAAAAAACATAACCGAATTGATAACCTCCTCCTTTTTGGGAAGTCGGTTAAAAACTATCATCTAAGTAGACGAATTCCAGCTATTTGGATTTAAAATCCAAAGTTCGTAACCGATTTTCATAAAATTTAAATGGGACCAATCTGCAAGTATATCCTTTCAGATAAAATAAGAATTTTTCAAATCGGTTCATAATTGTCGGAGTTATGAGTTAACAAACATAAAAAAAAACATACAACCGAATTGATAACCTCCTCCTTTTTGGGAAGTCGGTTAAAAATACTACTAATGCTCTATATTTTTATGATGGAGGTTGCCACAACAACCAGTCCTGTGCGTCTCACCAGATCATTGGTCCACCATATACTTTATTAAGTAACTTTAAATGTGGCTATTTTATTTTGTATTTTTTTCTTTTTTTAGTCGACTTTCTGAGGTTACTTTGCTAGATGACGCACTATAAATATTTTGTATATTTTAGAAAAGCCAAGATGTTATCGTCACGGTCTTGCTCTTACTGGTCCAGTAGTACTCGGACGCGTTATGTTAATATACTTATTAAATTAACTATAGTATTCACCAAGAGGGCTCTAATTAGTTTAAAAAATGGAGAAAGTTCTCGAACTTTCTCTGTTAAATCTCGGATGGATTTCATGATTCACAGGTGGATTTTAAGCAAGAACAAATTTTGTATTAAGAGCTTCCAAGAAAATGATGACGCCAAATGTCTTTTCGTTTCGCAAACAGCGTAATTTTTGTGTTTTAATAAATCAATGGGAACCAGTGAAATCTTAATGCCTTTCCGTTACAAATTGACTGCAAATTATTTATGTAATTTTCAATGAAACGCCAAGGGTGTTATTATAATTTTTATTGCAAATTACTTTTGATGATCAAATCAAGATGAGCATTTTACTGGGAAACGAAAAGTATAATTCAACTAAGATTAAAAATCTGCTATGTTTATTAATTCTTTAACTGTAAGACTATTTTGTTGCCACCTGAACCAATGACCGTCAGTCTAGCATCAGGTTGTATAATCTATCCTATAATATGATTATATAACGTATGTAAATATATGTAAATAGTACAGATCGTGACAATGATTAACAACTCAATAATCCAGCCACGAACGCCGCAGGCGAAAATTAATAGAAGAATAAGGAATTTAGCATCTGCAACCGTCACGCAAGCTCACAAGATCCTGTTCTCAAAATACTTCATACGACTTTATTGGCAAAGGAAGTGTTTAAGCCATAATCTTAATCTGTGAAGGAGGACAAGTAATTTTAAGAGATATGATATCGGAAATCCATAGGGACAGACGATATAACATTATGAAGAAAAGGGGCTCAGTATACCGCCACAGATATTGACAATGATGAAGACGAAAAAAGTAACAGCAAATGAACTGTAGTAATTGTCCATAACAATAAAAGTAGTACTACAAGAACACAAACTGCACCAACACGACAAAGAAATAATGGTGAACAAATAAAAAACCAATCTTTTTTGTAATTGTCGTATGTAAACCTCAATCGACCAACAAAATACTTCTTAAAAAGCGGGAGTTTATGGAGATTATGGAGGACTGTAAAAAAAATTGAATAAACCCTTTTGCAAAATGTAGATCCATACGGACCACTGGTTGTGGCGACACTTGAGGAGTCTATGTCCAGCATTAATGTTTTTCGACTGACACATGATGATGATACAACCACAATACACTGTGTACATAATTATGGCATTCAACCAATGATCCAAGTCCTGTAGATGATTCAATTTAGCAATAAGCCAAGAAGGCCGGCTGTTCAAGTACCCAAGTTAATTTAAGTGTAAAACATTTTATAGAACGTGTGTTTGCTAACGGAGAAAGGATACGCGTTCCGCTGGCTGGTGTTGCAACTGTGGCTAAATGTTGCCCCCGCACGATCGACTAGGACTGCGCATGTGGAAATACTTGGAATGGACATAGGATTTCCATAAATGATATTTATTTTGCACATTACTTATACATTTTATACGTTTTTTTTTCTTTTCGTCCTTTTGAAATAGATGATGATCCTGGTTGCCTGGAAGAGATCGCGGAATGCGATAAGGCCGCCATTTGTATATTTTTTTAGTTTAAGGTTTTCTTTATGTTTTTTTTTTGGTGTACAATAAAGCATATATAAATAAATAAATAAATGAGGCTTGGGTTTCCTAGCTGACACCCTGAGAAATAACTTTTGTCGAAAAGTCATATATTGTTAAGCTTTATTCATGTTATATATATATGACCCGACTAAAATGACATCTTTTAAGTCGACCTTCTCAGTAGGATGGCTTCTTAGAAGAAACCTGGGTCAATGGCTTTGTCTATTACCGCGATAAAAATGACCTAAGTATTCGTTTTACTTTGTTATCGGTAGTTTTTTCATCAGAGATTAAACAGCTTAATATTACTTTTATTTCGCGAACAGTTTATGTTGAGGTGTGTGGTGCAGGATATTTTTATGCCCACTTAAGAATTTTTAGAAAACCGACCTCTAATGCTTTAAACCTTTCAATCTATAGGTATATTAGTCGAGTCTTTTTGTAAATAGCAGTTGGCAGATTATATATCTCAACAGTGTTACCAATTCCAAATCCCGTGCTCGAAAAAATGAGCCAAAAATAAGTTTTAAAGCAATATTTAGTTCTTTCAATAAAACATTATTTTACTTTACAACCGCAGTACTACTGTGCCGTGTGCGGTATATCCTACCCGTTTGCGCAAGAGCAGCTCCGACTTAAGGAATGCTAGGCGCGGTGCCAGCTATCCTTATTGGTGGTTCCACGTTGGTGACGGAAGTATTCGCGGTAACACCTTTAGGTACTGTGCTATTGAGTTTAATGACTTTTGTACTTTTATCGTTCTTAGGGCTGATTTTTCAATCGTCAGATATTGGAAGAATAAATAACTCATGTTGATAATATATATTCTCCGTACAAAAGCTGTCAAATGGCCATTTTTATTCCTCAGGTAAAAGTTATCGGACTATAAAAAAATCTGCCCTGAGTTTTTTGAAAGGACTAATACAAAGTGTTGTCTTCCGTCTCATCTTAAGGCGGGGTTGCAGTACTTTTTAAGATTTTTGAACGTCTGAAAATCTAATTAATTAAGAGTTTTTTATTAAATAAAAATCATTACATAATAATTGAACATACCCTCAAGTAAATCGTAAAGATAGAAACGCGATTTACAATGATTGGCTCGACACTTTTTTTATCAAACATGACACTAAATTACAATTTTAAACGTGTACTGCTAAGAGATTTTATCACGAATATATATAAAAGTTATATCAATAGATAGAGCTTTTTATTTTGAAGTAAATGTTGAAACCATATTGTATTATTTCTTTATCAGTTTTCGCCAAGAAGAAAAAACAATCAAAATTTAGGCATCATTTCGCTCACCGGACAGTCGCTGTTGTTCGTCAAAACACACAGTACTGCAACCTCGCCTTAAGCAAAACATTCTTCCGATGTCAAAACTAATAAAACATTATCATCGATACAATCAAAATGCATGAAGCTCTTCCGTTACTGAGAACTCACAGCCGAAACTTCTGGTCCATCGAAAAGAGGATTTCCCGAAATAAGGAATATACATAAAAGAAATATTATCTATACAGTTTACCTAAAATTATACAAAACTATATATATAGCAAAACAAACGAGATATAATTATTTTAAACAATCTGTTCCTTTCGCGAAAACACTGTTTTCTATGGCAGCTTTATAGGCGTCATGGACTTTGACGTCAAAGTGAAGCTTTATAACTTCATCGCTGATGAAGGTATTTAAAAAATCATTTCATTATTGTTTAGCTTATAAGCATTTTGCAAATAAAAAAAAAAAAAACAACGTAATAGTAATGTATCTACATCACATATTTTTTTTAGTTTATCATTATCTTATTGTAGAAGTTATAGGGGAGACATATTTTAGCACTTTGGAAGTTTCTCTCGCGCAAACTATTCAGTTTAGAAAAAAATGATATAAAAAACTTCAATATTATTTTTGAAGACCTATCCATAGATACCCCACACGTAAAAAAATGTTTAGTTCCAGTTCTAAGTATGGGGAACCCCCAACATTTATTGTTTTTTTTTTCTATTTTTGTGTGAAAATCTTAATGCTGTTCACAGAATAATAATAATAATATCCTTGGACATTTCACACAACGCCATATAGTCCCAAGCTAAGCAACCTAATGCTTGTATTATGGTAACGAGATGGCTGATAAACTACTTATATACATTTTTTTTTGTAAATACATACATATGAAAAACACCCAGACTCGGAACAAATACTTGTAGGTCGTACAAATATTTGTTCCGTGCGGGAATCGAACCCGCGACATGCTGCGCAGCAGTCAATCGCTCAACCACTGCGCCAACCGTGTCGTCAAGGGAATAATACATCTACTTACCAAATTTCAACAGCATAGTTCTTATAGTTTAGGCAAGAAGTGGTTGTGACACACGGACGGACAGACAGACAGACAGACAGACATGACGAATCTATAAGGGTTCTATTTTTTGCCATTTGGCTACGGAACCCTAAAAATCGCATGCATATTTCCTATTCCTACAGAAAAGGGGAAAGACATATAAACGGGACATTCGTATACGAAGTCGCAAAAGATAATATTGACATAGTTTGTGAAATATTCTAAGAGAGTTATGTTCGTGTCGGTAATTGTTGAGGTTACTGCTAAGTAGACCGTACTGCAGTGCTATTCTGTAACAACATTTCCGTGTCTCGACAGCGGAATCCGAGGTGAGTTTCAAATTCGTACAAATATAAGACCTTATGATGTGTGAAATAAAGTTCACTTTGTAAGCTTAGTCACTCAGGTGAAGTCGATATCGAAGTGGTTATTTACAGAATAGACTAGCTGGTGGCGACGGTAAATCTAGATAACTGACTGCTGGTCTGTACGTCGAGTTGTCGGAATAAAGTGTTAGGTTCTGTTGAGATGTTGCGAAAAGTAAAGGAAAATAGATGTACTAGAATTACTGAAAGGAGGAGAGGAGGGATTGAAAGTCTTAGAAATTCATTAATGTCTTGTTTTGACCAAGTCTTCCTGAACGAAATAGATTAATATTATAAACAACGTGTATCGGAATTAATGCAAGAACTGAGAAGGTTTTTTCTATTTGAAACTAGTTGAACCACGTAACTTCGTCTGCGTCACATTTTCCATGAATGCTCAGCTCCTATTTGTCTTAGCGTTATGATATATAGCCTATAACCTTCCTCGATAAATGGGCTATCTAACACTGAAAGAGTTTTTCAAATCGGACCAGTGGTTCTTGAGATTCAAATACACAAACATACAAACAGACAAACTCTTCTGCTTTATAATATTAGTATAGATGGGTTTGCTCTTGACTCTAGTCTAGGTCAGAAATGACAGAGACTCGATCATTTTACACAATTTTTACTGTGGGTACAACACCGAAATCGTAAAAAAAATCGTTTGCCTCATACCCAAACATATATACATAATTACACATAGCGCGACAAAATGTCCTGATTACTTTTTTATTTTTGTGTTTCTTAATGTTGGTAATCAAATCTCATTTCAAGGCAAAGCCCACTCTTTTATTCGCTGTACAAAGTCCCCAGTATTATCGGCTCGGCTTCCAGTCAAACCGGGTCAGCTGACTACCAGTATTTTACGTGGAGCGGCTGTCTACTAGACCTCCACAACCCATTAACTGTGTAACACGGCAAAACTGAATGTCAGATTTTATGGCTTCTGAATATCCGTGACGACTGCCAAAAATCTACAAATAACAGCCGGGACCAACAGCTTAACGTGCTTTCCGAGGCACGGAGGAAACTCGGTATGTTAAGATGGTCACCCCTCCACAGACCAACCTCGGCAAGCGTTGCTTGACTTTGAAGATCGACCTGTGCGGCTGTTGTTATTTAGCCAAAAGCTCCATCGTGGTCTACTTTTATAAAATTAATTTCAATCAATACTTACTAGTTGCAGAGTGGTGAGGTGCTTCTTCCACCACAAGTACTTCTGGTACTGAGGCCCCATCGCCGCCAGCATATAGTAGCTGTACATGATGACATGCACCAGGTTGTTCACGATGTTCGAGAAGGTTCCGTGACCGCCTAGAACATGCAAAAAAGGTATTAGTTACTATACAAAATGTTGACTTCTGTAAAGGGTTTGAGAGACACTGCTACACCATGCATTCGGGTATGAAACCCATTCCTAACCGCTGTAACAACTTTTTGTTTTTTGTTTGCGCTGGGAAAAAATGCATAACGCATACCCTCCCATTCAGAGGAATGGGGGGCTATCTGGGACTCCCCGGGCTGACCCGGTATACCCACTAAAACAACTAAGCGACATTCCCGCATCGTCTTAGTGGAGGGGGACTGGGAGATCGGCGCAGCCTTTGCGTCCAGTCTAAACCGCTGCAGCTCCTGAGAATCACAATCAACTGAAAATCGAGTCAATAAAACTCGGTGAGTCCCGGAGAAACGATTCAACTTTCTTGGTCACAGTTACAAAATTAATCAAGAAAAATCGGTGGATGAGTAAGAAAAAGAAAAAAAAAACCGACCATTTGCGAGTTGGACTCGCGCACGAAGCGTTCCGTACGATTATATATAAAAATAAAAACCACAAAAAAATCATGGCTGCCGTATGGTAGCCCCTTCAATATTTATTTTATTCTGTTTTTTAGTACTTTTTGTAGTTATAAAGCCTCGTATCCACTAGGCAACATGTTGCTCAACATGTTTCGCAACTTGTTGAATGTTGACGCGGAAAATTTGTTTTGATGCTCAACTAACGATGCACTCAGCCGCGCGTCATGTTGCGCGCCAGCTGGCAACGTCGCGCGCTGTTGTGCAGCGTTGCCGTACATGTTGAGATTCACGTGTAGCGCCAAATGTTGCCTAGTGGATACGAGGCTTTACGGCAACTGATTACAGAAATACATCATCTGTGAAAATTTGAACAGTCTCACTATCACGTTTCATGAGATTATAGCCTGGAGACCGACGGACGGACTGCGGAGTCTTAGAAATAGGGTCCCGTTTTACCCTTTGGGTACGAAACCCTAAAAACCTAATGCTTATTTTCAGAATCATAGATGTTGGACATTATTGGGATAGAAAAAATTATAACTTGAATACAGTTCATACTATAGCTTGATGAAGTCTAGCATTCCCGAGGTGTGTTAGTTTTACTCGTGGCTAAACAAAAAGCTTGCCAAGGTCGGTCTGTGGATGGTGGGCCATCTTAACATACCGAGTTTCCTCCGTGTCTCGGAAAGCAAGTTAAGCCGTTGGTACCGGCTGTCATTTGTAGACTTTGGCAGTCGTTACGGATTGTCAGAAGCCAGTAAATCTGACTTCAGTCTTGCCAAGAAGTACCGTGTTACCCAGTTAATGGGTTGTGGAGGTGCGGTAGGCAGCCGCTCCACGTAAAACACCGGTATTCAGCTGAATCCGGTTTGACTGGAAGACGACCCCAATACAGTTTGGATAAGGCTAGGCAGATGATATTAGTTTTACTACTTGGCTAGACGAGATAATTTTTTGTTCCGAAAACTTCTTTAGTTCAGTTTATGATAGCAAAAAAAGGCTAAAGGATTTATAGACAGAATCACTTCCTTATACATTCCTAATATTAAAATTAGTATGACTTTGTGTAAAGAAGTGTTTTTCATACGGAAAAGGCTAAAATGTCTAGTCACTTAGTCCAATAATGATTTCACGATGCCCAAGAGTCATTACGTTGTAAGTTTTTGGTAATATCGCGAAATTAAATAAATACACAGACAGAGCAGTAAAAAATGCTAGTATATGAATAAAGAAATCACACCCCGATCATTAACATTGCTCTTTCTGATTGTTACACGATAAGGCATAGCGGAGTCTTTTCCTGTAACCTTTGTCAAGGCAAAAGATAAATGCAATTACTGTAAATTATCAAGATAAAAATATTGTACATTTATCAACATAGTGAAGTCGACATCTACAATGAATGACTTTATGAAATACTAGCTGACCCGTGCAACGTCGTCTGCGTCACGTTTTTAAATAGTGCTCCGCTCCTATTGGTCTAAGCGTGATGATATATAGCCTATAGCCTTCCTCGATAAATGGGCTAGCCTAGCCTAACCTTTCCCCAACTATATTGGGGTCGGCTTCCAGTCAAACCGGATTCAGCTGAATACCAGTATTTTACGTGGAGCGGCTGCCTACCAGTACTCCACAACCCATTAACTGGGTAACACGGTACTCCTTGGCAAGACTGGTGTCACATTTTCTGACTTCTGACTATCCGTAATGACTGCCAAAGATCTCCAAATGACAGCCGGGACCAACAGCTTAACGTGCTTTCCAAGGTACGGAGGAAACTCGGTATGTTAAGATGGTCATCCATCCACAGACCAACCTCGGCAAGCGTTGCTTAACCTTGAAGATCGACCTGTGCGGCTGTTATTATTTAGCCACAAGCTCCAACACTGAAATATTTTTTCAAATCGGACCATTACTACCTGAGATTAGCGCGTTCAAGCAAGCAAACAAACAAACTCTTCAGCTTTACAATATAAATAATAAGTAAGTAAAGATAAGTATTTATAAGTATAAGTATAGATTGCTGCTTTTAGAGTTCCGTACCCGATGGGTAATCAACGGAACCTTATAATAAGACTCCGCTGCCCGTTCGTCTGTCTGTCAGCTGGCTGTATCTCACGAACCGTTATAGGTAGGTAGTTAGTTCAAATTTTCGTGCTGAAACGAAATAACGTAATATTCTACTGTAATATTTAAATGCTTAAGTTTGTGAGGATGTATGGATGGATGTATGTTACTCTTTCACGTCAGAACGCCTTAAAAGATTTTCATGAAATTTGACACAGAGGTAGATTACAGTGTGGAACAACACATAGGCTACTTTTTATTCCGGGAGGTATGTTCCCTAGGGATCACGGGGGTGAAGCCACTGGCAAAAGCTCGTTTCTAAAATTTTTAAGTACTTATAGGCCGCAATCTCCATCTTGTGCGAAAAAAATCATTGAAGTGCTTAGTCGAAGAAAGAGGGTGTGGTCTTGCGGTGAAACCTCTCACTGACTGACAGTACCTATTCATCAAACGATGACCTTTCGTATTATCAATTTGTTTTAGTAGGTCTTACCATGGTTGACCTTGATTTTATAGTCATCCGCTGGCCTTAACATGTTTTCACTTTCAATTTGTTACGGACTTTTTCTATTGCTTGTAACTATCTAACGCATTCTTGCGAATTGTAATCTCATTATAGTTACAATAATTCCTATTTATTTTGCATTTCTTTTGAGTCAACTTGCACCTAAGTGATCACGGTGAGATGTCAACAGAATCAATGAATGGTACCGAATGCCGAAACGTTTGAAAACGGAACAAGGGACCGGTACTATTTCTAAGTGATAGCGTCATCACAATCAAACCTTGGCCAATTGTGGTCAAGTATGATCATCTATCTGATTATTCATCTATATATCTATAATAAAAACATGAATCATTCTAAAAATACATACTCGTAACTGCCATCGGATATTTATTCTACAGTCGGTCAAATTCTTATCCGAAATTAAATTGAATTATGTATTGAATTGAGTTAAATTAAATTAATTTTCTAGTTATAAGTTATAATTTTATATTTATTATTTGTGTCTTTATTTATTTTTAATATTGGTACCTTAATATATTTTTTTTTTATAAATCCGGCCAAATGGTGATGTAGCTATCTTACTACCGGATTCCGACTGGATGAGTGATCTACTTTCCTACATTCTGCAGAATGCTTATCAACTGTCCTTAACAAATCACAAGGCGTTATTTAGATGATAGCGACGAAAAAAAAAACGCACCCGGCTTTAAAAAAAACCATTACAAAGCACAAAATAACTTTAATTTTGGGAGTCGGTATTTCTGGTGTGCGTGAATCGGATTATAGTACATTACTGCAGCGGCCAGCAAAAGAGGCATTGAAGGACGACGTGCCGAGGCGTAGCCGAGGCACACATCGTCCATCAATGCCTAGTTGTGGCCAAGGCTTGTATAGTACTTTTCACAAAAAATGCGCGGAAACCAAAATACAATTACTTTTCAAAACAATGTCAAACAATCAACAACAATAATAATTTTGGCGTAAAAGTGTTCATTTTTTATTTCAATAAACAGCTTTCTATTTGCAAGCCAGTTCGAAATTTAATAAAACCTTTGATAATTTATCTCTTGGTTGCCATGTTTTGGAATATAAGATCGTTCTATTTTTAATTTTCACGAAAGATATGGGTTTACTATGTAATTTATTTGGCCGCAAAACACGATAGATATGGATTTTCATACAACTTTTTCCGGCCGCTGCTCGGCCAGTACAGCAATTTGGATTTATCTCGCTGAAGGTTATCAATATAATGCTCACATTTCCAAGCATGTTTGAGAAAATCCATAAAAAAACATACATAAAAAACCCACACAATTGAAACACTCCTTTTCGGAAGTCAGTTAAAAGTGTTATTCATAATCAAATTGGAAAATAAATGCGATTTAACATAGTAATCCGGAAACTTGTATCCATTTCATCTCTAATAACCACCTTAACAATAAACAAGCATGGTAAACTTACCAGCAATGAACTTCACAAGCAGCCAAGCCTCGAAAGGCGTCAAGGAATGGTGGTAGAGATGCAGCCACGTGATCTGACTCTTCTTCTTACGCAGCACGAAGAACACGGTGTCTGCGAACTCCGACAGCTTTGAGAAGTAATACACCCAGCATAGATGTAACATCTGTGGCAGAAAAAGACAGATAAGTTGAAGGAAAATATTGGACAGATTTTTTTAATAGAGATGGGTTTGCTTTGACTCTAGTCTAGGTCAAAGATGACAGACACAAAGTCGATGATGAAGCGAGCTTACCCAGAACAAGCCTGTTCATTGTAACTTTGAACAGATTAGGGTTTTCAGCATTCGGAAACACAGACGCAGGTAGAGAGTTCCCCCTCATTGCTGTTCGCATTTTGAAAAAAACTTTTGGAAGGGCTTAAAGCAAGCAAGTGAGCATATTTGTTTCAATATCTGATTGCTATCTGTGTACAAATTCTACTAATTTTTAACCGACTTCCAAAAAAGGAGGAGGTTCTCAATTTGTTTATATGTTTTTTTTTCACATTCGGATCTCAATCGCAATCTTTCAAAAATGTATGAAAATTAAGGCTTTTTTACAGTGGCGATTGACATGCGAATGCGAAAGTTGTTTAAAAATTAGTAGAAATGGCCCTCTGATTTGTAATTTTGTTGGATGACTGATACATTTGGTAAATAACCAAACTAGGTACGCACTACACATACAACAATCACTCACATTTTCGTCATAATCACATTTAATTTCATGACATCAATAAAATCAATTCCATCGTCAACAGTTGCAAGCCAAATAATAGAAATTCAGGTAATGGTAGTGCTTGGATAATATAGAAATAAGAAAAACGAGTGAGTCATCATCATCTGCCTAGCCTTTTCCCAACTATATTGGGGTCAGCTTCCAATTAAACCGGATTTAGCTCAATACCAGTATTTAACGTGGAGCGGCTGCCTACCAGACCTCCAAAACCAACTAACTGAGTAGCACTGTACTTCTTGGCAAGACTAGAGTCAGATTTACTGGCTTCTGACTATCTGTAACGACTGCCAAAGATCTACAAATGACAGTCGGGACCAACGGCTTAACGTGTTGTCCGAGGCACGGAGGAAACTCGGTATGTTAAGATGATCACCCATCCGAATACTAACCTTGGCAAACGTTGCTTAACCTTGAAGATCGACCCGTACGGCTGTTATTATTTAGCCACGAGCTCCTCGTAAAACGATGGAATGAATTTAATATAATAATATCGTGCCGGTATACATTTAAGAAATACCTAATAGACGATCAACTTATCCTTTTTTGTTGCCTACTATAGACAACAAAAAAGCATAAGTTTGCGGTCGTTTATCTGTCAGTTAACGCTTTTATTTATTTATTTATATAATTTCAATTACTCACTGCACTTACAGTAATAACCAACACGTACAGAGAGTCAACAGGCACAATCACATTAAAAAAAAAAAACAATAATAAAATAACAGAATATAGTGAAAATATTTATAAATAATAAAATAAACAAAATGCCGTAAAAAAAATCAAAACCAAAAAATATAACCAAAAGTAATCAAAATGCCGTAATGCCATTGGTTGGTTAGTGGTTAACGGATAGATAAATCCCGATAAAAATCTGAGAAACCGGGCATTGCACAGGTGCATTGAATTTAAATAGATTTTAGCAAATTTGTCACAAGTTCTAGTTAGTGCTTAGAAAAAGTAATAGTTCAATATATTACTTATTTTGCATTATATTTTCGTTTCATTACAATAAGCAGGCCCCTCTAAATTCTTGATTATAGTCACATTCGGAACTGATAATTCGAAGGTATGCGCTCAAACCGGAATTTCTTGTCCATTGATTGCTTTTCTTATGACCACGAGCTTTCTTTTTTTAAATGACGTGATGTTACGCATTTAGTTCAAATGCATGAGGCATTTTGGGTGCAGTTTTACAAAGCCACTTGCTTACCCGCACAACTGCGTCTGCGTCACATTTTTCATAATACCTCCGCTCTTATTGGTCGAAGCGTGATTTTATATAGCCTTTGGCCTTCCTCGATAATTGTGCTATCCTTATCTAAAAATAATTTTTCAATTCGAACCAGTAGTTCCTGAGAATAGCGCGTTTACTCAAATAAACAAACACTTTTGCTGTACCGTTCCTCATTTTGTCCTGCCCTTTAGTCCCCAAGGTATCTTCATACCAATTTTCAGCTTCCTTATACCAGTAGTTTCGGCTGGGCGTTGCCTGTCAGTCATTCAGTCATTCAATCAGTCAGTAACGGAAGAATTTTATATATATATATTGATTGCTAAGCATAGATATTTTGCTGTCCAAGTTTGGTTGTTGGTGTTACCTAACCTGTTTCACGGTCAACTCGGTTAATTGGTATCGAGTCTAGGTTCTGTCTAGACATTTGTTTTTTTAAGGTCGTAGCCGCGAAGTTTCAAATCGGAAAATATATTTTTATTTAATAGAAGTATGAGAGGGTGTAAAGTCCCGTGAACCTCCATTGAAAAGGGAGGATCCTTCGACCAGACGGCTTTTGTGTCAGGTGGGCAACTGCCGAATAGTTGGAATCAGATTGTTGTAAATGCTCAAATCGCACGTAAGACTTAGATACCGCGATGCAGGATTTCGTTCAGTAGTTTGCTGCTGGTGGCATTGTTGCCGCTGCATATTAAGACCGTGCTGTCGGGCAAAAATCTTCAGCAAATCCTTCCAAGCATCCTTTTCCCGAGCCACAACAAACCAGCCAGTAGGCGTCTAAGTCGACCTCTTTCTAAGCCATAGATGAATGTATTAACTATTATTTGTCATGTGTCAAAGGGAATATAGTGCCAAAGACATCACGAAATGGCTTTGTGGAAGTAGAAAAAATGGCCGACAGTCCACTTGATGGGAAGCGGTTCTCATCGTTTTTGTATTGAATAAATTGATGTTATCACCCTAGATAGAGATCAAATATTACGGCCTCATGAATATTAATTAGCCGTAGTATAAATAGTATTTGGAGGTGTACACTGTACTAGATTTGTACTATACATTAACATTACTGTTGGTAAACCACAATATTGTTGTGACTGTATTTTCCCTTATTATAAATTATGTATGTTGATATGTTCTATTTTAAGTAATGTTGTCGGTGTGTCTATTGTTTACTCAATAAGTCGCTTTGTAATCCTACTTTTTTATTGAGATAGTCTCGCGTTTATCCACAATCTCCACCTGTTGGAAAGCGATAAGGATGGTCGCTAAATAACCTGTTCACTTCTGACTTGAAGACCCCAGTTATGGCTATCAAAAAACGCTGATTCCGCCAGACAGTAACCAAGAAAGTTCACGTAACACTTGTCGCGTCCTTAACGACGATCTTTTTTGCTTGTGTGTCACCCTAAGTACGTGAACTTGGGCCCGCAGTACCTGCCAGGGTTGCGGTATTTGTTTGAAAGAGTCACCACGGCTCTGGAACGCAAAGGGCACCTAGGAGGAACACGGACGGGTTTTAGTCAGAAAGCGTCTGCCACTTCCTTCTGCTCCGCCCCGAGCAGGAGAAGTCATTTGATGATTTCCCATTCTTAAAAAAAAAGTAGACGTAATTAAAAACAAGACCACTATCACCCACTTTAAACCAATATGTCCCCGTACAAATCTTCATTCTGCATCAAAGGTACAAGACCACCAAGGCTTACACCATCAACGTACTTGACCGTCGGAATGAACTTGCTTCCCCACAGTTCAGTGAAAGCCCACCGCTCAGCTGCGTTTACGTCATCGACTCCATTTGAAAGTGAAACTGACATTGCGACTTGAGCTCGTTTTTTTACAAGTTTTATTGATGACAATATTGTTGGTGTTAAGGAAATGTGTGTGTTGTACAGTTGAAGTGTCATTTGGAAGTTTTTGGTTGGCTGTTAAGGTGAAGGTCTTGGCTTTGGATTTGAATTCAATATTTTTTTATTGAGGAATTGGCTTGCTCAGGACCACAATCACGCCTGATCGAAAGCGATGGATGAGGTCTATGATGGAGCGAGCGTGCCCAGAAGATGCTTGTTCACTCTTGCTTTGAAGGCAAACAGTGTAAAATGGATGTGGAATCAGTGAACTTGTGTGTTTTAATGCCCCAGTAAGAAGATAAAGAGTCCAAATTCAGTAGTTGACTGGATGGTCTAGATTGTAGGTATAGCTATGTAACCATACCTACAACTTCTTGTACCGAATGACATAACGCATATTATCAATCTTAGACAATGATATCAGTCTAAGGGCGGATTTCATCAATCTGAAACAGAACGCGATCAGCATAAGAACCACGTTTACGGGCTTTTCTATGGAATATTGACACTGACAACTCTTGATCGCGATCAATTTCATTGGTGAAATCCGCTCTTAATCTGTGCGATGTCATTCGGTGCAAGATGTGCTATAAATCCTTGGGGATGGAACAGATGAGCAATCTCTCCGTAATGACTATTATTATAAAGTATAGTTAAAAAAAAAACATGACGAAACTGTGAGTTACAGTTGATAATAATATCTTCACATTTGTTAACATCACGGCGATTAGACAGTTTAATAACATTACCATAAGAGGTACATCAGATGTCCTTGTGTAAGTACAAATCGTCAGTGCAATATTTCACGTTTATATCCAAAGTACATCTATTTACTTGTCGATGTGCCCATTACTCATCTTTAGCATTACCATTAAACCTCACCCTTACCCACTCCTGCGCAATAGGTTACTTAAATACGAAGAAGGGACCTATAAGGTCTTATTATTTCCTAACAAACAGTGATAGGTAAATACCGAGAGATCTGAACAAGGAAAATGGCCAGTTTTTGCTTTGTTTTCTTATCAGACGGAAGGATGCTGGTCACAAAAACAAACTAAGTAAGAAGATAATCTGGTCAATGACGTCAGACAGTGAAACAAAAGGTTTGAAGATTTCCGTTTGGCATCTTGGTTGAGATAATGTTTCGTTATTGGCAGATATGTTTATCGTTCACTGGATTATTGCAAACGCAGTGTGAGATTGTAAAATATAGCGTGAACTTGTAAACTTTTTTTTTTTTCAACAAGACACGGATACATGGAAACTGGATAGGATTTATTGTTTTCAAAATTATGACAATACGTCGAGTACCTAATTAATAAAGATTTATTACAATCTAACGGAGTTTACAATTATCCGCTGACATATCGAAGGGCTCTTGGTGAAAATACGCATGACAGAAAAAGGACCCCTATTTTACGTGTGATTGTGATGACAATAACGTATTCTTCTATGTGAGGATCTTCAATGTGAGGTTCGGCTGCAAAATTTGACCTAAACCAAATGAGATTTGTTTACCGAATGAAGTGGGTTAAGGTTTACAAGGCAAGAGGCTAATCCTGTAAACTTACCTCTTTTTTTTTTTTTTTTTTTTTTTTAGGGATGGGAAATCATCCAATGACTCCTCCCGCTCTGGGTGTTAGCGGGAGGGAGTGTCAGACTTCTACTGACTAAAACCCATCCATGTTCCTTCATTGCCCTTTGCGTTCCGGAGCCACGGTGTCTCTTGCGAATAATCCCGCGACTCCGGCAGGCGTCGGCCCTTTCGGGCCCCTCTGTGTTGCTGACTCTCTTTGAGGCGCGCGTGGAACACTAACGCGCCGTCGACACGGCCTGTCGTCACTAGACGGACGGACGGCGAGCCACCCATAGCTCGCCGTCCACAGGCCCGCGTGTAAACTTACCTCTACGTTCGTAGTTCCGTTATTGGAGTGTAAATTATTAGGTTCTCTCTTTTGAACATTTACAGTGCCCAATGATTTACTTTTGAGTATACAACTATTTTTACAATGGAAAAAAGGCTCCTCATCAGAAGGCTTAAAGTCACTTGCGTGATCGAATCAGTAATGACGATATCCTCAAGACAACATAAATGTTTCTGGTTTTGTTTAGTTTTTGGTTGATGTTTTCTTTTAATTTTGTGTTTTTTATTTGGTAATTTACATTGTTTTTGTGTGTCGCTTCTGGCGGAGTAAGTTTCTTTCTTTCTTTTCAAGAGAACCAAGGAACCCGACATAGCCTGAAGGATCGCACACACTAGAGTGGCAGTGGGCAGAGCACGTTGCTCACAGAACAGATGGTCGATGGGGCCGAAAAGTTCTGGAGTGGCGACCGCGTACCGGAAGACGCAACGTTGGAAGGCCTCTCACAATGTGGACCAATGACCTGGTGAAGGTCGCAGGTAGCCGGTGGATGCGCACAGGACCCGTCGTTGTGGCGACGCTTGGGGGAGGCCTATGTCCAGCAGTGGGTATCTTTCGGCTGATATGATGGATGATAAAACTATTTATATGGTGACTAGCTGACCCGCGCAACGTCGTCTGCGTAACATTTTTCATTACTGCTCCGCTCCTATTGGTCTAAGCGTAATGATATTTATATATATAGCCTATAGCCTTCCTCGATAAATGGGCTATCTAACACTAAAAGAATTTTCAGCCAAACAAACAAACTCTTCTGCTTTATAATATTAGTATAGATTATATTATTACTAGATGACCCACGCAACTTCGTCTGCGTCACTTTTCCATGAATACTCCGCTCCTATTTTTCTTAGCGTGATGATACAGATAGCCTATAACCTTCCAAGGGCCAATTCTACAAATTTTAATCAATTTTCGCATTATGCAAATGCGAAAGTTGTTCGTGATGATATATAGCTTATAGCCTTCCACGATAAATGGGCTATCTGACACTGTAAGAAATTTTCAAATCGGACCAGGAGTTTTTGAGATTAGCGCGTTTAACCAAACAAACAAACAAATAAACAAACTCTTCTGCTTTATAATATTATATAAAGTATAGATTTTTGTTTTCTTTCTCGGGTCCCTGGAGACCCGGTCCTTTGGTAGGCGTACGAGGGGCCGAAACCAACTCGCAGAGGCCCCATTAGATATTTCAAATGTAATGGGGCACCAACCGGCGATAATCCTGTATGCACTGTGAAAGTAGGATCAATGAAAGGACAATCCCCGGTTGGAGCAAGACTATTGCAGAATATGGAAACAAAAAATGAAACGCTATGGGTTTGGGTGGTTTAGTGGACTGATAATGTATATACACGGCTTTTAAATGGCAGGAGGTGACTTGCACACTCAATGAATTGGCCCCCGAAAACGGTCGTTAGCACAAAGTGACGTAGCGCCAAGGAGGCAACATAGCCTGAGGTGCTAGAGGAGTGGAGAGGTATACCACGGCTATCAGGACAATCCCGGAAGTGCGGTCAAGATCCCTACCAGCATCTTACTGGATTATTAGTATAGATTTTTATTATAGTATAGATTTAATCATAGTGAACACGCTAAAAGGAGGAAACTGTTAAAAAGACTATCGCGGACTAAGAATCTCGGTAAACACCATCCGATGGCGAATTTGGACCCACATTATTTATAAATTAACTAAGTGTCATTCACTTGCAAGTTCATATTTACTATAATTAAGAGTTTGTTAAAGGATTATATAAAAAATATTGAGTCACTGGGTGATGGGAATTAAAAGTTAGAAAAGATTTTTATTTACATAAAAATAAGTCATCATGCAGTTACTAAACGCACCGTGTTTCATATAACATTCCAACCTACTCTTTCATTACCTACATGATTTACGTTCTTACACTTGTTTATGGTTGTCAATTATTTTTTTTAAACAAAACTTGTAAAATATGAGAAAATCATACAAAAGTTAATATTAAAAATGCATTTACATTTTTTATACAAAAATGTACAATATTATAATTATTACGATTATTTGTGATAACGTTGAATGGAACGTTACGCTGTCAATTGGAGTTGGCTGTCAGTGTCAAAACAATTAGTGTTTGTTTTCAGCGGCTAACGTGGGATATTTATTATTTTCTATGCGATTTTGTGATTCTTGACAACTTAGCTTTACCTTTGGACTGACTTTTCTACATACCGACTAAGACAACAGCTTTTACCTTTGGACTGCGATTTGCAAGTGGTTTTGACTTAGTTACCCGTTAAAATTCGTTGTGTGAATTGTCAATTGTACATTGCCCGATTACTAATTATTACATCTCCCAACCTCTACGACTTACTGCCCATTTGCTTTTTTGCTAGTTTTATATAGTTCTACAACTAGTTATAAGTTTCCATACTGTACGATACTCCTAACAGTGGGTCCCATTGTACATGCAACCTCGCCATCCTCCTTTGGTATGATGTCATTCATAATCAGGATTTAACACCCAAGTGAGATTTGTATAGCTATATTGTCTAAACTAGCTGATTCATTAGGATCACACTATGCAAAAGTTGTTCAAAAAACTCATTAGCATTTTTGAAACGCGCGTTTCTCTTTCAAATTAAACCACAGACAATCGTTTTTGATTGTCCGTTTTGAAAATATTTACGTGGGTTTGTACGCACTTTCTAAATTTTTATAGTTTTTTTCACACTTTACTTTGTGAGAGTTGGAAGAACTTGGACAATTGACACGTAGAAGCAGAAATTAGGTATTTAAGAGTAAATTACGGTCAGTTGATTCTTATATTGCCCCACTCTTGGGTAAAGGCAGATCTATGATATATTCTGATTTAATAATTTTGTATGAAACAACCAAAAAATATATATAGGTAACTGAATTTGAATCAAACAGAAGATACATAGAATAATACTCGTAAATTTTGAATAGACGCATATTTTTTAGTTAATTATTGGATGAACCCCTAATCTATACAAATATTATAAAGCTGAAGAGTTGTTTTGTTTGGTACTGAACTCACTGATTTCAGGAGTTTCTGGGTTAAATTTAAAAAATCTTTTAGTGTTCGATAGCCCATTTATCGAGAGAGTATGTATCATCACGTTGCGTGAAAAATGTGACGTAGACGAGCTTGCGCAGGTCAGTTAGTATTTATTATTGGTTTTCTCCTTGTCATAGTTGTAGTGTTTCATTAGCAGTATTTAATAATAGTATTGTATATTATATGTCACCGAAAAGTGGCAAACGCCACGCGTAAGATTGTAAGATATCGCGTGAGATTGTAAACTTTTTGTTCTAAATAACACACAGACTGGAAACTATTGAATTTGGATGGGATTTATTAAATAAAAAACGATTTATTCAGAATATATCGAGAAAATATAATCTAATCAAGATTTATTATGACCTTACGGAGTCTGTCATTTTCCGGTGACATATAATACACTAGCTGTCCCCCGCGGCTTCGCTCCCGTCAACGGGCTACCCCACCTACCCATTTTTTTTCGCAGAAATCTGCCCAGCCGTTTCTGAGTTATAAAATTACAACGAAAAGTGGCATTGATTTTTATATATATTGATGATAAGGTTTCCTGTCTAATTGACTTCAGCTTGCATTTCCGTAATTATTCACGTCGCTCATATTATGAATTCGGAAGGAAGTATTAGTATGTCTATTTATTAGATAAGCTAAATAACATGTTTAAATTTCGGGCTTTATATTTTGCGGCTAAGATTATAATTTATACTTTGGAGGTGAACTTTATGTGTCAAATGTTTCAATATTCTTTCACTTTATAAATGTACTGCAAGGTCATTTCCTTATATGTAATTAGTAGGTTTGATAGTTACAAAACGAGAGTTAAATTAATCTAACTGTTAAACTTGTTGGTGTTAATTAGTTGTTGTAATATGTAGTTTAGTTTCCGCAGTCCACGTCCGTAGTTCCGTTTTTGGAGTTTGAATTATTAGATTCTTGCTCTTCCTTATCGTAATGTACATTAATTTGGCTTGACTTTAATTAATTTTTAAGATTGACATCTGAGGGTCAATTCTACAAATTTAATCAATTTTCGCATTATGCAAATGCGAAAGTTGTTCGTGATGATATATAGCTTATACCTAGCCTTCCTCGATAAATGGGCTATCTAACACTGAAATATTTTTTCAAATCGGACCAGTAGTTCCTAAGATTAGCGCGTTCAACCAAACAAACAAACAAACTCTTCTGCTTTATAATATTAGTATAGATGTACATTTAATAAATACACCGACTTCCCAAAAAAGACGAGGTTCTCAATTCGGTTGCATTTTTTTATTATCTGGGATGGTTTGAATCTGACATCATTGAAACACAGTAGCTAGCACTTTATAAAATAGCGGATGTTCAAAATCTGTGATTGAATAGATAGCAAACACTATTACAGTTTTAAAACCAATATTTCGACTGCACTTCAGTCCGATTCAAACAGCGACATTCTCAATACAATCAAGTACCTACTTAATTCAACGTTAGTGTAATTTACAATATGAATTAATAGGCTAAGTAAGCACTAAGATCTTCAAAAACAATATTTTTGTTGGACTTGAAATCATACTCTTCAAAATGTATTTTATACAACTCGATTCGGATATGATGTTACGAAACCAAAATAGAATCAATATCTGCCTAGCCTTTTCCCAACTCTACTGGGGTCGGCTTCCTGTCAAACCTAATTCAGCTAAATACCAGTATTTAATGTGGGGTGGCTACTTACCAGAACTCCACAACCCATAAACTGGGTAACACGGTACTCCTTGGCAAAACTGGAGTCCGATTTTCTGCCTTCTGACAATTCGTACCTAACGACTACTAAAGATCTACAAATGATAGCCGGGATCAATGGCTTAATGTGCTTTCCGAGGCATCTCGTTATGTTAAGATGGTCACCCATCCACAAACCGACCTCAGCAAGCATTGCTTGAACTTGGAGATCGACCCGTGCGGCTGTTATTCTTTAACCACGAGCCGACGTAGAAACCAAAATCGGATATCTATAAATAATAATTATCCTCTAAACGGCCATGACATTGCTATTGAAATTCGGTAACAAATCATAAAATATCCGCATCCAAACGTGTTATATTATATAATAGATTTGCCATAACAGAGGTCAATGATTTGAGAATTATATTAACATACATAAAAATGATGATTAATTTCAGAGTTTTGATATACCAGTATTTATTTTGTTATTTATGTGACTGTGTGAAGGTTACTTTATTCTTAGGTTTAATGCCTTGTAATGTTTTGATGAAATATTTTTGTGAATATTTTGCAACAGGTACTTTAATTAGGCATTGACATAAAGATTTGATGATGCAATGTCATTGAATTTGAACAGTTTGTGAATAAATGGTTTGTTGTGTTGATGAATATTTTAGAAATGCTATAATGTTCAATGCGGGTTAATTCAACTATTGGATTGAAAAACCAGCCTCGTGCACGAAGAGTTCCGTACCATTATCTATAAAAACAAGCAAAACAATCTCGTTTGTTGTATGGGATCCCCCTTAACTATTTAATTTATTCTGTTTTTTATTTAGTATTTGTTGTTATAACGGCAACAGAAATACATAATCTGTGAACATTTTAATATTACGGTTCATAAGATAAAGCCTGGTGACAGACGGTTGGACAGCGGAGTCTTAGTAACAGCGTGCCGTTTTACCTTTTGGGTACGGAACCTTAAAACGCTGATAGATGTAAAAGGGCCATGACCTATTTCTTGTCGGTCGAGTGCCTTCTGACTACTATTTGTTAAAATTTAATAGGTAGGTTCAGAGCACACTAAGTGCCCGTACATCTGTCATTTAGGGGGATTGAATGAATGCCACCAATGCTGCAAATAACGTAGCCATATAAAACAATCTAAATAGTTAACCATCGACCAGAAAAGAAAAAGAATAAGTATGTACAGAATTACGGAATTTGTTCGAAAGAGTCACCGCGGCTATGGAAAGCAAAGGGCATTAGGAGGAACACGGATGGGTTTAAGTCAGTAAGAGTCTGACACTCCTTTCTACTCCACCCAGAGCGGGAGGAGACATAATTATGATGATTTCCCATCCTTAAAAAAGGGTAGTACTCGTATTTAAACGCAAATCAAAAAATATCCTTTTTCTATGCAATAAGATTCCGAATTCCCATTAAAATTACTGATTGCACAGCAAAATATTCAACTAAAAATATCACTAAACACACTACAATTTATTTTCGCAGCGTACAGCGATTTTTCCTAAAGCAAAAGCTTTTTCATCAATGCACAGCTATAATCTTAATGCACATTATACATGTTAACTCTTTTTCTTTTATATAGCTTCTATTTTTATATTATTTACAGCAATTTTTCTAAATACGGTTTTAAATTTGCTTCAAAGCAATACTAATAAAGGCGTCGCTTCGCGGGGCTCCTACTTCTGGGTGGTTTAAAAAAAAGGTCGGGGTGCCCTAAGTCCCGAGCTCGCTTCGCTCGCTAGTTATTTTGCTATGAAATATGGAAAATTTGCTGTGCAGTCAGTATTTATGCTATGTTTGTAGTATTTTTGTACAAAAATAAATTTAACTGTATTGCATTATGAGGAAAAAAGTAATGTCATATTGATGTATAACTTCGAATTATCTGCAGTTTGAGTTTTGTTAAACATTTAGTTTATCTGTAGTGAAGTAAGTTATTTCATGTAAAAAACAATATAAATGATGAGTATGTATTGATAAGCGATTATTTATTTGAAATGCAATTTATAATATCCCCTTAAAAACAGGCTGTAATTTATTGACTATTTAATGAGTTGAATCATTACTAAGAACAACTATCACTGTATGACACTTAAAAAGAAAGGGTTTTATGGAAAGTTTGCGACGGTTGTTCGTAACGGTTCCATAACAATAGGATGGCTATTTGTTACCATCGAAGAGAGAATTTTTTTTTGAATGAACTACTCTATCTCCTATTGATTAAACCCACCTGTGTTCCTTCAAAGTGCTCCTTGCGTTCCAGGGCCGCGGTAACTCTAGTTCCTTATTTATTTACTAGCTGACCAGCGCAACTTCGTCTGCGTCACATTTTCCATGAATGCTCCGCTCCTAATTGTCTTAGCGTGATGATATATAGCCTATAACCTTCCTCTATAAATGGGCTATCTAACACTGAAATAATTTTTCAAATCGGATCAGTAGTTCCTGAAATTAGCGCGTTCAACCAAACAAACAAACAAACTGTTCTGCTTTATAATATTACTAGCTGACCCGTGCAACGTCGTCTGCGTAACATTTTTAATTACTGCTCCGCTCCTATTGGTCTTAGCGTGATGATATATAGCCTATAGCCTTCCTCGATAAATGGGCTATCTAACACTGAAAGAATTTTTCAAATCGGACCAGTAGTTCCTGAGATTAGCGCGTTCAACCAAACAAACAAACAAACAAACTCTTCTGCTTTATAATATTACTAGACGACCCGCGCAACTTCGTCTGCGTCACATTTTTCATTACTGCTCCGCTCCTATTTGTCTTAGCGTGATGATACAGATAGCCTATGAGCTTCCTCGATAAATGGGCTATCTGACACTGTAACAAATGTTCAAATCGGACCAGTAGTTCTCGAGATTAGCGCGTTTAACCAAACAAACAAACAAACAATCAAACAAACAAACAAACTCTTCTGCTTTATAATATTAGTATATATATAGTATAGAAGTATAGATTTGTGATGGGTTTGCTCTTGATTCTAGTCTTGGTCAGTAATGACAGAAACAAAGTCTACGATGGAGCGAGCTTACCCAGAAGGAGCCTGTTCACTCTAACTTTGAAGAGATTAGGGTTTTAAGCATTCGGAAACTCAGACGTAGGCAGAGAGTTCCACTGCTTTGTTGTGCGCATTATAAAAGACGTTTGGAAACGCTTAGTCCGAATTGGTGGAGTAGTAACAAGGTAATCCTAACATCCTGCCAGGCTTATATTATACTATCAAAGGATGAAAGGAAAGAGGAAAGGCTTGCATTACAAATCTATACTAATATTATAAAGCAGAAGAGTTTGTTTGTTTGTTTGTTTGGTTGAACTTGCTAATCTCAGGAAATACTGGTCCGATTTGAAAAATTCTTTCAGTGTTAGATAGCCCATTTATCGAGGAAGGCTATAGGCTATATATCATCACGCCAAGACCAATAGGAGCGGAGCAACAATGAAAAATGTTACGCAGACGACGTTGCACGGGTCAGCTAGTATATAATATTACTCATTCTGTGATGGAAACTGGTTCCAAAAATGACTATAAAGGCATAAAAGACAATTAATTAATTAAATATTGATGCATGACCAAAGGCGAATAATAAATCTTTTGCTTTCGCTTCTGAATTTGATGATTTATTGATTCGTTTCTGGCAAAATGATTTGGTGATTTGTTAAAATTGATTTAATGGTTACCTACTTGGATGTTAAGGAAAAACACTTTTATATCATTTTAACTAGAAAGCATGACAAAAGATGCGGGTATATTATAGTTTTAGGAAAAAAATGTATTTGCAATAGATCTTGATTATTGATTCAAGTTTCCTTTTTTTCATACGTAACTGACAGTACATAGGTAATATTATTAAATGTATAATTAACATAATGATATTTGTAAGGCTTAGAATGTAACAATAAATATCAAATTCTCCTACATCTTACACTGTTCCTAAGCTACGTTTTAGTTAAAAGCACTTAAATAAAAAAAAATCCACTTGAGGTATTTCGTTTCCTGAGTAGTAAAACACCTTTGACATTCCAAATCCATCAGCAATTCTTCTTTGCACACCCAAAGCCTTTTCCTTTTCACTAAATAAACACAATAAAGCGAACTATGCAATTTCACTTTTGTATATATAAACAAAATATTCGAAAGCCATATGTCGAGAAGTCGGTACCGTTGGACGGTCTTGACGCCTCTAGGCATAGACTAAAGAATTTGGCAGAACCGACAGTTTTTTTATTATTTTATATTTGTGATGGGTTTGAGGAGCGCGTGACTAGATAATAACAGCCGCATGGGTCGATCTTACAGGTTAAGCAACGCTTGGCAAGGTTAGTCTGTGGATGGGTGACCATCTTAACATTCTAGTTTCCTCCGTGCCTTGGAAAGCACGTCAAGCCGTTAGTCAGAAGGCAGTTAATCTGACTCCAGTCTTGTACCGTGTTAACCAGTTAATAGGTTGTGGAGGTCTGGTAGGCAGCCGCTCCACGTAAAATACTGGTATTCAGCTAAATCCAGATTGACTGGAAGCCGAACCAAAAAATTGAAAGACTAGGCAGATGAATTTGTGATGGAATTGCTCTTGACTCTAGTCATGGTCAGAAATGACAGAGACAAAGTCTACGATGGAGCGAGCTTACCCAGAAGGAGCCTGGTTACTCTAACTTTGAAGAGACAATAGACAAAGCCAATTTCGTATAGGGATGTAAGTTTAAAGGCGCTTGGGAATACGGAGACACTTGCTGCGCAGTCAGTAGATGTGTCAGCGGGGGTGAAGCGTAAAAGTGGCCCTCACAGCATTTTTTTAAAGCTAACAAAAGCTAAGAACTATGCCCCGCAAAACCGTTAACCATTAAGTTTGAAACGCCCTGTAACAGGCTAGCTAGAGCGACGACCTTTGCAGGGTGGCTGGTACCAGCTGGATGGAAGTTGCCGGAAATCAAGTTCATCAATAGCATGCACTAGGAGAGGCCTATGTCCAGCAATGTTCTAATATGGGCTGATGGTGTTGCCATATACTAAACGAAGACTGATTCTACGAGTAAAATTTTCTTCTTCTTTTATTCAACTCCTCACTGCAGAGTATTGTGGTCCCTTTTCAGACTGTTCACTATTAGTCTCCTAAATGAGGTCGTGCTTAATTCTCATTAAAATCGAACGGCGATGTGCCACCGGTACATGGTGGACATTTTTTCATTTTTTTTTGGGAACACATTTATAGTGTGTACAGCAAAGGAGTGGAATTCCCTGCCGGAGTCTGTGTTTCCTGAAAGGTACAACCTGGGGGTCTTTAAGTCAAGAGTGAACAGGTTACTTCTAGGCAAGTGTACTCCATCTTAGACTGCATCATCGCTTACCATCAGGTGAGAAAGTGGTCAAACGCGTGCCTAAATAGAGTAAAAAAAAAATAGCAGCGCTACTTGCGTGAAAACTCACGGGAAATTAATCACAATTTACAAAAAATACCCTATTAATAGTCAGTTGAAACATTTTTATTTTGAAAATGGATGCTCGACATATAAAATTGTACATTATATAACTGTATGTTTAATGTCCAAAATACGACCAGGCTTGTACTCAATTCGTCATTAGCGTGTTCAAAAATAGTTTATAAGAATGTAAGTCAACGCATGTTAAATCACTGATTCGCATTCAAATAAAAAGTGAAGATTGCGTGCACATTACATAAATATTACATAACATTTTAGACGTTACCATAATAAGGCTCTTATTTAACAAATCTATGGTGAATGTAGGAAAAAAAATCAAACCTGAAGTCGTTAAAAACAACTTAGTGATAGGAACCAACATTGCGGATCTGTACATGCGAACGGTGTTACCATCAGATAAATTAATTATTAATTAACTCGTATGGAATTTATCTACTAATTACACGAAGGTAAATTAATTGTTTATCTGATAGGTATATAGATATACTTTGTATAATTCCATTTCTGTTTTCTCAGAAGGCTGAGACAGAGATATGCATACCTTTTATTTACTCACATTCCGATACATACGTAATAAAGACCCTGAATCAGACTCTGGGTTGCTATTGAGATAATCTAAATGTATTTCACAATTACACTTTTCGCAACCTGGGATTCGAACCTAGGATTTCATGGTCAGCAGTTACGCTAGAAACAACTACACCGCTTTTCCCGACGAACGAAGAAACAAGAGTCTAAAATCACCGATTTTTCGTGGTAATGTGTAGCTTTATTTTCTTTTGATTTTTTTTTTAATACAGAGAGAGTAGTTTCGAAGATTATCTCCTACCTACACCTATTCATACCTTCCTTGTATATTTTTATAGGTACCTACCTATTTACACCAAACTTAGTATTGTCTGTCATCCAAAAGTAAGTCTTTAAAAGATCGTTTTTAGCGATAAAGCCTCAGTATGTCACCCTATATTACGTTTTTTCAATCTGTATTTTTTGTAACTTACACATATTATAGTGTTACTATATTCTGTTCGCGTCTAAATGTTTATAATATTAGTGTCAATTGCACCTTCTGCGTCATAATCCATAATCTACGCTAAGTTATAATGGCAGTTGTACTTTCTACACCTTAAGATGCGTGGAGAGTATCTCGTTAGCCGTTGATACTTTAATAAAAGTACATATGCGTAGAAAGTTTATTGATTTTGCATAACATGTGACGTTTGTTGCGAGGATTTTTGGCACGCGAATTTTGAGATCAAGTGAAACATCCGTCATGGTGGTAATTAATGGGAGTTTTGTGGTGAATGGATTTGATTTCTATAAATATTTGTTTTTGTAAGTGAGGCTTATGAGGTGTTAATATTAAATCATCATCATCTGCCTAGCCTTTTGCCAAATATATTGGGGTCGGCTTACAGTCAAACCGGATTCAGCTGAATACCAGTGTTCAACGTAGAGCGGCTGCCTACCAGACCTCCACAACCCATTAACTGGGTAAAACGGTACTTCTTGGTAAGACTGCAGTCAGATTTAGATGGATGGGTGATTTGGTCTGTGGATGGGTGACCATCTTAACATACCGAGTTTCCTACATGCCACGGAAAGCACGTTAAGCCGTTGGTACCGGCTGTCATTTGTAGATCTTTGACAGTCGTTACGGATTGTCAGAAGCCAGTAAATCTGGCTCCAGTCTTGGCAAGAAATACCGTGTTACCCAGTTAATGGGTTGTGGAGGTCTGGTAGGCAGCCGCTCCACGTGAAATACTGGTATTCAGCTGATTCCGGTTTGTCTGGAAGCCGACCCATCTGTAGTTGGGAAAAGGCTAGGCATATGATGGATACGCGTAACAGTCGCAATGTGTCAAAGTCCTCATTCTCCATATACAACGTGTAACAGAATAAACGCAACATCTCAGAGGGCATTGCACTCATCATTGAACAACTTTTACTGTCGGAACAAACCAAAAATCGCCAAAAATAAACCAGCTAGGCTGTTCAGTAGTGCTATTCTGTATCAATATTTACGTGTCTTGAAAGCGAAATCTGAGGTGAGGTATCAAATTCGTATTAATATAAGACTTGTTGTTTGCATTAAAACTCACTTAGTGAGCTTTGTCACTCAGGTGAAGCTCGATACCGGAAAAGTTATTTACAGAGTAGCCCTGCAGTACATTTTGCCGAGTTATGCAGTTGTATGGGGCAGTCGATTTTTATTTTAGAGATTTCGGGATTGGTCCTACAGTAAAAGGTGTGTCACTATTTAAAACTATATCATTTCTAGTAGCGTTACCTATACCACCAGTACTAACACACACACACACACTTTGACTATAATAATAGTCGTTATTTAACAAAGCCCGCCACACATTCCCAACCACTGCAACTCCTGAAAGCCAGAATCAACAGTGGCGACCACCAGAAAACGCCGAGCTAATGAAGCCCGACGAGTCCCGGAGAAACGATTCAACTGTCTTGGATCCCGCAACGAAATTGATCAGAAGAGTACCTACAGCGGAGGTATAGAAACCAGAACAAATTTCGTGTGCTCTAGCGACTTTGCTATACCTGTTACTGGAATCAAAAGTAAATCTCAATTTAGGACCCATTAGTTTCAGTGTTAATATATTAATAATCCATGGTGTTTGGCAACTATACGCAATTTCGATTACTTGGATGACATAAAACCATCATCCAAGTAGACGAATTCCAGCTATTTCAATTTAAAACCCAAAGTTCGCAACCAATTTTGAAAAAAATTAAATCTGCAAGTATATCCTTTCAGATAAAACAAGATTTTTTTTCAAATCGGTTCATAATTGTCGGAGTTATGAGGTAACAAACATAATAAAAACATACAACCGAATTGAGAACCTCCTCCTTTTTGGGAAGTCGGTTAAAAAGGGTTATATTCTTACTCACCCGTCTCGCTTTCTCACTGTCGCTGTAGTCCACGGGCTGGCACGATAAGCTGTAGTCACCCCACCATCCTGACGCCAAATGCTGGTGACAAAGATACAATTTAATATTAGTATATAACAAAATAATGACGAAGTCAAAGTCAAATAATTTATTTCAGTTACGCCATTAAAAGGCAGTTTTGGATGTCAAGACTTGTGGAAACTTGTGTGACTTGTAGAAAGTGGGGCCAGTGCCGGAAAAGTTAAAAGGGAATCGCTTGTATTGGTATGGTCATGTGAAGAGGAGGGAGGAAACGCATTTAAGTAAAAGAATAATGAACATAAATGTAGATGGGTGTAGAGGGAGAGGAAGGCCAAAGTAAAAATGGATGAATTGTGTGAGGAGCGATATGAAAGAGAAGGGAGTTAGTGATAGTTTGACGGCTGATAGGGCAGAGTGGAAGAAAAAACTTGTTGCGCCGACCCCAAGTAACATGGGATAAGGGAAGGAAGATGATGATGATGGATATCAAGACTTGCCATCTACAGTAAGACTTGTCCATTATGCCACCATAAGAAAGAAGGACGTATCTATACAAAACGGTACAGTCAGAGACGAAAAAAAAAACAAAGGGGAAATGTTTGTAGGTAAATAAAAGGCATAAGGGAAGAGATGGAACTAAACCAAAATATATGATGACACTTTTAAACCACAACCAATACACCAACATGGATGCAATAAACAACAACAAATTATACATAACACAATTTTACTATAGCATAGCGTGTTAAAATCTAAAAGAACCTAGACCAAATTTACTTCAGATCCAGCTCTTGTTAATGATCCGTAACATAATAAAGTTACCGATAGCAATTATTCGGTAACTTTTATTTCGCGTTATGTCTATTGTACTGTTATATTGTAAACCTATATTGCCTTGACCAGTTTAGTTGGAATTTTGTACTATCTATTCCTACCGTCTAAGATTGCGCAAATTTTGTAATGAATATACCTCCCGGTTTAATAAGTTTAATGCGGTCGATAGCTGATAGGTCATTTTGGAGCTTGTGTCTAAAACTTCTGTTGATGTCTCATGGTACTCCGTTCTTTTTAACCGACTTCCCAAAAAGGAGGAGGTTCTCAATTCGGTTGTATTTTTTTATATTTGTTACCTCATAACTCCTCAATTATGAACCGATTTGAAAAATTCTGAAAGGATATACTTGTAGATTGGTCCCATTTAAATTTTATCAAAATCGGTTACGAAGTTTGGATTTGAAATCGAAATAGCTGGAATTCGTCTACTTGGATGATGGTTTTTTGTCATCCAAGTAATTGAATTTGCGTATTTTGTTTTTCTGCGATTTTGCAGTGGTGTCTTTAGGTGTGGGGTACCACTAAAAAGTGAAAACACAATATGTACATTTTTTGCAGGGAGCTACTACAAAACATATTCCTTATTTTAGACCGAATTTTATAGAGTTAGGTAGAGGCAGGTATCAAATGATTTACTCATTGAATAAAACCTTCGAGATATAAAGCGATTGTTGAAAATCCTAAATAGAAGAAGAGATCTATGCCTTGATTATAGATGAACGTGTAAGTAGCCAAACTGCTGGCCGAACATGTCAGGTACTAAACACCGTGTTCCGGAGGAATGTTCAGAACATGAAAATGAGCATTTGTCATAATGGATACATATAATTTGTCATAATGGATACATATCATTTGTCATAATGGATACATATCATTTGTCATAATGGATACATATAATTTGTCATAATGGAATATTCTATTCTATTCTATTCTAATTATCAATTCTTATTTTTAAAATTGGCAATGAAAAACAGATGAAATTCAAATAGCATTTCATAGATTTTTCATTTTAATTGCACTCGGCGCTTTTATACTGCACAGCTCAGAAATTACAAATATAACAGAAAGAAAGATTGATTTTAATAAAAAGTTAATAAAAAATGATAATTATATATTAAGCAATAATTTATAACCTATTATTACGAGTTTTTGATCGGGACTACCAGTTGACCTCACATGATTCTCTAACCGCGCGCTCTCCGCCCTCTATCTCGAAAACAGTTCAAGTTATGAAAAAAAATTAAATAAAAAGTTGTAGGGAATTCTCTACAATATTGGTTTTAATTACAAATAGCGTAAAACCCGTAGAAAACGAGATATTTTCAAAAAATTAAATTAAAAATCGATTTTTGTGACCCCTTACTATAAAACTTGCGAACATCCAATTATAATATGTGAATTTTGAGAACAGTTTTAAGATGCCGAAATACAAGTTTTTACGTGGTATTATACTGGATATGTCGATTTTCCGAAGTGAACCCCCTATAATGACTGGACTATTGTTAAAGCTATAGAAGCATTGGCTAAAGTTTATGTATATCGTCCGGAACACGATGTACATTTGATTACTAGCTTTTGCAAGAAGATGTCTTTCTGGGAACTTACTGGTTCTTCCTGGGTCGCAACACATTTTTTTCTATTCTCCCCTTTCATCCGTGATGCCATCAACTATACATCAAAACTCTACTATAATAGCTTACCACTCTCTGAAGAATCGTAACGTTGCCAACAAACTAAGCAATTTCGCACAAAAAGAAAGACTACAATGAATTTCTAGATCAGCAACCTGCAATCGCCTTGACCTTATTACTGGCTAACCACTTTGCACCAGTGATACTGTCACACTGTCAGCTTGTTGCGTCAATCTGACCAATGGACCGTGGTCTTCACGCACCGTGGTTCCGTGTGCTTATTGGTACAGTCTTATTTGAGCATTTGGTGTTTTGGTGAAAGATTATAAAATTTACTAGAAGTAAAGGTTTGGGTGAAGTGAGCTGTCACTCCATCTTGATAACATGGATTAACACTTCGACATGTTTATTAGAACCATTCAGCTGTGCAATACGATTTTGTAAACATCTTACCGTGTAAGCTTTTTTTTTACTATTGATAGGCATACGTTTGACCGCTATTTCACCTGATGTTAAGCGATAATGCGGTCTAAGGTGGAGCACGCTTGCCTAAAAGTAACCTATTCACTCTTGACTTAGACTCCCAGGTTGTAGCTATCAGGAAACACAGACTCAGGCAGGGAATTCCACTCCTTAGCTGTACGCACAATGAATGGATGATGTGGGTTGTCCACCATGTACCCGTGGCGCATCGCCGTACGTCTTGTGGTCCGATTGTGGAACGGGCTTGGCGGAATTAAATTATGCGATTCTGTCGCACACTCCCAAAAACGTAACCGATAGAAAACCGACAGGCGAGCAACTCGCGTCGATGCTCAAGACTTTGGAGGTCCTATTCGACGAGCTTATCATTGCCGATGATCCTCTTGGCTCGTTTAGGTGAAGTGAACATTAAGTGACCTGTCTATCCAGGCAAACAAGACAGAATGACAATTCCCTTTTTTTACTATTGATAGGCAGGTATATTCATTGACAGACTAGACTGGTTGGATTTTGAACTTTCTCTTTATCAATTTATTTTGTTTCTGCTTTTTACTTTGGGGTTCTTGTTTATCGAAGTCTGGCATAACATCCATTTTTTGAAGGGAGTTGTCTAACCTAAATGACATGACTTTGCGATTCTTATTATTTCTCGCACTTCAAATTATTTGCAGCCACATGATAGTTGAATCAGAGTGATAATTCTACCATTTATCAAATTCACATCGCAGTCGTAATCTGAAAAATGTATGAAAATTAAAGCTTTTTTAACCGACTTCCCAAAAAGGAGGAGGTTATCAATTCGGTTGTATGTTTTTTTTTTATGTTTGTTATTTCATAACTCCGACAATTATGAACCGATTTGAAAAAATCATGTTTTATCTGAAAGGATATACTTGCAGATTGATCCCATTTAAATTTTATGAAAATCGTTTACGAACTTTGGATTTTAAATCGAAATAGCTGGAATTCGTCTACTTAGATGATAGTTTTATGTCATCCAAGTAATCGAAATTGCGTATTTTGCAGTGGTGTTGTTAGGTGTGGGGTACCACTAAAAAGTGAAAAATAAAAAACATTTTACAAAAAAAATACAACCGACTTCCATAACTTTGTAGTGTTTTTTTTTTTTGGAAGTCTGTTGTATTTTTTTTGTAAATAGTTTTTGACAGTTTGCGATTGACATGCGAATGCAAACGTTGTTTAAAAAGTAGTAAAATTAGCCTTCTGGTGATTGTTTTAGATACTTATTGATTTGAACGTCTTTTTAAGGATGGGAAACCAAATGACCTATTCGGGTCTGGGCGGAGTGGAAGGGAGCATCAGACTCTGACTAAAACCCATCCGTGTTCCTTCTTATGTCCTTTGCGTTCCAGGGCCGCGGTGACTCTTTCGAACAAATCTACTTGTTAACCCGGTAGGATTTGAACTTCTAGTACATTAATATGGGTAAGCAAAAAATGATTCTCCATTTTAATCAGGCATTAAATGTAGCCATGAGACTCGAGTTTCTACTAAACTCATCTGCCTAGCCTTTTCCCAACTGTATTGGGGTCGGCTTCCAGTCAAACCGGATTGAGCTGAATACCAGTATTTTACGTGGAGCGGCTGCCTACCAGACCTCCACAACCCATTAACAGGGTAATACGGTACTCCTTGGCAAGACTGGTGTCAGATTTCCTGGTTTCTGACTATTAGTAACGACTGGCAAATGTCTCCAAATGACAGCCGAGATCAACAGCTTATCGTGTTTTCCGAATCACGGAGGAAACTCGGTATGTTAAGATGGTCACCCATCCACAGTCTAACCTCGACAAGCGTTGCTTAACCCTGAAGATCGACCTGTGCGGCTGCTATTATTTAGCCACGAGTTTTCTACTAAACTATCTTCCAAAAATCTGTTAAAAGACGGTTATAGAAAGACAGAGACCTTTCTTAAAACTATCGGGTTATCATTTAAAGCCGTTACTGTGCAAAAAACACGTCAATCTATCATTATTCATTACATCGATCGAGGTATTAGCTTTCTCCGCCGACTCCGCCCGAGTTTATTATTTTAATTTGTACCTACATGCCATCAACATGTCTTCATTAACAGTGACACACTCATAAATAATACTAAATAAACCTGTTCACAATAATTATTAAAGGTAGCTTCTAATGAATTCATGTATTTCAAGTATAATAGAAACGAAAACAGAAGAGGACTGAGAAACTGTGTTTAAACTGAAATGACTTTTGAGTTCTCTCAACAACTAACTGAAAATATAACACACTCAACATTTTAAATCAGTAAAATTACGATAAAAACATTGTCAACTATTTCAAATCCAACCTAATTTCAATTCTAACTTCTTAAATATAAGAGCCAAGGATGCATGTACCACATCGCCACAGGCCCATGAAATTGTCAAGCTGCCTTGACATGTCATGTTGCTAAACCATGAGATTGTGTGGAACAATCGATAAGTTAATTATTTCGCTTTGTTTGTGTAGGAGCGAGGTTTGGAGTACGAATGAGACAAGCTGTCTGACTTGTAAAGCCAATATGAAAATGAGTTAGTGTGTTAACGATGTGCCTCATTACGACGTGCTAACGCTGTTATGATTCTGTTTTGATTTTTTCAATTTCGCTATCACATCGGAATCATGAAGGCTTTAAGATGGAGTCGAAGTAGAGACCTCGATGTATAATTATATTGATAATACAATTAATTACCGGCAGAATAAACAATCACAACACACTGTGCATTATATAAAACCGGCCAAGTGCGAGTCGGACTCGCGCACCGAGGTTTCCATACAAACCAGTAGGTATTATATTATAAGCAGAAGTTGCGGTTTAAAAATTGAGTTTCAGTTCTAAGTATTGGAACCCCAAAATTTATTGTTTTTTTCTATTTTTGTGTGAAAATCGTTATGCAGTTCACGGAATACATCTACTTACCAAATTTCAACAACATAGTTCTTATAGTTTCGGAGAAAAGTGGCTGTGACATATGGACGGACAGACAGACAGGCATGACGAATCTATAAGGGTTCCGTTTTTGCCATCAGTCCTTCATAATGATTGCCGAACAAAACCTGCAATAATCATTCAGTCTGCTATAGGTCGCTAATAAGTATTGCCAAGACCAACGTTAAGCAGATGGAGTTAACTCATACCTGACTAAAAATAGTCACTAAGCATAATCATGAATCTACGCAAATGAACGTTTACTAGTGAAAACGACTGTCAATTTACCTTATTCGGTTTTATCTAGCTTATATGCCAACGACTACCTACTAAGCGCTCTATACCTAATTCATACTTCACAAGTAAAACTTTTTATATGAACCCGAACGATTATGTTGTACAAGCTTTAAGCAAATTAGCAATTGTTTTGGTAATTAATGGACGTAATTTTAATTGGGCAGTTAACGCGGATAAAAAGTTAGCATATCAAATTAATTTATTGGTTGTTATGTGTGGAAGTTAATATCTTTATATTTTTAATGTATAAAAAAGTGTGCCTTTAAATATATTACTTATCTAGTCTCAGACAATTCAATGAAAAAATTATTGTCTGAGGTTATGGCAATTTTTTTTGTATGTTGATTTATAAGTGTGTCTTATCTACTTCCTGAATAACTTACGGTGGGTTAAAGGGATGGTCTCATAAGTGGCTATGAAATAAATAAAAATACATTTATCAATTTTTAGACTTTAGGCTGTATTTTGTCGGAGAAATACGAACAAAACGTTGGATTTGTTCATGAAAAGTGGACTTCCATAAAATGTTAAATAAAATCTTTTGTTTTGATGACGATAATATAGTGTATCTATGACCGGATACAGCATTTGAATAGGGTTTGGGAGTATATATAGCATTGCAACCAACATTTGTAATCTTCTGAGGTCCACTTGCGCTGCTTCATTTGGCACTGGGCTAACGTGGTGATTCAGACCTACTTTTACAAATTTACAGAAAGGTCCTTCGCGTTCGTTAGCCCAGTGCTAAGCAGAGCAGTGCAAGTATACCTAAAGGGACTATCCAACCCTATGATACACAACCGACTTCCAAAAATAAAACACTACAAAGTAAAATATAACTTTAATTTCGGAAGTCGGTGTTTTTGTTAGTTTCTTCGTATTACGACACCGACTTCCGAAATTAAATTTATTTTTTACTTTGTAGTGTTTCTTTTTTTTGGAAGTCGGTTTTATTTTTTTGTAAAACGTTTTTATTAAACGATTTTGATATAAATTAAATGGGACCAATCTGCAAGTATATCCTTACAGATAAAACCAGAATTTTTCAAATCGGTTCATAATTGACGGAGTGATGAGGTAACAAACATAAAAAAAACAACAAAAAAAAACATACTACCGAATTGAGAACCTACTCCTTTTTGGGAAGTCGGTTAAAAAACAGGTGTTTCGGTAATGTAAGAACCATAAAAAAAACGACTCACCTCATAAAACATATACGACGACAGCAACACCTGTAGAGCGTTGTACGCCACTAAGGTGTTTTGAATCTGGAACGCTTTCCTATTGGCCATCCACAGTGGGCCCGCCACCATCACAAAAGCCAGGTAGACACACACCATGGCCACGGTGGGCAGTGGTGTGTCGAAGAGAAACCATCCTTGTACTCGAGGATCTGGAAAAATAAGGCAGATTGTAGATTACCCAGTTTTTATATTGCAACAATGTATATTGTATAAATCTTTATAGTTTATTATTTTTCAGTATATCCTCAAAACTGTTTAGTTTAAAATTATGAAAAAGTATAATTAAAATTTTCACACCCTTTAAGTTGATATGTCACACGATACAGTTTGAAAACCTCTTTCTTTAACTTCTAGTACGACCCCCCAAAGAGACCCGCACTAAAAAATATTTATATACGCGTTCATGTTTGGGTCACCAAAATCCATATGTATACCAAATTTCAACGCAATCGCAATCAAGGAGAAAAAAGCCTACCTTAGCTTTTAAACTCCCAATTTATAATTTTTAATAGACTCGACGAGAAAGTCACTCATATTAGAACTCTCAAACGTTAAATTGAAAACTTCACAGGCCCATGGGCATAATAAGTTACTGTTCAAAATAAAATGGACATATTTCATCGTTTTACTTCCGACGTTTCTTCACACATTAAAGTAGAAAGAAATACAATAAAAAACATCATCAGTATATTGATATGAAGCACCGTGTACATATAGTATGTTAATGGTCATCGCAATAAAACAATTTCATTCATTATGATTACCATTCATATCTTCAAACTGGTTTTTACACTTGAACGTTCATTCATTATTACTTCAGTATTTTAATTTCTTTACTAGCTTGTAATTACATTTTGCAAAACAGCGTATTTTTGACTGGTTGGTCTAGATGGAAGCTCTATTGCTGATTGAGTTTGGTTTAGATTACCGGATCAGAAAAAATATTATTGGGTTTTTCTATTTTGAGTCTTAGATAATTTTTCAATATGATAAAAACTACGAGTAATACTTGTAAAAAACTAGACTAATAATCGAGAAACTAAGTGCGTATAAAACAATATAAATCATTGGGCATCAAAAATGTATCCACATCGCTATCAATGGCAAGTTTAGAAAATACTTTAGCGTTGTTATATTTGGAATATCTGGAGGTTACAGTTGTGGCTAGTTGGCTGTATTACGTGTAATTCTGCATAAAAAAAAATATAATACAGCATGTATTACTTGTTCTTAATTTTTTTTCTCTAGTGTACATATCACATTGCCGACCAATATGCTGTCTGTTTGTCAATAGAAGTGCCTTCTTAACCTTTTCTTAACTATATTGGGGTCAGCGTCCTGTCAAGCCGGATTAAGCTGCGTACCAGTATTTTACGTGGACTGGCTGCCTACCAGACCTTCACAACCCATAAACTGGGTATTATAACTGGGTAACTATTGTAGTAAAAGTAACTATTTTTTGTGAAGGGTTTGCTCTTGACTGTAGTCTTGGTCAGAGATGACAGAGACTAGTCTAGTAGCAGTAGTCTACAATGGAGCGAGCTTACCCAGAAGGAGCCTGTTCACTCTAACTTTGAAGAGATTAGGGTTGTAAGCGTTCGGAAACACAGACGCAGGTAGAGAGCTGATCTGCCGTGGTAGACGCCGCGGGCGTCGGAGGCCACCTGGTGACCTACGGCCACCGTAGGCGCGGGCCTGTGGACGGTGAGCTATGGGCACTCCGCCGTCCGTCCGTCTTATGACGACAGGCCGTGTCGACGGCGCGTTCGTGTTCCACGCGCGCCTCAAAGAGAGTCAGCATTGGGAGGGGCCCGAAAGGGCCGACGCCTGCCGGAGTCGCGGGACTATTCGAAAGAGATACCGTGGCTCCGGAACACAAAGGGCACTGAAGGAACATGGATGGGTTTTAGTCAGTAGAAGTCTGACACTCCCTCTCGCTCCGCCCAGAGCGGGAGGAGTCATTGGATGATTTCCCATCCCTAAAAAATAATAAAAAGGTAGAGAGCTGGTCCACTCCTTTGCTGTGCGCATTATAAAAAACATTTGGAAACGCTTAGTGCAAATTTTGTGGAATAGCAACAACTTTATATCGAACATAACTTTGAGCGAGTTCAACTTGACATCCTCAATCTACCTGGGTAGGTCCACTTGGTTAGACTTATGTTAGGATATATAACTATAAGACAAGTCACAAGATTGCTAGCCTTGAATCTAATAGCAAAAAGGAAGATATTAGACGACGTAATTATTATAAACTAGCTTCTGCCAGCGGCTTCGCCCGCGTGATCCCTAGGGAACATGTTCCCGGGATTAAAAGTAGCTTATGTGCTATTCCAGACTATAATCTATCTTTGTTCTAAATTTCATTAAGATCCGTTAAGCCGCTCTGGCGTGATTGAGTAACAAACAACCAAACTTTCACATTTTCATATATTTTTTTTCATTTTTTCTATTGATTGTAGCGTGATGAAAAGTATACTATAACCTGCTCAGGAGTATGAATAATAATTGTACCAAGTTTCATTAAAATCCGTCGAGTAGTTTTTGTTTCTATAACGGTTATACAGACAGACAGACAGACAGACAGACAGACAGACAGACAGACAGACAGACCGACAGACAGACAGACAAAAATTGTACTGATTGCATTTTTGGCATCAGTATCGATCCTTAATCACCCCCTGATAGTTATTTTGGAAATATATTTCATGTACAGAATTGACCTCTCTACAGATTTATTATAAGTATAGATAGATTATGAGTACGATGTTTTAAACGATAAATAATTTTATTTTTTTTATTAAATCAGTCGCTTCTGACGCCGAATCCTGGACAATCAGAGAGAAGGAAACGGTAAATTGACGCTTTTGAAATGTGGGTTTGGAGGTGGATGCTGCGAATTCCATGGAATGCACGCCGAACCAACTTGTCTATTCTTGAGAAGCTCCAAATAACCACAAGGCTATCTGCAGTTTGTTTCCAGCGAATTATTAAATATTTTGGACATGTCGCTTGTGGAACCCTGACAGCCTCGAGAAGCTTATGGTAGTTGGCCAAGTAGATGGGAAAAGACCACGCGGGCGCTCACCTACCCGTTGATCAGACCGTATAAAGACGGTTAGGTACTGGCCTATCAATACCCGCAACTTTTAAGACCGCCGAAGACAGAAAAACGTTAAAGAGCATAGTGAACCGAGTGATCAATACCTCAGACTAGACACGACCTTCACCAATGAAGACAACAACTAACCCTTTTCCCAACTATACAGAGGTCAGTTTCCTGTATAAGTGGATGTAAATGAAAACCTATACAATAAAGGGACTTGATATCTGACATCCTTTACTACGACAGCTAGTTTCTAGGTAGCTCCACTGGGTAAGACTTAGGTTGGAAAATTTTCAGGCCAAATCTCTTTTGCAAAAATTTTTCCTCAAAAACTGGACATTAATTAACTACAAAGTCCAGCCTAATCTCTCGCATGTTTTTATTTATTTTAGAAATTAGAACAATTAATCTTATTTAGAAAGTGGCTTCTGTTGTGTGAATACCCAAGTAAAGAGAGAATGCAATTACAGTGAGCAATGATGTAGTGGTTTATGCAATTACGATTATATTATACAATTTACAACTTTACTACGTCAAGGCCCTTGAAAAGGTGAAAGTACTTTACTGGGTGATGCACTGATTACTTGACAATGTTGGTCGGTTCTTCTCACTTGAATAAAATATGTGGACATTTAACAGGAAAAGAAAAGAACATAATTGAGTTGTCAAAACTGTTTAAAAGAATTTGGTTTTTACGTTTTACCCTTTTATTTAATTTCTCGGCTCCATTCTGTTCTGATATTTTAATATTAATTACTTATTACTTAATAGGATTTATGGTTTAAAGGTTAACATGTGATTTTAAACTTAATGTACATAAAGACCAAGCCATAAGCTGGTGATGATTGCATAAACCTAATCTTGTCAGATATTTTAATAATGCATTTAACAGTAGTTAATAAGACGCAATTAAGTTATGGTATCGTATTGTTAAGACATAGGTTACCAAATGTAGTAAAACAAAATATCATTACATTTCATGACAGCGAGTATTTTCAGTAAAAAAGACTTCAACGCGTGGTATACGGTAAGTGTCGAAGTGCCATATTTTATAATTATTATTTTCATATTTATGATTACTATTTAATGATGATTAAAGTGATTATTTAATATTATATTTAAAACATGTTTAATATAAAATCATTATTATTTGTAAGTGTTGTTTCTCATCAAACGTTATTATTAAAAAAAAAAATGATTTTCCAACCATGAAAAATAATAAATACGTAATAAAATGAATCATTAAAGAAAAAAAAACATGTTTTCCTCAATTTTCACGTAATAATAAATAGTATGTGGAGTAAATAAATAATGATAAAAGCCATCATAATGATCGAGTATAACCTGTGGTCACAATGGCGTGGTCAGCGCAGCTTACTGCGTGAAATCAGAATGTGAAAGTGGCGTATCATTGTCCCGTGGATGTTCTGAGGTGATGTATTGCTTTCTATTGTTTAGGCTATCTGTACATTTAATATTAATCTAGATATTATATAAATTAATTGACATTCAATTAAGTAACTGTTACTGTTTAATTATTATTTTTTTGTCTATTTTTTTCAATGATATTTAAATTAGAACTGAAAGCTTCTTTGTTGTTTTTACAAAGGTATTAATAAAGTTTATTATTTAAACATTTTTAATTTGTAGTAAACAGAGTTAAATTATATGAAGAAAATCCTAATATGAACATACTATGCTTGATTCAGTTTGCAGTTCAGTGTACATTACTTGTTCGAATAATTATTTTATTGACTTTGTCCTTGACACCATTATTAAAATGCTGTTGCGTACATTTTGCACAATCACTCTTTAGAATTAATTTATACAAATTTTATTGTACTTATAACGGAAGGACATGTGTATTATTATAATGAGTTAATTTATATTTTAATAAAAATGTATTACGAAGAAGATAGTGATTAGAATCTGAGATTTGTATCTCAGATTCTAATCACTATCTTCCTATTTCGAATGCTTGATATTAATTACTTTTAGAACATCTGATTAAACTAAGAAATAAGGCTGTTTTCTCTAATTACATGGCAGAAGTTATCCACAATTTACTCCTTTTAATATTTTAATTACGTCAAGACCGAGCAGCTGATATAACAGCCCTTGAGTAAGGCCTACATTGCACGTATTTCGGCTGCGATCATAATGAGATACGGATCAGTTGGATTAGCCTAATTTTCTTTCTTTTACAGATAATATTTTATATTTATATAAAAATAAAATTATTTAAACAAACTATAAAGGCCACATAAACCGTAAATAAAAACTCAGTGTTTATTACGCTGTTTACATGCAACGCAATATTATATTCGCCAACCAGTTTTTTCTAACGCGTGAGGTAATGACATTGAAAACGAAAAACTCTTAAGACTGACATTGACACTAAAACCTAGAATTTTTTGATGTTATGTTTATTTTCGTGGTTTTAGATTTGGTGCTTTCGTTACATTTTTTACTTGAATAACTTTAATTTGTGTATTCTGATTGTAGAATATTAATTGAGTTGAGCTTTGACGAATGTTAATTAGATGTTAGTAACATGGACTATTTCTCATAAAAAGAAGAGCTATGTCTAACAGTGGACAAATTCAATTTTCTGACTTTGATGGAGCATAATCAGATAATCATAATTATGACATATTTAACTTTATTATTTATATTATGTCCTTTCTTTTTTTGTTTAAACCGAGGGCCAAGTGCGAGTCGGATTCGCACACATAGGGTTTTGTACAATAAACCTTGTTTTTTTTTTAAATTTGATATGGGTTTGCTATTGACTATAGTCCAGGTCAGCGATGACAGAGACAAAGTCTTAGAGCGAGCTTGCTTTTTATTATTTGTTGTTATAGCGGCGTTAGAAATACACAATCTTTGAAAATTTCAACTATCTACGTATTTTGAGATACAACACGCTGCCAGACAAACGGACGGATGAACGTCCGTTGATTACCCATTGGGAACGGAACCCTAATAACAGCGTTAAACATTTTTTCTTTCTGTCTCTGTTAAAATATTTTAATTTATACATATTCATTTCGTTCGAAATCTTTCGGTGCCAGTTAAACCAGTAACCGCCTTGTTAACCCATCGTAGAGACCGTACTACGACTAACACACTTTAACTAGTTACTAGTTATTCCGGTTTCACGGGAAGTACTGCATTTTCTTTCACTCTCAATTTGCATAGCATCGATATTATATGTTAATAATTTATACAAATTAATTTTGTCGATCTCGTTGTTTCAAGGCTGTTTTTGATAAAGTTATTTTAAAATTTTGATTTATTCGTGTGATTAAATTTAGATTTCATTAAACATTTATAAGCCATTCTTTTTCTGTTTTTAGATGCAGTTGCCTAAGATTTTATCAATTCCGTTGTTTCAAGGCTGTTTTTTAATTAAGTTATTTTAAAATTTTGATTTATTCGTGTGATTGAATATAGATTTCATTAAATATTTCAAGCCTTTCTTTTCTGTTTTTAGATGCAGTTGCCCAAGATTATATCAATTCCGTTGTTTCTAGGATGTTTTTGATTAAGTTATTTTAAAATTTTGATTTATTCGTGTGATTACATTTAGATTTCATTAAATATTTGTAAGCCTATCTTTTTCTGTTTTTAGATGCAGTTGCCTAAGATTCTTTGGCCTTCGCGAGAATCCTTTTAACTGGTTATATATTTTTAATCCGAGTATTAAAATTGTTTCCACATAAGTGTCTATAGGGAGAGTGTGTGTGAGTGTCATAAGTGTATAATATTCATGATATTCAGTCAGCCACTTTTTTATCTGACTTATATTATTGCCAGGGCGTATTGTCGTATTTCAGTTCTAGAATTCCTTGAAAGTTGACATCTCTGGAAAAATCGTGATTTATTATTTATGGCCTGAATAACCTCATTTTATTATTTTACCACTGACACCTGCCTAAGCTAAGGCAAATACTAATAACAGGTTCTTATGATACAATAAAACCTGTCGGGAGCAATTTGCCATTGTTTTACCATTATATAACATAACAGGTTTATTATATATCGCGTGACATGGTGCAGGTATTGTGGATTAATACTCTTTGTTGGTACAGAGACCTTGTTTAGTGCCAATGGAAGATGCTTTTAGGTGCTATGGTGTTGTCTCACTTTAGTAGTGAAAGGGCTTGGTTTGTTTTGTTGAACACAATATATTAAGTGTAAACGATTTTTTTTTTCCATTTTTTTAAGTTAAATATCTGGATTATGATTGGATTTTATTTTGTGGACATGCAATGCATAAGGAGCTATTACTTTTGAAACAAGCAAATCGTAAATTAGACAATTGCAATTTAAAAAATCCTCCGAGTGTTTCAGACCAGTTCAATATTTTTCTTTTTTAGTCAACTTATCATTCAAATATGATACGTCATTTGATTTTATCTTATCCTTAAGATAGACAGTCAATAAATCGAGAAAGTAAACTTAGTGCTAACTTAGGAATGCTATAAACTTTCTTCAATGACTTTTGTGATTTAAGATCTCAGATAAAACGTTTAGGCAATGTATCATCTTATTGTTAACGCTTGTCAATTTATATTGAATAGTATTGTGATTATAGTGCTTGATATATTAAGATGGACATAGTAACTCATCTTAAGTGAGGAGAGATTTTGATGATATATTTCATACATACAATATAATTGTATCAAAGTGATAGTTTTTTTTTGGCATTTGTAGATTTTATGTCTTTAAAGAAAATGTATTAAGACAAGAAAATTAGGGAAAGTTTAGCAGCAAATAAAAATAAGAAATAATATAAAAAAATATAATAAATATAAATACCTGAAACTCTTTCTGCTAGCATCCAATATTTGTTGATAATCGTCGTCCAATTGCTGTCTGAATAGTAGTCGTCTATGGCAATTTTCACAAAACCCGTCATTTTTACTAATTATTTTTTAGTCACAGAACTATTATTAATTATTTGATAATTATTATTGTTTCAGTCTCACTTCTCACTAGTCACTGCCACTTCACTAAAATGAAGTCTTTTCTTTTTCTTGTTGACTGTCCTGGTAACAATTTGCGCTGAGCAAGCTGTCACCTGAAATGAAAAAAATAAAAATAAATAAATAATGAAAATTAGTGACAGTATAATAATTAAATGAACAATCATTTGTTTTTTTGAAACACTGTCTGAATAAGAAAATTAAAAAAAAAAAAATTGCTAGTGGATAATTTTGAACAGGTTTTTATATGAAATAATTCTTTGTTACAATATTTTTAATCCCAACCAATAGTGATTATTAAATCCGAATTGAAACCACCATTGAATTTATTTTTTCTAATAAACTTTTTCACTAAACATTATTTTAAAATTATAAAATATAATAATTTATTTTAAAACAAACTATTTTAAAATGATTATCAATTCACAAAATATTGTTACCGATGGTATTTCATCGCCAGCATTTTTCGTTAATACATTTATTAATGGCCGCAATACTCAACACGTGCGCATATCATCTCAGCGGATGAAAGCGAAAACTTAACTGAAGTTTTGCGAAAGTGTGCGCACGCCGATATCCGAGCCACAATTGAATAGCCCGCGCTTACTCCACCAATCACAAGCCTTCCTACTCCCACGCCAACACAAGGACACAAGTCACACGACACCACCAAAGAATATTGAACCTTCTGAAGTCAACAAAAAGATGGATTTTCTTTGCGTTTAAGAACGGTCAGATTTCTTGCCGAGTTCAAAGTGCGACCGTATTTTCCAACTACGTAGCACGGTGTTTTGATTTTATTTAACTATTTTTTGTCAATTAGCTGAAATTGTTTAATACAAAGGACTTAACGTTTTTCCCATATTTAAGGCAGATTTTTTCAAAGAAAATATCAATGCATGTATTTCTGAATATTTTGCGAGATTTTTACTGCTTAGATAGAATTTTCTGTAGCTAAAATTTTTCATACAAAGATTCTTGTATGTCTAGTACATAGCCTTCACAAAATACTAGGGTAATTGGACAAGAATTACGCATAAAAACGTGAGAAATTGTCGCTAAAACAAAGAACGAAATATACCCATGACACAACATTGTTATGTTTTGGTGACAAAAATATTGTCTTAAATGATCAAGTATGCACATAATTCAAAAATTAATAGAAGTAAGTGTGCACACTTGGTTGGGATGTTTTGATAAAAATATAAAAATAAAATTTAAATAATAGTTAGAATAGAATATTTATTTAAATCCATCCAATGGTTACCTATAAAATATTTTTTTAATCATATCATATCTAAAAATTTTTTCATTTTGTTCTTTACTGTAGGTAACTTCTTTGGTTCTATTAAATTCTATTAAATATTGTCCAAGATTTACATGGAAATCTTTACAAAGAACCAATAGAAAGACAATGCATATCATCTATACCAATATCATACAGCTAAAGAATTTATTGCTTTGTTTGTTTGAACGCGCTTATCTCAGGAACTTCTGGTTCGAATTGAATAAAAAAATATATTGTTGGATAGCCCATTTATTGAGTTAGACTATATACATATAATATCACGCTACGACTAATAGGAAAGGACCATCATTAATGCTCCGCTTCAAAAAATGTGACGCAGACGAAGTCACGCGAGTCAGTGCTGGGACAACAAGGTCTTTTGAGTAGGAACGTAATTTACCACGCCGCCCTATTGGTGGATTTCAAATATTGTTGATGTTTTTTTTATTTTTCTTGGAAGTAGCAGTTCCCATATTATAGTATCTTTTACGTTTTGAAAGAAAACTTTCTTCTTCTAGTAATTAAATGAATTAAAAAAAGTACAGCGCTTGCGTGTTTTCGGACTCAAAACATCCATATCCTATTATGCTCAAGTATTTTTTAGGTATTCTGGGAGTGTATTGTAAGTCTCCATGAATACTATTGAACAGCTCTGCTTTGCTTCCTCATTCCTTCCTGGTTTATAAATCTGGCACGGCAATAAATAGCTATATGATGACAGAAAACAAGAATGACTGTTGTAGTTAGTTGCTAAGAGATAATTCACTTTTCTACATTCTTCAGCAAACTTAAGAAGCGGATGGCGGTGTTACTTACTATGCAAATTAAACAAAAACTCGTGGAAAGTTACTAAATGTGTTTTGTTCTGCGCATTGGTTTATTAAAAGACTCCAAATAAAAAATACAAAAGTTAAAAAAAAAAACTTTAAAAAAAGAACAGGAAAAAATACAGATTATACCATGCAAAAAGCGCAGGGGTCATTCACTTCATCGAATTAAGCTTTTTCTGTATTTTGCGCATGTACAGGTGTTGAAAACACTAAAAATAGAATGCATTCATTCGTAGGGTTCCGTCGTTCTTTGGAAAAACTGAAGCCTTAGGGTGCCTGTCTTTTTAGTTGCGCGAGGAAGCGGAGCGGAGAAACAGGCATCATTACAGGATCACTCGCCTGCCTGCTCAGCCTGCCTGTCCATCTGTCACAGTAAATGTTTCCAAATCTACTGGATCGATTCAATACATCCCTTTGCACGCAAGTCTGATTCGCTCTTGACCAGTTTTTTTTTTTTATTAGGTAGTTATTTTAAAATCATTACCAGCCGGTTATTCACGAGACTTTCGGGAACATGATTGGCTATAATTTTAAGTTCATCGAACTTTGCAATCCACTTATTTATTGATTTAGAATGTTAAAGAATTTTTGTTGGGGGGTTTATGGTTTTTTTAACCTAATTTTGTTTATTACCAATATATTCTGTTCTTTTTTTTTGTAAATAAGTGTTTGAAACAAGCATATCGTTTTTTTATGATGGTTGTATAGAAAAAAAAAATGTCATAATCTTGAGTGATCTCTTGAATGTGCCTATTCCTATTTTTTCTCACCCTTCGCCCTTCACTCATTATATAGATAACCAAACATATTTACAATAAAGATAATCACATTTATTATACCTTTCAACATTGAACTTCAAAAACTTTTAGCACAGTCGTTGCCGCGGGCTCAGATAGTGAAAATATGTAAAGTCTGGTCGTAAATCCGCGCTCGCTTCACATCAGACGTCAAATATTGTGCAATGTGCACTTGGACGCACAAGTGATTGCGATTTAGCAATATATCTCCGGACCGACCTTCGGATATTTGTAATGTTTACCCGTTACAATAATATGGAGTTGGGACAGTCATTATGATTATGTACCGCATGCACTTTAGCCTCGGAAAAAAAAACAATCAGTACAATAACAATTTTGTACTGATTATTTCAAAAGATATTTTTTTTTTATCTTATTGAAATCGAGTTTAAAAATCTACGTGACGATATCGAATGTTTTAAATTTTTTTCATAAAGTGGCATAGGCTGTTACTACAGAGCTCAAATATTCATTTAAACACAGACAAGTACATAATCTCAATTGTCAATTTCATAAAAGACTGAATGATTACTTTTATAGACGCCTGTCATTCATACGTCAATAAATAATTGTATTGTTATAATGACGTAATCGTGGGCAAAAGTTAAATACATTGCTTACGTCATTGGTGAATCCCATAGGTCTAACATAGTGTTCTATTTCAATTGTAATTACCTACACGTGTGAAAAATATGCTTTTTAGCTTTAAATGATTACGTGTAACAGCATTCATTAAAATAAACCTTTAATGTCCTTTATTTCTGTGACTCAGCGTAAAAAATTACAATATCTAACGTTTGCGAGGCCAACGTCAATGCTGTCTATATGATAATATAATCCTGAAGAAAATTTGTATAATTTGTAATTATCGATACGACAAGGAAGACGTAAACACACAATCGGGTCATGAGTCATGACATTATGATGTAAATAAACTAAAACTTATAAGCATTTTTTCCATTGAAAACTGTTTTTGCATGTGTTCCATTATAGTTATTAGCGATTATTCAATTGACAAGCAAAAACTTTGAGTTCCTGACAAGCAAACCATTTGCCGTGAAAAAATATGTACGTCACTATTTTGATAATAACAACATGAAATAGTAAAACTAATGTTAGATTAATTGGACAGTATACATTCAACCTATGCCCGGGCCACAGTGGCCCAGAGTATGGTGGTACAGAGACAATGAGGGTTTCCTGAAATGGAGAGCACCAGGTGGCACCACTGAGGCATCGGGTCTAAGAACGTGTCAAAATGTTTGAAACATTTTTTTTTCCTTTATGGCAACTGAGCCGATTCCGACTATTCTGCCAGAACATTTATTAAATTGCCATCAACTTCATGTTTCAGTCAGTGTCACTTTTTGAAGAACCTAGCAACCTTCATTGACATCTGATAAATTTATTAATAGTCCTTTTTTATTTATTGCTTTAAGGGCCAGTTTCACCGGTTACGGATAAAGTGTCGGTTAGTTATCTGATGGATAACTAACCGACACTTATAATACTATAATACTTTATATTACTCAAATCTGCCGATATCGCTATCCGACACCTGTGAAACCAAAAGTTTCAGTTCATCTGCCAGATAAGTTCCTAATAGGCTAACCGACACTTTATCCGTAACCCGTGAAACTGGCCCTAAGTGTAGCTATTTGGTGTGACATATTTTGAATAATCAATACCATTCATTAATTTCGTTCACAATTAAAACGTGATGAAGTATTTTTATATATAACTTACCATAAGCTATTTTGGGCCTATAAAAAGCTATAAATATCATCGTGTTTTCAGATTACCAACACATCATATACACATATTTTATTATTTATTGCTAAGGCTTTGAATATCGAGACCTTCGTGTATCAAATGTCTCAAATATGAAATTTTCTTAGCTTTCTGCACCGATGTATCTCCAGACATATCCCCAGTTTGAACCCGTCGTGTAAATGAAGTGTAGTTCGTCATAACTCAGCTAGAAGGCGCCACTGGTCGCTTTCACCACAACTATACATATTTGTGTGAACTTGTAACACTTTTCTCACAGTCAATGTCAGACCGCTCGGTTTTGTAATAGAAAACGTACTATCGTGTGTAGTCAGTGGTTAAATATTATTATTATTTATATAGAAATATCCTTGTGCATTGGATGTGATAATGCACTTTTGAAAAAAAATATTAATTGAGAGGAATAACCTGACAACAAAATCATAAAAAAACTTCGTTCTTACATTAATTAAAAAAAAAAACTTGCCAGGGTCCACGTTTCTCAGAATTTGGTCCTTCGATACGAAGAATATCTTACATAATTAGTTTAACAGTCTGAGTGTTTGCCCCCATCATCTCGCAATACCAAAATAATTACTAATGTCGTCGTTAGATAAATATCTGGACTTTATATTTGAAATGTGAAGCTGTGCTGGTTTGTTTCACTTTCACGTCGTAATCGCTGAACCGATTTTGATGAATGTTGGTACAGAGATAGATGAAAAACTGATACAGCCGTTTTTTTTTTGTGAAAATCTATTTAAACGCGGCCGAAGTCTCGGGCTAAGTTTAGTTAAACATAATGTTACTAGATAGTGAGTGAATATTCCACTTTTACCACCAGAAGTTAGTGGTTTCTGTGATAGGAAACATTAGTTCAACACAAAATGATTTCAGGTCGATAAAATGATTGATCGCTTCGATGAAATTGATTTATCAACATCATCAACGATTTGCATGCATCCATTCATTTTGGACTTAATAAGTCTCTTCCTTTGCTTGATTTGCTACCAGAACATTATTTCAATGATTATTCATAATTTTCGTAACGTTTTCATTTAATTTGCATAACGAACGTTAGATCAAGGTTTCAATAAATATTTATATTTTTGCATTTTCTATTTATAAACTTTGTTGCTATTTCTATTTTAGATAGTTTATTGAGAAATTGGAAGGACATTTCAGAAATTTATGCAAGCATTTTAAACAAAAAATTAAAAAATGGTAATTTTAATATAATTATGAAACATTAAGTTACTGGTAGCAGCTGGATGAGAGTTGCCGGTGATCGAGCCAAATGGCGTGCACTTGGAGAGGCCTTTGTCCAGCAGTGGACTGTTATAGGCTGATGATGATGAAGTTACTGAATACATTGTTTATTTTCTACGTTTTTTATTTTGAATGCATATATTTTCTCATGTCCTCAAAATAATGTTTTATGTTATTAAAACTAAATTTTCATGATAATGATTATGTTTCTTGCTTGTATTATATTAATAATAATATGAAATGTGATTGAACTCTGTTCATTAAATTTAATAAAAAAATATTAAATTTATAAAAGAATCTTTATTACTCATAGACTACAGCGTGTTTAATTTTTTGTAATAAGTATTTATCTGTTATAAACCCAGCTTCCTGTTTGTATGTAGAACTATGACGTTCAAAAACTGCTGGCGCTCAGCGCTATTTTATTCGCTAGAGATAAAGTGAGATTCAAAATAAAATAAGCTGTAGTGCAGCTCGGATAAAAACAAACAAACGTATTTGCTAATATTATTATAGACTGTAGAAATACACAATCCATCAAAATCTTGGAAACGTTCCAGTATGGTCTGTAATGTTAGCAATTAATCTTTTTAACAAGATTTTAATCTTTTGCAGTAGAACAAAGAGTTGCATGCAAATGCACATGTGTAGTAATTATGTTTTGTAGATAATCATGGTTTTATGTTTATAACGTTACAACTCAGGAAATAAAATACAAGATAAGCTCTACTATAATAACTATTCCGAACTTGTTTTCGAAAATCAAACATTGTTAAAATTTACGTAAAGTATCTACTATGGGGTATTTTAACGAAAATTATTTTTTCAGATTCAGAAATCTTTTAAATTGTTTCCAAAGACTGTAGCCACACGAAAATACTACAAAATTTTCAGTAATACTACCTAATTATTCATACCTATTTGTGTTTTTCCAATCATAACGTGGCTTACAAAATATAGCTGTTTACTACATTTTCTCGAGTTATACAAACGAGAGATGTACAGCTGCAGTGCGATTCTGTAAACATGTCGAAGTGAAAAACCAGGCGAAGTGAACGACAAGTGAGCTGTCAAATCATACAAAAAAGAAGATGTAATCATCGAAAAAAAAAAAACCGAGTGTGCTTATGACCACACGACTGAAGTGAAACTTCTTTCGCTCCATCTGTATGTACGACTTAGATATATACATATTTCATTTACTAGCTTTAAGAGAAAGAGAGAAAGAAAATGTGCACGCGCACTACTCTCTCTTGCTCCTACACTGTGATACTGACAATAGGCATGCACTGTGCTTAGATATACAGAACGTATTTGACTATGAGAGGAAGAGAGAAATAAAATGTGCGCGCGCACTGCTTTCTCTTGCTTATATCCCCCACTCAACTCCCGTTCGCCTCGCCCGATCACACTTTTCGTAACGCTTACGTCACGCGTTCGCCAGCTTACTCCCCAAGTCAATCGTGCGTAAAGAAGATTCACTTCAAAAAACAATAAGACTGAATCGACTAACCGGTCAATTCTGTCCACATCTCTCCGTGTAGACTTAGGTGAAGTGAACATCAAGTGAGCTGTCATTCCATCTTGTTTGTATAGTTTGACAGCTCACTTTGTGATTCACTTCGACATGTTTGCAGATAGTTGGGTCGCATTCACATTGCTGTTTTACAGAAAGAATTAACTTATCTTGCGTCTGCCTACATGATCTTAGAACCAAACTACAGTCAAGTTTATCAACAACAAGGTTACTACCGCTCAACTATCGACGGATGAAGAAATTATTTGTCTTCAGCAAAACCACGCCACTTCAGAACGTGATGCGTATCAGCACGGAACCTTCACCCACTTGACCAGCTAAACAGTATGACATTCAAATTGTTTGTCATTTCATCATTGTGTAGGAAAATGTAAGTAAAGGTGTGTTCGGAGAATAATGAGTCGTTTAATTGATGAACTCCGACGTACATGCTTTGTTGACTGGCGTGACCTTAAATATGCGATTCGCGATTCTAAGGTTATATCTTCATAAAATTGGCTTACACAAAGCTTTTTTACGATTTTAGTATTGGTCCCAAAGTGTTTATTTATTTATTTATTTATTTATTATACACTTAATTGTACACCGATAAAAACATTCAAGAGAACTACAAACTAAAACACATAATTATGTACAATGGGCGGCCTTATCGCATTCCGCGATCTCTTCCAGGCAACCTGGAATGGACAGTAATTGCCTGGACACAAAATGGGGTTGTCATCGGTGCAACACTTTTAAAATCATAATATACATATATACACAGATAAATATATATTCCTATCAATTTAAATGTAGTTATACAAATTATACACGTAACAAATAAATGACGAGCATAATATTACAGCGACAAGTAATGCTCCCTCACGAGTTTCTTGAACACCGGTAACGATTGAGCGCGTCTTACTGGGACTGGCAATGCATTCCACAAACGAGCAGCCTGGACAGTAAAGGATTTATCAAAGAAATTCGTGGAATGCATTGGCATTTTAAGTCGTAAATTATCTGATGACCTCAGAAATTTAACGTGAGAATCACAGAGAAACTGAAAACGTTTCTTGAGATAAAGAGGGGTAGAAGGAGAAAAGAGCACATTGTATAAAAGGGAAAGAATATGAACATTCCGGCGAAGGCGAATTGGCAACCACTTGAGCTTAGCACGGAATTCGGAAACATGGTCATATTTACGTAAACCGAATATGAACCTTATACAAACATTTTGAAGCCGCTCAAGTTTGTCGAGTTGTTCTTGAGTAAGGTCAAGATAGCTGGCATCAGCATAATCAAGGATGGGAAGAAGAAGTGATTGTACAAGCGCAATCTTGGTGGCAGTTGGAAGAAAATTACGCAGTCTCCTCAAAGAAGCTGCAGATGCAAATAGCTTGCGACTAACTTCTTGTAGCTGGGCAGTCCAAGAGAAGTTTCTGTCAAAGATTATCCCCAAGTTCTTAACTTTCTCGGAGTAAGGAATAAGTGTGTTATCGAAAATAACTTTGGGAAGAGTTGCCCAATCTATCCTTGAAACCATCCTGGAACTGCCCACAACGATAACCTGCGTCTTTATGGGGTTGACCATGAGTCCATACCGCATGCTCCATTGGCAAATACGAGCCAAATCACGGTTAACGGTATGGATGGCCTCGGTCAGGTGTTTATAATGAGTTATGACTCCTTTTCTGGTATTACGCTTATTCTGTTACATGTTGTACCTATATATCACCGAAAACTGGTAAACTCCGTAAGATTGTAAAATATCGCGTTAAATTGTAAACATTTTTTTGTAAATAACACGCGGATACATTGGAAACTATTGAATTTGGATGGGATTTATTATAAATAAAACGATTTTTATAACATTTCGAGAAATTATAATCGAATCAAGATTTATTACAATCTCACGGAGTCTGCCGTTTTCCGGTGACACATAATTTGTCGGCACGGTTGGCACAGTGGTTGAGCGATCGGCTGCTGCGCCGCGTGTCGTGGGTTCGATTCCCGCACGGAACAAATACTTGTATGGCCTACAGATAGTTGTTCCGGGTATGGCTATTTGTGTATGTGACTTTGTATGTTTGTAAACGCACCCACGATACAGGAGAAATTCCTAGTGTGGGGCAAAGTTTAAAAAAAAATGTAAGGTGGTTCTCAATTCGGTTCTACTTTTGTTTTTTACATATATTTCCCACTGTTTTTATGAAAAAACTGTTTATCTTCTCACAATTTTTTTGTTTATGAGCTCTCTTCGATCTGTGAAAACTTTTAATTGACCTTATTTTTGTTACTCTCATTTGTATGAAAATGTTTAGCTGTAAGTTTTCCTAAAAAGTTATTTTTTACTTTGTAGTGTTTTTTTTTTGGAAGTCGGTTGTATTTTTTTGTAAAAAGTTTTTTTATTTTTCACTTTTTAGTGGTACCTTACACCTAACAACACCACTGCAAAATCTCAGAAAAGCAAAATACGGAATTTCGATTACCTACTTAAATTGGATGTCATAAAACTATCATCCAAGTAGACGAATTCCAGTTATTTCGATTTAAAATCCAAAGTTCATAACCGATTTTCATAAAATATAAATGGGACCAATCTGCAAGTATATCCTTTCAGATAAAACAAGATTTTTTGAAATCGGTTCATAATTGTCGGAGTTATGAGGTAACAAACATAAAAAAAAAAATACTGTGCTTCGTCTTCATCATCAGACCCGTAATGACAGCCACAACCCATCAAGGTGTAAAGTTCTCATCAATACAAATTAGTCAAGCCCAAACACAAGGTAACTGCTGTAAATCGTTGAGGAATTCCCTCGACTGTCTTTCGGCTCCATCATCAGATCGACTCTAGACCTTCATTAAATTGTAGTGCTTTATAATACTTAATGAAAAAATTAACAAACGCACTAGTTTCCTATACGATTTTGGAAAGTTCCCCTTGACTTCTCTGGGATGCCATCATCAGATCCTGATTTACTTATTATCGGACCATTTGGGAAGTAAACCCTTTCCAACAAAAAAACATTTTTAAAATCGGTTGGCAAGCGACGGAGTCATGCCCGAACAAACATAAAAAAAAATACAAACATCCGATTTGAGAACATTACATTATAAAACATCGTTTTTTAACCGACTTCAAAAAGGAGGAGGTTCTCAATCTTATAGTATTCTCAAGTATTCTTTTTTTGTTTTATGTACACCAATTACTACGAGGTTTCTGATTCGATTTCTGTGATTCTTTTGTAGGTTGATTATAATTGCCATGTGATTTGGTCCAGTAAAAATTAATTCAGTTTGGCTCTGTAGTTTTTATTTTACGAGCATGTTTGCTTAAAAAAAATATTTATTTATTTCAATTTTTGCGTAAACGAAGACGTCGTCCAAGTATCACCACATAAAAGTGAAAAATAAAAAGTATTATAGTTACAAAATAATATATCCGATTTCCAAAAAAAAAAAACACAACAAAGGAAAAAATAACCTTGACTTTGGAAGTCGGGGTTAAAAAACGAAGATACAAAACCAAAAACACCGACTTCCGAAATAATATTATGATTAAATTTGTATTTTTAATTTTTTTATTGTTTTTGAAAATTTTTCGCTCGCCGTTCGATCAGAACCAGGCCCGGGTCGACGGCGCGCTGTGTTCCACGCGTAACTCAGAGAGCTGGCAGCATAGAAGCTGAGGCTCGCCAGGGCCAATGCCTGCCAGGGTTGCGGGATTTGTTCGAAAGAGTCACTGCGGCCCTAGAACGCAAAGGGCATTAGGAGGAACATGGATGAGTTTTAGTCAGTAAGAGTCTGACACTCCGTCCTGCTTCATCCAGGGCGGGAGAATTCATTTGATGATTTCCTATACTTAAAAACAGGCACGCGTGCTCTACATTCGACCATATCATCACTAACCATCAGGTGAGATAGTGGTCAAACCTTGCTTATCAGTAGGTAAAAAAAAAAAAACAAAAAAAAATTAAGAACAGTTTTCATAGGTGAGTAATATTTAAGTGACCACAATATTTCTTTGAGGAGCTATGTGTGAAAAAATATCTCGTTATTAATATAAGGAAAACATTGTTCAAAATTCTTAAGTACTTCCGCTAAACAAGTCATCGTTACAATTGTATGTTTTAGAGATCCTCAGTTGGGAGCTCCTTGAATGTGTCTGAAATTGCTTTATTTAATAGAATAGGGTTTCAGGAAAAAATCAGAAAAGAAAAGAATTAGAGAAGCGCTTAGAGGAGACGTAAAAGGTAAATTAAGAAAATAGGGTTTCAAACTTATGACGAAAACAATAGAATTTTATGAGGCTTTATTCAGGAAAGAATTTTCCGATTCAAAAAGTAACCCTTAACTGACATAAAACGCACAGCCGAAACTACTGGTCGTAGAAAGCTGAAACTTGGAATGTAGGTTCCTCGGGGGATGTAGGAGCACTAAGAGGGGATTTACCGAGGTTCCTACGGGAACGGGAGAAACAAAATATGCGCGCACGAAGTCGTGGCTGACTAGTGTCCTACTAAATGCATAAAATAATATATTAATTAAACTATGAATATAAAACAAATGAAATAAAATTTAATTTAAGCATTTAAAAGTAATGTTTATACTTAAATTAATTAACATTTTATTTAAGTATTAAAAATTATTTTACGCAACTCTTTAATCATCTTTATTAATAAATTTTAAATTATATTTTCTTTTTAGTTAGTTAAGAGATTTTTTTTTTTTTTTACTTGATATGGGTTTGTTCTTGACTCTAGTTTTGGTCAGAGACGACAGAGACAAAGTCTACGATGGAGCGAGCTTACCCAGAAATAGCATGTTCACTCTAACTTTGAAAAGATTAGGGTTGTAAGCATTCGGAAACACAGACGCAGGCAAACGTTGTTTTAATGTTTGTAAAAAATTGTTATTTAATTTTAGTTAAAATACCATTACGAACTATGCAAAGATGCATGCTTCTAATTAAAAGCGTTATCAGTCGATCAGAAATATATAATTTAATTTCGTGTGAACTTTGGACAATACACGAACTTCTGCTAAAAATTGCTGCGAGTTGCATCCGGGTCGGTGAATTTTAAAAATTAGTTTATACTACATTAAAGTCTTGACTTGCTGTGTTGTGGGAAGTTTTTCAGCTAAATAATTAGTCGTTTGACTTCATAGTTAGGCACTTGAGGAAGCTGTATTTAATTACAGAGGTAGCTAGATCACAGAACGAACTACAAAAAATAATATAAATTATTTTGGTGTAATCTGAGTTTTCAAATCTCACGCGGTTAGCCGCGTGAGATTTAAAAAAAACTCAGGCTGCGTTTCTACCAGAGATGAGTGAGAATGTACGCATTCGTTTGTTTAAAACCGATAGAACCGCTTCATTTAACTAAGTACCGGTACCGGTTCTATCGGTCTTCGCTCAGTGCAAGTGATTTTATTGATTCTTAACAAACTACTCTCGCTACGCATCCTTGCACATCTCTGGTGGAAACGCAGACTTATGTGGGTATTATATTTTACGAAAACCTCCCAACTGGTCTGGGTTATAATAATTGGTTGGAAGACAAGTGGAACATCGGTCATCAGACGTCAAGATTTAAGATTCAACTTTATTTATACCTGAAGAATATTTTGCAGCGTAAGAGTCGTTGTTTATTTATTTATTTAGCAGTTTCGGCACACAAAAGTACTGAGGCGGACTTAATGCCATAGACATTTTCTAGCTCGGTTTAACTTTTAACCGCATCAGCAAGATCATAAATGGGCTTGTGTCCTGAAGAAATCTAATTATTCCGTCTTATCGTATTATCGTCGTCTTATTTTCAAAAAATATTTGACACGTATTTTTATGAAAACAAAATTGACGAAGTTACGTCGCTTTTAAAATTCTCAATACGTTACGCCAGGCCATAATTTTTAGCGGGTTGTGACGTCACTAGGCCTCACTCGCGAGTTTTGATGCGTTTTATCTTTGTCAATATTCATTGATTTACAAAAACAAAAAAAAACGTGTCCATTATTTTTCAATACTCTAACTGACGGACTAAATCGTTTTGTAATTTGTGGATGGTTGAAACTAGCCTATTCTCGTGCCAATCTACATTTATACTAATATTATAAAAGAGGGCTACTGAACCAATTTTGAAAATTCTTTCACAAATAGAAAGCCACGTTTTTTGTGAGTGTCATATATGTTAATCCGAAAAATACCGCACCGTCCGCTAGTCTATACTAATATTATAAAGCAGAAGAGTTTGTTTGTTTGTTTGGTTGAACGCGCTAATCTCAGGAACTACTTGGCCGATTTGAAAAATTCTTTCAGTGTTAGATAGCTCATTTATCGAGGAATGTCATCACGTTAAGACCAATAGGAGCGGAGCAGTAATGAAAAATGTTACGCAGACGACGTTGCACTGGTCAGCTAGTATATGAATATAATAATTATTGTTGGCATTTAAGTAGCTTGGCCGTACAGATGAATAATTACAACTAACTGTACATAGAGTTGCAACACCGATTGGTGAATAATAGGTACTTGTTCAATTCTAACTACACTGTGGTCGAACTTAATCTTATATTAAAGTTCTGTTTAGAAATTGTGAAATCATAAAATGTCAGATCTAAAGAGCCACTTCTGCAGTTTAAAAGTGCATCTATAATTAACTTGACCTCTCATTTCCAGTAAAAAATAACATTATATTTTGATGTAGTATTTTTTTTTACTACGATACGAAGACATAATATGTTTTTGTTAGTTTCTCGTATTTTGACACCAACTTCCGAAATTAAAGTTACTTTTTATTTTGTAGTGTTTTTATTTATTTGGAAGTCGGTTGTATATTTTTTTCACTGTTTAGTGGTACTCCATACCTAACAAAATCACAGGAAAGCAAAATACGCAATTTCGATCACTGGGACGACTAAAAGCCATCATCCAAGTAAACAAATTCCAGCTATTTCGATTTCAAAACCAGGCTTCCAAACCGATTTTGATAAAATTTAAATGGTATTCCCAATAAAATTTTATCGACAAGTAGGTATATCCTTTCAGATAAAACAAGAATTTTTCAAATCGGTTCATAAATGACGGAGTTATGAGGTAACAAACGTTTTAAGATTGAAACACCGAATGGCGAGTGTCGCCTAAAAAATCTCTCATCAACTTGTTTTCAAATATCTTATCCTCAGATTTTATCTAATTTCTTAAACAATTAAAGAAACAGAACAGGAGGGCAATCGCGCTAATAAAATTCGGCTGGAACGCAACTGAACTGTAGCCATTTCACAACTTTTTTAAACATTCCGTATCGCGCTAAACGTTTGACAGAAACTTGGAACGCAACTGCATCACAACTGTAACGTTACCGCTGTCAAACAAAAAGTTGAAACAGTGCTACTTTTTCTTGACTTTTTTTCAATCGTTCGCGTTGTGTTGTTTGGATTTTGAACGAAAATACGAAAATATGTGTAATATTTTGACAACGCTTACAGGTGAATCGAAACTAGATCATAACCAAAACTGAATTGGAAACGAATTGCAAGCGGACCTTAACTTTTAAAATTAGCGCGATTGGCCCCCAGGATGCGCTCTGCCCGTAGGTACTTGGCTAACCTCCGTTGGGATAGGTTACCGTCAACGAAATTTAATTCGCACAAAGAGGACCCATGAACTGGTGAGGGTCGCACAATCTTCCCTCAGAAATAATTGATTGTGTAACAGTTAACAATATTAAATACTAGCTGACCCACGCAACATCGTCTGCGTCACATTTTCCATTAGTGCTCTCCTCCTTTTATGTCTTAGAGTGATGATGTATAGCCTATAACCTTCCTCGATAAATGGGCTATCTAACGCTGATAGATTTTTTCAAATCGGACCAGTAGTTCCTGAGATTACCCCCTACATACAAACTTACAAAAATGTTAATTCTTTATAATATTAGAATAGATAAGCTTAAACAATATTATTTAAGCATTATTTAGATAATTTAGAGAAGTTTGTTAACTCATTTAAGACCTAAATATTTTGTGTTAATGATGTTATTAATTGTTATCAACAATAACGTTTATAATTGTAGTTTTATGTTGTAATGATAGTAGGTATGCATTTTGTTTTTAGCGGTTTTTTTAATAAATAAATATATACATTTTTTAAGGCTATATATAACATCACGCTAAGATCAATAGGAGCGGAGCAGTAATGAAAAATGTTACGCAGACGACGTTGCATGGGTCGGCTAGTTTTTTATATAGAATTAGCGAAAGCGGTTCAGCTGTTCACTTAGCGAAACACATTCAGTGATTCATTTTTATATTAAAGATAGATAAACACAGGTTCTATTTCACAAATTATTAATATAAAATAACGAGTAAAATAGTAATTTAACTGTGCATTTGTAATGCATTTATTTCACAAGCGGTTGCATTACGGCAGTCGTTATTTCGACTTGATTTATTCATTTAGTTTTCCCAGTACGTGAGAGGTTTTGTATTTAACTAATTATATGGTTGGTACATACACCTGTATTTTACGGTATCTCCTCCGATCGAATCAACATCCCTCAATCAAATTAATAGTTATGTCGCCGAAAAATGGCAGAAATCAAATCACAAATCAAATCTTGTTTAGATTAAATTTTCTCGAAATATTATGAAAAATTTCCCTCTTATTGGATGTTGCGGTGTTAGAGCATTTAATATGAGGCTATTCACACCTACCTGACACCGATTTGAATGGTTATCTTGAAAAAATTAGTTAATATAGACTTTTAGCAATAAGGCCGCCCATTGTGTTACCCTATGTAAAGTTTTCTTCATCTATTTTTTCTGTAAATGAATGGTGTACGTATAAAGTTTATTCAATTCTATTCTAATGACTGAGGCGCCGACAATCGTTGAAAATCTGGGCCCGACAACCGATAAGTTAGAACGGGCAGTTACAGCTTGTTTGTTATTTATGTTTATTTATTTATTATATACTTAATTGTACACCTCATAACAAGTACAGGGCCTTAAGTTGAAGAATTTTTTTTCATTAGGGCATAGAACATGAGTGTTTGAATCATTAGAAAAACTCTAACTACTTACTCACTAAACAACCAATGACGTTATGACGAATAGTATTAATGTACAGATAAACGACCGATAAAAACCCGACCGATAGAAACCAGGCTTTAGTCTTAGCCTATGTGGACTATAAGATAGGCTCAAAGAATCGTTTTAGATTCCAGAATGTCCTTAAGTTTATTATATACTTGAACGACATTCGTATAGAATTATCGACAAAATTAATCATTTGAAACTGCCTACAAAATGAAGAAAACATTTTATTTAACAACACAACGAGATATAGAACATGGAAGTGCCATGCAATGCTTTGTTCGTTGTGTGCGTTGCAATATTCGAGACTTTTAGTCTATCGTGAGTTGACTGAACAACTACTGAACAAATGTTTGAAGTTAAGTAAACTATCGAAACATCGATCGGTGGTGAAGTAAACAAGTCCTGCTCCCCTGACGTCACAATACCATAACGATTCATCATCATCATCATCACATTAGACGAAAGACTGATGGACATGGGCCCCACAAGTGTCGCCACAACAACAATAACAGGGTACTGTTCTTCTCGCATCCAACGACTACCCGCGACCGATGACCTTGTAAGGGCAGGTCATCGATCCACCTAGTAAGGCCAGGTCATCGATTTACTTAGTAAGGCCTCCCGCCTTCCAACGCTGCGTCTTCCAGTACGCGATTGTCACTCCAGAATTTTTTGGCCTCCTCGACTATCCGTGGCGTTTATCAGGATTCTGCTGTATAAGAGGGATAATGCCATACTTCTTGTATAGCTTTATCTCTCTCTCACTGGAATCATGATGATATCAAGTCGTCATAGCAGTTGAGTAGTGACCGCATATCGGCCTAACGTAGGGCGCTTCCCACCGCGACGAGCGACCGCGACCGGCGGCAGTGACGTGCGACCGACTGTAGAACACTTACGGGTCTTGTCGGTCCCGTACACCCGTAAGTATTCTATAGTAATTCATACAAAACAGTGGGTCGCGCTCATTATTGCCGGTCGTGGACGCGCGTCGCGGTTGCCAAGATTAGAATTGTACCTTTAGATGCACCTAAAACCTTAAAAAGGTCTCTGCAGACTGACTTCCTTAAAAAAAGTGCAGACTATATGAGTGTTTGTGGCCCACAGTTACCAAATTTGTTTGAAAGCACAGAGGCCCTGGAATGCATAGGCCATTTGGAGGACAACAGGATTTTAGTAAGAGTACTTTGTTCCGATCCGCCTAGAGTGGAAGAAGTAAATTGATGATTTTCCATCCAACAAAAAAAAAGACTGTTTGTGGAAGCCGTCGAAAGATGATTCATAGATAACTTTTGATAAAGACGAATTTACAATCTAATCATATATCCATACTTAAATGTTTTCTACCCATTCATCAGGAACTGGTCGAAGGCCTCGCGTGCATATAATTTTGTGTGTGATTTATTGAGATTCGCTGTGATTCAGTGTTACACTTCAGTGCACACATAGCCTAATGTTAGACGTATTGTTATTCATGTGAACTTATCACGATAGTTCAGGAAATGGAATTGGTAGTTTTGTCGGGCTGGGTGAAAAATTTAATGGTTAAAGATGTACGCGTCTATAAATAAATTAATAAAAAAACCTGGTTTGAGAGATTTAAAAAGAAAACCTGGAACTCTTGGACCGAAGGGTCCGAGTGCTCTTGCGTTACTTAAAGAACTTGTTGTAACTAAACGCTTTGTTGACACCTCGCGTGCTCCAAAGACTGGCTTTTACGTTAGACAGAGTATACGCATTGTCATACAACGTGGCAATGCCGTCAGTCTTTTGGGCTCATTTGTAATTAAGAGTTTTTTTAATTTCATTTAAATGTAAGTAAGCAGTTTGATTAGTGTTTTAAATCTATATTATATTAATATTATAAAGCAGAAGAGTTTGTTTGTTTGTTTGTTTGGTTGAACGCGCTAATCTCAGGAACTGCTGCTGCTCCGATTTGAAAAATTCTTTCAGGGTTAGATAGCCCATGTAATGAGGAAGGTTATAGGCTATAATATAGCTACGCTTAGACAAATAGGAGCGGAGCAGTAATGGAAAATGTGACGCAGACGAAGTTGCGCGGGTCAGCTAGTATACAATAAAATCACTACGTTAAGAGCGTGTATTCCGTCCACTAGCGCCGCCAATCGTTTTTTATAATTTGTGGTAAATTTAAGACACGTAGATAAAAAACCGCTCTGTAGTGCACTGAAGAAATGTATCTATTATTTTTTGACAGCTATTTTTAAAACATAACTAATGGCTAAATAGCCAAAACGGCAATTATTGCTAAAAGTGGCCACTTTTAGCAAAAATATCGACTTTGGCAACTATTTATGTTCTAAAGTACAAAACATAACTCACAAAACATAATAAATACATTTTTTCAGTGCACTACAGAGCGGTTTTTTATCTACGTGTCTTAAATTTACCACAAATTATAAAAAAACGATTGGCGGCGCTAGTGGACGGAATACACGCTCTTAAGTTCCTCACAAATAGAAGGTTTGTAAAAAAACATTTTTAGGTATTTACCTGCCGTTTATTATTTTATACGTTGAGATTGAGATTTTCGTCTCAAGCTAAAAAACGGTTTAGTGGTTCGGGTTACCGGTTAGGTTAGTGTTTAATTTAGCTCATAAATTATTCTGTTTTATTTTTATTCGGACCAAACTCATTTTAAATTCTTAAAATAGTTTACCTGAAACGCTCTAACATCATCTCATAATGTTCTTATCATCAGGTGTTTCCAAAATTCACAAAAGGATGTAAGGTTATTCACATTTGATCCGTATCTTAAGTTGTTATAAGGTTAAAATTACGATACATTGCGATATATACGGTATAACGCGACATTCATTTTTATTTTTATATTTATTTGTGATGGGTTTGCTCTTGACTCTAGTCTAGGTAAGAAATGATGGAGACAAAGTCTACGATGAAGCGAGCTTATTCAGAAGTAGCCTGTTTACTCTAACTGTGAAAAAAATAGGGTTGTAAGCGTTCGGAAACAGACAGTTGTTTGTGTTTGTAATAAGATAAAAAAACAAATGTAATCTATCTATACTAATATTATAAAGAGGTAACATTTGTTTGTAAGTTTGTATGTAGGGGGTAATCTCAGAAACTTCTAGTCCGATTTGAAAAATTCTTTCAGTATTAGATAGCCCATGTATCGAGGAAGGATATAGGCTACATATCATCACACTGAGACTAAAAGGAGGCGAGCATTAATGGAAAATATGACGCAGACGAAGTTGCGTGGGTCAGCTAGTCCAAAATAAAACTCTTGCGTTACTGGTGATTGACTGAGTTATATAGTGTGACTGACTGACTGATTGACAGACAACGCACGAGTTTAAGGGAGCACTCAGAGCGTAATAAATATAGAACAACAAGCTGACCGGACAAACGTTGTTTTGTCACATAAAAACATATCCTACGACCTATTCTCAGACCTACCAAATATGCACAAAAAAAATCATGAAAATCGTTTGAGAACAAACACCGTAACCCGATATTTTTATATATTAGAAGATGTAATATTAATAATTGTCACAACCGACTTCCAAATAAAAAAAAAACACTACAAAATAAAAAATAACCTTCATTTCGGAAGTCGGTGTTTTTTATAGTTTCTTCGTATTTTGACACTTTATAGTGGTACTCCACACCTAACAACACCACAGAAAAATCGCAGAAAAGCAAAATACGCCACTTCGATTACTTGGATGACAAAAAACCATCATCCAAGTAAACGAATTCCAGCTATTTCGATTTAAAATTCAAACTTCGTAACCGATTTAGTTAAAATTTAAATGGAACCAATCTGCAAGTATATCCCTTCAGATAAAACAAGAATTTTTCAAATCGGTTCATAATTGACGGAGTTATGTGGTAACAAACATATAAAAACATACAACCGAATTGAGAACCTCCTCCTTTTGGGAAGTCGGTTACTTGTTTTTTAATAAAGGCTATTTTTTGTAATAGCTCTGACTTGATGGACATTCACGAATTATATCATCAGCATTTTATTTATCACAATTGGGTATTTGGGGTGAAGATGAGATGTCTATGTCACCGAAAAATGATGACTCCGTCAGATTGTAATAAATCTTGATTAGAAATTCTCGATATATTTTGAAAAAATCGTTTTGTTATGTAATAAATATCCCATCCAAATTTAAAAGTTAAAATACATGCGTGTCTAATTTAGAACGGCGCTTGCTTTTCCGGTGTCATTTACATAGTTCTCGTCATCTAAGTCGAATAAAAAATGTTCTTTCAGTCTGCAACATAGTGTATCTTGCAAAATTTCATCGATGCATTTGTAAAACATTCTGCACCAACAATAGAATTGGCCAAGTTCAAGTGAATCTTACGCAATGTCACGCTCTAAATACTGATGTTTCAGGCACACAAAATAAACATTTGAATAGTCGAGAACCACGAAATGTTATTACTTTTCTCAATCTTTCTTCTCATGGTATCTGTCTATGTTTATGAAACATATTTTTAACCGACTTCCCAAAAAGGAGGAGGTTGTCAATTCGGTTGTATGTTTTTTTTAAATGTTTGTTACCTCATAACTCCGACAGTTATGAACCGATTTGAAAAATTCTTGTTTTATCTAAAAGGATATACTTGCAGATTGGTCCCATTAAAATTTAAAAAAAATCGGTTACGAACTTTGGATTTTAAATCGAAATAGCTGGAATTCGTCTACTTAGATGATAGTTTTATGTCATCCAAGTAATCGAAATTGCGTATTTTGCTTTTCTGCGATTTTGCAGTGGTGTTGTTAGGTGTGGGGTACCACTAAGAAGTGAAAAATAAAAAACTTTTTACAAAAAAAAAATACAACCGACTTCAAAAAAAAAAACACTTCAAAGTAAAAAATAACTTTAATTTCGGAAGTCGGTGTCAAAATACGAAGAAACTAACAAAAACATCGACTTCCGAAATTAAAGTTATTTTTTATTTTGTAGTGTTTTTTGTAAAAAGTTTTTTTTTATTAAAAAATAACGGTTGTGTTGGCAATCCATATAACATTTTTAATTCTGTCGTTACTGAGTTACTGACAGACAACGAACAGGCGAAACTACTGGTCGTAGAAAAATAAAATTTGGCATACATGTAGGTTCATTGAGGATTTTCTATTGATTTTGATATGGCATAACTATGCATACCTACATATCCCAAAAATTGCAATGTTTTTTTTGGGATAGCGAAAACAGCTTTAATGGTGACCAATAGAATAAATATCATAAACATTTAAAATCTATGCTCAATTTTACCATGTCGTTTTGGGATAGCGTTAAGACACAGAAATCAATTGTATTATATTGTATTGTTTTTAATAGCTATGCTCAATTGAATCATTATAATATGTAATAAGCTACTCAAAGAAGAGTAAATCACTAGGCCATTAAAAAAATAACGAATTTTAAAGTTACGCCACATCGAGAGCATAACATAATTAATATTAATATATATTTTGACAGCCTTCCACAGTTAACCTGCTAGTCTATTCTGTAAATAACCATTTCGATATCGACTTCACCTGAGTGACTAAGCTTACAAAGTGAACTTTATTTCACACATCATAAGGTCTTATATTTATACGAATTTGAAACTCACCTCGGATTCCGCTGTCGAGACACGAAAATGTTGTTACAGAATAGCACTGCTGAGCATAAGGGTGTCTGTCCATTACAGCGAAGCGAGGCAGCGGAGCGGAGAAACGGTGAACCAATAGAATTGCATTTAAAAGCCGCACCACCGAAACTTTGACTGACATGGTTAATATTTTTCCGCTATTTCACCCTAATAAGTTACAAGTACGTATAAGGTACATTTCTTCATACGTGTGGATCTTGAGCTTCATATTATAAATTACAAAAGAAGTTTTGTAACGTGACCTTCACGATGACTGGACCGGTCTGCCTCGAGTGGCCCTATGTCAGTGGTCAGTGTCAATGGGCCTTAGAACCCGTATATGAACGCATAAATTTTCGAGTGTTTTTTAAAGGCAAGGCTCTTGGAATATTTTTTTGTTTTTCCTTTTTGTTGAGATAAGGAGCTTGGGCTTGTTAATGTCGCCTGACACCAACTTGCTATAAATAATGAATTCGTGAGGGTGGTTTTTTTTTGCAATTTTGGAAGTGTGTGGAAGTGGCGACGTTCAAAGTTTTGTTTTAACAAAAAGGCTTTTAAAGTAAGTGATTGAGTTGCGTATCATTACCACAAGTCTACGCGTATGTGATCCACTTGAGCTTACCAGCTGTAATAATATGGTTTTCTGAAATACCATAACTTGATAACATGGTTTCATCCATATGGAAACACAGACTTCGGCTGGGAATTCTACTCCTTAGTCGACTCACAATGCCCAAAAAAACTTGGGCTTCCTTAATGTATAAGCAACAATGCGTTTTTTTTGCAATTTCAAAAATACTAGAAGGCTAAAGTTGGGTACGGACTGGACTTACAGGATTTAGTGATTCTTCACTTTCTTTTCTTGTTCTGCCTTTTAACTCATTTAAAGCTTAGTTAAATCTAACCTCTGTTCGCAGGCATACCTACTATTCTATTCATGTTTATTTAGACGATAAGAATAGCAGGTCGCTGTGTTGAGCGCAAGACAATGTCCTATTATCATGTTCTTTGTCTATAAGTAATAAGCTTATGGCAGGTCATATGTGTTCATTTAAAATTGTTTCTTTTTTATCTTTTTAATCTGACAATGTAGGTCAATCTCTCTCTTTTATTTATATACTTAATCTACATACGTCAATACTTGCTTGAGTGTGTATTTTGTTTTAGAGTATCATTGTGTGATAGCAAATATGTGAAAAATATGTTTTTTGTGCGTATAAATTACTTTGCATATTATATAAATTCAAGTTTTTAAAACATGGACACATGTGTTGCTCGGGAGTTTGTTGGCCACTTCTTCTCCACAGCCAAAAGACTAGGAAGTGGTGACGGGCGGGCGTTTTGGGGGACTGTCTTTTGTAAAACTTGACGTTCGAAAAGTGCTGGCTCTCGGACTAATTTGAATAAATAAGTTTCAAATTTTGACCGTAACATGTTACAAAGCGAGCATTCGTGCAGTCAGTACGTGTAAACCAGCACGAACATGCGCATGTTACTCGGTTTTTATTACACGGCGTATTGTTACATGCTCGCTGCAAATGTTACATTACGGCGTGAAATATCGGTCAGTTAAAATTCTAGAGGTCTAAAGCTCAGCTTTAGACTTCTAGAATTTTAAAATTAAAAAAAAAAAACGCATTGTTGATGCCTACCATAGGGAAACCCAAGTTTTTATGGGCATTGTGAGTCGATTAAGGAGTATAATTCCCAGCCATAGTCTGGGAAATGTCCACTTTTATGCGTTCATTTTTAGGGTTCTGTACGTCAAGAGGAGAAAACGGATCCCTTATACGATCATATTGCTGTCCGTCCATCTGTCTGCCAAGACCCTTTATCTTGGAAAGGTATGGAGTCAGCGAGTGAAATTAAAACCATACATTCAAATCTACAGTCCCTTGAAGCTGTGAAAAATCAAACTTCTAAGTTAACGTAAAAAATACGGTCTTTATGCCGCAAAAAAAGTATATATTTCGACATTCTCAAGGTCCAACTTGCACTTGACCGGTTATTTTCAAGAGATCTAAAAATAGTTCTACTATTAATTGCTCTAAAAGTATTCGCGTATTTTGCAATCAACTGCAGCGTGCACAATATCTTGCAACAAGTCCGTCTGAATCACTTGGTTGGTTATTTATTATGTTAGTTGCTGTGCAAGTCTGGTCTAGAGTGCCTAGAGTTATATAGATGTATTGTATATTTTGTTTAGTAATAAGTATCTTCAGTATCTTCAGAATTTCGGTTACGGTTTCTTGTTTTTGTTATGTGGTGAAAGGATTTAGTTAGCTAGACTGCGTAACCAAGTTGCTGGATAGCCGCCGCCACCAGCCGTCTGGAATTGCAGTACCATTTTATATTAACACCACTTGGAGAAGCACCTTTCATGCACCGTTATGATTAAGAGCGGATATCACCAATGAAACTAATCACGATCAAGTTGCGTTAAAGAGTTTTCAGTGTCAATATTAATCCATCTACACCACTATTTTTTTATTAGTACAAAAAAAATGGGGCTGTTTCCGTACCCGTTACTGATCATAATTTTGCAGTCAAAAGTAAAAATAAACGAAATCCCAAAATTGTTTATTTTGATTTATTTTTACTTGAGTGTCTTAATTGTTTTCTCAAAAATTACTACATTGTAAAAAGTTGATAATTTTGTTGGTCCTAAGCCCAATTAAAATACGAAGGAAAGTTTGAATTGCTTATTTTTTCGTTTACCATAAATTGAGTGACATTTTGGGATGTAAACAAACGTTAGTAACTTTGCTGTTTTTCAATATTATTTATTGAGACTTTACATATATAAAAGCAAGACCTTTTCTAATAAGCCCTTTAAGTATTTGTACTAATTAAAAATTAGTGGTGTATACTAATCTATACTTCTATACTAATATTATAGAGAGGTAACATTGGTTTGTAAGTTTGTATGTAGGGGGTAATCTCAGGAACTACTGGTGCGATTTGAAAAATTCTTTCAGTATTAGATAGCCCATGTATCGAGGAAGGATACAGGCTACATATCATTACGCTAAGACTAAAAGGAGCCGAGCATTAATGGAAAATGTGACGCAGACGAAGTTGCGAGGGTCAGCTAGTAGAAAATAATGACACTGGCAAATGTAAATGTGGTTCGTATGTTGATCGCGTTCAGTTTCAGATTGATGAAATTCGCCCTAAGTTAGTTTTAAATCTTAATGGAGATTAGCCAAGCTTAGAGAAGATATTAAACGGCAATGATGTGTGAGCAAATACTTTTGCACTCGATGTTCCTTTTGCTTTCTTAATGCGATGGGACAACAATTCTCTGCGAACTGAGAATCTGAGAATTATCAGATGCAGGACCAATGTTTTTGCTAAAAATCTCCGCTCTTCATCGGTCACTGAGACGTGGAGAGAAGTGGAGAAATATTAACCAATGGATTTTATGCAATTACATTGGTTAATATTTCTCCGCACTTCTCCTCTTCGCTCCAGTGGGCAGTCAGCCTTACACGTGCTTCTCGAAGCAAGAAGATGATATAACACCAACTTCCGAACTCCGGTCTGCTAATTCGAAAATTTCAACGGAAACCCCGAATAAGGCGTACGAATTATAAAAAATAAGAACAAAAAAAAATTTGACAGCCAAATCCAGAAACAGATCTAAATAATTATCAATTCAACATATTTATTATGTAGGTACATATTTCTTCCTAATTTAAACTTGACAATACAAAATTAAAGGATGTTTTCTTGTGTTTGACAGATTTTTTCCCTCATGTAGTTTTTGTTGGAATCATTGTTTCAATTGTACAGGTTAAGTCACACATAATTTAAACCATTCCAAAGATTAATTTAAATATTTATTGTTGTCTTGAGAAACGGTACCTTCAATCTAGAACAGTCAATGGGAATTTGACCCAGACGTATTTTATTAAGACTTCCCAGACGTTTTTTGTTCATTTTATAAATAAACGAATAGAACTGGCTTTGTTTTTTTTTTTTAATACCTAACGGCTAATTTTAAATTCATCTCTGGAACCAGTTGTAAAGTTTTTTTGAAAGACGAGTAATTACGATTATAATAATAGGCTTTATTTTAATTTAGAAGTATTCATCAGCTTCGTTTGTTTTTCTTATTATTTCGATAGTTTTATTAAAAAAAGTTTTAACTAGTGGTGCTATTGAATTATACGTACCTAAGTACTAGATTTTTTTAGATTTGAAATTAATACATGTTTCTGCTTGTTTAAACACAGTGTAATTGTGACCCAGTTAATGGGCTGTGGAGGTCTGGTAGGCAGCCGATCCACGTAAAACACAGGTATTCAGCTGAATTCGGTTTGACTGGAAGCCGACCCCAATATAGTTGGGAAAAGGCTAGGCAGATAATAAAAAGGGTGCGAAGCTAATCAACTAGGCTCAACCAATATCGCAATCACCAAGGGCCTATCCCTGAAAATCTCCAACGAAATCACAATGCGTTAAAAAGAGCGTGCATTACTGACCATTGTGCAATAGGATCGCACAGTGGCTGCACACGCAACTAGCCGGATATTGCAACCGGCACATTCAAGGATACAGGCGAAAACCGAGTGAGTTCCGACTGTCGGAAGCCTAGTGTTAGGGATAGTCAGGCGGATTGGTGCGGTAATAAGCGTAATAAAGGTGAGTACCTGAGCGCCAATTCCACAAATTTTTTAACAACTTTCGCATTCGCATGTCAATCGCAAACTGTCAAAAAAGCTTTAATTTTCATTCATTTTTGACAGTTTACGATTGAGAGGCGAATGCGAAGCGAATGTGAAAATTAGTAGAATTGGCCCTCAGAACAGAGATGTGGCGTTTGGTTAATTCTAATTTTTTTAAATAATGTTTGATTGAACTTGTTTGACTTTTTGAAAAAGAGGTTGATATATTTTCGTTTCATTTTATTTTCGTGAAATAAAAATCTGTGTCGCTTTTGTCATCTATCTATATACATAATATATTATAAATGAATCCCTATTTCCCTAGGGCATCGCATTCTTTTTTGCTTGTGTCTGTCAGGAGAAGGTTCTTGCAAGAAAGTTGACGAGAGCGAAGCCGCGGGGGATAGTTAGTAGTTAACATTTTTTTTTTTGATAGGCCCCCGTTTGACCACTATCTCACCTGATAGTAAGCAATGATGCGGTCTAAGATGTAGCACGCTTGCCTAGAAGTAAGCTTTTATACTTGACTAAAAGATTCGGTCTATAATAAATAACTTTGCATATTTTTCGTAGACTAAATTAAATTTAAATTGTGATAAATGCATTTCCGAAGCAGTGGGTAAAATTAAATATATATTGCCAGCAACGTAACGATTTACGCGTCATACATATGTTTAATTTAAATCGTTTTTTAAATGCTTATTTATTTTTTATGTGAATCATCTATTGGCGTTCCTTGGCAGTAAAACCAACACGTATTGAGTGAAATACGAGTTGCGGGACTAATCCAAAGGAAACCGCGGCTCCGAAAAACAAAGGGCAATGAAGGAACATGGATGGGTTTTAGTCACTAAAAGTCTGACACTCCCTTGCGCTCCGCCCAGAGCGGGAGAAGTCATTTGATGATTTCCCATCCGAAAAAAAAAAAACAAAAAGGGCCGTTTTGAAATTTCTTTCAAAAGGCTGTGAGCACAAGGGCCTCACGGCTCTAAGGTTACTATTTACGCCGCTTGAGGCTTTTTTTGCAGCGCCAGCACAACACGATGAACTAGGAAGATGGGTTGGCGCAAGAGTATCGATACAGGTTGCGTCCCACACAGGCCTACCGATCTTCCATGTTTCATCTTTGATGTACAATAAAGTATATAATACGTAAATATAAACATAATACAGCCCTATACACTCACATGTACGTATTTTAGTTTCAACTATCAAGTACAGCGGATTCAGGAACCCGGCATTGGCTGTAGATGTTCCGCAAAGGATGTAGGAAGCCAATTACTGAATATTGACCAACTTCACGTCCAACGATGAATCAATGTTATTGTTGTTATGGTAATCTGTTTAATTAAGCACCAATTATTTAAATATTATACTAGAACTCGCTCTTGTCCGCGACTTCGTGCGCGCATATCTTGTTTTTTCTGTTGCCGTAGTAATTTTTAGGAATCCACTCTAAGAGCGGATTTTACTAATAAAACTGAACGCGATTAAACTGCGTTCAAAAGATGACATTGTCAATAATCCATAGAAAATAATGATACTGACAGGCCTTAAACGTGGTTCATAGTTTAATCGCGTTCAGTTTCACATTGATGAAATCTGCCCTAAGTGTTCCCCTGAATTCTCCAAGGAACCTACATGCCAAATTTCCGCTTTACTTTTTTCACTTAGTTACGTTTTAATTCCTATTCTCAAGCAAAAAAAAAAAATCATCTCATTTATATCGTTTCAAGATTTAGTTCTAATATTCCCCAATTATAACTTAATTGGGGAATATTAGAACTAAATCTTGAAACGAAATAAATGAGATGTTTTTTTTTTTTTTTTTGACTCATTAACTTAACTAGCTGACCCGTGCAACGTCATCTGCGTAACATTTTACATTACTGCTCCGCTCTTATTGGTCTTAGCGTGATGATATATAGCTTATAGCCTTCCTCGATAAATGGGCTATCTAACGCTGAAAGAATTTTTCAAATCGGATCAGTAGTTCATGAGATTAGCGCGTTCAACCAAACAAACTCTTCTGCTTTATAATATTCACATCATCTGCCTAGCCTTTTTCCCACTTGACTTTTGAATTTGAATTTTGAATTTTGAAAAAAAGAATTAGCGAAATCGGTTTAGCTGTTCCCGAGGTTTGCGCTTAGCAACACATTCAGCGATTAATTTTTATATTATAGAAGATTATAAAACTGTTTTTTTTTTTTTGTTTTATGTAGTTCTTAATCTAGTTTACATAAATGAAAGCCAAATGCTAATCGAACTCTATTTTTAAACAAACTCGAAAATAATTAAGTGGATTTCGATACCACTTTTAATTTACATGAATTATTTAATATACACTTATTACAAATTTTAAGGTTTTATTCTGGCTATAATGTCGAAATAATATTGCAATAATCATTCACCTTGCCAATCTATTTGAATCAGCATTAGGAGTAAATTATTACTGCAACACTAATTTGCTTTACTTTATTGAAACAAAAACTACTGCCTACATTTAATTTTCATTTGCTGGTTTACTTGAAGAAATTCCTTTAGAAATAAGCGGTAGATACCTTTGTACTGATAAAATTATAATGTTATGTCTGTAGTGTTTCTCTTTGCGTACATAAATTGTAGTATCTATTTAAACGTCTACTGTGGTAGGTGAACAACAAATAAGTACCTACAACTCGGCCAAGCTAAGTTTGCACCTCGCGTCGATTACGTCATACTGCCGCTTAGGTACGATCTGCAAAAAATGATTTGCTCACCTTAAAAATTAAAAAAATGTTTGTTAGATTTTACTTTGCATTTATTGTTTTTAACATTCTATTATAAATAGGTACATTAAAATATATTCCGCATTCCAGCGAGATGCAAACTTAGCTTGGTCGAGTTGTAAATACTTTTTAATACCGAAACCATTTTCGTAATTTTAGGTTCGTTTATTGTTCAGTTTTATTTTAGTCTCATATGCGTGTCAAATCCTTATTATGTCTCATCGTAAATTATTATCACAAATTAAGTGTGTTTATATAAAACAATTTATTATTAAAGCAATTTATACCTCACAGAAAAAAGAGTGGCACCGCCAAACAATAGATAAAGCCATGTCATATTTATTATAATAATTTTAATTATTAACGCAGTTGTTTTTATTAAAAGGCACAGTTCAAAATTATGTCTACCTACTTGTCAGTCAATTTTTTATTTGAAAGTCTATTTGAGCAGTAGTTTCCATTTTACGTCATTATTTTTTTGTCATTTGACATGTTGATTCTTGTACATACTAACCCTTTTAAATAAAAACTTGACGTTTATTTGACATTATGTGAATAATCACTTAAATTAACAATACAGTATGTAGGACATGTAGGTTTAGCATTATATTTTATTTAGGAATCTAAACTAAAAAAGGAAAACTTGGGATTAGAGATGCCGATGCATTCCACCAGCTTCTACGACAAATCTTTTACGGTTCAAGCGGTGCGGCTGTTTTTACTTGGGTTCTATGCTTTTTGTTTTATAATGTAATTGTATTTATTTATCTATCATGTATTTATTCATGTTTTTTTTTTTTTTTTGTTGGTTTATAAATCGTACACCTAAGACTACTTACAGTACTGTATTTTCTTTCTCTTTAAAATCCATCCAAAGGTAGTCTTGAAAAGATCGCTTTTAGCGATAAGGCCGCCCATTGTGTCACCCTATGTTATGTTTTCTTCATCTATTTTTTCTGTTACTTATAAGATGTACATTATAAAGAGTAATCTAATCTAAGTTTAATTTATATTAAATTTAACATTATATAAGTACCTAATTCAAACTAAACTTTCATTTTTATCTTTAAAGTTTTGCCACATCACAGGAATATACAGGGTTCTTTTAAACTATACATGATTATAAAAAAAAAACTTTGAAACCAACCCTGAAAGCTCGAAAGAAATATAAGCTGTTTCATACTTAATGCAATATTTAGCCAATGAAAGTATATGAAAACACTGACATATTTTCTTATAATATGGTAGTTTGTGAAGTCTTTACCGCTTATAATTCCAGTCCTGGAAATACTTCGACATGTTTCTAGTCTCTTTGAACTAGTGTTTCTTTACCACTCAGCAGCGGCTGCGAATTTCCACTTCTTTGCGTATGCCTATGTGTTAATCCAAATTATGAGCTAGATATGAGTGCAAATTTGAGTCGAAACTCGTTGAGCCGTTTTTAAGATTACCACGCACAGAAAGTTACAGATTTATTAACAAAAAAATTGTAAATATGTAAAAATAAATATAATAGATAGATATAGACAAATTACTTACACGCGCAAATCGCGAATTATCGATAATCTCAAATCTATCATATCATGCTAGACTTAACAGAGCGAAAACAAGACAACAACGCAATAAGCTTACTAACGACAAATAAATTTCCATGCACAGGGGAAACCCCATCAAAACAGATAAATTATAATCGTTGCATGACCTGCAGAAGGGTAATTTGATATTAGTTCGTCATGATGGCAAAAAGTGGGAATATGTTGCAGAGCTACGTCATCGGAATAATTTAGTTGTTAGATTAAATTGCAGTGACTTTTAGTAATTTAAATATGTATAAAGAAAAAAACTTTATACTTTTCACAGACGGAGAACATATTCTAATATCTATACTAATATTATAAAGCAGAAGAGTTTGTTTGTTTGTTTCTTTGTTTGGTTGAACGCGCTAATCTCAGGAACTACTGGTCCGATTTGAAAAATTCTTTTAGTGATAGATAGCCCACTTATCGAGGAAGGTTATAGGCCTATATCATCACGCTAAGACCAATAGGAGCGGAGCAGTACTTAATATACATACATTTTTGACAATCTCATTGACATTGCTGATAAATGACTTCGTTTCACGGAATGTTTACAGAATAGCCCACCTACCACCCAACTCTTTATTTTATTGAACAACATCTCTAACAATAACAATTATTTACTCAATTTTAATAACCAACACACTACCCAAGATTTAATAACACAAAACTACACACACCAATTAAATTCCACAAATTTTTCTTTCATAATAATTGACGTGGAGAATCAATTGGCTAAACGGCACTCAGAAATGAATTCTACGGTTCTATTTTTAGTATTCACATGTGTAAATTTTTTAGCATAAAAACGTTAGAATTAATAGACTGTGTGCAATCAAATTTATGCAATGTCTTGTAGTGTATGAAGACGAGAAGGTAAAGCCAACTCGGAGCACTGGTTTATAAAATGAGTTAAGTTCGCCTTGAGGTATGTAGAATAAATATTTAGAATTGGCACTATCAAATTTATTCGTGGGTTGCGTTGTTTTTGCATAATTTGCGAGTACGTGTACTTTGGTTAACTAAACTTTAGACTACCTTGATATAAGTCTAAAGTACAACGAGGAAAAAATGCAGTTAATAAAAATGCCTGAAGCAACTAACATTTAGTGAGTGCAATTTAGGTGCTCGTTCTCTTTTCATCATATCAGCCAATAGGGAATATGCACGCGATTTTTATACAACTAATAATTATTGATAAAACGAATTACTTATAAGCTCCAGTAAACACTCTAGAAAATATTTTTTAAATATCTTCATCAGCGATGAAGTTATAACGCTTCAAAGATTACTTTTAGAACGAGAAGTCCGACATGGAATTTGACGTCACATTACGTGACGTCTATACATCTGCCATAGAAAACAGCGTTTTCGCGAGAGGGACAGATATATTTGTTTAAAATAATTATATCTCGTTTGTTTTCGAGCAATTTTGATTCTATTTCTACTGTTAGTAATATATTTTTAGATAAAGTGTTTAGATAATAAATATTTTTTTTATGCATATTCCCTATTGCCCTCCACTGCTGAATGTAAGCCCAAAGAACGCCTAAAATTACGGTCTTGTGCAGTCCGTATCCATTCGCCTTCATCCACCTTCTCTTAAAGCATTCGTTTCCAGAGACTTGGTATTCTGCTAGCGTTGCGGAATTTGTTCGAAAGAGTCACCGCGGCCCTGGAACGCATAGGGTTTCAGGAGGTTCACGGATGGGTTTTAGTCAGTAAGAGTCACTCTTTTCGCTCCAACTAGAGTAGAAAGAGTCATTTGGTGATTTCACAGCCCTAAAAAATGATTGAGTATTTTTCCTCTTGGTATTTTTTGTAAAAATGTTATAAAAACTGAAAAACTGACATATTATCTGACCTAGACTAGACTAGAGTCAAGAGTTTAAAGTAAAAAATAGTGTAATTTTATGAATTTAATAATTCGTTTTGTTGGTTAGTTGTTTTTAATTGGAAGCAACAATAGAATTTGTCTAAAATATTATAATATTAGGTATTGTTGATTTCATGATGCTCATGGAAAATTTACTATAGATATGCACAAAAAATGTTCCTAACATAATGGTTGTTGTTCAATTATGTAATTCCCCCATACAGTTATATTTTCACACTTCCTGACATATTTTTTTCCTCCCTTAGAATAATATGTTGGATTTCCATTTATGTTAATTATGACCCTAACATAAGGTCAATGAGGAAGTATCATTAACGATTTTTTTTTGGTTGAAGTTTTACTATTATATAATGTTTAGTATAAAATGTGTAACAAATGACAAAATGATAGCTCAGATTAACTTATACTGTTTGTCTTTAAATTATATATAACTTATATTTATGTTTATAAAAGGAAAACTGAGAGACTGACATAACCATGTACAACGAAACTACACAAGAACGTGAGATTTTGCACAAAACTTCCTAAAATGATTTACGTGCACCTCGAAAGGATTTCTGGAAATTCAACATTTAAGAGGGGTCAAATGGGGGAAAGTTAAAACTAAATTTTTATTAAAATTTTAATACTAAACCTGCCCAGACGCAGTCGGGCGAAGTTCTACTCTTTCTATTTAATTACGATAATTCATAGTATGTTAGGAATATTTTAAAAATAGTTAAGTTAAAAATTAACTTATTTACTTATTATCATATTTTATCTCTCTGTTTATAACATTTTTCACACTAAAGCGACTGCAAGGCATTATAATAATGACCAATGACATTGTTTACATTGACAATCTGACCATCTATCTTAGTTATTTCTGCATTTATGGTATGGGATATCTATACTAATATTATAAAGCAGAAGAGTTTGTTTGTTTGTTTGTTTGGTTGAACGCGCTAATCTCAGGAACTACTGGTCCGATTTGAAAAATTCTTTCAATGATAGATAGCTCATTTATCGAGGAGGGCTATAGACTATATAATATATCTATCATCACGCTAAGACCAATAGGAGCGGAGCAGTACTGAAAAATGTTACGCAAACGACGTCGCACGGGTCAGCTAGTTAAAAATAAAACTTACTAGCTATTGCCCGCGACTTCGTACGCGCATATATCGTTTTTTTTTCAGTTCCCGAAGGAATTTCGGGAAATCCTCTCTTAGTGACTTCCTAAGGAACCTACACGCCAAATTTCAGCTTGCTACAACTAGTAGTTTCGGCTGTGTGTTGTCTGTCAGTCATTCAGTAACGGAAGAATCTATACTAATGTTATAAAGCCGAAGAGTTTGTTTGTTTAGTTGAACGCGCTAATCTCAGGAACTACTCCCGTCCGATTTGAAAAATTCTTTCAGTGTTAGATAGACCATTTATCAAGGAAGGTTATAGGCTATATATCATCACGCATATACTCAAATCGGACCAGTAGTTCCTGAGATTACCCCCTACATACAAACTTACAAACAAATGTTATTCTTTATAATATTAGTATAGACTGACCTGAAATTCCTAATGAACCCCTAAGACGACCCACTGACCAAAAGCCTAAATTCCTGAAAAACCTGAAAATAATGACTCTGAAATTCCTTTGGGACGGGCAAAACGGGATATGCTCGTACCAAATCACGGGCAAAAGCTATTTTAATTACAAGAGTAAAATAACTAGAACAAAATAAATTCTTATATTTTCGTATGTAATCGATTTATTAAGTAGCGTGTTACTAACTCGTAAAATTTTACTGGCGAATTATGTTGCAGTTTTGTCGTTGATGTCTTTTACTCGTAGCTAAACTGTTGGTCGAAATACTTAATTTTGCATTGAATAGATTGGCGTAACAACATTTCTGTAATGGTTTATAATGTACAGTCTTGGATCACGAATGTACACCGACATAATGTTATTTAACAGGATGTAATAATCTTATAATTTTTTTTGGAGGTTTTAATGTGTTTGACGTTGGAATTATTGAAGATTTTTGACGTTTTGTTAAGATAGATAGGATTTTCATGCTAAAATTATTAAAATGTATTAATTTTGTAAATTGATAAAAGATTATAGTTACATTTTTACGTTGGATTCCGGCCTTATCTAGTTTTAAATGACCAAAAAATATTGTCGTGTAAAAGAGTTTATCATAAAAAATATATTTTTTTTTATAATAAAAAATGTACTATGTTTTTATAATGATAAAAAAACTTTTATCCATAAAACACTAGATACTAAGTCAAATAAAATAGCTACATACCAATAACACTTCGCAGTCATAATCACTCACTAATCTCTTGCCAATTTACTCATAGCACAAATCAGAAGAGCACTTCACTGTAAACCACTATAAAGTATGAAACATTCTGAAGTCTCATAAAAGGCTTGCTACGAACTAAAAATTGTACTACGTCGTATATTTATATTTATTCAAATAGCTGCCCAGCTCTGTGTGACGACGGCCTATTACTACTTGACATAGATCACTGAATGGACAGAAGCGGCATCCCAGTAATGACATCTAGAGAGGGGGAAACCTTGACGTTTCTAGAAAAAATATGTTTTCTACTACGTAATTATTCCAAGGTGGATGTGCATCCTTGTTCAAGAATTATGTTGGTTAAATTGTGTTTTTAGTTCAATCATATTCTAATTATCGAATTTTCATAAGATATTCCGTATCATAATTTTACTGTTGTTGTGAAATTGTGAATGGTTTTGTCATATTTTTTCGTGCTATAGTCTTACGCTGTCGGGACTAACGCGGCGAAGCTACATAAGATTGTGTTCATGCGGCAGCCCCATCTATGAATTAAAGCGAATTAGCCTATTTTATATACCACATTATTTAGTCTGTGATAAATGTATTACTTAATCTTTCTGTTTACAAAATTACACCCTCAAAATGTTCTGTGTCTGATGTATCTTTTCATTTATTTTACTTACTGAAACTGAATTGTTTAGTTTAATTATTTGTGAAACACACATTACTAAAAAGACAAAAAAAGTGCAAAATGGTGCTTTCTAAAACAACATTTGCGGTTGTGTTTGTTTGCCCGAAGCATTAAAAATACAACAACGGTGCTTCTACTATATTCTTTGCTCTGCGATGTCTCTTCTCATAATTATATTTTGTTATTATACGTCTATCTTGACGTAAACAGCGTCTTTTTAGTAAATAGTAAACTGACTTCGCATCAAGGGTCGGTAAAAAGTTGGTATTTTCTATGACGATTGTGGTAGGTTTTTTAGAGGGCTCGAATTTGTGTTGTTGGGGCCTTTATTTGGGGTTAACCCCATGATTTTTTATTTTTATTTTACTAACTATAAGTTAACTAAAAAAAATACCCGCCGAATTGAGAACCTCCTCCTTTTTTGGAAGTCGGTTAAAAAAACATGTAGAGCTAATATTTAATATAGTATGTTTGAATAGAACACAGTATTAAGCATTAAGCTATGACCCCTCTTCCAACATCCACCTTTAAAAATCTTTTTTTATGTTAATTTCAATGTTTTTCAACTGAATCTTTTTTATGAACTTTTCCGTGACGAAAATCAGGAAAACAAAATTGAATTAAACAAATAATTATACTGCAAATATATTGGGTTTGCTAGACTGCTGCTTATACTAATTCCTAGTTGTTAATGTTTCTCAGATTCGGTTTTCAAATAAATAATTAATTAGAGGGTCAAACTAAATTACGAGTACGCTACCTCTAGTCTCCACAAGTGAAGAATTATAAAAAAGTACGTCTGACGCTCTCCGGTTTGTCAGCCCCTCTATCAACTTTGTTAACTGGCAAAACCGCTCGCAATCACTACACGAGCAAAAAAAACTATTTTGTTTTGTTTCTTATAAAGTTAAATAACCACAAAATTACTTACAAAGTAGGTATTTTAAGTCACTGCAACACTAAACTAGATACAACCATGACGCATTTCATATTATAAAGATCTTAATTATTATGTCTTATAATTACAGCTTTGATTACACTACATTGAGTGGTTTCTGTGTCATATAATGGACATTTATGTTTTGTTTTTATACACTGAGTGTCTAATGGCTTTAAATTGAACTTAGATATGAGCATGATTGTAAGGAAAAACCAGTCAACTAAATTGATTTACGACTAAAATGGTCTAGAATGTCCACCAATTTCGACTCATAATCAGCAATCTTGCTATTTACCAGAGTCTGTGTTTTCCGATAGGTTTTTTTTTTTTTTTTTTTTTTTAAAACGGGGAAACTCTTGGCCCAAATCTCACCTGATGGAAAGTGATGATTGGGCCGAAGATGGAAGCGAGTTTCACCCGGAATCCTCGAACATAGAGGAACTGGCTATCATACCTCTAATTGCCGGAACACAACAATGCTGTTAACATTGTTGTTATGGCGACAGACTTAGACATGATGGTGGTAGCTTGCCAGGCGGACTGAGAAGTCCTACCACCAACCAAACCGAGCAAAAAATTTGCCCCCGCTGGGAATCGAACCCGGGACCTCTGGGTCTGAATCGGGTGGTATAACCACTAGAGCACAGAGGCGGTTAGTGTCACCTGTTTAGCACCACCCGGGGACCACGTGTAGGGATTCGCTGAAGGGTTTTCTCCTACGGACGCGGGTGACTCGGCCCCCAAAAAAGCTAGCTAAACCTGGAGATATTTTAGTAAAGAGTGAATAAGTTAATTCTAGGTAAGGGTTCTCTATTCAAATGCGAGTTAACACTACAACTAAATTGAAGTAATTTTCGCTACAAAATAATACATTCGGTTTCGAAAAAAATCGCGTTAACCATGGAAAAGTTTAAATAATTAATTACAAGTACATTGAAGTTAGGAAAATTATGGAATTATGGAATCATCTTCTTGAAGATGATTGCGTTCCATAATTAATTCATCATAAATAATTTCTTTTGAAATAAGAATAAGCAGCCGGTTGATTCTGTAAACCTTTCATCGTGAAAACTCAAAGGGCCAATTATAATATTTTTTTTTAATAACGTTTGCATTCGCATGTCAGTTGCAAACTTTTTGAAAAAAAAAACCTAAATGTTCATACATTGTTGACAGATTGAGATGCGAATGCGAACGTCATAAAAAAATATTAGATAAATTATAAAAACACTAGCTGTCCCCCGCGGCTTCGCTCCCTTCAACTGGTTCCAGTCCCTTCATACCCATTTTTTTGGAAAATTACAATGTGACATTGATTATATATATATTGATAAGCCTAAACTTAGAAATTTTTACTGCTGGTCGATTGTAAAAATATGTCCAAGTGAAAATGATGTCAGTCCAAGTCATCAAGATGGAATGACAGCTCACTTTGTAATCACTTCACTCAATCCTTCACTTCGACATGTTTTTTTACTTTTGATTTACCACTATCTCACCTGATGGTAAGCGATGATGCGGTCTAAGATGGAACACGCTTTCCTAGAAGTAACCGATTCACTCTTGACTTAAAAAAATCCAGTTTGTAGCAGGGAATTCCAGTCCTTTGTTGTATGCATTATGAATGTGTTCCCAAAACGTTTTGTGCGTGTGGGTGGGATGTCTACCATGTACCGGTGGCGCATCGCCGTTCGTCTTGTGGTCCGATGATGGAACGGGCTTGGCGGAATTAAATTATGCAATTCCTTCGAACATGTTTACAGAATTTTGTACTACAGTCGTACAACTGTATTTGTGTTTTTTTGTAACTTTATACTTAAGTGTATTGAGTAAGCATTTTACATATTATGTCAATAAATAATAAGCAAATCGGTAGATAAGATGATTTTATCGCTTTTATGCCATTTATTTTTGTGGTTAGACTAAATCATCTCGTATTAAATACTCAGTTTTAATAACATACCTATTCAAATTATTCGTCTTAATCTCGTTGTTAATAACCGATTAAATACAGATTGATTTCAATAACTGCATTTATGAATTTTATTAGTATTATTGTGTTCATTAATTTAACTGAAATTGTATGTAGTTAATTAATGAACTCAGTTTTTATGGCTCAAGTTAACACGCATATATTTGGATGCATGCAAAGTTTATTTAAACTAAGAGGTTTTTTTTTTTAATTGGTTATTTAACATAGGACTGATTTTTCAATAGTCAGAGAATTTTTATTGGAAGAAATAAATAACTCATTTTGACATGTTTACATACAAAAGCTGTCAAGCGGCCGTTTTACTCTTCGGATAAAAGTTATTGGACTATTGAAAAATCATCACATAGACAAAAATTGGCAAACCGTCATTTTTATTCGACAGGGTAAAGAAATCTGACCACTGAAAATACAGCATTTAACATTTATGGCGGTGGGGTGGCGGAGTGGGAGAGGGAGAAAACCTCTCGTCCTGGCCGCCGTGGTAGACGCCGCGGGCGTCGGGGGCCACCTGGTGACCTCCGACCACCGTAGGCGCGGGCCTGTGGACGGTGAGCTATGGGTGGCTCGCCGTCCGTCCGTCTTATGACTACAGGTCGCGTCGACGGCGCGTTTGTGTTCCACGCGCGCCTTAAAGAATTATTCGAAAGAGATACCGCGGCTCCGGAACACAAAGGGCAATCAAAGAACATGGATGGGTTTTAGTCAGTAGAAGTCTGACACTCCCTCCCGCTCCGCCCAGAGCGGGAGAAGTCATTGGATCATTTCCCATCCGAAAAAAAAGGTCTTGGGTCACGGGAAGTGTCAACCAGCCGTTCCGATTTTTTTTTCAAAAGGCTGTGAGCACAAAGGCCCCTAAAAAAAACTCAACGACAAGTGAGCTGTCATTCCTTTTTGATTGTATGGTTTGACAGCTCCCTTGTTGTTCACTTTGCCTAAGTTTTCACTTCGTAATGTTTACAGAATCAAGCTGCTGGTGCTACGGACTAGTGAAATTAGAAGTGTATTATTTCTTAAGGGACTGGTAATGTGTTCTGAAATTCTGAAGGGACTGGTAATCTATTATATAAAAATAAGTCGGGTTTTCCTTCCTGACGCTATAATTTCAGAACGCACGAACCGATTTCCACCGTTTTGCATTCGTTGGAAAGGTCTCGGGCTCCGTGAGCTTTGTAGCAAACGAAATTCAGGGAAAATGTGACGCAGACGAAGTTGCGTGGGTTAGCTAGTGTGTTATGAAAACTGACTTTGTGTTTTGTTGGTCACGTACACAAAGCGCCAACTTGCAGATTAGTCTTTTGTTTCAACGCATCTGTGTTTTGTACGTGAGAATTTGGCATTGATATGGCATTTGTAATTTGGCTATGTGAGCGGTCACCGGCAACATTAAAGGTGAAAAATGGGTAGGCCATTATTTAGCAGTATTTCCATGATAAAAGTAAAGACGCATGATGCATATTGCATTACCAATAGAAACAATTTAAACGATAATATAAAAACTTTGATTACTAAGCATAAAATAACTTTAATTTCAGATGGCGGTGTTTTCGGCTGTTTCTTCGAATTTAACACCGACTTCCAAAATTAAAGTTATTTTTTACTTTGTAATGTTTTTTGTTTTTGGAAGTCGGTTGTATTTATCTGTATTTTCTTTTTATACTTAAAAGCAAAGATCAATGTTCAAGTTACTGCCTCCATTGTTGCGTGTCTTAGGCGTTTGCCTTGTGACCCGGTGGTCGTGGGTTCGATTCCCACGGGAAGCATACCTACTTTACAAAGTTATTTTTCAGTTTGGCTAGGACATTACAGGCGTGAATCACCTGGTTGTCTGATAAAAGATGATCCCGTGCTTAGGAAGGCACGTATAAGCCGGTGGTTCCGGCCACCAAATGGCGGTCGTTAAATTAACCATAACAGGGGCCTTTGAGGCGGTTTAGAAACTCTGACACTAGGGTGTGTGTATCGCTAGACCATACTGCCCGAACGACAAGAAGAAGGATATTCAAGTTGACTGATTAAAAGTTGATCTTTGTTTCACAGACACATCACACATATCACAGGCTTCCAGTCACACCGGATTCAGCTGAATACGAGTATTTTACGTGGAACGGCTGCCTACCAGACCTCCACAACCCATTAACTGGGTAACCCAGTACTCCTTGGCAAGACTGGTGTCAGATGGCTTCTAACTATCCGTAACGACTGCCGAAAATCTTCATATAACAGCCGGGTCCAACAGCTTAACGTGCTCTCCGAGGCACGGAGGAAAACCGGTACCTATGTTAAGATGGGCACAGACTAAAGTACTTTAATCCACACATACTTCGAACCCGGAACATGGATGAATATAATACATTTGACCAATCATTGTTACTGATTGATGATAGATTCATTATTTTTATACTTTTTGCTCATTTTGATGTAAATATCTATTAATTATGTTTTGTGGTTTTTACTAACTGTTTATTCTACAGCTATTTTCTTGTGCTAGACAAGTATTTGAGACGTTGTTTTTACATGAAGACAAAAAGTTAACCCATCACAAATAAAAAAAAGACTCCATTTAAAACCAAAGCACCCACATCCTAATGTTGGATCAAATAGCAATTTTTGTGTCTGTATAAAATCCTTTAGCCATAAAAATCAAACCTTAAAAAACATTAAAATTATTTGGAGCCAAGTTTGGTGAAATTAAAAACTTGTTTTGAATGACTGCCAGATCTTTTTAGATCCCTTTTAAAATATTGCTGCTGCAGTGACATGATAACGAAGAATCTGGGACCAAAGGGTTAAAGTAAAGTTATCTGGCGTTATCTCGAAAGTACCCAAACGAAGTATTACGCGAACTTGTCCATTTATATGAAAATTAAAGGTATTTTTGAAAATTATATTTTAATTAAAATATAAATTTTATAGATTAGAATTAAAATTATATAGATTTTTTTTTACTTGAGATGGTTTTGCTCTTAACTTTAGTCTAGGTCAAAAGTGACAGAGACAAAGTCTACGATGGAGCGAGCTTACTCAGAAGGAGCCTGATCACAGTGTCCACTCTTTGAAGAGATTAGGGTTGTAAGCATTCGGAAACACAGACGCAGGCAGAGAGTTCCACTCCTTTGCTGTGCGTATTATCAAAGACGGAATAGCAACAAGGTAGGGATGGTATGTTGCAGTTTTAATTTTTAATCATCCTTCCTAATGTATAAAGTTTTCGTTACTCAGTTGAGTGACTGACCGATGAAATCACTGCCGGTCGATTCTGTCAACATCTCACCGTGATCACTTAGGTGGCGTAAATGACTAGTGAGCTGTCAAACCATACAAACGAGATGGAATGACTTATATAACTTGTCGTTCCCTCCACCTAAGTGATCACGGCGAGATGACGACAGAATCGACCGGCTGGTCGTAGATGGAGTTCCTTGGGTAGTGGAGCCCTAAAAGAAGAATTCTTGAAATTCTTACGAGAACGGGAAAATACGAAAGTCGCGTGTACGGAGTCGCGGGAAAAGACTAGTTTAAACTAATATTATAAAGAGGTAACATTTGTTTGTAAGTTTGTATGTAGGAGGTAATCTCAGGAAGTAGTGGTGCGATTTGAAAAGTTATTTCAGTATTAGATAGCCCTTGTATCGAGGAAGGTTATAGGCTTTATATATCATCACGCTAAGGCAAATTATAGGAGCCGAGCATTAATGAAAAATGTGACGCATACGAAGTTGCGTGGGTCAGCTAGTATTAAAATAAAATATTCTGTAAAGTGAAAAAATAAAAGAATTAATTGAAATTTTTACTAAGAAAAGAAAACCAAAACAAATTTAAAGGAAATTACAAATCTACTTAATTTTTTTCATTGTTGCAATATTGTGAATAAAGAAGCCTATAAAATATATTATAGCCTTTTATTTGAACGGGCGCCGGATATCATTAACATAAGTAGGTAGGTATTCAAATTAACCTTCTTACATAACATAGTTATTATTTGAATGAATAATTATAATTATATTGTTTGAATCGTGAATAATGCATAACGAAATCGTTTATGAGATTGTTAATCTGAGTACAGTTATGTTATGACCCTTTTTTAACAAACTTCAAAAAAGGTGGAGGTTCTGTTTTCGTCTGTATGTATTATTTATTCTAATTTTAATAAATGTTACTGTAGAAAGTCTGTAAATGGTTAGTTTGTTAGAGGTAATCTTTGGAAATACCGAATTTTGTTTCATGTTCATTAATTCACCAGCTGACCCGCGCAACTTTGACTGCGTAAATTTTTTATCAATGCTCTGCTCCTATATATGGTCGTGGCGTGATGCTATATGTATAGCCTATAGCCTTTACCAATACATGGGCTATCCAACATTAAAATATTTTTTTATTTATATCCTCCTATAATTTTATTTTAATGTTAGAATAAATTGAATGTTAGTCAGTAACGGAAGTTTTAAAAAATATTTGTCTTCTTCTCCTGTAAACCAATGAGTAATAATTTTTTTCTAGCGCTATACAAACGTAACAATAATGTACTCACAAGTTTATCAATAAGGCATCGCCCGATGCTGGTGGTAGAACTCGTATTCCTCGTCTTCCGTCAGAGCACACTCCTCGAAGCACCACAGACCGGCGATGGCCAGCAGGATCATGTACGTCGTGTAGTAGAACAGGTAGACCAGAATGCTGAACCACATCGTTGAGGGCAAGGGAATGAGAACTGGAACAAGGAAATATTTTTTTAAGTATAATATTACAATTGTAAAAAACTTTTTACAAAGAAATACAACCGACTTCCAAAAAAAAAAACACTACAAAGTAAAAAATAACTTTAATTTCGGAAGTCCGTTTCAAAATACGAAGAAACTAACAAAAACACCGACTTCCGAAATAAAAGTTATTTTTCACTTTTTAGTGGTACACCCAACAACACCACTGCAAAATCGCAGAAAAGCAAAATACGCAATTTCGATTACTTGGATGACATAAAACCATCATCCAAGTAAACGAATTCCAGCTATTCCGATTTAAAATCCAAAGTTCGTAACCGATTTTGATAAAATTTAAATGGGACCAATCTGCAAGTATATCCTTTCAGATTAAACAAGAGTTTTTCAAATCGGTTAATAGTTGTCGGAGTTAAAAGGTAACAAACATAAAAAAAAAATACAACCGAATTGAGAACCTCCTCCGGTTTGGGAAGTCGATCTGTAATTTATTCAATCGGCTTTTTGTATGGGACACCATCTTTTTATTTTTTTTAAGGATGGGCAATCATCAAATGACTCCTCCCGCTCTGGGCAGAGCAGAAGGGAGTGTCAGAATCTTACTGACTAAAACCCATCCGTGTTCCTCCTAATGTCACGGTGACTCTATCGAATAAATTCCGCAACCCTGTCAGACACTGGCCCTAGTGGCCCACAAAGAGATGCATTGAGGACGTATAAGGGTGTTTTCGACCCGGCCTGGTTCTGACCAGACGGCGAGCCACCGAACGCTCAACATCCGCAGCCCGCGCCTACAGCGTCCGGGAATTGTCCTGTGACTGCCGACGCCCGGGGCTTCTTTTTCTGTTGCGGCTGTAAATGACGCCATACCAGATAATCAAATAAAGTACAAATTTATTTTTAACCGAATTAAATAAATAAAATTCTTCCACGTCTTTTCCAATGATATATAAAACTATAGATACGTTGTCCGCACTCTAAAATGACAACATGAAATGAAGCCAATTGGCCACATCGCGCTTAGTTACGCACCAACCTGTCGCGCGACACTACGTTTGTTTTGATGTCATTTTGACTATTACTTATCCTGTGACGTAACTGAAGATGTATATTTATCTCCCTCTAGCAACAGGCATCCCGCCGTATGGTGACATATTTTCTTTCCCTTTCTTCATGCGTATTAGTAGCTATCTAGTATTTTCGCCGTTTTTAAGAGCCGCGATGTAGGTTTATGACGTGTCTATATACCGGGTGTTTTTGACAGCCCTCCACAAAAACACAGGATTGATTCAGCTCCTTATTCTGAATCATATCCCACTGGAAATTTTCTCAGGAAACAAAAAAAAAAAATTGTCGTTTTTTCTGCTGATATTCCTTTATTTCAATGTAAAATTACATTCTCTGTATGCAACACTCCATTTATGTTAACAAAACAGCTGATTTTAAAAAAACAGCAATGGATGTCTACGTGCGTTTTGCCACGGTAACGATACATTGCGTGTGAGGTAATAAAACCATTCTGGTTTTTTGGATTCCCTTAATGTTCCTGAAAGAATTTTATGTACCGGTCATCTTAATATGATGTACTGAAGCCACCCTATCAGTTTGCGGAGGGCTGTCAAAAACACCCGATATAATACGTCATTGGTCTTTTCTATCAATATTGGGTTCGGTTTTTCAGTCTTACGGGATGCAACTGAATACTATTGTTCCATATGAAGCGATTGTCTATAGATGCTGTAGACTGTCTATCTGTCCTACACAACCCAAGTTAAAGAAACTGTACCTCCTGGTAAGACTGGTTGACTTTTGGCATTTTGTCTACTCGTGACGCCCTTCATAGATCTAAGAATGGAACAATTGTTTAACTTTTTATTTTATTAATTTAAGGAAAAAAAAAACAGTAGCAGAGTAAGAATTAGCAATAGGATCTTAAATATAACATTTACCAACAGTGCTACCCACTACGTTCTCCACAGCTTACAATTTAAAAGTAGCTAGAAACAACACAAATACATTATCAGTACAACAGTGTGTAGCTAACATCTGTTTTTTTATATATATATGCATGTACAACTGTACATGGTACCATAACAAAACGAAAAAGTAAATTTGTGTGCGTACAAGTAAAAGTAAGTTTTTATGATATTAAGAATAACCCTATTAACTTATAAATTGATTTGCTGATCCTTTAGGGTTGCTAGGATTTGCCTCCTAAATACATTTTTACTTAGACAAAGAATGTCGATTGAACTTCCTTTAAAGGTAAAAAGATGAAGATCAACTTACGGCATTACATTCCATTACTCCGATAAAATGTATAAATGTATCCTATGTTTTCTAGTTTAACACAAACCTACTCGGTATCTAGTCGCTACTAGGCACACGATAATTTTTGTTTACGTTGGCTATCGGATAAACCACTCAGTAATCATGTGTGAAAATTAGCACATTTAGATCTAATAGAATTGTGGCCTTCAGCTTTGTTGCTATATGGGTTTATCCTCAAACCCGATTAAAATATAAAACCCAATTGGCCTCTTGGAAACTTTGGAGATATATTTGGCTGTAGAATATAAAAGATCATCTTTTAATTCACACATTCTTGTGACATGTGCTGATAATACATGACCAGGGGCGTCGAAAGACGCAGGGCAATTCCCGGTCACCGTAGGCGCGGGTCTGCGTACGGCGACCATTTATTTAGTTTATTTAGATTTATTTAGATTTATTTAGTTTATTTCTCTCAATAAATCTAAATACCATGTAATATCATTGGTTGGCTCACTGTCCGATCAGAACCACACCCGGGTCGACGGCGCGCTGTGTTCATAGAAGACGGGACCCGCTAGGGCCAGTGCCTGCCGGGGTTGTGGAATTTGTTTGAAAGAGTCACCACGAAACGCAAAGGGCATTAGGAGGAACACTGATCGGTTTTAGTCAGTTTTGTCTGCTTCGCCCAGATTGGGAGGAGTCATAATTATGATGATTTCCTATACTTAAAAAAAAGGTACGGCTAATTGGATAGTTGCTTCCATGCATCTATGTCAGTTAAAAAATCAGTATTTACTGCCTTTCTGTTCTGGATACATTTAATATTTCGTTATTGTTTTTAGTTGCTTTATTTTTAATTCATAATTGTTTTAAGTTAATTTTAGCGTGCTATTTATGGACATAATTAGCAAGCTAAAATCAACTTTAAAAGATTCAACAAAGACATTGGACACGTATTATTTTTCAGCGTTAACAAAAATGAAGACGATACAGTGCGTTACAAACTCACGTGCCGACACATTCCAGTACTGTTTTTACTAAAATGTGACGTCACCAGCCCCCACTCTCGAACTTTGATGCGCTTTATCTCTATCAATTGTTATCGTTTTAAAATATCAAAAAATACATGTCCAATGTTTTTTCAAAATCCTACGAACTAAATTTTTTTATCTAGGAAAGTACCCAATTGTTGGAGTTCTAGACACTGTCTTATATTTCGACTTTTCTACAATCGTGATCGTTGATACTGACACTTTTTTTAAAGCCACTGAATAAAATAATTTTGCTACTTAATATCACAGTTATATGACGATCAGGAAAACTCAACCCACGTTACTATTAATGAAGGAAAATACTAATGCATTTCGCCTCATCATTAATATTCATGATGATCATTTGATTATGCTATCACGTGTCTACAGCCATTCTTTGTGCATGTCTGTGCAACACGTGATGACAGAAAGGTCAATAATATTTAAATATAATATATTAACATGATGAGGTTTGTGTTTTTTTGTTGATAATATTATTGTTGTAGTTTTTGACTTTTTCTATTGTGAGAAAAATATTGTTTTGTCACATTAGTGTGATAAGATGAAAACAATCGTCTGGACAGTCTTGTCAGTATTTTTCTCGTTATTGCACGTGGAGGTGATACCTACTCAAGATTATTGCCCATTTATCTGGTGTCTACCATAGACATTTTGCTTAGAAGAAAGTTAATGTATCTTCACCGATAGTACGTTCAACATTCAATGTTACTTACTACTATTACTAAGAGAACTTAGGATGCAAGAGCAAGAGAAGTAAGCTCGGAACTTCGGGCACCTTACTCGGACATGTTACGTAAGAAGGGGACGACGGGGTCAAGTGAGCGAGCGATTCATGATTAACTTTTATATAAAACAACAACTTACTCCTTTTGAGCAATTTAAAAGTGTTTGTTTATTTATTATATACTTAATTGTACACCGTTAAGAAAATTAAAGAAAACTACAAACTAAAACACATATAATTATGTACAATGGGCGGCCTAATGCAATCCGCGATCTCTTCCAGGTTTGGTTACAATAGTTTGATTTTTTCAGAAACTGTGTTTTACCTTTTTATGGGAAAAGTGCCAGAAGAGAGGGAGCAACACCTTCCTCTCCAAAGTTACCAGTAAGTAAGGATTTTAGAAATGCTTCCCCTACATCGATGTATGCTTTTAAAATATCGAAATACTCATTTCTACTGGCTGAGCCTTTACAATTCATGAAACAAAGCTAAGGCAGCAGAGTAGGTGCTAAAAAAAGTCGTGAACTTGTAACTGACTGAATTTTCAGGAATAACAAAATGTTAGTTCCGTTTCACTCATAACACTATTATTCTGTGGCGTAATGCTCCCAATACCCATTTAACATACCATTTTAATAAGCCAAAACCGCAGTCCTTGTGTCATACTTCTGACCCTCGCAAACCACAACCAGCTTTTGTTTTTACATCACAAAAATAAAATGACATTGTTACGGTCATAGCGGACAGTTGACTTATAACGATATCTCCAATAATTACTGGCTTTGATTAGAAAAGGCCAAATTCAATTACGGTTTTTACATGATGTATCTCAAATTGATGTGAAGTTGACATTTTTTTAGGGAATTACGTAGTTGGGGCCAATGTCCAAAGTTTGGTGGAAAGATGGTATTATTAACATGATGATGAATTATGTGACAAAGTTCAGTAATGATTTGGCAGTAACAGAGATGACGCATATGAGTATGCAAATGGGTCAAGGTTTTTGTAGATACATCATCTGCCTGGCCTTTTCCCAACTACAATGGGGTCGGCTTCCAGTCAAACCGGATTCAGCTGAATACCAGTGTTTTACGTGGAGCAGCTGCCTGCCAGACCTTTACAACCCATTGACTGGGTTACACGGTACTTCTTGGTAAGACTGGAGTCAGATTTACTGGCTTCTGACAATCCGTAACAACTACCAAAGATCTACAAATGACAGCCGGGACAACGTAATTTCCGAGGCACGTAGAAATCTTGGTATGTAAAGATGGTCACCCATTCACTGACCAACCTTGGCATGCGTTGCTTAACCTTTAAGATCGACCCGTACGGCTGATTTTATTTAGCCACGAGTTCCTCTCCTCTAAGGTTTTCGTAGATACACGAACTACAAACGGACAAACCACAAACCTACACTGGGCTAGCATGGTGAACGCTCCAGAGGTACAATCAGCTCACAAAGAGGAAGCTAGAGGAATACTGAATGGTAGCTGAAGTGTAAACGAATATGATGTTGAAAATAAATAGCTATTACTACTTGGTTTTTCTGGGACTTCGCTTGGGATGATAAAAGATGTGTTGCTTTTGATCTGTGAAGGATTGGTTGTGTAAAGGTTGAATACATACAGAGATCATTTTTCAAAACCAAATTTAATACTTTTCTTACATTAATCAGTTTAAATTTCGATTTATTCTAGGAGACAAACCGCTAATATTTGAATCATCGTTAAAATTACAGAAAACCTACCTACTTTGTGTTACATCAATTTGTAATTGTCAGTTCTAAATAAAAACTTAAATGTAGCGTTGTCTGATCAATGAACTCTTCTTGGTAAAAACTTAAGAACAAAGAACTTGAGTACTAACAAAAACTGATGACGTCAATATCAAGAAATTATGCACATTCATACAGGACGACTTTTAATTCTTTGGTAATTTTTCAGAGATCAAATTCCTCTAGAAGTACAACTTTTATTTTAATTCCAAGTGTTACAAATGAAAAACAAATGCTTAATACATTTATTATACTTGTTCGCGTAACTTGACAAATTGTAGGGTTTCATGATTCTAACTTACCCTGAAATCATGAAACCCTAACAGTTTTCAAAAAATCCACTTTGGGGTCTACCCTATTATTATTTTTATTGTATGAGTACTTAAGCCCCTTTATTTTTTTTAGGGATGGGAAATCATCCAATGACTTCTCCCGCTCTAGTGTCAGACTTCTACTGACTAAAGCCCATCCATGTTCCTTCATGTGCCCTTTGTGTTCCGGAGCCGCGGTATCTCTTTCGAATAGTCCCGCAACTCCGGCAGGCGTCGGCCCTTTTGGGCCCTCTGTGTGCTGACTCTCTTTGAGGCACGCGTGGAACACTAACGCGCCGTCGACACGGCCTGTCGTCATGAGACGGACGGACGGCGAGCCACCCATAGCTCACCATCCACAGGCCCGCGCCTACGGTGGCCGGAGGTCACCAGGTGGCCTCCGATGCCCGCGGCGTCTACCACGGCGGAGTACTTAAGCCCCTGAAATCTCAAAATAAATAATTTTTGCAGAATAAAATTTGCATCCGCATTTAGTTGTGGTCTCTAATTTTCCAGGGTTGCAGAATTTGTTCGAAAGACTCACTGCCGCCTTGTAACGCGTATTGATTTTAGTCAGTCAAAGTCTGACACTTTCTTCTGCTCCGCCACAGCGGGTGATTTGATGATTTCTCAAACCAAAAGTAAGTGACTGACAGACAACGTACAGTTTAAACTAAAAAAAAAATAAAAGCTGAAATGGTTTGATTCCTTGGGGAGTCTCGATATGCACTAAGAGAGGATTTCCCAAAATTCCCACGGGAACTGGAAAACACGAGATATGCACGTACAAAGTCATGGGCAACAGCTACTATGTTATAACCCACCCTGTATAATCGGATAATTTTTTGTTATTAGTCAGAAGTTTTTACTGAAATTGCAATTTTCGTGAGACTAAATCTAATAAAATTTTAATCGGTGTACCTTCAAAGACACTATGCAGACAGTTTCTTTGTAGATATATGTAAGTAGTTACCTAAAATGTTACTTATCATCAATTGTTTTATTTTGTATTTTTAGTTTTGAAAATGTTGCAATCATAACTTAATTGGACAAAACTAGTTTAGACTGGTTTACTTCATAACCCTTAATAAGACACGGCTTAGTTTAAATTAAGACTTTAACCAAACTTTCCAAAAACACCTATCATATTCCCACGGGATTTTTTTTTAGGGACAAGCCCGCTACACATTCCCAACCACTGCAACTCTTGAAAGTCAGAATCAACAGTGGCGACCACTAGACAAATGCTGAAACAATGATGCTCGACAAGTCCCGGAGAACCAATGCAACTGTCTTGGATCCAACAACGAAATTAATCAGAAAAGTACAGCGGAGGAGTAGAAAAAAAAAACTTTATTTCCACTTTCCTCCTTATCAAGCAGAATAGAGCTAGGCCAATAGGCACCAAGGGACATATAAAACTGTCAAGCACCACGGATTATATATTAACACTGAAACGAATGGGTCCTACATTGTAAATGTAAAGGTAAATGTTAGTTATTTTTTCAACGAATAATTCTATCCCAGCACAGCATTTTATCAACATAAACGAGATTTAAAACTTTAACACCTATCCAACACTTATGAAACCTAAATAACTTATAAAGACTCTTAACGATATAATCATAATTATGATTTAATAATAACAAGCCAGTACGATTCCACATGAAAAACAACGGTGATCTCGGACTATGGGATTCCCTTGACAAATCGTCATTAATGATGGGAATTGCGTCTCAAATTAATGATTATATTGTTTAACACAAACTGGTATGATATGAAATGACTGTTCGGATTTAAACGCAGTGATAGGACAAAAAATGTGATGACTTTTTTATGTTGATGTTTAAAAAAAATTGTTTGTTTCCGGAAATGTGTTTCGCAGTTTCGTATGTCGTAAGACGACTGATATTTTCCTGATGGGTACGCCATCATGAATGGTAGTATGAGGCGACTTTATAAAATATTCTTCAGTTTATAATTATTATAATGATTAAATAAATTATTGTACTATCATGTGTTTAATGTAAAATGTAAAACTCGATGCTAATGAATTATTAAAATACATCTCAACGAAAAATGTTTCGACGTGCAAGATATGACCAGATGAAATCAGATCAGGATCAGGATTTCATTTCTGTATCTCAGAAATGAAATCCTTTCATTTCTGAGATACTAACAATATGGTTATTATTTCCTTGCATCAAAATTATTTTTTTTTATATTTTTGCCAAGTTATTTAATTTTCTTTATTATTCGCTTTTTAGAAAAAAAAAAACAGAAAAGCTACTGAAGATGTTGCGTGAAATATTATAATCTAACATGGAAACATACAACTTTGTTTTCATTGTTGGCTAGATGATATGTTATTATTTAACTACAGTGTTTTTCCCATGACCGTCGTTAAAACAAACAACAAACCGGTAGTTTTTCCGGGCAATTATTATTTTATTAAGTAAAACAAACACAGAACAATTTAATTCATAATAACTGTTAACTAAGTGGCACAATGTGATTACAGGGAAAATTTATACCCGAGTACCTGCAAGAAACGTGTCAATTTAAAGTTCAAAAGTCAATTATTCTAATAAGGCTGAAAGCCAGCACTTTTTGAACATCAAGTATAACAAAAGTGTTCCTTCACACTTTTGTTGAACACAAGAAACAGAAGTGGTGACGGGCGGGCGTTTTCGGGGACTGTTCCCCGAAAACGCCCGCCCGTCACCACTTCCTAGTGTTTTAGCTGTGGAGATGAAGTGGCGCAACGAACTCCCCAGCAACACATCTGTCTTTTACGTTTACTCTCAAGTACTGACCGGTCTAAATTTGTTCCAATTAGTACAACCAATACCGATTACGAGGCTTGAAAGGTATGCAAGTGAGGATTGGGTGCTTGGCCCGGGCCGATGGCGCACTGTGTTTCACGCGCGCCTTAAAGAGCTGTCAGCATAGAAGATGGGGCCAGTCAGGGTCAGTGCCTTAGAAAGAGTTACCGCAGTGCTGAAACGCAAAGGGCATTAAGAGGAACAATGATGGGTTTTATTCAGTAAGAGTCTGACACTCTCTCCTGTTTCGGGAGGAGTCATTTGATGATTTCCCACGGTTAAAAAAAGGGCCAATAGAGCACTACACTCGTTGAAAGGTTACATTAACCAAGGAAAAAGCAAAGTAGTTTCTTTATCAACTTTTTCTTTCTTTTCTTTTCTTTCTTTTTAAAAAAACGTTGCCCCACACTAGGAATTTCTCCTGTATCGTGGGTGCGTTTACAAACATACAAAGTCACATACACAAACAGCCAGACCCAGAACAACTATCTGTAGGCCATACAAATATTTGTTCCGTGCGGGAATCGAACCCACGACACGCGACGCAGCAGTCGATCGCTCAACCACTGCGCCAACCGTGCCGTCAACTCCCTTGTTGAGACCAAATGATTGAGTTTTCGCGAAACCAAGAGGCACTTTTTACGAGTTAAGCCATGACAACGGGAATTAGAGTTTCTTCTATTTCATGCAAGCCACTTATTAACGCAATTTTATAGCTAGTGTTATATTCCTAGTTCAAAGGAACATTGCTGTTAAACATTTTGCCTTGTTACCCAGACATATAAATAAACAGGGGGTCTGAAAAGGCCATTTTAGTAGAATCAGAAAGCACATCTCGCTACCCATCACAGTAAAATTTTCTCAATCAACTTTGAACCTAATGCGTTAGCGAGAAAGATGAAAATTAAATTTGACAGATAGTTGTGTGGTTAATATTTAATATTCTAATATGATTTTGCTTTAGTCAGTAAGAGTCTGACACTCCCTCCTGCTCAGAGTGGGAGGAGTCATTTGATGATTTCCTATCCTTAAAAAAAGACCTGCAGTTTTCGTAAGAATTTTTCTAAAGACTAACATTTGATTTGGCTATCTATTGGAGCTGATGACATCCATCAAGGAAAAGATATTTCAGACCAAGTAACTGTAAGTAATAAAATATTTATTGCAATTCTAGTTTTAACAAACTGTATTTTAAATCTTTGTACGGTACACTTTTTTTGTAATCTTTCAGAATTTCTTTGACGTCATTGCCTTCTCGTAACGGTGTTAAAACTGAATAAAAGTATCGGTACATAATTGTAGCATTTTTTGTTGCGAGGATTTAGTTTAATTATCTACACAAAGACCTCTTGCTAGATTTCCTCTTCAAAATACTTAAACGGTACCTGTACGGCGGAAAAAACTTAATAGAAAAACTGGTTAAATGCGAGCACTCGCGTGCAAAGGGTTCCGAACGAATTTCGTTTTTGTTGTATGTTATTTTAATTTAACACAGATATGTCGCACAGAAACTACAATTTGAAAAAAAATTGGGACCGGTTTCCAGTCCCATCAGGTACTGAGCTCAGTACAGTATTTACATGAAATGACTGCCTCTCTGACATCTACCACCCAGTATCTGGGTGCCTCCAACATCTTATCCCTATTACAACCCTATTACGGTACAAAATAGAGATACTGCTCTTAAAATTATGTGTGATAGCTCATTGGATCCGGAATGACGCCTAGAAAAATGTGCCAAAAGCGTGTATTAGCACATAAAAAATTGCAAAAGTTATAAACAATTAAAGATGAAAAAAATGGCAGTTCGTTTTTTGTCAATATTTCATTAAATATAAATATTTAAAAAAATTAAAAAAAGATTCCGAAAGAAGAGGAAATTTCCAATAAAAAACTCCTGACTGTCGGAACTCTATCTCTATTATTTATAACTTTAATTTAACGCTGAAAATAGGTCTGCGCGCGACATTTTTAGGTTGCACGCGTGGCGTCAAAAGCGAGTACGGTACATCAATGTATTTAGGGTATTGAATTTTTTTTTTAAATTTGAAAAAAATATGGTGTGTTCTGAACACTGTAAATAATTTATTCCGGTTGGAAATTTTACTTTAAGTTAATTTTTCAACAAGTTAAACAATTGTTAACTAACAAAATTTTCTCGAATAACCGTCTTAAGTGTAAGTGAAAAAAAAATGTTTAAAAAAATTTCGCTTCGTGAAGCCTTTCTTACATACATACTTAACAAGATCGCACCATAAAAGTTAAAAAATATTTATACTTTGTTTATAACAATTTTTTTACTTGAACAAAAACTGAAAAATCCAAGTAATGTTGTTAAAATTCTTAATCATTTTTTATTGGAAATTTCCTCTTCTTTCGGAATCTTTTTTTGAAATTTCTTAAATATTAATATTTTATAAAATATTGGCAAAAAACGAAATGCCATTTTTTTCATCTTTAGTTGTTTATAACTTTTGCAATTTTTTATGTGCTAATACACGCTTTTGGCAAATTTTTCTAGGCGTCAGCGTCATTCCGAATCCAATGAGCTATCGTACATAATTTTAAGAGCAGTATCTCTATTTTGTACCATTTTCAACTTGTCGACTAGACTTTATTACCCCTTGGTAAGACTGGTCTCAGATTTTGTGGTTTCTGACTATCTGTAATGACTGTCAAAGACACAGGTCAAAGATCTACGAATGGCAGCAAAGATAAATGGCGACCAATAAAAAAAAAAACATTCCATACCTATAAAACCTTCTTCACTTAAGATGCATTGCGATAGATTAAAACACCGGTTTTAGGGGCAGAGGTTCTAAGTCCTAACCTTTTAAATGAGTACGTATACAGTGTGAGTCTTTGTAATGTGCACATAATTATGAAAATTAAAGAAACTATACCTAATATTATCGGCGGAAAACGTATTGTGATTTTTTTTTTTATTGTTTATTGATTTTTTTTTTATTTGTTCACAACTGTGACCCCAGTGCCAACAAAAGTGTGTAACGTTTTGACTAAATTACTGATCTGCTTGCGCAGGACAGCTTTAGATGCATAACAGCTGTAACGGCATCAAGGAAAATTAACGAAGCAAAATTTGTACGGCAACAAAAAGAAACACAGCTCCATCTATATCGGTAGTAACGAAATACTGAACGAAGAGTTTTTCGTGCAATTTGAACACACACAATAGTCCGAATATTAACCATCGTGCAGTTGCTTACCGGGCACAACAACCGTCTAGTTAGAGGATCCTCCCTTTTCAATGAAAGTTGGTGAGACTTGACTCTCTGTGCCACATCCTTCTACACAGTCCTCTTCAGGGATCACTCGTCTTTTTTTTTTTTTTTTTTTTTTTTTTTTTTAGGGATGGGAAATCATCCAATGACTCCTCCCGCCCTGGGTGTAGCGGGAGGGAGTGTCAGACTTCTACTGACTAAAACCCATCCATGTTCCTACATTGCCCTTTGTGTTCCGGAGCCACGGTGTCTCTTGCGATCACTCGTCTCAGTTTTACTCTTATCCATCGCTTTCCAAAAACTGTTCAACACAAAATCATCTGCCTAACCTTTTCCCAACTATTTTGGGGTTGGCTTCTAATCTAACCGGATTTAGCTGAATACCAGTATTTTACACCATCTTTGGCAATCCGTAACGACTGCCAAAGATTTACAAATGACAGCCGGGACCAACGGCTTAACGTACTATCCAAGGTACGGAGAAAACTCGGTATGTTGAGATGGTCACCCATCTCCAGACTTGGCAAACATTGCCACGAGCTCCTCCTCATCACAAAACTGTTCACCACGAATTTAAAAATTAATACAATTAATTTTTTATTTGAGTTAGTTTACAACGTTAAAGATTTTCTTTGTTTTACCGCTAGTTTCCCCACCTACATTACGTGCGACGACAAAAGCATTTGGTATGATTAACCACACATTTCGCAAGTGCGTCAACCTCGGACGGAAGGACACTCAGATCTCATATGGAGATTAAAGTAATCACGAAAATTCGTATTATACATGAATGGACGAGATTTGCACGTGTGATTAGATGGGTCCACTGAGTATGTAGTAAATGGAATGATAATTTGGGGGCAAAGGCTAAAGGGGGAAAATTAAATGTGTGTAATAAAATGATTAAATACAATCATAACACTATAGCATCTCACAGTTATATAGCAGCACAAACAAAAAAAAATAATGCATAGGGATCATTGTGACACACAGTCTTTCATTTTTACAATTTAACAACATGTTCCGTACTTGTTACGATCTCAAACATAATATTATTTTTAAACATATAAAACAACCTTTTAGGAATTTGATTTAGGATGATGTCAACAAAACGGCTGGTACAGACTGGATACAAACAGCTCAAGATAGAGATAAATGGATTTCTTTGGAGGAGGCTTTCACCCGCGGAGGGGTTTGAGCATAGTATATCATAAGAATCATATAGCTTGATATACTATAATTAGTAGGTTTAAGTTCACTAGTTGTAATTTTGCACGAAATATAAGGCTTTTTTATTTTGTTGTATTATGTTATTGGAGAACCTGGTATTCAGCTGAATCCGGTTTGACTGGAAGCCGACCCTAATATAGTTGGGAAAAGGCTAGGGAGATGATGATGTGACCTGTCAATCTATAAGATTTACCTAATCCATAATGGCGGTAAACTCACAATGAGGACAATCAACATTGAGCAGTCCTGATAGTCTGTTTTGCTGTTGTAACTAACCCGGTTTTGATGAGTTCTTTAAATTATTATGTCAACGAGCCTAGGAATTAGGAGGATTTCGATTGAGGTCCCAGATAGTTTTTAAAACGTCGCTTCCATTTTCAATTTTCGACCGTTAAAGCTGCCCTGTGTATCACTCCATTTAATCATTACTCCGCAAAGGCGGCTCAACATTTTTTGGATCTTAAAATAAAATAATATATTGAGTGTTTTGACAATCTTTTGTTACTGGTCCTTTGAGATTTGAAATAACCGTAGCTTCTTCATTAAATTTTGCCTTTGGTACTTTTCTATTACATAATAAATTCTAGTCAATTTAAAAATAAATAAGTTCCTTTGTACTTATATTTATTTAAAATAAGGAAGTCGTAAAAAAGTCTTTGAACCCAAAATATCAAACAAAGACCAATCTACCTAATAATGATGAGATTAAATTTTATAGTTGGGTTTTGGCTTGGCGGTTTCCGCACAATAAATTGAAAAAATAAATGTTTTTTGTATGAGAGCCCACTTTAATTTAAATTAATTTTAAATATTAGTTGTTATACCAGCAATAGAAATACCTGCTCTTCGCGCCTTATTCCTAATTGCTGAAGGTCGTGAATCCCTCGATAAGTGGTCAGTTTTCGCTGTACAATGTCTCTCCACCAGTACCTGTCCTTAGCATCATGGATCGCATCATGCAGCTTGATGTTGAGTGTTGAGCGAATTTGATCTAACCATTTAATGGGGCTGCGACCTCTAGACCGTCTGCCGTCTATCGTCGTGTGTATGTCTATTGTCTAATAGAAATACACACACTGCGAAAACTTCAACTGTCTACCTGTTACGGTTTTTGAGCTACAGCTAACTAATATACAGACGGACGGACAGCGGAGGCTGTTTTAGCTTGGTAATAGTTCCATTGGTTTCCCTTTGGGCACAGAACCCTAAACATTAGCTTTGAGGGGTTGTAGAAAGACCTCTCTGATATTAAAATGTCGATCTTTTGAAGGTCGCCAGAGAAATATATCTAGTTGTTATTGTCATAGGTAGATTTTCAATATACCGCGTGTATCTGACATCGACGCACAAACGATTTCCATGGGTCCAGGGAATGATTCTGGACACCCTAGACTTAGAATTTTTCGTCGGTTCTTTTCTCATTTTTTTCAAGAGTACCACAAATAGGTATCAGCTCAGCTGAGCTGATATCTATTTGTGGTCTTATTCAGATTGCTTTTTTAGTGAAAGTAGTTATTTAATTATTTTTTTATTAAAAATCTCATTGGGTTAGGTCAGAATAACGATTATGAGCAGTCTAAAGTAAAAAAAACCCTTGAAAAAAAATGAGAAAAAAGCCGACGAAAAATTCTAAGTCTAGGGTGTCCAGAATCATGCCCTGGACCCATGGAAATCGTTTGTGCGTCGATGTCAGATACACGCGGTATAATATCCTAATATATAAAGTTCTTCCGTTACTGAATGACTGACAAACAACGCATAGCCTAAGTTACTGGTCGTAGAAATTTGGCTTGTAAGCTCCCTGGAGATAAGCAGGGAGCAAGAGAAAATTTCCCGAAGTTCCTACGGGAACCGGAATAAATGGGATCACTCCGAACAAAGTCATAGTCAAAAGCTAGTTACTAGTTACTAGATATAATTGTAGATAATACAATTTTTTTTTTCTTAGATCATAGTCTTTTTCATGGCGAACATCTATACTAATATTATTATAAAGCTGATGAGTTTGTTTGTTTGTTTGCTTGGACGCGCTATTCTCAGGAACTATTGGTCCGATTTGAAAAACTCTTTCAGTGTTAGACAGCCCATTAATCGAGGAATGCTATAGGCTATATATCATTACGCCAAGACAAATAGGAGGGGAGCATTAATGGAAAATGTGACGCAGACGAAGTTGCGCGGGTCAGCTAGTAAGTTAATATGACCACAGACACCCCCATTCAAACTTCTTAAGTAACACATGCCTACCCATAAATGTAACAAGGTCAATTAAATGACCTCCAAAGTATATAACAAAGCACGATAACACTCAAATTACTAATAGCCGCATTAAAGTTAAGTAAACGTTAGTACGTAGGTAATTAAGTTACATTAATTAAGAAATTATTTAATTACTAGCTGACGCTCGCGGCTTCGCCCGCTTGAAAAATTAAATGAAATGAAATGATTTATTTCCAGATTAACATAAAATGATTACAATATATGTTTTCTATGTGTATGTCCCATACACATAGAAAACATAAAATAAAATAAATACTTAAAATTTGAAGCACCTTCTTTAAGAACCACTCTATCCTCTATCCATTGTTGTAAACAGCATGAAAATTGGTGCAGTAGATTTTGAGTTTATCGTGAACAGACAAACAGTAAAAACCATTTATAATTATTTAAGTAACAAGCTCCTAACTAATTAATGGCGTCAAAAATTAAGATATTAAGTGCCTTACTTCTCATTAATAAAAATAATTAATTCATAGACTGTGACTATTTTAACACCTTCGTTCTGTGAGTCAAAGGTCAGTCATTAAAAAAAAGGCAAAGTTGTAAAAAAGGTTCAATAAAATAAGTGTTAATTGGGAATCCAAATATTTCATCAATTTAGTTAAGTAACTTTTGAGTGCCAGTAAATTTGCCATCTTTTTAGTACCAATGAAAGGGAAATTAAGATACGTGGTAATACTAAATTGTATGTTTTTTGGTACTTAGCAGTCGACTCATAATTAAAATACAATTGGCCTTTTATTAATCGCTTGTTTGGACCATCAATTCTCTAAAAAGATGTTCAATAAAACTTTTTACAAAAAAATACAACCGACTTCCAAATAAAAAAAAAACACTACAAATTAAATTATAACTTTAATTTCGGAACTCGGTGTCAAAATACGAAGAAACTAAAAATTTAATATTTTAACCAAACCTAACCTAACCTAACCTAACAACACCACTGCAAAATCGCAGGAAAGCAAAATACGCAATTACGATCACTTGGACGACTATAAACCATAATTCAAGTAAACCAATTCCAGTTATTTCGATTTAAAATCCAAACTCCCTAACCGATTTTGACAAAATTCAAATTAGACCAATCGACAAGTAAATCCTTTCAGAAAAAAAAAAAAGATCGGTTCATAAATGACGGAGTTATGTGGCAACAAACATAAAAAATACAAACGAATTGAGAACCTTCTCTTTTTGGGAAGTCGGCTACTAACTAGGAGTCCAAATGTTGCATAAATTAAAAACTTGTAAGTTTTACGCACCAGACAAATTATATATCTTTTTGGTAGCATCGAAAGGGAAATAACGATAGATAGTTACACTAAATTATATGTTAGTGAGCATTTAGGAGTAGATTTATAATTAAAATACTATTGGTCTTTCATTAATCGTCTTTCTTAGGGCCATCAATTCACCCAAATCACATACAAAGTGTATTACTGTACTGTATATGTATAAAACTTTTGAAAAGCTCGTTAACACGCAATAAAAATTACAATTCTATGATTATTATTCAATTGAGTGTTATGAACCAATTTGAAAAGCTCATTAACACGCAATAAAAATAACAATTCAATGATAAATAATTAATTATTCAAATGATTATTATGAACCATTTTTCCTATACTTATCCATCCTCATTTTAAAAATATGAAAGTAAATCTGTCTGCCTGTTATTTTTTACGGTATCCCAAATACAATTTGGTCATGCTAATTTAAAGAACATAATTAAAGCTATATTGAATTAGGCGTTTTCTTAAAATACGTACCATAACCAAACTATTATAAACACTTATTTTATACGAGATCACTTAAGAATACAAATTAATTAGTATCAACGAGTTCAGTGACGTGTAGAGATATTAAAATTATAAACAGCAAAAGATAAAACTGGCCAAGTACGAGTCGTACTCGCGCACGAAGGGTTCCGTACTATTATCTATAAAAACGAAAAAACAAACAAGTTTGTTGTATGGGAGCCCCCTTTTTTATTCTGTTTTTTAGTATTTGTTGTTATAGCGCCAACAAAAATACATCACCTGTGAAAATATCAACTGTCTAGCTATCGCAGTTCTTGAGATACAGCCTGGTGACAGACAGACAGACATCGAAGTCTTAGTAATAGGGTCTCGTTTTTACCCTTTGGATACGGAACCATAAAAAAAAAAAAATTCAAAATCCGAATCTGTTCCAAAGATAAAACGCAAAGAATCGTGTTCATACGGTCGGAAGCGATCGTCACGCGTCGCGGTCATTCGGATCTCGTTCCTCATCGCCACAATTCAGTTAGCCAGTGGATATATCTAGAAAGGTAATGTTGCAAAAGACGCTTGCAACACACCCGATTCCGATGTCGTGTTGCCGGTTCCAGGCTCGTGGAATGCTGTGAGATGGATTTTAGGTACGGGTTGAGTTGAGATTTTATCGTTTTCGGATATTTGATGTACCATACTTTTGTACTGTAAATCTTATTTTTTATTATTTGTTTTTATAGCAGCAACCGAAATACACAATCTTTGAAAATTTGAACTGTCTACTAAAAATGAAGTTTTCATTCAGACTTTATGAGAAACATGTCTATGAGATGCATAAATACAGTAAAATTTCAAACAAACTATTTGAATTTATTCTGTATGTCTTAAAGATACGAAGTTACAAAAGTGAGAAAATTTTATATTTACAAAAAACCGTCTATACTGCTAGGCTTGAATTTTTAAACTAAAGCTTCTTAAACCGTTTTGAGGTTCCAGGTAGGATAACAAATACCTTAGAAGAAATCTGATACCAACGATTCGCAAAATCAACATGCAAAAGTAAAATAGCTTTTATATCCGAATTGGCTTATATTTATTTCATTTAAAATTCTTAAAAAAACTAGTATCCAAAAACAACCGCAAAAACAGTGAAACTTGTATTGTGTTTTGCTAATAAATATCTAACAAATCTTTGAAGATTGACGCAAAAAATATGTTTCCAGCATGTTAACACCTTACTAAATTATGTCATGGGTTAGCCCCATTTCAATTTTCCTAAAACTCGACAGGAAAAACAAAAATGCATCTAACAGGTTTTCAAACAAATTATGTCTGACGCTCGTGAATGCACTTTGGGTAAATCACAATAAAAAATTAACTAGATTTAAAAATATGCAAAAGGATTTTGGAAACATACAAGTGACTAAAATAGATAGGCAAATGTAGCATGTCCCTATATGCGAGATATTGCGGTACAGAGAGTAAAGTCCCGCAAAAAAATCTCCTTTATTGTAACCAAACGGCGCTTTCCAGTATGCTTAAAAGCTCGCACTAAAGCCACAGATACGGTTTCATTGGGAAGGATACTGAACATTTCGGTTCAACTTAGGAACGGCATATTATATCCAGCAATGGTTTGCGTTACACTGTGTTTAACAATAGGCTAGTTTCCATCATCCACAAATTGCAAAACTATTTAGTCCGTCAGTTAGAGTATTGAAAAATAATGGACACGTATTTTTTGCTTTTGTAAATCAATGAATATTGACAAAGAAACGCATGAAAACTCGGGGTGGGGGCTCGTGACGTCACTAACCGCTAAAAATTATGCCACGGCGTGACATTTTGGGAATTTTAAAAGTGTCGTAACTTCGTCAATTTTGGTTCCCGTAACAAAAGAAAAAATACGGGTCAAATATTTTTTTATAGTCTAACTGACGGACTAATTAGATTTTTTCAGTAAACAAGCCTTTTGATGAGACTATAGACGCTAGCAAACAGTATACCAGTGCAGTACAAGTTTCGGAAATTTTATTCTTAAATATACAACTAACCAAGCAATTTAGAAAGAAAGAAAGAATATTTATTTAGCACATACATAAAACACGCACGTAAATTTCACACTAGTCGCACTCTCTCCTCAGTCTAGACAGAAAAACTGGTGGATGCCAAGCTTAATAGCTTGGCTAATCGCCGCAAGGTGCGTGCTTGTCGGTCTTCTATAGATTGTACTTCCGAGAGTGCGCCCAAGAACACCACGACTTCATCCCACCAGCCTCCTTCTACCAACGGACATCCAGACGCACTGCAACTTACCATCCCTACCTTGTTGCTATTCCACCAATTCGCACAAAGCGTTTCCAAGCGTCTTTCGCGCACAGCAAAGGAGTGTAACTCTCTGTCTGCGTCTGTGTTTCCGAACGCTTAAAACACTAATCTTTAAAGTAAGAGTGAACTGGCTACTTCTGGGTAAGCTCGCCTCATCGTAGACTTTGCCTCTGTCATCTCTGACCTCGACTGGAGTCAAGAGCAAGCAAACCCATCACAAATAAATAAAAAAGAAGAAAAGTCAAAGACTGCACCGAAAGGTATGCAAAGGTCAAAATATATTGAAAGAGATGATACTACATCTATTATTATATTTTGGACGATTATATTACACAACGATAATATCTATCTAAGATTATATTTTGAAAAGCAAGGTCGGAGTATATTTTTAGAACAAGTATTTAGTTTGGTGGTATATAAAGATTGCAACAGAGATAGAAGAAACAGGTATTTCTTACGCCCACGAAGTGTGTGAATAACTGAGACTGGTTTTCGTCCTTCATACAACCTTTACGACTAGGAGATTGGTTAAACTAAGTTTTATTCTAAATTAATTTATTTAATTTGAAATTAGAAATACATATACTTAACCAGAAATAAAAATACATCATTGTAATAAATTATTTGAAACGCGTAAAAAAATCTGCAAGCATCAAAAAATTCATCCACATCACGGTCAATGGAAAAAATGCTCAGAATACTGACAGCATTGCCACGTTGAACAGAGGGTCTAAGAAGGCCACTTTAGTAGAATCAGAAAGCACATCACGCTACACGTGACTGTAAATTTTTTACGCAATAAAGATGAAAATAAAATTTGACAGATTGTTGTGTGGTTAATATTATGAATCTGCTAAAGTAGCTATTTCAGACCCGCTGCAATGCTGGTTTGGCCGAACAAAAGCCCAGCGCGTCGCTCACGTGACCTAGTGACAAGAAGTCAATACAGAAACTAATGATATAGGTAGGTTACTTGTTTTTGGGAAAAATATGTTATCCCAGGAATCGCATAAATATATCTCTGAAACTGACTGATTCTATTGCCGGTATAGCAAAAATAAATTAATTTAAAAAACTGGCCAAGGGCAAGTTGAACTCGAAACGAAGGGTTCCGTAACATAAACTAAATTTTTATTATTCGTTGTTATAGCGGCAACAGAAATACACAATCTGTGAAAGTTTCAAATGTCTACCTATTGCAGTTCTTGAACAGCCTTCTGACAGACAGACGAGAAAGGTAACCAGTTCAGTGCCCTTTAGACACGACCCTAAAATTAAAGGGTTGATGTGTTAAAATTTAAAACCTTTCTACTGCGCGTCCAACTCGCACTTGACTAATTTCTAGAATTCTGCTCATGATTTAAAATTCCTTCGGCCTACAATCTATTTATTATCAAAAAACAGGGATTGTTTATACCACCAACTGTACCGGTACACAGACTAACACAATCAGTATGACAACACTAACACTAATTCTTTCTAATAACCGTGACAGTTTTACAGGTAATTAATTGCATTCATTTACGAAATAATATACCAAAGTACTGATTAACCAATTAAAATACCAGAAAAAGTATGAATCAGCTACATCTCACGCAGGTTGCATCAGTGAGCGAGGAAAACTGGTAGTTTTTGCGCTGTTCGCGACTTGCAACCTCCACCGGTGCACTACGGGTATCGCAATGTTACTATTAGATAGTACTTGAAACTGGATGGCATAAAGTGACTCACTTATTGCAAATGTACTGAGCTATTTGTACTGATTAGATGAGTAACGAATAAGCGACCTAAATTGAAACACGATGGAAATACAAACTGAAGAGGAAACCTCAACAAGTGTATTCTTATGTAATTTTTCTGTAGCTTATTAAACCAAGCAAATTGGTCTATTGGTTCCATTGAAATCATTAATAAATCTCTGTTTTTTGAGTTCGGTCTGCTTGCTACCTGTTTGCCGCCTAGTGATTTCTATATTCCAATTTCAAGACAATTACTTCTTAGACCATTTCAGGCACTCTTCAAATATGATCAGTCCCAATGCGTTGATTTCTTTGAAAAAGAATTTGAAGGCCATTTTATTTTGCTGAAAAACAACTCGCTACATAAAGTTAGTGCAACAAATGATTTTCTAAGAAACTTCAAACATATCATTGGATTTTAAATCGGAACTACTCATTAAACATCTTGCACCACACTTCGAAGAGCGACCACAGCCTACCGAAGATGTTCACTAAACAGTTATCGCATTAATTGCATGCAGCATACCCATCTGGTGGTACTGGGTCAAGGTTGTGTGTACACGCCAACATAATTCTCCGCTGTGTCCGTCCGTCCGTTTCGTCACGGTGACGGAGTTCAGCACGCATGATGACAAGACATGTGTCACGAATTTTGTTCGAATATTGAATGTTTTTCTTCGCATATTTGCGCAATTCAGCACCTTTCTTGGTTCATGAAAATTAACTTTATTTCTATGAAGTTATGGTATATTTTGACAAATAGCCATTAGAGCTCCTACGGTACTTAAATAATTTTCATGTTGTTTTATTCGAAATTTTGTTTATGTTGCTTTTGCCCACACATAAGAGCGTCTGCCTATCAGGGGGTCTAAAAAAGGCTACTTTAGCAGAATTATAATACTAATCACACAGCAATTTGTCAAATTTCATTTTCATCTTTATCGCTAACGCATTAGGTTCAAGGTTGATTGGGAAAATTTGACAGTGATGGGTAGCGTGATGTGCTTTCTGATTCTGCTAAAGTGGCTTTTTTAGACGCTCTTATCTCCATAACTAAATATCTATACTCGGAATTTTAATTCGATTCCAGATTTGACAATTTCAGTGTTGCACCGTTGCAACGTTATGACAAGTACTAAATAGTGACGTTGCGAAATTATTCGATACGGAAATGGAATATTTCCGGATCGATTCCTCTCGTTTATAGTAAACAACTACTACTTTAATAGAAACTAAGTAAGTATATCTGGAAATTAAATATTTCTGAACGGATAATTTAGTTATGACGATTAATTTCATCTGTTTATTTATTTATTTATTTAGTTTTTCCTCTTCTTTGACAACATGGGATACGCATTTAGACCATTCGGTAGCCGTAATTTTTTGAATGCCTTATATATATAATTTAGTCTTTAATTGGCACACCAATATTAAGATTACATGAACATAAATCGCGATTATTTATCGATTTTTGTGTTCATCACTACACTATTAAATGTGGTATCATTACTTTACAAAATTACAGTAGCTAATGTCAAATGTGGAATCGAATTATAATTCCGACTATTTAGGTAAGACACTACAAAATGGCAAAGACTGGTGACATGCTTTCGGAATCCCGATTACCTGTAAAAACTGTGAAAGATCCACAAATAGCAGCCAGGAACCTCTGCTAAATATGTCTTCAGAAGCATGGAAGCTCCGAGGACCTTATTCACCCCGTTTTGGTGGTACTTATCCTCGATAAGTACCACCAAGACGGGGTGAATAGGAATGCAGGGGTGAATCGACACAAAACTTTGAAGGTGTTTGTTACGTTATTTAAATCTGATTGAAGCATTTAGGGTCTCCAATTTTATTGAATTGATATAAATAAAAATAAAAAAAATATTTCTTATGAAACAAAACTTATGATATTAACATTAAAACCCGTCTGTCTTCAAAGCGAGAGTAAACAGGCAACTTCTGGGCACGCTCACCCAAACATAAACCTCAACCATCGCTTTCCATCAGGTGTGTTTGTTGTCAAGAGCAATCCGATTCTTCAATAAAAATACTTAAATTAAAATCTTATCAAAGTTTTATTTCAATTCACCCTCCCCATTCCAATTCACCCCGTTTGACGATAATGGATGATCATCGAAGAAAGTGAAAGAACACTATATTTCTCTACCACCAGACTTTCTCTATCCATTCCAGGTTGCCTGGAAGAGACCGCAAAATGCGATAAGACCGCCAATTGTATGTTTTGTTAGTTTAAGGTTTCTTTTTATGTATTTTTCATTTGGTGTACAATAAAGTAAATATAAATAAATAAATGCATGTAGGTAAGTATATTATTTATATTTTATTATTATTTAGTATGTTATTTATGTTTTGTATGCTATATATAAAATTTACTGTTTTCATTTTAGCTATTTATAACTTTCACACACAATGTCTACATCTCTTTTTACTCTACTCTCCTTTCGCAGGTATGCTGGAAGAGATTTCTGTAGAAATAAGCATCACCTTTGTACCTACTTTTCTGTTTCCTTCTTTTATTCGTTGCTTAACCTTGAAGATCAACTCTTAAAGCGTGTACTTGTCTGTAATATTAATTACCATTGTAGACCTATCATCATTTATCTACTTCACCAGCATGATGATGATGAATGACATTACTGATTTTCCCATAGACCAGCCTTTGGGTTATTGTTCAGCAATAGACCTACCTCAACAGTGTTTTTACTATACCGCCTAATTTAAATCGTCGACAAGGCTATAATTAGGCTTATTTTAGTTCAAAGAATTTTATGGTAGACATGTTTAAATTTTTCTATGAATAGATTATAAATTACATAGCCAAATCACGATACTGATATTAATTTGCAAACGATGGCATACAAAAGCATCACGACTTTAAAGGTAAAGTGAAATGTCATGTGCTTCAAGTCTTTACAACTCGGTGGTAAGGGATATTTGGTTGAGAAATTAGTGGTATGCATCCTGGTTAGAGGTGAAAGCCATTATATAGAATCTAACTTCTATTAGAGGCAAAGGTGTAGAACTGAAATTTTCTGACCCTGTTTAATATGAGAGACAATGCGAAAAATTTCAAAGATCGACATAATTGTCACATTAATTTCTCGACCGGTGTTGTTTAATATACGTAGTACTAGTAGATTTGTCAGTTAGTCACTGGTCACTAGTCAGTTTTATCTAATAGGTTTGATTTTCGACCAAAGAATTCGCATCGCCATCCAACGTCGCTATTCTGCACGAGTTTTTTCCCATCGTTTCCATCCTTGGGGATGCAATGGGCTGTCCCTGCATGTGGCCCCATCCCAAATGACTTCATCTTCTGCCTCTAATTTATACCGGTGGTGCATACATAACACAATTTTGTTACTATTTATAACCTGTTTTTCGAAGTACAAAATACAAAATCCTTTATCAGTTATAGGCAGTTTTGAATAATCACGGTCTGTCAGTCAAATAGATGAAGCTAATTCTGTCACTAGATAAGAGCAGCAAGTTGTTCTGCAACAAAATATCACCGACTCTATCTCCAGAGTGGTAGTTGCACGTTTCAAAGAGTATATTTCCTTGGACATTATCCTTGGACATTTCACTCAACGCCATATAGTCCCAAGCTAAGCAACCTAATAGTAGATTGTATGGAGAAGATCGTGCAAGAAACTCCATGGACATTCTCTTAAATCAGTGTTCATAAAATTATATTATCAAAGAAATGATCTTAGAGCCAATTTTACTAATTTTTAAGGCTCGTACGGATTTGCATATCAGTAGCAGTATATTTGTAGAATTGGCCCTCTCATGTTTTGCTGCTATGGGTGCTAACTATCAATATTAAAGTAAAATAAGATTAGCGCTTTAAGAAGATTTCGTGGGATCTTAACCTGATCACACTAGGCTTAGTGTCTTGTGAATATCATGCTCCATTTAACGAATATTTCCAAATACTATTGCAAAATCGAACAAGACATAATTCAGATAAAATCAAAGCAACGTTAATACGACTCCTACAATACAATCTATTGTTAATTTATATGTCTTAATTAGAAGTCGTGGGACCTTATGCAATTACAAAAAGTCTTAAGTTCATTGTTCAAGTTTAGGTACACTCAATCTTGTGGAGTCGAAACTTGATTGACTATGCCGATTCTGTGGGCTAAATGAGACTTTAAAAATATTGCTCGGTCTTTGATTATGCGGAAGAAGAATATCAAAAAGGAGTAAAGGGAAGTCTTTGGCCAACATTATGACGGCAATGGTTTAAAAAAAATATAGATTGCAAAGGATTTAGACGAATAAAGCAAAAGGAGTTTTGAGGATCGTTGCTGGTGGCGTTCTATGATTTCTGTCTACCTTCTATGGGGAAAAGTCGTAAGTTTATTTATGTGTCATTAAAATAACTTATTTATGTGTCAACACAAAGCTGCTTTGTGGGTACAAAATCATCTACGTCACTAACTACGAAAATTATAGGAAAGACAAAATTTTGTCACAAGCGGTTTCAGGTTTAATTTCAAAACCGGAGTTGATCATAGACAGTAGCATTACCGCTGTCTAGGTTTTAATTTTGGTTTTTATTTTGTTTGTTTCATCACTTCAATTATATAGTTCCCATTAAAATCGTTAGCAACAGTAAAGATTCACATTAAGCCAGTGTTATTAACAAGCCATTAAAAAACCATCTTTCAGCCTTGATTCATTCGAAGTCATCTGAACTGATACTGAGTTAGCAGACATTCAATGAAACAAACTTAACATTTGATGAATCCTTAACATGAAATCATTAATAACAAAAAGCTTTGTGAACAACAGTTGTCCAATTGTCAGTTACTGACAATTGAACTTTAGCTTTAAAACACGAGTGAGTTTGAGTTTAGGTTTGATCAGCAGGTAATAGTGAAGTTTGATCCACGTTCTTCTATCCATATGACGTAGGTACTCTTCAGAACGTGCAACTGCCGCGCTGGAGATCTATCTCTAGCTGTATCGGTTGGGTCGGTGAGTATGTTTTGCTGCAGTACAATTTTGCTGCTCTTGTCGCTAGCGTGGCAGAACTAACTACATCTATTTAATTGACAGACCTTGACAATTCAAAAATACATTAAAAAATGATCTATTTGTGGTCGTCGGTGAACTAATGTCAGTAATTTCAAGAAGAAAATGCTGACACCGGTTAATCGATGAGATTCCCAAAGACAAGTGCGACGCGGCGAACCGTTTGTCATATAAATTGTTATAGCATCGTTGTCTTACTACCACGTAACAGCATGAGAGTTCAATTATAAGAAAAAAATGCATTATTTCGCGAATACCACTACAGATAACTCCCACTTCTGGTCAATTTATTAATTGGTTTGGGATAAATTTAGCTTTCAAAATTTCAAACACGCGAGAACACGCAAAAAGCCAATAAATCACAAGCACACTATAAACATTTATTTTTAGAGGAGAGTGCGCAATTTCCAACATTGACCCCGCCCTGTCCAAGGTCCAACAGACCAAACATTGCAGGTCAGCTCGACCGCTGGCTCGTCTTGCGAAAATGTGATGACATAGTTTGATTTGACGTGTTTAATGACTATCTCGGTAAGTTTTAAAAGGCTGATTCACGTAATTAAGAATGTTCAAAATGAAATTGCGATCTCATCTTAGTGCAAATCAATGCCAGATTCAAAAAGGTAGCAATTGTATTTTAGACGCATTGCAATAAGAAAGCGACCGTTCCTAAAAATACGGGAGTCACCCTTAGCTTATTAAACTTATTAAGGCTGATTTGAACAACGCCAGATAACTCTTGTTCGTGGAATAAATTTAACGTTTGACAGTTTTTGTATGGAAGAACTGTCAAAAATTCAAAATTATTCCTCCGATAAAGCTTTCTGGCGTTGGTAAAATCCAGCCTAAGTCTATCTGTCACCCACGACTTCGTAATACGTTTTTTCCCGTTGTCGTAGGAATTTCAGAAAATTCTTACTAATCACACCCGTACGGAGTGTAAAGAAGCTTTATACCAAATGTCAGCTTTCTACGACCAGAATAGAATAGAAGAGAATAAAATACTCTTTATTATGTCCACCATATAAGTTACAGAAAAAATAGACGAAGAAAACATTACATAGGGTGACACAATGGGCGGCCTATCGCTAAGAGCGATCTTTTCAAGACAAGCTTTGGATGGAGTTTAAAGAAAAAGGAAATACTGACCAGCAGTTTCGACTGTGCGTCGATCGAAAATTTCAGTCTGTTTTTGCTTTTTATATACAAGAAGATAGATAGATAAATTTTCTTAAAGAACTTAGCTTTTGCCCGCGACTTCGTACGTGCTGTTATTCCCGTTCTCGTAGGAATTTCGGGAAATCCTTTTTAAGTGCTCTCCAACGAAACTACATCTATACTAATATTATAAAGCAGAAGAGTTTGTTTGTTTGTTTGGTTGGTTGAACGCGCTAATCTCAGGAACTACTGGTCCGATTTGAAAAATTATTTCAGTGTTAAATAGCCCATTTATTGAGGAAGGCTAAAGCTATATATCATCACGCTAAGACCAATAGGAGCGGAACAGTAATGAAAAGTGTTACGCAGACGACGTTGCACGGGTCAGCAAGTACCAAATATCTGCTTTCTACGACCAGTAGTTCTCGCTGTGCGTTATCTGTCAGTCATTCAGTACAGAAGAGTTTTATATTGATAATATACATATTTTAAATTTTAAGCTTTCCAACATCCGTATGAAAAAACTGAACCCTGAACCAGGAGCGTTCGTATGTCTGACTGTCATTCTCCCTACGCCTGCCTCCGTGGTCGAGTGGTTTAGTCTTTCCTTGTGACCCGGTGGTCGTGGGTTCGATTTCCACACACTTTGTAAAGTTGTTTTTAGTTTGGCTAGAACATTGCAAGCTTGAATCACCTGATTGTTTCATGATTCCGTGATTCGGAAGGCACGTATAACCCGGTGGTCCCGGCCGCCAAATGTCGGTCGTTAAGCCATGTCAGAGGCTCATGAGGCGGTTAAGAAACTCTGACACTATAGGGTGTGCGGGGTATTATAAGAAGAATTTCAAGCAATCGTTTAGCGATAAAATCAAGGTTTGTAAATAGCTATGCTGGTCTGTACCGTAGGTTAGGATGGGCAGGATATACATACAATAGGCTAGATTTCTCATCAATAAATTGCAAATTTATTTGGTCCGTCAGTTGGAGTATTGAAAAATAAAGGACACATATTTTTTTATTTGTTAAATCACTGAATATTGACAAAGATGATACGCATCGAATCTCGGTAGTGGGGGCTCGTGACGTAACAACGCACTAAAAATTACACCACGGCGTGACGTATTAAGAATTTTAAAAGCATCGTATCTTCGTCAATTTCGGTTAACGTAACAAAAGAAAAATAACAAACGGGTTGCACTCCGGGAGTGCCGGCAGTAGTGAAAACTTGAACATTAACGATGTGCATTTTTAAATCATCCGTCTTACGAATTTTAGATCAGGTCACGTGTCCTGACGCGAGTTTAACATTATAAACCCATCCCAAAAAAGTGCTCAACGCCGCTAAATAAGAATTCACTTCACAATTTATTTGGTAACGTGTCCTGACGCGAGTTTGTCTTACGAATTTTCGATCAGGTCACGTGTCCTGACGTGAGTTAACATTTTATACCCATGCCAAGAAAAGCTTAACGCCGCTAAAGAACTTTTTACTCCAAATAACGGGTCAAATATCTTTTTGATAACCTAACTGACGCGGACGGACTAATTTTTTTCAGTGGATAAGCCTATGTGAACCTTACTGGTTAAATACTCAGAAGTAAGGGTTTGGAATATAAAAATACTCTTTAGAGACTGAAAACCACCTTTATTACTCAAGTTACAAAAGTTACTCTATACTATACAATGCAAGTGACTAGCGCAGATGTCCAGATACGAATGCCCCGGAGTGCCAAGTATAATCCTCAAAAACGTCTGCATACTTCCCACCATTTATGATTGGTCGAGAACTGTAAAAGTCTCGACCAATCACATGAAGTCAATACAACTACATTTAATCTTAAGAGTTCATAGATATTATTATACATAGTCAACAAACATAAATAATTATAAGCATAATTTATAACACCTATTATCACCCTTCAAGCCAGACGCATCAAAGTTTTCGGTTACGGTCCTTTTACGCTCTTGTTTTGGAACTTCTCGACTAGATTATCGAAAAAAGTATGAGCAAAAGAAGCTGCTAGATCAGTAGATTTTTTACAGTAAATTGTATTTATACAACTCATTAGCAACCTTCTTCTAATGTTAAACCTACTTAACTTTTGTTGATTCTAGTTATCTAAAATTAGATTTTCAGAGGCAAATTGAGGTTTTCGGTTTTGCCGATGGAATTAAAAAAAAACTTATGGGTATTTCATATAAACATAATACGGGCTAATAAGTCTGAAAATGAAGATATTTTATGTATATAAAAAAATTAAGATCTTAGACCGAACTATAGTAATTAATTATCACGTTAGTAGGTAATACTTCTCTCAACTTTTCCCTGCTTCGGAGGAAAATGAGTTAATGAATAATTTAGGTTAATAAGCTGCTGTTTTATTTTGTAAGCTGATTAAAAGCGGTTTTCATTATACTCTGTAACGGTTTAGTCTTCCAATTAATTTATAAGTCAGGATGATTTGAAAATCTTTTTGCATTTACTATTCACTCCATAAATACCAATGAAAACAAAACCCTGCCAAACCGAAAGTCAAAATAAAAATAATATTATGCTAAATTATCGTGAAGCGCAAACTGCAACGCTTCCCGATGTTGGTCTGTGGATGGGGGACCATCTTAATATACCGGGTTTCCTTCGTGCCTCGGAAAGCACGTTAAGCTGTTGGTTCCGGCTGTTATTTGAAGATTTTTGGCAGTCGTTACGGATAGTCAGAAGCCAGAAAATCTGACACCAGTCTTGCCAAGGAGTACCGTGTTACCAAGTTAACGGGTGGTGGTCTGGTAGGCAGCCGCTCCCTGTAAAATACTCGTATTCTACTGAATCCGATTTGACTGGAAGCCGACCCCAATATTGTTGAGAAAAAAACTTTTTACAAAAAAATACAACCGACTTCCAAAGAAAAAAACACTACAAAGCAAAAAGTAACTTCAATTTCGGAAGTCGGTGTTTTTGTTACTTTCTTCGTATTGTGACACCGACTTCCGAAATAAAAGTTATTTTTTGCTTTGTAGTGTTTTTTTTTTGAAAGTCGGTTGTATTTTTTTGTAAAAAGTTTTTTATTTTTCACTTTTTAGTGGTGCGCCGCACCTAACAACACCACTGCAAAATCGCAGAAAAGCAAAATACGCAATTTCGATTATCAAAGAATCATCTAAATAGTCAAATTCCAGGTATTTCGATTTAAAATCCAAAGTTCGTATTCGATTTTGATATGATTTAAATGGGACCAATCTGCAAGTATATCCTTTCAGATAAAACAAGAATTTTTCAAATCGGTTCATAATTGTCGGAGTTATGAGGTAACAAACATAAAAAAAAAAACATACAACCGAATTGATAACCTCCTCCTTTTTGGGAAGTCGGTTAAAAAGGCTAGGCAGATGAAAAAAACTACGGCTTTAAATAAATATTACTCAAAATTACGAAAAACGTATTTATGAGTACATTTTTAGGGGTCCGTACCCAAATGGTAACCAACGGAACCCTATGACTAAATATCTGCTGCCCATCTATCCAACGTCCGTCTGTCTGTCAGCTGGCTGTACGTTTATCTTAAGAATAGTAACTGGTAGATAGTTGAGACTATAGAGATTGTGTATTTATGTCTATTCTGTCTATTCTGTGCAATAAAAACAAATACTAAAATTAAATTTAGTTAAAAATTTAAGGGGGCACCCATAGATACGTGTTTCTTCGGTTTATTGTACGGAACCCTTCGCGTGAGAGTCTGATTCGCACTTGGCCGGTGTTTTTTAGGAAACGAAATACTATTTCGAAAATATTATATTTTTAGAAGCAACAGATTTGTAGTTGGTAAAGTTTACAACACCTGTTTCCAATGACACAAAACATATGTATTTATTGACCCAACACGACTGATTGATGAAATGCAATTAACTAAACATGAAACAATTAATTTGGTGAGGTTCACTGTCGAAGAGCTAAGTTATTCTTAAAAAATGTGATTGTGAAACTAAGAAACTAATAACTTTTTTACAAATAAATATAACCGATTGTTTTTTACACTTACTTCCGAAATATAAGTTATTTTATACTTTGAAGTGTTTTTTTTGGAAGTCGGTTATATTTTCATGTAAAAAAGTTTTATATTTTACATTTTTAAATCGTGATACTAGGACGACGTTTATTGTCTACACAGAAATTGAAATTAGCAAAACTACTCACCCAAACTATATTACATTTTTACGGGACCAAACGGTAAACATGCCGCAATCACAGAAATCGGATCAGAAACCTCGGGAGTTATCGGTGAACAAACATAAAAAAAAAAAACAAAAAAAAATACCCACTGAACTGAGAACCTCCTCCTTTTTTTGGAAGTCGGTTAAAAAGGTTGGCAAACCAAGACTGTGTTGGATTCATATAAAACTAACTATTGCCCGCTTCGTACACGCACATCCTGTCTTTTAGTCTGTCGTTTCAATAGGAATTTCAGGAATCCTTCTCTTAATGCTCCTCTACATTATATACAAGGCATCTACATGCTTTTTAGCTTTCTACGACCAGTAGTTTCGGCTGTGCGTTGTTTCAGTCACTCAGTAATGAAAGTTTTTTTTTTTTTTTTTTCTTTCTCGGGTCTCTGGAGACCCGGTCCTTTGGTAGGCGTACGGGGAGCCGAAATCAACTCGCAGAGAGTAATGGGGCACCAACCGGCGATTATCCCTGTATGTACTGTGAAAGTATTCCCAAGGACAATCCCCGGTTGGAGCAGTACTATTGCAGAAAATGGAAACAAAAGATGAAACGCTATGGGTTTGGGCGGTTTAGTGGACTGATAATCGTTTATTATAGAAGAACTATTGGCCCCTGCCTGACCACTAACAATATACACGGCTTTTAAATGGCAGGGGGTGACTTGCACACTGAATGAATGGTACTACTCGTAATAAATACTTTTGATGGAACAATGTGTGAGTTAGAAATATGTTTATCTTTGTCTTACCATAAATATCGCAGAGCTCGACTACCTTATTATAAAGTGTGAAAGAGATAGAAACGAAGCTATGCAGGACATATAACATTGTCCCTTTAGCACAACGGAAGCATAATGACATTGGCATTTTTAAGACTTTGGTTGTGGTAAACTTTCTTGAAGTTTCTTGTCACCTATTACAAGATGTAAAAAGCTCAACAGTTTTTTTTTAATAATTCCACTTTCACACAATTTTATTATCCACATTACAACATAAAACTCAAACATGAGTTAACCTTCAATATTAGCTAAGTGACAAGTGTCAGCAAAGGCTTGCGACAGACTTGCGACACGCGATCCAACATTAGACCGGATACCTTTACATACCAGTTCTTAACAGACTTGACTAAGAACTATGTGGACTATATTGTAGTGTTTAAGATAACGTTTAGATGAAAATTGATTGGATAGTAGTGGTAAGGTTGCCGCCGTTTTAATTTTGTTCAAGCAATACACAAATTAAGGCCGCTATCCCACTGGCGTTTTAGGAGCGTTGGCGTTTCTCCAACGTCTATGCAGCGTCAACGCTGCGCAGATGCGACGTTGACGTTGCGGTTTTTGGCAATAGGTACCTACAATCACGCCGTCCCGTCCACACCCACACGGAAAAGCGAGATGGCGTGATTGTACCAGTTGGCAAATACGCTAAATTAACGTCACGTTGACGCGACGTTAACGTTTGCCACTACAGACTTGGACGTTGGAAAAACGCCAACGCTCGTAAAACGCCAGTGGGATAGCGGTCTAAGAGCGGACTTTACTAATGAAATTGATCACAATCAAGCTGCATTCAAGAGTTGTCAGTGTCAATATTCCATTGAAAATAATGACACTGACAGCTCGTAAACGTGGTTTATATGCTGATTGCGCTCAGTTTCAGATCGAGAAAATACGCCCTTTTTTTTTAGGGATGGGTTTAAAACCCATTCATGTTCCTTCAGTGCCCTTTGTGTTCCGGAGCCACGGTATCTATTTCGAATAGTCCCGCGACTCCAGCAGGCGTCGGACGACGACGGGCGAGCCATGAAATACGCACTATGATTTTTAAACAAAATACAAGTACAAGATTTGTCTGCGTGCGCTCCCGTTTGTTTAGTTTATACGTAGTCTAAGTTTCTTTGTCTAGTTCTGTGTTAAAAGTATCATTGTGTTAGTCACTTTTATGGATTTTTTTTATTCACTTTATTCAGATCCGTGCAGGAGTTCCGGCGAGATTGAGTGGCAAACACCTATCCAAACTTACGTTTTATAATCGTAGTAAGATAAAATCTATACTAATATTATAAAGCAGAAGAGTTTGTTTGTTTGTTTGGTTGGTCGAACGCGCTAATCTCAGGAACTACTTGTCCGATTTGAAAAATTCGAATATGGTCTTTCAGTCCTAAGGCCGTCCGTACACAGTAAATTTCGAACGCGGTCCACGGATCATACCATTGATTTTGACAGTGGAATGCGTTCCAGATTTACTGTGTACGGGTGACTTTACCAAATTCGCCAGGCGCTCGTTAGGTATGTCGATACTTTCCGCCCTGGGCCATTAAAATGTTGAATAATAATCATATTATTGGCATAAGAAAAAACTGCGTTTAAAAAAACGACTTCAAAAACCGCACGAAGTAGGTGCATATATTATGAATAAAAAAAAACTAAAAAGCAAAAACTAACTCAATAAGGATTTAATCCGAAACTACCTATAATATTACTAAAAAACTATTCTTTCGTATGTGCTACCTATAGATACGTTTGAAGTCGGTGCCAATTAACAAATTATTTATTTAGTTATTTCATTAGAGCTATCGGCGTATTGATATCATTAAGTTTTAATTTGTTTAGGGCTTGGCACCGACTTCAAACGTATCTGTAGGTAGGCTATCGTGAGTTTGTCTGTTTGTTCGGATTTTTAGGTAATTCTAGACTATAGTAAGTTTTTTGATTGTGTATTTCGATAAGTAACATTGTTGAATTACACGTAGGTTGTGTTTTTTTTTTCTTATAGACAGAAGTTGTGGTTAGTAGGAATTAAGAATAAGACAACAATATGGGTAGAGCTATGAAAGGTGCTGCTCGCCTTAAAAAAATATGGATCCCAAGAACTGGAACGGAAAAAATTAATCAGCTCCGACAAAATGCTCAGAAAATTAAAACTGCTAAGTCAAACTGAATGAAACTTTTATTACGCGGCATCGAATTAAAAAGTATTAACATAAATCGAACCAGAAACCTCAGAGTAATCGGCGAAAGACGTACGTAAAACATCATGCATGTCAGCGACAAGAAAAAGAAAAATGCTATTAAAATAAAAACTGCTGAGCCAAATTGAATGTTATGGGTACGTAATTATGGGACCAAATGGCAGCTATACCGCATCGAATGAAAAAAGAATCATAAATCGGATCAAAAACCTCGAAGTAATCGGTGTACATACATAAAAATGTACCGTCCGAGTTGAGTACCTCCTCCTTTTTGAAGTCGGTTAGAAATACTATAATTTCTACTAAACTAAAACATTTACGAATGGGTAAGAAGTCAGAAGACCGTTGCACTATATTTCAAGAGCAATCAACTTTATTGTTTAAATATTTAATTTAATTTATAGGGTTCCGTACCAAAATGGAAAAAAGGATCCCTTATGGAGTATGGAGTGACTAAGTCTGTCCGTCTGTCACAGCTGGATATTTAACGAACTATAAGTGGTATCATCTTGTTTGGAATAGTTTCGTAAAGTTTCGTTTGCTTTGCGTTTCTCAAACATTTTGTCTTTTTTTTGGCCGTTTGTTTTTCGACTTTTGATGAAATATGTAAAAAATTGACCATTCCTCCTCTTATCTCCGAAATTTGAAATTATTCTACATGATAGAAATGTATGTAAAGATTACAGGAAAACTAAACCGATGTTTCAATTTTTTTTTTTTTTTTTAAGCTTTGGGTATACGTTCATTATGATGCGTACAGCTAAGGAGTGGAATTCCCTGCCTGGGTCTGTGTTTCCTGATAGCTACAACCTGGGAGTCTTTAAATAAATAAATAAAAATAAATAAAATTCATTTATTTCGGGTAACTAGGCCCATAGAAGATAATTCCAAAATATTTTACCATTACATAATATAATATTAAATAAAACAATTCATAATAAATATCAAAACAATCAAAATAAAAAGCAGAACAAATTACAATTATAAAATTCAAAATAAAATACTATAAAACTCAAATGTCAAAATCACAACTAAAATAAATATACAAATTTTCCTTTTTTTTTTTTTTTTTTTTTTTTTTTTCTTTCAAAGAGTGAATAGGTTACTTCTAGGCAAGCGTGCTCCACCTTAGACCGCAACATCGCTTAACATCAGGTGAAATAGCGGTCAAACGTACGCCTATTAATATAAAAAAAAAAACATTATTAGTTCAACTTTCAGTGAAGAGATGGCGATGATCTAAAACAGCAACATACATTTTAAAATTTCCTGATGAATAAAGGACTCGCAGGTAAGAATTTAAAAAAAAAAATCGCGTTTTAAATATGATAGTATGGCACAGCCGGTCTTTATTTTTAATATTGCTCCAATTGCAGTCTGATATTTTAGATGCAGTACATTGCACCACAGTAACTGGCTGGTTCGATTGTCTGCTTGCAATGCTGTAAAATTATGTCGTAATCACTTTGGATTTCGCAGGAAGAGCTTGTGGAGATAATAAAACGGTTCGACCTGCGAAGTTAATGCTTGTATTCATGCCAATGACCTTGTGCATTAGGACGAGTGTGGGATTGATACAGCCGCGGACTCTAACCGGTCGCGTTTTAATTCATTAAAATAAAAATAATACATATTTTTTTAAAGTAATAAAACCAGATCGTTTTCGTTTGTATTGCAAAGCTGTACATTTTTTTATACTCTTTTGATTAAAATTAAGGAATAAAATGGTTTTATCTCAACGGTTTGGAGGTGATTTGGTGTTTTTAATATTATAAAGCTGAAGAGTTTGTTTGTTTGTTTGCTTGCCTGAGCGCGCTAATCTCAGGAGCTGTTAGTCCGATTTGAAAAATTATTTCAGTGTTAGATAGCCTTATTATCGAGGAAGGCTATAGGTGAAGGCGAGAGGAAGGATATATCATCACGCTAAGACAAAAAAGAGCGTGACGCAGACAAATTTGCGCGAGAAAACTAGTAGAAAAATATGGCTAAAGCAATTACGTATCGTATCATGTAGATTACTTACTGTTTTTTCGATATAATTTCTCCGTAAATGCCGACGAAAAGCTGCTTCATTTGCACGCTTTTTTAAGCTTTATTCGAGAGAAAGCACCTACCGTGTTTTTGAATAGGTGACTAATAGTTATATACTGATACTCCTTCGTGCCTCGGAAAGTACGCTAAGCCGTTGGCTTTGGCTGTTATTTGTCGATCTATGACAGTCGCTACGGATAGCCAGAAGTCAGAAAATCTGACATCAAAAGAGTATTATTTTTATTTATTTAAAACGGGGAAACTCTTAGCCCAAATCTCACCTGATGGAAAGTGATGATTAGGCCGAAGATGGAAGCGAGTTTCACCCGGAATCCTCTAACATAGAGGAACTGGCTATCATATCTCTAATTGCCGGAACACAACAATGCTGTTAACATTGTTGTTATGGCGACAGACTTAGACATGATGGTGGTAGCTTGCCAGGCGGACTTAGAAGTCCTACCACCAACCAAACTGAGCAAAAAATTTGCCCCCACTGGGAATTGAACCCGGGACCTCTGGGTCTGAATCGAGTGGTATAACCACTAGACCACGGAGGCGGTTAGTGTCACCTGTTTAGCACCACCCGGGGACCACGTGTAGGGTTTCGCTGAAGGGTATTCTCCTACGGACGCGGGTGACTCGGCCCCCAAAAATTATTATGTTACCCAACTCGTTTTTGTCTTGGAAATGTATGTTTTGTGAGGGTTATCCTAAGGAAGCCTATCCGCATACAGAATATTAACTTCACTATCTCTTATGATAGTTCAATTATTTTCCAAAATAATTATCTATTGTAAGAGTAACAATTCATTCTTTGACATACTTCCGCCCATGTAACACTGTTGTACATAAAGTTTAAATAAATAAATAAATAAATAAATACTTATCGAGTTCATTGACTGAAGTTTGCTCCGTCAAATGAACTGAAATTATTTGCCATTGTCCTTTCTAAAGTAGCTCGGTTTCTTTATTTCGTACAAGGTTACCTGCTCCATTTGGTTCTTTATAGTAAATCTTTACTACATTCGTTGGAAGTTGAATCATATTTTCCTTGTAAACCAGTCAGTAAAAACACAACCTTGTTTTATTTTATAATGATAGTTAAAATTCGACGTTTAATCAGCGACATGCTTTCGAGCTCGCTTCGCTCGCTCTTGCATTTATATCCGTCGTAATAATCATCCGCATCAGTCACAAAGTTAATTCAAGTTATGTATGGATTTTTAAACGAAACTCAAACCTTAAGTAAAGATATTCCTGCAAAAAATGAGCGGAAGAATTGAAGCAACTAATCTTTTCTATAAAAATTATGTCCTAAAAGAACCACGTAACCTAACTGTAAAAGTGATGAACAGTAGGGTTAATCATTACGTTAATCTAATCTTACAACAATTTAATCGACATAGTATTTCCTAATACAAACTTCTGGCCGTTCGAACTTAAACCTGTTTGGTTGCATTACCAAAACTAAAATAGCGCAGACAGAAATAAAAACCAGCCAAGTGCGAGACGGACTCGCGCACGAAGGGTTACGTACAAAAGTCCTCCGCCGCGTCTGTCTGTCTGTTCGCAATAAACTCTAAAACTTCTCACGGATTTTCGTGCTGTTTTCACCAATGGATAGAGTGGCACTCGAGGAAGGTTTTAGTATATAATTTTTCAAGCGGTTGAAGCCACGGGCATCAGCTAATATCTATAAAAATGGCAAAAAATCATGTCTTTTGTATGGCCATAAATATTTATTTTATTCTGTTTTTAGTATTGGTTGTTATAGTGGCAACAGAAATACATCATCTGTGAAAATTCAACTGTCTAACTATCACAGTTCATAAGAACACACAACAGACAGCCTCGTGACAGACGGACAGGCAGACGGACGGACAACGAAGTCTTAGTAATAAGGTCCAGCTTTACACTTTAGGTGCGGACTCCTAAAAATCAACAAAAAAGATTGATGGTTTTCGAAAACGATAATGAAGTCATTTAAATTCAAATTTCGATTACCGAATATGGCAAACACACGCCAAAAGCCGTTATCGGAACAGCTGTAGTTTATTTTTGGAAAATCTTTTATTAATATATTTGGTTTTCATTGCCAAAAGTTTAACAACTTTTGAGTTTGCCTTCGTAGAGTATAATGATTCCTATGCTTGTGGTATGTTATGGTAAGATGAGATGGCATTGAAATAGATCTTGTTAAAAGACAAATATGTTTCTTCGTTGTATGTAAATCGGGCTGGTTTCCGCAACTCCACGACCAAGCGCGTATTTTGCATGCGGGTGGGACAAATATGTCATTCGATCCACCCCAGCTCCTCAAGGAAGGCCAGCAACACCCTGGTGTTACCAAATATCTCACAGAGGGTACATGTGTTTCCGAAGTGCTTGGCCTTGTAACCCGCGACTACCGGGCAGCTTAGAAGCAGGTGTGCTGCTATCTCATCCTCCTCCATACAGGCTCTGCATAGTGGGCTCTCAGTGACTCCTATAGCATACTGCATAGAGGTGTTTATTAAAAGACCCGTGGCCAATTGTTACGGCTGTGACTGAACGCAACTGTTGTCGTAAGTCTTAGGGCTTGTATTTCGATAACGATGATGCGAAAGTTAAAGAAAAAAACCAAAAATACTTTCGATTACTTCTACAACCAACACTTTGTGTTTATTATAACTGGATGAGTTAAAGATTCAGATTTTATGATAGATTGATTGAGAGTAGAATTATAGAGAAGCTCGTGGCTAGATAATAATAGCCGCACGGTTTGATCTTCCAGGTTATGCAATGCTTGCCAAGGTTGGTCTGTGGATGGATGACCATCCTAAACATACCGAGTTGCCTCCGTGCCTCGGAATTGGTCCCGGATGTCATTTGTAGATCTTTGGCAGTCGTTACGGATAGTAAGAGGCCAGTTAATCTGACTCCAGTCTTGCCATGAAGAACCGTGTTACCCAGTTAATGGGTTGTTGAGGTCTGGTAGGCAGCCGCACCACGTAAAATAATGGTATTCAGCTAAATCCGGTTTGACTGGAAGCTGACCCCAATATAGTTGGGAAAAGGCTAGGCAGATGATGATGGTTGAGAGTAGAATTTCCTTGTACTCTCAATTTGTTTTGAGTGAATAGGTTACTTTTTGGGAAGCATTCCCAATCGTCAACTGCATCATCGCTTACCATCAGGTGAGATACTGTTCAAGATATTCAACCCGAATTAAGATTGTGTAAGAAATGGCTAACCAAGATATTTTCAACACCAAACTGTGGAATGCCGCCCTAAATTATCACTTCTGAATTGCAACTGCAAAACAACTCTTAGGGACTACACACACTTATTCACCTCTATTTTCGTTTCTCTGTACGATTTTGGTTACACTTATACAGTTCCGCTTTTATCAGCGTACAACGAAGTAAGAATCAGAAGGTGGCTGAACAGCGCTGACCTCTATCTATAGGACTCGCAATAATAACACATTTGTGTTACACAAAATACTGATATTCAGCTGAATCCAGTTTGACCGGAAGCCGACCCCAATATAGTTGGGAAAAGGCTAAGCAGATGATGATAATAACACATTTGTCCTCATTTTATACTTGTTTGCCACGAAAGATGAAAAGGCGCGGAAAGCTGAAAGAATGCGTACGCATCTCCATACAAAATCGTTGTTTTCTATAGGCATAAGCTGAATAGAGCTGAATAAGTGTGAGTAGTCTCTTATTTATCACTTGGGTACTAAAATTTCTACTTTTGAAACATTATTAGCAAAGAAATGGTCTTATTTTTAGGGTTCCGTAGCCAAATGGCAAAAACGGAACCCTTATAGATTCGTCATGTCTGTCTGTCTGTCTGTCCGTCCGTATGTCACAGCCACTTTTCTAAACGAAATTATAAGTACTATGCCGTTGAAACTTGGTAAGTAGATGTATTCTGTGAACCGCATTAAGATTTTCACACAAAAATAGAAAAAAAAATTTGGGGGTCCCCCCATATTTAGAACTGAAACTAAACAATTTTTTTCATCAAACCCATACGTGTGGGGTATCTATGGATAGGTCTATGAAAATGATATTGAGGTTTCTAATATTTTTTTTTTCTAAACTGAATAGTTTGCGAGAGAGACACTTCCAAAGTGGTAAAATACGTGTCCCCCCCCCCTGTAACTTCTAAAATAGGAGAATGATAAAATTAAAAAAAATATATGATGTATGCCATATAAACCACCAGCGAAAATTGGTTTGAACGAGATCTAGTTAGTAGTTTTTTTAAAACGTCATAAATCGTATAATACGATAATGGTACGGAACCCTTCGTGCGCGAGTCCGACTCGCACTTGGCCCGTTTTTTTATGTTTTTTATAGATTTCGATATTACGCCAAAATAAGTATTTATTTATTTAAACTTTATGTACAACAGTGTTACATGGGCGGACTATAAAAATAAAATATTAAAATTATAATTAAAAGAATCCAGTTGTGTCCTGTGGTTGGATAGCGTATGGAGAAATTAATACAAGTATTAAATATATGTAGTACAGTCGCACATTATGCTTGAACCTAAAGCTTCAGCGATAAAGTTAAAAATGTATTAAAGAAATTTGATAGATTTTTGTAGCTTAATGTGCTGTGGTCTGTACATTTTTTTTTTTATTCGCTGGTATTTTTATGACCAAGATTTTTGCGAACCACCATTGCGAAGACGGGCAATAAAGGATATTGCCCGTCTTCGCAATGATGGCATTTAGGATAGAACCACTGTACATCAGAATCAAAATTAGGGTTTTTCACCATGGCTGTCATATGACTTAAAAAATCTATGAATAAGTATTAAGTATAGTCCTTATTGGCAACTACATTTTTGAGCCGTTTGGGCTTGAAACTCTTGAACCGTGGGGTCCGAGAGCTCACGTACTTTTTAAAAATCTAGCAAAAAGCTTAGAAGACGCTTCGCGTGACCCAGGGGCTGGCTTTTACCTTGGACAGAGGATAAGCATAGCCATACAACGTCGCAATGCTGCCAGCCTTTTGGGCTCACTTCCAGTCGATAGCGATGGGGACGAATTTTTTGATGCCATTTTTTTTTTATACGAAACAAGGAAACTCTTGGTCCAAATCTCACCTGTTGGAATGTGATGATTAGGCCGAAGATGGAAGCAAGTTTCACCCGGAATCCTCTTACACAGAGGAACTGGCTATCATACCTCTAACTGCCGGAACACAAAAATGCTGTTAACATAGTTGTTATGGCGACAGACTTATATATGATGGTGGTAGCTTGCCAGGCGGACTTAGAACAAGTCCTACCACCAAAACCAAACCGAGCAAAAAATTTGCCTCCGCCGGGAATCGAACCCGGGACCTCTGGATCTGAATCGAGTGGTATAACCACTAGACCACGGAGGCGGTTAGTGTCACCTGTTTAGCACCACCCGGGGACCACGTGTAGGGATTCGCTGAAAGGTATTTTCCTAAGGACGCGGTGACTTTGTGTGTGGCGGGTGACTCGGCCATATTTTAGTTAGGAGTTTTATTTTTTATTTTAAGTGTATATAGTTTGTCCTTTAAATAAATACTTTGAAAAAATGATTTAAATACCAAAACGTCAACCTTGAAAATTTCAAACAAAATTAATAAATATTTACTCACACACACTTAACACAATTTCAACACTTGCAAACTTTTTCAATACACGTGTTAGTATAAGTTTACTAAGCATAGAACACGCCCTTAATTATCACTTGCGACTGGTAAGTCCGCGTTAGCACTAACTTACCAAAACGTTACTGAAACGCGACGCGTTACGTAACTTTAGGAGGTAAGAGATTACGAAAGGCGACCGCGAAAAATTTGCAATTATTTGCAACATTGCAAACGTTTTTTAGTGATTTTTATCTCAGATTACTGCATTGTTTGATTACGTGTAGGTATTTGTGAGTTCCTTTGTTGTTTATTTTTGATTGATTAAAAAACATCTTCGATACATTGATAGTCAGACGACCTTAGAATGACCGTTGGTATCGGCTATTCTATAGATTCTATCTATTGCTATCATGTTAGAGTGCGGCCTCATTAGAGCGTTGCGTTGCGTCGTCGCAGCGGCGAAGTTTCGTAAATTTCCATATATTTTAAACTCGAGGGAGCATATTCCCGGGATATGTGCTATTTCAGACTTTAATCTATATCTATTCCAAATTTCATCAAGACCCGTTCAGACGTTCTGGCGTGATTGAGTAACAAACATCCAAACTTTCACATTTTCAATATTAGTTAGATTCTATGAGATTGACATGCCACATTTGCACGCGACGTTTCAACGTGTCGACGGACGAGAGACATAGCGGGGTGAGGGTGGTGCGTTACGTGTCGGAGTTTCGGTGCACCGATGCAACGCAACGCGAGGCATCGTCCTAATGGTAATACGTTCGCTAATCACACTATTTAATTTTTTTAACACTACCTGCACGAAAACGTCAAATTATATGTCATGCAAACCTAACCTAAATAACGTCATCCTCGTTCATTCCCGTCAGCCCCAGCTTCCGCTGTTAGTTGCAGCGAACGCAGTCAAAATGCATTTCAAATTTAAATAACATTAATGCCCGGATTATAATTAAATTCAGTACTTTGCCTGGCGGTGGGCTGGAGCCACCGCTTCGGACGCGCAACCTGCGGCGGGGGCCAACGCACACTTCTTGTTTTCACGGCTAGAGTACAATTTTGTCACACTAGGTGTGAAAAGTAGTAGAGTATATTCCGCAGGCTTAAAGGTTTCTTTGCCTTGGGCTAGTTTAAATCCCTCGCTGCAGTATTAACTCCCGCTCGTGACTAAAACTTTAAACTCCCTTGCTACGCTTGGGAGTTAATGTTCCATTTACGACGCAGAAAGCAACAGCAACATTATTTTGATACGTAAACATTATTAGCAGAATGATACACAATTCTAATACATTAATTATATAACGAGTTATTAAAAAAATAATTACGGAACCTAGAGTTAGTTTATGTCGGGTACATCAAGTGGGCTACCTTTGTAAAACGACTAAAATGCCATCGTGTATTATTTATCGTGAGTTGATTACACAGTAAATATGACTACCTATTGATTAATGAATCAAAAAGTCACCCGCAGTATAATATGTACTATCATTATCACAGTAAAAATTGTCCGCATTTACTCTAATGTCAGTTAGATGGGTCACATCACTCACATCTCGCTTATGTTACTAAATCATAAATAATAACAAGTTGTGTCACTTTTACATAAAACAAAACAATTTTGAAAAACTAAAAATAAACAAAACTAAAAATAACTACCTACCTACTTGATGAAATCGTGTATCTACAGATGGAATCAAAAAATGAACAAATTGAACATACCACGTGACTCTGCCAAAATGTAACACAAAGGAGAAAAAAGTAATACCGGAGACAAAACTGATGCAAACTGATGCAAGCTGTTGCAAGTCTATCAATAAAATGGTCATTTTGTAACGTTCAAGTAACATTTTGGTTAATGTTACATTGTAACTGAAATTCGTAACTGAAGTTCAATTTCGTCAGTTAATTTTTTACTACTCTCTTTTGCCGTCTCGCTAACACAAAGGGAATATTGTAGCAATAAGAATGGTTATAAATTATGATTCATAGTATACGGTTGCATTTGTTATTGCACATTGATTTAAAGTTATCAGCAATTCATTACTTTTATTAATTATTTCATCAATCAATTTTTATGATTATCAAGTCCGATTGTAGATTGTCATGGGTACTGAATAATTAAAAATAATTGAGATATGCACCTATTATTTTATCTCAACTACGTAATAAACCTTTGTTTTTAAATTTTTTATGCATTTCCATGTTACTCTTTGGGCCTTGGGTGACTGGATCCCGGAAATATCACTATATAATGCCGATCATTGCTTATAACGTAACAGCGCTGCTGGAAAAGGTACCACGCAGCCTAACTAAGTAATTTTCGCAACTACGTTGCTAAATTACCACTTCTCAAAATGACAACAGGTCAAAATATCCCTTTCTCGGAATGTCCCTTTCTTAGAATGTCCGTTTCGCAAAATGTCCCCTTGTGGAGGAAAGGGACATTTTGAGAAGCGGCCATTTTGCGACAGACCTAAAATACGCATAAAAGTATGGACACAAGAGAAGAATGAAGACGCTTAGGTAAGTTATGTTGTACCACTATAAACAAAACAACATGATGCAACAAGTACTAATACGAGACACATACTTAACAATACCGTCCTATGAGTGTAACGCACTTGACTGAAGTCAACAACCAATTGTATTCTCCCTATTCACTATAGTAAAACTGACCTTGGAGCAGCTCCTCATATATAACGGTTACTTGAAATTCTCGGTGTATTGCCACACTGAAGTAAAAACAAGGTTTGCTTTCAATATTTTTTGTTGAAACGCGTTTTAATATGATAATTTACTGTGTTGGTATCTATACCAGATATATTTAAAAATGAATGCGTATTTCTCTTGGTCATCGCATCATACGTGAACGGCTGGACTGATTTCGGTCATTCTTTTTTGTTGTGTTTGTTACTGTCAGGAGAAGGATTTTATTAAAGACTAGATGACCCGCGCAACTTCGCCTGCGTCACATTTTCCATTACTGCTCCGCTCCTATTGGTCTTAGCGTAATGATATATAGCCTATAACCTTCCTCGATAAATGGGCTATCTAACACTGAAAGAATTTTTCAAATCGGACCAGTAGTTTCTGAGATTAGCGCGTTCAACCAAACAAACAAACAAACAAACTCTTCTGCTTTATAATATTAGTATAGATAAGAAAGTTGCAGTTGACGGGAGCAAAGCCGTGGGGAAAAGCTAGTACTAATATAACAAAGAGGTAAAGTTTGTGAGGTTGAAGGGGGTAATCTCTGAATCTACGACACTAGGAAGTGGTGACGGGGGGCATTTTGGGGGACTGCCTTTTGTAAAACCCGTAGTTCAAGAAAGTGGTGGCTCTCAGCCTAATTTGAATAAATGACTTTTGAATTTCGAATTCAAGTACTGAATCGATTTTGAAAATTCTTTTACAATAGAAAGTTACTTTTGTGTGTCATAGGCTATATATTAACGCGAAAAATACCACGCATAGGCACGGGTCAGCTAGTTTATTTATATATTAGATCAAACTGTTTCTTTAAAGATTACTGGGGTATTCCAGACACGAAAGAGAATTTAGGGCACACTATCATTTTTTCAAAATCAGTTTTTAATTTATTTTTTTAGGTTTTGTTTATACAAAATATTGTTTATTTTGGAATAAATTAATCATTATCAAATCAGCGAATTGCCGGCCACTGCTGAATGTAAGCTTCCCCCAAAGAGTGCCATCCATCCCGGTCCTGAGCAGTCTACATCCATCCGCTGCCAGCCACCTTCTTCAAATATACGGTCCATCGCGTCGCATGGTGTCCCATACCACTTTTGCCCATAAAAATTCTCGTGTCACAATGTTAGTTACCTTACTCCTCCGAAACGGCTTTACCGATTTTTACCAAATTTTATGTGCATATTTAGTAGGTTTGAGAATCGGCTACTATCTATTTTTCATACCCCTAAGTGATAAGGGTTGTCCACCCCTAATTTTTTTTTAAATTTTTGGACAAAATTTTAATTTTAATTTTTCTATAATGTGGCATAAAAAATACATACAACCCTACCTTTTCTACCTTCTTCCATCATCCCCTATTTTTAATAGCGATATTATTAATGAATAATGTGACGCAAACGAAGTTGCGCGGGTCAGTTAGTATTTGTATAAGTTTTTAAAAAGATGCTGTAGTTAGTTTACCACCCGGAAGTGTTAAATAAACTTGCATGTTAACAACTAATCATCAACAATGACGCTAATCAAAGACATTTTTAATTACATTCAAGTGTTACGGTATTAGGTATTGAGACCGTCACCAATCAATTTTCTTATTACATTTGACCTACCCATACAATTGACTTATTATGATCACGGAAATTGTTAAATATTTTATTAAATGACCAGCTTAAATTTTCAGAGTAGACAATTGAAATGCTCACAAAATATGACGTATCTACTGCCGCAATAACAAAAAAAAAAAACAATTAAATAAAAATTAAAGAAGGGTCTTAAACAAGAAACGTGTTTTTTTCGGTTTCACGACTCACTTTTAGCCGGTATTTCTACTAAAAACACTTCAAACTATTCGTTGCATTAATCTCTAAGTACATGCATATTCCTCATATCCACCAGAAGTGCATGAGGCAACCACTTCCAGATATAGCTCGGAGGTTTTATATTGCAATAGCATACATTAGTCAGATCATTGACTAACGCTGCAAATGTTAAATATACTGAACTTGCATTTTTATTGTAGTTTGTGCAATATGTTGGGGTTTTAAGCTAATGAGGTATATTGGAAAGGTTTAGGAAGTTAAGGGCCAGTTTCACCGGTTACGGATAAAGTGTCGGTTAGTTATCTGATGGATAACTAACCGACACTTATAATACTAAGGGCCAGTTTCACCGGTTACGGATAAAGTGTCGGTTAGCCTATTAGGAACTTATCTGGCAGATGAACTAAAACTTTTGGTTTCACAGGTGTCGGATAGCGATATCTGGCAGATGAAGTATTGATTAAGTTATCAGCCGAATCAAGTGGCTGTTAAGGAAGTTATCATCTACATTATAGTACATTTCAAGTTGTATTTCAAGTGGGAAAAGTATTTTATTGCATTTGAGGCGGTACCAGCGGTTCAGGTGTTTGTGATCACGAAACACCGAACCCGACGGACTATTGAAAGCCTTTTCGATGTCTTTCCAGGCTTTTTCTTTATCTTGCCAAGTCGTAGCGTCACTTTTTGGGGTTCCGTAGCCAAACGGCAAAACCCTTATAGATTCGTCATGTCTGTTTGTCTGTCCGTCCGTATGTCACAGCCACTTTTCTCCGAAACTATAAAAACTATGCTGTTGAAACTTGGTAAGTAGATGTATTCTGTAAACCGCATTAAGATTTTGACTCAAAAATAGAAAAAAAAAAACAAGAAATTTTGGGGGTCCCCCCCATACTTAGAACAGAAACTTGAAAAAAAAAAAACATCAAACCCATACGTGTGGGATATCTATAGATAGGTCTTCGAAAATCATATTGAGGTTTCTTATATCATTTTTATCTAAACTGAATAGTTTGCGTGAAAGACACTTCCAAAGTGGTAAAATGTGTCACCCTCCTGTAACTTCTAAAAGAAGAGAATGATAAAACTAAAAAAAAAAAATATTTTGTACTTTTTAGTCTTTGATAACGAAATATTTTGAACATTTATACATTTTATCAAGTAGGCGAATGAGCCCGCATCCTCTCCATCTCCGCCAGTGCGTCTGTATTGCATGGTGTTTTACCTGTCAGCTTAGAATAGTCTAGCTCCTCAATCTGGAGAACACTAAGTGATTTTACTCTACTTTGGGCCACATATGCCTCTCCAGCCGCAAAAGTACGGGACCCTAAGCACACACTGCGTGGTCTACCGTACAGCCTTGGATCTTGTGCACGGTAGATGCCAAACTTAAAATCACAGGAAACATGCGCCTTTTCACCGCACCGTAGCTGTACTTGGCCGGAAATTGGATGCCTATAGGCTGAATTAGAACGGTATGTCGGTTTCATACATTTGGTCGCGTTTAAAGTGCGGTCAGACGCTGTCCGAAATGAATCCGATACTCCCATTCACTAGCCCCTTCTCCACGTCTACATTGGATCGCAGCATGAGTACCGAGTAAATTAAGAATTTTAAAAGGGGCTAAAACCCCTTTTAAAATTCTTAATTTACTCGGTAGTCCACCCGTTTTATTTATATCGCTGGGAATAATGGACTCCAATGAAGTATTTCCAAGGTCTTTGTTTATGTCGTACATTCGAGTACCTTTTCGTTCGTAAAATTTAAGAACTTCATTGTTGTGCTTCTCTACTTGGCCGTTTGTTCGATAAATACACAGTGCTTTTTCAAGCGCAAACTCGCCGGTAGCATTTGATGAGACCTTAGTCAGCAATACTGCGAGATGCTCGCTGTTCAGCTCTCCGACCCTCAAGGCGTTCCAGATGTCGGTGAATGTGGTGTCTCCTCGCTGGCTAGCGCAAGAGTTGCCGGAGAGTTAAGGCATGTACACTAAGACACTAGACACACTCTTTAAACTGGTAATTTGAGCAAGCTATGCACTGTAGAGCCACCTATAGTCGTGTTACAACTCCAGTCAGAGCGCCAATCTTTGTAACCTGCTTTGCCTAACATCTGTTCACTTGATTTTTCAAAACAACAAGAACGTCTTTCCTGTTCCAGCGCCACCAGTTACGAATAGTTTAAGCCTTTGTTGATCGCCCATTTACAAGTCATTATATATTATAATAGGTTTGTTATAACCTTGAAACTGGATCGTGGTCAAAGTTCATTATAAAACCTTTCTAACAAGTCCAAACACGGCTATGATACGATATTCCATCATGGAATGCCAGTGCCTATCTTCTGGCTGCATCATCAGACCTTGAAACCTAATCGTAGTCAAAGTTCATTATAAGACTTTTCTAACAAATCCAAACACAGCTATGATACGATGTTCCATCATGAAGTTCCAGTTCATATCTTCCGGCTCATCAGATCAGTTCGACAATACCATATTATTGTATTGTCATCAAAACTACATACAGCTGCCAATTTTCAAGACACTACGATCATTGGAAGTTGGTTAAATTAGTATTAGTATTAGTATAAAAGCGTGTTAATTGTATACTTCAAAATGTAAAAAAAGTTGACTTGGATTATTTAGAACAAAAATTATTTCATTAATTAAGTTTCCAAATGAAAATATTTTACGTACAGTAGAATCGAAACGCAAAGAAGCGACGTTGCCATTCCGCTTGTTATTAAGTGGCCAGTATCATATCTACCGGATAAATTATCAGGAAGTTGGACGGTGAAACCGAAAAAAGTTATAACCAGCCTGTAAGTGGTAGATAGTATTAATTATCAGATAACTAACCGACACTTTATTCGTAACCGGTGAAACTGGCCCTAAAATACTTTATAATACTCAAATACTTAATAAATCTGCCAGATGTCGCTATCCGACACCTGTGAAACCAAAAGTTTTAGTTCATCTGCCAGATAAGTTCCTAATAGGCTAACCGACACTTTATCCGTAACCGGTGAAACTGGCCCTTAGTAAATAAATTTATTGAAATGAAAACTACAAAAAGTGTACCTACATATGATGCAGTATCTAGTATATATAAATCTAGGTCTATAGTAGGATTAGAATTATCTGAATATATACTATAGAATGGAATAACAAATAAGAGATTACATTCAAAATAGAACTCTGAAGTTATCTAGTGTGCCTTAAGTAGTGCGTTGCCTGATCTAGGTTTATTTAAACCTGTGTTTCAGGAGCTCTACAAAAGTACTTGTTAAATAGAAAAGTCATTGAGTTAGATAAAAGTAAAAAAAAAAATGATGTCTTTTTATAAAATAAGTTAAATTTCAAGTTTTAAATAAAATGCATTTAAAAAGCAATGTTAATACAAAAATAATAGGGAATATGCATGAAAAAAACATTTGTTACCTACACATTCTATCTAAAAATATACAAAAATATAATACTAACAGTGAAAATAGAATCAAAATTGCTCGAAAAACAAGCGAGATATCATTAGTTTAAACAAATATGTCTGTCCCTCTCGCGAAAACGGTGTTTTCTATGGCAGCTGTATAGACGTCACGTAATGTGACGTCAAATTCCATGTCGGACTTCTCTTTCTAATAGTAATCTTTGAAGCGTTATAACTTCATCGCTGATGAAGATATTAAAAAAATATTTTCTTGAGTGTTTACTGGAGCTTACAAGTAATTCATTTTGTAAATAAAAAAAATCGCGTGCATATTCCCTATTATAAGTAAATCTATTGAACCATTAATTTAAGCAGTCGTTTATTTTACTCACACTTGGCGCAAATAAACTGTTTTTCTTTCTTTCTTTTTTTTTCAAGACAGTTTTCTATGTTTAACTACCTAAATCTAACTATAGTTTGGTTGTAGGAATATAATTATACTTTTGTAATTAGGTTTAAAATGCATTCCATCAATCAAAAAGGTATATATGGCTGACCCGACTGATTTAAAATCCTTTTTCCAAATACGTATACATCAAGCCAGGGTTGTTATCGAATATTTTGTAGCTTTATCAGTAACGATTTTTACTAAAAATATCATCATTTAATAAAATCACCTCACAATGTTTACACTTTAAACGCATAATCAAATCAACGATCAACAAAATTTAACGATTTAGTAAAAAGCGCAATGGAAACTGGTTTAATGAAAAATACATTGGCAAACTTCACTGTGTTAAGCAATAAAATGCAAAAAAAGAAATGAAGGCAATGCCTTTAAAGAATGTTTATAAAAACGAAAACGAAAATGTTACAAAAGAACAAAATATTTGTGAAAAATTAAAAGTGTTTTATTTTTAAGGCAGGCGAATGTGGTATAGTTACCACAAAAAATAAGCAGTAATCGTTTACAGTGGCTAAAATGTAGTTTTTGAATCTATATTATTTTCTTTCTCTCACAATCTACATAAAGGACCTTGTAAAAGAACTCAATGAGACAATATGATTACAAAGAGACGCGTGTCAGTGTCGCATTGTTTGTGTTTGTGACGAGAACTCATTAACTTTGCCATAATTGAGTCTGCAAAACCATTATGCTATGCTGTGACCCCCATAGTACGTAGTTAACAGTATTAAAAGTTTGAATGATCCGTGAGCTTGGGAAAAATATGAGTTGTTGTTCTAGTTTTTATTGACTTATTATCATAACGGACGTTAACAGTTCAACGAATTGTGTAGGTATTTGAATTTTTATGCTTCCATCTATTATACTAGAGTAACAATTTATTACTACGAAATACTGGATGGATGATGGATGTTTGGTACGCAATCATATCAGAACGGCTGCACGGATCTTGATAACATGTCGTGGCACAGAGATATATTATAGTCTGGAATAACACGCAGGATGTTTTTTATCCTGGGTTTATTTTCCCTTAGGATAGTTTTCGACATTCGTGTGGTTGGAGCTGCAGGCGTCCGATTGTAGTCTATACAATAAAAAACCCTAAATAGTTTTTCTTTATAAGTCAAAAATGCAACTAAATATCATATCATCATCTGCCTAGCCTTTTCCCAACTATATTGGGGTCGGCTTCCAGTCAAACCGGATTCAGCTGAATACCAGTATTTTACGCAGAGTGGCTGCCTACTAGATCTCCACAACCCATTAACAAGGTACTTCTAGGCAAGACTGATGTCAGATTTTATGGCTTCTGACTATCCGTAACGACTGCCAAAGATCTCCAAATGACAGCCGGGACCAACAGCTTAACGTGCTTTCCGAGGCACGGAGGAAACTCGGTATGTTAAGATGGTCACCCATCCACAGATCCACCTCAGCAAGCGTTGCTTAACCTTGAAGATCGACCTGTGCGGCTGTTATTATTTAGCCACGAGCTCCTAAACCAAATATCACGTGTAGGTATTAATATTATGGTAGCTAAAAATAACGCCATATTTTTGAATAAATCATAAAATAGCAATGCTATGTTAGATAGCCTTCAAAATTTAATACAATCCACTCAGCAAACATTCTGTTATCTTCAGATTTTCTGGCCAAACTATAATCATTAAAATAACTAACAAGCTGTCAAAATAAACGGCTAGACAAGACACTCCGAAAATGGACTTTGGTGTTTTAATGATCCAAGTTTTTATTAATTAAATAAACCACTACATTTTTATAATTCGCAAATGCCTTCAAGGCATACCTATTGAAGTTAATAATAACGAAATTAAAGGAAATACACATTTTACGACATATGAAAATAAAACTCAAAATTAACCTTTAACGGGGTTATTTAACTACCAAATTAATAGCTAAAGCAACCCATAAGGTAACTTAACGTTTTGTTATTTTTATTTTCATGTTTTATATTCATATTATTCATATCTGAAAAATGAATAGCCGTTGCGTTGGTTGAAGTTAGTCAATCATAATATGTGAACAGTGTTTGTATAATATGTGATGTGTGTGTGTTATGTGTAATGTGTGCTATGATCCTTCATTGGTCGAAATAAATGTTATTTTATTTTTTTATAATTTCTCGGTAAGCTCATCAATATCTTCTATCTTGTATCACTGCTCAGCATGTACTGTGTGTCAACCACGTTAGTAGGTAGGTAGGTGGGTATGTTTTGTCAACCTTGACCCTTCCCATCACATGTTATGACATGTCTTCACATGCATGAGAATACATTTTGTTTAAAGAAAATGCTAGATTCTTCAAGAGACATTTCTGTTTTAGTCGTCAACAGCTTCAAGTTGTCAGACCGTTTGTGCACTTAGGAACATGAACGTAAACGTTTGTGTACTTGAACACTTACTTAAACATTCGCTTAGTAATAAGTTAAAAGTTTAAAAGCAAATTCGAATGAATATACTCCATCGTAGACTTTGTCTCTGTCATCTCTGACCAATACTAAGAGTCAAGAGCAAACCCATCTCAAATAAAAAAAAAGAATTAGTACGGATAAATTTAAAAATACGAATCGAATACGAGTGAGTACATAAAAGAGATTAGACGTGAAATTTCAAAAATGTAAGAGATATTTAAAAATTGTATCTTAAATTACCTTTAATTGCCTTTTAAATTACATTCATATTTTTATAATATTTGATCAGAATTTTGTGAAACCGAGTACATAAAAGCAATGTTATAACATTGGTTATAACATATTCTGCAGATTTGATTTTGTAAAAATCCTTATTCACATAATGTAACACCAACATAAAACTAAAAATATATTTATGATCTTTTATGATTTTGATAGGTACTATAAAACAACATTGTACGTGTTGATTAATCGACCGATTATTCTAACATTAATCTCAGCAGTTATTTTTTATGTTGAACATAAACCGCAACGAAATAAAAGCTCTTTCAAAGTGGATTTAAGGAAGTAGGTACGTATTCTTAGCTAATATAACTAGCTAGTATATCTGCTACCCTTCTGCTACCCTAATACAACCCGAATTACGAATATTTAAGGTCAGTAAACTAAGTTACCGCGTTTTATTCAATGAAACGCCAGAAACAACGAAAAGCGAAAGTCTAAATGCTTTAAATACTATTAAAAAACATTGAACGCTGACCTACCCCAAGAATGATTAGACTGTAACAGCACAGACGCATGACCAATATCATTTATGTTCATTTTTCCGTCGTACAATTTGTTAACACAGAAACCTTCAATAGAACGCCCCAATAAATAAGGCTAAAAGCCGTTTAAACCCACCCCAAAATTATACTTTCAAAATTGCATTAAAAATTCAAAACAATCGAAAATCAAAAACAAAGTCACGGCTCTCTAAAAATATCCGTCGATCCATCATTCAAAAATAGAATATAAAATTATCCAAGGTCAAGTTCAGTTGCGCCACTCACCCAAGGCCGTTGCGAAGGTCGCGTGCGCAGGAGTTGCACAAATGTTACCGTGGCTCGTTCACTACTGAGAGTCTGAACGCCACGACCGGCGTGTTTCACAACCCCGGCTATGTCTTAACCAGTGATTGTGGCAAAGGGATTGTATTAGAACATGTTTCTATTTTTTTATATTTTTGCGTTAGAAAGTTGGGGTAGGATTTCAGTGATATTTTTGGGGTGGGTAGAGATACTATCAAGGGTGCTAAAGAACATTTTTTTTTTCATTACACATGCCAAGGTCATTTGCACAAAACACAAAAAGCATGCTCCTGTACATTTCAGGAGGGAGAGAGGCTCTAAATTCACGCTCTCTAGAATCCTGGATCACTGAGGCAAATTTTAAATTCTAAAATCTTAAGCATCGTACAATCGTAAACATTGATATATATATGATCGTAAAACATGAATTTAATAAAAAAAAAACATTACTTTAATTCTACACGAAAGAGTTATTACCTACTACACTTTTATAAAAGAGAATCGATAGTGTGTACTGTGGACCAAGATTATAAAAACAAACAATGTGGTGATCGAGCTAAGGAATCGCTTTTAAAAGCAAGTTAAGACGTTTTAACTGTACTTGGCTCAGCTGGGTTAAAATCACCAATGATTTTAAACCAATTCCTGAAAGAAAAATATACTTTTAGTCAACTTTCTAATGATAAAAAGGTTTTTTATGTATTTTTGAGAAAATTAACCTTTAATTTTAGATGCAATATGTCTTATGTTAAGCATCCAGTACTGATACTATTGATCCACTGCTTATAAAAACCGTAATTTAAGAATAAGAAATCATCGAATGACTCAGACATTCTGACTCTTACAGACTAAAGCCCATCAGTGTTCCTCCAAATGCCCTTTGTGTTCCAGGGCCGCGGTGACTCTTTCCAATAAATTCCGTAGCCCTGGCACAATTTACCATACGGGTCCAATACCATTTAGTTAAAATTATACCTACACAACGTTTGTTTCTCAAAATTTATTAGATGTCTAGCTGACCCGTGCAACGTCGTCTGCGTAACATTTTTCATTACTGCTCCGCTCCTATTGGTTTTAGCGAAATGATTTATAGCCTATAGCCTTCCTCGATACATGGGCTGTCTAATACTGAAAGATTTTTTCAAATCGGACCAGTAGTTCCTGAGATTAGCGCGTTCAACCAAACAAACAAACAAACAAACTCTACTGCTTTATAATATTATTATTATAGATATAGATTATAGATATAGATTCACAACTTCGCAACCATAAAGAATAATACAATTTCGTGATTTCTTTCGCCTGCTAAAACATTTTATATCTTCAAATTATGTGCATTTGTTATAATATCATTGAAGTAGTTTTAGACTTTACAACATTGTCATTGACAGTTGATTTGCCAACATAGTAGAGGACAAAGGTCTTAAAGCGTTACAAAGATTAATGTTATTATTTTACGTAACGTGCATTTTGATCATTACTTAGGCATGTGGCATCTACTGACCGGAACTAGGCCCGCACTGGACCCGCGTGCTGTATTGCGAGTGTTTCGAGGCTCTCCCTCTCCTCCAGAGGTATCGCAGCCATTTTTTTTTTATGGTAAATCTTCAAATGACTCCTCCCGTTTCGAGCGAAGCGGTTCCAGTCTTGAGCGTGGACTCGTAATAGGCTTGTGTCCTGAAAAAATCTAATTAGTCCGTCAGTTAGATTATCATAAAATATTTGACCCGTGTTTTTTCTTTTGTTACGGGAACCAAAATTGACGAAGTTACGACGTTTTTAAAATTCTCAGTTCGTCACACCTTCGCATATTTTTTAGTGAGTCGTGACGTCACGAGCCTTGCGTTTTATCTTTGTTTTACAAAAACAAAAAATACGAGTACATTATTTTTCAATATTCTAACTAACGGACTTATCAAAGTAAGCACAAACATACCCTGGACTACATCGACATCGACTAAACTTTATAATAGTTTTGCAATTTGTGGATGATGTAATTTAGCCTATTGCTAGCCTGTTGGTTTTCTATCGATTGCGTCGGAGTGTGCGAAGGAATTGCATAGTTTAATTCAGCTAAGCAAGTTCCATCATTGGACCACAAGACTTACGGCGATACTATCAGTGCATGGTGGACATCCCACACATTCGCACAAAATGTTTTGGGAACACATTCATAGTGCGTACAGCAAAGGAGTGGAGTTCCCTGCAAGAATACCTATGTGTATCCTGATAGCTACAACCTGGGAGTCTTTAAATCAATAGTGAATAGGTTACTTCTAAGCAAGCGTGCTCCACCTTCGATCCCATTATTGCTTATCATCAGGTGAGATATTATTCAAACGTATGCCAATCAATAGTAAAAGAAAAGCGATAAAGAGTTATTAATTATCTTTAAAAAACTGTTCAGAATTTAGACAAAGTCCTGGAAGTTCATTAAAATGACTTGCGACAAAATTTCTAGAAAAAAAATGCTATTATTTTCACTTCCTGTAGGTATTAATTAGTCAAGTTATATAAGCTGCAATCTGTCCTTTACACCAAATGAAGATTTCTTAAAACTAATTCAGCATTTAAAAGCAATTCGTTATTGTTAATAGTGCTACCACTGTGTCATAACCTCTTTAAATAAGTACATTCATAGCGTCACATATTGATTAAAGTATTATTATGAACATTATCACAAAAACAGAGATTTTTTTCCTACTCGGAGGTTACGAGTATGTAATGGTAAACAAAACTTCTTCAGTGAATGTGATGTAAATTAAATCATAGGCTTAGAAGGAAAGTGCTTTGTAGTAGGAGCTCGTGGGTAAATAATAACAGCCGCACAGGTCGATCTTTAAGGTTAAGCAACGCTTGCCGAGGTTACTCTGTGGATGGATGACCATCTTAACATACCGATTGTCCTCCGTGCCTCGGAAATTACGTTAAGTTCTTGGTCCCCGCTGTCATTTGTAGATTTTTGGCAGTCGTTACGGATAGTCAGTAAACTAGAAAACTGACTGGACTGAGACTGGTGACACCAGTCTTGCCATATTACCCAGTTAATGGGTTGTGGAGGTCTGGTAGGCAGACGCTCCACGTAAAATACTGGTTTTAAGCTAAATCCAGTTTGACTGGAAGCCGACCCCAATATAGTTGGGAAATGGCTAGGCAGGCAGGTGATGTAGGAAAATGCTGAACTACTACGCTGAAGACTGTCCTAAAACTACCGTTTAGAAAAAAGGGTATAGACCCCAGATAAATGTGCAGTAACGGTTATTGACCCACATACATTTATTGACTTTCTTATTTAAAAAAAAAAATACAACCGACTTCCAAATAAAAAAACACTACAAAGTAAAAAATAACTTTTATTTCGGAAGTCGGTGTTTTTGTTAGTTTCTTCGTATTTTGACACCGACTTCCGAAATTAAAGTTTTTTTTTACTTTGTAATGTTTTTTTTTAATTGGAAGTCGGTTGTTTTTATTTGTAAAAAGTTTTATATTTTTAAATTTTTAGTGGTACCCCACACCTAACAACACCGCTGCAAAATCGCAGAAAAGCAAAATACGCAATTTCGATTACTTGGATGACAAAAAACCATCATCCCAGTTAACGAATTCCAGCTATTTCGATTTAAATTCCAAACTTAGTAACTGATTCTGTTATAATTTAAATGAGACCAATCTACAAGTATATCCTTTCAGATTGTTTTAAAAGTGGACAAAGATTGAGCACGCCTTACTGACACGGGCAATGCATTCCATAGCCACACCGCTTGAACCGTAAAAGATTTGACGTAGAATGTGGTGGTGGATATATTTACGACCAGGGGCCCGAGTCTGCTATTATTATAAATTTGTCATTCCGACACGATCCCATTGTCATGCCATTGTCATTTTGCTAAAAGTTCGTAATCTGCTAAATTCATAATCGCACGGTCACTGGCACGTCAGTGGCCGGTCACTGGGACGTCAGTGGTCTCGTAATAGAATTGCGGTAGAAATGCCGTATTGCCATTATTATAAAACCGAGCTAAATTTAAGCATTTATTCATGCCAGATTTTATTTATATTTAGTTTTACATATTATTTATTAGTGTTATAAGCAATCTGAAGTAGTGAGAAGTTCGTAAATACTAAATCTGTCATTGTGTACGAGATTACCATTCATATGGCTTTCTTTCAATGGCGTGTCAGTGGTTGATCATTGGAATGTCATAATGACGCCATTATGATACCATTATGTTAGTAGATTACCAAACTTGTCAAAATCAACCATTTTGAAATCAGTGATCGACCATTCTGACACTATTGTAATAGCAGACTCGGGCCCCTGGGCTGATGCTCCAGTATGCTGATGTTCTTTTAAATTTTTCAAATTTATGTGTTGCGCATAATGTGAAGCCCTCAATAGCTGTATGAATAGATATTTTTTAATATTTCAGAGTTGTCCATAGGGTTAAAAATATCAGCTGAACTTAATTTTTTTAATTAATAAATTGCCTGATTGGTAATGAAATAAATTATAGTGTTTGTTTCACAGCTACTCACGTAATGGCATATTTATTTTCCAAGCCTAACGTCTGGCTTGACATGACAAGCCTCCCGATGATCGGCAGCCTCACCTATACTAATTGACACAGCAAAGTACGATTGCCATGCCCTCAAGCAAACAATGGTATTCTCGTCAGAATTAGTCACACCATTCATTGTAACATCTGTAATCTGTATGTCCGTTCAGTAAACCTTTAGTGACGGACACATAACATATTGTACAAAGAAATGATTTTGTAAGATGTGCGCCACCATATCACAAGTCAGGGCACCCATGTTGAAACTGTCCAATGCAATTTATTGTGATATCTCTCCACTCTTGCTAAATCCTTGTTTGCAATTTGTTACACTTGCACTTACTGTCCCTTTACAGAGTTTTTGTTCTTTGTATTTCCAGTGATACAATTTTGTAGAGGCTAACGATTTTATTTGCGCTGTGACAGGTAAGTAAACTCTTTCAACGTTGTCTTTCTCAATACCGTATGTAGTCTTCATGTGTTGCTATGACTTTTTCCGGAACTGCAGTGCTATTCTGTAACAACATTTTCGTGTCTCGACAGCGGATTCCGAGGTGAGTTTCAAATTCGTATAAATATAAGACCTTATGATGTGTGAAGTAAAGTTCACTTTGTAAGCTTAGTCACTCAGGTAAAGTCGATATCGAAATGGTTATTTACAGAATAGACTAGCTGTGGGGCTTCTCTCTAAACCTGAAGTCCGTAGTTTCGGGCTTAGTTGGGGGCATAATCTACTTCGTATCACTTACGATTAGTCTTGAACCAGAACTAAGAATGAATGACAATACAGTAACTGGCCAATTGTGTTGTTATAAATTTTAAGTGGTCAGTTTATACGGAAAAAAGTCCTCGATGGAGAATCCCACCCTTTAAAAAAATTGTTGGCATTTCACTCTCATTGGTATCCGACGTATTGCAACGTCATTTACTCGTACATGTACAGCATTAGGTATATAGTCTGAAAATGACAGTAAGAAAAGTTAAATGACACACAGACTAGAAATAGTTTTAAACATTTTCTTATGATACAATGTTTTAGTTGTACTACTACTTAACGAGGTCTTATGCAGTTTCATCTAGATTGGCTTTGTGACCCATGTTCTTACTGCAATGCACATCAGGCTCAACTTTTACGTCTTATGGCTAGTTTACACAGTGCGAGCTAGAATGCGAGTCAAGCTGCCGAGTAGCTGCAGTGCAGTAACTTGCATCGTATGGACGTATCGTACGAGTTACTGCCACGTGCGAGTTGGATAGCAGCTTGCATTCGAGTTACTTCAACATGTTTTGTTTTCAGTCGCCAGCTCGCTTGGCAGTAATTCGGACATGAGAGCAGCTCGGACATCGTGACTGACAGACAATTCACAGCCAAAATTACTGGTTGCACAAAGCCCAAACTTATAAGTTTTTTGGGGAGCAATAAGAGAGGATTTCCCGAAATTCCTACGGAAACGGGGAAAACCGAGTACTGGCGGAGTAAATTAATTTTCTTTCTTTCTTTTTTACAAAGTTGCGGGCAAAAGCTAGTACTACATATAGTTCGGGAAATGTTAGTATTGTATTAATATTTTGTTCTGTTGACAAATTATCGCAAGCTTGCAATCAACAAGAAAAACAACGAACTTGGCTACCTCATTTGCTCTGCATTTAAACCCCACTTCACACAGTACTGTTTCGGTCTAATATTTACTCTCAAACCATTGAAGCACATCGGTACCTCCGAAATAATTTGAAGTAAGTGGGTCATTACTGATGAGATGAGTTGAATTAGCGGTAGCATGGCCTTCTGTTTCGACTGAGATAGTTACCTTGGTCTGTCGCGTATGAACGACGAAATCTAGCAAGTCATATAGTATTGACAAATTCTGAGAGCTATTGATATAAGCCGCCAAGTCTCATGTTGTAAATCGGTTTCATTGACGTGTTGAGGAGTTCGCCATAAATTATGTTTTTGATTTCGACATAGGTGTGATTTTTTTTTTCTTATGGATAGGCTCGTTTTTAACCATTTTTGCGTTCCGTACCCTAAAGGTAAGCAACGTAACCCTAATACTTAGCCTCCGCTGTTCATCCGTGTCTGTCAGCGGACCGTATCTCAAGAACCGTGATAGGTAGGCATAGACAGTTGAAATTTTAACAGAATGTGTTATTGTTATTGCCGCTATAACAAAAAATAATGTAATTAAAATTAAATGGGGCTACCATACTAGTTTTTTTTTGTTTTATTGTACGGAACCCTTGATGTGAGAGTCCCAGTTGCACTTGACCGGTTTTAAATTTAACTTGTCTTATTGCTGCTAATACTGATAAACGGAAGTTGATTTAACCCGTGTCATTATCTGCAAATAGCTGACCAGCTTTGCCTTAGTCAGTCCAGCCACTAACATCATGATAAAATATACATAGCGGATTTTATTACGGATTAAATTTATTCGAGAAGTACCGCATTACCGCCTTCTGCAGCATGAACGGCGTATTTTCATACAGTAATTTAGTTTTTCAATAATAACGCATAAGCTTAAACGTCTGTACTGGTAGAAACAACAATTAAAGACGAACTTTACCTATCATCTCACAGATATAGTTCAATGTTGGTGATTTAGTGCAATGCAGGTGGTATTGTATTAGTAATTGAAGCTCTTTTCCCCATGTTTTCTTCGTGCATGCCTTCAGGGGAGAAGGGGTCTTTCCCGTCCATTAGTACTTTTAGTTTTATTTAAGGCATCTTTACCTTTTTTAAGATGGGAAAATATCAAATGACTCCTCCCACGGGCGAAGCGGAGGGGAGTGTCAGACTCTTACTGACTAAACCTCGTCGGTGTTCCTGCTAGTGCCTTTTAAACGTTCCAGTGCCGTGGTGACTCTTTCGAACAAATTCCGCAGTCCTGGCAGGAAGGTATCTTAACCTGCAATTGTAACAACATTATACACGAATAGGCTTGTGTTTTGAAAAAAATTAATTAGTCCGTCAGTTAGATTATCAAAAAAATATTTGACCCGTATTTTTTCTTTTGTTACGGGGACCAAAATTGACGATGTTACGACGCTTTTTAAATTCTCAATACGTCACGCTATGCTATATGCCATTTAGCGGGTTGTGACCTCACGAGCCCTCACTCCCGAGTTTTGATGCTTTTTATCTTTGTCAATTTTTTACTATTGACCACTATCTCACCTGATGTTAAGCGATGATGCGGTCTAAGGTGGAGCACGCTTACCCTGATGTAACCTATTCACTCTTGACTTAAAGACTCCCAGGTTGTAGCTATCAGGAAACAGACTCAGGCAGGGAATTCCACTCCTTAGCTGTACGCACTCAATTTTCATTGATTTTTCAATACTCTAACTGACGGACTAAATAGTTTTGCAATTTGTGGATGATGGAAATTAGCCTATTATATCCACTGTTTCTCCATGTGGGCTAGTTAAAATTATACTAAAACTGAACTTCACGATGTTAAATTCGTACGTAGCTCGAGTACTTACCGCAACTACATAAGTCATTCACAAACCGTTATGCTTTTGTAGGTCATTACTAAGAAGCTTGATTCAGCGGTTATGCGACCTTGAGTTATATGGTTGTGTGGCCTTGAGCCTTCAAAGCATGTCATGTGGTGTCAGACGGTTGTAAAACGTGTTTGTTGACAAAACTGTTGGACACGTAAAAGGTGGGATTTGTGCAAATGAATTGTTATAACTATGTGTTAGAAAGAAGTTTTTTTTTATTGTTACTTTTAAACTATACCTGAAATTAATATTATTAAATAGACTAAACTTACAATAAATTAACAAATATTAGTATATTTGTTAATTTATTGTACTACTAACAAAAAACTAAAATATAGCATCAAAAAGTTCGTCCTCCACGCTGTCAGCTGGTAATGTACCCAAGAGACTGGCGGCATTGCCACGTTGAATGGCAATGCTTAATCTCTGCCCAAAGTAAGAGCCAGCTCTTGGGTCACGGGAAGTGTCAACCAGCCATTTCAAAATTTCGAAAATATAGTTACTAGTATAATGATCTTGAGAATAATGCATTACACATTTTAGACTAGAATCCGTTACCTTAATAAAAATGTATGACTAAAAATAACCATTATGTCAACCATGCTCTATAGTCCCTTTTATTTTTTATTTAAATTTTTAATATTTGTTATTACAGCGGCACAAAAAAAACACACTGAAAATTTCAACTCTGAAAATTTTAACGTTGTACATTTTTACTGTTCTTGAGATACACCCAAAATGAAAACAAAATTCATCAGCTTATGAAACTAATAAAGTTGTTAATCGTACGTACACACAGAAAAACCGCCCCAAGTGCTAGTCGGACTCTCATACGAAGTGTTCCGTACAATAAACCGAAATAAACACGTTTCTTTCATGTTGCCTCTATAGGGACTAGAGAGTATAGGGGCAATTTTTTTATTAACAATTTTAATATTTGTTATTACAGCGGCACTAATAGCAAATATTAAAATTGTAAATTAAAAAATAGTAAAAATTTGTTTGTTTAATAATACAGCGGCACTAACAGAAAAACTTACCTAGGAGTATCGTGTTACCCAGTTAATGGGTTGTAATGTGGAGGTCTGGTAGGCGTCCACGTAAAATACTGGTATTCAGCTGAATCCGGTTTGACTGGAAACCGACCCCAATATAGTTGGGAAAAGGCTAGGCATGTGATGATAACAGCGGCACTAAAAATACACACTGTAAAAGTTTCAACTATGAAAATTTCAATTCTGTGCATAATTACGGTTCTTGAGATACACCCCGCTGAAAAACGAACGAATAGTTACCCTTTGGGAACGAAACCCGAAATATGTTAAAAAAAACTATCGTAACGTCTTTTCTATATAGCTTGACAACGGTTGGTCAAGGTTTCTTCGTTTATGTCAACTCATGGTTTCTTTACCAAGAGATTATTAATTTGTGAGTAGGTACATTGAAAATGTATGGTTATTAAAATTTGGAAATGTTCATGGATATGTCCAATTGATATTACTCAATTAAAAAAAAGCGCTTGATGCAACTTTAGTTTTCATTTTGTGATTGATTTTAATTTGAGTTGCCATTCGAATAGTTTTCGATATTTCTTATAGTTTCGGAATTGGCCGCCAAGTCCACTTGAAAAATTCACCCTTTGTTTTTAACGTGCGTTATCTAGAAAAGTTTATTTTTGCGTCAACCATAAGAAAAAAAAAAGGAATTTAAAAAAGACAAATAGTATCTAAATTCATTTTGGAAAATGGGTCCGACTGAAAAATTAAAAATCTGCCCAAGTGCTTGTCGTACTCGCGTGCAAATGGTTCCGAACTAGTTTTTTTTTAATATGTTACTTTAACACGACAGACTTCTCATAGGTTTTTCTGTAATCTTTAGGTACAGAAATATTATTCTTATTTTATTGTTTTATTATAAGCTCACCAATTTCCGAGAAAAGATTAATAATCATTTATGGTTTAATTTCTTGATTAACTTAAAAACTGTTTATTTTAAAATTATTAAAAAAATATTTGGTTAAAAACCCTTACAGTAAGTTCTTTCATTTGATGTTTTAAACGACAGTTACAGTTTGAAAATCTTTTTTATTGTTGTTAAATAAGTTTAGGTTACAGCAGTTTGCATGTGCACCAAATTTCAACAGAATCGGTCCAGTAGAACTGGAGAAAACTGGCTGACAAATAGACAGACATCTGAGCGATCCTATAAAGGTTTCATTTTTTGTTCGGAACCCTAAAAATCTGATGGTCCCGACTACTTTCCAAAGGCCTTAACTTGCCATAACTCTATGTACATTTTGCTTTGTCTGCAGAAACGTAATCCAATGAAAGATTGGAATCACAACGTGGCGCTTGGTCAGTGTTATTCGAAGCCTCGTAGCGTCCTCTTTCGGCAGTGGTGTGGCTTTCAATTACAACCAACAGAGATACCAACAGCTTACATTCTCATCCTTCAACAGCAAAGTGAATAACGGGCCAAGTGCTTTTCGTATCGAATGTACTCTAACAGAAAGAGTTCTGCCGGTCAATTCTATCGACATCACCACACCCTAACCGTGATCACTTAGGTGATTTGCCAGAAAGAAAGTAGAACTTGCAACTCCGAGTTGTAGTAATCACACTTTGGTTTCGATGACATGATTGCTTAGGTTTAAATATGAAGTGGGGTAGCGAAAAAATGAATTGCTCAATGATTTTTTTTACCGACACCGATAGAAAAAGATATAAAAAGAAGGATGTAATAATTCAATTCAAACTTTATTTCGAGCAAGGACTCATACAGGGTAAGTAACTTATTCCTTAAAAACTAAGTGTAGGTAAACAACACGATACGGTGACAAATGTAACTGACAGCTCAGATCGGATTTTTTAACATGTAAATTTCTCCATTACCGGAAATAAAAACCTTTTTTATTTACAAAAACTTAAATATTTTTAGAAACTTGGCTTTGTTTTTAATTTTCTTTAATAACATAGAAACTAAATCACTTTGTCATGTTGATGAAGTGATCACTAGACTACTGTACAATAAACCAAGCAAATCATTTTTTTATGGATTCAGACAATGGGTCAGCGGAGTCTTAGTAATAGAATTCTGTTCATTAGCCTTTGGGAAAAGAACCCCAATAATTATTTATGTTCTCGCTGTGTCACTAACTGGTCCATTTTTAGGGTTCTTACGGTAACAACGAAACCCTATGACTAAGCATCCGCTGTCTGTTTTCCCGTCTGCCTGTCTGTCAGCGGGCTGTATCTCAAGAACCGTAACAGGCACAGGTAAACAAGTTTAACTTGTTTTCTTCGGTTTTCGGTACGGAACACTTCGTGTAGTCCGAGTCGCAGTTGGCCGGTTTATTGATTTTGCTTGAAAACTATCAGAAATTTAAATCTCATTTAAGTGAACTGTAACATGTTCTTATGAGAAATAAAGATTCTTTAAACCTAAATTTGATAGACTAAAAATTTCATAAATACCTATAAACTTCTCATCTGTGCCTCTCTATGCTTTCCTTGTCTTGATCAGACGTGTTTTTTTACTCTCGCTGATGTTTTTTTACAGACTCTTACTGACTAAAATCCATCCGTGTTCCTCCAAATGACCTTTGCGTTCGGGGGCAGTGGTGACTCAATCCGCAACTCATCATCTGCCTAGCCTTTTCCCAACCAATTATACTGGGGTCGGCTGCCAGATCCAGCTGAGTATCAGTGTTTTACGTGGAGCAGCTGCCTTCCAGACCTCCACAAACCATAAACTGGGTAACATGGTACTTCTTGGTAAGACTGAAGTCAGATATACTGGCTTCTGACAATCCGTAACGACTGCCAAAGATCTACAAATGACAGCCGAGACCAACGGCTTAACGTGCTTTCCGAGGCACGGAGGAAACTCGGTATCTTAAGATGGTCACCCATCCATATACCAACCTTGGCAAGCGTTGCTTAACCTAAAAGATCGACCCGTACGGCTACTTTTATTTAGTCAAGAGCTCCTCCGCAACTACATAGCCTAGTAACGAGTATCATAAAAGTACATGGCCTAGGTACTACGTGCATCATACATATTGAGCCACGGATGAGGAAACTAGACCAAGTAGCAAACCGAGTAAGGCACCACTATCCTTACGTCCAAATTATCTCAGGCATCTAAATCGGCGTCTCGCACGGAATACTGAGCACACTACACAGTTGCTTAAGCGAGCTTATTGAGCGTGGAATTCAGATGGACTAGCTCGTTTCTTGGTATGGGGTTTGGTGAAATTTTATGGTTTGTTCGCAGATAATTATTACTTTAAGTACAATGAAAAAGGTATCAATTGTATAGTCATCAGGATATTTTAACATTTAGGGCGGGTTGTTTCACGTTCACTTAACGCATGCGTAAACGTTAAAAATGGTGCTAACTATCGTTATATCCAAAAATTGGGTTGCTTCACAAAATGTCAGCGTTAACGCACGTAAAATATAACTTTTACGTTAACAGATGGGAGCACTGGTTAACGTTACTTTAGTTTCGTCAAATAGAACAATATTGTGAAATTTCTTTTGAATTCCTCAATACCAGTTCTTCTGATGATACAAATAAGTGGTGGAATGTAAAAAAAACTTAGCTATTGGGATGAGCAGGAATTTATACCAGAATGTTCAACGCTTCTTATTTAATGAACGTTAAAGATCTTCCGTAATTGTTTATTTTTGAGGTGCGTATGTTACGTTAACCAACCGTTTGATACAACCCGCCCTTAGTCTGTTGATATCTCACCGTGTTCACTTGGGTGGAGTGAACGACAAGTGACCATCTTGTTTGTATGATTTAACAGCTCACTTCGTGATCAATTCACCCTCGCCTTCCACTTCGACATGTTTACGCTCTCTTGTCGTTCACTCCACCTAAGTGATCACGGTGAGATGTCAACAGAATCGACCGGCGGGTCGACCGGCTGGACACTTTCAACGCCACCTAAACTTAGGCGTGTCTTTTTACCGCAAAAAGGAGTCGTTTCGACCAAACTCCTTATTTTTGGGGTATATCTGTTCCTGTGACTGATCGGCTCGAGCTCCTAGGCATAAAGTTGACATCCAGTCTCAACTTCTGCGCCACCATTGAGTACAAAGCCAAAAAGCTGGGCATCCTGAATATCATGAAGCAATACTTCAGGCCTGGACAGTTTTAACCCTATATGTCCGAGCCTGCCACCTTTGGGATGGCTCAGCTAAGTACCAGCTTGCTGTGCTTGACTCGATGAAACGCAGAGCTAAGCGGCTCATCGGTGACGCAAAAGTGGTGGATGCCAAGCTACACAGCTTGACTCATCGCCGCAAGGTTGCCTGCTTGTCGGTCTTCTACAGATTGTAATTCGGTGAGTGTGTCCAAGAACTCCACCACCTCATCCCACCAGCTCCCTTCTACCATCGGGCATCCAGACGCTAACTTACCATCCCTACCTTGTTGCTATTCCACAAATTCGCACTAAGCGTTTCCAAATGTCTTTTATAATGCGCACCGCCAAGGAGTGGAACTCCTGCCTGCGTCTGTGTTTCCGAACGCTTACAACCCTAATCTCTTCAAAGTGGACAGGCTCCTTCTGCGTAAGCTCGCTCCATAGTAGACTTTGTCTCTATCATCTCTGAGCAAGACTAAAATCAAGCCCCCCACATATTTCCAACCACTGCAAATCCTGAAAGCCAGAATCAACAGTGGCGACCACCAGAAAACGACGAGCTAATGAAGCCCGACGAGTCCCGGAGAAACGATTTAACTGTCTTGGATCCCGCAACGAAATTTATCAGAAGAGTACAGCAGAGGAGTAGGTAAAAATAAATATAATTTCCACTTCCCTCCTTATCAAGCAGAAGACAGATTAGAGCTAGGCCAATAGGCACCAAGGGACATATACAACTGGGTTAAGCCCAGTTTCCAAGCACCACTGATTATATATTAACACTAAAACTAATGGGTCCTAACTTGTCAAAAAAAAAAGTCTTGCCAAGTTTTACCATAAAATATGTATATAGAGACTACTACAGGGGTTGTGAAGGTCTAGTAGTCATCTGCATCCGTGTAGAGAGCCAGCCACCCCCAATAAAATATTATCCCAACAAAAACATTTAATGTAATAAAAAAATACCAAGTCTCTCTATGCAATCTTTCTACCGTAAAAACCTTTGAAATCTGATAGAAGCCATTAGCCAAGTCCTGTTGAAATTAAATACAGTTTTTTTTTTAATTTGTATTATTATTTTTTTATTTTTTTTTATTTTTTATACAAAACGGGGAAACTCTTGGCCCAAATCTCACCTGATGGAAAGTGATGATTAGGCCGAAGATGGAAGCGAGTTTCACTTATCACTATAATTGCAAACTACACTTAAACTTGGCAATGAGCACAAGTTCTACGTCTGCTAGAAGTACCTTAGAATATTGATGATCGGTCAGTCCGTGAGTGACAAAATGTTGTAAATTTGATCGACCGTAACTCGTAAACTATTTATTCAAATGTCATGTAATTTGGAGGTTCAACTTGTTTTAATACTTACTCTTGGTCACCAATATAAAAGCATGGTACGGCTTTCTCGCCTTGCTCGAGACTTGGCTGGGGCACTGCCGTGCCCCCAGATTGGTAAAAGACGAGGCAGATCATGACACATCCAGCAGGAAATATTTGCAAAAAGAAAGGAAGAAATAAGCTAAACTGTTACAAAAAAAATTCAAGGTTGTAATCAAATCGAAACTACTTTACATGAGATATTACTAAAGAGAGACATAAAATTATTGGAGCTTGTTTTGATGAATAATAATTTATTAATGAAAGATAAGCTATTTGTGTTTGTGGCAATGCCTATTTGGTATTTATATCCGAAATAGGCGGGTTTTGACCTTTTATAAATAGCCATTTCAGACTTCATTAGCAAATGAGTTCAAAGTCAAGAATTTTTCCGCAACTCGTGGCCACATGATTATAAAAAGAAGTTTATATTATAAGTCATAACTTATTTATGGACTGTGTACCCATTGTATTTATCATTATGATACATATGTACTTGTATATTATATATATTTTTTTATAATTGTTCCTCTCAAATAAAGCACCTGCTATCTTATATCTTCACCACCCTTGGTTGACTGGTAGAGAATGCCTAAGGTAGTCCGCCTTTATACCTCTCTGTGTGAGAAGTTTAAATAAATAAATATTATTTGTAACTGTCCAATAGATTAGAAGTTTTTAATAGAATCGATTAATGGGTCTGGGTTATGAATGACTAGGGTTGCGAAATTCGTTCGAAAGAGTCACCGCGGCCCTGGAACGCAAAGGGTATTAGAAGGAACACGGATGGGTTTTAGTCAGTAAGAGTCTGACAATCCCTTCTGCTCCGCCCAGAGCGGGAGGAGTCATTTGATGATTTCCTATCCTTATAAAAAATACCAGGCTATGTCGAAGCCGATGATCACCTTCAGTTTCGCAACTAATCTGACATTTGCGAAACTTCCAGTTATTTCTAGAGGTATACTTTATGCCGTCTGGCCGTTTTGTGAGTTAACTTGAATTCATTACATTATTCTATTTCCGTCCGACCCTGACATGAGTGATTTCTTCATACTGTTACCGTATTTGTATTTTTCCGATGCATTGCTAAAGGAAGATTTGTGAATCAATAAACAGTGACGCTTATAGCTTAAAAGGAAATAGAGGAAATGCGAGCGGAGAGACATGGTGTGTTAAAAAAGTCATAACATATTTTTTAAAAATAAAATGTTATCCGTACAAGCACACAAACCCCCAAAAAATGCTCAAAATTGTTTATTATTTACTGCTGTCTACAGAGCATTTAAAATAAAGTACATAAACTTATATTAAAAGTACCTACCAATTTCTGAGAAACATTGAAGTAATTTTTTTTCATGTTTATATTATGATTATGTCAGTAGATATTTGGTTTTTTTCTTCATTTATTAGTTTCTACTATAAGTGAAAACTTGTAATTGGCCTTCATAATATTAGAATATAATTATAGTTGGTTTTCCCAAATATAATAAACTAGCTGACCCGCGCAACTTTGTCTGCCTCACATTTTCCATTACTGCTCCGCTCCTATTTGTCTTAGCGTGATGATATATAGCCTTCATCGATAAATGGGCTATCTAACACTGAAAGAATTTTTCAAACCGCACCAGTAGTTCCTGAGATTAGTGCGATCAACCAAACAAACAAACAAACTCTTCTGCTTTATAACATTAGTATAGATTAAAATAAAAGAAAATGTCAAGCAAAATTATTTATTTTTACATAATATTAAGTTTTTTTTTAATCAATACTCACTAGTACAAAGACAGTTTTTATACATTACGAATCCTCTACCAGTCAACCAACGGCGACCTCTAGCGTCCATTCTTGGTACAATTCATGAGAGGGCCAAACTTCACACCCCAGCCGCCGCAACAAATGAAGACGTCCTGTAGCCTTTTTTTTTTTTTTTTTTTTTGGGATGGGAAATCATCCAATTACTCTTCCCGCTCTGGGTGTAGCGGGAGGGAGTGTCAGACTTCTACTGACTAAAACCCATCCATGTTCCTTCATTGCCCTTTGTGTTCCGGAGCCACGGTGTCTCGTGCGAATAATCCCGCGACCTTAATAGCCTAAGGCTGATTTTCCACCAGAGATGTGCGAGGATGTGTAGCGAGGAATGTGTTTGTAAAGAACCAATAGAATCGCTTCATTTACTTCGCCTCGGTCAGCACAGCTCTGGTGGAAACGGCTCAGCGGAGCTAGATTTTTGCGCATATAAAACAATTGAGCTATGTGTGCGAGGGATGTGTACGAGGGATGTGTGCGAGGGATGTGTGCGAGGGATGTGTGCGAGGGATGTGTGCGAGGGATGTGTTGCGAGGAATGTGTGTTGAGAAGGATGTGTTGCGAAGTTTGCGCAAACTGTAGGTACCAGCCAGTTAATTTTTCTTCCATTATGCCACGCAACCGTGCGACATGCGTACGACTACAAGCGCTAACGATAACAAAGTGAGACGTGAGCGGCAGGCAGGCGTTCGCGTTACTCCGCTTCCACTACACCGCACCCCCGTCGACACATTTCAAAACTTTGTAACGTATCCTCGCACCACGCATGAATGCGCATTTTCACAATTTCTCTACACATCCTCGTAGGCACATTTTCATCGCACAGCTTTGGTGGAAACACCCACACATTTTCACAGCACAGCTAGACATCCTCGCACGACATATTTCCATCGCACATCTCTGGTGGAAACGCAGCCTAATACACGTAAATAAATGCTGTTGCAGTGCAGTTGAAGTTAAGTTTCGATCAAAACAATGCTTTTCGTATTCTGTACCGCTGTCAGACACGCTCGCGTCAAGTTCGCGTCACGCGAGCGCAGTAAATATCGACATTCTATTGTTGCGCATCTTTGATGCGTGCTTTGGAACGCAACATGATCGGTATTCTACTATTTGTTTGACGTCTCAAAATGACTGCTTAAAAATTTAAGTTCAAGTTTTAATATCATAATAACGTCATATTCATTGAAATGTCGCTTCTATTCAATTATTTAGTGAGTAATATTTTCCTCTCCACCTTAAGTAAGTTTGGTAGAGTTCGGCTGTCGTGCAATTGACGTGCAGTTCACGCGCAGTTCAAATATTACAAGAATACCGTTTATCACTCAAACTTGAACTAACTGCAACTGCACTAAAACTTAATCGGCGCGTCATAAAATTACGTGAATTAGCCCTTTGGGCATTAAAATACGTAGGGCAATTCCCGGACACCGTAGACGCGGACAGCGAGTTATGGTTGGCTTGCCGTCCCATAAAGACCTGGCCGGTCGACGGCGTTATGTTCCACATGCGCCTCAAAGAGATGTCAGCATACGGGGCTTGCTAGGGCCAGAAATACGGAATTTGTTCGAAAGAGTCACCGCGGCCTTGGAACGCAAAAGGCATTAGGAGGAACCAAGAATAAGTTTTAGTCTTTACCAGTATGACACTTCCTTCTACTCCGCTGAGAGTGGCTGGTGCCATTTTTTTTTTAAATGGAAATCCATTAAAAAAAGAACTGGCCAAGTGCCAGATAATTTTTTAACACGTTAATAAATAACAATAGTAAACCTATAAGAAGTTAAAATTAATAAAAAAAATATAATTGAAACCCTCACAGTCCCTTTCATTTGACCAGATCCAGATTGAAATATTTTTTTCTTCAATTTTCTAGTTACCCCAAAAGTGACCCCCATATTGAAAATATATGTCCTGAATGTTCTGCAACTCAGAACCATCATATTTCAGATACCTTTCGCTATTTAAGATCAAATCTAAGATTAAACAATGTCTGTAATCATTATGAAATCGAAAAATAAAGACACACACACACAACACAAGATGAATTTATTATGATTTTGTCTTCATTCATTTTGACAAGCATGCAGAGACTGAATTTTTTTATTCCGAGTTTATTGTTATCATTTTGTCTCCATACCAGACTAACTTCCTTATCTGCACGTTGAATACGATAATTAAAATGATCCAATGCATAATTTGAATTAGCATAAAAATTTAAAAATAGTAGCTACTTACAGCAATGCTCACAGATCGGCTGAACATCTTCACATCAACAATCGGCGCGTTACTAAGAATTAACTGGTACTCTTTTCTCCGCTTCGCTCATATTTGCCGTTGTAAAAACGGAAGTGCAAATAATATACAAACACGTTTGTGTTCCAGCCTGTCTAGCTCTATTTTATAATAATCCGATAAGTGATTTTGAAGAAGGAAGCTACCATCTGTCACATATCGAGACCCCTTCGGATAGGGCTGCTTATTCTTGAGGATTAACCCATAAGGCCGTCTTTACTTACACAAGAGCTCTTCAAATTAGTTTCATAAAACGAGTTTAAATATTTCCATTCTTACATGCCTTTTCAGGGTAAGCTCAGTCCATCGTCGACGTTGCCTCTGTCACCTCTGACCTAGATTAGACACAAGAGCAAACCCACTTCTAACAACACACGACTGCTAAAATTCTTATAGCAAGGTACGTGTGTGTAAAGGCAATATAATTTTGTCAGGCGTTCAATGTTAGGTACCTCCTATTACTTCACAGCCTGAGTACTAGATTATTAGCCTACGATAACCTTGGAGCAAAAGCTAGATTCATGAATAAAAAGAAGGTACTAAAAACATTTAGGACTCACATGTTTTTGTTATATTAAATGAACAGCGTCCCTGAGCAATTCATGAACGTAAACTTACAAAATAATGATGTTAGCAACAAGTTGTGCGTTCGCTTTAATCACTCATGTTAATATCAGGCTTAGGTTCCACGTTGTATAGTGAATTATTGTGCAGTACCGTAGGTATAGATTATTATTATCTATAGAACACTTTCAGGATAAATTGTATTGCCTACTATTTTGACAGAATTTACCCTGTCCAAACTTCTTGGCTGTCTTCGCAGTGGTCACCAAAGTTTGATAAACTGTTTCCAACTGTTCGGAGTCAGTGCAGAAAATGGTAACATCTATTATCACCAATAGGGCTATGGCTTTCCATAACAATATTTAAGTTCACCTTTTTTTTACTTGGTATGGGTTTGCTATTGACTCTAGTCTTGGTCAGAGATGACAGAGACAAAGTCTACGATGGAGCGAGCTTACCCAAAAGTAGCCTGTTCACTCTAACTTTGAAAAGATTAGGATTGTAAGCATTCGGAAACACAGACGCAGGCAAAAAGTTCCACTCCTTAGGTGTGCGCATTATGAAAGACGCTTGGAAGCGCTTAGTGCGAGTTGGTGGTGTGTTCAAATCAGAAATTAAAAGATCCGCAGGGAAATCATGGCTATTGGGGAGTTGTTCGAAGGAGTAACCGCTGCCCTGGAACCAGGAAAGAACACAGGTGCATTTTAGACAGACACACTCTCTAACGCTCCGCCCAGAGCGGGAGAAGTCACTTGATGATCCATAACAAAGAGTGAGATGATGGCTACCAAAGGCCAAAGTATTCCAATAAGTGTTAGTGCGCTGCACTCTGCTAGCAGAACGGATGAACGATAGGTAAAATAGTTCTGAAGTAGTGATGACATAGAACCGATGACCTCTTGCAGGTTATGAGAATCCTTCAGAAGCAAGTAGCATAAAACCAATCGATGAGGTGACTCTCCGGGGAGATATATGTCCAGTTTAGAACGTGTATCACTTAGAATAATTTCATCTCCTTCATGATGACCAGTTTCATTCAGAAATAGTAATTATATTCTATTCTAAACCATTTTGTTTTAATTACATCATTGAACAGTATTTCAAGTCAACTTTTTTTTTTTTCAAATAATCGGACCAGGAAATCAACTCTGCATTACCAAATAGGAACAATGACAACGATTGCGTTCCCTGAACTGTTTGTCATATAATTTAAATACGCACTCATTTACTTGTACTTGATACATACTTTCATTGGAATTACTATTGTATTTATTACTAACGATTTCCAGTGGAAGTCTTCGCTTGTTTTTGGTATTATTTTGTTCTTATCATTTGCTTTTAGTCCAGATTTGTTTTTAAGAACCAAACCATTCCAATAGTCCAGAATTACACAATTGTGCAACAAGTCTCAAGTATGTTAGTTTCGGTGATACTCTATAGTTCTATTTTAACTGCAATGCTATCATTAAGTCCATATCTCGTTTTTTCCCGTTCCCATTAGAATTTTTTTGAAAACCTCTCTCAGTACCTAGGAAAGCTAGATGCCAAATTTCAACCTTCTACGATCAGTGGTTCTGCCTATGTGTTATCTGCCAGTCATTCAGTAACTGATATTTTATATTGGAAATGTTTCATGAAATAAAAGGAACGATTCAATCCAACCATCTTTTTTTTGGCTTCATTTATCTCACCGAGTCATAAGTGACGCGTCTCTCTATTAAGAAATATTTCCACTACATTAATGTTACATAAAAATGTGTATTTTCTAACTACTGGGTGTATGTCAAGCAGTCATCATGGGACCTCTTCGGTATTTGTACATTTACACAACTTGAAACAGCTTGGTATTGGTGTCGTGATTTCGAACTTGAAGTACCTAAGATGAATTAAAAAAGAGATGAATTGAAAAATAAAGGCACTAGAATGAACCTATGTAGAAAGACAGCAGAGGTAAAAATATTTGTGTGATGGTTTGAAAGAGTTACCGCGGCCCTGGAACGCAAAGGGAAATTGAAGGAACATAGATGGGTCTGCTACTCCCTTCTACTCCACCCAGAGCAGGAAGAGACATTCGATGATATCCTATCATTAAAATGGGGTGGGGATACGTTTATCCAATAGGTGTGGTATATTGCTATACCAAGAAAACAAAAGCAAGGCATGAATCTCTTTAAAAACAATAATACGAGGTAAAGATTATTATTAAACTATCAAACGTAAGCATAACAAACTGATTGTTATTAACAAAGGTTAAGAAAATTAAACAATTGCAGTACACAGCGATACAGGACTATTGCTTGTATGGGATCATATTCATTTATCAACTATTAGCCAAGTGTGAGTGTTCTACGAGAGATCTTTACGTTCTCCTTGAAAGTCAAATTTTTCATCAATAGAATGACTCGGTACGATTTCGTTGACATTAATCGTCATCTAATTAGTATTTGCTTTATTTTTCTTTGAGTCATCTAACTGTTTTGTTACATTATTTCGTTTTCGCTTTGAAAATGTGCATCCATGTTTTCCTCTGATCGATTCCTTGACAGTTCAAAAGCACCTGAAAATGATTGAAGTTCTCCTTTGAGTTTATTGTAGTGATATTATGCGGGACAGTACAATCAATTTTATATATTGAAAGTAAAGTAGAACGCACTCTATTGGAATACAATAGGGAACTACAATGCACCTGTTTATAACTGAATATATGTATTTTTCATGGATTTCATTATTTCCGCTTCCTTCGATATTTTCACTTGCAGTGCCAACCGTGAGATAGCTTAACGTGATATGGAGTAAGCTGGAGTTGTAAATAAAACAAGTGAAAATCGTTTTGTTATCAAAATGGATGCAGGATTGGAATATATTGTGGAGGATCATGGCATAAACGACGCAAATTGTAAGTGATTTATTTGTTATTGGTGAAAAGTTACAACACTTCGACACTTTACAAAATGTGAGAAAGCATGACTAGGTGAAATATATTAAGTATTTTTAAATTTTTGTAGTCTCTAAAACGCTCATACCCTGTCCTAACCCGTATTTATGCAAATCAATATATTAGTTTTTACACAAAATAACTGTTTATTTTTGCTATTCAAAATATATTAATCACTGTTTATTCACCTTTGACCACACATTATCGTTGTTATTGTATACCTAATGATTATTGATTCTATGCAAATTGATTTCTGTTAACAGTTCAATTTGAAAAACTGCAAATATTATTGAATCCGGTAAAAAACGGCTGCAGGAAAAAATAGCGTTTTAAAACGTCTTTCGTAATACGCACAGCAAAGGAGTCTCTCAAAGAATCAGGAACTCTTTGTCTGCGTCTGTTTTTCCGATCGCTTACAGCCCTAATCTTTTCAAAGTAAGAGTCGTAGATTTAATCGTAGATTTTGTCTCTGTCCGACCTAGACTGGAGTCAAGAGCAAAGCCATCACAAATAAAAAAATAATAGCAACCTTGCGAGGCACCCGGGGATGAATTTTGTAAAAGATTAAATTATGTCCCAACCCAAACAACTTCGTTTTTTTATCAACCAGCCGTAGCGTAATGTGTGTCACATAGCCTTTGCTTTTTTTCAACATTAGTGGGCTATCAATCACTACAATATTTCTTCAATTGGAAACAGTAATCCCGAGATTAGCGCTTTCAACCAAACAAATAAACTAACTCTTCAGCTTTATAATATTAGTATAGATAATATATAGTATAGATACTCAAAAAATTTGCTGGACACTAACTCTTCTTGTAAACTATTGAAGTGCCAATGCCTATTGGCACTAGAGACCAGAGGCAATAGAGACCTGGGTGTCCCGCAAGGTTGGGTTATTGTGAATGTGTGAATGCAACCTTGCTTTCGAAATGGTCGAAGTCAATTGCAATCAACTAATCCTCCGACTAATCGTTAGTGAAAATTTCTCGGATACCTTTGGATCATCATCTTCCTGCCCTTATCCCATGTTACTTGGGGTCGGCGCAACTCGTTTTTTTTTTTCACTCTGCCCTGTCAGCTGTCAAACTATCACTTACTCCCTCACACAATCCATACATGTTTTTTTTTTTGCCCTTGCTCTCCCTCTACATCCGTTTCATTTCTATGTTAACATAATTATTTAAATTTAAATTTCAGTGTCAATACCAACATGGACTTTACAAGAGACTTCGATTGGGTTAGCCATAGTTCTCGGACTATATTTGGTACTAGTCGTGAAGGTGTTGCCAACATTCATGAAGAACAGAGAGCCGTATCAATTAAAGAATATAATGTTGGCGTATAACGCGTTTCAGGTCGCCTTTTCTGTTTATTTAGTGTTCATCGTAAGTGTTATTTTTTGCTATTACATTTTTGGTAGGCGTATTATGATCGATTGTCTCAATGGTATCACTCTTTTTAAATCCTGTAATAAGTTTTTTATTTTGCATTGTCCTCACATGCAGAAGAAACAAGTACCTAAATAAGAATGTTGTAAAACATAACATAATTTAAAAGAGTGTCCGTGGAGTTTCTTGCACGTTCTTCTCCATAGAGATCTTTGCTTTGGAACGTGCAAAAATAAAAACATAAACACATCTGAATCTGAACCTTACCGACCTTGACATTTCAAAAGTGCCTGTAAATGTTTTTTTTTAAATAAATAATTTTTGAATCTTGAATCTTGTTTAGGTACACATTAAGTGATGTCTTTGATCCAGAATAGTGCATGTAGGTAGTGTTTTATGTTCCAGCTAACCTAATTCGGCATTTATGGATCATCGCAAAATTACAAGGGGCGGGTAAATTATCATTGATCTGTAACGCTCTTTCTGCCACATATACATTCGGTATTTCCTTTAGTTTGCTATGTATTGTTACTTGGGGTAAAAATAACGATTTTTCAAAAATCCAATAATGCAGTTATGCTTTTCTTCAAAATCGGGCTCGAGACTCTTGATTACTTGAATTGACAGCACTGCTGTATGTCATAATAAATCTTCTTTGTTATTAATCTTGTGTAGACAATAATCATTTTTTTTTTCGATTATTAAAACATCACGGTTGGCGCATTTTAGATTTTTGACGACACGGTTGGCGCAGTGGTTGAGCGATTGACTGCTGCGCAGCATGTCGCGGGTTCGATTCCCGCACGGCACAAATATTTGTACGGCCTACATGTATTTGTTTTCGCATTTATATATTTCTAGTCATGCGTTCCGTATGTGTGCCCGTGGCATCAATTTCAGGCCCTGTCAGAATACCAGCGCTGTGATATTTATTTATTTAAATATCGCAGCATACGCTGAGACAGGGACCTTTTTTGGCCTCGCACAGATAATTATTATCATTGTTAGGATGTAGCCTATATGTCAACTTATTTTTATTACAGTTAGTTTTACATATTTTTACTTTTATGTGTACTGTGCGAGTCCTGAATAAATATTTTTCTTTCTTTCTTTCTTTCTTTCTTTATTTGTTCCGAGTCTGGGTGTTTTCTATCTATAATATGTATGTATTTACAAATAAAAAATGTATATAAGTAGTTTATCAGCCATCTCGTTACCATAACACAAGCATTAAGTTGCTTAGCTTGGGACTACATGGCGTTGTGTGAAATGTCCAAGGATATTATTATTATTATATTATTATTATTATCACTTTACCGACCAACTATTATTCAAATGACCAAAGAAGTGAGCCCATCGCTATTGTAAGGTAGTATAGAATAATACCTAATTAACTTTATTCTAATTAGGTCATTTGTATACAAGGGACTATGTCACTAAGGACGTTACAAGTAATTTTATACTAGTTTAAAATATAAAACGCATCTTCTCTCATTACTGAGAACACTGAGACTCGTGGTAGCTAAATTAGTCGATGACTTATCTGTATCGAACTCAAGAGATCTTATTCTATCCTTTACTATAGTGGTATTATCGTGTCTGTACTGAAACTTATACCATCATAGAGAAGAGAGACTGAAATAGGCGAGATTCACCCTCAATAAATTGCAAATCTATTAAGTCCATCAGTTAGAGTTTTGAAAAATAATGGACACGTATTTTTAACCGACTTCCCAAAAAGGAGGAGGTTATCAATTCGGTTGTATGTTTTTTTTTTTTTATGTTTGTTACCTCATAACTCCGACAATTATGAACCGATTTGAAAAATTTTTGTTTTATCTGAAAGGATATACTTGCAGATTGGTCCCATTTAAATCATATCAAAATCGGTTACGAACTTTGGATTTTAAATCGAAATAGCTGGAATTTGACTATTTAGATGATTCTTTGATAATCGAAATTGCGTATTTTGCTTTTCTGCGATTTTGCAGTGATGTTGTTAGGTGTGGGGCACCACTAAAAAGTGAAAAATAAAAGACTTTTTACAAAAAAATACAACCGACTTCCAAAAAAAAAACACTACAAAGTAAAAAATAACTTTAATTTCGGAAGTCGGTGTCAAAATACGAAGAAACTAACAAAAACACCGACTTCCGAAATTAAAGTTATTTTTTGCAGTGTTTTTTTTTGGAAGTCGGTTGTATTTTTTTGTAAAAAGTTTTTTTGTTTGTGTAAATCAATGAATATTGACAAATATAAAACGCATCAAAACTCGGGAGTGGAGCTCGTGACGTCAGAACGCACTAAAAATTATACCTACCACGGCATGTCATATCAATTTTGGATTACATAACAAAAGAAAATAAAACAGGTCAATTTTTTTTTGAAAATCTGACTGACGGACTAATTAGATTTTTTCAGATGACATATATGGGCTTTTCATTAGAAAAAGAAAGACGGATGAAAGTAGCTTTTGGCTGAATAATAACAGCAAGATTGGTGGCTGGATGACCACCATAACATACTGAGAATCTTCCGTGCATTGAAAAGCCGTTGGTCTCGGTTGTTATTTGTAAATGTTTGGCAATCGTTATGGATTTTCAGAAGCCAATAAATCTGACTCCAGTCTTGCCAAAAACTAGCATGTTACCCAGATAATGGGTTGTGTAGGTCTGGTAAGCAGCCGGTCTACGTACAATTCAGCTAAATACGGTTGGACTGGAAGCCGAACACCATATTGCTGGGAAAAAGAGTAGGCAGTTGATGATGATTTCAGCATAACTGATGATTAATTATTTAATGTCCATTTTGTTTCAGTATTTGAGATACATCTACAGGTTTAACATTATAACAACAAGATGTCCAAAAGGCGACGATTTACAAGGGGTAGGTATCCTAACTTTATTACTAGTATGTTTTTGAAAGAGTTTTTCTACTCGGGATTGCTCCCGGTGATTTTTCCTTACTCCCGCCCTGGGACCCTCAGGGAAAAAGAGGTTCGGATCCCCTGCTAAGTGGTTACAAAGACTGTCCCCCAGTACTTTGCTTAAAATGGTAACTGTATGAATGGCTGCTTGTTTCTGAATTGTGTGTATCTTTATGCCTGCATCTAATTTATCACAGTATCTATGTATGCTCTTAACTACTATTCCTGTCGCTCCTATTACTACCGGTATGATTTCTGTAGGTGTGTTCCACAATCATGTAATCTCTGTTTTAAGTAGGTGGTATTTGCTTAACTTTTTTATCTCTTTAGGCCCATTTTTTTTTTTTTTAGGGATGGGAATTCCAAATCCAATGACTCCTCCCACTCTGGGTGTAGCGGGAGGGAGTGTCAGACTTCTACTGACTAAAACCCATCCATGTTCCTTCATTGCCCTTTGTGTTCCGGAGCCACGGTGTCTCTTGCGAATAATCCCGCGACTCCGGCAGGCGTCGGCCCTTTCGGGCCCCTCTGTGTTGCTGACTCTCTTTGAGGCATCTCTTTAGACCCTATGTTATAATCTGATGGTACTGTTATGTCTATTAAATAAGTTGTATTTTCTGGTTTTTTTTTTACGTAAATAATATCTGGTCTATTATGAGTAACTGTGACATCTGTCTGAACTGGAATCTCCCATATTATAAAATAATTGGAAAATTTGTATTATTTTACAAACATCTATAACTATGTTTGTTACTCAATCACACCAGAATGGCTAAACGGATCTTTATGAAATATGACACAGAGATAGATTACATTCTAGAATAGTAGTTCTTAAGGTACTGGATATTTTTTACTATCACGCGATCGAAGCCACTATTATATAATAACTTTCCAACAGCAAAACATTCACTTTCAAAGACTAAAAATATTTCATAAAAAATTCCAGGTCGTCAACGAAATCTATCCATACTTCATAGCAAAGCATTTGGACTTAATGGACACAATATTCTTCGTGCTCCGCAAGAAAGACAACCAGATCACCTTTCTGCACCTCTACCACCACACATCAATGGTCACCTGGACCTGGTTGCACTTGATGTACCATCCGACAGATAATTTCGTGGTGGTTGGCATGTTGAACAGTCTGGTGCATGTGCTGATGTACGCGTACTATGGAATATCGTCGCTTGGTCCGAAGTACGCGAAGTATATTTGGTGGAAGAAGCATTTGACTAAAGTTCAGTTGGTGAGTGTGCTTAATATTCTTTTAATTTAAAATTTTATGTGCAAATAGTGGTTCATAGGCAGTCTTAGGGCGGATTTCATCAATCTGAAACTGACCGCGATCTACATTAAACCACGTTTTCGAGCTGTCAGTGTTATCACTCATAGTAGAATTTGTTACGGAAGCAATATACAGAAAAGGTACATAATAATAGTGTATTATGCTAAGATGATAAAGTAATAAATATGATGATTTATAATTATTTCTCTGATATTTTGAGCTCTCTTAGAATCTATATCTATCTATCTATATACTTACTACCTGTCCCGCGCAACTTCGTCTGCGTCACATTTTCCGCTCCTAAATAATATTGCAACAAAAAATTGAGATTTAAACTATCCTATCTCTCAAGTTGGATTGAACTGCACATGGTGTGCGTATTTTATTATAATCGGATAAGTGGTTTAGGAGTCCATTGAGGACAAGCATTGTGACACGAGATTTTTTATTTATTTATTTATATTATTTATTTATTTATATTAATTTAGATATTAAGATAATAAATCTGTAGACAGGTCAATTCTGTACATGAAATATATTTCCAAAATAACTATCAGGGGGTGATTAGGGATCGATACTGATGCCAAAAATGCAATAATTAAAATTTTTGTCTGTCTGTCTGTCTGTCTGTATGTCTGTATAACCGTTATAGAAACAAAAACAACTCGATGGATTTTAACGAAACCTGGTATAATTATTTTTCATACTCCTGAGCTGGTTATAGTATACTTTTCATCACGCTACAATCAATAAAAAAAATGAAAAAAAAAAAATGAAAATGTGAAAGTTTGGTTGTTTGTTACTCAATCACGCCAGAACGGCTTAACGGATCTTAATGAAATTTAGAACAAAGATAGATTATAGTCTGGAATAGCACATAAGCTACTTTTGATCCCGGGAAAATGTTCCCTAGGGATCACGCGGGTGAAGCCGCTGGCAGAAGCTAGTTCATAATAATTATGACGAAGACCAAACTAAGAACGTCAGGCATTTAAGAACTTAGGGCGGATTTCATCAATCTGAAACTGAACGCGATCCACATGTGAACCATGATTACGAGCTGTCAGTGTCATTATTTTCAATGGAATTTTCTATTGAACGCAGATTGATCGCGATCAGCCGGTCGATTCTGTCGACATCTAACCGTGATCACTTAGGCGAAGTGGACGACAAGTGAGCTGTCATGCCATCTTGTTAGTATGGTTGGACAGCTCATTTGTCGTTCACTTCGCCTAAGTGTCCACTTCGACATGTTTACAGAATCGCACTGCAGTTTCATTCGTGAAATCCGCTCTTAGTGTATTCGAATTTTACGGTGAAAGAAAATTTTTGACTGAGCCTTTTTCATTGTATTTCGAAATCCAGGACGATACACAAGACACGAGCGTACTGTACTGTATATTAGTTCATTAGCCCTTTGCGTGAAGATAATAATTATGTCGGGCTTTTGGTAGGATATATTATGCACTTGTGACTCAAACAGCAGAAGCGTAACTAAAATAAAATAAATTGAATGATTGAGTGGAATGGATTGATGGAAGAAAATTAATAATAATAAAAAAGGTTTGAATGAAATACCAAGCTTCCTACAAGGGGTTCTTGTTAGGGTCTCAAACCTTAATTTAAACTTAAATTATTGGATAATAAAAAAAGTTGATGAAAATTAGTGATCCTTTTTTGTTTCCAAAACCACGGCCTATTTTTTTGTTGTCTAAACATTGCGGACGTGAAACGAACTCAACGTCAATAATTCTGATAAATAAAAAGCCATCCATGAAATTATTTGTTTAGTAATATGTTTTTTCTCACAGTAGATATGACAAGCATTTAGTAATAGCATGACATCTTCCAAGCTCATAGAGTTACAATGTACGAGTATATTATGACCGTATCAAAGACCAGAGTTAAATGATTGACTGCAGTTCGTTAGTCAAGATATATTTCATTTGCATGATAGATTGATATGATTGATTACACTCGATTGTTGTGTTAGTTATCAGAGGGCTGTTTTTTTAATAAAACTAGTAGGCAATGGGCCTCATCGGAAGGCTTAAAGTCACTCAAAGGGCAATGGAGAGGGCAATGCAACCATTCACTACATTTCCATTACCATTTTTTCCATTTACTTCATTTGCTACTATTCTCTGCATCACCCAAAGGTTGACTGGTAGAGAATGCCTATGGCACTAAGTCCGCCTCTGTACATTTTTTGTGCTGAAAGTGTTAGATAAATAAATAAATAATGCTAGGAGTTTCCTTGTGTGATCGAATCAGGAATGATGATATCCGCAAGAGAACCAAGGTGCCAACCATCATGTCTAAGTCTGTCGCCATAACAACAATGTTAACAGCATTGTTGTGTTCCGGCAGTTAGAGGTATGATAGCCAGTTCCTCTGTGTAAGAGGATTCCGGGTGAAACTCGCTTCCATCTTCGGCCTAATCATCACTTTCCATCAGGTGAGATTTGGGCCAAGAGTTTCCCCGTTTAACATAAAAAAAAGAGGTTACCGACATAGCCCGAAGGATCGCCAAACTAAAGTGGTAGTGGGCAGGGCACATTGCTCGCAGAACGGATGGTCGATGGGGTCGAAAAGTTCTCAAATTCAAATTCAAATTCAAAGCATTTATTTCAAATAAACCATTTACAGGCACTTTTGAAATGTCAAGGTCGGTCAGTCAAAAACATGAGGCTATTTGCACGTTCCAAAGCGTAGATCTCTATGGAGAAGAACGTGCAAGAAACTCCATGGACACTCTTTTAAATCATGTGATGTTTTACAAAAATCTTAGTTACATGTACTTGCTTCTTCATGTGAGGACAATGCAAAATAAAAAAAACTTAAAGCAACAACTTAAATATAAAGATGAAAATAAGCCAGTGGTGGTTAAGAGATGACCAGTCTCAACTGACGGCGTCCGTTCACGAACCTGACGTATGTATCGGCACCATTCAGCTCAACCATTTTGAAGGGAACCGAATGATCCAACACACACGCCGCCATCAGCAAAACATTTGAGTGAGCATGACATGCTCTCGATCACCATGCTCGTTCATGTCAAACAAGTAAACTAATCACCCCCATGGTACTCACATTTACAAAATTTGAAAAAATGCTTCTACTTTACATAAAACTAGCATTGCAACCGCGTACCAGAAGCCGTAACGTTGGAAGGCCTCTCACAAGGTGGACCGATGACCTGGTGAAGGTCGCGGGTAGCCGATGGATACGAGACGCACAGGACCGGTCGTTGTGACGACGCTTGGGGGAGGCCTAGTTCCAGCAGTGGACGTCTTTCGGCTGATATGATGATGATGATGAGGCAGATTCAGAGCAGTTTACTTCCACTTAAAAATAATAATAATAATTATAGTTTACGCCAGATAAACGTGGAATAAAGTACATTGATCTTTCCCTAATATATCTTCGTAGATACTAGAACAATAAATTAAGAACTGTTTTTCATTACTAGAGAACGTAAAGGATCACGATAGAAGTCGATTCAGGACAGCTTTATGTCATTATTTCTGATTTTGATAGTAAGAAAGTCAATAAATGTATGTGGGTCAATGTACTTTATTCCACGTTTATCTGGCGTAAACTATAATTATTATTACAATAGTAACAACCCGAGTATGGCCAATTGTTTATCAAAAGTCTACCATTTGAAAAAGGTCTCTCTTAAGCCGAAAGACGACACCCGGTCCTATGCCATCCGTATCCAGTCTGCAAAAACCACCTTTTTAAGGCCGTTATTTCACCAAGGTTTTAAGGTTGGAAAATCGTCAAAAGACTCCTTTCCCTCTGGGTGGAGCGAAAAGGAGTGTCAAACTCTTACTGACTAAAATCCATACGTGGTACTTCTATCTAGTGTCCTTTGCTTTCCAGGGCCGCGGTGACTGTTTCGAAAAAATAACACGCTTGTCAAACCACGGAGTCAATTCTTGAACTCGTCTGCTCCGCCTGTCCAACTTTGACTAAAAAAACTAACAATTTGTTTCAAAAGTGTTTTCTTCATCTTTCAGATCCAGTTCATTCTTGTGGTCTCCAACCTTCATTACCAACAGAAGCTGTCGCCGTGTCCTATCCCCAACTTCTTCCACAACTTCTGCATGTTCCTCATCTGTTCCTTCTTCGCTCTCTTCATGAACTTCTACATCAGCAGCTACAAGAGCAAGTCTAAGAAGAATAAAGAAGTAGAGAAGAATGGCACTGCGGACATTGCTGTTGACGAGAGATTACTGAAAACAAGATAATGAGTTAAAATAGTTTAGTGAAATGTAAACGAAAGTAGTTTTAAAATTAAAATAATGTTATGTAATTGGATTTTTACTGCACTTTTTGCCTGTATAATGGGCTTGTGTCCTGAAAAAATCTAATTAGTCCGTCATTTGGATTATCAAAAAATATTTGACCCGTGTTTTTTCTTTTATTACGGGAACTAAAATTGACGAAGTTACGACGCTTTTAAAATTCTCAATACGTCACACCTTCGCATAATTTTTAGTGAGTCGTGACGTCACGAGCCCCCACTCCCGAGTTTTTATGCGTGTTATATTTGTCAATATTCATTGATTTACACAAACAAAAAAAACGTGTCCATTATTTTTCAATACTCTCTGACGGAATAAATAGTTGTTAGGATGATAAAATCTAGCCTATTCTGTCATTGGGAAAAAGGAAAAGAATTCCAAACAAAAAAAAAACTTCTTATGTTTTCGCATATTTAAATAAATATATGCAAAAATATGAATAGGCTTTGAAAAATTGAAATTTGACTGACCACTACGGCTGACATCTCAATTCTATTGGTAGTCTAAATGCCTACTTTACGGAGACGGATGAAAACAGACTGCAGTTAGCTTGAATAGAATAGAATAGAAAACATTTCTTCGACACAGACACAACACACCGGCAAAAATACAGAAAAAAAAATATTAAGATTAATAAGAGGAACAAAATATAAAATGAAGAAAAACAATGGTGTAATAAAATTGTGCTGAGCGTGCCTTTGCCGAAAGGGTTACCATCTCCTGGGATTGGCCAAAAGAGTTACCGTCAGACACCCAGCACTGGTTTTCAGTTGGAACCCTGCAGTGACACACAGTAAATAAAAATGTTGAGATGTCTGTGTGGAGTAACAAGAATGGATAAAGTGAGAAATGAGTACATCAACGGTAGTTTAAAAGTAGCGCCGGTGATGGAGAAGTTAAAGGGAATCGCTTGTCTTGATATAGTAAGACCGATGACCTGTAGTTTGTTGTTGTATTTGTAAGACCTACATGTATTTGTTCTGAGTCTGGGTGTTTTTCTATCTATAATATTATGTATGTATTTACAAAAAACAAATGTATATAAGCAGTTTATCAGCCATATCGTCACCATAACACAAGCATTAGGTTGCTTAGCTTGGGATGGGACTGTATGGCGTTGTGTGAAATGTCCAAGGATATTATTATAGTCATGTAAAGAAGAGGGATGAGACAAATGTAAATAAAAGAGTTATAATTAATGAGTGAGATAGTAATAGCGTGACGACTGATAGAGCCGAATGGAAGAAAAAAACGTGTTGCGTCGACCCCAACTAACAATAGGATAAGGGCAGGAAGATGATGTCTAAATATATTCTTACCACCCAAATCCTCACCAATGTAATGCTCAGCACATCTTCTGGCAAGGTGAATGCTAACTAAGTTAAAATGACCCACAAACATTGACCATCATCCACGAACCTTGCTATAACGGGTAGCTCTTGGTTGAAGTTCGCACAGGAACTGGGATTTGGGACAATAAAAGGGTTTCTCTTTTATTTTACCAAATCCCAGTTCAACAGTGAACGCAGTGAGGCTGTGAATAATGATACGTACACTGCATATCCATTTCACAACCATAACATCATCATCTGCCTAGCCTTTTCCCAAATATGTTGGGGTCGGCTTCCAGTCAAAGGATTTAACTGAGTACCAGTATTTTACGCTGAGCGGCTGCCTACCAGACCTCCACAAGCCATTAACTGGGTAACACGGTACTTCGTGGTAAGAGTAGAGAAAGATTAACTGGCTTTTGACTACTACTATATAACTACTTCTGATTATATGGCGTAACGACTGCCAAAAATGTATAAATGATAGCCGGGACTAACGGCTTAACGTACTTTCCGAGGCACGGAGGAAACTCGGTATGTTAAGATGGTCACCCATGCACAGACCAAACTTGGCAAGCATTGCTTAACTTGGAAGATCGACTCGTGCGGCTGGTATTATTTAACACACATCACATCCATAACAAATTTGATAAGTTTCTTAGGTATCCTACTAATATTATAAATGCAAAAGTTTGTGAGTATTTATGGATGTTTGTTACTCTTTCACGCAAATACTACTGAACCGATTACGATGAAATTGGTATGTAGGTAGCTGAAGACCCAGAATCACACATAGGTTACTTTTTATCCCGGAGTTCCCGAGGGATTGGGATTTACACGGGAATAAAGAGAATATTTACGCGGACGAAGTCGCGGGCGGCCTCTAGTATGAAACGAATAGTAAGGGGAAACCTTTCTAGCGAGAACCTAAGCAATTACAAAATCAAACAAAGTCAGTAACAATGACCTCATTTTTACTAAGCTAACATTAGTGTACTAGGTATATTTAGTTGCACACACTGCTTTTATGAGTAAAGTATTTGCGATGCATAAAAGCGTCATGGTGTGAAAGACACCTCTCCTTTTAGATCACTGGATCCCAACCTATGGTCCGTGGATCACTTGTGGTCCGCAAGGGTCAAATAAAGGTTCGTAAAACCTGTAAAATTCAATCGTTTCACCTCAAACATGTTATTGATGCAAACTGATTCTTAGTTCCTAAAAGATTTTTTTTTGTTATCTATGACAGTGCTTTTTACTTTTGATAACAAAAATAGTTTAGTTTTGATCGTTCAAGGTCAAAACGACCAATTCTCAAAATGTCCAACGGTGTCAAAACCAACTTCAAGTCCTTTGTGGTGCGGGTTCCGACACAACATCTCGACGAGTTCCTTGAGGAAAAGTTTTGGCCGAAGGGTGTGTAGTACTATACATATTAATGGATTGGTCTCACACTCCTAACACACACTCAGACTCCTAATAGACTATCATATTCCTAAACTGTCCATGTATTAGAGTTTAACAAAAAATTCAGCGTAGTTTTCCCGTCAAACCTGTCAACGCACCGTGTCGGAAGAAGCGACGAGCATTGGACTGACGTGGAGCGAGGTGAAGGTGAAGACCGCTTGCGATGGAGGACCTGTGAATTTCTGTCTGTGTGTCAGCGGGCTCTATCTCATGAACCGTTATAGGCAGACAATATGATTTTCTACAGTGTGTACTTCTATAAGAATAAGAAATTTTATGCTCAAACATGTGTAGGTATACATACAAAATTAAAATAATAAATGCATACGATATCTTAAATTAGAATGGCTCACGACATGTTTGCCATTTCTCATGGCGTGCACATATCTTACGTAATTGTACTATTGTAAAATTTTTCAATTTTACTCAAAAAAAATAAAATGTAAGTAATTAATTAATATTAGTCATAATATGAATTGTGGTTATATGAATGTCTTATTTTCAATCATTTACATTACCTATCCAATTATTTATATTCCTAGTCCAATATTACAAATTACAATAAAATAATAAAATTAAGATTTACATCACATTAATGGGCATTAAACTATAATAACATTTCTAATATAAACACTCAATTTCGTGACCATAAATACCATAATAATCACCATGAGTCGCTTAAAACTTCTGCAACACTATAGTATGCTTTTTGTGCCAAAAACAATTTCATTGTTTGTTTGAGTTTAGGTAATGTTAACTCTCTCCAACTTTTGGGCAATTTGTTGTAGACAATTGGTGCCATGCAAAATACACTTTTGCGCATAAGTGCAGTCTTCGATGTATGTCCACATAGTTTACTATCATCACGTCTATTTCTTGGAAATTTGTCTGCCATACGAGGAAACAAATGTGGATTTGTTTTAACGATCATTGCTATGTCTATTATGTAAAGTGAGGGTAATGTTAATATATGATATTTAATGAAATATTATTTACAGCTATCGGTAGTTTTTAGATTAAACATAGATCTCAAGCAGCACTTTTGTCTTTTAAAGATGATATCCCTATCGGTTGAGTTACCCCAGAAGATAACTCCATATCTAATGACGGATTCAATTAAACCATAGTATGCCATTAATAGCGCTTCTATATTTAGAGTGCGTGATAATTTATAGAACGCATAGCTATCAGGCTGGAATAGCTAAAAACAATTAAAAAAAAACTGAACAAACAAGTGGAGGTTCTGGAACCCTTAAGTGTCACGCTCTTGAATGGTTTTCCAAAATCGCATTCTTCAATTTTTAATGTAAAGAAAGAATAAGAGCCCAAAGAAGAACCTCTCCTTTTTTAGATTCGGTTACAAACCGGAAAACTGAAACTGTGTTGACCTTCCTCCCCAAATATACATTATTTAATACATTAATCGTAATATTCTAATGACTGAAATCCATGCACCAACAACAACGATATACATATAACCGTCACCTAACAAAACCTTGACTTGAATAAAACTACTATGGACAAATTATATATCTAGTTAAAATCGATTGTTACCCATTTATTTTGTTCTAACACATACATTATTATATCATTTAAATTTTCAATAAGACCGCCTTGATAATCATTTTGACCTTTCGAACCTGTGACACATGTCCGCATTTTGTGTTCAGTGTGATTTGTATTTATGTACTGGTGAATTCCGTGCATATTTTGAAACAAAACTGCATTTTTTCGCCTCTTGAGAATACATAATGGACTATTCAAGGAAGTCAAGAGAACCGACATACCTCGGTAGAAAGGTTACCTTTACAACATTCTATCTTCAAAAACGTGAAACTTACGTGGCGTGTGTCCGTTGACGGCGCAACGCGACACTGAGGTAAAGTGTGGCTAGTTAGCCACATTTTAACGTGTCGCTTGCTGAGCGCTTATAACCTATCTACACCTTTTTTACTTATAATATCATTGCCTTGGAGTATCGCCAAACTTAAATGGCAGTGGGCAGGGCACATTTTTTTTTTACTTTTGACAGGCACGCGTAACGTTACTTGCAAAACAGATGGTCAATGGGGCCGAAGAGTGGTAGAGAAGCGACTGAGTACCGGAAGATGCAGCGTTGGAAGGTCAGCCACAAATTGGACCGATGACCTTGTGAGGGTCGTGGGTCGAGACGCACAGGACCGATTGTTGTGGCGACACTTGGGGAGAGGACGTCTTTCGGCAGATTAAAAAACTTTTTACAAAAAAATACAACCGACTTCCAAAAACAACACTGCAAAGTAAAAAAATAACTTTATTTTCGGAAGCCGGTGTTTTGTAAGTTTCTTCGTATTTTGACACCGACTTCCGAAATTGAAGTTATTTTTTACTTTGTAGTGTTTTTTTTTTTTGGAAGTCGGTTGTATTTTTTTGTAAAAAGTTTTTTTTATTTTTCACTTTTTAGTGGTACCTCACACCTAACAACACCACTGTAAAATCGCAGAAAAGCAAAATACGGAATTTCGATTACTTAATTGGATGTCATAAAACTATCATCCAAGTAGACGAATTACAGCTATTTCGATTTAAAATCAAAAGTTCGTAACCGATTTTGATAAAATTTAAATAGGACCATCTGCAAGTATATCCTTTCAGATATAACAAGAATTTTTCAAATCGGTTCATAATTATTGTCGGAGTTATGAGGTAACAAACATAAAAAAAAAACATACAACCGAATTGATAACCTCCTCCTTTTTGAGAAGTCGGTTAAAAATGATGATGGTGATGTTGATTTTCCTCGTGTAACAGAATAAACGGAATACCTGAAAAGTGGAACATCATTAAGAACAAAGATGTTCCAAAATGTATGGAGCCTGGGCCAGGTCCTTGTAGAGCGCCCAGATGTACCTATACAAAATAACAAAGCTATACAACAACAGAAATTTGGTAAACAGATAATAAACTCGATCAGTTAATTGAGCACAACATGGATGAATGGATTTGATTGATAGCATAGTGTGTTAATAGCTAGTTTATTATTATAAGACTATTCTATTTTTAGTTTATATTTCTATTTATATGTTTTTGGTTACATACGAGGTTTATAAAACGTTTTGTGTATTGGATTTTATTTGTTTTTGTTTAATTTAAGTTGTTACTAGTGTATATTTTTACTTTAGATGTGTACATATTTAATCTATAATGTTTGTATTTTGTTTTATATATACCTACATATAAACGTACCTTTGTGCTCTATTCTCTGTATACTTTTTCTTTTTAAGTTTCTTGTGTGTACATAAATAAATAAATACATATTATGCATTTTTTATCATTATTTTATTTTTTATTCATTTATTTGTATGTATTAACTGTGTGAGTTTTTAGTAGTTTTTAATTTACATGTGAATAAAATTTTGTGTTGTTAAAAGTAACTTCTATAACTCGAGAAATTCTCATAAAACCTCATTATTTTCATATATCTTCACATTAGAGGTATCGTAGTTTTGTTGATAAAAAAATGGATTAATTCCCGATTTCTGAGGTACTATATCAGTCTGCTAACGTGTAATAACGCCATATGTATATTTTTAATATGTATATTTTTTTTGTGTCATGTAAATTTTAGAAGGATTTTTGAATTTTTAATTACTATCATACTATTATTGTTAAATTCTAGTTCCTAAAACGTAACAGACAGTTGTGTTGCTGGGGAGTTTGTTGGCCACTTCTTCTCCACAGCTAAGAAACTAGGAAGTAGTGACGCGCGGGCGTTTTGGGGGACTGTCTTTTGTAAAACTTGACGTTCAAAAAGTGCTGGCCCTCAGCCTAATTTGAATAAATGACTTTTGAATTTTGATTTGGTTGGTTAGTGCTTGACGGCTCAGAAGCCTACGGGTATTTTACTCAGGTATTGCACAGGACAACTGTACTAACAATTTACATTCAACCAAACAGACATATCAACTCAAATTTGCCCACATAAAAATGCGAATATATTATATTAGGCGCACAAAAACATTTAGAAAAAATCTAGAAGTATTACACATTAATATTAATGTTTGTTATATAAAGATTATTCAATGTTTTGAGAAAGCATGTCAAGCCCAGTCTAGAATATGATATTTTGGGCCAAAAACCAGTCATGGTTAGAAGATTTCGTGAAATTCACTTTGTAATATTTAGTATACCTACATAGGTGACGGCGAACGATATAATCAGTTTTAATTTGCTTCCGGATGTTTAGGTAATAAAAACACTGTTACACAGGGTGATAGGAGATTCAGTGCGTTCCTTCAAATGGGATGTTCTACAGCTAATTTGATACGAGTTTGACGCCGACAACTTAGGGTTCATATTGGGTGATATTTGAGTTATCGATGTTTTTATTTTTTTTGGAAATTGCACTTAAAGAAGCCGCCGCCACAACATGCAATTCGAGACCTGCCAACTAACACTGGACCATTACTCCCAAAATACAAAATTGTAAGCCTATTTTTACCCGAGTGCCAAGGAAGGGTTATGTATGTTCGTTTGTTTGTTTGTCTGTTTGTTTTCTTTATTACCTCGTTACTTCCAAGCGGCTGGTTGGATTTCGACTATTGAGGTGCCGTTAGATTCATTTCAAATAGGTACCCTAGTGTTCATAGCAAGGTTTTTTTAAAATAATTATAGCGGATTTTTGGCGCTAAAAATTATAACTCGTTATTTTTTTTTATAACCAAACCTATAGAGTAAGGTATCAAATAATGAAGGAAATTAAATGGAGGTTACAAATATTAATACGCCATAATATGTTTAAATTCAATTAGGAAACAGTTTTCGGTTATTAAATTTTAGTAGTCGGGTTTTTTTTGTTTTTTCTAATTTGCGATTTGTTTTATTAGAGGTCGACTGTCAACGTCACTAAACTCAAACAATATTTTAACGTTGAACATGAGTGATTAACTTAATTTGAGCGCGTGTATCGTGATTAGCAATAACTAATGAATGCCTACAAGAATTTGAAATAGAGTATTTTGAAAACACGACTTTAAAAAAAAATGTGGATTTCAATTTTACATAGTTTAAAGCATTAACATACGTGATTTGAAGAGCACCTTATAAGCAAGAAGATGTTTGTGTTATTAGGTGATTAATACAGTATATGCAATTGAAACAGAAATAAAATAAAAGAAAAGAAAATTACGAAATGGAGCGCACTTGTGTGCGTGTTTTAGTGTTAGTAAGTATCTGGGTGCGTGATTGAGTTTATATTATAACTTCAGATATTTAATAATAAGTTTAGGTTTAAGTTAGGTTAGGTAAAGGTTAGGTCTAGGTTTAGGTTAGGTCTAGTTTTAGGTTAGGTTTAGGTTTTAAGCCCGAATTATTATTTACTAGCCGTCCTACGCGCTTTCGCTCTCGTAAACTGACATTTTCTTATTTTTATTTTCATAAGAACCTTTTCCTGACAGTAAAAAATATTTGCGATATCGGCCCCGCTGTTCACGCGTCATGCGATGACCTAGTAGAAAATGGGGATGCATTTTGTTTTGTAAACAGTAATATAATATATTACTGTTTATCTTTGCAGTTCTTTTTTAAAACTGTTTATCTTTTCAGTAAAAAGGAACTGCTCATTTGTAACGAATTTTCTTCCAGCAGATCTGCGACAGGAAAAATTAAAAGAAATGTAGGCAGTAGTGTGTAAGAGAAAAAGAGTATGTAAACTCTTAAATTAAGTAACTAGTAAACATACGATAATTACGAAATTAATGAACCGCGTGTATCTGACATCGACGCACAAACGATTTCCATGGGTCCAGGGCATGATTCTGGACACCCCAGTGCTGGAATTTTTCGTCGGTTCTTTTCTCATTTTTTTTCAAGAGTACCACAAATAGGTATCAGCTCAGCTGAGCTGATATCTATTTGTGGTTTTATTCAGATTGCTCTTTTTAGTGAAAGTAGTTAATTAATTATTTTTTTATTAAAAATCTCATTGGGTTAGGTCAGAATAATGATTATGAGCAGTCTAAAGTAAAAAAACCCTTGAAAAAAATGAGAAAAAAGCCGACGAAAAATTCTAACTATGGGTGTCCAGAATCATGCCCTGGACCCATGGAAATCGTTTGTGCGTCGATGTCAGATACACGAGATATACTTAAACCACTTAAACCATCCTCGAGAACTAATCTATCGAATGGTGAAAACAGCATGAAAATCGGTGCAGTAGTTTTTGAGTTTATCGCGAACAGACAGACCGACAGACGCGGCGGAGGACTATGTTTTATAATATGTATTGACTAAGCATATGATATAATTATATATGTTAGGTTATTTAATTTTTATACTAAGAGAGTCCGACTCGCACTTGTGTTTTGTATGCCCATCGCTCTGATGGGTATGCGGCTAACATTTCGGATGCCTATACATTACAGTGGAGCGAGGCAGTGTAGCGGAGAAACGGAGAAATTTTAACCAATACAATTGTATAAAATCTCCGCACTACGTGAGTCACGGACATTTTGAGTGACATGATTGGTTAATATTTCTCCGTTTCTCCACTCCGCCTCCTCACTCCAGGCAAATGGACATGCACCCTAGTGCTGGGCAGTCTTCTGAACTACGACAGCGATCTGTGTTTTGGAGCATATTAATTTCGATTGTGAGCAGTCTAAAGTAAAAAAACCCTTAAAAAAAAATGAAGAAATGAGAAAAAAGCCGACGAAAAATTCTAACTCTGGAGTGTCCAGAATCATGCCCTGGACCCATGGAAATCGTTTGTGCGTCGATGTCAGATACACGAGATATACTTAAACCATCCTCGAGAACTACTCTATCGAATGGTGAAAGCAGTATGAAAATCGGTGCAGTAGTTTTTGAGTTTATCGCGAATAGACAGACCGACAGACGCGGTGGAGAACCATGTTTTATAATATGTATTGACTAAGCATATGATATAATTATATGATTTTTGTTGATGTTAGATTATTTTAATTTTTATACTAAGAGAGTCCGACTCGCACTTGTGTTTTGTATGCCCATCGCTCTGATGGGTATGCGGCTAACATTTCGGATACCTATCCATTACAGTGGAGCAAGGCAGTGTAGCGGAGAAACGGAGAAATTTTAACCAATACAATTGTATAAAAAACTTAAAAAAAAAATACAACCGACTTCAAAAAAAAAACACTATAAAGTAAAAAATAACTTTAATTTCGAAACTCTGTGTTTTTGTTAATTTGTTCTTTTTTTGACATCGACTTCCGAAATTAAAGTTATATTTTACTTTAAAGTGTTTTTTTTTTAGAAGTCGGTTGTATTTTTTTTGTAAAAAGTTTTTTATTTTTAAAAAGTGAAAAAACGTAACCTAACAAACGCACTAGTTGCCCATACGATTTTCGAAAGTTCCCCTTGACTTCTCTGGGATGCCATCATCAGATCCTGGTTTCCTTATCATGGGACCATTTGGGAAGTATTCCCTTTCCAACAAAAAAAATATTTTTAAAATCGGTTGGCAAGCGACGGAGTTATGCCCGAACAAACATAATAAAAAAAAATACAAACATCCGAATTGAGAACCTCCTCCTTTTTGGTAAGTCGGTTAAAAATCTCCGCACTACAACATACAATTTAATATATTTATATTTAGTATGTGCTACGTGAGGGCGTCCGTGGCATCACAGGCCCTATCATAACACCAGCGCTTTGTTATTTATTTATTCTAAATATCGCAGCATATGCTGAGATAGGGACCTTTTTGGCCTCGCACAGATCAATTTAATGTTATTATCTGTATTTTGTTTAAAGTATTTTGCTTCTGTCTGTTTTTTGCGAGTCCCAAATAAACATTTTTCTTTCTTTCTTTCCGAAGACGTACACTGCTGGAAATAAACTCTCAAGCGTCAGCCCAACGACCGGTCCTGTGCCTCTCGCAGCCATCGGCTTCTCGCGACCTTCAACAGGTTATTGGTCCACCTTGTGAGAGGCCTTCCAACATTACATCTTCCGGAATACGGGCAACACTACTCAACTTTTCAGTCCCAACCATCATCTATTCTGCGAGCAATATCCGTGCCTACTGCCACTTTAGTGTAGCGATCCTTCGGGTCATGCTGGTAACCTTGGTTCTCTTGTGGATATCATCATTCCTGATTTGATTACGCAAGGAAACTCCAAGCATTGTTCTCTCCATTGCCCTTTGAGTGACTTTAAGCCTTTTGATGAGACCAATTGTGAGCAACCACGTTTCAATTCCATAAGTAATCACTGGTAATACGCACTGGTAGACTTTCGTCTTGAGACACTGTAGTATGTGGACCCAAGTATACACACAAGTTTTTTTTTATGATTTATTTGCTCTTGACTCTGGTCGAGGTCAGAGATGACAGAGATAAAGATTGCGATGGAGGAGGTTACCCAGAAGGAGCCTGTTCACTCTAACTTTGAAAAGATTAGGGTTGTAAGCGTTCGAAAACAGACGCAGGCGGAGAGTTTCACTCCTTTGTTGTGCGCATTATAAAAAGACGTTTGGACGTTTGGCAACAAACTAGGGATGCTAAGTTACAGTGCGTCTGGATGTCTGATGGTAGAAGGGGGCCGGTGGGATGTGAACGTGGAGTTCTTGAGCACACTCCCCGAAGTACAATCAGTAGAAGACCGACAAGCAGGCAACCTTGCGGCTATGAGCCAAGCTGTGTGAATTAATAAATAATACCAAACAAACATTCCAATTGTTAATATAAACGTATGCACGATGTTTACTACAACGATTACCAATACACTGTGTAGAAATTATAATGAACTAACAAGCGAATAAAGAATAGTTCACAACTGAGTCGAATAAATTGATTCGTTTCCATTCGCGTTTATCTTTGTGTATACTTTGAATACGAAATTATCAAACAGTCTTCCTAATATAATTGACAACACTATGCTTATAAGGGTTGATTTTTGAATTATTCGTTCGACATTTAAACATTTTTTTACCGACTTCCGAAAAAGGAGGAGATTCTCAATTCAGTCGTATTTTTTTTTTGTTTGTACCTCTTAACTCCTTCATATAAGAACAAATTTGTAAAATTCTTGTTTTATCTGAAAAATACTCCTCGATTAGTCTTCTAAACTTTGTCTCTAGTCATTTAAACTTTATCAAAATCGGTTAGGAAGTTTGGATTTTAAATCGAAGTAGCTGGAATTTGTTTACTTGGAAGATGGTTTTTTGTCATCTAAGTAAACAAAATTGCGTATTTTGCTTTCCTGCAATTTTTCAGTGTCGTTTTTAGGTGTGGGGTACCCGGTTACCTCTAAAAAGTGAAAAATGAAAATCATTTTTATTCATCAATCTTAAGTTGTTTTTATTTACTATCAGGGCAATGATCAGTCAACGAACTTTTCAAAAATCATTGTATAAGAATTTGTTGCATGGCAAATATTAAAATATCTTCTCATTTGATTATCATTTTAATTCTCTATCATCTTTGTCAAGGAAGATGTTTCATTTTAGAAATTCAATTTTTAACTATGATCAGAATGAATGAAAAAAAAAAAATACAACCGTATTGAGAACTTCCTCCTTTTTGGGAAGTCGGTTAATAAATAAATATTAAATATTATGATAGAAAGTGTTAAGATAACTGAAAGTTTAAGATACTTATTTTTTAATTTAACCAAACACTGCAACTAAGTAAACATTAAAACAAACTAAAATACGGCGTATAAAATATCGCTGTCGACTACCAGAATGCCCAAAAGTCTGGCGGCATTGCTACTTCGAATGACAACATACGATAAAGATTAATGAAATGTACTTACGTATTGTTTTTTTCAAATCCTGTCGATTAAGTCTGTCTGTTGATTTTAATTTTTATTGTTATTTTTTTATTACTTTCTATTAATAATCTATTGTATTATTAATCTGTTAGTTTTATAATTTTAATTAATGTGTTTTTTTATTATTTATTTATAGATTATAATTTCAAACACAATGTAAATTACTCGTGAATAATTGAATTGACTTGAAAATTGAATTGAATAGTCACTAGCTTTATGATCACTAGAAAGGTGACAATAGCTGGAATCTTTCGCACGTTAAAATATTTAAATTAATTTATACAAAAAAAAACCTTAGAATATGATCCCAATATAATTTTTTTCGTGCACCGCTCCCTCGCACGGAATATTGCTACAACAGGTAGGTATTGACAGTTGTCAAACGCGTGCCTATAGAAAAAAAACTTCACAAAATTCATCAAAAATGTTCAATTCGAAACTGTACAAAATTATTTGTTAAATTTATTTATTTTTTACAGTTAACACTGTGCAAGTTAAACCAAAAAAATATCACTAATTAACCGGTATACATTTTTTTTTATTGAAAACCAATTAGTACATCACAATTTATTGAATCGCTAATATGGCTTAGCATAGGTAATGGAACTCATTTGCAACAACTACTGGTTAGGTAATATAATAATACATTTGTCATATGTAACGAACTAGTTCTTCAAAGTGTAGTGAGCTCTACACCTACTTGTTGTAAACTAGGCTTCATTCATCCGGAGGTTTAAACCGGCCGCTGCGTGTGCGCAAGCTCGCAATAACAGCCTCAGTTGCCTTCCAATCACCGCGCTAGTCGCTCGTCCAACCCGGAGCGACTCGAAAATCGCGAGTGATTTTGAAACTTTATATAACCGTTTTTTTTCAATTTATAAATTTTCATTTATTAAGTTTTGCATCGTTTTCGCCGATCGCATCAAAGAGCGAAGGTTAGTTTTGTTTTCTTTTTTTTTGTTATAAAATTTGTGCGTTTTGCATTAGAAAGTATAATTTGGCTGAATGTGTGACATCGATAACCTAGATTAGTAATTTTATGCTGAAAGTAAAATTTATTGTGAGGCCAAAGTTATAATTTCTGTGACATCTGTGGAATCTGTATGTCAAGCTGTCTTTTTTAATGTTAGGAAATTGTGCAGCACCTGTGTTTATTATTGCGTTTGGAAATGGGTAAAAATCTTCACCGAATGTTAGAAAGGATGATCAAGGTTCTAATTTCATACCAAAGTGGCAATTCTACTAACTTTTAAGCATCGTTTGCCTAAAAGCATACCTAGTTTAAACTGCAAAAAAAATCTGCTAAGTAACATTCGCGTCATCAGACAAGCATATATTACGTAGAAAACTGCTAATTTATGCCGTCAATTTGTCAACTGTACCTTCTATTAGGTACAGCTGTAAAAAGCTTGATAACATTTTTTTTAAAGAAATTTTAATTTCTTGGAAATATGGGAGAAAATCAAAATAGACGGTAACCTAATGTTTCAAAAGACTCGTATTAGTCATTGAAGAAAACTCTTGAAAACTGACTGACGCGAAGATATGTCTCTAATTTATCCTAAGTTTTCCAGGTGTTGAAATAACATAGCAAACCAATACCTATAATTTTCTTGTATATTCCTGTTTTTACGGGTCATCATCATCTATCTGGCCATTTCTCAAACGAAAAGTCCAATTTAAGCGAATGCAGTGTTAGCTAAAAAACAACAATAACATACATACATAGTTATTTCAGAAACCTCTTGGGTCAACCATTAGAGCCTGTTTTTGTGTCGAAGACACTCTCGCGTTCCCGAAGTACTAAAGCTACATACACCCCGTCCAGATGTTCCCGCATGTTGAGTGAATGAATTAAAACGCGTGAGTCCCCTCGCGCGTAAAACGGTCCCATCTGGACAGGTTCTTCAAAACAAACGAAAAGGTGACTTTATGCAACCGAGAAATTATATAAAATCTTAATAATATGTAACTCAACTATAGAAAGAAAATTGTTCAACAATTTATGTAGGTACCTCGACAGAAGTTTCCTTGATAGGAAAATGGCGCCGCATGTTATTGCAACGTTTAAGCTGATCACTTTATTGCCACTGCCGACAAACTGGTATCGTGTGGCAAGTTGAGCAATGGAGTATTATACTCAATGCTCAATGGTGCTAGTAATAACGTTTTAAGCTTATGTGGTTGAGTATGTTTGCTTATAGCACCAACGATGTATTGAAGCGGCAAATTATCTTTGTTGGATAGTTCATCATAATTTTGTCAGAAGCATTTTGGCTTCTTAACTGATGGCTGATAGGGCTGGCAAAGACGTGCTGTGGCGAACTTAATTAAATAGGGAAATGACATCTTTCTTCCTAATGATATACGTACGTCAGTAATATTTAGGTTCTCTTCTTTACCCTATTCAACATCTTTGTCTTCTTTAGTTTCTATTTAATTACATTACTAGCTGACCCGCACAACTTCGTCTGCATCACGTTTCCCATCAATGTTCCGCTCCTATTTGTCTTAGCGTGATGATATATATAGCCTTCCTCGTTAAATGGGCTATCTAACACTGAAATAATTTTTCAAATCGGACCAGTAGTTCCTGAGATTAGCGCGATCAAACAAACAAACTCTTCAGCTTTTAAGCTGACCCGTGCAACGTCGTCTGCGTAACATTTTTCATTACTGCTCCGCTCCTATTGGTCTTAGCGTGTACTCTTCTGCTAATATTAGTATAGATATATACAGAACTTTTTTAAAGAAATCAGATCTTGAATTTATTGAATACAATTATAACGTTACCGATGTCTCATCATCTCAATGCATGCCATACCTAATGATATAAAACAATACCTAATTCAATTTTCTAACACACTTTTCTGTTTGGAATTTGACACTATAATACGAGAAGTTAATTGCAGCATTTAATGTTTTTATCTGACCCTAGGTTACGTTTGTGCTCGAGATTATGTACGTCTGAATCTTGATTTTGATTTGGATTCAAATAGCGGAATGTATTTTCATTGGATAACAGTTCACAGAACAATAACAGGTTCAATAAAACTGTACTGTATAGACACTATAATGTTACATTGTGGCGTTAAGTTATACAGGGTGCCCTTTAATTTGATACTATTCTTTCAGATGTAAATTGTTTCGAATGATAATTTTCACTATAGGACTAGCTCGGAATACCAGAATTTTCTCTTGATTTCTTAATTTTGAGTCGGCTCTATTAGTTTTGCATACCTTCGAATTGTTGAGATAGTACTGTTTATGTTTACGAGCATTTTCCCCGTGCCAATTCTAATTTACTTAGTCAGCTTGCCATGCCTTTTATCCGTATAGTCAAGCTTCATTACAATTCTTTCTACCACGACTTTCTTTTATATGTTTTCTTTTTCATTTTCGAAGTCATTTATATTTAGACTTTGTTTTCCTGCGACATTTATTTCATGTTTTGTGTAATTATAAAGGTTATCCTTGACATCTAGTTCAAAGGGTGATGATGAATAATAATTAGTATATATTGTTGATGTTTTTGTTTTTTTTCAATATCGTAGCAATGCAAAATAGTTTCCGTAGTGCGTCATTTCGGTTGTCATCCATTTTGTCAAAATATTTTATTTGTACAAGTGCTAAGTAATTCTCAAATGTAAATAACTGCGTTACTATGTGCGTAATTTAAGTAACTATTTGCGAATATACAGTACCTCCTTGAGGTTAGGTAGTTATGTTTTCTAATTCTAAAATTCTGCCTACTCATAGCATTTTATTCTCATGAGACTCGTAAGTGTTCCTTCCCAGGTCATTCAGTGATTAGTCTCTTACTGAGAGTCTGTTAAATCCTCTAAACTAATATTAAAAACAGGTCAAATTATTTGTTTATTTTTAGGAGTAATTTTCTGGACATTCTGACCCGATCACGAAATTTTTTTCACTGATTTGAAACGAATCTTTTATCGACCTGTATAGCTCAGGGATTGCTGAATAAGCTCCTATAAAAACTGTTCCCAACAAAGAAAAAGTGTTTCATTTTGTGATCTGCTTGAATCGGTTTTTAAATTTCAAATATTTGAACTCGTAAATTTCAATCGAATATTAGATCTTCTATCAAATTCTTTTTCTTGTTCATATACATATATTATGTTCATAAAATACTCGTATTCAGCTGCATTCACTTTGACTGGAAGCCGACCCCAATATAGTTGGGAAAAGGCTTGGCAGATGATGATACTATGTTCATACGTGATGAAAGATGGGTAGGCCATTTGTGTGGGACGCTCGTTGTGTCAATAATCTTGCACCATCCCATCATCCTTGCTCTTCGTGCTGCGCTAGCGTTGCCGCTTTGGTTGCAGAGAACCTCAAGTGGTGGAAATATAATAACCTCGTTGGTAGTTATATTTTTGTTTGGGGTTGAAACTCTTAGGCCGTAGCGCCCGAGTGATCAACTTGTATAAAGATCTCTCAAGACATTTAGTTGACACTGCACGTGACCTAATGGCTGGCTTTTACCTTCGACTAAGTATAAGCATAGCCATGTAATGTGACAATTCCAACAGTCTTTTGGGCACTCTTGCAGTCGACAGCGATGCGGTTGAAATTTGATGCCGTATATAAGGCTGTTTTTGTTAGGTTTTCTTTTATTTTTATTAATAAAATTGTAAATGTTCAAACATCCTTCCTATCAATCATTCACATCATTTGCTGTCACGCTGTACTTTTTACATAAACATCCTCCACTTTTGATATGAAAAGGTCAGCAATATATGAATAAAAATCGGTAAGATCCGTTCTAGTTCTACCATACGCATGTTTCGATCACTGTACTTTCTCTGAAACAGGTGGATCAATCACATCGCCACATAATGCCATTGGTTGTTAACTTTCTAATTAGACTGTAATATGTTATTTATAACATTTAAATATCTTGACTTACTACAATTTATTTGGGGAGGGTTATTTATTTATTATTATTTATTATATACTCCTGAGGGTTCCTCAGGGACCTGTTATGGGACCACCATCGGCGGTCTTTAAACTTGATTTTGGATAGGACTGGCTAGCATTATCAATATTGATGGTCTTTAGCAGATCTCCTACTATTTATAGAATGGAATGGTGTCTATGGTGATCATGATCTAAATAAAATCTTTTCCATGGAATTACGGAAATGAGAAAGATTACGTGGGTAACTTTGAAGTATCTGTCTCTAGGTCTGTAGGGCGAGAGTCGGCGAGACTTTAAACTTGAAAATAGTTGCGTAACTACAACATTCCGAACGGTGCCATGCTCGAAAGTATGTGTGTCATTCAAATGATAGCGGTAATTATTTTGTAAGTTTTTGATAAAAGTTTGAATTTTATTTTACTTCTAGCTTTTGACCAGACTTCATGCGCGCATGTCCAGTTTTTTCCAGTTTCCGTAATAATTTCGGGAATCGCTCTCTTTTTATCTTCTGTTTTCTACGACCAGCAGTTTCGGCTATGCGTTGTCTGTCAATCACTCAGTAACGTAAACGTTTTATAAATATTGATATTGAATGCACCAGCTTCTGAATTTGATTCTATTTCAGATGAGATTGCCTAAAATTTCAAATTATTCGAAAAATGAGTCCCGAAATTTTGAATTAAGAATCACGATATTTTATTTTACGTCGCATGGAATTTGTATTAGTTTGGTTTATCAGGTTAAACAAATGTAAAAAAAAGACCCGGCCAAGTGTTAGTCAGACTCGCGCACGGTTTCGTACCATTATCTATAAAAAGGGCAAAAAACATATTTGCTGTATGGGAGCCCCTTAAATATTTATTTTATTTTGTTTTTTAGTACTTGTTGCTATAGCGGCCACAGAAATACATCATCTGTGAAAATTTCAACTGTCTATCTATCACGGTTCATGAGCCTGGTGACAAACGGACGGACAGCGGAGTCTTAGCAATAGGGTCCCGTTTTAGTTTAGGTACGGAACCCTAAAAATGAGCGTAAAATTACCTTGTATACCAACATTACTCAGACACAAGTGCCATCAACTTAAAAGTAGCTATATCTTTTGAGCAATAAAATTAGTACCACTTAATTCATAATGTATTTTACTGTATTTTTTTGATATTTTGAAATTCGCTAGTTGATGCTTTTTGGTACTTTTCTGCTGGGAAACAACTACAAATTTAAGTGACGTAAAAATTAATTGTAATGTTAATTATGTATGTAAAACCTTAATTAGTGTTGTTCATACAACCGAAAAACTGCTCTGCAGTTTGATAGAATGTATGCACCTAACTGTGTTTTGTATTGTTTTGAATAAAAAACTAAAAAAAAAACTAACATCGCCAAGTCCAATACAAGCTCACTTCTTATTAGAAGTTCTTTTATATTATTACTGTTACCTACGTGGCTTTTGTTTAAGAAATAATGAAATTTAAACCTTTTTACTGTAAATGTTCACAGCAATATCAATAGTTAATATCATTCCTAAAGATCGTTGCCTAATCACCACAATAAATTAAACAAATTCTACAAATTAATGATATTCTACAGTTTAAAACTAGTAATGGTACCTAGTTTAAATGTGTTTTTGATTTATCAAAATTTATTGTTAGCGGAATAATTTTATTAGTAACTAGCTTCTGCCAGCGGCTTCGCCCGCGTGATCCCTAGGGATCATATTCCCGGGATGAAAAGTAGCTTATATGCTATTCCAGACTATAATTTATCTTTGATCTAAATTTCATTAAGATCCGTTAAGCCGTTCTGGCGTGATTGAGTAGCAAACAACCAAAGTTTCACATTTATAATATTACTCGTTTGGTGTAAAGCCAAATTATAACCAACCAACTGTCGTAAGCCGTTTTACGAAGCTACTCGCTAGCCTCTAGGCGCCAAGCAAGCCGCCTGCCTGTGCGTTCGCGACCTTATACAAAAATAATCCGTAAAGCATGATTCAGTATTCACGCGCTATGGCTTATTAATAGCGTATTTCATGTACAACTTTGGTGTTTCTATATTGATTTCTATGATTCTTTTTTATGAAATAGTTAATAATGTCAACTTTATTAATTAGGGATGACTGAGAGTGTTATAAACGTAAGAGTAGACAAACATAATCAGAAAGCTTCGAACTGCTAAGCTATCGGGAGTTACACGTGTAATTGTGCGTCAATCATAAAAGATAGACATATGCTGTCGTGGGATATTTTTTATATAATTTTAAGGAGAACATTTCCGTCATACATGATTTCTGTTTAGCTTTAACCATTAAGGTTGCACACGCGACGGAAGCTTAAAAAATGGAGTAACTTCTCCAGTTTTCCCAACATTTCCCTTCACTGCTCTGCTCCTATTGATTGTAGCGTAATGAAAAGTATACTATAACCAGCTCAGGAGTGTGAAAAATAATTGTACCAAGTTTCGTTAAAATCCGTCGAGTAGTTTTTGTTTCTATAACGGTTATACAGACAGACAGACAGACAGACAGACAGACAGACAGACAGACAGACAAAAACTTTACTGATTGCATTTTTGGCATTAGTATCGATCCCTAATCGCCCCATGATAGTTATTTTGGAAAAATATTTCATGTACAGAATTGACCTCTCTACAGATTTATTATAAGTATATAGAATATAGATATATAAATTAGGGACGACTGAGAGTTTTATAAACGTAAGAGTAGACAAATACAATCAGAAAGCTTCGAACTGCTAAGCTATCGGGAGTTACACGTGTTATTGTTCGTCAATCATAAAAGATAGACATAATATATGCTGTCGTTGGATATTTTTTATATAATTTTAAGGAGAACATTTCCGTCATACATGATTTCTGTGTAGCTTTCACCATTAAGGTTGCACACGCGACGGAAGCTTAAAAAATGGAGTAACTTCTCCCGTTTTCCCAACATTTCCCTTCACTGCTCTGCTCCTTTTGATTGTAGCGTGATGAAAAGTATACTATAACCTGCTCAGGAGTATGAATAATAATTGTACCAAGTTTCATTAAAATCCGTTGAGTAGTTTTTGTTTCTATAACGGTTATACAGACAGACAGACAGACAGACCGACAGACAGACAGACAAAAATTGCACTGATTGCATTTTTGGCATCAGTATCGACCCCTAATCACCCCCTGATAATTATTTTGGAAATATATTTCATGTACAGAATTGACCTCTCTACAGATTTATTATAAGTATAGATGATAATTATTTTGGAAATATATTTCATGTACAGAATTGACCTCTCTACAGATTTATTATAAGTATAGATAGAAGAAGATATAGATTTCAATGGTTGCAACTAAATTGAAATATAAATCAACAGTAATTCTCTTCCAAGTAACAGCAACATTGAAAAAAGTTGATGTAATTTGCAAACCATCATATTTTATTTCAAAGTTGTTACTTTTAACTGAGTTAGTAATGTGTTTTCAGATATTTTATTGCTTGTTGATACAATGTTATTATGATTATTTAACGGTTCGTTCCGAGCTGTTCAAGACATTCCTTTAATTAGTTCAAACTAAGATAATTAATCCCTTTTCACTGATCACTTAGGGGTCTGAAAAACAAACAATTTTAGTATTTTTACTGTCTCAAAAATCACCAGTTACCATTTTGATTAATAACATAAAAATATACCTACTTCATATCCCACCGAAAAAAAAAAAAAGTATTATCTGTCAACCATATCTGCCCAGCCTTTTCCCCAACTAAATTGGGGTCGGCTTCCAGTCAAACCAGATTCAGCTGAATACCAGTGTTTTACGTAGAGCGGATGCCTACCAGACCTCCACAACCCATTACCCATTGGGTAACATTTTCTGGCTTCTGATTATCCGTAACGACTGCCATAGATGTCCAAATGGCAGCCGGGACCAACAGCTTAACGTGCTTTCCGAGGCACGGAGGAAACTCGGTATGTTAAGATGGTCAACCATCCACAGACCAACCTCAGCAATCGTTGCTTAACCTTGAAGATCGACTTGTGCGGCTGTTATTATTTAGCCACGAGCTCCTCAGTATTATCTGTCAACCACGGAAGTTTTTTTCACAAGGTTTCTATTTCTGGTATAATTCCAAATGCATCGGTGTTACAGGTGTAGACTTACATAAACGTGATGGGGTCAAACAAATCTCCTCCATGACGCACGCAATGCGGCCAACATAACAATATCTATAACATCCGCCATAGGAATTTCATATCGATAAATTTTAATATTAGGCAATACGTCTGTGAATCTTTAAACTATAAATCTATAACTTTTACTGGTTTGAAAACATTCATAAATAATGTGAGGCGTTTTAAGCCTATTGGTGTTATATCTGTTTCATAATTGAATTTGCATTTTTATGATATTAAGAATGAAAGTGGAATCCAAATACTTTCCTAGTGTTACATAGATCCTTTTTAGATAATCATTGAATTAATTGATGAGATCGTATAGTAGAGCAATGCAATAAAAAGTCGAATAAAAACCAGTTTTGGTGAGAATAAAGTGAAAACTGTGAACTGTGTGATATAACGAACATTTACAATTAATGTTAAACGCTGTATCCATAAAAATAGGCTATCCCTCGGCTTTTATAACTTACTAGCTGTTGCCCGCGATTTTTTACTTGAATATCCCGTTTTTTTCCCGTTTTCGTTAGTTCCCTCTTAGTGTCCATTAACACTCTCCAAGGATCCTACATGTTTCAGCTTTCTATGACTAGAAGCTTTGGCTGTGCATTGTTGTCAGTCAGTCCCTCCATCACGCAGCAAGAATTTCATATAAATTTAATGATTGCACCATCTTCGCAATTTAATTCGTCCACGTTCCCATAATTTATGTTGTTATGATATGATTGTTTTCTTCCACCATCTTTCAGTTGACAATGAAAGTGCATCCCCAACAGTACGTACAGTATTTTTGCCAAATCACCATGTCTCATAAAATTTCTAGCAGTTAAGTTAACAATCCACCAAATGACCAGCATACTTGTGTGGGAATGAGAAAATGCAAGTGTTAGCAACGTACATGTTTTTGCTGCACCTGAGAATAATTACAGTCTCGTTAGCCATAGTGAATCGGCATTATTTTGCTATGCGTGTAAATTAAATGCATCTACATGCATAAACTTGGTGCATGATGTAACTAATGCAACGTCTTCATCCTATTCAAATTCTTAATTAATTTTAGTTTCGCCATTTAATATGGTGATTTATTGTTTGTGAATAAGAATTTTATTCATCATCGAGCTAACTTTGTACCTACTTTATTATGGTCGTCGTCCGTTCAATCAGATGCAGCTATAACCTAGAATTTTGCATAACCTGTAACTTTTTAAGACAAGACGTTTTGGGTAATTGTTGTCGCACTGGAGTTCAGCCGGTCGAATCTGTAAACATGGTTTGGGTGAAGTGAACACGAAGTGAGCTGTCGATTCTGTCGACATCTCACCGTAATCACTTAGGTGGAGTGAACGACAAGTGAGCTGTCATTCCATCTTGTTTATATGGTTTGAAAGCTCACTTGTCGTTCACTTTGCCTAAGTGCTCACTTCGACACGTTTACAGGATCGCACTAGTCGTTCCATCTCGATTACTTGGATTGACTTCGTGATCACTTCGTGTTTACAGAATCGCACTGCAGTTCTTGTATGACAGCCTGAATAGTACGCTAAGCCTTTGTTTAGCGTGTTTTCTAAGGAACACAGGGCAACGAATGGAAATAACCAGTCAAATGGACATGAAAATCTGACGGTTTCCTATTTTTTTTTTTTAATTAGAATGGGGAAATCATCAAAATAATGACTTCTCCCGCTCTGGGCGGGGCGGGAGGGAGTGTCAGACTTTTACTGACTAAAACCCATCCATGTTCCTTCGTTGCTTCGTTGTTGTTGTGTTCCGGAGCCGCGGTATCTCTTTCGAATAGCCCCGCAACTCCGGCAGGCGTCGGCCCTTTCGGGCCCCTCTGTGTGCTGACTCTTTGAGGCGCGCGCGGAACACGAACGCGCCTTCCATACGGCACGGTTTCCTACCCTGACTTAACATAATTAGACGCTTAAGTTTTCAAGGGAAATCAACTCCGGAAAAGTGTAATAATTGTTTACGTTCGAAAGGGTCACGCATATGACACTTAATGCTGGATGACATAATAGAATCATTTAAACAATTAACATAATAATTATAGTCTATTTTCCGGGCATTTACAATTATAAGACTGAGTGGCTTACTTTATATTTCAAGGAGAGGTTAAGGATGCATGGCCAACGGTAAACGTCATTATGATACTAGTGTTTTTGTTTATGTTATACACGAGTTTGATAAATGATTAGAACTTTGAGTTACGTAAGTAATACTCAGCGTTGATGGATTTTATTTTGAGACATTTTAAAAACTAAAAGATTTGGTGTAATAATTATTATGTGCACATAATTGTCACAATTCATTTTTTTTTTCTCTTGAACTTTTCTGTATAATAATACAACAATAGGTAAACGAAATGATGAATGAGTTATTATAGCATGACGACAAAATGTAAATGGAGGTCATATCAAAAAATCTTAGAGCGATAATCTTAATGTGTTATGATAACTTTGATATTTGTTATGTGAAGCTAAATTGAAATTTAGCATCATAGTGCGAATTGACAAAGTCTGGGTTACGTAACATCATGATTTTTTGTCTGACAGTGAAGGACAAATTCACATGTTTTGCAGATACGATGAATGAAGTCTTGTAGACAACTTTTTACTTTCCGTTATTACGAGTACTACAGCTAGAGCTATCATCTGCCTAGCCTTTTCCCAACTATACCTATTGGGGTCGGCTTCCCAAGAGTTTCCCCGTTTTGAATAAAAAAAAAATAAAAAATAAAAAAACCGGATTTAGCTGAGTAACAGGGTTTTACGTGAAGCGGCTGCCTACCAGACCTCCACAACCCATTAACTGGGTAACAGGGCACTTCATGGCAAAACTGGAGTCAGATTAACTGGCTTCTGACTATCCGTAACGACTGCCAAAGATCTACAAATGACAGCCGAGACCAAGGGCTTGAAAGCTAGGTATATCATATCGGAAACAATATATTGATTGAAATTCAAAATATTTAACAGAAATGTCAAAGTATGAGCTCAAATACGTCTTGATGAAGAAGGGGCTTTCAATCTGAATAAGCCGTATTTGAAACATTCAGTATCTGTATCTGGACATTCAATTAGAGTAACCTACTCATCCACTCACCAACTCAAGTCATAATAGACATGTTTCTTGTATTCTCGTATTGCAACTGGAAATTAAGCAGCCCATTTTAGGTTGCATTCATTATACAGGTTGAAATGATAAAGGCTGTTGCGAAAAACAGCATGATATACACATATCCAGTACGAATTTGTGAAAACTAACACAAGTGCAGGTTTCACAACGGACCAGTGCATCGGTTTCAAAACATCCTGTTCTTGCACATTCGGTATCCGGCTATTGAAAACGTAACCCTTTAGTTTCGTAGTTTCGTTTATTCAGTTATGTGTAACGATATTGTTTATTGCAATGGTTTATTTACTGAACAGTATTTGTAATTGATGTAAATTATGATGATTGCTTCGTTCATTTTAGATCTACGCCATTTGAAATGTCTTCACTCAGAGATTTGGAATCTTTATCGTTAATTGTTTCCATTTCCAAAGCACAAGACCAATCCTGCATGGAGTATTGCAGCTACCTTTGAGATGGCTCAGCTAAGTATCAGCTTGCCGCGCTTGACTCGGAGGACCGCAGAGCTAGAGGCTCATTGGCGACGTAAAACTGGTGGATGCCAAGCTATGTACACAGCTTGGCTCATCGCCGCAAGGTTGCCTGCTTGTCGGACAAATTGTACTTTGGATAGTGTGACCAAGAACTCCACGACCTCATCCCACCAGCCCTCTCCTACCATCGGGCATCCAGACGTACTGCAACTTATACTATCCTTACCTTGTTGCTATTCCACCAATTCGCACTAAGCGTTTCCAAGCGTCTTTCATAATGCGCACAGCAAAAGAGTGAAACTCCCTGCCTGCGTCTGTGATTCCGAACGCTTACAACCGTTATCTTTTCAAAATTAGAGTAAACAGACTATTTCTGGGTAAGCTCGCTCCGTCGGTAGACTTTGTCTCTGCCATATCTGACATAGACTAGAGTCAAGAAGAGCAAAAACATCTCAAATAAAAAACAAAATGTCTCGTCTTCCTTCCAATACTTCCAAATGAGTGAACTAATGTAGAAATATTCCTCACTGTACCATATAATCTTGAGAGTTTTTTTTTATATTCAACTGTACGAATCAAATACAGGGTTAAAAATACTTTTTGTCCTTCGTGTACTTTCAAATCTTCATTAGCACCTTGATTAATGTTAACACAACTCATATTCTTGACTAGCTGACCCGGCGAACTTCGTTCCGCCTAACAGTCGATTCTTTAATTTTTTAGTTTTTTTTTAGAATAGAATAGAATAGAATAAGTTTATTTGTTAGAATATTGTTGTTACAAGGTGTTACTACAATTTGAAGTCCAAAATATTCTGCTGTTTCCAGCGTACAAATATTTTCAAAATTATAATGAAATCAAAATCAATTGAGAAACATAGGAAAACATTATCTGAAATAAAAAAAACGAAAAAAAACGTAAAACAAAAAAAAACTAAAACTAAAATAAACGTAGTTTAAGTTACTCCTTATTACGTCAGCTACCTGCCAATAAAAGCCCCGTCAAAATCGGTCCAGCCATTTCAGAGATTAGCCGGAACAAACAGACAGACAGACAAAAGTTGTAAAAAATGTTATTTTGGCGTATGTACCCTATATATTCGTCTAAATGTAGTAAAAAACGGTTATTTCAATATTACAAACAGACACTCCAATTTTATTTATATTATAGATGTATAGATATGTATAGATATTTTGTTCATTTATGTCGACTTTTATTTTACAACATAGCTCAAAGATACTAATTAACTATTCAGAAGGTGAATGTTAACTAAGTTTATGATTTTACTGACTCGGTGAATGTTGGACTCACTGAACTAATTACACAGGTGGAGTAACAGACAGATGACATACATTTTATCATGATTAATTATAGCATAGTGTTACGTGTGTGCGTTTCAAAGCGACCACTTTCGATGACAGAAAATGAAGTAGGTATAAAAAAGAATTTTGAGTAATGCCTAATGGGTGTGTAGGTTTACTATATTTGACACACATAGTAATTTTTTAAAGTTCATTTTGGGAAAAATATGATTAATTGTTAAGATTGCAAAAAAATTATGACTGTGTGAAAATGTTAAAACACTCGAACATGTTCAGTCTTTTTTTAATGACGCAGTTACAATACCACCAGTTTGAGCAAGTAATAACAGGGGTGAAAAATGATATAGAAAAAATCTTTTTTTTTTCCCAATACTTGAGACAGATAAAATTATTACTACTTTTATTTAAACAGCACCTTACAAATATTTATCTGATTCCATAAGTTGACAAATAAGATACTCGGTCAAAAATTTGTCCTGAATTTCTTTAGCTGACTGTGTCAAAAGATTAAAATCGACGACAACAAACCTGACGTACTTGCCTATGTTTATAAAAATGTGACCGAGATTTTGCTTACTTTTAGCGCATTTGGCTGAATGTAACGGGGTCACAGTACATTTGTTTGTGTTTTATTTCGCCGTTCTTGTGGATTCGTCATGTCTGTCTGTCTGTCTGTCTATCCGTCTGTATGTATCAGCCAATTTTGTTCGAAACTATAAGAACTGTACTGTTGAAACTTTGTTAGTAGATGTATTCTGTTAACCGCATTAAATTTTCACACAAAAGTAGAAAAAAAAAAAACAATAAATTTTGGGAGGTCCTCATACTTAGAACTGAAACTCAAAAATTTATATCTTTGGATAGGTCTTCAAAAATAATATTGTGGTTTCTATTTTGTTTTTTCTAAACTGAATAGTTTGCGCGAGAGACACTTCCAAAGTAGTAAAATGTGCCCCCCCCCCCCTGTAACTTCAAAAATAAGAAAATTATAAAACAAAAAAATATATACCGCGTGTATCTGACATCGACGTTAAAACGATTTCCATGGGTCCGGGGCATGATTCTGAACACCTTAGACTTAGAATTTTTCGTCGGCTTTTTTCTCATTTTTTCATTTTTTTCAAGGATTTTTTTACTTTAGACTGCTCATAATCGTTATTCTGACCTAACCCAATGAGATTTTTAATAAAAAAATAATTAATTAACTACTTTCACTAAAAAGAGCAATCTGAATACAACCACAAATAGATATCAGCTCAGCTGAGCTGATACTTTGTGGTACTCTTGAAAAAAATGAGAAAAGAACCGACGAAAAATTCCAACACTGGGAATCATGCCCTGGACCCATGGAAATCGTTTGTGCGTCGATGTCAGATACACGCGGTATATGATGTACATTACCATGTAAACTTCTACCGAAAATTGGTTTGAATGAGATCTAGAAATCGTACACCGCAATATCATTTACCTTTCATCCAATCAACTCAAATTCGAAAATTAAAAAAAAAAACAATTAATTTCATAAACATAAATTATACATAAACCGTGAACCATTATTTTCTAATAATAAATCTGTAATAGGTGCCTAAGTAAATAATACTACTACGGAACCCTTCATGGGCGAGTCCGACGCACACTTGGCCGCATCTGATTCTTAGAAGTATCAATTTATTCTGGTGTCTATCTCAGCTAACCTTCGTGATCAACTTACTTTTTTTCAGATTGTCAGTGAAAATAATACGTTTTCAATCATCTATATTCTTGCTCTCAATATCAATTGTTCTCATGGCACTAATTCCTTGCTTTCTTTCATGCTAGTTACTGATAACAACTACGACATCAATTTTGGTTAGCAATATATTTTCGCTCTTATTGTTCTCACTATTATCACCAGGTATTTTTTCATGAGTCAATCCCCACGATCCATCGCCAACCTCATCAATACCCTACCCGTGATGGCATTAATAGGGAATATGCATGAAAAAAGTATTTATGATTTGAACAGTTTATCTAAAAATATACAAAAATACATTACTAACAGTGGAAATAGAATCAAAATTGCTCGAAAAACAAGCGAGATATCATTAGTTTAAACAAATATGTCTGTCCCTCTCGCGAAAACGCTGTTTTCTATGGCAGCTTTATAGACGTCACGTAATGTGACGTCAAATTCCATGTCGGACTTCTCGTTCTAATTGTAATCTTTGAAGCGTTATAACTTCATCGCTGATGAAGATATTTAAAAAATAGTTTCTTGAGTGTTTACTGGAGCTTATAAGTAATTCATTTTGTAAATAAAAAAATCGCGTGCCTAAATTGTCCTCCTATTCTTGCGACACATTTAAAAAATCATATCAATTATTTTTATTCTTTGCTGCAATAAAATAACCTTAAGAGTGACATTGTCGTGTTCCCATAAACATCTACGTTGCGTGCAAAGTAGTGACACCTCCGTAATTACAGAATTATAGTGACCGCAGTTATGGCGATTCAAAATGAAAGTTTATGGATGACGGTACAGCGTTTACTAAGTTATAATTGAGGGAAATAGGGTATTATACAGATGCGGTGACCTATCGCGTCCGACCCTGGTTCAATCTATGATCCGGAGCAAAGATGCATGGGAAGCATCACCTTCTTCTGCGAAGCAGTTATGGTAGCGAAGGAGGAGGCCGAACGCTTGTGAGAGAGGGAAACCTCACGCCCCAGCCGCCGCAACAGAAGCGCGGGCCTGCGGACGGCAAGCGTTGGGTGGCTCGCTATCCGATCAAAACCAGGGGTCGACGGCGCGTTGTGTTCCACTCGCGCCTCAGAGAGATGTTAAAATAGTAGACGGGGCCCGCTAGGGCCAGTGCCTGCCAGGGCTGCGAAATATTTTCGAAAGAGTCACCGCGGCCCTGGAACGGAAAAGGCACTAGGAGGAAAACGGATGGGTTTTAGTCAGGATGAGTCTGGGTTCTGCTTCATCCAAAGTGGGAGGAGTCATTTGATGATTTCCTATCCATAAAAAAGGGTATAATACAGGTATATGAGTTGTGAAAACTTTCACTGTTGTGTACCTAGTTATAGTACCAGTTAAAGGTCTATAGATAAGTAAGCATAAAAGCTAAAGTATGCAAGCAACATAAAGGCAGGGACCCCAAAACTCACAATTTCGATAAAGAAATTGAAGCAACTTATATAAGGAATGCAATGTTTCGGGAAGACCAAAAACTGAGATTGTTATATGTAAAATGATATCGCGAGAAAGGTTGAGATTCGGAGATGGTGGTTGATAGAGATTTAGAAATATAATAGAAGACACCGTGCCCATGCCACATAAATTAAAATGCAAACCGGAAGATGATGAACAGGTTTTTTTTTCTATGTCTCTTTATGCAAAATTTTTACATAACATTGAAGAAGACTAATGATTTTAAACTTCCTAACATTTAAGCAAAGTGCTTCTATATAAAATGAGTCATCCCAACGTTGAATACCGGTCGTGAGGTACGATTGAGGGCAACACATTATAAATGCAGACGATAGACTTGTGGCTTTTCAAAGCACTTTTGCCGCAGAACCTTTGATCCCCATTGCAAAGTTGTTTCGTTCAGCAAATCCTTTTGTGTTGTCTGATTTCTTGTTTGTCCTATTTTTGATAATGATGGAGAAACCTGTGAAAGGTAAAACGATGTGTACATTAGGATTTGGAAGTATTTAAGCAAATGTTTATTAAAAGCTTTAATATCTTCTTTTTTAACATGTTTATATCTCTACTTACGATTGTTATCTCCCTGCACTTATCCAATCTTACTTGCGTTCAACGCGTGACGTTTCTTTTTCTTTTCGTCGTCTCTACAATAGTGTACCGTGGTGTGGATAAACTCAGAAATATGTTTTTTTGTATGCATGAAGCTTGAGTCATCTCATTTTAGGCCAACAAATCATAAAATGTATTTCTCTTAACTGGGAAAACTTACTGTTCTCTTTAATCAACGTCAATTAACTACTGTTATCAGTTTACAAAACTATTAAAGGTACTTTCACGTCAATTAAACGACAGCTCCCTAAACGACAATATAACAGTACATAACTTTGAATAATCACCAAATAAGTTACGGTACGACTTCAAAGCTTTTCTTCGTCGTAATAGCTTTGTTCCTATGTATGTAATTTTGCTGCTATCAACTTGTGTTCGACTTTCACTCTTGCGTGTCTAACTTCAAAATGATCGCATGCAAAAATATTAAGTGGTTGCGTATTACCTAATCGACGTACCCACAGGTGGTTTAGCAAAGTAGGCTGGAGAAGTCAGATGAAAGATACATATGGACTCGCGTGCAAAAGTCACCGCGGCCCTGGAACGTACAGGAAGGATGGGTTTTAGTCAGTAAAAGTCTGACCCTACCTTCAGCTCCGCCCAGAGCAGTAATCGTGCTCTCATTGATATCACCTTTCCACTCGAAAATTGGAAGTACGGCCAGGCTGGCTTTGTGCGTGTCACATCCGGCGTACACACACCCAGGAGCGGCCCCAGCCAAGTCATCGGTCCACCTGTCGCACCCTCGCCAAAACGTCAAATGCAGCCACCAAGGATGAGCGAAGATGAGTAGCGAGGGATATGTTTGATAAGAACCAATAGAATCGCTTGCGCTGAGCGACGCTAGGTAAGTGAAGAAACTCTACTGGTTTTTAACTGACTTCCCAAAAAGGAGGAGGTTCTCAATTCGGTTGTTTTTTTTTTTACAGAAAAATACAATCGACTTTCAAAAAAAAAAAACACTACAAACTAAAAAATAACTTTAATTTCGGAAGTCGGTGTCAAAATACGAAGAAACTAACAAAAACACCGACTTCCGAAATTAAAGTTATTTTTGGAAGTTTTTTTTGGAAGTCGTTTGTATTGTTTTGTAAAAAGTTTTTTTTTTAAAACACATCCTCGCACTTGCCTGGTGGAAACGCATCCTATATTATGTGCTAGCAGTACGAGTATCAAAACTGAGCCTTCAATGGCAAACTAAAATGTTGTAATAACACCTGCTATGTTATGTCACATCTAATATGCGTATATCTGCCACGCCCTGAACTTGTCAATCATCTCAAAATATTGCATTGTCATGGTACTTGTAAGTTTTTTGGATCGATGGTAACGTGTTATGTTCTATTACGCAGTCAAATGGTTTGGTGGCAGTGAAAGTCAGTCTTCTGTTGTTTTTTTTTTATATCGTCACGTGGGTCGATAAAAGAGTGGTCCATATTTGTTCTGTAAAAATGTTGCTTCTCGTTTACGATGGCACAGTTTTTTTTTATTGTTTGGTTTGCTTGTGTTTTTTTTTTGTCTTTTATATTGCACATTTTGTTCTTACTGTAATTTTGTTAGTGGGTCAGTTGTTTACAGTTAGTGTTGATATAACCTTTAAGAGGGCGTATTCCGTCCACTAGCGCCGCCAATAGTTTTTTATTAATTGTGGTAAATTTAAGACACGTAGATAAAAACCGCTCTGTAGTGGTCTGAAGAAATGTATTTATTATTTTTTGAGAGTTATGTTTTGTACTTTAGAACATAAATAGTTGCCAAACTCGATATGTTTGCTAAAAGTGGCCACTTTTAGCAATAATTGCCGTTTTGGCTATTTAGCCATGAGTTATGTATTAAAAATAGCTCTCAAAAAACAATAGATACATTTCTTCAGAACACTACAGAGCGGTTTTTTATCTACGTGTCTTAAATTTACCACAATTAATAAAAAATGATTGGCGGCGCTAGTGGACGGAATACACACTCTTAAGTGTGTAGGAATATGGTTATATATTAATTATTTTAAAAAATCTACCAGAAAACTTTGACTTGACACTATGTATTGTATGTAATATCGATTTTTTTCATATTATCGAGCTAAAATATTTGCGCTTCTCTTTTGCTGAGTAGTATACAAAAGGGCTTGACCCAGAAACAAAGTACTAGGATGTCATAAACGTCAAGTAATTACCAGTTTGCTGACAACCACTAGCAAACAAACACAAGGTCAATGACGCAGTAGCACGCGAATTTCTTACCACGCTAACTGCATTTAAAATTACAAGATTTCCATCCCTATGTCTATTTCAACAAGGTTCTGCTAAATTGAATGAGTTTAGTGGTATTTTTTAATAAATTGCGTTGCAGTGATTAGGATGTAAATAACATTGGTAATGATCTACTTGATGACCTGTTTTGTGGGTCATTGTCACAAGTCTACGAGTTATAGTAAATACGTACTTTACAGACTAGATTATGAGCTCTATAAAAGAAGCACGGTGATACATTTTCACGCCTTATCTAAATTAAAAGTAGACTTTGCTCCATCAAAGGGCAAGAATAGGCTGATATTACTTTGCAGATTGTTCGTTGTTTAGCCTCAAAAGAATTTAAATACAAACCTCTTGTTACTCGTTTCCTGCCAGGATTGCGGAATTCCTGCCTGTGCAGAGTTTATTCGCAAGAGTCACCGCGGCCCTGGAGCGTTAATGGCATAGGGAAGAACATGGATGGATTTTAATCAGTAAGAGTCTGACACTCCCTTCTGCTCCGCCCAGAGCGGGAGGAGTCATTTCATGATTTCCCATACGTAAAAAAAATCTCCTTATTTATTTAACCATTTATGTACATACATTTAATAAGAACATGAGAAGAAGGAAACAGAAAAATAGGTACAAAGGTGATGCTTATTTCTAAAGAAATCTCTTCCAGCATACCTGCGAAAGGAGAGTAGAGTAAAAAGAGATGTAGACATTGTGTGCAAAAGTTATAACAAACTGAACTATACTAAATAATATTAAAATATAAATATTAAAATATACTTATATGCAACTATGACAACCACCCCACAACCCACCCCACTCCTTCTGATTATCCAGGAATTGTTCTTTCATTATTCTGTGAGTTATTTTATTTTTGCGTTCTTTAATCGATGTAGCCATCTATTGAACTACATAGCTTTGTAAACCTATACAAAATTTCTCCTTTCATTTATTTATTTATTTAACACTTTCAGCACAAAAAGAGTACAGAGGCGGACTTAATGCCATAGGCCTTCTCTACCAGTCAACCTTTGGGTGATGCAGAGAATAGTGGTAGGTGTAATACGGAGAATTATTAAATGCGATTGATAATGATTACTATTCAAATACAAAGTATAAAAATAAAGTAAAGTACATAAAAATAAAGTATAAAATCAATTGCGTCAGGTGGAACCAATGGACCAACCTAACCTAACCTTGGAAAATCGCAAGATAATAAAAATTTGAAAACCTTGGGAGTGTTTATGGTATTATCTATTAATTTATTTTTACAGCATATTAAGTGTTGACACCTAACGTTTCTCTATTACTTCTTCAAGTGTCTTTGGTCAATGGTGTATGACAATTCCCAAAGTTTGACCCTATGAATGGGCAATGCTCATTTCGAAAATAACAAAAATTAGCTTTTGCCCGCGACTTCGGAACCGAAATTTCGGGAAATCCTCTCGTATGCTCCTCTGCACCCAAGGATCTTGCCAAATTACGGCCTTCTACGACCAGGAGTTTTGCCTGTGCGTTGTCTGTTAGTCAACACTAACGAAAAGAAAAATAAGTTGGCAACAATGAAGAACTTTAACAGCTGCTCAAAGGAAAAAAAAACTACACACTCTTAATTTAAATGACATAAGTTATCTAATAAACAGACCCACTTTGGGTGATAAGTTCACATTACACAATTGAAGTGCGAGTCCACATCGTAAATCTTAACGCGTCTACGAATAGGAACTGGGCTGCGAAAGTAGCCCTCTTTACATAACACGATAAGAAAAACATTCAACCCAAATACATAGTTATTACGTTTAAAATGTTCTTATTCTACGGAAAATGTTATTGTTGCACAAAATGTTGTTTTGCACATCCTTTGGAAGGTCGTTATTGTGATAGTATTCGGCGAGAATCGTTTTGCGAAATCTCGACATGTTTATTTTTTTGTTCTTTTATTTTTTTTTATACAAAACGGGGAAACTCTTGGCCCAAATCTCACGAATCCAAACACCAAAAAACCAAAAAAAAAAAACAAAAATCTCACCAATCTTCGTTTAATCTGAGGGTCAAATTATTTTCCTAATATTTAAACAACTTTCGCATTCGCATGTCAATCGCAAACTGTAAAAAAAGCCTTAATTTTCATACATTTTTGACCGATTGCGATTGAGATGCGAATGTGAAAATTAGTAGTATTAGCACTCTGTTGATTTAACTAAATCTTCTACTGTACAATATCTGCACTGCTCATTTCGTTAAAAAATAAAAAAAGGTTTATATCCTTCTACAATTTTTTGAAATATTAGTGATACAAATTTTTAACTCTTTGTGTAAATGTTAGTAATGATATTTTTCTCGATATACAGGGTTATTTGTAAACCATAATCACATTTTACTTCATCAGGTTTTCATACAAAAAACAAAAAAAAATTGAACCCTCTAAATGTAACGAAATGTATGCAAAACAAAATAAAAAGAAAAAGAAAGAGCTTTCTTTTGCTTCACATCTAAGACTTCGAAAATGAATAAAAAAAAAAAAAATTAAACTTCGTAACATTTAGAGCGTTATCTAAGTGTTACGAAGTTTAAATATTTTTTTATTTTTATTCATTTTATAATGTAAATTTAAACTTTGCATGCCTTAATTGGTAAAATACAGTGAACTGCGCATTCACCCAACAGCTAGAATATATAATTTATGTACTGTTTTTCGCAATAAAGAATGAAATTGAAATTGAATTGATATTTTATATGAAAATCTGATGAACTAAAATATGATGAATATTTAAAAGTCATAGAACAAAATTTGTTGATTATGTTGTTAATAACATACTCCTGAGAGGTTTTCGGTGTTTTACAAAGAACCCTGTAGATGTATAGTTATTGATATATTAAGTACAAGGACCGCTAGCAGTAGCGGTGAAAGCCTCCTCCATTTGTTGACATGCTATTAATTTCGTCTCTAGCTACTCTACTCCAGATTTAACCTACTATTTTTATAATTTCGTTGCACCATCTTGTGGTCGACCTTGTCTGCGCTTTTTGTTCAATGGGTACCAGTTTGTGGTGATTTTTGTCCACCTTTCATCTGGTACCTACTCTTTGGAAATGTCCACTGTCCAGCCCATTTCCATTTCAATTCAAGTACCTTTATGGCCACATTATTTCGGTATCGAAGCGAAGTCCAGTGTGTTTCTGAGATATAAAACGCATTACAGAATAAACGCAATATCTTAAACGGTAAATTTACTTATTTTTATGTTAGCGATTTGTGGTTGATCCGTTAGTAAAAGTTGTTCAAAATGCTATTACTGCTTCCTTGGTAGAGTGGTAAAGGCGTTTCTCTTGTAGGTTTGATTCCCACGGGAAATCACAATTTGTAAAGTTGTTTGCTAGTTTGTTTAGGACATTGCAGGCTTGAATCATCTGATTATCTGATAAAAAAACATGATTCCGTGCTTCCACCACCAGTACCAGTGTTTTACGTAGAGCGGCTGCCTACCAGACCTCTTCAACTCATTAACTGGGTAACACGGGTACTTGTTGGTAAGACTGGTCTCAGATTTATTTGGCTTCTGATTGTGACGTTCTGTAACGACTGCTAAAGATCAACATAATGCAGCCGAGACCAACGGCTTAAATACACCAATGTTTATCTGGTAGCATAAAAAAGTGTTATTATTTCAGCATTCACTCTTAACACACAAAATTAAGCGATCACTGACTTCAAGAGCCGAATTTGTAACCTTCACCGAGTTGTGTAACTTATAAAATAAAATATAACTGTTCTACGTAACTCAAAGAATAAAAAATATGTCTAACTGTATTCATCAAAATTATAAGTAGTGAAAGTCTCGAACTGCTGCAACAGTATCAAACTGGTTTATAAAAATTCATAGAGAAACGAAAACAGACAGTATTCTTTCTGGGTAGAGTACACAATCGAATATAAACTTAGTATCTTTATAGTTCAACATTTTCCGATAGTGGGTTACGATATTTGTAAACAAATTGTCTATTTGACAGAATTTAAATACAAAATATATAGAACACACATGTTTGGACAAACGACGATTATATTGACAACTAATAGAACCAAAACGCAGACTTTCCCATTTTTCAGGGTTAAGGAATTTGATCGAAAGAGTTACCGTGGCCCTTGAACGCAAAGGACATTAGTAGGAACACGGATGGGTCTTGGTCAGTATGAGTCTGACACTCCTTTTCACTTTTCACTTTTTCGTGCCCCGCGGCTTCGCTCCCGTCTACTGCATTTTTTTTTTTGCTTTTAAACCTTCCCTGTATTATGACGAACTAAACAAAAAAGAATTAGCAAAATCGACCCAGCCGTTCTCGAGTTTTAGCGAGACTAACGAGCAGCAATTCATTTTTATATATAAGATTAAAATGACGAGACAGTAGTATACAATTAATTTGTGATTTATTAATAGAACAATGTGCTATTAAGATTTGTCAGTTTTTTTTTTTGGTAAATACTTTGGTTGGGTTTCCGTAAAAAGTAAATGATGTTCAGTATGATAATTTCTGGTGAAATAATGAATAAGTATTAATAAATATTAATCACAGACGTCACCCAAAAAAATAGCCAAGCTACAGTACGAATATTCTAACTTTACCCATGCGAAGTTGGCTGTTAGTGACGACCGCGCAGGGTCCATCGCGTAGAAAAGTGTTACGTTCGTAGATTATGTTTTTTTTGTGTACGTGTTATATTTGAATTTTGAAAAAATGCATGCAATAACAATAAAACGATCACAAAGTAACACAACAAACACATACACTACAAGAAAACACAAAATACAAGTCAAACAGTAAGAAAAAAAACCAGAATAATTAATTAAAACAATAACAACGTTTAACACTTTTCGCATCAACAGTCGTATTGCATTGAGGAAGCGAGGCACAAGTATGCATCAAACGTATACGAGTGACTGAGACGGCATAAGCGACGTACCCGCGCATGCGCTTTTCTATGTTTCTTGTCAAATTGACATCCTGCGCAATCGATTGCGACGTACTTCGCATGGGTAAACTTAGATTATTCGTACTGTAAATTGAAACTGGGCTGAACTCGCATGCCGAATGGTTCATAGGCTAAATTACCTGCATTTGTCCGGCGACTTTGCAGTAGAACCAGACGAATACGGTGGGACTTCTTTGATGCCTAATGACAGGATTGGTTCATATTTACCCGGAGATGGAAGGAAGGGAAAGAAGAAGAGAGGCGTTTGCCCTGCAGTACAACAGAACAAACGTTAAAATAAATACACAGAATTCACACCCTCTTGTCGTCTGCTAATAAGCACTAATTTAGCATAACATCCATGATTCTTAAATTTGTTCACACAAAACTATGTTATGAATCAAGTTGTAAACAATAGTTATCTTTTTCAATTACCTCGCTAACTTTACTCCAACACGTAACATAGCGGTAGTTAACAACTTATTGTCAAGAAAAAAATAAACAAAAATAAATCGACGCGTCTTCAAGTATTCAATCTGAAGGCCTATTATATTTAAACTAAATAGCTGACCCTCGCAACTTCGTCTGCGTCCAATTTTCCGTCAATGCTCCTCTCTTATTGGCTGTAACGTAATGTTATAGCCCATCCAACACTAAAAGATATTTTAAAGTAGAACCAGCAGTTCCAGACTTAAACCAAATAAACAAACTCTTCAGCTTTACAATATGAAGGATAGAGACTTTCAGCCCGTGTTTCACTGCAGGGCTAAGCCCTGCCTTTTTTCAATATATTCCTCCCAGATTTGGCCAAGTGTAGTCCATTTCTGCCCATAAGCTTGAATCTCGTTCCACAATCTTCGTCTGGGCCCATAAAATAAATTAAAAAAAAAATATTACACGCAAAATATTTTTTTGCATCTCTATTTTGTAATAACAAAACAATTTTACGTAGTTCTAAATTACTAGTGTACTTTCGAGTCACTTAACTGTAACAGAAGCGAGGCGTTCTTATTCTGGTTGTCCAATAACATGGTCGAAAGTGCAATAGAAGGCGAAAGTGTGCGTAAGGAGCGTTTCCACTGGATGGATGAGGTAATAGGAACCCACGAGGCCTTGAAAGCCTCGTATAACTAATGTACATTAATTGAGTCTGTTAGTTGTTAGATAATTTTAATGGGTTTTCTAGTGTTATTTTTATTGTAATTTTCTTATATTTTATTTTTAAATGCTTGGTCTTTTACGTAGTCCAAATATTTATGTTGAGGTTAATATTAATAAAGAAGTTGTTGATTGGTAAGTGCAAATTTCAGAACGGCTGGACCAACTTTCCTTGCTTTTCCTTATTTTTGGGAAAGAAAATGGTACAGTAAAATCCCGAATAATTGTAAGAAGTAAAAGTGCTTATTTGGTTGGATTTGTCTACGAATTAAAAAAAAAAATAAAGTATCAATAGGGCAAAATATTTACCAAGTTATCGATGATCATAAATATTCGCACTCTTTTAACACGCAATCAACAAACTGTTATGTCTATTGACCGACATATTAAATCAATACCAGCGTTGGTCAATAAAGCGTTGGAGTATGTTGTAGTGGTTAAGTTTGTAAATACTCGTGATAATAGACGATGATTTTATTCATAGTTAATGGTAATAGTCATCGTTATATTAGCCGAAAGATGTCCAATGCTGGACATAGGCATACCCTAAGTGTCGGCACAACAACCAGTCCTGTGCGTCTCGCATCCATACTCCATTCATGTTAGTAGTATTCTAAGCTAAAGTTTGACAGGTACATGTTTCTTTTGAATTTAATTTAAAAAAAATAAAAAATAAAAATAAAAACTTAGAAAGGGAGGTAAAGAAGTTATTCAGGGTTAACCAACCCATCCAAGAGCAAATCCATCTCAAATAAAAAAATAAAAAAAAAAAACAATTAATAAAGTTTATTCATTTTTTAAGCGACATCCAAAAACAAGGAGGTTCGCAATTCTTTTGGTATATTTGTTTGCTGTGTATGTACACCGATTACTCCGACGTTTCTTATCCAATTTCTGTGATTTTTTTAATTGTTTTACTTGTAATTTGGTCCAGTCAAAACTAGTTTGGCTGAAAAGTTTTTATTTTATAGCATTTTTTTTTTTGATAAATATTAATCTTTAATTTGAATCCAATAATTAGTTTTGAAACTAATCACAATAGTTATATTTTTTAAGAATAATTAAAAAGGAAAATAATTATATATGTGATTTGCTCTTTTGCTTCTGTTAGCCTATTTGTTTCGTGGTAGGTTGCTGCACGGGCCTGGCATGGACAACATAAATGTAACAGGTTTTAGTTAGTTTTTAGTTGATAAGTTATTTTCTTTAATTTTGTATTTTTAATTGGCAACTTATTTTCTTTTAATTTTATGTTTTTGTGTGTCGCTTCTGGCGGAATAAATGTACTTTCTTTCTTTTCTTTTCTTTCTATTTGAAATACAGAAAAAACTAACACAACAGAATGAGATTAGAACTTTTACTTAATTTAAATACAGTAATATTAAGAAGCTGATTTCGCATTCATTATGTAACGTGAATCAAGTGTGTGACGTTTGTTTTGTTTACACACTGAATAAAATTGTTGTCTTTTTGTTAGTACACTCTTATAAAAATAACTTACTAGTCGTTTTTTTATTCTATTATGTACTAGCTTCTGCCAGCGGCTTCGCCCGCGTAATCCCTAGGGAACATATTCCCGGGATGAAAAGTAGCTTATGTGCTATTCCAGACTATAATCTATCTTTTTTCTAAATTTCGTTAAGATCCGTTTAGCCGTTCTGACGTGATTGAGTAACAAACTACCAAACTTTCACATTTATAATATTACTCGTTTGGTTTAAAGCGAAATTATAACCATCTTCCCCTCGACATTATAATTATTAAAGGATATTGCAAACTGTCGTAAGCCGTTTTCCGAAGCTACTCGCTAGCCTAGCGCTAGCGCTAGGCGCCAAGCTAGCCGCCTGCCTGTGCGTTCGCGACCACAAAAATGACAAAAATAATCCTTATAGCATGATTCAGTATATTCCGATTTCTATGATTCTTTTTTTATGGAATAGTTAATAATGTTAACTTTTATTCATGTTAATTAGGGACGACTGAGAGTTTTATAAACGTAAGAGTAGACAAATACAATCAGAAAGCTTCGAACTGCTAAGCTATCGGGAGTTACACGTGTTATTGTTCGTCAGTCATAAAAGATAGACATATGCTGTCGTTGGATATTTTTTATAGTATATATTTTAAGGAAAACATTTCCGTCATACATGATTTCTGTGTAGCTTTCACCATTAAGGTTGCACACGTGACGGATGCTTAAAAAATGGAGTAACTTCTCCCGTTTTCCCAACATTTCCCTTCACTGCTCTGCTCCTATTGATTGTAGCGTGATGAAAAGTATACTATAACCTGCTCAGGAGTATGAATAATAATTGTACCAAGTTTCATTAAAATCCGTCGAGTAGTTTTTGTTTCTATAACGGTTATACAGACAGACAGACAGACAGACAGACAGACCGACAGACAGACAGACAAAAATTGTACTGATTGCATTTTTGGCATCAGTATCGATCCCTAATCACCCCCTGATAGTTATTTTGGAAATATATTTCATGTACAGAATTGACCTCTCTACAGATTTATTATAAGTATAGATAACACTTTTCAATATAATTATTAACTGAAACATTCGCTAAAACCATTATATCATTTCACTTTTGTTTTGTTGCCAATTTTGACTTGCCTCGTCCGGTGAAAACGGCCCCTAATGACACTTTAATAGAGGACAATTTTCACAAAATTTCTATCGTTTTATTACGTGGTAGTTTTTAGTTCATCTATTATGTTTGTTATGGTGTAAGATCACTAAAACCATTAAGTCTATTTCATGATTAAGTTTCAGGAGCGAAATATTTCGCAAAATTACTGCTGTGATCGATTAAATGAATTTCCGGATCGATGACCTAGAGAGGGTTGCGGATAGCCAATGGATGCGAGACTCACAAGACGAGGTTGTTGTGGCAACACTTGGGGGAGGCCTATGTCTAGCAGTTGACATCTTTTAGCTGCTATAATGACGATGATAATGAATCAAATCAATTTACTAACGTGTAATTTTTGATGCGTCCACTTTTACTTTGCGGAAAACTAAGTAAGGCCTAGTGTGAGTTTTACTTGTACAGGACAAGCATGAGCATGATAGTACATTACTGCAGCGGCCAGCAAAAGAGGCATTGATGGACGACGTGTAAATGTACACATACGTTAGTCCATCAATGCCTAGTTGTGGCCAAGGCTTGTATTGTACTTTTCTCAAAAAATGCGCGGAAATTAAAATACACCTACTATATAAAATCAATGTCAAACAAAAAACAACAATAATAATTCCCGCGTAAGTGTTCATATTTAGGGTTCCGTAGCCAAATGGCAAAAACAAAACGGAACCCATATAGATTCGTCATGTCTGTCTGTCTGTCTGTCCGTCCGTATGTCACAGCCACTTTTCTAAAATGTGTGTGTCTCCCGTAACTTCTAAAATAAGAGAATGATAAATCTAAAAAAAAAATGATGTATATTACCATTATCTCGAAGAAGGTTGTCAAAATAATGCTCACATTTCCAAGCATGTTTGAGAAAAGTATCTTAATAATACAAAATGTCAGCAACATCGTTGTTTTCCTACTTCACACACAAGCACTTATTATAATAACCGGTATGCTTCATCAATTTTATGCAACATGATAAATATAAAGTATCATGAATTTACTAATTTATTTAGTCGCTTATGTAAACATATATATTTACAGGAGAAAGAAGAAATAATGTGTTTGAAATATTGGATGGGTTTGATACCGGAAATTATTGAGATTAAATTTTTATTACAATTTAAAAGAAGACAAAATTATGACTTGTTTATTACTAAGTTATGTGTTAGAGTCAATAATATCCTGCTGGAGTTGCGGGACTATTCGAAAGAGATACCGTGGCTGCGGAACACAAAAGGCAATGAAGGAACTTGGATGGGTTTTAGTCAGTAGAAGTCTGACACTCCCTCTCGCTCCGCACAGAGCGAGAGAAGTCATTTGATGACTTCCCATCCCAATAAAAAAAAGAATCAATAATATACTACTTGTTGCGAAATTTGAAACGCAAAGGACATTAGAAGGAACACGGATGGGTTTTTTCAGTAAGAAACTTACACTCCCTGCCGCTTCGCCTAGAGCAGGAAGAGTCATTTGATGCCACTCCGGGTCGGTTTTAGAATGAGTTAGAATCGTGACAAACCTTATTTTAGTTCCAAAGATTGTCAATATTTCAGGCATAAATAGAGTTTCACAAATACTCAAACCTTCATGTGAAAGCATGAAATGTTGCACAAGAGGTCATTTGTTAGCAAAAAACAGCACGGTATTTTTGTTTTTTGAAAAATCTTTCTTTGGGGACGACATTTTTCATAGAGGTAGAAACTCGTAATATTTGCCCTTGGGAACTCCAGTATGGCACATAAGTTGCCTCCATCCAGGTTGGTACCTACGACAAATATTTTGAGTAAAAACAATATAGTAATAATTTCTTAACACATCTCGAACCGCACAGTAAACAATCTTAGTACGTTTCGTTGCATTTTAAGTAGGGCATTAGGTTGTCTAGAAATGCCTACCGGTGCGATTACTGCCACCAAATGGTATTTGCTTACTTCGTAACCGTGGTCACAAGTAGGCACTCATGTTGCGTGAAATATGTATGCTAATTTAGATCTTATTGCGATACCGAAAAGGTATCTATTGGCTTAAGTTATGTGTGGCGTAGTGCACAGAATACAGTAGGTCAACAATGTGGAAATTATTCGGTCGTAGTAATGAAAAGAATTTGTACATTTTGATTTATTTTTGCGGAAAATGCATCAAAATAATGTGTGAATAGTAAAAGTACATTAATATGCATATGGTCGCCACGTAAACATTTGCGACGGGAATTTTAGTTAATTACCAATTTACCTTTTCTTTGAATTGTCAAATAGTCTATCTATACATATAATAAAATCGTAGAGTTGCCGTGTCTGTACATTGAATATTTTCGCATAAAAAATACATAGAAATGTCAGAAAAATGACATAGAACACAAAAAAGCAGTTTTTGAAATTCTTTTCTGTTTGTCTGTGCGTCTGTATGTCTGTGCGTCTGTATGTCTGTGCGTTTGGAGGAGCATCACGCATAAACCACTGATTGGATTCAAAATTTAGGTACTTCGAAATATTAAGTGATAATCGGAGCAACATTTAGTGTTTATTTCATCAAAATCGACCCACAAAATCAAAAGATATCGAATTTTAAAGTTTACGAAGAAACTTCATCGAGCGCTAAAATAGGTTGTTATCATTGAGACTTCAGATACTTGCAATGCCATCTATTGAGAAATTTTTTAATAAGAAATGTGTGAAAAGACCCCGAAACAATGTATTTTTGAGTTATTTTTGAATTAAACACATAATGTTTATATAAGTTATTATATTATCATTATTTATCGTAACGTGTAAGCTTCTAAGTTTGAACTTATGAGTTATAGTTATGAGCATAAAGACAGTTCAGTTACGTTGTAGATCGATAGATGGCGTTGTACTTATGACGCGTTTTTCTGAATCGCGGTGTTAAGATTCTCCGCAGTAGCATAAGGTCAGCCCCATGTTTTATGTTGTTTAACTTGAAGACGTAAAATGATGAAATTATTAGCTATGGAAGTATGGATTTGATTGAATTTCTAGATTGTTTTCGATTTACTGGGAGGAGAGGAGAGTCTCCTCCGGAGTCCGGAGTTACCTGTATCCATAAGTAAACTGTTTTACTAACAGAAGAGATGAATATTTGGTATTATGTTTCAATTTGGCTAAACTATATCAGCCGAACACGTCGATCTTCAAGGTTAAGCAACGCTTGCCGAGGTCGGTCTGTGAATGGGTGACCATTATAACAACCTAGCCTTTTCCTTACTATATTGGCTCGGCTTCCAGACAAACCGGATTCAGCTGAATACCGGTATTTTACGTGGCGCGGCTGCCTACCAGACCTCCACAACTCATTCAATGCAAGATTTCAGTCAGATTTTACTGGCTTTTGACTATCCGTAACGACTGCCAAAGATCTACAAATGACAGCCGGGACCAAAGGCTTAACGTGCTTTCTGAGGCACGAAGGAAACTCGGTATGTCAAGATGATCACCCACCCACAGACCAACCTTCGCAAGCGTTGCTTAACCTTGAAGATCGATGCGTTCGTCTGTTATAGTTTAGCCTTGAAGTTCGGCCCGTGCGGCTTTAGCCACGAGCTCCTCTATAATAAATCGATTCTATGAACCCAGTAAAACTTTTTTGATATTATAAAATCTTAAAACAAACTATATTTATCAGTGGTCTACGATCAGCAATATTGTCAGTAAAAATCGGAGAAAATGTGTTTCTTTTTGGACTGTTCTGGACGAAATTAAGAATCCACTTGATTCAGCACCATTCGTTCGATAGTTGGTTTTGTTGATTTTGATTCAAGATTAGTTTGTACCAGGAGATTAGGTACCTGGGCTGGTCGGCATTTCAACCGATAGAGATGATACAGTGCCCTGCATTAGGTTCCCTCTTCATAATTATATTCTTAATTCGAGAGAGAGATCAGGATACGTAACTGAACGTAGATTTTGTATATTATGCAATCTATACTAATATTATAAAGCAGAAGAGTTTGTTTGTTTGGTTGAACGCGTTAATCTCAGGAACTACTGGTCCGATTTGAAAAAATCTTTCAGTGTTAGATAGCCCATTTATTGAGGAAGGTTATATGCGTATATATATCGGGTGTTTTTGACAGCCCTCCGCAAACTGATAGGGTGGCTTCAGTACATCATATTAAGATGGCCGGTACATAAAATTCTTTCAGGAACATTAAGGGAATCCAAAAAACCAAATTGGTTTTATTACCTCACACGCAATGTATCGTTACCGTGGCAAAACGCACGTAGACATCTATTGCTGTTTTTTTTTAATCAGCTGTTTTGTTAACATAAATGGAGTGTTGCATACAGAGAATGTAATTTTACATTGAAATAAAGGAATATCAGCAGAAAAAACGACAATTTTCTTTTTTTTTCCTGAGAAAATTTCCAGTGGGATATGATTCAGAATAAGGAGCTGAATCAATCCTGTGTTTTTGTGGAGGGCTGTCAAAAACACCCGGTATATATAATCACGCTGAGACAAATAGGAGCGGAGCAGTAATGGAAAATGTGACGCAGACGAAGTTGCGCGGGTCAGCTAGTACTTAATAAGTATACAATTATATTATACCTCATGACTTTTATTTAATGAATTTTACCGTTTATGAGTGCTTATTCACTCACATCAATCAATGTTATTCATAAAACAGGTCGATGATGCACTGAGAGGTAATATTTATCGTAAATTATAGGATAAGTTAAACTAATCATAAGTCACTTAACTGATATTAATAGATAGCATGTTATAATTTGTGGCCAGTTACTTTGTTTTGTTGCAGTTAGCTATTCAGTAGTTTGTGTGCTCCTCAAAACTTACTTAATACTAAAAAACTTACTTGTAATATCCACATGTTAATTCGTACTTCCATAAGTGCTCACGAAATACACAGTAAATCCGATTAAATATTTACAAGCAAACTCAAATCACGTAACGTCCGTAATAGATAAATCTTCAATTAGAAAAGAATTTGGGGACAGCCTGCAGTTGACCTACTGGCGTATATTCACTACACTGTGGCCGCTTCCCATCAAGATTTATCGACCATTGGAACATTGAGCTGTGCGGAAACCTGTTTTTGGTTGGGTTTTAGGTATTAGGAAACCGCGTGACCTAAAAAATTGATACTCACACTGCAAGATTTGCCAGAAAAGTTTGAAGTTAAATCGAATCAGAACCCATACGCGTACCCATTTTATTTATCATTATGACATCTTATATTATTATTTTTTATCATTGTTCCTCTCAAAGAGAGCACCTGCCATCTAATCTCTTCACCACCCTTGGTTGACTGGTAGAGAATGCCTAAGGCATTAAGTCCGCCTTTGTACTTTTTTTTTGTGCGAAAAGTTTAAATAAATAAATAAATATATGGAAATTTTACTAAAAAATCTATAATGTTAGCTAAGAAAATAGAAAACTTAAACAGCACAACATATTTACTTTATTCATTTATCCACAAAAGCAACTTACCTACGTACAAAGGAAATGGTACGTCATATAACCAATTGCATAGGTACTCTTTGAAGATGAGGAACTCTACCATAAATGAATCTAGTTTTTAACGGATTTAAAAGCAAATATTTTACCTACAGACCATCTCATTTAAATAATTAGATGTTCATATAAAAGCAGACTCAATTTAGAATGTTATAATCAGCGTTATCTTTTCGCGATCTCCACGTAACAATTCAAAACCTTATCTACAAATTCTTTTCACGCAAAACCGCCTCTAATCCAAATTCACGTTTCGTTTTACGTAACACCGACAAACGCGTCTAGTCTACGTCATAATATAATACATATAAAAACGCCATAAACTAGTTACTTCTTTACGGAAGTTGTGACATAAGCAAGGGTGTCCCAAATTTCGGTACAGTTGCACACTTGTAGTGAGAACATAGAATAATTGTGAGAAAGCTATCCCATTGAGGTAATTATCCACTTTAGATTACAAGTGTTTGACGTGTGTAGGAGTTCGCTCTTTGACTATTTTTTAACCGACTTCCAAAAAAGGACGAGGTTATCAATTCGGTTGTATGTTTTTTTTATGTTTGTTACCTCATAACTCCGACAATTATGAACCGATTTTTTCTGAAAGATCTGCAAGTATATCCTTTCAGATAAAAAAAAATCTTATTTTATCTGAATGGATATACTTGCAGATTGGTACCATTTAAATTTTATGAAAATCGGTTACGAACTTAGGATTTTAAATCGAAATAGCTGGAATTCGTCTACTTTGATGATAGTTTTATGTCATCCAAGTAATCGAAATTGCGTATTTTGCTTTTCTGCGATTTTGCAGTGGTGTTGTTAGGTGTGGGGAACCACTAAAAAGTGAAAAATAAAAAACTTTTTACTTTGTAGTGTTTTTTTTTGGAAGTCGGTTGTATTTTTTTGTAAAAAGTTTTTTTTGATTGTACAGTCATCAGTAAATCATGTTACAACAATCCGTCAAATTTCTGTATTAGATTTTCAACTTTATAGGTATTGCTAAAGTTTATTTAGATTTGCAAAATTTGACAGTTTCGGGTACCTAGATGTGCAGGCGTTTGTACTAAGAAAATTTTGAGAGACACTAGCAGCATACGTACCACCTGCCAGGGTTGCGGAATTTTTTCGAAAGAGCTACCGCGGCCCTGGAACTCAAAGGTCATTAGGAAGATGACGGATGGGTTTTAAAGAATCTGAAACTCCCTGCCCAGAGCGGAAGGAGTATTTAAAGTTTGATGATGTCCCAACCATAAAAAAACTAAAGGTACGTTGTCTCGTTACCAGGGGGAAACATTCTAAAGGTGTCTGGATTTTCGAGAGAAAGAACAGGTTGTAATGATCGTATTTTTTACCTCACTAAGTCAGCAGCACATGGAGGGGCCATGTTACCTCTTAACGCCTCTCATCCCTTCAGTGTAACCTCTGATGGAGTACATCCCGGAGGAGACTACAAAGATTCTCCTGAGCATTGTCATTGTAACACCGCCTCTCCTAGGGACACATGCTGGCGTCAAGAATGTATTGACACAAAAAAAGTAACCGATTTCCGACTTTAAGTTATATTGTTAAAATTGGAAATCTTTTACTTCATTTTGTGTAGATACGCCCTTTTTTATAATGGCAACACGTTGTGAAGCCGTAGGTACTTAAAAGGTTAGTTTAGTAATACCTAGATAGGTACAATTCGATGCTCATTATCCGGATGTACTTCAAACAGCTTCAATGCGGTTGAAAATATGTAGGTACACCTAGCACTAAATAGGAACCTCAAGGTGACAAGATTTCGGTATTTACATTTGTCATTAGAACCGCAGCTTGCCAATGCCTAATGTTTAGTCAAAGTTTCAGGTCAATAACGCACCTAGTTTAAGTGTTGCAAATTATTTACACCACTAAACGTTTCAACCTAGGTTCTAAGCGACCACAGATATGTTGGAGCCTCACCACAATTCTGAGCAGCCTTGAATGGAAAACTAAACCACATACATTTTACCGAGACGTGTTAAATATCTGTAAGTTTAAGTGCGCTACCTGAAATTTTTAAATTACTGTTGAAATAAGTTTACTTTATATCTATCCAATTAACAAACATAAGAATTCCAGTGAACCGCGCAAAAGTTATTTAGGCATAATTGGCTTATTTAAGCATAATTATTTATCTATTGTTGGCTGTCATCCGGCTCGAAGGACCGCTTTCTGCGTAGGTCGGTACCTACCTACTTCTTCACTTTTATTTTACTATTCATTTTAATTCATGTTTTTTTTTTGTCGAAGTGTACATCACAAGAAAATTAATCATTTTATTATTGGCTTGTGTAATGCTAGCTAAATAATGTAATAGAAGATGAATGTAATCCTACTTCTTAAACCGTTTTCTGATTTAACTATAAAAAACAGAAGACACTGGTTTCTGTGGTCTTGAACTCTAGAAGTAAGTTCGCTCACAACAATGCCATACCACATATCAGTATATTACAATCGCAATTACATAAGACACTGTATTAAATTAGAATACTTAATCAACTTGGTACTCATACAATAACTAGGCTACAATATTGGATCGATACTTGGAGCTCTGCCAACTGAGATAAAGGCACAGCGGGTAACAACAACTAAATGATAAATCTGATGTTAGTTTCCAGAATATTTACAATCTGTTAGTAGATTGCCTTAATGGTCACCATCCTTTGTTTCTTTTTTTTAACGATCAGAAATCATCAAATGACTGCTCCCGGTCTGGCCAGAGCAGAAGGGAGTGTCAGACTCTTACTGACAACCCTGTTCCTCCTACTGCCCTTTGCAATCCAGGATCGCGGTGAATCTTTCGAAAAGATTCCGCAATTCCATCATCCCCCTACCCACTGACATCCGATGGAGACCTGCTTTTCACTAGTGGAAACATTACAGCTGTTCATGCTTATGGTTAATATTCTAGTCACATACACGACTGGAGTAGAGAGACACGAGAAGCTTGAACTGTTAATCAATAAGTATCCATATAGTAGTCTAAGGGCTGATTTTTCAATAGTCCAATAACTCTCATCTGAGGAATAAAAATGGCCGTTTGACAGCTTTTGTATGGAAAATATGTCAATATGACTTATTTATTTTTCCAATAAAAGATAATTATCTGACTATTGAAAAATCAGCCCTAAAAATTTTACTTTAAGAGCGTGTATTCCGTCCACTAGCGCCGCCAATCGTTTTTTATTATTTGTGGTAAATTTAAGACACGTAGATAAAAAACCGCTCTGTAGTGCACTGAAGAAATGTATTTATTATGTTTTGAGAGTTATGTTTTATACTTTAGAACATAAATAGTTGCCAAAGTCGATATTTTTGCTAAAAGTGGACACTTTTAGCAATAATTGCCATTTTGGCTATTTAGCCATGTTATGATATGAGTTATGTATTAAAAATAGCTGTCAAAAAATAATAGATACATTTCTTCAGTGCACTACAGAGCGGTTTTTATCTACGTGTCTTAAATTTACCACAATTAATAAAAAACGATTGGCGGCGCTAGTGGACGGAATACACACTCTTAAGGTTAGATTTAAATACTGCAAATCCTTGTAATTTGGAAGCTACTGGCATATGAATAGAGAAAGACAAAAGAGTTTAATTGGTTTTATTTTTCTATTCAGCTACCAGCCGGCAGATTAATAGTTAAACTATTCCAATAGATACTCTCCGGCATAATTTATTTTGATGTGGTCTCCAAGGCGCCCGAAATTTTGAATCTTAGTTAATTTCATACTTGCCATTTGGTCCTGAAAAAAAAATAATTCAGTTATACTCAGTAGTTTTTATTTTACGAGCATTTTTTATTTTTCACTTTTAAGTCGCTCAAGTATCACCACTTAAAAGTGAAAAATAAAAAAAAACTATTTTTACAAAAAAAAGAATATTAACCAACCTACGTCCAAACAAAACACTAGAAAGTATTATTTAAAAAACAATAATACAAAACAAAAAATACCGACTTCCGAGATTACGTTATTTTATATAATTTTTAGTGTTTTGTTGGGACGTCGGTTATATTTTTTTTTTAAATACTGTGGTCTACCCCATAAGGAATCTAGTCGTAATATTATGTTATGTATTTCATTAAAATATTCATTCTATTCATAGACATAAAGTTTCTCGTAGTATCCGCGCTTAGGTTTGGATCCTCATCACAGATTCAGACCTCTCACTTTCGCTTGAATCTCACATTTGTGTCGATTATTTAGTTTTATTCTCACAGTGAACTTGTGTGCAGGTCTAGAGGTAACCTTATTTCATTTCTTTTTTTAAGTTGCAATGTTAATAGGACTTTTTATCAATTAATAGAATGTCACAGTATTTCAACAAGTACTTGGTTAATTTTTAGATGACTTTTTCGTTGTTGTTATGCTGTATGAAATTAAACTGTGGTTCAGCTTCCATCCGATTCAGAAAAGATCTCGTGTTAGCTATTAATTATTTTATAAGTATATTAATTAAACAGATATTGGTTAGTTAATTATTGTAATTTCATGTTTCCGGTAGAGTACATTTTTGACCTCTTTTAAGTTTTGCCGAGTATCTTTAAGGAATCTAATGTTCACAAATATAAATGCCAATGACTGCCAAGAATATTCATCTTCAAATGATTAACCGTGCACTTTGTATTGTTATTAAGTATAGCCGAAATACCTATGAAATAAATCAGAATAAGTAAAATAAACTCCACCTGTCTAGTAAAAAGGACCGCAGCAAATTTAAATTGGAAGAAAGCGCCACAGCGAATTGAAACTTAGGTTAGAGTTATTTTAACACTTCTTTCTCTTGATTTTGTATATTTATATGTATATAGTATAGGCATATATTATAGTAATTTTTTATGTATGTGTATTGTGGAGGGGTAACTCAGAAACCACGGGAAATTAAAGAGAATTGGTAATTTAAATAGTTACATTGGCGAGGTCCGCCCGATTTCACATCAATACAAGTTCTGAGTTCTGCTATAAAAACAATCAAATTCTTTATCCTTCAATTTCAAACCTAAGCTATACTTTTTAATTAACCGTTCCAAAGTTTTATAAATGGCCAATACGAATCATATAAACCCGGCACATACAAGAGCATCCCAAGCCAAGGACACACTTGAGCGTCACAGTATTATAAGTTTATAACTTATTTATGTACCTACTGTTTATTAATATTTTTTTATCTTAGTTCGTCTCAAAGAGAGCACCTGCCATCTAATCTCTTCACCACCCTTGGTTGACTGGTAGAGAATGCCTAAGGCATTAAGTCCGTCTTTGTACATTTTTGTGCGAAAAGTTTAAATAAATACAATAAATATATTAGGTTGAGAAACTAGCCATGAAATTAGAATATACGCTATTTTTCTACTAAATATAACAGCCGGTCGATTCTGTAAACCTCTCACCGTGAAAACTCAGGTGAAAGGAGCGTGAAGTGAACTGTCATTACATTTTGATTTCATGGATTGACAGCTCACTTTGTGATCACTTCACCCAAGCCTTCACTTCGACATGTTTACAGCCGGTCGATTCTGTTGACATCTCACCCTGTACATTTGGGTGGGGTGAACGACAAGTGAGCTGTCATTCCATCTTGTTTGTATGGGTTGACATCTCTCTTGTCGTTCACTTCGCCTAAGTGTTCACTTCGACATGTTTACAGAATCGCACTGCAGAATCGCACTGCTGCTCTACAAGAGTATTTTAATGAAGACTTATTATTCCGTATTAAATTTTTCGGTGATGATTTCATAACAAATTATATAATTATACTCGGGAGGCATAAAAAACTGGCCAAGAGTAAGTCAAACTCTCACAAGCAGGGTTCCGTATCATAAACCGAAAAAAAATCACGTCTCTTGTATAGGAGCTCCTTTAATTTTTATTAGTTGTTGCTATAGTGGCAATAGAAATTATTAATTAATTTATTTCGGAAGAATCCAGTATTATAAAACATTAAAATAATTAAAATTTAAAAATACAATTAAATCAATAAAATGTCAAAAGACACATTAAACATAACAAAAATTAGACTAGTTAACAATACAATACAATACAATACAAAACAAAAAAAAATACACATACAAATTTCAACAGTCTCCCTTTAACAGTTCTTGAGATACAGCCCGCTGACAGACAGGCGGGAGCACTGACTTACGGAAGTATGGACAGGCTTAGTAATAGGGTTCCGTTCGTTCCAATGGTTAGCCTTTGGATACGGAACCCTAAAAAAAATATCATCATTTCTAAGAACTTCTCGTGCACCTAATCAAGGTATAGCTGAAAAAGAAAGCTGTATGCATTTCCAAAATAATAGTAATTTGCTTGGAAAGCAGTTTTTTTAAATTATTTATAAGTTGCGTCTTTACATGACTAGTAAAAGTCTGTAAAATTACTTTTTTTTTTGTAATCTATACACTTGTCGTACTTTTTATTATATTTATTTGTTGTGATAATATATTATACTGAATATCTACTTTAGTTTATAAAATAGCTGAATATCAAATTCACATTCAATTTTGAAAGTATTCGAAAAAAAAAATTAATTCATGCGCTTTTATACATTTCATATTGCATCCTTAATCTGTTTAGAGTTAATAATTTAATTAACCTTACATGAAGTATTGATTATAGACATAGTTAGACGCCGCTTTCAAAATGAAATAGCTATGTAATCATTTTGAGGTTTGTCTAGTTCAAATTAAATCCATAAAATTTTTATAATTGAGTGAAACTAAAATAATTTAGCGCGAAGACTAAGTGTTCGTATACGGAGACGCGGGGCGTTGCGCGTTTCTTTAACGATGAAGCGATTTACGCTCGCGGAAACGCACGCTCCAAACCCTAGTAGGTAGGCATCTGAAATTTTTACAGTGTATTTCTTTTGCCACCATCCTACTAATATTATAAATGCGAAAGTTTGTGAGTATGTATGGATGTTTGTTACTCTTTCACGCAAATACTACTGAACCGACTACAATGAAATTTTGTATGTAGGTAGCTGAAGACCCAGAATAACACATAGGCTACTTTTTATCCCGGGGTTCCCGAGGGATCGGGATTTACACGGGAATAACGAGAATTTATACGCGGACGAAGTCGCGGGCGGCCTCTAGTAACACATAATAATAAAAAATTTACTAAAAATTAGAGAGGCTGCCATACAAGTTTTTTTTTTTTCAGTTTATGTTATAGAAACTTTTTTTTGAGACTCTAACTCGCACTTGGCCGGTTTTTACTGAGATAAGGGTAGATTTTGTAGAGTAAGTAAATTTTTTTGGTGGTATTATTCTGACACTAACTGACCCGCGCTACTTCGTCTGCGTTACATTTTCCATTGATACTCCGCTCCTATTTGGCATAGCGTGATTATAATATAGCCAATAGCCTTTCGCAATAAATGGGCTAATCTAAGGCTAATCTAAAACTGAAAGAATTTTTCAAATCAGACCAGTCGTTCTTGAGATTAGCGCGTTCAAGCAAACAAACAAACAAACTCTTCAGCTTTGTAATATTAAAGTATATATTATGTGACGGATAGTCCAGACAGGCAAAACTTAGTGCAAGAAAATCTGACACTAAGTCTTGTCTATTAGGTAGGCAGCGCTCCACGTAAAACAGTGGTATTCAGCTGAATCCAGTTTGACTGGAAGCCGACCCCAATATAGTTGGGAAAAGGTTAGACAGACCAAGATGATGCTTAAATTATCTTTCACAACCAAAAAAGTTTTTCAAAATTAAAAATAGATAAAAAGGTCAAAAAAGATTGACATCTAATTCACAAAAGAAAGCACCGACAACGTTTAATTGAATAAGAACTCCATTGTCTTCAATCATTAGAATCAAAATTGCATGTCAAAGCTGAACTTTATATGCGTGTTAAATTATCTAGAACGGAGTCTGTTAATTTCGTTATGTGTAAAGTAGGTATGTAACATTCTCTTCTAGTTACATAAAAGTTTTATTGTATTTTGATTGAGAGGTGGTTCTTTATGGGCGATTAGGTTATGCATCTATTAAATAACTATTCGAAACGGATATGAAGATCAACTGAATGCGTAATTTCCTCTCGGCGATAGATTGACCAAATGATTACGATAGGATTAGACTAAAAAAATTGCTTAATAGTTTTTTAATTGATATGCTTCCACTAATATTTTATGATTAAATATTTATATATATAGCCCTATTTTAGGTTACTTGATATGGGTTTGCTCTTGACTCTCGTCTTGGTCGGAGGTGACACAGAAATGTCGACCATGGAGTGAGCTTACTCAGAAAAAGTCTGTTCACTCTAATTTTGAAGAATTTAGGTTTGAACGCGTTCGAAAACACAGACGCAAGATACAGTTCCACTCCTTTGCTTTGCGTATTTTTCGATGCCATATCATTGTTGTTGTTGTACAAATGTCCTTACTTTGGTATTGTTCGTTAGGTCGTTGAGCTCCTTTAAGTTCTAAGTTTGAGCTACACGATAACTGGCAAATGCTTGCACTGTCTGGACAGGTCTACTCAAATCTGTGTGGTACCTTCCTCAAAATACCACTTCAGACATTAACATACATGGTCCTCGTTTGATTTGATCAGTACGATTGTAGGGACTTGTTTCGGTGTTTCTTCTGAGAGCAGTCAGCTAGGAAACACCGGCCTCATCTAGTTTAAAATGACTTAAAAAGATTGACGTGTTTTAAATTACAACCTACTTACAGAATAAATATCATTTATCATTTATCATCATTTAAAATTTATACAAGTGTGTGTTGACTTTAAAAAAAAATATTTGTCAATAGGTGATTCCCACCTACTTGTTTACACAAAAGCACAATATTTTAATGTCAGATTAAAAACGTTACCTCACAAAATATTCTACAGACAGACATGGACTTTGTCAACGGACATCTTTATAGGTAATAGTCGGCTTAGAACGACAAATAAAATTCAATACTCAACAAATATTTAGATAACTAAACCTAATATTATTATTGCTGTTTAAGATATAATGGATTGTGCTGTTCTCTTAATAACACGGAAAAGTGACTCGCGGATTTTATTTATAAACCAGCTGACCCACGCAACTTCGTCTGCGTCACATTTTCCATTAATGCTCGGCTCCTTTTAGTCTTAGCGTGATGATATATGTAGCCTACAGCCTTCCTCGATAAATGGGCTATCTAATACTGAAAGAATTATATTTTTCAAATCGGACCAGTAGTTCCAGAGATTACCCCTTACATACAAACTTACTAACAAATGTTACCGCTTTATAATATTAGTACAGACTAGGTGTCCCCCGCGGCTTCGCTCCCGTCAACTAGAAACTTTCTTATTTTTAACCGACTTCCCAAAAAGGAGGAGGTTCTCAATTCGGCTGTATTTTTTTTATGGTTGTTACCTCATAACTCCGACAATTATGAACCGATTTGAAAATTCTTGTTTTATTCGAAAGGATATACTTGCAGATTGGTCCCATTTCAAATTTATACGTTTCGAACTTTGGATTTTAAATCGAAATAGCTGGAATTCGTCTACTTGGATGATGGTTTTATGTCATCCAAGTTATCGAAAGTGCGTATTTTGCTTTTCTGAAATTTTGCAGTGGTGTTGTTAGGTGTGGGTACCTGGGGTGGGGTACTAAAAAGTGAAAAATATAAAACTTTTTACAAAAAAATACAACCGACTTCCAAACTTTAATTTCGGAAGTTGGTGTTTTTGTTAGTTTCTTCGTGTTTTGACACCGACTTCCGAAATTAAAGTTATTTTTACTTTGTATTTTTTTTTGGAAGTCGGTTGTATTTTTTTAACCTTCTCTTGATAATAACAAACACAATAAAAAAATATTTAGCGAAATCGGTTCAACTATTCTCGAGATTTGCGCTTAGCAACACATTCAACGGTTCGTTTTTATAATATAGAAGATAACAAGCTTCGATCAGCGGCTTTGCCTTCATAAAAGTCCCCGATTTGTCTAACTCTATACGAAAATGTTTACCCATTCGTCAGCGCAGAGTGTGCTGTATCATCTTCCATGATTATTTTATCATTGTGATGTAATTTGGTTAATCTGAAATGTCATAACTAGCTGATGCTCGAGGCTTCGCCCGCTTGACAAATTACATACTAAAACCTCCCTCGAGAACCACTCTATCCATTGGTGAAAACAGCACAAAAATTGGTGCAGTAGTTTTTGAGTTTATTGCGAACAGATAGACAGACGCGGCGCAGGACTTCATTTTTTAACCAACTTCCCAAAAAGGAGGAGGTTATCAATTCGGTTGTATGTTTTTTTTTATGAACTCCGACAATTATGAACCGATTAAAATTCTTGTTTTATCTGAAAGGATATACTTGCAGATTGGTCCCATTTAAATCATATCAAAATCGGTTACGAACTTTGGATTTTAAATCGAAATACCTGGAATTTGACTATTTAGATGATTCTTTGATAATCGAAATTGCGTATTTGCTTTTCTGCGATTTTGCAGTGGTGTTTTTAGGTGTGGGGCACCACTAAAAAGTGAAAAATAAAAAACTTTTTACAAAAAAATACAACCGACTTCCAAAAAAAACACTACAATGTAAAAAATAACTTTAATTTCGGACGTCGGTGTCAAAATACGAAGAAAGTAACAAAAACACCGACTTCCGAAATTAAAGTTATTTTTTACTTTGTAGTGTTTTTTTTGGAAGTCGGTTGTATTTTTTTGTAAAAAGTTTTATAATATGTTAGTGATTCAGAATAAATTATTTCTTTTCAGCTAAAGGGATTCTAACTTACCTAATTAATTACTTTCCCTATTTTCATAGCGGTTATTAGGTACCATCTTAGTATGTAACCTGTTCTTTTCTTTGTTTGTGACCTGAGTGCTCTACTAATTTTCACATTCGCATGCATCTCAATCGCAAAAATGTATGAAAATTAAGGCTCTTTTGACAGTTTGCGATTGTCATGCGAATGCGAAAGTTGTTTAAAAATTAGTAGAAACAAGTCTTGTCTAAATACATCACAGATTTTTTTTTTAGCTTGTACTGGATCTCTGCTGGGCAAAGGCCCCCCCCCCCAAGTCTTTCCAAGCATCTTTTTCCCGCGCCACCTAGCGCAAGCTCTCACTCTTCTGGGCCGGCCTTGACGGTGCCGTCCATCGTCGGGTACCCATTGTGTGGAAATTTTTGCCCAACGGCTGCATGCGGCTAACGTGACCCGCCCAATCCCACTTGAGCCTAGCAGCCTTCTTACCCACATTCATTATTCCCCGTTTGGAACGTAATGAGGTATTTCTGATTCGGACCTTTTCTTTTTCTGATTCAGACCTGTCTTTTTACGTCGAGGATGCTGCGTTCCATCGCTCTTTGACGAACCGAACTCCAACATCACCTTATTATATAATACAAATCCGCGCTAAATAAGGAAGCTCGGTTTACGTAGTCATGTCCGGGAAGCTAACGATATGACACTAGTTTATGACCTCAGAGGAGAAAGGGTACTTGTGGTCGTTATGTTTTTGCTAATGTTTGAATGGTTATCTGAGAAACGAATTCAAAGTCTACATTATACTTGCAATTAATTTAGTAATTTTTTCCGGTGTGATGTCTTTTCTTATCAAACTCTCATATAGAGAGACATTACAGTTATTATATTTCAACACCCCTCTCCCCCCCTAAAGAGGCCTATGGTGAGTGTCCACGATTCCTCTCCATAAGTCACACTCCCGCTGTCACCTGAAGAAACTCAGAACGTCACAGGGCACCAACGTCACCTCGATATCAGAGATACTTGCTGAAGTTGAAAAGTTCTACGGAGACTTACATTCTCACAAAACATGCCTACCTCACGACGCGGATGATCCACGGGCCAAGCCTACACGTCATCTCATTGTCGTCGTCTTTATATTATAAACTAGCTGTCCCCCGCGGCTTCGCTCCCGTCAACTGGCAATTTTTTTTTATATAAACCACATAAAAACCTTCTCCTGATGATAACAAACACAACAAAAAAAGAATTGTCCAAATTGGTCCAGGCGTTGTTGAGTTATGCGCTTACCAACACATTTAGCGATTCATTTTTATATTATATACTAGCTGTACCCCGCGGCTTCGCTCCCGTCAACTGTCTACCTGTCTACCTACCTACCCCAGTACTCTCTTACTCTTACTCACAGACAATTTGTATTTGACTAATGTCAATATTTATACGATACAAACGTCACTCAATTGTTTTGCCTTCCCAAACCTCTCCACTATCACTTAAACTTTATGGAATGGTTTTAAAGTTCAAATTGACTTTTAAGTATAATTACGAATCTTTTGTATGGGAGTATAGAAAAGTGTTGTTTTTAGTATTTTTCAGGCAATTTTTATATTTTTTGTCTCCGTAAGAACCATCCTCGTACTTCAAGGAATATTCTAAAAAAAGAATTGGCCAAATTGGTCCAGGCGTTGTTGAGTTATGCGCTTACCAACACATTTAGCGATTCATTTTTATATTATAGATATATAGATGTGAGAGTTGTCAGGATGGATAGATGTTTGTTACCCTTTCACGCCAGAACGCCTGAAACGATCTTCATGAAAGACACAGAGGTAGATTTTAGTCTGGAATAACACATAGGCAATACATATCCGAAGAGTATGTCCCCTAGGGATCACACGGACAAAACCGCTGGCAGAAGCTAGTCTTAACGAAATGCAGATAAGATTCCACAAAGAAATCAAAAACTTAAAATTAAGCACGTTAATGCGAATGGCACGGACAAAACAGGCGTTTTAAAAAAATACTGCTTCCGTGAAACGAGCGCGAAGAGCTAACACGCAAGCACGCAGTCGGTTAGCCTTACCGTGCAAAATTTCTATGCCATGAATAATCACAATAGTTCAATAGGTGTACTTAGAATTGTCACGTAGTAGTATAGTATAATTTATGAGTAAAACCATTCAAGTTTGATCGATTTTCAAATGTATTTTATAATGCGAACAGCAAAGGAATGAAAATCTCTACGTGTGTTTTTGTTTCCGAAGGTGATTGAAACCTCTTCAAAGTAAGGCTTCTTCTGGGTAAGCTCACTCCATCGTAGGCTTTGCCTCTGTCACCTCTGACCTAGTTTAGAATCAAGAGTAAACCCGTTTCAAGTAAAAATAACTCCAGCAGTGATTTCTTACTTATTCCTTGTTCATGTCATCATTTCTATCAATATCCTCAGCCCGTGTATGCCAACGAGAGTCTCAAAATTCTCTTCTAGTACCATCATCTCCACGCTCCAGTGCCAATATAATCTAGTCTTCTTGCGATGGCAACAATATAGACTCCCGTTCTCGCCTTCCATATCTGCCCTTATTCATAGCAATTGTATAATTAATTTCCGCCTAGCTCGTTCCATCATCGGACCACAAGACAAACGGCGATGCGCCACCAGTACATGGTGGACATCCCACCCATACACACAAAACGTTTTGGGAACACATTCATAGTGCGTACAGCAAAGGAGTAGAATTCCCTGCCGGAGTCTGTGTTTCCTGATAGCTACAACCTGGGAGTCTTTAAGTCAAAAGTGAATAGGTTACCTCTAGGCAAGCAGGCTCCATCTTAGACCGCATCGTATCAGGTGAGATAGTGGTCAAACGCGTGCCTATCAAATCAAATTTGGTTGTCTGTAAAGTCGGTTTATGGACGATAGTTTAACGTGACAACACTTTATGATTGATTGATTGATTGATAGTTTCGATTTCATAACGTTACAATGTTAATAACGTTAGGCTCAACTCACACCAAAAGAGCGGCGAAGGGCAGCGAAGCGCAGCGACCTGCTCGGTAGAGAAGGAATTCGCCGGAAATCCCGCGGCGCCGCGGGCATCCGCGCGACTCGTGCAAGTTTCTCATGCGATAATAAGTATTATAGTAATGAAAATAAAGATAAAATCCATATGACACTGAAACTGCGCTTCGCTTCGCTGCGCTTCGGCGCTCTTTTGGTGTGAGTTGAGCCTAACGGGACAAAGAGTCATCCTTTTTCGTGCGTGCAACCGGCATTCATGGATTTATTAGATGTTGTCACGTCAGTAAAAAATAAATAAAGACGTTATGTACTGAAACGGATATTCAGGGCGACCATAAAACGAGACAATTCAGGCTTCTAATACCACGTCAAATGCGGTATCAAAATCACATTACAAACGCATGAAACTGGCACTTATCACTCCACTGGTGAGAGCAAGGGATTTCCGAACGGCAATCTTCGGACCGAAGTATTTAGGACAACCAGCGGAGCGAAACACTTGCGACACAGTCTGGACAACACTAAGTGGACATCCCATTCAATTTTCACCTTTATGTTTACCCAATTAAGGTCTTTCGCAACCGCACTTGTTAACCCTGTTTGTTATGTTACGACCAGTTTCAAAGAGCTATGCAAATGGGTGCGACTCCTTGATGTGTCCTGCGTAAGTGCGTGTCAAGTTACTTGGTCGTTGCCTGCAAGGCATTTTACGATGTTGAGTATGAATGACTTGTTCCGTTGCGAAAATTATATATGTGTAGTATGACGCAAAAGTATGTTTTTGTTGTTGCTATTGGTTTCGGTTTCATTGGAAAAGCGTACACAGATATTTTCGCGCCTCTGTCTCTTCTACAAACAATTTTACCACAAACGCTACCAAAAAAAAACATCCATCAGTTAACGTTTTTTGGAGTGTGTAAAACTTTTTGCACTGCTTTGACTGTTTTCTGTTGTATTGTTAGTCCTTAGAAATCAAGCAACATAAGATCCGAGTGGTCTTACTCGCAAATTTATTTCAGACCTGTCATAAAAAACTGCAATTCGAGAACCACAAGGACTTTGATATAATAAATAAAATATTGCTATTGCACATCTTAACATATCGAGTTTCCTCCGTGCCTCGGAAAGCACGATAAGCCGCTGACCCCGGCTGTCATTTGTAGATCTTCGGCAGTCGTTACGGATCAGAAGCCAGTTAATCTGACTCCAGTCTTGCCAAGAAATACCGTGTCACCCAGTTACTGGGTTGTGGAGGTCTGGTAGGCATCCGCAGCTCGCAATGTAGTAGGGAATAGGCTAGGCAGATGATTGGGGTCGGTTTCCAGTTAAACCAGATTCAGCTGAATACCATTATTTAACGAGGAGTGGCTGCCTACCAGGCCTCCACAACCCATTAACTGGGTAACACGGTCGGTCGTAATTTTTTGTAAAATGTTTTCGTCTATGAATTTGTAAGTTCCATTCTACTTGACATTTCATTCATTGTTTTGCCATTGAGCAAAATATGTTAATTTTAAATTTTTGTGGTAAACGCTAACTCTACGTATTTAAACTCTTCTTTTATTATTTTACTTTTGGCCCGTTATGTACTACTGCAGCGCAAAGCTTTCCCTTTTTGCTTTTCTGAGAATTCGATCATTTATTAGAACTGCATTTTAATAATGAGTACACCAAAAAACCTTGCTAACATATTTGACTACACAAATGAGCAATTTTTGAGCTCGTAAATCAAATAGAACAATTAAAATTAATCACACGAACATATGCAATGTAGATATTTTCACAATAATTCCATCATTAGGTACTCGCAATCAAAGGATGTGGGTACTTATTGATTGCATTTTGTCCGTTTTCAGTCTCGCGTGTTCATAATTTTATGTATTTGTTAACGGATTGTTTGTTAATGGACTTTGTTGTGAATTTAAGTAAAGTAGGCACGCGTGTGTATTGACCAATGTATTGCAGTCGTTCAGCAATATAAGCTTTAATATTTAATGTCCATCAGTTTTAGTCTCATTTAAAGATTAATTTAAAAACTGGGAAAATTAACAATACCTAGCCTATATAATATTGGTCCTCTTAAGTTATTTTGCTAAGATATACATGAGTTTGAATCGGAAAAAAACGAGAGATTAAGAGAAGCACGCGAAGAAAAACCTTTATTTATTTTATTTTAATAACTCTCTGTACTTAAGCAACTAATAGTACCTAAATTTAATTTGCTCAAAGTACCAAGCTCTAGAAATATTTAAGAACTTGCCTTCCGAACTAAAGGTCTACAACACCCATTTGTTTAAAATAAAATTAAAAGCCTTTTTTTTTTAGAAAAAAAATTCATATCGGAACTAATTTCACACAACGATAAATTATATTACATTTGACATTATATATTTTATAATCTATTGACATTTATATTTTAGAATCTTTTGACATTTCTAGTTTAGAATCTTTTGACTTTAGTTTTAAAAACTGTTTGTCATTTTTAACCGACTTCCCAAAAAGGAGGAGGTTATCAATTCGGTTGTATGTTTTTTTTTTTTTTTTTATGTTTGTTACCTCATAACTCCGACAATTATGAACCGATTTGAAAAATTCTTGTTTTATCTGAAAGGATATACTTGCAGATTGGTCCCATTTAAATCATATCAAAATCGGTTACGAACTTTGGATTTTAAATCGAAATACCTGGAATTTGACTATTTAGATGACTCTTTGATAATCGAAATTGCGTATTTTGCTTTTCTGCGATTTTGCAGTGGTGTTGTTAGGTGTGGGGCACCACTAAAAAGTGAAAAATAAAAAACTTTTTACAAAAAAATACAACCGACTTCCAAAAAAAAACACTGCAAAGTAAAAAATAACTTTAATTTCGGAAGTCGGTGTCAAAATACGAAGAAAGTAACAAAAACACCGACTTCCGAAATTAAAGTATTTTAAACTGTTTCGACATAAAATTTAAAACTGTTTAAGCACTAGAGGCACTCGAATTTCACTAGAAATGTTAACTAGTTATTCAAAGTTATTTTTATTCGTTACTTAAATGCATGTGTATACACCACTAATTTTTAATTAGTACAAATAATTAAAGGGCTTATTAGAAAAGGTCTTGTTATTATATATGTAAAGTCTCAATAAATAATATTCATAAACAGCAAATTTATTAACGTTTGTTTATATCCCAAAATGTCACACAATTTATGGTAAACGAAAAAATAAGCAATCCAAACTTTTCTTTCGCACTTTAATTGGGCTTAGGACCAACAAAATTATCAACTTTTTACAATTAAGTAATTTTTAAGAAATCATTTAAGGTACTCAAGTAAAAAATAATCAAATTAAACAATTTTGGGATTTCGTTTTTTTTTACTTTTGACTGCAAAATTATGATCAGTAATGGGTACGGGAACAGCCCCATTTTTTTTTGTACTAATTAAAAAATAGTGTTGTATATACCACACTATGTAAATTGTTTTATAAATAAATTAAATCAAGTAATAGGTAGATATTACAGCGTCTGTCTAGAAACCTGTACCTACAATATATCACTACATATTATAAACCAAAGTCCTCCGCCGAACAGATTTTCATGCTGATTTCAATAATAGATAGAGTGGTTCTCGAGAAAGCTTTTAGTATAATATAAATTGTCAAGCTTTTATAAAAAATACTGAAACATCCGCCTCTACGTCTTTCAATAGGTATACAGTATAAAACTCTCCCGTTACTGAGTGACAAACAGTCAACGCACAGCAGCCGGTCCCCAAGATAGCCTTGTTTGAAGACCACTGCAAAATTTAATGTACATTGCTTATACATTGTTTTAAACCACTTCCAAGCATCTTTCATAATGCGCACAGCAAAGGAGTGGAACTCTTTGCCTGCGTCTGTGTTTCCGAATGCTTAAAACCCTAATCTTTTCAAAGTTAGAGTGAACAGGCTACTTCTGGGTAAGCTCGCTCTATCGTAGACTTTGTCTCTGTCATCTCTGACCTAGATTAGTCAAGAGCAAACCCATTACAAGAAAAAAAAGGCCGATACTAAGAAAATTATCATTGTTAGGAGCCATTGTTAAGTTCAATAAACGTAATAAAAGAAAAAATATATACTGTTCGTTAAAAGCTGAAATTTGGCATGTAGGTTCCTTAAGGAGTCTAGGGGAGCGCTATGAGATGATTTCCCAAAATTCCTACGGGAACGGGAAAATAGTATAATACCTAATATGCTCGTACGAAGTCGCAGGCAAAATCTAGATAAAATAATCATCAAATAAAATATCATCGAAAGAGTCAAAACATAAGATTATTCGGGAATCACAAAAACATACGAAGAAGACTCATTACAGCACACTCAAATTAAAATATTCAAAACACATATTGAGATAAAAAGGCAGAGGGTGGTTGAATGGCTGCAGGGAGGTGCCCGGTAGCACTGTAGGCTGTAGGCAGTTACAGCCGTATACAGGGGTGACTACATCTACAAAATATTTGTTTGATCGGGGAGAGACAATGGGCTTGTGTCCTAAAAAAATCTAATTAGTCCGTCAGTTAGATTATCAAGAAATATTTGACCCGTGTTTTTTCTTCTGTTACGGGAACCAAAATTGACGAAGTTACGACGCTTTTAAAATTCTCAATACGTCACACCTTCGCATAATTTTTAGTGAGTCGTGACGTCACGAGCCCCACTCCCGGGTTTTGATGCGTTTTATCTTTGTCAATATTCATTGATTAAAAAAAAAAACAAAAAATACGTGTCCATTATTTTTCAATACTCTAACTGACGGGCTAAATAGTTTTGCAATTTGTGGATGATGGAATCTAGCCTATTGCCTGTGCATTGGGGTGATGTTAAAATGTCAGCCAATTCTACTGATTTTTAAACAACTTTCGCATTCGCTTGTCAATCGCAAACTGGCAAAAAAGCCTTAATTTTCCTACATTTGAGATGCGAATGTGAAAATTAGTAGAACTGGCCCTCTGTTCTTGAACACTTGTCACATTCTGTTACCATATTTTTTCTTGTAACATTTTTTTTCTTATCCTTAATGATGTTTAAATTTTCTGGTTTCCTAAATTTTAAAACAGGGTGCGTTTGTTTTTGTAGATAGATCAAATTAGAACATTCTTTATTGATTTCTTATATTCACAAACACAGAACATGCACATTTTTAACCGACTTCCCAAAATGGAGGAGGTTATCAATTCGGTTGTATGTTTTTATTTTTGTTAACTCATAACTCCGACAACTATGAACCAATTTGAAAAATTCTTGTTTTATCTTAAAGGATATAGTTGCAGATTGGTCCCATTTAAATTTTATGAAAATCAGTTACGAACTTAGGATTTTAAATAGAGATAGCTGGAATTCGTCTACTAAGATGATATTTTTATGTCATCCAAGTAATCTAAATTGCGTATTTTGCTTTTCTGCGATTTTGCAATGGTGTTGTTAGGTGTGGGGTATCACTAAAAAGTGAAAAATAAAAAACTTTTTACAAAAAAATACAACCGACTTCCAAAAAAAAAAACACTACAAAGTAAAAAATAACTTTTATTTCGGAAGTCGGTGTCAAAATACGAAGAAACTAACAAAAACACCGACTTCCAAAATTAAAGTTATTTTTTACTTTGTATTGTTTTTTTTTTGGAAGTCGGTTGTTATATACTACTAGCGTGTGCCAGCGGCTTCGCCCGCGTGATCCCTAGGGAGCAGACTCCCAGAATATACATTATCTATTTACGTTCATAGTCCCTGTTCCCGTAACTATCCTATGTTCTTTCTTGGGTCTCAAACTACCTTTGTAAGTATAAAATTTCATCCAAATCGGTTCAGTGGTTTAGGCATGAAGAAGAGACAGACAGAGTTACTTCCACATTTATAATGTCAGTAAGGATATCCTTGTTTTATAGAACGACTAGATGACCCGCGCAACTTCGTCTGCGTCACATTTTCCATTACTGCTCCGCTCCTATTGGTCTTTGCGTGATGATACATAGCCTATAGCCTTCCTCGATAAATTGGCTATCTAACACTGAAAGAATTTTTCAAATCGGACCAATAGTTCCTGAGATTAGCGCGTTCAACCAAACAAACAAAGAAACAAACAAACAAACTCTTCTGCTTTATAATATAATAATAAAGTATAGATAAGAATAAACCAACCCCAATAGCGAAGCGTTGCATTCAACAGCATAACCAAACCACAAAACGCTTACCTATTCTCAAACGCAAGCATATTTCCGACAACACAATAATAGACATCTATGTACATTCCACTTTCACTGTCATCATTACCGACACCAGACAAAACAAGCTTTTCGGTACGCAGGAAAATTAACTACTCAAACAAAACCTGCCCACAGTTTTGAAAACACCCTGTTTCCCAACCACCCCTCGAAAATTCACCCCTCCTCTTAACACAGTCACCCCGACACCGGGTGGAGGGGGGATAAAAGCTCAGTCACGCTAACGATTTCAGAGCGAGCGAACGTGTCGTGTGACGCGCGCGTGAATAAAACAAATATAACTTAAAATGATGATGTGAAAGTGAGCTGCAGATATAGTGCTTCCTACAATGTCTTCCTATAGTGCTTCTTGGTGTTACGCAGATGTTTTAACGTAGTATGTATTGTTGGTTATAGTTGCGGCGTTTTAGTCAAGTGTCGGATCAGTTTGGGCTATTGGTCCGCAGTGTGTGTTAAAGTTCGATGTACCGATAAGGCCGATATTTTTGAGCTGCTATTTATTGCTGTTATATCTATTTCTTACTAATATAACGTAGGCAAATAGTGGTCTATGTGAGTTTTAATTTTAATTCATAATCTGGCTTTGCTGATTCTGAAAAGCTTTTTGACTGGAAAACATGATAATGCTCATGAAAATAATAATTATCACGTCAAACGTCATCATTATTTCATGATAATCGAAGAGAAAAAAAAATACACTATCTATATATTTTAAAGGCAAACATGACTCACTGACTTATATATAAACGCACAGCCGAAACTCCTGGTTGTAGAATGCTGAAATTTGGCATGTAGCTTCCTTACACTCCGTAGGAGTGCACTAAGGGAGCATTTCTCGAAATTCCTACGGGAACGGGAATAACGGCATATGCGCGTACGAAGTCGCGGGTGAAATCTAGTGCCAAATAAATTAGTATCAAAATCTGGGACTGGCAACATAATCATGATGAAAGACGATTACGTATATTGAAAAATCTAAATCAGAATCCTACCATATCGTATATCGTGATAAGAGGTATTCTTGCTTATCTTTGTGACACTGATTTCATCTAGGCAGCGCCTGTTTAAAGGATTGGGGCGAGCAATCAAAAGGCCAAAGGTCATCGCATCGCGTAAGCGAAAGTAGGATAGGCTTTACGTCAGAGCTTGCCTATGTATTTCGTTAACTACTAGTTTATTATACAATAATATATAAAAATATGTTATAGTGGTGACAAAGTATGTCATAATCTTATAGTATTCGAATTAGAGAATCGCTGTCGAAGGTTCGATGAAAATATTATGACACAGTTTTGCGCCAATCGATTCTATAATTTACCTGTTTTGGCATATTTTTATTTTTGAGCGAATATAAAATAACAATAGCAAATATTAGCAGTAAAGAACAAAGTAGAACTATATCATAGTTCGATGACTGAGGTTTTATGTATACTTTTTGGTGTTGTTTGTCAATTAAAGCCGATGTCAACTATTCTGTTTTTTTTTATTTGTCTATGAAATCATGTGGGAGAAATGTCATAATAAAGTTTCTGTCACCGTTGCTTTCCTCTATATTGTTTTATTATTTGCTTATAATCTCTTCTCTCTTGTTCCAGGCAAATATAGGATCAGTAATTCACACAAAAAATGCGCGGGAGCCTTTCATGACAATTGAGTAGAAGTTAACTCTGCAGCTAGAACCCAGAAACCTGAAGATGGCGCTATTCAATAATTCATTTTCAAGAACTTACCATCACTTATTTACCGAATTAGCTGGTGAGTACCTTTTTATTCATGAACTACCACCATCATAATTTCTAACCGGCTTCAAAAGGAGGAGTTGATAACCTCCTCCTTTTGAAGCCGGTTTTTTCCGGTCATCCAAGTAAACGAAATCGCGTATTTTGCTTTATGCGATTTTCCAGTGATGTTGTTAGGTATGGGGTACCGATAAAAGTGAAATAACTTTAATTTCGGATGACGCTGTTTTTTGGTAATTTCTTCGTATTTTGACCTGACTTCCAAAATTAAATTTCTACTATGTAGTATTTTTTTTATTTGGAAGTCTGTTGTATTCTTTCGTAAAAAGTTTTTGCAGAAAAACGTCTACTTACAAAGCTTGGCCACTCCCAACCGTCACCACATCGCCCGGTCTTGTGCTTCTCATATTGAGCGTATTCCCATAGTCTTCACCTGGTCATCGGTTCACTTTGTGGAGGCCTTCCAACGTTATACCTGCCAGTAACACGCGGTCACCATAAGATTCTATCGACTGGCGCTAGGAGAGGGGACTTCGTCCGTCAACCCAGTGACCCTAGGAAAGCCGGTGGCACAGTGACCACATGCTGCCGTGCACAGCGAGGCTAAGGGGAAACCCCTTTACAGTGTCTGCAGGAATTTGCCTTAACAGATATTTCACACAAGGGGTTCCGGTGTAGTATGATAAGAGGTAACAGATGCTGATGGTGATAACCGGGGTGGTTTTAATGAGGAAAAATTCTCACACTCCGTAGTAGTCCCCAAAAGTCCAGGCGCCTTTTAATCGCGCCCGAAATAAATCCGCTCCATCAACCATCCATTCTGCGAGCAAAATGTGTCATGCACTTTGCTACTTATATTTGACTGTGTTGGTTTCAATATTCACCGATGACACACATACTATAGTAGAAATTGTTAGCAAAGCTGGTAGGTGGAACTAATTGCCCAAGTGCTTCTACACGGTATACCGGACGCAGGTACTTATAAATGAATCCCGAAATGGCTCAATATTAGGTGTTTATGACTTTTTATATGAATGAGGATGTTTTTACAAAAGATATAATCGTACATTCACTCTTCAGAACACTTTACTGACACATTGAAAGTGAAAGAATTTTTTTTTCAATATTATAGATTGAGGAAACCCGCTGCATAAACTATCACTAGATTATTTATGATAGAAACCTACATTGTTCTGAAATACTTTAAAATACTAGCTGACTCAGCAAACGTTGTTATGCAAATTAAAAAAAAATAGCCGACGTATACAAAAAAAAAGGGAAACATTTATAAATCGGTCAAGCCGTTTCGGAGGAGTACGATAACAAACACCGTGACACGAGATATTTATATAAGAAGATTTGATTAGATAGAGAATTACTCTTTCTTTTTCTATTAAAGTGACAGATATGAACTATAAATAGCCATTTCTTAACTAGTAGACATGATCATTTACATAAAATTCTTCTATTTTGGTAAAAAAATATCGTGTTATTATTATTTTTTTTTGAATGAGTTTTTTCTTGACTCTAGTCTAGGTCAGATATAACAGAGACAAAGTCTACGATGGAACGTGCTCTCTCAGAAGTATAGAGATGTGTCCCTCAATCATGAGGTGCCTCATTTGAGGTACTCGTGATCGCAAATTGAAAGAGTTACTCAAATTTCAAAATTGAACCACCTCACTCGTTCACGCGTCCTCACTTAAAAAATTACATTGACATAATATTGAGGCGAGGTAGGTACTCGCGAGTGAGTATTGAGTGATTGAGTGAGCTTAGTGAGCGAATTGTAACATTATTTTGTACTCAAAATGAATTAAGAGAAAATATTTTTATTATTTCTATTACTATGAACTCTAAACTTTAACTATAAACTCTCAAAACATTGGCATTAGATTGGTATTCAACATTCAAGTGACATTGATTCGTTTATTTTGGCGGTCTAAAATTCATGAGCGAAAGAAAATGATGTGTGTGAGGGGGACGTAAAAATCGGAATCGTGAGTAGTTGAGTAGGTACTCGTGAGTCGACGCGCCCGTTCGCCTCACTTGCCACTGCCTCGGACAATCGGCTGAGTTCGGCTCATGAGGTAAATACGCTCACGTTCGATACTTCGCCTCAAATGAGGGGTACCTCGTGAGTACCTCGCGAGGTAAAATGAGGTGCTCCCTCATCCTCGTTTAAAAATGATGAGTTACCCATCACTACAGAAGTAGCCTGTTCACTCTAAATTTGAAAATATTAGGGTTGCAAGCTGTTGCCCAGTCAGCTAGTATTATATAGTGCAGTAGTTTTTGAAGATTAAACTCAAAATGGTAATCATCATGATGTTACATCATGTTACGCAGAATGATGATGACTCTCCGACACGCTCTGAATTTCGCTTTCATTTCAAATTGGTCTTATAAAAAAGCCTAGATTTTATTAAACATAAATAACAACAACATAATTATTTTTGGGGGCCGAGTCACCTGCGTCCGTAGGAGAATACCCTTCAGCGAATCCCTACACGTGGTCCCCGGGTGGTGCTAAACAGGTGACACTAACCGCCTCCGTGGTCTAGTGGTTATACCACTCGATTCAGACCCAGAGGTCCCGGGTTCAATTCCCAGTGGGGGCAAATTTTTTGCTCGGTTTGGTTGGTGGTAGGACTTCTAAGTCCGCCTGGCAAGCTACCACCATCATGTCTAAGTCTGTCGCCATAACAACAATGTTAACAGCATTGTTGTGTTCCGGCAATTAGAGATATGATAGCCAGTTCCTCTATGTTAGAGGATTCCGGGTGAAACTCGCTTCCATCTTCGGCCTAATCATCACTTTCCATCAGGTGAGATTTGGGCCAAGAGTTTCCCCGTTTTAAATAAAAAATAAAAAAAAAAAACAAATTAACTTTGCTAAGAACATCACTTATTTGTGCCGCTACGTTAACACCGTGCATTACCTAATACATAGTAATTAAAGAAGAATAACAAAATGAAAAATGGGTGGTCGTTATTTCCGTATTTTTTTTTTTGTATTACATACACATCTGTAGTTTTACGAAACAAAAAGATAAACATAAAAGTTCTAGATATCACAACACATAGAATTGCACATCATTACTTCAATACATATAATTTTTAAATACGAAAGTTTGTATGTATGGATGTGTGTCACTCTATTACATCAGAACCGCTGAACGGATCTTGATGAAAAGCACATAGGTAGATTATAGTCTGGAATAAAACATAGGATACTTACCGCGATCATGTTCTCTTGGGTTAATTTTCAACGTTCAACTTTTTTTTAGTATCGATAGGCATACCTATGTTTGGCCACTATCTCACCTGATGGTCAAAAAAATTGTTTTTGCTTAAATTATTTTCTCAAACACAATCACAGACTCAGGCAGGGAATTCCACTCCTTAGCTGTGCGTACAATGAATGTGTTCCCTATTAGGAATTCAAATAAAATAATTCAATAGAGAGTTTTTGTGAATTCATTTCCTGAATGGTTTTTTTTTTTGGATACAAGGAGACAAACTCAACTAGACATTGGCCTAAATCGCGTTTTCACGGCACGTTTGATTATTTGGAAACTTGCCAAAATTTTACTTGTTTTTTTATCTATCTCTCTAGCCTATATGTCTACTCTCGGTTATATCTGAGGTCATAGCACACAAATCCACTCGGAAAGGACCAAAAGGAACCAGCAGCAGTGCGATTCTGTAAACATGACGAAGTGAACGACAAGTAAGCTGTCAAACCACACAAACAAGATGGCATGACAGCTCACTTGTCGTTCACTCCACCTAAGTGATTACGGTGAGATGTCGACAGAATCTCGAACGGCTGGTTAAGTGTGTTGCAGTAGAGAGTTTCATGCAGAGAACACTGCACGGCTCAAGTTGATACGGTGAAGATCCCTTTCCGAGTGATATTTATGTGTTTCTTTAAGAGTCCTATTACGAATCGTACATGCTCGTTTGCAATAGACGAAGTTACGTTGGTCTGCGTTAGGAGTACATCTATAGTCCGCGAAATAATTTGATACTTACTAGTCTGAATAGGATTATAGTTTATTTGGGCGCTCGCACGAGACTGAGGAGCGCGCGCGCTGAATTGACGCAGAATATATAGTACTGTAATTTTATTTATTGTAATTTTGTTTTATTATATTGACAAACGAAAACTAATGAAACGTATTCATTGTAGATTGAAATTTTATATCATATTAATTTATTTGATAAAATTGTTTTTATTTGGAATATAATGGACGCTGAATCAAGACATTTCTGGCTTAAATAAGGCTTTCTTTACGTTTTTTTCCGTGAAAACTCAAGGAATTTAAAGAAATTCTAGAACTCCAATAAACAAGTAAAACATTCAACTTACCTTTTAGTAATTTTAGCTTTTAAAAGAATTGATTGTAACAATGTGAATTAGACCGTCAAAGTTCCATCGCCGACATTTTTTCTTGCAAACTGAGTTCGTAAAATATTTATTGTAAATTACACGAAAAGAAAAATGAAAATGTGTAACTCTAACTTACAAGAAAGAGACTGGCACTATCGTTATTCAGGATAAAATAATTAAAATATCTTACTGCTGCTGAAAATTACAGCGTCAAAAATCATGAATTTTCGTAAAAAATGTAATAGGACTCTTAAATTATGACTTTTTGTAGTGTATATTGTCCATGGAACCACTCATAAACAACTGGACCGATTTTGATGTTAAAACAGAATAGGCATGCGATTTTTTTATTTGCTGATTGATGATTTATTTTTAAATATCTTCATCAGAGATGAAGTTATAAAAGCTTGAAAGATTACAATTAGATATGAATTTTGACGTCAAAGTCCATGACGCCTATAAAGCCAGAGAAAACAGCGTTATGCGAGAGGGACAGATATATTTGTTAAAAATAATTAATATATCTCATTTGTTTTTCCGAGTAATTTTGATTCTATTTTCACTGTTGGTATTATATTTTTAAATGAACTGTTTAGATAGTGAATATTTTCTTCATGTATATTCCCTATATTTATGTTTGACTGAGTCTCTAGTTGGTTTAGATTTTGTAACGATATCTCGTCAACACTCGGCCCGAACATCGTCTCTCGGGACTGTTAGTTTTCTATAGCAAACAATTTTAAACAACAAACATAAAACACTTACAGCTTCCATTATGCTCAATAAAATCACAATGTACCGTTTAAAGTTGTAACCAAATGAAAAGGGGATTGGGACAGATACTCTTTATTAGACTAAAGAGTTACTTAACATTTGGTTATATTATAACACTAGCAGACCCGCGCAACTTCGTTTGCGTCACATATTCCATTAGTGCTCCGCTCCTATTTGTCTTAGCGCGATGATATATAGCCTATAACCTTCCTCGATAAATGGGCTATCTAACACTGAAATAATTTTTCAAATCGGACCCGTAGTTCCTGAGATTACCCCCTACATACAAACTTACAAACTTACAAAGAAATGTTACCTCTTTATTATATTAGTATAGATATAGCCTATAACCTTCCTCGATAAATGGGCTATCTAACACTGAAATAATTTTTCAAATCGGACCCGTAGTTCCTGAGATTACCCCCTACATACAAACTTACAAACATACAAACTTACAAACAAATGTTACCTCTTTATTATATTAGTATAGATATAGCCTATAACCTTCCTCGATAAATGGGCTTTATAACACTGAAATAATTTTTCAAATCGGACCCGTAGTTCCTGAGATTACCCCCTACATACAAACTTACAAACATACAAACTTACAAACTAATGTTACCTCTTTATTATATTAGTATAGATAACTAAGAGGACAGTGCATTACCCACTAGATTTAATCCATTCATAGGAAACCACCTCACTGTTTTGTTAACCTCTCGCCTCCCGTACGTTATGACGTCATTAAGTGAACTATTGTATAACAAACTCTGTTTAAAAAAAATTAAATCATTATTCTCTCATTTTCCAGATCCCAGAACAAATGACTGGTTCCTGATATCAGACCCAATGCCCGGTCTCACTATCATCGGCCTGTACCTGTACTTCTCATTGAAATGGGGACCGAGATACATGGCAGACAAGAAACCATTCCAACTGCAGAAGACTTTAGTCGTTTATAATTTTATACAAGTCGTCGTCAGCGTCTGGTTGTTCCATGAGGTTGGTAGCTCTTTAATATAATAGTTTGGTTAAAGTAACGGACGGACACGCTACGCATCAATTGACGTCATTGGCATACGCGTGGCTTGCTCGAGTATAGCGCCCACGTAGCTCAACGCTAAAACATGTGTAGCCTCTCTCGTGTTCCGGCCCTGGTCCAAGCCATGGTCCGGAGCGAGACGGAATGGGACGCCGTTGCCTCCTTCTGCGAAGCAGTCATGCTAGCGAAGGAGGTGGCGGAGAGGGAGAGGAGACCCTCTCGTCCCGGCCGCCGCGCGCCGTGGTGGACGCCGCGGGCGTCGGGGGACACCACCTGGTGACCTCCGGCCACCGTAGGCGCGGGCCTGTGGACGGTGAGCTATGGGTGGCTCGCCGTCTATCCGTCTAGTGACGACAGGCCGTGTCGACGGCGCGTTAGTGTTCCACTCGCGCCTCAAAGAGAGTCAGCACACAGAGGGGCCCGAAAGGGCCGACGCCTGCCGGAGTCGCGGGATTATTCGCAAGAGACACCGTGGCTCCGGAACACAAAGGGCAATGAAGGAACATGGATGGGTTTTAGTCAGTAGAAGTCTGACACTCCCTCCCGCTACACCCAGAGCGGGAGGAGTCATTGGATGATTTCTCATCCCTAATAAAAAAAAAAAGCCTCTCTCGTGTGCCGCGGTGGACCACGTAAGAGTTGTACATATTCGTGGGCGTGTAGCATGTACTGCAGTAGAAAGGTAGACCCACGTTATCAAACAAATGAACCCACGCAGCTAAAATGCGCCGCGTGACCGTGGGTAGCGTGCACCGCGGTTAGTTCGCAGGCAGCAGCAACACGTGACGCGTCTCTGCCCAGCATTCGTTTCTTTGTATATATTTCTACTAGCTGACCTGGCGCGGCGATAGAGTGGTTTTGGAGGAAGATTTTAATAGATATAAAATTTGTCAAACGAGCGCAGCCGCGTGCATGCAGTTATTCCATTATATTCTTCATATCGATACTATTGGCACTATGAATTGTAAGCTCTAAAGAGCTAGAATCTTTAGTATTTTTACTGATAATATCTGGTTAGATTGAATCATAATCTCACTAGACAGCCCTCTCTATTGAGGACTAGGACTAAGTTACGGACACAAGAGATCAGTCAGCTTCATTTTCTCTGTCAATTATTTATGAATAGGGAACACGCATGCGATTTTTTATTTGCAAAATGAAATACTTATTAGTACTAGTACAAAATCATGAAATTATTTTTTAAATTTCTTCATCAGAGATGAAGTTATAAAGCTTCAAAGATTACAATTAGATAGAAAATTCCGAAATGGACTTTGACGTCAAAGTCCATGACGTCTATACAGGTGCCATAGAAAGCAGCATTTTCGCGAGAGGGACATATATATTTGTTTAAAATCAATATATCTCAATTGTTTGTCGAATAATTTTGATTCTATTTTCACAGTTAGTATTATATTTTTGTATATTTTTTTATTAAACTGTATAGATTATATTTCTTTTCATTGCATATAATTTATCCCATTTATCCCTATTCTTTCTTATTATTTGATATGAGAGCATAAAAAATTATAACATTATATAAGCATGCTTCTCTTCAAGCAGCAGCTTCTGCGAGTATCTTTATTCACATAAGCCTAACGAACGAATAGTCTTGTGAAAGTGTTTATTAACTTACACGACATTCTCACTTCTTTAATATATTCAAAATGTTTCTTTTGTATGTTTCCAGGGCCTCGACGCAGGCTGGTTGAGGAGTTACAGTTGGAAATGTCAACCGGTTGACTTTTCAAAATCGCCGCAGGGAATGAGAGTAAGTATTTCTAGTATTCGTGCCGCGGCATCAATTCTAGTTGTCATACCAAAATTTAGAACGATTTTAAATTTTATATTTGAGGTTTTCTTTAGTGTTGTCATTTGCCAAAACCCCGTTGGTGTTGTTGGGAGAAAATCATATACAATCACAAAAATAATTAGGTATCACAAAATTCTAAACGTAATATTGATCGGATATGCCTATATCTTAGACTATGACCTCTGAGTTTGTTTCGGTTTTTTTTTCTCAGGGTTTTAAGTTAAGAAACACCGGCCTCATCTAGAATAATATGACCAATAAATATTGACTTGTAAAAGATTTACATGAAATCTATTTGTAAAATAATTATGATTTGATTAGATCTTAATGTCTGTCCCAAAATTTATTTATGATCCAAAAGACTTCCGCTGCTGGACATTTTCCTCCCTCAATGTCTCCAGTTAACCAGCAGACAAGATCCAGGGTTGTAGAATTTGTTCGAAAGAGTCACCGCAGCCCAGGAACGCAAAGATCAGAAAGAACAATGATGTGTTTTAGTCAGTAAGAGTTTAACAGTCCCTTCTGTTTTGCCCCGAGCGGAATGAGTATTTAAGGCGAGGTTGCAGTACTTTGTGTTTTGACGAACAACAGCGACTGTCCGGCGAGCGAAATAATGCCTAAATTTTGATTGTTTTTTCTTCTTGGCGAAAACTGATAAAGAAATAATACAATATGGTTTCAACATTTACTTCAAAATAAAAAGCTCTATCTATTGATATAACTTTTATATATATTCGTGATAAAATCTCTTAGCAGTACACGTTTAAAATTGTAATTTAGTGTCATGTTTGATAAAAAAAGTATCGAGCCAATCATTCTAAATCGCGTTTCTATCTTTACGATTTACTTGAGAGTATGTTAAATTTTTATGTAATGATTTTTATTTATTTAAAAACTCATAATTAATTTTCAGACGTTCAAAAATCTTATAAAGTACTGCAACACCGCCTTAAGAGCGGATTTCACCAATGAAATTGATCACGATCAAGCTGCATTCAAGAGTTGTCAGTGTCAATATTACATAGAATAGAATGACATTGACAGCTCGTAATCTTGGTTCATAAGCTGATCGCTTTCAGTTTCAGATTGATGAAATTCGCCCTGAATGATCCTTAAAAAAACTGGCCAAGTGCGAGGCGTACTCGCGCACTGAGGGTTCCGTAAGCAGAAGTTGCGATTTACGATTTATGACGCATTAAAAAAACTACTTACTAGATCTCGATCAAACCAATTTTCGCTGGTAGTTTACATGGTAACATTACCATGTAAACTACCAGCGAAAATTGGTTTGATCGAGATCGAGAATGATAAAACTAAAAAAAAATATAATAATATGATGTACATACATCATATATTTTTTTTTAGTTTTATCATTCTCTTATTTTAGAAGTTAAGGGGGGGGGGGGGGCGACACACATTTAACCACTTTGGAAGTGTCTGTCGCGCAAACTATTCAGTTTAGAAAAAAAATATCTTAGAAACCTCAATATCATTTTTGAAGAGCTATCTATAAATACCCCACACGTATGGGTACGATGAAAAATTTATTGTTTTTTTTTCCTATTTTTGTGTGAAAATATTTATGCGGTTCACGAAATACATCTACTTACCAAATTTCAACAGCATAGCTCTTAACATTTCGGAGAAAAGTGGCTGTGACATACGGACGGACGGACAGACAGACAGAAAGACGGGCAGACATGACGAATCTACATATAAGGGTTCCGTTTTTGCCATTTGGCTACGGAACCCTAAAAAGGATCTCACTTACTGCAATCCCAAGATAGAAGGCAAACTTTTTATTATCTAATACCACAACACATTACACGTAATTTGAATGATTTCCTTCGATTTATCTTGTCTTTATTAACCTTCACTGTCGGGCAATCCCCTAATGGTTACATAACAAGCAAATCACATGGCAGTACAAAATAATGGTATGGTGTGAGGTATTTTATAATGGTCTTAGGTAGCCCATCAATACATGATTGTACCTAACTGTATTGCTTGCAGTTGTCTAGTAAAAGATTTGAAATCGACGATCGTTGGGTTTGTGATGAAGAGCGGTGAAACGCATGCGAATAAAAGAGTGCTAAATTTAAAGGTGTGTCTCCACAAAAGAAAATTGGCCAACTTTTGTGTTGTCAACACGTGTTGGTTACAAAAGTTTGTGATGTTACCTGTTGGTTACAAAAATTTGTGATATTACCTTGTGTTAGCAACACAAATTGTGACCAAATGTCGTGTTTCCACTTTGGCTAAACATCAAAAGCACGCCCTTTTGCCGATATTCATTCGTTCTGTGGATACGCTCAGAAAAGAAAACTAGTTGGTAATAGAAAAATGTATGTACTTTGGACGAACGAATAAACCCATTGTTAGCCTGCACTTTTTCCTTCCAAATCTTTCTGTATTGTCACTTTACTAATAGTATCACACGAAAAGCTTAATAAAGGACTAAAAGTAAGACAATTGCAAAAAGAAATGGAATACAAACTATCAGTAATTTTATAATTCAACATAAACAGGAAATCTTTTGAGGCCTGGTCATACCCAGCATTTATGCTTCGGGACGCATAAATACTGGGTAAAAAACGGGTTTCTTTTTGCTTAAAATAATAAATATGCGGCTGCTTGTATAATATCAATTAAATATTGAAGACATTGCCAACAACACTACTGTTAAAGTGAGATAGTTGTCAACTGAAATGTTTGTCAAATTGGTAGCGATGTGTTTCAATTCAGCGTAGACACAACGGAAACAAAATTTGGTAAAATTTGTGAATTGTAAACAGTTGGAAATATAATAATTGCCAACAATTTCAATGTATACGCACCTTATGTGGAAGAGCGAGGTTTGGGAAAAGATATGGATGGATAGTGTTAGTAGTTAAGCGAAGGAAAAGAGAGCGAATCGTAACAGGGGAGAATGGAATAAGAAAATTTTCTAAAACTAAACTAACTACGTGATGGAATCTAAGAAACTGGATTGTTTTTTTTTTGCAAATAACATAATGTACCGAAACAAATACCTACTCATATTAAAAGTAAAAGCATTAACAATAACCGTACAAAACTACATCAAGTTAAATGCAATTACACGATCTTGATAGCCGAAGTTACACGGAAACACACGAACGTCAATAACATTAACAACAGACTAGGTTTCATACATAATGTTGTCGTGTTGATCAGTGACCGTTCCATCCGTTACGTCGTGTTTATTTCTATCAAGATTCGTGTCTAATCTATACTAATATTATAAAGAGGTAACATTTGTTTGTAAGTTTGTATGTTTGTAAGTTTTTATGTAGGGGGTAATCTCAGGAACTGCGGGTCCGATTTGAAAAATTCTTTCAGTGTTAGATAGCCCATTTATCGAGGAAGGTTATAGGCTATATTATATCATCACGCTAAGACAAAAAGGAGCGGAGCATTAATGGAAAATGTGACGCAAACGAAGATGCGCGGGTCAGCTAGTTTTTAATAATTTGTTCACTGAGCAACGTTTTGCAGTATACAGTTTTATGTAACGCAAGTTAAGGTTCACTTTAGTCTTCAATGTGATAAAAAATGTGCTGATCAATTTTGCTCCGTGAAGTTCATGAAGACTAGAATAAGTAGGTACGCAAAGTTGCTGCAATAGTTTTGATCTCATCACGAGAATCGTTTTCATTTATCAAATGGTACTGATTAATTATTTTAATAGGTCTGTCACTTCAAATTAACTGCCTTCATCTTCGAATATCTGTAGTAGAAAACGTTTCGAAGGTAGAAAATTTAACATCCATTTAAAGCAAGGTAAGGAACGCCTAAAAACACCCATCAAATTTTTTTTACCGAGGTAATAAAAACAGTAGGTACAGTAATCTGGGAAGTACTGTTATTAAACTTCGTTACGGCACCATTCATTATGATGACCGTTCTACTAAACCACCGTCTGTTTAATTAACGTAACTAGAAAATACCTTTAAAGTATGCAATTTTAAGGTTTAATGTTGATTACGGCTGTAGCTCTCGGCCAATTTAGTGCAAGTTTAATGTATGGTAGATAAGCAAGATATTGTTACTTTTACACAATGTTTTTAATGTCTTTTTAATTTAGATTCCCTAAGTGAGACTATATTTAAGTTCTCTTAGAAAGTCCATGAATAACATCGACATAAAATATATTCCGCTGATCGATTGATTTTTTAACCTTCAAACTACTTTCTCACAAAAAATAGCTTTGTTAACAGTGTCTTTTTCAATTTGCAGGTTGCAACAGGCGTCTACATATACTTCCTGGCAAAAATGTCTGAGCTCCTCGATACGGTTTTCTTCGTCATCAGGAAAAAGGATAGGCAGATCACCTTCCTACACATGTACCATCACACAGTGATGCCTATGATATCATGGGGAGCCACGAAGTACTACCCAGGAGGCCACGGGACTCTCATAGGAGTGATAAACTCCTTCGTTCATATTATCATGTACACGTATTACATGTTCTCAGCTATGGGACCTCAGTTCCAGAGGTATCTGTTCTGGAAGAAGTACATCACTACATTACAAATGGTAAGTTTAAGTGAGATAACAATTTCATTTATGAAAAGCTTAATGATGAAAAAGGGAATGTAGAAAATATGTATTGAGCGACCTTAGTGTTGATCATAGCAAGTTGACTGATCTTTTGTTGCTTTTGTAATATCATCGGGCGCTTCGTCATTGAAAAAAAAATGTACTTAAAATTTAAGTTGATTACAGTGTAAAATCAAATAGATTCATAAGTATCTCACTTAATTAACTTCTTTGCTACTAATACCATTTTAATCTTTTATTTTATTTACCCATTTCAGCTCCAGTTCTGCATTGCCTTCCTCCACTCTGCTCAGCTCCTCTTCTACGACTGCGGCTACCCTCGCTGGTCCGTCGTCTTCACTCTCCCTAACTCCATCTTCTTCTACTACCTCTTCTACGACTTCTATTACAAGGCATATGGCAAACCAAATAAGAAAGGAGCTGATGATAAGAAAAAAGATAAAGAGATAACGAGCAACGGTCACATGAATGGCAAAGTCAGTACCAATGGAATCGGAAATGGTTCTGCGAACGGCAAAATTAATGGCATAGCCAATGGTACTCCCAACGGTAAAAAGGTCGATTAAACAATGTGATCATAACATGTAAATATTTTTTGTTTTTAAACACCAATACCAATTTTAGTTATAGCTAATTTTGAATATTGATTACTCTTAAAATAAGTCCAAGTAACGAATACTGAACAAATTCTAACTTAATTTCACTTTCTTGTACCGTTACTGGATTAGTAAGTACTTTTTCATCATCTAACATCTTGTAGATGTTATCCAATGCTGTCTTCAGTACTTCTAATTTGTTGTATTTTTTATGTCTAAGTTGTCTTCAGTTATTATTAAGAATGTTACGGTGTATATACTATAGATTGTTATATCATATATTTAAGACTTAATTGTTTAAAGTTAGATGCTACAATGAGTATATTTTGCCATGAAACTCGAAATACCGTGCTTCGATACGTTTGCTCCATTGAAAATATTTCGAAACATAAGCGTTAAAATGTTTGGTCGTAATACTTCATGCTATATGGGTGGTAAAGCTTACTAAACAGTGGTAAAATAATTACAAAAAGATTCCACTTATTAATTTAGGAGTTGAACAAGCATATTAAAGTTACTACTGTGAGGTTGATAGATAACTAGAAATTTAATTTCTCCCTAGTTGCAGAATATCTAATATCGTTAAATTCTTTGCAAAGTGTAATTGCAGATTCTTCTCTATATTTAGAATACACAAAATTCTGTCAATTTATCTACTGTTAATAAAATCGTGATAATTACATTGTCTTCCAATATTTCTTCCATGTAAAGTTAAATTCCTGTTTAGACAATATTTTTTTCATTTGTATTGATATCGTGATCTACGATGATCACTCAAATGATTTCAATTATAATAGCACCCTGAAACGTAATTATCGTAATAACTAGAATTGATTGGAATTAAGTATGCTTCTTAGTCATACGAATACAACTTTATAGAGTTATGCTTTGCTGTCTTGTTTTAATAATTATTTTTAGTTAGAAAAAATGCTATTTATTTCTCGCAAATATTTTCTAAAAAGTGGGTTAATAGTACATCGTTAACCAGGGATGACTGATGTAGCCCCAAGACGGCGTTAGGTCAATAGTTTGAGGGACTAAAGCTTTCACCCGAGGCGAAAACTGTGCTTTTCATTACGAATACAAGGAAAGTAAAAATAAAAACAGGAATCTGAATCTGATGAACTCATCGTGTTAACATAAATCTCTGCTATACGAAAGTATGAACAAAACCCGAAAAAACAAATAAAGGTCGAATTACCGCTTTTTTGTAGGTCGATTTCCGACTATTTTGTTTTTTTTTTTTTTTTCTGGGACCGGCCAGATATTCAGCCATATCTAACATTTTTATCATTGTGTTTTTTATGATTGACGGCTGTCAGTAGAAAACGATTCTCCCTAGGGCAGCAAAGTAATACTTTCAATCCGCTCCTCAGGCAACTTCAGGCCTACTTTCCGAGCATGAGTAATGAAAAATGAGTTTTCATAGCAAAGGTTAAGGAAAATTTTAATCAATCGATCAAATATAATACTCTAATCACCGATATGACATTTTTTCTACGAATCGTAGTATAAGGCTACTCTTAATTAGGTATACTGGTTTTCTACAATTAGCTGAAGTATAGCGATTTAGATTTCTTTAAGCTCAATACCAAAATGTAACTGAAGGTCGTAGCATACTTGACTGTATTACAAATAGGGCTAAACATAAGTTTTTTTTTTAAGATATTGCTACATCTTACTCACAAAATCATGTTTAAGACTGGGTTTGATTGAGAGCTGTCAAATTAGAGTTGATACGTATAACCTAGTTTGACAGCTGCTGAAAATCTTACCTTGGACACGTAATCCATTCTTGAATAAAATAATGATGGCAAATGGAGAAGAGATGGCAGTCAAGCGTAAAGAGGAATGTATTTAATAAGACCCAATAGAATCTTTTTATTTAACGGACTTCGCTCAGCTAAGCAATTCTATTGGTTTTATAAACACAACTCAACACGCATGGAAACAGCCTTATGAGGAAATGTGGGCTTGTAGACTTCGTACGTAAAAAGTTATATTTCGAGGTTTGGCTCTCGCCTGTTTCCTCCTCCAATATTAAATCGATTCAATAGATATTACACAAACTGAATAAGAAGGATATAAACTGTGCCCCTATGTTTTTCTCTATTCATTAATAGTTGCCAAACTTGTTCAGTAAGGCTCTTTTGACAGCAGTTTATTGGACAGTTTTGAGCATGTTTTGAGGGTCCTAGTGCTTTTACGTTTAATATATCATCAAAAAAGAAAACATAGCGACACAAAATATATTCTTCTTATTCAGTTCATGAAATATCTCTTAAATCTGTCCAATATTGAAGAAGAAAACAGGCGAGAGCCAAACCTCAAATTATGACTATTTACATACAAAGTCTCTCCGCCCGCGTTTCCCCTTAAGTTGCAATTTTTATACAGCAGAAACAGCATTATTCTCTTCATCATCTTTGTTGTATGTAATATTACTACAGTTGAGTGTGTTACTGCTATTAGAATTAAATGCAATCGTTCAAGCATCTGTCATAACTGTAGTTGCACGTTTATACATTAAAACCCCTCTGAATTAAGAATTTTAAGTTAAGAACGAGTCAAACTTCTTGTACAGAAATTCATGTTCGACTTTGAAAAGTTCTCAACTTCGAACTATTAATTCGGAAACCGGGGTTTAATAATTGTACATTTGCGTAATCGGGTTTGTAATGTTTAATAATATATAATGTGACTACAATATAATTGTTGTTTTTCTGATTCAGATAAGCATCCCATTCGTACGTAATTTTCCAGATTGTTCATGTACATGTACATAGGATTTCCCAAGCCTACGTACGCACTGGTGGTCAGCCGCGGGGGCAGTCAACCGCCCGGGCGGTCAACCACGCGGTTCCATTTTTTTTTTAATTGGTAAAGCAGCCAGCCACGGGTTTGAACCACCTAGCGGTGCAACCAGGTTCAACCGCTACTGCGTAGAAACTCCTATGCACTAGCGGTTGACATTCTGAAAGAAGGTTGCCTTGGGATACTTTTTGACTTTCAGGTAAGCTAAGCCGCTGACAGAAGCTAGTGTATCTTTTATAATGCGCATTGTCTACACTATCTACACTTATATTATAAAGAGATTTGTTTGTTTGTTTGAATTGAATAGGCTCTGAAACTACTGGACCGATTTGAAAAATTATTTCAGTGTTAGATAGCCCATTTATCGAGGAAGGTCACATTTTCCATTATTGCTCCGCTTTATATCATCATGCTGAGACAAGAAGCGGAGCGATAATGGAAAATGTGACGTTGACGAAGTTGCACGGGTCAGCTAGTCTTTAATAATGCGCACAGCAAAGGAGTGGAACTCTCTGCCTGCGTCTGTGTTTCCGAACACTTACAACCTTAATCTCTTCAAAGTAAGAGTAAACAGGCTCCTTCTGGGTAAGCTCGCTCCATCATAGACTTTTTCGCTGTCATCTCTGACCAAGCCTAAAGTCAAGAGCAAACCCAAAGCAAATGAAAAAAAAGAAGTATAAAGGCGGGTACAGACTGGTGCTATAATAAGGACCATATTCCGGCCGTGCTCCAGATTCGCTTGATTATCTCAGTCAAGATGATTGACGACGAAGTTTTTTTGGGATATTTGTTTCTGCGAAATTATTGAAAGAAAACAAGAAATACGTTACATAATTTAGCCCATACATGAAACACCAAAAAAAAAATAGTTCGGGTATGCCAAAAACACACTTAGTTTTTGGCACATCCGAACTATTTTTTTTGTCTCACTACGGCTGTACTAAAAAGGTATAGTCGCCAGCACATCAAACTACAACAATCTGTCAAATTTCTGTATTAGATTTTCAACTTTATAGTTGAAGAGATTAAGTTCAATTTTGATTGGGAAAAATTGACAGATTCGGGTACCTTGATGTGCTGGCGTCTGTACATAAACCTAAGGCTAAGAACTCACGGAGCGATTTTCACCCGCGACCGCCGCGGTTGCGGGCCCGCAGCTTCTGTAGAATGAAGATATATATGTTAAAAATTAAAGCACAACTCACGACGCGATTTACGCCCGCGGTTCTACAGAAGCTGCGGGCCCGCAACTGCGGCGGTCGTGGGTGAAAATCGCTCCGTAAGCCTAAGGGTGGCTTAAAATTTGACAGATTCGGGTACCTTGATGTGCTGGCGTCTGTACATAAACCTAAGGCTAAGAACTCACGGAGCGATTTTCACCCGCGACCGCCGCGGTTGCGGGCCCGCAGCTTCTGTAGAATGAAGATATATATGTTAAAAATTAAAGCACAACTCACGACGCGATTTACGCCCGCGGTTCTACAGAAGCTGCGGGCCCGCAACCGCGGCGGTCGTGGGTGAAAATCGCTCCGTAAGCCTAAGGGTGGCTTAAAATTTGCCGCAAAGCGCTGCGTGACAACAACACGGCTGCCTCTACCCGCGCTGCTGCTACGCATCAGTTCGATCGAATAGTGACGATGCGCACATCGATTTTGTTCAAGTCTAAATTCGATGAGGTTGAGAGCTCTTCAAACTTCACCAAAGCAGGAGATGTCCGAAGCGGAGACGAGATATTTTTTAAGCTAGGCTGTCTCCACCGAAACTGTGCGGAGATGCGTACTAGCTGGACTGGTAGCGGAGATGGGCGCTGAATTTACTACACGCCGCACACATGTCTCCGCTGTGCGCGCCATCGTCAGCGTGTGAGCCAAAAGCTCATATCTCCGCCTTGTACCGCGGCCCAGCTCAATTTCAGTGAGGAACAGCTCACATCTCCGCTTCCATTGTGCCATACATATATTATGATACATCTCTGCTCAGTGCTATCCACTAAAGCTGAGCGGAGACGATGGATTTATTTCTTTATTTATGTATGTACTTGTTTTAATTAAAAAAAAATGTATACAAAAAAAGAGTAAGTAAAAAAATTCTACTGTTTCTTTCAAACACTTCTACACTCTGCTCATCTCGTTTCCGCTTTGTTGGAGTCGGTCCCGAACAATTATCCCCTATTAGGGGCGCCTTCAAATTAGCCGCAAAGTACCGCGCGGTGGCAGCGCGGCTACAGCGCTGCCATCACATGGATTTATTTCTTTATTCATGTATGTACTTGTGTTAATTAAAAAAAAATGTATAAAAAAAAAGAGTAAGTAAAAAAATTCTACTGTTTCTTTCAAACACTTCTACACTCTGCTCATCTCGTTTCCGCTTTGTTGGAGTCGGTCCCGAACAATTATCCCCTATTAGGGGCGCCTTCAAATTAGCCGCAAAGTACCGCGCGGTGGCAGCGCGGCTACAGCGCTGCCATCACGCTTCAACTGCTAAGATTTACAGCTGCAATCATCATAGTGTCGCACGATGGACTAACAACGTTTCACGTTGGACGATGGACTACGAAACGCTCCATCGTAGACTTAGTCTCTGTCATCTCTGACCTAGACAAGAATCAAGAGCAATACTCATCACAAAAAAACTGCTGATTATTTATATGTATTAACAAAGTAGCCTAAAATTGAAAACAAAAAGGCTTGGGTATATATATGCAATTGAAACGAGTATGTAAGCAATAATACACTTAGGGCTGATTTGTCCAACGCCAGATAACTCTTATTCGTGGAATAAATTTAACGTTTTTGTACGGAAGAACTGGTAAAAATTCAAAATTATTCCTCCGATAAAGCTATCTGGCGTTAGAAAAATCCAGCCTTACACACTATACGAATGATCACAAGTTTAATGCAGAGTAATATAATTTTTCACGTTCGACAGGGGTTTCATAGAGTAATAATAAGACATAATTATGGTACTAGAAATAGGGACCAGTTAGTTCAACCAGGCTTCAGACTGGCTAAAGTAGCCTCATCTTTCATGGGGTACTGTTTAGAATGTTATAATAAGATACCTCCCCATATATTAGAACTAAATGAGACGAAATTCAAGTCTTGTATTAAACGCACACTATGCAGGCAAGCATATTATAAGTTGGGGGATTATATTGAAGATAAAAATGCTTGGCTGAATACTGGTCCTGCTCCAGAGCCACTAGGGAGCCCAAACTAATCTGTAAATATTTCGGAAACATTGTTGGACCGGCTGAAGATTGTAAGAAAATTTTGCATTGTTAGAATCAACTTACTTAGCATTGTATAATTTCAGCCATTAACAGCACATGTGTGAGTACTGTGTACCTTTAACTTTAACTTTAATTATCAGTTTTAGGTATGTTTTTGACTTGAATGTACCCTGGCGGTTGGGAGTGTCATGCTCACTCAAAAGTCTAGCTGATGGTGGCGTATGCGTTGGATCATTTGGCTCCCTTCAAAATGGTTGAACCGAATGGTGCTGGCGCATGCGTCATGTTCGTGAACGGGCGCCGTCAGTCGGGACTGGTCATTTCTTAGCTGCCATGGTTAATTTTAATTATTTCTTTGAATTGTTCCTCTTTTATTCCGGACGCTTTTATCCTGCTCGTCTTTTACATCATTCTCACATGTATGTATAATTTCAACCCGATGTAAATAAATCTTTGTAAAAAAATATTATTTTTAAAAGAGTGTCCGTGGAGTTTCTTGCACGTTCTTCTCCATAGAGATCTACGCTTTGGAACGTGCAAATAGCTTCAACTTTTTGGACTGACCGACCTTGACAATTCAAAAGTGCCTGTAAATTAAGCTGTAAATGGTTTAATTGTAATAAATGCTTGAATTTAGAATTTTTTTTTTTTAATTTAATGCAGCTCATGTCACTCAGTTCTCTTTGGCTGGCGTGACTGGATTGGCTGCATGGAGTATAGTATTTAATTTATTCTCCATGCTTGGTTGGCTTGGCTGACAACTTGGGCACCAAATTTTCGTCAGCTGGCGTTGGCTTGGCTTGGCATGAGCTGTAGTGCGATTCACTAAGGAAGAACATCTTTACAACCAAGAAATCATCGTTGAAACATCTGATGTGGCATACATTTAACAGATGTTTCAACGATGATTTCTTGGTTGTAAAGATGTTCTGCCTTAGTGAATCGCACTACAGATCACATTGCGCGGCGTTATTCTTATATATAAAAATGAATTGCTGTTCATTAGTCTCGCTAAAACTCGAGAACGGCTGGGCCGATTTTATTATTCTTTTTTTGTTCAGTTCGTCATAATACAGGAAAGGTTACGAAGCAAAAAAATAATAAAAAAATGCAGTTAACGGGAGCGAAGCCGCGGGGCACAGCTAGAACAATATATTTATTGAGAACTTCACACACAACGGTGGCAGCGCTGTAGCCGCGCTGCACTTTGCGGCTAATTTGAAGGCGCCCTTAATATAATAATATTGTCAATGTGAAAATATGAAAGTGGTCGACGTTTGTTAGTCAATCATACCTACATCATGTACCTACTAATTCACTAGCAGATTTGGATGAAACTTGGTTCACGGGCGGATGCCTATGGCACTATACTATACTAATTCTCGTTAGTTAATTCTTTTGGGGTTATAAATAATAAGCCAAAATACAACTGATGGAAATCATTTATTTTAAGCTAACAATTATTTTATGCGTCTAAATAATAATTTACAAATAATTTCGTTTATATAAGTACTGATTAAAAATTAGAATTTATACATCAAGCGGTATAAAAAATTACATTAAAACTGTCTAAGTCTGACTTTCTTTAATTTCATGTTCACTTACTTCTTTTCACAATTTTAGCACATTTAAAAGTAAGTAAAGTCCCCGCCACGAGAAGGTATAAGTTTTGTAAACACACATTCAATTGTTTGCTCCATGAGTCAGACTCGTTCCAGTACCACAAAACATTAGACGACATCGCTTTATATCGATCAAATATAACCCGACCAAGTGAAATTGCTTGTTAGTTTCGTATAACACGTCTATGTTACTTTGAGTAGATTTAATTTGGGATTATTTTCTGTCGCTACGTAATTTAGTAGAAGTTCTTTGTTTACAAAATTTATAGCTTCTCATGACGGTTACTTTAGGTACTTTTCATCGAATAATTAATTAAATCTCCTACAGAAACATTTTTGCTAAGTTTTAAAAAGGACATTGTACAGTCCCTATTTATTTTAATTACTAAAAGTCTCTTTTATTGAAAACGCCACGAATGTAGATGAAACATGATAATTTTTTAAACTTTAATTGAACACATTGAATTCGATTTTTATGGGTACCAAATAGAATCTGTAGAATTATTTCAATTTGGACCCTCAGCCGACCATGATCAGGCCAATTGATGTAATAATTTATACCTAATACTTACAAATACCTATTTTATACTCCTAAACACCATCAACAGACTTTTTTACCACAAGTTACATCCTTTTATGGAAAAGTTTCATACCGGGAGTAATAAGGCACTTATTACGTCACAACAAAATTCAAAAAAACCTCAAAATAACTTCACAGCCTAAAAAACTTATGCAACTATCTACCTTTTTACTCCAACTCTCATATTTAAATCAGTTGTCTATACGTTACCTTATCATAAAGTTTAATTTTTTGTACACATTTTAAATAGATACTATTTACAAATCTCGTGTCACAATTTAAAATCACGAAACCATTCCTAGATATTTTACTCGACAGACAAAGTGTCATTAAAATCACAGAGATTTCGTTAAAAAAAAACACATCAAATTATTTTTAACGCATTCTAGTCTTCTTTTTGTAGGCACACGGGTGGTAAAGACATGTTAGAGGTTATCCCCCCTTTTCTATTGTTGTAGTTCTGTCGGTAGAAGTTTAAGAAGAGTAGGAGAATGACTCCGGTGTTGCATGAGACAAATACGGCCACACCAGTAGACGGTGGACATTCAGATATTTTCACAGTCGCTACATATTGGATGATGATAGACACGAACTGAATCTGTGGAAAAAAGGGAACCTTTATTAAACGGAAAAAAAACCTCCTTTTAATACATAATTAGAATTGTTTTTTTTTTAATGCGATAATAGACATAATTCAAAAGACGAAAAAATTAATTTTTTTATTTAACTACCATCTACTGCTGTATATTTTTTACGGCTGTACATTTTCAAAACTTCAGTTTTGGTATCAAGCTATCTGCAATGGTAGTGGCACATCGCTTTTGTTAACAGGAATAAGGCCGCCATACTTTTCTAACTTCTTCAACATGAAATTTAAAATCGGTGACGATTAACAGAAAATAGCCGTGACAAAAAAATCCGTAGAAATGATTAATCTGGCTTGGATCTCGTAACGAAATCAATCAGAACAGTAAAATAAAACAGGACTTTTGCCAATTCAATAAAACAAAAAAATCGTTAACTTACCAGCTGGAATTTCGTCATATACTTCTTCCACCACAAATATTTGGCGACGTTTGGCCCCAAAGCCGCCAACCCGTAGTAGGTGTACATGAAGACGTGCACCAAAGAGTTCAGGAACCCGATAAAGATCAGAGTGTGTGATGGCCAATATTTGAGCAAAGCCCAAGTACCAATCACCATGACTGTGTGATGGTATAGATGGAGGAATGTGATCTGATTGGTCTTCTTTCTTAGAACGAAGAAGACTGTGTCTAGAAGTTCTGAGAGCTTCGCCGCTAGGTACAGATATGTGTCGAACAGGATCTGAAATAGAAGCAATTAAGATGTCATTAACGTAATTTGAAGGCTGCTAAGCTGGGCGTGGGACTGGGCCGGACATGTCTGCCGCATGTCAGACTAGATATGAGCAAAAATAACCACCGAATTGCTCCCATTAAAGAAGAAAGCGGCAGACCACCGAAACCTACCGAAAGGACTGGCCCGAAATAGCAAAGGACAGATTTGTGTGTTGTTATTGTTTGTGTGTGTTTGTGTAACCTCCTTTTTATAGAGATACAATTAAAAAGAGAACACCGATTGGTCAAGGCCGTGTGCCAAATGCGTTCCGACGTTAGGACGTGTAAAGTTTTCAAACAAACAAACAAACAAACAAACAAACAGACACACAGACTTTTACATTCGTATTAGTACTTATCTACCTTATACTAATACTAAAACATTATAAACTAGAGGCCGCCCGCGACTTCGTCCGCGTATAAATTCTCGTTATCCCCGTGTAAATCCCGATCCCTCGGAAACTCCGGGATAAAAAGCATGTGTTATTCTGGGTCTTCAGCTACCTACATACCAAATTTCATAGTAATCGGTTCAGTAGTATTTGCGTGAAAGAGTAACAAACATCCAGTAGGATAGGAAGTAGGATCTGAAGCGTTTGCTAGTTTGGTTGGTTGAACGCGCTAATCTCGGGAACTACTGGTTCGAATTGAAGTTTTGTTTAGCGTTGGATAGCCCATTTATCGAGGATGGTAAAGGACTATTATTACATCACGCTCGCTTTACGACCAACAGGAGCGGAGCATTAATAAAAACTGTTACTGAAAAGAAGTGGCGTCGGCCAGCTAGTGGATGATAAAAAAAGATATGGACAACTTACTCTACTTCTTGAACTATCTTCATTCATATAGCATTTCTTTGGTACCAAACCCATGTGTAAGAGATCAGACAGGAACTGAAACAAAAAAAATAACATCACAAATACGTATTTTAATAAGCATTTTAGAAACAAGGATTTTTATGTATTATCCTAATTATTTTGTCATAGCAGGAAACGTAAAACGACTTCAGGCAGTTTTAAACAGGGATAAGGAACAATTTTCCTCAAAAACCGAGAGAATAATACAAACGGACTTTGGCCTACCAATGAAATAGGGTTTAAAAGGATGGATCATTTAACACTGTTTTCAAAATTTTAGCTCACATTTCGAACCCATTTACACAATTTATTTGTTAAAATCTTACGAACTACAATTTATTGCTAAGTCAAAATTTTCAGGTGCTCTAGAAGTTGGTTGGAGGGATTAATATTCAAATTTTTATTACAATCCATAATGTACAATCATTTATAGGCTAAAATATAAATAAATAGGAAAAAGGAAAACCGTTTTATATTCATCATCAATTCAAATTTTACCCGAAGGGTAACAAACGGAACCCTATTACTAAGTCTCCGCTGTCCGTCTGTCCGTCCGTCCATCTGTCTATCTCAAGAACCGTAATAGGTAGATAGTTGAAATTAGCACATATAAGTAGTGTATTTTGATAGCCGCTATAACAAAAATAATAAAAATTCAATTAATTTAAAACATTTATGGCTGCTTCATGCAAGAGACGTGTATTTCCGGTATATGGTACGGAACACTTCGAGTGAGAGTCCGACTCACACTTTGCCTTTTTTTGAGCTAAGTATACATAATCTTCGCCCATTACTATCATGGAGGTACAATCTATGTATCTGTTGAATGACTAAAAATAAGGTATCTCATAAATAATGTCTCATTGACATTATCTTGTTGCTAATCGCATAAGCCCATTCAATTGGAGATTAAACGAATTAAGTAAAATAATTCCAATTAATATTCATAAACGCGTGATTTATAACCGTGTAAGTAAATGTACGTAATTTAACAAACTTATTATTTTATATTAAAAATTATTTGTCAAACACATATTTAAAGAGCAGTCAGTCAATATGTATTGTAATTAATTCAAGTTTAAGTTGACACTAAACGGTTATGGGGAAAACCGTTTTTAATGTTAGCATGTTAATCTTATTATTTGTCTGCCTAACATACTTGAGAAGAGGAAACTAATTTGAAAGAGTTTAGTAGTTTTGTAAGGGGATGCATAAGGGATGGTGAACCGATGTGACGTGTGCCAGTAGTGGTACATAGTAAAAGGCTTATGTTTAACTTACCACCAGATATAGTAACAAATAGCAGACAAAAGTAGTAAATGATCACCAAAATGAAACTCGCATTTTAATGTAAAATTATAACAAAAGTTTTAACAATGTGCTATCCTATTTAAGTAAAATGACTCCAAGTAAATCATGAGTAACCCAAAAATAGTAAATGATCACCAAAATTAAACCAATCTGGCGTCATGTTTCATCATGTTTCTAACCTAACCTAACCCACATGTTTCACCAGCCATAGAGGGGATCTGACGGAGACACGTTACTATAGAATTTGAATATTAAACTAACTGAATATTAATTTTCTCGCTAAGATTTGGTGATCATTTACTAAATTTGGTGGTCGAATACAATTTAAAGTGGAGTCGTGACTATTTTTCTGGTGTTAAGTAGATATTTTTGGTTACAAAACTAAGGGTATCAAAGCATTTTATGGTGGTCATTATATTTATCCCCATAGTAAAATAATTTGGGCACGCCTATAGGTACAACATTACTTCGATTTTTTTCTTCACTATTTCTTATGAGTTTGCTCTTGACTCTAGTCTAGTTCAAAGATTACGGAGATAAAGTCTACGATGGAGCGAGCTTACCCAGAAGTAGCCTGTTCACTCGAACTTTGAAAACATTATGGTTGTAAGCGTTCGGAAACACAGACGCAGGCAGAGAGATCCACTACTTTGCTGTGCGCATTATGAAAGACGCTTTGAAACGCTTAGTGCGTATTGGTGGAATAACAACAAGGTAGGGACGGTAAGTTGCAGTGCGTCTGAATAGCCGATGGTAGAAGGGAGCTGGTGGGATGAGGTCGTGGTAGAGTTCTTGGGCACACTCTCCGAAGTACAATCTGTAGAAGACCGACAAGGCAGCCTTGCGGCGATGATTTAGATTAGAGTCTTCATGAAAATAAAAGTTCAGTATGGTTTTTTGCTGCTAATAAAACTAATTATTACTGTTATTTGAAGAAACACAAAGCTGATAACATTAAAACTGCTTAAAATTACACAAAAGAGTTAATAACACCTTATGTTATTTTTTGTCCATTATGCCACAAAGTCAAGATTTTTTTTGGCGGCACGTCATGTCTACATTATTTTATCTTTAATTAAAATGGCACGGGCCAAAAAGGATCGCCATCCCTGATAGAACCTTTGTGGCCAGGTAGCCATTTTGATTTCTCCTCAAAATGGGGACGCACAGTGAAACTTTTATAATGTGGGCAGAGACCTCACTCAACAAGCACTACGTATCGTAGAAAGATGGTGCGAAGAATATGATCTGTCAGTTAACCCCACGAAGACTGAACTAGTCATGTTTACTCAAAAGCGAGCACTAGGCCACTACCGGCTACCTAAGCTCTTTAACACAGAACTCCAGTTGTCTAACGAGGTAAAGTATCTAGGCATTATACTAGAGGTGGGGCCTATCTCCCAAAATAATACTATGGTTGTATAGCGCAGTAACTCGGCCTATGATAACTTACGGGGCATTGTGTGGTGGCCACGTGCAAAGCTAGTTACAGCTATAAACAAGCTACAACACATGCAAAGGCTAGCCTGCATGGCGACGACGGGCTACATGAGGACTACTCCGACTTCAGCGCTGGAAGCCATGCTGGGACTGCCCCCGCTACACTTGTTTATCCAACAGGAAGCGACGATGGCAGCAGTTCGTCTTAAAACACTGGATCTCTGGGGTAAGAGAGGAACACGACACACCGTTCTTCTAAGCTTCCCGGTAGTCGCGGATTACAGGGCCAAGTACTTCGGTAACCCAGGTACCCTCTGTGAGATAGTTTTTTTTTTTTTTTTGCTTTTATTTTCCAAAAACATTATTGGGGTTTTTTTGGTAACACCAAGGCGTTGCTGGCCTTCCTTGGGGAGCTGGGGTGGATCGAATGACACATTTGACCCAACTACATGCAAAATACGCGCCTAGTCGTTGAGTTGCGGAAACCAGCCCGATTTACATACATACATACATACCTACATGTGGGCAGAGGACACTTAAAGAAACAAATAATATGAGCGAAATGGTGCCCTCAAGTGTTACGTTCATTCGGCCCGCTCGTCGATGCTCTTCTTTGCAGTTCATTTCGTTGTTGGTTTTTTTCATAATAGTTTTTTCCCTGCAGCTACCCGAAGCATGGATGCAATGATTAAAGGACCGCCTAATAAGACGAGGTGATGACGGTTGGAGGTAGAGTTGATGACGGTTGTCTGTCAGTCAGTCAGTCAGTCAGTCAGTCAGTCAGTCAGTCAGTCAGTCACTCAGTCACTCACTTACTCACTCACTCAATCGGTCAATAACAAAAGAATTTTATTTATTAGGAGGATTGAAACTCACCCTATAAACCATAAAAGCTGATATTGCAACTTGAATCCCATTATATACAAGTAATGTGTGTGTTAGTTTGTATCCCTCTCGCTTTCTCATAAACACTGGCCCGATTTTCAACACGAAGACGAGGTAGACCGCCAGGATGGTGACCACTGGCCCAAGTGAGGCCATGAATGGCAATTCGTCGATGTCTTCATCTGGAATGAGAAAGGCAATATGTTATCAAAACAGCAAATATTATATATTGACCAGGGAGTCTACGAGTTTGGAGTGGAAGGATTTAGGTGGAATCATTGGATCCACCTGACGCCACTCATTTTAAACTTTATGGTTATTAGATTACAGTTTATTTCCGAACAATCCGAGCGCCGGGTGGAACGCCGAGACTCACCGGTTACGGAAGTCCGAAACGTCTTCCGAAATGTTCTTATAAAAATTCAACTTAAAACGTACGACAAAATAGACATAGGGTAGGATAGGGAAATAGGTACCGATTTACCCAAATTATTGATCTACAAGCCATAGGGCCAAATTTCCATACAAACTTTCATCCCAATAAAGCTCTATAGAGGTTTTCTTTGAATCTTTGATTGTTCCTGCACAGGAAAAATTAACTAAAAGCTGTAGTCCTCTTTATCGTGGAACTGTTTTTCAAAATTTCATGCTTATAGAACGAATGTTTATTCATTTTTTTTTAAATACTTTCGTAGTACATAATATCTATTATCTATGTATATAACACAAAATATTGAAATACTATATTACAAAAATAATGAATACAATTAAATCGATGTTAATATTGAGAGGTTGTAAAATTAAAGTGTTAATTAAGAAATATTTTTTGAATCGTTTTGAGCGTTACACTAAACACATGTGTTGGTAAGCACTTCATTTTAATATTTACTTTTTTTAAAATGCCAAGTTCTTTCTGAAATATTGTCAAGGTGAAATTGTGTGGCAAATTTTTTCTAACTTTACGAGTATTTTCATTATTTCTGCTTAGAAACAATCAAGATAAAGCTTTACATGAAGTCTTGAAGCAAAACATTTTATTCAAGTAACTAAGGGGCACTACAGAAAGTTTTTTAATTTATCTAATAGGCCTTTGATTATGACACGGTGGAGCATACGGTGGAAGTCTGCCCAGCTTGGGCAAAGCACTACCGTGTCATCGTAGCGGCAATTGGCGGCAGCAACCGCTCGCGTCCGACACTGGTACAGTCCATGGTCCGGAGCGAGAGGGCATGGGATGTAGTCATCTCTTTCTGCGAAGCACTAATGCTATCAAAGGAGGAGGTGGGATGCGTGAGGGATAGAAAAACTTCACGCCTCATCTGCCGCAGCAGAAGAATATTCTTGGCCACTGTAGGCACGGACCTGTGGACGGCAAGCGATGGGCCGATGGGTGACTCGCCGTCCGGTAGGGAACAGCCGGTAGATTCACCGTGATCACTTAGGTGGAGTGAACTATGTCAAGTGAGCTACAAGTGAGCTATCGTGTCATCTTGTTTGTATGGTTTGACATCTCACTTGTCGTTAACTTCACCTTGGTGTTTACAGAATCGCACTGCAGGCCCAGATTGACGGCGCGTCTCAAAGAGATTTCAGCAGAATGCGGGTTTTCAGGAAAATTTACTCAACCAGTTAACGCAACATATTAGGTGAGAGGTCCTCTTCATTGAAAAAGTGACTTTGACATTAACATGATGTCGACATCAACTTAACAAATGTCAGATAACTAGCGATTTGATAGGTGTTTGGGACTGACGCCTCAGTGCTGCGATCTGGTGCTCGACATTTCAGAAAATACTTATTGACGGGGCCCACTAGGGCTAGTGCCTGCCAGGGTTGTGGATTTGTCGAAAGAGTTACCACGGCCCTGGAACGCAAAGGGCATTTGGAGAAACACTGATTTTAGTCAGTAAGAGTCTGATACTCCTTTCCGCTCCGCCCAGAGCAAAAAGCGCAATTTAATAATTTCACATCCAAAAAAAGTCCTTTGCTAAACAGTGGAACAGTAGGAGCAGAATGAAAAATTAAAAAAAAAAAAACAATTAGCGTACGGCATAAAAGTTTGTATGAAGTTCGTCCTTATCTTCGATGAGTATGATAGATAAGCCGTATGTCTATATATATACGGCTTATCTGTATATATGAAATGAATCGCTGAATGTGTTGCTAAGCGCAAATCTCGAGAAAAGCTGAACCGATTTCACTAATTCTTTTTTTGCTGTGTTTGTTATTATTAGGACAAGGTTTTTCTGTCAAAAAAAAAAAAAAGAAAGTTGCCAGTTAACGGGAGCGAAGCCGCGGGGGACAGCTAGGCAGTATTAAAAGGTTCTCAAAAATCTCACTTGCTCTATCTTTAAGACGGAGAATATCCATTAGTAAAACAAAAAAGGACTATTCATAAGACAACATTTTGGAAATTTAACCAAATTGTCTCGATTCCGTTTGGTTGATCATTTTTCTCTAATTATTCACTTGTCTAGTATCTAACCACTACTAAATAATAACTGAATAAGTGAAGAGCTAATATTACGTCATTGTCTTGATCACTATCAGCAAATTAATCACTATTTCTAATAGGTATGATTACGATAAGACAGTAAATGACTAACAATCTAAGGCATCAATGTCATCCACCATAGCTTGAAAGTTCATTGGTAGAGTTTGTTCCGTCTTTTTCACCAAATTTGCAGAAAAGATCGCGATCGATTGACAGGCACCTACTAAGAAGAAATAAAGAATTTAAACTACGTATAAAGGGTACAAAAAATGAAAAATCTAAAATTTGTATGCATTCGACATCCATCTGCCTAGAGTTTTCCCAACTATTTTGGGGTCGGCTTCCAGGCAAACCGGATTCAGCTGAATTCAGCTGAAATAGGTACCTATTTTACGTGAAGCGGCTGCCTACCAAACCTCCACAACCCATTAACTGGGTAATACGGTACTCTTTGGCAAGACTGTTGTCAGATTAGATTATTATATAGATCTCCAAAATAATGAAGTGCTTTCCGAGGCACGAAGGAAACTCGGTATGTTAAGATGGTCACCCATCCACAGACCAACCTCGGCAAGCGTTGCTTAACCTTGAAGATCGACCTGTGCAGCTGTTATTATTTAGCTACGAGCTCCTTATTGTGAGCATTCGACATTCGTTAATTTCGAGACCACACCATGCGGTGTGGCCCCGGCGGTCTGTGACGTCGAAGCGGTGCCGCTGCGACCCCGCTTCCATATACATAATAATTATACTAATGTGTATGGCCCAAGACAAAGCAACAAATAAATCAAAAGATAAATAAAAAGATCAATTTCTATAAAATTGACACATATTTTTCGAATTTCATGTCGCGTCTGTTTGACTTGCTATAACATTGCTACGCTACGGTAGGTACTCAATTTGGGAGTTTAACAACGTTCATCCGTTCCAATAACTAGATCAACGGTTCGTTTGTTTAATTTATAGCACGTGTGATAGACAATTCTGTTGTCTATCACACGTGCCATAACACGTTCTATTCTATAATATAAGCATCTCACCGTGTACCTAAGTTTAGGTGAAGTGAACGTGAGTGATATCTGTCAATCCATAAAAAGAAGATGTTGACAAAATAGGCCGGCAGTGTAGTGAATGGCCACTATATAATCCATCTACAGATATCTTACAGCGAGTCTATTTTTATATCGATGGCACGGTTGGGGCAGTGGTTGAGCGATTGACCGCTGCGCCGCGTGTCGCGGGTTCGATCCCCGGACGGAAATAAAAATTGTATGGCCTACTGATAGTAGTTCCGGGTCTGCCTGTTTGTGTATGTGAGATTATATGTTTGAAAACGCACCCACGGTACAGGATAAATTCCTACTGTTGCGCATTTTTTTTTTTTTATTTATGTCACCGGAAAGGGGCAATCGCCGTAAGATTGTAAAATATCGCGTGAAATAGTGACCTTTTTATTCTAAATAAGACACGAATAGATTGGAAACTACAGAATTTGTATGGGATTTATAACTTACATACTAACTGACCCACGCAACTTCGTCTGCGTCACATTTTCCATTGATGCTCGGCTCCTTTTAGTCTTAGCGTGATGATATGTAGCCTATAGCATTCCTCGATACATGGGCTATCTAATAGTGAAAGAATTTTTTTAAATCGGACCCGCAGATCCTGAGATTACCCCCTACATACAAACTTACAAACGAATGTTATCTTTATATAATATTAGTATAGACAAAACTATTTTTTCATAATGTTTCGAGAAAATATTATCTTATCAAGACTTATTAAAATCGAACGGAGTCTGCCGTTTTGCGCTAACATATATATCTCTTGGTAAGCCTGGTTCTCAGATTTTCAAGCTTCTAGCTACTCATAACGATTAACAATGATCGACAAATGACAATCCGGACAATCGGCTTGAATCGCATTACGAAGGCTATCCAAATCCATCGGAAAACACTAAAAGTCATTGGTCCCGAAGCTTTGAAATGGCCACCAATCCAAGGGTTGATCTCAGTCAGAGAAGGTTAGATATTGACCCATAAGGTCTATGAATGGTACTAAATTATATAGAAAGAACACTACTCACATTTACTCTTGGTCAAGTCCCAACTGTGGTTCTTAGGACTGAGTCCGATGACGGAGTTCATATTGATTAAGAACTGCGACGCGTCACCAATTCTGCTACTGTAACAATACAAGGATAAAATTTAGTTGAAATACAATACAAAACAAGGAAAAATGGACTTAAGGCAAAGATGTGTGGTTTCGCTGAGAATTTTTTTAAGAGAATGATAGAAATATTACATTTTAACTTGACACATACGGATAAAAACAATATACAAGTTATTCCCACTTTACTAAAACGGATATTGATTTTACCTAGCTTAAAAGCGTATACACACTAAACACTTATAATAACACAAAGCACACACAGGAGATTTCCAGATAAAATCAACCTAGAAGATTAAGTTCACAATTCACATTTTTTATTTTACAAAATCTAATTTAATTCCCGTAAGCAAAAACGCAACATGTCTCCACGACCACTCGTAATGAACTACATAATACCAATTATTTTAACATTATAACTGTCGTTATCTAATGGGAAAAATGTTGTACCAGGAACCTAGCAACCGCGTTTGGTGTAACAAAACGGAATTACCAATTAGTGAATTTAACTTCAGTTAAAATAAATTAATCAAGCATTTGTATATTATGGTGCTAGCGATCGTTTAAAAATATGACTGTTATTAAACTGAGAGTTTATCCACTTTTTATTAAACGACTTCAAAAAAACGATGAGTTCAAAATAGTATTCGATTGTTCGTATTTTTTTAAATTTTGTGTGTTTTCATCGAGTTTTACGGCCAATTTTAGATTGATGATATTTTTTTTTTTTTGAGATGTCTTATCTAGAGTTAAAACATCTTAAATAGTCTAGGTCAGAGATGAAGATAATGTTATTTATTTGAAATAGTATACTTTTGAAGTTATTTTTTTTATTTTGGCAAAGATATGCGGGAAAAATCAGCCAGCACCTCAAGCTACCCAATTTTTTGAATCAACTTTGAACCCAATGCTTTAGCGATAAAGATGAATAGAATAGAATACTCATTATTATGTACACCATATAAGATTAATGATTAATTTTATGATGCTAATCTGATTCTACTGAAGTGGCTTTATTGTACCCGCTGATGAAAAAATTCAGAGATAGGCAATGGAACTCTTCAATAAATTATAGCAAATTACTGAGGTTTAGGTACTTGGGGTTCCCATAAGAATTTCGGGAAATTTTCTCATTTAGTGCGTAAATGCGAAATTTCAGCTTTCTTCAGCCACTTAGTCACTTTCACTAGCGTTTCAATCATTTTCGCTAGCGACTGAGTAGTCTAGTCACGATAAAGTTCTAGATAAATTAATATATTAAGGGCCAGTTTCACCGGTTACGGATAAAGTGTCGGTTAGTTATCTGATGGATAACTAACCGACACTTATAATACTATAATACTTTATAATACTCAAATACTTAATAAATCTATAATCTAAACAGCATTGTTGTGTTTCGGCAATTAGAGATATGATAGCCAGTTCCTCTATGTTAGAGGATTCCGGGTGAAACTCGCTTCCATCTTCGGCTTAATCATCACTTTTCATCAGGTGAGATTTGGGCCAAGAGTTTCCCCGTTTTAAATAAAAAAATAAAAAAAAAAAATCTGCCAGATATCGCTATCCGACACCTGTGAAACCAAAAGTTTTAGTTCATCTGCCAGATAAGTTCCTAATAGGCTAACCGACACTTTATCCGTAACCGGTGAAACTGGCCCTAAGACTTTTCAAGCTCTCTTCTTAAAGAAACGCAAACATTATAACAATATCGTCTTATTTAATTCGTTATCTATTCGGACTGAACCATAACTTTTTTTTTAACTTTTATGGTCACCAACATCAGAATAAAAAGTTACATGGTAGAAATCCCGTTTTATTTACTTTAAATTAACTATTTTAACACATATTTTTTGTTTATAGACCGGTCTTGATGATACCTTTTGCGTTGGATTAAATTACAGTTATTGCATTTGCATTGGACGTTGAACTTGGAAGAAACACAAGTGACCTTCCCAGAAAACAATATCAAAAACTGAAAGTATTATATAATTATTACTCTCATTTATTCTCATTCTTTATTCTCATTTTTTTACTACTGATAGGGACGCGCTTGACCACTATCCATATTATTTGGAAGATTTCATAAAATTCTGATTAAAAACTTGGCAAATAACATGTCTCTTTAAATTTTACAAAAAGATGCATGGAGAAACTAGTTTATCTAATGACGAAGTCAATTAAATCCAGTCTTAATGGATCGACATTTAATTAATGATACGCTTGGAATTCACTCTCGTTGGAATGAATCATCAAAGAAAGTAATACCGATTTAGGATTGCCCATTGAATGATATGTTCATTGGGTTATCATCGTCATCATCATATCAGCCGAAAGACGTCCACTCCAGGGGGGCTACTCTCTAAGCCCGTAGTCCGTAGTTTCGGACTTAGTTGCGGGCGTATTCTACTCCGTATTCAATACCTACGAACTTACGATTAGTTCCAAACCCGAACTAAAAATGAATGAGAACACGATTTCCCAGCGACTTCCAATAGTGTTCACATTAATTCTTATTGGTTAGGTAATACGGAGCAGAATACGCCCGCAACTAAGCCCGAAACTACGGACTACGGGCTAAGAGAGTAGCCCCCCCGGACATAGGCCTCCACCAAGCGTCGCCACAACGACTGGTCCTGTGCGTCTCGCATCCACCGGCTACCTGCAACCTTCACCAAGTCATCGGTCCACCTTGTGGGAGGCCTTCCAACGTTGCGTCTTTCGGTACGCGGTCGCTACTCCAGAACTTTTTGGCCCCATCAACCATCCATTCTGCGAGCAATGTGCCCTGTCCACTGCCAATTTAGTTTGGCGATCCTTCGGGCTACGTCGGTAACCTTGGTTCTCTTGCGGATATCATCGTTCCTGATTCGATCACGCACCTCTCTATTGCCCTTTGAGCGAGTCTAAACGTTCTTATGATGAGGCCCATTGTGAGCTATAGAGTTGGAATAGTTCATAGCGGGATTGCTACCATGTACCTTTATAATTGAGAGTTCCCGATATTTCGGCACTGTTGCAAGCGCCATGATCACGGAGTAACTGAAGATCCTGCGGGTTGGATGTTATTGGAATTCGGTTGTACGTTTTTTTTTATGTTTGTATAACTCCGACAATTCTGAACCGATTTGAAAAATTCTTGTTTTGTCTGAAAGGATATACTTGCAGATTGGTCCCATTTAAATTTTATCAAAATCGGTTTCGAACTTTGGATTTTAAATCGAAATAGCTGGAATTTGTCTACTTGGATAATAGTTTTATGACCTCCAATTTAAGTAATCGAAATTCCGTATTTTGCTTTTTTGAGATTTTGCAGTGGTGTTGTTTAGGTGTAAGGTACCACTAAAAAGTGAAAAATAAAAAAAACTTTTTACAAAAAAATACAACCGACTTCCAAAAAAAAAACACTACACAGTATAAAAAATACTTTAATTTCGGAAGTCGGTGTCAAAATACGAAGAAACTAACAAAAACACCGACTTCCGGAATTAAAGTTATTTTTTACATTGTAGTGTTTTTTTTTGGAAGTCGGTTGTATTTTTTTGTAAAAAATTTTTTCTATTACGACCATCTCCGGTACCACTGTCCACAAACTCCCTTTTTTTTTGATAATATGAACTATTCTAATGTTAGTGACAATGAAAGTTTAAAACAATATATCTATAGAGTTGTGTTATCAACTTATGCAAAATTCTTCCGTTACCTACTGACTGTAAGTGACTGACAACGCACAGTCAAAACTACTGGTCGATGGAAAGCTGCAATTTGGCATGAGGTTCTTTGGAGAGTGTAGGAGAGCATTAAGAGATTTTTTTCCGAAATATCTACGGGTTTGGAAAAAAAACCGAACAAGCACGTACAAAGTCGGGGGCAAACGCTAGTCCTGAGGCGCTACTCTCTAAGTCCGAAGTCCGTAGTTTCGGGCTTAGTTGCGTCCATATTCTATAACGTATCACTTAACCACTAAGAATTGATGCCAACAGGATTTGATAGTTACTGTCAAATCATCTGTTATCATTCATTCTTAGTTCGAGTTTGGTACTAATCGTAAGTCCGTCGGTGATACAGAGTAGAATACGCCCGTAACTAAACCCGAAATTACGGACTTCGAGTTTAGAGAGTAGCCCCCCTGATCCTAATATATAAAAAACTAGCTGTCCCCCGCGGCTTCGCTCCCGTTTAGCCCGCATAGCTCCCGTTTCCGTAGGAGTTTCCCGTTCCCGTGGGATTTACGGGATAAAAATCTTATGTCCGTCTCCTGGTTCTAAGCTATCTCTCAACCAATTTTCAGCTAAATCGATTCAGCCGTTCTTGAGTTATAAATAGAGTGACTGACAGACAACACACAGCCGAAATTACTGGTCTTAGAAAGCTGAAATATGCCATGTAGGTTTCTTAGGAAGTGTAGAGGAGTGCTAAGAGAGCATTTCGCGAAATTCCTACGGGAACGGGAAAAAAGAGGGCAAAAAGCTAGTTTTTATTATAGCTTCTTATTTTACATGACTGTCAAAAATCTAAAAAACCAGCCAAGTGCGAGTCAAACTCGCGCACAAAGGGTTCTGTAAAATTATGTACTAGCTGACTCGCGCAACTTCGTTTGCGTCACATTTTCCATTAATACTCAGCTCCTTTTTGTCTTAGCGTGATGATATATAGCCTAAAGCCTTCCTCGTTAAATGGGCTATCCACCACTGAAAGAATTTTTCAAATAGTTAGTAGTTAGTAGTTCCTGAGATTAGCGCGTTCAACCTAACAAATAAACAAACAAACTCTTTTGCTTTATAATATTATAGTATAGATAAAAACGGCAAAAAAATCACGTTTGCTGTACGGAAGTCACCTTAAATATTAATTTTATTGTTTTTTAGTATTTGTTGTTATAGCGGCAACAGAAATACATCATCTGTGAAAATTTCAACTGTCTAGCTGTCGTGGTTCTTGAGATACAGCCTGGTGACAGACAGACGGACGGACAGACAGCGAAGTCTTAGTAATAGGGTCCCGTTTTTACCCTTTGGGTATGGAACTTTAAAAACGAGGGTCGGAACCTTGTCAACGCTATTTGGCCAAAGTTGTATTGTCTTACTATCGTTCTTTTAATTTGCGGCGCTGTCTTATTGATGTGCTGTCTGAGGCTCGAAAGAGATACGGTACCGAAAGGTCACAGTCGGTGGTCACCCATCCACCGACTGACCGTGGCAAGTGTTACTTAACCCCGAAGCACGACTCACATGTTTGCATTATTTAATTACGAGCTCGAGTTTAAATAGTAGGTGTAAACTTTAATAAATAAAAAGTAAAATTAAAGCAGCTGTTTTTTTGCGGCCTCGACCCTCAAACAGACCTTATTTACTCACTTCTCAAGTCCAAGGTCGTCTTACACCACATTCATTACGCCATACTCGAATATAATCAAGTAGGTAATTATCATTAAACATGTTTTTACATGCACATCAATCCTTTTTAAACTTTGAAGGTAGTCAAGTAATCCATCTTTTACCATTTAAAGATATTCGATTCGAACCCCACCTTAAAAATTATACAATGGTCATTACGACTGGGATGAGTTTTATTTATTTTCAAACCTATTTATGGAGAGACGAGCAATCTTAATAACATGTTGAACCTTCGTCGTTTCTTGTGTCAAGGGGCACTTGAATATGTTCAATTAGCTGATGCACGCAGCTTCGCCCCCTTGAAAAATTATATACTAAAATATTCCTCAAGAACCACTGTATTCATTGGTGAAGAAAACAGCATGAAAATCGGTGCAGTAGTTTTTGAGTTTATCTCGAACATACATACAGACAGACAGACAGACGCAGCGGAGTACTTTGTTTGCTTTTTTTAATTTGTGGTAAGTTTTCTCTTGACTCTAGTCTTGGTCTGAGATGACAGAGACAAACTCTACGATGGATTGAGCTTACCCAGAAGGAGCCTGTTCACTCTAACTTTGAAGAAATTAGGGTTGTAAGCGTTCGGAAACACAGACGCAGGCAGAGAGTTACACTACTTTGCTGTGTGCAATAGAAAAAAACGTCTGGAAACGCTTAGTGCGAATTGATGGAATAGCAACAAGGTAGGGATGGTAAGTTGCAGTGCGTCTGGATGTCCGATGGAAGAAGAAGGTGGTGGGATGAGGTCGTGGAGTTCTTGGGCACACTCACCGAGGTACAATCTGTAGAAGACCGACAAGCAGGCAACCTTGTTTTATAATATGTAGTGAAACAATAGAGTCGTGTCACCTTTGTGCGTCTTAACAGATTTTAAACCTACTATTAATTTTACTACTATTGCTTGAGATTAGGTGACAACGCACACTTTAACTGGAAAATCAAATGTTTTATTTATGACGGACAATAAACAACCACAATTATAATGTTTACATTATAAGTTGTACCTAACCACATTATTGTAAGTGGTTTTTACAATATTGCTGTCCACTTTATGATTCACATAATTATGTATTAATTAACAAAACAAATATTAGTAAATAGTTGAGGACTCGTAAATATGTCAACATGAGGTGATTGATAGGTACAGAAACCCGGACAACAAAATGTATAGTCTTATTTTTATTTTTAAGTTTCCGTACCTCGAAAGGAAAAAAACGGAACCCTTTTATGACCAATTTGTTGTCCGTCTGTCTATCAAGATCCTTTTTCTCGGGAACGCGTGGAGGTATCAAGCTGGAATTTATATCAAATCTACTGTCCCTTGGTGCTGTGTTAGCATGAAACTTCTAAGTCGTTTATGCCGCAAATTTCCGTAAAGTCAAAGTCAAAAAGATACCTAAAGGAAAAAATGCGTAAACCGTAAATTTTTAGTTAAAGCATTTAAAAAAATATTTTAAATAGTTTTAAACTTACTCTACCCCTTTCCTCATGAACGCGTAGAGGTATTAAATTAAATTTCATAACAAATACTCAGGTCTATAATACCTTTAAGCTGTATCAAAATCAAACTTCTATATCAACGCAATCAAAAGAAACAGCAATTTAAGCAGCATATCTTCAAACTCGTAACTACTGGCAAGGGAATCAAACCCAAAGGGTACTTCAAGTCGACCTAGAATCTTGAAATTTGGCATGACGTAATGTTTTATAGCACATAATTTAAAGGAAAAATTCCGAAAACCTTAAATTTATAGTTACTCGATTGTCGTGATGGGTGAACTTTTACTTATATACTTAAAGGTTTGTACGGAACCCTCGGTGCGCGAGTCCGACTCGAACTTGGTCGGTTTTTTTTATTTGTGATGGATTGGCTCTTGACTCTAGTCTTGTAATTTTGATGGATTTAATCTTGACTTGCCCATAGTCTTGGTCAGAGATGACAGAGACAAAGTCTAAGATGGAGCGAGCTTACCCAGAAGGAGCCTGTTCACTTTTACTTTGAAGAGATTTGGATTCTAAGTACGGAAACAGACGCAGGCAGAGAGTCAGACAAAAATTTCCGTTCTACATCACAAAACTTAATGATTGTACTAGATAAAGTCACACAAGTCATAAATAATAAAATACCTATCGATAGTGACAATGAATTCAATTTTGTTTATCAGACACTAAATCTCACGTGAACAACACACAGAGATAAACCGGAAGAACATTATGAGAGCAGACGCGTGACGGTAAACGTGACTAATGTAACCAAACTCATGAATAATTTCACAGTCTGAAAGATTGGCAATGAATTACGACTCACCTTGTAAATTGATGACCTAGATTGTCCAATGAGGACAAAATTACTAGCTGGACAAATCGACGTGAAAGGAATAAAATGTGGGAAAAATCTAAATCCGTTAACTTACTCGTAAATAACTATGATATGGATGGATAAATAAATGTGTAATAGTTAATAAACTGTTACTAAATAATGATGTCGGACATGTCACCGAACGGGGAATCGATCCGCCACATTATTTCCGGTTGTTCTAATCTGGCTAACGGAGACTATTTTCACAGGCACAACCTTGTAGCCAGGATTATTCACCAGCAACTTAAATACAATCTTGTGGAATCGGAAGTACCGTACTACAGGTATGTGCCCGACCCAGTTGTCGAAAATGGCAATTGCACATTGTATTGGGGCTGGTCTATAATCACTGATACGTCTATTGTTGCCAATAAGCCTGACACAGTGGTGATAGACCAACTAGAGCGTTGTGCAATGATTGTTGTATAGCAGTCCCTGATCTTCCCTCATGACGAGAACCTCGTGAAGTCTGAGAAAGATAAACAAACGAAGTATCTTGACTTGACTCCCGAGGTTGTCAACATATTGTGGGAAGCGAATGGCATAATTGCCAAGAGCCTCAATCAACATTTCAAGAAGCTCTCGTTGGGCAGCTGGAGCAAGGGCTTGATCCAGAAAGCTGTAAGTACTCCTGGACACAGCGCGTATAGTGAAGAGGGCTACTATTTTTTTATATTTTGTAGTATTTTTTTATTTTATTTGTAATTTGTGGAAATATTTTAAAAATTAAAGAATATGTAAAGATAATGAATAAATTAAATGATGTACACACAGCCCCTCTGTTTGTACATCATTTCATTTATTCATTTTAATGAAACAGTAAACACTCAATGATCAGTGAAAAAACTGTCTAGAGGACAAACGGTAGCGTTGCCACGTTAAATGCTTATTATATGCTGATTCAACTGTTAAAATGAATCACATTTTTATTCAGACAAACATTTTAAATTATGCATGATGAGTGACAATGAATTCAATTTTTTCAAACACTCGAACGACCCACGTTCACGTGAGATTTAGCGAACGGAAGATGATAATAACGACATACAAGTGACGACAATCTCGTATAATTTGTTAACCAAAATGATTCGTGACTCATACCGAAGAATGGTAACACTACTACAGTGTGTCATTGATACGCAAGATTAGCAAACACTTGTGTTGTGACTAAGTGAATACCCAAAACAACAACACACTTAAATGATAGTAGAGTATGTTAGGCTGTAAGTCCTATTGATAAAAAATGATCATTAAAAATTGACTGCTTTTAAATTTTTGAAAACACCTTTGTCACTAGTTTCGTGACTAAGTGAACATAACAGTGCAGTTTGGTAGGTTGTACATCTTCTTGATAAAATTGAAATGCATTTTTAACAATTGACTGATTTTTGAACTTTTGAAAAGTGCTATTTAATTATAGAACATTAAAATTACAAAAGGCTGTAACCCCAATACTTTTGCCATTCTGAGCTAAGAAGAAGAAGTGGCGAAACAAACTCACCAGCCACACAATTTAGGAAAGCCATTGTCACTGAACACAAATCTAGAATCATGACTAACGATAAATAGAATAGAAAATAAAAATAAATTAGTAAACCATTTAGTTCTTTTGAGTTGTCAAGGACGGTCATTCAAAATGATGACACTAGTACAATGCATTCTTATAAAAACCAAAATCAGTTAGGAGATATCATATAATAGTAGCTTATTATGTTTACATTACATAAAAACGCATGTGTACATTAACGCCTTGATTTTATCTCAAAGAGATTTCCTGAAGGAAATAATTATTTCAGGTAGTCATTACGTTTTGAATAACCTATTATTTGCCTACACTAATAATAGCAGAATTATCATCATTACCTCTGTAAACGGTTTCTAACACTTGAAAATACGAGTTCGCAATATATAAATCCTGAAATCCATTCTAATCTGCCTAGCCTTTTTCCAACTACATTTGGGTCGGCTTCCAGTCAAACGGGCTTGAGCTGAATAATAATATTTACGTGGAACGGCTGCCTACCAGACTTTCACAACCCATTAACTGGGTAACACGGTACTTCTTGGCAAGACTGGAATCAGATTTACTGGCTTCTGACAATCCGTAACGACTGCCAAAGATCTACAAATGACAGCCGGGACCAACGGCTTAACGTGCTTTCCAAGGCACGGAGGAAACTCGATTATGTTAAGATAGTCACCCGTCCACAGTCTAACCTTGGTAAGGGTTGCTTAACCTTTAAGATCGACCCGTGCGGCTATTGTTATTTAGACGCGCGCACGAGCTCCTCGGTCAATCCATACTATAATATTAAAATATGCAAAAAAGGGCCTGTCTGTCATGTTTTTAAGTTTAAACTGCTGATCGAACTTGAATTAAAATTGGCATAGGGTCCACACTATTTTAACTATTCAAACATACTTTAATTTTATCCCAGCAGTACATTCAGTTGGGATAATAAATACTAATTACGCGGACAAAGCTGAGGACAGAAACTAGTAGTCTTTTGACGTTCATTGAATAAATCAATAGCATTACAATAAGGTACAGATACCGGCACGGATCTTAAGCGCTCGGCGGAGGAGTGGGGATTGCTTTGCGCATCGTACACCTTATGACAAATAAAACGTCGTCGTTACGTACGTGCCGCAAAAGTAAAGACCAAATCCACAGTGACGGCTATGACGCGCGATGCGCTACGGGCCAATCACTGCACTTTCCCCGCGCCTTCGCGCCTGACTTCATACCACCAAAGGGACCCAATAACTCACTTTTGCGCAGGTGAAGGTCAGCGCTCAAGAATCGTGCCGATGATTGTGATGATCTCATGTTTGATAGTAGTTCTAATGTTAATTTTGACACCGATGCTCTTAACTTTGTTAGTCATTAGGATGCAGGGCGACCTAGTTGTTGTATTTATTTTGTAGCGGACAGATTAACAGCAAACGAGTTACTCCCTAGAGCCTTTACGAGTAACATTACTTTGTTTACGGCTAGTGTTTATCCGGCGCACCCTGTGCAATAACCAGGCTATCAGGATGGTAGACTAGGTAATCTTTTGAAGCGCAAAGATAATATTCTGCTGATGATAAAATGTCTGGAGTCAATAAGAGATAAAAAACGAAGTTCCACGACAGGTGATCCTAATTCGATAGTGGAGTGTGTGTGTGTCGCAAATTTTGAATTTTGATGTTTTTACGAACATATTTGACTGTAAATTCTAAAGTTTTTGCATAGCTATAGGAGGTATGCAAAAACGTAAGAATTTACTAATTTTTATTTAATAAGAATAAAAGTCGCAAAAATATATTATTTCTTTTAGTTTTAAAGTTATCATCATCTGCCGAGCCTTTTCCCAACTATATAGGGGTCGGCTTCCAGTCAAACCGGATTTATCTGAGTACCAGTATTTTACGCGGAGCGGCTGCCTACCAGACCTCCACAACCCATTAACTGGGTAACACGGTACGTCATGGCAAGACTGGTGTCAGATTAATTAACTGGCTTCTGACTATCCGTAACGTCTGAGAAAGATGTACAAATGACAGCCGAGACCAACAGCTTAACGTGCTTTCCGAAGCACGGAGGAAACTCGTTATGTTAAGATGGTCACCCATCCACAGACCAACCTTGACAAGCGTTGCTTAACCTTGAAGATCGACCCATGCGGCTTATATTATTTAGCCACGAGCTCCTCTGTGTTTAGTTTTAATATTATATGACATAATAATGTTTTTAATATTAATAAGGATGCGATTTCTTATTTGCAAAATGACACACTTAAAAGTTTTAGTAAAAAATCATGAAATATTTTTTTAAATATTTTCGTCAGTGATGAAGTTATAAAGCTTCAAAGATTATAATTAGAACAAGAAGTCCGATATGGACTTTGTCGTCAAAGTCCGTGACACCTATACAGAGAGCTGCCATAGAAAACAGTGTTTTCGCGAGAAGGGTAGATAAATATTTGTTTAAAATAATTATAACTCGTTTGTTTTTCAAGCAATCTCGATTCTATTTTCACTGTTAGTATTGGTTAGTACCATATATTTTTTTTGTATAATAAATGTTTGTTCACGCATATTTTCTATTAATCCAACTGCGATAGTAGTTATAACTTCCGTAAAAATATACGTCAGCAATAATCAGAATACGGTGTTGCGTTTTCCTCATGACATAATATAAAATTACGAGTAGAAACTCAGTTTGGTCCACGCTATGTTTTTTTTCCGTTCATTCACGTGTGTAAGATTCGTTAACTTTCTCGGTGGAGCAAAAAATATACAACACTATTTTTTAATTAGTACAAAAAAAATGGGGCTGTTCCCGTACCCATTACTGATCATAATTTTGCAGTCAAAAGTAAAAAAAAACGAAATCCCAAAATTGTTTAATTTGATTTATTTTTACTTGAATATCTTAAATGATTTCTTAAAAATCACTTAATTGTAAAAAGTTGATAATTTTGTTGGTCCTAAGCCCAATTAAAGCGCGAAAGAAAAGTTTGGATTGCTTATTTTTTCGTTTACCATAAATTGAGTGACATTTTGGGATTTAAACAAACGTTAATAACTTTGCTGTTTATGAATATTATTTATTGCGACTTTACATATATAATAACAAGACCTTTTCTAATAAGCCCTTTAAGTATTTGTACTAATTAAAAATTAGTGGTGTAGTCAATATAAGTTTCAAGTACTTCGCCAAGGTTGGACGTTCAATATCACAGATTCAGTATCATCTGATGGAATAAAAACTCCAAGTTGAATTCAGAAATGGGATTAACAAAAAACAACCGACAACCAAATAAAAAAAAAAACACTTCAAAGTAAAAAGTGACTTTAATTTCGGAAGTCGGTGTTTTTGTTGATTTAAAATCCAAACTTCGTAACTGATTTAGATAAAATTTAAATGGGACCAATCTGCAAGTATATCCTTTCAGATAAAACAAGATTTTTTCTAATCGGTTCAGAATTGACGGAATTATGAGGTAACAAACATAAAAAAATACAACCGAATTGAGAACCTCCTTCGTTTTGGGAGTCGGTTAAAAACAGTATCTACTGATGGTTCTTTATTTGCTTCTCCAACATAGGTACACATTTGCCGCGAGTGCAAAACAATTAGTAGAATAGCTTTTTGAACTGAAAACTTCTTTAAAAGCGTTGAGCACTTTTCTTGGGATGAGTATAAAATGTTAAACTCGCGTGAGGACACGTGACCTGGGGCCCGAGTCTGCTATTACAATAGTGTCAGAATGGTCGATCACTGATTTCAAAATGGTTGATTTTGACAAGTTTGGTAATCTACTAACATAATGGCATCATAATGGCGTCATTATGACATTCCAATGATCAATCACTGACACGCCATTGAAAGAAAGCCATATGAATGGTAATCTCGTACATAATGACAGATTTAGTATTTACGAACTTCTCACTATTTCAGATTGCTTATAACATTAATAAGTAATATGTAAAACTAAATATAAATAAAATCTGGCATGAATAAATGCTCAAATTTAGCTCGGTTTTATAATAATGGCAATACGGCATTCCTACCGCAATTCTATTACAAGACCATTGACGTTCCAGTGACCGGCCACTGACGCGCCAGTGATCGTGCGATTATGAATTTAGCAGATTACGAACTTTTAGCAAAATGACAATGGCATGACAATTGGATCTTGTCGGAATGACAAATTTATAAAAATAGCAGACTCGGGCCCCTGATCGAAAATTCGTTAGACAAACTCGCGTCAGGACACGTGACCAAATAAATTGTGAAATAAAAACTTCTTTAACGGCGTTGAGCACTTTTCTTGGGATGGGTATAAAATGTTAAACTCGCGTCATGCCACGTGACCTAATCGAAAATTCGTAAGACGGATGATTCAAAAATGCACGACGGTTTTCACTTCTGCCAGCACTACCGGCTTTCTTTAAATTGAAATACGCCCAACATTAATTATTATTTTTTTACGATTTTAGCTAAACTGTCAACCGCACCTGACAAAAATCCGGGTATGTCTGGGACTAAATTTGAATTCCAAATCACTTATATAATAGCACGATTCACTTGAATTCTAATGCAAGTGACTATTTTCTGCATTTTAATCTAGGTATACTAATATTATAAAGCTGAAGAGTTAGTTTGTTTGAACGCGCTATAGTCTCCGAAACTGCAGGTCCGATTTGAAAAATTCTTACAGTGTTAGATAGCTCTTTTATCGAGAAAGGCTATAGGCTATTATATCATCACGCTAAGACAAAAAGGAGAGGAGCATTAATGGAACATGTGACGCAGACGAAGTTGCGTGAATCAGCTAGTCGATGATAAAGTGCCTTGACTTATGATAGCAAACAAAGTCAGATTAATTAGGTCAATAGCTGACTGAGTGAAAATTTAGCGAGCATAATCAAAAATCTATGTTGCTTCTCAAAAAAATCAAACAAAGGATTTGATCGTTTTTTTTAATTTCAAGCATCAAAAAGGGTACAGAAAAAGGCTATGACGAAACCTGGTGAGTTTAAGATTGGGTCGAACATGTCTGCCGCTTGTCAGATACGGGGAAAAGGAACCACCAAACGAGTTCCAATAAATGTCAGACAATTTTGCGGCAGACAACGCAAAGATGGTCGGACGCGATTTTCAATGAATGGACTGGCCCCGAATGGCAAAAAACAAACACGTATGGAAAATGGGAGAAAGAGGCCTTGGTCCAGCAGTGGGGGCACACAAGATAGAGATAGAGGCGACCTGAACAAGAGAAGGTGGCTGATAAAGGTTTCAGGAAGAATAAAAACACCGCCCCCCTTTTACCATCGGACATCCAGACGCACTACAACTTACCATCCCTACCTTGTTGCTACTCCACCAATTCGCACTAAGCGTTTCCAAACGTCTTTTATTATACGCACAGCAAAGGAGTGGAACTCTGCTTGGGTCTGTGTTCCCGAATGCTTACAACCTAATCTCTTCAAAGTTAGAGTGAACAGGCTCCTTCTGGGTAAGCTCGCTCCATTGTAGACTTTGTCTCTGTCATTTCTGACCAAGACTAGAGTCAAGAGCCAACCAATATCAAATAAAAATAAATAAATAAATTGGTGTTGAGAATGCCAATGATGATATCTTGACAGGTGTACCACAGGCATCATCGCTATTATTATCATTTATAGATTTGTAATATTACAGATGCAATATAAAATAACAATGCTACCAATAAAGCTAGTGAAGCTATGAAAATTACAGCATTTTTATGGTTACGTACTATAATATCGTCTGCTTTATAACTCAGATGTTAATAACAATATGGATAAAATTAGAAATACAATAGGTGATTTCATAGCTTACCGCAATTTTAAAGATAACTGAGATGGTCATGTTAGTCATGTGTGTCGTGAGAATGAGACAATGAAGAATCCCTTGGTGTATATTATGTACCGTCAATTGTGTAAGCAGCGCTTTTTGTGCAATATAATTGTGTTCTATGTTAAACATACGTAAATTACAAACAAAAAAAAAGTCAAATTAAACACGAATGTGTACTAAATGCGTAGGATTGAACTGTTAATAACCCAAAACAACTTTAAAATAGCCAAAAACAAAATTATTTTTTTTTCCTACTCACCGGTCGGAAAAATTTTACCATAAAGAGATAGTGAACAAATTGAATCAGAAATTCTATTGATAAATACAATAGTATGAGTATTTACTAATGCTCAGCAGTATTAGCTAACAGTTTAATTTTGTGGTATTCTTTTTATCTTTTGAAGTGTTACACTTTCATCAAGACGTGTTTTCAAAGATCGTGATAAAAAAATGTTTAAGTTATCAATTGGGTCATAACTTTGTAGATTTCCATTCGATTTCATCAGATAATAGCTGTTATAGTATAACAATAAAATTTATCAACACTGAAGTTAATCTTACATCACAACTTTTCTTTTAGGTCTTATTTTTTTTTTTAATTTATGGGTACCATCTTCCTTTCTTGACATTTTACAGATGATTCAGAGCTATAAGTGTATGTTTCACCTTTTCACAAACTTGCTTATTTTACGAAATGATTATTGAATTTATTGACGATCAAAGCAAAGCACTTTTTATCTAGCACATACAATCACGACAGAAAAAAAGCATAACTTAATCTTTCACTAAATAATAATATCTGCCATTATTTTTGCCGAATTTAAAGACAATAGAACAATCATTGTCTTGTTCTACGCTTTTTTATAATGTAAATAAATAACATCATTTAGTTTTACTGTCATTAAAGCTGACATCATTACGTGTGCAGATATTATGGCCACAATAATTCACGGAAAAATATGGGATCGAGTGTAGGTATGGTGGCAAACAATCAAGACCGATATCTCCTAACGTATCCTATAATAATTATAAAACTTTGGAACAACAAACTCTAAATCATACATGGCAAAGATCGAATTCTATTGCAACCCGGGTTACTCTGAAATAAGTATGGCCATACTTATTTCAGAGCCTTTCTGATAGTCATCATCATCTGCCTAGACTTTTCCCAACTATTTTGGGGTCAGCTTCTAGTCAAACGGGATTCAGCTGAATACCAGTAATTTACGTGGAGCGGCTGCCTACAAGACCTCCACAAGACTGGTGTCAGGTTTACTGGATTCTGACTATCAGTTCAAATGACAAATGACAGTCGGGACCAACAGCGAAACGTGCTTTCTGAGACACGGAGGAGTCTCGGTATGTTAAGATGGTCATCCATCTACAGACAAACTTCGGCAAGCGTTGCTAAACCTCGAAGATGACCCGGGGGGTTTTGTGATACTAATGATTACTTAAAAGTCTATTTCAGAACCCTAAAGTCGATATTTAAGCCACTTATGACATATTATCCGTCATAGTGTGTTCAACCCGTGTACAAATATGTCGCGGATTGTAAAAAAAATCTAGCTGAAACATGTAAACTGCGGGAAATATGTAGATCTTCCCAAACGTCGCCAAATCGAGTGGTCCTATTGGTTAGTTTACAGAGTGCGAGTTGCTGATTAGACAGAAGATAGAAACTCGGCTCGCCTTAGCTGTCTTCACGATGATAGTAGCTGCCCAGTGCATACAAAAAATGCAATTTCCACTTGTAACTGCTTGCCTGACACTGGTGAGCTACTGCCAAATGCGTCCGAACGATGCAAGTGTCCGAGTTACTGTCAGGCGAGAAGGCGAGTGAATGCGGATGCGAACTACTATCCAACTCGCACGTGGCAGTAACTCGAATGATACGTTCATACGATGCCAGTTACTACACTCCAGCTACTCGTCAGGAAGGCTCGCACTGTGTAAACTGTCATTAGTTTCTCGTATCAAGTGGACTCTCACAACTTCACCAGAGAGACAATAGGCTAGATTCCATCATTCACAAATTGCAAAACCTATTTAGTCCGTCAGTTAGAGTATTAAAAAATAATGGACACGTATTTTTTGATTTTGTAAATCAATGAAATTGACAAAGATAAAACGCATCAAAACTCGCGAGTGGGGGCTCGTGACGTCGCGACTCAGTAAAAATTATGCGAAGGTGTGACGTATTGAGAATTTAAAAAAATCGTAATTTCATCAATTTTGGTTCCCGTAACAAAAGAAAAAACACGGGTCAAATATTTTTTGATAATCTAACTGACGGACTAATTAGATTTTTTCAAGACACAAGCCAATTGTCGTATTTTTAAGGAATACCTCTTATTTAGCTTACATAATTTTGACAAGTTTTCGACATTGACTGTCACTGATATGACATTGGGACTTGAAAACGTTTTTTTAGGAACAAAAATTGGCTTTTAGGTCATCGAGACATTCAATAGAACAATAGACCCGAATAATTCCAAGAAAGATCAGCCGAATTCAATAGATTTATAAAGAGGCGATGTAATTACTTGCATCTGTCATGTACCTACTTAGTATGAGCTATTGTGTTGCACGATTAGGTACTTAATGAATGAAGCGGCTGGAAGGTCATCGCATTGACAATGGTCGATCGATTACAATACAGCTTGTTCCTCGCTTTACCTTGATCCATTCATGTTGACTATATTCGCGGGATGAAAATTGAACATGACGCTTTAAAATATCGTGCCTTATCGCCAGCACTAACATGCAATCATTTGAATATTTGAATAAAAATATATTATTGTTAACTATTGTTTTAACTGCGACTATTGAGAATGGGCACAGTTGTAATATTAATATTATTTTCACACACACATGATAGAAAAAACGCAATCTAACATCTATAATATCTATTATTGTAAATATTAAAAAAATATTATGGTTTCCCGATTTCTGAGAGTTAATAAATAATATTTAAAGTACTAATTCTTCCAAATTTAAGTTCACCTTCAACTTCAAAGAATCATCATTAATTTATCTGGTTTGTCCTTAAACCTGTAATGAATCACGGTTTTAGCTAAACCGAAACCGTATTCATAACCTAATGTCAGTGTGATGTTCCAAATTTCTGCCTGAGACGGTCATGGCCCACAAACATGTCCACAGGTCACAAGTGCAAGCCCCAACAAGTTAATTGCCCGCTTAAACGTTCGGCCTATAGAACCGCTAAAAACCGGTATAAGGAAACGTTTCGAGGAAACCGGTAAGCGGTATGCCCTAGAACCCAAAAAAATCATACAACAAGCTTCACTGGACTCGCGCAATTAATTGCGATCCAGTTACTTTCACTGACACAGGCTCCCCTGTGTCCTAGCAGCGTGTATGTCACCGGGTAATTGCAAACTCCTTAAGATTGGAATACATCTTTATTAGTTTTTAATATCTTACTATATTGAGAACAGAGGTCGACCAGTGTGGCTTTTTATTCTTCAAGTCGTGCTATATGTATAATAAAAAGCCACACTGGTCGATCTTCAAGGTTAAGCAACGCTTGCCAAGGTTGGTCTGTGGATGGGTGACCATCTTAACATACCGAGTTTCCTCCGTGCCTCGGAAAGCCGTTGGTCCCGGTTGTCATTTGTAGATATTTGGCAGTCGTTACGGATAATTAGACGCCAATACAAATGGAATGCAATAAAGTATTGAGTATTGCCATTTAATCTGACTCCAGTCTTTCCATGAAGTAGCGTGTTTACCCAGTATATGGGTTGTGGAGGTCTGATAGGCAGCCGCTCCGCGTAAAATACTGGTGCTCAGCTAAATCCGGTCCAGAACAACTATCTGTAGGGCATGCAAATATTTTTTAAATCAGCTGACCCGATATATATCCTATAGCCTTCCTCAATAAATGGACTGTCTAATACTGAAAGAATTTTTCAAATCGGACTAGTAGTTCCTGAGATTAGCGCGTTCATGCAAACCAAAATACAAACTCTTCAGCTTTACAATATTTAGTATAGATTAAATAAATACCGTCCAATCCAATAGTAAACCTTCCAATATATCCGTGTTTTATTGAGGAAAAATAATCTAATCTAAATATGTAACTCAAGAAAAAACTCCAACTATTAATAATAATATTACAAATGCGAAAGATTATTAGGTGTTTGTTACTCAATCACACCAGAACGGCTGAACGGATCTGGATGAAATTTAGATCAGAGATAGATTATAGTTTGGAACAGCACATAGGCTTATTTCTATCCTGCGAGTATGTTCCCTAGGGATTACGCGGGTGAAGCCGCTGGCAGAAGCTAGTTTACGGAATGAATATACTCCTGCGCACAGTAAAGGAGTGGAACTCTCTGTTTACGTCTATGTTTCCGACGCTTACAACCCTAATTTTTTCAAAGTTAGAGTGAATAGGCTCCTTCTGGGTATGCTCGCTCCATCGTAGACTTTGTCTCTGTCATCTCTGACCATGACTAAAATCAAGAGCACACCCATCTAATTAAAAATGATAACTTTTACTTGGTGTTCATAGATAGCGACAACGCGTGTAGTTGGTACCTCAGTGGTTGAGGAAGACTGCCGGAGTTGCGGGACTATTCGAAAGAGATACCGCGGCTCCGGAACACAAATGGCAACGGAGGAACATGGATGGGTTTTAGTCAGTAAAAGTCTGACACAGGGAGTGTCAGACACTCTTTGAGGGGTGCGTGGAACACGAACGGGGCGTCGACACGGCCTGTCGTCAGAAGACGGATAGACGGCGAGCCACCCATAGCTCACCGTCCACAAGCCCGCGCCGACGGTGGCCGGAGGTCACCAGGTGGCCTCCGACGCCCGCGGCGTCTACCACGGCGGCCGGGACGAGAGGTTCTCTACCTCTCCCACTCCGCCACCTCCTTCGCTAGCATGACTGCTTCGCAGAAGGAGGCGTCCGGTGACGGCGTCCCATTCCGTCTCGCTCCGGACCATGGCTTGGATCAGGGCCGGACGCGAGAGGTCGCCGCCTATCGCCGCTTCGAGGACACGGTGGTGCTCCACCCAAGCGTTTCCTCCCGCCCGTTTCGGTGCAGGTGCCTCCCGAAACATCCGTGTCCGGTGAGGACCTGCGTCAGGCGGAAGGTGAGGACGCCGTGGCGAGTCTCTAGCCACTCCTCAAAGAGGGGACTTATCGCCGCTATCGTGGCGTGCCCTGCACTGGGTTGCGACAGTCGTCGTCTCCATGTCGCCATGAGATCGCGCCGGAAGTATGTCCGCTGCGCGACAATTTGCCGCGGCAGCGGAGTTTTCCCGCTCCGCCGAGAGCGGGAGAAGGCATTCGATGATTTCGCATCCCTAAAAAAAAAGTGCTTGAGGAAAAAGCAGACAAGGCCAAATTCCTCCATCACACTAACAGATCAGAAATGATTAACGAGTCGGCAACATTTACTCTAGATAAGCGTTTTATCACCAACTCACTAGACACAGACGTTATCTTGTAACAGATTTCGTATTGCAAATACCACCTGCTTGATTGACGCATTTTTATCTTTTTCGTAAAATTTTGTTGAAGTGCTTTTACTAAGAACTGTTGCGTAAACAATTTATATGAGTGTTACGTTATTTAACATTATTATCATGCTTATTTTTCCTGAATGGAAACAAATACAAAGTCCTTTATTTCAAAAATAGACCAGATTACAGGCATTTTTTAATACAGAAAGTCTCAGTTTTCTCTCATGTTTTCTGCTGCGCTAACGACAAGAGTAGCAAGTTGTTCTGCAACAAAACACACTTACCGTCCCTATCTCCAGCGCGGCAGTTGCAAGTTCGAAAGAGTAGATCCTATGGAGAAGAACGTTCAAGAAACTCCGTGGACACTCTTTTAAAGCAGTTGTCAGTGTTTACAAAATCATTAGGTTAGGTTAGTCAGACAGATGTCTTGGTGAGGGTCACGGGTAGCCAATGGATGCGAGACGAACTGGACTGGTTGTTTTGGCGACACTTTGGCGAGGCCTATGTCCAGCAGTGGACTAACTAACAGTTTCGGCTGCTAAGAAGATGATGGATAGACAGTTTACATAATTATAATAAGTACCTACTTGCATTTTTTGCCTAGAATAGGCTAGATTCCATCATCCAAAAATTGCAAAACTATTTAGTCCGTCAGATAGAGTATTGAAAAATAATGGACACGTATTTTTTGTTTTTGTAAATCAATAAATATTGACAAAGATAAACCGCATCAAAACTTGGGAGTGGGGGCTCGTGACGTCACGACTCACTAAAAATTATGCGAAAGTGTGACGTATTGAGAATTTTAAAAGCGTCGTAACTTCGTCAATTTTGGTTCCCGTAACAAAAGAAAAAACACGGGTCAAATATTTTTTGATAATCTAACTGACGGACTAATTGGATTTTTTCAGGACACAAGCCTATTGGTAGTATTTATAAAGTAAGTTTTTTATTTGCAAAAATGTGGTAATAAGATGTTACATAGGTTTTTGGTGCAAGATACATCTCGCCATACTATGATAGCATGCAAATATTTATAAATCACTAAACAAAGTTCGTAATGATGTTTACACACATTTATCAATTAACCAAAGAACAAATCAATAATATTACTTTATTAAAACAACATCGTCTTGTCACATAAAATAAGTCGACAATAACGAAGTAAAATTTAAAAAGAACACCATAAAGTAAAATAACCATAGCTCACCGTCCACAGGCCCGCGCCGACGGTGGCCGGAGGTCACCAGTTACAGGCACTTTTGTCAAGGTTGGTCGGTTCAAAAAGATGAACCTATGTGCACGTTCCAAAGCGTAGATCTCTATGGCGAAGAACGTGCATGATACTCCACGGACACTTTTTTTATTAAAAATAAGAAATAGCGGAAACTAGTTAAAAATAAAGACATCTTCACGTACCTGACTGTATCACAAGCAGAACATCAGAATCCACAAAAAAGTCAAGAACGAACGTGAACCAAAACTGTTATCTTCTTTTACGAAAAAAAGAGCAAATTTCCAAAAAATATATAACTAACAAAAATAGTACAATTAATACACAAAGAGAATAATAATTTCACTTGATAGAAACAACTAGAAATGTATTGAAATTTGAAAAAACTGACAGAGTTTTTGACGCGAGACCGCTGTCAGATTGTTTCGTATTGTTGATGGGAGCGACACTAAAGAGTTTGGCGTCGGGATCGACACGGTGTTGTGGTGACGAAAAATGTAGGTCACTATGGGCCATAAGGGTGCGGCCCCACTGCGCACAGCGAGGTGACTGTGTTAGTGACTGATATTATATAAATGGAACAGTCACACCGCGCGCCTTGCGTTCACACCCTGTTTTATTTAATGGCTTCAATTCAACATGTGGCTGTTAATCTATCGCACGTGTTGGGGGATTCGTTACCGTTTGGAGTAACCCTAATATTATATTGTTTCTTCGACGTTTGGCTTTTCTATAGAGACGTGCCTTTTTAGGGTTCCGTAGCCAAATGGCAAAAAACGGAACCCTTATGTCATGTCATGTCTGTCTGTCTGTCTGTTTGTCCGTATGTCACAGCCACTTTTTTCCGAAACTATAAGAACAATGCTGTTGAAACTTGGTAAGTATATGTATTCAGTGAACCGAATTAAGATTTTTACACAAATATAATGAAAACAAAAACAAAAAGTTCCCCATACTTAGAACTGAAACTCAAACATTTTTTTCATCTAACCCATACGTTCCACCACATCTAACCCATACGGAACCCTATTAAAAAGTCGACTAAGGCTTATCAGTGATAGTTTAGCTTTCTTTCAGTGACATAAATATTCACGGTCACCCAAATATACTTCACTTCGCTGAAAAGCTAGAAAGAGAAGTAAGATGTCTTGGCGACAACTGCACGCATCGTGTGGAAATTCCTCATTAGTGACAGCAGACCATTTTTTCCTTGGCTTGATAATTTTTATTTGAGATGGGTTTGCGCTTGACTCTAGTCTAGGTCACAGATGACAGAGACAAAGTCTACGATGGCGCAAGCTAATCTAGAAGGTTAGTCGTTTTTCGCTATATTATTCGCAGTCCGGATTTTGTGCTCGGTTGTTAAGATAGCGAATAAAACCAAACATGGGTTTTATTCGCTATCTTGTACCTATTTGAACATCGTGAATCAGCTGTACAAAAGTAAGTAAAAATTAAATACTAATTGTAACATTACTACATATCATAAAACAAAGTCCTCCGCCGCGTCTGCCTGTCTGTTCGCGATAAACTCAAAAACTACAGCACCGATTCATGCTGTTTTCGCCAATGGATAGAGTGGTTCTCGAGGAAGGTTTTAGTACATTATTGTCAAGCGGGCGAAGCCGCGAGCATCAGTTAGTTAATTATATATTGGTATTACTGAGAACCAAGCTTAATTATGTAAAATAAGGTTACACGCCACGTCACGCGTCGGCTGGTCCTTTTTATTTAAAGCTAATAATTTATTTCCTAGAATTCTCACGCATGCTAACGTTTTAAAAGCTAGGGCGACAAGCCGTTATGTTGAATATGGTAATCAAATTGTTGAGGGTATTTCATACCCTTATTTTTAGAAATGTTCGAACCGAATTTTGATACTTTCATAAATGTTTTCAAGTCACTGTATAGACCTAGGTTCCTATCTTACTTAGGCGTAGGGCTTGCAAGTTTTTATGAAATATCACGAGATGTAAACTAGATATACCACGAACAGTAAATTTACCGAATACTGAAGACCGAATATTCGGCGGGTGAATCTACATTTGGCGGGTGAAACGCGATGTTCTCTTATCATAGTATGTAGGTATAATTAAAAACCAAAAACTACCACCGATTGATTTTGAGCCTTATAAATATACTGATGTTCTACAGCTGAACTTGAATACGAACAATCTGCACATCACGTCTTATGGGAGTGTATTCTTTGGCAGACTGAACGTAATATTATGTTAAATAGTATTCAGGTTACATCTGGGGTAGTTTACTATACGGACCTTGTAGAAACCAGAACAAATTTTCGTGCGTTCAGGCGATTTTGCCATACCTATTACTGGAATCAAAAGTAGCTCACAATTTAGGACCCATAATTTCAGTGTTAATTTATAATCTGTGGTGCTTGGCAACTGGGCTTAACCCAGCTGTATATGTCCCTTGGTGCCTATTGGCCTAACTCAAATCTGTTTCCTGCTTGATAAGGAGGGAAGTGGAAATTATATTTATTTTTTCCTACTCCTCCGCTGTACTTTCTGATTAATTTCGATGCGGGATCCAAGACAGTTGAATCGTTTCTCCGGGACTCATCGGGCTTCATTAGCTCGGCGTTTTTCTGGTGGTCGCCACTGTTGATTCTGGCTTTCAGGAGTTGCAGTGGTTGGGAATGTGTGGCGGGCTTGTGCGAATAAAAAAAAAAATACTGATTTTCGACTTTCGAGAATATAGGCTTTCGGAGGGGTCGGCAGGTTCCACTAACGGTACAGAACCTCTAAAAAAGGCAGTTTGGTATTAAATAATGGAGCAATATTCAACTTTTACTGTATTTTTTTTTATATTTTCTTTCATTTAGTTTTCTGTATAATTATTATTCAAAATCTTTTACTACTTCACAAGTCTTTGTTATTTGAAATTTACTACCCGGTAATTTTGCTCGGACGTGTGAAAATTATTCAAGTCATAAAGTTTATGTATGGCATAGCTAATATTGTTATTACTTGCACAATTATTGGGCCACCTAATGAATTTAAAATGGTTATGAAGAAAGGCGTTAGAAACGTAACTTAAGTACAATAGAGTATTAACATGTTCCTATCGATTATACAACTATGGTAATTGTACTTTCTGCCAGGGTCGCGGAATTTGTTCGAAATAGTCACCGCGGCTCTTGAACGCAAAGGGTTCTAAGAGGAACATGGGTGATGCGTATTAGTCAGTAAGAGTCTGACACTCTCTTCTGCTTTGCCTAAAGCAGAAGAAGTCATTTGATGATTTCCCATCCATAAAATACTCCCTTTTACCCGCGACTTCGAACGAGCATATCCTCTCTCTCAGTACCTACTCTTCTACACTCTCCAAGGAACCCGAGCCAACTTTATCTTTTTACTACCAGTAATTGTGGCAGTGTTTGGGAAGAGTTTTAGACATATGATATCGTGCTTTTTAGGATTCCGTAGCCAAATGGCAAAAAACGGAACCCTTATAGATTCGTCATGTCTGTCTGTCTGTCTGTCCGTCCTTATGTTACAGCCACTTTTTAATCTAAGGTAAAGAATATGCATTTATTATTGTTATAGATTCAGTAGTTTCGGAGTAATTTTTGAGCAACTTCAATACTGCTTATTTTATTTTTTTAAATCTATACTAATATTATAAAGAGGTAAAATTTGTTTGCAAGTTTGTAATCTACACTAATATTATAAAGAGATAAAATTTGTTTGTAAGTTTGTATGTAGGGGGTAATCTCAGGAACTACTGGTCCGATTCGAAAAATTCTTTCAGTGTTAGATAGCCCATTTATCGAGGAGTGCTATAGGCTACATATCATCACGCTAAGACAAATAGGAGCGGAGCAATAATGGAAAATGTGGCGCAGACGAAGTTGCGCGGGTCAGCTATACCGGTGTATGTAGTTGACGGATTATACCGGCAAGGAATCTACGTTAACGACGAGGTTGTGTGACTTGAATCGCACTACAGCAGTGCGATTCTGTAAACATGTCGAAGTGAAGACTTTAATGAAATGATCAGTTAGTGATCTATCAATCCAAGTAATTAAGATAAAACGACAGCACACGTGATCACTTCACCCAAACCTTCACTTCGACATGTTTACAGCCTGTTAATCCGTGTCCTTAATCAAGACGGAACCGGGGGGCCGAGTCACCCGCGTCCGTAGGAGAATACCCTTCAGCGAATCCCTACACGTGGTCCCCGGGTGGTGCTAAACAGGTGACACTAACCGCCTCTGTGGTCTAGTGATTATACCACCTGATTCAGACCCATAGGTCCCGGGTTCGATTCCCAGCGGGGGCAAATTTTTTGCTCGGTTTGGTTGGTGGTAGGACTTGTTCTAAGTCCGCCTGGCAAGCTACCACCATCATGTCTAAGTCTGTCGCCATAACAACAATGTTAGCAGCGTTGTTGTGTTCCGGCAGTTAGAGGTATGATAGCCAGTTCCTCTGTTTAAGAGGATTCCGGGTGAAACTCGCTTCCATCTTCGGCCTAATCATCACTTTCCATCAGGTGAGATGTGGGCCAAGAGTTTCCCCGTTTTGTGTAAAAAAAAAAAGCTAGTAAAATATATATTTAAAACACTCGCCAAAAAGTCCATTCATTTGATATGTCACACGATACAGTTCTAAGAACCGTTTTTATTTTTGTTATTAACTAGTTAGTCCCCCTAAAGGGACACTCATACTCATAATTTCAACATCTCGACAAGTTCCTTAAGGAAGAGTTTTGGCCGAAGGGTGTAGTCTACCGACGTTTTCGTGGCAGGCTATGTGACACCGCGCAGCGTAACACCGCGCCGTCACTTCGTGTGTCTTAGTTTTTCATATGTTATATGTATTAGTTTATTTTTATATTTTGTTGTAAAGGTGTATTTTATTTTGTATGGGCTACTTTTGCCTGAAATTAAGGAATAATAATAATAATCATAACCCTACCGCAGTATCTCTACGTTGACGTCGTGGTGGGGCTTGCGCGTCCCGATGAACCTTAGGTCATACCTAGGGTGAGGGGCCAGACAAAGAGAGATACAATCCGCAAGGCAGTTTTGTGGCGAACTGTTGGGCAGTAGTGACCCCACGAACCTTATCTCCCGGGAGAAGTCTTGTTCCTCATCTACGGCTTGCCTTTATTGGCTGGCCAGAGTGAATACTGACGAGGAACAGAGCTCCCACCTCTCTCTTGCCTTAATTGGCCGGTCTGAGTGGAGATTCGCTAGAGCACACGTGCTCGGGAGAAGGATGTATAATCCAGTAAGATGCTGGTAGGGATCTTGACCGCACTTCCGGGATTGTCCTGATAGCCGTGGTATACCTCTCCACTCCTCTAGCACCTCAGGCTATGTTGCCTCCTTGGCGCTACGTCACTTTGTGCTAGCGACCGTTTTCGGGGGCCCATTCATTGAGTGTGCAAGTCACCCCCTGCCATTTAAAAGCCGTGTATATTGTTAGTGGTCAGGCAGGGGCCAATAGTTCTATAATAAACGATTATCAGTCCACTAAACCGCCCAAACCCATAGCGTTTCATCTTTTTTTTTTTCCATATTCTGCAATATTCTTGCTCCAACCGGGGATTGTCCTTGGGAATACTTTCACAGTGCATACAGGGATAATCGCCGGTTGGTGCCCCATTACATTTGAAATTTCTAACGGGGCCTCTGCGAGTTGGTTTCGGCCCCTCGTACGCCTACCAAAGGACCGGGTCTCCAGAGACCCGAGAAAGAAAACAAAAAAATAATAATAATTTTTAATTTTAATAATTTTTTTGGTGCCCCATTACATTTGAAATTTCTAACGGGGCCTCTGCGAGTTGGTTTCGGCCCCTCGTACGCCTACCAAAGGACCGGGTCTCCAGAGACCCGAGAAAGAAAACAAAAAAATAATAATTTATTTATTTTCATAACGCATCCTTGTTTTGGTCAGCGAATTATTATTTTTATTTGAGATGGGTTTGCTCTAGACTCTAATCTAGGTCAGAGAAGACATAGGCAAAGTCAACGGTGGGGCGAGTTAAAGAGAAGTATCCTGTTCACTCTAACTTTGAAAAGATTAGGGTTGTAAACGTTAGGAAACACAGACGCAAATTCATATGCGTACCAAATTTCAACATAATCGGTCCAGTAGATTCTGAGCAAATTGGCTGTGACAGACGGACAGAGAACCGAGTGATCCTATAAGTGTTCCGTTTCTTACGGATGTCAAGAACCCTAAAAAAACAGGTTAAGTTAATAGAATCGACCAGCTAATACAAAGAGAGAGATCGTATTTTACAAGTAGGCTCAACAATTTTTAAAGTCAATACTTGCTTTAAAAATTAAACAAATACCTATATTACCACAGTAATGAATGGTGACATAATCAATTGTTTAGAATTACAATAATTGGTTTTGACCTTTACTTTCGTTAAAGAAGAACAAAGTAAAGATTATTTAGAGTTAAACAATTCGAACGACGTAACATAAAGAGTTCCACAAACCCTTTTTTTTTTTTAGGGATGGGAAATCATCCAATGACTCCTCCCGCTCTGGGTGTAGCGGGAAGGAGTGTCAGACTCTTAATGACTAAAACCCATCCGCGTCCCCCCTTATTCCTCCTAATGCCTTTTGTGTCTAAAATCTGATCGTTGTGAATGAAACTAAAAATATCCATACAAATAAGTTCTCACTTACGTTTTGCTATCGTGGTGTGGTGAAACACCCTGTATACTACACAGGGTGTTCCAGAAATGCACAGGGAGTTGTGCTGTATTTGCTTTAGAGGTGGACTTGGAAAAAAATTAAATAATACCTATTGACTTTTTCCCAACCTCTTTAAAAGACTTTATTTTAGCTCAATCAAAGATACGATGCCATCAACTGTATTAAACTGCTTAATAATGATTTTTGTCAATAGTTTGTAATTTTTTTGCTACTCTATAACCAAGCACATGCAGAACACCACCCTTTAAATATGAGCACTGACTTCTGAAAAACCCTGTATTTTTTTTTTACTTATGATAGGCACGTGTTTGACCACTATCACACCTGATGGTGAGCGATGATGCGGTCTAAGATGGAGCACGCTTGCCCATTCGCGTGAAACAAGCCTATGATGTATCTGTCCTGCGACTGAGCTTCATATTTGCCACTTCAACCGTAATACGTTAATATCGATCCGGTTAATCTGATTCAGCTGCAGCCATCCACAATGACCACAATTCATGATTAAAGTTGTCAAACGTATCAAGGATAATAATATCATGACTCACAGAACGTTATTGTGGAAGTTCCAAATGAGAGTTTGTTTTGTCTGTATTCCGGTGAGGTTGACTCAACCGGGCGGCGTGCGGAGGGTCCACCATTAGGCAAGCCCAAAAGATTTATAATGAAACTTTGATAAAAAAGAAAATCTTTTTAGAAAACGCGCAAAGTTTGATGTTCTTATCATTTTTATGTTTATGTTCTAGGCTTTTAAAGTTGCTATGTCTTTTTATTGCAAGGCACACGTTTGAAGTAGGTAACGCCGGGCGTCTGGGCTTGTATTAAGCTTTTAGAGTCAAGACTCTTTTCACTCTGGGCGGAACGGAAGGAAGTGACATACTCTTTCTGACTAAAACTCATGCGTATTCTTCCAAAATCTCTTTGCGTTCCAAAGCCGTGGTGACTCTTTTGAACAAATTCCGCAACAGATTAATAGCCAGTTATCTTAATATTATCTTGTCCTAGTTTGATGTCAAATAGTGGTTGCAATACATTTTCTACTTCCAATTTATCCTGCCCTACTATCATTAATTATCTTCCTTTACATTAATTATTTAGGCTAAAGTATAACATAGCAAAATAAGTTATTGTGACAGCAGAACCTTTATGAGGGCTAGTATCTTTCTCATCATCTGTCTAGCCTTTTCCCAACTAAATTCGGGTCGGCTTCCATTCAAACCAGATTCAGATACCAGTGTTTTACATGGAGCGGCTGCCTACCAGATCTCCACAACCCATTAACTGGGCAATGCGGTACTTCTTGGTAAGACTGGAGTTAGATTTATTGGCTTCTGACAATCCGTAACGACTGCCAAAAATCTACAAATGACAGCCGGGACCAACGGCTTAACGTGCTTTCCGAGGCACGGAGGAAACTCGGTATGTTAAGATGGTCACCCATCCACAGACCAACCTTGGCAAGCGTTGCTTCACCGTAAAGCTAGTATCTTTCTATTAAGGCAAATTATTGGAGGTATTAAACTCTGAAGCCGTAGCCAACACGCTTGAAACAAATAGGACGGATAGATAGAGAATTTGACTTGGTTTTCTTAGGTTGACAAGCACTTTGTAGTCAACCCCGGCTGTCGGTGTTTTGCACAAACCAAAGGAAATTTGCCACAAGCGCTTACGACGCGACCAAACATTTGTTTGTAAAACGAGTTTAAAGTTTGCGGCAAGTGTCAAGCTTGTGGCTCCGGCAGGTCGTTTTCTGTTCTTGCTTAACACAAGCTTCGATTTTAAGTCACACTGCATAACAGCTGTGATCCTGATTACTGTAATAATTAGTAATTCTATTCCTGTTCACTTCACCTAAGCTTAGAACGTGAGAAGTTGACGGATTATACCGGCAAGGAATCTACGTTAACGACGAGGTTGTGTGACTTGAATCGCACTACAGCAGTGCGATTCTGTAAACATGTCGAAGTGAAGACTTGAATGAAATGATCAGATAGTGATCTATCAATCCAAGTAATTAAGATAAAACGACAGCACACGTGATCACTTCACCCAAACCTTCACTTCTACATGTTTACAGCCTGTTAATCCGTATACTTAATCAAGACGGAACCGGGGGGCCGAGTCATCCGCGTCTGTAGGAGAATACCCTTCAGCGAATCCCTACAGACACGTGGTCCCCGGGTGGTGCTAAACAGGTGACACTAACCGCCTCCGTGGTCTAGTGGTTATGCTACCTGATTCAGACCCAGAGGTCGCGGGTTCGATTCCCAGTGGGGGCAAATTTTTTGCTCGGTTTGGTTGGTGGTAGGACTTCTAAGTCCGCCTGGCAAGCTAACACCATCATGTCTAAGTCTGTCGCCATAACAACAATTTTAACAGCATTGTTGTGTTCCGGCAGTTAGAGGTATGATAGCCAGTTCCTCTGTGTTAAAGGATTCCGGATAAAGCTCGCTTCCATCTTCGGCCTAATCATCACTTTCAATCAGGTAAGATTTGGGTCAAAAGCTTCCCCGTATTGTAAAAAAAAAAAAAAACGGAATGACGGCTGTTAACATGTCTAAGTGAAGGCTGATCACACTGAAGAATCGACCGACTGTACTCGGTTCCCAGGACAGACAAAGTGCTATCTGTTTTTTTTTTTTTATTAAGAACTCTTCAGTAGCTGCACGGATATCAATTTATAGTTATAGCCGACTTCAACATACTCTACCTTCGACCTTGCCCTCTTTGACTCAAAATATGCACCTGAGGAGACGTATGCACTGCCACCACCAAAATTAAAAAAAAAAACCTGTCGTGCCAGCGACGCATAGCAGAAGAAGAAGCACCCAAAGCTGAACCTCCTATTCCAGATGGTTGTAATTGACGTCTCATCGAACTAAGAGATTTAAAGAATTAAAAAAGCATCTGTGTTTGCGCACAAAAATGAGCACTATAAAATCCCCAATGTGCTTGACTAATGCCTGTTGAGATTAGACGCCGTGATCAAAATTAAATCGCCAAGATATTTTATAGTTTGTATACATACTCTCGATAGAAGTAATAGGCATACATTTTGTGTATTTGTAACTACTGCCAAACAGGAAAACGGGAACGAAACGCAGAACCAGTGAAGTATTAGTTCGTTGCCGGGCAGACAGCGGGAATCTTTGACCTTGGGCTGGTATGGAGATTCAATGAAACACGAGGCTAATTTATACTGAATTGTTTACCAGTGACGAGTGGGCTACTATACCCATGCGTTGCTAGCCAGTCAGTACGTTAGTCATGAAACTGTTTATAAATGTTTACAAAAGAATTTTACTACATAATGTAGACCAAACATTGTGTTTAGAATGTATGCTGTTATCTCTGACAAAGCACTTGTGCTCAAGAACCTATTGTTGGCTTATCGCACGTGACGAGTTATTAATATTAATAGCATGGAATACTGAAAAGTATAGTAACGAATCGAATGCACAATGAGCATGAAAAATAATTTAAAAAATATTTTGCTTATCTAAAAAACGGATTCAAGAAAAAAAATAGAGAATGGAAGGTTTCTGAAAATATTTTACTGTTGCCCTATATAATTTATTTTCAGGTTGAACCTGAATATCTATCGTCAAGAATATTGTTATAAATAAAACACCAAATTCAAACAAGACATTTTCTTTATCTAAAATTTAATAGCATGAAATACTGACATGTAAAGTAACGAATGCACAATGAGCATGGAAACTAATAAAAAACAAATATTTTCCTTGTCTAAAAAACGGATTTAAGAAAAAAAATAGAGAGTGGAAGGTTTCTGAAAATATTCACTGTGGCCCTATATAATTTATTTTCGTCAAGAATATTGTTATAAATATTAAAATACCAAATTTTAATATTTATAACAATATTCTTGACGATAGAGCATAATATTTATATTCGGGTTCAACCTGAAAATTTATTCAAACAAGACATTTTCTTTTTCTAAAATATAATTTACTGCTCCCATTAATTTTTAACCTGTCAATATAACTATTTAAATAAAAGACAAGATACTTTTCAACAGTGAAATGACCTATACATCGACTCATCTCTAAGGCAAATGGTATGTAATCCTACATTATGCAAAAAACATTAACATTCCTGCGGGAAAATTCAGAAAAAAAAAATACAAATTAAAAATTAAGTACTCACAATTTAGAAACAACTACACAACCACTTCACACTAAAATATAACACACGAAAATTCGAATTATTTTCCGAATAATTCAAAAACTGACCGTCGCCCGCAAAGTCTGTTTGCAATATGATGAAAAATGTGGTATCCACTGATGTATTAATACATTTAGACTGATACCGAACGCTGTCGTGCAAATTTATTCGGACAATTACTTAATTTTGCGTACCTATGTTACGCGTGTTTGTATGTTGTATGTATGTGTATGTTGACAATGGTGTTCCGGTTTTTTTTGGTATCTGTGGTATTGTGGGGTTTAACCAACCTAACAATGTAGATACTAACAAGTGAGTACATAGATGTGATACTCGCATATATTTAAAAGTTACATATTGCGTCTTTATGCAAACAGTTAAATTATTGTTGGTTTTTTGGGAGTTCCCTTTACTAAATGGAACTTTTAGGGCCGATTTTTCAGTGGCCTTACTTAACCTCTGAATAAAAAATAGGTGTTTGACAGTTCTAATTTATAAAACATGTAAATAACTGAAATAATAACATTGAATTATAATTGTTGTATAATTAACATTGTAGTATTATATACGCCCCGCTTCGACAGGATATTTTTTTTTTTTCAAAAATGGCTTTTATGCAAACCTCGTCCAGACAATCACGTACACAACCACCAAAAAATTATCCAATTTGGCTCAGTCGTTATACGCGTAAATTACATTTTGTCGCTTCATTTTTGTTATTATGGATAAGTACAGATTTCCTTATTAAATGACTGACGTCAAAAATTATATGAGAGCTGGAAATTCAGCCCTTTGTCAAATAAAATATAGGTCATGCATTCTAAAAATAAAAGTATTTCGACAGCGAAGTGCCAATACATTCTAACTGTAAATTTTCGAGAAACGTTTTGAATTTAAAGTCGTCATTCGCATGTTTTAATAAAATCACCTAGTGTATTCTTAGTTGCAACAGCATTAAATTTAAAATGTGAAAATACCTCCTGACTAACCCAACCTGTCTATTTTATGGTATTACTTGCTTTTTAATCGAATAAATACAACACTATCACAAAATAAACAAATTTTGTATAATATTTAAATTTGAGAATTTAATTTAAATTCATAAATATAGGTAATAACTAATTATTACCTCATCAAAAATGAAACGTTTTTTTTAGTTTGCGTAATTTTTTGACTTTGTCAGATAGGTGTTATTGGCACTTCGCCGTCGCGTCGATTTGTAAAATGGAATTGAGAAGAGAGAAAAGAAAATGATGAGAGAAATATGATGGAGTTGAAGGTAAAAAGAATACTTTGCATTGTGTGTCACTAAAATAAACTTAGACCTGGCCCATTTTGAAACATCTCCTTTTTGTCTATTTTTAACCGACTTCCCAAAAAGGAGGAGGTTATCAATTCGGTTGTATGTTTTTTTTTAATTTTAATTTTTTTTTATGTTTGTTACCTCATAACTCCGACAATTATGAACCGATTTGAAAAATTTTTGTTTTATCTGAAAGGATATACTTGCTTTTTTTTTTTCTTTGCTTGCTTTTTATTTTGCTTTTCTGCGATTTTGTAGTGATGTTGTTAAACAACACCACTACAAAATCGCAGAAAAGCAAAATACGCAATTTCGATTATCAAAGAATCATCTAAATAGTCAAATTCCAGCGATTTCAATTTAAAATCCAAAGTTCGTAATCGATTTTGATACGATTTAAATGGGACTAATCTGCAAGTATATCCTTTCAGATAAAACAGGGCATCACTAAAAAGTGAAAAATAAAAAACTTTTTACAAAAAAATACAACCGACGAGTCGGTGTCAAAATACGAAGAAAGTAACAAAAACACCGACTTCCGAATTTAAAGCTATTTTTTTACTTTGTAGTGTCTTTTTTTTGAAATCGGTTGTATTTTTTTGTAAAAAGTTTTTTTGTAAGGCCGTGTTAGGGATTGAAGGGTCAATGCATATTTTAGGTTTATTTTATCTTTAGTTATTCTTATTCATTCGTAGGTGTGTCATGTGCGTCTTACCTAAACATTTATTATTTGTTTTAAACTTTCATGATCACTAACATTAGAAAAGTTTATATCGGGATTGCTACTTGTGTACTTGTACTTACCTTTTTATTTGCGCTTGCAGCAGTGCCGAAATATTGGAAACTCGCAAATAAATAGGTACATGGTAGCAATCCCGATATGAACTATTCTAAACATTTATTTTTAAAAATATTGCTTTAAAATCTCAAAAAATGGCGATGTTGTAAAATCTGTTAACGGATAACAGCAATTGTTGCAAATATAAATACAGACAATTAACCCTGAGTTAATAGTTCAAGTAATTAATAGTTTAAGTACCAATTTAGTCTATCATAGTTGTGTGGTTATTGGCAAAAGATTCGTTAATAATTAATTTTAAACACAAATTATGATTCTCTTATTCATAATATTATATTTCGTATAAGAAATATAGTTTTTGGAAAATTGCCTAATATTTAATTTTATGATAGTCATATTGAAATTATGAGCTTTATCACTACACATTATAAAACAAAGTCCTCCGCTGCGTCTGTCTGTCTGTCTGTTCACCATAAACTCTAAAACTACTGCACCGATTTTCATGCTGTTTTCACCAAGCAACGGATAGAGTGAGTGAGTGAGTGAGATAAGTTAATTGTAGATCACTAAAATCCATTAGGTATGTTGTATTTGATGAAAACAGTTTGATATAACGCTTTTTTTGTGTTTTTATATTTTTTTTGGATATTTTTAGTTTTTACAGTCTGGATTAATTTTTCTATATTTTTCAACACAACGTAATTAAAACTGCTTCTGTTCTTCAATAGCGCTAGACAACAATGGAAATCTTGAATATGTTTAACAACTCTTTCAGCTGTGTCATCAATAGCTTTGAAACATCTTTTTGTTTCTACAAATACTGCGTTTTCTTTCTACGAAGATTTTTTTTTCAATTTCACAGTCGTGAAAATAAATCTTTGCTCTTGACTGTAATTATATCACTCAATGATTTCCTTAAAAGAAAATAAATATTCCTTGTAGCATAAATAAAACAATTTTTTTTTTTCACTTTTGATCGTCACGCGTTTGGCCACTATCTCACCTGATGGTAAGCGATGATGCGGTCTAAGATAGAGCACGCTTGTTTAGAAGTAACCTATTCACTCTTGACTTAAAGACTCCCACATAGGCAGCCAGATATTTGTTCTTTCGATGGAACATCTCTCTTTACGAAATCACTAAATCTTTATTTTTGTAAGTTTCCTACAATTGCTTTTGGTCTGCTAATCAACTTAGTCATCAAACATTGAAAAGATGTCTATTTCTTTGATAAATACCACATTATGTTCATATGTTGACTGAACTTGTTAAAAGCCGCTTTGGAAATTAATTTGCCAACGGTGTAAAACAAACGTGTAATCGTCAAGTTCTCGCAGTTCTATTTCTTTTAATATTCTTACGCAGTTAAGTTGATTGTTAGTGAAAGCGCAACTTTTGTCATTCGGGAGTGTATTATATCCTGGGAAATCGCTAGAATACCTACCAGAACTGTTCTAAACTGTGTTAAAAGTAAGTGGCCCCCCAAAAGTCACCAGCATATTCAAAATATATTTATTTACGTAACGCATCCGTGTTTTGGTCACAGAAGTGCATATGTACGAGTATTTTTTTTTTTTTGGGACAAGCCTGCCACACATTCCCAACCACTGAAACTCCTGAAAGCCAGGGTCAACAGTGGCGACCACCAGAAAAACGTCGAGCTAATTAAGCCCGACGAGTCCCGGAGAAACGATTCAACTGTCTTGGATCCCGCATCGAAATTAATCAGAAAGTGCAGCGGAGGAGTAGGAAAAAATAGATATGTACGAGTATACCGAATTTCAACAGAACTGGTCCTGTAGATCCGAAGAAAACTGGCTGTGACAGACGGCTAAACAGACAGACACCTGAGTGATCCTATAAGGGCGGAACCCTTGTGTGTGTCTTTTTCACGGATGTTCAGAACCCTAAAAATTATCACTACAAAGTATTGCCGTCTCTTTCTTACACGTGATTGATAAAAAAGGTAATGACATTTTGTATCTTTTCAAAATATCTCAGACTTTTACTTTAATAAAATAGAACCCTACCTAAGGTTTTTCATCCTGAGAGTAAATAATTTGCTTGAAAAAAGTATCGTCCAAAACACCAAAATATGTTGAAATTCCTGTTTAGACCGGATCGGACGAAATTCAGCTGCTGAATTGCCTACTAAGCCCGTTTTTTTTATATTATATCAATGAGGTATTACCGGTGGGTTTCTCATTCAGTAATCTTATGTTTAGTTACAATCTTGCCAAAACATTTGATGCCAATTTTTTACAGGTTTTCAGTTTGGCAAATACTCAACTATAAATGCTTGATTTAAAATATTCTTTTACTATCTTATTTCATTGTTTTTTAATCTATACTAATATTTCAAAGAGGTAACATTTGTTAGTAAGTTTGTATGTAGGGGGTAATCTCAGGAACTACTGGTCCGATTTGAAAAATTCTTTCAGTGTTAGAGCCCATTTATCGAGGAAGGCTATAGGCTACATATCATCACGCTAAGACTAAAAGGAGGCGAGCATTAATGGAAAATGTGACGCAGACGAAGTAGCGTGGGTCAGCTAGTAAATAAATAAAATACCGATGGTTTAATGGAGCGAGAGGAATGCTAGCTTACAAGTAGCAAATGATTTAGTATATAGGTTGTACCGGTTGTACGTGCTACCCAAGTTTTATTATTCTCTTAGTAATACTTTGCATAATTTGTATAAATGCAATTTCTTCTTACGCAACAGACAGATGTGTTGTTGAGGAGTTTGTTGGCCACTTCTTCTTCCCAGCTATAACACTAGGAAGTGGTGACGGGCGGGCGTTTTTGGGAGACTGTCTATTTGTAAACGTTGACGTTAAAAAAGTGCTGGCACTCAGCCTAATTTGAATAAATGACTTTTGACTTTGACTTTTTTAAAACGTACACTCTGAAATTACTGATACTGACACAGTAGGGTATTTTGCAAAAAAAAAATCTTGTTATACGCGTGACGTCACTAATATGGCTTGTCGACTGAAAAAATCTAATTAGTCCGTCACGCGTCAGTTAGATTTTCAAAAAATATTTACCTCGTTTTTTTTTATTCTTTTGATACGTAAACCGAAATTGACGAAGATGGCGTCACTCATGACGTCACGTTTCAACTGTAAGTATTTTGTTATGATCACATACGTGAAAAAAGCAAAAAATATATCAAATATATTTTGCAAATCTATCTGACGGACTTATTAGATTTTTTTCAGTAAAATATTCCTTTATTGATAGGAAACTACACTATCGCCAAGTATATTTGGCTACTTTTATTATCCCATTAAATTACAAGGTTACCTACTATGGGAACCCAGGTACTCTCTGTGAGATAGTTGGTAATACCAAAGCGTTGCTGGCCATCCTTGGGGAGCTGGGGTGGATCGAATGACACATTTTGTCTCACCATTTTTATGAATGGGAAAACATCAAAGCCCCGCTCCGCTCCGCTTCGCTTCGCTTCGTCCGTTCCGCTTTGGGCGAAGCAGAAGGGAGTGTCAGACTTTTACTGACTAAAGCCCCTCCGTGTTCCTCTTAGTGCCCTTTGCGTTTCAGGGCCGCGTTGACTCTTTCGAACAAATTCCGCAACCCCAGCGCAGGCACCGGCCCCAGCTGGCCCCGTCTACTATGCTGAAAACTCTTTGAGGCGAGCGTGGAACACTTGAACGCGCGCCGTCAACCGTCGACCCGGGCCAGGGCTCTGATTGGACAGCGAGCCACCGAATGCTCGCCGTCCGCAGGCCCGACAGTTGTCCCACCTGCACGCAAAATACGCGCTTAGTCGTAGTTGCGGAAACCAGCCCGATTTACATATAACTATACATACATTACTATGGGTTTTTTTTTTTTTTTAGTGATGGGAGATCATCCAGTGACTCCTCCCGCTCTGGGTGTAGCGGGAGGGAGTGTCAGACTTCTACTGACTAAAACCCATCCATGTTCCTTCATTGCCCTTTGTGTTCCGGAGCCACGGTGTCTCTTGCGAATATTCCCGCTACTCCGTCAGGCGTCGGCCCTTCCGGGCCCCTCTGTGTTGCTGACTCTCTTTGAGGCTCGCGTGAAACACTAACGCGCCGTCGACACGGCCTGTCTTCACTAGTCGGATGGACGGCGAGCCACCCATAGCTCACCGTCCACAGGCCCGCGCCTACGGTGGCCGGAGATCACCAGGTGGCCCCCGACGCCCGCGGCGTCTACCACGGCGGCCGGGACGAGAGGGTCTCCTGTCCCTCATCCGCTACCTCCTTCGCTAGCATGACTGCTTCGCAGAAGGAGGCGACGGCGTCCCATTCCGTCTCGCTCCGGACCATGGCTTCGACCAGGGCCGGACGCGAGAGGTCGCCGCCGATCGCCGCTTCGAGAACACGGCCCATACCTACTTGACGTAAAAATAACTCAATAAAACGACGCGCCTCCATCTTAATTTTCTATTTAAAAACTTTCGGAATCATGTCGTCTGCTCCCGCACAAAATGGCGATGACACTAGAAGAGTTATAAATAAACAGTAATTTTACTATTCAATATTTATTTACGTAACCAACGCTCCATACACATACCTACATTATCGTTACAATGTCTAGGTAAAACAGTCAAAAGAGGGGCTCATCTATACTAATATTATAAAGCTGAAGAGTTTGATTATTTGTTTGTTTGCTTGCTTGAATGCGCTAATCTCAGGTATTCGCTGGTCCGATTTGAAAACCGGACTTAATGCAACCAGACGTTATCTGTCAGTCACTGTTTGAGTTAAAATAAAAAAAACCGGCCAAGTGCGAGTTGGACTCTTGCACCGAGGGTTCCGTACAAACCTGTAGGTATTTATAAGCAAAAGTTGCGATTTACGATTTATGACGTATTAAAAAAAACTACTTACATCTCGTTCAAACCAATTTTCGCTGGTAGTTGACATGGTAATATACATCATATATGTTTTTTAGTTTTATCATTCTCTTGTTTTAGAAGTTACAGGGGGGGATACAGTTTACCACTTTGGAAGTGTCTCTCGCGCAAACTATTCAGTTTAGAAAAAAAAATGATACTAGAAACATCAACATCATTTTTGAAGACCTATCCATAGATACCCCACACGGGTTTGATGAATTTTTTTTTTTAGTTTCAGTTCTAAGTATGGGGACCCCCAAATATTTTTTTTTCTATTTTTGTGTGAAAATCTTTATGCGGTTCACGGAATAAATCTACTTACCAAATTTCAACAGCATAGTTCTTATAGTTTCGGAGAAAAGTGGCTGTGACATACGGAAGGACAGACAGACAGACAGTTCCGTTTTTGCCATTTGGCTAAGGAACCCTAAAAAGTACATATCTGTTTTAAATCTGAAATATTTTACCCACATGCATTTATTAATGCATTAGACCAGTAATAATTAGAGATGGGCCGAATGTGGTTTGAACCGAATCCGAACTTCGGCCGAACATTCGGGTAAAAGAATGTGAACCGAATTTCGGCCCATCCCTAGTAATAATGCATTGCACTAGTCTTGCCAAGGAGTACCGTGTTACCCGGTTAATGGGTTGTGGAGTTCTGGTAGGCAGCGGCTCCACGTAAAAGACTGTCATTCAGCTGAATCCGGTTTGTCTAGAACTCGACTTCAATATAGCTGTTAAAAGGCTATTCGGGAATTCCTCTCTTAGTGCTTCATAACAGAGTCTAGGGAAGCTACATGTCAAATTTCAGCTTTCTATGACCAGTAGTTAGTTTCGGCTGTGTGTACGTCAGTCAATCAGTAACGGATTTTTTTTTATAAATTGACTAGCTGACCCGGCGAACTTCGTTCCGCCTAACAGTCGATTCTTAATTTTTTTTTTATGAATAAACGTAGCCTAAGTTACTCCTTATAACATCAGCTACCTGCCAATAAAAGTCCCGTATAATCGGTCCAGCCATTTCAGAGATTAGCCGGAATAAACAGACAGACAGACAAAAATTGTAAAAAAAATATATTTTGGTGTATGTACCGTATAAATATTCAAATACAATATAACAAACAGACACTCCAATTTTATTTATATGTATGTATGTATAGATGTATAGATTGCATTCCATGACAAGTGCAACATTTTATATGGACGGTTAAATGAACCGGCTCTTGGTTAAATGAAAGGGATCGACTCCTTCATATCGCACGATAGCAGTTTAGCTTTGGGTGGCCTTTGACATTGCCACTTCCAGGGCAACGTTGGTTGTGGCACAAAGGTCTCTTTGGCTTGGCTGCATGTTTTGGAGGATAAAAGGTGAGATGGATTCCACACACTGTCTAGAAAACAAAAAATATGGGATAAGTCCAAATTAAAAAAAAGCCTAGAGTGCTCATTTAAATGCTTACACACCTGCTTTAAGGAATTTGGTAAGCAAAACTAAGCCTCACGGTCCCTCAAAAAAAAAAAAATGCTAAAAAAAATATAGTAAAAATAATTCATTGCATTGCACTTGAATGTATTAAACGGCATTGAACCATTTCATCCCATGCTATATTTTTCAGGCTTTCTAATCTAATATACAAAAATCTCGTGTCACAGTGTTTGTTATCAAACTGCCGAACTGACACGTTTGCCGAGTCAGCTAGCTAGCTACTCTACCGTTATAAGTAACCGTAAGTCAGTAGGCTGACTGAGTGACTGACTGACAGACAAAGCATAGCCGAAACTACTAGTCAAAGAAAGCTGAAACTGGGCACGTAGGTTCTTTTTCTCCCCAAGGAACACACAAGTCAAATTTCAGCTTCCTGTCAAGGGAGCACTAAAAGAGGATTTCTCAAATTTCACGAAATTTTTCGTACGTAAACTGTGGAGAATTTTTAATTGCACCTCTATTTAAAATTCAAGCAAAACTAAATCTCCCAACTAATTACCCATTGTATAAAAAATTTTACTGATTTGCACACTAAACTACGAAGACACTAAATAATGAGGGTCAGGGGCACCCCAAGGTTCGGTTAGTTAGGTTCCTTTAAACTCTGCAGACAGAAATGCCCCCACAGCCGGCCAGCGGGGCTCTGTCGACCTGCTGACGGAAACGCTAACCCTAGACGGTCGACGTCACTGGGAGTTAGATAATTTTTAGTTAACAGATACTCATTCAGTAAAAGAGTTAATAATAATTAAGCTTTATAGATCAAACAGTATAATAGATTTGATTTATTTGATGAGCAAATTAAGTGTGCAATTCAGTATTTTTGGTGGTAACTTCGAATATTTGAATAGAAAAAATTTCAATTTACAGTTGTAGGATTAAATACTAACCGTAAACTATCTACAGTCTGAGTTATTGTATTCAAATGAACAACACAATTTAACACAAACTAATCTGGCGAAACATTATACAGTGCCAAGCGGATGAGGTTGCGTGTTACATCATCATAACATTTTGTAAAAGTAACAGAACTATTTTAGATTAGTTCTTTTGTTACGCACATTCACTGATGCCTCACCAACCAGGTCCGGGTCAGTGTGAGAGTCAAAATCCGTTTACAACATGTTGAAGGCTTGGACTGTCCGCATCTCTGTCATGATATGTGCAAAATTGTATTCAAGTTCTTGCCAAATGTATTGCGAGCAATCTTTTTCCTGTACCTAGATTAGGAGCCTGAGTTACAAATAAAAACCATGATCAATAATAACTTTGACATGCACACGTAACAGCAGTGCGATTCTGTAAACATGTCGAAGTGAACACTTAGGTGAAGTGAACGACAAGTGAGCTGTCAAACCATACAAACAAGATGGGATGACAGCTCACTTGTCGTTCACTCCACCTAAGTGATCACGGTAAGATGTCGACAGAATCGACCAGCTGTACTGTAACCCCAGTTGGGTTACAGTACAGCTGGTCGATTCTGTAAATAAACTGATCTTGACTAAGGGTTGAAATACTGTGGATATTTCTAGTGATATTATTGAATCATCAAAAAAAAAAACCAGGCAAGTGTGAGCCGGACTCGCTCACCGAGGGTTCCGTACGTAGTGCATATTACTTAAAAAAGACTAGGTAGTTTATTTTTGATGACTTAATTACAAATGTATAGTTTTCAGATTATTTCCTATACTAGCTGACCCGCGCAACTTCGTCTGCGTCACATTTTCCATTACTGCTCCTCTCCTATTTGTCTTAGCGTGATGATATATAGCCTTTAACCTTCCTCGATAAATGGGCTATCTAACACTGAAAGATCTTTTCAAATCGGACCAGTAGTTCCTGAGATTAGCCCCTACATACAAACTTACAAACAAATGTTACCTCTTTGAAATATTAGTATAGATTAAAAAACAATGAAATAAGATAGTAAAAGAATATTTTAAATCAAGCATTTATAGTTGAGTATTTGCCAAACTGAAAACCTGTAAAAAAAATGGCATCAAATGTTTTGGCAAGATTGTAACTAAACATAAGATTACTGAATGAGAAACCCACCCGTAATACCTCATTGATATAATATAAAAAAAAACGGGCTTAGTAGGCAATTCAGCAGCTGAATTTCGTCCGATCCGGTCTCTTTTGGGGGCCGAGTCACCCGCGTCCGTAGGAGAATACCCTTCAACGAATCCCTACACGTGGTCCCCGGGTGGTGCTAAACAGGTAACACTAACCGCCTCCGTGGTCTAGTGGTTATACCACCTGATTCAGACCCGGAGGTCCCGGGTTCGATTCCCAGCGGGGGCAAATTTTTTGTTCGGTTTGGTTGGTGGTAGGACTTGTTATAAGTCCGCCTGGCAAGCTACCACCATCATGTCTAAGTCTGTCGCCATAACAACAATGTTAACAGCATTGTTGTGTTCCGGCAGTGAGAGGTATGATAGCCAGTTCCTCTGTGTAAGAGGATTCCGGGTGAAACTCGCTTCCATCTTCGGCCTAATCATCACTTTCCATCAGGTGAGATTTGGGTCAAGAGTTTCCCCGTTTTGAATAAAAAAAAAAAAAAAACAGGAATTTCAACTTATTTTTTTATTTTTTGGGTGGTGTTTTGGACGATACTTTTTTCAAGCAATTTTTTTACTCTCAGGATGAAAACCTTAGGTAGGGTTCTATTTCATTAAAGTAAAAGTCTGAGATATTTTGGAAAGATAAAGTTTACAGCAAAAGTTCATTAGTACCCTTTTTATCAATCACGTGTAAGAAAGAGACGGCAATACTTTGTAATGATCTTTTTTAGAGCTCTGAACATCCGTGAAAAACGGAACCCTTATAGGATCACTCGGGTGTCTGTCTGTTGGTCTGTCAACCAAACAAACAAACAAACTCTTCTGCTTTATAATATTATAGTATAGATTTGCAATAAAAGTCCTATACAAGTAGTATACAGGGTGAATTTTTAAAGTGTGCCTTCAGGGCCAAATCCAAAACTATGAGATATTTTAATGAAAAGTAAAACTGCATCATTGGTTTTTTGAAAAATCGTGGTTCCTACCCGAGAATCGAACCGGATGATTCTGAAAAAAAAAAAAAACATTCTGTATTATAGCCATTCGAAAATGTAGCTAAATTAGGATTTTGTGTTCATCGAAACAGAAGACGATATAAACTATTCAACCACAAAAGAATTCTAACAAAAATCTTTACCAAACACGATGATAGGGACCCAAAAAAATGGGATGTTGTATAGTAGTGTAAATACAAATTTGCAACAATGCATGAGGTAAATTTTATTTGTCATGTCTTGCAATAAAAATGGTTCATAATTCATGTTTTGATCCAATAATGAGAGTTGTATGACCTGCTTAGTGCTTAGTCAGCATTGTTTGTTTTACGTTGAACCTGAAAAGATATGACCTCAAGTTTTAATGAAGGCGGTGAATGACATGAAGGGTTACCAATGGAAAATGGAACATAAAAAAATAAAAAAAAAAACATACAACCGAATTGATAACCTCCTCCTTTTTGGGAAGTCCCGCAATCCCGATATGAACTATTCTAATGTTAGTGACCATGAAAGTTTAAAACAATATACTATATCTCCCGCTAATCTTCCGCTGTACGTCTGTCCGTCCGTAATTTATATTAGAGATATTTTTTTAGATTTCTTTTTATGTAACCAAAAACAAAGACGGTACAGTGACTTGAAAACGCGTGTCGTGACGGCGCTGGTGAATTTGTACCACCGCAGTGACGTCATGCATGTTTTCAATGCACTGTACCGTTTATTTTTTTTATAAGTAAATAGAAAACATTAAAAAAGAATACAACCGACGTCCAAATAATAAAAATACAGTACATAGCCACAAAGTAAAAATAACTTTAATTTCGGAAGTTAGTGTTTTGTTGGTTTCTTCGAATTTTGACAGCGACTTTTCACTTTTTAGCCACACCTAACAACACAACCGCAATCAGTTGCCATAAATATATAAAAAAAAACACAACTGCAAAATTGCAGGTAAGCAAAATACGCAATTTCAATTAATTGACCTTATTGATTAAAAAACCATCATTCAAGTAAACTAATTCCAGCAGTTTTGATTTAAAATCCAAATTTCCTTACCGATTTTGATGAAATTTAAATGGGACCAATCTAGAAGATAATTATCAAAATGATGATTTTTTCCATTCATTCAAGATTTTTTCGAATAGGTTCATAAATGACGGAGTTATGAAGTAACAGGCATAAAAAATACAACCAATTTTGGGAAGTCTGTTAAAAAATAAAAAAAGGTGTTTTTTTTTTTTTAAATCCATCTGACGGACTAATTTTTCAGTGAAACATCCTCTATTCTCATTCCTTTTTTTTAATGAACTGACAGCTCATTTACATGTTCACTTCACTTAATCTCACACGGTGAGATACTCGTAGAATTGCACTGCAGTTGACATTGCCCCGGCACCAAACTAATTAAAATTGGGTTTTCAGCCTCTGCGGTTATTCCAAGCAATCTGGTTTGTACTAAGTATTTAATTAATTGAGAGCTTATGCAGGGTTAATCCAAGTGTGATAATTTATTTTTAATTAAAAGGATAATAATAATTTCGTTAATAAATACTGAGACGAACGGATGAAAGGTGTGCCTTCCAACAGTACTTATACATCCAATGCGATTTAAATAAGAATAGGAACGTCATTGACCTCTATTTGTCAAATGTCTAATGAAAAGTACGGTTTGCAAAGAAAACTTATTTGCGTGTCAATAACGGTTTATTTTATTTTGTTTAAATAAGTCTTAAATCGTTTAATAGTAGTAAATTTGCTATGTTTAATTATTTAAAGTCATTATTAGTTATTTTAAACCATACCATAACACTTATTTCACTAAATATTTGTTAATAATACTTCATTTGAAAAAATAATTTTGCTTTGCTCACCCTACCAAACTGGTTTGGTTGGAATTGACAGCTATTTATTTGAATCGTATTGTACCATACCTTACGATAGATGTATAACTAGCTGACCCGCACAACATCGTCTGCGTCACATTTTCCTTTAATACTCCGCTCCTATTTGTCGTAGCGTGATGATATAAAACATATAGCCTTCCTCGATAAATGGGCTATCTAACACTGAAAGAATTTTTCAAATCGGATCAGTAGTTCCTGAGATTAGCGCGTTTAAACAAACAAACAAAAAAACTCTTCTGCTTTATAATATTAAGTGTAGATTATAAATTGCCGCCAACTGTCGTCTTAATTGACATCGAGCCAATAAGTCTAACGCAAAAATTCATGAACGGGCTGGCAGATAGGCCATTTTTGTATCAAGTCATTGGCCTTGCTGTTCAATTAAATACCGTGATTTCACTTAGGCCGCTGATTAACTGGCTGGCTGGCTGGATTATTTTGCTGGTTGACTGGTAGAGAATGCCTTGTTGCATTACGTCCACCCATGCACTATTATGCATAAAACCTAAATAAATAAATAATTATACGGCGTAGTTCAATGAAGGCTTGGCTACCAATAAAACGGCTGATTAAGCTAGTTGGCTGCGACATAATTTAACTTCTCATCATCTGCCTAGCCTTTTCCCAAGTATATTGGGGTCGGCTTCCAGTCAAACCGGATTCAGCTGAATATCAGTATTTTACGTGGAGCGGCTGCCTACCAGACCTCCATAATCCATTAACTACACTACACTAACACTACTCTGTCACTTCCCACCACTCTTTCATGTGTTCTGTAAGTACCTGTTTTCTTATGTATACATTTTGTTACTTGCATTTTAATTCTGATGTAACCTATTTCTGTATATATCACTAATGGAAATTGTATTACCTTTTTTTGTCTCTTATTGTTATTACCTACTTCAATTGAGAACTGATTTGTATAGTTTTGATTTTGTAATTAATTTTGATTTTGATTTTATTTTATTATTGGTTTTTCTTTTAATATTATTTTGTTTTTCAATTTTGTTGTTTTTTTTTTCATTTTAATTTGACCTTGATTGTATTTGAATTTAATTTTAGTTTATAAATTAGTTTTCACTCGAAATTTTTGTTTTCCTTTTTTTCTGATTATAATTTTTTTACTATTACGTTTGACTTGTTTAAAAAGTAGGTAACATTGTGCTGTTCACGTGAAATCTAAATGCCTATTCACACTTCCTGGGCCACCAAGATACAGGCTGTGCCTAGTTTGGGGCCCATGACCACATCCGATGTTTTCACTTCACATTTTAGTATAATATTCTTTACTGTATAAATTGTAAAAGTGTGTGTACCAATAAATAAATAAACTGGGTAACACGGTAGGTACTTCTCGGCAAGACTGGGGTCAGATTTACTGGCTTCTGACAATCCGTAACGACTGCCAAAGATCCTACAAATGACAGCCGGTACTAACGGCTTAACGTGCTTTCCGAGGCACGGAGGAAACTCGATATGTAAAGATGGTCACCCATCCACAGACCAACCTTGGCAAGCGTTGCTTAACCTTGAAGATCGACCAGTGTGGCTGTTGTTATTTAGCCACGAGCTCTTCATTTAGCTACGTTTCATTTTTATTTACTTATACACTGTAGTACTTTATTGTAAATATTAGGTCAGCAAGATGTGTCAGTCTCTCATATTAAAACGAGATCGATAAGGTACTCCAAATGCTGTTATTTATAGCACTAAAAATTGTTTAGATAAGCACCTGCGACATAACACTGAGTCACTACGATTTTTGGTATATTACATCAAAACTTCGATGACACCAACAAAAGTCACCAACTCCTAAGAACTACCTACTGAACGGAAACGAAAATTGGCAACAGAATCATCTCAGTCGTTTCTGAGAAATTTGTGAAAATAAATAAACGAGAGCAAACTATGACGCACATGGGTTATCCACGCATGCTACTACCTACTACAGAAAAAAATCTTGATATAGAATTATCATTATTAAAGCAGGATTTTTTTTTGCATCTCTGCGAGTGACGTCATTGTGTGAAGGACTGGAGAGGACGGTGTGCCCAATAGATGGCGGTGTTGGTAATGAACAATGCTCAGAAAGTCTACCTCTGTTCGAAGGCATACTATTCTATTAATGAGTATTTAGACGATAAGAATAGTTGGATGTCGCTGTGTTGAATGCATGAAAAATTATTTCTATTATTATTTCTTTGTGTTTAAGAGGGCGCATTCCGTCCACTAGCGCCGCCAATTCTTTTTTATTAATCGTGGTAAATTTAAGACACGTAGATAAAAAAACGCTCTGCAGTGTTTTAAAGAAATGTGTTTATTATTTTTTGAGGCTAGATTTGTATTTTTAATTCTTTATTGTACACCAAAACAGCTTATATAATATACAGTGATGACAAGTTCATGTACAAAGGCGACCTTAAATACAATACGGTGCACCGTGAGTGTGCACTATGATAAATGTAACATTCAAAAACTCATAACATTCTATTAAGCATCATAATACCATTTCTACCATGTTTTTTTGCAGATAAATTATTTTTTTCTTATATTATTTATTTCAACAATCCTATTTATTTTTGAAATATTTATATAATTACATCAAAACTTCAATATTTTTAGAGAGTATGTCTAGTGAGTGTGTAAGTGTATGGCAGATATAGCTACACTACACAATACCTAAACCCTAATAGGTATACAGTTGAAATTTTCAAAGAGTATTTTATAATAAAAATAAAAATACGATGGTACGGAATGCGCGAGTCCGACCCGCATTTGGCTGGATTTTTGTTTAAGTTAACTTTGAAGTTTGATTATTTGACAGCTTTAAAGGGCAGTCTGTCAGTAGACCTGAGTGTGAGTATGTGGCTACCTCCATGCGTTCGCGAGTTTAAGGTTCTTGACAGACATATAGATGGACGAACAACAAAGTGATCCTATAAAGTATAACTCAAAAGGGAAAAATGGAACCCTAAAAATTAATTTCCAAATGGAAATCATATTAATATTGCAATAATTTTAAGTATTAAAATAAGTCCAGACAGCTTGCTGAATGAAGCTTTGTAAATTAATAGTTAGGAAAATATTCAAGTTCATTGGTTTCTTATTCCTTTTACCAAAAAGTATTTAGGTAGAAAGAACTATACCCAGTGTTGCCTGTTGCATTCATTTGCATAATGACTAGTGGTTATGCGCAGAATAGGTACTTATTCTAAATACCTGCAACACACCTGAAATGTCACACTTGATTTTAACTTTTTTTAACATTCTCAACTCTTGTTAGAAATTGGTACAGGCAGCAACAAAAGCTGAAAGATTTTTTTTTTTGATGAAACCAAAAATTCTGAAGTATCTATTGATAATTAATCATCAAATAAATTATAAGCCATTAACTGTACATTATAATATGGGTTCAGTATTATAAATATTTTAGGGTTCCACACGTCTATACGAAAAAAAAACGGAACCCTTGTAGGATCAATTGTGTCTGTCCATCTGTCACAGCCACTTTGCTGCAAATTAACTGGACTATATAGATGAATAAAGATACCTAATATTTTAAAATTGAATTGAATTGGAAACTGTAACAACGAATGGAAAATCGATGTATCAAAAGTACATAACTATATTAACCAATCAATAGATTGCGGAACTGTTTTTTTTTTGTATATGATTAACATGACATAAATAATTTGACCTTTATTTCTTTAACCAGTTAATGCTATTGTTTTTCGGTGATAATGATATCATAATTAAATACACAATAAGCTAAAAGTACCTTAAGAAAATATGTTAACGAGTCGGCAAAAGGTCAACACCCCAGTTTTGGTGACCTCCCTGCACTTAAATATTGAATGGTTAATTGTTTATTTTTATATAGATCTCATGGATATCTTAGGTGTTATTTTTGGGGTTCTATATCTAAAAGGGATACGCCAACGGAACCCTATTACCGTGCTGTATTTCATGAAATTATATTTTTTACGGAGTGTGGATTTCTGGTATCACTGTAATAAAAAATAATGTAAATTACGGTGACCACAACCAAAACGTAACTACTCGTATTAAATAGCGCTATAAAGTACGGAACCCATAACATTGCTGCATGACTTCTTAACATAATAATATGATAAAACTTTTATTGGTCTTAGAAATAGCAGTCAAACATTGATAAACTTTATATAAAATAGCGAATAAAATACACACTGTTATGGAACATAAAAATCGACAGAAATAAACGTAATGTCTTGATAAAGTTTGTTCAAAATGGTTTAATGCGATTCATTTCAAATAATTGAATGTCCATAAAGATTTATCGTAATAGTTGCCACAGCAATAATAATATCTTTCTGACCTTATTAACCGAGTTGCTAAGAGAGAATTTTAGGAACTCAATTAATTTTTTTTAGGAGTAATTCTATTTAGGAGTGCTTCAATTGTTTTAAAAAATATTGTATGTGTTTATCCAGGTCAGGCATTTTCCTTTTTTTTTTCAAAATGGCTGTACACGGTGTGTAACATGTTGCAAACACGAAGTTAGCAGACGCGGAGCGGCAGCGGCGGCGGCGACGATGGCGTTCAAGTGACTAGCGGGCGTCAAGCAGTGCCCGCGGTCTGCATTGAAATGCAAGTGCATTTAAATTTTTGCTTTTTAACGACTGATGTTTCAAAATGCTTTTCAAAATTTGTATCAAAGAGATGTTTTCGTCGCTGTTTAGACATTTCGTTCGCAAAAAAGACAGTTATTTCTCATAACACAACACTACACCGCTCTTAGCGCCGCGCGGTCTGCCCGCTAGCTTCGTGACCGGGTCTGCGCTGACGCGCCGCTGCCCGCACCTCTGCCTGCGCCGCTACCCGCACCGTTGCTCGTGCCCTTTGACTTCATATCCGCAGCCTGAAGGCGCCCTCCGTCGATGTGACGACGCATTCTGGTTTGCCAAACCAATGATCGCATCGATCATATATTTGCGCGAAGATCGCATTCTTTTTTAATGCTGGTTTAATAAAATGTTCATAAACTATTTTCCTAAGATTAGTCTTCCCAGAAACGTCTTTTTCACGAAGACAACAACCGGCGGAGAATTTTGGCGTATTATCCTGCCCCATTTCGTCTGCATCACTCTTTTTATTAATATTCTGTTCCTGTTGGTCGTAGCGTGATGTAATAATTATAAAATTAACCAATATTTCCATAATGTAGTTAAAATAATTTTTCAATTCGAATCAGTCGTTCCTGAGATTAGCGCGTTCAACCAACCAAACAAACAAACTCTTCAGCTTTATAATATTAGTATAAATTAATATGATACAACTACTTAGAGCTTTGATTATTGAAATTAAAACAAATTACTTACAATAGAACACAAATTGACCGAGGTTCGGTCTTAGGGCAGGGTCGTTGGCCTGAGCCTCGTACTTCGCCCGAAATTCGGTGCAATCGTTATTGTGTCGAACTGTACCTCGACCTTCAATCTATTTGTAATAATTGTGTATTTGACTACTATAAAAAATATTTTGAATGAAAACTTGGATTTATTAATTGATACACGTCATTAAATCAGTACGATTGGTGAAAATAATAATAAAATTAGTGGAAATACAGAGAAGTTATACGCGTTTGAAGTTATAGAATAGAATATAATAATTTTATTTCAGACCGGAGTCCATAGGGTTAGTAACAATTTTTACTTAAATTCTATTGTTAGTAGGCAACAGACACATAAAATATACAATTTAATTTCGGTGTGGAGCCGCATCCACCTCCGCAACATCGGGGAATCCCACCGATCTGCGAATACACTGAAAATACTGTTGGTGCTGCTGCGAAAACGAGACATCCTTTTTCTAATTATCGCGGGAAAACCATCAATATTATTATCTGAAAACATCCCTGACGCACTACACCGCCACGGCAGCCGCAGCAGCACTCTCAGTGCATTAATTTATTATATTGAACGCGTAGGTCACTGTGTGTGTGCTGAGTGAAGTTGACCCATAGGCTGCACGTGTAGAAAGACTGACAGTAAGCTTTGTAAAGCGTCACTTTAACTGGCTTCGTACAACGTGCAAACCTACGGGCCAACATGTTACATTACAACGGACAGCCAGCGACCTACTCTCCCTTTCGTTATGCTTTTATCCTTGTCACATCATCAAATGACGTCTTCTGCTCTGGGCGGAGCTGAAAGGAGTGTAAGACTCTTACTGACTAAAACCCATCTATGTTCCTCCAAATGCCCTTACCCTTCCAGGGCCACGGAGACATTTTCGAACAAATTCCAGCAAAATTAAATGTCTATTTATCTAAGCCAATACTCACGAACAGTCATCACTTTTTTTTATTTGTGATGGGTTTGCTCTTGACTCTACACTTGGGAGATATGACGGAAACAAAGTCTACGATGGAGCGAGCTGACCCAGAAGGAGCCTAAAGTGCGATTCTGTAAACATGTCAAACTTAAGCAAAGTGAACTACAAGTGAGCTGTCAAACCATACAAACAAGATGGAATGACAGCTCACTTGTCGCTCACTTCGCCTGAGTGTACACAGTGAGATGTCGACAGAATTTCAATCTAACTTTTAAGGGATTAGGATTGTAAGCTTTCGGAAACACAGACGCAGGCAGAGAGTTCCACTCCTTTGCTGTCCGCATTATAAAAGACGTTTGAAAACGCTTAGTGCGTGTTGGTGGAATAGCAACAAGGTAGTGATGGTAAGTTGCAGTGCGTCTGGATGTACTATGCTAGAAGGGGGCCGATGGGATGACGTCGTCACTACATACATTTCCCAAAAAAAATTCAGGCAGGATTCTTCCTATGTCATAATTATAATATACAAACCATCAGAAGGAAGGGCACCATTAAATCACCCCTTCATCATACCATAACTGCCAAGCCTTTTCCCAACTCTTTTGGGGTCGGCTTCCACTCAAACCGGATTCGGTTGAATACCACCAGTATTTTACGTGGAGCTGCTCTTCACAACCTTAAGTTTAATTCTGTAATTCGTATGTCTAATACATTATATTTTTTATTCAGGACAACTTAAAAAAAATGCTCATCGAACTCTTGCGCACAATAAATAATAATATGCTCGCGATCCTATATGCCTACGTCATAACTTCCAAAAGTCTTGTGATACGCGGTAACGCCACGTCTTGGGTCGTTAAGAACGTGTTTTCTCCTCACGGCAATACTCGCAAGTTCATTCATAAAAATTAATGAACTGATTTTAATAAAACTTGATGCAACATGCTAAACCAGCTGATCCGCGCAACTTTACCTGCATCACATGTGGTCGTAGCGAGCTTTTTAACCTTCCTCGATAAATGGGCTATGCAACACTAAAATATTTTTCAATTCAAAAGTGTAGTTCCTGAGATTAGCGCGTTAAACCAACCAAACATCACAAACTCTTCAGCTTTATAATATGGGTATATTTTTTATTGACGACTTTCTCATATATCTTTGATGTACCTGTAATCAATATTTAATAAGAATGATCAATTCACGTAATTGCCGTATCAAAAGCTGTTGTCGAATTGTTTATTCATTATGCACCTACTTTGTTTCCTGTTTCCATAAAAATGACTTCTAAATATTCATACCTACTGTGCATTTTTCCTATTACATTTAAATTGTATTAATATGTAATCCATTTTTTATTTCTCTTTGAATAAATCTTCATAAAGTTTTTATTAAAGTTCTTGCGTAAATTTAAACATGTTATTTTAAATTACGTAAATCGAAACAATAAATTGGACGTTGATGACCATCATGATCATATACAAAGAATTGAGAAATATTGATGTTATTCGTTTTTATTTTATTTCTTTTGTGATTTTAGTGGCTGGTCTTTGACATACAACGTATAGTCAAAAGCCAGACAAACCTGATACTAGTCTTGCCTAGGGGTTGCCACTGTTATTGGGTTGTCAACTTGTTAGATAGGTAGTCACTGTATGTAAAATACTGGTACTCGGCTTTATCCGGTTTGTCAATCCCAATACAGGGTATTCCAGAAGACATGATCATATTTAACACTGTAATTTTGTATAGATCTGCTATACGGCTATAAACAAAATATGCAGCGGCCAGCAAACGAGGCATTGACGGACGAACGTGTAAATATGGGCCGAGGCACATACGTAAGTCCATCAAGGCTTGTTAGTACTTTTCTCAAATAATGCGTGGAAATTAAGATAAAATTAGTTATCAAAATCAATGACGAACTACCAACATATTTCCACGTAAAAGAGTTCATATTTCAATAAACAGCTTAATTTATTTGGCAGCAAACTACGACAGATATGGATTTTCGTACATCTTTTGCCGGTCGCTTTTCGGCCACTACAGCAATTACGATTTAAAATGAAGAAGGTTGTCAAATTAATGCTCTTTCCAAGCATGTTCGAGAAAATAAAAATTCAAACTTGAGAAAACTGAGTACCAGTATTTTACGTATTTACTGAGCAAGTCAACACATCTTTTGAGCTTACATTTTAGTAATTATCCAAAGGTAATCCTGGGCTTACCTTTGGATACTGACTTCGAAAAAGGAGAAGCATTTTATTCAGTTACTATGTCAAGTTTCGTTAAACCCTTCTACCACGGTGATCTGTGGGTCTAAAAGGCCACTTTAGTGGATCATATTTATAAAGATCAGAATATTAATCATACAATAATCTGTGTCATATCAATTTCACTTTTTTTGCTAATAAAGCATTAAGTTCAAAGTTGATTGGAATAATTTGACTGTTCCGTGTAGCTTTATGTTGTGCTGCCTGATTCTACTAAAGTGGCTTTTTAGACCCGTTGATCCGCGGATCGCGTTCGAATTGATTGTGTACGGGTGTCCTTACCGAATTTTTGTCGCTAGGGCATCCGGAACTATGTCGAGACTTAATTGGAGTATTTGGGATGTAAAGGGTCTCTTTTTCTATGAAATATACACAAAACAAGTTTAAAATTTAGTAATTTATTGATTATATTATTTTTAATTTAAAGCTACAATATTTCACTGAAACAAAACTAGGTACGAATCTTTCTAATACTACCTTCTTATCACAAACTAAATCTAAAGTTAATGACTAATTATTGTTTGCCAATTTATTAGATTTCAAATTAAATCTTATTCTGTAGGTATCATTCACTGTGATTGAGGCAACTGTATGGTTGTTATCATTGTCAATCTTTCCATTCATTATCTTCTTCCCATTTTGATAAAGTTTTTTATCAATTTCAGATAAATCATTTTTGTTTCCATTCATTTCTTTATTGTTATCAACTTTAGTGGGCTTCTTCTTGTAGGTTTTGATGTAGAAGCTTCCGAAGAGATACAAGAAGAGGGCTATGTTAACTGCCATAGCAGTGGTCATGATGTATGAAGGTTTGCAGTCTGATGTCACGCAGGCTACTCCAAAATGAAGGAGGATTAAGACGAACTGGATCTAAAAAGAAAATATTTGAATGTAGGTGGCAGATGTGGTTGCGGAAATTATTCGAAAGAGTCACCGCAACCCAGGAACGCAAAGAACATTACGAGGAACACAAATGGGTTTTAGTCAGTAAGATTCTGACACTGCCTCCAGCTCCGCCCAGAGTGCTAATTCACGTAATTTTATGATACACCGATTAAGTTTTAGTGCAGTTGCAGCCAAGTTCAAGTCAACACTTGAACTTATTGATACTTGATATACGGTATTCTTGTAATTTTTGAACTGCACGTAAGCTGCGCATGAACTGCACGACAGCCACACTCTACCAAACTTACTTATGATGGAGAGAAAAAATATTACTCACAAAATAATCGAATAGAATCGATTACATTTGAAATATGACGTTTTTATAATATTAAAACTTTTTAAAACTTAAACTGAAACTTATAAGCTATCATTTTGAGACGTCAAACAAATAGTAGAATACCGATCATGTTGCGTTCCGAAGTACGCACCAAAGACGCGCAACAGTAGAATGTCGATATTGCGCTCGCGTGACGCGAACTTGACGCGAGCGTATCTGACAACGGTAGAGAATACGAAAAGCGTTGTTTTGATCGAAACTTAACTTCAACTGCACTGCAAAAGCACTTATTTAGTTACGTGAATTGGCCTGCAGAGCGGGAGGAGTCATTTGATGTTCTTCCATCCTTAAAAAAAGGTGTCCATCGTAAAGAGCAAGACATGAAATTAAAATTGATTAAATTATCATAATTCAATCGGTAGTCAGGTTCAATTTTTAAGAAACTGAGAACATGTTCCTTTCATACGATCATCGAGCTTTTATACGACATTTCTTGAGCCAGGAAAGGTCGTTTCATTTGATAAATTTTAATTGTTATAACTTATAACCATTTGCATTGGCGGGCAACATCAATACAATTAAGGTTTCTTGTTAACAAACTTGAAACAGCTGTTTCTTTACCGCCTATCTGAATCAAAGTTTAGAAATTTTCAAGACTTAAGTTAAAAAACTTAAAGGTGCTTGCTCTCCTTGTAGCATTCGCATGTAATGTAACGTTACAGAGTCGAGCATTACATCAGTGAAGGAGAAGAACCGAGCATTACAGTGCACAATCTATAATGTTACAGATTTGAGCATTACATTGGTGAGGGAAAAGAACCGCGAGCATTACAGTGCTCAACTTGATGCCACAATGTGCTCGTCAAGGCAAGTCAGGAAAGCAGTACTGTAATGTAATGCTCAAAATCAAATCTAAAATGAAATTAAGTAGTAAATTATTATTAATTCAAAAATATCCTTACCAACTGCATAGTCGTAATATACTTCTTCCACCACAGATATTTCGTCAAACTTGGAACTGATGACAGCCCATAGTAGGTGTACATGATCACGTGGACGAAGGAATTCAGCGTTCCCAGGAACAGTAGTGCATACGTTGGCTCATACTTCAAGGCTGTCCATGTAACCACTACCATCAAAGTGTGGTGGTAAACGTGAAGGAAGCTAACTTGGTTGTACTTCTTCCGAAGGACGAAGAATATTGTGTCGAGGAGCTCTGAGAACTTGGCTAGGAGATAGTAGTACATTGCTGATGTTATCTGGGAATCGATGAAATTTTGTGTTAGTTATGTTATCTTTCATCTTAAGTGTACATATCTTTCACGATCTTGCTCCATTTATCGTGAGAGCTCCGCATCATATTTTCACGATACATGAAGCCAGATCGTGACGGAATAGTACCCCAGAGACGGGACGACGGAAAAAGGTGGGAAGACGAACTTAACAGTGGGTGGCAACTTGAGAAGAGTTGCAAAGGATCGAAAGCAGTGGAAATTGTTGGAGGAGACCTTTGCCAGAAGGCACACAGAACTCCGGGACATATTATAATAAATAAAAAATATATAAAAGGAGGAACAAAGAAAGAGTAATATTATGCGTAAAACAAGGAGTTTCGGGATCAAAAGACATGATTGATTAATTGTAGGTACATATATTTCTATCTGTCTGTCCAGTGAAAGGTTAGCAGTTTTTAACTCGGGTAGTCTGAAATAAATGATAGAAAATCGACCGGGATTGCTGAAATCGTATGTCAGTTTATTGTTTACACCAGTTCATAACTTAACATCACGCTGGTAAGCTGTGAATGGGTACGTATGTACATGTGGATGTCAATTTAGTTGTATACACCAATAAAAAAATAAAAATAGGTACGAAACTTTTTTTACGAAAAACAAATGACTTTGTAGTTTTTTTTATTTGGAAGTGGGTTGTGTTTTAATTGGATTTTTTTTTTACTAACACCAGTTTAAGTAATGCTACGAAGCTAAAGGTAAGGACAAACTGAGCCCACGTACGCGACGTATGCAATGCAACGTATGGGGCATGGTGTGCACACTTGTCCCACGTATACAACGTATATTGACATCAGATGCCGTTGTTCTTTAGGTGTAAAATGTTTTCGCGTATACGTTCGCGTAGGTATGACTTGGTTTCCGACCGTTTTGTATGAAGATACAATACTGAGACTTAAAATACAGTATAATACAAATTACAAATGCATGCACCTACACACAAAAATATACATACATAACGTCACGCACGCCTGTACTCCAGGGGGCATAGACCACGGAATACAAAAAAAGTAATAAGTAGGTACCAGGCTTGCCATGCAGGTTAGCTATTCCTTCCCACGCTGCATTGCGTAAAATAAAATCGCGATATTCAATGAATTTAATATTATAAATGGCTTCATATCGCCTAATCAAATCAATGAGTTGTTCGTCTCCCATTTTAAGCGAAGTGGGTTGTATTTACCGCTACGTCCAATCGGTGTCTGACGCGCTGCGAACGTAAGATCCACACTGGTCCTACGCATGGGATAGCGTATGACATCCCCTCCACGTTCCCACGAATATCTGGCGCGACTGGTCGGACGTTGCATAGGACGCGTGTGACAGCGTTGCATAGGACAAGTGTGTTTCGTTTTCATACAAATTTCGTAGTTTAGATGTCATAATGCGTTGCATACGTTGCGTACGTGGGCTCAGTTTGTCCCTAGCTTAATTGTTTTTGGTATTCCTTCATGGTCGACTAAGACGCGGGAAGTGTCTGTCGCCTTTCGCCATGCTAGTGTAAATTTCATATCAGTAGAAAAAGAAGTAGAGAAATAAATATACTTACATTTCTTCTGCTGTATTCCGTTTCCATGACGCATGTTTTTGGTACCAATCCATTCTCATTCAGCATACTAACACACTGAAAATATTTAAAAAATATACTTACAATAATTTGGTAGTGTGAGTATAAATGTAACCACGACCAACTCGGACTTACAATTTGACCTGTTTTTTATTGCACGGTCATTGACCTGATTTACCTACCCTTCATTATTATTTGTCACCCCTTAGCTTTCTATTACTTATATAATGGCTGGGGGAAATTCAATTCTCTGTCGTTTTAATCTTGCATGTTTACTATTCATACATAGTCTCACCCAGACACACAAAACTTTTTGGGAATACTTTCACTCTACCTTTTTTGTGACATTGGAAGAACTGCTATTGAGGAATAAAAAAAAACATTTCACAATATTGTTCTATTTGAGGCAACTAAAGTAAAGTTAACTAGTACTCAAACCATCTGTTAACGTATTCGTTATTTTTTTGCTTGCGTTAAAGCTGACATATTGTGAAACAACTCAATTTTATGATTTAACGATATTTAGCACCATTTTTAAAGTTTACGCGTGCGTTAAGTGAACGTGAAACAACCCGCCCTTATGGAGTTCTATGCTCCCTGATAGCTAGAACCCGTCCTGGTAAGAGATGTTGTGGTCTAAGATGGAGCACATTTACCTATAAATAACCTACTCACTCTTGACTTAGAGACTGGGAGTCTCTAAGTCAAGAGTGAATAGGTTATTTAGTTAGTTATAGCTATCGAAGACGGGGCCCACCGGGTCGTGGAACTTGTTCGAAAGAGTCACCGCGGCCCAGGAACACAAAGGGCATTAGGAAGAACACGGATGGATTTAAGTTAGTAAAAGCCTGACACTCCCTTCTACTTCACCCAGAGCGGGAGGACTCATTTGATGATTTCCCATCATTCAAAAAATGTATATTTATAGCTAGCAGAAAACACAGGTTTTGACAGAGAATTTCACTCCTTAGCCGCACGCACACTAAATTAATTCCCAAAACGTTTTGTGCGCTGGGTAGGATTGCCGCAATGTACCGGTAACGAATTACCGTACGTCTTGTGACCAATTACAGAACAGGCTTGGCGAAATTAAACTATGCGATACCGTCGCACACTCCCCAAGATGCAACCGAAAAAAACCAACAGGCTAGCAACTCAGCGTCGATGATGCAAGAATTTGATGCTTCGAATCGACGAGCCTATCATTGCCTCTGATCCTCTTGGTTTGTTTCTGAGACGGACGGCGATGCGCTACCGGTACATGGTGGACATTCCACCCACACCCACACGCACAAAACGTTTTGGAAACACATTCATAGAGCGTACAGCTAAGAAGTGGAATTCCCTACCAGAATCTATCTCACCTGATGTTAAGCGATGATGCGGTCTAAGGTGGAGCACGCTTGCCTAGAAGTAACCTATTCACTCTTAACGTAAAGACTCCCAGGTTGTAGCTATCAGGAAACATAATCCACAGAAGGTGAACGGACGCGTACGCGTCTTCATACAAAATTGTGGTTTTCTATGGGCAAAAGCTGACTGGAACTGAATAAATGTGTTCATTCCCTTAGTTTTAATTATATATTTATCTTAACAAAATTTTTTGTTTTGTGTGGTTAAGCTGTTGGTCCCAGCTGTCATTTGGAGATCTTTGGCAGTCGTTACGGATAGTCAGAAGCCAGAAAATCTGACACCAGTCTTGCCAAGGATTACGGTGTTACCCAGTTAATGGGTTGTGGAGGTCTGGTAGGCAGCCGCTCCACGTAAAATACTGGTATACAGCTGAATCAGGTTAGACTGGAAGCCGACCCCAATATAGTTGGGAAAAGGCTAGGCAGATGATGATGATGATGATGGTACGAGCAGGCGACGAAAATGAGATGGATGCGAGACGCACAAGACCGGTCGTTGTGGCGACGCTTGGGGTAGGCCTTTGTCCAGCAGTGAACGTCTTTCGGCTGAATAATACTTTGCATTTTATTGTATACTAGCTGACCCGCGCAACTTCGTTTGCGTCACATTTTCTATTAATGCTCCACTCCTATTTGTCTTAGCGTGATGATATATAACCTATAACCTTCCCCAATAAATGGGCTATCTAACACTGAAAGAATTTTTCAAATCGGACCAGTAGTTCCTGATATTTCCCCCTACATACAAACTTACAAACATACAAACTTACAAACAAATGTTACCTCTTTATAATATTAGTATAGATTACAAACATACAAACTTACAAACAAATGTTACCTCTTTATAATATTAGTATAGAAAATGCAAGTTTTTGTAACGCAACAGACAGATGTGTTGCTGGGGAGTTTGTTGGCCACTTCTTTTTCCCAGATAAAATATTGGGAAGTGGTGACGGGCCAGCGTTTTTGAGGGACTGTCTTCTTGTAAACGTTGAAATAAAAAAAAAAACTTTTTACAAAAAAATACAACCGACTTCCAAAAAAAAACACAACAAATTAAAAAATAACTTAAATTTCGGAAGTCGGTGTTTTTGTTAGTTTCTTCGTAATTTGACATCGACTTCCCAAATTAAAGTTAACAAAAGAAGTGTTTGTGATTTTTTTGTAAAAAGTTTTTTTATTTTTCACTTATTAGTGGTACCCCACACCTGACAACACCACTGTAAAATCGCAGAAAAGCAAAATACGAAATTTCGATCACTTGGATGACATAAAACCATCATCCAAGTAGACGAATGCCAGCTATTTCGATTTAAAATCCAAAGTTCGTAACCGATTATGATAAAATTGAAATGGGAACAAGAATTTTTCAAATCGGTTCATAAGTAATTGTCGGAGTTATGAGGTAACAAACAAAAAAACAAAAACAACCGAAATGAGAACCTCCTCCTTTTTGGGAAATCGGTTAAAAAGTGCTGGTACTCAGCCTAATTTGAATAAATGACTTTTGACTTTTATGGTGATGAGGATTTTGATAGTGACCATCAGGCGAATTTAGCGAAACTGATATTTTCCGTCATCATCTTATCGTTCAAACTTAGATGGAGTGAAAATGAAGTGAACTGTGTTTCCATCTTGTTTGTATGGATTTAGCTGACTTCACATTCCATTAACCTAAGCTTAAACGGTGAGATATTGACAGGATCGATTGGCTGGTACATGTTTTAAATACACTCACCATATACAACAAGATACATGAGATCACAACTTGGATAGCATTGTACAGCGGCATAACACTCTGTAGATTGAATGGTTCCCGATTTTTCATGATAGCTGGTCCTATCTTCAACACGAAGAGCAGATATGAAGCTAAAATCATCGTCGCTGGCAGCGGAGAGCCCATTAAGAACCATGTGTTGACAAAATCCGCTGGAAAATAAGGAAAATGATTTTAAAAATAAACAATGCATATCGGATAAAACGTAAACACACCTGTGAAAAAAGACGACACAGAATATTACGATGACGCCGATGAGAATTGTACTACGTCTGTTATACTTAAAATACTGGCTTAACAAGTAAAGAATGATCTAGTTCTTGTTATTTATTGTACAAGTAGCAATCATATGAGGAATTTGATGATGATGCAACTTTATGTTGGTCAAAACTCATCATAATAGGCTAGATTCCATCATCCACAAATTGCAAAACTATTTAGTCCGTCAGTTAGAGTATTGAAAAATAATGGACACGTATTTTTTGTTTTTGTAAATCAATGAATTGACAAAGATCTAGCATCAAAACTCGGGAGTGGGGGCTCGTGACGTCACGACTCACTAAAAATTATGCGAAGGTGTGACGTATTGAGAATTTTAAAAGCGTCGTAACTTCGTCAATTTTGGTTCCCGTAACAAAAGAAAAAGCAAGGGTCAAATATTTTTTGTTAATCTAACTGACGGACTAATTAGATTTTTTCAGGACACAAGCCCATTGAAGTTTCCTTATGTAGCGAAATTGTGTTTATCTGCGTGTGCCAAATAAGCTTTTTTTCTTTTTTTTCATAATTAGATCATTATGCATGTGCAATTACGATCATTGAGCCTCAAACATTTATTGTCTTTCTTGATATCAAAAACAGACAAACGTCCTTGACGTTCTCTAGTACTAAAAACGGCGGCCAAGTGCGAGTCGGACTCGCGCACGAAGGGTTCCGTACTATTATCTATAACCAGCGGCCGAGTGCGAGTCGGAATTGCGCACCGAAGGTTGCGCAGAAACCTGTAGGTATATTTTATAAGCAAAAGTTGCGGTTTACGATTTATGACGTATTATGAAAAAACTACTTAGTAGATCTCGTTCGACCCAATTTTTGGTGGAAGTTTACGTGGTTATGTACATGATATTTTTTTTTTTATCATTCTCTTATTTTAGAAGTAACAGGGGTGTGCACATATTACCACTTTGGAAGTGTCTCTCGCGCAAATTATACAGTTTCGAAAAAAATGATATTAGAAACCTCAATATAATTTTTGAAGACCTAACCATAAATACCCCACACGTATAGGTTAGATGAAAAAATAAGTATGGGGGACCCCAAAATTTGTTGTTTTTTTTTCTATTTTTGTGTGAAAATCTTAATGCGGTTCACAGAATACATCTACTTACTAAGTTTCAACAGCATAATTCTTATAGTTTCAGAAATAAAGTGGCTGTGACATACGGACGGACAGACAGAAAGATAGACAGACAGAGAGACATGACGAATCTATAAGGAGTCCGTTTTTTTGCCATTTAGCTACGGAACCTTAAAAACGGGTCATATTTTGTTGTTCGGAAATCTACGATAGATATTAGGAAAAGGTACTTTACAACAAGATTATCTGGCGCCACCATACTCACTTGAATCTTCCATTGTGTTGAGCAATATTCAATCTTTGTACTAAGTTATGTTTTGGAGGCAATGTGCCCTTACTAGGACGCGGAAATGTGACTAAAGCTATTCAATTAGTCTATTAAAAAAATATAACATATGAAATAAAACATTTTCACCATATAAATTAAGAAAGACTCAACCTTGACAGTTTTGTCTATGATTCAATATCTTCTTTTTTCACAGCAGAATCGCGATAAATATTTGTCGATTATTATTTTCAGCTGATACGATAATGACAATTTTATTTAAATAAATACTTTTCGTCAGATTCTTTTTATTTACACGGATGTATTTTTCAACAAATAATGTTGTTTTATGATAATGAGTGTAAGTCAGTGATCTTTAATAAAGTTTCTGAAATTATTCAAATATTTTACATTTCCTTTTGACCCAAAAAAATAACTGCATTGTAAGTATTGTAACTTTTAAATTAAGGGCTATTTAGCGCTGTTGGCGCAATTTGGCCACGACACTGCTAAAGTTTCGTATGTAATTGGACCGAACCGCAAAATCTTATTACAATTTCGCCAAAAAAATGAAAACTTTAACAAATTATGCGCGCCACCGGTACATGATGGACATCCCACCCATTCGCATTTTTTATTTGGGAATATTTTCATTACGTCTACAGCTAAAGAGCGGAATTCCCCACTGGAGTCTGTTTCCTAATATAGTTAGAACCTGGTGGTATTCAAGTCAAGACTAAATAGGTTACTTCTAGGTAAGAATGCTCTATCATTATCATGGAACATAGTGATAGGTTCGCGTTTGACCATTGTGGCCATTGTAGCAACCTATCAACAACAATAAAAAAATATTCTGTGGTTTTTTTAGGGTTCCACACCCAAAAGGTAACCAACGGAACCCTATTACTAAGACTTCGCTGTCCTTCCGTGCGTACGTTTGTCCGTCTATCTGACAGCGGGCTGTATCTCAATAAAAGTTATAGGTAGATACTTAGTTGAAATTTTCGCTATTATCAACAAATGACAAAAAAATAGTTAAATATTAAGGGGGTCTCCCATACAAGAAAAGCATTTTTATGGTTCGTAACCCTTTGCAGGAGAGTCCGATTCGCACTTGACCGATTTACTTTATTAATAGGAGTCGTTCATATGTACTTGAGTGTATTGAATTAATTCAGGGTTGTAACTTTTAACCTGTAGCCCCTGTAGGCACCTACTCCTAATGTAGTCTAAAGGGCAATGTCAGTTTGGCAAGGGGCAAGGCACAAAGTCGAATGTCATTTCCAATGAAATGCCAATCGTAGACAATTAAGATATGGATATTCTCCTTTTATTTTATAAACCGAATGCCAAGAAAAGGTGGTGTTTTTTTTTTGTTTTATGTAGGTACCTATGTACCTCGATTAATCCGAAGTTTCTGGTCCGATTTTTGTGATTCTTTTTTAGTTCGATGCGGAATACTTGTCATTTGGTCCTTCAAACAATTTATTCAGTTTGGCTCATCTGTAAAAATTTGCTCATTAAATGCATTTTTGCTTATTTCAATTTCTGCGTAAACAAAGACGGCGTCCAAAAATAAAAAGTAATCTTTTTACAAATAAATATAACCGAATTCAAAATACAATAATTAGTAAATATTAATTTTGGAAGTCGCGCGGTGTTAAGAAACGAAGATACAAAACCAAAACCACCGACTTTTTTTAAGGGATGGATGTATAAATCATTAACTGACTCTTTCCGTTCTGGGCGAAGCAGAAGGGAGTAACAGACCCTTAGGGCGGGTTGTATCAAACGGTTGGTTAACGTAACATACGTACGACAAAAGTAAAAATTACGGAAGATCTCTAACGTTCGTTAAATAAGAAGCGTTGTTTCAAAACATTCTGGTATAAATTCCTGCTCATCCCAATAGCTAAGTTATTGACACGGGTCCTACCTAAATGGCTTTTTTTGCATTCCACTTCTTATTTGTGTCATCAGAAGAACTGGTACTGAGGAATTCAAAAAAATATCACAAAATTGTTCTATTTGACGCAACTAAAGTAACGTTAGCAAGTGCTCAGACCATCTGTTAAAGTAAACGTTATATTTTACGTGCGTTATCGCTGACATTTTGTGAAACAACTCAATTTTTGATTTAACGATAGTTAGCACCATTTTTAACGTTTACCCATGCGTTAAGTGAACGTGAAACAACCCGCCCTTATTGACTAAACCCCATCCGTGTTCCTCCTAATGCACCTTGGGTTCCTGTGCTGCAGTGACTGTTGCAAACAAATTCTGCAACCACGGACATGGCATCTTGATAGTATTTTCACGGTGAAAGGTGTACAGACTCGACCGCCTGATATTCCAAGGGTCTGTTATGGAATACATTCACAGTATCATCGGCCTCAAGCGGGCACTTGAGGCGGTTTAGAAACTCTGGCACAAGGATGTGTGGGTTCGTTAAACCTTACTGCCCACTATATAAGAAAAAAAAGATTAACGTATTAACACTGCCATGTGTTTATATATTTGAGGCTGCAGTATTTGTTAGAAATAATATTTATTGGCATGCATAATTATTACTACACGCGTATACGGCATAGGGACAAATTGCGCATAGTACCTAGCAAGACTTATACCGCGTGTATCTGACATCGACGCACAAACGATTTCCATGGCTCCAGGGCATGATTCTGGACGTAATATTCCCAGAGTTGGAATATTACGTCGGCTTTTTCCCAATATTTTCATTTTTTTCAAGATTTTTTTTACTTTAGACTGCTCATAATCGTTATTCTGGCCTAACCCAATGAGATTTTTAATAAAAAAATTATTAATTAACTACTTTCAGTAATAAGAGCAATCTAAATAAAAACACAAATAGGTATCAGCTCAGCTATTACCTATTTGTGGTACTTACTCTTAAAAAAAAATTAGAAAAGAGCCGACGAAAAATTCCAACTCTGGGGTGTCCAGAATCATGCCCTGGACCCATGGAAATCGTTTGTGCGTCCATGTCAGATACACGCGGTTTAATTGAGGCTGCAGTATTTGTTAAAAATAATATTGGCATGTATAATTACTATACGCGTATACGGCGTAGGGTCAAATTGCGCACAGTACCTAGCAAGACTCATTTAATGCATGAAAGTATCTTTTGTACAGCTTCACAATACTTTAAAAATATTCCGGGGCCTATTAGAGCAATTACGGAAATGAATAAATTTAAAAAGAATCTCCATGATCTGTTAGTAAACAAGTGCTACTACTCTTTAAAAGACTTTCTATCAAACAAATCACTGCTCCAAAACAGTTCCCCTCAGTCATGATGCGTTCAGTTGCCTACTGATGTGTACCTACCTAATTCGTCCCGTCTATTTTTTATCATAAATTATGTTAATTTAATTTCCTATTTAAGTATATTGTGTGCCCTAAGGGCGGGACATAGCTGATCGTAATTAAATTATAAATGACCTGTATTATATACCTACCTATGATACACAATTAAGATATTGATTGATTGATTGAAGATCATCGGCCTATAATGTATCCACTGCTGGGTCACAATCCACCTCTCTGAGAGGTGTAAGCTGTTATCTACTCCATTTTGAGCTTTTCAATATTTTTTTTCTCCATTTTGAGAGCAGTGGTGACAAAAAAATTGAGATGGTGGCTGCGTTCAAACTTACGTTTTACAAATTGTAAGTCAGCACCATTTGATCGGTGCCATTAATGCTCAGAGAACTTTTTTTTTTTTCACTTTTTAGTGGTGATACTTGGACAACGTCTTAGTCTACGCAGACATTGAAATAGGAAACCAAAAATGCTAATAATGTCAAAACTGCTAAGCCAGACTGAAGCAAATTTTTACGAGACCAAATTTAATGGCAAGTTATGTCGCATAGAACTAAAAAAAATTCTCATAAATTGGATCAGAAATTTCGGAGAAATCTACCATAAAAAAAAAATACCCGCTGAATTGAGAACCTCCTCCTTTTATGGAAGTCGGTTAAAAAGGGATCGCTTTATTTGTCCGCTTTATCGTCGTAAAATATTTTCGATGGCAGAGAGAGATGGAGCTATACAAGCTCTGACATTGAAAATATTTTTGAAAATAAAACGTCTTTAGAAATGCACCATTCCATAATATTTCCATGCAAATTTAAAATTTCGGCTGTAATATTAACTGTATAATGAAACCATTTCACAGTCATTACCATAAACAAACAGCCATTAGAACTGTTTTGTTTGTATTTCGTTCAAATAGTTACATTGGTGTAAACGTTATTTGGTAGTCGGCACCACAGTCTGAAAAGGCCACTTTAAATTTTCCCAATCAACCTTGAACCTAATGCGTTAGCGATAAAGTTGAAAATAAGATTTGACAGATTGTTGTGTCTAATAATGATTCTGCTAAAGTGGCCTTTTTATTCTCACAGCATATCAGGCTATTCAAAACTGTCAAATTTGCCCAGTCAAATTTGAACCCAATCCCTACACCAATAAAGTTGAAAATCTATTAACGAAATTGGACAGATTTTTGTAGCTTGAGTGTTAGCATCTGTACTCTAACCTACCTGACAATCTATACAAAGTCATATGTTCTACCAGTGGATGCCAATTCCAAAATCTGAAGAGTTAAAATAAAACTGAAGAGTTTGTTTGTGAACGAGCTAATCTCAGGAACTAGGTACTGGTTTGAATGGAATTGTTGAGTAGTCTATTTAGTGAGGAAGGCTATAGGCTAGAGAGTATCTCGCTACGACCAATAGAAGCAGAGCAATAATGATCTATGTGACTGATTCCGTGATATTGTGACAGCGGTTGTCAATCCCATTTATGACGTTTCGAAAATCGCACATCGCCACCCTACAGCTATCATTCAGCCTCAGAGGGCAAATTCTGCTTGTTTTACAACATTCGCATCTCCGCCGCAATTTGGTATGTTTAAAACAGGTCTAATTTTCCTTCATTTTGACAAATTTCGAATGAGACTCGAATGCGAACGTTGTTTAAAAATAAAATTGACCCTCTGGTTTAACCATGCATTTACCATTATAAGGAAATGCCAGGTTTTTAATTAAATAACTAGTTTATTTGGTATCCACAGATACACATAATTTATTTACAAATAAAACGAAACTCAAGGCAACGACATACGCGACCTTGGAGAAACAAAACGCGCACTCATTTCAAACCCGCGCGACCCAAAATTCAGTAGTTTTTTGTACTTTCCTCTTTAATCCATAACTTAAAAAAAGCCGTAAATCAAAATGTTAGTTAAATTGTCTTTGAGATAGTGCAAATTATATAAATATATATTAAATATACGTAATAATGTACATTAATATAATTATGTATTGTAATAAATACATTAAATTACGCTCAGTGATTTTGGTCTGATGGTTGTTTTTTAAATCCATGTTAAACATAACTTTACAAATACACAATGTTGAACGAAAAAAACTCAAAATTTTCAAAATTAAGTAAATCAAGTTATTAAAAAATAGTCTAATGTAACATATATTTTTTCCAAAAAATTATGATTATCCGTTTAAACATGATGCTCATCTTAAAATCAGCTGCTGAGATATTTTCTGCGTCTTAAGAGTGTGTATTCCGTCCACTAGCGCCGCCAATCGTTTTTTATTAATTGTGGTAAATTTAAGACACGTAGATAAAAAACCGCTCTGTAGTGAGAAAAATATTAACTTTGGCAATTATTTATGTTCTAAAGTACTATGTTTTGTACTTTAGAACATAAATAATTCAAACATAAATATACTCTCAAAACATAATAAATACATTTTTTCATTACACTACAGAGCGGTTTTTTATCTACGTGTCTTAAATTTACCACAAACAATAAAAAACGATTGGCGGCGCTAGTGGACGTAATACACGCTCTTAATGTTAAAGCAAAAATATTTTGTTCTCCGTGCGCTAAATAGCTCCAGTTCAGCACATTGTACCGGTACCTTAGTGAGATAGCTTTCGACTTTCACCCTGTTCCTATACAAAAAAGATATCGGCTTTAAAAGTAAGTAAACCAGTACCAGTAGCGAAATGTATCGAATCAGGTTTAAAGTAGGATAAATCATCAAAAATAATCGATTGCCTTTAGGGTACACTGGTACTGGTTGAATTTCAATACTGCTTTACCTTGCTTTCAGCCTATAGTTTTCGATCATGATTAATTAAAAGTGTTAATATTTATTTAAAGAACAAACTATACACACTTAAAATAGAAAATAAAATAAAAAAAAACTAATAAGTTAGTTTTTACCATCAATAAATGGCAAATCATTTAGTCCGTCAGTTAGAGTATTGAAAAATATTGGACTATTCTTTTTTTTTGTGTAAATCAATTACTATTGACAAAGTTGAAACGCATCAAAACTCGGGAGTGTGGGCACGTGAAGTCAGAACGCACTAAAACGTATTGTTTTAAAAGCGTCGTATCTTCGTCAATTTTGGTTTAAACGTTACAAAAGAAAAAAAAACGGGTCATACATTTTTTGATGATCTTACTAACGGAATAATCAGATTTTTTCAGTTGACAAGCCTATTGTATAATAAATAAAAGTGTCCTATAACCATCTTCAGCTAGACCGCAAAGGGCATTAGCAGGAACACGAATGGGTTTAAGTCCGTACTTGGTGGATATCCCAACTAGTCGTACTAAGAGCTTCTCCTCCACATTTATTATGCGTACCTACAGCCCAAGTGTGGAGTTCCCTTTGACATAAAACTCGTCAAAGCAAGAGTGAACAGGCATCTTCTGGGCATGGTCACTACATCATAGACCTCATCCATCGCTTTCCATCAGGCGTGATTGTAGTCAAAGCATGCCCATTCCTTAATAAAAAAAAAAATGAAAAAAAAACTTTTTACAAAAAAATACAACCGACTTCCAAAAAAAAACACTACAAAGTAAAACATAACTTCAATTTCGGAAGTCGGTGTTTTTGTTAGTTTCTTCGTGTTTTGAAACCTATCCGGTTACATATTTTTTTTTTTTTTCATTTTTTATTGTTAGGTACCCCACTACACCTAACAACACCACTGCGAAATCACATAAAAAAATACGTAATTTCGATTACTTGGATGACAAAAAACTATCATCCAAGTAAACGAATTCCAGCTATTTCGATTTAAAATCCAAACTTCGAAACCGATTATGATAAAATTTAAATGGGAATGGGAATGGGAATTTATATCCTGCAAGTATATCCTTTTAGATAAAAGATTTTTTTCAAATCGGTTCATAATTGACGGAGTTATGAGGTGACAAACATAAAAAAAAATACAACCGAATTGAGAACCTCCTCCTTTTTGGGAAGTCGGTTAAAAAGTCAGTAAGAGTCTGAGACTCTCTTTCGCTCCCAGACTGGAAGAAATCATTTTGATGATTTCCTATTCTTAAAAAGGGTCCCTGATTTCTCTGTATCAGAATTCAAAGCAGCTGGTTAATTGATTAAGGTTAAAAATCGTAAGAGATTATATCCACAAACTTACTTTCCTTTTCAAAATAATTAAGTTAGGGGAAAAATTTCAATAAACAACCTTGTCCTTTTGACAGGGATTTGTAGTTTAATTATTGAATTCGTAGTACAAGATGAAAGTTTTACTCACCTTGAAACCAGTAAATAGACCTTTTGGTGCGTAAGTAAGGCATAGGGGCTTAACCACAAACCGCAAAAAAATATCCGGTTTCTCGTGACGTTTGTAGGGACTTTTTGTAAAATGTCGTACCTAATTGTTTTATCATAAACTATCTGATGCCCGCAGCTTCGCCTGCTTGTAAAATTATATACTATAAAACCTTCCTAGAGAACCACTCTATCCATTGGTGAAAACGGCATAAACATCAGTGCAGTAGTTTTTGAGTTTAACGCGAACAGACAGACAGACAGACGCGGCGAAGGACTTTGTTTTATAATAAGTTGTGGAGGTCGTAAAAATTTTACGTCTTTTTACAATTAATCCGGTTTGTCCTGTCTTGTCTCCGTCATAGAATTTTCGATCTTTTCGGTTTTACCCGCATAGTTCCCGTTTTCCTGGGATTTCCGATATAAAAACTATCGTATGTCCTTTCTCGGGTCTTAAACTATCTTTTTAATAAAAATCATTTGAATCGGTTCAGTGGTTTAGGCATGAAGAAGAGACAGACAGCCAGACAGAGTTACTTACGAATTTATAATATTAGTAGGGATAGGAATAATATCAAACCTCTTTATTTTCAGACTCTTTATTTTTGACGACGTGGTTGAGCGATTGACTGCTGCGCAGCATGTCGCGGGTTCGATTTCCGCACGGAACAAATGTTTGTACGACCTACAAGTATTTGTTCCGAGTCTGGGTGTTTTTCTATACTAACCACCGTTTTTCTTTTTCTTTCTTTATGCATATGAATGTATTTACAAAAAAAAAAAAAATGCATATCGATGTAGTTTATCAGCCATCTCGTTACCATAACAAGCATTAGGTTGCTTAGCTTGGGACAGATGGCGTTGTGTGAAATGTCCAACGATATTATTATTATTACCTATTATTATATTATAGGCCACTTTGGCCCATATCCATAAACTAACCATTACCTTTTCTGTGAGAGTCCGACTCGCACTTGGCCGGTTTTTACAATTTTTCCAGTTAGTTCCGTCTTGTCTTCGTAATGGAAGTCTCGATGTTTTTCCTATATCAACAGTTAGGGTACACAGTAACTTTGTACTTTACCGAGTACATAATTACTTTGTGTCGGTAAATAACCTTGTTTGCTAATTATTTAGTTAATGTCTTTATGTGTTTGTATGGTGTGCACTTGGCAGAATCTCTAGCACCTATCTTTTGTGAATATTTTTAGTAGGATCAAATACATTGATCATTTTGAATTAAGTTGATATGATTTATATTACACTCCCCAAGCAACCTACATGTCAAATTTTGAGATTTCTACGCCCAGTAGTTTCGGCTGTGCGTTGTTAATCACGTTGTTTTTTTTTACTATTGATAGGCACGCCTTACATTGCAGTTGTAGTAGGAGTAAAGCGTTTTGATAGTATTGTTATTGGCAAGAATGTTTAATTATTAATTGTCAAATAAAACGTTGATACTCCCACTTAAAAATAATAAATAAACACTACAAAGTAAAAATAACTTTAATTTCAGAAGTCGATGTTTTTGTTAATTTCTTTGTATTTTGTCACCGACTACCGAAATTAAAGTTATTTTATACTTTGTAGTGTTTTTTTTTATATGGAAGTGGGTTGTATTTTTTTTAAAACGATTTTATTTTTCACTTTTTAGTGGTACCCCACACCTAACAACACCACTGCAAAAACGCAGGAAAGCGAAAAAGAAATTCACATTTTTTTTTACTTGGATGACAAAAAATCATCATCAAAGGAAACGAATTCAAGCGATTTCGATTTAAAATCCAAAATTCCTAACCGATTTTGATAAAATTTAAATGTGACCAATCGAGAAGTATATCCTTTCAGATAAAATAAGAATTTTTGAAATCGGTTCAAAAATGACGGAGTAATGAGGTAACAAATATTAAAAAAAAATCGAATTGAGAACCTTCTCCTTTTTGCGAAGTCGGGTCTGAACCGCCTAAATATTTTCAAAAGTTATTTAATGTTTAAATTCTAATAAAAGATTTAGGTTAATTGAGTAATGGTAGCGATGGAAGCTCAATAGGTTATGAATATTTTCATTAATTAATATTTTTTTCACGTTCTGAGGCCTCTGAGTTTGTTTGCGAAAAAAGTAAATAAAACGAACGCTGAGGCCTTCAACCTTGGGATGAGATTGTTGATAGAAAAACACCGCCAAAACTTCTATCATTTTAATACGTGACTATCAATCAGAAGGGCTTATTCCCAAGAACTCAAAATCTATTGTTGGCCAAACAAGTTATATACTTAAATTGATTCCCAAGAGCTCCTTAAATTTTATAGTATACAAAATGCACAAAAATATGAAAACTTTTTAATTCTATTGTGTGATATAGTCGATTTGTGATAAGAGAAAGTACATTGTGTTATATATAATAATATTATAAAGCTGAAGAGTTTGTTTGTTTGAGCGCGCTTATCTCAGGAACTACTGATCCGATTTGAAAAATTAATTCAGTGTTAGATAGCCCATTTATCGAGGAAGGATATATATCATCACGCTGAGATAAATAGGAGCGGAGTATTATTGGAAAATGTGACACAGACGAAGTTGCGCGGGTCAGCTAGTATTTTATAATAGGTAAATATGAGTGCATATTTAACATAAGCTTGATTTGTGACTGCCTTTGTATCGAAACTATTTACCACGAAATTATAACATTAATGTTAGCAGTTTGTGTTTTGCTGAACTAATGCAATCTGGAGCCGCTGGGAGCAAAATTATTGTGCGCTTGAGAATAAGCCTTCTAAAGTTCTAAAGCAGCCGTATTCAGCCTTTTTTTCTCTCTGGGCCACATTTCAATCAATCGATCAATCAATCAATCAAAACATTTATTTCAATTAATCCAAAGTTAGAGTAAACTGGCTCCTTCTGGGTAAGCTCGCTCCATCGTAGACTTTGTCTCTGTCATCTCTGACCAAGACGAAAGTCAAGAGCAAACACATCTCCAATAAAAGTAAACCATTTACGGGCATTGCAGGCAAGACAGGCTTTTGAATTTTCAAGGTCGATCGGTCCAAAAAGATGAAACTATTTGCGCGTTCCACAGCGTAAATCTCCATGGAAAAGAACGTGAAAGAAACTCCACGGACACTATTTAAAACACTAAATTGTTAAAAATAATAAGTTGTTGTTTCGCTTCTATCATTTTCATAATGATATCGACAATTCGTAAGACGACACGTGACCTGATCGAAAATTCGTAAGACGGATGATTCAAAAGTGCACAACGTTTAATGTTCATGTTTTCACTTCTACCAGCACTCCCGGAGTGCAACACGTTGTTTTTGTTATAAATTGTCTTTTTCACTAACTTAATGATTAAAAAAAATATTGTATTTTCTGTTTTTTTTACACTGTGGCAGCCTATAATTAAGGCTACACTACATAATGTAATACACAATACGTGTACTTCATCATGTATTTTGGTGTATGCTTTGTTGGTTGTCCTTAAATAAATAAATAATGGGACTCTACAGTTAAATAAAATTATACATACAATTTGTGACAAAAGGACCGTTTTCACATGGCTTCGGCTAATTTTATAAGGAGTAAATCAGTACAGCATAGAAACATACACATTGTCAATACGCTGACTTTATATAGCATCAAAAATGTTCTAGGCTACAGCGCCACACGTAAAAGCTTCACGGGCCACATGCACCTGCGGGGCGCAGGGACGACCCACTGACCTATAGCTGATCTAGAGTCTATTCCTAGGGTACATAACCCCAACAGGGAATATGCATGCGATTTTTTTATTTGCAAAATAAAATACTTATTAGGTTTAGTAAACAATCATGAAATTATTTTTAAATACCTTCATCATTTATGAAGTTCTAGAGCTTCAAAGACTACAGTTAGAAAGAGAAGTCCGATACGAACTGTGACGTCAAATTACACGACGACTATACAGCTGCCATAGAAAATAGCGTTTTCGCGAGAGATATATTTGTTTAAAATAATTGTATCACGTTCGTTTTTCGAGCAATTTAGATTCTAATTTCATTGTTAGTATTATATTTTCGAGTAGTTTTAAATAAACTGTTCAGATCATAAATACTTTTTTCATGCATATTCTCTATTGTTTACGATTTGTTAAAGCTTATCATCACAATCAATGAGTCATTGGCACTATCAATAGAAAATTAAAGAAAAATGGGTCAGTGGGTTGTCTTAAGGGCGGATTTTTAGGAGTTGGTGTATACGCCCCATAGTGTCCCTAAGCACTCCACCCGAAAAATGTCCCTTCAAACTTAGTAATGTGCAAACAGAAAATTCTTTCACTAATAACACAGAAGTATTTTGTCCTCATAGAAATAAAAGCAGTATATTCACCACTAAACAAAAAGATAAATTATAAATGTACCCCTAAGCTAACACAAAATAAAATGTAAAAATAAAATAAAGTACACTCACTGTTTTCATAAAACGATGCTGGTAATTCCTTAGTTCCATTTTTTCCAGACAGTGTAATTCCATTATTTATTAGTGCTTCCATTTTACTACACCTAAGGAAGAACAAGATACACGTCTTATCAGGTTGATTATATACCCGCTATTGGCGAACGCATACAGCTGTGTTTTAATTTGGACTTTTGAACAGGGTGTGGTGCTTTCATACGCGGTGGCGTTTTGCGAAATTTAAAAAGGTTTAAGTATAATGGATTTTAGCTTTGACTTCTTTATTGGAAAGCAGCGCTATTTTGGTCGATGGGAGGAAATGAAAGGCGGTTTTACCTATACTCCATTTACTATAGCATTAGACAGAAGTTAAAAAAGGCTCTTTTAGGTGCACACTTTGCAATAAAATTACAACAAACTTTATTACAGTCAAGATTGATGTGGAGTTTATTATAATCAATTTATATAATAGCTGTCACACTTAATTGTACTTAATTAACCTATCTACCTTCTGAAATTACAAGGCTTTTATTTAATATTGTTTAGATTTAACATTCTATATTGTCGTGTTGATGTTTAAAATCTAAAAGAAGCAGAGGTGGACAGACCGGGAACGTTTTTTACGTCACTATAATTCTACCAAATCTAAAATGTTACGTATTCCCTTCATAAGTTATGGAAGCACGTGTTTTGTTTATTTTGTCGGTTTATGCTATCAACCATCCGTCAATTTGCGTAAATTTTCTGCAGTTGTCAATTGTGTTGTCGCTTGTGAATACTTGTGAATGCTACGCCTTTTCTCGTTGTTATTGCTGAATTTTCGTGATTTTGTTGTTAGTTGTTACTGTTTTTCTTTTGTTACCTATTTGTTTTGTTATCTTTTTAATTGTTAGTTTTGTGTTGTTTGTACAAACTGGTACGTTTTGTGGAACTATGGATCCCGATGCAGGCCCGAGTGGCATGCAAGCGCAACATGCACACTCTGAAACTGCTGGTAGCGCTGATCAATGTCAACAGCGAAAAAGACGTGGCCCCAACGTTGACCATGAGGATAAAATATTGTCTCCCAAGAAAAGTAGAATTAAACAAACACCGCTTCGTTCTACAGAAAAAGAACAGTGATTAATATTTACAAAGATGTTAAGGAGTCCTTGCCCGAAGGTGCTGCTGCTTATAAAACGCAGTTAGTTAAAAAAACTGCAGAAATTGCAGGTAAGGATTTAAATTACTAGAAAGGTACCATCATCATCATCATCATCTTCCTGCCTTTATCCTAAGTTACTTGGGGTCGGCGCAACACGTTTTTTTTTATTCCACTTCGTCCTGTCACTTGTCTCACTATCATTTACCCCCTTTTCTTTCATATTCACTCCTCACACAATCCATCCATCTATTTTTTTGCATTGTGAGATAATAAATATACATTACTAATCTTATTTTGTAGGCATATCTCGTGCAACAGTCTATAATATACTCAAAGAGTATAATAAAGAAGGTCGCCTGCAATCACCCCCTCCTCGCCAACAGAAACATTCAAAATTCGAAGAGTATGATGATATTACATTTAGTGGAATACGAAGAAAAATTCATTCTTTTTTCTTTGATAATGAGTTACCAACGTTGAACAAGATTCTGGAAGCTGTTAATAGCGATGAGTCTCTACCTGATTTTAAAAGAAGCACTTTATACAAATTAATAAAAAACAAATTAAAATTTACTTACATTAAAAGAAGTAGAAAAAGTGCCCTAATTGATAAACAAGAGATTGTATTATGGAGGGTGAAATATCTCCATGAAATTAAGAGATTAAGGAACGAAGGGAAAAAAATATATTATTTAGATGAGACTTGGCTAAATGAAGGTACAGTTCTGCTAATATTTTTAAGTCATTTTGCACGAAGTCGAAGATAGTTGTTCCGGATATGGCTGTTTGTGTGTGTGATAATGTGTGTTTGTAAAACGCTCCCACAATACAAGACAAATCTTAGTGTGGGGGCATGCTTGCCTTTACATAAATTCGTAAACCTCCTTTATGTTACATTGATACAGTGAATTAGTATTTTTAGTTGAACATAAGTCGATGTAATATTGTATTAACATCTATAACTTTTTTATACGTACAGGACACACCAAAAGCAAGGTATGGCAAGATAGTACTATAAAGTCTTCAAAGGAAGCACACCGGGCAGGTTTATCTACTGGTTTAAAGAACCCAACTGGAAAAGGAAAACGGCTTATCATTGGCCATATTGGTAAGACATGATTTAAATGTATTTTTTTATTTTTTTATTTATCACTATGGATGACTTACAGCTAATACAAACAAAATAAATAATGGCATGTGAGACTGGAAGCCAATTCTCTTTCACCAGTACACCAGTACAGAATAAATTCATTTCCTTTTATTTTATTTCACAGGATCAACAGATGGGTTTTTAATGGATGGCGAATTAATATTTGAAGCCAAAAAGGGTGATGGAGACTACCATTCTGAAATGGATGCACACAATTTTGAAAAGTGGTTCAAATTAATACTAACAAAAATTGAAAGTGATGCTGTTATTGTTATGGATAATGCGCCATATCATTCGAGGAAAGTGGAGAAGTTGCCAACTACAGCCACACGAAAGGCAGATATTCAGGAGTGGCTTAAAACCAAAAATATTCATTTTGATGAAAAAGACTTAAGGGCCACTTTATTAGAAAAAGTTAAACAAGTACGACATTTGTACCAAAAGTTTGCTGTAGATGAGATGGCTAAAGAAAAAGATATATTAGTATTGCGCCTCCCACCTTACCACTGTGAGCTCAACCCAATAGAATTAGTTTGGGCTCAAATGAAGGGGTATGTAGCCCAAAACAACAAAACTTTTAAATTAAAGGAAGTGAAGCGGTTGCTCCCTCAAGCACTAATAAATATTACTGCAGAGAAATGGCAATCTTGCATTGCTCATACAATTAAAGAAGAGGAAAGGTTTTGCCAACTTGATGGTATAATGGATAATGTTGTAGAAAGGTTCATTATTAACGTTGGTGAAACTTCATCATCATCATCATCATCAGAGGATGATGAATAACAGAATAATAAAATTCATAAATTCTCAATTTACGCTTTTGTCTCTAGAAAATGTTTTTACTGTTGGTAGTGTATTTTTTTAATCCTCTGACATTCTAAATTATTATATTTGTTTTGTGAAGTTTGTGAAAACAATAATGAACGTCATGCCATTGTGATAGTTGTTTTTTAATAAACTGATTGTTACTAAAAATTGTTTCATTTCATGTACCTATTCAAGCCTTGTGACGAGTAGATCGATAGTAAATGCTTTATTATATGCATGCCATACATTGTTACAAAAAGCTCACATTATTTATGAAAATTGTTTGAACTCAACTTGAAATAAAAGGTTTCGTACTCCTGCTTCTGCGAGCCTCTTTTTTCTAATGTTATAATAAACAGAGTATAGCAGTGGGAAAGTTTGCGCTATAGTGTTATAATTATTTTTGAGCTGTTCCCCAAGCATAGCTTAGCTACTTTTACTGTAAAAGCCATTCTAGTAAGCTACTTAATCAACGCGCATCTATCTATTTATTTGTAAATCTTTAAAAATAATAATGAATTGTCGAAACGTTTGTACGCGTGCGTATAACTTCGTAACCACTGCCCCAACTTGGATATTTTTTTTTAAATTGTGTTCGTTTTCGAATTTCCCCTCTATACCCTCTTCCAGGGTTTCGGAGTCGTTTCGAAAGAGTCACCGCGGCTCTTGAACGCAAAGGGCATTAGGGTGAAACCGGAGCAGCCACTAGAATCAATAAAAAGTTATTAAAGGATTGTATCGATTAAGCAGCTTCATCTTATAATATTAAGTTTCGTTTTCTTTTATTCTCGACATGATGTAGAAAAAGTCTATTCCTAGATGCCTATGACATAACACTTCAATGTCCTAAAACAGGGAATGTGAACCAGTTGATTACGCTACGCTTTGCGACAAAAAATCTCTTTCACTGAAACCACACCCAGCTCAACCATTCATAATTTAAAACATGCACAAAGATTTTATTTTTTTTTTAATTTCAAAGGATAAGGAACAATCATGCATTTCAATTTTTTTTTATATGTAAGTAAACCATTTTGGTTTTTATTTGCAAATCGAAAAACGGGGGAAAATTTATTTTCCTAAAAAATATAAATGCTCGGAAAGCAATTAATATAATAGACTACAATAATTTTCTGTTCGTTTTTTACTTACGTCATCAAGTTTTCAATTGGTCCGGTGTTGCGGACGTGCCCTTGACCCTAGTCTTTTGTACTTTTTCGTATATGAGTCGTAGTTAATACCTTATTATGTATTCATCATTGTTTAGACAACTTAATCCAGGCAAATGCCGAAAATTAGGCCAACTTTGCAGTAATTCTTAACTAAGATTTTGTGCCGTTAACATGTATAGGCTTTGAAGAATGTTTAAAAAAGTCACTCAAAAAATTGACTCCCGCGAGCTCATTTTTTCATATCAATTTATTTTATAATTAAAAAATAAGTCGGATAAAATATAAAACTGAAATGTTTGTTTGGAGCGCAATCGAACTCTACAAGTATATAGGTCATAGCCCATCAGTTACTTTCCGGTTCTGATTTTTTGTAAACTTGTTAGTGATGTTGGCCCAATGTTTGTGACCTCGAGCGCCGAACCCAATTTTGTCAAAAACCGCGAAACTATTTTGCATTTTATCCAGATTTTTAAACGACTTCCAAAATCGGTGGGGTTTTTTTTATGTGTGTACACCGATTACTGCGAGGTTTCTGATCCGATTTAAATGATACTTTTTAGGGTTCCGTACCGAAAAGGTAAAAACGGGACCCTATTACTAAGACTTCGTCGTCTGTCCGTCCGTCTGTCTGTCACCAGGCTGTATCTCAAGAACCGCGATAGCTAGACAGTTGAGATTTTCAATAATTATGTACCTACTTCTGTTGCCGCTATAACAAAAAATACAAAAATACTAATATTTAAGGGGTGCTCCCATACAACAAACGTGATGTTTTAGCTCATTTTTATTGATAACTAGCTGACACACGCAACTTCGTCTGCGTCACATTTTCCATTAATGCTCGGCTCCTTTTAGTCTTAGCGTGACGATATGTAGCCTATGTCCTTCCTCGATACATGGGCTATCTAATTCTGAAAGAATTTTTCCAAATCGGACCCGTAGTTCCTGAGATTACCCCCTACATACAAACTTACAAACAAATGTTTCCTCTTTACAATATTATATATTAAATATAATAATATTAAATTATATATTATTATAGTATAGATGGTACAGAACCCTTCGTGTGCGAGTCCGACACTTAGCCGGTTGTTTACTTTGGTGCGGCAAACTTGCCAATTGGTCTCGTAAAAATTTGATTCAGTGTGGCTCTGTGGTTTTTATCTTATGAGCATTTTTGTTTGTTTCAACTACTGGGTAGACTATGACATCGTCGAAGTATCTCAACACATAAAAGTAATAAAATAAAATATAACCGACCCTCAAACAAAACACTACAAAGTATAAAATAACTTTAATTTCGGAAATCGGTGTCAAAAAAAAAAAACTTTTAATAGCAAGTAGGTGAAATAAACGCGTTTTTTTTATTTATACCGGTTATGGAACATGTTGAATTGTATCATTATAGCTCTGTAGTTTCTATCTTATGAGCATTTTTGTTTATTTCAATTACTGGGTAGACGATGACATCGTCCAAGTATCTCAACACATAAAAGTAATAAAATAAAATATAACCGACCCTCAAACAAAACAATACAAAGTATAAAATAACTTTAATTTCGGAAATCGGTGTTAAAAAAAACAAAAAAAAAAACGTTTAATAGCAAGAAGGTGAAATAAACGCGTTTGTTTATTTATATAACCCGGTTATGGAACAAGTCAAATTTTATCATTATAGAAGAGCTAAGACAAAAATATATTCGATTCAAGAAAAATCTGATTCGAAATTAATGCAAAGTTCAAAAGTTAATTTGACTGGCCTATATCATAGTATAAAGCCGGTTGATTCTGGACCTAAACATGTCGAAGTGAAGATGGAATTACAGCCGATTGATTCTGTAAACATGTCAAAGTGAAGGCTTGGGTGAAATGATCACGAAGTGAGCTGCTATTCCATTTTGATAACATGGTTGGACAGCACTTCACTTCGAAATGTTTACGGAACCGAACGACGCCGGTCTGTACGATTTGGTTTTAGTTGAAACGCCTATGACTCGGTTTAAGCAACGATTAACATGTATGCGTTTTAATAAATAAATTCTACAGGCTGTGGTATCCCTGTGAGTATCATAATATACTGTGAATTTTTAACAATCGCGCAGTCGTTTGAAATTAAGCACATAATATGTAATTGCAATACCCATTTTACGACGAAGAATGTTTAACAGACTTAAAAAAGGGGAGGTTATCAATGACCTTTGAATTGAATGACGGCAATGATCAAGTACTTCGTATGTTTATTCCGAAATGCTCTCCTTCCCTGAAGTTTGCCTTTATGAAACTGTGTTTTATACTCCAATTAATGTGCATAATAGACCTAAAATGGCCTGCAATAAAGAATATGGTAATAAATGGATCAAAATTCATCTGCTTTTGATCCATTTATTTGTATTTTATTGTTATTGGAATATGATTTCACGTAAAACTTTGCGAAGAGGAAGATAAACAGAGTAGTATTTACAAGAATCGTTAAACATAAAGGGTATGACGGAGTACATTCTGATGTTGTGTAGTTTATCACGAAATGGATTAGAATCAGTGTGAATTGCACCTGAAAAAAAAATAATAGTTGTAAATCTTTGTTGTATGACAAGTGCGGTTTGAAAAACATCAGGCGCTTAGATTTTAGTGAAAGTGGAACTTGGTCACTCATCAGGGGCATAGCTACTGCCGTATTAGCCGTACGTAGGTAGGGGGCCTCCGGACTAGAAAGAGCCCGATGTGCTGACGCAAAGTTATACATTTTGTCTTGCCGTCTCCTTCGTGGCCAACCAAGTTCTGAGCTAGTAGAGCCTTTTTACTAGTGTCAGCGGCTTTAGACTCTCGCCTCGCGCCTCGCCTCGTGCCTCGCTTCGCAGCTCGCGTGTTACAGACCAAGGCTTGCACTGATAGCTCAAGTCCACCCAAATTTGTGTGGTTCTCTCCTCAAGAGACACTGATAATCATAATTATATTGTGAATGTGTAAACCATGTATATCGCTATGTTAGGGGTTTATTTAATATTAGTCTGGCAGTATCATTCTTAATGCGGCTTAGCCGAATGTCCTTACGGTGTTGCACTTCAAATTGTTGAGCTCCTGAAAGTTCTTAGTTTAAGCTATACGATAACTAACACACCCAAATCTGTATGGTACTTTCTTCAAAAGACCTCAGACTTTAACTTACATGGTTCTCATATGATTTGACCGGTTTGACAAATTTATGGACTTTAAAAGAGACTTGTAACTCTGAGATTGTTCCTGTGTTTTTTCTCTGGGTAGTCAACCAAGAAACACCGATATCAACTAGTTTAAAATGACAAAAAAATGACACACACCTATTTTATTTTCATGCTACTAACTAAATAAATATCATTATTATTAACAGGATTGCATAAAATCTCCACTCCGTTTCAGTAGACAGGAATCTGTTAGTTTAAAAAATCATTCGAAACTGGGAAGCGAAGTATGCAAATGGGAAAATACCGGCCGCCCAACGCTAAGCTGAATCAGTGTGAGTAGTCCCTTACTCATTGTGTGAAGTCGGCCTAGCTCCGCACAGTCCGCAACTCCACTCTATACTACCTCGCTTCGCATCAATGGACAGGCAGACTTAAACTCGCGGTAATTTGTACGACAATCCACACAAGTACGACAATTGTACGAAAATGGTGAGATAGTGGTCAAACGCGTGCCTATTAATATAAAAAAAAAAATAATAATCTCAATCACGTCGTCACACGGACCGAGGGCGCTTTTCAATTTCACCACACCGCCTTATCTACATCTAATCTACTTATATAAAAATCTCAGGTCACATTGTTTGTTTTCGATTTCCTCCGAAACAGCTAAACCGGTTTTTATTATTTTTTATGTAATAAAAAAAAGTCTGAAAATAGGTCGTAGCCTATAACAATTTTATAACAACGTTTGCTTGGTCAGCTAGTTTCATATAAATAGCGCTAATGAATGGATCTCGTTCTTCTTCTTCGTTCGTCTTATAGTCTTCAAATGAAAGCTGCAAATAATTATCTGACACTTAAAATACTTGTTTTTATCAAGATCTGCAAAAAAAGTGCTTTTTTGTGTGACATCAAAGTAATTTGTGTACCTATTCAGTGGTCTAACGTGTTTGGTCGTTCCAGTAAAAAGGTTCTCAGCAAAGTTGAAATAGAGGTGTCAACACAGAGTACATTTTTATGGTGTCAATAAAAATACTAGAATATTATTTAAACTTTATTAGTCACTTAAAATTAACATTATTTTGTACTATTGTTAATTGCGTTAAAAGTACAAAATCAAAACTATGCTAATTGAAAAATTAATTATTAAATTAACTTATCGTAGTTACTTTTGATAACAAAATTACAGGTTCTTGAATACGAAACATATCCTGGCACTTTTCTTAAAACTTATTGTACATTGATTGTTTATGAGGCTTTTCATACATTATACTACTGTCGTTTCTATCATTGTTAGTAAATAAAGTGGTCCCGCGCTACTTGCAACTGATTTTTGCTTGCAGAGAGTTAATCAAATATAATTATAATTGAACAAGCTATTTTTATTGAGATAGGCGTTGTTTACAGCGATTATTGGGCGAATTCGCTATCGGTAGAGGGTCCGAGTTTTAAGACAATGATACCATCTGGAACTTTAATTACTACATAGAAACGGACTCGCAATTATAACGAATATTCTCCATTGCTTCGCAATGTGCCTCACGCCATCGCGACACCGCTTTTCGGCACGGTTTTACGGCACTACGCCGCGAAACAACTTGAATTTTCATATCAGTTTCAATGTTTCTTGTGAAAATAAGGAGTACCTATCATAATCATAACACCATTTGATTACCTCTCTGGATTTGTTTAAGATAAAACTACATGATCAACTTAAAGTAAAAGATTCCGTATAGGCAGCAAAATAAAAAAAAGGATTCGAAAAAAATCTTTACAATATTTTATTCTGCAGCGATTTAAAAAGCAAAGGTAAACTGCAAATATAATATTTATTATAGATGACGGGAATGATGATAAGCCTGCTATTTAAGTAGGTTTAGAAAAACGCTAGGACGAAAGGACTTCAAATGACGCTATGGATACTAATGACAAAGTTACAAAGAACTTCAAATTACACAGTCACTGGCAAATCTTACAATCCAAGTGGACGGCTGCATATTGCAATACAACTCAGAGAAAGTAGGATACTTAGTAATAATATTGTATGGTAGGCAAGAAATCACTGATTCTGAAGTGCTGTGCACACAAAACCTTGCATTGCTTAGAGCGGTGTTGTCCTTAACAAATACTTTTAAAATGTTAATTATTTTACAAATAATACATCCGTCATTATGATTATTGATGTCGAAACATCTCCATGTATGAAAGGTCTCAATTATAAAATAAAATCTGGCTGCATCGAATAAGTGCACGATTATACTTCACTTATTATATTTACAGCAAATGCTTAACCTTAAAATCTACATTAACAATTGTGCGGTTGGCAATTTATTGTAAATTTAAAGCGTCTTCTCACTGGTACAATAATTTTTAAATTCATTAATTTTGCAATACGAACTACGATATGCTGTAATTTTAGACCCCACTTGAAAATTAACGGCTCTAACAAATGATAGCACCAATCATGGTTCTTTCTTCAATTTGAGAGAGTCCTAGTGAAGCGAATACTTAAGCGTACTTATCTAACTTCCAAACTCCACAAAAATCTTAGGCTTTAACAATACCAATGTCATCACATACATCAGTCTCAATAGAACCGCTAGCTGTAGTCTTAGACCATGATGAATCATTTCTTTATTATACTATCGAAGTCGAATTCGGCGCCGCATACCGATTTTGCCGTCCGCCTTGAGAGGAAGAATTTTCCATCTTTAACATAATCACCGCAAGCCTTGTTGACTTCGCATGGAATAGACTCCTCTATATTAGGAACACTCTTGCAATCACTCCCATGCACTCCGTTTTCTTTCTTATTGTTGACTCCATTTTTGCATACACCATTTGTTTTGACTCCATTGTGAGCCTTGTCGTATTCTTCTTTGATTTGCTTTTCAATATTCTTCTTCTCAAGATTTCTCTTTTTGTAGCTCTTAGTGTAGAAGTTGAGGAAGAGAAAGAGGAAGATGGTTATGTTGGAGCAGATGAAGTAAGTGAAGCCAGATGCATACTGACAGCGAGGGGAAAAGTGCGTCCATGCACAGTACGTCAGCATCAAGATGAACTGGATCTGTAAGCAACATCAAACTAATTAGAATTGATTCTTTAATATTATCTGAATATTTCTTTAATTCAATGATAGCATAGCCAGCTTAGCTAGCAGCATTCGATAAAGTCATATATCTTTCTTTTTTTTTATTTGATATGGGTTTGAAGTTTAGTCTAAGTCAAAGATGACAGAGACAGTGTCAACGATGGATCGAGCTTACCTAAAAGAAGCTTGATCACTCTTAACATTGAAGAGATTATAGTTGAATGCGTTCGAAATCACAGACGCAAAAAGAGTGTTTTACTCCTTTGCTGTGCGCATTACAAAAGAGGTTTGGAAACGCTTAATGCGAATTGGTGATACAACAAGGTATGGATGTTAAATTGCAGTGCGTCTATGTCAAAATGAGAGTATAGAACTTATTGAAGTATAGAACTAAATAACAAAGGCAAAGAAGTTTTTATTCAGTTCACATAATTCCATTTGAATTGATATTGCAATCATTCATCAGCCTAATTACAAGACTTGCGATACTCGTTCACTTCAGTGCTGATGCCTTCCTGTAAATATCTTCTTTCGGCTTACATAGCCGATCAAAGTACGCTAGTTAAGCCTGTACCTTAGTTTGCTGATTGGTGACTCCTACTCAAGAATATTGTTATGTATGTAGGGAGGGAGCAAAAACTTTAGAGGGCAGCACAGAAACACTTCTGTGCTGTCACAATGACACCATTTACAAGTAAAAAATTTCGAAAATGCAACGTTTGATGGCACACTCTACTTCATGCACTTTTCCCTAAACGGAGCGTGCAGTTACTATTATATAGGTGCCAAAACAAAAACATCAATGTCAAGTATTCTTAACCTTAAAGTGTTGGGGGCCGAGTCACCCGTGTCCGTAGGAGAATACCCTTCAGCGAATCCCTACACGCGGTCCCCGGGTGGTGCTAAACAGGTGACACTAACCGCCTCCGTGGTCTAGTGGCTATATCACCTGATTCAGACCCAGAGGTCCCGGGTTTGATTCCCAGCGGGGGCAAATTTTTTGCTCGGTTTGGTTGATGGTAGGACTTGTTCTAAGTCTGCCTGGCAAGCTACCACCATCATTTCTAAGTCTGTCGCCATAACAACAATGTTAACAGCATTGTTGTGTTCCGGCAGTTAGAGGTATGATAGCCAGTTTCTCTGTGTAAGAGGATTCCGGGTGAAACTCGCTACCATCATCGGCCTAATCATCAATTTCCATCAGGTGAGATTTGGGCCCAGAGTTTCTACGTTTCGTATAAAAAAAAAAAAAGTTTTGAATATGGAACACTAGATGGTATAGTCAATGCCGTGCGTGTTCCCTATACCAAAAGTCAATGTTTTACTTATCAGTATGTAACCGAGAAAAATCTTTACTCATTACAGACTCACCAATTGCAGCTTAGTAACATACTTCTTCCACCACAAATACTTCTGGAACCGAGGCCCTAGCCCGGAAAGAAGATAGTAAGAGTACATGACCACATGTACCACCGAGTTCAGGAGTGCCAGTACTGCCCCCTCTCCACCGGCTGCAAACTTCAGGTAGCTCCAGGAGTACAGTGCCATGATAACGTGGTGGTATACGTGCAGAAAGGTAACCTGGAATTAGTAACACTGGAGGTAAAAAAACGCGTAACTATTGGAACAGCAGAAAACTTTTTGTCATGTTAATATTTTCATGATTTACGTTTTCGCTTATTTGCCCACTATCAATTCAGGATATCAGCCCAGCTGTTTGTTTCACTGAAAGGGTTGATAAAAAAACACTAGGATTTCGGCGATACTGACTTTTTTACTTGAACATATATTACACTTCAAAAGCTTGAGCAAGAAACGGCCAGCAAAATATCTGTAGGTGAACGGAATTTGTAGGTACAAGTATCTACTTGTAGGCCGCAGCTTGCCATGCCAGGTTTACGAAATTTGTTCGAAAGAGTCACAGCGGCTCAGGAACGCCAAGGACATTTGGAGGTACGGATGGGTTTTAGTCACTAAGGCTGCGTTTCCACCAGAGATGTGCGAGGATGCGTAACGAGGGATGTGTTTGTTAAGGACCAATAGAATCGCGTCATTTACCTAGCCTCGCTCAGCGTTAGCGATTCTATTGGTTTTCAACAAACACATCCCTCGCTACGCATCTTCGCACATCTCTTGTGGAAACGCAGCCTAAGAGGCTGATACTCTCTTTGGCTCCACCCAGAGCGGAAGAAGTCATTTGATGATTTACCATCCAATTTCCCATAAAAAGACGCATTTTGTGTTATGTAACCGTTTACAAACAAAGAATATATTTTGTCTTACCTGTTTATCTTTCTTTCGTAGAACGAAGAAAACTGTGTCTAGTAGTTCAGTGAATTTCGCGAAGAAATACCACCAACCCAGGTCTAGTAGCTGAAAGACAGAAATGTCAAAATTAATATTTTGTAATCTGATAAGCATTATTCCCTATGGACAAGTAACGTGGTCGTTGACAAAAGCCAACTAGATCGTCTAGAATTCGTTTATATTGTTATATCAGCAGTCTTATTTTTTTCAGAAGTACCTACAGGTAAGGAGTGTAATTCCCTGCTAGAGTCTGTGTTTCCTAATAGCTCAACCTGGGTCAAGAGTGGTGACTCTTGAGACTTCCACAACTCAATAACTGGATAATAAGGTACCGCTTTGCAAGACTGGAGTCAAATTTTCACGAGAGGCGTGGAGGTAACTTGGTTTGCTGAACTTGGTTCACTCTTGACTCACCAGTCAAGAGTATTTACCAATACTGAGTTGTGGAGGACAGATAGAGGTATTCGCTTTATGATTCACCGGTACATGATGGACATCCCACCCACACGCACGAAACGTTTTGGGAACACATTCATAGTGCGTACAGCTAAGGAATGGAATTCCTGATAGCTACAATCTGAGAGTCTTTAAATTAAGAGTGAACAGTTTACTTCTAAGCATGCGTGCTCCATCTTCGGCCACATCATTGCTTACCATCAGTTGTGATAGTGGTGAAACGTGTGCCTATCGATATTAAATAAAAATCTGATTCATGAAAGCATTTTTGGTTTACGGCAAAGCTTAGCCTATGTTCTTTTTTCTTCATCCAGCCAGAAATTTTGTGTCAACTCTTCCAATCCAAAACTCAGTGATATAGTATGAAACGTATCTTGTCATAATCACCGCGTTTAAAAAAAAAAGGCTAATTTTTAGCTAATATAACAATCTTGGGAAATTTTTCATAATAATTTTATTAAAATTAAATCACTGCTTACCAATGGGTTTTGCGTATTGGACGGATAACGGCACCCTGCGTAAATGATGCCATCTCTGAAGAGATTCAACTTGAAAACCTGAAACGGTACAAAAAATATGGGTTACTATTATTAAATTTAACTAGCTTTTTCCCACGAATTCATACACACATATCCTATTTATTCCCATTCCCGTAGGAATTTCCTGAAATCTTCTCTCTCTACGGAGTGCAAGAAGCTTTCTACGTCCTTTATTTTTGACTGTGCGTTGTCTAGTCGATCAGTCCGCTCAGTCTGTCAATTGTAACAGAAAATTGTATGTATATTGATTAAATAACTACGTACTTGACTGCTCGTTTCAACCATTTCATTAAATATTTATTTGAAAAAATATAAAATTTTATGCAATAGCAGCTCACAGAGTGTGAACTAACTCGGCACTCGTATCATCATCTGCCTAGCCTTTTCCCAATTATATTGGGGTCGGCTTCCAGTCAAACGGGATTCAGCTAAATACCAGTATTTTACGTGGAGCGGCTGCCCACCAGACCTCCACAACCCATTAACTGGATAACACCGTACTCCTTGACAAGACTGGTGTCAGATTTTCTGGCTTCTGACTATCCGTAACGACTGCCAAACATCTCCAAATGACAGCCGGGACCAACGGCTTAACGTGCTTTCCGAGGCACGGAGAAAACTCGGTATGTTAAGATGGTCACCCATCCACAGACCAACCTAGGCAAGCGTTGCTTAACGTTGAAGATCGACCTGTGCGGCTGTTATTATTTAGCCACGAGCTCGACTGCACTCGGCACTCGTATCGACTCTACAATAATAGTGTTAATTAAGAATAGTGTTCCACGTGATCGACATTTATCGATAGCAGCAATTTATATGTTAGGTCATTCGTGATCCTATCTATTATTATAATTACTTTTTGTTACTGTTTAAATAATTTCAGTGTCATGAACGTCAGGTACCAATTTATTTCCATAATAATAATATATTCATATTCATTTTCTTTATTTGCATTCCATAATGTAATGTGTGAAGATCTTATAATGGGCTTAAAGCTAGGAAACAATTACGGACCCTGTAGGGCACAGCAAAAAGTATAAAATTAATACAACATAAAATTAATAAATTCATTAAAATTTTAAAGCATGTCCTATGTATTATATTAGTTAAAAAATTATCAGTAAGTCAGTGTAGTATTATTATTATTAGTAATATAAATTGAAATATATGCAAACGTTTAAAAAAGACCACTTGGCAATGCGAATTCTGTTAATTTCTATTAAAGCGCCGTCCACACAGATCCAGATTCCCGTCCCTGACGGATACGGCCAGGACAGAGCAAAATCGGTTACATACGATTTTTACGAACTTGCTTTTTCACAGTCTCGGTCGTGTCCTGTCAGGGAAGGGAACCCGGAAGTGTGTGGACGGCGCTGAATTCGAGTAAAACGAATAAATCGGAAGTCGGTGTTTTTGTTAGTTTCTTCGTGTTGACGTTAAAAGTTTTTTATTTTTCACTTTTTAGTGGTACTCCACACCTTTCAATTACTCCGATGACGAAACACCATCATCCAAGTAAACGAATTCCAGCTATTTCGATTTAAAATCCAAACTTCCGAACCGATTTTGATAAAATTCAAATAGGACCAAGCGACAAGTATATCCTTTCAGATAAAATAAGAAATTTTCATACCGGTTCATAAATGACAGAGTTATGAGGTAAAAAAAAATACCACCGAATTGAGAACCTCCTCCTTTTTGGGAAGTCGGTTAAGAACGAAACGCATCGCTATCTATTCCGCCAGCGACAAATTACTGAACGAAACCCTGCATCGCAATATCCGAGTTTTCCGTGCAATTTAAACATTATATAACAGAACAAATATCAACTATCGGGATGCCCACCTGACACAACTGCCGTCCGATTAGAGAATTCTTCCTACTCAATGGAGGTTTGCTGGACTTTTCTCTCTGTACCGCATAACTCTATATGCCTACCATCGTACTAAATCCTCTGCAATACCGGTGTTGATCAACTTACAAGCTCATGACACATTTTAGTCAGCAATGACCAAGCAGGATGTCAGATCAGTTTGGTAAAATATTCCTTACTTTGAGCAGCAGATTTATTCGTGCTCTTCATAGATGGCGTTGCTTTTAGTAAATTTGAAGAATTATTTTCTGCAACCTAGTTATATTAGTCCTCAAGACTTCCAGAGCAAATTTGGACGCCATTACAGTAAACAAGGTGCTCATATTCTAATGGGACATCAATAATAATACCTGCATATCATCTCTTAACCAACACTGGCTTATTTTGATCTTTATATTTTAAGTTCTTGTAATAAGATTATTTTTATTTATTTTATTTTGCATCGTCCTCACATGAAGAAGAAACAAGTATATTATGTAATAAAGATTTTTGTAAAACATAACATGATTTAAAAGAGTGTCGGTGGAGTTTCTTGCACGTTCTTCTCCATAGAGATCTTTGGAACGTGCAAATAGCTTCATGTTTTTGACTGAATGACCTTGACATTTCAAAAGTGCTTGTAAATGGTTTATTTGAAATAAATGCTTTGAATCTTCAATTTTTGAATCATGCCAAAAATTGTTTTGCTCAACAGTTTAAAAAATTGATCTCACCTTAAAACAAATCATTGTCGCTAAGAAAACTTGTGACGCGTTATAATACGCGATAAGTCTGTTCATTTGTAGCGGCATCCGGTTCTTCATGATTCTTGGACCGATGCGTATCAAAATCAGGTAGGCTACGACCACCGATAGTATTGGCATGGGACTCGACATCATGAACCATGAGTCTACCATGGCACCTGGAATTAGAAATTGTGTTTAATAGTTATTAATGATATTAGTGCGGTAAGTTGGTTGTTACAAACGAGTAGAAGAATACAAGTCCGAGACGAAGTCAAGGGCTTACTATAGTCACGAGTTTGAAAATACCAATATCCGCACGTGTATCGTACAAAGTTTTACAACACATTTGCGAGAAAACAGTAGATACAACATAAACTTTTTGTTTTTAGATATCAGTCAAAAAGTCGCAACAATCTTTGCAATATAAAAAAAAATCCTCGAATTTGCATAATATTATTTAAATCAGTACTTCGTCTATTTTTGTTTCGAGAACGCTTCCAAGAAGGTTCAATCATTCAGCTATTACGTTTTATTATTTTGCTGATATTTACTTTTAAATCTGAACTTCAAAATACTTAAAGTTATTATACCTAGGAGGTGATTTTTTTTATAGTTTTCGTATTCTCGTATTGTGAATCTCCTTGGTGGATTTCCTGTATATTTATATAGAAATTTAAAAAAAAACCGCAAAGGATACGCATGACACGTAAGTACCTCCTTTACACACGCTTCGTTGAATGACGATACAACGGAGCGTGTGGTAAAATAAGTACTTATGTTAGAGTAAATATTTTACCGCACGATCCATTGTATGCTACGTAATTTTTAAATTTCGAACAACGTATACAGGCTGCGTAAAGGCATTTTTTGAGCAAGTGTGTTGTAAATATTTTTTATAACAAAAAATTCTATGAAGGGTCAATGTCATCATGATCCCGTCGTACGAGGAGTTAGTGCTATTTATTTTTGTATAGCTCCGTCTCTCTCTCACACCTTGATAGTTTGAAAATGATGTAGGGCCTGTATGGTCAGGATTTTCGAACAAATACCACTTTTTCGAAAGAGTCACTTCGCTCTGGAACGCAAAAGGCACTTGGAGGAACAAGGATGGGTTTTAGTCTGTAAGAGTTTCATACTACCTTCCGCTCAACCCAGAGCGTAGCGGGGACTCATTCAATGATGTCCCATCCTTATTTTTTTTATCATAGTACCGTAGAGGCTCTTTGCCTCTAAATATATACTCGGTGTACTTACGAGTGCTTAGGTCACGATAATTAAAACATATATTATGTAAACATGTTAATATGGCTAAGCACAGCTAACGGATTCGAAAATAATAAACAACAGTTCTGTTATCTATCTTTCTATTTAAATAATAACATGAATCGTTGAAATGTATGCACACTCATAACTTCGTAGCGACTGATCCAAATTAAATAACTCTTTAAGTTAGGCAGCCGTTGAATGCGAGACGAACACCACCAGTTGTTGTGGCAACATTTGGGGGAGGCCTATGTAGACGTCTTTCTTTAAGCAGTAGACGCAGTGAACGCAAACTGAGTAGACGTCTTTCGGCTGATATGAAAATGATGATGATACCAATATCACGATAGTAAATAAACAAAAGTTACTCACTTTTCCCCACTTTGAGGGAATCCAGGTACCGGTCAACTTTCTCCAAATAGCTCATTTTTAGGCCGTATTCTGTAACCAAATAATAATAAGAATAAGCACATAATAATAATATCCACGATAAAATCTCTCTTGCGACCGACATTTTGAAGTTTATGAAGCTTATCCTTTTTTGTTTTGTGCCAGAAAATTTGTTACACAAAAAAAATTCTAGTAGACACCCAACCTCTTTTTATATTGTTTCATGTTTAGTGGAAACAATATAATGCAACAGTTAATCTATACTAAATTAAAAAATAATAATTATGACGAGTAAGCACACAAAAAATATTTAGAGTTATTTGTGAGATCGAGTTTTTTTTATTTTTCTTTCTCGGATCCCTAGAGACCCGGTCCTTTGATAGGCGTACGCGGGGCCGAAACCAAGTCGCAGAGGCCCTGTTAGCCATTTCAAACGTAATGGGGCACCAAACGGCGATTATCCCTGTATATGTCGCATTAAGATAGATAAAGCCGTAATATAATTATATCCCTAGGGATATAATTATATTACGGCTTTATTATTTTATAATTATATCCCTAGGGATATAATTATATACCGTAACATAGTTTTTTTGGGGGCCGAGTCACCCGCGTCCGTAGGAGAATACCCTTCAGTGAATCCCTACACGTGGTCCCCGGGTGGTGCTAAACAGGTGACACTAACCGCCTCCGTGGTCTACTGGTTATACCACCTGATTCAGACCCAGAGGTCCCAGGTTCGATTCCCAGCGGGGGCAAATATTTTGCTCGGTTTGGTTGGTGGTAGGACTTGTTCTAAGTCCGCCTGGCAAGCTACCACCATCATGTCTAAGTCTGTCACCATAACAACAATGTTAAAAGCATTGTTGTGTTCCGGCAGTTAGAGGTATGATAGCCAGTTCCTCTGTGTAAGAGGATTCCGGGTGAAACTCGCTTCCATCTTCGGCCTAATCATCACTTTCCATCAGGTGAGATTTGGGCCAAGAGTTTCCCCGTTTTGTATAAAAAAAAAAAAAAAAAAAATAGTTATACGAAAGGGATTCTTTAAACCAATAAAATTTTGTTTTATTTAATTATATATGGTAGATTTCTATTTCACTAAGCTTAATCAAGTAATGGGTCTGTCTCAAAAAAGTGGCACACTTTTGAAATGTTTTCAATTTCTCAAAAATGTTTGAAAATAAATAAGCTTTAATATACTACAATATGATGACAATATGATACAACATCACTTTTTGAGACAAACCCTAATATATTTATAACACTGAACTTAATCTAGTTATATAAGTATATCACTAAACTTCGCCGGTTTTATAAATATATTCCTAGTGAGATAGTAAAGAATCGCTTTCGTATAACTATGTTACGGTATATAATTATATCCCTAGGGACATAACTATATTACGGCTTTATCTATGTTACTGTGACATATACACTGTGAAAGTATTCCCAAGGACAAAGTATTGAAGAATTTGGAAACAAAAGATGCAACACTATGGGTTTGTGTGGTTTAGTGGACTGATAATCGTTTATTGTAGAAGAACTATTGCCCCCTGCCTGACTACTAACAATATTCACGGCTTTTAAAAGGCAGGAGGTGACCCTTGCACACTCAATGAATGGGTCCCCGAAAACGGTCGCTAGCACAATGTGACGTAGCGCCAAGGTGGCAACATATACTGAGGTGCTAAAGGAGTGGAGAGATATACCACGACTATCAGGACAATCCCGGAAGTACGGTCAAGATCCCTACCAGCATCTTACTGGATTATACATACTTCTCCCGAGCACGTTTGCTTTAGCGAATCACCAAGATCGAGTTTTTATTTATTATTTATTGAGAAATGGGCTTGCTCTTGTCCTTGCAAATATACCGTTGTATGTTGGAAAGCGATGGAGAAGGTTTATGATACAACAAGCGTGCCCAGAAGACGCCTATCCACTCTTGCTTTGAAGGCAGACGGGTCATATGTGGAAAGGAACAGACGCTGGCAGAGAGTTACACACTTTGGCTGTGTGCATAATAAATGTGGAGGAGAAGCGCTAAGTACGACTGGTCGGGATATCGACCAAGAGCGAATAAAACCCTGCAGTACGTCTGGTATTCCGGTAGTACACACTCTCCTGCCTGTAGAAGAACGACGTAAGCAAAACTACGCCGATGAACCAGGCATATTTCATCTAAGCTCAATTTTTCATACCCTAAAGATAGTTAGAAGTAAAAAAATAAACATGAGACAGATAATATCACCCGCCTAACTTAGCTTACATAACACAAAATGAGTCAAACAAAACAGACGGCTGTCTGCGAAACGTTTTACCTTACTTCCCTAAATCAGTTCGCATGACCTTCGCATGAAATTCAGCGGACGAAACTATTGATTTTTACTTAATTTGCGGGTCGTGGTAACAGTTGTTTGTACAATTTGAAATGAACGATTATACTCATGCAGTACTGTAGGATATTAGTAGTTCATAGATATATTTTTATTTGTTTATTTTGTTTAAATTAAAATGTTGCCCCACACTAGGAATTTCTCCTGTATCGTGAGTGCGTTTACAAACATACAAAGTCACATACACAAACAGCCAGACCCAGAACAACTATCTGTAGACCATACAAATATTTGTTCCGTGCGGTAATCGAACCCACGGCACGCGGCGCAGCAGTCGATCGCTCAACCACTGCGCCAACCGTGCCAATATACACTGAAGTGGCAGTGGGCAGGACATTGATTGCAGAACTGATGGTCAATTGGGGCCGAAAATTTCTGTAGGGGTGATCGTGTACCGGAAGACGCAGTCTCAAAGCCTCCATAGATAGACCGGTGGCCAGGTGAAAGTTTCGGGTAGGAGATGGATGCGAGACACAGGACCGATTATTGTAGAGACACTTTCGACTGATGTGATGATGATAAGATATGGGCCAGATTAGTTACACAGTTTCAGCTATAGAATGGACAGCATTGTTGTGTTCCGGCAGTTAAAGGTATGAGAGCCAGTTCCTCTGTGTAAGTGGATTCCAGGTGAAACTCTCTTCCATCTTCGGCCTAATCATCACTTTCCATCACGTGAGATTTGGGCCAAGAGCTTCCCAGTTTAGTAAAAAAAAAAATGGGCGACGAATGAAGGTCTAGGAAACGATGACTCCAAAGCTCCTCATTAACTACAACTTGAGGATCTCCTGGCAAAATAATATTAGCCGCATGGATCGATCTTCTAGGCTAAGCAGCGCTTGCCGACACTGGTCTTGGATGGGCGACCATGCTTAGCAAACCTAGGTTCCTCTGTGCCCCTAGATAGACCGGGTGACCCGGTGAGAGTCGCGGGTAGAAGATGGATGCGAGACACACAGGACCGGCTGTTGTAGAGACACTTGAGGAAGGCCTATGTCTGGCAGTGGAGTTCTTTCGACTGATGTGATGATGATGAAATATGGGTCTGATGGGCCAGATTAGTTACACAGTTCCAGCTGGAGAATGGGCGACGAATGAAGGTCTAGGAAACGATTACTCCAAAGCTCCTCGTCTCCTGGCAAAATAATATTATCCGCATGGATCGATCTTCTAGGCTAAGCAGCGCTTGCCGACATAAGTTTTGGATGGGTGACCATGCTTAGTAAACCAAGGTTCCTCCGTGCCTCGATAAGTAAGAAAATTTGACACCAGTCTTGCCAATGAGTACCGTATTATCCAGTCACTGGGTTGTGGAGGTCGGATAGAGGTATTTATTTATTTATCTCTTTATGTATCATGCTCTATGGTCCACCGGTACATGGTGGATATCCCACCCACACGCACAAAACGTTTTGGGAGCACATTCATAGTGCGTACAGCTAAGGAGTGGAATTCCCTGCCAGAGTCTGTGTTTCCTGATAGCTACAATCTGGGAGTGTTTAAGCCAAGAGTGAAAAGGTTACTTCTAGGCAAGCGTGCTCCATCTTAGACCACATCATTGCTTACCATCAGGTGAGATAGTGGTCAAATGCGTGCCTATCAATAATTGTAAATAAAGAGAAAAAAATGTAATATTTCGGTACTCAACTACATCCGGCTAGACGGGAAACCGAACCCAATATAATATTCCTATCAATCGGAATCGGAAGATCAAGTTGAAAGGATCTATAAATTGAAAACCTGACTCAAGCTGCTTTCAGACTAAGCTATGGTATAATAGCATATAGTATAAAGCTTATAGCACAACAATATCGCGCACCATACATTGTTATGGACACGTTCACACTGTACTGTACTATACATATGTATATTAATAACAACTAGCTGACCCGCGCAACTTCGTCTGCGTCACATTTTTCATGATTGCTCCGCTCCTATTTGTCTCAGCGTAATGATATACAGCTTTCCTCGATAAATGGGCTATCTAACACTGAAAGCATTTTTCAAATCGGACCAGTAGTTCCTGAGATTAGCGCGTTCAACCAAACAAACAAACAATCTCTTCTGCTTTATATATTAGTATATAGATGTATGGTGCGCGATATTGTTATGCTAAGAGCTTTGTACTCTATGCTATAAAATTATATTATAGCGTTGTTGAAAGCAGCTTCACTGACTTATATATCAACGTACAGCCGAAACTACTGGTCGTAGAAAACTGAATTTTGGCATTTAGCTTCCTTACACTCCATAGGAGCGCACTTAGAGAGGATTTCCTGAAATTCCTCTGAGAACGGGAATAAACGGGATATTGCGCGTACGAGGTCGCGGGTGAAAGCTAGTACAACCATAAATTTGCCTTAGAGATAAATACTAAGAGATATTTTCTACACAAAATCTGATAGCTCTGTGCCTGGGGAACGAAAAACTTTCTTATGCCTCGTTTTCTTGAAATAGGCTTGTAAAATAATAGTCGGTTCTCATAATATTTTGTTCACAATTTCTCCTTAAGATATCGTATGAAGAAGCCTTATTTCCCTACGGATATATTCTTACTAAGAGTATGTTATATTCAATTTTGCGGGTTCCGTACCTAAAGGGTACGAGCTGACGTTTTTGGGGGACTGTCTTCTTGTAAACGTTGACATGCAAAAAGTGCTGGCACTCAGCCTTATTTGAATAAATGACTTTTGACTTTGACTTTTGGTAACCAACGGAACCCTATAAGCAAGCCTCCTCTGTCCATCCGTCCATCTGTATGTCTGTCCGTCCGTCTGTCTGTGAATGAACTGATGAGCTGTGCCTCAAGAACCGCAGTAGGTCGACCGTTGTAATTTTCACAGAATGTGTTTTCCTAGTGCCGCTAAAATAACAAATAAAAGAAAAAAAATAGAAGATGCTCCCATGCAAGAAACATGTTTTTTTCGTTTATGGTAAGGAACCTTTCGAGTGAGAGTCTGACTCACGCTTGACCGATTTTTAAAGACAAAGACTTTAAGGGGGTAGTAGCAAGTTAATCTTTAAGTTAAGTCTTAACCTATTCGGGGAATAAAAATCAGAATTTAAGGTTTCAAGTCTTCACTTTCTTTTTTCTTAATTGGTTTTGGGTTTACTAAAAGAATAACTCTGTAAATTTATTTATTTTCGGTACAGTGTATGAGAGATTTTGTCCTATAAAAATAGTTCAGTTTTGATCATGGACTAAGCCTGTTCATAATCTCATGAGTCACGGCAGAGTTTACTGATTTGTTAACAATTATGTCTTCTATTGAGTTTATGCTTTCAGTAAATGAAAATATAATATCCGAGAAAAAATTGTTATCAGCTACAAGGTTTGGCTATATTATTTTTGCTACTTCTTTTCTACTTCTTGATTTAGAGACATTACATTCTGCTATATTCAGCTAAATCCAGTTTGACTGGAAGCCGACCCCAATAAAATTGGGAAAAAGCTAGGCAAATGATGACATTCTGCTGTATTCTATTTTCGAAACTTTCAGGAAGTGCATGTGGTGCGTGTTCCGTCCTTAATCACGCGTTTCTAATAGATATAAAGTTTAAGGTACGATCCCTCGAAAATAAGTGGAAGGAATTTGAAAATAGAAAGTTTCTATTTTCAAATTCCTTCCACTTATTTTTCAACTTTTTCAACAATCAGGGGGTGAGACTGGGTGGCTCGCCGTTCAATAAGGACCAGGCCTGGTAGAAGGCACGTTGAGTTCCAGGTGCTTCTCAAAGAGATGGCAGCATAACAGACGAGGACCGCTAGGGCCAGTGCCTGACAGGGTTGCAGAATTTATTCGGAAAGATTACCGCGGCCCTGGAACGCAATGGGCATTCGGGAGGAGTTTCGTCAGTAAGAATTTGACATTCCCTTCTGCTCCACCCAGAGCGGTGGATGTCAAATGACTCCTTCATTTGATGAGTCGAAGTCAAAATTGAACGTCAACGTTTAAAAAAATACAACCGACTTCCAAATAAAAAAAACACTACAAAGTAAAAAATTACTATTTCGGAAGTCGGTGTTTTTGTTAGTTTCTTCGTATTTTGACACCGACTTCCGAAATTAAAGTTATTTTTTACTTTGTAGTTTTTTTTAATTTGGAAGTCGTTTGTATTTTATTGTGATTTTTTTTTTTTTCACTTTTTAGTGGTACCCCACAACTAACAACACCACTGCAAAATCGCAGAAAAGCAAAATACGCAATTTCGATTTCTTGGACGACAAAAACCATCATCCAAGTAAACTAGTTTCAGCTATTTCGATTTCAAATCCAAACTTTGTAACCGATTCAGGTAAAATTTGAATGGGACCAATCGACAAGAATATCCTTTCAAATAAAACAGAATTTTTCAAATCGGTTCATAATTGACGGAGTTATGGGGTAACAAACATAAAAAAAATACAACCGAATTGAGAACCTCCTCCTTTTTGGGAAGTCGGTTAAAAAGTAGACATTCCCCCAAAAACGACCGCCCGTCACCAGTGAGTTATTCCCCGTACCTATAATGGCGTCCATGAATAAATAACAATCTGTAATCGTCATCGCATCACGCATAGGGTTACCATATCTCAGGATTTGTCCTGAGATTTCAGGATTTTTCGACTCTTCTCAGGATTCCGGCCGGATTTAGCAAATCTAGTGATAGCTCAGGATTTTTAATAAAAAACAGGTTACATTTTAAAGATCTCTCTTATTAAACTACTAAAAATAATCTTCTTTTGGTAACAATTGCAGTTAAAATCAATACTTATGTATTAATTTAAAACAAACTTAAAATAATCTTCTTTTGGTAACAATTGCAGTTAAAATCAATACTTATGTATTAATTTAAAACAAACTTAAAATAATCTTCTTTTGGTAACAATTGCAGTTATAATCAATACTTATTTATCGAAGTAAAACGAACTAAAACAATCTTCTTTTGGTAACAATTGCAGTTAAAATCAATACTTATGCATTAATTTAAAACAAACTTAAAATAATCTTCTTTTGGTAACAATTGCAGTTGGTAACATTTTGGTAACAATAACAAACGCGTGCGCAAGATCCGCAGTGTATACAACGATAATAATACGTTTTTGAGAGAAAATTCTCATCTGTAGAAAATCTCAGGACTTTTCCATGGAAATCAGGCCTTTTCTCCGGACTTTTGATTTTTTTATCTGGTAACCCTAATCACGCATGAATGGCAAGGCCGATTTAGCTAATACTTATTTTGTTATGTTTGTTACTGGCAGGAGAAAATTTTTATTTACGAAAAAAAAAATAAAGTGTCCGTTGACGAGAGTAGAGCCAGGCGAGCTAGCACTGATAATATAAAACATGCCGTTAAAACTTAAGGCAGTAACACACGATGTCATTCACACATGTAGCCGTGTCAGGGCACCTGTTCTAGACTTGTACGGTTTCAGTCAGTCTAGCCAGCTATAAGTCCTAGTTACATCACACCATTTGACCTAAATTACCTTTCGCTATCCTTGATCGAACCTAATGGAATTTTCTAGGTTAGGTATCACGTTTTTTGTCATAATGCGTCAATAGGTAAATCGGATATTCAATGATCTGGGGCCGTACAATGAAGTAGGATTGCCGTTTATTTATTTATTTACTAGTTGATGTCCGCGGCTTCGCCCGTTTTACAAATTATCACTGTATCCATTGGTGAAAACAGCTTGAAAATCGGTGTAGTGGTTTTTTAGTTTATCGCGAACAGACAAACAGACTGATAGACAGACGCGGCTGAGGACATTGTTTTATATTATGTAGTGATTTAATTTCAACTACTCTCTGTACTCAAAGTAACTTCCTACCAACACGAACAGAGAGTCAACAATCATAGCAGCATTAATTATTATCGTCGTTTATCGTCGTTTATAGTTCCTTCTCTCTCTCGCAACCAACGTAATTATGATGGTGTAGAAGTACCCTTTAAGATGTCAAAGTAAGGCACACGATAGAGTAGATGATGTGAATTGTTTGAATAAAAAAACGTGCTGGAGCGTTCACATTCAGCAGTGCGATCTTGTAACATGTCAAAGTGAAGGCTTGGGTGGAGTGATCAAAAAGTAAGCTGTGAATCTATGCAATCAAAATAGAATGACAGCTCACTTCGTGATCACACACTCAAGCTTTCACTTCGACATGCTAACAGCAATGCGATCCTATAAAGATCTCACCTTGTAAAAATGGGTGAAGTTTCAATGAAGTGAGCTGTCGATCCATACAAACTCGATACAGTGACTTAATGCTTACTCCATTTTAGTTTATAGTTATAGTTATACGGTGAGGTGTTGAGAGAACAGCGAGTCTAAAAAGGCCACCTTAGTAGAATCAGCTAAGTACTAGCTTGCAGCGCTTGACTCGGTGGAACGCAGAGCTATGAGGCGCATCGGCGACGAAAAACTGGTGCATGCCAAGCTTCACAACTTGGCTCATCGCCGCAAGGTTGCCTGCTTTTCGGTCTTCTACAGATTGTACTTCGGTGAGTGTGCCCAAGAACTCCACGACCTCATTCCACGGGCCCCCTTCTACCATCAGACATCCAGACGCACTGTAACTTACCATCCCTACCTGGTTGCTATTCCACGAATTCGCACTAAGCGATTCCAAACGTCTTTTATAATGCGCATAGCAAGGGAGTGGAACTCTCTGCCTGCGTCTGTGTTTCCGAATGCTTACAACCCTATACTCTTCAAAGTTAGAGTAAACAGGCTCCTTCTGGGTAAGCTCGCTCCATTGTAGACTTTGTCTCTGTCATATCTGACCAAAACTAAAGTCAAGAGCAAACCCATCTCAAATAAAAAAAAAGCAGAAAGCACATCACGCTACACGTCACTGTCAAATTTTCCCAATCAACCTTGAACCTAATGCGCTAGTGATAAAGATGAAAATGAAATTTTACAGATTTTTGTGTAGTTAATATTATGATTCTACTAAAGTGGGCTTTTAGACCCGCTGACCGACCGGCTGCGTCCGATCTTAATGTGAATTCCTAGTCACCATCACCGCTTCCATAAAATATACTGGACAATTTTTAATAGCTTATCGAGTATGCCATTGTGTACAAATATTTACGTTTGAGTTTTTAAATGTTCCCAAATAATCTCATGACATTATTATAGTTCTCATCTTTACACCGTTTACTTTTCAACTTTAAGATGTGAGTGGAGTGTTAAAAATTCAATAGTAGACTGTTATTTTAGCATTCACTATTAAATATTAAAATCGAGCATAACTATGTTTGGGCATAAAAACGCTATAAGTTGTCTTCATACCACAAATTCTAATAACAACGGTATTTTCCGAATATACGTTTGTTTGATAGGACCATCAATTCTAGATATTGTCGACGTTCGCGTTATTAATGGCGCCCCAACTAACCTACAAATTTTCGGCTTAGTAAATCCTCAGATCGGTTCTGAAGATAAAGTGTGAAATTAGGACGTCCGCGTCCCCTAAAAAGGATAATATATAGGTAACCATATTTTACCTGGAGAAGGCAGATTATACACAGTGTTCTTCACGTCATCCATAAATAGCAAATGGTTCTATAACTTTAACAAATCAAATAAAACAAAGGAAGTAGTACTTAGGCTTTGTTACAAAGACATTTCTAATTTTAATTAATTTATTGCGCTACGCAGTATAAAAGGACGCAATTAAAATGAAAATTCTATCAAATGATTTTTGAATTTCAATTGTTCTTCGTTGCCAATGCAGGTAAATAGGCATGCATATTTGGTGATTTACGTCAAGGTTTAGTTTGTATGAAAATTTAATAAAAAAGAAAATATGAATAGATTAATGTGTGTATGATGAAAAATGCTTTTTTCCGTGTACGTAACATTTGGTCGTTTTAAATGTTTATCGTCCGGAACACGGTGTATAGATGTACAGATTACAACTTTTTAGGTACATTAAAAAAAGAGTTGTGTGCAATCGCAATCCAAATCCAAAATTGGAATGCAGTTTGTAGTTTTACTGCACCTATATTTAATTTTAAATTTAGTAGGTACTGTTATACGAGTACATTTGTATCTGGCTCCGCGTGCCGCCATGTTGCTGTCGTGACTCTGTCTGCATGGATATTGAAGAGACCTTTTGTCTCTGTTTGTGTCAACATAAAAGTATTCAGACAAGAAATTTTGTTGATTGATGCGTTCACATATACGGTGAGTAAAAAAATAAGTTATTTTTAGGGTTCCGTACCTAAAGGGTAAAAACTTGACGTTCAAAAAGTGCTGGCTCTCAGCCTTATTTGAATAAATGACTTTTGAATTTCGAATTTTTGACCGCAATAATGTAATTTTCGGTTGTAATTTTCACAGAGTGTGTATTCTATCGCCGCTTCAACAACAAATAATAGGAATGCAAATTAAATTAAAAATGGCTCCCATTCAAGAATCATGTTTTTTTCAGTTTATAGTACGGAACTCTTCGTGTGAGAGAGTCCGACTCGCACTTGAGCCGTTTTTTCCTATAACATTAGTTACTGTTATTCTTTCAAAAGGTTTGGATAAACGGGCAGAATACAGTGGAAAGGCTTGTCACGAATTGAGCCAAATCTTGTAATTGGAGATTGTGTATTAGGTTTAAAATAGTGTGTTCATGTTCGTACTCTAGCAAGCATTTCTGAACTTTCCTCTTCGAGTAGGTAGAGTTTTTTTAGACCTAGAATTTATTTTCAGCCTATTCTGTGATTTTAAAGCTGCTTTCGGACTACGCTATAATATATAGCATAGAGTATATAGCTCATAGCACAACAATATCGCGCACCATACATTGTCAATAATAATATTGACAGTGTGAACGTGTCCATAACAATGTACTATGGTGCGTGATATTGTTTTGCTATGAGCTCTTACTATATCCTATTATATTTTAGCGTTATCTGAAAGCAGTTTAAGCCTTGTCACACTTAGTCCCATATATTTGTTTATTCGCATAAAAGTAGTTGCAGTCCGCTGTTCGATAAAAGATAAAATCTACACAGTTTCAAACAATTTATTACTTGAAAAAGGCGAAGATTACACATTATCGATTATTAACTTAATTATTTACTTGATTATAACACATTCATAAAACAAAATGACAAACAAAAAGTTTTTCCTACAATCAAACATATCTCGGAATTCGTTTTCCAACAACTGACACAGTTCCACACAGTGCGATAAGTTGTTCATGATCGCTGATACATCTTGACACGGTGCTTCCGTGACATCGATTTCCTTTCATGCATAAATTCAATCGCATTACCATCTCATTTTCAACTTTACGCCTTGGAAGATAAAGTTGGAATTCGTTGTGTGTTTGTATTGTTACTATAAAGTATTTCTGAAGTGTTTTTGTTGCAATGTGAACTATTGTAGGTTAATTCCCTTAGGTCTCTCTTATCGTCCTACATATTATCTGTGTCAATGTTCTCGTTAGTAGGTGTATTCAGGCATAGCTTACACCTGTGTTAAGGTAAGAGACAGGTGACGAATCAAATGCTTTAGAATTGTGGGCTATAAAATAGCGAGGTGCCATTTTATAGGAAGACCCTAACTGTACTCCGTTGTTCGAATGTTGTATGAGAACTGACTTGTTTAGATAAGAAAGGGTCAACCCAATCACATGGAGTAAATAAATTGTAACATTCAGGTTTGATACTGAAATATTCGTATCTGATTGAAAAACTTTGCTAACAGAAAATAGTATATCGCTACAACATTGTAGCCTGTTTACTACAGGCTTTTTTTTATATACAAAACGGGGAAACTCTTGGCCCAAATCTCACCTGATGGAAAGTGATGATTAGGCCGAAGATGGAAGCGAGTTTCACCCGGAATCCTCTTACACAGAGGAACTGGCTATCATACCTATAACTGCCGGAACACAACAATGCTGTTAACATTGTTGTTATGGCGACAGACTTAGACATGATGGTGGTAGCTTGCCAGGCGGACTTAGAAGAACTTAGCTATTTCATCTATCAGGGGGTTAAAAAGGCCATTTTAGGAGAATAATATTAGAACAATAATATTACTCACACAACAACCTGTCAAAGTACAATGGCCACTGTTGTCTAGGAAAAAACAAAAATTGGTAACGAGATGAAACTATCACCAATATGTAGTGCATTGTTAATGTTATCATTGGATATCTTCGTTTATTTTTAAAAGCTGGGGAAAAAGAAAGAATTAAAAAAAAATACTGTTTTATGTATCGGAACACAGTATAAACTATCTAAATTCGAACGCATCCGTTACAACTTTACGATTTATAGAATCATAGAGATAAAAATAAAATCATAGAGATTTTATTTTTATCGAAATAAAATTACAGGCAATAACTATCAACCGTATAAACTCGCGTTAAGCTAAGTCAAATTAAGTACAATTTGATGATACTTCGTGGTAAATAATTTCAATAAAGCCATGAATAAAATAAAAAACTAATGATTGACATTAAAAATCGATTCTGTCATAAATCGATCGATTACGATTATCGATCGTCCCTCCCTATTTTTGACAAGTACACAAAAAATTACTGTTTCAGCACTAGCCGACCGGCGACCTCCCTGTTGTTGTAGTTTCTGCGAAGACTGTGTTGTGTGCGACTTTCTGTTACTTTTCTGATTATTTTTATATTTTCTACTATAGAGTAGAAAACATAAATGCTACTGTTGGTCAGGTTAATTATGTAAACATTTAACCTGAAAAACATATATTCATCGACATAATTATGTTTCATCAAGTTACTTTTTGTTAGATTTTACTAGTCCAAGCTTGTTAGCCGAGTGGCCATTGTTCTTTCATTTCCATTTATATCGCTAACGCATTAGGTTCAAGGTTGATTGGGAAAATTTGACAGTGTTAGGTGGCGTAATGTGCTTTCTGATTCTGCTAGTGGCCTTTTTAGTTAAAAGTCGCACTGATACCCGAAAAAATCAATGGAATTTTGAAATTAAAAGATCAATGTTACATTTCGATGTTGATGAATAAGAACGATGCCATAAAGAAATTGGTGAATATAATAACGTTAATTATTAGAAGAAGAAAAGTGAAACAATTGATAGATTTTGTCAAAGTTGAAATGATTGAAATGGAGTTATCTATCAAGATGACGTCAAATATCAAAGCGTTTCCAAACGTCTTTTATTATGCGCACAGCAAAGGAGTTGAACTCTCTGCCAGCGTCTGTGTTTCCGAACGCTTACAACCAAGTTAGAGTAACCAGGCTCCTTCTGGGTAAGCTCACTCCATCGTAGACTTTGTCTCTGTCATCTCTGACCAAGACTAAAGTCAAGAGCAAACCCATCTATACTAATATTATAAAGCAGAAGAGTTTGTTTGTTTGATTGTTTGTTTGTTTGGTTGAACGCGCTAATCTCAGGTCTAAAACTACTGGTCTGGTAAAAAATATGTATAGAGATGGAAGAAGAAGAAATACTACTCTGACTCCAAATTATTTGGGAAAAGTATAAGACGATACCGGCGCAATTTAGAGAAAAGCTTGTTGATTTTTTTCAGTGCTACACTGAAAAAAATCAACAAGCTCTTCTCTAAATGAAATGAATGGAGCATTAAAACAACAGTGTTCTCTTTTACTTTAAGCTACACAAACACTTTTTGCCTTTAACTACCCATTTTTTACCATTAGGTGGTAGACGCACTAAACTGGAAAATATATTAGCCAAGATTAAGTCGCCTGAAGCCAGTAAAAATGCACTGCGAAGATATAAAAGACTCCCCGTTTCTTTCGAACTTTGCTGGCTCTCTGCCATGGTTTTGAACATAAAAATATAAAATATGCAGCAAGGCAGATGTTTCGATTTAGGTAATGTAAAGACGACGGAAAATTGCAAAATCGTTACGAATATAATAAAAATTTATCAGGTTATAATTCTCGATATAATGTGAACATATCAATTTAAAAACAACAAACCCTATCGAAATTTTACAGTTTCCAATGTATCTGTGTCTTTTTAAGAAAAAAACTTTTTACAAAAAAATACACCCGACTTCCAAAAAAAAAAAACAATGTGGTGTTTTTGTTAGTTTCTTCGTATTTTGATACCGACTTCCGAAATTAAAGTTATTTTTTACTTTGTAGTGCTTTATTTTGGAAGTCGGTTGTATTTTTTTTAAAACATTTTTTATTATTTACTTTTTAGTGGTACCCCACACCTAAAAACACCACTGCAAAATCGCAGAAAAGCAAAATACGCAATTTCGATTACTTGGATGACAAAACCATCTTCCAAGTAGACGAATTCCAGCTATTTCGATTTAAAATCCAAAATTTGTAACCGATTTTGATAAAATTTAAATGGGACCAATCTGCAAGTATATCCTTTCAGGTAAAACAAAATTTTTTCAAATCGGTTCATAACTGTCGGAGTTATGAGGTAATAAACATAAAAAAAATACAACCGAATTGTGAACCTCCTCCGTTTTGGGAAGTCCGTTAAAATTGCTACCCACTAAGTCCCTGTTGCGAAATTTGTTCGAAAGAGTCACCGCGGCCCTGGATTGCAAAGGGCACTAAGAGGAACACGGATGGGTTTTAGTAATTAAGAGTCTGGCATTCCCTTCTGCTTCGCCCAAAGCGGAAGAAGTCATTTTATGAATTCCCATCCTTAAATAAAAAAAACCCACTAGTTCTCTAGCATATCGAAAGATTAGTGGTACGAATAAAAAAGACTAAGATGCCGAAAATATTCAGTTTCTTACACTTTTGAACTAGATGAGCGAGAGCAGCGTCTCCATGCTGGAATTAAACTCCATACAATGGTAAATAATAATATGCACTGTTATAATCAATTTCAAGTAACCAACAAACACTACACGAAAGCACCAGTAAAATGTAAAATCACAAGCTACAAAGCAACTTAAATATACCTTGACTGATGCACTTAAAATATAGAAATCTGTAGTAGATCGACAAGTACCGTCAGCAAAGAAGATTGCTCGTCGACATTGAAGTGACATGAAAAGGCATAACGAGACGCATTTGATGCGTCAGATGTTCGTGAATTCACATTTGTAGAAAGACTTTCATTTATGTGTCTGTTATTATCATTGTTATACATTTATCACGCTTGTAGTTAGGATTGTAGCGGAGGTTTTCGACCAGTCATATTTTAGTCGATGTTTAAATTAAAACTCAGTAGCTTTTATGATGTCATACGGATTGAAGACAAGACTCAAAGGAAGGAGCGATTTCTCAAATGAGCATTGAAAGTTGAGAATTTCTCAAATTTAATTTTAGCCTGAATACTTGTCAAATTTTGGCATTACCAGAACCTCGCTCTATGCTCAGCCGTCCCACTTGCGACTGCATGAATATGTCACCGTAAAATTGCAAACTGAGTGGAATTCCCTGCCGGGGTCTGTGTTTCCTGATAGCTACAATCTCGGATTCCTTAAGTAAAGAGTGAATAGGTTACTTCTAGGCAAGCGTGCTCCATCTTAGGCCGCATCTTCGCTGACCATCAGGTGAGATAGTGGTCAAACGCGTACCTAACAAAAGTAAAAAAAAATACAAAAAAAAAGTAAAATATGTTTTCTTAATAAGCCACGGACGTATTGAACTATTAAATTTGGGTGGGATTTATTTTATACAAAATGATTTTTTCATAATATATCGAGAAATCATAATCTAATGAAGATTTCTTACAATTTTACAGAGTCTGCAATTTTCCATTGTTAAATACAACTAGAAACAACAAGTTTTCAGTATTTTCAAGTTGCACTCAACAATTTTCACATACCTAAATTCTTTCTTCTTTACCTTATTTCTTTTTTTGTTTCTTATTCCTTAATTTTTTCTTAATTAATTCCTACGGTTGTCTTGAAAAGATCGTTCTTAGCGATAAGGCCGCCCATTGTGTCACCCTATGTAATGTTTTCTTCATCTATTTTTTCTGTAACTTATATGGTGTACATTATAAAGAGTATTCTATTCTTGTTGAAATCATCCTAATATATAAAATTCTTCCGTTACTGAGTGATAGACAGCGCTACAAGCTGCAATTTGGCATGCAAGTTCCTTGGGGAGTGTCCTAAATCCTTTCCTAGTGCTCTAGGGGAGCACTAAGAACGGATTTCTCAAAATTCCTACGGGAACGGGTTAAACGATATATTATATGCGCATACAAAGTCGTAGGCAAATGCTAGTAAGAAATGCCCAAACATCGGTTGTAAGGAATTCTCGCTTCATAAAAACAAATGAAACTTTTATGAACATTTGTTTATAGACCAAGATGTCTTTCCCCAACGATGACATGAAAACGAATGACCAAATAAAAATGATGGTCTGACTCGTAAAAAGTCAAACACTATCTCCTTTATATTGTTAGGCATAATAAGGTGATTAGGATCTTATACCTGCAGAATTAGGCTGCGGTTTTACAAAAGGTGAGCGAGGATGCTATGCGATGTGATGTGGATGTGCTTGTTAAGAGAAAAAAAATCTACAAAGTACAAAATAACATTAATTTCGGAAGTCGGTGTTTTTGGTTTTGGATCTTCGTTTCTTAACACCGACTTCCGAAATTAAGGTTTATTTATACTTTGTAGTGTTATTTTGAAGTCAGTTATATTTTATTTATTTAAGTTTTTTTATTTTACACTTTTAAGTGAAAGAAATTGAAATAAGCAAAGATGCCAATGAAATAAAAAGTACTGAGACAAACTGAATAAATTTTTTACGGGATCAAATGACCTAGGCTCGCATCGAGCAAGAAGAATCACACGAAGCGGATCAGAAACCACAGAGTAATCGGTGACATATATAAAAAAAATACCCTCCGCATTGAGAACCTCCACCTTTTTTGGAAGTCGGTTAACAAATATAATCGCTTGCGAGGTGTAGTAAATGAAACAATTCTTTTGGTTCTTAACAAATTCATCCCAGGATAAAAAGTACTTCTCTTAATCCCGGAAGTGGTCTACCCGTGTAATAAATTTCAACTAAATCCGATCAGCAAATAAGACGTGAAGAGACAAACAGATAGACAGACAGACGGGATACTAAATATGGCAGAAACTTTAAAGTAGTTCCTGCTTTTTTCAAGAGCTTTAACTGAGAACAGGGAATATGCATGAATAAAATATTAATTATCTATACACTCTACCTAAAAGTACACGAAAATATAATACTTATAGTGCAAATAGAATCAAAATTACTGCGGGATATTTGTAGTTATTTTAAATAAATGTAGCTGTCCGTCTCACGAAAACATTATTTTCTATAGCAGGTTCTTTAGCATATCTTCTCTTTCTAATTGTAATCTTTGAAGACTTTTAAGTTCATCGCTGATGAAGGTATTTATAAAGTAAATTCATGATTCCTTACTAGAGCTAATACGTATTTCTCTTTACAAATTAAAAAAAAAAACAAAATGTAGTATTGTAAACAATGGAGCGTCATATAATTTTAATTATGTTGATATTATTAATAAGCTGAGCAATAAAAGTTATGTACTACCGAGACTTGAAATAAAATTTTACCTTGAAGTCTTCTATTTAAAATTCCTATTATCAAGTACGTTTATTATTTCTAAAAATAAACCCTAAGTTCAAAACTCTGATAGCCTCAATTAATATCAATTATTTCCTCTGACCCTCAAAAAACACCCTGACCATTATCTATACCGCTTAAAATAACCCCATGTGTATCGATCCTGTGAGTGTGTCATGAACTCTATTAAGGCTGCTTGTACACGCTACGAAAAATCGCCGGGCCAACGCAAGAATTTGTGACGTTTCTACACATGGACTGTGTACACTGCTTCGGCGGTGCTTAAGAAAAAAATCTTGTCTGTGCTAGACACCGCGCGTGAAGTTGCTGCGGTGCGGGGGGCAGGGTAGGTGTTATAACAAAGTTGTATAGTATAATAACATACCTACCCTATGCGCGAGTGCCCGAAAACAATATTGTCATTTACACGTTTCTATTCGTCTTGTCTGCAGCAGACTCGTGCCTTTTTTTTAGCGATGAAACCCATCCATGTTCCTTCAGTGCCCTTTGTGTTCCGGAGCCACGGTATCTCTTTCGAATAATCCCATGACTCCGGCAGGCGTCGGCCCTTTCGGCCCCTCTGTGAGCAGACTCGTGCCTGACCGAACGGTTGGCGCGGTGGTTGAGCGATCGGCTGCTGCGTCGCGTGTCGTGGGTTCAATTCCCGCACGGAATAAATATTTGCATGGCCTACAGATTTTTATGTTTGTAAACGCACCCACGATGCAGGAGAAATTCTTAGTGTGGGGCAACGTTTTTAAAAAAAATAAATAAAAAAAAACGTGTCTAGATCCGAGAGAATCTTCCTATGTGCAGCAGAAACGGTGAAATTTCTTAGCGTGTACAAGCGCCGTTATATTGACTTGCTACGTCATTGGTGCGTTGTTACTATTATTATATTATTATAGTAGCACTTAGCTAATAGACATTATTGTGTCCTATGAACCGGGTTAGTGAAAGGTCAAGATTTTTATTGTGTCCTATGAACCGGGTTAGTGAAAGGTCAAGATTTTTATTTACTTTTTTTTTTTTTTCCTTTATTATCAATTAAACAATAGATTACAGGATTATTAGTATTACATAGCAACCAAAAACCACTAAGGTTTAAACTTGTGCTATTCTGAGTCTATCAATATGTATATAGGTATTTATTTTAAACAAAAAGCGCTAAAAACAAAATGCTTACTGTCATTACAACGTAAAACTATAAAACTACAATTATAACGTTATTGTTGATCACAATTAATAACATCATTAACACACAATATTTAGGGTTAAATGAGTTAACAAACTTCTCTAAATTATCTAGATAATACTTAAATAATATTGCTTAAGCTTATGTTTAATATAATGTTAACTGTTATACAATCAATTAGTTCTGAGGGTAGATTGTTAATAAGTCTCGGTACAATGTAACCAGTAGTTCGCTCGCCATACGTATTGTTGGCGCGCTGTACTTGTCATTAAGAAAAGATATTTTTTATACTATAAATAGGCAAGCTTTTAACAACTACTTCACCTGGTATGGTTTACGCCAGAAAAACGTGGAATAAAGTACATTGACCCACATACATGTATTGACTTTTTTAAGATCAAGATCATGGGGGCCTGCGTCCGTAGGAGAATACCCTTCAGCGAATCCCTACACGTGGTCCCCGGGTGGTGCTAAACAGGTGACACAAACCGCCTCCGTGGTCTAGTGGTTATACCACCTGATTCAGTGTTCGATTCCCAGCGGGGGCAAATTTTTTGCTCGGTTTGGTTGGTGGTAGGACTTGTTCTAAGTCCGCCTGGTAAGCTACCACCATCATGTCTAAGTCTGTCGCCATAACAACAATGTTAACAGCATTGTTGTGTTCCGGCAGTTAGAGGTATGATAGCCAGTTTCTCTGTGTTAGAGAATTCCGGGTGAAACTTGCTTCCATCTTCGGCCTAATCATCACTTTCCATCAGGTGAGATTTGGGCCACGAGTTTCCCCGTTTTGCATAAAAAAAGTAAAGAAACAATTTGCCATGGTATTTTTAAGACGATGGAGATGGATGGTCATTATGGTGGGTGTTAAAGATTAGCTATCGGCATTATCAGTTCCTGATCCATCTTTTACGTATTTTACTTCCTAAGCAACCATTTTTTAACGAATTTATAAGACAGTAACAATTAGAATCCCTCCTCGAAATCATTTCAATGATTTATTATGATACCATTTTCAAATCTCCTTGAGGTGTTTTTTTTATTATTTTGCCATTTTTCATTTAATAAAAAAAAAAACTTATATTATTGAAATGCAACAAACTAGGAAAAAATTACGATGTTGACGTTTTCATACGAATAAGTGACTGTTTTCTGTTTTCTGAATTTCTGTCGAAAAAAATGTATGGCAGTTTTTCATTTCTCAAAACGCGTTAATAAAAATATTGGAAGGGTATTCAATAGGACTCAGAAATTAGAAAGGTTTTCCTCGGAGCCCGGTGGCTCTAATCGTTTATACCCTTTGGGAAAATCCAGTTATTCGACATGATTGAAATTATATTTCAGAATGGTTAAATATGAAATGTAATACAGTGATCGTTCGGATACGACAAAAAACTTTGTAAGCTTTATACAGTTTTGATAATTTTACTGTTTATCGACATGCACTCAAATTACCAAATAAATGGATATGTCACCTGAAAATGGCAGGCTCCGTAAGATTGTAATAAATCTTAATAAGCCAAACCCATCTGAAAAAAGAAAAATATATAAAAAGAATATAATTTCTCGATACATGATAAAAAAATGACTTTGTGTATAATAAATCCCAACCAAATTCAATAGTTTCCAATATATCCGTGACTTATTTAGAGACAAAAGTTTACAATTTCACGCGATAATCTACAATCTTACGGAGTTTGCCATGTTCCGGTGACAGATATCATTCAAGAGGATGAGTAGATCACCTTTTTTTACTATTGATAGGCAAACGTTTGACCGCTATCTCACCTGATGTTAAGCGATGATGCAGTCTAAGATGGAGCACGCTTGCCTAGAAGTAACCAATTCACTCTTGACTTAAAGACTCCCAGGTTGTAGCTATCAGGAAAAAAATCTTAAAATGCAAGCACAAAATTTTCTGACATACAGGAGTACATACCATTGTACTTTTGTGCTGTTCAGTGTAGAACAGAAAGTTTTTTTTGTTCACCTAAAAAAAACCCGGTTTAAATTATTTCCTGGTTTTTTGTTCCAATTACATCATTCTTCGCAAATTAATGTCGCGGCCCGATATCAAGATATCAGCTCTAATGAACAGGAAACACGCTTTATTTGTAGATAACAGCGTTTTGTAGTGTGAACATTTTTATTAATAGTATTTTTAAGACTGTGTTGGACACTATACCTGTTTTGCACGACTGTACTTTCAGCAATTGGGAATATTACGCAAATAAAAATCATTTTGTGTTGTACTTTTATAAATGCACAGTGACTCAAGACATACTGAAAGTGACGTTTACTGGCCATTGTAGCCTCGTGTATACTACTATGGTAGTTGGTTTTTTTTATCTAAATTGGAGACAGGTTCTAGTCTAAACGACTACAACTGAATACCGCTTCTCGAATAGCCACGTTCATGTTCGATACGAATTTCCCATGACAGGAAAGGATGTCGAATTCGGAAATCGGGCTTCTAACTACTCTTCAAAGCAGTGAAAATTGATAATTAATAAATAAAGAAACTATTGTGTACAACCCGAAAAAACTTGAACTTGAAAATCAAAGTGCATTGTGCAAGTGAAATTCGTTATGCCTGGAACCACCGTAATGCAGTTTATTGTTTTTGTACTGACACTACTAACATTTGTATACGGAGTAACATCGTGGTGCATTATAAGAAAATTCCGTAATTTCACAAACTTTATATATCTCAACTCAATTTTTGCAAACTTGTTAATTTTAACATTACAAACGATAATATATTACATTAACGAAAATATTTGTCGAAAAGTGAACTATGATTATAATTGCTATTATTGGTTGCACATAATATCTTTAAACTTTTATATGTATTTTATTACGGCGAAGAACCATTGGTTAGTTGTTGTATGCCATATGTTTTACGTACATATGGTAAAAGTTTTCAATGAAGACACATCACGGAGATATCTTAAAGCTAGCATCTTCGGTTGGGGTTTGTCTTTGATAACGTCAGAATTAAGTTTTTGGCTATGTGCCTATTTGCTTACAACTATAATTAATGTTGATTTGTATATCTTGTACATCGTCTTTACATGTTGCTTAATTTTGCCTGTAATAATTAATAGTGTCTTTTATTTTGTAATTTTATTTTCATTTTGTCGTAATTTTTTTAACTCAAGTGCACAAAGAGCCACGGACAAATGGCGTCAGTTCTACTTGGCCACTTTGATTTTTATTGTGTGTGATATCTTTTTTATACCTAGTTATTTTTTAATATTTGTAGCTCACGATGACACAGCAATACTTGTTGAAAACAGTTTTTATTATTTAGATGCAGTAATATTGAATGTATTTTTCGTTGTTGTGAAGTGTAATCGGGAACTATGGCGCGAGTTTTATGTTAAGAAATTAAATCAAAAGTTATCAGTAAAGCATGTGAATCACGATATACCATTAAAACCATGTCATTATGTATAAATGGACATCCTCTTAGGTGCGGAGTGGAACAATTGGTTCCACGTGAAGCCACTGATTGAAAACTTTATTTGTATGCTTCTTAGAGTTGATTTTAGTTAACAATTTTGTTGGTTAGATTGTGAATATATCAAACTTTGACTTTGACTTATTGGTAAACTGTATGACGCTGCACTTGGCAGGCAATATTCGTCGGATGCTTTCACTTAACTTCTCTCGCTCCATCGTAGACTTTGTTTCTGTCATCTCTGACCGAGATGAGAGTCAAGAGTAAAACCATCAAAAAAAAAAAAAAAACTTTGGGCCTGTATATCGCATGGCTGGTATCCTGACACAGCTAGATGGGGTCTATCCGGGGCAGGGTCTCAAGGGTAAATTAGCATGAAAAAGCACAACAACGAGTGAAATGGAAAGAATGGAGGAGGCTTTTGCACTTGATTAGGCAGTTCAAGCTGATGAATAATAGCAAGTAAATGCTGAAAATTTGGTAAAATCTGGGTAATAGTTAGGAACTAGACTAGTGAGTAGTCTATAGTTAGGATGGGACGCGTCATTTCTTGTAGATTTTTTGAAGCTGAATCTAAATCCGAACAAGTAATTGCTCTAGTAGCTCAGAATTTTGAGATATTCCAATCTAAAAGTGCTTAAAACTCGGTTTTTGGCGATTTTTGAAGTACCTATTTTTTATTTTATATGGTCATTTCTGACTACAACCTCCTTTAGAACTACTATTTCTCTTTTAAACCCACTTTTGTTTGTTTCGCTACGAGTTTTTTTTTCTCAAGATATTAATTTTGAGCTACAGTACCACGGTAATATTACCTACTAGCTGACCCGCGCAGCTTCGTCTGCGTCACATTTTACATTATTGCTCCGCTCCTATTTGTCTTAGCGTGATTAAATATGGCCTAACCAAACCTTCTTCTTTATAACCTTCCTCAATGCATGGGCTATCTAACACAGAAATATTTTTTTCTATCTGTCAGTGTTAGATAGCCCATTTATCGAGGAAGGCTATAGGCTATATATCATCACGCTAAGACAAACAGGAGCGGAGCAGTAATGGAAAATGTGACGCAGACGAAGTTGCGCGGGTCAGCTATAGATATTATATTTAGTATTTTAGTACTAGCGAACTGCATTATGAAAATAAAGAGGTTTTTTTTTGTTTATTGATAAAATCATAAATTCCCACTAATATATCGACAAGTCCTCCCCTTTGAATAAATTCCTAGTATTTGTACCAGGTAATCACGAAGGACCGTGTACAAATTACTTTGTCATTACATCGTCAATTTCATGTCGCTTATCAATTAGAATTAATGATTATTGCTATGTATTTTAATTTAAAAGCTAGTTAGTTGAGACTCGTGTTGTATTTTAATTGATTTAATTTGCTGAAGATCCAAGCATTTAGAATGATTCGCAAACTTATAGTAACAGTTTAAGTAATATTGAATTTTCGTTTGGTTCGATCTTTCACAAAAAGGGTTCGTTGAACATATTATTAAATCTACAGTATCTACATTATGAACAAACGCGTATAAAACAAAATAAATCATTGGGCATCAAAAAAATTATCCTCATTGCTGTCAATGGCAAAAGTGCCCAGAACACTAGCAGCAGCGTTGAATAGCAATGCTGATTCTTTGGCCGAAGAAAAGCCCAGCCCTCTGGTTACGTGAACCGTCGACAAGTTGTTTGCTGATGTCACATATTATTCGATTAGATATTATTTAGAAAGAGAAAGCACATCTCGCTACCCGTCACTGTCAATTTTTCCCAATCAACCTTGAACCTAATGCGTTAGCGATAAAGATGCAAATTTTACAGATTGTTGTGTGGTAAATATTATGATTCTAATGTGATTAGCTTTTATCTCTAATATTATTAGCTTTTTCAGACCCGCCGGTAAGATTAAGGTTTTTAACAAAAATTAGCATACTAACCAACTTTGAAGGCCTAGCCTTTTCCCAACTACATTGGGGTCGGCTTCCATTCACAACGGATTCAGCTGAATACCAGTATTTTACGTGGAGCGGCTGCCTACCAGACCTCCACAACCCATTAAATAGGTAACACGTTATTTCTTGGCAAGACTGGAGTCAGATTTACTGGCTTCTGCTGACAATCCGTAACGACTGCCAAAGATCTCCAAATGACAGCCGGGACCAACGGCTTAGCGTGCTTTCCGAGGCACGGAGGAAACTCGATATGTTAAAATGGTCACCCATTCACAGACCAACCTTGGCAAGCTTTGCTTAACCTTGAAGAATAATTAAAATAAATAGAAAAATGTAACTTGGACTATGAAGGAGTAATTCCCTATTTTGTATTCATTTGTTACTTACAATATAGATACTGTTATTGTAATTATAGTGATATTAGTCTGAATAAATTATTTTTTTAGCAAATTTGTATTTATGACCTGCCAGCCTCTTCCTGACTTTTAAGGGTTTATCTTTCAGTATTATTGGGTCTGGACAAGCTTCTTTTCTTCCAGTCAAACCGGATTCAGCTGAATACCAGTATTATACGTGCATCGGCTGCCTACCAGACCTCCACAACCCATAACTGGGTAACACCGTACTCCTTGGCAAGACTGGTGTCAGACTTTCTGGCTTCTGACTATCCGTAACGACTGCCAAAGATCTCCAAATGACAGCCGGGACCAACAGCTTAACGTCCTTACCGAGGCACGGAGGAAACTCGATATGTTAAGATGGTCACCCATCCACAGACCAACCTCGGCAAGCGTTGCTTAACCTTGAAGATCGACCTGTGCGGCTGTTACTGTTTAGCCACGAGCTCCTAACAAAACTCCGCAACAGTTGTCTCACTTAAATTACGGTGATACACAAACTCGTTCACTAAAGGTTTAATATTATCTCTTGCGTAGATAATTGGCTAAACACCGGTGAGATAGACTATAAATCATATTTATTTTGCAAATTGGTTAGCTGTAACTCTTTTACAAGTGAATATTTTTTGTTAATAATATTCTAGATGAAGCCGATGTTTCCTAGCTGACTACCATGAGAAGAAACACCGAAATAAACTCAGAGGTCATAGTCTCTTTATAAGTCCATACAACCGTTAATAATATATGAAAACCATGTAGGTTCACGTCTGTGGTGGCCTTTTGAGGAAAGTACCACGCAGGTTTGAGTGGCGCTGTCCAGACAATGCAAGCATTTGTCAGTTATCATGCAGCTCAACTCAGAACTTTGAGGAGCTCAATGATCCGGCCATAAAGTGTACTCAAACCGTCAGAGTCATGAAATTAATCTTAAAAAATAACGACCTTCGTAGTCCTAACCCGTCTTGATTAAATTCAGTCGGGAGGAAGAAATATCGCGTACTTTTTTTACATATATCAGGCGATGAAGTTACAGCCCTGTCAATATCTTCAAGACACTGCCACACTTTATTAAACAAATATCTAATCTATACTATACTATAATATAATATAATATTATAAAGAGGTAGGTAACATTTGTTTGTAAGTTTGTATGTAGGCGGTAATCTCAGGAACTACTGGTCCCATTTGAAAAATTCTTTCTGTATTAGATAGCCCATGTATCGAGGAAGGATATAGGCTACATATCATCACGCTAAGACTAAAAGGAGCCGAGCATTAATGGAAAATGTGACGCAGACGAAGTTGCGTGGGTCAGATAGTGATGTTTATCTAATTCTCAACAAAACACTTTATAACATTTTTATACCATATTCACGTGCTCATAATCCATAAGAAGTTGGAACACTTGGCGAAAATGGAGGAAAAAGAATGGAGGATGGAGTCCGCCCATGTACCACTATTGTGCATAAAGTCTAAATAAATAAATAAAGTGGATGAAACCATGCGATCAAACTTCTAAGTTAAGTACGGAAAAAAGAGATATGGCCGTTTACGCCGCAAAAAACGTATATACATACACTCTCAGGGGTATCAAAATTTATAAGTATGCAAACATATATTATTGTTTTCAGATTTTTCTCTACACCGGTATTACTTGCCAAAGTACGGGACCTCGGTGGGCAAGCAACTCGCACTTCTCCGGTGTTTTTAGGGTTCCGTAGCCAAATGGCAAAATCGGAACCCTTATAGATTCGTCATGTCTGTCTGTCCGTCCGTCCGTATGTCACAGCCACTTTTCTCCGAAACTATAAGAGCTATGCTGATGAAACTTGGTAAGTAGATGTATTCTGTGAACCGCATTAAGATTTTCACACAAAAATAGAAAAAAATCAATAAGTTTTGGGAGTCCCCTTACTTAGAACTGAAACTCAAAAAAAATTTTTTCGTCGAACCCATACGTGTGGGGTAGGTATCTATGGATAGGTCTTCAAAAATGATATTGAGGTTTTTAATATGATTTTTTTCTAAACAGAACAGTTTGCGAGAGAGATACTTCCAAAGTGTTAAAATGTGCCCCCCCCGTAACTACGAAAATAAGAGAATGATAAATCAAAAAAAAATATATGATGTATGTTACCATGAAAACTACCAGCGAAAATTGGTTTGAACATGATCTAGTAAGTAGTTTTTTTTTAATACGTCATAAATCGTAAATCGCAACTTTTGCTTATAATATATACCTACAGGTTTGTACGGAACCCTCGGTGCGCGAGTCCGACTCGCACTTGGCCGGTTTTTTTCTTTGGAAGAAGCAGCTTTACCAATTTCCAACCAACCGAATATAGAATTTAGTTTTTTTTATAACTTTTCAAAACCTGTTGTCCAGGTTTCTCTGCCACCTATTTTTGTCGGCTACTCGCTAGTGAATAGGTACTATAATAGATACCTATGTAGTAGCGGCGACGAGTTGTCTTGCCAAATCTCCCTGCCTTCAATCCTAACGTTTTTCAGATCAATGAACTTACATCGAAAAAGAATATGTGAAGTTTAGGTTCAGTTATGAAAACAGAAATTCAATTTTGCATTGCCTGAAGTTGCCTGAGGAACGGGTTGAAAGTAATACTTTTGCAGACTTTCGGAAGTCGGTGTCAAAATACGATGAAAGTAAAAAAAAACACTGACTTCCGAAAATAAAGTTATTTTTTACTTTGTAGTGTTGGTAAAACTTTTTTTTTACTTTCTTTGTATTCATAATGAAAATCACAGTGTTGACCTCGGGTGAAAAACTTATTTAGTCTCTCGAATTATTGGCGCCAAACGAATTCTCGGCATTATATCAGTTACTTTCACCCCTGGATAACAATGTACTATTTTTAAGGTTTCGTACCTCGAAAGGAAGGCGGAGATGAGAATGTTGAGATGGATGTGTGGAGTAACAAGAATGGATAAAGTGAGAAATGACTACATTAGAGGTAGTTTTAAAAGTGGCGCCTGTGACGGAAAAGTTAAAAGGGAATCGCTTGTCTTGGTATGGTCATGTGAAGAGGAGAAAGGAAACGCATTTAACTAAAAGAGTAATGAATCTAAATGTGGATGGATGGAGAGGGAGAGAAAGGCCAAAAAAAAGATGGATGGACTGTGTGAGAAGCGATATGAAAGAAAAGGGAGTTAGTGAAAGTGTGACGGCTGATAGGGCAGAGTGGAAGAAAAAAACGTGTTGCGCCGACCTTAAGTAACATGGGATAAGGGCAGGAAGATGATGAACTCGAAAGGAAAAACGGAACCCTTATAGGATCACTTTGTTGTCCGTCCGTCCGTTCATCTGTCTGTCAAGAACCTTTTTCTCAGGAACGCGTGGAGGTATCAAGCTGGAATTTATATCAAATACTCAGGTCTACTGCCCTTGGAGCTGTGATCAAACTTTGAGCCAACGAAATCAAAAGAAACAGCCGTCAATGCCGCAAATATTCGACACTCGCAAGGGAATCAAAACCTACAGGGTACTTCCCGTGAACTCAGAATCTTGAAATCTCTTACGAAGCATCGTCGTATAGCAAAAGATAAAGGAAAAATTCCGAAAACCTTAAATTTTTAGTTACTCTATTGTCGTGATGGGTGAAGTTAACTTTTACTTAGGTATATACCAACAGGTTTGTACGGAACCCTCAGTGCGCGAGTCCGACTCGCACTTGGCTGGTTTTTTTATTATTAATAGGCAAACGTTTGACCACTATCGCCCCTGATGGTAAGCGATGATATGGTCGAAGATGAAGCACGCTTGCCTAGAAGTAACCCATTCACTGCTGACCTAAAAATGTGTAGTTTGTAGCTATCAGGAAGCTCAGACTATGGCAGGGAAGGAATTCCACTTCTTAGCTATACGCACAATTAATGTGTTCCCAAAAAATTACTGTGCGTGTGATGTCCACTATGGAGCCGAATGGGCTTGTGTCCTGAAAAAATCTAATTAGTCCGTCAGTTAGATTATCAAAAAATATTTGACCTGTGTTTTTTCTTTTGTTACGGGAACCAAAATTGACGAAGCTACGACGCTTTTTTAAATTCTCAATACGTCACACCTTCGCATAATTTTTAGTGAGTTGTGACGTCACGAGCCCCCACTCGCGAGTTTTGATGCGTTTTATCTAGGCAATATTCATTGATTTAAAAAAACAAAAAATACATGTCCATTATTTTTTCAATAGGTACTTTAACAGACGAACTAAATAGTTTTGCAATTTGTGGATGATGGAATCTAGCCTATTAAAGTAGTAGCAATAACAAAATCCTGAATATCATTAATGTCATAAATTCGTATTTTGTTTATATAACGTAAATAATCCTACGAACACTAAATATTTATATTTTCTCTGAATTTATAGCAAGTAAGATTATTTGTTCTGAATTTATTAGTAGGCGTTTCAGTCATGAAATATTGCTTCATATAATTGAACAATTGTGTTCAACATAAAGTGTGAAGGCAATAATGCAGGTTAACTGATGTTTTTATTTATTCTTGTAAGTACATTTAGCAAAAAATGTTCACTCATATTTTTACATGATTATTTTATGTATATATTTTGCTCTGTAGCTGTAACTATTTCAATCTCACAAAAATCTAAAACGGTATTTTTTTTTTAACAGAATAAGCACAAAACCACTTAAAGGAACCATGTGCTCGTCATTATGAGCATCTTTAACTATAAGACCAATACTGAAACCGCGACAACATGAGTTATATATTATGCCAAAAAAAATATTTCGTCCTAATACCAACAACTAATACCACTGGTATTTATTACAACTCATATTTATTTTCTACTAGCTGCACATCCCGACTTCGTACGGGTATACCCTTTATTTTAACGGGATAAAATATAGCCTATGTTTATACGGACAGTCCATTCTACACATTGGTGAAAGATTTTTTTAAATCGGTCCAGTAGTTTCGGAGCCTATTCAATTCAAACAATCAAATCTTTTTTCTTTATTATATTAGTGTAGACTAGCTGACGCCTGCTGCTTCGCCCGCTTGACAAATTATATACCGAAACCTACCTCAAGAACCGCACGATACAGATTAAAAACATTTTTTTTTTCAGTTTGTTCCCCGAAAGTGACCCACACTCAAAACGTATTTATTTACATAACGCATCCGTATTCGTGTCACAGAATTCCATACGAGTAAAGAATTTCAACAAAATCGATCCATAAGATCCGGAGAAAACTGGCTGTGATATACAGACAGACAGACAGACGGACAGTCAGACACTCGAGTGATCTTATATGGGTTCCGTCTCTTACAGATATTTGGAACCCTAAAAATTTAGATCGTTTTAAAAAAAAACTACGCAAATAAAGAAGTTTACAGAGAGATCTACTTTAGATAGTAATAAATGGCGTGGGAAAGTGTTTACCAAAAGACCTTTTTAACTTTCATTCTAATGCTTTGTTTTGAATATATCCAGGGTTGTATTGGAGACATCGCGACATCGCGTGTTCGCTTCATGCACTACAACGTCAGCTGTTCGCTTTTAATAAATAAATTAAAACCTCACACTAATTGAAGTATGAAAGGAATGTTTGATGTCCACGTAACATATGTTGTAGGAATTATAGAGCATGAACTTACTGGGGTTTAAAAAGGCCACTTTAGCACATCACGTTACCCGTCACTGTCAAATTTTCCCAATCAATTTTGAACCTAATGCGTTAGCGATAAAGATGAAAATGCAATTCGACAGATTGTTGTGTGGTTATTATTGTGATTTTAATATGGTTCTGCTAAAGAGGCCATTTTAGACTTGTGGTTAATCAAAGGGTACACAATTATGCATTTTTAGTAATCATTGAGACTTTTTCACTCAATGAACATTTTTTCACTTGATGAAAGTTATGATTTTTTATACTCAATGATAGAGCACTCTAGCCCAAAACAATGTTGGAGACGCTTTTATTGACCAAGCATAGTTTCTGTACCTAATTTAATTTATAAAAAAACACATAAGTAATGTGAGACTTAACATATATAGGAGTACTTACAAACGAGCCAGTTCGTCACTATAATCCATTGCCCACCGCCTAACCTCGCCGAAGTTCAAGCTTCAATGCAATTATGTCTAAATAAAATATCAGACGGTGTTCTGCAAGTCCGAGCAATGCCGCATTGCGGTACTTGTTTAATTCAATAGACTTAGGCGATGTTCAGATGGACGCGAGGTTGGTGGAACGCGCGACTTATATCGTACTAGCTGACCCACGCAACTTCGTCTGCGTCACATTTTCCATTAATGCTCGGCTCCTTTTATTCTTAGCGTGATGCCGTCAGTCTTAGCCTATAGCCTTCCTCAATAAATGAGCTATCTAATACTGAAAGAATTTTTCAAATCGGACCAGTAGTTCCTGAAATTACCCCCTTCATACAAACTTACAAACAAATGTTACCTCTTTATAATATTAGTATAGATATAGATATGGCTAGTTTACACAGTTCGAGCTGCTACAGAGTTTGTGTACTGTAGCTCGGCTCGCCTTAAGCTGACTTCACGATGACAGTAGCTGGCAAGTCTCATGGAGGCGCAACACACAAACATAAAAGTTTAAATTCGCTCGCGACTGTTTGGCTGATACTGGCGAGCTACTGCCGAACGCGTTCGAACGACGCGTGATATCCGCTGCTGCCATATGCGAGTGACTGTCAGGCGAACTAGCGAGTGAAATCAGGAAATGTTGTTTGGGGGCCGAGTTACCTGCGTCCGCGTCCGTAGGAGAATACCCTTCAGCGAATCCCTACACGTGGTCCCCGGGTGGTGCTAAACAGGTGACACAAATCGCCTCCGTGGTCTAGTGGTTAAACCACCTGATTCAGATCCAGAGGTCCCGGGTTCGATTCCCAGCGGGGGCAAATTTTTTGCTCGGTTTGGTTGGTGGTAGGACTTTTTCTAAGTCCGCCTGGCAAGCTACCACCATCATGTCTAAGTCTATTGCCATAACAACAACAAATTAACAGCATTGTTGTGTTCCGGCAGTTAGAGGTATGATAGCCAGTTCCTCTGTTTAAAAGGATTCCGGGTGAAACTCGCTTCCATCTTCGGCTTATCATCACTTTCCATCAGGTGAGATTTGGGCCAAGATTTTCCCCGTTTTGCAATAAAAAAAAAATAAAAAAACTCGGATGCGAGCTACTATCCGACTCACACGTGGCAGTAACTCGTACAATACGATATGATGCGAGTTACTCGGCAACCTGACTCGCACGCCAGCTCACACTGTGTAAACCAGCCATTACGTTAGCAAAAGTGGTCGCACGAAACAAGCTATTTGAGTTTTAAACTGTAATATGTGATAGATGGTGTTTGGCCGAGATTTGCGACAAAATAGTCTGCCAACAATGCGGTATTACGTTTTTTAGGCTAGCAGAGTATCTGTAACTTCAGGGTTGCAGAATTTGTTCGAAAACGTCACCGCGGCATTAAGAAGAACATATATATGCGTTTAGTCATTAAGTCTGACACTCCCTTCTGCTGGGTGGGAGGAGTCATTTGATGATCTCACATCCTTAAAACACAAAACAAAAGGGTTAAATTATGTACAGTGAATAGGTTACTTCGAGGCAAGTTTGCTCCATCTCCGATCGCATCTTCGCTTACCACCAGATGAGATAGTGGTCAAACGCGTGCCTATCAAAAATAAAAAAAAATAGTACGTTGTTTTAATTTATTTTGGAAGTCAATAATTGTGCAGTCATTTTATTCTAATTAGGTATTAATCCACTATTAATTCAGTTTTATTGGTGAAATCCGCTCTTAATATTGACCCCATAAGGCGTTTTACAGTCTTAAACCTATTTTTTTCTAAAGTTTTTTGCGCCATGTTTACGGGGAAAAAAAATGGCGTGAACTTTGCCCTAGTCTAAAATTGCGTTTATAAATCGCATGATATCTCAGGAAGCGCATATTTGTTGCGGGCCTAAGGCACCCGGCGACCTCAGTGCAACTAAAACGCGTCCATCATTATAATAATGCATAATAATTAATTATATGTATTTTCCTAGTTGCAATGATTTTGCTATTTTTTCTTTTCGTCGTAAAATTATGTCGTTATCATTGTAACAATTACAAATAGGTCAAAAAGCTAGACCTGCAATGGATGTATAGGTATCTAACATCTACAATGCATCTTCACTTTCTTGTTTTCTTACCATTCTGTATCTTTTTATCAATAAACAATTTATTTATTTTTATATTTCTATCTACATAATTATGTAATTAATTAAAAATCACGTGACTCATAAAAGTGAATTTGAAGCGTTAATGATAAATAAAACCCAGTAATTTTAGCTGTACCGTATGCGTTGTCTGTCCGTCAGTAACGGTAGAATTTAAATATTACGATAAAAATGGTTCATTGGTTTACGCATGAAGACGTCACAAACAATTCAGGCATACACCATGTTTTTTTTTCCATTAAGGGTGCCTATCTATTACAGCGGAGCGAAGAAGCGGCGAAAATTTAACCAGTGAAATTGCATAAAATTTCAGTTACTAACATTTTGACTGACATGATTGGTTAATATTTTTCCGTGTAATATTTCTCCGCTGCGCTGTAATAGATATCGAGGCACTTGTCTCCTTGCTTCAAACTCGCAATGAGTTGGCGAGCAGAGAGTAGCGAGTGAAAAGTGTCTATTTTTTGACGATTGGCTTTAAGGTAGAAGCGCCACGGTAGCCCGCGAAATTCAAATATTTTTAGCGTTAATACGGTTAGCGATTGTAAAAAACATTTATCTAAGGGATTATAACCATTTGAATCATTAATATAACCTTCTAAGTTCATAGAACTCGATTGAATGTTATTTCGTAAAAAGTTATTCAATCGAGTTGTATGAACTGAAGGTTATATTGATCATTAAAACGGGTATTATAATTCTTTAGACAAATATGCGTTACGGTCGCGAATTGTATTTTGTTTAACATACAGCATCACACTGACCGGAAAATTGCAAAAAAACATAAAAATATTTGAATTTCGCGGGCTACCCTGGCACTTCCACCTTAAGCGACTACTTTTGTGCGACGGGCGATTACTCGCAATACTCGCTCCGGCCCGCACTATAGGTAGAAATTACCGCTGGTTGGTGAGTTCGGACCACCAAGCAAACATCGCCGAGCGAGTGACGTAGAGCGAGTACAATCTTTTATAGCTCTTGTTGCTATGATCAACTAGTGGTAAGAGCCGCTCGCCGGTAGTGTGAACAGCCAGCTAGCGACTATGAATGTATGTGTCTCTTTTACTCACACGAGACCTATATCTATTGTCCCTTTCCTCAGCGAGCAAAATATAGTCGATGGATAATCGCTTCGTCGCCAGCGTGGCGGTGGAACAAGTGCCTAATATTCGAAAATAAACAGCTGACACACGCTGTAAATTACAAATACAATAAATTACTACGAAACTGCGTCGAAACAAATTCTAAACAATGTCAGTAACCTGTAAACTACATTTTAATTATATAAACATTTCATAATCCAATCTGCATTGAATCAAGTTTAATTAAATGGCCTGATAACACAAATCTATTGTTTACTTACACAAATGAAGAGACCGACCTTACATTTATTTATACCAAGGGACACATACTTAGGCCGATGTTTGTATCAATGCTTGCTACAATTTATAAATGCAGTCAAAGTGTGAAAATATTATAAAAGAACACCAAAAACTTGTTTTTTGTCACCTTTTTACCAGGCACCATTATTCAAAAATATAATGCAAAAGTCAACTATCTAATAAAAAAATAGTCAAGATCGAGTCGGACTCGTGTACCGAGGGTTTCGTACCATCACAAAAATATGTGAAATTATTTTTCGAAGAGGCCTATATTCTTTAGTGAATTTTAAAACTAATACCTATAGTAGTTTTAGGTTAGCGCCATCTCTTGAACGCTAGTGGAATTATTTTAATTTTTGTTGATGATTTGTGAAAAAAAATTTACACAAACTTCTATCACATCAAATAATTTCAGATTTTTCTCCATGCAAACTTCGTAGATAAGGGGCGGGTGTAACGGTATTTTTTTTACACTGTCAAAAAAATACAAACAAGCTGACTAGCCAGTCAGCCGTGTCGAAAAGAAGAAGTAAAATATTAGAAAAATATCTAGTGACTGATTTTGAATAGAATAGAATTAAAATACTCTTTATGTACACCATATGAGTTACACAAAAGATATATGAAGAGAACGTTCCTACATAGGGTGATATTTTCCAATGGTTTTTGAGTAAAACTACAATCTCATAGTAAAGTCCTTAGCTCGAAGGCTCAAATTATGGGATCACAAAAAATTGGGTAGTTTACAAAATGATTGCAACAAAAAATCAGCTCAATACCAGTATTTCACCTGGAGCGACTGCTTTTCTGATTTTCATTATTTTTGAATTGGGTTACATTAGTAATCTAATGTAATTAAATTGTTAGTTATAAGTTATAATTTGTAATTGTATTATTTGTGTCTTTATTTAATTTTAATTTTAATAATGGGACTTGGTGCCTTATTAGAGAAGATTTTTATTTTATTTTTTTTATTATAGATTAACTGGGTAACACTGTAGCTACTTTTTAGCAACAGTGATGTCAGATTTTCGAGCTTTTGACAATTCGTAACAACGACCAATGATCTACATTTGTCAGCCTAGCCCAACGGATTGACGTGTTTCCGAGGCGCGGAGGAACTCAGTATGTGAAGATGGTCACCCATCTACAGACCAACCTCGGCAAAACCTTGAAGATCGACCCGTGCGACTGTTATTATTTAGCCACAAACTCGAATTGAGACATAAACTATTCGACGAAAATTGTTTATCATCCATATGGAACATGTATCGTATTAGCTACTAGCTGCTTCTACGGTCTTGCACGCGTGGGTTTACATAGACCAGCTAAAACTGGCTAGAGAACATCATCTATCACAAAAATTAAATCACTTAAATCAGATAAGTGGTTCTCGAGTTGTGAGCGCACAAATAGTATCTTAAGGTGCCTTTGCATTCGCACCGCCCGCCGTGGCCCGCAATTGGAAACTGTCAAAAGCTACATACGTTTTGACAAGTTTATTTTTATTCCACAAGTCAGAAGAGAATTTGCCAATGCAGTTGAAAAAACGAAAACAGGACACAAGTATCAGCTCAAAGACTGAGCAGATACAGCTTCCTCAAATCAGCAGTCTCGCTGTCAGGAAACCCAACTGACACTCGCTGCAAACCATGGCAGGACACTTTTCCCCCGTCCCCCGCCCAAGAACTATTTACAAAGAAGAAAATTTCATCCCGTAGGGTCTAACCTTCAATGGTCTACATGGAAGTTCCGGAACCACCTTAGAAAGCAAATAGGAAGGTGTGATTCCAACCTCGCAAAGTGGGCATGTGTCAACTGCGGGGTGAGGATGTGGGGTCGAGTCGAGTCACAAATTGTGCTTCACCTGTTTTTTTTTATGAAAAATGGGGAAACTCTTGGCCCAAATCTCACCTGATGGAAAGTGATGATAAGGCCGAAGATGGAAGCGAGTTTCAGCCGGAATCCTCTTACACAGAGGAACTGGCTATCATACCTCTAACTGCCGGAACACAACAATGCTGTTAACATTGTTGTTGTGGCGACAGACTAAGACATGATGGTGGTAGCTTGCCAGGCGGACTTAGAACAAGTCCTACCACCAACCAAACCGAGCAAAAAATTTGCCCCCGCTGGGAATCGAACCCGGGACCTCTGGGTCTGAATCCGGTGGTTTAACCACTAGACCACGGAGACGGTTAGTGTCACCTATTTAGCACCACCCGGGGACCACGTGTAGGGATTCGCTGAAGCTAGGGTACTCTCCTACGGACGCGGGTGACTCGGCCCCCTAACTCTTCTACCATCTTGCCCCTTGTGACCTATGCTTTACTCGGAAAACAGGTGGTCGATGGGGCCAAAAAGATCTGCAGTGACGACCGCGTATTGGAACATGCAGTGTGGGAAGGACTCCCAAATGGTGGACCGATGACCTGGTGCGGGCCGCAGATAGCCAACAGTTGCGAGACACTCAGGGTCGATTGTTGTGGCGACACTTGAGGGTGGCCAAGTACCTGTTATGGACGTCTTTCGGCTAATATTATGATGCTGAAGTTACCTTTGTGCTGCCACCAACGTTGCCGTGGTAGTGGCAATGTTTTGGGCCATCCATATCTAATCAGCTGTCATGCCAGCGAAACGAAAAAGGAGACAACTACTACCTACTTGACTGGGTGGAACGCAGATCTAAGAGGCTGATCGGTGACCAAAATTTGGTGGATGCCAAGCTTCACAGCTTGGCTCATCGCCACAAGGTTGCCTGCTTGTCGGTCTTCTGAAGATTGTACTTCGGTGAGTGTGCCCAAGAACTCCACGACCTAATTCCACCAGCCCCCTTCTACCATCGGACATCCAGACGCACTGCAACTTTCCATCCCTACCTTGTTGCTATTCCACAAATTCGCACTAAGCGTTTCCAAACGTCTTTTATAATGCGCACAGCAAAGTAGTCGTGGAACTATCTGCCTGCGTCTGTGTTTCCGAACGCCTACAACCCTAATCTCTTCAAAGTTAGAGTGAACAGGCTCCTTCTGGGTAAGCTCGCTCCATCGTAGACTTTGTCTTTGTCATCTCTGACCAAGACGAAAGTTAAGAGCAAACCCATCTCAAATAATTAAAAAAGACAAGTCGCTAAGGCGATATTGGGATTTGAATGCTTTTTAAGTCCGAGGATTGCTCTTTAGATCAGTACTGCAGAGGGAAGCGCAGATCCAATAATGGAAAGACTTTAGAAAACTATGCTATTGCAGTAAAGGAAGACGCAGCGTTGGAAGGCCTCCCACAAGTTGAAACGACCAACGACGGCCTGGTGAGGGCAGGGGGTCTACTCTCTAAGCCCGAAGTCCGTAGTTTCAGACTTATTTGCGGGCGTATTCTACTCCGTATCACCTACAGACTTATGATTAGTCCCGAACCCGAACTAAGAATGAATGACAACACGATTTGCCAGTAACTGGCGAATCCTCTTGTCATTCTTTCTTAGTTGTTAGGTGATACGGACTAGAACATGCCCGCAACTAAGTCTGAAACTACGGACTTCGGGCTTAGAGAGTAGCCCCCTAGATAGCCGACGGATGCGATACGAACAATGACTATAATACGAATAAGACCGGTTAGACAAGCCCGCCACACATTCCCAACCACTGCCACTCCTGAAAGCCAGAATCAACAGTGGTGACCACCATAAAAACGCCGAGTTAGTGACGCGACCGACCCGACGAGTCCCGGAGAAACGATTCAACGGTCTTGGATCCCGCAACGAAATAAATCAGAAGAGTACAGCGAAGGAGTCGGAAAAATCAATATAATTTCCGCTTCCCTCCATATCAAGCAGGAGACAGATTAGAGCTAGGCCAATAGGCACCAAGGGACATTATACAACTGGGTTAAGCCCAGTTGCCAAGCACCACGGATTATATATTAAAATTGAAACTAATTGGTCCTAAATTGTGAGCTACTTTTGATTCCGGTAATAGGTATGGCAAAATCGCCTGAACGCACGGAAATTTGTTCTGGTTCCTACAAGGTCCGTATAGTAACTACTCCAGATGTAACCTGAATACTATCCAACATAATAAGACCGGTTGTTGTCGTAACACTTGGGGGAGGCTGTGTTCTGCAATGGCCGTCTTTCGGCTGATAAGATCATCAGATGACTATCTCTGAGTGTCCCAAGCTACTACATATTTATTGCAAAACAAAACGTAGGCGAAGCCAAGGGAAAAAACTAAACTATCCTTTTTTTTTTTTTTTTTTAGGGATGGGAAATCATCCAATGACTCCTCCCGCTCTGGGTGTAGCGGGAGGGAGTGTCAGACTTCTACTGACTAAAACCCATCCATGTTCCTTCATTGCCCTTTGTGTTCCGGAGCCACGGTGTCTCTTGCGAATAATCCCGCGACTAAACTATCCTTACATAACATATTTTTCGCACCTTGCCAAGATCATTATAATAAATTGAGGCATTATTCTCCCAAGGTTAATCAAAAGCTTACTTCATGAAAGTCTCGTTTAAACTGCGGACGCTTTTGGGCTGATTTGTAATGCAAATTAAACCGCACAGGATTGTATTAATATTTTTTGACATTACGTAAAGAGAAATTTATTCTGAATGTGTTTTTGCAGTAATATAGGGATTGACCTTGGGGCACCAGATGCTGCTAAATGACAGTATTTTACATAAGTAAAGCACTAACATTGGCCTTAAAATGGAATTCAAAAACTTTTCAGGCAATGTGTAGTAACTAGCGAGGCGTGTTTTATTTCAAAACTAGCTGACCCGTGCAACGTCGTCTGCGTCACATTTTTCATTAATGCTCCGCTCCTATTGGTCTTAGATCTTGATTGATTGAACGCGCGAATCTCAGGAACTACTGGTCTGATTAAAAAAATTATATCAGTGTTAGATAGCCCATTTATCGAGAAAGGTTAAATGCTATAATCATCACGCTAAGACAAAAAGGAGCGGAGCAATAATGGAAAATGTGACGCAGACAAAGTTGCACGGGTCAGCTAGTATTTGATAAACATTGATCAATTGAATAAAGCTACATAATAGCCTATGACACTCACAAACAACGTGGCTTTCTATTGGAAAAAGAATTTTCAAAATCGGTTCAGTGAATCCAGAGATAACCCCCTACAACGTCACAAACTCACAAACTTTACCTTTTTATAATATTAGTATAGATTATAATAAAGCTGAAGAGTATGTTTGTTTGTTTGAACGTGCTAATCTCTGGAACAACCAGCCGGATTTGGAAAATTCTTTATCATAACCTTTACCATATCTCTATTCTGGATAACCGTTTAAAAACATAGTGCTTACAAAAAAGAATGCGCTTTTATTTATAAATATATTTTTTAAGTGGATATGTCAATATATAAGTTCGGAGCTCGTGGCTAAATAATAACAGCCGCACAGGTCGATCTTCCGGGTTAAGCAACGCTTGCCGAGGTTGGTCTGTGGATGGGTGACCATCTTAACATACCGAGTTTCCTCCATGCCTCGGAAAGCACGTTAAGCTGTTGGTCCCAGCTGTCATTTGGGGATCTTTGGCAGTCGTTACGGAAAGTCAGAAGTCAGAAAATCTGACACCAAGGAGTACCGTGTTACCCAGTTAATGAGTTGTGGAGGTCTGGTAGGCAGCCGCTCCAAGTAAAATACTGGTATTCAGCTGAATGGAAGCCGACCCCAATATAGATGGGAAAAGGCTAGGCAGATGATGATGATGTCAAAATATAAGTTAGGTACCTACTTACCCTCAGGGCCTGATCTTCCCTTCATAGTCTGCAAAGTCTTAACTAAAGTTTCATCTCAACCACCTGATCGTTTCAAGTGTGACTTTTCATGAAAAAGTGTTCAATACCAACTCGGTACTGTGTCCAATAATCTGGATATGCTGAAAATGCTGTCAAAGAAACGGCACAGGCTTATATATATATAAGTAATTTGCATGTTTAGCAGTTTTTAACATTTTGCCGGAGTTTCAAAGTGGATACGCTATGAAATTATTAGCATAGGATTAAGTACGAATGGAATTTTATGCTCAAAGCTAAGATTTTTCGAAACTCGTACGAAGATCTTAATAAGATAAAAATTCAACCTCATCAAGTGTTTGACACTATTCAATTTTATTGCTGGTTTCAGTATTGGTATGGACAGTTTTTATCTTAACCACACTTTTAATTTCTGTAAGAGGTTATAAGACAGCTAGATTGGAATCCATGCGGTATATTTATAAAAGGAACCTATTTCAACCATCTAAAGTTCGCAGACGATATAGTAATGAGTCTGAGAGCTCTAGCCAATTACAACACACGATTACTACACTTTACTCTGCAAGCTTCAGAAATACTATATCCCTGATTTTCCTCAATACCTTCATGAAGCAATTAGTGCAGAAGACAGACAAGTGAACCTATCTAAAAATGTAACACTTAACGTCCTCTAAGTTTTTCGACCATCTATGTCATCTTTTACAGCCGGTCGATTTAGTAAGGTTTCATTCTGACGTATCGTTGTTGCCTCGTGTCTCAAATTAAAGTAACGTGAGCGTTACAGTACCAATTTACAATAACATCAATTAACTATTTATGGGGCTACTTACTTGGGTTGGATGTGCTACGGGGCACCTGTCTGGGCCGATAGGGCAAAACCAGCGTCTGGCTTTGATATTCTTATGCAAGGCGTATAAGACGGTTAGTAGTAAAGCCTTACCGGTGCCGGCGGGTGTTCTCCCAGTCGATCTGGAGGTGCAGTGGCGTGCTGCAATGCAATGTACTACTATGCTAGAAAAATCACGGACCCAGATTTTTTACCGCAGCGCGACCGTGCTAAGATCTCTAGATTACTGAAACCCCAGACTGACGTCTGGGAGGAACATTTATCCGAATGGCAATGTAAATAGGTGGGATAATTCCATCAAAGGCCGACACCTCCACCAGTTTTTTCCATCTGTTCGTGAGCGGCTGGATAGAACATGGCTAGAGGTAGATCACTGTGTTGCCCAATTTCTCACAGGTCATGGCAACTTTAAGAAATAATTATTTTCCTTTAGGCTTTTGGCTTCACCTATAAGTCAATGTTCTACAGCTGACATTGAATACGAACAATCTGCACATCACGTCTTATCGGAGTGTTTTCTTTGGCAGACTGAACGTAATATTATGTTAGATAGTATTCAGGTTACATTTGGGGTAGTTTACTATACGGACCTCGTAGAAACCAGAACTTTTCGTGCGTTCAGGCGATTTTGCCATACCTTTTACTGGAATCAAAAGTAGCTCACAATTTAGGACCCATTAATTTCAGTTTTAAGGCGCGTCCCCGAGCAAAACGCAGCGCTAGCCGTTTTTTGTGCAGTTTTGGAGCTATCTACCCTTTATCCAAAAGAAATATCAACTAATAAAAAAAACATTAAATTTCTACATAATCTTGGCTTCAAAATGGAAGATTTTGTTTTTTATTACGAAACCACAGAAATGAGAAAAAATACTGAAAACATGCATCTTCTCGAAAACTAACGATTATTTTGATTTTGTACTTACACTAATGGAAAGGCAATTTAATTATGAACATTTTGGTAGAAGTATTTTTTTCAAACGAACAAAATTAGATTTTATAACGATTTTATTCAACATTCTGAGCGTGTTCGCTATTGTATCTCTTGCGCTGTTATTGAGGGAAAAATGCTCAAGGTTATTTGGTCACGGTACGGCCTACATAATCCGTGGTGATTGACAACTGGGCTTAACCCAGTTGTATATGTCCCTTGGTGCCTATTGGCCTAACTCAAATCTGTCTCCTGCTTGATAAGGAGGGAATGGGTTTTTTATTTGGGATGGGTTTGCACTTGACTCTAGTCTAGGTCAGAGATGACAGAGACAAAGTCGACGATGGAGGGAGCTTACCCAGAAGAAGTCTGAGTTAGATGATAAAATATTGAGACGTGATATATGTGCAATATCGTTATTATCATTTAACATCTACCAATTCATCATTCTAAAAGTTTTTACTAATGGCTTCACTCGCATGAAATCGTGAAATTATCACATGCAAAAATACTCCCGGAACATAATTTGTCGCATTCCAAAACATGGTCTTCCCATGTGCCAAGTTCCCCCGATATTCATTACTGATTGACTGACTGACAGACAACGCACAACCGAAACTGCTGGTCATAGAAACCTGAAGTTTGACATGTAGCTTCCCCACTCTTCGAAGGGTAGAAATAACAGAGGATTTCCTGAAATTTGTACGGGAACGGAAAAAAACGGGATATGTACATACGAAGTCGCGGGCAAAGCTAGTCACCCTAATGTACACCGTGTTTCGGACGATATGTAATATACATATACTTCGATCAGATGTTCAGAACATGGAAATAAGCATTTTTCATTGTGGACACATTTATTTTCATTATGGACACATTTATGAATTCTTATATTTTGTTAATTTTCATACAAACTAAATATTTTGACCTAAATGACCTGATATGCATGCCTCTTAATCTGAAGTGGCAACGTTAATAATGAAATGCAGATGGCATTTGATAGATTTTATATTTTAATTGCACTTAGCGGCAAAATAATTAAAAATTTAAACCCTTTCATAATGCAAAGCTCAATTACATTAAATTGCATTTAAAATATCTTTGTAACGAAGCCTGTTTAGGGTTCCGTAGCCAAATGGCAAAAACGGAACCCTTATAGATTCGTCATGTCTGTCTGTCTGTCCGTCCGTATGTCACAGCCACTTTTCTCCGAAACTATAAGAACTATGCTGTTGAAACTTGATAAGTAGATGTATTCTGTGAACCGCATTAAGATTTTCGTCGTAAATCGCAAACTTTTGCTTATGATTAAATACCTACAGGTTTGTACGGAACCCTCGGTGCACGAGTCCGACTCGCACTAGGCCGGTTTTTAAGTATTACTTTCAGTGTAAGATTTGATTTGTTAAAGCTATAGAAGCGTTCGCTAAAGTTTTTGAATAACGTGAAGAATACGGTGTACATATTTAAAAAATCTTCCGGTAGTGACTGACAAACAACGCACAGCCAAAACTACTAGTCGTAGTAAGCTGAAATTTTGCATGTAGGTTCTGTACACCTTTAGGGGAGCATAAAGAGAGCGAAATCCTCATGGCAACGGGAAAAAAACGGGAACCGCGCGTACGAAGTCGCGGACAACAGCTAGTCTATTATAATCTATCAGATCTCATTGTCTTCCTCATCAAAACAGAAATAAAGGCTGTTGGATAGAGGAGTGGACTGTATGAATTTACTTATTTCTTATGGTAAGAGAGGAAGTTCTGTATGAACTGAGTTCTACCCGTTCGCCCAGTCAAGGAACAATCAACTGAGAAAAGGTGAGTTGTACTCGAATTTTTCAGCTGCGGCCGCTTCTTGGTATTTTCTGTAGTAGAAAGATGATCCGGCAAATACGGCGCGTTGTACAAGACACGGTAGTTTACAAATTGTCCTTGTAACACAATTTTCACTCACGGAGCTAAAATATTTGATAATGTTCGAACGTGTCAAAGGCGGAACTGTCTTCTTTTTTCACAGATTTCGCGCAGATCGTTTTCATTGTTCTAGTGGCATGCAGTACGTTGCAGCCAATAGCGTGCCCGTATGGAGAGCGCACAAGAATATTCAAAATTGTCCAATCATGGGCTATATACAGAACAAAGGCATAATCATAATCAATAGTACTCTTGACACGGCATTGTTAGGAGATTCCTCTTTCTGGAGCTCTGATCGCCGGTAGCTTGGACCCTGTTCCCGATACCGGTGGGCTACTGTTTTTTATATTTTTAAATGTTTCTTTTTATTATTTTTAATGGAAATATTTAAAAATGTGAAAAATATGTAAAGATAATGAATAAAGAACATGATAATCAATAGTACGACCAACTATACTAAAAGAAAAGCAATGACCTTCAAACAAATAAAAGAAAACTGCCTAGAAAGGCCCAATTCACCTTTCGGCGAAAATCTGGCCTCAAGGGTACAACATCGCTTTACGTAAAACGTTGCGTTTTCCCTCGTGTCGCGATCGTAAATTATAACGGTTTATGGTAAGGCACATGTTCGGCTGTACACTTTTAGGGTTTGTGTCTTGTATTACAAATTTATAGCATTTCGACTGAATAAAGTTGTGTGTATGCGAATTGGGGGTGATACAAAACGCTCAATTATATATTTATTATATCCTTTTAGTTATCTAGTTGTTAGGCTTTATGTAGAAGATGGATATTTGACGTGGAAAAGTTATTTGTTTTGTCAAGTCACTACATTCATTTTGACTTTTTTAACATGCCGTCGTCAGAAGATTGACAATAATATACTTTTTTGTTTAAGTGCTTCAATTTTTATTTATGATTTCGTCCGATGGACAAATTATAATTATACTAAAACCTTCTTCGAGAACCACTCTATCCATTGCTGAAAACATTATGAAAACCGGGGCAGCCGTTTTTGAGTTAATCGCGAACAGACAGACAGACGCAGCGGAGAACTTTGTTTTATAATATTATATAGTGATCTAGTTTTGGTTTTGTGTATTGTATTTTGTTTTGTTGCGTTGTATCAAAAAATATTTTTCATAAATATTTAAATCATATGTAATGAACTATTTCCAAGCGGCAAGTTTAGGAAGTTATAATCAAGTACCCGCTTGGCAAAATTGTATACAAAAACCTTTCTCGAGCACCACTCTATCAATTGCTGAAAACAACATGAAAAACTTGACGTTCAAAAAGTGCTGTAAATAAATGACTTTTGAATTTTGAATTTTGAATTTTGATGCAGCAATTTTTCAGTTTATCGCGAACAGACAGACAGACGCGGCACTTTGTTTTATAATAGTGATAGTGATAGGTAGGAGACGCACAGGACCGGTTGTTGCGGAGACATTTGGGGTCCTATGTCCAGGAGTGGCCATCTTTCGGCTGATATCATGATGATGGTAGGTAGGTAACTTATCATCTAGCTTTATAGTCGAACAACAACAAAGCCTAATCGTCAACCGGATGTAAATGAGACAGTTGAAAAAGTTAATTCATAAAACGCAGTTTTAATCCGATCATAATGACAAAAGTATTTATATTACCCATTATTATATCGCAGTTAGGTGAATCACTTTCAGATCCCAGAAACGATAAATTGATGCAAATGTCCATGCGATTAAGGGCTCGGATCGACCATCGAATACGGCTGGCATATGTCAATGAGAATTTACTGTTATTTCTAGTGAAAGGAGGGTTTAGATAATGTGGAAAAGATCGTTTGTTTTGCAAATAGTTATGTGCAGAAATCCAAATGTATGTGAGAATTTTTGTTTATAATGTTGATAGGTACCTACTTCTATTGATAAGAATAAGAATTAATTTATTTCTCAATCTATGTGACATTAACAAATTTTGTACACCAACAGTAAATGGCTAATAATACACAGAATTGAAAACCCTGACTTTTAAACTAGATTTATTTACCTGTATCTTAGAAGCCAGTGAACCTTCAAAATTTGAGTACAGTATAAGCCTTACGGAATAGCAGGGATAGAACACAAAACGAACAATAATCCCGCATGTCAAGTTCAAGAGAAATAATACGGATACAATAACAGAAAAAGAAATAACCGTTCCAATTCAACAACAAAATTATTCAGAATAATATTAATAAATATAAACAACAATCAAAAATTTAATGAAATTAAGAATTAAAAGTTAAAATGAAATGAAATTTAAATTAAGATTAAAAGTAAAAATTAGCATCAAATTCAAACTATATAAAAATAAGGAACCAATTAATGAGAGTTATATTAAGCAATAAATATTATGCACGTGATGCATCCAATACTTTTAGCTTTTAGCTTCGTAGACTTATTGCCAACATTAGCGAAGCTACATTACTAAGGCAGATTGTGGACAAAATAATGGATGGATTTGAATGGATGCTATAAAATTCCTTAATCGGTAGAAACCAGTCGCTGACTTAAAAAAAATATGGACCATCATGCCACTACAATTATAAAATCTCTTGAATGGTTTTATAATTCTGTGAAGTTTTCAGGCGATGTAAATTAATAAAACAGAAGTTCATTTACCGCTCCAAACAGTATTGAGCAAGATTTTCTTTAATTTAATTAAAAAATAACTTTAATTTCGGAAGTCGATGTTTTTGTTAGTTTCTTCGTATTTTGACACCGACTTCCGAAATTAAAGATATTTTTTACTTTGAAAGAAGGAAATAAAGAAAGAAAGAAAGAAAGAAAATACGTTAACTTCGCCAGAAATGACGCACAAACAAAAAATTAAACAAAAAATTACAAACTAAATACAACCTATTGCTATTCCTTTGTAGTGTTTTTTTTTATTTGGAAGTCGGCTGATTTTGTAAAAACTTTTTTATTTTTCACATTTTAGTGGTAGGTACCCCACACCTAACAATACCACTCCAAAATCGCAGAAAAGCAAAATACGCAATTTCGATTACTTGGATGACATAAAAACCATCATCCAAGTAAACGAATTCTAGCTATTTCGATTTAAAATCCAAACTTTCATAATTGAGCGAGTTATGATGATAACAACATAAAAAAAATACAACCGAATTGAGAACCTCCTCCTTTTTGGGAAGTCGGTTAAAAAAAGAACATGGTAATTAAAAACGGTTCTCGGAAAGAAAAACCGTCTTCATCTGAGGAATTCTACATCATCGCTTACCATCAGGTGAGATAGTGGTCAAACGCGTCCCTATCAACAGTAAAAAAAAATCGGAACCCTGGATTTATTCCCAAGACTATTTCCATCTTACCACAAAGCATTTGTGGCAACCGGGAGAATTCAAAGGGACGCATCGTTACCTAGACGGCTCGACTTCAAGAGTATAACTCTACAAAGGTATACCCTAATGAGCCTCAATACTGGACGAGTACATAAACCCACTTTGTAAGGAATTACAAGGCAGTAGGGGTAGTGGTATTGTAGGTCATAGGTCATCTACCGCAAGCTACTAGTACTTGCCACAAAATTTAATCTTGGCGTTCTTTTTCCTTGAGAAAAAACTTGATGAATAGTGCAGTAGTTTAAGCGGAAGGGTTTAGTGCTGAAAGATTAGAAATGAAGATGTTTTCCAATTTTATTGTTTATCACATCGTCAACATTTTAGCCGAAAGATAGGTATATACATAGGCCTTGGTTGATTTTAATTATTTCTTTGAATTGTTCCTCTTTTATTCCGGACGCTTTTATCCTGCTCGTCTTTTACATCGTTCTAACATGTATGTATAATTTCAACCCGATGTAAATAAATCTTTGTAAATAAACATTATTTTTAAAAGAGTGTCCGTGGAGTTTCTTGCACGTTTTTCTCCATAGAGATCTACGATTTGGAACGTGCAAATAGCTTCAACTTTTTGGACCGACCGACCTTGGCAATTCAAAAGTGCCTGTAAATGGTTTAATTGAAATAAATGCTTGATTTGATTTGCCTCCCCCAGGCGTGGCTACAATGACTGGTCCTGTTTGTCTCGCATCCATCGGCTACACGCGATCTTCACCAGGTTATCGGTACACCTTGTCGGACCCCGTCGCCACTCCAGAACTTTCCGGCCCCATCGACCATCCGTTCTACGAGCAATGTGCCCTGCCCACTGCCCAATTTATATTTTAGATATTAAATATTAAAAAAAAAATATAATACTTAAGTAAATATGTTGTGGTTATAGAAGACTAGAACTCTGAAAGTTACTGATTAGGGTTTTTTTTCTGATAGAAAGGCTACAAGCGATGGAAGCGAAGAGAAAAGCTAGTGTGTTGAATTGAAATATGTTTAAAATGAAACTGTAGAAGAAATGCATCTCTCTCATTATTCCATCAAACAAATAGAAAAAAAGCCCATGATTCCATAGAGCGGTTCTGATCCGAATACGAAGCGATACTTACTACTATTTCTAAGAGGCATTACGCACAAGATCCGAACTTCATCCATCCGAATTCAGTACATTTCCAATCAAGATTAAACTCGTTACTCAAATTTATATTCGGGTCGAATGCAGTGCGTAAACGCCCTAAGAATTTCAATCATCAAGAGCACTTTTATTAAGTATCCTGCTGAAAACATGGACTCATGAACTGGTGAGGGCCGCTGTCTGCTGGATGACGTTTAGAGCCTACATCTAGAAAGAATGACGATGATAAACATTGATTGCACCAGAGAGACTACTCTCTAAGCCCGAAGTCCATAGTTTCGGGCTTAGATGCTGGCGTATTCTACTCTGTATCACCTATGGACCAACGATTAGTTCCAAACTCGAACTAAGAATTAATGACTACACGATTTGACCGTAACTATCAAATCGTGTAGTCATATATTTTAATTTTATATTTTAATATATTTTATATTTTAATATATTTTAATTTTGTTTATTTACAATTAACAATTCATATTTTTCTGGACCAACTGTATTGTTACTAACTTAGTCTTAAGATAATTAATTTTACTAACAAAATATGGACATAACGTGGTCTGAAATAAACTTTTTTTTTTTAATTTATTTATTTTATTAATTCTTACTGGTTAGGTGATACGGAGTAGAATTTGCCCGCAACTAAGCCCGATACTATGGACTTCGGGCATATAGAGTAGCTCCGTGATCCCAACGTCTATAATAGATCTTAAACAAGAATAGAAAAGTATGAGCAGTTTCTAATTAATTGTCCAGCCGTCTGCAACACCTATTGGAATGAAGCCCATAGTATATTTAGTCAAAATAGTGATCTACATTATTAAGTCATACACTAATATTAGATACAAAGGTATGTAGGACAATGTAAGACTGAACGGCCAAAGAACAGGCATCAGCTGATATAGCCGATACTAATGAGAGTCTTCTATTAATATACGTTCCGCTTTATATAACAATCTGGGAAGGGCTGTTGAACTTTTCAGACAATTCTCTATAGTATCACTCAGGTGCCTTTCTGTCTGTCCGTCCGTCTATCTGTCTGTCCGTCTGTCACAGCCGGTTTTCTCCGGATCTACTTGACCGATACAGTTGAAGGTATACAAATATGGACTTCTGTGATTCAAACACGGACGCGTTACGTAAATAATTATTTTTTTACTATGGGGGTCGATCTGGAAAATTAAAAAAAGATTTTCAAACAGTAGGTATCGTGTGACATGACAAATGAAAAGACTTATAGTGCGGATTCTCAGTGTATTTTTTTTTTCATAATTTTAAAATAAATTGTTTCTTTACATCGTTCTCACATGTATGTACTATAATTTCAACCCCATGTAAACAAAACTTTGTAACGAATTATTATTTTTAAAAGAGTGTCCGTGGAGTTTCTTGTACGTTCTTCTCCATAGAGATCTACGCTTTGGAACGTGCAAATAGCTTCATCTTTCTTTGGACCGACCGACCTCGACAATTCAAAAGTGCCTGTAAATGGTTTAATTGGAATAAATGCTTGAGTTTGAGTTTTGAGTTTGAAGTTATTTAAGAAATTAGACCAAACATGACCTTTTCCCCCCTATCTCCGAAACTACTGAGCTCAAAATTTAAAAAAAAAACTGCATTTTATAGTTCTATAACTAAAGATTACAGGTTTATACATAAGAATTCTGCAGTGTTAGAATAACATGTTCAAAAAATTAAATTGGTTCGGAATACTTTATATTATCTATACTCGCAGTTTTATTTTTTTATTTTTAGGGTTCCAAACCTCCATATAAAGGCAACCGTTATAAGACCACTCGTGTGACTGCTTGTCATCTTTCTACGCTGATTTACTCCGAAACTACTTGACCAATTTAGATGGCACGGTTGGCGCAGTGGTTGAGCGATTGGCTGCGGCGTCGCGTGTCGTGGGTTTGATTCCCGCACGGAACAAATATTTGCATGATCTACAGATAGTTGTTCCGGGTCTGGCTGTTTGTGTATGTGATTTTGTATATTTGATATACTTAATATGAACTTCTGTAACCCAATCATAGACGCGAAAACAAAATAAATAAATTTGAAAATGGGTTCATTTTTTGGGAGCAAAATAGAAAATTGAATTTAAAAAAATCCATTCTACTGTGGCAAATGATTCTCATCGTAGGGCCGCAAATTATTTTTTTCATAATTTTAAAATATAACATAAAGGTGATTTATTTTATTGTAGAAGATGGATGAAAACTGACCTTTCCCTTCTTATTAAGTACATATCTGAATCTACTGAAACTAAAATAAAAAAAAATGGCTCATAATAGGTCTTTACCTATAGATTACAGGAAAACCTATAAGAAGAAATTTTATTTAAATAACAAAATAAATACATTTAAAATAAAATTCCTAACTAAAATATGCAGAAGAAGCAGCTTTAAAGTATATACTCGTAACTTGTTAAACAAATATTATTCATTCGGAACCCTTTGCACCCGAGTCCGACTCGCTTTATATTGTTTTGTAACTGTCTCGGGTTTAACACTATTTCAACTGATGAATAGTGTTGATTGGTTGGTGATGGAGCACGCTTATAAATCTGTATGTTTGGAAGTTTGTGTCATGACTGAAAAGGAATAAGATCACAAATAGTCCATGGCCTTTTTTTTCTAGGGATTGGAAATCATCAAATGACTTCTCCCGCTCTGGGCGGAGCGGGAGGGAGTCAGACTTTTACTAGCAAAATCAATTGCTGAAAATATAATTTCGCACCAGTGACTCTTGCCTGTCCCTTTCTATAATTAAGGATGTAATTTGGTTTAGGTAACGTTGGGGCTCACATGTCCATGAAGATAAATGCCCCTAAATAAATAAAGATTAAAAAAAAAAAAAAGACTTTTACTGACTAAAACCCATCCATGTTCCTTCATTGCCCTTTGTGTTCCGGAGCCGCGGTATCTGTTTCGAATAGTTCCGCAATGGCCTGGAATAGGTTTTTAATTCCAGTAATAAATTCTGAGAAATTATTCCTGGCTTTAATGGCGGCAAAAGCACTGGTAAAAACTAGAGCTCCACTACAAGTTCTTCTAATCTTTTAAAATAAAAAATTTCGTGTCACGGTGTTTGTTATCGAACTTCTCCGTAACAGCTTGACCGATTTTTATGTTCTTTATGTATGTAACTAAAAAAAAAAAGAAACTTTACCCCACACTAATTAACTTAATTAATTAAACTTAATTAAATTAACCCCAAGAATTTCTCCTGTATCGTAGGTGCGTTTACAAACATACAAAGTCACCCACAGAAACAGCCAGACCCGGAACAACTATCTCTAGGCCATACAAATATTTTTCCGTGTGGGGAATCGAACCCATGACACGCGACGCAGCAGTCGATCGCTCAACCACTGCGCCAACCATGCCCTAGGTCTGAGAATAGGGCGCAGGCAAATTTATTTTTTTATATGGCAAATAACGTTTTCTGTATCAGCTAGTATAAAACAAAGTCGTCCTCCACGTCTGTCTGTCTGTATTCCGTTCGCAATAAACTCAAAAACTACTGCACCGATTTTCATAATGTTTTCACCAATAGATAAAGTGGTTCTCGAGTAGGGTTTTAGTATATAATTTGTCAAGCGGGCAAAGCCGCGGGAAACAGCTAGTATATTTTACAAGCAAGTTTCCCGTTACAACTGTGTCTGTTTGCGATGAACTCAAATCTAATGGACGGATTTTCATGCGGTTTTCACCAATAGATGAATATGGAATGAAGAAGTTCATTCATGAGGAAGGTTTTGATGCATAATTTCAAGGTATCAAAAGTTGCACCCGTGCAAAATCGGGGTGGGTCGTTTGATGTAAATAAAAACCTCTGAAAAACATTCCTAAACGTAAGATCGGAGGTTAAAAATAGATACAGGAAGATCGCCGAACTCTCATGTAAACAAGTCATCGAAAAAAGTTACGTATAGTGAGTTTGAAGCGAACTGTCAAACTACCTTGATTAGATGCATTGACAATTCACTTCACGTTCATAGTGAACATCACTGGTCACACTTCAAAGTGTAATATTTATTGGCTACAGAGGGCTTATCACGAATGTTTTTGTTGAAAAATAACGTAAAATAACTATTATACTCGTTCCGCACACACACGTTTGGAGTTGTAATATTTTCATTAAAAATTATTAATCTATATCTATACTAATATTATAAAGTGGTAACATTTTTTTGTAAGTTTGTATGTAGGGGGTAATCTCAAGAACTACTGGTCCGATTTGAAAAATTCTTTCAGTATTATTAATAAATATTTTTTCAGTTCTACTAGGATATATCATCACGCTAAAACTAAAAGGAGCCGAGCATTAATGGAAAATGTGACGCAGACGAAGTTGTGTGGGTCAGCTAGTTATTTATAAAAACTTTATGTACAAGTAAACAAAGTACACTGAACAAAGGCGGAACATCCGGTCCATTCTGTCAATATTTCACCGTGTAAACTAAATGGAGTAAGCGTGAAGTAAACTGTCATTCCATTTTGTTTGTATGAATTGACAGCTCACTTTAGGTTACTTCACCAAAATTTAAACGGCGAGATTTTAACAGAATCGCAGTACTGTAACGTTAATATATATTATGTCAAAATATTATTTTCAGGCCCTTTGTTATCAAAAGTTCCAGTCAAAGAATTATTTGACTAGATTTAACAGGAACACATTAACTTTCAAAGGCAGCGTTACCCAAACAGCAGGTGGAGTATGTTTTATTTATTTAAACTTTCTGCGCAATAGTGGGTAACCAGTCAACGTTTGGGTGAAAAGACTACGCTGTGGTAGGTGTACAAAAACAAATAATAACAACGTATATACTAATAAATTAAATACAAATATATGCTAAAATAATAAACTTGTAATTATGATGTTTTATAATATTTTTCTGATTAAGATAACTTACAATAATTATGACGAGACCAAACTACGAAGGATAGGCTTTTTTCGGAGTTTACGTTTAAAAGAAAATGTTGACTCGGCTTTCTTGATGTCAAGGGGTAGCATATTCCAGAGTTTAATGGTGGAAATAACATAGAGTATCTTCCCCAGTTTTAATCTTACTGAATGCAGTTTAATACAAGTTTTTTTACATAAAGCGAATACCGGTCTGACCTCCACCATACCTATCAATCATGCAAAATGTGAAACTAGAACACTATTAAAACTTCATGAAGAAATGCTCGTTTTCAGTTGTTGTTTTTCTCGTTCAATGAACTGTGCAAGGGCTACATAATGTCATCCTGACCTGAGACACGAAATATGTCGTTTCCTAGTTAGTGATTACCAAAAAAAGGAAAAACCATTTTGAAAACTACCGAAAACAGTCACTACCTACGCTTTTGATCATCATTGTACTTGCATTTAATTTTAATATATATAAAAATCTGAGAAAAAAATAATTATAAACATTAAACGATGTTTGTATGTTGAATAAAAAATTCCGATGTAAATACATAATGTACGTTTGTGTTAGAACTCCAATTTTTACTGCAATTGCAGTCCGCATGCATAAGATATTTTTTCAGTTTGTTTTATTCAATTATGTTGAGGTCGTGGTCAAAACACACGTCTTTAATACATTTAAATCACTTAAAATAAGTACATCAATTGTATAAACTAAATAAGTTGGGTGTCTATTTTCTAATTCCGTGAAGCGATTAGGTATGTACATAAAAATCTAATAAAATCTACGAGTAGTTAAAAAAACATCTAAAATTCCTAAACTGGCAGTCTCAAAATAAACTAAAACATTGTTCCAATAAAGTATAAAATATTTCAATGAAACTTTTCCTTGCGCGTATAAAGAAAAGCCGTAAATTGCTTTCAGAATTTACAGCTGACAAGGCGCATTATTTACAGCGAACGCTTTTAAAGTAATTGGAGTAGATTAATAAGAAATATATAATACCTGTAACAATTTTCACTGTAACTGCAAAATAGAAAACCTTAAACATTGAAATCTAAACTTATTACTTACGAAACAAAATTAAATTAGGAACACATTTATAATCGCATTTCTCTAAGTTTTTCACATGAAAATACTTTTTTTTCCCTTCGAATAGTACTGGCCACTTTTCCTATGCTTATTTTAAATAAAAACAAGCGAAAACATTTAAAAAAGGAACTCACCACGATATTACGAACGCAACAGCGGGTGGCACGAACTCTCGTCAAACTATACCGGAGTTAAACTCAGTCCGTGCGTTGGGGTCGGCTCTTTACACAGCACTGCGGCGTATCGACCGATCCAACATATAAAATAAGCGCATAGCACGCGATGTAAGAGACATAAGTAGTAACCAGCAGTCCCTAAGATATTGTGTCGTCCTACTTCACTTGCGCTTTCATTGTTACCTGGGCTAATTAAATATATTTCCGACTTAACAATGACTAAGACTATATTTTGTGTATCGCTAGACGGTTTGGTCGAGATTCAGAGGCCTTTTGTTCAGAAGCCGTACTTTTTTCGCCTTTGAAGTTGTATAACAGGGATTTGTTACGCAAGTAGCAAATTCGTTTCGTTTAGGTAGAACCCTAGCTCATGTTCCAGCTATGCTTGTCTTGCATGATCATTCAATGAAGGGCTCGAATGTGATCACCTTTCAAAATTGGGCAGAATATTATTTAAAAACAGAAGGTCTTCAACCTTTATCCACCAGCATAATGGACAGTCTTTTTCACTCATGAACAATGATGCGTGGAATGTGTGAGCAAAGGATAGATCGCTTGGCAGTGACCAGAGTAATTTGGCCCGGATTTTTTTACTCAACTTTATAATACGGGGTGTTCCAGAAGTGAGTAGCCATATTTAAGGGTGATATTGCAAAACAAAAACAAAAAAAGCGTTTTCAAAAAAATGACAAGAGTTACAAAAAAGTACCGAAGAAATGACTTTTCAAGCAAATTTGTTACCGTTGGTGGCATTTACTTTTGGCCGTTGTTGCATTGACGCCTTCGAGATTGTGTTGGAGGAAGATGCTGCAGATTTCGTGGAATTCGTTCCGCACCAATGATACTACCCTTCATCATCTGCCTAGCTTTTTCCCAAGTATATTGGGGTCGGCTTCTAGTCAAACCCGATTCAGCTGAATACTAGTGTTTTACGTGGAGCTGCTGCCTACCAGACCATTGAATCTTTGAATCAATATTAAGCTGCATGATGCGCTCCATGATACTAAGGAAAGGCACCGGTGGATAGACATTGTACAGCGGAAACTGACGACTCATCGAAGGATTCACGACCCTCAGCTATGAGTAATACGACGCAAGGATTTACTTTAATTCAATCACAGATTGATGTCACCAGCTGCATCAGACTGCTTGAGAACTAATTTCTTCGGAACGTTTTCATCGATTATTTTTATAAAGAATTCATTTTTTGTTTGATATTTTTTTTCTTAATGTATATCAGCTACCGAACATAGCCGTAAAAAATGAAGCTGTATAAAGAAGTTTGAACAAACTTGTTCTTGCTTCTTGACTAATTTACTGGGCCAAATTTTCTGATGTCCGGAGCCCATTTGGATCGTCAAAAACGTTCACTGCTGACAAGTTACTATCTTGCTAAAGCACCTCCTTCAGCAAGCTGTCTATAGGGTAGCTTTTGGGGGGTGGAATAACATAAGAATATTAAAAAAAAAAAAAAACTTTTTACTAGCGAACAGGGTCCCCATCTCAACATCAACTGCACAGCCTTTTCCCATCTACGTTGGGGTCCCGTCAAGCCAGGTTCAGCTCCATTTCAGTTATTTTATGTGGAGCGGCTGCCTACCAGACCTCCTCAACCCATTAACTGGGTAGTTCTTGGCAAGACTGGTATCAGATTTTTTGGCTTCTGACAGTTCGTAACGACTGCCATAGGTCTACAATTTCAGTTATTTTATGTGGAGCGGCTGCCTACCAGACCTCCACAACCCATTAACTGGGTAGTTCTTGGCAAGACTGGTATCAGATTTTTTGGCTTCTGACAGTTCGTAACGACTGCCATAGGTCTACATACAGCAGCTGGAATCAACGGCTTAACGTGTTTGCAGTACGGAAGAGTCTACGTTAAGATGGTCAACCATCCACAGACCAACTTCGGCAAGCATTGCTTATCTTTTTTTTTTTTTTTTTTTTGGGACAAGCCCGCCACACATTCCCAACCACTGCAACTCCTGAAAGCCAGAATCAACAGTGGCGACCACCAGAAAAACGCCGAGTTAATGAAACCCGACGAGTCCCGGAGAAACGATTCAACTGTCTTGGATCCCGCAACGAAATTAATCAGAAGAGTACAGCGGAGGAGTAGGAAAAATAAATATAATTTCCACTTCCCTCCATATCAAGCAGGAGACAGATTAGAGCTAGGCCAATAGGCACCAAGGGACATATACAACTGGGTTAGGCCCAGTTGCCAAGCACCACGGATTATATATTAACATTTAAACTAATGGGTCCTAAATTGTGAGCTACTTTTGATTCCAGTAATAGGTATGGCAAAATCGCCTGAACGCACGGAAATTTGTTCTGGTTTCTACAAGGTCCGTATAGTAAACTACTCCAGGTTTGACCTGAATACTATCTAACATAACATTACGTTCAGTCTGCCAAAGAATACACTCCCACAAGATGTGATGTGCGGATTGTTCGTATTCAAGGTCAGCTGTAGAGCATTGACATAAAGGTGAGGCCACAAGCCTAAAGGAAAATAATTTACTCTTAAAGTTGCCATGACTTGTGAGAAATTGGGCAACACAGTGATCCACCTCCAGCCATGTCTTCTCCAGCCGCTCACGAACGGATGGAAAAAACTGGTGGAGGTGTCGGCCCTTGATGGAATCTTCCCACCTACATTGCCATTCGCATAAAAGTGCCTCCCAGACGTCAGTCTGGGGTTTTAATAATCTAGAGATCTTAGCACGGTCGCGTTGCGGTAAAAACTCTGGGTCCGTGATCTTTCTAGCGTAGAAGTACATTGCAGCACGCCGCTGCACCTCAAGATCGACTGGGAGAACACCCGCCAGCACCGGTAAGGCTTCAGTACTAACCGTCCTATACGCCTTGCATAAGAATATCAAAGCCAAACGCTGGTTTTGAAGTAATTTACGTCGTACCGCCCCTATGGTGGCCCTATCGGCCCAGACAGGTGCCCCGTAGCACATACAACCCAAGTAAGTAGCCGCATATATAGTTTTTAGGGTTTGAAATGATAGATTGATAGAAGCATTGCTTATCTTTGAAAATCAGCCCATATGGCTGTTATTATGTAGCCACGAGCTCCTCGGTTCCATCCATATCTCTGGTCCCAAATCTCTCGCCAACCCCTCTTAACTCTGGACCAGAATTTATCATAATCGTTCGGCGATTCAGGTGTGAATGAGTAAAAACAAACTATTTACTATCGCATTTGTAATGTTATATTATAGTTAAGTTGCATCCACACCGCAGTATCTCTTTGTAGAGCAACGTTTTCATGTGTTAGTGTGCAACATCCGATAAAGTATAGTAAAGAAGGTTTTTAGGGTTCCGTAGCCAAATGGCAAAAACGGAACCCTTATAAATTCGTCATGTCTGTCTGTCTGTCCGTCCGTATGTCACAGCCACTTTTATCCGAAACTATAAGAGCTATGCTGTTGAAACTTGGTATGTAGATGTATTCTGTGAACCGCATTAAGATTTTCACACGAAAGTAGAAAAAAAAACAATAAATTTTGGGGGTCCTCATACTTAGACCTGAAAGTCTTCGAAAATTATATTGAGGTTACTAATATCATTTTTTTTCTAAACTGAATAGTTTTTTTTTTATGCAAAACGGGGAAACTCTTGGCCCAAATCTCACCTGATGGAAAGTGATGATTAGGCCGAAGATGGAAGCGAGTTTCACCCGGAATCCTCTTACACAGAGGAACTGGCTATCATACCTCTAACTGCCGGAACACAACAATGCTGTCAACATTGTTGTTATGGCGACAGACTTAGACATGATGGTGGTAGCTTGCCAGGCGGACTTAGAACAAGTCCTACCACCAACCAAACCGAGCAAAAAATTTGCCCCCGCTGGGAATCGAACCCGGGACCTCTGGGTCTGAATCAGGTGGTATAACCGCAAAAGCGTGCTCAGTTGACTCGATTGAACACGGGCTCGTAGAATTCCGTAGTAAAACAAAAGCGTGTTGATTTCGCGAGACCGGTGTCGCCAGTTGAACACGGAAAGGGAAATACGCGACGGGCGGGCGTTTTGGGAGACTGTCTTTTGTAAAACTTGACGTTAAAAAAGTACTGGCTCTCAGCCTTATTTGAATAAATTACTTTTGAATTTTGAAATTATCACAAAATGACGTACACTTTCATGGTGATTAAGATGGCTCAAAAATATTTTTTTACGGATTTAGCTCTGAAATGCATTCTCCCACTTATTTTTTTTTGTGATTCACGCAGGTCTTTGCCTTCTGTAGGAAATTTACAGAAAATATTAAAAAATAAAACTGCTACGGTTTGCATATTTATGATCCAATATATAAAGCATAAAGAACAGTTTTTATTACGCATATTTTGAGTGTCAAAGTTCATTGTAACAACAATGAACTTAGACACTCAAAATGTGTACTTAAACATTATGTATTGCACTTGATTTTTCCGCAGAAGAAATTGCACTCTTCTGGGATTCATTGAAACCTATGGTTATTAATCAGCAATAGGACAGTATTTTTAATGAGACAGTACCTACTTAGTAGTGAATAGTGTGCTTTTTGCTATTTTCAAAGGATTTGTATTTTTTTTTTAATTATAATTTGGGAAACAGGCAAGACAGCCGATAGAAAACCGACAAGCTAGCAACTTGGAGTCGATGCTCAAGACTTTGGAGCTTCGATTCGACGAGCTTATCATTGCCTATTATCCTCTTGGCTCGTTTTTCAAGTGACTCGACTCCGATCCGTCCCAAAGATGAAAGCAGTACTCCATACACGATCGAACTTGCGCTTGATACAGCTTAAGAATCTGTTCCGGCGTGAAATACCGTTTCACCTTTGCTAGGATCCCCAACTTTCTATCAGCCACTCGAGCCTTTGCCTCTATGATAGGGCCAATATTGAGGGTAGATGTCGGTCGGTTATTGGCACGGTTACACCGCAGAGAGATGGAGCTGGGTGGATTTGGCTCCTTTTAGCCGAAAAGAGAAACGCTTGGATCTTAGCAGCATTGAGCTCAACCAATGCCTCCCAGAGAGACCGATTCTGTGACCCACCAGCTCGTGCGTCGGACACGTATCTCTCACCAACAGTGCTGTCGTCAGCATTCCCAAAGGACCGGGTTTTAGCAGATCATTAATATGTAACAGGAACAATGTTACCGAGAGAACTGAACTCTGAGGAACCCCGGCATTAATATCCAGCAGTCCGGATGAGCAGCCATCTATGACCACTCGGATAGACCGATTCTTCAGGAAATCTGCATTCCAATCACATAATCTGGCGGGCAGACCGAAAAGCTTACTAATAAGGCCATCGTGCCAGACCCTGTCCAAAGCCTTCGAGATGTCAAAGGTGACTGTAAGTGTTTCCCCGTGCTTCTCAATGGCCTCACTCCAGAAGTGAATGGCATAAGATGATTCCCAGTTGACCGATTTCAGCGGAAGCCGTATTGTCGGTCAATACGGATATCGCTTCTAGGTATGTCAGGAGCTTACGATTCAGTACCTGTTCCATACTCTTACAGGGTAGGTATGGACGTTACCGAGATGGGTCTAGTTTGACGGGTCAGCTCGACTACTCTTCTTGGGCAAGGGGTGCGACTTTCCCAGTCTCAAACGAAACGCGAAATAGGCGTGTCAAGATCAGAGACAGCTTAGGGGCACAAGTTTTCAGTACAATTGCTGGAATCCCGTTGGAGCCACTAGCCTTGATAATGTCTAGGTTACGCAGCATCCTAAGTACGGTCAGCCAACGGCACACCGTGCCTCGGATCCCGCTATCCTCCGCGATTAGTGTCCCCATACGCCCATATCAACGCGAGCCTGATCGGTCTGCCTGCATTCGAACAATAATTTTGACCAAACTCCTCTGTGATGGCTACACCGGGCACCGGAACACAGCTAGGTCGCTTGGCGGTACGCCCTTGCCCAGTGGGTGGTCACAAGCCATCGGCCGAAACCTCCCACCAGTTAGTGTCACCTGATTAGCACCACCAGACCACGTGTAGGGACCATTCTTTATGGGTATTCTCCTACGGACGCGAGTGACTCGGCCCCCAAGACTTTCTGTGTTAGTTTTCTTCTTTTTATGCTTTCAATAATTATTAAAACAAATCTCGCAACTCATCCACTTTCAAAGTGAAGTCGTATAAAAGTTTATTAATTTCTCAAACCGTCCGTGGCTTGGCACAGTGAAACTTCATATTCTGTTTATTATAAAAACATGGGAGGCGCTACTATAAAATGCATTAAGGATTTTTATTGTTGAATAACTCGCGGTAGCTGCGCATAAATAAAGAGAGTCAAACCCATCACATTTCACAAATGGACCCAATAACACGAGCTCGTAGCTTAATAATAACTGCCGTACGGATCGACCTTTAAGGTTAATTATTATTATTATTCTCTTTATTCATCTTATAACTTATTTTATATATTTATAAAAAAATTCTTAAAAAATACAAATAAGGAAAAAAAACACATTAAAAAATGTAAAAAACAGTAGCCCACCGATATCGGGAACAGGGTCCAAGCTACCGGCGAGCGGCGGTCAGGGCTCCAGAGAGAGGAACCTTCCAACAATGTGAGCCGAGTCAACAATAACCACTTTCTGAATCAAGCTCTTGACCCAGCAGCCCAACGAGAGCCTCTTGAGGTGTTGGTCGAGGCTCTTGGCAATAAAGCCATTGGCCGTCACGACTATCGGCATAATGACAGCTGTGTTCACATCCCACATGTCGACAACCTTGCGAGCCAAGTCAAGATACTTACTTTGTTTCTCTTTCTCAGACTTCACGAGGTTCTCGTCATGAGGGACTGCTATATCAACAATCATTGCGCGACGCTCTAGTCGGTCTATCACCACTATGTCAGGCTTATTGGCAACAATAGTCCTGTCAGTGATGATAGACCGATCCCAGTACAACGTGCAATTGCCATTTTCGAGAACTGGGTCGGGCACATACCTATAGTACGGTACTTCCGATTCCACAAGATTGTATCTCAGAGCAAGTTGCTGGTGGATGATCCTGGCTACAAGGTTGTGCCTGTGCAAATAGTCTCTGTTAGCCAGACTAGAACAACTTTTTAACATTATTATGTCGACCGTGCCATCCTTTACTATAAATCTCCGGTAGTTATTCGTCATGATAACTTAATCCATAATTGCACAGACAAAACCTTCGGTTTCTCCAAAAAGATCACCGAAACGCAACCAACCTATTATTTTTTTTACTTTCTCGTGTCCCTGGAGACCCAGTCCTTTGGTATACGAGGGGCCGAACCCAATTCGCAGAGGCCCCGTTAGAAATTTCAAATGTAATGGGGCACCAACAGGCGATTATCCCTTTATGCACTGAAAGTATTCTAAGAGTCTAAGAGGACAATCCCCGGTTGGAGCAGTACTATTGCAGAATATGGAAACAAAAAATGAAATGCTATGGGTTTGGGTGTTTTAGTGGACTGTTAATCGCTTATTATAGAAGAACTATTGGTCCCTGCCTGACCACTAACAATATACACGGCTTTTAAATGGCAGGGGTGACTTGCACACACGATGAATGGGCCCCCGAAAACGGTCGCTAGCACAAAGTGACGTAGCGCCAAGGAGGCAACATAGCCTGAGGTGCTAGAGGAGTGGAGAGGTATACCACGGCTATCAGGATAATCCCGGAAGTGCGGTCAAGATCCCTACCAGCATCTTACTGGATTATACATCCTTCTCCCGGGCACATGTGCTCTAGCGAATCTCCACTCAGACCGGCCAATTAAGGCAAGAAAGAGGTGGGAGCTCTGTTCCTCGTCAGTTTTCACACTGGCCAGCCAATAAAGGCAAGCCGTAGATGAGGAACAAGACTTCTCCCGGGAGATAAGGTTCGTGGGGTCGCTACTGCCCAACAGTTTGCCACAAAACTGCCTTGCGGATTGTATCTCTCTTTGTCTGGCCCCTCACCTTAGGTATGACCTAAGGTCCATCGGGACGTGCAAGCCGTCAACGTAGAGATACTGCGGTAGGGCTATTATTATTATTATTATTGATACCTAACGCTTACGACATACCCAAATCTTGTAAGTTTCAGTTGAAGAGAGGGATCTTAGGTTTATGGAATCCGAGAGTTGAGTTCCCACGGATTTCATAATCTCTCCATGCTTTACATGCATGACTGCACATTTTTCCACACTAAACTCCATCCTGATGGCGCTACTGAAAGTTTCAATAACCTTCAGTAGCTCCATCGGTTGCAGATTATTGTGGGCAAATAGTTTCAGATCATCCATGTAAAGGAGGTGAGATATAACCTGACCACCTCTCTTCAACCGATAGCCCAGCTCTGAATTCTCCAGCAGTGTGCTAATAGGATTCAAGGCTAGGCAGAACCAAAGCGGAGTCAAACTATCGCCCTGAAATATACCCCGCTCGATCCTTACCGGTTCGATATTCCCCTGGATGTTTCGAAATCCTGGATAGCGAAGGACTGTCCTCCATTGCCCCATACACGACATCAGGAAGGTGCGTAGCGTTGCTTCAATTTTGTACAATTCTAGCACCCTCATGAGCCATTTATGAGGCACCGAGTCATTGGCCTTCTTATAATCTATCCAGCATGTTGACAGATCCTTTCGGAAACGACGAACCTGTTGGCTAATGGCCATATCAATGAGGAGTAGCTCCTTAGAGCCGCTGGACCCATTCTTACATCCATTTTGAGAGGCAGACATGATGTTGTTTTTGTTAATTTGCTTCTTTTTTTTTTGTGTTACCCATCTAATGTGTTGTGCCTTGTGTTGTATCAAATAAATTCTTTTTCTTTCTTTCTTTCTTCAATATGAATATTAATCTTTGTCCTCAAAATGGATGTTAGGACTTTATAGACCATCGGTAAACACGTGATCGGTCTATAATTTTTAGGCTCCGCAGTACTACCTGATTTATGGAGCAGGTGGGTTATTCCTGTAGTTAGGAACTGGGGTATCGACCCAGACTCTAAGGCACATTGGAATTGAGACGCCAAGCAATTGTGCGATCTTGTGAACCTATTAGTCCATTTATTATTCCATTTAGATATTTTTTTGTACATATATTTTACATTTTTAAATATTTCTATAAAATTAATAAAAAACATTTTAAAATATAAAAAATAGTAGCCCATCGGCACCGGGAACAGGGTCCAAGCTACCGGTGGTCAGGACTTCCGAGAGGGGAACCTCCTAACAATACGCGCCGTGTCCAGGAGTACTGCTTTCTGGATCAAGCCCTTGATCCAGCTGCCCAACGAGAACCTCTGATAGAGGCTCTTGGCAATTATGACATTGGCCGTTACGACTATCGGCACAATGACTGCTGTGTTCACATCCCACATGTCGACAACCTCGCGAGCTAAATCAAGATACTTGGTTTGTTTGTCTTTCTCAGACTTCACGAAATTCTCGTCATGAGGGACTGCTATATCAACAATAATTGCGCGACGCTCTAGTCGGTCTATCACCACTATGGTACTTCCGATTCCACAAGATTGTATTTCAGAGCAAGTTGCTGGTGGAAAATCCTGGCTACAAGAATGTGCCTGTGCAAATAGTCTCCGTTAAGGGGTATTTACACGGGTCGATTTTCGCCGTGCGGCGAGTCGCTTCACTAATTGCCTCACCAAGCCGCATCGCTAGCCCATTTACACAGGATACTAAAATCGCATGCACTAAAATCGAATCGCTGTAGTAAATAAATATACGTGCGTGCGCGAAACACCTTCACGCGGCGGGCGATCGCCTGCAAGTGATCGTTTACACGGTCGATTTTAGTCACCAGTCGCATGCGGCCGGTCGCCGCGCGGCCAAAGTCGGATGCTACCCAACTTTGGGGCTTGCGGCTTTAGTCACTTGCGACTTAGCCGAATTGCCATTTAGATGGTCGATTTACGCCGCACGGCAAAAATCGTGCGGCTTTAGTCACCCGTGTAAACCCCCTATTAGCCAGACTAGAACAACCGGAAATAATGTGGCGTAATCTATTTATTATATTGTTGTTTTTATTTTTTCCACTCTCGGGTCCCTGGAGACTCGGTCCTTTGGTAGGCGTACGAGGGGCCGAAACCAACTCGCAGAGGCCCCGTTAGACATCTCAAATATAATGGGGCACCAACCGGCGATTATCCCTGTACTACTGCGAAAGTATTCCCAGGAACAATCCCCGGTTGGAGCAGTACTAGGTTTACCTACAACAATTTTTCTTACAATCTATGTTTTATTTTATTTTATTCGGGAAAACAAACAATCGTACAATGTATATTATTTATCTAAATACACATTATGCTATAGGTAATTGTACAATCCACTAAGTTTGCACATGTGACGACACGGTTGGCGCAGTGGTTGAGCGATTGACTGCTGCGCAGCATGTCGCAGGTTCGATTACCGCACGGAACAAATATTTGTACGACCTACAAGTATTTGTTCCGAGTCTGGGTGTTTTTCTATCTATAATAATATGTATGTATTTACAAAAAAAAAAGTATATGAGTAGTTTATCAGCCATGTCGTTACCATAACACAAGCATTAGGTTGCTTAGCTTGGGACTGTATGGCGTTGTGTGGAATGTCCAAGGATATATTATTATTATTATTATATTATTATGTTACTAGCTTAAATTAGATACAGTTTAGTAAAGTGAGATAAAACTATTATTTAAACACAATACAATTTTTTCGCTGTCTTGAAATCTAAGAGTTAATACATACTTAAGTAATTAATATATAATAATTAAACATTTTAAGTAAGGCGCTTAAAAATTTGTTTTTTTTTTTATTTATATTTCGACAGAGCAAATACATCAATGTCGTTAAAATGATTATTGTAAGCCTCAACCAGTCTCCTGAGCGGCGCTCTCTCCCCTGCATGTGTACGGCAGGGAGATATAGCAAACAGTGGATAAGAGCGCGCCTCTCGTCTCATCACCGTTCTAGGTACAATATAACGTATTTTACTAATCAGTTCAGAACAATCGAAGTTATTATGTACAAGTCCATGAAGCAACAAGCGTCTAGAGCGTAATGTTCATAATCTAAACTTATGTAAAGCGTTTTTATAAGATAAACGTTGGATGCGACATTTATACTGCATTGCACTGAGGAACTTACGCTGAACTCTCTCTATTGCAGTTTCATCTAATATATAAAATTCTCGTGTCACAGTTTTCTTTGCCATACTCCTCCGAAACGGCTTGACCGATTTTGATGAAATTTTTTGTGCTTATCCGGTATCTATGAGAATCGGCCAACATCTATTTTTCATCCCCCTAAATGTTAGGGGTAGTCCGCCCCTAAATTATTTTTTAATTTTTTGGCAATATTATTCATGAATAATGTGACGCAGACGAAGTTGCGCGGGTCAGCTAGTATTTAATATAATATGGATCCCAGATCATACAAGCATAATTATTCAACTTGTGGGCGAACTAAAGAATTAAATAAATACAGATATGTGGTTGGTCGTTTAAAATCTGACGTGGTTCTCATGACAAAATTATACTTTTTAAATGCTTTAGAAATAATCTTATCGATTTGTAGATTTAAGTGAAGTTTGTAATCAAGAAGAACGCCCAAGTCACAGATATAATTTTCTTTAACCAGTCTTATTACAAAGTAAATAATTTAGGTTACTTTTTTTTTAGTAATATTTAGGTATTTACACTTAGGGATTCTGAGTTTTAATTTATTTTCATTACAATAATCGGATAATCCATTCAAATCTAGGAAGATTTGAATGGATTATCCGATTATTGTGCAGAAGGCTGCTATCATTAGTGTTTTGTATTGTTCTAAATACCTTAAGATCATCTGCGTATAATAGGAAGTTACTATTTAGAAAGCACCTACCAATATCGTTTAAATATATAATAAACATCAATAGACCCAGGATAGAATCTTGGGGAACGCCTGAAGTCGCCAGAAATGAGTCTGATTTGTACCTATCCATTGCTCACTAAGTTCACGGTTGGGACCCTAAATACTTACGAATAAATGTAGTCATCATTGGCAACTACCACTGCATGATAATTTTCAGACATCATAATTTTATTGATCTTTATTGACTTCAACCCTTTGACCAAGCTACCTTTACATTAAATCAGCTTCTTCATAATTGCCAAACAAAACTTTATTGTTAGCAATGCTAACAATAAAGTTTTGTTTAATTGGATAAGTCCAATTATCTTGTAAATCAATTAGGATTCCACATTCATCCCTGACATTTCCGTTAACATTAGTTCAAGATACCATCACTTTCAGAAATATTTGATGAGTTTAATAATGCTAGGGGTTCAATTATTCACTCTGATTGACACGATGACGTCGAGAAATGTCTTGCTTCATTCTATCATACTGTTATAGGTACAATAATAGCTGAAGACTGAAATATTGTTTCCTTTTATAATATTTCCATAGGTGGTTGACCTCTGAAAAAGAAATAACAACCATAAATCCTACTAATATTATAAATGCGAAAGTTTGTGAGTATGTAGGGATGTTTGTTACTCTTTCACGCAAATACTACTGAACCGATTACGATGAAATTTGGTGTGTAGGTAGATGAAGACTCAGAATAACACATAGGCTTTTTATCCCGGAGTTCCCGAGGGATCGGGATTTACACGGGAATAACGAGAATTTATACGCGGAAAAAGTCGCGGGCAGCCTCTAGTAGAAGATAATGAAAATATTGTCTTTCTAACTTTTCTTTCAGATACCTAAATTTCGTAGCAGGGTTGGAGGAAATTGAATCTTTTCTCAGGAACTCGTCGATCTTTACTTTCTTGGAACTTTTCTGGTGGTCACCATATTATTCTTGGATTCAACAGTGGCAGTGGGTAGGAGTAGAATGGTTCACCCTTATTTGGTATAACAACGTTTTGTCGAAAATCGCTCCGGAACATTTTAGTTACAATAAAGTCATTTCGTGTAATTATTCATTTGACCAAATAATTAATTGGTAGATTTTTATTTAACATATTTATTTCTTTGAAATAATGTCATTTGACCGAATTTAGAAATGCACTAATTTTATTTAAACTAATATTTCACTAGACTAATAATGATTTAGTCGAAAGATCGTACCTATCGAATATTACGACTCTCAATTACGACTAGATTTTATAGAAAAAAGAGATTATTTTTAGTAGGGCGAGAACCGAACTAGTTAGGCGGGGTTAATTATTAAAAGAAAAATGGTTAGGTTAGGTTAGAACTGTGACCTCCTACGCACGAGCCGAGCGAGCAAAGCGAGCGGTGCTGCGGCAGCGGCCAGCGAGTGGCAGAAATTAAATAATTCGTAATAAAATACATGTTATACCACCTGAAAATTATATCAAATGAACATTATACCTTTTGATCAATAGCGCTGATGTTGTTAAAGCAAATATTCGATGAAAAGAAAATTATGTTAATCGATATTATACAAATTGATTATTTTCTCAAACGTTGTTCGAATTAGTAACATTACATCAAAAGTTATTATATCAAACAAGGGTGAACCGAGTAGAATGATGGGTATTTCAGATATTATTCAAATCCAAAGCACAGAGACTTATCGATGGTGATGCGTTGCTTTTTCGTGCATAGCCTTTTTTATGGATGGGAAATCATCAAATAATGACTCCTCCCACTTTGGGCGAAGCAGAAAGGAGTGTCAGCCTCTTACTGACTTTACCCATCCGTGACAACTCCTAGTGCCTTTTGCGTTCCAGGGCCGAGGTGACTCTTTCAAACAAACCATACCATACCTTTCACAGTAAATTTTTAATTTGGAAATTCACAAATTTTCCTATTTCTCCGCTGTACTCTTCTGATTAATTTGGATGCGTTACCCAAGACAGTTGAATCGTTTCTCTGGGACTCGTCAAGCTTCTTTAACTCGGCGTTTTTCTGGTGGTCGCCACTGTTGATTCTGGCTTTCAGGAGTTGCAGTGGTTGGGAATGTGTGGCGGGATGTCCCCAAAAAAAAAAAACACAACGCCTGCCTTATAAATCATTTAAAGTAAGTGAGTCGATATTCGAGTTAGAGGTGCCAAATTATTTCAAGAATGCCATTGCTAACACTGTCTCACACAGTTTGTGCCTATATGCTTTTAAATTCAGTATATATTCTGGTTGACTTTAGCCATTATTGTGCTTCCTTGCAGAATGTCTCTTCTAAATAAATCTATACGGTCGCCTCCAGCCGCAACGTCACACAAACATAAATAATTCACATATCTGGTAGACAGACTTCCCAAACTCGGGAATACCCAGACTGTCTCGCGCTCCCTCTAAGGCCTCAACCAGTTTGAAAGCAGTAGCGGGCTAGTGCGGTTGGTTATAGCGATAAGTATAACAATACAGTACAATTTGTTTCTATAGGATAGTTGTAGAATAGTAGAGTAGAATAGGGACTTCTTTATTCGCACTTAGGCTGCGTTTCCACTAGAGAAATGCGAGGATTTGTAGTGAGGGATTTAAGCTAGGTAAATGAAGCAATTCTATTGCTTCTTAACAAACACATCCCTCGCAATCCTTATATCCTCTCACATCTCTGAACGCAGCCTTAGACTCCCATTCGGTTCGTGGTGCGTGGGTGTAGTGGCAAAGGTAGGCTAGGCGCGCACTGGTGATTTTTGTCACCATGACAGTATATCTCTCTCAGTTGCGCTTCACAATAACGAAGGAGAGAATGTACTATCACGCGGACAACAAATCACTAGTGCGCGCATAGCCTTAATCAGCCTATCAGCTCCGTCTAGAAACACAGAAGCTTCCTGGGGGCATCACAGGCTTTGTGGAGAAAACCTCCGGTCCGAGGATGTGTTCACTTTGGAAGGCCACGGTATTCTAGGTAACATGGGCGACTGATTTTTCGGCGTCAAAGCAGCCTCTGCAGACTGCCCTTTATCAAAGAGATACTACTAAGAGGCTTTAATGCTCCTTTTATTATTTTGAGGCTATTTCTTTAAAGGTTGAGGAGTCGTTTATTTTATCGCAGGTATAAGTTTGGTATTGCCATTTTTTATTGCCTGTAATTTGTAACCCGTGATCATTTGTGTTGTGAACTCATTTTGATCTCTGGCAAATTTATGTACGAAACTGTGAGAGAGGTTGGGGGAGCACTAATAAGAATAACCTCTCTTTGCAACCTCGTCTGCGTCGCCATTGCCGAGGGATCCTTGTACTTACCCCTTGATCCAATAGCGGGTGATTCTGTTGAAAAGCGAAAACTCTACTTTTTCTTCAGTGTGAAATAAGTCTTACTCGTCGCTGTAGCAGGATCCAATACAGTTGAAATATTTTTCCGGGGTTGATAGACCTTCATTGAATTTCCGTATTTTTTGGTGGCAGCCTCTGTTGATTCAGCTCCCAGAAGTTGCAGTGGTTGGAAATAGTAAGGCGTGCTTGTCCCAATAAATTAACATTGAGCCACTAATAAAGGAAAGTGGGGGTGTTTAGACTGTGGGATACTTGAATTTTGATAAAGTCGTTTATATACGCTACTGTTCCGGTCGGCTTCACTATTTTTCATTTTGGCTTTACTCGCTTAAGCTTCTCACCCTGGTTGAAGCATTCTTCGGACGTCGCACCCCTCAGACACTCCACTTGCATTACGCATGGCGTTCCGTGACTCACATAATTTTGAATGTTATTTTAATAATCCTACTAATATTATAAATGCGAAAGTTTGTGAGGATGGATGTATGTGTATGTGTATGTATGTTTGTTACTCTTTCACGCAAATACTACTGAACCGATTACGATGAAATTTGGTATGCAGGTAGCGGAAGACCCAGAATAACACATAGGCTACTTTTTATCCCGGAGTTCCCGAGGGATCGGGATTTACACGGGAATAACGAGAATTTATACGCGGACGAAGTCGCGGGTGGCCTCTAGTCATTTATATGTCGTATTTTTACTGTTATGCAAGTTAGGCTTGTTTTGTTTGCACGCTAAAGTAACCACATGTATTTAATTATTTTATTTTGATTAAGTGGATAAAATAATTATCAGTTAAAATATCCATCCATATGAATACAAAATTTTCCGTTCCTTTGTAAAGTTTTCCGGTTTTCCTATCAAAATGTGTATTCGAAAAACTTTCGATTTGTTTAGAAAAATACTGTTTTTGCAGTGGCCCCAAGCATTTTTAGGGGAAGCTGTGATCCGTCATTGGTCAGGTATTGACTGTAAAAATTATAGGAAACAGAAACAGTAATATTGTTACAAATTAATATAATATACTTAAAATACTAGTTACAAAAATCACTTAAGCTATTTTAATAATAATGCTTAAATAACATATACAGATATACTTCAACAATTACTCATTCTTGTAATGCTTATGGCAATTAATTTTACATTTGCCGGAACCACAAGTTGATTTTTCTTTACCATTCTCAAAATAGTTAACATTTTCACTGAACCCATTGCTATTGTTAGTATATGAAACATCGCTACCATTAACAAGCTTACTTAAATCATTTTTCAGATAAACTTTAGCTTCATTCGAATCTTTATCATTCGAAATCTTGACCCCATTTTCAGATTTAGCTTTTTGGATTTCATTATTTGCAAAATCATTGTTTCTTTTGTCATTGTTTTGATTGTTAGTTTTGATATCGTTCATTTGTGCTTTAAGTTGTTCTTTGGGTTTCTTGATGTAATTTTTGATGTAGAAGTCGACGAAGAGTACCAGCATGAACAGGTTTTGTGGTAAGAACACGGCGCTAACCCAACGAGGGTATTCACAATCAGTCTTGAAGACAATGATAGCCATGTGAACTACACACCAGAAGAATTGCAACTGAAAATGATAAAATTTATAAGGTAAAATCATTCAGCTTTGTAACAAATCGTGATGCGTTGTTAATTGAAATGACACTACTTGAAATGTACATTCGATTTACAGTTACATTCAACTGAACAATAAATAAGAAACAATAATATTTATTGCAAAATTGTTACCAACAGCTTACATATTATCCACTTTTTGCGTGTATCCCATCTTAATAAACATATTACTTCTTAGATAGGGAAATACTTTATAATTTAAATTTTTCTGAGCTCCTTTTAAGAATCTTTCATTTATCAGGTTTTTTTTTAATTTGATAAAATCTAAATCACTTCTTTAATCTCGAAGAAGTCTTTCGCTGTATTAATGATAAGTATTTAAATTGAAAAAATAAAATATGAAAACAAAGTATTATAATGTTTGATTTCATAAAGTATCTTTTCATCACAAAAGAGGTAACTAAAAAGTGGCGCCAGTGATAAAAATGTTAAAAGGGAATCGCTTGTCTTGGTATGGTTTTGCGAAGAAGAGGAAGGAAAATGTAGATGGATAAATAAGGAGAGGAAGGTCAAAGAAAAAATGGATGGATTGTGTGAGGAGCGATATGAAAGAAAAGGGAGTTAGTGATAGTTTGACGGCTGATAGGGCAGAGTGGAAGAAAAAACGTGTTGCGCCGACCGCAAGTAACATGAGATAAGACCAGGAAGATGTTGAGATGATGATGATTTCATAGAGAATCTTTCAATCCTTCTTTAAATCTGCGTGACTATAAATCTGCGTGACTAAAGGTGAGTTCACAAAAAGTTGGAGAGACGATGCCTGAGATCAAGGATAAAGGAGACGAATATAATAGAAGACAGTACTCGCTATAACTAGAAAGCTACCTTCTGCAACTACTGTCTTCTGTTATTTTAGAACAGTCTGATATGACAACAAGAGATTGAGTGGAGAAGGCAACAAATCAGCAAGAGTGGTGGCTGCGTTTCTACCAGAGATTTTAATCCATTTCATATTCCATGATTAAATACGATTATTTAATTAGCTCAGGAGTATCTGTTACTTGAACTCGTTATGCTATTATAGAAAATAATAATTCACATATAACCCAAGCCTACCTACATATTATAATATATAGCATTAATATAAACCTATATAAAATTATCTTAGGAATTTATTTCACAATTTTGCAAGCATTTGAATATTTAGAAGCACCTTTTACTATTGCAGATAGAATTTATGAATCAACATTTTTATAGAAACAGGATTTAAGAGAATACGTAGCGGAGAATATTTTTTTGAAGAAAGGGTTAAGAATCAATAGAATCGCCAGTGCCGAGCATGGCTAGGTAAATGAAGCGATTCTATTTCAGATTATAGCTGTGGGGGACGGAGAACTTTTCTCACCACCACTGGTGAACAACAAGGTAACAAGATATAGTTTTAATAAAAGGTAAAAGTATGAAAACTTACAATTTGCAACTGTGTGACATGCTTCTTTATCCAAATCGCATTCTTGAAGCTCGGTACCGCCACCGTCACTAGATAGTAGGAGTACATCACTACATGAACAAAAGAGTTGATCACACCAACCAGCGTACCGTGACCACCTGAAATTTAATGATTTAATAAATTACATTACTTGTCACAGCTGAGGAGCTCGTGGTTAATTACTAACAGTCACACGGGTCGATCTACAAGGTTAAGCAACGCTTGCCAAGGTTGTTCTGTGGATGGGTGACCATCATAACGTACCGAGTTTCCTTCGTGACTCAGAAAGCACGCTAAGCCGTTGCTCCCGGTTGTCATTTGTAGATCTTTGTCAGTCTTTACGGCTTGTCAGAAGCCAGTAAATCTAAATGCAGTCTTGCAAAAAAGTACCGTGCTACCCAGTCGCAGCCGCTCCACGTAGAATACTGGTATTCAGCGGAATCCGGTTTGACTGGAAACCGACCCAAAGATATTTGGGAAAAGGCTAGGCAGATGTGGATTGCTCGTCACCCGGTAGGTGTTGAATATTTTAATATTATTCAGCACAGAATAATATCCAATTATTATCGTTGAATGTATCTCTTTATTTTTTTTTACATTATATATACATTATATTGAATGGACTATAATCTCCGTGGTCGAGTGGTTTAGGGGTTTGCCTTGTGACCCGGTGGCGGGTTCGATTCTCACGAAAAACATACTTTATAAAGTTGTTTCCAGTTTGACTTGGACATTTTGCAGGCTTGAATCACCCGATTACCTGAGGGCCAATTCTACTAAATTTTAAATAACTTTCGCATTCGCATGTCAATCGCAAACTGTCAAAAAAGCCTTAATTTTCATAAGTGGGCTCCACATTCGCGCCGCGAACACCCGCGAACGCCGCGAACCGTGAATGTGGATGGCTTTCGCGCCCCTTCGCGGGCTTCGCACCTGTTCGCGCCTTGTTCCCCGTTCAGTGTCGGTATTTGCGCCCGCTTCAAAGGGTTTGCGAAGCGCGAACCTCCTGTGAACGCAAGCACGTATTTATATAAAAGTACTCTGTGAACTAAACTGTGAACGATTGCGAATGTGGAGGGACATGTTGTTTGCGACGACTTCGCGGCAAAATTACTTGCGCGAATTTGACAGGTGTTCGCGGCGCGAATGTGGAGCCCGCTATACATTTTTGACAGTTTGCGATTGAGATGCGAATGTGAAAATTAGCAGAATTGCCACTCTGTTAAAAAGATGACTGTATGCTTTGGAAGGTACGTATAAGCCGGTGGTGCCGGCCGCCAAATGGTGGTCGTCAAATAAATCATGTCAGAGGCCTTTTTTTTTATTTAACAATTTATGTACACACACACACACACAAGTAGATAACAAAAAAAGAGACAGAAAAATAGGTACAAAGGTGATGCTTATTTCTAGTGTACCTGCATGCCTGCGAAAGGAGAGCCAAATAAAAGAGATATAGACACGTGTGTAAATGTAAAAAAAAAAAAAAAAAAAAAAACAATAAAAAAGCTAACAAAAATAAAACTAACACGATTAGCTAGCTAATATAAATCAGATTATTTTAAGATAAATACAAATAAATAAATACATACATTATTATTATTATTACTAGCCTGTACTGTCCCACTGCTGGGCAAAGGCCTCCCTCCATTCCTTCCAATTCTCTCGGTGTTGTGCCTCTTCCTTCCAATTCGTAAGGAAGACATCCAGGTCGTCCCGCCATCTCTTTTGCGGTCTGCCGCGGCCTCGTCTCGCTGTTTCAGGGTTCCAATCCAGTATTTTACGGGCCCACAGTTTGTCTGGCATGCGGCATACATGTCCTGCCCAGTCCCATTTAAGTTGGGCAGCCTTTTGAGCCACATCGACGATTTGTGTTTTGGAGCGCAATGTAGTGTTTCGGACGTGGTCTGTCAATTTAACACCTAGTATACTGCGCTCCATAGCACGTTGGCAAACCTTGAGTTTGGACTTTTGGATGTTAGTCAAGGACCAAGTCTGTGCACCATAGGTCATGATGGGGAGAATACACATGTCCATCAGCTTGCGTTTTAGTGTCATAGGCAAAGTGCCCTTAAATAGCTCCTTCATGGACCAGTAACTCTTCCAGGCATTTTCCGTTCGTCTTGCAACTTCAATACATACATAATACACAATATAATACTTTGAGGTAGTTTAGAAACTCTGTCACTAGGGTATGTATGTGTGTGTTTGTATGTGGGGTCGTTAGACCTTACTGCCCACAAGATCATGAAAGAAGATCATTGAATCGCAAATACCGGAATAGAATTCAAATAGCTGAATACCCACATAATTTTCTTTTATTTGAAATATTTTTAGAAATCACAGTTGCCGAAAACAAACTCTAAGTTAAATTAATAGGTTCTGTAATAGAGGGTTGTGTGACAGTTGACATTGACATTTAAGGAAATGTCAGCTGTCATACGCCCCTCCCTTGATCATGAAGAATGGGTAGGCGTCGAGCACTTGCAGGACTAAGGCTTGTCTCGGGTAACAGAGTTTTGCCAAATAAAGTAATTATTAAAAGTACTTATAGATTTTTATTTATTTGAAATACTAAACAATACAGGTTCACTGTCCGCAAAGCAGACACAATAGTAAAACAATCAGCGCAGACCACATGTGGTCTGTTGGACTGTGAACCGGTTAACTAATCTAGATTATAGGGGTAATATCTTTTTTCGGTTGAACTTTGACCACTACTTGTGAAAATTTTGTCGTTCTTTCACTTTTGCTGTACCTACTATGATTTTCTTACTAAAATAGTAGCCACTCTACAATTTTTAAAGCAATTGTTCGCTTTCGCTTCTCAGTCCCAATTTTTCAAAACATAGGGAAATTAGAGGTGTTCATAACAGCTGGGATGCAAATGCGAACGATGTCCCTACTACGTCAGTGAAAACTAGTGGAATACGGTACAACGGTACGGTACGTTACTAGTAGTGACTCTGGTTGACGCAGTGCTCGCTAGGTGGCGCTGATAGAGTTATCAAGAATACGGTACAACGGTACGGTACGTTACTAGTAGTGACTCTGGTTGACGCAGTGCTCGCTAGGTGGCGCTGATAGAGTTATCAAGAATACGGTACAACGGTACGGTACGTTACTAGTAGTGACTCTGGTTGACGCAGTGCTCGCTAGGTGGCGCTGATAGAGTTATCAAGAATACGGTACAACGGTACGGTACGTTACTAGTAGTGACTCTGGTTGACGCAGTGCTCGCTAGGTGGCGCTGATAGAGTTATCAAGAATACGGTACAACGGTACGGTACGTTACTAGTAGTGACTCTGGTTGACGCAGTGCTCGCTAGGTGGCGCTGATAGAGTTATCAAGAATACGGTACAACGGTACGGTACGTTACTAGTAGTGACTCTGGTTGACGCAGTGCTCGCTAGGTGGCGCTGATAGAGTTATCAAGAATACGGTACAACGGTACGGTACGTTACTAGTAGTGACTCTGGTTGACGCAGTGCTCGCTAGGTGGCGCTGATAGAGTTATCAAGAATACGGTACAACGGTACGGTACGTTACTAGTAGTGACTCTGGTTGACGCAGTGCTCGCTAGGTGGCGCTGATAGAGTTATCAAGAAAAACTTTATTTACAAATAAAGTTTTTCTTGATAACTCTATCAGCAGGTCCAGAAATAGATTCAATACAAGTGATAAAACGATGAAAAATAGTCTCATTGAGTTCAGATTTTTACAAAGTCGCTAAATTATTGATTCGATTAAAACCACCATAGATCAAGATTTAGATCATATAAATATGTAAAATTGTAAGCTCCTGTCCATAATAATTTTAAAAAATTTAACCGATTTCAAAACCGTAATTATCTAATCGATACATATTATTATACTATAAAATAAAGTCCACCGCCGCGTCTGTCTGTCTGTTCACGATAAACTCAAAAATTACTACACCGATTTTCATGCTGATTTTACCAATGGATAGAGTAGTTCTCGAGGAAGGTTATAGTATATAATTTTTCAAGCCGACGAAACCGGCATCGGCTAGTTTATATCTAAAAAGTACACTAAACTAATATTTTGATGTCAGAGCAGCCTTTAATAATGATAGGCTCGTCGAATCGAAGCTCCAAAGTCTTGAGCATCGACGCCGAGTTGCTGGTTTGTCGGTTTTCTATTGGTTGCATTTTGGGAAGTGTGCGACGGAATTGCATAATTTAATTCCGCCAAGCCCGTTCCATCATCGGACCACAAGACGTGTACGGCGACGCGCCACCGGTACATGGTGGACATCCCACCTATATGCACAAAACTTTTTGGGAATACATTCATTGTGCGTACAGCTAAGGAGTGGCATTCCCTGCCTGAGTCTGTATAACTACAACCTGAGAGTCTTTAATTCAAGAGTGAATAGGTTACTTTTAGGCAAGCGTGCTCCATCTTAGTCTGCATCATCGCTTAACATCAGGTGAGATAGTGGTCAAACGTATTCCGATCAATAGTAAATAAAATTGGAATTAACTCTGTCACTACGATACATAAAGTGACGAACCATTTTATGTTGCCATCTAATAATTATTTTTTAAATTTTACCAATTATTTAATAGGCTTTAAACATAAACTGAAGATCAATCTACAGTATCTTAATTATGTACAAACGCGTACAAAAACTAAATAAATCATTGGCATCAAAAAAATAAAACACATCGCTGTCAATGGCAAAAGTGCCCAGAACACTGGCAGCATTGCCACGTTGAATGGCAATGCTGATTCTTTGGCCGAAGGAAAGCCCAGCACTCTGGTCACGTGAACCGTTGAAAAAATGTTTTTTTTTTTTTGTAATTTCTAAGCCACTTTTTGAATTTTTTATCAAGATTATTTAACTGGAGCCTGACTGCCTGCAAACATTGAAAAAATATTGTTTTAGACTAAAGTTTAAGTTAACAACGAAAATACTGGTATTCAGTTGAATCATTGCTAGATCTCGTTAATATAAAAGAATTCCTTCAGTTTAAATATGAATTATTTAATTGTACCTATACCAAAATTTGCATGGCATTATGTTATGATTGATTGAATATGTTAAGCTACTATACTAATATTGCACGATCTTTTATAACCATATTTATTTGCAAATAAATCTTTGACTTAGACCAATTTTCGGTGGAAGTTTACATGGTAATAATGTACATCAAACCTCTGACACAAACTATATCATATGTCAACAGAATCGGTTTAGGAGATCCGGAGAAAACTGGCTATGACAGACAGACAGACAGACACCCTAATGATCCTATAAGAGTTCCGTTTTTTACGTATGTTTGGAACCCTAACAAAACAAAACGGCCAAGTTCGAATCGGACTCGCGCATGAAAGGTTTGGTACCATCGTATTTTTATTATTTGTTGGTATAGACACTCAGTGAAAAATTCAACAGTCTACCTATTAAGGTAACAAAAATACACACACGTGCACATGTAAATGTGCACGTGTGTGTATTTTTGTTGCCACTATAACCACAAATAATAAAAATACGATGATACGGAACCGATTTTCCGAGATATAGCTCTACAACAGCCAGACAGACGGTCGGAGGAATGGACGGACCCTAAAAATGGGAAAAATTACCCGGTAAGTAAGTGGTTGCAGCCCATGTCAGAATACACATCCCAGTGTGGTGGTAGATGTGCAGAAAGGAGACTTGGCTGAATTTCTTGCGTAGCACGAAGAATACCTGAAACATATGTATTTTAATGGCACATTAGATTCCTGATAGCTACAACCTGGGAGTCTTTAAGTCAAGAGTGAATAGGTTACTTCTATGCAAGCGTGCCCCATCTTAGACCGCATCATCGCTTACCATCAGGTGTGATAGTGGTCGGACGCATGCCTATCAAAAGTAAAAAAAAGGAAAGATTCATTCTTAATATATAAATATAACACAGACATATAATAATAAGAAGATAGCAATTTATAGTAGGTACACCAAAAATAGTTTAATTGTTTAAATTTTTAGTTATATACAGGAAAGAAACACCAAACACCACGCCAGAGAATCGGTCTCATTTATATACCGAATTCTGCTTACTGACTAAAATCCATCGACACGATCATGACGTGGTTATGGCAATGTAAAATTGAGTCTTTGTATTGTATTGTATACAGGGTGGTCCAGGCCAGATAGATATAATTTTTTTTTAGGTAGTCGGCTTAGGGACCTATTTGTAACCTCCACGAAAAAAAAAATGAAAAAAAAAAATTAACTAGAGTAAATTTTGTTAATTTCCTTTGCAGATCAGTCTGAATTTTTTTTCTGAGAGATTGCAATGTCTAAGTAAGCACCTAAAATACAAAAATAATAGAATTTTTTTTATTTTAAAAGTAAATAAAAAATCATGAAAACATTAAAAGTGGTGATATTTCTAAAATTAAAAAAAAAATCACATCTTGTTAGCGGGTGACAAGCGATTTTTTTCCTGGCGGATACAAATAGGTCCCTAAGCCGACTACCTAAAAAAATTTTATATCCATCTGGCCTGGACCATCCAGTATATGTATTTGTTAACATAGGTAAAAACAGTACAGATCTTATTTTTAATTAGCAGAACGCTATGTTATGCCAGGAGGCATACAAATATTGTATGCATTTATCTAGCTTAGAATTACAAATTAAAATGAATTAATTAAAAACGTTTGAAAAATCATGCATAACCATGTTAAAGTAGAAAAATAAATTGAACAATTACATATTATTGAAAGCTCCAATTATGTCAGACCCAAATGAGGAATTATTAAGAATGTCAAAAATTTAAATAAAATCCACAACAAAAATAAAAAAAAAAGTCCAAAGGATGTACTCGTATCAATTCATTGTTATTCTAAATCAATTCATCATTTAAAATTCTTTCATTGTCAATGATAAACTTTATTTTCGTTGACTGCAGCTTGTATTTGTTGATGTGATTCAAGTCCAAGCATTATTGCAATTAAGACATTTACAGGCACTTCTGAATTGTCAAGGTCGGTCGGTCAAAAGGAAGCTTCTTGCACGTTCCAAAGCGTAGATCTCTACGGAGAAGAACGTGCAAGAAACTCCACGGACACTCTTTTAAAATTGATTGGTAGATTGTGGTACGCGTATTCGTTACGTAGTTATTTTTATCAAATTCCGACCTATTTACATATATTTTGAGACGACACCTCGCGTGATCAAAGGGCTAGCTTTTACCTGGGTCAGTGGACCAGTTACCATACAATGTAGTAATGCAGCCAGAGTTTTGGGTTGGATAACGACGACGCGGAGAAATTTTTTGACGCCATATTTTAGTTAGAAGTTTTTATTTTAAGAGTACACAGTTTGTTTATTAATGTGAATAAATAGTAGTATTCAATTTATTATGAACCTCCTTCCAATTCTTCTCCTTTGAAAATTGAATGGAATATTTAATAATTTTACTTTAATTTAAAAAATCTGATAAAAGCGCTTTACCGTACCGTTTCAGCTATTGCCAAAATATTACTACGTATTTTTTTTACTATCATTTCCACACAAAAATTAAGAAAAAATGTCACATACAACACATGCCGCTTAGTTAATTAAACTGACCAAGCATTGTTTGATAATGTTGAGCTGCAAAGGTCACTACTATAGTTCATTGTGCAAGGCTAGAATAAATTAACTTTTTAAATTCCTTTGAAGAACGTGGAGACTCCACGTTCTTGTGATGGTTTGATTAGCAGTCAAAAAGTCCAAAGTGACCGCATTTTCAAGTTTAAATTATGTTACATCATTACGCGTCCGCGTGTTTAGCTCATCGAAGTATTTGATTTTTTTTATGTCAAAAATGAATAACGATGATACAAAAACGAATACAGCTTTAGAAAAGGTTATTATTGTATGGACTTTGTACTTAAAAACTTTTTTGCCTAGCTCTTTCTTAACTTTATCAGTCGTCGGTCCCCAGTCAAACCGAATTCAGCTACAAACCAGTTTTTAGGGTTCCGTTGCCAAATGGCAAAAAACGGAACCCTTATCGATACGTCATGTCTGTCTGTCTGTCTGTCTATCTGTCCGTATGTCACAGCCACTTTTCTCCGAAACGATAAGAATGATGCCGTTGAAACTTTGTAAGTAGATGTATTCTGTAAACCGCATAAAATTTTCACACAAAAATAGAAAAAAAAAAACAATAAATTTTGGGGGTCCCCATACATAGAACTGAAACTCAAAAAATGTTTTTTCATCAAACCCATACGCGTGGGGTATCTATCGATAGGTCTTCAAAAATGATATTGAAGTTTCTACAATAATTTTATTCTAAACTGGTTAGTTTGCGCGAGAGACACTGCTAAAGTGGTAAAATGTGTGCCCCCCCCGTAACTTCTAAAATAATAGAATGATAAAACTTAAAAAAATATATGATGTACTATGTAAACTTCCACCTTGGTTTTAACGAAATCTGGTAAGATATATACCTACAGGTTTGTACGGAACCCTCGGTGCGCGAGTCCGACTCGCATTTGGCCGGTTTTTTTTTTTTGATTCGTCTCTTTCCCTTCCCATCTCTTCCTCTATGTATTTATGCCTGCTGAAATGTCCCATCTCTTCTCCCTACCATAAATCACTCAACGGTACAGCCACGGGCGAAAGCTTAAGTAGTGAAATTAATCAATCGCACACCTAGATAAAGAGTAGTACACCTACAAGTAATTGAAACTCAAGTTGAGATTCAGGTATTCGTTTATCTTTATCACAGTGTCTCACCTCCGAAACGGCTTGACCGATTTTTATGTTTTTTTTTTGTGTTAGTTGGTAGGTTTAAAAATAGGTCGTGGGCTACTTACAGTTTGTACAGTTTCGTACCAAATGTTAGCGAGAAACCCTTATGGTGTAACTAAGTCTGTCTATCTGTCACAGCTGGATATTTTAAGAACTACTAATTCTATCAACTTGAAAATTAGAATAGTTTAAGATGACGCGGACGCTTGCACAACTATTTTGCAAATAAAAAAAAACTAAAAATGTGTATCATTTTTTTTGCAACATAGACTGAAAGGGGTTCTTCAAATTCGAAGTGTACTAGGGCATGGGGGTATCATCATTGAAAGAGCGTTATTTGCAGATTCTCAAACATTTTCTTTAGAACCCATGGTTCTAAATTTTCAAAAAAAAAAATGACCATTCCCCTCTTATCTCCAATTATTTTATAATTTATAGAAGACTAGCTGTTCTCCGTTGGTTATCTCTCCCCACCTGGTTTATTTTAATTATTTCATTGAACTGTTCCTTTTTTATTCCGGACGATTTTATCATGCTCGTCACATCGTTCTCACATGTGTGTATAATTTCGACACAATGTCAACAAAACTTGCCAATGTTTTGCTGTGCCCGACAGGGTCCATAATTGTTTCTTTTTATTATTTTTACCATCTGAATGTGTACATTATGGATTGCAATAAACATTTTGAGATTTGATTTGATTTGAACTTTGTAACGATTTATTATTTTTAAAAGAGTGTCCGTGGAGTTTCTTGCACGTTCTTCTCCATAGAGATCTATGCTTTGGAACGTGCAAATAGCATCATCTTTTTGGACCGACCGACCTTGATAATTCAAAAGTGCCTGTAAATGGTTTAATTGAAATAATTTTTTGAGTCTTTGAGTCATTAACAGGGTAACACTTTGGGAAAAATGGTGTCAGATTTTCTGGCTTCTGACAATCCGTAACGGCTGCCAGGATCTCCAAATGATAGGCTTCCGGCTTAACGTGCTTTCCGAGACACGGAGAAATCTTGGTATGTTAAAATGAACAAAAAAAATCTTAATAATGTCTGTTAAATATATGTAAGTATTGACGATAAGTCCATTTATAGTAAAGAGATTCAAAAATTATACAAAGAGATGCTACCATTGATTTACATAGCACGACTGCTCAAAATAGAAATGCAAATCAAATTCAGTTTAAAAATAATGGCACACAACGCTTGCTTTGAAATTACTTTCTTCGCATATTTTTAGGGTTCCGTATGATACTTCGATTACTCGTATTTCTTTCTATCTGTCACAGCCACTTTTTTCTGAATATAATGGTCCGATTGATTTGGAAGGAGTTCAACAATTTTTTTATGGAAGCTGGCATACCTATCTACTAGTCGCCAGAATGTTTTTTTTTTTTTTTCAAAACGCCGTACACGATGAATCATGTTTAATTACATGATTGGAGGACACATAAAAAAAAACAAGAAATGTTATATGGTGTCATAAAGTGTGACGTTGCTGAGATATTTGGAGGTAGTCACCATGTGAGAATAATGAAAATCATTAAAAATGAATCACGTGTATGTATGCAGCAGATTGTATTTTAATGATAGTTCTCGACTTGATTTAACCTTCTTAAATATATAAGTTAAACATTAATATTTTGCGAAGTTCAAAAGATGTGTACGGGTTCTAGTTTTAACTTTATCAAGAAATCGTGAAATCAAGCTGGAAATTTAATTTAATTTTAATTTAATTCAATGCATATATATATACACTTAATTATTTAGTCATTTTAACGATAAGTCATGATTGTCGCATGTTGACTTTAACTCGAAATATCACGGTAAAAAGTATCAACCAAAAACGTTCTAACCCCAAATGGCACAAAAAAAAAATTACGGACACAGAATGTAAAAGAAGTTTAGTTTAGTCTAGGTCAGAGGTGACAGAGACAAAGACCATCCATGACTCACTCACGAGTCCCCATTTATTTTGAATATGGGCGACTTTTGGGGGACAAGTTAGAAAATTAAGGAAAACCGTTTTATAATTGTGCTGGACATACACTTTATCAAGTGAAAGGGCAACATTATGAGTGTCACAATGTTAAGAGCGTGTATTCCGTCCACTAGCGCCGCCAATAGTTTTTTATTATTTGTGGTAAATTTAAGACACGTAGATAAAAAACCGCTCTGTAGTGTTCTGATGAATGTATCTATTATTTTTTGAGAGCTATTTTTAATACATAACTCATGGCTAAATAGCCAAAACGGCAATTATTGCTAAAAGTGGCCACTATTAGCAAAAATATCGACTTTGGCAACTATTTATGTTCTAAAGTACAAAACATAATAAATACATTTCTTCAGAACACTACAGAGCGGTTTTTTATCTACGTGTCTTAAATTTACCACAATTAATAAAAAACGATTGGCGGCGCTAGTGGACGGAATACACGCTCTTAAACTTTATTAGAGTGGCATCCACTTATTCATTTACGGAATATACAAGTTTATTAGTAAAACACCGACAACCTCTCACGACTGTGTTACTAAAATCATTCTCAACAACTTTTGTTCTATGACTCTTAAAAAATTCATCATATTTTAGTTCATTAGTTTTTCAAAATAAAAATATTTAAATTGAACGCTCTAAATGTTACGAAGTTCAAATTCAAATTCAAAATTCAAATTCAAAAGTCATTTATTCAAATTAGGCTGAGAGCCAGCACTTTTTGAACGTCAAGTTCTACAAAAGACAGTCCCCCAAAACGCCCGCCCGTCACCACTTCCTAGTGTTTTAGCTGTGGAGAAGAAGTGGCCAACAAACTCCCCAGCAACACATCTGTCTGTTACGTTTTAGGAACTCGAATTTATACAATGGGTAGAATGCAAAGTAATTAGTACATGACACAAAACAAAAAAAATAATTATATAACAGCTAGCACACTATGATTCTATGATACTATAAAACAAAATACACACTCAAGCAAGTGTTAACGTTAAAAAAAAAAAAAAAAGAATAAAAAAAATTACTTACATACTGACCTGCATAAATAATTAATAAAAGACAAAAACGAAATAAAAAAAAATATAAAAAAAAAACAATATTATATGAACACATATAACCTGTCATAAAAGAACTACTTATAGAAAAAGAACATGATAATATGTCTTGCGTTCAACACAGCGACTAACTATTCTTATCTTCTAAATAATCATTAACAGAATAGTATGCCTTCGAACAAAGGTTCGATTTTACTTTAGCTTTAAATGAGTTAAAAGGCAGATCAAGAAAAGAAAGTGGAAGTTTATTGTATAAACGGATACCGAGCCCCACAAATGAATCATGGACCTTACGAAGTCGGTGTGAAGGAGCATGTAGCTTATGCTTGTATCTGGTATTAAAATTATGGATGTCACTCGTTTTACTGTATAACTGTATATTTTGCCTAATGTATAAAATGTTTGCAAAAATAAATTGAGATGCTACCGTGAGAATTCCAATCTCTTTGAAAATTTCTCTTAATGAAGCTTTTGACCCTAGCTGATATATTGCTCGCACAGCACGTTTTTGTAAGACAAATATATTTTGTATATCAGCAGCTTTACCCCACAATATAATACCGTAGGACATAATACTATGGAAATAACTAAAATATACTAACCGAGCAGTGTCAACGTCAGTAAATTGTCTAACTTTCCTGACGGCGTATACGGCAGAGCTGAGCCTTCCCGACAGGCTTGATATATGTGGGCCCCATTGCAGTTTGGAATCAACAGTTATGCCCAAAAATACTGCAGTGTCCACAGTTTCAAGCACCTCTTCACTTAAGATTACATTGGGACCTAAATTTCTAACGTTTGGCAAGGCAAACTTTATACATTTCGTTTTCTTAGCATTTAGAACTAAATTATTTGCAGTAAACCAATCCGTAACCATTGCAAGAGCTCTGTTTACGTAATCAAAATCTTGTCTATTTCTATCTACTTTAAAGATAAGAGAGGTATCATCCGCAAACAATACTACGTTACAGATATCCCTTAAGTCTATGTGAAGTGACTGTGTTTTATAAATGACCCTGTATATAATATCTCTCTGTATATTATATGTCGCAGGGATATGATAAAAACAGGGATTTGGCCAAATCCCTAAGGGATTTGATCAAATCACGGAGGATTTTAAAATAACAACACGATTTTATCATTTCCCTAAGCATATAAACTATAAATAAAGGAAAAACAATACTAAACTTACAGTATCCAGAAGATCAACGATTTTCAGTACAAAATAGTAATAAACGACAGCGGCTACTTTAATGGGCTTCGGTTCATTTGAAAAGTCGACGGGTTCACAAATCCATTTGTAGTCCCACCCCCAGGCCAAAAATATCGACTGTAAAATATTTAAAAGCATATTACATTTTGTACAAAGCAGGGCGGAAAGTCTTGTTATCAATTGCCTATCATTCAATTTTGAAAGCGATCCAAGGTATGATCATAGATCGCGTTCGAAATAAAACATTAAAAAATTAAACTGAAATATGGTGGCGTATGGTATCTCGTTGTCGAGATATATCAAAGTAAAGAATATTATTTTAAGAAAGCGTTGCAAGATTTTTGGAAGTCAATCCTGAAAATATCTCTATAACACGGCACTCGAACATTTTTTATTAAATTTTAAAGAATATATAAAATTAGCTGATACCCGCGGTTTCGCCCGCTTGACAAATAATATAGTAAAACCTTCCTTGAGAACCACTCTACTCATTGTTAAAAACCGCGTGAAAATCGGTGCCGTAGTTTTTGAGTTTATCGCGAAGAGACAGACAGGCAGACACACGCGGCGAAGGACCTTGTTTTATAATATGTATTGATGGCAAGGTGGCTGAAATATCCTTTTATTTCAAATGGTTTTCGTTGACATCAAAGTAAAAAACGTATTAGGCCTACCCAAAAGCAAGCGGATTATGGGCAAAATGATGATATCAGATAGATCTAAAACTCGAAACAGAACAATATTAAATACATACTTACATTAACAAATAAGCATAAACAAGCCAGTACTTGTAGTGAATTATACACCAGAAGCAGTTTATCTAAATTATAAGGTTCGCGATTCTTCATATGTTTTGGTCCCCATTTTAATACAAACATTAAATAAAGACCAAGTATTGTTAGAGTTTGGTACGGCTTAGCCACAAGAAACCATCCTTTAGTTCTGGGGTCTGAAATTGAATAAAACATGTTTTTTTTCTTGTAAGAACTACTGAGGTTGATATTGATGAAGTTGGAGAAACAATATTTAATACAAAAAGTGATATAATGACCCATTACTTTATTACCAATAATTCGAAACACTTTCTTTTATATAACCCAACAAATGACAATAGCTTGTATGTGCCTAAATATGCACATTTATCAAGACACAATACAATTGATAATTCGGTTGATCATGCTGACGCACATTCACTTCAAATCAAATTATGTATGCTTTGATTGCATGTTAGAATGTGTGAACTTTATTTTTATGACAACGGAATGAGAAAATTACTATTTTTACCTGGCAATTCGTCGAACAACAGCTGATATCCTTGCCAAGCCATGCCAAGAACCAGCGCCATATTAATTATTATAAACCTTCGCCAGTATTCCAAAAAGATTTGCTTCTACCAAACCACTCACTTCAAATATTTCTTTTTTTTAATTAAAAATCGTAAGGGATACCTTAATTATGATTTTTAAATATTGTAGTTTCTTAAAATTTATTTCAGCATCAACAATCGTATCCTCATTGCTTGATTTAGCCTGTTTTGTTTTTATATTATCGTTTACATTTTTTACGGACCTACTATACCGAAAACTATTGTACGACTAATACAATTCTTATAAATTAAATTCGTTAATTGATTCAGTGTTAAGGGGTATAAATTTATTTGCATTTTAATTACTCATGACACCAGTTTTCGTTGGTAAAAATAGTACAAAAGGACCAGTTGGTTCAGTCTATGTTATTAAGAAATTTTGTAGAAACAGTAAGCTTTTGCTAATGTTGAGATTTTGTTTTACTTGATGTTACTGATGATTTACACTTACCTAGAAATATTTAGGTAAACCATTCACTTTAACATTTACGCCCCAAACTGAATAAATAATTTAAAGTGAATTAGTTGTTAAACTCTAGCCTTTAAGTCTGCCAAAAAGCATTAAAATAGGGTTCAACGTCGAGTTTTGAAAAAAGAAGAGACATATTAACTAAAAATTTTCAATTCAGCCCAAAAACAACAAGACAACAAAGCCCTTATCGGCTGACCTTGATAAGCCCACAATTAGACTTCCAGAGACTTACTTGAAACTGACAGTGATGTCGTATCCGAGCTGAGCTCTTCGTTCCTATTTATTATAGGAACTTAGCACGGCTCCAAACTACATATTTTGATTCTACAGAATATTCGATACAACATCGGGAGGTAGTCACTGGACATGACATCTACTGTCTGTGTTCAGTGTGGGGATAACCACGAGTCACAATTTATTTGACCCTGAGAATCACTGCCGATGAACACAAAGCACGACAAAACTTACCAACTGAAGTATACATGTTGTAAACTAAGGGCTTCACACGCCAAAGGAAATGGACTGTTGAGATTAGCAAACTCAGAAGTATACGGAAACAATTCAACAGACCTAAAACATGGTAGGTTGCTGAGACTTTACACCAAAGGATAAACAATAAGCACCGCAACTACGCAGATTTAGAGTTTTCTCCAGCGACCTCAACATCAGAATATCCAGACCACTAGGGAAACTCAACACCGTCTACCCGAAATAATGCGTGGGCATTATCTTAGCGGTCCATGTCATATTAGCCAGGAGAGTCACAGAAACCCACATTCGCATACTCTCCGAAAATGTGTCAGTTCTGGAGAACTGGGGTGGACCCCCTAGGGAAAAACTTTAGGCAAGCGTCGCGGTGACCAACTGCAGCACTGTGATGCTGCAGTGGATGAAAAGATACACTGCACTAAGCAATGATGCGACACAGATTTTTAGACCCGAACCCATGAAGCCACTCCCCTTCATAGTTACAAAGATACACTTAAACAGAAGCAGAGCGCTGGTGGACCTCGGCACCAGTTTGCAGGCAGTCCAAAGAGGCTATGCCATCCCTGAAGCTAACCAAGTGCATTCTGTAACTGGAGAGAGGCATCTTACGAGTGGTGACGGAGACTGTCATCGTACACTGCTCGTTGAAGAAATACTTCCACACGATAAGAAGGGACAGTCCTCTGTGTAGAACATAAATGGAGGTGGAGAAAAAGATAGCGCAAGGGGCACCTTGAGTGCACTGGCGTCACCGTAATAGGGATGCAAACAATAAGAACATCGACTTGTCTTACAAGCGTCCCTGAATAAATTTTTGGGCTCTGTAGTTTCGGAATCAAGGCTTCTATATTCCATAATAATCTTTTTTTTTTTTTTAATTAAAACATACCTTTGAGACCCTTAGTGTCTAAACACACTATGCCGAAGGAACGTGACGAGAGTTCCGCGGTTGATTTCACGTTCCAACGTATTCGGCTGATATGACACACCATAAGTGCCGAACTTACGCGACAGAAATTCAGTTGCGCCTTTGTGGGTATTTAGTGTTTCAAGCGGTGTCGTGGCGTCCTGTCGCGTCACAACTCAACCGCGATACTTTTTTTTTTTTTTTTTTTTATGGGACAAGCCCGCCACACATTCCCAACCACTGCAACTCCTGAAAGCCAGAATCAACAGTGGCGACCACCAGAAAAACGCCGAGTTAATGAAACCCGACGAGTCCCGGAGAAACGATTCAACTGTCTTGGATCCCGCAACGAAATTAATCAGAAGAGTACAGCGGAGGAGTAGGAAAAATAAATATAATTTCCACTTCCCTCCATATCAAGCAGGAGACAGATTAGAGCTAGGCCAATAGGCACCAAGGGACATATACAACTGGGTTAGGCCCAGTTGCCAAGCACCACGGATTATATATTAACATTTAAACTAATGGGTCCTAAATTGTGAGCTACTTTTGATTCCAGTAATAGGTATGGCAAAATCGCCTGAACGCACGGAAATTTGTTCTGGTTTCTACAAGGTCCGTATAGTAAACTACTCCAGATTTGACCTGAATACTATCTAACATAACATTACGTTCAGTCTGCCAAAGAATACACTCCCACAAGATGTGATGTGCGGATTGTTCGTATTCAAGGTCAGCTGTAGAGCATTGACATAAAGGTGAGGCCACAAGCCTAAAGGAAAATAATTTACTCTTAAAGTTGCCATGACTTGTGAGAAATTGGGCAACACAGTGATCCACCTCCAGCCATGTCTTCTCCAGCCGCTCACGAACGGATGGAAAAAACTGGTGGAGGTGTCGGCCCTTGATGGAATCTTCCCACCTACATTGCCATTCGCATAAAAGTGCCTCCCAGACGTCAGTCTGGGGTTTTAATAATCTAGAGATCTTAGCACGGTCGCGTTGCGGTAAAAACTCTGGGTCCGTGATCTTTCTAGCGTAGAAGTACATTGCAGCACGCCGCTGCACCTCAAGATCGACTGGGAGAACACCCGCCAGCACCGGTAAGGCTTCAGTACTAACCGTCCTATACGCCTTGCATAAGAATATCAAAGCCAAACGCTGGTTTTGAAGTAATTTACGTCGTACCGCCCCTATGGTGGCCCTATCGGCCCAGACAGGTGCCCCGTAGCACATACAACCCAAGTAAGTAGCCCCATATATAGTTTTTAGGGTTTGAAATGATAGACCCCAAGTAGCCTTTGATATTCTCGTCAAGGCGTAGAAGTTCTTTTTTGCTTTTTCTCCTACTGTTTTTATATGATCAATAAATGAAAAGTTTCTTTCTAGTAGCATACCGAGGTAGCACACGGATTCTTTCCTTTTAACGGGTACGTTATTAAATTTTATACTAGGCCAGGATTTAAGGTTTCCTTTTAAAAGAAGTTGATAGGTTTTATGCGGTGCAAAGGTCAGACGGTTTCGATCGCCCCACTGAGATATTAAACGTAGGCATGTGTCAGCCAAGTTCTCGAGTCCAGCCCGAGTACTTGCCTGAATGAGCAGCAAGCCATCGTCCGCGTAACCGGTTAATGAACAGCCGTACGGGAGCGGAAGCGCGAGGAAATCATCGTAGCCAAAATTCCATATATATGGACCGATAACTGAGCCCTGAGGACATCCCATGGTTAGAGACTTAGTAATGGAATGATGTCCAAGTTTGAGTTTCGCGGAGCCATTTAGAAAGTACGAACAAATCAGATTATAGATGTTTTTGTAGCAACCACGGGTTTTCATTTTAAGTAGTAACATCGGCCACCATGCGTTATCAAAAGCGCCAGAAATGTCGAGAAAGATTCCAACCACGTATTTATGTTCCGATGAGTTGACAATTTTACGGACAGATAGAGCCGCATCTACAGTGGATTTTCCAATAGTAAAACCGTATTGATTTTTATGAAATTTAGGTCCGTTCGGTAACAAGCGCGGAACAATCAGTCGCTCTAAAAGTTTTCCCAAAGATGGGAGTAGTGTTATGGGCCGGTATGACTTAGGGTCGTCCGAGGGCTTGTCGCCACTCTTTGGAATAATGCGTATAAAGCCTTGTCGCCATATTCGAGGAAAAATACCTTCCGCAATGCATCGGCTATATACTGATAAAATCGCATCGCTCGACGTTTTACACGCTTCTATAATCATTCTATTAGATATTTTATCTTCACCGGATGATTTGTTGAGAGGTAGTCTCTTGACAACGTTTATGAATTCGTCAGTGGACGGAAGGTCTGACTCTGGTGATTCAGGTGGTACCGCGGCCCACGCCCTGATCTGCTGATGGTATTCATTTTCATTTACTGATGAATCATCTGGTATAAGAGAATCAAGCAGAACATCAGTTGTTTCTTCAATGCCGGTGGTATGTGTATTATTTACTTTAATGTTCTGAACGTATGCAAGGTCGACCGATCTATTAGCCTTAAACTCGTGATACAAAGGAGACCACGGACCCTCCTTATCAAGTTTATCAACAATTTTCCGGAGTAAATTACCCTTAGATTTTTCAACCGATGCTCTGTAACGCGACTTGGCAACTCTAAAAGTACTTATGGCAAGATTAAAAACGTCTCCGGTAACATTACGTTTTTTAAGCTTATTAAGCTGTCTACGCGCTCTGCGATAGCTCTTACGTTGTTCAGCAAGGTAGTCACTCCACCAATCACATCTACGAATATTGGTCACAGATGCACGACCAATAGCAATGTCAGCACAGTAAGTGAAAGTGCGATACTTATTTTTTCTGAATCAAACATGGTGTGTTCAGACAGGCCAAATACACACAACGGGCGGACACGCGATGCGCGGACATACCTGCCCCCCGCTGCTCCCCGCCCGGATCTTCGTCGGCAATCGAAACGAACTTCGGTCGCGTATTGTGAACAGTGTGCTCTACAGAGTACGATGCTGCCAAACTGCCGCTGAACATACACCCGATCGAAGTTCGGCTGTACGCTATAACGCAACGTAATTTCGGCATGATATGTCGTCAGTAATAGCATCGCAGGCGTAACCATGCCGAACTACGCTCACATATCTACGGCAAAGTGTATTTAGTTACTTACTTACTTACTTACTTGAACCCTTTGATTTGATATGTCACGCGGTAGATTTGTAAAAACGTCACGTGTCCGTGTTTGTGTCACAGAAAGTAATACCAAATTTCAACTGAATCGTTCTAGTACTTTCGATGAAAATCGGTCGTGATGAACGGATAGACAGACAGACTGACAGACTGATAGACTGACAGACTGACAGACTGACAGACTGACAGACTGACAGACTGACAGACTGACAGACTGACAGACTGATAGACTGACAGACTGACAGACTGACCGACTGACCGACTGACAGACTTACAGTCTGACAGACTGACAGACTGACAGACTGACAGACTGACTGACAGAATGAGAGACTGACAGACTGACAGACTGACAGACAAAATAACCGACTCTTGCAAGTAATAGATTAGGTACAGAATTGTTCTTCTGAAAATAAGTTTTCATGCAATTGTTTTTCTGCCAATAAACAATCCTATTTAAATCAAATGAAAGAAAAATTCTAATTGTATTCCAATTACTTACAAGTGGCTTCTGATGAAGTTTTAAATAAAAAATATTTACATAAATAGAAGTCATTGTAAGCTAAGTTTGAAAGTCATACAGTTTGTGTCATTGACATTGTTAATAGTTACTTACATTTTGAACCTTAGTTAAATGTTGTGGGGAATGGAATTATTCCTGAGTAAAATGGAATTATTTTGTTTCATGAAATGACGCTTGAAACTTAAACAGTTCCCTCGTTTTTTTAAGGATGAGAAATCATCAAATGACTTCTTCCACTCTGGGTGGACTGACCAAAACCCAACCATGGCCCTCCCTCCCTTTGCGTTCCAAGCCCGCGGTGAGTCTTTCGAACAAATTCCGCAGCCCTAGCAAACATTTCCCTACTGGCGTCATTTTTATGTTTCAGCAGTTCAGTGTCAGTGAACGAATGGTGAAGGAAAGGACGTTCGGCTGAGTCAGTTGCTGTGCGCAAATCTGATAACTTGTTTGCTGTTAAATTAATGTACAGATATTGCTAAACGTGCTGCTCCCGGGAGTCATCATCTGCCTAGCATTTTCCCAACAATATTGGGGTCGGCTTCCAGTCATACCGGATTCAGCTGAATACCAGTATTTTACGTGGAGTGGCTGCCTACCAAACCTCCACAACCCATTAACTGGGTAACACGGTACTCCTTGGCCAGACTGGTGTCTGATTTTCTGGTTTCTGACTATTCGTAACGACTATCAAAGATTTCAAAATTACAGCCAGGACCAACAGCTTAACGTGCTTTCCGAGATGCGGAGGAAAGTCGGTATGTTAAGATGGTCACCCATCCACAGACCAACCTCGGCAAGCGTTGTTTAACCTTGAAAATCGACTTGTGTGGCTGTTATTATATGTATAGCCACGAGTTCCTCTACATAACTACTCCCGGGAGTAATATAGCAATATGTTCCAGATTGGTCTAGGGCTTGACAATTTAAAATATTATAAACTAGCTGTTGCCCGCGACTTCGTTCGCGTGTATGTCGGAAAGTAAAAGGTCGTTAGGTTAGATTTCTAAGATATACGTACTGTCAATATCTAGTATTGCTTGACTCCGCTTAGCATTAGGAACTTGGAAGAGTGTTATGCAAGGCACTGGCTGTTTCACCTCTTCTGTTCCACCAGCCCTAATAATTTTTCGTAATGAGAAACGTGGGTAGGGCATGGGAAGACACCACCCGGAATAGCAACCTACCCCTGCAACAGATACTACACCGACACTACTATACTACTACACAGACTCCGGTATCCGCACCATGTTAGACTGCTATTCTGTCCGTTGTGCGCAGGTGTCCTGGCTAAGTTAGTTAAGTCTTTTTTTACGGACTGGAAATCATCAAATGACTTCTTCCGCTTTGGGCGAAGCATAACGGAGTGTCAGATTCTTACTGACTAAAACCCATCCGTGTTTCTCTTAGTGCCCTTTGCGTTCCAGTTCCGCGGTGACTATTTGAACAAATTTCGCTACCCTGGCAGGCACTGGCCCTAGTGGGCCCCGTCTACAATACTGGCATCTCTTAGAGGCGCGCGTGGAACACAACGCGCCGTTGACCCGAGCCTGGTTTTGATCGGACAGCGTGCCATCCAACACTCGCCGTCCGCAGGCCCCCGTCCTACGGTGGCAGGGAATCGCCCGGTTACTCCCTTCGCCCAGGGCGTCTTCTTCTGTTGCGGCGGCTGGGGCGAGAGATTTTCCTCTCTCTCACGATTTCGGCCTCCTACTTCGCTAGCATTACTGCTTCGCAAAATGAGATGACCGCTTCCCATGCATCCTCGCTCCGGACCATAGATTGAATCAGGGCTGGTCGCGAGAGGTCGCCGCCGCCTATCGCCTCGATGAGGACCGGCGGTGCTGCCGTTCCACCGTGTCATCCAGGTGATCCTAAAAGAATTGACACCCGGTCATGTCCTCCAGCTGAATCCGAAACAGTTATCTCCCGAAACAATCGTGACCGGTGAATACCTGCGTCAGGCGGAAAGTGAGGACGCTGTGACGCCGCTTTTGCCACTCCTCAAAAAGGGGACTTACCACCGCAATTGTGGCATGCCCAAAGGTGGTAGAGCTCGACCTGTATTTTCAGTTTCGTGCGTGAATTCGGATATAGATTGCAACAGGCAGTAAAAATAGCTATGTCAAGCTGTGCGCTGTGTTCCACGCGTGCCTCAAGGAGTTTCCATCAAAACAGATAGGGGCTAGCGGGCCCTATCTGCCGGACCAGTGCCAGGGTATCGGATTTTTTCGATAGAGTAACCGCGACCCTGGAACGCAAAGGGCATTAGGAGGAACACGGATGGGTTTTAGTCAATAGGAGTCTGACACTTCCTCCTATTGTACCTAGAGCGAGAAGAGTCATTTGACGATATACCATTCTTAAAAAAAAACTCTACCACCTCAAAACCTTTCTTCGCGAGTTCGTCTGAGTCGTCAATGAACGACACGATTAGCGCAGTGGTTGAGCGATTGGCTGCTGCGTCGCGTGTCGTGGATTCGATTCCCGCACGGAACAAATATTTGTATGACCTACTGATAGTTTTTCCGGGTCTGGCTGTTTGTGAATGTGACTTTGTATGTTTGTAAACGCACCCACGATACATGAGAAATTCCTAGTGTGAGGCAACGTTTAAAAAAAAAATAAGCCTAGGGATCTATAGTTCCCCTTGATCCACTGGAGAGTGAAGCCCGCAATGGATAATTTCTGGCCCTGGGCTGGTCATGATGTTTCGAAGGCTCACTGGGAATTGAACAGTTTTAAAAATAAACAGTTTGTTGAATATATGTGAATTTCAGCCGTGTGCCTTTGCAAAGTTTTGAAATATCTAAATAGAAATCATAACACTTGATCTGAAAACATTTCATAATATTCTGCTTATATTTTTTTTTTTATTTTTTTTTTTTTATTCAAAACGGGGAAACTCTTGACCCAAATCTCACCGTATTGATGGCTGTTGCTTCCCCGTACAGAGAAGAAATGGATCCAGGCTGTGAAACAATCGGTCAGCGCATGCTATCATCTAAAATAAATTAACCATACTCTTGAAACCCACACCAACCTTGATGAATCAAGTTGATTTTTTTATTTATTTCGATCCAGGATCGCAAATCGAAACAATTTTATATTTTTAAAACCTAGAAACCCAATATATTCGGAGCTTATGCAATTCTTGCGACTCCTCTACCATGGGACTTCCATCTAATCGTGGTTGTTATGACGTGACCCCTTTTATGAAAGGATGGGAAATCATCAAATGACTTCTCCCGCTCTGGGCAAAGCAGGAGGGTTTGTCAGACTCTTACTGAATAAAACGCATCCGTGTTCCTTCTAACGCCCTTTGTGTTCCAGGGCCGCGGTGACTCTTTCGAACAAATTCCACGATACAAAAGTGAGATTAGATGTATAACGCCATCTATGGAATATGATGTAGAACTGTCAAATTTTAAGTGCGGAGTTTTTTTTTAGGGTTCTGTACTTCAAATGGAAAAAAAGAAACTCTTATGGGATCACTTTGTTGGCCGTCCGTCCGTCTGTCTATCAAGACTCTTTATCTTGGGAACGGTAGGAGGTATTGAGTTGAAATAATATACTCAGAACTACAGTCCCTTGAAGCTGTGAAAAAAACAAAATTCTAAGTCAACGTAATATAATGATACGGCCGTTTATGCTTCATAAAATGTACATTTCGACACTCTCAAGGTAATCAAAATTTATAGAGTACTTTCCGTTGACGTAGAACTTAAAAATTTGAAAACTACACATTTAATGCAATATAAATACTTAGATAGCCTTTATTTCAAATAATACCTTGTACCTATCTACAAATGTGTAGGGAACCCTCGGTGGGCGAGTCCGACTCGCACTTTTCCGGTTTTTTTAATATTAAAATAGAAGTTCATTCTAAAGAAATCCTAGTACATTTTTAATACCTTAAAAATATCATGGTGTGTTATTCCTTGGAAAGTACTTACCAAAAAATATGTTTTGGTGTTATTCTCACCTTGTTGATAGTAGGTACTATTTCGGTCAATAGATGGCATTACGGGTATCGGCGTTACGTAGTAGATAAGTTTAATTCATCTAAAACATCGCTACAACTCCTATCAGGTTTATGTGTTTAAGTTATATAAGTGCGGTTTTGTACTTTTTCTACGTGATGTGAAAAGAAATACCTTCAGATACCTAAACAGAAAATAGGTTCTGTTAATTATACTTTAAAACGCTGGCGTTTACATTTTGGCATACTAAACTATCCAAAATAAAACAATAACTTGTTATAAATATTTAAAAATATAAGGTAAAATAAGAATGTATAAAAGTTAGGAAATGCATAAGTTTAATAAAATCCAAAAACAATTTTATTACGACTCATGAGATTCGAACAAAAAGAATTGCTTCCAACATTCGATTAGTAATTTCACAAATAGTTCGATATATTTAAAGGTGTCTGTCGTTACGGGTAGTCAGACGCCAGAAAATCGACCAGCAGTCTTGCTAAAGGGTATCACCCATATAGGTACTGGGATGTGAAGTTCAGATAGGAATTCACTCCATGTACAAAACTGGTATTCAGCTGCATCCAGTAACGCTGGCAGCCGACCTCAATTTTGTTGGAAAACCGCTACCCAGACATATTAATATTCAATCACTCTGGCTAGTCCTTTTCAAGTCAATATTTTTCATTTTACTCTTGTTTGTACGGATATAACAACATTGTTGGTTAATAACAAAATTCTTTGTGCTTACTATACAAAAAAAATATAAATTAAAAATGAACAACAACAAAATCCATTTGGCAAGATTCGAACCTTCGTCGCGTCCAAACACAAGACACGACGTACAACCGCCCCGCTACGTGCTGATTAATTTTTACTTTGAAATAGCCGTCCATAACACGCTTCATAATTTTCTAATATCTTGTGTTTTTTTTTTTATTCCTCGCTAAACTATTTGGAAAAACGTCGAATAAAAATTTAAATGTTATTTTAAGTACGTAGACCCCCATTTTATTATTATTTTGGCATAAAAATACAGTTCAAAGATAAAATAAATACAAAAATAAAATCTGTTTGCGGGGTTCGAACCATGTGCACTTTCTCGTTCAAAACACACATTTTTGATTATTGCTCGTCCTCCATAGCATATAGCGTGATAATATATAGCCTATGTGTTGCCGATACCTATAAGGATCATTTGTGCAAAATTTGAACAAAATCTGTTCAGTAGTTTTCGCGCCAATCGTAATCACACATATCAAGATTTACTATTTTATTATAATATATGTATAGATATTGAATTTTCACTAACGTCATGTCTTTAGTGACACTCTGACTCGCCGGACTGGATCGCCGGCGGTGAGACGAAGTGCCTTTGCTTGGGCACTGGAGCGCTGTGGATAATTCTGACCGGGAGATTTCACGATCTCCCGGTCAAGTATAAAGCCACATGAGTTCACGCAGATCCCATCACCACTTGCAGGCATATCACCACAAAAGGGGAATTTGAGTAGTGTGAAATCTATCTATATCTATCTATACTTATAATAAATCTGTAGAGAGGTCAATTCTGTACATGAAACATATTTCCAAAATAACTACCAGGGGGTGATTAGGGATAGATACTGATGCCAAAAATGCAATCAGTGCAATTTTTGTCTGTCTGTCTGTCTGTCTGTCTGTCTGTCTGTCTGTATAACCGTTATAGAAACAAAAACTACTCGACGGATTTTAATGAAACTTGGTACAGTTATTATTCATACTCCTGAGCAGGTTATAGTATACTTTTCATCACGCTACAATCAATAGGAGCAGAGCAGTGAAGGGAAATGTTGGGAAAACGGGAGAACTTACTCCATTTTTTAAGCTTCCGTCGCGTGTGCAACCTTAATGGTGAAAGCTACACAGAAATCATGTTTGACGGAAATGTTCTCCTTAAGATTATATAAAAAATATCCAACGACAGCATATGTCTATCTTTTATGATTGACGAACAATAACACGTGTAACTCCCGATAGCTTAGCAGTTCGAAGCTTTCTGATTGTATTTGTCTACTCTGACGTTTAGTAACGTTTAGTAGTTTATAAAACTCTCAGTCGTCCCTAATTAACATTAATAATAGTTAACATTATTAACTATTCCATAAAAAAAGAATCATAGAAATCGGAATATACTGAATCATGCTATAAGGATTATTTTGTCATTTTTGTGGTCGCGAACGCACAGGCAGGCGGCTAGCTTGGCGCCTAGCGCTAGCGCTAGGCTAGCGAGTAGCTTCGGAAAACGGCTTACGACAGTTTGCAATATCCTTTAATAATTATAATGTCGAGGGGAAGATGGTTATAATTTCGCTTTTCACCAAACGAGTAATATTATAAATGTGAAAGTATGGTTGTTTGTTACTCAATCACGCCAGAACGGCATAACGGATCTTAATGAAATTTAGAACAAAGATAGATTATAGTCTGGAATAGCACATAAGCTACTTTTCATCCCGGGAATATGTTCCCTAGGGATTACGCGGGCGAAGCCGCTGGTATGGAAATAAATTAATAGTGATTTGAAAGATGATAATAATATATTACAATGTGTAAAAATCGGTCGCGGGTGACCGATGGATGCAACACGCACAGGACCAATCGTTGTGGCGACGCTTGAGGGAGGCCTGTGTCCTGCACTGGACGTCTTTCGACTGATGTGATGATAAGGAAATAAAAAACCGGCCAAGTGCGAGTCGGACTCGTGCACCGAGGGTTCCGTACAAACCTGTAGGCATTATATTATAAGCAAAAGTTACGATTTACGATTTATGACGTAAGAAAAAAAAACTACTTACTAGATCTCGTTCAAACCAATTTTCGCTGGTAGTTTACGTGGTAATATACATCATACATTTTTTTAGTTTTATCATTCTCTTATTTTAGAAGTTACAGGGGACACACACACATTCTTCTATCCTTGTCACACAAAATGTCATTTGTACTGGATGGCTTCAGCTGGTAAATTCTGTAAACATGTAGAAGTGAAAGCGTGGGTGAACAGATTTCGAAGTGAACTGTTATACCATACAAACAAGGTGGAATGACAGCTCACTTGTCGCTCACTCCATGTAAGTGGTCCACGGTGAGATATCGACAGAATAGACCAGCGGTATAATATGGTGAGAATTGTGTGATCATCATCTGCCTAGCCTTTTCCCAACTATATTGGGGTCAGCTTCCAGTCACACCGGATTCAGCTGAGTACCAGTATTTCACGGGGACCTGCTGCCTACCAGACCTCCACAACCCATTAAGGCCGTACCCTGACCAAATAACCTTGAGCATTTTTTCCCTCAATAACAGCGCAAGGGATACAATAGCGAATACGCTCAGAATGTTGAATAAAATCGTTATAAAATCTAATTTTGGTCGTTTGAAAAAAATACTTCTACCAAAATGTTCATAATTAAATTGCCTATTCATTAGTGTAAGTACAAAATCAAAATAATCGTTAGTTTTCGAGAAGATGCATGTTTTCAGTATTTTTTTCTCATGTCTGTGGTTTCGTTGTGAGGAGATTACTTTTTATTAAACATTATACTTAGTAATAAAAAATAAAATCTACCATTTTGAAGCCAAGATTATGTAGAAAATTAATGTACCTATTTTTTATTAGTTGATATTTCTTTTGGATAAAGAATAGATAGCTCCAAAAAACTGCACAAAAAACGGCTAGCGCTGCGTTTTGCTCGGGGACGCGCCTTAACTGGGTAAACACGGTACTTCATGGAAAGACTGGAGACAGATTAACTGGCTTCTGACTATCCGTAACGACTGCCAAAGATCTACAAATGACAGCCGGGACCAACGGCTTAACGTGCTTTCCAAGGCACGGAGGAATGTCGGTATGTTAAGATGGTCACCCATCCACAGACCAACCTTGGCAAGCGTTGCTTAACCTTGAAGATCTACCCGTGCGGCTGTTATTATTTAGTAAAAATCAGTCTATGTAAAAAAAACTTTTTTTATTGATTTTCAACTGAGCCAATAGACGTTCACTGCTGACCGTACGCTGTGTTTTTTTTTTTTTTTTATGCATAACGGGGAAACTCTTGGCCCAAATCCCACCTGATGGAAAGTGATGATTAGGCCAAAGATGGAAGCGAGTTTCACCCGGAATCCTCTTACACAGAGGAACTGGTTATCATACCTCTAACTGCCGGAACACAACAATGCTGTTAACATTGTTGTTATGGCGACAGACTTAGACATGATGGTGGTAGCTTGCCAGGCGGACTTAGAACAAGTCCTACCACCAACCAAACCGAGCAAAAAATTTGCCCCCGCTGGAAATCGAACCCGGTACCTCTGGGTCTGAATCAGGTGGTATAACCACTAGACCACGGAGGCGGTTAGTGTCACCTGTTTAGCACCACCCGGGGACCACGTGTAGGGATTCGCTGAAGGGTATTCTCCTACGGACGCGGGTGACTCGGCCCCCAAAAAGTGTATGCTTACGAGGGAGGCAAAAAGCACTAAGACTTACCATAGGTACCGGTTTTTAGCAGTCCGAATTTTGGCCGAGGGATATGTTTAAATAAAAAGTAAGTATGGAGGTAGTATAAGTACAATAAACAAATAAAAAAAATAAAAAACAAAAGAGTAATAGTGTTATTTTCTATTTAAAAACGAAAAGTTTGCTATGCTACAAAACCTGCAACATTCAACTGAAGTGTATTTTCTTTTAAAATCAATGATAAATCTTAGTTACAATATGAAGGAAGTAGCAAATTATACAGGTTTTTACTTCATTTATAATCTTACAGTGGGTTAAAGTTACGTACTCAGAAAACTATTGAATAGTCTCTGCTACGAAGGGATTTTAGCAAAAGGTCCATGAACTTTATTGCAAGTTTATCTGGCGCCTACCATACTAGCAACCCGTCCAGATTTTGCTTGCATGTAAATCCTTATTTCCCTTGGTCATTGCATTGCAGCGTAAGTTCTGTAGGTACCTATATAAAAAAAATATATGGGTATTATCCCTACTTGTATCCTTCTCTGTTTGTGTCAGGAATGGTGGGTATTGATACCCTCGAGTTGAGACGTAAATGTGCACTCCTTTTGCATTTCTTTCTGCTGCTAAACGGCAAAATTGACAATCCTGCGGCTTTGTCGCGTTGTGGACTATTTGCGCCAGCCCAATACACGCGACTACGCTCACGCCCTCTGCTAGCGGCTCCCAGAGTTCGGACTCGTACCGCACAATACGCGGCAACAAACCAAGCGGTGTCTTTGCTCAACACACTGACTGCTCAGAATCCGGATGTAGATGTATTCCACTCCAACGTGCGTCAATTCTTGATAATTTGTAAGGATTGTTTTAGTACTAATTAGATTATTTTGACTATTTTTTATTATTTTGATTGTTTTTTATTAATTTGTATTGACTATTTTTTATTATTTTGATTTTTTAATTTTTTTATTATTGTTTTGATTATTTTCTATTGTTTTTTTATGATTTTGATTATTTTTTATTACTTTTGATTATTTTTGATTGTTTTTTGATTAATTTTTATTGATTTAATTATTTTAATTATTGTACCATTTTTATTATTATTTTTGTATATCCCATTGATTTGTTGACTCTCTGCACGTGTTGGTTTTTACTGTGAGTGCAGAGAGTAATTGAAATAAAATAAATAAATTACGCGTGAACGGCTGGACCATTTTCGCTAATACGCGGCTTCGCTCCATTCAGCTGCAACTTTCTTATTTTTTTGCTTTCATAAGAACCTTTTCCTGACAGTAACAAACACAAGTTAGCGAAATCAGTCCAGCCGTTCACGTGTTATGCAATGACCAAGGGAAATAAGGAATTATTTATATATATAGAACATTTGCTTATTTTCTTCTTCATATATAATTTAAAGTTTTTTTTCTTTTTTTTTTTTTTTTTTTTTACTATCTCGGGCCCCTGGAGACCCGGTCCTTTGGTAGGCGTACGAGGGGCCGAAACCAACTCGCAGAGGCCCCGTTAGACTTTTCAAATGTAATGGGGCACCATTACTTAATTTATTAATTTTAAGTTATTATTTGTATTCTTTTTCTTCTCCTTTCCAGGAAGCATATTTTCAACCACTACAAGATTACCGATAACTTAAAACTCTGAAAGTTATATAAACATTATGTCGATGAACGTGTGAACAAAACATAAAACTATCGCACTTTAGTACCTAATTAAATTCTCTAATTATTTCTGCATTCCACTATGACGCAGTAACCGACTCTTGCGTCAATGTGTCAAGGTTAATAATTGAATTGCATTATTGCCTTATTACAATATAACATCATTTAGGTAACTTAAAAAAATAATATACTTTGTACTCGTTTTGTACTATGGTAAGAATATAAAAATAATCATTCCATTTTTAAATCAAAATAATTTTTTTAAACATACTTAAGGTGAATGCTCCAACCAGCCCGCGAAATTCAAATTTTCTTACGTTTTTTGCAATTTGCAGGCCAGTGCTAGGTTGTATGTTGATTAAAATATTATTCGCGGCTGTAAGACGTATGTAGTTACAGAATTATAATCATCAGTATTACCAATACAATCCTCTTAGTTCATAAAGGCCTAGGAACAAAACAAAAACAGAAAAATTAATTCCTAGAGCTTTATGAACTTAGGCCTGCAAATTGCAAACAACGCAAGAAATTTTGAATTTCGCGGGTTGGTTTCACCTTAAGGCTTACGCACTCCGAGACGAAGGGGCAGAGGATTTGGGCACCAGTTAGCGCACAATAGTCGCTAGATCGCGAGGAGGAATGCCGCAGCACCGCCTCAATGCTTAGGTACTGTAACATTCCGGCGGCCTACCAAGACGTGCCACAGCATGCCGCCGCGGGATCCCTAGAGCGTTTTCCAATGCCGTGTCAAGTAATGCTTTTCGATGCCAAGGAATCAATTTATAACATTGGAATTTATGTCGTATTCCCACTAGATAAGTTTGAATGGCCTTTGGTAAAAATATCCGTCCCGGTATGCGTAGGTCTTTAATCGTCAAAATATGTATTAATAGATATCCAATTTTACATTGCTATCCCACTTTCAAATGTCGGCCGTTTAGGTTCTTTATCGTAATAAAACTTACAACATAATGGACATGCATTATTTGAAACTTTTCAGAATATTAAGTCACTAGACCTGGAATAAGCTATTGTGACAGACGGACAATACTGGTTTCTTGCAGAGTTTTGGTTTTTATACCAATAAGGTGAAAATTAATCCTCAATTAATTTTCACCTTATTGGTACAAAACCCAAAACGTTTAATCTTGGTATCATGTGAAGAAAGATAAAACAAAAAAAAGGTTGAGAATAGTTATCTAACATAACATAGCATATTGTTTATTTCTCTCAAAAAAGGTACATTGTGTCAGTAGGTTATGCATTCTTAACATTCATTTGCCTTACGCTAGAACCGGAAACTTATTACACTAATCGCAAGTTGCTTTGAATCAAAGCTTTTCCAACGCCTGAGCATTTACGAATAGCAACAAACATACTAGCGTTTTAGTACACCTCTTTAAACAGGAACCTAAAACCTGCTAGGTTTAAAAAACACTATCACGATCCATTCATTCCATTGTTATCAGGTTATGTTTATAGTATTAAAATAATTATCTCTACTTAAAAAAAACGTTAGGTTGCATTATGCATGATAAAAAAAAAACAACATTTACAATTTAAAATGTTTAGCTGCGTCTATACATAAATACAAAATAATTTAGTTCTACACTAAAATCACGAAAGTCATGTCACATTGTACAGATCAGTTACTTAAATGTGTACCCAAAGATCCAAAGTATGATCTAGTACAAATACGGCCAATATTGCCACCTCTCACTTCTCAAACAGCCTCAATAAACAGCCAAAGTATCAATATAACTTAATCCTTTTTCTGACAAGCCGATACAAATGGTTTTTTGCTTCCCTGCATGTAGCTGTTATAGTAGAACTTTCCAAACATATAGAAGAAAGCAAAGCAGTTGAACATCACCAGGACGCTCAAGTATCTGGGGTAGTTGCAACTGCTTGAAGTTAAACTGTTCACGTTCAGGTATACAACGATGCAGAACTGGATCTAGAAGAAGAGAAAACGATTAAGTCAAAGAAGAACTATATCCTGGAAGTATACAGGGTGTTCCAGAAGTGCATGGTCATTTACCGCGTGTATCTGACATCGACGCACAAACGATTTCCATGGGTCCAGGGCATGATTCTGGACACCCCAGTGTTGGAATTTTTCGTCGGTTCTTTTCTAATTTTTCATTTTTTTCAAGAGTACCATAAATAGGTATCAGCTAAGCTGAGCTGATTTCTATTTGTGGTTTTATTCAGATTGCTCTTTTTAGTGAAAGTAGTTAATTAATTATTTTTTTATTAAAAATCTCATTGGGTAAGGTCACAATAACGATTATGAGCAGTCTAAAGTTAAAAAAACCCTTGAAAAAAATGAAAAAATGAGAAAAAAGCCGACGAAAAATTCTAAGTCTAGGGTGTCCAGAATCATGCCCTGGACCCATGGAAATCGTTTGTGCGTCGATGTCAGATACACGCGGTATAAGGGTGATGTTATGTATCGCTTGCAGAAAAGAAACCAAAACAAAATGAAAAGAAATGAAGCGCAGGGCTGAGCAGAAGTGAGTGTCAGACTCTTACTGACTGAAACCCATCGGTGTGTTCCTTCCAATGCTCTTTGCGTTCCAGGGCCGCGGTGACTCTTTCGAACACATTCCACAACCCTGGCAAGGACTGGCATACCTTAAGTCTACCATTACCACTTGTGGTAGCTAGCTGACTGCCCTATCATTCTTACTTATACTAATTATATCTTTTCTTTGATATTTTCTAGCTTTGTGACCCTTAATTATGAGAATGGATGACATTGATACAATTTTAACAGTTACAGGTTAAAACTTTAGGGTAAAGGTAGACCAATCTCCTCACCAGTTGCATTTTAGTGAGGTACTTCTTCCACCACAAGTATTTCTGGTACTGAGGTCCGAGCCCGGAGATCAGATAGTAAGTGTACATGACGACGTGGATGAGAGCGTTGATGGAACCCTCTGGAACTGCTTGTCCTCCTGAAAATATATCGATAATTATATAAAACTATCTGATGCGCTTCGCCCGCTTGACAAATTATAAACTAAAACCTTCCTCGAGAACCAATCTATCCATTGGTGAAAACGGCATGAAAATGAGTGCAGTAGTTTTTGAGTTTATCGCGAACAGACAGACGCGGCGAAGGATTTTGTCTATATCTACACTAATATTATAAAGAGGAAAGATTTGATTGTTTGTTTATTTGAATGGAATAGGCTCCGAGACTCCTGGACCGATTTAAAAATTTTTTTCACCAATATGTAGAATGGACTGTCCGTATGAACATAGGTTATATTTTATCTCGTTAAAATAAAGGGTATACCCGTACGAAGTCGGGACGTGCAGCTAGTTTTAAATTTATTTAGTGATTAGTGACTTTTAAAACAATAAAAAGTAATACTGAAAAGGGATTTTTGTACTCATCATTGTTGACAATTTATTTTGTCAATTTATAATAGGGTTACTCGAGTAACTGGAATGGCTTATTCCGTGATTATTATCCACCCTAAAACAGTCACCCTAAGGTGGATACCTACTCGAAATAAGCCAGAAATACTAAGGTTGCCGCGGCTCTGGATTTCCAATTTCTCCTCAGTCTCCATTAAGCCATGTAAGTTACTGGGATTAAAAGTAGCCTAGGCTTATTCCGAGTTCTACCTTAGGATGGCTGTACGGTATTGTGTATAAATGGAAAATGTCACTGAAATTTGTCAAAAAAGTGTATCAAACCAACCTGCAGCATATTTGACTCCAATCCATCCAATGACGGGCATGATGGTGTGATGGTAGAGATGCAGGAAAGACACCTGCCTGTCCTTCTTGCGTAGCACAAAGAAAACAGTATCGAGAAGTTCTGTGATCTTCGCGAAGAAGAACCACCAGACTCCAGTGGCCCACTGGAAATTAAAAAAGGGAGATTTCATTACAAAAAAAAATTTAAACAGAATTTTAGAAAGATTTTCTTTCATCACCTACAATTAAGTTCTAGAAATATAAGTTCATGTTTTTAAAACCGCTTTTTATCATCTACTAGCTGTACCCCGCGGTTTCGCTCCCGTCAACTGGCTACCTGTCTACCTACCTACCTACCCCGCTACTCTCTTACTCTTACTCACAGACAATTTGTATTTGACTAATGTCAATATTTATACGATACAAACGTCACTCAATTGTTTTGCCTTCCCGAAACCTCTCAACTAACACTTAAACTTTATGGAATGGTATTAAAGTTCAAATTGACTTTTAAGTATTATTACGAATCTTTTGTATGGGAGCATAGAAAAGTGTTGTTTTGAGTCTTTTTCAGGCAATTTTTATATTTTTTCTCTCCGTAAGAACCATCCTCGTACTTCAAGGAATATTCTAAAAAAAGAATTGGCCAAATTGGTCCAGGCGTTGTTGAGTTATGCGCTTACCAACACATTTAGCGATTCATTTTTATATTATAGAAGATAGACATTCTAATATATAAAATTCTTCCGTTATTGACTGAGTGACTGACAGACCACGTAGGTACAACCGAAACTCCTGGTCATAAGAAGCTGAAATTTAGCTTGTAGGTTTCTTGGAGAGTGTTAGGAATTTTTCGAAGTTCCTACGGGGACGATAAATAACGGGATATGTGCGAACGAAGTCGCGGGCAAGAGCTAGTCTATATCTATACTAATATTAGCTGACAGGGCAAATATTGTTTTAAAAAACAAAAATATATAAAATAAATAAAAGCCTTCAGCCGAAAAAAAAACGTACTAAATATACAAGAAAAAAACATTGTAGAGCCGTTTCTTTTTTTAAATACCCCTTCATCCAGGCATCCAAATTTTTAAATGGTTATCTTATATATTGTTATCGAACTCCTGATAACAAACACCGTGACCAGAAATCTTACATATTAAAAGATTATAAATTCAAAAGTTTGGATGGAGGGATATTTGTTACTCAATCGAGTCAGAACGGCTAAACGGATTTTGGTGTAATTTGGCACAAAGGTTATGGTCTGGAATAACACATAGTACTGGACTGTTTATCCCGGACAAAGCCGCGGGCGGTAGCCAGTGGCACATATTGCAACACCAAGGAGAAAATAAATTACATAATATTAGTCAATTTTGTGCTCTACTGTAATGGTAGTTTAGTCTTATTTATCGATGAACATCCGTCACCATTTCATGGAAAACCTTACTGTAGGTAGTATCAAAAATTAAAAAAAAAAACTTGAAATGAAAATGACATTGTAAATCCCCGCAGAACTTCACAGAAAAAACCTCATATCGTTACAAACCCGTTAAAAAACCCCTTTGGAAACAAATTGCAAAGATACACATATTATAATGCCTAGTTCCGTTGTCCGTCCGCTGTCAGTTAGCACATAATTATGTTAAGGTCAATTGGTGACGCATATGGGATTCCGAACGATCAGCAAAATACTCATAAAATATGTTGACAGAGCTAACAAGAGTTACGTGATTTTTCTATGGAATTCGAGTTTGTTTGCCATCAAGTAATTTGTAGTGTCATCGAATTTTATGAAGGACGCAGTAGCACTTTAACAACCAACAACTTGGTTGCGAATTGTTTTATTTAATTACTTCGAATCTTTTGCAATATAAACATTTTAATTTTCGCTACTTGTGTGTTATCTATTTTAGAGTTCCGGTTCAAAAGAAAAATGGAACATTTACTACTTTTTTTTTATTTTATCAACAATTTTTATTAATTAGTAGCTTCTGCTAGCGGCTTCGCCCGCGTGAGCCCTAGGGAGCATATTCCCAGGATGAAAAGCCTGTATGCTATTCCAGACTATAATCTATCTCTGTTCCAAATTTCATCCAGACCCGTTCAGCCGTTCTAGCGTGATTGAGTAACAAACATCAATACAAACTTTCGCATCACGACTCGTATAAAACAAAGAGCTCCGCCACGTCTGTCTGTTCGCGTTAAACTCAAAAACTACAGCACCGATAATACTGCTTTCACCAATAGATAGAGTGGTTCTCGAAGAAGGGTTTAGTATGTAATTTATCAAGCGGGCGAAGCCGTGGGCTACAGCTAGTTTATAATATTAGTTAGATTAGATAGACATTGAGGTAGTAGATTTTTTTTTTACTTTTGATATGCATACGTTTGACCGCTATCTCACCTGATGTTAAGCGATGATGCGGTCTAAGGTGGAGCACGCTTGCCTACAAGTAACCTATTCACTCTTGTTTTAAAGACTCAGGAGGGCAATCGCGCTAAAAAAATTCGGCTGGAACGCAACTGAACTGTAGCCATTTCACAACTTTTTTAAACATTCCGTATCGCGCTAAACGTTTGACAGAAACTTGGAACGCAACTGCATCAAAACTGTAACGTTACCGCTGTCAAACAAAAAGTTGAAACAGTGCTACTTTTTCTTGACTTTTTCTCAATCGTTCGCGTTGTGTTGTTTGGATTTTGAACGAAAATATTTGTAATATTTTGACAACGCAACTTTGGTTGAAGTTTAAATTTTAGCGCGATACCAAATTCCTTACAGGTGAATCGAAACTAGATCATAACCAAAACTGAATTGGAAACGAATTGCAAGCGGACCTAAACTTTTAAAATTAGCGCGATTGGCCCCCAGGTTGTAGCTATCAGGAAACACAGACTCAGGCAGGGGATTCCACTCCTTAGCTGTACGCACAATGAATGTATTCCCAAAACGTTTTGTGCGTATAGGTGGGATGTCCACCATGTACCGCTGGCGCATCGCCGTTCGTCTTGTGGTCCGATGGTGGAACGGGCTTGGCGGAATTAAATTATGCAATTCCGTCGCACACTCCCCAAAATGTAACCGATAGAAAACCGACAGACCAGCAACTCGGCGACGATGCTCAAGACTTATTATTATCCTTTATCATTGCCGATGATCCTCTTGGCTCGTTTTTCAATTGACTCGAGGGCATCAAGCTGGTATCTGGCAGATCCGTCCCAAAGCTGAGAGCAGTACTCCATACACGATCGAACTTGCGCTTGATACAGTTTAAGAAGCTGTTCCGGCGTTGAAGTAACGTCTCACCTTAGCCAGGATCCCCAGGAGGATTTCAATTAAAGTACTATAATTAACAAATTAAATAAAGTATATCAACAACAAGTGATTCTTTTTTTGTTTTAATCATTTCATGTTTCAATCACGTTTTCCTGTCGTTTTACATACAATTCCATTTACGGAATCCCATTGACCGCAAGAGCAATCCCGTTACCTAATCACCAAAAACTATACGACTAATTAACTAATGAATAATAACAAATAATTATGATGCGCTCATAATTAAAATTCCTTCCATTGTCAATGCTAAGTCGGATTCACATCAGTCATAATAGTTTCTATTTTTAATATTCTCTGAAGATTGCGTATTTATCATCATCATCTTCGTCACTCTCAATCACTGCTGGACATAGAGCTCCCCGCGCGTGTCGCGACAACAACTGGTCATGACTGTGCATCTTGCATCTACTACCCGCGACTCTCCCCCAGGTCTCGACCAGGTCATTGGTCCAACTTTATCAGCGAAGTGACGTCACCAGCCCCCGCTCTTGAATTATGATGCGCTTTATTGTTATAATTTTTTATCATTTGAAATCGCAAAAAAAAAACTTTTTTACAAAAAAATATAACCGACTTCAAAAAAAAAACACTAAAACGTATAAAATAACCTTCATTTCGGAAGTCGGTGTTTTTTTGGTTTTATATCTTCTGTTTCAACACTGTATTTTTTTGGAAGTCAGTAACATTTTTTTTTTTTTCAATTTTCAGTGGTGATACTTGGTCTACACAGAAATTGAAATAAGCAAAAATGCTTGTAAATTCAAAACTACTACGCGAAACTGAATTATATTTTTACCAAAAGATCGCATCGAACTAAAAAAGAATCACACAAATCGGATCAGAAACCTCGGGAGTAATCGGTGTAACAAAAAAAAAATACCCACCGAATAGAGAACCTCCTCCTTCTTTGGAAAACGGTTAAAAAATACGTAACCAATTTGTTTTTGAAAATCATAGAACATAGGGTTCCAGCGAAAAGAACCCCTAAGAAAACCCGTATCCATAATACCTACTGCATTCTGGATCAAGCCCTTGATCTACCTGCGTCACAAAAGTCTCCTCGTATGTTGGTCGAGGCTCGTGGCTATTGAGCCATTGCTTGTCACGAGTCACGACAATCGGCACAAGGATCGCAAAGATCTGAGCACATCTTACATGTCGATAACCGAGCTTCATGTTTATATCTCGTGAAATATTACTGATGTTACGATAGGCCGCAAGGTTGCCTGCTTGTCGGGCTTCTACAGATTTTACTTCGGAATCAAGAACTCCATGACCTCATCCCACCGGCCCCCTTCTACCATTGGACATCCAGACGTACTACAATTTACCATCCCTACCTAGTTGCTATTCCACTAATTCGCACTAAGCGTTTCCAAACGACTTTTATAATGCGCACAGCAAAAGAGTGGGAATTCTTAGCCTGCGTCTGTGTTTCCGAACGCTAACAACCCTAATCTCTTCAAAGTTAGAATGAACAGGCTCCTTCTGGGTATGCTCACTAGATCGTAGACTTGTGTCTCTGTCATCTTTGATCAAGACTAGAGTCAAGAGCAAACCCATCACACATTTTTTGAAAGATTTCTTTACGTTCAGTTCTTGAAGCGAGGTTTAATACCTCTGGCAGTGGTCTGAGTACAGATAGTAGTTCACTTGACCCATTACTTTCTGCTAAAACTATTAATTCAATAGGGGGACTCATGGAGGAATCTTAGTATATTAAGATGGTCACATTCGGACCTCGGCAAGCGTTGCTTCACCTCAATGATCGACTGTTACTGTCGCGAGCGTGAGGCTTATGAATAACACTCTCACATATTCCACATAAATTACTGGTATCCTTAATTAATTCTTTGAAAACCATCCAACAATGCTAATGATTTTCTAATGTTCGTGTTTGTCCAAAGGTCTATTGAAATAGTTTGAAGGTTCCATTAGACAATAATTATTTCAATGCATACGTTTGACTACTATCACGCCGAATGGTAAGCGATGATGCGGTCTAAGATGGAGCACGTTTGCCTAGAAGTAACCTATTCACTCTTCTACTAGACTCCCAAGGCTGTAGCTATCAGGAAGTTCTAAATGTTCAGGTTAATAAATCAATTCAGAGTTTTAGCTAACACCCGGTTAAAATTTTTAAATTTTAATGTGAACTTCATCTCATGAACATCAGAAATCATCAACAAAAATTGCATGGCACTGATCTAAAACTGCAATATACCCCGCTGCGCTAAAATTATCTGATGTTTTTAAATTTTCATGTTTTATATGATAGTACGGAACGCTAGGTGTGCGAGTCCGACTCTGACTTGACCGGTTTTTAGAGAACGTAAAGGAACGCCTGCTTTCAAAGAGGAATCTCAATCTGAAAACGTCACCCACCCATAAGCGTTGCTTAACCGTGAAGATCAACCTATATTGTAAACATATACGTAATTATATTGAGTCTTTAATTTGATGATACCTTGAAACCCTTTCTATTGTTTTTTACAAAGTGAATAAGGTGTATCTGCCTCCCACGACAGGTAGAATGCAAATAAACTCACACATTGATTAAGTACTAACGATTAAGATACAACATTGTCTAAAGGTTAAACGCATCTTTCATTATTCTCATGCACTTATAATAAGGTAGGTGTTCACATTCACATCCAACGCTTGCCGAGGTCGGTCTGTGCATGGGTGACCATTTTTTTTTAGACTATTGATAGGCATACGTTTGAACACTATCTCAACTGATGGTAAGCGATGATGCGGTCTAAGATGGAGCACGCTTGTCTAGGAGTACCCGACTCCCAGGTAGGTAGCTTTCAGGATACGACACGATACGGTTGGTTGAAGGAGGACGACACGGTTGAGCGATCGACTGCAGCGCCGCTTGTCGTGGGTTCGATTCCCGCACGAAACAAGTATTTGTATGGCCTACAGATAGTTGTTCCGGGTCTGGCTGTTTGTGTATGGGACTTTGTATATTTGTAAACGCACCCACGTAGGAGATATTCCTAGAGTGAGGCAAAGTTTAAAAAAAAAGGAAACAGACTCAGGCAGGGAATTCCACTTTGCTGTACGCACAATGAATGTGTTCCCAAAACGTTTTGTGCGCATGGGTCGGATGTCCACCATGTACCGGTGGCGCAAGCGTCGATATCCATGGAGAAGAATCACCAATACCAATTTATTTGGGACAAGCGTCCGACTGTAACTTTTTCTGCGTGGAGTTCATAATTAATATACTTCTTGGTTTTGTATTGGTAGTTTTTACGGGCACCGAATAAAATAAAATGCCAAATTTGTTCAGCCAATTTCGAGTTTTGAGCTTGGGAACACATTCATTTTTATTTAGACACAAGTTGTCCCCCGCGGCTTCACTCTACTACCCTGCGATTTTCTTAATATTTTTTATCATAAGAACCTTCTCCTGACAATAACAAAAACAGCAATTCGGTAAAACTGTTCACGCGTGATGCCGTGACCAAGGGATGTATGGATTCATCCTAATATATAAAATTCTTTCGTTACTGAGTGACGGACAGACAACGCACAGCCGAAACTACTGATCGTAGAAAGCAGAAATTTGGCATGTAGCTTCCCTACGCGTCAAAGGGGAGTACTAAGAGGATTCCCCGGAATAGGCTAGTTTCCATCATCCAAACAAAAAACAAATAGGGAATATGCATGAAAAAAGTATTTATGATCTGAACAGTTTATCTAAAAGTATTCGAAAATATAATACTAACTGTGAAATTAGAATCTAAATTGCTCGAAAAACTAACGAGATACAATTATTTTAAACAAATATATCTGTCCCTCTCGCGAAAACGCTGTTTTCTATGGCAGCTGATAGTCATCGTGTAATTTGACGTCACATTACGGTCGTATCGGACTTCTCTTTCTAACTGTAGTCTTTGAAGCTTTATAACTTAATAAATGATGAAGGTATTTAAAAAATAATTTCATGATTGTTTACTAGAGCTAATAAGTATTTTATTTTGCAAATAAAAAAATTGCATGCATATTCCCTATTGCAAAACTATTTAGTTCGTCAGTTAGAGTATTGAAAAATAATGGACACGTATTTTTTGTTTTTGTTAACCAATGAATATTGACAAAGATAAAACGCATCACAACTTGGGAGTGAGGGCTCGTGACGTCACAACCCGCTTAAAGTTGGCATGGCGTGACGTATTGAGAATTTTAAAAGCGTCGTAACTTCGTAACGTCAATTTTGGTTCCCGTAACAAAAGAAAAATACGGGTCAAATATTTTTTGATAATCTAACTTACGGACTGATTAGAATTTTTCAAGACACAAGCCTATTCTTACGGGAACGTGAAAAAATATGTGCTTACAAAATCGCGGACAGAAGCTAGTTTTTTATATATATAAAAAGAAGATAATATGGATTGATGGCCAAAAAAATGCTGGCGTGACGATTTTAGACTCGTTCCTGACGGATTCGCCGGAGATGGCAAAACAAAAACAACATAGGAATACAATGGGGAAGACCTTTGGCCCGCAGTAGGATATTAAAATTATAATATAAGTTAAGGAAAACAAAAATACTGACACAGCATGTCACCCATAATTCTATACTAACCGTCATCCCAGTAAGTAAACCCTATTTAACCGTTTTGGGAATATATTCATTGTGCGTAGAGCTAAGGAGTGGAATTCGCTGCCGGAGTCTGTACGTGTTTCCTGATAGCTACAACCTGAGAGTCTTTTAAGTCAAGAGTGAATAGGTTATTTCTAGGCAAGCGTGCTCCATCTTAGACCGCATCATCGCTTAACATCAGGTGAGATAGTGGTCAAACGCGTGCCTATCAAAAGTAAAAAAAAAAATTGATGCAACGCGTCATCCATAAATCCATACTAACCGTCATCTCAGTAAGTAACCCGTATTTCACCATAATATCCTATCTAAATTCCTATCCAACCCTACTTCCTACTAATATTATAAATGTGAAACTGTGATGATGAATGTTTATTTGTTTCTATTTCCAGTCTGAACGCCTGAAAGGATCTTCCTGAAATTTGGCATAGAGGTATATTATAATCTGGAATAACAAATAGGATATGTTTTTTTCGTCTTCGGACAGAGCCGCGGGTGACAGCTGGTCTTTAATAAAGTCCATTCAATTGATCTTCATCTCCTCTAAGAGCCATCCACATTCAGTAACTACCTACATCCTGAAACGTTTACCTTAGTAAAACAATTAAAAACACATTGTTCAGAGTTCCTATTTATATTTCTCACGTAATCAGAGGTATAAAATAATATTGATTGTCAACCAATATACAATAAGTAACTAAATATTTAATACTTAACTGTAAACATAAAACATTGACATATTTACAAAGCTTACGATGAGTCCTTAATGGTTTTATTTTCCTTATTATTGTAAATACCTATTTTAATTGCAGTACGTAAACTCTTAATTAAATAAGGATAAATAAATGTCTATACAAATGCATTCATAGATTTGGGTCAAAGTCCACAAAGTATGCATACTATGCTTAGTTACTGATAAACTGCATACCTATTTGAAAAAAAAAAAAAAACAATACCTAAAACTGTCATCATTATGACGTCAACTTATTTCATCTATAGTTAAATGATACAGCTGAAGAGTTTGTTTGCTTCAACGCGCTAATCTCAAGAACCCGATTGAAAAATTGTTTCAGTGTTAGATAGCCCATTTATCGAGAAATGCTATGGGCAATATATCATTACTAAGACAAATAGAAGCAGAGCATTAAGAGCGTGTATTCCGTCCACTAGCGCCGCCAATCGTTTTTTATTATTTGTGGTAAATATAAGACACGTAGATAAAAAACCGCTCTGTAGTGTACTGAAGAAATGTATTTATTATGTTTTGAGAGTTATGTTTTGTACTTTAGAACATAAATAATTGCCGTCGATATTTTTGTTAAAAGTGGCCACTTTTAGCAATAATTGCCGTTTTGGCTATTTAGCCATGAGTTATGTATTAAAAATTGCTGTCAAAAAATAAAAACCGCAGCAAATACAGCAGTGCAATTCTGTAAATATATCAAAGTTAAAACTTAGGCGAAGTGAACTACAAGTGAACTGTCAAACCATGCAAACAAGATGGCATGACGGCTCACTTGTCGTTCACTCCACCTAAGTGATCACGGTGAGATGTCAACAGAATCGACCGGCAGCAGTGGGATTCTGTCAACATATCGAAGTGAAAGCTTGGGTGAAGTGATCACGAAGTGAGTCTGTCAATCCATGTAACCAAAGTGGAATGACAGCTCACTTAGTGATCACTTCACCCAAGCCTTCACTTCGACATGTTTTTACAGAATCAACCGGCCTTCAGTGCGATTCTGTCAACATGTCGAAGTGAAAGCTTGGGTGAAGTAATCACGAAGTGAGTCTGTCAATCCATGTAAACAAAGTGGAATGACAGCTCACTTACTGATCACTTCACCCAAGCCTTCACTTCGACGTGTTTTTACAGAATCAATCGGATGGTTCGAATTAAAAAAATATTAAAGAGTGTTGGATAGCCCATTTATCTAGCAGGACTATAAGGCAATATGTATTATTGCGCTACGGCGAATAGAAGCGGAGCATTAATGAAAAATATGTCGCAGACGAAGTTGCGTGGATCAGCTAGTCTCTACATACTATAAAACGAAGTCGGGAGAGCGTCTGTCTGTCTGTTCGCGACAAATTCCAAATCTACCGCACCAATATTCATGCTGTTTTCACCAATAGATATAGTGGTTCTCGAGGAAGGTAATAAAGTAAATGAAGTAGTTTTTGAGTTTATCACAAATAGACAGATGCGGTGGTGGACTTTGTTTTATAATATGTAGTGATTGATTCTTAGAATAATAACGCATAGAAACCTAGTACGAGTGCAAAAAGTGAGGCAACTAAAACTTAGCCTAATCCGTCAAACTTAGCCATCAGGCCGTCAGTACTCAATGTCACGTTCCGTCGAACACAGCTCGCGAGTAAATAATTGAAAATGACAGTTTGTTGCGTGAAAGGATGTTATAGCACATCAGGAAAACAAAAAAAAATGTGATAAAATAACATTTCACAAATAAGTACTCACATTCTATGCACTATTTTTACGTAAATCGATAAATAAAACAAAATTCTAATAACCTAACTTGTCATAACACAGTGTTGCTATTTGTGAGGAAGAAATACCCACATTGCTTTCATTCATGTTTTTCATTTTTGTAATTTTAAAATACAATACTTACTGTTAATTCATATCAAAACCGATGTTTTAACATTGTTTATAATTATAACCCATCAAGCATTCTAAACGCATTGAACAATATCTCATTCTTTATGCGATTTATTTCCTTTTATTTTGAAATAAATTGAATTATACCTTCCGAAAAAATATGACATATTACATGAAAAATCATGTTTACCTTTTCCAGTTCCCAACAACATAAAATACTTGCCTTGATAGCAAAATAGTAATGCGTCTTCCCATATTTTGTGGGTAACGGCTTAGTAATGGTATCACTGAAAGCTATATCTGTGTGCGTTAGAGGAACGTAGACACATTCGGCTCACGCACACAAAGAAAATGAAGTGGACACACGATTTTGCACGGGTTTTGTTCTAGACGCGGCTTCTATGCGTTATTATTCTAAGGATTGATTGTTAATGTCTGACATTGGACTTTAAATCATTAAATTTTTAACACTAGTCATAATATTCTAACAATCAAGATTATATAGCTTTGGATTTATAGAATTTTAAAAGAGGTTTTATTATCGATTTTAATTAATTATTGATTATAATACCTTTAATGTATATATTATATTTATATATAAATTAATTTCTGTTCGTTAGTCTCTCTAAAACTCGAGAACGGCTGGGCCGATTTCGGTAATTCTTTTTTTTTAGTTCGTTATAATACAGGGAAGGTTTAAAAAAATGGGTAGGTAGGGTAGCCAGTTGACGGAAGCGAAGCCGCTGGGGACGGCTAGTCTGATATATACTATACTAGCTGTCCGCCGTGGCTTCGCTCCCGTCAATTAAGTATTCATTGCACATATCGAGTTTTCATTGTTTTTAAGATGTATTCTGCTATTCGGGTCGGAGACAAATCCAACGAATCAATAACCATGAAAATTGGTTCAGCAGATCTCGAATTATAAGTGTTAAAACAAACCCGTCTTTGTTTTATATATCTATACTAATATTATAAAGCAGAAGAGTTTGTTTGTTTGTTTGTTTGGTTGAACGCGCTAATCTCAGGAACTACTGGTCCGATTTGAAAAATTCTTTCAGTGTTAGATAACCCATTTATCGAGGAAGGCTATAGGCTATGTATCATCACGCTAAGACAAATAGGAGCGGAGTAGTAATGAAAAATGTTACGCAGACGACGTTGCACGGGTCAGCTAGTATAAGATAATATAATAATATTATAAAACTGAAGAGTTTGTTTGTTTGAAAGCGCTAATCTCAGGAACAGGTTGGATTTCAAGTTATTTCAGTGCTAGATAGCCCATTTATCGAGGAATGCTATAGGCTATATATCATCACGCTAAGACAAATACGAGTGGAGCATTCATGGAAAATGAGACGCAGACGAAGTTGCGCGGGTCAGCTAGTAATAAATAATAATCCTTCGGCCACCCTAGTATCTTTACTAGGGAGGCATAAAGGATGTCAGATGCACAGGCCCAGTTACTGTGGTGACACTTGGGGAAGCCTATTTCCGACCAGCAATGGCCGTCTTTTGGTTGATATGATGATGGTCATCATTATTATATCAGCCCATTGCCGTCCACTGCTGAACGCAAGCTTTCCATAGAGCGCCAACCATCCCGGTCCTGAGCAGTCCGCATCCATCCGCAAATATAAATGTTTTACCTATTGCCAACTTTATAGCACGAGACTAAAATATAATGTGAACAGCAAAATTTACCTATTGCCAACTTTATAGCACGAGACAGAAATATAATTTGAACAGGAAAATTTACCTATTGCCAACTTTATAGCAAAGGACTGAAAATACAGCAAAATTTGCCTATTGCCAAATTTATAGCACGAGACTGAAATATAATGTGAACAGCAATATTTACCTATTGCCAACTTTATAGCACGAGACTGAAATATAATGTGAACGGCAAAATAGCGACATCTAGGCAAGGGGTTGCAATACCTTTCGGGCCCAGGTTTGGTTTGTTCGAGGTAGGTTTTTATTTCAGACATTTGAAAAATGTTAGTAGAGATGTCGCTTATACCGTGATCGTTCCGTAGTTTTTACAGGTAAAACAATAAAATTAAAACAAAAAAGGATGACGGAACTTAGAGCTTCTGCGTACCTACGTAGAAATAAAACATTATCGAGGTTTAAGTCACAAGTTGTGTGTTGCGTCACAACTGTGGGTCAATTCTATTAATTTTTAAACCACTTTCGCATTCGCATGTCAATCGCAAACTGTCAAAAAAGCCTTAATTTTTGACAGATTGCGATTGAGATGCGAATGTGAAAATTAGTGGAATTGGCACTCTGGTTTCTCTGTACAAATTTCTATGAAATACCTTTCGTAGCAAAAAATACATCGCTTGCGTTTCATAGAAATACTGCAGAGATGCAAGTCGGCTACGAACTTGTATATTTAATTAAATTGAGACGTACACTTACGACTCTCTATTTAAAAAGTACGAGTAGAAGCAGTGGTATTTCTCTTATTAGGTACCTATGTGAAATTAGCAAAGCATAAGATACAAAATGTTGGCAAAAAACACCATGAGTGATCGCACCAGATTGCCTTCAACTCGTTTAAAGAAATTAAACCACTTTCGCGAAATTATAAGGTTACTGTGTCAGTTATAAACAGTAATTTCACGGGGAATACGAGTTTTTACTCAAAAAAAAAAAACTGTTGTTATGAGCTTGGTTACTAACCTGCATGGCCCTTGGGCTCTCCGAATAATCCACTGAATAACATCGGTTTTCGTATTTCTCCAAGAAGAAGTAGCTGAGTCCCTGAAAATGGAAAGATAAATTGTTTTAAAGTGCTTGATAATAGCAGCAGAGCAAGAATGACCAACTAATAATATTTGTCACTTTATATTTTACTTTTTTATTTGTCACTTTTTTCACTTTACATTCCCAGTGTTTTTCCTCCCTCTCTTACTTGATCGATGCTGTGCCCGATAGGTTCCACAATAACTATGGATCCTGTCGGGCATAGCCTCGATCAGAGAATCTAAATAAGCCACTTTAGCAGAATCAGAAAGCACATCACGCTACTCTTCACTGTCAAATTTTCCCAATCAACTGTGATCCCATTGCTTTAGCAATAAAGATGAAAATGAAATTTGTCAGATTGTTGTGTGATAAATATTATGATTCGAATATGAATCTGCTAGAGTGACCTTTTTAGACCCCCAGAGCGGTCGGTAGGGAAATAATTATATTACTTGAATCACAATGATTGTGACTAATATAATTATTTCCCAAATTTCTAATGCGCACAGCAAAAGAGTGAAACTCTCTGCCTGCGTCTGCGTTTCCGAACGCTTACAAACCCTAATCTCTTCAAAGTTAGAGTAAACAGGCTCCTTCTGGGTAAGCTCGCTCCATCGTAGACTTTGTCTCTGTCATCTCTGACCAATACTAAACTCAAGAGCAAAACCCATCTCAAATAAAAGAATAGTAAATAATAGAAATATATATTTTTTTTTTCAATTGATTCTGCAGCGCGTCGGCCATTATTTCTGACGCAAGAGTCGATAACTTTTATGCTGTTATGCGTAATTGAACAGCTTCTCTAATGCGCCGGATTCGGGAGGGGCGCCAACGGAATCCTAAAAATGATTTCTAAGAGGCCAGAGTCTGAAGTGCTGGGGAGATTTATTCATGTGACGAGGTGACAATGGATGTATGCCAATGATTATTTTATTAGTTTACATCGATTATTTTAATGTATTTTTAATTTATTTAATTTTTGCCATGGTTATTTTGGACATAGTGATTTTTTATAATTTTATTTTTAATTTAATTTGAATTGTTTTTTATTTTATTGTTTTTTTATTGATTTTTAATATTGACTAATATAGTTTTTAAGACCTCTGTTACTAACAATTATGGACATTATTAGTCTGAAATAAATAAATGAATGAATGAATGAATTATTCATTTATGATCGTTTGTACAGAAAATAAGAAGCTAGCACAAAATGCAATTCGCTAATGACATGTTTAGTGCTAAATACCTACGTTATTTGCAGTGCAATTTAGCCTTAACCTGTTCCAACTTACTATGCATAATTTCACCATAGCAAACGACTGAAGATTTCTTGTCTTTAAAACTAATAAACGGTCACTACCCGACTGGTTCTTTAAAAGACTTTTAAGAAGACAAAAATGGAAGTGCATTGCGAAGTCTTATATAATTGTTTTAAAAAACTCTTCACTGATGTCGAAGGTAGCCATGTAATTTGGAATAAAGATGACGCTACTGTTATTTAAAACACTTTTTTTTTAAATGATTACAGTTGGTAGGATCCTCCCATTTTTACTATTGACAGTCATACGTTTGACCACTATCTCACCTGATGTTAAGCAATGATGCGGTCTAAGCTCCATCTAAGACCGCATCACGCTTGCCTAGGAGCAATTGCCGATATTTTTTTTGATCTAGTATTAAAACGTAACTTAGTTGACTACGTTTAGGCTGCGTTTCCACGAGAGATGTGGAAAAATGCGTATCGAGGAATGTGTTTGAACCATGTATATGGAGTAGCAATTCTATTGGTTCTTAACAAACACGTCCCTCGCTACGTACCCTCACTCATCTCTGGTAGGAACGCAGCCTTACTGTCAAAAAATCTGCTTATCTTCGATCCCTTGGGAACTCTAACAAACATTGAAAACTACGAGGAATTATTCAAAATGAGGTTTGTGTTTGAAACAATAGAATCGCTTGCGTTGAGCGAGACTAGGTAAATGAAGCAGCGATTCTATTGGTTCTTAACAAACACGTCCCTCGCTACGTATCCTCGCTCATCTCTGGTGGGAACGCAGCCTTACTGTCATGAAATCTGATTATCTTCGATGCCATGGGAACTGTGAGAAACATTCGAAACTATGAAAATATTTTGAAAAATGAGCTCTGGCCTTTAGTTTGCCGTGCATTTCCCAGAATTTGATAATTAATATTTACCCTTTCGGATGTTGTGATATTACGGTTTCTTTTTTTTGAAAATCAACCGGTTCGATTCTTGGATAGGAATAACGATTTTTCAAAAATCCGTTGATGCAGTTTTAGTTTCACCAAAATTGGGCTCCAGACTCCTTTTCAGTATTTTTCGATATACCTCATTTTTTTGATTTGGCCATGAACGCACACTTTAAAAATTCACCCCGTATTCGTTAGCCCGTATTCGACCTTATTCAAATTCGGGCACACGATGCAATAATTAAACTTTTCATTGTCTGGATTGCGGGTTTGAATGATATTGGCTAACTAAACCTGGACTGAATTACACAAGACGGGCACACTTGACCCTGTTAATTAAAACTTGTTCATTTGTCCGAATTTCTTGAGCAATCGAATTCTAAGAACAAATAAACTATGATGATAGTGATTATCATTAGTTTAAACAATACTTACTATAAAAGCAATAAACACGCTCAAGACAATCTGGAACACATTATAGACCATCACCAAGTGTTTCAGGTTATATGGCTTTTTGTCTTTCATGTATCGAGGACCTGCTTTGGTGCAGAAGTAGAGGTATGTCGCCAGTATTGTTAGCAGTGGACCAGGCCCTGACACGAGCCACCAGTCCTTTGTCCTGGGATCTAGAAAAAAAAAAAAACATGTAAAAACAAAAGTAAATGAAAAAACTGGCCAAGTGCTAGTCGGACTCGCGTGCAAAGGGTTGCGAACTAATTTCATTATTTTAAAATGACATTGTAAGGGTCAGCTCAGACCGAGACGCGACGCGACGTTGCGAAAGAGCTACTCAAAATACAACTTTATATTCTACACGATAAGATACACTATATATACAAGTGGCGCAGCGCTGCGGTGCAACGTATACTGACTTCTCACAGTGAAATGTGTATCTTATCGTATAGAATATAAAGTTGTATTTTGTCAACGTCTCGTGGCGTCGCGTCTCGGTTCTGAGCTGACCCTAACACTACATACAGACTTTAGTTTCGGAGATAAGAGCGGGGAATGCGTCATTTTTGATCTTATTTCTTGAATAACTTCACAAATATTATTTCATTTTAAAATGATGAAAAAAATATAATTAATATCCTCACAGTAAGCCCGTTCATTTGATATATAATATTATGTGATACGATACAGTTTGAAATATATTTTTATTCTTGTAGATAAAGGCGTATTATAGCGTGACATTAATTTTAATGGAGAAAGGAATCTCTCGATTAATTTTGTAATTACTAGAAATCAGATAAAACTGATAAAATATGGCTACTGCTTGACTGGCTTTTACTCACCGTGTTTTGTACCCGTATTTGCAAAACAAATATCTTAAAACTAGTTGAAAGGGAAAACGTTGTTTGGCTATATTAAAAAAAAAAAATACCCTACAACCTATTCTCAGACCTACCAAATATACAAAAAAAATGTTATTACGATCGGTCAAGCCGTTACGGAGGAGCTCGATAACAAACACGTGACACGAGATTTTTATATATTAGAAAAATAGCTGACTCGTGCTCACATCGTTGGGCGGAATTTTTCAGGTTTTGACACTCACAATAACGTGGCTTTCTATTGGTAAAAGAATTTTCAAAATTTGCTCAATAGATCCAGAGATTACCCCCTACAACATCACAAACTCACAAAAAATTTACCTCTTCATAATATTTATAGATATCACGTGATTGAAAACAAGCAGGAAAGCGTCTGGACCGACTTTTTAAGGAAAACAGGAACAGTTTGAACAAATCTATCCCGTTAGTTATGCTACATATTCGTTCAAAGCATTACTAGGTTTTCCTACAGCTCTTTTTTAACTTTAAGATTGCGAAATCAGCAAATGACATCGAGTCCGACAGTCCCTTCTGCTTTGGGCGAAGCGAAATGAAGTAAGACTTCACCCCGTCTGCGTTCCTCCTAATGCCCTTTGCGTTCCAGGGCCTCGTTGACTCTTTCGAACTTCTGCAACCCTTGCAATCTCTCTCCATAGCGTAATATTCTATCAGCAAAATGACTACCTACAATTAGTTTAAAGATTTGAGATAACTATCAAAATTTGGAATAACAAACCCTGTATCATCTCTACTACTATTATAAATGCGAAAGTAACTCTATTTGTCTTTTCTTCATGCCTAAACTACAAAACCGATTTGAATTAAATTTCGTCCAAAGATAGTTTGAGTCCCGAGAAAGGACATAAGATAGTTTTTATCCTGGAAATTCCACGGGAACGGTGAGCGAAGCCGCTGGCAGATGCTAGTACAAAATAACATACTTTTTTATACCTTTTATAACATATCGTTTACTTAACAATCATTCAGTTGAACTTCTTGTGATGATCTTTCTCAACTCACGTTGTAGCAATAGATTAAAATTTAATTTCGCATTATAAAAAGTTTTAACTACATTTTACGACTTTATTATAATTATTTTAGATTAGATATCACGCTCACTCAATCTGAGAGCGTACATGCTATACGTAGATTTTAGCCTACAGTTACTAGGAAGAAAAATATGGCCGTAATAATAATTGAATAAATAGGAAAATTCTAAAATAATATTGTCTTTGTTTTCCTAAAATTAGAAACTGTAGGCATTCCGCTTTTAGATAAAAAATTACGTCATATAAGGATGAATGAATGAAACTATTGCTACATTTTGAATTTCCTAAATACGCGGAAGTTAAAATTTCGTGGATTTTATGAATCTGTAGGTACAATATGAATTATTTTTTAACAAAATATTCGTTAAATAAAAAAAAAACACTTGACCATAAAATTTCGTATTAAGGTATTGTAAAGAGGACTTACCTGACAATTCCTCAAATACATAATGATATCCTTGTAATGCTTGCTGGACCATCGCCATTTTTGTTTCAGAAAAATACTATTGTAATTTTCCCGAAAAATCACTTTAAATTATTACAAGAGTTTTATCCACTTTCCACTGCTACTTTTTTATTTATCCTTATTTAAAAATAATCGTTTCGTGATACACTTAGCTAACGCGCCGACCCAGCCTGCGCAAGCGACTCTTACAGACTAACGTCGAGCAAGATATTTTAAGTTTTATATTTCGTCAGCAATTGTGTTTTTACGCGTATTTCATCGATGTTTAATTCTGGGTATCATAAAAATATTATTATTTTACGTGGGTATCTGTTTCCAAATAATACTAATAATAATACTTTGTAAATAAAATTAATTTAAATTACTTAATACGGTAGGTATACTAATTAATAAACTGTTTGTCTAAATATCTCTAATAAATTACAATTAGTACCTAATCTCAAATAGTAATCATTGAATTGATATTTCTGTAATCTACCGCGTGTATCTGACATCGACGCACAAACGATTTCCATGGGTCCAGGGCATGATTCTGGACACCCCAGAGTTAGAATTTTTCGTCGGCTTTTTTCTCATTTTTTAATTTTTTTCAAGGGTTTTTTTTACTTTAGACTGCTCATAATCGTTATTCTGACCTAACCCAATGAGATTTTTAATTAAAAAAAAATTATTAACTACTTTCAATAAAAAGAGCAATCTGAATAACACCAAAAATATATATCAGCTCAGCTGAGCTGATACCTATTTGTGGTACGCTTGAAAATAAATGAAAAAATGAGAAAAGAACCGACGAAAAATTCCAACTCTGGGGTGTCCAGAATCATGCCCTGGACCCATGGAAATCGTTTGTGCGTCGATGTCAGATACACGCGGTATATTAGTTAGCATAGTACCAAAGGGTTTTACACAGCCAAATAAATTGTATAAAATTGTTATGTCAATATAATGGCAATTTTACGTGGTAATATTCATTAAATAGGTACTAAGATCGATAGATTCTTTATTTCCAGATTCAGATGTATTTATTTGCCAGAATGTAGGTTTACAAATGTACCTAAATATATTATATTAAAACTATAATGGCCTTCTTATTACATATGGTGTATATTAAATTAAATAATAAAAAAAAAACAGACAGCAACAGTTCTCATGCATATTATGGAATGTAAAAAAATAAAAAATATTAATATAATATTATAATAAATATTCCGTATTGTTTGTTAATTGTAAGGTCTCTAAACCTTGTTTGGTTAGAACAATTTGTCCCTACCTAAATTTTGTAAAGAGTAAAAGTTATAGTAAAGGTTTCCTAACAGGATTTTTTTCAGATATGCAATGGAAACACTGTGTGAATAGTCCATCGTGTACAAACAAGAATTTTGGCTGTCAATGGTCCTAAACTCTGTGTTTTGCTATTATTTCATTACATATTCGTTTCATGTATTATTTGCTACTGATATAATATTAAAAATTAGCCTTTTTCGTAAAATTAAAATTGAAATACTTCAAATTTTACTGGACCGATATCTCACGATATTTTTTTCGCCCCTCGCCAGCTACAGTACCTATTCAGTAAAAGATGCGTTCTTCCTTGCCAAATAGAAGTTGTTATGATATTTCAGAAAAAAAAACAGTTATTCCACACACACAAGAAACACAGAGTCATCATCATCTGCCTAGCCCTTGCCCACCCATATTGGGGTCGGCTTCCAGTCAAACCGGATTCAGCTGAAAACCAGAATTTTACATGGAGCGGCTGCCTACCATTAAATGGGTAACACGGTACTTCTTGGCAAGATTGGAGTGAAATTTTTAGACTTCTGATGATCTGTAACGACTGCTCAAGTTCTGCAAATGGCAGTTGGAACCAACGGCTTAATGTGCTTTCCAAGGCACGAAGGAATCAGTAAAAGGGAATTTGCATGCAATTTTTTTATTTGCAAAATAAAATACTAATTAGCTCTAGTAAACAATCATGAAATTATTTTTTAAATACCTTCATCATTTATTAAGTTATAAAGCTTCAAAGATTACAGTTAGAAAGAGAAGTCCGATACGTAATGTGACGTCAAATTACACGATGACTATACAGCTGCCATAGAAAACAGCGTTTTCGCGAGAGGGACAGATATATTTGTTTAAAATAATTGTATCTCGTTAGTTTTTCGAGCAATTTAGATTCTAATTTCACAGTTAGTATTATATTTTCGAATACTTTAAGATGAACTGTTCAGATCATAAATACTTTTTTCATGCATATTCCCTATTAATGTTGCTTAACTTTATGCGACCCGTGCAGCTGTTATTCTGTTGCAAAAAACACAGAGTAAGAGAGTAAAATTGCGTAATACGGAAAATTGCGCTGAGTTTGTCCTTACCGAAAGGGTGACCATCTCAGCGTTTGCTAGGGTCAAAACAACCAGTGCTGGTTTTCAGATTTCTCCTCTTGTTTTTTCTTAAATGTAATCATTACTAAAGAATTCACTATTACAGAATACATTTCAGTATTATTTAGTTCCGAGTTTTACATACCTATTGTAATTATTCAGCATCGGTAATAGGGGATTTTTAAAACATGACTGGTATACCAGAAATATGATTAAATTGAAATTTTCTATCAGTTACATTTTGGGGAGTGTGCGACGGAATTGCATAACTTAATTCCGCCAAGCCCGTTCCACCATCGGACCACAAGACGTACGGCGATGTGCCACCGGTACATGGCGGACATCCCCCCTATACCCACAAAACGTTTTGGGAATACATTCATTGTGCGTACAGCTAAGGAGTGGAATTCCCTGCCTGAGTCTGTGTTTCCTGATAGCTACAACCTGGGAGTTTTTAAGTCAAGAGTGAATAGGTTACTTCTAAGCAAGCGTGCTCCACCTTAGACCGCATCATCGCTAAACATCAGGTGAGATAGCGGTCAAACGTACGCCTATCAAAATTAAAAAAAAAAAAAATGAGCGTTCATATTTAGTAGCTTTCTTCAGTATAGAAAAGAGAACATATTTGCATAACCTAGTACCTATTACTCATTGCGATGCACTTAATGCAGAAATATGCACTTAACTCACATTTTCTTACCACCTATTTTTTTAAGGCTTGTTTTGCACGGACGTACCACAACCATAATTCGTGGGTGGGTGCTAATTTGTACGAAAATGAAATGGTTAAATTCCCATGGACCACAGTTTGCTGTTATTATCGACCGCATGTGTGATACCAACAGCATCGTAGCCACGTCGCAACTAAACGCAACCACCAGCGACACCGTGAGCTAGTGGCCGGCCACATCGCAGACACATCCAAATGTAGGTACCACAATGCGAACACCAGAAGCCGCAACGAACCTATTTACCGGTAACCACAGCTTGGCCACCTTTTGCAGCGACGGTGTGGTGTGGTTGTGATACGTGTGAAACCAGTCAAAAAGCAGTCCTGGAAACTTGTATTTCCTGTGCACAAAAAAGTCGAATACAAGAACCTTTTCGTAGTTTAAATTGACGTAAAACTACCACTTTCCGAGACGATTGCAATAAAAAAAAAAGTTTTACGAAATAATTGGCAGCCAATTTGTTGTCGAACAGTCTCACATTATTTTATTTTTGCACTATTCACACAAAAATTCTATAATTGTGATAAACATCCTTTACGGTGATTTATTTTAAATTTGCCTTAAAATTGTTCTTAAATGAATTAAGTAGGTTTTAATTAATATTTTTACGAATCTCCACGCAAACACATTATTTTTTGACACTGACACTGCTGTCACATTTTTTTTTAAAGTGCGTGCGTTTTTTTTTTAATCTCAGGTAATTCATAACAGAGTTGGACTACTAGTTACAACCTCATTTTGAAAAACTTTTTTTTAAATCATATTATTTTTTTAATATTCAGCGTGACCATGCCACCTTCATAGGTAAATTCTACATGGTTGATTATCTGAGTTTTATGCCTTTTACAATTTACATATTTTTATCTATTCAAAGTTAGAGTAAACAGGGTCCGTCTGGATAAGCTCTCTCCTTCGTAGACTTTGTCTCTGTCATCTCGGACCTGGAGGGCTACTCTCTAAGCCCGAAGTCCGTAGTACATAACTCCATATCACCTTACCTCCACATCTAACTACTATAAGTAATTGTTAAACAGTGTCTAGTTAAAACGCATGTTTTATTTTTGTATGTAGTTAAGTGTCAACAATTGTTGGCGTAGGTATTTGTAGAGGCCTCAGAGAGAGGCGCTTTTTGGGGGCCAAGTCACCCGCGTCCGTAGGAGCATACCCTTCAGCGAATTTCTACACGTGGTCCCCGGGTGGTGCTAAACAGGTGACACTAACCGCCTCCGTGGTCTAGTGGTTATACCACCTGATTCAGACCCAGAGGTCCCGGGTTCGATTCCCAGCGGAGGCAAATTTCTTGCTCGGTTTCGTTGGTGGTAGGACTTGTTCTAAGTCCGCCTGGCAAGCTACCCCCATCATGTCTAAGTCTGTCGCCATAACAACGATGTTAACAGCATTGTTGTGTTCCGGCAGTTAGAGGTATGATAGCCAGTTCCTCTGTGTAAGAGGATTCTGGGTGAAACTCGCTTCCATCTTCGGCCTAATCATCACTTTGCATCAGGTGAGATTTGGGCCAAGAGTTTCCCCGTTTTGTGTAAAAAAAAATATGTCAGTATAGTAGACGGGGCCCGTTAAGGCCACAATGCCTGCCAGGGTTGCAGAATTTGATCGGATGAATCACCGAGACCCTAGAATGCAAAAAAGATGGGTTTTAGTCTGTAAGAGTCTGACACTCCCTTCCGCTGTGCCTTGTGTTGTATCAAATAAATTCTTTTTCTTTCTATCTTTCTTTCTTCCGCTCCCCCCATTGCAGAAGGAGTCATTTGATGATTAAATATAGTTAAAAAAAAGGTATTTATAGATCAGACACTAACACGGGCAACAAAAAAACAAAGCGTCCTTTTCCTATAATTGTGTTATCATTCTGAGTCAACAATAGCAAAGTTAGATAATTCTATTTGTAATACTTGTCTGAAGTGTCCATATCAGGAGACTGAAGTGGTTGATAAGATACGAATGATATGGAAAAGGGTTGCTTGAATCATCGTATGCAGGTGCAAGTCCACGTCATTACTTACCATTTCTATGCTGCGACCCTTTATAACCGACTTCCCAAAAAGGAGGAGGTTATCAATTCGGTTGTAAGTTTTTTTGTTATTTTTTTTCATATTTGTTACCTCATAACTCCGACAATTATGAACTGATTTTAAAAATTCTTGTTTTGTCTGAAAGGATATACTTGCAGATTGGTCCCATTTAAATTTTATGAAAATCGGTTTCGAACTTTGGATTTGAAATCGAAATAGCTGGAATTCGTCTACTTAGATGATAGTTTTATGTCATTCAAGTAATCGAAATTGCGTATTTTGCTTTCTGCGATTTTGCAGTGGTGTTGTTAGGTGTGGGGTACTACTAAAAATTGAAAAATAAAAAACTTTTTACAAAAAAAATACAACCGACTACCAAAAAAAAAAAAAAAAACACTACAAAGTAAAAAATAACTTTAATTTCGGAAGTCGGTGTCAAAATACGAAGAAACTAACAAAAACACCTTTTTTTGTAAAAAGTTTTTTTTTTTCATCGTTATAATAGGGCATTATCATCCCACCAGCCCCGTTCTACCATCCGACATCCAGCCGCACTGCAACTTGCCATCCCTACCTTGTGCAAAACAAAGGAGTGGAACTCTTTGCCTGCGTTTGTGTTTCCGAATGCCTACAACCCTAATCTTTTCAAAGTTAGAGTGAACAGGCTACTTCTGGGTAAGCTAGCTCTATCGTAGACTTTGTCTCTGTCATCTCTGACCTAGAATACAATCAAGAGCAAACCCATATCAAGTAAGAAAAAAAGCTTGTCCACTGAAAAAACTAATTAGTTCGTCAGTTTAGTCCGTCAGTTAGATTAAAACAAAGATTTGACTCGTTTTTTGACTCGTTACATAAACCCACAGACATATAAATAGTAGCAGACCAAACATTAATACGTAGATATTTTTTTTTATATGGTATGATTCTTTATCCTTTTTTTTCTAAGTGACAATTCATAAGCATGTCTCGTTCTGTCACGTGTTGTCACACTGACTCATACATAGACAAAATTTGACGCGTAGCTTGTCTGCCATATTGATAAGCAACAAATGTTTTTCAATCGCGTTTAAAATTGATAAAATATTACTTGTTTGGGACATAAAACACACGAGGACGGTAAAATAATATGGTGAAGTGCTGTGCGTATCGCTGTGACAGTGCTAGCTACCACAAAACACCTGGATTGACCTTTCATCGGTAAGTTTTGGGAAATCTTAGTGCTTTCTTTACTAAATTCAAATGTTTCCATACTGTTTATTCGTATTTTACATACAGTTTTTAACAAAGATGCGATTTGTCTGTACCGTCAGCCTACAACTAAAGAAATAAACCATAACAAGGACAAAATAGTCAGAAAGTGGCATCAAGTGACAGCTCAAGTACTGTTCAATTAGTCAGGGACGAATTAGGCAACAAAGACGAAACTTTTAGTAAATTGCATTTGTTGTATGTATTTATGTAAAATATTTATTTCCATTGAATTATCAAATAAAGCCTCAGTTTAATGTATGATGTTTTATTCTTTTTTGGTGATACAATTCCAAAATACCTGTAGTAGTTTCAGTGTATGTACACATGTCATGCTAATATTAAAAATAAATTATAAAATCAATATTATGTTACCCAGTGTCTGTGTTATGAGAACATGAACATAGGCATATGTATAAATACAGTATAGGCTACTCACATAACGATGAATTTTCATTCAGCAGGCAATAATTGAGCATACTAATATTTTTCCAGGTTTCGCAAGGATGAAAGTTTACGGAATGCCTGGATTAAAAACCTGAAACTCCAGGATTGGCAACCAAGACCTTCAAGTGTACTTTGTTCAAAGCATTTTGAGAATCACTTGATCGATCCCAGCGCTTTTCGAACAACATTACGTCCCAGAGCAATTCCTACACTGTTTACCGAATTTACTCCATATGTAAGCATTATGAGAGTGTAAGATAGAAGAGTGTCCCTGGAGTTTCTTGCACGTTCTTCTCCATAGAGATCTACGCTTTGGAACGTGCAAATAGCTTCAACTTTTTGGACAGACCGACCTTGACAATTAAAAAGTGCCTGTAAATGGTTTATTTGAAATAAATGCTTGAATTTTGAATTACATACATTACTTTTATTTAAAAAAATCCTGATTTATTCCTAAACTAGCTTCCAGGCATACTAATACCTTGACTCTCGGTTCTACAAAACATGGCATGCGGGTTAATGACTGCAGTGCCAGTTTTTCTAGCTGATACTGACGTCCGTCAATGGTTTGTAAACACCGTCAAAAGATAAAGAGTGGACTGCTGCCCATCGTCCTCTTAAAATATTCCCTTAGTCGCCTTTAACAATAACCACGGGAATAGAGGGTGGTTCTATTCGTTAAGACTATTGATGAGTAATCTATATTTCATGTACCCAGAGAATATAGATTTTCAGGGATTTTCAGAATATCGTTAGATAACACTGGCAACCGGTCCTAATTCGGCCCTGTAATGATATCATTCCCTAGGTGTGCGTAATGGCTACGCAAATTTTAGCGAATGTTTGGTCTGCTACTATTTATATGTCTGTGCATAAACCAAAATTATTAAAAAATACGCTAAAATGATGGCTAATGATAAGCTGGCGAATGCACCCGGTTTGCTGTCCGAATGAAAATGCAGTGACTCTGTGGCGCACTAAGTGCGACAGAATAGGCTAGATTCCATCATCCACAAATTGCAAAACTATTTAGTCCGTCAGAGTGTTGCAAAATAATGGACTCAAATTTTTTGTTTCTGTAAATCAATGCATATTTAATTAACCTTTGTCAATATGCATTGATTTACAGAAACAAAAAATCGACGAGTCCCCACTCCCGAGTTTCGATGCGTTTTATCTTTATAAAACGCATCAAAACTCGGGAGCGGGGGCTCGTGACGTCACGACCCGTTAAAAATTTTGCCTGGGCGAGACGTTTTGAGAATTTTAAAAGCGTCGTAACTTCCCCAATTTTGGTTCCCGTAACAAAAGAAAAAATACGGGTTAAATATTTCTTGATAATCTAACTGACGGACTTTAGATTTTTTCAGGACACAAGCCTTTTGGACAGCTGGATCTGCAAACCGTGTTCGATGGCAATTATTGCATCGAACATCTGCACTTCCTTGCTTCGCTCCTCATTATACCCTCGGTCCGCTCCACTGCATCACTCCGCGTTAGTGGAAAGAAAGAGCAGCACCTACACATACGAACTAACGGTATCCGTGATATTTCAGCTGATCTGATCATAAACATCTTCGGTGTTGTGCATGCTACAGGATGCCGTCTGAATTTTATTCGTCATTGTTCGTATAGACAACAATGACTTTTTAAAAATGTTTATCGTACTGCTAATCTGTTAATAAAAGCCTGGGTGACACCATAGGCAATCTCAGAGCAATTTTAAAAATGGCGGATAATGCTGCTTAAATAGACAATCTTTCATAAAATTATAGTGATCATCATGTTTTATTCTCAGTTGTTATTTTGTAACTACAAGAAAACCCTCGGAAATACTGATAATGCAATTGGAGAAATAATACATTGTCACCCTAGGTTTGAAAGCAACTTATTTAGTCCCGAGACGGCGTTTCGCGTCTGAGCGTAGCGATTCATCCGAGTTGCACACTGTGCTTATAATCTATACTAATATTATAAAGCAGAAGAGTTTGTTTGTTTGGTTGAACGCGCTAATCTCGGGAACTACTGGTCCGATTTGAAAAAATATTTCAGTGTTAGATAGCTCATTAACCGAGGAAGGCTATAGGCTATATATCATCGCGCTAAGACAAATAGGAGCGGAGTAGTAATGGAAAATATGACGCAGACGACGTTGCGCGGGTCGGCTAGTTACGAATACAAGGAAAGTAAAAAATAAACACTACAAAGTAAAAAATAACTTTAATTACTGAAGTCAGTGTGTTTGTTAGTTTCTTCGTATTTTGACACCGACTTCCGAAAGTAACGTATTTTTTTACTTTGTAGTGTTTCTTTTTTTTTGAAGTCGGTTGTATTTTTTCGTAAAAAGTTTTTTATTTTTCACTTTTTAGTGGTACCCCACACCTAACAACAGCACTGCAAAATCGCAGAAAAGCAAAATACGCAATATCGATTACTTGGATGACATAAAACCATCATCCAAGTAGACGAATTCCAGCTATTTCGATTTAAAATCCAAAGTTCTTAACCGATTTTGATAACATTTAAATGGGACCAATCTGCAAGTTAGTATATCCTTTCAGATAAAACAATATTTTTTCAAATCGGTTCATAATTGTCGGAGTTATGAGGTAAACATAAAAAAAAAAAAAAAAAAATACAACCGAATTGGGAACCTCCTCCTTTTTGGAAAGGCGGTTAAAAAACAATACTAATTAGAATCTGATGAAGTCATCGTTCCAAATCTCTGCTATACGAAAGTAAGAACAAAGCTCGAAAAAACAAATAAAGATCGGGTTGCCGCTTTTCCGACAATTTTTTTTTTTTTTTAGACCGGCCAGCTATTGAGCCATAACGTTTTCATAATTGTTTTTTTTATGATTTCGAAAGTAATACTTTCAACCTGCTTCTCTGGCAAATTTAGGCCTACTTTCCGAGCATGAGTAATGAAAAATATAATAATTCATATTTACCTAAGGCCATGAAAGTCCAGTGGCAAGTACAACACGACATACTCTGAAGGTTTGAAAGAAATATGATAGGTAGGCGCCAGCTAAACGTGCAATATAGTACGTTGACCTTTCCTTAATATCCCTTCGTAGATACTCGAATAATAAATTATGAACCGATTTTCATTACTAGAAAACGTAAAGGATAACAAAAGTAGTCGATTAAGGTTAGTTTTACGTCACTATTTCTGTTTAAGATATTAAGAAAGTCAATAAATGTATGTGGGGATCGTTATTGCACGGGTATCTGACGTCTACATGAGTAATACCACAATGCCTGCAATTCGTTGTAATATAATATATATATACATATACAGGGTGTCCCAGAACTCAATGTCAATCCGGAATCGGGTGATAGGACAAATCATAATAGCTAACAGAAAAATAAAAATTAAAAATCTTAGTCATGTATTTTTTTAAATTACGGTAATTTCCTTTTTTAACATTTTAACGATTTATGTACCCAAAATTTACACTACATTAGAAAAATGTAAATCTTTCTGCCTTTTTGTAAGGGATTATAATTAAAACTTATTATAATTTTAAAAGAAAATTAAATTCTTAAATTCATATAATGGTCTAACAAAACACTGGCTAAGCTTATTTGTATTATATTATACTTGCTGTCCCCCCACTGCTTCGCTCCCGTCAACTGCAACATTTAATTATTTATTTATTTAAACTTTATGCAGAATAGTAGAACATGGGCGGACTTAATGCAACAATGCATTCTCTACCAGTCAGTACCGTACTGTCTTGGCCAGCCAGTTATTCTTATTTATTCTTTCTTAACAACCTTTTCCTGACAAAAACAAAATAGAATTAGCGAAATCTGCCCAGAAGTTCAAGTGTGATGGGATGACCATGGGAAATAGGGATTCATTTTTATAGATATCTTAATATATATAAATCACGTGTCACGTTGTTTGACCGCGATGGACTCCTAAACTACTTAACACTGATTTTAATAAAATTTGCACACCGTGTGCAGTTTGATCCAACTTGAAAGATAGGGTAGCTAACATCTCAATTTTTTGTTGCAATATTATTTAGGAGCGCAAAATGTGACGCAGACGAAGTTGCGCGGGTCATCTTGTAGATTATAAGTATGTTGTAAAACGTACAACGTACAAAGTACAGTGTAAAACAAAACTTACGGTCTTTGCGATACAGCCCGCTGAAAGAAAGATGGACGGACGAACGGATTCCGCTGGTTACCGCTTGGTTACAGCACCCTAAAAACTGCCGTATTGGCGATTTTGGCAGATCTCTAAATTTTCTGGAATTTATCTTATAAAAGGAATTAAATAGCTGACTAATGAAAATTTTATTTTTTCATTTAGGATAGATATAAAGGGGGCTTTTATATTGCAAAAACTTTAATCGCCCCTTGCCTTTCCATGCAATTGCACAGACAACACTGTTAGCTTAGCGGTAGTTGTAAGTAGTCTTTCGATTTTTTACATCAACACCTACGGTTTATTTCTCTCATAAAGTTACAATGTGTCAGTAGATAATTTATTTAGGGTATTATTAAATTGAGTCTTTCGATTGGTAAATAAAATAACATGTGATTGTAAGAAATGAAAATTCAATTAAATTAAAAATGAAAAAGCGGACATACAAGACACGTGTTTTTTTCGGTTTATGGTACGGAAACCTTTTTTTTTTTAGGGATGGGAGAGCATAAAATGACTTCTCCCGCTCTGGGCGGAGCGAGAGGGAGTGTCAGACTTCTACTGACTAAAACCCATCCATGTTCCTTCAGTGCCCTTTGTGTTCCGGAGCCGCGGTATCTCTTTCGAATAGTCGCGCAACTGCGGTAGGCGTCGGCCCTTTCGGGCCCCTCCCAATGCTGACTCTCTTTGAGGCGCGCGTGGAACACAATCGCGCCGTCGACACGGCCTGTCGTCATAAGACGGACGGACGGCGAGCTGCCCATAGCTCACCGTCCACAGGCCCGTGCCTACGGTGGCCAGAGGTCACCTGGCTTCCGACGCCCGCGGCGTCTACCACGGCGGCCGGGACGAGAGGTTCTCTCCCTCTCACACTTCGCCATCTCCTTCGCTAGCATGACTGCTTCGCAGAAAGAGGTGACGACGTCCCATTCCGTCTCGCTCCGGACCATGGCTTGGACCAGGGCCGGACGCGAGAGGTCGCTGCCAATATGGTACGGAACCCTTCGTGTGAGAATCCGACTCGCGCTTGGCCGGTCTCTAATTGTTGGAAAATGACGTAGGTATACAATAATTATATTTTTACACTGCTACAAAATGCATACACGGGACTAACCGGTGATATAATAAAAACGCATTACGAAATGATAAACCGATTAGTTCTAACCCCAACGACAGCTATAAAGTATTCTGTAGTATTATTAGTTAATTAAAAAAAAATATGGAGCGCCTAGGAATAACCCCAATTCCTAGGCGCTCCATAATTTTATTCTCAGCGGCTTTAAATTAAAAAGGCAATATAATAATAACATATTAATTAATCTTTCCCATGAGCTCCAAAAATTTTAACCAGTAGTTCCTGAGTTATAGTAGTCAAACAAACAAACTCTTCAGCTAAATAATCTGAGATATAATAAACCTCGCGTGTGTTCGTTATCGAACTCCTCCGAAATGGCTTGTCCGATTTTTATATTTTTTTTTGTGTATATTTGGTAGGTCTGTGAATATTATAGACGTAGGCTATTTTTATTTCTATGGCAAAACCAATGACATATTATTATATTATAGACACGTCATAAACCAACATCGCGGCGCTTAAAAACGGCGAAAATACTAGATAGCTACTAATACGCATGAAGAAAGGGAAAGAAAATAATATGTCACCGTACGGCGGGATGCCTGTTGCTAGAGGGAGATAAATATACATCTTCAGTAACGTAAGTAATATTCAAATTGACATCAAAACAAATGTAGTGTCGCGCGACAGGTTGGTGCGTAACTAAGCGCGATGTCGCCAATTGGCTTCATTTCATGTTGTCACTTTAGAGTGCGGACACGTATGTATAGTTTTATATATTATTGGGCAAAACAACGTTTTTCGGGTCAGCTAGTATTAAGTAAAGATGAAAACTTTAATAGCAGGTTGGAAGACAGATACCTACTAATCCAGATCAAATCTGTAGAAAATTTACAAGTAAAAGGCGAGAATCAAAACCTTACTATAATTATGCATTTGCTAAATATACAGGACTACCTATGTTATTAACAACATAATCAACATTTTTTGTTCTGTGACTCTTAAGAAATCATCATATTGTAGTTCATCAGGTTTTCATAAAAAAATTAAAAAAATGAAATTGAACGCTGTACATGTTACGAAGTCTATGCGAAGCAAAAGAATTTTATTACTAACTCAAATTATTACTACGAGGACAGAGCATAGGTAAGTACAGCAAAATACAGAGTTGGAATGTGTTAGATAGGACGAACGAATCTTGAAGGTTTGTTTTTGGTAAATGTTTTGTAAAAAGTAATAGAACAAAAGTTGTTGTTTATGATGATAGTAATACATTCCTGCAAGATTGACGGTGTTTTACTAATAACCCAGTATAGATACGGAACACGAAGGAATGTAAAAGAGTAGATTGTCACGTGGTTTTATTAAAACGTGACCATGAATGCTAATTGTGCTAAAAATAAAGACAATAGATCTTGAAAACGTTACGATCGTGAATAAAATGTTGAGTGTGATTTTGCAAATTAATTGATAATAATATTTTTAATCACTCAACGAGAAAAAAACTTTTTACAAAAAAATACAACCGACTTCCAAAGAAAAACACGCAAAGTAAAAAATAACTTTAATTTCGGAAGTCGGTGTTTTTGTTACTTTCTTCGTATTTTGACACCGACTTCCGAAATTAAAGTTATTTTTTACTTTGCAGTGTTTTTTTTTGGAAGTCGGTTGTATTTTTTTGTAAAAAGTTTTTTATTTTTCACTTTTTAGTGGTGCCCCACACCTAACAACACCACTGCAAAATCGCAGAAAAGCAAAATACGCAATTTCGATTATCAAAGAGTCATCTAAATAGTCAAATTCCAGGTGTTTCGATTTAAAATCCAAAGTTCGTAACCGATTTTGATATGATTTAAATGGGACCAATCTGCAAGTATATCCTTTCAGATAAAACAAGAATTTTTCAAATCGGTTCATAATTGTCGGAGTTATGAGGTAACAAACATAAAAAAAAAAAAAAACATACAACCGAATTGATAACCTCCTCCTTTTTGGGAAGTCGGTTAAAAATGCCACCAGTCTCTTGGGCTAACTTCAGCCTGGGCCAATCGACAGCCATGCGGACCAATTTTTTGACGCCATATTTTATTTATTATTTTAGGTGGAGTTTTATTTGCATTTTACAGTGTATTTGGATTAGTATTTTCTTAATATATAAAAAACCACGTGTCACGTTGTTTGTCCGCGATGGACTCTTAAACCACTTAACCAATTTAAATCAATTTTACATCTCAATTTATAGTTGCAATATTATTTAGGAGCGGAGCAATAATGGAAAACGTGACGCGGACGAAGTTGCGCGGGTTAGCTAGTAAATATTATAAAATGTAATGAAAAACAATTTTATAATTTTTATAAAATGGATGCGAGACGCACATGACCGATTGTTGTGGCGACACTTAGGGGAGGTTTGTGTCCAACGGTGGATGTTTTTCGGCTGATGTGATACTGATGAAATAAAATAACAGAAAAAAAATTATATTATAATAATATATTAATTTAGAAAGAAACGCTTTATCAAAGATGAATATTAAGCTTATTTTTCTCTTAAAAAAAACCTTATCTTCCAGTCTCTCCCAATTACTTCACCTTTTCATTACTTAATTTAATTTCCCATCATTTTGTGTAGTTTTTTTTGTACCATAATTCACTCAATTGATCAATCTGTCCTAGTCACAAACTTATTAAAATTTTGAATTCCTTGAATCGGTGCCACGAGCGATCTGTCCTATTGAGTCAATAGTATTGACCTCATTTTTCTGTGATGCGTGGTCAATCACGAGTCGAATGAAAGAATTCCTCCTCCATGCATCGAAAAGCACGTCCTATTTGTTTAGATTTCTTATGACCAGACGCTAGCACATCAAGCTACTGTACTGTCAAATTTCTTCAATAGATTTCAACTTTATTATTAATGGGTTCAGGTTCAAGGTTGAGTGGCAATAGTTTCGGATAGATTGAGGTGCTGGTAACTGTACGTCGTATAGCTTTGAGTTTATCTTTGTGCACAATATCGATATACGAGAAGCCCATTATGAACAAGTTATAGAAATAATGGCTATTCGTATTATGTATAGGAGTAGCTTGTGGCTAAATAATGTCACCCGCACGGTTTGATCTTCAAGGTTAAGCAACGCTTGCCAAGGTTGGTCTGTGGATGGACATATTGAGTTTCCACCGTGCCTCGGAAAGCACGTTAAGCCGTTGATCCTAGCTGTCATTTGTAGATCTAAATCTAAAATCTGACTCCAGTCTTGCCAAAAAATAACGTGTTACTCAGTGCATGGGTTCTGGAGGTCCGGTAGGCAGCCGCTCCACGTAAAATACTGGTATGCAGCTGAATCCAGTTTGGCTGGAAGCCGACCCGAATGTAGTTGGGAAAAGGCTCGGCAGATAATGATGATTTCATTATTTGTAGTTATAACGTCAAAAGAAATACACAGTCTGTGAAAATTTTAACTGTCTATCTACCTTTTACGGTTCAAAAGATAGGTAGAGCCCGCTGACAAGCAGATAGACAGACGGACAGTTCAAACAGTTCTAACAAAACACTAATACCCAGAATTTTGAAACTCAATTTATATTCAAAGTCGAATTTCATTTGATTTAAAATGCATTGCATCACGTTTCACTCGTAATTAGGTTATTGTCAAATTACATGCCGTTGCGAAAAACGTGAATCCTAATTGTATTTGTGTAATTTAATGGCCGAATCATTAGTGAATAAGATTCTATGGTTGTCACAAATACGCATGCTATCAATTTTGTTGAATGGCAATTTTTAGTGACCTTTTGTCATTCTTTCCACTTGTCTTTGTCCAACTGCTCGTTTGGAGGGTATGCGGAAAAGCCGGTTGATTCTGTTGACATCTCACCGTGATAATTTAGAGTGAACGAAAAGTGAGCTGTCATTCTTATCTTGTTTGTATGGTTTGACAGCTCACTTGTCATTCACTTCGCCTAAGTGTTCACTTTGACATGTTAACCAAATCGCACTGCAGAGGGTAAGAATAAAATTTCCATCCGTTGGGAGGGGGTGGAGGGGGGAGGTGGGGGGAAGGGGTGCCCTCTGCGCCACCCCCACCCTCCGGAGCCCCATGGTTATGGAGATATCCATGGTTAAAGTTTTGAGGTTAGAATAGCATATGAATTAGAAAAAGAGGTAAAATTGAGTATCGTTTAGCAGGAGGAGGGAAGGGGAGCTGCCCCCTGTGCCCTAGTACCACTCCCAGGTAAAGGCGACAAACCGTTCTTGAGAAAAACTAATTTTAGTAACCTAACCTCAAAACGTTTTATATTCGCTCAACATTGCACAGTCAAGGGAGGCCCGCTGCGCGGGGCTCCTACTTCTGAGTAGGTTATAAAAAAATAACCACGAAGGGAATGGCGGGGTCTAATCGCTCGCTTCGCTCGCTCACTCGACCCCGCCATTCCCTTCTAACCTAACCTGTCCGAGTCGGGGTGTCCACAAGTCCAGAGCTTGCTTCGCTCCCTCTTGCATCCAATGGCACTTCACTTGGTTCACATTTATTCACTTACTTACTTTTTTTTTACTTTTTAGTTTCACTTTAAGTATGTGAATATATAAAAATATTATATTTATGAAAAAAAAACAAGACATAAAATTGAACAAAAAACACTTCTAACGTTAACGGAACATGAAATGTCAACTTCGTAGACGAAGTTGACATTTGACGAACCTAAAAATTTGCAAATGGCGTACTATTTTTCAATTTTTATTGAAACTTTAATGAATTTTATCTCGTAAATCGTGATTCTCCGCATCTTGAAACTTTGTAAAAAGCTTTCTATTTGTGAGTACTATCTACAAAAAAATTACCAACTTCCACAGCAGCGGGCTATAAAGGAAATTCGAGCCTCTACTAAACCAATGTTGATATTTGGGCGATGTATGAATATCAAATCGCAAGTTAAACTCGGCTTGCGCAATTAAGGATTTTAGTTCGCCGCCAGGTGGATAGATGGCGTCGCGATTCTTTTTGTTGCGATGCAGATTTGTGTCGTTGGTTTTTATTGTAAAAAACTTGTTATTATTTCAACCTCTTTCAGTTTGTAATTTTTGAATTGGTTCAGTACTGTGTTACGCACAAACATAATTTAGGTAAGTTAATACATGTACCGTTGCCAGTCATCATTTGAGTGGCGCTGATGAAAGCTAAAATGCGTCCCCCGTCATTATATAATGCCACTTGCGAAAACTAAATAAAAAATAAATAAATATATCTAAGTACCCGTCGCCTTCGCCGGAATTCTCATACATGCACTTTCCCTATTGTATAATGTGCTCTTTTCTCTTTCCACTCCTCTTTACCTAAAGAAACGATTTCAGTTTCTTTGCGACTCTCACACGAAATTACTTAGGTTATCGGATAACTTGAGACTGAAAATGCCAATGCATTCCACTACATTCTTAGACAAATCTTTTACGGTCCAAGCTGACCGTTTATGGAATGCATTGCCAGTGTCAATTAAGCGCGCGCAATCGCTGCCTGTATTTAAAAGACTTGTCAAGGAGCACTACTTGTTATTGTGATTACTTTTCGATGTTATTTGTTTTTTAAATTTGTCACATATTTTCCTATTAATACTAAATATGTCTCTCTGTTTTTTTTCTGTACATTTAATATGTATATATTTATGTATCAATTTTGGTAAATTGTATTATCTACTTTTTGTCAGTGCAATAAATAGCTTAACTGTAGGTATTTTTTTTAATTTAAGCTGTGTTTGCTCTTGACTCTAGTCTTGGTAAGAGGTGACAAAGACAAAGTCTACGATGGAGCGAGCTTATCCAGAAGGAGCCTGTTCACTCTAACTTTGAAGAGATTAGGGTTGTAAGCGCGACCAGGGGTGTATTTGCACCAAGTGCAACCCCAATTAGTGTCCAGGCTTTTTCTATCCATTCCAGGTTGCCTAGAAGAGATCGCGGAATGCGATAAGACCGCCAATTGTATGTTTTGTAAGTTTAAGGTGTTCGTTATGTATTTTTTATTTGGTGAAACAAAAACTTATAAATAAATAAAGTGAAAGCTAAAATGCGTCTCCCGTCATGTATTTATAATAATCTAGTTAACTTTACAAAGTATGCTTCCCGTGGAAATCGAAACCACGACCAAATTTCAATACAATCGGTCCAATAGATCTGGAGAAAACTGGCTGTGACAGACGGAGACATTCGAGTGTTCTTATAAAAGTTCCGAATTTCCACAGCAAGTCTTTCGAGAGACAGTTTTTAACCGATGGTCTATGACTACTGCTGAAAATGGATCGAAATAGCCGATCTTATGTCTTGGTTTTTTGCTGCTCAGCTACTTGAAAGTATAGCGTGATGATAATAAACATTGCTAAGGTTAGACATCTGCAATATCTTAAAACCATTCCTCACTGAACTGTTCAAAAAAAGGTGAAAGATATTGAATTTTAGGTATGTAAAAACACATTTTATTATATTTTTGACAATACAGAAAATACAGTTCAAAAGATTAAATAAATACAAAAATAAAAACTGTTGGTGAGGATTGAACCATGTGCACATTTGTCGTTCTAACTAAACAGATTTTTTTTAATATTGCTCATCCTTCAAAGCAGATAGCGGAAAAAAATATAGCTTTAAACCTTCTCCAGACAATAAAACAAGAATTAGCGAAATAGGTCCAGCCGTTTACGCGTGATGCGATGAACAAGGAAAATAGGGGATTAATTTTATATACACCGTGTTTCGGACGATGTACAGAACATAGTAATAAGCATTTTTCATTAAGATCATTAATCAATTCTTTTTTTTTTTTGGTTAATTTTCATACAAACTATTAAATGAAATTACAAATATCTTTGTAACGAAGTATTTTTAAGTACTACTTCCTTTGTTGGATTAGATTTGTTAAAGCTTTAGAAGCGTTTGCAAAAGTTTATGGATAACTTGAACAACACATTGTATGTACAGGGTGTAAGGGACAGTCTTCCACAAATTAACAGGGTGCAATCAGCTCATTATTTTGAATTATATTCCAGTGGAAATTTTCTCAGAATTTTTTTAATTTTCGTTTTTTCAGTTTTTATTGCATGTAAAATTACATTATCTGTATGCAGAACTCCATTAATGTTAATAACACAGCTAAAATGAAAAAAAAAAAAAAAATGAACGACGCATGAAATCAGCTGTTAAACATGTGGTGCGAGCGCGGCTGTCCTTTCGAAAGCTCGCTGCGCTGCCGTTTGCTGCGTGCGTTTTGCAGAGGTAGCGATACATTGCGTGTGAGGTTATTAAACAAATCAGTTTTATTGGATTCCCATAAAGTTCCTGAAATAATTTTCATGTACCGGTCAACTTAGTACGATATACTGAAATCACCCTATCAGTTTGTGGAGGGTTGTCCCTTACACCCTGTATAGATCGATTTTGTAAAAAAAATATATATATAAATTAGTATGTACACTCTATGATTTTCACTGTCCAACGCTAAGCCTTTTCTCCTTTCTGCCATTCATATTTTTCACTTTAGTAGATGTTAATACTTCTTCGATCTTCTTAGGATGAACTTTTATATAGTTGTTATAGTAAAACATGCTGAACATATAAAACAGTAAACTTGTGTTGACGATACAGAAAACGTGGACATGTTTAGGGTAGTTGCAATTGTGGAATAAGGCGTTTGTGTTGTGAGTGAGCACGATTAGAAACTGCGTCTGAAATAAAAAGAAGATTAGTGTCATTAATAGCCCCTAAAGTATAAATAAATAATATTGGACGGCACGGTTGGCGCAGTGGTTGAGCGATCAACTGCTGCTTCGCGTGTCGTGGGTTCGATCCCCACACGGAACAAATATTTGTATGGCCTACAGATAGTTGTTCCGGATCTGGCTGTTTGCATATGTGGCTTTGTATGTTTTTAAACGCACCCACGATACAGGAGAAATTCCTAGTGTGGGGGAACATTAAAAAAAAAATACCTAAAGCATACAGTTTCTGACATTGCTAAAAAATTGGCCTTGTGCGAGTTAGGGCCTCTTTCACCACCCTTGAGTAAAGTATCGAGTAGACTAATCGCCACTTAAAGTCACTCGTAACTGCACATATCAATTTCACGACGTTCGAGTAGCACTAATCAATGATTAAACTGACCAGTAACTTACTTGCCACGTCGTCTGCCAATTAGAGTGTTTACTTGACGGTTAACAAATTTTCACTATACATTTTTGGAAATATCTCAAAAACCATAAGTCCTATCAACTCAATTCTTTTTGTAAAAGTGGTTTTGGGTCAAGACCTTTATTTTAAAACTAATTTCAAAACCCTATCTATCACTTATAACAAAAAATCACATTTTCAATCTACGTAATTATTCACAATACAAAAACCTTACATCTAAATTCGCATTTAAACTAGAATCTAACTTAACCTATGATGCGAAAATATCCTTATAACACTAATTAGAGAATGCTAAACCTAATCTAATCTGATTCAATTATAATTCTAATTAGTTTTCCTTACAATTTCCTTGTTTGATACGTCGCGTCCACCATTACTTGCGCCTATGGACGCGGACGGGGTCTTATCGCCGACACTAACATAGTTTGGTATTTCTGTACAAGTGAAAAGTTTGCACTTCTATCTCTTTTAACTTTATCCATGATAATTTATAAAAAAAAAAATCCACACGCAATAATTTCCTAACCAAAAACACAACAAACAATACACAAAATGAAATGACAAATGACAGCTAACCTGCCAATGACGTTTGACGAGTAACGTTGACGTAATATTGAACGAATGCAACGTATGATTTGTTAAGTCATTCACTTAACCGGTAAGTTGTTACTCGAAGCTTTATTTTCGCTTGTGAAATTGACAGAAGATACTCGTAAGTTTTACTTGCCGATTAACTTTAATTGGGAAGTAACTAATCAACGCTTTACTTGGAGATGGTGAAAGAGGCCCTAAGACTCTCAAATGAAGGGTCTCGTACTATAAACTTTTTTTGAAAGGGAGCCTTTTGTTCAATTTATTTTTATTATAATTATTTGTTACTAGCTGTCCCCCGCCGCTTCGCTCCCGTCAACTGGCTACCATGCAACTTTCTTATTTTTTCTTTAGTAAAAACCTTCTCCGGACAATAACACACACAACAAAAAATGAATTAGCGAAATCAGTTCAGCTGTTCTCGAAATTTGCGCTTAGCAACACATTCAGCGATTCTCATATCGATTCATTATAGATTATAGCGGCTATAGAAATACTAGCTCTGTAAAAATTTCAACTGTCTGCCTATTATGGTTCTTGAGATACAGCCCACTGACAGACAGACAGACGCAACCACTTGCAAGTGTTGCAACTTCTAATATCAAACTGCCAGCACCAAACACCACTATTTTAAACTGAGGCAATGTGTCTTACATAAAACCATTATTTTGTAGGAGACACCGTACATTATTTGTCACAGTTTGATACAAAGATGAGGAAAAAATAAAGTTATTGTTTTCAAAGCTACCGCATGACGCAGGCATCACAAATCCGGGATAAAAAATAGACTACGACGATAGGGTTCCGTACCAAAATGGTAAAATGGGACCCCTATGGTGTGACTATAATAAGTCTGTCCATATGTTACAGCTAGATATATATCTCAAGAACTAAGAGTGCTATCAACATGAAATTCGGAATAGGTTTAGGCATTTTCTCAACTATTTTTTAAATAAGAAAGAAATAAATTAATAAAATGTAATTTTTTGTGCAACAGCAACTGAAACTGTTCTTAAAAAATCGATGTGCTACTAGGAAAAGTGAGATATCATATGAAAGAACGCTATTTGCACATTCCCAAACATTTTTTTTTCTTTTGACATCTGTAAAAAATTTGACAATTCCTTCCCCCTCCCTTATCTTCGAAGTATGCTGATTGTTTAGTTTAATTTCAGATTTGTCTCTGTACAAATCTGAAATTATTATATGTGATAGAAGTTTATGTATAGATAACAAAAAAAATAAAACGATGTCTCTAGATAGCACACTCTTTCAAAATTATCAGTTGAGAAAACAAAAATTACATTAGTTCCACTAGCGAGCAAGAGATGGCACTGATCTTAAACAGCAGAATTCACCACAGGGTTAAAATTCTCTAACAAATAGAGGCCTCACCGATGAAAATTTTAAAACATTTTACGTTTTATTATGATGGTACGGACCCTAGGTGCGCGAGTCCGACTTGCTCTTGACCGGTTTTAATACCTATTAGTTTAGTTAAATTACGCTAGTACCTACTATAATATTACGTGCTATAGTTACCGTCACGAGAAGCTCTTGTAAATAACCAATAATCTCAATCAACTCATAGAGTAATACGAAAACAACGAGCACTTTTACTTGGTCGGGTCATATTTTGTCTATGTCGAATGTTTATGGTACTTCAGTGTGATTCTATAAACATGTCAAAGTGAACACTGAGGCGCAGTGAACGACAAGTGAGCTGTCAAACCATACAAACAAGATGGCATGACAGCTTACTTGTCATTCACTCCACCCAAGTGATAAAGGTGCGTTAACAACAGAATCGACCGGAAACGCGTCTGACTCAAGGAACAAACATGAAACAACTGTATGTGTGCTTACCAAAAATATTTGTCAGTTTACAATCTTACCAGTTGAATCAAAGTGACATATTTCTTCCACCACAAATACTTCTGGTATCGTGGGCCCAGACCAGCTATGAAGTAGTATGTGTACATCAGTATATGAACGAAGGAGTTCAGTGTTCCGACCAAGATGAGGGGGCCAACTGTAAGCAAAATAAATTTTTGAGACACTCAATAAATTATATGAGACTAGCTATCCCCCGCGGCTTCGCTCCCGTCAACTGTAACTTTTTTATTTTGATTTGTGAATCTAAATCATCCAGGGCACCACCCAAACGCATAGAAAAAATCATTAAAATCGGCCTAGCCGTTTCATCTATATACGGGTTTGTTACAACACTTATAACTCGAGATCTGCTGAACCAATTTTCATGGTTATTGATTCGTTGGATTTGTCTCCGACCCGAATAGCAGAATACATCTTAAAAACAATGAATACTCGATATGTGCAATGAATACTTAATTGACGCATTTTCTTTTTCGTATTTATTGTTTAAGTAGTCGTTTACATATTTATCTTGTTAATGTGAGTATTTATTATATATTTATAATGTATTATTATGTAGGTATAGTTAGTATGTGTATATTATTCATTTTAACGGGTTAGATCCGGCGGTGGAACTATTGGTTCCACCTGCCGCAATTGATTTTATACTATTTTTATGTACTTTACTTTATTTTTATACTTTGTATTTGAATAGTTATCAATCGCATTTAATTCTCCGTATTTCACCTACCACTATTCTCTGCATCACCCAAAGGTTGACTGGTAGAGAATGCCTATGGCATTAAGTCATTAAGTCATTAAGTCCGCCTCTGTACTTTTGTTTGTGCTGAAAGTGTTAAATAAATAAATAAATAAATAAATAAGCCGCAGCTAGTAATTATATAAAGATAATCAAGTAAATTCAGGTATAGCTGAGCTGAGAATATACAGTCTACGCTGACGGATCAAAGACAATTAGGTAGTGCAGTGGTATTCTGTGAACATGTCGAGGTGAAAATTCAGTAACAGTCTGACACGCCCTTCTGCATCACCCAGAGCGGGAGGAGTCATTTGATGATAACCAATCCCCAAAAAAAAAAACGCGACTGCGACCTCATACGCTCGGATTTTGTACTGAGACTCTACCTTTCTGAGCTGATGTATCTTCTATTTATAATTTACCTCCGTGCCAAAAAATAACCATCATCATTGGTGAATTCGTTTTCGAGACATCGTGATTAATTGATGAGTTAATGAATCAATCGCTTTTGTAATATATTGATGGATAAATATATTTCCTTCTGCAAATGCCAGTAATATCAGTAACGTTCAATGTTTTGACGATGAAAGTAATTGATTTCCCAAAGATCCGGTTATGCAAGTTCCCTTAGTGTTTCCGAATCCGGTTTCGACCACATCGATTAACGGCTGGCTTTCATTATTGAAAATTAATGATTTCTTGCCCTGTACGTGATTTGCAGAATATTGCTTTCTGACAGGTACCTTGCAAAGTAACCTTTTGTATAGGGTAATAATGAATTTTTTTTAAGAATGGGATGTCATTAAAATGACTGCTTCCACCCTGGGCGGAGCGGAAGGGAGTTTTTTTTTCAGGACAAGCCCGCCACACTTTCCCAACCAATGCAATTCCTGAAAGTCAGAATCAACAGTGGCGACCACCAGAAAAACGACGAGCTAATGTAGCCCGACGAGTCCCGGAGAAGCGGAAGGGAGTGTCAGACTCATACTGACTAAAAATTATCTGTTTTTCCCCTACTACCACTAACGTTCCAGGGCCACGGTGACTTTTTCGAACAAATTCCGAAACACTGTAGCAACGCCTGCAGGAAATAACATAGCTTGGTGGAGTGCTTATACTTTACTGTGTGCATGATTTATTACTGTCACACAAAACGTAAATAAAAACATTATGAAATTTAATGGAAATAATTTCCACTAACAAACACAATACTGAGTCTGCCTCACTTGAGGCTGTTCCTGAAATAATGCAGACTCAGTATTTGAGGTGCTTCAAATAATGCACGGTCCATTTTTGTGGGAATACTAGGCTCCATTGCTTGTTGGTATTGCTACACGTGGTGGTGACTCCTGAGGAAATATTTTTCCTCAATAGGATATTAGCTTCTCAACAAGACGTGCAGAACCAATTGAAATGGTGACCCATATCAACCGGTGCTGCACGTCTTTAACGTAGCTTACCATTATTTTTAAAGACGATGAGGAATCATCAAAAGGACTCCTTCCGCTCTGGGAGCGGAAGGGAGTGTCGAGACTCTTACTGACTAAAACCCATCCGTGTTCCTACTATTGCTCTTTGCGATCCAGGGTTACGGTGACTCTTTTGAAAATATTCCGCAACTTTGGCATTGACTGACCCTAGCGGGCCCAACGCTAGCAGCAGCTTACCTGGGAAGTATTTCGTTGCAGCCCAAGAGCTGATGACAACCATCGAGTGGTGATACAGATGAAGGGTTGAGATCTGCCTGTTACTCTTTCTAAAGACAAAGAAGACGGTGTCTAGGAGTTCTGTTATTTTACCGAAGAAATACCACCAGGATATTTGCGCTGTCTGCAAAGTAAAGTTGTAAATTATTGATTTTAAATTGACAGAAGTATCGTTAAATTCAGTTTACAATGTCTGGATATATTCTTGGTCATAAGAATGAATGACCGTAGTGACGTATTCGAATAAACAATTTTTTAATATTGTAAAACATACCCTAGTTACACGAGGATCTTCTGAATTTATAAAAGGATCACAAACAAAACTGTAGTCTTTCATTAACAGGTAGTTGAGTCCCTGAAAACAGTAAAAAAGAGATATATCATAAACATAGAGCGCCTGACCTAAGTCAATAGCAAAAATACTCAAGTGTGATTTTTCGAGTACAGCCCACAAAATCAATAAGTTTACAAGCAATTGAAAAACGAGCCAAGAGGATCATCGGCAATGATAGGCTCGTCGAATCGAAGCTCCAAAGTCTTGAGCATCGACGCCGAGTTGCTGGCCTGTTGGTTTTCTATCGGTTGCATTTTGGGGAATGTGCGACGGAATTGCATAATTTAATTCCGCCGAGCCCGTTCCAACATCGGACCACAAGACGTACGGCGCGCGGCGTTGCGCCACCGGTACATGTTAGACATCCCACCTCTACGCACAAAACGTTTTTGGAATACATTCATTGTGCGTAAAGCTAAGGAGCGGAATTTCCTGCCTGAGTCTGTGTTTCCTGATAGCTACAACCTGGGAGTCTTTAAATCAAGAGTGAATAGGTTACTTCCAGGTAAACGTGCTCCATCTTAGACCGCCTCATCGCTTAAGATCAGGTAAGATAGTGGTCAAACGTATGCCTATCAATAGTAAAAAAAGCAGTTAAATAGGGCTTTTTCGTCCGTTACATTTTCAAAAAAAAGGACACGTGTTATTTGCTTGGGCTATTGATACAGCGCATTTGAATACTTTTTGGGAAATCTGCGATGGAAATTTAATGATTATGAATAAAACAAATTTGTGGTCTATTCGTAATTTCGTAGCTATTTGCTCTGCCACTAAATATTGTTTTTAAAATATTTTCTACTAGCTGACCCGTGCAACGTCGTCTGCGTAACATTAATCATTACTGTCTCGCTCCTATTGGTCTTAGCGTGATGATATATAGCCTAAAGCCTTCCTCTATAAATGGGCTATCTAACACTGAAGAATTTTTCAAATCGGACCAGTAGTTCCTGAGATTAGCGCGTTCAACCAAACAAACAAACAAACAAACTCTTCTGCTTTATAATATTAGTATAGATACTAGCTGACCCGTGCAACGTCGTCTGCGTAACATTTTTCATTACTGCTCCGCTCCTATTGGTCCTAGCGTGATGATATATAGCCTATAGCCTTCCTCGATGGGCTATCAAACACTGAAAGAATTTTTCAAATCGGACCAGCAGTTCCTGAGATTAGCGCGTTTTTTTTTTTTTTTGTTTACAAAACGGGGAAACTCTTGGCCCAAATCTCACCTGATGGAAAGTGATGATTAGGCCGAAGATGGAAGCGAGTTTCACCCGGAATCCTCTTACACAGAGGAACTGGCTATCATAACCAAACAAACAAACTCTTCTGCTTTATAATATTAGTATAGATATAGTATAGATTTTATTTATTTAGTACTACGAAAGGGCCCATTTCACAAATACTTAAGATCTCAAAAAAAAAGTCACTCACCTCATAAACTAAGAATATACTCAACAATATTTGAAAAATATTGTACAACATTATCGGGGTTTTCAGATTAACGGGCTGCCTTTTCTTCATAAATCTGGGGCCATAGTTCGTACAGAATTTCAAGTATATTACCACAGTAACAATGATTGGTATTGGACTTGACATTAACGGCAGATGTTTCGTTCTGGGATCTGTGGGTAAATAAATGTGATATCATCATCATCACCATCTCCGATAAAGGACTCCCCAAAGCGTCACCATCTTGGATCCATCTCAAACTTAAACTCAAGAATTTATTTCAATTAGACCATTTACAGGCACTTTTGAATTGTCAAGGTCGGTTGGTCCAAAAAAAAAGATGAAGCGATTTGCACGTTCCAAAGCGTAGATTTCTATGGAGAAGAACGTGCAAGAAACTCTACAGACACTCTTTTAAATCAATTGATGTAATACACAAATCATGGTCATCTTTGATTGCTTCTATATGTGAAGACAATGCGAAGAACAAGAAAGTATATAAAATAGTTTAAAAAAAGTAAATACAGATTAAAAAAAACCAGTGGCAGGTAAGAGATGACCAGTCTCAACTGACGGCGCCCGTTCACGAACATGACGCGTGTATCAGCTGACCATCCAGCTCAACGATTTTGATGGGAACTAAATGATCCAACACACGCGCCACCATCAGCAAAACGTTTGTGTGAGATTGATAATCTCTCATCTGCCACCCTCGAACATGTCAAACAAGTTTAAGAGTGTATTCCGTCCACTAGCGCCGCCAATCGTTTTTTATTAATTGTGGTAAATTTAAGACACATAGATAAAAAACCGCTCTGTAGTGCACTGAAGAAATGTATCTATTATTTTTTTACAGCTAATTTCAATACATAACTCATGGCTAAATAGCCAAAACGGCAATTATTGCTAAAAGTGGCCACTTTTAGCAAAAATATCGGCTTTGGCAACTATTTATGTTCTAAAGTACAAAACATAACTCTCAAAACATAATAAATACATTTCTTCAGTGCACTACAGAGCGGTTTTTTATCTACGTGTCTTAAATTTACCACAAATAATAAAAAACGATTGGCGGCGCTAGTGGACGGAATACACGCTCTTAATAACAAAATCTTTCATTAATCGGCATCGGCTACCTGCAACCTTCATCAGATCATCGGTCCAACTTCCGAGATTGCGTCTTCCGATACGCGGTCGCCACTCCAGAACTTCTTGGCCCTATTGACCATCTGTTTTGCGAGCAATGAGCCCTGCCCATTGCCACTTTAGTTTGGCGATCCTTCGGGCTATATCGGTAACCTCGGTTCTCTTGCAGATATCGTAAATGATCACGTGACCAGAGGGCTGGGCTTTTCTTCGGCCAAAGAATCAGCATTGCCATTCAACGTGGCAATGCTGCCAGTGTTCTGGGCAGTTTTGCCGTTGACAGCGATGTGGATTATTTTTTTGATGCCCAATGATTTATTTTGTTTTTATACGCGTTTGTACATAATGTACCTAGATACTGCCTAACATTGAGTACCTACTTGTAAAATTATTTCTTTGTATTTTCTATGACTATAACTCTTAATCAATGTTTCCAACCTCATAATAAATGAGTATACTCATAAATGATTGATTGATTTATTGATTGATTGATTCGATCACGCAAGGAAACTCCAAGCATTGCCCTCTCCATTGCCCTTTGAGTGACTTGATGTGGTATGATGATGGCTTATCATCATACCACATCATCCCTGGCTTCACCAAGTTGTATTTTTTTTAAGAATTATTCTAAACGTTCATGTCGTTCACATGTTACGGCATCGCCAAGGGAAACAGAGATTCATTGTCATAATATACCAGTGGCCCGCCATATATTTTTTTATACAGTTGAATTTTCTAGGTTAAAGTGATTAGGAATATTATGAGGGCCTGATCTTGATTCATTTGAAAATTTATATTTTGAAAATATAATTATTATTCGGACAAGTTCCGACGGTGACATTCATTTAACTGAATAGGAAAATAAATTGAATTCAAAACATGCTAATGCCAACACTTGAGTACGTTAGATCAAATGTCACCAGATGTGACGTAATTAAAAAAAAATCGTTAAATAGTACCTACTGGCCTATTGATTGGTCAAATGGTTTACGAAATAAACCTAAAAATTTTAAAAATAATTTAACACTTACCTGCCAAATCTTCAAGAACATGATTATAAAAACCAGTCACATCATCTATAACTCCCCCCATTTTTTTAAAACAAGCACTATTTCAATATAAAAATATAAAATTAAATAAAAACCTAGCTACTACTTAGGGTTAACACATCCCTCTATATGGTAGTAGCTCCAATGAAAGCAAATGTCAAACAAAATCAAAAGAGTTCATTTATTCATTTCAATATGTAAATTTATTGCCAATACAGTTTGCTAAAAATATAATCAGCAACGATTCAATTTTTGTTGTAAGCGTTCCGTACATTTACCGAAGACCGTTTGGCCCTGAGTAAATAATCCACTTAAGGCGGGGTTGCAGTACTTTTTAAGATTTTTGAACGTCTGAAAATCTAATTAATTATGAGTTTTTTAATAAGTAAAAATCATTACATAAAAATTGAACATACCCTCAAGTAAATCGTAAAGATAGAAACGCAATTTAGAATGATTGGCTCGATACTTTTTTTTATCGAACATGACACTAAATTGCAATTTTAAACGTGTACTGCTAAGAGATTTCATCACGAATATATATAAAAGTTATATCAATAGATAGAGCTTTTTATTTTGAAGTAAATGTTGAAACCATATTGTATAATTTCTTTATCAGTTTTCGCCAAGAAGAAAAAACAATCAAAATTTAGGCATTATTTCGCTCGCCGGACAGTCGCTGTTGTTCGTCAAAACACACAGTACTGCAACCTCGCCTTAAGTGTATGGAACGCTGAAGTATTTTTAGCAGAAAATGACTAACACTGAACATCTTTTGGCAGAGACTAGCTAATATGATGATTCGCTCAGTTTATTGCACGTTTAGTTGTTCATTCTGCAACCCTGGTACAACTTACCTTGAAAACTTTATTCAAGGCTTCCTTCTCAAAATTCTAGATAGACTAACCACAGAAGACTTTACATAAACCATAACTCATCATCTGCCTAGCCTTTTCCCAAGTATATTGTTGTCGGCTTCCAGTTAAATTGGATTCAGCTGAATGACACTGTTTTACATGAGCGGTTGCCTACCAGACCTGCACGTGTGCACAACCCATTAACCGGGTAACACGGTACCTACCTACTTTTTGGCAAGACTGGTGTCAGATATTCTAGTTTCTGACAATCCGTAACGACTCCCAAAGATCTACAAATGACAGCCGGGACCAACGTGACGCGCTTTCTGAGGCACGGAGAAAACTGTTAAGATGATCACCCATCCATAGACCAACCTTGGCAAGAATTGCTTAACCTTAAAGTCACACTCCACTCCACGAGGTCCTTGGATGACTAATTAATAATTACTTACCAAGATTCCTCCGTGCCCCGAGAAGCTAGATCGGATATTTAGAAGCCAGAAAAGTCTGACAACATCCTTGCCAATGGGTATATTGTTACCCAAGGTGCCAAGGGCCTTGTGAGTCAGATAGGCAGTTACTGGCATTCAGCTGCACCCAGTCCCTCCTGCACACAAGCGGTTGGCCGCGGGGCGGCTGACCGCGCGTCTGGCCGCTTTTCCAGTTTAATATGCAACCGCTATTGATTATACGAAACTGTTCTAACCGCTGGCCGCTCTAGCGAACCGCCAAGGCCGTTGAACCGCTAGTGCGTAGGAGGGCTTAAAGCCAAATCCTACGTAATTGGTTTTGGATTCTTGAAGATCAGTCATCCTACGATTTCGGGTTGCCGTTTCATAAGGTTGAATCTTACCTGACACAAAAAAAATTCTAGAACTCTAGATTTATTTGTCTAGTTTTTATTACCTACCATAATCTTGTAAGTAGGTAACAAAACTCCACTTGTAAATTCCATTAATTTAATAACTAGTCTGAATTTTCAGAGTAATAGTATTAGTAGCGATAGAAAACCCTATTTTTTTTTATACAAATGGGGAAACGCTTGGCCCAAATCTCACCTGATGGAATGTGATGATTAGGCCGAAGATGGAAGCGAGTTTCACCCCTATTTTCAATTTAAAAGTATTTTATTTCCTATTTCCGTGTACATTGATATTTTTAGTGATGTATTTGTTCCTATATCTAGGGATGGACGAAGTACAGTCGCCAGCACTTCAAGATACAACAATCTGTCAAAATTCTTTGTTAAATTTTCAACTATTTCTCCAAGAAATAGGGTTCAAATTTGATTGGGAAAATTTGACAGTTTCGGATAGTCTGATGTGCTGGCGACAGTACATTTATATATTCTTTACTATGTCACCTTATCTTTTTTTTTGGTTCCTTATATAAAATTTTACAAAAACTGGTTAAGAGCGAGCCGGACTCGCGCACCGGGAGTTCCATACCATCATATAAAACGTGACATGTTTTTAAATTTTCGTCGACAAGGCCTACATTCGTCAGAAAATTTTAACACTGCGTTGAAGATTGCAGATTTAGATCAGAACCGATTTCTGAAAAAGTTTACTAGTTAGAGACATAGTTCACTTTAAATACACTTCTATTACATAGAATATTTTCAGATTTTTCTGTATGCAATCTTCGGGGAGCACGGTGCAATTTTTTGAAGTCATAAGTTATGCGGTCTAAAAAAAGAAAAAATGTTTAAGAATGTGCAAATAGCGCTCTTTCATTTGATACCCCACATGCCCTAGTATTTTACACTTCGAATTTTAAAGAACCTCTATCAATCGCAGTTGCTAAAAAAAAAATCTGCAAAATATTTGTGCAAACGTCATCATCTAAAACGCATTAATCATTCTTGAAATACATATACAGCTGCGACAGACGAACAGACTGAGTCACAACATAAGGGTTCCTTTTTACGATTTTGCTACGGAACCCTTAAAACCGTGTTCAGAAATTCGCTTCTGCATTATCGAATCTTTTATTGATGTAATAAAATCTTTCGTTATATTTTTTTATTTTATTTGAAATCATCAAATTACTACGGAGGGAGTGGAAAGGAGATAGACTCAGACTCTTACTGACTAAAACCCATTCATGTTTCTCCAAAGAGCATGTAGTTGACGGGGCTGAGGGAGAAGTTGACGGGGGGTTGAAAGGCCCCTTCAACTATGCTGACATCTCTTTGAGGCGCGCGTGGAACACAACGCTCCATCAACCCGAGCCTGGTCTTCATCGGACGGCGAGCCACCCAACGCTCGCCCCCCGCGCCTTTGGTGGCCAATTAATACCCTGCGAAGTCCGACGCACGGGCGTCTTCTTCTATTGCGGTCGCTGGAGCGTGAGGTTTACTTCTCCCTCACGCGTCTCCCCTCCTACTTCGCAATGTTAGTCTGAAAAAATGGTAAAACCAAAGAAGCAGTAAATTAAAATTCAAAAGTCATTTATTCAAATTAGGCTGAGAGCCAGCACTTTTTGAACGTCAAGTTTTACAAAAGACAGTCCCCCAAAACGCCCGCCCGTCACCACTTCCTAGTATTTTAGCTGTGGAGAAGAAGTGGCCAACAAAGTCCCCAGCAATTCCTGTATATGCTATAAATTTTTGACACTCAGATGAATGCCTAAAGAAATGATAACTATCCACGCTAAGATCGACAATAGACCTAAAAATTCAGCAAAGCAAGTGTATGTATCAAGTACTATTATATTTATTATGCTGTCAGGAAAACTGTTGTTTTGTTTGCCACCTTCATTCTAAATGTCAAAGATGACTAGACATAACGTATTTTAGGGTTACGCCGTTAAACAATAAGGAACCTTTATAGTTTCATCATGTCCGTACTTCCGTCTGACACTTTAGTCAGCCAGACAGACACACGAGTGATTCTAAATGGGTTCAGAGGGTCTAAAAAGATCACTTTAGCAGAGTCAGAAAGCACATCACGCTACTCGTCACTGTCAAATTTTCCCAATCAACCTTGAACCTAATGCGTTAGCAATAAAGACGAAATTGAAATTTGACAGAATGCTGTGTGATCAATATTATGATTCTGCTTCTTCTTCTCATTGTGTGAATAGTCAGGTCTGAAGTGGCCTTTATAGGCCAGCAGTTTTCCCATTCAGAGCCCTACAATATGTAAGCTTAAGAAGAATAAATTAATAATTACAAAAAATAAATCTAAATTGGATCTGAACTGGCCACATTTGCCGCATACCGCAACAGAACTGGGAAAAGTAACTACCGATTGGATTCCAAGCAACAGGGACCAGCTATGCGGTAGGCCCAGGAGGAGATGGCGGGATAAGTTAGACTCCTGCCTTTAGGATAGACCAAATTTAGCAACAGACAGAGAAAAAGGAAAGTAGAAAGGGAGGCCTTTGCCCTGCAGTGGGACTCAAAGGCTTTGTTTTTTTTTTTCGGGACAAGCCCGCCACACATTCCCAACCACTGCAACTCAACTCAACCTGAAAGCCAGAATCAACAGTGGCGACCACCAGAAAAACGCCGAGCTAATGAAGCCCGACGAGTCCCGGAGAAACGATTCAACTGTCTTGGATCCCTGCAGTGGGACTCAAAGGCTATAAGCCTTTCGTCATCGTGATTTTCAGCCAATTGGCGTCCACTGCTGAACGTAAGCCTCCCCCAAAGGGCGCCAACCAGCCCGGTTTTGAGAGGTCCACATCCATCCGCTGCCAGCCACATTCTTTAAATCATCTGTCCATCGTGCCGCAGGGCGTTTCACACTACGTTTGCCCAAACGCGGTCGCCACTCTAACCATAGATATAATAGCCAATTAAAAAACGAAAACAGTTTTATATATTTTTAAGACTTTAACAAATGTCTGCTACATCGTCCGTCTGTCCGTCAACAGACTTCTACAGCCAGGTACATAATAATAATATAAAAAACAAATTTGTTCGTTCGGAAACTTTTGCGCACGAGTCCGGATCGTAAATGGCCGTTATTTGTTTTTGGTCGTGGTTTACAAGTATCCAGATCACTAAACCATACAATGAGCGATACTCGACTCGCACTTGGCGGTTTTTTTGCTTGTGCATAACAACTAAGTACCTAAGTATTGTATGAAAATCGTATGTTAAAATGTGAAAAATTTAACCGATAGATTTGCATTTCTGTCTGGAATTTATAAATAAATTTGTCTTCTGACGCACAGAACTATTAGGTAAAATAATTATGATAAAATAGAAGTTACCTGACGTTTTAGATAAAATAATATAGTTATTGCCTTGTAGAACGTAGTCTGTCATATATATTATTATTGGTATAATTCACGAGACGGTTCGAGTAGTTGTTATTAAGGCGGGGTTGCAGTACTTTTTAAGATTATTAAACGTCTGAAAATCTAATGAATTAAAGTTTTTTAATAAATGAAAATCATTACATAAAAATTGAACATACCCTCAAGTAAATCGTAAAGATAGAAACGCGATTTAGAATGATTGACTCGATACTTTTTTTTATCAAACATTGGTCATGTTTGATAAAAAACGATTACAATTTTAAACGTGTGCTGCTAAGAGATTTTATCACGACTATATTATAAAAGTTATATCAATAGATAGAGCTTTTTATTTTGAAGTAAATGTTGAAACCATATTGTATTATTTCTCTATCAGTTTTCGCCAAGAAGAAAAAAAATCAAAATTTAGGCATTATTTCGCTCGCCGGACAGTCGCTGTTGTTCGTCAAAACACACAGTACTGCAACCTCGCATTAGGCGCGGATTTCATCAATTTGAAACTAAACGCGATCAACATAATGAACCACGTTTACGAACTGTCATTATTTTCTATGGAATATTGATACTGACAACTCCTTTTTTTTTTTTTTTTTTTTTTTTGTTTCGGCTGGGAAAAAATGCGTTACGCATACCCTCTCACTCGGGGGAGTGGGAGGGGTATGTGGGACTCCCCGGGCTAGCCCGGTATACCCACTAAAACAACCCAGCAACGAAATTCCCGCAACGTCATAGTGGGGGTGGACTGGGAGATCGGCGTAGCCTTTACGTCCAGTCCACCTCCGACGACCGCCCGCCTTCACAGCGGGCCCTTCACGCCCCCCCCGTTGGGGGAGGGCCGGGAACCTCCGACGATGGTGGTGACGTGTGCAATGCGGGCGGAGGCGCCCCCGCGCCTGTCGCCCGCCCATCACCACCGCGAGGAGGGAGAAGAGGGCGTCTTCTCCGACCTCGCCTTCGTCTGCGGAGCGGCGCAGCGAGAGGGTCGTCCTCCCGCGCGCGCTCCGCCGCCTCCTTCTGCGAGATGACATCCTCGCAAAAGGAGGCGACCGCGGCCCAGGACTCCTCACTCCCCAGCATGCATCTGACCACGCTGGGAAGGGAGAGGTCCCGTCCGATCTCCGCAGTGAGACTGCGACGCGGCTCGGACCAAGCTGGGCACACCTCCAGTGTGTGCTGCGCCGTATCCTCCGCCGCGCCGCAGTCGTGACACGCCGGTGTCTCCTCCCTCCCGATCCGGTGCAGGTGCGTGCCGAAACAGCCGTGGCCAGACAAGACCTGCACCAGACGGAAGGAGAGGAAGCCGTGTGGCCGCTCGAGCCAATCCCGCAGGACTGGACCGAGCGCGTCCAGGGTACGGCGACCAAAGGTGGCGGAGGCGAGGTCCTCCGTCCAATGGACGATGATAGCGTCCCTCGCCTCCCTCCGCACTGCCTCCCGCTCCTCCGCGACAGGGCGCTCCCCGAGCGCTTTTCGGCGCGCCGTCCATTCGTAGACTCTGGCGAGCACCCACGCCTCCAACTCCCAAGGAGGGGTGCTGGCCAGAGCGCACGCCGCCGAAAAGCCTACCGAGCGGTAGGCCCTCGCCACCCGCTGTGCAATGGCCCTTTGTGGCCTGCGGATGGCTGTCGCGTTCTCCCTCCTGTTGAGGGAGTCCGCCCAGATGGGGGCCCCGTAGAGGGCCATGCTCCTCAGGATGCCGGCATATAAGCGCCGGCATCGTGCACTGGGCCCCCCAAGATTCGGGAGGAGCCAGGAGAGTGCGCCTGCGGCCTTCAGCAGGCGCGTCGACAGCCCGTTAAAGTGCGGGCCGAAGCGCCACCTGCTGTCCAGTATCAGGCCCAGATATTTCATCTGGGCCTTCACCTCCACCCGGATGCCCTCCACGATAATGTGGGCATCGGGAGGGCAGCGCTGCCGAGGCCCGTGGAAGAACACAGCCTCGGTCTTGTTCAGCGCCACCCTCAACCCTAGGCGGCGGATCCTTCCTGCGACTAAGGATCCGCCAGCCGAGGCCAGACAGGCCGCCTCCCTGAAATTCCTCCCCCGGGCAGTGAGGAGAGTGTCATCCGCGTAGCAGATGACACTCGTGCCACGGAGGAGGGCTCCCCGCAGGAGCCAATCGAACCCGATGTTCCACAGGGGGGGGCCAAGTACCGACCCCTGCGGAACACCGCACTCTGCGCCGTACCGCCGCAACCTGGCCGTTTTATCTACAAGGAGGACCTCTCGGTCCTCCAAGTAGTCGGCCAGGAGGTCCCGCAAGTATTGGGGCACTCCGTGATAGCGGAGTGCCTCCAATATCGTCGAGTGGGGGACGGAGTTGAAGGCGTTGGCTATGTCGAACGACACTGCCAAAACTCCGTCCCCAGCCTCGACCGCCCCCTTCACCTGCCCCTTGAGTAGGGCCAGCGCGTCGATCGTCGAACGCCCCTGTCGAAAACCGAACTGGGCGTCCGACAGGTCCGGCCCCACTCTCCGCAGATGGCTGTTCAGCCGGCAGGCGATGATCCCCTCGAACATTTTGCCGACCTCATCAAGAAGAACGATGGGTCGGTATGCCGAGGGGGAGTCCACCGGGCGTCCCTCCTTGCGGAGTAGGCATAGCTGCCCCTCCTTCCACAGTTTCGGGAACCTTCCAGACACGAGGCACGCGCTGAAAAGGTCCCGAAATCTGTCCTCCATCTGAGCGGCAGCTATGGCCACCACTCTTGCTGGGACGCCATCCGGACCGGGGGCCGTCTTCTTGGCGCGGAGGCTAAGAAGACCCTCGCGGAACTCTTCTGCCGTCACCGGGGGCACATCTGCCTCCGCCGGTGGAGCCGCCTCCTGCGGGGGATCCTGCGGGGGATCCATCGTTGGTGGGGTGAAGTCGGTCCTGCGCGGAAACAGGGACCGGACCACCCCATCCAACAGCGCCGGCTCGAGGGTCTCGGTCAATGGGGGACCATGGGGCCGCAGTTGGTTCCGCGCCGCCCTGTATGGTCTCCCAAAGGGATCCCGATCGAGACCCTCTAGCATCTCAGCCCTCGCCGAGTCCTTCGCAGCGCACATAGCTGACTTGAGGGCCACCTTTGCCTCCCGGTAGTAAGCGTAGAGACGGTCCTCGTCTGCCTGACTACGTGCGCTGCGCCGTCGGCTCCGCGTGTAGGCCCTACGGGCCGCCACGCAGGTGGCCCGGAGGCCTGCCAGCTCCTCCGACCACCAATAGACGGCACGACGGGGGGGCGGACGACGGGACCGAGGCATGCTGGAGTTGCATACCTCGGTCAGGGATCCCCTCAGCTGGGCTGCTGCTGCGTCGACGTCCAGGGCCTCGACAGGGGGCGACAGCCAGTCCTGCAGGAAGGCAGCCTCCTTGGCTGCCTCGCGGTCCAGGCGAGTGAGGGCCCACCGAGGGAAGGGAGGCCTGCCAGAGCGAGCCATCTCCCCCCGGGAGCCATTCTGGGTGGAGATGTCGAACCGCACATATCTGTGGTCCGACAAGGTCTCCACCAGCTCCACCCGCCAGTTCACGATGCGTGCGGCTAAGACGGGTGTGGCAAACGAAACGTCGACCACCGACCCACCCTGCTGCCGCACACATGTGTGGACCGCCCCCCTGTTGAGGAGAGACACGCCGCATGACGTCGACCAAAACTCGACGGCGCGACCCCGGACGTTGCAGGAGGCAGCCGGGTTGCCCCAGGCCTCCGACTTGGCGTTTAGGTCGCCCAAAACCACGACGTGGCGTGGCGCCGCCCTCGCTACGACTGCAGTGAGGACCTCCAGGAAGTCCTCAAAGTCTGGAAGAGGGCGGTTAGGGGAGAAGTAGACCCCGACTAGGGCCAGATCCCCCCACGCGGCGGCCACATATCCCGGTCCCCTCTCTAAGAGCGAGAGGGGAGGGGAGTCTGTGGAAGACCGCGACACCAACGCCACCAAGCCGTCTCGGTCGCCTAGCCAGCTGCCAGGGACCGAGTAAGGCTCGGCGACCACCGCCAAGTCCACCAACCACTCAGCCATGGTCTGCATCAGCAGATCTTGGGCTGCCCGGCAGTGGTTGGCATTCGTCTGCAGGATGCGATGTTCGACTCTGGCCATTTAGTCGGACATTGCACCCCCCTCCTCCGCAACTATGCTAGCAGCAGGCCCAGCTGGCGCCTGCGCTTTGCCCCTCTTAAGGGGAGGATTGCACGTCCTCCCCTTCATAACATGGCCTGCCGGGCGGCCACTGGCGGCGCACACTGAGCAGTGCGGCTTGGCGGCCGTGCAGGAGGCGGCTTTGTGGCCGTCCTTGCCGCAGCGGTAGCAGGTGTCCGCCCTGTTGACCTTGGACGGACAGAGGGCTCCGGTGTGGCCGATGCCGAAGCACCTGAAGCAGCGCAGAGGCTGCTCTTCAAGTGCCTGGACCACACCGGAGCTGAACCCGACGGAGAGCCTTCCTTTGACCAGGACGGCCTTGGCGGCGGCGACAGGGCACTCGAGCCGAATAGTGCCCATGCCGCCGCGGCCGGTCCTGATGTCCCGGCCTTGCACCGCTGCGACGCTGCAGCCACCAATGGCTGCGACTGCCGCCACCACCTCCTCTTTGGTGACCGAGTCGTCGTGGTCGGTCACCAGTATGGCCGCCGACTTAATTGGTCGGGCCACCTTGGCCGCATCTGCGATGACCTCCTGCAGCTTGGCTGCGAAGAGGTCAGCGCTGGCGCTACCCTCCACCCCCGGGAACTCGAAGATTCGAGCACCGGTCAGGGTCCTTCGGCAAGAGACTTTGCCGATCCCCAGTTGGGTGGGATCGGCATTGGCACGCGCCCGTACAAGTATGGACGCGTAAGTCTCCCCGCGCTCCGCAGCCTCCGCAGTAAGCGTCACCACGACGGCTGCGGACTGTGGGGGAGCATGCTTCCCCCTCCTTCTCCCCTTCCTCTTCCCCTTGCCAGTCACCTGTGACTGGCTGGGAGGCGTGGTGGCAGGGACGGCGGGGGCGGCCTTTGCCGCCTTTTGGCCCTTGCCTTTCCCCTTTCCCTTCCCAGTCTGCGTTTGCGCCTGGCTGGGAGGCGTGGCGGCAGGGACAGCAGAGACGGCTGTTGCTGTCTTCCTGGCCCTGCCCTTGTTCTTCCCTCTCCCGACCACTTCAATCCAACCCTCCTGGTTGGACGGAGTGGTGGAAGGGAGATTGGCGTCCTCTCCTTGCGAGGACGGCCCCGGCTCGACTCGCCTCTTGTCCGCCGCGAGCGGTGGTCGGAGGCGCTGCTCCGGCAAGAGCCGGTCCTCAATACCCGCAAAGCAGGCTCGGGTGAAAGCCCGCTCCTCCATAACCACTTTGCGGATAACATCCTCAAGTTGGCTGGAGGCGGGGGCTTCCACGGCAGGCGACGTGCCCTGACTTGGCGGGGCGGTGGCGTCAGCCAACTTCTGATGAAGCTGGCTGACCTCCGATTGCAGGCGATCCACTTTCGCCTGCAGCTGCCTCGTCTCGTCGGTGCTCGTCCGGCTGACAAGCTCCTTGATAATGCCGCGCAAGCTCGCGGCCCTGCATTTAAGGGACTTTTGGAAAGTCCCTTTTAAGTGCGAGGACTTTGCGGCAACCTCCACAATGCCCTCCTCGTCCTCCTCCGCCATCCGCTCGAGCTCCACAACGGAGAAGTCCGAGTAAAGGACGATACTGACAACTCCTGGCCCCTTATTCACAACCATTCGATTCGATTCCGTGTCGGTAGGGAACCGAATTCGACAATCTCATTTCCGAGTCGAAGAACTGTCAAAACGCTATTCACAGATCCGAACGGATGTGTTTTTTTCTATCCGATAGACCATTGTGTTTATGGGGAACGCTAAAAAATGATAGTAAATAGATGATCGTGGTAGAAAATTTAGAGTAGTAAATAAAATTGGTTTATTTGAATATTTTGTTCCGTTTATATTTATGGAATATTCAGCTAGTTGCCTAATAGATAGCAAACGATACAAAATAATTTTATTATTAACCAAAATAAACTTTATTTCGAATAAACCTGCTTTGTAAACAGCAGTCTGTCAAACTGGCAAAGCGGAAAAAGTGTTAACTTTTAAAACTTTAGAACTATTTTCATTAACTAGCTAATAGGTACCCCCAAATTACCTTGTATTTCTACCTTTAGCTTACTCACTGATCGTCAAAATTCTATAGTATGGACACACAAACTTCAAGTTTTGTATTCAAAAAAAAGGAAAAATAGTATAGATAGAAATAAATATTACAGATACAGTCATTAAATAATAGCAGGTAACTTATTTTATTAGAAAACAATTTGATTTGATTTGGGTGTAGGTACGTGAGATCTCACAGGTACATTTTGCTATGAAAGGTTTGTGTAGCAGGATTTATACTTTTGTAAAAAAAACCGTCTGACTTGACGGCAATCTTCTCTTCGGCCAATAAAAGAGAAAGTGGATTCAGTCGTGTTGTTCGCGGCGCCTAGTAGTGATGCCAGTATTAGTTATCAAGTCCTTTTACGGCAGATGAGTGCGTTTCAGGGAAATAGGCCCTTATTTCTTCAATGAGGCTAAGGGCCATGTCGGGTGTTAACCTATAAACGGACTGAAACCGCGGGTCGGCAAAAGGATTCGTCATATCCTAGGCTCTATGAAGAGACAACGTCTCCTGCCTCTGTTGTTCTGCGGCACATCGACGGTCTCTGGCTCGCACAATCACATACTCCATCTACCAAAATACCAAATTACGAGTATGTTATCTAAAATCTTGAACGAATATCACATTTCCGTAAACACTTTGACTTTATGTAAATAAGTATAAATCGATAAAATACGGTCAATACATTAATAAAAATTCATTTAGGTACTTACTTCAGGCAGTGTTTAAAAAGTTTACAATATTTTTATTTCACTGAAATAAGCTGGAAATATGGTTTATTTATTCGTTTTAATTTCTTTCGATATGACTCCCGATAGCAAACAGCTGTCGGAAAGATTCGAGTCTTCTTATCGAATTTGAACTGTCAAAATGTTTCGGTTTCGGATCTGTGAATTGCGTTTGGAGGACATCTTCGATAACTTAGACGTTCGATTCGATACGGAATCGAATCGAATGGTTGTGAATAAGGGTGCTGAACGCAGCTTGATGATGATTCTGTCGACATCTCACCGTGATCACTTAGGAGGAGTGAGCGACAATAGGGAATATGCACGCGATTTTTTATTTAAAAAATGAATTTCTTATAAGCTCCAGTAAACACCCCAGAAAATATTTTTTAAATATCTTCATCAGCGATGAAGTTATAACGCTTCAAAGATTACTTTTAGAACGAGAAGTCCGACATGGAATTTGACGTCACATTACGTGACGTCTATAGATCTGCCATAGAAAACAGCGTTTTCGCGAGAGGGACAGATACATTTGTTTAAAATAATTATATCTCGTTTGTTTTTCGAGCAATTTTGATTCTATTTCCACTGTTAGTATCATATTTTTGTATATTTTTAGATAAACTGTTTAGATAATAAATATTTTTTTTATGCATATTCCCTATTTTACTGTCATGCCAACTTGTTTGTGTGATTTGCCAGCTCACATGTCGTCCACTTCGCCTAAGTGTTCACATCGAAATGTTTACAGAATCGTATAAATTTTAGTGTTATCTATTTAATTATTTTAATAATAATTTATTTAATTAATATTAATATTTAAGAAATTTAGATTCGAAGAATTTGCTTTGAAAACTTAAGAAAGAATTATTATTTCTATTAATTTATACAATTTTTTTTAATAATAATCATAAAATTTTCAATTTTTGGTGCCCCATTACATTTGAAATGTCTAACGGGGCCTCTGCGAGTTGGTTTCCGCCCTTCGTATGCTTCCCAGAGGACCGGGTCTCCAGGGACCCGAGAAAGGAAAAAAATAATAATTTTAAACCCTAAAAATTTTAAAGAAATTGGTAAATATCTCTTTCAAGCTAAATATATTAACTAATGCAGTTTTATTGGTGAAATCCGCCCTTAGACCTGAGCCAACTTGACAACAACTGGCGGAATAGTCAAAAGTTAAAACCCGGCTAAACTGTCATAAAAACCGACCATGTGCAAGTCAGACTCTCACACAAAGGATTCCGTACTATGGTACGGAATCCTTTGTATGAGAGCCCTTAAAATAAAGTTTTTTGTGAGGTCTCTTTTAATTTATTTTAATTCTTATATTTTTTTGTTATAGCGGCAATAGAAATACATACTCTGTGAAAAGTTTATTTATTACTGTGCTTGAGATATAGCAAGAGTCCAACTCGCACTTGGCCAGTTTTTAGGGTTCCGTAGCCAAATGGCACAAACGGGACACTTATAGATTCGTCATGTCAGTCTGTCTGTCTGTCTCTCTGTCTGTCCGTCCGTATATCACAGCCACATTTCTCCGAAACTATAAGAACTACGCTGTTGAAACTTGGTAAGTAGATATATTCTGTGAACCGCATTAAGATTTTCACACAAAAATATAAAAAAAAAACAATACATTTTGGGGGACCCCATACTTCGAAATAAAACTCAAAAAAAAAATTCATCAAACCCATACGTGTGGGGTATCTATGGATAGGTCTTTGAAAATGATATGGAGGTTTTTAAAATCATTTTTTTCTAAACTGAATAGTTTGTGAGAGAGACACTTCCAAAGTGGTAAAATGTGTCCCCCCCCGTAACTTCTAAAATAAGATAATGATAAATCTAAAATAAATATATGATGTATACTACTACCATGTAAACTTCCAGCGAAAATTGGTTTGAACGAGATCTATTAAGTAGTTTTTTTTTTAATACGTCATAAATGGTAAATCGCAACTTTTCTCAATCTTCAATCTTATCAATAGGTATATACCTACAGGTTTGTACGGAATCCTCGGTGCACGAGTACGACTCGCACTTGGCCAGTTTTTATTTTTTATCTCTTTTCACAAGCATTTTAAGTACTTATCATGACAAATACTGCATTAGCTTAGTAAATACTGATTTAAAAGACATTCACCAGATTCTCAATAGGGAATATGCATGAAAAAAATATTTATTATCAATACAGTTGATCTTAAGAGATACAAACATATTATAATAGGTCCTAACAGTGAAAATAGAATCAAAATTACGCAAAAAACAAACTACATAACTATTTTTAACAAATAAATCTGTCAATCTCGCGAAAACGCTGTTTTCTATCGCAGCGAGCGTTGTGGACTTTGACGTCAAAGTCCATATCGGACTTCTCTTTCTAATTGTAATCTTTGAAGCTTTATAACTTCATTGCTGATGAAGGTATTTCAAATATTATCCTAATAATCCCTTCCTTGTTGCTATTTCACCAATTGGCACTAAGCATTTCCAAGCGTCTTTCATAATGCGCACAGCAAAGGAGTGAAACTATCTGCCTGCGTCTGTGTTTCCGAACGCTTACAACTCTAATATTTTCAAAGTTGTAGAAACAGTTAAAAAAAATATTTTTTTATATTTGTGTTGGGTTTGCTCTTGACCTTAGTCTTGGTCAGAAATGACAGAGACAAAGTCTACGATGGAGCGAGTTTACCCAGAAGGAGCCTGTTTACTCTAACTTTGAAGAGATAAGGGTTTTAAGCGTTAGGAAACACGGACTCATCAGAAAATGAATAATGTTTTTTATAGGTGTAACTGCTAAGCATTTTCAATAATATATTACTTGCACGTTTATGCTGCTTGGATATTAATAAAATATTGGAAAATGAAACAAAACTTAACTTATTTCAACTTTAATTTATTAAAAATCAGTTGAATACCGATGGCATAATAGACAGGTATGCGGGAAGGCATCTTTGGTTAGACAATGCCTTAGCTGTCTAGTCTTTCGTATCAATAATTATTAAAATGGCAGTGACTTTCATAATTATATTATATTATTATGTCCATTGATACTATTTATGTTAAAATTTTTCATTGGTAAAAGTTCTCGTTTTCATGCCGTAAATCTACTATAATGATAAATATGTACATTATATGTAATGAAATGTATAAATACTTTATTTTTAAAGATCAAACGAGTACCTATTCTTTTTTTTAATTTATTTTACTATCAACTTGGCAACGCCTTCAGGCTTGATTTGATCGTTATCGTGACTTTTCAACGGGTTTTCTTCTACCGTAGCTATTCTTGACTTTGCTAGAAATTGACGTCTCCTTTTTGGTATCCGAAACAATTTTCGCCTCATTATTCTTTTTATAGCTATTGATGTAGAACTTTCCGAACATGTAGATGAAAGCTGTTGAGTTGAGCATGCACAACGTGTTGAGTACTTTTGGGAAACTGCACTCGTAGAAAAAGACGGCTGCGTTGTGAACGAAGATGATTAAGAATTGAACCTGGAAGGAATCAAATTTCGAATATTAAAATAGAGTCTGATAGACCAAACAGCAGTGCGATTCTGTTAACATGTCGAAGTGAAAACTTAAGCGAAGTGAATGACAAGTGAGCTGTCAAACCATACAAACAAGATGGGTTGACAGCTCACTTGTCGTTCACTCCACCTAAGTTTATACGGTGAGACGTCGACAGAATACACCAGCTGGTGGTAAGTAGCAGGAAGTTTGCTAGAATTCATAAGCATTGAAAATTATCGTCAAATGACTTCCGGTCTAATCATATGCTAAGGAATACGTGACGAGAAGACTCGGTGCTGCTTCCAGAGCCAGCTGAATTTTATTTTTCTGATAGCCGCTCTCTCAAAGTTGTTTTTACCAATCTGCAGAGGTTGCCAGAGGTACGCGTATTCTCGAAAACCTTGACAACTACGCCATTGACAGGATTGGTCCCGGGGTAACGTGTTTGGTGAATAACCTGAGTTTTGTCCAACTTCATCCGGAGACCAATGCGTTCAGAAGGATCAACTAGGTCTTTCAGCATCTGCTGCAAGTCCTGTAGCAATTCATCCAACTTGACGATGTCATCTGCAAATCTCAAGTGTGTGTGTAATCGCCATTGATGTTAATGCCTCGTCTTTCCGAGATCAGCGTCTCAAAAACATCCTCTAATGCGTTTGAGAACAATTTCGGGGAAGTTACGTCCCTTCGTCTCACCCCTCGACGTAGTGGGATAGGTTTAGTCCGCTGGTCTTAAATTTGGAAAAACATTATAGAGTTTTCATAAAGACATCTCAGCACTTGGATATATCGCCAGTAGACTTGGCGTAGCTGAAGAGATTAAAAAATAGACCACGTCTCGATGGAGGCAACCGCTTTCTCAAAGTCCACAAAGCCAAGACATGGGGCCAATTGTATTCTTCGGACTTCTGTATAATTTCTCACACTGTGTGGATGAGGTCTACGGTGCTGTATACTCTTTAAAACCCGCTGCTCCGGTGGCTAAAACTCCTCAGCTCTTCTCGCTAGACGATTCGTAACGACTCATGAAAACAACTTACATACGTAGCTAAGGAGCAAAAAGGGTCTTTAATTCTTTCAAATCTCCCGAAGTTCTATCAATACAGTACTTCCTCCCTCTTTCAGGAGCTCTGTCGTAATCTCATCCTCACCAGGGGCTTTTCCATTTAGGAGCTGTCTAGGAGCTGCTTCGATTTTGTCTTAGCTAACTTCTGGCAGGTCTTCCATGAAATGGCGGGTTAAATTGGCTCTGGAATCCTCATTTTCAGGTTCAGATTGGGAAGCATGCAATGCGTACAATTGGTCCTAGAAGTTTTCGACTTCCGAAAAGATATCAGTCTTCGAAACGACAATCTACCGTCCGTCATCATCGACAGGTGGCTACTTCCAAGAGATTGGACGAACACTTTCGACCCCCGATTTTGCTCAATCGCTTTCTCTATAAAGCGTTTATTAGAGCGTCAGATGTTGCGTCGTTCCAATTTTCTACCTAATATTTTTGTTGAGTGCCCGTTGTTCTGATGAAGAGATGGGAGAGTTTCTACGTCGTTCCATCAGAAGCTCCAGAGTCTTTTTCGAAAGATTGGACTTCCAGTACTGCTTTGCTGCGACTTTGTACGGCTATATCCCGGTTTACCCGTTTTTTTAAGAATTTCGAGAAATCTTCTCTTAGTTGTTGGCAAATTTCAGCTTTCTACAACCAGCAGTTTCAGCTGTGCTTTGTCTATCACTTAATAACTCAGTAACGGAAGAAAAAAATTATTAAATTGATAGACAAAAAAAAGACCTACCAATTGTATCATGGTGACGTGTTTCTTCCACCACACATACTTCTGGTACTCAGGTCCAAGCCCCGAGATGAAGTAGTAAGTGTACATAATGACATGGACGATGGAGTTTAAGTATCCCATGAAGATAGTGTGGCCACCTGCAATATATCAAAACATTTTTATTCGTGTTAAATTTACTAATAAGCACGTGTGTTTGCGTATGCGAGCCACAGAGGTAGTAAGGCAATAAAACATACATTTCTCATTATTGGAAAGGCTTGAAGAGGAGGAGCTCGTGGCTAAATATTAACAGCCGCACAGGTCGATCTTAAAGGTTAAGCAACGCTTGCCGAGGTTGGTCTATGGATGGGTGACCATCTTAACATACCGAGTTTTCTCCGTGCCTCGGAAAGCACGTTAAGCTGTTGGTCCCGGCTGTAATTTGGAGATTTTTGGCAGTCGTTACGGATAGTTAGAAGCCAGAAAATCTGTCACCTGTCTTGTCAAAGAGAACCGTGTTACCCAGTTAATGGGTTGTGGAGGTCTGGCAGGCCGCCGCTCTACGTAAAATACTGGTTTTCAGCTAAATCCGGTTTGACTGGAAGCCGACCCCGATGTAGTTGGGAAAAGGCTAGGTCGATGATGAAAGGTTGAAGAAGATAGATGGGTGGATGTGTAATGGATGGATGGTATGGGAGTAGATTCTTCTAGAATGCAACAAATTACAAGAAAAAAATACCGTAGTAAAATCTACATCGCAACAAAAATAACCGCAACGTCATCAATCGAACTACAACAAAATCCTGCATCGCGGTATCACAGTTTACCGTGCAATTTAAACATATTTATACAACAGTCCGAATTTAAACTACTAGCTGACCCGTGCAACGTCGTCTGCGTAACATTTTTCATTACTGCTCCGCTCCTATTGGTCTTAGCGTGACGATATATATAGCCTATAGCCTTCCTCGATAAATTGGCTATCGAACACTGAAAGAATTTTTCAAATCGGATCAGTAGTTCCTGAGATTAGCGCGTTCAACCAAACAAACTCTTCTGCTTTATAATATTAGGATTGATTAGGTAGCCCACTAGACATAACCACCATCTGGTTGGAGGATAGTCCCTTTTTGGAGGTCTGCGAGAATTTACTCTCCGTACCGCATATCCTCAATAGAACTAGATATCTGTTTCTGTGGGACGTAGAACGTTTGTAACTGAGTTATTAGGTAAAAGGAGACAAAGATTTTATCAGCTTTCCATAGGCACTACATGGTTGTTGATGTTTCGTATAATGTAACATGCAAAATGTTGGGGGCCAAGTCACCCGCGTCCGTAGGAGAATACCCTTCAGCGAATCCCTACACGTGGTCCCTGGGTGGTGCTAAACAGTAGACACTAACCGCCTCCGTAGTCTAGTGGTTATACCACCTGATTTAGACCCAGGGGTCCCGGGTTCGATTCCCAGCGGGGGCAAATTTTTTGATCCATTTGGTTGGTGGTAGGACTTGTTTTAAGTCCACCTGGCAAGCTATCACCATCATGTCTAAGTCTGTCGCCATAAAAACAATGTTAACAGCATTGTTGTTAGAGTTGGCAGTTAGAGGTATGATAGCCAGTTCCTCTGTGTTAGAGGATTACGGGTAAAGCTCGCTTCCATCTTCGGCCAAATCATCACTTTTCATCAGGTGAGATTTGGGCCAAAACGGGGAAACCGTTTTATATAAAAAAAAAGCTGTTAAGGTACAATTCCGATCTTGGCAACCGCGACCGGCAACCGGAACCCACTGCTTTGTAAGAATTACTATACCGCGCGTATCTGACGTCGACGCACAAACGATTTCCATGGATCCAGGGCATGATTCTAGACACCCTAGACTTAGAATTTTTCGTCGGCCTTTTTCTCATTTTTTTCAGGGGTTTTTTTTTACTTTAGACTGCTCATAATCGTTATTGTGACCTAACCCAATGAGATTTTTAATAAAAAAAATAATTAAGTAACTACTTTCACTAAAATGAGCAATCTGAATAAAACCACAAATCTATATCAGCTCAGCTGAGCTGATACCTATTTGTGGTACTCTTGAAAAAAATGAAAAAATGAGAAAAGAACCGTGCCGCTCGCCCCCGCGCCCTACCACCCCCGCGGCCAACCGCCCCCGCGCTCCACCACCCCCGCGCTCCACCGCCCCCGCGGCCAACCGCCCCCGCGGCCCAACACCACCGCGGCCAACCGCCCCCGCGCCCTATCGCCCCCGCGGCCAACCGCCCCCGCGCCCTAACGCCCCCGCGGCCAACCGCTAGTGCGTAAGAGGGCTAAGGGCACAAATACGAACCTGCAATTTATTAAGATAGGCCACATTACCTGGAAAGTATTTCACTCCAATCCAAATAACGAGAGACATCATACTGTGGTGGTATACGTGTAGGAACGTCACTTGATTGAACTTTTTCCGTAAGACGAAGAAGACCGTGTCCAGTAGTTCTGTGATCTTCGCGAAGTAATAGAACCATGATGCGGCTGCAACCTGGAATTATAAAAAGTATATCCTTAACATGCAGTAGTAGTGAAAAAAAAGGAAACGAAAGAAATAAATAAAACTTAATTTCATAAAAATACAGACTATATATATATATTGCATTACGTCATAGGTTGACGTAATGCAATATATATATAGTCTATAGTCTGTATTATATATATAGTCTGTATTTAAAAGGTTGGCTGTTAGAGAACTACTCTTGCTAGCCTTTTGAGTTAAAAAGAAAAATTAAATGATTTCTATGAATAAAATCTCGTGTCACAGTGTTTGTTATCGAACTCCTCCGAAACGGCTTGACCGATTTTAATGTAGTGATTTTATACACTCAGTAAGCCTGAAAAATAGATCGTAAGGTGCTTATTTTTTTTTTGGCAAGGCGACTTTTGCTTAGACTAGAGTTTCTATATAAAAATTTCTTTTAAATAGAAATCATTTCATTTTTTGAATAGTTAATAACAGCATTGCTACCATGTACGTATTTGTTTATGTTTTAATTTTTTTTTTTAATATTTGAATTCGAAATTATTTGACAAAATTTTAACACAACAAAATCTCTCAAATATGTTGTTTAAATATCAACTTTTGGCTGCTTTTCTACCAGAGATGTGCGAGGATTCGTAGTGACGGATGTTTTTGTTAAGAACCAGTAAAAAACTTTTTTAACGCAACCTTAATTTCGGAAGTCGGTGTTAAAAATCAAAGTATCATCACAACCATAAACACCGATTTCCGAAATTAAGGTTATTTTATACTTGGTAGTGTTTTGTTTGGAAGTCGGTTAAAATTTTTTGTAAAAAATATTTTGTTTTTCACTTTTAAGTGGTGATACTTAGACGACATCTATACGCAGAGATTTAAAATATCAAAAATGCTCATAAAACAAGAAGTGGTCAGCAAAATTGAATGAAATTTTTACGGGACCAACTAAAAAAAATCACAGAAATCGTATCAAAAACCTAGCAGAATCCGTACCTATACATAAATTTAAAAAAATACCAACCGAATTGAGAACCTCCTCCTTTTTGGGAGTCGGTTAAAAATTGCTTGTTTTGAGCGAGACTAGGTAGAAAAGCCACCTAAAGTTTATTTTTTAACAAAAAAAACCTTTGCCCCACACTTGGAATTTCTTCATCGTGGGTGCGTTTACAAACATACAAAATCACATACACAAACAGCCGGACCCGGAACAACTATCTGTAGGCCATACAAATACTTGTTCCGTGCGGGAATCGAACCCACGACACGCGGCGCAGCAGCCGATCGCTCAACCACTGCGCCAACCGTGCCGTCAGAGTTGATACTCCTGTTGATAGCGATATATCGACGTTAATTATAAATTCAAGGATATAATATAGGTTACGGAAATATGCATTTTCATTGTTCAAGACAAATTTGAATTTCAAATATCCGTGTATGATTCTCAAAACAGAAAATCAGCCAGTGCTGTAATCACTTTTCCAATAGGGTTTTTTTAACGAAATTCTTAATTAGTTTTTTTTTATTTCGTGCATTGAACTCTGAGAGTCCATTTTCCATATTTAAATGAGCCATTTTTAAAAGAAAAAATTACTTAAAATAAAAATAAACCAGCTTTAGATTTTTTTTAGTCTATTATATGTACCAAAGAAAAATAGAGAACATTTTTTTTTATCAACGTACAATATGAATAGTAACTTACCCTCAATGCTCTAGGGTTGTTAGAATAATCAATTGGTTCACATGCTAGGTTGTACTCCTTAGAAAGAACGTAGACTGATCCCTGGAAAACATGAAAATAAACCATGTGAAAACAATGAATAGAGTGCAGTTTACATAATCATAATTACGACCAGAAAAAAGGTTACAATGAGAAGACAGTTAGTAGATCACGAATCCAACTACAGTGAGATAAGAACAGCAGGATGTACTCCCTCAAGGTAGACAAGGTTTTTTGGGGGCCGAGTCACCCGCGTCCGCAGGAGAAAGGTAAAGCTCGCTTCCATCTTCGGTCTAATCATCACTTTCCATCAAGTGAGATTTTGGCCAAGAGTTTCCCCGTTTTGAATAAAAGAAAAGACCGATGACATGGTAAAAGCCTGCTAGATACGAGAACCACGAGCCTGGTGGAAATTGGCGATTTTGGGGGAGCCTAGAAGTCAGCTCCTTATGTAGAAAACCAGTTATTCCTGTCCTCCATTGGAATGACGATGATTTACAACATGCTCGAGAAATTCCTGCCATTCGAACGAAAACATTATTCCGAATGAATTTTACAAAGTAGGTAATAGCACGTTATTATCACACATATTGTGGACATTTATTTAAATAAATTTCTATAGGGTTAGGTTCACTGCCTCTAGTGAATTCGTAAATAACTTTTATGACTTTGAACTCTTTAAATTACAATAACATAGATTATTTTCGGAACAAGACATCTATAAAAAGAAACGATACCGACTAATGTTCTCCTTACGTAATTGGAATTCCTGTCGAGTTCACGTTACAGAAGAACTAAAAATTGCACTGATGCATCAAATCAGACACTAGGGTTAGTGGTTTCTCCTAAATGTTCAGGCCGCTAAGAAAACTCAAAATCGTCTATCAGGCGGAATGCGTAAGCAACATCAAAGCAGCTCATGCCATCGGAGCCAGAGGAGGTGTTACGAGAAATATCAGTCACATACTCTCCGACAGTTTTGAGGAGCCCTTGGCTTATTAATAACAGCCGCACAGGTCGATCTTCAAGGTTAAGCAACGTTTGTCGAGGTTGGTCTGAGGATGGGTGACCATCTTAACATGTCGAGTTTCCTCCGTGCCTCAGAAAGCACGTTAAACTGTTGGTTCCGGCTGTCATTTGGAGATCTTTGGCAGTCGTTACGGATAGTCAGAAGCCAGAAAATCTGACACCAGTCTTGCCAAGGAGTACCGTGTTACCAAGTTAAGGAGTGGTAGGCAGGTTGTAGAGGTCTGGTAGGCAGCCGCTTCACGTAAAATACTGGTATTCAGTTGAATTCGGTTTGACTGGAAACCGACCCCATGGACTTTGACTTTGACCTCTGAATTTGTTTCGGTGTTTCTGCTCAGAGCAACACAAAATGACCAAAAAAATATTGACGTGTAAAACTGTTATTTACAACCTACTTACAGAATTTTATATCATTTATCATTTATCATTGTGGACCTTTGTTCCTGGCTGAAGGCAGACTGGACTGGACCTAGCCCTGGACTAGACAGAGGCAACTTCCGTCTGGTGGTGAGGACTATCATAGAGGTCGAAGAAACGGTCGCAAACTAGCTCCAGTGAATAGGCATCCCCAAAAAACGGACCCAAACCCCTTAGGTAAAAAAGGTAGACCCTTTAAGTAGTACCTTTATTCGTTGCAACAAACCACGCTGTCGCAATAAGTCAACGTTTCTGATTGAATTGATTATTTTGATTGATAAATTAACTATCACTTATCTTGTACTAAGAAATTCCTTTGAATCGTACGTGCGTTTACAACAAATGTGACATGCGCAAGAGCATACGTCATGTCAATACTAACGCCCAAGTGAACTGCACAGTGGTACTGAGGATCAATGACTGAATATTATTATATTAATCATAAACAATCGGTTCATAAACACCGCAATCTATTTTACGTGAGATTTCTAATAAAAAGCTTATGACTATAATCAAAACTTGATGATCAAATTTTTCAGGAAGCTGGGTTACTTTGAGGCGGAGTTTCCATTAAAGATACGTAGTGAGGGTTGTTAGGAAACAATAGAATAGCTGCAAGCTACAAGGCTAGGTACAATGCGTTTCAAATACGAACAGGAACGTCAATGACCTCCATTTGTCAAATGTCTCTTGAAAAGTACGGTTTGCATAGAAAACTTATTTGCATATCTAAAACGGTTTAATTTACTTTGTTAAAAATTCAAAATTCAAAAGTTATTTATTAAAATTAGGCTGAGAGCCAGCACTTTTTGAACGTCAAGTTCTACTAAAGACAGTCCCCCAAAACGCCCGCCCGTCGCCACTTCCTAGTGTTTTAGCTGTGGAGAAAAAGTGGCCAACAAACTCCCCAGCAACATATCTGTCTGTTACGTTTTAGGAACTAGAATTTATAGATTGAGAAGAATGCAAAGTAATTAATACATGACACAAAACAAAAAAAAAAAAATAACAGCTAGCACACTATGATACTATAAAACAAAATACACACTCAAGCAAATGTTGACGTTGAAAGATTGACCTACATAGTGACCTACATAAATAAATAATAAAAAGACAAAAAGACAAAAAGGAAAAAAAAAAACCAAAAAAAAAATAAGTCTTAAATCAAATTTAAATAAAAACGTTCTATAGTAGCACATTTGCTTAGTAATTTGTATTATTTAAAGTCATTATTTATTATTTTAAACCATACCATAACCCTTATTTGGTTGTAAATAATAATTAAAAAATAATAATCTTGCTTTGCTCACCCTACCAAAATGGTTTGATTTGACAGTTATGACGTCACAATATGGCGCTAAGTCTATCCTATTCTTATTTGAATCGCAATGTAAATGAAGCGATTTTATTGGTTCTTAAGAAACACATCACTCTTTACGCAACCTCGCATATGTACAAACGCAGCCCAACACAAACACCGCGCTTTTACTCCTTGAACACTTAAGTATAAAACAGAGTTGTACCTAAATACCCCTACGGTTCCCCGATAATATTATTATATATTTCCCACTAACTGGCCCGCGCAACTTCGTCTGCGTCACATTTTCCATTAATGCTTCGCTCCTATTTGTCTTAGCGTGATGATGGCGAGCATTAATGGAAAATGTGACGCAGACGAAGTTGCTTGGGTCAGCTAGTAGCCTATAGCCTTTCTTAATAAATGGGCTATCTAACACTGAAATAATTTCTCAAATCCGACCAGTAGTTCCTGAGGTTAGCGCGTTCAAACAAACAAACTCTTCAGCTTTATAATATTGCTAGCTGACCCGTGCAACGTCGTCTGCGTAACATTTTTCATTACTGCTCCGCTCCTATTGGTCTTAGCGTGATGATATATAGCCTATAGCCTTCCTCGATAAAGGGGCTATCTAACACTGAAAGATTTTTTCAAATCGGACCAGCAGTTCCTGAGATTAGCGCGTTCAACCAAACAAACAAACAAACAAACTCTTCTGCTTTATAATATTAGTATAGATTAGTATAATAGATAGATGTGGATCCAGATACCGGTTGTCTACCGAAAAATTCTAGATGGGAACATAAAACTTGGAACGACCCCAGAATCACCGTAAAGGCACGAGCTCAGCAGTAGCAATTGCTACCACCAGATCAACGCGCAGTTATGAATATGATAATTTTAAGAAAAAAATAAAATAAGGGATAAAAAGATAACAAAATAAAAAAACGAGTGACGAGTGATTCGCGCACGAAGGGTTCCGTATCATTATCTATAAAAACAGCAAAAAAATTAAGTTTGTTGTTATGGGAGCTCCCTTAAATATTTATTATATATTCTGTTTTTAGTAATTGTTGTTATAGCGGCAACAGCATTACATCATCTGTGAAAATTTCAACTGTCTAGCTGGTAACAGAAAGACTGACAGACAGCGAAGTCTTAGTAATAGGGTCCCGTTTTTAATCTTTGGGTACGGAATCCTAAAAACAACAAAATACTAAGAAAATAAAAAGAAGAAAAAAATCGAAATAAAGAATTACGAAGATTAATCAATGCAAAATTAATGTAATTCACACAAATAAATACAAGTGTGACAAAACCGAAGGAAGGGAACTATGAAAGCAGGGGAGGGAGGCTTTTGCCCAGCAGTGGGACAGTTCAGGCAAGATATTCTTACTATTATTATTATTCTTTAGTTCATACTTATTAAAATATAAATTAAAGAATAATAAAGTAACTTAGAATACTCGAAATTCTTACCTCATAGACTAAAAACAAGCTAAATAAGATTTGGAAAATATTGTACAGCATTAGCGCAGTTTTCAGCTCGAATGCGGGCCTGTTAGCCATCAACCGAGGACCCAGAGACTTGCAGAAGTATAGGTAAGCTGATGCAATTGAGATCACCACCATGGGATTGGAAACGCCCCACCAGTCTGCCGTCCTGGGATCTGGAAAATATTTCGATTTAATCAATACATACCACACCAGCCCGTCGCCCGCGACTTCGTTCGCAAGGGTTTAGAATTGCAATAATCGTTGTGATCTCGATTTTATCCAAAAATAAATGCAAGCTTTCGATTGGTGAAAAAAAATGGTTAAAATCGGTCCAGTAATTTCGGAGCTCATTGGATACAAACAAACAAATACATCTATCCTTCTTATGAATTTATTATAAATTATTACAAGCAAAAGTAATAAATATATAAGTCAAACATTAAGTATTAGTATAGACTGCATACCTAAATTAAATTATATTTGAAAATGAGTGCATGTCTTCCTATTTTCACTTTTTAGAGATCAATAAGTTCGTATTATAAACGGAACCCTTCTTGTACGTCCATCTGTCAAATTTGCTCAGAAATTACTGGACCGATTCAGGTGTTAATATTCAGCCTCTATTTTTTTTAATCAACATAAGCATTTAAGGAGAGGTAACAGGGTGAATGAATTATTACTGGCCATAATATCGAACAAAAAAGAGAATCACAAATCATAGTCAAAAAAATACAGTCCCAAAAATAATATTTTTTACAATTTCATATTATTTTATTTAATCACTTCTGAGTTTAAATTATTAATAATTAGAAAATAACTCACCAGCCAAATCATGTACCACATAATTATATTTTTCGGTTATACTATCCAGTAGTCCCGCCATTTTATTAAAACAAATAATACGTTCGAGCCAAGCCACTGCCGAGTCACTTCTCCTATGACACTTGTAAGCAAACTGCCAACTCACTTACATACTAATTAAAAGAAAACAAATTCATTTTCTTGTACGCACAATATCTAACGTCCAATGGTGATTTGCAAAAACATCCACAAAAAGGTCAAATCAAAAGTTCTACAGAAAATCTGAAATTCAAATACCCAAAATTTACTTGTTATTAAATAAAATTATCGAGCCTCTTTAATTATGTAACTGTATTTTAATTACGAAAAGCAAAACTAGTTATTTATCAATTGTTAATTATGGTAATTATATTAATCACTTGTTAATTAAAATCATGAGCGAATTCCTGGTTTTCCGTCGAGTGACTGAAAACTAAACATATTGTAGATGGAGCACGTTTTGTTATACCGGACGAAAAACGTGATTTATCTCCGATTTTATTAATCGAGATTATCAATCTGTTTCAAAACTCTGACCGATATTTCGTAACACGACATCTCGCCTGTACCTATGCTATTAAGGGTTAGCAGAGGCGGAGGTGAACCTGCCTGTTGTAAACCCTAATTTTGTCATTAAAGTATAAGGCTGCCTATCCATTGACGCGGAGTAATTTAACTAATGGAATTGTATAAAATCTCAGTGGCTGACCCGGAGCGGAGCTTCACTGAGATTTTATACAAGACCCCGCTCTCTCATCCTCCTCTCTTCTCAGCTCCAGTGGATAGTCAGCCTCGGAACTTGTCTCACTGCCGTCGATCAGCGAGTAGCGAGTATAGCTTCAAACTCGAAACGAGTAGGCGCCCAGCGAGTAGCGAGTGAAAAGTTTCGATAGTTTTGACACTCGGCTTTCAGCGAGTCCTTTTGTGCGACGGGCTTTTACTAGCAATAGTCGCTCCAGACCGCACTATAGGTACAAATTACCGCTCTTTGGTGAGTTCTGACCGACTGAGTGTCGCTGAGCGAGTACATCTTTGATAGCTCTTGTCGCTGCGATCAACAAGAGGTAAGCGCCGGCAGTGTGAACAGCCAGCTATCGACTATGAATGTATGTGTCTCTTTTACGCACACGAGACCTATATATTTTTAACCGACTTCCCAAAAAGGAGGAGGTTATCAATTCGGTTGTATGTTTTTTATTTTTTATTTTTTTATGTTTGTTACCTCATAACTCCGACAATTATGAACCGATTTGAAAAATTCTTAATTGTTCTGAAAGGATATACTTGCAGATTGGTCCCATTTAAATCATATCAAAATCGGTTAGGAACTTTGGATTTTAAATCGAAATAGCTGGAATTTGACTATTTAGATGATTCTTTGATAATCGAAATTGCGTATTTTGCTTTTCTGCGATTTTGCAATGGTGTTGTTAGGTGTAAAGCACCACTAAAAAGTGAAAAATAAAAAACTTTTTACCAAAAAATACAACGGAAAGGAACAAAAAAAATACAACCGACTTCCAAAAAAAAACACTACAAAGTAAAAAATAACTTTAATTTCGGAAGTCGGTGTCAAAATACGAAGAAACTACCAAAAACACCGACTTATACTTTGAAGTGTTTTTTTTTGGAAGTCGGTTGTATTTTTTTTGTTCCTTTCCTCAGCGGGCAAATAGTCGAAAACTAATCGCCTTCTCGCCGGAGCGGGCGGTAAGATAAGTGCCTTGCACTCCTAAACTAGACTATAAAAACATACAAGAATACTTATTTGTTAGATGTTAGTAAAACAGTACGAATGCTAAAAAATTAATACAATTGGTAAAAATCTGAAAATGTATTATTCGTTTTTTAACAATTTGGTGACACGGATCGAAGCATAACTTTGCTTCTATCCGTGTCATCAAATTGTTTTTCTTGTCATATTGTACTGTAGTACAATGTTTCCAATTTTTTATTTCCACCATTTTTTTTAAATATTTCACCGATCGTAGGTACTCGCGCACCGAGGGTTCCGTACCATTATCTATAAAAACGGCAAAAAATCTAGTTTGTTGTATGGGAGCCCCCTTAAATATTTATTTTATTATGTTTTTTAGTATTTGTTGGCATAGCGGCAATAGAAAAACATCATCTATGAAAATGCAACTGTATAGCTGTCGCGGTTCTTGAGATACAGCTTGTTGACAGACAGACAGCGAAGTCTTCAATCTTTGGGTACGGAACTCTAAAAACCGGTCAAGAGCGAGTTGTACTCGCGCACCGAGGGTTCCATACCATCATATAAAACGTGAAATGTTTACTATCGGTGAGGCTTATATTCGTCAGAGAATTTTAACACTGCGGTGTAATATCGATACTGGAAATATGAAATAACGTAAGGGACAAAACTAAGGTTTTCAGGAGAGCAAAAATAAGATATTTAACTTACAAATCGGACTATTATTTTTTACTCGTATGTTTTGTGTAAAAATTGTGTAGGGCAAAGTTTCTTAGATTTTTTCATTCTTTGAAGCTATAATAGCAGAAAAACAATAAAGCCTTTAGTTTCAAAGATAGCATGTCCCTTACGGTAAATAAAAATTAATACGGGTGATATACGTTAACAAAATTTTAGATGTATAGAAACAGCATTGATGTATGGGACATTAAAGGATAAAAACATTTATAATTTTTTAAAGTAAAGGTCTCTTAATTGTGTACTTTATATTGCTTATGCTGTTAACAAATTTTAAAAGTATAATTTTATACAGTATTTGTCCCTATGTCATAGTTAAAACTAATTACTGACATAAAAAGGATAGGAAATAAACGAATTAAATAGATTAAACGTTTTATTTATACCTACTCATTAATCACAAAAATGTTTCAAAAATTATCACAAAAATGTGTCAAAAATTACTCATCTCAGTCTCCTCAAAATCACAAAAAAGTCTCAAAAATTTGTCATCGTTATCAGTCTCCTCACTCTCCTCGTCGTGGGTTTCATTAAGCTTATCTCTAGTTACACTCTTATTATGAGAGATTTAAATATTCATGGCGAAACCTATTTGGAATTATACCAGTGTCACATAATTTACTGAGATCATTAAACTTAGGAACTGAAATTGGCAGTCTTTCGTTATAGGTACAGAAATGGTAAGCTATTTATGCTACTAGGGACAGCTAGATTGCTGGTACTTTCTAATTCAGGTTGATCAATCTTTGCAACGCCCTTGCCCTTCCGTTTACCCTTTACTGTCCTTCTTCCATGCGTCTATTAACCTATGATCGAAGTTCATAAATCATAAAAAAACACTTATTACAGTAGGATTATTTTTTCTTTGCCGCTACGAAGTTAGCTTTTAGTGACGACCACGCAGGTCCCATCGCGTAAAAAAGTGTTACGTTTGTAGAATATTTTTCTGATTGATGAATAAGTGTACCTACAGTACGATTATTTTTTCTTTGCCTATGCGAATTATGTCGCAATCGATTGCGCAGGATATCAATTTGACAAGAAACATAGAACAGCGCATGCACGGGTAGATCGCGTATGCAGTCTCAGTCCCTCGTATACGTTTGATGCATACTTTTGTCACGCTTACTCAATTCTTTACGACTGTTGATACGAAAAGTGTTATTGTTTTAAATTATTTATTTGGTTTTTCTTACTATTTCATTTGTGTTTTGTGTCTTTTTGTGGTGTATATGTATGTTGTGTTACTTTGTGACCTTGTTATTGTTATTGGTTGTGTTCCTTACTTGTTAATAATACAATACGTATAAATCAGAAAAATATTCTACGAACGTAACACTTTTTTACGCGATGGGACCTGCGGGGTCGTCACTAAAAGCTAACTTCGGAGCGGCAAAGAAAAAACAATCGTACTGTATCTGTAGTGTCACAAACCGTGTTATTGTTATTTTGAGACGTACGTAAACAATATCATCGACCCACGTGGCGCGAGATTGCCGGTGGAATGCGAAGTAAGTGTCATTAGCTGCGCAAGCGAAATCACACACAAAATCCGTATTGCTATCTCGCTCAGACAAGTCGCACTGTTACGCGTGTGTGACAGAGACGCATATATTTAATTTCGATAAGCTTTGAGAAATAGTACGGATCACGCAGTCCAGTGTGATGTAAAGGACAGGTCAATTCAATCAAATATTTTCAATGCTGACAAATTAACGTAAGGGTCAATATGATTATGATATTCTGAGGCAAAATTTAATGTAAGGGACATAGTATTTGTACCTTCTCACGGAACACGCACGTATAAGACAATGCTTAAAACATCTCAAATTATGCAATAACTTATGTGACCTGTTAAAAATGTACTCGGTTTTTTTTTTAGTGTAAATATCAACCACTGTGAGTAAAGAGACTTACTTTCGTTTTTATGAAAATATTAATTTAAAATGTCATATACAGCCAGTTTCTAGAACAAAAATGGCCTAGGCCTACAAAAAAATGTAATGTAAGAGACATTTTTTTGGAGATATCGAGATTTTAAATATACCAATCGATAGAGCAAGAAATTCCAAATCCAATGATATATATAACTCATTTTCGCCAAAATGTCCCTTACGTTATTTCATATTTCCGGCTGATCTAAAACTACAATATATCGAATATTGTAGTTTTAGATCAGCACCATCTCTTGACCGGTAGTAGAACTAATGTGATCTTTTTTTATGATTTCTGAAAAAGTGTCCTATTTGGAGACATTTTTTGTTTTTCTTGTGATCTGTACATAAACTTCTATGACATAGAATTATTTCAGATTTTTCTCTATGCAAATTTCGGGGCCAATGATCAATTTAATTTTTTTTTTTTTAAATGTGCAAATTGCGTTCTTTCATACAATAGGGAATATGCATACAATTTTTAATTTGCAAAATAAAATACTTATTAGCTCTAGTAAACAATCATAGACTACAGATAGAAAGAGAAGTCCGATACGTAATGTGACGTCAAATTACACGATGACTATACAGCTGCCATAGAAAACAGCGTTTTCGCGAGAGGGACAGATATATTTGCTTAAATAATTGTATCTCGTTCGGTTTTTGAGCAATTTAGATTCTTTTTTTACAGTTAGTTTTATATTTTCGAATACTTTTAGATAAACTGTTCAGATCATAAATAATTTTTTCATGCATATTCCGTATTACCCACAAGCCCTAGTGGTTACTAGGGCTTATAAGTTAAACCAACGTCACTTAGAATATTTTCAGATTTTTCTCTATGCAAACTTCGGGGGGATCGGTGAAATTTCTTACGTTTTTCTAAATCAAAATCTATGCGGCCTAAAAATAAGAAAAAATGTGCAAATAGCGCTCTTTTATATGAAACTCCACATGCCCTAGTATTTTACACTTCGAATTTTTAAGAACCTCTATCAATCGCTGTTGCAAAAAATATAAATTTTTATTTATTTCTTATTTGCAAAATAGTTTTGCAAACGTCATCTAAAACTATTCCAAATTTTGAAGTTGATAGCATTAGTAGTTCTTGAGATATCCAGCTGTGACAGACGGACAGACTTAGTCCAACATAACGGTTCCTTTATAACATTTTGGTAAGAAACCCTAAAGCTGATTTCAGACTACGCTATAATATATAGCATAGAGTATAATTATTTAATAATATATAGTACAGTACAGTGTGAACGTGTCCATAACAATGTATGGTGCACGATATTCTTGTGCTATGAGCTATATACTATAATATTATAGCGTCTGAAAGCAACTTAAATATAGAGTCAAAAAGATAAGGATTTAATGCTTCTTTGCCACAAACAAAAGACGCTGCATCATGCACTTGGTCTAGTGATGTACGCGTGTCACGATCCTGGTAAGTTTGTGTACTATATGCAGTACACAATCTCAGTCTTACTCTATGGGTCTTTTTTTATTGATGAGAAATCATCAAATGACTTCTTCCGCTTTGGGCAAAGCAGAAGGGAGTGTCAGACTCTTACTGACTAAAACCCATCCGTGTTTCTCTTAGTGCCCTTTGCGTTCCAGGGCCGCAGTGACTCTTTCGAACAAATTCCGCAACTACTCTATGGGACTGGTGCTGAGAACTGGTAATTTAATGTTATACTGGTAAACCAAATATTAACCCATCAACGCGGAAGATCACTCCGATTCTTTTCTGTGAATCCAAAGCTTTGTAAGGCTGTCATCAAAAACAAAACCGGAAAAACAGCATTAGTTTATGTTTAAGAAATTGATAGTAAATTCCATGAAGTCGTTTCATTTATTCAAAGTTATGACAAAATGTTTTAAATTTTTTGGATGTCCAAATACTTTTTTTTCGACATCTCTGACCTACTAGAGTCAAGAGCAAACCCATCACAAAAAAAGGATTTCATCGTACAAAAATGAAATAAAACAAAGCATTTCCCAAATCATTTATTTTTTTATTGCAGCGTTCAGTACTCTTCCTGATAATATTGATTTTAATAAGAGATATAACTAAATTGGAACTAGTAGGAGGTTCGGGTAACATTAACACTTAAAACATAACATTAGAAACGATGCCTACTTAACTAATGATAATTTCATAAAACTACTCTATATACTACAATCACTTGCCACGACCAGATATGATTCACAGAGATGATTGCTACCTTCCTCGACTGATGTTTTATCGTTTTAATTTAAATTGAATAATTCGATTTCGATGAAAATACTTAATACCTATCAACGCAATGGTAAGGAACCGTCTCCACGAGCGAGGGAATCGCTACGTTATTATCGTCGTGCCACGTATTTCTATCACAACTCTATGAACGTGTATATTATCGCGGCGATTTGATGAGTGAAAAAATGTCAACTCGCCGCAATTCTCTCGCTCGTAGAGACGGCCCCAACAGTGATTCTGATGCGTCAATATTGTTTTCGTCAAAATCGAATTGTTCAATTAAAACAAAACGTCATTCGAAATGAGTCGACCCAGGGCGGGAACTCTCGACATAGTTATAATCGCCTACCAACTGAAATCGAAGGCCGCCCTATAAATATAGCACCTCTGATCCGTGGATCGCATTTAGATCGACTGTGTACTGGCGGCCTCACCGAATTCGGCAGGTGTACGTTGACTATATCGAGACCTCCGACTCAGAGTCAAATAGGCTAGTCTCTATCATCCACAAATTGCAAGCCTAATTTGTCCGTCAGTAAGAGTATTGAAAAATAATGGACACGTATTTTTTTTTTGTAAATCACTGAATATTGAGAAAGATAAAACGCATCAAAACTCGGGAGTGGGGGCTCGTGACGTCACAACCCGCTAAAAATTATGCCACGGCGTGACGTATTGAGAATTTTAAAAGCGTCGTAACTTCGTCAATTTTAGTTCCCATAACAAACGAAAAAATACGGGTCAAATATTTTTTGATAATCTGACGGACTAATTGGATATTTTCAGGACACAAGCCTATTGTACTTATTCCATGTTGCAGTATCAAGTTGTACGAGTTGTACTTATTTTACTTTGCCTAGCTTTGGTTAGAACCCATTTGGATCGAGACAGTTCAATCCATCTGCCTAGCCTTTTCCCGACTATTTTGGGATTGGCTTCATATCTAACAAGTTTCAACTGAGTATTATTGTAAACTGAGCATTATGAGCACTTTACATAGAGCAACCTATCTGACCTCTATAGCCCAGTAAGGAAGAGGCCACACAAACGTAATTTTGTGAGTCGCGTAAAATGAGTCGGCGGAATTTTAGCTGCATTCGGTTTCATACTAAAGTCCTGTTTGTGCCACACAGTGACGCAAAATGAGTTAGACTTCAGTATGTAACCGAATTCCGCCGACTTATTTTACGCGACTCACAATTCACAACGCTCAACTGGCCTTACCCTAACTGGTTACCATGATACCCTTGGGCAATACTGCCGGTCTGTTCTGAAACGTCTCACCATTTTAACTTAGGTGGTGTGCACTTCAAGTGAACTGTCAAGCCATCTTGTTTGTATGCTTTGACAGCTCATTTGTCGTTCACTTCGCCTAAGTGGTCACTTCGACATTTTTACAGAATTGCATTGCTGTCATTCGACTTGTCTTTTTGGACTGACAGCTCACTTCTTCATTTCTTCATTCTCTAATGTACACCAAAACAAATTTTATGATACAGTCATAATAAAGTACATGTACAAAGGCGAGCTTAACTCAAAGTTTAGTTTTCTCCCAGAAAACCTTTGAGTGATAGAGAAAGTTCATCATAGAGGGTAGGATCCAGTGTACAAATAATACCTATAGATAAATATTACTACATACATACATAAATATAATTATATACTACTAGCTGCCCCGCGCAACTTCATCTGCGTCACATTATTCATGAGTAATATCGCTATTAAAAAATAAGGGTTGGTGATAGAAGGGTAAAAATTTAGGGTTGTATGTATTTTGTAATGTCACATTATAGAAAAATAAGAATAAAAAAATTTGCCCAAAAATTTAAAAATAAATGTTAGGTCACCCTTATTACTTAGGGGTATGAAAAATAGATAGTACCCAATTCTCAGACCTACTGAATATGCATTTACAATTTGGTAAAAATCGGTAAAGCCGTTTCGGAGGAGTAAGGTAACTAACATTGTGACACGAGAATTTTATATATAAAAAGACTAGCTGACCCACGCAACTTCGTCTGCGTCACATTTTCCCTAAATTTCGTTTGCTACAAACCTCACGGAGCCCGAGACCTTTCCGACGAATGCAAAACCGTGGAAATCGGTTCGTGCGTTCTGGAGTTATAGCGTCAGGAAGGAAAACCAGACTTATTTTTATTTTAAAGAAGATTTATACAAATCTACTTCGTGTTCACTTCGCCTAAGTTTACAAAGAGAGATGTTTACAGAATGGCACCGCTGGTATCAGATTTTTTCTTTCTTCTTGTTTTTGACTACCCGTAACGGCAGTCAAAGTTTTATAAATAACAGCATTGACCGATTGTTTAGTGTTTTCGGGACACGGAGAAATCTCGGCACCCATCCTCAGACTGACACTGACTGGTGTTTTTGTTACTTTCTTCGTATTTTTTCTGTTCCGTGGCCCACGCGTTAAGAAGAAGAATTATTGTTCAACCCATCTGGCTGTTGTTATGTAGCCATGAGCTCCTCCACATCGCCATGACGTTGAATTGAGACGGCTAAAACTTAATATCAATATATATGTCAGACAACGCCCAGCCGAAACCACTGGTCGTAGAAAGCTGAAAATTCACTTGTAGATTCCTTGCAGAGCGTATACTTAAACTTCGGAAAATTCTACGTGAACGAGAAAAAACGGGATATGCACGTACGAAGTCCGAAACAAAAGCTACTCAGTTATTAAATAAAATAAGAATCGTTCAGCTGACAATCGGTAACTATGAATCACATCTGGTCGCAACCTAACCCATCTTCAGTTGAATCCTACGACTAGCATGACGTTGGAAAAGCAGTCTAAAACACAATAAATACAGTTCAGTTTTCTTTGCTCTTGCTGGTTTCTGATTTAACACTTCCATTTTTACTGTCTTTTTTGGCGTCTTTGATATAGGTGACATAGTAGAAGTTTCCAAACATATAAATGAATTGTAGACTGTGAATGCAAAGGAGAGTGGATATCCACTTAGGGTAGCCGCAGTCTCGTTGGAAAAGGACTACCAAGTTGTGAAGGAAGATTATGCCGAACTGGACCTGAAGAAGAGAAGAAAAAATTATCATAATTTATAACATCATTATACCGCGTGTATCTGACATCGACGCACAAACGATTTCCATGGGTGCAGGGCATGATTCTGGACACCCTAGACTTAGAATTTTTCGTCGGCTGTTTTCTCATTTTTTAAGTTTTTTTCAAAGGGTTTTTTTACTTAAGATTGCTCATAATCGTTATTCTGACCTAACCCAATGAGATATATATATATAAAACAGAGACGGGTTTGTTACAACAGTAATAACTCGAGATCTGCTGAACCAATTTTCATGGTTATTGATTCGTTGGATTTGTCTCCGACCCGAATAGCAGAATACATCTTAAAAACAGTGAAAACTCGATATGTGCAATGAAAACTTAATTGACGGGAGCGAAGCCGCGAGGGACAGCTAGTTTTTAATAAAAAAATAATTAATTAACTACTTTCACTAAAAAGAGAAATCTGAATAAAACCACAAATAGATATCAGCTCAGCTGAGCTGATACCTATTTGTGGTAGGTACTCTTGAAAAAAATGAAAAAATGAGAAAAGAACCGACGAAAAATTCCAACAATGGGGTGTCCAGAATCATGCCCTGGACCCATGGAAATCGTTTGTGCGTCGATGTCAGATACACGCGGTATAGTATTCCCCGAAGAGTATGACGCAGGTGTATCGATTGATTGCACACCCACACTTCATCAGTTATATTGAGGTGCTCTGTAAGGCTGACTGTGGCTAGAGCAGAGAGGGGTGAAGCGGAGTAGATATGTGTCAATGTTAACCAACGGAATTGATTTGAGAACTAGTTTAAATTCTCCGCGAAGCGGAATGTGACAGCGCAGCGGGGAAGCGAGTGAGGAAGCGGAAAGAACGGGCTACCCGGTAAAAAACTCGGCCTAGCTCCGCAACTTCGCTCCGTATTACTCCCACACTCTGTTCTGCAGCCTTGCTCTACTCCAGTCAGCCTTAGAGCGCCTGTCCATTACAGCGGAGCGAGGCAGTAGAGTGGAAAAGTGGAGATATATTAACCAATGGTATTGCATAAAACTCTCCTCACCACGTCCGAGTCACTGTCATTTTGACTGATATGATTGGTTAATATTTCTCCGTTTCTCCGCTCCGCTGCCTCGTTCCGCTTTAAAGGAAAGGCATCCTTTTAGGGGACGAACCTATTACCATCAACTAGACACTTATTCGGAATTCAGGTCGAATATCTTGTAATTTGGTCTGAGCAAATAGTCCAGTTTGTAAATACGATATTTTTCAAAGTTACAATCACTCTGACAAGCCTTTTCTCAACAATTTTTTAGTTCGCTTCCTGGCAGATGCATCTGTATTATAGTTTTTTACATGGAGCAACTGCCATAGTTACCTCCACAACCCAGTAACTGGGTGATAAGATATTTCTTGGCAAGATTATCTAGATTCTGACTACCTGCAACGACTGTCGAAATTGTTCAAATTATTGCTTGGGATTTCTTTCCAAAGCACGGAAGATACACCGTGTGTATAGACGTCAGCACATCAAGTTAAAAAAATCTTAACTTCATTGCTAAAGCATAAGGTTCAAGGTTGATTGGGAAAATTTAACAGTTACGGGTAATTTGATGAGCTGGCCATAGATTGTCACCCTTCCGTGGACCAACTTCGACCCGTGTGGCGTTTATTATTTAGCCACGAGTTTCTTTATTACCACTTACTATTTTTAGTTATTGGTAATTAAGGAACTTGTGGCTTGTCATATATTTAGCCTGACTATGAACTGAGTGTAATAACTTACCAACTGCATGGTAGTAAGGTGCTTCTTCCACCAGAGGTACTTCTGGTACTTGGGTCCAAGTCCTGATATCAGGTAGTAAGTATACATCACGACGTGGACGAAACAGTTGATGAGGCCGAGCAGAGTGGCGTGACCATCTGGAAATTAGAAAATTATTTTTTCACACCTGCACGAAAACGTCATATTATATGCCATGCAAACTCAACCTAAATTAAGTTATTATTGCCCGGGAGTATTATTAAAGTAAGTTATAATGAAATTAAGTACAATTGGATCTCAACTTGGAGACCGACGGGAGCCACTCGCGGCCAGCCCACCCTCTTCATGTCTTGCGAACAATAGGGGTGAAAAGTAGAGTATGCCCCTCAGGCATTAAGGTGTCTTTGCCTTGGGTCTTGAATGCATTCAGGATTCTTGTATTAACTTACTCACTGCGCTCATTAATTAAATTTCGAATCCGTTAAGGTTCATTATTAATTTTTTTTTTTTTTATGCAAAACAGGGAAACTCTTGGCCCAAATCTCACCTGATGGAAAGTGATGATTAGGCCGAAGATGGAAGCGAGTTTCACCCGGAATCCTCTTACACAGAGGAACTGGCTATCATACCTCCAACTGCCGGAACACAACAATGCAGTTAACATTATTGTTATGGCGACAGACTTAGACATGATGGTGGTAGCTTGCCAGGCGGACTTAGAACAAGTCCTACCACCAACCAAACCGAGCAAAAAAATTTGCCCCCGCTGGGAATCGAACCCGGGACCTCTGGGTCTGAATCAGGTGGTTTAACCACTAGATCACGGAGGTGGTTAGTGTCACCTGTTTAGCACCACCCGGGGACCACGTGTAGGAATTCGCTGAAGGGTATTCTCCTACGGACGCGGGTGACTCGGCCCCCAAAACTAAATATGACGCCCATGACATAACACCCTGTTTTATCCCTTCGGGGCATAAAAATAGCGTTAATTTAATCTTAGTGTGGTTGACACTCATCCTAATGTGTATACATGGTCCATGGTACGGTTTTGTATCCACCCACTAAGAAGAATTATAACGCAATAAAAATTGCAGCTAAACCACTTTATACGAGGGAAGGCATTTTGTTGCTCAAAAGAAACTTTAGGTGCAAGGTGATAAAGTGGTCAGCCAATGTGTTTTTCTTCTTTAGTTTAATTGCAAAGCCCTTTTGCTGATCTTGTCTTCACAATAAATTCCGTGAAGTGTAACTACAAGTACAAATCATATTCTACAGACCCATAATATCTTGAAATCACCATGATAGCTAATGGTGTTAAAGGGAAATGGAGCTAAAGGACCAATAGTACTATCCCTCTCTCTCAACGGAATCACCAAGGCATTGGCACTTTGCAGTACGGTCCCTGGTAAGTCAAACTAACTACCAACTTATAAAAATAATCCATTTGTGTTTTTTTCTACAGCAAGTCTAAAAAGGACACTTTAGTAGAATCACCGAGCACATCAAGGTACTCGAATATGTCAAGTATTTCCAATCAGCCTAGAACCTAATGCTTTAGCGATAAAAAAAGAGTCAGAGCTTCTAAACCGCCTCAAGGGCCTCCTACATGGTTTACACGACCGCCATTTGGTAGCCGGGACCACCGGCTTATACGTGCCTTCCGAAGCAGGGAATCATTTCTTTATCAGACATTTATGGTGGTATTATTATTTATTTACATTATAGGTGATTCAAGCCTGCAATGTCCTAGACACACTAAAAAAACATCATCATCATGATTCTACTAAAGTAGCCTTTTTAGACCATCGATGCAAAGAACTAAAAACTTCTTACTTGGGAAATATTTGACTGCAACATAAGAAGCTACAGGCATCATAGAATGATGAAACAGGTGCAAGAAAGAGATCTGTCTGTCCTTCTTCCTCAAGACAAAGAAGACTGTGTCCAACATGTCTATGAACTTCACCACTGTATACCACCAAACGGCATTATGCATCTGAAACATTGAAACCAATTATGATTGTGTATTATTTGCTGTTGCCCGCGACTTCGTTCGCGCATATCTCGATTTTTCGTGTTCCTGTAAAAAATTGGGTAATCTAGGGTATTGCTCAAACAAAAAAAAAAAAAACCTTGGGGCGCGTGAAATTTCTATCAACACTCAGTCGATATGAGTGATTATACACATTATTAATAACGTGCATAGCATTATAAAATTAAATGTTATTAACTCAGGTTTTGCTACGCTCAACAATTTTATGTTTTTGTCTGAATGCCCTAGATGTGCCCTAGATTGATGAGGAGAGTTTTGAGAACATTATACAAAACGTTCAGCATATATATTTTTTTTTTTCAATTAATATATACATATTTTTTATAGTTTTTATCTCGTTATCCCTTTCATTTAACACCTATGTTGAGAGAATTGTAAAAAACGAAATGTAATGCGCCATTTTAATGGCGGCCATATTGGATTTGCATTTTTTTCATAATGACATGTGTAAAGCACTTTTATTTGATACCCATACTGAGGGGTTGTGAAATATTTCGTAGCAGCGGCCATCTTGGATTCACAACAACACTAAACGCATTATCTAAAACCTGTAAAAAACTCGTGTCACGGTGTTTGTTATCGAACTCCAGTGAAACGGCACGACCGTTTTTTTTTACCGTTAAACAATATTTGCCCGGTCAGCTAGTTTAATTATATTATCATCAAAACTATAGGCATGTTCCTTCAAAATATCGGATCAATTTTTCTACATGAAGGGGGCAAAATTTCAATGACTATGAGTCAAACAAAAAACATCAAACAGAGCAAGCTTAATAAAACCGTTTAATATTGCAAAGTAATACTTACTCTTCGAGAAGTTGGGTTATCTGTAACGTCTACTGGCTGGCAAGTAAAGCTATATCCATTACTAGATGGCCACCAACCCGCAAGTGCACCCTGAAATATAAATTATTTTAATTAGCATAGGACAACAATACACTTTTTGATTTTCTGGACTCGCTCGCTCCATCGTAAATCTCCTCCATTGCTTTTTATAAGGTGAAATCGACAGTCTGTAAAGTACAAACGACAGCATAACAATCTGTCAAATTTCTGTAATAGATTTTGAACTTTATCACCGAAGCATTAGGTTTGAGGTTGATTGGGATAGTTTCGGATAGTTTGATGTGCTGGCAACTGTACGAACGAATACATACTAATTTTAAATGCGGGAAGGCTATCAGTTAGTTTAGTCAGCGACAATATTCGTTGAGCATCTAAAAGTTACAAAAGTTGCACCTTAAGGCGCGTCCCCGAGCAAAACGCAGCGCTAGCCGTTTTTTGTGCAGTTTTTTGGAGCTATATACTCTTTATCCAAAAGAAATATCAACTTATAAAAAATACATTAAATTTCTACATAATCTTGGCTTCAAAATGGTACATTTTATTTTTTATTACTAAGTATAATGTTTAAATAATTTCCTCACAACGAAACCTGAAAAAATGACTGAAAACATGCATCTTCTCGAAAACTAACGAATATTTTGATTTTGTGCTTACACTAATGGATAGGCCATTATGAACATTTTGGTAGAAATATTTTTTTCAAACGACCAAAATTAGATTTTATAACGATTTTATTCAACATTCTGAGCGTATTCGCTATTGTATCTCTTGCGCTATTATTGAGGGAAAAAATGCTCAAGGTTATTTGGTCAAGGTACGGCCTTAACACATCAAAAGTATAGAATAGCTTTAGTCACAAAATGCAGTGAATAGATCGAGGTCACAAACGTTAACCGGACATGAATATGAAAATACAGAACACACCATTTTGTGACCAAAGCTTTACAGTGACTAATGATGTATTAGGTGTTGAAGAGATTTGGCACTTTGTACTTGCTCATCGAATATTGTATGGGACGTTCCTTTTTGGCAAACGGGTAGACTACGTCCTAGATTAGAACAAAGGTTATTTCATATTTTCTATTATGTTCCCTTGGGATAATTTCTAACATCCACAGTAAAACATAGTCCAGTATTATTGTATAACTAGCTTCTGCCAGCGGCTTCACCCGCGTGATCCCTAGGAAACATCGGGATTAAAGTACTTATGTGCTATTCCAGACTATAATCTATCTTTGTTCTATATTTCATTAAGATCCGTTAAGTCGTTCTGGCGGTATTGAGTAACAAACAACCAAACTTTCAATTTTTTTTTTCATTTTTTCTATTGATTGTAGCGTGATGAAAAGTATACTATAACCAGCTCAGGAGTATGAAAAATAATTGTAGCAAGTTTCTTTAAAATCCATCGAGTAGTTTTTGTTTCTATAACGGTTATACAGACAGAGAGACAGACAGACAGACAGACAGACAGACAGACAAAAAATTTACTGATTGCATTTTTGGCATCAGTATCGATCCCTAATCACCCCCTGATAGTTATTTTGGAAATATATTTCATGTACAGAATTGACCTCTCTACAGATTTATTATAAGTATAGATAGAAGATATAGAAGATAAGAAAAAACATAATCTCCAATAACTTACCTCATAAAATATATAGCCGCTTATAAGTATTTGAAATATATTGTAATAGAATATGACTCTTTTCAACTTAAACGGCTTCTCGTCTTTCATGAGACGTGGTCCCAAACTGTTTGAGAAGTACAAGTAGAATGGTATGACAGTAAACATGACTAAGGGTGATGGCCACCAGTCCACAGTTCTGGGATCTGTCAAGAGAAAGAACAAAATTAAACATAATAATATGTATCATCTGTCTAGCCTTTTCCCATCTACATTGGGGTCGGCTTCCAGTCAAATCGGATTCAGCTGAATACTAGTATTTTACGTGGAGCGGCGACCTACCATACCTCCACAACCCATTAGATTTATAACATAGGGTTGTTTGCACGGTATTTGTTGGCAAAACTGGAGTCAGATTTACTGGCTTCTGACAATCCAAAAAACCAAAAACTTAACGTGCTTTCCGAGGCACGGAGGAAACTCGATATGTTAAGATCCCATCCACAGATCAAGCTAGGCAAGCGTTGCTTAAGCATGTGTGCTTATTAATGCTAGTCTTATTACGCAAAATTCCTTGCTTAGCTGAGGGACTGTTAGGGTGTCTATCCATTGCGAGAGAGCAAGGCAGTAGAGCCGAGAATCTCTGTAACACGTGAGTCCCACGTGACTCGCTGACATTTTGACTGACATGATTTATTAATATTTCACCGTTTCCCCGCTCTGCTCGTAATAGAAGCTTTCGCAGAGTTTTGTCTTGCAGGCCATCATCGGATATATAACACTGGTATCTGCCACAGCAGATAAGTTTATTTGCTATCGATATTATCAAAAGAAGATTTAGCAAATCAAATAAATCCAAAATGACACGGCCAAAAGGTTATTTCATTTTGTTATGTGCACCAAAAGAAACCGTCCGTTATGCTATGATATTATATTAAATAAATTCATTTTGCAAACTGTTAAATAAAAACTTTCCTGAAAGTTTCTGACGTAACAAATAGTTTTATAATTCATCGACGTGAGGAGGTGCTACCTACAAATCTAAATACTATTGTAATTCATTATATTGATCTCTAACCCCGAAATTCATGAATGAATGTTTAACATTCGAAAGGTACAAGGTTTTTACTATTTTTACATAACGTGCATAGTCCACATGCACGTTATGGTCACGTTTACGCCTGCCACCAGCTTGCATTCAAGTAAGCATTTCATTGCAAGCTACCGAGGTATAATGTTATCGATCGCTTGATTGTGCTCCGCAATGTGTTTTTGTATGATTACAAGTGACCGCAACACCTACTAGTTTCTGTATCAACTGCGATTAAACTTGAGATAACCAACTGTACCAATATACTGAATTTTATATGCGACAAAGTCCAAATTTCAGTACAACCCATACTTTTTCACGGCCTATTTCATACTAATCGCTGAAAAATCATTTTAAATACATTATTCTACAGTTGATTATTGAGTTGGTGGCGATGGATTGATATTATCTCAATTCAAAATTCAAAAGTCATTTATTCAAATTAGGCTGAGGGCCAGCACTTTTTGAACGTCAAGTTTTACAAAAGACAGTCCCCCAAAACGCCCGCCCGTCACCACTTCCTAGTGTTTTAGCTGTGGAGAAGAAGTGGCCAACAAACTCCCCAGCAACACAACTGTCTGTTACGTTTTAGGAACTAGAATTTTACAATAATTAATATGCAAAGTAATCCAAAAAATCAAAATTCCTTCTAAAATTTACGTGACACAAAAATAAATATATACATTATTTGAATTCATTATATAAATATAATTATACATTATTTGAAACTCGAATTGCAATTCCATTATAATGCCGGTCACCTGGGAGAGTGGGATCGGCGAGAGATGTCATGCGGTGTTCCACAGGTTTCGGTTCTGGGGCCGCTCCTGTGGGACATCGGCTACGACTGGGTGCTGCGCGCCGACCTCCCTAGTGGCGTCAGCGTGCTTTGCTATGCTGACGACAGACTGACAGTAGTTGAGAGTATCCGGCAGTTGGGTCTCGAGGTGGCCCTACACAAGTAATAACGGTAGGAGGGGTTCACAGCGGCGTCGGGTCGACGATGACATATTTGGGTCTCATCCTTGACAATTTTGTTGAGCTATAAAGTACTACATCCTAAACAGTTCGGTTTTACAAGGGATCGTTCAGTGACTAATTGCTGGTGTTGAACTTTTTGGACATATGTATAATGTATGGGGAGATAAATGCGTTGCTCTGGTATTTTTTTGCGCTATATTCAAGGCATTTGATTGCTTTATTTATGAAACATTAATCGGGAAACTACACCACTTCCGGATCCGGAACTCCTCACTGGATCTTCTTACTTTATACTTAAGTGATAGGATTCAGAGAGTTGACTTGAAAGACAAAGATCTCCTGGATCTACAGTGACAATGACTCCCCCCCAAGGTTTAATTCTAGGTCCATTTTTGTTTCGGTGTTTCTTACATGCTTTGGGTAGCTAGGAAACACCGGGCTTATTTAGATAAATATGATCAAAAAATATTGACGTGTAAAAGAGTTACTTGTAACATATTTGATAAATAAATATCAGTTCAGGAATATAATATTAGTATTGCATTGAGTGAAACTAGCGACAGACAGTTGTTTCATGTCTGGTTGTTTGTAAACGGCTCCCACGAAACAGAAGAGATTCCTAGTGTAGTAGTTTCCCTATTAATCGAAGTAGGTAATACAAAAGTTCTCAAAATGTTTTTTTCTAAACTTTTTTAAAAATTTCGATTTAACAGAAATTTAATCATTCACACGGAAATGTTGAAGAAAACACTTTTATTTAAATAAATGTCGTCAATTGCACGCGTCACACGAATTGAACGACCTTTCTGCTTTTCACTGACCTAAGTACGACATGCATACGCTGTATACATAATTAAGTACATTTAAAATAGAGTGCAAGCATTACATGCATATTTTGTTAGGATATTTTTAAGCTAACGAGGTTGGATACATGACAAGAGTGGTGACCGGTGGAGTAAAGCAATGACTGACTGGCATATAAGAGCTGACGGGGTGGGCTGACGACATTGCTGCTATCATGGGTTGTACCTGGATGACGGTGACACAGGAGCAAGGAGAAAGGACAGGAGAAAAAGAAAACCCATCAGTGGGCCAAGTCGGGGAATTAATGATGAATGAAAATGAACGAGATTACGTTCTTAGAAACGCGTATGACCGGCATTATATCAATATGTATGTTTTCACTTTTTGCCAGTTGAATTTAAGAAATAAATCCACTCTTCAAGCTTTTTTTCATCAAGTACGTAAACGGTTATTACAAAAAACATTTGAAGCAAAATTCAAAATTCAAAATTCAAGCATTTATTTCAATTAAACCATTTACAGGCACTTTTGAATTGTCAAGGTCGGTCGGTCCAAAAAGTTGAAGCTATTTGCACGTTCCAAAGCGTAGATCTCTATGGAGAAGAACGTGCAAGAAACTCCACGGACACTCTTTTAAAAATAATATTTTTTTACAAAGATTTATTTACATCGGGTTGACATTATACATACATGTGAGAACGATGTAAAAAACGAGCAGGATAAAAGCGTCCGGAATAAAAGAGGAACAATTCAAAGAAATAATTAAAATTAACCATGGCAGCTAAGAAATGACCAGTCCCGACTGACGGCGCCCGTTCACGAACATGACGCATGCGCCAGCACCATTCGGCTCAACCATTTTGAAGGGAGCCAAATGATCCAACGCATACGCCACCATCAGCTAGACTTTTGAGTGAGCATGACACTTCCAACCGCCAGGGTACATTCAAGTCAAAAACATACCTAAAACTGATAATCAAAGTTAAAGTACACAGTACTCACACATGTGCTGTTAATGGCTGAAATTATACAATGCTTAGTAAGTTGATTCTAACAATGCAAATTTTTCTTACAATCTTCAGCCGGTCCAACAATGTTTCCGAACTATTTACAGATTAGTTTGGGCTCCCTAGTGGCTGTGGAGCAGGACCAGCATTCAGCCAAGCATTTTTATCTTCAATATAATCCCCCAACTTATAATATGCTTGCCTGCATAGTGTGCGTTTAATACAAGACTTGAATTTCGTCTCATTTAGTTCTAATATATGGGGAGGTATCTTATTATAACATTTTAAACAGTACCCCATGAAAGATGAGGCTACTTTAGCCAGTCTGAAGCCTGGTTGAACTAACTGGTCCCTATTTCTAGTACTATAATTATGTCTCTCGCCTCTTTTACTAAAAAGATGTAAATTCTTTCTGACATACATGATGTTTTCGTAAATGTATTGACAAGGTACCGTCATGATGTTAATATTCTTAAACAGTTCCCTGAGATAATCGCGCCGGCGGAGATTATATATCGCTTTGATGGCTCTTTTCTGCAGAATAAAAATAGACTCGATGTCTGCAGCCCGTCCCCATAGTAAAATACCGTAAGACATGATACTGTGAAAGTAACTAAAATATACCAGTCTCGCGGTATCGACATCCGTTAGTTGGCGGATTTTTCTAACAGCATATGCTGCTGAACTTAGCCGTCCGGAAAGAGATGTTATATGAGGGCCCCATTGTAGCCTGGGGTCAAGCGTAATTCCCAGGAAAACCGTTTTATCGACGAATTCTAGTTTTTCCTTGTTCAATAATATGTCACAATCACTGCTTTTGACATTAGGTAAGGCAAATCTTATGCACTTTGTTTTCTTTTCATTTAGAACTAAATTATTCGCCGTGAACCAATTTTGGACTTGCATTAGGGCATTATTTATGTCATTAACATTGTTCGTCCTTCTATTTATCTTAAAAATTAAAGAGGTATCGTCAGCAAACAACACCATATCAAGATTTTGTTGCAATAAATAAGGTAAATCATTAATATAAACCAAAAATAAGAAAGGACCCAAAATAGAGCCTTGGGGGACGCCCATTTTTACGTTTAATCCCGACGAATTGACACCGTTTATGTGAACTAATTGCTGTCTATCATTTAAATAAGATTTGACTAAGTTTAACGCTGTTTTGCCTAGTCCGTAATGCCCGAGCTTCAGGAGTAATGTATCGTGATCAACACAATCAAACGCCTTAGAGAGATCACAAAAGACACCTATGGCATCCTGTGCGTCCTCCCACGCATTAAAGATATGCTTTAGTAAGGTGACACCAGCGTCCGTCGTACAACGTCCTTTGGTGAAACCATACTGTTTATCATGTAAGATGTTATTCGTGTTAAAATGACTGAGCATCTGATTTAGCATTACTTTTTCAAATACCTTACTAAACACTGGCAACACGGACACTGGTCTATAATTATTGGTGTCTTTACTATCCCCAGATTTAAAAAGTGGTATCACTTTACTGAATTTCATTAGGTCCGGAAAGACTCCTTGATCGACACACAAATTAAATCCCTTTTATTTTAATTAAAGCACTTTTTCCTACAACACTTTTATTCCATAAGTTAAGTTTTTTTGTATTCTTATATTCAAGTAAAGAGGAACTTTTGAAAGAATGCTCTACTCGAAATGTTCCACATCTGAGTATGGAGTCTTGAGATCAATATTAAAAAGTCAGGCAAAAGGTGTTTTTACCAGGTTTATTTATGTTTTAGGCAAAAGCATCTTTGGCAGTCGCTACAGATTATCAGAAGCCTATAAATCTGACTTCAGTCATGCTAAAAAGTACCGTGTTATGCAGTTAATGGGTTGCGGACGTCAGGCAGGCAGCTCTACGTAAAATACTGGTTTTCAACTGAATCCGGTTTGACGGTTTCGGTTCGGTTTGAAGCCAACCCCAATATAGTTGGGAAAACGCTAGGCAGATAATGAATTAGGGATTACACAATAGCAGGCCTATATGCCAAGTTAGTTTGGAGTGGTTTGGTGGACCTCCACTTGACTCAAACACCATGAGAGGAAAATAAACCCTCGATTAATGTCAATAAAAGAGGTCAATTGGAGGAAAAAGCTGGCAATACAGACCTCAATCAGTCGGTCTAGAGTTAAATACGCAAAAAAGAAAATTCCTTACCACACAAGTCATAAAAAACAAATTGGTAATTCTCCCTTATCTTCTCTAGGAGCGCCGCCATCTCGACTTAAGTATATTTTAACTAAGTTGGCACACAATTTTGAATTATTTTTCTATTATAAAGAAACAAACAATAAGACAACCCTTATGCTACACCACTAAACCAAAACTAAACGTAAAAATCATCGCGCATACAAGTTATTACCAAGTTAAATTCTTTCAATTAATTCTTTGCATCTAATTAAATAGTGTAAATATTGCCATGACTTGCTAAAGCGTGTAAAGTAATGAAAAATTACATAATTGAATTCAGTATCGTCATGCTTGATTGTATATACAAAGTTGTGTCACCTGATTCCTTATATCCAACGAGAGGTCTTGATCCCAGCCAAGTTCGGGGTCACACACAGCAGTAGGTACCTATATCAGCGAAGGAAATATCACAGTGCACAAATGTGTGCGTACCTAAACACAAATGTACTCCGTTTTCCATAGAACTAATTACACGACCAAAGGCTAAGGCTGCGTTTCCACCAAAGATGTGCGAGGATGTGTAGCCTCGCTACGCGTTCTCTCACATCTCTGGTAGAAATTGCGTGAGCAACGCCTTACAACGTAGTGTATGGAATGACACAACATTATGTGACAGCCTCAAATCTCAAATCTCAAATCTCAAAAATGTTTATTGCAATCCATAATGTACACATTCAGATGGTAAAAGTAATAAAAAGAAACAATTATGGACCCTGTCGGGCACAGCAAAACATTAAATAATTAGGAGAGAGGAAGAGCGCTTTATATAACTTTTATTATAAAGTAAATGTTTATCATTTCCTGACTAGTTTGTAACCATTATATAATATTATCATTATTACCAACATATTTATTTTTGGATTAAGTTACATTTTAGTTTTTATTTGCTTGGAGATTTATAAAATAGCATGTCAATTATTTATTATTATTAATAGAATAGAATGTAATTTATTTATTTATTATTAATAGAATACTACCTATGTTATTTATTTTATATTTTTAATAGATTAGAATATCATTTATTTATTATTGTCAGTCGAATAGAGTGTCATTTATTTATTTATTATTAATAGAATAGAATTTCAATTATTTATTTATCATTAATAGAATAGAATGTTATTTGTATATTTATTATTATCAATAAAACGGAATGTCATTTAATAATTATTATTAATAGAATTTAATGTCACTTATTTGTTATCATTAATATAATAGTGTCATATATATTTATCATTATTAATAGAATAGAATTTCATTGATTTGTAATTATTAAGATAAACATATCAAAATTGTTATTATTTAAATTTATCCGTAAGGTATTCATCTACTGTGTAATAACTTTTTTTAATTAAGAATTGTTTTAACTTATTTAAAAATATACTAGTTTTAATTTTCTTGCTTTATGTTTTCCGGTAATTTATTATATATTTTGATCGACATAGAATATGGACTAGAAGCATGTATTTTTAGGCGGGACGGAGGCAAATTTAGCCTGTTTTTATGGCGCAGTGAATGGCTCGTTTGAATGTCTCCCCGTGTGTTGTAGGATTCCGGGAATTTGCGGACCAGTTTACATAACTCTAAGATATAAATGCTGACCAATGTTAGTATCTTGTGTTTTTGGAAGTAAGGCTTGCAACTATCTGTCTGTTTTTTATTAGTGATTATTCGTATAAGCTTTTTTTGTAGGATGAATAAGGAGGGAGCGTCTGTGCTATTTCCCCATAAAACTATTCCATAGGTAAACCATGCGTGGGCATATGCGTAGTATGTAACTAGCGCGGTTTGGAGACTTGTAGTCTTTTTTATTTCACGAAGGGCATATGCAAATTTGTATAGTTTTGATTTTACCATCCTGACGTGTGATTGGCCTCTAGATTGTCATATTTATTTTGACAGAACGTCTTCGGTCGTTATTTTATGGACTATGGCGCATTTTTACAGCACTGCAACACTTCTAAAATCAATACTAACCACCTCATAATTGTGTATCTGTGCATGACTTTCATATAGTCTGCAACAATTTCACAGATTTCAGAAAAGAGGTTGCTCATGCGAACATTTTAATGTATTTTTCGAGGTACGAGGGTAGCATACCACCAGCTTCCAATGTTTAAACATCACAAAGTAATTCCCAACGGATAAACTTAACTCTTAGAATAATAACGCATAGAAACCTAGTACGAGTGCAAAAAGTGAGGCAACTAAAACTTAGCCTAATCCGTCAAACTTAGCCACCAGGCCGTCAGTACTCAATGTCACGTTCCGTCGAACACAGCTCGCGAGTAAATAATTGAAAATGACAGTTTGTTGCGTGAAAGGATGTTATAGCACATCAGGAAAACAAAAAAATGTGATAAAATAACATTTCACAAATAAGTACTCACATTCTATGCACTATTTTTACGTAAATCGATAAATAAAACAAAATTCTAATAACCTAACTTGTCATAACACAGTGTTGCTATTTGTGAGGAAAAAATACCCACATTGCTTTCATTCATGTTTTTCATTTTTGTAATTTTAAAATACAATACTTACTATTAATTCATATCAAACCCGATGTTTTAACATTGTTTATAATTATAACCCATCAAGCATTCTAAACGCATTGAACAATATCTCATTCTTTATGCGATTTATTTCCTTTTATTTTGAAATAAATTGAATTATACCTTCCGAAAAAATATGTCATATTACATGAAAAATCATGTTTACCTTTTCCAGTTCCCAACAACATAAAATACTTGCCTTGATAGCAAAATAGTAATGTGTTTTCCCATATTTTGTGGGTAACGGCTTAGTAATGGTATCACTGAAAGCTATATCTGTGTGCGTTAGAGGAACGTAGACACATTCGGCTCACGCACACAAAGAAAATGAAGTGGACACACGATTTTGCTCGGGTTTTGTTCTAGACGCGGCTTCTATGCGTTATTATTCTAAGACTTAACTCTTTTTGCGCAAAGTAATGCGACAGATAGTGCTGCCCAGTTTTACCATACCATATATCAACAACAAAGGGATATTAAGGAAAAGTCAATGTACTTTATTGCACATTTTTCTGGTGCCTATCATACTATCCGGTACGCTATCGAGCAGCATTTGGCTTCTCCAACCATCTTTGATAGTGGAGAAAATTTTTATGTGCCTACATAACATCTTTCTCCACTTTTTTGGTATACCGAATACTCGAAGATAAGCATGTCGAGTTATGATTATATTTTGAGGACCGTCAATTCTCAGCAAATTATTTTTTCATTAAGCTCAAGCAGTGGTTTGTAAGGCTCCTGCAGCAATAAATCACAGGGGCGGGAAATCTTTGATATTTATTGTGTACAATTATTAAACCAAAGGCGACATTGTCATCCAATGTGCCACCTCTTGGACACATTACCAGCTGACAGCACAGCTTAAGGGTCAACTCACACCGAAAGAGCGGCAAAAGGCGGTGAAGCGCAGCGAGCCACTCGGTAGAGAAAGCTTGCGAATTCCCGCGACTGCTCGAGAAGTCGCTGGAATGCTCGAGAAGTCGCGGAACTCCGCGCACCTTTTATTAGTCTGCCTGAGGAAGAAAGACTATCAGTCTGCTTCAGGTGTGTAAATAAATAAAAAATATATCCATTTCCATCACTTCTGTATTCGTTGCATTGCAAGGAATGAATGCGAATGCCCGCGCGCAACACACTCGCGCGGGGAGCGGGCGCAAGGAGCGGGATATTGCCAGCGGCCGCTCGCGACTGCTCGAGCATTCTCGGGACTTCCCGCGAATTCTCGCGCAGTCGCGCGGCTCCGTGAGAATGGAATTCGCTGGAATTCGAGGCGCCGCGGGCATCCGTATGACTCGTTAAGAGTTTCTCAAGCGATAATAAGTATTATAGCATTGAAAATAAAGTTAAAATTCATATGACACTGAAGCTGCGCTCCGCTTCGCTGCAATACGACACTCTTTTGGTGCGAGTTGAGCCTAAGTTAAGGATCGATACGTTCGACTGTTATTATTTAGCTCGTCACGAGCTCCACCGTTCGTTAAAAAGAATGATGCGTCCATAAGCAATTAAAATGAAACAACAAATTTATAAAATTACCCATATAATTCAGATCCTCTTAAAATAACAAGTCTTGCATGTATGCATGTCCAAAATTCATCATAAATTTATTTTTCAAAATTTACATGAAAGTTTAAAAAAAATATACTTATTCGTACGAAACAAATCAATCAACAAATCCTATTATTATTTTATATAAAAAAATTAACATTGTCTTGTTCTTCAATTCTTTTTAGAACCTCGATATGTAGGCCTGTTCAGACCTTCGTAGTTTTTGGAATAAACAATCAAATAAATTAGCAAGACTTCGCTTGTTATATCGTCATTAGATAGCGATATCCAACACGTTTGTGAAGTCTTACCAAATAATTTACTGCATACATAAAATGTATTTGTGCAGTGGAGAGTCATCTATTATTTAAAAAGTCTTTGGACGTATTACTAAGAAAGGCATGTAAAAAATATGCAACTATCGACAATCAAACCAAATTCAAAAGGAACTAATAACTATAAACAGATTTGTTGGATAATAATAATGAATACATAAAGACCGTTTTAATTAAAAATAGTGTATGCTGCCTTGTTTCAAATGTTTCGATTTATAAGAGATACTACTGGAGGTACTATTAATGTTAAATAATAGGGAACATGCACGTATTTTCTTATTTGTTAAAATAAAAAACTTATGACCTCGCTAGACTGACAACAAAATATGAAAGTATTCCATAAATCTTCTTCGATATGATACAGATAAAATATTTATAATTGAATTGATATTCAAATCTGTCCATTTTTAAAAATACAAAGCTACACACATACATAGTTGTATTTTCAAAGCATACACAGTAACATACATTTTAACAGACGAAAATAGGGCACACATCAAATAGTTTTCGATGATATAATAATATATTATACCTTAACCAACAATTAAAACTATTTTTACAAATATACAGTCATTAATCTATAAGAAATGGTGGAAGTCTATATGAATATCTACTAAGATTTATATTATATGTGTTCAAGATTATGTAAATTGTGTGTGCTTACTAAGAAGTATAATATTTTGAGAAAGAGATTAGTAGGAAATATAAATTAAATGTTAAAAAAGAAAACTACTACCAAAATCAAAAAGTTACACAAAACTAAAGTTTTCTACAAAGCAGACGTGAGTAAAATTGCTGAAATTGAATATCATAGAAGAACACAAATAGTATTTATTGGTATGTTCCTCTAGGATGCTAGGTTCTTAATACTCGAAACCAGCGGGCGTATATATCATGACCGTGGATCTATTGAACGTAAACAAAGCAAAAGAAGTGTGAAAAGATGTAAGTGACGTTATGTAATTTTTGTCTTTCCGCATGAAAGAGGCGAAGGCATTTTTGTATACATATTTTTATATAAAAAAATTAAATTAAAAAATCTTCTTGATCGTAAGATAAACAAAAAGAAATTGATGACTTTGATGATACATATTAAACATAAATAAAACTCTATAAGAAAACTAAATTCAAACACAATCTACAAAACCAGTGACACATAAATCTATCACACAACAATAGCCAGCAAAACGCAGCTTCAAATTGACTAAACTAAAACGATCACAATTATTTTTCAAGTCTTTGTACTAACACTCTTTCGCTTTTCCATTTGCAGTGACCTGGGGGTTTTGAGCTGCTTTTCTGCTTTTAACATAACTGTGGTAGTAAAAGTTACCGAACATGTAAAGGAAGAGACCTGCATTGAGGGTAAGTAAGAAGTTGATGCCTTTAGGGTAGTTGCAGTCGCTGAACATGACTGTGAAATTGTGGTAGAAGATGATGCAGAACTGGATCTGAAAGAAGAAACGGTCATATATGAGAATATTGATAAATAACACTTATATATTGATATATTCAAGTTTTTATTTATTTAACAAACTTCAATTGATATTATGATCAATAGTGTTGCCATGGCCTTTTACTAAGCATCTTGTATCTATCATTAGAGCCAGGACATCTAAAATTCATTCAAATCTAAAATCTGAAATATTTTTTTACTTATTATAATTTGAGCATACACGTCCGGCGTATTAGTATTTGCATCACTATTCATGTCGAATCGAGTGTTCATATAATAATTAAAATATACCAGCTTAGCTTCTGCCAGCGGCTTTGCCCTCGTGATCCCTAGAGACCATATTCCCGGGATGAAAAGTAGCATTTGTGCTATTCCAATCTCTGTTCCAAATTTCATCAAGATCTGTTGCCATTCTGGCATGATTGAGTAACAAACATCCAAAGTTTCACATTTATAATATTAGTTAGATTAGATTATGCATACGAGTATACACGTGCGACCGTCCAAATAATGACTGGAATATAATATATTCCATGTATGGCATTCATTGATGCATTACTATATTGGCCTGGTCAGGTTTTCGGAAGTCTGTAATCAACATTCACATTCGACTTAGCAAATATTAACTTGAACATGTACTGTGACCATAGGCAAATTATTATTTACTCACCGTTTGACACTGTATGCTTTGCAAATTGTTCAGATTAACATAATTCATGCTTATTTGCTTTGTTTCAATTCAATTTCATTCAAATGTCCGAATTCTTGAAAGCTTGTCTTTCTAACAAAGAGGGTTTCGGTAAGTGTGTGATCGTGTCAAACTTGTTTGTTTAATTTAGTTGGTTCAGTTCCAATATCAACATTAACAGTTTTACTTTTTCAAGTTCATCATTTAGCCTCTCTGAAGTGTTAATAACTATATCAGTATCATTAATTGATTAAATAATATTTTCCTACCAAATGAACATTCTGTTTGACGTGTATGACTGATGTAAATAATTCATCAACTTACCAGCTGCATTGTAGTGAGGTGCTTCTTCCACCACAAGTACTTCTGGTACTGAGGTCCCAGGCCGGAGATCAGGTAGTAAGTGTACATGATGATGTGGATGAAGGAGTTGATCACGCCGAGGAGAGTTCCGTGGCCACCTGGAATTAAACGTGATGGATTTTTAGAGAGAAGTTTCATTCATCTATTCGGAAGTAATTGAGTAACGGACATTCATCAATCCATCCATTCAAACTTTCACATTTTTTATAACAGTTGTAACATGTGATTGAACGTCATGTATCTTTTATTTTACTAATTATATTTTTGTTAAGGTTTTCTATAGACTTGGCATCATCATAAATCAATCAATCTACTACACTAAGTTCTCTCAAGCCATTTTCTTCTATCAAAATCATTATCAGCTAGGCAAGGAAATTTAACCAACCTGGCAAGAATTTGACACCGATCCAAGCACAGATGGGCATCATGAAGTGATGGTACAGATGCAAGAAGGTGATCTGCCTGTTCTTTTTCCTCAAAACGAAGAAGATTGTGTCCAGAAGTTCAATGATCTTGGCTGCAAAGTACCACCATACTGCTGCTGCCATCTGAAAAAAAAATAATTAAAACAGTGTTTTTTAAAATTTTGGATCATTCAAAATAACATAATATTGGTATTTGATTGAATGTTTCAGATGTTGAAAAATATGGAGCACTAAACTCTGCTCTGCATGATAGCAGCGGAAAAGTTCCGCAAACCATTGGTATTGTCAGAGGTATTTTGTTAATAGAGATTTTTTTTTTTTTGCAAAATGATATACTGATTAGCTCTAGTAAATAATCATGAAGTTATTTTTTTAAATACCTTCATCAGGGATGAAGTTATAAAGCTTCAAAGATTTCAATTGGAAAGAGTCCGATATGGAATTGCACGTCGCAGTTCTTACGTCTATATAGCTGCCATAGAAAACAGCGTTTTCACGAAAGTGACAGATGTAAATGTTTAAAATAATCATATCTCGTTTTTTATTTCGAGTGATTTTAATGTAATTGTATTTGATTCATAAAAAAAAACCTTTTGGATGGTTGATACTTATACTTACTCTGGTAGCCTTGGGACTGTTTGAGTAATCTACGGGCTGGCATGAGAAGTTGTAGTCGTTCCACCATCCAGCCACTAAACCCTGTAAGAACATAGTAATCAACTCAAAACCATTTTATGGATCTTTATACCTGCCTTCGTAATATAAGTAAGTAGGTACGATGGCTGTTAATGAATTTACTTCAAACACTAATAAATTAGATCACTTAAATCATATTCCTTGCAGTAATTCTCTCTCAAAAGAATTTAATTAGGAGACATTTCAGAAGGATTATGTAATAAATAAAGCTGGATCATTCTCCTCCTGTATAATTTGATCAGATTTTTTTGCAGCCGAGAAATGATCATGTTCAACAAGCTGCGACAATAATTTAATTGGAAGCAAATATGACAAATTGAAAAAAAATTGTGAAGATTCTGGTCTTAAAAATGTATACTCATTCTCAACTCACCTCGTAAACCAAATAAATGCTCATTAATATCTGTGACACATTGTACAGGATCATGACATTCTTCAAGTCGTAGGGTTTCCTGTCCCTCATGTACTTGGGGCCGACTGAATTGCAGAAGTAGAGGTACGTTGCCAGGATAGTCAGTAGAGGACCTGGTCCTGACATCAGCCACCAGTTCTCTGTTCGAGGATCTGAAAAGAAGAGACAATGACTTATGAGTATTTGATTTTAAAAATTGTTTTAATTTTTCTTGGCTTATTTATTCTGAAAATACCAATAGGATGTTTTGTCTAAGTCTACGCCTATGTGTTTTATATTTAACAACTTAGTATTAAATGTATGAATTATAATTTGAAATTAAATTATTATAAGTTTGTTTAACAGCCGTAACGATAACATTATAATACAGTTTTAATTGCAAAAACATATTCATTAGTACTTACGACTATAACAAAATAAAAAATGCAGAAAAGACATGTACCTACATTTTCAAATATATCATAAACTAGTTGATGCCCACGGCTTCGCTCGCTTGATAAATTATTTACTAAAACCCTCTTCAATTACCTCTTTATCCATTGGTGAAAACAGCATGAAAATCGGTGCAGTAGTTTTTGAGTTTATCGCGAACAGACAGACAGACATACAGACAGACGCGGCGGAGGCCACAGTTGTATAATATGTGCCATAAATATTTAAAGAATTTGACATCTATAATGCTAAAGTTTACCACCTTTGGGGTTAAACATTCAAAGCCGGTACAATTGAAGCATTATTTAAATACTTGAGTAATTATAATGCAGGAATGTATGCCTAAGCAAAGACAGTTTCAATATTTACATATAGCGTCAAACAGAGAAATGCGTCAATATACCCAGCTATACGTCAATAAAAATGTGTGAAAACTGATGATTTTCTGCTCAAATCAGCTCTCAACCATTGTTTGATTTTCAGAAAAAAAAATCGTTTATTTTTGTACGTCTTTTCAGAACAGAATGAGTATCCAAAAATCTGTGTTTGTGTAGTAGCAAAAATGTTAAGTTACCCTAACTAGGAATAAATATTACTACATAAATATAATTGTAAATATATAAATCTATACAATTCTACTAATATTGTATCATTGTGAGAGGAGATGCTCTTTAATTTTCCTCTTGAAGACAGACAAGAAGAGCTGTCGCATAGAGAGTGTGGAAGAGAGTTCCAGAGACGCACTGCAGTAACTGAGAAGGAGCCATCATAGCTGCTGGAAGTTTGACGCGGAGTGCGATGGAGAAGAAAAGTAGCAGTGCGACAGGGTTTACCCCTTGGAATGAGGTACTCAGAGCGTTCACGCAAAAATTGAGGAGAATTAAGATTGTGTAGGATAGTATAGAGATGGGATAGGATATGGGTATCTAGCCGACACCGAATTGGCAGCCACTTCAATCTGTGGGCCAATTCTACTAATTTTTAAACAAGACAAGACAAAACGTTTATTTGTAGAGACATGAGTATACATAAAATGAATGCAAGTTGTTTATAAGAAAAAATGATCAGTCATGTTCGGCCTTGTGGCATACAAATATAGGTAAATAGTCATTTATAACTCATAACTATTATAAGGTAAATACACAAACTAGAAAATAATTAAAAACAACAACAAACAACAACACAACCACAAACAACAACTAAACAACACAACAACAATTAAACAACTTTCGCATTCGCTTGTCAATCGTAAAAATTAAGGCTTTTTTGACAGAAAAAAGCCTTAAAAGCCTTAAAAGCCAGAAGTAGAAAACCTGTTTACTAACTTCACCAATATGAACCTCCCAAGAGAGGTTAGTGTCAATATGGACGCCTAGGTTTCTAGCGCTCTTGGAATATAAAATGGAATTATAAAATATATAACTCGTTCGAGAAGTGCGCGATCCGCCGGCCAGCCGTAGCGTCGGCAACGTTGTATCATTCGATTTCAGCCCATATTTATAGTGTTATTCCCATAAAGCGCATTCGTTAAAATTTTCAGGCGGTTCCCAATTAAAAGTTAATTGTTACTGCTCAAAATTATGCGGTATTCGTATAACTTTGTTTGGAATCCATGTTTTATTTCTGTAGTTATTAAAAAACTCAACTCAGAATTCTTCGAGGAAACTACGGCTTTTCATATTCAAATCTCATACCATAAATATAATTATATGTATATCGTACAATGGATAAAACATAATTCTCTGTAGGTAAACGAACCCATTAATTTTTTTTTTTCTAGATACAGGAATATTCCTTATAGACAGGTCATTTCACACATAATAGGTAATCTTATTTCAATACTAGACCTATTAAAATGAAAGAAGTTGTTGTTTTTCTACAAAAATCTTTTTACTTTAGACTGCTCATAATCGTTATTCTGAGCTAACCCAATGAGATTTTTTTTTTTTAAATAATTAATTCACTACTACTAAAAATAGCAATCTGAATAAAACCACAAATAGATATCAGCTCAGCTGAGCTGATACCTATTTGTGGTACTCTTGAAAAAAATGAGAAAAGAACCGACGAAAAATTCCAACACTGGGGTGTCCAGAATCATGCCCTGGACCCGAGGACATCGTTTGTGCGTCGATGTCAATGGTCAGATATACGGTATTATAAATGCGAAAGTTTGTGAGGATGTATGTTTGTTCCTCGTACCCTTCACGTCAGAACGCCTGAAAGGATCTTCATAAAATTTGGCACAGAGGTAGATTATAGTCTGGAATAACACATAGGATGTATATATCCCGGGACTATGTTTCCTAGGGATCACGCGGGCGATGCCGCTGGCAGAAGCTAGTATTCTATAAAGTTGAATTATCTATCGTTAGTGCAACGACCTCATAATATTTTAATTTAAAATACACTATAGCATTGGCTACGCTTACTTAACAGGATTGAATTCTTTACAATAATATTACTGGTGCTAAAGAATTACATATAAAAAATATTTGCCGTTTTCAAGAAACAATTTAAATTTTAAATAACACCGTTTTCTTAACGCTCAGATGATAACTGCTTCAGAGGAAGGTGAGGCCAAATTAGTATAATAGGTTTTCCTTCCAAATGTTTCTTACAATATAATAGCTACAAGTTTAGTACTGTACGCTAGAGTTGTTTAGAGGTAAAAACATGTAAAATGTTTATTTATATTGTATGTTTGTCAAACTTTGAAAGTACTAACTGATCTAATTTCAATTTTTTTCAATATTCCATGTCATTTTTTTTGTTAGCCTATAATGTCCCAATTCTGGGCAAAGGCCTCCCTCATATCCTTCCAGACCTAAATAATTCGGTTCCTGTGATGAAGCCCAGCTAGAGGATGCCCAACAGAAATGCTACTATTAACATAATCTTGGTGGACGTCCCACCTATACGCACAAAACGTTTTGAAAATACATTAATTGTGCGTACAGCTAAGGAGTGTAATTCCCTGCCTGAATCTGTGTTTCCTGAAAGCTACAACCTGGGAGTATTTAAGTCAAGAAAAAATAGGTCCATCTTAGACCACATCATCGCTTAACATCAGGTGAGATTGTGGTCAAACGTATGCCCAAAATAATAAAAGAAAAAATAAAAAAAAGCAAACCTAAATGTTTTTGTGTTTATTATCATCAAGTATAAACCAATCAACAACCTTACGACACAATAATATGACTCAATCGCAGAAACAAATGACCAAACAATACGAGTGAGCATGCGCCTGTACACCGCCACGCACACAAATATGATTATTATTGTAATTAATTAACAAGTGTTGTTTCCGCCTTCTTTGGACGTAATCTTAGATCGATAAATCTCTATTCATCTAACTCTAGCTGACCGTCACCGCCGCGGGAGACGCCCCGCCCGTCGGAGGCCACCTGGTGGCCGCCGGCCACCGTAGGCGAGGGCCTGGTGACGGTGAGCTATGGGCAGCTCACCGTCCGTCCGTCTAATGACGACAGGCCGAGTCGACGGCGCGTTCATGTTCCACGCGTGCCTCAAAGAGAGTCAACACACAGAGGGACCTGAAAAAGCCGACGCAACGGGATGGAGTAACGGAACTATTCGAAAGAGATACCGCGGCTCCAGAACACAAAGGGCAACGAAGGAACATGGATGGGTTTTAGTCAGTAAAAGTCTGACTCCCTCCCGCTACTTATCTTAGGTATCTCGAAATCTGTATCTAACTAGACTATAGTGTCACTGCAAGACAGAGGCTCATCATCATCATCATTATTATATCAGCCTTATTATATCATATTATGCCAGATTATTATATCATATCATTTTTATATTTTGGGGGCCGAGTCACCCGCGTCCGTAGGAGAATACCCTTCAGTGAATCCCTACACGTGGTACCCGGGTGGTGCTAAACAGGTGACACTAACCGCCTCCGTGGTCTAGTGGTTATACCACCTGATTCAGACCCAGAGGTCCCGGGTTCGATTCCCAGCGGGGGCAAATTTTTACTCGGTTTGGTTGGTGGTAGGGCTTGTTCTAAGTCCGCCTGGCAAGCTACCACCATCATGTCTAAGTCTGTCGCCATAACAACAATGTTAACAGCATTGTTGTGTTCCGGCAGTTAGAGGTATGATAGCCAGTTCCTCTGTGTAAGAGGATTCCGGGTGAAACTCGCTTCCATCTTCGGCCTAATCATCACTTTCCATCAGGTAAGATTTGGGCCAAGAGTTTCCCCGTTTTGAATATAAAAAAAGCCGAAAAACATCAACTGCTGTACATTATAGGCCTCGCCCAAGTGTCAACACAAGAACCGTTACTTTCCGCCTCGCATCCATCAGCTAACCGCGACCTTCGTCGGATCATCCTCCACCTCGTGGTAAGTCTTCCAAGGTTGCGTCTACCAGTACGCGGTCACCACTCCAGAAATTATTGTCCCCATCGACCATCTGACAGACAAGCCCCAAGGGATCTTTTATAGAAACAGTTGGGCAGGATAAAAGCTTAGAAGTACAGGCATTCTGGTAGTTCGCTAAACAAAAATAACAAACAGAGGTGTCTGGAATCTAGTTGTAAATGTCTAATGACTTTGCGCCTGATAATTTTATAAGAACTACAAAAACCTACTACAAAAATAAACATGCTTCTATTCCTAAATTATTCAGGCGTCAAAACAATTTTTTGTAACACACCTCACATTCCAGGTAACCCAAGGCTTTATGTTAAGCCAAATTTAATGTCCCAATATTTTTCTACTGCGCCACTCATTGTCTGTCATTCAAGGATTTTTAGTAACGGATCTCACATCATACGCAGATTGAGGTTGATCCAAAACAATGACATGGTTAGACCTACCACTAAGTGCGCCTAGTTAGAAATCCTATCACGTCTCAACTATAAATATGTGGGCAAACATTTACTATTACCACCTTAGAGTATCGGATTTATTTGTATAATATAAATATTTACTAGGATGTTATCATCGTTTTTAAAATCAAAAGGGGCCATGTATAAAAATCGACAGTAATTAAGACGGCAATCAATATGATTTCATTTGATTTCGTCTTATATATTGATTAACAAGTATACATTCCATATTCATCTATACATCTATATACATAGATACATACATCTAAATAAAATTGGAGTGTCTGTTTGTAATATTGAAATAATCGTTTTTTACTACATGTATATGAATATTTATACGGTACATAGTACACCAAAATAACATTTTTTTTTTCAATTTTTGACTGTCCCTCTGTCTGTTTGTTCCAGCTAATCTCTGAAATGGCTGGACGAATTTTGACGGGACTTTTATTGGCAGGTAGCTGATGTAATAACTTAGACTACCTACGTTTATTTAAAAGAAAAAAATTAAGAATTGACTGTTAGGCGGAACGAAGTTTGCCGGGTCAGCTAGTGATTAATAAATTGATGACCGTTGGCGTAGATGTGTTCTTGAACCCATTCAATAAGCGAATCGGCAATAGGAAGATGTTTGCCGAGGGCCGAGATAGCTGACGCTATTGAAAAAGCCTTGTACCATAACCCAGCTACTTGTAATAGGCCTGTCCGTGTCAGTCAGTGAACACAGTCACAGTCGACTGCAGACGGATGATAAAGCTGGAAGGAGGTATCGGTTGGTATATAGAAATTCCTTAAAAACCAATGTGTTAAAAACTTATCATGTAGACTTAATCAAGGCTTTTCCTGGTTTCTTAATAATACCTCGCCGTCTTGTAAGAGTGTGTTTCGGATTAGATTAAATTACAGACAGTCAGGGCTTGGCTAGATTACGTCATCATAATATCTGCCAGTATTTTGGCAGCTTACTAACCAGTGCTGCTTCTCGCATTCAGTTGATTTCGCCTTCACCAGGTCATTGGTCCACCTGCGCATTGCACCTTGTCAATGCCGTGGTAGATGTACCTACGTGGAATTTGTACGTGTATACCCTGCGCTTCATAACTAAAAAACAGTTATGCGGCGCATAAATTATTAGGAAAAACAGCCAGCTTGAAATGGGAGTGTGCTAGCCACGTTGCATGAATGCACCCAGAGTGGTGGGCGAGGATCGTCTCTCACTGGACGCCTGTGGAAGGACGTCGTCCTGGAAGGCGGTCTTACCATCTCATCAAAAATCGCCCAAGACATCGAGGTTTGAAAGAGGAAAGCGAGGGCCGTTGCCCAGCAGTTGGATACACGTATTATAGGCTATATAATTATATATATATATATGTACTTGTTATTTCTAAAAAAGGGGCTCGTCTAATGACTAAGAACAATATCGGGATCAAGGGGTTATATTCTGTAGGTTGGCACTTACATTTGCATGCTGACAGACTTGAGATCATATAATTCAAATCACGTCGCATGTGCACTTTATGCATTGGAATGAAACAGTTTAAATTATACAGATTATTCATAATATCAATAAAATAATACTGGTTCATATTTGTGTAATTAATTGATTATATTATGAGTGGTTTTATAATTTATTTAAATAGTAATAAGAAATCAAGATACATTGGATTGAGGCAACCGAAACCATCATAATAATCCATACTGACTTTTCATAATGAAAATTTAATGGAGTTTTATTTCTATAAAATAATCTTTTTTTTTTTAATTATCGGTACTTATAAACTTATTTTTATTCTGCAGGAATTGAAAAAAAAAATACACACAAAAACAAAAATAGAAAAAATACGAACAGCGCTCACTCAGTTATGCAAAATAATATTTAGCAGCCACTCGGGACGCACGTGTAATCACCATATACAGTTTTTTCGACAGCTTAAGGTGAATGCTCCAACCAGCCCGCGAAATTCAAATTTTCTTACGTTTTTTTTGCAATTTGCAGGCCAGTGTTAGGTTGTATGTTGATTAAAATATTATTCGTGGCTGTAAAACATATTATGTAGTTACAGAATTATAATCATCAAAATCATCAATACAACGCTCTAAGTTCATAAAGCTGTAGGAATGTTTTTCTGTTTTTTTTTTTGTTCCTACGCCTTTGTGAACTTGGAGGGTTGTATTGGTGATTTTGTTGATTATAATATATTATTTACCTTGTAACTTCTAAAATACGAGAATGATAAAGCTAAAAAAAATATATGATGTACATTACCATGTAAACTTCCACCGACAATTGGTTTGAACGAGATCTAGTAAGTAATTTTTTTTTAATACGTCATAAATTGTAAACCGCAACTTTTGCTTATAATATATAGCTACAGGTTTGTACGGAACCCTCGGTGCGCGAGTCCGACTCGCACTTGGCCGGTTTTTTATTAACATGGATTTACAAAGCGCGACACTTTGTGGCAAATCTGAAGGCGCCCTTATAGCTTTCAAGATCACTTTAGTGAAGATTATAATATAACTAGCTCTTCCTCACAACTTTGTATGCGCATATACCAATTTTCCCATTCCCGCAAGAATTTCGAAAATCTTTAGGGCTCCCTTACACTTTTCAAGGAACCTACATGCTAATTTTCAGCTTTCTACAAGTAATAGTTTCGGCTGTGCGTTGTCTTTCAGCCACTCAGTCACTCATGAGTAGCAGAAGAGTTCAAAAAAAAAAATTGGACTTTACCAACAGTCTGCAATAGGTCAATCTGCTTAGCCCTAAGTTAATGTCGACATTGAGTCAAACCGTAACAGCTAAATACCTGCAGTGCGATTCTGTAAACGTGTCGAAGTGAACACTTAGGCGAAGCGCGCGATAGGTGAGCTGTCAAACCATTCAAACAAGATGTCATGACAGCTCACTTGTCGCTCACTCCACCCGTGTGATCACGGTGAGATGTCAACAGAATCGACCGGCAGTATTTTACACAGTGCTACTGTCGACTGGCAATGGTCGTTGAGGCCGAATATTTTTAGATGGGTGACCGCGTACTGGAAGAAGCGGCATTGGAAGGTCTCCCACAAGGTAGACCGATGACCTGGTGAAGGTCGCTGGTAGCCGATGGTTGCGCGAAGCACAGGACCGGTCGTTGTGGTGATTGACTTGGGGGAGGCCTATATCCAGCATTCTCCAGAATTATAATAATAATAATAATAATCTGTGGCTCGGCTGTCAAGTCAACTGACGTTAAAAAATTTTCTTCTCATATTTTTATCTGATTTAATTGAAATAACCCAAATAACAAAATGAATTTTATACAGAATACATCAAAAAAAAAAACAGAATAACATAACCATAATTTTTTTATGAAATGGAAACAAATTGACGACTACGACTACGAAATAGAATGCTGACAAGACGCCGAGCTCTACTACAAGCCGCACCAACACCATCTTCGGGTTCGTCGCTCAGCTCCGCCTCGCAGCCGCCGGGACCAGCGCCAGCCGTGAGTCCAGAGATTCCGGTTGCTGCAGTTGCGTCGAGCTCGAGCGACGAATACTTCTCGCCGCCGACGACACCACCACCTGCGCGTCGGCGCGGACGAGGCCGACCACCGGCCAGCTTGGGACCTCGAGGCCCACCGGTCTCTGACAGGGTCCCCGCTATCGGTGGAAGTGTGCAGCGCATGCGATGGACACAAGCCATCAATGAAAATGTCATGCGCTCATACTTTGGGGCTACAGAGGGGGGAACTAACCTGACTGCGTACCGTGGTCGGATGCTTTCTCTGTTTCAGGTACTTGAGCCAGCTGTCAACGTTTCAGCACAACGACTATCGGATCAGGTGCGGGTCATCCAGCGTAACCGTATGTTGGATGAAGCCGTACTTGATAGACTGCGTCTGGAATCACGGAACAGCCGCGTCTCACCAGCTTCGCCGCCGGCCGCGGTACAAATACAACCCAGTATAAGTGTTTCACCGCGACCCGTCTGCGTAGGTGAAGATGATGATGGCGGGGCTATATCCGTGAGTACCCAGTGCAATGAGCGATTGAGGAGCGCTTTGGAGGATGCTTTCCGAGAGTATCGCTCCACACCGCCAGAGCTTAGGCCTCGGCTACCTCGTTTGCCCATGCACAAGAGAAATAGGGCGCTGGTGTGTGCTCTAGATTCGCAACTAGCAAATTATTTTGCTAGTAGCGAAGACCTCGCCGATACCCACTCGATCTTATACTGTGCGGCTGCAGCGGCATGTCGTGTAGCTCATGTCAAATTTCCTAATAGTGACAGAGTTACACGACCAGCCGTACCAGCTTGGCAGTGCAGGATCGAGCGTCGTATCGGTGAGGCTAGAGCACTCATCGGTAAACTTATCTGCTTCAGGGAGGGCAACACTCGCCCAAGAGTGATGCGCTTTGTGAGGCGGGCGTTTTCGGGGACTGACATCAGTCCTCGGGATTATCTGTCCTGCGTCACAGAGCGTATCGATTTCCTGAAGCAGAAAGTCTATGCATGGGCAAACCGTATTCGTCGGTACAAGCGGCGAGTGGAGCGATACACTCAGAATCGCACATTCCGAAGCAATGAGAGGTGGGTTTATAGGGCTTGGGAGCGACCGGACCCAGGCATGACTGATACGCGCCTACCGGATGATGACGCCATGTGCTTATTCTGGCGCAACATCTGGTCGGTGCCTGTCAGTCATACCGAGGGTGATTGGACTCGGGATGTCGAACGCGCGTGCGATCCGATACCAGAAATGGGGGCAATTAACATCAGTCCCCAAGATGTAGCTCGTGCAGTTCGTCCGTTGCCTAACTGGAAATCTCCAGGACCGGACGGGCTGCACAACTTTTGGATAAAGTGGTTTCAAGGATCGCACGCTCGCTTGGCATCTCAATTCCAGTCTGCCTTAGAGTCAGGGTCGCTGCCCCAGTTCCTAACTACAGGAATAACCCACCTGCTCCATAAATCAGGTAGTACCGCGGAGCCTAAAAATTATAGACCGATCACGTGTTTACCGACGGTCTATAAAGTTCTTACATCCATTTTGAGAGCTAAGATTAACCATCATATTGATAGTAATTCAATTATGTCTGCCTCTCAGAATGGATGTAGGAATGGGTCCCGCGGTACTAAGGAGCTGCTCCTAATTGACATTGCCATTTGCCAACAGGTTCGTCGTTCCCGAAGGGATCTGTCGACATGCTGGATAGATTATAAGAAGGCCTATGACTCGGTGCCACATACATGGCTCATGAGGGTGCTGGAGCTGTATAAAGTTAATGCAGTTCTACGCACCTTCCTGATGTCGTGTATGGGGCAGTGGAGGACGGTCCTTCACTATCCAGGGTGTAGACAGACCCAGGTGAACGGCGACCCCATAAGGATCGAGCGTGGCATATTTCAGGGCGACAGTCTGAGTCCACTGTGGTTTTGTCTGGCCCTCAATCCTCTCAGTACATTGCTGGAGGGTTCAGGGCAAGGTTTCCGGTTGAGAAGAGGTGGTCAGGTCATATCGCACCTCCTTTACATGGACGACTTGAAACTATTTGCTCCCAACAACTTGCAACTGATGAAGCTACTAAAGGTAACAGAAGCCTTCAGTAGAGCCATCAGGATGGAATTTGGTGTGGATAAATGTGCGGTCATGCATGTAAAGCGAGGGGAGATTATGGAATCCGTGGGAACACAACTCTCGGATTTCATACACCTTAGGTCCCTCTCTTCAACCGAAACTTACAAGTATTTGGGTATGTCGGAAGCGTTAGGCATCAATTCTGTTGATATGAAACAATCGCTGAAGGAGCGCTTCTTTAGCCGCCTGAATAAAGTACTTAACAGTCTTTTATCAGGCGGAAACAAGGTGCGTGCCTTCAACGGTTGGGTCATGCCGGTTTTGATGTACTCTTTTGGCATACTCAAATGGACTCAGACGGAACTTGACGCCCTGGATAGGAGGGTACGCTCACTGCTTACCGCAAATCGGATGCATCACCCACGGTCATCGGTGATGAGGCTGTATATCCCGCGGAAGTGTGGGGGTCGTGGCTTCTTAAATGCTAAGACCCTGCACAACCGTGAGGTATGCAGCCTTAGGGAGTACTACCTTGAGGCCGACGTGGGTATGTATCGAGATGTGGTAGCAGTGGACAAAGGCCTTACCGCGCTCGCCTTGGCTAACGAGAACTGGCGCAAACCTGTGGTATTAGATACAAACGACCGCAGGGAGGTATGGCAAAGCAAGGAGCTTCACGGACGCTTTTATCGGGTCCTACATGGGCCTGATGTAGATTTCTTAGCGTCCGTAGCCTGGCTGCGTTTTGGTGACCTCTTTGGGGAAACCGAAGGTTTTGTCTGTGCGATTATGGACGAAGTTATGATGACGAACAACTACCGGAAATACATTGTGAAGGACGGTACGGTTGACATATGTCGGGCATGTCACCGACCCGGGGAATCCATTCGCCACATTATTTCCGGTTGTTCCAGTCTGGCTAACGGAGACTATTTGCACAGGCACAACCTTGTAGCCAGGATTATCCACCAGCAACTTGCTTTGAAATACAATCTTGTGGAATCGGAAGTACCGTACTATAGGTATGTGCCCGACCCAGTTCTCGAAAATGGCAATTGCACGTTGTACTGGGATCGGTCTATCATCACTGACAGGACTATTGTTGCCAATAAGCCTGACATAGTGGTGATAGACCGACTAGAGCGTCGCGCAATGATTGTTGATATAGCAGTCCCTCATGACGAGAACCTCGTGAAGTCTGAGAAAGAGAAACAAAGTAAGTATCTTGACTTGGCTCGCGAGGTTGTCGACATGTGGGATGTGAACACAGCAGTCATTGTGCCGATAGTCGTGACGGCCAATGGCATAATTGCCAAGAGCCTCGACCAACATCTAAAGAGGCTCTCGTTGGGCAGCTGGATCAAGGGCTTGATCCAGAAAGCAGTACTCCTGGACACGGCGCGTATTGTTAGGAGATTCCTCTCTCGGGAGCCCTGACCACCGGTAGCTTGGACCCTGTTCCCGATACCGGTGGGCTACTATTTTTTATATTTTTAAATGTATTTTCTAATGTTTTTTTTAAGGTATATTTAAAAATGTAAATTTTATGTATATAGAAATGAATAAACGGAATAATAATAACCAAATTCAGCGTAACCGTATGTTGGATGAAGCCGTACTTGATAGACTGCGTCTGGAATCACGGAACAGCCGCGTCTCACCAGCTTCGCCACCGGCCGCGGTTCAAATACAACCCAGTATAAGTGTTTCACCGCGACCCGTCTGTGTAGGTGAAGATGATGATGGCGGGGCTATATCCGTGAGTACCCAGTGCAATGAGCGATTGAGGAGCGCTTTGGAGGATGCTTTCCGAGAGTATCGCTCCACACCACCAGAGCTTAGGCCTCGGCTACCTCGTTTGCCCATGCACAAGAGAAATAGGGCGCTGGTGTGTGCTCTAGATTCGCAACTAGCAAATTATTTTGCTAGTAGCGAAGACCTCGCCGATACCCACTCGATCTTATACTGTGCGGCTGCAGCGGCATGTCGTGTAGCTCATGTCAAATTTCCTAATAGTGACAGAGTTACACGACCAGCCGTACCAGCTTGGCAGTGCAGGATCGAGCGTCGTATCGGTGAGGCTAGAGCACTCATCGGCAAACTTATCTGCTTCAGAGAGGGCAACACTCGCCCAAGAGTGATGCGCTTTGTGAGGCGGGCGTTTTCGGGGACTGACATCAGTCCTCGGGATTATCTGTCCTGCGTCACAGAGCGTATCGATTTCCTGAAGCAGAAAATCTATGCATGGGCAAACCGTATTCGTCGGTACAAGCGGCGAGTGGAGCGATACACTCAGAATCGCACATTCCGAAGCAATGAGAGGTGGGTTTATAGGGCTTGGGAGCGACCGGACCCAGGCATGACTGATACGCGCCTACCGGATGATGACGCTATGTGCTTATTCTGGCGCAACATCTGGTCGGTGCCTGTCAGTCATACCGAGGGCGATTGGACTCGGGATGTCGAACGCGCGTGCGATCCGATACCAGAAATGGGGGCAATTAACATCAGCCCCCAAGATGTAGCTCGTGCAGTTCGTCCGTTGCCTAACTGGAAATCTCCAGGACCGGACGGGCTGCACAACTTTTGGATAAAATGGTTTCAAGGATCGCACGCTCGCTTGGCATCTCAATTCCAGTCTGCCTTAGAGTCAGGGTCGCTGCCCCAGTTCCTAACTACAGGAATAACCCACCTGCTCCATAAATCAGGTAGTACAGCGGAGCCTAAAAATTATAGACCGATCACGTGTTTACCGACGGTCTATAAAGTTCTTACATCCATTTTGAGAGCTAAGATTAACCATCATATTGATAGTAATTCAATTATGTCTGCCTCTCAGAATGGATGTAGGAATGGGTCCCGCGGTACTAAGGAGCTGCTCCTAATTGACATTGCCATTTGCCAACAGGTTCGTCGTTCCCGAAGGGATCTGTCGACATGCTGGATAGATTATAAGAAGGCCTATGACTCGGTGCCACATACATGGCTCATGAGGGTGCTGGAGCTGTATAAAGTTAATGCAGTTCTACGCGCCTTCCTGATGTCGTGTATGGGGCAGTGGAGGACGGTCCTTCACTATCCAGGGTGTCGACAGACCCAGGTGAACGGCGACCCCATAAGGATCGAGCGTGGCATATTTCAGGGTGACAGTCTGAGTCCACTGTGGTTTTGTCTGGCCCTCAATCCTCTCAGTACATTGCTGGAGGGTTCAGGGCAAGGCTTCCGGTTGAGAAGAGGTGGTCAGGTCATATCGCACCTCCTTTACATGGACGACTTGAAACTATTTGCTCCCAACAACTTGCAACTGATGAAGCTACTAAAGGTAACAGAAGCCTTCAGTAGCGCCATCAGGATGGAATTTGGTGTGGATAAATGTGCAGTCATGCATGTAAAGCGAGGAGAGATTATGGAATCCGTGGGAACACAACTCTCGGATTTCATACACCTTAGGTCCCTCTCTTCAACCGAAACTTACAAGTATTTGGGTATGTCGGAAGCGTTAGGCATCAATTCTGTTGATATTATGAAACAATCGTTGAAGGAGCGCTTCTTTAGCCGCCTGAATAAAGTACTTAACAGTCTTTTATCAGGCGGAAACAAGGTGCGTGCCTTCAACGGTTGGGTCATGCCGGTTTTGATGTACTCTTTTGGCATACTCAAATGGACTCAGACGGAACTTGACGCCCTGGATAGGAGGGTACGCTCACTGTTAACCGCAAATCGGATGCATCACCCACGGTCATCGGTGATGAGGCTGTATATCCCGCGGAAGTGTGGGGGTCGTGGCTTCTTAAATGCTAAGACCCTGCACAACCGTGAGGTATGCAGCCTTAGGGAGTACTACCTTGAGGCCGACTTGGGTATGTATCGAGATGTGGTAGCAGTGGACAAAGGCCTTACCGCGCTCTCCTAGGCTAACGAGAACTGGCGCAAACCTGTGGTATTAGATACAAACGACCGCAGGGAGGTATGGCAAAGCAAGGAGCTTCACGGACGCTTTTATCGGGTCCTACATGGGCCTGATGTAGATTTCTTAGCGTCCGTAGCCTGGCTGCGTTTTGGTGACCTATTTGGGGAAACCGAAGGTTTTGTCTGTGCGATTATGGACGAAGTTATGATGACGAACAACTACCGGAAATACATTGTGAAGGACGGTACGGTTGACATATGTCGGGCATGTCACCGACCCGGGGAATCCATTCGCCACATTATTTCCGGTTGTTCCAGTCTGGCTAACGGAGAATATTTGCACAGGCACAACCTTGTAGCCAGGATTATCCACCAGCAACTTGCTTTGAAATACAATCTTGTGGAATCGGAAGTACCGTACTATAGGTATGTGCCCGACCCAGTTCTCGAAAATGGCAATTGCACGTTGTACTGGGATCGGTCTATCATCACTGACAGGACTATTGTTGCCAATAAGCCTGACATAGTGGTGATAGACCGACTAGAGCGTCGCGCAATGATTGTTGATATAGCAGTCCCTCATGACGAGAACCTCGTGAAGTCTGAGAAAGAGAAACAAAGTAAGTATCTTGACTTGGCTCGCGAGGTTGTCGACATGTGGGATGTGAACACAGCAGTCATTGTGCCGATAGTCGTGACGGCCAATGGCATAATTGCCAAGAGCCTCGACCAACATCTAAAGAGGCTCTCGTTGGGCAGCTGGATCAAGGGCTTGATCCAGAAAGCAGTACTCCTGGACACGGCGCGTATTGTTAGGAGATTCCTCTCTCGGGAGCCCTGACCACCGGTAGCTTGGACCCTGTTCCCGATACCGGTGGGCTACTATTTTTTATATTTTTAAATGTATTTTCTAATGTTTTTTTTAAGATATATTTAAAAATGTAAATTTTATGTATATAGAAATGAATAAACGGAATAATAATAATAATAATATCCTCGGACATTTCACACAACGCCATATAGTCCCAAGCTAAGCAACCTAATGCTTGTGTTATGGAAACGAGATGGCTGATAAACTACTTATATACATTTTTTTTTTGTAAATACAAACATATTATAGATAGAAAAACACCCAGACTCGGAACAAATACATGTAGGTCGTACAAATATTTGTTCCGTGCGGGAATCGAACCCGCGACATGCTACGCAGCAGTCAATCGCTCAACCACTGCGCCAACCGTGACGAATTATAATGACATGGAGTGACTGCCTATTTAACCTCAACGATACAGTTCTACGGAATATGATATCCCTTGTCAAACAACTAACAAGCTGTTAAAATTACTAGCATGAAAAAAAAGTCTACAAAATGTTAGAGGAAAATTAAATTTAAAATTAATAAAAAAAAACAAAAAAATAACACCCGGTGCGGGCTACTTGTTTGTATTAACCGAATAAGCGCCATCTCGTGACATTTACGGAAAACCTTTTTATTTCACACAATTTTTCATAAGCGAACGTTAACGCTTACGCGATCGAGAACGTTTTAAAAACTCGCATTAGGGCCACTGTCTCATAAGGCGAGGTTGCAGTACTATTAAAGATTTTTTAAGGTCTGAAAATCTAATTAATTTTGAGTTTTATTATAAATAAAAATAATTACATAAAAATTGAACATACCAAAATCAAGTAAATCGTAAAGATAGAAACGCTATTTAGAATGATTGGCTCGATACTTTTTTTTTTCAAACATGACACTAAATCACAATTTTAAACGTGTACTGCTAAGAGATTTCATCACGAATATATATAAAAGTTTTATCAATAGACAGAGCTTTTTATTTCGAAGTAAATGTTGAAACCATATTGTATAATTTCTTTATCATTTTTCGCCAAGAAGAAAAAACAATCAAAATTTAGGCATTATTTCGCTCGCCGGACATTCGCTGCCGTTCGTCAGTACACAACCTCGCCTTAATAGCAAACTGAACATAATTATCCCCTCGTTTACCTACTGTTTGTTGACTTGCTTGATATTACTGCTCATATAAAGCTGGGTCTAAAACCAATAGTTCTATGGTAATTTAAACACACAAAGTTGATCAACAAATATTTTGGTGTAAGTAAATAATACCTATTATAAAAAGATCCGCATAGCAATAGCAACGAATTGTGAGAAGGGAAATCTCATCTTCGTGTCATAACAAAATACTTTAGAAATAACTTCAAATTAAACCTTTTCTCTTTTAAGGTTATTTAAGATATACAGGGTGAAACAGAAATGACGAAATGTGAAAAACTTTTGCTATGTAACCAACACTTAAATCGCTCAATATATTTTGCCAAGTTATGCTAACAGTAATGTATGGGACAGTATTTTTTTCACGATTTCGGCGTTGGTCAGACTGTGAAAAGTTTTTCATAACGACTCCTTTTGCGGTTCTGCTTTTTTTCTGTAACACTTTGTATAGTAAGGCGTAGCTTGAATTACTCTACTCTCAGTACCCAGCAGAGCTTTTCTGTAAGTAACTATTTCGATATCGATCTTCACCTGAGTGAAAGCTCACTAATTGATCTTTATTACAAACTAGCTGATGCTCGTGGCTTCACCCGCTTGACAAATTATATACTAAAACCTCGAGAACCACTCCATCCATTGGTGAAAACAGCATGAAAATCAGCAGTAGTTTTTCGTTTATCGCAAACAGACAGACAGACGCGGTGGAGGAATTTGTTTTATAATATGTAGTGACCATAATACTAAGTCATTAATACGACACTGATACCTCACCTCGGATTCCGCTGTCGAGACACAAAAATATTGTTACAGAATACGACTACCGGTTCATCATGCTTGTCCTTAGATATTAGTGCGAAAAATAAGCGGTGGTTATGCTAGGCGCACACGGGTCTCCGTGACAGTACAGAAAATATGTACTAAAAGAAAGAGAGAGATTTGGGGGCAGAGTCACCCGCGTCCGTAGGAGAATACCTTTCAGCGAATCCCTACACGTGGTCCCCGGGTGGTGCTAAACAGGTGCCACTAACCGTCTCCGTGGTCTAGTGGTTATACCAACTGATTCAGACCCAGAGGTCCCGAGTTCGATTCCCAGCGGAGGCAAATTTTTTTGCTCGGTTTGGTTGGTGTTAGGACTTGTTCTAAGTCCGCCTGGCAAGCTACCACCATCATGTCTAAGTCTGTCGCCATAACAACAATGTTAACAGCATTGTTGTGTTCCAGCAGTTAGAGGTATGATAGCCAGTTCCTCTGTGTAAGAGAATTCCGGGTGAAACTCGCTTCCATCTTCGGCCTAATCATCACTTTCCATCAGGTGAGATTTGGGCCGAGAGTTCCCCGGTTTTGTATTAAAAAAAATGTAGATACTGTAACGGTGACAAAAGTCATTAGTGCGCGCCTTTTTTTTTTTACGGGGGGAAATTCTCATGGATGTCCTCCACCCTGGGGCGGGCGGAGGGGTCTGTCAGACTCTTACTGACTAAAACCACCCCGGTGTTCCATCTTTCACCTGCGCCGGGGATCGCGGGAACTGATTAGACTTCCGTAATCCCCGGCTGGTGCAGCCCGCTTCTGCGGGCCACCTCGGGTCAGCGGGGAGAGTGAGGTGTTTGACTCCCCCCGCGACGTCAGAGGGGCGCACGGGAACACCACGCGCCGCCGCCTCGGGTCTAGATGTATGCGGGGCGACAGACGTCCCCAAGTCTGCCGCCCCTGGACCCAGTTAGGGGAGTCGGGAGAGGGCAGCATATGCCCTCCTTCGACGCCCGGTGCGCCTGCTGCGGGATTAGTGCGCGCCTAGGTTAACTTTTTACACGTGTTACGAGATGACAATGTAAACCTTATTAGATCAATGTTCCTTTAATGTAAGTATAATGTAGGTACTAATTAATGAGTAAACTGTGTCGTAATGTTTGTTGTACTGTTGACGTATCGCTGTGTTCGCAAGATTTCATGATCACGGCCAAAGATGGTGTCAATGATTACTATGAAGTTTGTTTTTATTTTATTTTTCGAAATTAGGCGTGTCAACTATTTTGTTCTTAAATAACTTATAATGTTTTTTAGGGTTCTGTACCCAAAGGGTAGGAACGGGACCCTATTACTAAGACTTCGCTGTCTGTCTGTCTGTGCCAGGCTGTATCTCAAGAACAGCGATAGCTAGACAGTTGAAATTTTCACAAATTATGTATTTCTGTTGCCGCTATAACAAAAAATACTAAAAAACAGAATAAAATAAATACGGGGGCTCCCATACAACATACTTGATTTTTTTGCCGTTTTTATAGATAACTAGCTGACCCGCGCAACTTCGTCTGCGTCACATTTTCCGCTCCTAAATAATATTGCAACAAAAAATTGAGATGTAAGCTACCCTATCTTTCAAGTTGTTATGTAAGTAGTAAGTAAAGTAAATAATTTTGTTTCATCATTTTGAGCTACTTTCCATTGTCAAAATCATCATATTGTCGTACCTGTGTGTTTGCATGTTGAAAATAATTTCCAAAAAGTGATTAAAACTAGAATAACACCATCATTTTCTCGTCATAATTATTTTAATTACTTATTACTGCGTATCAACCTCAAATGGTAATAGGTAGGTATTTGGCAAAAAGTGTGTGTTTTGTTTACCCTATTTATAGGCATGCTTTGTATTTTTTATACATAACTAGCTGGCCCGCGCAACTTCGTCTGCGTCACATTATTCAAGAATAATATTGCCAAAAAATTAAAAAAAAATTTTTGGGGTGGACTACCCCTAACATTTAGGGGGATGAAAAATAGATGTTGGCCGATTCTCATAGATACCGGATAAGCACAAAAAATTTCATCAAAATCGGTCTAGCCGTTTCGGAGGAGTATGGCAACGAAAACTGTGACACGAGAATTTTATATATTAGATATAGTTACCTATTATGTATACTTCCGTTGCTAATATTTTAAGACTTTAGCTAAGTAAGTAAAATAAAGCGTTCTTTTTTTGTTATAAAAAAGGTTAAAGACAAAATAATCTTTAACGATAAGTAATTGTTTCTGTAAAGTTTTTTTAAATAATTTTTTTTGTCACAATATGACACTATATCATTAGCACTTCCAAAATTTGAATACTTTAACATCATTACGGCAACAGGCATGACGGATTTTTCGCAGTTATTTTTAAACAAATTATAAATGATTATTTTAAACATAATAAAAATAATCACTTAAGCGTTCACGTTTGCTGAACTTTGTTTGATATTCATAATGCCTGATAAAATGTTATAATTTTGCCATGAGTAGATGAATATCTTTTTAAGCCATTTAGAGTCGATTTCACCAAAAAAGAGTAATTCTTTCTCGAGAGTATACGAGCAGCTACTCCTAGTATAACATGTTTTTACGTTTCACCATAGACTTAATCCAAGAGTAAACGTTTATGCTGGAGTAAATCTCTACTCCGCCGATTTTCAAGGAACACCGAGCTTATACTAAGGATAAGTTCAATATGACGTCCGAGTGTCATTGTAATAAAAACGTAGATTGAAAATGTGATTTTTGTTTTAAATGATAGCGTTTTGAAATTAGTTTTAAAATAAAGGTCTTGACCCAAAACCACTTTTACAGAAAGAATTAAGTTGATAGGACTTATAGTTTTCGAGATATTTCCAAAAATGTATAATGAAAATTTGCCAAGGTGTAAAATTAGAAGTCTTAGTTCTAGAAACTTTTTGTTATGTAAGGCTCTTGATATAATTTGTGTTTAATATTATAGAGTAAGGTTCAAGGAATTTAAATATATAATATTGTACGGGTTTTTTCACAAAAAACAATAAATAAAGGCTCCAAAGGTTTCGGCTCAAAGTAAAAATTACACGCGAATCGAGTCCAAAAATCACGGTTCTCAGTAAGGTAACGACGGGCCGTATATAAGCAGAGCCAAATTTCGGCTCAATCGCAGTCGCAGCACAGCCGTCGAAGAGGCAACACTACGGGAAGAAAATAGGAGCCGAAACCTACGGGTCAAGATTCCCCGTGAAGAGTTGTTTTATTGCCTCCCCGGCTCTTTTTCTCAGTCTCCCGAGGTCCCTAACAGATAGGTCGAAAACGTTACGCATTCAGGGGGTGCGTGGTGACGTACGTAACCAGCACAAGGTAGTACAAGGGGCGTACGTCAAATTACGTGGGAGATTGTCCCAGGACGACAGCGCGAGCATTGGACGTGCTCCTGCCGTCAAAAACAACTACGAAATATTGATGAGGTTAGAATTTATGTTTAGACGCATGTTTGACACTTTTGTCATAAGTATAACCCTACCGAATAGAATAATACGCAATACACTTAACTCATTAGAGGAGAAACGAGCACTTGAATTTGGGTGGCTTAAACAGTCATTCATTTCAATCATTCGGATTCACTCATTGCCACAGAATGACTATCCGAGAGTAAATAAACTCCGGTGTAAAGTGGTGGAACGTGGACGAAGTTATCCGAGAGTTAAATATAAGAATAAATATATTTCGTGGATACCTATTCTCGAGTTCATGTTTGGTGAAATCTACCCTTAAGTAGAGAAATTGATAGCAGATGATTTAATTAAGTTTAATACTAGCTAAATAATAAATGTCTCCGAAATTTAATAGTAATAGTAATAGTTTATTTCAAAATGGGATTGCAAAGCTTACAAATGTTGCATTTACATTTTTTTTTTTCATAACAATTTTCAATAAAGACGGGTGAAGTACTGTTCTCCTAGCTAGGCTAAAATTTAGCCTGTGTTAAGGAGAGACAGTGCCGGTCCCCTGATTGGCGGATTATATGAAATAGTGAGCGCTTATTATAAAATTTGTAACAGAAATTAAAGTCTTCTTAACTTTATTTTTACCTAATCGTTGCTGTTCCACAGCTGGGCATCAACCTTAAAGGGCAGACCCACCGCGGCACATGCATGGGGGCACACGGCGCATTTTAGCTACGTGGATGCATTTGTTTGGCAAGGGGGGTCTACGTTTCCACTGCAGTGCACACTACATACCCACAACTATGTACAATTGTAGCGTGCCCCCCCGCCCACACCACTGTGCATTGTGCTGCGATACACTCGTACATAGTCGTGAGTTCATATTCGTGTAGTGTGTACCCCGTGCACAGCGTGATGGCGTTGACAGCATTAAACTATGTGAGCACCATATTTGAGAAAGCTACGCAAGTACTAATGACGTCAAATTGATGCGTAGCGTGTCCGTGAATTGCAGTGGGCACAATGGCATTCATTGTTTTGAAGAACAACACACGTCTGTTCGTCTGGCTTCTCCGTGCGCCGCGATGGGCTGCGCCTTTAACCAAATCCCTTCAGACCTTCCTAAATCTATTAAGAAGGTAAAATTGTTTGATTCTAAAAGTATCTATGGAATTAGAATCATATCGGGTAACTAAATAATTCGATTTTAGTTTGTTTCGTTTATCGAAAATGTTCTTCCAGGATAGGTCGCGTTTAGGTTCTTGGGAAATTACTACTTTTGACAAGAAAATAATGAGTTTTGTTTGTATGCACTTATAATTATGTATCATAATAATCAGGTACAAGTGTATTTAAAAAGTGTAATCTGAGTACAAGTAAATATATATACATACACATATATTCGTATAAATATATACTTCGTTATGACTTGCAAAATTTCTATTTGTTTATACTGTTGTTATTAATTGTATTTCAGAAGGATAAAAATAACTTATTACACTAAGTAATGTTAATGTGTGAAGTAAATAATATGATGTATCAAATTAATTTTAACATCTTTATCTAATTCGATTTCTACTAAAATACCGTCAATTACAAATTTTTATCGCATTATTTCGTAAACGTCATGATTTTGTTATGGCGTTTTGTAAGAAAATTGTTTGTTATTTTTTAGTTTTTTTTTTTTACTATATCTAGCTTTATAGTCACTGTATTTTACATTCATTGAATAATTCAGTTTATAATTTTAGTATCGGAAATAGTTAGGTACTATGATATTAAAAAACTAAATATGTATAGTTCATGATTTTTTTTTTTTCATAAGTTTATAGAAACCGACGGCGTCAATGGGCATCAGGAACAAGCGACCGCTACCAGTCAAACCGGATTCAGCTGAATACCAGTATTTTACGTGGAGCGGCTGCCTACCAGACCTCCACAACTGGGTAACACGGTACTCATTGGCAAGACTGGTGTCAGATTTTCTGGCTTCTGACTATCCGTAACGACTGCCAAAGATCTTCAAATGACAGCCAGGACCAACAGCTTAACGTGCTTTCCGAGGCACGGAAGAAACTCGGAATGTTCAGATGGTCACCCATCCACAGACCAACCTCGGCAAGCGTTGCTTATCCTTGAAGACAGACCGTTGCGGCTGTTATTATTTAGCCACCAGCTCCTACTCTACTTTAAAATAGTATAAGAAAAAAAATCAAAACATTGTTACTTGACTTTGCGTATCTCTTTTATCAAAACAACATCAGTTTGACCTTCCGTTAATACTATATCATGCAGTTAATTGATTCACGATGTAACGTAATAGTTGACGATAGCTTATACTCGACTGCCCTCGATATTATTTATACATTTATTTAAGAGTAACGTTTGTAACCTTGACCCATAGAAACTGAGAATTATCATAACATTTCTACTGTTTTGAATTAGGTATTTATTAATATTTTTATTCTTTACTACCTGTCTGATATAATGTTGATATCATCTGAACTATTTTAATTATGATAGTTATTATTTTTAAATCTATACTAATATTATAAAGAGGTAACATTTGTTTGTAAGTTTGTATGTAGGGGGTAATCTCAGGAACCACTGGTACGATTTGAAAAAATCTTTCAGTATTAGATAGCCCATGTATCGAGGGAGGTCATATCATATCATCACGCTCAGACTAAAAGAAGTCGAGCATTAATGAAAAATGTGACGCAGACGAAGTTGCGTGGGTCAGCTAGTCAATTATAAATTTGGACAAATAAAAAAAAAAATTGATGTTTTTTTTTATTTTTTTGTGGTCTGGAATATTAATTTAATAAAATATAAACTTACCGCTGTTGCGTTCCATGAATTTTCGGTATGAGTCCACGAACGACATTGTTGCGTTTGGACCTGAAAAAAAAAGAGAATAAATTTAAAACAAGATTTCGAAGCTCAAATAAATTAAATTACTAATTTTAAAATTTATACTTATAAAATCAATAGCGCAAAATAGATTAATATGTTTAAAATTTAACTTTATCTCAAATAAATATAGGTTTTTAAAAATAAGAGACCTGCCACTAGTACACTGTTCACAAAACTTTAATGTAGGCTTTTTATTTTTCAAAAGAATGAAAAACAAAAACAAAAAAATATAACATCCAGACCATCCACTATAACACACCTTAGATGTTTAAAAATAAATCCAAACTAAGAATAGAACACAGCACTCTCAAAAAAGAATACAAAAACAACTAAAAATTAAAATTCAAAATCGCTGAGATAACGCACTTCTCAGGCAGAGACCGATCGGAAACTAACGATCATACGAAATTTAGCATTAAAAGTAAATTAGTGTGTTGCGAAAATACATAATTAGCCTTGAGATGACACTGGCCCACTTGTTTTACGACTTGGAGTCATTAGATAATATAATATAGAGCTTTAATGATTTTTCTGATGATCTAACACCTCACGATAGAAAGCATTTGCATTTTATTTGCATTTGTTACCTTTTTTATTGGAGTTTTCTTGGTTTTTATGGCAGTAAACAAATAATTTAAATTCATGAATGTGTAAAATTATCTCAAGAGAACATGCTCCCGGTATAAAAAGACTCTCCCTCTTCTGTACAAAGTTTCAACAAGATCAGTTTAGCAGTTTTGACGTAATTGAGTAACTTACAAAAATTCATCAAAACAATCGCATTTATAATATTAGTATTGATAATTTTTTCAAACACTTTATCAACCAGTGATTGGGGGCTTTCTTTCAGGCCAAAAAGCCTGTTTCTGGAGATTTTGCTCTTCTATTTCATAAATTAATAATGAATTAATTGAGGATTTCATAACTTAACTTGCGTTAGTATAAGTAAAACGGGATAAATAGAAACGCAGGGGGCAAATAGAAACAAAACTTTGAAAGGGATTTTCACTTTATGCTAGCAGTTTTTAAGTAATCATATTTTTAAACGAATATTTAGTTGTAAAAGATTAATATTTTTTTTTAGAAACCATTCCAAATTTTGTGTCCGTTCGCTCTTGCATTTCTATTCATCCCGTTGGACCGATACCTTAATTTTTTTAAAGGGTTCCTGGTTATGTGCCTACATCCATAAAAGGCCTTGTCATACATCAAAATTCTTTAAAATTCATCCCGTCTAATTGAATACGGACAATAATTGGCAGGAAGCCAATAGGGAATATGCATAAAAAAATATTTATTATCAGTACAGAAATATAATACTTTAAGAGTAAAAATAGAATCAAAATTACTCGAAAAACAGACGAGATATAATTATTTAAAACAAAAAAAATCTATCCCTCTCGCAAAAACGCTGTTTTCTATGGCAGCTGTTTAAGCGTCATGGACTATGACGTCAATTTTCATATTGGACTTCTCTTTCTAAGGTAATTTTTGAAGCTTTATAACTTCGTCGCTGATGACGGTATTTATTATTTCACGAGTGTTTACTAGAGTTAATAAGTACTTTATTTTGCAAATAAAAATATCGCATGCATATTGCCTATTCCTACAAACATATTAATAGGTTTTATTGCCGATTAATTATAATTACTGCTGTTGTAGCAGGTAATTTATTAAATGCTTTCTCCATTAAAACATTCCATTAGAAACATTACCTAACGTGTTTGTCTGGTTGTCATAATAATGTCAATAGTAATTAATTTACAGCTTAATATTATTACATTTATTACTTAACACAATTTGTATTCAAAGATGACTACTTTTAGTATACTAACGAGCGTGAAAATTGAGAATGCTTTTTTATGGATTTAAAAAAAAATCCACAAAAAAGCATTCTCAATTTTCCCATATTGTCAGGGCATGTCTCTTAAATTTTTCACTCGGAATATTTCAAACAACTTCAACAACAAAAAAATAGCCAAATTGATACAGCCGTTCTCAATGCGCTTACCAACGAACAAAATTGCTTTTTTATTAGGGTTCCGTAGCCAAATGGCTAAAACGGAACCCTTATAGATTCGTCATGTCTGTCTGTCTGTCTGTCCGACCGTATGTCACAGCCACTTTTCTCTGAAACTATAAGAACTATGCTGTTGAAATTTGGTAAGTAGACGTATTCCGTGAACCGCATAAAGATTTTAACACAAAAATAGAAAAAAAAAAACAACAAATTTTGGGGGTCCCCATACTTAGAACTGAAACTCAATTTTTTTTTTCATCAATCCCGTGCGTGTGGGGTATCTATGGATAGGTCTTCAGTTTAGGAAAAAATGATATTGAGATTTCTAATATCATTTTCTTCTAAACTGAATAGTTTGCGTGAGAGACAGTTCCAAAGTGGTAAAATGTGTGCCCCCCCCCCCCCTTAATTTCTAAACTAAGAGAATGATAAAACTAAAAAAAATATATGATGTACATTACCATGTAAACTACCAGCGAAAATTGGTTTGAACACAAACGTTCAAACCAATTTTCGCTGGTAGTTTTACCATGTAAACTACCAGCGAAAATTGGTTTGAACGAGATCTAGTAAGTAGTTTTTTTATCATAAATCGTATAATACCTACTGGTTTGCGAGTCCGACTCGCACTTGGCCGGTTTTTATTTAAATATAATATGGAAGACTAGCTTTTTCCCGTGACTTTGTACGCGCATAATTCCGTCTCCGTCGTATAGAAATTTCGGCGAATCCTCTCTTAGTGCTCTCCTACGGAGTGTAGGGAAGCTACACGCCAAATTTTAACTTACTACGACGAGTTGTTTTGGCTGTGTTGTTTGTCATTTACTCAAAGTCATCAGTAATTAAAGAATCACTATTACTATTAATACAAATTATAAAACAAAGGCCTTCTCTGCGTCTGTCTGTCTGTTCGCGATAAATTCAAAAACTACCGCACCAATTTTCATGCTGTTTTCACCAAAGGATAGAGGGGTTCTCTAGGAACGTATAAATATATTGTCAAGCCGCGGGCATTAGCTAGTTTTATATAATAGGATGGTCGATAATACTGAAGCAATAATATTTTTAATCATTACTTATAAAACGAAGTCGCTTTATTTGTCCCTATATCCCTATGTATGCTTAAATCTTTAAAACTAAGCAACGGATTTTGATGCGGTTTATTTATTTTGTAGTTAAAGTGATTGAAGAGGAATGTTTATTAATAACATGTATTTAGTATCAGCATTGCACCCGTGCAAAGCCGGGGTGGGTCGCTATTAAATGATAAATGCATTTTGAAAATGTAAATGACGCTATTTTTAACCGACTTCCCAAAAAGAAGGAGGTTCTCAATTCGGTTGTATTTTTTTTTTGTTTTTTTTTTATATATTTGTGACCTCATAACTCCGACAATTATGAACCGATTTGAAAAAATATTGTTTTATCTGAAAATATATTGCAGATTGGTCCCATTGAAATGTTATCAAAATCGGATACGAACTTTGGATTTTAAATCGAAATAGCTGGAATTCGTCTACTTGGATGATGGTTTTATGTCTTGTTTATTTTATTATATGTGTGATGATATTGTTATAAACTTCAAAGTATTTTTTTTTTTATTAAAACGGTTATTTACTATGTACTTTCTAAAAATATTTAATAGGTATCATTATTTAAAAAGTAAGTAAAATCGACAAGATTGGTCCACATTAGTCCAGAGCCGGGAAGAAATGGAGGCCTTTGCCCTGTAGTGGGACAAAATGGGCTAAAATAAATAAATAAAAGGTATAACGGACAGTCCTCTGTGCAGAGAATGCATGGACGAGGATAGGGTAGCACACGTATTCTTTGGGGACAGCGTTCGCCGAGATGCGGTGGCAAGAAAAACACTGAATTATTGTAAAGCTTGCATAAACCTCATAAAACAATCCAAAACATAATGGAATAAAACTTATGTATCAAATAAAGATAACGTAACGTCCCTATTCCCGGAAGGGTGAGGCAGAGTCACTCGCGTCCTAAGTGTTACAGTTTCGCGCAATCATTATTTCTAAATTTAACAGGACAAAATATTTCGTTGAAACTTTGAACCCATTAAAATTGCAATGATTACATCATTAACACTGTATGTGCTTATCACATGTCATTAATGAATTAATGGCTTCTCCGAAATCGTAATAATGTGGCAAATTAATATATTTGAAGATTGCCGAAACCCATTACATTTTACTGGATTACTTATTTTGCAAGTATATGACCATCACGTTCAATTTGCAATCATGTGTGGTATACGCAGAACAATTACACATCAATCCACGGAAATTGGGTAACCAATAATAAATAATAAACCAATACCTACTATACTTCAATTATGATGTGTCCAATTATTAAACTATTATTGAGATGTTTTGATTTAATTTTACGCTTGACTTGAAAATTGATGATTTAATTCAAAATTATAGGTATGCTGAAATAAAAATTATAGATATTGACCGCAAATATGATTATTTCGATCATCATAGCAGGCTTTGCTTCATAATTGTTTCGTCTAAACAATTAACTAAAAGGCTAAGCAGTAAAAGTCATCTCACAAATGAATTTCAACCACAAAAAGTCAAAGTTACAACAGAGCCATAATTGTGATGAAATAAAAACTGAACGACAATACTTTTCCACTGATTCTTTCTTCACACTATCGTACTATTTCGATATTCCACTAACATTTGAAAATGAAACCTAAACTATATAGAAATAGGGTTAATTTTGAAGCGTGTTTACTACGTGGGATAGGGCTTTCTGTTATGGGCACAGTTAGTATTATAGTCGTGAGAATCTAGGTAACGTTATTAGGTCTAGTAGCAATGTCTAGTTTTTAGGGTTCCGTAGCCAAATAGCAAAAACGGAACCCTTATAGATTCGTCATGTCTGTCTGTCGTACCCCCTTATATAATCGTAAATCGCAACTTTTGCTTATAAATACCTACAGTTTTGTACGGAACCCTCAGTGCGCGAGTCCGACTCGCACTTGGCCGGTTTTAAGTATATTCCTCACTTGGAGCATTCACTTGTAATGTAACGTTACAGAGTCGAAGATTACATCAGTGAGGGAAGAGAACCAAGCATTACAGTGCGCAACCTGTAATGTAACAGATTCGAGCGTTACTGATGTAACGCTCGAATCTGAGGGAGGAGAACCGAGCATTACAGTGACTACAATTTGATACCTAATTTATAAATTCTTCCGTTACTGAGTGACTGACAGACAATGTGTAGCAAAAACTGAACGAACTGAACGAACGAACTGAACTGATTTATTTGTGTACTTTTGATATGCGTCATATTGTCCGCAAATAAACTCTTTTTCTTTCTTTCTTTTCTTTTTATCCTAGAAAGCTGAAATTTGGCATACAGTTTTCTTGGGAAGTGTAGGCAATAAGAGAGGATTTCCTGAAATTCTTACGGGAACGGAAAAGAAACAGGATATGTGCGTACGAAGTCGCGAGTAAAAGCTAGTGTGTGATATTTTGATACAACTTTTAACATCAATACATTACAAGCAAATGCTTGTTGAGTCAGGGATGTAATGTAATTCTCAAAATCTAAATCCAAATCTGAAATGATACATTACAGGCGCATGCTGAGGGAGCACCTTTAAGGAATATACTTAAATACAGAACGCTTTCATTTAAAATCCGGAAATAAACAATACTCTTATAGGAACAAAATTATCTAATCTTTAAAACAATATGTAAAGAGAAAACTGTACCTTTTTTATAAAAAGTGTGCGCATCCATGACTGTGAGATATTCAGTTTCTTTTTCTATCAATAAATTTAGTATGAAAAATAAGTGAAACACGTATGTGTCTGTGTTTTACGAATAAATATTTGAGATTGAGTTTGAGAGATTTGCTTCAACTTTGTGGTGAATATTTTTTCATAACACCGTCATTTTTCATACAATGGCCAGTCCCAAAAAAAGTTTTAGTTTCAGTTCAGTGAAAAGATGTTTATGCTGTATTGTGAAGTAATTAAAATACAATTTTCTCTGCTCAGTGCCGTAGCTTCAAAAACTATTTTGTGACTTTGAAATCGTCTTGACTATACTTGTAGGAACAACGTCAAGGAACATTCGGGCATTCCAATTTAAAAACTGGATTAGATTACTGAAAGGCATTCTTTAGTAGTAAAACCGGCAAAACAGAAAATATAAGCCAGACGCCAGACATAGTGAACATATATTGCACAACACTCTTTTAACTCTCCATAATGGCTCTTGTAAAAGAGACAAAACAATTTTTCCAATATTGTTAAGGCACTAAGCAACACTTGAGATAAATAGCTGAATTGTATTTTAGGTTAGTACAAGAAAAATACGTTAGAAAAATAACGAAGCTATTGGAAAATACACTGTGTCAACTGCCATTGTCAGATTGTATGTCAGATTCTAATATTTGACAGAATATCATATAAGAAAAAGATTCCCACAGAGGTTGTTTGTAAGAACGAAAGAGTTTGGATACAGTCATTGTGCTTACAGCTAAGAAGAGGAACTCCCTGCCGGAGTGTATGTTTTCTGATGGCTACAACCTGAGAGTCTTTATGTCAAGAGTGAATAGGTTACTTCTAGGCAAATATCTTTGTCCGAATCTTCGCTTACCACCACCAGTTGATATAATGGACAAACGAGTGTTTATCAACAGTAAATCAAAATAATGTCTTCATAACACTGTATTATTGAAAACTGAGAACGGTTTTGAAAATAAAATGTATTCAGGAGCAGGATTCCATCCAGTTTTTCTGTATTGAACGCAGGTGTTTCTTTCAAGTTGCAGAACTATTGGCAAGAGTTACCATGGTTCTAGAATGCAAATGGCGTTTAAAGGATCAAGGGTTTTAGTCAGCAAAAGTCTGTCACTCCCTCCCGTTCTACCCAGAGGGAAGAAATTACACGATATCCAATTTTAAAAAAAAGTGTTGTGATTACACTCGTGTAATGTAGTATTCCATGCTTGGCATACGGCTAATGAACCCAATTCCAAACGACAAGTTCCGAAGACGTACGAGTACGAAGGCTTTCGACATCGGAAAACGAATTGTGGAACTAAAATGAAGCTGAACAGGACACGTGGCAAGATGAGGTGATGATAGGTGGAGTAAGGAAGTGACTGAGTTGCGTCCGAGGACTGGAAGAAGTGTTGGTTGACCGGTGGCGAGATGGACAGATGACATTGTTGCCATCGTAGGAAGAACCTGGATGATGCTGGCACAGGATCATGGGGATGGATTGACACAAGAAAAGAGAGAGCTATTCTCTATACTATATATACTCTATGCTCAGCAGTGGGCAAAGTCGGGCTGTGATGTGGATGATGAGTGTAGTATTCATAAAACAATTCTGTTTAACCATAAATTCCATAATCTATAAATAAAAATGAATCGCTGAATGTGTTGCTAAGCGCAAATCTCGAGAACGACTGAACCGATTCGCGTTTTTTTTTTTGTTGTGTTTGTTATTATAAGGAGAAGGTTTTCATGTAAAAAAATGCCAGTTGACGGGAGTAAAGCCGCGGGGTATAAAAAAAAAAAAAAAACATTTATTTCAGACATAAAAGTCCATAGACACGGCAATGATGTTAGTAACAAGAATTCTACTTATAAGTAATGTTAGTAATTAAAAATGTAGGTACACAGATAAACCAGCACATCCCTGCACAGTTGGTTCATCGGTCTCGCAACACATGGAGTTCAGTGAACCTACTGAGCAGAACTGAATCAGTTCTCTCGCCAATCATCCTCAAAATACCATTCCGGCTCCCCCGGACTCGCCGCACCACGGACGCAACTTTTTTACGCATAATGGCGTAGAAGTCATCTACGCTGGCGTCTGCAAACATACCGGATGCACTGCAAAATCGAGGGAGCCGAAACAGAGCCCTGAACACATTATTATATTGGTATAGCTAGTCTATCTATCTTGTATTATTATACAATCTGTTTTTTTTGATATCCCATAACTCTAGGGTTATATTCTATAATAGTCGTAGGTAAAAATAATACTAAAACTCCTATAATAGGTGGTCCAAAAATGCATCGTTTCGGAGATATCATCAATCATAATTAAATTAGGTCAAAAATTGTCACCAGTATGACGAATCTTTACTTGTTTGCATACCGTACAAAATAGACCCTCGATGTGTCGTGTGATGTGTGTGTGTGTGTGTATCTAAGTTTCATTGATAAATACAAGTAATTCATTTTTATTCAAACCAATCATTCATATTTAAAGCTAAGAAAAAGGCAAAGGCACGATTATTAATGCAGTTCTCGTTAGCCAAGGAGAGCGCGGTAAGGCCTTTGTCCACCGCTACCACATCTCGATGCATAGGTACCTACGTCAGCCTCTAGGAAGTATTCCCTAAGGCTGCATATCTCGCGGTTGTGCAGGGTCCTAGCATTTAAGAAGCCACGACCCCCGCACTTACGCGGGATATACAGCCTCATCACCGATGATCTTGGGTGATGCATTCGATTTGCGGTAAGCAGTGAGCGTACCCTTCTATCCAGGGCGTCAAGTTCTGTCTGAGTCCATTTGAGTATGCCGAAAGAGTACATCAACACCGGCATGACCCAACCGTTGAAGGCACGCACCTTGTTTCCGCCTGATAAAAGACTGTTAAGTACTTTATTCAGGCGGCCAAAGAAGCGCTCCTTCAACGATTGTTTCATATCAACAGCATTGATGCCTGATGCTTCCGATATACCCAAATACTTGTAAGTTTCGGTTGAGGAGAGGGATCTAAGGTGTATGGAATCCGAGAGTTGCGTTCCCACGGATTCCATAATCTCCCCTCGCTTTACATGCATGACCGCACATTTATCCACACCAAACTCCATCCTGATGGCGCTACTGAAGGTTTCTGCTACCTTCAGTAACTTCATCAGTTGCAAGTTGTTAGGAGCAAATAGTTTCAAGAGTAATATTATTAATATAAACTTTATAGTAATATTATTATTAGAAGATATTATTTATTTAAATTCTATGGAGTTCACGGTTTAGCACGACTGTATAAGTGATCTTGCTATCAATATTCTAGGCCAAGTTCTGAATAACACATACCTTCAAGCAAACGAAAAATACAAAATTATACAATAAGTAATTTTGATAAAAATACGATAAAAAACTACAGGTTTTATCTCCTAACAAACTTATATAATTACATGCCATATGATTTTTATTACTAGCTTCGCCCGCGACTTCTAACCACATAATAAAGTTGCTTTCAGACTACGCTATAATATAAAAGCATATAGTATATAGCTCATAGCACACCAATATCGCACACCATACATTGTTATGTACACGTTCACACTGTACTGTACTATATATTATTGACAATGTATGGTGCGCGATATTGTTGTGCTATGAGCTATATAGGTGCTCTATGCTATATATTATAGCGTAGTCTGAAAGTAGCTTATATGTCGCTAGAAAATAGCAGAATCCGTAAGATTGTAATAAATCTTTATTTGACTATAATTTCACGTAATATTATGAAAACAACGATTTTTTTTTTATAAAATCACATCCAAATTTAATAATTCTAATATATCCGAGGTTAATTTAGACGTCAATTTTTGAAAAACGCATTAAAATTCATTGCGAAGTATAACAAATATAAGCGTACACACGGAAAAAGTGGGTAGGTTTTATACTATGTAAAGATATTAATATAATTATAACATCTATACTAATATTATAAAGAGGTAAAATTGTTTGTAAGTTTGTAAGTTTGTAAGTTTGTAAGTTTGTATGTAGGGGGTAATCTCAGGAACTACTGGTCCGATTTGAAAAATTCTTTCAGTGTTAGATAGCCCATTTATTGAGGAATGCTATAGGCTATAAATTATAAAGATATCATGCATATTAGCCAAACTATCTCAATTTTAGTCTATCCAGGCGGAAAAAAATAGCTCTTACAACAGAGTTATTTGCGTGCGCTGCCTTAACAGTTGTATATAATTGAAAACAATGTATGGCAACCTGGTCCGCTTTGAATAGTTCTACAAAAAAGTCCGCGGAACCATATTTCTATCTTTTATATTTTAGCAGATATAGTAGCTTTTATGTGTTAAAAAAAGTATTTTTCGATGTACTTATCTTTGAACGATTTTTTAAACAACAAAATATTAAACCTTATCGAAAACAATGTTATAATGATCACAAGAACATCATAGAGATACGATTTGCCCAAAACAGTATGTCAATTGGTTGAATAGTTTCGAAGATAATATAAAATTACTAAATCGCAAAACGCCGCCCGCGCCGTCCATTCACGAACCGCATTAGAACATGCTTTGTGCAATTACGTAATTTTTCTGAATCGTGGTGTTAAGATTTTCCGCGGATTAATGACCCTCTCCAGTTATTATTTAACTTTTGTCGTTAGGTACGTGAGTTGTACGTAGTTGGTTGAATGTTGGTTGAATGTTGCTGGTCTATTGTTTTGGTTGCTCGGTTTCTCAAAACACAATTACAATATTACTTCGTTCTCATTCTTCGAGTTCGAAGCCTGCTGTAATATTTCTGTTTTTGGGATATCGGACAGTTTCAGCGATTGTTTATCATGCCTAAAAGGAAATCTTAACGTTCCCGTCAGACATCCCAGACATGAGACAAGAGCAGCTCGAGTACGCCGTACGGCAGAGTCTGCTCTTGATAATCATCTGCGCCTCTCGAGGAATAGAGAAAATATTTCGCAAGCACGCGCTGGGAAATCTAGCTCCGAGCGTTCACAGCGGCTTGCTAACCAAAGCTGGAGAACATCGCAGGTCCGTGCTCGGGAATCTAGCGCTGAACGTGCACAGCGTCTCAGTGATTTAAAGCAGCATGTCTCTGCAACAAGGGATAGGGAGTCTAGCGCTGAGCGCTCGCAGCGGCTCGCTAGCCTAGCTACATACATATGCAATAAAAACAAAACCCTCCTTTTGGCAGTCAGGAAATAAATCATAGCACTCAGTACTAACCGAACCACACTCATCATTTCATCAGAAGTTAAAATGTTTACCGCCCAACGAAGTGGGCACGGGTCAGCTAGCCATTCATGCCAATTAGCATATTATCCCACACAAAGTGGTATTGTTTATTTTTGTGGTTAACCAACCAATGTTATAATAACCAACAATGTTTTTTTTATTATTCCTGTTAGCATACATTAATTTCATTGATTGTAACAATTACGTACTTAAATTTATCACTTTCGAATCGAATTGTACATCACATACGACAAAATAAAATAATTTTAAGAGTATTGAATTTTTGGAAGCCGTTGAAGAGTCGTCGAGATCAAACATTTACTCAGAAGCAATAATGAAAAGGTTCAAATGGCCACTATCACGATTTTAATAGAAGTAAATCTCTATTGACGTACGACACTTTCTACAACCAAACAAAAAGTAAATACAAACAGACCAAAAAAAACTCAATTCTAACGCATTTTCACTCAACCTTCACTTACAACTAATAAAAATCCAATTAAAGATTTCAACAGACCAGTAACACGTGCCGGTGCGTGCCAGTGTTATTCAAATAATTAAAGATCTCTAAAACGGAGTGTAATGACGGACTGAGAAGGTTTGGCCTCGATTTGACAGCTGGTTCCGTACGATAAGACAATTCTATTTGTGTTGACGGATTGTGTGCATGAAGATGAAATTGGTAAGAAGGAAAAGATTTGAAGGAAAGACTGTGTGGACTGTCCCTTATATAATACCCAATCTGCTCCTTGGTGTTGTAAAAAAACCGGGCCAAGTGCGAGTCTGACTCGCACTGGAAGGGTTCCGTACAATAAACCTTATTTTTTATTAGTTTTTCTTATAGCGGCAATAAAAATACACAATCTGTGAAACGTTCAACTGTCTATCTATTACAGTTCTTGAGAGACAGCTCGCTGACAGACAGACAGACGGTCGAACGGACCGACGGGTGGACAGTGGAAGCTTAGCAATAGGGTTCCGTTGGAATCGCAGATTTGTGGACGGTGAGCCGTGGCTAGCTCGCCGTCCGTCTGTCTTATGACGACAGGCCGTGTCGACGGCGCGTTCGTGTTCCACGCCCGCCTCAAAGAGAGTCAGCGCACAGAGGGGCCCGGAAGGGCCTACTCCTGCTGGAGTTGCGGGACTATTCGAAAGAGATACCGCGGCTTCGGAACACAAAGGGTAATGAAAGAACATGGATGGGTTTTAGACACTAAAAGTCTGGCACTCCCTCCCGCTCCGCCCAAAGCGGCAGAAGTCATTTGATGATTTCCCATCGCAAAAAAAGCCTAAAAATGTGAAAGCTTATCTGAAGCCTTTTGAAAGCCAAATTTTTAGGAGAAGTGTTCTGCCATAGATTGCAGCGGGCGTCTGCTGGGGGTTCCTGACAGCAAGACTACCGATTTCAGAAAGCTAATAAGTCTTTGATTTGGTAGTTATGCACCAAACAGTGACTGTCTAGTATCCTAGTTGTTACTTGTGCACCAAATAGTGACTGTCTAGTGTCCTAAGTTGCTATTTGTGCACCAAATAGTGGCTGTCTAGTGTCCTAAGTTGTTACTTGTGCACCAAATAGTGGCTGTCTATTGTCCTAAGTTGTTACTTGTGCACCAAATAGTGGCTGTCTAGTGTCCTTAGTTGCTATTTATGTACCAAATAGTGACTATATAGTGTCCTCAGTTGTTACTTGTGCAACAAATAGTGGCTGTCTAGTGTCCTAAGTTGTTACTTGTGCACCAAATAGTGGCTGTCTAGTGTCTAGTGTCCTAAGTTGCTATTTGTGTACCAAATAGTGACTATCTAGTGTCCTAAGTTGTTACTTGTGCACCAAATAGTGGCTGTCTATTGTCCTAAGTTGTTACTTGTGCACCAAATAGTGGCTGTCTAGTGTCCTTAGTTGCTATTTATGTACCAAATAGTGACTATATAGTGTCCTAAGTTGTTACTTGTGCAACAAATAGTGGCTGTCTAGTGTCCTAAGTTGCTATTTGTGTACCAAATAGTGACTATCTAGTGTCCTAAGTTGTTATTTGTACACCAAATAGTGGCTGTCTAGTGTCCTTAGTTGCTGGCTGCGTACCAAGTAGTGGATGGATCATGACAAAGATATTCGCGGTTAATGATTACTTTATAAATATTCTACGTTCACATATTGACATTCGGTCTACAATTGGAAAACCCACAGAACATTAGTATATACCGTGAACAAACAAACGGAATCGTGACACAAATTATATTAGATACAGGTTGTAAATTAGCAAGCAGTTTTATTTACTTTGATTCAGTGAGTGGTGAGGTCCATATAAAATTATGGACTTGAATCAGTGAATGAGAATAAATTTACCTATTAAAGGACACGCGAGCAAGCAGTGGTTGACGTGCGCTAATAGAATTCTTCGTTTATATGTTGGAACAACGAAACCTTCTAAGGCTTTAAAAGATCTTGCAACTTTCATAATGAAAGTTTATGCACCAGCCAGAGCCTATTCAAATCAAACAAACAAACAAACAAACAAATCTTTCCTCTTTATAATATTAGTGTAGATGTAGATTTCAATTTAAACAAAAAATGTTACCATTTAGGTCCGAAACCCTAAAAAAATTTAAAAGTTAATAGGTACTCAATTGAAAATAGTTACCATAACTTTAAAAAGACCTTGAACTATTCTTTCTTGTTTGCCCCGGAGGCCAAAATAGTTGATTCAATTTGTGTTATGGTAATTTTTGCAAGTTTTTATATCCTGTTTCTCCAAATTTGCATAAATTTTAAGCGTAGTCTTTGAATTATTTAATAAAACTCTAATTCATCACGAATACAGGGAGTTCATCACAAAAAGAATTCAGAGTGATTTTTCTTCTTTTTTACTATTGATGGGCACACGTTTGACCACTATCTCACCTGATGGTAAGCGATGATTTGGTCGAAGATGGAGCTCGCTTGCCTAGAAGTAACCTATTCACTTTTGACTAAAGATTCCTAGGTTGTAGAGCAGCTATCAGGAAAAAAACATCATTTTTCTTTAAAAACCTTATATAGCCCTCTGTTTCTCTTAAGCCTTAAATTATTTTTTGAAAAAGTACCCAACTGATTTTTTGTCCCTAAGTAGTTGGCGTATTCCTACCAAGTTCTATTAAAATCGGTTGCAAGATTTAGGGCCAGTTTCACCGGTTACAGTTAAAGTGTCGGTTAGCCTATTAGGAACTTATCTGGCAGACGAACTAAAATTTTTGGTTTCACAGGTGTCGGATAGCGATATCTGGCAAATTTATTTAGTATTTGAGTATTATAAAATTATAGTATTATAAGTGTCGGTTAGTTATCCATCAGATAACTAACCGTTTATTAACTACCGACACTTTATCCGTAACCGGTGAAACTGGCCCTAAGGGCTTTAAAGTTCTTATGAAACACCATCACTCTCTGCCTGCGACTGTGACTCCGAACGCTTACAACCCAAATCCCTTCAAACTTAGAGTGAACAGGCTCCTTCTGGGTAAGCTCGCTCCATCGTAGACTTTGTCTCTGTCATCTTTGACCTAGACTAGAGTCAAGAGCAAAGCCATCACAAATAGAAAAAAAAAAACATCTGCTTAGCCTTTTCCCATTCACATCAGGATTCAGTTAAATACCAGTATTTTCCTTAACTTCGTAAAATAATGTACTTTACTTAGGTTCTAAGCTATTCTAGCCAGAAGTAGTTCTACGATTCCTTAATCTACACTAATATTATAAAGAGGTAACATTTGTTTGTAAGTTTGTATGTAGGGGGTAATCTCAGGAACGACTGGTCCGATTTGAAAAAATCTTTCAGTGTTAGATAGCCCATGTATCGAGGAATGCTATAGGCTACATATAATCACGCTAAGAATTAAATAAACCGAGCATTAATGGAAAATGTGACGCAGACGAAGTTGCGTGGGTCAGCTAGTTTCAAATAAAGTTTGCTTAGCAAGCAATTACTTTAATAATCGAAACTGCAATTATCAAAGCCCACAATTGACGTCTAGTAAATCACATAAAATCAAGACAGACAAAGGAAAATTTCTTAATAAAAAATTAAAGGGTACGGACTCAAACAATGAGTTACGTTCTTTGGGCGTGGAACGCGCAAATTGCCCTTACTTTGCTTTAACCGCTAGCTTGGCTTGTACAGTCACCAGCAAATTATACTACAACAATCTTACCAATTTCTATATTCGATTTTCAACTTTAAAACTGAAACGATTAAGTTCAATTTTGACTGGGAAAAGACAGTTTCGGGTACCTTGATGTGATGGCGTCTGTACTAGGAACAGTACTATACATAATTATCTCTATATAGATATTCCTTTGTCTACCTTTATGAAGTGGTTATTTTCTGAAAAAACAGTAGCCGTTTGAGATGTTGGTTGGTTCGAATGTTCTCGAAAACTGTGAGTGGGTCCCGTAATGAGTTGTCTACCGAATAGCTATGCCAGGTGTAACCCTAACCAAACCTGACTACAAAACGCTATATATCTGTTACTTTTCATTTAAATAAAAATAAACATTAGGTGGTTATGTATCTATACTAATATTATAAAACAGAAGAGTTTGTTTGTTTGTTTGATCGCGCTAATCTCAGGAACTACTGATCTGATTTGAAAAATTCTTCTAGTGTCAGATAGCCCATTTATCGAGGAAGGCTATATATCATCACGCTAAGACAAATAGGAGAGGAGCAGTAATGGAAAATGTGACGCAGACGAAGTTGCACGTGTCAGCTAGTAATAACATACAGCATATTATTATTTAAATCCATACATACATTACTTTGTTTACTATATATTCCGAACCTTAATACAGTTTTTTTTTTCAAAAAATATCACGATATTGTTTATAAAAATCACAATAAATTATTAATTATTACAATGAAATGGTTTTTAAAGCCAAATCAGCATCTGTTTTCTTTTTTTTTAAAGCTTTATTAATGATCTCACACACTATCGCTGCAGCGCTGTGGCTCCATCTTGCACATAAATAGCCGTGCTATGCTGCACAAGCACCGTTTTGTGAGGATGTGACATAAATGAGTTTTGAGATTTTCCCGACATATATTAGTATTTTTTGGGGTTTCGAACCCAAATGATAACCAACGGAAAACCTATTACTAAACCTCCGCTGCTTGTCCGTCCGTCCGTCTTTGAATAGGCTATATCTCAAGAACTGTAACAGGTAGATAGTTGAAATTTTCTCAGAATGTGTATTTCTATTGCCGCTGTAACAGCTACCTATAAAAAATTAAACTAAATTAAAAATTAAAGGAATTTTACGAGAAACATTTCTTATAGGTTTATTATTAAAACCTTTGTGTGAGTACTGAAACAATAATTCGATATTTTGACTTCCAACCGATCAGCATATCCTCAGGGCTGCTTCAGAGAAAGATGGAATATTCCAGTAACACATTGCATTTCTGGGAAATAGAATCCAGTACTTCGTACTCAGTAGTCACTCTTGCTACCACTAAACTATCGAGGTAGGCTATCAGGTATACTTTGGACTATACTAGAAAGGCTGAGGTAGCTAAATAAAGTAAGACAATTATTTTGATGTACCTATCTTTTAATGCGACTCAAAGCCAATAAAATACAAATTGAACCATTAGTTTAAGCAGTAGTTATAGAGCATTACTGCAGCGGCCAGCAAAAGAGGCATTGATGGACGAACGTGTAAATGTGAGCCGAGGTGTAGCCGATGCACACATACGTAAGTCAATCAATGCCTAGTTGTGGTCAAGGCTTATATAGTTATTTTTTCCAATAATGCGCGGAAAATGAAACTATGTTGTACCTAGGCAGAACTACCTTTTCTGTTTGATATAAAAATACTTTTCAAAATCAATGACGAACAACGAACAACAATAATTTCTCCCGCGTTAAACTGTTCACATGATTTTTTTTCAGTAAATAGCTTTCTATTTGCAAGCCAGTTCTAAATTTAAATAAATCCTTCTATAAAATTACTTCCTTGGTTGCCATGTTTCAGAATAAAAGATCGTTCCATTTTTAAATTACACGACAGATATGACTTTACTATGTCATTCATTTGGCCGCTAATCACGACAAATATGGATTTTCATACATTTTTTGCCGGCCGCTGCTTGTATGTATTTGGCCAGTACAGCAATTTCGATTTATCTCGAAGAAGGTTGCCAAAATAATGCTCACATTTCCAAGCATGTTTGAGAAAAATCATTTAATATGTGTTTGTGTAAAGTCACTTTATTTATTACCTAACTAAACCTTTCTAGAATAGTAACCTAAACATGATGAAGTATTATCTAAATCCTCTTAAATGTCGAAATAAACAACGTATTAATAAATTACATTAATCATATTTTATTATACCTATTGCAAAAGATGTTACATTTACTTACATCTAATTTACTTGAACCTTGATCAATGAATTCCATGAGATTATTATTCAACTACTCACGATTTTCGTCTATAATACGTTTCGATGTCGCCCTTGAAGAAAATTAAATCGATTTATGGTAAACTTGAAGATCCGGTTAAGAAAACAAGATCCATTTCTAACGAAAAGATACGGTACTTTATAGTAAGCATTTACTGTATTTATTACTTTTTTTTAGGCCGCTGGTCGATTTTCAAGGTTAAGCAATGCTTGCTAAGGTTGGTCTGTGAATGACTGACCATCTTAACATAACGAGTTTCCTTCGTGCCTCGAAAAGCACGTTAAGCCGTTGGTCTCGGCTGCCATTTGTAGATTATTTATTATTATAATTATATTATTTATTTATTTTCTTTATTTATTTATTTATTTAACACTTTCAGCACAAAAAATAGATACTATACTTAGAACTGAAACTCATTTTTTTTTTCATCAAACCCATACGTGTGGTATCTATGGATAGGTCTTCAAAAATTAAATATTGAAGTTTCGTAGATCATTTTTTTTTCTAAACTGAATAGTTTGCGTGAGAGACACCTCCAAACTGGTAAAATGTGTGTCCCCTTAACTTCTAAAATAAGAGAATGATAAAACTAAAAAAAATATAAATGATGTACATTACCATGTAAACTACCAGCGAATATTGGTTTGAACGAGATCAAGTTAGTAGTTTTTTTTTAATACGTCATAAATCGTAAATCGCAACTTACAACGCTTATAAATAATACCTACAGTTTTGTACGGAACCCTCGGTGCGCGAGTCCGGCTCGCACTTGGCTGGTTTTTTTAGGAATGGGCTTGCTCTAGACATCGATCACGCTTGATGGGAAGCGTTGAATGAGGTCTATGATGCAGTGAGCGTGCCCAGAAGATGCCTGTTCGCTCGAATCTTTCTATCAATGCAAATGGAGCTGGCAGAGAGTTCTACACTTTGTCTGTGCACATAATTTTACTACAGAGAAGCAGGTTATGATTTGCCCGGTATGTGTCTTTGTTTGTTCCCTTACAACTCATTATTTTCCAAGCCTTTTCCCAACTATATTGAGGTCGGCTTCCAGTTAAACCAGGTTCAGCTGAATACCAGTATTTTAGGTAGAGTGACTATCTATCTGACCTCTACAACCCAGTAACGTGGGTAGCACGGTACTTCTTGGCAAATCGAATGTCATCTTCTTATTTATCAGTACACTAGCAATGCGCCCGCAACTTCGTTCGCGCGAGTTTTATTGGTACTCCACGAACTTTATCTCCCCTCTACCTTCTTAACAGGTTAATGTGTAAATTACTTATTAATAGAGAGAGAAAAATTTTGCGCTTGTAATATGAGTGTCGATAGATAATGAAGCCGCTGTCTGTTCGCTTAGATCTTTTAAACTCCTCCTTGGATTTTAATGCAATTTTCAGCAATAGATAAAGTGACTCATGAATAAGTTTATAAATGTATAATTTTACCAGAAATTCCTACGGGTACGCGAAAAATGGGATATGCGCGTATGAAATTCCGGACATTAGCTCTCTCCGTAATGACTGCTAAAGATTGATTGAATATGAAGAGTGGAAATTATATTTATTTTTAACTGACTTCCCAAAAAGGAGGAGGTTCTCAATTCGGTTGTATTTTTTTTTCTTATGTTTGTTACCTCATAACTCCGTCAATTATGAACCGATTTGAAAAATTCGTGTTATTTGAAAGAATATACTTACAGATTGGTCCCATTTAAATTTTATTAGAATCAGTTACGAAGTTTGGATTTTAAATCGAAATAGCTGGAATTCGTTTACTTGGATGATAGTTTTTTGTCATCCAAATTGCGTATTTTGCTTTTCTGCGATTTTGCAGTGATGTTGTTAGGTGTGGGGTACCTACCACTAAAAAGTGATAAATAGAAACTTCCATTTTTTTTTACTTTGTAGAGTTTTTTTTTTTTTTCATTTGGATGTCGGTTGTATTATTTTGTAAAAAGTTTTTTTCTACTCCTCCGCTGTACTCTTCTGATTAATTTCGTTGCGGGATCCAAGACAGTTGAATATTGTTTCTCCGGGACTCGTCGGGCTTCATTTGCTCGGCGTTTTCCTGGTGGTCGCCACTGTTGATTCTGGCTTTCAGTGCAGTGGTTCGAAATAGGTGGCGGGCTTGTCCCATAAAAAAAATGACTGCCAAAGATCTACAAATGACAGCCGAGACAAAGGGCTTGCCTAGACTTGCTTTAAGAATTCTGTGACTTCAGCCGGTCGTTTCTGTCGATATCTCACAGTGATCACTTAGGTGAAGTGAACGACAAGTGAGCTGTCAAACCATACTAACAAGATGGAATGCCAGCTCACTTGTCGTTCACTTCACCAAAGTGATCCGGCTGGTCTACATGCATTCTCACTTACTTTGAATATCAATATCGCATTATAAATATTAACAAAATATATTTTACATTTCACAGCTGAAATAGATGCAAGTGGCTTGCACAATTCTGTTGCATATCATGCATTTAATCAATTAGCTATAAGCATCGTTAAACATTTATTCAATAGTTTGTTTATACTGTTTAGCTGAACTTGATTTCGAAATCGATTTAGACAGGTTATTGCTTTGATAAATGAAACACTTATTACATTTACCGAGTAAAGTGACGACACAGTGCCTTCGGCCGAGCACTCGGTATTTGTAAATACTTGACCGAGTGCTCGGCTGAGCGCTAGAAATAAGCCGAGAGAGTCACTCGGACCAGCCCTCCGCTTCTCGCACTGTCTCGCTCGCGCACTCGGTGAATCTGAACACGCACTCGCGGTTCTCGGCATGCAATCGGCGACCACTTGCCACTTGGTGCGTACACGCTGCTTTTTCCCGTGAATTAAAAACGTGCAAAATGTTTCGTATGTACAATTCTGTAAGTTCTTATACTTGCCAGGAGAGGCATAAGTAACTTGGTGGAGTTTAATCATTTTTTTCCGATCCATATCAGGGTCTGTTCTGGTACCGGGTTTTAAACTGGAATGACTGATTGCCTCGCCGCAACTTAAAAAATACGTGTGAACACTGACTCAGCCGCATGCCACTGTCACGTCACGTTACTCCATATAGGTCATTATAGGTGTAATCTGTACTAATACAATAAAGCTGAATATTTTTTTTTTGCTTGATCGCACTAATCTCAGGAATTAGTGGTCCGATTTGAAAAATTCTGTCAGTATTAGATAGCCCATTTATTAAGGAAGTCTATGGGCTATCTATCATCACGCTAAGACAAATAAGAGCCGAGCGTTTATGAAAAATGTGACGCAGACAAAGTTGCGCGTCAGCTAGTCGGGGTATAAATATAAAGTAGGTCAGGCTGATAAATTATGAGTCAGGGTTTGTGCATCAAAAAGTTAGCCCAATGTCAGAGAAGTATCTTAATACCGCACAGTCTTTCACAATTTTGTTAGGAAACCTGAAATCGTCAACATACCTAGAAGTATAGTGAATAAGCAGTATTCAAAGCAGGTCAATGAAGAAACGTTGTAGAGGAACAATTAATTCTATTAAGGTGGAAGCGCCAGAGTAGCCCGCGAAATTCAAATATTTTGATGTTTTTTGCAATTTGCCGGTCAGTGTGAAGCTCTATGTTAAATAAAATACGATTCGCGGCCGTAACGCATATTTATCTAAAGAATTATACCCATTTTAATTTTCAATATAGCTCTCTAAGTTCTTACAACTCGAATGAGTGACTTTTTCACGAAATTATATTCAATCGAGTTATATGAACTTAGAGGGTTATATTGATGATTCAAATGGTTATAATCCTTTAGAAAAATGCTCTTTACGATCGCGAATCGTATTCTGTTCAACATACAGCTTCACAATGACCTGCAAATTGCAAAAAACATAAAAATATTTGAATTTCGCGGGCTACCCTGGAGCATCCACATTAAGTAGCACTCACCCACGACTTCGTTTGTGTGGGTTTAATATTGCAATTTTCGTAGGGATCTCTATTTTGTTATAAATACTGCCTATGATACTCAAAAATAACGTGAGTTTCCAGTTTAGTACATCCAGGGATTACCCTCTACAACCTCACTTTACCTCTTTCTAATAATTAGTAAAGAAGTATCGATAGAAGAATCACATATTTTTTGACTGAACTTAAAACGTTATTATAGCTATCAGGGAATACAAACTCCCGGTACGGAATTTTACTAATTTTTTCTGTACACGAATGAAAGAATTCGAAATAGTGACTATATTTAATATTTTTTATAATTTTATCATGTTCGTAAATCGAAGGTCTAGATAAAAACTACTACTCATTAATCTTTTGTTTTTGTCATTGATCTTAATTCATGATTTATTTAAACGAAAGACATTGAAAGAATTATTAAGCAATTACGTTGGTTAGTCCGCTAGCGAAACTAATATATACTAGACTAGCTGACCCGCGCAACTTCGTCTGCGCCACATTTTCCATTATTGCTCCTCTCCTATTTGTCTTAGCGTGATGATATATAGCCTATAGCATTCCTCGATAAACTATCTAACACTGAAATAATTTTTCAAATCGGACCAGTAGTTCCTGAGATTACCCCCTACATACAAACTTACAAACAATTTTACCTCTAAATATTATAGTATAGATTTACCTATTTATAATATTAGTATAGATTTCGGATGTTGACAACATACAATCTGATAACAGTAATTTAATAGGTACCTGGATGTGACTGGTTTTTATTATCTTAAGGATGGGGAATCATCAAATAGTCATTTGATGATTTCCCACTCCTTGCGCTTTGGGCGGAGGAGAAATGAGTGTCAGACTCTTACTGACCGAGGATCGACCAGAGGACACGGTAGAGCACACTGTGCAGGTGTGCCCCGCTTGGGCGGCGCACCGCCGTGTCCTCGAAACGGCGATCGGCGGCGACCTCTCGCGTCCGGCCCTGGTCCAAGCCATGGTCCGGAGCGAGACGGAAAGGGACGCCGTTGCCTCCTTCTGCGAAGCAGTCATGCTAGCGAAGGAGGTGGCGGAGCGGGAGAGGAGACCCTCTCGTCCCGGCCGCCGTGGTGGACGCCGCGGGCGTCGGGGGCCACCTGGTGACCTCCGGCCACCGTAGGCGCGGGCCTGTGGACGGCGAGCTATGGGTGGCTCGCCGTCCGTCCGTCTAGTGACGACAGGCCGTGTCGACGGCGCGTTAGTGTTCCACGCGCGCCTCAAAGAGAGTCAGCAACACAGAGGGGCCCGAAAGGGCCGACGCCTGCCGGAGTCGCGGGATTATTCGCAAGAGACACCGTGGCTCCGGAACACAAAGGGCAATGAAGGAACATGGATGGGTTTTAGTCAGTAGAAGTCTGACACTCCCTCCCGCTACACCCAGAGCGGGAGGAGTCATTGGATGATTTCCCATCCCTAAAAAAAAAAAAAAAAAAAAAAAAGACTCTTACTGACTAAAACCCATCCGTGTTCCACCTAATGCGCTTGACGTTACAGGGCCGCGGTGACTCTCTGGAATCAATTCCACAACCCTGGTAGGCAATGGCCCTACAGGGCCCATCTACTGCACTCAATGACCAATCGCGTTGTGTTCCACGACGCGCCACGGAACACAACGCGCTGATGTGATTGGTCAAGGTTTGCAAAATATTATGGTTGAATTTATTTTAGTCTTTAAAGTTGACTCGTGCTTAATTTTATTTTTTACATGTAATTTTTGCGTGACTAAATCATGATAAAGAGATATGCAGTAGAACCAAGGTAAACGACACAGTCCGAAAATTTTTCAAGTATTTGTTGGCATTGACCAATTGCTCATGGGACCAAAGGATTGCTGATGGGGCCAAAAGATTCTGGAGTGACGACCACGTATAAGTCATAGCAATGGCCTCTCGGGATTTTGGATGCGGGAAGCACTTAATTGGTCGAATTGACGACAAGACTTGGTTGAGGCTACGTCCAGATGTGGACGTCTACCGGTTGGAATGATGATATCAAGCCACAGCTTTTATTATGGTTTGGTATATTGTCAGTAATTGAAGTTAGCTATCTGCTGTCAATGTGCTCATACTCGTCTAAAGAACAACCTGCTCAGGTAGTTAGACATCCATACATTAGTACCAATGTTATTAATACAAGAAACTTTCCTAAAAAAAAAAGACACAACTGACTTCCAAAAACAAAACACTACAAATTTCGGAGGTCGGTGTCTTTGTTTTTATTTTTCGTTTTTTGACATCGACTTCCGAAATTAAAGATTTTTTTTATGCTTTGTAGTATTTTGTTTTTTTTACTTTTTGGTGGTACCTGCGTACCCATTCACAGCGAACCGGCGTGATGTTGCTTTGTTGTATCGATATGACTCAATTACATTTTTTTTTTATTTGTTTGTTGTACACCTACCACAGTGTAGTCTTTTTAACCCAAAGGTTGACTGGTAGAGAATGCCTTGTTGCATTAAGTCCGCCCATGTACCACTATTGTGCATAAAGTCTAAATAAATAAATAATAAATAAATGTTATGTAAATAATAAACATACATGCGATTTCAGCAATCCCGATCCGTTTGCTATCATTTACAGAAGAGTTCCGTTGCCTATCTCCGAAGTTCTATATCAGATCTTCACCAAATGCAAATAGGACCAGTCCGTGAAAATAATCTTCCTAACAAAACATGAATCATCCAAATCCGTTGTCAATCGGTGAAAATATTGCTGAACAAACAGTTTTCATGGGATCCTATCATCAAATCCTAACTTATACCTCTAATCATCAGCTCAGCAACCTGAAATGAGGATTACCAGGCACAAATATCTGAATTGCGTTAGAAATTTTATGTAAAACATTGTATGAGTGAATTTCAACAACTATGATTTGTTACCTAATTTTGGTGGAAAAGTTTGTTTCTGGTTTATTTAATAATCTAAGATGTTGATAAGCAACAGATACGTATTCAGGTACATAAAATGTGAGAGAAATTTATTTATTCCTGAAAGCTTCTAATATATTGTCGACACCAGAATTGGTACGACACCAAAATTGGTGTCTGACACCAAAATTAGAAATATTGACATCAGAATTTATTTCTGTTACCAAAATTAGAAAGTCTTAACACCATTTTTTTTTTATTGAACCAAATTATCAATAAAAATCTTATTTATAGTGAATAAATGTTTTAATAAAAAAATAACATAATGAGATCAATAAAAAAAATTACAATCAACAAATACAACATTCTTATTTTTCTGTCTTGTTAATTCTACAGTTTTTAGTTTAAATGAATTGCAATCACCTCCTCTAACCTCTATCATCATCATCATCGTCATCATCATCATGATAATTTTTATTATTTTTATTAGCTGTTTTATTTTCTTCCTTAGTATCCATCACTGTGCATTCATTTCCTGAACGATAGTAAATTACTGAAGTGTGCAATGTAATTTGAGATCGGCTAGCGTCAAAATGGACGGATTGAACCTCAGAGCCATATTTCGTATAATAATTTTCACTGAAATCCGTATGTGTATTAAACATTCGTTTTCAGCCATTCGTTCATCATTCCAATTTTTTTCTTTTCTCTTCTTTTTTGTCATCCTTTTCCTCTCCAAGCACTCTGCGTGTATCAACTTTGAATTTTATTTCTTTGTTATGCTGGAAAACAAATAATACCTAAATTATTTTTTTATTGCTATTGAAAGCATTTTTCGTTCTAAGTTTATACATTTTCTTGTTTCTTCATCACTCTCAAGCTACTCGTACTGAACTTTCAAACCGAGTTATCTTATTATGATTCGTTTTCGTTTGTCTTTGAGGTACCTCGTAACTCTAAAAACTAATTTTGGTGTAACTAAGCAATTTTGGTGATTGGTAAAATACCACCAAAACCACCAAAATTGCATCACCAAAATTAGAATCTTGTTGAATATGTTTATTTAAAAAAAACTAATAAGAATGTACTATTTATATTTGGATAATTTTGAAAGCAAACCTTAACCTTTATATTTAAATTTAAATTACAACACCGACTTAGTCATAAAACGTTATTAAAACATTACACCAAAATTGCAGGTTTTTTGTCCGATTACTACGAAAAGACTTACTTACGTTTTTGGCGGGAAATCACAACGGGATGGCACACGTCTGTCACTGCTGCGCATGAGCGCCTGGCTAAACGAAGTAAACGTTGGTAGCGTTGTTCATCTAGGTTTATTCTATACGAGTCACTTAATGATTAGATTACTCCCACCAAAATTTAAAATTTCGCGCGGACAGTCCTTTTCGATTTTCACTAGGATAAAGTATTACCCTAAATATAAAAATAAAACTGTCATTAGATAGAAAAAATAATACTGAATACAAATAAAATCAGTAATTTCAAGTAAACTAGTGTAGTTTCGTTTAAGAGGTGGTCATCCCCAGAAAAACGGATTGTGGACGCGCCACCAAACTTAGAATTATGCTAAATAACAATTTTTTATTTCACGACAGAAATGTTATAATACTAAAATATTGACGGCCTGATCAAGATAAGTACCCCTTTTTTCTATAAAAAAAATAACTTCGTTGTACGTTTACTTTAAGATATGATTTTCAGCCGCGCCGCCTAAACATTATGCTTGAGAAAATCACTCGTATATGCCTATAAAATTTGAGGGTTTCCCTCGAATTTCATGGGATCCCATCATCAGATTCTGACTTTGTGACAATAGGATGGACCACCTCAGGAGTATAGGCTTTCGGATACAAAAAATAATTTTTAAAATCGGTCCACAATTGGCGGAGGTATCGGTGATATCGGCCTTTGTGAAGAAGTCGGTTAAAAAGTAACCATATTTGACTAAGTTGTTATTATGGAGTGTGCTACATACACAAGGGCCGAATAATTTAGTTTAGAATTTTGCGTGTTACTGTTATATTATTTTGTTTCTAATAATACTTTTCCCTCGATCTTCACCAAGCCAACGGTCCACCTGGTCCATCCGATGGATGCGAGACGCACAGGATCGGTCGTTGTGGCGATGCTTGGGGAAGGCCTATGTCCCCAGCAGTGGACGTCTTTCGGCTGATAAGATGATAAATACTTTCCATACTATTATTTAAATGATAATTTTTCTCACAAATCAGACGGACGTGTTGCTGGGGAGTTTGTAGCGCCAATTCTTCTTCTGTTCCTAAATACTAAGAAGTGGTGACGGGGGTGGCTTTTTTGGAGGACTGTCTTTCGTAACGTTGACGCACAAAAATTTCCAGCCTTATTTGAAAAAAAAAAATGAGATTTTGATATCCTATCACACCGTTAGACCTCGTCCTGGAATAGGACTTAGGTGAATTTCCAGGATAATATTCCCTTGGGATAAAAAAATCGCGCAGATGAAACCACTGGCAGAAGCTAGTTTAAATATAATCTGAGGATTGAATATGAGGACTGATGTTATTTATCTTCGAACCACAAAATTTTGACATTAAAACAAATGAGATTAAATTAGCATTATTATATTCATCATCAAAACCGCAAGAATAATATTATTACCACGTTCGGATACATGCATTCAAACCAATGAAATTCCGTCTCTATAGGTAGGTATTAGCAACGATTACAAAATACACGTTACAAAACTGACATTGACCTTAACAAAACCGCTTACTCTAACTTTATTGATGCTTACTTGCTGTTACGCGAATGAAAATAATGTATACTAGCTTCTGCCAGCGGCTTCGCCCGCGTGATCCCTAGGGAACATGTTCCCGGGATTAAAAGTAGCTTATGTGCTATTACAGACTATAATCTATCTTCGTTCTAAATTTCTTTAAGATCCGTTTAGCCGTTCTGGCGTGATTGAGTAACAAACAACCAAACTTTCACATTTTCATTTTTTTTTTCATTTTTTCTATTGATTGTAGCGTATACTATAACCTGCTCAGGAGTATGAATAATAATTGTACCAAGTTTCGTTAAAATCCGTCGAGTAGTTTTTGTTTCTATAACGGTTATACAGACAGACAGACAGACAGACAGACAGACAGACAGACAGACAGACAGACAAAAATTTTACTGATTGCATTTTTGGCATCAGTATCGATCCCTCATCACCCCCTGATAGTTATTTTGGAAATATATTTCATGTACAGAATTGACCTCTCTACAGATTTATTATAAGTACTAGCTTCTGCCCGCGACTTCGTACGCGTTCCCGTGGGTTAAAACAGCCTTTGTGTTATTTCAGACCATAATCTATCCCTGTTCCAAATTTCACCCCGATCCTTTCAGCCGTTTTGACGTGATTGAGTAACAAACCTACACACAAACTTTCGCATTTATTATATTTTAATTTCGCCATAACTTCAAAACCAAACGTCCGATTTTAATCATTCAAAGACCAAATATTATCTACATAAACTGTTCTTAGTGATGAATGATACTTTATTTTGATACGGATTAATAGCATGAGTAAAATAAACGCGTTTAAATGTCGTAAAAAAAAATCAAGATTTTTAAATAAAAAAATGGTTGTTGTGCCTCACTCGACATAGATAGGTACAGTGTGTTGCGGACTTTTTTGTAGATATTTATAAGATCTACAATTAATTAGAACAATTTATGGTTCTATCTTTTATAGTTTAGGCAGCGTACGCAAAATAAGTAACTTTTCTGGTTGATTTTTACACCTTGTGTCCGAAAAACCCAAATATCTTACGGAACCCTATTTTTTTTTCAAAATAAAATATAGCCTATGTTACTTGTGGATAATGTAGCTTTCAAATGGTGAAAGAATATTTTAAATCGGTCCAGTAGTTTTTGAGCCTATTCATTACAATCAAACAAACAAACATACAGACAAAGTTTTCCTCTTTATATTATTAGTGTAGATATTGCAAACTGTCGTAAGGCGTTTTACGAAGCTATTCGCTAGCCTATAATGCGTTCGCGACCATGGCTTATTATTAGCGTATTTCATGTATAACTTTGGTGTTTCTATACCGATTTCTATGACTCTTTTTATGGAATAGTTAATATAACTTTACTTAGGGACGACTGAGAGTTTTATAAACATAAGAGTAGACAAATTTATTCAGAAAGCTTCGAACTGCTAAGCTATCGGGAGTTACACGTGTTATTGTTCGTCAAACATAAAAGATAGACATATGCTGTCATTGGATATTTTTTATATAATTTTAAGGAGAACATTTCCGTCATACATGATTTCTGTGTAGCTTTCACCGTTAAGGTTGCACACGCGACGGAAGCTTAAAAAATGGAGTAACTTCTCCCGTTTTCCCAACATTTCCCTTCACTGCTCTGCTCCTATTGATTTTAGCGTGATGAAAAGTATACTATAACCTGCTCAGGAGTATGAATAATAATTGTACCAAGTTTCGTTAAAATCCGTCGAGTAGTTTTTGTTTCTATAACGGTTATACAGACAGACAGACAGACAGACAGACAGACAGACAAAAAATGTACTGATTGCATTTTTGGCATCAGTATCGATCCCTAATCACCCCCTGATAGTTATTTTGGAAATATATTTCATGTACAGAATTGACCTCTCTACAGATTTATTATAAGTATAGATAGAAGATAGATAGATAGATATAGATAGATAGATAGAAGATATAGATAGATAGATATTTTTACTAATGATAAGCACACGTTTGAACACTATTGGGATTGCTCAGCTAAGTACCAGCAAACTTGTGGATGCTAAGTTACACAGCTTGGCTCATCTCCGCAAGGGCGCCTGCTTGTTGGTGTTCTACATATTATTACTTCTACAGATTGTAGTTCGGAGAGTGTGCCCAAGAACTCCACGATCTCATCCCACCAGCCCCCTTCTACTATCGGACATCCAAACGCACTGCAACTTACCATCCCAAACTTGTTGCTATTTCACCAATTCGCACCAAGTGTTTCCTAGCGTCTTTCATAAAGCGCACAGCAAGGGAGTGGAACTCTCTGCCTGCGTCTGTGTTTCTGAACGCTTACAACCCTAATCTTTTCAAAGTTAGAGTGAACAGGCTACTTCTGGGTAAGCTCGCTCTATCGTAGGCTTTGGTCTTCGTCATTTCTGACCTAGATTCAAGAGCAAACCTAAAACAAATAAAAAAAGGTAGGTATCTCACCTGATAGTAAGGGTCGATTTGGTCGAAGATAGGGAACGCTTGTCTCTAAGTAACCTATTCACTGTTCATATAATTGAAACGATTTTGGGAATTCCACTCCTTAGCTGTACTTGTATGTAAGAGCAACGAAATTCAAAAAAATTGTGTGTAAAAAATTTTGGATCTTGGTTGTCCTTCCTTCAATTATTATTTGTTGTTAGAGCGAATAGAAAAAATACACACTGTGAAAATTTCAACTGTCTACCTTTAAAGGTTCTTATTTATTTATTTATTTATTTATGTACACACAAGAAACTTAAAAAAAAGAAAAAGTATACAGAGAATAGAGCACAAAGGTACTGCTTATTTCATATGAAATTTCTTCCAGCAGACCTGGGACAGGAGAGTGGGAAAAGAAACATAGACACAGTGTGTAGAAACAATGAATGAAACTAAAAATAGACTAAACTAACTTAACTGAAACATATTATTAAATACTAATAAATACATCAGAATAAAATAAACATACAAGCAAATATACAGAAATAGATTACATAAATACATATACCTTTAATATATAATTATTATGGTATAGAAGAGAGATAGTGCTCTTTGACAGCTTTTTTGAAGATAGAAATATTTTTACTATGGCGTATGCTAGATGGGAGTGAGTTCCACAATCTTACTGCAAGAAAAGAGAAGGAGTGTGAGTATGAATGAGTTTTATGGGATGGGAAGTTTAGATGAAGTTTGAGATGGGATCTACACAGCGCATCGGCAGGGCGAGCAAACGAGAAACGATCGCGCAGGTAGCCAGGGTTGAACAGGAAGGAACAGGCAGGATTGAACAGGATATTGTAAAGGAGACATAATATTCGAGTGTTCCTGCGAAGACGGATAGGGAGCCACTTGAGATCCTTGCGAAACTGAGAGACATGGTCGTATTTCCTCAAACCAAAAACAAAACGAATGCACAAGTTTTGCAAGCGCTCAAGCTTGTTTAAGAGCTCCTCCGTGGCATCTAGGTAGCAGGCATCAGCGTAGTCAATGATCGGCTGAATTAAAGTTTGCGCCAAATATATTTTAGTTTTGAAAGGCAAGAAAGTTTGAAGAGTTTTCAAAGAGTGGAAAGAAAAGTGCACCTTACGACTAACCTCATATGCTTGCGCTCGCCAAGAAAGATTGCTGTCGATTAAGACACCGAGATTCTTCGCTGTGTCCGTGTACGCAATGGTTGACCCGTTAAGGGATAATGGCGTCAAAGAAGAAGTGTCAAGCGCATGTCGATAGTAACGACTACCTATAATCATCGCTTGGGACTTGGACGGATTAATATGTAAGCCATATGACTTAGCCCACAGTTCAATACGCTCCAGGTCACGATTCATGGCATTAATCATTGAATCCGCGTCAGCCAGCAAGAAGTGACGATAAAGCTGCAAATCATCTGCGTAAAGATAGAAGTTGGAGGAGATCACCTTAGTAACGGTATTTATGAATATAGTGAAAAGAAGAGGAGAGAGAACGCCACCCTGAGGAACACCAGCAGTGAGGTCGCACCAATCAGAAAAAATCTCTTCAAGGCGGACACACTGAGAGCGACCCCGAAGATAAGAGTCAAACCAGGATAACGCGGAAGGAGCAAAGTTGATAGAATGGAGGACTCCAAGAAGTATGTCGAAATCCACTGAGTTGAACGCACAGCTGAAATCAAGTAGGACTAATAAAGTGAGAGATTTATTGTCCATAGCCCAGCGGATATCGTCAGTGACTTTTAGAAGTGCAGTAACAATACTGTGACCTGCACGGAATCCCGATTGGAAAGGAGAGATAAGAGAGTTGGATGATAGGTAACTGGAAATTTGGCCATGAACAATGTGTTCGAGAACTTTAGAAAGGAAAGGAAGAATGGAGATAGGTCGGAAGTGAGACAAAGAGGATGGATTGTTGGTTTTGGGAAGAGGTATTATGTGTGCCTGTTTCCAGGCTGTAGGAAATGTACCAGAGAATAAGGAATAATTGGCAATATGAGTGAGAATTAGAAGCAGTTGCGGGAGAATAGGGATTATCATTCTCGAACACAGATTGTCATGACCAACAGCAGAAGAAGAGATAGCAAGAAGGGATTTTTTAACATCGTCTTCAGAGACAGAACTGAGATTAAAAGAAGGACAGCTCGGTAATGGCAATTTGGAGAGCTCAAGCAAAGTAGCAGTTTTTACATGAGGTTCCAGAGAGACAGGAGGAAGAGAGAAATGCCTATTGAGAGCAGACATGTCAATATCTGCACAGGTGTTAATAGGTGATTTGCCGATACCAACTGACTTAAGAAACTTCCAGATATCAGAGGATTTGCGATCTACAAGAGATACGTGGAAATAGCGTCTCTTAGCATCTCGACACAGACGATTGCAGCTGTTACGCAGAGCTTTGAAATGAACAAGATTCTGCTCCGTAGGTCTACGCCTATACCTACTCTTCGCCTTGTCCTTACGAGCAATGGCATTTTTTATTTCGGTCGTCATCCACGGAGCAGGATTATGCTTAATTTTAGTTCTCCGACGCGGAGCGTATTTGTCATATAGACTCAACAGCTGGGAGGTGAAGCAGTTCACTTTTTCGTTGATACAGGAGCTTTCGGTAACCGAAGTCCAGTCAATATCACCTGCATCACGCGTCAATGCAACCAGATCTAAACCATTATAATTGCGCAGAAAACAATAGCGAGGTTTACGTTTAGGAGATCTGATATGGTAAGACAAGTATATGAGGTCGTGATAAGAAAAGGTTGCAGTGAGCTGCCCAAACTCGGCAACTTTGTGAGGCGAAGAAACAATAATTAGGTCTAAAAGAGAAGGCGTGCAGTTAGGAGAGTTATGAGTCGCAGAGAGAGGAAGAATTTCAAGATTAAAAGAAGACAAGAGAGAGCGAAGTTTGAGAGAACGAGTATCATCTTTAATTAAACAAGTATTAAAATCACCCATTAAAATAATATGCTCGTACGATGGGCAAAGATTATTAAGCGTAGATTCTAATGAGTCAAAATAGTTTATATGTAGATTAGGGTTCTTGAGATAAAGCCCGCTGAAAGACATATGGATGGACTGTGGAGGCTTAATAGGGTTCCGTTGGTTAGTTACCCTTCGGGTACGGAACCACAGAACAGTTGAGAGGTACTCCTTATACCGTACCTCTCTCCTCTCAACCGTACTCCTTGTACCTCCTTCATATTTTCTGTGTAAAAATTCTTTAGTTCTTAAGTTATTTAAACAAGCGATGATGATAATGGGCGGTTCTATTTTTTTAACTCCGGACGTAAAAAAGAAGTGTTATGGTAAGACCTAACTAAAAAAACCGGCGAAGTGCGAGTTGGACTCGCGCACCGAGGGTTCCGTACAAACCTGTAGGTATTATGTTATAAGCAAAAGCTGCGGTTTATGACTTATGACGTATTAAAAAAAACTAGTTACTAGATCTAAAGAGGATTCCGTGTGAAACTCGCTTCCATCTTCGGCCTAATCATCACTTTCCATCAGGTGAGATTTGGGCCAAGAGTTTCCCCATTTTGCATTAAAAAAAAATATAGTTTCAGAAAAAAGTGCCTGTGACATACGGACGGACAGACAGACAGACAGACATGATGAATCTATAAGGGTTCCGTTTTTTGCCATTTGGCTACGGAACCCTAAAAAGGGCGTTATGTAGAATCTTCTAAAGTTCATCGGAGGCTATTGACCAAGATTAATTGGAATATAATAGTATTATATTATCATTAATATCTCATTATTAGATAGTTAGTGAAAAAGTTCCATAGGTTTAGTTTACAAGCTACTTTTCCTTACCCCTATTGTTCCTTAATGGTGACTAAAGCTGCTATCAGACTACGCTATAATATAATAGCATATTATAGTATAGAGCTCATAGCAAGGCAATATCACGCACCGTACATTGTTATGGACACGTTCACACTGTACTATACTATATTATATTATTGAAAATGTATGAAGCGCGGTATTGTTGTGCTATGAGCTCTATGCTATATAGTATAGCGTAGTCTGAAACCAGCATAAAAATTAGTGTTAAAAGAGAAACAGCGAGTTAGCGTTAAGTGATGAATGGCTCGGTACACTGATGTAAGCTGGCCTCCCTGAAGCTAATAAAACCATGATCATGGTACTGGAGAGCTCTGGCATCAAGATAAGTGCTGGTTCTATTAAGGCGCGTCCCCGAGCAAAACGCAGCGCTAGCCGTTTTTGTGCAGTTTTTTGGAGCTATATACTCTTTATCCAAAAGAAATATCAACTTATAAAAAATACATTAAATTTCTACATAATCTTGGCTTCAAAATGGTAGATTTTTATTTTTTATTACAAAGTACCTATAATGTTTAAGTAATCTCCTCACAACAAAACTACAGAAATGAGAAATAATTTCTAAAAACATACATCTTCTCGAAAACTCACGGTTATTTTGATTTTGTACTTACAGTAATGGATAGGCAATTTAATTATGAACATTTTGGTAGAAGTATTTTTTTCAAACGACCAAAATTAAACTTTATAACGATTTAATTCAACATTCTGAGCGTATTCGCTATTGTATCTCTTGCGCTGTTATTGAGGGAAAAAATGCTCAAGGTTATTTGTTCAGGGTATGGCCTTAAATCTAAACTCCTGCAGAAAGTTCAATTCTCCGATACTCCAGCATTCTTCACAAGAAAAAAGGTCATTCAAAGGAATCAACATGATGAGTTGGTTAGTAAGATAGTTTTTAGCATGTTTTTTTTTTTCATTTTTGTTTCCGAAGTACCGTGTTACCCAGTTAATGGGTTTTGGAGGTCTGGTAGGCAGCCGCTCCACGTAAAACACTGGTATTCAGTTGAATTTGGTTTGACTGGAAGCCGACCCCAATGTAGTGGGGGAAAGGCTAGGCAGATGATGATTTAACTTTACTTTCCGTTAAGGGACTGAAAAATGACGATGAATGTGTTTGGGACCAATACCAAAATCGTGAAAAAAAACAGCAGCTGTTTAATTTTGTCGAGCCATAAGCTCATAAATTATAGGCCGTCGATTTTCTTTTGGCAATTTTTAGTGTTGATCCCATCGTGAATGTTATTCATTATGATGAGAATAATGACCGACGAGAAGGAGATTTTAAAGTGGTTTTTTTATGCATATTAGAAGAAGTGGGTAGAATAGAATGAATATTTCTTATACTTTTGTAACATATCATTTATTATTAAAACGACATAGTAATTTGTTAAACAGTGCTACTATAAAATATATATAATAACATTAATCATCTACCCACCTACCTACACTAGTTCTACCTACCGAGTGTAGGTAGAAGGTATATATTATTTATATATTTATTTTAAATGAGTTTTAATATCATCGGCGGAGGATGACAGCTTGCAATAGCTGACCATATGGCTTTTTAAACTTTTGACCTTTGTATTCCATTAAATTGATTTAAAACAACTAATAAATATTTGATAGTGTGAGATTTAAATTAACCTATTAGCTGAAATAATTAAAAAACCCTTTTTAAATTATTTGTCACAAAAGTACCTAAATGAGGAACGTTTGCCCGGTTACCTCGATTAATTTTATTATCATTTTTTTTTGTGTGTTAATTCAAATAAACAATATATTTAGGGATTGTATGACTGACAGAATGTCACACTGGCGACTAGTGTGTGTTTTTGGGATTTTCCTGAGAATCGCAAAAACATGCTATTATTACACATCGATTAAATTCAATAACCAAGACGTCATCTCAGCATAAAACAACTTTACCCTCAGTTTTCCAACGCTAATGGAAAATAATACAAATGAAAAACAATTTAATTTAATTACTGTCAACACGTACCGCTTATTTTATAAGCAAATGGAGGGGAGGACGACAATTATGACAGCTTAGTATATCTACATATACATATGTCCATCTGTTAAACAGGTGGAAACTTCCCTTACGTTCGTCAACACGTCACATTATTGCGCAGGTTAAGAGTCTAAGATGTTTTGCACGTGCACATAGTCAATTTTATCACGACTAGCAAGCTGTAGCAAAAAGCAACTTAATGTAATATTATAAAGTTGAAGAGTTTGTTTGGTTGTACGACCTATCCTCAAGTTGGATAGCCCATTCATCAATGAAGGCTACATGCATATAACATCACTCTGCGACCAATAGGAGCGGAGTATTATTGAAAAAATGGCAGGCAGACGAAATTGTGTGGGTCAGCTTGTTGTATGATAAATAAAAACTTTTTACAAAAAAATACAACCGACTTACAAATACACTACAATAGAGCATGCAATACTGCAGAATATGTCCAATACCGCGATTTCGCGGTATTGCATATGTAATACCGCAAAATTCGCGATATTGCGAAATTAGTAAATCTTTAAAAGAAGGTTTAAAAAAAAACTACCAAAAGTTATACTTCATCCTAATAACTCAAATCTTTATTTGTTATTTGAAAATGTTTACGTAAAAAGCATAAAATATTAATTGTATGTGGAAGCTGATTTATCTAACAAGTTTATCATTTCTTTTTTAACTGCAATCAACCTCTTCTGATATCACACCGGAATTAACATTTTTAGGTCCAATTCCATGCTTAGTCCGTGAATGAATATGTAGTCCACTGGTTGATCGTCCACTAGTTTTAATAATAACTGGACAAAGTTTAAATTTCGCTGATTGACGATCTATAGATGTCAAAAAAATATTCCACATTTTATTAGAATTTTTGAATTCTTTGAATTGAATACCATTCATTGTGGTATTAATATTTACAAAAAAAAAAAAAACCGGCTTGCGGGTGAGACTGAGTAAGACTATAAACAAAGATTAGTTCGCTGTAGCCCTTTCTGTGAATATTATTTCAATATCAAGCTTCACTTGAGGGACAGAACAATCAAACACAATAATTATAAAATCTTACATAAATACGAATTTGATACCCACCTTGGATTTCGCTGTCGAGACAAGAAAATGTTGATACAGAATAGCACTACAGGACAAACATGCGACGATTCGTAGCGGGGATTTTATCTCTAAGGTTCGTTTTTAAATACCGCGAAATTCGCATTTCTAATCTCGCTTTTGCGGTACTGAAAAACAGCGCGAATTTCGCGAAATTGCGGTAACGATATTACGGTATTGCATGCTCACAAAGTAAAAAAATAACTTTAATTTCGGAAGTCGGTGTTTTTGTTAGTTTCTTCGTATTTTGACACCGACTTCCTTTGTAGTGTTTTTTATTATTATTTGGAAGTCGGTTGTATTTTTTTGTAAACATGTTTTTTATTTTTCACTTTTTAGTGGTACCCCACACCTAACACCACTGCAAAATCGCAGAAAAGCAAAATACGCAATTTCGATTACTTGTTGGCATAAAACCATCATACAAGTAGACGATTTTCCAGCTATTTCGATTTAAAATTCAAAGTTCGTAACCGATTTTAATAAAATTTAAATGGGACCAATCTGCAAGCATATTATTATCCTTTCAGATAAAACAAGAATTTTTAAAATCGGTTCATAATAAATTGTCGGAGTTATGAGGTAACAAACATAAGAAAAAAAAACAACTGAATTGAGAACCTCCTCCTTTTTGGAAAGTTGGTTAAAAAATTAATGGAGTCAGATCGCATAAATATGCATTCACTTGCTTTTTCCAGATTAAAAAATAACCTATGACTTTTTCCAAGTTTAGTCTGTCCCGGTTCCAAATTTAATCTAGATCTATTGTTCTTGTGCGATTAGGTAACAAACATCCATCCATCCAAACTTTCGCATTAATCGTAGTAGTTTTTTTTTTTATCAGTGGATCTTGAGTTCCTTTCGATTGTGAAAGAATAAGTCTTATAATGAATTAAAAAATCAAAATGCTGGTTTGCACCACAAAAAGTGGAGTTATATGAATTATGCTGCATCTGTTAAATGCTTCAGAAAGCGGCTTCGCCTGAGTGATCGCTAGGGATGGGAACAAATTCCCGGGATGAACGTTCCTCTGTGCCAAATTTCGTGAAGATCCTTTCAGGCTTTCATCCATCCTCACAAACTTTCGCATTTTTTTTTTCATGTTTTACAGGGTTATTTGTAAAACACCGACAGCCTCTCAGTACTATGTTACTAACATCATAATCAACAACTTTTGTTCTTATGACTCTTAAAAATTAATCATATTTTAGTCCATCACGTTTTCATACAAAAATAAAAATATTTAAATTGAGCGCTTTTCGCTCGCTTCCCTATGAGAAGCAAAAGAAAAATAAAGAGCTTTGTAACATAGTCTTTAGAGATTGTCGGTGTTTTACAAATAACCCTGTATAGTAGGGTACTATAGAATATATTGTAAAAAGATAATTATTAATATTAAATAAAGTAAAGGACATTACAACAGTTATTCAAGATGCAAAACATGCCCAGAAAATTTTAAGCATAAACTTAATGAACTAGTATAATTTTCAAATCAGCATAATTATAATCGTCTAAGCTTACCTACAATACAAATATAAGAAAACATGTACCAAACACTTCAAAAATCAGCTGTATGACCAAGTTTATGTACTAAAGTTCTTCATTACTAAGATGAGGATATACTCAAACAAGGACTACAAAAAATTCATTTATGTCTTTGACGCAAGTGTGCAACATCCTTAATGAATGACATAATTGTTGTTTGACAATATTATGTTTTTAACGCTTACATTATCATTAATTTAAATACCTTAAATACCTAAAGACTTCATATCATGACAGTTTTATTTTACAATAATATTTTCCTGAACCAAATATTTGGTCAAGGAGACACTTGTGGAACATTTAAGTTTTTCATAGCACTGGCGAAGGACTAAATTAAAGTGTAATGTCAAATGCACACGCGTATCAAATGACGTTTTAAACATGTAGCGAAATAATTATATTAAGTATTCAAATATTGGTGATCAATCTGTTATACTCTAGGCCACCAAGTAGCGTATTTATTTGACAGAACAACATTTTTGTCGAAAAAAATTAAAATTAAGATGTCAGGCAGCAGTCAACAATCTAGGTTTTGAAAGTGGTGAAAAATTCAGTTTTTATTATCTGTAATATAAAAATAAATCGCTGAATGCGTTGCTAAGCGCAAATCTCAAGAACAACTGAACCGATTTCGTCGAATTCTTTTTTTGTTGTGTTTGTTATTATCAGGAGAAAGTTTTTAGGTAAAAAAAGAAAGTTGCCAGTTGACGGGAGCGAAGCCGCGGGGGACAGCTAGTTTTGAATAAAATAGGATGTCTAAAATAAGCATTTTTCAGAAATATTGCGTGACTTGTTACATATTTCTTAGATCTGAATTATTTTCCATAGCCAATAAAATATAAAACAATGACGTGTGTTGATCAATTTTTCCCACGATCATTTAATGTAACATGATTAATTGTGTAATTGATATTTATAGCTCATTTTTCTCTCTTAATTATTTTAATAGGTCATTGAGGTAAGTTCAAAAAGTGAGTTACTTTAGTTAACTTGTTACCATTAATTTATAGTTAACTAGAGGCCTCCCGCGACTTCGTCCGCGTATAAATTCTCGTTATTCCCGTGTAAATCCCGATCTCTCAGGAACTCCGGGATAACAAGTAGCCTACGTGTCATTCTGGGTCTTCAGCTACCTACCATATTTCATCGTAATCGGTTCAGTATTTGCGTGAAATAGTAACAAACATCCATACATACTCACATACTTTCGCATTTATAATATTAGAAGGATAACAATACGATAAATATATTTTTTGTCCGAGTGACAGTATTTTTTAACAAGATTAAAAAAAACGAGACGATTAAAAAAAAATTAAATAATAAATACACCTTCTATGTGAACGTACCACAGTATTTACTGTTTGCATTACAAAGGCAACAATGTCATTAACATTTGACGTAACTAGCATACTTCTAGCTTGCAAACTTGTTATGATCATGGAAATGCATTTATTTATAGTTTATCTTATATATTAAATTGAAAAACATGCTGGCAAGAAAGAAAAACAATTTCACTTGAATAAGTTAATCGATTCGAGGGATTTCTAAAATCGAACAAGTATGAATGCTCCTTTCAGTTCAGTAACTTTCAGGGCTTTGTATGAAAAATAGAACCCTTAAAACATCACTCGAGTGTCTGCCTGTGTCCGACTGTCTGTCACAGCTGAGTTTTCTCCAAATCTACTGGACTGATTCAGTTCAATTTTGGAAGACAAATTATCTTCCGTGATCTAAACACATCTTAGGTAAAGATACTATTGGTACGTTTTCAGTTTCTATATATTTTATTATTTACTGTTTTTTTTTTCATATTAAGATTTCTGTCGTGCGATATCGGTCTGTCGACCATGAGCAGAAATTGTATAAGGATAGTGTATTTTGTCAGGCACACACAACCAGTGTTGAGCCACCCTCATCTTTGATTTCTTTGTGTCTCGGTTAAGGATGTATAGACTTCAGTCCCAGATTGTGTTGTCGTTCTATATATTGGAATGAGTAGGTAGATAGTTTTAGACATCCAAGATTGTGTTATTGAAAGATTTCTATACGAATCGATTTTGTAAGTCACGATATATGTAAAAGACTTATCTTCGAACGTATGAGCTCCGACAATCATTATGCCGCAACATTCAGTATGCGGCTTGCTTGGTAATCATACCAATCTTATGAACTAGCATTTGCGAACGGAAAAAGCAACTTTTGCGCTACTTCGCTCCGCTTCCCCGCTTCGCTGCCTCGCTTCGCTTTCCGGTTTTCTATGATTTTTTAATCCAGTTTGCAAATCCGTCGTCCATTGAAGTACAGCGGAGAGTTTTATACAATACCATTGGTTAATATTATCAAAATTCCGCTCCGCTCTTCCCCTCTCAGTTCCAGTAGATGGTCACCTAAGAGTCTGGTATTTCCTACTGCTCCATCCAGAGCGGGAGAAGTCATTTGATCATGTCTTATCCAAGTAAAAATAGACCTTAGGCAGTCGCTACAAGCAGTTTAACATCCTGTCTTACCTAGGGATATATTGTGTGGGTTACTTTGTAACGAAGTTGCAGATCAGACTAGAAAAACCGGAAAATTACCACAACAAAATTGTGAAATGCTTAAACTAGGGATCTCGTCGCCGCAAGGTTGCCTGCTTGTTGGTCTTCTACAGATTGTACTTCGGTGAGTGTGCCCAGGAACTCCATGACCTCATTCCACCGGCCTTCTACCATCGGACATCCAGACGCACTGCAACTTACCATCCCTACCTTGTTGCTATTCCACGAATTCGCACTAAGCGTTTCCAAACGTATTTTATAATGCGGTACAGCAAAGGAGTGGAATTCTCTGCCTGCGTCTGTATTTCCGAACGTTTACAACCCTAATCTCTTCAAAGTTTGAGCAAACAGGCTCCTTCTGGGTAAGCTCGCTCCATCGTAGACTTTGTCTCTGTCATCTCTGACCAAGACTAAAGTCAAGAGGGAAAAACTAGGGAGATGCTCATGCGGTTATCTCCATAGGCGAAAATGTCATGTCGCAGAAGGAGGTAACAGAAAGGGAGAGAGAGATTTCAAGTGCTCTCCTGGCACGCAGCAGGAGCACCGGGCGTTGGCAGAGGGCAGACAATGCCATCTACTGGCCCCCCTAAATGGGTCCAATAATAGTGAACTCGGAGACGTCCACCGTCCCCCAATCGGACCCAAGGTGGTGGCGCGTATTGGTGGTGGGGGAAATTAAACGCCTCGTTCCCCCAAACTTCACTAGTTCGGGGCTGCGACGAAGATTGCTTAAGGTGTATGCTCCAACAAGCCTGCGAAATTCAACATTTCTTGCGTTTTTTGCAATTTGCAGGCCAGTGCTAGGTTGTAGGTATGTTAATTAAAATATTATTCGCGGCTGTAAGAAGATTTGAATTTCGCGGGCTGGTTGGAGCATTCACCCTAAGTGCTCCCGTAGGTGGTTTTAGGTAGTTGAAGTACTGACAGACCCTTCCTGTCCTCTCCAGGACGGAGAACATCCGTAAGAATTTCCATTCCGATACAAAAAAAAAAATAATGCTCGTGGCTCGTAGATATCAAACACATTGTTTGACGTAAACCGCGTGGAATTTTACAAGAACAGTTAATTAATTACATAAATGGCTATTTAATGTGATTCGTTTATTATCTATGAACGGTATGTTAACTAGTTTTGATTACTCATACCATTCTACATTTGCTTGACAGGTGCTTACCAACCGAACTATGTTAAGGTTGTGACAGACAGCCAAGAAGTGACAATGCGACAGGGATGCGACTCTTATATGTAGTTAAGGCGAGGTTGCAGTACTGTGTGTTTTGAAGAACAACAGCGACTGTCCGGCGAGCGAAATAATGCCTAAATTTTGATTGTTTTATCTTCTTGGCGAAAACTGATAAAGAAATTATACAATATGGTTTGAACATTTACTTCAAAATAAAAAGTTCTATCTATTGATATAACTTTTATATATATTCGTGATGCATACTCTTAGCAGTACACGTTTAATTGTAATTTAGTAACATGTTTGATAAAAAAAGTATCGAGCCAATCATTCTAAATCGCGTTTCTATCTTTACGATTTACTTGAGGGTATGTTCAATTTTTATGTAATGATTTTTACTTATTAAAAAACTCATAATTAATTAGATTTTCAGACGTTCAAAAATCTTAAAAAGTACTGCAACCCCGCCTTAATTTAAACTAATATAATGAAGAGGTAAAGGGGAATGCCCATTTGCTTAGGAAGTTTTGGCCAAGTTGTGCCCATGGAAGAAATAAATGATAGGCATTAGGATTGACATCATAGATAAGGAAACAACCGCTATTTTTAACATAGAACTCGGTGGGACTTCATAAATCACAAATATAAACGAAATGATGAAGGACTAATAAAACGATGTTGGTGACTTTATAATAATATAATTATTATAAAGTCACCAACTTATTATTTATGTTATGTTCTTACAGAAAGTAAATAGGTAAATAACTTACTAGTAGTGGTGCAATCCATTGCTGAATTATAGATCGCACCTCCACATTGGTTACGGTCAATCTCTTAAGTCTTCGTGTATTTACACCACAATTGCAACAGAGATCACTCCGTGGGAAATGTTCATGTAAATCAGGTTCCATGTCAGTGGTCTTTCGTGAGAAACAGGTACGGTATCCATTGGCAAGCCGGTGTCGTCGTGAGAAGCGGGTACTGAATCCAATGTAAAGCCAAGGTCGTCATCAGGAGCGGTTTCAGGGTCCATAATCGTAAGCAAAGTCGTCAAAATATCCGAAGTAAAGCGCAAGAAAAATCACAAGTCGCTTTAAAACAGCACCAAAATAACGAACTGTGATTTTTCAATGTCAATCAATTATTGACATTTAGGGATGTAGCTGTGCGATCGATTTATGGAAAAATCGATATTCTTGCGGATAACCGGAAACGCGGCATTGCTTCAATGGATCGTATAAATCGTATAAGTATAGAAGTCCATATATTGATAAACATTTTTGTTTATCCCGTAAGAAATAAAAACAATGATGTAACATTTAAAAAAAAATATTTGCCATATACCTACCGACTTTGGTAACCGATATTTATTGAATCGCCATTTTGTGAAATTACGAATTGCAATCCCTACTTTGACACTGACAGGAATAGCCACTATTATCTACCTACATAATGCAATGAACGATTGAGTGTCTTATAAAAATCGGCTTTTGATTCCGGTGTTTTCATTACAAACTGATAATAGCAATATTTAAGTTACTAAATTAGCATCTTTTTAGTCATTTTTACATAGATGGGCGAAACTTGGCCTAAAATGGGCATTTCCCTTTGTGAGTTTGTAGGTTTGTGAGGTTATATGGGGTCTCTGGATCTACAGAACCGATTTTGAAAATTATTTCACCAATTTAGAGCCGCATTATTTGTAAGTTTCATAATATAATATATAATTGTTTTACTGTTGTTTTTGTATTGAACAATTGCAATGGAAACACTATGCCAAATCACTTTGTCACGTCGCTCGGCGCTCCTACATGCGGAAAACCTAAAAGGCTTATGAAATAAAGACTGTGTATACAAGTTTAAAGATCGATCGATCTATCGAAATATATGATTTTAATTACCTATCCAATAATAATAATGTATTTTACGTTCAAATTCTCAATAGAAATAATGATTAGTTTAAGTTGATCATTAGTTAAAAAGTTTATTTTATATAAAATATAGTCATGAATTCAAAATATCGGCTTTGATAGAAAAACTTAATATTGTCGGCAAACTTAATATTAGCTTACCAAAAAAGCCTTGAAGATGTTGACAAAAAAAATATTAATTTTACATTAATTTAATTGATAAAACGATACTGTCTTAGATTGCCAAGGTAACGCCGTTTTTTTTTATAATTCATAAATTTATTCTTCACGTCTAGAATTCTAATTTCATTCAAATTATGTAATAAATTATTAATTAAGCCAAGTTAGAATTTTTTAGATATTTTATGGAAACATTTAGCTTCTATAACATTGTCTTTGTCTATTTGTGTATCTGTGGAAAACGTTGTTGATTGCACATTTGCATAATTCCTTATATTCTATTTTTTTTTGTAATATACAATAGTGTAATTGTTGGTTCTTCCAAATAAATAAAATAAAACATTAATTTAATTTATATCAAAGGCAATTAAGGTCAGGTGCATTGTTTAATCAGTTGAAAGAAGAAAATTATAATGTAAATATTTATGAAAATTTTCAATTTCCAACAATGTCCACCTTTGTACTGACATAATACACGTATTAATATTCCGTTTTTTTATTAATATTATGTACATAAAGATTGTATTTTTAAGTACATATTAAAAAAATACATTAAAAAATATAAAAAAAATAGTAGTCCGCCGGTGTCGAGAGCAGGGTCCAGGTTACCGGTGGTTAGGGCTCCAGAGAAAGGAACCTCCTCACAATACGTGCCGTATCGAGGAGTACTGCCTTCTGTATAAGGCCCTTTACCCAACCGCGTGTCGTCAGCTTCGACAGGTGGTCGTCGAAGTTTTTGGCAATCAGACAATAATTGGCCGTAACGACAATCGGCATACTGACTGCCGAGTACACATTTCACATGTCGACAACCTCGTGTGCTAAGCCGATATACTTAATTTGATTCTCTTTCTCATCTTTCATTATTATTATTATTTAAACTTCAAGCACATCATTATAATAAACATCATGTCTAAATACGAATATATTTATAACAATATTAAAAATGTGAATCATAGAATAATATTTTTTTGTTTGTTACCTCTTTACTTTTAAAGTCAGAACGCATTTTGATGAAACTTGACACACAGGTAAAACATGTTCTGGAATGGCCTACTGATATTTTTCATCCGATGATGATGTATGTTATTAGCTAAAAAAAAAAAAAAATAAGAGTATCAAGTATTCTGCGATGATTAACGTCAACCTGACTAACACATTCTACTTAACACCTGCGAAAACAACAGCCAATCCACGATCAACCATAATATATTTGTTTACATTATGTAACTTGAACGCGTTACGTCCTCGCATTAAATGACCCTTTTTTTTTTGTTATGCCTCTCGCAGGTCAACCTGTGGAGATTGGCTTCTGCTTAATCGGACTTGCCTGTGAGGCCTTAATATAGAATTAAAGCCACCAGCCAGGCTTGCATTAATGACCCGTTGTTTGAATTGAAAATAAACTATGGGAATATCTGACTCTTACTGACTTAAGTGTCTGTTGTCAAATCAAGAAATATTACTAAAGAACCGACCAAAAAAACTACAGTTTAATTAAAACTTATCCATCCGAGGGCCAATTCTACAAATTTTCAAATAACTTTCGCGTTCACATCTCAATCGCAAACTGTCAAAAATGTATGAAAATTATGGCTTTTTTGACAGTTTACGACTGACGTGCGAATGCGAACGCTGTTTAAAAATTAGTAGAATAATTGGCCCTCAGGTTGTATAATGCAGAAACTGCTGGTGTTTATGTCAGTTCGATCACAGTATCGATTCCTGCATCAGACTGCTTGAAAATTGTTTTTTTGTAATTTTTAGAAACTTATTAGTGATTTATGAGGTTAGATATGTTGAATAGATGAACATATTTTTGTTTTGTTATTGTTTCGTTACTCTATAGTGGCAACAGAACTCCATTCATTAAATATGACCACATACTTTTAGAACAGCCTGTATAACACCAGCTTAAACAACAAGCAATCCACAATCAACCTAATCCTAATTATATTAAATTCTTCTGATACTTAGTGACTGACTGAGGAGCTCGTGGCTAAATAATAACAGCCGCACAGGTCGATCTTCTAGGTTAAGCAACGCTTGCCGAGGTTGGTCTGTGGATGGATGACCATCTTAACATGCCGAGTTTTCTGCGTGCCTCGGAAAGCACGTTAAGCTGTTGGTCCCAGCTGTCATCTGGAGATCTTTGGCAGTCGTTACGGATTATAATAAGCCTGAAAATCTGACACCAGTCTTGCCATGGAGTACCGAGTTACCCAGTTAATGGGTTGTGGAGGTCTGGTAGGCAGCCACTCCACGTAAAATACTGTTATTCGGCTGAATCCGGTTTGACTGGAAGCCGACCCCAATAAAGTTGGGAAAAGGCTAGGAAGATAACTGAGTGACTGATTAACAACGCACGCTGGTCATAGAAAACTAAAATGTGGCATGTAGGTTTCTTGAAGAGTACAGTGGCAGTAAGAGGATTTCCTGAAGTTCCTACGGGAATGGGAAAAACGAGGTATGCGCGTATGAAGTCGCGGGCAATACCTAATTTGTATACCGCGTGTATCTGACATCGACGCACAAACGATTTCCATGGGTCCAGGGCATGATTCTGGACACCCCAGTGTTGGAATTTTTCGTCGGTTCTTTTCTCATTTTTTTCCAGAGTACCACAAATTAAATAGGTATCAGCTCAACTGAGCTGATATCTATTTGTGGCCTTTTAGTGAAAGTAGTTAATTCATTGTTTTTTTATTAAAAATCTCATTGGGTTAGGTCAGAATAACGATTATGAGCAGTCTAAAGTAAAAAAAAACCCTTGAAAAAAATAAAAAAATGAGAAAACAGCCGACGAAAAATTCTAAGTCGGGTGTCCAGAATCATGCCCTGGACCCATGGAAATCGTTTGTGCGTCGATGTCAGATACACGCGGTATGTTACAGGAAATATCGCGTGTATTGTAAACTTTTTTTAAAAAAAGACACGGGTATATTAGAAACCATTGAATTTGATTCGGATGGGATTTGTTACATACAAAACGATTTTTTCATAACATATCGAGAAATTATAATCTAATCAAGATTTATTACAATCTTACGGAGTCATTTTTCGTTGACACATATTATTATTATATTTTGCAACTTGAACTCGCAACGTCCTTGCATTACTGACCCCGTGAGAAATCAGCGTGTGAAATCCATGTATGTATAAAGTTAACAGGTGTTTTACAAATCGTTTCGTGTTTATTTGTTACTTTGTTATTGTTTAAGTGTTGCGTTGGTTGTACTTTGCTTGCTGATGTCCCTGAAAATCCGCTGATATTCAAATTAGCATAAAATAACTAGACACGAACGAAAAGTGCCTCGTCTATAAGAATTTATTATAAAACATGTTACATTGCACTTATGCGGACGTCAAATGCTTTCCTTTTTTGGTACGCGTACGTTGCGTAAGTTTGTTCGCAGCTTGATTCGCATAAAATTTCATCAAAAGCAGTCAATACACCGACGGTTTAGGGGAAGCCTTTTTCGAGTAGTTGATGTCGACATGCATTTATATAAAAAAGTCACATGCGAGGTCGCCCACAGAGGGTTCCATAAAAAATGTAGAGGTACAAAATAGATTAGCTTAGAGACAGAAGATGGACCTACAGCACAACCATATGGAGAGGACCTCAAGGGAAAAGAAAAAGAGGAAGGCCCTCTACACGATGGGAGGACGAAATAAAAAAAGTCGCTGGCCCATTGTGGTGGCAAGTAGCACAGGATAGAGAGAAGTGGACATCTTTGGAGGAGGCCTTTACCCAACCTGGGGACCTTGCTAATAATTAATCATAGTGTCATAGTATATAATTAGTAAATTAAGAAGTAATGTAGCAGGATCAAACAAAGGGGTTTTTTATTTTTTTATTTATTTTTTAATAGATTACTATAAATAAAGACTATATTTTATGATTTTATATGATTATATTTCAGACTTTTCCCCATACTTGTAGTCATTCACTATTCAAGCCGCTCGTTTGTGGAATGCATTACCCATAGATGTGAGACGTGCTCAAACGCTACCAACGTTTAAAAAATGGTAAAGGAGCATTACCTCTCACTATAATTTTTTTTCTCCTTTCCCAATTATTTATTTGATATTTATTAGTATATTGTTTTATTGTATGTGTTTATTTTATATTATTAAGTCTAATTAATATTATTTATGATGTTTGTACACTGACCGCCCTAAATCTAACTTCTTTCGTTCAATCCATCCTAAGGTTGTCTGTAAGAGATTGCCCTGTGCGATAAGACCGCCCATTGTACACTTGTTTTTATAAACGTTTTTCCTGTACTTGTTAAGAGGTGTACAATAAAGTATATAATAAATAAATAAATAAATACAAGACGGTATTTCTTGCCGAATTTCATTGTTCTAGATCAACGAAAAATAACCTATAAATTTTATTTCGTATCTACCTAAACTGTTCTAGCATTGATAAGCAATACTCAACCGTCGATTATTTTTTCGCTTAACATCGGGCTAACGCTCTCTCTTTCTTACCGTGTGAGCAGAAAGGTCTAACGACCCCACACACTCTAGTGTCAGAGTATCATAATTTCTAAACCGCCTCACGGGCCCTGCAGTGCTATTCAGCTATTCTGTAACAACATTTTCGTGTCTCGACAGCGGAATCCGAGGTGAGTTTCAAATTCGTATAAATATAAGACCTTATGATGTGTGAAAGCTTAGTCACTCAGGTGAAGTCGATATCGAAATGGTTATTTACAGAATAGACTAGCTGACAAGGTTTATTTTGCGGCCGGAACCACCGGCTTACCTACACGTGCTTTCCGAAGCACGAAACATCTTTTAATCAGACAATCAGGTGATTCAAGCTTGCAATGTCCTAGAGTCCTAGCCAAACTGGAAACAACTTTACAAAGTATGCTTCCCGTGGGTATCGAACCCACGACCCCCGGTCACAGGGCAAACGCCTAAAACACTCGACCACAGAGGCAGTTTTCATACTAAATTAAACAAGCCTATTAAAAGTAGTAAAAAACCGGCCAAGCGCGAGTCGGACTCGCGCACCGGGGGTTCCGTACAAACCAGTAGGTTATATATTAAAAGCAGAAGTTGCGATTTACGATTTACGACGTATTAAAAAAAAACTACTTACTAGATCTCGTTCAAACCAATTTTCGCTGGTAGTTTACATGGTAATGTATATCATATATTTTTTTTAGTTTTATCATTCTCTAATTTTAAAAGTTAAGGGGGGGGGGACACATTTTACCACCTTGGAAGTGTCTCTCGCGCAAACTATTCAGTTCAGAAAAAAAATATATTAGAAACCTCAATATCATTTTTAAAAACCTATCCATAGATATCCGATATGGATATGATAAAAAAAAAAATTTTGAGTTTCAGTTGTAAGTATGGGGAGCCCCAAAATTTATTGTTTTTTTTTTCTATTTTTGTGTAAAAATCTTTATGCGGTTCACGGAATACATCTATTTACCAAATTTCAACAGCATAGTTTTTATAGTTTCGGAGAAAAGTGGCTGTGACATACGGACGGACAGACAGACATGACGAATCTATAAGGGTTCCATTTTGCCATTTGGCTACGGAACCCTAAAAACACGACGCAGATGCAATAGATGTGTACCTATCATAAATCGTTAATCAAATCTCACATTTCGATCGTGAACAACAAGCTAGCAAGGGCAAGAAAAATCATAACTTAATTCAAATTCCAAGGCCAAACAACGTGCAATGATTGCGTCCATTTCATTGATAACTTCAATTAGTGGGACCTTGGCGCCTCCATAATAATCTGTTACTATAATCGTTGTAAATAGGTGCTATAGTAGTTTAGTAGTAGTAGTGAAGTTACATGGATTAAAAAATGGAACGGGTTTTTTATGGTAAAGTAAACAAGCATGCAGTATGAGGTTGCACTAGAATGTCAGTGGGTTGACATGTTTTTTTTTTTTTAGTTTGGTATTTTGGTAAATGTTTTTCATGATTTCTCGGTATGAAAGAACCCACAAAAATTCAATAAAACTTATTCTAAGTTTTTACAACCACAATTCCCTAATCTCTTCAAAGTAAGAGTAAACAGGCTCCTTCTGGGTAAGCTCGCTCCATCGTAGACTTTGTTTCTGTTCTCTCTGACCAAGACTAAAGTCAAGAGCAAAGTCATCTCAAATGAAAATAAAAAAATAAAAATCTTCGAAAATTGATTACATAAATAAAACTTATCAAGTCAGCGAAAACTACCGCTGACAAATTCATTCAAGCAAACAGGTCGGGTTGCTGTATTAACCCACGCTTTATAAAGTGTAAACTTAGGTGAACTATCATTTCATTTTTTTTTGTATGGATTGACAGCTCAATTCACGTTCACTTCACCTAAGCTTATGCGTTCAGCAGTGCGATTCTGTTGACATCTCACCGTGATCACCTAGGTGGAGTGAACGACAGGTGTGCTGTCATTCTTATCTTGTTTGTATGGTTTGACAGCTCAATTGACGTTCACTTCGCCTAAGTGTTCACTTCGACATGTTTACAGAATCGCACTGCAGTAGTTGACAAAATAGACCAGGATGGCTAAAAAGGCCACTTCAGAAGAATCATAATATTAATCCCACACCAATCTGTCAAATTTCATTTCCATCTTTGTCGCTAGGTAGTACATTAGGTCCAAAGTTGATTGGTAATATTTGACAGTGACCTGTAGCGTGATTTGCTTTCTGATACTGCTAAAGTGGCCTTTTTAGACTCGCATCCAGTACCTATAGCAGTATTACAACAATAGCAAACAAGTGCGTACCCTTTTTATTTAGATTTACATTATAATATCTTTTATTAATTTTTTTTTTTATCATAGTTCCTCTCAAAGAGAGCACCTGCCATCTAACCTCTTCACCACCCTTGGTTGACTGGTAGAGAATGCCTAAGGCATTAAGTCCGCCTTTGTACCTCTTTGTGCGAGAAGTTTAAATAAAAAAAGAGTGTTAAAAACTTTTTACAAAAAATACAACCGACTTCCAAAAAAAAAACACTACAAAGTAAAAAATAACTTTAATTTCGGAAGTCGGTGTTTTTGTTACTTTCTTCGTATTTTGACACCGACTTCCGAAATTAAAGTTATTTTTTACTTTGTAGTGTTTTTTTTTGGAAGTCGGTTGTATTTTTTTTGTAAAAAGTTTTTTATTTTTCACTTTTTAGTGGTGCCCCACACCTAACAACACCACTGCAAAATCGCAGAAAAGCAAAATACGCAATTTCGATTATCAAAGATTCATCTAAATAGTCAAATTCCAGGTATTTCGATTTAAAATCCAAAGTTCGTAACCGATTTTGATATGATTTAAATGGGACCAATCTGCAAGTATATCCTTTCAGACAAAACAAGAATTTTTCAAATCGGTCCATAATTGTCGGAGTTATGAGGTAACAAACATTAAAAAAAAAAATACAACCGAATTGATAACCTCCTCCTTTTTGGGAAGTCGGTTAATAAATAAATAAGTGCAAGCTATAAATAACTTATCAACCGCTGAGTTATATAACTGCCACTTGGACATCTACATATAGATATATTACGCAGCATAATATGCAAATATTATATACAAGGAAACTGCTCCACTATAAATCTAGAAAAAATATACCTATGTTTATTTCGACATATGTTTAAACAATAGATGCAGTATTTATAACCTATTGTGATAAACAGGTCATGGAGTGATCAATTGAGGGTACTTTGAATGTTAATATGGTTTAATGGATCAAGGATTTGCGCCTCTATTGTTGGGATAGGCTAAGTTTGAATGTATTATTCGCACTAAGAATTTCCAAGCATCTTTCATAATGCGCACAGCAAAGGAGTGGAACTCTCTGTCTGGGTCTGTGTCGATCGCTTACAACCCTAATTTTTTCAAATTTAGAGTGAACAGGCTCCTTCTGGGTAATCTCGCCATCGTAGACTTTGTCTCTGTCATGACTGTCATCTCTGAGCTAGACTAGAGTCAAGCGCAAACCCGTCTCAAAACAAAATGTAACTACTTTCTTTATTCATCATCTTAATATTCTCAGTGTATTCGCAGATCGGTGGGATTCCCCGAAGTTGCGGAGGTGGATGCGGCTCCACACCGAAATTTAAGAGTGTGTATTCCGTCCACTAGCGTAAATTTAAGACACGTAGATAAAAACCGCTCTGTAGTGCACTGAAGAAATGTATCTATTATTTTTTGACAGCTATTTTTAATACATAACTCATGGCTAAATCTCCAAAACGGCAATTATTGCTAAAAGTGGCCAATTTTAGCAAAAATATCGACTTTGGCAACTATTTATGTTATAAAGTACAAAACATAACTCTCAAAACATAATAAATACATTTCTTCAGTGCACTACAGAGCGGTTTTTTACCTACGTGTCTTAAATTTACCACAAATAATAAAAAACGATTGGCGGCGCTAGTGGACGGAATACACGCTCTTAATTGTATATTTTATGTGTCTGTTATCTACTAACATTAAAATGTAAAAATTGTTACTTACCCTATGGACCCCGGTCTGAAATAAAATTATTCTATTCTATTCTAATATGCCTTATTAGGGTCGATCTTAAAGGTTAAGCAACGCTTGACAAGGTTGGTCTGTGAATGGGTGACCATATTTTCATACTGAGTTTCCTCCGTGCCTCGGAAAGCACGTTAAGCCGTTGATCCCGGCTTTCATTTCTACAGCTTTGGCAGTCGTTACGGATTCACAGAAGCCAATAAATCTGACTCCAGTCTTGCCAAGAAGTACCGTGTTACCCAGTTAATGGGTTCTGTAGGTCTAGTTTGCTACCGCTCCACGTGAAATACTGGTATTCAGCTAAATCTGGTTTAACTGGAAGCCGACCCCAATATAGTTTGGAAAGGCTAGGCAGATGATGATGTGATGAAAAAAAATCATTAGAACTTTATGTAGGTACAACTACAAGTAAAAGCACCGTACAAATTCGGACTAAAAAAAAGAATTTGTAAGTAACACCACTACATAATATTATAAAACTTAGTCCTCCACTGCGTCTGTCTGTCTGTCTGTTCGCGATAAACTCAATAAATACTGCGTCGATTTTCATGCTGTGATAGACCCCACCAATGGATAGACTGGTTCTTGAGGAAGGTTTTTAGTATTTAATTTGTCAAGCGGGAGAAGCCGCGGGCTTCAGCTAGTGATATATAAAAGTTATTACATTATTAATTATTTATTCATCATAATAATTATGACGTCAATGAAATCAAAACAAAACAAAACTTTCAGGATAAAAATTATCCTAAAAATATTCAGGAGGACTTTGAACTCTAACACAAATTACATTATGCTTATTATTGCTCGTAGACATGAAAAATAATACACGTAACTATTATATTTCATCCATAGATTATGCTTATAGGGAAGGAAAACGTAACACAAAAGAAACGTGTATTGGTCAAAATGTAGGTTTCTGAACGTAAAAATACATTTAATTTTATTAAACACCTATGATAATTTAAAACCAAGCAGGATATTTTTTTTTTCAAGCTTAATTCATTTTTTAACCCATTTTCTGTCATGAAAACTTTTTTTTTCAAGTATCTACCGCAGCCAAATAAAAAATTATGCTTAGCAATTATAATAAAATAGGCATCAATATCTACCAATTTGAGAGTGCCTACTAAATGTTAAAATATACGAAACAAAAAAAATGTAACAAGGTTTGCATCTGATTAAGAAAATCAATCGCAGGCAGACAATGCTACCGCGATTTTAATGTCATTAAGAAATAAATAATTAATTAGTTACTTGCTGCCTATATATAACAAAGGGTATGTGGATATCAAAGAAAAAGTTGGCATGTGTCAACTGTATGAGACCAAGTTTATAAATCGCAATCAATTAATAGCATAGTTCCACGAAGAAATTACCAAAGACTTAAGTAATAAGAAAACAATAACTTACCGTTCATGTTTGTCAATTCCAACACTAATTATAAACTGTCCAAAACCACTGCCTAAATTACACTAATATTATATTGATTAACTGCAAATTCAGCAGCCGATGTTACACTACACTTTAAAATTACACATACCTAGGTAAAATAGGAATAATTATTTACTCTAAAATAATTATCGAGCAAAATGTTTTTTCGGTTAAATAATTATTTATTTTAAGTGTTCTTTTTCGAAATGCTGCACTGGAAGCTGCGTGCGGGCAAGCGCGCGTGTCGTTAGATCGAAACAAAATGCAGGGAGTCGCGAAGGCGGCGTTGTAATAAACATTCGGTGCGCGCGCGCCGATAAAGATTCTGTAGATCAAACTGTACGTGACGATACGTGATATCTTTGTTAGTGATAGTAATTACACGACACACGTATATTTTTTCAATCGTAACAGCTGCTTGAATGTGGTTTTTTAAAGTGATCTTTTAATGTCAATTCTGTTTTGTTGGACTCTCTCTTTCTCTGCAAGGACAGAAAATATAAATAAAGTTCTTCTGTTACTGAGTGATTCAGTGTCTGAATGACTGATTACTGGTTGACGAAAGCTGTTATTTGGCATGTCGGTTCCTTGGAAAGTATAGGGGAGAATTGAGAGAAGATATTCCAAAATTTCTACGGGAAAAATCGGGATACGGCGAATAATGTCGTGGGCATAAGCTAGTATAATATTATTAAATGATATGAGTATCATACAATATTAGTCAACAGTCTGTTCAATATTAGACTGCCATTTAAAAAAAAAATCGAACTCGATATTAATAAAACAAGTGCGAGTCGGACTCGCGCACCGAGGGTTCCGTAGGTACATACCTGTGGTGTATATGTTATAAACAAAAGTTGCGGTTTACAATTTATGACGTATTAAAAAAAAAACTATATACTAGATTTCGTTCAAACCGTTCGGTGGAAGTTTACATGGTAATGTATATTATTTTTAGTTTTATCATTCTCTTAATTTAGAAGTTACAGGGGGGGGGGCATATTTTTTCCACTTTGAAAGTGTCTCTTGCGCAAAGTATTCAGTTTAGAAAAAAAATGATGTGAGAAACCTCAATACAGGTAGGTATGTACAAACCTCAGGACAGACATGACAAATCTATAAGGGTTCCATTTTTTTGCCATTTGGCTACGGAACTAAAAATAACTGTGGGCCAATTCTACAAATTTTTCACAACTTTCGCCTTCGCATGTCAATCGCTAACCGTCAAAAAAGCCTTAGTTTTTATACATTTTTGACAGATTGCGGTTGAGATGCCGATGTGAAAATTAGTAAAATTGCCACTCTATAGATAGATGACATCAGACGTCATCAACACCTTATTTTGGAAATTTTCAAGGTAATTTAAAAAATAAATATCACGCACTAAACTGTCTTCTCCAAACATGGATGTAGGAACTCAAGAAGACCAGAAACCACAAAAATGTTACCGGTGCAATAAATAACTTCGTTGAGTAAATTAATTTTGATTAAAATCTATTGACTAATTTGGATACAGGAACACAAGAAACCACAAATTTAATAAATACCGATATATATGTAATAGGTATTACCGATTATTTATTATGAGTAGTTTACATAACTTATGGTTTATGCCACACAAAAGTGTCACAAAAACGTCATTTAAAAAGAAAATACATAAATACCTCTTCAATGTGTTTTGTCAAAGCCTCACTGCTGGGCTATATCTAAACATATTTTTCTTTGCTTGTGCTAGATAAAAGGAGCTACATCTGCCAACAAACTGCTTTGTAGTTGGGCAGAGGTAATGATTTTGTTTGTACAATGTATTACCGTGAATAAATACTTAATTTTTTATTTTTTTATTGACACTATTATTGATTATTGAATAATATAAAAAGTTGATGTGAAAAGTACCTTTATTGCGCTTTGTGAGCCTAATTTCTTTTTTTGGGCTCCGTACCCAAAGGGTTTATTTACACTTTGGGTACAACGGAACCCTATCACTAAATCTTTGCTCTCCGTCTGGCTGCCTGTCAGTGGATTGTGTCTCATGAACCGTAATAGGTACACAGTTAAAATCTTTAAAGAGTGTGTTTTTATATTGCCACTATAAAAATAAATAATAAAAATTAAATTGAATTACAGGTGGCTTTCAAACAAGAAACGTGTTTTTTTCGGTTTATGGTACGAAGCCTTTTATAATTATTTATTTAACAATGTAGGTATGTACACATTTAATAAGAAAATAAGAAGAAGGAAACAGAAAAATAGGTAAAAATGTGATGCTTATTTCTATAGGAATCTCTTCCAGCATACCTGCGAAAGGAGAGTAGAGTAAAAAGAAATGTAGACATTGTTTGTAACAGTTAATAATAATAATAATTAATAATAATAATTTCCTTGGACATTTCACACAACGCCATATAGTCCCAAGCTAAGCAACCTAATGCTTGTGTTATGGTACGAGATGGCTGATAAACTACTTATATACATTTTTTTTTTTTTTTTTGTAAATACATACATATTATAGATAGAAAAACACCCAGACTCGGAACAAATACATGTAGGTCGTACAAATATTTGTTCCGTGCGGGAATCGAACCCGCGACATGCTGCGCAGCAGTCAATCGCTCAACCACTGCGCCAACCGTGTCGTCTAGTTACTTTTTAAGTCAAGAGTGAATAGGTTACTTCTAGTCAAGCGTGCTCAATCTTAGACCACAACGTAGCTTACCATCAGTTGAGATAGTGGTCAAACGCATACCATAAAAAGTAAAAAAAAAAACAAACAAACTACTATTTTGTCATTTATTGATCGAGTTAATCCAACCAAAATGGTATTTTCAATTTAATGCGCTTAAAAGCATCATCATCGTCATCTTCCTGCCCTAATCCCATGTTACTTGGGGTCGACGCAACACGTTTTTTCTTCCACTCTGCCCTATCAGCCGTCAAACTTCTACAAACTCCTTTTTCTTTCATATCGCTTAAAAGCGTCAAAGAAAAAACTAAAGAAAAATGTTTGACAGTATCTACGAAAATAGTTAGAAACAATTTCCTTCAGTCTTTTTTTTAACCGACTTCCCAAAAAGGTGGAGGTTCTCAATTCGGTTGTATGTTTTTTTTTATGTTTGTTACCTCATAACTCCGACAATTATGAACCGATTTGAAAAATTCTTGTTTTATCTGAAAGGATATACTTGCAGATTGGTCCCATTTAAATTTTATCAAAATCGGTTATGAACTTTGGATTTTAAATCGAAATAGCTGGAATTCGTCTACTTGGATGATAGTTTTATGACATCCGTAATCGAAATTCCGTATTTTGTTTTTCTGCGATTTTGCAGTGGTGTTGCTAGGTGTGAGGTACCACTAAAAACTGAAAAATAAAAAACTTTTTACAAAAAAATACAACCGACCGGTGTTTTAATAAATAAGTAATAATAATATCCTTGGACATTTCACACAACGTTTTTGTTAGTTTCTTCGTATTTTGACACCGACTTCCGAAATTAAAGTTATTTTTTACTTTGTAGTGTTTTTTTTTTGGAAGTCGGTTGTATTTTTTTGTAAAAAGTTTTTAAGAGCTCTGATAAAAAAACGGGACAAAGTTTTAGCTTACTGAGGAATTATATTCAAGTAACTATTATACATTGTTATTGTCATCGAGAAGCATTCGCTCTAGAAAGTGAAAGGATCAGCTTGGCACGTACTGGCAACCTGCCATAATCCACATGTATATCGCATAATATCTGCCGATGATACTCGTACAAATGAAATCCTATAAGCTTCTTCTTGTTTAAGCAGCCTGTGACTAAAACCCAACTATATACTGAGATCCCAGAGTCCCCAGACCTCACTTTTTTTCTCAGTTACGTATATTTGGTACAACGTAATGTTAGAATAGTTCATATCGGGATTGCTACCATGTACCTTTTTATTTGCGCTCCGTTGTATCGCCATACAACGGAGCGTGCGTATTCTTTTAAGGAGATTTTTTTTCAGGTACAGGAATTCCACCAAGGAGATTCACAATTCGAGAATAAGAAAAAAATTATAGCCCTTTATACTTTTCTAATGTTTCCTTATAATATATTTCAATAATAATCAATTAATATAATAACAAAATTGTATTAAACTTTCCATGGCGGGAGAGTCGCGCGACGCGAATACCACAGATTAAAAAATGACCGCCACATAAAAGTAAAGCTCATTCATTCAAAGTACTTTAAATTCAACTAAATAAGAAATGGAACGTCCGGAAATCAATGTCAATCAACTTCAAAATATGTAGGTACTTAAAATGAATAAGCTTAATAAGCCTAAAAAGTTGAATATCATCAAAATAATAAAAGATATCCTCCTTGGAAGCGCCCTAGAGACAAGTATGAGACGTCGATGTAGTTCTAATTTTAAATTTGCAATTTCGAGTCATTTTAATATTGCAAAGATTGTTGCGACTTTTCGACTGATATCTAAAAACAAAAAGTTTGTCTAATTTTTCTCGCAAATATATTATTATTGTAAAACTTTGTATAATACACGTGCGGAAATTGGTATTTACAAACTTATGACTATGGTAAGTAACATTCGTCTACTCGTTTGTAAAAACCAACATACCGCACTAATATCATAAATAACTATAATCCCGATATCTGTTCCATCGTGATCGTAAAACTCAGAACCACGACTTTATACCAATACTCGATGGATCTGATAAACGTGATATGAAAAGAATGTGTCAATAATGGACATAGTAATCGAATAATAACTATTTGGTTTACAGATAATGCGTTCTAACCGCCCAAATAGTTATTTCACTGCGCATATCATTTGAATTAATATATTTTCGAATGAGGCTAAATGGGATGTGGAATTTTGAGGTTAAAAGTTCTAGAAAAGTTTATAATTATGAATATAGAGATACTGCTCAATGTAAATGTCATTAGTAAAGTGATTAGAAAACTGTTTTGTTTCGTTGAAATTCAAATTATTTAATTATTATTATAAAGCGTAAGTAACTTTGTCTCTGTCAATTTGTCTGTGTGTTTACCCGGCTGTCTGTGTTTACCTCGTTACGTCTATACGGCTGAATGGATTTTAATGAAACTTGGTACACGAGTATACCATCTCCTGGAATGTGGAGGACAGACCCAGATCGGAATGAACAAACCTTAAAAATAATGTCAAAGTAAATAATACTATCTCATACCTAACATCTACACAATTCATTAATCCCTACTCAGACAGTGTGTAATCTAGCAAAGACAGATTTTTATAATAACTTTCTTTGAAATATCAGGTTTCTACACGATTTAATCCTTTACCATAACTCATTTGGACAACCAGTTCATCGGTATTGGCAAAAATATTTATCAAGGTCGAAACATGGTAGATTCACTTGTGTGATATACCGGTCTATTTAAAATAGCTTCTGGTTGAATGGTGGATTCATTGCATAATTAAAGTATATTATTATGATATTCACAACTAGCTTTCGGCATGGAGGTGAGAAACAACCTCGCTCAGATGCGACGCACAGCTTAATTTATTATGATTAGTTTGTAACTTTGTAGTTTTATGTTCAAATTCGCTGAGTTTTTTTTAAATTTTAGGCAACTGAGCCGGTTCCGACTATTCTGCCAGTGTCACGTGCTGGTTTTGTTATTGTTTGTGTTAGGTTAGGATGGAACACTGACGTATAAATCATATGGACTTGAAACGTTTGACTATAGAAATAAACCAGTTATACAAATATCTATCATATCGACGCAAACATGTCAAAAAGCGTTTGTCTCTTTTTAAATAGCCAAGAGCTGCACAGAAAAAGAGACATCTATATGTTTGCCAAGGACTAAATTTGGCAACCATTTTGTGTGACGTCAAAATCAAGCCTTTGCGTGGCCGGTCGCCATTTTACTTGCCTAAAGTACTCTGTGGTTTCATGGTAGTTGTGGTGTCAAACAGTTGTTTGCTTTTATTATTTTCGTTGTTTTAAAGATAAATACGTCGAAAGCTAGGTTTTTTTTGTGTTCTGGCTTTGGAAAATAAGAGAAAAATCATACCATCGTGTTGCATAATACAGTATGGTGCGAGGAAAAACAAAAATCAGTCTAATTTGACTCTGCACAGGTTAGTTACTAGTTTTCACTAATCCAGTTGAATATTGTAGAATTTTGTGTAATGTTTTGTTACCAGATGATCTTTTTAAAGATGATTGAAACCTGTGTCATATTTGTTTGGCTTATTACGTTATTATTTTCTTAATTTCGTAGTATTGTTTACATACAATTTTTATTTGTCTTAGTTAGTGATGTGCGATGTTCGCATCGCATACGATAAGTATCGATATTATTATATTGATAAAGTGTGTACAATACATTGCAATGCTATTAACCCACAGATTTCCTGGAAATGAAATTTTCAAAAATAAATGGATAGAAGAAAAATATAAACCATAGACACAAAAAGGTGGCATATCTGCTCCCTGCACTTTGATGAATCTAGTTTTAACAGAACCCTCGATGTGATGAGGTTACATGATGGCGCAGTGCCCACATTGAATATGCTGGTATGTTTTTAAACAAAAATTGTATAGCAATTAGTAGGATGGTAATGATGGTATGGATTAGAAGGTATGGATTAGTAGGATAAATTTATAATATTAGTAGGATGTAAATTATATGTATGTAAAAATAAATAAATGGTGTTTTAAATAATTATTGTTGACTTTTAATTAAAACCCAATTTCATCAGTATGTGTGGTATACTTAGGTGATGGAGACGTCCGTGCCGGCAGCCCATCGTGGATGCAGCGTCATTTCTTTTCTTATTTTTGTTCCCTCCACCCCGTCTTGAATGACCTAACGCAAGGCTTTAGAATAACGCTTACGGGACATGTCCCGCAAACCCCCATAATAATATTAAATATTGAGAACCTCCTCCTTTTTAGAAGTCGGTTAAAGATAGTGATTATCTAATTTTAGTTTAGTTATTGAACAAGAGAATCGGCAACAATGTCATCCAAACTAAACATGTACGCAAAGTATTAGCCTAAATCAAAAACCGGGAAGTAGGTCAAAGATAACTTTTCAGATTTGTTCACATAGATACTTATTTTGTTGTACAGACGCCAGCACATCAAATTACTCGAAACTGTCAAATTATTCCAGTCAAAATTGAACTTAATCTTTTCTCTTATAAAGTTGAAAATCTAGTAGGTACAGAAATTTGTCAGATTGTTGTAGCACGGTGTGCTGGCGACTGTACAAGTGAAGCTGAGAATGTGCTAAAAATTGTACCGTAACATTTTGAAAACATTCTATCAATCTTTTATCGATGTTATTGTAAAGAAATATCGACATAGGCTGCTCAATTAGCCGCCATTTTATCATCCCAGCAAAGTGTAAGTAGCTAAGTTTTTTTATAGGTATGCCCAGTCCATATGGTTTATACGCATTGAGATAAAAACTATAACATTGAGTTGAATATCGATATCAGATGATGACAGATGCGCATGTTGCTCGCAGTTACAACCCTACGAAAGGCAGCCATTTTATGTGCCCAAGTCGGTGGTAGGTAAACACGTTTTTTTTTGTAGGTATGCCCAGTCCATATGATTAATACGTCAGTGGGATGGAAGCTTGGATAGGATGACACTGACATCCCGTCACACATGTCAATGTCACCTATTTTGTTTCGTCTATGATGTGATCGCGGCAGAAATGTCAAATTTTTTATAGTGTTCGTCCTTGACCTTATTATCTTTTTTGTTGTAACCTATTTTGTTTTTTTTTATTTGTGTTCCTATTTTAAAATGATGAAATGTAACATTTGTCTGGACAGGTCCACTCAAACTGGTGGTACTTTCCTCAAAAGGCCACCAGAGACGTGAACCTACATGATTTTCATTATTCATATTATTCACGATTGTGTGGACTTTAAAAGAGACTATGACATCGGAGTTTGTTTCGGTGTTTCTTCTCGGGGTAGTCAGCTAAGAAACATCGACCTCATCTAGAATAATATGACCAAAAAATATTGACACGTAAAAGAGTTTAGTATGTAGGTACTATTTGCAAAATAAATATCATTTGATTTTATTTGTCTTCGTTGAGTTCGTATATTTTTCCGGGATAAAAAGTGGATAGCCAGGTCCATACTTACAGACATAACTTTCCACAAACAATCGATTATAAATCTTCTCAATACTAACTGTATTCCTTGCGTGAGATTCCTTTGCGTGGTCTAATCGGGAATGATAATATCTGCAAGAGAACCAAAGACACCGACGCGGTCGGCGTAGCCTGAAGGATCGCCAAACTGAAGTAGCAGTGGGTAGGTCCAAACTACTGGTCGTGGAAAGATAAACGTTCCTTGGGGAGTGTAGTAGGGGAGCAAGAATAGAGGAATCCCCCAAATTCCTGCGGGAACGGGAATAAACGGGATAAACCAATGTCATCATCATCATCATGCCTAGCCTTTTCCCAACTATATTGGGGTCGGCTTCCAGTCAAACCGGATTTAGCTGAATACCAGTATTTTACGTGGAGCGGCTGCCTACCAGACCTCCACGTTATTGCAACAAAATCTTGATATGGTGTTGTTTGCTGACGATACCTCTTTAATTTTTAAGATAAATAGAAGGACGAACAATGTTAATGACATAAATAATGCCTTAATGCAAGTCCAAAATTGGTTCACGGCGAATAATTTAGTTCTAAATGAAAAGAAAACAAAGTGCATAAGATTTGCCTTACCTAATGTCAAAAACAGTGATTGTGACATATTATTGAACAAGGAAAAACTAGAATTCGTCGATAAAACGGTTTTCCTGGGAATTACGCTTGACCCCAGGCTACAATGGGGCCCTCATATAACATCTCTTTCCGGACGGCTAAGTTCAGCAGCATATGCTGTTAGAAAAATCCGCCAACTAACGGATGTCGATACCGCGAGACTGGTATATTTTAGTTACTTTCACAGTATCATGTCTTACGGTATTTTACTACGGGGACGGGCTGCAGACATCGAGTCTATTTTTATTCTGCAGAAAAGAGCCATCAAAGCGATATATAATCTCCGCCGGCGTGATTCTCTCAGGGAACTGTTTAAGATTATTAACATCATGACGGTACCTTGTCAATACATTTACGAAAACATCATGTATGTCAGAAAGAATTTACATCTTTTTAGTAAAAGAGGCGAGAGACATAATTATGGTACTAGAAATACGGACCAGTTAGTTCAACCAGGCTTCAGACTGGCTAAAGTAGCCTCATCTTTCATGGGGTACTGTTTAAAATGTTATAATAAGATACCTCCCCATATATTAGAACTAAATGAGACGAAATTCAAGTCTTGTATTAAACGCACACTATGCAGGCAAGCATATTATAAGTTGGGGGATTATATTGAAGATAAAAATGCTTGGCTGAATGCTGGTGGGTAGATTAGTTTGGGCTCCCTAGTGGCTGTGGAGCAGCCACAGCCACTAGGGAGCCCAAACTAATCTGTAAATAGTTCGGAAACATTGTTGGACCGGCTGAAGATTGTAAGAAAAATTTGCATTGTTAGAATCAACTTACTTAGCATTGTATAATTTCAGCCATTAACAGCACATGTGTGAGTACTGTGTACCTTTATCTTTCATTATCAGTTTTAGGTATGTTTTTGACTTGAATGTACCCTGGCGGTTGGGAGTGTCATGCTCACTCAAAAGTCTAGCTGATGGTGGCGTATGCGTTGGATCATTTGGCTCCCTTCAAAATGGTTGAGCCGAATGGTGCTGGCGCATGCGTCATGTTCGTGAACGGGCGCCGTCTGTCGGGACTTGTCATTTCTTAGCTGCCATGGTTAATTTTAATTATTTCTTTGAATTGTTCCTCTTTTATTCCGGACGCTTTTATCCTGCTCGTCTTTTACATCGTTCTCACATGAATGTATAATTTCAACCCGATGTAAATAAATCTTTGTAAAAAAATATTATTTTTAAAAGAGTGTCCGTGGAGTTTCTTGCACGTTCTTCTCCATAGAGATCTACGCTTTGGAACGTGCAAATAGCTTCAACTTTTTGGACCGACCGACCTTGACAATTCAAAAGTGCCTGTAAATGGTTTAATTGAAATAAATGCTTGAATTTTGAATTTTTTTTTGAATTTTGACAACCCATTGACTGGGTAACACGGTACTCCTTGGCAAGACTAGTGTAAAATTTTCTGGCTTCTGACAATCCGTAACGACTGCCAAAGATCTCCAAATGACAGCCGGGATCAACAGCGTAACGTGCTTTCCGAGGTACGGAGGAAACTCGGTATGTTAAGATGGTCACCACCACAGACCAACCTCGGCAAGCGTTGCTTAACCTTGAAGATCGACCTGTGTGGCTGTTATTATTTAGCCACGAGCTAAAAACGAGCGAGCGATAAACCAATGTGTGGTATATCAAATAAAGTTTAGCAAGAGTTTTGAAATTTCACCAAAATCTAAATAAGTAGGTACAACAAATTCTTGAAGGTCCAAGAATTTCTTAAGAAGACAAAGTCTGATACAAAATATCTTCATAAGGTCAACTTTATAATAGAACAATAGACCTAGCATTGGACTTAAAATTCACGGCAGGTACAAGTTAATAAAAGGCACAGTTTGACCAATCGTAGGTGATAAGTTTTTAATTACGATCTGACAAATTTTTAACTAATTTCACAAAAAAAGAGGTTCTCAATTCGGTTGTATTTTGAGGGTTCTGTACCAAAATGGTTAAAAGGAACTCTTATGGTGTTACTAAGTTTGTCCGTCTGTCACAGCTGCTTACCTCTTGAAATAAGCTTATGAGCTTGTGCTTGTGCAGTTTGTGGATAAGTTTTAGATGACGTTTGTGCAACTATCATGCAAACAAGATAAAAGTAAAAATATACATATATTTTGCAACAGCGACTGAAAGGCGATCTTAAAAAAAGGTTTTGATTTTTCACTTTTTAGTGGCACTCCACACCTAACAACACCACTGCAAAATCGCAGAAAAGCAAAATACGCAATTTCGATTACTTGGATAACATAAAACCATCATCCAAGTAAACGAATTCCAGCTATTTCGATTTAAAATCCAAACTTCGTAACCGATTTTGATAAAATTTAAATGAGACCAATCTGCAAATATATTCTTTCAGATAAAACAAGATTTTTCAAATCGGTTCATAATTGACGGAATTATGAGGTCACAAACAAAAAAAACATACAACCGAGTTGAGAACCTCCTCCTTTTTGGGAAGCCGGTTAAAAATTCATAGTGGGGTATCATATAAAAGAGCGCTATTTGAACATTCTCAAACATATTATTCTCTTTTATACGAAATTATATACTTTCTGATTGCAGCATGGACCCATAGAAACGTCATTTAAAAATCCAGTTCACTAGTTTAGTTTTTAAACCAATAATCTGGAATAAATAATTTATGTTTTCAGTGATGGTTACGAATAACGAAAAATGATAAAGAACTAAAAACACAAAAAAAATAAACAGATAAAAAAAAAAATACAATCGACTTCCAAACAAAGGACAGGTCAAAGTATAAAATAACTTTAATTTCGGAATTCGGTGTCACAAACCGGAGAAATAAAACACGGCAAACGCTTGTGAGCTCTGTAAAAATGTGGCTAAGCGGGGTTAGACTAGAAGAGTACAGGGGAAAAACAAGGAATATCACATATAAAAAATTTGACTTTTATTTCATTAATGACTTAAAATATTAAAGCTTCTTTGTATCTAAAGATAATCTTAGTAGTGTAAACTTGAGCTCCTATAAGTAATATCTAAGATTACATACGTAAAAGAAAGTCCATCCACTTTGAAAAATTAAAATGTAAATTACACAAAAACTGGTTTTTGTGAAATCCCCTGTTTTGCCCCTGTACCCTTCTCTAGACTACTGAGATAGTGACTTAAGTTCGATCAAGAAGTATAAAGAAAGAACCCCAGCTCATCAATAATATTATGCCCTGTTAGTTGAAAATATTGCTCGAGTTAGTGAAACAGTCTACCCACAGCCTTAATCGTCGATGAATGTCTAGATAAAACAGTTTTGCAACTAGTTGTCGAAATATTTTCTCATACACACATACACCTATTACCATTACGACGCGACGTTCTTTCATTTCGTATTCTTATTAATTGCTGTTTGACATTATGAATGCACTCGTCATAACTTACAAAAACTCTTTGAAGCGTAAATGGCACAAATAACATAAAGAAATCAATTAAATATGATGTTATTTTGCAAACTATAACTGAGACGTTACAATGTGTGTGAAACAGTTGCGAAAGTTGTTTTTTTTTACTTCTTTGGCAACTGCAGGTCTAAAAAGTCCATATTAGTAGAATTATATTAGAATCTTAAAACAATCTGTCAAAAAACATTGGAAAAAAATTGAATGGACCCGTCACCAACAGTGTAAGGGCCATGTCTGAAAAAAATTATGTAATCATGAACAACAAATTACTGAAAGAAATTATCAAAGAATGAATGTATGAATGTAGCTAACAATATTTTTTTTCTTATCTCATTTTTTTTGTATTAGACGGCTACTTATCATTTTTTTTTTAGCTTATGCTGTCCTACTGCTGGGCAAAGGCCTCCTCCCCTATATTTTTCCAGCTAACTTTGTCCGATGTCTTCTCTTGCGTATCCGTCTAGAATGAGTCCAAATCGTCACGCCAGCGTTTTTTAGGCCTGCCTCGGTTGCAAGGTCAAACTCTCATATTCACTGCTGGCAGCCGACACAAACCGTTAAGTGTCTTGCTCTCTAGGGAACTGCCCATTATCATCATCATTTCAGAAAAATATATTAGCGAGTTACAATTTGGCGCCAAAAAATCCGCCATATTGCTTTTTTTTAAACCTATCTAGAGACACTTGGGTATTCGAAATGAATCTAACGACACCTCAATAGTCGAAATCCATCCAACCGTTTGGGAGGTAGGTACGAGGTAATAAAGAAAACAAACAAAAATACGTACAAGATACGCGCGAAAAATATAACCTTTCCTAGGCACTCGGGTAAAAAGTGACTGTTAACTTTTGGAAAAATACGTAGATTTAGACCAGTGTCAATTTTACTAATTTTAAGCAATTGCAGCGTGCGCATTTGAATGTCTATTGCAATCTTTCAAAAATGTATGGATATTCAAGCTTTTTTGTCAAATTGCGAAATGAGCTATTAATGCGAAAAAAATAGGCCTCAGCACAAAACAGAGTTAATATCTTTTAACTGACGTTGTTTAATAACTAATATTTCATAGATACATAATGGCTTCTGATCAAAAATAATCGGAAATATCACAGGTATGTATGGCAGCCCATAGCCTTTAGGTAGGTATTTATAACACAGGAATGCCACAGGTTAGGTACTCTATAAGTACGCATGCATACAAGTAACCTTTTCACTCATGACGCTTTATAATAACTACCGGTAACTTACAACGGGAGGGAAAACCACTTTTGCGGAATTTGTTCGAAAGAGTCACCGCGACCCTGGAACGCAATGGGCATTACGACGAACACGGATGGATTTTAGTCAGTAGGATTCTGACACTCCTTTCCACTCAGCTTAAAGCGAAAAATTCGTTTGATGAGTTCTCATCCTTAAAAAAAGAGGAAATCACTGCTTAACCAGAAACACAATAAAAGTATTTCCATAACTTTTCCCGCCATTGCGTAGCTTTCGTCGTTTAAAGTAAATTAAAGAGATCTCAAGTTTTGTGATAACCTACCTACCAAGGTTATTCTTAAAGCTGTCACAAACAATCTGCAAAAAAATCTGAGCCTTGCATCTCTAAAGTTGCAACCTCTTAAACCTTGACCATTCAAAGTTCAAACAATCAAGTTTATTTTGTTGTTGCCGGAATCTATTCAGTTTTAAAATTGATATTAATTGAATCTTTCATAAGTCATCACCATAGATATAATTATATATTTCTGTGGTCATCACTGACGGCTGATTTAAAGTACTGTGACGCTCAAGTGTGTCCTTGGCTTGGGATGCTCTTGTGTGTTCCGGGTTTATATTGAGTCGCATTGGCCATTCGTAAAACTTTGGAACGGTGAATTAAAAATCTGAAGGATAAAGAATTTGATTGTTTTTATAGGAGATCATGTATTGATGTGAATTCGGGCGGAGCTCGCCAATATAATCAATCACTTATTGAATTTCCAAGTCTCTTTAATTTCCCGTACATTTTGAGTTACCCCACCTCTGTACTGTTAACACTGTACGAGCTGCTTTACTTGACAGCTGTACAAGAAAGGTTGTAGTTTGACTCCTCCGCTGCCTTGCTGCCATGGTCCTCGCAAGCAGCTGCTGTCCAAGAGATTGAACTGAGAACAGCAAAATATAATGAGTAAAGAACCGGCCAAGTGCGAGTCAGAGTGCCAATTTGACTTATTTTCACATTAGCATCGCATTCGCAAACTGTTAAAAATGTATGAAAATTAAGGCGGGGTTGCAGTACTTTTTAAGATTTTTTAACGTCTGAAAATCTAATTTATTATGAAATTTTTTGATATATAAAAATCATTACATGAAAATTGAACATACCTTCAAGTAAATCGTAAAGATAGAAGCGCGATTAAGAATGATTGGCTCTATACTTTTTTTATCAAACATGACACTAAATTACAATTTTAAACGTGTACTGCTAAGAGATTTCATCACGAATATATATCAAAAATATATCAATAGATAGAGCTTTTTATTTCAAAGTAAATGTTGAAACCATATTGTATAATTTATTTATCAGTTTTCGCCAAGAAGAAAACACAATCAAAATTTAGGCATTATTTCGCTCGCCGGATAGTCGCTGTTGTTCGTTTCAAAACACAGTACTGCAACCTCGCCTTAAGGCGTTTTTGACAGTTAGCGATTGACATGCGAATGCGAAAGTTGTTTAAAAATTAGTGGAATTGGTGCTCAGGGGGCTAATTATTCACGTAATTTTATGACGCGCCGATTAAATAGTGCAGTTGCAGTTAAGTCTCCAAAGCCAAACTCTACCAAAGTTACTGACGGTGGAGAAAAAAAATATTACTCTCTAAATAATCGAATAGAATCGATTAAATTTCAATGAATATGACGTCGTTATAATATTAATACTTAAACTAATTATAAGCTGTAATTATGGGACGTCAAACAAATAGTAGAGTACCGATCATGTTGCGTTCCGAAGCACGCACTAAAGACGCGCAACAGTATTTTTTTTATATATTTTTTTATTTGAGATTGGTTTGCTCTTGACTTTAGTCTTGGTCAGAGATGACAGGAGACAAAGTTTACGATGGAGCGAGCTTACTCAGAAGGAGCCTGTTTACTCTAAATTTGAAGAGATTAAGGATTTACTTTGTAAGATTTAACTTTGATAACTTCGTTAGAAGAATGCCGTTATTGTGCTCGCGTGACGCGAACTTGACGCGAGCGTGTCTGTCAAAATGCGTTGTTTTGATCAAAACTAAACTTCAACTGCACTGCAACAGCACTTATTTAGTTACGTGCATTAGCCTACAGATCTCACACGAAGGGTTATTGCGTAAACCACAAACCGAAAAATAACACGTTTCTTGTATGGCAGCCCTTGAATTTTTAATTTAATTTAACTTTTAACATATTTTGTTGTCATAGCGGCACCAGATTGACACTGTGTGAAAATTTCACCAGTCTACCAATTACGATTTTTGAGATACATACAGACAAACGGGCGGACGGACGAACAGCGTAGGCTTAGTAATAAGGTTCCCTTGGTAACCCATCGGGTACGGAACCCCAAAAAAGAACCGCTCATCATTATCACCGTTTGTCTAAATTACATAAGTTTAACAGGAAAAACCAAGGACTTTTTTTTGGGTTCCGTAGCCAAATGGCAAAAACGGAACCCTTATAAATTAGTCATGTCTGTCTGTCTGTCTGTCTGTCCGTCTGTCTGTCTGTCCGTCCTTATGTCACAGCCACTTAACTATGCTGTTGAAACTTGGTAAGTAGATGTATTCTGTGAACCGCATTAAGATTTTAGAAAAAAAAAAAACTATAAATTTTGGGGGTCCCCATACTTAGAACTGTCTTCGAAAATGATGTTGAGGTTTCGAATATCATTTTTTCTAAACTGAATAGTTTGCGCGAGAGACACTTCCAAAGTAGTAAAATGTGTGTCCTAAAATAAGAGAATGAAAAAACTGAAAAAAATATTGATGTATACTCGTATTACCTTGTAAACTACCAGCGAAAATTGGTTTGAGCGAGATCTGGTCTATATACGTCATAATTGTAAATTGCAACTTTTGCTTATGATATACCTATAGGTTTGTACGGAAACCTCGGTGCGCGAGCCCGACTCGCACTTGGCCGGTTTTTTATTTTTATTTTTTTACCCATCGGGTACAGAACTCCAAACCATTGCCCCCTTTCTTTTCGCAATCGGCTAAGAAATTAGTGCAGTCGCTAGAACATCAAGCTACAACAATCTGTCAAATTTCTGTATTAGATTTTCAACTTTATATCTAAAGTTATTAAGTTTCATTTTGATTGGCAAAATTTGACAGTTTCGGGTACTATATGGCGTCTGTACATGACTGGGGTGCAAGAAAGACTGTCCAGGATAGATCCGTAACTCGCATGAAGCGGTCACAAGATATACTATTTCAGCTACTTACCAGTGTGATACTAGTACTTACTGTGTTACCAAGCCTTTAACCGTTTAGACCAGGGATGGCGAACCTTTGGCACGAGTGCCGGTGATGGCACGCCGCAAAATAATTCGGACACGCCAATGTAAAATATTTAAATTAGCATCCAGGTAAAATTAACCGAAAATATCACAATAACTTTTCCTTATTTTGAACTACGATATTGATCAGTATGAATTTCGGGTTCCCAACACAGAGTTACATTAATAGCAACTAGTTTGTTGTTTGTGTCCATTAAATTACCAAGTCAAGATTCTTTGGTGTGTTCACATTATCATGTCTTATATCTTAATAGTAATGTATTCCGAATATGTGTATCCGTGGCATCGAGTCACGATCGAGTTCAGGCTCTGTCATAATACCTACCAGCGCTGTGATATTTATTTATTTAAATATCGCAGTATACACTAATACCTTTTTGGCCTCGCACAGATTTAGCATTAGTATTTCAGGATGTAGCTTAATGTGTCAAATTATTTTTGTAGCAGTAAGTTTTACTTATTTTACTTTTATGTGTATTGTTTAAGTTTAAGCATTTTTCTTCTTCTTCCTTTCTATTATTATTTTTTGGAGAAATGGCACGGTTGTCAATAAAGGTTCGCCATCCCTGGTTTAGGCTAACAAACCACTATAATAGGTAGTGTTAAAATTTTAAATAAATCAGTGGGCAAAGTCCAACTACATTATTATGAAGTTTTGATGATTCAAATATGGACATCGAAGGCTGTCGAACGCATCATCTGATCTTTGGTTTGCGTAAGTTGTGATAGAATGGTATTTTTATATACATTTTTGACCAAAGGTCAGCGGATTTAGTGAGAGGAAATTTTGAAAACTGACATTCTTAGACGAATATTCATTCGTATCTTATTTTGTTTTTGGTGATTGCGTCACATTTCCAAAAATAACCTTTTACGCCTTTTTTAGTTAGCTTGGACCGTTAGTTTTTATGATTCAGTTGGTTGTAGAAAATAATTGATGTTTATTTTTTATATTTATTAAGAACGAATCGATCTATGGTTTTAGATAAAAATCTAAAAACAATCTTTATATTTTTTCCATGATTTAAAAGTCATCTATAATGATGACAAGTAATCTTGCCCATTTGCTTATGTTCGGAGGGTTCTGTATCCGGAGATTTTCCAACGGAACCCTTTTTTATATGGATGGTTAAATCAACACATGACTTCTCCCGCTTTGAGCGGAGCAAAAGGGAGTATTAGATTCTTAGTGACCATCCGTGTTCCTCCGAATGCCCTATGCATTCCAGGGCCGCGGTGACTCTTTCGAACAAATTCCGCGACCCTGGCAGGATCTAGCAATCCTTGCAGGACCCCGTTACTAAACCTACGCTGTCCGTCCATCTGTTTGTCAGCGGGATGTATCTTAGAACTACGATTGGTTAAATGTTGAAAGTTTCACAGCGTGTTTTTCTGATGTCGCTATAACAAAAAACCAAGAAACGTGTAGGTAAGTAGGTATTTTTGTTTTATTGTTTATACGAACCCATTGTGTGCAAGTCCGACTCGCTCTTGACCGGTCTTGTCTGTTTATATCTTTGATCGAAGGTTTTGGAGCACATAAGTAGACAGTTGTTTAAACTTCTGAACTGTTATAGATCCATTTTTGGTGAGACAATTCCAGCTATGGTATGGGCCAATGAACGGTCAACTCAAACGGTCATTCGAAATTTACGGCGTCGGTCCAATTTTATTTATACATTTATTTATTTATTTATTTATTTAGGTCAGCCTACAATTGTTTACAATTGTTGTGTTGTTTGTTGTGTGTTTGTTTGTTTGTTTATTTATTAGGATCATCAACATTGCATGCACATTAAATTAAACAAGCATTTTTTTTATTTTTTTATTTCACTTTATAGCTGGGCAAAACTCTGCCGTTTTTCTTCCACTTGTAGATTCCCCGTTTTCTCGCGTGTCCTAGTACAGCACTAATTCTGTGCGGCACTTTGTCATATCCAGGTTATCACGCCACAGTTTCTGGGCCAGTGTAGATGATTTCATACAAGCAGAGCATATGTAACTAAGATAATTAATCTGCGTAGAGTTTTTCTTAACAGAGGTAGTTAAGAAAAACTCTACGCAGATTAATTATCTTCTGCCAATTATCTTAACCTAACCTTTTTTTTTTTTTTTTTTTTTTTTTGTTTCGGCTGGGAAAAAATGCATTACGCATACCCTCTCACTCGGGGGAGTGGGAGGGGTATGTGGGACTCCCCGGGCAAGCCCGGTATACCCACTAAAACAACCCAGCAACGAAATTCCCGCAACGTCATAGTGGGGTGGACTGGGAGATCGGCGTAGCCTTTACGTCCAGTCCACCTCCGACGACCGCCCGCCTTAGCGGGCCCTTCACGCCCCCCCCGTTGGGGGAGGGCCGGGAACCTCCGACGATGGTGGTGACGTGTGCAATGCGGACGGAGGCGCCCCCGCGCCTGTCGCCCGCCCATCACCACCGCGAGGTGGGAGAAGAAGACGTCTTCTCCGACCTCGCCTTCGTCTGCGGAGCGGCGCAGCGAGAGGATCGTCCTCCCGCGCGCGCTCCGCCGCCTCCTTCTGCGAGATGACATCCTCGCAAAAGGAGGCGACCGCGGCCCAGGACTCCTCACTCCCCAGCATGCATCTGACCACGCTGGGAAGGGAGAGGTCCCGTCCGATCTCCGCAGTGATCTTAACCTAACCTAACCTAACCCTAATCTCTTCAAAGTTAGATTGAACAGGCTCCTTCTAGGTAAGCTCGCTCCGTCTTAGACTTTGTCTCTGTCTTCTCTGACCAATACATATTGGGGTCGGCTTCCGGTCAAAATTCAGCTTGATACCAGTATTTTACATGAGTTAGCTACCTACCAGACCTTCATATCCCATTAATTGGGTAACACGGTAGTTTTTGGCAAGACGAATCAAAATTAACGTGCTTACTGAGGCACGGAAGAAACTCGGTACGTGAAGATGGTCATCCACTCACACCAACAGTGTTGGCATGCGTTGCTTAACCTTGAAGATTGACATGATCTATTATTCTTTAGCCACGAGCTCCCGCCATGATTATGTTTTAACACAAGAATACCGAATAATTTTGAAATCTTATTACTACACTAGCTTCTGCCAGCGGCTTCGCTCGCGTGATCCCTAGGGAACATGTACCCGGGATTAAAAGTAGCTGATGTGCTATTCCAGACTATAATCTATCTTTGTTCTAAATTTCATTAAGATCCGTTAAGCCGTTCTGGCGTGATTGAGTAACAAACAACCAAACTTTCACATTTTCATTTTTTTTTTTTCATTTTTTCTATTGATTGTAGCGTGTTGAAAAGTTTACTATAACCTGCTCAGGAGTATGAATAATAATTGTACCAAGTTTTGTTAAAATCCGTCGAGTAGTTTTTGTTTCTATAACGGTTATACAGACAGACAGACAGACAGACAGACAAAAATTGTACTGATTGCATTTTTGGCATCAGTATCGATCCCTAATCACCCCCTGATAGTTATTTTGGAAATATATTTCATGTACAGAATTGACCTCTCTACAGATTTATTATAAGTATAGATAGATAGATAATAATATTATTCATGACATTTCTACATCTAAAATGTATCCAATTAAATTCCAGAAGACTTCGTGGCAGACCAACGTGAAAATAGTTGGACGAATTAGATTCCAACCAAAAAAAACAAGCTGAACAAAACGAAAAAATAAAACAGTTCAATTCTCCATATTACACCCACCACTATTCTCTGCATCACCCAAAGGTTGACTGGTAGAGAATGCCTATGGCATTAAGTCCGCCCCTGTACTTTCTATGTGCTGAAAGTTTAAGTAAAAAAATAAATTATTTTGACAAAGAGGTAGGCCTTTGACCAGCATTTTGGAATAGTAGGCAAGATAGATGTTGCGGAATTTATTGGAAAGAGTTACCACGCATTAGGAAGAAAATGGGTGGTATTTAGACAGTAGGAGACTGACACTTCCTCCGCTCCGCCCAGAACGGACAAAATCATTTGATGAGTTTCCATACTTTATTATAAAAAACTTTATTATAAAGATAGCAATATAGGTAATAATCCTGTATCATGTTATGAAAAATAATGCTATTTTATTTTAGGTCCGTGTACTTCCCAAGAACTTGTTTTCAATATAAAGCAAATATACATAATCCATAGGGTACTTAGAACACATGGGTTTATTGTTTGCATATACCTAATATAGCTTCTGTTTGTTTATCACGACACGAGTTAATATTATAGAGCAAAGTTATATTTTAAATAGAAAAAACTTTTTACAAAAAAATACAACCGACTTCCAAAAAAAAACACTGCAAAGTAAAAAATAACTTTAATTTCGGAAGTGGTGCCCCACACCTAACAACACCACTGCAAAATCGCAGAAAAGCAAAATACGCAATTTCGATTATCAAAGAGTCATCTAAATAGTCAAATTCCAGGTATTTCGATTTAAAATCCAAAGTTCGTAACCGATTTTGATATGATTTAAATGGGACCAATCTGCAAGTATATCCTTTCAGATAAAACAAGAATTTTTCAAATCGGTTCATAATTCTCGGAGTTATGAGGTAACAAACATAAAAAAAAAAAAAAAAAACATACAACCGAATTGATAACCTCCTCCTTTTTGGGAAGTCGGTTAAAAATATAGAAGCACTCAACGTCCTCTAAATCAGGTAAGGTAATCGGAAATTGTATCACAAAGCAAAATCTTCGGGAGCTCAAATTATGATGTTTTTTTTTTTTAATATACATATTATCTTACAGAAGCCATTCAAATTCCTGTTTTTTTTAACATACCTATAAGAATAAAAATATTTCTTATAACGGAATATCATTTACTACGTGGCCGAGTGACCGGGTGGTCGTAAGTTCGATTCCCACGGGAAGCAAACTTTGTTAAGTTGTTTTCCAGTTTTGCCAGGACATTGCTGGCTTGAATCACATAATTGTCTGACAAAAAGATGATTCCGTGCTTCGGAAGGCACGTATAAGCCGGTGGTTCTGTCCGCCAAATGGCGGTCGTTAAACCACGTCAGAGGCCCTTGAGGTGGTTTGGAAACTCTAACACTAGGGTGTGTGAAGTTTTTAGGCCTTACTAACCACACGATAATAAGAAGAGTCATTTAATAGCACGCGGCCAGTGTTCTGGACACTTTCCATGATGACAGCGACGTGGACACTTTTTCTGCTCTATGAGTTTTTCCTCACCCATTTTTATTCCGCTTGTTCATTTTCTACATATTTTCTACAAGCAAATAATTCATTTATTTCTTACATCATTTCGAAGAATTGCTCATAATCATAATTAAAAGCACCGATGAAATAAATACCATTTCACTACTTTTTTATGGATGGGAAATCATCAAATGACTTCTTCCAATTTGGGAGAAGCGAAAAGGTGAGTCAGACTCTTACTGACTAAAACCCATCCTTGTTCCTCTTAGGTAGCGCCCTTTTCGTTCCAGGGCCGCAGTGACTCTTTCGAACAAAGTCCGCAATCTTGGCAAGTACTGGTCCTAGAAGGCCCCGTCTACTATGCTTACTTCTTTTTGAACCATTTCACTCCTACATAATTATGCGTTACAGCCTAGAAATCTTGTTTATGAATGCATCCTATTACCCAAGCCAGGATAGTATATAAGACGTCCGGATTCCGTCTAATTGATTCGGAAATCAAAGGGAACTATGATCGATCGATCGATCGATCATCGACCAACAGCCGTGACACGTGGCATTTAAAACCGATGCGCTCACGAAGTATCTTACATAAGCACCACCATATCCAATGTCAAGTGTAAGTTGCCACATAAGTAAGTATATGTTTATGTCGTGGCCATTTTGTAGAATCAGCCATTTCATGATATGGCTGAGGTTGGGTTAGGTTAGCTTGTAGCCCCTGGTGCAAGTGCGAGGTTCTAGACAGTAAAAGACTGGCAGATCCCTCAGTCTGCCTCATGGCAGAGAACATCCATAAACATTTCTATCACGATATTAATAAAAACTAGGTTTATTGTAACGATCAGCATCCTGTCACGAATAGGTTAGTTTCGAATCAAAAACAAAATACATTTATTGAGACTTGGCTGAAAATCCGCACTTTCAAATGTCAAAAATTTACATGAAGACAGCCTCCCATATAGCCCGCCCTTCTCCACTTCCTAGCGTTTAAGCTGGGAAGTCGAAGTGGTGCAATAAAATCCCTTGAAACATATCTTTCTGTATACTTAACAGCATATCTGTTAAGAGCGTGTATTCCGTCCACTAGCGCCGCCAATCGTTTTTTTTTATTTGTGGTAAATTTAAGACACGTAGATAAAAAACCGCTCGTAGTGCACTAAAGAAATGTATTTATTATGTTTTGAGAGTTATGTTTTGTACTTTAGAACATAAATAGTTGCCAAAGTCGATATTTTTGCTAAAAGTGGCCACTTTTAGCAATAATTGCCGTTTTGGCTATTTAGCCATGAGTTATGTATTAAAAATAGCTGTCAAAAAATAATAGATACATTTCTTCAGTGCACTACGAGCGGTTTTTTATCTACGTGTCTTAAATTTACCACAATTAATAAAAAACGATTGGCGGCGCTAGTGGACGGAATACACGCTCTTAAGTATACAGAAAGTATAATATGGGAATAACTTAAATTTATACAATGGAATAACAGGAGCTAGTAAAATGAGCGAACTAAGCTCCGGGTCATCCCATTCATATAAAGTTCATTAAAACCTTACAGACAAATCTCGTCCTCCCAGGTCCGTCGTCAAAGTTAGGTTTAACTACATGCCACTAATACATTTACGTTTCAAGAAGTCGTCAACCATTGTTTTTTATATAATTATTTGAGATGGGTTTGCACTTGACTCTAGTCTACGTCAGAGGTGACTGACAAAGTCTACGATGAAACGAGCTTACCCAGAAGTAGCCTGTTCACTCCAACTTTATAAAATAACCATTTCATGAATTGGCCAATTTTACGATAAGGCTGCGACATATACAACGCCATGTCTTGCAACTGTTAGATCCGCCAAATCAGAAGTTGATAAACACCATAGCGTAGGTAGGTAGCTATGTTTTCTTGAAGGCTTTTGCCCCGTGAAGTTGACAAATCACTGGTCAGAATTTGAATAATTAGTTCCGACTTCCGAATTAGCTTAAATGCCCAATTAACAAAATTTAAATAACAACCATAATAAATGATTTTATTCTGCAAGTAGGTTGTAAATAACACTTTTACACGTCATTCTTTTTTGGTCATATTATTCTAGATGAGGCCGATGTTTCCCCTTTTACCCTGAGAAAAAACACCGAAACAAAGTCATAGTATCTTTTAAAGTCCAGACAAACGTGAATAATATAAATATGAAAACCATGTAGGTTCACGTCTGTGGTGGCTTTTTGAGAAGAATACCACGCAGGTTTGAGTGGACCTGTCCAAAAAGTGCAAGCATTTGTCAATTATCATGCAGCTCAGCTCAGATTTTTGAGGATCACAATGTTCCGACGAACAATATCAAAGTAAGGACATTTAGGTAGGCCACAAAATGTACTCTAACCGCCAGACAGTCATAAAAATTAATCTTAAAAAATAACGACCTACGTAGTCCTCACACTTACAATACTTCATTTAAGCACCATGTGAATTAGTGTCTGAAATGATCTTCAGAAGGACGAACCAGGCAGTTTTGAGTGAACCTGTCCAGTCAGAGCAAGCATTTGTCAGTAGTCGTGTAGCTCAACTCTGATCTACTTAGGAGCTCAACTATAACGTTTGAATACCCGTGGGCTATTCAGACAGGTAAATATAGTTACAACTATGTTAAGCCTGTTTTGCTTCCTTCGGTTCCAGATGCAGTAGATGGCGATTGCCATCAGCAAAGCGCATTTGAAACTACGGGCGGTCGAAAAAACTCGACTTGGAAAAACAAATAAGACTTAGACCTAACTGGCAATCAACCAGGTCTCTGAAAAAAACAGTACACAGTATCAAACTGTACATAGTTATCAAAAGTAAAAATAAAATCGATAATCCATTAAATGGACTGCTATTTTCAGATTGTAAAACAGACCGATTACCGTTAACTGGGTAAAATGGTTCGATTGTCCAGTATATTTTTAGGGCTTTATGCCTCAAAAGGAAAAAATGGAACCCTTATGGGATCACTTTTATCTCGGAAACGCGTGGAGGTATTGAGTTGAAATCAAAACCATTTATGAGAGATTGAGATCTACAGTTCTTTGAAGCTGTGAAAAAATAGTCTAAGTTAACGAAAAAAAAAAAAGATACGCTCATTTATGCCGCAAACATCCTATATTTCGATACTCTCAACGAAATAATTCATAGGGTATTTTCCGTTGAGTTAGAACTATGAAATATGCCACGTAATATCGCCTAACTAAAATAAGGAAAAATCTGAAAACTATATATTTTTTTGGAAATAACAAAAAAAAATAGTCTTTATTTATAGTAATACTAGCTGTTGCCCGCGACTTCGTACGCACAAATCTCATTTTTTCCCGTTTCCGTAATTATTTTGGGAAATCTACTCCTAGTACTTCCCTACGGAGTGTAGGGAAGCTCCATGCCAAATTTCAGCTTTCTATGACGTTGACGCTGTGCGTTGTCTGTCAGTCATTCAATAACGGAAGAATTTTATATATTCGGATGTACCCACAACTTTGTAGGGAACTCTCGGTGGGCGAGTCCGACTCGCTCTAGTCCGGTTTTTTTTTTTATCGACAAGCCTACTATAATAAAGCTCACGGTGGGAGTCGGCATTATAAAATTATCTTATCGACGACCATGAGAGTTGCAACACTGGTCGGTCGCCCAAACGATGCGGTTTGAACAGGCGATCATAATTTAATGTACTAGAACGGATACTTACGGATAGAACACTCTTTGTGAAGTTAATAAATCTACTGTACTTAATCCTTCAATACCATGCTCAAACATAAAAGCTTTTTAATCATAATGAAGCCCGACGAGTCCTGAAGAAACGATTCAACTGCTTGGATCCCGCATCGAAATTAATCAGAAGAGTACAGCAGAGGAGTAGGAAAAAGTAAATATAATTTCCACTTCCCTCCTTATCAAGCAGGAGACAGATTTGAGTTAGGCTAATAGGCACCAAGGGACCATAATTATACAACTGGGTTAAGCCCAGTTTCCAAGCACCATGGATTATATATCAATACTGATATTAGTGGGTCCTAAATTGTGAGCTACTTTTGATTCTAATACTTTTGTAATAATAGGTATGGCAATAACGCCTGAACGCACGGCAATTGGTTTCTACAAGGTCCGTATAGTAAACTATTTCAGATGTAACTGAATACTATCTAACATAATATTACGTTCAGTCTGCCAAAGAATACACTCCCAGACGTGATGTGCGGATTGTTCGTATTCAAGGTCCGCTGTAGCACATTGATATAAAGGTGAAGCCACAAGCCTAAAGGAAAATAATTTGATGAAATGATGAGACAGACGATTCAAAGATGAAAGACCAAACACAAATAAATCAAATAAACCGAGCCAGTTGAGAAATGACCAGTCCCATTGATGGCGCCCATTCGCGAACATGACGCATGCGCTAACACTATTCAGCTCAATCATTTGATTATGAAGGGAAATAAATGTCCACATATTATACCATTAGCGAGAATTAATTGTGAGTAAATATTTTTTTAAATATTATAATATTGTACAGGGTACCTGACATTTTAATTATGAGCCTTTGTCATGCTGATTTTAAGGTAGGCTGGATGATAAATAATTTAAGCATTAAGTTTTCTTAGGTCAATCATTGTTAAAATTACACAATGTTTGCATATAATATCGAATTTCTTCAATAAATTAAAGGAGTTCAAAATTAACATTTTGAAAAGCTTACTTATAGTATACGGATATCTACACTAATATTATAAAGCAAAAGAGTTTGTTTGTTTGGTTGAACGCGCTAATCTCAGGAACTACTGGTCCGATTTGAAAAATTCTTTCAGCGTTAGATAGCCTATTTATCGAGAAAGGTTATAGGCATATATATATACATATCATCACGCTAAGACAAATAGGAGCGGAGCAGTAATGGAAAATGTGACGCAGACGAAGTTGCGCGGGTCAGCTAGTATTAGAATAAAGGCAGATAAAACTGCATGCAATTCGAAATACAAAAAAAAAACTACTAAAGGCACACCGGGCTGAAATGAAGACATTTTTCCACCGATCAGCGAACACAGCCACTTAGATCCCGCGGTGAGATTCGGCAGCACCGCCAGAAATCCAACTGTTGCATTCTGGCGGCCTACTATGACATCCTGGTAGTTTACGGACCTTGTAGAAACCAGAACACCGTGCATTCAGGCGATTTTGCCAGACCTATTACTGAAACCAAAAGTATCTCACAATTTAGGACCCATTAGTTACACGGATGGGTGGTCAATAAGAGTCTGACTCTCCCTTCTGCTTCACCCAGGGTGGAAAGATTCATTACGTTCAGTCTGCCAAAGAATACACTCCCATAAGACGTGATGTGCGGATTGTTCGTATTCAAAGTCCGCTGTAGCACATTGATTTAAATCAATAAAGGTGAAGCCACAAGCCTAAAGGAAAATAATTTGATGAAATGATGAGACAGACGATTCAAAGACCAAAGACAAATAAATCAAATAAACCGAGCCAGACCAAGAAATGACCAGTCCCATTGATGGCACCCATTCGCGAACATGACACATGCGCTAACACCATTCAGCTCAATCATTTGATTATGAAGGGAAATGTCCACATAATTATTATACCATCAGCGAAAATTGTGAATAAATATTTTTTTAAATATTATGATATTGTACCAAGGTACCTGACATTTTAATTATGAGCCTTTGTCATGCTGATTTTAAGGTAGGCTGGATGATAATAATTTAAGCATTAAGTTTTCTTAGGTCAATCATTGTTAAAATTACACAATGGTAGACAATAATAATTTATTTGCATATAATATCGAATTTCTTCAATAAATTAAAGGAGTTCAAAATTACCATTTTGAAAAGCTTACTAACAGTATACGGATATATAAGAATAAAGGCAGATAAAACTGCATGCAATTCGAAATACAAAAAAAAAATAACTAAGGGCACACATACACTGGGCTGAAATGAAGAGATTTTTTTCCACCGATCAGCGAACACTAGCCGCTTAAATCCCGCGGTGAGATTCGGCAGCACTGCCAGAAAGCCAACTGTTGCATTCTGGCGGCTTACTAAGATATCCTGGTAGTTTACGGACCTTTTTAGAAACCAGAACACCGTGCATTAAGGCGATTTTGCCAGACCTATTACTGGAACCAAAAGTATCTCACATTTTAGGACCCATTAGTTACACTCTCCCTTCTGCTTCACCCAGGGCGGAAGGAGTCATTTGGTGATCTCCGATTCTTATAAAAAAGTGCCCATTAGTTAATATTCTTCTTGTGTTCTCATAATTGTAAGTCATCTTTAATGTAATGTGCCGCTTGTATATATAAACGATAAACGATATAAAAGAAACGAAACGAAACGAGTTGGGTAAAGGGCCTGATACAGAAGGCAGTACTCCTCGACACGGCTCGTATTGTGAGGAGGTTCCTTTCTATGGAGCCCTAACCACTGGTAGCTTGGACCCTGCTCCCGACACCGCCGAATTACGACTTTTCATATTTTTAAATGCTTTTTTTTACTTTTGTTTTTAAGAAAAGTTTAAAAATATAAATTAGTAGGTAAGTAACAATGAATAAAGAGAATAATGATCCTTATATGATTTTATTAGCTTTTGCCAGCGGCTTCGCTGGTGTGATCCCTGGGAAACATACTCACGATAATAATATAGCCTATATAATGTGTTATTCCAGGCTATAATCTACCTTTGTGCAAAAATTCATGAAGATCCCTGCAGGCGTTCTGGCGTGAAAGAGTAACAAACATCCATCCTTACAAACGTCATTTGAAATTAGGATTATAATATTAGTTGGATCAAAGTGGACTTTTTAGACCCACTGGTCTTTCGTCTGTTGATTAAGAAGAGTAACCATATTTTTGATTTATCATTATGCAGCGCATAACACCTATGCTCACATTTGGGGGCCGAGTCACCCGCGTCCGTAGGAGAATACCCTTCAGCGAATCCCTACACGTGGTCCCCGGGTGGTGCTAAACAGGTGACACTAACCGCCTCCGTAGTCTAGTGGTTATACCACCTGATTCAGACCCAGAGGTCCCGGGTTCGATTTCCAGCGGAGGCAAATTTTTTGCTCGGTTTGGTTGGTGGTAGGACTTGTTCTAAGTCCGCCTGGCAAGCTACCACCATCATGTCTAAGTCTGTCGCCATAACAACTATGTTAACAGCATTGTTGTGTTCCGGCAGTTAGAGGTATGATAGCCAGTTCCTCTGTGTAAGAGGATTCCGGGTGAAACTCGCTTCCATCTTCGGCCTAATCATCACTTTCCATCAGGTGAGATTTGGGCCAAGAGTTTCCCCGTTCTGTATATAAAAAAAAAATAATTTAGACTCTAATAATTATTAACTGATAGCATTTAATTTTGTAAAACTTAAATGAAATTATTTATAATGTGGATAAGTGACTGAATTAAAGTATTAACGTAAAAGTATTAACGTAATATGCAACTGGGCTTAACCCAGTTGTATATGTCCCTTGGTGCCTATTGGCCTAGCTCTAATCTGTCTCTTGCTTGATATGGAGGGAAGTGGAAAATTTATTTATTTTTTCCTACTCCTCCGCTGTACTCTTCTGATTAATTTCGTTGCGAGATCCAGGACAGTTGAATCGTTTCTCCGGGACTCATCGGGTTTCATTAGCTCGGCGTTTTTCTGGTGGTCGTCACTGTTGATTCTGGCTTTCAAAAGTTGCAGTGGTTGGGAATGTGTGGCGGGCTTGTCCCACCCAAAAAAAGACATCTTAGGATGTAGTAAATGCCATGTCAGGAAATCCCTTTCGATGCCACGGAATCAATTTATTGTAGCAGTATCAATACCGCCACAAGAAAAACCAACAAAATCAAAACTACATAGCAACAAAAATAATCGCAAAGCCATATCTTGCATAATCCTGCATCGCGCAAGCAGAGTTTACCGTGCGATTTGAACATATACATCAGCCTGTAAATTAACTACAGGGCAGTAGCCCGCCAGGCACAACCACAGCCTGGTCGGAAGATCCTTTTCAATGGAGATTTGCGAGACTTCACTCTCTGTACCGTCTATCTCTAAATTAAAACATTGGAATTTATGTTGTACTAGAGGCCGCCCGCGACTTCGTACGCGTATAAATTCTCGTTATTCCCGTGTAAATCCCGTACCCTCGGGAACTCCGGGATAAAAGGTAGCCCTTGTGTTATTCTGGGTCTTCAGCTATTTACATACCAAATTTCATCGTAATCGGTTCAGTAGTATTTGCGTGAAAGAGTAACAAACATCCATACACACTCACAAACTTTCGCATTTATAATATTAGTAGGATTCCCAGTAAATAACTTTGAATGTCCTTTGCTGAAAATTTACATAGGCCATTATAGTCAAAATCGTTTAGATTACAAAAAACCAAGTTATGATAGTGTGAAAAATTTTCCATTGACGCCGATGTCAATCTAAAATTGTAATTTTTATTTACGAATTATGCAGATGAAAAGAATGTCAGAGATTTAATGATGTTTAGGTTCCAACATATTAATATTTATGCACTGAGAATGACGTAAAACATGATAGTTATTGTGATAAATAACCTGGCTTATATCATTGGTAGGTAGATAGATGCTCTCCAGGGTAGCCGAATTTGTTCAAAAGAGTCACCGCGGCTCTGGAACGTAAAGGGCATTTAGAGGAACACGGATTGGTTTTAGTCAGTAATGATAGGTACTGACTGAGGGCTCGTGGCTAATTAACAACAGCCGTACAGGTCGATCTTCAAGGTTAAGCAAAGCTTACCGAGGTTGGTCTGTGGATGGGTGACCATCTTAACATACCGAGTTTCCTCCGTGCCTCGGAAAGCACGTTAAGCCTTTGGTCCCGGCTGTCATTAAAATTTGGAGATCTTTGGCAGTCGTTATGGTTAGTCAGAAGCCAGAAAATCTGACACCAGTCTTGCCAAGGAGTACGGTGTTACCCAGTTAATGGGTTGTGGAGGTCTGGTGGGCAGCCGCTCCACGTAAAATACTGGTATTTAGCTGAATCCGGTTTGACTGGAAGCAGACTCCAATATAGTTGGGAAAAGGCTAGGCAGATGATGATAGGTACTGACCAATGTTACGTGTAATGTTGCATGTTGACGACACGGTTGGCGCAGTGGTTGAGCGATTGACTGCTGCGCAGCATGTCGCGGGTTCGATTCCCGCACGGAACAAATATTTGTACGACCTACAGGTATTTGTTCCGAGTCTGGGTGTTTTTCTATCTATAATATGTATGTATTTACAAAAAAAAAATGTATATAAGTAGTTTATCAGCCATCTCGTCACCATAACACAAGCATTAGATTGCTTAGCTTGGGACTATATGGCGTTGTGTGAAATGTCCAAGGATATTTATTTATTTATTTATTTATTTATTTATGCTTAGAATAATTATCTAAGGTTACATGTTACAAACCCAGAATTTGCAGTCAGTACGTGGAAACGAGCACGAACATGCGAGCAACGATTAGCTCGTTGCCCATTTCGAGTGCTCCGCTCGTTGTCAGTTTTTGGCGAATCCCTTTGAGTGTTACGCAGTTCACTCAGTACGCCGCGACAAGTCAAAGGTATTGACTGAGAGTGTCTTGCGAATCAGCCTATCACTTCGTGATCACTTCAACCACACCGTCACTTCGACATGTTCACAGAATCGACCGCCTGGAGCACGGGTGAAAAACGAGATGGAAACGAGCATTTTACACGTAGCATCTTAGGGCGGGTTGTTTCAACTACACTTGACGCACGCGTAAACGTTAAAAATGGTACTAACTATCGTCAAATCAAAAAATTGGGGTGTTTCACAAAATGTCAGCGTTAACGCACGTAAAATATAACGTTTACGTTAACAGATGGTCTGAGCACTGGTTAACGTAACTTTAGTTGCGTCAAATAGAACAATATTGTGACATTTCTTTTGAATTCCTCAATACCAGTTCTTCTGATGACACAAATAAGTGGTGGAATGCAAAAAAAGCTATTTAAGTAGGACCCGTGTCAATAACTTAGCTATTGGAATGAGCAGGATTTTTTAACAGAATGTTTTGAAACAACGCTTCTAATTTAACGAACGTCAAACATCGTCCGTAATCGTAACTTTTTGACGTACGTATGTTACGTTAACCAACTGTTTGATACAACCCGCCCTTAAAAACTGACCTTAAAAAAAGACGAACGTTCTGTAGGTAGCGCTATTGCTTCTAGCTATCTTTAGTTGCAGTGGGATTTATGTGGCAGAAATTATCTAAAAAAAATAACTTTTACATAAATGTACCCACAGAACGTCAGTCTTTTTTAACCGACTTCCCAAAAAGGAGGAGATTCTCAATTCGGTTTTACTTTTTTATGTTTGTTACCTCATAACTCCGACAATTATGAACCGATTTGAAAAAATCTTGTTTTATCTGAAATTAAATGGTTGCAGATTAGTCCCATTTAAATTTTATCAAAATCGGTTAAGAACTTTGGATTTTAAATCGAAATAGCTGGAAAATCGTCTACTTGGATGATGGTTTTATGCCAACAAGTAATCGAAATTGCGTATTTTGCTTTTCTGCGATTTTGCAGTGGGGTTGTTAGGTGTGGAGTACCACTAAAAAGTGAAAAATAAAAAACCTTTTTACAAAAAAATATAACCGACTTCCGAAATTGAAGTTATTTTTTACTTTGTAGTGTTTTTTTTTGGAAGTCGGTTGTATTTTTTTTAAAAGGTTTTTTTAAGCTCAGTTTTTAATGAGTGTCAAACTCTAAAGGTGGGTACTGATTGGTGTTATAACCCTCAATGTCGCCAGCACGTCAAGCTACAACAATCTGTCAAATTTCTTTAGTAGATGTTCAACTTTATTGTTAAAGAGATTGGGTTCAAATTTGATTAGGAAATTTCGTCAGTTTCGTATAGCCTGTACCATTCGCAGCGAGCATACTACGTATAAAATGCTCGTTTCCATCTCTTTTCTCACCCGTGCTCCAGCTGGTCGATTCTGTGAAAAATGTCGAAGTGAAAGCGTGGTTGAAGTGATCAGGAAGTGAGCGGCTTATTCGCAAGACACTCTCAGTCAAGACCTTTGACTTGTCGCGGCGTACTGAGCGAACTGCGTAACACTCAAAGGGATTCACCAAAAAACCGACAGCGAGCGGACCACTTCTTACGGGTCCCCGAAATACAACCCGCTGACTGATAGACTGACGGACACCAGAAATAATTAATAACTCGGTCGTATTGATTAAATTTCTGATACGGAACCCTAGTAGAATACCTCAACTAACTCGAAAGACTTTACACTAAAGACGATATCAAAAGAAGAGAGATGGTTTTCAAGGAACCCTAAAAAACCTAAAGGTACATCCGTGTCAAAAGAATGGTATGTTAAACACCCAATTTGTACCTTATTACCAAGTCATTATCACCATGTGAAAAACTGTAAAGTTTCAGTGCTAATAATACAGTTATTATCCCTAATTCCGATGATAATAATGTCATCTTCTTTGAAAACGTTCGCGTGTATCAATAGGGATCATTATTGCTTGTTAGCGTTCAAAATGTAATACGGACACTTATACAATTTAGTGATGCTTATTTGATGAAATTCACGATCTTTGTGACCTACTCTGGTCGTAGTATAATGCACTTGTCTCACCGTGAAGGTTCAGCGAGAAGCGAGTAAAGCTAGAAACTAGGTATGAGCTAGCGAACAGCGAGAAAAAAGTGTGAAGTTCAATCCAATAGATTTTTCGCACGGCGATTAACGAGTGCTATTGTGCGACGGGCAATTACTCGTACCTACCACTCGCTCTGGCCTTCACTATAGGTAGAAATGACCGCTAGTTGGAAGAGTCCAACTAGCGGTCAGAACTCATGCTGAGAGCAGCATGAGTTCTGATCGCTAAGCGAGCATCGCTGAGCGAGAATTATCTTTGGATTCCTTGATAGTTCTTTTCGCTGCGACATACTAGTGGTAAGAGAGTGCTCTATGGCAATGTGAACAGCCAGCTATCGACTATAGATGTATCTGTCTCTTTTACTCACACGAAACTTATATCTTTTGTCCATTTTCTCAGCGAGAAAATAGTCGATAGCTAATCGCTTCCTCGTCGGTGGTGAAACAAGTGCCTTACTGTTGGTTGATGCATACCACCACCTTACAATAAGGTCCTGCTACAAAAATAAAACTATTTTTAGGGTTGCGTACTAAAAGGTAACCAAACGAAAGGAAAGGAAACGAAACTCGATTGCTTAGCCTCTGCTGTCAGCGTAATGGTCCGTCTATATGTCAAGGAGCTATATCTCATAAAAATGGAATCGTAAAAAGCAGACAGGTGAAATTTTTGCAGAGCGGGAAGTTTTAATGTTTAATTGCTGCTACAACAGCCAATAATTAACATACAACAAAATTACAATGCCATAATGGCCAACTATAAGAAATGAGGTTAAAACAGTTTATGGTACGACACCGTTCGTGTGCATTTTTCTTTATTTTCAAGTTAGTCCATGTTTGGTAGCCCAAAATCTGACTACCATAGTTTCCAAGAAGTGTCGGTCTGGGTTCTTTATAAAATACTGGTATTCAATTTCATCCAGTTAGTGGAAGTTGTTCATGTTGGTGAGAACGGTGGTCCCTTAATGGGAGGTGCTGCGTTTGTTCTGTTGCTTGTCGTAAATATTCTTTTAACTTTGATGATGCCGTATGCGTTTGATCATTTGGCTCCCTTCAAAACGGTTGAGCCGAATGGTGCTGGCGCATGCTTCATGTTCGTGAACGGGTGCCGTCAGTTGGGACTGGTCATTTCTCAGCTGCCATAGTTTATTTTAATTAAGTATTTCTTTGAACCTTTCCTTTTTATACCGGACGCTTTTATCCTGATCTTCTTTTAAATTGTTTTCCCATGTATGTAGGTATAATGTATATTTTCAACCCGATGTAAACAAAACTTTGTAACAATTCATAATTTTAAAAGAGTGTCCGTGGACGAACGTTTTCTTGCACGTTCTTCTCCATAGAGATCTACGCTTTGGAACGTTCCACGTGCAAATAACTTCATCTTTTTGGACCGCCCCACCTTGACATTCAATATTGCCCGTAAATGATTTAATTGAATTAAATGCTTTGATTGGATATATTATTATCATTTAACTTTTAATAGTGCCTTTTAATAGTCTAATTTAAATAAGGTTTTTTATTTTAATTGACTTCCTACTCTTTTCTCAATTCAATTCAAAGAAGTCGAAAACAGGGAATATGCATGCGATTGTTTTATTTGCAATATGAAATAATTATTAGCTCTAGTAAACAATCATTAAATTATTTTTTAAATACCTTTTTCAGCGATGAAGTAATAATAAAGCTTCAAACAATTAGAAAGAGAAGTCTGATATGAACTTTGTCGTCAAAGTCCATATCGCCTATACAGCTGCCATGGAAAACAGAGTTTTTGCGAGAGGGACAGATCTGATTAATTTTGTTTCTAATTTCACTGTTAGTATTACCTATATTTTTGCATATTTTTAGATCAACTGTTTAGATAACATAGTATTTTTTATGCATATTCCCTATTACGCGTTTGATAAAATTCAGAAGCTATTTTAGCTACGGAGAACAATAGTGCTTATTTATGAATTTCTTCTTCTCATTTGAAATTTTCCATTCGCAAAATCATTGGTTGACGTCATCAGTGATGAAAGACACAATAAGGATACAAAGCCAATGGGTTTTAACATTATTTTTATTTTATTGAGATTATAAGGACAGAAATAATGATAAAATAATAAGATAGTAAAATTATATATGTCACTGGACAATTGCAGACGCCGTAAGATTGTAAACCATCGCGTGAAATAACAAACTCCTTTTTCTCTTTGTGTAAAAATACAATTACAAAATATAAAATCCTCTATTTCAAATAGACCAATTACAGGCACTTTTGAATAGTCAAGGTCTGTCAGTCAAATAGATGAAGCTAATTCTGCCGACCTAGCGACAAGAGCAGGAAGTTGTTCTGGATCAAGGGGATTTGGGGACTGGGATCTTGGTCCTGGACTACACCTATATTGTTTTTGAGTGGTACTTTGAATAGTCGAGGACCCCGGTCCTAGTCCCAAATTCCTCTCGACCCACTGTTCTGCAGCAAAACACACTCACAGACCCTATCGAGAAATATGAGAAGACTAGCTGACCCGCGCAACTTCGTCTGCGTCACATTTTCCATTAATTTTCCGCTCCTATGACACTGAAAGAATTTTTCAAATCGGACTAGTAGGTAGTTCCTGAGATAAGCGCGTTCAACCAAACAAACAAACAAATAAATATATATATGTATAGTATAGAAGATGTAGATAAAAACGGGCCTGCGGATATATCTTATAGTTAGTATTTTAAATATAAGCAGTGTTTACATAATTATTCTATTAATAACATTCTAAAAGATTATAAAAATTATAGGTTCGCGGTTAATTTAAGAAATCGTGATTCTCATTCATTTAGCCATGCATTTCATTGATATTTTCACGGGTTTCCTGACCATGAATTTTCTCCACTTTCATCATCAAATAATGTCAGAATATGCTACATTCAAAGCGCCCCATGTGTTACAAGTCGAAAGAGGATGCCGTGAAAAAAGTTGAGGGTCAAATAAATCACACTGTATTATCGATACATTGCGGAATTTGTTCGAAAGAGTCACCACGACCTCGGAACGCAAAGGGCATTAGAAGGAACACGGATGAGTGAGAGTCTGATACTGCCTTCTACTCTGCCCAGAGCTGGAGGAGTCATTCAATGATTTCCCATTCCTAAAATAACTATCGAAATGTCGCCGGGAAGTTGCAGACTCCGTAAGATTGGAATAAATCTTGATTAGACGAAACAATTTCTCGAAATATTATGAAAAAATCGGTTTGTATTATAATATATTCCATTCATTTCAATAGCTTCCAATACATCCGTGTCTTATTTAGAAAAAAATAGGCGTTTGCCATTTTCCGGTGACAGATAAGAACATTTCTAACATTCACCGGTGCCCACCCTCATTTTCGTGGCGGTTTTAGACCCTTACTTGTTTATCCAAATGGAAGAGTATCAAAATATATTAGTGACCATGCAACTATTGAAAAACCGCAAAAAAAACCCTAAAGATTTCTAAAAAAACGTGAACTTGTGATGACTGATTCTTGTTCCAATTATGGTGTTTTTATATTTCAAATATGATAATATTAAAAACTAACAAACTCACGGCCACCCCGTGGTAACTTTCAATTAACATCAAAGGTCTTCAAGGAAGTCTTTGGGTGGTAAAAACCGTGTGTTCCTCTGTGGCCGGACCACAGTTTAGTACTCAGATGTTATAGTTCGAAATAATACCTACCTAAAGTCTACTTTCATCGGAATATATGTATATTTTTAGTACCTCAAGAGATATCTTTTTAATTAACAATTTATGTGGTCCGGCCGCCAGGCAGTGCTCTCTGGCCGCGCCACCTCAAATTAAATAGAGTATAATGAACTATTAATAAATCAATATCCCGAAAAAAAACTGCCTAAAGAGTACCTTGCATACGAAAAATATGGTCCCATAAAACCTTTTAGTTAAGGAGTTATTGGTCGTAGGGTGTGGTCCGGCTAGAAGGTATACTCTGCAGCAAGTCAATTTTGCAATATTTAATATTAACTATCCATAAATCAATTTATGTAATAGTACCTTTTCTCTACTCTTCGTTGATACTTTTTTCTCTCAAGAAACTATTCATTTTGATTAATTAATCTTTAAAGTATGTGGCGCGGCTAGGGAGAATTAATTTCGGCAAATATAATGAAATATGCTTTATTTCTATAGGCCAACGAAAACTGCATAATAAGTACTTTATAAAAAGACCTGGACTTCATCTATAAACTTTTATTTTTATTACCAACAATGATTTTGAAAAAGGTGCACTTTTTGGTTTTTGTTTACCTATCTACCTAAGAATAGGTAGTTAATTTGAGGAAGTAAGTGAAAATGTTGGTTTAAAATAAACAATAAGTATACGAATACCAAATATATTTTCATATCAAATATAAACAATAATAAATTGTTAATACAATAGGTTTTATAAATTGCGTAACTTAGTTAAGAGATTACGAATCGTAAATGCTCGTTTGCAATAGACGAAGTTACGTTGGTCTGCGTTGGGAGTACATCTATAGTCCGCGAAACAATTTTGATACTTACTAGTCTGAATAGGATTATAGTTAATTTGGGCGCTCGCGCGAGACTAAGGAGCGCGCGCGCTGAATTGACGCATAATATATAGTACTTTAATTTTATTTATTGTAATTTTGTTTTATTATATTGACAAACGAAAACTAATGAAACGTATTCATTGTAGATTGAAATTTTATATCATATTAATTTATTTGATAAAATTGTTTTTATTTGGAATATAATGGACGCTGAATCAAGACATTTCTGGCTTAAATAAGGTTTTCTTTACGTTTTTTTCCGTGAAAACTCAAGGAATTTAAAGAAATTCTAGAACTCCAATAAACAAGTAAAACATTCAACTTACCTTTTAGTAATTTCAGCTTTAAAAGAATTGATTGTAACAATGTGAATTTGAACGTCAAAGTTCCATCGCCGACATATTTTCTTGCAAACTGAGTTCGTAAAATATTTATAGTAAATTGTCAAATCATTGCCTTATTCGCTTGGACACATCGCATTTTGTGAAAACACTTTATAATTACCAATGTTTCAAATACGTTGACGAAAGGGTTATGAAATTTTATATAAAATATATTTGCAAAATCAAAGATTCTTCATCGTTTGGCGAAATCCGAAAAACCGCTCTGTAGTGCACTGAAGAAATGACAATTTTTGACAGCTATTTTAATACGTATAACTCATGGCTAAATAGCCAAAACGGCAATTATTGCTAAAAGTGGCCACTTTTAGCAAAAATATCGACTTTGACAACTATTTATGTTCTAAAGTACAAAACATAACTCTCAAAACATAACAAATACATTTCTTCAGTGCACTACAGAGCGGTTTTTTATCTACGTGTCTTAAATTTACCACAAATAATAAAAAACGATTGGCGGCGCTAGTGGATGGAATACACGCTCTTAACTACACATTGAATGATTTATTAATATTTGAAATTGATATAGGCGTTGGTTTAAATGACATTCCAGACACTATGACTTTACAAGGAAAATTATTTACACTGTTGTCAGTGATTGAGTATTTACCAAATATTCGCCATTACGTCGCGCACTGCAAGCGTCTGGATGATACTTGGGAAACATAATGATGATTTAAGTACTAAAGTTGCAAGGACTAAAAACCAGCAAATGAATGTTCATTGTATTTTATACGTAAAATTGTAAATTATAACTTATTTTTATCAAAATGTTTATTTTTAATTTAGGCCTTGCATTTTAAAGTTGGAAAATAACTTCAAAACTCCTTTATCTGTAACTAGCTGATGCCCGCGGCTTCGCCCGCCTGACAAATTATGTACTTAAACCTTCCTCGAGAACCACTCTATCCATTGGTGAAAACAGCATGAAAATCGGTGCAATAGGTTTTGAGTTTATCGCGAACAGACACACAAACAGACGCGGCGGCGCGACTTTGTTTTATAATATGTAGTGATACTGATTGACTATATTTTTAATACGCGGTTTTGGTACACTCTTCTTTCCATTTTTATTTCTTGTTTAAAGTGCTGGTCCGATTTGAAAAATTCTTTCAGTGTTAGATAGCCCATTTATTATCGAGGATATATCATAACGCTAAGACAAATAGGAGTGGAGCAATAATGGAAAATATGACGCAGACGAAGTTGCGCGGGTCAGCTAGTTGATAATATTTGATTATGAAAATATATTTGGTATTCGTATACTTATTGTTTATTTTAAACCAACATTTTCACTTACTTCCTCAAATTAACTACCTATTCTTAGGTAGATAGGTAAACAAAAACCAAAAAGTGCACCTTTTTCAAAATCATTGTTGGTAATAAAAATAAAAGTTTATAGATGAAGTCCAGGTCTTTTTATAAAGTACTTATTATGCAGTTTTCGTTGGCCTATAGAAATAAAGCATATTTCATTATATTTGCCGAAATTAATTCTCCCTAGCCGCGCCACATACTTTAAAGATTAATTAATCAAAATGAATAGTTTCTTGAGAGAAAAAAGTATCAACGAAGAGTAGAGAAAAGGTACTATTACATAAATTGATTTATGGATAGTTAATATTAAATATTGCAAAATTGACTTGCTGCAGAGTATACCTTCTAGCCGGACCACACCCTACGACCAATAACTCCTTAACTAAAAGGTTTTATGGGACCATATTTTTCGTATGCAAGGTACTCTTTAGGCAGTTTTTTTTCGGGATATTGATTTATTAATAGTTCATTATACTCTATTTAATTTGAGGTGGCGCGGCCAGAGAGCACTGCCTGGCGGCCGGACCACATAAATTGTTAATTAAAAAGATATCTCTTGAGGTACTAAAAATATACATATTCCGATGAAAGTAGACTTTAGGTAGGTATTATTTCGAACTATAACATCTGACTACTAAACTGTGGTCCGGCCACAGAGGAACACACGTAAAAACCGGGACAATTACTCATTATATATTTACTTACATACTTGGAAACATGTAATCACTTTAACTTTCCATTTTCGACCTTTCCTTTGTTTATCGAAACATTGCCGTTGTTAAAAACTTAAGTTATAGTAACTACACGGGATTTCCAATTTCAACTTACCTGTTCTTATGAGTAAAAAACATCACCTTTTTTATGGATGGAAAAACATAAAATGACTCCTCCCCGCTCTGGATGGAGCAGAAGGGAATATAAGACTCTTACGGACTAAAATCCTTCCGTGTTCCTCCTAATGCCCTTTGCGTTCCAGGGCCGCGGTGACTCTTTCGGACAAATTCCGCTGCGCTTCAAAACAGGAATCATAAAGTGGGATAAAAGACTTCCTGGTTGAAATGGAATTGGGTGAGTTACAATGACATGATGACTCGCTGAGCAAGAATCTTGACGCAATGGGTGCCAGAGGATCGCAACGCAATCGGAGCCCGTTCCATCATCGGACTACAAGGCGTACGGCGACGCGCCACCGGTACATGGTGGACATCCCACCCACACGCACAAAACGTTTTGGGAATACATTCATTGTGCGTACAGCTAAGGAGTGGAATTCCCTGCCCGACTCTGTGTTTCCTTATAGCTATAACCTGGGAGTCTTTAAGTCAAGAGTCAGGTATCATCAGGTGAGATAGTGGTCAAAGGTATGCCTATCAATTGTAAAAAAAAAGGATGAACGGCGTCGTCGAGGCTGGCCCTGAAAGCGATGGCCACTGGACGCGCACCATGAGGGTTGCAGGTTCAAGGCGGTGCAGTAGAAGAATGTCTGGAAGGTTATGGAGAAGGCCTTTGCCCAGCAATTGAATACTATTAGCTTTTATATAAAAAAAAAACTTGCTTTAACCTTTAAAGCTAGTGATCAGGCAAAATCTGGGTTCGCGCTTTCCGTCTGTGAGATGGAGGTCAAGAACGAACTCATCACGAAAAATATATTATCATAAACAAGTCTGCCAGACATAAAAACAGGTGTATCGCACCTATTGTGGTATCCTGTAACTTCCTGTTACGGCAATTATCTGTAAAACGGGGTGAATAGAGACGCAGGGGTAAATGTAATTAAAGCTTTGAATTGTACAGTGACTAGAACTACCCAGGAAGCATGCTTGTATTGGTTGGTTCTGCTCTACCCTAGTCTATACATATCATAATATTTTCCATATACATAGTTTTAGGTACATAAATAGATAACAAATACTATTTTATTGATTAATTATTTCGCAAACGAGTACAAAATTAATAACAAGGTAAAGATGCCAATATGAATCATTGTGATGGTGAGCGAGTTAAGTGTGGTAGCCCTACTACAATTAGCTTTGTCAGTTCTTCCAAATCTAGTGAACTAAGTAATTATAATGTAGGACATTGTCACGCTACAATTGTCATCTTAGCATAAATTTAGCTATAAGAACCTTTTATCTTTAGGATTTAGACATTATTATCTTTACTGTTTGACGACACGGTTGGCGCAGTGGTTGAGCGATTGACTGCTGCGCAGCATGTCGCGGGTTCGATTCCCGCACGGAACAAATATTTGTACGACCTACATGTATTTGTTCCGAGTCTGGGTGTTTTCTATCTATAATATATATGTATTTACAACAAAAAAAATGTACATAAGTAGTTTATCAGCCATCTCGTTACCATAACACAAGCATTAGGTTGCTTAGCTTGGGACTATATGGCGTTGTGTGAAATGTCCAAGCATATTATATTATTATATTATATTATGTTTTTGAAAGAGCTTTTCTACTCGGGATTGCTCCCGGTGATTTTTCCTTACTCCCGCCCTGAGACCCTCAGGGAAAAGGAGGTTCGGATCCCCTGCTAAGTGGTTACAAAGACTGTGTCCCCCAGTACTTTGCTCAAAATGGTAACTGTATGAATGGCTGCTTGTTTCTGTATTGTGTGTATGTTTATGCCTGCATCTAATTTATCACAGTATCTATGTATGCTCTTAGCTACTATTCCTGTCGCTCCTATTACTACCGGTATGATTTCTGTAGGTGTGTTCCACAATCGTGTTATCTCTGTTTTAAGTAGGTGGTATTTGCTTAACTTTTCTATCTCTTTAGGCCCTATGTTATAATCTGATGGTACTGTTATGTCTATTAAATAAGTTCTATTTTCTGTTTTATTTACGTAAATAATATCTGGTCTATTATGAGTTACTGTGACATCTGTCTGAACTGGAATCTCCCACATTAATTTTGCTGTCTCGTTTTCTTTTATCTGTGGCTGAGTTAAAACTTCTTGCCACCACAGGCTAGCGACATTAAATTTGTGTTTCTTCGCTAGTTTCCAGAATATGTACTGAACAATATTGTTGTGCCGCTTGATGTAGTAAGTGCCAGCTAGTTTTTCACACCCAGAGATGATGTGTTGTGTGGTCTCATCTTTCGTTAGACATAACCGACACTTACCATCAACAGGAATTTTTAAAATATCTCTTTCGAACTGTTTAGTCATTATAGCTTGATCTTGTATGGCAAAGATTGAAGACTCTAACGAAGATGATACCGGTTGTTTTTTTAGCCAGTTAAATGAATGTTTTCTGTCTATGTTTGCTTTTTCTAGTACTGCTTTACAAAATTGCCCATGTAGCGGCTTGGCTCTCCATTTTTCTATCGCTTTTTGTGTAGTTGCTGTTTTAATTTCTTTATCTGTGTAATTATTTCCTAGCTGTAACCCTATTTCTACTGCGTTTGTTTTAGATTCTTTATGTATTGAGTATTTATCTTTATCTCTATCATGTCTAACTATCACTTTAATAATATCGTCCTGTTCATTATGTAGGTATTGTTTGTATTTTATTATTTGTGTTTTATGCAGAGTTTCTATGTTGGTAAGGCCTCTTCCACCTTCTTCTATTGGTAAGTATAACCTAATTATGTCTGCTTTTTGTTTTTGTGCTTTATTCATTGCTAAAATTTTTCTAGTTCTAACATCTATGTTCTTTAAATCACTATTCTTGTAATTAATAATGCCAAATGAGTATAGTAGAACCGGTACCGCATAAGTATTTATCGCTTTAATCTGATTCCTGGCATTTAATTGTGTGTTAGCTATTGATTTAATCCTACCGAAATATTCTTTTTTGAGTTGTTCTCTTATTCTGTTATGATCTATTTTACCCGCCTCATTAATACCTAAATATTTATACGTCTCGTCTTTTTTCAGGTGTTCAAATCTCAATCCGCTTAGTAAAGTGTGTCCTTCTCCATGCTGCTCACTAACTCTACCGGCTGTTATATGTAGAACGTTACATTTGTTTAACCCGAATTGCATTCCTATGTCTCGCGTAAATATTTCAGTACTGTCGAGTAAAATTTTTAAACTAGCTTTGTTGTTTGCATAAACTTTTAAATCATCCATGTATATTAAGTGGTTGACTGATAAGTTACTCTTGAGTTTATAGCCTTTTAGTATGTATTTGTTAAGTATGGTTGAAATTGGGTTTATACCTAAACAAAACAGTAGTGGTGATAATGAATCTCCTTGAAATATTCCTCGGCAAATAACTATGAGATCAGTGGTTACAGAAGAGTTCGCGCCACGGGCCGTCATGATAACATTCCATGTAGGCATGACCATCTCTAGGAAGCCTATGATAGCATCCGAGCACTTGTATTATATTATATTATATTATATTATATTATGTTTTTTTGAAAGAGTTTTTCTACTCGGGATTGCTCCCGGTGATTTTTCCTTACTCCCGCCCTGAGACCCTCAGGGAAAAGGAGGTTCGGATCCCCTGCTAAGTGGTTACAAAGACTGTGTCCCCCAGTACTTTGCTCAAAATGGTAACTGTATGAATGGCTGCTTGTTTCTGAATTGTGTGTATGTTTATGCCTGCATCTAATTTATCACAGTATCTATGTATGCTCTTAGCTACTATTCCTGTCGCTCCTATTACTACCGGTATGATTTCTGTAGGTGTGTTCCACAATCGTGTAATCTCTGTTTTAAGTAGGTGGTATTTGCTTAACTTTTCAATCTCTTTAGGCCCTATGTTATAGTCTGATGGTACTGTTATGTCTATTAAATAAGTTCTGTTTTCTGTTTTATTTACGTAAATAATATCTGGTCTATTATGAGTTACTGTGACATCTGTCTGAACTGGAATCTCCCACATTAATTTTGCTGTCTCATTTTCTTTTATCTGCGGCTGAGTTAAAACTTCTTGCCACCACAGGCTAGCGACATTAAATTTGTGTTTCTTCGCTAGTGTCCAGAATATGTACTGAACAATATTGTTGTGCCGCTTGATGTAGTAAGTGCCAGCTAGTTTTTCACACCCAGAGATGATGTGTTGTGTGGTCTCATCTTTCGTTAGACATAACCGACACTTACCATCAACAGGCATTTTTAAAATATCTCTTTCGAACTGTTTAGTCATAATAGCTTGATCTTGTATGGCAAAGATTGAAGACTCTAACGAAGATGATACCGGTTGTTTTTTTAGCCAGTTAAATGAATGTTTTCTGTCTATGTTTGCTTTTTCTAGTACTGCTTTACAAAATTGCCCATGTAGCGGCTTGGCTCTCCATTTTTCTATCGCTTTTTGTGTAGTTGCTGTTTTAATTTCTTTATCTGTGTAATTATTTCCTAGCTGTAACCCTATTTCTACTGCGTTTGTTTTAGATTCTTTATGTATTGAGTATTTATCTTTATCTCTATCATGTCTAACTATCACTTTAATAATATCGTCCTGTTCATTATGTAGGTATTGTTTGTATTTTATTATTTGTGTTTTATGCAGAGTTTCTATGTTGGTAAGGCCTCTTCCACCTTCTTCTATTGGTAAGTATAACCTAATTATGTCTGCTTTTTGTTTTTGTGCTTTATTCATTGCTAAAATTTTCCTAGTTCTAACATCTATGTTCTTTAAATCACTATTCTTGTAATTAATAATGCCAAATGAGTAGAGTAGAACCGGTACCGCATAAGTATTAATCGCTTTTATCTGATTCCTGGCATTTAATTGTGTGTTAGCTATTGATTTAATCCTACCGAAATATTCTTTTTTGAGTTGTTCTCTTATTCTGTTATGATCTATTTTACCCGCCTCATTAATACCTAAATATTTATACGTCTCGTCTTTTTTCAGGTGTTCAAATCTCAATCCGCTTAGTAATGTGTGTCCTTCTCCATGCTGCTCACTAACTCTACCGGCTGTTATATGTAGAACATTACATTTGTTTAACCCGAATTGCATTCCTATGTCTCGCGTAAATATTTCAGTAGTGTCGAGTAAAATTTTTAAACTAGCTTTGTTGTTTGCATAAACTTTTAAATCATCCATGTATATTAAGTGGTTGACTGATAGGTTACTCTTGAGTTTATAGCCTTTTAATATGTATTTGTTAAGTATGGTTGAAATTGGGTTTATACCTAAACAGAACAGTAGTGGTGATAATGAATCTCCTTGAAATATTCCTCGGCAAATAACTATGGGATCAGTAGTTACAGAAGCGTTCGCGCCACGGGCCGTCATGATAACATTCCATGTAGGCATGACCATCTCTAGAAAGCCTATGATAGCATCCGAGCACTTGTACAACCTCAATACCTGAAGAAGCCATTCGTGTGAGATGCTATCAAATGCCTTTCGATAGTCTACCCATCCCATACTTAAGTTTTTCTGAGACTGATGTGCGTCTTCTAGTATGGCTTTGTTAATCATGAGGTGATCTTTGCAGCCCCTGGCGCGCCGCCGGCAACCTCTTTGTTCCGGAGCAATAATGTCGTTTGTTTCACAATGTTTGTACAGTTCGTTGGATAAAACGGAGGTTAAAAGTTTATACATAGTCGGCAAGCATGCTATTGGGCGCCAGTTTTGTGGTTCGCTAGTGTTTTCATTTTTGGGTATCAGAATTACTTGTCCTGTTGTAAACCAATTTTCTACTGGATCTGTTTTGTTAAGGATTCTATTAAATAGTTTAGTTATATGTTCGTGGGTGCTTGTGAGATATTTTAAATAGTAATTTTGTATTTTATCTATTCCAGGTGTCTTCCAATTGTGGGTTTTCCTTAGTGCTGTTTTAACCATCTCTATATCTACTTCTTCAAACCTATGCTCTTGTATACTATCCGCCTCTTTTTGTATCTCTGAGATCCAGGTCGCGTCTTTATTGTAGGACACAGGTTGCGAAAGTATCGATGACCAGAAATCTTGAATTAAATCTTTGGCTGGGATTTCTGTCGGTGCTTGTTGCTGATAGCCATTAAGGGACCTGTAAAAAGAATGCTGATTTTCGCTAAACTTTTGATTTTGAACCTTTCTGTTGTTGATGTCGTCGTATCTTTTTATCCTACCGGCAAAAGCTTTAACTTTCTGATTTAATATTTCTACTGTATTGTCGTGGTCTTGCTCGGTGAAAATGTTATATTTATTGTATAGATTGTCTCTTATTTGTATCATTCTTCTAGTATTAACTCCTCTTTTTATTTCTATTAGTCTCCCTAGCTCTTTCCTTATCAGTTCTATTTTATTCTTTATTCTAATTTTCCACGGCGGATCTTTTTTCGGTTTTAATATGGAGGGAGGAGTGTATGGCTTTTGCCCATTAGCTATAATAAGTGTTTTGGCTACCGAGTATATAATGTCATTAAGTTCGCGGAGACTATTGTTAGTTATTAGTAACGTTTCTATGTAAATATTAATTTTATTAAAGTTATTAATGAATTGCTTGTTAAACTTAGGTTTGGGTAATAATTTTCTATCTATTATCTCTATTTCTTTTGTTTCTGCTAGAGTTTGTAGGAATTGAAGGATGATAGGGTCTTGGTTATCATCTACCTCTATATGCTGTGATACTGGATTTGCATCTACTATTGATTCTGGAATTATGTGCATGTCATAATATAATATTTGTGTATTAGGGGTGATGGGATTTGTAATAGTGTCAAATGTAGTATCTAAGGTTGGTGTTTGGTTGGTTTGGTTGGTTTGGGAGTCTGTAACTACTTGTATAGGTTCACTATCATTGTCTAAGTTTGTATTGAGGGTTGGCTGTTGTAAAGATCGTTCAGCTTTTAATTTAATTTCATCTAACAGTTGAGTAGATATGACTTTACGGGTAATAACGCTACGTGCTTGGTTTGAGAGGGTGTTTCCGGTGAATCTATTTGCTTTGGGGTTGTGTTGGTTTCTGTCTTTAAATAGTTTTTCAAATCTTTTTATGTAGCCTGAACCTTCTGCTTTTGCTCTAAAGTAACAGAACATTAATTCGTGTAACTCTTCTTGTGACCACTTTCGTCTAGAATCACCATTGTGCGAACTTGTCGTGGTCGTATCCGATGCACCGGCAGGACTCGTAGGACCGTTTCCGTCCACGTCCCGCAAAGTATCATCGGCATCCCTGATAATTTCGGCTGTGATCTCTTCGGATTCCCCGACTCTCGCCCGCCTGTTCAGCAAAGAGCCACTGACGGTCCGCATGCTGTCACGTCCAGCGTCAGCTCCAGACGTGCCCCGGCGCTCGCCCCCGGGCAGCGGCATTAAACGTAAATTTTCATCAATATTCTCCATAATGTTTGGGGTTTGCCATAGCCCTGTTGGTCACCTGTATGGAAACTTCGATGCAGGTGTCCGCCTCTCACGTGAGCTTAGATGTTATACTCGGACGTAGGGTTGGCCTTCTGAGAGGCATATTATATTATATTATATTATATTATATTATATTATATTATATTATATTATATTATATTATATTATATTATTTTATTTTATATTATATTATATTACTGTCACTCTGTCGGTCAAATAAAGTTATTTTTATAAACCCTCCGATTGTCGTTACCTTAGTGCTTGAGTGTATGTGTGTGGGAGTATTTGAGTGTGCTTTTTTGATGGTCAGAAAATCCTGTCTCTGGTTTTGCCAAAATAATCATATATCTCCACTTTGTTAAATTGCTTAGAGGTCATATTATTCTTTCTTTATCGACCATTAAAGTATAAAATCGATTACATAGAAATAATGAGTAAAATCATTGAAGTGCTTTCCACATGATTACAAAGAAAAACGGAAGGCCATTTAAACTGCCGAGTCATCATTGATCAGTCGTCTTTGATTTTAGCAATAATCTTATAGGCATACTACTTTAAAATTGATTTGGTGATGGTCATCTTGACATAGTCGTATGACGGTGCCATTACACGACTGATCATAGTTCAAAAGCTTGATCAATCATTGATTCCTAAAAGCTTACAGTGAATTATGTTTTATAGAGTTCCGTACTTGAAGGCAACGGCTATTACTAAGCCTCCGCTGATCGTTCGTCCGTTTGTCTGACAGCGGATTTTATCTCAAGAACCGTAATAGGTGAATAAATAATAAATAAATCAATATTTTTATTTCCATCAAGGTAGGTACAACAATTTCTGTTCACGTTAATATTCGTTCATTTAGAATTAGTTTTCAATTTTGTCAATAGCCGCCATCTATTGACAAAATTGAAAACTAATTCTAAATGAAGAATGAATGTTAGATCGGCTCAACTAGGTCAAAAATGCTAAATTTGTTTTGTCAGAGAGCAGCAAGCATTGTGTATATATTATATTATACGCGCTTAATATAAAGTCCAGTGTTTGAAGTCCTCCACCCTCTCAAGTCGATCTTCGTTCAATTTCTTTATCTAGTAACAATTTAAATCTGAAGTTTAAGAGTGTGTATTCTGTCCACTAGCGCCGCCAATCGTTTTTTATTAATTGTGGTAAATTTAAGACACGTAGATAAAAAACCGCTCTGTAGTGTACTGAAGAAATGTATCTATTATTTTTTACAGCTATTTTTAATACATAACTCATGGCTAAATAGCCAAAACGGCAATTATTGCTAAAAGTGGCCACTTTTGGCAAAAATATCGACTTTGGCAATTATTTATGTTCTAAAGTACAAAACATAACTCTCAAAACATAATAAATACATTTCTTCAGTACACTACAGAGCGGTTTATTATCTGCGTGTCTTATATTACCACAAATAATAAAAAACGATTGGCGGCGCTAGTGGACGGAATACACGCTCTTAAAGGTTGTACACAGTCTCATAGAATTATGGGATTCTCTAAACCTAAACTAAGTCAAGCTTGTATTATAGGAGTTAGTGAGCTGTTGACTTGTACACAACCTTGAATTGAACTTATGTAACTGTAAAACATAAGAAATTCATTGCTTACAAAAAAAAAAAAAAAAAAACAAAAGACGCAAACCTGCCTACCAACCGTAAAATTATACAAGACTAGCGACCCGCCCCGGCTTCGCATGGGTGCAATGGATGTTATTATACATATAAACCTTCCTCTTCAATCACTATATCTATTAAAAAAAACCGCATCAAAATCTGTTGCTCGGTTTTAAAGATTTAAGCATACATAGGGATATAGGGACATAGAAAGCGACTTTTTTTACACTATGTAGTGATAATATCAATATATATTTACCAGGTAGACATTTCTCAATAACCGTAACAGAGAACAACAATTATAAAAATTATATTAAAAATTAAGAGAGGCTTCCATACCAGGAATGGACTTTTTCGGTTTAGCGAGAGTATTCAATTTGCACTTGGTTGGTTTTATCCTAGCGCTTCAATTTTATTTTTTTTATTTGTGATGGGTTTGCTCATGACCCTAGTCTTAGTCAGAGATGACAGAAACAAAGTCTACGATGGAGCGAGCTTACCCAGGAGGAGACTGTTCACTCTAACTTTCAAGAGATTAGGGTTGTGAGCGTTCGGAAACACAGCCGCAGGCAGAGCGTGCCACTCCTTTGCTGTGCGCGACGTTTGGAAACGCTTAGTGCGAATTGGTGGAATAGGTGGGTCAAAGTCAGGTGCAAAATCAAATCAAAAAAAATATTTCAAATAAGCCAATTACAAGCACTTTTGAAAGTCGGTCAGACAACGATACGCTGAAGTCGTACGTTCGAAAACACAGATCTTATAAGAATGGACGAAGAAATCTTTAAAGAGAAAGACTTGAATTGAATACGACCACAGATTGAATTAAACCAGGGCTCTTCTTGTTATTAGAGAAAAGCTATTGCCACGCCTGATAGAAGTTTAGCCAGGTGGTCATCACAGTAGACGTAGAGACGTTCACCGCTGGATCTAGGTCACCCACAAGTGTCTTCACTACCACCGGTCTTGTAAGTCTCGCATCCACTTTTTCTTTTTTTTTTATGGGACAAGCCCGCCACACATTCCCAACCACTGCAACTCCTGAAAGCCAGAATCAACAGTGGCGACCACCAGAAAAACGCCGAGTTAATGAAATCCGACGAGTCCCGGAGAAACGATTCAACTGTCTTGGATCCCGCAACGAAATTAATCAGAAGAGTACAGCGGAGGAGTAGGAAAAATAAATATAATTTCCACTTCCCTCCAAATCAAGCAGGAGACAGATTAGAGCTTGGCCAATAAGCACCAAGGTACAACTGGGGATCGCATCAAGTGGATGCGATCCCCAGTTGTACCTTGGTGCTTATGCTACCCGCGTGACCCTCACCACGACAACGGTTCACCTTGTGGGAGGCCTTCCAACGCTGCGTTTTCTGGTGCGCGGTCGCCAGTCCAGAACTTCGTCCCAACGATCTTCAGTTCTGCGAGCAATGTGCACTGCCCACTGCCACTTCAGTTTAGCGATCTTTCGGACTATGTTGGTAACTTTGGTTTCCTTGCGGATATCATCATATTCATCATTCCTGATTCGAAGACGCATGGAAACTCTTAGCATTGCTCGCTCCCTTTGTTTATAGACATGTATATAATCAAAGGCTTTGCTCCATTGCCCTTTGAGTGACTTTAAACCTACAACCAGCCAGAAGGTAAGTGAGTAAAGATAGCTTTTAAAAGTTCTTTAAACCCCCGAAAGATGTATCGCAAAAAAAGTTGGTAGAATTTTTTCGAAAGCGAGTCACCCCAGTCGTGGAATGCAAAGGGCATTAGGAATGACATGGATAGGTTTTAGTTAATACGAGTCTGACACTCCCAACTGCTCCGCCCAGAGCGGTAGGAGTCATTTGATAATAATAATAAACTATACTATGTATACTTCTATACTTATATTATAAAGCAGAAGAGTTTGTTTGATTGTTTGTTTGGTTGAACGCGCTAATCTCAGGAACTACTGGTCCGATTTGAAAAATTCTTTCAGTGTTAGGTAGCCCATTTATCGAGGAAGGTTATAGGCTTTATATCATCAAGCTAAGACAAACAGGAGCGGAGCAATAATGGAAAATGTGACGCAGACGAAGTTGCGCGGGTCAACTAGTATTTAATAATTCATTTAATTCGGAATAATCCTTGTAGGTACATTATAATATAATTCCCCATCCTTAAAATATAAAAGTACCGACTGAATAAAAGGGATGCTGCCAGATAAGTCACGATAAAATTACCCAGACCTTCCAATACCTGCTTATGAAACCTTCAAAAAACAAAAGCGGGTATACCAAACAAAAACACTTCCACAAGTACTCACCAAATCGATTAGTCATGAACTCTAAACAAAAGGTCAAGAAGACGAAACTGTCGACTCATCCTAACTCTTTTTCATCACTTGCTAAATACTCGAAGACACTGAACTGACTGGGTGAAGGTCGCTCTGACACTTGTCATGATTGTATGATAAATTGGTTTTCTTTGTTTTGTTTGAGATGGGTTCTTGACTCTAGTCTAGGCCAGAGGTGACAGAGACAAAGTCGAAGATGGAGTGAGCTAACCCAAAAGAAACCGTGAATAAACTGACAGTACTGCAGCGCGATTCTCTAAACATGTCGAAGTGAACACTTAGGCGAAGTGAACGACAAATGAGCTGTCAAACCATAAAAACAAAATGGCATGACCGCTCACTTGTCGTTCACCCCACTAAAGTGATCACGGTGAATCGACAGAATAGACCGGATGTTGCGGAACTATAAACAAAAAAAAAATTCTGTTATTACGTTACAGGGTTATAAAATAGTTGGACTGGTTGTAGGGTGGTAGATTTGTGGGTCGGTGCGGTAACTAGTGGTAAAGTTAATAATATTTGGCTCCTTGTCGTTTCATCGTCGCATCGCGTCGAATCTATGGAAGCCGTAAGCTAATAGTAAGCTCAATGTAAAACGGTTAGTCCGTGGAAATCGTGCATGTGCGGCATCAATGCCGCTAAAATAATAACTAACAAAGCAAAATTTTTACTCCAACAAAAAAAAAGTTTTTACAAAAAATGCAATCGAATTCCAAATAAAAGAAAAACACTATAAATTAAAAAAATGCTATAACTTAGGAAGTCGGTGTTTTCGTTAGTTTCTTCGTATTTTTACGTTACTAGTTTTTTATTTTTCACTTTTTAGTGGTTCCAAACATTACCATTGCAGTTTATAAATTCAGATTAATCTAAATTAAGATTAAGATGCAAGTTTGAGATTGTGGAGACCTTAGTTTAGCAAAATGATGACACAAACTGTCGACAAGCCTCATGATCTTACAGCGCTATAGCACTAGAGTGCTGGACAGAGGATCGCCGATGAATAGCGCGCGACTGAACCTCTCTTATCATGAGAAATACCGAGAAATTCCGATTTTGAAGAAGAGCACATGTGCTTTTGATCTTCGAACGGTTTTTTTTTTGTTTCTCATCCAGCTGCTCCCACTGAGGACGTGGATATATTTGCTTCATCTATCTTTAAGCTTGTTTCACACATACAATAACCACACCCCATCGTCTAGTCAAAAGGTAGTCAAACTGTGGTTACGACTGAATAGTGTCACTGCCATTTCTTGCGGTTGCATTGTGGCACCTAAAAATGTAGGTGTGTTTGTGATGTGGGCGACCGCTACTCGCTAGTCCGCAATTTTGCTGGTGGTTGCGTTGTGGTTGTGACGTGGCTGCAATGTGATCAGTATCACACATGCGGTAGATGATGACGGCAAAATCAGGTTCGTGTGAATTTAACTATTAGTTTTCATACAAATTGCCACCCTCGTGGTTATGGTGTGGTTGTGGTACGTGTATAACAAGCCTAAGAGTATTCTATCTTAAAGTCAATTCGCCGTTTCAAGTGCAAATACGACACTGGCGGCCAATCGGTTGCTACTTATAAAAGCTCTTTAGTGGAACAGCAAACCTACCACCTTTTCAGTTAAATGAATGATACCTACTGTGTCATCCTACTCATATTTTAAGTAGATTTATGACGCGTAAAATTATTAATTTATGCTGATTAGTGCATATACGTTTCCTTTTTGATATACATTTTATATATCTTACATAAAGTTTCGCATTTTGCACTTCCCGGATGAATTAAGAAAAACGTATCATCGAAAAACATGTTCATTCATCTCAATGGAATATTGAGGAATTAATGAGCAAAGGCAAAAAAAAATTATATCACTGATGTCATAACGAACTCTGTCAATCTTCTCATTTTTTGTCTTTTCTAAGATATAGGCAAATTATTGACCTCAATAAGTGATTCAGAACTTTTGATGCTTTCATTTGTATTCACCAAACTCAATCCTGAATTTGGAGAAGCTCATAGTCCTCTTGGTAAAGGCCCTACCCTGAGCAAATAACCTTGAGCATTTTTTCCCTCACTAACAGCGCAAGAGATACAATAGCAAATACGCTCAGAATGTTGAATAAAATCGTTATAAAATCTAATTTTGGTCCTTTGAAAAAAATATTTCTACCAAAATGCTCATTATTAAATTGCCTATCCATTAGTGTAAGTACAAAATCAAAATAATCGTTTTCGAGAAGCATGTTTTCAGTATTTTTTTCTCATTTCTGTTGTTTCGTTGTGAGGAGGTTAATTAAACAATATACGTAATAATAAAAAATAAAAATCTACCATTTTGAAGCCAAGATTATGTAGAAATTTAATGTATTTTTTTATAAGTTGATATTTCTTTTGGATAACGAGTATATAGCTCCAAAAACCTGCACAAAAAACGGCTAGCGCTGCGTTATGCACGGTATACACATAATCATACTCATAGACATAAGTCTTACGAAGTACTCGTGCCAATGACCTTGTGCATATAAACGAGAGCGAGTGATATAGATGCGGACTTTAGCCGGTCGCATTTTAATTAATTTAAATTAAAATATATTTTTTTAAAGTATTAATAAATCCTAATAATTTTCGTTTGCATTGCAAAGCTGTCGATATTTTTTTTTACTCTTTTCATAAAAACCTATCTATACTCTATATACTTATAATAAATCTGTAGAGAGGTCAATTCTGTACATGAAATATATTTCCAAAATAACTATCAGGGGGTGATTAGGGATCGATACTGATGCCAAAAATGCAATCAGTAAAAATTTTGTCTGTCTGTCTGTCTGTCTGTCTGTCTGTCTGTATAACCGTTATAGAAACAAAAACTACTCGACGGATTTTAACGAAACTTGGTACAATTATTATTCATACTCCTGAGCAGGTTATAGTATACTTTTCATCACGCTACAATCAATAGAAAAAATGAAAAAAAAAAAAATGTGAAAGTTTGGTTGTTTGTTACTCAATCACGCCAGGACGGCTTAACGGATCTTAATGAAATTTAGAACACAGATAGATTATAGTCTGCAATAGCACATAAGCTACTTTTAATCCCGGGAACATGTTCCCTAGGGATCACGCGGGCGAAGCCGCTGGCAGAAGCTAGTATCGGAATAAAATTGTTTCATCTCAAAGATTTGGAGGTGATATTTTGGTTTTTTTTTTTCTTGTTATGTCATATAGATAGAAAAATTATGGCGAAACCAAATTGCGTATCTTATCATGTAGATTGCTAACTATTTTTTTCGATTAAATTTTTCCGTAAGTGCTGACGAAAAGCTGCTTCATCTGCACGCCTTTTTAGCTAGAGTAGTCGTAATGAACGATATGGACACTACGTATTTTAGTATAGTAATATAGTAATATTTATTCTAAAAAATTTTGTACATGTTTTCACAATTAAAGTGCATAATCGACAGTTAATGTACCTACACAACAGTATTAGCATTTGGGACTAAACAAGGCAAAACCTGTATTGTCTGATCCATCGCTTAAACGTAAAAAAAAACGATGCAGTACGTTCTTATTGCGGTACATTTTATAAAGAAGTGCCACTGAAACAGCTAAATTAACTGTCCAATATTTTCTAAATTATAGAATCATATTTTTTTTATCCAGGAAATATCCCATTGTCTCTAGCCGACAACATAACATATTTTTTTTTATTTCTAGTAAAAAATATTACTACTGTGATGTATGTAACACTTTTGCGGAAAAATATCAACCTACATGATACATCACATCGACCGGTATCTAGTATTTTATGTGCAATCTGGCAGATGATGCCTATCAATCTTTACAATGTGCAATATTTCTCGTAAGATTTTTCTATATCATAAACTAAGTTTTTAATATGCGAATTAAAATTCTGGTCAAGTACGAGTACCCATCTACACCGTGTTCTTAACGTTATCCATAAACTTTAACAAACGCTTCTATAGCTTAAGCAAATTAAATCCAACAAAGGAAGTAGATTTTTCATTTAATTGAGCTATGCAGTATGAAAGATGTTGCCGCTTTTAATTAAAATAAAAAATCAATCAAATGCTGTTTGAATTTCATTTGTTATTCGTTGCCAGTACGGATAAAAATGCATGCATATCGAGTGATTTACGTCAAAGTATTTAGTTTGTATGAAAATTAAAAAAAATAAGAATTGATCAACGTTTCCTTAATGAAAAATGCTTATTACCATGTTCTGAACATCCGGTCAAAGTTTATGTATATCGTCTGGAACACGGTGTGTATTGTTGAAAAAAAATCCTGACGAAAGCCTCAACTTGTATATGTCACCAGAAAATGGCAGACTCTGTTAGACTGTGATAAATCTTGATTAGATTATATTCTCTATATATTATGAAAAAGTCTTTTTGTTAATAATAAATCCCATCCATACCCTACCGCAGTATCTCTACGTTGACGTCGTGGTGGGGCTTGCGCGTCCCGATAGACCTTAGGTCATACCTAGGGTGAGGGGCCAGACATAGAGAGATACAATCCGCAAGGCAGTTTTGTGGCGAACTGTTTGGCAGTAGCGACCCCACGAACCTAATCTCCCGAGAGAAGTCTTATTCCTCATCTCCGGCTTGCCTTTATTGGCTGGCCAGAGTGAACACTGACGAGGAACAGAGCTCCCACGTCTTTCTTGCCTTAATCGGCCGGTCTGAGTAGAGATTCGCTAGAGCAAACGTGCTCGGGAGAAGGATGTATAATCCATTAAGATGCTGGTAGGGATCTTGACCGCACTCCCGAAATTGTCCTGACAGCCGTGGTATACCTCTGAGTGTGCAAGTCACCCCCTGCCATTTAAAAGCCGAATATATTGTTTGTGGTCAGGCAGGGGCCAATAGTTCTTCTATTATAAACAGATTATCAGTTACTAAACCACCCGAACCCAAAGCGTTTCATCTTTTGTTTCCATATTCTGCAATAGTACTGCTCCAACCGGGGATTGTCCTTGGGAATACTTTCACAGTGCATCCAGGGATAATCGCCGGTTGGTGCCCCATTACATTTGAAATGTCTAACGGGGCCTCGGCGAGTTGGTTTCGGCCCCTCGTACGCCTACTAAAAGACCGGGTCTCCAAGGACCCGAGAAAGAAAAAATAAGAAATCCCGTTCAAATTCAATAGTTTCCAATTTATCGGTGTCTTATTTAGAAAATAAAGTTTACAATTCAATACGATATTTTAAAAACTTACGGTGTTTGCCAGTTTCCTGTTGATTTATCCCTGGTCGTGGAGAATTGACGTCTCGTCGAACTATAAGACTGTATCTGTGTTGGTGCCCACACGTGTACACTATAACATTTTCTGCGTAGTGGGCTAATCTATATAGAGTCTGTGAAATTTGGTCGAGAGGATTCCTCATTTATATCAAGAATCATCTGCTTCACCTTTTCCCAACTGTATTAGGGTCGGCTTCCAGTCAAACCGGATTTAGCTGAGTACCAGTATTTTGCGCTGAATACGCCTACCAGACCTCCACTCTATTAACTGGGTAACACGGTACTTCATGGCAAGACTGCAGACAGATTAACTGGCTTCTGATTCTTAACGACTGACAAAGATGAACAAATGACAGTCGGGACTAACGGCTTAACGTGCTTTCCGAGGTACGGAGGAATCTTGGTATGTTAAGATGGTCACCCATCCACAGACCAATCTTGGCAAGCGTTGCTAAAACTGGAAGATCGACCCATTCGGCTGTTATCATCTAGCCACAAGCTCCTCCTATATTTGTATAAAAAATGTTGACTTGAAATAAAAGAGGAAAGAAACGAGGGTTGAAATCTTCAGGCCCGGGTCGACAGCGCGTTGTGTTCCAGGGCTAGTGCCTGCCAGGGGTCGTGAAATTTGTTCAAAAATGTACCGCGGCCTTGGAACGCAAAGAGCACTAGGAGGAACACGGATGGGTTTTAGTCTATTAGAGTTTGACACTCCCTTCTGCTCCGCCCAGAGCGGGAGGAGTCATTTGATGATTTCCCATCCCTAAAAAAAGGGTTCAAATCTTGCGGAATTTGTTCGAAAGATTCATAAAAGGGCATTAATAGGAGTAACAAGGATAGTTTTAGTCAGTAAGACTCTGAAACTTCCTTCCGCTTCGCCCAGAGCGAGAGGAGTTGATGATTTCACAGCTTTAAAAAAAGGGTTCAAGTCATCATGACATAATACAAAAAAAAAACCAGTATACGTCTTACATGTACCTAATAAAAGAAGTTACGTAGATTCCATGACGAATTAACGAAAGGTTAAAATCTTTGTTCGACGACGTTGTTTGAACTTTAAACTAAGTTCAAAGTCTATGAAGGTTAAGGAACTCGGTTAGAGAACAAGTTTTAATTCAGAAACGTATTATATTTAGTTCAATGTTTTTTTTATTATTTGATATGGGTTTGCTCTCGACTCTAGTCTAGCTCAGAGATGATAGAGACAAAGTCTACGATAGAGCGAGCTTACCCAGAAGTAGCCTGTTTACTCTTACTTTGAAATAAGATTGAGGTTGCGTTTGATTGAAGTGCAACTGCCGCGCTGGAGACGGTGTCAGTGGGTGACGTAAGTTGCAGAACAACCTGCTGCTCTTGTCGCTAGCGCGGCAGGATTAGCTTCATCTATTTGACTGACAGACCTTGACTATTCAAAAGTGTATGTAACTGGTCTATTTGAAATAAAGGAATTTGTATTTGTTGTTAGCGTTCGGAAACACAGATGCAAGCAGAGAGTTCCACTCCTTTGCTGGGCATTATGAAAGACGCTTGGAAACGCTTTGTGCGAATTGGTGGAATAGCAACAAGGTAGGGATGGTAACTTGCATAGGATGGCCGGTGGGATGAGGTCGTTTTTTTAGCTAGTTAGTGTGTTTTTTATAACTGTAGCATTGTAGGTTTAAGGAGTAAAAATATTTTTCTTGGTTTAGAGTTCATAGTATTTTCACTAATAGTAAACTACTCGTGTCTTGTTTAGTACGATAAGCCACTTTTTATTATTCCCAATAATGAATTGTTCCTACCCCACAGAATAGAAAAGCGCAGAAGACAATATTTTGTGCTATTTTTAAGATAAGATAAGATAAGATAAATTTATTTGCTCAGACATGTGTACACATACAAGACGCGTGCAAAGAAGCGTGCATGCAGGATTACAAATAAAGAAAAGGTTCTGACATGTTTGCCACATATTATGGCGTGCAAATATAGTGCATGTTAAAGAATCGATTACAGAATCAAAATTATATAAAAATGACAATATTAATTAAATGTCAAAGGTACAATACAATAAATGCCAAAATTATATTTAAAAAAAAATGACAATCAAAGTAAAAAAGAGTAGGTAACTAAAAGTATGCAAATCTTGTGTCAAATTCACTAAATCATAAATATAACTAAAAATGTCAAAATTACAATATCCTAGTAAAGCATACTATCAAATCGAATGCTATGTCAAAACAAATCTTTCCTCTAGGAACTGGCTAATGCTGTAGTATAAGCATACTACAGCATTAACCAGTTCCTAGAGGAAAGATCTTAACATTAAGAAAACTTAAGAAATATTTAGTAAATAAAGCTATTTACTAAATATGTCTTAAGTTTTCTTTAGTGTTAAGACTTTCACCCAGCAGTAGGACAAAATAGGTTAGATATTTATAGTCCGTTCGTTCGTCCTTTTTTTCCCGTTGACTTAGAAATTTCGGGAAATCCTCTACGGAATGTTAGGAAGCTACATGCCATAACGTCAGCTTTCTACGACCAGTAGTTTCGCCTGTGTGTTGATCGATCAATCAGTCAGTTTTTGCTTTTTATATACCGCGTGTGTCTGACATCGACGCACAAACGATTTCCATGCGTCCAGGGCATGATTTTGTACACCCCAGTGTTGGAATTTTTCGTCGGTTCTTTTCTCATTTTTTCATTTTTTTTCAAGAGTACCACAAATAGGTATCAGCTCAGCTGAGCTGATATCTTATTTGTGGTTTTATTCAGATTGCTCTTTTTATTGAAAGTAGTTAATTAATTATTTTTTTATTAAAACATATCATTGGGTTAGGTCAGAACAACGATTATGAGCAGTCTAAAGTAAAAAAACCCTTGAAAAAAAAGAAAAAAATTGAAAAAAGCTGACGATAAATTCTAAGTCTAGGGTGTCCAGAATCATGCCCTGGACCCATGGAAATCGTTTGTGCGTCGATGTCAGATACACGCGGTATACACAGACTATATTGTCTTCTTTGAGTACTAGATCGTAAGTCCAAATGTTTGTCCATAAGTTCCATTGACCTCAAACCTTATTTAAAACTTATGTTACTTTACTGACCTAACCAAAAGCAATAAACATGCTATTAATATAAGCAAATCTATTGTCTAATATTAATTAACATCATTAATTGTTGTATCGTACGTGAAGATCATTGACCCTGACCTTCGTGTCGCTGCGACGCGCGACGCGCGTTGACGACGTGCGCGTATGCAGCACGGGATCTGCGAAGAATGCGCTTGCGCAACTATTACAATGCGCGGAGTCGAACGGAAGGGAAGTGCCGTCAAAAGTTAGTGCCATAGTTTCGGGCTTAGTTGCGGGCGTATTCTACTCTGTATCACCTACATACTAACGTTTAATCCCGAAAACGAACTAAGAATGAATGACAACACGATTCATTCATTCTTAGTGGTTATGTGACTCAGAGTAAAATACCATACGGATTTCGGGCTTAGAGTGAGGTTATCCGAAACTGTCAAATTTTCCCAATCTTTGAACCCAATCTCTCTGGTAATAAAATTGAAAATCTATACATAAAAGAAATTTGACAGATGGTCTCACACAACACTAGGAAGTGGTAACGGGCGGGCGTTTTGAGGGACTGTCTTTTGTTAAACTTGACGTTCAGAAAGTGCTGGCTCTCGGCCTAATTTAAATAAATGAATTTTGATTTCAATCTCAATCTCAAATCGTTTATTGCAATGATGGTTATAGGTTGATATGCTGGCGTCTGCACAATTTTAATAATCAGATAAAGTTTTTCCATATTTTTAAATACTAAGTAACTAGCTGTCCCCCGCGGCTTCGCTCCCGCTTAACCAGCATAGTTCCCGTTGCCGTGGGACTTTCCTGTTCCCGTGGGACTTTCGGGATAAAAACTATCCTATGTCCGTTTCCTGGTTCTAAGCTACCTCTCCACCAATTCGATTCAGCCGTTCTTGAATTATAAAAAGTGTAACTAACACGACTGGCTTTTTTTATATAAATAACCTTTAATAGGTGAAACTACTCATGATTATAAACATCTTTTAGTATGAGACGCATCCTTGAAAATTGAAAAAAAATTAATAAAATTTCATATATTTTTTTTAATCGGGACATTACGAGGTTTTCATTTTTTTTCAAGATTTGTTTCATAGATCACTATCACTGCGTATTATGCGTATTATAAAACAAATTCCTCCGCCACGTCTGTCTGTCTGTCTGTTTGTTAGCGATAAACTCAAAAACTACTACACCGATTTTCATGGTGTTTTCACCAATGGATAGAGTGGTTCTCAAGGTAGGTTTAAGCATATAATTTGTTAAGCAGGTGAAACCGCGAGCATCAGCTAGTAGTTTACAATCATGAGTACTAACTAAAACTACTTTGACGACACGGATGGCGCAGTGATTGACTGCTGCGCAACATGTCGCGGGTTCGATTCCCGCACGGAACAAATATTTTTACGACCTACAAGTATTTGTTCCAAGTCTGGGTGTTTTTCTATCTATAATATGTATGTATTTACAAAAGAAAATGTATATAAGTAGTTTATCAGCCATCTCGTTACCATAAAACAAGCATTAGGTTGCTTAGCTTGGGACTATATGGCGTTGTGTGAAATGTCCAAGGATATAATATTATTACTAACACCCACTGACAGTGGGCAGGGCGCAAAACGCCGAGCTAATGAAGCCCGACGAGTCCCGGAGAAACAATTCAACTGTCTTGGAGACAATGTTCATCAATGTTGGTTCATTGTTGTATATAATTTCCACTTCCCTCCTTATCAAGCAGGAGACAGATTTGAGGGCCAATAGGCACCAAGGGATAAATGCAACTGGGTTAAGCCCAGTTGCCAAGCACCACGGACATAATACGACAAGTGAGCTGTCAAACCATAAAAACAAGATGGTATAACAGCTCACTTGTCGTTCACTCCACCTAAGTGATCACGGTGAGATGTCAACAGAATCGACCGGCCTGGTGAGACTCGTGAATGGATGCGAGCCGCACAGATACGGTTGTTGTGGCGAAACTTGGGAAAGGCCTATATATATGCATGAAAAAAATAATTACTGTCTATACAGTTTGTCTAAAAATATACAAAAATATGATACTAACAGTGAAATTAAAATCAAAATTGCTCGAAAAACAAACGAGATATAACTATTTTAAACAAATGTACGTGTCCCTCTCGCGAAAACGCTGTTTTATAATTATGGCAGCTCTATAGACGTCATGGAATTTGGCGTCATAGTTCACATCGGACTTGTCTTTCTAACTGTAATCTTAGAAGCTATATAACTTCGTGGCTGTTGAAGGTATTTTAAAAAATAATTTCATGATTGTTTACTACAGCTACTAATTATTTCATTTTGCAAATAAAAAAATCGCATGCATATTCCCTATTATGAACACTTACTAAAAGATTGTTAGTGTTTTATGAACACTTACTAAAATATTGTTGTTTGTAGAAGATACTATAGGGTAATGACCCTGTAGTATCTTCCCAAGTTTCATAACATAGCATCCATCCATGGAATTACGTTACACTTATACATAAATTAAAAAAGTAGTTTATGAAATTCAGCTTAATGGTTTTCGGGTTTGGCAAGAAAAAACACTTAAAGTCATTAGTTAAATCCAGCAAAACTTTAATTAAATGCTCAAGGAAGTTAAAGTGATCATTAAACACCATAGAACCTAAATAATATGTTATTTAGTAACACTTAACGTAACATCAGAAGTGTGCAAAAACCTTAAAATACTGTATGTTATGATTTTACGATGGTAATTGATACAGTGAACTCTTTGATAGCATGTTCTGTTGTGTAAAAGTTATAGGTATGAGTACCAGTGTTTACATCATTTTTCAAATTATCATCCGCCTAGCCTTTTACTAACTATATTGGAGTCCGTTTTTAGTCCAGCTGGATTCATATTTACCAGTATTTTACGTGGACCTGCTACCTACCAGAACTGCACAACATATTAACTGGGTAACACGGTACTTCTTGGCAAGACGAGTCATATTTACTATGTTTTTTAGTTTTATTGCTAGCTACTAAACCCGGGACCAACGGCTTAAAATACTTTCCGAGGTCCCGAGGGAACTCGGCTTGTTAACATGGTCAACCATTCATAGACCAACCTTGGTTACGCTTGTAAGTCTTACCGACACCATGCCTAGTTTTTCCCAGCTACTTTGGGATTGGCTCTTGTTTGGTCCTGTCGTAGCAAAAATGCTACATATCAGAACTTTATGAGGAGAAACTCGGTAAACAATGTTTTGTCATATAAACAAAAATAGCCTACGACCTATTCTCAGACTTACCAATTAAACACAAATCCCTCGCAACACATCCCTCATACACATCCCTATCACACTATGATACGATTTTATTGGTTCTTAACGAACACATCCCTCGCTACGCTATCCTCGCACATCTCTGTTGGAAACGCAGCCTTATTCTAAGGAAATAGTACAATTTCTATGACAACGTGTCGCCGATTTGTCGTACACGTCTGTCGACGAAATCCTTAAAATGTCATTGCGCACAAAACAATCTATCGCTCAACATTTTTTTTTAATATACATTCAACCAGTTCTGATTACTTTATGCCGTTTGCCGTGAGGAGTTGCAAAACTCGTTAGACTTCCAAATAGTCGCATTGTAATATTTATGCGAAAAGAATGATCAGCCCGCTTTCATGGTCAAGTTGCGTAAGTGTATACCGAGGTTTTAATGAAGCGAGCGATTTATTTATTTGTGTTTGGACGGTCAAGCTTTTGTAAAGATAAAGAAAAGAAAGAGCAAAATCTAACTCGTATTTAATTTTTTTTTGGACATTTCGCTGCAGCCATGACCGCGGCTCGATTACATTAACCCTTATTGCATTGTGATAAGATCGATTGCATAGAGAGTATTTACAGGAACAAATGAACTGCCAGTCTATTCTGTCAACTCTTTATGTAACTAACTATGAGTTTGTAGTTGGGCACCAAAGAACACTATAGTGTTTTTCCACAACCTTGCAAAATGGGGCTACCGAGATGGATCAACTGCAGGTTGTGTCGGGCACCTAATAAGGGTGGGGCTGGATCTGGCGGAGAACCAGTTCAGTTTCCGCACGGGCCGCTCGACCGTGGACTTTATGCGCGTGAGAGCCCTCTCGAGGGGGGACGCGGTTTCCCGGGGCGGGGTCGTCTTGGCGGTGTCTCTGGACATCGTCAATGCCTTCAGCACCCTGCCCTGGAGTTGCATCAGGGAGGCACTTCGGTATCACCGGATGCCGACCTACCTCCATCGCAAGGTCGAGGCTTACTTGACGTACAGAGCCGTCATCTACCCTGGTCACCTGGGAGAGTGGAACCGGCGAGAGATGTCGTGCGGTGTTCCACAGGGTTCGGTTCTGGGGCCGCTCCTGTGGGACATCGGTTACGACTGGGTACTGCGCGCCAATCTCCCTAGTAGCTTACGCGTGGTATGCTACGCCGACGATACGCTGGTCCTGGCGCAGGGGAGGTCGCACCAGGCGGCCCTCGACGCTCTGACACGCGGTCGGATTCGTCGAGCATATCCAACGTTTGGCTCCCAGACTGGGGCGGGCCGGGACTACCTTCTAGCGATTTCTACCCAATCTAGAAAGCCCTCGCCCTCATTTACGAATGTCGCGTGGAGGCGCAACGCCAGGGCGAGACTTCTCTGCCGCGGTAAATCGCAGCACGGCGGACGGAGGGATTTTATAAAAAAATATTTAAATTCAACGCTCTTTCTACGAATCTTTCTTATGCTTCGCAAGAAAAAGAAAAAGAATGAGCTTTCTTATGCTTCGCATAGACTTCGTAACATTTAGAGCGTTCTATTTAAATATTTTTTATTTTTGTATGAAATCCTGATGAACTAAAATATGATGAATTTTTAAGTCATAGAACAAAACTTGTTGGTTATGATGTTAGTTATATATCATGAGAGGTTGCCGGTATTTCACACTGTATATATATATATGTATATATCATTTTTTTATCATCATAAAGTATCTAGGAAGATAATGATGACAAAAAAAATTGTTGCGCCAACCCCAAGTAACATTGATAAGGGTTTCACATTTGGGATCGGCGCAAAACGTTTTTTTTTTCCACTCTATCAGCCATCAAACTATCACTAACTCCCACTTCTTTCATATCGCTCCTCACACAATCCATCCATCTTTTTTTAATGCCGAATGAATTATTTTTAAATTCCCTATTCATATGCACTTGTACTACATAATATAAAATACTTCGTTTAAATTAACCATAAAGTTCGTACTACTTTAGATACACTGAGAAATTTACTATTCAATATCAACCTCATGATTCTTCACAACCCAATTAGAACACTTTTCATTTCTTCAATACACACCCTTTTTAACTCTACAAAAAGCCACACATTTCTTTCTTTCGCAAACAGTACAGCCATAACAGAACACAAAGAAACAAAGCGCGTATTGCTATGATGCCATGATTTATGGCGTAAAAATGGCGGCTGTAAACATAGCAAGGACAGGCCTTTCACTTGACAAAGTAATACTAAGTTATGGCGCAGATTTGACGTCTTTGTTACGATGAGATGGCCGCTGGGTATATTATTGCGGTGTTTCAATCAGCGGCCAGATTTTGTGAAATCAGTAATGACTCAAAGATTTACATTACCTTGCTAAGATTATCTATTTAGAAAGTGAATATTTGAAGCATTTATCCCCTATCGGATTAAGGTTTTAAAGTTCTTACGTATCTCTGCTACGATGTTCTGGGACCATACTTTTTGTTTCCATTGAAAAATCATCAAAAGAAGCCCGTATATATCCTAACTATAATATCTACACTAATTTTATAAAGAGGAAATATTTGTTTGTTTGTTTGAAATGAATAGGCTCCGAAACCACTGCACCAATTTGAAAAATACTTTCAGTGTTAGATAGCCTATTTGTTGAGGAAGGCTATAAATCATCACGCTACGACTAACAGGAGCGGAGCATTAATGGAAAATGTGGCGCAGACGAAGTAAATGCGAAAGTGACTGTCTGTCTGTTTTCTTCGTGCCTAAACCACTGAACCGATTTGGATGAAATTTTGTACAAAAATAATAGTTTGAGACGAGAAAGAACATAGGATAGTTTTTATTCCGGAAGTCCCATGGGAACGGGAACTATGAGGGTACCTAAATAGGTTATATATATTCCGACACAAACTAGTTGTTCAAAGTCTAAGAAGAGTTCTTACCTTTGTGGCCAGGGTCGATAGTAGCAAATGAAAATGAAGAACGATTCCTTATAAACGACCATTTATAGCTAACCCAACGCAACGTGTGTAAGTAAACATCCCTAGGGAGACTGTAAAAGTGTCTCCTCTAAGTCTTACCAAGGACACACAAACTGCTGTTGCTGCTGCTTGCTGAGCGAAAATGCCGGATTCCGGAAACTCAAAGGAATGACGTCATGATTGTCAAGTCATTATCTTTATTTCAACTGAAAGACGTCCACTTCTGGACAAAGGTCTTTTCAAAGTGCCACAACAACAGGTCCAGTACGTCTTGCATCCATCGGCTACCTGCAACCCTCACCAGGTCATTGATCTACCTTATCTGGGCTTCCAACGCTGCGTTTCTGCTTGAGTGTGTATTTTGAACCGACTTCCCAAAAAGGAGGAGGTTGTCATGTTTTTTTTTTATGTTTGTTACCTCATAGCTCCGACAATTATGAACCGATTTGAAAAAATCTTGTTTTATCTGAAAGGATATACTTGCAGATTGGTCTCACTTAAATTTTATCAAAATCGGGTACGAGCTTTGGATTTTAAATCAAAGTAGCTGGAATTCGTCTACTTGGATGACGGTTTTATGTCATCCAAGTATAATCGAAATTGCGTATTTGGCTTTTCTGCGATTTTGCAGTGCTGTTTTTAGGTGTGGGGTACCACTAGAAAGTGTAAAATAAAAACTTTTTCCAAAAAAATACAACCGACTTCCAAAAAAAAACACTACAAAGTAAAAAATTACTTTAATTTCGTAAGTCGGTGTCAAAATACGAAGAAACTAACAAAAACACCGACTTCCGAAATTAAAGTTATTTTTTCCTTTGTAGTGTTTTTATCTTTGGAATCGGTTGTATTTTTTTGTAAAAAGTTTTTTGTTTTAGAGTGTCATAGTGTGCTAGCTTTTAATTTTTTGTTTTGTTTCATGTATTAATTACTTTGCATTCTACTCATTGCATAAATTCTAGTTCCTAAAACGTAACAGACAGATGTGTTGCTGGGGAGTTTGTTGGCCACTTCTTCTCCACAGCTAAAACACTAGGACGTGACGGGTGGGCTTTTTGGGGGACTGTCTTTTGTAGAACTTGACGTTCAAAAAGTGCTGGCTCTCAGCCTAATTTGAATAAATGACTTTTGAATTTTAATTTGTATCTTTCGGTACACGGTCACTACTCCAGAACTTTTCGGCCCCATCGACAATTTTTTATTTTTTTATTTGTGATGGGTTTGCTCTTGACCTTAGTCTTGGTCAAAAATGACAGAGACAAAGTCTATGATGGAGCGAGCTTACCCAGAAGGAGCCTGTTTACTCTAACTTTGAAGAGATTAGGGTTGTAAGCGTTCGGAAACACAGACGCAGGCAGAGAATTCCACTCTTTTGCTGTCCGCATTATAAAAGACGTTTGGAATCGCTTAGTGCGAATTCGTGGAATAGCAACAAGGTAGGGATGGTAAGCTACAGTGCGTCTGGATTTTCTTTGATGCCCTGTCCACTGCCACTCCAATTTGGCGATGCTTCGGGCTAAGTCGGTTACCTTGGTTCTCTTGCAGATATTATCTTCATTCCCGATTCGACCACGCGAGGAAACTAGTCAAGTACGAGTCAGACTCGCGTGCAGCAAGGGTTCTGAAACAATTTTTTTTCACGTTATTTTTACTCTTCAGACTTCTGTATAGAACAAATCTGCATTTTTTTTTTCAAAATTTTAGGCAGTGGGGTGAATGGTCATTTTTGGTCTCATTTCTTGAATAACTTCACAACTATTTATTTTAAAAGTAACAAAAGAAATATAATTAAACCCTTTAGAGTAAGCCCTTTCATTTGATATGGCATTCAACAAAATTTTTTTTTTTTAAATTGTCTATTTTGACCCCCAAAACTGTAATTTTTTAAATTTATTTTTTAAATATTTATTTAATTTACGTAACGCGACCGTGTTTGGGTCACAGAAGTCTACATATGTGCATACCAAATCTAACTAGAATCGGTCCAGTAAATCCTTAGAAAACTGGCTGTGACAGACAGACAGAGAGATAGACACCCGAGTGAAATAAGGGTTCCGTCTTTTACGGCTGTTCGGTTCGGAACCCAAATAAAACATATATTATAAGCAACAGGTTGCAAAGTCTACGCCTATTCTTAAGCAGTTAAAAGCCGTGGTTAGAAGAGCAATTATAACCAGGTGGTCATTCATACTTGACACACTAAACGATGTTGCTGCAAACTTTAAACAAAGTCTACAAGACATTCATTTTGTGGCCTGACATGATTCCGTTGTGGTTTAAAGGATGACTACATTTTAAAGATGAACTTGCGTGTTAAACTGGATGATGAAAGAACTTTTTGGCTTCCAAAAAGGATTTTATGAACTAGTTTGATGACTGGCGTGGCAATTCTTCTTATATGCATACTAGCTGTCCGTGCGGTATTTTTCGGGTTAATATTTAGCCTGAGACAGTCACAAATAACGTTGCTTTCGTAGCGGCATCAATGTTGCCACAAGAAAAACTAAGAAAACAAATCTAGGTACATCGCAACAAAAAGAACCGCGACGCCATCTATCCAACTGGCGGCGAACTAAAATCCTTAATCGCGCAAGCAGAATTTACCATGCGATTTGAACATAATACATCCGTCCGAATATGAACTATCAGGCAGTAGCCCCCCAGGAACAATACCGCTTGGGCGGAGGATCCTCTCTTTTCAATGGGGGTTTGCGGGACTTTACTCTCTGTACCGCATCGGGCCAAACGTTCTATTGGTAAAATAATTTTCAAAATTGGTTCAGTAGATCCAAAGATTACCCTCTACAATCTCAAAAACTTTACCTCTTTATAATATTAGTATAGACTAGTGGCCAAGCCCGGCTCTGCCACGAATCTTGCTTTGACAATTATTACAAACACAAGAAAAAAAAAAGAATTATCTTCCAATTCGGGTCAGTTTCGAAGTAATGAGCGTACGTACATACATAAAAAAACAAACATAAAAAAAAGATTCGCATCGCATTTGCATCGTAGCAATCTGTCAAAAATTTGTGAAAATAAAGGCTTTTATAACAGTTTGCGGTTTTAATAGAACTGGCACTTACGTCAAACTTTTTGTGTTTCTTGGGTAAATAGTAGTTTTAGTCTGGCAGAAAAGGTGATTAACTTAAAATTATTTTTAAGTCTAGGGTTCATCAACTTTGTCTCTGTCATCTCTGACTTTGACTGGAGTCAAGAGTAAAACACATGTCAAATTAAAGAATAGTTCTAATTGCACAGATTTACTTGGCCAATTATGGTTTTTTAAAATAGTCAAAGTTTCGTTTGAGCCGATGAAATTTCCTTTAAACACACCAAATAGTACTCTTAGTACCATGGTTGGTATTTCATGTACTAAATTATGAAAAAATATTAATGGACGGACAGTTGAATGGCTGCAGAATGTTACTTACTTACAAAGAATAATGAGATTGTATAAGTTGACACACAATCACAATTAGTATTGGAAAACTTTGTCATTTTTGTTAATTTATGATTTGGTTAGATTTAATAACCACGTCTTATCATTAATCATGTTAATTAACACACACCGTGTGATATTTGCATCACAATTCTTAATTTAATTAAAGAAACTAAAGAAAATATTAATGCAATGTTAGAACAATTCCTTACCTAAAGAAATATAGAGAACAGCTGGCATTATTTCATAAAACGTCTGTTTTCATTTTGCAGTGGCCTTTGGTCAAACTATGAGCCATCTTTGATGAGAATATTGGAATCTGCTAGCGGCTGAAGAACTGCAGGCAGGAGTAAGTTCCTTAGGGATAACTAACTCCTGATATAAATAGCATTTAATGCCCTAGTCTTGCAATAAAGAGGTAAAGCCATGATGTGACGTGCCATTGAGGCATGTTGTATCGTAAGGGGTCGTCAAACTGAAGTGGCAGTGGACATTGCTCTCAGAACAGATGGACGAGAACCAAAAAGTTAGAATAGAATAGAAAACATTTATTCGACACAGACACAGCAATAAAGAAAAAAACAAACATTAAAAAGGAGTGGCAAAAACATAAAAAAGCAATTAGGTAAAAAAAAAAACAAAAAAAAATGTGCTGTGCGTGCCCATGCCGAAAGGGTTACCATCTCAGCAATTATGTTGGGCGTCAGACACCCAGCGCTGGTTTTCAGATGGCACCCTGCAGTGACACACGGACGAGGGTAAATAAATTAAATAGATACTATAAAATAAATACCTACATACTGAACTATTAATAATAATGTTAATTTAGAAAGTAAATAAAATAATGTTTGATAAAACATACATAAAAATTGTAAAGTAAAGCTGTTGTGGAGTGGCGACCGCGTACCGAAAGACGCGGCAATGGAAGGCGTTCCACAAGTTGGACCGATGACCTGCTATGCTATTCTCTAAAGATTCAGCCTTGCGCACAGCGCTGCCGCAGCGGTGAAACTCAGTTTTGTATTCACTAAGCCGCGTAAAGCTACACTAGCGCTCAAGGCTGTGACGGCCGTGAGTTAAAACTTCCCAACGAACGAGCAAATTGACACTTTTGACAGTTCTTCATACATTTTGGTATTCCTTACGAAAAAACAGCGACGAAGTCGCTTACAGCCTCGCCCACAGCCTCGTTTCGAACTGTCAAATCCAAAAGCTACAAAAATCGCGCATTCGACTCTTATTTTCAACTTTTTTTACTTAAAAGTATATGAAAATAGCAGCTCGATTGATTATAAAGCTTCATTTATTAGAAGAAGCTAAGAAAAGTGACGATTTGTCGCTCCAAACTCTCTTCTAACTAACCTAATATCTCTCTTTGTGCACGGGAGGGGAACGCACTGGTATGCTTAAAATACACAATGTTCCGTCAGAACAAGCATTATATTATAAAACAATACCTCTAGTAACGTAATTTTATTAATATCGTAAAATATTAATTGTCCAACTTATATGTAATAGCCACATTTGATACATAAACAGTGAAAATACCTACTTTTCGTAATACTCACATTTCAGTAGGGTTATTTATTTATCCGATTGGTCACAGAACTATCTAAAACTTTCAAAACAATATCTGCTGATACTGACACAAATAAAAGTTTTGAAACTAAAAACTCAAGTACCTAGTTAAGTTAGCGAGTCACGTCTGTTGTTTTTTGTTTACGTTCGTTTTCGTCGTCGCGTTGCGTTGCTCAAAATAGGTAAAAGAATCGCCATTCAGCCTTAAAATGTATTAATAAGCAGTAAATTCTTTACAATACTTTAAGATAGGCATTTATTTTAAATTCTTAACCCCTAAAATTCTCAGCCGAGATTGCTCGATTATGATTAAAAGATTCGTTCTCAAGGCTATATCTCAAGGCTGGCTCGTCGACGAGCTCGCCGACGAGCCAGCCTTGAGATCGACCGAGCGTGTAGCGCTGATTCAAACTGTATTCACTAGCGTGGCTGTGCTCGTCGACGAGTTTCACCGCTGCGGCAGCGCTGTACGCAAGGCTGAATCTTTAGGGAATAGCATAGCAGTAGTGCGATTCACTAAGGCAGAACATCTTTACAACCAAGAAATCATCGTTGAAACATCTGTTAAATATATGCCACATCAGATGTTTCAACGATGATTTCTTGGTTGTAAAGATGTTCTTCCTTAGTGAATCGCACTACAGAGCGAGCGGCATTAACGGGCCATCCACTAACGTTCATTTCTTTCGACTTGTCCCGTTGTGCAAACTGTACATAAAAGCGACGGGATAAAATAAAACCATTGAAGCCACTAATTAAACCACAATCCTACGTTCTTTCCCCTGACTTTATCACAACACGCCAGATCGACAGGAAAAACAATCCTTCAGTGACCATACACACGTTTTGGTACATTCCTGTCAGTTTGCATCTTGTCAGTCATACCGAGGGATTGCGTGTCTGTGGATGGTTATAATCCTATCATTTTAAGAAGATTGTTGTCATTTAAAAGGAATGATCGTCATTTTGAATTATCTTTATGGATTTATTTGGATTATTTTCATTTTGCAACAACATTTGGGGGCCGAGTCACCCGCGTCCGTAGGAGAATACCCTGCAGCGAATCCCTACACGTGGTCCCCGGGTGGTGCTAAACAGGTGATACTAACTGCCTCCGTGGTCTAGTTGTTAAACCACCTGATTCAGATCCAGAGGTCCCGGGTTCGATTCCCAGCGGGGGCAAATTTTTTATAGGACTTGTTCTAAGTCCGCCTGGCAAAGCTACCACCATCATGTCTAAGTCTGTCGCCATAACAACAATGTTAACAGCATTGTTGTGTTCCGGCAGTTAGAGGTATGGTGGGTATCTTTGGCTTAATCATCACTTTCCATCAGGTGAGATTTGGGCCAAGAGTTTCCCCGTTTTGCATAAAAAATAAAAAAAAAATTTGTACCCGTACCTACGGGACGAAGACGAACACAAAATGATTACAAACGAGCGCTCAATCACGCCGGACAAATAAACAGGCACTAACTTGATCACAGAGCGCGTCGCGTCCTTCGCGACGGGAGGGGTCGCGGGGTTTTAATACCGTCATTCTTTCTCGCTCTTACAAATCCACTGGCGTTCATTCCGTGAGGATTTTACATTCCGGTAGGAATGAACGTTAGTGGATAGGCCGCTATTAGCTCGCGCTCACTCACGTGTCCCGACAGCTGAGCATTTGTTCGTTTTCCGAGTGGCTGCCTCCAGTAGCTTCTAACATGCTTGTTTCTTTACGATTATTTCTCACAATACTCAAATTGATAACTCATGCTGCTGAACAACTGAACAACGTTGACCATAAAAATTAAGAAACGCTCTTTCGACTAAGCGTCTTTTCACGGGGTACTTCTTTTCAGCTCGCTGTGTGCCCTGTCAACGAATAGACAGCTGTTCGTTGACACTGGTGGTGGGTTATTGTACAATTACAAGGAGGAAGTAGTTGCAGTAGGTAGCTAATCAGTAGAAAGGTGAAAGATAAGGAAGGATACTAATGATTTAAACAGCTAGGTAACTATAGATAACTGTATGATAGGTGCTCAGTCGTGTCTCTTATACTATCTCCTGCCTAGGTTAAGAGGGGCCAGCACGAATATTATTGACATACAGTAACGTAACGTTAAATTTACCATAGCTACAATACTCGTTTCATATAATATTTGAAACTAAAAACTCAAGTAGATAGTTTTACTATATTCTAATACTTAAAGATAGGCATTTATTTTAAATTCTTAACCACGAAAATTCTCAGTCGAGATTGATCGATTATGATTAAAAGAATTTGATTCAAGGCCCTACTAATTCGTCTACGAAACAGCGACGAGAGGCTACAGCTTAAAGTTCGTCGACAAGCACAGCGACGCTAGTGAATACAGTTTGAATCAGCGCTACGCGCTCGGTCGATCTCAAGGCTGGCTCGTCAACGAGCTCGTCGCAGCTTACAGCCACGAAATTGTCTTTTAGAGAATAGCACTGCTGGTGATGATCGCGGGTAGCCGACTGGATGTTGTGGCGCCACTTGGTATAACGATAATGATTAAGAAAGAAAAGAAAGAAAAAAAAGAAAGAACAGAAAGAAAAGAAAGAAAAGAAAGAAAAAAAAGAAACGAAAGAAAGAATAGATTTTATTTAGCACATACATAAAACACGCACGGTACAAGGTAAAACTTAAAAAAAAACTAGTAGGTATGCTAAGCTAAATGCGTGTCTCAGGGCTGCAGTAAAAAAGTCCATTTCAGCGATATGTCAGACAGACTGATGCTGTCTGACGCTGGTTTTCTAATAAACCTTTCAAAGGACGAGTGGCGGTTCATTTTACTAAATATAATATATGTTTAAACATTATCGGAATGAAGTAAGTAAAATAGTAAACAATAGAATATGGAGCAAATTATACTAAAAAATAAAAAACAAAGTTAGGTCGGGATATTATAAGAATGTGTGTTAATTTAGTTGTGTACGTTTGATTTGTTTGTTTGAATAAGTACTGAAATAGTTTACCACTACGAAAAAAAAAACAACTTATTTGGCCAACTATACAACAACCAACAACCGTCCCCACCAAATCTGTTTTCAATGTTTCGCTCTGACACTTATATCTTACTAGAGGCCGCCCGCGACTTCGTCCGCGTATACAATCTCGTTATTCCCGTGTAAATCCCGATCCTCCGGGAATTCCGGGATAAAAAGTAGCCTATGTGTTATTCTGGGTCTTCAGCTACCTACATACCAAATTTCATCGTAATCCGTCTAGTAGTTTTTTCGTGAAAGGGTAACAAACATACATACACATACATCCATCCTCACAAACTTTCGTATTTATAATATTAGTAGGTTAGGAAAGAAGAGTAAACAAACAGAACGAAAGACTTTCATACAGGCTGGGTTAATTAAGCATTTACCTATCTATAATATTCGTAGGCTTGGATTAGTTTCTTTCTCTTCATGGCATCGCCCGCCTGAAAGCTTTATCCTTTTTTTAATTAAAGTCATAGTATTATTAGTGTGCTAAGTTTGTTTTATTAAATCCGATCTGAGGTTAAGAATTGAAAATGCAAGTTTGTTTTTATGGGAAATCATGAAACGAATTATTGCCGCTCTGGGCGGAAGGGAATGCATAGGTACTGACTAAAACCCTTCCGTCTTCCTCCAAGTGCCGGTTGTGTTCCATGGCCACAGTGACACTTTGGACCAAATTTCGCAACCCTGGCAAACGGATTAATAATAATAGGCTAGTTTCTATCATCCACAAATTGCAAAACTATTTAGTCCGTCAGTTAGTGTTGAAAAATAATGGACACGTATTTTTTTTTTTGTAAATCAGTGAATATTGACAAAGATAAAACGCATCAAAACTCGGGAGTGGGGGCTCGTGACTTCACGACCCGCTAAAAATTATGCCAGGGTGTGACGTATTGAAAATTTTTAAAGCGTCGCGTCATTACTTCGACAATTTTGGTTCCCGTAACAAAAGAAAAAATACGGGCCAAATATTTTTTGATAATCTAACTGACGGACTAATTAGATTTTTTCAGGACACGAGCCTATTATGCAATTAAATGAGTGAGCAATACATGGAAGTTAATGATTTTATCTATGACTAGCTGATGCGCGCATCTTCGACCGCTTGACAAATTATATACGAAAACCTTTCTCGATAAACACAGATTTTGAGTTTATCGCGAACAGACAGGCAGATGGAAGCGGTGGAAGACTTTGTTTTATAATACCGCGTGTATCTGACATCGAAGCACAAACGATTTCCATGGGTCCAGGGCATGATTCTGGACACCCCAGTGTTGGAATTTTTCGTCGGTTCTTTTCTCATTTTTTTCAAGAGTACCACAAATAGGTATCAGCTCAGCTGAGCTGATATCTATTTGTGGTTTTATTCAGATTGCTCTTTTTAGTGAAAGTAGTTAAGAGCGTGTATTCCGTCCACTGGCGCCGCCAATCGTTTTTTATTAATTGTGGTAAATTTAAGACACGTAGATAAAAAACCGCTCTATAGTGTTCTGAAGAATGTATTTATTATGTTTTGAGAGTTATGTTTTGTACTTTAGAACATAAATAGTTGCCAAAGTCGATATTTTTGCTAAAAGTGGCCACTTTTAGCAATAATTGCCGTTTTGGCTATTTAGCCATGAGTTATGTATTAAAAATGGCTCTCAAAAAATAATAGATACATTTCTTGAGAACACCACAGAGTGGTTTTTTATCGACGTGAATTAAATTTACCACAAATAATAAAAAACGATTGGCGGCGCTAGTGGACAGAATACACGCTCTTAATTAATTATTTTTTTATTAAAAATCTCATTGGGTTAGGTCAGAATAACGATTATGAGCAGTCTAAAGTAAACAAACCCTTGAAAAAAATGAAAAAATAGCCGACGAGAAATTCTAAGTCTAGGGTGTCCAGAATCATGCCCTGGACCCATGGAAGTCGTTTGTACGTCGATGACAGATACACGCGGTATGTAGTGATGCAATCGTAAGTTCCTACTCGTTGGGCCGCAGTAATTTCAAATCATCTTACCAATATATAAACATTGTTCAAGTAGGCATTCCAGTATTGACTCTCAAATTACACTTAATCGATGGTTTTATAGTGTCATTGAATTGAAGCATTGAAGCTGTCATAACTCCATCGTCACCTTCACGACTTGTCAATTAGCGTGTGATGGAACGGGGAACTGCAAGACATACTTGATCAAAAATAATAACAAATAATGTGTTGGTATAATTAGGTATAATAAAAGAAGTTTAGCCAGAAGGCCTATTGCAAGTTTTTATACTTCCTCGATCGTTAAATCGATGATAGTATGGCGAGGGCGTTTTTAAAACGTATGGACAGCTTCTGCCAGCAGCTTCGTCCGCGTGATCCCTAAGGAACATACTCCCGGGTAAGTGTTATTTTTATTTACCTCTATGCTAAAAGAGATGTTCCAAAATAATGTATGGAGCCTTTTTTTTATGCAAAACGGGTAAACTCTTGGCCCAAATCTCTCTTTTTTATTTACGGGGTAAAATCTTCATGGATGTAGATAGATAGATAGAACGTTTATTTGGTACAAAGAAAGAAACACAACACACAAAAGCACAGTAACAAAACAATAGAAAACACAAATAATTAAATTTAACTCATAAAAAAGAAAAAAACAGAATGTATGGCAATTCCTCTAAAGGAAATAATTTGCCAGAGTACCTACCTACATAAAAAAAATATATATGTTTGATAATGTGTTGTGTATGTGTGATGTCCTCCGTCCTGGGGCGGATGGAGGGGTCTGTCAGATTCTTACTGACTAAAACCACCCCGGTGTTCCATCTCTTACGCCGAGGATCGCGGGAACTGATTCGACTTCCGTAATCCCCGGCCCGCTTCTGCAGGCCACCTCGGGTCAGCGGGGGGGAGTGAGGTGTTTGACTCCCCCTGCGACGTCAAAGAGGGGCGCACCACGGAAACACCACGCGCCGCCACCTCGGGTCCGGATGTTTTTGGAGCGACGGACATCCCCAAGTCTGCCGCGGACCCAGTTAGGGAGGCCGGGAGAGGGCAGCATATCCTCCGACGCCAAGTGCGCCTGCTGCGGGCTGGGAGAGCGGTCGTAATCTCCCTCTCCCTTTCCACAGCCTCCTTCTGCTTCCGTTTCGCATATGGAGACCACCGTGTCCCAGGACTTCTCGCCGTCAATTATAGCACGGACTACGGTCGGCAGCAAGAGGTCACTGTCTACCACAGAGATGAGGGCATGGCGCGGCTCGTCCTAAGCGGCACACTCTGCCAGCGTATGCCGCGCCGTGTCCTCAAAATGTATGGAGCCTGGGCCAGGTCCTTGAACACTATACCAAAAAATAGGATAATATATTTAAAACAGTTCTCAACTGTCCAATTTCTTTAAAATAGCTTTGTTTGCTGGAAACGCACAAAAAATTACACTTGAAATTGCAACACACAACTGGCGGCGCTTGGCAACTGGGCTTAACCCAGTTGTATATGTCCCTTGGAGCCTATTGGCTGAGCTCTATTCTGTCTTCTGCTCGATAAGGATCCGAGGGAAATGGAAATTATGTTTCTATTCCTACTACTCCGCTGTACTTTTCTGATTCATTTCGTTGCGGGATCCTCTACAGTTGAATCGTTACTTCGGGACTCGTCAGGCTTCATTGGCTCGGCATTTTTCTGGTGGTCCCCACTGTTGATTGCATTCAGGAGTTAGTTGCAGTGGTTGGAAATGTTTGGCGGGACAAGCCAATTAAATAAAAGCCTTTAATCACTTTTATTAGAGTCTGGGTGCTGATTTTTATGCACATTTTACAGAACATCGTTAAATATTTAGTTTTTAAATAATATTCTGACGACTGATTAGTAATTGTAATATTCTAAGATTTGGTCGGCAACTCGAGTCCTGCCGGTTTTCGAAGTGAAGGTCGGGAGCTGCCATTCGCTACCATTTCGTAGTCACATCACCCAAGCCTTCACTTCGACATATTAAGAATCTACTAAATCTTTATATATAAAAAAAAACACTACAAAGTAATTACAAAAAAATACAACCGACTTCTAAAAAAAAAACACTACAAAGTAAAAAATAACTTTAATTTCGGAAGTCGGTGTTTTTGTTAGTTTCTTCGTATTTTGACACCGACTTCCGAAATTAAAGTTATTTTTTACTTTTTAGTGTTTTTTTTTTTAGAAGTCGGTTGTATTTTTTTGTAAAAAGTTATTTTTTGTATTTTTTTTTTTTTTTTTCACTTTTAAGTGGTGCCCCACACCACACCACTGCAAAATCGCAGAAAAGCAAAATACGCAATTTCGATTATCAAAGAATCATCTAAATATTCAAATGCCAGCTATTTCGATTTAAAATCCAAAGCTCGTAACCAATTTTGATATGATTTAAATGGGACCAATCTGCAAGTATATCCTTTCAGATAAAACAAGATTTTTTCAAATCGGTTCATAATTGTCGGAGTTATGAGGTAACAAACATAAAAAAAATGATTTGATAATATCCTCCTTTTTGGGAAGTCGGTTAAAAACCCGGCCCAGTGCGAGTCGGACTCGTGCACCGGGAGTTTCGTACAAACCAATAGGTATTATTATAAGCAGAAGCTGTGATTTACGATTTATGGCGTATTAAAAAAAAATACTCACTAGATCTCGTTCAAACCAATTTTCGCTGGTAGTTTACATGGTAATGTACATCATATATATTTTTATAGTTTTATCAGTCTCTAATTTTAGAAGTTAAGGGGGGGGCACATTTTACCACTTTGGAAGTGTCTCTCGCGCAAACTATTCAGTTTAGAAAAAAATCATATTAAAAACCTCAATATCATTTTTGAAGACCTATCTATAAATACCCCACACGTATGGGTTTGAAGAAAAAAAAATTGAGTTAACAGTTCTAAGTATGGGGACCCCCAAAATTTATGTTTTTTTTTTCTATTCTTGTGTGAAAATCTTTATGCGGTTCACGGAATACATCTACTTACCAAATTTTAACAGCATAACTCTTATAGTTTTATAGAAAAGTGGCTGTGACATACGGACGGACAGAGAGACAGACAGACAGACAGACATGACGAATCTATAAGGGTTCCATTTTTGCCATTTGGCTACGGAACCTTAAAAATGAATTGCTGTTCGTTAGTCTCGCTAAAACTCGAGAACGGCTGGGCCGTTATTGGTTTTTTAACCGACTTCCCAAAAAGGAGGAGGTTATCAATTCGGTTGAATTTTTTTTTATGTTTGTTACCTCATAACTCCGACAATTATGAACCGATTTGAAAAAATCTTGTTTTATCTGAAAGGATATACTTGCAGATTGGTCCCATTTAAATTTTATGAAAATCGGTTACGAACTTTGGATTTTAAATCGAAATAGCTGGAATTCGTCTACTTGGATGATATTTTTATGTCATCCATCCAAGTAATCGAAATTGTGTATTTTGCTTTTGTGCGATTTTGCTGTGGTGTTATTAGGTGTGGGGTACCACTAAAAAGTGAAAAACAAAAACTTTTTACAAAAAAATACAAAAGACTTCAAAAAAAAAAAAACACTGCAAAGTAAAAATTACTTTAATTTCGGAAGTCGGTGTCAAAATACGAAGAAACTAACAAAAACACCGACTTCCGAAATTAAAGTAATTTTTACTTTGCAGTGTTTTTTTTTTTGAAGTCTTTTGTATTTTTTTGTAAAAAGTTTTATTATATTTTTTTTGGTCATTCTTTTTTTGTTTAGTTCGCCAGAATACAGGGAAGGTTTAAAAGCAAAAAAATGGGTAGGTTGACGGTAGCGAAGCCGCGGGGGACAGCTAGTCCAGTATAAAGACATCCATAATTTGTCGCACATTGTATGTATCCTCTGAAAATGAAGAAGTGTCCGCTCCAACAACACGCAGTCAACTGTGGGCCCCAATATGACGGGCACTAAATTTTCCCTAGTATGACAATTTTAACGTTAACGACATCGCGTTAATGCGAGATTGTATTTTTACTCGATGTTTAAATGTTATTAAAATCGTATCTAGGAATAAAAGAGGTTATCCGTTTGTGTCACCACTTCTGTAGCTGTAAACTTACATGTTTCTTTACAAGACAGGACCTCCCAAGAAATTATAATAATTTATGTTATTAATAAATAAATAAAAAAATACTTTATCAAAAAGCCGACCGCCAGAAACGACTAAAAAGTTCCAATTCCAAACAAAAACAAGATGCTTTTCAAGCAGTCCGATGCAGTTCAATCACATATCTGATGCACAGATCTGATGCCACCAACTGCATAATTTTTAGTCGTTTTTAGCGGTCGAGTTTTTGACAAAGTATTTTTTTCTATTTTCTACATTTTTGGAATCGTCTCCGCGAGCCCTTTATTTTGATCCCCCAGTTGATAGATTTTGAGGAAAAAATTTAAATACCTACATAATTTAGGGCCAAACTGGGCCGCCGTTTTGTTTTGTTTTTTATTTTGATGTACCCAGTGTCACTTTCACGACTAGACGTATCCATTGACACCTCTGAAGCTAAAATCCATCAAGTCGCGCCATCTGAGGCATAAACTATGAACTACCAAGGCAAGCGTTCTATTGTGCTTGAGCAAATTGACACAGTTTTCACTGGATCGGTGTCAGAGTTGGTTGACTATGCAGTACGCACAGTAACATGATGATGGCGCTGACCGACATTTTATTATTGAGAAATGCGTGACACCGACGTTAAGTTATTTTTTTCTTTGTAGTGTTTTTTTTTAAGTCGGTTGTATTTTTTTGTATAAAGTTTTTTACTTTTCACTTTTTAGTGGTCACACCACACCTTACAACACCACTGCAAAATCGCAGAAAAGCAAAATACGTAATTTCGATTACTTGGATGACATAATACCATCATCGAAGAAGACGAATTCCAGCTATTAATTGCGATTTAAAATCCAAAGTTCGTAACCGATTTTGATAAAACTTAAATAGGACCAATCTGCAAGTATATCCTTTCAGATAAAACAAGATTTTTTCAAATCGGTTCATAATTGTCGGAGTTATGAGGTAACAAACATAAAAAAAATACCACCGAATTGAGAACCTCCTCCTTTTTGGGAAGTCGGTTAAAAACAAAATCTTCCGCCGTCTCTGTCTGTTCACGATAAACTCAAAAACTTCTGCACCGTTTTTCATGCTGTTTCCACCAATGGATAGAGTGGTTCTTGAGGAAGGTTTTAATATATCAATTGTCAAGCAGGCGAAACCGCGGGCATCAGCTAGTTTCTTAGAAAACACTAAAAGAAAACAAATTATTGCTAATTTCTTGCTAATAAATTCGGCCACCAAAGCAAACAAATCGACAAACAGCACTTAGGTATCTGTTATAATGATCAACTTCATGAACACATCCGACCTATTTATATCTCGAATAACAGAAACAGTTAATTTCTAAATTTCAGCTAAATAGGAAAGTGTTGGAGTACTAACTTTGTGGTCAAAGTTTTTATTCGCGAAACAACCCTCGCCGAAGCCCATTAGACGAGCGAAATTAACTTAAAGGGAAACATTGGGGATGGGAAGATGATTGTATCCGTTTTTAATTGCTGTAGGTATTATGTATGATTTACTTAGTGGTTTTCCTGGATTAAACCTACCTTCATATGAATTCACGTAACTAAATAAGTGCTGTTGCAGTGCAGTTGAAGTGAAGTTTTCGCTTTTCGTATTCTCTACCGCTGTCAGACACGCTCGCGTCAAGTTCGCGTCACGCGAGCGCAATAACGGCATTCTACCGTTGTGCATCGTTGGTGCGTGCTTCAGAACGCAACATTTTCGGTATTCTACTATTTGTTTGACGTCCCAAAATGACAGCTTATAAGTTTAAGTTTTAATGGTTTTAACATTGTAATAACGTCAATTTCCTTGAAATTTAATAGATTCTATTCGATTATTCACTGACCAATATTTTTCTCTCCACCGTCAGTAAGTTTGGTAGAGTTTGGTTGTCGTGCAGCTGACGTGCAGTTCACGCGCAGTTCAAAGATTACAAGAATACTGTTTATCACTCAAACTTAAACTTAACTGCAATCGGTGCGTTATAAAATTACGTGAATTAGCCTACTTGTTGGGGTTGCCTAGAAGGCTTGCTTTTGTGTTATTGAAATTCTTCGACATTCTTCCCAAATTAAAAACTAAGTGACTATAATATTCTATTCGAATAATGGTTGGACTTTAAAGCTATAAGTGTTTATACTAATTAATATTATGTTTGGATGAAAAGATGTTTGTTTCCAATCATGTCTCAACGGTTGAATGGTTCTTAATTAAAGGCACATTATGTAGGTAGATTATGTATAGACTGGAATAATACATAGAATAATATTTACTAGAGAAAATTTAAAATATTCACGCGGGTGGCAACTATGGTTGTCGGTAGATAAATGTGCAATTAAGGACATTGACCTTTCCCTTATATCTTCATAGGTATGGTAATCGAAAAATTTATTATGAAGGGTTGTTCAGTACTAGGAAATGTAAAGGATCTCGATAGATATAGATTTAGAAAAGCTTTGTTTTATTTCCGATTTTGATGATTAAATATGTCAAAAAATGTAGGAGGGTCAGTGGCCAAAATTTCAAGTTTATGTGGCGTCAACCATAGCCACTGATAATTTGACAATTAGGATGCCTGTCCAGTCCATTACAGCGGAGCGGAGAAACGGAGAAATTTTAACCAATGGAATTGCATGTAATCACCGCTCCACGTGATACACTTACATTTTGACTGACATTATTGGTTAATATTTCTCCGTTTCTCCGTTCCGCTGCCTTGCTCCTCACAAATAGACAGGCACCCTTAGAGACATAAAACAATTCAATTCTTCACACAATACTGGCAGTCGATTTTGAGAAAAAACTAGCTGTGAAAATTAGGTGAAGTGAGTTGATAATCCAATTGACGCTAGAGATTGACGGCTGTAGTCAGGGTGAATCAAATTGAGTGAAAAGGGTTTTGTTATTATAATTAACTAAAAACAGTTCTCGAAATAAGTCTCTGACACACCGCCACGCTTTGCATAAACAGGCTCTTCATCAAAACTCCGGATTATATTCACTAAAATAATGCTGCAAATATTAATTCTGGCAATTTGTTTTAATATATTTGCAATTTACAGCGCAATATTGCCCGTCCCCGGCAATAAGTCGGCTTTGTAACGCAAATATAAATTGCACCTACGATAAAATGATTAGCAATTAGTTGTAAATGTGCTTCTCTTATTTTTCAGTAGGCGCGTTAATGTCTCAGGCTTTTGGTTAGTCTAACGCAATTTATGTATTTGCCTAAGTGCTTTTTGAAAGGGTCATAGATTATATTTAATAAAACCTAAATTGTTCTTTATTATATCATTTTTATATTATGAAGATCTTACAAAATCTCTCTAAGATTTCACTATATTATAATGAATTATTGAAGTTTGACCGGCAGGTCAAAGCTCAGTAGATTTACATTCATGGCTCGAGATTGGTGAATATTGTCAAATATTCAGCACGCGTAGCATGACCACCGTAGAAACGAGTTTTGTCGACCGGAGAATCGACAAAATGACAGATTGAAGAAAGATTTCTATCTTCCTTAGCATGGCCATGTTTGACACGTAGAAAAGAAATGTTTCTTTTCTTCGATCGACATAAGTCTACAACGTCGAGCATGCCGCCAATATTTTCTCTACTTTTGACACTTGGGGGTAGAAATAACAATCTGTATGAAATGTCAAATAGTCTACATCTTCTCGGACCTAGACAAGAAATATTTATTTCAACAATCATTTTATTTTTGCCAAATAGAACTTAGAAAGTATGTCGGGGTAGACATATAGTCTACCAACATCCTAATTTGTCGGGTTGTACGTTGTAAATAAACTGTTTTTGTTATGACTAAAGTAAAAACATTTCGGACGATATTAAAGAAAAGAAAGATAACAGATAACAGTAAAGAACGCATTGCACTGTGTATGGCAAAGTTTTCATCAGACAATGCCACCAATCACCTTTTATTTAGAATTTTCTCTTCTCATCGCATGGCAGGATTTTATGTTCACTTACATTAATTACACACAATTATTGGAATAATCAGTACTTTATTTAATTAATCATAAAATCTACTTACTTTTTCCTTGCCGCCATGATCATAAACACTAAAATTCTAATTTAAATCGATACGATCAATATTTATTATAAGTAAAAAGGTGTAGATAGGTTACCTATACAACATTCGATCTTCAAAAACGTGAAACCTACGTGACGTGTGTCCGTTGACGGCGCAACGCGACACTGAAGTGAAGTGTGGCTAGTTAGCCACATTTTAACGTGTCGCTTGCTGAGCGCTTATAACCTATCTACACCTTTTTACTTATAATATCATTGGGTACCTACGATAATAAATTCAACAAAAACATGTTATTTGTAAACAAACATAAACCATAGGTATAGATTAAAAATATGTTCGAGTAATATGTTTTGTTGTTGCTTTGAGTTACGTGCAAAGAGTGTGAAAAATAGAGTATTTGACACATTTTTTTGGCTAACTAAACGTAAAATTCATCGTAGTATTCGCAGAATGAACTCATCACTAGCTACTTCTCCGTTGCTATGGAAAGATTAGATATGTCTTTGTCTTCATAGAAACGCGAGTCTACGGGTCGCGGCATGCTCGGGCAGAAGACATGTCGAGTGGGATAGAAAGAGCTTTGTCTTTTCTTGGTAGAATAGAGATAGAATCGCCATGCTACGCGTGCAGGAAATTTTATGAAATATTAGATGATAGGACAAATTATATGGAATAAAGTAAACGTTCCTTATTATTTTTTGTAAACAATCTGTGAGGTTTCATATTGGACTGGATTAATTAAGAAATTTATAAAAAAATAACGGGTTGCACTCCGGGAGTGCCAGCGGAAGCGAAAACTTGAACATTAACGTTGTGAATTTTTGATTCATCCGTCTTACGAATTTTCGATCAGGTCACGTGTCCTGACGCGAGTTTAACATTTTATACCCATCCCAAGAAAAGTGCTATAGAAGTTTTCACTTAAAAAATGATTCTTGAAATATTATGAAACAGATTAATTTTCCGTGGCTTTGTGTGCACATATCCCGTTTTGTTAGTGTTGCGCAAACGCGCAGCTGGCCGCTATTCCAGTTTTTATATGCAACCGCTAGTGATTGTACGCACTGAACCGCCATCATTTGACAAGCGGTTGCATATTAAACTGGAACCGCGCGGTTGACCGCCGCGCCTCTGCGGCTGACCGCTAGTGCAGACGTAGGGTAAGGGACCCAAATGCTAATTTCAGCTGTGTACGACGACTAGAGTTGTCTTTCAGTCACTCATTAGTAACGAAAGAATTTTAATATTATGTACCTCAATATTGATAACCATCAGTAAAGCTTTACAATTGTTGTGTACTGATGTACCTACACTAGATAATTAAATATATTTAATAACATAAATATCGGCTCATTAGTTCATGCACAGGTCTTCACTCTCTGACAACTAACCATCGACTAACTCACACGATGACGTCAGTAAAGTCCGCGCAGTACATAACCGGAGACAATAGCAATACTTTTATAAAGTCAATACTAATAGACTACACCGATAATCTATACTTCTATACTAATACTAATATTATAAAGAGGTAAAATTTGTTTGTAAGTTTGTATGTAGGGGGTAATCTCAGGAACTACTGGTCCGATTTGAAAAATTATTTCAGTGTTAGATAGCCCATTTATCGAGGAAGGTTATAGGCTATATATCATTACGCTAAGACAAATAGGAGCGGAGCAGTAATGGAAAATGTGACGCAGACGAAGTTGCGCGAGTCAGCTAGTTACTTATAAATACAAGTAGTATATTAACTACTAGCTCACCCGCGCAACTTCGACTGCGTCACATTGTCCATTAATGCTCCGCTCCTTTTTGTCTTAGCGTGATGTCTATAGCCTTCCTCGATAAATGGGCTATATAACACTGAAATAATTTTTCAAATCAGAGCAGTGGTTCCTGAGATTAGCGCGTTCAACCAAACAAACGTGTTTATCAATCAATCAATCAATCAATAGTCTTTATTTGTAAACATAGGTTACAATAGTGTGCAAGATGTAACAGTAGTAATATAGTTTCTCTATGTTTGGCCATTTGGCGTACAAATACGTATACATTATTATGAGAGGCCAATTGTGTACCTGTAAATTAAGTCATCACAATTCTGTTACCAATGTCAATTTAAATAAAATAAAAAATAAAAAAAAAACTAATAAAATGCAATAATTAATGTCAATATATATATACCTAATTAATGTCAAAGTTAAAATTATAATGTCAATGAGTTAATAAATTAAGTATACGAAATTTTTTTGAAATTAACATTGTCCTCAGAATTGCTATTGAGACATAGTGCATAAATAGTCATGTTACAAGTATATATATATATCATTAAGTCAAAGAACTATCATCAAAATATTCACTAAGACTATAGTAACATTTCTGTATTAATATAGTAAATAATTTTTGCTTGAAATTGGCTAAATTTAAACTTTTTATTGAGCAGGGTAACTTATTAAATATTTTTTGGGCCATACAAAAAAAACTTTTCCTCATTAAAGCCGTGCCTGCATGTGGTACTTTAAGCTCTAAATTATTTTTGTCCCGTAGTTTCCTATATTGGCTTTTAAAAGCAATTTCATACAGGTTAGAGTTTGTTTTAACAAAAATATTTACTTCATAAATAAACAGACAAGGCAAAGTAAGAATTTTCAGGCTTTTAAATAGAGGTTGACAGCTGTCAGTACTTTGTAATCCACACATTCCTCGGATGCATCTTTTTTGGGCTTTGAAAACATACTCTTTATTTACTGAGTTGCCCCAATATATTATACCATATCTTAGAGTGGATGCAACATAACCATGATATGCCATTAAGAGAGATTCTAAGCTTACAATTTTAGCTAGTTTATAAAGGGCATAAGCAAATTTATTGATTTTTTTACAAATATCGTCCGTTTGCGGTTTCCAGGACAAGTTATTATCTATATTAACACCCAGGAATCTAGTAATAGTTGCCGACTCTATTTTAGTCCCCAAATAGTTAATGTCAACGTTTATATTAGGAATCCTTTGATAAAAGTGCATTACTTTAGTCTTTTCTAGATTTATGATAAGATTATTATTATTTAGCCAGGTAATTATTTTATTTAATGTCAAATTTATCTCTGCTTCATATGTTTTAGGATCGTCACACTTTACTACCACCGTACTGTCGTCAGCAAATAATACCATAGGATGTTTTATTTCTTTAGGCAAATCATTTATATAGGTTAAGAATAGTGGAGGTCCTAACACACTGCCTTGTGGGACTCCGTGTTGAATTATCCTACTACTAGATCTGTATCTCCTTTCGCATCCAGTGCGTGGGCATATACGTGTTATTTCTATAATCTGCTTTCTGTTCTGTAAGTAAGAGTTAATTAGATTTAAAACGTTGCCTCTTATACCATATTTCTCTAATTTGTTTAATAGTATCTTATAATCTACATAGTCAAAAGCCTTTGTAAGGTCCATAAATATAGCACATACAGCATTTCTTTTATCCACATTCGATAAGATAGGGCGTATCAGATCATAGACAGCCATATTAATTGTCCTGTTTTTGCGAAACCCTTTTTGTTCATTAACTAGAATATTTGATTTCTCTAGGTAAGTATATAGTGCTTTATAAATTACTTTCTCAAATATTTTAGCAAATATAGGTATCAACGCAACAGGTCTATAATTTTTCATAAGGCATTTGTCTTGCTTTTTGTATAGTGGGGTAACTATGGAGGTTTTGAGTTTCTCCGGGAAGATACCATTCTCAATACTTAAATTGATGATATAACTAAGATGAGGGGCTATGTATTGAGAAACTGCTTTTATGGCTTTTGTGCATATGCCATCACTACCTACACTGTTTGTATCGCTAAGAGACCTAATATGAATCATGATGTCATGCGGCAAAGTTGGTTCCATAAATAAAGAGTTCAACATGTTTGAATTAGTGGGGCTATTTTGTTTTACGCTGTGATTTGAGTTCGATACTTGGTTAATATAATATTCGTTGAAGGAGTTTGCTATTTCAATAGGATTCGTTATTGTCTTCGCATCAGTTTTAATTTCAGTTATTGGTTCTCTAGGAAAGTTTGCTTTATTCTTGTTAATGACGGTCCAAGTTGCTTTTGACTTATTTTGAGACGTTTTGATAAAATAGTTGTTTTGTGATTTTTGTGTTAAAAATATAATTTTTTTAAGTCTATGTGAATATGCTTTAAACATATTTTTGTTCTTGAGAGTGGGATTAGTTCTATATTGCCACAAAAGCTCACGTTTCCTTTTACTACATTTTTTTATTCCCTTTGAGATCCACTTAGATTTTTTGGTTAATGACTTTGTAATAGTTTCGTAAGGGAAACAGAGATCGTAAAAACATTGAAATAGATCCAAAAAACAGTCATAAGCCTCATTAGGATCCGAAGTATTGTAAATGTCAGAAAATGAGATACATTTTATACAATTTTTAAATTTATCCAGATATTCTTGACAATAATTTCTTCTCCTAATACGCCATGACTTAATAGCACAAGTTTTTTTTACTGGACATCTTAAAACCTGTGTAGTGTGGTCTGACAATCCAAATTCAATAATTTCCCCCTTGCAACCTCTGATATTGTGCGCGAAATTATCCAAACATGTCCCACTACTTATTCTAGTGGGTTGAGAGAATTGCAAATGTAAATTATAGCTTAAAAGAACATGTTCAAAATCTAGGGTCTGTTTATTTCTTTTTAATGTATTTATGTTGAAGTCCCCACAAACGATAATTTTTTTATTACGTTGAATGCATATAACATGAAGAATTTTTTCTAATTTGTCATAAAAAGTATTTAAGTCGGAATTTGGGACCCTATATATACATACAACAATAATACCATGTTCGGTTAATTCAATTGCACAACATTCTATCAAGTTTTTAATACAGTAATTGTTTAAATTTATCACTTTATAGTGATGTCCAATTTTTGTTAATACACATGCACCACCTCTTTTACATTTTCTTGAAAAACTTATAGCTATGTTATAGTTAGGTATATTTAACAATTCTTCTTGCTCAGGCGTCATAAAGTGTTCGGTAATACACACAACGTCCATATATTTATTCTTACTTTTCAGTTCTTCCAAACAGAGATTGAGGACATCACTTTTGTTTAGGAGTCCGGCGATATTTTGGTGTAGGATATATATGTTATTGTATACGAAAAAAGTTTGAATTTGATGTGTGACTTACGTTTTGTTGGTTACTGTAGGAAATACTTTCTTGTTTGTTAATATCATTTTGTACATTGATCTGACCAAATCGATGTAGATCGACAAGTATGTTACTCATGATATTTTCATATATATTTCTCATTCCATATTTGTTGATTTTGCCTGTAGAGTAAGAGAACATCTCATGTGTCAAGTTACGATTGCTGTCAAATATGTATGCGTACTCATGATTTAATATGTCAAGATATAGGAGGTTGTTAAACATGTCAATTTTAAAGTTATATATCGGTGCTCCTGCTATATATGTAGGGAGACAAATAATTATGTTGGTGTTTGTGACTTTTCTAAGAGATTCATTAATTGTCTTTATCAGATTTATATAGTTAGTCTCATCTTTTACATCATTCCCACTAATGAAAAGCAAGCAGTAGTCGTTTAAGGTGAAGTCTTTTAATTTTTGTTCGATATTACTAACGAGCCGTATTGTGGTGCTGTTGGGCATTACGTAGTGACAATAGTCGAAGTAATCGGAGAAAACTTCTTCAATTGTTGACGAGGATCTCTTTAATGTGTTACAACTCAGAATACACAGTTTATTCTTCTGTTTAGGCTGTGATACTGTGTTTAGTATCTGCTCTTTAGAAATAAATACCTCTTTTACTTTATTTGGCGTGTGAGTACGGCTATTTTTTGTAGTTTGTGTCTCTTTATTCTGTTTGCTGCGAAGCTTAGGTAGCACTTTTTCTTTATTTGTCGTCTGAATAGGAATATTAGTAGTTTGTGTCCCTTTATTATGTTTGTTGCGTTGCGATTCGCATCCCTGGCTTAGGGAACTTGATGAGTTTTCTTGGAGCTGTGACTTATTTTTGCGTGCCGGTGTTATATTTTTTTTCTCAGGCGTCGAGCATATTTTCTTGTATTTGTTTATAGTCTTTATCATATTTTGTAAATCTGATTTTAGGCGAAAGTTTTCAACATTTAAATTTTCTATTTCTTGTTGTGCGCTCAATAATTGATTCATAAGTGTTTTGTTCTGTTCCGTTAGCTCACAGACTCCACTATTGTCGTTAAAGCTGTCTGGTAAGCTCAACATTGTTGTGTCGAGTATAGTTTTCTCGTTATTACCGATTATGTTAGATAAGTCAGTCAATGAGCTCGTTCTGTAAGGTTTGCGGTATGTTATATTATTGCTGTCGGAATCCATTTTATTCGAAGCTCGTGGCGCCCTCTGTTGAGATGTTTCAGACTTCTAAGAACTTCTATAGTTGATTTGGTCAAGTAGGTTATTTTGTTTCGGCCTTAGTTACGTTTTGTTACTTTATTTGAAGTTGATGAATAATTCCCAAAAAGAGGATGTTTCTACGGGGTTCGAACTTGCGCTCTGTCGATCAGTGACGTTTTATAGAACACTGTTGTGCTAACGAGCCACGTGAACTTAGAAAGTTATCGTTAAAATTAGCATCATATTGTGATGCTCTTAGTTTCAAAGTAAATAAAACCGTAATGACCATTCGTTTGAAATACTTTAATCCTTGTATTGAGTCAGTCAATATTTTTAATATCCAACAATTTTGCACGGTGTTTGTATTTTTAAATAAACGAAGTCGTTGCACAGTGACTCATGAGAAACAATGGTGAACTTCTTTCGTTCTAATTTATTTTTCTTCTTTCTCTAAGTTCTACTAAGTCAGTTTATTTTGGTCACAGTCACTATTCACTTGATTTAGTTTTACTCACTGATAGTTTTACTGCACTTTGACACTTCGTATCTACGAGTTTATTGTTTGCTTTGTTGACACTTTTCACTGTCTGTTTTGAAGTTTTCGTTTTTTCTCATCCATTTGTTATTATTTAGAGATAACACTGTCACTACGTTATTGGACCAATCTTTGTCGTTTTACGTGGAACTTAGGATTAATAAAGTACATTTACAGAAAAATAAAATAAAATTAAAGCGGAGCTGTATACTTTAGGTTTTGAGAAATACCCTCCCTCCCTCCTCTCTCCTCCCTCTTTATGTATTATTATTTGTGTTGTTTATAAAATTTTCAATCATTTTTGATTCTCCATATATTGCACTTACCACTATTTTCTGCATCACCCAAAGGTTGACTGGTAGAGAATGCCTATGTCACTTTTTATGTGCTGAAAGTGTTAAATAAATAAATCTTTAAACATTAATAAAAGAACAAATTTGAATATCACTCTCCTTGAGATTTAAAAGATCTTCAAACAGCAGACCAAATCAATTTAACACCATAAAAGATAAGAACAGTAATAAGAAATTTCTTAGTTGAATAATGGAATCCTCTAATAAATGATGTTCTGAACAAGAAGCGAACAAATGGGTCCACAGTGCAAAGGCCCTCGCGGCTTTATTAATCAGTTATAGAAGCCGACAGTTTGTTAGGCGAGAGATAAAAAACTTCGATTTATTTGATCGAAATTGAATTAGATCATTTTTATTCGAGTAAAATGACTGTTCAGAGCAATCAAGCTTTTCGGATTGGTAACAGATTTTTTGCACAGTGGAAAAAAGGGAGGTTTGTTTTCATAAACATTTCGAATTAAAAGGCAACTGGGCTGGCCGTGTTTGTCGTATGTTGAAGGAGCAATTGCGCTTAAACCAGCACTCCATGAAACCTAAGAAGCGTCTTAAAAAACGCAGAAAGCCCAAAAGAGGGATGGTTAAATAAGCTGGACTTCTTACAAGATTGCCCCGCGGTCGCAGTACCAGATGATCACCGTTAGAAATGATAGGAGCCTGGGTACTATTTTGAACAACACTGGGGAAACATTAGGTTTGTATATTTATTATTCTTATGACACTTACAAATAATGTAATTTTTAAGAGTAAGAGAATTTTCAAAATTACCAGAATATTCAGAGATTACCCCTAAACGTCACAAACTCAGATACTTTACCTGTTTATAATATTACTATGAGCAATTACAATCTTTTGCACCTCGTGAAACAGTCAGAATCTAAATATGAATTCCCACCACAAGATTTATAGTTCTAATAATTTTCATAACGAGTATACTCGTTTCTTCTTAATACATGTGAGCAAGCTTAAAACTGTACCATCACATCTTAGACACCATAGCTCCCTGTTGCAATAATTCTAATCATCAAAAAAAAACTATCGCATGACGATTCACAACAAAAGTATAATAACATCGTACTCGCAAAACGATATTCTTCTCAGCGCATAACTGCTAAATAACGCGCTGAAGACACAAGTAAACAACTTTTATGCCCACTACATTACACCAAGCGTTCCCTGATGCAAACTTACAAAAAACAAGTAGGTAATGTTCAGGAAAGTTTTTAAACTGTCGAAGTTTAGCTGTTGGGGATGATTTCTGGTGTTTTATTTGAGTTAAAGACCGTAATGGGGCTTTTCATTGCCGGGTAAAGTAAACCATCTAACTGATGAAGTAGACGAGCTAGTGGCTAAATAAAAACAGGCAAACGGGCCGATCTTCAAGGTAAAGCTATCCTTTTTGATAACGGTCTGTGGTTGGGTGAGCATAAGGCGGGGTTGCAGTACTTTTTAAGATTTTTTAACGTCTGAAAATCTAATTAACTGTGAGTTTTTAATAATTAAAAATTGAACATACCCTCAAGTAAATCATAAAGATAGAAACGCGATTTAGAATTACTGGCTCGATACTTTTTTTATTTTTGTCAAAAATTACACTAAATTACAATTTTAAACGTGTACTGCTAAGAGATTTTATCACGAATATATATAAAAGTTATATCAATAGATAGAGCTTTTTATTTTGAAGTAAATGTTGAAACCATATTGTATTATTTTTTTATCAGTTTTCGCCGAGAAGAAAAAACAGTCAAAATTTAGGAGTTATTTCGCTCGCTGGACAGTCGCTGTTGTTCATCAAAAAACACAGTAGGTACTGCAACCTCGCCTTAACACACTCAGTCCTTGTCACTTCCATCATCGATACTCCTGAATATGGAAGTGACAAGATAGAACTGTAAGATTTTCTCTCTGAATTGGTTTGACACCGGCGCGCGGCGTTTGGGGCTTTTTGAGTTTTTCCACTATTCCAGCTGACTCCGTACTGAAACTGCAGTAGCCATAAGGCTTTGATTGGTTGACAATGCTCAGCTACCGAGATTTGTGGCGAAGAAACATCACATTTAAAGTAAATACAACGGATTAAGTAAAGGTACATTTCCAACCTTGGCGACCGCGACCGGCGACAATGGCATGCTACCAACCCACTGCTTTAGGCTAGTTTCCATCATCCAAAAATTGCAAAACTATTTAGTCCGTTAGTTAGAGTATTGAAAAATAATGGACACGTATTTTTTGTTTTTGTAAATCAATCAATATTGACAAAGATAAAACGCAAGATCAAAACTCGAGATTGGGGGCTCGTGACGTCACTACCCGCTAAAAATTATGCCGGAGAGTGACGTATTGAGAATTTTAAAAGCGTCGTAACTTCGTCAATTTTGGTTCCCGTAACAAAAGAAAAAATACGTGTCAAATATTTTTTGATAATCTAACTTACGGACTGATTAGATTTTTTCAGTAAACAAGCCTATTACTATAGAACACTTACGGCTGCACGCGATCGACAAGACCCGTAAGTCAAAGTCAAAGTCAAACATTTATTTCAATTAAACCATTTACAGGCACTTTTGAATTGTCAAGGTCGGTCGGTCCAAAAATATTAGTCTATTTGCACGTTCCAAAGCGTAGATCTCTATGGAGAAGAACGTTCAAGAAACTCCACGGACACTCTTTTAAAAATAATAAATTGTTACAAAGTTTTGTTGACATCGTGTTGAAATTATACAAACATGTGAGAACGATGTGACGAGCATGTAAGTATCCTATGTATAAGACTGGAACTGAGCTGCTTCCAATTAGGCCTTAAAGCCAACTACAAAATAGTAAGGAACCACGGCTCTGGAACGTAAATGGGTTTTAGTCAGTAAGAGTCTGATACTCCCTTCTAATCCGCTGGAGACTCTTCTAGTAGAGCGGGAGTCTCTTCCCGCTGATTGTGATAATTTCCCATCCTTTAAAATGTTTATATGACGGCGTCAGCGATGGCTGTGCGTGGCTCTAAACATCGTTTGGGTTCGGTGGTATCGGGTTCATTGTAGAATAATAACACTCGATACATTATAAAACTTTACTTTATTAACTGTGGCTGAGTGCCAGTACTTTTTAAACGTCAAAGCTTACAAATAGACAGTCCCTCAAAAACGGCCGCCTGTCAACACTTCCTAGTGTTTTAGCTACGGAGAAGAAGTGGCCAACAAACTCCCCAGCAACACATATGTCAGTTGAGTTAGAAGAACTCGCATTTATGAGATCTGAAGTCGGTTAAATACAATTGAAAGGTAAACCGATAGTTTCGTTCTGAAGGAGTGTCTTGGTTGGTGTCTCGCGCCAAAGTGGACTTTTCCGAAAAGTCCTCACTCTCCAACACGACTCTGTCCATGTGCCGCAAATTACAACTGACAACTGACGTCACGGCGTTTACCACTATCTTAGTACTACAATACTCAAATCGGCAACGAATCTTCTATAATATAAAAATGAATCGCTGAATGTGTTGCTAAGCGCAAATCTCGAGAACAGCTGAACCGATTACTCTAATTATTTTTTTGTTGTGTTTTTTCTTATCAGAGGAAGGTTATTATGTAAAAAAATAGGTAGAGTTGATAGTTGACGGGAGCGAAGCCGGGGAGGACAGTTAGTTAATAAATAATATCGTTATCATAATATAAAGTACGGAAATAGCTAGGCAGATTGATTAATCTAATTGATAAGGGACATGAACAAGGCTACAATCGTTGACGGTTCATATTTCAAAGAAATTATTATTTTCGTAACTCCCTAGCTAGACTGACAAGGCCGGGTCTTACTGAGAATTAACAGATATTGATCAGGCCATAGGCTCGGCCCCTATGGATTCATGGATCAATCATAATCTACTCTGTCAATAATGAAAGACACTGCTTAAATTATTTTGTGGGAACTTTAGGAAACCTTAAATAAGGCTTGGAGTTTTTGGTTTATGTTTAAATCTTTTTGTGATAACTTTTTGTACTGGCCACATATTAGCTAATGCAATTAACATTATATCTACCATCATACTTTTTAATCACAAATATAAAAACAGAGGGTTTGAGATTAAAGCCTGTTTGTACCTGGCAGGGTTCACAATGTTAGCCTTTGCAAAATACTATAGATATGAAATCAATCAAATTATAGATTTGAGTAATTTTATAATGAAACTAACCCCGTCAAACTTTGTTTTGCCATATTAAAAAAAATGCCGGCGACCTATTCTTAGACCTATCAAATATAAACAAAAAAATAAATAAAATCGGTGAAGCCGTTTCGGAGGAATTTGATAACAAACACTGTGATATGAGATTTTTATGAATTATGAGATTTTGTAAGTTTTGTTTCGATTTATATGTTGGTACCTAGAGTTACTAAGACATGTTGGTTCACTACTTACATATAATGTCCTTGTAAAATGAATCTATAAATAATTTCAAATGGTAAAAAATACAAACTTTACAACTTACCACTTTAATAAAGCTCATTAATAACGTACCAAGTCCTTCTGCCTCAATAAATCTCCCAACTCCAACCAGCCGGCCTGCACTGTTTAATAAACACACGTACTTCCGACCGTCTCATGGAGGAAGTTCTGTGGTACCGCAAGAAGTCATATAGAACTAAATTAGTGCAATAGCCCCGTACTAACACAAAGCGCTCCATAGTGACTTGAAGCTTCGTAAGGCGGAATTAATGAAGTGGAGGACTTGGTAGTAAGTATTATCTATGGGCTAGCGTTTTGTGCAGGTAAGTGCCTAGCTGTTCTGTCGTGTACCTGTGTTGGTAGGATGTTTGTTTTTATGATTGCTTTTTTATTTTATTTTTTATTTGTGATGGGTTTGCTCTTGACCTTAGTCTTGGTCAGAAATGACAGAGACAAAGTCTATGATAGAGCGAGCTTACCCAGAAGGAGCCTGTTTACTCTAACTTTGAAGAGATTAGGGTTGTAAGCGTTTGGAAACACAGACGCAGGCAGAGAATTCCACTCTTTTGCTGTCCGCATTATAAAAGACGTTTGGAATCGCTTAGTGCGAATTCGTGGAATAGCAACAAGGTAGGGATGGTAAGCTACAGTGCGTCTGGATGTCCGATGGTAGAAGGGTGCTGGTGGAATGAGGTTGTTTTACATTTATCAAATACTAATCAATTCTACTTTTTCCGTAACTGGTCACTGACTGAGTGTCAGTGACCAGTTACCTCCTCCTGTTTGGGAGTTGGTTAAAAAGAAGCCCAGCAAAGAAAGAAAAGAAAGGAATGCGAAGAGGCCCCTAACAAAAAAATGCTAGCCACATATTATTATAACGTAAGTAGACGACCAGAAAAAAAAGCAAATAAATATAATAATAAAAAACATAAAAAAACATTAACTGAAAATCCTTTTTAATTAGTAAGACTGAAATCTTCTGTGCCAACCAAATCAAAGAACAAAAGTATCCGATGAAAGAAGAACAATAAAAATCTCAATCCAACGTCCAGTCTTCATTAAACTGATAACAAACTGTCGGTGACTGACATTTTTAGGGCAGCTAATATCATCAGTTCTGAAGCGCCAGTTGCTAAGCTATCTAGTGGCTAACTTACTTCATTCATTATCTCATTCACGACGATTTTGCCATACCTATTACTGGAATCAAAAGTAGCTCACAATTTAGGACCCATTAGTTTCAGTGTTAATATTTTATCCGTGGTGCTTGGCAACTGGGCTTTAACCCAGTTGTATATGTCCCTTGGTGCCTATTGGCCTAGCTGTAAACTGTCTCCTGCTTGATAAGGAGGGATTTGGAAATTATATTTATTTTTTCCTACTCTTCCGATTAATTTCGTTGCAGGATCCAAGACTAATATTGCGAAAAGCTAATATTGCGAAGTTCGATAAAATAATAAACTTTGAAAGGCTTTAGCTTGGAAACAATTAGGTCTACAAATATAATTCTAGTCTCATATTGTTGCAAATTTAGTTTATTTTAAATACGTTGTAAGATGTTATATGAAAAACTAGTAATTTAGGGTTATAATTACCATAATCGGTTCTTTTGATTTTTTATACTAAACTGCTTCCGGCGTTCGAGGTCACAAATTGGAATATTCATTGGGCCAATATCATAAACAAGTCTGCAACAAATCAGAATAAAATAGAAAACATTATTACATTTTTTTTTTTTATCAGAACTATCAGGTTTGACGCATACTCTCGTAATATATAAAGTTACTGGACTATTTTCGACATTTTTGTATTTTTTTAGAGAAATAAACCATAAAAAATATGAGACGGAATGATTACAAGACGGAAAATGGTGACGGCACAGAAGGGTTCACTGCAATAATGATTAAAGTGGATTTAGTGAAAAAATCTAAGTGTAAATATGTCATTCAACCACTGGATGTATGATAATCTCGTTGACCAAGTCAAAAATATCACTTACACTCACGAGGTTATTGACAGTGCACGATATCGAATATTAGACAAAGGCATAATATTGAATGAAGTCGTGGTTTGTAATAATTAATAAAAAAAGATTTTTTTTTGTCTCTAAACGAGACTTTTTCCGATTCATTCAATTGAATCGCAATTATCTCAAAACTAGATTCATATGAATATTTGTAGTTTGAGAAAATTGATTTATTAATTTTGGTATCGCAAAATTGACTTGCCACCACGAGTTTACAAAGAAACAAAAATAATTTATTTGCGCATACCCAAATTAAAAAAGGAGAAAAAAGCCTTAAAGAAAACACCTCTGAACTTTTCGTATAACCAACGCTTTTAGTCCAGAAAGGTGATTATACCTATATTATCAATTGCACGTCATATTTGATAAGGGTCAAAGTGGCAGCTTTCATGAAAGGTATTCGACACCCCACTCCTCGATATATAATGCTTTTAAAATGTTCCTTTTTTGAACAAATAACGAAGCTTTGGAGGAATAGTATAAGATTTTCTTTTATCTGAGATTGGTTTGCTCATGACTCTATAGTCTAGGTGTGAGATGACAGAGACAAAATTATTATTTATTTATTTATTGGTTCACCAACAATTGTTCACACTGCTTTTATGTTAAAAAACTTTTTACAAAAAATACAACCGACTTCCAAATAAAAAAAAAAACTCTACAAAGTAAACAATAACTTTAATTTCGGAAGTCGGTGTTTTTGTTAGTTTCTTCATATTTTGACACCGACTTCCGAGATTAAAGTAATTTTTTACTTTGTAGTGTTTTTTTATTTATTTAGAAGTGGGTTGTATTTTTTTTTTTTATTTTATGTTTCACTTTTTAGTGGTAGGTACCCCACACGTAACGACACCACTGCAAAATGGTAGAAAAGCATAATACGCAATTTCGATTACTTGGATGACAAAAAACCATCATCCAAGTAAACGAATTCCAGCTATTTCGATTTAAAATCCAAACTTCGTAACCGATTTTGATAATATTGAAAACGGGACCAACCTGCAAGTATAGGCCTTTCAGATAAAACTGGAATTTTACAAATCGGTTCATGATTGAAGGAGTTATGAGGACAAACATAAGAAGAATAAAAAAACATACAACCGTATTGAGAACCTCCTCCTTTTTGGGAAGTCAGTTAAAAATAGAATGCAATAAATTATAATTCATTTTACACTTACAGGTGAAACCCGCATGCATATAGAAAGAAAGAAAGAAAGAAAGAAAAAGAATTTATTTGATACAACACAAGACACAACACAATAGATGGGTAACACAAAAACAAAAGAAGCAAATAAATAAATGTACATTATGGAAGTAGTACAAAGAAAGATTACATTATATTAGGTTTAATTAATCTAGTTTCATGTTTCCTAAATAGTTAAAAACAAGAGCTCAGATAACAATGGCTTATAACTAAATCTCAACCTAGATACCCAGCAGCAGCTTACCCAGAATGAGCCTGTTCACTCTAAGTTTGAAAAGATCAGGGTTGTAAGATCGAACAAACTAGGAAAGTAGTAACAAATTGAGGATTGAGGAACGTTTGTTGTTGTTTCTCGTATTTCGTTTCCATCTGTATATTTTGTGAATGCATTACACGCACAAGCTCAATCATTTGCATTTGTATAATATCTTTATCACTTTTACTTTATTTTTTTATGTCATTTGTACCGTAATTTAACTATATTTTTATGTATAAAATATGTTTACTCTTATATGTACTTTATTTCGATGGTGACAATTAACTACATAATATTGTAACAAATGAAAATGAACCGTCAATCGTCCTTTGCAAGGTTCATTTGAAAACTAGCGTCAGAAAACATAAGTCAGTTTGACATAAATCACTGAAATGTACCTTTTCAGTGCAGCCGTGAGACACCCATACTTTTGTAGGGTTCCGTACCCGACGGGTAGAAGGGTTAAACAGGACCCTATTACTAAGACTCTGCTGTCCGTCCGTCTGTCACCAGGCTGTATCTCAAGAACCGTGATAGTTAGACAGTTGATATTTTACAGAATTTTCATGTCATAATATTATTTTTCATAACAACGGATAGCATAAACTACTAACATATCGAGATTCCTCCGTGCTTCGGAAAACACGTTAAGCCGTTGATTCCGGCTGTCATTTGTCAGATCTTTGGCAGTCGTTACGGATTGTCAGAAGCCACTAAATCTGACTCCAATCTTGCCAAGAAGTACCGTGTTACCCAGTTAACTGGTTGTGGAGGTCTGGTAGGCTGTCGCTCTACGCAAAATACTGGTATTCAGCTGAATCCGGTTTGAATGGAAACCGACCCCAATGCAGTTAAGAGTCTGCCTAGGCAGATGATGATTATTGATTATCTTTCAGTTTAATTGAGAGCAGCCTACCGAGAGAGAATACCTCAAACTATTCAAGTTTGAGGTATTTTACGTACATTTTCCATCTGTTTTTACTACTATTTACGGGGTCAAAACTAGATCAAAACCGTCACCACCAACGCGAAAATTGATTGTAGAGATACTGATGACATTAAGCCATCAAATTATATTAATTGGACTAAAATTCTAATTTCAGTCAAAGCATTGTCCAATAACATAGTATAATTGAACAAGAACTGAAGTATTCTTCGTTACAATATTACGTTTTTAGCAACTATGAGTAATATAAAATTGCAAAGGGGAAGATTGTAAAAATTATACCGTCCAACTGTTGGACCAGATGGTACTGATGTCACTTTAACTCTAGTTTTTATTTTATTTCAGACTGTTTCGTGTTATTAGACAAGTTTCTGAAGTTTCATTTTGTTTGGAAGTGAAGGAAGGTATAAGATGCTTTATAAGAGCGGTCAGTAGTATGATGATCTATAAACCTACATATTACTAGCTGACCCGCGCAACTTCGTCTGCGTCACATTATTCATGAATAATATTGCAAAAAAATTAAAAAAAAAATTAGGGGTGGACTACCCCTAACATTTAGGGGAATGAAAAATAGATGTTGGCCGATTCTCATAGATACCGGATAAGCACAAAAAATTTCATCAAAATCGGTCAAGCCGTTTCGGAGGAGTATGGCAACGAAAACTGTGACACGAGAATTTTATATATTAGACTAGCTGACCCGCGCAACGTCGTTTGCGTCACATTATTCATTAATAAAATGACTATTAAAAAATAAGGGTTGATCGTAGAAGGGTGAAAATTGAGGATTGTATGTATTTTTGTATGTTGTGTCATAAAAAAATAGAAATTAAAAATTTTGTCTAAAAAATAAAAAATAAAAATTTAGGGGTGGACTACCCCTAACATTTAGGGGGATGAAAAATAGATGTTGGCCGATTCTCATAGATACCGGATAAGCACAAAAAATTTCATCAAAATCGGTCAAGCCGTTTCGGAGGAGTATGGCAACGAAAACTGTGACACGAGAATTTTATATATTAGATATAATATCTATATAAATAAAAAAAGTGGCAGAGTGCGTACAAACCTGTAGGTATTATTTCATAAGCAAAAGTTGTGATTTACGATTTATAACGTATTAAAAAAACTACTTACTAGATCTCGTTCAAACCAATTATACGTAGGTAGTTTACGTGGTAATTAATATACATGAATTTTTTTTTTAGTTTTATCATTCTCTTATTGTAGAAGTTACAGGGGGGGGCGGACACACATTTTACCACTTTGGAAGTGTCTCCCTCGCAAAGTATTCAGTGTAGAAAAAAATTGTATTAAAAACCTCAATATAAATTTCAAAGACCTATCCATAGATACCTCACACGTTGTGTTTGATGAAAAAAAAGTTTTAGTTCGAATTAAGGAGACTCCCAAAATTTATTGTTTTTGTTTTCTATTTTTGTGTAAAAATCTTAATGCGGTTCACAGAATACATTAACTCACCAAGTTTCAGCAGTATAGTTCTTATAGTTTCGGAGAAAAGTGGCGTTGACATACGGACGGACAGACAGACAGAGACAGAATAGGAGCAGAGTATTAATGAAAAATGTGACGCAGAAAAAGTTTTGCGGGTGAACTAGTATGATATTTTCCTATTTTTAAATTATTTTTTTCAGATTCAGATTAAGTCTTGACGTTAATTATATCTTTTCCATTATAAGCGGCCCTATCATGATGTCTTGAAACCATCAAGATTCCTATGCGAAAGAGAGACAGAGCTAATAAAGACATGTTATTGTAGTCTAGTCAACAAATGCTTTTGTTCAACTTGTCTCGAAAAAATATGAATGAGTGTCATTCGATTCAGAATAACTCGTAGATGTTCTGAAAAAAAAAATTGGTTCCGCTGAAAAATATTGCAAAAGTTATAAACAATTTACTGGAAACAGAAAGTGGGTTTAGTTTTTTGCAAATATCTCAAGAACGAACTAAGATATTTGAATTTAAAAAAATATTCAAAAACTTCCTAAAAAAATGTGACTCGAAACTGTAGAACAAAAATGCACTTATTGACTAGACTAGCACCATCTCTTTTTCACACCAGAATCATGATACCTATTTGTACCTCATAGGTTGAGGTTTTATTTTTATTACCATGTCTATTTTTTTTTGTGATATTCTGCTTGAGCGACTATTTTATTAACATGTACCATCATCTGCTTAGCCTTTTTCCAACTATGTAATACTGGGGTCGGCTTCCAGTCAAGTCGGATTCCAGTGTTTTACGTGGAGCGGCTGCCTACTAGACCTCCTCAACCCATTAACTGGGTATCACGGTACTTCTTGGTAAGACTTGAGTCAGATTTACTGGCTTCTGACAATCCGTAACGACTGCCAAAGATCTACAAATGGCAGCCGGGACCAACGACTTAAAGTGCTTTCTGAGGCACGGAGGAAAGTCGGTATTTTATTAATATTTACCTACCGAACATCTTATATATTAAAGAAGAAGAAAGAAACGTTTATTACCAAAAATATTACATAGATTTTCACATTGGCCCCTAACTAGGCAAGCCTGTATCTTGGGTATGGGTTTCAATGTCGAGGGTTTACCTTTAAAATCTATACTAATAATATTATAAAGCAGAAGAGTTTGTTTGTTTGTTTGTTTGTTTGGTTGAACGCTCTAATCTCAGGAACCACTGGTCCGATTTGAAATTTTTTTTCAGTATTAGATAGCCCATTTATCGAGGAAGGCTATAGGCTATATATCATCGCGCTAAGACCAATAGGAGCGGAGCAGTAATGAAAAATGTTACGCAAACGACGTTGCACGGGTCAGCTAAATAAAAAGAAAGAAACGAAAGAAACGAATTTATTCGGCACACGGCGGCTAGTTTAAACATAAGTAACATGTCACCGGAAACTCCGGAAAGTGGCAGACTCAGTAAGATTGTAACAAATCTTGATTAAATTATAATTTCTCGAAATAGGTATTACGAAAAAATCGTTTTGCATATAATATTTTCCATCCAAATTTACTAGTTTGTAATACGTCCGTGTCCGAGGAGCTCGTGGCTAAATAATAAAAGCCGCACAGGTCGATCTTCAAGGTTAAGCAACGCTGCCGAGGTTGATCTGTGGATGGGTGACCATCTTAACATATCGAGTTTCCTCCGTGCCTCGGAAATCACGTTCAGCTGTTGGTCCCGGCTGTCATTTGGAGATCTTTGGCAGTCGTTACGGATAGTCGGAAGCCAGAAAATCTGACAATAGTCTTGCCAAGGAGTACCGTGTTACCCAGTTAATGGGTTGTGGAGGTCTGGTAGGCAGCCACTCCACGTAAAAAACTGGTATTCAGCTGAATCCGGTTTGACTGGAAGCCGACCCCAATATAGTTGGGAATAGGCTAGGCAGATGATGATAATACGTCCGTGTCATATTTAGAAAAAATAGTTTACTATTTCACGCGATATTTTACAATCTTACGGCGTTTGCCTTTTTCCGGTGATATATACCTGCAAACAAAATCATTATCCACATGGAAACACGTCCCACCGAACGTAGTATATTTACAATTATAATAAATGTGAATAATTAATTAATTACAATTTGACTTGTAAAACATGTATTATGAATAATTTATTATCACCACTGCGTGTAACGACTTTACCATATTTGCTTGTAGTTATGTGGAAGGGTGTATTGACTTTAATCTAGTTTTAGGGTGAGGCCAAATGAGTCGCGTAAAATGAGTTGGCAGAATTTGCGCTGCATTCGGTTTCATATTTAAAGTCAGGTCCTGTTTGTGCCATACAGCGACGCAAAATGAGTTGGACTTTTGAATGAAATGAAACCGAATTCCACCGACTCATTTTACGCAACTCACAACTAACAAAATTACGTTGGTATGGCATTCACCCTTATAGATGAACAAATGTTGGTTACCGGTGGTTATACCGGTACACTGTAATTTACACTCGCGCTCGGGAATACGCAGCGTTGGAAGGCCTGCTACTTTAGTTTGGCGACCCTTCGAGCTATGTCGGTAACCTTGGTTCTCTTGCGGATACCTTAAATCCTGATTCGATCACGCAAGAAAACTCCAAGCATTGCCCTATCCATTGCCTTTTGAGTCTTACTGATAATATCAATAAATTGTGAGCATCTTTCTCTGTTCGACACTATTATACAACCGTAATGATATTGATTTTCTCATCAGAAAGGACCACTTCCTCCCAACCTAGGCTACGTCTACAAAGCTGTTTCCAAAAACCTATTTAGTAAACCCAAGCACCTACCCAAAAGCAAAGTATATAACAAGGTTAAATAAAAACTTTCAAATCCGTCCGTACGAAATAATGTATTGAATTTAAAACTTGGTCGCTAATTCAAAACTTAAGTTACTGGACGCGTAATTTTGTTTACAGATTTCAAAACCTGTCTCCAATTTAGTTATTTAGTTGTTAAGTAGAGTTAACGTGTAAATAGAATGGGGAAGGTGAATGAGGCTTGATCCACAATTGTCTAGTTTCCATCTTCCACAAATTGCAAAACTATTTAGTCCGTCAGTTAGAGTATTGAAAAACTAATGGAGACGTATTTTTTGTTTTTGTAAATCAATGAATATTGACAAAGATTAAACGCATCAAAACTCGGGACTGAGGGGTCGTGACGTCACGACCCGCTAAAAAATATGGCATGGCGTGACTAATTGAGAATTTTAAAAGCGTCGTAACATCGTCAATTTTGGTTTCCGTAACAAAAGAAAAAATACGGGACAAATATTTTTTGATAATCTAACTGTCGGACTTATTAGATTTTTTCAGGACACAAGCCTATTGACGGAACGTTGTACCTATAAGACAATGCTTGAAGCATAATTCAGTTGCTGTGTATTGGTCTATAAGCTTTTAACTCGGCTTGAAAATACGAACCAGAAAACACCAATTTATCAAGCCGCAGGACACCCGCGCATACGTTACCGTGGACGACCTGCTTAATGGGCTTGTGTCCTGAAAAAATCTAATTAGTCCGTCAGTTAGATTATCAAAAAAATATTTGACCCATGTTTTTTCTTTTATTACGGGAACCAAAATTGACGAAGTTACGACGCTTTTAAAATTGTCAATACGTCACACCTTCGCATAATTTTTAGTGAGTCGTGACGTCACGAGCCCCCACTCCCGAGTTTTGATGCGTTTTGTCTTTGTCAATATTCATTGATTTACAAAAACAAAAAATACGTGTCCATTATTTTTCAATACTCTAACTGACGGACTAAATAGTTTTGCAATTTGTGGATGATGGAATCTAGGCTATTGTAAATAGCTTTTGACTTCGTTCTCTGTTCGGCCGTAGTAAAGAGAATCCTCACGTGTGGGTATCTCTCCCCAGTCCATAGCCAACCTTCGCTTGCGCTGCAAGCTCTGTCACCAGCCATGGACTCTTTAGAATGATGATGACGTCACAATGAAGTAGCTGCACGAAAGCTGCGCTGACGTTCTTTGTCGGATGTCACCAGTTTGGAGGGAAGTGGTACAGAGAAGTAAAATTCAGCAAACCTCCATTGAAAAGGGAGAATCCTGCGCCCGATAGTTCAAATTTGGGCGGATGTATACAGGGAAATTGAAAAAATACCCGAAACCTCTTAGGCAGTGAAAGTACACATGATTATAAGCAACTTTTGTTTTGGTAAAACTCCGAAATCTCGAAAAAAATATCAGCTGTTTCATACAAAATGCAGTATTTAGCCAATGAAAATGTATGAAACAGCTGATATTTTTTTCGAGCTTTCGGAGTTTTACCAAAACAAAAGTTGCTTATAATCATGTGTACTTTCACTGCCTAAGAGGTTTCGGGTATTTTTTCAATTTCCCTGTATATGTAAATAAATAAATCGCTTGGTAAACAGTAACTCTGCTTGCGCTATGCATATTTTTTAGTACGCTGCTAATTGGGTATATGGCGTTGCGATACTTTGTGTTGCGATGTAGATTTGTTTCATTGTTTTTTTGATGGGTGGTATTGATGCGGCTACAGATCCCATTCGTCTTTATATTCTACTATGCATCAACAGTTAGTTCGCGCATGCATCACGACGCACGGATATGGGGCGGACCTATAATATAGGACCTCGCCAATGGTCCTGCTGGCGAACATGGCCCTCAAGCATGTTCACAGGCGAACCTGTATCTTGCATTGTAAATGCCTAGGTCTATAGAGAAAAAAAAACACAGCCCCACGAGTTTTCTGTCCACTGTACGATTATTTTTGTGTACCACCAAGTCCAATAAAATGTACGTGTTATGAAGAATTTCAACTAAAACTGTAAATGTAACTTAGTAACAAAAAGTATCGTCATATGCTCACTTTCAAGCTTCTCTCTCTCAATGCATTATTGGTACTATAGCGGGCGACGTGCTTTATCTACCATTGGCGGGTCAAGCAATCTTGATACTTACCTTGTTTAAGTGAAAATTTTAGTAGATTATTTTTTTCACTGTTTTAGGATAGGGGTGTGACGTATTGACCGTTCAAGTATTACGTAAGTACCGATGGGGGTGGGGGAATCTTTACTATGCTTATTTTTGATGACATGGGGGACGGGAGTTTGAATGGTGATTACGTCAACAATATTTACTTAATATTTTTTTGCAAATCTTACTAGTTTATGATTTGGAATAATTATAGTTTTTTTATTGGTATTACGCTCACGCGATGCTTCACAAGTTAAATAAGAAATAACAGGAGTGGAGGAAATATAGGTCCCGCGTAAATAAAAAAGCATAGGAGGGAGGGGTAAGAGCTTTGATTACTACCGCTGACAAGTGGAGGGGGGGACATTAAAATGACTAAAATTCTGCTTACGTAAAACTTGAACAACTCCACAGCGGAACTGCATAGCAAAAAGTGCAAGTGTTGAAACGAATTAAGTATGTAGTTCTTATTTTTACGTGAAAGCTGACCAGCTAGTCTATTCTGTAAATAACCATTTCGATATCGACTTCACCTGAGTGACTAAGCTTACAGAGTGAACTTTATCTCACACGTCATAAGGTCTTATATTTATACGAATTTGAAACTCACCTCGGATTCCGCTGTCGAGACACGAAAATGTTGTTACAGAATACCACTGCAGATAACAATGTACCTATATAAATTTGACGTCATCAAGATGAATTTTGTTTGTGATATCGATTTCAAAATGACAGAACAATTGCTTACCAAATATTTACCGTCGCGATTTCTCAATTAAATAAAGACTGGACTGGGTATTCTCGCTCCATCGTTGACTTTGTCTCTGTCATCTCTGACCTAGACAAGAGTCAAGAGCAAACCCATCTCAAATTAAAAAAGACTTATTTAATTTAAGTATTCTGTATAATAATATCCTCTAACGAACAAAACAAACCAAAGACGGCTCAATTTAAGACCTATCCTACAGGGGACGTCTTGCGGCTCAAATTGTGGCAATAATAGAGTTTTTTTGGTTATGAAAATAAAATAACCTACACAGTGTGAAAGTATCAAGACTGCACGTGAAGTCATGTGCACAACGAACTCCTATTGTTAACCGCATGGAAAAGATCAACTAACTGTTGCATTCAGATGAGACAGTACTTTGTACCTACTTTGTAGTCTATCTTTTTATTGTTTTGATTCAACCACGCGTTACTTGCTTTGAATTCTAAGAATGTGCGGTACAATCTAAGAATCGAAAGCTTGTTACGCATGGTTGACGATTCATGGTGTTCACACGATATGAAGCGGTTCTAAAGGTGGTTTTTGTTTCTTATTAACTGAATATTGGCTCACATACTTTTGTTAGACAATCAATCTTTCAGTCGACGAGTAGATCTTGAGAGTAACTAGCAGTAGTTGCCTATATAAAATGTTATAAAGAACGATGTTTCTTGAGGCTTTGATTGACGAAAGCTACAAGTTAAACAACGTGAAACGTATGTGTATAATTATGCGCATTACTCGACAAACTGTATTGCACAGCTGTTTTTTCTGCGATTTCGGGTTTGATCCCATAGCGAAAGTTGTTCATAATGATGAGCCTAATTACCCCTTAAGTAGTATTGCGTTTATTCTGTTACACGTTCAAACATATAAATTTGAATGATAGTTTGCTTTATTTATTTGTTTGTTTATTATTTACTAGCTTCTGCCAGCGGCTTCGCCCGCGTGACCCCTAGGGAACATATTCTCGGGATGAAAAGTAGCTTATGTGCTATTCCAGACTATAATCTATCTTTGTTCTAAACATTAAGATCCGTTAAGCCGTTCTGGCGTGATTGAGTAACAAACAACCTTTATAATATTACTCGTTTGGTGTAAAGCGAAATTATAACCATCTTCCCCTCGACATTATAATTATTAAAGGATATTGCAAAACTGTCGTAAGCCGTTTTCCGAAGCTACTCGCTAGCCTCTAGGCGCCAAGCTAGCCGCCTGCCTGTGCGTTCGCGACCACAAAAATAATCCTTATAGCATGATTCAGTATTCACGCGCGATGGCTTATTATTAGCGTTTTTCATGTATAACTTTGGTGTTTCTATACCGATTTCTATGATTCTTTTTTTATGGAATAGTTAATAATGTTAACTTTTATTCATGTTAATTAGGGACGACTGAGAGTTTTATAAACGTAAGAGTAGACAAATACAATCAGAAAGCTTCGAACTGCTAAGCTATGGGGAGTTACACGTGTTATTGTTCGTCAATCATAATAGATAGACATATGCTGTCGTTGGATATTTTTTAAATAATTTTAAGGAGAACATTTCCGTCATACATGATTTCTGTGTAGCTTTCACCATTAAGGTTGCACACGCGACGGAAGCTTAAAAAATGGAGTAACTTCTACCGTTTTCCCAACATTTCCCTTCACTGCTCTGCTCCTATTGATTGAAGCGTGATGAAAAGTATACTATAACCTGCTCAGGAGTATGAATAATAATTGTACCAAGTTTCATTAAAATCCGTCGAGTAGTTTTTGTTTCTATAACGGTTATACAGACAGACAGACAGACAGACCGACAGACAGACAGACAAAAATTGTACTGATTGCATTTTTGGCATCAGTATCGATCCCTAATCACCCCCTGATAGTTATTTTGGAAATATATTTCATGTACAGAATTGACCTCTCTACAGATTTATTATAAGTATAGAATAGATAGATATAGATTGTCTCTCACCACTCACTCACCACCACCAAACATCATACACCACCACACCACCACCACTCACTCACCAACACCATCACACCCAGTCACTTCACCACTTGTCACCACACTACACCACACCATACCATATCATACACACCACCACCGCACCATCACATACTCCTGACACCATCACACCTACTCACTTTACCACACCACATCTCCACCCCACACTCACCACACAACACCCCACCACCACCACACCATACCATACCACACACACCACCACCACACCCACTCACTTCACCACAACACCACACCATTCACCACCGCACCACACCACCACCACTCACTTACCGCACCACACCACCACCACACCACACCATACCACAAACACCACCACCACACCACCACACACTCACCAACACCACCACACCACTCACCACCACACCACACCACACCACCACCACACCACCACACACTCACCAACACCACCACGACCACTCACTTCACCATGTTTTTATTTTTTTCCCCAGAAATCGGCTGTTTTCAAGCGATCACGAATATAATCACGGTACAACAAATAGGAGCGGAGCATTTATGAAAAATTTGACACACGTTAAGTTGCGCGGATCAGCTATTTAATTATATACAGTACTAGCTGATGCCTTCGGCTTCGCCCGCTCCACAAATCATATAGTACTAAAACCTAAGAGAACCACTCTATGCATTGGTGAAAACAGTATTAAAAAGAAATAGTTGCAGTAGTTTTTGAGTTTATCGCGAAAAGACAGACAAACGCGGCGGAGAACTTTGTTTAATAAAATGTAGTGATAGTGATTGTTATCAAAATGAAAACTATGTCACGACCTCAAATACCGAGTCGCATCTGCGACCCAGCTCTTTGCTACAGCTACATCCCTTTTCGATACAACGTTTATATTAAAACTCGATGCGTCCAGGAAATTGCTATCATACTTGATCTCAAACTGTCACTGTTATGCGGCTGCGACGCGTGCAGAGCGTAGCGGGGGGCGGAGCGGGGGCGCGGGGATTAACTTTGATAGTAGGGGACAAATTAAAGTGTAAAGGTGATGGCTTGGTGGGGGAAATGGAATGGAATTAAATAAAACTTCCACCATTTCATTTCTTTGGGAGACTGAGCATTCATCTTGATTTTATGGATTGACAGCTTACTTCATGTTTAATTCAATAAGGTGTTCACAGTGAGATTTACAGAAAAATAACTTGTGCCAGCCGCTTCGCCCGCGTAACCCCTAGGCAACACACTCCCGGAATATATATAACCTATTTATCCTCATAGTTCCGAAATCCCGTAAGATTATCGGGATAAAAACTATCCTATGACCTTTTTCGGGTCTCAAACTATCTTTATACAAAATTGCGTCTAAATCAGTTCAGTGGTTTAGGCATGAAGAAGAGACAGACAGACAGAGTTACTTTGGCACTTATAATAGATAAGATAAAATTTGTTTATTTTCTCCACAATATTTCTCTTAATTGTTACCTTATATCTACGGTTACATATAGGAGGGGCATTATATTGTGGGAGACTGGTGCCTAAACTAGGCTCAAGGCCTGTATTTCAGGTCACCGGGACTCCTCCATTTAAATTTAACAAATTATGTTATGTACTTTTATGTATGTATCAACATAATATTGCTTAGGATTAGGATAGCATTACCTACTTGGTATGTTCTACTTGTCAAGACCTCATTAGGACCCTTGAAATCAAACTTGCACGAGCAATTAAAAGACTCATCATGCAAAAACGTATGTTTGTAGCTGCATGATTTCCAACACTAAAATAAACTTGGATTAAAAATTAATATAGTAACAGGAATTAATAATTGATTGATGTAAAAAATGTACTTACGTATTGATCATGATATTTTTCAAGCTCACAGTATGACTGCATCACTCTTTGATCAACTGTTATTTTTGAAGATTGCTAAATTATATAATTTACACCCAACACAGCTGGTCATTTTTCATTAAAACTATTTTTATATTTCTTCACAACATAAAATCGCCCCGCTCGCGTTCATCAAAAACTCCGCACCTCAAAAGCTTTATAACGCATTTCAACCCACACACAACTGGAATCGAATTGCAACCCTAAAAGTCAATACAGAAGATTGCTTTTCGCAAAACCCACACGTATCAATGGGGATGTTCATAAAATAGAAAACGTAAGCCCGTCGACAGATCAGAAAGTGTTCAGCTTTGTATTGTATTGTGAAGAGCGAGAGGTATCTTAGTTCCCATTACAAAGCAACTGGTTGCTATTGGCAATCGCCATGGATTTTGACCACTTTGATAGTTTGAAAGCGATTGGTTGTTATTGGGGTTGTTTCATTTCGGACGTTAAGTTGTTTTATTGTGAGAGAGAACTTTTTATTTTATTTTCAGAAGAGTGCCAAAGCAACCCATGGCAATATTTATGCATTTAATCATCTTCTTAGCCCATGTTGTGGTTGGCTTCCAGTCCAGTACTAGTATTTGGGGCAGTTGTTGTCTGACTTCCACAACTCTCTTGTGTGTGCTCAGTCATGACCTAAAATTACACAAAAAAACAAGTAGTTTTGCAGCTACGTATCAAAATATTTTGATCGTCAGGCGCATTTTGGGAAGGAAATAATTATTATAAACTTACATTTAATATTGGCTGTTGCCCGCGACTTCGTTCGCGCTTATGTCGAAAAGTAAAATTATGTAGCTATGGAAAATAAAATATACAAACAGTCAATATCTGGTATTTAATACTAGCTATTCCCTGTGACTTTGCTTCCGTCATCAGCTGCAACTTCCTTATTGTTTTCTTTATATAAGAACCTTTCCCTGACAATAACAAACACACCAAAAAAGAATCAGCTAAATCGGCCCAGCCGTTCACGCGTGATGTAATGAGCAAGAAAATAGGGATTCAATTATATATATATATTTGCATCATATCTTATTCAAAGTAAAAGCTCGTTTTGTGGTAAATGAAAATCTCCCACCGACTTGTAGAAGAAACTCTTTCCAAACAGTACTTAATGCAAAAAGTGATATAACAGGAGTGATTTACGTGCGTAATAATGTGTGAAACTTTATTAATATTCCTGTTAAACTCTTTCAACTAAGTCGTTCCTAACTCCTGATATTCATTGTTCTAAGTTCTCTTATGTATGCTTTCACACAGACTCAGTAGAGTTTAGCATAGGATGGCTTCCGTGATATTGAACTGCCGGTCGATGCTGTAAGCATGTCGAAGTGAACACTTAGGCGAAGTGAACGACAAGTGAGCTGTCAAACCATACAAACAAGATGGCATGACAGCTCACTTGTCGTTCACTCCACCTAAGTGATCACGGTGAGATGTCAAGAGAATTGACCGGCAGTAAACATGTCGAAGTGAACACTTAGGCGACGTGAACGACAAGTGAGCTGTCAAACCATACAAATAAGATAGACCGGCTGCAGAATATTGTCATACGAACTTTGTTTTGTAAAGATGTTATTGTGCTCATATTGATAGGCGTGAGAGGTTTCTAATCAATTTTATATTAAACTAGCTGACCCGTGCAACGTCGTCTGCGTAACATTTTTCATTACTACTCCGCTCTTAATGGTCTTAGCGTGATGAGATATAGCCTATAGCCTTCCCCGATAAATGGGCTATCTAACACTGAAAAAAATTTTCAAATCGGACCAGTAGTTCCTGAGATTAGCGCGTTCAACCAAACAAACAAACAAACAAACAATCAAACAAACAAACAAACAAACAAACTCTTCTGCTTTATAATATTAGTAAAGATTCTTCCATTTACTGAGTGACTGAGTGGTGAGTGGCTGACGACAACGCATGAACAAACAGCCGAAACTATGTTCACTCTTGCCTTGAATCCAGACGGGTTATATGTATCTCATACTCATTTAGAAACATATTAGGTACATAAATTGTGTTTAATTTAATTTCAGTTACCTACCCTTGTTTAGCACATACACGTGGCAGAACTTTGGCCTTTCTTCGATAAAGTGAAAAGCTATATGCCACTTAATGGAGATGTTATTCCCCATATTCAGTGAAATTACCATAAAATTGACATCGCCATATTAACATTTTCCGGGAACATAGATTGATATACCTTATGAAATAGGGAGGAAGAAAATTGATAATGTAACACCAGTCACATATTTGTTACAACCGTAGTTGAATGTTGAATGTTGTGTGTTGTTGTATATGGCAAGAATGATGCTTATAGGTTCAAAATATGAGCTTTTGGTTTGCCATCGATATTGATTATTTAGTGAGTTTATTAATGTTTCTGTCAGTAAAGTTTCTGAAAACAATCCGTTGTACTGAATGTGCAGTCAATATAATGCAATATGTTCTAGGGTAGACTTGTTTTTAACAGTTTTAATGAATTTAGAAATTCTTTACTTAAGGTGAAACTAGTCGCGGGCTCGAACTCAGTGGTAGCCGTGGTAGGCATGGCCAAAAAGCACGCTGTCTCACCTCGCATCATGCCCGACAGAGATAGTACCAGTGATGAGCAGTTAGACGCTAGCCTTCAGGCACGTCTAGTTCGCACGCACACAAACATCGTTCCGAACCGTTCCGAACTAAATCGAAGTTACACGATGCACTCATACATACCGCCACCGCGCGCCGCTGCGCATAGTCGCTCGACGCTCGCCGAGAAATCAGCAACTACCTACCTAAAAACTCCTAGGTACTAAAAATAGTAGGCGCTGTGTTATCGTTTTATACCTCTACGGCCCTATTTATGTACCTAATATGGATTGCTTATTCTATTGTTATTATGTTTAGTTTTTCCTTGGTGGTAATGCAGCCGCCACGCCGCCACCGACAGATGCTTACTTGAATAGTCATCGCAGTCTATGTCCGTAGTACTAGATACATCTACACTAATATTACAAAGAGGAAAACTTTGTTTGTTTGTTTGATTGTAATGAATAGGCTCAAAAACTACTTGACCGATTTTAAAAATTCTTTCACCATTCGAAAGCTACATTATCCACGAGTAACATAGGCTATATTTTATTTTGCAAAAAAATAGGGTTCCGTAAGATATTTGGGTTTTTCGGACACAACGTGTAAAAATCAACCACAAAAGTTACTTATTTTGCGTACGCTGCCTAAACTATAAAAGATACAACCATAAATTTTTCTAATTAATTGTAGATCTTATAAATATCTACAAAAAAGTCCGCGACACACTATACCTACCTATGTCGAGTGAGGCGCAACAACCATTTTTTTATTTAAAAATTTAGATTTTTTTTGGACTACATTTAAACGCGTTTATTTTACTCATGCTATTAATCCTTATCAAAATAAAGTATTTCATCACTAAGTACAGTTTATGTAGATCATATTTGGTCTGTGAATGATTAAAATCCGACGTTTGGTTTTGAAGTTATGGCGAAATGAAAATATTACGATTTCTGCTGCACGGCCCGTTGCGGCGGTCACCAAGGCGGGGGTGCGCGTGCGGGAGGGGAGTTTAGTTAGATCTATGTAAGGTACCCGCGCGGCTCAGACGCGAGGTAGGTAACAGTTTTTCTCACGGTTTTTCTGTAGTGTATTTCGTATCAGCATTGCACCCGTGCGAAGCCGGGGCGGGTCGCTAGTACCTAATAATGAAATTAGTTCTACCTAAGTACCATCCTATAAATTGTTATCAAAATTACTTACTTACCTACCTGTCTTCTTAATTTTTAGGGTTCCGCAGCCAAATGGCAAAAAACGGAACCCTTATAGATTCGTCATGTCTGTCTGTCTGTCTGTCCGTCCGTATGTCACAGCCACTTTATTCCGAAACTATAAGAACTATGCTGTCGAAAACTCTAAACTTGGTAAGTAGATGTATTCTGTGAACTTACTACCTACCTAAACCTGTAGGCCGGTATAGTATGGATAGGGGTTCTAAAATGATATCGAGGTTTCTAATATCATTTTTTTCTAAACTGAATAGTTTGTGCGAGAGACACTTCCAAAGTGGTAAAATGTGTGTGTGTCCCCTGTAACTTCTAAAATAAGAGAATGATAACACTAAAAAAATATATGATGTAATTACCATGTAAACTACCAGCGAAAATTGGTTCGAACGAGATCTAGTAAGGAGTTTTTTTTAATAGGTACGTCATAAATCGTAATCCACAACTTTTGCTTATATTATAATATTTGTACGGAACCCTCGGTGCGTGAGTCCGACTTGCACTTGGTCGGTTTTCTATTTTAGTTACCCCTATTGGTTGACACAGACGTGTTTAGATTTGCATTCATTATTAGATTGCTTTAAATTATCAGACAAGTGCACAGTATATTGTGACAAACTGACAAGTGACACATAAAGATTGTTTACTTAGCTCCTAAATACCTACCTACCTAACGTTAAAATTTTAGTGTCTACGACGCCAACGGTTTGTTTTATGGCATCTTTGCTTGTAGGTAAGTACCTACCTACGTTAATATAACAGTAGGTACCTATTAGGCAGAGAGCTATGTAAACTATGATGTTGCAGAATTTGTTCGAAAGAGTTACCGCGGCCCTGGTAAGTACGGTACGCAGAGGGCATTAGGAGGAACACGGATGGGTTTTAGTCAAGAAGAGTCTGACACTCCCTTCTGCTTCGCCCAAAGCGGGAGCAGTTATTTGGTTTCCCATCCATAAAAAAGTCTTGTCCGCCGCAAAAGTACCTACGAACACAAAATTAGGTTTGTCAATTGCAAGAAACTATTTTGAAAGCAAATAGAATGAACCCAGTAACAAACATTACATTGACCCTGGCTTGAACTTTGGATTTCGCTACCTGCTACCTAGGTACTCAACTAAACGAGCGACACGTTGCCGCTGGCGGCCGGCAACCTTTGTCGTTGGCTGTCGACGGCGCTTCAACGACCACCAACGACGCGTGCAGTTGTCCCTGTCGTAGACGCGTGCGGCGGCGCGGCGGTGGCACGGCGGCGTCATGTCGCTCGATTGTAAGAACGCTTAGCCACCGTACGCACGGACGTAAAAATAAATATTCCGTTCAGCCGAGCGTTGAGAACCCAGCACTCAGCAGAGTTAATCACAACGCGTCAAAAAAAGACACCGTTTCAACTTATAATTATATTTATTTTATTTATTTATTTATTACTAGCTTCTGCCAGCGGCTTCGCCCGCGTAATCCCTAGGGAACATATTCCCGGGATGAAAAGTAGCTTATGTGCTATTCCAGACTAAAATCTATCTTTTTTCTAAATTTCATTAAGATCCGTTAAGCCGTTCTGGCGTGATTGAGTAACAAACAACCAAACTTTCACATTTATAATATTACTCGTTTGGTGTAAAGCGAAATTATAACCATCTTCCCCTCGACATTATAATTATTAAAGGATATTGCAAACTGTCGTAAGCCGTTTTCCGAAGCTACTCGCTAGCGTTGCGCTAGCGCTAGGCGCCAAGCTAGCCGCCTGCCTGTGCGTTCACGACCACAAAAATGACAAAAATAATCCTTATAGCATGATTCAGTATATTCCGATTTCTATGATTCTTTTTTTATGGAATAGTTAATAATGTTAACTTTTATTAATGTTGATTAGGGACGACTGAGAGTTTTATAAACGTAAGAGTAGACAAATACAATCAGAAAGCTTCGAACTGCTAAGCTATCGGGAGTTACACGTGTTATTGTTCGTCAATCATAAAAGATAGACATATGCTGTCGTTGGATATTTTTTATATAATTTTAAGGAGAACATTTCCGTCATACATGATTTCTGTGTAGCTTTCACCATTAAGGTTGCACACGTGACGGAAGCTTAAAAAATGGAGTAACTTCTCCCGTTTTCCCAACATTTCCCTTCACTGCTCTGCTCCTATTGATTGTAGCGTGATGAAAAGTATACTATAACCTGCTCAGGAGTATGAATAATAATTGTACCAAGTTTCATTAAAATCCGTCGAGTAGTTTTTGTTTCTATAACGGTTATACAGACAGACAGACAGACAGATAGACAGACAGACAGACAAAAATTGCACTGATTGCATTTTTGGCATCAGTATCGATCCCTAATCACCCCCTGATAGTTATTTTGGAAATATATTTCATGTACAGAATTGACCTCTCTACAGATTTATTATAAGTATAGATATAGATAGAAGATAGATAGATAGATATACTTTATTGTACACCTCATAACAAGTACAGGAAAAACGTTTATAAAAACAAGTGTACAATGGTATCATTGGTTTCAACATCGAGAGTTGAAAATTAATTGCGCGATAGCATCCCGCCGCGATGATTTTACACTGCAGCGGGCGCGGGCAGCGACGCGGTGTCGAAGACTCGGTCACGACGCCAAATTATGACTTTTCTATCATTGCTTTTCTACCCATTGTTTATAATATGTGGTTTTTAAAACTTTTTCAATGATTCAAAACAATGTCATGTACTTATGCAGCGTCCACTCAAAGCAACAATAACAATTTCATACGCAAATACGGAGTCCAAACTTCAGTTCGAAGTCAAACAGATATAAAATATAATGTTGAAATCCAAAAATCAAGCCAATGAGTCAATATAAATTAGAGCGCAAGTATAGTCTACCTACGTATGTAACGTATTCGAACGACATAGGCCACAGGCCACAGCACACCGCAGCAGACACAGTCGTAACTTGAATACGCACGTGTGCCAGAGCATTGTCCCCCCGCACCGCACCGGGGGGAACATTATTCAGTGAGAGGCACGATAATTCATAGTAAAACGCGCGCGTAAAAAAATATGAGAAGGCCTTTCGTAAATCGAGTTTTATGAAAAAACTACTGCATAAATCGATTAAAAATAAAAGTTATTGAATTTTTCTATAATTGAGCTTTGTCGGTACCGACTTAGTTTTAAAGATTTTACATTGTGTTTATTACTTATTTACGCCCAAAGATGCGTTAAAATTGGCAAGAAAAACGAAACTTTGGTGGCTCATAACTTTTTAATGGCGTTTTATTTTACCATTCTGTTTCCATACAGACAAAACTAATAATATGACAAAACGATATTATGTTTAACTTTTGATGTACTCTGTCAAACAGCGGAGTAATACCCTCCCGAAGTTTCTATGGAAAAAATATCGACTAGAGCCACCTTAAATTGAAATTGCAACACTATAATTTAGTAGCATTTCCATATTATGTAACCTTAATAATTGGTACTATCGTCACTAATGAAGCATTATTAGATATTGAACGCTGTGTACGGTTAGTACTTCAGATTTATTTTATGTACAGTCGCCAGCGACATCAGGCTCTTCGAAACTGTCAAATTTTCCCAACCAAATTTGAACCCAATCCCTTTAGCAATAAAGTTGCAAATCTATTAAAGGAATTTGACAGATTGTTGTAACTTGACGTGCTGGCGTCTGTACTGTGTATTGTCTTAGTCTGTAGTCTGTCACTGTACTGTATTAAAATTAAAATAAAGTAATATTTGGGTGTTTCATGTAACTTACGAGTACTTCAAATGGTAATGTATGATAATGTATGTAATGGTAGTAAAGTAGATTCATTTTTTCAAATGTTTGTAAATGTGAGTACTATGGAACCATTTGCATATGTAATTAATTTAAGATTTTGTTTACTAAACTTGTTTGACATGAACGAGCGTGGCAGTTGAGAGCTTGTCATGCTCACACAAACGTCTCGCTGATGGTGGCGCGTGTGTTGGATCATTTGGTTCCCTTCAAAATGGTTGAGCTAGATGGTGCTGATACACGCGTCATGTTCGTGAACGGGCGCCGTCAGTTGAGACTGGTCATCTCTTACCTGCCACTGGCTTATTTTATAATCTGTACTTTTTGAATTGTTTTATATACTTTCTTGTTCTTTGCATTGTCCTCACATATAGAAGCGATCAAAGATAATGTTACCATGATGTTTGTATTAAGTACATCAATTGATTTAAAAGAGTGTCCGTGGAGTTTCTTGCACGTTCTTCTCCATAGAGATCTACGCTTTGGAACGTGCAAATAGCTTCATCTTTTTTTGGACCGACCGACCTTGACAATTCAAAAGTGCCTGTAAATGGTCTAATTGAAATAAATGATTGAGTTTGAGTTTGAGTTTGAGTTTAATTTAGAAGTTAAAGACGCGGCAACAAAACAAGGCAGGTCAGTTCCAGTAGCCTTCTTCCAACTATATTGGGGTGAATAACAGTGTGGATCTTTAGGAGAATGCGGTACAGATATAAAATCCCGCAAACTACCATTGGAAAGGGAGGATCCTCCGACCTGGTGATTGTTGTGCCTGGTGGGCCACTGCCCAATAGTTGATATTCAGACTGATGTATGTTATGTTCAAATCGCACTGTAAATTGCGCGATGCAGGATTTTAGTTCGCTGCTAGGTGGATAGACGGTGACGCGTTTCTTTTTGTTGCGATGTAAGTTTGTTTCGTTGTTTTTTCTTGTGGCGGCTACCTACCACATCGCCACAACCCATTAACTAGGTAATACGGTACGTCTTGGCAAGATTCGAGTCAGATTTTCTGGTTTCTAATAATCCGACTGCAACATATGACAGCCGGAACCAAGCCACCAGAAACCAGACACAACCAGCTTTAGATTGTCGTTAAAAATAAATATGCGTAACTAAATTAATTTAAATAATTGAAAACAAAACAGTTAGTAGCTGATATAAAAATATTTCCAATAAATTCAGTTTCTGCTCAATTGCAGTTCGAAAGAAAAACTGATGTAAAAGTTAAATAAGTTTTGTTCGCTACTGATTCAGTGCGCTTTGCTATCGCTCAAACTAAATCTTTCAGTCTTAAATATATTCCGTCTTCACAAACAAGATCAAATCGATCAACATAGGAGATAAAGGGGAAATTTTTCGAAAATTCCAACTGGATTTGCAAGTATTTTATATAAATCAGGCTTTATTGGCATCGAGAGGGCCGTATCATTTTAGCAGATATCTATTCAGGGGCTATGCCAACCGTACGTGGTTGGAATACCAACTATTGCAATGCAAACTTAAGTTTACAGTCTTAAAACTGCAAATACTAATCCTGAAAACCTTAGCTCTACAGACATAGGGATGGTTTTGGAAGAGCAATGTATCTCTGTAAGTGAAGATGATGAGGGTGGATTTGCACAATGTACCCAACACTATCTGTCAAAGCATGAAATAAAGTGAGAATAAATCGAGATATTTTCACGATTGTTAAATTCTGAATGTTCTTTAATTTGATTTAGGTATGGAGTTTTATGAAAGCAATATTTGATTTTAAATTAGAATGTGGGATTAATATTTGATTGGTTGCAATCTTTGATAAATCAACGGTAGTCAGCATAGTTAAAACATAGAAATAGTAGAGTGTTGCATGTTAGTAGACTTATTTGTTAATTTAAGTTCGATGAAATCAATCGTTGAGAGGTTCAAAATACTGATGACATTGGTATGTTGTAAATGCAAAAGTTATTTTTTGTTTAACTTTTACGTCCAAATCGCTAAAACGATTTTGATGAACTTTGGTGAAGAAGAAGAAATCCTATTGGTAGCTTTTGCAAAAAACCTATATTTCACAAGTTCCAAAGACAAGACCCCTAACCTATACCTAAGCCTAACCTATTTATATTTTAGTGGGTAATTGTCAAATAAACATATTGTTTAGGACAGTTTGTTGTTTATTTGCTTTGCTACCCCAACCCACCTAGCATCTGGGCTTTTGTTCCTTACTCACTAGAGGGACAAAATCTCATATGTAACAGTGGCAAGTTACAAACAAAATCTAGTTGTTATAAAATTAAACTAAGAAGAATTAAAATTCGAGGCATCAATAACAACTAGTAACCAAATTCTAATAGAACTATTACTTCATTTATTTTTTCCGCTCAGCTAGCAAGCATAACAAATTTCTTTACCATAAAAGTTCTATTGCTCATTCCTATAAACGAAAACAATATACAAGGCGATAACAGTTGGATTCCGTCCATGTAACATTGTATGAATTCGCAGCAACACAGTAGAACTGCAGTGTCAGCTAAGCGCGGAACTGTTGCAAACTTTTCAACTTAGCACTTTATTGGTACGTTCATTTATTGATTTTTGGAGTGCGACATCATGCTTGTAATTTGTGAAGGTTTATACAGAGGAGTAGAACCTACTTGTAATACATCCACTTTTTGCTAAGGCCCCAATAATATGGGACGAGCTTACTGCTACAAACCGGCCATAGATCCAGATTCAAGGTGGTACTGAGTTTTTTTTTCTTACTTTTGATAGGCACGCGTTTGACCAATATCTCGCCTGATAGTAAGTGATGATGCGGTCTAAGGTGGAGCACGCTTGCCTAGACGTAACCTTTTCACTCTTGACTTAAATACTCCCAGGTTGTAGCTATCAGGAAACACAGACTACGGCTAACAATTCCACTCCTTTGCTGTACGCACTATGAATGTGTTCCCGAAACGTTTTGTGCGTGTGAGTGCGATGTCCACTATGTACCGGTGGCGCATCTTGGTGATAAATGTGGACCAATCCTAACGATTACATCAAGAATGTCCCACCGTCTTCACCTAGGTCTGCCGTGGTGCCGCCTGACATTTCCGGGACCCATATTTTGGTTCACTATGGCACTGAGAAACACAAGATGGCAAATCTCAATAAACCTTTACCTGATTCGGGATTCAAACCCAGGATATAATCCTTGGAAGAAGCGCCCGCGACCACCCAATCAAGGAGGCATGCTTTTAAAATGTTATTGAATTTATAGTTATCTAAGATACTTACCCTTATTTTTGTCTAACAGCCGATTTTTCAAACCTCTGAGGATTGAATAAACAGTTAGATTGCACTTGTTAGACAGATATCAAAATGTTTCGTCAGATAGGCTCTATCTTGTCGTCAGCGGCCCTAACTGAGGAATAAATCTATCTGCCCCTTTGACGGCCAGATAAGTGCCTATGCAATGGATACTACTAGATCCATTGACGTTTAGTTTGAGCTATAGTTATAGTTTCAAGTACTATCCAAATAATGCAAATCTTCGATACTTTTGACAATATGGCATTTTAAAAAGATGCTAAAATGTATGAATATTTAAATACTAAAAAGAAACAAAGAGTAATCAGACCAAGGCCCGACTAGTTTGCCATGTAAAATAAAATATATAAACGATACATACCTAATAACAATAACAACATGCTGAATGAAACAAAGCAAAACCAAATCAGCAAAAGAAATAAGAGAAAATTACATTCGAAAAATAAACAATAATTTATCTAAACGATATATGAGTTTCAAAGTTTCTGACATAAAAATCATAACTGCCACCTGGATATCACGTTCCGTAATAACATTAAACACCACGACAGTCCATAAACGAGAAGATGCCCCATCGAACATGAACACTCGAAACCTTTGCCCAAATTCTAACAATTTGCACGATCCAGACATAGCAATTGTCCTTTATGACTACCGAAACCTTAATATTAGGGAAACTATATTTTATCTCTTGTGTGAGCATTAATAATTTTGCTCGGAAATATTATTAGGTAATATGTAGTATATAGAATTTCATTAACTACCTACTTTGAAAACGGCTGTGTATTCAAATTGAAGATTTTCTTTGTTGATCACAAGAATACTATGACCTATTGCTTTTTCTAACATTGCTTAAATTGAAAAAAAAAAAGATCTCGTGGCTAAATAATAACAACCGCATGGGTCGATCTTTTGGCGGAGAGGGAGAGGAGAACCTCTCGTCCCGGCCGCCGTGGTAGACGCCGCGGGCGTCGGGGGCCACCTGGTGACCTCCGGCTACCGTAGGCGCGGGCCTGTGGACGGCGAGCTATGGGTGGCTCGCCGTCCGTCCGTCTAGTGACGACAGGCCGTGTCGACGGCGCGTTAGTGTTCCACGCGCGCCTCAAAGAGAGTCAGCACACGGAAGGGCCCGAAAGGGCCGACGCCTGCCGGAGTCGCGGGATTATTCGAAAGAGATACCGTGGCTCCGGAACACAAAGGGCAATGAAGGAACATGGATGGGTTTTAGTCAGTAGAAGTCTGACACTCCCTCCCGCTACACCCAGAGCGGGAGGAGTCATTGGATGATTTCCCATCCCTAAAAAAAAAAAAAATGGGTCGATCTTTAAGGTTAAGAAATGCTTGCCAAGGTTGGTCTGTGGATGGGTGACCATCTTTACATACCAAGTTTCCTCCATGCCTCGGAAAGCACGTTAAGCCGTTGGTCCCGGCTGTCATTTGTAGATCTTTGGCAGTCGTTACGGATTGTCAGAAGCCAGTAAATCTGACTCCAGTCTTGCAGAAGTACCGTGTTACCCAGTCAATGGGTTGTGGAGGTCTGGTAGTCAGCCACTCCACGTAAACACTGGTATTCAGCTGAATCCGGTTTGACGGGAAGCCGACCAGACTGACAATATTTACAGCCTACTAACAAATAAATATAATTTATACTGACATACCCGGAATTACGATCACTAGTAATATTGTCAAAAACTATTCAAGAAATCTGGTGGTAAAACAGGGTTAGGGGGTAGATCGTCCCATTCAAAACTGGGCCCTGGACCCGATTCCACCTTTTCTAATTTGATAGTAGGCAGGGCCCACGTAAGTTTTGCTATTGGGACGATTTACACTACTTTCAAATTCTCCAGGGGGTGGGGCTTTCCCAATAAAGTGATACTGGCTGTAGCAAATATAAATAAAGGCGTATTCCCATCTTTCCCCGAATGCTGTCCCCAAATGAGGACAATTGGAAATTTTCGTGTCATCTGTCCCAATACCTGTTAAGGTATTGTGATGATTTGCACTACTATCAAACGTGGGCTCAAGTTACCTACTATCAAATTAGAAAAATTGGAATAGGGTAGATGACTAAAAAAATATATTTAGTCCGTCAGTTAGATTATCAAAAAATATTTGACCACTGTTTTTTCTTTTGTTACGGGAACCATAATTGACGAAGTTACGACGCTTTTAAAATTCTCAATACGTCACACCTTCGCATAATTCTTACTGAGTCGTGACGTCACGAGCCCCCAATAGCGAGTTTTGATGCGTTTTATCTTTGTCAATATTCATTGATTTAGAAAAACAAAAAATACGTGTCAATTATTTTTCAATACTCTAACTGACGGACCAAATAGTTTTGCAATTTGTGGATGATGGAATCTAGCCTATTGAGCCCAGGGCCTAGTTTCGAATGAGACATGGAGGTAACGGTTTAAAGCTCCTCTAGGCTTAGTATGTCGGAGGTGCCGAATATCAACACAAATGCCAACTCTTTTTTTCCACTCCAAAACGTTGGTGAAAAACTGGCAAGCAGAGAAAACTATCCTATTAATTGGTTTGTCGAAATGCTTCAGGCAGTTTCCGTTAGTGACGTTGAAATGAAAAAACTGGCACCATTTGGCCAACTCGTACAACACACCAACGAAAAGAATCATGGCCAACACATAGTCGAAACAAACTAAAAGCCTTTACGGAGAAAAATCACTGGAATAAACTACGTGAACATCAATAATACCGCAAATAATACCCTTCAGAAGAGCAATAAAAGATCATACCAATATCAAAACCGGAAAGTGCATTTACAAAAGTTTACAACGCATTTAAAATTTTACTGCGCTCATTTGTTTTTGTGCCAAAAATATGCGGTACCGTTCCGCAGGGCATTTCGAGACTTTGCTGTGATTTCTTGGCCATATCACATAACGTTTGCGGCTGGGAAAATTATTGTAGTGTATGTTGATGATATTATGATACTTAATTTCTTCCTCAAAGCTTCTTAGGAATAATTGAAGTATGTAGGTACTAACTGCGGTATTTTTATTTAGGTGCTTTTTATGATTTTGTAGAAGAAACAGCATACATTGTCTTCTCAAATAAATGTTAAATGATATTTATTTTGTAAGTACATAGGTTATAAACACACGTAAATTTTTTTTGGTCATTATAAACTAGATGGCTAAATTCGCCATAGCCTTCTTCTCATTATTTTTTTTTTCCTGATGAATGACTGTTTCCGCTCTAGGCGCAGCGGAAGGAAGTGTTAGACTCTTACTGACAAAAACCAGCGTTCAAATAAATTACGCAGTCCTAGCAGAAATTCCACAATCTTGGCAAGTTCTACTTACCTTTACAAATCATATAGACATCGTAAAAGCTTGAAAGTTTAGAACTTTCTTGGTTCACGTTACAAAACAGTCTCTTTCCACTTCATCATCAGCTACTTTACCTTCTGTTGTATCGTTCTCTACTTCCATTCTCCCTGTCAATATCGTCATTTTATCATTCACTTAAGGCGGATCTGAAATTGAACGCAGCTTGATCACGATCAGTTTCATTGGTGAAATCTGCTATAAGGGTGGATTTCACCAATGAATCTGATCGCGATCAAGCTGCGTTCAAAAGTTGTCAGTATCAATATTCCATAGAAAATAATGACGCTGACAGCCCGTAAACGTGGTTCATTATGCTGATTGCGTTCAGTTTCAGATTGATGAAATCCGCCCTTAGTATAAATCTTCAATTGTTCTTCATCCTCATTTATATTCTTCACTCTTTTAGTTAGTCTGAGGAGCTCGTGGTTAAGTAATAAAAGCCACACAGGTCGATCTTCAAGGTTAAGCAACGCTTGCCGAGGTTGGTCTGTGGATGGGTGACCATCTTAACATATCGAGTTTCCTCCGTGCCTCGGAAAGCACGTTAGGCTGTTGGTCCCGGCTGTCATTTGGAGATCTTTGGCAGTCGTTACGGATAGTCAGAAGCCAGAAAATCTGACACCAGTCTTGCCAAGGAGTACCGTGTTACCCAGTTAATGGGTTGTGGAGGTCTGGTAGGCAGCACCTCCACGTAAAATACTGGTATTCAGCTGAACCCGGTTTGACTAGAAGCCGACCCCAATATAGTTGGGAAAAGACTAGGCAGATGACTCTTTCAGTTAGTCACGGTTTCCATACATTTACAATAAAACTATTTTACGGCCAACATCATAACTTTGTTTTCCCGTATGTGCAACGCATTTCTGAATATATACGGCGCAAGGCAAGTAAACCGCGATCATAACAGTAAATGGTGCGTCCACGAAAGCATATATTAGCAGCTTTATGGACCGGAAACGAGGTGCTGAGGTTATTGTATGACTTCTGTAGTTCTGTGTAGAATGAGAAGGAAAAAAAAAAATGTTTGTATTAATTTTTCGTGCGTTTTCAGCCGTTTTGTAAGTTTGAATTAAAAATATATTTATACGTGATTTGGAGATCACGTTTTAAGAAAGAAGATACTTATACTATTCGGTAACTCCGTTTTTGGTTTTACAGATTATTTCTTCTATTATAGATTTGTACTTGCTGATGACCGCGGCTTCGCCCGCGTAGATGTCGGTTTTTGCGACCAAAAGTAAACATGTTTCGATCTTGTTCCCGCAACTCATGGGAATCTATTCCAGGGATAGAAAGAAGTTCCTGCACCGAATCGGGCGGGAGGAAACGCCCGGGTGTCACCACTGCGAGGATCGACCGGAGGACACGGTGGAGCATACTGTGCAGGTGTGCCCCGCTTGGGCGGTGCACCGCCGTGTCCTCGAAACGGCGATCGGCGGCGACCTCTCGCGTCCGGCCCTGGTCCAAGCCATGGTCCAGAGCGAGACGGAATGGGACGCCGTTGCCTCCTTCTGCGAAGCAGTCATGCTAGCGAAGGAGGTGGCGGAGCGGGAGAGGAGACCCTCTCGTCCCGGCCGCCGTGGTAGACGCCGCGGGCGTCAGGGGCCACCACCTGGTGACCTCCGGCCACCGTAGGCGCGGGCCTGTGGACGGCGAGCTATGGGTGGCTCGCCGTCCGTCCGTCTAGTGACGACAGGCCGTGTCGACGGCGCGGTCCACGCGCGCCTCAAAGAGAGTCAACAACACTGAGGGGCCCGAAAGGGCCGACGCCTGCCGGAGTCGCGGTCGCAAAAGACACCGTGGCTCCGGAACACAAAGGGCAATGAAAGAACATGGATGGGTTTTAGTCAGTAGAAGTCTGACAATCCTTCCCGCTACACCCAGAGCGGGAGGAGTCATTGGATGATTTCGCATCCCTAAAAAAAAAAAGTGATAGAAAGAAGCCTATGTCTTATTATGTATAATCTATCCATGTTTCAAATTTCCAGATCCATTCATACGTTTCTGTGTAAATAGCTTTCCATTTACCGCTTTATTATTGTCCATTTTGAAAAGTATTAAAATGGATATAGTAAGTTTTGTATTTATGTATTTAACAGTTTATGTACACACATTAATCAAATAGATAAAAAAAGAAACAGAAAAATAGGTACAAAGATGATACTTGTCATCACTTTTGTACCATCTGGGATTATTTTTTTCGGACAATTCCAACTAATATCATTATATTTTAGTCAATGTATAGAAAAACTTGACAAATAATTTAATCCTTCCTCGACAACCACTCTATCCATTGGTAAAAACAACATGAAAATTGGTGCAGTAGTTTTTAGGTAAACGCATGTTGCATCCGAAACCTTATTCATCGCTCACTGTTAAGTAAGTTCAAGAAAAAGATCGGGCTGATCTATGGGTCTACAAGGACTACTTTAGCAGAATCATATTAGGATCATAATATTATCAAATTTCGTTTTCATCTTTATCGCCAACGCCTTAGATTCAAGGTTGATTGGGAAAATTTGACAGTGACGGGTGAGTATGGTATGTGCTTTCTGATTTTACTAAAGTTATCTTTAATACCCCCAGGAATACATTCATCATCTTCCTGCCTTTATACCACTTTATTAGAGGTCGGCACAGCATGAGTGGCATAGCTGCTTCTTCCACATACCTATCAATATGTCAAATGTCTTGCCTCTATAATCATGCAATAGCTTCTCAATTCAAATATTTATGCTTTTGTTTAACAGGGTATAAATTACAAAATCTATACTAAAATTATAATGCTGAAGAGTTTGTTTGAACGCGCTAATCTTAAGAACTATCGGTCGGAAAAATTATTTCAGTATTAGATAGCATAATTTATCGAGGAAGGCTATAGGCCATTTATCATTATGCTAAGACAAATAGGAGCGGAGCATTAATTGAAAATGTGAAGCAGACGAAGTTGCGCGTGTCAGCTAGTAAGTAGTACAGTTTTGTTTTGATATTAATAAATACACAACTGCATCATATTATTTTTTGTGAGCAAAGGTTGAATATACAGCAAAATTAAAAAAAAAAAAAACATTGAAATACAAATATTTAGCTGTTCTCACTAACGATATGTTTTGTTTCAATAAATATTAAATTCGACTTCTGTTGTGTAGGGTGACCATATTCAATGATCTTAAGGCTACATCCGTCGATTTATATAATGATAAACTAATTTATTATTATCTTTTATAGTATCCATTTTCATATCAGAGAATTGCCGTCCACTGCTGACTCCTGTAAGCGACCCAAAGAAAGGCAACCATCCCGGTCCTGAGCAGTCCGCATCCATCCGCTGCCAGCCGTCTTCTTTAAATCATCAATCCATCGTGCCGCACAGGGCGTCCCAAACTACGTTTGCCCATACGCGGTCTCCATTCTAACTCATGTCTGCTCTATCGAGCGTCTGTCCGTCTACAGATATGGCTGGTCCACTTCCACTTCAGCATGCTGATTCTAAGCACAATTTCGGTGACTATAGTTCTCTGGCGAATGACTTAATTTAAGTCCTTCCGGCAGTATTCGAGCTCGTTCTGCCATCCCTTTGTTCTCGCTTTGATCTGCCGATATACAATAAACTTTTAAAACCCGCCACATATTCTCAACCATTCAAAGCCAGAATCAACAGTGGCTACTACCAGAAACACGCACAGTCAACACCGCTCGGCTAGTCCCGGAAAAACCATGCAATTGTCTTAGATTCCGCGACAAAATTAAACAGATTTATATCTTTACTTCTATAGTAATATTATAAAGAGGTTTTGTGAGGTTGTAGGGGGTAATCTCTGGAACTACTGAACCGATTTTGTTTTTTTATTATTTTTTTATTAAACTGTAAATTACCGCCCAACGAAGTATGCACTGGGCAGCTAGTTTGTTACAAAAGTAATGATTCATTCAATCGATAGTGAAACGAATGGAATTTGACCACACGGCACTTTCCTGTGTAACTATTGTACTGAGCTCAATTCTTAAGATATGCATGAAGTACTGCGGCTTGTTGCCAGGACTCCCCATCCATCTGAAAACACTGTTCTCTCTGTGCAGTGTTGTGCATCCTAGATAGCAAGTTTGTTGGCTCTAGTTGCGATTTCTAACTCATGCTATGCACCTCCTATTTATGCGTTAAAGATCTATTCTTAGAATGTATAGGAGCCAGTACATTCTAAGAATAGATTTAATGCTATTGCCACTATTTATACATTTCTTTTTCCTCGACAAGGAGTTCGAAAATTAAACGACACTTAAAAAATGGATTTCGATATCTGAATAATTAAGAAGTTGAGAATTTGTCGAACTCAATTTTAATCTAAAAACCTATAAATTTATGAAAATAGGGCTCGAAAATTTTCTTGCCTTTATATTTATCGAAAATGTTTACAAAATAATCTTATTTTGACACAAGAACGTTCTTGACGCCATGAAACATTTGGCGACCCTACCCAAAAGTAACATCTTACTCAATACCACATGTTCCGTTTAAGTTTTTTGTGCATTTTTTGCAACAAACTCCGAAACGAAACCGTTACACATGTCAAATACTTAATTTCTTGAGGATTTATAACTGTCTGAGGTTAGGCCCAGAATAGACGGCTCAGTTTATAATGTGATTGCAATATTAATTTTTTAATCGAATATTAATGCACATGAATTTGTAAAGTGAGTTTGGTGAATGTTCAAGGAGCATTTTTTTGAATAGCAATATCAAAATGATTGCCAATATTTACTTCTTTGTTAATAAAATTTAAGTCTTACAGCTTAAATAAACAGAGATCAAGAATAGTAAAATTGGACTGTCAGCCAAATACAAACTGACTGTCCAATCGATGATTATTTGTTTTTTTTTTGGTTGATTGTTGTGTGTATGTGACTGTTAGTGTAATATCTGCAAATTACTATATCGATATCGAGCTACACCTGAGTGACAAAGCTCACAAAATGAGCTTTATAACACACAACATAAAGATCTCTTACGTTTTGATACTGACCTCGGATTCCGCTATCGAGACACGAAAATTTTGTTACAGAATAGCATAGGTCTCCAATTATAAAATACAGAGGTAAGTGCTATGGACGATATTCACCCCAATATACTGTGTAACTCATACATAAAAATCATACTAAATAAATAAATAATTATCTTTAATTCAGAACATACAAGATCCATAATTATTTACACTATCCAAATTTACATTCACATTTAAAAAATAACAGACAATAAATACGTTAAAAAATATGAGAATAAAAACAAAATCAATCCAATAATTTAACCTCTGGCGGACCGCCGGGTGAAATTTCACCCAGCAAGTGAGTATTTCTGTTGAGCCCCGCTGGGTCCAATTGGACCCAGCACACCGCGACTGATTAAAACTTTATTTTCGTGTTTAGTAAGCTTTAGAATCGTTTGTCTATGAATATTCTCTATGGCGTATAAAATTTGCCGACTCTAGAAAAAAAAACATACTAAAAAGATGACACCTGACATTTCTAAAACTCTTGTCAAAAGTTTCTATGTCTCGGTGATTTCGCGCGCAATGGTGAAGTTATTTTAGTGAATTTTGTGTGTTTTTAGTGCAATATTCTAAGGTAAGTGGATAAATAATCATTTATCACTATTTCCTACAAGTATGTAGCTAGTTTTTTGCATGAAATAACATAACAAAACTTGTTTAGTTGAGCCAACAAAAGTTACGTAATTTCGAGTGTTCGCTAAGGTCAACATTGTTATTGTTTGGGTTTCTGGCAATGTTTACAATTAAAGTAAGCATATTGTAACGATTTATAGTTAACAATGCGTTGATGAATATATAGGTAGTATTCTACAAGCTTTTCCAATTGGAATCTGTTTGATATAACTCTGATAATCGTTATCAAAATAGCGCATTGAATTACGCAATAAAAAACAACAAATGGCGCCGCGCTTTATGAAGTTTGAGCTTGAATATTGCTATAATCGGCTATAGAACTCGTATAAAAGATCATTGTCATTAGATTACTTGTCTTTTCATAAGCTAGATCCCAAAAATTGGTGTAAATTGATGCAATAGTTTTGTCAGAAATAACATAAACAGCAACATAACTACATTCAGCAAGTTCTCTCATTTCAATAGGATATATTTATTTCTCGAGTACTAATAAGAGTTTTGTTTATACTTAATTTCATGACGACATAATTATGGAACCCGAAACCGTTTCAACTGCTCGGATACAAGCTACAGAAACGCCGCGATAACGTTTTAAGTGGCTCGGGTCAGATTACACTTACGGTAAGCGACCGCCCGCGGAGCGGCGCGGGACGCAAGGTCCGCAAGGGTAGTGACGTATGAAATGTGTGAAGTCCGCCAGAGGTTAATTCGTTCAAAAATAAAAAATGTCAATGAAGCTCGCACTGAATAACAATCATAATTATAAAATATTGCTTCCCATTTGAAAACGTCATTTAAAATAATGAGATTACAAATTAATTTTAAATTTCTATGCATCACGATATAAGCAGTAACACCAGTGCCCGACTTCTTATGACGCCGCCAACTTTAGCGATACACATCAACTTCCCATCTGTTCCAACATAACAGTTCGTGTATACCAGTCCTAACTTCGCTGCAAGTTACAGTCATGTGATATTGATTTGACACGGTTGTGCTTTATTTGTTCGCTGAATTTAACAAAACAGAAGCCGCTTTTTTAAATCATTAATAACACACTAAAATTGACATATCCAAATTACCTTAGTTTTGCAAAATTACGTGTCGCATTTTTTTTTTTTAAATTAATTGTTGTTATAGTGTCAATAGAAATACACTCTGTGAAGATTTCAATTGTCTACCTTTTACAGTTTTTGAGATACAGCCCGTTGACAGACAGACGGCGGAGGCTTGATAATAGGGTCCCGTTGGTTACTCGTTGGGTAAAGAACCCTAGCTCTTCATACAAAGCTGCATAGGGACTGTCAGAAAAAAAACATTCACCGTTTATACACTAAAAAAACTAAAGAAAGATGGTTTTGAAAACGGTCGCTAAAAGTTTAAAGACCCATATCTAGAAATTAAGGCCGTACCCTGACCAAATAACCTTGAGCATTTTTTCTTTTAATAACAGCGTAAGAGATACAATAGCGAATACGCTCAGAATGTTGAATAAAATAGTTATAAAATCTAATTTTGGTCGTTTGAAAAAAATATTTCTACCAAAATGCTCATAATTAAATTGCCTATCCATTAGTGTAAGTACAAAATCAAAATAATCGTTAGTTTTCGAGAAAATGCATGTTTTCGATAATTATTTCTCATTTCTGTAGTTTCGTTGTGAGGAGATTAATTACCTAAACATACTTAGTAATCAAAAATAAAAATATACCATTTTGAAGCCAAGATTAGGTAAATTATAAAAGTACATATTTTTTAAAAGTTGATATTTGTTTTGGATAGAGTATATAGTTCCAAAAAACTGCACAAAAAACGGCTAGCGCTGCGTTTTGCACGGGGACGCGCAAAGTGGTCCAAAAAGGGTGAATTGAAGCAGCAATAGCGTCCTGAAGGTTTTTGTAGACAGGTTAGACGGGTTTACTATGGATAGGTTTATCAAGCTACATGGGACGTGATAAATCTTCCACTATTTTGTGATTTTTGCGTTTGTACTCATGTGATCCTAAGTGTTACCTACTACTAACATAGATTTAAGTTTTTTTGGTAATACTTAACACGCTATGGGCCATCGACGCCTGAAAATAAACGATTTTCATTTATTTTTATACTCAAACAATAAATTATAATTCTATCAGCTTTTCTATATATCTCGATTATTACCCAACACTTAGGAAAACTATGAAACCAGCAAGAAAAACGCAGTGGAAACTTCGTAATTAGTTTTACAGCAGGAAGTTGCACCGAACTTAAACATCGGTTTTAGAAACGTTGGCTGGCAAAATTGAATAAAACTTAGCAAAAGAAATAAGGAAAAGTGTATTTATTTTGATGACTTTGGAAAACGTTTCATATCTTTTGCAATAAAAGTGGTAGAAATTTAAGCAATAAAGTTCAATGAAACTTATTCGATTCGTAATTTGAATAATGCCCGGTTCTTCAGGGTTTTATTGGTCATTTATCAGTCCGTTAACTCTATTTGTCTTATTGACATTGGTTGGTTAGTAGTTAATGGAATTCTATATTTATTCTAATTAAAAATTCGGCGTATAGTACGGAAATTTTCGTCTGCGAGTCCGACTCGCACTTGGCCGGTTTTTTAATAAAAGAGTTTACTCGTAGTCGTTCTACAAACTCACATACACCAACTAAGTACATTACAGCACCGCTATAAATATGAGAGAATCTGTACGACCTAACCGCCCAGTCATGGGCCAAGTCAAACAAACTGAGCTTTAGGCTGAGCCGGTAACTAAGTTGCTCCTATTTGCACAGACCGACGTTTACAACGGACATCGTTTACTAAGTGAACAAACAAGATAACTTATATGTACGTGGCAGTGTAATTTTAGAAGCTGAATGTACTAACAGGGCAGAATGTGTTGGGATAGGTTCTCTAGAATTGATCGATTTTAGTAATTGGTGGTTTTAGTCACAGAATAGTTCAAAAGGAATCGTTGATAAGTTTTAGACCGGAGACTGATATAGGATTCCGGTGCATGACAACAAGAATAGAGTTCCAATTTAAAGGCTTTTGTCTATAGTATAGGATAATTTTTGCAAGTTGGCGTAGATGGCCAAATTTGAAACTAATTAGTAGTACCTAATAGCAAAAAATATTAATATTGGAATAATTGTTGACGTGTTGGTTTTGATTGTATTTTTTTATATTTAATATATTATTGCATTACTTTATGGTAGTATAATGAGTTATATTATATTTATTAAATTTTTATATTGCGTAAAATTTCGATACAGTAATTTTTTTACCGAAATAAAAAAAAAATAAACAAAATTAAATCACGAACGAGTGTTGCAGGATGATGTAAAACTTTGGAAATATAAAATAGGTCCACCTAAAAATTATCTTATAATGCACACCCAATTAAAGGCAACCCCAGCTTATAAAAGAGTCTTGGGCCCGATTTAGATAAATGATGATAGATAAAATGAGTACTTTATATAGGACCATCTAGAAAATATAAGCTATTGTGACGACTGTTGTGCCATGTGAAAATTACACATAGTGTTTGAATTAACTATCTGCAAAGGACTAAGAAGTTATACTCATGTAGCTTTTTCCAATCGTGTTCTAATCAATTTTTTGAAGTTTGATCGAGTGCTAATGAATACTAGAATTATAAAATACTAGCTGACCCGCGCAACATCGTCTGCGTCACATTTTCCATGAATGCTCCGCTCCTATTTTTCTTAGCGTGATGATATATACCTTTCCTCATAATGGGCTATCTAATACTGAAACAATTTCATCAAATCGGACTAGTATTTCCTGAGATTAACGCGTTCAAACAAACAAACTCTTCAGCTTCATAATATTAGTATTGATTAAAAATCGTTAAATCAACACTCAAGAGGAATCAATATTTAAAACCCAGAAGTAACCTATCTTACCTACCTTTATAAATACTTTACTTTAAACTCCGTTTAGATCTTGAACCGATCGCTTGCCTCAGGGGAACCAAGGTGAATAAAGTGTAATGGCACATTTTTATTCATAGGTTGCAACCACCTGGGTTATTGGTTAAACCACAAGAGGAATTTGGGTTCACATTAATTATTTCACGCCAGCCGTAGCGTTGGTTCATTTTATCGTCGTATTTTCTGATAAATTCGGCAGTAATATACGGTAATGAAGCTATTTTTAACCGACTTCCCAAAAAGGAGGAGGTTCTCAATTCGGTTGTATGTTTTTATTTATGTTTGTTGCCTCATAACTCCGACAGTTATGAACCGATTTGAAATTTTTTTATCTGAAAGGAAATACTTGCAGATTGGTCCCATTTAATTTATATCAAAATCGGTGGCGAACTTTGGATTTTAAATCGATGATTGGATGATGGTTTTATCGACTTCCAAAAAAAAAACACTGCAAAGTAAAAAATTACTTTAATTTCGGAAGTCGGTGTCAAAATATGAAGAAACTAACATTAACACCGACTTCCGAAATTAAAGTTATTTTTTACTTTGTAGTGTATTTTTTTTTGGAAGTCGATTGAATTTTTTTAGTTTATTAAAATGGTAACATAAAACAAATACACAGTAACTTTACGAAAAGAGTAAAAGTAGATGACTGGAAAGATAGAGGGAGGTCAAAGAAAGATGGATGGATTTTGGGAGGATGTGGTGGATGAACTATTAGCTTGATCGCTCGGAAATTTGTTCTGGTTTCTACAAGGTCCGTATAGTAAACTACTCCAGATTTAATCTGAATATTATATAATATAATATTACGTTCAGTCTGTCATTAAATACACTCCCATAAGGTGTTTTATGTGGATTTTTCGTATTCAAGATCAGCTGAAGAGGCCACAAGCCTAAAAGAAAATAATTTACTCTTAAAGTTGCCATGACCTGTGAAAAATTGGGCAACACAGTGATCCACTTCCAGCCATGTCCTTCCTATCCAGCCGCTCACGAACGCATGGAAAAAACAGGTGGAGGTGACGGCCTTTGATGGAATTTTCCCACCTACATTGCCATTCGGATAAAAGTTCCTCCCAGACGTCAGTCTAGGGTTTTAGTAATCTTAGCACGGTCGCGTTGCGGTAAAAACTCTGGGTCCGTGATCTTTCTAGCGTAATAGTACATTGTAGCACGCCGCTGCACCTATAGATCGACTGGAAAAACACCTGCCAGCACCGGTAAGGCTTCAGTACTAACCGTCCTATACGCCTTGCATAAGAATGTCAGACTTTTACTGAGTGAAACCCACCTGTTTTCCTCCAAATACCCTTGCATTCCAGGGTTGCGGTGACTCTTTCGAACAAAATTCTGCAACTTACGATGCTAGCTTGAAAAGACCGTTAACTTTACTTCACTCCACGCTGTCAGCTGGTAATGTCAAATTAATTCGAAATAATATTTCTTTGTCACCAATCTCAAGGTAAGTCCGATTCCTTCCAATAACATCTTTTACCTACTGAAGTTTATTTTCATATTGTAATTTAAAATTTTCCATTCACATCAAAAATCGTCCACTATTGAACTGAATTATTCAACGTCACTTTAATTGAGAGGGTTGGGGTATAAATAGTGTTGCCAAGCGAGTGGATTTAACCGGATTTAAAACAATGTGGAAAAAAATGTTATGATTCTTTAGAGGTACTATTAATACGGACCTGCCAAGGGGTATCATGAAGCCTACTTATGGGGTTGTGAAGATCAGTTTGGGAGACGCTTCATGTAAAATACTGGTTCTTGTATCCGGTTAGATTGGAAGGCGACCCAAACTTAATTAATTGGAAAAAACGCTAGGCAGATTGAATACATTGGTATTGACAAAGTTTTGAAATAATTATTTTGAGGCTCTCTTGTTTCAAACAGTCTTTCAGAACAGGTTTGAATACAGGTGCAAAAATTCAGTACGTAAACAAAATATTTCATTCATGGAAATTAAAATTGTGACCAGAGGTTACTTCTAGGCAAGCGTGCTCCATCTATCATAGACCGCATCATTGCTTACCACCAGGCGAGATAGTGGACAAATGTATGCCTATCAAAAGCCGGCCAAGTGAGAGTCGGACTCGCGCACCGTGGGTTCCGTACAAACCTGTAGGTATATATTATAAGCAAAAGTTGCGATTTACGATTTATGACGTATTAAAAAAAAACTACTTGCTAGAGGTTCAAACCAATTTTCGCTGGTAGTTTACTTGGTAGTTTACATCATATATTTTTTTTAGATTTATCATTCTCTTATTTTAGAAGTTACGGGGGGACGGACACATTTTACCACTTTGGAAGTGTCTCTCTCGCAAACTGTTCAGTTTAGAAAAAAATGATATTAGAAACCTCGATATCATTTTTAAAGACCTATCCATAGATACCCCACAGGTATGGGTTTGAAAAAAAAAAATGTTTAGTTTCGGTTCTAAGTATAGGGGACCCCCAAAATTTATTGTTTTTCATATATTTTTGTGTGAAAATCTTAATGCGGTTCACAGAATACATCTACTTACCAAGTTTCGGAGAAAAGTGGATGTGACATACGGACGGACAGACAGACATGACGAATCTATAAGGGTTCCGTTTTTGCCATTTGGCTACGGAACCCTAATAAAAAAACTAAGAAAGAAGAGTTTCCGTTAGTACCTAGACTAACGTAAAAAATATTTCACCACCATGGAAGAACAAACCGTAACGACCAAAATATAAATTTTCTATCAATACCGATAATATCAAAGATTAAAAAGCATTCAGTTTCCTCAAAAAATCAGCAATTAAGTTGAAATCGAAAAACTCCCGTCACCTGGCCACCCTGGGCGCCAGTTTAATTTACTTCTATACCGGATGGGCTCACAAAGAGCTTTATTGGATTTTTCTGGCGCCTTTTGAGTTAAAGGTTGGTTATGATTTAGATGCAGTGCTCAGCGGAATACCGTTTATGACACCCGTTGGGTTTCATTAAGAACTGGAAATTATATCGATCGTTTTCTTCTTAGTAGTCAAAGAAGGATTTTCCGTTGATTTTGTCGGAGTTTTCAAACTGGATTTTTTGGCTGTGGAATCTTTACTAATATTATAAAGAGGTAAATTTGTTTGTAAGTTTGTATGTAGGGGGTAATCTCAGGAACTCCTGGTCCGATTTGAAAAATTCTTATTCTCTTCAGTATTAGGTAGCCCATGTATTGAGGAAGGATATATAGGCTACATATCATCACGCTAAGACTAAAAGGAGAAGAGCATTAATGGAAAATGTGACGCAAACGAAGTTGCGTGGGTCAGCTAGTATGAAATATATAAAGGGAGTCTTGTAGTTCGCTGGCCAACGTTATAGTGGGTGAAAGTGTGGATGACATGGATATGTGTTGCATGTAACGAACTTTTAAAACACCCAGGATTGACACAGGGGAGGGCGGAAGGAAGGCTAGAGGCCTTCAAACGTTTCTATGTTCCTTTGATCAAATACTGAACAAGGTTTTATAAATATTATTTTTAGAACATTTCCAAGATCCAAAAAAGCAAATCTAGGTACAAGATCACGCGCCTTATAGGAGCGTGTGTGGTCGGTGTGTCGGCTACACAAGGTGATGGGGCCCGCTAGAAATGGCAGAGCAATACCAGTCAGGGGTTTGCTCGAATTTATTTGTACCCCAAGCCCCTGACCTGTGAAAATTATATTTATAATTTTTCCTACACTTCAGATTAATTTGGTTCCAGGATCCAAGACAGTTGATTCATTTCTCCGGGACTCGTCGAGTTTCATTAGCTCGGCGTTTTCGGGTGGTCGCTACTGTTGATTATGGTTTTCAGGAGTTGCAATGGATGGGAATGTGTGGCGGGCTTGTCCCAAAAAAGGGCCCTGTCCTAACGGTAACGGTGGGAACAAAACACTCCGTTTTCCCAGACGGATATTATCCTGATATCCCTATCCTATGAGTATTTGAGCACTTATTTTCCCATAAAAAAGGGCCTCAATCGGCTTTGCCGGCTGTGGGTCTCTCTTAGTGCGCCTCTGATTGTAAACAATAACTGGAAAAAAATATGGTACACCTGATTTGCTTCTTTAAAATGTTGAAAAGTTTTACTTATAAAAATATTTTTTGTAAACCTTTAAATTATATTTAATGAATTATCAGTTTTTACTGTTGATGACTGCTTGATGAGTATTTTATCAATCTGGTAATTATGGGATATGATTGGTATTTTTTCTAGATTTTTATCCTCTAAAATATCACCTTCCAGTATTTTTGCGAATGAGTATCTTTTATACCCAAAAACTACAATTTACGACCCTTTTCAGTCACGTTCGTTTATTAAATATCCTAACATTAGCTTATTATTTCTTGCTCATACAAACGTAAAACAAGGCCAAATAAAATATTCATATAAAAGATATTAACCCGAAAAATATTCACATAAAAGCGGTATTGCGGTGTAAAATCGGTGATAGTAATAATCAGTGGGTGTAAGAGCGAAACACAAAATTGATGTTGCGGTTTCGAGCCCGCTTGTATTAATGTGTTTTTGAATGAATGAAATTCCCGTTCACTCAAATAAAATTGAGTGTGTTTCTCAAATTGTGATAAGTGAACAGATTGATTGTATAAACCATTGTTATTACAGGGGTCTATTCTATGGTCGAGATATTTAAAGTGATCTCGAGAAACTGTAGGCTGAGTTACAAATTTTGTGATCATGTTGATAACGAAAACAGTTACCAACATGATCACAAAATTTGTGATAAGAAACTAATGCTCCCGTACCGACTAATTCCTTAATTATTTTCTGATTACGTGCGGTAAGTGCGAAAACAATAATAGTCAAACTTTTTGCTTGGTTTTTTTTTTCCGATGAAAAATCGTCAAATGACTCCTCCCATTACACTCGAGGCGGAGCAGAAGAGAGGGTCAGACTCTTACTGACTAAATTGTATCCTCCAGACGCCCATTGCTTTTCAAGACCGCGGTGACTCTTTAGAACAAATTCCGCAACCCTGAGGGACTACCGTAACGTGCTTTCTAAGGCACATAGGTATCTCAATAAATGTTATGGATGTCACCTAACCACCGAGCGACTTCGGTAAGCGTATCAGTTAAGAGCGCATCTCCGTTCAGCAGTTCATCATCATCATCATCATTGAAATCCTTGGTGGCCGCTGCACTGGACTGAGACAACAGCCCTCTTCGTCAAAAGTGACAGTCCTATCATGCGCCTATAACATGATTGGCGGCTTCTAAATTTAAGTATTTATGTTTTTGTTATTTTAATTTATTGTTTTCCATGTGCATGTAGATACCTATTGTTACATTGGATGTTAATCTGGAAAATAAATCATTTCATTTCATTTTTCATTTCATTTTTCATTTCATTTTTCATTTCATTTTTCATTTCATTTTTCATTTCATTTTTCATTTCATTTTTCATTTCATTTTTCATTTCATTTTTCATTTCATTTTTATTTCATTTTTCATTTCATTTTTTATTTCATTTTTCATTTCATTTTTCATTTCATTTTTCATTTCATTTTTCATTTCAGTTTTTTTTCATTTCATTTCATTTCAGCCGAAAGACATCCACTGCTGGACATAGGCCTCCCCCAAGTGTCGCTACAACAACCGGTCCTGTGCGTCTCGCATCCATCGGCTACCTGCTACACTCACCAGGTCATCGCTCCACCGGTCAGCAGTTAGAATTTTTCGTTTATTAGATGTAGATAATCGAATTACAATAAATAATCAAATTCGAATTATAGTTACAGCTACAGATGTCATTCATTTTTGAACTGTACCTCTAGGGGTAAAAGTTGATGCTGATCGTCATGTAGATATTAAGATAATTCGTATCAAAACTTCGCGTTCAAGTCACAATACGCGATGCGGAGCAGACGTTTGCCAGTATCCGTTACAAGAGTCCGGACTGTTGCGAAACTTTCTCCGCTGCTAACTTGGGCCGTTCAGTTGCCCTACATTTTGTCTCTTACTTGTGAGTTAGGGCCACAAAAACAGTAGCTGAAGCTGAAGAGTTTGGTTGAACGCGCTAATCTCAGGAAGAATTGTTTTAGTATTCGATAGCCCATTATCGAGAAAATATGTGCGCATTACTCATTACATTTTCGTTTTTTTTCCGCGATTTTGGATTTGGTCCCATAGTGAAAGATGTTCATAATGATGAGTACAATAACCCTTTAAGTGATATTGCGTTTATCTGTGTTACACGTTCAAACACATTAATTGAAAATACAGTTACCTTTATGCTCACTTTACCAGATTTTTAGTTTCTTCCAGAATCAACCGGCCGTTGTCAATCGAAAGATCGTAGTGGGTTCGTTTTCCATTAACAGCAGCGTAGCCTTATACAAACTTTTAGAGAACTTTTTATTACATCCATTTCTATAATAACCATAATAGAGCCGATACATATCTACGCCTAGAACCCCTGTTGGGATGTCAATGAATACAGTGCACTATTTAATTTGGCTATTTTTTTTAATTTGTTATGGGCTTGCTCTTGACTCTAGTCTTGTTCAGAGATGACAGAGAGAAAGTCTACGATGGAGCGAGCTTAAGTAAACAAAGCCCATAAAAACATTTCTAGAAAATCTACATAAATCCTCAAATCCGGACTTGCAAAAAATTTGGTTATACAGTTAATCAGAACTTAACAGATCAATAAAGAAAATGAGCAAAACTTCAGAATTCATGGCCCAACGCGAACGGTTGAAGGTATGGGCGCCTACAAAATTTTCATATTCAGTAAAGTAGAATATTTTACGTAGCTAAGTGCATTTCGCACAGTCAAACTTTCGTAGCAAACTTTCGTAGTTCTGAAAAAGATTGCTATAACTTTTACTTTGTCAACAAATTGTGTATTTTTAATGTGATGCAGCTAATTATTTGTATACCTAGCTGAGCCGCGCAACTTCGTCTGCGTCTCATTTTCCATTAATGCTCCGCTCCTATTTGTCTTAGCGTGATGATATATAACCTATAGCCTTCCTCGATAAATGGACTATCTAACACTGAAATAATTTTTCAAATCGGACCAGTAGTTCCTGAGATTAGCGCGTTCAACCAAACAAACAAACAAACAAACTCTTCTGCTTTATAATATTAGTATAGATTTGTGTTATTGTTTTTAGTTCGATACTAACCATTTGGTCCCTTATAAAATTATTCAGTTTGGCTCAGTACTTAGTTATTATTTCATGAGCAGTTTTGCTTATTTCATTTTTGCGCAGACGAAAACGTCTTCCAAGTATCACCACTAAAAAGTGAACAATAAAAACTTTTTTACAATAATACAACACTATTTTTTAATTAGTACAAAAAAAATGGGGCTGTTTCCGTACCCATTACTGATCATAATTTTGCAGTCAAAAGTAAAAAAAAACGAAATCCCAAAATTGTTTAATTTGATTTATTTTTACTTGAGTATCTTAAATGATTTCTTAAAAATTACTTGTAAAAAGTTGATAATTATGTTGGTCCTAAGCCCAATTAAAGTGCGAAAGAAAAGTTTGGATTGCTTATTTTTTCGTTTACCATAAATTGAGTGACATTTTGGGATATAAACAAACGTTAATAACTTTGCTGTTTATGAATATTATTTATTGAGAATTTACATATATAATAACAAAACCTTTTCTAATAAGCCCTTTAAGTATTTGTACTAATTAAAAATTAGTGTTGTATAACCTACTTCCAAAAACAAAAACACGACAAAGTATAAAATAACCTTGATTTCGAAAGTCAGTGTTAAAAAACGAAGATGAAAAACCAAAAAGACAGTGCAGTGTACAAAATACAGTGAATTACATGTTTATGTTTAGTAGTTGATAGACTTGTGTCTACGTTGTGACTTACGAAGTCTATGCGAAGCATAAAAAAGCAAATTCTTTTTCTTTTTCTTAAGCTTTGCATAGACCTTGTAACATTTAGATAGTTCAATTTAAATATTTTTTATTTTTGTAAGAAATGAACTTGATGAACTAAAATATGATGAATTTTCAAAAGTCATAGAACAAAAGTTGTTGGTTATGATGTTAGTAATACAGTCCTGAGAGGTTGCCGGTGTTTTACAAATAACCCTGTATTGGGGTCAGTTTCCAGTCAAACCGATTCAGCTGAATACCATGAGTGTTACTCTACAATCCATTAACTGGGTATCACGGTTCTTCTTGGTAAGACTAGAGTCAGATTTACTGGCTTCTGACAATCCGTAACGACTGCCAAAGATCTACAAATGACAACCGGGACCAACGTGCTTTCAGAGGCATGGAAGAAACTTGATATGTTAAAATGGTCACCCATCCACAGACCAACCTTGGCAAGTGTTGCTTAACCGTAAAGATCGACCCGTGTGGCTGTTATTATGTAGCCACAAGCTCCTCCCTGTTTGTACAAAAGCAACAATACCAATCAATATTTTTAGTCTTTTCTCAATTCCTTTAAAGACGGCTTCAAGTACAGCTGGATGCACCATACTTAGGAAGTCTGCTAATTATACTTCGACAGCCAAAGCAAAACTATACCAATGCAGTATGTCATCGAAATTGAAATAAGCATTTTTTTAAGTTTAAGTAACATTGTAAAGAATCAATAATAATACAGAAATTATACTAAAACCCAACAACAACAACTCCTTTTCAGGGTTCCGTGGCCAAATGGCAAAAACGGAACCCTTATAGATACGTCATGTCTGTCTGTCTGTCTGTCTGTCCGTCTGTATTGTCACAGCCACTTTTCTCCGAAACTATAAGAACTATGCTGTTGAAACTTGGTAAACAGATGTATTCTGTGAACCGCAGTAAGATTTTAAACAAAAATAGAAAAAAAAAACAACAAATTTTGGGGGTCCCCATTCTTAGAACTGAAACTCAATTTCTTTTTTCATCAAACTCATACGTGTGGTGTATTTATGGATAGGTCTTTGAAAATGATATTGAGGATTTTAAGAGTGTGTATTCCGTCCACTAGCGCTGCCAATCGTTTTTTATTAATTGTGGTAAATTTAAGACACGTAGATAAAAAACCGCTCTGTAGTGCACTGAAGAAATGTATCTATTATTTTTTGACAGCTATTTTTAATACATAACTCATGGCTAAATAGCCAAAACGGCAATTATTGCTAAAAGTGGCCACTTTTAGCAAAACTATCGACTTTGGCAACTATTTATGTTCTAAAGTACAAAACATAACTCTCAAAACATAATAAATACATTTCTTCAGTGCACTACAGAGCGGTTTTTTATCTACGTGTCTTAAATTTACCACAAATAATAAAAAACGATTGGCGGCGCTAGTGGACGGAATACACGCTCTTAATATCATTTTTTGCTAAACTGAATAGATTGCGCGAGAGACCCTTCCAAAGTGGTAAAATGTCCCCGCCCCCTGTAACTTCTAAAATAAGAGAATGATAAAACTAAAAATAATATATGATGTATATTATCATGTAAACTACCAGCAAAAATTAGTTTGAACGAGATCTAGTAAGTATTTTTTTTTTAATAAGTCATAAATCGCAACTTTTGTTTACAATATAATTACCTATATGTTTGTACGGAACTCTCGGGGCGCGAGTCCGACTCGCACTTGGCCGGTTTTTTTCTTTATTTCCTTCTTAACGTCCTCGTCTTAAACAATTGACGTCACGCCGAGGTTTCCGACAAGCGTGTAAACACCCAGTACTACCAGCACACACATGTCTGCAGAGCTGTCTAATAGAATCTGCATAACAGAGAGTGTGCGTACAACTACTGCCTTGTGTGAGTCGAACTCGACACGAAGTCACCGTGACAGTAACCTAGTACAAAAGTGCGCCTTCATCCTCTCTCTTATTGTAAACTAGCTGACCCGCGCAACTTCGTTTGCGTCACATTTTCCATTAAATGCTCCGCTCATATTTGTCTTAGCGTGATGATAAATAACCTATTTCGATAAATGGGCTATCTAACACTGAAAGAATTTTTCAAATCAGACCAGTAGTTCCTGAGATTACCTCATACATACAAACTTATAAACTTACAAACTTACAAACAAATGTTACCTCCTTATAATATTAGTATAGATAAACTTTGCTGTGCCTGACAGGGTCCGTAATTGATTAAATTTTTTTAACATACCAACTATTATTTTTTTTGGGACAAGTCCGCCACACATTTCCAACCACTGCAACTCCCGAAAGCCAGAATCAACAGTGGCGACCACCAGAAAAACGCCGAGCTAATGAAGCCCGACGAGTCCCGGAGAAACGATTCAACCCCAATGTAGTTGGGAAAAGGCTAGGCAGATGAGAAAAGCTGAAGAGTTTGTTTGTTTGCTTGAACGCGCTAATCTTAGGAACTAGGTACTGGTCCGATTTCGATTTGAAAAATTCTTCAAGTGTTAGTTAGATAGCCCATTTCATCCAGGTATAGGCTATATACTCCGTGTTCGCGAAGCCGCGACCCTATACGAGGCGAAGAGGGGGGTGCCCCAGCGAGTGATAGGGGATCGGGAGGTGGAGGACATATCATCACGCTTAGACAAATAGGAGTGGAGCATTAATAGAAAGTGTGACGCAGACGAAGTTGCGCGGGTTAGCAAGTGGTATCATAAAAAAAAAACTTTTTACAAAAAAATAGAACCGACTTCCAAAAAAAAACACTACAAAGTAAAAAATAACTTTCATTTCGGAAGTCGGTGTTTTTGTAAGTTTCTTCGTATTTTGACACCGACTTCCGAAATGAAAGTTATTTTTTACTTTGTAGTGTTTTTTTATTTTTCACTTTTTAGTGGCTCCACACCTAACAACACCACTGCAAAATCGCAGAAAAGCAAAATACGCAATTTCGATTACTTGGATGACATAAAAATATCATCCAAGTACACGAAGTCCAGCTATTTCGATTTTAAAATCCAAAGTTCGTAACCGATTTTCATAAAATTTAAATGGGACCAATCTGCAAGTATATCCTTTCAGATAAAACAAGAATTTTTCAAATCGGTTCATAATTGTCGGAGTTATGAGGTAACAAACATAAAAAAAAAAAAAAAAAAAAAAAACATACAACCGAATTGATAACCTCCTCCTTTTTGGGAAGTCGGTTAAAAATAAGGTGACTACCCCGATCCTATATATCGAACGAGCTTTCTTGCTACCGATTAGTACCGATAGTGCTTGTGCTATTTTTAACCGACTTCCAACAAGGAGGAGGTTCTCAATTCAGCGGTTATTTTTTTTTTCATGAATGTACATAGATTGCGCCGATGTTTCCGATCCGATTTATGTGATTAGTTTTTAGTTCGATACTTGCCATTTGGTCACGTTAAAATTTAATTAAGTTCGATTATTTTATGAGCATTTTTGCTTATTTCAATTTCTGCGTAGACGAAGACGTCGTTTAAGTCACCACTTAAAAGAACAGAAAAATAAAAAAACTTTTTTCAAAAAAATATAACCGATTTACAAACAAAACACTGCAATATACAGTTTTTTGATTTGTATCTTTGTGTTTTAACTCCGACTTCCGAAATTAATTTATTCTTTTCGGAATGGTTTTATTATTTTTAGAGCTGTGATACTAATGCATGACACGTCTATACATAAGGCGTCATTGCAATTTTGAAACAAACCCACCGTGATAATGTTCCTAGTACCGCTAGTTTGAAAGGAAGACGCCGTGGCACTGCTCCGGGCTAGTTTGATCAAGTATTAGCGTAGTTCGTAAGTGTTTGAACGGTAACAAGTTTATGATATGTAGGTGAATATGGGTTGGCTATTGGCTGAAAAATGTCTTCTGAAATGTGGTAGGCGTTTTATGACTTTGTGCTTGACAAAAACATGGCCGAAATAACTATTGGTGATGTTATTGTAGATTAATCGAACTTACAAAGTGTAGATCAGCAACCAGTCGATTTTGTATAATTATTCATCGTGGTGAACTATTAGGTGAAGTGAAATTGATGTAAGCTGTCAATCCGAGAAAGGAAATAACGAGGTTTAGCAGTGTGATTCTGTAAACATGTCGAAGTGTACACTCAGGCGAAGTAAACGACAAGTTAGCTGTCAAACTATACAAATAAGATGGAATGACAGCTCACTTGTCGTTCACTCCACCTAAGTGATCACGGCGAGATTTCGACACAATCGATCGACAGCTCACTTCGAGATCAATTCACTTTTGTATTCACTGTGGTATGTTTACAGAATCACACTGCAGATACCGTCATCTAATTCACTACTTTTACTATCGTCACGTTTGTAATATAGAAGTCACTACTTTTTTGGTAGCCAATAACATTTTATTTAAGAACACACACACATTGTTTATGACTTTAAACGACTAGCTGACCCGCGCAACTTCTTCTGCGTCACATATTCCATTAATGCTCCTAAATAATATTGCGACTATAAATTGAGATGTAAGCTAATCCTTCAAGTTGGATCAAACTGCATACTGTGTGCAAATTTGATCAAAATCGGTTAAGTAGTTTAGGAGTCCATCGCGGACAAACAACGTGACACGTGATTTATTAAGATTTATGTACTACGTTGTGCTAAATAGAACACTGTCTTCATAATCATTATTGTTAGCAAAACAGAAACCAGCGAAGTGTTTCGTCGTAGTTATTTGATCACAGTACATTCTTGCTTGCAGTTGAATTATAGTTGAACAGTTTCAGATAGGTTGTCCAGTCCGTAACAGTAGTCAAACTGCAACGGCAAACTATGCGGGAAATTGACTCATCCTGGCGACGATAGTAACTAGCTAATATTCGAACACATAGTTGTCAGTATGTTTATTTCAAGATTTTGTGGCTAAATAATAACAGCCGCACGTTCAAGCTTAAGTAACGCTTGCCGTGGTGAGTCCATGGATGGGTGACCAATTGTTTATACCGAGATATCTCCGTGATAATGAAATCACATTAAGCTTCAGCAGGTCCCAGCTGTCTGCTAATAATTGTTATGAGTAATTTAATATTTAAATATAATTTTTTAAAGTTTTTCTCAACACAACAGGGTCCATAATTGTTTCTATTTATTCATTTTACTAGCTGTAGGTATGTGTACATTATGGATTGCAATAAACTATTTGAGACCTGAGATTTGAGATACAGCCCGATGACAGACAAACAGACGAACGGACAGCGGAGACTTAGTTAAAGGGTTTCCGTGAATACCTTTTGGATACAGAACCCCAAAAACTCTGACACTTGTCTTGCTAGGGGTGTCCTGTTATTGCGAAATTTGTTCGAACGTGTCACCGCGGCCCAGGGACGTAAAAGTGGACACACAACACACGGAACACGGATGGGTTTAGTCAGGAATCATTAGATGATTTCATGTGTAATATATTTTAAGTCGGTATATTTTTTTCGTAGGACAGCAAGCTACAACCACGCTCGCCGTCCGCAGGCCCACGCCTAAGGTGGCCGGGAATCGCTCTAAGACTCCCGACGCCCTGGGCGTTTTCTACTGGTGACAGCTGCCTTAGGGACTACTTACACTTATTCAGCTTATGCCCATAGAAAACAACGATTTTGTATGGAGACGCGTACGCATCCCTTCAGCTTTCCGCGTCTATTCAGCTTTCGTGGCAAACAAGTAGAAAATGAGGACAAATGTGTTATCATCATGCAAGTGCTATAGATAGAGTGCAGCCTTGTTCTGCCGCTGCCGCCTTCTCATTCTTACGACGGTTCACGCGGCTGATAAAAGCGGAACTGTACGTAATATGACCTAAATCGTTCAACGAAACGCAAATGGAGCTGAATAAGTGTTAGAGTAGTCCCTAAGGCTACCAATGATGAAAATAGAGTTATTCTTCAACTTTTAAAGTTGGGCCAATGTACTCTACCCCACAGTGATCATGTAAGATATCCTGCACCCACTAAAACAGAAATTAAAATATTATACCAACATTACAAAGAATAAAAAATCACAACAAAAAAGTTTCTACGTAACGGTGACGTCGCGTAAGGTATTAACGAATGAAACAGTTCATGGCACGCGGGCGTGCCCACGGGTGCTGAGCGGATATATTGGCTTACACATAGATCGTAAACTTAACTGGAGGCACCACATTGAATGTAAAGGCTCTCCTTGGCTGATATATAAAGTTATCCTAAAGCCCATTTGGACATTTTGTCTGCAACTATGGGGCAGTGCAAGCGATTCCAACATTAGTATACTCCAGCGACAACTGAACAAGATCCCAAGGACAATTATTATTGCAGAAGTGCCATGGTACATAACCAACAACGAAGTTGACGAGCACCTTGAAATGAGGACGATCAAAGAGGAAGTTCGGAGTTTGGCAGCTAAATACAGAGAACGGTTAATCCATCACCCTAACGAACTTGCTCGCCAATTCACCATAGACCAGCATGTGAGACGACTAAAACGTCATCATATCTTAGAGCTACAAGACCGGCTACTGCTCTGGGCAGCAGATAAGTAGATGTTTCCAATGGGAAGCCACTCCGCATGACAGCATCACAAAACACATTTGTTCATAGCCTAGGCTGATTGCAAACACACGCAGAGAAAAAAAAAACAAATCTTCAACATTTCTCACAAGTGATACCCTTCACTGCAACACACAGTAGGGGTCCTTCTTATCAACGTGCATACAACAGACAAGGAATGCAAATTCACTACTCTTATTGGCGCTCTGTTCTCTTGTTCAGCAGTTAATTATCTTTTAGAATTGTTTACTAGATAGTGTTTGGCTTTGTTCAGAAGCGTGTATTACGGAGATTGGCTGGCGGTATGTGAGTTTGTGTTTCTGTGTTTGCGGGGTAAAGGATGAAAAGGTAAATTTACACTGTGGAAATGTTCTGTAATTTTATTTTTTGGCGATGTGCAGAATCTTCTCATATTTTTGAAAATATTTTTCTTTTGATGTTCGAATATTTTAGAGTATTGTTTAATAGTGATTTATTTGAGGGACATGTTCGAAATAGTTACCGCAGCCCTGCAACGCAAAGGGCATTAAAGCGGAGAACTTAAGTCGCTCTAGAACACGGAGAAGTCACTGGATCATTCCCCATCTCCAAACCAAAAATATTTTCTCCTGACTCGAAGAGACTATTTCCGAAACAATACCTTCTACGGTCCTGAATTCAAGAACGTGTGTTATTGGGCTCAGCTAGAGATAGTACAAAATCCTCATCCTTCACGTTTTATCACCTCGTAGAAAATCTTGTCTTCAACTGCATCGCGAACTGCAGTAGCCAATCTAAAAATATTTTATCTGATTGAGGACCCCAGCTGGCCGCTGTAAAAATCATCTGGCCAATTGGGGCATTCTTCACCCAACCCAAACGCGCAGTGCGTTGGGTTGGGTGAGCATTGTGAGCCCCGTCACAGGAAAACCATCACCTCTTCAATTGCCTTTCATGCACAATCACCTGCACCATCCCAGATTTAAACGAGACCAATGATAGAGATGTACAGATTGCTCCATCCTGGTCGGACAACATTTGATATAAGCTCATCGACACGAAAGGAAGCAGCTAGAGACGGCATTGGAAATAAATTCTATGTAAGCTAAGCGCGTCAATGGGTTCCACAAATTGTTGACAATTCTGGCCTACTTAACACTCCGCCATCATGTTAATAGTGCAATAGATTTTCATTAATCATTTTGTTACTGTAGCTTACGCAACCAAACCAAGGAACCGAGAAGCAAGTTTATTAACATGGCCCGATGGACCGCAAAACAGAAGTGGCAGTGGGTAGGGCACATTGCTCGCAGAACAGATTACCGCTGGAGCAGAGAGTTCTGGAGTGGCCACAAAGTGGTCTTATGATCTGGTGCGGAGAGTCGCGAGGGATGCGAGACGGACAGGATCGGTTGTTGTAGCGACGCTTGGGGGAGGCCAATGACCAGCAGTGGACGACGTTCGGCTGTTATATGTATGATGATACAAAATATTTAGTTTTGATGCCTATTCACACATTATAAAGTAAATTTATTCAGCCTTGAATACATTTTCTATTTACACTTGTAGGGCATGTAATGTCACGTAGTCAATTGATGTTCTATTGTCCTTACACACAAGTTAAATAAACTTGAAGGAGGCTGAATGCCTTGAAGATTGATTACACTATTGGTTGTTATAATATATTACAGTTTTGGGACAGTCCAACGCATGGATCAAGGGAAAATGGAAGAGGCAATGAGCGCGCAATTGTACCTACCATTACTCCACGTAATTTTGTGATTTATTCCTTTCAATTGAAATAATTAAAGACTTAATATTTATTTATTTTTAGCCTATTCCATCCCACTGCTGGGCAACGGCCTCTCTCTCTCTAATGTGGACCAATCCTGTCGATAGGCACAAAGCTCGTCCCGCCATCATCGCCTGGGTCTGCCGCGATACACACTTAGATACTTAGGTATTGGAATTTCGTCCTCTTCAATCCTTCACATAAGGGCCTTACGATACTCTTTGTCAGATTTTCAGGAAAGGCTATGCAAATGTAAAGTACATTGAGTTACAGTTTATTTTTCAGCCAATATGACAGTTGATGAGGTGGCATGTTTGAAAAATCAAAAAGCTGTTATAATCCTGACTTGCTTTTATAATTCATTTATAAAGAATGGAAATCATCAAATGGCTCCTCCCGCTTGGGCCGGAGTAGAAGAGAGTGTCGGACTTTTGCTGTATGTGTTCCTTCTAATGCGTCCCTTTGCGTTCCAGGGCCACAGTGTCTCTTTCAAACAAATTCTGCAACAAATCCTGACATGCCTGGAGAAAAAGCCCTTTCATAATGACAATCTGTTGTCATAAATTCGATTCGAGTATCTTTTATATAAGATTCAACTATCTGAAACAAAAAACAACGGGTTGCACTCCGGGAGTGCCGGCAGTGTGAAAACTTGAACATTAACGTTGTGCATTTTTCAATCATCCGTCTTACGAATTTTCGATCAGGTCACGTGTTTTGAAGCGAGTTAAACATTTTATACCCATCCCAAGAAAAGTTTTCAAAGACGCTAAAGAAGCTTTCACTTAAAAAAAAACGAAATTTTCAGTGCTACGAAAGCAGAGTTTCTCATTTAATTTAGACCACTAAAACGTGGAACATTTCCATATACAATTGACACATCCAGCAGAATTTCATCCTTGTCCCGTCTAGATCTGTATGCATTGGCTCACCAACGCTATTTGTTCGGTCCGTGTCGATCGCCATATCTCACGTTGACGCGCTATTGATCAAACTACTTGTACAGCATATGCTCCTAGTACTTTTGATAGATAACTTGCAATACCTACTATGGTTTAAGTTATGGGGTTGTATTCATTGGTGCATTTGTCATTTTAGGGTAAGTTATGGGAGTGAGTTCCACCACACTTGCGCATATCTTCAGCAGAAATCACAAATGTGCATGAGTTATTTTTTGTACCTTAAATTCACAACCTTTGCTACACTTGCTATGCCAGGAAACCGACATAGGTGTATTGTTCAAAGTTTCTTGTTCTTTTTTTTTTCTTTTGTTAACTCTCTGATCCAATCTAGGCGATTCGAATTGTACCGCATTACACAGCGTAGCGCGGAAGTGCGTTTCCTTATGTTGCATTGAAAACACGCTTAGTGCTACATACAGAAAACCCATTAACGCGCAGTTTTTTAATTATTCGCTACGCACCCCGAAGCCGCTATATGCTTGCATGGAACGGAAATAAACGGAATATGTACGTATGAAGTCGAGGGCAAAAGTTAGTTTTACTCCTAAAGTCGCTGGAAGTACCAGCCAATATTAAAAGGTAGACGTATGATTTAAATGAAAAGTTTTGCTATAAAATACGAGAAATAAATCTAATTTTATGTCTGTTTACTTCAATCTACATACCATGATCAGAATCGCAACTCCATCCCCCGATTCTATGCGACGTATAATTTTCTATTCGATTGCTGGCACATCGTTATAAATTACCGAGAACGATGCGTTGCCAACAAAATGTGTGCGGACGTAGGTAATGCATACAGAATGCACAAACATCATAAATATACGAGTTATGAGGAGGCTTCCTTGCAAGCTCGAGTTTAGACTAAGTTAGTGCTGGTTTAGCATTTTCTTGCTCTATTGGCTGGATTGTTCTACTTTGTTTCTGAGATGTGACCTGAATTCAATTAGCAGAAATTCTGTTGCGTCTTTTCTTGGCTTGGTTTATTTTAAGTGAGGTACGAGTAAGTTACGGCATATCGAAAGATACGGTGTTAGGAACTCAAAGTAGCTTGTCAGTCTTCTACAGATTGTATTTCGGAGTGTGTACCCAAGAACTCAACGAGCTCATCCCACCAGCCCCCTTCTACCATCGGACATCCAGACGCACTGCAACTTACCATTCCTACTTTGTTGCTATTCCACCAATTTGCACTAAGCGTTTCCAAACGTCTTTCATAATGCACTCAGCAAAAAAAACTTTTTACAAAAAAATACAACCGACTTCAAAAAAAAAACACTACAAAGTAAAAAATAACTTCAATTTCGGAAGTCGGTGTCAAAATACGAAGAAACTAACAAAAACACCGATTTTTTATTTTGTAGTGTTTTTTTTTGGAAGTCGGTTGTATTTTTTTGTAAAAAGTTTTTTATTTTTCACTTTTAAGTGGTACCCCATACCTAACAACCTCCTTTTTGAAGTCGGTTAATAATTATACGGAAGAAAATTCGCAAAAGAAGCTCACTTTAAGAAGTATTTATTAGTTTTTAGACTAGATGCTGATAATCCAGGCTGCAGCATCAGGCCAGACTTATGTCAACATTGCATTGAACTTAAAATTTAGTCCTGTTTAAAATGAGCCCAAACACGACTATGGTGCTGTAATTTCAAGGTTTGTACTTTTTCTGATGCTCCTGGCATCAGGTCTCTATGTACTTCGGTGTTCCTCATTAACAGTACGTTTATCCACACATAAAGCCCTTTTCAATGAGCCTAAACACGATATATCTGCTGTTAGTTGTCGAGGAGTAGGTACTCTGCAGCATCAGGTCGTGACTTGATGATCATGAGACCAAATGTGACAAATGCCCTATCAAACATCAAAACAATTTACTAAAACAATCCTTGCCTGTTCGAGTAACTTCTTACCTACTGTTAAGGAGTTGTACCTTCCATCATCAGCCCAGCTACCTGAGATGGTGACAACCATACGCAAATACACAAGATACTTCATAATCAAAAAATAATGAGTAAGCCTATAAAATTTGAGGTTTGCCCTCGATTTCTCTAAGATCCCATCATCAGATCCTAACTTGGTGACAGTGGGACTACCTCAGAACTATCTAATTTCGAACAAAAAAAGAATTTTGATACTCCGTCGACAATTGGCGCAGTATTCGATGAACAAACATACAAAAACAAAAAACATACAATCATCCGAACATAGTTCCTCCTATTTGTGAAGTCGGTAAAGAGCGGATCTCTCTGCCTTTTTTTTTAGGGATGGGAAATCATCCAATGACTCCTCCCGCTCTGGGTGCAGCGGGAGGGAGTGTCAGACTTCTACTGACTAAAACCCATCCATGTTCCTTCATTGCCCTTTGTGTTCCGGAGCCACGGTGTCTCTTGCGAATAATCCCGCGACTCCGGCAGGCGTCGGCCCTTTCGGGCCCCTCTGTGTGCTGACGGATCTCTCTGCCTGCATCTGTGTTTCCGAACGCTTACAACCCTAATATTTTCAAAGTTAGAGTGAACAGGCTACTTCTGGGTAAGCTTGCTCCATCGATTTTGTCTCTGTCATCTCTGACCTAGACTAGAGTCAGGAGCAACCCATAATATAAAAGTAGAGGAATATTTCAACTCTCTACTTATTATGGTTTTTAAGGTACAGCCCGCTGACAGGCAGACGGACGTACGGGCAGCAGAAGCTATAGGGTTCCGTTGGTTACCCTTTGGCTACGGAACCCGATAAACTAGTCGTCACACAAGAGATAACGATAAAAATTACTACAAGAGTATTCTATTCTATTTTTTTCTTCCGGCACCCTAACTATCTGAAAATGTTCTAATCCTGGAACCGTACAGACTCCCACGGAAAAATATGGTACAGTCTATTTTCACCCAAGAGATAACGATTAAAATTACTACTACCAAAGAGTATTCTATTCTATTCTTTTCTTCCCGCACCCTAACTATCTGAAAATGTTCTAATCCTGGAACCATACAGCCTCCCAAGGAAAAATATGGTACAGTCTATTTTCCGTAGATACCACGATATGCATTATGTTTTCATTCTCACCTCGCTAAAGAATATTTCACGAATAATTCCCCACTGACGGTTGCACGTGCAGTCTATTCCTGAGCATAACTTGTGCCTTAAATTGGAGAAAAATCTTAACTCGAGAGCGTACCACAATAAATTCCTTTTCTCATTACAAAATTGACGTTTAATTTAATATTATTGCAGTTTATAGTTAGTTGGTACGTTGAGAAGTTTCTTGTACAATGTAGGAAACAGTTTCATCGGTTTACGATAAACTTGACGTAGCAAATTGAAGTTAAGCTCGTGTTGTTAGAAAAGTGCAGCGAGGAAAGGACGGGACTTTTGGAAGAGCTTGAATTTTATGTTGAAAATTCGGTGATTGTGGGTTGTGTAGAGTAACCTTTATTGTGTGGTTGGTCCGTACGTTTAGTCCATAGCTGTGCTGAAGCAACTTCTAGATTTTACTAGGTGAGTTTTTAGGAGTATTTACTACTTCCATTTTTGGTTACAGCAGTCAGTAATTTACTATTTTACAAAAGAATAAGCTCAAAATGTGGATCTGTATTTATTATTTATTATACACTTTATTGTAACCTCATAACAAATACATGAAAACGTTTTTAAAAACAAGTGTACAATGGGCGGTCTTATCGCACAGCGCAATCTCTTACAGAAGATGGATTTTAACGAAATAAGTAAACTACCACACTAGGGCAAGCAATGTAACATTATTATGTTACATTACTGACCTCAGTACAATAATGCGGAATTAAAGAAAAATAATAGAACACAAGTTTTAGAAAACACACGAAACATATACTGCCAAGAAAAATGTTACATTCTAATTTCTTTGGTATACTGAGCCTAGACTTAAGTTCAACACAAAATTTATACATTTTAAATGTCTCCTGCTTTCAGTATGTGCTCAACCTTATCTCAACATTTAAGTGCTTCTACTTAAATGTTATCATAAATGCTTGTAACTCGAGTACTTTAAAAGCCTTTTGCGTTGAGGAGGTTGAGATCAATGAGTATGTAGTATACGTGTTCTTTTAGAATAGATACGATTAAAACGTATAGAAACTTGCAGTACCTACTTCGGTTGTACAGAGTGAATTTTTAGTGTGTCTTCATGGCAAAATCCAAACTATAAGGAATATCGAAAAACGCTAAAAGGAGTTTCAAGCCCGATTTTGATGAACACTAAGACTGCATCATTGGATTTTTAAAAAGTCGTTATGCCTACCCAGGAACCGAACCGGTTGATTTTGAAAAAAAAAAAACACACCCTGGATTATTACACCATCGTAAAGTGTAGCAGGAAGGATCAAATTCTGGTAAAACAAACACTTGGTAAACTAAAGGAAAGCTCTCATTTTTCCCAAAAAGGAGGAGGTTCTCAATTCGGTTGTATTTTTTTTTATGTTTGTTACCTCATAACTCCGACAATTTTATTATGAATCGATTGGGAAAATTCTTTAGTTTTATCTGAAAGGATATACTTGCAGGTCCCATTTAAATTTTATCAAAATCGGTTACGAACTTTGGATTTTAAATCGAAATAGCTGGAATTCGTCTACTTAGATGATGGTTTTATGTCATCCAAGTAATCAAAATTGCGTATTTTGCTTTTCTGCGATTTTGCAGTGGTGTTGTTAGTTGTGGGGTACCACTAAAAAGTGAAAAATAAAATCTAACTTATTTTTTACTTTGTAGTGTTTTTTTCTTTGGAAGTCGGTTGTATTTTTTTGTAAATAGTTTTTTTTAATAAATAGTTTTTATATTTCTGACTAAAACTACCTGCCTGATAAAAATCCAGTGACGCAGTTGTAGATTCTTGGGCACGATGTGAAAACTAAAAGTACATCGTTGATTTTTGAAAAAAAAAAACAGTTCATACTTTTATAAATAAAATCCGAAGAAAGTAACAAAACACCGACTTCCGAAATTAAAGTTATTTTTTACTTTGTAGTGTTTTTTTTGGAAGTCGGTTGTATTTTTTGTAAAAAGTTTTTTATTTTTCACTTTTTAGTGGTGCCTCACACCTAAAAACACCACTGCAAAATCGCAGAAAGCAAAATACGCAATTTCGATTATCAAAGAATCATTTAAATAGTCAAATTCCAGGTATTTCGATTTAAAATCCAAAGTTCGTAACGGATTTAGATATGATTTAAATGGGACCAATCTGCAAGTATATCCTTTCAGATAAAACAAGAATTTTTCAAACCGGTTCATAATTGTCGTAGTTATGAGGTAACAAACATAAAAAAAAAACATACAACCGAATTGATAACCTCCTCCTTTTTGGGAAGTCTGTTAAAAAAATAAAAATGAGGTCTTTCCTTTAGTTTGCCTTGTGTTAAATCACTTCCCAGAATTTAATCTTAACTAGCTACACTTTCAGATGGTGAAATAATGCAGGTCATTTTAACTTTTTTCAAAAACAAGCGCTTCGATGCCTTGCCTTGATTGCCCTGCCTAGGAACAACGATTTTTGAAAAATCACGTGACTCCTTTCAGTGTTTTCAATATTCCTCATGATTCTGGATTTGGCCATGAAGGCGCATTTTCAAAATTCACCTGTATCAAGTGCTTAGGAAGTATATACTTGTCTTATTAGGATAGGATTTCTGTTTTCATTTCCAGAATACTAATAAAATTAAAGCACAGTAAACATAACAATTTATTTAAATTGGATTATAGTACATATCTAACTAATATTAACAAATACTAACTAAAACGTAGCGTCGAAAAATTCGTTCTCAATGTTATCAGCTGGTATTGTACCCAAGACACTGGCGGCATTGCCACGTTGAATGGCAATGCTTAAGCCTCTGGCCAAAGTAAAAGCCAGCTCTTGGGTCACGGGAAGTGATAACCAGAACCAGTTCACATGACAAGATATGGAACCTAGTGTAGATGAGCACTTTCAGCTTTACCGACTTTTTAACCGACTTCCAAAAAATGAAGTTCTCAATTCAGAAGGTATTTTTTATGTATGTACACCGATTATTCCGAGGTTTCTGATTTCCATTTCTGTGATTATTTTTTAGTTCGATACTTGCCATTTGGTCCTGTAAAAATTAAATTCAGGTTGATTCAGTAGTTTTTATTTCATGAGCATTTTTTGTAATGTCAATTCTGGGTAGACTATTAAGGGAAATCATCAAATGACTCCTTTCGCTCTGGGCGGAGCAGAAGGGAGGGTCAGACTTTTATTGCCATCCGTGTTCCTAGTGCCCTTTGCGTTCCAGGGCCGCGGTGACTCTTTCGATCAAATTCCGCAACCCTTGTAGGCACTGACCCTAGTGGGCCCCGTCTACTATGCTGACATCCCTGTAACGCGAGCGTAGAACACAGCGCACCGTCGACCCGGGCCTGGTTCTGATCGGACGGCGAGCCACTCAATGCTCGCCGTCCGCAGGCCACGCCTTCCTAGGCTAGGAACGGCGTCCAAGTATTACCACTTAAAAGTGTAAAATAAAAACTTTTCACAAAAAAATATAACCAACTTTCTAACAGAACACTACGAAGTAAAAAATAACTTTCATTTCAAAAGTCGGTGTTGAATAAAAAAAAACAAAGAAAAGGAACCAAAAACATCGACTTCCGAAATTTAAGATATTTTACAAAATTGATTTTGCCCGCGACTTCGTTGGTAGGTACATATCCCGATTTTTCCATTCCCGTAGGAATTTCAGAAAATCCTCTATGCGCTCCCTCCCCAAGGAATCTACATGTTCAGCTTTCTACGAACAATAGTTTATATTGTGCGTTGTCTGTATCTAAGTCACGAGTATCGTTTTTTTTTTTGTTTTTTATTTTTATTTGGTTTACTCTTGACGCTAGTGTAGGTGACAGATGACAGAAACAAAGTCTACAATAGAGCAAGCTTACCCAAAAGAGCCTGTTCACTCTGACTTTAAAGAGATGGGGGCTGTTAGCATTAAACACAGACAGAGTTACTCCTTTGCTGAGCGCATTACAAAAGACGTTTGGAAACGCTTAGTGCGGTAGGGATGGTAATTTGCAGTGTATCCGGATAAGGCTTTTAGTAGATAAATATATGTGACGACAGAGTACATTCAAATCAAACTCGTTTCAATGTTTATTTGGCACAAAACGTGCATAATTCCACTTACTACTAAGCAACGAATAAAAATCCTCATCAATCATTTTTTCAACAACCAGCAAGATAAGCATAAGTCATCCCTGACAGTCATAACATTTTAATTTCAGATGTAACAACAAACCTAATTTATGGAACCTAGTGATAGATTACTCGTCTTCTTGACCATCTGAAGCAGAATTCTCTTTCACTACCAATTCTAGAATATCATCAATCAAGCAAGATTAATCCCTCAGGATATCAATAAACAAAAACCTTTATTATGGCCGCAAAAAGTCTTACAATGTCGGTTTACAATCAGCAATCGGCCTTGACTTATTTTACGCATTATAATACAAGTAAAGAAGTTCCACTTCGCATAACTCAAAGTTCCTAATTATTGTTTAAGTTTTGGCAGTCGCTTTATTAGGTGATATAATTGTTGTCAACATTCAACCAAAATGAATTCAATGCTGGAGAATGGCCAGTGGACACTCCTGGGTGGTGGGGAAATTTCACCAAATAGGTTTCCTGATCTATGGCGGTCTAAAGGAAGCAAACTTTTCCGAAACTGATCAACATTTTTAGGAGTTTCGTAATTTTCTGCTATGCAATAATCATCTTCATTCATTTCAAACCAGAATTACCCACTTTCCCGTTTATGCTTCCCGTTGTCCGTTGCTGTGTTTCACACAACCATGATGATATCGTCAACCGAAAGCGATTTTGAACGGCACAGGTTTTTTGTACTACCATTTCTTTAGTCAAAGCTTAACTCCATTCGCCGCTTAACAGAAGACGGCCACTTAATGTAAATTATATGTACCATAAAGTTGCAAATTTGCAAAGTTATAAGTACCTTTTTCGACGCTGCAGAAAACAATGGTTGTTCTCCATCTGCAGCGTACCTTCTGCATTTACCCACAAACTATTAAACGTCGTGTGACCAACCAAACAAGACAAATGTTCGCCTGTCAAGATCGCCGCATCGATATGCGATGTCCCACCCCCATTACAAGATGTTAGAAGTTTCGTAGATAAGCCATTGTTATTTATATGGTGTTTGGACTGTTGTAAGTAGCTGATTAACGGGTTTGTCTTCTGGTTTATTAGTATAATATGGTAGATCGGGCCAAAACCTGCCAGGGTTGCGGCATTTGTTGGAAAGAGTTACCAAGGCCCTGGAAAGAAAAGGGCATTCAGAGGAACACGAATGGGTTTTATTCAGTAAGAGTCTGACAATTCTTTCGCAAGCAGTCATTTGACGATTTCCTATCCAAAAAAATAGGTGAAATGGTGCTTGAAATATTTATTTACTCTGTGCATTTATCTCGACGCCTGGAAAGGACATCGCCATCGCCGCGGTCATCGAGTTCGACCGCCTCGATAATGATGATATTATCTGATCATGTTTGTGGTTTAACATAGCCAGAGATTGCACAATACGGATAGATTTCGAAAAATAATGCTGGTTTTTACCAGCAGTGGCACAGAAATGAAGCAAGACAAATAATACATGGGGAAGACGAAGAGATGACAATTATTTTTGTGGATACATAATACATTGCAAAAATGGCACTGTGTTAAGCGATCTCCTAAAGATTCGATATGAGTGTCTTAGCACAAGGATATCAAGAAGGCTGGCATAACATTTTTTGTAGTTTTATCCATTTGCTGGTCGGCGTGAAAAGGAAATTCATTGATGCTGAAACCATAACTGTTCAAATCATTTTAGTAGACCTTATGATCCTTTAGATTTGTATTACAGCAATGCAGTAGAATATTATTAACATACATGCAATGACAACCAAGTTACCGAAAATTTAAAAGCATTCCTGACTTCAACAAAGTCAAAGGTCAATAACAAAAGTTCTCAATAAAATCGTGCATCTAAAATCTAAATTCAGCCCCCAGTCTTCCGAAGTCAACCGAAGTCATCCCGTGATTAGAGCCGTGATTGATGAGGGCGTCACGATTCGCGACGAATGGATGATCGATCAAGCGGCATCTGCGACCTTACGTTTCTCATCGTCGCTAGCTTCCATTAAACTTCATTTGGACTTGTTGATTTTTGTTAAACGTTTGGTAATTAAATAAGCTCGTGGCAAAATAGTAAAAGCCGCACAGGTCGATCTTCAAGGTTAAGCAACGCTTGCCGAGGTTGGTCTGTGGATGGGTGACCATCCTAACATACCGAGTTTCATCCGTGCCTTGGAAAGCACGACACTGAGCTACCGTTGCTTAAAGCTCCAGAGAAACGAACCTCCTCACAATACGAGCCGTAGCGAGGAGAACTGCCGTGTGTCAGGCCTTTATCCAACCGCGTCATAATTGGGATCTTGACCGCACTTCCGGAATTGTCCAGAGGCCTTAGTGTGAGTTTTTTCGACTCACGTTCGAACGCGTTCGATTGCGAGCGCGTTAGAATTTAGTATGGGAATGTAGTTATAGTGCCACCTGGTGGTCACTCGTAGAACCTAATTTCCCATACTAAATTCTAACGCGCTCGCAATCGAACGCGTTCGAACGTGAGTCGAAAAAACTCACACTAAGGCCTCCGATAGCCCTGGTATACTTCTCCACTCCTCTAGCACCTCAGGCTATGTTGCCTCCTTGGCGCTACGTCACTTTGTGCTAGCGACCGTTTTCGGGGGCCCATTCATTGAGTGTGCAAGTCACCCCCTGCCATTTAAAAGCCGTGTATATTGTTAATGGTCAGGCAGGGGCCAATAGTTCTTCTATAATAAACGATTATCAGTCCACTAAACCGCCCAAACCCATCAGCGTTTCATCTTTTGTTTCCATATTCTGCAATAGTCTTGCTCCAACCGAGGATTGTCCTTGGGAATACTTCTCAGTGCATACAGGGATAATTGCCGGTTGGTGCCCCATTAAATTTGAAATTTCTAACTGGACCTGTGCGAGTTGGTTTCGGTCCCTCGTACGCCTACCAAAGGACCGGGTCTCCAGGGACCCGAGAAAGAAAACATTAATTACATATATCTAGTCTAGTAAAATGGTTATTACGTGGGCCATTCGTACTCACTCACACAGTAATCACTGGTTCTAACAAGCTCGTTATAATCAATAATAAACATTCAGCCGTGCCTATAATTGTATTTGGCAACTCAATTTATTTGGGTAAACGGTTTAATTAAGTCCTCCTCATGACGTCATTATGGCATAGGAATTTCACATCACACATCAGAAATTACAACGTATTATTTATTTTGTTCGAGTTATAATTATGGCAACGGTCTCCATTATGGATTCTTGAAAATGAAAAGCGACATCTAGGCCAACCCAAAAAGCAATGACGTGATGAATTTTATTGGAAGCGTAACATGACCGCTGTTTAGAGATGTCGCGGGACATAAAATATTTGGAAAAACTAGTAGAGGTTTTTGCCTAGTTTTTGACAGCAACCGCTAGTCAAACAAAAAAAAAGAGAATTAAAGCTTTAACTAAGAATAACTCGAAGGTTATAGCTACATCTGCTGCTTCTTTTAGCTTATAAGTGGTAAATAAGACAAGTAGAATCATACTCATAAATATTGAGGAGCTCGTGGCTAAATCATAATAGCCGCACGGTGCTATCTTTACGGTCAAGCAACGCTTGCCAAGGTTGGTCTGTGGATGCGTGACCATCTTAATTTACCGAGATTCCTCCGTGCCTCGGAAAGCACGTAAAGTCGTTGGTCCCGGCTGTCATTTGTAGATCTTTGCCAGTCGTTACGGATTCTCAGATGCCAATTAATGTGACTTCAGTCTTTTTTTTTATTTTTTTTTTATGCAAAACGTGCAAACTCTTGGCCCAAATCTCACCTGATGGAAAGTGATGATTAGGCCGAAGATGGAAGCGAGTTTCACCCGGAATCCTCTTACACAGAGGAACTGGCTATCATACCTCTAACTGCCGGAACACAACAATGTTGTTAACATTGTTGTTATGGCGACAGACTTGGACATGATGGTGGTAGCTTGCCAGGCGGACTTAGAACAAGTCCTACCACCAACCAAACCGAGCAAAAAATTTGCCCCCGCTGGGAATCGAACCCGGGACCTCTGGGTCTGAATCAGGTGGTATAACCACTAGACCACGGAGGCGGTTAGTGTCACCTGTTTAGCATCACCCGGGGACCACGTGTAGGGATTTGCTGAAGGGTATTCTCCTACGGACGCGGGTGACTCGGCCCCCATAGTCTTGCCACGAAGTATCTTACCAAGTTAATGGGTTGTGGAGGTCTGGTAGGCAGCCGCTCCTCGTAAAACATTGGTATTCAGCTGAATCCGGTTTGACTGGAAGCCGACCCCAATCTAGTTGGGAAAAGGCTAGGCAGAAGAAGACAAGTAGAATCATACATTAAGTTTTCTTCAGTATTATTTGGAGGATTAGACTAAATATAAAATAAATATCTACTAACATAAGTTAGGACAAAATGTTCGTATACATATTTATTATGTGCATGTATTTTTTTTCATTCGGGCATGCGATAAATAAACTATTTAAGTTTAATGAACATATAAAATAACATCACAGATTTAATGGTCAAATGACTTCCAACGGCTGATTGTACCCGATCTATCTATTCATGTGTTTTAATTAAGCCCCATTGTGTGATTAATTATTAACTTCGGTAGTAGATTATAACATATTACTATAATTTAGTACTATGATCTGGGAGTAAATTAGTAGACCAACATTAATTTCAGAGTTCGTAAACTGCCTTTTACTTAGACCCAGTCATACTCAACCCTTATCTCAATTCCTACAGATCCAAATTTCGACGGCACGGTTGGCGCAGTGGTTGAGCGATCGGCTGTTGCGTCGTGTGTCGTGGGTTCGATTCCCGCACGGAACTAATATTTTTGTCTGACCTACAGATAGTGGTTCCGGGTCTGGCTATATGTGTATGTTTGTAAACGCACCCACAATACAGGAGAAACTTCTAGTGTGGTTAAAAAGAAAAAAAAAACCAGACCATATTTTTTCCTAATAAAGTTGCGATTGCGATTGACAACACTAATATTATAAAGAGGAAATAATTGTTTATTTTTTTGTTTGAAATTAATAGGCTCCGAAACTACTAGACCGATTTGAATGAAATTTTGTACAAAGATAGTTTGAGACCCGAGCAAGGACATATAATAGTTTGTATCCCGCAAATCCCAAGGAAACGGGAACTGTGCGGGTAAAACGGGAGCGAAGCCGCGGGGGACAGCTAGTTGTATCATAATAAATAATAGCTAGCCTGAAATGTCCTACTGTTGGGAAAAGGAAATAAAGAAAGTAAATAGCTTTTATTCGCACACCACTCCACTCACTCCATAATCCACACACTCTTTCTATTGTTCCTGACTTTTCGCCACATACTGCCAATTCCTAAGGAAGACATTTAAGTCGTACTGCCATCTCCTTCGGGGTCTGTCGCGGTCCGTCGTGATTGCAGGGCACCAATTTTTTGGGACCACTGCTCAACGAGTATGTGGCAGATATGTCCAGCTCTGGGCAGCCTTCTAAGCCCCGTCAACAATCTGTGTATTGGAGCGCAGTATACTGTTTCTAAGGCAATTTGTTAATTAAACACCAAGCATGCTGCGCTATAACACGTTCGATTCGATTGTTCCTAATATTTATTTTTCAAATTATTCAATCGAAATAAGAAATTGTATTTGCCTTTATTGTATTAAATTATGTTAGCCAACTTAAACGAACTTTAATTTATTTAACTGTATTTTTTTAAATACCTTATCATATTTAAACTTTTACTGTAATACGAACTGACCAAATAATTTGCCTTTTTTGCGAGTGCAAATAAAAGGTCGTGTAAAGAACTTTCGTGAAACATATTTACACATTCACACACGCACACGCATACACACACACAGACACACACACGTCATATTCGAATTTCGATAAGTTTAAAGGTTTATTTTCTCAAAAGTACTTATTGACTAACAAGATTCAGTGTTGTAGGTAACCACAGTCAGACAATATGATTATATACTTTTTTAAATTATCCTGTAGTAGTTTAACCAACAAATATAATTACAGGAATTATTAGAGTGTGCCTGGATGGCCAAATTAAACTGACAGGGGTTTCAAGTCTAATTTTGGTGAAAACTAATACTGCATTATTGGATTTTTGAAAAATAAGTATCCCTACGGGAATCGAACCAATTGATTTTGGAAAAAACGCACACCCCGTGTACTATTAAATCATCTAAAAGTGTCGCTAATAAAGATCAAATTCTGGGAAGTAATTTTATTCGGCAAACTAAAGGAAAGTGCCCATATTTAGAGTTCCGTACACAAAGGGTAACCAACGGAACCCTTTTATTGCCTCCGCTGTCCATCAGTCCGTCTGTCTGTTAGCGGGCAGTATCTCAAGAACCGTAATTAGTAAACAGTTGAAATTTTCACAGATTGTGTATTGTTATTGCCGATATAATAAAAAACCGGCCAAGTGCGAGTCGGACTCGCGCATTAAGGGTTCCGTACCATTATCTATGAAAATCAGCAAAACAATCACGTTTGTTGTATCCATGGACCAACCTTAAATATTAATTTTATTTTAATTTTAGTATTTTTTGTTATAGCGGCAATAGAACTGCAAAATTTGTGAAAATTTCAACAGTCTAGCTATCAAGGTTTTTGATTTACAGCCTGGTAACAGACAGACAGCGAAGTCTTAGTAATAGGGTCCCGTTTTTACCCTTTGGGTACGGAACCCTAAAAATTAAGGCTGACGGTACAGAAACCTTCCTGTGCAAGGCCGACTCGCGCTTGGCCGGAAGTTTTCATGATTTTGGTGTAGGAGAGAGACGGAGAAATACAGGACGTAAATGACCCTTTTTCACAACGGAATTATGACGGCATTCGTCGGAATTGACACTTCATGGTACAAACGCCCTGGCGCCGTATATTTTCACTAAGCTTCCCGTTAATTCATTATGAGGCTTCAAAATCCATTTGCGTTTGTTCTAGTACACTTTGATTGCGATATAACAACATCTATTCCATTTGAATACTTGAATTATTAATGACTGAATTAGTTACCAACATGTTTGGTTAAATAATGGTCGTTGAGGTTTTGATTGGTTCGTGATTAGAGGGTGTTAATTTAAAATAGCTGCGTGAATCTGGTTTTAGTGAATTCGGGGTATTGCATAATTATACATGTAATATTATTACTCGCACATAAATACCATTAGTATTTATTACATATTATTACATCTAGGCGCATGGCAGTGCGCCAGGCCAAGTTCCGGCCTAACGTACGCAGTGTTTACTGACATGAAACAATACGACCAGTTTTTACCGCCCTCATAAATTTGCACCTAATAATCGCAACTTAATGAACCTTAAAAAAAAATATTACTCTATCCAAGTTGAAGAATACTGGAAAGTTTCAAAACATTAGGTTAAACCGCTGAGAAGTTACAGGGGACCAAAAAGTGAAGATTTTGCTACTGACTCAATGACTGGCTCATCTAAATTATGGGGTACTTCCAATCATACTATAAAGTTCAAATTTGGTATGAAGATATGTCTTAGTCTACAATTTAAGGAAAAGGGCATTTTTAAAGTAAAAGTTTGAAATCAGGGTGGGTCCTCATGAGCTAATAACAAAAAAAAAAAAGATTAAATAAATTTATGAAAAATGTTTGGATTATTATCATTCCTATTTACTTGGAAAAAAGACTTGATATCTCCCAAAAAACAATTATGTGAAAAAAGGCCAAGTTCCTCTCCCCTAAAATTTGGCCTATATAAGTAGTGAGTTCAATAATATGCCAAGCATTTCAGAACTTTGGAATAGTCTAATAAATCTAACATGTGTCTCTTGAGAATACCAGTGAACACAGAGCTTGGATCTTTCGTAATTTTTGTACGATCTGGAACTCCACGTAAAATACTGGTACACAGTTGAATCTGGTTTGACTGGAAGCCGACCCCAATATAATTAGGAAAATGCTAGTTAGATGATGATTTCTTTCATCAAAATTTTACTTAATCATATTTTTGTACATTGCTCGCTCCGTCGTAGACTTTGTCCGTGTCATCTTTGATTTAGACCAGAGTCAAGAGCGAACCCAACACTAATAAAAAAAGTCTTTCTAAACGGTCCCACGCTGCGCACCTTATGCCTCGCCATTCAGGATCTGCCAGTCTATTCTGTTAAAAATCTAAAATCAAGTGAAACGATCACGAAATAAGCTAAAAATCCACTCCAAGCTCACTCAAACTAAGTTTTCTTGAGACTGGTTGCAGAAATTTGTTTACAGAAAAACCGGCTTAAGTTGGATTGCGAGCTCACTTCCCCTAAGCGTTCACGGTGCTCTGTCTACTGAACACAAGCAGCGATTCTGTAAACCTCTCAACACGTCAACTGAGGTGAAGTGAACATGAAGACGGCTGTCAATTCATAAAAACAAGATGGAAAGACAGTTCACTCCATACTGACTTCACCTAAGTTTACACCAACAGAGACAGAATAGACCGGCAGCACAGCAGCAGGTCTATTCTGTCGACATCTTACCGTGATCACTTAGTTGGAGTGAACGACAAGTGAGCTGTCATTTCATATTATTTGTATGGTTTGGTAACAGCTCACATGTCGTTCACTTCGCCTAAGTTTTCACTTCAACGTGTTAATAGAATCGCACAGAGGGCTTAGAGAGTTTGCCAATTTGTATTGAGACTGAATAAAATAAATAAAATAATTCTTTATTGTCACCAGTTAATACATTCATCTTAAAATTTAACATAAATGCTTCGTATTAGTGTATTGCACAAAAGGTACTGCTACTGTTTCCCAAACTAAGCTTGAGCTTGTATTTTGGGAAACAGTGTTCAGCCGCAGAAGGTTTCACAGGATAAAATACGAATGCATTGGTTTGAATGTCGCTGCAGTAGACTTACAATATTTTGACTTAAATTTATTGATTTAAATTTATATTTTAATTTCTAATCTCTTTATTTTATTTAAGTTTAACAGATGTGTGTGTGTTATGTGAGTGTTAATGTATGTATGTGAGCGTATAAGCGTGTGTGAGGTGTATGCGAATGAGATCGTGTCTTTGTGTGTGTGTGTATGTGAGAGTTTGTTTAGAAGTATTGTATAGTATGATTTGTTACGCAATACATGTCAGTAGGTCTTCCGTCTTCTGATAGTCTAATAGTTGAAGCCATTCAGAAACTTTCCCTTTAAGTTCGTGTCTGCTAAGAGAAGTAATTTTGAGATGTTTGTTTATGGTGTTATATAGCTTACAACTTTTGACCTCATACTGTCTCCTTGCAAAGGATGTCTTACACGGAACACCAGAACACACAGGCATATTGATGCGTCTATTGGGGTTGGGTAATGGTACGCTTTGATGTTTCCTGAGAATAGCTCTGAGCACAAAGAGTTGGCGAACTGTTAGGACTTTACATTCCGAGTACAACTGAGGTGTTGGATGTCTGTAGGGCTTTCTTGTCATCACTTTCAGCACCACTCTTTGTGCTCTCTCTAAGCTCAGTAGATGCGTCTTTGCGGCCCCTCCCCATACGGTGATGCAGTATTGTACTATAGATTGACATAGCGCCAAGTATACAAGTCTGAGTTGTTCCATAGTTGCACAGTCTCTAAGCGTTTTAAATACATGAATGAGTCGTCTTACCATGGTATTAACTATTGTTATGTGTCTTTGCCACCTCAAGCCACTATCCATGTGTACGCCTAAGTATTTCACACATTCCGCGCGAGTAATTTCTTGGCAACTACAGTTGGCCTGATCGATGCAAGTGTGTGATTTTATGGAGAAACCTCGTGGTGGAGTCTTAGTTTTGTTGATGGAAAAGGGAACAAATTGCGTTTTATTTAGATTTAGGGTTAGCAGGTTGTGAGTCAGCCAATTGTTCACGTTGGATAATGCAAATTCTGCACTCTCTTTAACTGTGTGCCAATTTGGACCCCAGACAAATATGGCGGTGTCATCTGCATACGTGAAAATGCGAGTGTAAGGGAGGGACATTGTGCAGAGGTCATTGATATAAAGCAGGAAGAGGGTGGGACCCAAGACACTCCCTTGTGGCACGCCGTAGGAGACGGTCTCCTCATCACTCATATATTCCCCGATTAAAACACGTTGCTTTCTGTTTATGAGGTAGTCTTTAAATATTTTGTAGCTTATGCCACGCACTCCTAACGTCTCGAGCTTAGATAGGAGTATGGGGACAGATACTGTGTCAAACGCTTTAGATAGATCAAGGTAGATACACAAGCAGTTACTTTTAGCGTCTAAAGTTCTAACTAGAAGATTACTCAGATCCATAACTGCGTCCTCGGTAGAGAGACTTGATCGAAAGCCATACTGATTGTCGGCTAGAATATGAAATTTGTCCAGGAACTTTTTAAGAGAGTTGTTAAGTATTTTTTCCAATATTTTTGATAGGGTAGAGAGCACTGCTATTGGGCGGTAATTATTAACACAGTCTCGGTCCCCGTTCTTGAAGATCGGATGAATGAATAAGCGCCGCCTGGTGAAAATAACAGATAACCTCTTTTTTCTATACACTTTGACATAAGCAAACGTTTACGTTATCTATCGTACGCGGTCGAGTACGATAGAAAACTCACACTATGCCCTCTGAAGGTCATTGTACGTTCATGGTGCAAAATACGTGATACCGCGACGTTATTCAACAACCTATATTACTGTTTTGATTAAAACTGCCTACTCTTTAATCGTTTATTAGTTTAAGTTTACAAGCATAGGCTTGTAAACTTAAACTACCATAAACTACAATAAACGAGTCACGCATATGCCTGAGAATGAACGAGTATGTTAGGAATTATTTGTTCAAATAATATAATAAGGTAGATACAATTTAAGAGAGTCAGCAACACAGAGGGGCCCGAAAGGGCCGATGCCTGCCGGAGTCGCGGGATTATTCGCAAGAGACACCGTGGCTCCGGAACACAAAGGGCAATGAAGGAACATGGATGGGTTTTAGTCAGTAGAAGTCTCCCGCTACACCCAGAGCGGATGATTTCCCATCCCTAAAAAAAAAGGTAGATACAATTTCACTGAAAAAGGGTTCTAAAGTTATAAAAAACCTCCTAACTGAAACGCATAATTTACCCAGCTTTTATTTCATATAAAAATTATGACTATACGTGGACACTAGTAGTAAAGTTAATATCAATGAATATTCAAGAAGGTTGTAACGTTGTTGACTCTAAGGTTATGTCCGTAGTTCGTGAATATTTTTATAGCTTTTACTACAAGCTCAAAAGGTTAGACGTCAAACGTTGAATAAATTGAGAACAGACCCTTTGTGCACTAACGAAAAACATATTAATAATGAAAATATATTTATTCAGCAAAAAATTAAACCCAGAACACGCAATAACATACCACAACTAATAGAAAAAGAAAATCAGTCTGTTTGTTTCTTTGTATATTAAATTAGTGTAGTGTCAAAACAGGGTGGAGATAACTGAGAACAACTGAGAATCAACATTTTAATGATAAATGAATAATCACGTCCAAACGGCTATTCGTATTTTTTTGGAAAAAAATATATTATGAGACTAATTTTTTAATCTACACTAATATAATAAAGAAGAAAGATATGTTTGTTTGATTTGAATAGGCTCTGAAACTACTGGATCGATTTGGATGAAATTTTGTTCAAAGATAGTTTGAGACCCGAGGAAGGACATAGGATTTATCTCGGAAATCCCACGGAACGGGAACTGTGCGGGTAAAACGGGAGCGAAGCCACGGGGGACAGCTAGTAATTTTATATGTGTCATTTTTGAGTTTTATTCGTTCAACAGTGTGCAGTGAGCAGGCTCCTTCTGGGTAGGTAAGCTCGCAAGACATCACACTTAAAAAAATAAAAAAACATTTATTAAATAATCTCACAATGATACATGGCCTAAGAGTAAATGTTACAAAAAAGCTAATTTCACGAAACCCCCGACTTGTCCTTTTTCTACTATTTTTAACAACGGACATGACGTGTAATGAACTCATCTGTCAAAAAAGGGTTCTGTGTTCATTTTCATTGCTGTTCTTTGAGAATTTCCTCTTAAATTAAAACGTAGACGTTTATTTTGGCTTAGTTGATTCAATAGCGTATACATTTGTTTTAGACGACTGCGAAAGAAGGAGGGTTAGGTATTTCGAGGGCATGTATGCATGTATATTTCTTTGGCACGACCGAGAGCCTAAACGGCTTATCGTATTTTTATGTCAGTGGTCTCAATAGATTTGTCTTAGTCATGAGAGTGACACTAGGTTCATCAAAATAAAAATTAAAAAACGAAACGGCGGATTTTTGGCACTAAATTATGTCTTTGAAAAAAATTTCCTCAAAACCCATCAAGTGGGGTATCAAAATAAAGGGCTTGCGGAAACGATTCGAAAACTGTATTTCACTAAAATGTAGGAAGTAAAAAAGTTCAATCACAATAATATAATATCCTTGGACATTTCACACAACGCCATATAGTCCCAAGCTAAGCAACCTAATGCTTGTGTTATGGAAACGAGATGGCTGATAAACTACTTATATACATTTTTTTTTTGTAAATACATACATATTATAGATAGAAAAACACCCAGACTCGGAACAAATACATGTAGGTCGTACAAATATTTGTTCCGTGTGGGAATCGAACCCGCGACATGCTACGCAGCAGTCAATCGCTTAACCACTGCGCCAACCGTGTCGTCAAATTATTATTAATAATTTAACTGATGTCACCAACTGCATCAGACTGCTTGAAAAGCGACTTGTTTGTTACTTTTTAGTCGTATTTACCGGTCGGGTATTTTAATAAAGTATTTTTTTTAAAGATGATACTTATGTAAAACGAGAGCTCAAAGAAAGTACCTAGTAAGTTCCTTCCAGTTCCGTCAGCAGTCATCCGTGTTTAAACCGCTGACGAGGAATTATAATTTTTACTTTCTACACAAACGTAATTTAATTAAATAGTTTATTCTATTGTAAACCATCACACCACATTCTACAACCGATTTTTTAATACACATTATTGTCGTGTACAGACAAATAAAAGCAATTTGGTACCAGCAATTAAGTCTTCAAGCCACTGGGCTTCAAAACGTTCTTACACGCTTAAAATAAAAAAATACAATTTTCAAGCAGATAAAAAACAATTTAGGCCTTGACATAGAAAACCTTTGTCTACTTCACTGCTTTTAAATTTTTCTTAACATTTTATTTATAAACTAGCTGACCCGCGCAACTTCGTATGCGTCACATTTTCCATTATTGCTTCGTTCATATTTGTCTTAGCGTGATGATATATAACACTTAAAAATTTTTGCAAATCCGACCATAGTTCCCGAGGTTAGCGAGTTCAACCAAACAAACAAACAAACTCTTCTGCTTTATAATATTAGTATAGATATGAGATACTTTTGCCTGTATACCAAGTCGCTTGATCCATCGCACATTTAACTTGAACTGTATCATTTCACTCCCCCATACGTGGTTATACTGGTTATTCTGATCACCCCAAACAAATGCATCATTAGTATTACAATATATGATTGATTTCGAAATTACAGCTGGGGCGATGACTTGGGGCTGCTGACCCCAGATAATAGCAGGGTTGAATAGTGTCTGATTCGATGAGGCAAATCCCATTGATGTTTAGTGCGTCTTTTTGCTGAAGAAAATAATTCTAGGGGGCACGATCGAATTAATGTGCTTTGTTTTTTTTTTTGCGCACGCACAGTGCAAGAAAATTGTGTTTCCTTCTCACTTTTAAATTTTTCCAATGGTTTTTGAAATCCAACCTGAAGACCATAGCGGGGAGGTACGACTCTCCTTTTGTTAGGGGATGTTGTTCGTAGAGGTATCTCAAACAACATCCTTGTCTCTAAATCTACACTAATAGTATAAAGAGGAAAGATTTGTTTGTTTGTTTGAATTGAATAGGCTCCGAAACTGCTGGACCGATTTGAAAAATTCTTTCAGTGTTAGATAGCCCATTTATCGAGGAAGGTTATAGGCTATTATATCATCACTATAAGACAAATAGGAGCGGAGCAATAATGGAAAATGTGTCGCAGCCGAAGTTGCGCGGGTCAGCTAGTAGATTATAAGTTTACTAATATAGGAATAAGTTATCTTTTTGTTTACCAACCCATATGGATGTTGCTTATCCGAATTAAATATATTTTTTTATTTTTTTACGGCCATGCATTGTGCCATCCTATGTTTCAATATTTTCTTCTTTTATATTTTCTGTTACTTATATGGTTTACATTATAAAAGTATAGAAAAAAAACAGTTAATACATAAAACTCTGTTCTTTCCATTTTTTTATTTATCTGATATATTAAATCTCGTGTCACGGTGTTTGTAATCGAACTCCGAAACGGCTTGTCCGAATCTTCTGATTTGTTTTGTGTAAGTCTGAGAATAGGTCGTAGGCAACTTTTTTTTTTTTGGCAAACCTACTTTTGCCCGGTCAGCTGGTTAATGTATAAAAAACTACCCAAGTGCGAGTCGGAGTTGCGCACCGAGGGTTCCGTACAAACCTGTAGGTATTATATTATGAGCAAAAGTTGAGATTTACGATTCATGACGTATTAAAAAAACTACTTACTAGATCTCGTTCAAAACAATTTTCGCCGGTAGTTTACATGATAATATACATCATATGTTTTTTTAGTTTGATCATTCTCTTATTTTAGAAGTTACAGGGGTGGGACACATTTTACTATTTTTGGAAGTGTCTCTCCCGCAAACTATTCAGTTTAGAAAAAAATGATGTTAGAAACCTCAATATCATTTTCGCAGACCTATCTATAGATACCCCAGACGTATGGGTTTGAAAAAAAATTTTTTTTGAGTTTCAGTTCCAAGTAACAGGACCCAAAATTTAATTATTTTTTTTTATTTTTGTGTGAAAATCTTAATGCGGTTCAAACAATACATCTACTTACCAAGTTTCAACAGCATAGTTCTTATACTTTCGGAGAAAAGTGGCTGTTACATACGGACGGACAGACAGACATGACGAATCTATTAGGGTTCCGTTTTTGCCACTTGGCTACGGAACCCTAAAAAGGTGCCTTCTATTAAAACTACCCCATTGATATGACCAGACCCAGTTATCCAGATATGCATAATATATAATTTTTGATTTTATGAATTGATAAATTTAATTAAACCACCAAGGAAGCATCAATCCATTGGACATTGGGTACAGATAGCAAAAAGAGCTGTGATTTGAGCCTTTTTCAAATACAAACGAATTTATTTAAAGCGAAAGTGCGTTTAACGCTTTGAAGCCTAAATGGCTGAACCGGTGTTGATGTATTTAGGTACAGAGATAGATAGGGACCCTTGTTTATGCAAAAACTAGCTGACCCGTGCAACGTCGCCTGCGTAACATTTATCATTACTGCTCCGCTCCTATTTGTCTTAGCGTGATGATATATAGCCTATAACCTTCCTCAATAAATGGGCTCTCTAACACTGAAATATTTTTTTAAATCGTACCAGTAGTTCCTGAGATTACCCCCTACATACAAACTTACAAACAAATTTTTACCTCTTTATAATATTAGTATAGATATAGTATAGATAATACTTAACGCGAGCAAAATATAATATTTCATATTTGGCAATTATTAAATAGCCCAATTTTGTGAAAACTATATTAGAATCGGTGAAATTATACCAAAAGCAACTTCAATAAGGTAATAAACTCTATAATTGTCTCTTATGACAGTTTGGAGGGGAGACTAAAACTGTGATGCATCATGAGTTGATAACAAGCTGTAATTAGAGACTTGTCTTGTTAATCAAAATTATTGTTATAATTACCACGTATGCATAATACAACATGTCAATTTTGATTAAAATGGATACATGCTAAAGGCTTAAATTAATTGATGGACAGTTTTTAGACGTTATCACGTTTCAATTGCTTTAATTTTAAATTCACGTATGAATAGTGTGGGTTTTTTGAAATTTATTATTTTGCTATTCGACCAACTCGCACTAAGCGCATCCAGGCGTCTTTCATAATGCGCACAGCAAAGGAGTGGAACTCTTTGCCTGCGTCTATGTTTCCGAATGCTTCCAACCCTAATATTTTCAGAGTTACAGAGAACAGGCTACTTCTGGGTAAGCTCGCTCTGTCGTAGACTTTGTCTCTGTCATCTCTGACCTAGACTAGAGTCAAGAGCAAACCCAATTCAAATAAAAAAAATAGAGATAAAAAAATTGAAAAATCTATACTAATATTATAAAGCAGAAGAGTTTGATTGTTTGTTTGTTTGTTTGGTTGAACGCGCTAATCTCCGGAACTACTGGTCCGATTTGAAAAATTATTTCAGTGTTAGATAGTCCATTTATCGAGGAAGGCTATAGGCTATATATCATCACGCTAAGACCAATAGGAGCGGAGCAGTAATGAAAAATGTTACGCAGACGACGTTGCACGGGACAACTAGTAGTGAAATAAAAAGGTACATGATAGCAATCCCGTTATTAACTATTATAATTTCAATTCGATGCTTTCAATAAACGCTTCGGGAATACTTTCACTGTGCATACAACTAAGGAGTAACGCGGTGTCCTGCGTGAGCGACGAATACGACGCGACGCGACGCAACACGACGCGACGTAGTGCGACGCGATGCTATACGCGACAAGTGTCCTACGTGATTTTGGTCATTACTTCTCGAATCATGGAGAAGTACAGTACAATTTTGTTTGAAAGTTAAAAATAAACGATTCCTATAATGTTTATGTTTTTCGTCGCTCACGCAGGACATCGCGTAATATTCTCTGCAGCTGGTGTTTCCTATATAGCTATAATCTAGGGGTCTTAAAGCCAAATCAATACTTTACTTCTAGGCAAACGTGTTCTATTTTTGACCACATTGTCGCTTTCAAACAGGTGAAATTGTGATTAAACGCGTACCTATAAAAAAATAAAGGAACTAAAAACTAAAACAAATGGGGACCAACATCCTCCAAATACATCCACCGATTAACGCACGGAAAACAAAACTCAAATTTTAAACCGCGTATCTTTAAGCACAGTAACGTATAATATACTTGGTCCATAATCTTTTGTAACAAATGGACAGGTACCCAAGAGCTGTCAGAACACATCAGTGGCTCGGAGGATATCATACGATTTTCCTCCAAGACCTCTCTTATTTTCTTATTATCTGGGTTGATGATTCCGTAAGGGCCTTCCACAAGTTTTTGAGAGAGCCTCCTTAATTAAATGTCAAGATACTGAAGATATGTAAGTGAAATTGGATCAAATTAAAGGTAAAATCAATTTGTTAGTACCGTCTCATTTTCTTTTACTCTTCGGGGAAAAGTTGGTCCCAAAAAATTATAATCTTTTTTATTCAAGATATCTGTAAGCGAGTTCAGTGTCCTTATTGTTTGCCTCCGTATTTCGGCGACGCCTATGCACTCAAGACACACGTGCGATGCCGTTCCCTCCTCTTTTATGAATGCTCTGCACAGAGAACTGTCCGTTGTACCTATCGTGTGGAAATATCCAGTCGCAGAAGGCATCTGGTTAGTTTCCTGTCTAAGAATGGCATAGTCTCCTTGGACTACCTGCAACCAATTTTACCACTGTCACTGGAATGACTAATCCACAATGGCAAAGGACAGAGGTGTGTGTGAAAAATGCAGAGCAGGAACGAGCTTATCTACACTAATATTATAAAGAGGAAATATTAGTTTGTTTGTTTGTTTGAAATGAATAGGCTCCTAAACTACTAGACCAATAAAATTAGAAAAATTATTTCGGTGTTAGATAGCCCGCCCATATGTCGAGGAAGGTTATAGGCTATATATCATCACGCTACGACTAAAAGGAGCGGAGCATTAATGAAAAATGTGGCGCAGACGAAGTTGCGCGGGTCAGCTAGTTTAGAAATAAGCTACTTAACTACTGGCAGGTAGTAAGTTCATCTTATTTTTCTTAACGTGTAAGCAGTAAGACCTAACGACCCCTCACGCTCTAGTGTCAGAGTTTTTATACCGCCTCAGGGCCTCTGAAATGGTTTGTTTGACGACCACCATTTTGCGGCCGGGACCATCTAGTTTCTTGTAGACTTGTGCTCTGATTGGTCGCCATTGTATTTCAGTTCAAACTTCTCAGAATGAATTCGAGAAATTAAACAATTAACAAATTTAGATGCGTAAAAAATAATTCCAAATTTTCAGCTATCAATTTTAGCGAAAGTTTACAATCTCTCAAGTTATTTTATAAACTTCCAAAGTTTGCCACTTTCCGGTGACATAATATATTATATGGACAAGAAAGAGACTGTGACCTCTGATTTTGGGTTGACTACGCTAGGTAGTACTGACCACTGTAAATAAAAATATAAGATTGTGAATAAAAAACATTAAACTGATCCAGAATTGAAAAATATTTCTATAGATCATGCTAACTTCCTTGCGTCAATTTAAAAAACGCAAAAAATATTGAAATGATAAAATATTTATTTTCCTCTTTTTCAAACCGTACAAAGCTTTGCTCCGTAATGATTGGCTACTCTAGTTCCGCGCAGGCAGTTCAACTTGCAGTGTATCTGTCCATCAAAATATTGCCAATTTTCATGTAACATGACGTTGCTATCCGTATTTTGATTCATATTTGCCATTGGCTGTGACTTTCCGAATAGTATTTGGATTTATTTGGAAAATGTACCATTTTCATTTAATGGAAAAGATTCTACGGCAATTTATGGATAGATTACCATTTTCATCACAATTTAGATAATTATAAAAGAATCGAAATAGCACTTGTAATGTGTCTTTTTTATTTGTGATGGGTTTGCTTTTGACTCTAGTCTTGGTCAAAGATGACAATGACAAAGTCTACGATAGAGCGAGCTAACCCAGGAGGAGCTCGTTCACTCTAATTTTGAAGAGATTAGGGTTGTTAGCGTTCGGAAACATAGACGCAGGCAGAGAGTTCCACTCTTTTGAGAGTTCTTCTCTTTTTTACTTTTTTTCTCTATGTCTGCATTATAAATCTATAGGTACTAATCTTATCCGCTCAGCTGTTGTAAATGGGGTCTTGTAGTCCCGCAAACCTCCATTGGCAAGGGGGGATCCTCCGATCAGACGGTTGTCCGATCAAATCACTCGGTAAACTCTGAAACTGCAGTGTAGGATGTTGTCGTAGTAGTTCGCTGCTGCTATATATTAACATCACGCTACGACCAATACGAGCAGAGCACTGATCTAATCAAATATGTGACGAAGTTGTGCAGGTCAGCTATAATCTTGTAAACATCCCCCGAAGTGTTTAGCTTGACTTACTCATATGATCCAAAGCCCCATTGCTGGGACAAATAACGTCAACATAAATCCCAAGCAAGTTGCATGAGATCTTGAGCTTCACGCTTCACCTTGCTCACGTCATTCCGATGCTCGTTGCTTTTGCTAACCTGGGGGGCTACTCTCTAAGCCCGACGTCCGTAGTTTTGGGCTTAGTTGCGGGCGTATTCTACTCCGTATTATCTTACCACTATGAACTAATGACAACACGATTTGACAGTTACTGTTAAATTGTGTCGTTATTTATTTTTAATTACAATTTGGGACTAACCATAAGTCTGAAGGTGACAACGCCTGCAACTAAGCCCGAAACTACGGACGTCGGGCTTAGAGAGTAACCCCCCTGGTACGTCACCAGATTTGACGGGGATGGTCAAGCTTCCTCAAGCGTTAGGCAGGGGTCATATACCTATAGACGTCAACCAAACACAAATCTAGACTTCATGACCGAGATCGTCGCAAGATCCGGATCACGACCAGAATAATCCCACGATTACAAAATTGAATAATTTGAAATGGAAAAATCTAAAAATAGAGGAGCTTGTGGCTAAATAGTAATAACCGCATGGGTCGACCTTGGAGGTTAAGCAACGCTTGCCGAGGTTGGTATTTGGATGGCTGACCATTTTAACATACCAAAACTCCTCCGTGCCTCCTGCTCCCGACTTGGATGGACTCGAAGCCAACACTTTGCACAAAGATGGAACAACGAACACAGGCCCACATACTCAGCAACATTGAGCATACTACTGTACCAACAAGCCTGATACTAGATCGTCTCTTACAAGACTTGCAAAAAGCATTGTTTGGTCTAATTCATGAACCTAGATTTCACACTAACTCTGCGTTTCCACAAGAGATGCGCGAGGATTTGTAGCAAGAGATAGGTTTGTTAAGAACCAAAAGAATTGCTTTATTTACCCAGCTTCAATCAGTGCAAGCGATTTAACAAAAGAATATAATAAACAAAAATAAAATATCAAACAAACAAACTTCATTTTAATTAGTTTATTATTTTAACATATAGGTATATGTATTTTATTAGTATACTATTTGTATATTGTATTGTTTTGAAAAGATTTAATTTTTTTATTATTATTTGTTTGTTGTACACCTACCACAGTGTAGTCTTTTTAACCCAAAGGTTGACTGGTAGAGAATGCCTTGTTGCATTTAGTCCGCCCATGTACCACTATTGTGCATAAAGTTTAAATCTATCTTCTATCTATCTATCTTCTATCTATCTTCTATTCTATACTTATAATAAATCTGTAGAGAGGTCAATTCTGTACATGAAATATATTTCCAAAATAACTATCAGGGGGTGATTAGGGATCGATACTGATGCCAAAAATGCAATCAGTAAAATTTTTGTCTGTCTGTCTGTCTGTCTGTCTGTCTGTCTGTCTGTATAACCGTTATAGAAACAAAAACTACTGGACGGATTCTAACGAAACTTGGTACAATTATTCTTCATACTCCTGAGCTGGTTATAGTATACTTTTCATCACGCTACAATCAATAGGGGCAGAGCAGTGAAGGGAAATGTTGGGAAAACCGGAGAAGTTACTCCATTTTTTAAGCTTCCGTCGCGTGTGCAACCTTAATGGTTAAAGCTACTCAGAAATCATGTATGACGGAAATATTCTCCTTAAAATTATATAAAAAATATCCCACGACAGCATAATGTCTATCTTTTATGATTGACTCACAATAATACGTGTAACTCCTGATAGCTTAGCAGTTCGAAGCTTTCTGATTATTTTGTCTACTCTTATAATCTAATAAAAAAAGTTAACATTATTAACTATTCCATAAAAAATAATCATAGAAATCGGTATAGAAACACCAAAGTTATTCATGAAATACGCTAATAATAAGCCATCGCGCGTGAATACTGGATCATGCTTTAAGGATATTATTTTTGTATAAGGTCGCGAACGCACAGGCAGGCAGCTTGCTTTGCGCCTAGAGGCTATCGAGTCACCTAGCGAGTAGCTTCGTAAAACGAACATTCTCGAACGTTCGCGACCGGCCTAGCAGCTAGGCGCCAAGCGCGCATTGCGGCCGGTCGCGAACGTTCGAGAATCGGTCGCCGCCTGTGGTCGTCGCGCTCGAGAAGGCTCGCGGCCGAAGGTATAAAAAAGGCAGGGCGTCCGAGCGCGAGCTTCAAAGCCTGGCTGGAGGCTTTATTACTATATTAAGGCCTTCACAGGCAAGTCCGGTTAAGCAAAAGCCAATCTTCTCAGGTTGGTTAAAAAAAAGCGCGAGCTTCATACAATTTTTACCAGTTGATGCGAATAGACGTTCAGAGCGTTCGACCTTATTGACAGACAATACGTAGTTTAGTCTTTGATAATTTATTTTTAGATTCCTTTTGTTGTTATTTTATAAAATAGGGATTAGTTATTTTGGTAGTGTTTAAATATTCGTTCAAATTACAAATTATTAATAGTTTACATTTTATTTCTTTTTAGGTGAAGTAGTACATAGTTTGAGATACCGACAGGTTTATAAGTTTTGGCTAATTTACGTTCACTTTTTTATATTAGTTTTATTTTCATTTACGTTTTAGTTTTATTTTCATTTGGTATATAAAATTCTTCCGTTACTGAGTGAATGACTGACAGATAACGCAACAACACAACCAAGACTACTGACTGGTCGTATGAAGCTGCACGTAGGGTCTTTGGGGAGTTTAGGGGAGCTCTAAGAGAGGATTTCCCGAAATTCCTACGGGAACGGGAGTAAACGGGATATGCGCGTACGAAGTCGCGGGCAGAAGCTAGTAAATAAATAAATCTTATTGGTTCTTAACAAACACATCCCTCGATACGCATTCTCGCTCATCTCTGGTGAAAACACAGCCTTAAGAAACAATCATTTTTCAACCACAAAACAGCATTTCCAACGATTTCTTTGAAAACTTACAGAAACAATACTGACTCACAGAAACTCACAAAGACAATATAGGAAAAGTAAAGTGCTTCCGTATTGTGTTATAATCTGAAGAAAAAAGTCCATTATTAATGGACTTTTCCCGTGATGCATTTTCTGTGCCCGTAATATGGAATTAGCTATTATTGTACATGCCTATAATTATTTAGTTTAGTCCTTCATTACTAAATAAATATTATAAAAGAAAGTCCTGCGCTACGTCTGTCTGTTGGCGAACTGTAAACTCAAAAACTACTGCACCGATTTTCATGATGTTTTCACCAATGAATAGAGTGTTGTTGTGTGTTCTCGAGGAAGGTTTTAGTATACAACTTGCCAAGTGGACGAAGCCGCGAGCATCAGCTAGTAAATTTTAAAGATATGGTAATTATGAAGTTATCATTTTAGCTGATATTCGCATTATTTTTTCTACACTAACTTTTACAACAAATGGAATTCTAAATCTTTAAAACCAGATTGATAGGTAATTGTAGACAGTTTATGGGATGATTTCGCTCTCTTATCGACGGTCTTTACTTTTGCCTCTTGTTACCTACTTTGGGCCCAAATTGATTTCTTTTCCATTTCATCATGTCAATTATCATCATTGACTCAATTTCCTTTCACATAATGCTTTCTATTATTCTTTATTTTAAAGCTAAAGTCGTGTCTAGTCCGTAGCTGATTTGGTACAGCCAGTGCCGGATTAACTAGGTAGCGAGAGTAGCAAATGCTACGGGCCCCGCGCATGGAGGGCCCCGCACTTGGACTTACTAAACCATGTCGCTGAAATCCGTGCATTTCTCTCACACACGAGTCCTCCTAACAACAGCCGTTTCCTAATTAATAATTTAGTTTATTTTGTAATGGTATGACCCATACCATACCAAAATAAATCAAATTCGAGCAAGAAACTCGTTTTCTTTCTTTAATTTCATAGTACCATACCGTCTGAAATATAAACAGCTACGGATCCGGTCTATAGCTCTATGTCTATACGGATAATGCAGGCAAAACCATAAAAATTTGGGCTTTGGTTACACAACCTGGGAGTCTTTAGGGAAAGAGTGAATAGGTTACTTCTAGGCAAGCGTGCTCCATCTTAGACCGCATCATCGCTTACCATCAGGTGAGATAGTGGTCAAACATATGCCTATCCATAGTAAAAAAAAACAAGCGCCCCGCGGGGGCAAGATAATAGAGGAGGATACAATTTTTTTAATTGGGTGTTCATTTTAAATTTACGGGGCCCACTTGGTAAATTTTGTAACAGGCCCCGCGCTGGCTTATTCCGGCACTGGGTTCAGAAATAGTTGAGAACTTAGTATTTTAATCGATTGCGCTGTCAATACCAGTCAGCATCGAGTACACTCGACTACACGTGCTGCGCTACCGGTATAACTGTGATTTCATTACTGTACAGGAACTTGAAAAATATAAGTCGTTCAGGCAGCACACAGAGATTTTTAATAAAATTTTCATTAAAATCTAAATTGGGACCGATATTGTGAGGCTCATTTTTTATTAAAAGCTTTTATTTAACTTGATTTATTATGTATGTTTGCATGTGAAGGTCGAATCTTGCAAGTTAAATTTGACACACTTCCCGGGGTCCCATTGAGCTGAAATCTTACATACTGGTCCAGTTTTGATGACAATGCATGTTAATGATAAGTATGGCGTGATGCTGCTGTCAGGATTGGCTCCAGACGAGGGAACTTCTCAACGGTTAACAGTAGGGACATAACATTTTGCACACCCATTGGGTTATGAATGGTAGTTAGTGGGTCCACCAAAAACCTTTTGTTTTTCAAAAGCTTTTATTCATTTTATAACTTATTGTTGTCTTTTTTTGCAATGGCTATATAATTGGTGATGTGTTTTAAATAGAACCAGTTCTTGTAAAACAATATTTTATTTGGAGTAGCGATAACTCTTATGTCCGTGGCCAAATAACTGTAGACATTGGTGAATTTGGTCTTAAACATCACTAAAAAAAGTATGTTCCAGCTGTTAAATCATAATTTTAATAGCTTTTGCCCGGGACTTTGTACGTGCATATCCCGTTTTATCGGGACATCCTGACTAATTGCTATCGCTCATACACATCCAGGCTCCCGTCCCTGACGGAGAGCGGGATGGAGAGGAATCGGTTACATATGATTTGTACGAACTTGCTTTATCTCCGTCCCGTTCTCTCTCCCGGACGGAAACCTAGATGTCGCACTCTCAGTAATATAAGGGCACAATCCAAAAAAGTTGATTTTCAGGAAATCGCGATTCGCTTTCCTACATTACAGCAGTTTTTTTCAAGTAACATGTTTATTATACCTATACTAATATTATAAAGCAGAAGAGTTTGTTTGTTTGTTTGTTTGGTTGAACGCGCTAATCTCAGGAACCACTGGTCCGATTTGAAAAAACCTTTAATTGTTAGATAGCCTATTTATCGAGGAAGGTTATAGGCTATATATCATCACGCTAAGACAAAAAGGAGCGGAGCAGTAATGGAAAATGTGACGCAGACGAAGTTGCGCGGGTCAGCTAGTAAGTTATAAATGTGAAATTTGGCAGATTTGCTCTTTGATAAACACACTTTGTCAGCGCTAACCGGAAGCGAATTTCATTTTGTGCCCTTAGCATTAAAGATTACAGTTTACTTAAGTTTGACTTGATTCCTTATATTACAGAGGGTGCGATGTGTGTGAACAGTGCCTTACACTACCCAAGGAGCCTACATGCCAAGTTTCTGCTGTGCGTTGTCTGTCAGCCACTCACTCAGTGACTCAGTAACGGAAGAATTTAATGCATATAATGCATATATGATAGTTTCTCACAGTTCCAGAACCCGTCAGTACAGAGAGGGCATAATAACTCAGGTGAATATTATTTTATTTTATTTTTATTTGTCTTATAACCGCTGAGACAGGGACCTTTATGGCCTCGCACAGATTAAATAAGTCAGGATGTAGCTTAACTGAGTCAACTTATTTTTATAACAATTAGACCAAAATAATCATTTTTCTTTCTTTTATTTCTTACAAATAACCTTTTTCAAGTAAAAAAAGAATAATAATGCATCACGATAAAGTAAATAATAAGATAATTAAAAACATTCTTGCCTCATTTTACATGAAAAGCATTTCCTCAAAAGCTAATTAGTATTGTATCACGTAATTTAACGCGTATCTGAAGTTATTAAGCAGCTGATCCACGTTACGAAGGAAAAGTAATTAATTATGACTCCATTTTATTATCCCAACTTAATTAATCCAAAAGCAATTTTTATACGTGTCAAATTACTTTCAAAATACGTTATTTATAGCTAAGATGATGAGGGACTACAATTTTACCTTAAATTAATATAATTTTTAATTTCAATTTTGGTGAAGCTCATGGCTAAATTTAAACCGGCAACAGACATTTTTTTTATTATATTTTGTTTTATTATTGTTAGTTGTTATTATATTGTTGTTAAATCCTAATGAAATAACCGAACCTTTCGAAATTCTCTTCATAGACCAGATTTCAGGTATACAAAAAGATAAGAAACTGCGAGAGGGTCACCTGACGTACCCTCTCGCAGTTTCTTTTCAAAATTGAATTCATATAATTACAGCATACGTAGATCCTCCACGGATAATCCGAAGAATTGGTCCGAAGAATTGGTACAATTATTTATTTGACAGTTAACTTAGGACAGTTGTTTAGATGACTTATGTAATAGTGGGCAGTTCAATTTGCTCATAGAACGGTTGGTCGATGCGCTGGTTCTGACGTTACATACTGAAAAACGCAGCGTTGAAAAATTAAAAAAAGGAAGACCGATGTCCTGACGAGGATCACGGGAGTCCACTGAAAGAAAGAAAAAGCTATAGAAAAAAGATTTTTGGGAGTCGCACAAGACACACAAAAATATATAGTATAACTAGCTGACCCACGCAACTTCGTCTGCGTCACATTATTCATGAATAATATCGCTATTAAAAATAGGGGTTGTATGTATTTTTGTATGTTGTATCATAAAAAAATAGAAATTAAAAATTTTGTCTAAAAAATAAAAAATAAAATTTAGGGGTGGACTACCCCTAACATTTAGGGGGATGAAAAATAGATGTTGGCCGATTCTCATAGATACCGGATAAGCACAAAAAAATTCATCAAAATCGGTCAAGCAGTTTCGGAGGAGTATGGCAACGGAAACTGTGACACGAGAATTTTATATATTAGATAAAGTATAACTAACAGCAATAAAACTAAATTTTAATAAACGCTAACTACATTAATTAATTCTGAGCGAAGTCAAAACGGTCCCTATCTGAGCAGATGTATGCTGCGTCTCTGGATGCGCGGAGCTATTCAGTTTAACACTAGATGTTCTTCGGCTCCAGTGATCATGATCACTCAATCAAGACCTAAATATTCATAAGCTTCTGTATCTGAGATTAGTAAACTATTTCAAATCTGCATAATGGTCGCATTGAAGTTTTCATGAAAAAATAACAAAGCGCTGGTCAAAACAAACCCCAGTTTTTAATATTAAAGTTCATATCACGCAATGTATCATATTCAACAATACAGAGGTTTTTATTCGGAGCCTGACCCATCACTCATGCATGTTATACGATATTGCATGTTTTTGTTTATGAATAGAATATTAACAAAACAAGAAAAAATACAGCTAGTTTTTTGGTACCATATCAAGCTCATGTTTTATTCGTAGAATGCAATGAATTTTAGCGAACATGGAACAATGCTAATGATAAAAATAAATAAAAAAATGCTTTCAGATAGAACTAATTTTTACCTCGAAGATTTTTCATACATTTTCCATGAAAGACTGGAGTACTTCTATACGTCGCGCGTCGTTGCCTCGAAGACTAACTTCAATTTACTCAAATCAAATCAGCCTATCCCATTCAAACAGTTTCTTTTTTCGAGTCGATTCTTTCTTTTAAGTTTTATTTTTATTTTGCATTGTCCTCACATGAAGAACAAGTACATGTAACTAAGATTTTTGTAAAACATCACATGATTGGAAAGAGTGTCCGTGGAGTTTCTTGCACGTTCTTCTCCATAAAAATCTACGCTTTGGAACGTGCAAATAGCCTCATGTTTTTGACTGACCGACCTTGACATTTCAAAAGTGCCTATAAAAGGTTTATCTATCTATACTTATAATAAATCTGTAGAGAGGTCAATTCTGTACATGAAATATATTTCCAAAATAACTATCAGGGGGTGATTAGGGATCGATACTGATGCTAAAAATGCAATCAGTAAAATTTTTGTCTGTCTGTCTGTCTGTGTCTGTATAACCGCTATAGAAACAGAAACTACTCGACAGATTTTAACGAAACTTGGTACAATTATTTGTTATACTCCTGAGCTGGTTTTAGTATACTTTTCATCACGCTAAAATCTATAGGAGCAGTGCAGTGAAGGGAAATGTTGGGAAAACGGGAGAAGTTACTCCCGTACCTACCCTACTACTGTAACTCCTAATAGATTAGCAGTTCGAAGCTTTCTGATTATATTTGTCTACTCTTATTTATGACTCTCTCAGTCATCCCTAATTAAAAAAGTTAACATTATTATGCGATATCAAAACTTCACGCGAACGAAGTCGCGGGCAGAAGCTAGTTTGAAATAAATGCTTTGAATCTTGTCAATTTTTACGACCAGTTCTGAGCAACCTGTACCTCGTTCAAGTCTTGGATGGTACAGGTGGATGGGTACGACGGTCAAATAAGAAAGTGATGCATGTCCTGCGAAGGAGCACCGTACTGGTACTGTGTTTGGGTTGGTTGAAGGAAAGATTTCCTGATTTGCCACTGCATTTCGCATCCAGGCAATAGATGTTCTGTTTTGAACTGAACTTTGTATTTATCAGTTTATTACAATATATCTATGTATTATTAAGGTCTGTAAAGTTTAAACCAAATTAGTTTAATATAATCATTTACGTACAACCGTAAAAAATTTAAGCAACCCTACAGGTACGCACGATTTACCCTGAAATCACTGCAGGGTTGCCATGCCAACGTTCATCCTCAAACATAATAATTTTAAATCCGAATGTATTCTTTTATTTGCACTGATATTATAAAAGTTTACTCAAGCTGACGAGTGCTATTTGCAATAAAGCTTAGACGTTATGTGAAGTGCAATAAAAGTGCCGAGAGAAATATTATCAAGTTGCTTTGTGGCTGCTTTCTTTGTAAGGTTGATGGGTAAGTTTCTTAGCTTTTTTTTAAATAAAATAATAAATAAATAAAAAGTTTATTTCGGAACAATAACACAAGAATAAGCATTACAATTGAAACGATGGTAGCTGCAAAAGTATAAACTGTAGCGCAGCTAACAACGCCCTTTCCCAAAAACTTAATGGAATGATGTTCCATGTAAATAGTGACATGCAGGAAATATATTATCTTTTTTTTTTCCTTTAATTATATTTATTCCTGAATAATAAAAATATAATTAAAATAAAATAAGAAAAACAGGACAAATTAAAAAATACAGAACAAAATTGTTTGTGATTTAGATTGATGTTGAGTTAAGTGTGGTGAGTGTAGCTGTAGAGTAAATGGGTGTGTATGAGTAATGAGTGTAATGAGTTGTGCATGCATGTGGTGGTGTTCGTGGCATGAGTGTATATGTGTGGTTATGTTGCGGTGTAACTAAGGTTGTGTCAGCGGTTTCACCCGCGCTAAAAGTAATAAGGCCGCTATCCCACTGGCGTTTTACGAGCGCTGGCGTTTCTCCAACGTCTATGCAGCGTCAACGCTGCGCAGACGCGACGTTTACGTTGCGGTTATTTGCAAAAGGTACATTCACGCCGTCCCGTCCGCGCCCACACGGAAAGAGCGGGATGGCGTAATTTTTCCTGTTGCCAAAAACGCAAGGTTACCGTCACGTTGACGCGACGTTAACGTTTGCCACTACAGACTTAGACGTTGGAGAAACGCCAACGCTCGCAAAACGCCAGTGGGATAGCGGCCTAAGTATGTAGTAAGTAGTAATAAGACATTATCTATAATGAACGTTTATAGGAATTCTAACCGAGATAGGTATGACTGACCTGTGAACCATTTTTGGCCCATACCTGTTTAGCCCATGAGGCGTGACATTCCAATTTTATAACATTAGTGGCTAGATAATAATAGCCGCACGGGTCGATCTTCCAAGTTAAGCAACGCTTGCCAAGGTTGGTCTGTGGATGGGTGACCATCTTAACATACCGAGTTTTCTCCGTTAAGGTGGCTCTAGTCGATATTTTTTCCATAGAAACTTCGGGAGGGTATTACTCCGCTGTTTGACAGAGTACATCAAAAGTTAAACATAATATCGTTTTGTCATATTATTAGTTTTGTCTGTATGGAAACAGAATGGTAAAATAAACCGCCATTAAAAAGTTATGAGCCACCAAAGTTTCGTTTTTCTTGCCAATTTTAACGCATCTTTGGGCGTAAATAAGTAATAAACACAATGTAAAATCTTTAAAACCAAGTCGGTACCGACAAAGCTCAACTATCGAAGAATTCAATAACTTTTATTTTTAATCGATATATGCAGTAGTTTTTTCATAAAACTCGATTTACGAAAGGCCTTCTCATATTTTTTTACGCGCGCGTTTTACTATGAATTATCGTGCCTCTCACTGAATAACGTTCCCCCCGGTGCGGTGCGGGTGGACAACGCTCACGCACACGTGCGTATTCAAGTTACAACTGTGTCTGCTGCGGTGTGCTGTGGCCTGTGGCCTATGTCGTTCATACGTATACGTAGGTAGACTATACTTGCGCTCTAATTTATATTGACTCATTGGCTTGATTTTTGGATTTCAACATTATATTTTATATCTGTTTGACTTCGCACTGTAGTTTGGACTCCGTATTTGCGTTTGAAATTGTTATTGTTGCTTTGAGTGGACGCTGCATAAGTACGTGACATTGTTTTGAATCATTGAAAAAGTTTAAAAAACCACATATTATAAACAATGGGTAGAAAAGTCATAATTTGGCGTCGTGACCGGGTCTTCGACACCGCGTCGCTGCCCGCGCCCGCTGCAGTGTAAAATCATCGCGGCGGGATGCTATCGCGCAATGAATTTTCAACTCTCGATGTTGAAACCAATGATATAATTATAAGTTGAAACGGTGTCTTTTTTTGACGCGTTGGGATTAACTCTGCTGAGTGCTGGGTTCTCAACGCTCGGCTGAACGGAATATTTTTACGTCCGTGCGTACGGTGGCTAAGCGTTCTTACAATCGAGCGACATGACGCCGCCGTGCCACCGCCGCCGCACGCGTCTACGACAGGGATAACTGCACGCGTCGTTGGTGGTCGTTGAAGCGCCCGTCGACAGCCAACGACAAAGGTTGCCGGCCGCCAGCGGCAACGTGTCGCTCGTTTAGTTGAGTACCTAGGTAGCAGGTAGCGAAATCCAAAGTTCAAGCCAGGGTCAATGTAATGTTTGTTACTGGGTTCATTCTATTTGCTTTCAAAATAGTTTCTTGCAATTGACAAACCTAATTTTGTGTTCGTAGGTACTTTTGCGGCGGACAAGACTTTTTTATGGATGGGAAACCAAATAACTGCTCCCGCTTTGGGCGAAGCAGAAGGGAGTGTCAGACTCTTCTTGACTAAAACCCATCCGTGTTCCTCCTAATGCCCTCTGCGTACCGTACTTACCAGGGCCGCGGTAACTCTTTCGAACAAATTCTGCAACATCATAGTTTACATAGCTCTCTGCCTAATAGGTACCTACTGTTATATTAACGTAGGTAGGTACTTACCTACAAGCAAAGATGCCATAAAACAAACCGTTGGCGTCGTAGACACTAAAATTTTAACGTTAGGTAGGTAGGTATGTAGGAGCTAAGTAAACAATCTTTATGTGTCACTTGTCAGTTTGTCACAATATACTGTGCACTTGTCTGATAATTTAAAGCAATCTAATAATGAATGCAAATCTAAACACGTCTGTGTCAACCAATAGGGGTAACTAAAAATAGAAAACCGGCCAAGTGCGAGTCGGACTCACGCACCGAGGGTTCCGTACAAATATTATAATATAAGCAAAAGTTGTGGATTACGATTTATGACGTACCTATTAAAAAAACTCCTTAGGTACTAGATCTCGTTCGAACCAATTTTCGCTGGTAGTTTACATGGTAATGTACATCATATATGTTTTAGTGTTATCATTCTCTTATTTTAGAAGTTACACGACACACACACATTTTACCACTCTGGAAGTGTCTCTCGCACAAACTATTCAGTTTAGAAAAAAATGATATTAGAAACCTCGATATCATTTTAGAACCCCTATCCATACTATACCGGCCTACAGGTTTAGGTAGGTAGTAAGTTCACAGAATACGTCTACTTACCAAGTTTAGAGTTTTCGACAGCATAGTTCTTATAGTTTCGGAATAAAGTGGCTGTGACATACGGACGGACAGACAGACAGACAGACATGACGAATATATAAGGGTTCCGTTTTTTGCCATTTGGCTACGGAACCCTAAAAATTAAGAAGACAGGTAGGTAAGTAAGTAATTTTGATAACAATTTATAGGATGGTACTTAGGTAGAACTAATTTCATTATTAGGTACTAGCGACCCGCCCCGGCTTCGCACGGGTGCAATGCTGATACTAAATACACTACAGAAAAACCGTGAGAAAAACTGTTACCTACCTACCTCACGTCTGAGCCGCGCGGGTACCTTGCATAGATCTAAACTCCCCTCCCGCACGCGCACCCCCGCCTTGGTGACGTTCACTTCGCAACGGGCCGTGCAGCAGAAATCGTAATATTTTAATTTCGCCATAACTTCAAAACCAAACGTCCGATTTTAATCATTCAAAGACCAAATATGATTTACATAAACTGTACTTAGTGATGAAATACTTTATTTTGATAAGGATTAATAGCATGAGTAAAATAAACGTGTTTAAATGTAGTCCAAAAAATATCTAGATTTTTAAATAAAAAAAATGGTTGTTGTGCCTCACTCGACATAGAAAGGTATAGTGTGTCGCGGACTTTTTTGTAGATATTTATAAGATCTACAATTAATTAGAACAATTTATGGTTGTATATTTTATAGTTTAGGCAGCGTACGCAAAATAAGTTACTTTTCTGGTTGATTTTTACACCTTGTGTCCGAAAAACCCAAATATCTTACGGAACCCTATTTTTTTGCAAAATAAAATATAGCCTATGTTACTCGTGGATAATGTAACTTTCGAATGGTGAAAGAATTTTTAAAATCGGTCAAGTAGTTTTTGAGCCTATTCATTACAATCAAACAAACAAACAAAGTTTTCCTCTTTATAATAATAGTGTAGATGTAGATGTATCTAGTACCTACGGACATAAACTGCGATGACTATTCAAGTAAGCATCAGATCTGTCGGTGGCGGCGTGGCGGCTGCATTACCACCAAGGAAAAACTAAACATAATAACAATAGAATAAGCAATCCATATTAGGTACCTATAGGGCCGTAGAGGTATAAAACGATAACACAGTGCCTACTATTTTTAGTAAGAGTTTTTAGGTAGGTAGTAGCTGATTTCTCGGCGAGCGTCGAGCGACTACGCGCGGCGGCGCGCGGTGGCGGTATGTGTGCATCGTGTAACTTCGATTTAGTTCGGAACGGTTCGGAACGATGTTTGTGTGCGTGCGAACTAGACGTGCATGAAGGCTAGCGTCTAACTGCTCATCACTGGTACTATCTCTGTCGGGCATGATGCGAGGTGAGACAGCGTGCTTTTTGGCCATGCCTACCACTGAGTTCGAGCCCGCGACTAGTTGGCCCTTAAGTCGTTTGTCCCGGCTGTCATTTGAAGTTCTTTGGCAGTCGTTACGGATAGTCAGAAGCCAGCATATCTGACACCAGTCTTGCCATGAAGTACCGTGCTACCCAGTTAATGGGTTGTGGAGGTCTGATAAGCAGCCGCTCCACGTAAAATACTGGTACTCAGCTAAATCCGGTTTGAATGAAAGCCGACACAAATATAGTTGGGAAAAGGCTAGGCAGATGATGATGGTGGGAACTTCTTCACTTGTATCATTTGGTCCTCAAGAGTACGAATCGACAAAGATACGTCCTGTCAATGTCCATAAGGCAATCTGGACAAACTTGTACTGTCTTACTATTGTTCTTATAATTTGCAGGCGCTGACAGATTTCCTTAGGTTTCTTCAATGTCCTCTTTATTTAGAAGGATTTGTTTCCAAGCTAATATAAACACGACATCCGAATCGTAGTATTGGGACCTACATGACTTCTTCTTCTTTGTGTTACTGGCATGACGGTATTTAAAATTTGGGTGGCCCAAAATCCACACCCACCCACATCTTTGGTGTAGCGCATAGGTCACTTCGGTTGCGTGTTTTGGGGCACAGAAGACAAAATAAGAGGTGCAGCATGGTGGACATAAATGTAGAAAGGTTTAAATAAAAATCTATTAAAACCTTTGCATATGTATTTCATGTCTTGTTCACTTTTTACATAATTATTTATTACGTCATTACTTATTTTACGACCTTCAAAACTTTGTATCTATCAAAAGATGAAACCTGAAAGTACTGGCACTTGGCCATACCCCAGGTTGTTATTAATGTTTGGTGAAATGTATCAATGTAAAGATGACAATACTATGGCGTTCTGTTGTTATTGCCAACACTCATTGAAAAAAATCGTCTGTGATAAAATTGGTAGGTATCAATAACGCTACGCACTGAAAATTCAACATCCTCTACATTTTTTACATGCCATTTTCACTACAACATTTTTACGTTTGCAGCATAAAATTTTGCCAGCACAATGGCCGATCGTCTATGGATAGTAACAGTTGCTGCAACGTGCTTCAATGCAGCAATCGTTAGTGCTCGCGAGCCATTGGAAGCGGGATTCAAGGATATACTTTCATTGGTCGATGATGCCAATCAAGCTATGAAAAGAAAACAGAAAGTAACTGCTACGATTCGTTACTGATTGTATTTCTACGCAGTCAAAATTTGGCAAGGTTCAGTTAGGTTGTTAATTAAGGGTTCGTAATTTTAGATATATTTTATTTTTCACACCACCTGCACGTCAAATTATTTGCCATGTAAACCTACCCTTAAGTACGTGGTTCTACCCCGCAAACGGCTCCCGTCTGTTTCCTGCTTGGTGCAGCGAGTGCTGTCAAAATGGGCTTCCAAACTCACAAGACGTTATAGCTCGGCGGGTCATAATGAATTCAGTACAATATTAGTGCCCGGTGAGCTGGTTCCACAGATTCGAACACGCTCGCTGACGCGCACTACTGTTTTCATGGCTAGAGCACTATTTTCTTGCAGTAGGTGTGAAAATTAGAGGGTGCTTCTCTGCAATAAAGATGTCTTTGCCTTGCGATAGCTTAAATCCCTCACTGCATTCACGTTTCTTTTATTAACTCCCTCGCCTTGCTCGTGGCTTAAACTTTATTAATAATCACGAATAACTAACGAATCCTTAATTGAGTTCGGGATTTGATATGACGCCTGCGTCATAACACACTACTTTATCCCTTCGTTTCATAATCTACTATTATGAACCTGAAATTGTCCTGCCATCTGAAAAATTTGATACTGGTTGAATAAGGCTGCGTTTCCACCAGAGATGTGCGAGGAAGCCTCCACATCAATGGGTAGACACATTTCCCAACTAGCTCCGCATCACTCCCCCTCTTCGCTCCGCTGCCTCACTCCACGTCACACAGGCAGCCTAAACATAAAGTCTTTAGTAATTAAATGCACATTCAAAAGATGCTATGACAACAATGTAATAAATAATGTACCTATACTCTAAGCTGAGAACATACATGAAGATTCTCGTTGTTCTAATTTCAGCTTTATTGTCATAACATTGCAGTGCAAGATCGTAAAGGCCAGATAAATTTAAATTTAAGTGAAGCGTCAAAGCTATGTTGGTTTCAGTCGGTTTCCTCGGTCGTGGCGTCATGAGGAGACGTTTTTAGTTGTGTGGTGCAAGTTTAATGTCCAAAAATTATTTATACGGTGCAATTATTTTAGTCGTCCTTTCGACACTTTAATAATAAAATATATAAACTTATCAATACTTTTGAATTATTTAAAAAATGAGAATGTTATTGGTTATCATCCACGACGTAATTAACAAGGTATGTCACAATCTAATGCATTATTAATTTTGAACTAATTATCTAAACGAAATATTTAAAATATAATCGTGCCTGGAAGTATTTTATGTGGAGTACATTTAGTGGGCCACTTGTGTAAAACGACTAAAAGAAGAGTTCGTGGCTAAATATTAACAGCCGCACAGGTCAATCTTCTAGGTTAAGCAACGCCTGCCGAGGTTGGTCTGTGGATGGGTGACCGTGCCCGTGCTCCGTGCCTCGGAAAGCACGTTAAGCCCGGTTAAGCCGTCAGTCCCGGCTGTCATTTGGATATCTTTGGCAGTCGTTACGGATAGTCAGAAGCCAGAAAATCTCTGACACCAGAATTGCCAAGGAACACCGTGTTACCAAGTTCATGGGTAATGGAGGTCTGGTAGGCAGCCGCTCCACGTAAAATACTGGTATTCAGCTGAATCCGGTGGAAGCCGACCCCAATATAATTAGGTAAAGACTAGGCAGGAGATTGTGTAAGACGACTAAAATGGCTTCCTGCATATCTACCTCATCACATCAGCCGAAAAAAAAACACTGCTGGATATAGGCTACCCAGAATTATAGCCAGATCGACCGGTCCTGTGCTCCTCGCATCCAGCGGATTGCCAAGGCCTTCAACAGGTCGCCAATTCTCCTTGCGAAAGGCCTTCTGATGTTTCGTGTTCCAGCACAAAATCGACACTCCAAAACCTAATCTGAACTAGATTATTTTATTTGTTTATATATAGGACATAATTTCAAGAAGTACTGATAGAAAACAAGTACCTATTCTGTCACTGAGAGACTCTTACAGAATCGTCAAAAGCTCTTTTTATTCGAAAAAAACTGGTTGATTTAGTAATAATTTGGGCAGGAATAAACCCAGCTTGCAGTCAGACGAGTTTCAGTTAAAATATGATGGTGGTTATAATAATTATTATTGCACAATTACATTTAAAATTTTGAAACTAATAAATTTATCAAAATCCATTTACGATAATCAAGGGTTTAATTATTGACCATAAAAGTACGAACCAGAACACTATTTTGTGTTCCAACCAGCAAATTGCATTTCAAAGTGTAATATATTTGGGTTAACCCACATAAGAAAATAAGTATAAAGATCACGTATAAATAAGCCAACATTATTGTAACCTTCAGTTCGCAATATACGCTCGCTACAAGTTGACGTCCTTTTATTTATTACTCCCGACACTTCACAAAGTAATGCATTTGTAGTTCAATATCAATAATTAATTAACACTTTAATTGTACCTATTGACGATCCATTTAAACTACTACTCTCATCTATCTTCTATACTTATAATAAATCTGTAGAGAAGTCAATTCTGTACATGAAATATATTTCCAAAATAACTATCAGGGGTTGATTAGGGATCGATACTGATGCCAAAAATGCAATCCGTAAAATTTTTGTCTGTCTGTCTGTCTGTCTGTATAACCGTTATAGAAACAAAAACTACTCGACGGATTTTAACGAAACTTGGTATAATTATTTTTCATACTCCTGAGCTGGTTATAGTATACTTTTCATCACGCTACAATCAGCAGAAAAAGAAAAAAAAAAGAAAATGAAAATGTGAAAGTTTGGTTGTTTGTTACTCAATCACGCCAGAACGGCTTAACGGATCTTAATGAAATTTAGATCAAAGATAGATTATAGTCTGGAATAGCACATAAGCTGCTTTTAATCCCGGGAACATGTTCCCTAGGGATCACGCGGGCGAAGCCGCTGGCAGAAGCTAGTTGTTAATATTAAGAAATATTTGAATGACGCAATACGACTCTACGTGATTGAAATGCGATTTACGTTATCATACCATAAACTTGATAGCACCATTAAAATATAAAATAGCTTGAATCGGAATAAAATACTTAATAGCATTTTTATTTTTCGAATTCCAATATTCATTCGTCTGGTTCTTGTGTCAAAGTTCAGTCATCTGTGAAGCTCATCCATCAAAGAGTAATGTTCCTGCGAATATTCTCGATTCTTTTTAAACCCTAAATATATGGGTGGGGTAAAAAATATACATATTAGGTAACAAAGGGCAACTAGCACCTGTTTTGAGATAAAGGTACTATCTTGATATTATGAAAAATCTTATCGATTTTTTTTATAACATATTTATATAGATAAATAAGTCTTTACTTGCCTTAAACATCGTATACAGTTGTTATAGTCAGGTATTAATCTAAGGTCTACATGTTTAGCTAATATACAGAATATGTATCAATTGCATACAAAATATTGATTAGTTAATTGTTGTTTAATGTCACAGATCAATGCAATAATATAATAGTTTTACCTCAACGTTATCCACAATGAAAAATGTCCAAAAATTTGATCTTTTCAAAATATAGGAGTTATGTATGAAAGTCATCATTGTTTGGGTGTATAAATAAGTGCAAATTCATCCTGTATCGCTTAAAATGTCTCTCGCCATTTTAATTGTTTCAGTGTGTAAGAAATTGGCAGGTGTGCAATTTTAATGGCCCAGCTCCTCTACAATAACGGCACGCCAAATGAAGGAGCCCTAGTCAAATTGTAATCGTTAATGAACTGGGATCTTATCTATGACAACATAAGAAAAATGGTCTAAAAAGCAAAAGGTAATAAATACGACGTTCGAGTATCGGGGAGCTTTTCCTTGTCCTGAGTTTTTAGTTAAATCAATGATCTTAAAACACAATTTACCTTTTTTTTTATTAAAAGCTGGGTAAGTGTGAGTCAGACTCGCGTGAAAAGGGTTCTGACCCAATTTTATTTTTTTAACATGTTATTTCCGATGGTACCATTGGTACCACTTGAAGCTACTGATTTAAAGCTTTATTTTTTAACATGTTATTTCCGATGGTACCATTGGTACCACTTGAAGCTACTGATTTAAATCTTTATTTTTTAACATGTTATTTCCGATGGTACCATTGGTACCACTTGAAGCTACTGATTTAAATCTTTATTTTTTAACATGTTATTTCCGATGTACCACTTGAAGCTACTGATTTAAAGCTTTATTTTTATGCTTATTGTTTTTATTTGTGATGGGTTTGCTCTTGACTCTAGTCTAGGTCAGAGATGGAGAATAAATTAATCATACGGTTTATTTTTGTTTCTGGAAGATTGAACTCTATGGTATGTAATATCTTTCAAAATACGAATGTCAAATCACGATAAGTAACCTCGCTGCGTTGTCCGGATCTGAAAGGCACTACAGAATTCTTAAAGGTTTTCCTGTAATCTTTAGGCATAGAACTATAATCTGATTTTTTTCAAAATTTTGGGCTTTCTACAATTTCTTGAAGCTCTCTATCATCGTTACTCCAATATAATTAATTCCATAATTGGCTGGTTGACATTTCCCGTGACCCAAGAACTGGCCTTTACTTTGGCCAGAGATTAAGAATTGCCATTAAACGTGGCAATGCTGCCAGTCTCTTGGATACAGCCCCAGCTGACAGGGTTGAGGACGAGTTTTTTGATGCTGTACTTTAGTCATTTGTTAGTTTAGTCATTATCTGCGATCATCTGCCTAGCCTTTTCCCAACTCTATTGGGGTCAGCTTCCAGTCAAACCGGATTCAGCTGAATACCATTATTTTACGTGGAGCGGCTGCCTACCAGACCTCCACAACTTATAACTGGGTAACACGGTACTCCTTGGCAAGACTGGTGTCTGATTTTTTGGCTTCTGACTATCCGTAACGACTGCCGAAGATCTCCAAATGACAGCCGGGACCAACAGCTTAACATGCTTTCCGAGGCACGGAGGAAACTCGGTATGATAGGATGGTCACCCATCCACAGACCAACCTCGGCAAGCGTTGCTTATCCTTAAAGATCGACCTGAGTGGCTGTTATTATTTAGCTACGAGCTCCTTGTTTAGTAATATTGTTAATTTATTGTAAGAAAGAATCCATAAATGACATAATACATTTCAGCCTAATAACTAGCACTTAAATCCTGTACTTTGTCGCCAATTCGTGAACGGCCTTTAAGCTTTTTTATGGCCCATTATATTAAGCCTGCCTATGAGATACGCCTCATTGGTCCTGAAGCCTCTATGGTTTGTGATCAAGTGAAAGATAACCGGAGACAGGATTCTGAGGGCAATGATCTTAGTCAGCCTTTGTAAGGACTGTTTAAGAGGGTAGTATTTTTAGATGGATACAAGGGCTTTGGTCTTAATAATTAGTGTCGTATATTGCGAGGGAGGCCAGACACTGTAGGTTTCGACGATTTTGGGAAGAGATAAAGTTACATTGATGAAAATATTTTTCAAGCAGGTACTGAATATTTTTAATCACTTTGGCAAAGGTTGTTCTTAGAAGTCTAGGAGACCTGCCTACGTGCTAGTGGCTTATCACGTTTTCAGTGGAACGCTTACTAAAAAAACAACATAAAAGTGCTCGAGGCTTTCCAGAAAATGTTGTACTGTCTTCAAGTGTAGGTTTCAAAAAGCCAGTGAAAGACCAGTAACTGAATCACCAACTGCTGGTTTATTCTGTAAACAACTGGCCGTCAAAACAAAGGTAGATTCGCTTTTTATTTTTATTTATTGTTTTTTATTAAGGTTGACCAACAAATATTTACACCAGTTGCGGGTGCAACAATTAATTATGGGTCAACACCACTAGCGCAGATAACAGTGGTAAAATCATTAATTTTTAAATTACAACAGTTTAATAAAAAAAAATACAAAGTGAACGAAATGTGGAAATTAAATTAAATAATAGTTGATATAAAATTTGATTAGATTATAAATTAGACTATAAATAAAATAAATTTTATTGACAATTTAAAAAGAAATTAAACAACAACAATAAAAAAATACTGAACTGTGGCAATGTAAAAAACTATACAAATATCCAATTCCATAACAACACAAGGAAACTTTAATATTAGAAACTAGAAACATATTCATATTAAAAACCTACTTAAAGCTAGAAACCAATTACGGACTCTGTAGGGCATAGCAAAAAGTATAAAACTAAAACAAAATAAAATTAATACAATAGTTAACAATTTACTAACATTAATTTTTGTTTTTATTTAAAGAGTAATTATTTGAGATAAAGTTATAGCATGACAAATTTTTGGTGAGATTAAAATATACTTAACATATTTTTAATAATATATTTTATCCATTTATGTATGAGTCTGAATTCTAAACAACTAACAATGTGTGGTGTCTGTGTGTTTTTTTTTTGTCATGTATGTATTCGTTTGTGTAGTATGCTTGCTTTTTAATAAATAATTGTTTAAGTTTATTCGTAAAAGTTGTATCGCTAGTTTCGTTTTTGTTGCATCTGGTAGTTTATTAAATATTTTTATTGACATTACGTACTGGACTATTTGAATCTGCCTTGATTGATCACTTTAAAATTTTACAGAACAGCACCACTGCACTTGGGCTGACTTGTGACTTATGAATTCAAATATTATTTTGTATCTCACATTCTCACGAGACTCAATAAATTAAAACAATATTCAACATTTTATCTTCTTTATTATTGAAGAGAAAACTTCTTTAGTGGCGCTGAGCACTTTTTTGGGATCGGTATAAAATGTTAAACTCACTTTTTAAATCTAACTATACAGGGAAATTGAAAAAATACCCGAAACCTCTTAGGCAGTGAAAGTACACATGATTATAAGCAACTTTTGTTTTGGTAAAACTCCGAAATCTCGAAAAAAATATCAGCTGTTTCATACAAAATGCAGTATTTAGCCAATGAAAATGTATGAAACAGCTGATATTTTTTTCGAGATTTCGCAGTTTTACCAAAACAAAAGTTGCTTATATTCATGTGTACTTTCACTGCCTAAGAGGTTTCGGGTATTTTTTGAATTTCCCTGTATACAAATAAATATACAAAAACAAGATACGCTTAGGCGTCGAAGAATTCCTCCGCATCGTCGTCATCCGGAAACGTTCCCAGAAGACTGGCAGCATTGCCACGTTGAATGGCAATGCTAATTCTTTGAGCAAAGAACGAGCCAGCCCTCTGGTCACGCAAAGTGTCGATTAGTCGACGAGATATTTCCTTAAAAAGGAGACGCGCACTCGGACCCCATGACCCAAGCGTTTCCACCCCTTGCGCCGCTTGAGGGCCTCAGCAGCCGCAGCGGCAGCGCCGGCACAGCCCACCGTACTTGGAACATGTGATGGCGCAAGGGTGTCTACACATGTTGCATTCCACACCAGAGGCCTTTTTAAATTATTACATTTATCTATACGCTGCTTCTCCCCACTTACACCACACCGCATCTTCAAAGATATTTCTCACGTGGTGCAAGTGGATTCTAATTGCATTTATTTGCGCACCCGCGGTGTCGAGTCGCGGCTTATTTGTATGTGTGTATGATGGTACGAGTATGTTTGTTTGTTCGTGTTAATGATCTTTTGTGTTGCACTTTGTATGACTGAGATTTTGAACAGCTTTGTGTTTTGTAAGAGAACAGGGAGGAAATAATTCTATGTGGTTATTAGTTCAAAATTCAAATTTATTCATTTCTGAACATAGGGTATGGTAAAAGATGTTATATAAAAATGTAAGTATAAAGTCCCAACAATGTTCCGCCAGAAGGTATACAAATTAAAATAGGTATTTGACAGCGTGATATATATGCTAGGAGGAGCTCGTGGCTACATAATAACAGCTCCACGCGACGATCTTCACGGTTAAGCAATGCTTGACAAGGTTGGTCTGTGGCTGGGTGACCATCTTAATATACCGTCTTTCCTCCGTACCTCGGAAAACACGTTAAGCCGTTGATCCCGGCTGTCATTTGTAGAACTTGGCAGTCGTTACGGGTTGTCAGAAGCCAGTAAATCTGACTCCAGCCTTGTCAAGAAGTATCGAGTTACTCGTTAATGGGTTGTGGAGCAGCCAACCGCTACTCTTAAAACACTGGTATTCAGCTGAATCCGGTTTTACTGGAAGCCGACCCCAATGTAGTTGGGAAAAGGCTTGGCAGATAATGAGTAGACAAGACAACGCTAGGAATATAAATATATCCTTGGACATTTTCACACAACGCCATATAGTCCCAAGCTAAGCAACCTAATGCTTGTGTTATGGTAACGAGATGGCTGATAAACTACTTACATACATTTTTTTTTGTAAATACATACATATTATAGATAGAAGAACACCCAGACTCTGAACAAATACTTGTAGGTCGTACAAATATTTCTTCCGTGCGGGAATCGAACCCGCGACATGTTGCGCAGCAGTCAATCGCTCAACCACTGCGCCAACCGTGTCAAATATGTAAATATGTACCTGAAAACCTTTATAATTTTAGCATGTAAGGTTTTACTTGTACCAAATATTTAACTTAGAAATCGGCCCTAAGTACTTCTTGAGAAGCAGACTATGAGTCAGTTAAAATAGTGATACATGTACTGAACGTCATTTACACGAGCCGCTGATGTGATAATAGGTATATAATGTTGACACTATGGCGCCACTACAAACCCAGGCTTCATATGCTTTATCTGAGACTGATGCTTTCACTAAGAATACCTGAAAAACGGAAAATCTTAAAGTGGAATCCTTTATTGCGTTTGAACCATTAACAAGTAAACGGGTTCGTTAGCATTTTTTTAGGGTTCCGTACTCAAAGGGTAACCAATGGAACCCTATGAGTAAGCCTCTGCTGTCAGTCCGTCCAACCGTCTGTCTGTCAGGGGGCTGTATATCAAGAACCGTAATAGTTAGACAGTTGAAATTTTCACAGATTTTGTATTTCTATTACCGATATAACAACAAATATTAAAAATTAAGGTGTATGGTACGGACACCTGGTGACCTCGGGCCACCGTAGGCGCGGGCCTGTGGACGGCGAGCTATGGGTGGCTCGCCGTCCGTCCGTCTAGTGACGACAGGCCGTGTCGACGGCGCGTTAGTGTTCCACGCGCGCCTTAAAGAGAGTCAGCAACACAGAGGGGCCCGAAAGGGCCGACGCCTGCCGGAGTCGCGGGATTATTCGCAAGAGACACCGTGGCTCCGGAACACAAAGGGCAATGAAGGAACATGGATGGGTTTTAGTCAGTAGAAGTCTGACACTCCCTCCCGCTACACCCAGAGCGGGAGGAGTCATTGGATGATTTCACATCCCTAAAATAAAAAAAAAGGTGTATGGTACGGAACGTTTGCGAGTCCAACTCGCTCCTGGCCGGTTTTCTACTAAAAATAGCCTTTCCATCATACTAAAAAAATGTTCAAAATTATGCGTTAAAGTGAATTTATAATCCATCTTCCTCTTCCTACTTAATTAATAATACAAGCTTCGAATGAATCCGCCTTTGTTAAAATTAAAGTAACTTCAATAAAACCCGTTAAAAGGGTTTAAAAAGAATAAATTATTCGAGCAAGTAAAGTATTAACCATAATTTCAGAAGAAACTTGTAAATGAATTAAAAATACAAACTGCAGTTAAAGCAACTAACTGTAATTTTTGAAGTGAAAACTTCTTTAACGGCGTTAAACACTTTTCTTGGGATGTGTATAAAATGTTAAACTCGCATCAGGACACTTGACCAGCAGTGCTATTCTGTAACAACATTTTCGTGTCTCGACAGCGGAATCCGAGGTGAGTTTCAAATTCGTATAAATGTAAGACCTTATGATGTGTGAAATAAAGTTCACTTTGTAAGCTTAGTCACTCAGGTGAAGTCGATATCGAAATGGTTATTTACAGAATAGACTAGCTGATCGAAAATTCGTCAGACGGAGGACTCGTCAGGACACGTGACCTAATCAAAAATTCATAGGACGGATGACTCAAAAATGCACAACTTTAATGTTCAAGTCTTTACTTCTGCCGGCACTCCCGGAGTGCAACCCGTTGTTTTTTTAGTATACATAATAAAATTACCAGCCAATATTATTTTCCCACTCTGAACCAGAATCACCGTAACTTTTACACCTCGATTACCGTAGTCTTTTAAAATAAAACCTAATAGCTTGCGAAGCATTCAGCTAGAAGTATATCCTGGCTATTACAGCATTAGCAGCTCATATTGCTATCTTCACTTTATAATTTTAGTTCCCTTTGCCAGTGTAAGTGCGGCATTATTTGTTAATCTTGTTGCTAATGTCAGGATGGAGTTTTAGCAAGTACTATTAAATGGTTGACTGAGAAACTAAGAATTTTAGATCAGTGTAGTGAGTTGAAGTGGGTTCAGCGTCTAAGACTGTGGGGGTTATTCAAGAGAGCGATTATGCGAATACAAATTGTACTTTCTAGGAAAAACCTATTCACTGTGGATTGCTGTTGATCTCGCTTTTGCAATGTGTGTTAAAAATACTATTGTATTTCAGTTTTTAACTAGTTATGAGTGCCACATAATCTATAGTTCTATATTTTATAATCCTACTAATATAATAAATGTGAAAGTTTTTGAGGATGGATGTTTGTTACTCTTTCACGTCAGAATGCCTGACAGGATCATCATGAAATTTGGCACTGAGGTAGATTCAAAATTCAAGTCATTTATTCATATAAGGCTGAGTGACAGCACATTTTGAACGTCAAGTTTTACAAAACACAGACACAGACAGTCCCCCAAAACGCCCGCCCGTCACCACTTCCTATTGTTTTAACTGTGGAGAAGAAGTGGCCAACAAACTCCCCAGCAACACATTATAGTTTGGAATAACACATAGGCTATACATATCTGGGGATTATGTTCCCTAGGGATCACACGGACGAAGCAGTTGATAGAAGCTAGTATTATAAATGCGAATTGCGAAAGTTAGGATGGATGTTTGTTACTTAATCACGTCAGAACAGCTAAACAGATCTTGATGAAATTTGCCACGGAGGTAGATTACAGTCTGAAATAACACATAATACTTTTTATTTTCGGATTATGTTTTCTTGGTGCAATTTTCGACATTCACACGGACAGAGCCGCGAGCGGCAGATACTAGTCTTTTATGGATAAAACACACCTCACACCTGCTTTGGTGATGTTTATGGGTGACTATCATGTAATTTTTGACCTTCAAAATGTGCTGATTATCAGCTCAGTTTGAAAAAATTACTTTTAATTTTAAAATTATGGCTCTTATAGGTTTCCTAATTGAAAGTTTTTCAAATTGCCCACGACTCAGGAATGGCTTTGTAGGTGCCAAAAATCGGTGACCATTTTCAATCAAGTGGGTCGATGCACCGACCTGTTTGCCAACTTATACAATGAAAATAAAGAAGTTTCTTGAATCAACAGCAGTAATTTCTGTGTCCGAAAAAGAATTGTGACAAACACGCAAATGCATTTCAATTAAAGTATTTCAGTAATGACCTTGTAATAAGAACACACTCACCAAGCGTAATAAAAGTCCTAATAATATTAAGCTGAAGAGATTGTTTTGTTTGGTTGAACGCGCTATAATCTCAGGAACTATTAATTCACATTGAAGAATTATTTTAGTGTTGGATAGTCCTTTTATCCAGTCCTGCAGTTTTTCCTTTTATACGTATAAAATCAAGGTACGACCAATAGTAGCGGATCATTTAAAGAGTGTCCGTGGAGTTTCTTGCACGTTCTTCTCCATAGAGATCTACGATTTGGAACGTGCAAATAGCTTCATCTTTTTGGACCGACCGACCTTCTTCTTCCTTCTTCCTTTATGCAAAAACTCTTGGCCCAAATCTCACCTGATGGAAAGTGATGATTAGGCCGAAGATGGAAGCGGGTTTGACCTTGACAACTCAAAAGTGCCTTTAAATGGTTTTATCGAAAAAAATGTTTGAGTCTTTGTGTCATTCATGGAAAATGTGACGCAGACGATGTTGTTTGGGTCAGCTTATGATCTGATCATCGGCATATTAGCCGAAAGACGTCCACTGGTGGACAAAGATTTCCCCCAAGTGTCGCCACAACTATCGGTCCAGTACGTCTCGCATCCATCGGCTACCCGCGGGTCAGTTAGTGCATAATTATTATTCACTTTCAAAAATTAAATAAACTTACTCTTTTAGAATGACGCAATATCTATAAAAAAGCTGGTTGAAGCTAGTTCTCAATGTTATATTGAGAACTAGCTTGGTCAGAGATGACAGAGACAAAGTCTACGATGGAGCTTACCCAGAAGGAGCCTGCAGTGTGATTCTGTAAACATGTCGAAGTGAACACTTAGGCGAAGTGAACGACAAGTGAGCTGTCAAAACATACAAACAAGATAGCATGACAGCTCACTTGTCGTTCACTCCACCTAAGTGATCACGGTGACATGTCGACAGAATCGACCGGCTGTTCACTATCACTTTGAAGAGATAGATGATAGCTTTTTCTCGCGACTTAGTACTCGCATATTCTGTTTTTCTCGTTCCCGTGGGAATTTTGGGAAATGCTGTGTTAGTGCTTCGTGTCACGCCCCAAGGAACCTATACGCCAAGTTTTAGTTTTCTTCGACTAGTAGTTTTCGCTGTGTTCTCTACCAGTAACTCACTCAGTAAACTCTATAATTATTAGGATTAATATGAAAGTACAGATACAAAATTTTATTTATAAACTTGACAGCACATGAAAACCAATCTGAAAAAGTAAGCACGTGTAACATTTCAGCACACAAAAACGTCGACATGAATCAAAAATATCTGCTCATCATCAAAATGGCTACGTTAAAATCAGCTCTTCAAAGAGTCGCTGAGTCTCGTTTAAAACGATTTACTAATAAAAACGGAATTCATTAGAGACTCGCGAAAAAAGACGTAAATGACAAATGCAAAAAAGATGGTCGAGATATGGCGGGGCAAAAAAGACTGACACTTGTCATATCACACATGCGAGACTACGACGGTACTAGTCGCCATTAAGTCCCTAGTGATGGGCTGAGTGTGTGTGTGTAAAGGTAAAATTATTAGTTTATTCATTTATGTATTTACAATGTTAGACAGAGAAAACAACACCAAGGCACTGCTTATCAGTAAAAATATAATTAAATAGACAAATAATTTACCTGATTTTTTTAAGCTTACGTTTTTCTCGTGGCTTCGCTTCCATGGTCTATCCCACAGAAGCTGACTCTTTATTTTATTTTCAATTAATGTTATATTTTAATTTTGTTAATTTTAATTTAATTAATATTATTTTGGACCACCATATATTGCAACTAACTAAGTCTTAAAATAATTAATTAAAAATAATATGGATAGAACATGGTATGAATTTAACAAATTTTAATTTAATTTTTTACTTGGTTGTATGTTTTTTGTAATCGAAAATTATCTCATAAAACTAGATAAATATCCTGTGAAGATAAAAAATATTATTTTGACTTTACTTAACTAGTTAACAATTGCTAGTCTATTCTGTTCCAGTCATGTCATATTTTTTTACTTTTATTTCGATTGAATCACATCATTGATTGAATCACACAAAAAGAAATACACTTCTGATGTCACACCACACGCCATAACTAGTCGCTGTCATGACTCTAGAGATGGGAAGAGTGTGTGTTCAAAAGTAAACTGCATGGATTAAGTTTGAATTAAATACACTTGTGATGTCACACGGCTCGCCGTAACTAGTCGCTATCATGACCCTAGAGATGGGCCGAGTGTGTTCAAAAGTAAACTACATGTATTAAGTTTAAGTTAAATACACTTCTGAAGTCACACCGCTTGCCATAACTAGTCGCTGTTATGACTCTAGAGATGGGAAGAATGCGTGTTCAAAAGTAAACTACATGGATTAAGTTTGAATTAAATACACTTGTGATGTTACACCGCTCGCCGTAACTAGTCGCTGTCATGGCTCTAGAGATGGCTTTCTGTGTCTTCCAAAGTAAACTACATGACATGTATTAAGTTTGAATTAAATATACTTATAATGTTACACGGCTCAACGTAACTAGTCACTATCATGACTCTATAGATGGACAGAGTGTGTTTAAAAGTAAACTATAATGTATTAAGTTTAAACTAAAAATACTGTAATTGTCTTAAAACACGTGCATGGCTGGAACAAGTTTCTATCAAATATATTATAATAAAAAAGTTTTAATATAATATATTTGGTTGCTATCCAGTGCCTAGTGATGAGCTGAGTATGTGTGCGAAGGCAAAATATATTAACTTGCCATTAAAAAGACTGAAACTTGTCTTAAGTGTCTTTGCTAAAAGTGGCCACTTTTAACAAAAATTGCCGTTTTGGCTATTTAGCCATGAGTTATGTATTAAAAATAGCTGTCAAAAAATAATAGATACATTTCTTCAGTTTACTACAGAGCGGTTTTTTATCTACGTGTCTTAAATTTACCACAATGAATAAAAAACGATTTTCGGCGCTAGTGGACGGAATACACACTCTTAACACACTTGTGTGGCTAAAAAGTGTGAGCGTGAGTAAAATTACCTGCTAAAGGAAAATAATTCGAATCATAATGTCATTAGGTTGCAACTTTAATGGAATTTAAGTAAAATAAGTTGGTGGTTTTACTTGTGTGTAAGTTGAAAAATCAACAGAGTAAACTCATGCCCCCAGTAGACTGAGCGGCTGCGTTCAATGTAAAGTTTTTACAAAAAGCTGGCCAAGTGCGATTTGGAATCGCCTGCGAAGGGTTCCCAACCAATTAAATTTTTGAAACATGTTCTTTTAACACTATTGACTTCTTATAGGTTTTCCTGTAATCTTTAGGTAAAACACTTTTTTTTTTTCAAATCGGTGATAAGGGATAAGGAACGGTAATGTTTTTGTCGAATTTCTTGAATAGTTTCAAAACTTTTAATTTTATGAGTATGAATTACTAGTTTGATCTCCAAAAGTGAGCCCCATTTTCAAAATGTATTTATTTATTTAACACGTACCTACGTATTTGGGTCATAGGAGTCCAAATGTGTACCAAATTTTATTAGAATCTGGCTATGACAGACTGACAGACAGACACCCGAGCAAAGACTACTACCTATATATACGCACCCGAGTGATCCTAAAAGGTTTCCTTCCGTCCCTTATGAATGTTCAGAACCCTAAAAACAGAACAGTGAGGTGCATAATTTTTGCTTCTCGTATCTCGCTAATTTTGTTCAAGGTTTTTCACCGCAAATATCTACTACAACGCAGTAGCATTCGTGACTCCCAACACAAAAATAATTATTTTAAACTAACCGTCATCCAAAATTAAAAACAGATCACTCGATCAACACTCAAACCAAACCATGCGGTATTGATTTTTTATCACCATCACTAATCACCGAACTACTAAAAATTTGAAATGGGGGCAAAAAAGTGCCCCACACTTCATTCACACATGTCCCTGGTGTCGCCTCCCTAGCGTAATGCTGACAAATCGCCGGTGGTTTGCGCCGGGCGCGATGATTCATGTTTATTGGCGGGTTGCCAGACACTCCCCACCAACCGATGTTTGGTCAAACATTTGACGTGGCAGAAATGTTTTATGTCCAACTATTTGTTTGTCGTATTTCGGCGACTTACGGAGTGGAGTTTGAGATTGTCGATGGTTTTGATGGGAGTCAGGGTGAGATTCAGAGCCAATTTTTTCTTAGTTGACACTTCGCGTGACCCAAGGGCTGGCTTTTACCTCGGCCAAAGGATAAGCATTGCCATACAACGTAGCAATGCTGCCAGACTTTTGGGCTCATTACCAGTGGTTAGCGATGCGGACGAATTTTTCGACGATATAATTTAGTTTTATTTAGTTTATATACATAATTTAGTGTATATACATGTTGTCCTTATAATATTATAAATAAATAAAGTTGTTCCATACTAATTCTTCTTAATAGCTTTTTTGGGGATAACATATTTTTGCCGAAATGTCGAAGGTATAGTCAACCGTTCGTCGGTGACCTTGAACGGATTTTAAGTATTTTCGAATCTATACTAATACTAGCTGACCGGGCAAATGTTGTTTTGCCACTAAAAAAAGCTTACGACCGATTGTCAGACCTACTAAATAGACACAAAAAAATCATAAAAATCAGTCAAGCCGATTTGGAGGAGTTCGATAAATAAAAACTGTGACACGAGATGCTATATAATTAATAGATAAGAATGTAATAAAGCTGAAGAGTTAGTTTGTTTGAAGGCGCTAATCTCTGAAACTACTAGTCGGATTTGGAAATTTATTGTTGTATATGATAGCCACATTCATGAGGAAGGCTATAGGCTATATGGGAACGGGACAAGCGCGAGCGCGTACGAAGTCGCTGGCAAAAGCTAGTTTTAAATAAATATGTTAAAGCAAGGCCAGCTTATACTGGTTCTTATTGACGTTGGTCCCATTGGGCCATGACTAAATGAAATATAGCGTAAGCTTGCTCTTTGATTTGTCGGAATGCGATAAGGCCGCCAATTGTATGTTTTTTTTAGTTTAAGGTTTCCTTATGCATTTTTAATTTGGTGTACAATAAAGTATATAATAAATCATCAAAATTGCATTGATTATGACAGATGCTGTATCTTCTCACCCCGTATAATTTTTGTATCCTACTAACTCCTTAAAATCCTTTCTTCAATGCTTTCTTAGGTAGATTTACAAAAATAATACCAAAGTTAGTTGAAATAAGCAAAAGTGCTCATAAAATAAAAACTACTGATCCAAACTTAATTTAATTTTTACGGGACCAAATGGCAAGTAGGTATGCCACATCGAATTAAAAAATAATCACACAAATTGGATCAGAAACCTAGGAGTTATCGGTGCACATACAAAAAATATATTAGCCGCCGAATAGAGAACCTCCTCCTTTTTTGGAAGTAACGCCTACAAATATTAAAAAAAAAAAAAAGTCTGTTAAAAATAGCCAAATTTATCATATTGACTGTAATAGGACCGAAATATCAATCAAGGTATTGATGCGATACATCTACGTCACACCTACGGTTCGCTCCTAATGTGATAGATGGCACTGCCTGTCTCATTTTTAGGGCATAACGCTAGATTAACCTAAGGCAGGGATGGCGAACCTTTAGCACGCGTGCCAGTGGTGGCAAGCAGTACAATTATTTGGGCACGCCTATACAAGATTACCTAGCATCTTGATCGAAGAAAAAGTCAAGTTTGATTTCTGTTGTTACTAATACAACAAAAATCTATACTAATAATATAATGCTGAAGAGTTTGTTTGTTTGTTTGCTTGAACGCGCTAATCTCAGGTACTACTGGTCCGTTTTGAATTCTTTCCGTGTTAGATAGCCCATTTATCAAGGAAGACTATTGATAAAAAACACTTAGCGTAAATAGGAGCGGAGCATTAATGGAAAATGTGACGTAGACGAACTTTCGCGGGTCAGCTAGTCTTCAAATAAAATAGCTTTATGAATTTCCAGTTACAAAAAAAGAATTCAGCATTGCATGTTATTGTTTTGTCCATTAAATCACCAAGTCAATCCAGGTAAAAAAAAATATTTTTTTTTGGCGGCACGACATGGCTACATTATTATATTTTTAATTAAAATGGCACGACCTCCAAAAAAGGTTTGCCATACCTGACTTAAGGTAACCTTTCGTGTATATTCGTGTTACAAAAGCTAATCTGTCATGGTGATCGGAAGAAAATATGACGATTTTTTTTTATAAATAATATGTTATTTTTTTAATAAACAGCAACTTCTTATTTAGAGTACTAAATACATGGTATATTTACTGCTGTAGATAAGAAACGTTTAACCTTTTCTTAATAAATTATAATTTGAAATGCTTCCCTACTGAAACACTATTCGATTAAAATAACACTTTATCAATAGCCTTTTCCCAAACATATTGAGTTCAATATCGACTCCCAGTTACTGGATACACCCAGTAACTGGGTAACATGGTGCTTGGCAAGATAGGTCTCAGATATTGTGGCTTACGATCCGTAACGACTGCCAAAGACAAAAAAAATACAAATGACAGTCGGGATCAACGGCTTAGCGTGCTGCACGGAATGTTCACCCATCTATAGACCAACCTCGTCAAGCATTGCTTAACCTTGACGATCAACCCATGTGGCTGCTATTATTTCTCCACGAGCTCCTCAATCATGATTACAAACCAGGACAAAAAAAAACACACACGAAAATCTTCACCATAGCTCAAAACTTTTCCAGAACAGGCGAAGCTAGTATAATTTATAATTTACTCTTAAAGGTCAAAGTTGAAGACAATGGGCTATTAGGGAGATTTTTTGGCTCAAACTTAGCAGAGTTATGGATCAAGTTCCTTCACGAAGCTTCCTTGCTTTACCGTGAACCGTATTTCAAAGGGGCGAGAGACAGACCGATATAAAAATAGTTTTCTATAAATACACCGAGTTTTATTAAGGATTTCGGCTTCAAGTTCGTTCTTCGTTCGTGTTTTTGTAAGGGACTGTTTGTGTTTATTGTAGTCGGTAAAATTGTTTCTGGTTGTATTTGTATGGAAACGTTAGAATATAGTTTTGCACTATTTTGTGTGTTGTTGCTAACGGTTTTGTAAGGATTTCGTTGATAATTAGAAATAGTGTCATTCCCTCTTTAAATATGCCCTTTGTAACTATTTATGCTTAATACAATCGTTATTATGCTATTGACAATTATACTTAATAATTACTTCTTATATTATTTTATTTATTTAAAATTAAATGATTGAAATTTTGAGAAATCATTCCGACGTTTTAACAACGAATTTCATAGATTGGAAAGATAAATAGGTGTTTGAAATTAGAATGCTTATTAGGTACATTTTTTTATTATTAAGATTGACATTGATACCATTTAAACCAACATGACCACACGTTATCGTAAACATTCCATATTTGAATCATCAGTCCGTCCAACAATCGAGACTGACCCCGCAAATGAAAATCCGTCGTTTATTCCCTTGATATCGCCTCATTTCGATGTCAAAACGATCACGATTTGTCGCTCGCCGCCGTCAAAATGACACGATCAATGTGCTTCACAATATGAAAATAAGCAGGGCCAGAGAGAGCATAGAGCGAGGAATTGTAGACCGGGCTGCGAGACTCTCGAATCGAAGTATGATAGGTTCGTCGAATCGAAGCTCTAAAGTCCTATTCCAATTAAGTTTGAAAGGCCTCCACTGGTTTCAGTTGTCATGAAAAAAAATCATTAAATAACAATCTTTAACTGTTTATGTGACGGTTCAAGATGGGGTCCAGATAGCCAACCACCTGCCAGAGTTGCGAAATTTGATCGAAAGAGTCACCGTGACTCAGAAGCACAAAGAGAACAGCAGGCAATGGCAGGGACGTATTTCGTGGAACACCAATGGGCTTTGGTCAGAATCTAACACTTCTTTCCAATTTGATTAAAGTGGTAGGTGTCAGGTGTCAGGGCTGTGGAACTTGTTCGATAGAGTCACCGCTGTCCTGGAATACAAAGAGCAGTAGGAGGAACACGGATGGGTTTTAGTCAGTAAGAGTCTGACCCTCCCTTCCACTTCGCCCAAAGTGGGAGAAGTCATTTAAGGATTTCCCATCCTTAAAAAAAAACACATCATGTGTCATCTGCGGGCCTATTCTACTAATTATTAAACAACTTTCGCATTGGCTTGTTAGTTGCAAACTGTCAAAAAAGCCCTAATTTTCATACATTTTTGACAGCTTGCGATTGAGATGCGAATGTGAAAATTAGTAGAATATTGGCACACTGAAGTTTTATTATCATAAAAAAGATGTATATTGTAAGTTGGCATATAAAGGACTAGCTGACCCGCGCAACTTCGTCTGCGTCACATTTTCCATTACTGCTCCGCTCCTATTTGTCTTAGCGTGATGATATATATCCTATAACCTTCCTCGATAAATGGGCTATCTAACACTGAAAGAATTTTTCAAATCGGACCAGTAGCTCCTGAGATTAGCGCAATCAACCAAACAAACAAACAAACTCTTCTGCTTTATAATATTAGTATAGATTGTTTTGTAGGGAAATTATTAACACTGCCGCCGAGGGGACTCCTTACTCTCTGTGACCAGGACTGTCAGCTTGTGAGGCGGTGCGTCTGATGCTGTGAGACATGGCGGGAGTATGTCAAGTGGTTGCAAGAGATCATGAGATATAACTTATGGTCTATAACGTCATGATTGAGTTCAGAACAAATTGAACAAGAGAGGCTTTGTTCAATTTGCCTTAATTTGTCGGACAGATTTTATTAAAAAATTATCACTTAATATTAAGTACCTACATTTTGAATCCAATCCGTGGTTTATGCGTGTTGCTCCAAGTTGCACAAACTAACTGACAATATTTAATGTATGTACATTACATTACAGCAACACGGCAACTCTACGATTTTTTTTTTACTTGGTAAACCCATACCAAGTAAAACTCTTTCTAAGAAAGACGCTTGGAAGCGCTTAGTGTGAGTTGGTTATTATATGTAGGTATAGATTTTGATTTGATTTTAAGAGATTACGTTAGCAATATTCTTCTAAAAGTAAGCATTGTAACATAAAATTAAAAAGTTATTTATAGGTACACTGTGAGTTTAGAGTCTATGTGGCAGGTTATTAAATTATAATCTGCACAAAACTTTTTTCATGTTCGACAACAAATTAATTTTGTCCTTCATAATTAAATTAAATTATCAACATGTTTTTCCTCGTTTTACCGCATTTAATAATATGGAACAGAGAGCAGAATTTTTAATTAAATTCTATATTGGATTCCTGGTGAGTGTAGTTGTAGGTATTTTATTTTTCTCCTTTCAAACATATCGAGTAACATTTTAATCTGGATTCATTCTTTGACGGCAGACAGAAAAATGTGCTAGAATTTTATTTGCTGAAATATTTGATGGGCTTGTGATATGTACACAGACGTAATAAATTAATATGACATCTGAAATTCTAACTAGCTTTCCCCCGCGGCTTCGCTACCGTCAACTGCCGGTCGATTCTGTTGACATCTCAGCGTGATCATTTAGGTGGAGTGAACAACAAGTGAGCTGTCATTCTTATATGTAATATCTTGTTTATATGGTTTGACAGCTCGCTCGTCGTTCACTTCGCCTAAGTGTTCACTTCGACATGTTCACAGAATCGCACTGCAGGCTACCCTACCTACCCATTTTTTTTTTGCTTTAATCTTTCCCTGTATTCTGGCGAATTAAACGAAAAATAATTATTCAACTCAGTCCAGCCGTTGTCGGGTCTTAGCGAGACTAACGAACAGCAATTCATTTATATTATATGAAAATGTGTCGTATTAAATTCTAGGTGACCCGTACAACATCGTCTGCGACACATTTATAAAGGACATGGTAAAAAGTGGCCTATGAATCAACACATGCGAAAACTTTACTATTATTCCTAGTTTTTTTTTTTAATTACATTTTACTGATTAGAATAGAACGGACACTTTTGAATTACGAAACCATTTTAAAAAGTAACTCACTTAGGTTTTATAACCCGACGCCATTATTTTAAAATGAAACAAAGCACTCTCAGCGCTGTAAGATTTTTAGTTACCTACAAAAGGAGTAAAGCGATTAAAGCGCTGTATGACACGAACACTATTGACACTGACAGTCGATGAAATGACAGTTGACACTTTGATGTACCTAATGTATTTGGCACCTGATACCAGGGAATCGGCCGTCGACCTAACTTACCACGCTTTCTTATGTTAGAAGAACATAGTAACACTACTCTATACATTTTTTGGTGAGATAAAAAGTCTGGCAGCTCTGGGAACTTAGTCCATTTGGTATGTTTCTATTGTTTGGTATGTTTTATAACCTCAAAATCCGAAATCATTCTAGATATTTTACAATTCTGGAAAGTGTCCGTGTTTTTAATTTAGTTTTAGTCGAACATATGCATTATTTAAAACACAGATAGTAAATTCACGTCTCTGTTGGTTCTTAGGCGAACGATGTATGGGCGATGAACAATGTCCTTTCATAACTTCGTTCCCATTGGTCGTCGCGTTATGTTATATATACAGCCTTTCTCGGTAAATGGGCTATCCAACACCAAAAGAGGTATTCAATTCGAACCAGTAGTTCCTGAGATTAGCGCGTTCAACCAAACATACAAACAAACCCGCATAATCGAAGTAATTAAAGGAATCCGTCAGCTCTCACAAATTAAAAGAACAATAAAATTGTAAGACACAACTTGGCTCCAATAGGGCTTTTCGTATACTTAATTATTTTTTTTAAACGACTCTTTTGTGCTGAGTTATCTAATCTTTGAAACTATTAAATAAATATGAACTATTTATCTTCAATAATTGAAAATAAACCATAACTTTTTAATTAATTTCTACCCTCAAAGTATATTTAAAATAACCCTCAATCCTCAAACAATTTTCTTTGAGAACATTTGAAAATTATGCGATAATGACAGATTTCGTTCAGAAAATGATATTCGAAATTTAGTTTTGTAAATCTCAGGTTTGCAGATGGTGAGAAGACACAGCGTCTAGCTTCGCTTGGACGACATCTTCGACACTTTTGATTGGTTCCCTCAATTAGAGTGGATTCCTGAAGGTCTTCGTAAACTGGTCTTTTAAATATTCTAATAAAATCACTAGGAGATAACTTTCCCGGAGTTTTAAGCCTTTGAGAATGAGAAAGTTGAAAGGGTAGCATGGGAACCCTTTAAAGTTGTGACGTAATTGATCGCAGCCATTTCAATTTGGGATATCGTATACAACCTGTAACAGAATAAACGCAATACCTCTTAAGAGCTCATTGAACTCATCATTATGAACAACTTTTACTATGGGTCCAACCCCGAAATCACGAAAACAAAAATCTGTTGTTCAGTACATTTTGTCGAGTTATGCGTACAAAAATGTATGGGGTATTTGATTTTTTTTCGCGATTTCAGAGTTGGTCCCATAGTAAAAGTTGCTCATAATGATGAGTTCAATGACCCCTTAAGAGGTATTGCGTTTATTATGTTACACGTTGTATATCATACTGATTGATTCCTTCGCATTGAACTTTGCTTTCCTGGTTGATGCAAAATTTAATATCTGTTTAAAAGGTTCATAAATTAAGATGATTTAAATTTGCTGTAAGTTATTCTTAGGAAAGATCTTTTGTATTTAAAAATACTGCTTTATTTGTTTCGCTCAATGCTGTTTCTTGAAAGAGTTATGCTGACAAAAAATTTAGTTTTTCTATATAAATTGAATAGATGTTGAAGTAATTCTAGAAACGAAAACGTTTTGGATTTTCGTAAATCTGTAAGAAAGATTTCAAAATAAAAAACCGCAGTATTAACGATTTCATAAAACCAAAAATCAACTAACCACACGTTTGTATTTGTATGTTCATTTACTTAGATGAATGACCATCTTAGTAAATGGTCAATACAATTTGTAGTTTACCAAGTTATTTTGTTAAGTTATTAATGCATCTTTATCTGTTTTGCTAAATGATTTGTATTTTCTTAAGTCTGTCAGAAAGACTTCAAAATACATACCGATTTCATAACATTAAAAAATCAACACACCACACGATGTTGCAAAAGACACGCAAGCTTTTTCAACAACTACTGAAAGACCGCAAAATAAACTTTAAACAGACAGTCACTTACAAAAATATTATTTAAACAGACCACGATTCTAGATCAAAGCATGTTTTACTGTTTGACTACATACGAGTTTACAACCATATGACCGACCTCCGATTTATAGCATTATCCTGTTTATGCTTCAATAAGTTTGCTGCTTGGCTGAACAGACTTGAATCTTTGCCCGTTTTCGGTGCACTGTATGACGAAGCAAGCGACTGAACTCACTCAGTTTGGTCCTGGCCGCGCGCGGGTTGGACGTGCGTCCCGTTTCCAAGTTGTGTGACGAAAATAGTAACGTCTATGTGACGTTTATATTTATTTGTATTCGAAGTGAAAGTGACTAATACTTTGTTCAGTGTTCTTATCAACTTTAAATGAAGTGAAATTGTACAGTTGAAAAAAATTTTCAAGATTCTTTTTTGTTTTATTTGGAGAGGATTTTCTGAACGAAAAGTGAGTATTGTCTTGTTACCCTAGTTACTGATATCCGTTGGGTTTAACATAATAATGTTAATATTTCGTTTTTTTTGCAAAATATAAATTCAGTTGTACCGTTGTTGAAAAAAATAATCAACGATTATATTTCAGAATCTTGACTCGGATTGACAAAAATATAAATAATTTAGTTTCTACAATAAAATATTTTTACTGATGATATTTCTCACTTAAAAGATACTCTCCATTACATACCAAAAATTGCGGAAATTACGAATTTTTACCCTTTAACGCCTCAACAAAAAAAAAACTGCATGCATAATTTGACTCATCAAAGGAGAATTTTCCAATAAGCATCCCGGGGTATACAAAATTTATAGGATGCAAATGTAAATGAAAATATTCATGAAAATTCACTGATCAAAGGGATGTACTACTAAGGGTTCATAGATAGAAAGGGGCTGCAAAGTTCGGACAGAACTGTCATCGGACGACTCAACAGAAATTGATTTGACATATTAATACGAGGGGACATGTCATTGTGCTATATTTGAAATGTAATGTGTTTATTGGTGTTTAGGTCATTTGAAATTTGTTGAACGTTCAGAGTGCCAATATACTGATGTTTGAAATATGTCTTTTTTTTTTGGAAATTTAGGCTTTCTCAACAGTTTTCTACTGAGATGTGCATGCGAATGTTGTTTAAAAATAAGTAGAATTGACTCTCTGATTTTTTGACAAACGCACATTGGTTTAGATTGTTTGCTCGGAAAACGATATTTTTTATTTTAAATAATCGTAGCGTAGTAGCTCTGGTGAAAATCTGCGTTCTTCTATTGCCAGAAAGAATAAAATAAAAAAATAGTCAGACTGTGTAATTTTCAAAAGAAAATATGTTTACCCTTGTCGTCAAGAACGTAAGACTATTGAGATAAATTATAAACATATTTCTTAATGAACACAATAAGAAACCTACATAAATACTCACAGGTACAATTTGATATTTACATGAAAATAGATAACTTTAATTAAATGATTGTACCGAGTAAACATAATAGTTCATAATGAATAAATTAATTATTATTTAGCAGGTTAAGACTTCAAAATTTGTTAAAATGAAATTACTTACATCAAGATAAATTATTATAATATCTAAAATTAAATGATTCTACGAAAGCAGAATACATTATAATGTGTGTCTTATCATAAAGATAATATTTCTCATAAAATATAAGATAGTTAGAGAAGAATTTGTAAGATATTCTGATCACCAAGACTTAGGCAAATAAATAATCACAAATAAACGCAACGCAGTCATGACAACAGTGTGATGAATTATAGTAGTAGTAACAATTATTATTGACACAAATTATACATACATTTGTATCCCTAGCTCCTGCGCTGGTGTACACTCTATTACAGGAGCTCGTGTCTTCCCCTAACAAAGTTATTTGTCATTTATGACATCCAAAGATTACAAAGAGACAAAAGTATTTAAAAAAAAACTAACATGCACAATTTACATATTTGGTCGATAAGCAAATTGGCAATTATATTGCCCGCTCACACTAACACCAAGCACATATATTATTATGTGCTTGGTGTTAGCTGTGGTGTGTATGGATGTGAATGTGTAAGGAGTAAGGGAAGGGTAGGGGAGGGGTGAAAAGAAATACTTCAAATCAATCAAAATAGACATTTAAAACAACATAACTCTTTCCAATATAACTAAAAATAATGTCAGTAATCACAAAGAAAACTAAAGCGAATACTCGCTTAATCGTTATAATCTATCAAAAGCTTCTGATGTGGATAATCGTATCGACAGAAATCTAGTTTCATTCAGCAAATCGATTTTTGCTGTTGACGCGAGTGACCCTCCACAACAATTGGATTTTTATTATTAGAACAAATTGTATGGAACAGATTTCTATCAGAATATAATCGGATGTTATAAATTTATGTTTGGGTATTTCTGTTAGAAAATAATGTTAATTACAAATAAATCGTACGGTAGAACGATTTTAATTTTGTATTTCAATATTAATGACCTTTTTTTACGTAATAGGAATAAACAAACCTACTTTTATTACACGATATATAATATTGTTCTTTGGTTTGATTAGAGACATGGGTCCAATTTCTTTGAAAACAGACAGATGGGTGTCTAAAATATTAATATAATCCTCAAAAAAATAATTAATGTTAATTTCTGCTCTAAATATCAACAGTCGAAGGTACTGCAATTATATTGCTAAAATACCACCAAATATTTGACTAAATTAATTTATTACATTCTAGTCAAATACTTCATAGGCAGGGTTCAAATTTAATGTCTGCCATAATGTGCAAAACTACCAATTACTAATAATTTAGTTGTATGTGCACCAACAAACATTGCAATAATTACATCTATGTTTTCATTTACTTGAACAGTAATGTTCAAATGGACTCCTGCAACCACTATACCAGGTGCTACACCTAATGATGTAACATCTGAGTTTTCTATTTTATTAACTACGTCATTGCTTTATCTCTGTCCTTTAAATTCATGACTAAACCTTACTGCTCCACTAATATAATTTACAAATGCATAATTTAATCACATCAAAATTTAAGCCGGAGATATGCAAATTCTTCACATACATTCTCCAACAAATTAAATGAATATAGATTCATACAGAATTTAATTACCGTTGCAAAGTCCATTTGGACTTGAAAGTTGGGGTTCTAGATTCAGGTTCATTTTGCACATAATAATATGCACCGAATAGATTATAAGAACAGAAGGTCTAATCCAGACAATGAAGAAAAGCAGGCGTTTGCACATATAAAACCAAGTCCAATTTGCAAGTAAAATTTTAACCGCAATTCTTCTTTTTAACTTCTGTTTGGACTATCATCAATAATATAATAGCTATACTTGAGGATAATGTGTAACTGAATTGATTTTAATGAACTGAGGACTGAGATAAGTGGTAATTATTTTCAACGTGTTCCGTATCACTGCTAACATTTGCAACAGGATTGACATAGGGTTTTTGGTAGTTCAAGTTTTTCCGATATTCCGGAGGGTTTACGCGTCTCGGCATTTCATACAAATTTTCAAGTCCTTATTCTTCGATGTTTATGAACCAATTTAAATGAAACTTGGTATGCATACGCTTCAGAGCCAGGCCTAAATAGTTAGTAGAGAACATTTTCGAAAAAGAGTTTAGAGGAAGAGTGAGGACAATTTTAGGTTTTCTATAGAAAGTGAAAAATCACTCTATCTTTCCCCCTGTAATCTTTTTCGAAAATATCTACTAACTATTTAGACCAGGCTTTGAAGCGTATCCATACCAAGTTTCATTAAAATCGGTTCATAAACATCGAAGAATATGGACTTGAAAATTTGTATGAAATGCCGACACGCGTAAACCCTTTTAAATTTCATTGTGCGTACAGCGAAGGAGTGGAATTCTGATAGCTACAACCTGGGAGTCTTTAAGTCAAGTCTATTATACACCATACCACATAAATACTCTTGAAGGTCTAAAGTCTCGGTATAAGACCGCATCATCGCTTAACATCAGGTGAGATAATGGTCAAACATATGCCTATAAATAGGGGTCTTTTCGTAATTGTTAATTGTATGCCACTTTATCTTCGCGTCTTCTCGTACTTATAACCCATCAGACTATCGAAAACAATTGGCTGTTGCAATTGCGCTTTAACTGACTTTAGGTGTAGCGTGCCTATATTATGTTCCTGCTTCTATACCATTTTATTTAAAGACGTCGCAACAAGTCTTCTTTTTCCATTTCTTTTCTATTAGTTGAGATTTCAGTAGTTACACTCGAGACTCAATTTAAGTCGCGGTGTAAGCAATTTGCGTGTACGCTAACCGTACATTAGCTATGTCATCGTTCACATAGTCATTATCCATCGAACGCTTTAATAGGAGAAGGACAAAAAAATTGTCTTCTCCTATTAAAGCGTATCTAGCATGTGAACGTGCTCGTTAATTTTCTGAACCTGATCGTCTATTCTGTGTTACATGTTAGTAATTCATGAAACTAGAATCACACGTTCTAACTCTTGAGTTAATCCTAGTAGCGATTTCAACTCGAAAATGTGATTTATTGGTGACTTCTCTCCGAGTTTTGGCGGTGGTTTCGCTGCTAACCAGCAGCTGCTAATTTAGTTTTGGAGTAAGTCCTGCTCTGCTTGATAGATGAACATTTCACTTCCGTAATTAATTTAAATAAGAATGAAAAACTCATCATTACTTTTCTTTAAGGATGGGAAATTAAAAAATACCAATCCGTGTTCCTCCTAATGCCTTTTGCATTCTAGAGACGCGGTGACTTCCAGTATCATAACTCATCATTATTTAGATTTCTGTTATAATGTAGTTCAGACAATTTTAAATTTCACTAGGTAATATCCACAATGTGAGTGAGAGTGTGATTCAATACTTTTTTTTTCAATAGTCTTTGCCAAGAAGTAGGACAGTTTAACATTAAAGCCGAGAAGAATAACGTTTGTGAGCACTAATGGAGTAGTTACACACGGTACATCGTTCTTAGAACTGTGTACCGTGACTTCACTAGACTAGTGAAGTCAATTTAGCTAACGAAACATCGATATTTCAATTTAGTACTACCTATCAATTACAGCATGTTTCATTAACTTGATAAGTGATTAACTGGCTCGAATTACTGAATTACCTAATTTTTTTAGTGTATTAGTTGGTATATTGGTATCATCATCATCTGCCTAGCCTTTTCCCAACTATATTGGGGGAGGCTTCCAGTCAAATCGTATTTAGCTGAAAACCAGTATTTTACGTGGAGCGGCTGCCTACCAGACCTCCGCAACCCACACTGGGTAACACGGTTCTCCTTGGCAAGACTGGTATCAGATTTTCTGGCTTCTGACTATCCGTAACGACTGCCAAAGATCTTCAAATGACAGCCGGGACCAACAGCTTTCCGAGGTACGGAGGAAACTCAGTATGTTAAGATGGTCACCCATCCACAGACCAACCTCAGCGAGGCTGCTTTACTTTGAAAATCGACCTGTGCGGCTGTTTTTATATAGCCACGAGCTTTTCACGAGTTGGTTTATTGGTATCACTGATTTTAATTTTTGACCTACCTTAGTCCTACAATGATAGTCCGAATTATACTGGTAATGTTACCAATGACTTCATGACGTGATTCTTTAAGAATAAAAATTATTATTTTATATATCCAAGCTGGATCAGCTACTTGCTCGTGTGTGTCGAAAATTATCCAATGGGAACATATTTTCCGGATAAAAAGTGTTCCATATGTTATTATAAACTACAGTGTACCTCCGTGCCAAATTTCATCAAGATTTGTTCCGCCGTTCTGACGTGATTGAGTAACAAACATACACACATCCGTACATCCAAAAATCCCAACATCCCAACTTTCGCATTTATAATAATAGTATAGAAATAAAAATATGGATTATCACACGCTATAATTAAATTGAAGTTACCCTAAGACATATTTTCACTCATCAAAATCCGTTTTTGTCGCAGTCAGTAAACGTTGTCGAACAATTTATTATAATTATAAGTTCCATTGCGAATTATTCTGTTGTTAGATAAACATAAATATAAATACAACGTTGTAAACAATATTGTGGGCAATTAAATGTAACAAATGAACCATTTTACTTTAATTGGTTAGCATTGGGTTCCTTTCTTCGATTATGTTTAGATTCAATAATGTTGTTGATTCTATGATAAATCAATTATACCTACATTATTTTGTGCCACAAAATGTTACATTGAACGACGATGTATCGCATTCTGATTAATTTATTATTGAGTTGAAGAAAAACTGCGTCGTTTTTCCGAACGCTTATAACCCTAATCTTTTAAAGTTAAAGTGAACTACTACGATGGAGCGAGCTTACCCAAAAGTGTCCTACTTTTGGGTAAGTTCGCTCCATCGTAGTAGTTTCTTTCTAGTATAGATAGTCAAGCGCATGAAACTTAACCATGGTAAAGGGTTGTGGACATCTGGTAGGCAGCCGCTCCACGTAAAATATACATAGTTGGAAAAATGCTAGGCAGATGATGAGTCAAGGACATAAATGTATGTAACACATACTATAAAAACTTTGAACAAGAATTTCGATACGCCCTGTGCACCAATTCTCCTCACCTTCGCGCTATTAATTCGGAGCTTGATCATAGGAGGTGAACTTGACTACTATAAAAACATTAAGCAAGAATGCAGCACTTTAGATCCAAGCCGTCCCGTTAATACTTCGATAAAAGCAATTAACATTTGCCAAATTGTCTATACATTTTTGCCATAAAAGTGCCCGCAATCACCCATGAAAACAGATGCCTTAAATCATTACCTCAAAAATGTTTAACATAAACAATCATTTAGGTAAACAACCGAGCCCCAACCGGGCCGTTTAGCCAAAAATAAAAAGAGGCACGTCATCCAAAATTTCAGATAACTTAAACGTCATTGGCAATCTCTTGGTGAAAATGTAAAATTATTTTCTTTTTTCTTCTTTACTGCTTTTAGGGTGAAAGGAAATAAATTTTGTCGTCGCCTCCTTGTCATAAACTGTAAAGGGCGGTGTTACTTTTTGTCATTGCTGTAGTACAGTTCTCTGAGGGCCGATTTTATAATGTCTGGATAGATTTTATCCAGATTAACAGAACAGAAACTATCTGCGAGATCAGTTAGCCAGAAGCTCAAGGCAACGTGATATCAAATATATACAATTCTTTGGTTACCGAGCTGAGTGATCGAATGACTGACAGAATATTCCAACATTCCTACGAGAACAGAAAGGAACGGTTTATGCATGTACAAAGCCGCGAGCATAAGGTAGGTAATATGAATATCACTAACGATAATGCTTTTCAAAAGTCCAAAATTGTAAGGAGTCGCCCTCCCATTACGTACAATACGTAATACCAATCTATACTTAATATTATAAAGCAGAAGAGTTTGTATGTTTGTTTGTTTGTTTGAACGCGCTAATCTCAGGAACTCCTGGTTCGATTTGAAAAATTATTTCAGGGTTAGATAGCCCATTTATCGAGGAAGGCTATAGGCTATATAATATTATATCATCACGCTAAGACAAATAAGAGCGGAGCAGTAATGGAAAATGTGACGCAGACAAAGTTGCGCGGGTCAGCTAGTACTTTATAACAATGAACACGTCTTGGTCAATCGCAAAAACTGTGGACTTGTTGCAATATTTTGTCGCTGATAGAATGTCACTTTTCGGGACTTCAGGAGCCCTACATCATAACCATCGGTGGACCAATTCTACGATTTCATAAGTAACGTTTGCATTCGCATCTCGGTCGCAATCTCTCGAAAATGTATTGAAATTGACTTCAAAAAAAAAACACTACAAAGTTAAAAATAACTTTTTATTTTGGAAGTCGGTGTTTCTGTTAGTTTCTTCGTATTTTTATTTTTCACTTTTTAGTGGTACCCCACACCGGCCACACCTAACAACACCACTGCAAGATCGCAGAAAAGCATAGTACGCAATAACGATTACTTGGATAACATAAAACCATCATCCAAGTAGACGAATTCCAGCTATTTCGATTTAAAATCCAAAGTTCGTAACCGATTTTGATAAAATTTAAATGGGACCAATCTGCAAGTATATCCTTTCAGATAAAACAAGAATTTTTCAAATCGGCACCCAGTTCTAAATTCAAAACAATGTAACTCCATGGTAATAAAACAAAAAAAAACACGTCATTGACATGTTATGATATTTATGGTTCCCACGCTTAATTTGCTTGTTGTTTTTTGGTCAAGTTTTTAATAAAAAAACATTGCCATGTTGTTTCACCATGTTTGCTTAACGCAGTTTGGTTGAAACAGTTTTAACTGTAGTCAAACATCGATTGCGTTGCGGGCCCTTAGGGATGGCCAATCAATCTATCACTATTTGCGAGCAATAACGATATTTAATCTAGATGGACACGCTGTGTCGGTGGACTCTGTCGGTTTAACAGCTTTCGGGGAAACGTCACATTTATTTGGGGTTATGCTCAATATCATTGATAGAAAGATAGTTAGATTCATTTATTTGCCATTAAGTTGTTTACGTTTGCTGTATAGTAAAAGTGAATGGTGACTTTAGGGTTCAGGTCATTACAGACAGAGATGTTCTTCTAACTTACATGAACATTTTATCAGCCATTATTTAAAGTGAATATTCGTTAGTACTTATAAATAACTAGACTAATAATCACGAAATTATGTTCAGACGTGTATAAAAGCAAAATAAATTTCGGCATCAAAAAGTTGCCGATGGCATTGCTCCTTCTTTAGTAAAAGAAAAGCCAAAGTATTAGTTGTTTATCAGACATTTTTAACTAAACATCGAATATAATTGATTCAATATTCATTTTTCAGGTGATTTATAAAACATTTCTAAAAATAAAATTATTTCAAATATTAACTACTAGATTCTTTATTCAAATTCATATATAATCAGTAAAAGTGTGATATTTCTAATGTCTATAATTAATATTGTAATACCTACTTTATTTTCTAAGTTGACTTTTACAAATCATGAGTTTTTCTAAGCCCTTCTTTCTTATTGAACAAAAACGAACCATACAGCTCCCAGCGCTGTACATCGTAAGAGAAATTCTCAAAACAATAATAAACTTATTCCATACACTCTTTGTAACGATAACATGAACACAGAATACTCGGCAAAACACAAGGCAACTTATCAAACTGTACATTCTGGTATCGGGTAACCCCTCACTGTACGACAAGTCTTTACAAAGCAAGATCAACTTATACTGGAATGTACAGCTTGATATGTCGACGTATACGATATTATGTATATTGTATAAGTACATACATAAAAGCCGCGTGTTTCCATCAGTCACTTTGCAGACTCTCAAACGTATTGACATCCCCCCCTCTTCAGTACAAGTATTTGAAATGCTTCTTAAGTAGGTATATACAAAGATGTATAAATATGCGACTTTCAGTTTTGACTTTTAAGGGAGATACTTATTATGTATATTTGGAGCACGAAGTTTCATGGCTGTATTTTGTAAATTTACAGCGTTTTGAAAATTTGTACTGAGATTAGAATTTACTTTATAACAATCAAATATTATTAACACCTGCGTCACTTTAACAAATTTTTCAAACGCAATCGATGCTGGTAAATTAATCAGATATTTTTAACTCTATCTTAAAAATCGAAAACTATTAAACATAAAAAACAACCCCATAAAACAGAATTTCAAAAGAAAATTACGAATTTAATCGACACACGGTGTCAAATTAATCAGTACATTTGGCTGACAGCCCATAAGGACTCTACGGGGCTCTGTGTTTAGTGTCGTTTTTATATATAGTTCATTGTCAGTCAGTAGGGATCCTAGTGAATTGTGTCCAAAATTTACGACCGTTTTCCAGCTGAGATTTAGATGTGTGTTCCTTTGCATTCGTGTCGCGGATAAGCTTGATTTGTGATTTCGAAATTCTCGAATCGAAATTGCTGTAGTTAAAGTAATAAATACTTTGGCTATGAGATTGTTTTGGGGAATAGTAATGAGATTTGTTTATTTATTGACTTCAGTTACTGTGCTGAATTCAAAATTGTGTATCAGTGGAGCTAAATATTAATAGGCTAGACGACGCCTGAATATTTTTGTATTGTTAGCCTTTAATTTAAAGTTATTCTCGGAATACCTTAATGGTACCAACGAGTATTAAAATAAACAATCAGTTCAGTTCTGAACATAAGACTACTGCGTTATTAAAAACAGCGTCCTCGATTGAACTCGTAGAAGCATTTTCCATTCTTTTTTTGTACTGTTTTTTTTCAAGCTCTTCCAGTACTCTATTAAATATTCTTTTATAAGGCCTCCGGGAATTTTTTAAAAGCCTGTCACTGCTTCCTTATGATCAGATGCTTGAAATTAACAGGAAAATAGTTGAGATAAGTAGAAGACTGAAAGGCTTCACGAGAGTGTATAATTTGATGCTAAGAGACTATTCAAATAGACGTGGTCCTCTCTCATATTTGTATAGTATCCATTAGCGTTAGCTTTATTGTTTTGTATGAGACATTGATAAGTGAAATTTTATTTTAAACTAGCTTTTGCTCGCTTCTTCGTAGACACATATCCAGTTTTATCTAGTTTCCGTAGGAATTTCGGGAATTCTTTATTAGTGCTCCCTAAACTTCTAAGGAAACAACTACAGCTTTTTACGACCAAAAGTTTTTTCTTTCCATTATCTGTTACTTACTTAGTCACTCAGTCAGTCAGCTGTACGGGAAGAGTTTTATATACATAATTATTTTGATTTCTAGTAGTTCTCGTTATAGTAATAGAGTTGTCGTTATTATTCACATTTTCGATGATAGCTTTACTCTAAAGGTGGCTAGTCAAGTATTCATCATGAAATTCATTGATTAAAACAACCTTACAATACACCCTCAAAGTTCATTCACCTATAAAGCATTACAATTCTGACGCCTTGCCAACTCTTCAAAGATTTTATCAGAATTAAAACTAACGCAATCTTAAGACTTATTTTCCACCCCCAAATTTTTGAACACAAAAGATTAACGACTTGTTTTCTTGAACCACTAAGAAGACAAATGGCTCCACAGCATTAAGTACATTAGATATGGTTAACCAAGCATGAATTTCAAGTCAACTAAAAACCGTTAAAGTGGTTTCTTGATCAAACTATGGTAATACTTCTTTTAAAAATAAAATCTGTCACTTATCTTGATAGTTGCTACTTAAAGCATTCCGTTTTAACAAGCTGCTTTCAGTATATTCGGTCATTTTACGTTTAAACCAGACAATACGAACATACTTAAAGCGTAAACCGGTTCTTGGAAATGCATTAGCAGTCAAAAACTAGGTCTTAGTTAGTTTTTGATGAACTTAAAATATGGTCAAAGATCGGTCTTAATAACGTATCTATCTTTGACCAACCGTTAAATTAGCTACCATCAGTAGCTAACACGTCTTGTTGGCGTTTCAATAACATAAGATAGATTGGAATTTCAATCTTTACTTTTGATCTATCTTTGGGAGGTTTAATGATCCATGTTTGCACTTACCATAGATAGAGAAAAGAATGGGCAATAGAAAATAACTCTTGTTTTATTAACGTTGTGACAGGTTACTTTAGATGGTCAAGAAAATTGCTATTTCTGGATATCGGGCGTAAGAAAAAAGATGGTTAAGTAAGCTCTTTACAATCTTTCAGTACATGATACTACTGAAAAATAGAAATCACCCACACCTCTCTTAATATTGACCAAATGATGTTATGACTTTACGATCAAAAAGCTTTAGTCGTGGAACATGCATGTGATTTGGAGTGGTTTCAACAGCCATAAAGCTAATACCAAGTACACTGTTAATCCCACACAGTAAAGGGCCTCAAATAGGCATCAAGATTTTTCCTTATGTAGAAAATTTCTGCTATATGATTTTATTTCCGCCTCATGTGATGTTACGGATTGGTGAACCTCCCGTAATAACTAAGTTACATCACTCTTGTTGCCAATATCGATAGGGATATTGGATTCTTGTTTCGGCTATAGATATTTTCTTTCAGTCTCTTTTTACGATGAAGGTAAAATTATAAAAACCGGCTGAGTGCGGGTTGGATTCTAATACGAAGTGTTTCGTACAATAAACCGAAAAACAAGGTTCTTGTACAGGGTAAAAGCCGGATAGTTGCCACACTTTTGGAAACTACTTTGTGTCTCTCAGTATAAAAAGTATTATATACTTTATTTTTAAAACGGGTAAGTGCTTTGGTTCAAATTGTAATTACAAAGTATCGTCGATTTTTACGAACTTGGGATAGTTGCTTTATCATATAAATTACATATAGGATTGATGTCCCGTCGAGAAAAAGGGCTTTATCCCGCAAAAACTTTGATCGCACCTTGCTTTCCCTTGCAATCGCGCAGACACATGCAACGTGGTCAACTTAGTGGTAGTTGTAGAGGCAATCTACTGATAAAAAATATATTTCAGTCACGAAAATTGAGTAATTAAAATCGAGGCAACTATACGCCTGGGGAAACTATGCTGGTTTTAGTCTAGGCGTAATATTTGTTGTTTTAACGGCAATAGACACAATCTGAAAATTTCAACAGCCTGCCGGACAAAGAGCTCCATAGACAGAAAGCGGAGGCTTAGTGACAGGGTTTCGTTGGTTTGCCTTCGATTACGGAACGAAATGTGTGCTTTTAAACAGCTGTTTCATTTAATTTCTCCTAATTTATGAGAAATGAAACGGGGAAGGCAGAAAAAACGTTGGTCTGACGAGATAAAAAAGCATGAGGGTCCAAGGTGGTATAGAATAGCTCAAATAAGAGCAGAATGGAGAGAGCTGGAGGAGGCCTTCGTGTCGCAAAGACACGCCGACGCCCAATAATTACGACATAACATTTAATTTATAAAATATAATAATTTATAAACAAATGAAATGATAATAATAATATTGTACATAATTGTAATCATAATGAATTTAATTTAATTTAAGGTCAATTTAATATTTTATGATAATTTTATGTGAATACAATTAATTGCATGTTAATTAAGTATGGAATGATAAAGAATTTGTATATTGTTGGCAATAAAGGCATAATAATTTATGAGAAGACTGTCAAACTAACATTTTACCTAATAAATTATGTTTTCACCATCCAAAATAATAGGATACCCTACACAACGCCCTGGGGAAGAACTTGACTATTCTATTCTTAGTTATGTTACTACGTGGCCAAAATACATTTATGGTAAATATATTATATACAGCTAAAGTACGGTCTTAGTTTCACCATGTCCTCTGGGATTACTATATGCCTTCGGTTATGCAAAGTTGGGTTTGTACTGTAACCCCTTCGAGCCTTGTCATGCTAAAGCCAATCCCTTGCACCAGGTAACAACATCGGTGGCTACTTAAAACTTTTAATTGGATAATTGGCTATTCTTAGAAGTTCTGGGTAGTTGTTGCTGGGTAGTTGTTAAATTTTTTAATTCTCTTTTATTGTTAACTTTTGCTTGTGAATATAACTTTGTACCAGTAAATATTTATTTTTGATTTGAGATGGGTTTGCTCCTCACTCCAGTCTAGGTCAGATATGACAGCGACAAAGTCTAAAATAGAGCGAGTTTACCCAAAAGGAGCCTGAAAATTCAAAAAATTCAAAATTCAAGCATTTATTTCAATTAATTAAACCATTTACAGGCACTTTTGAATTGTCAAGGTCGGTCGGTCCAAAAAGCTGAAGCTATTTGCACGTTCGAAATCGTAGATCTCTATGGAGAAAAACGTGCAAGAAACTCCACGGATACTCTTAAAAATTATAAAATTTTACAAAGATTTATTTACATCGTGTTGAAATTATACATACATGTGAGAACGATGTAAAAGACGAGCAGGATACAAGCGTCCGGAATTAAAGTGGAAAATCAAAGAAATAATTAAAATCAACCATGGCAGCTGAGAAATGACCAGTCCCAACTGATGAGCACCCGTTCACGAACATGACGCATGCGCCAGCACCATTCGGCGCAATCATTTTGAAGGGAGCCAAATGATCAAACGCATACGCCAACATCAGCTAGACTTTTGAGTGAGCATGACACTCCCAACCGCACACAAACATTTTACTCAAAAACATACCTAAAACTGATAGATAAAAGTTTAAGTTAAAGGTACACAGTACTCACACATGTGCTGTTCATTCTAACTCTGAAGAAAATATTTAAAATGATATGAAAAGGCATAATGAAGTTGTGATCTACACCAAAATACAGTCTAACATAGCTACATCCATTAAAATAATCAACCCAGAGTTAAAATTACGCAAGCACTTATCTTAAAGGATAGCGCGACGAATGCTTATCAAAAAACATGAAACGCGAAAAAGGGTAGTTTTATCGACTAAATTATAATACACGTATCGTATGATTCAGAGAGGTCTTTGTTCACTTCAATGGCTGACAACACAAAAGATCCGCCAACGTTTGAGCTTTTCTCAACTTTGCCAGTAGATATCCCTATTGAAGTAGTGATTTTGCTTGAATTTTTCAAGTAAAAAATACGCGGGTGTTTTACTTGAAGTGATTATTGGAGTATTCGCAAAAGTTTTTAATAGCTTTTTCGTAATAGGATGAAATACAAGTCTGTAGTTAGAAAATATGTTTTATTTATGTGCCAATTAACAATACTTTACTTCAGTCACTTTCTTTGTTATCTCTTTCAAGGTTCCTTCCATACTTTTTTGTTATTTAATAATTCTTATTCGCAACTATTCTCGTTAAATTCCACATCTTTTTCTTCTCATAAGATATATTCACACCTTCAGCTTAATTTTCTTTCTTTTCGTTTATATTACTTTCTTTACTTTTCTCACTGAAATTGGTTTCTCTTTATCTACTATGTTGATGATCTTTTTTCGTTTAGCTGTTGTGTTGAAATTTAATTTTGTATGCTTGTTTATTCATTCAATTGCTCCCAACTATTCCAAGTGGGTATAGTATCACATTGTCAACCCTTATCAGTTGAATAGGTGTTAGGTTAAGAGAAGGCTGCGGGCTGCTGAATATTTTTAGAACTTGTATTTTTAGGTAAAGTTATCTCTTTTCTTTCGTTTTCGTATCAGTTTTGAGTCTTTAGTAAATTATTTAGTTTGATCAATTTCATGTTCTTATAGTTACTATAAAGTTTTATTTCTGATTGATTTCGTCTGTATAAAGAAATCTGCATTGTTACCGTTATCCAGGGCACGCATCTGTATTATTTTCAAAACTTATATTCAATTTGCATCACAATTCCATCATTGTAGCTCGATCACTAATCAGCTATAACATTTGTCTCAGTTTCTGCATCTAACTGAGATTTGTTCACATCATTTTCATGCTACCGTTTTCGCTGCCACTCTCATTTTAAAACATTTCTCTTTGGTTTCATCCCTTACAAAGTATACTGGGACACAAAAACAGAGTGTATAATGCTAGTGTGCCGAATAACATTACGGAGTCCTAGAACGATGCTGCTACCAATTGTAAAAGCCGTTTGTTTTTCCGACCTTCCTTTCTAAAGGGTCATCTCGAGATCAAATTGAATGCTTAAGTCGTAATTTGTAGGCAGTGGGCGACTGGCTAAATTATAGTTTTATTTTATTTTTAGGTAATGGGAAAGTAGACTCTTGAGATCGTCTGGTGAGGTACCTAAAGGTTTTGTTAAAAATAAAAGTAGAACCTTTTCATAAAAAAAAATACTATTTCGGATATTATGTAAATTTATTTTATTGTTAATATACATGGTTACTTTTAATTCTTAGTGAAAATGAATATGAACAATGTCAACTATTGCAAAGTTTTATTTTACAAAAGTATTGATGACGATATCAGCACCATTTGATTTTATGTACTACAGTAATAAATACCAAATAACACTCTCATCACCCACTATACGTCAGTTATTATTACAGTAATCTTTAAATGTTCAGAAGAATCTTTTCCTAAAAGCTTATTTCATTAATTAATGTTCCTCTTGATCACGTATAGACTAGTATTTTCAATGACTGCACTCTCGTTAATGTAGATTTTCGAAAAGTAACCATTAACATTTCCCGGGGTCCCATCTATCTCTGTGCCAATATTCATCAGAATTGGTTCATTGATTTAAACGTGAAAGCGTAAAAAACAAACAAACAAGCTCATTTTATTTGTAATTGTAATTCTACACTGTTTAATTTTTAATTTTATTATTAAATTATATTATAGACTAGCTTCTGTCAGCAGCTTCGCCCGCGTTAACCTTAGGAAACATATTCCCGGAATTAAAAGTAGCCTATGTGCTATTCCAGACTATAATCTATCGCTGTTCCAAATTTCATCAAGATTGATTGAGTTACAAACATCCAAAATTTCACATTCACATTAGTTCAATTAAAGAATTCAAAAAATACATTTTCAAAATTGTTTAATGTCACGGGTCATAAATTGCAAGCAAGCACAGAAGATTCCTGACGCTAAAAGTCTCGAATGGAATTATGCTAATTAATTTTTAATTCAGTTAACATTAAGTGTCACAATGAACGTTGGCAATTACTTCTATTTAATGTTATTCTTAGTTTTCATAACGGTTTCTGTCATCAGAAGTATGAAATTTTATTATTTTCTTGCGTTTTTATTAAAATAAAGCGTTACACTTGCCGGGACGAAAATCACTACGTGTAAAATAGCACACGTGTCTTTATACGAAAAACAAGTTTTTTTTTTATACAAAACGGGGAAACTCTTGGCCCAAATCTCACCTGATGGAAAGTGATGATTAGGCCGAAGATGGAAGCGAGCTTTACCCGGAATCCTCTGACACAGAGGAACTGGCTATCATACCTCTAACTGCCGGAACACAATAATGCTGTTAACATTGTTGTTATGGCGACAGACTTAGATAAGATGGTGGTAGCTTGCCAGGCGGACTTAGAACAAGTCCTACCACCAAACGAGCAAAAAATTTGCCCCCGCTGGGAATCGAACCCGGGACCTCTGGGTCTGAATAAGGTGGTATAAGCACTAGACCACGGAGGCGGTTAGTTTCACCTGTTTATCACCACCCGGGGACCACGTGTAGGGATTCGCTGAAGAGTATTCTCCTACGGACGCGGGTGACTCGGTCCCCCAAAGTTTACTCAGAAGTCAGACAGAAAACGTCTACCGCTGCACATAGGCCTCCCCCAAGTGACGTCATATTGACCAGAACTGCATCTCCCATCCAGCAGATTGCCGCCTTCCATATAGTATACTCATATATTTATTTAACACTTTAAGCACAAATGTACCGAGGCGGATTCTCTACCAGTCAACCTTAGGATGATGTAGAGACAAATAGTGGTAGGTGCAATATGGAGAATATAAAAGCGATTGATATTAAAACAATAATTATACTTTCAATTTAAGTGCCATCTGCACGTAAGTACTTCCAATCTGCCTATTAAACACTTTTCAGAGCACTTACGTCACAGCAAAAAAGCACTTACGTCACCCATACAATAATACATACAACCATTACATAGCATTATCTGATTCATCATCAGAAATGAGCTCAACAAAAATACTCACCACTAATCCATCTGAAAATTCTAATCATGAAAAAATTACTCATAAAACCTACACTGTCAGTAAAACTGAATGGGCCACGTTTTGTGATGTTGAGCCACATTTAATATTGCGTTTTCAGCTCGATATTATTGTACCACTGAGTTATATTAAACTCTTTTGTTGGTCCCGTCACAATGGCCCGCAGTGTACATTGTGACTAGTTTGGATTTTTATTAATGTTACTTTGTTTTGTTTAACTGTAGTTAAACTTGTTAGGCAAGTGTTTATTTATTTATTAGTTACGGTTCTTTTTAGAAAACTTCGTGATTTTTCATTATTTTCATTAGTAAACTTATTTCTTTTACTCTTATAGCTTTTTATTGCACACACAAAAACGTGTATATTTTTGTGTGTGCAATAAAAGACACACACACCCGCTCTGGAAGGGTGTGTGTACTGACTAAAAACCATCCGTGTTCCTTCTAATGCTCTTAGGGCCGCAGTGACTCTTTCGAAAAAGTACGCAACCCGAGCAAACACATACAAATACGTCATGACATCTAAATGTACAAAGAAAGAACTGGTTCCTTTACAGCACACCTCTGTGTCCTAAAAATATTTGCGAATGATGAACTTCTGCTAAGTGCTTTTAAAGACAGTAACCAAGACAATTTAAATGATATTGTGAAAAAAATAAAAAATATCGAATACCCATAAATAACACAGTATTTTTTTTCCGCTATTATTGTAGGCAAAATGTCTTTTTTTAAGGATGAAAAATCATGAAAATAAATTAACTGTCTGGACGGAGCGAAAGGGAGTGTGAGACTATTATTGATAAAAACCCATCAGTGTTCCTCCTAATGCCCTTTGCGTTACAGGCCCGTGGTGACTTTGTGATTCCGCAAGTTTGCGTAATTCCTTTGCGGAATTAGTTAGAACTCGAAAAATATGGTCAGCCTCAACAATCATCTTAACCATGTTACTTTTAGCCTACAGAGTCCCAAGCCTCCGGAGTCAAACCGAAACCCACCATATCAAATTGAACCACCATAACGTAACGAATATGCTTACCTTTAGAAAAAATTACCTGCCACTGAACACATACATTTTCTTGCATTTCCTATTCCCAAATCACGTACAGGCGAACGCCACAACAAATGTAAAATTCTGACACGTCATCAATCATCGATATTTAAAAGCTAGATGTGGCAACGGATGTACGCAAATAAAAAGGTACGCTCAGTAAACATAACACGAATCACTATCACTCCATATTATCTGTTAGTTTGTTCGCGAAAAACACAAAAACTCTCGCACCGATTTTCATGCTGTTTTCACCAATAAATAGAGTGGTTCTCTAGGACGTTCGTATAATACTACTAGCTGATCCCCGCTAGTAGTATTATACGAACATCGAACATATTCACTGTTACAGTATATCGACAAAAGGGTTCAGTCTTTTTTCTTTGGGAGCTGGTATAGCTCCCCCGCCGCCATTTTGATTCTTTTTTTTGGAGGTTGCGGTGCACGATCTTACGTGCAAATATGGGTAGAGGATACTTCAATAAACAAAAAAAAAAGTTCGAAACATGGTCGTCCGTCTGTCCGTCTGTCGGTCAGGTGGCTAAATTCTCAAAAACCGTAACAGGTAGTCGGTTGAATTTTTCGCAGTGTCTGTATGGCCGCTTTAACAAAAAATAATAAAAACTAAATTACATAAAAAATAAGGGTGCCTGTCTATTACAGAGGAGTGAGGCAGCAGAGCGGAGAAATGGATAATCAAAATTTCAGTGAGTTACGTGGTGAGGTACTTTATGCATTTATCATTGGTTAAATTTTCTCCGTTTCCCCGCTCCGGAACCTCGCTCTGCTGTAAGGCACCCTAAAAGGCGGCTCATATAAAAGAAAAGTATTTTTTTGAATTATGGTACGGAACCCTTCGTGTGAAAATTTGGTTCGTATTTACTTGGTTTTATTATTATTCATTCAGCTTCACCTCCATTGAAATTACACCCAAACACCTCTACATTCTGGAACGTTAACTAAACTAGTCCGTACCATAAAAATCAACTGTACTAGTGTAGTAATATTGTGAGGTAGTACTGTCTAGCGAAGTACAGACATTCGCTTTATTAAACCGCTCTCTGGCCGAACCAAGAACATGAAATGTCGCGTAGATGTAGCTGATAAACTGGAAGTGACACTAAAAGCTAAGCTGCACAGATACTGCTGCACGGGTCAACTGTTTGCTGAATGTAGTATTGTTTTACTTTAGTGTGGTTTTCATAAAACTAAATATTTTTTTTATTTTAGAAAGTATTTTTTTTTATTTTGCAACATAATTATGGCCGAGATAGGGACCTTTTAAACCTCGCTCAGATAATATTCATGTTAGCTTACTTAATTTTTGAATTATTTTTGTTTTTTTGTTTGTCTTGTACGAGTCCCAAATAAACATTTTTCTTTCTTTCTTTAGTTATTTTGAGTTTTTTTACCCATACATAAATAGTGATGCGCTACATTGTTGACATCACACCCATACGCATAAACGTTTTTAGGATACTTTCTTAGTCCGTATTTTAATAGTGGTTCAAGCGCTTGCTTATTAAAACAGTAAAAAAAATTGTTCTGATGTTGGATAGTCGTAACATCTATATATTATGCTTTTAAATGTCTGACTATAACAGGATCAATCAGTCATTAAAGTGAACTTCTTTTGCAAGCGGCTTTGCAAGAGAAAACGTAGATTTTATGGTATAATAATTAAGTATTCTATGGCACCCACCGATACTGTAGCTTTCCATATCTAAATGAAAGGCACAAAACTTAAAAAATAGGTCAGTTCCAGAGATAACAACAAATAAGTTTTCTTCTTCACAATTATTCTTTTCTTTCTCTGTTTCTCAAAAAAATAATATTTATGTTCGACCATTTAAAAGAAAGGGTTATATTTTCACGATTACAATCGTAAACCTTATGGTTAAGGGGTTACGGTAGGTTTTTCATGCTCAATTTAACACGTCTTATAGCTGTTCTCAGAACATTACACCCGTAATTTATTATGTGGGTAATGTTCAGGATTTCGATGGTTCTTTTTTCATAGTTGTTTTGTAAATTAATTTTTAAATGCAAATGAAATCAACCAACGTTTATGATGAAAAAACAGGAAAATTTTCATATAATGTATTATTGGTGGCATTTCATGTAATTAAATCGCAGATACGGAAATACCAACTGCATCATACTACTTGAAAAGCCATCTTTAAGAAGCTGACTATAGTTTTTGCTATGGGTTTTTTGATAAAAGTCAAGTGTTTTTCCATTGTTCCTGTATCAAAGAAACTAAAAAAAAATAAAATAAAAAATAATACAACAATGTTGTTAACCTCCATAAATAAATATCTGTTTCGCCCCACTAATGTACCAACTAACAAAATGGGGCAAATCGACAGTTTAATTGAGTCGATCAATCTTATTAGATTAACCAATTGCGAAGACCGCATTCTTTAACTGCGATGCGTATCGGGTAGTTCTAAGAATCGGTGGTTTTGGTTGTTTCTTCGTATTTCAACACCGGCTTCCGAAATTAAAGTTATTTGATAGGTAATTTGTAGTGTTTTATTATTTGGAAGTCGGTTGTATTTATTTGGAAAAAGTTTTTTTTTTTTTTCACTTTATGGTGGTACCCCATACCTAACAACAACACTGAATAGTTGCAGAAAAGCAAAATATGTCATCCAAAGAGGTCAAAAGCAAAATACGAAAGTATACCCGTTCACAAGGAATAATTTTTCAAATTGGCTCATAAATGACGGAGTTATGAGTTAACACATTTACAAAAAAATAAAAATATAACCGAATTGAGAACCACCTCCTTTTTTGAAGTCGGTTTAACACAAGGTCTTACCATTTGCAAATATTCATAAAATTCGACTCTGTGGCACAGACGTAACAGATAGACAAACATACTTTCGCATTTATAGTAAAAGTATATAGCCCCACAGGAAGGAAAGCGACAAGAGATTGAGAAGGATTTACAGCCTTTAATTAACCCAGCATCCTTAACGAATCCTTTTTGTGCTTGGTATTTCAGTATAACAAGCACTTAGCCATATTGTTTTAATTAATAAATATTTATCAAATCATCTCCTTTACAATAACATAAAGGTTCATTAAAATGATTCCAGGAACGGTGTATTTGTATTGTTTGAACATTTAATAAGGCTGTGCATGATATTCAAATTGCCTCATTTTGTTTTGTTTCATTGTTTTTGTTCCAATAATGTATACAAACAAAAACCACAAATTATTCATGTTTGCGAACAAATATTTAAACAAGCTTATTTGCTTTGCAATTTATTGAAAACGCATGAATTATTTATTTTTTTACCAAATATGGCTCAACATTTAATTCATTAAACAAAGCAATACTCATTGAAACATTATAAAAACCTTTGAATAACATTTTACTTTTGATAAGCACGTTTGACCACTATCTCATCTGATAAGCGATGATGCGGTCTAAGATGCAGCACGCTTGCCTACAAGTAACATAATATTCACTCTTGACTTAAAGACTAAGTTTAACCATAGAAGACAGCAAAAATATTTTTTTTACGATTTCTGGCATATTAGATTCCAAATCTGTGAGTCTAAAAAGGCCACTTTCACCAGAATCAACCAGCACATCAAGCTACCTAAATGTCAAATTTCCCAATCAACCTTGAACCTAATGCGTTAGCAATAAGGATGAAAATGAAATTTGATGGGTTGGTAAATAATATTATGATCCTAATATGATTCTACTAAAGTTGCCTTTTAGACCCGTTGCTCTTTATATAAATACTAGCTGACCCGGCGAACTTCGTTCCGCCTTACAGTGGATTCTTTAATTATTTTTTTTTGCAAAAATAAACGTAGCCTAAGTTACTCCTTATTTCATCAGCTATCAGCCAATAAAAGTCCCGTAAAAATCGGTCCAGACATTTCAGAGATTAGCCGAAACAAACAGACAGACAACAATTAAAAAAATATATAATTTTGTGTATGTACGAGTACCATATACCGCGTGTATCTGACATCGACGCACAAACGATTTCCATGGGTCCAGGGCATGATTCTGGACACCCCAGTGTTGGAATTTTTTGTCGGTTCTTTTCTCATTTTTTTCAAGAGTACCACAAAGTATCAGCTCCGCTGAGCTGATATCTATTTGTGGCTTTATTCAGATTGTTCTTTTTAGTGAAAGTAGTTAATTCATTATTTTTTATTAAAAATCTCATTGGGTTAGGTCAGAATAACGATTATGAGCAGTCTAAAGTAAAAAAACCCTTGAAAAAAATAAAAAAATGAGAAAAAAGCCGACGAAAAATTCTAAGTCTAGGGTGTCCAGAATCATGCCCCGGACCCATGGAAATCGTTTGTGCGTCGATGTCAGATACACGCGGTATGTATATTCATATACATGTAGTAAAAAATGGTTATTTCAACATTACAAACAGACACTCCAATTTTATTTATATGTTGTATAGATGTATAGATTAATAACGACAATATCAGCACAACAAAGAATTCAACCTCAATAATATTGAAAGTTAATATTTCAAATCTTGATACCAACATTGAATTATGTACGGGCACTCATATTCTATTTAATCCATGGATCAGAGTCAAAAGTATTCATTACGTAAATGGAATTCTTATTTTTTCCCTCTGTATTTCGTTGCTCATTCGAGCGTAATGTTTTGTTCAAAAATGGTTTTTTCGCGTAAAACTTGATACGAATGATCAATATTTTGTGTTTTGTTGAAATGATCATCATGATTCATTCTCCTACTTATTCTTACTTATTTTGTTTTTTTTTTCACCAAATTGTATCTTCTTTTTATTTTAAATAGGCACGCGTGCCTATAAGTAACCTATTCACTCCTGACTTAAAGGCTGCAGCCATTAAGAAACACGGACTCCGACAGGGAATTCCACTCCGTTGCTGTACGCACTGGACGTTTATTATTATTTATTTATAATATAATTTATTGTACACCAAAAATTAAATACGATTTAATAATTAATAAGATTTTCTATAATTTCCAGTTGCTGCGTTTGTAAAAGACTCATAGGTAGCTCATCTAGCTGTATCATGTCGACCTGGTTGGTGACCCCAATTCGGGATGTTCCATAAGTGCGTGTTCATGTATAAAACACTGAATAGGACTAAAAGTAAAAAAAAAACACTTCTCAAGCAGTCGGATGCAATTGGTTGCATCAAATCTGAGATTGAACTTGAATAGACCCCACCAACTGGACCTTTCGAACCGTTGTTTAGCAGTTGGATTTCTTGAAAAACGTCAATATTTTGTTGTTTTGATATTTTTAAGAATGGCTTATTCAGGCCTGTTCGCTTTGAAAATGGTACCTCCGCCCGCAACCTCTCATGTTTAATACGACGATGTTATACGATGCCCTGCCGATGATTGCCGTCTTCTTCGCAGAATAAATACGCCGCAGTGTAAAATATTTGCAGTTGATCTACTGAACTGTTTTTCTTTTAGACAATAAATTGTTATCTTCTATGTTACCTTTTAGTTTTAGGCTGAGACTTAGTTTTATAATATGTAGTGATCTAGTGTCAGTGATATTGGTAAGGATTTTTTATTTTACAAATGAAATCGTGACAATATTTTGTTGTTTTGATATTTTGTATTTACTGTATAGCAGCAGCTACAGAAAAACACTCTTAAATGTGACACTATACTTCTGGAAAATCCTACTTAGTTTGGTTTAGCTTAAGGCGAGGTTGCAGTACTGTGTGTTTTGACGAACAACAGCGACTGTCCAGAGAGCGAATTAATGCCTAAATTTTGATTGTTTTTTCTTCTTGGCGAAAACTGATAAAGAAATTATACAATATGGTTTTAACATTTACTTCAAAATAAAAAGCTCTATCTATTGATATAACTTTTATATTTATTCGTGATGAAATCTCTTAGCAGTACACGTTTAAAAATGTAATTTAGTGTCATGTTTGATTAAAAAAAGTATCGAGCCAATCATTCTAAATCGCGTTTCTATCTTTACGATTTACTTGAGGGTATGTTCAATTTTTATGAAATGATTTTTATTTATTAAAAAACACATAATTAATAAGATTTTCAGACGTTCAAAAATCTTAAAAAGTACTGCAACCCCGCCTTAAACGGCTTGGAGTATTCACCTAGCCTTTGCGAGAAAAGGAACTTCTAGCGAAGAGATAAATTGGTGATTACCGACGGTCGCTTGGTAATACCATTCATACATCATACGTTATATTACTTATATATATTTAATTGAGAATGTCTCTCGCTGCTCCGCTCTCTACTAATTACTTTGACAGAACTCTTGAATTGGGATTAAACTTGCTAAGCGAGATTGCATGTGTGTTATGAACATTCAGTTTCTAGTTACGATGACGAAATTAAGTAAGATAGTTTCATTTTGCTATTTAGTCATCACCATAATTTGCTTTGGTTTATATTATTACCTTAGAATATCCCAATGCTAGGAAAAGGATTCCTAACCTCCAGATTGGTCCCTTTTAAATTTTATCAAAATCGGTTACGAAGTTTGAATTTTAAATCGAAATAGCTGGAATTCGTTTACTTGGATGATGGTTTTTGTAAACTAACAAAAACACCGACCTCCGAAATTAAAGTTATTTTTTACTTTGTAGTGTTTTTTTATTTGGAAGTTGTTTGTATTTTTTTGGGGCAAGATAAACTTGCACGAGTATTTTCCACAACATTTAAAGGATAAAACAAAGTGATTCTGGCGTATTCCAGCTATTACAATATCGGTACACAGTGTTCAAATAGCCACGAATAAAAAAAGACCACGAAAGCAAAAATAGATTAAAACTGCCATTTTGATGACCAACATTTAAAAAACAGTTACGCACATAAATCAAACAGACTCGATTTATTAAATCGGACATCGTCCAACGCAGCGTAAAAGTTTTAACGACAAATAAACCATTTTGAAACTAAAATAAACCGTTTTTAGGTTGGAAATGTTCTGTGTCGCCCAATGCTATTGATTGGAATTTGGAATGCACCCACTGGTGCTGTCAAATGTCCGGGGGCTTCTCTTCAAGGTTGCACCCGTCACGAGATTCTAAATGCCACATTTGCAGACATTTAGAATCCCATTGATAGTTGTTCTTGTCGGAAGCTGAATTATTTGGCTAGAACGTTTATCAGATGTCGGAATAAGTGATTCGGGATCGTTAGTTTTCAATTTATTGATTTCTCCTTGCATTAACGTTTTACTAACCTTTTCAGTATCTACACTGGTTTCTATTTCAAGTTGACAGAACAGATTTCTTTCATTGTCGGTCATGTTTATAACTACGATCGAATCTTCAGTTCTATTCACGACAGACTTTTTATTGAGTAACCCGTGAAGCGAATGTCACAATCAATTTTCTTCTAGAGTTGATAAGAGATCAAAAAAGATCTTTTAGAAACAAATATTCTCACTAAGAAAAATTGCACCCTTAAATAAATTGAATCAAATACTAGTGCCACTGTCAGTCGAGAAGGAATTTATATAAAAGCTCCTACATATGAATTGAACTCCTCTCACAATGGAATCTGGACATGTGGAAGAATATCACGCTTATGAAGACTCGCGATTGAATATTGGATGCAATGGAATTATTTAAAAGGAATCTGTGAGAGCATTCAATTTGGTTGTGGTTGAAATAAAAGGAGGGTTGAAATGTGAGCTCAATAGAATGATTCGATTGCTTTCTTAGTACAACTTACCGGTTTTTCGAGGAAGTATTATCATTTATAATATTGCTGAGATGTATTGCTGCTTTCTAAATTGAGTATATTTCATAAATCATAGTATTTCAGACGGAATTTATCTATGTAAGCGGTGGTTTGATCCTTCTTTCTAGTAACTGGCAGAGTGTCCTACAAATTCAGTTCTGGGGTCCCTCAAGGGATTAAACTAAGGCCATCAATTTTCTCGCCCCTATTGCATCGAACCTGTTGTAAACAGTTAGATTTTCGTTCTTGGAAAATATCAGAGAATTCAATTGGTTAAACACATTTGTCCAAACTGCATTAAATTGCAAACCACAGAAAAAAGTGCACATACTCGTATGTATCTTTTAAACTGAAACGACCCAAGTTCCACGAAGATGCGGCCAGTAGCAGTACAAAATAAAACATAACTTCTACCAAATACGGAAAAAAACATGGTACCATCTCAAGTATTTACTTAATTTAAGTTGGCAAACTTGTAATAGCTGTTATACTGGAGCGTGGCCGAAAAGAAATAAGTTCTGTTTAGATTACCGGTTGATATCAACAAAGTAATATTTTTGGTGTAAACTCACAAATTATGTTTACCTTCTGATGTAAACGTCGAATTATATTAGTTTTATGACCTTCTATGTTATCCTCGAGTTTTTGATAAAAAGCCTGTGTAGCTAAATTGGTATCTGGATAAAGGAGTCTTTTTATATTTTGAACGTTAGAATAATGTTTATTCAAGATAACTGATAATGAAAATTTAAATTAAGGTTCGTGTCGATTATCGTTAGGCATTTCTTTAGAAAATGGAGAGGAAACCCGATATGTTTTTAATCAAATTGAGTTGAGTTATGGCTGCCAATTTTGCGATCAATAGATTTATCTTAAGAAATTACTTGATATTTGAATGAAGTGTAATTTCAAGCTTTTACGGGTCAAGTGAATCAGTCACTTGACCCGTAAAAGCTTGAAATTACACCTCCTACTTGTCCCTTATAAGCTTGAAATTACACCAATCATTAATTTTTAACCAAATTATTTTTTAATTTTCTAATCTTAATCTCAGGGTTAGGATAACAATACTGTTCAAGAATTAAGTAAAATAACTTTTAAAAAGTAAGGTTGCTGCGGGTTTTCGAAAATATTCTCTTCAAATTCTGTTGTAGTCATTACAAGACTTTTTTTCCACTTTTTTTACTAGATATAGGTTTGCTCTTGGCTCTAGTCAGCATTACCAATCAACGTGGCTTGTGCTTTAATATCTTTGGTGAGTCATAGTGAACGCTGCGTTAACAGGGACTGCACAGCAGCCACAATAGTTAGACAATCAGCGAAGATCGCATGATGTGTTTCATGGGACTGTCAAACGGTTAAAATTTGTCCATCTATTTTAATGGGATCTTATATAAGTATGTCACCGGAAAATGACAAACACTGTAAGATTGTAAAATATCGCGTGTAATTATAAACTTTTTTTTCTAAATAAGACACGGACAAATTGGAAACTATTTATTTTGTGTGGGATTTATTATAAACCTACATAACGAATATATCGAAAAAATATAATCTTATCAAGATTTACTACAATATTACAGAGTCTGCCATTTTCCGTTGACAAATTATATAAACATATTAATTACTAGCCGACCCGCGCAACTTCGTCTGCGTCACATTTCCCATTATTGCTCCGCTCCTGTTTGTCTTAGCGTGATAATATATTATAGCCTATAACCTTCCTTGATAAATGGGCTATATAACACTGAAAGAATTGATCAAATCGGACCAGTAGTTCCTGACATTAGGGCGTTCAACCAAACAAACAAACAAACAAACTCTTCTACTTTATAATATTAGTATAGATTAGCATAGATGAAAAATAGATAAATCAACTTGACTCAAATGCAGACATGGGCGAAGGTCATTCTTTCAAGGAACATCATTCAGAAAATTGACGTTACACGCCAACGCCATCTATCGAATACTGCACGCAGTCAACTGCGTGCAAACTATACCTAGAGATTGATCTCTAGGTATAGTCCAGTCTAAGTTTGATAGATGGCGCTATTTCAATATTTTACTTCGGAAAGACTATTATAATTTTTATTATAAGGTATGAACTGATTACGATGAAACAAAAAACTTAATATTACTACAATTTACGCACAGTTTATTGTTATGTATAAAAGTTACGTGAAGTAATAATGAGACTAAGTGCACATAACCCTAATTTTACTTCTGGAAAACTTTAAATTCAAATATCTTTTGATAGACTGAACCGATTGCAATGTAACAAAAACTAAATGTTACTCCAAGTTACGCTCAATCCTTGTGTGTAAAAGTTATCTACATTGCTTTCGCAGATTTTACGTGATGCCCGAACAAATAAACAGACAAACAGACACAAATTCTAAAAATGCTGGAAATGGGTTCTATTGGTTGTTCTTTAACACCCTAGCTATTTTTTTAGGATTTTTTTTTCATGTACAAAAACCACTTTTCTACAGTTTTATTATATGTATAGATTGATTTCTGTAAAATAAATTTTACAGACTTGGCCAAAAACTAAATATTTTTGAAGTCTCCACTACTGTCTTCGTATCTTTTTCCCAAGCAATTTATTTCCCCACAATATTTCCGTCTCAGCTATTTTAAAAGGAAGAACATTATAAAGCCTTCCAGTTTCAAGTAGCATTGCGTTTGGGAGCGTCACAGCCTTGCCCTCTTGACTCTCGACTCGAACTAAAAGTTTAAACATGGAGGCACTTGGACCGGGACTGTTTACTTGGATAGTCTAGTGGTTACAGTTGAAAATGTTAGCGGGTTGTACATGGTTGGGGTTTCAGTAAAATTGTGTGTTGCGAAATCGTTATTGGTTTTTAGTGGATTGTTTTAAGAGTTTATTTATTTAAAAATTGTTTAAAAACTTATTTGCTTAACATAATAAGTATGTTCGATTTTAAAAAGTAGAAACCCAAACGTAGATTCAGTTTTGGTATTATTTATGAATCTGGGTAAGCTCACTCCATCGTAGACTTTGTCTCTCTCATCTCTGATCAAGACGAAAGTCAAGGGCAAACCCATATCAAATAAAAAAATAAGAATCTCGTAACAAGTTTTAGGTTAATCAAATGGTTCGATTATTACTCGTGTCAATATCTTTTACCAAATAACAAGTTCGCCAGCGGCCGTTGAACCCGAAGCCTGTCTGTGAAACGCTACCTTATTTAATTTGACTCCGTATAATATTATCATCAAAGATGACGTGACGAACTCGACTTCCACCGAAAGCAATGGCACGCACTACCAACAGAATAGAATAAATACCTAGATTCTTAAAAAATACATATCTATATAAAATTCTTCCCTTACTGACAGACAAGACACAACCGAAACTACTGAGGTCCAATTCTACAATATTTAAAACAACTTTCGCATTCGCATGTCAATCGCAAACTGTCCAAAAAGCCTTAATTTTCATACATTTTTGACAGTTTGCGATTGAGATGCGAATGTGAAAATTAGTAGAATTGGCACAATGGTCGTAGAAAGCTGAGATTTGCCATATAGTTTCTTAGCGAGTGTAGACGAGCACAAGAGAGGATGATTGATTACGGGAACGAGAAACAACAGGATTTGTGTCCACAATCGCGAGTAAAATCAAGTAGTTAATATTGTTTTAAACATTCATGGTCACTTACATTAGAATAGTTTACTAACGGGATTGCTACCATGTACCTTTTTATTTGCGAGTTTTCGATAGAACAGTTACTCCGTGATCATGGCGCTTGCAACAGTGCCAAAATATCGGAAACTCGCAAATAAAAAGGTGCATGGTAGCAATCCTTAATTAATTATTAACTATTTAATATTTCTTTTGTCAGTTACAAAAATATGAGCAACAAGCTATCCCCCACGGCTTCGCTCCCGTCAACTGGCAACTTTCTTATTTTTTTTTTACATAAAAACCTTCTCCTTATAAAAACAAACACAACAAAATAAAAATTAGTGAAATCGGTTCAGCTGTTCTCGAGATTTGCGCTTAGCAACACATTCAGCGATTCATTTTTATATTATAGATTACTGCGTGTACTTTGGTGTGATATACGAGTATGTTGTGCTATAGAGAAAAATCTATACTAATATTATAAAGAGGTAACATTTGTTTGTAAGTTTGTATGTAGGGGGTAATCTCAGGAACTACTGGTCCGATTTGAAAAATTCTTTCAGTGTTAGATAGCCCATTTATCGAGGAAGGTTATAGGCTATATATCATCACGCTAAGACAAATAGGAGCGGAGCAGTAATGGAAAACGTGACGCAGACAAAGTTGCACGAGTTAGCTAGTAGGCGAATAAATTGAAATACATAAAAATCGTTCAAACATCTCTTGGCTACGTTAAAAAGTAAATAAGTTACCGGAATTTATCTCCTTCCATCTTCTCGTAATAATTGCGGCATTTACAAGAGCAATCTTCACAACAGAATATTCTGCCGACGAAAATTGACTGACTATACAGTTTGTTCAAAATATTATTTATTAATTGGTCTACTCCATGAACCCAAGCAATTCGAAACCGACTAGGAAACTCGAGTTTAATCAAGAGGACGATTTAACAAAGGCAATTTGATAATCGAATTCTGAACCGGACTCATCAAATCAAATCATATAGTTAAGTTTAGCAAATTCTTGTTCACAAATTGAGTTATAGTTCAAAGCAATCATAAAACTTTGGAAGGATAAAATTGTTGGAACTGAAAAAATACTGGAATACCTGAGTCGAATAGGATAAGATCGAGACGTTTTGGTTTCAAAGGTAAGGATCTCATAAGAACCGGAGTCGCGGGACTATTCGAAAGAGATACCGTGGCTCCGGAACACAAAAGGCACATGAAGGAACATGGATGGGTTTTAGTCAGTAGAAGTCTGACATTCCCTCTCGCTCCGCCCAGAGCGGGAGGAGTCATTGGATGATTTTCCATCCCTGAAAAAAAAAGGACCTCATAAGAAACACTAAGTTTAAGTAAGTAGGATAATATAGGATATACCCAAGTAGAATTTCAGAATAATTTAAAAAAAAGTTGCTTATCGATTTAGTTGTAATTTTGGATAGAGATTCATTAAAATTTACGTGTATTTTATGTAATATACAAAAAAGAACATCCACAAGAATTAAAAAAACACATAATTTTACAACTATTTCGTGAAATAATTATCATCTGCCTAACCTTTTCTGTTTTGTTTTCTTAAGTAGGTATTTACAGTAATCGTAAAATTTCTCAAAAAAACTATACCGGATTACCTACTTTTTATAACATTTAGTTATTTTTCATCAAATTAGCTACCCAATAGTAAAAATTGCATGTTTATAACTCAATCCTAACACATCTAGACTAGTGACGTCAAAAATGTATAGAATTGACAAAAGTTGACGAAATGTCACGTGATCAATTCCCCGTACTTTGTCATTTTGACAAACCAGCAAATGTGAATACATTTGCTGGTAGAATAACGCTTGTTTAGAGCATTAAGTAGATGTTTAAGAATTGTGAATATTTTCCTTAATGCCATCGTGAACGCTTTGAGTACCTCATCCCGAGGGGTAAACCATGTCCATTGCCAGTTCTCTTCTCCTTCGTACTCCACATCACACTACAAGCCACTATGGTGGCTCCTTCTCTGATACTGCATTGCGTATCTGGAACTCGCTCTAATACTGCATACGCGACAATTCCCTTGACTACTTCAAGAGGAAAGTTTTAGAGCATTTCCATTCGGTTTTGACATAATATTCGTATATATGTATGTGTATAATGTATAGTTAAGTATGTTGGTTTATTTATTACAAAATATGTAAAAATTGTGTACCCTCCATTGTCATCTTTCTCTATCACTCAAAGGATTGCTAAAACGCATCTCTGAGTTCAGCTCGCCTTTGTACATGAACTTTCCATCACTATATTATATTGTTAAGCAGTTTTGGTGTACAATAAAGAATTTAAAAATAACCGATCTCAAATAAAAATAAGAAAATGTTAATTTCAGTCTACGGCAAACTAGCTTCGTTAGCCCACCAACCTATTAAAAATTTCAAATGATTATTTACTAAGAAAATGTACCTGAAATATAGGCGTGGACCACAAGGCCGGGTTAATGGAAGTCTGGCAGAACCTTTTCAACTATTCAATAACAGATTGTTTTCAGTTTAGAGTGACTTAGATCTGTGATTTACGGCCAAGAGTTGTCAAGAGCCGAGTTCTGCCGAAATTCCCCGATTCCGTTATGAAGATGATTTTACTGATACAGATAAGAAACCTACCTACTTGTTTAATAATAATTTTAGTATGGAAATGGTCATTTTTTAAGTGTAAATAAATACTGTGCCAATTCTACAAATGTTTAAGCAACGATTGCATTCGCAATTAAGTCAAAATCTGTCAAAAATATATGAATGCTATACACTTTACAGCTTAACTAAGCGGGGAAAAGGCTGTGATAAAACTGGCAATTAAAAACAAAAGCCGTTGGAATATATTTCTGTGATCTAAACTATCTATACCCACTTATAAAGAGGTAAAGTTTGTGAGGCTTTAGGGGGTAATCTCTGTTGTAGCATTTGTTCGAAAGAGTCACCCCGGCCCTGTATGTAACGCAAAGGGCATTTTTTATTATTATTATTTTTTTTGACCCAGGCGGGAGAAGTCATTTTATTATTTCCCATCCTTAAAAAAAGAGGGTAATATCTGGATCTACTGAACTGATGATACCAAAAGAAAGCCACATTGTTTTGAGTGTCATAGACAATATATTAACTCTAAAGTACCACCCATTGATGTGGGTAAGGGTCAGCTAGTCACTACGTATTATAAAACAAAGTCCTTCGCCGCGTCTGTGGTTCTGTCTCTGTCTGTTCGCGTTAAACTCAAAAACCACTGCACGGATTTTCATGCTGTTTTCGTCAATGGATAGAATAGTGTTCAAGGTAGTTTTTAACCGACTTCCCAAAAAGGAGGAGGTTATCAATTCGGTTGTATGTTTTTTTTTTTTTTTTTTTATGTTTGTTACCTCATAACTCCGACAATTATGAACCGATTTGAAAAAAAATTATTTTATCTGAAAGGATATACTTGCAGATTGGTCCCATTTAAATCATATCAAAATCGGTTACGAACTTTGGATTTTAAATCGAAATAGCTGGAATTTGACTATTTAGATGATTCTTTGATAATCGAAATTGTGTATTTTGCTTTTCTGCGATTTTGTAGTGGTGTTGTTACGTGTGGGGCACCACTAAAAAGTGAAAAATAAAAAACTTTTTACAAAAAAATACAACCGACTTCTAAAAAAAAAACTACAAAGTAAAAAATAACTATAATTTCGGAAGTCGGTGTCAAAATACGAAGAAAGTAACAAAAATACCGACTTCAGAAATTAAAGTTATTTTTTACTTTGTAGTTTTTTTTTTAGAAGTCGGTTGTATTTTTTTGTAAAAGTTTTTTAGTATTTAATTTTTCAAGTGAGCGAAGCCGCAGGCGTCTGCTAGTTACATATAAAATATATATTACTTGCTACCTACTTTGACAATTGTCATCATTTCGATCCAATGAACTTAAACGCTTCACCGAAAGCTCCAAAATGGCGTCTGCTATAAGACTGTCACTGACATAACCCCCCGCCAATATAATTTTGTACATGAAGTACTTTGTGAAGCAATTTATAGTGATATTTTACACCCTCTTATAATGTCACTTGAGATTTTCCACAACATTAAAATTAATATTCAGCGTGAGGTACGGGATCATTGACCTTGACCTCGCTTGTACTCGTAGATAGCAACTAAAATGTCAGTAGGTACATCGCGGAAAACAGTAGGAGTTTTCAGGTTGCCATAATTCTATTTGGAAATTGTGTAGGATTTTTTTTTTTTATCGCTTTTCGAAAAAGCTGCAATATTTTGCAGGCCAGCTATAAATGTCAGCTCTATTAAATCAAACTCACCTACGGCATGACCAAAACAACTGCGTCGATTTATGATATTAAATGTACCTACGTGACAAAATATTCCGCTGAAAAATAAAAATTACGGCACTAAATTATTTGGCCGATTTTTTATGGTTATGGACCTTTTTTTATGTCAAATTGGGTCAGTGGGTGGTACCAAGAGTACCTTAACTACCTAAAACTGATCGCAGCTACTTGCTTTTGTATTTTCTCCATAGTCACTTTAATCACCTTTTCGGGGAAATCATCATCTCTTCATTCCCTCACAAACATGACTTCAAGCCCTTATGCTATTGTAAACACCTTCAATGGGTTTGTTTAATCCAAGAAATCATCTGCCTAGACTTTTCCCAACTATATTGGGGTCGGCTTCCAGTCAAACCGGATTTAGCTGAACACCAATGTTTTTACGTGGAGTGGCTACCTACCAGACCTCCACAACTCATTAACTGGGTAACACGATACTTCCTGGCAAGACTGGAGTCAGCTTTTGCTGGCTTCTGACTATCCGTAACGACTACCAAAGATCTACAAATGACAGCCGGGACCAACGGCTTAACGTGCTTTCCGAGGCACGGAGGAAACTCGGTATGTTAAGATGGTCACCCATCCACAGACTAACCTTGGCAAGCGTTGCTTAACCTTAAAGATCGACCCATGTGGCTGTTAATATTTAGCCACGAGCTTTTCCTTAAATTACAACAATTACGGATAAACTTAAATTTAAATAAAGAGAATAAAAGGGATAGATGCTCTGTTGCATACATGAGAACTATTATTTGAATAATATCTACCGCTATAAACACGTGACTAGGACATTTTTAATATTAATTATCATTGTTCTCACCTAACCTCTAAATATTTTATCTCAGCAACGTAGCACTTTAGGGCAGCATTTTTCCATTTTTTTTTTTTGTTAAAGTGTCCTCTACCCATAATATTATGTATGTGAGATTGATAAAAAAAAACAAAATGGCGGCGGAGGGCTATGCCAATTTCCATAAAAAAGTTCGAATCCCTTTGACTTAAGATATTCCGATTCCTTAAAAACTTAGGAATCGGCTAAGAAGATGGTATACCAAGCCAAATATTTCACTGTTGTTTTTGCCCACGATGGGGAGACAATCTGTTATGATTTGTGAACTACAACTTTGATTTACGATCACAAAATGTAATTGGTTTTAGTTCGTAGTGGTTATAGGCAGCTAGTGTCAAAAACAGTCTGTTGTGAAGTTTGTTTTACGAGTAGGTTATGGTGGCCTACTTACTTGTACTTGTTATCTTAGATTGATTTCTTGAACAACCTTATTCGGTTGCCTAGTTGGAACTACTGTATATTGCGTTGTGATTTTAGCCAACTTCCAAAAACGGAGGAGGTTCTCGATTCGGCGGGTATTTTTTAAGTATGTACACCGATTCCTCTGAGGTTGTGTGATTTTTTTTTTAGTTAGATGCGGCACACTGTCTTGCCATTTGGTCCCGTCAAAATTTAATTCAGTTTGAATCAGAAGTTTTTATTTTATGACCCTTTTTGCGTATTTCAATTTCTGCGTAGACGAAAACTTCGTCCAAGTAGAAAATAAAAAAAAAACCTTAAAAAAATACAACCGACTTCCAATCAAAACACAACAAAGTATAAAATAACCTTAATTTCGGAAGAATATTAGTTTAACACTTTACGAGCTCAAATGTCTCTAGGAATTTCTTTTCTTTTTAAACATTGGTACAGAGACGAATAGTGGTAGGTGAAATACTTAGCAAGACCAAGCTGTTTCCTTCCTTATACTAAAACTCATCATGAACCATCTCAAGTAACTGTTCTTGCAACATTAATTCCCCATAACCAAAATCAGTTGAACCGCCGCACTTAAGTGCAAGAATTACTTTTAAAACTCCTGCCATAAAGATCCTTATGCGTTCATACCAAATTCAATTCCAAATAGATTGGGAACGTTTATTTTTATCAATATAGCCCCGTTGGGCCACATCACAAATCTGTGGCTTCTCTTTACGCGCCCTTTTATTGTTATGGAAAGCTATTTTGAAACTTTATTGTGTAGTAACTATAGGCTGGTTTGTGGGGGTACTAACAACTATAAGTTTACGCCAGATAAACGTGAAATAAAGTACATTGACCTTTCCCTAATATCTCTTTGTAGATAGTAGAACAATAAATTAAGAACTGATTTTCATTATTAGAAAACGTAAAGGATCACGATATAAGTCGATTCAGGACAGCTTTATGTCATTATTTCTGATTTTGATCTTAGGAAAGTCAATAAACGTAAAGTATAGTATTATTTAATGAGTACGCATCTTTTTTCGTAACTGCAAAACTTTTGTAGAGCTAACTCATTTTTTTTTTAGGTATGGGAAATCATCAAATGACTTCCCCCGCTCTGGGCGGAGCGGGCGGGAGTGTCAGACTTCTACTGGCTAAAACCCATCCATGTTCCTTCATGTGCCCTTTGTGTTCTGGAGCCACGGTATCTCTTTCGAATAGTCCCTCACTGGGATTTGGTTTAGTTCTAATTGTTTGTATTTATAACTGACTGCAAAAAAAGGAGGATTCAGAGTCTACGTTTTGAAAATTATGATCATTTCACTTCGTCCTCGATATTAGGTATCTTTTCTTCTGTTATTCAAACAAGTATTGCCCGTGATAACAGCGACGTCGTTAAACCAATGTGCTTTTGGACCAGTTCTGGTTCTTTTTGGCGCTATACTGGTCTGAGATTTTTTCCATCGGCTGCCTCAATGTCTAACCAGAGGGCCAATTCTACTAATTTTTAAAACCCTTAATTTTCATACATTTTTGATAGTTTGAGATTGAAATGCGAATGTGAAAATTAGTAGAATTGGCACGCAGATATCCTTTATACCATGATTTTGTAGTCTTTCGAACATTCATTTTTTATTTCAAATTCAGCTCCTTTATCTTCAGCTTCTAAACATTTTAGTTAAAAAATCTAGTCGGTTCCAGATAAACGTGCAATAAAGTACATTGACCCACATACATTTATTGACTTTCTTAAGATCAAAATCAGAAATAATGACATAAAGCTGTCCTGAATCGACTTCTATCGTGATCCTTTACGTTTTCTAATAATGAAAATCAGTTCTTAATTTATTGTTCTAGTATCTACGAAGAGATATTAGGGTAAGGTCAATGTACTTTATTGCACGTTTATCTGGAACCAACTTTAGTCTACTTTTTTACAACCATTTTCATTTAATACAGTTAAATCCGGTTTAAGTTCAGTTTGACTGGAAGCTGACCCAAACATAGTTGAGAAATGGCTAGGCAGATGACATTATAAAAAGCACACACGGGACAAAAAGCATCTAAATACTAACTAAGATTATTTCTTCAACATACGGATACTGTCCAGACACCAAATCACGTTCCAAATGACGCTCATCATAAAACGATTCTCCATTATAACAAAACTTAAGAATTTCACTTCAAATTTTTTGCTCACAATTTTTATCTTGAGTATTAAATTAGTACGAACCCACTACTCCAACCTACCTCTTAATGGATCACGTACATTGAACATTAAAGGTGATAGTAACAGCGAAGCGTTTGGTACTGCAGAACTTTTTACCGAGTCTACCCGGTTCGAAGTTTTTGTCAAAGCTTAATGTAGAACCGGAATTATTTATAGCAGTTATGTTTCTGAAAAGGAGAATAGTTAACTTACTTTGCTCTACGGATCTTCTGAGAAAAGATTTTTTTACTTTTTCCGGGAAGGATTTGTTATCTTTTTGTTATGTTACCGAAATAGGTTTAACAGATAAGCTATTAAAACGAACTGTGACTGCCTTAGAAGGCCTCCTACAAGGTGGGCTGATGAACTGGTGAAAGTCGTCAGTAGCCGATGGATGCTCTGCGGATCTTCTGAAAAAGATTTTTTACATTTTCCGGGAAGGATTTGTTATCCTTTTGTAATGTTACCGAAATAGGTTTTACAGATAAGCTATTAAAACGAACTGTGACTGCCTTAGAAGGCCTCCTACAAGATGGACTGATGAAAGTCGTGAGTAGCCGATGGATGCTCTGCAGATCTTCTGAAAAAGATTTTTTTCATTTTCCGGGAAGGATTTGTTATCCTTTTGTTATGTTACCGAAATAGGTTTTACAGATAAGCTATTAAAACGAACTGTAATTACCTTAGAAGGCCTCTGACAAGGTAGACCGATGACATGGTGGGGGTCGTGGTGGGTAGCCGATGGATGCGAGACGACTAAGACCCCAAGAGTTTAATGTGGCGACACTTGGGGGTCATCTATGACCAACAGTAGATATCTTTCGGGTAATATGGTGATGATGATGTCGCTGTTGATACACAGTACCTATTAATCATACATTTGTATACATTCAAGTTAAGCAATGTTCATCTCAGCTACAATAAATGACGATTTTACTAAATGTCAATAAATAAAAAAAGTTTTTATTTTTCACTTTTTGTGGTACCCCACACACCTAACAACACCACTGCAAAATCGCAGAAAAGCAAAATACGCAATCTCGATTACTTGGATGACAAAAAACCATCATCCAAGTAAACGAATTCCAGCTATTTCTATTTAAAATCCAAACTTCGTAACCGATTTTGTTAAAATTTAATTGGGACCAATCTGCAAGTAGGATATACTTGCAGATTGGTCCCATTTAAATTTTCAGATATAAGATGTTTTCAAATCGGTTCATAATTGACGGAGTTATGAGGTAACAATAATAAAAATACAACCGAATTGAGAACCTCCTCCTTTTTGACAAGTCGGTTAAAAAGGAAATTTGTAGTGGTTTTGTAAGTTCAAAACTACTACTTACACAACACTAATTAAAACAAATGAAGCCATACATAATGCAAGACCCAAAGTACTTTACAAAGTAAAGGAGAATTACTTAGTTATCTTAAACCTTAAATTACATAAGATAAGACACTAAAGTATTTGATTTTATCCCGAAACTAACCGAGCATAATTAGGTCATGGATGCCGCTTCTAATGTACATGCAGATATATCTGAAGAGACTCAATTACAGTCAAAGGATTCTGGTGTTCCGGGCTACAAACGTTCTGAAGGTTCTATTAGATATTCTGATTAGATAATCTTAAGGCAAAATGAAATATATTGTGTGCTACGTGCGGCTTCCTGAGTACAAAGCGGGGTAAGACGCGTATGCTTGGTTTAGTTTTGGAATAGAAAGGGATTTGATAAAGAACGAGAATCTGAAAAGCATTTTTTTAAATATGCCGTTGGTCTTGGCTTTCATTTGTAGATCTTTGGCAGTTGTTGCAGATAATCAAAAGCCTGAAAATCTAACACTAGATTTTCCCCTGAGTACAATGTTACCCAGTTCATGGGTTTTGGAGGTCTGGTAGCCAGCCGCTTCTTGTGAACTACTGGTATTCAACTGAATCCGGTTTGATTGGAAGCCGACTCCAATATAGTTGGGAGAAGGCTAGACAGATGATGATACACTATTTCCAACTAATACAACTCCTGAACTAAAACTACTTAGAGGGTTGAAGTACGGAAACGTGAATCATCCAGGTTGCTTTTGAAAACCAGATTTTTAATTCTTCGTGTCCATAATATCTTCCTTCCTAACTTATCATATTTTTATCATTCAAGGGTTAACTGATAGAGAATGTCTATGGCAAAAATTCACCTCTTTTAATTACTTGTGCGTTAAGTATCAAATTCTAAAAAATTCAACTAAAAACTCATCACAGAATTTAAAGTATAAATCCACAAAAATACCGCCACCATCAGCAAAAATGAGGAAAAACCTCGCAAAAATTCTCGCTCATAACCGTGAAAAAATCGTTGTCCTACGCAGGTAAGGATAATCAAATATCTGGGCGAACAGACCCGTATATCAAAGGCCTCAGTGGGGTGCTTACGTGAAAACCGGGTTGGAATAACTTAGGACCCTAAGGCTGTTACTTTAGGACGCTAGAAAAACCGGATCGTCTGCTGAAATTGCGTAAGTCAACTACAAAAAATTATGAGTGTTAGGTGTTATTAAGTTAATGCTGTTAGAAGTCAATGTTCGAGTGAGATGGTGTGAAAATGTTTGTGAAGGTGTTATTGCTATTTTGAAATTGTGAGCTATTTTTTCCGTATATTTTAGAGTATATATTATTACTAGTAGTTTCCCTTCAACTTCATTTGCGTGTATGTCGAAAAGTACAGATGTGTCGAAAAGACGAAAGTGGTGACTACAAAGTTGAAACTCTTACAGTGTATTTCTATTGCCACTACAACTACAAGTAATAAAAACTTTTCAACAAAAAAATTAATCGCCTTCCAAAATTAAGGTTATTTAGGTTAGTCGTCCAAGTATCACCACTGTTTTTAGTTTTTTATCTTCGTTTTTTAACACCGACTTCCGAAATTAAGGTTATTACTTGTAGTATTTTTTTGGAAGTCGGTTATATTTTTTTGTTAAAAACTTTTTATTTTTCACTTTCATACTTGGACGACGTCTTCGTCTACGCAGAAATTGAAATAAGCAAAGATGCTCAAAAAATGAAAAAAAAACCACTGAGCCAAACTGAATACAATTTTTACGGGACCAAACGGACATCGAACTAAAAAAGAATTACACAAATCGGATCAGAAACATCAGAGTACGATGAGTTCATACAAAAAAAAAAATGAAATCCGCCGAATTGAAAACCTCCTCCTTTTTTGGAAGTCGGTTGAAAAACTGAACTAAATTAAAAATTAAAGGGTCTCCATTAAAATAAACGTGTTTTATCGCGGTTTATGGTATCGAACCCATCGTGAGTAACTTCAACTCGCACTTGGCCCGTTTTATGGCATTAAGAAAATCTTCAATGTTGAGGCACTTTGTCTAAAGTCTCTGAATTTAAGTGTAAATAGGTAAGAGTTTTACAAAGCAAAATTTATGAATTTTGACACTCCTGAAAAATATGAAAGCATTTCTCTTGCACAGAGTATTTGAAGCTGATCATTGTCGAGGCTTGAGTTGAAAATGTCAGTATCAGGTTTCACAAATCTGGTTCAGTACGAACTCCAGGCGAAAGGTGATCCTGGCTGGATGCCAGATCTAAAGGAAAAATGTCGGGAACTTGGAAACATTCCTTCTCGCATTTAACATGAAACAAAACGCTGGAAATAAAATAGTCTTACTAAAATTGAGATTGGGTAATACATTTAGGGGTGGACCTATTTTTTGTTCCTATTTATTCGGTCCAGTTCGGGCGAGTTGTTTTATGGCCGTATCTGTGTTTCTGTGTGAAATAAACTAGGCAAATTATTACAATGTATCCTTCATGGACGGACTCTTTACTGCATATTGTTAGGTTTTATCAAATACTAGCTATCTCCCCGGCTTCGCTCCCGTCAACTGCAACATTCTTGTTTTTTTCTTTCATAAAAACGTTTCCTGACACTAACTAACACACAAAAAAGAATTAGAGAAATCGGGCCTGCCGTTTATGCGGGGTGCGCCAAAGTTCACCTAAATTTTCAACTCCGATAATTAGAAATCCAAAAATGTTCTTCCTAACATTTTTCATCCTAAAAATCACAATTCCTAACTACTCTGTCTCTAATGTTCATATTCCGAAGCATTCAACTTCATAATTTCAGTCGCAATAAACATCTATTAAACTTTTATTTGTTTTCCTATATTTTCTCAACAAAACCATCTTTTAAACTATTATTCAAAGTCATATCTTTTTTTTTAGATTTCTTTTTATTTTATTTATAGCGGTGTATACCTGCAAAGATATCCATAGGTTAGGTTAGGTTAGAACTGTGACCAAATACGCGCGAGCCGAGCCGAAATTGGTCGCGAAATTTTTCTATATTATGGTAATTATGTTTAGGGATAAAAGCGTTATAATAAAAAACAGTAGGAGTTGAAATACATTTACATTAATGATATTATTAATTACAATTTTCGGAAACACGAGTGTTATGAACATCGCCGCACTACAAATATTATGAATAAAAACTTTAGAATGAAAATTTTTAGGAAGAGTGATCATTCGGATTACAAATCGTTAGGAAGAACAATTTCGAGTAAAGAACTTTAGGTGAGCCAATATGGACCCGTTTATGCGTGATGCGATGACCAAGGGAAATTGGGTTTAATTTTTATATATACTTAGGAGCTAGTGCCTACATAGTAACTCAATAATAAATATTCTAACTTGGCCTATATTTCACAAAAAAAAATCCCCAAAACTAAAGCGCAAATTCATCAATCTCTAGAAAATATAGAACAATTTATCAAACGAATGTTTTTTCATGAATTTCCCTTGCGACTAATTTGAGAAGAACTCAAGGCCCTTAAGTCAATTAAATTGGATTTTTAATGGCTATTACCTTACCTATGTCAAGAGATTTTTTCACCATTCAACATTTCCTTGGCATAATTGAAATTTCATCGGATCCATTTTACCTGAGGATGGTCGAAGTTTGAAGATAGCGGTATGAATAACTTTGGCATGCATAAATTCTTGTTCGTAGTCCTTAGGATGTTATAAGTCAAGAGGTAATGGTTCGATACGGTGATCGAAGAGATTGGGGACCAAGTTATCTATGTTAATAACTTGTAGGTGACCGAACCCATAAGTTTATTCTATATAACATACTTTATATCATACTTTTACATTCCATTTTATAATCTACATAAATAGCGGAGCTCGTGGCTAAATAATAACAGCCGCACGGGTCGATCTTTACGGTTAAGCAACGCCAGCCAAGGTTGGTCTGTGGATGGGTGACCATCTTAACATACCAAGTTTCCTCCATGCCTCGGAAAGCACGTTAAGCCGTTGGTCCCGGCTGTCATTTGTAGATCTTAGGTAGTCGTTACGGATAGTCAGAAGCCAGCAAATCTGATTCCAGTCTTGCCGAGAAGTATCGTGATACCAGTTATTGGGCTGTGGAGATCTGGTAGGCAGCCGCTCCTCGTAAAACACTGGTATTCAGCTGAATCCAATGTACTTGGTTTGACTGGAAGCCGACCCCAATGTACTTGGGAAAATATTTGTGTTCGTAATTGTCAGGGCGACGTTTGCATATAAGAAAATTTTGAAAAAAGATACATCAGGGCGAAGATGGGTCGGGACACTATCCTAAAACGTATATAAAGTTCTTCCATTACTGAGTGAATGACTGACAGACAACGCACAGCAAGTCGTAGGAAGCTGCACGTAGGGTCCCTGGGGTTGCCGGAGTCGCGGGACTATTCGAAAGAGATACCGTGGCTCCGGAACACAAAGAGCACTGAAGGAACATGGATGGGTTTTAGTCAGTAAGAGTCTGACACTCCCTCCCGCTCCGCCCAGAGTGGGGGATGTCATTTGATGATTTCCCATACCTAAAAAAAAAGGTTCCTTGGGTGGAGATTCCTACGAGAACGGGCAAAAACTACTATACGCCAAAAATATTCTTGCAAGGCCCTCTGTCTACCTGTAATAATAGTTCTTGAAGTACAGACCGCTGACAGTCGGCGATACAGACGTACAGCCGATACTTAGTTATAGGGTTCCGTTGAGTATCCTTTCGGGTACGGAACTTAAAATTACTCAAGTTTGTTGTAACCCTGTTTTCTGAGTCTGTTGTAGAATGTGAAAAAGTCTAAAATATTACAACGATTTCATTATGGTGATTGTAAAGAGGGCCAATTCCACTAATTTTCACATTCGGATAGCATTTGCATCTCTATCGCAAACTGTCAAAAATTTATGAAAATTAAGACTTTTTTGACAGTTTGCGATTGACACTCGAATGTGAAAGTTGTTCTAAAATTAGTAGAATTGGTCCTCTGATATAAGTTTCCATAACGCTACTAAAAAGAGCTACTTCAATACTTTCTCTGTAATACAGCTCATTAATTTCCTTTAGGCCAAAGTTTGCGCTGGCTTATTTTATCTTTTAGTTTTCTTTTGGGTCTTTAAGATGGATTAAAGGGCTTTAGTCTTAGTGTATAAAAGAATTGTTCTGTTTAACGATCGTAAAATTTTAAATCACGCAGAAAATTAGTAAGTTCAGTCATGCTATGTTTAAGCCATTATTGTTTTTAGCTATCTCACAGAGTCAGAAAACAAATTTTATGATAAACCCAAAGAACAATTTAAATAATATGTAACAGAATAAATGCAATTCTTTTAAAGTTTTATTGTACTCATCATTCTACTTTTCTATGAGACCTACTCTGAAATCTAGAAAAAACAATCGACTAAGTACTCTATTCATTTATGTGCGCATAATTCAACAAAATTTACTGAGCAGCAAATTTTTTTGCGATTTCTTCCCTTAGTAAAAGTTGTTCTAAATGGTGTGTTGTTATTATTTTTCTGTCAAGGTGTTAATATCGTAATCTTTAATATATAAAAATGAATTTCTGTTCGTTAGTCTCGCTAAAACTCAAGAACGACTGGGTCGATTTCGGTAATTATTTTTTTGTTTAGTTCGCCAAAATACAGAGAAAGTTTAAAAACAAAAAAAATGAGTAGGTAGAGTAGCCAGCTGACGGGAGCGAAGCCGCGGGGTACAGCTAGTCTTGTATATAAATAAAAATTAATCGCCGACATGTATGTACGCACATAACTTCGTAACGACTGATCCAAATTGGATAATTCTTTTATAGTTGTGTTCGTTATTGTCAGGGCAAGGTTTGCAGGAAATTGAAAACATGGACACTAGCCTAATATTTGTATAAAATTCTTCCATTACTGAATGAGTGAAGGACTGACAGACAACCCACAGCCGAAACTACTGGTTGCTGACGGTGTAAGCTGCACGTAGGGTCCTTGGGTCCGTAGTTTAAGGGAGCACTAAGGGACGATTTTCCGAAATTCCTATGGGAATGGGAAAAATCGGTACGTTCGTCGTGTGCAAAAACTATTTTTAAATAAATAATAATGATGGGTGCAATGAGCCTAGTTACACTTTGTATAAAAAAAATATTGTCAGATTGTCGACTAGCGGTGCCTATGGAGCCTTTTCAACTGAGGGAATTTATCACTGCAGCGTTTTTTACGTCCTACTCGTAATCTCACACGGTTGAATTTTGTGGGTTGTCTTGTATGTACGAGTAACACAGATGTCGTACTTTCCCGTTGTGCCTATCTGTGAGAAGCCTAAAACCCGTTCCTTACCAACACAAATACGTATTATGCGTACGACGCGACGTACAAAAAAAATACTACCGATATCTACCTGCAGGCGTGTTAAACTGAGATTATCTAGTGAAACTAACCGTGCCAGTGCGAGCACTTTAATACTCCGGAAGTCGTTTACAACTGAAATTGCAGCATGCTTTGAATTTGGAGTAAGCTTTAAACAAAGAATGTTACCAAGTAAGCATAATTTGCATTGTTAAGCTCGGTGATTTTATCCGTGCTACATTTCCCAGCGTTAACCCATTTTTTGTTTTTAGAGAAAATCTCTGTTTCATATCATAGTTCTTATGGCTCAGTATTGAAAAAAATTCTTAAATAATAAAAATGTCTTTTGTCTTCTTCTCCACAACAGAAACATCTTTCTTTTTCCGTCACGAAATTTCGTCCCCACACTAAATCAAAAATAAAATGCTTATCCTCGCGGTTCGACAGGCGCCAATGATGCAAAACTTAATACCACTAGGGAACTTTTAAATTACTTCATTTTCTGTGAATTTCGTCGAGGCTAGCTCTCGCAAGTCAGCCAAACGTACAAGTTGGAAACTACTGGAACAGTAGTAGCAGTTTACGGAACTTTCTCAACACTTGCATTCCTCGCTTGAATTATTGCATAATATACGTTTGGCGATAAAACTAACAGTTACCATTGTTCCGCGTCATTGTTTTTATTGGTGCTTGTAAAATGTTTGATGGTGCTTCCCTGCTTTACAACAGTTTGTTTTTTTTTTTTTTGGCAACATTTATGGAGTTCTAATTCTTGTTACATTATGGTGCTTTAAATTTTAATGTTCACCTACGTGCGTTGCGTTCTTGTTTTTGTTATAGTTTTCAATCCTGTTTTTCTCATGTTATCTTCTCTATATGACTAACACGATGACAAACATCTGAAATTAAGTGCTTTGTTTATTCTCAGTGTGTGTCTATATTTTGTTTAATTACGTAGAGCGCATATAGATCTTCACAACTATTTCCAATTGTCGAGCTGTTCTTTGGAATTTAATATGCTCGAGTAATCTTGGTTGAGAAAAATGCATGGCTTGGGTTCCTAGACAAAGAAGATTAAAAATATAGGAATAATAAATTGAATTTCAATATTGCAAAGACATCGTAAGATTGGAGTTCAATGTTATTTAAACACTTAAACGGGTGCGTATAAACTTTCAAGAACTGAGTATTACGATATATAAAATACTTACCACCATTCAAACGAGCCACCCCATTCATCAGTCAACCTTCAGACAATGTTTTATGAGACACCTTCAATCTCCAACGTAACTAGGTCCTCCTGCCATTTCACTTTCCCCACAAATCGTTTCAATCCGAAATAAAATGAAACATTTATTCCACACTTTATTTCTATCTCACAAATCTGGAAACACTGTTGATCACACCATAAAACACGAAGAGAAGAAACCCGAAGCCGTAATCCAATTTACTGCAAACAACAAACATTATAAATAAACACGGAGACCCCACAAATAGCGAAAACTATAAATAATACGAGCACATAAACATCGCCATAGTTCAACACCATGATATTGATAATAAAAATTCCTTTCCGGACGGCGAGGGGGAACTTAGCCGCGCGCTGAATGCCAAAGTGTGGATAAATCGAGGTCTTCCGAAGATAGTTCTTTGAAAACGAACTCATTCAGTTCTTTCCTTGAGATTAAGTGCGCATGTGGCGTATTGACGTGTGGTTCCTTTGAAAGACTCTTTGGAATAGTTGCAAAGTACGTAAAGGTATTATTGTATGATAAGAAAAATATGGTATTTCAGCTGCTTGCATTATTGGTAGATGTCTATTGAACGCTAGTAGGCAGAAATATATCAATTCAATGATGCCGAAAAAGTTTTGTGTTATTAAAATGTTAACATATACCGCGTGTATCTGACATCGACGCACAAACGATTTCCATGGGACCAGGGCATGATTCTGGACACCCTAGACTTTGAATTTTTCGTAGGCTTTTTTCTCAATTTTCATTTTTTCAAGGGTTTTTTTTACTTTAGACTGCTCATAATCGTTATTCTGACCTAACCCAATGAGATTTTTAATAAAAAAATAATTAATTAACTACTTTCACTGAAAAGAGCAATTTGAATAAAACCACAAATAGATATCAGCTCAGCTGAGCTGATACCTATTTGTGGTCCTCTTGAAAAAAATGAGAAAAGAACCGACGAAAAATTCCAAAACTGGGGTGTCCAGAATCATTTGTTCGTTTGTGCGTCGATGTCAGATACATGCGGTATGCTGTAACAAGATTTAGATACCAATATATTTCAAGATTCAGCAGTGAAGTCATTGGCACAAGGACAAAATAACTACCAGATAGGAGAAGCTTCAATATTGAATACAAAGCAAAAAGTTTTCCTTTAAACAACAAGGCTAATGAGGTCAGACCCTATGCTTATTAGCAAAGCTAATGGTATTCAAGATTATGGAAATAAATCTTTCTTTACAAAAAATATTGACCTCAGCCAGCCTTAGGCAAACTAGCTCCTTCCAGAGATAAGTTCAAGAAAAAATTCAAATCCAAAATTAAGTAGCAATTTGTCTTCCTACGCAGGCAAATCCGAATATTTTACATAAGATCGAATACGAAGACTACGTCGGGTCGAACCCTAAAGATAACCTCGTACGGATGGGAGAAAGCGGCCACAGTAGCAATAAATTCTTTCATGGAGTTAGTATGTTCGGTAAAGAATTATAGAACTGCATTAACTGTATGTTTAAGTTTAATATACTGTGTGTTTCATTATTCACGCATTACTAGATGGTGCCCGCGGCTTTGTCCGCTTGACTAATTATATACTTAAACCTTCTTTTCGTCGAGAATCACTCTATCCATTGGTAAAAGCAACATGTAAATTAGTGCTGTAGTTTTGAGTTTATCGCGAACAGAGATACAGACAGACGCGGTGGAGGATTTTGTTTTGTAATATGTTGTGATAGTGAAGGAAAATAGTCTTTGGTAGCTGTAAATATACTTCGCTAAGATTTTATATTTAGTTAATTTGTGTTGACTAATTTTACTAACCACAATATATGATTTACAATTTTCTTTGTTTATTTTCAGGTTGTGTGAGGGTCTACTTGAAGCGTTTATTGGTACGTAGTTACATTATTATTACATTCTACTTCTATAAATTCATTACTCCTAATAAAGACACCAAGGAGGGCATAACAAGAAAACAAAGTAATAAAAGCTTTGAACGGTTTAATGCGCCTATTCATACTTCATCAATACATGTATAACTTATAGTATCAATACCTACAGTACTTATATAAAACTTTCACGCAATGAATTATCACATCCGATTTTCCTATATAACAATAAAACTAACAGATAAACTCGTAAAGCACTCGTAAAATATTTTGGTAACATTACCACCGTCAACATAAGAACAAGGTAAACTACAGCAAAACAAAACCAATAATAAATGGGATTACGAGACTGGTGTTGCTGGCTCTACAATCCCAGTAATAGATTTCATTTTTATAAACACGTCTTGTTTATTAAGCAAACTATATTTCAACATCTGCCTAGCCTTTTCCCAACTACATTGGGGTCGGCTTCCAGTCAAACTGGATACAGCTGAATACCAGTGTTTTACGTGGAGCGGCTGCTTACCAGACCTCCCCAACCAATTAACTGGGTAACACGATATTTCTTGGCAAGACTGGAGTCAGATTTATTGGCTTCTGACAATCCGTAACGACTGCCAAAGATCTACAAATGACAGCCGGGACCAACGGCTTAACATTGCCTTCCGAGGCACGGAGGAAACTCAAAATATGTTAAGATCACCTATCTACAGACCTACCTCGGCAAGCGTTGCTTAACCTTAAAGATCGACCCATGCGGCTGTTGCTTATATCTAATGGCACAAAAATCACGAATTAGAGTAAGTTAATTTTTTTTATATCTTAGAACTTCTATAGTTTGACCAGTATAAAGTACATTCATAGGTATGACAAGCAACAAAAAAGGTGGGCCGATACGTCCAGTCGGAGGGCACGCATAAATTTAATTGTACCCCGGGCCTCCGACTTAAGTTACTGATATACTGTTGGGTTTTAGTTGGTAGGAGTCCAATAACCCCCCGATATATTATATTTTTTTGAAATTATATTTATTTTTTCCTACTCCTCCGCTGTACTCTTCTGGCTAATTTCGTTGCGGGATACAAAACAGTTAAGTCGTTTCTCCGAGACTCGTCGGCCTTCATTAACTCGGCATTTTTGTAGTGTTCACCACTGTTGATTATGGTTTTCAGGAGTTGCAGTGATTAGGAATGTGTGGCGGGCTTGTCCCAAAAAAAAAAAAATAGCCCTCCGAGTTTTCTTAGACGGCGAGTATTCATGAGGACGTTCTGGAAAAAAAATATATTTTATTCGGTTTGCATCAACAAACCTCAAGTCTGTTTACCGTGGTTCAGTCAAGGTGACCTCTAAAATACGTAATGCCCTTGTGTTAACGTTTGTATTTGCCGCTCAAGGAATTCAAGATTTTTGGGGTTAAGTCTCTAGGGATTGTAATTCACCTGAATTTTGACGATAACCGATTTTGTGTGATCTTGATAACACTAATATTTGTATAAAGAATTCAATTTGATTGACTACTACTCTGCCGTCACAAGAAAAAAGGAGGTGAGGAAAATGCATTTCCGTCCTTTTTCTTGTAATTTGGTATAGAAGTAACAAACAGTAACACTTCTAACTCTAGAGCACTGGTTCTTAACCTTTTAATTATAAGGGACCACTTAACCAAATCTTCGTCTTGCCATAGGCCACCAACTTATTGGAGGTCCTAGATTTTTTATGTTACTGCTTAATTTTCACTAAGTTCTGAACCCAGTTCAGCGATACTGAATTAAATAAAAGAAGCACCAACATGCGTAAATATTGGTGCTTGTTTTCTTAACTTCGAGAGTACGGGTGTGTACTATTCGCATAGTAATCAAAGACAAAAGAAGCTGTAGCAATTTTGTATTTGTTTGGTGGTAGGACTTGTTCTAAGTCCGCCTGGCAAGCTACCACCATCATGTCCAAGTCTGTCGCCATTACAGCATTGTTGTGTTCGTGCAGTTGGTATGATAGCCAGTTCCTCTGTGTAAGAGAATTCCGGGTGAAACTCGCTTCTATCTTCGGCCAAATTATCACTTTCCGTCAGGTGAGATTTGGGCCAAGAGTTTCCCCGTTTTGCATAAAAAAAAAAATTGAATTAAAAAATCTAATATTCAAATATTCAGCTCTGTGTTAAAGACCGCTTCAGGTACTTTCAGGGACCACCAGCGGTCCGCGGACTACCGGTTAAGAACCACTGCTCTAGAGCATGCGATTCCTGGTCGAAAAAACAGCTAGCAGTTTGGAGTTGGGATATGAGGCCTGCTTATATGGTATATCCTTTAACCCCAATACATATGGGTTTGTTAATAGCCTCATCATCGTAACGACTGAAATGATTATGACCATGATTGGCACACGGCTAGACCAAATCTCGATTTTAAAGACATCAAAAACGTTTTTTCACGAAAATACTGTCATGATTACAAGCCTGGAAAGACCTTGGAAGACTTAGGTAGACTGTTTGATAATTTCAGACTTGAACGCAGGTAAAGTCACTGGAAAGCTAATAAATAAATATTTTGAGTTCTTTTCATTTCTCTGTAAACCTTCTGTTATAAATTTTTTAACATTTTCCCTCAACGTTAACCACGAGCAATATTGTTGAAGAGATAACCTCGGTTTTGTATTTTTAGAAGCAAATTGTTTTGTGGAGTCAATAGTTTTGTTTGCATCTGCACTACATTCGATTGTCTGTTAGCAATGTTCTGCAATTTCATTGATTAGTTGTTTATTGAAAAATAGGTTGAACAACAACAGTTTATTGTTCTACGCTTTCAATAAAATAGAATCACATACATCATGATGATACATCATGTGCTATATAATTTTACAACTTGTGGGCCTTTAAGTCAAGAGCAAGCGTGCTAATGTATTCTTTCATCGTCCACATCATCGTTTTCTATCAGATAACATTTTGGTAGAATCTTTGAAAATTAAAAATAAATTTTCAAAATTGTGAAAGGGTTAAAATGAGTCTTTTATATATAAGACAGGCACTTTGCATAAAGACTAACCATTACAATGCGACAACGATGCCACACAACCAAAAACTGGCTGTTGCATCGTTGTGTCACGCATTTTTGTGGGAACAATCATGGAATATTATTTAGTATAATATGTATATTAGTTGGTTATTTATGTATTGTACGTACCTAATATTTAAAATTTACTATTTTCATTTTAGCTTTTTAAAACTTTTGCACACAATGTCTACATCTATTTTTATATACTCTCCTTTCGCAGGTATGCTGGAAGAGATTTCTTTAGAAATAAGCATCATTTTCTGTTTCCTTCTTCTCTTGTTCTTGTTAAATGTGTGTAAGTACATAAATGGTTAAATAAATAAATAAGAAATAACAAATCACATATTAAGGGAAAAAATAATTACAAAATCATCAAAGCAATGCATTTTAATTAAATAGTCCACTAAAATAATACCAGCCGTTACAATCGTATACTCAAGCTCCAACTATCAATTTACTTTGTAACGTGAAAAGGAACTATTTTAATAAATTCCCTTGCTTGCTTGCGATTCCACAAAGAATAATATTTTTTGTTACAAATGCAAGGCTTTGCTTTTAATGGAAACTTTCCCTGTAGCATCAAGCTGTCAGCTTTGTTACTCCTTTAATAGTATTTTATAGTTTTAACTTCTGTTTCTGCTGTTGGAACGTAAAATTACGAGTAATATATTGCAAATTTGTTGTTTGTGTCTATGTTGCTCTGTAATTGTAGAGGTACTGTTTTGTCTGGTTTTTTCAATATTAGGTAAAATGAACATTGCTTTAAGAAAAACTTTGCACTTTAGGGGTATTAGTAATGCCCAAAGGACGGTACAAATCCGTTATTTATTATTTTACTGAAAAAGTATAAACTATCGTGGAGAGTTGTAAGAAAATAGGTTCATCTGAAGCGGGATTACCTAGTTAAGTCTCAATATTCCCATAACTTGTTATTATAATGTGATCGTTATACTAAATATTTTGTATGTAGCCAGAACCTATTTAAAACCTTATTTTAGACAGTTATTTAGTAGACAAATAGATATGTTATTCATTATTCAAACACATTGCAACCCATCTCCAGAAAAATATGATACAAAACCAATTATATTGCCCTCCACTCTAGAGCTTATAGCCTCAGGACACAAGGGTGCCAGTTGAGACTTAATTGGGTTGTAGGGGTCACACGACAGTCTCTTCGAGTAAAATACTGATATTCAGATGCTCCTAGTCAGCTTGGAAACCAACCTTAATTTATAACCATTCCAGTGGTTCATTTCGAGCAACATAAAATCCTCTAAAGTTCATTTTGATTTTTAGAGGATTTTGTGTTAATGATGATGGACCTTAATGAAAATTTTATTTATTTATTTATGCTTTATTGTACACCAAAAAAAAGTAAAAACATAAAGAAAACCTTAAACTAAAAAATGTACAAATGGCGGCCTTATCGCATTCCGCGATCTCTTCCAGGCAACCAGGAATGGAAAAGATAGCCTGGACATGAAATGGGGCAGACACTTGGTGCAAATATGAAGTCAACATTTTTAACTGACAAAGAATATAGATATTAGATAGGAATTGAAACATAATATAAACAATACAATATACAAAAATATACACACAGATACTTAATACTAGAAATAATAATAATACTAATATTAGAAATCATAGTGACAAGTAGTGTTCCTTGACTAATCCCTTAAATACAGGCAGCGATTGCGCGCGCTTTACTGATACAGGCAACGCATTCCATAAACGAGCGGCCTGAACTATAAAAGATGTTGAAATTTGTATAGAGAAATTGATTAGACGACAAAATTTACAATCGACTATGCTATATCAAAGTGTACCTGTAAGTAGTCTACCTGGTGTTCCGTGGGCACACGGAATTGGCAGTTACAGTTACAACCAAACTGTAGCAGTTGAATTGGGTAACATAGTTCGACAAGCCTGGATGCATAGTAAACGTACACTACCTGAGTGAAATTGGTATTGCGATCTCTGTTTTATGTTTATGAGCTGTTCTGTAACTTTGACCACTATTACTGTGATATTTATTGGTTCTTGAAATTTTACATTCAATTTCAACGTCAACTGTAGTATCTCTTATTTTTTGTTAATGCAAAACGGGGAAACTCTTGGCCCAAATCTCACCTGATGTAAAGTGATGATTAGGCCAAAGATGAAAGCGAGTTTCACCCGGAATCCTCTTACACAGAGGAACTGGCTATCATACCTCAACTACCGGAACACAACAATGCTGTTAGCATTGTTGTTATGGCGACATACTTAGACATGATGGTGGTAGCTTGCCAGGCGGACTTAAAACAAGTCCTACCACATTTTCTTCTTAAACTTTTAGTGCTCATCATCGTTTTCTTCGCGTATTCAAATTTGTTCGGGGTCTTGATGTCATCCTTTCTTTGCTATTTCTTCTTTCTCATATTACATCTATGGTTTTATTTTCTTTTCCTACCCTACAACTATATAGCCATCCACATTCATACTCAAAACTTATCTTACAAGCCTATAGATATCTGAACAAATATGCACTTATCAGCAGTGGCGTAGACTCAAAAGGGCGCTGTATCAAAGATTTTTGGGGGCCCTTCTAAAGCGATTTTTTTTTAAAGTAGGCCCTACAATCTAAGACTGTCAAGGCAGGCCCCGAAGGAGACGGCGAGACTAAATGTATAGCTTTGCGTCTTCACCTCGGGGCCTTGGAGTCCGGAGGCTGATAAGGTGGTAGCTACGCCCCTGCATTTCAGTCAATCATTCAATACGGTCAGATATTTTTAGCTTTGCCAACTACTTCATATAAATTACTGTAACCACTAATGCTTACATTTACTTCAGTGTTAAATTTTCAAAAGCTCCAACTATCTGCAATTTTCTATAGAAAGCTGCACAATTATACTAATCAATTGCCCCTATAGCCGAGTTTGAAATTAGCGGAATCGTTTCTATCCCCCAACACTACGGCTCTGCAAAGTTTTCTTTGTCCGAGAGCTGTTCTATCCTCTTTGCGAGTCGGTTTCCACTTTGTTCCCTTTATTATATTTCAATACATTTAACTATTAAGCTGGTGAATTACAGGCGGACTGCGGATGTTCGGTTATTCTGTATCTGGTAGAGTTTGTGCAACTAAACCAGCTCCATTCAGTTTTCTTTGATGATCATGATTATGATGCTATTTGAGCAGTAAATAAGTTCATTTCAATAATTGTAATGAAAAGGTCGTTATGATTTTGCATATAGGGTACAATTCAGCTAAGTTGCTTAACTTTTTTGATCGATCCTTGCTGATATTAAAGAATTTGCAATACTTGCATATGTCGGTCCTTGGATGGGTGGACAACTGAAAATACCGAGATTCTTCCATGCCTCTAAAACCCACGTTAAGCATTTGGTTATGGCTGCTATTTGCTGATCTTTGAAATGAATATAGATACATTTGGTAAGATTGGTGGCCATCACCAAAATTCATGGGAAAAATTCAAGCCGATTGTATTAAGTATAAAATAATAATCTATTTAATGTCTTTCATTGTGATAACCTAAACAAATATTTCTTTACTTATTTTCTCCACTACATTTTTTCACATTAAATATAAAGTCTCTGATCTCTCAGTTATTTGCAGGGTTTCGAGCCAGATGCAGCAGTAATATTGTTGTTTAAAGGATCGTAACAATATGTCACCGTCGACGTCCTGGCCGGTTTCTATAGTATTACTTGAGCACTAAAAGAAGAGTGGTGTTTTCTGTTTAGACGTGGATACACGTTTGCAATTTATTTTATTTTATTCTTGTGGTTTTATTTTGTGAGGAAAATTGTTATGAATATCGTGAAAATTGTCGTGGTTTGGTATGAAAGCCTTGAGTTGAAATGAAATGGTTTGCCCTTGACTCTACTCTAGGTCAGAGATGAAAGAGACGAAGTCTACGATGGATCGAGCTTACCCAGAAGTAACCTGTTCACTCTAACTTTGAAAAGATTAAGGTTGGAAACGTTTGGTAACACAGACGCAGGCAATTAAAGACGCTTGGAAATGCTAAGTGGAATAGTAAAAAGGTAGGGATGCCAAGTTGCAGTGCGTCCGGATGTCCGATGGTAGAAGGGGGCTGGTGGGATGAGGTCGTGGAGTTCTGGGGCTCCGCGGTCTCCGAAGTACGATTTGTAGAAGACTGACAAGCCGGCAACCTTGCGGCGATGAGCCAAGTTGTGTAGCTTGGCATCCACCAACCCCATATCCACCACTTGCATAACAAAGTTAAAGAATTTGCTTCTTAATTTCGAAAATCATATTGTTCATTTTTCTGAGGCGGCTCCAAATCTAAAGTTAAATGACACTGCATCTTTATTAAGAGGTTCACTATCAGCACAACAGATACAACAATTAAATAATCAGCGAAGACCACGTGTGGTATTTGAGACTGTGAGCCGTTTAAGTTTCTTTCATACAGATAGATACCTACAAGAACTTCGATTTGAGAGATTGACACATACTGAAAACCACACATTTCTGTTCACCACAAAAACACATCAACTACACAGACCCCATAAATAAAATTTTAAGAATAATAAAACAATCAAAGTGGCGTTTTATTCTCTCATAGATATTATTGTTTTTGGGGCAAGAAGTGAGAAGGGCTGATGCTTAATTTAATGTGAATCCCATATAAAAACATGAGGGAAATGTTTAGGGGACATTCTGTCGAATTCTGCTCACAAGTTATTGAAGGGAACTATAGAAGGGTAGACTGTGACTGTCGACTTTCAACTCTAAGTTCTGGAGAGGTTGGTTCAAAATGATTAGCTTGTAGCGAATGCTTATTTTATAGTATCAGCTATTATATTGTCAAAGTAATCTAGTGATAAAAATCTCGATGTAAAGGAAATGTATCACTTACGGTTTCTTGCGTTGGGGTGTGGGTAGAAAGTAAGCTTTACTGTGACGAAACTCATTTCTACAATCCGCTGTGATAACATCTTTTAAATATTCTTTTGAGGGTGGTAATGGTGCAAACGCTAGGACAAATATTATAACTTACCATTGAAAAGAATAATAATTCATATTAAATTCGTTAGTGGTATTCATATTTGTTAAATTACCGCTAAATCAACATTTCATTTTGTTTCCCCAAACTGGAATCCGGAATTAAATTTAACTCGTACTACAGTGCAATAAAATTGTGTTGAGGTAATTGTGATTGAAAGATAAGTCTCTTTATTTGAATGATCATATATTACTAATGATCATTCAATTAAAGAGACTTATCTTTCCCATCAATCATATAACCTCATTATTTTATTGTAAACTTTTCAAATTTTCTTGGCAATTGAGCTCAATTACTTTTTTTTATTTGAAATGGGTTGGCTCTTGACTCAAGTCTTGGTCAGAGATGACAGAGACAAAGTCTACGATGGAGCGAGCTTACCCCGAAGGAGCCTGTTCACTCTAACTTTGAAAAGATTAGGGTTGTAAGCGTTCGGAAACACAGACGCAGGCAGAGAGTTCCACTCCTTGTGAACACATTACTTAATGGTAAATAAACATTTTTTTGAAACTACCTGAAAATCCCATGCTCCAATTTAAACAGTATTCAAAACACCCAGTGTTTTGATCATATTATATTGACAGAAATCGAAACGGTCCGATATGGGAGCAAAACAAACAATATATCAATTTGGTGTCGGAATAGTCCCCCGTGGTTTATAGTAATTAAAATTTTTGTACGCGAGCTTTGCCCTTGTTTCCTTGTCGATATATTAGTAGGCTGACACTCTTTTATCTTATTTAAGACATAAATAATATTGTTATTTTTAAGATTAATTTAATGACTGTCTGACGTTTGAGTACACTTTGTGGCCTACCCAAATGTTCTTACTTTGGTATTGTTCGTCGAATCATTGAGCTCTTTAAATCGGAGTTGAGCTGTATGATAACTGATAAATGCTTGCACTGTCTGGACAGGTCCACTCAAACCTGCGTAATACTTTTCTCAAAAGGCCACCACAAACGTGAACCTACATGGTTTTCATTATATTATTCACAATTGTATGGACTTTTGAAGAGACTATGACCTCTGAGTTTATTTCGGTGTTTCTTCTCAGGGTAGTCAGCTAGGAAACATTGGCCTCATCTAGAATAATATGATAAAAAAATATTGACGTGTAAAAGAGTTACATGTAACCTATTTGGAAAATAAATATGATTTCATTTCATTTTCATTTGATTCTGATTAATGAATTTATTAATTTAATAGTACGTAGCTAAATAATAACAATGACATGAGATAATCAGCGAGGTAAACTTCGCTTGTCGAGGTCCATCTAGATAACCATCCATATGTACCAAGACCCATGCGTGCCTCCTAAAGTACGTTAAGCTATTGGTCCAGCCTTAAATTTGAAGGATTTTTACAATTTTTAGGGATGGTCGGAGCCAGATCAATCTGACATCTGTATTGCCAAGGGGTATTGCGGGAACTAAATACCAAATAGTGGAGATCAGATAGGCAACCACTTCATGTAGAATATTGGTTTTCAGCTGCATGTGATAAGACAATAAGCCCACTTCAAAATAGAGGAATAAATGCTAGGCTGATTGAATAAAAACCTATTCCGACGGATGATAAAAAAAAAACATTTATCACTAAAAATGGTATTTGTAGTAAATACAGTTTGTATACAAGAAAATGAGCATATAAATTACACATTATTGGGTGAGCTCCTGTTCTCCTATATAGATTGCTGAATAACCTGTATTAATGAGAAACGATATGCCTCCCTACATATGTGTAGGTACTAAAATTATATGCGACGTGTTGATTTTTTACAATTTGCAAAAACATGAAAATTAAAACAAAAAAGAAATGTTTTAGAGAGTTGTTGCTCACACTCTGAGTGTGTTTCTTGTCACAAAGTTTCGAGCCTATCAAAATTATCGTTTCTCCTGTTTTAGGATAAATATCGTATTAGGCCATTTTGTCGGGTACTAAATGGAGGTAGAATCAGTTATTCTGATGAAAATGACCATGATTGGCTCGCGTTTGGCCAGTCTAACGTTATGCTAAGTGATAATAGAACTTTCTTAAATTGTGTTTCATACTTTCAATATATACTTTGTAGCGGAATCAATGGCGCTTCAAGAAAAAACCAACGGAGCAAAACTACATCGCAACAAAAAGAACCGCGACGCCATCTATCCAACTGCCGGTGAACTAAAAATCCTAAAACGCGCAAGCAGAGTTTACCATGGATTTAACACATAATATGTAAGTTTGCGGGACATTACTCTTTGTACCTTGAAATAATATTAAAATAATGACAACAAAATAATTGTTTCTATAATTATTATCTATACTAATATTATAAAGCAGAAGAGTTTGTTTGTTTGTTTGGTTGAACGCGCTAATCTCAAGAACTACTGGTCCGATTTGAAACATTCTTTCAATGTTTAACAGCCCATTTATCGAGGAAGGCTATAGGCTGTATATCATCACGCTAAGATAAATAGGAGCGGAGCATTAATGGAAAATGTGACGCAGACGAAGTTGCGCGGGTCAGCTAGTCTCTTATAAACTCACCCAAAGTTTATAATAGAAAATTACAGAAATAATTTTAATACCGCTGTAGCAGAATATTCTCACCGTTTGATCTCTCAAAAAACAAGATACAATTAATTTACAAAGCACACAATTTAATAACATCATCTTTATAAAAATATTGGTGAACGAAGCGTTACCATTGCTAATTGCATCGTTCTCAGAGACATTTTGCAGGGAAGGAATTTTCGGAGAATTTCCCAAAGTAGTTAGCATCTTGCTAATTAAAGTCGCCCGCTGTTCCAATTTTAGGTTGGAGAATGTTTTTGGTTTTTATAATTACTTTGCGCTTTGTGATAATAACAGCGTTTGTTTTTTTTTTGTTTTGTTAATTTTTGTAGGTTATTATTTCTCCCAGCAGTGGGTATCTAATAGGCTTATTATTTTTTTCGACATTAAATTGCGTACAATTAGTGATTGAATTAATAAAGTCTGTTTTTTCTCGATCTAGAGCCTGTCTTTTTGGTTTGTTAACCTGACTCACCCCGTTTTCTTTTGTGTTATTTTGGCATGCGTCATACCGGCCGCAAATAAACTCTTTTTCTTTCTTTTTTTTCTATATTCCAATCAAAAGAACACAGAAATGAGATCGCATACTTCAGGAAAGACTGGTTCTTCCGGATTGGTCGTCGTAAAATATTTTACACGTAAACCCTGCACTACTTGAAGATACATTTTGGTTTATATTTTTTTCTGATAACATCGTAAACATCTTCTTGGGTAGAGCGTAAATAATGAATCCGTTTTATAACGTTTTTCTTATTTTGTTTTTGTTGTATTTTTATACTGATTGACTGGGATATGCTCGAATGATTGACTTTTAACTTTACGACTTTGCGCTGTGTTCAGTGTTCTTCATCTTCGTGATTATTTTTGCAAACGATTGTACTAGGCAAGGCTGGTGAAACAGTAAAAGCAGCCGCAACGCTTGCCGAGGTCGATTGTGGATTGGTAACCATTTCATAACGAGACCCTTCCATGTCTCAAACAGTCGTTCCGTAAAAGTCTGAGCACCAGCAGTGCTATTCTGTAACAACATTTTCGTGTCTCGACAGCGGAATCCGAGGTGAGTTTCAAATTCGTACAAATATAAGACCTTATGATGTGTGAAATAAAGTTCACTTTGTAAGCTTAGTCACTCAGGTGAAGTCGATATCGAAGTGGTTATTTACAGAATAGACTAGCTGACTTAATCTACCAACGCATAATTATCATTCTATTACCCAGCAACTGGGTTATGGAGGTCAGACTTGCTGTCACTCAACGTACAAGTTTAGCTTTACCACACTTTGATGTTTCTTTCCAGTTCTTCTTTACCCGACTATAAAAAAAGCGGAGGTTCTCAATTCGGTGGGTATTTTTTTTAATGTATGTGCACCGATTCCTCCGAGATTTCTGATCCGACTTCTATGTATCTAAGAGTTTTAGTGTCATAGTGTGCTAGCTAACAAGTGATAAATATTATTATTTTTGCGCCATGTAAAATTTTAGAACATATTTTGAATTTTTAATTACTTTGCATACTAAAGACAGTTGTGTTGCAGGGGAGTTTGTTGGCCACTTCTTTTCCACAGCTAAAACACTAGGAAGTGGTGACGGGCGGGCGTTTTGGGGGACTGTCTTTTGTTAAACTTGACGTTCAAAAAGTGCTGGCCCTCTGTGTAATTTGAATAAATGACTTTTGAATTTTGAATTTATGTTTCTTTTTAGTTCGATACTTGCCATTTGGTCCCGTACTAATTTAATTCGCTCAGTAGTATTGAGAGTAAAGCATTTTTGCTTATTTCAATTTCTGCGTAGACGATGACGTCGCCCAAGTTTCACCACTGATAAAGTGAAAAATAAAACTTTTTACTTCAAAATATAACCGACTTCCAAACAAACACTAAAATAAAATAACTTTAATTTTGGAAGTCGGTGTTAAAAAACAAAGAAACAAAATCAAAAGCACTGACTTCCGAAATGAACGTTGTTTCATACTTTGCTGTGTTTTGTTTGGTAGTCAGGAAACTAACGAAACTTAAAATGACTGCAGAAGTGGCAGAGTTCTTTGTGACGGAGTACGTACGAAAAATACTTAATTCATACGGCGTTCTTCTTCGCCTTTGAAAGCATGTTGACATGAATTTGTGGAAAATACATTATCCTCCGCGCTCATAGTTCAATGACCGAATAAACGAACACTTACAAAAACATGTAATCTATACTTCTATACTAATATTATAAAGAGGTAAAGTTTGTTAGTTTGTGAGGTTGTGAAATCTCAGGAATCAGGATCTACTGAACCGATTTTTTAAATTATTTTACTAATAGAAAGCCACTTTATTTGTGAGTGTCATAGGCAATAGAATTAACCCAAAAATAGCCCTCAATGAAGTGTCACGGGTCACCTGGTAGTATACCTATATACATTTTTCACATAGATATTTAGAAAGAAAAAAGCTCTGATCGGAGCGGAAGGGAATGTCAGACGCTTATTGACTAAAACCCATCCGTGTTCTTACTAATGCCCTTTGCGTTCCAGGGCCGCAACACGACAGGAATACTATGTACCTACTCAAGCAAGCCTAGTGTCAGATTTGTTGGCTTCTGTGTACCCAAAAAGTCTGTCAAAAATCTACAAATGACAGCCGTTTTCAATAGTTTTGAGAGTCTCGGACCCACATGACACCTGCGACGACTCAAATGGTAGCCCCATAATTTATCCGTAGTCTAGGCGAGAACGTGTGAACTCGATGACTGATTTACAAATAATATTGGAAAATATTTTCAGATAGGCAAACATATCATTTTTTTTACAATACACATTACATTTCAAGTGTTTTGTTTGATGGTGCGTTAAATAAATTATCGACACGTGTATTATATCTTCTCTTTAACCATAGCGGTAAGCTTATAGGGAGGGGAAAATTATCAAAATGTCGATGAATAAAATTCCAAATTGAAGTCGAATGGTTTAATCAAATAACATCTACTTAATTTAAATTATGATGAAATTATAACGAAAATAAGTAATTAAGTAGAGGTAATTTGGTTCGACTATTCGAATTTAATTAAATTTAGATTAACGAATATTTGTATGAAAAAGTGGGTGATGGGTGGTGGGTGGTGTCTGTCTGTCGCAGGTAATTTACTCCTAATCTACTGGAATTCAAATGGTTTTAAATGTTTTTAATTAGTTGTGTTGTTGTTTTGATGATTGAAATGATTGAAAATTATAGTTAAGCATTTAACATTTTACACTACAGTAAAATGTTAAATGCTTAACTATAATTTTGTTTCATTAATAGCATTGCAAGAAAATCACGCCCTTTTCACGTCTACGATACGATCTTCTCAAATTGTTTTGTTTTCACTTCCACTTATTTATTGGCTGCGTCTTTCCACTGCATCAGTTTTTTTTTAATATACTGCATGAAGACTGCCTAAAACTAACTTAAACTAAATTAAAAACATACCAGCAACCACTGATTTAAAGACAAAATAGAAACAAAAGAATATTATTTCGTTTCTATTTTGACTTTTTATACAATAGATGGTTTAAAAGTGACACAACCTACTTTGTAATTTAATTATAGGCTATAAATTCTAATTTAAGAATTATTAAAAGATCTTTGTTGTTTTTATTTGATGAGTAATGCAAAAACTATGGTTTTTCACTATTAACATGTCATTTTTCACGCTGGACATCGTCATACTGCCATAATTTGGCCCATGTAAACGTTTCGGACATACATACCAAACTTGTAACATGCATTTTATATAAATAATAAAAAAAGCATTTAAAAAGGATAACAGAAATAATACGATACGGTATTATCGAACAATTTCGATTCACATTTCTCTCACCACTAGTCCTAATAAACGGCTGCCCTAAACTCCGATTAAGGTCAAAACATTGTTCAGATTCTGTTGTATATTATACATCAGACGATAATTTATACGACCGATTTTATTTGCCAATGGAATTGTTGCCATTCCGCTATTGTTTCACGCAATTTGCGTTTATAAGTAAATTACTATAGGTTTGTGTTTTGCGTAACATTTTAGGGGTGCATACGTAATACGGCATTGTGTTGATGATGACTGATAATGGCAATGGGAATTTATTTCCATGCTGATTTTAGGTGAGAGAGAAAATGTTTTGTTATCCTTACTATTTGTCAGTATTTTGATGAAAATACTGGTATTTAGCTGCACCCATTGGATAATTTCGTACAGCAAAAATCTACATAATCCATTTTTTTATTATTTGTTATGGGTTTGCTCTTGTCTAGTCTTTGTCAGAGATGACAGAGACAAAGTCTAAGATGGTAGAAGGGGGTCGGTGGGATGAGGTCATGGAGTTCTTGGGCACACTCACCAAGTAGAAACTGTAAGTCAATTTAACAGAATACATTGCGTATTTTACGATGCCAAGAAGACAAAGAAAGAAGAAAGAATTAGGATTCTGAACATAAGAAGGACAATTTTAAAATACATCAACAACAAACAAAATATGATCTAAAAAAATCCTCTTTAACGCTGTCAATGTAATGTACCCAAGAGACTGGCGGTGTTGCCACTTTGTTCGACAATGCTTATCTATACTAATATTATGAAGCTAAAGAGTTTGTTTGTTTGGTTGAACGCGCTAATCTCAGAAATTTGCTTAGAATTTATAAAGTACTAGCTTCTAACTATTGGTTAGAATTTACAAAGTAGGTACTAGCTTCTGCCAGTGAGGAACATACTCTCGGGATATAATATAGCCTACCTGTTATTCAAAACTATAATCCAACTCTGTGCCGAATTTCATGAAGATGCTTTCAGGCGTTCTGACGTGAAAGAGTAACCAACATCCATCCATAATCACAAATTAACGCATTTATAACATTACTAGCTGATGCCAGCGGCTTCGCTCGCTTGACAAATTATATACTTAAACCTTCCTCGAGAACCACTCTATCCACTGGTGAAATCAACACGAAAATCAATGCAGTAGTTTTTGAGTTTATCGCCAACACACATACAGACAGACAGAGGTGGCGAAGGACTTTGTTTTATAATATGTAGTGAAGTAGGATAGGATAGCCCACTTATTGAGAAAGGCTATAAGGTTATAAAACCTTCCTCGAGAACCACTCTATCCATTGGTGAAAACAAAATGAAAATCGGTTCAGTCGTTTTGTAGTTTATCGAGAATAGACAGCCACACAGATGTGGCGTAGGACTTTGTTTTGTAATATGTAGTGAAGTAGGATAGGATATAAGGATTTTAGCCCACTTATTGAGAAAGGCTATAAGGTTACATATAACATAACGCCACCACTTCTAATACACTGGTGAACAATAATAAAAACGGCAAAAAAGTCAAGTTTGTTTTATGGGAGCCCCCTTAAATGTTTTTTTATTCTATTTTTTTAGGATTCGTTGTTATAGCGGCAACAGAAATACATCATCTGTGAACATTTCAACTGTCTAGCTATCGCGGTTCTTGAGATACAGCCTGGTGACCGACAGACAGACAGCAAAGTTTTAGTAATAGGGTCCCGTTTTTACCCGTTGGGTACGGAACCCTAAAAAGCATCTATTCTGTTCTTGTCCAAGATACAGTGCCACCACGAGCTGGAATTAACATTTAAGCTTTTGGTGGCGGGATACACCACTGATGAACCACAATGAATGATCAAATTAAAAACTTCTTTGACCATAACATCATTAAATTAATGCGATTCATCTGGTGTTATATTATGTGTAACTGCATTATCATTTTGGTTCAATTAACAGCTTAAACCATAGCTTAATGAATTATGTAACACGTTCACTGCTTGTTAGAACAATTATCTTACATCACGCTTAGTGTGCGCGTATTGGGTTATGGATAAGGAGATTGTCACAAAAGCGAATTATTTCGATAAGGGGCCGAACACACTAATACAAATACAAGTACAAAATCCTTTATTTCAAACTAGCTGATCCGCGCAACTTCGTCTGCGTCACATTTTCTATTAATGCTCCGCTCCTATTTATCTTAGCGTGATATTTATCTTCCTCGATAAATGGGCTATTTAACACTGAAATAATTTTTCAAATCGGACCAGTACTTCCTGAGATTAGCGCGTTCAACCAAACAAACAAACTCTTCTGCTTTATAATATTAGTATAGATATACCAGTTTACAGGCACTTCTGAATAGTCAAGGTCTATCAGTCAAATAGTTGACCTTGACTATTCAGAAGTGCCTGTAATCTCAGGAACTACTGGTCCGATTTGAAAAATTCTTTCAGTGTTACATAGCCCATTTATCGAGGAAGGCTATAGACTATATCATCACGCTAAGACCAATAGGAGCGGAGCAGTAATGAAAAATGTTACGCAGACGACGTTGCACGGGTCAGCTAGTTATTAATATTGAACGAAACTATTATGATTGAGAAAATATAGAGATAAATAAAATTTTCACAGACAACAATCTTTTCTAATACTTCCAATCAAACTTATTTTCGGACATGAATTACTTTCGAATTGAGATGAAGAACCAAAAAATAAATGGATAGTCAGAACTAGGCGTTCAGGTAACATAAATAGAATTCTATAGAACTGTTAGAACAACTGATAATTCGCCAACCCACGTTGTTTTTGCAACACCGTTTTGAAAAAGGTTTATTTCGTGCTAGATTTTTTGGTCAAAAATAGATTGTTTTTTGGTGTGCCGTACTTTTGAATTGAACAAAATCGCATCTAATTCAGTCGCTTTGGACTAGTTCAGTTGGTGATCAGTAACTCGTATTTCACATTTTACGAAAGGCTTTTTATATTTTGAAGAGATCTCCAATATTCATTCATTATTTGCGGGATTTATTAGTAAAAACTTTGGTGTTTAAGCTTCTCCATCATATATATCGTTTGCTTAAAAACAAGCGAATTGTTGATTTACTATGAAAATAATGAACAACTGCATCGCTTGTGAAAATATCGATCGTTCTTAAGTTTGGATCTTAAGTTTTGCAAATGAATCTAGTCTTGGTCAGAGATGACAGAGACAAAGTCTACGATGGAGCGAGCTTACCCAGAAGGAGCTTGTTCCCTCTAACTTTGAAGAGATCATTGTTGTAAGCGTTCGGAAACGCAGACGCAGGCAGAGAGTTCCACTCCTTTGCTGTGCGTTATAAAAGACGTTTGGAAACGCTTAGTGCGAATTGGTGGAATAGCAACAAGGTAGGGGTGGTAAGTTGCAGTGCGTCTGGATGTCCGATGGTAGAAGGGGGCTAGGGGGATGAGGTCGCGGAGTTCTTGGCCACACTCACCGAAGTACAATCTGTAGAAGACCGATAAGCGGGCAACATTGTAGTTGATCACAAGTAGTGTATACAGGTATGTCCTTACTCCTCTGCTGCCATCGTGGTCGAGTGGTTGAGGCGCTTGCCTTATGACCCGGTGGTCGTGGGTTCGATTCCCACTGGAAACATACTTTGTAAAGTTGTTTGCAGTTTGGCTAGGACATTTTCAGGCTTGAATCACCAGATTGTCTGATAAAAAGAGGATTCCCGTGCTTCGCAAGGCAGGCATAAGCCGGTGGTCCCGGCCGTCAAATTGCGGTCGTTAAACCATGTCAGAGGCCCTTGAGGCAGTTTAGACTTTGACACTATTTAGACCTTACTGCCCACATGACATGAAGAAGACTCATCTGCTATTGCGGGCCAATTTATAAGTCATGCTGGCACTTCACTTGACCTATTTGAACAAATATTCACCTCACTTGTTTGATAAAAATGTACTTTATCCTAAATAATTTTGAGTTTATTTTCTATTTTCCTAGTAACGCGAATATTTAGACAAATATGACAAGTGAAATGCCACATCAAGAATTAAGTTCGTCCCTCCAACCCTGTCTTGATTTGCTACAGTGACGCCTTTTTATTTTGTCAGTGACAAACTGTCAATAGAAGGTCTAATGATAAAAAAAGTTGCTGTTGACGGGAGCGAAGCCGCGCGGTACAGCTAGTACTATTATAAATACGAAAGTTTGTGAGAATGGTTGGATGGATGGATGTTTGTTACTCTTTTACGTCAGAACGCCTGAAAGGATCTTCATGAAATTTGGCACAGAGGTAGATTGTAATCTGAAATAACACGTAGGCCTTTTTATACCGGGAGTATGTTCAGGATCTCTCGGGCGAAGCCGCTAGCAGAAGCTAGTGCTTAATAAAGTTCATCAAAATTATTCACGCAAATTGGGAGTCCACTTAGACACAGTCAACAGCACCCAAACCTAAAATGTGAATAAAACGTCCAATATTTTATTTCAATTAAATATTGAAATATTTCATTGTGAAGTGTCGCGATAAAATGGCGTCCCAATAAACTGTCCATTAAACAAATAAAATACGTTTGGTAATAAAATTGGGCAGAACAGACTCAATAGACGGATTGCTTTTTGAATATTGGTTTTTCATGGCATTTAAATTCTTTATTGCAATTTTTTGTATTGTGTGTATGTATTTCATACAGTTTATTGCTTGTTTAAATTGAGTAGCCCGGTCTATATGGAATAATACTAAAATAAAACGAATTAGTCCATCAGATAGATTTCCAAAGGGCACGCCACGATAGTGGCGATAAGTCCCCTCTTTGAGGAGTGGCTAGAGAGGCGCCACGGCGTCCTCACCTTCCGCCTGACGCAGGTCCTCACCGGACATGGATGTTTCGGGAGGTTCCTGCACCGAATCGGGCGGGAGGAAACGCCCGGGTGTCACCACTGCGAGGATCGACCGGAGGACACGGTAGAGCACACTGTGCAGGTGTGCCCCGCTTGGGCGGCGCACCGCCGTGTCCTCGAAACGGCGATCGGCGGCGACCTATCGCGTCCGGCCCTGGTCCAAGCCATGGTCCGGAGCGAGACGGAATGGGACGCCGTTGCCTCCTTCTGCGAAGCAGTCATGCTAGCGAAGGAGGTGGCGGAGAGGGAAAGGAGACCCTCTCGTCCCGGCCGCCGTGGTAGACGCCGCGGGCGTCGGGGGACACCACCTGGTGACCTCCGGCCACCGCAGGCGCGGGCCTGTGGACGGCGAGCTATGGGTGGCTCGCCGTCCGTCCGTCTAGTGACGACAGGCCGTGTCGACGGCGCGTTAGTGTTCCACGCGCGCCTCAAAGAGAGTCAGCACACAGAGGGGCCCGAGAGGGCCGACGCCTGCCGGAGTCGCGGGATTATTCGCAAGAGACACAGTGGCTCCGGAACACAAAGGGCAATGAAGGAACATGGATGGGTTTTAGTCAGTAGAAGTCTGACACTCCCTCCCGCTACACCCAGAGCGGGAGGAGTCATTGGATGATTTCCCATCGATAAAAAAAAAAAAAGATAGATTTCCAAAAAAAAAGACACCTATTTATTGCTTTATCATATCAATAAAAACAGTTCCGTTTTAATGTTAGAAAGAACAAAATGTCTAGTTAGTCTGTGACCAACATTACCTAACTTATATGACTATTAGCGAATAATAGTGAAATGTTAGAATAGTTAATTACGGGATTGCTACCCTGTACCATTTTATTTGCGAGTTTCCGATATTTCGGCACTACTGCAAGCGCATCTCCGTGATCATGGCGCTTGCAAATAAAAAGGTTTATTATGTTAGCAATCTCGTAATTAACAATTCTAATGTTAGTTACGAGATTAGATAATGTTGTTCACAGACCCTACGTTTCAAGGCCAAGCATTTTATTATACAGGATGTTGATAATACACAAGCACCCATCAAAAGCGATTCTAAAAACATTAGCCTATAAAACTTATAATATAAATAAACTACGAAGAACAAAAATGTAGTGAGAACCAACCTTTTCTTCTTATTCAAACTACGAAGCGATAATTACTGAAACAGTTCCTTTAATCGACATGTACAGGGATCATCGCCCTGACACCGTCCGATCTATAATGAACTTTAAGCTTCACATCGTAAAGTTAATTTTTAATTGCGGTTGTTATATCTATCGATCTATTTGTAGGAAACAATGTTGGGACGGTAATTAAAGCTGTTATATACATTTTCCAGTACATAATAAGCTTGGAGTTTTGTTTGATAACAACGAGTTGTTTGGAACTTTGTGCGGAGTCAACAGTATTACAATTTGTTTCAGAAAAATAAACGTTATTAGAGGTTTGAAAACGATAATCATTTGTATGGGAAAGGGGAATTGAAATACTTGGAGTAACCCACTCCTCAGCAATGTTTGAGGAGTAACAATTTTCTTTTGTAACTTTTGCTTGTGTGTTTTGATTTGTGTTTTAGTATGTACACATGTATCAATTTAAGGACAGGGAACATTGTAAATTGTAGCCATTCTTTGGAATAAGATAAAACTTTTATTCCAGGAAAAAATATATGCTTGTACTAAGAAAACTGAACGTTCCAAGAGTGAAAAAAAGGTTGAGAAAAAAAGTTTTGTGTATGAATGTAGATTGGCTACAAGAGTAGGGAAAAACCAAATAAAAAAATATTAATCAGATAAATCTGCTTGTCGATAAATGTAGCGCAAATTAATTGGGATACGGACAACTAGGTGATAATTAGAATGAAATAAACTTCAAGGAGGAATTATTTATACAATCCCTAATCTATACATCTATACATATACATACATATAAATAAAATTGGAATATCTGTTTGTAATATTGAAATAATCCTTTTTTACTACATATATAATTTTGTTTACTATATATATGAATATATATACGGTACATACACCAAAACAACATTTTTTACAATTTTTGTCTGTCAGTCTGTCCGTTTGTTCCAGCTAATCTCTGAAATGGCTGGACCGATTTTGACGGGACCTTTACTGGCAGGTAGTTGATGTAATAAGGAGTAACTTAGGCTACGTTTATTTTAGAAAAAAAAACTAAAAAGTTGACTGTTAGGCGAAACGAAGTTCGCCAGGTCAGCTAGCATTAATAGGTATTATAAATGTGAATGTAAGTTTGTCTGTTCCGCTTTCAAGCGAAAACCACTTAACCGATCATCATGAAACTTTGTATACGTATTTTTGGAGGTATTAGAAGTAACTAAGGATACTTATACATAAAATATATTTTTGCACGAGAACGAAGTTGTCGGCAACAGCTAGTGCAATATAATCCCATTCACAAAATGGAATCAAACTTCGGTATTCACATGCCAGAGTTTATTATTTTGTCGTCACCACTGCAGTAAATTTCATTAAAAGCACAAATTCCCAAAAAGTCTGCAGTTACAAAGACTCTATTATCTAAGATGTAAAGCCCACTGTAGCTTGTAAGACTGCACAAGTTAAGTTGTCATTGTAAAGGCATGTCACGCCCGGACGAATGTTATGCTCCAACAATTTTAGTGCCCACAATAACAATGATTCCTTTGGGTAACATAAGAGGACGTACTGCTAGAGTAGTTTGTTGGGTACCGTGTGGCTATTAAACTTGGTAGGGTTATAATTTGAGAAAAGCTAGTGAGATAGCTGAGTTGTAAGATGTGGTGATGTCTAAATAATACATAGTATATCAAAGCGAACACTGAGCAAAAGGAATCGCAACATTATTCAGATACGTGGCAGGTGGCATTTCAATCACTAAAAAAAGATACTATCGTAGGCTTCCATCTATGATGATTATGAACTTGTCGGCGTCAGCGACAGCTGAGCGATAGCGCCATCATCGTTTGGGTTCGGTGGTATCAGGATCATTGTAGAATAAAACACTGAATGCTCGGCAACTGGGCTTAACCCAGTTGTATTATGTCCCTTGGTGCCTATTGGCCTTGCTCTAATTTGTCCCCTGCTTGATAAGGAGGAAAGTAGAAATTATATTTGTAGAATAAAACACTGAATACAGTACTAAGCTCTCTAACACTGAATGCTCGGCAACTGGGCTTAACCCAGTTGTATTATGTCCCTTGGTGCCTATTGGAACACTGAATGCTCGGCAACTGGGCTTAACCCAGTTGTATTATGTCCCTTGGTGCCTATTGGCCTTGCTCTAATTTGTCCCCTGCTTGATAAGGAGGAAAGTAGAAATTATATTTGTAGAATAAAACACTGAATACAGTACTAAGCTCTCTTTATTAACTGTGGCTGAGTGCTAGTACTTTACAAATAGACAGTCCCCCAAAAACGCCCGCCCGTTACCACATCCTAGTGTTTTAGCTAGGGAGAAGACGTGGCCAACAAACTCCATAGCAACACATCTGTCTTTTGAGTTAGAAGAACTCGAATTTACAACATTATTAAAGAAGTCTGTTTAATTTAATTAAAATAGGTAAACCGACAGTTTCGTTTGGGACGAGTGTCCTAGTCGGTGTCTCGAGCAAAAGTGACCTCGGCAAAGTCCCCACTCTCCAATTTATACGTCTCTGTCCACGTGCCGCCATTACAACTGTCAACTGACGTCACGGCGTTTACCACTACCCACTACTACAATACTCAAATCAGCAACTAATTATTAAATGATTTCTTTATCCACGACAAACTCATAATCAAACTAACACAAAGACAAAAAAAAAACAAATAAAGACAATTTTACTGGCCAACATTAGAATTTTCATTTTTTGGATCTTAAGACATGTAGGTCAAAAGATAGTCACTAATACAAATCATTATTTTTTTTATTTGGGAAAAGCTCGCCACTCATTCCCAACCACTGCAACTGTCACGAGAAAAAATCCGAGCTAATGAAGCCCGACGAGTCCCGGAGAAACGATTCAACTGTCTTGGATCCCGCAACGAAATTAATCAGAAGAGTGCAGCGGAGGAGTAGGATAAAATAAATATAATTTCTACTTTCCTCCTTAACAAGCAGGAGACAAATTAGAGCTAGGCCAATAGGCCCCAAGGGACATAATACAACTGGGTTAAGCCCAGTTGCCAAGCATTGCCAAGCACCACGGATTATATATTACTGAAACTAATGGGTCCTAAATTGTGCTACATACTTTTGATTCCAGTAATAGGTATGGCAAAATCACCTGAACGCACGGAAATTTTGATCCAATAATCATGCATGTATAGAAACAGTATACACAAACCAATTGGGTTCAACTGACGGACCGGTAGTCCTTTTCAATCCCTTGGTCACATTTTACGACACCCATGAGAAATACGATATAGCCTTTTGTTTCATAGACATAAAAACCAGAAACAAATGAAATTAAGTTGCAAATGATAGAAACTAAAACTCTCTAAAGCTCCATTTTTAACCGACTTCCCAAAAAGGAGGAGGTTCTCAATTCGGTTGCATGTTTTTTTTTTATGTTTGTTACCTCATAACTCCGACAATTATGAACCGATTTGAAAATTTCTTGTTTTATCTGAAAGGATATACTTGCAGATTGGTCCCATTTAAATTTTATCAAAATCGGTTTCGAACTTTGGATTTTAAATCGAAGTAGCTGGAATTCGTGTACTTGGATGATGGTTTTATGTCATCCAAGTAATAGAAATTGCGTATTTTACTTTTCTGCGATTTTGCAGTGGTGTTGTTAGGTGTGGCGTACCACTAAAAAGTGAAAAATAAAAAACTTTTTACAAAAAAATACAACCGACTTCCAAAAAAAAACACTGTCGGTGTTTTTGTTAGTTTCTTCGTATTTTGACACCGACATCCAAAATTAAAGTTATTTTTTACTTTGTAGTGTTTTTTTTTTTTGGAAGTCGGTTGTTTAATTAACTAAACCCAGAAAACGAAAGAGTTAGTGAAATGCAGATATATGGAAAAGGTAACTTGACTAGAAAAGCTAGCTAGTTTTATATATTAGTGAAACAATGTATGCCTATGGCACGTAACGAATGGAACATTTTTCTAAGCGGACGGTTATGACTACGGTAGTACAGGCGGCTGCAAATTTTGCTCGTAAAATTCTGCGGAAAATTGCAAAGGTAGTTTGCGGATATTGTGTTTTGTTTTTTTTTTGTAGTTGTTCCGGGTAGTTCAAGAATTTTTTCAAATTTAGAAAAGAATTGTTTTGGTCACCATCGTAACAGAAAAGATACTGTTGTCACAATTTAAAAAAAACCCGACTGCAAAACTTCTATGAACGAAAACTGTCTCCTAATTGAATGTCAACACAATGGCTTATATTAATATTTTGTCACCTGCATATTAAGTATTATATTGTTTTGTAATTTAGCACCAAAATCCGCCAAATTGCTTTAAAAAAAAACTTATCTAAGGACACTTGGGTATTTGAAATTAATCAAACGACACCTTAACAGTCGAAATTCATCCCACCGTTTGGATGGTACGAGGTTAAAAAGTTTACAAACATACATACAAGATACGCGCGAAAACTATAAACCTTCCTTGGCATTCGGATAAAAAACACTCTTTTCTACACTTTTTTCAACCAACCTCTTTGATATAGAAGAACTCTATGTCAGAATAAACGAAACGAAATAAAAAAAGGATTAACTGAGGGCCAATTCTACTAATTTTTAAACAACTTTCGCATTCGCATGTCAGTCGCAAACTGTCAAAAAAGCCTTAATTTTCATAAATTTTTGACAGTTTGCGATTGAGATGCGAATTTGAAAATTAGTGGAAATAGCACACTAAATGCTGCTACCAATTTTAAACTAAACTACTGGTGCATTCCTAATAGGTACTCCTGTTAGCCTTTCCAATTATTCTAAAGAGTTCGTTCAATGAGTTCAATGAAGACGGATTCTAATCGACGGCTTTACAGCAATTAGTTCACCCCAATTTGTTGTGCCTTTTCATAATTTCAAGCAGACAAAAAAAAATCGGTTTCCAAATAAAATATTCACAAATGAAATGCTAAACATGCTCCTTTTTATCGTTAAACATATTCCGACACGACAGTAAGGTATTTTTTTTGCTAAAACGTCTAATTCGAAAAACAAAGCACATTATTTTTACATAACAGCCCTTATTTCAACCTTACATCTACGAACAAATAATTGGGTAGTCCTAAACCCTGCTTAAAAAACATGACCAAATTTAATTCTGCCTTTGAATTATTTTGGAATAAATGGGTTTAGTACGACGCCCTGATTTGGTGCCTCAATTTCCTAATTCAAATCGGACGGTTGCCTTATCTCGGTGTTAAACAAAGACCGCGCTTAGTTCCCGGCTTAAGGATATCTTGGAAAAAGCGCGTAAGAAAGAAAATAGAGGTCAATGGGTCAGTATTTGTCTATAGATTCGCTCATTTGGTCAAAGTGTGGACTTAGGGCTTGACGAATTGAATTAAGAAACCTTTTAGAAGAATTTTTTTTTCTCCTAAGATTTTATGCTGAAGTTTTTGTAGAAATTATTTTGATTAATTTTGTATTTCTTTCAAATGTGTCTTAATATTAGTGGCGTCAGTGACGGAAAAGTTAAAAGGGAATCGCTTGTCTTGGTATGGTCATGTAAAGAAGTGGGAGGAAACGCATTTAACTAAAAGAGTAATGAACATAAATGAATGTGGATGGATGGAGAGGGAGAGGAAGGCCAAAGAAAAGATGGATGGATTGTGTGAGGAGTGATATGAAAGAAAAGTGAGTTAGTGATAGTTTGACGGTTGATAGGGCAGAGTGGAAGAAAAAAACGTGTTGCGCCGACCCCAAGTAACATGGGATAAGGGCAGGAAGATGATGATGTATCTTAATATTCGTCATTATTATTATAATTATTTTGTGAATTTTGGGTAGGTACCTTTACAACCCAAAATTATATTAAGCGTTTTTTTCTCTGTTTCCACAGATCTAATTCCATAATAATGTATCAAATCAGTTCGTCCCAAATCTTTTTTATAAAATAAATTTGGTGGATATCCGTAAGCCATCTTACCTAATGGACAAACAAGAAAATGTCGAACAAAGAACTACAATCAAGTAATATTTTGATGACAGCAAACAATATTTTTTCTCGAAAATAATCGTTATAAGGAAAACATGGGGGAAATTGATACAAAAGGGATTTACGTGTACTCTCTTTAAACTCGGCTCCCAATATCACTGGGGGCATAATACTATTGATCCCTCGTGGCAACAAAGCGATATCCCTGAGGATGGTGAAGATACATTGACTGGTGTACAGTGTGAGAGCAAAGTGACATATATTGCAAATTCTATAGAAAACCTGGTTTGGCCACTTTTTGTGTAAGAATACTACATTAATTTAAGAACCGGCCAAGTGCGAGTCGATCTCGAACACGAAGCGTTTCATACGATAAATCAGATTTTTTATAACTTGTTGTTATAGCGGTAATAGTAATACATAATCGGTGAAAGAAGGATGGCCAAAACATACCTGGCGACGAAACGATCGTGTCCCTCCTATATGCTATATATGAGAAAATTTCCCGTATTTTTTAAGAAACATATTTTTAAGTGGCCACATAAAAGTTATCCTTAGTTTTGTTTTTTTTTCTAAATTGTTTTCGAATACTGGTTTCAGAACGCACCTATTGACGATTCGTTTCGCGTATGAAATGACTTGTTATTCTAAGACTGAATATTCAATTGTTTCAGAATAATTGTTACCTATTATTCAATTAAATTGGTCTAAATAATAATTTCACCATATCACTACTATTTTGATTTATTGTCATAAAGGATAGTTAAGTGAAAGTGTTTTGTTCAATTACGTACAATAGAACGTCATTTGTTATCGACAATTTACATAATCTGTGGTTATCGACCCGTGCCATTGATTGACACCCGCCAATCATACCAACACCGCATCTAATTCGACAGATGCCTTATTTTTTGGGAAATTATTTGACTGAAATTTCATGATTCTAATATTATGATTCTCCTAAAGTGGCCTTTTTAGCCTCTCTGATCGGGATCAGTTTCATTGAAGTTTGCTTGTTCGCTGCATTCTAAAGAAATATTTTTATTTGGGCCTCACATAAAGCGACAAAAGTAAAATACAAATTCGGCATAACTAAAGAAGACGGTTATATACAACTCTTTTGCAAAATCTATAAAAATGCGAGCGAAGCTTCTAGCAAAAGCTACTACATTATTGTATCAGTAACTAGCTGTCCCCCGCGGCTTCGCTCCGGTCAACTGGCTACTCTACCAACCCATTTTTTTTTGCTTTTAAGGCCGTACCCTGACCAAATAACCTTGAGCATTTTTTCCCTCAATAACAGCGCAAAAGATACAATAGCGAATACGCTCAAAATGTTGAATAAAATCGTTATAAAATCTAATTTTGGTCGTTTGAAAAAAATACTTCTACCAAAATGTTCATAATTAAATTGCCTATCCATTTAGTGTAAGTACAAAATCAAAATAATAAAATCATTTCTGTGGTTTCGTTGTGAGGAGATTACTTAAACATTATACTTAGTAATAAAAAATAAAATCTACCATTTTGAAGCCAAGAATATGTAGAAATTTAATGTATTTTTTATTAGTTAACTTCCATATTTTATTATTCAAGAAAGTGATATTAAAATAAGAACATCTCCAATTCGATTTGATATTTCTTTTGGATAATGAGTAGATAGCTCCAAAAAATTGCACAAAAAACGGCTAGCGCTGCGTTTTGCTCGGGGACGCGCCTTAAACCTTCCCTGTATTCTGGCGAACTAAACGAATAAGAATTATTCAACTCGGCCCAGTCGTTCTCGAGCTATTGCTAATAAGATATTCACTTTTGTAAATAAGAAAATTAATTATTTAATTTATTAATAGACATAAGCAACGTTTGTAGAAGTCATTGTAATGAATCTCAACTACCTCCGTGGTTGAGTAGTATAGGCCCTTGCCTTGTGACCCGGTGGTCGTGGGTTCGATTCCCACGGGAAGCATACTTTGTAAAGTTGTTTCCAGTTTACCTGGGACATTGCAGGCTTGAATCACCTGATTGTCTGATAAAAAGATGATTCCGTGCTTCGGAAGGCAAGTATAAGCCGGTGGTTCCGGCCGCCAAATAGCGGTCGTTAAACCATGTCAGAGGCCCTTGAGGCGGTTTAAAAACTCTGACACTAGTGTGCGGGATCTTTAGACCTTACCGCGCACACGATAAAAAGAATATTGTAATTAAATCTGTTCTACAGCACGTAACAAAATTATTATTAGAAATATCATATGTTTTGTCTGTAGTTATGTTTGTCGTGGCTCCAGTTTACACTCAACTCAGACGAAGTGACATCATTGTCTTTGTCTTAATCTGCTGGATTCGTAACCCAGTATGTTTTGTAGTTCATAATTATTTCATGCTTAGTGGTTTAACAATTAACACAGATGATTACTGATAGGTTTCTTCTAAGCAAGCGTGCTCCATCTTTGACTTCATCATCGCTTATCAACAGGTGAGATAGTGGTCAAAGGTATGCTTTTCAATAGTAAAAAAAAAACACTGCTCGCTTACGAATATACAGAAAAGTTTAATGCCCTTAATAAGGCAAAGGGAATATATTTCCCAACATATTTTTCAGCTCATTAATTAAATGATGACTTCCTGATAGGTATTCCATTATTGTACAAAGGCTATTTAAAGACTTATCAATCACTCATTAAACATTCAAAGAACACAATTTTTTGTTTAAAAATTGAAATTTATTTTTTACCAATAAAATCTATGCTTATTTCTCATGACTTTCCGATTCCCAGATTAGTATGCCCATTTAAGGGTTAATTTAGTGTTGTCTAACGTTATTCAGATTTCATAACTTGCAATAACAGTTTATTCGCGAAGTATTGCAATTCAGGAAACCTAACTGCCTAGTTTTATGCACACATGCACAAAATGTTTTGAGAAAACTTTTATTGTGCGTACAGCTAAGAAGTGAAATTCCCTGCCAGAGTCTGTGTTTCCTGATAGCTACAACCTGGGAGTCTTTAAGTCAAGAGTGAAAAACGCTACTAATCTACATCGCAGCAAAAAGAACCGCAACGCCATCTATCTAACTGGCGGCGAACTAAAATCCTACATCGCGCAAACAGAGTTTACTGTCAGGGGGAGACTCAGACGCTACGAGAAATTAAATACGAAATCCAGGAAAATATATTGGCGACGTCCGCCCGAAAACACATCGATACAAGTCATTCTATAAAAGCAATCAAATTCTTTATCCTTAAAATTTAAAAACTATGCTATACTTTTTAACTGACCGCTCCAAAGCTTTACAAATGGCCAATACCAATTCTCATAAAGCCTTGAACACACAAGGGTATCTTAAGCCCAGGACACAACCGTCACATTACCGTACGATTTGAACATATACGTCCACCCAAATATCACCCAGTACCCACCAGGCACAACAACCCCCTGGTCGGAAGATCCTCTGTTTTCAATGGAGGGTTTGCGGGACTTTACTCTCTGTACCGCATACCTCCAAAGTTAATCCAGGCAAGCCTGCTCTATCTTCGACTACATCATCGCTTACGATCAGGTGAGAAAGTGGTCAAACGTGTGCGTATCAATCCCCCTAATATTATAAATGCGAAAGTTTGTGAGTATGTATGGATGTTTGTTACTCTTTCACGTAAATACTACTGAACCGATTACGATGAAATTTGGTATGTAGGTAGCTGAAGACCCAGAATTACACATAGGCTACTTTTATCTCGGAGTTCCCGAGGGATTGGGATTAACACGGGAATAACGAGAATTTATACGCGGACGAAGTCGTGGGCGGCCTCTAGTAGTAATAAATATCTTCCTTTCCGACCGATTTTCCATTGAGTTGAAAGTACGGAGGAGATATTGGCGTGTACAAGTGTGTGCGCAAATACTCATTTGCTCCTTTACTCCAGTAGTCCGAATGGACGGCAGTCTGTCACGACCGGGAAGGGATAAGACGCAGGACCAATGCTGTCGAATCCTTTTTGAGAATCGTGAGTGTCACTTTACCCACTTCCAAACCCCGGACTGTTACTGAGAATTTCCTAATGGTAAATCCTAAATTTACCCGAAATAGGAATCGAAACTAGGATCTTTTGCTAGGCAGACGCTCTTGCAATCTTAAAACCAACTTCAACCAGTGAGTTAGTTTGTAATGTAAATTGTGATAGGTATTTTTCACTATGGTAGGTGTCAGATAAATGTGCAATAACGGTCATTGAACGACATAGCTTTCTTAATATCATATCAAAGATTGAATAAAAACATCAGATTTCCTGAATCGACTTCTTTCGAGATCATTTAGTTATGAGCCGTTTTTAGGCTAGTTTCCATCATCCACAAATTGAAAAACTATTTAGTCCGTCAGTTAGAGTATTGAAAAATAATGGACACGTATTTTTTGTTTTTGTAAATCAATGAATAAATGACAAAGATAAAACGCATCAAAACTCAGGGTGGGGGCTCGTGACGTCACTAACCGCTAAAAATTATGCCACGGCGTGACATATTGAGAATTTTAAAAGTGTCGTAACTTCGTCAATTTTGGTTCCCGTAGGTAACAAAAGAAAAAATACGGGTCAAATATTTTTGATAATCTAACTGACGGACTAATTAGATTTTTTCAGTAAACAAGCCTATTAGTAGAGTAATGAAACGGTTCATAATTTATTGTTCGGGTATCTACGAAGGGATATTAAGGAAATACCAATGTACTTCTATTGAAAAATCAGTGTGTCAATTCTACTAATTTTCACATTCACATCTAAATCGCAAACTGTTAAAAATGTATGAAAATTAAGGCTTTTTTGACAGTTTGCGATTGACATACGAATGCGAAAGTGGTTTAAAAATTAGTAAAATTGGCCCTCAGGTGCCTACTATAAAAGAAAATAACTACTACTAGCTAGTTATTTTGCAAAAAAGCTTAAAACCTATTCTCAGTTCTACTGAGTGTACACAAAAAAAAAACCGGGCAAGTTCGAGTCGGACTCGCGCAATAAGGGTTCCGTACAATCCTGTAGGTATTATATTATAAGCAAAAGTTGCGATTTACGATTTATGACGTATTAAAAAAAACTGCTTACTAGATCATGTTCAAACCAATTTTCGCTGGTAGTTTACATGGTAATATACATCATATATATTTTTTAAATTTATCATTCTCTTATTTTGGGGGAGGACTATGGTACTACTTTATGGACTAAGTATCTCTCTCGCAAACTGTTCAGTTTTGAAAAAAAATCATATTAGAAACCTCAATATCATTTTTAAAGACCTATCCATAGATATCCCACACGTATGGGTTCGACGAAAAAAAAATTTTTGAGTTTCAGTTTTAAGTATGGAGACCCCCAAAATATATTGTTTTTTTTTTTCTATTTTTGTGTGAAAATCTTAATGCGGTTCACCGAATACATCTATTTACCAAGTTTCAACAGCATAGTTCTTATAGTTCCGTTTTTGCCATTTGGCTACGGAAGCCTAAAAATCGGTCAAGCCATTTCGGAGGAGCTCGATAACAAACACCGTGACACAACATTTTTTTATATATTAGATATTTACATTATTACATGCTTCATTTATTTCTCAACGTATATTGGTAGATACTAGTTAAAAATCCATCCCAAAAATGCCTGTAAAAGATTTCAAAAGTTCATTTTCGAACGTCAATAGCCGAGCAGCGTAGCATACAGCTCTCCAACCATTTGACATGTAACTCGTAAATCTAATCCTCTTGCTCTTCCTCTATTATTCGCGTTGACTGAAAAACTCCCAATTTTGACAATGAATAGAACTCGATTAGGATCTGGAGTTTTTGAAGTCTATTGAATTTTTAGCTCTATGATTTTTCAAAGGGATAGTGCACGTAGATGACTATAATTCTATCGTAATTTAAACCTATGTAGGTGTCTGTTTAGCAAAAACTAAAAGATACTTGTAATTTAAAATTGTTGGTTGGTTAAGTTTAAGAAAGATAAGTAACACTATCATCATCTGCCTAGCCTTTTCCCAACTACATTGAGGTCGGCTTCCAGCCAAACTGGATTCAGCTGAATATCAGTATTTTACGAGGAGCGGCTGCCTACCAGACTTCCAAAACCCATTAACTGGGTAACACGGTGCTTCTAAGCAAGACAGGAGTCAGATTTACTGGCTTCTGACAATTCGTAACGACTGCCAAAGATCTACAAATGACAGCCGGGACCAACGGCTTAACGTACTTTCCGAGGCACGGAGGAAGAGTACGAACTCGGTATGTTAAGATGGTCATCCATCTACAGATCAACCCTGGCAAACCTTGTTTAACCTTGAAGATCGTCCCGTGGGGTCCGTGGTGTTATTATTTAGCCACAAGCTCCTCAGTTAAGGCTTACTCTCAACAAATTATTATTAATCTATATTTCGAAATACATTCGCTCAGAAAAGTGAGCCTTATCCCAAATAAAGGAAAAAAGTTTTTTCGAATTAGATATATTATGTATATACAACAATTAGATTTATATAAAACTAACTCATGCTAGAGGTTTCGCTCGCCCCCTTAGGAAACATACTCCCGGAATAAAAACTATCCTATGTCCTTTCTCGAGTCTCAAACTATCTTTGTACAATCAAATTCATCCAAATCGGTTCAGTGGTTAATGCATGAAAAAGGGATAGACAGACAAAGTTACTTTCGCATTTATAATATTAGTTAGGATAAACTTAAAAGTGTAACTATCTATTAATACATAAATAATAAACTGTATCTAACTAGCCCGTAAACATAACAAATGCAATAGTTTTATAAACGAATGTAATGTTATCAATACCCAGGTGTATGCTGCTACCCAATAGTCAGTAACTTGTTACGACACCCAAGAGAATTTATCACGTGATCCATTTGTTGCCAAAACCACAAATATTAATTACATTGGACTACTTACTAACTAATATTCCGACATTCCACGTAAAATTAAAAAAAAAAATTAAAAATCGCCTGTGTTTTTAAGTCTTCCATCACAATGGGGAATTTACTGCTGTCTATAAACATGGCACAATTTTTAAATAATATCCTTGGACATTTCACACAGCGCCATATAGTCCCAAGCTAAGCAACCTAATGCTTGTGTTATGGTAACGATATGGCTGATAAACTACTTAAATACATTTTTTTTTTGTAAATACATACATAATATAGATAGAAAAACACCCAGACTCGGAACAAATATTTGTAAGACCTACAAGTATTTGTTCCGAGTCTGGGTGTTTTTCTATCGGTGCGGGAATCGAACCCGCGACATGCTGCGCAGCAGTCAATCGCTCAACCACTGCACCAACCGTGTTGTCAAATATTTTAGAATTTAGACAATCACTAACGCTAAAAGTAGGTATGGCTAAAGCCAAAATAGAACAAAACAATTTACAAAATAAAATTATTCAGTCACCATAATTCAACTAAAAGACTTTCAAACTTAAATTAAACTCTGTCACTACCAAGCTTTAGAATTTTAGTAGCATTCAATTTAATTATGCTAACTTTTAAGTCTACACTAAATTTTTAGTCTAGACAAAAAGACAAGGGTCAATCTATAAACTTAAGCAATGTTCGCATTCGCTTCTCTGTCGAAATCTGTCAAAAATGGTTATCTCCATACTTTTTTGACGAACTGCGCACATGGCTCTGGGGCTTACTGAGCACGGCAAGCCGTGAGGTAGTACTCCCACGATTCCCAGCGTAGGTGAATGATGTTACACCGGAGTGGTTTTAGTCGGTAAGAGTCAGACTCTTACCGACTAAAACCACTCCGTCAGACCCCTCCGGGATTTTCCCCCGTAAAAAAATTTAGTAATAGCACAAAAAGTAGAGGAGGTGGATGGGTAAGAAATCCACTATGTTGATGAGTATATTTATTTACTCGGGCCAGCTAGTTTCCTCCGAAATCAGTTAAGACAAAGAATTTGACCGACGTTTTGTAAACTCCTTTTTTATGGATGGGAAATCATCAAATGGCTCCTTCCACTTTGGGCGGAGCAGAAGAGGTTGATAGACTCTTGCTGACTAAAAACCATTCGTGTTTCTTCTAATGCCCTTTGCGTTCCAGGGGCGCGGTGACACTTTGAAACAAATCCCTGGCAGGATGTTTAAAACGCCTGGAAGAGCTACTTGTCCTTGAAGTTGCTGATCAAAGGTGACCTGCTTTTATCACTGAAGCGCAAACTCATCGACACGGGTATTCTGTCCATCCTAACCTACGGTGCGCAAACTTGCTCCCTGGCCAAGTCTCTAAAAACATCAAAATATTTAAATAGAAAAGCGATTTTTAATAATTACCGCTAAAACGGGCCCGGCAACTGGCTTCATAAACCGCTATGAAAAATAATATTTCAATAGAGATGTTAAGTTTAATTAATTACTTAGTGGAAAATAATTAATACTTGCTTGAACTAGATCTTGTATCGCTAATTAATCTTACGTAGCTCGCTGACAGGTACGATTTTCTAATTACCGTGTAAGAACGAAGGTGGAAAGTATATATCAAGGTACACAATGTATTAAATGTTGAGTTACCCTGGCTTTGTACAAGCGAGATATTAAAATATAAAAGCTTTCTTTTTGATGTGTGTGTATCTGATGAACTTCTTCCAATTAAATGTCGAAATTTGCTGGAAAACATGACTGGTATAAAACGTCATGGTCTACCCTTTTTGCTAGGTTTCATGCTAATTCGTTTGGCCACTGAGCCGTAATTGTCCAAACATCGAAACACATATAGCGTCATCATTTAAGCCAAAAACTTCCTCCGCTGGACATGGGCCTCCCCAAGTGTCGCCACAACAACACCGGTGCTGTGCATCTCGCATCCATCGGCTGACCGCAAGTCTCACCAGGTGTCAGATCACTTTGTGGGAGGTATTCTAATGCTGCGTCTTCCATTACGCGGTCACCACTCCAGAACTTTTCAGCTTCTTCGACCAGCTGTTGTGCTAGCAATGTGCCCTGCCCACTGCCTCTGCAGTTTGACCGTTTGGCAGTTAGGCGTACAACCTTTCTAAAGCAATTGTCTAAATTATAAACATTATTTCTATCATCACACACACGCAGTTCACATAAAACGCAACGACGCTTTATAACACAGTTTAAAACATTGTCAAATCAAGGTCATCTATCAAAAAAATCCACCCAAAATTGAAACCGCCCGGAAAAAAATCAACATCGCTTAACGACTTATAAATCGATTCAACAGCCACAATAAGATATTTTCTCGCAACACACAGTAAACACTTGACTAACCCGCTTTTTGTTCGATTCCACACAAAGAGAAGTAATAAAGTCTTTCCTTCCAATATATCGAGGGAGGGGTGAGCGGAGGCAGATGGTAAAAATTGCATCGATTACTGAAAGTCGATACTGTTTTTTAATTTTAACACATTGAGGCAGACATCGAGTTGAAAATATTGGTAAATTAAAATTGAAATCGAAACGAATTTATTATTCAGATAGTATTTTCTTCATGAATGGGACACATTAATCATTTTAGTAAATTGTAAAAGTGTTTTAACTGATTTTTCAGATAAATGTTTTTTTTTTAATGAAGCGATTTATTGGCTTCTGAACGTAACGACTGCCAAAGATCTACAACTGGCAGCCGGGACCAACGGCTTAACGTGCTTTTCGAGGCATGGAGGAAACTCTGTTTGTAAAGATGGTCACCCACCGACAGATCAACGTTGGAAATCGTTGCTTTACCTTTAAGATCGACCCGTGCGGATGTTAATATTCAGCCACGAGCTCCTGCAAACACAACCTGGTGAAATGGGGTTTCATAGATCTGTCGGATACTCAATGTGAGTACCGTGCTCTTGTTCAAAACATGAGCCACTCCTTGGAGTGCCCCAACTGCCCATACACCTGTACTTTGGGGGATATTATGAATGCCACAGACGCTGCAATTAACGTAGCTACCTACAAAAATCTTAAAAGTTAACCATCGACTCCTAAAGAAGAAGAAGTCTATTGTTTTAAACTTTTATGGTCACTCACATTAGAATAGTTGATATCGGGATTGCTACCATGCTCGGGATTGCTTCATGGCGCTTGCAACAGTGCCGAAATATCGGAAACTCGCAAATAAAAAGGTACATGGTAGCAATCCCGATATGAACTTTTCTAAGAAGAAGTCTGTAATAAAGGGAACACAAAATGGTTCCATCATTATTATTATTAATCTGTCCTGTACCACTGCAGGATAAACGCCTTCCTTGCACATTTTCTGGTCTTCTACAATTTTGGACCAATCCTTGTATAAGGAGTCCAGCTCATCCAGCCATCTCTTTCTGGAACTCTTTTAAAACTGTTTATTATCGATTAAAATTTCTAAAGCAATTTAAACCATAACTCCATACGGATCCCATCCCTACATAATGGTGTTACAAATAAAACTCGGGGTAAAAACGAAAATCACATTTTAGAGGTTCAGTGTATTGATCTGAAAGCTTAAGTTTCGGATACAATGCTGCAAGACAGTTAACGTTTTAACGTAAAACAAAAAAGTAATTTTACAGTTTCTCGAGATTTCACCTTTGATCATAGATGAGTAGAATCCTATTGAGGCCTGTTGTTTAAGATGAACTTAAGAGTAGTAATATATCAGAAGCTGGAAAGAATAAACTAATTTATGTTAGGTTGGGCTTCTACTCTAACTGATTGCAAAATAATGCCATTATAATATTTGACGATACATTACATATCATTAATATATATTATCAGCAATTACTGAATTGAGATTCTTGAGCACTGCTACTTGTAACTTAGTCTCTAGCTGTCTCTAGTACAATCTCATATGACTTATTAAATTAAAAATATAATTATGTTTGATTTTTAAATAATTGTTTGCTTTTGTTTTATTTTTTATTTTAATTCAGTGTCATTGATAATTTCTATTTTATTTTATATTTTGTCTTTTCTTGTTTAAATTGATATTTGTATTAATAATATTTCAATTTACTTCGTTAATTTTAGTACAGACCAATAACTTTTATATGTTGTTTTATACTGTGAATTTCCAGTATGTGTTAATTTTAATTACATTAAAAAAATCTATATGTCACTACTATCTGGCGTTCACAATATATTCACTGGGTTATTTTTACAAATATTATAAAGAGGTAACATTTTGTTTGTAAGTTTGTATGTAGGGGGTAATCTCAGGAACTATTGGTCCGATTTTATTTGAAAAATTCTTTCAGTATTAGATAGCCTATTTATCTAGGAAGGCTATAGGTTACAGTCATGTCATCACGCTTAGACTAAAAGAAGTCGAGCATTAATGGAAAATGTGACGCAGACGAAGTTGCGCGTGTCAGCTAGTAGTATAAAACCACATTTACTGGTCCTGTTCGTCTCGCATCCAGCAGAGTCCTGTCGCTATCACTAGGCATTCGATCCATAGTCTTCCCACGCTTCATTCCTTTTTCAGTCTGTACTCATTTTTAAATAATGTCTATTTACTTAAAAACAGTTCTCTGTTTAAACACATTCGTTCTCACATAAGAACACAACTTCAACTTCCAAAAAAAAACATTACAAAGTAAAAAATTACTTTAATTTCGGAAGTCGGTGTTTTTGTTTGTTTCTTCGTATTTTGACACCGCCTTCCGAAATTAAAGTTATTTTTTTAATTTGTGGTGTTTTTTTTTTGGAAGTCGGTTGTATTTTTTTGTAAAAAGTTTTTTATTTTTCACTTTTTAGTGGTACCCCACACCTAACAACACCACTGCAAAATCGCAGATAAGCAAAATACGCAATTTCGATTACTTGGATGACATTAAACCATCATCCAAGTAGACGAATTCTAGCTATTTCGATTTAAAATACAAAGTTCGTAACCGATTTTGATAAAATTTAAATGGGACCAATCTGCAAGTATATCCTTTCAGATAAAACAAGAATTTTTCAAATCGGTTTATAACTGTCGGAGTTATTAGGTGACAAACATAAAAAAAAAATACAACCGAATTGAGAACCTCCTCCGTTTTGAGAAGTCGGTTAAAAATAGCTGAGTAGTCCACGCACAATTTGCAAGCTACAATAACATTTAATGTAGGGACATGGGTTTCCGTGATATGCTAGCAACCTGTTACTACAAACTAATCCTTTCGCTCGAACCCTCCTCCTTGTCTACATAGTTCAAGTTTGTATCTACTGGGATCAAATTTATAACCCACATCCTACTAAGAACACAGGAACATAACGTATACTGTCGAACCTAACATTGGAGGAAATGTGTGCGTAGACTTTTTATTGAACCGCCAAATCTTGTTAAATAAGGCGTCGTCCTAGATGTCATTTCATCGCACGACGAGATTAAACACACACACATTTTTCTTTAGTGTCCCAATTAAAGCTTTGAACGCCAGTACAGGAATCATATTCATCGCGCGACGAAATTGCACCATTAGTTCGTACGATTTTTAGCCAAGGACCCTTATGTCTTAGAGTAAATTTCACTAATGACTGAACACTACTACCAAAATAAATATTTATCAATCGTTATCAAGACACACACATTTTTTTCTTCCTTTAAGAGCTGTCGGTGTTATTATTCCTGTGGAATATTGACACTGACCGACCATAAACGCTGGTATTTTTTTCCCTAAAATTAAGATGGTCCGTAAAATTGAACAAGATCTTGAAACAACGAAAGACGAATTACTTTTAAATTAAAAGATGCATTCAGTAAGGTTAATTAAATTTGTCCCATCATTCATCGTTTAATTTCAAAGAACCTTAATTAGTACTTGTCAATGGTCTCGTAAAAATTTAAACGATGCCATGAAAATAAAACTTCCTTCAACGTCTTCATTTACATTTCTAGTCCTTCATTTTATAGAAAAAGCTTTCAAGGAAAATCTTAGAACTATTATAATAATACTTCTAGTGAAAGATAAAAATCGCTATTGAGTACTTATTGATCCACTAACTATTTTTAAAGCTTATAATAAGTGGGTAAAATCGCTTTAGCGATAAGGCCGCCCATTGTGTCACCCAATGTAATGTTTTCCTCATCTATTTCTTCTGTAACTTATATGGTGTACATAATAAAGAGTATTCTATTGTATTCTACCATTTTTTAAAAATAGGTCACACTGCATCTTTTCGAGGTTAACCCCTTGACACCGAGCAAAAAACTTAAGAAAAAGAAAACTATCAATCAAATGAATGCAATTCCACAATAATTATAATCAAAATAATCACCAAACACAAATTAGTATCACGAACAAAACTGTTACATAACAAAGAAGAAAGAACCAACGAACAAAGTGACCAAACCCCTTTAGAGTCGGAAAACTAGTTAGTAACAGAAAAGGACAGTTAAATTGTTGATCCGTTGATCCCGGATGGAACACTCGCTCAAATTATTGGGGCCGAGTATTGAAAATAGGGTTGTGACTGAACGCATCCGCAAATGTGGATCTTTCGCAAGCAATCGTATCTCCGCATCTTTTACTGGAAACAATATCTCATAATGAAATTGTATATTTTTATTGAAATATTTTAAAATTTTATTTATCTATTACTAATATTATAGAGGTAACATTTGTTTGTAAGTTTGTATGTTGGCGGTAATTTCAGGAACTACTGGTCCAATTTGAAACATTATTTCAGTATTAGATAGCCCATTTATCGAGGAAGGTTATAGGCTACATATCATCATGCTAAAACTAAAAGGAGCCGAGCATTAATGGAAAATGTGACGCAGACGAAGTTGCGTGGGTCAGCTAGTCTTGTATAAAATTATGTGCTAAAAACATCTATATCTTTTTCTTTCTTTCTTTATGAAAATCCTGTCATGTCACCAGGTTTAGTACCAAATGAGTAAAGTTTAACAGCGCTGGTTTAATTAACAAACCACCTAGACTTTGCGTAGACGGTAACAAGGCCGCAAAATAGTTTATGTGACATATAGTTTACCTCTTCAAAATTTTAATCACTTAATTAGGTAGACCTTTCTCTTTCAATAATTAAAATCAAAACTTATTTTTCACGTGAACACAGTCCTCCGAAACGCCCTTCACCGAATTTCAATCCTTTGTGGTATTGCAATAAATGTTTAATTTTTGACGTACAGTAAAGTATTTTGTTATTGTAATAAATGTCTTAGTATGTCACTGTAATTTTTAAAATTTATTCAATTTAATAAATATTTTATTTATCGATCACAAATGACCTTTGTTACATCCCTAATCGTAAGCATCGAAAAAAAAGACCGAATGTCACTGCGGCGGATATTGCGTAGCTCTTTGATGGGTAATGATGGGGACTGTCCATGTACGTCCTTTTCTTTTGGTTTTCCTGTCGTGGTTCATGTTATATCTTATCTTTATTGGGCGGAAGTATTGATTTTATTAAGTCTGTTTTGTTGTTAGATTTTTTTAGATCAAGTGGTTCTGGCAAATAATAAGCTACTTTAGTTAAAGTAAAAGTAAAAAAAAACGGTTTTTGATAATTTAACTGACGGACTAATTAATATTTTTCAATGGACAAGCCTATTATGACAATTAAGTAGTTTTAATAATATGCGAAACATCATATTCAAAAATTATTTTATACTGCACTAAATAAAACTACAAACCAACATTTATTTGTAATGGTTTTCATTTAAAACACCTCACGGATCGCATATTTCACACTCACACAAATTAATTTTTGACACTGCTACAGTATTATTCACTGAATCATTTCCCTAAAGCTTTTAACAGCCGAATATTTCCCAATCCATCAGTTGATAATTTTTCATTCGCTATTTTCGACCGAAAACTGATATGCAAATATTAATAACCCATCAATGGGATAAACAAAAATGGCATGGAACAATCCCCTATTGATGTATCAGCGTGTGGCGAGGTCGTCCAATTTGTATAGATTACACCGTCCGGCCCAACACTGGGGAATTATTTGAAAAATGGTTTTAATTTATCTCTTGCAAAGAGTCCATAATCCAAGAAGCGAAGCCACGGATGGAAATTACTTTGCTGATTTTTGATCGATAGTCTTTTCAACTTTGGTATTAGCTTTTTTGCTAGAGTCGCCTTTGTTTATCTTTTAGAGCGAACTGTCTTGTTTCTTTGTTTTATTGATCGACGGTTGTCTCTGCACAGCTTTGTTGGTGGGTTTATAAAAGGATTTGTTTTGTGACCTTATTGATGGCACAGAGCAAAATGAAAATTCTTGCTCTTGTTGAACTTTGAGTTTCTCGTGTTCTTATTTCATCTTAGTTTCGTTTGTGTTTCAAATAATCATTGCTTCGAATTTGAATACTTACTGTGTGTTTGTTTCTGTGTTATTATTAATTTTAAGTACTTTTTATAATTTATATTTCTATTAATGTTATGAGAGTGGAATCATCACCATCATGTAAGTTGAAAGACGTCTACTTCTGAACAGAGGCCTGCCCCAATTGTCACCACAACAACCTGTGCGACTCGCATCCATCGGCTACCTGCAACCCTCACCAGGTCATTGGAGGCTTTCCAACGCTGTGTCTACCGGTCCACGTTCGCCACTCCAGAACTTTTCAGCTCCACCGACCATCTATTCTGCGAGCAATGTGCCCACTGCCACTTCAGTTTGGCGGAAGAGTGGAATGCTACTTCCTAATGAATCCAAATGCCTCCCATTGCAGCTATAATTCTCAATCTATGTCCTGCTAAATTCCTGTAAAACAAGAAATCGTTGTAATCAATTCCCTTGTCATCCATAAAGGAGAAAAGGAGTTAACTGAACAAATCAACAGAGTAACGTTTTGAATTAAAACACTAAATCAAAGCCTGAAAGCAAATTGTTAATTTTATTAACCTTACATAAATCTCTGGGGATATTGTGAATTGTTCATATTTTATGTTTGCCTCCATTCTGCTGAGTTTACATGTTTTGTGTTTGTGCTTCGTTTTTATTTTTGGCAAAATCACCATGTTTATTATTTATGTCAGCAATTCGTGTGACTGTTGACTTTTGCTAAAGTATTTGTTAGAAAAATCGAATTTAAGAAAGTGTTTTTGATTTTACTCTAGAACTGTGCCCAAACATGACCCCTTTTTTAAACGGCGACGAAACACACAGAATACTTATTTTCTACTCATCTTAAGTACAGACATCTTTATGAAGCATGTCTGGACGTGTTTACGAGAAGAAGCGTCAAACTTGTGACGTAAAAAATAAATTAGAAAAACTAAACGATGGTCGTTAAATAAATTGAATTTTCTTTGTGTAAGCGAACTTTTGTAATTCATGGTTTTTTCGTCGTTCAAATATTTTCCGAGAAATTCTTGAAGAAATATTATTAACTTCTGGGGGAACTTAATAATAACCTTTGTCTTTGTGTAAATTGTTGAACAAATGTTGGGTCTGGGGTAGACTGTCCGTATAAAATGTTCGTTGGTTAGCGAGGTTTTTGTACGTCGTCCTTTTTCAAATATTGGTCTTTATCGTAATTGAAGCACGTCCTGTTCTTATTAAAGAAGTTACTGAATAACAAAGAAATAGTCACCTTAGACTATTTCTTTGTTATTCAGTAACTTCTTTGAGCTTATTGAAATCTTCGAGGAGTTTAACATATAACTTTTACATACATTTCTCAACAATCTCATCATCAACTGCCTAGCCTGGATCTCATTTAAATTAGGGTTGGCTTCCAGTGACTTCCAGTTAACTGGAAGCTAACCCTAATTCAGCTGAATACCAGTAGTAACAAAGAGCGGCTACCTAACCAGACCTTTGCAGGTTTCCTGAGTGTTTTTTTATTTGTGTACCTATTTTATAACAATGATGAAATGTGCGTCTTTTTGGGAAGAATAAAACATTTTACTCTACCTTTTTCTGTTACAATCTAAGTTTGCCTAAATCTTGAAATATTCTGTTACTAGCATAAAGATCAATATCACACAATGACATGTAATATAAACCTTTCAACTGAACCCTAAACCAGAGAATTATTATAGAACCCTGTTTATATTAGGCACCTACATTAATTTTAGTTGATATAAATCTAGGTGATATTTCGGTCTAATATAACCTGTAAGGCTATCCTCAGGTAATTTAAGGTCTATGATGTATCGCCTTCCTCTCCTTATCTGAATTTTAACGTAAACGAAAAATTCTTAAGTAAAATTCTTCCCGTGGACGACTTTTATAATCGTTTCAGGGTGGGTTGCAAAGAAATTTCCTCTTTTGACTGATGTTAATAAGTTTCAAAATTCAACGAAAAGTTTATTATATGTAAATGACCTTTGGGAGATAGTATAGAAATATGATGAAAGGGACGGTAGTATATTTGGTGAGAAATATTTTCCTGTACAACTTGTAAAAAATAACAAAGTAGATAAAATGAGGAAGAACTTAAGTTCTGATCTCAAAGATGACATTTTTTCCATCAAACAATATAAAATACTAGCTGATCCGACACACATTGTTTTGCCATATAAAAAACAAATAGCCTACGATATATTCCCAGACCTACCAAATACACACCAAAAAAAAAAAACATAAAAAAGGGTCAAGCCGTTTCGGAAGAGTTCGATGACAAATACTGACACGAGATTTTAAATATTAGAATGTAGGTGTAAAAAATAAAGCAAATTAGAAATTAAAACAACAAACCTGAATAAAGTAGAGCCAAATATCAAGGAATAATTTATAACGTCATCAATGAACCAACGATTATCATTAAAACTATATGAACGAAAATATTTAGTATCGAAATCACCAACCATAAGTTCAAACACAAGTTTAGCCACAACGACACAAGTTACAGTAATAATTGATTTAGTTATTGTGGTCTTTCTAATTGATATTATGATGATCATAAAGCTGCCAATAATTACTGGCAGTAATGGTCGTTTAATACTTTCTGTCGCTGACTAAGAGCCAATTGTACTGTTCATTGATGTTGATGATACAAAAGTTGTTCATGAGTTGAACGATAACTGATCATGGTATTTCATATAAACTTGTAAGTCCTTTTGTTTTAAAATTAAGTGAACCGATTTTAGTGAAAATAATGAAAGTTGTGAAACTTACTTTTTTGAAATGAGCATAGAGACAGTAAGAACAATAATAAGTTTTCTAGAGGTACAGTCAACAGCACTTCAAGTTACCATAAACTGTAAAATATTCGTATTCGATTTTAAACTCAAATTTCATCACGTCATGTTTCATCATTTGAAGAAATTTGACAGATTTGTATAACCTGATGTTCTGTTGACTGTAAAGAAAGTGTAAAATCACTGAGACACAAAATAAAAAAGTTTAACAAACTAAGGAAGTTTAATACATAAGAATTTCCAAGAAGAAGCAACCTGGGTGTCTATAAGCCAAGAGTGAATAGGTTACTTCAAGGCAAGCGAGCTCCATCTTCTACCGCATCATCGCTTACCATCAGGTAAGATAGTGGTCAAACGTGCGCCTATCAATAGTAAAAAGCCGGCCAATTGCGAGTCAGACTCGCGCACAATGGGTTCCGTTCCGATGGGTTGGTTCTATAAAAACTGCAAAAAAATCATGTCTGTTGTATGGGAGTCCCCTTAAACATTTACTTCATTCTGTTTTTTTTTTTGTATGTCTGTTATAGCGGAAACTGAAATACATCATCTGTGAAAATTTCAAATGTCTAGCAATCACGGTTCATGAGATAAAGCCTGGTGTCAGACAGACGGACAGCGGAGTCTTAGTAATAGGTTGCCATTTGAGATTTGAGATAACCTTTTGGGTACCCTAAAAATAAGGTTTTGATGATCGAATTTAAAGGCTCTATAAAGTAGATTATATATTCATTTCTAACCATTTTTCTTTTCTAAATGAAAAGAAGCTTTAATAAATAAATACGGAAATAAATAAAGAAATAAACTATCAATCTGCTAACGCCATACATAAATGCAAAAGAAATCCCAAACGGTAAACATTATCAAAGATTTATATGTCTGTAGCAAGAAAATATTACTTTTCATCTTTTTTGTAGCGGTCAAAGAAATTTACTTAGATGTCCTTTACGAGAGAGCTTTTCATTAATTATTCCTTTTGTCCCAGCTTAGGTCAAAATCGGGCTTATCCTTGTCGGCCTTGGTACCTGCGGTAATTACTTCAGAATAAACATATTTGTCTATAGTAAATATTTATTGTTTATGGAAACCAATCTTTTGTTGTCTAAGCACTGTCTGAGGGGCTTTGCGAGTTATTGTACTTACGTAATTGAGCGCGTTTACGTTAACATTCACTTATGATAAGTTGATTTAAAAGAGTATTCAAGGAGTTTCTTGCACGTTCTTCTCCACAGGATCTTCTCTTTGGAACGTGCAACTGCCGCGCTGGGTAGGGTCAGTGAGTGAGTCGCTTGGGTGGCAGAATAAGCTTCATCTATTTGACTGAGAGACCTTGATTGTTCAAAAGTGACTGAAACTGGTCTATTTTTTGCAGAAAATACTGGCTTCTGCTAGCGACTTCGCCCGCGTGATCCCTAGGCAAAATTTTCGATCAAAGGCGTACTTTTGGCTCGACGACCTTTATCATTCGTGTGTTACCCTAAGCACGAGTTAAGGAACCCCAACCTACCAATATTAGCTTTTTCAGACAATAAGTATTTACTAGATTATTATTTCTCAATTTCCCCACTGCGCGATCAGCAATTATAATTATCTAGAACATGCGTCAATCTGATCACGCTGTGGATGTACTACGTTAGCAATTAAGTTAGTATATAAGATCAATATCTTGTTAGATGAATTCAATTACTGTTTCGCTGTAACTCTGTCGGAATAAAGTTATTTTTTAACACTTCCGTTGTCGCGGAGGAGTTAAGGAACCCCAACCTACCAATATTAGCTTTGTCAGACAATAAGTATTTACTAGATTATTATTTCTCAATTTCCCCACTGCGCGATCAGCAATTATAATTATCTAGAACATGCGTCAATCTGATCACGCTGTGGATGTACTACGTTAGCAATTAAGTTAGTATATAAGATCAATATCTTGTTAGATGAATTCAATTACTGTTTCGCTGTAACTCTGTCGGAATAAAGTTATTTTTTAACACTTCCGTTGTCGCTTACTTAATTCACGCGTACTTACTCGTAAAAAGAAGCCGCGTAGAGAAGAGAGATAAGTCGTAGAGCCATAAGTACGCGTATATGCTCGTACGTCTATCATCCGATTTAGAGAAAGCATAATAAAGTTAGATCTATTTTAATTGCTATTATTTGATTTCACATCATGTCTGTCTTCCATTTTAATATAAAGCCAGACTTCACCAGCATATGAAATTATTTGGAAAACATTTCTAGCTTTCACAGAAAAACAGCAGAATTCGTTATGACTGACGCGTGTGTTATTTTCAACTTGCTAACTCCTGTCAAAGTCAAATTAATGTTTGTGGAAAAGTCAGTTGGCCGTCACGCGGTTCTACAAACAACCCTGCTATTGCGTAGCAGCTTTTGCTGACAGGGTTTTGGCGTTGACAACGTATAGGGTAAATATTTGATGAGGGTATTTGTCTGGACTGTGTTGTATTCTAAGAACGTAGAGGAAACAGAAGAGGCTGTAAATATCTTTTTTTTTTATATACAAAACGGGGAAACTCTTGGCCCAAATCTCACCTGATGGAAAGTGATGATTAGGCCAAAGATGGAAGCGAGTTTCACCCGGAATCCTCTTACACAGAGGAACTGGCTATCATACCTCTAACTGCCGGAACACAACAACGCTGTTAACATTGTTGTTATGGCGACAGACTTAGACTTATTATAGTATGAAGCTAAAAAATATTAGGTTATGGGCGTTTTAAAAACCTATTTTAAATAAATAGAAACAGCACTAATAGGACAGTATCCACCGTCAATAAATTGCAAACCTATTTAGTCCGTCAGTTGGAGTATTGAAAAGTAATGGACACGTTTTTTTTTTGTTTTTGTAAATTAATGAATATTGACAAGGATAAAACGCATCAAAACTCGGGAGTGACAAAAATAAAAAGCTCGTGATGTCAGAACGCACCAAAAATTATACCACGACGTGACGTATTGAGAATTTTAAAAGCGTCATATCTTCGTCAGTTTTGATTTACATACAAAAGAAAAACACGGGTCAAATATTTTTTAATAATCTAACTGACAGACCAATTAAATTTTTTCAGTGGACGAGCCGTGTGAAGACAGTCGCAAGTCACGCCATTGTAATTTTTGGACTCTTATGTCTGTCCTGTCTCGCAAAACTGTTGTGAGTACTGATACAACATTTTACCTCAAATGTTTTCGCTGGTTTTTTTTTATTTGTAAATTATATATCAGTATTCCATATAGTTTGTAAATACATTGTTTGGCTTTCTAAATAAGGATGTATTATTAAAACATTGAAAGTGCGTGTGAGACTATAAACCAATTATTTATAACAGCTCTCTAAACTTACTATCTGACCAAATTCGCTGAAAAAAACTAAACTCTCGGAAATCCGGAGCAATCCGTCAAACAAGTGAAGTGTAAAACCGGACCCGGTACATGTCCGTGCCGGTGCGGCCGCGGCCAATTTTTCTGGATTACAGATTTACGATGTATCGGGACGGACCGAACGGCGTCGGGAAAAAATACGTAAATTCAGATACATTGAGTTTAAGTCCAGCTATTTTTAACACGTAAGAAAGGATAGCTTGTACAGGCTGTAGAAAAAAATATTATATACTTTGATATAAGTTGTGACATGGTACATTGAACATAGAAGGTAAACGTCTCATTTTATAGTCTAAATAGTTTTTGCTCGTGATATCCCGTTTTGTTTTTTTCATTCCCTAAGGAACCTATACGCTAAATTTAAGCTTTCCACGACCAGTAGTTTTGGCTGTGCGTTGTCTGTCAGGCGTAGTTGCGGTTGACGATTTATGACGAATTAAAAAAAGAACTACTTACTAGATCTCGTTTAAACCAATTTTCGGTGGCAGTTTACATGGTAATGTACATCATGTATTTTTTTTAGTTTTATCATTCTCTTATTTTAGAAGTTACGGGGGGGACACATTTTACCACTTTTGAAGTGTCTCTCGCGCAAACTATTCAGTTTAGAAAAAAAAAATATTCGAAACCTCAATAATGTATCATTTCTGAAGAACCATAGATACACGTGGGTTTGATGAAAAAAAAAAAGTTGAGTTTCAGTTCTAAGTATGGGGACCCACAAAATTTATTGTTTTTTTTTTTCTATTTTTGTGTAAAAATCCTAATGCGGTTCACAAAATACATCTACTTACCAAGTTTCAACAGCATAGTTCTTATAGTTTCAGAAAAAGTGGCTGTGACTTACGGACGGACAGACAGACATTACGAATCTATAAGGGTTCCGTTTTTTGCCATTTGGCTACGGAAAGATATGAAGAAAATAATACAATCTTTAATTATTTTCTACTAGCTGATGCCCCCGGCTTCGCCCGCTTGACAAATATATACTAAAACTTTCCTCGAGAACCACTCTATTCATTGGTGAAAACAGCATAGAAATCGGTGCAGTAGTTTTTGAGTTTATTGAAAACAGAGCCACAGGTAGACGCGGCTGAGAACTTTTGTTTTATAATATTTAGTGATAATGATGATTTGCGACCCGTTATGAACTTTCAGTATGCTTTTGTGCCTATATAAAAGTGGATTATGACGAAAAATGTTTGGTTTATTCCAAATTTTGTTCTGGCATGGCAATAGTGATTCAAGACCCACCTACATTTTGATGTTCTTCTATTCTAATATAAAAATGGGTTAGTGCGAGCAGGACACACGCAAAGAAAGTTTTGGAATTTATCGTGAACAGACAGACAGACAGACATGGCGGAGGACTTTGTTTTATAATATCTAGTGATAGTAATATCGCTGACAAGGGCACAAATAAAACGTCGAAAATAAATATAACTGACACTTTAACCTACGCAATTCTTAAAATTTCGTCTGAAGAGCGCCTGTCACTTTTCGTTCCATTCCAAATTCAAAGTCAATCGATTTTCGCAACTCCTATTACACGTCAGGTTCACTTTCGATATCACCTGACATATTACGTTGGTAATATTCGACAGTATGTTCATTCTCATATCAAGTAAGTTCGATAGATAGGTTTATCGTGTTCTCGACGTGTGACGTGTATCTCGTAGTGTAGGGGTTCCCAATATGTGCGTCGCGACTCCCCGGGGTGCAGAGTGCTTTCCAAGTGGCGTCGCAAACCACCTTGTGAATGAAATCCTAATGACGTAATTGGCAAATAAAATGGGAGCGTCCGGTTTTGAAAGCCTTTCTGCATTCAAAATCTGTTGAAGTTCTGATCCAAGTTTGTAATTTTTTTTTTTAATTTTGAGGCAAGCGTTTGCCCACTGTTTCACCTGATGGTAAGCGATGATGCGGTCTAAGATGGAGCACGCTTGCCTAGAGGTAACGTTTTCACTCTTGACTTAAGACTCCCATGTTGAATTAATTGATATTGGTCGAATATTAATTTTATAAACACACAATTTTGAACAGATTTTTCAGTGACTTTAAGTGTCTTAACACACTATGCCGTAGTTACGCGACTGAAGTTCGGCATGATTACGCCAGCAATGCTATTTGAATTACTGACGATACACTATGCCGAAATTACGTTGCGTTATAGCGTATGCCGAACTTCGGTCGGGCGTAAGTTCAGCGGCTATTTGGCGGCAACGTATTCTGTAAAGCACACGACCGAAGGCCGGTTCGATTTTCGTCGAAGATTCGAGGCGGGGAACAGCGGGCGGGGAGGATGCCCGCGGATCTTGAAATATAGCCTGCTGTCAGATAGACGGACAAAGGGATAGTTCCGTGACTCACAATTTCTCAAAAAAATTAAAGGGACTCTCAATTTGAAAAAGGTTGGGAACCCATGACGTAGTTTAATAAAGTTTCACATAATATTCAACGATGCTGCTTTCGATAACTGCGTACTATATCGATCAGCTATGACACTCATCGTGAGCTGAATCTTGTAAAGTTACGAGTGAGATAGTCACCTTACTTAAGTTCTCGTTTTCTGAAATATTTAAAGATAGGTGTTGTTTGTGGAACAAAATTTTTTTTTTTTTCAGTATTTGATTTTTTCACTATAAGCTTCTTCTTATCAAACGACCCCACAAATCCTAGTGTGAGAGTTCACTATAATGTATAAATAGGATTATCAAAACCGAAACAGATACTCGGCCAGTACAGCAATTTCGATTTATCTCGAAGAAGGTTGTCAAAATAATGCTCACAGTACCAAGCATGTTTGAGAAAAATATAAATGAAGAAGGTAAAATCGAGGAGTCGAATAATAGTAATCAACCCGATCCTTATATCGATATAGCCGCACACGTTCTTACAAAACCGAGTGAATTTAATAAGCGGCCGACTTAGCATTATTCAAATAGATGCGGAAGAAATTCGTAGGCGTTTGTATAAAATATTCAGCATTGAGATAAGTCGAGGAAAACAACCGTCTTCTCACACGGTACGTACTGAAAATAAACTTGACTATTTTGAATTACGCTATTTATTTAGGGTATTATTAAATAACAATGTTCAAAAGGCGCAAATATAATAACCTTATTGGGAGTTTTATATTTGAGCCTTTTGGCGTTGAAACACTAGGCCCATGGGGTCCGAGTGCACATAGAGTCTTTCGGGACGTCAGCAAACAACTTGTCGACGGTTCACGTGACCAGAGGGCTGGGCTTTTCTTCGGCCAAAGAATCAGCATTGCCATTCAACGTGGCAATGCTGCCAGTGTTCTGGGCACTTTTGCCGTTGACAGCGAAGTGGATTATTTTTTTGATGCCCAATGATTTATTTTGTTTTTTTATGCGTTTGTACATAATGTAGATACTATTTTGATGATTTTGGGGAAATTGTTCATTTATTGGGTTCCGTGGTCAAAGGGTAACCAACGGAACCCTATTAGTTAGCGTCCGCTGTCCGTCTGTCTGTCGGCTGAAATTTTCATAAATTAAAGGGTTCATTTAGAAACACGTTTCTTGAACGTGTTTTTTGAAGTGAACCCTTCATTTGAGAGTCCGACCCGCACTTGGGCGGTTTTTTTAAGTTTTCCTGTAGCTTACTGGAATTATCATATTCTGAAACCAGTTCCAGCAAATGGCCTTTGAATAAGAAAACCTTACTTTTTCACGTAATTGCTATAGTATGTTAAAAATCCTTCATCATCATTGTTTAGGGCTGTTCATTGCTTGGCATTAGCCTCCAAAATCACAACTACAACCAGGGGCTGAAAAGGCCACTTTAGCAGAAACATTTTGGGGGCCGAGTCACCCGCGTCCGTAGGAGAATAACCTTCAGTGGATCCCTACACATGGTCTTCGGGTGGTGCTAAACAGGTGACACTAACCGCCTCCGTGGTCTAGTGGTTATACCACCTGATTCAGACCCAGAGGTCCGGTTCGATTCCCAGCGGATGCAATTTTTTTGCTCGGTTTGGTTGGTGGTAGGAGTTGTTCTACGTCCGCCTGGCAAGCTGCCACCATCAGTTCTAAGTCTGTCGCCATAACAGCTATGTTAACAGCATTGTTGTGTTCCGACAGTTAGAGGTATGATAGCCAGTTCCACTGTGTAAGAGGATTCCGGGTGAAACTCGCTTCTATTTTCGGCCTAATCATCACTTTCCATGAGGTGAGATTTGGGCCAAGAGTTTCCCCACTTTTTATAAAAAAAAAAAAACAAATTATTAACCACACCACAATCTGTCAAATTTCATTTTAATCTTTATCGCTAACGCATTAGGTTCAAGGTTGATTGGGAAAATTTGACAGTGACGGGTAGTGTAATGTGCTTTTCTGATTTAGCCAAAGCAGCCTTTTTAACCCGTAGTTGTCTTTCATTTTCAAGATTTCATTTTCAGTATACATTGTAAAAATGTTGAACAATATTCTCAGAAGTTACCATAATCCAGCACAAACCGCACACAAATTGTGGTATCTCAGACTAGCGCGTCTGAGTTCTTCCTTACAACCACTCCAAGTGAATATTTTGAGAGAACGGAGACGATTGCCGTTTAAAAGCAAGAGTTCCGAGCGTTGGAAGATGACTATACATATCTTCTACGTAAGTATAAGGGGTGTTCTATTTACAGAATGGTAACTCGTATTTTTTCTTCGCTGTATAGCAATACAACAAAGAAAAAAATAAAAAGACATTGACTTTTTTTAAATCCCGACAGCTTAAAACGACTAAAAACGTTAAAAAAGTTTTCCTGTAATCTTTAGGTATAGAACATATCTGCATTTTTCTTTAAAAATTTTAAGGTCAGTAGTTTCGAAGAAATAAAATAATTTATTGAATAACTTCAATACCACTTGTTTTAAAATTATATAAAAAAAATCTCTCACAAAGCCCTTTCCTTTGATTTGTCATACGATAGAGTCAAATTTTTTTTTTTTTTAATTTTCCAGTTTGACCCCCAAAAGTGATTCAAAATTTATTCATTTACGTAACGCGTCCGCATTTGGGTCTCGTAAGTCCATATGTGTACCAAATTTTAACAGAATCAGTTTAGTAGAACTGGAGAAAACTGGCTGTGACAAATGGACAGACAGTCAGGCACCCGAGTGATCCTATAAGGTTTCTCTGTCTCACGGCTGTGCAGAACCCTGAAAATCACTTTTCAAGCAGTCTGATGTACCTATTTGATGGTTTTTATTTTGAGTCAATAACTGATTCGATGCCACCACCTGAGGCCTTAGTGTGAGTTTTTTCGAACGCGTTCGATTGCGAGCGCGTTAGAATTTAGTATGGGAAATTAGGTTCTACGAGTGACCACCAGGTGGCACTATAACTAAATTCTCATACTAAATTCTAACGCGCTCGCAATCGAACGCGTTCGAACGTGAGTCGAAAAAACTCACACTAAGGCCTCTGCATCAAAATGGTTTAAAAGAGTTTTTTGTTTCTTAGGAATAGCTCAAGCGTACCAACTTTGTTGGACAGTATTTTCCAGGTTATATTATACATATAAGACGTTCAAAAATAACGTGGCTATCTATTGGTAAAAAAAAATTCAAAATCGGTTCGCTAGATCCGGAGATTAACCCCTATAACCTCACAAACTTTTTCTCTATAAAATGTTAGTAAAGACTATATTTAAGATAGATTGGAAACTATTGAATTTGAATGGGATTTTTTGTAATTATACATAACGACTTTTTTATAATAAATCGAGAAAATTGTATAATCTAATCAAGATTCATTACAATCTTACGGAGTCTGCCATTTTCCGGTGATATATCCATCAGGTGCTGATCCCATAACAACAGCAGTTTAGTGAGGATTCTTAACTAAAAACACAAATTATTTACTCTCCCGCGCCGATCCAAACACATGCCACGGATCGAGTTTTATTAAAATTTATTTTGAAACCATTTTGGAAAGCTTACAGAATAGGTAAGTTGTTTCAGTTATTTGTACGATTAAGTTATAGTAATTTTTTGATCGAGACAATTTTTTTTGTATATTATGACAATTTTAAGATGTTATTCTCAAATCAGTCATCCTTTTAATAATATTGTTGAGTTAAGTAATCTATAATTATTAAGTTCATAGCTTATATTAATTGAAGTGCCAACGACAATATCATATTCCAATGATACCAATAACATTATTTAGTTTTCTTTTTATTTGGAATTAAATGTCAAATAATGGGTCTAAAAAACCTCAAAATTCAAATAATTGTCTCGAAAATGATTGAATTTCGGCCATACATTTGGCGGATTTGACGGATATACGTCGATTTCCAAGTAACCCAGTAAATAAGTAATTATGTGGTTTAAAAAAGTCTAAAGTTAATACTATTATTTTGACGATATAGCTGATACAAAACAACACCTTAAATACGTCCACGCACTTTTGGAACACCCTAAATACTGATATCGTACACGTCCGGATTTCGGTAGTATTTCCTCAATTTATTTGGAGTATGCCTACTTAAATTTTGTCGTCGTGAGTGCTACAATAATACAAGAACAATGTTCGAGAGAATGGAATGGTAATTGTTTGTAAGCGAAGCGTGAGTGGTTAAGTAGCAATGCCTAAAGGCGTCCTTATTTATATAAAATGAGCTCATCTTGTGAGGAGACAAATTGAGGTGTCTCTAAAAGTTATGAAAATAATTCTTTATCCTACAGACACTGACTGTATGTTTCAGGTACTAATTGTTTGTTTTCCCTATAAAAATAAATAAATAAAATAAACTGGTGGATGCCAAGCTACACAGCATGGTTCATCGCCGCAAGGTTGCATGCTTATCGGTCTACTGCAGATTTTACTTCGGAGAGTATGCCCAAGAACTCCACGACCTCATCCCACCGGCCCCTTCTACCATCGGACATCCAAACGCACTGCAACTTACCATCCCGACCTTGTTGCTATTCCACCACTTCGCACTAAGCGTTTCCAAGCGTCTTTCATAATGCGCACAGAAAAGGAGTGGAACTCTCTGTCTGCGCCTGTGTTTCCGAACGCTTACAACCCTAATCTTTTTTAAGTTAGAGTGAACAGTCTTCTTCTGGATAAGCTCGCTCCATCGTAGACTTTGTCACTGTCATCTCTGAGCTAGACTAAAGTCAAGAGCAAAGGCACCTCAAAAACCAAAAAAAAATGCATAGTGATTGCTGTAGCCTGTTGTTTCATCCTAGACCTAAGGGCTTTTGCTTATTAATTTTGTTTAGCTCGTTCCTCAAGTTTTATCGTGGTCTGTCGCAAATTACGTCAGTTTAAAAATCCAGTTGTGGTTCATTTTTTTCCGAGTACACAATCTGATGCATCTACATCATCATCATCTTTCGCTACCCGACTTTGCCTACTGCCAAGCATAGAGCTTTTTTTCCTGAGTCTCCACTTTCTTGGGCTAAACAATAACAGTCGCACAGGTCGATCTTTAAAGTTAAGCAACGCTTGCCGAGGTTAGTCTGTGGATGTGTGTTCATCTTTACATAAGTACCGAGTTTCCTCCGTACCTCGGAGAGCACGTTAAGCTGTTGATCCCAGCTGTCATTTGGAGATCTTTGGCAGTCGTTCTGGATAGTCAGATGCCAGAAAAATCTGTCGCCAGTCTTGCCAAAGAGTACCGTGTTACCCAGTTAAAGAGTTGTGGATATCTGGTAGGCAGCCGCTCCACGTAAAATACTGGTATTCAGCTGAATCCGGTTTGACTGGAAGCCGACCCCTATATAGTTGAGAAAAGCCTAGGCAGATGATGAGTCTCCACTTTCCTGTACTACCTTCATCAAGATTAAATTTTTCCCGCGATATAATCCCGAATATAATCTTTATAATCATCCACTGTTTATATGAAATAGCCACACCCTTATTCCAAAAAATAAAATTACCATACAACCCACCGTCGATTTACAAAACTGAAGAAAAGCTCTACCTCTCAAAATCAATACCTAAGTGATCGATGCATAAAACATGGACGAACTGAAGCCGAAGGTAACTCTAAGACGAGTGTTGATCTTACGTATTTGATCGTACAAAACAATGGATTGAGGGACTTAAGTGGTATCCTCACTGACTCTGTGTTTGGTTGAATAAAGACCCTGCGTCTTATGTGTACCTATATTATATAACGGCTTTAGCGTTTGTATGTTCTTGATGATAGATATTTGACCTTAAGTATTAAGTGTCTAAACACACTTTGCCGAAGGTACGCGACTGAAGTTCCGCGGCTGATTTTACGTTACGACGTATTCGGCTGATATGACACACCATAAGTGCTGAACTTACGCGGCAGAAATTCAGTTGCGTAATTTTGTGTATCTAGTGCTCGTGTACTGTCGTGGTGTCGTGTAATTTTAACAGCCAGACAGACAGACGCCCATTGAGACAGACAGATGATTGATCCATAAACACGGTCACGACTAAACTGCGATAATTAGTTTTTCTGAATCAAACTTGGTGTATATTTATATGTTTATGATCTTCCTCGTCTGTAAAATAACTCCAAAGATGTTCAAATTGTCATAAAAACAGATCTATATTTACTAAACCATAAGTTAACATAAATAACTACAATCGTATGCATACCTTACCTTAATCATCTTCTGAAATACAAACCAAAAAAATTTAAACTAATAACTGAATATACTTAAACTACTTCCTGAATAAAAAACGACTACATACAATATTTATTGCTATGCTATAGTTATACATACAAATCATAAACGGACAGACAGGCGACATAAAAGAAAATTAATAAGTCCACATCGCTCTTTGAAGTTCGAAGTTCAGTAGACTGAAAAACGAATAGAACTGATGCATAGGAACACTTTCAAAGAAACCTGCTCATTGGTTTTAATTTCTTGTGTGAATTTATTATTAAGTTTAATGCTAGTATTTGAGCTATGTCACAGTTCGATATTGTTCCAAATGACTGCTCGGGAATTTACTAATAGTTTTTGTAATGCTCCAAGTTATTGCTGCTTTTATAGAATAGGCTCGTGTCCTGAAAAAATCAAATTAGTCCGTCAGTTAAATTGTATAAATTAGTAATTTATTGAATAAGATAAGTTTAAGTAACACACACATATTTGTAAAAACAATATTATTGAAACACGTTATAACAATCTTGTTAAGCTAAAAGCTCCTCTCATATTTACTTCTATACTAATATTATAAAGAAGTAACATTTGTTTGTAAGTTTGTATGTAGGGGGTAATCTCAGGAACTACTGGTCCAGAATGTGAACGAGTTCAACTGCCGACAAACTGTTATGCAGTTTGGTAGAATGTATGTATCTAACTATGTTTTGTGTATTTGATTAATAACAAAAAAAAAAAAGGTAAATTATCAAAAAATATTTGACCTGTGTTTTTTCTTATGTACGGGAACTAAAATTGACGAAGTTACGACGCTTTGAAAATTCTCAATACGTCACACCTTCGCATATTTTTTTGTGAGTCGTGACGTCACGAGCCCCCACTCCCGAGTTTTGATGCGTTGTATCTTTGTCAATATTCATTGATTTACAAAAATAATAAATACGTGTCCATTATTTTTTAATACTCTAACTGACGGACTAAATAGTTTTGTATTTTGTGGATGAAGGAATCTAACTTATAAATGCTTTATTTTGGTTGTTACACAAGTTCATATTTTTCCAGTTCATGAGCAAATCTCCTATAGGAAAATACTCAATTTATGATTTATATTAATATTTCATGATAGCACTAATATGAAATGAAAATCTAAATTCAACCCGGTGAGTAAAAGCAAAAACAAAAGTGATAATCGGCCTCTCACACAAATAAAACCATAAAAAAAATGAATCTCGTAAGGAAACTCACTGTAAATTTAATTCAATTTTTATTATTCGTAGTCAAAGCGGCAAACGAAATACAATCTGCGAAAATTTGAACTGTCTACCAATTACGGTTCTTGAGATACAGCTTAGGGACAGACGGACGGTTATCGGAGGCTAAGTAATAAATTTGTAGGTTACCCTATAACCATAGGGTAACCAACAAAACTTTATTACTGGCAAAAAAAGCAAAGCGATAAAAATGGATTAATGCTCTTGATTAAGTACATTAAAAAAACATTTTCGTAATTAAATCAGAGAAATTCTTAAATCATTTCTCAGACAATAGATAGTGTTTGAGAAATGATTCAAAACTAACTGAGTATTAGAAACAGAACAATTAAGATTTTCACCAGCGACCGCCGCGGTTGCGAGCCCGCAGCTTCTGTAGAGGCGCGGGCGTAAATCGCGTCGTGAGTTGTGCTTTAATTTTTAACATACATAACTGCTTTCTACAGAAGGGAACCACTTCTTATCGTTTTCCGAAAATTCAAAACAAAAATAGCCCGGAACAGCAAAACCCAAACCAAAATGCGTCTTCTAGATCACTTGAGTGCAACAGAGACAAAAATAGCATATCATACAGGCAAGACAGAGAAACAATATCCCCTAACGACTCCTCATATTGACATCCTGGATGTTTGTATTTATAGTTTCCGTGAATTGCCGCTGATTATCCCAAAGGGTTCATTCTCAATTCTTGGAAAGTTAATATTTGAAATGTTACTGAATGCACCATAAATATGTGCTGTGTTGATCAGGTGAATGGCATACCTGAGGACCAATTTATTCTACTAATTTTCACATTTGCATCTCATTTGCAATCGCAATCTGTCAAAAATAATCTGCCTAGCCTTTTCCAAATTATAGTTACTGGGGTATAAGCTTCGAAGATATACAAGATAGTGTTTTTGATAAAAAAGAAAGAAACTTAAAAATAAAGGAATAAAAAAGTCAAATGGGAACATAAGCTTTATGATTCTTTCATTGATGACGATAATTATGAAGAATCTAACAACGAGTCTATACTAACATTATAAAGCTGAAGAGTTTGCTTGTTTGGTTCAACGCGCTAATATAATAACTCATCTGCCTAGCCTTTTCCCAACTATATTGGGGTCGGCTTCCAATCAAACCGGATTCAGCTGAATATCAGTATTTTACGAGGATCGGCTGCCTACCAGACATCAACAACCCATTAACTGCGTAACACGGTACTCCTTGGCAAGACTGGTGTCAGATTTTCTGGCTTCTGACTATCCGTAACAACTGCAAAAGATCTCCAAATGACAGCCGGGACCAATGGCTTAACGTGCTTTCCGAGGCACGGAGGAAACTCGGTATGTTAAGGTTGTCACCCATCCACAGACCAACCTTGGCAAGCGTTGCTTAACCTTGAAGATCGACCCGTGCGGCTGTTATTATTTATCCCGAGCTCCTGTCAAAAAGATACGCAATCTGTCAGAAATGTATGAAAATTAAGGCTTTTTTGACAGTTTGCGATTGACATACGAATGCGAAAGTTGTACTTTCAGTATCCTTTCGTTGCTAAGCTAGAAATGTTTGGTTTAGGGCAAGCTTTGTCTAAGTCTCTATCAAGGACGATGATCTGGTACTGTAACTAAAGCAGTTTTGTTCTGACATGGCGATAGTATTAAAAACGGCTAAGTGCGAGCAGGATTCGCGCAAAGATATTTTTTTGTTTACATTGTGTCACACAGCTTTTAGTGTTAATCTATAATATAAAAATGAATCGCTAAATGTGTTGGTAAGCGCATAACTCAACAACGCCTGGACCAATTTGGCCAATTCTTTTTTTGTTGTATTTGTTATCATCAGGAGAAGGTTTTTATGTAAAAAAAAGTTGCCAGTTGACGGGAGCGAAGCCGCGGGGGACAGCTAGTAGTAAATAAATTTATGAGTAGAATTGTTCTTTGCAGTTTGTCAAACTTGTAAGATGGAGCACGCTTGCCTAGAAGCAACCTATTCACTCTTTACTTAAAGACTCCCAGGTTGTTGCTATCAGGAAACAGAGACACAGGCAGGGAATTCGACTCCTTATCTAGACGCACAATTATTGTGTTCCCAAGATGTTTTGGGCGTATGTGTGGGATGCTATTGACCGCGACTTCGTACGCGCGTAAAACAGCTGGCTCCCCGGCGTTTTTCACAGATGAACACGCAGATTTATGACGAACAGACAACAAACAAGTGAAGCTAAAACAGTTCTGTTTTTCAACGGAGATGCAGAACCCTAAAAATAAAAAAGACACAAAACCACCTATTTCATATTTAGCACCTTCTCAAAACAATGCGTGTCTGGGGGCACGGAAGTGCCTTCGCCAAGTCGAGCAAAAAAACAGACATGGTCGTCCCATCCTTTTCTCAAAACCATTCGAGCCATTTTCGACCTTTTAATATTAGGAATCTCACGAATATACGGGTTATTCGGACAAAGGGCAATGACCGTTGTTGCCATGCTAACCAAACTATAAAATACAACAATTTTGTAGGATCCTCAGTGATGTGGAAGGAACCCGGAATTTCATTAAAATCATCAGTTTCGCAAGTGGATATTGTTAAACTATCTTAATTTGACAGCTCACTGGTTGTTCAATAATCCTGTTCTATTTATTATATACAACGGACAGTGGACGACCGATGGAGCAGACATGTGTTAGTGTTTTTTTTTTTGTGACAATCTGCGAGTTTGGATTTGAAAGCTGAATACTAAATTGCTTTTCTAGTAAGTATGAAAGAGATGTCTAATAAATCTCTTTCCCATTTAGCGGTAAAGCGATCTTCTATCCCTCTCCACTGTCGAATCCAACCTCTTAGAGTTTCACGAATGTAGGTTTTTTTTTTACTCAGTCAGTGCCGCCCAATGCTTTGCAAAGGCCTCTTCCAAATCCTAGCAGGTATTTTCTTCTAAGTTTTGACATTATTCTGTCGAAACAAAACCTATTGGAATGCCCATGAAAATAACCGATTATTTTGGTTTATCGACTAAACCACTGCACTGTATTTCTCGACGAAAACTAAAGTGTCGTTTTGATATCTTGATGTGCCTTTTATTATTTAAAATTATATTAGCGCGTGGTACGCGCATACTATCCTCTTTTTTCTCGTGTCCTTAAAAAAAAATCAGGAAATCCTTTCTTAGTGCTCACTTACACTCTCCAATAAACCTGTATGCCTATTTTCAGTTTTTTTTTAAACTAGTAATTTCAGCACTCCGTCATTCGCCAGTAACGCAAAAGTTTTATACAATATTTATATATATAAATGTATAATAAATACACAAAATCATACATTAAAAATGACCTTTATCATTGATTGTCACCAATTAACACCCTTTGAGCCGTCAAATTACTTAAATAAGTTAACAAAACACTTGTCAAACTGATATCATTAGATGTCAAGGGCCCATCAATCATTAAAAACCCCATCACAACCACTGAGTATACCATTAATATAAAAATCATCCCTTTATTAAATTAAAAAAGAAATATCTTGATAAACTTACAACTTCATTTAATAATATTAATGGATAGACAAGTGAAGTGAATCGGACACTTAAATCGTCTGTCACGGACACAATCAAGGAACTATATCTCTTATTGTTCGGGGAGTAAAGACTAAAGTTGCAGCTTGAAGAGTGTTTCATTACGAACGTATCAAACAATTGACCCCTATATGGCGTCAATTGGAACTCGCGTTTTTGGTACAAACGTTAGGGTACATCTTAATGGTACATTAATTAAAGTAGACCTCAAATTGATGATGTCTCTTTGATCTGTGGCCGTAAGTGCTTAGTCAAGATTGTGTTTTGTCGATACCTATTTCAATTGAATTGAGAGAGCAGCAGAGTTTGTACACTGTACATACTCAAGGCTTCCGTAGACGGGCGCGACAGCGCGATTTAATTTGTTTTTCTTTGCCACTTGCTTTCAGCCATAACTTCGCCAAAGATTTTCGTATTAAGATTTCTATCATGTTTTTTAAATTAGGGGCAAACCCGCCACACCTTTATAGGATCACTTTGTTGTTTGTCTGTTAATACCTTTTATCTTGGGGACGCGTGGAGATATTGAGTTGAAATTAAAAACCACATACCGATACCTGATGGTAACCGACCGTCATCGCTTACAATCAGGTGCGACAGTGGTCAAACGTACCTATGCTTATCTATAGTAAAAAAAAACCGATCTATTTGGGAAGAGACCAGGCACGTTATGTGTGTTCGAACCTTAATTAGACATGTTTAGCCATGCTAGTTGCACTGTCGGTGGCTACTGACGCAGTTAGTGGAGTCATCAATATGATATATTGATACTGTAATGTTCGCATTATGGGCTTGTTAGATCAGCTATCTCGAGCCTATTAGCGTTACTTGTAATTATGTTGAAATCATTAGTGAACTGGCATTATTTGTGCTTAAAGCCCATTTGCACAGTCCAGAGTTATGTTTAAGGTTCTGTACCCGAATGGTTATCAACGGAACCCTATTACTTAGCCTCCGCTGTCTGGCCGTTCGTCTGTCCATCAGCGGGCGTTATCTCAAGAACCGTAATTAGTAGACAGTTTAAATTTTCACAGCGTGAAAATTTAAAATGCGCGCGATGGAACTGCGACATTGTTTTGATAAGTAAACATTATAAACAGAGTGTTTCATAAATCTAAAGCATTTATTATTATTACTTTAATGAATTATTTTAAAATATTATCGTGCCTACAGATAGTTTACATCGGGTTTACAGTCTTTTTAAAACGACTAAAATAATAATAATAATATCCTTGGACATTTCACACAACGCCATATAGTCCCAAGCTAAGCAACCTAATGCTTGTGTTATGGTAACGATATGGCAGATAAACTACTTATATACTTTTTTTTTTTGTAAATACATACATATTATAGATAGAAAAACACCCAGACTCAGAAAAAATACATGTAGGTCTTACAAATATTTGTTCCGTGCGGGAATCGAACCCGCGACATGCTGCGCAGCAGTCAATCGCTCAACCACTGCGCCAACCGTGTCAAAATGGCGCCGTGTGTAATGGTCTCGAGTTAAAAACAAACTCCAGAGTAAAAAACCGTACAATTACCGAAAAAACTTTCTCCTTGTACCCGTACAAGGAAGAAAGCTTTTTTCCAAGCCTACTACAATTTTCCAAGCCTACTACAATTTTCCAAGCCTACTACAATTTTCCAAGCCTACTACAATTTTTCAAGCCTACTACAATTTTTCAAGCCTACTACAATTTTCCAAGCCTACTACAATTTTCCAAGCCTACTACAATTTTCCAAGCCTACTACAATTTTCCAAGCCTACTACAATTTTCAAAATATTTGAGGGTTTTGCTCTTGACTCTAGTCTAGGTCAGAGATGACGGAGATAAAGTCTACGATGGAGTGAGCTTACCCATTTGTTGAGTGGCAATAGAATACACACTAAGTGAACATTTCAACTCTCCACCTAATACGGTTCTTGACCCGCTGACAGACAGACGGTTCTTTTTTTAAAATCTGATCCCTGTGACATTATCAAATTTCACAGATATTATCTACTTGTCTTTCTTAAAATCCTAGATTACATTATTAAATCGTGACCCTAGTTGGGTCCTACTCTACTTTTTCTAGCGCTCTACCGTGTCTTCACTATAACTTTGTTTCTACAAGCGGTCCTGTTCACATTCTAGACCTGCTTGTACCTATGATCGGTTACATTTTCTTCACGAGGTGTCTCTTTCAACATTTTGGACTTTCCTTGTGCCCAGACAGATATGGTTGGACACGGAACCCTAACAAAATAAATCTTTCCAATATATAAAGAAATTGAACACAATAACTAATTTAACCAACTAACCCTTCAAATGCAAACACCACTAAATAATAATAATAATTAACCACTGACATAATAAAGGTTAATAACCATAAACATAATCCTATCGGATTCGAGGAGGAAATTACATTCCGATACTATCTTGTGGGCCTCTGGCTCATTCATTATCTGAATTAGGGGTGGTATCGTTATGATTATTACAATGAAGTGATTTTCATAACGTAATTGTTATTGTTATTGGTTTGTTATTTCGATGTATTGCCTTTGTGGATGTTTTGTGGTTGATCTTTTGTTCTAGTGATGAATTTGTGTAGTAGTTTTTTTGGATTCTTGTATTTTGTTTTGCTTAAAAAAAAAACCTTCTGATACTTGTTTGTGGGCCTCTTTCTCATTCATTATTTTTATTATAGTCTGTCTTTTTAATCCTGGTGACTAAATTGGCAAGTGCTATAATATGTATGTATTTACAAAAAAAAAAGTAGTTTATCAGCCATCTCGTTACCATAACACAAGCATTAGGTTGCTTAGCTTGGGACTATATGGCGCTGTGTGAAATGTCCAAGGATATTATTATTATTAAAACTGAATTAAATGCCATTGTAATGTATGACAGTTTGCCATCTGCACTTGTCAATTTATTCTCAGGGATTCAAAAACACACTTTAGGTATAGGGTTTATCGGTATGATTATTACAATAAAGTGATTTTCATGGCATAATCGTTATTATCATTGCTTTGTTATTTCGATGTCTTGCCTTTGTTGTTGAATTGTGGTTGATCTTTTGTAGGCTGACTTTGTGTCGTACAAAAATATTACGTGTTTCAATTAAATGTTATGATTTATTTAGTATATATAAGTGGTGAAATAAACTTTTAAAATTATGTATTTTTTGCTTTTTTTCAAGTTATAAGGGTGGCATCAGTTACATTTTTAACAATGAAGTGATCATCAGAACATAATCGTTATTTTTATTGTTTTGTTTTTTCCTTGGGGGGTAAATGACGTAAATCCTGAAAATTAACAAGATTTTGTGATAGCCGGCAAACATTTTATTATAAAGGAAAAATAAAATCAATTTGATCCCAAACCAAAAAAATATATTCTTTCCAAAATGCATCAGATTTAGAAACTTCACCGTGAAAATGGAGAAGAACGTGTAAGAAATTACACTCCTATAAATAATGATATAGTTTAAAAATAGCTAGATACATGTTTAAATTATTAAATACGGCGATGGCGGATAATGACCACTAAAAAGTTGTTAATACCACACAATTGCACTAACTCGATTGCAACTGACCACAAAAGCCCACACATAATCCAAAACCATATCAAAAATCTATACCCAGCTGCTAACCAAATTATCGACGAGACCATAAATACACATAAACGCCGTGGGAGGGCGCCACTCGAAAGTAATTATAAATGATAATAATATAAACGCGTTTGATGTGACGAAAACAGATGGTGACGTAACGTGGCGACGGATAAAGGTAAACTGTCATGGCTGACTGGGGTTATAAAATTTGATAAATTAATTATTGTTTGCTTTATAATAATGATGTGAAGCATTTTAGGGTTAGGTGATGTGATTAAAAAGTTTGATTTAATTATTGTTGTACCTGCTTTTTCAAAGGTTGTCGGCAAAGTTTGCAGCGGTATTTGAAAGCAAAATGTCATGAATTTAATTCGATTTTAGAGTTATTTCTATATAAGACTAGCTGATGCCCGCGGCTTTGCTCGCTAGACAAATTATACATTGAAACCTTCCTCGAAAACTACTCGATCTATTGGTGAAAACAACGTGAAAATCGGTGCAGTAGTTTTGAGTTTATCGCGAACAGACAGACAGACGCGGTGGAGGACTTTGTTTTATAATATGTAGTGATAGTGATAATGGAGTAATTAAGATCGGATTAATGGGTAAATACTAATGTTTAACTGCATCCGTGGTCGAGTGGTTTAGACGTTTGCCTTATGACCAAAGCATACTTTGTAAAGTGGTTTCCTGTTTGGCTAGGACATTGCAGGCTTGAATCACCTAATTATCTTATAGAAAGATGATTACGTGCTTCGGAAGGCACGTGTAAGCCGGTGGTCCCGGCAGCCAAATGGCCGTCGTCAATAAATCATGTCAGAGGCCCTTGAGGCGGTATAGAAACTCTGAAACAAAGGTGTGTGGGGACGTTGATAGAGCAAAAGAAGCTTATATAAAAGTGTCAAATTGCCACGTGTGTGTGAGATTCTCTGACTAATACAACTGTAGATCTGTTTAACGTCAAATTACCATCTCGCTTTATAACTAATTGATATTTATGACACCGGAAAATGGCAAACGCCGTAAGATTGTAAAATATTGCGTGAATTTGTTAACTATTTTTTCTAAATAAGGGCGGGTTGTATCAAACAGTTGGTTAACGTAACATACGTACGTCAAAAAGTTACGATTACGGACGATGTTTGACGTTCGTTAAATTAGAAGCGTTGTATCAAAACATTCTGGTATAAATTCCTGCTCATCCCAATAGCCAAGTAATTGACACGGGTCCTACCGAAATAGCTTTTTTTGCATTCCACCACTTATTTGTGTCATCAGAAGAACTGGTATTGAGGAATTCAAAAGAATTTTCACAATATTGTTCTATTTGACGCAACTAAAGTTACATTAACGAGTGCTCAGACCATCTGTTAACGTAAACGTTATATTTTACGTGCGTTAACGCTGACATTTTGTGAAACAACCCAATTTTTTGATTTGACGATAGTTAGCACCATTTTTAACGTTTACGCGTGCGTTAAGTGTAGTTGAAACAACCCGCCCTAAGACTCGGATGTATTGCACGTTCTTTTCCATAGAGATCTACGCTTTGGAACGTGAAAATAGCTTCAATATTTTGGACCAAGGTCGGTACCTTGACAATTCAAAAGTGCCTGTAAATGGTTTAATTGAAATAAATGCTTGAATTTTGAATTTTGTATTGAAAACTTTTGAATTAGGATGGGATACATTATATATGTCACTGGAAACTAGAAAACTAAGTAAGATTGTAACTTTTTTTTAAAGTATTGGAAATCATCAAATTGACTCCTCCCGCTCTGGGTAAAGCAGGAGGGAGTGTCAGACTCCTACTGACTAAAACCCACCCGTGTTCCTCCTAATGCCCTTTGCGTTCCAGGGCCACGGTGACTCTTTCGAATAAATTCCACAACCCCGACAGGCACTGGCCCTAGCGAGCCCCATCTGCTTTGCTGACAAGATTGTAACATATCGTTATAAACTTTTTTTTCTATGTATGACACGGATACATTGGAAACTTGATTTTTTCATAATATAAAGAAAATAAATAATCTAATCAAGATTTGTGACAATCTTTCGGAGTCTGCGATTTTCCGGTGACATATACAAACCGATCTTTTTTCATAATATTTCGAGAAATTATAATCTACTCAGGTTTTATTACAATCTTACGGAGTCTGCCATTTTCCGGTGACATATAGATAGACACCTCAGTTATAATTATCTATTCTCCAAAACATGTGACACAGTATCACAGATACTATTATTATTCTACAGAGATATTGATTCCCCTGTCATCACCCAAATATCACGATATTGTAACCTAATATTATCATTAGCGTTGAAAGGGTTACAATGAGGGTCGATATTAATTATTGTTAACGTCAAACACTTTATTCATCTTGATCTGCAAATAGCGGAGAATTGGGTTACATTTAATAGTATTATTTGAGAAGAGTATTATAATAATAAAGTTATTGTAATTAAAATTATAAGGTTGAGTTGCTATGAACGATGAAAAGGTAAGAACGAAGCTCCATCAGTTACCTATTGTATTTTGGCGGCATGGTGTGGCTTCACTTGATCAGATTACGATGATCCAACTATGCTGCTACATACCATGAGTATTACTTTTTAATTGGAACAATATATGCTTTCTGAGATTTTTTACTATTTTTTTTTGTAGAAAGTAAATAAAGAAAAGAAAGAAATAAAGTTTTTTCTGTCTTTGATTTTAATAATTCGAATTCCACTTACTGAATAATTTTATGGACCCTATCATCGCTACTAGAAAAATACTTAGTCAAGACAGGAAAATATGAAAAAGATACCTGTTTATGAAAATAGTTCTAGTAATTTCATCCGCTATAATATTTCAAAATTAAATAAAATGTTACCAGGTTTTGATTCTGGTAAAAAGAAAGATCAAATCAGTTGACAGATATCAATATAATTATCTTCCCCACGCTTTATAGTATCCGTCTGATGGCAGATTTATAAAATAGATAATTTTGAAATTAGAATCCAGCCAATCCTAAAGAAGTGGCCGGTTTGAACTTTGAAGGGCAAAGTAACATAGTAATTATGTATTTCAATGAAGAGATATGGGTTTTGCATTTATTCTAAGAAATACATTTTACAATTCTCAGTAAAGGCAAGGATTTCTAAAATAAATGAATGTCTCAAAATAGTTTAACATTAAATTTCAACCGAAGACAAAAAAAAGTCGAACTATAAAATTAAAGTCCTGAAAATTCCCACAAGAACTATCAAAGTAGATATTTTTCATGAAAAGGGTCCATTAAATGAAGAAATTCCACAGTCTATAAATCGGTGCAGAATTTTCGCAATCAAAATATTTTTCAACGCGACCGCACATCGCTTGAAGAATGCCGCGGGAGACGGCGAATGATTTATTTTCATCGATTGTTTACCACGGGAATCTGTTGGCTAAATCGTTTTATGTGATGTAATAAAATTGATAAAAACTGAGTAATGGATGTTAGGTTAGGTGCGCGTCTGCCTTTATGTGTTTTGTTATTGTTACGGTCGACTTCGTTTGTGAGGTCAGCAGAAGTGTTAATGGTGTCGTAAATAAGTTGGTGCAGTTTATGTTTTAATTCAGGAAGTATATAGGTAAGCTTATAGTGCCAACACGCTAGTCGGTCAAACTGCTTGCATAATGGCGATGGTTTTAAATTTAAAATTATTGATTAGTAGTTCCACAAACTTTCAAAAGCACATTTGATTCTTAAACTAAAGTTTTGTTTTCAAACACTACACTCACTTCCTTGTAAAAAAAAAAATGTTATTTTAGGGTTCCGGCAGGTTGATTCTTGTAATCTTGTCATCGACACTCAACCCCATAATTCTCACTAGAATTACAACTAAAACACAGTGTCCTGTATAAAAATCGTGTCATTCAGATGCACTCTACTTGGTCTGTGCATATTTCCCTGTTTTGCCGACCTTGTTAAATAGATTTACCCTGTGTTAAATAGAATCCATTTACCTGTTAAACTTTCAAAAACATCTAGGTATGCATATTAGGGTGTCCCGAAAAAAAATATTTTTCTGTTTTCGCTACACAATACCTTTCAAAAGTTGCGTCATAAGTTGTAGATTACCGTAAAAATAATTAAAAAAATATTAAAAAATATCTCGAGGGCTCTACCGGAATTTTTATTTTTCAAAAAATCACTGAAATAGCACTTTAATGCATATCATCTATTCTATTTTTTTTCACAAAAATCCCATTATATTTTGTAATTACAATGATAGTGGAACCCTAAGTTACGATTTGTAGGCAACGACAGGTTGTTTCCAGTTAGGAATAGGTTTGGTTCAAACTCACGATTTTTTTTAGTTTTGACTTGTTTTTCTCTAATTTTCTTCATCTGCGGCGAGACAGTTCGTCTCATTTCTATTACGGTTTTATTGCTGTAAGGTGTCGTTCCGCACTTCCTTGTGATAAAATACGTGTTTTAGTTACAAACAACAATGGGTTCAAGACGAAGTGAGACTACGTGTGCTATATTAGGACCATATAAAGAACTTGAAGATCGCCAGTTACCAAATATAAGTGACGTCATCAAATTTATTTTATACACTAAAGATTAACAGAAACAGCAGCAAAATGAGAAGGATCCTTCTAACACAGAAGTGTTTTCAATCGTTTCTGGAAAACTTCATATCATTTGGACCAAAGCATCGATTCCTGTTGTATCCAAAGAACGAGTGACGCAATTGCTGAAATCATATTTCGAGAAATACCTATCATTAATAAGATATCCCAAAAATAAAAGAAATGATAGATACGAAAGCAAAGTGAAGTGCTGTGCGTGAGCCATAGTACTAGTTGCTACTTATGCATAATGTGATCATTAACGGAAAGCGTTACTATTGCACGTGCTGTGGTTGCGGATTATGCAATGTATACTATGTACTACAAACTTTAAAATGCTGGGATTTGAACTTATGTACAGAGAGTGCATTATCTGCTTTAAATATGAGGGTGGGAAATCTCATCGGGTACATCTAATTGGGATTTACCTATGGCTGAATGAACAAAAAATTTTCTTCTGTCACATTATGGAGGGAATTATGAAAAAATCTTCTCTTTGTTGTCTTTTATGTCTAATATAGAATTGTATCCGCAGTAACCTCAACATACTAATGTAAATGACTAACTCATTACATACAGTTATCACTGTTAGACGCTAAACATTAAGAGCTGCACTGAGCTGTTTCAATCACTATTGCAAAATTAAAACCACTACCGCTTGCAAGGATTCCAGAAAAACAGCTAGAGAATTCTCAATAACTTTTACAATATCTTGGACATCACCAAACCCTAAGTGTACGACTGTATCTAGAGTATTCGCAGTGGTACTAACCTTCCTTACAAGAGTCTCGTCTATTTAAGCGCACCGTTTGGCCGGTCGCCAGCAGAACATGAATCATGCACTGCGCTGTCAATGAAACATAATCCGATCATTTTGTTAAGTGACTTGTTACATTATCCTCTACTTGAGTTGACGGATTTTGAAATGTAACACAACCATGGTTATGTTCTTTGGGGTTATGTTTAGTGTCATCTCTTGTGTTTGTAATGGGTGTAATTACGTATGATTTGGTCAGTAGCTCATAAGGGATTACTCAGATTTATTCAGCTGTCAGTGGCATTGGCGTGTCGCTGAACGATTTTGGTCACACTTATATAGTTCTACTTCTATCAGCCGCGTACAACTTCCTAAGAATGAGAAGGTGGACAGCGGCAGATTAGCGCTGAACTCTATCTGTAGCACTCGCATGATGATAACAAATTTGTCCGCATTTTATACTTTTTGACGCGAAAGCTGAATAGATGCGGAAAGCTTAACAGACGCGTACGCGATATTTTTAAGAAAAAAATATTCTTCAGCGTAAATTAAATTACCAGGTTTATTTTGCTCTGCCAATAACGTATTATTTACTACACAGCAATATATATTCAGAAAATTTGATTCTAGATCCAACTCAAAAATGAACGAAATTTTATCATCAGTAGCAGGGGTACAAATGTTTTTGTATCAGTTTAATATAAAAGAAATACGAACTTTTTCCCACGTATTCACTCTTGAAATCTATTTCGCAATAAACGTGCATTTTTTGGAGATGTAAAAACTTACTTTTGCAAAGAAAAATCAAAATCAGACTGAAGCTTCTAGAGATTACTTCTAAAGCCAATCAAAAAGCAATTTTACCTCTTTATAATTTAAGTTTAGTTTCTTCGCATCACCGCAACGCAGGTTGTTTAGTCATTCACAATTTCCACGTCGTAAATTGAGGTCGTCACCCATATATCTATTTGGCTTTGTTTAAACCGTCCCCCAGCCTCATCCAGGGCCGTTAGTTTTCTGTGGAACAGTTTATACGACGCGATTTAACTAACACGGGCTATATTTGAACGGGAGTTAACAAGACTCGTTACTCACTTTGGAATTAGTGTGGAAAAGGTGCTTTGAATAAATCTTAAGCTTATTGCATAGTTGTTGGTGGCTTGACGTGGAGAAACGCGCGTCCCCGAGCAAAACGCAGCGCTAGCCGTTTTTTGTGCAGTTTTTAGGAGCTATCTACTCTTTATCCAAAAGAAATATCAACTAATAAAAAATACACTAAATTTCTACACAATCTTGGCTTCAAAATGGTAGATTTTATTTTTTATTACTAAGTATAATGTTTAAGTAAAAATAAAGAAACCAAAGAAATTAAAAAAAAAAAACTGAAAACATGCATCTTCTCGAAAACTAACGATTATTTTGATTTTGTACTTACATTAATGGATAGGCAATTTAATTATGAACATTTTGGTAGATGTACTTCTTTCAAACGACCAAAATTAGATTTTATAACGATTTTATTCCACATTTTGAGCGTACTCGCTATTGTATCTCTTGCGCTGTTATTGAAGGAAAACATGCTCAAGGTTATTTGGTCAGTTAAATGTAGTCGTTAGTATAGTTGTAACAAGCTTTATTTCCCGGAAAACATAAGAAAATCTGCTTGGTTTTTGTGGTAAAACAAAATCTTTGAAATCATGTATCACTATTTTGTAAATAGATCCATTACGTGTACTCAATATTGGTATTTATGATGACATAAATTCGTATGTTATTGTATTTTTCCAGTAGTTATAAGTTATAAGCCTATTTTTTAAGTTTTTCCATACTAACAGACTACTGTCTGAAGTATAAGTTTTTATTTATTTATTTATTATCGTCAGTCGTCACCATCATTCAAAATTATAACACAGATTTCTCGTTCTTTTTATATGAAATCGACGTAGGTATATCTATTTTTTTATTTATAAACAAAGGTATTATTAATAACAGAAAAACTACAAAACCGAACTATATACATATTATGAATATACAAAAACAAGATACGCTTAGGCATTGAAGAATTCCTCCGCATCGCTGTCATCCGGAAACGTGCCCAAAAGACTGGCAGCATTGCCAAGTTGAATGGTAATGCTAATTCTTTAAGCAAAGAACGAACCAGCTCTGGAGTCACGCAAAGTGTCGCCATATTGTAGCGAAATAAAAGTATGTATTCGCCAATGTAACACGTTTATTTATTTTTTTAGAGTCAAATCGAAAGAAATTAATATAGAAAAATGTATAAAAAAGACAAATTAAAAAAGGCATTTAAAAAAAAATATATTTAAACATTATTTATTCTTCTGTGCTGTGACGTATATTTATGTATTGTTCTGTGTGTTCTTATAGTCGCCGTTACAATAGTGACCTAACTTTTGGGCTTATCATGTTAAACACACTACATACGATTATTACTTTAATCTTCCTCTACACGAATCTTTCAAAAATTAAAACATTTCTAAAGCTGGAATTGCTATAAGTTTACTAAGCAATTTTGAATCACATTTTGTACTGGCTCTATTCCAACACAAATGAATCACTAAGTTTGATCTCAGACAATTTGTTACAATTAACAAATCCAGAATAAACGTTTTTTGTTACAACTTCAACCTTATCTTCAGTCAGTTTAAGTCGGTTTTTGTTCTATTGGATATGATGTCTCAAGCTAATGTCTACTTAACTAGTAATTTTACTCCGGTTTCCAGGATTTGAAACGTCCTCGCTTTTATGTACCTCTTGTATAATATAAGCTTTCATATTCGGTACCGCTCGTGTAGTTTATTAAAATATCGTACTATATGGTAAAAGGATCGTTATATTCATGAATGTATCATTGTACAGGTTTATTGCCATTATTATAAATTATTAGAAGAGCATAATTATTAGAGAGAATGTATGCTAAATTTAGCTGCAATTATTGTTTTCCACTGGTTAACGGTTTTCTTGTTCAATCTTCATTCATAACGGCACAATAAAAAAACTTCATGGATAAAGAATACTTTGCGAATGAGTGCGCTGAGTGGGTTATTATTTCTCTATAAATAACACATTAAATGTAATTTAGTGCCGAAACCGGGACAATTTACCCGAATAAAAATTGTTGTGTTATAGAAGTCTCCTTTATTGTCTAAGTTCTTTGAAGTAAAAGTAAGTTACCTCACCATTTTCCGATCACTGGTTATAAGAGTATAGATAACCAACATAAATGATATGAAAAGAAATAATGATTAAGGTGATAATTATGCCTAGAATAGAGGTGATTTATCAGATAACGGTTATATTAAGAAAGAAGAACACTTACATCTCAGTCAGGTGTTCATACTAAAACATAATTAGTACATTGTTATCCAGGGGTGAAAGTAACTGATTTCACCCAAGGTACACTGAGCTTTTCATTACGAATACAAGGAAAGTGAAAATATCTGAACGTGATGAACTTATCATGTTAATACGAAAGTGTGAACAAACCTCTAAAAAACAAATGAAGATCGGTTTGCCACTTTCCCGACTATTTTGTTTTTTTTTTCTGTAACCGGCCAGCTATTCAGCCATAACATTATCATCATTGTATTTTATGATTTGTCGGCTGTCAGTTGAAAACGAAGCTCTTCTCGGGCAACTTCAGGGCTACTTTCAGAGTATGAGTAGTGAAAAGGTTATTTTATTTCACTTACAAGCCTCATTAAACAATGGACAATGAAGTCAGCTTACGAAACTGAAATTCTCACTTTACAAGGCAGGTGCTCCACATGAATGATATTCCTCGAAATATAAACAAATTACTCAGTAATTTTCCAGTTCAGTGTGTTTACCTAATTATAACGTAAACGGTAATCCTCATAATATATGAGGGTCCTTTCAGAATAAACGACACGTTATAATAATTTTAATTACCTCGAAAATTCTCAGGGATGTGAACTTTATTAATAAACTTTTTTTTGGCAGTTTTAAGCTAATCTCCTTTGTTATGTGAGAGGATTTGGAAGGAGTGAAAAATTTTGGTTTGTTTCATAACAACCAAATTTTTTACATAATAATATGCTTTTGACAAACTAGACCTTTTATTGGGGTTTGAACCAAACTAGCTCCATCATTATGGCTTGAAACTAAAATCTATTTCTAACTTCTGTACTTCTGAAATTTCGAAACGGCTGGTTGACACTTCCTGTGACCCCAGAGCTGGCTTTTACTTTGGGCAGAGATTAAGTATTGCCATTCAACGTGGCAATGTCGCCAGTCTCTTGGGTATATTACCAGCTGACAGCGTTGAGGACAAAATGTTTTGATGCTACCTATACTTTAGTTTTTTGTTAGTTTAGTTTATTTGTTAATTTAATGCAAGTTTAGTGTGTTCAATAAATATTACTTCTGTGCTTGAATGACTTTCAAGAAACCACTCTTTCGTTGACTGTAATTACCACATTTTATTAATAGTTGTAAGACTGTTACCAACTATAAAATATTACTCTAATATTAACAGGATCACTGTCCGCAAAGTAGACACAATAGTTAAACAATTAGCGAATACCACATGTGGTTCAAGGTGTGAACCAGTTAATATTTTGTAAGTCGGTTAAAAATAACTAGTCAACAATAATTATATTTTAGCAATAAATACTTTCATGCTTCTACGGGGTAAAAGTATTCCATTCACAAATAATAATTTATTTATCTCTAAATTCTCAAAATACCTCTTTCAACCCACAAAATTTATCATTACCGTCCAGTGTATGTAGGTACATTTATATGGGTCTTTATCGTTAACTGACAGAACAGGACGATTAGCGTGAAATCATTAAATTTTCAATGTAAGCGCCCCAGCGGGTGCTAATACCGTTTTATCTGTCGTCAAAAGTAACATGAATTGTTGCGTTACCATTTTTAGTACGGATCCTCTTTTTATGGCAGGTTTAATTTTTATATCTTATATTATAATTGTGGCTTAATTTTCTTCTATTATAACGTATAATGAAACTCTTTATTGAGATAATGTTGGCTGAAAGAAAAATGATGTGAATAAAAATGTAAGTTGTAGCCAGTACTTGAAATTCTAAGTAATTGAGGTGCAGATCGTAAAATTCTACTTGAAAGTGGATTACAAGCTGGTTGAAAGAGATTTGCTTGCAATAAATGGACTATAACGAGAATCTCAGTGAAGCGTTTACTGTTTAATTTAATTTCACTGGAAATTTCAAGTGAATGGTTTTCAATAGAACCTAAGGCTTAGTATAGATACAATTCAACTAAACTGTTATTAGTTAATGTTATACGAAACTGCTCAATATTAAACGTGGGTGAATAACTGAATTTCAATACACAACAACAAAATAAGCCAAGTCTCAAGGTAAGGAATCTATTTTTAGCAGAAAATACGAAAGAAAATAAATCCAGCACCTTTTCGATTATTATAATTTTATACGGAAACCTCAATCCGAACGTTCCATCATCTGCTTTTAATGTTTCAAGTTAACAGATGCGTTCGAGGAACTTGTTCGAACTTTTCAAATTTGTCTCAACGGGCAATTATAAGTTTCGTTTTTACCTCGACTTGAGTTAATAACCGTGTTTTGCGATAAAACGTTTTGCTTATTTGGGTAAGGTGTGAGAGGAAAGGAGTTTTACGTCATGTATCTATACAATATTATAAATGCGAAAGTTTGGATGTCTGCTTGTTACTCAATCTCGTCAGGATGGCTGAACGGATCTTGATGAAATTAGGCACAAAGGTAGATCGTAGTCTGGAATAACACATAGGATACTTTTTATCCCAGGAGTGTGTGGTTTTCCGCTGAACCTTTCTGTTATCGAAATAGAGCCTAAAATATCCTAAGCATATATTATTATAGCCTAAGTATCGAGTAGACTAATCGCCAGTTAAAGTCACCCGTAACTGCACGTGTCAATTTCACGACGTTCAAGTAGCACTAATCATATGATTAAACTGACCAGTAACTTACTTGCCACGTCGTCTGCCAATTAGGGCCTCTTTCACCATCTCCAAGTAAAGCGTTGATTAGTTACTTCCCAATTAAAGTTAATCGGCAAGTAAAACTTACGAGTATCTTCTGTCAATTTCACAAGTGAAAATAAAGCTTCGAGTAACAACTTACCGGTTAACTGAATGACTTAACAAGTCATACGTTGCATTCGTTCAATATTACGTCAACGTTACTTGTCAAACGTCATTGGCAGGTTAGCTGTCCTTTGTCATTTCATTTTGTGTATTATTGGTTGTGTTTTTGGTTAGGAAATTATTGCGTGTGGTTTTTTTTTTATAAATTATCATGGATAAAGTTAAAAGAGATAGAAGTGCAAACTTTTCACTTGTACAGAAATACCAAGCTGTGTTAGTGTCGGCGATAAGACCCCGTACGCGTTCATAGGCGCAAGTAATGGTGGACGCGACCGTATCAAACAAGGAAATTGTAAGGAAAACTAATTAGAATTATAATTGAATCAGATTAGAATAGGTTTAGCATTCTCTAATTAGTGTAATAAGGATATTTTCGCATCATAGGTTTAGTTAGATTCTAGTTTAAATGCGAATTTAGATGTAAGGTTTTTGCATTGTGAATAATTACGTAGATTGAATATGTGACTTTTTGTTTTAAGTGATAGGGTTTTGAAATTAGTTTTAAAATAAAGGTCTTGACCCAAAACCACTTTTACAAAAAAAATTGAGTTGATTGGACTTATGGTTTTCGAGATATTTCCAAAAATGTATAGTGAAAATTTGTTAACCGTCAAGTAAACACGCTAATTGGCAGACGATGTGGCAAGTAAGTTACTGGTCAGTTTAATCATTGATTAGTGCTACTCGAACGTCGTGAAATTGACACGTGCAGTTACGTATGACTTTAACTGGCGATTAGTCTACTCGATACTTTACTCAAGGGTGGTGAAAGAGGCCCTAATTGGCAGACGACGTGGCAAGTAAGTTACTGGTCAGTTTAATCATTGATTAGTGCTACTCGAACGTCGTGAAATTGACACGTGCAGTTACGGGTGACTTTAATTCGCGATAAGTCTACTCGATACTTTACTCAAGGGTGGTGAAAAAGGCACTTAGTTATTCACAATACAAAAACCATACATCTAAATTTCCGGTATGAAATGACAAATGACAGCTAACCTGTCAATGAAGTTTGACGAGTAACGTTGACGTAATATTGAACGAATGCAACGTATGATTTGTTAAGTCATTCACTTAACCGGTAAGTTGTTACTCGAAGCTTTGTTTTCGCTTGTGAAATTGACAGAAGATACTCGTAAGTTTTACTTGCCGATTAACGTTATTTGGGAAGTAACTATTCAACGCTTTACTTGGAGATGGTGAAAGAGGCCCTTAATGTTATAATAACGACTTATTTATTGAAATGTAATCGATTCTATTCGATTATTTAGTGAGTAATATTTTTTCTCTCCACATTTTATGTTAGTTTGGCAGAGTTTATTTTTTCACGCACAGCTTACGCACAGTTCAAAGATTACAAGAAGACCGTTTATCACTCAAACTTGAACTTAGCTGCAATTGCAATAAAACTTAATCGGCGCGTCATAAAATTACGTGAATTGGCCCTCTGGTCGGATGCGTACGCGTCTCCATACAAAATCGTTGTTTTCTATGGGCTTAAACTGAATGGAGCTGCATGAAGAGTAAATAACAGGCAAGTGAAGACGAATATATTGTTTTGTAATGAAAACATACGAATACAGGAGACACTTATACTGAAACAAAAAATAAAGAAGATCTGAATTTGGTATCACAAATTAACTTACAGATTTATTAAACTTTTCTCGAAGTAGGTGTAAATAAGCGGTAACCTAGAGACGGGACAAATTCATTTCCCATAAAAATTGAGGAGGCCTTTTTGTAATAAATCATTTTACGGGAGAATGATTTTATTGAAAGGGAAATATTTTTACCCAAGGAAGATTTTGAATGATTGAGACCCCAGTTGAGTGACAAGGCTACTCAATAATAAAGATCATCCAACCGGCCTCCTTCTACCATCGGACATCCAGACGCACTGCAACTTACCATCCCTTCCTTCAGTAAAATGCACTAAGCGTTTCCAAACGTATTTTATAATGCGCATAGTATAGGAGTAGAACTCTCAGAATGCGTCTGTTTTTCCGACCACCTAAAACCCTAATCTCTTCAAAGTTCTCTTTCTGGTTAAGCTCGCTCCATCGTAGACTTTGTCTCTGTCATCTCTGACCAAGACTATAGACTAGATATTGACTGTTGGTATATCTTATGTTAGCGATATTATCTAACAAAATCATTTTATTTTCTGACATATACGCGAACCAAGTTGCTGGCAGCAGATAGTCAATAATAAAGATGTCAAAAATGCATAATTGTGCTTATTGATACTGTGTCAAAATATTATGTGGAATGTTATTTTCTTCGAGTCGATGGTTAACTCTTTACCTATTCAATGTAGTATTTACTTGTACTACTGTTTTCAATCTTAAGAGCAGTAATACCTCCATCGTCTTTCAAAATGTTTGTGACTTCATTTGGCTATTTGTCTTTCTTCAACCAGATAGCTGTAGAACTGCCAAAACTATATAGCTATAAAGCACCTGAAACCACCCAATTTCAAAACCAAATACCCAATTTTAGCCCAACAGAACTGAAAATCAACTACAATTTCTCAGCTTAACCAACTTCCTTCATTTTCATCGCTAATAGCTACAATTAGTTTTCAACAAACCATCCATTCAGTTTTGTAACTTCCCTTTTTATGCTTTAATTATTTGAGCTTCGTAATTCAAAAAATAATAGAAAAACCGGCCAAGTGCGAGTCGGAGTCTTACTTGAAGGGTTCCGAACCATTACCTATAATTTTGATTTAGTTTATTATTTGTTGTTATAGCAGCAATAGAAATAAACATTCTAAGTTGAGCTAATCGATTAATGACCCGGGTTTGCATTGACTGGAAAGGTTCACTCAAATCTGTGTGGTTCTTTCCTCAAAAGACCATTCAGACACTAATCTGCATGGTCCTCATATAACGTATTGTGAATATGAGGACTATGTGGATTGCTATACCGCGTGTATCTGACATCGACGCACAAACGATTTCCATGGGTCCAGGGCATGATTCTGGACACCCCAGTGTTGGAATTTTTCGTCGGTTCTTTTCTGATTTTTTTTAAGAGTACTACAAAGTATCCGCTCAGCTGAGCTGATATTATTTGTGGCTTTATTCAGATTGCTCTTTTTAGTGAAAGTAGTTATTTAATTATTTTTTGATTAAAAATCTCATTGGATTAGGTCAGAATAACGATTATGAGCAGTCTAAAGTAAAAAAAACCCTTGAAAGAAATAAAAAAATGAGAAAAAAGCCGACGAAAAATTCTAAGTCTAGGGTGTCCAGAATCATGCCCCGGACCCATGGAAATCGTTTGTGCGTCGATGTCAGATACACGCGGTATTAAGGGTTAATTTCATTTAATGTTAGTCTGGCGGTTTGAGTTCTTTATGAGGCCTACACAAAATTTCCTTACTTTGGTATTGTTCGCCAGGTCGTTGAGCTGGTTAAAGTTCTATGTTTGACCTACACGATAACTGGCAAACGCTTGCACCATCCGGACAGGTCACTCAAATCTGTGAGGAACTTTCCTCAAAATACCACTTCCGACATTAACCTAAATGTTTCTCGTATGATTTCACCAGTACGATTGTATGGACTTTGACCTCTGAGTTTGTGTCGATGTTTCTTCTCAAAGCAGCAAGGAAAACCCCGGTCTCATCTAGTATAAAATGACCAAAAAAGATTGACGTGTAAAAGTGTTATTTACAACTTATTTACAAAATAAATATCATTTACATTTACACTCTGTACGTTTCTTTGATAGTCAGTTTTAGATTCAGTCTGCTGATAGTTCAATTTAATTCATTTATTCAAAATATATATTTTTTTTTAATATAACTAAATACATTTCTAATAAACAACATCCATGCAATCCATATTTAAATCATTTCAGATCCAAATTAATTAAAAATCTGAAAATAATCAAAACTAATACAAAAATAATATTAAAAAGTTAAACAAAAATATGTCAAGTCAATTCGTAAAATTTTCATTTCAAGTCAATATAATTTATAATTCATCACTATAATAAAGACATTTAAATTTGTCTAACAAGAAACCGGTACGTAGTACGGACAGACGAATGATCAGACCGACAGCGAACCCTTAGTAATGGGGTTCTGTTTGTCATCTTTCACGTCGGGAACCCTAAAAAGACTTCACAAGTCACAATAGAAGTCCGTTGCTAGGCAACGCTAATCTGGTTGACCGCGCGACCCCAGTAACGAGACGACGTCGGTTAACTGGTCTCTGTGCCTTGAGTTACGTTGTTAGAACTCGTTACTGTACCTACCTAAACTTGTTCAGTAATTGAAGGTATGACTTTTGTCTTTTTTAGGATTACGAATAAGGATTCCGCGATTAATGAAAAAACGGAACCCTTATAAGATCACTTTGTTGTCCGTCAGTTTGTCTAGACCCAGTGCCTCGGGAATGCGTAGAGGTATCAACTTTAACTTAAACTATATACTTAGGTCTACTTAGGCGTGAGGTAGGTATTACTGATCATATTTTAGTGCATCACAAAAAAACCGGCCAAGTGCGTGGGTTCTATACGGGAAACCTTAATTTTTAGGGTTCCGTAGCCAAATGGAAAAAACGGAACCCTTATAGATTCGTCATGTCTGTCCGTCTGTCTGTCTGTCCGTCCGTATGTCACAGCCACTTTTCTCCGAAACTATAAGAACTATGCTGTTGAAATTTGGTAAGTAGATGTATTCCCTGAACCGCGTAAAGGTTTTCACACAAAAATAGAAAAATAACTATAAATTTTGGGGTCCCCATACTTAGAACTGAAACTCAAAAATTTTTTTTCATAGAACTCATACGTGTGAGGTATCTATGGGTAGGTTTTCAAAAATTATATTGAAGTTTCTAATAATTTTTTTTCTAAACTAGTGGTAAAATGTGTCCCCCCCCCTTAACTTCTAAAATAAGAGAATGATAAAACTAAAAAAAATATAATTATGATGTACATTACCATGTAAAGTACCAGCGAAAATTGGTTTAAACGAGATCTAGTAATTAGTTTTTTTCAATACGTCATAAATCGTAAATCGCAACTTCTGCTTATAATATAATACCTACTGGTTTGTACGGAACCCTCGGTGCGCGAGTGCGACTCGCACTTTGCCGGTTTTATTATAAAATTGTAAATAGTAGCAATAGAAAAACAGAATCTATATAAATTTCAACTATCAACCTATTATGGTTCTTGAGATAGACCGCTGATAGACAGACGGACAGTTGAACGGACGATCAGCGGAGGCTTAGGAATAGGGTTCCGTTGGTTATGGAACTCTAAAAATGGTGCCTAACTAATGCTGAAATATTTATAATCCAACTTATTTATGTACTACGTGCGTCTTTTGTTTACGTGCTTTGTTTTCTATTAATTGTGTTCAAAACAAAACCCTATTTATTGAAAATGTTATCCAATTATTTCAAACTAATTTGGTCAAACAAATCTATAGACAAACGGGGACTTAATATCTAGATTGAATTTAAACCAACAAGACAGAGTGAATTGAAAATGTAAAATGTATTATTTTAATGGAAAGTTACAATTAGTGGAACGTAAAAGAAAATAGAATTATAGGTTTGTTAGTGAATATAACTGGGCTTTGTGAATACTTTGTGATATTTTATTGGTGTGAATTTAATTTACGCAGGTTTGAATAGACTAAAGCCTATTAATTTCTCAATAAATAAATTCAAGCCCACCGAACGCATGTACGAAATAAAATGCGTGGGAACATGAAAACTTATGGAGTTTATTAAAAATATAAAAATGCAGTCAAAAGGCACACCGTTACACATAGCAATCAGATTAGACGAGAGCAAAAAGTGTTGCCACACCACAATGGAAAGTGGCACCAAAACAGTGTTGCAAGCTTATTCACTAAAATTATTACTATTTTTGCTAACATAAAAATAATAATTCTGTATGTTTAGACTGTCCTAAACATAATTGGGGCCGGCAGTAGCCTACTCTACAGGTAATTGACATAGCCGTTTTACTGACCTTCTATACACTTTGTTATTCATTTTGATATCGGCCGCTCTTACTACATTGTCTCTACCTGGATATGTTTTTACAATTCGAGCCATATTATAATTTAATGGAGTGGTGTTCATATCTTTTACAATTACCAAATCACCTTCTTTAAGGTTTGGTTGAGGATATTTCCACTTGGGACGGCTTTGAAGCTGTGTTAAATAATCATTTGACCATAATTTCCAAAATTTTGTTTAAGTTTGGTACAAAGATTCCAAAATTTTAAACGATTAACCGAAACATCTGTTAAATCAACTTCAGGATAGCTAGCCAGAGCTGTTCCAATCAGAAAGTGTGCAGGAGTTAAAAAATTACAATCATTTGAATTTGCAGAAAGTAGAGGCCTAGAGTTCAAAATTCCTTCGATTTGTACAATGACTGTATTGAGCTCTTCATAGGTTAAACATTGGTTCCCTACTACTCTCTTTAGATGATGTTTTACACTTTTAACACCTGCTTCCCACAATCCTCCAAACTCAGGTGAACTGGGTATAAACCTAAATTTTATATAATGTTGAGAGCAAAAACCATTAACAGAATCCCTGTGGTTTTTGGAAGACTGTAAGTCATACAACCTTTTCATTTCATTTGACGCTCCTTTAAAGGTTTTAGCGTTGTCACAATATATATTTGTGGGCATGCCGCGTCTTGAAATAAAACGCTTGAGACATGCTAAGAAGGCTTCAGTTGTTAAGTCCGATACCAGCTCTAAATGTATAGCTTTTATAGCAAAGCAAACGAAAAGCGCGATGTAACATTTCTTAACAATAGGATTTCTAACCCTAGCAACCTTCATATCGAAGGGTCCACAGAAATCAACGCCGACATGCTGAAATGGCCTAGACGCTGTGATTCTTTCTTGCGGGAGGGAACCCATCAACTGCTTAGCAGCCTCAGCTTTTAAACGAAAACACTTGACGCATTTACGCACCACTTTCTTGACCTCTCGAATGCCGCTGACTATAGAGTACCTTTGGGATAGAGAGCTCAAAACTAACCTAGGGCCTGCGTGTAAGAGTCGCAAGTGTTCTCTTTCTATTAAGAGATTAGTTACGTGAGAGTTTTTCGGAAGGATAGGTGGATGCTTTTTATCGAAAGACATCTTGGCATTATGGAGCCTACCTCCTACTCTAATAATACCTTTTTTATCAAGGAAGGGATAGAGGCTACCTATTCCTGTTTTTATATTTTTTCCAGCAGACAGTGACTCTACCTCCCTAGCAAAATGTTGCATCTGCGTACAACGCACGATGACTGACATAGAGTCGCGAAGCTCCTGAGGCGATAGGTTACCGTCCGTTATTTTATTTTTATTTTTCGAACAGTTGTTATAGAACCTGTAAATAAATCCTATCACTTTCTGTAATTTATAAACGCTAGAAGATTTATCAAATAGCTTTGTTGAAAACGATGGCTCTACCTGTGTCCAGTTGCACGGTACGTTTAGCTCATCAATCTGTTCAGTGTCTGTGGACAAATCAGACGATTTACAATTTTCAAAATCAGTATGTGTATGTTTCCTGTCTGATAGGTAGGTTGGCCCGTGCCACCATAGCTCACTTTGCTGTAACTTGTGCGGCAAGACTCCCCTCGACAATAAGTCTGCAGGGTTTTCACAGGTCCTAACAAATCCCCACTGAGCCTGATCGGTCAGATTTACTATTTGCTTGACTCTATTGTTGGCATAAACATTTGACTTTACATTGCCTGACTTAATCCAAGCAAGCACTATCTGGGAGTCGCTGTACAAGAATGTATGTAGATGTGAATACCTACCCACCAGGACTCTACCAACCCTATGCGCCAGCTGGGCTAAAAGGAGAGCACCATTGAGTTCAAGCTGGGGAATCGTCCTACTTCTATTCAAAGGAACAACACGGGACTTGGAGCAGAGTAGATCTGTCTGCACTGAACCATCATTTTTAAAAATTCTTAGATAGATACAGCAGCCAAAGGCTTTTATTGATGCATCAGAATACCCTACCAACTCTACAGAAGAAACATCTTTACTGTTGACACATCTATTTATTTTTATTTTGCCCATTAACTTTAAATTGTTTAGGAAATTGCTCCAGTATATTAACTGATCCTTGGGTACTATGGAGTCCCATCCTATTTGCAAAGACCATAGCTCCTGCATGAATATTTTGGCTACCACTATTATTGGGCCTACTAAGCCGAGGGGGTCAAACATTTTCCCTATAAAGCTCAGAATTTTTCTTTTTGTATTTAAATTTTGTTCCTCATCAAAATTGGGGCTTGAAAAAATGAAGTTATCTGAATTTATATCATACATTAAACCTAGAGTCTTTACTAAATTATCCCCACTCATGTCTACATGTTCAAATTGTTTTAGCTCATCTGGAATACCATCTAGGACATCAAGGGCATTTGAGCACCATTTGTGTAGAGAAAAACTACCTAATTTCAAGAGTTCTACCAATTGGGATTTTAGCTCATGCAGCTGCTCTATATTATCTGACCCACCCAGTATATCGTCGACGTAGGTACTCTTGATCATTGCTTCAGCAGCAAGTGGGTATTTATCCTTGTAGCGTTGAGCTAATTCAAGTAGGCATCGAGTGGTCAAGAATGTAGAGGCCTTCAGTCCGTAAGTGACAGTCTGAAGCTGTAAGCAGCTGATAGGCTTCCTAGGATCATCTCGCCATAAAATATTTTGAAGGCAAGTGTGGTGGCGGTTTATCATCACATTACGAAAGGCCTTCTGAACGTCACAAATTATTGTGTAAATGAAGGTCCTGAACAAGATAAGAATATCAAAAAGCTCACTCTGTACCACGGGGCCATTCAGCATGACGTCGTAGAGGGACACCTGGCTGCGGGACTTCATACTCCCGTCAAATACAACGCGAAGTCGGGTTGTGTTACTTGCCTCGTTAATAACAGCATGGTGTGCTAGAAAATAAACAGGATCTCTATCAATATCGTAATTAGCAACCTCCATCATCTTAGCATGTCCTAGCTCTACATACTGATCTATGAACAATTTATACTGCTCTAGTAATAGAGGATTTGATTTAAACCTTTTTTCTAACATCAGGAATCTTTGGTAGGCAACTGAAAACGAATCACCAAGCCGCAATTCTTCCAGAGGTGTGATGAGAGGCATATCAACATAGAATCGATTATCTTTCAGGCTCATAGAACTCTGAAAACTTTTTTCAGCCTTTGCAAACTCATCACAACTCGGCTTCATAGGCTCGGGTACCCTTTCAGAGAGCCAAAAATTCTCCATTACATTTTCTAATTTTTTGTGATCATTTATAGCAAAATTTGATACAATATTACAAGTTACATTACTCACTTTTTCTGTAACATTACCACCAACTACATACCCAAATAGGGTGTTTTGTAATACCGGTCCATTTTGAATTTTGATGCAACCATCTAGCAGAACATTGAAATAAACATCCGCACCCAGTAACAAAGAAATCTCAGCTGGGATATTGAACTCTTCGTCTGAAAGTTTCACATTTTTTGGTAAATTCCACCCGGATACATTTATAAATTGTTGGGGTAACCTAGTTGTTATTGTGTCAACAATGTGACATTTTAAATTTAATTTTACATTATTGTGGCATGGAAGCACACTTATATTCACAAGTTTATTGATTTGTGTTTGTTTATTACCTATACCTATAATATTATGGGTTTGATTCATAGCAATCAACCCAAGTTTGTTTACAAGGCTGGTTGTAACAAAAGATGCCTGGCTGCCTGTGTCAAGCAATGCTCGGATAGAAACTTTTTCACCACATTGATTTAATAAATTAACCTTTACAGTAGGAAGCAAAATGCTGTTGGAAACAGGGTTAGACAACAAGGTCACTGCAGGCTCAACAGGAGCAGCTTTTTCTTCGTGCAACAAAGTGTTGTGCCCTAATTTACATATTTTACATTTGAAATTAAACTTACATTTCCCCTTGTGTGTCCTTAGACATGTGGTGCATAAGTCATGGTCCCGCACAAACAACTGGCGGACCTCTAGTGCTGCCGTTTTGAACTCCGGACAGCTGAAAAGAGCATGGTCACTTTTGTTACAGTGTTTACACAATTCTTTTATTTGTGAGGCAACATTGGTTACCTTTAATGGGTTAGATTTATGGAATCTACTTGTACTTTCATAGCAAGTACTATTAGGGGGTAAGCTATCCTCTAACGCTATAGCGCGCTTTTCAAGAAAGCTTAAAAAATGTGCCATGGAAGGCAATTTTTCTAGATCCTTATCTAATTGATAAGCCCTATTAGTTATTTGATCTAATTTTCTTGTTAGAATGGAAATTAGCAACATGTCCCATGTATCGATGGGCTGTCCCAGATTCTTTAATGCATGCAGCTGTTGCTGTACATCTGACACATAAGACCTTATTGAGGCTGCAGTGCCTTTTTGCATTGTGGGTAAATCTAATAGACTGCTAATATGATTTCCTATTAACCGCGTTTTGTTATCAAAACGCTTCTCCAACAAGCCTAGTGCTTCCTTGTAGGACTGATTGACTAACGGCAAATTGACAATGACTGCCAAAGCATCATCTGTTACATATTTTCTTAAGTAAAATAGCTTCTGCACATCAGATAATGATCTGTTATTATCGATAACAGCGATAAATAAATTAAAGAATGGCTTGAATTTAGTGAAGTTCTTTCCGTCAAAGGGTGTGATATCAATGGTTGGCAATTTACATGTGGAAACATTATGACATTCTGAGACCGATTTTTTACCTATCTGTTTTAAAGAGGCATTTATTTTAGCTAGCACAGAATAATATTGTTCTTCTATTGGACCAACCTGTTCGCAGTCTTTTTCGTCAATACTTAGTATGTCCAATTGCACTGCTTCATAGCTCTTGAGCGCTGTGATGAGCTTCTCCTTGCGAGCCTCCAGGATTTCCACGGTAGCAGAAGCAAAACTGATGGGGTCGTTCACAAACGTCTCAATGCGCGTGATTGTAGCCTTGCATTGGCCACGAAGAAGTCGATGTTTACGCAAAGTTTCCATGGACTCCGCCATGGTGGAACGTATATAGGACGTAACACCTTATTTATTCTACGACTTACGAACACTCCGCGCACTTTTATATCTAAGCCGCACTTTGTAAATACGAACTTTGTTGACAAGAAAGAAGCCGGTACGATGATGTTTGTTTATAAAACAAACCGATGACACATGACAGTGACACTGACAGCTCAGTGAATGACAGCTGAGTGAACGACTCCGACGCAATGGCCGCCGGGCGGATATATGGACCGCGCACACTTCACTCTTCAACGCTGCCAACACCGACGTTACTGACGTCACGTCTCCCACGAACTTCACACTTCACAAAATGAAAATGTGGGTAACTTGATAGAAGCCAAACTCGACGCGCAGAAAATCGTAATTCTTACGATTACTCGATGATATGATGCTGTATCTTGATGATGCTTCGTTGATTTTCGTTCTAGCTTTGCATAGAACGAAGTTGCGGGCCTCGTACAAACCCCGGTCGACTTGTATGGCAAGCCGGACTCGACGAACACAATTTCTCCACAAAATTTTGCGAAGCTGCTCGGCACTGACTTTAAACACTACTCGAAGGACCACCGAACGCATGTACGAAATAAAATGCGTGGGAACATGAAAACTTATGGAGTTTATTAAAAATATAAAAATGCAGTCAAAAGGCACACCGTTACACATAGCAATCAGATTAGACGAGAGCAAAAAGTGTTGCCACACCACAATGGAAAGTGGCACCAAAACAGTGTTGCAAGCTTATTCACTAAAATTATTACTATTTTTGCTAACATAAAAATAATAATTCTGTATGTTTAGACTGTCCTAAACAGACTTTATTTTGTTTAACAGTAAATGACGAGTATCTGCGAGTTTTCAATTGAAATACTAATATTGTAATAAAGTGCTTCTCAAGCTGTCAGTATTTTTTTAAAACCGACTTCCAAAAAAGGAGGAGGTTCTCAATATGGCGGGTTTATTTTTAATGTATGCACATCGATTACTCCGAGATTTCTGATCCTAGTTCGAATTATGTAATTCTATCAGGCTCAGCAGTTTTCATTTTATGAGCAATTTTGCTTATATAAATTTTCTTTATTTTAAAGCCAGTGAAATAAACAATAGAATAGCTCCGAATAACAGTCGCATGGGTCAATCTTCTAGGTTAAACAACGGTCTGTGGATGGTTGACCGATCTTTACAAATCGAATCACCTCCATTCCTCGAATAGCACGTGCAGCCGTTTCTTCTCACTCCTTCGCTGTACTCTTCTGATTAATTTCGTTGCGGGATCCAAGACCGTTGAATCGTTTCTCCAGGATTCGTCGGGCTTCATTAGCTCGGCGTTTTTCTGACGGTCGCCACTGTTGATTCTAGCTTTCAGGAGTTGCAGTGGTTGGGAATGTCCCGGCTGTCATTTGTAGAATTATTTTTGCCAGTCCTTATGGATTGTCAGAATCCATGAAAAATCTGACACCAGTCTTGCCAAGAACCCGGTCAATGGGTTGTAGAGGTCCGGTAGGCAGCCGCTCCACGTAAAATACTGATACTTATCTGACTGCAAACCGACCCCAATATAGTTGGGAAGTAGTCAGGCAGGTTTTGGGGGCCGAGTCACCCGCGTCCGTAGGAGAATACCCTTCAGCGAATCCCTATACGTGGTCCCCGGGTGGTGCTAAACAGGTGACACTAACCGCCTCCGTGGTCTAGTGGTTATACCACCCGATTCAGACCCAGAGGTCCCGGGTTCGATTCCCAGCGGAGGCAAATTTTTTGCTCGGTTTGGCTGGTGGTAGGACTTGTTCTAAGTCCGCCTGGCAAGCTACCACCAACATGTCTAAGTCTGTCGCCATAACAACTATGTTAAGAGCATTGTTGTGTTCCGGCAGTTAGAGGTATGATAGCCATTTCCTCTGTGTAAGAGGATTCCGGGTGAAACTCGCTTCCATCTTCGGCCTAATCATCATTCTCCATCAGGTGCGATTAGGGCCAAGAGTTTCCCGTTTTGTATAAAAATAGGCGATGAAAGCCAATGAAATCTTGACTGTCATAAAGATTCAACCAAAGAATCTTCCTTCAATGACATAAAATCAAACACATCAAGTCGTTTAGACATAATAACTAATAATTCTGGCTTACACAAATCATTGTTGTTGAACAGTTTTCTCGTTCGTACCGCGAGTGGGGAGTATTTTCGTACATCACTATGATTCTGCATTGTTACAGTCGACTGATCTCCAGCTTTACTTTGTTCAACTTCGGTAAGCTCGGAAAAGTATAAGGACTCGATTTTTTCATCGAAATTGTTATCGATATGAATAAAATGTGTTTCCGCGCCTCGTGTGCCGAAGCGTTGCCTACAAAAACAAAGTGTTTTTGTTAGGAGTTAAAATGAGTTTGATGCAGATGTTACTTGGTTTATTTCGTTTCATGTTTTTGTTAAGTTTGGTAAATATTGTGGTTGTAGTTAGCAGGAATTGCCTACCAGGGTTATGGAATTTGTTTGAAAGAGTCACTGCGGCCCTGGAACGCAAAGGGCGTTAGGAGGAACACAGGGTTTTAGCCAGTAGGAGTCTGACACTCCCTTCTACTCCGCCCGGAGCTGGAGGAGTAATTTGGAGTCATTTAATCACAAATATACCTATATTCATAATATATTTTCCTCGATCATTCATGTTTAGTCTTGGAATATCTACTAGGACAATCAATATCTACTAAAATTCGCAACCGCATGTTACCAATCTATGGTTTTCTTTCACGAAAAAGATTATAAATCTATCGACAATGTATTTCACATCCCTATCTGAATACACTTCTCAAAGGCGTTCGATTCTGCAAGTCACTCGAAGTAGGGTAAATAAAAAAGAAAGCGAGAGCTTTCTCAGTAAAGCATATTGGGTATGATTACCCATAAATACATAAAAAATGAAGGAAGCCCTGGATTATGAACAGGCAATTATATGGCGTACGTTTATATGACAGCGAAATATATTCAAGTTCGAAGATATTATATACTTTTCCTTATGTTAAAATGACAAGATGAAAGATTGAGGTTTCGGAATAATAATAGGTAAAGTCTGTGATGAAGCCATAAATATTTATCTATTTTTATTTGAGATTGGTTTGCTCTTGACTCTAGTCTTTAGGTCAGAGATGACAGAGACAAAGTCGATGATGAAGCGAGCTTACACAGAAAATGCCTGTTCACCCTAACTTTGATGGGTTGTGGAGGTCTTGCAAGCAGCTGCTTCACGCAAAATACTGGTATTGAGATAAATCCGGTTTGACTGGAAGACGATGTTCCCTGATAGAATGTCACTTTATCTAAACCAGCTCTTGTCTCTCCTCAAATCCTGTACTAAGTAATTCATTTCGTCGCTTGACAACTAACTCTACATTAATCTGCTCTTGACGATTCGTAATTGTTTCACTCTTTGATCAAAGTGAATCATTATACGCCAAAATTGCCTAGTTGATAGAGATAATTATTACCTAGTTAATTCTAAACATATTGCCGTGCCAGTACCGTACCATTCAATCACAAGCTTTATGTGGAATATCGAACAAAGGTATTGAGTTACGTTCGAGTGGATCATCATTTTCCATCGAATTTGAACGGTAATACCCTTTGTCGGTATAATACCAAAATTACGCACGCCATCTCATATCGTGTTGCCAGTAATCGAGCTGTGGAGGTCAGATTCTAGGCAATCGCTTCATCTATACATCTATACATATAAATAAAATTGGAGTGTCTGTAATATTGAAATAACCGTTTTCTACTACATGCATATGAATATTTATGCGGTACATAAACCAGAATAATATTATTTAAATTTTTGTCTCTGTCTGTCTGTCTGTTTATCTGTCTGTTTGTTACGGCTAATCTCTGAAATGGCTGGACCGATTTTGACGGGTCTTTTAATGGCAGGTAGCTGATGTAATAAGGAGTAACTTAGGATACGTTTATTTTAAAAAAAAGTAAAGAATCGACTGTTAGGCGGAACGAAGTTCGCCGGGTCAGCTAGTTATAAATACGTGTATTCTGCTGCACCTGATTAAGTTCTCGGCCAACCCAAACTCGAACTCAGATGCAAGAAGCTAGGTAGGCAGATCATATGAACACATTTTTTTGGGGATGGGCAATCATTAATATTATTTTTGACTGTTCCCGCTCCGCGCGGAGCGGAAGGAAATGACAGACTCATAGCCTATGCCCGCACTGGTAACTTTTGTCACCGTGACAGTAAATTTCTCTCTTTCGCAATAGGGAATATGCATGAAAAAAGTTTTTATGATCTGAACAGTTTATCTAAAAGTATTCGAAGATATAATACTAACTGTGAAATTAGAATCCAAATTGCTCGAAAAACGAACGAGATACAATTATTTTAAAAAATCTGTCCCTCTCGCGAAAACGCTGTTTTCTATGGCAGCTGTATAGTCATCGTGTAATTTGACGTCACATTACGTATCGGAATTCTCTTTCTAACTGTAGTCTTTGAAGCTTTATAACTTAATAAATGATGAAGGTATTTAAAAAATAATTTCATGATTGTTTAATAAAGCCAATAAGTATTTTATTTTGCAAATAAAAAAATTGCATGCATATTCCCTATTGTGAAGTGTAACAGTGATATATACTGTCACGGTGATAAAAGTCACCAGTGCGCGCCTAGCCTTACTGACAAAAACCCACACGTGTTCCTTCAATAGCCTATTGCGTTTATGGTAACTCTGTCAAACAATTTTTTTATTCTTTATTTTTTGGAAGGGATATCATGAAATTACTTCTTCCTCTAGGCGGAGCAGAAGGGAGTGTCAAATTCTTACTGTACAAAACCCAGCTGTGTTCCTGCAAATGCCTTTTGTATTCCAAGGCATTTTTGTTTTGGATTAAAATCTTTGAAATAAATCATCAAATGAATCTTTCCGCTCTAGGCGGGGCGGAAGGGAGTGTCACACTCTTACTGACTGAAACCTCCTGTGTTCCCTCTCTTCCCGTGTTCCCCTCTGTGCTTCCCAGGGTCGCGGTAACTCTTTCATAATTCCGATTCCCTTTTTCATAGGAAATCATCAAATGACTCCTTCGACTGTTAGATTCTTACTAACTAAAACACAACCGTTTTCCTCCAAATTCTAGTAATTAACGTTCTTCTTTAGAGGATCTACTCTTTGGAACGTGCAACTGCCGCGCTAGAAACAGGGTCGGTGAGTGTGTTTTTTTGCAGAACAACTTGCTGCTTTTGTCGCTGGCGCGGCAGAACCTTGACCATTCAAAAGTGCATGTAACTGGTTTATTTGAAATAAAGAATTTTTTTATTTGTATCTATTTGTGTTACAGAGCCACGGTCATTCTTCCGAAAAATTTCGCAACCCTAGCAGGACTATGATATAGACACACTGCTCTTGTGATTCATATAACCTTGCTGCTTGTACTCATTCATTAGATTTTGATCTAAGAATAATTTATTTACAAAGTCATTTTATATTCATGGAAGTATGTCGGCGCCATTAAAAAGTAGATGTTTGAGCTCCATTGTATTCAAGGAACCATGTCGTTGTCTGTTGATCGATGGGCTCCAGTGACCCATGACGATGGACAGGGCGAACAATTCCTGTTATTCCGTCGTCCGAAATGCAATTTAGCTTAAGATGTATTGGTTTTGTAATTAATAATAATAAATCAATTGAGGTTTGTTCTGTATTAGAACGCACACGGTTCAATGATCTGATTCTTTGTGTTGGGATTTAAAACTTACGTGAGATGATAATTTCTGGTTCATTGTTTATAATTATTTGCTTCATGCTTTAGTTGATCTAATTCTAATCTAAGCAGCTGTTGTTGTTGTTTTCTCGGTCTGGACCGATTCGTGACTGTTGGTTGGCCTGCGGAATTTCCACTAGGAAGCTACTTTTGTGTTTTCGTTCCATGCTGATGGAGTATTCTTGTTAAGGCCGACCAAATAACCTTGAGCATTTTTTCCCTCAATAACAGCGCAAGAGATACAATTGCGAATACGCTCAGAATGTTGAATAAAATCTTTATAAAATCTAATTTCGGTCGTTTGAAAAAATATTTCTACCAAAATGTTCATAATTAAATTGCCTATCCATTAGTGTAAGTACAAAATCAAAATAATCGTTAGTTTTCGAGAAGATGCATGTTTTCAGTATTTTTGTCTCATGTCTGTGGTTTCGTTGTGAGGAGATTACTTAAACATTATACTTAGTATTAAAAAATAAAATCTACCATTTTGAAGCCAAGATAATGTAGAAATTTAATGTATTTTTTATTAGTTGATATTTCTTTTGGATAAAGAGTAGATAGCTCCAAAAAACTGCACAAAAAACGGCTGGCGCTGCGTTTTGCTCGGGGATGCGCCTTAAGCACCTGTGCAACTGACGAAGATAAAATGCATCAAAAATCAGAGGGCCAATTCTACTAATTTTTAAAAACAGTATTAGCACACAGGTGAGGTCTGGGGGCTTGTGACGTTGCTATTCAGTAAAAAGTGTACTTACAAGTGATGTTACACGAGTTTTCAACGCACTGTATCGTCTAATTTTTTTGTTTACGTGAAAAAAAAAACAAAACATACGTGTCCAATTTTGTCGGACTAAAGATTATTTTTGTCACTTACCTTTTTTTTTTACTTAATATGGGTTTGCTCTTGACTCTAGTCTTGGTCAAAGATGACAGAGACAAAGTCTACAATAGAGTGAGCTTACCCAGAAGTAGCCTGTACACTCTAAAATTGAAAAGATCCTTGTTGAATCTAACGTATTTTTCTTCTTTTGCAGATACTCTCGACTCATAGTGACAGTGTGTGTGACATAGTGAATCAGTGGTGTATAGCAGAATAGTGTCAGTGTTGTGTACAAATATGTGGTCAAGATGAAGTTGTGGAAGAGCCTCAAGATATCGATAGGCAGTCGCAGCGACCCCAAGTCATACTCGCAGGAGTTACCGCAGTGGGGTGGACAGGGATATGAATTAGATGGTAAGTTCACTTGATTTTTATGAACTTAAGAGGCAACTGCTTTGACTTACCCCTTCTACCATCGGACATCCAGACGCACTGCAACTTACCATCCTTACCTTGTTGCTAGTCCACCAATTCGCACTAAGCGTTAACCAAACGTCTTTTAAAATGCGAACAGCAAAGGAGTGGAACTCTCTGCCTGCATCTATGTTTCCGAACGCTTACAACCCTAATCTCTTTAAAGTTAGACCGAGTTGTGACCAAGACAGAGTCAAGACCAAACCCAACACAAATTAAAAAAAAAGAAGCTAACCTAGAGCCAAAAATGTGAAGGTGTGAAATCTATCAAATTGCACTGGGCTCCCGTGATGCATTGGAAACATTACGGGCTAATTATATTATGGTATCCACGTTAAGTAATATAATTTTTAAGAAACCACCATTTAATATGTAGTCAAATCGCCTCCATTACTGTTGAAACTGAATACCTTCATATTCCGGCAACATTTATTTGAGGAAGACCCCAGCATGAGACAATTCTTCAAAGTATGATTCAATAAACAAAATATGAATTTCAAAGGTCTTCCCATCAGATTTTTCGTAATTTTCCTTATGTTGCATGTTTACCTATATTGCTGCACGAGAAAATATTTTTGAATGAAAAGCAAATAGGTACAATCATACTCAAAAATAATTAAATAATTTTATTTCAGTTGCAGTGTAGTATTATTTTACCAAGTTGATATAAAAGCAGACTCTAAAACATTTTCTACCAATCTGTTCAATTGATTCAGCTTGATATGGGAACTGGCCATGTAATTTCAGCTGTGCTTATTAAAACTGTTGCCATACTCACATTCTCGCTACTGATTTAACTCGTTAATCACTTTTTGAACGGGTAACACAAAAAACGTATGTGATGATACAGACATCAAGTATCAAGCTTTGAAGATATATAAGATAGTGTTGTTGATAAATAAGGAAGAACATAAAAATAAAGGAATAAAAAAGTGAAATGGGAACATAAGCTTGATGATTCTTTCATTGATGAAGATAATTATGAAAAATGTAACAACGAGACTATTTATACTAATATTATTAAGCTGAAGAAGTTTGCTTGTTTGGTTCAACGTGCTAAGCTCAGTAACTCATCTGCCTAGCCTTTTCCCAACTACATTGGGGTCGGCTTCCAGCCAAACTGGATTCAGCTGAATACTAGTATTTTACGTGGAGCGGCTGCCTACCAGACCTCCACAACCCATTAACTGGATAACACGGTATTTCTTGGCAAGACTGGAGCCAGTTTTACTAGCTTCTAACAATCCGTAACGACTGCCAAAGATCTACAAATGACAGCCGGGGTCAACGGCTTAACGTGCTTTTCGAGGCACGGAGGAAACTCGATATCATCTTAACAGATGGTCACCCCTCCACATACCAACCTTGGCAAGCGTTGCTTTACCTTGAAGATCGACCCACGCGGCTGTTGGTATTTAGCCACGAGCTTCTCGCGCCAGCGCGGAGTGCCTCCTCCAGCTAAGCTCAATAACTACTGGTTCGAATTGAAAAAACACTACAAAGTAAAAAATAACTTTAATTTCGGAACTCGGTGTTTTTTGTTAATTTGTTCGTTTTTTGACACCGACTTCCGAAATTCAAGTTATTTTTTACTTTGTAGTGTTTTTTTTTTGGAAGTCGGTTGTATTTTTTTGTAAAAAAGTTTTTTTTTATTTTTTACTTTTTAGTGGTACCCCACACCTAACAACACCACTACAAAATCGCAGAAACAAAATACAAACGCACTAGTTGCCCATACGATTTTCGAAAGTTCTCCTCGATTTCTCTGGGATGCCATCATCAGATCCTGGTTTCCTTATCATGGGACCATTTGGGAAGTATTCCCTTTCCAACAAAAAAATCATTTTTAAAATCGGTTGGCAAGCGACGGAGTTATGCCCGAACAAACATAAAAAAAAAAAAAAAAAATACAAACATCCGAATTGAGAACCTCCTCCTTTTTGGAAAGTCGGTTAAAAATTATTTTAGTGTTGGATAAACCACTCATTGAGGAAGGCAATAAGATCACGCTATGACCAATAGGAGCACAGCATTGATGAAGACGAAGTTGCGCGGGTTAGTTATGATCACCTATCATCGTACCATTAATACTAAATATCCTAGCTAATATAAAAGTGAAAGTTAGTAAGTTTGTAACTTCTTCACATTATAAGGCGACGAAATACGCCAGAGACTTTGGAGAAACAAAACGCGCACTCTTTTCACACCCGCGGAACCCTAATTTCTGTAGTTTTTTGTTCTTTCCTTATTATTCTACGACTTAAAAAAATAATCGTATATCAAAATATAGATGGTTAAATTGTCTTTGATATAGTGCAAATTCCATTAAAATATGCTCGGCAGTTTTGGTGCGATGACCGTTTTTATTTCCGTGTCAGACATATCTTTACAATATATTGTTTTTTAAACTTTCATGGTCACTACTAACATTAGAATAGTTAATATCGGGATTGCTACTAAAAGGTACATGGTAGCAATCCCAATATTTACTATTCTAATAAGTTTAACTTTACAAATTAATTATACTATGTTCAACGAATAAAACTCAAAACTTTCATATATCAAATTATTAAAAAATAGTCTAATGGTATATTGCAGTTCAGACGTGATGCTCATTGAAAATCAGTTACTGAGCCGAATCAGCGCTTTAACGGCTGAATGAATTTGAATGAAACTTGCCACGCAAGAAGTATGGCACTATTTCCGTTTTTCACGCGGTTAGCAGCTAGTCTAGATATATTTTTTTTAATTGAGTTGATATATAGCGCTCGGGTATACTATGCCCCAGAAAAGAATATACGATACAATTCATCCCGAGAATGTTCTCTGAATAATTTGTACTATTACGCGAGCGAAATCGTGGGTAAAAGCTAGTCAATAACCTAATGACATTTTACTTTGTCTAGACAGCTGAGCCCACATACAACAACAACTTAAATGATAACAATGTTAAAAACATAAATATCAAATGAATTTCACATTTTATGACAGTCAAACAAATTTTAAATGTTTTGTTGTACCTATTACGTGAATAACACGATATAAAACCACACTTTATGAAATATAAAGCCAGTAAATTCTGGCCTAAACAAAATGTCGCCTACCCTTTGTATACTCATTTTGGTCAAATCACATTTTTTTCCTTATCCCGTTAAGGCGTGGGTACACGGTTACCCTCTAGTCAAGTTCAGATGACAAGGGATTGACCGTTTAAAGCCTGCATTTGATGTATCGTTCTTTTTGATCTTAAGCGTTTTCTTTCTCTACATTTTAATAAAATAAATTTCTATCAGAAGTTAAATATAAGCGTATTTCCTATGCTAACTTAAATTGATATAACAGCAAAATTTTGTGAGATTCATGTCATAAAAAATATAAAAGTAATTACAGGTTATGTAAAAAAATCCTGTCAAATAGGATATTTGACAGGATTTTTTTTACATTTCCCAAAAGGTATTTAGACTAGTAGAATAGACGCAGCTTTTAAAATCTCAAAAAATGGCGGTGTTTTCTGCGTTTTAAAATGTTGTATGCTAAAGAGAGACAGCACTAGCGTGTGCGTCACTCACAAGTCGCGCAACATTGAATAGGTTTGCTTACTGAAAAAATCTAATTAGTCCGTCAGTTAGATTATCAAAAAATATTTGACCCGTATTGTACACCACCACCCGTGTTTTGCACAATTGTTACTAACATTTTTTTTTAATTGTTTTCTTTTTTTACGGTAACCAAAATTGACGATGTTACGACGCTTTTTAAATTCTCAATACGTCACGACGTGGGATAAGTTTTAGCGGGTAGTGACGTCACGAGCTCGGGAGTGGGGCTCCAGAGTTTTGATGCGTTTTATCTTTGTCAATATTCATTGATTTACAAAAACAAAAAATATGTGTCCATTATTTTTCAATACTGTAACTGACGGACTATATTGCAATTTGTGGATGATGGAATCTAGCCTATTGTAGCTATTCAGTACAAATGACATTTTATGTTACAAGGATAGAAGAAAAGCGTATAACTTGTTTGTTTAATTTTTTTCACTTCTCGTACTGTTTTAATAACATAGTAAGCATTCGTTCATGTTTATTTTTCATAGAAGTCTCAAATACCCTATACTAAGCCAAAAAATCTCTGTGTTTTTGTTTTTTAATATCGGACGCCATTGCTTTTGATCAAACTTTGTGTTTTAAAACTTTTCCAATGTTGTCAAAACTATTTGTCCAACTGAAACTCAATCTCGTGGCTAGGCCTTTATACGTTAGAGGTATGATGAAAAGCTTTTCCATCTAATTTTTAATCAACGGGTTATCACTGGGCTGGCTTCACTCGCGACATCAAAGTAAATGTTTCGGTTTCACAGTCAAGGTAATTGGGTAAAACGGTTGTTTATAAAATTCCCGCGTCGTGTTGTTTTTAATTATGTTTTTTTATGTTGGTTTGGAAAGAAAAAGGTCCATGTTTTTATGATAGATAAGCTCTTTTATGTATATTTATGAGACGGTAGCTGAGTTTATTTGTGTTTCGTAATTAGTTCAACCGAACTCTCATATTTTTGTTTTTGTCGAGAATAGGGAATATACTCGCGTTTTTTTATTTGCAAAATGTTATACTTATAAGCTCTTGTAAACAATCATAAAATTATTTTTTTAATATCTTATCAGCGATGAAGTTTAAAGCTTCAAAAATTATAATTAGAAAGTCCGATAATATGGACTTTGACGTCAAAGTCCGTGTCAAATTATATATTGTTGTTTGGATTACGACGACAATACGAATGGTTTCCATAAGAGCAAGTTTGTTTAGCTGTGGATGAAAATAGGTCAAAAATAGAAAGAGTAGCATACGGTGCATTTTTCCGTTGCAAGAAGCATTCAAAACTTTCTTGAAACCACAGACATATAAATAGTAGCAGACCAAACATTCGCTAAAATTTGCGTAGCCATTACGCACACCTAGGGAATGATATCATTACAGGGCCGAATTAGGACCGGTTGCCAGTATTATCTAACGATATTCTGAAAATCCCTGAAAATCTATATTCTCTGGGTACATGAAATATAGATTACTCATCAATAGTCTTAACGAATAGAACCACCCTCTATTCCCGTGGTTATTGTTAAAGGCGACTAAGGGAATATTTTAAGAGGACGATGGGCAGCAGTCCACTCTTTATCTTTTGACGGTGTTTACAAACCATTGACGGACGTCAGTATCAGCTAGAAAAACTGGCACTGCAGTCGTTAACCCGCATGCCATGTTTTGTAGAACCGAGAGTCAAGGTATTAGTATGCCTGAAAGCTAGTTTAGGAATAAATCAGGATTTTTGAAATAAAAGTAATGTATGTAATTCAAAATTCAAGCATTTATTTCAAATAAACCATTTACAGGCACTTTTTAATTGTCAAGGTCGGTCTGTCCAAAAAGTTGAAGCTATTTGCACGTTCCAAAGCGTAGATCTCTATGGAGAAGAACGTGCAAGAAACTCCAGGGACACTCTTCTATCTTACACTCTCATAATGCTTACATATGGAGTAAATTCGGTAAACAGTGTAGGAATTGCTCCGGGACGTAATGTTGTTCAAAAAGCGCTGGGATCGATCAAGTGATTCTCAAAATGCTTTGAACAAAGTACACTTGAAGGTCTTGGTTGCCAATCCTGGAGTTTCAGGTTTTTAATCCAGGCATTCCGTAAACTTTCATCCTTGCGAAACCTGGAAAAATATTAGTATGCTCAATTATTGCCTGCTGAATGAAAATTCATCGTTATGTGAGTAGCCTATACTGTATTTATACATATGCCTATGTTCATGTTCTCCATAACACAGACTCTGGGTAACATAATATTGATTTTATAATTTATTTTTAATATTAGCATGACATGTGTACATACACTGAAACTACTACAGGTATTTTGGAATTGTATCACCAAAAAAGAATAAAACATCATACATTAAACTGAGGCTTTATTTGATAATTCAATGGAAATAAATATTTTACATAAATATATACAACAAATGCAATTTACTAAAAGTTTCGTCTTTGTTGCCTAATTCGTCCCTGACTAATTGAACAGGCACTTGAGCTGTCACTTGATGCCACTTTCTGACTATTTTGTCCTTGTTATGGTTTATTTCTTTAGTTGTAGGCTAACGGTACAGACAAATCGCATCTTTGTTAAAAACTGTATGTAAAATACGAATAAACAGTATGGAAACATTTGAATTTAGTAAAGAAAGCACTAAGATTTCCCAAAACTTACCGATGAAAGGTCAATCCAGGTGTTTTGTGGTAGCTAGCACTGTCACAGCGATACGCACAGCACTTCACCATATTATTTACCGTCCTCGTGTGTTTTATGTCCCAAACAAGTAATATTTTATCAATTTTAAACGCGATTGAAAAACATTTGATGCTTATCAATATGGCAGACAAGCTACGCGTCAAATTTTGTCTATGTATGAGTCAGTGTGACAACACGTGACAGAACGAGACATGCTTATGAATTGTCACTTAGAAAAAAAAGGATAAAGAATCATACCATATAAAAAAATATATCTACGTATTAATGTTTGGTCTGCTACTATTTATATGTCTGTGCTTGAAACATTGTCTGAGAACGTTACACTGAGTGATGCCTCTAATTGAATTTCAATTTTGTGCTTATTTTCAGGATGATCTTTTGTTGTATTGCAAATATTGTGATTAAGTGCCATTAAGAGTTCTTTAATAGCCTACCTATCGAATATGGTAATATTCGAAAGGTAGGCTATTAAAAATAACGAAAAGTTAATCTAAGATGAAGATAGGTATATCTTCATCTTAGATTAACTTTTTGTTATTTTATGTTACGTAATGAAGTATACCGTCTCATCTTAATTTTGCTATAATGACGAATGAGCGAAAATTGCAATCACTCAAAAGTCATTTATTCAAATAAGGCTGAGTGCCAGCAATTTTTAAACGTCAGCGTTTACAAGTAGACAGTTCCCAAAAACGCCCGCCCATCATCACTTCCAAGTGTTGTAGCTGGGAAGAAGAAGTGGCCAACAAACTCTTCAGCAACACATCTGTCTACAATAATAAGCAAAGTATTATTACAAAGAACTGAACCTATGTAGGTAACGTAATATCGAGGCTCTCGAAGTGGGTGATGGGAAAAAAAATAAAAGAAGTTAGACACAATACCGGTGGAATAGTGCATTCCTGGCAGGCGTCATACCTTTGTCCGGAAGGAGCCCAAAAACTGGATTTTTTGAGCGGCGGTGGCCAGGCCTATTTCGAACGTACGATTTAAAAAATTCAAAATTGCACGTACCTAACCATAGCGAAAAAAAAAATGGTCCTGTACTGCATAGTACAGGACCATTTTTTTTTCGTAAATGACAAACGTTTTGACTAAAATTTTTCATTTATAGTAATGCTTCACGACAAATAAATGTATAATTAACTTGTTTTCCCTAGTGATAATTAATATGATGTTTCCGTAATTAATGATTTGTGTATGTAGTATGACAATATATTTTAAGAACTGAATTCCTACCTGTGACAAGCAATAAATGAATTTAAATCTAAAATCAGTTTTTATGGAGACACTTGGGAGAGATCATGTCCAGCAATGGACTTCTTTCAACTGATCCAATGATTATGATAGCGAGATAAATGGAAACGTTATATTTACTGGCAATTCTTTCTTTGAATTGTAGTTAAATGTTATACTTACTAAAGAAAATTTCACAATGTGACAAGCTAATTTAAAATATCCAGCCAAAAATACAATTCGAGAATCCAATAGTGTCCGTGCTAAACTCCACGCTGCCCCAGTATGCAATGATTTGGCAATTCCGTTCAAGACTCGCTATTGAATATTCTCTCTTATATTGTGGACTGACTTGGCGAATTTAAAATATCAAAATGCAATATTGTTTGAGATTTCGTGCTTGGATTTCGAACTTCTTTTCTTGAAGTTGTTAAAAATTTATTGACTTTGGTTGTTCTGTGTCGTGTCGTTTTTTTAAATAAATAGTAACAGTTGTTGCATGTTTTGATAATTTCCGTGCCAATAAAGTCGTACAATGCAATGTCAATTTAATTATTAGAGGTAGTTCAAGCAGTGACGCCATTACCAGTGACAGTGTTGGTATGGTCATGTGAAGAGGAGGGATGAAACGCACGCAACTAAAAGAATATGAATTTAAATGTGGATGGATGGAAGGAAATGGAGAAGAAGGCCTGGTACGTCAGAATGGAAGAAACAAACGTGGTTAGCATAACATGAGATAGGCAGGAAGATGATGATAATTTCATGGTACGACGTCCTGGGGCCTTAATATGACGTCATTAAACCATTAAGATTCCAGTGAGCAACAAGATTTTAGCAATATCTCGTTTTAACTAAATCATATTAACAATGGTACATCATAGTAGGGGATATGCAATATTGAAGACTGTTAAACAGAAGTTGAAATTCTCAAATAAAATGATCCCACTTCTGCTTTTATTCTAGAACCACAACCTGAAACATTTTCAATCAAGCTCTCCTATGATTATATCCTGTAAATTGACATTCTCGAATCAAATAATCCCACTTCTGATTTTGTTCTACAACCACAACCTTCAACATTTTCAATCAAGCTCTCCTAAGATTATATCCTATAAATTGATATTCTCGAATCAAATGATCCCACTTCTGCTTTTATTCTCCAATCAGAACAAACATTTTCAATCATCATCTGCCTAGCCTTTTCCCAACTATATTGGGGTCGGCTTCCAGTCAAACCGGAATTAGCTGAGTACCAGTATTTTACGCGGAGCGGCTGCCTACCAGACCTCCACAACCCATTACCTGATCAACTACTACTATATATTATTATATTTTGGTATACTTCATGGCAAGACTGGTGTCAGATTAACTGGCTTCTGACTATCCGTAACGACTGCCAAAGATGTACAAATGACAGCCGGGACCAACGGCTTAACGTGCTTTCCGATGCACGGAGGAAACTCGGTATGTTGAGATGGTCACCCATCCACAAATCAACCTTGGCAAGCGTTGCTTAACCTTGAAGATCGACCCGTGTGGCTTGTTTTATTCAGCCACGAGGTCCCCCTTCTTAAACATTTTCAATCAAGCTCTCCTAAGATTATATCCTGTACATATCATTGAAGTGCCTTGTCAGTTCCTGCTGCAATGACTAGAATTACTATTATAGGTGCTCGTACGACAAAGCGACACAATTAGCAAATCCATTACACACATGAAGTTGTTCAACGTCCTCAGCTATTGTTTAAGAACTAGTTATATTTGTTGTTAGTAGTCGTATAATTCTAGTAGCAGTTTAGACTGAGATTTGGGTAGTTGCAGATGGAATTTTGAATCCCTGAGAGGACTGTATGCTGTTTGTTTAAGACCATATTGTGTACAAGCTAGAGAAATAGTTGTGCTGTGAAAATGCAAATGAGATCAACATCTGGTGCATTTTTAGCGTAACTAATGGAACCCTATTACTAAGCTTTTGCTGTCCATTCGTCTGTCTAGCTGTCAGTGGGATATATCTCTAGAGCCGATTTTCATAGACTGTAAATTAATTTCTATTGCCATAATAACGTCATGTACTAAAAATTAAATTAAAAACTAAAGGAGAACTCCCATACAAGAAACGTATTTGTATTTTCGGGGTTTATGGTACGGATTTATGGTAAGGCTGTATGGAACCGGCCAAGTACGAGTCGGATCTCACACGAAGGATGTGTGAGAGTCCGACTCGTCCTTGGCCGGTTTTTTTTTTAATCAAAATTTTAAAAAAATATTCAAACTAGGCTGACATACAGCACTTTACGAACGTCAAATATACATGAAGACCCCAAATCTGTTTTATATTAAATAGTGTTTTAGCTGGCAAGAAGAAGTTTGAAGAACTTGATATTACACAAGATTTTTTCAAATCGGTTCATAATTGACGGACTTATGAGGTAACAAACATAAAAAAAAACATACAACCGAATCGAGAACCTCCTCCTTTTTGGGAAGTCGGTTAAAAATGGTAACTTTTATGAAAGACATTGTTATGGTATTATTCAACATTTTATGGAAGACAGAACATTAAATTGAAGTAAATTTAATGGCACATGTCAGCTAGCACACTATATTAGCCCAACCACTAAATATAAAACAATGATTAAAAACTACAAGAAATGCATGTACACAACCAGAATTTGTATAGCTATGGCTAGGTGTAGTCACGTAAACGAACAAGGGTCATATCAGGTGTTATTTTGCTGTTTCTGCCTATTTCCCACGGAAATAAAGTGTCTGTTTATGTATCTGTATGAAAATGTTTTTCAAACACTCCTGTTATAGAAACGTTTATTACTGATATACAAGCAAACTTTACTAGTAGTAAGGGGTATATTTATTCAAATATATGATCATCACCATATCAGCCAATTCCCGTCCACTGCTGCACGTGTCTCCCCCAAAGAGCGCCAACCATCCCGGTCTTGAGCAGTCCGCATCCATCCGCTGCCAGCCATCCTTTTTAAAACATCGGTCCAACGTGCCGCATGGCGTCCCACGCTACATTTGCCCATACGCAGTCTCCACTTTACCACATGTCTGCTACATCGACCGTCTGTCAATCTACACATATGACAAGCAACGTTTATAGAGTCAGCTGGTAAAATTAATTCTATATATTATTTAGAATTTAAGTGAATTAAGTCTTTTAAATTATTATAATTACAAAGAGCATTTTGCATGTGGTGTTTGCCTGTAATTGGTTGTGCAGTTAGATTTAAGACATTATTAAGAATTTGTTCCTATGTGTATAGTATCTGTAAAAACTGTTGGTGAACCTTAATTAAATAAATAAATAAATGACTGGCCTAGTTAACTGCACTATAAGAGAAAGCATTCCAGGAACTTCGGTCACCAACACGCCTGTCAAGCGTGGTGACGATGGCAAATCCCCCCTATGAGAAACAACCCAGATTCAATTGTATACTTATGTAAAATCTTTCTAACATGTAGATAGATTTTAGCGTTACTAGTTACAACCGAAATATGTGAAAGCCTCAGAAACATTTAATTCGATGCAAATATCAAAGTGTCCCCCTCACTCAAACAAAGGCTATAGCGTGACAATAAGCAATGCCAAAGGTCATCGGCTTCTGACTGACTTGGTTCTTATACTTATATACAAAATAAAAGGGGACGTGTAACCTACTTTGACCGACCGGACGACAAACGAGCTGGGGAGAGTGGACTTACGTGACCTATTTCAGTATTTGGACCTAGTGATAAGAAACTAGAATTGTTGAGCTTAATACATTTATTCATGTCTTTATCAATATTATGTAACCCACTTGACTATTATCAAATAATAGCCAAGTGGGTTACATAATGTTGGTCACAGACTGTACATAGGCGGACTTAATGCAACAAGGCTTTCTAATACTGTCAACTTTCGAGTTACAAAGATTACATTGTTGTAGCTGCAACACTTAAATATATTTTATTTTTAAATACAGATATTATTAAAACCATAATTCAATTTTAAACATAAAAATGATCTCTCCATCATTCTCATTTTGCGACCAAAAATCAAAAAAGCCCGACATTACCATAACAAAATGAGGTACACTTTAACTGAATCACCCCAGTTTCTTAATTAAGATCCCATTCGCTTACATTTTGGGACAGGCGACAAAAGGAGGCCACAAAGGATGATTTGTTTTTGTCTCAAGCTTTTTTTTTTGGCCAAACAAGTGAAAAATTTCACGAGGACCGGGAGAGCATGACCCAGTCACAGAAGAGGTTGGTGCAGTAGGCCAACTTGATTCAAAGAACAAGTACAATAGACAAGCGGCGTTCTTTAACTATTTCAAACAAAAGTCAGTTGCGATGGTTATTGCACTAGCTATCCATAAAGCCTGTCTATTATTCTGTTCATGCACATTCGCATGTTGTATGAATTTGAACTACTGTAACTATATGTATATTCTGTGACCCAGTGTTGCGTTGAGTGAATTTAATTGTCCAAGGACGGATTTTTTGACGAAGTATTTAAACGTATTTTTAAGTGAGGTTCTGGGTTAATTTGTGGGAGGAGATTCAAGAATAATAATTCTCGGTCACGTCTTTACCAGTGTTAGACTCAAAATTTTGATGAGTTAATTGTTGTGGCGGCCATTTTGAAAGTGAGTGTGACAGCAGTTAAAACAATATTATCATGTAAACAAAACAAATGAAACTATCTCAAGGATTTCTCCAGCTTCCTCTTACATAACCAAAAACATTATTGCTTATACAATAAAAAGCTCAAATAAAAAATAAATACTGGGCAAGCCTTGAGAAGTTTTTTAACAACATTTCGCCGAGTAAGATGAATAGGGAGTATCTAGAACAATTTGGACCTCGGCCAAATGATGTTGAAATGAAAAACTCCCCTAATGAAAGCGCATGCATGAGTACGTTGAGTAATGCTGACGACCCTGGAGCTCTGCATGGAGGACGTTTAGTTTGATAGTTATTTGATGGGACATTTTACTGAAAATAATGTAGTAGTGTAATAACTTTTAACGATGTTAGAGTGTAGGCAGTTTGTTCTAGTTGAAAAAGAGGTTTGTATTCCGCTGCAATCAGTTAGATTGATTGTATTTGCGAGCAGCAGTGCTATTCTGTAACAACATTTTCGTGTCTCGACAGCGGAATCCGAGGTGAGTTTCAAATTCGTATAAATATAAGACCGTATGGTGTGTGAAATATAGTTCATTTTGTAAGCTTAGTCACTCAGGTGAAGTCGATATCGAAATGGTTATTTACAGAATAGACTAGCAGATGATGATGAGATAAGTGACTTGAGTTTCAAGAAATTTGAACTCCTGCATATTTGTCACAGTTTTAACTAAAATAAAACCTTTTATTTTACCTTAATATCGGTTTGATCTTGACTTTAGATCAGAGATGACAGAGTCAAAGTCTACGATGGAGCGAGCTTACCCAGAAGTATCCTGTTCACTCTAACCGCAGGCAGAGAGTTCCACTCCTTTGCTGTGCGCATTATGAAAGACGCTTGGAAACGCTTAGTGCGAGTTGGTCAAATAGCAACAAGGTAGGGATGGTAAGTTGCAGTGCGTCTGGAAGTCCGATGGTAAAAAGAGGCCGGTGGGATGAGGTCGTGGAGTTCTTGGGCACAATCTCCGAAGTACAATTTGTAGAAGACCGACATGCAGGCAACCTGGCGGCGATGAGCCAAGCTGTATAGCTTGGCGCAGTATCTTTTGTTTATGTTGATCAATAAACTTAAAACAAGCATAGGATATCTTCTGAATAAACCAAGTTATTGATTAACTGCAACTAGATAGACTCAAAGTCTAACCCAACATAATCTTGTAGTCAGTGATTGGTTAGGCAGATGATGATAAATTTACAAAAATTTCAGCAGAAACGGTTCACCAAAATTAAACTGCGGGCTAGTTGACCATTAAAAAAATTCACCAACTTCTTAATAAATATAAAAGCACTACCTACAAAGTAAAAAATAACTTTAATGTCTGAAGTCAGTGTCAAAATACGAAGAAACCAACAAAAACACCGACTTCCGAAATTAAAGTTACTTTTTTCTTGGTAGTGTTTATTTATTTGGAAGTCAGATGTATTTATTTTTGTAAAAAGTTTCTTTATTTTTCACTTTTTAGTGGTACGCCACACCCAACAACACCACAGCAAAAACGCAGGAAAGCAAATCACGTAATTTCGTTTACTTGAACAAAAAACCATCATCCAAGTAATCGAACATTCCAGCTATTTCGATTTAAAAGTCAAACTTCCTTACCGATTTTGATAAAATGTAAATGGAATCGAGAAGTATATTTTTTTTCAGATACAACAAGATTTTTTCTAATCGGATCATAAATGACGGAGTTATGAGGTAGCAAATACATAAAAAATACAATCGAGCCTCCTCCTTTTTGGGAGGTCGGTTAAAAAATGTGACACAAGCAAGGAATCTCTCCTGGATAACCCAAATTATCTTATAACTAGCTGACCCGCACAACTTCGTCTGCGTCACATTTTCCATTATTGCTCCGCTCTTATTTGTCTTAGCGTATAACCTTCCTCGATAAATGGGCTATCTGACACTGAAAGAATTTTTCAAATCGGACCAGCAGTTCCTGAGATTAGCGCGTTCAACCAAAACAAACAAACCCTTCTGCTTTATAATATTAGTATAGATAATCTTCTTCTTCATGTAGCTGGCACGTCAGTTTTTTAGATTTGGATAGCCCAAAAAATTGCCATTTCCACGGCATCACTGGTGGCAGCACATAATTATGTAGATCCCTTTGGCTATATGCCGTTAATTGGATCCACATACACATCCCGCAGTTGATTCGTCACGGTAGCCATCTTTGTTTTTGGTGTAAAATATTTTTTGCTGTATACGGATAGGAGCCATTACAGTATAAATAAGACCCAGTACCCCGAAAACGTTTACAGGAACATGAATATAATTATCGGATCCCCTGGATTCTGCATTAAGCCATTCTTCATTCTGACACCCGTCGTTAGCATAAATTTCAAAAGATAAAAGGACATACAATTTTGTACAATAAACGTGGACTTTTTCGGTAGAGAACGGTGTATTTAAAGGATTATTTTATTTGCTGCGGTTTTACTTAAAACTTCTCTCTAATCTGTCTTCCTCTGTTTTGCATAATATTATGATTAATGGTCACAAAAACAGTTTTAAGTATTTTTAAAGCTTTGGTATAACAACACCGTATCAGTCTGGGAAACAATTTAGATTGGAATTAGATGGAAATCTTTTAAGGGATGTTGTAATGTTTTCTAGCATAATTTACCTCGTTTTTTTTAGGGTTCTGTAACCAACGGAACCCTATTAAAGCCGCCGCAGTCCTTTCGTCTGTTTGTTAGCGGGCTGGATCTCAAGAACCGTAATAGGTCTACAGTTGAAATTTTTACATAGTGTGTATTTCTCTCTCTCTCTCATCTGAGCGTATTCCCGGTTGCATCCTCAGCTGGTTTGCTTCGGAGCCCGGGGTCCGGTTTCCGGCTTTTTCTTCTCCACTTCGCACGGTCTTCGGCATCCATAGTTGAGAGTCCATTGGCATGCATATCATCCTGGACAACATCAAGCCAGCACTTTTTAGAGTTTCTCCTTCTGCCAGGGCAGGGTGGTGGCATATGAGGAAGATATAAAGATGCAGCCCATAGAAGGAACGTTTTTTTTTTCGATTTCCCAGAATCCTTCGTGTTAGAGTCCGCACTTAACCAGTTTTTTATTTTTTATGGTTTAAAAACATTCCCCTATAACATGGCCTTTCTCAAACGTACTCACCGTGGTATACCTAAACGAGGATTATCTGTGCAGAACATAGCTTGGTTCCATTAACTTGGACTCTCGGGAAGTACTTCTAAATTATAATTTTCAATCCCAATTTATAATCAAGAATTGCGATTCCAAGTTCAACTTTACTCAGAATAAACTGCTCCCCGAAGAAATTTATTTTTTCTCGCTCTCACAAAACTACAGTAAAACATAATATTGTGCCGTAGTTCAAATATTTTCTACATATTACAAGACAGATACAAATTTCGTAGCTTGGTCCGTTATAGTAGAAACATAAACATTGGCTCGGGGAGAACTCGTCACTAATAAAGTATTTTTATATTTTGTTACATCGTAAAAAAAACAAAATTGTATCCTTTATTATTTCAGTTTGACGAGTTATTTTTCATATTTGTTGTTTTTACCAAAACAAATGTTGGCATTTTTGTCCTGTAGGTACCCGAAAGGTAACCAACGGAACTCGATTATAAAACCTCTGATGTCCGCCCGGCCGTCTGTCTATCAACGAGATGTATCTCAAGAACCGTAATAGTTAGGCAGTTGATATTTTCACAGTGTGTATTTTTATTCCCATTTTATAAATAAAAACATTTTTTTACTATTGATAGGCATAAGTTTGACCACTATCTCACCTGATGTTAAGCGATGATGCGGTCTAAGATTGAGCACGCTTGCCTAGAAGTAAACTATTCACTCTTAACTTGAAGACTCTTAGGTTGTAGCTATCAGGAAACACAGACTCCGGCAGGGAATTCCACTCTTTAGCTGTACGCACAATGAATCTATTCCCAAAACGTTTTATGCGTATAAAAATTACCTATATTAAAGAAATAAATTTGGGGCCCCATACAAGAGTTTTTTTCGATTTGTGTTACGGAACCCTTCGTGTGAAAGTGTTTTTTTTTTTTCAGAGGGTTACATTGTATTTATTTTATGACAGTTTTTTTTTATGTAGGTATGGTGTGCGGATAACACAACAAAGTTTTATTTTAAAATGCAATATTCCGAGCAATTAGTAAAATGGAGTCGAATCTCTAATGAATGGAATTGAACGAACTGAAAGAGGCCGTAGTCAGTTCATAAAACTCTTTGTGTACTAAATAATGTTCAGTGAATGAACGATTGATTGATTAGTTCCCGGTGATTTCGTACGCCATGATTCGCAGAAATCGTATCGCTATCCAAGTACATAAAGGCATTGAGTTAATCATATACCGATAATAACATTTTTACATTAATATTTAGTAGGTAGGTACTTTTAGGGTTCCGAACATCCGTAAGAAACGGGACCCGTATAGGACCACTAGGGTGTCTGTCTGTCTGTCTGTCACAGCCAATTTTCTCCGATTTAGTTCGACCGATTTTGTTGGAATTTGATACAACTAATGGACTTCTGTGACCTGAACACGGCGTTACATAAATAAATAAATTTATAGTAAAAAAAAGTTTTTCAAACAATATTACATCAAATACTTATTGTGAGGGGTTCAAATATATTAGTTTCGCAATTTTAAAATAAATAGTTTTGAAGTAATTCTAGAAATTAGACGTAAAATGACCGTCCCCCTCTAATATCCGAAAATGAACTTTAAAATTTTGAATAAATGCAAATAATAATTCAAAATGTAGTGTCCAAATAACATTTAACAAAAATTAAATTCCTTCGGAACTCTTTGCACGCGAGTCCGACTCGCACCTGGCCAGTTTTTTTTATTTGTTTCATTTCACAAAAATACAGCTTGTATTTTTATGAAAATAAATGACGTTAACAGAACAAAGCAAATAAAGAACATGAAAAATGTACGCTGCTTCAAAACCGAAACCAAAAATAGAAAGTCGACATTAAAAGCAAGTAAGATTACTGCTACAAAATTATCTTAAAAATTCAGGTTGTAACCGAAAATATTTCTCGACATTTCTTGCATTTCCTTGCCTTAATTATAGTGCTACCTAATTAGAGAAGACTTTAATTAAACATGAAAACCTAGACGTTAGTATGGCACTCCCGGACACCGTCGGGATTACGGCTAAAAGCTTCTAAATGTCGGAGGAAAGGTTTTTTCATGTGCCTCTAGAAAATAAAACGTAAAAGAATGTATGTTTATCTTGGTAATAATGTCGCCTCCGGGTAGAAATTTATTGGAAAATTGAGTTTTAAGAGTGCATTAGTGACAAAATGTTGCAGACAATGGAAAGGGAATATTTTGAACAGCTTAAGCCGTGATGGGAGTTTCTTTTTTGAGCTTAATGCCTTAGTGAATCAATCAATCAAACAGGATTATCGGAATAAGTTGTACATAGAAGTAAATAGGCCCCTTTTGAATAGACCCACAAAATTATAATTCAAAGAAGATTATCATGTGTATGGCCTTTGAAATTGCTATTAGCTGTTTATTATGATAGCACTTTCGTATAAGAAAAACAAAGGCTCCTGTGGAGCGTTTTGAAACGGTAATGCGACATCGGTTTGACATTTCCCTTTTATAGAAATCACTACAAATTATAAAACAAAGTACTCCGCCACGTCTATCTGTATGTTCGCGATAATTTCAAAAACTATTGCACCGATTTTCATGTTGTTTTCACCAATGGATAGAGTGGTTCTCGAGGAAGGTATAAGTATATAATTTGTCAAGCGGGTGAAGCCGCGGGCATAAACTAGTCGTTGATATTTAGAACAACAAACCGTTAGTAGAGGAGACGGTAGAAGATTGACCTTCACCCATGTGGTAACCAGTTGAGACATATTTTTATCAAATTTTGTTGATTTAAAAACACGCCAATGATAGATTTCCAATCGAACATTTTTCAAACCTATTTAAAAAAAAACGATTTTTTTTTTCAAAATACCTGCTCTTATGATAACCAAAAATAAAATATTTTTTTTTTACAAAAAAATACAACCGACTTCCAAAAAAAAACAAGTTACAAAGTAAAAAATAACTTTAATTTCGGAAATCGGTGTTTTTGTTAGTTTCTTCGTATTTTGGCACCGACTTCCGAAATTAAAGTTATTTTTTACTTTGTAGTTTTTTTTTTGGAAGTCGGTTGTATTTTTTTGTAAAAAGTTTTTTATTTTTCACTTTTTAGTGGTACCCCACACCTAACAACACCACTGCAAAATCACAGAAAAGCAAAATACGCAATTTCGATTACTTGGATGACATAAAACTATCATCCAAGTAGACGAATTCCAGCCATTTCGATTTAAAGTCCAAAGTTCGTAACCGATTTTCATAAAATTTAAATGGAAAAAATTCTTGTTTTATCTGAAAGTATATCCTTTCAGATAAAACAAAAATTTTTCAAATCGGTTCATAATTGTCGGAGTTACGAGGTAACAAACAAAAAAAAAATATATACAACCGAATTGAGAACCTCCTCCTTTTTGGGAAGTCGGTTAAAAATAAAACTTACCAGATAGAACAATGTCTGTGACAATGTCTTGGCCATCATGATTTGGCGAGTCGTATCATAGCTCGTATTGAGTGTTGTTTCGGTGTTCTCTAAAACTATCAGTAGATAGAGAATGTGCAGGGCGTTGACTTAGCCATCTAGTGTTGCGTATTTGAAACTTTAACGTTAAGAATACTTGTAATTGACACTACTATGCTGCCTATGGTTATATATCCTGCAGACTCCATTTAGGGGAACATGCAGGAAGTACCTAAACTGTGCCCTTTAGCGTTGTAACTTATAAAAATTGGCGGGGAGCTCGTGGCTAAAGAAAAACAGCTGCACGGATCGATCTTTAGGGTTAAGCAACACTTGCCAAGGTTGGTCTGTGGATGGGTGACCATTTTAACATACCGAGTTTCTTCCATGCCTCTTAAAGCACGCTAAGCCGTTGATCCCGGCTGTCATTTTCAGATCTTTGGCAGTCGCTACGGATTGTCAGAAGCCAATAAATCTGACTCCAGTCTTACCAAGAAATACTGTGTTACCCAGCGGGTTGTGGAGGTCTGGTAGGCAGCCGCTCCATGTAAAATACAGACTGGTATTCAGCTGAATCCGGTTTGACTGGAAGCGACTGCCTAGCCTAGTGTGAAGAATATCCTGTTGCCGTACATTAAGTGCATTGCAAAAGAATCGGTCGAAAGGTAGAAACCTTCAATATGGCTTTGTGAGCAGTTTCAAGGGGTAATTATACTCGACAATGACGCTTCTCTATTGCCACCTACAGTTCCTACACGTTTCCTATACCAATCGCATTGCGTAGCCAGAAGTCAAGAAATATAAGCAAACTATACAACTAGCTGCTTAGTATTCCGTGCTAGTAGCATGAGGAGTTAGAGCAAAGCTTGTCGGTGAGTGAGCAAGTAACTAACCAATAATTCACTGGCGTAAGTGGCTCTAAGGGGTATTAAGGCTGTGGTCACCTCGGGAAGGTTTCCCTTGAAATACTGCTCGAATAAATAAGTTTTGGAATAGGTAGCTTTCGTGCAATATTATTATTTCCGGAGTTGAGGTTGATGTGATAACTTTAACAACAGCCGCATGGGTCGATCTTCAAGGTTAAGCAACGCTTGCCAAGGTTGGTCTGTGGATGGGTGACCATCTTAACAAATCGAGTTTCCTCCGTGCCCCGAAAAGTACGTTAAGCCGTTGGTCCCGGCTGTCATTTGTAGATCTGTGGCAGTCGTTACGGATTGTCAGAAGCCAATAAATCTGACTCCAGTCTTGCCAAGAAATACCGTGTTACCCAGTTAATGGGTTGTGTTGGTTTGGTAGGCTGCCGCTTCACGTAAAATACTGGTATTCAGCTGAATCCGGTTTGACTGGAAGCCGACCCTAATTGAGTTGGGAAAAGGCTAGGCAGGCAGGCTTTTATAGAAACCTATTTATTTCACAAGCTGCCTATTACTTAAAAAAAATAAAAGATCGATAATGTTTCAACGGCATTATCTCGTATGAGAGTTTGTATGCAAAGTATTACGGGTTGGTCGCTCATAAAAGGTCTACCTTGTTTTGGAACGATTGATAAACTTTTACAATTACTAGGCCAGGTGTACCACAGACAGAGTGAGAGTAGTCAGTAATGGACCAAGAGTATTCGTCAAAGGTCTCAATAAGCTGATTACTTCCAATCGTTACTTGAAATCTAATCAAAGCGCTTTCGCTCGTGCCAATTTAATGGATTGGTATACGTTATAACCAGTACCGATTCAATCAATCTTTTACTCAAAAACATGACTAATTTTTTCAATCAATATTTTTTTTTTACTTGACATGGTATTGCACTTGACTCTAGTCTAGGTCAAAGATGGCAGAGACAAAGTCTACGTTGGAGCGAGCTTAACCAGAAGTAGCCTGTTCACTCTAACTTTGAAAAGATTAAGGTTGTAAGCGTTCGGAAACACAGTCACAAGCAGAGAGTTCCACTCCTTTGCTGTGTGCATTATGAAAGACGCTTGGAATCGCTTAGTGCGAGTTGGTGGAATAGCAACAAGGTAGGAATGGTAAGTTGCAGTGCGTCTTGATGTCCGATGGTAGAAGAAGATGGTAGAAATGTTTAATAATTAACATTTTCATTCTTCCCTAAACTGACCGCTGTGTTACGAGTCATTATGTAACATGGTACAAAGTGAGCAGCAAATGCGCAGTCAGTACGTGGAAACGACGAGCATGAAGACGAGAGCAGCGAGCCTCTCGTTGTTCGTTTCGTGAGTGCTTCGCCCGCCGTCGGTTTTTTTTTTGTGGGACAAGCCCGCCACACATTCCCAACCACTGCAATTCCTGAAAGCCAGAATCGACAGTGGCGACTACCAGAAAAACGCCGAGTTAATGAAACCCGATGAGTCCCGGAGAAACGATTCAACTGTCTTGGATCCCGCAACGAAATTAATCAGAAGAGTACAGCGGAGGAGTTGGAAAAATAAATATAATTTCCACTTCCCTCCATATCAAGCAGGAGACAGATTAGAGCTAGGCCGCCGCCGGTTACGTAGTTCAGTTTCAATTAGTTTTGGGAACACATTCATAGTGCGTACAGAAAAGGAGTGGAATTCCCTGCCGAAGTCTGTGTTTCCTGATAGCTACAACCTGTGAGTCTTTAATTGAAGAGTGAATTGGTTACTTCTAGGCAAGCGTGCTCCATCTTAGACCGCATCATCACTTACCATCAGGTGAGATAGTGGTCCAACGTGTGCCTATCAAAAGTTAAAAGAAAAGTCAGAACGACAATAATTCAGACATTTTGACTGAGAGTATCCTGTAAGCCTGGAACTCGGGTGAACATTTAGTTTAAAACGAGTACCTATGTTACATGGATTTTAAGACATGGCGATACAAAGCATGCTAGCTAAGAATGCTACATAACGGTCCGAAACAAACTCAAAATCAAAGCATGTATTTCAAATAAACCATTTACAGGCACTTTTGAATTTTCAAGGTCAGTGAGTTAAAAACATGAAACTATTTGAAAGTTCCAAAGCGTAGACTTAAAATGGAGAAGAACGTGTACGAAACTCCACGGACACTCTTTGAAATCATTTTTTGTATTACAAAAATCTTGGTATCGTAATGTTTAATGGCTTCTATTCTATTCAAGTTCATAAGTCAATTCAGAATGCTTATTCTTGAATACCAGCTTCTCATAAGTTAGTGAATAAGTTTACATATTATTTAACAAATCACAAGCGCATCACAGTAGCAATACAATCTCGGGAATCAAGGACAATCCAAAAGGAAAGCTACATTCGTTTCTCTGAAAGGAATAAAAAGATATCCACTTTTACGACCATCACTGTCGTTCTTATCTTTTGGTATTCGTCAAAAGCCTTTCTGATAGGACAGAACTAAATCCATGGTGACACATTTATCGCCATCATTTTTTACAACCATGAACATTCAATGGCGTTTTTTAGGGTTCCGTACCCCAAGGGTATCTAACGGAATCCTATTAATAAGCCACCGCTGTCTGTCCGTACGTACGTACGTCCGTCAGTACGTTCGTCTGTCTATCAGCGGTCTGTATCTCAGTAGCCGTAATAGATCACAGTTGAGGTTTTGACTGATAGGCTTGTGTGAAAAAATCTAATTAGTCCCTCAGTTAGATTATCGAAAAACATTTGACCCATGTTTTTTCTTTTGTTACGGAACCATAATTGACGAAGTTACGACGCTTTTAAAATCCCCAATACGTCATACCTTCGCATCATTTTTAGTGAGTCGTGACGTCACGAGCCCCCACTCCCGAGTTTTGATGCGTTTTATCTTTGTCAATATTCATTGATTTACAAAAACAAAAAATACGTGTCCATTATTTTTCAATACTCTAACTGACGGACTAAATAGTTTTGCAATTTGTGGATGATGGAATATTGTGTATAACTATTGCCGCCATAACAGCCGCCATAAAAACAACTTCGTACACGTGTATCCCGTTTTTTCTCGTTCCCGTGGGAATTTCGGGAAATCCTTCCTTAGTTCTCTCCTAAAATCCCCAATAAACCTATATGCCAAATTTCAGCTTTCTAAAATCGATAGTTTCGGCTGTTGGTTGTCTGTCAGTCATTCACTCAGTACCTAATGCAAGAATTTTAAATAATAGGATTAAACTCAATATTAAAGGTAGCTTCCATACAAAAAAACGTATTTTTTTCGGTTTGTTGTACGGAACCCTGCGTAGTCGAGTCCGCCTCGCACTTTCTCGTTCATTGAACTTTTAGATTAATTTACTTTTTATGACAAAAAAGATGTCCTAAAAATTTTATGGACATTTTTTTTCGAATTTCATGGTAAAGAGAATCGGTTGGGCACATTAAAACTTTTTAGGGGTCTGGCAAAAATTATCTTGAAAATCAACTCGAAGTTCGGAGATGGAAAGTTGGGGAAAAAAGTTTTTTAGGGTAATATTGAGTGAGTAAATTAAAATTGTTCAGAAAACCTAAGTGGTCCTTTCACTGAGAAGTTATTGTGTGATGGGAAGTTTCAGTTGTTTCTTTTGTATATTTTCTGTTTGACTTTCAAAATTGTTTTTGTTTCTCGAATTTGATTTTTGTTTTGTTACAAATAAGTTCCTATTGTTACCATAAGCATATAAATATCATAACATGATTAACACTTAGGGCGGATTTCATCAATCTGAAACTGAACGCGATCAACACTATGAACCTTGTTTACGAGCTGACATTTTCATTATTTTCTGTAGAATATTGATAATGACAGCTCTTATTATTTATTTATTTACTAGCTGACCCGCGCAACGTCGTCTGCGAAACATTTTTCATTACTGCTCCGCTCCTATTGGTCTTAGCGTGATGATATATAGCCTATAACCTTCCTCGATAAATGGGCTATCTAACACTGAAAGAATTTTTCAAATCGCACCAGTATTTCCTGAGATTAGCGCGTTCAACCAAACAAACAAACAAACAAACTTTTCTGCTTTATAAAATTATAATACATATTATACATATAGTATAGATTTATTTACTAAAACTTTATGCAGTAAAGACACTGTACAAAGGCGGATTTAATGCCATAGGTATTTTCTACCAGCTGACCTTAGAGGGATGCAGAGACAGCTTGGTAGGTGCAACATATTATAGAAAAGACAAACCGAAAGGAAGAAAAAAATATACATAGATACATACATACACATAACCAAAATTATTAAGAAAACATGAATCCAACGAATTACCGCCGTAATGATTCTTCCAACTTCTTGCGAATATGCTCACGAGCCTTCACCTTGAAGGACAACCTACTTGTTGCCATCCTGATGTTCAGTTGATCGCGATCAACTTCATTTGTGAAATCCGCTCTTACGAGTAATATGAATTTCAGCATAAATTGAACACATAAATTGATAACACAGAGCAGCTGAACATCAAAGCTCCCACTTGCAATACTCTATCAGACAAATCCCACACATTTTTAACAGATTACGATTGACATGCGAATGTAACGTTGCATTGCTTAATAATTAATAGAATTGTCCTTCTTCTCACATTAAAATCCGCTTCCATTTTTGACTTGCCATTTTCGCATCGAACGCAAAATATTGACCAATGAACGTCATTCTTTGAGCCCTTCAATATTTACCCTCAATAAACTCATATAAATCTGCTAAGCTAAACCGCTGTCACATTCACGATAATGAAGTCTAAGGGACTTTGCTGTAAAATTATTTTAAACGGCGCACATTTCCTTAATGAGAAGCAACAGATATTGTTTGCGTCGAAAACAGGTGCTTTTTCTCATTTTGATCTTTGAGTTAGGAGTGGCAGAAGGTTCACTTAAGAAAGAAGTCATTTATTCAAATAGGCTGAGAGCCAGTGCTTTTTGAACGTCAAGTTTTTACAAAAGACAGTCCCGCAATAACGCCCGCCCGTCACCACTTCTTAGTGTTTTAGCTGTGGAGGAGAAGTGGCCAACAAACTCCCGGTTGTCTTAGCTTAGCCGATGCCTAGACTAAATAATAGCGCAGGTTGGCAATGTCTATGTCCAGCAGTGGAGTACGTAGAAGATGACGGTCCAATTCCTGTCAGAAAGAGGAGGTCTGTATCCCAGCAGTAGAAACCCTATAATGGCTTACACAAACTTACAGTTGGAATGGCAGAGGATTTTTAATTTATCATAGCTATCCAATGGTAATAAGGTCTATATTTCAATGTTCGGTGGTCGGCGTCGGAGCATTGCACCGCAGTCTCGGAGCATTCAGCCGATCACAGAGCATTGAAATATAAAGCAATAAAATGCAAAGCAATTATTACTGCTATGTTCTATGGTAGAATATTTTTTTTGTCGATATCCACTTGCAGCTCTAAACCATAGAAGGTTGCAACTACTTAACCGGACTTCCCTGTGTGGGCCTCAAATTAATCTAAAGGCGTAAACAGACTTGCGAGTCGCAGCGCACGGGCGCTCATCGCATGCTACGCCATGTGGGGACGTTCATATTCGTGGCGAGGCATGACTACCCTGGCAAAATTCACATCTAAGCGTGTGCGTTGCGAGGCGTGCGCGGCGCATGCCTCGCAAAGTCTGTGTCCACCTTAAGGCCCTCAGCTGAGGCTAAGGCCTCCAGCCGAGGCTAACGGTAAGAATTCCTCTAAAACGATGGCTTTATAATTATATACAACAGACCTTCTGTGCTGTCCCTTTTAGATTGCGCGTCTCCAAAGCGATAATTCGCAGCTGTTCGCCGTGATTACTAAATTTCGAAGATAGGTATTGGCTCAATTCGGTGTGTTGAACTGTTCAGTATTGTTCGGGTTGTCAGGCGGTGAGATAAAATTTTTGATTAAAATGATGAAGGAAGTAAATTACATTGAGCTTGTTGATTTGGAAATAAAATGGATGGGCTCGTGCTTAGCAACAAATACAATATTGCTCATATAACTAACATAATATAGACATAGACATAGCAGATGTGTTCTTCGTTCCACAGAATCGGGAAAAGCTTTATATTAGTAATAGCTTCTGCCATTGGCTTCGCTCGCGTAATCCCTAGAGAACACACTCCCGGGATTGATATAACCTATATTATGTTATTCAAGACTATAATCCACCTGTGTGCCAAATTTAATGAAGATCCTTTCAGGCGTTCTGACGTGAGAGAGTAAAATAAATATCCACCGAATTGAGAACCTCTTCCTTTTTTGGAAGTCGGTTAAAACATCTCCACAAACTTTCGCTTTTATAATATTATTAGGATTTTCAATGACAAAATCCCTATCCTGGCTGTGTCACAGAATTGAGTTTTTCATGATATGGCCGACCATTTTCCATGAAATGGTTGTATTCCATGACAATGGTTTAAGCATCAACGTTTTATGATATTTCAATCTACGTTTGACCATATTATTAATGTCTGGCCACTTCACGAACTGACCACTAACTGAAAACTTTTCGACGACCCTTTCCTATTTTTGTCTTTACGGTTTAAAGGAACCTAATATGAAACTCAATATCTCTCCCGTCATCCTATTCGAACCTAACCTATCCATGTTGGGTGCCTTTAATTTCCCTCAAATCTAACCTGAAAAAACCTCGGCTACGTCATGCAATGGACAATGCTACGATATGGCTACGACATAAATGGTTAAACAAAGGATAGGAGAAAATATAAGATAGCTTTACCTTCGATTAGTGATAAAAATACAATACAATTATCAATCCACAAAGAACCCACATTAAAACGTCTAAGCTGATAAATATTCCCAATAATAAAAGGAAAACTTTTCATAATAGATTAAATCTGAAAGCCGGGTCGTCTTCCGTTTCAATTTAGATCATCCTAAAACATTGAATTGTACGCTGATGATGAATTATTAGCTTGTAAATTTATTTTGACTAAGTGAGTCCATCAAACGAATTTGCTAAGGAATTATGTTCGGATCTGTTTTCACAGCAGTCATTAATAGGGATGTTACGAAACTTCGACTCCGACTCCGATCAGTCGGAACTTTTATGTTATTTTACAAATCCGGTTGCGAAATCGACTCCGACCCTTTTTGATCGGAGGTTTTATTTGGAGATGGAAGCATGTGCTACTTTTGGAGTCAATATATGCTTCAATTTCAACGCCTATGTTTTGCAGGTTTTTTTTTATTGAAATGTATGAGGCTTGCAAAATATTTTTTGTACCAATTTGATTTGCTTGCTTTTAACACAATTCTCTTCGGCCATCATCACCTCTGACTCCAATTCCGACAAATCAAATTTCAAAACTCCGACTCCGATTTCGGTTTCAACAATACCACCTCCGTAGCATTCCTGGACCATTACTTTGCCTGTGTTTTCTTAATTGAAATAAATTTATACAAACAAATGGTTGAAGAGTGACTATGCGTCTTGACTGCGTGACTTCACGGGTCGCAAGCCTGTGATTAGCTTGTTATTACTCGAGTGAAGATAATTACAGTACACTTTAATTATGAAAGTAAATAAGGCGTATGTGAACGAAAGGTCAGAGAAGACGACGATTGTTATAAAGACGAGACGTGCGTGAGTGTACGTGTCATTAACTTTATCTTAGGAGTTGATATTGTGGATGTTAATATACCTACGTACAAAATAATTATAACTTTAATGTTTAAATTATACAGGCTTAGTGAATTTTACAGATTAAAAAGCCATATATTAGCAGCGCTAACTCTCATAGCGTTTTCATGATCACACAATTTATTAAATATCGTCGTAGTCGTGAATTATTGTTAAAAAATAATGTTCACTGCCTGAGAAGTAGGTAGGGTATTTTTTTCAGTAGGTGAATAAAGTGATATTTATCGAACACTAGCTGATACCCGCGGCTTTTCCCGCTTGACAAATTATATACTAAAACCTCAAAAACCACTCTGTACATTTGTGAAAACAGCATGAAAATCAGTGCAGTAGTTTTTGAGTTTATCGCGAACAGACAGAGAGACAGACGCGGCGGAGGACTTTGTTTTATAATATGAAGTGCAGTGATTATTGTGACAGCCTTACAAACAATAGGTAAACTGTTTGATGATGATCATGATTTAATGTCTTGTGTACCTTCTTAATTCTCAATTCTTTATTGTTTACCAAAACAACTTATATTAGTTATAGGTAAAATGATGTTGACGTTCAAAGACGAGCTTAACTCAAAGTTGAGTTTTCTTCCAGTTAACCTTTGAGTGATAGAGAGCTCAGCATAGAGGGACCTTCATAAATCATAACAATAGCTTTTTATATAAGAACAATATTACCATTATAGTCATCATCATCTGCCTAGCCTTTTCCCAACTATATTGGGGTCGGCTTCCAGTCAAACCGGATTCAGCTGAATACCAGTGTTTTACGTGGAGCGGTTGCCTACCAGACCTCCACAACCCATTAATTGGGGTAACACGGTACTCCTTGGGTGTCAGATTTTCTGGCTTCTGACTATCCGTTACGACTGCCGAAGATCTCCAAATGACAGCCGGGACCAACAGCTTAACGTGCTTTCCGAGGCACGGAGGAAACTCGATATGTTAAGATGGTCACCCATCCACAGACCAACCTCGGCAAGCGTTGTTCCTTGAAGACCGACCCGTGCGGCAGTTATTATTTAGCCACGAGCATTACCATTATAGTATCCCCAAATATTATCTTTAGTTATATTCACACGTAACATACATTATTCAGAGGACATTTTTTCCCGTAACTGTGACGCTGCGCTAATTAGAAATGAATTAAACAAGCACGGTGGAACAAAAAGTCTTTGCTCCCGGCTGTCAACGTATATTATGGAGTCTGCAAAAGAAAAATGCGCTAAGTGCCTTCGAGGAATAATGGCTTTTATGTCGTAAGGTTATTAACGTTGATAAATAGGGTGGATTTTTTCCTTCCAGGATTTTAGGTTGGTCAACAAACACTGTTTGAGACTCTGGATTTATGGAAAACAGTAAATTTGAAAACATTTTGATGTTACTGGTCCATTTAATTTTTTTAAGACAATTGCTCTACCACACTTAATCACCATAATAACTCAATTAAACTATAGCTGTAAAATTTTAAGAAACCGAATCGATTTAAGTGATTTTTGTAAGAATCATATAACAAGATATAGCCGATCCCAATGTAGTTGGGAATATGCTTGAGAAGATGATGATTCAAAAAACCTTGTAAATCAAAAATTTTAACTTCATTTTCTTCACAGAATTATTTGAGTATATGGAACACTTTCATTTTATTAGTCTATACTAATATTATAAAGCTGAAAAGTTTGTTTGTTTGCTTGAACGCGCTAATCTCTGGAACTCCTGGTCCGATTTGAAAAATTTTTTCAGTGTTAGATAGCCCATTTATTGAGGAAGGCTATAGGCTAAGATAATACGCTAAGACCAATAGGAGCGGAGCAGTAATGAAAAATGTTACGCATACGACGTTGCACGTGTCAGCTAGTAACAAAATATAGCCAATCCCAATGTAGTTGGGAATATGCTTGTAAAAAAATACCGAATCTGACTAATCATTCAAAAACCTTACTAATCAAAAATTTTAACTTCATTTCCTTCACAAAATTATTTGAGTAAATAAAACACTTTAATTTTAATAGGTACTTATTTATAAAACTTTTTGCGAATAGTGTCAGCATGAGCTATATTTACAGCTGACCTATGATTATAAAGCTTAGAACCGCTATTGATAGGAGACATCAATCAGCAGCCCAGTGTAAATAAAAGCCGGACTAAAGCCGATGATTGAGTGAAATGTTTGACTGTCCAACAGTGTAATAATAGGCCGTTGCCATGATTACTGTTCAACTTGTATTTAGTTACTAACTTATTTTAGCTGCATTTGGTTAGGCGTGAATTATATCCAACTTGGGTCATAACTCATAATTAAAAACCAAGGGCCATGGAAGCATAATAAAATTATAGTAGGTAAGGTTTTTATTCCAAAATCGAGAAAAAAAATCTGTTGTTGAGTTCATTATTAATCGAGTTATGTGCACAGAAATGTGGTCATCATGTGGCAAACTGTTTTTTTTTGCGATTTTAGTGTTGGTTCCATTAAAGTTGTTTATAATGATGAGAACAAACTTTTCAGGTATATCATTTACACGTTGTAGATTTCCCTTTTTAACCGACTTCCCAAAAAGGAGGAGGTTATCAATTCAGTTGTATGTTTTTTTTTTATGTTTGTTACCTCATAACTCCGACAATTATGAACCGATTTGAAAAATTCTTGTTTTATCTGAAAGGATATACTTGCAGATTGGTTCCATTTCAATCATATCAAAATCGGTTACGAATTTTGGATTTTAAATCGAAATACCTGGAATTTGACTATTTAGATGATTCTTTGATAATCGAAATTGCGTATTTTGCTTTTCTGCGATTTTGCAGTGGTGTTGTTAGGTGTGGGGCACCACTAAAAAGTGAAAAATAAAAAATACGAATAAAGTAACAAAAACACCGAGTTCCGAAATTAAAGTTATTTTTTACTTTGCAGTGTTTTTTTTTGGAAGTCGGTTGTATTTTTTTGTAAAAAGTTTTTTTTGATAAGACAATCTCACATACGATTATAGTCCTTAAAAGCAGTCAAGGCCGTACCCTGAGCAAATAACCTTGAGCATTTTTTCCCTCAAGAACAGCGCAAGAGATACAATAGCGAATACGCTCAGAATGTTGAATAAAATCGTTATAAAATCTAATTTTGGTCGTTTGAAAAAAATACTTCTACCAAAATGTTCATAATTAAATTGCCTATCCATTAGTGTAAGTACAAAATCAAAATAATCGTTAGTTTTCGAGAAGATGCATGTTTTCAGTATTTTTTTCGCATTTCTGTGGTTTCGTTGTGAGGAGATTACTTAAACATTATACTTAGTAATAAAAAAATAAATCTACCATTTTGAAGCCAAGATTATGTAGAAATTTAATGTATTTTTTATTAGTTGATATTTCTTTTGGATAAAGAGTAGATAGCTCCAAAAAACTGCACAAAAAACGGCTAGCGCTGCGTTTTGCTCGGGGACGCGCCTTTAGATCTCTTGACAAATATCACCAATAAGTCAAAAGGCGGGGACACCAATCTATTTACATTAATATCAAGTCAGGAACCCGTTATACACGAGTAATCCTTTGCAAATCGTTCAAATACACTGACAGACACTAGACATAACTCCACAAGCATTAGACTAACGAACTGTCACTACCCACACTCTAAATTAAGATAGATCCAAGCGCCATCGTCGTTTTATATTTTCTACCGGAGCGAGCACATTTTATTTTCGGTGTTGGCGTTTAAGCCTTTTTGTCAATTCACCGTCCAATATGAATTCCTTTTACCAAGGCAGGATGTTTGAATGATTCACGAGCTTTGGTGACTAATTATAAAAGCGGGGTTAGCTTTGTGTCCTCTAAAGTTCTTATATTATTTCTGTGAATTATAAACGAGTAAGTATGTACAGGAATGAGTTTCGAGCGAATGTAGACCTTGCAAAGTGAATAGTTATGGAAGTAAATTGCTTAGCAATGATAATGGACATGTTTTAGTCGCTAATTGAAGAATTTGTAATATGTACGTCCCGTTCAAAGGATTTAATTTTGTTGGGATAATGATTGCCATGGATTATGCTTGTAAAATACTCTTATTTAGCTGCATAACGTTAGATTGGAAGTCGACTACAACATAATTGGGATGAGTCTAGTCAGCTCATCAATGATTGCTAGAAGATAAGGTATTTATTGATAGTATTTATCTTACTCATGTCCTTTTTTAAAACTGTAAATGAACCCAGTCGGAATAAATATGATTATAATTGAAAGAGTGGATTGTAACAAAAAAGGTGTAACAGTATAATTGACGTCAGATAATATCAACAAGTAGGGTTCAGCACCCCGACCCCGCGCAGTCCCCGCGGTCATCTATATGTGACGCGCATATGTGATGCGCGGACAACTGTGTTGACTTTAGTTCAATTCAAAACCACTTAATGGTACTATAGTCTCTGAACAGTGCGTGTTGCCAATGATGATTTATGGAATCGAAACGTGGTCACCCAATGGGGAATGGAGAAGGCATTGCTTAGGGTAACCTTGCGTGATTGAACCAGCAATGATAAAATCCGCAAGAGGACCAAGGTTACTGACACAGATCGAAGGATTGCCAAACTGAAGTGGCAGTGGGCACATTGCTCGCAAAACAAAATTCGGGGGCCGAGTCACCCGCCTCCGTAGGAGAAAACCCTTCAGCGAATCCCTACACGTGGTCCCCGGGTGGTGCTAAACAGGTGACACTAACCGCCTCCGTGGTCTAGTGGTTATACCACCTGATTCAGACCCAGAGGTCCTGGGTTCGATTCCCAGCGGGGGCATATTTTTTGCTCGGTTTTGTTGGTAGTAGGACTTGTTCTAAGTCCGCCTGGCAAGCTACCACCATCATGTCTAAGTCTGTCGCCATAACATCAATGTTAACAGCATTGTTGTGTTCCGGCAGTTAGAGGTATGATAGCCAGTTCCTCTGTGTATGAGGATTCCGGGTGAAACTCGCTTCCATCTTCGGCCTAATCATCACTTTCCATCAAATGAGATTTGGGCCAAGAGTTTCCCCGTATTGTATAAAAAAAGCAAGCGGGAAGCCGACGTATGCGAGACGCAAAGGACCTGGAGGGCTACTCTCTTAGCCCGAAGTCCGTAGTTTCGGGCTTAGTTGCGGGCGTATTCTACTCCGTGTATCACCTGCGTACTTACAATTAGTCCCGGACCTGAACTAAGAATGTATAATAATACGATTTGGCAGTAACTGACGAATCCTGTTGTCATTAATTCCTAGTGGTTAGGTGATACGGAGTAGAATACGCCTGAAACTAAGCCCGAAACTACGGACTTCGGGATTAGAGAGTAGCCGCCCTGTTGTTGTAGCGACACTTGGGGGAGGCCTAACTCCAGCAGTTGACTTTTTTCGGCTGATATGATATTGATGATTATAGTGATTCCGTTTTATAATCATATTTTGAATACAATCTACCTCGGTAGAACGCAGAGCTAAGAGGCTCATTGGCGACGTAAAACTGGTGGATGCCAAGCTACACAGCTTGGCTCATCGCCGCAAGGTTGCCTGCTTGTCGGTCTTCTACAGATTGTACTTCGGAGAGTGTGCCCACGAACTCCACGACCTCATCCCACCGGCCCCCTTCTACCATCGGACTGCAACTTACCACCCCTTGTAGCTATTCCACCAATTCCCACTAAGCGTTTCCAAGCGTCTTTCATAATGCGCATAGCAAAGGAGTGGATCTCTCTGCCTGCGTCTGTATTTCCGAACGCTTTTTACCTTAATCTTTTCAAAGTTATAGTGAATAGGCTTCTGGGTAAACTCGCTCCATCGTAGACTTTGTCTCTGTCATCTCTGACCTAGACCATATAGAGTCAAGAGCAAACCTATATCAAACAAAAAAAAAAAAACCTCTCGAGCCACATAAGTGGAATAACTCTTGTAAATGCTTAAGTTCAAGCCATTAACTTTAAAATGTTTAAAGAATCTGTTGACGACACTTAAGAAATTTTCAGCATATTATTTTTTATTGAGCGGACAGATTAATTTTTACATCCAACCTGTTTATTACTTCAATGAATAATCTGGGCATGACAGTAAAAAAATCAAGTACTTTATAAAATATTATTGTCTTTGCTGTAAATGCCATATTATTTGATGCTTCAGCAGTCTTAATGCCCCAATTCAATGTCCTGAAAACTTTAAAGATCTCTTTAGAAAAATTGTTTTTTTTTAATGTTTGAGAACGTTCATTTTTAGTTTCAGTGTCGAATTTTGTCCTGCATCTTTTCACAACTAACTTTACTATTAAACAGCAGTACGATTCTATAAACATTTCGAAGTGAAAGCTGTCAATCCTAGTAATTAAGAAGGAATGACAGCTCATTTCGTGATCACTTCACTCAAGCCTTTACTTCGTCATGTTTACCAAATCGATCGGCTGATTTTATTACAACACTAGCTGTCCCGCGCAACTTCGTCTGCGTCACATTTTCCGCTCCTAAATAATATTGCAACAAAAAAATGAGATTTAAACTATCCTATCTCTCAAGTTGGATCGAACTGCACATGGTGTGCGAATTTTATTATAATCGGTTAAGTGGTTTAGGAGTCCATTGAGGACAAACATTGTGACACGAGATTTATATATATTAAGATTAAGCGAGTCAAATTTTCTATTAATTAACACAATCATTAAATCTATAATAAATATATGCATTTTTTATAATGTGCCTTGTATTGTATGTAACAACTTTTTATACTTGTATAATATACCTATCAATACCCGAAGCTTTTAAGACCGCCGAGGATAGAAAAACGTGGAAGAGCATAGTAAAACAAGTGATCAATACCTCAGACTAGACACGACCTTCACCAATGAAGACAACGAATAAGAAGAAGAATGTACCTGCATTTTACAGGTTTAAAAACTGTTTCATACTAGTAGCAGATTGATAGTTATTTGAATTTTATCCCATCAATCACTACAGCCTGCCATATTACAGAATGCTCTTGATATCACGAAAAACCGGGTTTCAGCTTCCACATTCAATCAGCTCCCACTTCCTTTGAATTCCATCTTTTTCTCCTCAAATCAATTCACTAAACCAATTGGCCTAACGAAATTATAAGAACCATCAACTTTTCTATTTCTTTAAATACTTCGCGGCTCGAGAAAATATTACGAAAGGAAGGAGAAAAGAGCTAATTTGAAATTTTACGAGGAGAGCGCTCTATTCATACATCACACGATATAATGCTCGTGAGAATTACAAAGTACTATGTTCTTGACTTAGAATTTGAACTTTCAGTACCAAAGGTCGTCTTAGTCTTGATCTTGAATAAATTATTGTTGTCAGTTTACGTTAAGTGATTTATTGTATAGTGTTGTAATGGAATAGTTGGTTGATTGATTTTTGGCAGTCATTTTAGAGAAGATGAAGGTTTTGGGCAACCAATCGCTATATCTATTATAATCAAATCCCAGGCACGTTTATTTTCTGTGAATTTAAATAGAATACCCTAATAGGGAATATGCATAAAAAAAAAATTATTATCTAAACACTTTATCTAAAAATATACAAAAATATATTACTAACAGTGGAAATAGAATCAAAATTGCTCGAAAAACAAACGAGATATAATTATTTTATTTTCGCGAAAACGCTGTTTTCTATGGCAGATGTATAGACGTCACGTAATGTGACGTCAAATACCATATTGGACTTCTCGTTCTAAAAGTAATCTTTGAAGCGTTATAACTTCATCGCTGATGAAGATATTTAAAAAATATTTTCTTGAGTGTTAACTGGAGCTTATAAGTAATTAATTTTATAAATAAAAAAATCGCGTGCATATTCCCTATTATGTGTGTGATCATACTCTGCGTCTTAATTCTTATTGCAACGGTAATTAATAAAATAATAGTTATATTATGTTAGGGCCCTTTTCCGGTCATGCATGTTTTCCCCCGCGAGCGGGTGAGAGCACGCTCCTGACCACACACAAGACAAAGATTTCGTTTGTCGCTGCAGTATCGTGTGTGTCGGTAGTGTCTAAACACGTGACGTTGGTCGCACGCATGGTCATAGTCTATAGACCATGCGTGCGACCCGCGTCACTGTACTCGTAAAAACAAAACTACACTGAATACAGAAGAACGCCGCACGCATCCGGATAGCACGCAGGCGGGCTGTGCGCCCGCAGTCAATCCGCATTCCGCATGCGTGCTGCCCGCATGATAAGAAAAGCATGTATGAAATGATAGGATGCCGACAGCCCGCATGCAGACCAGATCCGCAAGGGGGAAAACAAGCATTACAGGAAAAGGGCCCTTAATGCTTTAATTAATGACTTTTACACCAGAATTCATATCGAAAGTTGAATACGTATCTGACGTAGGTGACGTCATTATACTCAGGTGACTCACTGTATAACCACAAGGGGAGCGTTGCATTAGCAATCCTTGATTGAAAAATGTTTACGCCGTGCGATGGACTTTTATTTACCCTTTTAGTCACCTCATTGGATCACTATACAGTGTGAGTCTTTATAATGTTCACATATGCAAATAAATCAAACTATACCTAATTTTATCTACGGAAAACGTATTTAAAAAAAACCAAATTAAAAAAAAAACCAAATTAAAAAAAATACTTATCTCAATAGTATAATAAAAAATAATTATAATCGATTTTTTCAAAGTGTAACTTTTCAACTCAATGATATTTGCAATGAAACACACTCCATAATGATCGAAAGTAATCAGCCATCTTATAAAATAAAAAAAGTTTTAATAAACTACCCTCGATTAAAAATAATCATGTTTATTTAGCAAGTGGCTGTTTTTTTTTCATAAATTTTTACAGTAATCGAAAAATTCCTCAAAAAGACGCCCGGATTACCTACCTTTTTTATTTCTTTAAGTTATTCTTCATTATATTAGCTACCCAATAGTAAATATTTCATGTTTATCATGTTTATTTAAAACAGTTTAACCACCTATCCATATCTACACTATATTATAATAAAGCTGAAGTATTTTTTTCGTTGAACACGCCAATCTTAGTAACTACAGCAGTGCTATTCTGTAACAACATTTTCGTGTCTTGAGCGGAATCCGAGGTGAGTTTCAAATTCGTATAAATATAAGACCTTATGTCGTGTGAAATAAAGTTCACTTTGTAAGCTTAGTCACTCAGGTGAAGTCGATATCGAAATGGTTATTTACAGAATAGACTAGCAGGTTCGAATTGTTTTTTTTTTTTAGTTTGGTACAGCCCGAAAGTTTATAACGTAGTAGTTACTGTTACGCTGTTACTGTAACGCAGCAGTTACTGTAACTACTGGTTCGAATAAAAAAAAAAACTTTAAGATTTGCTAACTCATTTATCCAGGAAGTTTACAACGTAAGCATCTGCAAAGACATTAATTTTGGAAATTTCAACTTAAAGGAGGGGGAAGAGAAGGAAGAACTTTGACTTAGTTTTAGATAAAGAACGAAAAATATTTTACTTGGGCACACAATGAAAATAAATGAAAAATAAAACAAATGCACCTAAATTCGGTCAAATCCCTAGTATATGGTAATAATCATATTAAATAATTAACGTTAACACCAACAGTTCCAAGCAAATTCAATAATCCTATTTAAATTATTACCAAGTAAGTATACCTAATGGCAACATTGAAGCTTATCCCCAGAGTAGCCCTTCAATTGTTAATTTAAGCTCATTTTGGATTAGTTACATGATTGGAGAGATATTGTATCTTGGTGTACAGTGATAGATACTTAATAAGCTTTTAAGTGACAATAAGGCCCTCTTCACACATCCAGGCTGGCAGCTATTCGGCACCTCGCTCTTAGCACTAGGTTTTCAAGGGTCTTAGTATATAATTTATAAAGAGGGCGAAGCCCAGAACATGAGCTAGTCTACAATAAATTGACATTATGAAAAATTGGCTTATTATAGCTGTAAAAGGGGTTGTAATCTCTGGAAGTACCAACAGTAGAAAAAAAAAGTAATTCATAAAATAAAACAGTAATGATTTTTTTGTTGTTTAATTGGGTTTACAAGGTCTATGCTACAAGTAAATCCTAAACAACAAAAATCTTTACACCAAATTGTCGCGAAAAATACAATTCCAATTTAAAACTAAGTAGACCGGTATCATTTTTTACAATTTTTCAAAAGGTTTCTCAAGTCTATTTGTATAAAAGATTTTTAGACTTTCTTTGAAGTTTAAGAATACAAAGTCGTTAGTTAAGTTACAGTAAATGAAGAGCATTTAGAGAAAAAATTAAAACGGTCTTGAAAGTAAGGTTTTAAAATTGGTTCGCTTGAGGGCAAAAAAGCTCAAAAAGCCGAAACGATGACCTTTCGTTTTGAGGCAATTAGCATAATTAATTTACCTTTTGCTTAAGCAGCTGTGATACATTTAATATAAGAGCAATCTTAGGTGGATTTTTTGTGTTATTTTTCGATGTAAGTCAGCCTTCACATGTTTTATCTATACTATAATTACTATATCTATACTAAATATTATAAAGAGGTAACATTTGTTTGTAAGTTTGTATGTAGGGGGTAATCTCAGGAATTACTGGTCCGATTTGAAAAAATCTTTTAGTATTAGATAGCCCGTGTACAGAGGAAGGATATAGGTTACATATCATAACGCTAAGGCTAAAAGGAGGTGACGCAGACGAAGTTGCGTGGGTTAGCTAGTTAAGTTATAATTTTTTCTTTTTATATTCTTTGCTTGTGCGTGTTTCGGAAGTGACATATATCATTTTGCAAACAGTCTGATGCAGTTGATGACATCAGGGCTAATTCTACTAATTTTTAAACAACTTTCGCATTCGCATTTTAATCGCAAACTGTCAAAAAAGCCTTAATTTTCATACATTTTTGACAGTTTGCGATTGAGATGCGAATTTGAAAATTAGTAAAATTGGGACTACCATCTTTGACTAAAGTAATATATTATGAATAACACAACATTTATTTTACCCAGTACTCAGTAATAAATTCCTGATTAAATGCCTATTCTAAAACTAAAAATGTCTTTGACAGTCAGTTACTGCGCTTAAAGCTTGAAGAAAATTTATATGAATGTTCCACTAACAATAATAAAAAATGGTTTTGTTTTAATCTATTACTAATATTATAAAGAGGTAACATTTGTTTGTAAGTTTGTATGTAGGGGGTAATCTCAGGAACTACTGGTCCGATTTGAAAAATTGTTTCACTGGTAGAAAGCTACATTATTCGTGAGTGGTATAGGCTATAAATTATAAAGATATCATGCATATTAGTCGAACTATCTCAATTTTTGTCTATCCAGGCGGAAAAAATAGCTCTTACAACAGAGTTATTTGCGTGCGCTGCCTTAACAGTTGTATACAGTATGTCTACGACATATATGCAATAATTGAAACCACAAGTAATACTTGTCCACAGAAATGTAAATAAATTGTTATAAATTTAAAAAAACGTAAATGAAAAAATTTAAGTTTTCAAACAAAATAAATATGAAAATAAATTTAGTAAAAGTAAATCACCCTATTTAGAAAACGTACCTTGACCTCGACTGACCTCGAGAAGTGCGGCAACAATGCTCGCGCGGCGGCGTTTTGATTTATCTTTGCCAATTGCGATGAAATTCACTATGGTTATTTTTCACCCGTTCTTTTTTACTTCGCGTTAAGTTGATTACTGAACTAATCTAAATAAATTCTGTCATAGCACAAGATGGATTAAAACTTAAATTTTCTCATGTTCAAAATGTCCACCAGGTTTTTGAATGCACAAAGTGACATCGCCGAACAATGTTGTCCCGAACCTTGCCCAACAAATTTCGACCAGGATTCGAGTGTTTATTTCACCGTAAAAAATAAGTACCTAGGTATGTACAAATAAAATTAAAAACACAATTTACACACACAAAAGTCCAGTACCTACTCAGTGTCTATTTCACTGTAAGAAAATAATTACTAATACATACAAGTGAATAACAAAAATCACGTAAAACAATGCGTGTACTTAAGTACCTATCAAATCTTTGCGAAATGCACACACGCTATCCCGGAAGACTCGCGGTGAACTGACAAAACTTACATCCGTACTGGCAAAAAATAAAAGTCATAGGTAAATAGGGTAAACAATGTAATAATTGTCTTTTATCGATACTTTTCTACAATTACTTATCTAATAAAGACTTAATACGCAATCAAGGCATTACAATACTAGTACTATTTTTAATAACCGTATTTAACAGTGAAGTGATAGTTAAATTTACTGGACTTTTAAAATAAATTTTAATTTTTGTACGTTTCGACTTACGAAACTACCGTAGGTACTACCTAGATAGTGAGTAATGTAGAAAACGGGTGAGTACGTTTTTTTAATAGGATGTTTCTTCCTAAAATGTAAACATTATTACATTATTTTTTATCTCTAAATCCACTCAATTATAGTTTTTAATCAGAATAGGTAGGTAGGTACATAGTGGTGCTATAATAATTCTAAACTAACCATGTCCATTAAAAATAGAACATCTTTTTTGCTAACCGATCATTATTCTCTTCAAAAGACAATGAGAGAAAGCTGATAATATTGTCGATAACTGTGTCCAACCCTACGCGTCGAGCGCGCGCGCAACCCGCTCCCCGCGCCCCTCCTCGCCAAAAGCCGAAGGCCTTTGAAAAAGCCGACACACGCGTGCCGCGTCTTTTTGTACTAAGCCGACAAACGAACCGCGCCGCCGTGACTCGCAGTGTACACTTGCAGGTATTGTTGGAGTGTCTCAGTGAAAATGAATTTGAGTAAAAATAACAAAATAAAATTTCGGCCGTGACAGGTCAAGAACATTTCACAAGGAGAAATTTCACGTACGAATGTAACGAAAAACAAACAATATTAAGATTTTTAATAGTCGGTCCTACAATGTTCCCTCTGGTTAGGGACAAAAGCCTCTTCTCTGTGAGATGGAGTGGGTTGCAATCCACTACGCGGGCATACGGGTTGGTAGAAATCACATGTCTTCGATTTTTTTTTTTCTAGGACATCTTTAAACTTGAAGTTTTCTTTCATTCACCGTTTTGAGAGCAGTGATGATAAATAAATTACACAATGAAAAGTGCTTGCCTGGTCTCACCCACGACCTTCAACTATGCCACAACAGCTTTGTTCTGTTTTCAATTAAAATGCAATACAAACACATTAAAGTCCCGCCTGTCATTTAGGTGTACCGAGTTCGCATTTTAGGTAAATAGGTAAAATGAGTACAACTGCGTAGGTGAATGATTGCACAGCGTGGCAACGTGTCTTTTCAATGTTCAAGGATTCAAGTTCATTGTACTATTAACCTACTGTTGCAATTCTACAGAGTGTTCAAATTTGCTTTAAATTAAAACTCGACTTTTTGACAAAACTACTGGACCGATTTCGTTACTTTTTTGTATAGCGTTATCAAATACCATAACTAGTATGTGGTTTCAAGGATTGCATATATGTCGTAGACATACGGTATAATTGAAAACAATGTATGGCAGCCTGGTCCGCCTAGAATAGTTCTACAAAAAAGGTAGTTGTTAATAATTTCAAAAAAAAAAAATACTTTTTAAAAATATCAACAACCTTGAAAAAAAAGGATATGTTTAGGTTTCGGTTCAGCTTTTTCGGCTTTTCCCATCAGTACGTAGTGAGTTCAAAATTATAGTAACCACCATTTTAGTAGGCCCTTTCCCTAATGACTCATGGCATATGACCTTACGTAAGAGCACGCACGCATAGTCAAATACCCTTTTGGATGAAATATCGATGGTGGGTTGTAATTAAATTTAAAGTTCGTTAGCGCATGTGGGGTTGTGGGTCGTACGATAGTGATCAATCTCATGTAATTATTATAATTTGATGATATCTACCCTCTTCATAGTTATGTTTTATTTTTTGGGATATTTTTCTTCAAAAAATCTAAATTAATCGGCAAAATGTTTGTACGCGCATAACTTCGTAACGACAGATCCAAATTGGTTTTGTTTTTTATATTTGTGTTCGTCCTAACAATTGTTAGGGCGAGATTTGCATGAAAGAAAATTTTGAAAAAAAAAAAAGATACATCCGGGCCCGAGACACACAATATTCTTATCAATATATTTTTAAAAAATCCGTTACTTAGTGAATGACTGATAGACAACGCACAGCCAAAACTACTGGTCGAGCAAGTTGCACGTACAGCCCTTGGGGAGTTTAGGGGAGCTTTAAGCTTTATGAGAGAATTTCCCGAAATTCCTAGAGGAACAGTCGGTCTATTCTGTCGACATCTCACCGTGAACACTTTGGTGGAGTGAACGACAAGTGAGCTGTCATTCTATCGTATTTGTATGATTTGACAGTTCACTTTGTGATCCCTTCACCCAAGCCTTCACTTCGACATGTTCACAGCAGTGCGATTCTGTTAACATGTTGAAGTGAACACTTAGGCAAAGTGAACGACAATTGAGCTGTCAAACCATACAAACAAGATAAGAATGACAACTCACTTGTCGTTCACTGCACCCAGGTGATCACGGTGAGATGTCAACAGAATCGACCGGCTGAATCGATCGGCTGGAAAAATCGGGATAACCGCGTCGCGGGGAACAGATAGTTTATCATATTTCGTATCGTATAATATATCGTGGCTATTAATTACTTCTTGTTCTGATGACAATATGTGAAAAAAAAATGCCCTGATTCACCCTTGACTGATTATATAAGAGTGCCAATTCTACTTCACATTCGAATCTCAATCGCAAACTGTCAAAAATGTATGAAAATTAGGGCTTTTTGACGAAAATTATTTAAAAATTAATATAATTGGCTCTCTGTTTCCAAAAATCCACAAAGCGATAGAAATGCCCTTTCGCAATATTATGGTAAATCCCTTATATTTTGGAATTTCGACAATATCACGTTTTTGGAATGTCACTGTTTCAGAGACTAGTATCATTGATGTTTTCGCCGGTTTTTCCAACCACAGTAAACTGAAACTTACCCATAGTGCCAAAATTAAATCCCAACACTATCAACAACTGAAAGTTCTTGTAACAAGGAAGCAAGAGTAAACAAATGCTACTTTTTCTTGCATCGCGTAAAGCAAGCGTAAAAAATTTAACAAGACTACTACAGTACATCGCGTTTACTTCGGAAAGTTTCGCGTGACAAACAAAACGAAACAAGTTTCCGTCGAGAGTGTGGTCCATGTTATAAGAGACTCGTGACATTGATGCCCAAAAGTTGAATATTTGAAGTCGAACTTCATCTTCTTTTCGAGTCAATGCTTAATTTTTCACATTATTTTGGCCCAGTCGCTGGCTACGTGAATTGCATCGGTGGTATTAATTAAATCCCCCAAAGTAAAGGAGAATGGGTACTTGGGTAGAGTGCCCCAATTATGCTCTGATATTTTTTTTCTATGGATAAACATGTGTTTGACCACTATCACACCTGTTAGTAAGCGATGGCTTATAGATATTTGACTACAGACTTTCAAGCGTCAACTAATTATGAGAACTATTAATTTTCTTACTAAAATACGGGTCGTTTAGTAGGAAAATTGTATCGAGATCTGCAAAAATAAGCACAAACATAGTAACAATAGTAAACATAGTAACAAATAAAGTAGCTATTTGTTACTGCGTTATAAGAATAAAACTCAGTCACAAGACATATTTTTTTTAATAGTTAGTAAATTGTCGCTAATTTTTTTACTGTTTAATCAAATGCATTGCTTTGGACATAGTGTCAGTCACGTGAAAATAATGTATCATTAATGGCCAATTTCTAAGATCCTTTATCCTTCGGTTAACCAGTTAATAGCGTTAAGGGCTGAGTTTTCCAACGCCAGATAACTTTATCGGAGGAATAATTTTGAATTTTTGACAGTTCTTCCATACAAAAACTGTCAAACGTTAAATTTATTCCACGAATAAAAGTAATCTGGCGTTGAAAAAATCAGCCCTAAGACAAATAACGTTAACGACAAGGGGGCTAAAAAGGTTACTTTAGTATAATCATAAATTATTAGATATTAATCACACGACAATCTGTCAAATTTCACTTTCATCTTTATCGCAAACAACTTAGGTTCAAGGTTGATTGGGAAAATTTAACAGTGACCGGTAGCATGATTTGCTTTCTGATTCTGCTTAAGTGATTAACGACCGATAAAAACCTCGAACACCGGGCATTAGTGATGTGCACTTTGTTTGAGTGGAATGAACTATTATTATTTTCTTCTTCTTCTCGCAAACTCTCACACTTTACACCACACAATCTTCAAGTAGGTAAATAAAATTACCTACAGACTGTACCGCCTGAAAGAGTCACGTTCCTCCATGGTAATGGATTACGTGACCCCGTCTCATAGCACAGGAGTTCTATAGAGTCGAATAAACGGGGATTATAGAGCATGTCCCACTTTTAAAGTACGTATTGTTCGGAGGGATTAATAAAGCGTCTAATGAAAGGCGGATGGATTTCTTTGTTCTTGTTTTTGGAGTGTCTCGTTTTGAGAGTATCTGATTACGCGTACGTGTGTACAATTTAATTATTTTGCGGGAATATTTTAGAGGAGATGAGTAATGAAGGAAAATTTTATTGTTGCTTGAAATATTTGCAGTTTTAATTTTTATTTTTTCTTTAGTAATCATCATCATGACTATCAAGCCAAGCAATTATAGCAAGCCAACAACAAATCAATCATAAAATCTAAAATAAAAAACATCGATCTATGAGTGCATGTAAATACATCGACTCTTGAGCAATCAGAGCGTTCAGTAAACTGAACTGAACTGTTTAATTACGAAAATAATTAAGCATTGCTTCAGGTTTTGTCTAAGAGCAAAAAAAAATATGAGGATATTGCAGTGGAACTCTCTGCCTGCGTCTGTGTTTCCGAACGCTTAAAACCCTAATCTCTTCAAAGTTACAGTGAACAGGCTACTTCTGGGTAAGCTCGCTCCATCGTAGACTTTGTCTCTGTCATCTCTAACCTAGACTAGAGTAAAGAGCAAACCCATCACAAATCAAATACTGGCCAAGTGCGAGTCGGACTCGCGCACGAAGAGTTCCGTACCATAATCTATTATAAAAACGGCAAAAAATCAAGTTTGTTGTATGGGAGCCCTTAAATATTTATTTTATTCTGGCCGGTCCCGTTTTTACCCTTTGGGTACAGAACCCTAAAAAATGGTACGAGTTTGTGCTCTGCTTTATAAAAAATTACAATGTGACAAATTGCAAAAGTGGTCTTCAACTGTGATTGGTACCTACATTTTCAATTGGAATTAGCTTATTAAGACATGTTTGTTATTGGTAAGAAGTCGATAATTTTTTGCACAAACCACGTGTTAATTTGTCTACTACCCAATACGACTTGATTTAAATTTCAACAGCTGTTTCCTCAGCAATTCTGTTTCAAAACCAAAAGATTGAATAGTACGTCAGTTTTGCGGACGAGAACAAAAGGGTACATTGATTTCTCTCAAAACTGGGGAAAGTTTAGGGTACAAATGAGTGCAACCCCCAACTCGTTATCAAAAGTTATGAGCACGAATTTATGCAGACAACTGGTTTGTAAATTGTGGCAAAAGTTTGTTTTCAGATTGTATTTGAAATACCAATTAGGCAGGGAAATTAGAAATTAACGAAGAAAATTATAAGATCAGACGCGGGTCTTGCAGAGATAAATAATTTTAAGATTTTCAGGATTGAACAATATTGAACGCATTGTTATTGATTTTTATTTTTTTAATTTCGATACACGGATGTACTTTTGCTTAAAGAAGTGACGTTATGTAATTTTTTTTTATTAAAGTCAAAATAATACATAGGATTTGAAAACTGATTTGAATGAATTTTGGATCGGAGATAGATTATATCTTGGTAACGGTTATAGGCTTTTTGAGAAAATAAATTATTCCAAATGTGTAAAAAATCTTTAGCACTATGTTTTTGAACGTATGCTTAGCAAAATGACTTTATCAAAGTTATGATTGACTATTTTTTACCTGACTAAAATTCGTCAAGATCATTCACTGCGAAGATATTTCTTTCGCGTTACAAACGCTGGCTATAAAATTAAATAAATTAAGGGCATTTAAGTACAATACTAATAGGATTTTCTGGTTTACGTAATTTTGTTCCAAAATTAATAGTCTTCGTTGACCTCATTAAAATCAATATCAAATCTGAATTTGTCAAGGTAATGGTTAGTTATTTTATAAACTGATATTTCATCGCAAAGATATTCCAAAGCGTTAATTAGCGTAACAGTCACTCGCCAAAAATAAATCAAGGGTATTTGCACTTCGCAGTGTCAGTCGAATTCCTTGCCGCTGCATTGTGTTATGCGCAGAGTACGGAATCAATGCGCTGGTGACTAAAAACCCACTTTTAATTCTATTCATGCGCGTGCAATACTTTTGAATGCCTGCAAAGCCGTAGTAGTTAGATTAAATAAGGATCCATCCTTTTAATAAAAAATGTGATTATTTGAAGTCCATCTGGTAAGTATAAAAAAATAATTAACACGTATTTTTTGCTGAATCAAGTCAATTATAAATCTCATTTACAAGGATAAACTGCGCCAGAATTCAGTAGTGTCGGCTTGTTACTTTACTTTTAGTTGAGAAAAAAAATAGTTAAATATTTTTTTGGAAATTTAACTGATGGACTAAATTTTTCTTCTGGGCAAGTTGAGCAACGTCAACTTTGAGTCTGTTCGCTCTGACCGAGATTGGAGTCAAGAGCAAATTATGAAAATAGTATACGGTGAAAGTTACTGAACCAATTGTAAAGCCAGTTCTGTCAGAACTGCTAGTCTATTCTGTAAATAACCATTTCGATATCGATTTCACCTGAGGGACTAAGCTTACAAAGTGAACTTTATTTCACACATCATAAGGTCTTATATTTATACGAATTTGAAACTCACCTCGGATTCCGCTGTCGAGACACGAAAATGTTGTTACAGAATAGCACTGCTGGATATTCAGTGACTGCCGAGAGTGTCGAGGTGTTTCTATGCTCTATGGTGTAGTCTTGTCCTTCTTTAGCGTTTGTTTTGCATGGATACGGTCGATGCTGCGATGTATCAAAAGGACCATTTAGTTTGCAGACTGTTCAGTGTTCATGTGTTCATCTCTTCCCTGATGGTAATTAAAGTGTCACTTCATTAATAATAATGTAGCAATAATGCCAGAATATAAATATATGTAAGAAAGTTTACAAGCAGTCTAAATTGTGCTACAGAATAGAATACTCTTTACACCATATACGTTACAGAAAAAATAGATGAAGACAGCATCACATAGGTTCATTACCCTGTCAAAGTTAATGGGTTATGGAGGTCTGGTAGACAGCCGCTCCCCGTAAAATACTTGTATTCAGATGAATCCGGTTTGACTGGAAGCCGACCCCATTATTTTGGGAAAAGGCTAGGCAGATGCTGACGATTACCTTGTCAAAGAACTATGCATTAATTACTGTTTTATTTTACATAAAATTTCACTTGTCGCGACCTGCCTCTGCACACACAGTAAATAACACATTAAGACGTCTATATCATGACCTCAACATAGTGTTCGACAAGGTAATTTTTTTATGAATAATTAATTCTTTTAATCTTAATTTGTACTGATTCACATTTCATCGAGACTTAAAGTGCTTTCATAAACTAGGCTGTTTTTCATAATGAGGACTAATTTGAGGCTGGACTGGAAAAAAACCTGTTTCCCCTCTCCCAAAAAATCTTTTGAATTTTTTAAAACAGACCCCTCTCCTATGAAAACCCCGCATCACTCGACATCTAAAGAACTTGACATCCTATTTATATCTCACATTTTACATAGAAATGTTTTCAATGAAAATCCGTAAATTACCGCTACGGACTTTATCTGGTCCATGAATCATGAAAACTGTTTCGTCAAATGAATAATGTTAGTGAATTGCGGGAGCGAATTTAGTTGATCCGGTCCATGGCCCAATTATTTTCAGTAAAATACTAAAGTATTTTAATTAAGTTCAAAGCCGACCAGAAATAAAGATTCTATAATTATAATCAGCAGTGCGATTCTGTAAACATGTCGAAGTGAACACTAAGGCGAAGTGAACGACAAGTGAGCTGTCAAACCATACAAACAAGATGGCATGACAGCTCACTTGTCGTTCACTCAGAACCTAAGTGATCATGGTGAGATGTCAACAGGATCAGCCGGCTGTCTAGCCTTTTACCAACTATGTGATCGGCTTTCTGTCTTACCGGATTCAACTGAGTACTAGTATTTTATTTGAAGCCCATACCCACCTACCCCACAATCCACCCACCCACAATTAAGTCAGTTAGGTTTTTTTTTTACTTGAAATGGGCGTTCTCTTGACTCTAGTCTTGGTCATAGATGACAGAGACAAAGTCTATGATGGAGAGAGCTTACCCAGAAGTAGCCTGTTTACTCTAACTTTGAAAAGATTAGGATTGTAAGCATTCGGAAACACAGACGCAGGCAAAGAGTTCCACTCCTTTGATGTGCGCATTATGAAAGACGCTTGGAAACGCTTAGTGCGAACTGGTGGAATAGCAACATGGTAGGGATGGCAAGTTACAGTGCGTCTGGACGTCCGCTGGTAGAAGGGGGCTGGTGGGATGAGGTCGTGGAGTTCGTGGGCACACTCTCCGAAGTACAATCTGTAGAAGACCGACAAGCAGGCAACCTTGCGGCGATGAGCCAAGCTGTGTAGCTTGGCATCCACCAGTTTTACGCCGCTAATGAGCCTCTTATCTCTGCGTACCACTGCGTCAAGCGCGGCAAACTGATACTTAGCTGAGCCATCTCAAAGGTGGCTGCAATACTCCATGCAGGATCGGACTTGTGCTTTACAATTGTTTGTTAACTGAACTCCAAAACCAAAGGGTTGTGTAGGTCAGTTAAGGTACTATACTGTACTGGGTAATACAATATGGACGGCACCAGCCTATACAGGCTGGGCGATTTAGGGCACTGTCTTCATGTAAATTTTTCAAAAAGTGCTAATTTTCAGCCTAGTTCGAATAAATGTATTTTGATTTGATTTATGAATCTATTTAAATTCCTTTAACTAGCTAAACCTTTCTAGTACAGTCTTGTCTAGAAACCCCGCACCTGCCGAGGGAACTGTCGGAGTTTCAGACTTCTGAAATCGGAAATTTTGACTTTCTATCCTTTACGACTATCAAAGTTCTGCAGCTCTACCAAGTTCCTACAGTTCATACGACCAGGATCGTTGGGAACGTTGGGGAATACGTGAGTGACTGAGCCACTCCGGTCGTGACGTGACTGACGTGTCATATATGTCATACAAATCCTACTTTACTAAGTTTTTGTCGAAGCTGATCGGTAACTTGACGTGACGTGAGTGATCATACACACACGTATGAAACTTTTTTTATGGATGGGAAATCATCCAATGACTTCTCCCGCTCTGGGCGGAGCGAGAGGTAGTGTCAGACTTCTACTGACTAAAACCCATCCATGTTCCTTCATGTGCCCTTTGTGTTCCGGAGCTCCGGTATCTCTTTCGAATAGTCCCGCAACTCCGGTAGGCGTCGGCCCTTTCGGGCCCCTCTGTGTGCTGACTCTCTTTGAGGCGCGCTTGGAACACTAACGCGCCGTCGACAGGCATACGTATGAACCTTAAATTGTATTTGCGTATTCACTTTCAGTCGCATGCCGTAACGGCACATTTTGAACGGTTCGTGCCAAGACCTGTATTTTGTTTTAGTAAAGCGAGCTCACTCTGCCCGTAGCCTAAGGTTGACTATCCACTGGATCAGAAAGGAGAAGAGCAGAGAAATATAAGCCAAATGAATTGCATAAAATCTCCGCTTCGTGTCAAGCAATGAGATTTTATACGATTCGATTGGTTAATATTTACAGTCAGCCTAAACGTTGCACGGTGGCCTTTCAATTTTTATGAAGTAACCGAATTGAATTGGATTTATAAAAGTTTATTAAAAATACAAAAGGGAAGAGGATCGTAAGGCATTAAACCGGCTTTTGTTATTTTAATTGTGTGCATAGTGTTTAAAAACAATAAGATAATTTATGTGGCTTTCAACCCAAGAGAAAAAAATTGGTATAAATGGGTATTCTTCAACTATAGCACCGATTTTACTTCAAACGGTACGATGCCTCAAGATACTTTATAAATTCTAAGAAAATTAATTCCAAGGAATATTGAATCAAGTTTTAGTTTGAAGGATAATAAAATCTACTGTCGGAATGAGGACCTATTCTGCCGTCTTAAGAAAAAAAGATGTAACTAAACAAAACGAAGTAACCAATTTCCAACTTTAAGATCAAAAGAATTAAGGTCGGAAATCGGTAATTTTGTTTTGTGTAGCTACGGCTTTTTTCCTTATGACGGCAGTATTTCTACTGCTTTAAAATCACTGAAGGGTCTTTTCTCATCTCTCTCACTTTCATTCAAGGAAAATACATGAAAAGAATATTTCTCTACTATTCAGTTTATCTAGAAATATACTAAAATATTATACCAACAGTGAAAATATAAATCAAAATTTCTCGAAAAACAAACGAGATATAATTATTTTAAACAAATAAATCTGTCCCTCTCGCGAAAACGCTGTTTTCTATGGCAGCTGTATAAGCGCTATGGACTTTGACGTCAAAGTTCACATATAGAACTTCTCTTTCTAAGTGTACCTAATCTTTGAAGCTTAAAACTTCAACGCTGATAAAGGTATTAAAAATAATTTCATGATTGTTTAGACCTCATAAGTATTTCATTTTTAAAACGAATAAAATGCATGCTTGTTCCCTATTGTTTGAGATATTTGACTAAAATAAAGTTGTTATGAAATTATAGGCTCGCGATTGATCACTATTTGTCACCTAATGGTGACAATGACGTACGCTGACCTAGAGACATTTCTTTTTTTTATTTGACATGGATGTGTTCTAGAATCTAGTGTAGGTCAAAGATGACAGACAAAGTCTACGATGGGGCGAGCTTACCCAGCTTATTACAATATTTTTGGCAAATTAATGCTGTCAGGAAACCTGACATAAAATTGCACCTTTTTCGCCGCAACTCACGAGTATTTTTTTATTATCCTCGATTCTAAAATATTTCGATCGCTGTCGCTTGTCCATGTGGCTCCACCCTGAACGGTTTAACGAGTGCTTGCAATTTACTCATGTTTGTGCTTCTTATTTCGACCTCCTGATAAATGATACGTCGCGGAATGTCGGCTAATTCCCGAGTTCGGGTTGGCCTTTCCTTTACACAATTGTTTTATCCGTTTTAACGAAACAAAACGTTTGTGCTGTTGTCTGTAAAGTCATTGTTGTTACGTGCTTTAAAGAGATTGGGACCATTATTGTAATGGAGGTCTTTAGAGCCAATAATTGTTTGACTGTGGTACTTATTACGTTTCTAATTTTATTAATGACTTGTTCATTTTCTTCGCCGTATGGATGGTTCAGTTAAATTTGATTTGGAAAATATTTAGCTGCTTTCACTATATCATTTGCGGTGATGAATTTGGGGCAAAGAGAGCAGGAAAGTATGTCAGATATAGTTTGTGATGCAATTCCACATCTGCTTGTTTCAATCGATTTGTCTAAATATTAACTTTACCAATCTGGCTTTACTTTAGCCTTCTCAATAGCTGGTACAGATTATGTTTACATGCCTAGGTTGAGTAAGTTATTGGGACAAGCTTGCCATACATCCCAAACACTTAACTCCTGAAAGCCAGAATCAACGTTGGCGATCACCAGTAAAACGCCGAGCTAATGAAGCCCGACGAGTCCTGGAGAAACGATTAAACTGTCTTGGATCCCGCAACGAAATTAATCAAAAAAGTGCAGTAGAAAAAAATAAATATCATTTCCACTTCCCTCTTTATCAAGCAGAAGACAGAATAGGGCTAGGTTATTAGGCACCAAGGGACATATACAATTTAACTGACAGGACATATACTACAATAAGTTACTCACTTGACTAAAGTTTACATACATTTCGACTATATTTGTTGTAAAGGCACATTTTACCACAATTTTCTTCAATAAAACATCTACAACCAGGTTAAAATTATAAAATCGTTCTTAGTAATTTCTTCCATGAATAAATTTAATTAATTAAAGGTTCTTTGTTTGAAGGCACTCGTTAAAATTTCTATCAACAATTTCGTACCTAGATTATTTTGTCTGAAACAATGTACCACAATCCTAAAGGGATGTTTTAACAAGAACAATTAGAAATTATTTCGTAACCAAGTTAATTGACCTTTGTTTTAAAACAGCAATTAACATAACAAAAAGTTGAACTCAATTAAGATTTTATTTGAATTTATGTATTGTTGAAAAAAGTGTTTGACACACGTACGTCGTTATTTGACTTCTGTAACAATAATTATGTATGTTTCGGGAGTTTTTAAAAGTCGCATCTGCTATTTAGGTGAAGGAATTCGTAACGTGTGTCAGTGGTCATATATTTAAGCTTACTCACAATCTTCAGTACCTATTTCATCGGGATAAATACAACCGAGTTCCAAAAAAAAAACACTACAAAGTAAATAATAACTTTAATTTCGGAAGTCGGTGTCAAAATACTAAGATACCAACAAAAATATCGACTTCCGAAATTAAAGTTATTTTTTACTTTGTAGTCAATGATATATAAAACTATAGATACGTTGTCCGCACTCTAAAATGACAACATGAAGTGAAGCCAATTGGCCACATCGCGCTTAGTTACGCACCAACCTGTCGCGCGACACTACGTTTGTTTTGATGTTAATTTGACTATTACTTATCCTGTGACGTAACTGAAGATGTACCTATATTAATTATCTCCCTCTAGCAACAGGCATCCCGCCATACGGTAACTTATTTTCTTTCCCTTTCTTCATGCGTATTATTAGTTATCTAGTATTTTCGCCGTTTTTAAGCGCCGCGATGTTGGTGTATGACGTGTCTATATATAATACGTCATTGTTTGTAGAGTGTTTTTTTTGGAAGTCGGTTGTATTTTTTTGTAAAAAGTATTTTATTTTTCACTTTTTAATGGTACCCCACACCTAACAACAACACTGCCAAATCGCAGAAAAGCAAAATACGCCATTTCGATTACTTGGATGACATAAAACCATCATCCAAGTAGACGAATTCCAGCTATTTCGATTTAAAATCCAAAGTTCGCAACCGATTTTGATAAAATTTAAATGGGACCAATCTGCAAGTATATCCTTTGAGATAAAACTACTACAACTTTACAAATAATTTTTCAAATCGGTTCATAATTGCCGGAGTTATGAAGTAGTCGGTTAAAAATTATACAGTTAAGTTAAACTGCCTCCGTGGTCGAATGGTATAGGAGCTTGCCTTGTGACCCGGTGGTCGTGGGTTCGATTCCCACGTGAAGCATACTTTGTAAAGTTGTTTCCAGTTTGGCTAGGGCATTGCGGGCTTGAATCACCTGATTGTCTGTTAAAAAGATGATTCCGTGTTTCAGGAGGCACTGATTTTTTGACAAAGTTTACGATGGAGCGAGCTTACCCAGAAGAAGCCTGCTCACTCTAAATTTGAAGAGATTAGAGATGTAAGCGTTTGGAAACACAGACGCAGGCAGAGTTCCACTTCTTTGCTGTGCGCATTATAACAGACGTTTGGAAACGCTTAGTGCGAATTGGTAGAATGGCAACAAGGTAGTACAAACCGGTGGTCTCGGCCGCCAAATGGCAGTCGTTGAACAACCATGTCAGAGGCCTTTGAGGCGGTTCAGAAACTCTGACACTAGGGTGTGTGGAGTCGTTAGACCTTACTGCCGACACTAGAAGAAGAACACAACCAGTCGCGCTACCGTGGTTTCTTAAGCTACAAAACGAGAAACACCAGAACAAACAGCAGTGCGATTCTGTAAACATGTCTAAGTGAACACTTATGCGAAGTGAATGACAAGTGAGCTATCAAACCATACAAATAACAAGGCATGACAGCTCACTTGTCGTTCACTCCACCTAAGTGAACACGGTGAGATGTCGACAGAATCGACCGGCTGGGGGTTTTTCGGTTGTCGGCAACAAATTTTTTGCTTTTTACACAACTGCACATTTTGTTGGTGGCGGGATCTTTGGCCGCTACCATGGTGTCCTAGTGAGATAGGGCTCTAACGGGCATATTAAAGTAACTCTTATTACATCACACTGCTAAGCCCTCCTATGCAGTAGCGGTTGACCGCGGGGGCGACTGACCGCTTCTCCAGTTTAATAGGCAACCGCTAGTGATTGTACGCACTTAATCACCATTGAATGACAAGCGGTTAAACTGGCATGTTAAACTGGAACCGCGTGGTTGTCCACCCCTGCGTCTGGCCGCTATTGCGTACGTAGGCTAAAGGTTTATTTGGAACATGCAAATTGAACCTGAAACTGAAGACTTTTCTTAGTATTAGTCACAGATAAATGTATATTATATACATTTATCTGTGAAACATTAAAAAGTCAAATAAATAAAATATAAACACAGACAAAAACACACACACACATAAACACAGCATGAATCAAATCGGAAAACAAAGAAAAACAATCTATTAGTAGCTTATAAAATAATAACAGTTAAAAGACTGATGACCAAATTCGCTTAATGTAAGTAGACTTGCTTATTTTGGGATACAACATTCATGTAATATGCAAGAGATCGGACTGATCCAATATCGGTTATCCTGTGATTGCGCTTGGGCAGTTCAACTTTTTTCTTAGCTTAGTTATAGGTCTTCTATTAAGAAATTGCTTTTCTTTTAGTTCAATTGTTTTAATAAATACGATACATGGTGGACATCCCACCCACACGCAAAAAACGTTTTGGGAACACATTCATAGTGCGTACAGCAAAGGAGTGAAATTCCCTGCTGGAGTCTGTGTTTCCTGATAGCTACAACCTGGGAGTCTTTAAGTCAAGAGTGAATAGGTTACTTCTAGGCAAGCGTGCTCCATCTTAGACCGCATCATCGCTTAGCATCAGGTGAGATAGTGGTCAAACGAGAGCCCATCAAAAATAAAAATAAAAACAAATCACTTTACTTTTAGTAGGGAATATGCAAGAAATTTTTTTATTTGCAAAATGAAATACTTTTTAGCTCTAAAAAACAATCATAAAATCGTTTTTTAAATATCTTTATCACTGATGAAGTTATAAAGCTTCAAAGATTACAATTAGAAAGAGAAGTCTGATATGAAATTTGACGTCAGATTCCATGACGCCTATACAGATGCCATACATTACAGCGTTTTCGCGAGAGGGACAGATATATTTGTTTAAAATAATGATAACTCGTTTGTTTTTCATGTGATTTTGATTCTATTTTCACTGTTAGCATTAATTTTTTTTTATATTTATAGATAAACTGTGTAGATAATAGATATTTTTTTCATGCATATTCCCTATTATCTTTAACCGACTTCCAAAAAGGAGGAGGTTCTCAATTCGGCGGGTATGTTTTTTTATGTATGTACACCGATTACTCCGAGGTTTCTGCAGTGCTATTCTGTAACAACATTTTCGTGTCTCGACAGCGGAATCCGAGGTGAGTTTCAAATTCGTATAAATATAAGACCTTATGATGTGTGAAATAAAGTTCACTTTGTAAGCTTAGTCACTCAGGTGAAGTCGATATCGAAATGGTTATTTACAGAATAGACTAGCTGATCCGATTTGTGTTAATCTATTTTAGTTCGATGGGCATACTTGCCATTTGGTCCCGTAAAAAATTGATTTAGTTTGGATTAGTAGTTTTCATTTTATGAGCATTTTTACTTATTTTAATTTCTTTCACTGAACATTAATAAAATATAAAAATAAACTTTTATGTAACCGACTTCCAAACAAAACACCACAAAGTACAAAATACAAAATAACCTAACAAAATAGGTACCCCAACAAAATTTCGGAAGTAGGTGTTAAAAATAAAGATACAAAATCAAAAGCACCGACTTCCGAAATTAAGGTTATTTTATTATACTTTGTAGTGTTTTGTTTGGAAGTCGGTTATGTTTTATTGTAAAAACGTTTTTTTGTACCTTGAAATCTTTAAAATAAAGTCATTTATTGCAGCTTTAAATGCCCAGAAGAGTAGGCCGGAGATGGCAAAACACAAAGAGCATTGGTAAGCAATGGAGGAGACTTTTGCCCACCACCGGTACAATATAAGTTAGGGAAAAATTACTATTATTGTTAGTAACAAAGGTCTTAAAACTGAGCAAAAGCAAAACCTGCTTCAATTCTTTGAAACACATTTGTAGTCACAAAGAAATCGAATTTCAACAACGAATTTCTTCAAAGAACTTATTCCCTATAGACGCCTCAATAATACTAAAAAAAAACGTAAATCCAATCTATTTTAACATAAGAGACATCAAAAAGAAATTTACTTTTAGAATATTAATGACATTCGTTCTAAGAATAATTTCGTAAAGAGTAGACCAACCCTAAAAATTGTGAAAACGAAACAAAAACCGGCCAGGCGCGAGTCGGGCTCTCACACAAAGGGATCTGTACCATCATCATCTGCCTAGCTTTTTCCCAAGTACATTGGGGTCAGCTTCCAGTCAAACCAGATTCAGCTGAATACCAGTAATTTATATGGATCGGCTGTCTACCAGACCTCCTAAACCCATGAACTAGGTAACACGGTATTTCTTGGCAAGACTGATGTTAGCTTTACAGGCTTTTGACAATCCATAAAGATTGTCAAAGATCTACAATAGACAGCTGGAACCAGCTGGGACCAACGACTTAACGTGCTTTCCGAGGCACGGAGGAAATTTGATATGTTAAGATGGTCACCCATCCACAGACCAACCTTGGCAAACGTTGCTTTACCTTGAAAATCCACCCGTGTGGCAGCTGTTATGAAGCCACGAGCTCCTCCTCAAAGGGATCCATACCATAAACTGAAAAAAAAAAACATGTTTCTTGTAACTGTATGGTTTATTTGTTGTCACAGCGGCAATAGCAAGACACCCTTTGAAAATCTCAACTGTCTAATTATTAAGGTTTTTGAGATACAGCCCGCTGACAGACAGACGGACGGACTAACAGCGCTGGCTTAGTAATAGGGTTCCGTTTGTCACCCTTCGGACCCTTCGGGAACCCTGAAAAGCTATAGGAGCGAGATTCTTCCGTAGAAAATTAGAGATGGATAAAAAGCAATCCTTATTTTTCAAAATGAAACGTCAAGTTTTGCTAACGACCCGCGAAGCCGTTGAAATTTGCAAACAAAAATCCAAAACGTAATTGCTTGAGTTATAAGCGTTAGCGGGCAAAAAGTTTTTGTACTGTTTGTTGACGGTTCCAGTTTTTCGAAGAGATTTTTTTTCAACATTTTTTTGTGATTGTATCCTAATGAGATTTTTTTCTAGACTAGCTGTCCTCCACTTTTTTTTTTAGGGATGGGAAATCATCCAATGACTCCTCCCGCTCTGGGTGTAGCGGGAGGGAGTGTCAGACTTCTACTGACTAAAACCCATCCATGTTCCTTCATTGCCCTTTGTGTTCCGGAGCCACGGTGTCTCTTGCGAATAATCCCGCGACTCCGGCAGGCGTCAGCCCTTTCGGGCCCCTCTGTGTTGCTGACTCTCTTTGAGGCGCGCGTGGAACACTAACGCGCCGTCGACAAGCCCTCCAGAATAGAATTTGCCTGCCTGCCTTTTATCAATTATATTATAAATATATATATGACGGAGAAAGAACCTCCAGAATGTTTATAAAAAGTGTGACGTCAACATTGCTGACGTCACAATTGTTGTCTTCATGATAACTCGTTCTGGGTCTTCGAAGGAAAACTTCACAAGTACTTGAAGGCGTCAGCGACGGCTGAGCGCCATCATCGTTTGGGTTCGGTGGTATCAGGATTATCGTAGAATAAAACATTCATTGCAGTACCTACTAAGCTCTCTTTATTAACTGTGGCTGAGTGCTAGTACTTTACAAATAGACAGTCCCCCAAAACGCCCGCCCGTTACCACATCCTAGTGTTTTAGCTATGGAGAAGACGTGGCCAACAAACTCCATAGCAACACATCTGTCCTTTGAGTTAGAAGAACTCGCATTTATAACATTATTAAAGAAGTCTGTTTAATTTAATTAAAATAGGTAAACCGACAGTTTCGTTCGGGACGAGTGTCCTAGTCGGTGTCTCGAGCCAAAGTGCGCTCGGTAAAGTCCCCACTCTCCAATACGACTCTGTCCACCTGCCGCAATTACAACTGTCAACTGACGTCACGGCGTTTACCACTACCCACTACTACAATACTCAAATCAGCAACTAATTATTAAATGATATGTTTATCCACGACATACTTTTATAAGCTTCGTTTATTCAACGGGCAGCGTAATGACGACACAGAGAGGTCCGTACTGTACGGCGGCGGCTCGAGGGTGACCCAGCCCAGCGCCAACAGTGCGGCCGTATTTATAGGACTCGGCACGAGTGCACGAGTTTACAAGTTTGTAGGTTAAGTATTGAAGTTACAATCTTAACATTAATTTACATCGTAATCAACTCAAAAATAATCAACTGATGGTTTTTTAACTAATTTTAGGTCAGTCAAATTATTAATCTTAATTAGTCTCGATGAACTGTTGTAGTTGCGCCGATATATATATTTTTTTTTAACTTTGGCCCACACTAGGAATGTCTTCTGTATCGTGGGTGCGTTTTCAAACATACAAAGTCACACAAACAGCCAGACCCGGAACAACTATCTGTAGGCTATACAAATATTTGTTCCGTGCGGGAATCGAACCCACGACACGCGACGCAGCAGTCGATCGCTCAACCACTGCGCCAAACGTGCCGTAAAAATATTGGGGTTGACTTCTAGTCAAACTAGATTCGCCTAAATACCAGGTTTTACGTGGAGTGGCTGCCTATCAGACCTTCACAGCCCATTAACTGGGTAACGCGGTACGTCTTGGTAAGACAGGAGTCAGATATACTTACTGGCTTCTGACAATCCGTAACGACTGCCAAAGATCTACAAATGACAGCCGGGACCAACGGCTTAACGTGTTTTCCGAGGCACGGAGGAAACTCGGTATGTTAAAATGGTCACCCATTCACAGACCAACCTTGGCAAGCATTGCTTAAACGTAAAGATCGACCCGTCTGGCTGTTATTATTTAGCGGCTGTTTTACGAGCTCCTGAGTCTCCTCCAGATAGGATTTATAGCAAAAAAAAATTTTTGACACACGGAACAAACACGCGCTATTTATACACACAAATGTTTCAGTACAAAGTGACCCTCAATTTCAAATAAAAATGTATATCTCTGTTATTTTAATAGGGCATGTATTTAACACGGCGACAAACTTATCTGATGTAGAGTTTTAAAAATAATTAAAATGGGTAGCAAAAATAATAGGTTGGCAACTACAGTGAAGTAGCATTTTAAATATAAAGTAGCAGCTTTATATTGAGCTGTAAGCTTTGTATAAATTTAAATAGGCAGTGTTCTTTCTAACAAAAAAAAACTAAGCTAACCTTATAATGAAGTTGCCAACCTATTATTTTTGCTACCCATTTTAATTATTTTTAAAACTCTAAATCAGAAAAGTTGGTCGCCGTGTTAAATATATGCCCTAAAAATATATAATCGCTACCAAGTTATTTGTAACCAAGTAGTAGTAGTTAGTCGCCTAGTAAGTTGTTATTCGCCTCAAATATAATAAGCCTTTTTATAGTACATAATAAACTGCTGGTCGATGTTTTTATTATTCTTAGATTAGAGATACAAAAAATACTCGCAATATTATTATCATTCATAGACCAAAACTTATCCACTTACATTTTATGACTTGCACTGAAGTAAAGTCGCAAACTACAATATTTTGTTTCCTTTAAGAAAAAATATTTGTCCCGACCTTGTTTTGCGTGATTAATGGATTTAACAAATTGTAAGTGTCACAAAGATTTTAAGAAATGGAAATCGAGGAGGATTCTGTTTTTATTTTCTTGTTAAACTTGTCATGTCGATGACTTCGGAAAATGACAAACGCCGTTAGATTGTAAAAAAACGCGTGATCTATTTTTCTAAATAAGACAGGGACGTATACTTCGAGAAATTATAATCAAATCAAGATTTATTACAATCTTACGGTGTCTGCCGCTTTCCGGTGACATAGACACATGTTTCACAATATGACTACTTGTAAAATTTTCCGTTATAAAATGATAAGTGAGCTAGCAAGTCAGAGATAAGTATCAGTTACAAAATAGTTTAGAAGAGAATAGTTTTAGAGTTATATAAGTCAAATATAATACAAAAAATAAAGACTTAAAAAAACATGAAATTTCTGATAACTTCAGAATCTAGCATCATAAGGTTCCGTGTCTTTTTATCAAGATTCTTAACTACATCACCATCTAAAATTCGCCTCATTTCCACCATAACATAGCTCTTTTTCCTTAATAACGTAGCTAGCACTCCTTTATTAGTTCCAAACTGCCACAAGTCAGTATCGATACCCCAACCGGGTATTATTTCAAGAGAGGCCTCGCAGTTTACAAGTGCAGTTACAGTAAAAGTTGGTTGGGAACGGCCTCGGAGATTTGTGCGTCCACCAGTTAAATGTTTTGCTACCGAAACTGTACCGTTTTCGGGTATTGTGGGGGCGTTATTTCGAAATAGCAGGTTATTTTTTGGTAAAACAAGGGAGTGGGAGAATGATGTTGGTGTAGTTTGGGGAATCTGGGTCGGCTAGTGTTGGTTTTGAGTGTTGTTTAGAGAGTTCAATGCAAACGGTTACATTTACTTTAAAAAAAAAAAACATGAATTTCACTTCTCATGACGTTAAAAGGCTATACAACCGGTCGGCACGGTTGGCGCAGTGGTTGAGCGATTGACTGCTGCGCTACGTGTCGCGGGTTCGATACCCGCACGGAACAAATATTTGTATGACCTGCAGATAGTTGTTCCGGGTCTGGCTGTTTGTGTATGTGACGTTGTATGTCTGTGAACGCACCCACGATACAAGAGAAATTCCTAGAACGGGGTAACCTTAAAAAAAAAAAACTGATGGTATTTAAGTCTAAAAATTGAATATAGTATACTTTATAATACTTTTACCACACAATTGCTGTCTATCTACCACATAAGGTAGGATTGTGGTAAAACGTCACACTATCTATACTCTATACTAATTTTATAAAGTGGTAACTCAGGAACTCCTAGTCCGAATTGAAAAATTCATAGTGTTGGATAGCCCTTTTATTGAAGACGGCTTTATAACATCACGCTACGACCAAAAAGAACGGAGCATTAAGCTGCTTTCAGACTACGCTATAGGTAATACATAGCATAGAGTATATAGCTCATAGCAAAACAATATCGCGCACCATACATCTACACTTCTACACTAATATTATAAAGAGGAAAACTTTGTTTGTTTGATTGTAATGATTGAGCTCAAAAACTACTGGACCGATTTTAAAAATTCTTTCACCATTCGAAAGCTACATTATCCACGAGTAACATAGGCTATATTTTATTTTGGATAAAAATAGGGTTCCGTAAGATATTTGGGTTTTTAACTCCTTCTATTTTTATTTAGCTTGAAAAAGAAACTATATAAGATAGAACCATAAATTGTTGTAATTAATTGTAGATCTTATAAATATCTACAAAAAAGTCCTCGACACACTAGACCTATCTATGTCGAGTGAGGCACAACAACCATTTTGTTATTTAAAAATCTTGATTTTTTTTGGACTACATTTAAACGCGTTTATTTTACTCATGCTATTAATCCTTATCAAAATAAAGTATTTCATCACTAAGGACAGTTTATGTAGATAAAATATGGTCTTTGAATGATTAAAATCGGACGTTTGGTTTTGAAGTTATGGCGAAATTAAAATATTACGATTTCTGCTGCACGGCCCGTTGCGAAGTGGAGTTTAGATCAATGAGTAAGGTTGCGCGGCTCAGGCGCAAGGTCAGCTCCCTACGCAGCGGGCGAGCGCGAAGTCTAATAATTTTCTAGATTTCGTTCTTAAAACTACACCTACGTAAAAGTTCTTCTCAGAGCTAAACAACAGTTCTTCTCAGAGTCAAACAACAGTTTTTACCTAGACAAAAGATATTAAACCACCCAGCTGAGTTATTGGTCCAACATCTGTACAACAATGGCCCATGGCCACAATGGATAATAAACCAAGGGCGTTTTTTTGCTTATCTATACTAATATTATAAAGCAGAAGAGTTTGTGTGTTTGTTTGTTTGGTTGAACGCGCTACTCTCAGGAGCTACTGGTCCGATTTGAAAAATTATTTCAGTGTTAGATAGCCCATTTATAGAGAAAGGTCATAGGCTATTATATCATCAAGCTAAGACAAATAGGAGCAGAGCAATAAAGGAAAATGTGACGCAGACGAAGTTGCGCGGGTCAGCTATTTGTCTATATACTTATAATAAATCTGTAGAGAGGTCAATTCTGTACATGAAATATATATATATACTTATAATAAATCTGTAGAGAGGTCAATTCTGTACATGAAATATATTTCCAAAATAACTATAAAGGTTCGATAAGGGATCGATACTGATGCCAAAAATGCAATCAGTAAAATTTTTGTCTGTCTGTCTGTTTGTCTGTCTGTCTGTCTGTCTGTATAACCGTTATAGAAACAAAAACTACTCGACGGATTTTAACGAAACTTGGTACAATTATTCTTCATACTCCTGAGCTGGTTATAGTATACTTTTCATCACGCTACAATCAATAGGAGCAGAGCAGTGAAGGGAAATGTTGGAAAAACGGGAGAAGTTACTCCGTTTTTAAAGCTTCCGTCGCGTCTGCAACCTTAATGGTTAAAGCTACACAGAAATCATGTATGACGGAAATGTTTTCCTTAAAATTATAAAAAAAATATCCCACGACAGCATTATGTCTATCTTTTATGATTGACTCACAATAACACGTGTAACTCCCGATAGCTTAGCAGTTCGAAGCTTTCTGATTATATATGTTCTCTTACGTTTATAACACTCGCAGTCATCCCATTCTTTTTTATGGAATTAAAAAAGTTAGCATTATTAATATGCCATAAAAAAGAATCATAGAAATCGGTATAGAAACACCAAAGTTATACATGAAATACGCTAATAATAAGCCATCGCGCGTGAATACTGAATCATGCTGGTCGATGAACAAGAAGCCACTAATTACCCGATAGAATTTTTAAATTCTTTTATATGCCCCCGGACTTCCTTCGGAAGAAATTTGTTTAAAAATTGGCATTCCGATTATTCTGCTCCGAAATTTAAGACCACCACAACTTTGCAATGGAACTCGGCTAAAAGTAACCCAGTTGCAAAAAAATATAATCGAGACTTAAATTTTAACAGGTTGCGGTTTGTGGTGCAGGTAAAACCGTCTTTATTCCTAGAATTCCCTTATTACCAAATAATTTTCCATTTCAATTTAAAAGAACGCAATTCCCAGTATCGGTGTCTTATGAAATGACAATTAATAAGGCTCAAGGGCAGACTTTTCGTATTGCTGGAGCAACTGACACCGAGATGGTGTCAGTTGTTTCTCGCATGGTCAGTTGTACGTCGCTCTTTCCCGGGTTAGCAGTTCTAGAATTTTTTATGTTTACGTGCCGGACGGGTCAACTTCCAACATAGTTTACCCGGAAGCTTTGCGCTGAAGTATTTTCGTTCTATAGGTACTTAAGCCTCATGTGAACGTGATCTAAACAATATTACCAATACATTAACTTAATAACACACAAGGAGTTACACGCTGACGGAGTCGCGGGCACAGCTATTAAACAATAATATTGTGCAGTTCCGTATTGCGATATTTTTCAACAGTATTGTAGATTGACATATTATATTTCCCTACTAAAATACAAAAGTTAATCTGCCTTACATCAAAACCACTGAACCGTGAGGAAGGACATAAGCTTATTTTTTTTACGAAAAACGACAGAAACGCGGACGAAGTCGCGGGCAAAAGCTAGTCAATAATATAATAGTACAGTACAGTGTGAACGTATCCATAACAATGTATGGTGCAAGGTTTTGTCCGCGACTTCGTACAAGCATATCCCATTTTTCCCGTTCCCTTGGGAATTTTGGGAAATTAGTACTAGGAACTATAGGGAAGCTACATGCCAAGTTTGAGCTTTCTACGACCAGTAGTTTCGGCCGTGCGTTGTCTGTCAGTCACTACCGGATGACTTTTTTTTTTTTTATTCAATACGGGGAATCTCTTGGCCCAAATCTCACCTGATGGAAAGTGATGATTAGGCCGAAGATGGAAGCGAGCTTCACCCGGAATCCTCTAATATAGAGGAACTGGCTATCATACCTCTAATTGCCGGAACACAACAATGCTGTTAACATTGTTGTTATGGCGACAGACTTAGACACGATGGTGGTAGCTTGCCTACCACTAGACCTTGGAGGCGGTTAGTGTCACCTGTTTAGCACCACCCGGGGACCACGTGCAGGGATTCGCTGAAGGGTATTCTCCTACGGACGCGGGTGACTCGGCCCCCAAAACAAACTTTTATTTATATTAGGACTAGATGATGCTCGCGGCTTCGACCGCTTGACAAATTATGTAATTAACTTCCTCAGGAACCAGTCTATCCATTAGTGAAAACAGTATGAAAATCGGTGCAGTAGTTTTTGAGTTTATCGCGAACAGACAGATACACAAACGTGGCGGAGGACTTTTTTATAACATGTAGTTATTAACACCTTATTTCCTCTTTTCCAGTGTTCAAATCCCAGACTTCGCTGTCAACTGACTCCGGACTGTGCACGGAGCGAGGACTGCGCAGGACTCACATCGAGTTAATTAAGCCTCCAGGGAAACGCATCGGACTTAAACTGGCAGGTATGTGCTGTGGAATGTATGTAGTTTAAATTGTTTTGATCAGTGGTATTTCTAGGGTTTATAATATTTTTAGGGTCTTATAAATACACATTATTTTAACAAGTTAAACTTTCACCACGAACGCCGTTTTCCTCCATGTGTGTGTGTGTATTTAAAAAAGTTCTGTAACTATTTTTGCTGTATAATAAAGTATAGTCTATCTATCTACCTATCTAAACTCTTATACAATTTTCAATTTAATAAAATAAAAAGCTTATTTCAGTGAATTAAATTTTATTGCAAAAAATTAAGTTCCATAAAATAAAATTGCTTTAACTTGCTGCTGCTTACAGGAATCGCAATATAAATCCATAATAAGCTTTACGTCAGTTTCAACATCGTTAGTAGCAAGGCTAAAGAAACCCTGGCAAAGGAGATTTCTCATATAACGTGTATGCTCTTGGAGTCTTTGAGCAGTTACAAGACTCACCTCACAGACTAACGTTGTCGTAACGTTCTATGATGCAACAAAGAAGAAAGTACTAAGGCTTGCATAAAAGGATTAGTTTTCAAAGATAACATGTTAGATACATTTTATTTTACCATTTTTATACGTCTTCATCGTCGTGGTCGTCTTTTGAAAAATATATCACTACATATTTTAAAACAAAGTCCTTCGCCGTGTCTGTTTATCTACCTGCCTATACGAGATAAACTTAAAAAAATACTGCACCGATTTTCATGTTGTTTTTACAAATGGATAGAGTGGATCTCGAGGAAGGTTTTAGTTTATAATTTTATTAGCTAGTAGGTATTTCATAAATTTTCCAATATTTCCTAGAGATGACATGACGTGTGTTTATTCAAATACAATCAAACTAACTGTAACTACCAAATAGCTGGCAGAATTGTCACCTTGTTAGGCAATGCTTATCTTTTGTCCAAGGTAAAAGCCAGCCCGTGGGTCATGGAAATTCTAAACTAATCGTCTTGACCACAGAAATTAAAAAAAAACAGGTCTTGGCAGAGCTTTAAACAAGTTTTGAGCCCTCAGAACCTCACAACCTGAGAGTTTCAACCCCAACGTCGCTTGAAGTTATCCGCAGCGGCAGAGCCAGCACAGCACAAAGAGCTAGGAAGAATAATTCTATAATTAAAAAAAAACTCAATTTTTAATTCAAGCAAGTTGATAGGGATCCATAGAAAGGAACCTCCTCACTATACGACCCACATCGAGAATGCCTTCTATATCAGATATTTTATCCAACCATGCAACGCCAGCTTTGAGAAATGGTCACTATAGCTTTAAACCCTATGGCCATTGGCCTATACGACAGTTGGTGGAATGACGGCAATGTAAACATTCCACAAGTCAACCACCTCGAGCTTAGTTAGGCTTCCCCAGCTTTCACGAGGTTTTCGTCATGAACCCAGTAATTATGATTTGGCTGTGTTAATATTAGATAATCAAGCAATGAATATAACTAAAAACTACTATAGTAATAGTAGTTTTTAATTTCTTGGCTGTGCGTTGCCTGTCAGTTAGTATGTAGGTTCTGGTAGGTTCATTCGGAAATATAGGGGAGCAATTAAAATTGGTATATACTCGTAATGCTCTAGTACACTTATAATTTGAGATACCATTGCGGCTAAAATAAAATTATGATAAAGTTTATCTTTTTTCTTTTTTGGTTACATTTCATAAGTCTGGTCTGAGATGGAGCACGCTTGCCTAGAAGTAACATATTCACTCTTGATTTAAAGACTTCCAGGTTGTAGCTATCAGGAAACAGAGACTCCGGCAGGGAATTTTACTCCTGTACGCACTATGAATGTGTTCCCAAAACGTTTTGTGCATGAGGGGCCACATGTCCACTATGTACAGGTGGCACATCGCCGTTCGTCTTGTGGTCTGATGATGGATCGGGCTTGGTGGAATTAAATAATGCAATTCCGTCGCACATTCCCCAAAATGCAACCGATAGAAAACAGGCTAGCAACTCGGCGTCGATGCTCATGACTTTTGAGCTTCGAATCGACGAGCCTTTTACTTCCGATGTTTATCTTTTAAATTCCCAAAAATAGAAGACCTTACTGTACTAAAATCTGAAACATAAACTCTTACACGAGTAAATATCTAAAACCAATATATTTTGTTATTATAAAATAGACATTGGTATAAAATCGATGTCTTTTTTCCAATAAAACATACAATATCGGTTATCCTTACAAAAATTGAACTTGCTATAATCCCATTTATCATAAATAAAATCATTCCTTTTTTTCTATCATTCGTAAGATTATTAAGAATTTTTCTTCAATCTTTTCATCCAGTGGTATTCGGGGTTTGATGTCAATAATTCCTGGAATGGTAAAATACAGGATAAGTTTATTCGTTTCAGTCCTATTTCATATGAAATTTGATAAAATTAATGTCAAAGAGACCCTCCCCTTAACCCCAAATTTTGCATACAGATTAGAGCATGAGAAGTTAATCTATATATATAAAAGAAAGTCGTGTTAGTTACACTATTTATAACTCAAGAACGGCTGAATCGATTTAGCTGAAAATTGGTGGGGAGGTAGCTTAGAACCAGGAGACGGACATAGGTTTTTATCCCGGAAATCCCACGGGAACGGGAAAATCCTACGGGAACGGGAACTATGCTGGTTAAACGGGAGCGAAGCCGCGGGGGACAGCTAGTGTAAAGATAACAGCAAAAATATGACGATGTCTCTAAATAACATTCTTTTTCAGAAATCATCATCAAAAGCTAAATTATAATAATAATAATAATAATAATATCCTTGGACATTTCACACAACGCCATATAGTCCCAAGCTAAGCAACTTAATGCTTGTGTTATGGAAACAAAATGGCTGATAAACTACTTATATACATTTTTTTTTTTTGTAAATACATACATATTATAGATAGAAAAACACCCAGACTCGGAACAAATACTTGTAGGTCGTACAAATATTTGTTCCGTGCGGGAATCGAACCCGCGACATGCTGTGCAGCAGTCAATCGCTCAACCACTGCGCCAACCGTGTCGTCGAATAGTCATCATAAATTAGTTCCACTATCGGTCAAGAGATGGCAATGATCTTAAACAGCAATATACACCGCCGTCTTAAAATTCTCTGACGAATATAGCATCCGCCGATGAAAAATCACGTTTTGATTCATCATACAAAACGATCATCGGCGGATCCCTCAGTACGCGAATCCAACTCGCTCTTGACCGGTTTTTCTTATGGGAGGAGATAGTACGAGTAGCACTAACAAGTATCTCTTCAAACTTTTTTTTGGAATATTACCTCTTTGGCAAAGAATAAACCCAAGTTCATTCGAAGTACAAAATTGATTGGTGCATGAATTTAAAATTTCCCCGTATGAATATTCTCAAAAGCATAATTTCGAACGTGAATCAAAGGTTTGCAGTGAAATAATTTCTCGCTTTTAATTCGAAAATTAACTCAGCAAGATAAATTGTGTTCCACGAGCATAAATAGGGGAATTCGAGCTGTTTTTCACGCGGTGACGTCATGTATACGCACCGTATTGCCGTAATGTGCTGTGTCACCCGATTAATGATACCCGTATTACATACCGTGAAGCGGTATAAATATTTTTCACACATTGTATGTAAGGTAGGATTTATTTGATATAATAAAATTATGTCAACTGGATATCGACTTCAATCTTAATACCTATTTTAATGATGATGATATAATTATACGAAATGATTAACTATGATAGCAAACTTCTTCTTAATAAAAAATTTGAGAAAATTACTATTGCGGTAGAGCGAAGCAAATCAAATAGAACAGCCCAACACATTTATATGCTCCAAGATGGGCATCGCCGATGTTGGAGACAAAACGGCGAGGCTAAAGTGGAATTGGGTGGACCACATTCGGACTAACTCCTGATGGATTAGCTGGAGAAGACAACTGATAAAATTGGCTGTAAAAATATACAAGAGGTCTTTTACCAGCAGTGGGACAACAAAGGCTAACAAATAAAAAGTTGTACATTCTATTAAGGAGTTCGATGTTTTTTTTATTATCCCCACATTTTCATAGGGAATATTAGGTTCAAGCTGAAAGTTTGTCAGCGAGCCACGAAACGCAGTATTCTAGAGTATTATGTAAGAAACACCTTGCTGCGCACCAGTGTGCCAATTCTACTGATTTTCGCATTCGCATCTCAATCGCAAACTGTCAAAATGTATGAAAATTAAGGCTTTTTTGACAGTTTGAGATTGACATGCGAATGCGAAAGTTGTTTAAAAGTTAGTAGAATTAGCCCACAGAACCGAAACCAAGGAAGTTACCTAAAAAGCTGATATGTTCGAGTGCAATATAAACCAACATCTTTGCCACATCTCAAACGAGAAATTAAACATCTAAAATGCAAAAAGAACTACAGAATTGGTTCTCATTAAATGGAAGACACCCTAGCTTGGTGGAGCGATCTTCGCAGGGTAGCTGGTAATAGCTGGATGAGAGTTGCCGTAAATAAAGTGGTATGGCATGCACTAGAAGAGGCCTATGTCCAGCTATAGATTGATAGATGAAAGGTTATACAGCAGACCGAGGTGAAGATGACAGGAGCCAAGCTTACAAAGGACTGAGTTGAGTGGAAAAAGAAGAAAGAGTCCTTTGCTCTACAGTGGAAAGAAATAAGACAAATAGATAAAATTTACACAGGATCATAAAAAGTGAGCTGGACCTATTGATAACCCCCCAGATTGTACGATTAATCACCAATAGTACAAAAATCTTATCTATCTTCAACTTAGATACAGGTTTATTTGTAAAACAGCAGCAATCTCTCAGGACTATGTTGCTAACATCATAACCAACAACTTTTGTTCTATGACTTTTGAAAATTCAAGCAAATCTATGCAAAGCATAAGAAAGCTCATTCTTTTTCTTATGCTTTGCATAGACTTCGTAACATTTAGAGCGTTCATTTTAAATATTGTTTTATTTTTGTACTAGCTGACCCGTGCAACGTCGTCTGCGAAACATTTTTCATTACTGCTCCGCTCCTATTCGTCTTAGCGTGATGATATATAAACCTATAGCCTTCCTCGATAAATGGGCTATTCTATTAGGGGGTTTTGGTTTCCGCACTTAGTCCTGACGTTGGACCATTGTACGTGAGCCATGGCGGCCGTCACTCCAACCATCCAACCTCCCTCCAGAAACAGATAAGTTTTCTCGGCGTGTTCAGGATATCTGTGAGCAAGTTTGGTGACCCTATAGTTTGCTTCCATATTTCGGCGACGCCCTCACAATCAAGGAGTACGTGCGGTACCGTTTCTTCCCCCTCCATGCATGCTCTGCATAGAGGGCTGTCCGTTATGCCTATCATGTGCAAGTGTTTATTTAATGAGCAGTGACCGGTGATGGTCCCCGTCACCATTCGCAGGCTCCGCCTATCCAGTCGCAGAAGGCGCCTGGTTAGTTTTCGGTCCAGGTTTGGCATGGCTTCCTTGGACTGCCTGCAGCCTGGTGCCAAGGCCCACCACCGTTCCGCTTGTTTGTGGGTGTGTTCACGCAGCCATGTGCGCAGTTGGACGAAGGGGAGTGGTACTATGGGTTCGGGTCCAACAGCCACGGCACCAGATCCCCTCCTGGCCAGTTCATCGGCCGCGTCATTTCCCAGTGATCCGCTGTGTCCCTTTATCCACTGCAGCGTCACGGTGTTGCGGTTGACCACGGTGACGTGTTCGAGTGCATTGTGGCATTCTTGTATGAGTTTCGAGGTAGTGTAGCTTTTCTTTAGGGATTGGAGGACTGAGGCACTGTCGGAAAGTATCCGGATGTGGGTGTCCGTGACTTCCCTGGCCTCTATGGCATGAACTGCCAGGATAATGCCCACGCATTCCGCCTGGTAGACGGTGTTGAGCTTACCTAGCGATCTGGATATTTTAATGTTGAGGTCATTGGAGTAAATTCCAACTCCCGTACCAGTACTTGTCTTTGATCCGTCAGTATAGATTCTTAGCTCGTTGGGACCTGAGTGGTCGTCCAATTCCTCTGATAAATGGGCTATCTAACACTTAAATATTTTTTTAAATCGGACCAGTAGTTCCTGAGATTAGCGCGTTCAACCAAACAAACAGACAAACTCTTCTGTTTTATGATATTATAGTATAGATGAAATCCTGATGAACTAAAATATTATGATGAATTTTCAAAAAACCGACTTCCAAAAAAAAAACACTACAAAGTAAAAAATAACTTTAATTTCGGAAGTCGGAGTTTTTGTTAGTTTTTTCGTATTTTGACACCGACTTCCGAAATTAAAGTTATTTTTTGCAGAACCTGACTTTCTGATCGATCAACGCACAGTCGAAACTACTCGTCGTAGAAAGCTGAGATTTAGCTTGTAGCTTCTTTATACTTCGTAGGGTTGCACTAAGAGAGGATTTCCCGAAATTCCTATGGGAACGGAAAGAAACGGGATATGAGCGAACGAATTCGCGGGCTTAAGCTACTAGTAGATACATTCGATCACGTATAATAGGCTAGTTTCCATCATCCACAAATTGCAAAACTATTTAGTACGTCAGTTTGGACATTTATTTTTTGTTTTTGTAAATCAATGAAATATTCATTGATTTACAAAAACAAAAAATAAATGACAAAGTTAAAACGCATCAAAACTCGGGAGCCCCCAGGCTCGTGATGTCACGACCCGCAAAAAAAAAATGCCTGGGCGTGACGTATTGAGAATTTTAAAAGACGACGCTTTTAAAATTCTTACTTTTCGTTACTTACTTCTAACTTCGTAAATTTTGGTTCCCGTAACAGAAGAAAAAATACGGGTCAAATATTTTTTGAGAATCTAACTGACGGACTAATTAGATTTTTTCAGGACACAAGCCTATTGCTACCTATTAAACAAAAGTTTTGGTAGTCGAAACATTATACAAGGTAGTAAATATACCTAATATCTTAAGCGGATTAAATCAGACGAGTTACTGAATAAGCAAGATACCATTTTTTCTAGGTAAGTCTTAAGCAAACCTAGCCAAGTGTAACTAATAAGTTACAACTTGTTTAATGTTCTGAGAAAAGCGATAAGTGTTCCGTTTACTTCATGTACCAAAGACGTGTATTGTTGAATGGAAGAGCCATTAAAGAGGAGAAGAATAAAGTAAAATATTACCGCCAAAATCAAGCTTAAGACTACGTACGCACTAGCGGTCAGTCGCGGTGGCGGTCAACCGCGCTGTTCCAGTTTATTATGCAACCGCTTATTATTCAATGGCAGCTTAATGTGTACTTACATTCATTTTAAAAGCGGCAAGCCACGCGGTCAGCCGCCCCGCGGCTGCGCTATTGCATAAGAGGGCTAAGTGGCCGAGGAAAAAATCGTGAAAAAATCGCATATAAAGTTTAAAACTTCAAAAGTTCAAAATTCAAAAGTCATTTATTCAAATTAGGCCAGCACTTTTTGAACGTCAAGTTCTACAAAAGACAGTCCCCCAAAACGCCGCCCGTCACCACTTCCTAGTGTTTTTGCTGTGGAGAAGAAGTGACCAACAAACTCCCCAGCAACACATCTGTCTGTTACGTTTTAGGAAATAGAATTTATACAATGAGAAGAATGCAAAGTAATTAATACATGACACAGAACAAAAAAAAATAATAACAGCTAGCACACTATGATACTATAAAACAAAATACACATAAACTCCAAGAATCGTCCACCAACCTGCACTTTGGTTTGATTAAGTGTGTACCTACATTGATTAAGAAATCTGCCCGTAATGACACAACTGATTTCCAGTAGTGGTCATTACGGGCAGATTTCTAAACGTGGGTACTGACCAGTGTTACGGGGCGTTATGAAATATGCTACAAAGCGAGTATTCGCGCAGTCAGTACGTAGAAACGAGCACGAACAGGAGAGCAGCGAGCCACTCGTTGTTCGTTTCGAGTACACCGCCCTCTGTTGATTTTTTGGCGAATCCTTTTTAGGGCTACGCAGTTCAGTCGGTACTCTGCAACCAGTCAAGACATTTTGATTGAGAGTGTCTTGCGAATCAGAAGCACAGGTGAGCAAAGAATTCGAAACAAGCATGTTACAAGATATTAGGACACGGCGTAACGATTCATGTTCGCTGCGAATGGTACATTACGGCCTGTAACATCGGTCGGTACACCTTCAAACTGCATCATGATTGCCCAAGTTTAACTGGACTGAATCTTTCTATGTCAAGTTAAGGTTACGTACCAACACCCTGGAAAAAACAAGCAAGCTTCTATATGGATCATTCCAACATACTAGAGTCAATAATGATAAGATCAAAACCGTGTGCGCAAGCCTCCATGTTGGAACATAGTTTATTACAGGAAGTTCATCAAATTAATTAGTGGCGTTAGCACTAATCACTTGATAAGCTCGGTTTAAACATGAAAGCCAAACAGGTTGTGTGGGGAAAATCTAATACAGTACATGAGAGTGTTCGTAGGTACGTGACAGTAGGTGGTTTTATGTAAAACTCTGATATGAGACACACGGTCGGTGGTACCTGATGGACACTGCAGAATTTGTAATAGTTTTCGTAAGGGTTTGAGATCACGATGACTTTTATTTCATTTTAATTTTTAAAAAGAAGTCAACAAATTTATTTTACACAGACATAACACAACAGAAGCCAGTAAAAATTAAGTTAAAGAAATGTAAAGATTGACATAACATTATCAATACACTAGTATAGAACACACTTCCTATTACGCCGTGTTCTAGTCGAGGCGATCGGCGGCGGCGACCTCTTGCGATCGGCCCTGGATCAATCCATGATCCGGAGCGAGGAGGCATGGGAAGCAGTCACCTAGTTCTACGAATCAGTTATTCTAGTAAAGGAGGAGGCCGAAAGCGTGAGGGCGAGGGAAACCTGACGCGCCGGCCGCCGCAATAGATGAAGACGCTCCGGGCGTCGGGAGTTACCGGGCAATTCCCGGCTACCGTAGGCGCGGGCCTGCGGACGGCAAACATCGGGTGGCTCGCCTTCTGATCAGAACCAGGTCCGCGCGCTAAGTTCCACGCCCGCCTCAAAGAGTTGTCAACAAAAAGGACGGGGCCCGCTAGGGCCATTGTCTGCCGGGGTTGCGGAATTTGTTCGAAAGAGTCACCGCGGCCCTGGAACGAAAACGGCATTAGGAGGAACACGGATGGGTTTGAGTCAGTAGGAGTCTGACAATCCCTTCTGCTTTACCCAGAGCGATAGAAGTCATTTGATCCTATGAGCAAAGGGAAGTCAGCCAAAATCCACGACGCGGGCCCTCTATTATTTGATGAAAGACACTGTCTTTAAATTTTTCACTCGCCTACAGCGAAAGATTTTCTCATTCTTTTCCTTTCAACTTTAATATCCTGAAAAAATTTCTCATTCTTTTTTTTTCCTTTCAACTTTAATATCCTGCTCAAGCTTTGACTAAACATACTAAAAATAGAAAACCATAAACGCAGATATACCCACCAGCTCCCAAAAACCACATCCTAAACTCGTATCCCTTAAATGAAATACTATCATAAAGACAATGGACTCCCCAGGAGTAAATACCCATAGCCCATAATGCCATGGTTAGCCTCCCATAGGCGCCGTGTGTTGTGGCACATAAATTGTACGGACCCCATAAATCTCATGACCGCTGAATTCTTTCGGCTACATGCTGGAATTAAAAGCATATTCCCGCGGTTTATCTCTTCAAGCGAATGGTTATTTTGTGAAAGATTGCCTTTTGGCGCATATATATGTGGACGTGTGAAACTTTTATAGAGTTTCGGAGCGTGTTTGAGAGATGTTATTTATGGTATTGGCTTTATTCAGGAATGGGGTTAAGAAACGGGACTGATCATCTGCCTGGCGTTTGCCCAACTATACTGGGGTCGGCTTCTAGTCAAACCGGATTCAGTTGAATACCAGCGTTTTACGTAGAGCGGCTGCCTACCAGACCTCCACAACCCACTAACTGGGTAACACGGTACGGTTAAGAAAAGAGACTATCTAACATAAAAGGCAGATTAAATGATTATTTTTTTTTAATCAATCAATAAATTCGTTTATTTGTGATACATGGGTTACTTAAAGGTGTTCATTACATAATTGTATAGTTAATAGAGTTCATTCTATGATCAGCCACTTAGGCATACAAATTATAAATTAAAACTATGAGTTATTATAGCATTATTCAATTCAATTGATAATTAATTTAAATTCTATTATTATATACTACAGTAGTACATGTATGACAGACAAAAGACAATCAAACAAATAAATTATCGTCAAGCGGACATGAAACATTTAAAAACTTCAAGTTGATAAAAATTCAGCAACAGAATACCTAGAACTTTCATTGAGTAATTGTTTGTGCCAACCGCGTACCAGAACACGCAGCGTTGGCCTCCCACAAGGTGGACTTATGACCTGGTGAGGGTTGCGGATAACCGAAGGATGTGAGACGTACAAGACTGGTTGCTGTGGAGATATTTGAGGAAGGCCTATGTGGAGCAGTGATCGTCTTTCGGCTGATATGATGATGAATATTAGTGTCTATACAAAGTTGCAAAAAGGTGAATGGATTCATAATTTGATGGATGACCGTTTTGCGGTACTTTTTTACACCTTAGTGCCAATAGTATAATTTTTAACTAGCTGATGCTCGCGGCTTCGACCGCTTGACAAATTATATACTAAAACCTTCCTCGAGAACCATTCTATCGAATGGTGAAATCAGTGCAGTAGCTTTTGAGTTTATCGCGAACAGACAAACATACAGACAGAAACGGCGGAGGACTTTGTTTTATAATATGTTGTGAAGCAACGTGTACATTCGCATCTCAGACGAAATCTGGCAAAAATTTATGGAAATTGAGGTTTTCTTGGCATATTGCTTTTGAGATGCGAATGCGAACGATGCTTAGTAATTTTTGGAATCGATCTCCGTGTATTTGTTCTTCGCCTTGTCTTCATGGTCTACCTTTTTTCGATAACACTCTCTTCATATTGTTACTAAAAGAGCCAGGCCCAGCCAGTCATGTAGGTATTGAAATCAAAACCTTGATATTTTTACCACAAAACTTTCCTAATATAAGATTATGCAATTTTATCATAAGGAAATAACAAAACAACATTATCAACAAATATTCAAAAACAAGCTGAATTTATCTTCCTGTTATTTTACATACCTCAATAGACCGATTTCCGGTTATGCAATTTGAACCCTCAATTTACATATTCACCCAGAAAAAGCGGCCCCATAATAAAAAATACAAAAACGAATTTAATAAACGTTCAAAAAATTATTACTCACAGCAAGTTCGCTGGAATTTACACGAGCAAGCTTCTTTCGCCAATCGGGGTTAATCCTGAACAAATTTACATATTTATTAGGTTCTCCGGGGACAGATGGGATGTCTAATCGATAGGGACCAACTTTCGGGCCTTTGATTGTGATTGGGCTTCGGGGTGTCGTAGCAAATGTATTTAAAATGTTAATTCCGTACTGTGACGTTCGGTAAATTAATATTTGTCGTGTTATCTGGTGATCTACTGGGTGATAGTGTTAATTTTATGCAGGGTTTCCAGATGTTGGATGTCTAATTGGATTGAGTTCGAACATTGTTTGTTTTTTTTTTTTTGTTTTATAGTCTCATTTCCTTACTTTGTCTTCAATAGATTTTCTGGGTAATCTCTCTCCTGGGTTAGCTCGCTCCATCGTAGACTTTGTTTCTATCATTTCTGACCAAGATTAGAGTCAAAAGGAAACCCATCACAAAACCAAAACAAAAAAAAACACTACAAACTAAAAAATAACTTTAATTTCGGAAGTCGGTGTTTTTGTTACTTTCTTCGTATTTTGACACCGACTTCCGAAATTAAAGTTATTTTTTAGTTTGTAGTGTTTTTTTTTTTGGAAGTCGGTTGTATTTTTTTGTAAAAAGTTTTTTATTTTTCACTTTTTAGTGGTGCCCCACACCTAACAACACCACTGCAAAATCTCAGAAAAGCAAAATACGCAATTTCGATTATCAAAGAATCATATAAAAAGTCAAATTCCAGGTATTTCGATTTAAAACCCAAAGTTCGTAACCGATTTTGATATGATTTAAATAGGACCAATCTGCAAGTATATCCTTTCAGATAAAACAAGAATTTTTCAAATCGGTTCATAATTGTCGGAGTTATGAGGTAACAAACATAAAAAAAAAAACATACAACCGAATTGATAACCTCCTCCTTTTTGGGAAGTCGGTTAAAAACAATAATATTTAGAAAAAGCTAAAACTTGTACCTACCCAAATCATCCAAATGAAACCCTTAATTATATTTCTAGTTTCATTACCTTTTTCTAGTTCCAAGCATTAGTACGTAATGATAGAAAATTGCCTCTATTTTCTTCTAGCAAATCGTATTGTGTTAACATGTGCCCAGGGAAAGAAAAACTAGGCTTATCAAATAAAAACCTTTTGATTTATCGTGCTGAAATCTACGTTTGATAACAGGCAATTTATCGACCTTACTCGTTTAGTATAGACATGTCATTTCGTATTGTAACAGTTCTTGTGAAGCTTGTTCTTTGTGGCATATTGAATTGATTGAAGACTAGATTATGGACTAGATAGAGTAAGAATATTAGGTGGGTCCATTTATTTTGGGAACATTATTTATCTTTGTAAATCTATACTAATATTATAAAACAGAAGAGTTTGTTTGTTTGGTTGGTTGAACGCGCTAATCTAAGGAACTACTAGTCCGATTTGAAAAATTATTTCAGTGTTAGATAGCCCATATATCGAAAAAGGCTATAGGCTATATATCATCACGCTAAGACAAATAGGAGCGGGGCATTAATGGAAAATGTGACGCAGACGAAGTTGCGCGGGTCAGTTAGTAGAATCCGCATTGTGCTGAGGATTCACTCTACTCTGCATCTAGATCTTGCTAAGCTGAAAAGACGCAAAGGCACTCCAGTGTGCGATATAGTCCAGTGCCGATCCAAGTTTGCCAGCCGTCAATATACGGCAACTAGCTCTCGACTTTATAATAAAATTCATAAAATAATGCCCATTTACCCCTTGACGAAACATGAAGTTAAAATCAAACTTACAGAGTGGTTGCAGAAGTTAACGTATGAGGAAACTGAGAATCTTATTACCATTGTGTCTTAATATAACTTATATTGTTTTTAAATTAAGGCATGGCTAGTTTAATTTATAATTGTGTACCAATAAGTACTTACACGTCTATTTATACTCGTTGTATGACTTTACAACTGGAGGAACTTTGGCTCCTAAAACACAAGCTTACGATTTTTTCCCGTTTTCCTGGGAATTTCGGAAAATCCCGCTCCCTTAGAGTGTAGGGTAGCTACATGCCAAAATTTAGCCTTCTACGACCAGTATTTTTGGCTGTGCGTTGTCTGTTAGTCACTCAGTAATGGATTTTTTTTATATAGGCCAGGTTATATTCATGTCAGTCAAAATGTTAGAGACTCACGTGGTGCGGAGATTTTAAGCAATTCCATTGGTAACGAATAATAGGTACATCTGCTTCCCTAAAACACCGACCGTGCCAAAAAAAATACACATTAACTTTACAGAATATTTCTAAGTGTATAATAGTGTACAATGGCGTGCATTTTCATAACACGCTCAGAAGCGCGAGTTAATTTCGTCCGCTTGAGGATTTACGGCGTAATTACCACGTCAAACGGTGCCGTCGCTAAATCTGTACACTGCACTAACACTGCACTGTACTTTACGCACCAAAGACAATGGACGAAAGTCTGGTCAGAATATAGACGTAGATAATGGATTGAGTACTTGGGTTTACTGACACAAAGTTGCGAAAGAGACAAAGATACTGTGCAGTCAAAATCTCTTGTCTATAGATCGATGATTTATCATGTTTTTTTTTTCAAGTTGTTGTCATTGTCAGCCAGTGTCTGTGATTATGCCACTGACAATATTATATATTTTGTCTGTGGTGTGATCATGAAGATGGCATGGTGGAGCGGCTTAGAGTAATCAATTTCCAACCTTCTATTTCGTTAACGTACTCGTATATAATTAATTAGTCTTTTTTGGCAGAATTAACCGTTTGTAATCTTCCTTCTTTAAAAAAATGCCTGTGATGTGGCTGAACCACAAATACAAGAAAATAAAATAGTTCGAACAATCGCTTTCTCTCTCACACTGTTTTGTCTGAATTCACTACATACCTGCATGGGGCACACTCAGTCCATTCCTGTTTATAGGTTAGAACAAAAGGAGTATGCTTTATAGTGAGATGGAAATGTATGTTCCAGAGGGTGCGGAAACTGCGTAACTAACTAACCGCGAATAATATTTAGAGAGCAGTTTTGCTGGCCTATGTTTAAGTTAGAAAGGTATCGATAATAACATAGAGCTGAAGAGTTTGTTTGTTTGCTTGAACGCGCGATCTCAGGAACTACTGTTCCGATTTGAAAAAATATTTTATTGTTAGATAGCCCATGTATCGAGAAAGGCTATAGGTTATATATCATCACGCTAAGACAAATAGGAGCGGAGCATTAATGAAAAATGTGATGCAGACGAAGTTGCGCGAGTCAGCTAGTTTGAAAATTCTACTTTTAGGCTTTTATTTTCTTAGGCTTTTATTTTCTTAGGCTTTTATTTTCTTAGGCTTTTATTTTCTTAGGCTTTTATTTTCTTAGGCTTTTATTTAACTTCATAGACTTGGGAAAAAAAGCTCGTGGCTAAATAATAAAAGCCGCACAGGTCGATCTTCAAGGTTAAGCAACGCTTGCCGAGGTTGGCCTGTGGATGGGTGACCATCTCAACATATCGAGTTTCCTCCGTGCCTCGGTAAGCACGTTAAGCTGTTGGTCCCGGCTGTTATTTGGAAATCTTTGGCAGTCGTTACGGATAGTCAGAAGCCAGAAAATCAGACACCAGCCTTGCCAAGGAGTACCGTGTTACCCAGTTAATGGGTTGTGAAGGTCTAGTAGGCAGCCGCTCCACGTAAAATACTGGTATTCAGCTGAATCCGGTTTGACTGGAAGCCGACCCCAATATAGTTGGGAAAAGGCTAGGCAGATGATGAGACTTGGGAAAAATTATAAGTTCACAACATCAAGCCAGTAGCCAACCTTTGTATAAAATAGGATTAGGATACGAATAAAAAGTTAATCTCAAATAATTAATCTTAAAGTAAAGGCTATGATTAAGTTAATTAATTATAATAACATGTTTTAAAATTGTTAACTAATAAATAGGACATGCTTTAAAATTGTTAACGAATGTATTTAAAAAAAAGTGTTAATTTTATACTTTTTGCTGTGCCCCACAGGATCCTTAATTAATCCTTAATTGGTTCCTAGCTTTAAGCCCATTTATAGAATCTTCACACATTACATTATGGAATGCAAATAAGGATGAATTTGAATAATAAGAAAGGATTGGGCTGACAAACAATTAGTCCATCCAGTTTGTATCCAAAAATATTGTGCCATTATCAAATCAATTTAAAATTCAATTAATACTACTGATAAATAACTACACTGTGGCAAGGTGTGCCGCCCGCAGTGATATGTCTGGCAAGCAAAAGTGTTCACTCAAATTAGAAACCAGTTTACAATATCGCTCGACTTCCTTAGCTACTGATTTGGTTTCCGTTCGACATTATTTATTAGAATAAGACTTTAATAAGTGATTTCTTGTCCAAATGAGAGGCTCACATTTAAACATTTGTCTGTCAATGTTTTGGCATTCGTAATAATACCTCATTAGTTTCAAAAACTGATTATAGAATTAGAATAATATAGAATGATTTGATAATTTTTAAACAATAAAAAAAAATTGATTTATGGCATCAAAAATATAAAAAATTCATAGTTTAAAGTATTCAATTTGTTTTATTTTCTTTTCTTTTTTATTTTAATTTTTTTTTTTTTAAATAACACTGTTTAAACCATAAAATACAAATGTTGAAAAATCAACAAGACCAAGGCCAAGACTCTTAAATTGTACCTTGGCCAAAACTCTAGTAAGAAATCAAAGCCACCTGAATTTATGCTATCTAGGTACATCCTGTTCACATTTAGTCTTGTCAAAATGGAGATTTTTTATACCAATGTTCCTTTTTTAAAGATTTAATTATTGATTATTATCATCAATAAAAACAAAACCAATTACTTTTATATTTGAATTAATGTAGGTACTCATTTTGCCATTTTTTGCCATTGTATACATATGACTTAGCGACGTCGCAATGCTTTTTCTTCCATTCTCGCCCTCACTTAATTGCTTACAAAAAGATGAAACCAGGAATTTACTTCAAAACGTTTAATTACAAAAAACAGGTAATTCCTGCCCCGTCTCTACAGGAAACAAGTCGTTAAACTTCTTATAAACCAGAAAAACCCATAATTAACCACAAACGTAGCGAGGTTTGTGTTCATACTGGGCGATGAAAAGTTGTTTTACTCTGATAAGTATAAACTTCTTTAAGCTAAAGTCTGCTACATGAAGGATTGCTATATGAGAGCAGGAGCTACTGTGGTTTGTACATAACTTTAGCTTCGTAGCTGTAATTGAGTTATTTTTATTTTAGGATCTTTCAGATTACAATTTTGTTTCTATGTTGTTTGTATTACAGCAAAGGAGTGGAACTCTCTGCCTGCGTCTGTGTTTTGGAACGCTTACAACCCTAATCTATTCAAAGTTAGAGTTAACAAGCTCCTTCTCATCGCCTTTGACCACTATCTTACCTAGTGAAGTTGGAGCACGTGTTTCTAAACGTAACATATTCACGCTTGCCTTAAGCACCTCTAGGTACAACCTAGAGGATCTATCAGAAGGCTATCAGGAAACAGAAACTCGGGCAGAGAATTCCATTCATTAGTTGTACGTATATGTAATGATGAACGTATTCCCAAAGCGTTTCGTGCTCGTTGGGTTATCCATCATGAGGTAGATAATACGTTTCAAGTAAACTTAATTCTGCAACACGTTCTTGCTTGCTCTTTTCTCATATTTTGTTGGAGTCCCATCAACTCAGACTGTCGCAGTCCACTGTTGGACATAAATTTCTCCCAAACTGCTAAACTACGATGTCTATATGGGAGTCTCTATCATGCGGACCGTTCACAATGCTGTTCCATTTTTATCGTTTCTATCACCTTCATATTATCCACTACGCGATAACTTCATTTTGAGTTATACTACATAATTAATTTACGTGTGTTCAAGAGAAAATCATTAAAAATTTAAAATAACATAATTGACATATGTAGTGATGAATATTTAAATAATTTTATGTGTACGTATCAAGTAAATAAGTAGTCAATCAAATACAAAATCGTAACGAGCTGGCAAACCTCATTATAAATTTCCATCTCATGTAATGTGGCAAAGCTAAATTAATAAATGAAAACTATCAACAAAAACGTTTAAAATAAACACTCACGGCTTAATAAATAGCGAAACATCTAACCGCACTAACAGAAACGTTAATAAACCAAGTTCATTCCTCCCTTGACAGGCAAAGTCAGGGCAAACATTTAGTTACGTGGATAAAATTATAAACGTACGACAAGTACTAGGGGGCGAAGACAGATTTAAAGCGTCAATTAGTACCCCACAGCTACTAAGAGGGACTAAATTTGTTCGTGTGGGGAATTAAAAATAGTTTCTTGTGTTTGGAGAAGTAGTTCAGGGGAATTTGCTAGAAGCGACTGGCTAGATGAACTGGCTTGGTACAATAAAAAGCTAGAATATAAGAAATAGGCTCCGGCCAAAGTGACGCTCTATCACAGTAGCTTCCAACCTTTATTTGAACTGGGACAACTTCGATTTCTTTGCGGTTAAAAGGGACCAGAAAACTACCTAAACAATCCAAATTAAAAAAATATGTCAATATACACATATTAAATACTTGTACAACAACTGGAACGAGTCGTAAGCATACGCTCCGTTGGTTGGTTTGACGAAGACAGCTCTGACGCTTCACGTTGTTGGTTTGTCAGTCAATGCTCAGCGACACCAATTATGTATCTAGCAAATTCTTGAAGTTGTTACCCATTCATCAAAAATCCATTGAATTTAAACGTTTACCTAGCTACAAGAAACATCGTAAGGTCAGAACGAAAAAAAAAAACACAAAATTCAGGCCACATCCATCTACTCTAGTTCGCTGTAACATTTAACACCGCGCAGCTGTCGAGACATTTCCACTAGTTTTAAAATTTTCTGTTTTACCGACAGAAAAATACGAGCAAACACTACTGTCGTTAAGTTGAGTATCCTGTTCTCGTTTACGACTCAAGTATTTTGCTATGTTTAGTAAATGCTCAATGTGTTATTTTGCGCGCTGCGGGACTCAATTACTTGAAGCGTGATATTGAGTTCAGTTTCAGAGATTTGGTCGGGTTTTCTTTTTTCTAGTGCTTGTTTTTAGAGTTCCGTAAACAAAAGGTAAAAACGGGACCCTATTACTAAGAGATTACTGTCTGTTACCAGGCTGTATCCCAAGAACCGCGATAGCTAGACAGTTGAAATTTTCACAGATGATGTATTTCTGTTGCCGCTATCACAAAAAATACTAAAAAACAGAATGAAATAAATGTTTAAGAGGGCTCCCAAAAAACAAACTTGTTTTTTTGCCGTTTTTATAGATAATGGTACGGAACCCTTCGTGCGCGACTCCGATTCGCACTTGGCCGCTGGTTTCATGTTATGATGTAAAAAGATATAAGATCCAAGAACTCTACAAACCACACAGCTTGGCTCATCGCCACAAAGTTGCCTGCTTGTCGGTCTTCTACAGATTCTACTTCTGAGAGTGTGCCCAAGAACTCCACGACTTCATCCCACCGGCCCCCTTTCGGACATCCAGACTCAAAAATAGCCCTGCTGTTTCACTAAAACAAATCTGCGTAGCCTTTTTCCACCTAACTTTGGGTCGGTTTCCAGTTGCAGTATCGTCAGAAGTTGAGGTGAACTACCTATTTCACCTTCACAAACCAAACCAACATGATATCCCAAGGGATATCGTCTGCCCCCTAAGAGATACAAGAGTTGCAAAAATGTGAATTATAAAAGTAAGTTTTTACTTAGTGCCGATTCTACTAGTATAAAACCAACGACACTCATTCGTATGTCAGTCACAATATGTCAAAAATGTATGGAATTTGAGGCTTTTTTGACAGTTTGCAACTGAGCTGTGAATGCGAGCGTTGCTTTAAATTTAGGAAAGAAAAAATATACTAGGTTGTAAACTCCAATTTCCTGTACTTGAAATTTTACGAGCAGAATAACAAGGAGGCTACTTTGTTAGAATTTATGCGCTGTTGTGGTGTTCAAACCCAGTTCGCTAATTAGGTACTTGCTATGAAATAATATTAATGGTTTCGACGCCCCTAGCTTAAGTACGAGTACCTTACTGCTTTTGGTTTTAAGGCTAAGAATAGAAGGTACTCAATTCCTCTTGTTACTGCTCATAACTAAGGAACGAAGGTAATGTTAATACCTATGAGGTGGTTCACTGAACAGTGTCGTATTTAAGTGTCCTAAAGTGTAAATAAGGGTTTATTTACGTCGAGTTTTATGCCATAGAGTGACAAACAAACTTGTAAGTGGTTATCACCGCCTATGGACAACTGTAATTTATTATAAAACATAATTTTTATTACATATAGTTTATTTATTTAGCGTAGGTATACAATATGTATTTTATTAGTATTAAATATATTGTTTTTAAATTGTGTTGTCTCGATATGAATGAATTTTTTTTTTGTTTATTGTTTGTTTGTTGTACACCTACCACGGTGTAGTCTTTTTAACTCAAAGTTTGACTGGTAGAAAATGCCTTGTTGCATTAAGTCCGCCCATGTACCACTAATGTGCATAAAGTCTAAATAAATAAACTGCAATACAGTACGAATATTCTAACTTTACCCATGCGAAGTTGGCTGTTAGTGACGACCGCGCAGGTCCCATCGCGTAGAAAAGTGTTACGTTCGTAGATTATGTTTTTTTTTTGTGTACGTGTTATATTTGAATATTGAAAAAAATGCATGCATTAACAATAACACGATCACAAAGTAACACAACAAATACATACACTACAAGAAAACACAAAATACAAGTGAAACAGTAAGAAAAAACCAGAATAATTATTTAAAACAATAACAACGTTTAACACTTTTCGCACCAACAGTCGTATTGCATTGAGGAAGCGAGGCACAAGTATGCATCAAACGTATACGAGTGACTGAGACGGCATACGCGACGTACCCGCGCATGCGCTTTTCTATGTTTCTTGTCAAATTGACATCCTGCGCAATCGATTGCGACGTACTTCGCATGGGTAAACTTAGATTATTCGTACTGTACTTAATGCCACTGATAGTCTCCAAATAATTTTCAGGGTTCCGTACCCGAAAGGTTACCAACCAAATCTTATTGAACCTCCACTGTCCGTCCATCAGACAGATGTTGTAGATACAGATACTATTTAATAAAAAAAAAGAAAATTCGGTGGCATATCTTTCCATTTTAGCGTATCGTAACGAATTTACTCATCCCCATCGTCATCATAATACTTAGCCATTTCCCAACTCTGTTAAGGCCGGCCTCCAGTCATCAATTTACTCATCCCCATAGTAAAATTATTTGCTGGGCTGGCTGGCTGGATATTCAGCACGGTAAAACTATGTAATTTATGTCTTCACGTTTGTAAAATGTTTTTCATGACCCCAGGGCATAAAGTCTTACAATTAACTAAATTGCAACTTATCTGATAAGAACATAAATTGGTTTTCCAGATTTGTCATGACAAACTAGTTCTTAGGTTTAAACACCGTTGGGATTTGGGCAGTAAAGATGAGTTTAAGAATACGACCTTACTGTGGGTCGTAAAGTATTGTGTTCCAAGCTTTTATGGCTAGACTATTACTAGAAGAAATTGTTCTGAGAACGTCTTTGTGCATTGCATAGTAACAGATGCGATTGTTTTGGTCACTTTGTCAGGAGAAGAGGACATTTTGCATCACTCGTCCTGTTATAAATAAAATGAACTTCAGATACCTACACAAAATAAATTCGCGTGTGCCTGCAGATTAGCACAAGAAAAGAGAAGCATACTGCCCAGCAGTGGCCAAAGTAAGGCTGTAGATGACGATGATGAAATATCTGTTTGATTACTTCTACACACTCCCAAAATCAGTATATCAAGCATCATTATCTGCCTAGCCTTTTCCCAACTACATTGGGTGTGGCTTCCAGTCGAACCGAATTCAACTGAATACCAGTATTTTACGTAGAGCGGTGGCCTACCAGACCTCCACAACCCATTAACTGGGTAACATGGTATTTCTTGACAAGACTGGAGTCAGATTTACTAGCTGACAATCCGTATCGACTGCTAAAGATCTACAAATGACAGTCGGGACCAATGGTTTAACGTGCTTTCCGAGGCACGGAGGAAACTCGATATGTTAAGGCGGTACCCTGAGCAAATAACCTTGAGCATTTTTTCCCTCAATAACAGCGCAAGAGATACAGTAGCGAATACGCTCAGAATGTTGAATAAAATCGTTATAAAATCTAATTTTGGTCGTTTGAAAAAAATACTTCTACCAAAATGTTCATAATTAAATTTCCTATCCATTAGTGTAAGTGCAAAATCAAAATAATCGTTAGTTTTCGAGAAGATGCATGTTTTCAGTAATTTTTTCTCATTTCTGTGGTTTCGTTGTGAGGAGATTACTTAAACATTATACTTAATAATAAAAAATAAAATCTACCATTTTGAAGCCAAGATTATGTAGAAATTCAATGTATTTTATATTAGTTGATATTTCTTTTGGATAAAGAGTAGATAGCTCCAAAAAACTGCACAAAAAACGGCTAGCGCTGCGTTTTGCTCGGGGACGCGCCTTAAGATGGTCACCCGTCCACAGACCAACCTTGGCAAGCGTTGCTTAACCTTAAAGAACGACCCGTGCGTCTGCTGTTATTTAGTCACGAGCATTGTGTCATTATTATTGACTATTGATAACAACACAGCAGCAGAACTTTAAGAAGGAGGTGACCAGACGAATTCGCTTGGGCTGGGTGGCATTCGGGAGACTAAAATCTTTGAATCGTCGATCCCACAATCCCTTAAGACTAAGGTCTAAAACCAGTTCGTCCTACCCATTATGACTTCCGGAGCCGAAACGTGGACAATCACCATAGGCCTGGTCCACAAATTCAAGGTTGCTCAGCATGTAATGGATAGAGCAATGCTCGGGTAGATAGCTTCACAACGAAGTCATTCACCAGAGAACTAAAGTCACCAAAATTGCGCGTATAATCAGCATTCTGAAGTGAAAGTGGGCCGGCCATGTCTGTAGACGGACAGACGGACGATGGAGCAGACATGTGTTGGAGTGAAGACCGCGTGTTGGCAAACGTAGTGTGGGACACCCTGCGGCACGATGACCGATGATTTAAAGAAAGTGGCTTGAATGCGGACTGCTCAGGACCGGGATGGTTGGCGCTCTTTGGGGGAGGCTTACGTTCAGCAGTGGACGGCAATTAGCTGATACAATGATGATTGATAACAGCCGAGTACAGGTTGGATGCAATTCAAGTTTTTATCAGGCACGTGAGATCAGAAGTTCCTTTCTCTAAAAGCTGTAAACAAAAGCATTTCATAGTAAGAGAGTGAAACCGCGGGTCGGCCCAAAGCACCTAGTCTAGCGCAGTGCAAGTCACATACACACCCAGTGCCCTGGACGCAAGTGTTCAAGGGAAACTTTGTATCAGGGGACTTTTAGTCAGTAAGATTCTGACAGACCCCCGCGCCGACCCAAAATAAGAGATGTAAGTACATGAGAATTTTCCCAACAACAAAACATTCTCACTGCACAGTACCTACTGTTATTGTGTTAAAATCTCTGCTGCCAATTTCTCTTGCTGAACTATCAAAACAAAACCATTTGATACTGCTAACATCCTAAAAGCATTTCAACGGAATCGCACTGCAAAACGGTATAAGCCATCATAACACAAGCAAGTTATTTGCATCCTCGAATCAAATTTGATGTTATTGCCCATTTCTCATACTTCCCTAGGGAAAAAGGGAGAAAAAGCCAACCACCTGGTCGTAAAACGGAGTAGCACGCCAGTTTACGAGCAATTTATTTAGTGATGTTTAGCAAAATGCTCTCTTTGTAAGCAATTGTACTCGGTGTACACTGTTCTGTTTATAGTTGGTTTGGATGTGAGGTTTCATGGAATCGGATTAGCGTTCAAAGATTTCTGATGTATATATATAAAGAAAAGAATAGTAGATTATGAAACGAGGGGATAAAGCGGTGTCTTATTACACGGGCGGCATATTGAATTCCGAACACAGGATTCGAGAGTTAAATACTTAGTTAGGAGTTAATACAAGAATCCTGAATGCGGTGAGGTATTCAAGCTAGCCCAAGTCAAAGACACCTTTATCCTTAAGGAGCTCTACTTTTCACACCTACTGCGAGAAAATTAAATGTGCTCTAGCCGTGAGAACAGGTGGTGCGCGTCGGCTTCTGCCAAAGGAATAGGTCGCGCTCGCGCGTCCGAAGCTATGGCTCCAGCCCACCGCAGCTAATCATATTGCACTAAATTTCATTATAACCCGCCGACCAAAAATGTGTGAAAATACATTGTTAGAATGACGTACTTTAGGTTAGGTTTGCATGGCAAATAATTTGACGTTATCGTGCAGGTGGAGTGAAAATACATTTATTTAGCACACACTGAAAGGCACACGAAGTGTTTACCGCACAATAAGACAAAAGTAAAAAACAAGAACAATCCAAACTGAGTCCGAACTTAAACTAAATTATACCTGGATATCCCAGTTATTCAAGTAAATATAACTAGGCTATAAAAGATGCTGTATTTAAGATACATCTGATTGTCCATTGAAACTATAATAATTTCGAATGCAATGCATTTGGAAAGTAGGTACTGTTTTCTGTTACAAACTTCAACGCCATACTTTCCAAATAGTAGATGATTTGGGAAAATGATGCGTGATTTCCATCTTTGACCACAACATCGCTTACCATCAGGCGAGATAGTGGTCAAACGCAGCCCATCAATAGTAAAAAATTGAATCAGAACGATAAGTACATATCTACAATGCATAAAATAATCAGTGCTTAAAAACTAACCTTTACTTACATAATAGTGAATCACGTCACTTAATAATATTCAGCCCAGCAGAGGAAGAAAACCAAAATGTTTCGTAAGTCTTACTTACTCCCATAATTATTTCCTCACTCCTAGACATAAACACTGCATCCATTCGAGTGAGCGCCAAAGACAATACAAACTTCGAAGCAACGTTACATAGGACACAGTGTTTTAATCCGATTGGTCGAAATCCTTTACAAAACCCGTCTGAACAGCAAGTCTACACCAACACTCACATGAAAGATAATGTCACATTCTCAAAATGAACAGTCACTGAAGTTATGGGTTCTTCACCTTCTGGTTTAGTTGTTTTCTTCACGATAGACCAAAAAGAAAATGTTTTACTGCTTCACCGACGCTGTAGTGTCATTATGTTAGTTAATAATTCAAATAAGTAGTAATTAAAATAACGTGACAATTTTATCAAAAATAATTTAATTAATATTTTATAAAACATTTCAGCCAATATTTTTTTTATTGGGATAAACCCGCCACACATTTCCAACCACTGCAACTCCTAAAAGCGTACAGTGGCGATCACCAGAAATCGCCGAGTCAATATAGCTCAACGAGTCCCGGAGAAACTGCAATGAAACAATATTGCTACTGACAATTGCTTTCAAGTGATTCATTATAGTTTTTCAAAGAAGTATTCTGCTCTGTACCGTAGCTTGAAAAGCTATCTAACTCTTGAAATAATTTGAAAAATGACAAAGGTATAAATGCCTCGGCTGTACATTCAAGCACATATGTGTTTTGGTCCGAAGGAGTTCCTCTTACGACCAAAACAAACACACACACACAAACAAAAACAAAAATAATCTGACACAAGACAGGCTGAAACACTTTGGTACTCAACCGACGCTGGCAAGTTTAGTAGGTCACAGCAACTTGGGCGCTACAGATAACGTAGATTAATGAGCGCAGGATATGAAGTCTCGCGTTGAAAACTACATTTTCGTTGAGATAGTTTGTGGAGGTGTTTCTTGAGTACTTTACTACTTTGCTTAAATATCATTAAAGTATGTCCGTTTTGATAACACTTCCTTTTCTTGGTTCTTTTTCTTAATCATATTTTTGTAACAATCTCAGTTCTCTTTAAAGCATTAAGAGTCTTGAGACATTTTTTGACTTAAATTAAAAATAATTTGTCATTAGCATCAAACTCGTCCAAAGCAAACGTAAAACTAGAGTCGAAAAAAAAATATATAAATATGAAAACAGAAAGAGAAGCTCGTGGCTAAATAATAACAGATGCACTGGGTCGATCTTTAAACTTAAGCAATGTATGCCAAGGTTGGTCTGTGGATGGGTTACCATCTTAACATACCGAGTTTCCTCCGTGCCTCGAAAAGCACGTTAAGCCTTGGCCCCGGCTGTCATTTGTAGATCTTTGGCAGTCGTTACGGATTGTCAGAAGCCAGTAAAATCTGACTCCAGTCTTGCCAATAAGTACCGTGCTACCCAGTTAACGGGTTGTGGAGGTCTGGTAGGCAGCCGCTCCATGTAAAACATTCAGCTGAATCCGGTCTGACTGGGAACCGACCCTAATATACTTTAGAAAAAGTTAGGCAGATGATGACACACGAAAACAGAACCTCCTCCTTTTGGAAATCGGTAAAAACTAGCAACAATGTCTACAGTTACTGGGTATCATAGAACCTCTCAGAGAGCTACAAAACGTCACTGACAGCGTGCTTTTAGATGGAATGTTCTTGAGCTAATATGCAACGATTTTGACTGCGGTAACTACGAGCCATATTGATCTGTTTTTATGTAATCAAAAATTTACAAAGGAAGTTTCAAGAAATTTTCGTAGCTTTATGGCATTTAATTTCCAAAGTATTTCTTGTTAATTGGATATTTTTTGTTAATTATTATTCAACAGATTTAATCTAAGTCGATGATCTTTAAGCTCAAAAGTATCAGTTGATAATCCAGACTGTAGGAGATTTCTCACAATAAGCAATTTTTAGTCGTGAGATAGAAAACTTAACTTGTATTTTAAAGTTTAGACAGTTATAAAAGCCAATACGATTTCGCTATTGCTTCCGAAGGCACTAACATTTCTCCTGGTGTGACATTAATTCTAATAAAAGTTTCTACAGTTCAGTACTCTAATTGGAAAGTGTGAAGGATGGGCTTACCAGTGTGTTAGTGTTAGTAGTTTTAGGCTGCAGACACGAAGTCAGCGGGCGCGGGGCAACGGCGGCGGTGGTGGCGCCGCGAGCGACTAGCGGGCGTCTTGCGGTACCCGCGCGTCTGCACTGATGTAGTGTTTTGCATTTTATTTTTTGCTTTATGAATTACGTTTCAAAATTTGTATCAAAAAAATGTTTTCGTTGCTGTTTGGATATTTTGTTCGCGAACAAAACCTAACTGCTCATAACATAACACAACACCCACGCTGCTGCCCGCGCCGACATTGTGCCACTCCGCACCCGCTGAATTCGTGTCCGCGCCGCCCGTGGCCTCAGTGTTACTAGTTTTAGACGCGTTAACGCGACGCTATTAAATTGAATTCAAGCTGCGACACAAATTGCGAAGCGAGTGTCTGACACTTGTGTGTTTGCGATAGAAGAAGGTTTTGAAAATACATGCATTTATTTTCAGTTGAAGGAGTCTTTAAGTTGTGTGATCGAAAGCCATTTGAATTTGTAAGAGCAAGTAAAACTTTCAAATAATCCCAAATATTAAGAAGAAAGAAAGAAAAACCGCGTATTTGTGCTAAGCCATAAAAAAAATTGTAACGAGCCTTTTTGTCTCGCCACATGCTTCCGCGTTTCTTAGTCGATTTCCGAACGCACATCTCTAGTTTTTATTCTATAATCTGTGGTATGCGAGTCGTGTCGTTTGACGTTTCACTTTCCGACCTGCCCTTGTATTAAGATGTCAGGTTTTCAAAATTTTAATTAATCTTATCGAATCCTGTTTATTTTGGGACAGTTTAACGTCCAATAAGCTTAAACAAGCTACCCAGGATGACGCTATGGAGAAATTGCCGTAATTTGTGGTAAGATAGAATTCTTCTAGACGAAATGTCTTGTTCCTAACCCCAACGGGTATATTACGAATTAAATTGTTATTTTCAGATATTGTTGTCTTTATTACAACGCACACAACCCCTATATGGAGGCGCGTGGTGATTGCGTGACGATTTTATAAGGAAACGGTAAGTTTTTGTACAAAAAGCGCACGCAGCCACGTGTTTTTATATTGGTGAACTTCTGGTGGCTAATCTGATATTTTTGTTTCAGCCAGCACATTTGTTTGGCGTTTCCTCGTTTCCTCGTTTCCTCGTTTCCTCGTTTCCTACGTTTTCTTTTCCATCTACGTTCCTTTTTCCATTTTCGTTTTTCTTATGGACTGGTTTTTCTACAATTGGATTTTTCATGACATGAACGGAGACGTGCTGTCATGCCAACAGGAGACTCTTTCTTCCTGTGGATTTTTCATGACATGAACTGAACCGTGCTGTCATGCCAAGAGGAAACTCACCTGTGGTTAACTTAATAATTTTGTTTTTATAGTAATCTGGTATGTAATTTAAATTTATTTTCAACAACATTTACATAAAGATGCAATAGTATCCATATCCAATACTATCCTTAGTAATTATTATCCGTAATCAATAGTATCTAAAACTTTAACTATAAGATTAGTTCTAAATCATACAAAGCCCTGTAATTAGGAAGCTACTGGCTTTATGAATAGAGAAAGACAAAAGAGTTTAATTTGTTTTATTTGTTCTATTCAGCTACCCACCGGCAGATTAAATGTTCCAAACTCTTCCGATAGATACTTTCCGGCATAATTTATTTTGAAGTGGTCTCCACGGCGCCCGAAATTGAATTTTAGTTTATTTTTTTTATTAGGAGAACACAAGCCTTTCTTTACACCCACTGTAATAGCATATCTATTACAATTGTCGACACGAACAGGGATCTTGAAGTAGTTTTCTTTATAACTTTATAAGGGATATTATTGCATCATCTATTCTATTGTTTACAGGACACCTTTTGTTCCTGAAATTAGTTTGTCATTTTGTTGTAAACAACTTAGATTGTTTAATATTTTTTGTAGACAATATTTTCCTACTAACAATATTGTACTATTTTGTTTTGTTAACTGTTATTGTTACAGCATATATCTTTCTACCCTTACAAGACCATCATAATATTGTATGGTAAGACTTTTGTTTTGTAAAAGTATCTCAACAGTTGAAACTTAGTGCGGTGTAACTGTGTTTCATATTTAACTCATAAGTGAACTTTAGTTTTAACGTTGTTATTATACCATAAAAAATTTAAACTTATCTTGTAAGATAATATTGCATCTTTTTTCTGCTAAACACTTTGATATTTTCATAAAAATAACTTTCAACTTTAAAAATATTCTAACTTAACCTCAAATATTTCACAACTTTTTGAAGTTTTTGTTTTGTTTGTTTGCTCATTGTTTTGCTTATTCATCATGGATAAGGAAGTTCAGTTTTCTCCGCCTTTAGCTGATAAAAACAACTTAGATTCTGACGTTGCATGTACAGTTTCTAATGCTAATGCACATGTTCCTGACATGATAAATTTGACAGAAGTACAACATTCTTTTGATCATAATGACAGGATTGCACACTCTTCCTCAGCTTTAGCTACGCATGCATTATCTTCTTTTAATTCCATGAATGCTTTGGTTAATGAACATATTAAAAAGAATTTGCCTTCTGCAATTAAATTGCCAGATTTGAAAAAGAGTAGACTTAAATTTAATGGGAAAACTTGTGTTAGAGAATTTATTACTGAAGTTGAAGAATATTTCTTATATAAAAACTTTGATGAGATTTTATTGGTTGGTTCATTTACAGACTTGCTTAGTGATATTGCTCTTAAATGGTTTCGCACTGTTCGTATTCGTATTTCATCATGGCACGAGCTTAAGCTTGCTTTACTTAAACGTTTTGACAGGCCGGACTTTGACTATTTTTTGGAAAGTGACCTTCGTACGAGGAAACAGAAGAGTTCTGAGTCTCTTCCTGACTTTATTACAGAAATTATGGACATGGCTAGTCGTCTTTCTTTTCCATTGTTTGATACAGTTTTGGTTAGTATAATTAAACATAACATGTTACCTATTTACACACCTTTTATTTTTGGAAAGCATATTGATTCTGTGGAACAATTTCTTGATCTTGCTAAAGAACTTGAAGTTTTTGTCAATAGAAAATCTAGTAAGGACCTTAAAACTGATAAACCCACAGTCAAGTCTAATGCAGTTTCAACAGATTTCATTTGTTTAAAGTGTAAAAAATCTGGACATCATTTTAAAAAATGCACATCCATACCTGGCGTTATTTGTTTCAAATGTCAAAAGGTTGGAGTCACATCTAAGAATTGTGATGTTTGTAATGCTGATAATAAAAAGTCTAGTGAGTCAAAAAACTGATTAGGTCTCATCGAGCCCCTGTTATTGATGTAACCGCGAGTGTCTCGATAAAGAAAAAATTTGCTAAATGTCACAAACCTGATGATGTTACCCGTAACAAAGAATTTGCAGACTGGTTAGATTATTTAAAAACATTCTTCAAAATTTATAGATCAGCTCCTGTTTTATTTGTTAAACATAACGATACTAGACCTTATTTACGATTTTCCGTAGGTGACCATACTTTTTCTGGTTTGTTAGATAGTGGATCCAATAGTTGTGTTTTAGGCTCAAATAGTCATAAACAATTTACACATTTAGGTTATAAAATAAATTCTGTTTCTAGTGCTGCTTATACAGCCGATGGTTCTTCACAGAGAATTATTGGTACCATTGAATTACCAGTTACTTGTGATAATATAACTAAAAATATTAATTTCTTAATTATACCTTCTTTTCAGCCTGATTTCATTCTAGGTTTTGATTTTTGGTTAAAGTTTGATTTGGCTAAGGATTTATGGAAAAATATAACTTATGTCCAAAGCAATAAAGTTCAAGTTTGTACAATCACTTCTGCTAGTGAACTGTCTCCTTCTGAGAAACAAAAATTAAATGAAACAGTTTCACTTTTTGAAAATATTTCCTATGAAAAGAAAGGTTTAGGTCTTACTCATCTTGTTCAACATAAAATTAATGTCACTAGTGAACCTTTCAAACAAAGGTATTGGCCTTTAAGTCCTGCAAAGCAGAAAGAACTTTATGATGAAGTAGAAGTTTTATTAAAGGAAGGCATCATTCAACCTTCTAAATCACCTTGGTGTTCACCTGTCTTGGCTGTAGATAAGAAGGATGGTAGTACTAGATTATGTTTAGATTCAAGACGTTTAAATTCAGTAACTATAAAAGATTCTTACCCTCTTCCTTATACCTCTAGAATATTAGATAACCTTGGGGGAGCTAAATATAGGTATTAGTACAATTGACCTTTCTAAAGCATTTTTACAAATCGCTCTTGAAGAATCTTCTCGAGAAAAGACTGCTTTTGTAGTTCCAGGAAAAGGACTTTTCGAATTTGTTCGAATGCCATTTGGTCTCACTAATGCACCAGCTGAGTTGCAGAGACTTGTTGATAAACTTTTTGGTCCTCAATTCGATAATAATGTGTTCTGTTATTTGGACGATTTAATTTGCGTAAATTCGGATTTTAATTTACATATAGAATATTTACACAAAATTTATAATATTCTGAAAGATGCTGGATTAACAGTTAATTTGAAAAAGTGTAATTTTTGTAAAGATAGACTTCGTTATCTTGGTTATATAGTTGATAGTAATGGTTTGCATACTGATCCTTCTAAATTAGATACCATCAAAAATTTTCCACGTCCTGAATCCGTTAAACAACTTCGTAGTTTTCTTGGTTTATGCTCATATTATCGTAGGTTCATTTGTAAATTTGCTGATATCGCTTCTCCTTTAACTAAATTAACAGCTGGTAGTAAAAATTCTAAAAAACCTCTTTGTTGGAATGATGAAGCGGAAAATGCATTTGATGAGTTAAAACAAACATTAATTACTGCTCCTGTTTTGCAATGCCCTAATTTTGAAAAACCTTTCTTTTTACATTGTGATGCCAGTTCTGTTGGCATTGGTAGTGTTTTGAGTCAAGAGGATGATAATGGAGATCAACATCCTATTGCGTTCTATTCTAGATCACTCAATAAATGTGAACGTAATTATAGTACCACAGAACGGGAATTATTAGCTATTTTAGTTTCCATAGAACATTTCAGACCTTATATTGAAGGAATGAAGTTTACAGTTATAACTGATCATGCTAGTTTAAAGTGGCTTTTAGGTCTTAGTAATCCTAGTGGACGTTTAGCACGTTGGGCTGCTAGAATTTCTCAGTTTACATTTGATATAGTTCATAAAAAAGGATCTTTACATTTAGTCCCAGATGCTCTATCCCGCATAGAAGTCGCCGCTATAGGAATCTCTCAGAATAATTTAGTTTTGCCTGATGATGATATTTATGATCCATGGTATAAAAAAGTATTTATTAATTGTCAAAAATCTCCTTGCAGATATAAGAACTTTAGAGTAGAGAATAAAACTTTATATAAATTCTGTAAAAGTAAATTTGACCCTAATAATCGTCTTAATTGGAAAATAGTTATCCCTAAAGAACATATTTTAGATACAATTCGTTCTAATCATGATGACATTAATTCTGGTCATCTTGGTATTCATAAAACTTTAAATAAATTAAAACAACACTATTTTTGGAAAGGAATGTTTAACGATGTTCAAAAATATATTATAGCTTGTGATACTTGTAAAGCATATAAACATACCACTCATCCTCCTTTTGGTATTATGATTAACCCTAAAAAAGTCGATCGACCTATGTTGATGCTTTCAGTGGATATTATAGGTATACTACCTAAGACTTATTCTGGGCATAAATATATCCTCTCAGTTGTCGATGTTTTCACTAAATACTGCTGGATTTTTCCTATGACAAATGCTACTACTAGAGTAATTAATAAACTTTTTGAAAAAGAAATATTTCTTAAATTTGGTTGTCCTAAAATAATTGTTTGTGATAACGGTACACAATTCACTTCTAAACACTTCGTAGAATTTCTGAAAGGTTTTAACATCACTAAAATATTTTATAATACTTTATACACCCCTCAAAACAATCCTGTTGAGAGATATAACAAAACTGTCGAAACTTGCATATCTTGTTTTGTTAAAGATGATCATAGAACTTGGTCTAAATATTTACCTCATGTTCAATTAGCTTTAAATAATAGTGTTAATCTTGCTACAGATTTCACACCTAATTTTTTGATGTTTGGTAGGGAACTTATTTTTGATGCTTCTTTACATCGTTTAAGTAACTCTATTGATAACTTAAGTGAACTGGAAGTTACCAATAGACATCACTATGCTGATTCTCTTAATTCACTTAGTGAAATTTTTGTTAAAGTTCAAACTCATTTATTAAAAGCTTATCAGCGTAATGCTCGCTATTATAATAAGGGTCGGAAAGTCATTTCTTTTGATGTGGGTGATGTTGTGTGGAGAAGAAGTTTTGTTCAATCTAATGCACCTACTTATTTTTCGGCAAAATTTGCTCCTAAGTTCATTAAATGTAAAATTATTGAAAAGGTTTCTGATAACGTTTATGTTCTGAAAGACCTGAAAAAGGGAACAACTGGTCGTTATCATGTTAAAGATATAATTAAATTTTAGTTTGGTTTCCAAGTGTTAGTTTTGATTTTGATGTTTTTGTTTGAAGGGTCGTATGATAGTTTGATGAATGATGGGATGGATGATAGGTTTACTGACCTTTGAATGGAAATGTATGTTAGGTAGCATCAAATAAATTTATTGAATTCAATTTCTTAACATTCTAAAATATAACTTAGGACATTTTAGGTTTATTCTGAAAACTTTTCCACCCACAAAATTACATTTTTCATATCAAAAGATCTTATGTTTTTTTGTTTTTACAGTATTGTATACAATTTTTATACATTCTTGTAAACAATTTCTGTTTATATACATTTACCTACCTATTCTATACACTAGGTATTTTCTTTTTTTCTAGCATTTGCTCCTAACTTTTTTGTGTTAGGATGCAAGATCTTAACTTATATTTTTTGTAACGCGGATCATACTGTTTTTTCTTTGTAGAAATAGTATTGATATCTGTGTTCCTTTTTGCAGAACTGCTAACTCCTTTTTAGGTTGGTTTTTCTGTACATTTGTACTCTAGGGATTTCGATACTTGTGTTCTTGTTCTCACTCGTGGACATATTCCTATATTTTTTTTGCGGATCTCGGTATATATTTTTTTCCCCTTGATTTCGTTCCTTTTTGCTACTGTGCCCGGAAAGTCGGTGGTGTTGTTCCGATCACAGTATGCAGTTTTGTTTTGCTACTGTGCCCAGAAATTCGGTAGAGTTGCTCCGATCACAGTATGCAGTTTGTTCCGCTATTGTGCTCGGGAAGTTGGTGGAGTTGTGCCGATCACAATATGCGTTTTGTTTTCGAAGGTGTTTGTGCTCGGAAAATTGGTGGTGTTATGCCGATCACATTCTTCTTTAAATTTCTTCATCCTTAGAGATGTAAAATTTGAAACTGTTAGATACAGTCATAATTATATTTGTTCTTGCTAGTCAGTGGCGATGGTGCCTAACTGTACTCATTGAGACATTTTTGGATTATTCTTGTAAGACAGCGGCAATTGTGCTTAACTGTACTCAACTTTGCATTTTATTTTGCTTTAAACTTGTTAGTCGGTGGCGATGGTGCCTAACCGTACTCATATTGGTTTTTTGTTTTCTTTTTGTTAAGATATACCTTGTAAGTCGGTGGCGAAGGTGCCTAACCGTACTCAAATTACTCAAATTGTATTTTTTTCTTTTTAATAGTCTTGCACATATAGGACAGCGACGGTTGCGGCTAGCTGGACTTGTAATATTTCTTGGATTTAGCTAGTTAGTCAGTGGCGATGGAGCCTAACTGCACTCATGTTGGTTCTTTTTGTATTATAGGTCGGTTATTCTAGTGACTTAACTGTATTTTTTTTGTTATTTTGGACGTATGTTTTGTTATGGAGTTATATATTTTTGCGATTTTCCATGACTGTTCTTAAGATGTGGTTGGTTGATGATGGACTTAGCAGATGTTTTCCTTGCAGTCTAGTAATTATCCTAATCATTTCTAGGATTGGAATCGTTGTTTTTTTGTTTTTGGAATTTCTATTTCCTTTTCAAGAAGATTTTTTTTGCTTTTCTCTTTTGTTTTAGGCATAAAAGAAATTGCTTTCTTTTATTTTTTCGGGGAGGGATGTAATGTAACGAGCCTTTTTGTCTCGCCACATGCTTCCGCGTTTCTTAGTCGATTTCCGAACGCACATCTCTAGTTTTTATTCTATAATCTGTGGTATGCGAGTCGTGTCGTTTGACGTTTCACTTTCCGACCTGCCCTTGTATTAAGATGTCAGGTTTTCAAAATTTTAATTAATCTTATCGAATCCTGTTTATTTTGGGACAGTTTAACGTCCAATAAGCTTAAACAAGCTACCCAGGATGACGCTATGGAGAAATTGCCGTAATTTGTGGTAAGATAGAATTCTTCTAGACGAAATGTCTTGTTCCTAACCCCAACGGGTATATTACGAATTAAATTGTTATTTTCAGATATTGTTGTCTTTATTACAACGCACACAACCCCTATATGGAGGCGCGTGGTGATTGCGTGACGATTTTATAAGGAAACGGTAAGTTTTTGTACAAAAAGCGCACGCAGCCACGTGTTTTTATATTGGTGAACTTCTGGTGGCTAATCTGATATTTTTGTTTCAGCCAGCACATTTGTTTGGCGTTTCCTCGTTTCCTCGTTTCCTCGTTTCCTCGTTTCCTACGTTTTCTTTTCCATCTACGTTCCTTTTTCCATTTTCGTTTTTCTTATGGACTGGTTTTTCTACAATTGGATTTTTCATGACATGAACGGAGACGTGCTGTCATGCCAACAGGAGACTCTTTCTTCCTGTGGATTTTTCATGACATGAACTGAACCGTGCTGTCATGCCAAGAGGAAACTCACCTGTGGTTAACTTAATAATTTTGTTTTTATAGTAATCTGGTATGTAATTTAAATTTATTTTCAACAACATTTACATAAAGATGCAATAGTATCCATATCCAATACTATCCTTAGTAATTATTATCCGTAATCAATAGTATCTAAAACTTTAACTATAAGATTAGTTCTAAATCATACAAAGCCCTGTAATTAGGAAGCTACTGGCTTTATGAATAGAGAAAGACAAAAGAGTTTAATTTGTTTTATTTGTTCTATTCAGCTACCCACCGGCAGATTAAATGTTCCAAACTCTTCCGATAGATACTTTCCGGCATAATTTATTTTGAAGTGGTCTCCACGGCGCCCGAAATTGAATTTTAGTTTATTTTTTTTATTAGGAGAACACAAGCCTTTCTTTACACCCACTGTAATAGCATATTTGTTACAAAATCTAAAAAAAAAATTACTTAAACACCTTAGGAAAATATCCGTTCGTACACATCTGGCCAAAACGACCATCGCTGTAAAGCAATTTTGAAAAACACTGCAACAGAGTTCAAAAGTAAAAATAAAAAAATTACAGGTAGGCTCAATAAAAATCTGGAAACACTGTTAATGTTTTTACTGAACGGAATATTTTGAGGTATAATCTACGTTACATAGGCAAGTGTCTCAGTCAAGCGTCAAGTGTCTCTGTTACCTTAAAATTGCGTTTCGAATTTCACACAAAAAGAGAAACAACTATCCCCCTAAGATAACCCAGTTATGTACTTAGAAATACACTGAATACCTATCTTAAGTACAGTAAATCATAAAAAGACTCATTTAACTCCGGGCATTGTGGAAGGGAGTGACTAAAACCCATCCTTGTTCCTCTTAATGCCCTTCGCGTGCCTGACCCACGGTGACTCTTTCGTACAAAGTGCGCCTCGGCAGAGATACTTAATACCTACAAAAGTATTATAAAGAGTAAATGTATATTCATGGAGTATAATACAGTGTAATCTTTGGCAATAGGTAGGTCTTCTGACTATTATAATTCTCTTAGTGGTATAAAACTACTAACGTGCCCATAACCACTAAAATATTGCTAAGTGCATAGGACTAGTATTTAGTCCCACAGTTGGGTAAATGCCTTCCAAAACTTCCAACACCTTCCAATTTCAGCTCACTTTTATCTCGTAACAATGCACAGTTCTTGTGGCACAGGACATAAAAGCTATGCCACAGGTAATAGCCAGTTTTGGAAATTAAACACCACACGTAATTATTATTTATACCAATAATACCACTGGTATTAATCATATATAAAACTGGTATTATACCAGTTTTATAAACAAAACAACGTAATATGTCGTAAGGGGAACGCCAATGCTGAACACTCAATTGTTCATAACTTTTGTGGGGTACAAACTTGCTCATGAAAGACTTGGATTTGTTTAGCCAGGATAGGGAATATTTTTTTCCTAATAAATTAATATTTTTAACGGGCTTTTTTTATTTTATGTTTATTCCCTCATAACTCCTTCATTTATGAACCGATTTGAAAAAATATTATTTTATCTAAAAGTATAACAATATGCTTGTCGATTAGTTCTATTTAAATTTTATGAAAATCGGTTAGGGTGTTTGGATTTTGAATCGAAATAGCTGGAATTCGTTTACTTGGATGATGGTTTTGTGTCATGCAAGTGAACGAAATCGCGTATTTTGCTTTCCTGCGATTTTGCATTGGTGTTGTTAGATGTGGGGTACCACTAAAAATTGAAAAATATAAAACTTTTTACAAAAAAATACAACGTCTTCTAAAAAAAAAAAAAAAACATTACAAAGTAAAAAATAACTTTAGTTTCGGAAGTCGGTGTCAAAATACGAAGACACTAACAAACACACCGACTTCCGAAATTGAAGTTATTTTATTTTCTTTGTAGTGTTTTTTTTTTAATTTAGAAGTATTTTTTTGTAATAACTTTTTATTAACATCTCGATGGCATGGGTGGCACTGTGGTTGAGCAATTAACTGGTGCGCTGCGTGTCATGGTTTTGCTTAATATTTGTAAAGCCTACATAATATGTTTCGAGTCTGGCTGTTTGTTTATGTTTCTAAACGCACTCACGAAACTGGATCCTAAATCAGTTGTGGGACAACGCTTTAAAAAAAAAAACTTTTTTTTACTGATGTCATTAAATGGCCTTATAACAACCTCGTAGCTAAACATTAACAGCCGCACAGGTCGAGTTTTCAGGTTAAGCAACGCTTGCAAAGATTGGTCTGTGGATGGGTGACCATCTTAACATACCGACTTTCTTCCGTGCCTCGGAAATTACGTTAAGCCGTTGGTCCCGGCTGTCATTTGTAGATCTTTGGCAGTCGTTACGGATTGTCGGAAGCCAGTAAATCTGACTCCAGTCTTACCAAGAAGAACCTTACCGTGTTACCCAGTTTATGGTTTGTAGAGGTCTGGTAGGCAGCCGTTCCACGTAAAACAATGGTATTCACCTGAATCCGGTTTGACTGGAAGCCGACCCCATTACAGTTGGGAAAAGGCTAGGCAGATGATGATGATTGATTGTTGATTGATTGATTGGTGATGATGATGAGTATTCTATTCTATTAAATTACCTTATAAAAAAATATTGTATTCTTGAAATGTTATTTATTTAGTAAAACATTAGCACATTTATTGGAAACTCGACTAACAAAAACCTGTTAGTCATGTTCCTTATCACCAACAGTTTGGAAGTAGTTCACAATTACAGCCATATAAACAAGAACAGCTATCATCAAAATTAACAACACCTACACTTATGTAAAACGAATCCTTGTCATCCATCAAGGCAATCCTATTTAACGACCAACTAATCTAAGTTAGAATCACTTCAGCATTCTAATGTCACCGTGACCGCTGCCGATTATAATGATTAAATCCGGAATTAGAGACCCTACGTCTTCTGGACCTCTATAACGCGTGATTGGGGTACTTTTGGACCCTAACTTCGTATAATGTGTCGGGTGCGAAGTAATTTGTATGGCAATGAGATTAACATTGAGTAGGATTAAGCGATTTTAATTTTCATTTGGATATATTATGATTTTAGGCGAGCGGTGGCCGTCGTATGATGAAAGGGTTTGGCAACCCTTGCAGTGATTTATAGGGAAATGGGGGTAATCATTTTGGGGATTAGGCGGTACAAAGTGTCTTGGTAGATTAATATGAAACTATTTATCTGATTGGAATGAACAATGGACATCTCGATAACTAATGACTGGGGCTGATAGCTCATCTAACAAAACTTATCAAATAAAAGTAAAGTTTAAAATTGTTTGCATGTTTATGTGACTGTGAAAATTAATCTCTGTGTTCTCTAGATCAGTAGAACCGATTACAAAAATGTTTTCACTGATAAAAATCATTTCTAAGTTGCTATGCGTTATGCCCCGTATTAATTATAGAAAACTGCTTGTTCCCCGAAAAATAGACTACGAGTGTTAAGCCGCGTAAAAAGCAAGCCTAGAATATTCAATAATGGTATCACCACACCAATCGAACGATCGTCGATCGACGGTAAAAAGCGATCGATTTTTTCTACTATAGCAGTCGTTCGATCGATGGAAGAATGAGTTAGTCGACGTTGATAGATAGTTTCACTTCTTTTTTCGATTGGAAACATCACTTCTTTCTTCGATTAATTTCGATCGAGGGTATCGATCGGCGGTCGATCAATTGTTTATCGCCCAGTGTCCGTCGAGCAAGCCACCAAGCAAATCGATTAACGTCGATCGTCGAATATTCGATTGATCGATATAAATACACCTATATATTGCCTAGTTTTGTATTTTAGTCACAGCCTTAAATTCAACCTGTAACTTTACCTAATTGAAATTCCAGACACGCTTAAGCTTTTAGATTCACTACTAAACTGAAAATCGTATATTTACATACACGGTCAGCAAAAACGTGTTGCGAATTAACTTTTTTGTTGAGCTGTGTTCCACTTAAATAAAATCCATATTCCAGTAACTTTTTGTATGTCAAATTTCACTTTACCTTTTTAAGTACTTTACTATAAAAGTGTGTAACCTGTGATCATACAAATAAAAGCACGCAAAATAATTGCCAGTTTTAAGAATAATTCTTAAAATGAAATAGCTAACCTAAGACGGGCCACACACGTTCAAATTATTTGATCAATAAGGCTGGTTCAAACTGTTTGATTAAATAGAAATACGAGATTTCCTATTTCTCCACGCCAACGACAATTTTCTGCCAGTCTGTTTAATCGAATAACTTGACCGTGTATAACCCACGTTACAATTGTCTAAATGGCACAAAGACAACCTAGATGTTTAATGACGTCCAAGTGACATTTAACGTCAAATCCCTATTGAAATTCCCCCCTATCTTTTTAGATGCAGAGAACATAACGCATTCAGCCCCACTCAATCTTTCAATCTTCATCTCAATCTCCTAATTATAACTTTCTGAATAGACAGATCATTCTATTCACTGACAAACACTTTTCACTCTTCACATATTTCAGCTGTTCTAAAACTTCTTAAACGAACACCCTCGCCAATCAAAAGAGAAAGATTCCTTTGAAAAATATTAAGGCCAGCTCAAAACTAATCTTACTATTTTTATATCTCAGAAATATATAAACAAAACAGTAACATTTAATATCTAAGACCAAAACTGAAATAGAGAGCGTGGTGGGTTGAAATCGGCTTATTACTGTAAGCCTCCCTACGCTTTCTAGGGAGTAAGGATTTAGGGCTTATAATTTAGGGCAACGCTGTTTTGCTTGGGCCTTGAGTAAAATCGATAGACATACAAATGTTCGTGTATTCTAAAAACATGTTATGTCTCACATTTAAATATATACCTACACGACAGCAATAGGGAAGGTGACTTAAAAAAGTCTAACAAGTCCGTCAGATATCCTAAAAACATTGTACAATATTCTTTTTCTTTTTTCACGTAAACGTGAAAATACGATACAGTGCGTTAAAAACTCGCGTGACATCACATTTCAGTAAACTCTTTATCGAATAGTGACGTCACTATCCCCTACTCCTAGTCTTTGATGCATTTTATCTCCGTCAATTTTTAATGATTTAATAATACAAAAAAAATGTGTGCTTTTGTTTTTCTGACTGACGAACTAAATCTATACTAATATTATAAAGCAGAAGAGTTTGTTTGTTTGTTTGTTTGTTTGTTTGGTTGAACGCGCTAATCTCAGGAACTACTGGTCCGATTTGAAAAATTCTTTCAGTTTTAGATAGCCCATTTATCGAGGAAGGTTATAGGCTATATATATATCATCACGTGAATATAATATAATCAATGTGAATCAGACGAAGTTGCGCGGGTCAGCTAGTACAATCATAATTTTTTACTCAGTAATCATCCTTATTTAGCTAAAAAGTATACAGTTTTAATTAATCATACCTCAAACATAAGTGAGCAGTTAAATAAAAATTAAAAAAAAATTAAATAAATAAATAATAAAAATAATCAACAACTTTTGTGCTTTTAAAAAATTATCATATTTTAGTTCATCAGGACGGTTTTCAAACAAAAATAAAAAAAAAATATTTAAATTGGACGCTCTAAATATTACGAAGTCTGTGCGAAGCAAAATAAAAAGAAAATGCTGAGCTTTCTTATTTTGATGTTAGTTATATAGTTCTGAGAGGTTGTCGGTGTTTTACAAATAACCCTGTATATATATAAACATTTATTTCAGAATCTCATCCATGATTTGTTAGTAACAATGTAAACTTATTATCTAGTTTTAGTTATATTTCATTTAAATTATTTAAAGCTGCATGAGGCGCGCTGATCCTGGGGAATATCTACATGACTGCTTACAGTTGTTCCACCGTCCCAAGATCGGAGAGTCCCACCTATCAGGCAACGTTCTAAGGATGGTGTTGGGGCTGACGCAAACACGGCGCAACAGAGCTGAGCATCTCTTGCGCATAATGGCCGAAAAACAATCGATGTTCGCGTCGATGCACTACAAAACGCGGCAGCCGCGTAGAAAGGTTTTCTTAATATTTACTACCAAAATAAATCGACATTATCTATAAAGAATCAGTTTCATTCGTTTTGAGTATTTGAAGAGGATTGAATTGCGTGGGATTGACGTGATACAAAAATGTCAATTGACGATTTCCAATTGGACAAATTCTGCTACTTGCTATTTACTGTTAAACAACCTTCGTATTCACGTCTCAGCCGTAGTCTGCCATAAATGTAGGGAAATTATTGAGTTTCAGACAGATTGTGACTGAAATGTGAATGCTTTGCTTAATTTTTAGAATTGGCGCCCTAATGATATTCATTTTATCAGTGGCAATGATAAAATGTCACTGTTTTAAGACTTTATCATTTTTTAATAGAACCTATTACTTACAATCATCATCGTCATCATCAGCCAATTGCTAATTGCCGTCCACTGCTGAATTTAAGCCTCCCCCAAAGTGCGCCAACCATCCCGGTCCTGAGCAGTTCGCATCCAACCACTGCCAGCCACCTTCTTTAAATCATCGATCCATCGTGCCTCAAGGCGTCCCACACTACTTTTACCCATACGCCGTTTCCACTCTAACACATAATAATATAATATAATATCGTTGGACTTTTCACACAGCGCCATATCGTCCCAAGCTAAGCAACCTAATGCTTGTGTTATGGTAACGAAATGGCTGATAAACTAGTTATATACATTTTTTTTTGTAAATACATACATAAATAGATAGAAAAACACCCAGACTCGGAACAAATACTTGTAGGTCGTACAAATATTTGTTCCGTGCGGGAATCGAACCCGCGACATGCTGCGCAGCAGTCAATCACTCAACCACTGCGCCAATCGTGTCGTCATGTCTGCTCTATCGTCCGTCTGTCCGTCTACAGACATGGCCGGCCCACTTCCACTTCAGCATGCTGATTTTACAGTAAAACATGAATATAAATTGAAACACGCATTTGTGAATAACAGAAATCTTTCACCATTACATAATTCACTTGTTCAGCAACATATTCTCAATAAAACTTTCTAACAACCGAGTAATCAAATTCATGCAAACAGCAATTAAAGGCCCAACAAACATCCAACATATACTTTGTAAGTAACAAAGAACCTTTAATTTATCAAGTGTTTAAAACATCTTGATTAAGGCCGGAATTGTAGTGAATTACACAATTCTTGTGAGGGATCTTCCAAGATATGTTTAGGGATGTGCGAAGATGTTGGGTGTAAAAGTTCGGCTAGCCGATTCAATTTTGGTATTTTTCTTTGTGATATTTCCCAACTTTAAGATCAGTTTTAACAGTGACTTTATATACGAACAGTATTGTATACCTTTTGTGCGACTGAACACTGTCTCCCAAGATACAGGCGCCTGGCTTAGTTTGGGAATCAGTATCACATATTATATAATGTAATAAATATCTTTACACTGTGCATACTTAAATACCACTGTTGAGATTTTTATTTACTTATTTAGTTTTTTATCTGCGCCCATTTTTCGAAGGTTGTGAGTTGAACTTGATTTCTCCAGCCCTTTTGGCCTGTTAAGGAATTCTTCGAAAGAGTTACAGCGGCCAATGGGAATTTGAAGGAACACCGGTGGGTTTTAGTTATTAAGAGTCTGATACTCCCTCCAACACTGACCATAGCTGGTGGAGTCATTAGATCATTTCCCATCTATAGTAAAAGCCCTTCCAGACTGGCAAAAGCAAAGGATAGATGTGTGTGAAAAAAGGAGAGAGACGCCTTTCATTGTCTTATCTCAACTGATGGTAAGCGCTAATATTGTAGATGATGGAAGACGCATAACAAGAAATACTGTGTTATCCAGTGTTTAATGGGTTGTGGAGGTCTGGTAGGCAGCCGCTCCATGTAAAATACTGGCATTCAGCTGAATCTAGTTTGACTGGAAGCCGACCCCAATGTAGTTGGGAAAAGAGTAGACAGATGATAACACAATTCTTAGTCATGTAACTATTCTTTAACACATTAGCTCTAGCCAGACTACGAGACTACGACCGCTCTCTTCATCACATTGCATAGCACTCCCAACTTGAACTCTGTGGAGTGTAACGTACAGCCATAAATATCTATTGTGACTTATGTGCTATTAAACTGACTGTGGTAAAGTTCCTCAACTGTCAGGATCAGCTAGAGCACTTTATATACTCTCGTTTTATTTGTATTTCACCTGATGTTAAGCGTTGATACAGTCGACGATTTGTCTTTGAAGTAATTCGTGACGTAAAGACTCCCAGGGAACGAGATCTTCAAGTAGGAAGATTCCTGGCCAAAAGGTAAGTGGAGCGACGTATTCTTGGAAGGTATATCACGTTACCTTCCACCAATAACCACGAATAGGGAATATGCACGCGATTTTTTTTTATAAAATTAATTACTTATAAGCTCCAGTAAACACTCTAGAAAATATTTTTTAAATATCTTCATCAACGATGAAGTTATAACGCTTCAAAGATTACTTTTAGAACGAGAAGTCCGACATGGAATTTGACGTCACGTAACGTGACGTCTATACATCTGCCATAGAAAACAGCGTTTTCGCGAGAGGGACAGATATATTTGTTTGAAATAATTATATCTCGTTTGATTTTCGACCAACTTTGAATCTATTTCCACTGTTAGTAAATTATTTTTGTATATTTTTAGATAAAGTGTTTAGATAATAAATATTTTTTTATGCATATTCCCTATTACAGGCTTCTTCTGGGTAAGCTCGCTGCATCGTAGAATTTATCTCTGTCATCTCTGACATGACCATACCTTTACTTTGCAGAGCATTAATTATATTTTAACTAGTTTTTCCGACTTCGCATATCTCGTTTTTCCCATTCTCGAAAATTCTGGGAAATCCTGTCTTAGTGCTCCTCTATGCCACAAAACAGCTTTCTACGACCAATAGTTTTGGCTGTACGTTTTCTGTCAGTCACTAAGACACTCGGTAATTGAAGAATCTATACTAATATTATAAAGAGGTAACATTTGTTTGTAAGTTTATATGTAGGGGGTAATCTCAGGAACTACTGGTGCGATTTGAAAAATTCTTTCAGTATTAGATAGCCCATTTATTGAGGAAGGCTATAGGCTACATTTTTTTTTTTTTTTTTTAGGGATGGGATATCATCCAATGACTCCTCCCGCTCTGGGTGTAGCGGGAGGGAGTGTCAGACTTCTACTGACTAAAACCCATCCATGTTCCTTCATTGCCCTTTCTGTTCCGGAGCCACGGTGTCTCTTGCGAATAATCCCGCGACTCCGGCAGCCGTCGGCCCTTTCGGGCCCCTCTGTGTATAGGCTACATATCATCACGCTAAGACTAAAAGGAGCCGAGCATTAATGGAAAATGTGACGCAGACGAAGTTGCGTGGGTCAGCTAGTTTTATATAGGCCTAACACACCTAGCTAGGCAGACCACCTTCGCTCTCTTCATCACATTGCTAGCACTTGCAACTTGAACTCCGTAGCTCGGTAGCGTACAACGTACAGCCATAATACTTATTGTGACGTCTCATGTGCTATCTTGATTAAGGAATAAAAGAAGCACTTAAAGCTCTGTGTACGTGTTACGATCCTGAATTGGATTCTTCCTGCTACGTACAAAGAATCTGAAGTATTTAATCTTATTCAAGGAGGAATATAAAAGGATTTCGGAATGCGATACTAAATCACGGCGCACGCCAATGTATCAGTTTGATTTTATTCGATCGGTTTCGAGACATAGGAAAAGTATTCTCTAAGAAAGTACATGATATAAAGTCCCATCGTGGTCCCATCATAGTAGATGTACAAACTTATAGAAATCGTTCAGAACACCAAATAAAGACAATGTAAAAAAATGACAGAAAAACGCGAGTGATCTCGCATACCCACCCATAGTGGATTTGTTATTACATTATTTATGTGCAGACAATTTCTAATTTTAAGTCAAAATATAATCACCTTAATCAGCGTTTTTTAACCGACTTCCAAAAAAGGAGGAGGTTCTCAATTCGGTGGGTATTTTTTTTTTATGTATGTACACCGATTAGTTCGAGCTTTCTGATCCGATGTGTGTTTTTGTTGATGTAGAGATAGTTTTTTTTTTTTTTACACAAAACGGGGAAACTCTTGGCCAAAATCTCACCTGATGGAAAGTGATGATTAGGCCGAAGATGGAAGCGAGTTTCCACCGGAATCCTCTTACACAGAGGAACTGGCTAACATACCTCTAACTGCCGGAACACAACAATGCTGTTAACATTGTTGTTATGGCGACAGACTTAGACATGATGGTGGTAGCTTGCCAGGCGGACTTAGAACAAGTCTTACCACCAACCAAACGAGCAAAAAATTTGCCTTCTCCGGGAATCGAACCCGGGACCTCTGGGTCTGAATCAGGTGGTATAACCACTAGACCACGGAGGCGGTTAGTGTCACCTGTTTAGCACCACCCGGGGACCACGTGTTGGGATTCGCTGAAGGGTATTCTCCTACGGACGCGGGTGATTCGGCCCCCAAAAAAAGATGCGGCGTACTTGCCATTTTTGCCATTGCATTTTAGTATATGAGCATTTTTGCTTATCTCAATTTCTACGTAGACGAAAACGTCGTCAAAGTATGAACACTTAAAAGAGAAAAATAAAAACTTTTTTACAAAAATATATAACCGACTTCCAAACTACTGGTGCTTGACCAAAACAGGCATCAGAATAAGAAAACAAAAATCTTATTTATGATGCCTCGAGAATTCCACAGCCGCATAGTAACGATCATGCACTAAACAATGCAGTTTTCATACAGACCAATATCAGAATAGCTGCACCCACCATCTGATTTCCAACAATCGGGCTACGATCGACAGCTGATCCAATCAACACCTATCGTTCGTTCCCAGCCTCGTATCTCAGCCTGCCTGGGCCGATTCAATTATTGCCCAGCCATGCACCGCACTATCGCTCGCCCACAACCGCCCACACTTCACTTTAAAGAAACTAGTTAAACTGTAGCATTTATTTAATTAGTGAATTGCGTTCACCCAAACTTTTAGGGATAAACAGTATTTTGTAAGTGGTGAAGATTTGACCAAGATAACGCTGTGTTTAGGGGTCATTAGATAAATGGAGAAGATTACATTGATTGGTTTATGCAATCCAATTATGTTCATGATTGATACAGAGAAGATTTTTTTTCGAAAGGGTCTTTTAAGGATTCTGAACTTTTGTATAGAAAAACGGAACCCGTATAAACTACAGATAGAGTTTACCTTATTTAGTTACCTATTGATTACAGGGAAACCTAATACAAATCTATAATTTTATAGGAACTATAATATGTGAAAACACAAATTATTAGTTCGAAACCCTTTGCACCCGAATCCGACTCGCACGTATGCCGATTTTTATTAAATAAAGGTGCTAGTGAGCCAATTTATCTACAATTGCAAGAGCTTGCCCCTTTATAATTGACTTCTCCCAAAACATTTTTAAAACATTTTTTTTGTCTTCGTCGATTTCTGTTTTTAGTGAACTGGGCTCGAACTTGTTCAGATTAATTAATTGACATTTTGACCCAAGGGCTGTCTTTTACCTCGGACAACGGATAAGCATTGCCGTACAACGTGGCAATGCTGCCAGTCTTTTAGGTACATTACCAGTGGTCAGCGATGTGGACGAATTTACTGACGCTAAATTTTAGATTATGTTTAGCTTTACATAGTTAAGTATTATTTATTTAGGTATATTATAATAGTGCTAGTATTAAGAAGGCATCAATATTAGACATTTGCCCGCGCGCGAGCATGAGTCACCTGATGACGTTGACCGCGTCGGGTCAAATATCAAAGCGCGGGCAGCTGCCCGCCAGATGTTTGTGTTTACGTAAACATTTTTTAGTCGCCTCCTATTAGAGATACCACTCAAGTGTTTCGTTATTTGTAAAGCTGATAAACAGCTGTTTATACTTACGTTAAGTGTATGATAACGGTTAGTTTCTATATTTTTTAATTAATTTGTAAACATTGAATATTGGTGAAAAAAACACATTATGTGAACTTTGAACAGGAATAATTTAAAAAGTAAATCGATAACATATATATTTTATGACTTGTATGGGTAGCTGGGTTATATCTAAAAACGATAAATAACAAACAACATACTCCACCGTACAAAAACATATATATAAAAAAAAAAATCTACCACCAAACATTAGCCATTTCCCGCCATTTTGCGTTGTTTACCTTCCGACCCACGGAACAAAAATTCTAATCATAACGTAAATTTCGTTTGTTTTGTTCATGTTTTGGCTGAAATCTATTGCCCAGTAAACATAAAATGCGATAATAATTACTTTTTAGTCAGAACAAGCAGCTAGACTTAATAATTAACAAATTACGAAAGCGTTCTGACAACATGGACGCTTGTGTATCAAGGGTTATGAAAATGAATATAATACGTGTTAAAACTTACCCACATGTTGAAATCCTTTTGCACACACATTAATCACATCACAATGCACCAATAAAACATTAATTAACACTAATTCACTCACAAACAACATAATAAACAAGTTTATTCGACACTACGTCATCGCGCAACTCGCGTCATACCACAGACTGAATAAAACATTTAATTTCTTTCTAAAAATGGACTCGCCCGTGGCGTGTTTCGTATTTTTAGTATGTATGAAATGTCAAAAAATCGAGTGGAAAAGAGCAAAAGGATTAAAATACCGTGTGTTAGACAGAAATGGACATAATTTGTGACGGGTCGCGATCAAACGTCAAAGGATACTACAGTCCCTTTGGTATATTTACTCCAAAATTTTTTTTGAATACTATAGTCTCTTTTCTCCCGCAAGCGGTGAAAACGAACTTTATTTCCCCGAACAAAACAATATTTCTTGCTCAACAGAGTGCCAATTCTACTAATTTTCACTTTCGCATCTCAATCTCAAAATGTCAAAGATATATTAAAATTAATAATAAAGGAAATTATAATAATAATAATTAATTGGTGCCCCATTACATTTGAAATGTCTAACGGGGCCTCTGCAAGTTGGTTTCGGCCCCTCGTAAGCCTACAAAAGGACCGGGTCTCCAGAGACCCGAGACAGTAAAAAAAAAAAAAGTTGTAGTTTAATAGATTTGTTCCTCTTTTGTCATAATAATCTGGAAGGTAACGATCTATTAAACCAAGCAAAGGAAGAGTACATGTCCATATTCAAAGCTAAGATACTGCTCTGTGAACTACAAGAGTATTGTTACAGCTTAACTACGTCTATATATCATCCTTAGCGGTATGTTTCCGTAGCTCCTTGATACTTTTGTTATTGCCGTCGATACCCGGAGCTCCATTTACTTAATTTCCTGCAGTCACTCTTTGTGTATCAATTGTACTTTCCGTTTCTACCTACGGTCCATCACTTTTGTCATTTACTTGTAGTTCTACATTACTTTATTGTTCTTTAGGTTTGTGGTCAGATCGTATTCAATAAAATCATTGTATTCTTTCAACAAAAGTTTTGGCTGGAATTAATTTTCAAGTAATATTGTTCTAAACTTTGATTATATTATTATACCTATTTGATTTTTAAGCTTCTAGAAAAGAACAATTAAGAGTGTTGTTCAATGTAGAAATATTTTTACGAACATTTTACTCAGCAGCTGAGAACTCAGAACAGTTCTAAAGAAAATGTTTTTAACTTTGTATTTCTATGTATGAGCGTCTTTAATTACAACTGTTATACATTATTATCATAAATCCAGATCCCCTAGCAAGGCACTGCTCATAATGAAGTTAACTCAACGCGGCTCTCAAGGACGCTTTAAATGATGCGTGCAAAGATTTGTTTCCGAAATATCTTAGCTTGGCCTCCATGTATTTACATACATTTTTGCGTCGGCCCAGCATAATCCGCATGCTTGGTTTAGATAGATGAAAATCCGTATTTGGCCCAGAATATTGTATATAAGTGTTTTTGCGAAACGTGCGGAATTTATGGACCGTATACGTTAGGGAATTATTTAGTGCGTCCCGGTATTTCTCGTTTGTGATACGGAATTTTCGGGAATTGTCGATTGAAATTGATGAAGAGGCGTGAATTTTGAACACTACAGGGTACGAACGTTTCATGATTTCTGGAAACCGTTAGCGAAATAAAACGATACTTAAGTTCTCCATAAAGTACGAATTAAAAAATTGATAGATTTTCTTTGTTTCAAATCAGATAATGCTTTCAGTAGTAATACATACATAATTTCTTTCCCCGTTTGTGAAGGTATTGAGTGCATTGTCTGAATTTGCAGTTTCCTCAGTTTTCTTTTTCTTAAGCCATCATCATCTTCCTGCCCTTATGCCATGTTGCTTGGGGTCGGCGCCGCAAGTTTTTTCTTTCACTCTGCCCTATCAGCCGTCAAACTATCACTAACTCCTTTTTCTTTCAAATCGCTCCTCACACAATCCATCCATCTTTTCTTTGGCCTTCCTTTCCCTCTCCATCCATCCAAATTTATGTTTATTACTCTTTTAGTTAAATGCGCCTCCCTCCTCTTCACATGACCATTCCAAGACAAGCGATTCCCTTTAAACTTTTTCGTCACTGGCGCTACTTTTTAATTACCTCTTATGTAATCATTTCTCACTTTATCCATTCTCGTTACTCCACACATCCATCTCAACATTCTCATCTCCGCCACATGCAATCTATTTTCATCCGTCTTTTTCACCGCCCAACATTCTGATCCATACATTACTAATTTTCCTTAAGCAAGAAGTCATCATTTAGTAGTATACCTGCTTGTACTTGTTTTCTTCCACAACCAATCCAATATCGTACTGCCCCAAGCAAGCAGAAATAAGAGGCCGGTCACGTAACATTCAGGAATTTATAAATATTGGATCCGACGGTCGACAGCGTCTTTCTACGGAAAGACAACCGCCGGCTAAGATTGCTCAAATCGAGAGCAATAATGTAGGACCCAACGAATGTGATGTCCTAGAATCTGAAGGATGTCTCTTATTTGTTACAAATAAGCTTTGTGTCAGTGATAGTATTTGGCTTGCGGTAAATAGTTGCTGGATAAACGCATGGATTTGATTTTAGTAAATATTTTAAACTTGACTTTGGCCTATTTAGTAAAGTTAACTAGATTGTAGGTAAAAATCATAATAGATGTGTTATGTAGAGACTGTAAGAGTTTATCAGATAAGTAGTACTTACCTATAAGAGTTTTTTTTTACAAGGAATAGGTTACATATCGATTAATTATATTGTTTTGATTTGATGTTTACGGTTCAATTCAACTTTAGTTATTCTTAACTCATTATGACTTTTACTTAATAGAAAAGTATTCTAATAGAAATGCATTTTCGTCATCACACTCGTCACATCGGTCAAATTTCAGAACGTCAAATTATATTTTAATACAAAAATCAGCACATTATAAAAAGTTAAACAAACAAACCGTCTTATAATTGAGAAAAAATACCGCGACCCGAATGACAGAAAAACTTGTTAATAGAATTTTGAAATTTCAAAACAGAAAAGAAAAAATAAAGATCAAACTTTTAAAATTGTACCGGCGGAGACTTCCGCTTTCTTGTCGGCGAAAATTTTTGATGGTTTGAAAAGTTTGGAGACATAATATTATTTTGAAGATGGCAAAGATTTTGTGCATAATTTTCTAAAAGCATTATGTGGTAAAAGTTGTTACCGTGTTGAGGATTTCTGAATATTTGTGAAATGGTATTATTTACAATACTTTATAACATAAAGATCTTAATTCAACATCATAATTATGAGATCAGAGGCTCTAGATCCAGGGTAGTGGAATTCAAAGAGTCACCACAGTGTATTGAAAGGACATTCGATGGATCACGGATGGGTTTTAGTCAGTACCTAAGAATCGTATGATGATTTCCCAACTATGGAGGCTCTAGACAAGTACAGTTCTCACAGCTGTAACATGTCAAAAATGTTTAGGCTTGACAAAAGCTGTTGAAATGTCACTTAATCAATCGCGCGTATTTTAGGGATTTTGACAATCACCATTGCTAACAGAGTGGCTAGTACGAATATTTTGACGTATAGTAACGTTAAAGTAAGTGAATTTTGAATGTGAAAAACTACAACCCCATATATTTTGTTTTAATTTTATGGACATACACAATTTACATAATTTAAAAGATGAATATAGTATTTAATCCAAATAAATATTATTTGCAAAGCAAGTATTGTGGCTATGGTAAAATTTTACGTTACGTTACTATACGTCAAAAATATTCGTGCTAGGCCCTCAGAATACCACTTTTTCTAGGGACTTAGGACAAGTAAAAGACGTTTTAGTTTAAATCATCTATAAATATGGGTATTGAAAAATAACGTCACTATTAACAAATTTAAAAGTTCAAAGCATTCATTTCAAAAAACCATTTACAGGCACTTTTGAATTGACAAGGCCGATCAGTTAAAAACAAGAAGCTTGCATGTCCCAAAGCGTAGATCTCCATGGCGAAGAACGTGCAAGAAACTCCACGGACATTCTTATAAAGAATGTCCGTGGAGTTTCTTGCACGTTCAGCGATTATAATCATGTCATGTACTACAAAAATGCTAGTTACTTACCTTGTAGCTGTTTTTTACTTGAGGTCAATTTTGCTCTTGACTCTAGTCTAAGTAAGAGATGACACAAACAAAGTCTACGATGGAGCGAGCTTGAGTAGCTTTAATTTTTAAAGGACAATGAGAAAAAAAGAAGAAACTGTGACAGTGAAGACAATGGCATCAAGAACATGGATCAAGGGCAAGATGATTATTATGATCACATTTTCATCACAGTCAAAAAATGAACATGTTAAAGATGAACCTTATCTCAATGGATTTAAGGTATATTTTCTATTTGACTAATCTTTTCTACCATCGATTGACGAAAGTTCTTATCCTGTTTCAACAGACCACTTCCAAATACATTGTATATTATTTTCATTCTTTGATTCCCAGAGTACATCGTCTTTGTAACAATTCGGACCAATTACGGAAATAGAATCAAAATTAATCGCATTACTGATAACAGAGTGGAATTGATCTCGATTATACATTCTGTTTGATCAATATTCCGTATTGTTGAACTGGCCAAAACAATGCTAGCCGGATTTTGTGATATTAATCCTAAATAATTGTTTCACTCAATTTAGATTAGCATCAAGTTGCATTGTAGTTATAGATTTTGGAGTAGTGGTAATAGATTTAATACGTGATACATTTTACTCGTAAAGCTATGCTTTTGTAGGGAATAAAATATGAAATTGGAAATAATTTGAACATCGGGCTCAAAATGTTTGTTGTGAAGTTTTAGAGTTTTATAGTTTTACTCGCTACAGAATTTATTAACTGTACTATACCGCGTGTATCTGAAATCGACGCACAAACGATTTCCATGGGTCCAAGGCATGATTCTGGACACCCTAGACTTAGAATTTTTCATCGGCTTATTTCTCATTTTTTCATTTTTTTCAAGAGTACCACAAAAATATGTCCTTGTGTGTGTTTACATACATCATTCTCTAATTTTAGAAGTTACAGGGGGGGCCCTGTAACTTCTAAAATAAGAGCATGATGTATTTAAACTACCAGCGAAAATTAGTTTGAACGAGATCTAGTAAGTAGTTTTTTTTAATACGTCATAAATCGTAAATCGCAACTTTTGCTTATAATATAATACTTACCTACAGGTTGTACGGAACCCTCGGTGCGCGAGTCCAACTCGCACTTGGCCCGTTTTTTTGTTCACATTTTTCACTTCACTATAGTTTACATGTTGAAAGGTTTACAGAATCGCACAACAGTAACTGTTTTTTTTTTTAAATTTGTGATGGGTTTGCTCTTGACTCGTCTTGGTCAGAGAATGATGACAGAGACAAAGTCCAACGTAAAAGCAGTTATAATCAGAACCACGTTGTCATCAGTATATTTACTACCAATATTCCTTGTTTCATTTTGAAACCAAGCCGCAAACTTCTCACTAAAACCCCAACACTTACCATACTTCAGGAACCATTGAACCGTACACAATAAATTCTCAGCCATTTGTCGATATATACTCGTCGAATAACCAACCAGAAGATCCCCAACGCAGGAAGATTAATCGACCGTGAGAAAAATGAAAGAGCGATGTTACCTTGCGAACGTGTCGCCATTTATTATGCGAATGTTCCATTATTACTGCGTACATACAGACGTGAGGGATGACAAGCAAGATGGCGGTCAAGGTCAGGGTGGGTAATAGTTTTGTAGTGCATAAACCCAAAGTTCTTGCAAAAGCAGGGGGAAGCTCTAATTTATTGACAGGCGATGCGTTTTCGGGGAACTGTTTTGTTTAAACGGAGCCGGTTAAAAAGTGCTGGCTGCAGAGCCTTAGGCTGACTAAGGCTATGCAGCGCGCACTGACAGAACATTTTTATATCTCCCTCTTTTACAGTTCACAATTGCGAAAGAGAGATATATATATACTGTTACGGTGACAAAAGTCACCAGTGCCGCCAAGCCTAATTTGAATAAATGACTTTTGACATGGACTTCAATAAATTAATCTCAAAAAATAAGAGGAGTCCCATTTTGATACTCAACTAAGTACTATCATAAACGTAGTAAAAATAATGATATTTAATAATTAATGGCAGGCAGGCAGGCTCCTTCTGGGTAAGCTCGCTCCATCGTAGACTTTGTCTCTGTCATTTCTGACCAAGACTAAGGTCAAGAGCAAACCCATCTATACTAATCTATACTAATATTATAAAGAGGTAACATTTGTTTGTAAGTTTGTATGTAGGAGGTAATCTCAGGAACTACTGGTCCGATTTGAAACATTCTTTCAGTGTTAAATAGCCCATTTATTGAGGAAGGTTATAGGCTATATATCATCACGCTAAGACAAATAGGAGCGAAGCAGTAATGGAAAATGTGACGCAGACGAAGTTGCGCGAGTCAGCTAGTCACAAATAAAAAAAGTAGCTCACCATTCTGAACAGCCGTGTGTCCCACAAACAAAATGCGCATTCCCCACGAGGAGAACAAAGGTTGATATAAATTCACACTAATATTCTTTGCGTTCATCATTGTTTTGTTTCCCACTACAAACCTAACTGTTATTGCTGCTACAATTTTTATTGTAACCAATATTTTTGCTGTATGAATAAAAAGGGCTCGGAATATTCTAGGTCCCTTTTATAATGGATGGACTTCTTCCAGTGATTTGTCATTTTCCTTCTTTGTGCCTATGTCAACGTTTCTGAAAGGTTTCGGAGATGTAGATGTGGATTGTAAGGAATAATACATATTTTGTTGATATATTTTGCTCCATGTAAGAACTAGACTTTATGGTGGTAGGCATTATAGACTCCTGGCAGGGTTGTGGAATTTGAAAGTCTCCGCAGCCCTGGAACGCAAAGGGCAAAATTAACACGGATGGGTTTTAGTCAGTAAGAGTCAGACACTCCCTTCTGTTGGAGTTATTTGAAGATTCCCTTCCTAAAAAAGGCATTATAGACTTAGAAGACGGTACTTTAATTTCAAGAAAATCATTATTAAAGCTTATGGAAACAGATCTAATGATAATAATTTCATCTTGTTTTGATTCTAGCTTTAATTTCCTAGGAGACAGTCTCTCGGATGCCTTTGTTTGATTTCTAAGACCTAAAACGATAAGCCCGAATCGTTTAGGGAAAATTGTCTCAGGCACAGTGTACAAATATTCCGTACAGTTTGCTTGGCAAAGTTTGCGCAGGACAGAATTAATTTCTTCATTTTGTTATTCTGGGGCGTAATTTGGAACTTAATATTTTGTCTTTATATTCCTTGTTTGAATGTGTTGCTGAGTTTGCACTATGAAATCAAAAAAGTAAATAATAATAGCCGCACAGGTAAATTTTCAAGGTTAAGCAATGCTTGCGAGGTAGGTCTGTGGATAAGTGACCATCTTCACATACCGAGTTTCCTCCGTGCCTCGGAAAGCACGTTAAGCTGTTGGTCCCGGCTGTCATTTGGAGATCTTTGGCATTCGTTACGGATAGTCAGAAGCCAGAAAATCTGACACCGATCTTGCCAAGGAATACCGTGTTACCTACCCAGTTAATGGGTTGTGGAGGTCAGCCGCTCTACATAAAATACTGGCATTCAGCTGAATCCAGTTTGACTGGAAGCTGACCTCAATTGAGTTGGAAAAAGGCTAGGCAGATGATGATTAATCAAAGGCCCCATGGCGCGCGGTTCGCGGTCAGTACTCAGAGTTCAGCGGTCACTGTAATCTATGCGATGGGTTAGAATCTTACACACGCACAAGCAGTTAGAGGGCCAATACTACTTATTTTAAAAAAAGTTTCGCTTCGATTCGCATGTCAATCGCGAATCGTCAAAAAAGCCTTTATTAAATTAATTTTCACTCATTTTTGACAGATTGTGATTGAGATGCAAATATAATAAAATTAGGAGAATTGGTCCTCTAACCGCAATGCTCTAACTGAAAGCGCGTTCCTTCGGAGTTTAATTTTTTTGCAATAGCTGGAAGGTCACGATGCCCGACGAGATCGAAAAGTTTATTGAATCAGTGATAGAAAAATGTTTTTTTTTTTTCCGTAGTGACAATTATTAAATCGTCAAGAGGCAAATGTTTTAAAAAAAGAGTGTGTGACGCGTTATCACTGCTAAAGATTAACTTTACATTTCTAGAGCTTTTGTTGTGTGCGCATGTGTGATCGCGGAACGCAGAACTCGACCGCAGATCTCAGACCGTCTTTTCGGTGTGTTTGGCCCCTTAGACTTTTTCATTTCAAAACGATTGAACACTTCAAAAAAAAATCTGTAACCATCCATAAAAACGTTTTTCTATCTTCAAACTTCAATAAAATGTAAGTAGTACTTGTAAAATCATGTTAATACCTACATAATATTGGGTTTTATGTGTTCCATCATTTCACAAGAGCATTTTAGATTTAATAAAATTCTAAGTAAGTCTCGATCTATTGTAAGTTTTTTTTTTTTGCCTTTTTAACTATTTGATAAAATTGCTTCAAATAAATAGCAATTATTGTAAAGTCCACAATATTTCAGATTTCAAATTTTAAAAGCAATATCTCAATATTGACTCAAAGCTGAAAATGCGATTTCAAAAGAGCTCTAAATTCTTCAAATTCTATGAAGACATAATCAATGGAGGCCTTTCAATAAAGACAAGATGACTTGAGTAATTTTCTTCTATTGTTAAACAAAATTGAAGTCCATGACTTGTGAATCTTCTAGCTAAAGGATTAAGTAACTTTAAACTGAAAAACATGAAGAATACTAACAAGGTTGAGTCAAAGATTAGGAATGTATAGAAGTGAAACTTGCTAACGTAACTTTATAATCTGTTTAGGATGAGATTTAAATTTCCCTTATGCTATTGTCATTTGATATTACGGATTTGTTGTGGGACCACGGCCCTGAAACAAAAGAACATTTGGAGGAACACGAATGGGTTTTAAGTCAGTAAGTGTCTAAACACACTATGCCGAAGGTACGCGATCGAAGTTCGGCATGATTACGCCTGCAATGATATTTGAATTACCGATGACACAATATGCTGAAATTACGTTGCGTTATAGCGTACAACCGAACTTCTGTCGGGCGTATGTTCAGTGGAAATTCGGCGATAACGTATTCTGCAGAGCATACATAATAAACGACCAAAGTTCGGTTTGATTGCCGACGAAGATCATAAATATAGGTACTTACACCATGTTTGATTCAGAAAAACTAATCATCGCGGTTGAGTCGTGACCGTGTTTATGGATCAATCATCTGTCTGTCTCAATGAGCGTCTGTCTTTCTGGCTGTTACAATTACACGACACGACGCCATGATAGCACTTGAGCACTGAATAAACAAAGTTACGCAACTGAATTTCTAACGCGTAAGTTTTTTTATTTGAGATGGCTCTTGACTTTAGTCTTGGTCAGAGATGACAGAGACAAAGTCTACGATGGAGAGAGCTTACCCAGAAGGAGCCTATTTACTCTAACTTTGTTGAGATTATGGTTGAAAGCGTTCGGAAACACAGACGCAGGCAGAGAGTTCCACTCCTTTGCTGTGCGCATTATAAAAGACGTTTGGAAAAGCTTAGTGTGAATTCGTGGAATAGCAACAAGATAGGGATGGTAAGTTGCAGTGGGTGTGGGACTTATGGTGAGTCATATCAGCGAATACGTCGGAACGTAAAATCAGCCGCGAAACTTCAGTCGTGTACCTTTAGTATAGTATGTTTAGACACTCCCTCCTACTGCACCCAGACCGAAAAGAACATTTGATGATTTCCCATCCTTAAAAAAAAGCCACCTGATATTTTCCTGCGTGCCCTGATATTTTGATGATACAGGAACCGATGTACGCCACTGATGACGCAAACTATGAGCCAATTTTATAATAATTATTCAGAACACCATTGACACGTTGCGAAGTAAATTAATTCTGCCAGAGCTTCTGATGCCCTCGATTATCGACCATGTTGTCAACCCCATTTGACTTAATTGAGCTCGGATGGTTGGTTATTATTTTATTTATTTGGGTTAGCCAACAATTTCAACGGTTATTATTTTTTAGTGTTCCCCATAGCTATAATCTGGGGCTCTTTAAGTCAATATAGAATAGAATACTTCTAGGCAAGCACGCTTCATCTTCGACCACATTATTACTTTCTATCAGGTAAGATTTTGGTCAATAATATTACACAAGTTTCGCTTCTACACTGCACAATACATAGTCTATTGTCGAGTGTAGAGAAAAGCGCTCGCTCAACTCTTGATATATTGAACTCAATATTATGTACGGCTAGAATACATTACGTTTGCTCTCCGTGGCTAAGAAGCACGCAGACTTTTGGTGCAAGTGATAAGAAATAGTTCTTCTAAGAGCTAAAAATCAATTGGAGCATTATATTTTACTAGAGGCTGCCCGCGACTTCGTCCGCATATAAATTCTCGTTATTCCCGTGTAAATCCCGATCCCTCGGGAACTCCGGGATAAAAAGTGCCTATGTGTTATTCTGGGTCTTCAGCTACCTACATACCAAATTTCATCGTAATCGGTGCAGTAGTATTTGCGTGAAAGAGTAACAAACATCCATACATACTCACAAACTTTCGCATTTATAATATTAGTAGGATTCTCAATACAAATACACCAATATCAGTTTTTTGAGGCTAAACTTGAACCCATTTCATTTTAACCCAGCTATTATAATCATCATGAGCATCTTGCACTTATTCAAGCCGGTCTATTCCGTCAACATCTCACTGTGTACACTTGGGTGGAGTGAACGACAAGTGAGCTGTCATTCAATGTTGTTTTATGGTTTGACAGCTGCTCACTTGTCGTTCACTTCGCCTAAGTTTGGACTTCGACATGCTTACAGAATTGCACTGCATGTAACTTGGGGTAGGCACAACATGACATAACAAAACGATGCTATACTGTCTCTCGTAGTACAAAAACAGAGATCACATAATTTATCATAAGTCATTAATAATTTGTTAACATATGTACAATAAATAGTTGTTAAAGAAATACAAGTACTGTAAAAAAAGTGAAAATGTCAAAAAAGTAAAATAATAACTAATGTCAATAAATAAAGTTTAAAATCAAGTAATGTTTAAACAAAAAGAGAGAAAAGTAAAAATAAAACAAAGTGGTAGAGAATGCCTAAGGCATTAAGTCCGCCTTTGTACCTTTTTTGTGTGAAAAGTTTAAATAAATAAATAAAATGTCACGTGCAATGTCATAACAAAATCTTTAGGAAGAAATATAAAATTTATTGTCACTAGGCGAATATAAATTGTGGTGAACTTAATTAAAGTACCCCTTAGAGGATTATAGGTGTAAGAGGAACACATACTCTACTGTTGATATATTATTTTTAATATAATGCACGGTCATACATTATACACGCACTCTACGTCTTGAAAACATACGATACGGTTCAAGTTACAAGAGGCTTCGATGACGTTAACCGCGAAGCTAGGAGTTGTGCATTTTAAGACATATTTTTGTAATTTTTCACATTCAAGTATTAGTAGCAGTAGACTGGCAACAAAAATCCTCCTTCGTGCATTCGTTATAAAACACGTAAAAAATATTAGACACTAAATAATCAAAATAAATAAATGTTTTAAAAGAAAAAAAGGTGTGAAGAATGTCAAGCCAATTGACAGGAGTAAATGACAGAAGAAAACAAAATGAACCGACTCCCAGTAACATGGGATAAGGGCAGAATGATAGTGTCAATGTATCCATACTCCTGGAGATAGTCATCACGCAGCGTCCTTTGGTGGCAGTACATTTGTGCAGTACTTTGGACTTGTCTTTAGGTGGAATAACGACTCCGTAGAGCGGCTGGTCGTGCGGTGAAAAATTGAAAGAACTAGATCGCGCGGCAAATTACCTAGGCGCTGGATTGCCTTGACTGATTGCAACAATCTGGCAACAGCAAGATATGGCTTGAGATCATGCGGAGTGCGGTTTTGTCTCTTCCACTGACGTTAATGCTTCGACGTGACCACGACCGCTCTGCCTAGAGCAAAACGACAAAAAAGAAGAAGGATGCAAAATAATACTGATCAGTGTACTTATTCTGAGCCAGAACCAATCATTTAAAGTCTCACGTAATGTCTACGCTTCTTACCGCTGGATCTTCCATCTACAACCCAACCAATATTGGACGAATAATACGCAATACCTCACCCAGTTGATAAATGGATACACGTTACGTTGATAACATCGGTGATATGTTTCCCGTTTTTCCCCTGTCATTTTACTGTAGGGGGGTTAGACGCGATTTTATAGCCCTTGGACTTTGTTAAGGAGTTAATTGGAAAAGCCGCGGCTCTGATTTGATTGAAGGTTTTGAACTATTGTTTTTTTTATTGTTTTGAGTTTTTATGCTTTGAAGTAAGCGATGATGCGGTATATAAGATGGAGCACGCTTGCTTAAAAGTAACCTATTCACTCTTGACTTAAAGACTCCCAGGTTGTAGCTATGGTAGAAAACCGACCGGCTAACAACTCGGCGTCGATGCTCAAGACTTTGGCGCTTCGACTCGACGAGCCTATCATTACCGATGATCCTCTAGGCTCGTTTCTCAATTGACTCAATGGCATCAAGCTAGTATTTGGTAGATCCTTCCCAAAGGTGAGAGCAGTTATACTCCATACAAGATCGAACTTGTGCTTGATAGAATTTGAGCAGCAATTCCGACGTGAAGTACTATCTCACCTTTGCAAGGATCCCCAACTTTTTTGCAGCCAGTAACGAGAGGTATTGTGTTTGCGGTATGAGCGTAAACAAAGCAAAGTTAGAACATACATATGCAAGGATCGTACTAACTGGCGTTCTGTATTTTCTGCTGTCCCTCGTGGAAATAAGGTAACAGTGATGTGTTGTGTGATTGTCTCTCCCATTCAACTATTTATTTAAGTACTAGCTGTTGCCCGCGACTTCGTTCGCGTGTAGGTATGTCGGAAAGTAATATGTTTTCGTTAGGTAAGATCTCTAAGATAAGAAATACGAACAGTCAATATCTAGAGCTTGACTCCTTTTAGCTTTAGGAACTTGGAAGAGTGCTATGCGAGGCGCTGGCTGTTTCGCCTCTTCTGTTCAAAATGCAGACCAGCCCCAATAATTTTTCGTTATGAAAAACATTTTGATGATAGCGCTTTTCTGTACATGTTCTCAAAGAAAGGTGCTAGGGTTTTTAACACGCGATAGAGCTACATTATGTTTGGCCATGGGAAAACACCAACCGGTAGAGCAATCTACCCCGCGGATCTAGACTCAGGTATCTGCACCATGTTAGACTCCTATTCTGTCCATTGTGCATAGGTTTTCTAGCTTAGTTAGCCAGCCTAGCTCCCCCCAAATACACAGATGTCTCCTGGGTGCTTTAAAGGTTTCATGGAGTGACCTCACCGTTCCGAGAATTTGTTCACCTCGTTACACAACGTGTTGAACAGTTTTATATTAAACTAGCATTTGTTCGCGACATCGTAAGCGCATATCCAGTTTTTTCCCGATCCCGTATAGATTTCGGAAAACCTATATGCCAAATTTCAGCCTTTTACGACCAGGAGTTTCGGCTTTGCTTTGTCTGTCAGTAACTCGGTCAAGCAATCAGTCAGTAGCAGAAGAATTGTATAAATATTGATTAAATGATTTCTCATTATTCAAAACTAAACACAGAATGTGGTGTGCAATCTATTTATTAAATCTAGCCATAATACCTGCTCTGAGGTAAGCTCGGTTAGAACTAGAGGTGGGTCTAATTTCAATTACTTGTAATACTAGAGCAGGCGTAATACTCTATTTTGATATATTTGATCTGGTTCTGTCTCGAGTACGAAGAATAAGGCACTTGTCTCAACGCCGGCGCCGGCGAGGAAGCGATTAGCTAACGACTTTTTGCTCGTTGAGGAAAGAGTCAAAAGATATAGATCTAGTGGGAGTAAAAGAGACACATACATTCATTATTGACTGTTCACACTGCCGGCAAGCGGCTCTTACCTCAATATGATCGCAGCGACAAGAGCTATCAAAGATTGTACTCGCTCAGCGACCCTTGCTCGGCGATGCTGGCTGGGTGGTCAGAACTCAAGAAGAAGAAGATTCGCAAGAAGTTGGAAGAATCATTACAGCGGTAATTCGTTGGATTCATGTTTTCTTAATAATTTTGGTTATGTGTATGTATGTATTTATGTATTTATTATAGATTGTATTTTTTTTTTCTTCCTCTCGGTTTGTCTTTTCTATATGTTGCACCTACCATGCTGTCTCTGCACCACCCTAAGGTCGACTGGTAGGAAATGCCTATGGCATTAAGTCCGCCTTTGTACATTACTTGTGCATAAAGTTTTAATAAATAAATAAACTCAACAACCAGCGGTAATTTCTACTTATAGTGCGGGCTGGAGCGAGTATTGCGAGTATAAACCCGTCGCACAATAGCATTCTTTTGACAGCCGAGCCTTAACACTATCGAAACTTTTCACTCGCTACTCACTGGTCGCCAACTCGTTTCGAATTTGAAGCTTTACTCGCTACTCGCTGATCGCCAGCTGTGAGACAAGTGCTCAAGTATTCTAGAAAGGCATGATAATCTTTCGTTTGATCTTGATGCGTAGGCAGTCTATGATTCAGAGAAGATTACAGGATCAATAAAACATCCATCACAGAAAGGGATACACGTAATAGATTCTTTCGAAATTGCTTATAGATGTTAACATATGAATGAAGTATCTGTACTTATAACTGAAGAGTTTGCTTGTTTGGTTGAACGCGCTAGTCTCAAGAACCACTGATTCGAATTATAAAATTATTTAAGTATCTTAAAAAACTTTTGACAAACAACAAACTTTAACTTCGGAACTCGGTGTTTTTGTTAGTTTGTTCGTATTTTGACACCGACTTCCGAAGTTAAAGTTATTTTTTACTTTGTAGTGTTTTTTTGGAAGTCGGTTGTATTTTTTTGTAAAAAGTTTTTTATTTTTGACTTTTTAGTGGTACCCCACACCTAACAAAACCACTGCAAAATCGATACCATACGATTTTCGAAAGTTCCCCTCGACTTCTCTGGGATGCCATCATCAGATCCTGGTTTCCTTATCATGGGACCATTTGGGAAGTATACCCATTCCAACAAAAAAATCATTTTTAAAATCGGTTGGCAAGCAACGGAGTTATGCCCGAACAAACATAAAAAAAAAAAAAAAAAAAAAATACAAACATCCGAATTGAGAACCTCCTCCTTTTTGGAAAGTCGGTTAAAAATACAACCAACTTCCAAATATAAAAAAAAACTACAAAGTAAAAATTAATTTTTCAAATCGGTTCATAATTGACGGAGTTATGAGATAACAAACATAAGAAAAAAAAAAAACCGAATTGAGAACCTCCTCCTTTTTGGGAAGTCGGTTAAAAATCACGCTACGACCAATTGGAACAGAGAATTAATGAATAATGTGACTCAGAAGAAGATGCGCGGCTCAGCTAGTGTATACTCCATATATGACCGAAAGCTAGTTCTTGCTCGAAGAAATTCCAGCACGTGTAGCTCTATCAAGAAAATTTTAGTCTGAATGTATTTTTCCGAACAAACTAGCCTTTTGTGAAAACTAGCGTAGAAGAGCAAAAGTTTTTTAATGCTCTTGATTTCTTCTTAATGTTGTTTATTTCTTAAGTTATTTAAAAACACTCCAACTTCTTAGTTACCCATTACAATATGCAAAACTTATGTAGTTATTTCCATTCTAAACCCATTTTAAACCGGTTAACCGTTTATTCCATTGTTAAATCTTTCGTTCTAATATCACACTTTAAAAACCAAAAAAATTGTAAACCTTTGTTGAAGTTTAAAAAGCTGATATCACGGAACGGTTAATTCTCTCTATTGTCTGCATGAAAATTGCATTGCACTATTTCTATGAAAAAGTCCAAATTAACCGAGTGTGTTTCGGCAATGGAAATAGGAACTAATGCTTTGGGTCGTAAAGGTTATTTGAGATGCAAATCGGTATTTGAATACAATTCGTTTAGTTATTAGATGTCAGACACATGTGGTTTATTCGGAAATTTTCCAGCGTTAACACACGATGTTACGTTGAAGTAGGAGCTTTGTTAATTCAATGTTTATTGTACTTATTCTGTGATGAGGAAAGTTTTTATTAGCTTTGGCTTCACCCTAGGATGCAACAATTATTGTTCAGTGAGTGTGAAAACGTTTTATAATTAATTTTGTTATGAAAAGAACGTTGGTTGTATTAATTGAGGTAGTTTGTTTAATATTTCAGTTTAATGTAGTTATCTACCTCAATAACAACTATTAAGAACTTATTTCATAAAATAAAAGAAGTTCATTGAAATAAAAAAATAAAATCCACGTGTAATGCGTTTTTACTTTAATGAAAAAATTGGTTTAGCTGCTGTTTAATAGTGGATAATGCATCGAGCGGATTAAACAGTTTAGTATGTGACGGGCATTATATTGAATCCTCTGATTGTGGTTATAAGTTTTATAACCTATCTACAGAAATCAGTTGTCTGAAACATTCTAAAAAAGTATTTATTCTATTTAAATCCCTTCTTTCTAACAAGTTCTCTCAAGATAAACATGTTCCAATAACACTTATTTACGTCTTCGTTATTTACAATTATTTCATGAACGAATCCTATATTGTCCTGAACCCTTTACAAAAACATTTTCCAACATTCTTACGCATGACTCATAATCGTATCAAAAACAAGAACATTCTTTGATGTAACTTCGTCTTTCGTCGCTTTCATGTCACTCCTTTGACATCTTTTAACTTTGTTGCTATACCAACATAATTATTTACATTATCCATTCAGAAATGAACTCTACTTCTTTTACATAAAGGTTGTGTTTTAAAGTCTTGTTGTTTGTAAGAGCATCCATCGTTTGTATATCAAGTATCCTTTCCATCGTTTAATGCAATACAGTTTTAATGAGGATGGATGCAAGGACTTAGTCTTGTTTATGTGAAAAACCCTTTCCGTCAAACAAAACAATGCTTAAGTTCTGGTTTAAGCCAAGACTAACAAGTCTGCATCCACGATCTAACTTTAGTACTGGGATTAACAATAGGTTTATACCATGGCTAAAATATAAAAGATTATTATAAAATGAATTTTATCACTAGTTCCTGAACCTTCTATGGTACTAAAGTTAGTCCGCCGAGACGCCTAGTTTAACTTCGGTACTAACTTAGTTGAGGTGATCATTGATTAATATTGTGTGTCTTTCTTTGTGAAAATTGTTAGAAAATATGAATAGACTTAATGCATTTAAAATGTTTTGATGTGTCTCGGTGTTCTTACATACTTCGTCATTGTGTAAATCCTTTTGAGTTGAGGGGCGTACATCTATATTATATACTAGCTGACCCGCGCAACTTCGTTTGCGTCACATTTTTTATTAATGCTCCGCTCCTGTTGGTCTTAGCGTGATGATATATAGCCTATAACCTTCCTCGATAAATGGGCTGTCTAACACTGAAAGAATTTTTCAAATCGGACTCAAAATTTTTCAATCGGATCGGATTTTTGGATCGGTTCCTGAGATTAACCCCTACATACAAACTTACAAACAAATGTTACCTCTTTAAATATTAGTATAGATAAAAATGAATTGCTGTTCGTTAGTCTTGCTAAAACTCGAGAACGGCTGGGCCGATATCGGTAATTCTTTTTTTGTTTAGTTCGCCAGAATACAGCGAAGGTTTAAAAGAAATAGAAAATGGCTAGGTAGGGTAGCTAATCGACGGGAGCGAAGCCACGCGGGACCGCTAGTTTTAAATATAAGTATATTCACAAAACGTTTTGGAAATCTTTTACGTGAAGTTTTGTCTAGAAGAAAAACAGCGGGTACAAAAAGGCTACTTACGTCTAGTATACTTGGATCATAATATTAATCATACAACAATTAGTTGTCAAATTTTATTTTCATCTTTATCACATATTCATGAGGTTCAAGGTTGATTGGGAAAACTTGACAGTTTCGAGTAGCTAGATGAGCTGGCTGATTCTATTAGTGGTCTTTTAGACCCACAGAAATAACATTTCTAAGATGATAAATCTGTAGAAAGACATCTTGATTTAAGAAAATATTTGATTTGATCTTCGTGACTTCCTTTTGAACTTGGCTGGAAAAATAAGACGTTATCAGTTGATACAATCTTTGATAATTCCTAAATATAGGAAATAAGACTCATTTCCACGAAGGCTCAAATGGGTAAAATGTTTCTGAATGTTCTGAAGGGCAGAATGTTAATTGTCGAGTTTTAGAAAGTCAGACACTTTTTTTGACTGTTTATTCATTAAACATGAGATGTCCGTATTTTATTTTCATAGATAGAATGACACTTGGTAAAATAATCCCGTGTTTAGTCACGTGGTAAGACGTTATGTAGATCACAGATTCAGAAGTACTAAAAATAGATTTTGACGAACTTTGGATTTTAAATCGAAATAGCTGGAACTCTACTTGGATGATAGTTTTATGTCATCCAAGTAATTGAAATTGCGTATTTTGCTTTTCTGCGATTTTGCAGTGGTGTTGTTAGGTGTGCGGTGCCACTAAAAAGTGAAAAATAAAAAACTTTTTACAAAAAAATAACTTTAATTTCGGAAGTCGGTGTTTTTCTCAGTTTCTTCGTATTTTGACACAGACTTCCGAAATTAGTGTTATTTTTTACTTTGTAGTGTTTTTTTTTTTGGAAGTCGGTTGTATTTTTCATTAAACAGCTTTCTATTTGGAAGTCAGTTTTAAATTTAAATAAAACCATTGATAAATTACCTCCTTGGTTGCCATGTTCCGGAGTAAAAGATCGTTCCATTTTTAAATTATATGACAGGTATAATATAAATATAATAAATATATAATAAATCTTTATTCAAAAGTTCAAATTGGTACAATAAAACAATAAATCTTAGATAATAATATAGGTAAAACGATTTTAGATCGGTATGAGTTTACTATGTAATTTATTTGGCCGCTAAACCACAACAGATATGGATTTTATACAACTTTTGCCAGCCGCTGCTCGCATGTATTTGGCCAGTACAGCAATTTCGATTTATCTCAAACAAGTTAACAAGTTTACCAAAATAGGTCCCAAACCAATCTTGTTTGAGAAAATATACTTAACAAGAACCAAAATGATAATTATAAATCTTTCCATTCCATTCAAATATTCACTGAAATACGAACCTTAACCTTTTGTCCCATTTAATAAAACATAATTTAAAATTCCATTAACATTTTTTTCTTGAATAAATTTAAATTAGACTGGAACAAAACTTTTAGGGTAGCTGTTGCTAAAATTGTAAGCGAATTGTTGCAAATATAACTTGCTAATAGAACAAAACAAATTACTTCGGTCTCTTCCTCAATTTCCAATTCTAATCTGTTTGAACATCATTATGGAGACAAAGAAACTTTTCACTTAGCACCTAATGACGGCTGGAAATTAAACTTGGAGAACTACTGGAAAATTAATGTCAGTCATTGTTATCTTCAAAGAATTTACCTTCAATGATGGATTCTATTTTCGGAGCGAAGGTCTTCAAATTTGCACCGAAATCATAGAATTTGGACGACTGTTGGATCAAATTAAGATTGATTAAAATAGTGCTGTGTTATATAGAATCTGTACTAAGTAAAAGCTTTTCTTTTTAAATAAGAAATCATAACGAAACCCCTTCTCGGATTATCTTTACATCTCCAACAGACCCTTAAATCTGACATCTATTTCCAACCTTGTAGCATTCATCCTCTTCCATTATCGTCCCGATTTTTTTCCGTACATCCACTTTGATCAATAACCTCTCCTTTGATCTCAGTGGGCGTATCAAAAAAACTGACGAGACACGTTCTCTGACGGCTAGAGGGTACTTGGACATTGACGTCAAACTTGCGGATCTTTTAAGAGCCAACTCGTTTGGCTTCAAAGTGAATGCGTCAGCGTTTGCGGTCCAGTGCTTGAGGCCTCTCGATTCGCGTCATCCAAGTCAAAACGCGCTGTTGTCACGTCGCCAGCGCGAGTGGCTTTCATGTTCTGATTTTTGTCACGAATTTTCTGAACAAGGCACTTTTGTTTTGACGTGTTGGCTTTATAAAGGTTCTCCTCTCGTTTTCAATGATTTACCCAAATCAAAATGAGAATTCATATTAATTTCAAACCATATTTATTGGCACCCTTGGTAAAACACCCATTCTGTTAAGTATCAAGAGTGACAATGATGTGAAAGTATTTGAAATGATGTCATACATGACAATGAATGTCCCTAAGTTAGGGGTGACAACAAATATCTGTTACGTTTCACATAATATCATATCAACGTTGTCACAGATGAAAACGTTTTCCTTCAGCTGACTCATAAAAGGCGGTTAGCAACCAATCCAAATGTTTTGTATTTATTCACAAAAAGCAGAAGGCAAACATCTTTTGATAATTAGTATGTCGGGACTCAAAATTATGTTTTATTACAATTTGTATTGGGTCCCAAGATATTTCGTGATTTCTAGAATTTAATTTCCTTTTATGTTTCACCTTTCATTTGACACTTTATTCGGCTAAGTTTTACTAATAGAGTTTAATTTTCTTTGTTACAGGTACAGTACTGAAACCCTTGGTGAATAATTGAGCAGATTCGCAGAGAATAAATATTCTTTTATTGGTACGCTTCCGGAAAATGTAACGGCAATCTATTTTATTTTTCGTTCCTGATTTATTTTCGTTTAGTTTTTACAAAAATAATTTAATTTGATAATCAATATTTGGGATCGTAAGCACAAAAGTAACCTTAAGAAGATGGTTTAAAAATCATTTTCTTAAGGTTACTTAAACTTAAAAAGGTAAGACAACTTACGTATTATAATCTTAATTAAAAGATTATAATACGCAAGTTGTCTTGCCTTTTTTCAATAAACTAACTTGTGTAAGCTAAAACGATGTTAAAATCTAAAACCCCGTGACCAAAGCCTTAAAATTTATCAGAGCGACATTGCCAAGCTATTTTTAGACTGCACTTTAATAGAGGGTCCTCCGAAGAAAATTAACCTCACCCTCTTCCTACTATAAATTGACACTTTACATCACTTCGCGACAGTGAAAAAACCTTGGGTTTCGTTCCCATTGGGCGGGAGTTATCTGCGGAAATATTTTATTCCCCGCTGATCTAGAAAAAGGAAAATAAAATTTGTTTCGATCGGTTTTGCCGTGTTTAGGGTAAAATGTTTTTTGAGAACGTGATTGGTTCCTTATGTTTTACTCTTAAAGTTCAAATTATTTTTTTTAACTTTTCCTATATTCATTCATTTTCATAGAATATTCATCAGTAACCGTCTCTTATTTATGATAGTAAACCCGAATAGAAAGCTGCTTTACTGATAGTGTATCTTTTGAAACGTCATAAGACCTTCTTATACCTGATAAATACAAAAAAAAATATGTACTGAACCGATTTAAAAAAAATCTTTGTAAATAGTAAGCCACATTATTTGTGAGTATCGTAGGCTATATATTAGGGTAAGGAAGTTGGCATGGGTCAGCCTTTTCCTATATATAGTAAGAAATAGCTGATACCCGTGGCTTCGGCCTCTTGACAAATTATATACCAAAACCTTCCTTGAGAACCACTTTATCCATTGGTGAAAACAACATGAAAATCGGTGCAGCAGTTTTTAAGTTAATCACCGACAGATAAACATAGCGGAGGACTTTTTTATTATATGTAGATAATCAGCTCATTTGTAATAAAAAATAAAAACCTGCCTTCACAGCAAGAGTGAACAGGCATTTTCTGTGCAAGCTCGCTCTATTGTAGACCTCATCTATCGCTTTTCATCAGGCGTGATTATGGACAAGAGTAAGCCCATTACATAATATAAAGAAAACCCTTGATCTCTTTTGAAAACACACAAATTCAGTCTTAAATCAGAAGCTTTAGTAAAAGGACTGAGACAACATATTATTTACTCCATACATCACGAAACATCAATAATTCTTCCAGTTTGTAACCGCTCCAATAAAATATCGCACATACAGCACTATAGTGGATACCCCTAAAACATCCCATTACTTTGGCACTTTTCCTTTTTCAACCCAATAACTATCACGCAGAAATCCCTTAAGATCCCGTCTGGCTTCTGTCCAGTTTCTTTTTTTCTTTGATTTTCTTTCCTAAACGCTTTCCTGAACACCGAATGTATCGAGTTCGAGAAAAATTATAATGAGGTCACGTGTTTCGGTTTTAAGTGAACTAAATTCAATCGTCTCTAGGAAATTGAATTCTGGCTTAGATTTTAAAGTTTCCTCGTCGGTAGGAAATGTTTTTGTAGTTTCTTTTAATTTTGTTTGTGTTGTAATGTAGGTTATATAGACTGGGATCGTATTGTTCGACTGTTTTTGGCTACCGAAGTGAAAATCTGCCTTCTACTTTTTTAAGTCATAAATCATAAGTAAGTCATAAGTCATTTATTCATTTGTTTAACATAGGTACAGTTATAGTTGTAAATTGTTAATAAAGAGTGCGCTATGTTATGCCAGAGGGCTCACAAATTTTTGTTGCTCACAAATGAACAAATACACTAAACTTACAACAAACTAAATTAGGTAGGTATAGAAACAAAAAATTCGTCCTCAACGCTTTCAACTGGTGATGTACTTGGGAACAATGAGACAAGCGGCATTGCCATGTTGAAAGGCAATGCCAACTTTACAATGTAGTATTTTTGAATTTAAATCTGATAAGCCAATTGCATCTGTTTGTCTCAAATGTGTGTCAACAATGCTGACATTATGAAAAATGATGTTGATATCATTCAGCTGTTTCAATCCCAATTTAATTAAAGTCGACTTCTTTTATGCCTAACTAGCTGACACACGCAACTTCGTCTGCGACACATTTTCCATTAATGCTCGGCTCCTTTTAGTCTTAGCGTGATGATATGTGTGCCTATATCCTTCCTCGATACATGGGCTATCTAATACTGAAAGAATTTTTCAAATCGGATCAGTAGTTCCTGAGATTACCCCCTACATACAAACTTACAAACATACAAACAAAATGTTACCTCTTTATAATATTATTATTATTTTGTTTTTTAAATTTATTTTCTCCAGCTAGTGCCTGGTATTTGCTAGAATCTCACGGGTGTGAACCAAGGTGAGATCCTAGTTATTAGTTTGTGATGGTAAATTACTTTGTACTGCATTAAAATTGTTATCCAAGTCTAGTTGTAAAATTTTTCTAACTATTCGGCAAGTATTTAAAATAGCGGCTTTTTGTAGTGTTAAGTATGTGTATTTCGAAAGATTAAGAACATTAAAGCTATTGAATATTTGTTTTGGGATAACACCTGTTGTTGATATTACTATTGGGACTATTGTGACTTTATTCATTTTCCAAACTCTGGTGATTTCCTGTTGTAGTTCTGTGTACTTCCTTACTTTTTCTGTGATAGTCTTTTGTATGTTATTGGTGTTTGGTACGGCTATATCTACAATTATTATTATAGTATAGACTACGAGTACCTACATCACTATTTGGCATCATCTTAGTGGTTCATGTAGATGGACTACTAATATTGTGTTTGAGATTGTGTTGGCTTCAAAAGAGCTAAAAGAGCTAGCTCTTTTCAAGCCAAATCATTCAAACTTCCAAATCCAAACTAATATTAAACGCGAAAGTTTGGACATATGGATGTTTATTGTTACTCAATCACGTCCGAAACGCTGAACGGATCTTGAGAAAATTTGGCACAAAGGTAGTCTGAATTAACATAAATAATGCTTTTATAACTGGAGTCGTTCCCTTGGCATGATTTTTGGCATATACTTAGATCGAGCCAAATGGCGTGCACTTGGAGAAGCCTGTATCCAGCAGTGAACTGTTATAGGCTGCTGAAGATGACACAGGTGGAGCTACACAGCAGCTAGTCTTTCGTAGACTCTTCGTTCAAAACTATGCTTTCTTAAGTTATTATTCATGAAGAAAACTTTCTTGAATAATAATTATAGTTGGTAGTACCCAACAATATTATTCAAGAAACTTTTCCAAATACACAACGCGTGCAAATCCTTCTTCTTAGTTCATTTATAAACGAGTTAACTTATCAACTGGTGCTCCCCTGTGAACAGGGTCGTTGGCTCAAGCACCCTGCCGTGGCTGACGTCAGCTAACAAACCCAAGTGGTCGACTTCAAAATTCTACGTCAGGACCTTTGAAACGCTCTTAACGGTGACAAGACGCTTATTTTATGTATTGGAGGCCCCAATTAAAGTATATTTTTGGGTTCAGAATAAGAGATATTTTTACAGACTTGAGGAAAGAGAGGTTTTTGAGAAATGAGTTCAAGTATTCGAAGATTTTTGTGTTTTTATTATAGATACTGTAATACTACCGGACGCTGCCTGTATTTTTTTTTAAATTTTATAGCTTATTTGCATTTAAATAGTTCTAATCTAAAATCTATCAATCTATATATATCTAAAAACTATCTACCTTAGCTAGCTATCTGACAGCTGACAAGTGTTTTTATTTTTTTGTTCTGCCAGCCAGACAAATGTGTTGCCGGGGAGTTTGTTGGCCAGTTCTTCTCTTCAGCTAAAACACAAGGAATTGGTGGCGGGCGGGCGTTTTGGGGGACTGTCTTTTGTAAAACTTGACGTTCAAAAATGCTGGCTCTCAGCCTAATTTGAATAAATAACTTTTGAATTTTAGAAGCGAGCTACTACATGACTGACGTATCAAAACAAAGTATATATTCACCATACATTCATAAAGTTCCAGCGACTAACATGTCTGCCATTGACGTGCAGCAGTTCTCTTTGATACTGAAAAACATGGAATCAAGTTCACCGGTTAATATGGTAACACTTAGTGTCTAAACACACTATGGCGAAGGTACGCGACGGAATTTCCGCGGCTGATTTAACGTTTCAACTTATTCGGCTGATATGACACACCACACGTTCCGAACTTACGCGAAAAAGGGTTCACTTACGCAACTTTGTGGTTATTTAGTGTCTCTAGCACTGTCGTAGCGTCCTGTTGTGTTGACGCCGCGGGCGTCGTAGGCCACCTGATGACCTCCGGCCACCGTAGGCGCGGGCCTGTGGACGGCGAGCTATGGGTGGCTCGCCGTCCGTCCGTCTAGTGACGACAGGCCGTGTCGACGGCGCGTTAGTGTTCCACGCGCGCCTCAAAGAGATTCAGCACACAGAGGGGTCCGAAAGGGCCGACGCCTGCCGGAGTCGCGGGACTATTCGAAAGAGATACCGTGGCTCCGGAACACAAAGGGCAATGAACATGGATGGGTTTAGTCAGTAGAAGTCTGACACTCCCTCCCGCTCCACCTAGAGCGGGAGGAGTCATTGGATGATTTCCCATCCCTTAAAAAAAAGCATCCTGTTGTGTCAAATAATAAATAGCCGGACAGACATATACTCATTGAGACAAACAGATGATTTATTCTTATTTTTTCTGAATCAAACATGGTACCTATGTTTTAATAACATAACAAAGCATGACTGTGCGTCGTGTTCAGACAGAAGAGAAATAAACACAACGGGCGAACATGCGGTGTGCGGACATACCTAGCTGTCTCCCGCTGCTCCCCGTCCCGGATCTTCCGGATCGAACTTCAGTCGCGTATAATGTGTGTGTATAATAATACCCATTGTTCCACAATTTGGTGTAGGTAATATACAACTTCATCATAATATTGGGACTAACAAAGATAATACCTAGTGGGCTTATTAGCACTTCAAAATAATGATTATCTTATCTATACTTCTATACTATATGTATACTTAATATATTTTAATATTATAAAGCTGAAGAGTTTGTTAGTTTGCTTGAACGCGCTAATCTCAGGAACTACAGGTCCAATTAGAAAAATTATTTCAATGTTGGATACCCATTTATCGAGAAAGGTAGGGTAAAGAATATAATTATGTCATCACGCTAACACAAATAGGAGCGGAGCATTTATAGAAAATGTAACGCAGACGAAGTTGCGCGGGTCAGCTAGTAGAGTACAAAACCGAAATAAAGCAATAAAATTGTAGCTCTCATGAATAAATCAACTTTAATAACAATTTGAGTTTCATGACTTCTTTGAAATAACTTTTAAGAGCTAGCTCAATTATCTACGTGTACTTAAGAATTTCTACTAATGATTTATGTCTACTCCAAGTTAGCACATGAGCACATTCTGTTACTATATAGTTGCTAGTTCTTTAAGCAGACTGCTGCAAGTTATTACCTAATACTGTTGATTTATTTATAATTTTGTTCTTTTTTTTACTGGATTGCGCCAGGAGGGCTAATTTTTTTTTCCAAGTTTATATACAGGGTTATTTGTAAAATACCGGCAACCTCTCAGGACTATTATTACTAACATCAAAACCAACAACTTTTGTTCTATGACTTTTGAAAATTCATCATAATAATGTTAGTTCATCAGAATTTCATACAAAATTAAAAATATTTTAATTGAACGCTCTAAATGTTACGAAGTCCATGCGAAGCATAAGAAAGCTCATGCTTTTTTTTTTCTAATGCTTTGAAGGACAAAGTTGTTTGTTATGATGTGAGTACTATCGTCCTGAGAGGTTGCTGGTGTTTTACAAATAACCCTGTATTTGTTTAACAAGATCTGCAGCTGGCTTGATGAATTTTAGCAGAGATGTCGTTAGATTCGTTTTGAGAGAGTGACACTACTAGGTGAATAAAAACTAAAATAGCCGCTATTTGGCGCCATATTAATATGCTTTCATTCCCAAAATTCTTACGGGAAGGGTAGTCGCGGCCAAAATCTAGTAAATCATAAAATTACTCGACTTCTTCACAACACCCTTGTCCATACATTTCTGTTCCTTTTACTTGACTGTTTAATAACAGTGTGCTACCAGTAGCACATTAGTACATTCACTGTGCGTACAGCTAAGGACTGGATTTCCCTGCTTGAGTCTGTGTTTCCTGATAGCTACAACCTGCGAGTCTTTAAGTCAAGAGTTAATAGGTTACTTCTAAGCAAGCGTGCTCCATCTAAGACCGCATCATCGCTAACCATCAGATGAGATAGTGGTCAAACGCGTGCTTATCAACAGTAAAAAAAAAACAACGGGTTGCACTCCAGGAGTGCTGGTAGAAGTGAAAACTTGAACATTAACGTTGCGCATTTTTGATTCGTCCGTCTTACGAATTTTCGATCAGATCAGGTGTCCTAACGCGAGTTTGTCTTACGATTTTTTGATCAAGTCACGTGTCCTGACTCAAACTTTACATATTATTATACCCATCCCAAGAAAAGTTTAAAGAAAGATAAAGTAAAGAAGTTTTTACTTAAAAAAAACCATCATCACAGTACTCAGAATATATTCAACAAAAATATCCTCGTCACATCTTGTTAGAGTACAATAAACTCGCAGTAAGGGTTTTGTATTTTTACGCTTACTAAACAGTATCGTTTGTTTTATCTTAGCCTTCTTACGCTCGACTTTACGGAAAGATTAAGCATTATATGCTCGGATTAACAATAAATAAGTTTCTGGCTTCGTTTGCTGTATTTGAGTTTGTGGGTAGATTCTGAGTACTAGGCTTTCAGGGATCATGAGCGTTTTGAATACATATTTGATGTTTCGAGGTCAATTTAAGTTTAAAGATTACTTGTTTCACGAAACAGCTTACTTCCACGAGATTCTATTATTGCTATCAAGCTTAGAATACCTTACATCTATGACTAGTCTTGGTAATTAAAATATGCACAGAATAGTTCAACTGTAGCAACAGCTAGGTACTATTGTTCTGAGCCTTATTATTGTTGGTTTAATGTTTTCCAGTTCTAGCTCGATACTAAGATACTTCTGTAATTCTAATTATTTCTTTATCCTATTAAGATGCAAACATAGCACTACCTTACTCTTCATGATAATTCGATTAAACTTTTCAAAAACCGCGTTATATTTACAATATCATTTTGAAGTATCCTCATCAAAATCATTTAAACCTTCACATCGGACTTGATTGACATTATCTGACGTCAGACGAACACCATTGTTCCTGCAACCCTTTGGGATTATCCTCGTGTTTGCTTGCTCGATCATGAGCACCATTTTTAAAATATCATGAAGTGTTTCTCACATTTTTCGGCTATTGTTTCGTAATCTAATTGGTTAAATAAAAATTAAACTCTAGGTACATCGTGAGATAATCCTTGCGTTAAAAGGAGTGTCATAGCAATGGCATGGCATATAGGCTATAGTGATGAAACGATAAAAATGCGTGTTACAGAAACCAATTACTGATATAATTATATGCAACAACGTCTAGGTAATGCTTCTTTGTCATTATAACTCAGAACAACTAAACGGAAAACATAACACACAAACATATTTGTGCTTAACAATGCTACAGCAATAAAACGCTGTTTGTAACTTTAGGAAAAATATTTTTCATACTTTGGAACATCCATAAAATGCAATGAGCGTTGTTTTTTATTAGAACATCAGAACGAAATATAAAAATGTACTTAAATATGTAAAAAATGGTTTACTTCACACAGCTGTTGTTACAGAAATGATTTGTTTTAGAAAGGACGTCAAAAATATATAACTAGAGTTGTCTGCTATTAGTAGTAATTTTAACAATGAAAAATCTCCGAAAACGTGAAAAACAATATTTGGTTCAAATTTTTAATCAATGACTATCGCACTTCGAAAGGATTGTATCGATATTCAAAGTTTATTCCCATTCTACCAAACACACGAAACCAATCAATCCCACACTCATCCCCAAATTCCCATTAACTGCCAACAAGCCAGCCTTTTCCATCCTTGTTTACTAATATAACCCCACCGAATACAGCAACATCATTCAGCATCACATTATCAATCAGCTTCATCTCTTTGTAACTTAGCCGAGTAATACCCTTGGGGCGTAGCTGCCCCATTTAGCCGTACAAATTAGCACCGTATATGTCCAGTACAGTCGTGATAAATTTTGCTTCTCTATCTATCTATTATGTGTGTGAAATCCTTCCATAACTGTGTAACTGGCGTAGTTTCTTTTTGAGACCTCTTTGCCGTTTGATTTCGGGAAAATTGTGAAATCGTTTTTCCATGATGTGAAAGAACGAATGAATACCTGGAATTTGTTTTGTGAGCTAAATGTCAACGAACCTATTGGCTGCATGATTAATGAGATATCACCAAATAATAATTATATTGACTAGCAAAATATAATGGAGTAAGTATTTGAGTGTATGAATATAAACGAACAGCTTTTTGAAAAAAATAAGACATGATAGCTAAATACTGGTGACACTGCAAACATTTAGTATGATAACCATGTAAATAGTCTTTTTCACATTAAAATAACGCTTTAAGCGTACTCAACTTAAAATGCCAATGAGAAAATAGCAGCCTTGAGCGCAACTTCAAGCACAATATAAAAAGGAAAGCTGCTTTCAGAATATTAGTTTCCTATATTTATTTTATAAGTGGCAAAATTTACTTAAACAATACCAATGGAGGACAAAAGAAAAGAAATCCTTGCAAATTTCTGGAACAACGCTTATAATGAAATCCTCGACACAATATTATATCCAAGAATAAAGTGTTTTAAACGTTCACTTTTGCAGAATGCATTGTGTGTTGTTATTATTAGTTCGCGTTTCTGTAGTACAACATGCAAGTTTGAACAAAGGGGAGATTACGATGAAACGTTATGTATGCATATGGAGCTTACATTGTTAGCTGTTGCTTAGGTGCTCTTTACTACTACGCTGTATTTCGTTACTCTGTTTTTGTCTATTTGTTTAAAAAAAACAGAATCTAAGAATAGAGTAAACAAAAATTGGACTCAAATAATTGGCAAAATGTGCGTGTGTCAATTTATATCTAAGTTCTTTGGGGAAAATGGGCGTAAAACGTTTACCTAAAATTATCATATATCGTAGAATAAATCTCATTTCTGTTGCTTGTCTAAGAACTTTTTAAATGGCAATTTACTTAGGCACTGTTCTCAATAAATTGTGAAACTCCAATTTGTGGTGACATGACACTTAAGGCGATGTTATCGCCTGAAGTAACTTACAGCATTTATTACTAAACCCAGCAACCTACGCGTAACGTACGTACGTGTAAGAACGACAAATTGCCAGACACGAAGTAATATCGAGTATTGAAAATACTGTGTTTATTTTGTTGTCTCTGTGCTACATGTTTTATGAAAATTCTTGGCTGTTGTGCCTATACCAATATGTTTGTAGAAGTTGACTGGTATTAGCTTAATTTTATTGACGATGATGCAGTTATGACTCATTTTTAACCGACTTCCCAAAAAGGAGGTGGTTGGTGTTACCTCATAACTCCGTCAATTAGGAACCGCTTTGAAAAAATATTGTTTTATCTGAAAGGATACACTTGCAGATTGGTCCCATTCAAATTTTATCAAAATCGGTTACGAAATTTCGATCTTAAGTAGCTTTTTTTTTTTTTTTTTTTTTTTTAGGGATGGGAAATCATCCAATGACTCCTCCCGCTCTGGGTGTAGCGGGAGGGAGTGTCAGACTTCTACTGACTAAAACCCATCCATGTTCCTTCATTGCCCTTTGTGTTCCGGAGCCACGGTGTCTCTTGCGAATAATCCCGCGACTCCGGCAGGCGTCGGCCCTTTCGGGCCCCTCTGTGTTGCTGACTCTCTTTGAGGCGCGCGTGGAACACTAACGCGCCGTCGACACGGCCTGTCTAGATGGACGGACGGCGAGCCACCCATAGCTCGCCGTCCACAGGCCCGCGCCTACGGTGGCCGGAGGTCACCAGGTGGCCCCCGACGCCCGCGGCGTCCACCACGGCGGCCGGGACGAGAGGGTCTCCTCTCCCGCTCCGCCACCTCCTTCGCTAGCATGACTGCTTCGCAGAAGGAGGCAACGGCGTCCCATTCCGTCTCGCTCCGGACCATGGCTTGGACCAGGGCCGGACGCGAGAGGTCGCCGCCAATCGCCGTTTCGAGGACACGGCGGTGCGCCGCCCAAGCGGGGCACACCTGCACAGTGTGCTCTACCGTGTCCTCCGGTCGATCCTCACAGTGGTGACACCCGGGCGTTTCCTCCCGCCGAATTCGGTGCAGGAACCTCCCGAAACATCCATGTCCGGTGAGGACCTGCGTCAGGCGGAAGGTGAGGACGCCGTGGCGCCTCTCAAGCCACTCCTCAAAGAGGGGACTTATCGCCGCTATTGTGGCGTGCCCTGCGCTGGGTTGCGATAGTCGTCGTCTCCATGACGCCATGAGATCGCGCCGGAAGTCCGTCCGCTGCGCGACAATTTGCCGCGTCAGCGGAGTTTCCCCCCGGCTTAGTACCTCCGCGCGCCAATCATGCAGGCGCGCGAGGACCACCGCCTCCAGATCCCATGGCGGCAATCCGGCAAGGAGACCCGCCGCTTCGCGCGAGATCGTGCGGTACCCTCGGGTCATCCTGAGGGCCACCACCTTTTGGGGCGCGTTCAAGTGGTTCGCAGCACGCTGCCTCAATGAACGCGCCCACACCGGGGCCCCGTAAAGGGCCATGGACCGCACGACCCCCGCGTATAGCCTACGGCAGGAGGCGTTCGGTCCCCCCAGGTTGGGCAGGAGCCGCCTGAAAGCAGCCCCGGCCCGCTCCAGTTTGGGGACCAAACGTCGGAAATGCTCCACGAAGTTCCATCGGCTGTCTAGGACGAGCCCCAGGTATTTCAGCGTCGATTCGACGCCGATGGAAACCCCTCCTACCGTCAGCAAGGATCCCGACGGTGGCGCAATGCCTCGGCCATGAAAACACATGGCTTCGGACTTGTGCAGCGCCACCTCGAGACCCAGTTGCCGGATCCTCTCCACGACTATCGCAACCCCGCGTGTCATTACGTCGGCCGCCTCCGCGTACGACCCCCCTTGTGCCAGCACCAGCGTGTCGTCAGCGTAACAAATGACGTTGACGCCGCTAGGGAGGTCGGCTCGCAGCACCCAGTCGTAACCGATGTTCCACAGGGGCGGCCCCAGAACCGAACCCTGTGGGACACCGCACGACATCTCTCGCCGGTTCCACTCACCGCTGTGACTTGAGTAGATTACTGCCCGGTCGGACAGGTAGTCCCCGACCACACGACGAAGGTAGGTCGGCACCCGATGATACCGGAGTGCCTCCCCAATGCAGCTCCAGGGCATGGTGTTGAAGGCGTTGGCGATGTCAAGAGACACCGCCAAGACAACACCACCCCGGGAGACCGCATCCCCCGTCGTGAGGGCTCTGACGCGCATGACGGCGTCCACCGTAGAGCGCCCCTTGCGGAAACCGAACTGGTTGTCCGCAAGATCCGGCCCCGTTCCCGCTAGGTGCCCGGCGAGGCGGTTCGCAATGACTCTCTCGAAGAGCTTGCCCACCTCGTCGAGCAACACCACGGGCCGGAATGCGGACGGAGAGTCCGCAGGGCGCCCAGGCTTCGGGATGAGTACCAGCTTCCCGGTCCTCCAAGAAAGCGGGAACTGGCCTCTCTCCAAGCATGCGCTAAAGAGCCCCTCCAGTCGAGGCCCGAGAGCCTCCAATGCCAGGGCCCAGGCTTTGCCAGGCAAGCCGTCGGCCCTGGGGCGGTATTCTTGGCCTTGAGCCTCCGTACCGCCGCTCTCAGGTCTACCCCAGTCACAGCAGGGATGTCGTCGTCGTCGTCCTCTTGGTCCTCTTCCGGCACCGCAGGCGGCGGAGCCATAGGCGGGGGAGGATGTTCCCCTCGCGCAGGGAACAGAGCGCTCACCGCGTCCTCCACGAGCTGAGGCCGGAGACTCTGCGTCAGTGGGGGGGCCCAGGTGCGGAGCTTGTTCCGCACCATGAGGTAGGGGCGCCCCCACGGATCTCTGTCGAGAGTCGCCAGATCTTAAGTAGCTGGAATTCGTTTACTTGGATGATGGTTTTATGTCATCCAAGTAATCGAAATTGCGTATTTTACTTTTCTGCGATTTTGCGGTGGTGTTCTTAGGTGTAGGTACCACTAAAAAGTGAAAAATGTTTTTTTTTACAAAAAAATACAACCAACTTCCAAGTTTTTTTTAGATACACTTTTCAATCATGTGGAATGCTTATGATTCTAAAATGGAAAAAGACAGAGTAAACTAGAAATAGTCCAGTAACCTTGTGGGTTCTCAAACTCGGATTATTCATTGGGCCACCGTCATAAACAAGTCTGCAAAAAATCAAAACTACCGGATTTGACGCAAACTGTTATGTACAAAGTTACTGGACTAAAACAGGATTAATCAGTGAAGGATAAATGCGGGCGGTTATCAATGATGATTTTATAAAATTGAGTATTACAATAAAATTTCTTTACTACAAGTTTAATAAACTCATTAATTTATTCGCAAGATTTGATCCTGTTTTCGGTTGTTATCGAGTGTGTCGGGAGGGTGGCGAAGTAAATTACTTCGCAAACACAAAATAAACACATCAAAAGTACTGTTACATACGAGATTTTGTCCCTCCAGTGGGTAGGAACAAAAGCCCAGATGCAAGGTGGGTTGAGGTTGTAATGCAAAGAAACAACGAATTGTCTTAAACAATATAATTTTATTTGCAGGCAACTACCCACTAAAAATATAAAAATGGTTAGGCTTAGGTAGAGGTTAGGGTAATGCCAGCCAGCATAAAGTTCAGTCGGTGGAACTTGGGTAGTGGGGGGTTGAAGATAACCCAGTACTGTACCTATTATTTAAATTTAAATTAACTATTAATTGTTCTTAATAAATTTCAAGGACAACCTTCCAGTTTAGTGAATGAGAATTATAATCTTAAATTAATTAAACTAAATGGGCGCCAGGGACTTGAAGAGTCCCGGATCCCTGAGCCGACTAAGATGTTCAATATCCTTCCAGTTAAGCGTAGGTGTCGAACCCGGGGTCCATTAATTGAAGGTAGATAAAGACCGGCTTCTAATTTTGAAAACCGGGTAGGTAGTAAACTGGTTCTAGAATGAACCGGTTGAAAATTGAGGGTAAAAGTTAAATATAAAAAAAAAAACCGTCCCGCCTGCGCTATATCGCTAGGCGGACTCTGCCACTGCACGGTCGTCTCCACAGGAGGCGTTGTGTGGACTCGAGGAACGGGTCTCACGTCCAGGCTCCAGAGGCGCCTCTAGATCCTGGCGGCGAGACGAATCTCTCGAGTTGCCTCACGGTTGATTAGGGCTGAAGACACTTGGCTGGCTGCTAGCTTCGACCGGCTGGAGACGGGTCCGCCTAATTTCCTTAGCGAATCCTTTCAAAACATGGAGTCCTTTAAGACACGAGGGCAAGAACGCTGTGTGTGTCCAGCGTGGTAGATGGAAAAATGAACGATTGTTTGTCCTGTCAGGCATTTCAACCAGAACAAGACAGCCCACTTAGAAAAACTCCTCTTTTTCTAGGTAAAACATGTGGGAACTCGGGTGTCTGAATCACTACAACAAGATATTAAATTCCTGGAAAAATCCCTAACAACCGTCGAACTTGACGTTTACACCCTGGAACAATAATAATAATCCGGATCCAAGCTAACAAACTCATCATTTCCCACCTCCAACACTATCGTTTGTCTTGAGTGGGGTAATTCTTTGATAAAATCGGCTAATTGAGAATGTACAACCTGGCCACACCAAACCAGTGACAGACCATAGACAATGTGGTTTTCGAAATTTCTAGAACAATGTCTATAATGAAAAAATAATTACATTTCCGTCTATGGTTAAAAGACAAGTGTCTTTTCACCAAAAGCCGAAAACTATTAAGGATTGGTCTATTCGATATTAGTATTAGTTTCCAAGCAATCTGACAAAATCAACTAATAATATCGATTAAACTACAACTTTGAATCGGCAACCGCTAGAGGTCGCCTCCAACTGACAGAGACTGACGTTTCAACAGAATGACATTTGCAATGTCAACAATCACAACATTATGATATGACGTATTTATATTATTGTGAAAATCTGTTTATTTAGGGTTTAGAAAAGTGATTTATCGACAGAAAGTGTTATCATTAGGGTCTAGTGACGCCGTAAAAATGAAGCAAATAACTCCTTTCATAAATCGCAAGCCAAAGTCAGTTGCACAAACTACAATGATCATTTTACTTGGAAACCTAAGGTAAATGTTAGGTTCAAGAAAAAAAACGTAACAGTACCTCCCCAACCACCAGAGATTTGACCCGATAGGGCAAATCTCGAAGCTGGCCCTCCAGCGTCAAAGCCAATTCAAAAGAACTAAGCACGCCTACAACAATCCACAATGCTCATCCCTAAAAACAGGAACTGAGAAAGAAAAGAAAAAAAAACGTCGAAACTGGTGCACGATTAGGCAGTTAAGGCATATACTAACAACAAAAATGTTATATCTGTGGAATACATTAAATAGCGCCACCCCTGGAGCGAGTCTAATCCATTTACAAACATGGTAAAAGACAAGCTCCAAAAAAAAAGGTGTAGTGTTACTCCTGTAGCGAGTCTAATCCATTTACAAACATGGTAAAAGACAAGCTCCAAAAAAGAGTAGAAATGTGTAAGAATCTGCTGAAGAAGTAATATCTTAGTCTGACCTACTATAATTATATAGGAGAGACCACCCTACCCAATCGTACACCAAAGTCAACCTACACATCCTCTAACTAATAGTGATGACCGCCGCGAACAACGCCGAGCCGGTACACAATCAATACCCTAAAGTAAATAAGTAACTACTACAAACTAATTAGAATTGGCTAACCGTCTTCCTGAAATGGAATGTGACGGTAATTCGCCCCCTGTAAATAAAATACCATCTAAAAACGTTTTCCAACAATGCAGCCTACACGCCCGCCATTAAGGCCTCCTAACTCAGGACTATCATTATGCTGCCTTACCAGCAATCCGGAGATTCAAACACTCTTCGAAAGAGTTAAACCTATAATAATAAGTGACCAACAACAACTTTAATCAGTCGTCTATTGGTGCTCAAAACGCAGTTTACAAATGTGTTCACAGTTGGATCCTGTGTAACACTACGAACTGCAAAAACCATGTTAACTATATTTAACAAACATAGTTTTTTAAATTTATGTTTAAATTATATAAAAAAATGGAAAAGTTAATCCTCGCCACATGGTGATTTAAAATCTTTGATATGCCATGTGCCAAGGTTTTTTCCGGAACTACAGCCTTCCAATTCATACACTAAGGGTGAAAGTTTTTTCCTAATAATACATTTTTCATACTTAGGGGCTAATTTAGCCATAAAAAATTTTGAGGCGTCACTCTGTGGATATGTCCTCTTCCAAACAGTGTCGCCTACCTCAAACTCCGCGTGCCTCCTACTACTATTGTAATAACGAGCACTACGTTTATGGGATTTGACGAGCGCGTCCTTTACCTTATCGAAGATATCGCCCAAACCCCCTAGCTGATTGGCATATGAACTGCGGGAAGCGCAAGCTAGAGTGGGCTGTGCAACGGTATCATTGCCGAAGACATCACCACTACTAACGGCCTCTCTGCCATGTACTAGGAAGAACGGGGTAAAACGAGTAACCTCGTTTGTGGAGGTGTTCATCGCGAATTGGATCTTTGAGATGTTAACATCCCAAGATCGATGATCACCCTCCACGAGAATTGATACCGCGGTCATAATAGTACGGTTATAGCGTTCTACGGTGTTCACGCTTGGGCAGTAACGAGGTGTGAAGTGAACTTGAGGTATTTTGTACCTCTCCAACAGTGAACGTAACTCGTTACCCGTAAACTGCGTCCCGTTGTCTGCTATAACCGTACGGGGTATACCGTGTACTAGGAATACTCCGTCTTCCAGTTTCTGTGCTATTGCTTTACCAACAGCTCTGCGTAAAGGAAATAGTAAGCAGTATTTCGTAAAACAGCACACAACAACTAAAAGATAAGTGAATCCCGCTCTGGAACGCGGCAACGGACCTACCAAGTCAATGCTTATCGTTTCAAAAGGCTTGGAGCACTCTTTCGCATCACCCAAGAGTCCGGGAGGAGGTAATTGTGAGTGTTTATATGCGGCGCATGTATCACATTTACCAACGTAGCTAATCACGTCTTTATACATGTTGGGCCAGTAGTATCGGAGTGCAAGTCTTTTGTAAGTTTTAAATACTCCGAAATGTGGAGATAATTCGCCACTATGGTGACTTTTAAGCAATTCTAGTCGATTGCCCTCCGGTACTACTTGCTTCCAGTCATAGTCACTAGCTACCCCGAATTTATTTTTAGCGTAACGGTAGAGTTTGTCCTCCTTAATAATAAAGTTAGGGCACGACCTGGGCGTACTGACACATTTATCCCACAACGCTTTATACCATGTGTCATTAATTGGCACTTTAATTTCCAACAACGGAACGCTACGAGAAAGGGCATCTGGGACTACATTGTCTCTGCCTTTGCGGTGTTCAATGGTGAAGTTATAAGGTGACAACCGACAACCCCAACGGGCTAATCGACCAGAGGGATTGGTTAAATTAAAGAACCATTTTAAGCTCGAGTGGTCGGTTATCACTTTAAACGCTAGGCCGCCTTCCACGTAGGCACGAAAGTGTTCGACGGCGAAGACCACCGCGAGGGCTTCGCGTTCCGTTGCCGAATAGTTGCGCTCCGCCGGGTTGAGCGAACGACTGCAATAGGCTATTGGGTGCTCCTCTCCATCTGTAACCTGAGTCAGAGTGCCCGCTATCCCAAAACTAGATGCGTCACAATGAATCTCAAAAGGTTTAGAGAAATCTGGGCAAGCCAATACCGGAGCGGTCACCAACGCCTCTTTCAAGGTTGAGAACGCGGTTTCGGTCTCAGTCGTCCACTGAAAAGGCGGTGCTTTTTTGCTCGTACTTGTTAGTGCGTTTAAAGGAGCCGCTATCGTGCTAAAGTTTTTAATAAAACGTCTATAATATGAGGCCGTTCCAAGAAACATTTTCACTTCCTTACGGGTCTTAGGGGTTGGAAAGTTGACAATTGACTGAACTTTCGACGGATCAGTGTGTAAGCCATGCTCGTCCACTCTGTAACCTAGGTATTTTAACTCACGTCGAAAGAAACAGGACTTTGGCAAATTAATTGTCAGATTAGCCTGCCTTAATTTATCTAAAACCCGTTTAAGAAGTGAAATGTGCTCCTCGAAGGTTGATGAACAAATAATAATGTCATCGAGATAAACGAACACCTTATTTCCAAACTCTGGGCCGAATAGTCTGTCCATTAATCGCTGTTGGGTAGCTGGGGCTCCAGTCAACCCAAAGCACATAACTTTAAAATGGAACAAACCTCGACCCGGAACCGTGAATGCGGTTTTTTCTTTGGAAGAAACGGAGTCCAATTCTATTTGCCAAAAGGCAGATTTTAAGTCAATCGACGAAAGGTATCGCGCGTCCCGCAACTGGTCTAAGATGTGAGAGACGTAGGGTAGTGGATACGCATCTTGCTTGCTGACCGCGTTTAGTTTTCGGCTGTCCAGGCAAAATCGCCATTCCCCATTCGGTTTTGGTGTTAGTAGAACCGGGTTATTCCAGGCGCTCTTGCTGGGTTTCACCACTCCCATCTCCAACATCTCATCCAGCTGACGGTTAAGTTCCTTGAGGCGTTCAGGTGACATTGGGTAATAACGTTGCTTAATAGGCGCAACATCCCCTGTGTCTATTTTATGACGCAACAGATGGGTACGACCCAATCCCTTAGCCTCAAAGGAGACATTTTCAAAATCTTTAATTAATGACTCCGCTTCATTCTTTTGATCAGGTGTTAATTCGTCAAAAGGTTGTAGGTGCCTTACCTCCGAGATGCATTTATGGCCTCTATTGTATTTTTTATAATTTAAAGGTAATTTATTAAATATTTTTGGGGCCAAATTAAAGGCCTTCCAAAAATCAACGCCAAAAATTAATGGCGTGGTAATGTCTGGAATAATGTAGAATTTAATTATCCTAGTCACTCCCATGAGAGTCACTGGTAAAAATAAATAACCCTCCACGGATGCCTTCGAATCATTGGCAGTTACGATGTTGCCCAACTTTGTATCAGCGTGCAGTGTCGCACCAGCCCTTATGAAGTGTTGGCCAACATCGGAACCCAATACCGAGATGCAGGAACCCGAGTCGAGTAAACCATAATAATGGTCATCGTATATGGTAACTGTTAAATGTGGACGACTATCATCCGTAGTTTTATATCTTACTGTATCTACCCTTAATGTATTAAAAAATAGTTTTAAAAATTTTAAATATTCGTCCCAATCGGACTTATTAAAATTTTGGCTGTAGTTCCGTAAATTTAGTTTTTTGAAACGCAGGTTGGACAGGGCTGAGCCTCCTTCTGCTTCTTACTGCAAGTAGGGCACGACGGGGCACGTACGCCCTTCTTGCCGCAACGGAAACACACAATTGCCGTGGATTTGCATTCCGACAATGAGTGGTCTTTAACCCTACAACGAACACAGAACAAAGAATCAGACCCAGTTTGCACGGCTTCAACTCGCTGTGGACCCTTTGGTGGATGGTATGCCAAGTCTGCTGCGACAAAAGAAGACGTTGGTTTGGGTGGTTCATGGAACTGAGCCCTGCTATGAAAACCTAACTCCAGTTGCCTACACTTCTCTTTTAAGTCGGCCAGCGTGTTAATATTCATTATTGACAACCCCATTGTGTATTCCGGTCTCATGTTGAATTTGATCCGTGCTAAACGGTCGCGTTCTGGAACCTTATAAGATAACCTGTTATAGAGGTTTTCCATGACTGCTATAAATATTGTGGACAGCTCAGTTGACCCTTGAGTTCTATTCGTTATCTCTGACATGAGACGCATATCGTAGTCAGGTGGAGCGAAAGCTGTTATTAACTGCTGCCTCAGATCCGCCCAATCAACAACCGACTCTTTAATTCCACGGTACCACAATAAGGCACCGTCCGAGAAGAGATCCAACGCAGAGGTATGCAAGGCGGTTTCGCTAATATCTCTGGCCTCGCAAAGCTCCTCTAGTCGCTCAATAAAAGCTTTCACACAACCAGTACCGTTAAATTTAATACCGAGGGTCCTAACAGTGTCTTTCTTGCATGAAATGATTATATCCCTTGGCTGCAAGTCCGACGATACTTTCGGTGTCTCCTCAGCAGATGTAAATGACTGATGGAAACTTGCGTTAGCCGAATCAATTCTCGACAAGTAACCCTCAAGCTGCTTGTCAATGGTTGCATAGTCGGTACTAAGATCGGTTGGAGGGGTAATCCTACTCAAGCGATGATACAGGTGGTAACCTAGAGCCTTAACGCGGTTAAATTTTTTGAAGTTGGAAGGATGTTTTTCTAGTACTTCACTAATTTCTGGGAGTTTGGCCTTGATTGTTAATAGTTCGCTTTTTGGATCTAAGTTAGTCTCCACTATATCATCAGAACAGATTACTTTGCCGAGTTCCCTAATCTGAACACGTAGTTCCTCTACGGTTGAGGCGGGTTTCACATCTCGAACCAAAACTTCATAAATAAGCTCGTCCTTGCGTAGTAAATTAAATTTAATGGGTCGTTCCATTTTGTAAAATTTAAAAAAAAATATGGGAACCGAACTATAAACTGGCTGTCACCGATGTACAATCTCCAAAAAATTTGTAATTAGTATGTAAAGTAAAGGCGGTTACACAATAGCAGTCTTATGGAGTAAAATTATTTAGTTATTTGTATAGGTTTTGGTAAACTGTATAAAGTAAAATTAAATTGTATAAGTTTAAGTTTAAGTAAAGTGTATAAAACGGTACAAACATATAGACTAGAACACGTTTACAAAAGATTCGGCGTGACGGTTTTTTCCTTAAAATTAACAAAAACTGGAAGGTCGTAGAAACAGTACTTGGGGTTGTAAGGTACAGCAATAGACGTAACCTCTATCTTCAACCAATACACACGTTGGTCGCCACTGTTACATACGAGATATTGTCCCTCCAGTGGGTAGGAACAAAAGCCCAGATGCAAGGTGGGTTGAGGTTGTAATGCAAAGAAACAACGAATTGTCTTAAACAATATAATTTTATTTGCAGGCAACTACCCACTAAAAATATAAAAATGGTTAGGCTTAGGTAGAGGTTAGGGTAATGCCAGCCAGCATAAAGTTCAGTCGGTGGAACTTGGGTAGTGGGGGGTTGAAGATAACCCAGTACTGTACCTATTATTTAAATTTAAATTAACTATTAATTGTTCTTAATAAATTTCAAGGACAACCTTCCAGTTTAGTGAATGAGAATTATAATCTTAAATTAATTAAACTAAATGGGCGCCAGGGACTTGAAGAGTCCCGGATCCCTGAGCCGACTAAGATGTTCAATATCCTTCCAGTTAAGCGTAGGTGTCGAACCCGGGGTCCATTAATTGAAGGTAGATAAAGACCGGCTTCTAATTTTGAAAACCGGGTAGGTAGTAAACTGGTTCTAGAATGAACCGGTTGAAAATTGAGGGTAAAAGTTAAATATAAAAAAAAAACCGTCCCGCCTGCGCTATATCGCTAGGCGGACTCTGCCACTGCACGGTCGTCTCCACAGGAGGCGTTGTGTGGACTCGAGGAACGGGTCTCACGTCCAGGCTCCAGAGGCGCCTCTAGATCCTGGCGGCGAGACGAATCTCTCGAGTTGCCTCACGGTTGATTAGGGCTGAAGACACTTGGCTGGCTGCTAACTTCGACCGGCTGGAGACGGGTCCGCCTAATTTCCTTAGCGAATCCTTTCAAAACATGGAGTCCTTTAAGACACGAGGGCAAGAACGCTGTGTGTGTCCAGCGTGGTAGATGGAAAAATGAACGATTGTTTGTCCTGTCAGGCATTTCAACCAGAACAAGACAGCCCACTTAGAAAAACTCCTCTTTTTCTAGGTAAAACATGTGGGAACTCGGGTGTCTGAATCACTACAACAAGATATTAAATTCCTGGAAAAATCCCTAACAACCGTCGAACTTGACGTTTACACCCTGGAACAATAATAATAATCCGGATCCAAGCTAACAAACTCATCATTTCCCACCTCCAACACTATCGTTTGTCTTGAGTGGGGTAATTCTTTGATAAAATCGGCTAATTGAGAATGTACAACCTGGCCACACCAAACCAGTGACAGACCATAGACAATGTGGTTTTCGAAATTTCTAGAACAATGTCTATAATGAAAAAATAATTACATTTCCGTCTATGGTTAAAAGACAAGTGTCTTTTCACCAAAAGCCGAAAACTATTAAGGATTGGTCTATTCGATATTAGTATTAGTTTCCAAGCAATCTGACAAAATCAACTAATAATATCGATTAAACTACAACTTTGAATCGGCAACCGCTAGAGGTCGCCTCCAACTGACAGAGACTGACGTTTCAACAGAATGACATTTGCAATGTCAACAATCACAACATTATGATATGACGTATTTATATTATTGTGAAAATCTGTTTATTTAGGGTTTAGAAAAGTGATTTATCGACAGAAAGTGTTATCATTAGGGTCTAGTGACGCCGTAAAAATGAAGCAAATAACTCCTTTCATAAATCGCAAGCCAAAGTCAGTTGCACAAACTACAATGATCATTTTACTTGGAAACCTAAGGTAAATGTTAGGTTCAAGAAAAACAACGTAACAGTACGTATCAATGTTCAAGACGAGGTTAGATTATACGGTTGCCATATATTTTCCCCAATGGTGATTCGTATCCCTGATTAATTCCTCCAAGTTAGACAGGAAAATAATTTCATTCATTTAGATAAGACTACACTGTTTTTTTCTTCCACTCCAAGATTAGCATGGCCAGTATTTTCCTCCTGAAAAATAGCCCCCATTATTATGATCGAGATAATGTAAAGAAGGAAGGAGGAAATGCAAATATCTTATGCTAGTTGCTCTGACCTTTTAAGAAGATAATATATATAGAACGTATAAAATATACTGGCTTATGTAAGAAGTAACGTTCCAAAAGGCTGTTTCACTTTCATATTATTGTTTGAAATAGCAATATGAATGCTTGCCGCGTAGCAACGTTGTAGACAAAATACAATAACTTTTATATGAATAAGATTAGGGTGTAGAATAAAATATCAATATTTTTATTGTGTGTGTTAGCATTCAGGGCAAAATTTATTGGATTATGGAACATGTAGATTTTGTTGTTCATAATTTTAATAACTAACTACGAAAGATAAGACAGAAGAAACCATTGTTATTTTATTTCCAACACAACGTCTTTGTTAAGACGAAAATGAAAATCCCAGACTTAATTGTAATCTGAAAAAAATATAACAATATTTTTCGACGAAAATTAAGTTGTAAACAAAGAGGACAGCGCGCCCGTTCTAGCCATTTAGATCACAAAAATGTTCGCTCAAAACTAATTTAATTTACCCAAACCATTTATCTTCATACTCCTGATTTTTCGAACAACAAAGTTGTCTTACTTATTTAGGCTAAAAGTTTTAGGCTCATTAACATCAGCGGACCGAGTGGGGTAGTTAGCAACAATAGGCTAAGAGGGTAACCGGTTAGTTGGGATAGCGTTTTATTCTTTTATTGGCACATTGCCAGCGGGAAATCAGTCAGAAGCAGGTCCTCCGAACCGGATCAGAATTTCGATGGCCTGAAAAGACGTCGCACTTATTATACGGAGGATGAAGACACTTCCTATATTGTTTTGTGAATAAGGAAGGAAGCCTCGTTATTAGGAAATACGTTTTCGAATTTCCGTTTAAATACGTATGTTTTATCAGTCTATACGTATTATTTTATGTGAAAAATACTTTCTTGTTAATATTGTAAATCTTTTTTGGTTGTTGTTGCTGTCTCTTTCACAGTTAATTTGGCTGCGATTCATGATATTGTTATGCGTTATTTGACTACGTTTTAATTTTGTCAGCATAAAATTGTTATTGTTTTTGTTATATTGAATCTGCTCCTCTTCATTTGTAACTTTTTTCATTACTAATTAAGAAAAGCCATTCGTTTCCTGTTTACTTGTTGAACTTACAAAATATTTGGAATATTTGTGTCGAAAGTAATTAAAACAAACTTTGTTTTATCACGGATGATCAAAATTGAAACCAAACATTAAGAGGAATCCTGGATAAATAAAACTTTGTAAAACAAATCAATGTATATGTTACCGGCCAAACCCGATTTTAGCACAAACTAGTTTCGCCTAGGCTCAACTAGTTCTTACTATACGCGATAGGATTAACTAGTATAGCCTAGTCCAAACGAATGCGTCCTAAGCCCGATAGGATAAACCAGTTTAGGCTAGGCCAAACTAGTTTATCCTGATATAAATACGCACACTCCAGGATAAACTGATACGGCCTAGTCAAAACATAGTATACCTAGAAAGCCAAAATAAATAGATAAACTGAATAAAATACGCCGTAATTGGAAAAATAATAATGTAGTAAATAAGTAATAAGACAGTACAAGAAAAAAAGGGGATTAGTTTCTAAACCCATTGATTCTTCATCCGGAAATGAATAGTAGGTGCCAAGTAGATTTGATCGATTTTCAGACACAACAGGATGGTAATTTTAAATTTATTATGGTTTATCAAGACCATCTAACAAAATTTGTTCTGCTACGCGCTTTACAATCTAAGAAAGCGACAGAGGTGGCTTACCATTTGAATGATATATTTCTAAGTAACTATAGGAGCGCCGTGCATTCTTCAATCTGACAACGGCAGGGAATTTTGACGTTATAAGTGAGCTTGCCAGTCTGTGGCCAGAACTCGAAAATTGTAGGTACACGGAAAACCTAGGCACAGTCAAAGCCAGGGTTCCGTTGAACGTCCCAATCAAGATATTAAGAATATGGTAGGTTCTTGGATGTAGGAAAACGTTTCAACGAAATGGTCTGAAGGCTTGAGATATGTTCAATTCATGAAAAACCGCGCCTACCGTTCAGGGATACAACAATCACCATACAAGACATTATTTGGAATAGAGCCCAGAGTAGGACTTTCGACTTCCTCTTTGCCGCAACAAATCATAAATGATATTTAGGATGAAGATGACTTCAGAAAGGTAAAGATGATTGCAATGTTAACCTGACAGAAGACAGTGACGATAACGTGTAACGAACGAAGGATAACGTGTGTGACGAAGTAGTTAGTAACCAAAATGACATTCAAAAAGCTAGAAAAACTGCTGCAGAAAATCTTGTGAATTAGGCTAAAAAATGAAAGCTACTTCTGACAAGTCTCATCCACCCGCCAACATTGGAGATAATGATTGTGACAATACCGATTCCAGATGTTGAAAAAGGCAAAGGTGATCTCAGAAACATCATTGGAGTTATTCTTCAGAAAAATGACGAAGGTATTTACAAATTTGGCACCTAACCTGGTGTACTTCAGAAACTATATTGGAGGTTTTATTTTTTCCAAAGCACACCATGTAAAAATAAATAACAATTTTAATAATTCAGGTATAATTATTGCTTCTCTAAAAAATAACACTTATTATTTTTATTATAGTATGATTGTTTGTATTACCAATTATCAATTAGTTTTAACGACGACGTTTTAATAATAAAAATGATAATTTTTCCAATTACGGCGTATTTTATTTAGTTCATCTATTTATTTTGGCTTTCTAGGTATATTATAATGTTTAGACTAGGCCATACCAGTTTATCCTGGAGTGTGCGTATTTATATTAGGATAAACTAGTTTGGCCTAGCCTAAACTGGTTTATCCTATCGGGCTTAGGATGCATTAGTTTGGACTAGGCTATACCAGTTAATCCTATCGCGTATAGTAAGAACTAGTTGAGCCTAGGCAAAACTAGTTATTCCTGAAATCGGGTTTGGCCGGTAACATATATATCAGATACCAATGTAGAACATTTCTGATTTGTTTGGACTCTTTGAAGTATATACAGAGCAATTTAGAGCTAGAATCCCTGTATAGAGATTCTAGCTCGAAATTGCTTATTTAGATGTTTTTTGAACCATCAGAAGTTCTTCCTTTTCAGTTCCGCATTGCTTTCTTTTTAATGCTACAAATGCTAACAGCCAAAAGCCTATCTGTATTGCAGCAATCTAAAACCACCTTTTGGGGGCCGAGTCACCCGCGTCCGTAGAAGAATACCCTTCAGCGAATCCCTACACGTGGTCCCCGGATGGTGCTAAACAGGTGACACTAACCGCCTCCGTGGTCTAGTGGTTATACCACCTGATTCAGACCCGGAGGTCCCGGGTTCGATTCCCAGCGGGGGCAAATTTTTTTGCTCGGTTTGGTTGGTGGTAGGACTTCTTCTAAGTCCGCCTGGCAAGCTACCACCATCATGTCTAAGTCTGTCGCCATAACAACAATGTTAACAGCATTGTTGTGTTCCGGCAGTTAGAGGTATGATAGCCAGTTCCTCTGTGTAAGAGGATTCCGGGTGAAACTCGCTTCCATCTTCGGCCTAATCATCACTTTCCATCAGGTAAGATTTGGGCCAAGAGTTTCCCCGTTTTGTATAAAAAAAAAAGCCACCTATTTGAACGGTGGAGTGAATAAAAGCGCTATATGGCACACGTGCGCATCGCAACATAGCAAATTGAAAAAATAGCGGACCAAGTGGTGAACCCTGAGGGACCCACTTGCTTTGACTACCGAGAAATCAAGTGAAACCCAAAAGTGAGCAATATTTATAGTGTCATGACGAATATTGGGTTTCTGTTATCAATTCCGGAAAAATTGTTAACGTGTTACGTTATCTAAATGTTTTGATTGGAAAAGACCAATGAATATAGTTTTCGAAAAAAATTGTAAAAAAGAGTGTTACTGTGAAATTTGCTTATAAAGGTAGATTTCCTGGGATTGCAGGAAATCTACCATTATAGAGGTAAAGTTAAAGCCACAGTATTTTTACAAATTAAACTTTATAACCAGCAAGCAACACAAAATTAAATAAAATGAAGCCAGAAAGGACCTCTCCCCAGCACATTAATTTCAAACTTACATAGAAAATAAAGGTTCCATTTGCAAAACTTACGTAACGCTCTCGAGTACGGAGCTAAATAATCATAATTTATATCTGGCCACATATAAATTAGCGCAGGAACCCATTATCAGGCTAACAGATGACAAGCGAGGCATTAAAGTCTAAAATTGTACAAAACTAATTACCACGAAGAGCGTTTGTAAAGGTGGACGCTGTGTTGCTGTAATAAGAGTCGGGCTAAGTTTAGGTGGGATGTAAACTTGCGATTTGCCGCAGAAAAGTTACGAGAGCTTGATGCACGGCGGCTTTTGTACGACAAATGACAGTGTAGTATGCAATGCTAAGAAGTTTAAGGGTGACATTAGGCAGGTAGTAGTCGAAACTGGTTAAAGTATATTTCTTGTGACACATGCATGAAAACTTTTATAGATGAATTAACATTAAAACATATTTTTTTTTTACATTAACAAATATACTAAACTAACAAAAGACTAAAGTAAAGCATCAAAAAATTCGTCCTCCACGCTGTTAGCTGGTAATGTACCTAAGAGACTAGCGGCATTGCCACGTTGAATGGCAATGCTTAATCTCTGCCCAAAGTAAGAGCCAGCTCTTGGGTCAAAAAAAGGAAAAAGATTAAGATGATCTTTTATATGACAAATGCCTGTGATTGTACAGGTTTATAATTGTCATACGACATGCATGTTGAGTGTGTTTTAAGAAACTTGGATAAAATAACTAGTGTTTCGTTGATCTTAGAGTTTTGAAAGTAAAGAAGACTTCAGTAGGGTCCAAAAAATATTTGACCGAATTTAATTTCACCTAAAACTTTTCAACTATTTTATTTCGTTTTTTTTTTACTTCATCCAAGTCATGTCTGCCACTGTATCAGCTGACTGATTATCAACTCGATTTTTTTCGGTACTCCGACGTTTTATTTGGTCGATTTTTTATTTTACCGAAGTTCCACTTTGCCGAAATAACAATTCATCGAAGTATTATGTTTACAAACATTCATTATGCCACTGTTTTAATTACCATATGTTCATTAAAGTCAAATACATCGTTAAAGAAACAAAATTATAAAAGAGACAAGTTTGCGTGAACTTGTCTCTTGTGCTTTTGCAGCGAAATGTTTCTGTCACTAAATTTTGTAGCACAACATATTATTGTTGACTTTTTATGATACTATTTTAATTTAGTATTGAAAATGGTACCAAGTAACCGGCTATAAATTTGTGACCAAATAATATTCCGTAAAATGTTTTTTCAGTGTGGTGAAAATATAGCAAATAAATCATTTACAAAATGAAAAAGTTCAAAAGAGGCTTCAGCCGTAAATAGTTATTATGTAATTCGACGAAATGTAGTTCGGTGAAATAATACCTATGACACATTATAATAACAAGTCGATGATCTGAAATTTGTCAAATAATGCATTTAGCAAACAAGATGTCGGTCAATAGTTTTCGGTAAAATGATATTCGAACAAAAAAAAATCGGTAAAGTGATGGGCTTCAGTAGTCGTTGAAGATAGCGAGAAAAATTTACACTCGGATAAAGTCTATAAAAGAAAACATCTGTTTTTTTGGACTCATTTTTAAAACAGGTTTTCCTACAGCACCATGGTGCAGTATTTTTCGCTACTAAAATTGTAACAAAGAAATACTTGAGAACACCGAAACTAACTTGAGCGTAGGCGACGGCAATGCTAACATCCTTCCAACCCATGAAGTATTTTCAGTAACAACTCATAAAATGTACCTATACCGTTTGCAAAAACTTTTACGTTCCCCCTTTAGTAACACTATATTAAAGCGTAACAACTGAAGATGTAATGGGTCTTTGAAGTGAATGGAGTAGACGACGGAAATGTTACCAGTGGCGATAAATACTTTGGTAATGATTTACCGTGGCCAATCAGCACGACTCTATGTTGGTCACGGTTGATTTACTTAAGAAGTTATCACGTGCAGGAATAGGAACAGGATCTGCCTAATACAGGATGTGAAGATTTTGGGCTGATGATGAAGCATTAGAGGCAATAATAAAGAAACTATAAAAACAAAACCAATTATAATTACTAATAGAAAATAAAAAGTAGCAAGCAAAAGCTATTAGGTATACAAAATTCTACAGAACGGATAAACATTTGAGATCTAGGTACAGTCGAGTCACAGCTAATGCTATCATGAATAGTAAACGTAGCTGTAACTAGACTGAAGATAATAATTTGTAAAGCTGAAATTCCCATGGATACTCCAGCAAAATCTCTTTCAAAGTCCCGTTATTGCAAACCGAGAATCTATTAATACTAGATTATTCACATGCAATTTTCCCCGTTGAGCGATAAAATACGTGCAAATTTCATATTTGATACTCATACGCGAAGAGAGTCTTTATAAGTTTCTGCAACGAGAAATCTCTTATTGGGCTCGGCCACAGTGAAAAGCTTACGCGTGTTTGAAGAATAAAAGCGCGGTTTGTGTCTTCAGTACCTATCTTGCACGATATGACAGAGTGAGTTAGCAAGCGAGCAATTTCGTTGAAGCCTGTAGAAGTCCTTTGATCCTCTAGAGAGCGTACAATAAAAAAATTGCCAAGCACTGTCACTGTGGTCTTGCCCTCGATATATTCTTTCTTCTATGCCTTGCCCGCTTCCGTTCTCGCTTTCACTATTGTAAGTTTTGCGTTCACCGTAGACGTAGCTTTTATATTTTAATGTAAAATATTTTGCAACGTCTGCAACCAAATCTGTCTTGCGCGGCAATCTTATTAAAGCTCATTTCCGCATTTGGGATTATGAGGAAACCAGTAATGGTATGGCTTTTAATCTTAAGCAGCGTTAAGATAACTAGGCAAATTACGTTTTAATAGTGTAATATTTTACTTAATGTAATATTAAAGGACAACTTCATTAAGTGAAGCCACGAAAAGTGATGCAACTTTCGTCGTCCGGTGTAACCGTGCTTTCAAAAGTGCTTGTGTCTATTATTTTAAAATTAAGTTTAAGTTAATTTTTACCTATATTGTGCATATTTGTGTATGCCAAATAAACTAGTTTTTTTTTTCTTTTACTTTATCATCTGCTTAGCCTTTTCCCAACTATATTGGGCTTCCAGTCATATAAGATTCAGATGAATACCAGAATTATACCTGGAGCGGCTGGCTGCCTATAAAACTTCCATGGTTCCATGGTTTTTATAATTGTTTTTATATCTTGTGAGCTAGATATAAAATAGTATGTAAACCATCGCACTTCTTCCAGGAATGTATGAAGCCTGCACATATCTGAAAATAACTGAAAAACCCAATTTGAGTCCAACTGTACGGCGTCTATTCATACCAAACGTTTGAATCCAAAAAAGATAACCAGAAACGGATGCTATCCAAAAATAGACCGTGAAATATGGTAGCAAGATTTAATACAGTTTGCAAACAACTCGAGGCTGTATGCTACTCCGAAGATCAATCAAATTTGAACTTTCACTTGCTTTGAATAGAACTGAGATTTGTTTAGACACTGCTGGTTTGATTTTAACGCCCGCACGTGTGGAACATGTGAATTATGCACCTTTGAGCGCTGCGTCGAGTTTCCAAACTGGATTGACAAACATATCAAAAGGATTCACTCTTTATTAAAATATGTCCCTTCCCTGCAACTGAATAACAAAAATGTTTCCGAACTTTGTAGAACATAAAAAATAACGTAAATATTGTAAAAAAGAGTGTTACTGTGAAATTTGCTTATAAAGGTAGATTTCCTGGGATTGCAGGAAATCTACCATTATAGAGATTATAAAAACAAAATTTTACCATTATTAACTTTTTGCGAAATCAAAAAGCAAATTTCACAGTAACACTCTTTTTTACAATATTTACGTTATTTTTTATGTTCTACAAAGTTCGGAAACATTTTTGTTATTCAGTTGCAGGGAAGGGACATATTTTAATAAAGAGTGAATCCTTTTGATATGTTTGTCAATCCAGTTTGGAAACTCGACGCAGCGCTCAAAGGTGCATAATTCACATGTTCCACACGTGCGGGCGTTAAAATCAAACCAGCAGTGTCTAAACAAATCTCAGTTCTATTCAAAGCAAGTGAAAGTTCAAATTTGATTGATCTTCGGAGTAGCTTATAGCCTCGAGTTGTTTGCAAACTGTATTAAATCTTGCTACCATATTTCACGGTCTATTTTTGGATAGCATCAGTTTCTGGTTATCTTTTTTGGATTCAAACGTTTGGTATGAATAGACGCCGTACAGTTGGACTCAAATTGGGTTTTTCAGTTATTTTCAGATATGTGCAGGCTTCATACATTCCTGGAAGAAGTGCGATGGTTTACATACTATTTTATATCTAGCTCACAAGATATAAAAACAATTATAAAAACCATGGAACCATGGAAGTTTTATAGGCAGCCAGCCGCTCCAGGTATAATACTGGTATTCATCTGAATCTTATATGACTGGAAGCCCAATATAGTTGGGAAAAGGCTAAGCAGATGATAAAGTAAAAGAAAAAAAAAAACTAGTTTATTTGGCATACACAAATATGCACAATATAGGTAAAAATTAACTTAAACTTAATTTTAAAATAATAGACACAAGCACTTTTGAAAGCACGGTTACACCGGACGACGAAAGTTGCATCACTTTTCGTGGCTTCACTTAATGAAGTTGTCCTTTAATATTACATTAAGTAAAATATTACACTATTAAAACGTAATTTGCCTAGTTATCTTAACGCTGCTTAAGATTAAAAGCCATACCATTACTGGTTTCCTCATAATCCCAAATGCGGAAATGAGCTTTAATAAGATTGCCGCGCAAGACAGATTTGGTTGCAGACGTTGCAAAATATTTTACATTAAAATATAAAAGCTACGTCTACGGTGAACGCAAAACTTACAATAGTGAAAGCGAGAACGGAAGCGGGCAAGGCATAGAAGAAAGAATATATCGAGGGCAAGACCACAGTGACAGTGCTTGGCAATTTTTTTATTGTACGCTCTCTAGAGGATCAAAGGACTTCTACAGGCTTCAACGAAATTGCTCGCTTGCTAACTCACTCTGTCATATCGTGCAAGATAGGTACTGAAGACACAAACCGCGCTTTTATTCTTCAAACACGCGTAAGCTTTTCACTGTGGCCGAGCCCAATAAGAGATCTCTCGTTGCAGAAACTTATAAAGACTCTCTTCGCGTATGAGTATCAAATATGAAATTTGCACGTATTTTATCGCTCAACGGGGAAAATTGCATGTGAATAATCTAGTATTAATAGATTCTCGGTTTGCAATAACGGGACTTTGAAAGAGATTTTGCTGGAGTATCCATGGGAATTTCAGCTTTACAAATTATTATCTTCAGTCTAGTTACAGCTACGTTTACTATTCATGATAGCATTAGCTGTGACTCGACTGTACCTAGATCTCAAATGTTTATCCGTTCTGTAGAATTTTGTATACCTAATAGCTTTTGCTTGCTACTTTTTATTTTCTATTAGTAATTATAATTGGTTTTGTTTTTATAGTTTCTTTATTATTGCCTCTAATGCTTCATCATCAGCCCAAAATCTTCACATCCTGTATTAGGCAGATCCTGTTCCTATTCCTGCACGTGATAACTTCTTAAGTAAATCAACCGTGACCAACATAGAGTCGTGCTGATTGGCCACGGTAAATCATTACCAAAGTATTTATCGCCACTGGTAACATTTCCGTCGTCTACTCCATTCACTTCAAAGACCCATTACATCTTCAGTTGTTACGCTTTAATATAGTGTTACTAAAGGGGGAACGTAAAAGTTTTTGCAAACGGTATAGGTACATTTTATGAGTTGTTACTGAAAATACTTCATGGGTTGGAAGGATGTTAGCATTGCCGTCGCCTACGCTCAAGTTAGTTTCGGTGTTCTCAAGTATTTCTTTGTTACAATTTTAGTAGCGAAAAATACTGCACCATGGTGCTGTAGGAAAACCTGTTTTAAAAATGAGTCCAAAAAAACAGATGTTTTCTTTTATAGACTTTATCCGAGTGTAAATTTTTCTCGCTATCTTCAACGACTACTGAAGCCCATCACTTTACCGATTTTTTTTTGTTCGAATATCATTTTACCGAAAACTATTGACCGACATCTTGTTTGCTAAATGCATTATTTGACAAATTTCAGATCATCGACTTGTTATTATAATGTGTCATAGGTATTATTTCACCGAACTACATTTCGTCGAATTACATAATAACTATTTACGGCTGAAGCCTCTTTTGAACTTTTTCATTTTGTAAATGATTTATTTGCTATATTTTCACCACACTGAAAAAACATTTTACGGAATATTATTTGGTCACAAATTTATAGCCGGTTACTTGGTACCATTTTCAATACTAAATTAAAATAGTATCATAAAAAGTCAACAATAATATGTTGTGCTACAAAATTTAGTGACAGAAACATTTCGCTGCAAAAGCACAAGAGACAAGTTCACGCAAACTTGTCTCTTTTATAATTTTGTTTCTTTAACGATGTATTTGACTTTAATGAACATATGGTAATTAAAACAGTGGCATAATGAATGTTTGTAAACATAATACTTCGATGAATTGTTATTTCGGCAAAGTGGAACTTCGGTAAAATAAAAAATCGACCAAATAAAACGTCGGAGTACCGAAAAAAATCGAGTTGATAATCAGTCAGCTGATACAGTGGCAGACATGACTTGGATGAAGTAAAAAAAAAACGAAATAAAATAGTTGAAAAGTTTTAGGTGAAATTAAATTCGGTCAAATATTTTTTGGACCCTACTGAAGTCTTCTTTACTTTCAAAACTCTAAGATCAACGAAACACTAGTTATTTTATCCAAGTTTCTTAAAACACACTCAACATGCATGTCGTATGACAATTATAAACCTGTACAATCACAGGCATTTGTCATATAAAAGATCATCTTAATCTTTTTCCTTTTTTTGACCCAAGAGCTGGCTCTTACTTTGGGCAGAGATTAAGCATTGCCATTCAACGTGGCAATGCCGCTAGTCTCTTAGGTACATTACCAGCTAACAGCGTGGAGGACGAATTTTTTGATGCTTTACTTTAGTCTTTTGTTAGTTTAGTATATTTGTTAATGTAAAAAAAAAATATGTTTTAATGTTAATTCATCTATAAAAGTTTTCATGCATGTGTCACAAGAAATATACTTTAACCAGTTTCGACTACTACCTGCCTAATGTCACCCTTAAACTTCTTAGCATTGCATACTACACTGTCATTTGTCGTACAAAAGCCGCCGTGCATCAAGCTCTCGTAACTTTTCTGCGGCAAATCGCAAGTTTACATCCCACCTAAACTTAGCCCGACTCTTATTACAGCAACACAGCGTCCACCTTTACAAACGCTCTTCGTGGTAATTAGTTTTGTACAATTTTAGACTTTAATGCCTCGCTTGTCATCTGTTAGCCTGATAATGGGTTCCTGCGCTAATTTATATGTGGCCAGATATAAATTATGATTATTTAGCTCCGTACTCGAGAGCGTTACGTAAGTTTTGCAAATGGAACCTTTATTTTCTATGTAAGTTTGAAATTAATGTGCTGGGGAGAGGTCCTTTCTGGCTTCATTTTATTTAATTTTGTGTTGCTTGCTGGTTATAAAGTTTAATTTGTAAAAATACTGTGGCTTTACGTTGTGTTACGAACTGAATAATTACGTACGGAGAGTTAGAGTAGCTAATCATGCAGGTTTTGAATTAGGTGCAGCTGTACCATTACCGTATGATTTTATTCAGTTAGTTTTCATAACAATATTTATCATAACCGGTATTTAAATTTAAAATGTTTCCATTAGTCGGCGGAAATAAAACCACAACCAAATTATGACCATCATAAATGACTTCAATATTGTTGTGTATACAGGAGGCGAAAATGTTAATGATTGCAGTAATGCGGTATTAACTTTAATGAATTAATTCTCAAATTAAAATTTCATTGCATGTAGGCTACTTTCCTCCATCAATAAATTACAAATCTATTTAGTCCTTCAGTTAGAGTATTGAAAAATAATGAACACATATTATTTGTTATTGTAAATCAATGAATATTGACAAAGATAAAACGCATCAAATCTCAGGAGTGGGGGTTCGTGACGTCAGAACGCACTAAAAATTATAACACGGGCGGCGGCGTGACGTATTAAAAGCGTTGTGTCTTTGTCAATTTTGGTTTACGTTACAAAAGAAAAAAAACGGGTCAAATATTTTTTGATGGTCGGACTAACTGACGGACTTATTATATTTTCAGTGGTTGATTTTTTTTTAAAGTCGAAAAAATATAATCTTATTAATATAATTATATTACAATCGTACAGAGTCTGCCATTTTCCATTGACATATTATGGTATGACAAATTCTTCCGCTGAGCGTGACGTAGTATTAGCCAATGATCTAAAAATCTAACTTAAGGGATAGTTGAACTCTCAACGGCTGTTTATTATACCACCCACAACTTCCAACCTATTAATACCTTTCTAGATAAACGAGAATGAACTGCAAACGACAAACACAACCCACCTTTATCCGCCTTAAGTCAACTATACCTATTTTAGACAACCGGGTCAGTATTTGAATTTCATACAGCGAGCAATAAGGCTTAGCGCGGTGACCTCACGTCTGTTTTTTTAATGAGACGTGCACTGAATTGTCCGGGAGATGTGATTTATATTATAATTTGAATTTAAATCTGGAAAGTAGAATATTCTCAGTGATATTTAAATGATGATGAAAATGAGAATACTTTTTTGTAATGTTGAAAAAAGAGGCTCTCTTACTTACATTGCATAGTGCAGAAGTAAATTAAAATGCTGGTATACGGTTGTTACCATCTAATTTTCTGTGTTCAGTTAAATATATTATTTTTCACGATGACAATACATGAATTCATAAACTATTACAGTTGAAATAAACTTGTGGTCTTTTCTCTTGTGAAGAAATTTCCAAGAAGATCACAAGTTAAGTTTCTTTGGAAGACGGAAAATAGGCCGCAGTTAACGCACAGACACCCATGGTACATTTTTAATTCAATTTTATTTTATTTATTAGGGACAAAAAAACCGTTACATATTAAGGCAATACAATAAAAATCTTAAGATTAGTAGTTAAACATATAACCCACACTATTGCCCATAGATTAATCAATTATGTGAATTAATTATTACCTACGTAAATTCTGGCAAAGGAGAGGTCATCCTGAAGGTTGACATCAAAAATGCTTTTAATTCTGTTAATAGGGACACCTTGCTGGCAGAATCTAAAAAAGAAATACCTCAAATTTTCAGTTTTCTTTGGCAATGTTATAGACAACCATCTAAATTACTTTACCAGGACAACCTTTTGGAATCCGCTGTTGGCTGTCAACAAGGTGATCCCCTCGGGCCAGTGATCTTTAGTTTAGCCATTCATCCAATTATTCGACAGCTAAATTCAAAATTTAATGTTTGGTATCTCGATGATGGAACCCTTGGTGGCGATGTAATTTCGGTATTAGATGATCTACAATTTTTAAAAACTCAGTTTCATTCCATAGGACTTGATCTCAATTTTTCTAAATGTGAATTATTTTTATCAGACAGTTCTGACCGACAACTCATTCTTTCAAAATTCAACGCAATAGCCCCTGAAATCAAAATAATGGATAAAAGCTCTCTTCGCCTCCTCGGGTCGCCAATCTTTGAGAATTCTTTTCCTAATTTTGTTGATGAAAAAATTCAAAATTTCAATGATGTTTCGGAAAGATTGTCAAAAATTAACATGCATTCGGCCATCACCATAATTCGCTACTGCTGTTTCGGCCCTAAATTATCATATTTTCTTCGTGCTTCCCATCTATGGAAGCACCCTCACCTTCTGGAAAAAATGGACGAAATTATAAAGCAAACGCTATCATCAATTTTAAATGTGGCCATGGACGACCGAGTTTGGGCTCAAGCCACTCTTCCCATCCGCATGGGAGGCCTTAGCGTCCGCAAAATTACCAGTATAAGTTTACCGGCTTTTATATCCTCGGTTCACGGCACTGAAAAATTAGTCAGGAATATCCTAGCTTCTACACTGACTGATTTTGATGTGCCGTACTTTACCGAGGCTATAAATGCCTGGAGACTCGCTTGCCCGAATCAAAATTTACCCGACAACCCATCATACCAGAGACGGTGGGATGAGCCGCTCTGCAGAGGAGTTCAGAATAACCTAATTGCCTCTGCTGCCACTTCTGCGGAGCGTGCACGCCTGCTGGCTGTGGGTGAGTGGGAGTCGGGCCTCTGGCTTCACGCACTACCGTCGTCGAACATAGGCACCTTGTTCGACGATACTACTTTCCGCCTCGCTGCTTCCCTTCGCTTAGGCGCATCTTGTTGTTCTCCTCATCGCTGCCACTGTGGCGAAGCTGTCAACAGCCTCGGGCACCACGGCCTGTCATGCAGTCGAAGTGCGGGTCGTATAGCACGGCACGCAAATATCAACGACATTATCCGACGTGCTCTTGTCGCCGTTGGCGTGCCAGCCGTATTAGAACCCATTGGCCTGGCACGCGACGATGGCAAAAGACCGGACGGTATGTCTTTATTTCCATGGAAGATGGGTAGGCCTTTAGTGTGGGACGCTACTTGTGTCGATACCTTTGCGCCATCCCATCTTCCTAGCTCGTCGTGCTGTGCTGGTTCTGCGGCTTCGGCTGCTGAAAACCTCAAACGGCGGAAATATAGTAGCCTTATTGGCAACTACATTTTTGAGCCGTTTGGGGTTGAAACTCTTGGACCGTGGGGTCCGAGTGCTCACGTCCTATTTAAAGATCTTGCAAAACGCTTAGTTGACGCTTCGCGTGACCCAAGAGCTGGCTTTTACCTTGGACAGAGGATAAGCATTGCCATACAACGTGGCAATGCAGCCAGTCTTTTGGGCTCACTTCCAGTCGATAGCGATGGGGACGAATTTTTTGATGCCATTTTTTAGTTAAGAGTTTTTTTTTTTTCTATTTTAAGTGTATATAGTTTGTTCTTTAAATATATTATGTGATGAAAAACGGAAGCTGATTTAAAAAATATTTTTATTAATTGTTTGAATTTAGTACCAATTTAAGATTTTGATGCCAATGCATTATAAGTGAGAGTTTTTAATTTTTATTGGAATAAAAGAAAATGTCTGAGCTCGGTGAGACATCAACCGACTATTATAACTTTTATGTATTTGAAAGTATTCCCTTTTACTAGTGATCTTTATTGTTACGATACAATACATACGGAAAGCAAATTTATCCTACAAATTACTGTCAACACGAGAAACCAAACAGGATAGTAAACCTTTTGCTAACCCAAGCTAAATCATATTCCCAAATCACGAAAATCCCATTTAAATTCAAAATATAATACAATGAATAAAATATCATATCGTGTGCAAACACAACTTGGGGCTAGACACGTCCGCTAGCGGATTAAACGTCCGCGTTTTATTAAAATTTATGAGCACCCTACATTTTGATACCAAATTATGTTTCTATTAGAACTGTTCCGCTTTGTAGTTCTACTACTTTAGTGGAATCATCCATCTTTGTTTCCATGTTCTGTTATAGTTCTAAGTGTGGTGTATGTCATTTTTAACCGTGTATGTAGATAAAATATTATTTTGTAATAAAAAAATCAGAAGAAAATGTTGCAGATTTGGATTGCACTTCTCACAACAAGCTCATGTGTTTCCTTTCGTACAGTGTTTATTCCATAACTGACTACTTTTCTAAATCTGTAAGTCAACTCAGCCACGGAAAGATCACTGCTGGTCCTCCTATCACCGCAGATTATTGTGACCTTGACAAGTTCATCGCTTAAACGGTAAGATATATTCAAATGACACTTTTCCAATACTTACTTATCGGAAAAAAATGCATGACCCACTTCCCGAAGCGCTTTAATAAGCGTGTCACCGGATTCGACAAAGTTGTACGACAAACTGAGATTGCACGTACCACACCCCCGGCTATGCTCAGGTAAATTCGGTTTTGATACACGACAATCATAAATTAAACTTTAGCAGGAGCTGTGTTTACTTCACCTTTAGATTTAACGCACATATGGGCGTTAATTTCTACATAGGTATTTTTGCTCAATTAAAGAAAAGAAAGAAACAGAGTTTATTTGCGTTATTATACAGGGTTTTTAAAAATGATGGAAAGTGAACGTTCATATTTATTTACATAGGATCTTTTAGTTGCGAAAAAATGTCAGCAGTCTTTTCGAGTCGATGGTCACTCTTAAATAATTATTGTGCCCAGCAGATATTCTATTAGATAGTATCGGTAACTTATAGAAACTGTAACCACTTACTTATGTATCTTTAAAAATACGATAGCCTTTAAATACCCCCTTCCCTGTAAACGTTCAACGAACAAAAACGACACGCCGTCTACTGTCCGCACGAAAAAAACTCGAACAAAATACACCAGTAATTTAAACTTAGTCTCATTTGAAAACCAATTCCGCGCAAAATAAGTTAAAACCACTTCATGGACGAGTTAGATCACTCAGCAAATCGTGGATATCTAAATAGAGTTTAATTCAGACGCGGAGCTCCAGAGTGGTAAAGTAGATTTGTGAATTTGCATCACAAGTCCAATTGAGTTTTTTTAGGGAACTGGTGCTTTGGATTTCCTGTTTCCTTTCAGTGAGGATTTTAAATATTGTTCAAGTTTTGGCTGTTGAGGGAAAACAGGTTTCGGATAACTTTTGGGTTGTGGAAAGGAGGTGAATTGGATTTCGGGGAGTTGGATTGAAGAGCGTTAACATTTAATTATGGTAGACTAGCTGATGGCCGAGGTTTCGCGCGCTTAACAAATTCTATACTTAAACCTTCCTCGAGATCCACTCTATACATTGGTGTAAGCAGAATGAAAATCGGTGCAGTAGTTTTTGAGTTTATCGCGAACAGAGAGACGCTGCGGAGGACTTTGTTTTATAATATGTAGTGATAGTGATTTAGCTTTAGCTGTGAAGTGTTTTTGTTGGTCATTTTGTTAGTCATAAATTTCCTAAGATTAATATTTCCAACAAATTAATAAAATGTCCGTTACTGAGTGACTAACTGACAGACAACGCACAACCGAAACTACTGGTCGTATTTGGTATGTAGGTTTCTTGGGAAGAGCACTAAAAGAGGATTTGCCGAAATTGGAAAAAAAACGGGATATGATGCGCACAAACACGCGGGCAAAAGCTAGCAATTTATAAGAATTCAATTTTTCTAAATTTTTCAGACAATAGAAAAATTAGAATCTACACTATCTACACTAATATTGTAAAGAGGAAAGATTTATTTGTTTGAATTGAATAGGTTAAACTACTAGACCGATTTGAAAAAATCTTTCAGTATTAGATAGCCCATTTATCGAGGAAGGTTAGAGGCTATCACGCTAAGACAAAATAGGAGCGGAGCAATAATGGAAAATGTGACGTAGACATGATCAACAAAATTTGATCAACTCGGGTCCAAACCACTGGATTGAGTGTCACAAACCTCAGATCATTTTTACAGAACGCCACTACATACCTAGATTGGTCAGGGAAGCGATTGAAATTACAAGAGCCGGGGCCGAGTCACCCGCGTCCGTAGGAGAATACCCTTCAACGAATCCCTACACGTGGTCCCCGGGTGGTGCTAAACAGGTGACACTAACCGCCTCCGTGGTCTAGTGGTTATACCACCTGATTCAGACCCAGAGGTCCCGGGTTCGATTCCCAGCGGGGGCAAAATTTTTGATCGATTTGGTTGGTGGTAGGACTTGTTCTAAGTCCGCCTGGCAAGCTACCACCATCATGTCTAAGTCTGTCGCCATAACAACAATGTTAACAGCATTGTTGTGTTCCGGCAGTTAGAGGTATGATAGCCAGTTCCTCTGTGTAAGAGGATTCCGGGTGAAACTCGCTTCCACCTTCGGCCTAATTATCACTTTCCATCAGGTGAGATTTGGGCCAAGAGTTTCCCCGTTACGCATAAAAAAAAAAAAAAACAAAGTACAAAAATTTCAATCGTGAGGATGGGTTTAAATTGTGCAATGTCTGGAATCCAGTGATTCGTATGTGTAAAAACCAGAGATTTCAAGAAAGTGTTACTTCGCGGTCAGATACGGTTAGTGTTGTGTGTCGAGAACAGTTGCGGGAAAAAATTGAGTTTGTGGACAGTGGTACCGGAGATGGTCGTAATAAAAGACTACGAAAGAGGGTAGACCGATATGTCTGCCAATAACATCCCACCCGCAAGATCTTCAGTTACTCCGTGATCATGGCGCTTGCAACAGTGCCAAATTATCGGAAACTCTCAAAGAAAAAGATACATGGTAGCAATCCCGGTATTAACTATTCGTGGAAGGTAACGTGATATGTCTTCCAAGAATACGTCGCTCCACATACCTTTTGGCCAGGAATCTTCCTTCATGAAGATCTCGTTCCCGGGGAATCTTTACGTCACGAATTATTTCGAACTATTCTAATGTTAGTGTCCATGAAAGTTTAAAACAATTGAAAAATTACGATGAATATTATAATTATTACAAGTTAAATAAACTTAGCAGCTTTTAGAAAGTGCATTCTCTGCATTGCGCCTTTATTAAAAACCTGTCTATATTGCCCTATATGCGGCATGTAGTTGAGCGGAAAAATCTGCGTCAAACGTCATTGTGTGCAGGAACGGTGCGACGTGGATACATCGAGTGTCAGCCATCCACTCATGATTGACATGCGATTGAAAGATATATTTTTTGTCGGATTTTTGTCCTCATTTTGTATGCTGAATGGAATGGGAATTGGTCACACCAGACGAGAATTTTGGGCTTGAAAAGGCGATCTGTCATTCATTTTTAGCCGGTTGTAGACCAAGAGCTAAGCTTACGGTATATTTTTCATACTTACACAGCTTATTGTATGATAATGATGATATTAATTAGGCTACATGAACTAAGCATTGCTTTTAATTATTATCAATTCAACTCATGGATATGTGGGTCCTCCCCACCCTCACCTACAGAGCGCAAACGTGGTCATTAACGAAACGTCACAAGTCCGCACTCGGGGTCTGTCAGCGAGTAATGGAACGAAGTATTCTTGGAGTCAAACTCAAAGACCGCGTTAGGAACAGTATATTTCGTTCCAAAACACAAATCCCAGACGTAGGCAACACAACCGCCAATCTAATATGTTCCGATCATCTTTTAATGCATAAAAAAAATATTTATCATCTAAACACTTTATCATAAAATATACAAAAATATATTACTAACAGTGGAAATAGAATCAAAATTGCTCGAAAAACAAACGAGATATAATTATTTTAAACAAATATATCCGTCCGTCTCGCGAAAACGCTGTTTTCTATGGCAGATGTATAGACGTCACGTAACGTGACGTCAAATTCCATGTCGGACTTCTCGTTCTTAAAGTAATCTTTGAAGCGTTATAACTTCATCGCTGATGATGATATTTAAAAAATATTTTCTAGAGTTTTTACTGGAGCTTATAAGTAATTCTACCATAGGACATCCAGACGCACTGCAACTTGTCATCCCTACCTTGTTGCTATTCCACCAACTCGCACTAAGTGCTTCCAAGCGTCTTTCATAATGCGCACAGCAAAGGAGTGGAACTCTTTGCCTGCGTTTGTGTTTCCGAATGCTTACAACCCTAATCTTTTCAAAGTTAGAGTGAACAGGCTACTTCTGGGTAAGCTCGCTCCATCGTAGACTTTGTCTCTGTCATATCTGACTAAGACAAGAGTCTAGAGCAAACCCATACCAAGTAAAAAAAAAAAAAAAACATTTTATAAATAAAAAAATCGCGCGCATATTCCCTATTGGATAATAATGTTATTTTTTAAGCGTTTCCAAGCGTCTTTCATAATGTGCACGGCAAAAAATTGGAACTCTCTGCCTGCGTCTGTGTTTCCGAACGCTTACAACCCTAATCTTTTCAAAGTCAGAGTGGACAGGCTACTTCTGGGTAAGCTCGCTCCATCGTAGACTTTGTCTCTGTCATATCTGACTAAGACTAGAGTCAAGAGCAAACCCATACCAAGTAAAAAAATAAAAAAAAATCATTTTATAAATAAAAAAATCGCGTGCATATTCCCTATTGGATAATAATGTTATTTTTTAAGCGTTTCCAAGCGTCTTTCATAGTGTGCACGGCAAAAAATTGGAACTCTCTGCCTGCGTCTGTGTTTCCGAACGTTTACAACCCTAATCTTTTCAAAGTCAGAGTGGACAGGCTACTTCTGGGTAAGCTCGCTCCATCGTAGACTTTGTCTCTGTCATCTCTGACCTAGAGTTGTGTCAAGAGCAAACCCATTTAAAAAATAAAATAAAATAGTAATGTTATTTTTCCCGGCTTGTTGCAAACTAATTTTTTGTTTAAACCGCATGCAGCCGATACAGATCAGAAAATGTAGAGCAAAAAAGTTCTGCTTTGTTCTGAAGCTTTTTTCGTTTTCGTTTAAGTATTGCAGTTTTTTTCAACTTCTGAGTTTAGTAACTGCTGTTATTAATGTAGAGGACTCTTGTTATAAAATCATTGATTAATTTATTATTTCGAGCGAAACAGTTCCTATTCTTTTTTAAATCGGTCTTGAAGTCAAGAGTGAATAGCTTGCTTCTAGGCAAGCGTGCTTTTTAAACTGCATCTTCGCTTACTATCAGGTGAGATAGTGGTCAAACGTATGCCTAATTGCCTATCAATAGTAAAAGAAGTCGTCATTACAGGTCTCTCTTGGAAAAACAGTCTAGAAAACTATTATAAAAATACAAAGCGTCTTTAATTTATGTACCTACATTTTATGAAAAGTAGTGAGACATAGGCGGATGAAATGCAACACGGCGCTCTCTACCAAATAGTAGGCTAAATATTATTTAAAATTTGTGTCTTTTTGCTACTTATATCTATGGAATATTTTAAATACAAGTTCACAATAATTCATGACTAGCAACTTCCCTCAACGTAGTGTATAAAAGTTTTATCTTTAAAAACGTTTCACAATACAAAAAAAAAATACTAGGGCTGATTGGCATTTTGAACAGAAGAGGTGATATTATTCAGTGCCTTGCTTAACACTCTTCTAAATTGATAATTCTAAGAGGGATCCACCAATCTCCATCACTACATTTAAAAAACAAAGTCTTCCGCCGTATCTGTTTGTCAGTTCGCGATAAACTCAAAAACCACTGCACCGATTTACAAGCTGTTTTCAGAAATGGATAGAGTGGAATATTTTAGTATATAGCTTGTCAAGCAGACGAAGCCGCAAGCATCAGCGAGTGCTAGATATTGACTGCTAGTTCTATTTTAGCGATGTTACCTAGCAACATCGTTTTACTTTATTAAACACGCGATTGAAGTCGCGGTCACCAACTAGTATACGATAAACAAAAACACATAGGTATATTTAGGTACGTGCGCTATAAGTACTTATAGGTAGAATTAATTTACTTAATATATTAATTCTGTTTGACTTACTACCAAATCCGTGAGTATAATAGCTTGGAATAGCTTAATTAACGATGCCGCAACGAGTACAAACACCGCTAGGCTAGCAAGCGACGTACACTTGCGATGTAAAGCTGTTCGGGGATTATTTATTATTTTAATTTTTGTTCTTCGAAAAAAGTGCGTGGAAAAGAGCATAACTGTCAAATGGGGATCATTGAACTGTAACAACAATTGATTTTTTTTTTTCTTAAAAAAAACCTTGCCCCACACTAGGGATTTCTCATGTATCGTGGGTGCGTTTACAAACATGAAAAGTCATAGCCGGGAAATTGGGGATTCAAGTTTACTTCAGCGTTGCATTTTTTGCAGCTAATGCACTATTGTTGCTTTGACCCGAGTATCAGCCCAAGGTGGACTGGTGCTCTGGTGAACTTCAGACGGTGCGTTTTCTGGAATGCGGTCGCAAGTACAAAGCCATCTGGCTCAATCGGCTATACGCTTTGAAAGCAATGTGGCTTATCCGCTGCCACTTAATTTTTTACCGGCCAGTTTGCTTCAGGGAGGGATGTTCAGCAATATACCTACGTAAATCTATACTAATATAATATATAATAATATTATAAAGCAGAAGAGTTTGTTTGTTTGTTTGTTTGGTTGGTTGGTTGAACGCGCTAATCTCAGGAACTACTGGTCCGATTTGAATTTGAAATTCTTTTAGTGTTAGATAGCCCATTTATCGAGGAAGGTTATAGTTTATATATATATATCATCACGCTAAGACAAATAGGAGCGGATCATTAGTGGAAAATGTGACGCAGACGAAGTTGGTTGCGGGTCAGCTAGTAGGTACGTAAATAAAATAATGGTTTTCTCTTTCTCTTTAGATAATTGTGTCAGTTCCGAAGAATGATCAAGTCTCAGTTGTAATTTTTTTAGGGTTCCAATCATCCGTGAAAAACGGAATCCTTATAGAATCACTCGGGTGTGTCTATCTGTCTGTCTGTCCTTCTGTCACAACCAATTTCTCCGGGTCTACAGCTGTTGAAATTTGGTATACATATTTATGGACTTCTGTGACCCCAACACGGACGCGTTACGCAAGTAAGTATTTTTTTTAGTATGACACACAGGACACTTTTGGGGGTTAAACTATAGACTTCAAAAATAAATTCTAAAAAAAAAATTCAAAATATTCGAAACCAAAGCTTACTGTGAAGGTTTTAATTGCAGTATTTTCTTAATTTAAAAAATCTATTTTTATGTAGTTATTCAAGAAATTAGAACAAATGTTACCAATCCCCACCATTTAGTACCAAAATAAAGATCCCAAATATTTTGAAATATAAAAAAATCTGATGATTATTTACCAAAAGATTATAAAAAAGAGAGAAATACGTTTTCCGTATTAGTTAAGTCTGTCGTTTAGAAAAAAATTGGTTCGGAACCCTTTAACCCGGAACGCGAGACCGACTCGCCAGTTTTGAATATCAATTCTCCATCTGACCCCGATTGTTTTGAAAGCGTTTTCAGACATTCTGCCAGAACGTTCAGAAATATCCAACCCAAAATTTATAACTTCAAACTGTTGGAAGTTAAAACTGCGTCACCACATCGTTGAAAGTTGGTCTAAATTTCCAGCATTCGGAAGAACGGTTATTCGAAAATCACAACCGTGTTCGCCTGTACATACAAGTATATGAACAAGCCACCGAGCAACGTTTCACGCGAAGTGGCTTCGTACGTCGCACAGAACAAACGCTCCGCCCTGTCTTATCGTTATAATACTAGTTTAAACTAGTTCCAGCCGGTTGTGCGAGCCAGGGCTGCTACGTTTGGGCATAGTTTTGGTTTATGGGGCGGAGAATTTGGTACGTTAGGGTGAGCCTGTTTTCGGGTATTTAGGTTGGGAAGTAGTGTCGTATAAAGGATAATTATGGTTATGTTAATATTGGAATTTAATTTAGTGGGAATGTGAGAATTGTGGGAAATTTCATGTATGCTTTTGGTCAAAGTGGGTTTTGAATACAAACCATTTCATCTAGTCTTGGCACATTATGAAATCTTTTCCGGTTAAATATCTTTATCCATAACTAGCACTTTGCCCGCGACTTCGTTCGCATGGGTTTAGTATTGCAATTTAGAAGAGATCTTTATTTTTTCTAGTTAGAATATAGTCTATAAAACTCACAAATAACGTAACTTTCTATTGGAAAAAGAATTTCTGGGGATGCACACGGTGTAATTCATATCAATTACATTGAAAAGGGTACAAAAATCACTGGAAAAGCTTTAGAGCTTTTGAACAGATTTGATATTGATTTGAAGCAAAAACGACGGCAGTTGGCGAAATAAAAAGTGTTGTTCTATCACAAAAAATGCACGGGTGTATTGGTGTTTAGACACCATGGCAAAAATTCATAAATTGGGCTACGAACTGCTATCCCATCCAGCGTATTCTGCAGATTTAGCCCCCAGCGACTTACCTCTTTCCAAACCCGAAGAAATGGCTAGGTTGTAAGAGATTTAGGTCGAACGAATAGGTTATCACCGAAACAAACACCTATTATGTGAGCCTCAAAAAAACTTGTAATATGGAAATTGGAAAAAACGCTGAACTAAATGTATCAAGTTCAAGAAGAAAATGTTGAGGAATAAAACGTCTTTTTGCTGAAAAAAAATATTTTGTTTAAAAAGTCACTAATATATCAAATCACCCTCGTAAGTATAGACTATCTCCATTTATGATATGAAGAGTTAGCAGTTAATAAACTGTAACAGATGGCAGTGACAACCCTACACAAGTACAGTCAGTCTCACGCTACATACATTTTCGCCGGCGCCGCGTCGAAGTTTGTTGTACCCGGTTAATTTTCTTTGTGAAAATTCTCCTCTTTACTTCGTGAGTGTTAATCTTTGAGATTGAAGTTTTAAAGTAAATCCTCTTTGTATATGACTTCTGATGTTACTTACGTGATAGTTGTACGAAGAAAAATATAACGGTTTAAGTAGTTAAGTTTTAAACTAACTACAGTTTCTGCGCAGGAAATAAACATATTCTTTGTGTAAGCCCGCGTTTGTAGGAAAGTCACGTCTGAGTTCAGTTTTTTTTAAGACGGTTGAAGAATATTACGTCAGTAAAGTGTACAAAGAATGCAAAGAAAAGTAATAAAGAAACTGAACTATCGCTTTTGCACTTTACTTTGCTTGTTTTAGAAAAAAAAAAACTTTTTATGCTTGCAACATTAATTTGATTTCTTAACGTTACCTACCGTGTTGATAGTTAAACATGTTTCACACAGTTGTGATCCAATGTCCCATTCAAGGTGACCTTGGTAGGAGCTTCGTTACCATACGCGAATTTTGTTTGAATTTGGATAACATCTGCTGTCACTTTGGATGGGACGTTGGATTACATGCTTCACGTGTGGAACATGCTTTAGAATTATTCTGTAAGTCAACGTAGATTGATCTACTGAATTTATATAATGGATTAGATAGGTTTTAAGGATTTAATTGGTCTCGAGAGACGTCACGAGATTTATATAAATAGTTACATAGTACTGTACTTCTTTAAATAAAGATCCATGTATAAGAATCCGGGCCTCTGTCAACAAACCTACATAGTAAGTATGGACCCATGGCCGGACTTTACCGGCATTAGTAAACATGTCACAGGCAATTCAAAAGAGGCTTTCAGTGAAAAAGTTTGGGAAAACTCCAGTAGGTAAATACTAGAGATGCCATTTTTCAGTATACGTTATTCGGCCGAATTTTGCGAAACATTCGGCCGAAAACTGTTTAACAAATAATTAAATGGAAGCGCATATTTTTGGTCGCAACATTATAATTTTAATTAAAAAACTGCGTATTTAATACTTTAAATCCATCAGTGGTGATTAATATGACGAATGTTTATTGTTTAATTACGCACTTAGATGTCATCATAAACCAATGCGTGTTGCGACACGTACTGCTCGCTAATGAAATAGATACGCTTTCGGTGGCGGAGTTACCGCACACGCTAAGAAGTGTCGTCGAGAATTTGCCGCCGAATATTACACTTTGGCCGAAAGCCTAGCCAAATAATTGGTATTCGGTAAAATCACTATTCGTGGCATCTCTATTAAATACTTACGTTTTCGGACATTTTCGCTTCGGACTAAAAAGAAAGTTTCTAGTTTTTGGTTCGGAAAGTTCAGTCTGCGGGCTGGGTCGTTGGATCTTTTTTGCGATACTGACTAATGCCTAACTTGGCAGAGTCATTAGGGAATAATGTACTTCATTGGTTGTTGTGTTTGACTGTTACTTGAAAAAACAATTTATTGTAGTGTTTAGTAATATCCTCTGGGGAGTATTTCATCGAATCAAACAAGTTGGAGATTTGGATAATTAGTTTGGTATTTGTTTTTATTATTTTTACTATTTCACAAGAGACATTTAATTTGATTGGTTTTGTTAGTTAAACGTTGAATGTGAAAGATTATAATGAAACCTAAAAATTAAAAAAAACAGTGTTTTTTTCGATAACTGGGAAAAGTTGCTTTCTTTAATGGGCATTAAATAACCGATGATGATTTTGAAAAACTGTGACAATAATTAACACAGTTTTTCAACCCGAAAACATTATTTTACCGTGAATTTAAAGTTCTAAACCAAAATAATTACAATTCTTTACTATCGCGACTTGTATTGTCGTGTAGCGTAAACCGGATAACCGGATTACCGCGGCACCTGACCTCGTAACGAATGCGAGTGAGCACTAACGTGGTTACACCAAGTCTACGAGCGAGCTCACAGATAAGAATGAGATGGAATAAGACACTATTCCTATGGGCTATGCAGCTCGGTGCTAGTAACTTTGTAATACTCTTCATGAAAATGATTTTTTCTTACTTTCCTGTCTAAGCAATTTAAATAGTTAAGTGGCAGCAAGCAAGGCACATAGCTCGTAAAACGTATAGCCAATGAGGACGAACGGTCCTAAATTGGTGACCGAGTACATTTTTTTTAAATTGATGGGAAGTCATCAAATGACTCCTCCCACTTTGGGCGAAGCAGAAGGGAGTGTCAGACTCTTACTGACTAAAACCCATCCGTGTTCCTCCTAGTGCCCTTTGCGTTCCAGGGCTGCGGTGACTCTTTCAAAAGAATTTCGCAATCTTGGCAGGATTCAGCAAACCTAGCAGGTCCCTGTTACTTCACCTACGCTGTCCATCCATCTGTCTGTCAGCGGGAGTACCAGAAAGCGTAACGTTTGCTCTCCTCGCAAAAACTAGACCAAACGACCTTATGCGCTCGTGGGAGTCAATTGGACCGGTTGATGTGAATTGGACCGGTTGATGTAAATTATTGGACCGGTTGATGTCAATTGGATCAGTTGATGTCAATTGGACCGGTTGATGTCAATTGGATCGGTTGATGTCAATTGGACCGGTTGATGTCAATTGGACCGGTTGATGCGTCGATGCTTGGGATAGGTAGCAGTGGACGTCTTCCAGCTAAAGTAGTAATGGTCATTGCAATTCTTTATGAATTCAGTTTGTCCATTTTAATAAAAAATAAGAAAGACAGAACCTGGATTCGGTTAGCACAGAAATGTGGACATTGACACAACACAAGAGAGGCGTATGTCTGCAACAGTGCGAAGTTGAGATGTTGATTATTATGATGAAACTATCCATTTAGCAGTTCATTTATATTTGGTTTTGATTTGCTGGCTTGAATTAGCCTATGACTATGAGGAGCTCGTGGCTAAATAATAATAGCCGCACGGGTCTGTCTTCAAGGGTAAGAAACGATTGCCAAGGTTGGTCTGTGGATGGGTGACCATCTTAACATATCGAGTTACCTCCGTGTCACGTCAAGCCATTGGTACCGGCTGTCATTTTGTAGATCTTTGGCAGACGTTGCGGATTGTCAGAAGCCAGTAAATCGATCTGACTCCAGTCTTACCAAGAAATACCGTGTTACCCAGTTAATGGGTTGTGGAGGTCTGGTAGACAGATGATGATGAACTAGCCTATGACTGTCATTAATTAATTGTTATTTCAAGGTCCGATAAAGAACGTAAATTCTAAAAAAAAATCGCATTGAACCGTATATTAATCTGTTTTATAAAGGAGCCTATAGTAGTTGTTTCTAACTACTATAGGTTACAGTTTTCTGTCTCAAAATCGTCTTCCCAATACACCATTCAAACTTAACCGTTGTATATTAATAGCCAAATTCAAAACCACTGACTGCCCTGAACAACTCTTACCAGAAAAGCATTCATCTCAAACGTAGCGTCTCCCAGCGTTCGACCGCAAACTTCGGACCCCTGTATTTGAATACTGAGAACCCAACAGCGTTTGGCAAACTATTGCACGTGCCTTGCGACTGTCTTCTTTCATAATGAACTTCCTCAGGAGCATCGAGATTCGAACAAACTTTATGTTATTTGTTTGTGTGGAAAATCTTATTCAAATTGTTTGCTTGGTTAACTTTGCACATGTAACTAATGTTTGCGAGATGAAGAGACTTTTGAACGTTTTGCCAATAACATCGACTGTGATATTAGCTGATTAACTTCTTGTGGTTCTAGAAGTTAAAATCGGGCAAGTTTTAAAAGATAAACTTCGTGTGCACTATGTGCTCATTCCTTGAAATGTGCTAAGAATTATTAACCAAATTAAATTGGAAATAGGCAGTAATATCATTTGAGTAGCGGTTTCTGTATTACTAAGAACGTAATTCTGTAATAGAAAGCGCATTAATCTGAAACTTTGTCGTCGTATCTTTTATTTGACTTGTGAAATAAGTAAATATACGTTGACAATGTAACCTCAGTTTCAATATGTTTAAATCTAATTTCCCTACATTTTAAAAAGTTTTTTTGTCATCTGCTGTTTTTTTTTTTTTAATTAAAGATGGGTTTGCTCTTGACTCTGGTCTAGGTCATAGGTGACAGACACAAAGTTTACGATGGAGTGAGCTTACCTAGAAGAAGCTTGCGCAGTCTAACTTTGAAGAGTTAAGGTTTAAATGTGTTAAGAAACAGAGACGCAGGTAGACAGTTCCACTCCTTTGCTGTGCGCATTATTAAAGGCTTTTGGAAATGCTCAATGCGGATAGATAGAATAGCAACAAGACTGCCACTTTTTTCTAAAATGAGATGGCATGGTCCCTAAACAATGGAATAGCAACAAGACTGCCACTTTTTTCTAAAATGAGATGGCATGGTCCCTAAACAATGGAAGATTGAAAGTCCCTAAATAATCTTCCACTATTTAGGGACCGTGATATCAACCAACATACGAGCTAAAAATATACCTTAGGGCCTAGAACGAATATATTAAAATTTGACGTATAGTAACATAACGTAAAACTTTACCATAGCTACAATACTCGTTTCACACCTAATATTTATTTGGATTAGATACTATATACCTATTCATCTTTTTAAATGATACAAATTGTATGTCCCATAATATTAGTGTCCCACAAAAATAGTATGGAGTTGTAGTTTTTTTTTATTCAAAATTCACTTACGTTAACGTTACTATACGTCAAAATATTCGTGCTAGCCCCTCTTACAATACTTAAAACATCCAATCTATTTCTTCAAAGTTCCAAATTCAAACGGTCGTCAACTGACAATTATACATCATCACCAGATTCCCTTGATACGCTCGTAATTTTGCTCCTCTACATTCACAAAGGGTTGACCAAAACAATTGGTAAACGGTACCTAATCACAGAACGTTCTGCTTTGTCCTGACGGCTCATTGAGTCGCTGGGCCTGCGGCTGACAGTCAATCTTGGTTAATGTTCAGATGTTAGCTTAAATTGTACTAATGGATGCCCAGAAATGTAGAATCTGTAAATTCTAATAATTTATGACGAATAATTGATGACGTTTGCTGATTGTACTCAGATCATGAGAATTTAAATAGATTTTACATCAATTGTTTAACTTACATTTCTTGTAATGGAACTAAAGAAGTTCTTCATATGAACCACACAGAAAACTACCCTTTACGTAAAATTACCCTTTTGATGCGTTTTATTTTTGTCCTAGATAGGCTAAATTTTTAATAAGTTTGCTCATACTTCTACACGCAACCTTTGTGCTGGTTTTAATTTTTCACAATGTAATACACAAAATTGCGGAATTTCCGGGGTCTGTGTTTCTTCATAGCTACAACCTGTTGTCTTTTAGTCAAGAATAGCGACCAAATCCACCACATCAACTAAAAGACCCTTACAGCCAAACAAACATGAGACCACGGCTAAAACTAAAAACCTTCCCACCACAGCCAGCAACCGAAAACTGTAAATGCACATACCAATCTAGAAAAAGGTGCCCTATTGCGAATCCTGGCCTCACAATGGCCGTTAGTGCAGTAAACAAGAAAACCGCATCAAAATTCCAAATACCCCTTGATCTTTCGTTTTGATGCGGCGTAATAAATTCCGCTAGTGCTCTACACTCCTCAAGAAACTCATATGCCAAATTTCAGCTACAACGACCAGTTGTTTCGGCTCTGGGTTGTTACATTTCAGCTACAACGACCAGTTGTTTCGGCTCTGGGTTGTTACATTTCAGCTACAACGACCAGTTGTTTCGGCTCTGGGTTGTTACATTTCAGCTACAACGACCAGTTGTTTCGGCTCTGGGTTGTTACATTTCAGCTACAACGACCAGTTGTTTCGGCTCTGGGTTGTTACATTTCAGCTACAACGACCAGTTGTTTCGGCTCTGGGTTGTTACATTTCAGCTACAACGACCAGTTGTTTCGGCTCTGGGTTGTTACATTTCAGCTACAACGACCAGTTGTTTCGGCTCTGGGTTGTTACATTTCAGCTACAACGACCAGTTGTTTCGGCTCTGGGTTGTTACTCAGTCAGTAACGGAAGAATTTTATATAATACTAGCTGACCCACGCAACTTCGTCTGCGTCACATTTTCCATTAATGCTCGGCTCCTTTTAGTCTTAGCGTGATGATATGTAGCCTATATCCTTCCTCGATACATGGGCTATCTAATACTGCAAGAATTTTTTCAAATCGGACCAGTTGTTCCTGAGATTACCCCCTACATACAAACTTACAAACAAATGTTACCTCTTTATAATATTAGTATAGATGATTAGGATTGATTCTCTTCCTTACAATATTTAGGTACCCAAACAATAGAATACACAAGTCCTTTCCAAAAAAACAAAAGACCCTTATATCCGTATTAACCAAGTCAACAGGCAAACAAACATGAGACCACGGCTATTACCAAAAACCTTCCCAACACAGCGAGCCACCGAAAACTGTCTAAAAGCACATACCAATCTAGGAAAATGTGTCCTTTTGCGAATCCTGGCCACACAATAGCCGTTAGTGGAGCAAACAAGAAAACCGCATCAGAATTTCAAATGCCCCTTGATCCTTGGCTTTGATGTGGCGAAAAGAATTTGGCTAAACGCGTTCGTTGAGGAGAATGGTCTTAAATGTGGATTTATGGGCGAGATAAAATTGTTTTTGAAGATGTTTTTTATCGTTGGGTGGATCATGCGTTTAATATCTTGTTTTTGTATGTTTGTTTTCTTTTTGCTCAGTGTTGATAGGTTCATATTCGATGCGGATCCGTTGTTGATGGATGAAAATAATGAAATTACGATTACTTCGCCAGAAATTAAGCACCAGTTTTATTATTAAGCTATGTCAGGACCGAGCATTAACTGTCTCTGGTCATACCTCGGACAAAACAGTAGTATTTTTTTTTTCTAGTTGTCTGAAGTACAGCCTACAACGATAACGTTGTTAGTTATGTACGTTAAATTAACAAATATACTAAACTAACAAAACACTAAGGTATAATTATTGTATTGCTATTCAACGTGGCAATGCCGCCAGTCGCTTGGGTACATTACCAGCTGACATCGTGGAGGACGAATTTTTTGATGATATGCTTTAGTCTTTTGTTATTTAGTCTACAAATAAGTTCCTTCTTTAACTAAAGAGTGAATAGGTTACTTCTAGGCAAGTGTGTCTTATCGTCGATCATAAATGATAGCTTTCCAGCAAGTGAAATCTGTGATCAGACGCGATCCTATCAATAAAAGAAATATTCAGTTTTATTGCCTTTTTCACAAAATCATTACAAATACTATTTTCATTATTTTACTTACCTCGACGAAAGAAAATATTAATTCGAATCTAAATCTCTGCCTTTAAAGCAACAGTAAATTGGCATCTTCTTGGCTCGCTCGCTCTATCATAGACCTCATCCATCGCCTTCCAGGATTGTGGTCAAGAGCAAACCCATTCCTCGAAAAAATAAAAACTACTTCTTAGCTCTTTTTCCACCCCATGCCACTTATACCTTTCTACAAGCAATCTCTTGTATGCAAGAGATTGCGTGTAGAAAGGTATAAGTGTGTACACGTAAAAGTAATGTTCTCTTTTAAAAATAAACCCAACATGGTCATAAAAGACATTGTAAACTTCAATAAGCACCCTACATTGTGATACAAAGGTAAATGCTATAACTGAATATTACTGAGGCTATAAGCAATTTATTTTTATTTTACGTTCAGACAGCCTGGCCTTACAGGTTTCGTTTTTATCGCGAAATAAGATTCCGGCTCTTACACTAAGGCTTATGTTTTTGGGTTCCTAAATACTGTGGGTGGTCAGTGGAAATTTTCTTAGTATTTTTCTTGGTTTGTTTTTATAATATCAACCGTAGTAGTTAAATTCTTAAAAGAGTTACAAATTCTTACGGTTCAAGATATTACTGAGGCTGAGGCTTATTATTAAGTATCTAAATTTATATTATTAATTTAGTTCATGTAAAATATGTTTTTGGAAAAAAGTTAAACTGTCCTAAAAGTTTAATATGTAGAAGACTTTTTTCTCAAATTTTAAATGACTCATTAAGTTGTATTGGCATATTTATTGCAATTATTAACTGAAGCAACGTAAATTCGACTTTAAGCTCTCATAAATAGCTTTATGAACAGTAAAACATGAAGAGTAGATATGAATTTAATAAGTCAGTTTTGGTGAGTGTGCACAGGAACTCCATGACCTGATCCCACCATCGCTCTTTTACTACCGGAATACCAGACGTACTGCAGGGTACCACCCGTACTTGGTTGATATCCCGACTAGTCGTACCCAGTACTTCTCCGCCACATTTATTATGCGCACAGCCAAAATGTGGAACTCTCCGCTAACGTCTGTGTTCCCGTCCACATATAACCCGTCTGACTTCAAAGCAAGAGTGAACAGGCATCTTCTGGGAAAGCTCGCTCCATCTTAGACCTCATCCATCGCTTTCCATCAGACGTGATTGTGGTCAAGAGCAAACCCATTAAATAATAACAAAAAAGTCAAAATTATTCTTAAAAACACAAACTTAAACCAACTTTTCCCCCTCAGTCTTGTCGTAGCTCACAAAACGTTTTAAGCAAATTCTAGACAAACGTCAAAGACATTTCCAACTTACAGAACTACTTCAGTTACAAAAACACAACTTCTTTAGCAAGTATAGAAAACATATACTTAGCATACCGAATCCGCTCACCCAGACAAGACCTTTAAAAATAATGTCTCTAAAAACAACTATTTAAAACGCTTGAAAACGTGCCGGAGCGAGGATCTGTAGGTTTTTGAAATTTAACTCAGTTTCTGGGAATGGAAAGATTTTGCATGTTTTTGTGTGATTTGTATTCTTACCTTTGAAATTGGAAGTTCGATTTTTCTTGTCATTTCCTTTTTCTGCGTAATGATGGTGTAAGTTAAAAATAATATTAAACCTCCTAAAAGATGCCAGTTACATTAAAAAAAATATCAATTAAATAGATCGTTCAAGTTTATAGACGTAACGAAAGTTTTCCTAAAATCAATGTGAGATCATACTTACATATTTAGAGGGTGTTTTCCATTCTCCAGAAACGATATTATTTTGTTTTTGTTCGACTAAATCAAAAACAACATCACACTTTTTTTTGTTTAAAAAATGGCGCCTCCCTCAGAAACCTCACCGTGCCTTAACAAGTACACAAAAGCCACTTGGAAACAGACATTACATAAATTACAGAAATCCTAGTTGTTTTGTGACTGCAAAACATCACATTCCTTCTTGTGCAGTCGGGTAAATACAACAATAAATTATGGATGGTATTTCCCATTCTCCAAAAACGATAGTATTTTGTTTTTGTTCGACCAAAACAAAAAACAACATCACACTTTTTCTTTGTTTAAAAAATGGCGCCTCCCTCGGTAACCTCACCGTGCCTTAACAAGCACACAAAAGCCACTTGGAAACAGACGTAACATAAATTACAGAAACCCTAGTTGTTTTGTGACTGCAAAACATCACATTCCTTCTTGTGCAGTCGGGTAAATATAACAATAAATTATGGATGGTATTTCCCATTCTCCAGAAACGATATTATTTTGCTTGTGTTCGACTAAATCAAAAACAACATCACACCTTTTCTTTGTTTAAAAAATGACGTCTCCCTCTAAAACCTCACCGTGCCTTAACAAGCACACAAAAGCCACTTGGAAACAGACATTACATAAATTACAGAAATCCTAGTTGTTTCGTGACTGCAAAACATCACATTCCTTCTTGTGCAGTCGGGTAAATGTAACAATAAATTATGGATGGTATTTCCCATTCTCCAGAAACGATATTATTTTGTTTTTGTTCGACCAAAACAAAAACAACATCACACCTTTTCTTTGTTTAAAAATAGCGTCTCCCTCGAAAACCTCACCGTGCCTTAAGGCGCGTCCCCGAGCAAAACGCAGCGCTAGCCGTTTTTTGTGCAGTTTTTTGGAGCTATCTACTCTTTATACAAAAGAAATACCAACTAATAAAAATACATTAAATTTTTACATAATCTTGGCTTCAAAATGGTAGATTTTATTTTTTATTACTAAGTATAATGTTTAAGTAATCTCCTCACAACGAAACCACAGAAATGAGAAAAAAATACTGAAAACGTGCATCTTCTCGAAAACTAACGATTATTTTGATTTTGTGCTTACACTAATGGATATGCAATTTAATTATGAATATTTTGGTAGAAGTATTTTTTTCAAACGACCAAAATTAGATTTTATAACGATTTTATTCAACATTCTGAGCGTATTCGCTATTGTATATCTTGCGCTGTTATTGAGGGAAAAAATGCTCAAGGTTATTTGCTCAGGGTACGGCCTTAACAAGCACACAAAAGCCACTTGGAAACAGACGTAACATAAATTACAGTATTCCTAGTTGTTCTGTGACCGCGATTGTTTCGGTTTTGAAAGCGGTTGGCGCGTTAATTTCAGAAACGTTCTAATTACATGTTGCAATTGCAGCCAGGGCTGGTGGGCTGTAATTAGAAGATATTATTTAAATTTTTAACTAAGGGATTTAAAGAAAAGAGGCTCTAAAAGAAACGCTGTCGAAATGTTACAGGATCAATTCCTTTTGCATTTGGATAGTTTCATTCGTTCTTTGTCTAAAGCGTAAGGTCTTGCAAGACTTCAGATTTTTTAGCTTACAATCAGACTTAGAAAGATGAATTTGTGTTTAAAAACTCTAAAAAATAATGTTGTTTCGACTTTGGATATTTTATAAATTGAGAACTGTTTCAAAGTCTTGGCAACCATTACTTATGACGAATGTCAGACAGCAGACGCTATTATGAATATTAAGTTGGTTATTTTTTTTAAAACGCTATCCATTTCCCAGTTGGAAACACGGTGAGATCGAACATTTTGAGTATCAATTCTATATCGTACGAACATAACAATTTAGAAACAGTTTTGTATTTAAATTAGTTGCACACAAATGCTTTGATATCATAATCTATATTAAGATAATAAAGCAAAAGAGTTTGTTTGTTTGGTTGAACGCGCTAATCTCAGGAACTATGGGTCCGATTCGAAAAATTCTTTCAGCGTTAGATAGCCCATTTATCGAGGAAGGCTGTAGGCTATATATATATATATATATAAATAAGCTAAGACAAATAGGAGCGGAGCATTAATGGAAAATGTGACGCAGGCGAAGTTGCGCGGGTCAGCTAGTATTTAAATAATATTGAAATATAGTCAGTTCACACAACGGTACCGACTAAATTTAGAAATATAAATAAAACCTCTTTCTACATTCAGTAAAAAAATATTAGGTTTTGAAAAAAAAAAATATTATTCAATACAGTAATCGCAGCCCTATTATACCCACAAGCACGTCCCGTACATTCAGTTGTCGGGAACACCACCGCCATGCTATCCTGTCCTACATACTTCTTCTGTTTATTTACCTTTGATTGTTCTGCCTCACCCATTTTAATGGCACGTATGAATTTAAGTATTTCCTGCTAATGTTTCATGATGGGAGTTAAAATTAGCTTTATTAGTTTATTAGATGAAGGATTCTTGTTTAGTTTCATCGTTTGAGAGAGTTTGGTTTTGTCTTAAGTTTTGATGCCATTAATGTCATGTTCATATCATAGCCTTTTGTTTGGAAAGAACGAAAACTTTATTATTTGGCACAAACGGTAGGTACACAATTTAGATACAAATAAAAGTAAATACAAATAATGCAATTATTCATAATAAAAATATCTTATAACAGTATTTTTTTGTAAAATATTTAAAATGTAAAAATATAATGTGAACAAAATGAATAAAGGAAATAAAAATAATAAATTCTAAAATTGTTGGCTCTCTATATACTTACTGTAAGTGCGCAGAGTAATTAAAATCAAAAAAGTTAATAAACACGTGAAATAATTTCCATGTTGACTGGTTTCTCCGATTTCTTTATTAGGAAATTATATTATTAATCCGCTTACGAAATATTGTTTAATTGATAGCAAGTTACACTTTGAATTAACGCTTTGATACTTGTTCATTGTTACTTACATTTAGAGGTATATGTTACCGTAAAAGTTCTGATACACTTACAAAATATCATCATAATGCAACTTATGTAAACAACTATCCGTTACTTCACTTCACACTCCCCTCAATTACCTACTATTTTCAGATCATAACAAAAAACAAACACGTCTGAAAGCATTCCCATTTTAACTGAATTCACCGTCAGCAAAGACGGCAACAGTTTTCTTGAATTCAAAACGTTAGTCAATAGAGACTTTAAGAATGTAGGTAAACTCTCATACGAAGGAGAGAAAAGGGTATCGAGAGCTAAAACCTCCCGACGTTTAGGGAGCGATAACAAAACTGGAATCGAACGTCGAACTAACAGACGTACTCATTGGAAATTCTGATAGCTCTGTCCACTTGGGGGATGTGAGCGTTGCAGTTGAATGCCAATTTAGTTCCTTTGTTTTTTATTTTATTTTTGTGCCACCAGGATTCGTTGTTACAGTAGCTAAATTTTAAAACGTGGAAAACAGACAAGCTCTCGCTCGTGTTCGCAATCGACTTGATTCCGTGAATAGTGGTGGGTCGTTTCTATGTATCTTATATATTTTATCTCTCGATTTTTGCAAAAGGTATGACAGGAGAAATATAATTGTTACTTTCAGGAACTACAAACAAGAATACATAAAATTGTTAGTTATAAGTTATTATTTGTAATTGTATTATTTGTGTTTTTATTTAATTGTAATTTTAATATTGGGACTTGGTGCCTTATTAAAGAGAATTTTTATTTTATTTTATTTATAAAATAACGCCCACCCGATACACATTGCGTGATCGGGGAAACCATAAAAATGTTAAAATTGTTTGACATGATGTCAGTCGTAGTAGAACAGATAAGAGTAGGGACTCCATTTTCCACACTTAGGCTCTCATTCGGTCCGTTGTGCGATTGTGACCTTTTACTACACCCGAAGTTCCCGGCTCGCAATTAAAAAAAACTAAGATACGGTCTAAGTTTTGTTCCAACTCAAAAGGAAAACAAAAACACAATTTATCATTTCACTGCATCTCACATACTCGTAAGAGAATAGTGCAAAAAGAACACCACGACGAGACGAGATAATCTCGAAAACAATTTTCTTGAAGAAAATGAACTTCCATTGTTATTTGGTGTAAGGTTTTATTATTATCCTTCATGTAAATAAAAACTTAGGTGCGTTGAGGCCAACGGTGTCAGGTCGCCGACCCCAAACAACCTCTTGTAATATTCTAAATGAAATTCTTAATAGAAATATTCCGAGATGAAATATGAATGGATGTTCACGAGTACAGCTTAATACGCGTATTATTATATGGAATTAAAATCGGGTGAAAGGGTAGACGGAACAGTGATTTTAGATGTAGATAATGATGCTGATGATAAAGGGAATTGTGAAGAATTTGGTTAAAGGTTTTGGTTTAAGTTCATTTAAGAGAAACCTATTTTTGGAAATGTTGGAATCCGAACTGAACAAAATCAGGGAGATGGATTAATTTATGGGTTTACCTGTAAGTTTTAATCATTTTTGATTTAACACAACTTGTTTTATGTAAGTAATTTGTTAATAATATAGGCATTTAATAATTTAAACGCACTAACAGGTGCGACTGTTCGTCGAAACAGTAAATTTAACACATCAGTTCAATTTATTCTAAAAGCAGCTGTTGCTGCAGAAATTAAAGAAGAGTATTTTTAATAAACAAAAAGTAATATGTATTTGTTACCTTACCTACAGGTGAAGCTAATTACACCCTTTTTAAAACAAAGCCCTTTAATTTATTACGACAATTATAACTCTGTGTAAAAGAAAGCTGAAAGCTAAACGTGGAACAGGGAGAGGATTAAAAATACTTAGGCAAAACATTGCCTCAAAGCCCTCATTGCGAACTAAAAGTCCCTCAAACCAAAAAATATATACGCGAGAAACAATCAGCTGTAGAGACGCGACGAAATTTCAAAGTCACAGGAACTTCAAAGTCCCTTTGATGTGTTGCAGATAAAATTTCATATGCTAAATAAAATTAGAGGGTGGCAGCTCGGGACGTACGCTAAGCGTAGCGTGTCATGTGTAATAACCGTGCAAAAAGAGATGGCGGCCTCAAGTGGCGAACTGTAACCATGGTGTTGAAAGTCGAGAATTTCTCGTGTGTCTGTGTTATGAGAGTTAATTTCGTTATGCAGTTGGCTTTTATTTTGTGTTGCATTTATGATGTTTCCTTCTTTTTCATTGTCTGGTTAAGTTATTTACATGTTTCATTGATTTTTATTACATGTAATTGCACCAAATGTGACTGTTCCTAAGTTACCCTAGGCTGATAAAATTTTCGTTTTTCCTAAATTACCCTAATAGGTAAGGTCGGTCCCAATAACAACATCGAGATAATTAAACTCATAAATGTTTACTGTTTCTTCTTTGACATAGGTACCGACGTCTATGGACTGAAATCTAAGATTCTGTCTAGATTTCTTTATGGCAAGACAAAAACTGCAGTACCGGTGTGATTGCAGTTGCGACGACACTTTGTGCTTTGGCTGGTGTGAGAATGATAAAGACAAACACTATCTAATTTTTGGTTAGCAACAAATATTCAGACAATACTACTGCGTGAATTTGATTGCCATTGCCTGAATTGTCTACTACATCTAATTCTTTATTCTCTTCTTTTTTTTTTCATTTGTGATGGGTTTGCTCTTGACTCTAGTCTTGGTCAAACATGAAAAAGACAAAGTCTACAATGGAGCGAGCTCACCCAGAAGCCTGTTCACTCTAATTTTGAAAATATTAGGGTTGTAAGCGTTCGGAAACACAGACGCAGGCAGAGAGTTCCACTCCTTTAGTGTGTCCATTATGAAAGACGCTTGGAAACGCTTAGTGCGAACTGGTGGAATAACAACAAGTTAGGGATGGTAAGTTGCAGTACGTCTGTATGTTCGATGATAGAAGGGAGCCCGTGGGATGAGGTCGTGGAGTTCTTGGGCACATTCTCCGAAGTACAAACAGTAGAAGACTGACAAGCAGGCAACCTTGCGGTGGTGAGCCAAGCTGTGTAGCTTGGCATCCACCAGTTTTACGTCGCCAATGAGCCTCTTAGCTCTGCCTCCCAGTCAAGCGCGGCAAGCTGATACTTCAAATACTTTTGTACAGGCGTCAAGTTCAGTATCTACAACACCATTTAAAGTGGAACATACACTGAGTTCGTCTAGTAGCATTGAGACGTCTTTCTTATCTTCATCACGAGTCTCGATATTAATGCTTCGAGTGTCTGCAGCGGAAACTTTAGTGAGTTTCATGACAATAGTACTGAAGTGAGACGTATTATATTCAAGGAACAAAAGTTTGACTTTTTTGTTCACTCCCCCGTACACTGATGTGTTTAGTGAAATTCTTTTGATGAATGCTGGGTGTTGGAGTGAATTTTGTGGCGTATAAAATGTTATCTGTCTTGTGGAAAATTTTAAAGGGTAATTTTGGAAATGTCTTGGGTAAACGACTGATGGAAAAATAAAGTGAATTGTCTGTTGATGATGTCGTAAAAGGGGAGTGGAGATTTATATTTAGTACAAAATCAATAATATGAATGAATTTTTGTAACCTTGACCACAAAATGTGTGTTAATTTTGCTCATTGTTTGCATCATTGGTGACATCTTATTTGTATACTAATATTATAAAGAGGTAACATTTGTTTGTAAGTTTGTATGTAGGGGGTAATCTCAGGAACTACTGGTCCAATTTGAAAACTTCTTTCAGTTTTAGATAGCCCATGTATCGAGGAAGGATAAAGGCTATATCATCACGCTAAGACTAAAAGGAGCCGAGCATTAATGTAAAATGTGACACAGACGAAATTGCGTGGGTCAGCTAGTATTGTATAATGGTTATAATGCATAATGTTGTATTTTATCTGACATACTGGTTTTACGTCCAATATAATTGTTTACCGTTAAATTGTTCACACACATCTCAGTTAATTTGACCTGGTTCATTTGACCCATTTCCTAATTTTCCACGCCCCTGCATTTTGATAATTATGCTGCGATGTACCTACTTACACTATGTCGTGACTTGAATTCGTAAATAGCTTATTAAAATTTAAACATTGTACAGTTACCAACTTAATCTGCATGATATTAGCTGTAAACAAAATCCCTCCAGCAAAAGACACCAAGCTACTAGAACAGAATCTGATTAGTTTTGAACAAGAAAAAGTTGAAAAAAATTTGATAGAAATCCACACCGATAAAATCTAGAACCAACTTCAGAAAAAAAACTTAATTTCGTCTAATATGAGATCGAAAATCTGGAACTAAGGACAAACTTCAGATGATCTTCCTAATACTCGATCAGAACATTCCAAGAATATTTAGGACGAATTTTGCGATAATACTATCTACAAATTCTTTGTGCGTGTAACGAACACCAGGATATAATGACAGAAGTGGAGATGCCCCTTCAACCATCGATTCAAACGATAATAGTTGACATAAAATTTGATGGGTCCAATAATACGATTATTAACTGTAACAATGCCGGCGTAGGCGCGATATTACGAAACCGAAGTTGAAGAAAGTGAGGAAATAAGGATTTGATATTGATTTATCTCGATGATTTCATTATCTCATCTTCATCTTTGCGTTTTATGGCCTATAACTTGGATCTGTATATTTTAGACCGGTTCCACGCTTTCGTTGAGAACATTATACCGCGTGTACCTATCTGACTTCGACGCACAAACGATTTCCATGGGTCCAGGGCATGATTCTGGACACCCTAGACTTAGAATTTTTCGTCGGCTTTTTTTCTAATTTTTTCATTTTTTTCAAGGGTATTTTTCCTTTAGACTGCCCATAATCGTTATTCTGACCGAACCCAATGAGATTTTTAACAAAAAAATAATTAATTAACTACTTTCACTAAAAAGAGCAATCTGAATAAAACCTCAAATAGATATCAGCTCAGCTGAGCTGATACCTATTTGTGGTACTCTTGAAGAAAATGAAAAAATGAGAAAAGAACCGACGAAAAATTCCAACTCTGGGGTGTCCAGAATCATGCCCTGGATCCATGGAAATCGTTTGTGCGTCGATATCAGATACACGCGGTATTATTATTTTTATTTTTATCGATACAAAATTTTAATTGGTATTATTCCACTTTCATACTTTTATGCACCAAGAACCTATAGAGACAGTAAATTGATATTCTATTCCAATAATAGCAAGACAACGGACACATGATAAAGGTATCTAGTATAGGTAATAACGGGATTGCTACCATGTTCGGTTTAAAGAAATTTATTTCTCTTAAGAACATACAGTTCGCTTAAAATGAGATACAAAGTAATAAGTATGATTATACAATACAAATTTCCTCCGGAGTATTAGAAGTTATAATTTTGCACATACATGTTTCTTAAGCTTATATTTAAATGTATTCATGTTATCGCATTCCTTAATATCTTCCGGTAATTCATTGAACAGATGAACTCCTTCAAATAATATGGTCTTTCTACCGTAATTAGTGCGCACGCTAATGACTTCTAGTTTGTTTTTATATCTATTTCTCAGGTTAAGTGACATTGTTTTTTTTCTTTAGTTGTATGTTAGTTTGTATTGAGTTTGAAGTTATGTTTTTAATAAGGATGCAGGTGTAGTAAATGTATAACTGTCTAATATTTAATAATTTAGTTTTTTCGTATATAGTCTTTGTTGGAGTAACATAATTATATTGGAACAAAGTTTTAACTATTTTATTTTGAACTCATGTTTCCGATATTAACTATAACTAACTAACTTTTTAACTATTCTAATGTTAGTGACAATGAAAGTTTAAAATAATATAAGGTTTCCAGTAACAATATTTCCAAAATCTTCAAACCTAGTTATAAATTCAACATCATAGACTATGTTTCAACAGACATGACACTTCATTCATACCTTTCAAATCGTTGCAGCCTCCAACAGCAGCTGATCATTTTCACTCTCCAGTACATAAACGCTAACGTCGCTCTAACATAAAACCGTTTATAACTCATAATACGACAACGTGAGATTCATGAATTTCGAGGAAAATAAATAAAAGATAAGTCGACGAACGGATTCGATGAAAATCCTACACCTCATGCATATAAATGCGTTTGTTAAAATTCAAAATTGGTGTGACGTTGAATGGTTAATTTCGTTCGGGGATGCCTCGAGTGTCGAGTATGTTACCTCCCACGCTTGATTGCATATAAACATCGTCTTCAGTGAGGGTCTTGTGATATTCTTACAGTTCGTCGCGTGTATTTTTTTCGCTTACTTTCGGAGTATATTACGTTATCATTGCGGATTGGGATAGTTGGCTTCCTTTTTAGGGTTCCGTAGCCAAATGCAAAAATGGAACCCTTATAGATTCGCCATGTCTGTTTGTTTGTCTGTCTGTCTGTCTGTCCGTCCGTATGTCACAGCCACTTTACTCCGAAATTATAAGAACTATGCTGTTGAAACTCGGTAAGTAGATGTATTCTGAGAACCGCATTAAGATTTTCACACAAAAATAGAAAAAAAAACAATCAATTTTGGGGGTCCGTATATCTATATATATATACGTATATAAATATGTCCGTGTATTTGGGGGTGTATATAATCTATGATACGTCTTCGAAAATGATATTGACGTTTCTAATATCATTTTTTTTCTAAATTGAACAGTTTGCGCGAGAGACACTTCCGAAGTGGTAAAAAGTGCCCCCCCCCCCTGTAACTTCTAAAATAATAGAATGCTAAAACTAAAAAAAAATATAATTATGATGTATGTAAACTACCATGTAAACTACCAGTGAAAATTGGTTTGAACGAGATCTAGTTCGTAGTTTTTTTACTACGTCGTAAATCGTAAATCGCAACTTTTTCTTATAATATAATACCTACAGGTTTGTACGGAACCCTCGGTGCGCGAGTCCGACTCGCACTTGGCCGGGTTTTTTAACCAGTTGGTTTACTGTTCAATTATGTTTTATTAGCAAAATGTGTCAATCACATATTGCTTGTCAACAAGGATCTCACTCATTCATCATGTGCCTAGCCTTTTCTCAACTATACTGGGGTCAGCTTCCTGTTAATACTACCACCATCATGTCTAAGTCTGTCGCCATAACAACAATGTTAACAGCATTGTTGTGTTCCGGCAGTTAGAGGTATGATAGCCAGTTCCTCTGTGTAAGAGGACTCCGGGTGAAACTCGCTTCCATCTTCGGCCTAATCATCACTTCCCCTCAGGTGAGATTTGGGCCAAGAGTTTCCCCGTTTTGTATAAAAAAAAAAAACTGGGCTCAGCTGAATACCAGGTTTTTACGTGGAACGGTTAAATTGTCTACCAGACCTCCACAACTCATTAACTGGGTAACACTGTACTTCTGGGTACGACTGGAGTCAGATTTACTGACTTCTGTCAGTCCGTAACATCTGCCAAAGATCTACAAGTGACAGCCGGGGCTAATGGCTTAACGTGCTTTCCAAGGCGTGGAGGAAACTCGGTATGTTAAAATGGTCATACCCATCCTTGCAGACCGACCTTGGCAAGCGTTGCTTAACCGTAAAAATCGACCCGTGTGGCTATTATTATTTAGCCACGAGCTCCTCTGAGTAGTGAAATTGAAAACCTAAAATGTGAAAGATGACGTGGCTACGAAAGAGGTGACCATGAGATGATGTCAAATAGAGATATTCATATTTTTAACCGACTTCCTAAAAAGGAGGACGTTCTCAATTCGATTGTTTTTTTTTCTTACCTCGTAACTCCGCCAATTACGAACCGATTTGAAATTTCTTGTTTTATCTGAGAGGATATACTTGCAGATTGGTCCCATTTAAATTTTATCAAAATCGGTTATGAAGTTTGGATTATAAATCGATATAGCTGGAATCCGTTAACTTGGATGATGGTTTTTGTCATCCAAGTAATCGAAATTGCGTATTTTGCTAAAAAGTGAAAAATAAAAAACTTTTACAAAGACAAAAAAATAAGTGAACGTAATTTTTTTTTTTAATACAACGTGTTCTAGAAAAATAGATTGCGTTTATTCTGTTACACGTTGTGAAGACAAAAAAAAAACGGGCCAAGTGCAAGTCGGACTCGCGCACCGACGGTTCCGTACAAACCTGTAGGTATTATAGTATAAGCAAAAGTTGCGATTTACGATTTATGACGTATTAAAAAAAAACTACTTACTAGATCTCGTTCAAAACAATTGTTGCTGGTAGTTTACATAATAATATACATCATACATTATTTTTAGTTTTATCATTCTCTTATTTCAGAAGTTACAGGGGCGACACATTTTACCACTTTGGAAGGATCTCTCGCGCAAACTATTAAGTTTAGAAAAAAAATGATATTAGAAACCTCAATATCATTTTTGAAGAATTATCCATAGCTACCCAACACGTACCGGGCATGATGCAAAAAAAAAATTGAATTTCAGTTCTAGGTATGGGGACCCCCAAAATGTATTGTTTTTTTGTTTTCATTTTTGTGTAAAAATCTTAAAGCGGTTCACAGAATACATCTACTTACCAAATTTCAACAGCATAGTTCTTATAGTTTCGGAAAAAAGTGGCTGTGACATACGGACGGACAGACAGACGGACAGACAGATATGACGAATCTATAAGGGTTCCGTTTTTTGCCATTTGGCTACGGAGCCCTAAAAAGTCATATTGCACCTATCTCTAATAAATTAGGCAAACAAATAAATATTCAATATCTTCGGTGATAATAACTGTCCTCAAAAGTCTAAAACTGGGTAGTTTTATCACTTCATCACTATCACTACACGATATAGAAGACAGTCCTCCGCCGCGTCTGTCGGTTTGTCGATACGCGATAAACTCCAAAACTGCTGCATCGATATTCATGCGGTTTTCACCAATGGTTGGAGTGGTTTTCCAGGAAGGTTTTAATACATTATACATAATTTGTCAAGTGGGTAAAGCTGCTGGTATCAGCTTATTATATAAAGAGGTAAAGTTTGTGAGGTTTTAGTCTCTCGATCTACTGAATCGATTTTAAAAATTCTTTTTTTTTTTTTTTTTTTTAATGCAAAACGGGGAAACTCTTGGCCCAAATCTCACCTGATGGAAAGTGATGATTAGGCCGAAGATGGAAGCGAGTTTCACCCGGAATCCTCTTACACAGAGGAACTGGCTATCATGCCTCTAACTGCCGGAACACAACAATGCTGTTAACATTGTTGTTATGGCGACAGACTTAGACATGATGGTGGTAGCTTGCCAGGCGGACTTAAAACAAGTCCTACCACCAACCAAACCGAGCAAAAAATTTGCCCCCGCTGGGAATCGAACCCGGGACCTCTGGGTCTGAATCAGGTGGTATAACCACGAGACCACGGAGGCGGTTAGTGTCACCTGTTTAGCACCACCCAGGGACCACGTGTAGGGATTCGCTGAAGGGTATTCTCCTACGGACGCGGGTGACTCGGCCCCCTAAAAATATATAAAAAAATTCTTTTACCACTAAAAAGCAAATAACGATTTGTGAGTGTCATAGGCTTAACTTTACTAGAATAAAAAATAACTTTAAATTCAGAAGTCGGTTTTTTTGTGAGTTTCTTCGTATTTTGACACCGACTTCCGAATTTAAAGTAATTTTTTACTTTGTAGTGTTTTTTTTTTAGAAGTCGGTTGTATTTTTTTGTAAAAATGTTTTTTATTTTTCACTTTTTAGTGGTGCCTCACACCTAACAACAACACTAGAAAATCGCAGAAACGCAAAATACGCAATTTCGATTATCAAAGAATCATCTAAATAGTCAAATTCCAGCGATTTTGATTTAAAATCCAAAGTTCGTAACCGATTTTGATATGTTTTAAATGGGACCAATCTGCAAGTATATGCTTTCAGATAAAACAATTTTTTTTCAAAGCGGTTCATAATTGTCGGAGTTATGAGGTAACAAACATAAAAAAAAAAACATACAACCGAATTGATAACCTCCTCCTTTTTGGGAAGTCGGTTAAAAATAGAGATCCCTACTCCATTGCAATACTAAAACCGCGCGAACAAAGTCGCGGGCGAAGCGCACTCACAAATAACGGGTAAATATTATTTACCCGAAAAATACCGCCCAAAGATGTGGTCACGGGTCAGAGAGTTCGTTATGTAACAGAACATAAGGTCATTATTTATCGCCTTCCCACTTAAGAAAAAAAGTAAAATGTATAGCAATTAGCACCAATATACTGATCAATTAATAATCCCACACAGACAGATAAAACACGACCACTAGGGGTATAAATCTTTCCTCCCACAGGGCTCCGTAATATCCATTCGTTCAGCAAGAATTCAGTTCACTCAAGGGATTTTGTTAGATATCCAAGTAACTGTTGTTAATATTAGCTTTATTATCGAAACAAACAGACTTAATGAATGTGGTTAATTTAATTATCTAAAAGCTTACGAGTGTGGCCCTTGTAGCTGTTACTGAAAAATGGCAGACTCCGTAAGATTTTAATAAATCTTGATAAGATTTATTTTTCAACATATTATGATAAAATCGTTTTGTATATAATACATTCCATCCAAATTCAATAGTTTCCTATATATACGTGTCTTATTTAGAAAAAAAAAAGTTTATAATTTCATGCGATATTTTACAATTTTACGGATTTTGCCATACGATCGTGACCGCTTGTTGTCACGCGAATATGATACAGGAAAAGGTGTTTAGCTCCACTATTTTATATTATGTTTACTGGTTCTGCTTTAATTTGGTCTTTTCAATCTATTGAACTGTTCATAACTGTTTTTAGTGTGTTCATCTCTTGCATAATTTTGTGCATCAGTAGATGCAGTAAGCAAAAGTCATACATTTCGATATTTATAATGGATACAAATATTTTATATCTAATTTTCATCAAAAACTGCTGCACCGATTTTCATGCTCTTTTCACCAATAGATAGAGTGGTTCTCGAGGAAGGGTTTAGTAAATAATTTGTTAAGCGGGCGAAGCCGCGGGCAATATTATTAATGCAAAAGTTTAGATGTTTGTCACTCAAACACGCCAGAACGGCTGAACGGATCTTTTGGAATTTAGAACAGAGATAGATTGTAGTCTGGAATAGCACATAGGCTTTTCATCCCGAGAATATGTTCCTAGGGATCATGTAGGCGAAGCCGCTGACAGAAGCTAGTAGTCTATAATTGAATTGTAATTGTAATTTCAATTTCAAGAACCCGTAACTCCATGGCCATTCCTCTGTGTCTTGTAGCTACTTGCACGTGTTTCTTCTTGTCCATACTTTGGATTGAGCTGCTATAGCTTCATCTTCTGACATACTGAATCCTTGGAAATTCAAAAGTGTCTGAAAACTGGTTTTCTCAAACATGCTTGTAAATGTGAGCATTTAGTAGACATCCTTCTTCGAGATAAATCGAAATTACTGTACTGGCCGAGCAGCTGCCGGCAAAAGTTGTATGAAAATTCATATCTATCGTGTTTTACTGCCAAATAAATAACATAGTAAACTCATATATTTCGTGTAAATTAAAAATAGAACGATCTTATATTCCGAAACATGACAACCAGGAAGGGAACTTATCAAAGGTTTTATTTAAATTTCGAACTGGCTTGCAAATAGAAAGCTGTTTATTGAAAAAAACACTGTGAATGTGTGTGTGTGTGTGTGTGTGTGTGTGTGAATGAGTGTGTGGGAAGTATTATTGTTGTTGGTTATTCGACATTGATTTTGAAAAGAAATTGTATTTGAATTTCGACGCATTTTTTGAGAAAAGTACTAAACAAGTCTTGGCCACAACTAGGCATTGATGGACTTCGACACAAACGGTGTGCCTCTACGCCCCGGCCCACATTTACACGTCGTCCATCAATGCCTCTTTTGCTGGCCGCTGCAGTAATGTACTATAATCTGAAAATAAATGCTCTGAGTATGAGTTCATAAATAATAGTCTTTCAGATATTATTTTTCTCATCACATTAGCTCCAGAATCGCTTATGATAATAACATGAACATTTAAGAATTATAAATATGTAATGTTAAACAGTTGTAGTCGTACAAGTATGATGAACAGTCAGTAGGCAAATTCAAGACAGTTCTGAGAGCCAAAGCATTATTATTTATGTAATATTCTGGCTGAGGCTCTTGGGTCTCGTCTGAGGTCGGCCTTGTCTGAGCCCATTAGCTCGTTACTCGGTCATGCTGACTATATTGATCGGGTAACTTGGTTCTAATCTCAATATGTACAAATAAAACTTTGTAGTTCCCTATTTTACCTGATCGGACGACAAGAAGATTGTAATTGCAGTCAGCCACATAATTAGGACTTCAGCTGTCACAAAAAGGACGTATCTACAAAACAAATTAACCGATTTTCACCATTAAGCAAATAACTTTGCTTCAGATTGGAGTTAATATTTTATTTTTTGACAATCATTACTGCTGACACAATCTCACTTAAAACTCGTGTAAGTCATGCTATTTTTATCCGCAAGTTTTACTCTCGCTTGTGGCTAATCAATAATAGCCGTATGGGTCGATTTTTAACGTTAATCATCCCCTGTTAGGTTAGTCTGTGGATGGACGACCATCTTAACATACTAAGTTTCATTCGTGTCTCGGAAAACATGTGTTAAGCCGTTGGTTCCGGATATCATTAGTAGAACTTTGGGAGTCGTTATGAATTGAAAAAGCCAGTGAATCTGACCTCAATTTTGCCAAGAAGTACCGTGTTACCCAGTTCATGTATTTTGGGCAGTGTAGGCAGCCGCTTCATGTAAAATACAGCTTATCCGGTATGACTGGAAGCCAACCCCGATATAGTTGAGAAAAGCTAGGCAGATGATGATTTTAACTGCACTGGATATTATGCAAACGCAACACTGAAACTGTAGAAAAACTGTTTCATCATATAAATCCCTACAAATAGACGACAATAATCTCAAACTTACTACCACTAAACTGAAACGACGAAATCACTGTGTTTTTCCTCAATTGGCCGTTCCTTTTAGTGACAATAAACAGTGATACATACAAACTCGGCAATGTAACAACAAAGAACACATTGTCGGAGTTCGCATGTGCACTTAGCGACGCGACGCTTGCTCTTTGTTTTTAAATTGTTAATGCACTAACTTTGTAGCTGTTGCGATTGTGTTGGAGAAGCTTTGAGTTTCCTTTAATAGTTTTCAACAGTGGGTAAGTTATTTCGAATAGTGAGACTATATACACATTACACAGTTTTTAATTATGAAATACTAGCGTGTGTCAGCGGTTTTAGTTTCCGTGGGATTTCCGGTATAAAAACTGTCTAACTAAGATTTTTTTTAATATTTTTCTGGTGACTATTATGATTTGTCCTATCACTCGATTCCGGCTTGACGTTGAGTTCTGGGACACCCTGTATAATAAAAAAACTATATATAATTATGTCCTTTCTCGGGTCTCATACTATCTTTGTATAATTCATCCAAATTGGTTCAGTGGTTTCCTCATGAAGAAGAAACAGAGAGTCAGAGTTACTTTCGTATTTATAATATTAGTAGGGATTGGTCAACTTGCATGTGTTTGGCGTGTAACCATGATCAGGGCATGTTGCCGGTAATAACTTATACAACTGAAACGTGATCGCCTACGATGGGTCTCATCAGGCTTAAAGTCACTCAACTACAATAGAGAAGGAATTGCTGGAGTTTCTTTGCGTGATCGAATAAGCAATGATGATATCCGCAAGAGAACCAAGGTTACCGATATAAACCGAAACATCGACAGCGTTGGAAGGCTTTCTACAAGGTGGACCGATAATTGTAAACTTTTGTTTCATTTTTGATTAAAAATCTATTAATGTTTATTTTTTTTTGTATATGACGGAGAAAGAACCTCCAGAATGTTTATAAAAAGTTGTCTGTTGTCTTCATGATAACTCGTTCTGGGTCTTCGAAGGAAAACTTCACAAGTACTTGAAGGCGTCAGCGACGGCTGAGCGCCATCATCGTTTGGGTTCGGTGGTATCAGGATCATCGTAGAATAAAACATTCATTGCAGTACTAAGCTCTCTTTATTAACTGTGGCTGAGTGCTAGTACTTTACAAATAGACAGTCCCCCAAAACGCCCGCCCGTTACCACATCCTAGTGTTTTAGCTATGGAGAAGACGTGGCCAACAAACTCCATAGCAACACATCTGTCCTTTGAGTTAGAAGAACTCGCATTTATAACATTATTTAAAGAAGTCTGTTTAATTTAATTAAAATAGGTAAACCGACAGTTTCGTTCGGGACGAGTGTCCTAGTCGGTGTCTCGAGCCAAAGTGCGCTCGGCAAAGTCCCCACTCTCCAATACGACTCTGTCCACGTGCCGCCATTACAACTGTCAACTGACGTCACGGCGTTTACCACTACCCACTACTACAATACTCAAATCAGCAACTAATTTATTAAATGATATTTTTATCCACGACATACTTTTTTATGCTTCGTTTATTCAACGGGCAGCGTAATGACCACACAGAGAGGTCCGTACTGTACGGCGGCGGCTCGAGGGTGACCCAGCCCAGTGCCAACAGTGCGGCCGTATTTATAGGACTCGGCACACGTGCACGAGTTTACAAGTTTGTAGGTTAAGTATTGAAGTTACAATCTTAACATTAATTTACATTAACTAATTTTAGGACAGTCAAATTATTAATCTTAATTATTCTCGATGTACTGTTGTAGTTGCGCCGATATATATTATAAATTTCATTTTAATTCAATTTCTTTGATAATTGCTGTTTTTCTCTTTTTTTTTATTTTTGTATAAAGTCAGGTTATGTTTATATAATAGTAATATTTTTCTGTTAATAACATTAAAATTTTGGACGATATTTTTAGTATAGACCAATAACTTGTTTGATTGGTGTTATACTGATAAAGCAAGTTGGTTATAGAAAATAAAATAAAATAAAAATAGATTATTTGTTGAGGGTCGCGAGTAGCCTATGGATGAGATGAAACGCACAGAACTGGTTGTTGTGGTGACGCTTGGGGGAGCCAATGTACAGCAGTGGACGTTTTTCGGCTGATATGATGGTGTCATGTAACTGGTTTTTGTTTTATCCTGAGGACTTGGTGATAAAAACGTGCCAAACTCTACCTGTAGGCTAATTCACATAACTAAATAAGTGCTGTTGCAGTGCAGTTGAAGTTAAGTTTCGATCAAAACAACACATATCGTATTCTCTACCGCTGTCAGACACGCTCGCGTCGAGTTCGCGTCACGCGAGCGCAATAACGACATTCTACTGTTGCGCGTCTTTGGTGCGTGTTTCGGAACGCAACATGATGGGTATTCTACTATTTGTTTGACGTCCCAAAATGACAGCTTATAAGATTTTAAAGTTTAAGTTTGAGTTTAAGGTTGTTCAAACTTAAACTTTATAACTGTCGTCATATAGGAGAATATTATTTATTTCTTATAATTATTACTTAACTTGCTGACAAGATAAAGAAATAAAATAAAAAAAAACTCTTAACTAATTAAAACAAAAAATAAAACTAACATATGGCGTCGAAAAATTCGTCCGCATCGCTAGCCACTGGTAATGAGCCCAAAAGGCTGGCAGCATTGCCACGTTGTATGGCAATGCTAATCCTTTGGCCGAGGTAAAAGCCAGCCCTTGGGTCACGCGAAGTGTCAACTAAGCGTCTTCATAGATCTTTCAACAAGTTATTACGTCATATTCATTTAAATTTTATCGATTCTATTCTATTATTTAGTGAGTAATATTTTTTTTCTTTCCACCATAAGTAAGTTTGGTTGTCCTACAGTTGACGTGCAGTTCACGCGCAACTTACGCGCAGTTCAAAGATTACAAGAATACTGTTTATCACTCAAACTTATACTTAACTGTGACTGCACTTAAAGTTAAACGGCGCTTCATAAAATTACGTGAATTAGCCCTCCGAGCACCAAAGTATGACAGCTTAGGTTTTCAGAAAGTTTTTCAGAAGTTTTCAGAAGTTAAATAATACAAAAATTAAACTTCTATCTTAATGCAGGCCCAAGGCAGTGGCGTGCTGAGGGTCCACCGTTAGGCAAGCCCAAAAGATTTTTAATATTGATAAAAATAAATTCTTTAATTTAGTAAGTATAGAAATTAGTAACTATAGTTAATGTTCTTCTGATTTGTATGATTATGTATTGCTATGACTAGTTTATTTCAAGGCACACGTTTGAAGCAGGTAACGCCGGGCGTCTGGGTATACATGAAGCTTTCAGCACTGGCTCAAGGCTCAAATGGCTGCCAGAAAGTTCAAGATCTATGCAAAAGTGAGACGGTACTTCACGCCAAAACAGCTGCTGAAACTCTATCAATTTCTAGTTCGATCGTGTATAGAGTACTGCTCTCATATTTGGTCTACCAGCTTTATGCCCTTGAGTCAATTGAGAAGCGAGCCAAGAGGATCATCGGCAGTACTAGGCTCGTCGACTCGCACAAAATGTTTTGAGAATACATTCATAGTGCGTATAGCAAAGTAGTGAAAGTCCCTGCGGAGTCGGTGTTTCCTGATAGCTAAAACCTGGAAGTCTTTAAGTCAAGAGTGAATAGGTTACTACTGGCAAGCGTGCTCCATCTTAGACCGAATCTTCGCTTACCATCAGGTGAAATAGTGGTCAAATGCGTAGTAATAGTTAGAAAAAGTACATTCTGGGGTTTCCGCCCTATACTAAAAACGTCACAAAACAACTACATAACACTTTAAACATGATATTTTGTTTTAAGCTTTCATGGTCACTAACATAAGAATAGTTAATTACGGAGGGTTCAGTGTTAATTCGCGGTCAGATACTGTTAGTGTTGTGTGTCGAGAAAAAAAGTGAGTTTGTGGACAGCGGTACCGGAGATGTTCGTAATAAAAGACTACGAAAGAGGGCAGACCGATATGTCTGCTAATAACATCCCACCCGCAAGATCTTCAGTTACTCCGTGATCATGGCGTTTGCAACAGTGCCGAAATATCGGAAACTCGAAAATAAAAAGGTACTACATGGTAGCAATCCCGTAATTATCGACTTTAAACATGTGTTCGGTTACATAGAATTTCTGTGGGTGTCTCTAAAATCAAAATCAAAAGTCATTTATTCAAATTAGGCCGAGTGCCAGCATTTTTTGAACGTCAACGTTTACAAGAAGACAGTCCCTCAAAAACGCCCGCCCGTCACCACTTCCTAGTGTTTTAGCTGGGAAGAAGATGTGGCCAACAAACTCCCCAGCAACACATCTGTCTGTTGCAATAGAAGAACTTGCATTTATACAAAATTATGTAAAGTATTATTACAAAAAAAAAAAATATGGGTAACACATACAACCTAAAAACTAAACTCATTCGACACTAACTTGTAAGCTAGCACACTCCTCCATGGCATCGTAATCAGACAACTCAAGCAAAAAAAAACAATTTTAACTAAACTTAATAAGCTTCCAGACACCAAGGGCGTGCCCACCTACACGTGCAGGGATAAATCTTACAATATATCTGTATTTCTACACAAGTACTCTGGCTTCCAACATATTTTTGTTCCAGAAACCTATACTTACACATTGTCGCCTAAAAAAATGTATATTTGGAATTCAATCGATTTAAATCTACTGCGACTGAGAGTTGCACAACTATCCCTATCACGTTATAGCAGAGCTACACAATTCCATCCACAGAAAATGAAAATGTAGTCCATCCGACCATTTAGCCAATTACCAGCATAAACAAACTTTCCGTGAACTCTAAGACTTGGACCATAAAGGTGATTCTTGCTTGTGTTAACCAAAAGTGCTAGCGACAAAATAACACTCCGGTAACGTAAATGTCTCAAATTTGAAATTCAGATGGAGTTTTTCAGGGCCAGTTTGGGCAGACGCCAATGCTTAGCGGTCGAGTTCGTTTTCAGTTAATTTATGGATGAATTTAGAATTATAAAGAGGTTATGAAAATTAAATCTGTGATGTGGTCCACGTCATACTAAAGTTGGGTCGTAGTAATTTAGCTTGGATGTTTGAATTAAAAAGTGATTAATTTAACTTTTTCTCGTTGACGAGGTTCTTTATTTATTGAACGAATAAGTTATGGCTCTGGGAAATTTTGATTAAAAGGAGCTTAAATATTGACGAAGACTAAATAAAGGGATTTTATTTTTTAGAGGTAGTTATTTGGTTATTCAGTTAGTGAAATAAAGAAAAAAATACCGTAATTTCGTTTAAGCAGCTCGTAAAAGATATAGACACAAGCAAGTAAGCAAGTATTATTATGGTAAATTTAATCACTTTGATAGTCATTAAATTTTTGCAAACATTATTTTCACTCAAATAAAAATAAAAAACTGAAAACATTCAAAGTGAAAAGGGTTCCGAACGAACAATGTTTTTTTTTTACCATGCTTTAATATCACAGACTTCTTATAAATTTTCCTGTAATTTAAAAGTTAAGAACTTTTCCTGTAATCTATTAATAGGTATAGATGTCATTTTGGTATTTTTCATTTCAGGTTATCTAGTTGCGCAGATAAGGGTGTAATTGTTCAAATTTCATGATTTTTTTTAACTTTAAAATTATAGAAAATATGTACATCGGAGCCCCTTGGGATGAGCCCTTTGATTTGGCATGTCACATGATACAGTTGGAAAATCTTTTTTTTTTTTTTCCTCCAAAGCGGACAGACGCACAAGGGATTCTAAAAGGTTTCCGTTTTTCCATGCAGAGGTTCGGGCCAAAAAAAACAACACTGACTCTGCTATGCAACCTCAGATAGCCGAAAAGCTTTTTTCTAACTGAGAGAGATAATGCAGTGTGTGATTGATTGAAGGAACCTGTCAGCTGCGAGAGACAAAAGCATGATATATGACCCAAAAGTATTGATTTCGGCCTCTATTAATATCTGCCTGGGTTAATAACCGGTTAAGTTAATATAGGATGGATGGCATGGAATAAATTGAGATTAGGAAAGGTTGCCGTGCTCGATTTGGATATCTTCAAACAGGGGCACAAACGGACTCTGCATTCAGGTTTATTATACTAAATACCTACTACCAATCTGACTGCAGGCTCTGGGGGGCTAATCTCTAAACCCGAACTCCGTAATTTCGGGCTTAGTTGCGGGCGTATTCTACTCCCTATCACTCAACCCCCTAAAAACAAATGACAACACCATGACTGTGATAGTTACTTAGTTACTGTCAAATCGTGTTTTCATTAATTCTAAGTTCGGGTTCGGGACTAATTGTAAGTCTGTAGATGATACAGAGTAGAATACGGGCTTCGGGCTTAGGGAGTAGCCCCCTAGAGCCTGCAGTCAGGTTGGTCGTAGGTATTTATTTATTACTAGCTTCTGCCAGCGGCTTCGCCCGCGTGATCCCTAGGGAACATATTCCCGGGATGAAAAATAGCTTATGTGCTATTCCAGACTATAATCTATCTTTGTTCCAAATTTCATTAAGATCCGTTAAGCCGTTCTGGCGTGATTGAGTAACAAACGACCAAACTTTCACATTAATTATAATATTACTCGTTTGGTGTAAAGCGAAATTATAACTATAGGTATCTTCCCCTCGACATTATATTAAAGGATATTGCAAACTGTCGTAAGCCGTTTTACGAAGCTACTCGCTAGCCTCTAGGCGCCAAGCAAGCTGCCTGCCTGTGCGTTCGCGACCCTATACAAAAATAATCCTTTTAACATTTTCAGTATTCACGCGCGATGGCTTATTATTAGCGTATTTCATGTATAACTTTGGTGTCTCTATACCGATTTCTATGATTTTTTTCTAAGAAATGGTTAAAAATGTTAACTGTTTTTAATTAGGGATGACTGAGAGTGTTATAAACGTAAGAGTAGACAAATATAATCAGAAAGCTTCGAACTGCTAAGCTATCAGGAGTTACACGTGTTATTGTGCGTCAATCATAAAAGATAGACATATGCTGTCGGGGGATATCTTTTATATAATTTTAAGGAGAACACTTAAGGAGAACGTTTGCATGATTTCTGTGTAGCTTTAACCATTAAGGTTGCACACGCGACGGAAGCTTAAAAATGGAGTAAATTCTCCCGTTTTCCCAACATTTCCTTCACTGCTCTGCTCCTGTAGCGTGATGAAATAGTAGTAGCTCCTGTAGCTGATTGTAGCGTGATGATAAGTATACTATAACCAGCTCAGGAGTATGATAAATAATTCTACCAAGTTTCGTTAAAATCCGTCGAGTAGTTTTTGTTTCTATAACGGTTATACAGACAGACAGAAAAAGAGGCAGACAGACAGACAAAAATTTTACTGATAGTATTTTTGGCATCAGTATCGATCCCTAATCACCCCCTGATAGTTATTTTGGAAATATATTTCATGTAGAGAATTGACCTCTCTACAGATTTATTATAAGTATAGATAACAAACCTGAGTGAAGAGTCTGTTTATGCAGACAACCACCTCAGGTTAAGCAACGCTTGCCGAAGTCGCTCTGTGGATGTGTGATCATCTATACCGTGCCTCGGAATGGAAAAAAAGCTAGTTGAGCCGTTGGTTGTCATTTGTAAATTTTTGTCAGTCGTTACATATAGTCAGAAGCAAGAAAATCTGACATCATTTTTGCCAAGAAGTACTGTGATACCCAGTTACTGGGTTGTGCAGTTCAGATGGGCCCGAAAAATACTGGTATTCAGCAGAATCCGGTTTGATTTGAAGCCGACCTCAATATGGATGGCCAAACATTATGCAAGATGATCATGATACAAACAATACTATAGAACATTAATTTTTATTAAATAAAAATTGTAAAATGTGCTCATAAACATTTCAATAATTTTTGCTTTGTTTTGTTTCAGGTAAATCTTGAACACTTAGAACACCGCACCAAAACTTTCTAAGATTTCAGGAAAAGCCCTCAAGTTACGAATCTTAGAAAGAAAACAACTTAATCTCAGAAAGTATTACGTAAAGCTACATTAGCACAGGTTTGTATTTATGAAATTTTTGGCAAGTTACATAGCTGAAATATTGTTCTAAAATCCTTTATTACGAAGATTTTCCTCAAATATAACCTTTTTCCTAGAACACGTTTATAAATCGGGTAAAACCAAATCCCTACCCGTTCTTAGTTATGCAATGTTTGCCAGATTTAGAGATTTAACTTAACAAACACCGTATAACAGGTTTGTACATAACTAATAATTAACCAAACGGTAACGAAGCAGGGATTTTGTTTAGCAACTATCTATTATATTATAGCCCTTATTGACTTAATTTTATATGCATATAAGGTGAATTTTTAAAGTGTGCGTGGATGACCCAATCAGAAAATTTGAGGGAAATCGAAAAATATCGAAATTGGTAGGTATTCCTAATCTATATATATAAAACAAAGACGGGTTTGTTACAACACTTAACTCGAGATCTGCTGAACCAATTTTCATGGTATTAAACCTATCCTAAAATCCTTTTTCGGGTTTCAAACAATCTTTGTACAAAATTTCGTCCAAGTGGTTTAGGCATGAAGAAGAGACAAACAGACAGACAGACAGAGTTACTTTCGCATATTTATAATAATATTTGTTAGCATACCACAGACTATCTAACTTAGCTACCTAATAATAAAACTTATCTATATTACCATCGAGATAGACCGAGAAGTGTAAAAAAGCATAACCGCCTCAAGGCGTTAACTTGATTTTTTTCTTTTAATTTACGGTGGAAAATGTTTTTTAGGGATCTCTGTTTGTTGAAACGAACTCGACCTAATTAAGGTTGTAGATTTAAATCATTTGAAGCGATATTTTTCTTGTTCAACATTGGCGCGAAGCAAAGAAAGAATAATGTAAGCGGAAAAAGTGGTAGAAAAAATTAAAAATAGTAAAAGCGTTCTACGTCATTACCAAGTTAGCGAATAAGGGATTTATTAGATAATTTGCTTTAGCTACGTCATAATTATACGATTGTAGTAATTTTATTTTTCATTGAATAAGGTGAATTCTTTTAACAAGGCAGAAATATTTTTAGATTTTTCATGTAAAAAATCTTTGAACCAAATTTAATTGCAATTTTAATAATATAATTGAACACACCGTTATAGATAGGTACACACGCCACCAAACGGAGGAAGAATAAAATGCCAAAAATAAAAATTTAACTAACAGCCCCTGGCAATATTTTACATAGTTGAAAATAAAATAGGACGAGAGAGACCAATTTAAATATCAGCAAACTTTAATTTTATGTCCGGAAAATTCTTAAAGTGAGACGCAACCGGCTCGCAACAGTTTATTTCAAAAAGGCAATTTTATATTCCAATGAGCTGTGCAGAACCTTTTTGCTGTGCCGAAATTGTTGATCCAATTTTTCGGGCTCGCACCGTACCATAGGCAGTAACGCGAATTCCCTTCGAGACTTAAAATATTTGTAAAATGGTGGAGGCTGTTTTTCTCTCGAATATATTGTGGTAAAAGCCTAAACCCACGAAATGGTCCGCACCTTGTAAAGTTTTACTTAAAAGGGTTACTTTAAAAGAGGAATGATGCTCAATATTTATATTCTGTGTAACAATTCGTTACCAGGCATTAATTTTAACTGCGTTTATGGCAATAAACAAGACATTGCAAATAAAATGAATTAATATAATTATAGTGATATCTGTGTATTAATATTTGTACGCCGTCTGATATAACATAGCGCACTTGTATTTTTTTAACAACTATTTATTGTACCTATGTATAGTATAAGTCATTTTTACATTAATAAAATGACTTATGACGTATGCCAGTGTGCTAACAATGTTGTTTTTTTGTAAGAGTAAAGCCTTTCTCTCTCATTTTGTGTAGAAAAACTAAAAAAATATTTGTACGGAAAACAAATTCAATAGATCCACAAATATATTTTCAAACGTAAAATCATAAAACCAAGATCTAAACAACATTTCACTCAAATACCACAAAACTATTATCCCAAAACGCTATCGTTATGAAACTATACCTTCTCAAAATCACATTTAAAAATATTCCACCTTTCAAATAACACATTTTTCTCGAATACCGGAAGGCTATTGGGTGGGTGAGAATCCAACCCCCCACCACCCCTTAACCACTTATTTTGTAATCTTTGCTTCGCAGCTCCTACCCTCATATTTGAAAAAATATACTTTGATGTCGAAAGTGGCGGTATTTGATATTTTCTTGTTATGTCATAGGTTACTTCACAATAAATATGTAGGTACTTGTCATGAGTTTAAAAGGTTCTTTGTTGTTTTGAATAGGATTTTTTGGATAATAGAGGAGCATAGGGGTTTTTTGCTGATGTTTTAATAAAAAAAATTACGTAGACGTTTATTTTTTTGGGATTAAAATTCGAAGGATTTTTACAGTGGAATAATACAATGTATGTTACATATAATCAGGTAGGGACTGCATTATTAATATAAGAATCATATATTTTTTTGAAATTAATATGATATCACTGTTTAATAGTATGAAACACTTCCTCCAATTTATATTTTTGTGCAATGCATGCACTACTTAATTTCTTAGTAACGACGTTTACTTTCGAACTACGAAGTTAACTTCTAAATATATAAAACTATAACAAACCTGAATACAAAACGTATATAACGACATTTTACTACAAGAATCTATTTTTGTTTCTTGAAGCATAACAAAAACTAGGTATATTCAGAAAATTCCTTTGGTAGCTCAATGCAGCACAACATGCTTTTTCTTAATTTCATATCAGTGCCCATTTGTGATGAGCAGAAACGTTTAAATTTCCGCAAAAGAATGTAGACTAGACACAAACCAACGTTTTCGTTCTAAACTAATCGCAAACCACGACAGAGGATAGACACATAGTATATTCAAGGATTTCAAATACTCCTTGAATTCTGTTGACAACAAAATATTTGACTATCTTGGGAATTTGCTGCATATTCAACCTTAAATTGAAAAGACAAAGACTCAAGATGAAGTCAAAAGAGCTGCATTACATAATGGACTGTTTACCGACTTCATTAAATTAATATCAAAGTAAAGTTCAAGATAGCAGAATTGCCAAATTTAGGTGGGTGGCAGTGGGCAGGTCACATTGCTCTCAAAACAGAGAACCAATTCTACTCCGCACTCTCAACCTAATTTTTGAAGACATACCTATTCTGTTCCAAGTTTACAAGAACAAGCTACCTATACAGGGAAATTGAAAAAATACCCGAAACCTCTTAGGCAGTGAAAGTACACATGATTATAAGCAACTTTTGTTTTGGTAAAACTCCGAAATCTCGAAAAAAATATCAGCTGTTTCATACAAAATGCAGTATTTAGCCAATGAAAATGTATGAAACAGCTGATATTTTTTTCGAGATTTCGGAGTTTTACCAAAACAAAAGTTGCTTATAATCATGTGTACTTTCACTGCCTAAGAGGTTTCGGGTATTTTTTCAATTTCCCTGTAGAATTTGCTATGGTCAAATCTATTTAAGTTTTAAGTGTGCTAAAATCGGATTGGATCTGGCCTGTAAAGATATTTGTATGTATGAATAAATAATAAAAATTAAAAAATATACTAATTTTTAAGCAACGTTCGCATTTGCATGCCATTGGCAATTTTTTTTTTAATTTGTTATGGGTTTGCTCTTTAGTCTTGGTCAGAGATGATAGATGCAAAGCCTACGATGGAGCGTTGTTCACTCTAACTTTGTAGGGTTGTAAGTGTTCGAAAACACAGGCGCAGGTAAAGAGTTCTACTCCTTTGCTGTTAAAATTAAGAGCCCTATTACGAATCGTAAATGCTCGTTTGCAATAAACGAAGTTACGTTGGACTGCGTTGGGAGTACATCTATAGTCCGCGAAACAATTTTGATACCTACTAGTCTGAATAGGATTAAAGTTTATTTGGGCGCTCGCGCGAGACTGAGGAGCGCGCGCGCTGAATTGACGCAGAATATTTAGTACTTTAATTTCATTTATTGTAATTTTGTTTTATTATATTGGGAAACGAAAACTAATTAAACGTATTCATTGTAGATTGAAATTTTATATCACATTAATTTATTTGATTAAATTGTTTTTATTTGGAATATAATGGACGCTGAATCAAGACATTTCTGGCTTAAATTAGGCTTTCTTTACGTTTTTTTCCGTGAAAACTCAAGGAATTTAAAGAAATTCTAGAACTCCAATAAACAAGTAAAACATTCAACTTACCTTTTAGTAATTTCAGCTTTTAAAAGAATTGATTGTAACAATGTGAATTTGACCGTCAAAGTTCCATCGCCGACATGTTTTCTTGCAAACTGAGTTCGTAAAATATTTATAGTAAATTACACGAAAAGAAAAATGAAAATGTGTAACTCTAACTTACAAGAAAGGGACTGGCACTATCGTTATTCAGGATCAAATAATTAAAATATCTTACTGCTGCTGAAAACTACAGCGTCAAAAATCATGAATTTCCGTAAAAAATGTAATAGGACTCTTAAGGCTTTTTTGACAGAATGAGACTAAAATGCTTATGCAAACGTTGCTTATCTATACTAATATTATCTATACTAATATTATAAAGAGGTAACATTTGTTTGTAAGTTTGTATGTAGGGGGTAATCTCAGGAACTACTGGTCCGGTTTGAAAAAATCTCTCAGCATTAGATAGCCCATGTATCGAGGAAGGAAATATGCTTCTAGCTACATATCATCACGCTCAGACTAAAAGGAGCCGAGCATGAATGGAAAATGTGACGTAGACGAAGCTGTGTGGGTCAGCTAGTACTATTATAAAGCTGAAGAGTTTGTTTGTTTGTTTGAACGCGCTAATCTCGGGAGCTGCTGCTCGGATTTGAAAAATTATTTCAGTGTTAGATAGCCTATTTATCGAGGAAAGCTATAGGCTACATATAATCACGCTAAGACTAATAGAAGCCGAGCATTAATGGAAAATGTGACGCAGACGAAGTTGCGTGGGTCACCTAGTAAATAAGTAAAATCGGCACTTAGATAGTCTTTTTTTTATTTTTTTTTATTCAAAACGGGGAAACTCTTGGCCCAAATCTCACCTGATGGAAAGTGATGATTAATCCGAAGATGGAAGCGAGTTTCACCCGGAATCCTCTTAAACAGAGGAACTGGCTATCATACCTCTAACTGCCGGAACACAACAATGCTGTTAACATTGTTGTTATGGCGACAGACTTAGACATGATGGTGGTAGCTTGCCAGGTGGACTTAGAACAAGTCCTACCACCAACCAAACCGAGCAAAAAATTTGCCTCCGCTGGGAATCGAACCCGGGACCTCTGGGTCTGAATCAGGTGGTATAACCACTAGACCACGGAGGCGGTTAGTGTCACCTGTTTAGCACCACCCGGGGACCACGTGTAGGGATTCGCTGAAGGGTATTCTCCTACGGACGCGTGTGACTCGGCCCCCGAAGTCGACGGGGTCGAAAGTTTCTGGAGTGGCGACCGCGTACCGGAAGGCAAAGCGTTGGAAGGCCTCCTACAAGGTAGACGGATGACCTGGTACGGGCAGCAAGAATCCGCTAGACGCAAGATACATAGGACGAGAGATATTGCGAGAATAAGGCCTATACCCTGCAGTGGACGTCATTCAGCTGGAATCATGATGCTCGCAGAATAGATTGTCGATGAGGCTTAAAATTACTGGAGTGGCGACCACTTACAGGAAGACGCGGCATTGGACAAGCTAGACCTGGATGACCTGGTGAGGATCGCGGGTGGCCGATGGATGCGAGACGCCGTTTGTTGTGGCAACACGAGGCAACATTGAAGGAGGCCCTTTCCAGCAGTGACCGTATTTCAGTTGATATTATGAAAGTCATTAAACCATGTTTTTTTTTTAAACAAAACGGGTAAACTCTTGGCCCAAATCTCACCTGATGGAAAGTGATGATTAGGCCGAAGATGGAAGCGAGCTTTACCCGGAATCCTCTAATACAGAAGAACTGGCTATCATACCTCTAACTGCAGAAACACAACAATGCTGTTAACATAGTTGTTATGGCGACAGACTTAGACATGATGGTGGTAGCTTGCCAGGCGGGCATAAAACAAGTCCTACCACCAACCAAACCAAGCAAAAAAATTTTCCTCCGCTGGGAATCGAACCCACCACCTCTGGGTCTGATTCAGGTGGTATAACCACTAGACCACGGAGGCGGTTAGTGTCACCTGTTTAGCACCACCCGGGGCCACGTGCAGGGATTTGCTGAAGGGTATTCTCTTACGGACGCGGGTGACTCGGCCCCCAAAACGGCGGTCGGCGGGTGATTCTAAATTACAAAAATAATGAAGTTCACGAGCAAAAAGCTGAAGCGAAACAAAGTTTAATATCATAAAAATATGAACCGAGGCAGTATTAAATATTCGGTACCTTATCATGCTTGGTATAATACAACTTTACTTTTTTGGTTTTTACAAGCGTGTTTTTCTCTGTAAACAAATAAAAACGAAACGTATCCTTGTGTCGAAATAAATTGGCTTTTCGTAAAGGATTTATTGCGTTACGTTCGCTTCATGTCACTATATTCTTTCATAGCAAAATGTTCGGAAGTTTTGATTTTGTGTTTAGTATAGATAAGGAAAAATAATGGAAATTGTTAAAATGGATATTATTGATAATTTGTAGATTTAAATGGGCTTGAATAGATAAAATATTTTCTTTTTTAAATCATTATTTCTTGTCTATTAGCTATTTCCCGCGTTTTTGTTTGCATTGATTTAAATTTTCACAAAAGTAGTCGTAGTAAGTTGATACCGACTCCAGGGATCCATCTTTTTATCATATCAAATAATCTTTAGATAAACATTCATCAAAGGCGTAAAAGCGGAAAAAACATAAACTCACTTTTCCTACGACTTTCTATTTACCAAAGTTTTTTTGGAACGGTTAATTTAGGTTTAAATGAACCGCCCCGCATGACCAGAACCTCGTGAAAGCCGAGAAAGATAAACAAATCCAATATCATGACTTGGCTCGCGAGGTTGTCGACATGTGGGATGTGTATTCCGTAATGGCCAATGGCTTAATAGAATAGCCACGAGCCTCGTCCAACAACTTAGAAGGCTCTCGTTAGGCAGCTGAATAAAGGGGTTCAGAAAGCGGTACTTCTGGACTAGGCTCGCATTGTGAGGAGGTACCTCTCTATGGAGCCCTGACCGCTGGTAGTTTGTGAGGAGGTTCCTCTCTATGGAGCCCTGACCGCTGGTAGTTTGAACCCTGTTCCCGATACCGGTGTGCTACTTATATAATATAAAATAACATAATATTATAAAAAACTTTTTACAAAAAAAATACAACCGACTTCCAGAAGTCGGGTTTTTGTTAGTTTCTTCGTATTTTGACACCGACTTCCGAAATTAAAGTATTTTTTTTACTTTGTAGTGTTTTTGTTTTATTTGGAAGTCGGTTGTATTTTTTTGTAAAATGTTTTTTATTTTTCACTTTTTAGTGGAACCTAACAACACCACTGCAAAATCTCAAAAAAGCAAAATACGTAAACGCATTCCAGCTATTTCGATTTAAAATCCAAACTTCGTAACCAATTTTGATAAAATTTAAATGGGACCAATCTACAAGTATATCCGTTCAGATAAAAGAATTTTTAAAATCGGTTCATAATTGACGGAGTTATGAGGTAACAAACATTAAGAAAAAAAAAAACACATCCGAATTGAGAACCTTCTCCTTTTTGGGAAGTCGGTTAAAAAAATGTATAAAATAAGTTTTAAAAATGAATAAACGGAATGATAGTATAAATTAATAATAATAAACAATACGAGACTTGTCTGAGCCTGTAAATCCATTTTACCGCTTCAGGAATTATAATAATAATTTGAATATCAGCCATGAAGGTATTATCACGAAAAACTTCAATTGCATGAACAATTTAATGCCTGTAAATAATTTTTCAATTTAATGTTTGCTCATTATTACTATGACTGAGAATGAATACTGTGTCCAGTAAATGCAGTTTAATCCGTTTCTGTTTTTTAATAAATATTAGTTTATAATTTTATAGATTTCGGAAGGAACACGTTAAAACCTTTGATGATAAAACAGGATTTACAACAAACATTATCATCACTTCGTGTATTATTAATACGGTACGGCGCAAATAAATATCCTCTTCTTGGAATAATTTAAAACGATATCATTTCACAGTTTTGTATTTTTTTGTGTTTGTTTTTCTTTATGGTATTCTCTGTTAAAGTGCATTCACACCGCAGTTACTTTTTGTGGAGGAACAGAATGCAACACGATATCATTAGGTAACATTCTTCAGCTTATGAATAACTTATATAATAACAACAAATAACTTTTTGCTATCGAATGTTGCCCACTATCACTTGGAATCGATGCTCCACAAAAAGTAACAAGGGTGTGGATGCACCTTTAAGCGACCCATTTATCCACAGGTTGATAAAACAAGTTGCTTCAATATCAATTTATTATCCTTTTAATTCTGATTACAAACCAAATCTTCAAACCCATTTCCTCCAAATCTTCCGTTATTCAATTAATCTACAAAATTTTAATACGATTTCCTGTTCGTCACGCGCTTTCCGGAGAAAAGGCGTAAAGGCATTTATTGCATAACGAACCTCATTCGTTCAGGACTCGACAAGGTGACGCAAATGGACTACTAATTTATGATAACAACGAAAATTGCTTTCGAGAAACCCTGGCTCTGCTATGAATAAAATTCCAGTTATTCGACCGACAGTTTGACCCGATTTTAATATTTAAGGGCCATTGGGTAGTATCATGAAGAAAGATTGGAAAGTTTGCCTTTTGGAATGGTAAGAATGTGTTTGGAAGCAAGTTATAGTGACTGTTATATTTGCAACATGCAACTTTTTTTTGCTTATGAAAAAGGACAAATCGTTGAAAATGTTTCCACGACCCAAGAAATCTAAAAGTAAACTTAATTCTGGTTTAGCTTTCATTCTCCTGCCTGACTTGTTTTAATTTTGTATTCACAAACAGCAAACTGAGGGGCTAGCACGAATATTTTGACGTATAGTAACGTTAACGTAAGTGAATTTTGAATGTGAAAAACTACAACCCCATAGTATTTTGGTTTAATATTACGGGACATGATACACAATTTATATAATTCAAAAACATGAATTTAGTTTCTAATTCAAATAAATACTATGTGCAAAACGAGTATTGTAGCTGTAGTAAAATTTTACGTAACGTTACTATACGTCAAAAATATTCGTGCTAAGCCCTCTGTACAAAAGTATATGTAGACCAACTTTTTAAAGTCTGCTGATGCTTAGGTAAGCAAACAGAAAATTAACTCATCAATTTTCAACCTTTTTAACTTTTAATCCCAAACTTAATCCAGTCTCATCCAACTCCTGTGGATTTCCCCAGAGAGCATGACCATTTGTATCCCAAAACTGTACAAAAGAAATCCTAAGACACAAATTATCCACTTCCAGGCTACTAGGCCATTAATAGGCTGTCAGTTCTCCTAAAATGTATGGCCTATTTCCAAAACGGCCATTCTAAAACCCTTGTAAGTGAAGGACCGAAGTTACGACTGGCTGCTTCGATTACTGGCTTTTTCTTTGGCAATTTTATGTGGGGATTAGCAAGGGACGGCGGGTTGGTCCTGATCTGAATGGATTCCTGTCCCCATTTTTATTGTAGGTATGCTATACATCATTGTTGAATGTATGCTAGTTTTCATATTTATGGGGCTGTAAATGTGTGTTCTATAAGCCGGATTTTGGGCTTGAATTGATCTATTTCACTCGTGAATAGAGTAAAATAATGCCTTTTGTATGTTTTATCAAAGGGATCATTCTGTGGAAAACACAAAACAATTTTTCGTAGTCAACTAGCTAGTAAATCCCCAATAATATATCAGTAGAAGTAAATAAATAAATAAATAAATAAATAAGAATATAGAGCAGACCGGTCTTTGGTTGCTTATTTCAAATTTCATAGACAGCTTAGTAAGTCATTATGGAGTTGAGAGAAATTCATAAATACTAGTCATATCAAAAGTAATACAAAATCTGCATCTATAATGCACAAAAACGATTTATATAATAGGATCAGAGAACAAAAATAGTGTTAAGAATAAAAGATGCTACGAGCTACGGCGTAGCAAACGCGATGAGGTCACGGCTACGAGCCTGGCTTCTCGTAGCCTCGTAGCTCTCGGTACGATTATTGTTATTGAATTTTGTAGCTTCATCTTTGTGTTGGGTTCGAGAGGAAGTCGATTGTTAAAGATTGATTAATCTGCTGGAAGACGAAGTTGGGCAACGTCAATGTTTTAATCCAGTTTTCTACGAAATCTGGGGCTCCCCGTTTAATAAATAAGTTAATCCCCGAAGGATTAACTCATATTTTGTTGCTCATTCTATACATTTGGCAACGTGACATATGCTAGCGCTTGTCAATTCCACATTTTTACTTAAATTTCAACGATGATTGAACCACATTTTGTCTTTCTGTTCCTCTTTGTTTCCGTGTATCCATTCTAAAAATTAACACAGCCCACCAGTTATAAAGTGCTTAACTTAAACGCCATTCTCTATCTAACGTCACATTTTTTAAAACCCCAAAGCCACACAAGCAATTAAATTAACGGGTCCAAAAGGCCAAAAATTACTCCAACACTTATCATACGAGTACTTTACCAAAAAACGTGACTCTACTAAAATTTTCCAGGCCATATATGCTCTGGGGTCCAAAGCAGTACAAATAAATAATAAGCACGGGACACCGGTGAACGTACGCGCAATAAACGTAATAAAAATAAAAACAAGATTATTTTTAATGTTGGACGCACGGGAGCGAATTTGAAGTGGGTCACAATTGTAATACCTACTTCTTAATTTTATTTCACATATTTCGTTTTTTAGGGTTCCGTACCCAAAGGGTAAAAACGGGACACTATTACTAAGACTTCGCTTTCTGTCTGTCCGTCTGTCTTTCATCAGGCTGTATCGCAAGAACCGCGATAGCTAGAGAGTTGAAATTTTCATAGATGATGTATTTCTGTTGCCACTATAACAACAAATACAAAAAGAAACAGAATACATTCCATGCCCTCTTAAATTATGTTTATAATAAATAAATAAAATATTTTATAATATAGTTTTATAATATGTAGTGAAGAACATAAGTGTTACATCTAAATAATGCCCCTGTAGCTGTAGGCTACCTACGTCGAAATAAGTCAGGAATATTTTTAAACCTGCTGTCTGAATTTTTAAATCTTTTAAAAATGTGACCGTTTTTATTTTTATAGAACAAAAACATAAAAAATACATTATCCTAGTTACAACACCGACCAAAATCACTGACCCACAGAACATTCGTAAAAAAAAGTCGCCCTAGGTCATAAACATGACGGTCCTGTCTAATGGCCACATACAAACAACTTTTATATTAACGACATAACATAAGCACTTTCTTTTTTGCTGGCAAAATGTTTCAAACGAGCCCTTTTTATTTAATTGCTGGGTACACTTCAAACAATGGCGTTTATACGGGACCTGTTAGTCCAGGTAAATGGTTTCAGGGTTCATTGGCGTTTGAACTGTGATAACTGTGAATGGCTCAACCTATCCCATTTCAGATTAAATGTGCGATGCTTTGTTTATATGCGGTATTCTACTTTCGTTATAAATACGAAAGTTTGTGAAATAGATCGATGTTTGTTACTCTTTCATGCTTCTTCATTATAGGAAAATGTTATAAAAATTCCATATGTAGAAGTATAAGATAACACAAGTTATGATTTTTAAGGAGAAAAACTAGTTACACCCGAGCGGAGTCGCGAAACGCAATTTGTAACCTCATAAAGCATTCATTTAAAACGTTTGATAGCAATAATTTCACCAACTCTTACGTAAGACTTTTACGTAATTATTTTCGTAAAGTTAGTATACTACTGAAAATCGAACACTACTCTGGGTATACTGTAGGTATAGGTACTTTTTAGTTATATAAGACATGTTGTGATATTTGACAGTAGACAGAAATCGACCTTACCAACCTACAATGTTCCAAGCTAATGACGCAACCATGCAAGGGACAAATCTAATTGCATTTAATAACAAACACTCGGGCATACATACATAATAACCGCTACAACGGTCACCGAAGCTGCATTAATTAAGTACCCTTTATAACATCAAAACACGGTAGATTAGGATGCAATCAATTATTTCAGCAATGGTAGGTATTCGTAAACATCGATTGATTGGAGAAAAGACAAAAAACCTGAGATCCTAATTCTGGACATAGTCTAACTGTATCCCAAATTCACCCGGGTCTTTTAAATTAAGTAGTTATTGCGTGCTTGAGTAACAATAACAAACCACTAACCATCCGAATTTGACAACAGCAAAGAAGAGGAACTCTCTGCCTGCGTCTGTGTTTCCGAACGGTTACAACCCTAACCTCTTCAAAATTAGAGTGAATAGGCTCCTTCTGGGTCAGCTCGCTCCATCGTAAACTTTTTCTCTGTCATCTCTGACCAAGACTAGAGTCAAGCAAACCCCTCTCAAATAAAAAAACTAGCATTTATAATAGTAAGGCAGCCTCGCATTTGAAATGAAGCCCGAATCTCCCTATGGTTAATGATGATTTAGCTGACAATATAATCACGCTGAGCTAAAAGTAACCTATTAACGTTTTGCCTTCACTCACAACAAGTCCTTAACAACAACTTAATGCAAAAAATAAACTGGGCCCCCAAAACAATTCACAAAAAGAAAAAGCTAACACAATACGACGCTATTCATGTTAAAACGAGTTTTTCTTCTCGAGAACAAACCAGCCAGTGTATTGTAATGTCAATTGTAGTACGAAGCGAGCAGGAAAGACCTCCTTTTGAAGTAGGCTAAAAAAAGTAATATACAGTGTCTGCCAAGTCATAAGCTATGGCAGTATCCACTCCGCTTCCTAATAACATTTTAATAATAAACTCGAGCACGGAACAAAGGGAATGCCTTTGCTATAGTGTGGTTTGAGTGGTGAGAGTTAGCGGTTAGGATAGTAAGAAAAACAGAAAAAAGCTAATGAGTTTTCAAATGGCGTGTAATTTAGAATGGCTTTTAGAATAAGCTTGTTACATACCATTGACTGATGCTGGATATAGGCTCCTATAATTAAAACCAAAGTTAATGACCGGGCAGACATTTTCATGATGGCTATGCCGATAAATCAGTCTACATCAGTTGCTACATACTATAAAACATAAACAATTAGAGCCGGCTAGCTAGCTAGAACGCGAACGGTATTTTAAGAATTTCAGATCTATACTAATATTATAAAGCAGAAGAGTTTGTTTGTTTGTTTGTTTGTTTGGTTGAACGCGCTAATCTCAGGAACTACGGGTCCGATTTGAAAAATTCTTTCAGTGTTTGATAGCCCATTTATCGAGGAAGGCTACAGGCTATATACCATCACGCTAAGACAAATAGGAGCGGAGCAGTAATGGAAAATGTGACGCAGATGAAGTTGCGCGGGTCAGCTATCTATATACATATAATAAAACTGTAGAATATAAAATAAATCTGAAACCAACTGTATATTTATTACACTTAGCATGTAAGTCGTCTTATCGCTGTTGCATGACACCCGCTCTAAGCTCATGACTTAAACGAAAAAAAGAAAAGAACGGAGATTTATAGTGGATTCCCGCGGCCACAAATCAACCGTAGCCGTCAGAATTTGTGTGAATTTATACGATATATATGCAGTTTTTCTGGCCACTAACTGTTATGTTTCTTTGCGTAAAATTGTACTAAGAATAACGTAACGGCTCATTTTATTTGCACGACACTGTATTTTTAAATGTAAATGGTTATTTCGGTTGCACGCCGGTGTATTTTTAGGGTTTACTCAATTAGAACGAATTATGGGTTCTGTGTCTATTTAAAGATATACAGTAGTATTGTTTAACTTGGTTGGGCTTGTTTTACATTTTTGTCTCGAATGGAAACCCTTTACCTCTCCAATATTGAAATAACATAACTATGTACAATTGTACATAAGTAATTCTTCTTCTTATTGTGTGAGTAGTAAGGACACCCTTTTCTTTTTCTTTTTTTAGGGATGGGAAATCATCAAAATGACTTGTCTTCTCCTAGTCTGACCAGCTAGAATGTCTGGAGCCCAGATGCTCTAGGCGGAGCGAGGGGGAGTGTCAGACTTCTACTGACTAAAACCCATCCATGTTCCTTCAGTGCCCTTTGTGTTCCGGAGCCACGGTATCTCTTTCGAATAGTCCCGCAACTCCGGCAGGCGTCGGCCCTTTCTAAGTCAGAGTTTCTAAACCACCTCAAGGGTCTCTGCCATGGTTTATTTCTAATACGGGCCTTCCGAAGCACGGAAACATTTTTTATCAAACTATCATATGATTCAAGTCTGCAGTGTCCTAGTCAAACTGGAAAACAACTTCACAAAGTATGCTTTCCTATGTGAATCGAACCCACTGGGTCACAAGGTAAACGCCTAAACCACTAGACCGTGGAGGCCAGGGGGAGACGGTTAGAACAAACGTAAATTCAGTAAAGGAAGATTCGCCATCTACTTTTCTTAACCGAACAACTAATAGTTTCATAATTATCGGTAGATGTCTTTATAGTCACAGCTAAGCAAAAAAAAACCAAGTTCCGTTAATTAATTAAAATTGTTTTTGTAGAGAATAATTACAATATTTGTCGTCAAAATGAATACATCATTTTATTTTATATCTGACCAGCATTATCGATTATGGCAACATTGTCACGGAAATTTTTACTGTTATATTCTGGCAACATCACACAATATGGTCACCGGCTCACTGCAACTTGCGTCCGCGCTTGTTTGTGTTTCGTGTGTCTATTTTGTGTTAAATTATTAGTTTTTGGGTGTTTTTTCTACTTCAGACGTCGAGTTGAGTTTCTCCTTACTTACTACTAGGAAACTAATATTTTTCAGTCACTACGTTGTGGCTAGCATACATACATAACATATATATATAAGTATACATACATTCCTACCTACCTGTAGCTACATATAAAGCCTTAGTTCCCGTTAAGAAATGTAGATGGTGTTTCGAATCTGTATGCTTCGAAATGGCGCAAGAGGGCTCTCTTCTCCCATATTATTATTTTACCCTTTGACGGAGGCACTAGAATGTATGTAGTAGAGTAGTTCACTAATAACTAGCAACATTCCTCAACTGTCCAACACTTAATCAGTTCGCAAACCAACTAACACAGACACTATTCGTCTTAACAAATCATGACGAAACCTAGGAAACAAATTATAGGTTCTCAAGTGTCTTAGCGAGTAATTCGATCGTCGATTCATTTGATTCGTTCCAACTCGATGGGTCTTATCCTATTTGTGGTTGGATTAAGTCCAGGAAATGGTTTGGTGGGTTTACCAGATTATCCTCGAGGATCTAAAGTATCAGGACACTTGGGTACGAATTAAGAGCGCCTTTTCTGTGAATTAGAAAGGAGCTGCGTCATCCGTCTTAATGAATTGCTGTGGGTCGGTCGTTTACTGAAATTCTGTATAAAATACAAAATCATCTTTTTTAAATATTGTGATGAGAGGGACCAGATTGACGAAAAATAACAAAAAAAATGTGATTGTTTTTTTACTTCTAATATTTAAAGTCTGATACGAAATGTATTTCAGTAGGTTTTAGAAAACAATGTTAATATCCGACTAGATCCTAAATATTAACACTATATAAAATAAAACAAAGTCCTCCGCGCGTCTGGCTGTCTGTTGGCAATAAACCCAAAAACTACTGAATTGATATTCATGCTGTTTTCACCAATAGATAGAGTGGTTCTCGAGGAAGGCTTAAGTATACAACTTGTAAAGCGGGCGAAGCTGCGGACTTCAGCTAGTCTGTATATATATCATGTGCGCTAAGATTTCATTTTTTTTTATACTAACTGTCGCCCTAGGCTCCACCTGCGTAATAACGAAAAATAAAATGTACATGTGTTATTCCAAACTGTTATCTACCTCTATGCCAAATTTCATTAATATCAGGCGTTGTCACGTGCAAGACTCACAGACATCCATCCATCCTTAAAATCTTTCGCCTTCATCATAATAATAACTAGCTTCTGCTAGCGGCTTCACCTGCGTGATACCTAGGAAACATATCCCCGGGATGAAGAGTAGCCTATTAGTCATGTGTTTAGTTAAGTTTGTGATTTGTTATTTACCTCTTTGCCAAATATCATGATGATCTTTACAGGCGTTCTTTCTGATACTGTTTCACATCAGAACGCCTGAAAGGATCATCCAACCACTTGACTCTATCCGTTGTTGAAACTAGCCTGAAAATCGGTGCAGTAGTTTTTTTTTTATACAAAGCGGGAAAACTCTTGGCCCAAATCTCACCTGATGGAAAGTGATGATTAGGCCGAAGATGGAAGCGAGTTTCACATCTATCTATCTATCTATCTATCTATATCTTCTATCTATACTTATAATAAATCTGTAGAGAGGTCAATTCTGTACATGAAATATATTTCCAAAATAACTATCAGGGGCTAATTAGGGATCGATACTGATGCCAAAAATGCAATCAGTAAATTTTTTGTCTGTCTGTCTGTCTGTCTGTCTGTCTGTCTGTCTGTATAACCGTTATAGAAACAAAAACTACTCGACGGATTTTAACGAAACTTGGTACAATTATTCTTCATACTCCTGAGCAGGTTATAGTATACTTTTCATCACGCTACAATCAATAGGAGCAGAGCAGTGAAGGGAAATGTTGGGAAAACGGGAGAAGTTACTCCATTTTTTAAGCTTCCGTTGCGTGTGCAACCTTAATGGTTAAAGCTACACAGAAATCATGTATGACGGAAATTTTCTCCTTAAAATTATGTGAAAAATATCCCACGACAGCATATGTCTATCTTTTATGATTGACGCACAATAACACGTGTAACTCCCGATAGCTTAGCAGTTCGAAGCTTTCTGATTATATTTGTCTACTCTTACGTTTATAACACTCTCAGTTATCCCTAATTAAAAAAGTTAACATTGTTAACTATTCCATAAAAAATAATCATAGAAATTGGTATAGAAACACCAAAGTTATACATGAAATACGCTAATAATAAGCCATTGCGCGTGAATACTGAATCATGCTTTATGGATTATTTTTGTCTAAGGTCGCGAACGCACAGGCAGGCAGCTTGCTTGGCGCCTAGAGGCTAGCGAGTCACCTAGCGAGTAGCTTCGTAAAACGAACATTCTCGAACGTTCGCGACCGCCCTAGCAGCTAGGCGCCAAGCGCGCAGTGCGGCCGGCCGGTCGCGAACGTTCGAGAATCGGTCGCGCCTGTGGTCGCCGCGCTCGACGCGTCTCGCGGCCGAAGGTATAAAAAGGCGGGGCGTCCGAGCGCGAGCTTCAAAGCCTGGCTGGAGGCTTTATTACTATATTATAGCCTTCACAGGCAAGTCGGGTTAAGCAGAAGCCAATCTTCTCAGGTTGACCTGCGAGAGGCCAAAAGCGCGAGCTTCATACAATTTTTGCCAGTTGATGCGAATTGACGTTCAGAGCGTTCGACCTTATTGACAGACAATACATAATTTAGTCTTTTATAATTTATTTTAAGATTCCTTTTGTTATTATTTTATAAAATAGGTATAAGTTATTTTGGTAGTGTTTAATTAAATATTCGTTCAAACTACAAATTATTAATAGTTTACATTTTAATTATTTCTTTTTAAGTGAAGTACGCATAGATTTTTAGATACCGATAGCTTTATAAGTTTTGGCTAATTTACGTTCACTTTTTTATAGGTATTAGTTTTATTTTCATTTTGGTTTATAAAATTCTTCCGTTACTGAGTGAATGACTGACAGATAACGCAACAACACAACCAAGACTACTGACTGGTCGTATGAAGCTGCACATAGGGTCCTTGGGGAGTTTAGGGGAGCTCTAAGAGAGGATTTCCCGAAATTCCTACGGGAACGGGAGAAAACGGGATATGCGCGTACGAAGTCGCGGGCAAAAGCTAGTTTCAAATATATCTTATTGTAGTAAACAGAATAAGTTCAAACACTAAACTAACAAAAAGTATGGCATCAAAATATTCATCGTCAACGCTGTCAGCTGGTAATGTACCCAAGAGACTGGCGACATTGTCACGTTGAATGGCAATGCTTAACTTCTGCTCAAAGTAAAAGCCAGCTCTTGGGTCACGGGAAGTGTCAACCAGCCATTTCGAAATTTATTTGAAAAGGCTGTGAAGTCAAACACTTGGGTGATAACGTTGAGAAATGAAGACTTCGATGGCAGCTACAGTATGAAGCAAAGGCCCTTTTCTCCAATTTTTCCAAGTGTTAGCTATCTGCGCGAATATAGGCTAGGCTTCAAAAATACTAGTTTCTGTTGATACTTTAGCGTACATATTTTTTTTCCTTTGATGCTGACAATTGACATGTAGTTCTTCTAGCAAGCAAAAACGCAGCAACGCTGCCTTTCTTCACAAACTGAACATTGACTGGTCTAAATGGGCTTGAACCTCCCAACTTCTCCATCCCGTCGGAACCCCACCTTTGTTCTCCAGCGGCTACAAACAACAAAGTCCCAATTTCTTTCAGCAATCAAGTCGCTATAAGTTTTCTTTTTATCCGCGATAGTAACAGAGAAACAAAGCGAAGTCATTCCACGTTAATGAAATTAAAGCGCTTTTTTTGCTTGAACAACAAAAAAGTTTTTCAATTAAATGAACTCAAGTTCTTATTGTGTGTTAGAGTGTTTCTGTCTAAGGTTATTTAATCTCACTTTTATATCGTATTTGCTTAATCTGAGGAGGAGATTGTTTGAGACGAGTCGTTTAGATATTTTTTTTAATTTTGTACCTTTAATGTTAACGTGAGCATGTGAAAAGTAGTTTTGTTTTCTAATGTATGTTAAACTTAAGATTTAAAAGGTGTTTTTTTTTATTTCTTTTTGATTTCGATTTTATAGGTAGTAGTTTTGTGTTTTATTTTAATAAATAACTTAATGATATCGGTTTTTGGTTTTGTATCTTCGTTTTTAACAACAATTTCCGAAATTAAGGTAATTTTATAATTTGTAGTGTTTTTTTCTGGAAGCCAGTTATATTTTTTGCAAAAAAAAGTTTTTAGTTTTCACATAGAAGTGATACTTGGACGATGTTTTCGGCTATGCAGAAGTAAACAAAAATGCTCATAAAATAAAAACTACTGAGCAAAACTGAATGAAATTTTTACGGGCCCAAATAGCAAGTATCAGCTAACGGAACTATGTAAAAAGGAATCACACAAATCGGAGGAACCTCGGAGTAATCGGTGTACATATATATCCTAAAATAAAAAAAATACCCACTGAATTGAGAAACTCCTCCTTTTTTGAAGTCGGTTATAAAAAATCTATATTTTTAAACGTACCAAACCTAACTTTTGCATTACATCATATAGGAAAACACGTTAACGTTACCCTTCTCTCCTTTACAAATCTCTTCGAAATATGAAACAATACACATCAGGCCAGGAAAATGTATACAGCACACAATATACATAAATCTTAGCGGTACACATTCAGCATGGCGTCACTACGACTTTGTTAAACCGATTAGCTGTGCATGTGAGCGCTGATTATAGCATTGTGCTGGGTGAATTATTATGCAAGTATGTGTTACAATACCGTTCGAGTATATTGTTAGAAATGTAGTACGTCGGATTACGATGCCTTAAATAATGTACCTAAATATGGTGGCAGTAAGTACCTAAATATAGTGTCAGCTTGTGGCTAAATAATAACAGCCGGACGGGTCGATCTTTATCGTTAAGCAACGTTTGCCAAGGTTGTGGATGGGTGACCATCTTAACTTTTCCTCCGTGCCTCGGAAAGCACGTAAAGCCGTTGTTCCCGGCTGTCATTTTTAGATCTTTGGCTGTCGTTACGGATTGTCAGAAGCCAGTAAATCTGACTCCAGTCTTGCTAAAAACTACCGTGTGACCCAGTTAATGGGTTGTGGAGGTCTGTTAGGCAGCCGCTCCTCGTAAAACACTGGTATTCAGCTGAATCCGGTTTGACTGGAAGCCGACCCCAATGTAGTTGGAAAAAAGCTAGGCAGATGATGATGGTGTCAGTACTAACATACTTGTTAAAAGTTCTCAAGGATAAAATAATCACTAAGTCTAGATTTTTTTATGCCTGCAAAGTTTTTGGAATTTGTTCGAAAGAGTCGCGGTGGCCCTGGAGCACAAATGATATTAGGAGGAACACGGATGGGTAGTCAATAAGAGTCAGGCACTCCCATTCGCTCCGCCCAGAGCGGGAGGAGTCATATGATGATTTTCCATCCTTAAAAAAGCTTTCCTTGTGCAGATACCTTGCTGGCAGATCATTATTTTATTTTATTCTAGCTGATGCAAGCCGCTACGCTCGCTTGATAAATGCAATACTAAAACCTTCCTCAATAACCACTCTATCCATTGTTGTAATAGCATTAAAATCGGTGCTGTCGTTTTTGTGGTTATCGCGAACAGACAGACGAACGCGGAGAACTTTGTTTTATAATATATAGTGATCTATTTTTACTGATAGAGAGTGCCTATGGCATTGAGTCCGCCTCTGTACTTTTTTTTGTGCTGAAAGTTTTAAATAAATAAATTCGATTGTCAATGCAAGCTTATAAAAACATGTGCTTGGTTATTTTTACAAATCAGAAAAACATTTGGACAGATGGAAGCAGATATTGACACTGAGATGTTTGAAATTAGTGAATTACATATTTGGCACTCAATATGAGAGGATGTATGATATTTTGATTTTATGGTTACTGATATAGCCGTATCGCCAACCTAAGTGGCAGTAGGCAGGGCACATTACTCGCAGAGCAGATGGTCAATTGGGCCAAAAAGTACTGGAGTGTACCGGAGAGTACTCTCACAATGTGAACCGTTGACCTGCAGTGCGATTCTGTAAACTTGTCGAAGTGAAATGATTACGAAGTGATTAAGATGGATTTCGATTTTTGGATTTTGAAATTGAAATTTCGTGAACACGTTCGGAAGAAGTTGGCAGTAGTATCATCACAGCGCTAATGTTTTCTAGTTACTTGTTCGTATTTATTGTTTAAGTATTATGTATATTTAGGTATAGTTAGTATGTGTATATTATTCATTTTAACCGGTTAGATCCGGCGGTGGAACCATGAGTTCCGCCTGACGCAATTGATTTTATACTTTGTATTTGAATAATTATCAATAGCATTTAATTCTCCGCATTTGCACCTGCCACTATTCTCTGCATCACCCAAAGGTTGACTGATAGAGAGTGCCTATGGCATTGAGTCCGCCTCTGTACTTTTTTTTTGTGCTGAAAGTTTTAAATAAATAAATTCGATTGTCAATGCAAGTAAATAAGATGGAATTCGATTCTGTAAACATTTTACAGAATAGGCTAGTTTCCACCATCCACAAATTGCAAAACTATTTAGTCCGTCAGTTAGGGCCTCTTTCACCATCTCCAAGTAAAGCGTTGATTAGTTACTTCCCAATTAAAGTTAATCGGCAAGTAAAACTTACGAGTATCTTCTGTCAATTTCACAAGCGAAAATAAAGCTTCGAGTAACAACTTACCGGTTGAGTGAATGACTTAACAATTCATACGTTGCATTCGTTCAATATTACGTCAACGTTACTCGTCAAACGTCATTGGCAGGTTAGCTGTCATTTTTCATTTCATTTTGTGTATTGTTTGTTGTGTTTTTGGTTAGGAAATTATTGCGTGTGGATTTATTTTTTTATAAATTATCATGGATAAAGTTAAAAGAGATAGAAGTGCAAACTTTTCACTTGTACAGAAATACCAAACTGTGTTAGTGTCGGCGATAAGACCCCGTCCGCGTCCATAGGCGCAAGTAATGGTGGACGCGACCGTATCAAACAAGGAAATTATAAGGAAAACTAATTAGAATTATAATTGAATCAGATTAGATTAGGTTTAGCATTCTCTAATTAGTGTTATAAGGATATTTTCGCATCATAGGTTTAGTTAGATTCTAGTTTAAATGCGAATTTAGATGTAAGGTTTTTGTATTGTGAATAATTACGTAGATTGAAAATGTGATTTTTTGTTTTAAGTGATAGGGTTTTGAAATTAGTTTTAAAATAAAGGTCTTGACCTAAAACCACTTTTACAGAAAGAATTGAGTTGATAGGACTTATGGTTTTCGAGATATTTCCAAAAATGTGTAGTGAAAATTTGTTAACCGTCAAGTAAACACTCTAATTGGCAGACGACGTGGCAAGTAAGTTACTGGTCAGTTTAATCATTGATTAGTGCTACTCGAACGTCGTGAAATTGACACGTGCAGTTACGGGTGACTTTAATTGGCGATTAGTCTACTCGATACTTTACTCAAGGGTGGTGAAAGAGGCCCTTAGACTATTGAAAAAATGATGGACACGTATATTTTGATTTCGTAAATCAATGAATATTGACAAAGATAAAACCGATCAAAACTAGGGAGTGGGGGCTTGTGACGTCACGACCCGCTAAAAATTATGCGAGAGCGTCACGAATTAGGAATTTTAAAAGCGTCGTAACTTTGTAAATTTTGGTTCCCGTAACAAAAGAAAAAATACGGGTCAAATATTTTTTGATAATCTAACTGACGGACTAATTAGATTTTTTCAGGACACAAGCCCATTGACCGGCTGATGAGAGTTGCGGGTAGCTGATGGATGCGAGACACACAGCACCGGTTGTTGCTAAGACACTTGCGTGAGGCCTATGTCCAGGAAGCCCTGGCCTTCGACTGATATGATGATGATGTCTTTGAAGCGATTGATAAATGATATTTATTTTGCAAAGAGATTACTTATAAATGCAGAGGTGCTCTTGGCTTAATTATAGCAGCTGCACAGGTCAATCTTCAAGGTTAAGCAACGCTTGCCGAGGTTGGTTTGTGGATGGGTGACCATCTTAACATACCGAGTTTCCTCCGTGCTTCGAAAAGCACGTTAAGCTGTTGGTCCCGGCTGTCATTTGGAGATCTTTGGCAGTCGTTACGGATAGTTAGAAGCCAGAACCAGTCGTGCCAAGGAGTACCTAGGTACCGTGTTACCCAGTTAATGGGTTGTGGAGGTCTGGTAGGCAGCCGCTCCATGTAAAATACTGGTATTCAGCTGAATCCGGTTTGACTGGAAGCCGACCGCAATATAGTTGGGAAAGGGCTAGGCAGGTGATGTTACTAATAAATCTTTTACATGTCAATTTTTTTTTTTCATATTAATCTAGATGAGGCCAGTGTTTTCTAGCTGACTGCCCTGAGAAAAAGCACCGTAACAAACTCAAAGCTCATAGTCTCTTTTTAAAAGCATTTATTTAACTTGACTTGTATGTATGTTTGTATGTGAAGGTCAAAAAAAAAAGAAGGCGAAAAAACGGCGGCGGCGGTGAAGGTGGAAATCTTGCGAGTTAAATTTGACCCACTTCCCGGTGTCTGATTGAGCTGAAATTTTACATACTGGTCCAGTTCCGATGACAATGCATGTTTATGATAAGCATGACCTGATGCGGCTGTCAAGTTTGGCTCCAGACGAGGAAACTCCTCAACGTGTAACAATAGGACATAAAATTTTGCACACCCATTGGGTTGTGGATGACGGTTAGTGGCTCCTCCAAAAAGCTTTTTTTTAAAGCTTTTATTCATTATATAAGTTATAAATTAAACATGAGAAGATTAACTTAGTTCCCTAAATCATTTTCAAACCTATTTTTCTGTCATAAAGGTAACAAGATAAACGAACCTGACGCACATTGATCGATGTAAATTGAACATCATATTCTCACAGATATCAAACATCCAACTTATTCGAACTTTGTTATCTCGGGGACGTTCACCTTTGCTTACGTAAGCAATTTGAAAGGGGTAATGTTATTTCAACTTCTTTGTATAATCTAAAACATAAACTTTTGACATCATTATATTCAGGTTGATATCTTTCTGTGTATATGAACGTTGTATTGCATATCTTACTGGGCTTTGGTTAAATTAGTTGGTTATATTTTTTTCCTTTTTTTATTTGTGATGGGTCAAGAGCAAATTCTTGACTCTACTCTAGGTCAGAGACGACAGAGACAAAGTCTACGATGGAGTGAGCTTACCGAGAAGTAGCCTGTTCACTCTAACTTTCAAAAGATTAGGGTTGTAAGCGATCAGAAACACAAACGCAGGCAGAAAGCTCCACTCCTTTGCTGTACGCATTATGAAATACGCTTAAAAATGCTTAGTGCGAATTGGTGGAATAGCAATAAGGTAGGAATGGTAAGCTGCAGTGCGTCTGGATGTCCGATGGTAGAAGGGGGCTGGTGGGATGAGGTCGTGGAGTTCTTGGGCACACTCTCCGCAGTACAATCTGTAGAAGACCGACAAGCAGGCAACCTTGCGGCGATGAGCCAAGCTGTGAACCAGTAGTTCCTGATATTACCGCGTTCAAAAAAACAAACACAACTCTTCAGCTTTATAATAAACTTATAGATATCGCTACTTCCATTGCATAATAAGAAAAGGCTCTAAGTATGGCTTACGTCTTCGTAGGTCGACCATAATTTACAATACAACCATTTTCATTTCGTTCAGGTTAAGAACCTTGCACAGTAAAGGTTTCTGCGGGTCAACCACAGCCATATTTCACCAGCTAACTTCCAATTCTCACGTAATAGGGGCCGAGTCCCAATTTAACTTTACATAAGTATAGACAGATTGCTTCTTTCGATTGAAGATGACCCAAAAACCCGAAGAAGATCGCAATAACACGTAGGGTGGCGTAATAGTGGAAATGAATATCTGGCTTGGAGGAAGCCATGTACATAGCACAGGGTTGCAAGAAGTTACTGGTAGGATTTTCGTTTTTCCAAATAAAGGGTAATGTTTTTTTATTTATAGACTCGCGTCTAATGAATCTCACCTGATAGAAAGCGGTGATAATATGATTCATGACGGACCATACATCGTTAGAAGTAACCTATTCACTTTAGATTTAAAGATTTCTAGATTCTGGCTATCAGGAAATGCAACCTTAGGAAAGGAATTTCACTCCTTAGCTGCACGCACAAATAGGGAATATGCACGCGATTTTTTTATTTATAAAATGAATTACTTATAAGCTCCAGTAAACACTCTAGAAAATATTTTTTAAATATCTTCATCAGCGATGAAGTTATAACGCTTCAAAGATTACTTTTAGAACGAGAAGTCCGACATGGAATTTGACGTCACATTACGTGACGTCTAAACATCTGCCATAGAAAACAGCGTTTTCGCGAGAGGGACAGATATATTTGTTTAAAATAATTATATCTCGTTTGTTTTTCGAGCAATTTTGATTCTATTTCCACTGTTAGTAATATATTTTTGTATATTTTTAGATAAAGTGTTTAGATAATAAATATTTTTTTATGCATATTCCCTATTGCTTCAACGCAGCGCTTCTGACTTTGACAGGCCTGATTGTGACCAAATGGGAAAATAATTGCAGTAGGGAACTCCCAACACTCCAATTGCTATATTCTCGCATTCAGTATAATACTTGAAAAAGTGTGAATTGCTCACGATATTGGACTCAATACACTTACACATTAGTGAATAAATCGAACAAAATGTAGGACCGACTTTTAAATAGTCAGATTACTTTTACCTGAGAAATACAAAATTAAATGCTGGTTCAGTGCTTGGTATAGAAAATCAAATTTTATTCTTCAATACAATTTTTTTTACTTCAATAACAGTGTTAGTGAAATATTCGCCCTGTGATACATTATTATTCTTTTTTAAAAGCTTCTCTTGTAATTTGTAATGACATATGCAATGTAGAGTATTTTGTAAGATTGCAAGTCACTCAGCGTATAGCTGTGAAATGCTGCCTTCACCATATTTTTACACTGCAATAAAATAACAGTGGAACTGGATCGAAGTGAAACGTGTTTCGATTTACATTGTGGCAGCAGCTGATGAAACCGTGTATGTAGATAAAATATTGTACTTTACAATGTGTGGGTGTTTGTCGATAAACCTGTGAGATACATTCCCATTGCAAGACATACCACATTTTATTCTGATCTTTTGCATTTTTTTTTTAAATATACTTTCCGATTGGGAGGAGCTCGTTGCTAAATAATAACAGCTGCACAGGTCGATCTTCGAGGTTAAGCAACGCTTGCTGAGGTTGGTAGGATAGGTGACCATCTTAACATGCCGAGCTTCCTCCGTGCCTCGAAAACCAAGTTAAGCTATTGGTCCCGGCTGTCATTTGAAAAAAATTCATCACTCTTTTTTCATCAATCGCATACGTGTGGGGTATCTATGGATAGGTCTTTAAAAATTATATTAAGGTGTCTAATATCATTTTTTTTCTTTTTATATAATAAATAAATAATATGTGTCCCCCCCACCCTGTAACTTCTAAAATAATAGAATGATAAAACTAAAAAAAATATATCATTTACATACATTACCATGTAAACTTCCACCGAAAATTGGTTTGAACGAGATCTAGTAAGTAGTTTTTTTTTAATACGTCATAAATCGTAAATCGCAACTTTTGCTTATAATATAATACCTACAGGTTTGTACGGAACGGTGCGCGAGTCCGACTCGCACTTGGCCGGTTTTTTTTAAGTACGGGATTTAATCAAACGGCTCCTCCCGCTCTGGGCGAAGCAGAAGGGAGTGACAGACTCTTACTGACTAAAACCCATCCGTGTTCCTCCTAATGCCCTTTGCGTTACAGGGCCGCAGTGACTATCGTACTGATTGCACAATCTTGACAGATCCATCGGCAACCGGCAATCCTCACCAAGTCATAAGTCTTAGCTCTGATGAAAGCACAATGATTCAAGAGCGATATTATAACGATCAGCCTATGAAAATGGCGGACATTTTAACATGTCTGAAACGACTTTTTGTGCAAGATAATTACATAGAGCTTAGTGTTGGCACTTTGCCCACTAGCATGGAGCCTAATAGCTAAATACATACTATTTCCGGAAGATTCTAGATACACTTCTGCCACAGCAACCTAGAGCTGGAGGTGATGAGTCAATTTCGAGATTTAGGTGTTAATACGTGAAGAAATGGCGACTGCGTACCCGAAGGCAGCGTTGGAAGCAATCCCAAAAGGTGGACTGATGACCGGTGAGGGTCGCGGATAGCTGATGGATGTGAGACGCACAGGACCAGGTTGTTGTGGCAACACTTGGGAGAGGCCATTTTAAAATAATGGACGTCTTATATGTTGATGAATTATGTATTATTTGTGTGATGAGGTTAAACCCTTACCATGATACGAGGCGTCATGTCTTCTATAAAACTTTATATAAAAAAATACAACCGACTTCCAAACAAAAAAAAACACTACAAAGTAAAACATAAGGAACTTTGATTTTTTATTTACACTTTTTAGTGGTACCTCACACCTAACAACACCACTGCAAAATCACAGAAAAGCAAAATACGCAATTTCGATTACTTGGATAGTAAAAAACCATCATCCAAGTAAACGAATTCCAGCTATTTTAACCGACTTCCCAAAAAGGAGGAGGTTATCAATTCGGTTGTATTTTTTTTTTTTTTATGTTTGTTACCTCATAACTCCGACAATTATGGACCGATTTGAAAAATTCTTGTTTTGTCTGAAAGGATATACTTGCAGATTGGTCCCATTTAAATCATATCAAAATCGGTTACGAACTTTGGATTTTAAATCGAAATACCTGGAATTTGACTATTTAGATGATTCTTTGATAATCGAAATTGCGTATTTTGCTTTTCTGCGATTTTGCAGTGGTGTTGTTAGGTGTGGGGCACCACTAAAAAGTGAAAAATAAAAAACTTTTTACAAAAAAATACAACCGACTTCCAAAAAAAAACACTACAAAGTAAAAAATAACTTTAATTTCGGAAGTCGGTGTCAAAATACGAAGCAAGTAACAAAAACACCGACTTCCGAAATTAAAGTTATTTTTTACTTTGTAGTGTTTTTTTTTGGAAGTCGGTTGTATTTTTTTGTAAAAATTTTTGATATCGACACTTCGAAACCGATTTTGATAAAATTTAAATGGGACCAATCTGCAAGCATATCCTTTCAGATAAAACAAGAATTTTTCAAATCGGTTCATAATTGACGGAGTTATGAGGTAACAAACATAAGAAAAAAAAACATAGAACCGAATTGAGAACCTCCTCCTTTTTGGGAAGTCGGTTAAAAATAATTCCATAGTAGAACCACTTTGGTCACGGCACCACTGGCTTATGACAAAGCTCCTTTGCATGCAGAAAATTTAAACACGTACAGCGATAATTACACTCGCTTGCTGTACATTGGTTATTTTAAACAAGCAAAATCCGACTTTCTTTGCGACGTTTTCCTCCACCATAGGGCATAAGTCATGCAATTTAAAATAACCTGTCAGAAATGCATACATTTTTGCAGCAACGTGAAGTATTTTGCCAGAAGCAGCCCTGCAGTGGCTCCAGGCAGCGTTGCCAATCTCGCGACAAATAACATTTTTAAAATTGCAACTTTGGAAAATAGAGATACGGGGCTCTGTACCGTTTAATAGTGATTTACTGCTCGATAAAAATTTCAACTTTTCACATTAACGTGTCAACTTGCCTGTAGTGTATAACTTAGTTTTGCTGCCGCTGTAAGTAAAAAATATTGTGTTAAAGGAAGAAAACTAGAAGTTTAAATAGTAGTTTTCTCGTCGTGGGCGATAAGTTTTTAGAGGATTACTGTGAATAAAAGTATAGTTTTATTTAACTTAATGGTTCTCTTAGGAAAAAAAGTTTTTAAACATTTACTGACATGTACTGTGTCTATTTTAGTTTAGTGTACATTCTGAATGAAAAAATATAATAGAATGCCTTCTCAAGATGAAAAACATTTTAAATGATACACAGAAAATCAATCCAATCTTATTAAAATGATTAAATACTAGCTTTTCCTGTGGCTTCTCTCATGTTACTACCTATAGATACTCACAAAAAAAAACAAGGATCACATCTGTCTTTGTATGTAAATTCAACGAAATCAGTTAAGTAAGTTAGGCGTTACAGCGCAGCGTAACAAACAAATAAAACACACACTTTCTCATTTAAAATATCAGCTAGGATTAAGATATACGTATCATGCTCACATTGAATTTAATTCACTCTAAATAAACCTGAATTGATCAGCAAACCTTCCACCATGTTTAACGATCTTCCTTTGTTCCAAAAATCAGCATGGAAAAATTCCATAGCGAAGATGACGGATCTATTTTCTACCAATTCGGAGGCGAATAGACTTCATAAACTGGCCGAATATACTTCCGAATAGACCCTCATATTTATCAAGCAAAACGCACTAGCTGCTAGTCATATCAATAAAATATTATGAGTATTTTTTGCATACTCGTCTTAACATAAAAGGAATTGGATTTGAGGTCCAAGTTTTGAATGGAGGGCACTTTATCAACGAAAAGACATGGGCCCAAAAATGTTTATACCTATGTCTAAGAGATTTGTACAGGATTAGTTGAATATTACAGTAGTAGTGTATAATAATCTACTTTATGTCGGTACTTACAGAACGAAAAGTATTGTGTTGAAGAAGCTTTTAGGTCCAAAAATGCTTGTAGCAACAGATTTATTTGAACGTTATCCTTAATATACCTACCTACATAATTATGTACCTATGTGTATATCGTACTCAATTTCTTTTACATAGACCTATAAAGTTTTATGTAGATTGCCATAAATCAAGAGTTTGAGTAGGTAAATACTTAAGCGACGAATGTTCTAAGTCGTAACAAATAAAACTCAGTTCGAGAACTTAATCTTTGCAACTGATCTATTCCTTCAGCCTGCGTGATAGGTTTTATTGAGAGAGACCATTCTCAAACCCATAGAAATATTATCAGATTTTTTCGAGACTCAGCGAATACTAAAACGAATATCTGACACCATTCGAGCGTTATAGATGTACTTGTTGGGCCCTATAACGCTGTGGAACTTCCATTTACGAACCTAAAGCAATCTGAACTTAATTTTGTAGGTCATAAAGTTGATTTATCTTTGAGAACTCGTCTATTTTGATGTGATCGTAAATTACCAAAGGTAGTTTCGGTCAGTATGGCCTCTATTTTGAACGGGATATGGGCTATTATAGTTTGAGATTATGTTGAAATTATCTTTGTGATCTTCTTAGACCTAGATTGTTCAGTGTTGCGTACATTTTTTATTACTAGGGTCGCTTGTCGATATCAGGCGAAATAACAGTTTCCACTATAAAATTAATACCTACATCAGAATAACAATTATCTTTACTTGGAGAATTTACCTATTTCTTTTATAGGTATTTCTATGAATAATATAGATGTTCATCACGCAATTTTATTATGTCGTAAAATGAGGCAGCATAAACAGATATTGAGAACTCGTGATATCGGGGCAGAAGTAATAACGACTTTAACCCTATGAGGAGATTTTATGTTTTGATAACCAATACTCGTATTTATTATATTCAGTTTTGTTAGGTAATACCTACTATAGTTAGCAGAGAGAAATAATGGCAAACAGTACACTTAATTAATCGATTCCTTACAGTGAAAAAAATGGATGAAGGAACACATTAGAGCAGCTACCTAATGATTCATTCAAAATTCAAAAGTCATTTATTCAAATTAGGCTGAGAGACAGCTTTTTGAACGTCGAGATTTACAAAAAGACAGTCCCCCAAAACGCCCGCCCGTCACCACTTCCTAGTGTTTTAGCTGTGAAGAAAAAGCGGTGCAACAAACTCCCCAAAAAAAACAATTATTTATCAGTGGTCTAGAAATACAGCAGTCATAAGCAAGCAGGCATAAGGTCAGATATTGTAAGCCATCCAAAAGAAGAAATAATAATTTCGTTCGTTCACACTATCATAATTATTTAAAAAGCAAATTTCACACTTGCACTAAGCTTAAAGACAATTTAATTTCAAAATATATCCTGCTGATAAAGTTGTAACTGTCTCTCCACTCGGCGATCCGTATGTAAAGTTCCTTAGTCTGCCTGGACGGACTTTCATTATAACTTCAGAGTTTCTGACATGTCTCGCATGCCTGAAGTGCGCTGTAAACGATTATGACTAGGGACGTTTGATTTTATGAATAAGTAGCTGCCATACGCGGCTCCGCCTATAAGGCGGTTATCACACTGCCACGCATCACGCTGCATGTTGCGTGTCAACGCACCTAAGCGCGTACATGCGGGAGTGCAGATCTAGATCATCGTGCGGGTTTTTACGCACTCACTATTGTGGATTCAAGGCGGCTCTGACTCATTTCATTAAATGCCGTTCGCTGTGTTGATAGTGCAGTGCAGAGCGTCGCGTCTGTTTTGATATTAAAAAATGGTTATTAGTGTGGAACGCATTCAAGATTCTGCAGTAATACTAACTGTTTGGTTTTTGTACAAACAACACACGGCAAGCCCATCCATAATCACGCACGACACTGCGAGACTCGGTGTGCCATACTTTGCGTCTAGCCCCGCAACCAAGCGCGTGTGCGCATGTTTCTCCGCTTGTAGGCGCGTGATCTGCATGAACGCGCGTATTTTCTGTGTGTTGGACTGTGCGTGGATTCTATAAAAAACGGAGATACTTACAAGCAACGTTAGAACACGCATTCACGCGCTACGCTGCATGGTGCGTGGCAGTGTGTTAATTGCCTTAGCGCCCTTTTCCTGTCATGCGGGTGATAGCACGCTCTTGGCCGCACGCACGACAAGGATTTCGTTTGCCGCTGCAGTATCGTGCCTGTCGCTAGTTACTAAACACGTGACGCGGGTCGCACGCATGCTCGTCTATAGCCATGATTACAATCCGCGGCACAATCACTGAGGACAGAAGAATGCCACCCGAATCCAGATAGCACGCACGCAGGTTGTGCGCCCGCAGCCAATCCGCATAGGAAAAACACGTATGAAATAATAGAATGCGGGCAGCCCGCATGCGGACCAAATCCACGCGCAATCAAAAACACACATGACTGGAAAAGGAGAACTGTCGGAAATTATTCCACGGGAACATACTCCTGGGGTAAAAGGTGCTTCCAGACTATAATTCACTATGTCATATTTCATCATAATCCTTGTGATGTGCCTTGCCCACTGCCACTTCAGTTTGGCGATAAATAATATAGAATATCAGTAACCTTGGTTTTCATGCAGATATCACAATTCCTGATTTGATCACGCAAAGAAACTCCAAGCATTTCCCTTTCCATTGCTCTATGTTAACCAGCCTTGTTATAAATTAATACTCCGATTTAATTTTCAAAACAGTGATGAGGTTCATTGCCTCGACCAGCTGTGTCAATGACTTCGAATACCAGTATTATCCTTACCTTAATTAAAATCAAAATCAACAATAGCCTTCAACGCTTAGACGAAAGATCAATTCCAAGAATAACTTCACTGAATATTCAAACAATAAAAGTAAAGTCCAAAGTACAAAAGCAAAAGCTTATTGTATTTCTAAACGTGAATTCAACATCAAAAATATTTCAAATCTAAACTTTATAAACTAATCAAACAATATCAAAACTCGAAAGCCTTTAGAATCAATATACTTCACGGTGTTCATAAGTTAGGAGTTTGACATCCTTTGAGGCGCTTGCGGCTGAAGAATAACAGCTGCACAGGTCGATCTTTGCAAGGTTGGTCTGTGGATGAGTGACCATCTTAACATAACCAGCATTTAGATTCTTTAAACATGTCAAGTGGCTTGGGTGAAGTGATCACGAAGCGAGCTGTCACACCATACAAACAAGATGGAATGACAGCTCACTTGTCAATCACTCCACCTAAGTGAACAGCCGATCGATTCTGTCGACATCTCACCGTGATCACTTAGGTGGAGTGAACGACAAGTGAGTTGTCATGCCATCTTGTTTGTATGGTTTGACAGCTCACTTTCGTTCACTTCGCCTAAGTGTTCACTTCGACATGTTTACAGAATCGCACTGCAGAGTGAGCTGTCGACAAAATCCTCTGTGCCTCTGAAAGCTCATCGTTGCATGGTGCCGACGTCGTTTGTAGACCTTTGGCAGTTGTTACGGATTGCCAAAAGTCAGTAAATCTGAGTCTTGCCAAAAACTACCGTGTAACCCAGTTATTGGGTTGTGGTAGTCTGGTACGTAGTCACTCCACGTAAAATACTGGTACTCAGCTGAACCCGGTTTGACTGGAAACCAACGTCAATATAGTTGGGAAAAGGCTAGGCAGATGATGAGTTTGGCAGTCCTTTGTGTACACTTTTCCTCGATCAACTTTTGTTTGCTTTTGGTTGGAAAATCTTTTGACTTTTTTTATGCAAAACGAGGAAACTCTTGGCCCAAATCTCACCTGATGGAAAGTGATGATTAGGCCGAAGATGGAAGCGAGTTTCACCCGGAATCCTCTTACACAGAGGAACTGCTCGCGCTCTAGGCGGAATGGAAGGGAGTGTCAGACTCTTACTGAGTAAAACTTGCCCATGTCCCTCCATATGCCCTTTGCGTTCTCGAGCCGCGGTGACTCTGTCGAACAAATACCGAAGCTCGTCGTTCAACCCTGCTATTTCTTCAAGAAAGTTTATCCTTAAAAAATGTAGTTTTCCCTTATCGCTCAATCACCGTTTACAGTTTGCTTGAAAACAATGTAAATCAAGCTTGTAGTTGGAAAAGTTTCTAGTCGGGAATAAATCTTTTGGAGAATTTTTGGAACAGTCAAAACTGTTCAAATGTTGCAGATTGGACTGTTTTAGGGTTCCGTACCCAAAGGGTAACCAACGGAACTCTATTACTAAGCCTCCGTTGTCTGTCCGTCCGTCCGTCTGTCTGTCTGTCAGAGGGCTGTATCTCAAGAACCGTAATAGGTAGACATTTGAAATTTTTACAGATTGTGTATTTCTATTGGCGCTATAAAAATTAAGGTAAATGGTAGGCAACCCTTCGTGTTCGAGTCCGACTCACACTTACCCGGTTTTTGTAATTCATTTGCTAATATAACAATTATTTAGTGTTGAATAGTTAGTGTTGATTCGTTTGTATTATAGACTTTTATTTTGCATGTTCATATTTTGTCTTCTTTAAGATCATGGCAGCCATCACTATTGAATCTCTGTTTACTGGCACCGTCCTATATACAATTTAATCTCTTCTTGTCTTTCCGCTTAGATCCGGAGGTGGAACCATTGGTCCCACCTGACGCAACTGATTTAAAACTTTATTTTTATGCTTGTTACGGTTTATTTTAATTTACGAAAAGTTCGAGCACCGTGCAAAACGTCGGGACTCAGAGGTTAAAGTTATCACTTACTTCAAAAGTTTCCCAATTCTTAAAAAAACTTTCGCATTCGCATGTCAATCGTAAACTGTCAAGAAAGCCTTAAAGTTGACCTTGACATTGGCAAAATCATCGAATGTTTGTCGATGGAGCCATAACCTTAAAAATTGAATTGAATTGAAGCCTTAAAGTTCATTCATTTTTGACGGTTTGCGTTTGAGATGCGAATGCGATGTGAATTTGAAAATCAGTAAAATTGGCACACAGTCCGTCAACATTAATATTTCGAAAACCTTCTGTAAACAAGACTGTTTTCAATAATATCTTCAATAAAGAGAAATCGCCAGGTGTTTACAATGGCATAAATTAAACACTGGCTTTCTCATTATCTTTCTCCATCGTATATTTCTCAAACGTATCGATGACGTATCGATACGTCATCGGTACGTTTATTTTGTGAATGAAATCGTTCATAATAGGGAATATGCATTAAAAAACAAATTATTATCTAAACACTTTATCTACAAATATACAAAAAAATATTACTAACAGTGGAAATAGAATCAAAATTGCTCGAAAAACAAACGAGATATAATTATTTTAAACAAATATATCTGTCCCTCTCGCAAAAACGCTGTTTGGCAGATGTATAGACGTCACGTAATGTGACGTCAAATTCCATGTCGGACAAGTCTCGTTCTAAAAGTAATCTTTGAAGCGTTATAACTTCATCGCTGATGAAGATATTTAAAAAATATTTTCTAGAGTGTTTACTGGAGCTTATAAGTAATTCATTTTATAAATAAAAAAATCGCGTGCATATTCCGTATTACTCTCACTGGCCTTTATGATCTCGGTTACTGTTACGTTACTATTTAAATTTACAGATTATTTTATCTGCGTTTTTTGTTGAGGGTTCCAAAACAACTTATTTTCCATAAGTTACTTTTTTTTATTAAAATGACCATCTTTTGTGTTATAAAATAATATTATAAGAGTGAAATAGCTATGTATCATAAATTTATCTGTTATTTCTTATAAAGTTTGGTTCGTATATCAGAGGGCCAATTGTACCTACTAATTTTCACATTCGCATCACAATCGCAAACTGTAAAAAATGTAGGTATGAAAATTAAGGCTTTTTTTTTAAAGTTTGCGATTGACATGCGTATGCGAAAGTTGTTTAAAAATAGTAGGATTGGTCCTCTGATGACGAGTTTTATTTTCATAATTTTTCATTTAGCTGTAGAAGTAACCATTCTACATTAAAGTATGTTTTTCTGGTACCTATGCAGATTTCCTCTAGAATTGGATTGGTAACCCTGTTTTTACCTGAATCCGTCATTGACGTTATTACTTTCATTAAAATGTCTTTGACACGAAATCCGTATAAATACTGGTGATATTGAGATGATCGAGACCGGACTTTTTACAAGTTGATTGGATGTTGCTTTACGAATTTTCAGGTATTATTTTTGATAATTAATTTGTTGTGTTTGTTTTTGTTTGCGTGATCACATTATACTAGACCAATTTAAATGTACACTTATTGAAATATATGTTGGTGCAGCACATAAAATAAATATAAAAAATATAATTTTAAATAAAATGTGTCATGTACACGCATATATTTATGTAATTTTTACACGTCTTATCGAAACTAATGAAAGAAACAATGGAATAGAATGAAATAGCAAAACATTTATTTGACACGGACACCATTAAACAACAAAAAAAAAAAAAAGTTAAAAGTTTTTGTCAAAAAATATAACCGACTTACAGAATCACGCTGAGTATGCTCATACCCACCCATTTGCATCATCCCATCACTTGCGGGGGAAGCGAATCTCCAAAATTTAAATTTAAAACAATAAAACTTAAGAAAAGCCTGTTTGAAATCCTCATTTTATGAAAGAAAATGCAAAGGCTAATATTGCCAATCCCAGCTTAAACCTACACACACATTTCCATCGATTTTAATTAGCGAAATTGCGCCCCGGATAACTCTGTTCAACGGATAATTTATCATCCTCAAAACGCGGATACGTTTCGGATATTGAAACTTGTATTACGAGTAAAGTAAGCAGAATCGTTATTGCAAAACTGATAGGGCAGGTCTGTAAAAATTGCCAAGTGAAACATTGTTCGAAAGAGTCCTGTGGTCCTGTAAAGCATGCCAAGGCAGGAGGAACAGCGTTGAGTTTTAGTCAGTAAGAGTATGACATTCTCACTCGGTCCACCCAGCGGGAGAAGTTATGTGCCAAATGATATCACGGCGACGTACGACGTTGCGCCACCGGTACATAGTGGACATCCCACCTATACGCACAAAACGTTTTGGGAATATATTCATTGTGCGTACAGCTAACGAGTGGAATTCCCTGCCTGAGTCTGTATTTCCTGATAGCTACAACCTTAAGTCAAGAGTGAATAGGTTACTTCTAGGCAAGCGTGCTCTACCTTAGACCGCATCATCGCTTAACATCAGGTGAGATAGCGGTAAAACATTAAAAAAAAAGTTGTAGAAGTGGAACCTGAAGATGTCATCATTATTTCAGCTCAAAGACTTCTACTGCTGGACATAGCTCGTATCGTATATAGTATCACCCCATCATGGTGATCTGATGTTCACCGGGCTACTTTGGGCGGATTTTATCAACCTAAAACTGAACGCAATCTAGATATGAACCACGTTTACGAAATGTCAGTGTTATCTTCTATGGAATATTGATACTGACAACTCTTGAACGCAGCTTAATTGCGATCAGTTTCATTGGTGAAATCCGGGTCAGTGGGTCGTCTTAGGTGCGGATCCGCTCTTAGTAGGATTGTACTAACACTATTTGATGAATACAAATCAAACACCATATTTCAACCCTGCAGGGACTGGCCCTAGCAGTTCCCGTCTATTGTGCATCTCTTTGAAGCTTTTGTGGAATACACTGCGGCGTCAAACCGGGCCTGGGGTGCTACTCTCTAAGCCCGAAGTTCGTAGTTTCGGGCTTAGTTGCGAGCGTATTCTACTCCGTATCACCTACGGAGTTACGATTAGTCGCGAACCCGAACTAAGAATGAATGACAACACGATTTGACAGTAACTGAAAAATCGTGTTGTTCTTAATTCCTTGTGGTTAGGTGATATGGAGTAGAATACGCCCGCCACTAAGCCCGAAACTACGGACTTCGGGCTTAGAGAGTAGCCCCCCTGGTCCTTATCGGACGGCGATATCGAGTAACCCATCACTTTCCGTCCGCAGACCTGATGCAAGATTACTTCGTATGCAGTTTGCGTTTTTCTTCCATGCAATCCATGAAGCGGTATCGTATCCACGAGAAAAACTTAACAACGGGTTGCACTCCGGGAGTGCCGGCAGAAATGAAAACTTGAACATTAACGTTATGCATTTTTGAATCATCCGTTTTACGAATTTTCGTTCATCAAAATCCGTTATCGATCAGGTCACGTGTCCTGAAGCGAGTTTAACATTTTGTAGCCATCCCAAAAAAAGTGTTCAACGCCGCTAAAGAAGTGTCCACTTCAAAAAAGCTTTTTTTAAGAGTGACTATGAATCAAGTGAGAAGTTTGCAGCACAGAAAATAATATGTAACATAAACAAAATAACTGTATCAAAACTTAAAAAAATATTAGTCTAGTTCTGAAATATTTTCAGATGTTTAACACCTATCTAAGTTGGTTTATCAATATGTTCAAGCTCTTTACATTCTTATCTCAACGCCTGATACCTTTTACAGAGAATATATATTTTATTTTTATTACACTGCGGCCATTTTGATCATAAAAATGAATGTGTAATGCTCCGAAAACATAGATAACAACGTCGCAGGTAATGTTACTTTAGAAGTTTAGGCATTCGATTTGATCCAAACTTAGAAACTGAACACTTAAATAAAATTTAGAGTTCGTCTATTTAGTAGCAGAATTAAAAAAATATATTTCATATTGATAATTGAGATTTGGGCCAAGAGTTTCCCCGTTTTAAATAAAAAAAAAAAAAAAAAAAAAAAATTCTTTGCAGGGGAGATGCCACTCACTAAATTTGATGAAATAAAAAAAAATAACTTATGTCAAAAAACGTTACCGCAAAATCAACAAATTCCAAAAAAGTTACTTCGTCAGCAGTCATGCGTTGGTGACATCAAATCTGTCATAGAACAAAACATATTTTTCCTTAAGTCAATTTTGTTTTTTGGGTCGTATCAGTCCCTTTTAACTGAACTCGGGTACATACAACGATCCCATACCCACACTCGTACATTTGAAGAAAATAGTGCTATGTAGGTAATATTATAATATAGGATATACAAAGGCTAGAACACCCATAATCTCCTGTAAGTAAATGTTTATCATATATCTGTATCCGTGCAAGTAAGCCAGTCTTCGCACATGTTATTAGCCTAATGGATACCTCGGTAATACCCATATGATAACGACAGAGGCAGGATTTATTACTGCTGATATACCTAGCTTAGTGCATTTTTCTTTTTGTATGTTTACTTTGGCTTCTTGCTTTGTAGTATTGCTCATTAGTAAATTGGCAATGATGGTTACTTTGTATTTTTCTATGCTGGTTTTTGCTCGTGGATTTAATGCTTCTGACTTTTATTTGTATGCACTATTAGAGATTACACTAATGCAATGGGCATAAGCGTATCCCCTCATTTAAAACGGATACTCCTAAATAATACTAATGCTGTTTATTAATACTTAAAACATGTTTTGTACACAGTGTTTTGCATAGCTTCTGTTAAGGAGAAATAATTTTGGATAGTCGGTCAGATAATTATTATTTTATTCATTTCTAGAAACGTTTTTGAATCTGTTGAAAAGCGAGTGTGGTGTTTTAATACCGTGGTAAGTGATTGATTTGGCACGAGTAGTTTTTGTTTCATCTATGTTTAATGGCATTCTTAAAATATAAAAAAGTGAAAAAAGAAACGGAAATAAAACATTTCTTAGTTATGAAAATTCATAATTAATATGGGGTACCTACAAAAATATACCAGGGAAAGGTCAATTCACTTTATTGCATTTTATCCTGCATATAACTTAAAAAAACATTTTTAATCGACTTCCAAAAAAGGAGGAGGTTCTCAATTCGGCGGGTTTTTTTTTGTTTTGTATATGTACATCGATTACTTCGAGTTTCCTAATCCGATTTATGTGATTCTTTTTTAGATACTTGAAATTTAGCCCCGTAAAAATTTAATTCAGTTTGGCTTAGTAGTTTATTTCAATTTCTGTGGGGACGAAGACGTCGTCCTAGTATCACTACTTAAAAGAGAAAAACAAATAAACTTTAAGGGATAAAAATTAAAACTTTTGTTATAAAGTTTGTTTTTATATTTATTTATTTTAGTGGTCTTAGCTGTTCGGCAAGCACGAAACAGGTCCTCACTATACAATCTCAGTGACAACACTACAGCTCATTAAACCATTACGCTTCAACAATAAGAACAAACAAATCTAATGGCATCTACCAAATCAAACAATTACTAATCACCAGTAAATTCCTCAAGTGAAACGAGACAGACAAACAGACAGTCTTGTGCCAGTCGCCCGGATGTCGGCCCGGGTATTTGCGGCGTGACTTACGATCGACATCCGGACGCCATATTTGCTTTACTTACGACACTTCCGGCCCCGAAGGTTGCGTAATAGCTGTTTGACAAATACTTTGAGAATCGATTAGGTATTTTTTGGGTAGTTGAGTGTTTAATTACCTGGGAATACCTAATGAAATAATGTTTGGTTAAGGTCTGGTTGATAAAAGGAGTAATGTAAAGTTTATGAAGGACCAAGGTTACGTCTAACATCTCTACAAAGTGTTGGAAAAACTGTTCGTGGTTTAAAGCATTTAACCATTTACTAACAACAGCCGCATGGGTCGATCTTCAACGTTAAGCAACGGTTGCCAAGGTGTTTCTGTGGAAGGATGATTTTCTTAACATACCGAGACCCGTGTCTTGGAAAACACGTTAAGGCGGCTGTCATTTATAGATATTTGGCAGTCGTTACTGTTTGTCAGAAACCAAAAAAAATGGGCAATAGTCTTGGCAAAAAATACAGGTCAGATTCAGGAGGTCAGATTTTCAGCTGACCCCAATATAGTTGTGCATATATGAGTTAAAGAGATGAAGCTATTTCTATTTTAATATATACATATACTAAAATTCAACTTCGTGCATATATTAAAATATGAATGGTATAGAATGCGCTATTTTAGGTTATAGACATTGTGGAAAATTATAATTATAGCTAGGAAGAAGTGATTAATGAGATGATGGTGAATTGGCTTTAAATGTTAGGAAAAGACATGCAGCTACCCCAAATTTGGGGTAATAACAGGAGCAATATTCATGTGCAATGTTAGTTCTGGACAAAACTCATTTATCAGCGGTAAATTAAAACCTTAACTTGTATAATTAAAATGCTAAAATGAGTTTGTCGATCTTTTGTTACCTACACTTATATGCTTTAATCGCTGAACTAATTTTGATGAGTTTTGATACAGAGAGAAAACGCGGGAATCGTTTATAGCCTACGTAAAAAAAAAAACTATGCATATTAACGCGAACGAACCTCGCTTAATTGCAAAAACTAGTCATTTATTTATGTATAATAAATTAAATAAAACTGAAATAGCATCCTATTCGAGCATAAATAACTAATTAAAGCTTAATAACGTAACAACATTATCCACTCTAACTAAACACGTTCGATATCAACGCATGATGCATCTCCGGTTTCAATAACGACCGTCCGGTAAATTTCCGCCGTATTTCCGATTCTCTAGAGAAATATCTCACTCGGCACGTATGCCAGTTTAACACTAAAACGCACTAGTTCTAAGTTATTCCCTTATGAGTTGGTATTAATAAACAATATTAAGATTGAAGAGTGGAAAAAATAACGTGCAATGGAATGTAACGCAATAGGTATATTTTTGGGGGCCGAGTCACCCGCTTCCGTAGGAGAATACCCTTCAGCGAATCCCTACACGTGGTCCCCGGGTGGTGCTAAACAGGTGACACTAACCGCCTCCGTGGTCTAGTGGTTATACCACCTGATTCAGACCCATAGGTCCCGGGTTCGATTCCCAGTGGGGGCAAATTTTTTGCTCGGTTTGGTTGGTGGTAGGACTTCTTCTAAGTCCGCCTGGCAAGCTACCACCATCATGTCTAAGTCTGTCGCCATAACAACAATGTTAACAGCATTGTTGTGTTCCGGCAGTTAGAGGTATGATAGCCAGTTCCTCTGTTTAAGAGGATTCCGGGTGAAACTCGCTTCCATCTTCGGCCTAATCATCACTTTCCATCAGGTGAGATTTGGGCCAAGAGTTTCCTCTATCGGGCCTTTCTCCATATAAACGTATTCCGCTGTTTTCTTTGTGGATAATGCTTCTAGAGGTATTTTGTTTTTAAAAAACTCTAGGTCTAATTAATACATGCCCTTATCATTTTCTTTTTCCAAAACATAATAATATCTATAAGCAACCCGTTTTTCTTCTACTTCTTCAGATGACCATAAGAATTTGATAAGTTTTTAGAAAGTAGAAAATAATAGAAGCATAGAAATAATCTTTCTTTAAAGAATATATCTTCAAAGAAAGATTATTTCTGTGACTTTTTCACATCAGTATAGTTTTGAAGAAAAAAAAAAAACAGCGGAATGCAAAACGTCTTTTAGTGAAGGTTAAGGGTGCAGTTGTCGCTTTCGCACTTTACTTGGTATCTCATATCTTGGTATATGTTAGTAGTAACACTTAGGCACACATATACCAAAACAAACACAAAATAGAGAAGATTCATCAAGTCCCATGTCTGACATGAAGCTTGATACACCTAACCATTGTAGGCCCGTCTAAACTGTCTGCAAAAACCTCCAGAACGCTTTTACTGCTTCTCCTTACCCTGCGCGATACTGATGCCACTTGTTTGAGCATGATGGCGAAATAATCATCAGTGTGAGCATCAGCGAACATTCCTGAAGCACTACAGTGAGGCGGAAGCCTCAACAACGCCCTGAAGGCATGCGCTGTCTACTTTTTGGGTATAATTAGCCCACAGACTGCTGCCTGGTGTAAAATATTTGACAAAACGCCTTTTATCTTTCTGTCCCCCGCGGCTTCGCTCCCGTCATCTGCAACTTTATTTATTTTTTCTTTCATAAGAACCTTCTCCTGGCAGTAACAATTTTGGGGGCCGAGTCACCCGCGTCCGTAGGAGAATACCCTTCAGCGAATCCCTACACGTGGTCCCCGGGTGGTGCTAAACAGGTGACACTAACCGCCTCCGTGGTCTAGTGGTTATACCACCTGATTCAGACCCAGAGGTCTCGGGTTCGATTCCCAGCGGGGGCAAATTTTTTGCTCGGTTTGGTTGGTGGTAGGACTTGTTCTAAGTCCGCCTGGCAAGCTACCACCATCATGTCTAAGTCTGTCGCCATAACAACAATGTTAACAGCATTGTTGTGTTCCGGCAGTTAGAGGTATGATAGCCAGTTCCTCTGTGTAAGAGGATTCTGGGTGAAACTCGCTTTCATCTTCGGCCTAATCATCACTTTCCATCAGGTGTGATTTGGGCCAAGAGTTTCCCCGTTTTGTATATAAAAAAAAAAACAAACACAACAAAAAATAAATTCGTGGAATCAGCCCAGTCATTCACGCGTGATACGATGACCAAGTGAAATAAGAATTCTTTTTATATTTGTAGATTATGCGACCAACTCCAAAATCGCGAAAATAAAATCCATGTCCATCCTATGTTTATGTGCACATAACTTGACAAAAGTTACTGAACAGCAGATTTTTTTCGGGATTTTGGGATTGGTAACATTGTTGTTCATAACGGTGAGTACAATGACCCCATTTTAGGTATTGCGTTTATTCTTTTACACATTGTAAAAACTGGTTCAAAAATGCTCCTCGTTATTTTTTTCCCCGTATCCTGAATGTTTTTACAGATACGAAAATACATACGAATAAACATTCGTTGGAACGGTATATTAAAACAAATAAGGATGGAAAACTTTAAATTTGTTTGTGCGGCAAAATAATACTATAGAAAGTATCTACAGCATTTAACGTGTTGATTGAGAATGATGTAAAATATTCGTCACTATTAATTAAGTTCACGGTGTTAAATTTTCTCAGAGATGGCCGCAGAACGTATATTGGCCATTAACCATTTTTAGTCTGTAAAATTTTTTCAGCATGCTGAAGTGGAGTGGGCCGGCCATGTCTATAGACGGACAGACGGTTGATGTGTTAGGACCGTGTACCCATGGAAATAGTGTGGGACGTTGCGAGTGCGGCACGATGAACCGATTTATATCATTGGTCCATCGTGCCCTAGGTGAAGGTTTAAGGTGGCTAGTAGCAGATTGCTCAAGACCGCGATGGTTCGCGATCTTTGGCTTGCGTTCACCTGTGGACGGCAGTTAGCTGATATCGTCGGAGATAGAACAAAATCCGCGGAAGTAGCATTGCAAAATTCCGCGTATCTGAAAAACGTTGCCAAACAATATAGTATAGACTTTAATATATCTCTACTAATATACATTATGGACTCAACTCATGAGTATTACTCTCCATGGGAAAATGAGGTCGTTAGCCGTTTATATATGAAAAATATTAGCTTATAACCTTTCCCTGTAAACCTACATGGAGTGCAGATACGCGGAATTATCCAACGCCAGTTCCGCGGATTTGCACTATCACCGACGTTATGATGATGAATATTTTTAAACCTAAAATACAACGATTCAAAAAACGCTTTATGCTAAATCCTGAGCTAAAATCTTGATTCCAGCCACGTACTAAATATTTCTGACAGAAATGGAATAGTACTCAAAATCTACGTCCAATCAAAGGTCCAAATTCAAACCCAAGAAATAAAACAGCAATCTTGTAATAAAATGAGAAACATTAATTTTACAGTCCACTTACATTAACATCAAAATAAAAAGTGGTAGTAACAAAAAATGTAATGTCACAAGGTTTTAGCAATGTTGCCAGAAATGCTTTTAACACTGGTTTTATAAATAATTTAAATCGACACCCCAAAATGCCTGAGATGTTGAGAGTTGGTTCCATCAAAGTTCCCTATACAAAAACCTATATTACACTATCATGGCTAAAGAGACTAAGTGACTTTGCCCATTAAGGCATACATTGAGGCTTAGTTGCCCATAAAATTGTGCCAAAAAGGTGAGGATACTGCCTCGCATCCGTTGGGAAACTATCGCCGTAATCCTATAGACTCACGTGTTTTGTAAAGAATTTTAAGGTTAATAAAAGTTTTAGTGGGTGTAATCTATCGCCTTTTGAGGAGAATGACCCTATAGAAGCTATTGTTATGATGTGTTACCTTTTTAAATAATCGGTTTTAGTATCAATTAAAGCAATATTATAAAAGCACTGGCAATTTACTAGTGACTGACCGAAGGATCATTTTCGGTTTCGGCCCATAATCTATCCAGTTTTGTTTTTGGCCAAAAATTTACCGAACCTACGGCCTTGCCGAAACTCAGTGTTCTTCATTGTCGTGGGTCGTTCGGCTAACTTCGGGTGTGTTCATTGCCCGTATTCGCCAGTCAGGATTATTTTTTAAATATAGTTTGTAAAATAAACGCGATACTCAGGTACCACGTAAAAGTTGTTCATAAACAATGACATCTTTTCAGAAAGGTATTATTGTTTATGAACAACTTTTGCGGAAGGTTCGGTGTCGCTTTTGGCTTCGGCTGAATACCTTCTGGGTAAGCTTGCTCCATCATAGACTTTGTCTCTGTCATTTCTGACCAAGACTAAGATCAAGAGCAAAACCAAAATTAACATCGAGTGTATCTGTCAGTGTCACAAAAACATTTATAATGTCTTTCTTTCTTTGTACCTATAAAGTTGAATAGTGAGTTTGTTTCCGGTGATCTCCGGAAGCACTAATCCGATTACAAAATATCTACATCATCGTTGAGTATCATTACGATTATACTTCCCTGAAAATGCTCGGATCCTAAAAGGTCATGGGAGTGAAGTTGTGGAAAAAAAGCTAGTACATAGTATAAAGGTTGATGGATATAATAATAATCTCTCGATCGACCTAACCTACAATGTCCCCGCGACGATAGAATTACTCGTAGATCCAATATTGTCGAGCATCCCCCTAGGAGGTGTCCGACCCCGGCAGTGTACCGTATTAGAAAGTATCCATGTTTTGTAAGGAATATCTTTGCAATAACAGTGATAGCGTCAGATGGGTAAATTCACGCTTCTAATAAATAGTAATTTAATGTAAAAAATACTCAGAAGAAGGAGGTAGACACTCAGTAGTGATTTGAAAAAGGTTACTATCAAACTGCCTATTTTATTTTCCAAGTAAGAATAAGTAGTGTTTTTCTTCCAGTCTAATCCAGTGGGTCGAAAAGGGCCACTTTAGCAGAATCATAATATCAACCACACAAAAATCTGTCAAATTTCATTTTTATCTTTATCGCTAACACACTAGGTTCAAGATTGATTGGGAAAATTTGACAGTGACGGGTAGCGTTATTTGCTTTATGATTCTGCTAAAGTCATTTTTAGGGCACGAGATGCTGATTTAAATATACACAATGAGCATCTGACTGTCTAGTCTCCGCAATCCATCAACTGAGTAACAGATTGTCTGGCTTTCGACCACCCTCAACTTTTGTAACTCCCTCATAATCGATGACTACATGTTTTTTTTAAGACAGTAAATACTCGTTTCTTCATAACACCTAGAATACTTTTGATACTAGTGCTAAATGATATGTCGTTCCCCTAGAAAGCAAGTAAAACTGCAAGCAAAATATAGTTTCCATACAAAATTAACGACCGCATTATTAATTTTTTGTCACCCAACCATACTTAAATCAAAATGCAATTTTCATCCAAAATTATGATCACCATTGCTATACCAATAAACTACTCGTATAATGATCACGCTTAAGTTGGCAGCAACAGCGATTCCTTTGATCATAAATTGGACGGGCCTTAATAACTTTTTGATAATGATATAGGGCGAGCTTTTTTCCAGCTCCCTAGCCTCACAGTGTGGAAGTTTAACTGAATTTACTGGCAGTTTGTGAAGTTATAGATTATGGTAATATGTGTTCTTTATTGGTGGTATGTGTTCGCTTTTAAAATGAGTTTGGTAGATTGTAGTGAATGATGTTATTTCTTTTAAGTTTTAACCATATCTTTTCAACAAACACATCTTGTTTTTTGAGCCTTTTTTGTAAGTTATGTCTGTTTACCTATCTTTGTATAATAATCATACTTAGTATACTGCATAAAATCAGACTGTTGACATTGTCCGCCATTTACATGTCTTCAAATGTTAGTATCTAGACCGTGACTAGTTGCTTGACTATTTCATTTTTTCCTCTCCAATACACTTCACCTGCGAAATAATATGCATAAAATGTATTAGGTTGAAAAATAACCTTGCTGGATTAATCGGAAAACCGGCTACACGTACCCACGGTAACTCTTCTAGTTAAAAATAATTGTCAAGTATCTCTTCTGAACCAAAGATCTACGTATTGTGATGCCCAAAGAGTAATTGGTGTGAAATTGTGCCGGAGTTCAGTCAGCAATTTATTACTAATTGGTCTCCGGTGCTGCAATCTTCGGAGCCTACAATGCAACTCCCATATCAACTTGGAATATTGTGAAATTGCGTTTCTAGTCGTTAATGTAACTCTGCTTGCATTTTCCTGAGATTAACTACTTTATATCCTTTTGTGCATAAAGCATGGGATGATCTTCTTTCTTTTGCAACTTTAACATGGTTCACTGTAGGTTTTTGTTTTCTCCAAATGAATGTTTTGACAGTAGTCGTTTTCCATAAAACAGCAAAAAAAAAACAATTTTTTTTTTCTTTTTTAAGGCACCAAGTCCAAATATTAAAATTAAAATCAAAATGAGAGCGTTGATGTGGTTAACAATCTAGCACGCTTTTTAAAAGTAACCTATTCACTCTTTATTGACCCCCAGGTTGTAGCTATCAGGAAACACAGACTCTGACAGGGTTTTCCACTCCTCAGCTGAACGCAAAATATTTTGTGCGAATTGTTAGGTTGTCTACAATAGAAAATGATGATGTATAAGTGGCAATTCGACCTGCTTTTGAATGCAGCAATCAATCAATCAAATTTAATAATACATTTTCACGACCCTTGTTTGTATGTTTCTTAAGAGTGGCAAATCATCAAATGACTCATTCTGCACTGGATAGAGCAGAAAAGAGTGTCAAACTCCTTCTGACTAAAACCCATGCGTGTTCCTCCATAAGCCTTTTGCGTTCCAGGGCCACGGTAAGTCTTTCGAACAAATTCCGCATGACTCTACAAGCAGAGGCGATCCCTTATTCTCAAGACACACACAACACAACTATGTATAATCAAAACAGTAGTACCGAAGTCCCAAAACTGTTCCCGACTCCACTATTACGATTCAACATAATTCAACGTCTGTAACTTGTAATATTTACACAAATGTATGTAAATAACAAGCACATTGTACTAAACAACTTTGGCTCCAACATAGCTCAAATAAATCAGACTTATGTAAACGGGGGTGAGTCGAACTCACGGCCTGTGCGTATGATGGGTCGTTCTATTTTTACTTCTCTTTTTTGTCTATTTATTGCTTTGTTTCTTATGAATGACTTTTGTGAGTTATTGTTTTTATATTCGTTTGGTTGGGTGATATGTTATTTTTATTTGGATAATGTTTTGTGTGTTTAATTTTGCAAAGCCATGATCGCAACTGTAATTAATTACTGCGCTTCCTGTCAATCTGATGGTTTATTTCAGTCATTTATCACTTACAGTATCTTATTTCTTTCTGTACTCATTATTTGTGATCTTTAATGTTTTTCATTTTTCAATTGACTAACCGTTATTAAACATAGCAGGGATGCTTACCTGTTCTATGTTTGAAATACTCTAAAGAATTGTCATCATCTGCCTAGCCTTTTCCCAACTATATTGGGGTCGGCTTCCAGTTAAACCGGATTCAGCTGAATACCAGTATTTTACGAGGAGCGGCTGCCTACCAGACCTCCACAGCCTATTGTTACACGGTTACACGGTTTTCCTTGGCGAGTTCCCTTACGAGGCACGGAGGAAACTAGATATATGTTAAGATGGTCACCTCCACAGACCAACCTTGGCAAGCGTTGCTTAACCTTGAAGATCGATCCGTGTGGCTTTTATACGAGCTCTAAAGAATAGTATTAATATACAATTAACCTAAAGTTACTGTGAAATATTATTAAACAACTAGACTAATAAATTCGAGAAATTATTAACAAACAAAATTAATCATTTGACATAAAAAAATCATCCATATGCGTCAATGACAAAAGTACCCAGAACACTGGTAGTTGGCTAAATAATTCCTAAATAATAAAACTATTTCTGAAATATTTAGACGGTCTTAAAATTCAAAGAAATGTTAAAAGAAATCTTCAAAGAAAAAGCGGATTAAGTACTTAGGTACTTATCCTTCCATCTTACATAAGTAGGATGTTCCACAGCTCCCCTACAGGTTTCCCTTTTCAGTTCACCAAATAGATTTGCACACACCATACCAAAATTATTTATCCATTTGTACAACAAGTTATATGGAGCCACAAAACATTTTAACACTAAATCGCTTCGCCAAACAAAAACAAACAATTCTCGGTACTTACAAAAACTTGATTCTTTCATATTAGTTGTCGCCATAAAGGCGAACAGGCGTACTATCATAGTACACCGTACGACTATATCGTGAATAAAATACAAGCAATTATGAACCTTATCGTCCACTAAATAAGAGCGTTAGTGCCGATAAAATTATACAATTGTATTTCGAATAAAATGCAAACGATTATGAATCTTACTGGCTCGTAATAGAGGTGAAGGTGCAAACAATTGAAAGTTGTTCGGTGATTTTATCATATTCGCCCGAATTGGCTGTCGGTGGAGAATGTTGTAAATTTTTTCCACCACTTCTGTGTTTTTTACTTGTTTTTTGCCATTGACTGTTCGTGGATGGGAAAGTTTCAGATTAATTCTTTATATGATTTAGAAAATGGTAGTTTATAAAGACTCTGTCAAACTTTCTTGGGAACAAAATGTTTTTGACACTAAAAGAACAGACTTTTTAAACTCTCTCAACTCTGTGAAAAGCTCTTTGATTTTCTACTCTAAATAAAAGTTTAAAATGTATCCCACCCAATACTTTAAATACCAAATTATGCTGCATAGTTGTAAGGACTATTTTAGTTGATATTGGGCAAAAAAAAAATCTGGCCAGGTGCGCGTTGGACTCTCATAAGAAAAGGGCCGTACAATAAATTAAAAAAAACACGTTTCTTGTCCTTTTAATGTTTACTAGCTGATGTCCGCGACTTCGCCCGCTTGACAAATTGATACTAAAACCTCCCTCGAGAACCACTCGATCCATAGCTGAAAACAGCATGAAAATCGGTGCTTTCGTTTTTGAGTTTATCGCGAACATACAGACAGACGCGGCGGAGGACTTTGTTTTAAACTATGTCATCATCTGCCTAGCCTTTTGCCAACTACATTGGAGTCGGCTTCCAGTCATGAATGATATGTGGATTCAGCTGAAAACCAGTATTTTACGGCGGCCGACCTGACCTCCACAACCCATTAACTGGGTAACACGGTATTTCTTGGCAAGACTGGAGTCAGATTTAGTGGCTTCTGACAATTCGTAACGACTGCCAAAGATTAATGGCAATGGCTTAACGTGCTTTCCGAGGCACGGAGGAAACTCGCTATTTTACGATGGTCACCCATCCACAGACCAACCTTGGCAAGCGTTGCTTAACCTTGAAGATCGACCTGTGCGGCTGTTATTATATAGCCACGAGCTCCGTTTAATCATAGTTTAAGGGTCACTTAAACAATCATTTGTAGACAGTTACTTAACTGTTCTTTGCTGATGTCACTATAAATTTGGCCACATTTTATAGTGACATCAGCGAGAACAGTGTTCATGTTATCGATTATTACATTACATTTTGAGTTTTTTTCTTATTGGGTCTTTATTGCGGCTGTTGTTATTTAGCAACGAAACTATGTAGTGATTTAATTGATTTGATGTTATAGAAGCTATAGAAATACACACTGAAAATTTCAACGGTCTACCTATACCGCTATCAGACAGACGGACGGACGGGCAGTCAGACCGACACGGACAGGCTTAGTAATAGAGTTCCGTTAGATACGAAACCTTTAAAAATAAATAAGCGATGGCTAAGAGGGCTGGAAATCCTGAAAAAATACAGTATTGAATTTATATTACGACACAAACCTGACATAATAGAATTGACTAAATCGAAAATTCAATTTGATTTTCTATCATGACATATCTGAAAACGAATATCAATTTCAAAATAAAATTATCTATACTAATATTATAAAGAGGTAAAATTTGTTTGTAAGTTTGTATGTAGGAGGTAATCTCAGGAACTACTGGTCCGATTTGAAAAATTCTTTCAGTATTAGATAGCCCATGTATCGAGGAAGGATATAGGCTACATATCATCACGCTAAGACTAAAAGGAGCCGAGCATTAATGGAAAATGTGACGCAATCGAAGTTGCGTGGGTCAGCTAGTCTTCAATAAATACTAGAACACATTTAAATAATTTTCATATTATTCTTGTCTGCATTTCCATATAAAAAGTAAAACATTTCATATAAGGTTCTCTTACATTCTGCTACATTGCCTTTTCGAAGCATATTTTTTATTTCAAATCTTTATGAATGGAATATATTCATGTAACTTACTCGAATTTTACCGTAAGACTTAATTTAACTTATTTTATGAATGGTTTTAAAATATGACTTTTTACTATTTTCATATGAGATTTGAATTTAAATTTTTCTTACCTAAATCTTTTCTTTCAAACCTAGAAATCAAGTTCTTCATGATCTTGTTGAGTGGTAGAGAATACCTTGTTGTATGAAGTCCGCCCATGTACCACTATTATGCATAAAGTTTAAATAAATATTGTTCAACAGTAACGCTTTATATTAGTTAAATGATTCAGTCAAAAATTCCACTCATTATACTCCCCAAGAAACCTACATGCAAAATATGTATAGCACTGTACGCACTTAAAGCACATAGTACTTAACATCTGGCATAGCTAAGTTTGACATTATGTATAACCCGCGTAACTTCGTCTACGTCACATTTTCCATTAAAGCTCCACTCTCTTATTTGTCTCAGCGTGATGATATATAGCCTATATAACCTTCCTCAATAAATGGGCTATCTAACACTGAAAGAATTTCAAATCGGACCAGTAGTTTCAGAGATAAGCGCAAGCAAACAAACAATAGCTTTCATGTCACAGGGGAAAAAATTCGCTACGTTGAAATCATTTTATATCTTTTAAAATATCGTTAGCTTTTTTCCTCACCGCTATCATCTACCCAAGCTCTGAAGATTAATAAAAGTTCCAAGATTGAGCAAAGACTACAGTTTTCTTAAGCTCTCCTAAAGTCCATCAATTCTATTTATCACTTGGCTCCAATAAAGGATTACTCGGTAGCCAGCTGAAATACACGGGCACTACTACCGGTGAACTTAGTACTTCTTCATGGATTAAAAGGATCCAAATGGAGTTTCTTTATCAATGTCTATAATGAATCCTGAATCTCGAAATAGAAGATGGAATGAAAAGATCTTGAGGTTGTTTAAGTTGGGTATCGATTTTGAAAAGAAATTCGTCGGTCGGCTTCTAAGCGTTCGCAGCTGAATAATCAGCCGGTCGATTCTGTTAACGTGTGGAAGTGAAGGCTTGAGTGAAGTAAACACCGAATGAGCTGTCATCCTATTTTGGTTACTTAAGGTGCGTCCCCGTGCAAAACGCAGCGCTAGCCGTTTTTTGTGAAGTTTTTTGGAGCTCTTTATCCAAATGAAATATCAACTTATAAAAATACATTTAATTTCTACATAATGTTGGCTTCAAAATGGTAGTTTTTTATTACTAAGTATAATGTTTAATTAATCTCCTCACAACGAAACCACAGAAATGACAGATAATTGTTGAAAACATGCATCTTCTGGAAAAGTAACGATTATTTTGTACTTACACTAATGGATAGGCAATTTAATTATGAACATTTTGTTAGAAATATTTTTTTCAAACGACCGTAATTAGATTTTATAACGATTTTTTTTTCAACATTCTGAGCGTATTCGCTACTGTATCTCTTGCGCTGTTATTGAGGGAAAAAATGCTCAAGGTTATTTGGTCAGGGTACGGCCTTAAATTTACAGCTAACTTCGTGATGCACTGTATTATTACTTACTCTTTAAGAGTCTGCTTATGCTTCAATAATAAATAATGATGTACACAAAGCAAATTATTCACTATCAAACTGCTGCTGTTATATTATGAAACTTAAATGTAGTTTCAGATCGTAGTAAACTAATTCTAATTAGAACTATCTCAATGTAAACAGAGTTTCCCATACAACAAGTTTAATGCGAGACGAACCCAAGCCCAAAACCAACATACAATCCTAAGTCCATACGCAGTCAAATGACAACAATAATTGAATGTGGTTGAAAGTCAAAATTAGAGGCCCCTGTAGACAGGCGGAATGCGACAATGCTGCAATAGTGTGATGACGAAAATATGTGGAATTAAATAATTAAACGGATTGCTAAAAATGGGTTATTGGAGTCATTAATACAGACATCTTCCACTGTGGTAACAAACTTCAAACATAAATATATGGGGCATACAACTTCAGTTTTAGTCCCCATAGTAAAAGTAGTTTGCAATGAAGATTGCAATATTGCCGTTTTAAGAAGAAAGGACGTAAGACGACATACAAAACGAAGTACAATTTCCGACTTTAAGAAAATAGTTTAAGGTCAGATATCGGTTCTTTCGTTTTGTGTAGATGCGTACTTTCTTATTATGACGGCAGAATAAACTCTTACAGGTTTTAAGTTATATTATACCTTAAGTACCTACATTATTTTAGAACAGTTTAGATTTTGAGTGGATCACATACTCAAAGAATAAGTTATAAATTGAAAGTTGATCGTCATATCGCTGTCGCATCTCACCTTACTACGTCAACCTTAATGAAATACAATTCAAATCATGCTCGAGGCCGTCCATTGATACGCTACCTAGGCAGGTTATAACTTTCTTAGGCTTAATTTAACTTGCCTGAGTGGGTTTAGTTTAGTGATTTACGGTGGCACAACACTAACTCCGAGGCACCGGAGTTTTGAAATTGATTTTACCATTTTCAGTTTAGTATTTGAATGTTTGTATTTTAGCACTAATTTGGATGTTCATACGTTTAATGACCACTTTCGTCTGTTGGTCAAGCTTTGAGTGATTGTGTTATTTTTGTACGATTTAGTTTGTAACAACTTAGTCGTACGAAAATAATCAATCGTTGTAACTTGCGGCTAGGTAATAAAGCTTGTTGGGGTCGATCAGTGACTCGAAAATCACGAATATCAACCTTTAAGTGTCAACCTTCAAGCGTGTTTTATAATGCACACAGCGAAGGAGTGGAATTCTCTGCCTACGTCTGTGTTTCCGAACGCTTACAACCCTAATCTATTCAAAGTTACAGTGAACAGGCTACTTATGGGTCAGCTCCCTCCATCTTTGTCTTTGTCTCTGTCATCTCTGACGTAAACTCAAGTTAAGAGCAAACCCACCTCAAATAAAAAAAGTAAGGTCGTTGGTTCCAGCTGTCATTTGTAGATTTTTGGCAGTCGTTGGATGGATTGCCAGAAACCAGAAAAATACTGACTCCAGTCTTTGCAAGAATTCCCGTGTTTGCCCAGTTTATGGGTTATATGGGTTGTGGAGGTCTGAGAAGCAGCCGCTCCACGTATAATTGTGATATTCAGCTGAATCCAGTTTGACTGAAAACCAACCCAAATTTATATAATTGAGAAAAGGCCAGGTAGATAATGATTTGTTATAATTTGTAGAAACAATTAATTGAAGCACATAAGACCTACTTTGTTGCGTTAAGATCATCTACCACTATGGTACATAAAGTTAAAATTAAATAAATTATGTTCCTCTTGTACTTATCCGAACAGTAAGCACATCATGTCTTTTTCTTTAATTATTGCGATGAAACACATACTACGTTGATAAATTATACAGGGTTATTTGTAAAACACCGACAACCTCTCAGTACTATGTAACTAACATCATAATCAACAACTTTTGTTCTTATGACTCTTAAAAATTAATCATATTTTAGTTCATCAGGTTTTCATACAAAAAAAAAAAAATGAACGCTCTAAATGTTATGTTACAAATAACCCTGTATACATAGTTTAAATAAAGTCTAAGATATGTTTCAATAAATTACTTAATTAGTAACTTTAGTAGGTGGCCAATTTAATTACTGTCAAACCCTCATGGGAAAGACCCTAATCTCTTCAATGTTAGAGAAAACAGGTTTCTTCTGGGTAAACTTGCTCCATCGTCAATTTGGTCTCTGTAACCAATGTCTGCAACCTCTTACCTAGACTAGAGTCAAGAGCGAACCCAGTTCAAATAAAACAAAGCAGGAGTTGTTATAAATACGAGAAATTATAACCTCAATATTACTCATTAATAAAACCCTTGTAATAAACGACGCACAACTCAAATAATTAACACAAAACTTTTCATTACGAAACGAATCCAAAACTCTTCCTCAACCACCCAAATCACACGACAGACCAAAACTAATCCACATTAATTTACTAAAACCAGAACCAATAAAGTTAAGGGTCAGGCCACAAAATATCCGAAAACCATGGAAGGCCCCAAAAACAAAAACACATCGTGAGCGCAAATAGCAAAAGTTAGTCCATTTTCAACCTGTCAACTACCACCTGGACTAAGGGTGCTCTTCTACGAGAGATGAACGAGGTTGCTAGGCAGTGCGAAGATGTGTAGTGGCGTTGTTGAAAATGTGTGATTGTTTCTACCAAAACTGTGCAAGGAGCTTGCGCGTAGTGTAACTGTGAAGCGGCGAGTAGGTGAGCTAGAATGCGTGGCGGACTCTTTTCAGGTGTTTCTTTTTAAGGGTGGGATATCATCAAATGCCTCTTTCCACTTTCGGTGGAGCATAAGAGAGTGTCGGACTCTTCCTGACTAAAACCCATCCGTGTTTCATCTACTGCCCTTTACTGCATAGCATATTATTATGTAAGTAGCGCGTCAGGAGGATCTTCTTTCGCATTGCATAATTGTCATAATTGTTATCGGCGGCCATATTGTGGGTTGGGCGTGCGCATAGATACTACAATACAATTGGGCATGGCAGTACGATCCATGGATTTAGTTTATGCTTTTTTATGTTTTTTTTATGTATGTATATTTGTCTTTCTTTTTTATTATTACTTTTTTGTTTTTGTTTTTATTTTGGTTTGTTGCCTCATACCGCGTGTATCTGACATCGACGCACAAACGATTTCCATGGGTCCAGGGCATGATTCTGGACACCCCAGTGTTGGAATTTTTCGTCGGTTCTTTTCTGATTTTTTTTAAGAGTACTACAAAGTATCCGCTCAGCTGAGCTGATATTATTTGTGGCTTTATTCAGATTGCTCTTTTTAGTGAAAGTAGTTATTTAATTATTTTTTGATTAAAAATCTCATTGGGTTAGGTCAGAATAACGATTATGAGCAGTCTAAAGTAAAAAAAAACCCTTGAAAAAAATAAAAAAATGAGAAAAAAGCCGACGAAAAATTCTAAGTCTAGGGTGTCCAGAATCATGCCCCGGACCCATGGAAATCGTTTGTGCGTCGATGTCAGATACACGCGGTATGTACAGTACCTCTACCATGAGATGTCATCGAAAACTTACTCGCTAGCGTTGGAATCGCTAGCGTACTAACGTGGATCGAATAGTATGCGATTATGCTCGCACCATGAGTTTTACGGAGTCTTACGCAGGCGCTAACGTAAGCTCGATAGATCGCGTCGTCTAGCTAACTTCACTCTACTCGTTAGAATGCTTCACTACTTATGTTTTGTTTCTTTCTTTCTCACTAATAAAAAGAGAGGACGGCTTGTAAGCTCAAAATGTAGTGTTATCGCTATGCTTAAAATGTTAAGACAGTCCATATCACAAAATAAAACAACTAAATAGAAAAGTTTACGGTTAGTAGACAACATAACTTAATAAGTGGTTTTTGAATTTTTATTCCTTATAATAGGTCAATGTCGTCTATTTAATTTATAACTTTGTTTGTTGACATTGTGTCACAGAGCTGCGTTGTGTTGGTTTGAAAGTTTACTATAGACTATTACTTAGATTATTTTAAACAATCTGAACCAGTGTCTCACAGTCTTAATTGTTGGTGAAGTTCCTGGAAAGTTATGTTTCTATTTTCTATGAAAATATGTATTTTAAAACGTATTATAAAATTACAAAGTTCCGAAATAGTTGCCTCCCAACGCAGGTAGATATATCTACCAAGTCACTTGAAACTTTGAAAGTATAATAATTCAGCTAATCTCAAGTGTCTAAAAATAATGGCTAGTAGCTAAAATAGATATAATTAAATTATACTATAATAATGCTCTTGCAGACAGTATTTTGACTTTGTTAGACTCAAAAACGTACATAATTTTAATGTAAACATATGTTTCACTCGTCAAAATGCCAGTGAGCAACGTTACTACTATCGTAAGCGTATTGTTCGATAGCATCTGTCGAATTAGTGACTCATGGTACCGTTTTGTATGGTGACAGATAATAAACGTTAGTGACTATCGAATAGATTACGTTAGGTTTTTAACCTATCGAAATCTATAGTGCTCATGGTACGAATTTTAATTCTTTTAGTGACCGCTAGGGGCGCTGTACAGTTTGTCATACAAATAATTTACGGCGACGCTAGCGAGTTTTGGCTGCGTAAACTCATGGTAGAGGTACAGTTTTTATGCTGCCCCGGCAGACGTCATTCTGTCAGCGACGGTTGTCGCTGAAAACCAGCGCTGGGGCTCTGTTTCGCACACGAGTCCCAGCATAATGCTGAGCGATGACCGTTTTACGTTAAGGTGACGCATATTGTCCCAGTTGTTTTTTTTTGTAATTTTTACTTTAGTAAGTGTTTGATTCCTATGCGTCATGCTTGGCGTAAATAAACTATTTTTCTTTCTTTCTTTTCGTCACAGACTACTCACACACTCACACACGCGGTGACTATTTCGAACACTCACATACAGTCCTCGTTCACATCCCTCTCACGCATCTTTCGATTTTTTTTATCTACAGTACAAAAAATACTGCTTGCCTTTCCATCTGAGCTGCTAAAACCGGTTCACAGTCCCCTGAACCACACGTGATCGTCGCTAATTTGAACTTTTGTATATGCTGTCCGAACAGTGAACCTGATTAACCAGGCTAGGGAAATGTAGTACCCATTGTAAAAATTTTCCCTCTCGCACCGCCTAGCTCATCTTTGGTACACCTTAAACATAGTCTTAACGACATACCATCGGCCTCGTTAAAGGTGTAATTAAACCTGCCTCGCGCTCATGAGTCCATTCTTAGTCCCTACAGGACTATTATGGAGGGGGCATTGATGTCGGGGAGGTGTGTAGTCGAGTTTCTGTGGGGAGCTTAGATGATGTTCTGATGAGTAAATTTTTCAATAGTGTTTTATCAAAGGTTGTTGTATAAAAATTTATGTTTTTAACCGACTTCCAAAAAAGGAGCAGGTTCTCAATTCGGTGGGTATTTTTTTTGTGTACAATTCACTCGAGGTTTCTGGTCCAATTTCTGTGATATTTTTTCGTTCGATACTTCGCCATTTGGTCCCGTAAAAATTGATTCAGTTGATCTCAATAGTTTTAATTTTATGAGCATTTTATGGTTTTTAAATTTCTGCGTAGATAGTATAAAATATATTTTTACAAAGAAATATAACCGACTTCCAAAAAAAAAACACTACCAATTTTCAAATAATCTTAATTTCGGGAATCGGTGTTAAAAACGAAGATACAAAACCAAAAAGGAGTCGGTTTTATTTATTTGTAAAAAAGTTTTTTGTTGTTTATATCTTTAAATAAGATATAAATTAAACTGTTATATTTTACGAAAATAGTTTCGCAACACTAACAAAAAGTAAATCTAAAGTCCAGGAATTTCGATTTCGCATCAGGGTTGCTAAAAATTTAATTGACTTCGAAAAACACATTACTCTAGTTCAGATAGTCTCTTTCAAGTCGTAATTTTTTTCAAACCGAACTTCGTATAAGTAGCAGTTAATATTTCGGGGATTGTGCATAATTTTGTGTTGAATCTGAAAATATTCCTATACCTGGGGGTCTTAAAGTTAAGAGTGAATAGGTTACTTCTAGGCAAGCGTGCTCCATCTCATACCGCATCATCGCTTAATATCAGGTGAGATAGTGGTCAAACGTATTCCTATCAATAGTATAAGTTACAGAGGGGGGGGACACATTTTACCACTTTGGAAGTGTCTCTCTCGCAAACTTTTCAGTTTAGAAAAATAAAATATATTAGAAACTTCAATATCATTTTTAAAGACCTATCCAGAGATACCCCACAAGTATGGGTTTGATGAAAAAAAAATATTTGAGTTTCAGTTCTAAGTATGGGGAGCCCCAAAATTTATTGTTTACAAAGGAAGGAAAATCTTAATGCGGTTCATAGAATACATCTACTTACCAAGTTTCAATAGCATAGTTCTTATAGTTTCGAAGAAAAGTGACTGTGACACACGGGCGGACAGACAGACAGACATGACGAATCCATTTTCCATTTGGCTACGGAACCCTAAAAAGTGGACAAATAATCTCTTATTTTTATTATTTACTGAAAATTTGACACTCAAATGTGCTAACGCCATTGTTTATGTCTTGAAGCCACTTATCTTGCAGCAGGTCTATCTATTTCTTGTAGAGGAGTAATGGTAGCGATCCAAATCATTACCTACTCACATTAAACCTTTCCAATACTCGTAACCAAAAAAAATACCATTACTTTACACTCAGCTACAAATTAACCTACTTCTCAAAAAAAAAAAAACAGTTTTATCCGTTGACGTAAATTCAAGATGGCCGATTTCCGGTGTGGTCCGCCACTGATTATTTTCAGAGTGTTTTTCTTGAATGACGCGACCGTTGGCATCAGTTCTCCATTAGATGACATTGAGTCAACATTTGACTCCGTATTCTTTTGTGCCAATGTAGTCTTTAGTTAGATATCTACTCTTGTGGAATTTGGTAGTTTCAGGTTTAGCCTCCATAATAGTTGTTTGTAATGAAGATTGAAATGCTTCCGTTTTAAGAAAAAAAGGAAGTTTCCGATTTACGACCTTAAGACAATAGTTTAAGTTCGAAAATCCGTTCTTTCGTTTTGTGTAGTCATTATAATAATTATGATCCCATCCATAATACATTTTTTTAAATACCTACCGAATTGAGAAACTATTCCTTTTTTGGAAGTCGGTTAGAAAAGGTAGATATCTACTCGTCATTTATTTTGTGTTAGAATATTAGTATTTCTTCACTTGTTTTTAGGGTTTCGTACCCAAAGGGTAAAAACGGGACCCTATTACTAAGACTTCGCTGTCTGTCTGTCTGTCACCAGGTTGTATCTCACGAACCGCGATAGCTAGACAGTTGAAATTTTCACAGAGTTGCCGCTGTAACAAAAAATACTAAAAAAATAATAAAATAAATATTTAAGGGATAATGGTACGGAACCATTCGTGCGCGAGTCAAACTCGCACTTGGCCGCTGGTTTATTAAATTTTAAGAAACAAAATAAAAAAATATCAAAATACTTGTTCAATCTTGGTCGGTTGTTCGTTAATTTTGGGGGTTCATACAGTAAAACTCTGATACTTTTTAAGCTTCTATTAATTTCTCAATATTTGTAATCGATATCATATTCTAATGAGTGACTAAGTGACTGACATACTACGTACAGCCGAAACTATTGGTCATTGACAGCTGAAGTTTGGCATAAAGGTTCCGTGGAGAGTATAGAAGAGTACTTATTAAGGATTTCCCGAAATTCCTATGGAATCGAGATATGCACGTATAAAATCCCAGGCAATAACTAGTTAAAAATAAACTGTTTAAAACTAGAAAAAAACCAAGACCCTTGTCTTGTGGACCCAATAAGAAAAAAACTCAAAATGTAATGCATCATTAAAACATGAACACAGTTCTTGCTGACGTCACTATAAATATGGCCACCTACTGTCTACAAGTAATTGTTTAAGTGACCTTTTTTGTTTTTTAGAGATGGGAAATCGTCAAACGACTTCCCCCGCTCTGGGCGGAGCGGGAGGGAGTGTCAGACTTCTACTGACTAAAACCCATCCATGTTCCTTCATTGCCCTTTGTGTTCCGGAGCCGCGGTATCAAACGCAACACTGTAGTTGGTTTCTAGTAATGTATTGTTTCATAATATGACTAAGAATCAATAACCAATTTAAGACTATGACTGATAAACGTCTGCTTAGAAACATCCATTTTGGAGCACTTATAGGTATTTCTTATAAATTATAATATAATTCCTTAGTTATAACTTACAATGCTTTAACAGTCATCACTTAGTGACATCTGGCATACGGAGATTTGCCTAGACCAATGGTTCCCAACCTGTGGTCCGTGGACCACTGCAGCTGGTCTGCAAAAGCTAAAATATGGTCCGCGGAAGCTTCAAATTTATATTTTTTCACCTCAAAAATGTTATTGATGCAAACTGACTTTAATTTTCTATACTTTAAAAACTTAGAATCTGCTGTTTTCATCAGTGTTTTCTATATTAATTCTATTTACTTTTGACTCCAAAAACTAGCTGAAGCTATGCTATAGTAACCGGCAAGAGTCATGAGCACAGGTGAATTAGCGGGGTGATCTCGCCAATGTACGGTGGGAGAACAAAACTTGCAAGCCCAATAAGTCAAAGTAAAAAGTTTAGGTAATTTTCTTTTTGATATCTGGTCCCTGATAATCGCAGAGAAATCAAAGTCAAAGGTCCCAGGTCAAAAAAAAGGTTTGGAGCCACTGGCCTAGACGATATTCAGTCAAACGTCTCGAGCGTTTCCTAGAAATGTTATGACTAATATGTGTTGAGACAGGCACAATGTTCATTTATGACTATGAGTCACTTTTTTTTTCTATACATATTTATAACACTACAAAAGAAAAATGGGATTTTTAAATAGCACCTGTTGAGCTAAATCGTAACAGTGATTAGTCTGTCAACTGACGACATCGTTACACAAATGTCAATTTTAATGTCAGTATGTCAGAGTGTACACAAATCCGACCACCAACTGTTGCACCTTACGTCATAGATACGGTACATCCCATTGATACGAACCATTAATAACAAACAAACATCTGCCTACCGAACAAGACCAATCACACATGCACAGAGAACCATCCATTATCTCAAGATAAAAAGCGAACAAACTATTTATAATACTTTATTGCCGGTAATATTTGTATCGAGTTTTATTTATTAAAAACGAATGTATAATATGTATAACGGACGGCCAGAGCCGACACCAGACGCGTGCGTTCTAAATTTAAACTACCCGCGTGCTCTGAAAACAACAAGTCACAATATTTAGAAACCGACGCGGGAACGCACGCTTCTAGCAACGGTGTATTCCACGATCAAATTCAAAAATGGATTCTTCACTTACGTGACAGTGTCAGTGTTTTTTTTTAAAGTGTGTGAGTGATGTGCTTACGGCAATGTTTTCCAACTTCAAACTGCCAATGCTCAAGCAAAAGACAAGCAAAGAAGATCCTCAATACTGCTACAGAAGCGTCAAAACCAAACCGCCGAAAACTCCTACTCTGTCCCGAGTGAAACGACATCAAAGACGTAAGTTTGACTATAAACAGCTTATATTTGTATAATGCAAAAATAAACACGGCTTAATGAGGTGCGGGCTTGTTTGTTCGTTTCGTACCGACAAACTTCAAAATTAGATGTTTCTGTTAATGGGATGCGTCGCGAAATCTGGAATGAGCTTTGCGATGCGGCTTGTATTTGTGTAAATTGGAGCCGAGCGAATCTGCTCTCAATCCGCGGTTATACAAGGATTGTTTCTAGTGTTGACAGTTTTGATTAGAGAGGGGAAGCGCAGGTGTCTTAGTTTGCATTTCAGCGCGCGTGACTGACGTACAGACTAGAGATGCACGTTTATTCCGAGTTTGTAACACCGCGCAGCTCTATTGCAGGTTTGTGTTTGCAGATACCTCGGAATGTTTAATGGAATTGGAATTGCTTACAATCTAGCACAAGTCTTGTTGCGGGGAATTAGTTGAATTATGTTAAATCTACTTGTTAATTAGTGGATATAATCTGCAAAATGGGGGTACCAAAATTAAATTTATATAAGATACCTACATAAATTACACATCATACAATGCGTTTCAAACAAGAATAGGATCGACTTAGCGCCATATTGTGACGTCATAGCTGTCAATTATTATATTTAGCTCATTTACGAACGTTTTTATTTAAATTTGATTTAAGATTTATTTAAAAAAAGTAAAATAAACCGTTATTGATTTCCATATCGGGTAAGTTTTCTTTGCAAACCGTACTTTTCAAGAGACATTTCACAGATAGAGGTCATTGATGTTCCTATTCGAATTTGAATCGCATCGTACCTACTTATCAAAATAGGACTTATTTTGTACTGTATCCTACATAATACATGAAGTCAGATTAGTAATCTATTCCCTAGATAGCAATCGGCCTCAATCCGTATTAATTCCTAGTTAGGCAACTACAATCAATTAACTACGATGGCGGAGTGATCAAGAACCAGGAATCGTGAGACAGTCCTTTGTCTCTTTCTCTCTCTCTCTCTCTTTAAGACTTCCAAAAACTTGACGTCACGTTTTGAAAACACAGTCATTGTGCTCAGGAGCTACAAGGAATTACAGCTAAGGAGAGGAATTCTCTGCCAGAGTCTGTTTCCTGATAGCTACAACCTGGGATTCTAAGTCAAGAGTGAATAGGTTATATTTCTAGGCATGCTCTATTTTCGAGGTGAAATAGTGGCCAAATGTGTGTCTATTAATTTTATTGTGAAAAAAAAAAGTAATTTTCAATGCAATCAGTACGTTTCTCTTGTAAAGGTGCAGAAACTTAAACACCTTCGCTCGACATTGATAGAATCATCACAGCGTTGATTTTTTGAATTATTGTTCTTTTCATAATAACTTTGTTTATTATACTTATACTAGCTGATGCCCGCGGCTTCGTCTGCTTGACAAATTATATTCTAAAACCTTCCTCGAGAACCACTCTATCTTTTAATGAAAAAGCATGAAAATCGGTGCAGTAATTTTTGAGTTTATCGCGAATAGACAGACAGACGCGGCAGAGGACTTTGTTTTATAACATGACTAGCGACCCGCCCCGGCTTCGCACGGGTGCAATGTTGATACTAAATACATGTTATAATAAATATAAACCTTCCTCTTCAGTCACTATCTATTAAAAAAAACCACATCAAAATCCGTTGCGTAGTTTTAAAGATTTAAGCATACATAGGGGTATAGGGACAGAGAAAGCGAGTTGTTTTATACTAAGTAGTGAAGTGATTATGTATTACAAGTATCCATTGCATTCGTTTTCTACTATTCTTTCCATTAAATTGCATCTGCCACGTTTTGTCTTTACATCACTCTAAATTTGACTGGAAGAAAATGCCAAAGGAATTAATTCTACTTTAGTCATCATCTGCCTAGCCTTTTCCCAACTATATTGGGGTCGGCTTCCAGTCAAACCGGATTCAGCTGAATACCAATGTTTTACGTGGAGCGGTTACCTACCAGACCTCCACAACCCATTAACTGGGTAACACGGTACTCCTTGGCAAGACTGGTGTCAGATTTTCTGGCTTCTGACTATTCGTAACGACTGCCAAAGATCTCCAAATGACAGTCGAGACCAACAGTTTAACGTGCTTTTCGAGGCACGGAGGAAACTCGGTATGTTAAGATGGTCACCCATCCACAGACCAACCTTGGCAAGCGTTGCTTAACCTTGAAGATCGACCTGTGCGGCTGTTATTATTTAGCCACGAGCTCCTCTAACTAAACCTACTTTAGTACAGTGCTTAAATTTTAATAGAAAATAAAGTATCGTCAAATGTATCTTCTATAAATGAACCATTTTACACTTTGTACATTCAAAATCTCTCATTTGGTCCATTACTTTGTGAGAGATTGCATTTTGCATAGTTACTGAACCTATTTTATTATGAACTGAATCTATGTTAAACTACATAGTTTGTATAGTCCGTACTCGTAGTATGTTGATAATCGCGTGTGCCCAAATGCAGTGGCTTAGTACGCGATTGGGCCGCTGAGTTTCGTCCGATCCGGTCCAAAAAGGAATTTCATTATTTTTAATATTTTTGAGTAATGTTTCGGCCGAATCCTTTTTAGTGACAAAGTAACGACAGAAACATAAATAAATAATAACTATTTTTCTTTGAGGCTACGAAAAGATTTTTTTAATTAAATATGTATAAGCATTTGGCATGTGGCACGTATTTTGACACACAATCACAACAAAACAAAAATTATCATTACAAATTATTTTCGTCTCTTTCATACACGAGATTGATAAAAAGGGTATAGAACTCTCCCTAATTCTCCTTAAACTCTCAGCCTAATATAAACTCAAACTCACTTCTAATGATGATATCACTAACAAAATCTCTTTCTAATGGGAACGGCCGGAGTTGCGGCTTGCCCCAATAATGGTTTTGTTTACTAATACGTTGCTATTAATAACTAGTTGCTGTACTTGAGAGAGGTGAAATTGATTGCGTTTGCGTTTGTAAAGCAATGTCTTGCCGCCGGCGATCAGCGAGTAGCAAGTAACGCTTGAAACTCGAAACGAGTTGGCGAGAGCGAGTAGCGAGTGAAAAGTTTCGATAGTTTTGACGCTCGGCTTTAAGCGAGTGTTTTTGTACGACGGGCTTAAGTCCGTCAGTTAGATTATCAAAAAATATTTGACCCGTATTTTTTCTTTTGTTACGGGAACCAAAATTGACGAAGTTACGATGCTTTTAAAATTCTCAATACGTCACGCCCTGGCATAATTTTTTACGGGTCGTGACGTCACGAGCCCCCACTCCTGAGTTTTGATGCGTTTTATCTTTGTCAATATTCATTGATTTACAAAAACAAAAAATACGTGTCCAATATTTTTCAATACTCTAACTGACGGACTAAATAGTTTTGCAATTTGTGGATGATGGAAACTAGCCTATTTGTGATGGGTAGACGCTAGAGTGAATAATCTTCACTCTGGACTCCCACACCCATCGCAAATAAAATTAAAAATAATATTTACCTGCTTTTTAGGGAACTTTCTTCTCTTTTCAGCTTATCGGAAATGCCTTCGACTAACAGTATAGGGCTTGAAATCTTAATATTGACATTGATTTCAGTAATTCCTACCGCATAATACCATTATCATGCCTGCCGAATAATATCGATACTCTCAGTGGGGTGTCAAAATTTGGCGTGTGGTTCGTATAAGTTTTCGAAAAATTTCAGAATTTTGACATTTTCCAGCGATGACATTCGCTTTCTTTGAATATAGAGACTACTAAATATTGCAAATTTCAAACCGTTACTATATGATCAGTAACCATGCCGTTTGCCGTCCCAGGATATAGGTAAATAAATACTCGTGTAAATATGTTATAGTAAAATATTGACGTATTAGAGGCCCCGCTGTTATGTTAGTTTATGCAAATGTTTATGGGAACTGTTTGCGCAAAGTTTCGTGTAGGTATAGGAAATGATTTAAGTAGAATTTGGTAGGTTTGTGTTTATAGGCTGTATTAGTTTAGATTTACATATTTTATGATCGACGAAGTTTCTCGCCTTGGGCCGTTTATATTTTGATGGTCCTGTTGATATTTGTAACCAAGGGCTTAATAAAAGTGAAATTATTTTTTTACAATGTCCAAAATGTGCGGATATTATGGAATTTGAATGTTACATTTTGGACATTTGTAATTTTTTTGCCAATTTGTTTAATTATTATTTGTCCACCATTTTGAAAGCGCATAGTTGTTTAAATCTGCGCAACGTAGCATCACATCATCCAATAGCATTCTGAAATTTGTCTTTATTTTACAACTACACTATACTGCACACTAACCTACACTATATTACTACAACTGTCGAAAGGAATTTTAGTTTCCTTTTATATTTTTTTTTTGATGGGACAAGCCCGCCACACATTCGCAACCACTGAAACTCCTGAAAGCCCGAATCAACAGTGGCAACCACCAGAAAAACGCCGAGCTAATGAAACCCGACGAGTCCCGGAGAAACGATTCATCTGTCTTGGATCCCGCAACGATTATTAATAAGAAGAGTACAGCGGAGGAGTAGGAAAAAATAAATATAATTTCCACTTCCCTCTCAAGCAATCCCGATCAAGCAGGAAACAGATTAGAGCTAGGCCAATAGGCACCAAGGGACATAATTATACAACTGGGTTAAGCCCAGTTGCCAAACTCATGGGTCCTAAATTGTGAGCTACTTTTGATTCCAGTAGTAGGTATGGCAAACCTCCCCCCCCGTCCTCCTCCTCTTCCTTTTATAATTTGTTTCCGTGTCAATTCCGTGATGGTAGTGTTGGTGCAACTATTTCTTTCTTAAAGCATCAGCATGCAAAAAAATATTTTACAATTCCTAAACGCTACTTCCCATAACACCTTTTTGACGCCACAAAGCCTTTTTTTTTTAGGGATGGGAAATCATCCAATGACTTCCCCCGCTCTGGGTGGAGCGGGAGGGAGTGTCAGACTTCTACTGACTAAAACCCATCCATGTTCCTTCTTTGCCCTTTGTGTTGCGGAGCCACGGTATTTCTTTCGAATAGTCCCGCGACTCCGGCAGGACGCCATAAGCCTTAACGTCAAACACAAACTCCAGCAGCCACTTGGTATCTAATCACTAATGTCCTAGACATTCCTTCGGTGACCTAATTCGATGGTCGCTCTTATGCTAGCCTTATAGTGCTGCTGAAATACTTGGCACACTCAGCTTAAACAAGGATATTTTGAGAAAGGAATTCCGTGGGCGGTTTTGGCTGATTGTTGAATTGTTTAAATACTTGAAATTGTCTCAATTTATTGTAAAACTAGCTGACCCGTGCAACGTCGTCTGCGACACATTTTTCATTAGTGCTCCGCTCCTATTGGTCGTAGCGTGATGATATATAGCCTATAACCTACCTCGATAAATGGGCTATCTAACACTGAAAGAATTTGTCAAATCGGACCAGTAGTTCCTGAGATTAGCGCGTTCAACCAAACAAACAAACAAACAAACTCTTCTGCTTTATAATATTAGTATAGATAATTTGTATCAACAATGTTAAAATGAAATTACAAACCGGTCAAGAGCGATTCGGATTCGCGCACTGAGGGTTCCGTACCAAAAGTTTATGTAATGATTACAGGAAAAATAAATTGATGTTGCTAAATAGCATACTTGTTCATAAATCATCAAGCCTGGCCGATGAAAATTTTATACGTTGCAACGTATAAAATTTTCATCGGCCAGGCCCATATTCGTTAGAAAATTTTAACACTGCGATGTTTCACAGTTTTAGATCAGCATCATCTCTAGTGTAACTAAAGTAATTTTTGTTGATGATTTATGAACAAGTATGCTATTTAGCGACATCAATTTATTTTTCCTGTAATCATGACATAAACTTCTATCGCATAGAATAATTTCAGATTTTCTTGAAAACTTCAGAGGGGGAATGGTCTATTTTATTATATTTTTCGTCAAAAGTCGAAAACCATGCGGCCTGAAATAAAATGTTTGAGAATGTACAAATAATGCTTTTTATTTATGATACCCGACATGCCCTAGTGAATCGGATTTTAAGAACCCTTTTCAGTCTTAGTTGCAAAAAGAATATATATTTAACATTTTTAATATTTCTTATTTGCAAAATAGTTGAGCAAACATCATCTAAAACCAGCTATAACAAACGGACAGATTTAGTCACATCATAAGGGTTCCTTTAAAATTTTGGTACGGAACCCTAAAAACGCATATTTTAACCCTGGAGGTCTAAACCTCAATTATTCATACATTTTTGACAGATTGCGACCGAGATGCTTATACGAAAATTAGTAGAATAGGATCAGGCACTCTGATTAAAAATAGGGAAGTTATAAGTTTGACGTGTGTATCTCCGTGTCTGTCTGTGGCATCGTAACTCCCAAATGGATGACTATTATGATGATATTTCTGAAACTTACACGATGCCTTACGGCCGAATAAGCACGCATAAATATGATAATGTAATCTAATTAAAAACAAAGTTTTTGTTTTAAAAACATAGAAGATTAGGTCCATAATTGAATACTGTCGCTAGAATGTAGAAATTTCATTTATTATTACGTTACAAATAGCAAGAATAAAAGAAAAGAAAAATAAACTCGCTACAAAGGAAAACGTAGAAATTGTATTCGAGTGTCAATTCGCTCTGAGAGCAATCGCCACTCAATATCGTTTCATTGAAGTTCACATATTAAAAAAATAGTTCTATATGTTAGTACTCAGTTCAAATATCTATTCCATTTTCATAGAAAACGTACGCTTTGATTCTTTATATTGATTGGTTGATCGACATTTGAATATGGAATTCGGTGAATTCGTTTGTTTACTTGAAATCACGTGTCGAGAATAAGGTCCTCTTGTACGTCTAATTTATTCTTTGTGAGCCGGTCGTTTCATATCTATGCAAATATCTTTTGCAATTGATCAGAGATTACTTTTTATAACATAATATAATTTCAGACTAGTCTTTGCCCGAGACTTTGTGCAAGCTTGTCCCTTTGCCCATTCCTGTAGAAATTTCGGGAAATTCTTAGTGCTCCCTTACATTCCCCAAGGGGCATACATGCCCAGCGCTCTACAACTAACAGTTTCAGCTGTGCGTTGTCTGTCAGTCAGACAGTCACTTGATCAGTCAGTAACGGAAGACTTTTATAATAATATAATTATATTGATTAAATCATCATCGAGTTTTCCGAGACCGGCTCGTTCTTTTTTCGGCCACTGACAATTTTTTTGGATACCCAATGAATAATTTTCCCATCCTGTTTTTATACGTGCTTGTACAAATTTATGAAATCAATTGAATGTTAAGTTTTTTATAAGTCAACTAGCTGACCCGTGCAACGTCGTCTGCGTAACATTTTTAATTACTGCTCCGCTCCTATTGGTTTAAGCGTGATGATATATAGCCTATAGCCTTCCTCGATAAATGGGCTATCCACACTGAAAGAATTTTTCAAATCGGACCAGCAGTTCCTGAGATTAGCGCGTTCAACCAAACAAACAAACAAACTCTTCTGCTTTATAATATTAGTATAGATATTAACATTATGTTGTAAACTAGTTCATTTAAGAAGAGTTGATAAAACTTTTATGTTTTACTTGCTAAATGTTTATTTTATTATAACATAGAATAACTTCGTTTTGCAACCAATATAAATTACTGAATGACTTTCTGTAATTGAGAAGCAATTTTTTTCAATAATCCACAAAATAGTCACACTGTAAACTAATCTGTCTGTTAGAATCACCACAAATATCCATTCTAAACTGAGCTTGTCGTAGCTCATAAATCATCATTATGACGTCACGGGCGATGAAAAAATGGCGACCAGACTTGAAAGTGGTTCTATATAAACCGGTTTATTTAAAGCTATCTGTTAGTTTGTACCACATGATATGATGCTGAATTTAGTTTTAATTTAAACTAATTATTTAATTGTTTTTTTTTTGTTGGGCTTTTCATAAGAACTGCGCATTTTCCATTGGCCATAGAGAGCGAAGTTTGCCGTCATTGAGAGAGCTCTTAATCAATCGATAGGTATATCTTAATATTTATAAAAATAAATCTCTACTTCCCTTGGTCCCGGCATCACGCGCGAACGGCTGGGCCGATTTCACTAATATTTTTTTTGTTGTGTTTGTTATTCTTAGGAGACGGTACTTACGAAAGAAAAAAAAATTGCGGGACCAAAGCCGCGGGGGACAGCTAGTCATCTATACTAATATTATCTATACTGATATTAAAAAAAGGTAACATTTGTTTGTAAGTTTGTATGTAGGAGGTAATCTCAAGAACTACTGGTCTGATTTGAAAAATTCTTTCAGTATTAGATAGCCCATGTATCAAGGAAGGATATAGGCTACATATCATCACGCTAAGACTAAAAGGAGCCCAGCATTAATGGAAAATGTGACGCAGACGAAGTTGCATTAGTGATGAGTGATTGACAGACAACGTGCAGTCGAATCTACTGGTCGTACAAGTTTGAAATTTGGTAGGTTCGTTGGAGAGTCTAGGAAAGCCCTTAGGATTTCACAAACTTTCAACAGGAACGGGAAAAAACAAGTAATGCGCGTACGATTTCGAAGTAGCTATCAAAAAGTTTGTCTTATCTATAATTCCAAACATTACTGGTTACAAACTAACTTTAGATTAAACGTGTAAAGAAGAGTATATACTCCACTGGTAAGTACTATACATATTACCAGCCTATAATTATATAACCGGCCATTGTTGGGCAAAACCAGTTCATGCAGGAGCCAGAAGAACTTAACCTTGCTGTTAAATGATTATTCATTTAGCTCATTAGTATTCAGCAATATTTAACCGTATTTAATGTAACTGAATGTATTAATCATTCTCCTACGTCATCAGCGCATCAATAGCTTAACAATTGTGTAAGCTATGAACCATGTGATGTCTCAATACATTATTAAACACGAAACACGCATTGCAGATGCAACGCTACTGGCTTTCAAGGCCTAACATGTACCGTGTTTACAAATGGACTTACTTATGTAAACAGGAACCATGATAGTTTTTTGAAGTGAAAACTTCTTTAGCGGTGTTGCACTTTTCTGGGAATGGGTATAAAATGTTAAACTCGCGTCAGGACACGTGGCCTTATCGAAAATTAGTAAGACGTCAGGACACGTGACCTGATCGGTTTTTTTTTTTGTACTATTGGTACAAATACAAAATCCTTTATTTCAAATATACCAGTTACAGGCACTTTTGAATAGTCAAGGTCTGTCAGTCAAATAGATGAAGCTAATCCTGCCTGCTAATGATAAACACAGGTTCGATCACTATCACACCTGATGGTAAGCAATGATGTGTTCGAAGATGGAGCACACTTGCCTAGAAGTTACGTATGACTCTTAATTTAAAGACTCCCAGGTTGTAGCCATCAGAAGATACGGACTCTGGCAGAGAATTCCACTCCTCAGCTGTACACACAATAAATGTGTTCCCAAAATACCTCTAATATTAAGTTTATTTCTTTACCTATTTTTAGAAGAAAAAAGACATCAGATTCATCAGCCACTTAATTTTTTGCCGTAACATACACAATTCACATAAAATTATGCTCGGGGTTTCTCTGGTGGATAGAATACGCAACGAAGTCATTCGCCAGAGCTCTAAAGTCACTAATAATAATAATATCCTTGGACATTTCACACAACGCCATATAGTCCCAAGCTAAGCAACCTAATGCTTGTGTTATGGTAACGAGATGGCTGATAAACTACTTATATACATATTTTTTTTTGTAAATACATACATATTATAGATAGAAAACACCCAGACTTGGAACAAATACTTGTAGGTCATACAAATATTTGTTCCGTGCGGGAATCGAACCCGCGACATGCTGCGCAGCAGTCAATCGCTCAACCACTGCGCCAACCGTGTCGTCAAAACGTGTGTCACTGACGTTGCGCGTAGAGTCAGCATGCTGAAGTGGAAGTGGGCCGGGCATGTCTGTAGACGGACAGACGGACGATGGAGCAGACATGTGTTACAGTGGAGACCGCGTATGGGCAAACGAATTGTGAGACACCCTGTGGCAAAATGGACCGATGATTTAAAGAAGGTAGCTGGCAACGGATGGATGCTGACTACTCACTGCTCAGGACCGGGATGCTTTGCGCTCTTTGGGGAGGCTTACGTTCAGCAGTGAAAGGCAATAGGCTAGATTCCATCATCCACAAATTGCAAAACTATTTAGTCCGTCAGTTAGAGTATTGAAAAATAATGGACACGTATTTTTTGTTTTTGTAAATCAATGAATATTGACAAAGATAAAAACGCATCAAACTCTGGAGTGGAGCCTCGTGATGTCACGACTCACTAAAAATTATGCGAAGGTGTGACGTATTGAGACTTTTAAAAGCGACGTAACTTCGTCAATTTTGGTTCCCATAACAAAAGAAAAAACACGGGTCAAATGTTTTCTGATAATCTAACTGACGGACTAATTACATTTTTTCAGGACACAAGCCCATTGGCTGATATGACGATGATACAAAATACGGTTTTTACTGAAAACTATCACAGTGAGAGTTGGTTCCTGTTTGCATTAGTAGGTCCAACTAACTGTAAGCGTTGCCAATGAATTTCGTGAACCGAACGGCAATAGACGTAGGTAGGTAGACCGCACTAAAGTTATTTCATTCAACTAACGCATTGCGTAATGTATGCGGCCGAAAATGAAACTGACAATCGTATCAGTAATATATCTTACTACCTATCAACAGCTGAATATGTTTGAATGGATATGAATGAAACCTTGTCCTGGATCAGGATCAAATCCGCCAGAATATTTTTTAATAACTTTATGTACTTGGTGATGACTTGGTGACTCTCACGCCATCAAGAAGGATCTAATGACCTACATATCATTAATCAAAATCAGTTTAGCCGTTGAGTAGTTACGAGCGGACATACATCAAATATACATATAGGTCAAATAAAAATCTTAAAGTCACTCAAAGGGCAATGGAGAGGGCAATGCTTGGAGTTTCTTTGCGTGATCGAATCAGGAATCATGATATCTGCAAGAGAACCAAGGTTACCGACATAACCCGAAGGATCGCCAAACTAAAGTGTCAGTGGACAGGGCACATTGCTCGCAGAACGGATGGTCGATGAGGTCGAAAAGTTCTGGAGTGGTGACCGCGTACTGGAAGACGCAAGGTTGGAAGGCCTCGCACGAGGTGGACCGATGACCTGGTGAAGGTCGCGGGTAGCTGATGGAAGCGAGATGCACAAGACCGGTCATTGTGGCGACGCTTGGGTGAGGCCTATGTCCCGCCAATGTGTTAATCCGCCATTTTGTTTTTTTTTTTTTGTATCATTTGTCAAAATCGGTTGAGCTGTTGAGTAGTTACAAGCGCACATACATACAAGTCAAACTCATAACCCATAACACATAACCTCGATGTCAATACAGTCATTCAGTCCGTCAGTGAACGTCGCGCGTCGTATCTCGCCCATCGAGCGGACCAGTTATTTGACTTTTGATTCTGGTTTGTTTTTTGTTTTAATTGGTTTCATTTAAAACAAAAAAAAAAATTCCAACGTTTTAGTTAGCTAAATTTTGAGATGCGTCTTTGCAACCTGTTTATTTTGAGCACATTAAAGCGCATTTATTCCGCCGTTTTTTTTTTAATTACAATTCCATGTACTCAATAATACTGGCGCTATCACGACAAATCCAATGACGTATCATTTTTCAAAATCTGTTGAGCCGTTGAGTAGTTACGAGCGAACATACACATAGGTCTAACTCATAACCCCCAGCAAGCAAACTCAAACGCGAAAGAAGCATAATCTCTATACTACCGTCGTGTCTATTACAGTCATTCAGTCCGTCAGTGAACGTCGAATCTCGTCCATCGAGAGGGCCAGTTATTTCAAGAAGATTACGTAACTCGGCCCTAATTATGGTTTCATTGGAGTCGGGCCGAGAGTCTGAAGATGAGTGTTATGACCGCGTCTTTTTCTTGGCTGGCAAATGGTGTTGGGAAAAATTAGTCAGGCCTTTTTTTGGAGGCACTGGGTTAAGTGAGTTTAGAGATTTTAAGTCGGTTTTGTTTTAGTTTTGAAAAAGATTTAATGTGTAGCTTGAGATAATAGGCTAGTTTTCATCATCCACAAATTGCATAACTATTTAGTCCGTCAGTTAGAGTATTGAAAAATAATGGACACGTATTATTTATTTGTGCAAATCAATGAATATTGACAAAGATAAAACGCATCAAAACTCGGGAATGGGGGCTCGTGACGTCACAACCTGCTAAAAATTATGGCATGGCGTTTAATAAAGCGTCGTAACTTCGTCAATTTTGGTTTCCGTAACAAAAGAAAAAATACGGGTCAAATACTTTTTGAAAATCTAACTGACGGACTAATTAGAATTTTTCAGGGCACATGCCTTTTATAAATCAATGAATCAGAGCCTTGTTTACACATAAATGTGAATGGATGTATTGTGTGAGTAACGATATGAAAGAAAAGGGAGTGAGTAACAACAAATGCATGTGTATGTACTAAAAAGCAGAATAAAATAAATATATAAGGGGGCTCCCATACAACATACGTGATTTTTCTTTGAAAAATAACTAGATGATGCCCACGGCTTCGTTTGACAAATTATATAATATACGCAACTTCGTCTGCGTCACATTTTCCATTAATGCTCGGCTCTTTTTAGTCTTAGCGTGATGATATGTAGCCTATATCCTGCTTCGATACATGGGCTATCTAAAACTGAAAGAATTTTTCAAATCGGACCAGTAGTTCCGGAGATTACCCCCTACATACAAACTTACATACAAATGTTACCTGTTTTATTAGTATGGAAAACCTTCTTCAAAGACCATTCTATTATATCCATTGTTGAAAACAGCATAAATCGGAGCAGTAGTTTTTGAGTTTATCGTGAACAGATAGGCAGACAGACAGACGCGGTAGAGGACATTGTTTTATAATAAAAATGATGGTACGGAGATGTTCGTGTGCGAGGTCGACTCGCACTTAGCCAGTTTTTTGATATATTAGGCAATATTTTTAGTCACTTGTTTTAGCCATGCAAATATTTTGGTAATCGAACCTGCAATACGCAGAGCACTAGACATCTGCTCAACCACTGCGCCAACTGTGTATTCGTACTAAGTCATTTATCAAGAAACTTACTTCATATAAATTATTCTAAGAATTAACCGTGCCAGTAGCAGGATATTTATTGTATTATTCTCTTAATTATAATCTCATTAATAGTGCAGTCTTTTTATTCCTGTAACCCACTTTTTTACGCTTTAGCATTTTGTAAAGAAACCTAGTATTGATATTTTTATTCGTTATAATAACTTTACATAGATATAGCTGCACTTTTCTTGGCATTTCACAGTTATTAATTTTCAACAACTGTAAAATGCAAAGAAAAACTTAAAAAAAACTATGGTCAAAGAAGTGGATGTTCACCATATTTTCTTTACATTTTCTTTGTAAAATACACGTTTTCAATTTTTAACAAAAAAATGCTTTTATATTTAATAACAATCTTGTTAAAATCAAAAAAGTCCTTTTCCATTATGGTCTATCTGAGTGCTAAGTTTCATCAAATTTCGTTCAGCCACTAAGACGTGAAGAGGTAACCAACAACAAACTCACATTCGTATTCATTTGTAACAGTTATGATGACATCTGCTAAAAATTTCTAAATCTCTTGGTTCAAAAAAAAGCGACTACATAATTACCCAATAAAACGTATCACTGGACATCCCTAAAAACGTTCGTCAACCCATCGAACAGCCGCGTCAACCCGTAAAAGACCACGGCGGTCCCAAATACCAGTCTCAAGTCCTGTGACCCGGCACTAACGTGTCAATCCGGAGACGTGCCTTGAAACCCAACGAGTATGTCCGAATAAAGCGAAGGGCATATGTGGAGAAAATGTTGAGATAGGTTGGGAAATGAAAAAAGGATGACGGGAAAAAATGTTAGATAGCTTTGACACAAGTTTTACTAGACAAAAATGGATCTGAGGTTATTGTTTCTTGTCTTAGCTTCAGTTTTAACAATGTTTTAGATTAAGTAAATATATACACTAAAATGACAGTATTAAATAGGCACTGATTAAATTATGCAAAATTTTGTTACTAATACTACAAGCTTTAATATTGCTAAATAGCTGTTTTATCCCAGAACACCAGAACATGCATGTGCAAAGCTGTGACAGCTGTGCACATGAAAATCCAAAAGGTGGCAGAAAGCTAGTAAATTACCAATTATGATGTCATCTTTTTCATTGTTCTTAGTAACAAGAGACTTTTACCTCTGAGTTTGTTTCGGTTTTTTTCAGGGCAGTCAGCCAGAAAATACCGGCCTCCTCTACTATAAACTGTCAAAACAGATGACGTGTAAAATTGTTATTTTTAACCTATTTCCTTACAGATTAACATAACAAAACTGTTACATTTACACCCCAAAAATCACAGTAAAAAATATTATCTGTTGCTTACAGTCATGCTACGCCGAGCCCAAATCGTTACCAATTTTATAGCTCGCCCGTTTCCTCGCATCGACACCTCTGACACCAGATGTCGCGCCACGTGTTACTACAAGTACATGTTTCCAGACTCGCGCCTAAAAGGACAATGTGACCCTTACGATAGCGAGAGGGTTGAATATTTTTGGAAAAATATTTTTTTTTTAACCTTTACTCAAGCTTTGAGTTTCCACCTTTTTTATTTATAGCGATGATGTTTTTATTAGATACGATTTATGATCTTAAAACAATTTCTAAAACTCTTCCAAAAAAACTTTTTACAAAATAAAACAACCGACTTCCAAGTAAAAAAAAAACACTACAGAATAAAAAATAACTTTAATTTCGTGTGTGTAAAATGTTTTTGTTAGTTTCTTCGTATTTTGTCACCGACTTCTTGATCAGTCTGCAAGTATATCTTTTCAGATAAAACAAGAATTTTTCAAATCGGTTCATAATTGACGCAGTTATGAGGTAACAAAAAAAAGATACAACCGAATTGAGAACCTCCTCCTTTTTGGGAAGTCGGTTAAAAAGGACAGCACTACAGTAAAAGAGTACATTCACCGACAAAAGTCACTCATAATAAAACTCACTCCAAATAATATATTGATATAATCCCGCACACGGATAATGAAGATGGATAAGTGAGGAAGCATTTATTCCAAAAATAATAAAAGACGATGGCAGAAAGGGAATAATATTATCATAACAAATGAACATGTTGATAAACGATCCGAACAGATTAATATGCAAACATTACAAGTAGTTATTCAATGATGGTTATAAGATTAGCTTACTAATATGTTGTTGAATTATATGAGATATGGTTTATGTAGATATTAATTGGTTATTTCGATAGTAATTTGTGTATTGCCATTACAAAGCTGAGGAGACAATTTTGACTGAGGCTGTTTGCAATAATGTAATCTAGATGACATAATTATTTGCCAATGAAAGGATTATCTTCTCATCTCTTTTTGTTCTTCGTGTTTATGGTTTTATTTAATTGAATGTGCCTAATCTAAATATCAGGGTTTTGGGTTCCAGACTTTGTCTTTATTATGTACCTTTGTTTGTGGATTCATTACCATTGTGAGCCCAATGTACTGTACAGCGTGTACTACAATGATATTTTTTCCTTTTTTTTTGTTTAGTACTAAAGATTTAGTTAAAGCAACAAACTTAACAGTAGGCACATTTTTGCGACCCCATTTATTTTAAATTGGCCACCAAAAAAACCTCTAATAACCACACTCCATAAAAAACCACAGTAAAAACTTATTTTATAACTCATAAGCCAAAAGTTCTAAGACAGTTCGCAAAAATGAATACCAAACTAAGTAGGTCTTGTTACCGGGCGGTAAGTTATACCGACGACGGATCGTAAGTAATTGGGATTATGCTGATGAGAATAATGCACTGAGACGGTTCCTCGCAGCGCAAGATTTTTTACGGGTACCCGGGTACCCGGGAGATGAGTTATGTCTGCCTGGCTTATACAACTCGTTTTGTGAACTACTTACTGGAATTAAAATTTAACCGTGGGTTTTGTTGGAGTATGAATTTTGTGTCTCTATTGTGTGCTGAAAAGAAAATGTGAATGTGTATTGTCTCGGTTGGAGGAGTGAAAAGTATGGCAGCCATTTTGGTTACCTACGTTAGTGATGCGTCTTTTTTGTCTGTGGTAACGTAGTTTATTTCAAAAATGGTACATCAAAAGACAGAGTTTTGAACAAAAGATTTAGTTTTAGAAGTTTAATAAGCTATTCTATATAAGTTAATAACATCAGTTATCATTATCATTATCAGAGTTTTATATGAAGGTATAGCGAGAAAGGTAATAGGAAAGAGATGTCGTTGTATTGTACATTGTCATGTCATTTTAGATTTTAATATACCTTTGGATCCAATACGTTGATTAACACAAAAAATCTAAAGTGTTTCAAGGCTACCAAAATAAATGAGACTTTACTCAAGAATAGAAAACACTATTTAAAGTGTAGAAGTATACACTAAACTCCAAAAATATAACGTATTCAAGAAACAACAGCGAAAATACCCGACCGAAATATTTCTTCGAAAACAATAAGTTACACTTTCAACCTTATAAAGAATTGTAACCACGTACACTCGTACAGTCACCAACAGTCTCATTCTGGAGACCGTATTAAAAATTCCACTTGAAACACCGTTCCCACCTGGCGGCTTAATGGACCAACGAAATACGAACAGAATGAAATACATTGAAAATAAAATTTCGTACCGTAGAAGCATTGAACTGGAGTTAAAAAAAATGTCTTTTCTTTTACGAACACCCTACAAGAGAGCCTGTAAATGGATTATTCATTTGATTATCGGAGCAGTCGTAAAGAAATTCAATTTTGGGTTCCGCGAAATTTAATTTATGAAAACTCCTTTTCTCGACTGCAAATAAATTTACAGCTGGGAGAAGGTTGGCTTATTTCGAGTTTACGTTGACTTGTAAATGTGTTGTAATACGTGCATTTTACCAGTGCATTAGATGCAAAATCTGAAACTATGTTTGATGGGTAAAAAAAACTAGTAAAGTTGTGGTGAGCTCTGAATCTTTTGCGAGTATGTTTGCTAACAAAACTGCGGTTACATTTCAGTTAAATTAAATACTCAATATTTCTAATTTGCGTACATAAATGAGCTATCTTAGCTACCTATTAAATGTTTGTCTACATATTTTTTATGCATTAAAATATGAAAATTTTGGAAATACGAAAAATAATGACTTGTTTTAATCTAGATAAGTTGGAAAAGTAACTGAAAACATAATTGCTGGAATTTTATACGTTGTTAACCCAAAAAAACGTGTGGGATGCATCCTGTGTCGATACTCTTGCGCCATCCCATCTTCCTAGTTATTCGTGTTGTGCTAGTGCTACCGCTGCGGCCGCGGAATAACTCAAGCGGCTGTTTATAGTTATCTTATTTTTGAGCCATTTGGGGTTGAAACCCTAGGCCTGGACCGTGGGGCCCCTGTGCTCACAGCCTTTTTAAAGAAATTTCGAAACGGCTGGTCGATACTTCCCGTGACCCAAGAGCTGGCTTTTACTCTGGGCAGAGTTAAGCATAGTCATTGAACGTGGCAATGCCGCCAGTCACAGCTGACAGCGTTGAAGTCGAATTTTTTTGATGCTATATTAAGTTTTTTTGTTGCTATACTTAAGTTTTTTGTTATTGTAGTATATTAAATATACTAAACTTTGTTCATTTTCTGTAAGTTTAACCAGAATACCTCATAAGTTGCAAAACTCAAATAGAGATAAAGTGTTGTAGGTACTTACTTTCGTGGGTGTTCTCAGAATTCGGTTAATAACCTTCGATGACTCGTGTCTTTCAGTACTTACACGTGTATTTCACCTCTTGTTGTTTTAAGTCAATTGTTTCTCAGCTTTTCATATTGCTTATTAATGGGACTAAAAAATATTTGTAATTAATTTTGGTAATTTAGACTTTGCAGCCAAATAAATTGTGAAACGAATTTATTTTAACAAAACAAAATATGATAATGTCTTTTGAATATTTTTTCCACAAATTTGTTGGAATTAAATAAAGTGTAGTTTTAAAGAAATAATTCGCATAATTTAGAAACTTTAAACAAGATTATTCTATTTAAATTTCTTAACTTCGTTGTTGGATTCATTTAAACAATAAAGCCAAATAAAGACAATTGTTTCGTGTTCATAAAACTATTTAAAGACGATCTTAATCAAGACTTCACCGTAACAGATAAAAAGTTTTTCTTTGAAATCGGTCTTGATATTAATTGATCAATCAAAGAGATACTTAGAAAAACCGAACACGCAATAAAATTCACGTAATATCTAGTTAACACTGAATGATAACTGTAGTTCAATCATCATCTCATTGCTCGTTATCAATTAATCCCATACTCCTTCCTCATCTGTATTTATTTATTTCAGAGAAATAATAAGTTTTTTTTCAGTATTACTAGGAAATTGCAGGCTTGATTCACCTGACTGTCCGATAAAAAGATGTTTTTTTTTTTTATTTTTTTTTTTATTTCAAACGGGAAACTCTTGGCCCAAATCTCACCTGATGGAAAGTGATGATTAGGCATATTCATATTCATATTCATATTCTTTATTTGCATTCCATAATGTAATGTGTGAAGATCTTATAATGGGCTTAAAGCTAGGAAACAGTTACGGACCCTGTAGGGCACAGCAAAAAGTATAAAATTAATACAACATAAAATTAATAAATTCATTAACAATTTTAAAGCATGTCCTATATATATTAGTTAACAATTTTAAAACATGTTCAATTACTTAAATAAATTATAGTCTTAATTATTTGAGATTAACCTAACAAGATTAACACTTATAGCATTACAATTTTTGGTTAGATTAAAATATACTTTAATATATGTATATTTATAATTAATTATTATATCTAATGTATGTGTGCGAATTTTAAATAACTAACAATGTATGGTGTCTGTTTGTGTGAAATTAATATTTTTGTCATGTATGTATTCGTTTATTGTGTAGTATGCTTTTTTTATTAATAATTGTTTAAGCTTATTTGTAAAAATTGCATCGCTAGTTTCGTTTTTTATTTCATCTGGTAGTATATTAAATATTTTTATTGACATTACGTAGGGACTACTTGAATGTAATTTCCGGCCGAAGATGGAAGCGAGTTTCACCCGGAATCCTCTTACAGAGAGGAACTGGCTATCATACCTCTAACTGCCGGAACACAACAATGCTGTTAACATTGTTGTTATGGCGACAGACTTAGACATGATGGTGGTAGCTTGCCAGGCGGACTTATAACAAGTCCTACCGCCAACCAAACCGAGCAAAAAATTTGCCTCCGCTGGGAATCGAACCCGGGACCTCTGGGTCTGAATCAGATGGTATAACCACTAGACCTCGGAGGCGGTTAGTGTCACCTGTTTAGCACCACCCGGGGACCATGTGTAGGGATTCGCTGAAGGGTATTCTCCTACGGACGCGGGTGACTTGGCCCCCAATCGGACTCGGATTTTATTCTTCGGAAGACACGTATAAGCCGGTAGTCCAGGCCGCCAAATGGTGGTCGTTAAACCATTTTAGAGGCCTTTGAGGCGGTATAGAAACTCTGACACTAGTGTGTGTGGGGTCGTTAGACCTTAATGCCCATACGATAAGAAGAAGAAAAATAATCCATCAATTTTTTTTTTAGTTATGCTCAATCCTTAAAGCCATCCCAATTCGTTTAAATCATAGTTACAGGGGTAATATTTGGCTCAGGGCCCGCCACGATAGTGGCGATAAGTCCCCTCTTTGAGGAGTCCTTCCGCCTGACGCAGGTCCTCACCGGACATGGATGTTTCGGGAGATTCCTGCACCGAATCGGGCGGGAGGAAACGCCCGGGTGTCACCACTGCGTGGATCGACTGGAGGACACGGTGGAGCACACTGTGCAGGTGTGCTCCGCTTGGGCGGCGCACCGCCGTGACCTCTCGCGTCCGGCCCTGGTCCAAGCCATGGTCTGGAGCGAGACGCAATTGGACGCCGTTGCCTCCGTCTGCGATGCAGTCATGCTAGCGAAGGAGGTGGCGGAGAGGGAGAAGAGACCCTCTCGTCCCGGCCGCCGTAGTGGACGCCGCGGGCGTCGGGGGCCACCGTAGGCGCGGGCCTGTGGACGGCGAGCTATGGGTGGCTCGCCGTCCGTCCGTCTAGTGACGACAGGCCGTGTCGACGGCGCGTTAGTGTTCCACGCGCGCCTCAAAGAGTGTCAGCACACAGAGGGGCCCGAAAGGGCCGACGCCTGCCGGAGTCGCGGGATTATTCGCAAGAGACACCGTGGCTCCGGAACACAAAGGGCAATGAAGGAACATGGATGGGTTTTAGTCAGGAGAAGTCTGACACTCCCTCCCGCTCCGCCCAGAGCGGGTCATTTCATGATTTCCCATCCCTAAAAAAAAAAAAACGGGAAAATAATTGGCTTCCAATCAAAAACATAATAATTAATGAATCTGCTGTTAAAATTTGGGATCATGTTAAGTCCTTTCCAAAGATTGTCTATAAAGGATCGATTTTAATAATGAGACTACCCGGTGTAACCTACAGGTATAAAAAATACTTAAAGCAGCAAAGTATTCACAAGTAACCGATTTCCGACATTAAGAAAATGTCTTAGGGTCAGAAATTGATTACTTTGTTTTGTGTAGAAACGTCCTTCTTTCATATAACGGCAGTATTACAGAGTACAAAACAAAGTGTATTTCTAAATTATCTGCTGAAGTATTAAGAGTCAAAATCCAATATCTCGTCGCTATATCAGACTTCAGCAGCAATTACAGCTCAACTGTTAAAGGATTTGCTAAATCTCATTCAGTTTAAGGTTCGTTGGACTGGGAGGACGTTAAGCAAGCAAATATAACGAGACACGTGACGGGAAAGAGCTTTGTCCTCAATAATCAACCTTTAATTAACGGTATTTTGAAGTCATTGACCAATCACTAACTTCGTTATAAAAGTGACTTAAGACTATGTATTTAAATTAACAAAACACACATTTAAATAAATTATATTAATTTAATAAAAATTTAGAATAATAATAATTTTTGAAATATAATTTACAATACACAATATTTTTATTATTCAAAATTAAAAGTATTCAAAAAATATATATATATATTTATGTTATTTTAATCTGCTGCTAATCTGAGTAACACGTATGTGTTACTCAAAAAGTAGTAATTGGAAAATAAAAGGAATTTTTCATTTTGAAAGAGCATTTCGCTCAAAATTGTTTATTTAAGTATGTGGTGGCAGCAATGACTACCATATTAATTTTATATTACGATCCCCTTAAACCATCTTTTCAGACCAAAGTCCAAAACTCCAGTTTAAATCGTAAATACGCTACGCTATGCAATTGACAGATTTGACCAGAAAATGTCGCTTGTCAAGTCAGGCGACGAATTTAGTCGCAGGACCGACAACAATTAATCGTTGTGCATGACTGTACCTCTAACGCGCTTGATTTGATTCGCAATTGACTTTTATGAATTTTCTCTAGCGTGATATTGTGTTGTGAGTAATTTAATGCTCATTTTTTACAGTGGATGTTTTTAAATGTGATTTATTTTTTCTCGGCTCATCACACACTGAGACAAAGGGAGCTAGATAAAATAATCAGAAGGGTTTTGCATTACATTAGGTATATTTTTGATTTTTTACAGATTAGTTTTGCTTATGATACAATGCTATAACAATTTATGCAGTGTGACGTATAACATTCTCGGAAAACGTTAATTCAAATCAGTAACATACGACTCATAATAAAATTTAAAAATATTAACCTACATTTCATCATAAACAACGCCATAAAACCCTGTGGCTGTAATAAATATCATAGATCAAATGCCAACAGAACCAAACAAAGCCCCAAAGGGTTCTTTGAAGCAATGGAACCCTAACAACGTTAAAAATGAGCAAAGTAAACTTTGACGTTACATGTCTGAGTGCGAATGACAGTTGTTTCTACCCGAACACACTGGAGCGAAATAAAAGAAAAAGCAAATGACTTTTGTCATTGACAGTGCATTTTGTGAGAAGAATATTTTAGCTGTGATAAAATAATAATATGTAGGTTGGTAATTTAATTTCGCTGTTGTGTGACTTTTACGATTAACTTCTTTTTGAATTCCTTGTTAGTCTAGTGTTCGTAGGAGCTACTGCTGAGTTGCTATCTTACTTAGATACAATTTCCGAGATGTGCAAAGTGTTTTTCTATTTAGGAAGGAAAATCTTCGAATTGTTTTCTGGGTGGAGCGGAAAGGAGTGTCAGACTTTTGTTGACCCATCCTTGTTCCTCTAAATGCCGTTTGAGTTTCAGAGCCGCGGTGACTACTTCAAACAAATTCCGCATCCCCGATATTTGGTGTTACCATCTGGAATTGCTTTATAACAGGCCGGTGGCTAATTTGTTGAATTGGGGAAAATGAGGATGCACCAAGATGCTAGGCATCACAGCTAGACCTTGCATGTGTGAACCAGTGGCTTCATGCTTAATAGACTGGTTAAGGCGAGGTTGCAGTACTGTGTGGACTGACGAACTGCAGCGACTTTCCGTCGAGCGAAATAATGCCTAAATTCTGATTGTTTTTTCTTCTTGTCGAAAAATGCTAAAGAAATTATACAATATTGTTTCAACACTTACTTCAAAATAAAAAGCTCTATCTATTGATGATATAACTTTTATATATATATTCATGTTGAAATCTCTTAGCAGTACACGTTTTAAATTAGGATTTAGTGTCATGTTTGATAAAAAATGTATCGAGCCAATCATTCTAAATCGCGTTTTAATCTTCACGATTTACGGTATGTTCAATTTTTTTTTTTTTTTTTTATTTAAAACGGGGAAACTCTTGGCCCAAATCTCACCTGATGGAAAGTGATGATTAGGCCGAAGATGGAAGCGAGTTTCACCCGGAATCCTCTAACATAGAGGAACTGGCTATCATATCTCTAATTGCCGGAACACAACAATGCGGTTAACATTGTTGTGTAATTAATTTTTATGTAATGATTTTTATATATTAAAAAAAACATAATTTATTAGATTTTCAGACGTTCAAAAATCTTAAAAAGTACTTCAACCTCGCCTTAAGCCACTGATTCAGATGAGCGACTAAACAATTAAATAAACTTATCAAAATATACTGATTCAACTTCAATTACACAACAAATATGAGCTGAAAGGCAAGCACGAATATTTTGACGTATAGTAACGTTAACGTTAGTGAATTTAGAATGTGGAAAACTAACCCTATAGTATTTCGGTTTCATTTCATAGGTCATACACAATTATATAATTATATAGTATCTAATTCGAATAAATATTATGTGCTTAACAAGTATTGTAGCTAAGGTAAAAATTATGTTACGTAACTATACGTCAAAAATATTCGAGCTAGGCCTTCAGTTATTTACAAAACAAAAAACGATGGTTAATATCGTTTAATAACATCGACAATCTTTTTTATTTTTCTTTTTCACTTTTGATAGGCACACGTTTCACCACACCCAGAGGTATCGAAAACAGAATTTAATTACGGAAATCTAAACTCACCAAACCTAGTTTATCTGCTACGTGGACCCTTTTCAAATGGTAGGGGTGCCACCTTTGGACCGCAAATAGAAATATTTATAGACTCTCCGACGTTGAGTTAAGGCACAGGTCCCACCGTAGACGAGGAAGCGACTCTTAATTTAGGTATAGTATGTTTTTGTTTTAAAGATCACTAAGAATTGCTTCTACGTCGTGGGTACGTTCACAAACTCACACGCATAAACAACCAGACCCGGAACAACCATTTGTAGGCCAAACAAATAATTGTTCCGTGCAGGAATCGAACCCGCGACTCGCAGAGTAGCAGCCGATCGCGGAACCACTGTGCTATCCGTGACGATTATTATTTGAGATGGGTAATCAAAATCAAAATCAATCAAAATCAAAAGTCATTCATTCAAATTAGGCTGAGTGCCAGCACTTTTTAAACGTCAACGTTTACAAGAAGACAGTCCCCCAAAAACGCCCGCCCGTCACCACTTCCTAGTATTTTAGCTGGGAAGAAGAAGTGGCCAACAAACTCCCCAGTGCCCTTAACTCGCTCGATAATGCCCTTGACTCAAGTCTAAGTCAGAGGTGACAGATACAAAGTCGATGGAGTCTTTAAAGAGTTTAGGTCTTGAACTTTGAAAAGATTAGGGTTGAATCTGCTTGAAAAAAACGACGCAGCAAAATAGCTTATAATACAGTGATGATAAAGTTCACGTATAAAGGCGAGCTCAACTCAAAGTTGAGTTCTCTCCTAGCAAATGATTCAGCGATAGAAAGTGCTATCGACAGTTTTCTTACTCTAGAGCGCTTATTATTTTTTTAAAAGTTTGGGTTTGTACACATGAAATTTCAACAATGAAAGAAAAAGAAAGAAAGAAAATTGTGTTTGTGTGTAGCGCATGTCATCTTACAAATTTTCAACTTTACAACGATTGCCGATAATTTTGTCTAGAGTCCAAGAAACTTACAAAAGATTTAGGTACCGTGTCGCTAGGAGAGTTGATCGCTGACTGTTCACACTGCCTCTTTTTTAATAGTTTACTTGCTGATTTGGCAAACGTTGTTTTGCCAAATTAAAAAAATAGGCTACGACCTATTCTCAGGCTTGCTGAATGAACACAAAAAAAATCTTAAAAATCGGTCAAGCCAGTTTCGGAGGAGTTTGACAACAAATACTGTGACACGAGATTCTTATGTTTACCCTACTGAGTGTACACAAAAATTTCATAAAAATCTGTCAAGCCTTTTCGGAGCAGTTCGATAACAAACACCAAACACGAGATTTTTATATATATTAGAAGATTTCACAGTGAACCAAATCGCTAGTTCTAGCTACTCGCTTCTCGCTCATCGTCAACGGTGGGACAGGTGCTTAGGTGGTTGACACTTACCAAATTCATTGTTAAGGCTTACTTCGTAAAGTTAAGGGGTGTCCGAAGTTTTACATCGTAGTGCAGTATTTTATGAAGTTGTTTTTGGACTTGGTTTTATTTTGGTTGTGTTTCTTTTCAATGGTGAGCTTTATGATAAATATATCTTATTCTAGCACTATACTGCTTCTGTGGCCGAGTGGTTAAGGCACTAGCCTTGTGATCCAGTAGTCGTGGGTTCAATTCCCACAGGCAACATACTTTGTAAAGTTGTTTCCAGTTTGGCTAGGACATTGCTATAAGTGGTATTTGATTTTTTATTTTTTCAGGCTCGAGTTACGAGCGCTATAGATTCACCAATATCAGGTAATCAGCAACAGCTAGCCTATATATAAGTCTATGGCTATTTAAAATGACGCTACAATCAATAGGAGCAGAGCTTTTATGACAAATGTGACGCAGACGAAGTTGCACAGGTCGTCTAGTCATACATAGAACTCTAAATACCACAGCCTTGTGTTTGGACAGCAATCACGTTATCGCACTTACCCTGATTAAGTCACAGCTTAATCCGGCCTAGGCTAAGTCCTTATCAGAAATTCTCTTTGTGTATGACAAAATTCCGGAGCACATAGGGTAGGCGTTTAATCTCTGCTGGCAAGACAACTCAAAGGGAATTGAACGCTGGTCGGATTGGAGAGAGTGGTTTGAGTAAAATTAGGGTTTAAGGATCTACGGATCACGTACAGGGATGATGGAAAAAAAATTGTGTACTTATTTCCATTTATTCATTTTATGTGCACACAATTTACATTTTAAAATGTTTATATCTTCTATAATATAAAAATGAATCGCTAAATGTGTTGGTAAGCGCATAACTCAACAACGCCTGGACCAATTTGGCCAATTCTTTTTTTAGAATACTCCTTGAAGTACGAGGATGGTTCTTACGGAGAGAAAAAATATAAAAATTGCCTGAAAAAGACTAAAAACAACACTTTTCTATGCTCCCATACAAAAGATTCGTAATAATACTTAAAAGTCAATTTGAATTTTAATACCTTTCCATAAAGTTTAAGTGTTAGTGGAGAGGTTTCGGGAAGGCAAAACAATTGAGTGACGTTTGTATAAATATTGACATTAGTCAAATACAAATTGTCTGTGAGTAAGAGTAAGAGAGTAGCGGGGTAGGTAGGTAGGTAGACAGGTAGCCAGTTGACGGGAGCGAAGCCGCGGGGTACAGCTAGTATAAAATATAAAAAAGAAACATTGAAAAATATAAAATATAGTAGGCCACTAGTATCGGGAATAGGGTCCAAGCTACCAGTGGTCAGGGCTCCCGAGAGGGGACCCTCCTCACTATAAGCGCCGTGTCCAGGAAAACTGCTTTCTGGATTAAGCCCTTTATCCGGCTGCCCAACGAGAGCTTCTTTAGATGTTGGTCGAGGCTCTAAGCAATTATGCTATTGGCTTTCACGACTATCGGCACAATGACTGCTGTGTTCACATCCATCATGTCGATAACCTCGCGAGCTAAGTCAAGATACTTCGTTAGTTTATCATTCCCAGACATCACGAGGTTGAATACTTATTATTGTTATAATTTTTATTTGAGTGATAAATAAAACGTGATAATGAAAATCATGACCAAAGTAAGTAGGATTGTCAGTTCTCTGGAATTCTAGATGGATCTGGATCGGGCAGTCTTTTTGTGTATTAAGTTTTCCTATCAGTGAGATAGTCTTATAAGTCTGAAATCTCAAATTCGCCCTGAGCAAGCATTCTGATCGAAATTCGGGTCTTCTTAGTATGAGAAGTTTAAGCTTCCCAGTGTTCTAGAACCCCCTGCTCAATCAGTATTGAGCGGGGGGTTCTACACCACTGGGTGGAGTTGAACGATTACGAGTTAACAATATTACTATACGCTTGTTGCAACCACCTATTTGTCAAAAAACGTGGTAACTTTATGTCTTTTAAATGTCAAAGGATTATTACCATTCCAATTAAAACTACTAACTACAACAAAGTTTCCTTAGTATTCGTAGCGGTATCAGCTACGAGTGCTACGCCGTAGCCATAAGCGGACTGGCTACGCCGTAGCTAAAATGTAGTCCTTTACATACTGATAGCATAAAAGATCAAGGATAAAACAAAGTTGCAATTAGTACTAAAGCACTGATTGGTACCATGTAGGGGTGCAGAGTTAAGAGGACAACATTGTAGTCAAGTTGATAAAGTTGGGGAGATCGAAGCTTGGAAGAAAGCGTGATTTGTTAAAAATCCGACCAAGTCCGAGTAGGACTCTCACACAAAGGGTTCTGGGATCCCCCTGTAATTTTCTTTATTTAATTTTGTTGTTTTAGCGGCAATAGAAATACACACCTTGTGAAAACTTCACCTGTCTGCTTGCTATGGTTCTTGAGATACAGTTCGCTGACAGACAGACGGACGGACGACAGAGGCTTAGTTACCCTATGTAACCCTAAAAATATACGTTTTTGATAGAAATGGATCAGCTCGTACTATTGGTATCGTTTAAAAGAAAAATACGACAGGCATATTACGGCAGCGCTTAGTTTGACTAAGATTCATAGAAATTGCTGTGAAAACCATAATCAATATCAAGCACAACTCCCCTTAAAATTAGGGGACATCGTTAGTACATATATATAGTATACGATATAGTACGTATATATCAAGAGTCGTTCGAGAGAAACTTTAAGCTGGCCATCTGTTCAGAGTGCCGATGTCCGGCTTGTCTCGAGGAACAACTTGCTGAATTTACCACTTGAAATCTTTAATTTGTTTGGTTTAAATCTTGAGTGATAGCGGGCGCGATTTCATTTTAGTTGTGAAGCTTCATCATCTACACTACTTTCAACCGACTTCCAAAAAAGGAGGAGGTTCTCAATTCAGCGGGTATTTTCTTTTTGTTTTTTTTTTATGTATTTACCCCGATTACTCCGAGGTTTCTGATCCGATTTGTGTGATTCATTCTTAATTCGATGCGATACTAACTATTTGGTCTCGTCAAAATTTAATTCAGTTTGGATCAGTACTTTTTATTTTATGAGCAACACCACTTAAAAGTGAAAAATATTCGTTTTTAATACTTTGTAGTGTTTTTTCAGAAGTCAGTTATATTTTTTTTGCAAAAAAATTTTAGATAATAGCCAAAATGAAATAGTAGTAGTAAGAGTTTACAATGATTTATTGTACATAATTATTTAATATTTTTTTCATTATGAACGTATAAGCAGCAAGAAAACTTCGAATTAAAATATTTACTACAGACCAAACTATGCGTCACAAGACGTGATGTCAATCATCTAAAACTTTAAACAGCTATTTTTTTTTCTACGTCCATTGAAGTGGAAGTATGGGAAATGGTAGCTATATACAGTCGATAACAAAACTCATCACAACAATTACAAAACAAGCAAAACTTAATTCAATCCGCCATCAGTTTGCACCACGCACCACTGACGAATCAGCGCAATTTTCTCCAAATTACAGCATTAAATATAATTTTGAACGCGATTGTACTAACGTTTGGCAAAACACCAGTCTATATTAGATTTTAGTCATTGTTTATAAGGATTGCTTCAATAAATATCAGTTACGAGCTCAGGAACTTGGAGGGGCAATTTTAATAATAAACGGTGGGCGAATTGGGGCAAGGCAGAAATATTGAATAGTCATTAGATGGACGTGAAAATGGAATTAGGAAGGAACGCGAAATGAAAGGAATACGAGCCCGTGAGAGAATTATTGATTTGCTGGAAATAATATATTTGTCTTGAATGACTCAATTTTGAGCAAATTGAATCTATAGCTGCCAGGAGATAGATAGGCGTTACAGATATTTATGAGAAAATAGAAATGGATGGTGTGAAAAACGATTTGGCTACAAAAGGGGTGGCTATTGAAATGTTCTCTACAACTTGTAACAGAATAAACACAATATCTCTTAAAGGGTCATTGTACTCATTATTAGGAACAAGTTTTACTGTGGGGCCAACCGCGTGGGGTTAAGAGATATTGCGTTTATTCTGTAACACTTTGTTGAGAATTTTGAAAGCCAAAAATAAATTTGAAACTGATTTTCCAATACTAGGATAAGGGCAAAAATGCTGATAAAAAAATTGGAGCCCAATGAACACTGACAGCACGTGGTTTTTAAATTAAATCTACAAAAACAAATTAATGATTTGTAAGAAAAAACTCGAAAGTAGAAACACTGTATTCGATTACCAGAAGGCCAATTCTACTAATTTTTAACCGACTTTCCAAAAAGCCTCCTTTTTGGGAAGTCGGTTATAAATTCGGTTGTATGATTTTTTTTTATGTTTGTTACCTCATAACTCCGACAATTATGAACCGATTTGAAAAATTCTTATTTTATCTGAAAGGATATACTTGCAGATTGGTCCCATTTAAATTTTATGAAAATCGGTTACGAACTTTGGATTTTAAATCGAAATAGCTGGAATTCGTCTACTCGGATGATAGTTTTGTGTCATCCAAGTAATTTTTTCCAAGAAATTGCGTATTTTGCTTTCTGTGATTTCGCAGTGGTGTTGTTAGGTGTGGGGTACAACAACGATACGGCGTTAAACAACTTTCGTATTCGCATGTCTAAAAAGCCTTATTTTTCAACCGACTTCCCAAAAAGGAGGAGGTTATCAATTCGGTTGTACGTTTTTTTTTTTTTTATGTTTGTTACCTCATAATTCCGACAATTATGAACCGATTTGAAAAATTTTTGTTTTGTCTGAAAGGATATACTTGCAGATTGGTCCCATTTAAATCATATCAAACTCGGTTACGAACTTTGGATTTTAAATCGAAATAGCTGGAATTTGACTATTTAGATGATTCTTTGATAATCGAAATTGCGTATTTCGCTTTTCTGCGATTTTGCAGTGGTGTTGTTAGTTGTGGGGCACCACTAAAAAGTGAAAAATAAAAAACTTTTTACAAATAATACAACCGACTGCCAAAAAAAAAAAAACACTACAAAGTAAAAGTCGGTGTCAAAATACGAAGAAACTAACAAAAACACTGACTTCCGAAATTAAAGTTATTTTTTACTTTGTAGTTTTTTTTTTTTGGAAGTCGGTTGTATTTTTTTGTAAAAAGTTTTTTTTTCATACATTTTTGACAGATTGAGATGAGAATGTGAAAATTAGTAGAATTTACACATATCTGACCTTATAATAAAGACTAACTGACCCGCGCAACTTCGTTTGCGTCACATTTTCCATTAACGCTCCACTCCTATTTGTCTAAGCGTAATGATATTTATAGCCTATAGCCTTCTTCGAAAACACTTCAGCTTTATAGTATTAGTATATATAGGAAATCATCAAAAGACTTCTTCCGCTCTAGGCAGAGCAGAAGGGAGTGTCAGACTCTTACTAAATACAACTCATCCGTGTTTCTCCTAATGCCCTTTGCATTCCAGGGCCGCGGTGACTCTTTCGAAAAAATCCCGCAACCCTGGCAGGCAATAGCTTTAATTTCTGCTCTGATCTCCCAAACTCATAAAATACACACTCAGCAGCAAACATCCTGTAATTTCAAAGAATCTTCAACTGAAACTGTTGGCTCAGATGAAACCGATTAACAGATATCTTGCATTGTACCCCCATAATCGATACGACCTCCTCGCGAACAAAAGCACACAAAACATCGCACACAATCAGCGTTCCATTCATTTATTGGATATTCAAAGACAATTTGGTAACGTACGATTTATACAGGAAGATAGGGTTGTTATAGAACCTTATCTCTGCTTCCCCATGCGGAACTTCCGCAAAATATATATAAAGGAGGAGGCTTCAAAAAGTAGAAGCACTATAATAATGTATGGAAGATGACTCGAAAACAGTTTTGACCAATATTTGCCATATCACAACCGCTCCTAGTTTGCTTAGTGCCAAACCAGAAAAAATTCGTCATCTAGTTTCTTTTAACAAAAATATTAACGTTGAAAAGTGGTATATCAATAATCTTCAAAATAAATATAAATTATTGAAACTCGACTCGAAAGTGACAAAGGTGACTATGGTCTTCTATTCGAAGTCTATATTTTCTGGTTGCCTGAGAGTCTTTAAACAAAGAGAGCACATAAACATGCTCCATCATTGCTATCACGTGCGGTTTTCGTGTTTAACCACACGTGACGGTTTGGAATGTAGCTTGTATCTTCTAAATCTGAATAACGTTCGATAGATCTCTTTTGTCATTATAATGTCATCCCACCAGGCCCCTTCTACTATCGGACATCCAGGCGCACTGCAACTTACCATCCCTACCTTTTTGCTATTCCACCAAGTCGCACTAAGCGTTTCCAAGCGTCTTTCATAATGCGCACAGCAAAGGAGTGGAACTCTCTGCCCGCGTCTGTGTTTCCAAACGCTCACAACCCTAATCTTTTCAAAGTTAGAGTGAACAGGCTACTTCTGGGTAAACTCGCTACATCGTAGAGATTGTCTCAGTCATCTCTGATCTAGATTTAAGTCAAGAGCAAACCCATCTTAAAAAAAAAAAGTTTTTCCACCTCCACCTCTGCTAAGATGGCCTACGTCACATCTCTACAGGAAACGATTAAATCGATTAAAGCGAGTGCCGCGCAACGATGTCTGTAATCGACAATCGTGAATAGCGATTCTTGGTAATATGCCGCTTTGATTTCAACTGTAATTCATACCTTTGCTGGCTTTGCGCTCTTTATTCTTTTATTTTTGATCATAGTCAGCAGTTTGTGGTTGAAAGAATGATATTATATATTTTTTTAATTGGGACAAGCCTGCCACACATTCCCAACCACTGCAAATCCTGAAAACTAGAATCAACAGTGGTGACCACCAGAAAAACGCCGAGCCAATGAAGTCCGACGAGTCCCGGAAGATCGATTCAACTATCTTGGATCCCGCAATGAAATTAATCAGCAAAGTACAATGGAGGAGTAGGAAATGGTATTGTATACATACATAAACTAATAATATTTATGTTGCCCAAAAAAGCTAATTACTGCGATCATACACCCCGCGTGCGTATACGTAGATATATTGTTACCTATGATTATCCATAATGGTTACGCTGCTTTTTTGAGCTGTAATGTTTGTGTATGACACGTCTATCAAATATCAAATAACATATTTGTTATTGAGTTCATATCAAAATTCCCTTCAATTTTTATATGAACCATCAGAAATTTCAACAGATATGACAAACATTTGTGAGTTTTTTTCGTGATTTTAATGAGTATGTTTTATTATTTTGATAAACTGTAACATAAAAGTATTGAAACTCACTTTTTATTTCATCCAGCTCATTTTAATGTGCGCTATCAATTCAGTCATTTAAAATGGCTTAATTCTTATTTTGAAAACACTTTTAAAAATAAAAAAACCGGCCAAGTGCGAATCAGACTTGCACACGAAGGGATCCGTAACATAAACCTTAGCTTTTATTATTTGTTGTTATAGCGGCAATAGAAATACACAATATGTGAAAATTTCAACATTCTACGCATTTAGGTTCTTGAGACACAACCCGCTGGCAGACAGTCGGTCGGACGTACAGCGGAGGCTTAGTAATAGGGTTCCGTTGAGTACCTTTTTGGTACGAAACCCTAAAAAATGTATGTTTCTTGACGCACAAAAAACAGATCGAGTGTTTCATTCATCATCATGCGACCGATATCGTCCAACTGATTTAAGAAAGAATTTGACCAATTTTCCTATATTACACCGGCCACCTGGCTACTAAAGCCATATATCATTATGATGGGCTGTATAACGTCGAATGTTTTCTGTAAATCTGGCCATTATCGGATTTACAACTCTGTTCGATTTAATGTCTTTTTTATTTTACGGTTGCACCGTAAACCGGTTTGTTAATGCAAAAAACCTCATTGGTTTACTAAACTGGGGTGTGGATAAACACATCTGGTTACGTCAAAATAAAGTTAATGTTTGTTTTTTTTTTGTTTTAAAACATTTTTTGCTTAATAGGGTATCTTTCTGATCTATATGTAGTGAGTCATTTAGACTCTATAATTGTAAAATGTCTATTTTTCAAGGTCAAAGTCAAAACATTCGTTTCAATTAGGGTGCCTGTCCATTTCAACAGAGTGAGGCAGCGGAGCGGAGAAATTTTTTACCAATCATGGCATTCAGAATGTCAGTGAGTCACGTGGTACGCACAATTTATGCAATTCATTGGTTAAAATTTCTGTTTCTCCGCTCCGCTGCCTCGCTCCGCTGTAACGGACAGGCACCCATAAGCGGCACTTGTAAACGTCATCATTTAAATTTAAAATCTACATTATTAATATTATAAAGAGGAAAGATTTGTTTGTTTGAATTAAATAGGCTCCGAAACTACTGGACCGATTTGAAAAATTCTTTCAGTGTTAGATAGCCCGTTTATCGAGGAAGATTATAGGTTATATATCATCACGCTAAGACAAATAGGAGCGGAGAAATAATGGAAAACGTGACGCAGATGAAGTAGCGCGGGTCAGCTAGTAAAATATAAAAATAATAAAAAGTGACTGTTTTCCATTCAGAATGGTACATTCTTGTGGAGAAGAACATACAAGAACCTCTACCAACTTTATTCCTTTTGTCATGTAATGAAAAAAATAAGACAACAGAGGTCGTTGTAATTTGCATGACATCAGCAACCCTCCCACTCGTGAGCTTTGATACGCTTTGACTTAATACTTTTGTTTAGACATTTAAAAAGAAAAAAATACGTTTCCTGTAGTTTTTTTTTTAAATTTATCCAGTGATCATCCCTATTACTTTCAATTTCTTGACTGTTAACGAACGTAGGTACAGACGCCAGCACATCAGGCTACCCAAAACTGTAAAATTTTCCCAATCAACCTTGAACGTAATCTCTCTAAGGATAAAGTTGAAAATGTATTAAAGAAATTTGACAGATTGTTTTAGCTTGATGTGTCTGTAGGTACAACATTCCATTAGGTATTGTTAGGTCAATAACTCAGCATTGAACTGGAAAGGTTACGTTGATGGATTGAGTTTATGACCTTTTTACATAATAGCGATTTTTATTGTTATAGTTCAATGGCTTTAGCTCTTTTGTAAACATGAAGTCTATAATAAGTAGTAATAAATCCCTATTATATATTTATAGATCTACTAATAGTCATTTTTCACCAAAAATCAGACTACCTCTGGGTAAGCTCGATGTATCGTAGACTTTGTCTCTGTCATCTCTGATTTAGACTAGAGTCAAAAGCAAACATTTCTCAAACTAAAAAAAAAAGAATATTACAAAAAAATACAACCGACTTCCAAACATAACACTACAAAATATGAAATAACTTTTCCGGAAGTCGGTGTTTTTAGTTTTGATCCTTTGTTTTTAACACCGACTTCCGAAATTAAGGTTATTTTAAACTTTTCGGAAGTTAGTTATATTTTCTTGTAAAAAAGATTAACGGGACCAAATGGCAAGTATTCTGCATCGAACTAAAAGAATCAAATCAGAAATTTTGGATTAATCGCTACATATTATGTTAAAAAATTATATATACCCACCGAATTAAGAAGCTCCTCCTTTTTTGGAAGTCAGGTAATAAATGTTTATATTTAGATAATCCTACATCTGAGATACAGTGGTTGACTAGTTAGAGAATGCCTTTTTGCATTAAGTCTGCCCATGTACCACTATTGTACATAAAGTCTAAGTAATTTGTTAAAAAAGTTTTGGGGGCCTTGTGACCCGCGTCCGTAGGAGAATACCCTTCAGTGAATCCCTACACGTGGTCCCTGGATGGTGCTAAACAGGTGACACTAACCGCCTCCGTGGTCTAGTGGTTATACCATCTGATTCAGACCCAGAGGTCCCGGGTTCGATTCCCAGCGGGGGCAAATTTTTTTTGCTCGGTTTGGTTGTTGGTAGGACTTCTTCTAAGTCCGCCTGGCAAGCTACCACCATCATGTCAAAGTCTGTCGCCATAACAACAATGTTAACAGCATTGTTGTGTTCCGGCAGTTAGAGGTATGATAGTCAGCTCCTCTGTGTAAGAGGATTCCGGGTGAAACTCGCTTCCATCTTCGGCCTAATCATCACTTTCCATCAGGTGAGATTTGGGCCCAGAGCTTCCCCGTTTTGTATAAAAAAACAAAAAAAAAAAGTAAATAATAACGGTAGGAGTGAAATGTTTTAGTTTTACTGTTAGAGATTTTTATTTTAAACCCTATCTTCATCGCCACAGTAATTGTATCTTCTGAATATCCCCTCAGTTCATAATTCTTGTTTCTTTTACAATGGAGATCTCAAATCAAATTAAATCATATTTATTTTGCAAATAGCAATAGAACAAAAAATAATGACGTGTAAAAAAGTTACATGTAAACTCTTTTACACGTCAAAATTTTTTGTTCATTGTATTCTAGATGAGGCCGATGTTGCCTAGCTGACTTACCTGTGAAGAAACATCGAAACAAACTCTGAGGTCATTGTCTCTTTTTTTAAGAATAGAATATGGATATGATCTATGTCCTGCTATCTTTTCTGTAATTTGGTATACATAATAATGAGTATATATTACTTCTAATCGTGTGGGCTAATGACCCCACACACCCAGTTTCAGAGTTACTTAACCGCCTCAAACGCCTATGACATGGATTATTTGACGACGACCATTTGGTTGCCGGGACCACCGGCTTATACGTGCCTTCCAGTTCCAAAGCACGGAATCATCTTTTTATCAGAAAATCAGGTGATTCAAGCCTGCAATGTCCTAGCCAAACTGGAAACAACTTTACTCAGTGTACTAGAGAGAGATTATTCTGTTCTCATCTAGACTTCACTTCATCTAAAACCCACCTCTCTCTTTGTTCCGGAAAACATAATCAAGAAGGTTTCAAGAATCCTTAACAGTATTAAATTTGAAAACTATTATAATTAGAGAACACGTCACTTCTTCTTCCGAAATCCTACCGTTAGAAGCATTATTTCCTGACTTAATTAATGAGCGTACACCTCCCTGTAACTGATACTTACGTACAAGTTAGTTATAACGCCAATTACTGACATGATACTGATAGTGCCTGACGGCAATCTTCGGGGCCAATCAGCTGGGTATGATCCAGCAAATTTAGGAGTACATGTTGAAGGAATTAGGGTTGACAGCTTTTGGTAAGATGGGTGTAGTTTTGAAGAGTTAGGAGAGATTTTGAGGTTTATAGTAACGTGTGGACTGTGGAGTCAAGTATCGAGAGTGAAGCTAAAGTGATAACAATTTTGCAGAAAAGGCGAATCGAATATTTTTCTGTTATTAAGAAGATTTTTCAACAGCAGTCTGATCTATGTTGACGGCAATAGGTCCGCCTCATACTATTAGACCAATACTGAAATAGCGAAAAATTAACAATTCAACTCACTCTGCTGATTTACGCAAATAAAAATAAATGGGGCATATGTTTTTTTTTTTGTTGCGATTACAGGGATCGACCCTTAAGAAAATCTATTAATAATTAATGATTATTACAATAGCCACCTTTCTGGATGTGTGTTACATTCTGTGCCAAAACTTGTGGAAATATCAGTTTAGTGTAATGTTTATATGCAGACTAGAGTTTATGAAACAGGCACCTTCTCACATGACGTGTGGTGTCAAATTTATGCATTTCAGGCACTATAATATGCAACCTGAAAAGAGCCCCTTCACGGTCAGCGCTCTCAGCTACCCAGCCATTTGCCGAATTCATGTTCTACATGTCGGCGACCCCGTGAAAACCTTACTTTTTACTAGTATATTAGTCGTACTTATATTTTCTCACTATGTTTATTAATTTGCCTCAACGACGGTTAAACTAAGGTGGATCGGCACAAGGAATTATACATTCAGTGTGCGTACAGCAAGGGAGTGGAATTCCCTGTCGGAGTCTGTGTTCCCTGATAGCTACAACCTGGGAGTCTTTAAGTCAAGAGTGAATGGGTTACTTCTAGGCAAGCGTGCTCCACCTTAGACCGCATCATCGCTTCACATCAGGTGAGATAGCAGTCAAACGTATGCCTATCAATAGTAAGAAAAAAGGAAAGACCAGTAGGATCACTAGGTCTGCCGGAGTCGCGGGATTATTCGCAAGAGACACCGTGGCTCCGGAACACAAAGGGCAATGAAGGAACATGGATGGGTTTTAGTCAGTAGAAGTCTGACACTCCCTCCCGCTACACCCAGAGCGGGAGGAGTCATTGGATGATTTCCCATCCCTAAAAAAAAAAAAAATGTAGGATCACTAGGTTCGTTTTGGTGGAATAGTTTTACAAGAGCAAAACTACTCGCAGATGCTCTTTCTCTGTCTATTTTATGAACTTAATATTAGAAGATACAAGTTCAGGAGACAAAGCAGTTACGTGCTGATTTGTCGTCAAATTATATTTTGATTATATCTTCATTACGCTGCATTTAGAACATTTTCCTTTGGCCTGTTCGAATTGGTGTCGACAATTCTAAGCCTCCCAAAAGTCCGGAACCCGGTCTCGAGAAATTTCTCAGAACTTAGCATCATTTTCACAGATTTGCAAATAAACTGCCACTCATTTAGGGCCTGAGTACACCAAGATGGAATAGCTGAGGATTTGCTATCAGTCAGAACACACTAGCCGTTTAGATCCCGCGGCGGGATGCCACGGCAGCCTACCGAGCCATCCCACGAAATTTCGTGGCATCCCGCCGCGGGAACCTTTAGCATTCTCTCTAATTGTATGTCAAGCAATCTCATTCGACTAATCAAGATAAAACATTAAATTGATATTTATGTCATATTCTAACTAGGTAAGTTTGCTTGTGTTGTAAAAATTTAAATGATTTGCCATTCCATCCCGGTAAGCGCCTACGCTAACCATTATATTCCCGACGACCTTGCCCCAAATACTGCTTCATTATGTTACGCCAAAATCACGTGGAACCAGCCGTCCTCATCAAACTAACGCAAATCAACAACATCAGTAATTAATTCTCAACAAAACTGAAGCTTCAATTTCACCCGAGATTAACAATGTTAAAGACGTGACGTCAGACGTGTGACGTAACGTGTGATATGTAGCATATCAATTTCTTAATGTTTCCTGGTAATCAAATACCAACTTTGGCGTGGAGTAAACAAAGTCGATTTCGGATTAACTGGTACTGGCACTATTGAAAAAGGTTTAATAAAGTTAGTTACAGCGTAAATTGGATTTTATGTGTGGATTTTAAAGTTGTCAATCTAATAACATATTTTTGGTGCGTATTGAGTTACAAGTACCTCGGCCTAGTCTAATGTTATAGCCTAACGAGAACTGTTTACTTGGCTCACTCACACAAGATGTACAAACGTACGCGTGGACTATTTACATCCGTATCTTCTTGATTCCTCCATGACTAACAGTGACCAGTGTTAGTGCTAGACTAGCAGACAGATATAACTAGTGACAGACAGACAACGCTCAGCGAAACTACTGATCGTAGAAAGCTGGAATGTGTTTAAACCTCTGTTTTTATGCTGTATACATGTGATGGCTCGGTATTCATGGCGAAATAACAACAGCCGCACAGATCGATCTTCAAGGTGAAGCAACGCTTGGCCAAGGTTGGTCTGTGGATGGGTGACCATCTAAACAAATCGAGTTTCCTCCGTGCCTCGGAAAGCACGATGAGCTGTTCGTCCCGGCTGTCATTTGTAGATCTTTGGCAGTCGTTACAGATCGTCAGAAGCCAGTAAATCTGACTCCAGTCTTACCAAGAAGTACCGTTTTACCCAGTTAATGGGTTGTGGAGGTCTGGTAGGCAGCCGCTCTACGTAAAATACTGGTATTCAGCTGTATCCAGTTTGACTGGAAACCGACCCCAATGTAGTTGGGAAAAGGCTAGGCAGATGTGATGTGTGTGTGTAAAACGTGATTAAAATAAGAATAGGAACGTCAATGACCACTATCTGTCCAATGTCTCTTGAAAAGTACGGTTTACAAAAAAAAACTTAGTTGCATTACAATAATGTTATTTTTAACTTTATTAAAAAAGTCCTCAATCAAATTTCAATAAAAACGTTCAGAAGTAGTAAATTAGCTAAATATAATATTTAATAATAGTTTAAAGTCATTATTCATTATTTTAAACCACACCATAACACCTTTTCCACACAATATTTGTAAACAATAATTAAAAAAAAAAAAAATGCTTTGCTCACCCTACCTAGTTGGTTTGAATTGACAGCTATGACGTCACAATGTGGCGCTTAGTCGATTTTATTCTTCGCATTGTAGATCGCACGCACTGTAGATGTTTTGAGTCAATGAACTGTGTAGCTATTGTATTTCAATCCAAAATCCTCAAGATCTTTCATCTTCAAGATCTTTAAAAGTAAAATAACTCCCAATTCACAAACACTTTTCAAGGTGTTGAAAGACAAAAAGCTCTGAATCAGAATTTCGTAGAATTCGCTACCAAAAACAATAATGACGAAACAATCAAATGAGTCACTGAACTTTGAATCTTGCCTCGAGGCAAATAAAGATTAATTTCCACTTTATCACCTATTACTGTCTTCAGTTATTACTGCTCGAGCTAGTATTTTAGTAGTGCAATAGTTCTAATTGGTTTTGAGACAGTTGTGGGGCTTTCGTGAGATTGGATTGTCATGAACTAATTAAATGCAACGGTCAAGACTAGTGATCTTCGAGGTTGAGCAACGCTTGCTGAGGTCACTTCGTTGATGGGTGACCAACTCAATGGCTGAAGTCTCGGTACAATTATCGAGACTCCTCCTGTACAGGTCATAGGAAGCCCATTTTTTTTTTTCTTTTAAACCTTCTCTGTATTCTAACGAAAAATAATTATTCAACTCGGTCCAGCTGTTCTCGAGTATTAGAGAGACTAACGAACAGCAATTCATGTTTAGGGTTTATTTATTTATTTATTTAAGGGACAAGAAAACAGTTACATGTTAAGGTTTAAAAAGAAAAAAAAAACTATGAGTAAAATTATGAATTGGTAAACATAATATAACCTACACCAATGTCCACGGATTAATAATATTCCGGGTAAGGCTTCCGTAACTAAAAGGTAAAAACGGGACCTAAATAAATGACTTTTAATTTGATTGATTTCATTGTGAGATGAAATATCAGAATCAAATGTCACACAATGTTTACAATTTGACAGAGTTATTAAATTCTCGTTATTTCGTGTAAATCCCGATCCCTCGGGAACTCCGGGATAAAAAGTAGCCTATGTGTTATTCTGAATCTTCAGCTACCTACATACCAAATTTCATCGTAATCGGTTCAGTAGTATTTGCGTGATAGAGTAACAAACATACATACACATACACATACATCCATCCTCACAAACTTTCGCATTTATAATATTAGTAGGACTAGAGGCCGCCCGAGACTTCGTCCGCGTATAAATTCTCGTTATTCCCGTGTAAATCCCGATCTCTCGGGAACTCCGGGATAAAAAGTAGCCTTCCTATGTGTTATTCTGGGTCTTCAGCTACCTACATACTAAATTTCATCTTAATCGGTTCAGTAGTATTTGCGTGAAAGAGTAACAAACATCCATACATACTCACAAACTTTCGCATTTATAATATTAGTAGGACTAACTGCCACCATCCGATCGCATAAATTAAAAAAAAACTTATCCCAAAAGAACATACTCCCGGGGATAAAAGTATGTTATTCCTGCCTATAATATTAGTAGGACTAACTGCCACCCTCCGATCGCATAAATTTAAAAAAACTTATCCCAAAAGAACATTACTCCCGGGGATAAAAGTATGTTATTCCTGCCTATAATATTAGTAGGACTAACTGCCACCCTCCGATCGCATAAATTTAAAAAAACTTATCCCAAAAGAACATTACTCCCGGGGATAAAAGTATGTTATTCCTGCCTATAATATTAGTAGGACTAACTGCCACCGTCCGATCGCATAAATTTAAAAAAAACTTATCCCAAAAGAACATACTCCCGGGGATAAAAGTATGTTATTCCTGCCTATAATCGTTATTGAGTTTCAACACATCCATCCATCTATCCAAACTTTGACGTTTAGAATATTGGTATAGATTTCTCTTTGGCTTGAAACCGTCACCATATTGTAAACTATGTAGGTACAAACGGTACATTATACGTAATGCCCTAAAGCCTTTGGGGATTAAAATAATATCCATATAGATAACTGTCTTGTGTCTCAAAGCGATCTGGAAAGGCAGAGATGTATCACCGATCAATCGCATTGCCTCTGGTGTTACATACATTAGACTAATTTAAAGGCAGTGGGTAGGTACAATAGCTGTACGGTGTTAAGTTCAACAAAGAAGGTTAAAACCTCTTCCAGTAAGCTAGTAAGTAGTAATTATTATTAACTAAGTATTTTGTCCATTTCGACCATAACGTACCTAAAGATCTTATCAGTAGGTACGCGATGTAGGTAGGGCGATTTTGATCTTTGGGTGTTAGACTGATAAGATCTTTAGGTACCCTGAAGGCAAAATTAGGATTTGTAGGCAAAATTGTGATTGAAATATTATATTCAATTCAGAAAAAAATATGTGTCGTTCTGCAACGAGATAAGGCTTATTACAGCTGTGTCTAAAATATTAAATAAATTGTTATAAATTAGGTTTTTTTCATATAACTGTATGAATACTGCATTCGTTCCGTGGTAAATCTTCAACACCCTTCATTTATTAGCAGAAAATGTCGTGTGTATCAAATTACCTCTGAACCTGAAGTAAAAATATATCTTCGGTTTGGAAATTAGTAAATCGTTTATTACGTGCTGCGGTATAACCATAAAACGATAAAAGTAAAATCGGTAACATTTGCTCGATAAAAGTGTTACAGTTAGGTTTCATCTGGCCGTAAAGACTGCCAAAGATCCACAAATGACAGCCGAGACCAACGGCTCAACGTGCTTTCCGAGGCACGGGGGAAACTCGATATGTTAAGATGGGGTCACCCATCCACAGACCAACCTTGGCAAGCGTTGCTTAACCTTGAATATCAACCCGTGCAACTGTTGTTATTTAGCCACGAGCTCTTCAAACGACGCACTATAAGCACACTAATTCTGCCTTAAAAATTGGAAAATACAGCCGTAATATTGAGTTAATATCACAATCAATAATACTTAACACAAACTGAACATTAATCCCTTGGGCATACACAAATTACAGTACCTGATCAACAATCACAATTTATTCTCTTGATTACATTCTTTACATTACGATCAACACCTGTTCTCCATCCATACGAAAACCTTATTCATTTTCATAACAAAGGAACAACGAGATTTTCATTTTATTCTAAGCAAAAGACCAAACCATTTTCTGAACATGAATTATTGAAGGGGCTTTTCTGAAAATTGTCCTAAATTGAGTATGATAAAAAAAATCTAGCAAAATTGTGATTTGAGCTCGCTCTAGTTATCCCAATTCGTTTCGCGTGAAAAATATTGAAATACAAGAGCATTGGTGGGACAAAAATATATATATTATTCATTCTCCAATGAACGAGCGGAAGCGATTTGATTATATTCTGTAAAAATGGAAAAGCGCCAATAGTGGATAATGAATGAGTTGTTTTGAACGAATTTTTGTTAGTTTTTACTTAATAAATTGTTCGGTTTATGTACTGTGTGGGTTTCCGTAAATAAATAAATGTTTTTTAGCGTTAATTTTCCATTCAGTTAATTTTTTTGTGAATTTATTTGTTTGGATTTTGTTTTTATTTCATTGCGATTGCATTTTAATTGGAGCTGTAGGTACTAAAAACTTTGTGAAGATCGATTGTATTTCAATGCCAATTTCAAGATGACTTAAAACATATTAACTGTGTGTCTTATTTTATTTAAACAATTGCACAAATTAAGACAGTCTCTATAATTTTATAAATAATACTTAAAAATCTGAAATCCACTGTTTTATATTATACTTTTTTTACTCCAAATCTCCAATCTCCAACTCTTTTTGCCAATTTTTCAATAGTAAGTTAATTTTTAACTACGGTATTAAAATGGCGTTTTGGAAATATATTCTTCTCATAAAATTTGTCTGACTTTTGAAAAATAGGTATAGTTATACACTTAAAAATAGTAAAATGTATCTGGCACTTCAAGCTCACCAATCACTTATCACTCACACCATTCACTCGTTCACTGAGCTACTGAATTAAAGATACCACATGTACCGTCTCGGCTGATATGATTCACTGCAAGTTGACTCATTGTGATGTATCGCACTACTAGTGATGGCCGCCTCGCGCTTAATAAATTATTGGCGCTGAGAGATTGATACTGAGATGTTTCGTTTTGTGTTAGTGTCACTTATGTAATGTAGGGTATTGAACTGAGTTGATCGGGATAAAATTTTGTTGTTGTGTCACGAAAACATTGGTTGGTTTTCTTTGATCTTACATTATGTGATCATTTTAGCGTTTCTTGTTCGTGTCCTTGTTTGGAATCCTTAGTCGGTTCTTTTATTGGATAAAAAAAAAAATTGGGATTTAAATTAGTAACCCAGCATTGTGTTCGCCTGTTGGTGGTAGGCTCACAGCCTCTTTCCTGATACATATACACACGTATCTAAGCAGTACAAGTTGACTCATTGTGTTGTATCGCACAACTAGTGATGGCCGCCTCGCGCGTAATAAATTATTGGCGCTGAGAGATTGATACTGAAGTGTTCCGTCTTCTGTTAGTGTCACCTGTGTAATGTGGAGTATTGAACTGAGCTGATCGGGAAGATATTTTGTATGTGGTTCTGTGATGTATGTGTCACGAAAATATTGGTTGGTTTTCTCTGATCTTACATTACGTTGACTATTTTAGCGTTTCCTGTTCGTGTCTTTGTTTGGAATCCTTAGTCGGGAGTTTTTTTAGTTTTTATTTTTTTATTTGGAACTAGCTGACCGCGCAACTTCGTCTGCGTCACGTTTTTAATTATTGCTGCGCTCCTATTTGTCTTAACGTGATGATATATAGCCTATAACCTTCCTCGATAAATGGGCTATCTAACACTGAAAGAATTTTTCAAATCAGACCAGTAGTTTAGCGCGTTCAACCAAACAAACAAACAAAAAAACTGTTCAGCGTTTAAATATTAGCATAGAAATAGTAATTAGGAAAAGATTAATCAATATGTTACAATTAGCTTTTGCCCACGACTTCGTACGAGCATATTTTCCTTCTCGTTTCTGTAGAAAATTCGGGATATCCTCTCTTAGTGCTCCAAAGTACACTCCCCAAAGAATCTACTGTTTGCTTGAACGCGCTAATCTCAGGAACTACTGGTCCGATTTTCTTTCAGTTTTAGATAGCCCATTTATTGAGGAAGGCTATATATTACCATACTAAGACAAATAGGAGCGGAGCATTAATGGAAAATGTGACGTAGACGAAGTTGCGCGGGCCAGCTAATAGATAAATATTGTTGAAAAATTGATGTCCAAGATCGCTTATTGTAGGTAGGTTTGTATTTTGGGATGTAACACTGATGTTATATGCAGGAGGTGAAATTGATCCAAAACCAACTATCCTGTATTCTCCCTTGGGCAGTTAAACTTTTCTTCTGGTACTTTTCTTCACAGCTTAGCAATCGTTCTTGTAACAGTTAATAACGGGATTGCTACCATGTACCTTTTTATATCGGTGAAATGGTACCTACATGGTAACAATCCCGTGATTAACTATTCTAATGTTAGTGACCATGAAAATTTAAAACAATATATTACTTCTTGTTTTAAAAAAAATAATTTCCTTTTATTTCGATAACTGAGTACTACGATAGATTTATTTTTGTACTTAGCTAGAAATTTTTAGAAGGTAGCCTACTAACAATATTGTTTAATAAAAGCAAGACCTGCTTCAATTCTTCGGAATACAAATCCACAAAAAATAATCAGAATAATCCGGCTTACCTTTCCCTACCCCTTAATCCCTCCCTAAACATTCAAAATTCTTAATAACACTGGCACCTTGCTAAAAAGCAACAACCGTACAAAACACGAAACTTAATTAAAAGTATTAAAGTACCTTTAAATTCGTAACCCGCTGCAAAGTCTGGTTAACTGCTTGGTAACGATTCTCGAAGTTTTAAAACTCAATTCACATCGTCGAAGCGGATCACTTTAGCTGTTGAAAAGGAGGCATCTTCTGAATTAAAGATGTAGCTAGCGATGGATTGAAAATCATTTCGTTGTGTTGCGTTTCAAATCGTCTGATGTTGTATGTACTTCTTACGTATTTTATAATGTCGTGGTTTTTCCCGAATGACTGAAAGCAGTTTAATAGTAAAAAGAGTGGAATTATTCCATCATTTGCCTAGCCTTGATAGGTACGCGTTTGACCACTATTTCACCTGATGGTAAGCGATGATGCGGTCTAAGATGGAGCAAGCTTGTCTAGAAGTAACCTTTCATTCTTGACTTAAGAGCGTGTATTCCGTCCACTAGCGCCGCTAATCGTTTTTTATTATTTGTGGTAAATTTAAGACACGTAGATAAAAAACCGCTCTGTAGTGCACTGAAGAAATGTATTTATTATGTTTTGAGAGTTATGTTTTGTACTTTAGAACATAAATAGTTGCCAAAGTCGATATTTTTGCTAAAAGTGGCCACTTTTAGCAATAATTGCCGTTTTGGCTATTTAGCCATGAGATAAGTATTAAAAATAGCTGTCAAAAAATAATAGATACATTTCTTCAGTGCAATACAGAGCGGTTTTTTATCTACGTGTCTTAAATTTACCACAATTAATAAAAAACGATTGGCGGCGCTAGTGGACGGAATACACGCTCTTAAAGACTCCCAGGTTGTAGATCAGGAAACACAGATTCCGGCAGGGAATTCCACTCCTTTGCTGTACACACTATGAATGTGTTGTTTGGGTGGGATGCCTACCATATACCAGTGACGCATCGCCGTTCGTCTTGTGATCCGATGAAGAAACGGGCTTGGTTTAATTAAATTATGCTATTCCGTCGCACATTCCCCAAAACCATATTGGGGTCGGCTTTCAGCCCAACCAAATTCAGCTGATTACCAGTATTTTACGTGGAGCGGCTGCCCCTTCTTCTTCTTTAAGAGGTGATGGTTAACTCCTTAGATTTTTTGGACTCAGTAGGTGGCTACGTTAATTGCAGCGTCTGTGGCATTCATTAGATCCCACCAAAGACCTCGACTGGAATTGTTTAGTAACGAAAATTTATCCACTGATATAAATATGTTTTATCGCTGAATTTCAACAATATTTTCACCACGGAGGAAGATAACTTTGCTGTGATATTATCTGTAGCCTGTTGATGTACTCGCCATAATGTATAGCCCGATTTTGTCCACTGCTGGCACAGTTTTTTTTTATGCTTACGGTCTTGTGCTACCTTCATCGAGCCTTCACCCGCTATGGGAACAATTTCGTCTGCCCATCTCGCTGCAAGACGGTCAAGATTCCTTCTACCAGTCCATGGACGCTACTCAGTCACTGCCTGCTCCGCTAGTCATCAGCAGTAAATCATCCACGTTATCCTGGAATAGGCCGTGGCTACCCAACGTGAACAAATCCCCGGATCGGTGAGGTCACTCCCAGGAAGTTTGTGCTTTTGGACGCAGCTAGGCTGGCTAACTTAGACAAGACACTTACGCACAACGGACCGAATGGGAGTCTCATTGCCAAAACTGTAGTCCCAACTCTACTTGCTGCTGGTTATGCCGAAACTTTCATCTTACCTTGTCAAGTGTTAATTAGGCGTTATAGATAAACAAACATCCAAACATGTAGACTTTTACATAATAATACTTTAGGACTAAAGTCACTTAAGGCGGGGTAGCAGTACTTTTTAGATTTTTGAACGTCTGAAAATCTAATTAATTATGAGTTTTTTAATAAATAAAAATCATTACATAAAAATTGAACATACCCTCAAGTAAATCGTAAAGATAGAAACGCGATTTAAAATGATTGACTCGATACTTTTTTTATCAAAAATGACACTAAATTACAATTTTAAACGTGTACTGCTAAGAGATTTTATCACGAATATGTATAAAAGTTATATCAATAGATAGAGCTTTTTATTTTGAAGTAAATGTTGAAACCATATTGTATTATTTCTTTATCAGTTTTCGCCAAGAAGAAAAAAAAATCAAAATTTAGGCATTATTTCGCTCGCCGGACAGTCGCTGTTGTTCGTCAAAACACACAGTACTGCAACCTCGCCTTAAGTTCACTTTGAAACTTCTATTTGACGATCATCGGTAAACAAAATCACCGATACATGAAAACAGCGGAATGCCACACAAAGTACAGATTCACGAAGAATGCCCGCTGCGCCGACCCTGGCAAGCAATGCCTTTGAGCAGCTACTGAAGGATTTCACTTTAAAAGTTACCTCCCATCTTGTATTATTCTCTGGCTGTAATGGAAATTTTGGAGTCAGCATATTGGCTGACTTTGATGTACAGTTGCTTCATTGGAACCGTTTGTAAGCTGGAGTTGTCTACGATATGTACGGCTAATATGATGATGGAATGAAGCAGGATATTTGATGCTTATTAATTTAGAAACCTTTTTTTATAGGATGGCAAATCATTAAATGACTCATTCCGCCCTGGGTGAAGCAGAAGGGAGTGTCTTACTTACTGACTAAAACCATCCCCAACTCTTTCGAACAAATTCCGCAACCCTGGGTCACCGCGACCCTGGAACGCAAAGGGCATTAAGAGGAACACGGATGGGTTTTAGTCAGTAGGAGTCTGACACTCCCTCCTGCTTTACCCAGAGCGGGAGGAGTCATTTGATGATTTCTCATCCTAAAAAAAAAAGAAAATGGTTGCGGTGACTCTTTCGAACAAATTCCGCAACCCTGGCTGACACTGGCCCTAGCGGGCCCCGTCTTCTATGCTGACAGCTCTTTGAGGCGCCTGGCCTGGTTCTAATCGGACCCGCAGACCCGCGCCTACGGTGGCAGGGAATCGACGTGTGACCCCCGACGCCCGGGGCGTCTTCTTCTGTTGCGGCGGCAGGGACGTGAGGTTTCCCTCTCTCTAATTAAGAAACCTAAGGGTGCGATGAAGAATTTAGCGGATGTATCGTTATGAACTAAAAGTACAGGCACTCGTCTTTTTGTAAATTTTCGTTTGATTTGTAGCGGCATCAATAGAAACGGCCACAAGAAAAACCAACGAAACAAACTACATCACAACAAAAAGTATCGCAACGCCATCTATCCAACTAGCGCTAAACTAAATATCCTACATCGCGCAAGCAGAGTTTACCATGCGATTTGAATATATACATCGCCCGAATATAAATTATCGGGCAGTTGCCCGCCAGGCACAACAACCGCCTGGGTGGAGGATCCTTCCTTTTCAATGGAGGCTTGCGGGACTTTACTCTCTGTACCGCATAATTCCAAAGATTTATCCCATTCGAAGGCCCATGTCCTAGTAGTATAAAGTTGAGTTTGAAGTTATTAGGTATTTTTATTTAAATCTTTGTCTTTAAGAACCATTAACATGTAGATACGAGTAGTGTGCCTACTAACATAAGCTCAAGGTGAAATTGGATGGTGATAAACTAACCACATAACACAATTGTTATTAACACTAAGAAGAAAAATCTCCAAAACATCAAAGAACCTTGCAACAACAAGAAAACTATGCTATTGTTTAATAAAACTGATAGTCAAGTTCCAAACCCTTGTTGTAACGTTTTGATTGTTCTTAGATAACAAAGAAAGACAACTCTAAGCAAAGTGTTAAACAGTTGAAAGTCCATTAACATTTATCAATAGTTCTCCTACAGACTATGTAGTCGTAGAAACCGTTTCCAACTATTTTGTAATCAAGGGCTGACCAAACCATATACGATCATGGGCCAATACAAGTCACTTTATAGATTAGACAACAAAAACGCACTATAAACGCGTTACCCTCACTGTTACCGTTGTGTTTATATTATTTTCATCGAAATAAAATTGTTCAATTTAAATTAAAACGTCAAAATGTAAACGTCAAACGTCAATTCGAGACAGGTGCCAAGTTAACACGTACGTGTTGTATGTAAGTGATGTTTTTGGACAAAAATCAAAATGTGATTATGTTATATTTAGCTTTATTAATTCTTTATTAATTTGCTCGTGTCTTATCATTTTATATCTGTTACTAGCTGTCCCCCGCGGCTTCGCTCCCGTCAACTACCTATATTTTTTTTGCTTTTAAACCATCCCTGTATTCTGGCGAACTAAACGAACTAAGAATTATGCAACTCGGTCCAGCCGTTCTCGAGTTTTAGCGAGAGTAACGAACAGCAATTCATGTTTATATATAAGACTAGCTGTCCCCCGCGGCTTCGCTCCCGGCAACTGGCTACCCATATTTTTTTGCTTTTAAACCTTCCCTGTATTTTGGCAAACTAAACAAAACAGAATTACCGAAATCAGCCCAGCCGTTCTCGAGTTTTAGCGAGACTAACGAACAGCAATTCATTTTTATATAAAAGATATAGATATAGATTATAACATCCACGTACCGTTAGTGGTCCAATTCATGGTCTGGAGCGAGACGGAATGGGACGCCGTCACTTCCTTCTGCGAAGCAGTCATGCTAGCGAAGGAGGTGGCGGAGTGGGAGAGGGAGAGAACCTCTCGTCCCGGCCGCCGTGGTAGACGCCGCGGGCGTCGTAGGCCACCTGGTGGCCTCCGGCCACCGTAGGCGCGGGCCTGTGGACGGTGACCTATGGGTAGCTCTCCGTCTGTCCGTCTTATGACCACAGCCCGTTTCGCGTTCGTGTTCCACGCGCGCCTCAAAGAGAGTCAGCACAAAGCGGGGCCCGAAAGGGCCTACGCCTGCCGCAGTTGCGGGACTATTCGAAAGAGATACCCGGCTCCGGAACACAAAGGGCAATGAAGGAACATGGATGCGTTTCAGTCAGTAAAAGTCTGACACTCCCTCCCGCTCCACCCAAAGCGGGAGAAGTCATTCGATGATTTACCATCCCTAAAAAAAGGTACTTTTTTGGCAGAACAACGTTTGCCCTTTCAGCTAGTTAATAAAAGAAATATTAATTGATTATAGCATTTATTTGAGTTCAAAATTATATCAGCTGCGCATGTGGCCTGCGAGCCGTGCTTTGGACAGCCCTGTTGTAAACAAAAGTAATATAAGGTCAGAACTGCGGTTCGTTCTAAGATAGTGCTGAAGTTCGGTATTAGTTATAGCTGTATGTTAACTTTGTTATTGTTACATACTTGTACTTGTGTTTATAATGAATGCTTGTAATAAGAAATATTCTAAGAAGACCACTTCATCATTTTAGATGAGGTTCTAACAATTTATGATTATTTTCAGAAGTTGGCAATGTCGTAATTTCTTTGTAACTATATTTACTTCGACACTATAGGCTAGAAGACACAAATATTGCATGTTCAACCTATAGCGTTCTCACTACTGAACGTTATATCTTTATTTCTTGCACTGCTGGGACCAGTGCCAACCTCTGTGGGATAGAGTCTGCACCACATTTTTTATTAATACTTCGCTCGTAAAGGTCGTCGCGTGAAATTATAAAGCCTTCTACTATAAATAGGTTCTCCAATACTAAAATATGTTTTCAATAAAAATTGCCAGTTTTCGAGATGAACTCGTTTATCCAAACAAACAAACAAACAAACGAACAATTTCTTCAGATTTATTATATTAGTACAGACTAGTATAGATTTATCCTTTAAGCCAAACCCTTTCAAGGATGGGATATCATCAAATTAGCGGGTGGTACATCTCTTCAATGACAGACTCGTACTGACAAAAGCCTAAAGCTTCCCTGGAACGCCCTGTGCGATCCAGGGGAGCTACTCTCTAAGCCCGAACTCTGTAGTTTCAGGCTTATCCGTATCACTTAACCAATAAGAATTACTGACAACACGATTTGACAGATACTGTGTTTTAATTTGACAGTACAAATCGTGTTGGCATTCATTCTCAGTTCGTTTTCGGGACTAATCGTAAGTCCGTAGGTGATACAGAGTAGAATACGCCCGCAACTAAATCCGAAATTACGGACTTCGGGCTTAGAGAGTAGCCCTCCAAGACCGCAGTAAATCGTTCAAACTAACCAGTAACCTACACCTACAAATCATCTACAAATACACTTTAAATCGTTTTACGGCTGTCATTCTATTTTCTACAAAATTTGAATACCTAAAATATATATATACATAGATACACTAATAAAATACTTTTTTTTAAATTAGTAATAGATACGTTGTTTAAAAAAATAATGAAGCAAAAAAAAATACCGCACATTAATATCATAACAGCTGAAAAATAACTTTTAGGAACAACCTGTATCAATTTAAAAACTTTCCAGCACGTTTTGCGCTAAGGATGGACGTTCGATTTGGTGACTGATGACGCTCGGTAGTATTTAAGTATCGTATTTTCGCATATACCCGATGTAATTTTTTTTTGTTTTAGCTATTGTCATTTTTTACCTAACTACCTACTTGAATTGTTAGAATTATGTAGTCGATGATTTTGGTGCACGGTAAAACTCTAATGAGTTTATGTTGGCATCAGCTTAAAATATGTAAAATTTATGTGTATTTGAATGAATAAATAAATAATTAGTTAGCAACAAGATGCTCACAGCAGATGATTCTTCACAAACAAAAATCTACAACATCTCCCACCAACTAACATTTGAAACAGATAAACACAATTCTCCCCACAACTCTACACTACACCTATCCATCAGAACTTCAAAGCAAATCTCCATAAACGCCAATAATAGCAGGATATATACGTGATCATGGCGTTTGAGACGTTTCACATGTAAATGCGATGCAGGCTACGGACACGTGACGATCTGACTCTGAGCTGCATAGTGATTGATATTGTTTGAGATGTAGGGTGTACAGACGCTCTAGACAAGCGATTTTCATTTCATAGCGTTAGTTAGTTAGGTATCGTGGCGAAGGCGATATATTAACCACATTGCATTAATATGAACCCGCAGAACTGTTCAACAGTTCTGCGGGTTTAAAAAGGTTACTTTAGCAGAATCGGAAAGCAAACCACGCAACCCGTTAATGAAAATTTTTCCCATTGATCTTTTTCAATATTCATTGACATACAAGCTCGCTCTATCGTAGACTTTGTCTATGTATCTCTGACCTAGACTAGAATCAAGAGGAAACCCACCTTAAGTAAAAAAAAATACGTGTCCATTATTTTTCTATACTTTTAGTCCGTCAGTTGGAGTATTAAAATGAGAACAACCTAAACATGTATCATAAAAAAATATTCATCGAGCTGAAAAAAAATCTTCATGAAACGTCAAAACGCCTAAAAACTAGCAAAAGCGACCTATTTTACTGAAACAACAAACTGAAAACATGTTTAAACAAAATTAACATAAAAGAGTTACGTAAGGTTGTTAACCTTTACATCATCATATTTCCATTTGTTTAATACTTTAACAAAATACTGTATTAATAAAATTCACCTTTCCTGATATCCCAAAATGGGATTATAGAGAGATTAACAAAAAACATTAAACGTATGAAAAGCTTATATTTTAACGTTCTACAGAGGGAAGGAAAATCGTAGCGATTGCCAATTTCCACGCACGAGTAATTTTTCGTAGGGGGAAATCGGCAAAAGTTGGTTTTATATCGCCCCGGTTGTGTGGGCAGTGATTTAAATATACCCTTAATCTCGCCATCTCTTACTTGCAAATAAAACATGAAAGATATGGATAAGTTTTCATTTTTTCTTCAAAAGGGTATTTGAGTACTATGAAAAATATACATTAGTGAATAGCTACTTTTTTAAAAGATGTTGCTGAAATATGTATTTGTGAAAAAATAAATAAAATCCTTCTACTCCTTCTAGCCTTGGTCCCATCATTTGGGGTCAGCTCTCATAGTAATTTTTCGCCAGGACATTCTGTCTTGAGTCGTCGCATGTTGTGACATTTGCGGACTACAAGACATGTCCTTATTTACAGCGGCTATCCATGTGAGTCAATATCTACCTCACTTTTTTGAAGCTGGAAACATTTCGATTACTTGACGCGTCTTGTGTTCAGAAGGTCAATTCTACTAAATAACGTGTCATGCGAAAAACATGACATGCGAATGCGATTAGATTTTTAAGACACTGGAAAATGGTATTCTGCTAACTTTAAAATTCGTTCAATTCACAATCGCATCGCAGTATAATCACATTCTAGTCGCATAGCAGGCAAGTTTGTTTTCATTTACGAAAATAAATATGTTTTTGTGTTGGTTCAATACATGCAGACGATAATAAGCAATAATTGTGATAATTTCCATTTTAATAACGTAATTTTTTATATTACATTGAAGTCCAATTTATCGAGCTATGTTAAATCCATATTCACAATATTTTCGTTTTCCGATATATAAAACATTTACACGACTTTTAAAGCAAATAATATTTGATTGGAAATATACCTCAATTGGAACGTACTTGTAAATGCGCCGCGCAGGCGTGGAGTGGATGATTTAAGACGTCAAAAAGAGACGTCATAAATGCTAGTCAAAATATTATATTTTAATAAAAACTCTAATTTTCTGCTGAAATGTATTTTGTATGGATGTATTGCATTATCAAAAGGTGAAAGAGCTTTTTTTGAAGTACTAGCCATCACAGCACCTATCAGCCCGAGCGTCTGTATTATACCCATGGGTTGCTTCATTTGGTATTCTGGAATAGAATCTGAGTATTTAGGGTAAATAGATACTCTCGGAACCTTTGTAAAATGTTTGTGTTTAAAGGGAAAGGATATAAGTGAAAATCATAAGAACTGATTGTGCCGTTATGATGCGCGCAGGCGGTCTTTCGTACTGCAATGAACCTAATCTACTCAGCTCGTTTGCTGATCACAACAGCAGTTTCGTCGATACCCTGGCCCTACTGGCTGAAGCTTAACAGTGGATTTACATACTTGACCGACTGTTCGGTAATGCAATGTTATATTGTTAATTATAATTTACTACAATTCTAGTTTTTGCTAAAGAATGATACAAATAAAAACATTGATTTAAGTTATATTTTTATTTCCTATTTGCATTATAAAGCCTTACATAGAAAGTCTAAGTTGCCACTTGGCTACCTACTACAGAAAGAAATTTAAATTCGTAAATAATCTTATCTATACTTCTATACTAATAATACTAATACCGCGTGTATCTGACATCGACGCACAAACGATTTCCATGGGTCCAGGGCATGATTCTGGACACCCCAGTGTTGGAATTTTTTCGATTATTTTCTCATTTTTTCATTTTTTTTCAAGAGTTCCACAAGTAGGTATCAGCTCAGCTGAGCTGATATCTATTTGTGGTTTTATTCAGATTGCTCTTTTTAGTGAAAGTAGTTAATTATTTTTTTATTAAAAATCTCATTGGGTTAGGTCAGAATAACGATTATGAGCAGTCTAAAGTAAAAAAAACCCTTCATAAACATGAAAAAATTAGAAAAAAGCCGACAAAAAATTCTAAGTCTAGGGTGTCCAGAATCATGCCCTGGACCCATGGAAATCGATTGTGCGTCGATGTCAGATACACGCGGTATAATATTATAAAGAGGTAACATTTGTTTGTAAGTTTGTATGTAGGGGGTAATCTCAGGAACTACTGGTCCGATTTCAAAAATTCTTTCAGTATTAGTATTACGTATATAGCCTATATCCTTCCTCGATACATATAGCTCATGCTATATATCATCACGCTAAGACTAAAAGCAGCCGAACATTAATGGAAAATGTGACGCAGACGAAGTTGCGTGGGTCAGCTAGTTATTCATATTTGCACTAAAGCCACTTCAGAACTTTTAAAAGGTAAGAAGGTATTAACAAAGTCTATACCTAACATTGATACCTTTTGTGAATGCAAATATGTACATGGACGTATGATGTTTTAAATATTGCTTGGAAAGACAGAAACAAACGTAAAAGTAAAACCAAAATTACAAAAACACAAAATAAAATAGAGGGGTTTGAACTTAAGTACAACAACTTATAAACACGTAGGCTAATTCTTTGGTTGACGTTAGTGTAAAATATACGTTCTAGTTGGTAACCTTTAGTACAAATACATACGTTTTAAATCATGTCACAGCCAAATAGTAAAATCCGACTTATACATGCATACAGACTATCTGGTCTATAAAATGGAGACGGTAAACGGTCTGAAACATTTTTATTGAAGGCGGATCAGCTTCCAGCCAGTCAACCATTATCACGACCTTTAATGAGGAAGCCATAATTTTATGTAGGTAAGCAATTTAGCTTGTCTTGAACCGCCTTTGTAAATCCGTGGTAAATCCTATACATTTAAATTGCCGTTGTCTACCATAACAACAACATTTTTAATATTGAGCGCAAAAGATTAATATTGACCCGTTAAGGCGTCGACCTAATAGGTACAAAGCGCTAATACCTACATGATCGTCTCGTTAATTTTTGCGACAATCCCTATCGCGGCAAAGCAAACGCACCATCAGAGGACGCCATGTAGTATTTCCGAAGATTATTCGTACCAAGATGACGCCTTAGCGATTCGAACAGAAAGTAGGTGTTTATTAAAAAATATGTATTATTGAAATTAAACTTCGTATTTAATTTGCAGCTATGTAATTTCCATGTATGTAGGTACTATCTTTTTTTATTTAAGATGTGTTTGCTCTTGACTCTAGTCGGATGAGTGAAAAACCGTGGTAAAAGAACTCATTTTAGAAGTCAATGAGGTCATCCTACAGTCGGTACAAATTACACTGAGTGATAAGCATGAGCCACCGTAGAAAATATTGAATGAAGATCCGGCTAAACATGAATTAACACTGTAATAGAAAACTGGGCCGATTTTAAGTGGAACAGCTAGCCATGTAAAGCGGCGTATTCTATTTTATATTTGACTGCGACACATCATGCACGTCATTATTGACTCGTTAGACTGCTAAATGAAACCCCGAAAACAACTTTGAGTGTAGGTATAGCTTTTTTAATATGAAGTAGTTTTTTTAACAAAGATTACCAAAGTAACTAACATTTTGCAATAAAGTTGTAAATGAAAATATTAAAAAACCGGCAACACAATAAAACTCCTTCGAATATAATGCAGAAAAGTCACAAATGAACGCAGCTTGTTGCTATTCATCTGCTAGTAGGCGTCAATATTATTTAAATCTTCTTCCTATTATTTGCGTGTAAGAGTAAAAAAAGAAACGGCCACGTGAGAGTCGGTCCACACATGAAGTGTTCCAGGAGTTATAGCAGTAATAGAAATATAAAATCTGTGAAAATTTCAACTGTATTCTTATTTAGGACCTTGAGATACAGCCTGCTGACAGACAGACGGACAGACAGTGGAGGCTAGTGATAGTTCCTTTGGTTACCTTTTGGGTACAGAACTCTAAAACATTCATCGATTCAGCCATCCGTACTTCCAAACCTTCACGTTTATAATAATACTTACCTAATATTGGAGAAGGATTACCAGTAGGCTACAATACACACACCCTACCATATGCTACGACTAGATTGAAAGACTTCATCCATTCAAAATCAAAAAAAAATATTCCAGACTTTTTGAGTGATTTATTTTTAGTTTAGCTGCGTTCCTCTTATGGTATGGTTCTCAGTTTTTAGTAAGGTTTCTTTAAGACTGCCTTAATTTAGAATCAATAATTCTAACGTGAGATAATCGACAGATCGAGTATCTAGGCACACGTATGTAGGTATGGATTTATATTTTAATTTACTTATCTCCTAAATAAGCAATGTAAAATGTTAGGTACTTGCTAATTTTCGACCAAAATGTCCTAAGAACTAAACGACCCTGAACACCTATCTTTTATTTAGAAATCTATTCACAGAAAAATAAAACACTCATTTGCTTTTAATATATTGCTATATGCTTTCCATCAGTTGTTCTTAAGATGCAGAAATAAACTCGTATCTTATTTATACCAAAGGAACTCCAAAAAGTAAAGTATCTGAAAGGAAGAAAAGAGTAATAAGTATTAAGTACTAGACTAACATTATCGTTAAAATTTCTCTCTTCTAGCCTTTTCCCGGACCTCCTCTTAAAGCGACTTCTCTGACAAATCACAGAGAATTTCGCTTATGTTTTGACCACACATTGGTGGTCTAAGTCTGTTTTATCCTGCTACATAGGTATGAATCTGAAGGAACCGAGTTTTGTTCCTGTTACTAGTCTAGCATTGAAGGAGCTATCAATTCGCGGTGATAAAGAAGTTTAGGATATAGGTACATTGTTGCTTTATTTCTGAATTATAATAAGTATGCGCAGTAGACCAACCTTGCTGCAACAATCAGTCCAGTCCTTAGCGTATCCTTTTGAAAGAAACGGCTCCATTTTGGTAAAACTAAGTGAGTCTGTAATCTTTTTCAAACGCAATGCCGCATTTGAAATATAGGTACGTCAATTGTGAGGCGCCCTAGCCGACAATACTGAGAACAGCTTCTGCTGCTCGCTCTACGTCGTATCACCACCAATTCATCGTCTTCACAGAGCCCGATGAATAAAAATCCCTCCACAGGCTGAACCAACACGTTTTGTATTATTTCACCACACAAAAACAGAACTATGTATTGTAGTTTTACTGCACAAGGCTCTGCTTAAAAAATCTTGGATTTCATGATGTTTTTAAGGATTAAATAGAGGAAAATAAAAAAATTTGAATCTGCAAAAGCTAAAATTTTCCTTCAACTTTCGATCTCAAAATAATTCCATGGTTACGTCAGTTTTGACGTTGTTATATTTAGCAAAATACCGTTTTTGTCATTTTCAAATGTCGTTCAACTTTAAAAATAGCAGAATACCAATCCAGTACATTTTTTTGTAAAATTCAATTCGCAATATTATAATAGCATGAAACTTCAACTTTGCTTGTCCTTTTAAGTTTAGTAGAATACCTTTTTTGACATTTTGGCATTGAGATGCGAATGCGACTTGAATTTGAACGTTTTTAAATTAGTAGAATTAGCCCCCTGGTGGGTGACGCATTACATGACCGTACCATGTGAGACGGCCCTCCATTAGTTTTTCCCAGATGGGTTATACTCGGAAGCTGCCGTGAATGTAGGTGTTTCTAATACGATCCAGCAACGTTATACCTCCCGACCAACGTAGCATCCTCATCTCAGAGAGAGCTCTTTTTTGAGAGGCCAGCATTCGGCACAGTATGTTAAGGCTGGTCTTACAGCAGTCATAAACTTTGCCATTGATTTGTACGGGCATTCTCCTATCACACAGAATCCCCGATGCTTCCATTCACTTCATCCAGCCTGTGTAAATTTGGAAGAAAGAAAGAAAGAAAAATGTTTATTTGGGACTCGCACAAAACAGACAGAAGCAAAATAACACACACACACACACACATAACACACATTATTTATAATTTGGTGGGTGACGTCTTTAGAGATCACTGATCTGAGGTATTTCAAACTATCAGCTTGTTTCAGATGTGCGGCATTTTTTTTATTGGTGATGAAATTGCTCTTTACTCCAGTCATGGTCAGAGATGACAGAAACAAAGTCTACGATGAAGCGAGCTTACCCAAAAAGAGCCTGTTCACTCTAACTTTGAAGAATTTAGGGTTGTAAGCGTTCGGAAACACAGACGCAGGCAGAGAGTTCCAATATTTTTTTTATTATTTTTTTCTTTATTAATTTAGGGACATTTATAATCGCAATGCGTATGCGTCAGCCCCGTCGTACCCTTAATACACATTCCTCATATTATCTGGGCCATGAACCTAAACAGACTTTTCGCATCATCGCTATTTGGTTGAGCCAAGATTTTATTTAATGTGCCTACTTCAAGTCTGTTCAAACTCAAGACCCTAAACAAATCGTTTCTCCCAGACTCATACCGGACACAGTCCATCAATTGGTGGTGTAAGTCTTCAACTACTCCACACTTTCCAATGTTTTGCTCTGCGCATTAGGCATTCATCAAATCCATCAAAGTACAGTTGCATTGGCACTTGGTCACTCCAATGTGTGACTCATGTTCTGCACACCGCCATAATGTATGCTTATTGTAAACAAAACTTAAAAACCAACTCACAAAATACAGAAAGCCAGTGAACTTCTATTACCGACCAAAAATTACAGTCATGTGGAAAAAATCATTCGCTCAACCCAACAGTAAATCAGATTCGCGTAACAAAATTGATCGAATACACTCGATACCTATTGGAGCCGGCAAATCAGTTTATCTGTACCCTCACACCTATAAACCATAGAGTGAATAGATTACTTCTTACACGTCATAGGCAAACGTGCTCCATCTTAGACCGTATCATCACATCGGTTGAGATAGTGGTCAAACGCGTGCCCAACAAAAGTTAAAAAGAAGTACGGAGATGCCTTGGCGGTCGCTCATATTGATGGTATTGTCAGCATAAGCCATTGTGTTAGTGAGTGTCACCCTTCCTGTAGAAACGACGTCCCATCTCTTCCTACTCCGTAAATTTACAATAGCTAACATATATTATCACTGGAATCATCGTAGTTTTTTTTGAGACTGTACTTTTAAATACAGAAACTAAACCAAAACCGACCGGCCATTTTATTCTTTTGTTTATGGGGCATTAGAACGTCTTGCAGCTATTAGATCAATGGAGCACAGATTTATTTGGTGACCTGTTATAAAGACGTTTCATGCCTAATTCAGACACAAGCTCTTCACTAATTCACTCGATTGTGAACATAATTTATCTATCCATGTGTTAATACCTTAATTCTTAAAATTCAAAGTCACTTATATAGTACCTATAAATTATGCACAGATAAGTATAAAATGAGAAGTCTATGGTTTTAAAAGTAACATCCTCACTATCACTAGGTACATATTATAAAACCAAGTCCTTCGCCGTGTCCGTCTGTCTATCTGTTCGCGATAAACTCAAAAACTCCTGCACCGATTTTCATGCTGTTTTCACCAATAGATAGAGTGGTTCTTGAGGAAGGTTTTCGTATAAAATTTGTCAAGCGCGGGCTTCAGCTAGTTTTCAATAAATTATTCGTTTGGAGACGTTTGAGCGCAAGTTTTATTAGTGGGCGTGCAGCGGTTCTGAGCTCTGTATAGAAAACGTTCAGAATTCCGTAAACTGCTAATAATGCCATATTAGCGGCTCACAAACGTGCAATCAACCTTCATTGAGTGAACCATTATCGATGGACACGCGAACTGAATACGGACGTGGACGTGTTATACACTAAAATTTTAAGTTGATATAAGTGTTGCGGTATTCTATCATTGTTTGTCCATTTGTCAAGCGATCTAGTTTAGGGTTTGACATTGGTATGTTTGAAATGTTTTGTAGAATTGATGTGGAATGGATAAGTGAGTTCGAATTCGTCGTAACTATTCTGTATTGGCGTTTGTGACATATGTCTGGTTAGTCATTCCAGTAATTGTTAGGTATGAACCCTCCTGACAGGGTTGCGGAATTTGTCCGAAAGTGTCACCACGGCCATACTTCGTCCAAAGTGGGGGAGTCATTTCTCCGATGATTTCCCATTCTTAAAAAAAGGTAAACCCTGGTTTTGTGCCTGTTTAGGGACATGCAGCCTGCATTTCCACCAAAGATATTCGAGAATCCGTAGCGAGGGATTTGTTTGTAAAGAACCCACAGAATCTAATCCTAATTTTCGATCAGGTCACGTGTCCTGACGTTTTACAAATTTTCGATCAGGTCACGTGTCCTGACTCGAGTTTAACATTTTATACCCATTCCAAGAAAAAGCTCAAGGCCGCTAAAGAAGTTTTCACTTAAAAAAAGTACCCGCCGAATTGAGAACGTCCTCCTATTTTGGGAGTCAGTTAAAAATGCCTCTATGCAAGCATGTGTTAAATATATGACGTATTTCACCAGTATCAGTACAAGGTGTAATGACGCTTGAAAACACGTAAGTACTGACAGCTTTCTTGGCTGCTAGCCAAACCAGCAAGCAATAGGCGACCGATACTTAGTTCAATGTACCTTGTATTATTTGGAGGTTATCATTGAATATTGATGTAAATGCTGTACGTTGAAAAGAATGTGTGAGTGTTTTTGCTTCTTATTTTTTTATGTGTTTGCTCTAGACTTTAGTCGCGGTTAGAGATGACAGAGATGAAGTTTAGGATGGAGCGAGCTTACCTAGAAAGAGCCTGTTCACTCTATCTTTGAAGAGATTAGGGTTGTAAGCAAACAGATGCTTCTTTTTTAAATAAATAAATAAAAAGAATTAATGATCCACGAGCGCCAACAGGAATATTTTCAGGGGGTGCATCCCCACCTCGAATAGGGTTGTTTTTTTTTAAACAGAGATCGTTCTAAAGAACCTCACATTGTATTTGCTAGGTTGTCAGCATACGCTGAGACAGGGACCTTTTTCGGCCTCGCACAGATTAGTATTAGTATTTCAGGATGTAGCTTATATGAGTCAACTTATTTTTATAACAGTTAGTTTTACATATTTTTACTTTTATGTGTATTGTGCGAGTCCTGAATAAATTGTCTATTATACATTTATTTACGTTTTCGTAGGTATTATTTAAAGCCAGTTGCAAAAGCACGCCCCTTGCACTCATGGGTTCCATGTGTGCAAGTTATCGTGTCGAGGGTTCATCAATTATATTGTTTGAGCTCAGTAGGTGGCTAGGTTTATTGCTTCGTTCGAGGCATTGTTCTCGTTATCTAGAGTACAGGTAACTGGAAATTCGGACACTCCAACAAATGGGATATTGCGACGTGTTTAATGGACTTTGGATGATAATATTATTTTTAGAGGAAATAACATAATTTCCAAATAGATAAGATTATGGATGAATTAATAAAAAAAATACCTAGTTTAATATGGAATTATTTGTGTACGTATTTGGTAGATCATTTATTTATGTATGTAGATTACGCACGTGTGAGGCTTCGTCTTGTATGAAAATGTATGAAATTGTTTCCACTGCAACCCACGGACACGCTACGCATCAATTTGACGTCATTAGCACAAGCAAGGCTTGCTGGAATATGGCGCCCACATAGCTCAACGCCAAAACGTGCGTAGCCTCTCCGTACGCCGCGGTGGGCCACGCTACAGCCGGTCGATTCTGTCGACATCACACCGTGATCACACTTAGTTGGAGTGAACGATGCCATTTTGTTTGTATGACAGCTCACTTGTCGTTCACTTCGCTTAAGTGTTCACTTCGACACTTTTGCAGAATCGCACTGCAGTTGTACATAGTCGTGGGCATGTATCGTGTACTGAAGTGGAATCTTAGACCCATTTTGTCAAATAAATGATCCCACGCAGCTAAAATGCGACGCGTGGCCGTGGATAGAGCGCAGGACGGTGAGTTTGCAGCTTACGAGTGAGGGTCCCTAAATATTTGAGAATAGACTAGGGACATATTGATAGTTCTATTAAAAAAAAATGGTGATGTAGCTCATTAATTTCAGTTGAAAAGATGGCCATCACAGCTGGATACTTTCAATATGGGGCGGCTTACAGTCAGAGAAAAAAAAAGAAAATTAAAAAATTGAACTTACACCCGAAAATCAATTTCAAAAATGGAACTTCTCAGCATAATCCATTTACAACCGCATTCGACGTTAAAATCGTTATTACAATCGTACATTGCTTGTTGTGATCGTACATGAAACCGATAATACTATGCCATTACGTGCATAGCCAGCTTTGGACGAGATTCAAACAGCTCTGTTAGGGACAGAAGTGAGTCGTTGAAGCCGCAAACTGCATGTTACAGGGAATAAACTGTAGTCGTATGCTGATGTGAGTTCCGGTCGTTAGTGATTTTGCTTTGAATAAATTTTATTACACCATAAGGAATTGAGGGTAGTTTTATAGGAATGGAACCGAATATGACGCTGTTCTGAACGGTTTTGCCGTAAAATTAGTGAAGTTTTATGGGTCATTTATATGATAATGTGGTGAGGGATGGTGTGAGGTATGGGGACTGGTTACGACCCGTCATGATGGAAACACTTGAGTGTTAAATGAGATCTGAGGGGAAACCCTTATCACCGACGCACAGTCAAAATTACCTCTAAATTCCCTGCATTTTGACTCGATTTTGACTTTGGATGTATCACTGCGACTTGAATTTGAATGATGGTTTTTGTTTAAATTAGTTTAAGGTTGTTGGCAAATAAGATGAAAAAACTGCAAGGCAATTTTGGTACATCTCTAATAAAGCGCGTTGTCGAATTGTCACTTATGATTATACAATGGTGCTAGATATGTGTGTTCCAATCTTAATAAGATCTAAAAAGCAAAATTTCTCATAACTTGCAAAATTTAAAACTCATCTGAAATGATTTTCCTTAGATATGTCAAATGAAAAACTCTCAAATGTAAGCGACTTATTAATTTGTCCTCGATTTAATATACCTGTGTTAATAAAACAAGATTTTAATATATATGAGATACCTACTTGTAAATATTTTTGTTCAGCCGTAGGGATAAATAAATACAACTGGTCCAAATAAATACTGTTCTCTCGGACGTAGGAAATGCTGGTGTAATCCCGAATATTGCCGAGGTCTGCCGAACCTTCCCGAAGAGTGTTGAGGATTACCAAGCGAATAAAACAATTTAAATTGACAGTTTTGGTGACATTGCTCAGTTGGTCACTGTCATATACATTTATTAATCGTAGTTTTTAAGCGACTTCCAAAAAAGAAAGAGGTTCAGGATTGGCTTAGTAGTTTTAATTTTATGAGCATTTTTGCTCATTTCTATTTTTGTGTGGACAAGGACGTCGCCCAAGTATACACTTAAAAGTGGAAAATATTCTTTTTAAAAAAAGCCGGTAATATTTTTTTGTAAAAAGTTTTTTTTTTGCGTGAAGTTTTTCGAAGCGGTTTTTCCACGCCCATATTAATATTACGTAGGACACATTGGGATATTATTGTAATCTTTTTTTATAGACTAAGACAATTCAGCACATCTATGACAATAAACAGTATATAAATCTAAAGTTAGGTACATTAGGATTAGGATGCAGGAGTTGGCAATTTCAGAAGTTTCCGACTGAACTTTTGCTGTCAATCATTACTAGATTATTTGAGTGGACTTCTCTGAAGTGAGTAATTTGCGATCGATAAGTTTCAAACGCTACTTTGATGCCAATTGTTAAGATGTTTTCCGTCTAGAATATCGTAGTGTTTAATCGGGAAAATGGGGGCTTGTTGATTGGAACTATTAAGACATACTTAATTAAAAACTTAGACTGAGATTTGGATAAACCATTATAATTTTCTTGATACTATTAAAAAACAAACTCGACTTAAAAACTATTAAAGCGTGCCTAAGTTAATGTTAAATTTCTCGGCTTAACTTTAAGCTTGGCAAAAATATCTTCTAAAGAAAAATAAGTTAGACCAAACTTGGCTCGGATTATGTACCTACTTCGGCAAAATGCGATAACTTTAAAGCAAACCTGAAACGGGCGTTTATAGCAATTAAGCTGGATTTAAGAGTTAAACGAGAAATGCTGTGTTTCGTTCAGGGGTATAAAGGGAAGTAGCGAACATTGATAATTTTATAGCGATAGGATCATGATTTTTAGGCAGCCAAATAATTGATCAGCGGGTCTAAAAAGACCACTTTAGCAGAATCAAAAAGAAAATAACGCTACACGTCACTGTCAAATTTTCCCAATCAAGCTTGAACCGAATGCATTAGCGATAAAGATGAAGAATAGGTTACTTCTAGGCAAGCGTGCTCTATCTTAGACCACATCATCGCTTACCATCAGGTAAGATAGTGGTCAAACGCGTGACAATCAAAAGTAAAAACAAAAAAATGTTTCTCACTATTCCCTTTTTATTAAACAATTTCATGCCGATATTATCATCAACATTACACCGAAGATATTTGTCCTTTCCTGGAAACATAACATTACTTCTAGTAAAAGCCATCAATAAACCTATAATACAAAATGGCGGATCCAAAAGATACATTCCACCGTGTTCAACGTTCTGCTCTATGCTTTCCCGTTTCCTGCAGAACGGCGGAAATTATAATTTATATTCCACATATTTTGTCCGTATGTATTGCTGTGGTTTTGGTCCCTAGATAAATCTGTATAAATAATACCGGGTTATCAAAGTTTACATTGTACTGGGTCCAGTTGTGACGCAAACTGAATTTGTTATTACCTGATTATGCTGGTTTAATGAAAATTCGTCAACGAGACCTACATACCGTTAAATTGAATATTTATGAAGAATAAATCATAAAAAAACTAGCTGACGTCCGCGGCTTCGCCTGCTTCACTAATTATATACTAAAACCTTCCTCAAGAGACACTCTATCCATTGATGAAAACTGCATGTAAATCGGTGCAGTAGTTTTTCAGTTTATCACGAACAGACAGACGCGGCAGAGGACTGTGTTTTGTAGTTAGATGTGGAAATGTAAAGGAGAATGTGCAAATCTGGCCCTCCGCTAAGAGCGTTCAGGTATATGTCATTAGATAGACATTTCTGGATTGTAAATATGTGGGGTGTGGCAATGTATGGGGCAGTGGATTTTTAGGGTGCCGTACCCAAATGGTAACCAACGGAACCCTATTACTAAGCCTCTGCTGTCCGTCCGTCTGCCTGTCAGCGGTGTATCTCAATAACCTTTAGTGGTATACAGTTGATTTTTTTACAGATTATGTGTTTGTATTGCCGCTATAACAAAAATAATAAGAATGAAGGTTTATGGTACGGGACCCTTCGCGTGCGAGACCTACTCGCACTTGGCCAGTATTTTTTTATGCACGATTTCAGTTTGGTCCCATAGTTAAAGTTGTTCAAAATGACGAGTAAAATGACCCTAAACATATCAGTATAAATGAGTCCTTTCAAACGAACACGCGTTCTGGACAAACTTTATTTTATGCTTAAGATAAATAGATAAATTCATTTCATTCGCTATTAGTATGTTATAGATCAGTTCACGGAAAATATCGCTCTTATCGTCATTTCCTCACTGTTGTGGATTGCAACCACTTACGATGCGTTTCCGAGCCATGCGGTCTTTCGTTGTGGCACCGCGTGGCACAAGTTGCCTCCGTCAGCCTTTCTAATTGCGTCTGACCATCTTGCGCCGGTCTGCCTTGAACGTATTTTCCGAGCCTAGAATTATGAGACACTAGCATTTGCCGGCGACTTTGTTCGCGCATGTCCCGTTTTTTCCCATTTCCCGTTACAATTTCGGGAAATTCTCTCTTAGTGCCCTTTTTTTAAGGATGGGAAATCATCACTACACCGCTATGGGTGAATCAGAAGAGAGTGTAAGACTCCTACTGACTAAAACCCATACATGTTCCTCCTAATAGCCTTTGCGTTCCAGGGCCGCGGTGACTCTTTCAAACAAATTCCGCAACCCCGGCCTTAGTACACCCCTACGGAGTGTAAGAAAGCTATATGCCAAATTTCAGTTTTCTACGACCAGTAGTTTCGGGTGTGTGTTGATCTCTCAGTCTCGCAGTTTTTGCTTTAATATATAGATTACTATCAATGCCGACATGAATATGTACATATATTATATGGGTACAGTACAATTATTTTCTTTATGTCCCTCGGCAAAATGCGTGTTATTTTGAGTCGACGGATTTCTATCAGTTGTCCTTTGTTCTTGGGTCAGACCGGACGCTCTCAATCAACCTGGAAGTATAATGCAGTTGTAAATTCTCTTTTAATTCTATTATCGGACCACAAGACAAACGGCGACCACCGCTACATGGTGGACATCCCACCCACACGCACAAAACGTTTTAGGAACACAGATATAGTGCGTAGGTACAGCAAAGAAGTAGAATTCCCTGCTGGAATCCGTGTTTCCTGATAGATACAACCTGGAAGTCTTTAAGTCAAGAGTGAATAGGTTACTTCTAAGCAAGCGTGCTCTATCTTAGACCGCATCATCGCTCACAATCAGGTGAATTAGAGGTCAAACGCGTGCCTATCAAAAGTAAAAAAAAAATTGTGTAATTTATTTTTAAAATGGGACGAAATTCGTTTGTATTCGGAAATGCGATGATTTAGAATATCATTCTGTCTTCATTCACTGTTCATATACGCAATCCAGTTGTGAGTACCTACCGCATTTCTATTAAATACCAACTTTAATACCCCCATCTTCTTCGTCATTGCTCACTGCTAAGGATCGCAACCACATACGAAGCGTCTCCAAGCCAGACAGACGACCGCAAGACTGTAGTATCGCCCGCCCTGCATATTATGTTGGCTCCAACATTTTTATTTATTAAATATTATTAGATACTTTACCAAAACAAACATACATTTCAACTGTTTGATATAATAAGTTTCCAATATCCAAATTCATATTCCCGAAGCGTAAAGTAAAGATAGCTGTCCGATAACAAATCGATAAAGAGTTACAGTTTTATATCGTTGGGAATATAAGTCCCTTGACGTGGGTGCGACGTTGACACTGTCAAATCACCTGTTTTTGTTTCTAAATGTAATATTTTGTTTTTATTTTATTAATGTTCAGGTGTTGTGTGGTGATATTGGCAGTTTGTCAATGGATATTTTTTCATGGTTTTTTATTATTTAATGGGCTTGCTCTTAACCATAATCACGCTAGATGGAAAGCAATGGATCAGGTCTGTGATGGAGCGAGCTTGCCCAAAAGATGTCTGTTCACTCTTGCTTTGGAGGCCGATGGGTTATATGTGGACGGGAACACAGACGTTGGCAGAGAGCTCCACACTTTGGCTGTGCGCATAATAAATGTGGAGGAGAAGCGCTGGGTACGACTAATCGAGATATCGATCAAGTACGGGTGGTACCCTGCAGTACGTCTGGTATTCCGGTAGTAAAAGGGCGATGGTGGTATCAGGTCGTAGAGTTCCTGTGTTCCCTTCACATCGCTATGTTTAAAGAATTGCCCTGCAGAATCCTGAGTCCCATATAATAATACGGGACACTGAATTAAGTTACTGATTAATGTGGAAGGTACATCTCTAGCTTAACCCTTCTTAGAATAATGACGTAAAATTGAGTTACGTCATAACTTAGTTTTAGTAACTAATAACATATCTGTTGTAAAAGATATTTAGATCACCTGATGACCTCAAAACTAACAATTTCCACACGATAACCGTTACAACATAATATCGACGAAAACCGAAAACACTCTGAAATAGTCAGCATAAAAAACAATGCCAAACAAAATTGGATGCTCTAAAAAGTTTGGACACTAAAAATGGCGGGTCCACTTCACAAAAACTAGGTATTTTACAGCGCACTACACACTTTATTGTACGTACTTGCATATAGCGATCTAGACTGAGCATTACGGTCATGAAATTTACTATTTTTAGACAGAGAAAGCGGTTGTTCAATCCACAATTGAAAAATTGTATTGCTTTCTCTTTCAGTTAAGGCATTCGGAAATGATTTACACTTAGGCAACAGCACTTGAGTGTTAGATACAGTAACTTATCGAAGCATTTTCAAAGTTTTCAAAGTAAAATTCGTTATAAAGATCACTGTTTTGTGTTTTTTTTCGTTTGTCCACTAAAGAACTATATAAACTGAAGCGCGATGCGATGATAAGCACTGATGAGATCGAAGATGGAGCATAATTGTCTAGAAGTAACCTATATACTCTTGACTTAAAGACTTCCGGGTTGTAATTTTCAGGAACTCTAGCAAAGAATTTCACTCCTTTGCACCATGAATGTGTCCCCAAAAACGTTTTGTGCGTGTAGGTGGGATGTTCACCATGTACCGGTGGCAAATCCGTGGTCCGATAATGGAACGGGCTTGGCGGAATTAAACTATGGAATTCCAAACCTTCTTGCCAAAGCAGCGCTAGCCGATGAACTCTTTATTGTAGTTCAAGGTGACATTGATAGCCTGTGCCTTGGACCAATGGGAATTCTAGACAGAGACAACACATGGATGCGCGAGCGCGTTGTCTCTTTCACACTTTTCTGACCATATTCACTTGATAGCTAGAGGGAGAACTTTCAGTCCAGTTCTCTAAGTCTGCGGTACTGAATAGCCGGTCGTAGAAAGTGCCATTTCATATTTATGAGCAATTTTGATCCTTTTATGAAGGTTCAAACAGCAAGATGTTTATGACTCAGTTAGCACGGCCGGCCCATACACTAGCACTTTCAAGTTTAGCATCATTGTTAGTATGTTGTTGAGAGATGTTTCAGGACTTGTGGGGTGAGGTGTACACGTCTTTAGGCTGGCTGGGTTTCTGTTTTTACTAACTTTTTTAGTGTGATAGGTACGTGTTCGGTTTTTTTTCCAGGCTATTACTTGCTATCCAATACGAACTGGATTGTTAGGAACTTAAAAATATTCTTCCAACAGACTCGATTAGATAAGCATTTGTATGATAGATTCGTTGAATCTAAAATCATAAAAATTAAAAATAGTGCTAGAACGTTTCAAGTACAGATTTAAATTCAAAACTTCAGAATATAAAAATTTTCGAGTTTTCTAAGAACCTTAATGTTTGACCAAAATGTTTTATTTTAATGATAATTCAGATCTATTTGTCTGCCATAAATAATAATGTACCAAATTATACAAATTTTGCTAAAAAGGTATCTCCAAACCCCTACATGACACTTCGCGTGACCCAAGGGCTAGCCTTTTACCTTGTACAGAGGTTAAGCGCTACAATACAACGTGGCAATACCGCCAGCCTTTTCCAGCCGACAGCAAATGCAGACAAATTTTGACGCCATATTTTTAGGGTTTTTTTAGGGATTATTCATGATTTTTTATTTGCAAAATGAAATACTTATTACATCGAGTAAACAATCATAAAATATTGTTTTTCGAATACCTTCATCAGCTATGAAGTTATAAAGCTTCAAAGATTACAATTGGAAAGAGAAGTCCGTTATTATGAACTTTGACGTCAAAGTCCATGACGCTTATACAGCTGCCATAGAAAGCATCGTTTTCGCGAGAGGGACAGATATTATTTGTTTAAATAATTATAGTATCTCGTTTGTTTTTGGAGTAATTTCTATTTTTATTTAACCCCCGACCAAAATAGAGAGGTTTTATTAGTTAGACCCCTATGCGTCTGTGTATCTGTCTGTAGCACTGTAGCTCTTAAACGGATGAACCGATCTTGATGCGGTTTTTTATCACTATTACTATTATATTATTTTTTGAATATTTTTAGATAAATTGTTTAGATAATAAATATTTTTTCATGCATATTCCCTATTACTTGATCGTTCGACTTTGCGTCGATTTGTACTTTAATTAGTTCATAAGTACTCGTATGTAAGTACTTGGATCCACAAGTACACTTCTGACAATCTATACAGCATATTGACAGGAACTATCTATGTGTACCCTATTTATGTTACTTTTCTTGAACAAAAAAATAAATCATTTATTTTGTTTGTGAATGATTGTGCTGTGAGGTGTATTGCAAAAATAAATATTTTAATATTATGAAATATTTATTTAAATTGCGAATATTTACATTTGCATTTTATTTATTACATTTGAATAATTATTTATCGCTTTTAATTCTCCATATTGTACCTACCACTATTCCCTGCATCACCCAAAGGTTGACTAGTAGAGACTGCCAATGGCATTAAGTCCACCTCTGTACTTTTTTTGTGATGAAAGTTTTAAATACATAAATAAATAAATAAATTAAATAAATTAATGATATGTCTTCTCCTTGTCCACAGGTCGATCGGAACCCGGCATAGTACCATCGATAGTGGGCTTCACTAAAGACTCGGTGGCCCACGAGTCTGACCGGCTGGCTCCAGGAGACAGGATCTGCAGTGTCAACGGCATCTCTACGGCGAGGCTGACTAATGATGAAGTGCTACGACTCCTGGATAATGTGGAAGAAAGAGCCTCGCTGGAGGTGGAATATTATATGCCTAACTATGGTGAGTATTATGTTATTTTGATAGGATGATGATGAGGCTAATACAACGGTTAAGATGGAAGGTAGCAAAAGTAATATTTAAAATTATTAGTAACAAAAAATAAACTATTGTATTTTTAAACTTATTATAACTATTATCGTCACATAATATATTATGTAAGTTCAAATATTTCAAACAAACACATAGGGTCACATAGAATCAGAAGGCCGATTCTTATTTTAAAACCACATTCGGATTCGCATGTCAGTCGCAAACTGTCAAATTCTCATACATTTGTGACAGTTTGCGATTGAGATGCGAATGCGAAAGTTAAGTTAATAAAACGCTTAAGTCGGACAGAACGATTTGATATTTAAACAATAGGCTAGTTTCCATCATCCACAAATTGCAAAACTATTTAGTCAGTCAGTTAGAGGATTGAAAAATAATAGACACGTATTTTTTGTTTTTGTAAATCAATGAATATTGAAAAAGATAAAACGCATCAAAACTCGGGGGTGGGGGCTCGTGACGTCACTAACCGCCAAAAGTTATGCCACGGCGTGAAATATTGAGAATTTTAAAATTGTCGTAACTTCGTCAATTTTGGTTCCCGTAACATAAGAAAAAATAAAATATTTTTTGATAATCTAACTGACGAACTAATTAGATTTTTTCAGTAAACAAGCCTATTTCTTGTGAAGAATATCTAAATCACATTAGGCCAATTCCATACATACAATGTGACTTAAAAAACTGCCGAAGTGCGAGTTGAACTCGCGTGCTATGGGTTCCGAACCGATTTAATTTTTAACATGTTTTTTTAATCTTATAGTTCTTATAGGTTTTCCTGTAATCTTTAGTTATCTTTTAGTTATAGAACTATTATCAGCATTATTTTCAAAATTTTAAGCCCAGTAGTTTTGGAGATACGGGGGGAATGTTCATTTTTGGTATAATTTCTTAAATGACTTGTAAACTATTTATTCCAAAACTAAAAAAAAAGAATATAATAAAAGCCCTCGCAAAAAGTCCTTTCATTTCATAGGTCACACAATACAGTTTGAGAAATTTTCTAGTTTAACCCCCATATTTAAAGTTTATTTATTTAAGTAACGCATCCGCGTTTAGGTCACAGAACTCCATATATTGGTTAAGTAGATCCGAAGAAACCTGGCTGTGACAAACGGACAGACAAAAACCCTGAACCCTGAAAACTAGTCGGAAAATATCACAGAATAATTTTGATATAAAAACTATTATACCTGAGTAATATGCTATGACATAATATGTATATAAAGAAACTGACAGGCACGAGAATAAAATACGAAACTTGATTAAATCCATATGATATAGATAGAGCTGATACTCAGAAAATTCGATGAGATTTCTTTGATCATTGAACTATAAAATATTGTACCAGTATTAATATAAAATGGATACACCGAATCAAATCTAAAAAAAAAACAGTTCTATTTTGTTCTTGGAAAATGTTTAAAGTGCTAACTCATATTAAGTAAATTTCTGATTTAAACGTATCTAAATCTATTCAACTACTTTTTTTTTGTCGCTTTACTTGTGCCCCACTGTTGGACAAATCGCTTCCTTTCAGTACCAAACTTCTTTGTCTTTCGCGAACTCTGTTGGGCCTAGAGTTTGGCCCACGATTTGACAGTAACTGTTAAATCTTTTTGTGATTAATTCTTAGTTGTTAGGTGATACGGACTAGAATACGCCCGCAACTAAGCATGAAACTACGGACTTCGGGCTTAGAGAGTAGCCCCCTTGGAACGTAAAGGGCTTAAGACACAGGAACATGGAAAGGTTATAGTCAGTAAGAGTCTGACACTCCCTTCCGCTCCGCCCAGAGCAGCAAGAGTCATTTGATGATTTCGCAACCTTAAAAAAAACACGTGATCGGCTAATCGTTAAACTAAAATAAATAATTAAGATTCCTTTTCCAAAGACGTCTATTTTTTATTTTTAGATTCCTAAAGCTTCTTATCCAGAGCAACTATTTATAGAATGAAATATTTTTTGTATTCGAGTAGCGACCACATTAATCCACTTATTTTAAATCCGATTCTTTTTGAGGTCAACAAAATGGATTTTTTTATCTACGCCATTATTTTCAAAGGTCTGTTGTGAATTTTAATTTCTAGTATTCGGTTTAAAGATTGTTCACTCAGCGCATAAATACATAACTAACGAGTGTAGTCCAGTAGCTTGCAGTTTTCTTTTCGACATTGATAGGTATGATTTCGACATTGATATTTGTTGGTATTCTGTGTTAGGCGGCCATTACACGACTACTTTGAGAGTCAGCTTTGCTGTCGGTTTAGACACAGTCAAGGCTTGACTGCTGGATAGCCTATCGTGTGACTGATGGTTGCATGAATCCTGATGAAAATCTGAATATTTCATTGGTCATGATTTTTAAATTCGTATCCAAAGCATAATATAATTACTGCTAGAAGAATCACATTGATTATCCCTCTTGGAAATATCGATCGTTTCCTGAAATTCTCAAAAAATACCGTTTAAATTTGGGCTAGTTACATAGTAGACCAGGTCCACGTACGCCTTAAAGCATTTTTTACTAAACTTGAAAAACGGACACTAAACCGTCTTGAATCGACATCTCTATCGACATTCTAAACCTATTTTTACGGAAATCGATATATAGAAATGAAATTGTATTTATTGAGCCAATGTTACAGAAAATTCTTATGGATACTTAATTCTTTAGTCGGTAATAGTATAAATAAATTGCAAAACTACTTTTTTATCGTCCGTTAGAAATTAGAGTTTTGATGAAAATGCATACATTTTTTTGTATTTGTAAATCAGTGAATATTGACAAAGATAAAACGCTAAACTCAGGAGTGGGGGCACGTGACGTCAGAGCGCACTAAAAATTATACCACGCCGTGAAGTATTGAGAATCCCAATGGATAAATTGGTTCTCGAGGAAGGTTTTAGCATACAAATTTTCAAGCGAGTGAAACCTCGGGTACTTATTAGCTAGTTTTCTTATAACTTCGACTACCACAAAAGAGGTACAAAACAGGCTTGTGTCCTGAAAAAATCTAATTAGTCCGTCAGTTAGATTATCAAACAACATTTGACCAGTGTTTTTTCTTTTGTTACGGGAACCAAAATTGACGAAGTTACGACGCTTATAAAATTCTCAAAATTTTCACACCTTCGCATAAGTTTTAGTGAGTCGTGACGTCACGAGCCCTCGAACTCCCGAGTTTTGATGCGTTTTATCTTTTTCAATATTCATTGATTTACAAAAACAAAAAATACGTGTCTATTATTTTGCAATACTCTAACAAACGGACTAAATAGTTTTGCAATTTGTGGAATCTAGCCTATTACATCATCAAATCCTTCGCCAACTTTGAAAGGTTTGTCAACAGAGAAATTAAGTTCGAATACTAATTTCAAGTGCTTTCTGTATTATTTTGACAGACAACTAATGAGTTTAGAGAAATAACTTAATCGGAGAAATTCGAGGTAATATGAAACATTAAATATTGAATTAGGCTGTCTTGATATTAATGTTGGGGACTTTGTCTTTTGCTTATTATATAGGATTCTTGGAATAATCGAATTAAATATTGTCTTTACAGACGGAATTACTAAATCAAAATAATCCAAGTTTTCAAAGATATCTATTTTAAAGGTGAGTAAATGATAAATGATATTTATTTTGTAAGTAGGTTGCAATAACACTTAAACACGTCAATCTTTTTTGTACATTTTAAACTACATAGATGAGGTCGGTGTTTTCTAGCTGACAGCTCTGAGAAGAAACACCGAAACAAACTCAGAGCTCAAAGTCTCTTTTAAAGTCCATACAATCGTACTGGTCAAATTATATGAGAACCATGTAGGTTAATGTCTGAACTGGTATTTTGAGGAAAGTACCTCACAGATTTGAGTGGACCTGCCCAGACAGTGCAAGAATTTGCCAATTATCGTGTAGCTCAAACTTAATAATAAAAAAATAATAAATAATAAATAAATATCCTTGGACATTTCACACAACGCCATATAGTCCCAAGCTAAGCAACCTAATGCTTGTGTTATGGTAACAAGGTGGCTGATAAACTACTTATATACATTTTTTTTTTGTAAATACATACATATTATAGATAGAAAAACACCCAGACTCGGAACAAATACCTGCAGGTCGTACAAATATTTGTTCCGTGCGGGAATCGAACCCGCGACATGCTGCGCAGCAGTCAATCGCTCAACCACTGCGCCAACCGTGTCGTCGTGTGTGTGTGTGGCGTGTCACTTAGAATTTTAAAGAGCTGAACGTACATTATTTAGTAGATTTTGTTTGCGACTTCGTACGCCCATATCCCGTTTTTTCTCATTCCCGTAGGAATTTCGAAGAAACTTTGCTCACTTAAATTCTCCAAGGAACCTACATGCCAAATTTCAGCTTTCTATGAGCAATATATCGGCTGTTTGTAGTCTGTTAGTCACTCACTTAGACACTCAGTAACGGAAGAATTTTATAAATATTGATGTATTGATTAACCCTTCAAAATGGTTGAGCCGAATGGTGCTGGCGCATGCGTCATGTTCGTGAACGGGCGCCGTCAGTCGGGACTGGTAATTTCTTAGCTGCCATGGTTAATTTTAATGATTTCTTTGAATTGTTCCTCTTTTATTCCGGACGCTTTTATCCTGCTCGTCTTTTACATCGTTCTCACATGTATGTATAATTTCAACCCGATGTAAATAAATCTTTGTAAAAAAATATTATTTTTAAAAGAGTGTCCGTGGAGTTTCTTGCACGTTCTTCTCCATAGAGATCTACGCTTTGGAACGTGCAAATAGCTTCAACTTATTGGACCTACCGACCTTGACAATTCAAAAGTGCCTGTAAATGGTTTAATTGAAATAAATGCTTGAATTTTGAATTTTGAATTTTTTTGAATTTTTTGACCTGTCATCAAAATCTAGTAATAGTTTGGGGTTCCTCATATTATAACGTCTTGTGATATGTTTAAAATTATTTCTGTAGTCCATGACAGTATCGTCAATTTTTGTCATTTATTTCTTTTCTTAATTTTACCTGGGTTTACTCTTGACTTTAGTCTAGGTCAGAAATGACAGAGACAATCTCTACGATGGAGCGAGCTTACCCGGAAGGACCCTGTTCACTCTGACTTTAAAGAGTTGAGGGTTGTAACCGTTTGGAAACAGAGACAGGCAGCTCTCTCCACTCCTTTTTCTCTCTTTTATAAAAAACGTTCCAAAACGCTTAATGCGAATTAGTGGAATAGCATCAAGGTAGAGATGGTAACTTGCAGTGCATCTGGATGTCCGATAGTAGAAGGGGGACGGTGGAGTGGAGTTCTTGGGCACACTCACCGAAGTACAATCTGTAGAAGACCGACAAGCTGGTGCATCCTAATCTCTTCATAGTTAGAGTGAATAAGCTCCTTCTGGGTAAGCTCGCTCCATCGTAGACTTTGTCTCTGCCCTAGACTAGAGTCAAGAGCAAACCAATCAAAAACTTAAAAAAAAATCTCCTACTTTTTTGGAATCTTTTAAAAAAGTCAAAAGAAGTGTCAAAACTAAGCTTATTCGTAATGTATTTCTAAATTAATCATATCGAAAACAAACATTATAAATTAAAGCTTAGCAATCGTAAATAATTTTGCACGAGACAGGGGGACAATTCATTTTGTTACTGACACACCTCTTTCAGTTCTTGTGGTCATTAATTATTCCTGCTGAACTAAGTTCTAAGTCTGGATAAATTTAGATTTAATCTATTTTGCTTATAGACTGGTGGTTTGAAATTTTAGTCATATTTTAGTTAGGAACGACTATTTCACTTTTTTGTTATTTTTTAAAATCTATTTGTGTTCTGTATTTCAGCAGTTTATTTTGTATTATTTTTAATACTAATTTTACTTCATAAATTAACTCACACAGGAAACATACTCACCCATTCTTTAAAACAGTAGGTACGTTATTTCATAAAAATGAACTAAATGCCGATAACCACATAGATTCTATCTATATTGTATTCTATTCTTTCAAAGAGACAATTACCTCTGAGTTTGTTTCGGTGTTTCTTCTCAGGGTAGTCAACTGGGGAACATCGGCCTCATCTAAAATAATATGAGCAAAAAATATTGACGTGAAAAAGAGTTACATGTAACCTATTTGTAAAATAAATTTGATTTCTGATTATTTATCTCTACACAATCATCATCCTCTTGCTGTCTTGCCTGTTTAAAATTCAAATTAAAAAAAAACCAACCAAGTGTTCCATAATTATAGTGTTAGCATGAACCTAGCTTATGTTAGTAAAACCAATGTCTGTGCATTAAAACATTAACCGGCTACATGAATATGATCTTTATGTACACAGTTATGCAATAAATATAGGTTTCTTTGTCTTTATCATGCCTGCCAGCGCAAAGCCTGATAAATGGTTCATCAAACTTTTCCACCAGTGTAGGCAAAATACTGTTAGGGCTACCCCTGAATCGCAGCAACATCGATGGACACCGTTTGCGTAAATGCACAATATCCTCAACGCATTTTTGTAATTCATTTGGGATAATTATAAACTGCTATTAAATAAAGGAGATTTTTCAAAATGGGCCAGGTCTACTGTAAGTACACACTACTGTAAGTACACTACCTCAAAAAAAAAGAGAAAAATCCGTAGGAATTCGGAAAAAATACAGATAATTAATTTGAAAGTTTGTTGTTTTGGTAGTTAATTGATGTTTAAATATTACTTTTATCGATTTTCAACATGGCATCGCACCGACTTAAACCATAGATCATAGAAAAATAACTGCCAGCTGTCACAACAATATCACGTCAGTCATTACATGTCAGAAATAAATGTCAAACGACATTAATCAATCAAAATGACAGCTTACCGCCATAAGGGATTTTGTTGTATGTTGCAATTTCAACTATAATTTCTTGTGTTATACCAGCAAACAAAGCTATTTTAAAGAAATTGGACAGTTCAGAACTGTTTTGTGTTTCCCTATTTTTTAGTACAGTGTACAAGGACCTGGCCCAGACTCCATACATTTTGGAACATCTATTTTATTATGTTTTCAACTTCGAACTCTTAAATTTTCTTAATCCAAAAACAGCGCCTATTTCATTTCGGGGTTTTTAGAATTTATAGAAGATTTCAAAAACACAATATCAAATTCAGACTTATTAGTCCCCAGTTCCGAGAGACATAAGACGGCGCATACACTTCATCAATGGTAGATCAAATGAAACTATCTTTAGCGTGTAATTAAAATACATTCTAACATCCCAAGAAGAGCTATATATAGCGCCACCTGTCACATTGAGCAAGAACTTCCGATGAGCGGCGTCGGATGAGCACGGAAATAGCCCATGGCGCTCATCCCTTCTCTTCAGTCGTCCGCTAGTTTCCTAAGTTGTCTACCGTTGAGCAAGACAATCTACTCCAATATAGTCGTCAAATATTTTCTGGATATTAACATTTTGGTGTCGAGTAACCGTTTCATTTTCGACACGTAAATCATTCGGATTAGCAGTGTAGCTCAAAAGATGGGCAATGATTTGATAAAGCATTGGCTTCCAAAAATCTAAAATGAATTGTAAATTTTATTTGAAACTTGCTAGTAAAAGTTTCAAGTAAGAATACCAATTCTTTTAAACCGACTTCTCAAAAAGGAGGAGGTTATCAATTCGGTTGTAAGTTTTTTTTTTAAGTTTGTTACCTCATAACTCCGACAATTATGAACCGATTTGAAAAATTCTGTTTTATCTGAAAGAATATTATACTTGCAGATTGGTCCCATTTATATTTTATGAAAATCGGTTTCGGTCGAATTTTGGATTTTAAATCGAAACAGCTGGAATTCTTCTACTTGGATGACAGTTTTATGTCATCCAAGTAATCGAAATTGCGAATTTTGCTTTTCTGCGATTTTGCAGTGGTGTTGTTTGGTGTGGAGTACCACTAAAAAGTGAAAATAAAAAACTTTTTACAACCGACTTCCAAAAAAAAACACTACAAAGTAAAAAATAACTTTAATTTCGGAAGTTGTTGTTTTTGTTAGTTTCTTCGTATTTTGACAACGTTTTTTTTTTGGAAGTCGGTTGTATTCTTTTGTAAAACAGTTTTTTTTAATTAAAATTCTTCTGTTATTGACTGACTGAATGACTGAGTGAGCGACTGACAGACAACGCACAGCCAAAACTACTGGTTATAGAAAGCTGAACTTTGGCATGTAGGTTCACTCCATAAGGTAGTACTAAGTAAGAATTTCCAGAAATTTCAACGGTAACGGTTAACACCGGGATATACGTGAACGAAGTCTCGAAAAAAAGCTTGTAAAATTATAAAAAAGACAGACTAATAAGTCTAACGCAGTTCGCATCCATTACTACAGTCCACTTTCCCAAATGAGGAGTCAAAACCAGTAACTATGGACACGAATTATATCGCGGTAATATCACTCCTTTTATTTTCCACGTAACCAATGAACCGCACAGGGCACCGTTGGTTAAGCTTCCATTCGTTTTAATGAAAGTACTGAGGAGCTCGTGGTTAAATAATAACAGCCGCACAGGTTGAACTTCTAGGTTAAGCAACGCTTGCCGAGGTTGGTCTGTGGATGGGTGACCATCTTAACATACCGAGTCTCCTCCGTGCCTCGGAAGGCACGTTAAGCTATTGGTCCCTGCTGTCATTTAGGATAGTCAGAAGCCACAAAATCTGATACCAGTCTTGCCAAGAAGTACCGTGTTACCCAGTTAATGGGTTGTTGAGGTCTGGTAGGCAGCCGCTCCACGTAAAAATACTGTTATTCAGCTGAATCCGGTTTGACTGGAAGCCGACTCCAATATAGTTGGAAAAAGGCTAGGCAGATAATGACAGTAAAAACATTAAACAACCTTCTTTTGTTTCAGCTTCCCAAAATTCCCTGTACATCACAACGAAGCTAGCAGAGGTTCCAGTGGAGAAGATCAGTGGCTCCCTTGGTATAACTATCAGAGGTGGTCTTCCGGAAAATTCGGCTCCCAGTGCTGACCTGGTTCTGAACAGCCGGTCTTTAGACGCTCAGCCGCTGGTGGTGACTCATGTGCGGCCAAATGGTGCAGCGTATAATACTTCCAGGATAAAACCTGGGGATAGGCTGTTGAAGGTTGATCATGTAAGTTTTGGCTATTTAACTCTTTAACGCTCACTCTGTGTTATAACGTGTGTTGTGTAAGGTTCAATAGTTGAGTAAAAATAAAGGACATTTAGACCTTAAAGTGACTTCCCAGTTTAGAAGACACCTTTTATGTGTCGTCTTATAAAGGGTAGACATAAGAAATACATAAGAGAGAGAGTAGATCCAACTCTGCCAAAGTTCAAAATAAACGAAGGATGTGTATAAAATCTCTCATCTGTGAAATAAAATGGCTTATGTTTAACTTACCACCAGATATAGTAACAAATAGCAGACAAAAGTAGTAAATGATCACCAAAATGAAACTCGCATTTTAATGTAAAATTATAACCAAAGTTTTAACACTTTGCTAACCTATTTAAGTAAAATGACTCCAAGTAAATCATGAGTAACCCAAAAATAGTAAATGATCACCAAAATTAAACCAATCTGGCGCTCGGCGGCCGCTACCGCAGCACGCTCGCTTCGCTCGCTCGCCTTCGCGCGCTAATGGTCATGGTTCTAACCTAACCTAACCCACATGTTTCACCAGCCATAGAGGGGATCTGACGCAGACACGTTACTATAGAATTTGAATATTATACTAACTGAATATTAATTTGCTCGCTAAGATTTGGTGATCATGTACTAAATAAATTTGGTGGTCGAATACAATTAATTTAAAGTGGAGTCGTGACTAAAATAGCTGGTACGATTGTATTTTTAGACTTTATTTTTCTGGTGTAAAGTAGATATTTTTGGTTACAAAACTAACAGTATCAAAGCCTTTTATGGTGGTCATTATATTTATCCCCAAATAAAATTACGTTTAAAACATGTAATGATCCTAATAATATGGGCAGACAGTATAGACACAATGCTGCCGCCAGATAAATGTACAGTAACGGTCATTGACCTGCATACATACTTTAATTTTCAAAAAAAGAAATTACGACATGAAGCTGTCCTGAATCGACTTTTATCGTTATACTTCACGTTCTCTAGTAATAAAAAACGGTTTATTATTTTTTATTGTTCGAGTATTTACGATATTAGGGAAAGGTACATTATTGCAAGTTCATCTGGCGCCTACCATATAATTGTTTAATATTTTTTCCACATTTGTCACCATTTCACAATGATCTTTACAAAGGTCTGCCAAGTCAACCATAGCTGAGTTTGGTAAGGCCAAGCTAAAAAAAAACAATAGGTACATAAGACTTATGTAACTCCCATTTGGCGACATTCACCGTACATTGGAGTTTTCATTCACCGTACATTGGAGTTTTCATTTCAAATATGTTTGTGACGTTTTTGACATTTCGACCACGTATTACCATAAACTAGGTTTTTTTTTTAATGCTTTTACCATCTGATGTATGTTATTGTGCTTTTGTGTGTTGCAATTTGTATTCTAACTAAATTATGTTTATTTTATTCTTCCCAGGTCTCCCTAACCAATAAAACTTTATCAGAAGTCCACAACATCCTCCAGAACTGCCCTCAAGTGACAAGCCTAACGATAGAATACGATGTTTCCATCATGGAGTCAGTGAAGCTGGCTACTGGACCCCTCCTCATAGAGATAGAGAGACCCTGCAATGAAGACCTGGGTTTGTTCCTGACCAACCAGAGGTGTTCGTCTGATGATGTGTACAGTTCTGGATCGGATACGTATCAGAGAGTTGGGACGTGTAATGCTATTTATATCGATAGCATATTGCCAGCTAGTATCAGTGACAGGTGAGTCAAATTTTCGTTTTTTTTTTTTTTTTTTAATTTTGCCTTCAAGTTGTCCTGTATGTGAATGCTAATGTCATAATGTCATAAGCTAAACCTACCTTATGTACCTACTTATGCTCTTTGTGTTTTGTCACTTTTGGTGGATCTAACTTTGGAGGCTCGCAATTTTCATAAAGATATAGGCTTTCTTAATGTAAAATTATTATTCCCTTTATTCATTTATTTCATGCATTTTAATTCTTCGTCTTTCTGCCCTTATCCCATGTTAGTTGGGGTCGGCGCAACACGTTTTTTTCTTCCACTCTGCCCTATCAGCCGTCAAACTTTCACTAACTTCCTTTTCTTTCATATCGCTTCTTACACAATCCATCCATCTTTTCTTTGGCCTTCCTCTCCACATTTATGTTCATGACTCTTTTAGTTAAATGCGTTTACTCCCTCTTCTTTACATGACCATACCCTTTTAACTTTTCAGTCACTGGCGCCACTTTTAAACTACCTCTGATGTAGTCATTTCTCACTTTATCCATTCTTGTTACTCCACACATCCATCTCAACATTCTCATCTCCGCCACAAGCAATCTATTTTCATCCGTCTTTTTCACAGACCAACATTCTGATCCATACATTACGACAGGTCTTATCACGGGCTTGTAGATGTTGCCTTTCAATATGCATTTTAATTATTCCTTTTAAAAAAAAAACAAAATGGTAGCCTACCAGTATCGGGAACAGGGACCAGGCTACAGAAAGCGGAAGCTCTTAACAATACGAGCTAAGCCCAAAAGTACTGAGGAATTTTAGAAGTACTTTGTGAATAAAGCCCTTGATCCAGTTACCTAACAAGAGCCTCTTAAGGTGTCGGTCGAGGCTCGTGGCTATATTAATATTAATCATTTTAGTCAAGCCAAATTCCGTTGGCTTGCCTAAAATTAATATATATTTATGTTTTTTTTTTATATAAAGCCTTGCCCGCACTATGAATTTCTCCTGTATCGTGGGTGCGCTGAAAAAATTATAAATATGAGATAATCTGCCTAACCTTCTCCCATATAATATTGAGATAAGCTTCCAATCCAACTCGGTAGCTGGCAAACACGGTACCACTTCTCAGTACTGATGTCAGAATTTCTGGCTTCCGTTTAAAGATAACGACTGTCAAAAAATTTCAAATGTCACCCGAGACTAAAGGCTTAATGTACTTTTCGAGGCAAGGAGAAACCTCGGTTTCTACCTAACGGATGTTCACCCATCCATATAAGCCAACCTCGGCAAGCATTGTTTAACCTTGAATATCGATCCGTAGGCGGGTATTATTTAGCAACAATCTCTTAAATAATTTACTAACAAAAGTGTGACGAATTTAAACTTTGTTCTGTGACAAATCGACTTTGTAGCAAATCGACAACAACCCATAAATAAATATGAGTGTAACACTAATATTAATGTAACCCTAAGTACTATAACTAGTACCTTCTACTAGAAGTCACATAAATCAACAAAGCCTGAAGTGGAAGCCTCGCTTCTCTGCATAATTAGTGACGGGACCATAACTGATGAGCTATCGATATTTAAATTGGTTACAAGATATCGGCTTAGCCTAGTTTCAGATCACTGCACTTTGATACGCGGCAGAAAATATTCCCTGAATAATAATATGACCCTTCACGATATCTTGAGTTATTATTTATTAGAGTGGATGATTTTTATCGTGTGTTGATTTTTTCGCGTCATGCACAAATCATGAGATATCGCTTGTTATATCTACAATGGGTAGACAGGGGTGTCTACGCGGTTGCGGAATTTGTTCGAAAGTGTCACCGCGAACCTGGAACGCAAAGGGCATTAGGAGCAACGCGGTTGAGTTTTAGTTAGTAAGAGTCTGACACACCCTTCTGCTCCCCCAACCAGAGTATGAGGACTCATTTGATGATTTCCCATACTTAAAAACCGTCCAAGTGCGAGTCGGACTCGCGCACCCAGGATTCCGTACAAAACTGTAGGTATTATAAGCAAAAGTTGCGATTTATGATTTATGACGTATTAAAAAAAAATACTTACAGATCTCGTTCAAACCAGTTTTTGCTAGTAGTTTACATGGTAATATACACCACATATTTTTTTTTAGTTTTATCATTCTCTTATTTTAGAAGTTACAGGGGGGGACACATTTTACCACTTTGGAAGTGTATCCCGCGCAAACTATTCAATTTAGAAAAAAAAATATATTACAAACCTCCAAAATATCATTTTTGAATACCTATCCATAGATACCCCACAAGTAAGGGTTCAAAGAAAAAAAAAATTTGAGTGTCATTTCTAAGTAGGACCCCCAAAATTTATTGTCGTCATATATTCCTTTGGAATGCGCTCCCTCTGAACATCAGGATGGCAACAAGTTGGTTGTCCTTTAAGGTGAAGGCTCGTGAGCATATTCGCAAGAAGTTAGAAGAATCGCTTCAGCGGTATTCATTGGTTTCGTTTCATTATAACGTTGTTAATTTTGTTTGTGTATATGTATGTATTTACTATAGATTGTATTTTTTTTTCTCTTCCTTTCGGTTTGTTTTTTGATTAAGTATGTTGCACCTACCCTGCTGTCTCTGCACCACCCTAAGGTCGACTGGTAGAAAATGCCTATGGCATTAAGTCCGCCTTTGTACAGTTACTTGTGCATAAAGTTTTAATAAATATTACATACACAGTCACCAATCTCGCAACGAAAGACATGACAAACAAAAAAATCGCCGACCTCTTAGGACAACACTACAGTGAATTTCAAAATAATATCATGAATCTTCATTCGTCATTCTATGGAACCCCTTCGCGCCTCAGGGATGTTTGACCCTTGTCAACCTTCGATGTCTTAGGGCGGGTCGATGCCCAATTGTGTTTTTAAAAGGAATTGATTCAATATGCTTTTGTCATGCTCCTTGCCTTTCAAGACGACTAGTTTTCACAAACGTGCTTTGATGTTTCTTGAAACCCATGTGAAAGCTTGGCATTCCTTTAGCAACAGGGTCTGACTAAAAAATCAAATTACTCCGCCAGATATCTAGATTCCCAAAAAATATTGGAAAGTATTTTTTTCACGTAAACAAAACGACGATAAAGTGCATTGAAAATTCGTGTGGCATCACATTTCGGTAGATATCTGCCCTTTTTACCGAAAAATTACGTCACAAGCCCCCACTCTTGATCTTTGATGCGTTTTATCTTCGTAAATTTGTATTAAAAAAACACACAGGTACATTGGACTCTGGGGAAAAATTGCACATGTAGTTAAAAAACTTACGAGTAATGTTATGAATTTGTTAAAGCAAAAAATACGTGTCCAATATTTTTTACGTGTCCAGTCTTGCCAAGAAGTAGAGTGTAATCTAGCTACTGGGTTTGAGAGGTTTGGTATGCAGCCGCTCCACACAGATGAGGTTGGAAAAGACAAGGCTGACTTTGAAACAGAAGCTGAAATTGATTTATTCTTGGATATGATAAATTCTCGGAGAGATAACGGAACTCAGACTTAATGTTATCCCTTCTTGGAACCAATATTCCCTACAAGAGCCTAAGAAAAACAAAACTAAGTCGATTTCCAGAATCATGTCTTTAAGCCAAATGAAAATTCCAATTCCCAATTCTCCAGTGCGATTACTTTAATCAATTAGTGAGGAAAGAATAATTAATTACATTCCATTAGACGCTTTAGAGAAAAATTTTACCTCTCCAATACGAGTATCTGTCTTGAGTAAGCATCCCTTTGGGGTTCCTTTATTGAGTTCAATGAATAAGAAATGGATCTCGATTGTAAAAAAATACTTTTTGGATATTATATTTTAAACTATCTTCTGATCTCTAGGGAACATTATCCCGGGATATATATAGCTTATATCCAGACTATAGTCTACTTCTGTATCAAATTTCATGAAGATCTTTTCAGGCGTTCTGACATGAAAGAGTAACAAATATCCATCCATCCTCACCAACTTTCGCATTTATTATATTAGTAGGACTATACTGGAAAAGTTTAGACAGATGAATAAAGATAAAAAGTCTTGACGTGTCTTTTTAATCTTTTTAGGGTTCTGTACCTCAAAAGGAATAAACGGAACTCTCACTTTGTTGTCCGTCCGTCCGTTCGTCCATTCGTCTGTCTGTTTGTCCTTTATCTTGGGAATGCGTGGATGTATCGAGTTCAAATTAAAATCATTTATATATTCAGGTTTACAGTCTTTTGAAATTGTGAAAACTCAAACTTCTAAGTTACCGTAAAAAAGATCGGCTGCTTACGTCGCTAAAATTTACATTTATTTCAAAACTCTCAAGTTAATCAAAATTTATAGGGTCATTTCCGTTGAACTGTAAAATTTGGCAAGTAATACTGTCTTATACCTACTGCAAGTATAGGGAAAAATATCTAATAATAAATCGTTAAAAATGTAGTGTTTATTTAAAGTAATATGTACCTACAATTTTGTACGGAACCCTGGGCGAGTCCGACTCGCAATTGTCCGGTTTTTTTATTTAAAAACTCAGTTTAAAAATAAAAACCAATGTAAATACAACATTAAAGATTACTAAATCAATGAACCATACCTTAAAGCAGCGTTTAAATTTTTTCCCTTTATTGAACTCCCTAAACCTTTCCAGTATAGAGCGTCATTTATTGTACAGTCACGAGCTGACGCTTTAATTACTTTTTAATTTTTTATTTCGTGTCTTAAAATACTGGCAGCTATCATTCTATATAATTAATTGCATCGTCTACAATTAATTGACATGAATTTCAAACTTCTACCACTAGGGGGCGCTTAACTAATCACTTCATACTTTACTAAAATTTTGAGACACTTTAAAGATCAGTTAATGTGTTGAGTGAACTCATTTTGCTTGAATTAAAATAGTTTAAAAGTTTTATTGTACAGCTTTGTAATTTGTTTATAAATCCGAGCTGTTGGTAAGAAGAAAACTTTGTTGATTGCTTCATCATATTCTTCTAAAGTAGTTAATTTTCTATTTATGATAATAGCTAAATGAAGTTTGCATTATTTGCGAAGTCGGTTCTAACTGCTTTGCTAATTGTTCTTTTATTCTCAGATAAAATTTTATACGTTTAATAGTTTACTTTTACATAATCGCAGTTGGTCTCAGTTTGAATCTCTCTCGACATTCTGATTTTAAATTTTGACAGTTTGTCATAGGCCTGAAAATCTGTCAGTTCTGTTAATGTCCCGGCTACATGTGAGCATGCCTGCACAAACCAGTTTGCGCGTGCATGTGAACGACAAGATGGTAGCTCGCGCAGTTCCAGAAGTTCCGTCTTTTTGTACAGTCATGACCGCACGCAGGCCAGACGGAGCGTGTAGTCGGGCCATTAGAGCTCCGTGACTGAATTTTGTCATGCAGGTTCACCGATGCGGCACCGGTCCACCCACAAGCACAAAACTTTTTAGGAACACATTCATTATGCGTACAGCTATGAAGCGGGATTCCCTGCCTGAGTCTGTATTTCCTGATAGTAACAACCTGGGAGTCTTTTAGTCAAGAGTGAATAGGTTACTTCTAGGCAAGCGTGTTCCATCTTCCACTCACCATCACAGGATGAGATAGTGGTCAAACGTATTCCTATCAATAGTAAAAAAAAAACACATAGCAGGAGATCGTCCTCTACCTTTTTGTGTTCAGGAAGTTGCAATGCTTTTTTGAGCACATATTCCATAAAGTTCTATAATGGTATTATGTACTTCGTCGATAAAAATCTGTCTAAACTTTTACATATGGTGGGTACTACACTCAATAATGATAATACCTATCTGAGCTGTATCATTGATTCACCACATGTATTTAAAAAAAAAATGTATTAAATCTTTGCTGTTAAGTTTTCTTTATGTCCTCTATTTTACTTCAAAGCCACAATCTAACACATTATTTTTATTTTTCAAAGCTAATACCTTACTTAAAGTAAAACAAATAGAGATCCAGTTCGAGCCGTTGATTGCAAGTCTAGGATTGCAGTAAGCCCAGGGATCGCACCGAGCTTTAACTAAGCCTGAATAGAGAGACGTACAGGCGCATTGCGAATTTTTCAAGTATTTTTCTTTGGCTACTTAATTCGGTGATAAAAATTGTGGCCTTTGTTTTACGACATTTAGAATATTGCGTTTATCCTATTGAACACAGGCTACCATTTGCCAAATTGTTCATCTATGTATTTTATTATGTAAGGACCAATAGAATAATAGCAGAATGTTTTTTGAACCTAGAATTCTTTCATGAAAGTTTACAGTGACCCTTACTCAAAAACCATAAACAGATTGGCCAAAAAGTTTGATAGCTTCAGATTTATGATGATATCGGCTAATTTAATTGAGCCTCCACGAGTGACGATACTGAAATGAATGCTCAGCACACTTTAGACAGTCAGCCTCGCAAATAAATTGCTGTCTGGCTGTCTCATTGAATGAATTATTTAATTTTAAGCATTCGTTTACATCAAACGTATTCGTATTATTATCTCATAAACGGCCAGTGAATTCGGTAACAACAAATTTTTCATTTCTCATGCTTGGAAAGTAGGCCTGAAGTTGCCTGAGGAGCGGGTTGAAAGTATTACATTGCAGCCCTAGGGAGAATCGTTTTCAAACAACAGCCGTCAAATCGTAAAAAAACAATCACGAAAATGTTATGGCTAAATAGCTAGACGGTCACAGAAAAAAAAAACAATATAGTCGGGAAAGCGGCAATCCGATCTTCATTTGCTTTTTCGAGGTGTTTTTTTTTAAATTTGTGATGGGTTTGCTCTTGACCTTAGTCTTGTCTTGTTCATACTTTTGTATAGCAGAGATTTGTATTAACACGATGAGTTCATCAGATTCAAACTTGTGTTTTTATTTTTACTTTTCTTGAATTCGTTATGAAAAGCCAGTGTTCTCCTCGGGGAAAAGGTTATTTAGCCCCTCGAACTGTTAGCCAAACGCCATCTCAATTACTTTCACCCCTCAATTTATAAGAATGTACAATTTGCTATTTTTTAAACAACTGTTTGTCGGTTCTTTTTTGTTCCTAATATACTGATCATCAGCAGCCAGTGATACGTTTGATGTGAACATGGCCTTAATAATAGCTCTTGCCAAAATTTAAAAAAAAATCTTAAATATTTTATGGTTCTAGATGCGGAGCTCTCCACCCAGGAGACCAGATCCTGGCGTTTGATGACCACGTGATTGATGGAAACAACTATACCGCTGAAGAAGTGATGTGCTACCTGGAGAACTGTGAGGGAGGGTTCACGAGGTTGCACATCGCTCCAAGGCACGTCGTGGGACACTGTGGGAGGTTTACTAGAGGTGAGGATTTGGTAAATTTTCAGATTTAAAATTTTGAGAAAGGACTGGATGATTGAAGTATGAGGATTTAAAAAAACTGGTCAAGGTCGAGTCGGAGTCGCACACACTCGGTAGCACCACTTCGAATTTTTAACAACGGTTTTCAGTCGATTTTTAACACATTCTCAAACATTTTTTATTTTTATTTATTAAAATTAGCATCCCCCTTAATTATTAGAATCTGAAAATATTTTATGTGATAGAAATTTATGTAAAGATAACAGGAAAACTAAAAAGTTTAAATAACTCACTTTAATAACTAAAGCGGAGTCGAAGCAGTCGCCTTGACCGAAATCGGTCGGGTCACATCATTATCATCATCTTCATCAGTTCTTGAGATATTCAGCTATGACAGACGGACAGAGTTAGACCCTTATTAAGGTCACAAGTGATTATAGACACACTTTTGTCTACATTTCTTTTTTCATTCTTCCTTTCGCAGGTCTGCTGGAAGAAATTTCTTAAGAAATAAGCAGTACCTTTGTACCAATAATTATAATGTTGTATCTGTACCGATTCTCTGTGTGTACATAAATTGTAAAATAAATAAATAAATAAATTAAATGATTTTGTCCTCAGATGATTAATAAAAAAAATTAAAATATCTGCTTGGAGTTCTAATGTAAATGTAAAATAAATAAATGAAATGAGCTTTCTACGTTAATTTTACAGGCGAGTCGGGCTGTTACGCATACGCAGAAAGATTTTTTACCAGTTGTTCTTGATAAGGTGATGCAGTGACATAACGTCATGACAGATGCAACAGCCGGTCGATTCTGTCGACATCTCACCGTGATCACTTAGGTGGAGTGAACGACAAGTGAGCTGTCATGCCATTTTGTTTGTATGGTTTGGCAGCTCACTTGTCGTTCACTTCGCCTAAGTGTTCACTTCGACATGTTTACAGAATCGCACTGCAGTATCGAAAGACAAACGAGTACATGCAAAAAAAAAAAACGTGCGAAAAACAGATAACAGCTTTGATAATTCAACGAACTTCTTGGAAATGGTCATAGTATCCTATGTTGATAAATGCTATACCAAGAAGCGATAAAATATAACTCAGCGGAGCTGTAATCTTGCTAAGCACTATTACAGTGGAAAATAAAAGACAGCGAAAGGATAGTAATTGCATTTCTCTACGTCTCTTTATTCAAATTCTGTTCCCATAATCCGATTTTCTTCTTGCAACGCTCGTATTAAGCTGAACACTTCATTTTTAAACTTTGCACTAGGACCATTCACAACAATTTGTACAGCAGACCCACAAAAATGGTTATTCATGACGCGAACAACACCAACGGATGTCGAAAATTATTCACGAAACACTCGAGGCGAAATACCCTGAAGAAAGTTTAATACCATTTCCCTGCTCCTAGAATTTCTGCAATAGCACCTTTCCTAACCAATTCCGGAGGTATAATAATTACTGAGTTAATTCTTCGCTACCTGAGGCAACTTGTCGAATGACCGAACTTTGGAACTACCTTCTCCAAGTCAGGAGCTTGTTTTTAGAATTACGTTGAGCTGTGTGTGTTTATAGAAACTTGCGAAGCTTTAAAGAGTTTTTATAGTCTCTTTCTAGTCTAAACTTCATGTCTGAAGATTGTGGTCAGGGTGGGATGTATGTCCAACGGGGTTTATTAGTGAAAATATTAAAATATTATAGGAGCTGGCGCCATTTTACGTGACTGACACTTAAAGTCAGACAACGTGACACTGAAGGGAGTAATTTTTTGTGAACACAGTAATTCTTGTTTTTTTTTCTTCTTGCACTTTTGTAACGTATAAGATAATATTGATCTCATGTAAATGACAATTGTCTTAATGAGAAATAAAGTTCTTTAAACCGATATTCCTATCATTTTTTGCTTGTTGAAGTGTCCTTTACTTCATGCATGTTAGAGAAAATGGCGGCAAGGGCTATGCCAAAATGGTTCAATGCGCTTTCAGACGACACGGTTGGCGCAGTGGTTGAGCGATTGACTGCTGCGCAGCATGTCGCGGGTTCGATTCCCGCACGGAACAAATGTTTGTACGACCTACAAGTATTTGTTCCGAGTCTGGGTGTTTTTCTATCTATAATATGTATGTATTTACAAAAAAAAAATGTATACATGTAGTTTATCAGCCATCTCGTTACCATAACACAAGCATTAGGTTGCTTAGCGTTATTATTATTAGAGTTTCTACACATCAGTTGGTTAAATAAATTAGTTGGTGAGCGGGTCCGGGTTTGTCGTCTCATTATAATTATGACCAAAATTTATGAATACTGTTTATAACAAGTTATTTTTATTTTTATTTGAGATGTGTTTGCTCTTGACTCTAGTTTTGTTCAGAGATGACAGAGACAAAGTCTACGATGGAGCGAGCTTACACAGAAGTAGCCTATTCACTCTAACTTTGAAAAGATTAATTCAGCAGGCAGAGAGTTCCACTCTTTTGCTATGCCCATCACTAAGTTGTTAATAGATGATCTTTTATTTTAAATTTTAAATTGTAAGAAGCCACAAAATGATTCTTTCCTATTTAATGTGGTCCTTACCTTACACGAGTGAAAATTCATGAAAAAAAAGTTAAAGCCATTGCTATAAAAACTTCCTGTGTGTTTTAAAGATCAGCCTCACCAACTATGCAGCAACTAAAATACTAACTTCGAACCCAAGTTTATACTAGGAAAGGTCATTCAAATCTCAGCACAAATATTTTCATAGTCCAAAAACACTCCAACAAACTGGAAATCTTCGGAAAAGGTTTCAACATCTTCAAAGTTTACGAACTCTGGGCATACATCCTTTAGATTCTCTCATGGGTTGAACCGCGACTAACAAGAACGAATATACGAACATCAAACTTGGCTCGTATAACTCAAAAGTCTTACGTCCTGATGTCTGTAATATGCTTCCTTTAATGTACAGAGCTGGTACATTAATTCAAGTTTAAACTTCGGTTTGAAGTCCTACCTTAAAGTCCTCTTTGCGTCAGGTGAATTATTACGTATTTTTGAAGTTGGGACATCGATGCGTCGCGCGTCGGCTTAATGCGGGTGCTGTCGAAATTAGGATGCTTTGAAGAGAATTTCAGCGCAAATATGAATGTGAAATGGAAATATTAATAGGAGTACTAAGCTTTGCCGTTATTTCACTCAAATTAAAATAAAACTCAAAGCATTTATTTAAAGACTATTTACAGACATTTTTAATTTGTCAAGGTTGTTCGGTCAAAAATGAAGCTATTTGCACTTTCCAAAGCATAGATTCTATGGAGAAGAACGTGCGAGAAACTCCACGAACACTCTTTTTAACCGACTTCCCAAAAAGGAGGAGGTTCTCAATTTGGTTGAATTTTTTTTTGTCACCTCATAACTCCGTCATTTAAGAACCGATTAAAAAAATTCTTGTTTTATCTGAATGGATATACTTGTCGATTGGTCCTATTTAAATTTTATCAAAATCGGTATGGAAGTTTGGATTTTAAATAGATTTAGCTGGAATTCATTTACTTGGATGATGGTTTTGTGTCATGGAAGTACACGAAATCGCGTATTTTGCTTTCCTGCGATTCTGCATTGCTGTTGTTAGGTGTGGGATACCACTAAAAAGTGAAAAACAAAAAACTTTTTACAACAATATACAACCGACTTCTAAAAAAAACTCTACAAATTAAAAAATAACTAACTAATAATAACAAACAAAAACATTGTATTAAAAAAAAACGGTTGTTTTTTTTTTGTAAAAAGTTTTAAAATTAATTAATTGTTACAAAGTTATAGTTAAATCATTAATGTTGAAGTTATACAAATATTTGATGCATATTTTCGTAGTATTAGCCTATAAGTGTCTAAACACACTATATCGAAGTTACGCGACCGAAGTTCGACATGATTGCGCCTGCAATGCTATTTGAATTATAAAAATAATATAAAGAAAAATAAATTACTGACACATGTCATAATGCCAAAATTACGTTGCGTTATAGCGTACAGTCGAACTTCGGTCGGGCGTAAGTTCAGCGGCCATTCGGCGGCAACGTATTCTGTAGAGCACAAATTATAAGCGACCGAAGTTCGGTTCGATTGCCGATGAAGATCCGGGGCCGGGAGCATCGGGAGGCAGGCACTTTTTTTTTTTTTTTTAGTGATGGGATATCATCCAATGACTCCTCCCGCTCTGGGTGTAGCGGGAGGGAGTGTCAGACTTCTACTGACTAAAACCCATCCATGTTCCTTCATTGCCCTTTGTGTTCCGGAGCCACGGTGTCTCTTGCGAATAATCCCGCGACTCCGGCAGGCGTCAGCCCTTTCGGGCCCCTCTGTGTGCTGACTCTCTATGAGGCACGCGTGGAACACTAACGCGCCGTCGACACGGCCTGACGTCACTAAACGGACGGACGGCGAGCCACCCATAGCTCGCCGTTCACAGGATCGGGAGGCAGGCACGACGCACGTGTTTCGTTGTGTCATTTAAACATAGGTACCAACACCTTGTTTGATTCAGAAGAAAATAGTATCGCGATTGAATCGTGACCGTGTTTGTGGAACTTTAAAAGCAATTACGAAACTCTTACAGGATCACTCAGCTTTGCTTCTATCCGTCCGGCTATTAAGATAACACGACACGATGCCACGACAGCGCTAGAGACATTGAATACACACAAATTTCCGCAACTTAATTTCTGCCGCGTAAGTTCGGCACTTATGGTGCATATCAGCCGGATACATCGGAACGTAAAATCAGCCACGAAACTTTGGTCGCGTACCTTCGGCAAATTGTGTTTAGACACTAAGTGTTTCCACGGTTCCATCTATCGCTTTATAAAAATTAATCAAAATCGTTTCAGCGATTTACCTGTGAACTAACAAAAAGCCACTTTTCTTTAAGTTAAGGATATTTTGGAATTTTGCGAAACCGAAAACCGAACCCCATTAAACTAACCATGTTTAAGAAAACAGTTACAATAATTTATAATCCCAGTTTCAACAAAAGACTTTAGTTTCACGGAAGTGTAACTAATAAGACAAATAGGTCCCCGAGGAACCCATTTTATATACAGATATATAGAGCTCTCCAAGGGACCATTCGTTATTGTTTGTTGTACACATGTCCCAGTTTTGAAATACCTAGTTGGACTTTGTACACCGTGTATTGCAAAATAAACGGAGATTGTATTATTAATTTCTTACATGAAAATGGAAAGAGTAAATATCTCTTGTAAAAACGATATGTAGTAAGAAAATAACTACAAAACGTATAAAAATGTTCACAGCAAATACCATCATTTTATGCTTACACTTTGTTTCAGAAAATTCAATATCGGGGACGTCGACGTTGAACGCGAAGAAACATCGCCAGAGAAACTATAGGCAGAGCTCGATGCCCAAACTAGGTTTACAAGACGATTATGGTAAGATATTGGATGGGGTATCGATTGTATTATCATTATGAGAGAGATCGATCAGAAGTTGTAAAGTGAAGCTCCGAAGGACGCTTCAGGCGAGATGGCACTTTATAGAGTGGGGAGTTTGTTTTTTGATGTAGTATTTTACAGGTTGATGTAACTGCATCACCCAACCAGATTAGATTTAACGTAACGTAAGTTAAAGAGAGTCTGGAAGACATACAATAAGTCAACGTACCTATTATAAAAGTATTTCAAAATCACACATCATTATTTTTAGAAATTAATGATCTGGTTTAATTAAACTTGATACGTAAACGGAAAACACCTTGATGGGTTAAACTTTAGACCAAAGATAAACTTCAGACTATAAAGTGTAAGGTTAACAGTGTTTTAAATAACATATACTGAGAGAAATTTTTCGTTTTCTATAGACAGTGTAAAATCTCTTTTTATCATGCAATTTTGTATGTAATACCGGAGGAGCTCGTGGCTTAATATTAACAGCCGCACAGGTCGATCTTCAAGGTTAAGCAACGCTTGCCTAGGTTGGTCTATGGGTGGGTGACCATCTTAATATACCGAGTTTCCTCAATGCCTCGAAAAGCACGTTAAGCCGTTGGTCCCGGCTGTCATTTGGAGATCTTTGGCAGTTGTTACGGATAGTCAGAAGCCAGAAAATCTGACACCAGTCTACCAAGGAGTACCGTGTTACCCAATTGGTGGGTTGTGGAGGTCTGGTAGGCAGCAGCTCCACGTAAAATACTGGTACTCAGCTGAATCTGGTTTCACTTGAAGCCGAGTCCAATATAGTTGGGAAATGGCTAGGCAGATGATGTATGCAATACCGTGAAGAGAAAACAATCTCAATAATACCCAAACCAGCAGCTCTTTTTAACCATCCCAATCAGCATCTAAAAATAGCACAATCCAATTGAAACATTCTACCAAGACCACTATATTGAATCATAGTAACCAGCTTAATAAATTAACTGCAATCAATCATCCATACTTGAACTGAAGTGTATCGGAACTGGGTCAGCCCTCGATGTCCGCTTACTGTTCGTATTTTATTAAGAGAATCTTCACGTATCGAGCTAGCGATGATGTATTTAATTATTAGGAGTGAAAAAGAAATAGAATGTATTAAATTTTGTTTCGTATTCATGAATTAGCTGATTGTCTGTATCGTTTGGTGTAGAAGAGTGCTGTAGAAACGTGGTTGTGGAATGCGGGGTAAACCAGTGCCTAATCTTTCCAGAAAAACAGGCGTTTTTTACTAACTCGTTAAATGGATGGGCCTCATCAGAAGACTTAAAGTCATCAGGATCAAACTCGCCATCGCTCAATGAGATTACTTAAAGAATGAATAATTATGTAGAAAAAGCCCCATTTTTAACTAATTCCAAAAAAGAAGATTTTTTTTTAATGTATAAGGGATTTAACTTGCCACTCTTCAAAGACAAAAACTAAATGTCAAGTACATCATAGCCTCTAGAATTTATCTACCCACAAAAGAAACAACATCATTATTTACCCAGTCAATTACCAATTAGGAAACTACAAACGATAGTTTAAAACCCAAGAACAGCACTTCAATTAATTACAACACTGCCGACCAAAAATCCGTCCACAAAGTTAATGAAACCACATTTCCCTACCACTATTAGTACCGGAGCCCAAACAGACTCGTCGTAAACAAAATCAGGCGAACTCTCCCCAAACAAAGGGAAAAGGATAGGCGTAGTAATTAATTTGTACGAGAAACACCGGCCAAGTTCGAGCTGAACACGGTGTGACGGTTCCGTACTATCAAGAAAAGATAGTTTATTATAAAAAAAAAAGTTCTCTGTGAAAGTTTTAACCTGCTATAGTTGCCAGATAAATGTGCATAACGGTCATTGATCCAAATACATTTGTTGACTTTCTTAAGATCAAAACCCGAACTAAAAACATATAGCTGTCCTGTATCGACTTCTGCCGTGGAAAAGTGAAATTTAATAATCGTGTATCATTTAAGCAAACTAAGCCCTAGTATTCTGATTGGAGTACCATCAGACTTTGCAATACTCTACCGTACTCGCTATTTTGAAAAAAAAAGGAAAAAAAATAAAGAAAAAGAGTTTATTTGCGGCCAGTATGACGCATACCAAAAATACACAAAAATTACAATTAAATACATGAAAAATTGGGAAGATATGCGTCAAATCCGCGCAAAACGGCCATCTCTCAGCATAATGCTGGGACTCGTGTGCGAGACAGAGCCACAGCGCTGGTTTTCAGTGACAGCCAGCGTTGACAGTTTGACGTCGATCGGAGCAGTATAAAAAGTATTTTGTTACGGAACTCCAAAAACATAGCTCGGTAGATCTTCCTCGCATATTTGTTTAGGACCTGAAACTTCCTAGTTTGTTCGCTGTCCCTCGCACGTTGCTCTACAATATTATGTTAATTGTACGGATCTCGTAATAGCCTAGTTAGGAGCTGACGTAGTGTCGCTAAATACTGTGGATTTCAATGCAGAACACTCATGGCTTAAAACGTGCAATTTTAAACTTTATCAACAGTACATTTTGGCCGGGGTAGTTTTGTAACTATTTCTGCGACCAAGTAATATTTCTCACTTATTTTTGACTTAAAATGTATTAATTTGTCTCTACAGAAATGCCGTTGTCCATTTACAAAGATACATCTACTGTTAGGCCGTTACTATCAAAAAGAAGAGCCAAAAATGTCTACTGTACAAGTTATAAAACAATCACGTACATTTGCAACTGGCTAACATACGCTCCAGTATATAAATATATTCTTTCTGGATGCAAGAAACATCATATCGATTGATTTCATGATCCATAGTCACATTTTATTTATATCGAAAAGATAAAATCATAAACCATGGCATGTAATGACGCTAACTAAGAAGCGTCCTATTTTCTCTTGACCCAGCTATCAGGAATCACCGTCTCCGGTAGGGCATTCTTCTCCTTGACTATATGCACAAAGAAAGAATTATCAAATTGTTTAAACCCTCTTTTATTCTCCAACAGACAGTCAACAAAACTACATGAGTATGGGTGTATGTAGAACAGAATCCCTTAACATACAGTTGGAAGTGCCACCTGGTCAGAGTTCTGGTTTAGCTGTCCATGAGGATAATGCCATGCTGGTCATATCACATGTCGCTTCACAATCACCGGCATACAGGTAAGTGGTTTGTGATTTTAATAACACAACTGATATTTGTAATACAAAGGGAATTTGTAAGCTTGTACTTGGAAGTGAAATTGAAAAACCCTGTGATCATAATGCTTTTCTTTGAAATTATCTCAAAGTCCAGTAACCTAATGTATTTTCCATCTCTAAAAGTAAAACACTGTGTCTATGTTTCTTTTCCTACTCTCCTGTCGCAGGTCTGCTGGAAGAAATTTCATTTGATATAAGCAGTACCTTTGTACTCTTTTTTCTGTTTACATTTTTCTTTTTTAATTTCTTGTGTGTAATAAATAAAACTGAAAATCGACACTAGCTCAATAATTCTGGCTATCATATAGATTTTATTCGTGTTACTTTGGGCCTATGACAAACAGATGTCCAAGAGTATTGAAATTTCATTGTGGATACAAAGCGAAACGAACAGCACTAAGGCAGAACATCTTTACAACCAAGAAATCATCGTTGAAACATCTGATGAATAGATGCCTCATCAGATGTTTCAACGATGATTTCTTGGTTGTAAAGATGTTCTGCCTTAGTGAATCGCACTACAGCTTAAAATGAAATAACACTTGTTAAAAACTACAAAAAATAACGAAACTTTACTCTGATCGATTACATAACTTGTTGTGTTTACTTTGCAGATCTGGCTGCCTTCAAATCAGAGACAGGGTTATGTCAATCAACGGCCATGAGAACCTAACAGTTGACGTTGCCAACGAAATCCTGCAGAGAAGAAACGACTCCCACAACCTCAAGTACTTGACTTTGAACGTCGAATTCAGTATGCCCAACGCTATTGAAGCTTCCAGTGGTGTATTTAATGTGAAACTAGCTAAAACAACTGCTGGGTTAGGCGTTACTATAACAGGTATGTTCTTTTGTCCTGCCATTATTTTGTTATTCTACAGTGCGATTCTGTTTACATTTCACCGTGTAAGTTTAGGTGAAGCGAACGTGAAGTGAGCTGTCATTCCGTTATTTTTTTTTTATTGAGATTGGTTTGCTCTTGACTCTAATCTTGGTCAGAGATGACAGAGACAAAGTCTACGATGGAGCGACCTTACCCAGAAGTAGCCTGTTCACTCTTACTTTGAAAAGATTAGGGTTGTATTTATAATTAACGTTCACTTCCTGCTCACCCAGCTTAAATTTGTACGATGAGACGTTGATTGTATAGACTAGCGTTTTTGATCTCACTTTTCACACAATTTATTTACTGTCTTCATTTTTTTATACATTTTTTGTTTATAGCCAATGTTTTTTAATCTTTTGCTCTTTTGACTTCATGTACTCTTATCACTCATTTATCACTACCACGAATAATTTAATGCATGCCGTCGTTTTGAATCACTTGTGGATTTAGAATTTGAAGCTGTTTAGATAACAAGACAGTACTTTTTAGAAAAACAGGTTCATGATAGTCTTTTTGACAGATACCACGTTAAGCAACATGGCTGCGCAGCCAGGCTGCGTTAGCCAAACCGACGTGCATAAGGCATGTCATGGTACGTTGCACTGTAAATAAGTTCGCTTGTTATACCTAACGTACTAGGCGAACATAGCAGGCTGATAGCCTATTATACAGATACTAACCTCACCAACTAATTTCCCTTAATCATCTTCAGAGGTCGAAATTAGGTAGAGTTATTTAAATACTTAAACTGATTTCATACAGCGAAATAATAAAGTGGATATGCCTCAAATCCCGGGATAAATTATAAAGATCAGAAAAATCCCGTGATTTATTAAATAAAAAAGTTATTAACTTTTACACAATTTAAACCATCCGACATCGGATGTCCGAAGTTGCAAAATTCCAATGCGCATATGCGCGATGTTGCCACATTTGTAGTTCGCACAACATAGTTGCTACGTACCTGTGAGAACAAAAGAAAACAATAGCGGAAAAGCGGAGCACTCCCGGATTTTGTCTCCCCAGGAAGATCCATATTAATATGAACATTTCGATGCAAGTACATAAATAACTCCACCTAATTCCGATCTCTGATCATCATTCATACAAAGAGAACTATCAAGTGAGCGAGTCTCGAGTTCGCTTACTTGAACTCTTTGGAACTTCTGGCAACCTAGTTTCACTCATTTCCACAGGATGTAAACAGAAACTGCTGAGCAACGAAGAACCTATGGTGATATCGGATATCAAGCCCGGATCGGTGGCTCATCGAAGTGGAGCTTTAGCACCCGGAGATCAACTTCTAGCCATCAATGGACAGCCACTGCATAACTTATCTTTGGTAATTTATTTCAAACTAATAAATTTACATATATATGTCACCGGAAAATAGTAGGCTCCGTAAGATTGTAATAAATCTTGATGAGATTATAATTTTCTCAATGTATTATGAAAAAATCGTTTTGTGTATTATAAATCCCATGCAAACTCAATAGTTTCCAATCTCTCCATGACTTATTCAGAAAAAAAATTACAATTTCATCGATATTTTACAATCTTCCAGCTTTTGACACTTTATGGTGACATTATACATATATTATATCTTTTTGATAATTAAAACTCTCGTTATATTACGTTTTATGTAATTATGCTGGAGCATATTTTACTTGGAATAAAGATTATGACTATAATTTGATTTTGCCTGAAAAGCTCTTAATTTCTTCATACAACATTAATTCGTTAAAATGTTTAATTCATGTCTCAAAAAGATGCCAAGAAAATTAATTAACAACTTTTCCATGATTATGATGATCAAAGTGAGATCTCAACACTCGCAAACATTCACACTACTGTGAATGTAAACTCAAAGTAAAATCTTAAAACGAAAGTAAAATCTGTAAAGAAATATAATTATGTCACCAACTTCTGCCCGCGTCTCTGGCCGCGTGAAATTAGTACTTGTATAATACATTTACAAATTATAATATAATTATGTGTGCTATCAGCTATGAAAAAGTAAACTTTCATAAAAACCTATTCAAGTAATATTGAAAGAGTATCAAACATCCTTCTTACAAACATTCGCTTGATGATAATATGAAATTAGTGGAACACTACCAGTCATTTGTATTAGGTCATTTTTAAGGGGAATGCTCCAACCAGCCCGCGAAATTCAAAATTTCTTGCGTTTTTTGCAATTGGCAGGCCAGTACCAGATTGTATGTTGATTAAAATATTATTCGCGGCTGTAAGACGTATGTAGTTATAGAATTATAATCATCAAAATCACCAATACAACCCTCAAAGTTCATAAAGGAGTAGGAACAAGAAAAAAAACAGAAAAAGTCATTCCTACAGCTTTATGAACTTACAGCGTTGTATTGATGATTTTGATGTTTATAATTCTGTAACGACATATTTCTTACAGCCGCGAATAATATTTTAATCAACATACAACCTAGCACTGGCCTGCAAATTGCAAAAAACGTAAGTAAATTTGAATTGCGCGGGCTGGTTGGAGCATTCACCTTAACAGTTAAAGATAATTGAGACAAATTTGTCCTACTGTTCTAAATGCTTTCCAATAATAGCTCACTTAACTCAGTAGATGAGGTCAACTAGATCAGTCACTCACCAATCGAACCGCAATGCCAAAATAATTTGTGTTTTTTTTTTTTACTATTGATAGGCCTGCGTTTGACCACTATCTCACCTGATGTTAAGCGGTGAGATAGTGGTCAAACGCAGTAACCTATTGACTCTTGACTTAAAGACTCCCATGTATTTGCTCTATCAAAACCATCACATTCCTATTATCAAAACTTTTATTACAGGACACAGCTTTCAACATCCTCCAAAACTCACCAGAAGACATTATAACACTAAAAATTCGTAAACGAGACTTAACAGAAGACTGGTCCAATATCCACAAGCATAACGCCAAATTAACTCTTCAAAGTTTTAGCAATATTGAAACTAAAGCCGTAGTCCATAGTGGTGAAGATTCCGGTCATCATACAGAAAGTCCAAATAATAGTGCTAAGGAGAGTGAAAGGAGTCATGGTAGCAATGACAATGGAAATACTGCTGTGTTTACTGTTGAACTGATCAAGCAAGAAAGTGGACCTTTAGGCTTGACTATAGCAGGGAGTGAAGATGTTACGCAGCCTATCTTGTTGAGTGGATTAGTTGAAGGTATGGAACATTTCGATTATGACTGTAAAAAAGATGGTGATTTTGAAATTATTGAAATTGTTACTCCTGTTACTGAATTAAATGTTTTGATTACAGGTGGCGTAGCAGAAAAATGTGGCAAATTAGCAATAGGAGATGAACTGCTTACAATTAATGGTGAAAGCGTCTTAAACAAGCCGCTGTCTGAAGCAATCAAATTGTTACAACAGAGTGGACTACGAGTCCAGCTACAACTGTGTAGAAAAGTATCAGGTATAGTTTTTACTATCACATTGTATTGATAGTTTCATTTGATAAATAAGGGAATGTCCTCGTATTTAACACTGTTATTTACTTATTCTTAAAGATTAATTGTTGCTAAACAAAACTTGGGTCACATATAAATGAAATCTTAAATTAGTTACTAGAAAAAATCTCCATCAAAAACACTAATATCTGTCACCGGAAATTAGTAAAATATCACGTGAAATTGTAAACTTTTTTTTCTAAATAAGACTCGGATAGATTGGAAACTAATGAATTTGGATGGGATTTATTATATACAAAACAATTTTTTCATAACATATCGAGAAAATTTAATCTAAAAAAGATTTATTACAATCTTGCGGAGTCTGCCATTTACCGGTGACATAAATATCTATTCAAATTAACAAATGATGACCTATTCATTTTTATTTGTTCATTGGAATCTTGTTCTGTCAAAGTTAAACCATACGTAATTAGTAAATCATCCCTCCTTTAGGGTCGCTCGAGAGTGCAGAATCCAGTGCGAGAGACTCCAGTCATTCCACGTCAAGTCCGGGCTTATCCAATGACAGCGCCGTTGAGTCGTGGGATCAGAACACGCCAGTCAGGACCAGTGCGAACTGCGGTAAGACACTTTGTGTTAAACGTGCATAATCTGCGTTGATGTGTTATGATTTATTATTCAATTTATCTCTAGAAATATTTTAGATTTTCTGAATTTAAAATGTGCTTAACTTGATTTTGATTAACTCCCGATTACTGAAATAAACATTTGAAATTGAGTGCTACTTTTGAGTAGCACTCAATTTCAAATGTTCAATGTTTTAAAGTCCAATTTCAGGTCTCTAGCCTGGAAACCTGTCGAAATTGGACTTTAAAAAGGTTTTGACACGTTTTTATCTAAAATCAATTCAAAAACCCCGCTCTTTAAGTGGCCGATTTTTTTTTTGCTCAAGATTGTAATCGTTATTACAATCTTACAATTATGTTAACCAGCTGAATGAATTTGTTAAGTTTGTTAATTGATATAAAAATAATAACAGTAAAGAAAGGATAGTGCCACATAATAAAATAAACAGTTTATGTAATAGGTAACTCCGAAGTAATAGAATACGCAGTACCAGACAAGACGAGAATGATGGATAAGCAGCCTTACTCTCCAACTGACGAAGACAAGCTCATGGCGTCAAATTTCAATTCGGCCGCACCGTACAGCATCAATGACTTACCACTACCAAATTACTCGTTGAACAATTCCTTGAAGACGTTCCACTACGAAAACACATGCATCATTCCCGAAAACACTCTTAAAAACAAACAGAACATTACAAGAGAAGATGACGTTCAACAAATAGAAATTCTCACATCGACCATGAAAGATTGTCAACTACACAATATGGAACGGTCTTCTTGCAAATGTGATTACGTTCAAATGGGTCCGTATGGAATTGTGTCACCGAAAACAAGAAGACCAAATTGGGATGGTGATTATTTAAATAATGGAATATATACGGTGACAACGCCACAGAAATCGCCAATGAAACCTGGAGTACCTGGAACCAGTTTTCAATTTTCAACGAGTCCAATTTATGAAAATGAAGTGCCAGGTATTTTGAACGTTTATTGTTATTTTGCGAGAGCGTTTACTCATTAACAGTATAATATGTTCTAAAACGACTGTTAATTTGACCTGGCGTGCAACATGCATTTAGAATAATGACGCCAAACATGCGTAATTGTCTTTTCAATGTGAAACATACAACATTTCAATATTAGTAATTGACATTTCATCGTTTGCACACTATTATTATTTGTTTGATTTATATTATGAAACGATGAATTGTTTTTATTTCTATTCGATGTAAGACTACTTTTAAAGACAGAAACCAAATAGGAGGGGTTCTCAATTTGGAGGGTATTTTTTATGTATTTACACTGGTTTCTCCGTGGTTTCTGATCCGATTTATGTGATTCTTTTTAGTTCCATGCTTGCCATTTGGTCCCGTGAAATTTAATTCAGTGTGGCTCAGTAATTTTTATTTTATGAGCATTTTTGCTTATTTCAATTTCTGCATTGACGAAGACTTCGTATAAGTATCACCACTTAAAAGTGAACACTAAAACAAAACATTGGTGTTTTTTGGTTTTGCATCTTTATTTTTTTTAACACCGAATTCCGAAATTAAGGTTATTTTATACCGAAATCGGTTAAAAAGAAAGTTTTTATTTTTCGCTACCTCTACCGCCACTAAGACTTTGTCATATTATTTCCTACAAAACACTTAATGACATTCAATTTCACAGGCCTCTACAGTACCGAAGCAGTATCTCCAGCTAGAGGCTCCGTGCATCACGTGATCTTGTACAAAGATGCAATCTATGATGACTATGGCTTCTCAGTGTCCGATGGGCTGTACGAACGAGGAGTGTATATCAACCGGATTCGGAAGGGAGGACCCGCTGATATTGTTGGGTTGTTGAGGCCGTATGACAGGATTTTGCAGGTTTGTACACAGATTTAATTGTTGTTTTAAAATCAGTTTTGGTTTGCTAGATAAATAGCATCTGATTCTATAATAAATTCATGCTCTTTATTGCAACAAAAATTGTTGGTATGAAAATTGAATAGGTTTTGGCTATGTCTCGTATGGCTGAGTAATTTAGACGGCCTTTGAACATTTGTATGCATTAAGTGTCAAATTAAAAAAAAAGTTTCATAAACAAGTTGAAAACTCAATCTAGAATAAAAAGTTTGAGATCTTTTTCTACTAAACATTAATAGACAAATATTTAAAAACTTTGTTGATTAAAAATTAGTTCAAAAGGAATATTCTTTAAAGGTCGTTTTTTTAATTCGAACTTGACTTTGCTTTATAAAGCAAGGTTATTTTATCCAATTACGTCTCACAGGTGTACCTAATGTTGTGCCCTGTTTTAGACCTCTCGTTATTTATAAACGAAGTTTGTAGGTCTTTATTTTTAAGGCCCTCATATACTTTTTGATATTAACTTTGCTACGATACCTAGACCTATTTATAACGCAGTTATTAGTCATTAGATCGAACTTCAGTCAAAGTTATTAAATCTTCTGTGAATTTATCCATGTTGATTGTGTCTTACTTCATCTTTACAATATTTTTCTGTATATTTATTTATTTAAGAGTTTATGGACACAAAAGCGTTTCCGGTTACAGTTCTTCCGGTGATGCTCTCGACACCACCGGAAGTTTAGCTCCTAACTTAGGTACTTATCTTTCTGTGCCCGACAGGATTCATTTGATACTAATAATTCTAAGTTTAATCACCTAAGAATAAATGTGGAATTCAGTATTATTGAGTATTGAATGGCGAGTATTGTTTGTCGTCGTCGTGCACTTCATTATTTCATAGAATAAAAAACTTTTTACAAAAAAATACAACCGACTTCCAAAAAAAAAACACTACAAAGTAAAAAATAACTTTAATTTCGGAAGTCGGTGTTTTTGTTAGTTTCTTCGTATTTTGACACCGACTTCCGAAATTAAAGTTATTTTTTACTTTGTAGTGTTTTTTTTTGGAAGTCGGTTGTATTTTTTTGTAAAAAGTTTTTTATTTTTCACTTTTTAGTGGTGCCCTACACCTAACAACAGCACTCCAAAATCGCAGAAAAGCAAAATACGCAATTTCGATCATCAAAGAATCATCTAAATAGTCAAATTCCAGCTATTTCGATTTAAAATCCAAAGTTCGTAACCGATTTTGATATGATTTAAATGGGACCAATCTGCAAGTATATCCTTTCAGATAAAACAACAATTTTTCAAATCGGTTCATAATTGTCGGAGATATGAGGTAACAAACATAAAAAAAAAAAAAAAAAAAAAAAAAACATACAACCGAATTGATAACCTCCTCCTTTTTGGGAAGTCGGTTAAAAAAAGGGTCACATCTCTCGATTCGGCAACCACTTTTTGATAGACGTTATTTCTTTCTCAGATTTCGTCAATCTTCCTTCCATCAGTTCTTAGGTTTTATCTACCAATCATTTCCTTTTCTTCTTTTAAATTTTTTAATTCTTTACGTAAATGTGTTCTATCTATCTATTGGGGTCGGGTTTCCTTACTTATTCCTGATGTTGGACCATTCTGCAAGAGCCATTGTGGCTGTTACTCCTGCCAGCTAACCTCCCTCTTGAAACAGATCAGTCTTCCCAGTGTGTGAAGGACATCTATGAGTGAATTCTGTGTCCCTATTGTTTGCCTCCGAATTTCGATAACGCCTGTGCATTTAGGGAGTACGTGCGGTACCGTTTCCTCCTCATCCATGCATGCTCTGCACAAAGGACTCCACGACCTCATTCCACCAGCCCCCTTCTACATCGGACATCCAGACGCACTGCAACTTACCATCCCTACCTTGTTGCTATTCCACGAATTCGCACTAAGCGATTCCAAACGTCTTTTATAATACGGACAGCAAAGGAGTGGAATTCTGTGACTTTTTTTTTTTAGGGATGGGAAATCATCCAATGACTCCTCCCGCTCTGGGTGTAGTGGGAGGGAGTGTCAGACTTCTACTGACTGGAATTTTGTGCCTGCGTCTATGTTTCCGAACGCTTACAACCCTAATCTCTTCAAAGTTGGAGTAAACAGGCTCCTTCTGGGTAAGCTCGCTCCATCGTAGACTTTGTCTCTGTCATTTCTGACTAAGACTAAGGTCAAGAGCAAACCCATCTCAAATAAAAAAGATTAAAAAAGGACTGTCCGTAATACCACTAAAATGTGTTTTTTTGACCAGGTGAATGGAACACGGACAGTGGATTACGACTGCTGCCTCACGGTGCCTCTGATCGCGTCCGCTGGAGACCGGCTCGAGATAGTCGTGCAGAGGCTCGTCACTTCCAGGGTAAGTTCAATTCATCATCTGCCGAGCCTTTTCCCAACTATATTGGGGTCGGCTTCCAGTCATACCGGATTCAGCTGAATACCAGTATTTTACGTGGAGCGGCTGCCTACCAGACCTCCACAATCCATTAACTGGGTTACACGGTACTCCTTGGCAAGACTGGTGTCAGATTTTCTGGCTTCTGACTATCTGTAACGACTGCCAAAGATCTCCAAATGACAGCCGGGACCAACAGCTTAACGTGCTTTCCGAGGCACGAAGGAAACTCAATATGTTAAGATGGTCACCCATCCATAGACCAATCTCGGCAAGCGTTGCTTAACCTTGAAGATATACCTGTTCGGATTTTATTACTTAGCCACGAGCTCAATACATTTAAATTATTTTCATGTTTATTTCCAGAAAGTTAAAAAAATAATAATTAACATAAATTATCTGATACCTACTCAATACTTAATACATTATTACCACCTACCTACTTATCTCCCTTCTCCTCCTATCTCTACCTATTTTCTACGAATTCACAAATACCTACTGGTTTAGAATCTTTTTAGAATATTCAATTCAGCAATCATTGTATGAAAGATTCTTAGAATTAGTCAACATGTTAATTTATAATTCAGTTTTGTTTACTTAAATTATCTAATTGATGTCTCGCAAAACATAAAGTCGTAACAAATTTATTACAAGCAAATTTTGGAACAAAGCGAGTTTTGTTTCAACACAACAATTAATGAATTTTTACGTAATCATGGATAAAATATTTTTTGCAAAGTGAGCTTCCTAATCAACATCATACCGTTAGTTTCATAACAAAGCAAACCATGTAAAGTTAGAATTGTTAAACAGTTGCTTTTGTGCATTTTGGAGCAGTAAGCGCTTTCCTTGGTTTCTGGATAAAACTAACCAACCGGATGCTAAGGCTGCATAAAATTCTCTTCTACCCTCATTTTCCAACTTTATTTCAAACACCAAAAATGTCCAACACTCACCCTGTATAATATTTCACAGTCATCTAAAAAGCACAAAAGAATTCCGAAAAGCAACTGTATATTTTACGTCTGCGAACATATTCAAATATGATGCATGTAAAATTCTTTGTGAACCCAATAATGTGCTGTTTTCACAGTCGAACGGCAAAGAATTGTCGCTTGTGTGTGCTAATCACAATTTTCGCGTTGGAATAAATTGATTCTTTTGATAGCAAAAATAACATTGTCTTTCGTCTTTGCTTAAAAAAAATAAGAAAAATTATAAATTAGATTTCGTCCCACAAAAACCTAAAGAAACATTTTCACCAGCAAACCTCGCTATAGTTTACGCCAGATAAACGTGGAATAAAGTACAACAATAAATTAAGAACTGATTTTCATTATTAGAAAACGTAAAGGATCACGATAGAAGTCGATTCAGGACAGCTTTATGTCATTATTTCTGATTTTGATCTTAAGAAAGTCAATAAATGTATGTGGGTCAATGTACTTTATTCCACGTTTATCTGGCGTAAAGTATAGTCAATCAAATTGCTTATTACTGTTTTTTTTTCTCGGTACATTCTCAGTTTACCGAAAAGTGAAACCCTGACTCCTAAGCTAGGTAGAGTGCTTCTAGACAGGGGCGTAGTTACCGCCGTATCAGCCACATCATAGATACGGGGCCCCAGACTACAAGGGCCTCGAAGTGTGGACGCAAAGTTATATATTTAGTCCCACCGCCGTCTCCTGCCGTGACAGTCCTCAACTAGTAGGGCCTAGCTTTTGGGGGCCGAGTGAACCGCGTCCGTAGGAGAATACCCTTCAGCGAATCCCTACACGTGGTCCCCGGGTGGTGCTAAACAGGTGACACTAACCGCCTCCGTGGTCTAGTGGTTATACCACCTGATTCAGACCCAGAGGTTCGATTCCCAGCGGAGGCAAATTATTTGCTCGGTTTGGTTGGTGGTAGGACTTTTTCCAAGTCCGCCTGGCAAGCTACCACCATCATGTCTAAGTTTGTCGCCATAACAACTACGTTAACGAGATTTGGGCCAAGAGTTCCCCGTTCTGTATAAAAAAAACATCGTTTTAAAAAATATGGTTAAAAAGGGGCCCCCAAAAATGTTTGATACAGGGCCCCTTTGAGTCTATCTACGCCACTGCTTCTGGATCTGACGTCTTCAATACAGGGTACAATTTAGCACGCAATAAAAATTAATCCAACTTAAATAAATGTAGGGGTCCGATTCCACTCTAATCGGTTGCAACCGAATACCAGTATTTTACATAAACCTCTGCCCTCCACAACAGAATTGAGTAACACAATATCCGTTGGCAAGACTACCCGTAACGACTGTCATGGACCTTCAAATTACAGCTAATACCAACAGCTTAACGTAGTTTCCGAGGCACAGAGAAGTCTCAGGAAATAATGGATGGTCACCCATCCACGGAGCGACCTCGAGTAGCGTCGCTTAACCACAAAGATCCGTGAACCGTGAGGCCATTTTTATTAGCCATGAATTTTTCCAATCTTTGCACAAATTTGCGATAATCTTTGTAACCCTGCTTGGTCACAAAGAGTATCGCAAAATCGATCCCGAAGTACAGAACACCTATAAACCCAGCAAGGGATGAATAAAGGCTGAATATTAATTACATAAATGAATTATTAGGGGCAACGGTGAACTTAAATTAGCCTATCACGATCGAATACCAATAATGGGTAGTTTTGGAACAGATCTTTCACATTGCCGGAATTATTGGATAGGGAAACGTATTGGGGATGTAATTGAGAAAAGGCTAGATTCCATCATCCACAAATTGCAAAACTATTTAGTCCGTCAGTTAGAGTATTGAAAAATAATGGACACGTATTTTTCAATCTTGTTCATTATTTATCAATTAATATTGTAATATGAAAACGCATCAAAACTCGGGAGTAGGGGCTCGTGACGTTACGACTCGCAAAAAAGTATGCGAAGATATAAAAATAATACGTATTGAGAATTTTAAAAGCGTCGTAACTAGGTCAATTTTGGTTCCCTTATCAAAAGAAAAAACGCGAGTCAAATATTTTTTGATAATCTAACTGTCGGATTAATTAGATTTTTTCAGGACATAAGCCTAATGCTTGGAGCCGTCTAAAGTTCTCTGCACATGAGAGTAAGAGCAATCATAATATTCGTCAAAATAAGCAATTTATTTGTAAAAACTGTTTCTTTATAGTGAGTGGATGAATTAGATACTTTTTATCGGTAATGTTTCCCAATAATTATGATAATTTTGAAAATAAATAGAAGGACCGATATGGTCTAAATTGTGTAGTGGAGTGGTTATGCTTATAATTTGTTCTATGGGCTATTAGCAAAAATCGAGGAGATACGTCATAATCGAATAAATAAAACGGCTTGACCGATTTTTATGAAATTTGGATGAGATTTTTTTGGGTAGGTCTGAGAATAGGTAGTATAGGCTATTTTTATATGGCACTAGCGACCCACCCCGGCTTCGCACGGGTGCAATGCTGATACTAAATATACTACAGAAAAACTGTTACCTCGCGTCCGAGCCGCGCGGGTACCTTACTCCTATGAGTAAGGTACCCGCGCGCGCAACCCCGCCTTGGTGACGTCCACTCCGGCAACGGGCCGAGCAGCAGAAATCGTAATATTTTAATTTCGCCATAACTTCGAAACCAAACTTCCGATTTTAATCATTCAAAGACCAAATATTATCTACATAAACTGTACTTAGTGATGAAATATTTTTATTTTTTTGATAAGGATTAATAGCATGAGTAAAATAAACGCGTTTAAATGTAGTCTAAAAAAATCTAGATTTTTAAATAAAAAAATGGTTGTTGTGCCTCACTCAATATAGATAGGTATAGTGTGTCCCGGACTTTTTATGTAGATATTTGTAAGATCTATAATTAATTAGAACAATTTATGGTTCTATCTTTTATAGTTTAGGCAGCGTACGCAAAATAAGTAACTTTTCTGGTTGATTTTTACACCTTGTGTCCGAAAAACCCAAATATCTTACGGAACCCTATTTTTTTTTTTTTTCAAAATAAAATATAGCCTATGTTACTCGTGGATAATGTAGCTTTCGAATGGTGAAAAATTTTTTAAAATCGGGCAAGTAGTTTTTGAGCCTATTCATTACAATCAAACAAACAAACATACAAACAAAGTTTTCCTCTTTATAATATTATATTATATTATATATTATATATTATAAGTGTAGATAACAACGGTTACCCCGTCAGCTAGTTTTCTATAATATCTATATTGTTGAAACTTCATTTTGTTTCATCATCCGCTGCCATTTATCGATCCTTGATAATTGTTATGGCTAGGATACATTTTGTACTGCGATTATATCCCTTTTGGGCAATGTTCAACTTTCAAGCAAGCAAAGCCGCTGCAGCGCCGTCAGAAACCAGTATATTTGTGTGTGTCTTATAGTTATTCAAGTTTACGATTTTTTTGTTTGTTTCAGGAACTGCGGAACCAGCGGCTCGATGATAGTTCCAGCCCGAGTGACAGTAGTATTGTGACTAAGACGATTTAGTGTATAACCCGACTTTAGTGAAATCACACCAAAGACAGTGAAAAGTTTAGCTATAAGGGACCTACTTCATACGGCCGTGTAATAATTAATTAGTCCTTTAACAACTGTAAATAATAATATTAGTATTGGGTGGTAATGTTAGATTAGCTTTAGGCCTTTATAATTGACATTAATATTGAAAAGAAGGCTTAAAATTAACGTGTTATGTCTTAAATGCATCTCATTTAACTGTGAGAAATCAATAAAAATGAGCATAAAATAAATTAAATTCGTGAAATATAGTGTGAAAGTACCTAAGTTTCGGTATTAATTGAAGTTAACTTTTTATATGGAAATAATAAATTGTAAATGGTAAAATAATTATAAGATTAATTTAAGGCATTCATGTTATTTTATAGAAAATGGTGCAAATAATAATAAAATGTAAAATATTTTAAACTTACTACAAGGTGTGAATATTTATAAATACTATTAATTATATAAATATATAGAAACGTCGCAAAGGTGTTCTTCCTTTTAGATGGACTGTTATTTAAGGGTTTGGAGTTTTGAAGGACCAAAGGTCAAAGAGATTTGCAAGCGGCTAGGAGATTAGTAGGCATTGTGAGTAAAAAAACTGTACATTAGATCAAGTCTGGTTAGTCTTTATTCCATGAATATGAATATGTCTATAAAATGAATATGTATAATTACACTAGCTGAAACGTGCAACGTCGTCTGCGTAACATTTTACATTTATTACTGCTCCGCTCCTATTGGTCATAGCGTGATGATATATAGCCTATAGCCTTCCTCGATAAAAGGGCTATCTAACACTGAAAGAATTTTTCAAATCGAAGCAGTAGTTCCTGAGATTAGCGCGTTCAACCAAACAAACAAACAAACAAACTCTTCTGCTTTATAATATTACTAGCTGACCCGCGCAGCTTCGTCTGCGTCACATTTTCCATTACTGCTCCGCTCCTATTTGTCTGAGCGTGATGATATATAGCCTATAACCTTCCTCGATAAAAGGGCTATCTAACACTGAAAGAATTTTTCAAATCGGACCAGTAGTTCCTGAGATTAGCGCGTTCAACCAAACAAACAAACTCTTCTGCTTTATAATATTATATATATAGTATAGATGAACATATGAATATATCATGTGCTGGCTTGTAAATTAATGCAAACCGTTTGCTTTTTACTATAATTATTTTAAAATATTTAAAAAATGCGAAAATAATAATACTACCCCTGGTAAGCCCTTGTGAATAATACATAAATATTCTCCAAGATAAACTATGAATACACACCGAAATAAATTCATATTGTACAGACACATAGTATAAAATATAGCTATGGATAAATTTATTATTTAGAAATAATAATGTTATCGCCAAAGACGATTTAACGGCATAATTAAAATAATTATTAGTAAATTAATATTATATTAGGCATCGATTAATTAGCTAATTGTTAGATTTAAATGTTGTTTTATAATCCCGTAATGTGCCTATGTATTATAATTATGTAAAGACACTAATCTGAATTCACGACTGTGTGATATTTTACACCAAAAAGCACGTGTGTAATAGTGCAATTCTTTCACACTTACACAAAAAAAATACCTGCTCGTGTATTCATTTTTAACTGTCCTCGCATTTTGTATTCTTACCAAAGATGTTTTCAAAGCAACGCCGTTTCTTGCCAAATTCATTAAATTAGAGGAAATACCACATTTAACCTCTCAAGGATCGTAAGGCTCCATTGGAGCCAAGTTGTATTGTACTCATGTTCTTTTAATGGTTTGCGGCAGATAAATAGCAATCAAACTTAGGGTATTATTCTGTAAATAATTATGAGTTTTGATTTAATTTTGTCACAAACAAACTTTATGAAGTGATTGATCAAAATGATAAATTGTATTTTGAATTATTAAACCTCAATGTTGAATAACTCGACCATTAAAGTGTTCTACTTAATATATTGTTCCAGTTTTATCCATACTATATAAATTAAACACTAATTATGAATTGGATTCACTTAATACTACCAATTTTTCGTAATGTTATTTTATGTTTCAGTTTAACACGCAATCTAAATTATTATTAATAATTTAATTTGAAAACTACTATTAACGATGCAATGAATACATAATTTCAATGAATAAATCCGTGTAAACTGTATATAATAAAAATAATAAATAAATAATTGTGTAGAATTACTGTTGTTGAAATCAGACTGATAGCGATTTTAAAAATAGTTATTTAGAAAATGTATAAATAAACATATAGCTTGTAATATTAACTTACTGGTCTGTTTCTAGTGAAATTGTGAACTATTTCTACTTATATAGATATTCAGCGTGTTTTATTGGTTTTATTGGCATTTTTATTATCAACTATTAAAAAATAAAATATCTACTTAATTAAATATATTTAATAATTATATTTATTAAATATATTGTTTGGGTTTATGTGGCAGTTACTACCTGTAAATAAAAGTAAAATTAATTAAGCAATTCTTTCTGATAAATAATGCCATTAAAATTGAAGTTGTGTATAATAAATAGAAAATAATTCGTAAGGTTTGTTTTCAACAAAAAAAAAAACTTAGAAAACAGAAAGACTTTATAATCTAATAGGAGTTATTGCATAGATACAAAGTTTGTTGTAGATAGAAAAAATATACATAATGAAATTGACTCTTTTCAAACACACATAATACTTACTTTCGCCCATTATTATTTTTAATATCTTTTTCTAATACGAATTTCCTAATCTTTACAAATATGTTTTGATTTGAGTCCGTTGATAAATTGGTTTCCTGAATATCTAGGCTATATTATTAGGTACCTATCCCCTTTCTCATTCGGAACCTCTCGATTTCGATAAAAAAAAAAATTTTTTTTTTGCTAATTACAGCCAAGAATTCCTCACACGCACAAAACGTTATGGGGATCGCATTCATTGTGTGCACAGCTAAGGAGTGGATTTTTTTTCGAGATTCTATGTTTCCTGATAGCTACAATCTGGGAGTTTTTAAGTCAAAAGTGAAAAGGTTACTTATAGGAAAGCGTGCTCCATATATTTTGACCACATCATCACTGACTATCAGCTAAGATAGTGGTCAAACATGTGCTTAACAAAAGTAAAAAAAATCTATCGCAGTCCAATCTTACTGTAACTACGGGTTTCCGCAAATCAAAATGATAAATATATTTTGAATTAGCCTAAAATAACCCATTGATGGGCAAGAACCTCCACCATATTTTTCCAACCAACTCTCCTCTATCTCCTGTCTTCTCTAAACTGTTAGAAATGAGGTCCAATCGTCACGCATTTTAAGCCAGCCTAGGTCTTCAGGTACTCAAAACGAGACGATCCCATCTGTCCTAATACATCTTGAAATTGTGTAAGTCCCACTTTACCTTCAGACTACGAAAGATTCCTGAATAAAATAAATATGATGCTATTTAGTCCGGCAGTTAGCGTATCGAATAATATTGGATTTGTATTTATTTATCAAATCAATAAAACTTGACGAAGATAAAATGCATCAAAGATCTGGGAGTGACATTCCTAAACACTAATTATCGGAGACGTCATTCTCCGATAATTAGTGTTTAGGAATGTGACGTCACACGAGTTTTCATTACATATAAGTGTCCAAACATTTTTTGGAAATCCATCTGTTGGACTATTTAAATTTTGTATCAACAAGCACCATTTTCATAATTTTTTTTTATTGTTTTTTAAGATAATTGTGGCTTGACATCTCATCAGCCTGTATTCCCTAGTTTCACATAAATCGCCATGTTCCACGGCCTGTCTTTTCAAACCTAAATTTTTCAATAGTAACGTTACTTTTATTTGTGTGGAAAAAAGGCATTGTAAAACTTTCATCTAGCAAATGTTACCGGACTATTATTGAAAACTCAACTTTTAATCACAGAAAATACTAATATCTTCATAATATTTGGCTAAACCCCTGTCTTCAATACTTTGCTTAGTAAGACGACTATTAACCTGTATCGTAATTACGTATGTAGATAGTTTGTAATTTTTTACATTTTATTTTTGTACCCTTAATTATAAGGATAATTTATATTATTGTCAATTAATGTGTAATTAATTGAAAATAGAAGAGAGCCTAGCTACAACACTCTTAATAAAATGATATGCGTGATTGAATAATTACGTTTTATTTTATAACGTACCATGCAAATTGTATGGGCGCTGTCCCAACCCACCAACAGACATGAGACTTGTTTCAATATTATTATGAAGTCTCATAAAAACACAAATAACAATTTTTAGTCCGTAAATACCTACATGAAGTAATAAAAAAAAATTTTTTACTTAAAAAGGGGTACATTTTTTAAAATAAACTTGTTTTAGACATTTTACAAAAAAAAATTGTTCAACTAAACACTTTAGGTTTGAATAACATGTAGTTTAATATACATATTGATAAAATAACAACATTTTGGGTTAGTATTAATCACATCATCTGCCTAGCCTTTTCCCAACTATATTGGGGTCGGCTACCAGTCAAACCGGATCCAGCCGAATATCAGCATTTTACGTGGAGCGGCTGCCTACCAGACCTCCAATTAACTGGGTAACATGGTACTCCTTGGCAAGACTGGTGTCAGATTTTCTGGCTTTTGACGATCCGTAACGACTGCCAAAGTTCTCCTAATGACAGCCGGGACCAACTGCTTAACGTGCGTTCCGAAGCACGGAGGAAACTCGGTAATGTTAAGGTGGTCACCCATCCACAGACCAACCTCGGCAAGCGTTGCTTACCCTATAAAATCGACCTGTGCGGCTGTTGTTATTTAGCCACGAGCTCCTGGTTAGTATTAATCACATTTTTTGTTATTGTTCATGTACAAACATATTTATGTCAACAGAACTGTTATCCAGTTTTGTAAGTTAGTAATTATTCGTCTCTCATTAGAGTAGATAGCATTTCTGCCGGCAGATTAAATTCAGTGTGATGACCTTTCCCCATGTACCAAATAATCGAGCTATTCTATTTACAAGCTAATTTACTCTCTCGGCCTGGCTCCAATCTCACAGCAGAACCGTGCATATACAGTGTGAATCTTTATAATCTGCACTTATGAAAATAAGGGAAACTATACCTGGTCTTAACGACGGAAAACGTATTAAAAAAAAATCGTTTTTTTTTTTGGGATTTTTAAAAAAGTTTGGTCATAACTGTGACTCCAGTGCAAAACAAAACTGTGTAACTTTTCAACTAAATGATTTATTGCAATGAAACAATAAATAAGGAAAATAAACTGCCCTGAATTGAAAATAGAGATGTTCTTTTAGCAAGAATCTGTTTGTTATTCATATTGTTTCATAAAAATCTTAAAATTTCTTAAAAAAGACGCCCGTATCACGTACCTTTTTTATTACTTAAGATTATTCTTCATTAAATAAGCTACCGAATAGTAAAAATTGTATGTTTATAACTCACTAAGTCTTTGAAAAATTCTTAAAAAATAAAAATTTCAATACGTTTTCCATTGATAATACCGCGTGTATCTGACATCGACGCACAAACGATTTCCATGGGTCCGGGGCATGATTCTGGACACCCTAGACTTAGAATTTTTCGTCGGTTTTTTTCTCATTTTTTTATTTTTTTCAAGGGTTTTTTTACTTTAGACTACTCATAATCGTTATTCTGACCTAACCCAATGAGATATTTAATAAAAAAATAATTAATTAACTACTTTCACTAAAAAGAACAATCTGAATAAAGCCACAAATAGATATCAGCTCAGCTGAGCTGATACTTTGTGGTTCTCTTGAAAAAAATGTGAAAAATACCGACGACAAATTCCAACACTGGGGTGTCCAGAATCATGCCCTGGACCCATGGAAATCGTTTGTGCGTCGATGTCAGATACACGCGGTATTAGGTATTGTTTCCTTCATTATCATATGTGCACATTATAAAAACTCACACTGTAACTATACTCGTAGCAGCAATAGTATAGAGCTAGTAAGAGACTGTCGTCACGAGCGAGAAATTCGCGGCGAATTGACGTTTTTTCTCTCATCGAATCGCCGCGATTATATCGCCGTGTAGAGACACGTGCATAGAGTCGTTATAAAAATACGTAGCACAGATGATATTATCGCCGCAATTCTCTTGCTCGTGGAGACGGCCCCTTACTCGGTTAGATACGCAAATAGATTTTATACTTTATTTTCATGTTAATACAATTTATATCAGTGACGTCAAGTGGAACCAATGGTTCCACTCTGGGTCCAACCAGTTAACCCGTTGGGTACGGAACCCAAAAAAACGTGTTGTGCCGACCCCGAGTACCGTGGGATTAGGGCAGGAAGATGATGAAATGGTTAACTTGGCCAAAACATTATTGTACGCCAATAAAACATGGAGATCATGTTTCCAAATGTTATTTTAAAACCATGCAAAACTATTGTAATGTACTAATGTTTAAAAAAAAAACTTATCTTAAAATGAAGGTGCAGATACTGCAGGAATACAAGCCGGCTGTTATATTTAGAACTGAATAATGACCTACTATACCTCATACTCATTACTAGAGTAGAGTAGAGCCCCCTAGCTGAGGCAGAAGGCGTCCTCAATAGTCCCCCATCTCGAGTAGCCATAGTAGTTAATAGATACTATGGGTATTTGGAGGTCGCAGAGTTCAACAACCGCGGTTACTTTTATTAATAACGGGTATAAATATAATGACCACCATAAAATGCTTTGATACCCTTAGTTTTGTAACCAAAAATATCTACTTAACACCAGAAAAATAACAATAGTACCAGCTATTTTAGTCACGACTCCACTTTAAATTGTATTCGACCACCAAATTTAGTAAATGATCACCAAATCTTAGCGAGCAAATTAATATCCAGTTAGTATAATATTCAAAATCTATAGTAACGAGTCTGCGTCAGATCCCCTCTATGGCTGGTGAAACATGTGGGTTAGGTTAGGTTAGAACCATGACCATTAGCGATTGGTTTAATTTTGGTGATCATTTACTATTTTTGGGTTACTCATGATTTACTTGGAGTCATTTTTCTTAAATAGGATAGCAAAGTGTTAAAACTTTGGTTATAATTTTACATTAAAATGCGAGTTTCATTTTGGTGATAATTTACTACTTTTGTCTGCTATTTGTTACTATATCTGGTGGTAAGTTAAACATAAGCCAGTAATAACTAGCTAACCCACGCAACTTCGTCTGCGTCACATTTTCCATTAATGCTCGGCTACTTTTAGTCTTAGCGTGATGATATATAGCCTATATCCTTCCTCGATACATGGGCTATCTAATACTGAAATAATTTTTCAAATCGGACCAGTAGTTCCTGAGATTACCCCCTACATACTACTTACAAACATACAAACAAATGCTACCTCTTTATAATATTAGTATAGATAGTAGGTATAGACTACAGTAAGCAACACTTTAATTTTATCGTTAAATTATTGCACCGACGTGCGGTGGGTTTTCCTCATAAATATTGTATATAAATGAGATCAACCACCTAAGACGATAAGAATAAAATAAATATTTTTTAATAGTTTGAATTGTCAAGGTTCAGGCACACTATAACAGCACCGCAACGGCTCCGCTCCAACCAAGCAGTTTATCTACTTTTCATTCAAGTAGAGCATTAAATCGTGTGTCCTAGTAATATACTTTGTAATGTCAATATGGAAAAGCCAACGACGGGCAGCCACTACCATACAACTTGACTCGCAGCCCGCGCGCTGCAAGCGAGCTGACTACGTACAAGACTTACTGCGCCGATTCCGAGTCGCATAGATACATTAAGAAAAAAATATATTTTTTTTTTTTTTTATAAACCCCCGACAAAAAAACTAACTCACAAATAATATTTTAAACCTATTATAATTAATATTGTCAAATATATTATGTAAGTTCAATATTTTATTTTCCAAGCGTCATCGCCGCGTCGGAGGACCGCTAAAGATCGCCGTTTTTGCGAATTTTTCTGTGTGTCTTTTGTTGCAATCTGCGACTTTACCTGTTTTTCTCACTTAGCGGTCCCCCGACTCGACAAAGCTTCGTTAATAAAAATATTTAAACTTACAAAATATTTGACGATATTAATTATAATAGGTTTAAAATATTATTTGTTAGTTTTTATAGTTTATTTTTTGTGTCGGCGGATTTTCAATATTTTTATTTTACTTCTATTTTGTTCTTTTTAAAGTAGGTATAAATATTGTAAAGGTATTTATAGTGATAAGTTAGTAAGTAGGTAGTCAGATCCTCTCATGAACTATTAAAGAGCTGAGGATCTTCAAACGGCTGGTCATGGTTACCTTACCATATACTTTCAATATCATTAAAGTAACACGGTACCAAATTTCGAATCGATAGTACATATGGCTGGTAGTCAGATCCCTTCATCAAGTATTAATGAGCTGATGGTCTTCAAACGGCTGATCAGGTCATGTTTACCTTACCATGTTCTTTCAATATCATTGAAGTAACACGGTACCAAAATTTCGAATCGATCGGACATAAAGAAGTAAGTCAGACCCCCCTCATCAAGTATTAATGAGCTGATGGTCTTCAAACGGCTGATCAGGTCATGGTTACCTTACCATATACTTTAAATATCGTTGAAGTAACACGGTACCAAATTTCAAATCGATCGGACATAAGGTAGTTAGTCAGATCCCCTCATCAACTAGAAAAGAAAAAAAAAAAAAGAGCTGATAATCTTCATACGGCTGAACAAATTTTCATGAAACATGGCTAAGAACACTCGGGATAAAATTATCTGACACAAAAAAAAACTAAACGAAAATCGGTTCATCCGTTTGGGAGCTACGATACCACAGACAGATGCACAGACAGACACGTTAAACTTATATAACACCCCTCCTTTGTTTCGGGGGTTAAAAACAAATTATATATAACAATATTGTGATCACAGTGACAGAAAAAAAGAAAAAAAAAATGTTAATTCGGGCCTCGCATAATACACATAAAAGTTAAACAAGTAAAACTAACTGTCATAAAAATAAGTTGACAGTTAAGCTGCACGTAAAGTTACACGATAGCAGGCCAGCCCGCGGACTGCGAGCTTGCATCTCGCGGACGACCCGTAGTTAGTGCGCTGGCGGCTAGCCTTGACGGCGTGCTGCAGTTGTGCAGTTGCGGTGTCGGTGTAATGTACCATGACCTTACGCTAGCGCCACGAGTATGTTCTACAGTGCTTCTCAACTTGTAAACTGAAATGAACTGTCAATCCATCTCGTTAGTATGGACTGATATCTCACTTTATGTTCGCTTCACCTAAGCTAACATGGTGAGATGTTGAAGGAATATGCCGCCTGCAGGAAAACACACTCATGGTCCTCATCTCCAGCGCAACAGAGTTACCCGTTTTAAAAAGTAGATCCCACAGATCCTGTAGTACATTCGCTGTGTGTTCATGCGAAGGAAAATTCTCGTAACAGGGAGTTACTCTCTAAGCCAAGCACCACGCTCTCTAAGCACCTAACCACTAAGAATAAATGACAACACGATTTAACAGATACTGTCAAATTGTGATGTCATTCATTCTTAGTTCGAGTTTGGAATTAATTGTAAGTCCGTGGGTGATACGGATTGAAATACACCCGCAACTAAGCCCGAAACTACGGACTTCGCGCTTAAGGCGAGGTTGCAGTACTGTGTGTTTTGACGAACAACAGCGACTGTCCGGCGAGCGAAATAATGCCTAAATTTTGATTGTTTTTTCTTCTTGGCGAAAACTGATAAAGAAATTACACAATATGGTTTCAACATTTACTTCAAAATAAAAAGCTCTATCTACTGATATAACTTATATGTATATTCATGATGAAATCTCTTAGCAGTACACGTTTAAAATTGTAATTTAGTGTCATGTTTGATAAATAAAGTATCGAGCCAATCATTCTAAATCGCCTTTCTATCTTAACGATTTACTTGAAGGTATGTTCAATTTTTATGTAATGATTTTTATTTATTAAAAAACTCATAATTAATTAGATTTTCAGACGTTCAAAAATCTTAAAAAGTACTGCAACCCCGCCTTAAGGCCGTACCCTGACCAAATAACCTTGAGCATTTTTCCCTCAATAACAGCGCGAGGGAAACAGTAGCGAATACGCTCAGAATGTTGAATTAAATCGTTATAAAATCTAATTTTGGTCGTTTGAAAAAAATATTTCTACAAAATGTTCATAATTAAATTGCTAATCCATTAGTGTAAGTAAAAAATCAAAATAATCGTTAGTTTTCGAGAAGATGCATGTTTTCAGTAATTATTTCTCATTTATTACTTAAACATTATACTTAGTAATAAAAAAAATCTACCATTTTGAAGCCAAGATTTTTAGAAATTTAATGTATTTTTTTTAATTGAGTTGATATTTCTTTTGGATAAAGAGTATAAATAGCTCCAAAAAACTGCACAAAAAACGGCTAGCGCTGCGTTTTGCTCGAGGACGCGCCTTAAAGAGTAGCCCCTAATCTGCAGTTGGTTCATTTACGGCACATGCGGCCCGCAGGTTGGGTATCGCTGAGGGTCACAAGTTATCTGAATAATACAACAACGTAATATTGCGACCTGTTATCAAGGGGTCTCTTATCATCACAAAAACACTTTTTGGAAAAAAACCAGCGATTTGGACAATTATTTAAGGAACGGACCAGTACTATTGTATTGTAGTAGGTAGATGGTGGACGCTTCTCAGTTGCAGCGACTTTTTGTCTCTGAAGCAAAATGTGTAAAGCGCAGTGCGTTCTGGTGGTAGCACTGCTCGTCGGGCTGGCGCACTCCTGGGGTGAGCCTAATTTAATTAAATTTATTCAGACAACCATTGATCCATTTCCTTTACATTACATTTATATGACACCTAATTCAGACCCAGAAATCCCGGGTTCGATTCCCAGCGGGGGCAATTTGCTCGGTTTGGTTGGTGGCAGGACTTGTTCTAAGTCCGCCTGGCAAGCTACCACCATCATGTCTAAGTCTGTCGCCATAACAACAATGTTAACAGCATTGTTGTGTTCCGGCATGTAGAGGTATGATAGCCAGTTCCTCTGTGTAAGAGGATTCCGGGTGAAATTCGCTTCTATCTTCGGCCTAATCATCACTTTCCATCAGGTGAGCTTTGGGCCAAGAGTTTCCCCGTTTTGCATAAAAAAAAAAACTATTTTGTTAGTATGAAGCACTGGACCTAGCGGGCCCAAACCTTTACACAATATCCTAAATGGACATACGAAGTAAAGAACACGGCCAGGAGAGAATGCGCGGGTTCTGAACGAATCATGTTTTCGTAATCATAGACTTCTTTTTTAACCGACTTCCCAAGAAGGAGGAGGTTCTCAATTCGGGTTTGTTTTTTTTTCTTGTTTGTTACTTCATACCTCCGTCAATAATTTTATTATGAACCGATTTGAAAAAATCTTGTTTTATCTGAAAGAATATACTTGCAGATTGGTCCCTTATAAATCTTATCAAAATCAGTTACGAAGTTTGAATTTTAAATCGAAATAGTTGGAATTCGTTTACTTGGATGCCATAATGGTTTTTTGTCATCCAAGTAATCGAAATTGCGTATTTTGCTTTTCTGCGATTTTGCAGTGGTGTTGTTAGGTGTCCTGCCACTAAAAAGTGAAAAACAAAAAACTTAAAAAAAAATAATACAACCGACTTCCAAAAAAAAAAACACTACACTGTAACTTCAATTTCGGAAGTCAGAGTCAAAATACGAAGAAACTAACAAGAACACCGACTTCCGAAATTAAAGTTATTTTTTACTTTGTAGTGTATTTTTTTTTATTTACAGTAATCGATTATTATCAGTATTTTATCAAAAACCTTACTCAGGAGTTTCTTTAATAATTAATTATATTCTCTTCTAGCACTTCGCCCGCAACTTCATTCGCGCGGGATTAATTGGTACTTCACGAAATTCATCTAATCGTGTTGGTAGTAAGGTCACACCCCCTAGAGTCAGAGTTCCCACTCATAAATGGACTAAACGTAGGGCAGTTCGCTCAAACCACATCATATTTAGGGTTCCATAGCCAAATGGCAAAAACGGAACCCTTATTGATTCGTCATGTCACTCTGTCTGTCCGCTGTCCGTCCGTATGTCACAGCCACTTTTCTCCGAAACTATAAGAACTATGCTGTTGAAACTTGGTAAGTAGATGTATTCTGTGAACCGCATTAAGATTTTCATACAAAAATAGAAAAAAACAGTAAATTTTGGGGGTCCCTATACTTAGAACTGAAACTCATTTTTCATCAAACTCACACGTGTGGGGTATCTATGGATAGGTCTTTAAAAATGATATTGAGGTTTCTAAACTGAAAAGTTTGCAAGAGAGACACTTCCAAAGTGGTAAAATGTCCCCCCCTGTAACTTCTAAACTAAGAGAATGATAAAACTAATAAAAATATATGATGTATATTACCATGTAAACTACCAACAAAAATTGGTTTGAACGAGATCTAGTAAGTAGTTTTCTTTGTATACGTCATAAATCGTAAATCGCAACTTTTGCTTATAGTATAATACCTACAGGTTTGTACAGAACCCTCGGTGCGCGAGTTGTAATTCCTCGTTGTCCTCGCACTTGCCGGTTTTTTTTATAGGACTATTTTTATACTCGTCGTAACTTTTAAACGAAAGCTCCGATTTGTATAATTTAAAGTGTAATTTATATGTAGGTACATAAGCAACCCTAATTATAAAACAATTTAAATGAATAAGGAGTATCATGATACTAAAATTAGCACTATTCCATTCCACCCGGGTTTTTATTGAATATTTTGAACAAAAAGCAGTCTTTGTGACTGAACCATAAAATCAATCAAAGCATTTTAATTTTACTGAACCATAAATAAAATATTTAAACTATTAATTTAGGGTATTATTAAATTACAATGTTTACAGTATCTACATTATGTACAAACGCATAAAAAAACAAAATAAATCATTGGGCATCAAAAAAATAATCCACATCGCTGTCAACGACAAAAGTGCCCAGAACACTGGCAGCATTGCAAATTCAACGTGGCATTAGAATAGTTATTTTCTTTTCTTTTTCTTTCTTTTCGTTTTTAAAAAAAAACGTTGCCCCACACTAAGAATTTCTCCTGTATCGTGGGTGCGTTTACAAACATACAAAGTCACATATACACAAATAGCCAGACCCGGAACAACTATCTGTAGGCCATACAAATATTTGTTCTGTGCGGGAATCGAACCCACGACACGCACGCGACGCAGCAGTCGATGGCTCAACCACTGCACTAACCGTGCCGTCAATCAATAATTACATAATTATATCATCTATCCGTACCTCACTTTCCGCAGCGTAGGTAAGCTGTAAAAAGGTTTTTTTTTGGTATTTTTTAACACCTAGGGTTACACTATCGAAGTTTACATGAGGATCCCTTCATGAACATAGGTTCTATAACCTATGTTCATCAAGGATAATGTAGGATTCTAATGTTGAAAGAATTTTTCAAATCGGTCCAGGAGTTTCGGAGCAATTCAAACAAACAAACAAATCTGGCCTCTTTATCATACTAGTGCAGATTAGTGTAGATATATTTATTACATTTAAAAAAAAACAACCAATATCGGATAACGGGAGGTTAGGTTAGTAATAAATATTATCGAGAATTTAAAATCTCTGAAATATTACCCGTTATAGATACACTCTGATCTCAGTATCAACATTCAACATGTTATTTAAACAATGATTTTGTTTCAGATTTTGCCCTAACAGTAGGTGATCGAATAGAATTTTACACTGAGTACGGAACCAAAATAGAAACCGCATATTTAACCTCCCAGAATCTCATTGCATTAGTTTACAATGAGGTTCACAATATGCTGCTGTATATCGACCATCAGAATAACAACGACACTATATGTGGCTACAGTATGACTCTCAAGGATCACAAATGCTACGTCGAGAGGAATGGAAGGAGCTTCCATGGCCTGGCCTTCGACGCTGCCACTAAAACCCTGTTCTTCACAGCTACTGACGAGCGAAGCATTAATTCGTTTTCATTTAAACATGGATCCAAGAACAACGTTCACGGCAACCTTTTAATCAAGTTAGATAGCGGGATGCCCACTGACATAGCAGTGGACAGTTGCAGAGGGTACGTTACCAATTATAAGTAATAGACGCGGTAACTCGGTTTGTTTGTTCCGCTTCACGCTTAAATCGCTGAACTTATTTTGATAACTTTTGGTGCGGGGGTAGAAATAGAGCGCTGGAAACGGTCCCAGGCTCCGTTTTTTGCAAAAAAAAATCCATAGTAACGCGAGTGAAGCGAAGGGGTCAAAAGTTAGTAATTTACTTTTTTTTTACTTTTGCTTGACACGCGTTTGACTACTATCTCACCAGTCACCTGATGTTAAGCGATGATGTGGTCTAAGATGGAGCACGCTTGTCTAGAAGTAACCTGTTCACTCTTGACTTAAAGACTCCCAGGTTGTATCCATCAGGATTATTACTAGTCCTACTAATAGTCTAGTCCTTTTTTTTAAGGATGGGAAATCATCAAATGACTCCTCGCGCTCTGGGCGGAGCAGTAGGGTGTGTCTGACTAAAACCCATCCATGTTCCTCATAGTGTCCTTTGCGTTCCAGGGCCGCGGTGACTCTTTCGAACAAATTTCGTAACCCACCGGGCACTGACCCTAGCCGGCATGACATCTCTTTTAGGCACGCGTGGAACACATCGCGCCGTCGACCCTGACCTAGTTCTGATTGAATGGCGAGATACCCAACGCTCGCGATCCTCAGACCCGCGCCTACGGTGGCCGGGAATCACCCTGCTCGTCCCGATGCCCGGGGCGTCTTCTTCTGTTGCGGCGGCCGGGGCGTGAGGCTTCCCTCTCTCTCACGCGTTTGGCCTCCTCTTTCGCTAGCATTACTGCTTCGTAGAAAGAGGTGACCGCTTCCCATGCCTCTTTGCTCCGGACCATGGCTTAAACCAGAGCCAGACGCGAGAGATCGCCGCTGCCAATTGCCTGCAAACGAGGACATGGCGGTACTCCGCCCAAGCAGGACAGACCTCCACCGTATGCTCCACAGTGTCCTCCAAAGTTTGTGAGGATGGATGTTTGTAACTCTTTCACGTCAGAATACCTGAAAGTATCTTTATGAATTTTGACACAGAATTAGATTATGGTCTGGAATAATTTATAGGCTATATATATATAACGGGAGTATGTTTCCTAGGGATCACGCAGGCAAAGCCACTGGCAGAAGCCAGTTCTTTTTAATTTCACCAAGTACATTCTGCTTTATGATTAGCTCTAGTCACCAAGTGGTTTTTACTTTTTCAGGTATGTTTACTGGACCAACAAAAATCAGCCGAAGTCTACAATTGAGAGAGCTCGATTAGATGGATCAGGCAGGGAAGTTATCATTTATGCCGAGAGCGAAGAAGCCCTACCTTACTTAAACGACATACACAGCTTGGTTATCGACCAGCAGTCTCGGAAATTGATTTGGTCAATGCCATGGTCTAGGACATACAGTTACACTTTCAGTACAGATTTGAATGGAAAAAACAGAAACGCAATAATAACATGGGGTACAAGTACATACAATCTGTATCCAAACACATATGCCTTTTTTAAACACGAGCTGTACTCCGTGACCTGCTCAATGTGCCCTACGAAATACGTATTTAAATATCCGAAACCAAGTTATGTAGGCTCCAAGATCACTGAAGTTTATGTTGCAAACGGTGTTGCAATAGCCAGCAACTACAAAATGAGCGAACAGTTTTATGGAATTCCAGAATGCAGTCACCTACTCAATATCAATGATGGAATAGAGGAATCATTTGAAATTGCTAAAGAATCTGAAGCTTCGTTTTGTGTTCATGGTACTAAAGTTAGTGGACAATCCCTTTGCAAATGCTCACCTGGGTACAGCGGTGACCATTGCGAGAAATCAGTCTGTGAGAACTACTGTTTGCAAGGAAATTGTAGCTTTACTGAACAGGGCCATCCCACATGCAGGTAAAACATGTTTTACTCCTTCTTATGACTTTATTGATTGATTTCCTTTTGTTACCTACACTTCACAACTTTGTTATTTCAGATGTGAAGCTGGCTATTCCGGGGAGCGATGTGAAGTGAACGTCTGTCATGGGTATTGCTCGAACAGCGGTACCTGTTCCTTAGATGATGACAGTCAGCCAATATGCCAATGCGACGGATATTATGTGGGACAAAGATGCGAGATGTCAGGCTGTCTAAACTATTGTTTTAGAGGCCATTGTAGTTTCACTAAACAGGGGAATCCTACGTGCAGGTAAAACATACGCTACTCCTTGTTATAGCTTCCATGTTTATTTTAATTAGGTACCTACACTTCACAACTTTGTTATTTCAGATGTGAAGCTGGCTATTCCGGGGAGCGATGTGAAGTGAACGTGTGTACTGGTCATTGCCTCAACAGCGGTTCATGTTCCTTAAATGAGGAGGATGAACCAGCCTGTGAGTGCGTGGGAGAGTACGAAGGTGACAGGTGTGAAGTTCCAAAGGTTCCAACTTGTCAATGCACTTTAAATCATTTGGGAGAGACAAATAAATGCCTAACCATAGCTGATTTATTAGAAAATTATCGCCAGTGCAACAATAACCATAAATAATATTATAAAATACTTGCTGACCCGCGCAACTTCGTCTGCGTCACATTTTTCATTATTGCTCCGCTCCTATTTGTCTTAGCGTGATGAAATATAGCATATAACCTTCCTCGATAAATGGGCTCTCTAAAACTGAAAGATTTTTTCAAATCGGTCCAGTAGTTTCGAAGCCTATTCATTTCAAACAAACAAACAAATCTTTCCTCTTTATTATAATATATTATTAGTGTAGATGTAGAAATATCCAAAAGCTTAAAACTATAAATATAAAGATTGAGGAGAGGTATTGAATAAACAGTCTAGGCAAATAGTTTTAAAATGACATGAATTCTATCGCGGAGAATATATCGCGAATGTTATTTTAAATTGGGTTAGCAACATAACAAAGTAATAATATGTTGCTGTGATATAAGAGTAGGCGCTTAAAATGGTCCAGCGTCACTTTCAAAAATTGTCTCAGCAGGAGACTTTTACATTCACTTACAGCTATTTTAAAATATAAATAGAGTAGGTGCACTTCATGTTATAACTGACGAGTACACATTGTGCTACTATGTTGGTCTCATGACTGCTAAACGTGGGGTCCTAGGCGGGATTCCATGGTCGAGCAAAGTTTAATTGTGTTTGATCACATACATGTGAACTATCTCCTGCATGCTTGGCTTATGGTCAAGTTGTTATAATTGTTTACGAAAAACTAAATAGGTCAGTTTTTAGGGTTCCGTACCCAAATGGTAAAAACGGGACCCTATAACTAAGTTTTTGCTGTCTGTCTGTCACCAGGCTGTGTCTCAAGAACCGCGATAGCTAGACAGTTGAAATTTTCACAGATGATGTATTTCTGTTGCCGCTATAACACTAAAAACCGAAGTGCGAGTCGGACTCGAGCACCGAGGGTTCCGTACAAACCTGTAGGTTTGGTTTATATACACGTTGGGTTCGATGACAAAAAAAGGTTGAGTTTCAGTTCTAAGTCTTCCGCTCGATTGGGTTCCGGAACTACAGTTCCTAAATTTTTTTTGCGTTATAGTGCGTCATCGGAACTACAGTCCCTTTTTTAGGGTTCCGTACCTCAAAAGGTAAAAACGGAACCCTTATAGGATCACTTTGTTGTCCGTCTGTCTGTCTGTCTGTCTGTCTGTCAAGACCTTTTTTCTCAGGAACGCGTGGAGGTATCAAGCTGAAATTCATATCAAATACTCAAGTCTATGGTCTCTTGGAGCTGTGAAAAAATCAAACTTCTAAGTCAACGCGATCAAAAGATACTCCCGTTTATGCCGCAAATTTTCGACACTCGCAAGGGAATCAAAACCTACAGGGTACTTCCCGTGAACTCAGAATCTTGAAATTTGGTACGAAGCAACGTCTTATAACACAGATAAAGGAAAAATTGCGAAAAGCATAAATTTTTAGTTACATCATATAATAAAAATATTTTTAATAATTTTAAACTTATTACCCCTTTACTCATGAACGCGTAGTGGTATTATATTGAAATTCTTAACAAATACTCAAGTCTATAATATCTTTAAGCTGTAACAATATCAAACTTCTACGTCAACGCAATCAAAAGATACAGCAATTAAAGCCGCATATTTTGAAACTCGCAACTACTCGCAAGGGAATCAAAACCTAAAGGATACTTCCAGACGACCTGGAATCTTGAAATTTGGCATGAAGCAACGTTATAAAGTACACATATAGGAAAAATTCCGAAAATCTTAAATTTTTTGTTACATCACATAGTATTTTTTTTTTAATAATCATAAACTTACTAGCTGACCCAGCAAACGTTGTTCAGCGATTAAAAAAAAAAAACAGATGTTGGCCGATTCTCAGACCTACCCGATATGCACACAAAATTTCATGCAAATCGGTTCAGCCGTTTCGGAGGAGTTTGGAAACAAACACCGCAACACGAGAATTTTATATATTAGACTTAAATAAAAATACCATAACTTTTACTTATATACCTACAAGTTTGTACGGAACCCTCGGTGCGCGAGTCTGACTCGCACTTGGCCGGTTTTTTTAAAAAAACGACCTGGCAACAAATTATGTCCATTTCTGTCTAACCAACGATATTTTGTATCATTTTGCTCTTTTCCACTCGAATCTTTATACATTTCTACATGCTAAAAATACGAAACACGCCACGGGCGAGTCCATTTTTAAAAAGAAATTAAATTTCAAATTCAGTCTGTGGTATGACGCGAGTTACGTATCACGTAGCTGTCGAATAAAAGTGTTTATTATGTTGTTTGTGAGTTTTGTGATGTGAATTAATGATTTATTGGTGAAATGTGATATAGTTAATGTGTGTGCAAGTGAATTTTAACATTTGGGTAAGTTAAATTATGTTTTTGAATCTTTTTCGTAACCCTTGTTACACAAGGCGTCCATGTTGTCAGAACGCTATCGTAATTTATTAATTATTAAGTCTAGCTACTTGTTCTGACTAAAAAGTAATTATTATCGCATTTTATGTTTACTGGGCAATAGATTTCAGCCAAAACATAAACAAAATAAACGAAATTTACGTTATGATTAGAATTTTTGTTCAGTGGGTCGGGATGTAAACAATGCAAAATGGCGGGAAATGGCTAATCTTTGGAGGTAGATTTACGCTTATATATTAATAATTTTGTACGGTGGACTATGTTGTTTGTTATTTATCGTTTTTAGATATAACCCAACTACCCATACAAGTCATAAAATATATATGTTATCGATTTACTTTTTAAATAATTCCTGTTCAAAGTTCACATAATGTGTTTTTTTCACCAGTAGTCAATGTTTACAAATTAATTAAAAAATAGAGAAACTAACCGTTATCAAACACTTTACATTAGTAGAAAGGGCCGTTTATACGCTTTAGAAAAAACAAAATAGTTGAGTGGTCTCTGAAATAGGAGGCGACGATAAAAAATGTTTATCATAACGGGGACAGCTGGCGCGCAGGTGCCGCTTTTTTTTTCGAGCCGCGCGCAAGCTACGTCATCACGTGACTCATGCCGCCCGCGGTCAAGCGGGTATGGGGACCCCCAAAAACTGTTTTTCTATTTTTGTTTAAAAATCTTAATGCGGTTCACAGAATACATCTACTTACCAAGTTTCAACAGCATAGTTCTTATAGATTCGGAAAAAAGTGGCTGTGACATACGGACAGACAGACAGGCGGCAGACACGGTTTTTGCCTACGACTTCAGAACAGAATGATGATTGCAAGGATGTTTTTTGTTCAGTAAAATTTAAGATATTTTAAAAAGTTTAAATTTTACTTGCTGATTTCTATCATAGGTTTGTAGTGAAACTATAGGTAGAGAATATTAAAACCAAATAGAAGTTTTTGATATTTAGTTCGTTTATTACATACTAGCACTTCACCCGCGACTTGGTTCGCGTGGGTTTAGTTGGTACTCCACAAACTTCTTTTTCTATACTTCCTTCTCTATAGGGTGATGGTAAATTACTTATTAATATATTCAACGGAGGGCTGTTTACCCTAACTATTAGCTAGAGTTGTTGTTTGTTGTGTTCACTCTAAACATTAGCTAAGCATGCAAGAGATAGTTCACATATAAGTGATCAAACACAATTAATCTTTGCTCGACCATGAAATCCCGCACAGGACCCCCCACGTTCAGCAGTCATGAGATCAACAGAGTAGCACAATGTGTAGGTACTCGTCAGACATGAAGTGCACCTACTCTACGTATATTTTAAAATAGCTGTAAGTGAATATAAGTCTGCTGCTGAGACAGTTTTTGAAAGTGACGCTGGACCATTTTAAGCGCCTACTCTTTTATCACAGAACACCAACTCCTTATTACGTAAAAAAATGTTATTTCGGTGTATGTACCGTATATATATTCATTTACATGTAGTAAAAAACGGTTATTTCAATATTACAAACAGACACTCTAATTTTAATTATATGTATATATAATGAGTTCTTTAATTATGTAGTACCTACCTACATTATTTTTATGTTTCATAAAGAGTTTTTTCAGCGCATGTCAAATAATGGTATTTTTATCAGCAAAATTTTGCTACTTTTGGTTACATTATTACATTTTTTATCAGGAACTAGGATCTATTTAAAAAAAAAAATTGTATAGCCTATGCTCATTAGGAATAACGTAGGATTGTAACGATGAAAGAGTGTTTAATATCAGCCATTAACGGCACATGTGTGTGTACTGTGTACCTTTATCTTAAACTTTAAGTATCAGTTTTAGGTATTTTTTTGACTTGAATGTACCTACCCTGGCGGTAGGGAGTGTCATGCTTACTTAAAAGTCTAGCTGATGGTGGCGTATGTGTTTGATCATTTGGCTCCCTTCAAAATGGTTGAGCCGAACGGTGCTGGCGCATGCGTCATGTTCGTGAACGGGCGCCGTCAGTTGGGACTGGTCATTTCTCAGCTGCCATGGTTGATTTTAATTATTTCTTTGAATTGTTCCTCTTTTATTCCGGATTCTTTCATCCTGCTCGTCTTTTACATCGTTCTCACATGTATGTATGATTTCAACCCGATGTAAATAAATCTTTGTAACAATTTATTATTTTTCCGAGAGAGAGAGAGAGTGTCCGTGGAGTTTCTTGCACGTTCTTCTCCATAGAGATCTACGCTTTGGAACGTGCAAATAGCTTCAACTTTTTAGACCGATCGACCTTGACAATTCAAAAGTGCCTGTAAATAGTCTAATTGAAATAAATGCTTGAATTTTGAATTTTGATTTTTTGAGTTGGCTCGGTATTTTAAATTATTGGATTTACCAAACTTAGTTACTACAAAAATAGATCGTTTGGTAAATATTAGACTAGTAAGTAATTAGACTGGTTGCTTGTTAGGGTTCCGTACCTCCAAAGGACCCTTGTACAAAGGGTAACAAAGAGTGCTTGTACAAATATAATTTATTTTACAAAGGGACATCAAAATATAATTTATTTTTGTATTGCATTCGCTTCACCCATTCGACGTAAAAAACTGGCCAAGTGAAAATCGGACTCGCGTGGTTTAAGGAACCCAATATTAGCTTCATCTATACTAAACTATAATATTATATAGCCAATCTATACTATAATATTATATAGCCAATCTATACTATAATATTATAAAGAGGTAACATTTGTTTGTAAGTTGTATGTAGGGGGTAAACTCAGGAACTACTGGTCCGATTTGAAAAATTATTTCAGTATTAGATAGCCCATGTATGGAGGAAGGATATAGGCTACATATCATCACGCTAAGACTAAAAGGAAAAAATTAATGGAAAATGTGACGCAGACGAAGTTGCGTGGGTCATCTAGTAATTACATAATTTAAGAATAACAACTACGTGTTAGCGTATTATGCTATCTAGGACATGCATCATTAGCAGAGATGATTGGTTAGCGATAAGATTAATATATAAGATCAATATTCTGTAGAAATAAATAAATTACTATTAAAAGCAGACCAGTTCAAGAAAACTTTTAGAAAAATACTGTCAGAAAAAGCGTATTATAGTGTCAATGAACTTTTAAATGAAAAATCTCTGTAATGACTAAATTTATTTTGACTATTTATTTTGCCTGTTTACCTTAATTTTGAATTTAATAATTATTAGTCATTGTATTTGCTGAATTTTATTTTGACTGTTTACCTATTTTTTGAATTTCATGTTAATTTTTGATGTTTTTTTTGTTTTTAATCTCTGTATATCTTTTCTATTTTTAATTTTATCTATTTATTTGACATTTATTGTAATTGAATGAATTTTATTTTTTTACGATTTTGACGATTTTAAATTTCTTTTGACATAAGCATTAGGATGACAGGTAACTTATAGATTTAAAATTTATTGAAATTGATTGCATTTAAATTATACGATTTTAAAATTTTGTTTGACATTAGCATTAAAATTACTTATAACTTAACCTATTTAATATTTATTGAAATTGATTATATTTTAAATTTTTATTGTACCCACTTATTAATATTGAAAATGTACTATTTTCAAAGTTTAAATAATTCTATCACCTTATGAAATTTAAAAGTTAAACGTGTGATAAAAATTCGAAAATGTTAATTAACTAAGTATATTTGTACGCCTCTGGGCAAAACATTGAGAATCTACCTATATACAACATTTCGCACACTGTTTTAATTTGACCTATGTTTACAAATAAAGCATTCTAATTGTGATACTGTCTTGCTGTAACTGGATACAAATAAAGTTTATTTTTAAACTATTCCGCTGTCGCTTACTTAATTCGTGCAAAGGGTTCCGAACCAATTTAATTTTTTTTACATTATTTTGTACTACTACAGACTTTTTACAGGTTTTCTTGTAATATTTAGGTAAATAACTATTATCTGCATTAATTTAAAAATTTTAGGCTCAGTAGTATCGGAGGTAAGGGGAATGGTAATTTTTGGTCTAACTTCTTGAATAACTTTCAAACTTTTTCTTTTAAAATTATCAAAAAATATATAATCAAAACCCTCACTGTACGCCTTTTTATTTGAATCTAGCTGACTCGCGCAACTTCGTCTGCGTCACATTTTCCATTAATGCTCGGCTCGTTTTAGTCTTAGCGTGATGGTATATATCCTTACTCGATAGATGGGCTATCTAATACTGAAAGAATTTTTAAAATCGGACCAGTAGTTCCTGAGTTTACCCCCTACATACAAACTTACAAACAAATGTTACCTCTTTTTAATATTAGTATAGATTAGCGTGTGCCAACGGCTTCGCCCGCGTGATCCCTAAGAAGCATACTCCCGGAATACATATAACCTATTTACCCTCATAAATCCCGTTCCCGTGGGATTTCCGGGGTCTGAATCTATCGTTGTACAAAAATTCATCTAAACCAGTTCAGTGGTCGGTTCGGTTCGGTTCGCTTCGAAAGAAGAGACAGACAGACATACAGACAGAGTTACTTTCGTATTTATAATTAATATTATAAATACGAAATCACTACTAATGTAGGGATGTCACACAATACAGTTTGAAAAACATTTTTTTTTTCTACTTTGACCCCAATAGTATCCCGATACTCAAAATTTATTTACGCATGTACGTAACGCGTCCGTGTATGGGTCACAGAAGTCCATAGTGCCAAGTTCTACTAATTTTCGCATTCGCATCTCATTCGCAAACTGTCAAAAATGTATTGTATGAAAAATAAGGCTTTTTTGACAGTTCGCGATTGACATGCGAATGCGAAAGTTGTTTAAAATTAGTAGAATTGGCCCTCAGATGTATACTGAATTTTAACAAAATCGGTCAAGATCGAGACTGTGACAGTGATTGTGTGTGTGTGTGTATTTTTGTTGTCAGATGACAATATAAAACTAAAACCAATATCTATAAATAATAACCAGAAAATAAGGTTTAAATGACATAAAAAAGTAACATAGTTCTTTATATAAACAATGTCTACAAAGCGTCAATAAAGCATCCATGCGCACAATCATTTTGGGTCCTCTGAAGCGAATTTGTCTATAATGCACACTATCTCGAAAAGTACGTAAATACTTGCACTAACACAAACGAATACGTATAGTCGGTCGATAGCGCAAGCGGAGCAGCGAGCGACACAGCCTTCCCGTCCCAGTGCTAACTAGAGGTGTGACTAATAGGTATATTCGTAATAGGTACAGGTATCATTATACAAGCCACGTATATATTAGGATATGCGAATATAGAATAATAGGTTACCAGGTATTAGTCAAATAATAGGGTCGCGTAATAGCGAGGCGACTGATCGCGGCGATTGATGATAACGCCGATTCCGATTATTTTCGATCGCGCCTAGCGGCGACTCGCCTAGCTCCTCTCGTATTTCATATTAATTATTATGGAGACTATTACCGATATTACGCAGATATGCATACTAGATTGAGTAGCTATGAATCGGTTCACTAATATTTGACTAATATCCAGTAATATGTATCCTAATATGCGTTAACTAATATATTCAATAATATGATTACCTAAAAATGACTCTAATATAACATCTCTAGTGCTAACGCAAGACTGCCGTCTATCTATGCTGCCGTCAGTATAGTATAATGTACTCTGTGACTGCCGTCTACGCCCGCACAGACTATCGCTGAGCTTTTCAAATATTGTAGTCACAATATTGCATATATTATTTTCTTTGCAAATATTCTCTGATTTACAAATGAAATGTTCATTTTGTACAACATGTAACCACTAATATTTTATGTAAAAATGGTTTTAAAAGTCAAAGCCGTTTCGTAGGTATAAACAAAATAAGAAAAAAAATATGTGTTGTTAAATATTTTTTTATGGCCAAACTGTTAGTCAAACGAAAATACTAAATGATTGTTGTATATGAATCTACAATAAACATTTTTTTTTAAATTTTTTGACCCAGTCGTTAATGAGGAACATTATCCTTTCGAAAGTGACCTCTTTACGGCACTAAAAGAGAAGTAGGGCTTTAAAGCACTGTAATAGTATTTTCTAGCTATTCCCAAGCGATGTCTTGGATCCCGCAACGAAATAAATCAGAAAAGAACAGCAAAGGAGCAAGACAAACCAACAGTTAACAAGACATAAAGTAATAGTACATTGTTATCCAGGGGTGAAAGTAACTGATTTACAGTTACTTTCACCCCTGGTCCCGAGACTAAATCCGACTAAAATCGAGGGACTTAACATGTCTTTCACCCGAGGTGAGCACTGTTATTTTCATTACGAATACAAGGAGCGTAAAAACAAAAACATGAAACTGAATCTAATGAACTAATCGTGTTAATACAAATCACTGCTATACGAACAAAGCTCTAAAACCAAATGAAGCTTGGATTGCCGTTTCCCCGACTATTTTTTTTTTTCTTTGACCGGCCAGGTATTCCCATAGGTATTAGTCATAACATTTTCATCATTGTTTTTTTTTTATAATTTGACGCCTGTAGGTTGAAACCAATTATTTATTCTCCCTGGGGCTGCAAAGTAATACTTTCAACCCGCTCCTCAGGCAACTTCAGGCCTACTTTGTGAACGTGAGTAATGAAAACTTATTTTTTTAACCGACTTCCCAAAAAGGAGGAGGTTCTCAATTCGTATGGTTGTATTTTTTTTTTATGTTTGTTCGGGCATAACTCCGTCGCTTGCCAACCGATTTTAAAAATGATTTTTTTGTTGGAAAGGGTATAGGGGACTTCCCAAATGGTCCCATGATAAGGAAACCAGGATCTGATGATGGCATCCCAGAGAAGTCGAGGGAAACTTTCTAAAATCTTATGGTATCGATTTTGCAGTGATTTTGTTAGGTGTGGGGTACCACTAAAAAGTGAAAAATAAAAAACTTTTAACAAAAAAATACAACCGACTTCCAAAAAAAAACACAAAATAACTTTAACTTCGGAACTCGGTGTTTTTGTTAGTTTGTTCGTATTTTGACACCGACTTCCGAAGTTAAAGTTATTTTGTGTATTTTCCAAAAAAAAAACACTACAAAGTAAAAAATAACTTTAATTTCGGAAGTCGGTGTTTTTGTTAGATTCTTCGTATTTTGACACCGACTTCCGAAATTAAAGTTATTTTTTACTTTGTAGTGGTTTTTTTTTTTTTGGAAGTCGGTTGTATTTTTTTGTTAAAAGTTTTTATTTTTCACTTTTAAGTGGGACTCCACACCTAACAACACCACTGCAAAATCGCAGAAAAGCAAAATACGCAATTTCGATTAATGGATGACATAAAACTATCATCTAAGTAGACGAATTCCAGCTATTTCCATTTAAAATCCAAAGTTCTTAACCGATTTTCATACAATTTAAATGGGACCAATCTGCAAGTATATCCTTTCAGATAAAACAAGAATTTTTGAAATCGGTTCATAATAAATACGAATAGGCAACTGGAAAATATTAGTGATGATACTACTGCCAGCTTCTTCCGAATGTGTTCACGAACTTTCAGTTTAAAGTATAGTATGCTCTTTCTATTCTCCTTCATGTTGTTGCATTTGTTGTTGTTCAGTCATTATATTTATGATGTAAAAACACGTTTTCATCTTCCGTCCGGTCAAATGTCACGCTAACAATGATATGAAATTCAATTCATACTATCAACAAATACACGAATTGTACCTACACATACAGAGATTCTGTAAATCGCTGTTTTTTGTTGAAGGTTCCCTCAATTCCACCAGCATTTTTAGCGAAAAAGTTCAGTACAACTTACTATTCTACCAGCACTTTCTACAATAAAAATCTTCTGCTAAGAATCTACACCTGTATTTTGTCTTGGCAGTCTGAAACTCGAGGAATAGTTCCGATTGAACTTGTATGCGGGTGGAAACTAATTTATTTTACAAACCGAGATAAGGTTTTATACCGCTTTCACCAACTCGTTTTTTCTACTACTACTCATGGTATGGAGAGTCATTTTAGCTAAAAAAAAAAGGATTGTGTGGTTTTATGAAACCACGTTAAAAGTGAAACTTATTATATTGGCCTCGGCTACTCTGATGTCACCGTCACGCGACATGCAACACATAGACGAAAAGTTTGAGACGATGTTATAAAAGTTTCACTTTAATAAATACATCATGGGCCTCCCACAAGAGGCATTGAAGACCAGCCGGTCTATACTGTCGACATCTCACCGTGTTCACTTAGGTGGAGTGAACGATAAGTGAGCTGTCACTCCATCTTGTTTTTATCGTTTGACAGCTCACTTCGTGATCACTTCGAAACTTGAAGATCGACCAGTGTGGTTATTTATCCCCAGCTTACAAATGCCTACGTTTAATTCAACATTCACTAGTTGACCTACTAAACTGTAAGACTATTCATATCTTGAGAGACTATTATGGCCATTCGTCTTCATAATGTGCCATTCATTCTGTTGCATAATCTGATATAGTTAGTATAATTGATATGGATGTTACTGATTTCTTCCATTAAGTATTATTGTTTTGGCAACAAGTGTTAATAAGCTGAAGATCTTTTTACGATACTGGTTTGTTTCAATTTCCGAATGGTTGCATTTTTTTTTCTATTTTTTGATAAGCTCGCACTTTCGAGTAGCTCGTGGCTAAATAAAAACAGCCGCACGGTTCGATCTTTAAGGTTAAGCAACGCTTGCCAAGGTTAGTCTGTGGATGGGTGACCATCCTAACATACCGAGTTTCCGCCGTGCCTCGGAAAGCACGTTAAGCCGTTTGTCCCGGCTGTCATTTGTAGATCGTTGGCAGTCGCTACGGATTGTCAGAAGCTAGTAAATCTGACTCCAGTCTTACCTAGAAGTACCGTGTTAACCAGTTAATGGGTTGTGGAGGTCTGGTAGGCAGCCGCTCCACGTAAAAATACTGGTATTCAACTGAATCTGGTTTGACTGGAAGCCGACCCCAATATAGCTGGGAAAAGGCTAGGCAGATGATTATGATAGGCTCGCACTTGACCAGTATCTATCTCATCTGAGTTTGTTGATGACTAGAGCACGCTTGTCTAGAAGGAAACTCTTCATTCTCGCCTTAAAGACTCTCGATTATAGCGAACAGAAAAAACAGACTACGGCAGATAAGTACCTGATAAACACGGTTCTTGTTTACAGCATCTGTAGATTGATTGATTCACAGACCTGAAAAAAAACTAAGTGAAATCTCTTGATAATAACACTATTTTCGGCTGCGCATCAATTTATCATTATCGATAATGATGATAATAATTTGATGCGCAGCCGAAAATAGTTTTTGCTGAAATTTCGTCACATGATTCCAAAAAAAATATTGAACATGCATTTTATGAAAATGAAGACGAAAGGCATTGCGTTGTGACGTCACGTCATTGGTAACATTTTTCCTATAGTAGTGACATTACGCGTGTTTTTAACGCACTTCATATCAACCAAAAGACTTCTTTTTCTGGACAGGTTTAGGTCTCACCTAAGTGTTCCAAATAAAAACAGCGGCCAAGTGCAAGTCGGACTCGCGCACGAAGGATTCCGTACCATTATCTATAAAAACGGCATAAAATCAAGTTACTTACTTACTTAATTCCTACAGCAAAAGTTCCAACAGCTTTTGCGACATATAACAAAACCAACAACCTTTTGTGATCCAAAATTGATGACCAAACCAAGTCACTTAAACATCACAACTACCCCTTCATAAAATTCCATTTCACGATAATAACTACGAACAAAATGTCACACGCAGTCATAAAAAAAATATCAAAAAGCCGATTTAAATAATTATAAGTCAGTGTCAGGAACGTATAATAAAATTGCCCGCGGAATTCCCATTAATCCAGTCGGCCACACCGATTAAACAGTGATTCAACCGGGAACCGAACGCGTGACCGAACGCAGTTAGGTTGCGGTGTGACTCACTTTCAGGGGAAATTATTATTATCGTGTACTGAAAAAAAAAACAGGACTTTTTCGTTGTTGGGAGCTTTTTGGTTGTGGTCAAAGACTACAATAGTATACTGGCTAGTTGTGGTGTTGGTCATGGAGCGATGACGTCATTAACAGTAGTTATTTATAGTATACAGGAGAAAATTTTCAAATAGTTAACTTAACCTTTGTAGACATTTTTTTATTCAACACAGTAGTAGCACTAGTGCAATCGTTATTTTCCATATAGCACAAACATTTTTTTAACCGACTTCCCAAAAAGGAGGAGGTCAATAACTATGCCCATAACTCCGTCTTTGAAAAATTCTTGTTTTACTTGCAGTTTGGATTTTAAATCGAAATAGCTGAAATTCGTTTATTTGGATTATGGTTTTATGTTTTCCAAGCAATCGAAATTGCGTATTTTGCTTTTCTGCGATTTTGCAGTGGCGTTGTTAGGTGTGGGAAAATACAACCGACTTCAAAATAAAAACATAATATATAATAACTTTAATTTCGTCGGTCGAAAGTCGGTGTCAAAATACGAAGAAACTAATAAAAACACCGACTTCCGAAATTAAAGGTATTTTTTACTTTGTAAGTAGTGTTTTTTTTTATTATTTTGAAGTCGGTTGTATTTTTTTATAAAAAGTTTTTTTATTTTTGATAGGCACTCGTTTGACCACTATCTTACCAGACCTGATGGTAAGCGATGATATAGTCGAAGATGGAGTATACTTGTCTACAAGTAACTTCATCAATCTGAAACTGAACGCAATCAATATATGAACCACGTTTACGAGCTGTCAGCGTCATTATTTTCTATGGAATATTGACACTGAGAACTCTTGAACGCAGCGTATCGCGATCAGTTCCATTGGTGAAATCAACTCTGAAAGAGTCTCAACTAAACCTCGACAAGCAGAGTTGTAAAAAATACGGAGATTAGTATGGTAGGATTTTTAGTTCGTGTGCTGATCAAATGATGAAGTTTAAAATTCTAATTTTTCAGTGATAAAGTGCATACTGGATCTTACCTACTACTTGCAAGCGAGCGGTTGCAAGTGGATAAGCACTATGCAGCCTTAGAACTTCACTTTATCTGGCGTCTCGGGATATTCTGACACATAATTAAATGCTAACCAAAAGAACTTTTGGGGGCCGAGTCACCCGCGTCCGTAGGAGAATACCCTTCAGCGAATCCCTACACGTGGTCCCCAGGTGGTGCTAAACAGGTGACACTAACCGCCTCCGTGGTCTAGTGGTTATACCACTTGATTCAGACCCAGAGGTCCCGGGTTCAATTCACAGCGGACGCAAATTTTTTGCTCGGTTTGGTTGGTGGTAGGACTTGTTCTAAGTCCGCCTGGCCAGCTACCACCATCATGTCTAAGTCTGTCGCCATAACAACTATGTAAACAGCATTGTTGTGTTCCGGCAGTTAGAGGTATGATAGCCAGTTCCTCTGTGTAAGGGGATTCCAGGTGAAACTCGCTTCCATCTTCGGCCTAATCATCACTTTCCATCAGGTGACATTTTCGAGTTTCCCCGTTTTGTATAAAAAAAGGAGAAAACTAAGCCTAAGGCAATTGGCATTCTGTCAGCAGGATATAAATATATGGGATTGACAAACGCTGCCGAAAAGCCTTGTGTCCAATCCATATATTTTGTCATTTCCTCAATAGGAATATGCATGCATTTTTATATTTGCTATATGAAATACTTATTAGCTCTGGTAATCAATCACGAAATTATTTTTAAATATCTTTTATCAGCGAAGAAGTTAGAAAGCTTCAAAGATTACAATTAGACAAAGAGAAGTCCGATATTGACGTCAAAGTCCATAACGCCAAAGCAGCAGCCATAAAAGAGCGTTTTTGCGAGAGGGGCACATATATTTATTTAAAATAATTATTATAGTTTATTTTTTGAGCAATTTATATTTTGACTGTTTTGAGCAATTTTTATTTTGACTGTTAGTAACATATTTTTGTACAATTTTAGATAAACTGCTGTACAGTTTATCTAAAATTATACAAAAATATTTATTTTTACAATAAAATATTTTTGAAGTGGAAATCTGATTTGAGCACTTTTCTTGTGATGGGTATAAATAAATAATAAACTCGCATCGGTCACGTGAACTGTTCGAAAATCCGTAAAACGGATGATTCGAAATTGCACAACGTTAATTTTCAAGTTTCCACTTCTGTCGGCACTCCCGGAGTGCAAGCCGTTGTTTTTTTCATGCATCCCTATTGCCATCACTAATAGAAAGGCACTATTTCTGGACCCTCTTGTAGTCTTTTCAGTTTTTCTTCCACAAAGGGTCAGTCAACCCCGCTCCCCGCTCGCACACCACCCTGACCCCAACTGTCGCGACCGGTGGTCGTTAGCCGCACGTCACTCAGGGGCACTGAGACGTGAATTTTGATTGTGGACACGGATAAAATGATAATAAGCCTCTGAATTAGAACAACCGTGTTTTGTAATAGTATGGACTAAAGCTGTGCTTTTGTGTAAGTTGTTTAGTTTAAAATATTTTAGGGTTGATGATCTGTGATACGTTCAAACTAAGCGTCTAAACACGCTATGCCGAAGCTACGTAACCGAAGATCGGCACGATCGCAGGCAGAGGCGATATGCGCGAAAGCGAAATACGCGGACATGCCTGCCTCCTGCTACTCCCCGGATCTTCGTCGGCAATCGAACTTAACTTCGGTCGCATTTAATGTGTGCTCTACAGAATACATTGCCGCCGAATGGATGCTGAACTTACGCTCGACCGAAGTTCGGCGTACGCTAAAACGCAACGTAATTTCGGCATAATGTGTCGTCAGTAACTCGACTCGACGCGACCGATGATCGGCATGATTACTACTTAACACACTGCAGAACCAAAATACAAATACCAGCTTCTATTTCATTTGCAATGTATGTTAGTTGTTTATGTAAACTATTGAAATCTGAACGTACAGGGGATCTTAAACCCACTTTCGAAAAATCAGAAAGCACATCAACCTTTGAAAATGAAAATCAAAGTGATTCTGCTGAAGTGGTGATTTAAGACCCGCTGAACATAATGACGACACAGAACTTGACACATACATGATACATGTCGGCTTAGTTTCGATTGTGATATATTCTATGATGACCTAAACTTCATCTGGGGTTGGCCCAGCCGAAAAAACTTCTCAAAAGGGCAATAGTTTAGACGCGATTTATTTTTTTACGCGTAGTAGTAAGAAACACAACGTAACAATCTCCTTTTCAAAAATAAAGAACTGGGTTTTAATAACTTTGCAGCAACTTCATCAAGAAAAATAAAGTTAAAGCCTCACGGAGCGACCTATTACTCTATTAATAAATCCCGATCACATTTCGACTGAGAAAAACTTAACTTTAACTTGGTTAGATGCAAATTCCCACTATAAATTGGCGAAGCGCGGACGGATTCGTAGCATTAATTTGTGGTAAATCGTGTGGAAAATGGAAATTTTGTGCAGCCTCCGGCTTCCAAGGTTTGACAAACTTACGTTTTCCTTCACTCCGACCGTAAGACTTTACACCACCATTCAAAAATAAACTTTACCTCAACTTACTAAAGTCCTATTTCCATGTGTATGGTCTTTTCGTGATGGCAAATGGGGGTAACGTAAAGCATCGTCTCGTGAGTCGTGATGAGAATATGCGCCACGTTTCTAATGAGGATCGCGGATTTTATTTATAAATATGACGTAAACCAGTTTTATTACACTAAAAATTTTAACGAGTGGTGGATTGTCAGGGGTGCTGCTAAGTAGCTTGTTATTTCCACACTATTAGCTATATTAGAGGTTTGGAAGTAACATGTATGATCCAGCAGAAAACATAAGTTCTCATATAATTTTGCAGAAAGCATCTAAATGTAGTATTTCAACTTTTACAACAAATTGGGGTAAAAATGACTATCTAATTTTACCCAACGGCACGAGAAGAAGCGTATTGTTTTCGCGAGAGTTTGTTTATAATAGTATGTGTTGTTACTTTTTTGGAAGAGATATTAACAATTGTCTAGGGCCTAGTATAATTGTCAGAGACGCCAAAGTGAAGTTCTTGATGAGAAAAATTACTCCACCGGCTCTGGGCGGAGCGGAAGGGAGTGTCAGACTTTTACTGACTAAAACTAATTCTTCTAAGAGCGGATTTCACCAATGAAATATTGATCGCGATCAACTGCGTTCAAGAGGTGTCAGTGTCAATATCATACATACAATTTTGAAACTGACAGCTACCGTGGTTCAGATGTTGATCGCGTTCAGTTTCATTGGTCGAATTCGCCCTAAATGTCATTTGCGTTCGAGGGCTGCGGTAACTCTTTCAAATAATACCACAGCCCTGGCAGCCGCTGGCCCTAGTAGAGCCCGTCCATTGTGCTGACATCTCTTGGAGGCGCGCGTGAAGCACAATGCGCCATCGACCCGCGCCTGGAGCATGTCTATTTCTTTGACAGGCCCTATAGCTTAAACGACTGGATATATTTTGACAAATGAAGTCGTGTTTTTTCGTAAAATAATCGAGTGGGATCGCCTAAAGGGGTAAGACAATGAGACGATTCCAAATCTGTAAATCAATAAAATGTAGTAAACAAAACACGTCATTTTTAGGGTTCCGTAGCCAAATGGCAAAAACGGAAGATTCGTCATGTCTGTTTGTCTGTCTATCCGTCCGTATGTCACAGCCACTTTTCTCCGAAACTATAAGAATTATGCTGTTGAAATTTGGTAAGAAGATGTATTCTGTGAACCACAAAGATTTTCACACAAAAATAGAAAAAAAAATCAATAAATTTTGGGGGTCCCCATACTTAGAACTGAAACAAAAATGTTTTTTTTCAACAAACCCATACGTGTGGGGTATTTATGGATAGGTCTTCAAAAACGATATTGAGGTTTCTTCTATCATTTTTTTCTAAACTGAATAGTTTGCGCGTGAGACACTTCCAAAGTGGTAAAATGTGTCCCCCCCCCTTAACTTCTAAAATAAGAGAATGATAAGACTAAAAAATATATATGATGTACATTACCATGTAAACTACCAGCGAAAAATGGTTTGAACGAGATCTAGTCAGTAGTTTTTTTTTTTTTAATCGCTACTTCTGCTTATAATATAATACCGTAGTACGGAACCCTCGGTGCGCGAGTCCGACTCGCACTTGGCCGGTTTTTTTTAATGGGATTGCTCGATCACGCCTTATGGAAAGCGATAGTTGAGGTCCATGATGAAGCGAACGTGCCCAAAAGATGTTCAATCTTGCTTTGATGGCAGCCGGGTTATGAGAAAGAGGAGAAAAGCGCTAAATGCGACTTACGATTTTAATTACGTGTTTTTTTTACTTTTGATAGGCACGCGTTTGACCACTATCTAACCTGTTGATAAGCGATGATGTAATTGAAGATGGAGCACGCTTGCCTAGAAGTTACCTATTCACTCTTGACCTAAAGACTCCCAGGTAGTAGCTATCAGGAAGCACAGTTTCCGGCAGGGAATTCAACTCCTTTGCTGTACGCTCTATGAATGTGTTCTCAAAATGTTTTGTGCGTGTGTGTGCCGTTCGTCTACGTTTTATTTAACCCCTAAACACGCATCACTCATGAAGCACGCGTATTTGGAACACGTATACTTTCACAGAACGCCCCCTGATACGAACTTAACATCCTTACTTCACCGCTTCTGTTTTTAAGCAGAACCAAAGCCCATAGTAACCTACTTTTAAAATCGATAGCTCAGCATAGTGACAGTATACTCTTAATCTTAGTATAATAACGTTTGTATCCAGAACTGAGAAGCGGATAAGTCAGATGAGATTTGTTTTAAGCTTTCAGTATTAACGCAGTTGGATTGTTTACCGGCTGCGGAGTCAAAGAATTGAGCAGGAAGAAACTGGAAGAGGCTGTGCTTGGGTGGGTCCCGGAGAACAGTTTTACAAAGCCATACGTGGATTAATTTTTTGCTGTGTATGGTTTTTAATTTCATTTTAACATTTCAACGAACTTAATTTTTATTGTTTGTTTGTGTATACTTTCATATAATTGAAGGTAAATTTTGAAAATGAAACGAATTAATGCAGGTATTAAAATTAATAACGGGATTTAAGGACTAGCTGTTATTGATTACAAATAATCGTGGTCTTAACAACTGCTTTCCTAAAGCTTCTTTTACGTCATCCAGTCAAGGGTGGCAAGCTGTTAACAAGCCCAACATTATACTGAGCGATAATCATATTTCCCCAATATAGGTACAGCGTTTAGCAGAATAAACGCAATACATGAAAGGTTATTGTACTCATAAATATGAACAACTTGTAAGTGTTTCTTTTAGTGGATCATGCTTGGTGAAAAGAAATACTTTTTCTCACCCAAATTTCAATTTTTTCATTCCAAATTATGTCAGTTTCGACCAGTATTCATCTACATCGACGGCAATAGCCTTAGCTTGAAAAGTCATTCAAAATTAAACAGGTATTGCACACCCATCACGCCGGTGATCAGCGAGTAGCAAGTAAAGCTTGGAACTCGAAACGAGTTGGCGATCAGCGAGTAGCGAGTGAAAAGTTTCGATAGTTCTGACGCTCGGTTGTAAGCGAGTGCTTTTGTGCGACGGGCTAGTACTTGCAATACTCGCTCTGGCTCCCACTATAGGTAGAAATTACCGCTAGTTGCTGAGTTCTGATCGCCAAGCGAGCGTCACCTAACGAGTGTCACTGAGCAAGTACAATCTTTGATAGCTCTTGTCGTTGCAAACAACTAGAGGCAAGAGCCCCTCGCCGGCTGTGTGAACAGCCAGCTATCAACTATGAATGTTTATGTATGTGTCTCTTTTACTCATACGGGATCTATATATTTTGACACTTTTCTCAGCAAGCAAATAGTCTAAAGTTAATCGCTTTCTCGCCACCGTTGACAAGTGCCTTTATCAGGCAATAATTTTAACGAGAGCAAACCGAAAAAAAGTTTCAGTTTCATATGTATATTCTAGTAAGAATTTTGAGGCACATCCAGTAACTGAAGTTCTATTGCCCCTTATAAGAGGCTTAGTTCCCGAGGTGTGAGTTAGCACAAATAATTAGAAGGAAAAGGTGAGCGCGTTCGATAGGCAAACTTAGTATATAAAGAGAGAGAGAGAGAGAGAGTTTATGTGGGTTCGTTTAAATTTAAGATTTCTTTTCGAGGTTTATTGTGAATAGGCTATAATATTGTAGTTTATTTAAGAAAATAAAAAGTCTTAAAACCGTCTATAAAATTTCATACTATTGTTTGTGAGGATAGGTTTTTAGGGTTCCGTACCCAAAGGGTAAAACGGGACCTTATTACTAAGGCTCCGCTGTCCGTCTGTCTGTCTGTCCGTTTATCACCAGGCTGTATCTCATGAACCGTGATAGTTTGGCAGTTGAAATATTCACAGATGATGTATTTCTGTTGCTTACATCACAGCAAATACTACAAAAAACAGATAAAATAAATATTTAAGGGCTAAAAAATTACTTTTGTTGTATGGGAGCCCATACAACAAACGTGTTTTTTTGCCGTTTTTAAAGATAATGAATGGTACAGAACCCTTCGTTCGCGAGTCCGACTTGCATTGGGCCGGTTTTTATATTGATTTCCACGTTTGTCTAGTGGTTGCAGGTATTGTTGGTGAGCATGAAATCTAGGCTTTATATCCGGTTTGAAATATATCCAGTGTTTAGATTTTTGTTTGAGGTTTATGGGTGAGCATGAAATCCTAGGCTCGATTTTCGGCGTGAAATAGGTGTCTAAATATTTGTTGGAGGCCTTTTTCATAAGACGTTAACTTACAAAACTTAGCTGTACTACACAACTCTGACTAACTCTTTGGGGAATTCAGGTATGATGTTTTATTGATTTTGTAGATATTAAAAATATTGAAAGCATTGCCACGTTGAATGACCAAATAAAGGTCAACCCCTGAATCAACGAAGCGTTTGGATAGATGAAAAGATCTCACACGTGCATGCTTGTATTTAAACAAACTAATTTACACCAAGAACCTCATCCCACCAGCCCCCTTCTACCATCGGACATCCAGACGCACTGCAACTTGCCATCCCTACCTTGTTGCTATTCCAACAACTCGCACTAAGCGCTTCCAAGCGTCTTTCATAATGCGCACAGCAAAGGAGTGGAACTCTTTGCCTTTTTTTTTTTTTGCCTGCGTTTGTGTTTCCGAATGCTTACAACCCTAATCTTTTCAAAGTTAGAGTGAACAGGCTACTTCTGGGTAAACTCGCTCCATCGTAGACTTTGTCTCTGTCATCTCTGACCAAGACTAGAGTCAAGAAAGAGCACACCCATACCAAGTAAAAAAAAAAAAAGAACCACAACCTCAGACTGATAGAAATGGCCAGTAATTTCCCACACAAACTTTAACAAGGGGGCCACGATGTAAATCACTAAGCCATTCCATAAACATTGGAATACTGCCAACCTCCAAGTATTTCTAGCAGAAGAAAAATGTAAAAAATCATTTCAAATATGGAAAAAGTTTTAAAATAGTTCGCAGAATGCTGAGCCAGCAGTAAGTGGCCAGTGTCCGACATGGCCATCGGCTGTCATTAAATCCAAGGGCAATTTGTTCTCAACTTCAAAGTAATCACTTTGAGGCTACATTGGAAAAGAGGAACGAGGGTTGAAAGACCTAATTATAGAGTAGCTGTGTATCAAGAACTAGCTGTCCCGCGCAACTTCGTCTGCGTCACATTTTCCATTACTGATCCGCTCCTATTTGTCTTAGCGTGATGATATATAGCCTATAACCTACCTCGATAAATGGGCTATCTAACACTGAAATAGTTTTTCAAATCGGGCCAGTAGTTCCTGAGATTAGCGCGTTCAACCAAACAAACAAACAATCAAACAAACAAACTCTTCTGCTTTATAATATTAGTATAGATAGTATAGACTAGCTGACCCGTGCAACGTCGTCTGCGTAACATTTTTCTATACTGCTCCGCTCCTATTGGTCTTAGCGTGATGATATATAGCCTATAACCTTCATCGATAAATGGGCTATCTAACACTGAAAGAATCTTTCAAATCGGGCCAGTATTTCCTGAGATTAGCGCGTTCAACCAAACAAACAAACAAACTCTTCTGCTTTATAATATTAGTATAGATTACAAAGCTTCCTCTATTGATTTCTTTCAAAGTTCAGGTAAATACTGCATTCTGGGCACCAGATGGTACCATGGGAGGTGTCAGGCCCAGGTTTCATAATGCTTAATTTTTTACCCAAGGTATAAAATTAAAATGTAATGTCGATTATAGTGTGTGTCGACATAGTAGTGAGTTTGGATTTACGTGTTTTGAAACCGGCTTATTAGAATAAAACAGACAACATGATTGATCGTAGAATAGAGGTTTCTTCATAGAATCTATACTTGATATTATAAGAACTGCACCAAATTATATTGCTGAAGAGTTTGTTTGTTTGCTTGAAAGCGCTAATCTCAGGAACTACTGGTCCGATTTAAAAAAAATTTTCAGTGTTAGATAGACTATTTATCGAGGAAGGCTAGATAAGCTATATATCATCGCTAACACTAATAAGAGCGGAGCATTAATGGAAAAAGCTTATGTTTAACTTACCACCAGATATAGTAACAAATAGCAGATAAAAGTAGTAAATGATCACCAAAATGAAACTCGCATTTTAATGTAACATTATAACCAAAGTTTTAACACTTTGCTATCCTATTTAAGTAAAATGACTCCAAGTAAATCATGAGTAACCCAAAAATAGTAAATGATCACCAAAATTAAACCAATCTGGCGCTCGGCGGCCGCTCCCGCGGCACGCTCGCTTCGCTCGCTCGCCTTCGCGCGTTATTGGTCATGGTTCTAACCTAACCTAACCCACATGTTGCACCAGCTATAGAGGGGATCTGACGCAGACACGTTACTATAGAATTTGAATATTATACTAACTAATATTAATTTGCTCGCTAAGATTTGGTGATCATTTACTAAATTTGGTGGTCGAATACAATTTAAAGTGGAGTCGTGACTATTTTTCTGGTGTTAAGTAGATATTTTTGGTTACAAAACTAAGGGTATCAAAGCATTTTATGGTGGTCATTATATTTATCCCCAATGGAAAATGCAACGTAGACGAAGTTGCGAAGGTCAGGTAGTCTTTTATATAAAATGAATTCTAAAACGCTGAAATAAACCAACTCTAAGTCTCAAAATAAAATTACACCGTAAGTTCAACGCCGTGTCAAATGTTTAATCGCACGAAATTATCTACCGTGTAGAGTTTAATTTAAAACCGAAATCCTTCACTAGTCTCATCTCTTTGAAACAAAATTAAACCGCTCACAGGAACAGGCAGGTAATTTAATTAAAATTCAATTGGATTGAATTGGACCACCTAATCCGGTTCATTTATATTGCCAGAGCTGAATCTAGGTGGAAAAGAAGTTAGGGTTGTAGCAGACATGATGCTTTTGGAATCGGAAATCAGCAATACCTACTGCATCGAAGTAAAATTATGTTTTTGCAAATCTTTTGCCTGTTTTGTGGAAAGAACCGGTCAAGAGCAGTTCCGTACTATCATACAAAACGTGAAATGTTTTTAAACTTTCAATGGCGAGGCCTATTTTCGCCAGAGAATTTTAACATAGCGGTATATATTTCAGAGAGAGCCATCTGCTCTGTTCTAAAACTGAAATATACTAACTGAAATATACACCGATGATCGCTAGTATTACTAATGTAATTTTTGTTGATGATTTCTTCATCATTTTTTTTTTCTGTAATATTTACATGAACTTCTGGGTAAGCTCGCTCCATCGTAGACTTTGTCTCTGTCATCTCTGACCAAGACTAGAGTCAAGAGCAAACCCATATCAAGTAAAAAAAAAACATCGAAATAATTTCAGATGGAATGGTCAATTTTTTACATTAAAAAAAAAAGGAAAATTGTTTGAGAATGTGCAAATACCGCTCTATTATTATGATACCTCATATGCCCCAGTAGACTTCGCTTAGCTTCGAATTTTTAAGAACCCCTTTCAGTTGGGGGCCGAGTCACCCGCGTCCGTAGGAGAATACCCTTCAGTGAATCCCTACACGTGGTCCCCGGGTGGTGCTAAACAGGTGACACTTACCGCCTCCGTGGTCTAGTGGTTATACCACCTGATTCAGACCCAGAGGTCCCGGGTTCGATTCCCAGCGGAGGCAAGTTTTTTGCTCGGTTTGTTTGGTGGTAGGACTTGTTCTAAGTCCGCCTGGCAAGCTACCACCATCATGTCTAAGTCTGTCGCCATAACAACAATGTTAACAGCCTTGTTGTGTTCCGGCAGTTAGAGGTATGATAGCCAGTTCCTCTGTGTAAGAGGATTCCGGGTAAAACTCGCTTCCATCTTCGGACTAATCATCACTTTCGATCAGGTGAGATTTGGGCCAAGAGTTTCCCCGTTTTGAATAAAAATAAAAATAAAAAAAAAGTTGCAAAAAATATTTTTTTCTATCTTTATTTTTTTGCAAAATCTTGAACAAACGTCGTCTAAAATTATTGAAGTTGATAGTATTAGTTATCTTGAGATATCCAACTGTGACAGATGGACAGACTTAGTCACATCATAAAGGTTCCTTATAACCATTTTGGTTTGGAACCCCAAATTTACAAGTAACATAACACTTACGTGACAGCTGTTTTTTATCGAAAGCAACTTAATCACTAGTCTAAAATGCTAAGATGAAATAATTATTACCTGGCACTTACCAGGTGCTAATCTTTCTCTAGACAGAAAAGCCATATTTTCTTCATTCTGCTGTCGTATATTTGATCCGGACACCGTTTTGCGCCTCTAGGTCTTTTGTGTGTCATATTTTTTCCTACCGCGATGAGAATTTCCATATAATAATAATAAATTTATTCAACTAAAACATTTTTAAAAAAGTACACAATTTACCTAACAGTAATAAATGTTAAACATACAATTATAGTACCTAAAACTAAACTAAAAATAAGATATAATTATTATACTTGCAAGAGATGGTTTTTCGGAATTGCAATGTTGGGTAGCGACCAGCTGTTTCAGGCCATCACTTTGCATATTGGTATATCTACATGTACACTAATATTATAAAAAGGAAAGATTTGTTTGTTTGTTTATTTGAATAGGCTCCGAAACTACTGGACCGATTTAGATGAAATATATAGATACATAGATATTTTGTACAAAGATAGTATGAGACCCGAGGAAGGATATAGGATAGTTTTTTCCCGGAAATCCCACGGGAACGGGAACTGTGCGGGTAAAACGGGAGCGAAGCCGTGGGAGACAGCTACAATATAGTTAGGTACAATATAAAGTTAAAATAAATAGTACGCACTAAAGCTTAAATCAAATTGATGTAAATAAATTGCAGTTGAATTTTGACAATCGTGCGACACAGGCAGAAACAATGCTAAGCTAAGTATACCTATCTAATTCATCTTTGCTTAGAAGTTTCGCATCTGCTATCGCCCTTGGATTTGTATTCCTTTACTTAGCACCTGCTCTTCGCGTAGATTTTGCTGTGCAGTTTGTTTGCTTGTTTTTTTTTTAAGTTTATCTAGTCGAGGAATTGAAGAAAAACATTGAGTACCAGATGCTCCTCAGCTTGAGAGGGTTTTTGTGCAAGTTTTCTGTTCGAGATGTTTTGAACAAAGAGCTAAGATGGTATTGGTAGTATTGGTGTTTTGTAAAATAAAATTCTGAAGAAAAAGCTATAAGTATCTAGATGTTTCCTGTTGAAATGAGTAAAGAAAAGAGTTTTTCTTTATACACAGCAGACTTAATGCCAAAGGCGTTCTCTACCAGTCCACTCAGGGTCATAGACATGTATTCTACGATTTTAAGTTAAAATTTTATTTTGAAAGTGCAATGTGCTTAGCGCATTTCTTAGACAATCTTATCCACACATTTCAATGGTCAACTTATTTTATCACACATAAATGGTTCTCCTTATAATCTATTAAGTGCTTCATAGACTAAAGCATGGTCTCTAACGACCCCATACCACGACAATCATCAGCATTCAACGTGCTAATTGAACCAATACGATCCCCAATCCGCCCCTGCGACTAGTGATGCGAAACCGCGGATCCCCAGAAATTAATCGCGGATCCGGGATCCGGGAATTAATTCTTAATCCGGTCTAAATGAGCGCCTCCCCGATTGTCGGCCACTTACAGGCGAACGTGTAGCTAATCAAAACTCGAACAAATGGCCGACTGGAGAATAAAACGTTATGTGTGATTTAGGGGCTGTTGGTGAAACGGTCGAAAGGGAACGATAAATGTTTCTTTAATGGAGTTTGGGCGGGTATACTTTGTTTATGTTGATGTTCTTACGAAATTCGGGTCGGAGATTAGATAGAACGTAATTGAAATAGAAGTTTTATTATGTTTGTTCAGAATCCTAAAAATTGCAGCATCAACAATATTATACAACGTTTTGAACAAACCAAGCTCAACAAGAAGACAAGAAGTATTCCCATAATTTGTCGCGAAAACATTACCCATTAGCAGAAAATATTATTCAGCAGCAAAAAGCGCAAAATCTCCACTAAAAACCAATCTGCAATAACAGTAACTATTCTTTAGTCAACTTAATCCTTCACAGATATGAAATTTTATCTCCTAGCTCTGAAACATTGAGATAATCTTACGACTTGCATTCACTTTAATGGTGGATTCTATTACAGATTAACTGTCACTAAACTTTAAGTAAGATTTACTTGATAACTGACTCTTTCTATTAAGCATTTTGTGGAGTTTGTTGAACTTTGCTGTTAAACCAATAGTCAAATAAAAAAAAACGGCCATGTGCGAGACGGACTCGCACCTACCATAAACCTTAATTTAATAAACCTAACCTTTAATAAACTTAACCTAACCTTGCCTAGAAGTAACCTAGTGAATAGGTTACTTCTAGGCAAGTGTGCGCCATTTTAGACCGCGTCATCGCTTAACATCAGGTGAGATAGTGGTTCGTCGGAGTTTCCCGGCCCTCCCCCAACGGGGGAGGCGTGAAGGGCCCGCTGTGAAGGCGGGCGGTCGTCGGAGGTGGACTGGACGTAAAGGCTACGCCGATCTCCCAGTCCACCCCCACTAAGACGAAGCGGGAATTTCAGTGCTGGGTTGTTTTAGTGGGTATACCGGGCTTGCCCGGGGAGTCCCACATACCCCTCCCACTCCCCCGAGTGACAGGGTATGCGTAACGCATTTTTTCCTAGCCCGGAAAAAAAAAAAAAAAAAAAAGTTGAGATAGTGGTTAAACGTATGCCTATCAATTAGTAAAAAAAAAACCTTAATTAGAAGAAAGAAAGAACACAATCTGTAAATATTTCAACTGTCTACCTATTACGGTTCTTGAGATACGGACGGATGGACAGAAGGTTCCGACGGTTACTCTTTGGGTACGGAACCCTCAAAACATCTCTCAATCTCTCTCTCTTTTATTATCAATGCAACATAATGTAATCTGCATTGTGGGTCTAAAAAGGCCACTTTAGTGGACTCAGCCAGCACATCAAGCAACCTGAAAATGTCAAATTTTCTCAATAAACCTTGAACCTAATGCTTTGGCGACAAGGATGAAAATGAATTGTTGTATGATTAATATTATGATCCTAATATGATACTACTAAAGTCGCCTTTTAAGACTCGCAGAGTGCCAAATCTAATATTTTTAAACATCCGCATTCGCATCTCAGTCACTTTCTGTCAAAAAAGCCCCAATTTTCATTCATTTTTTTTTTTTCATTTTTAGGGATTCGTCATACCATGTAAACTTCCACCGAAAATTGGTTCGAGCGAGATGTAGAAAGTAGTTTTTTTTTAATACGTCATAAATCGTAAACCGCAACTTTTGCTTATAATATAAGCCTACAGGCTTGTACGGAACCCTCGGTGCGCAAGTCCGTCTCGCAATTGGCCGTTTTTTTTAATGACAGTTTGCGTCAGACATGCGAATGCAAACGTTGCTCAAAAGTTTGTATAAGCACTCAGAAGTGACGAAGAAAAAAATTACACAAAATAAAGTAATGCCTGTTTGGATTACCACTGGGCATTAAAAAAAAACATGTAGCAAAAATTGGCCTTCCTTCCCTTTTCCTGGACTGAGGATAATAACATATTTGTCAAGGAAAACTTTCAACATTTTCCTTAATAAAAAATACATCATTTTTGCAATAATTCCATTACGACGACAACTTATTTCTTCAACCATTTCCTTATCCTTTTTTACTATTGATAGGCATACGTATGACCACTATCTCACCTGATGTTAAGCGATGATGCAGTCGAAGATGGAGCTTGCCTAGAAGTAACCTATTCACTCCAAAATTCAAGCTATCAGGAAACACAGACTCTGGCTGGGAATTCAACTCGTAAGCTCCCAACTTATATGGAGCGTCATATCTACATTTTTTTTGTCATATATGTATTTTTACCGTCAATTTCCATCTTTTTCACTCTTTTTCAGCCATATCCTCATCCCCACATTCCTCCATCGTATCTTCAGCCTTCCTCTACCCTTATTAGCAAGTACATTCTCACTCAAAATATTTCTCACGACAGTCCATAATTATCATCATGCCCAAAATATCAGATTTAAATAGATGGATAGATATAGATGTAAATAAATGTTTTTAGATAAAAAAATTAATTGGTACAAAAAAAAACATTTACACAAAAGCACAGTAACATAAATCGTAAGACTAAAAAATACAACACAATAATAAAATGAAAACACACAGATTTTAAAGCAATTTCGACATACCGTATTCGGTCACCGGTGCTCCAAAAATCTAAATATTACTAATGAGCCTAATACATACCATCTGGTAAACCCATTATATTTACAAACGATATTCATTAACTTTTATCAAGCAGATTACAGGCCAGCGAGCCATTAAAGGAGGGGAGATTGAAAACCTCAACGAAATTAAAAGAGAACCATTTTGCCCGATAACTTTGAAGTCTGTATTGGACGGTAAGAATATACAGAAAAACCACTTTTAGAAACATGCAAAAGAAAAGTGAAAAAATAATCTCGATAACTGCGTTCTATGCGTTTTTATGAATGCTGAGAAATCATCTGACTTCTTCCGCTCTGAGTGAAGTGGAAAGAATTGTGTGTGTGGACTCTTACTGACAAAAACACATGCGTGTTTCTTCAAATCGAGCAAAAGGAACTCGTAGCTTAAGGTGAATGCTCCAACCAGCCCGCGAAATTCAAATTTTCTTACGTTTTTTGCAATTTGCCGGTCATGGTCAGTGTGAAGCTGTATGTTGAATAGAATTCGGTTCGAGATTGTAATAGTTATTTATGATACAAGAGCGGTAAGTTGGTCTTTACAAACGAGTAGACAAATGTAAGCCCGAGACGAAGTCGAGGGTTTACCATAGTCACGAGTTTGTAAAGACCAATATCCGCTCATGTGTCATACAACGTTTTTCGACACATTATATAAATAGATAATTAAAAACAAACTTTTTTCATTATCTATTAAAAATTATTGTTAATCATTAAAATAGCGTTCTCGCGATTTTGGCGGCAAGAGACCATTTTCTGCAATTGGCGCCTCATTCAAGATGTCTGGTGGAGTAGATTCCATATTCATATCTGATTCCTCGCTTGAACACATATTCTAATTAATATTATAATATTAAGGGCCAATTTCACCGGTTACGGATAAAGTGTCGGTTACTTATCTGATGGATAACTAACCGACACTTATAATACTACTTATAATACTATACTCAAATACTTAATAAATCTGCCAGATATCGCTATCCGACACCTGTGAAACCAAAAGTTTTAGTTCATCTGCCAGATAAGTTCCTAATAGGCTAACCGACACTTTATCCGTAACCGGTGAAACTGGCCCTAAAAGTCGCAACTATCTTTGACGTTTCTAATTGAAAATGGCACGAATTTGCAAATGGGGAGTGTGTGTTTGGAATAGTGTGCGTTATTAAAATAAGAACGCCCTTCCGTTTGCGTCTGCGTCTGCGTGAAACATTTTAGTAGAATTATATATGACGGAGAAAGTACCTCCAGAATGTTTTTGAAAAGTGTGACGTCAGCATTGCTGACGTCACAATTGTTGTCTTCACGATAACTCATTCTGGGTCTTCGAAGGAAAACTTCACAAGTACTTGAAGGCGTCAGCGACGGCTGAGCGCCATCATCGTTTGGGTTCGGTGGTATCAGGATCATCGTAGAATAAAACATTCAATACAGTACTAAGCTCTCTTTATTAACTGGCCGAGTGCTAGTACTTTGCAAATAGACAGTCCCCAAAACGCCCGCCCGTTACCACTTCCTAGTGTTTTAGCTATGGAGAAGAAGTGGCCCACAAACTCCACAGCAACACATCTGTCTTTTGAGTTAGAGGAACTCGCATTTCTAACATTATTAAAGAAGTCTGTTTAATTTAATTAAAATAGGTAAACCGACAGTTTCGTTCTGGACGAGTGTCCTAGTCGGTGTCTCGAGCCAAAGTGCGCTCGGCAAAGTCCCCACTCTCCAATACGACTCTGTCCACGTGCCGCCATTACAACTGTCAACTGACGACTGTTACCACTACCCACTACTACAATACTCAAATCAGCAACTAATTATTAAATGATATTTTTATCCACGACATACTTTTTTATGCTTCGTTTATTCAACGGGCAGCGTAATGACGACACAGAGAGGTCCGTACTGTACGGCGGCGGCTCGAGGGTGACCCAGCCCAGCGCCAACAGTGCGGCCGTATTTATAGGACTCGGCACACGTTGCCACGTGTACGAGTTTACAAGTTTGTAGGTTAAGTATTGAAGTTACAATCTTAACATTAATTTACATCGTAATCAACTCAAAAATAATCAACTGATGGTTTATTAACTAATTTTAGGACAGTCAAATTATTAATCTTAATTATTCTCGATGAACTGTTGTAGTTGCGCCGATATATATATTGTAAATTGTATTATATATTGTACCAATCAGATTTTTTTGACAACATCATTTATTTAATAAGTTACGTTTTTTAAATTGTCTCCTCGAGCCTTTATATTGATACCCCACTCGATAGGTTAACCGGTTCACAGTCCCATGAACCACATGTGGTTCATGCTGATTGTTTAACTATTATGTCTGCTTTGCGGACAGTGAATGTGTTAAAAAAGCTGAAGTCATTAAAATGGCACCGAAGCTCAGATATTTTAATTTTTATATACCTATCCAGTATCATTCTCACTATTTAGAATCTTACGACACCTTTCAAGCTAAAATCTATCAAGCCACAGGGTTAGGCTACAGTGTGCTAAAGAAATATGGCATCATACATAAATACACTCGAAAAAACATAAGTGTAACAGTCGGGTAATTAGAACTACATCTGTTGTCATAATTTTTTCTTCAATATTAAAGTGCGACAAACCTTCTGAGCAAAAAGTTATTCGCAAAAAAAACGCGTATGGAACGCTTCCGGAACGGACGCAAACGGAAGCATTTTTGGCTGACGGATGCAGACGGATTGAATTCTTATAATTGTATTGTTTATGGACATTAAAAAAAATACCGTAAAGAATACGCACGGCGCCATACATCGGAGCGTGCGGTAAAGTAGGTACTAAGGTGAGAGTACCTACTTTACCGCACGCTCCATTGTATGGACCGTAATTTTGAACTTTCGAACAATGTATACAGGCTTCGTAAATGCATTTTATGAGCAAATGTGTCAAAAGAGCATTTATCTAAAGGATTATAACTATTTGAATCATTAATACAACCATCTAAGTTCATAGAACTTGATTGAAAGTTATTTCGTGAAAAGGTCATTCAGTTGAGTTGTATGAACTTAAAAGGTTACATTGATAATTAAAATGGGTATAATTCTTTGGATAAATATGCGTTACGGCCGCGAATTGTATTTTCTTCAACATGCAGCTTCACTCTGACCTGCAAATTGCAAAAAAAACATAAAAAATATTTGAATTTCGCGGGCTACCCTGGCGTTACGAATTGCAGAAGACAGTAAATCTTACTCCAATCTTGCCAAGAAGTACCGTGTTTCCCAGTTAATGGGTTGTGGATGTCTGGTAGGCAGCCGCTCCATGTAAAACACTGGTATTCAGCTGAATCCGGTTTGACTGGAAGCCGACGAGTATAGTTGGGAAAAGGCTAGGCAGATGATGATGTTTCTCTAAATTCCTTTTGCTTTCCAAGGCATGGTGACTCTTTCGAAAAAAATCCGCTACGCTACGTATTTCAAACAGTCAGCATCTAAGGAAATAATTTGCAAGATCCCTTTTTATTTTCAGAATATTCAGCGGTTGTGTGCTAGATTTGTCTTAGAGCTTTGTAACTATTTTTGGTGCATAATAAAATAATATGTTCTTTTAGAGTAAAGCAGTGTTGTTATATTCTGGTTTTAGTGCGGTTTCATCAGCCCATCCGAAGGTTGTCTGGTAGATTTGTGTGATAGGAGCGCCTCTATATCAATAAAATTAAGTTTGTGTAAAAGAGCTTTGGAAGTATTTTTGATGTATAGTAAAATAAGATGTTCTTTTAAAGTAAAGCAGTGTTGCTATATTCTGGTTTCAGTGCGGTTTCATCAGTCCATCCAAAGGTTGTCTGGTAGATTAGTATATTAGGAACGCCTCTGTACCAATAAAATTAACGTTTGTGTTAAACAGCTTCGTAACTATTTATCGTGTACAATAAAATTTGATTTTGTTTTCAAATGACGCAGTGTTTTTATATTCTGGCTTCAGTGTGGTTTCATAACAGGATCATTAGACATTTTAGCATACAATTTTCACTGATATTGTTCAAATGTCAAAAGTCAAACAGTCATAAGACATTTATTCAAATTAGGCTGAGAGACAGCACTTTTTGAACGTCAAGTTCTACAAAAGACAATCCCCCAAAACGCCCGCCCGTCACCACTTCCTAGTGTTTTAGCTGTAGAGAAGAAGTGGCCAACAAACTCCCCAGCAACACATCTGTCTGTTACGTTTTAGGAACTGCAATTTATACACTGAGAAGAATGAAAAGTAATTAATACATGACACAAAACAAAAAATAACAGCTGGTACACTATAATACTATAAAACAAAATATACTTTAACTTTACAGTTCAATTCCTACTGCTCCATAGAAATAGCTCCGTGATTCCTAGGGAAAATACTCTCGGGATAAAAAGTGGCCTATGTCTTATTCTACATTATAACCTACCTCGGTGCCAAATTTCATGACGATCCTTTCAGGTGTTCTGACATGGAAGAGGAGCAAACATTCATCCATCCATCCTCACAAACATTCGCATTTATAATATTAGTAGGAAGGTTTTTTTTTTCTATACAAAACGGGGAACTTTTGGCCCAAATCTCACCTGATGGAAAGTGATTATTAGGCCGAAGATGGAAGCGAGTTTCACCCGGAATCCTCTTACACAGAGGAACTGGCTATCATACCTTTACCTGCCGGAACACAACAATGCTCTTAACATTGTTGTTATGGCGACAGACTTAGACATGATGGTGGTAGCTTGCCAGGCGGACTTAGAACAAGTCCTACTACCAACCAAACCAAGCAAAAAATTTGCCTCCGCTGGGAATCGAACCCGGGACCTCTGGGTCTGAATTAGGTGGTGTAACCACTAGACCACGGAGGCGGTTAGTGTCACCTGTTTAGCACCACCCGGAGACCACGTGTAGGGATTCGCTAAAGGGTAGTCTCCTACGGACGCGGGTGACTCGGCCCCCAATTTTGATGCCGGTCTGTTTGCAACCTGATAACAGGGTAAAAACCAATTTTGAATTTCTCAATCATCATCTGCCTAGCCTTTTCCCAACTGTATAGGGGTCAGCTTCCAGTCAAACCGGATTTAGCTGAATACCAGTATTTTGCGTAGAGCGGCTGCCTACCAGACCACCACAACCCGTTAACTGGGTAACACGGTACTCCTTGGCAAGACTGGTGTCGAATTTCACAATCCTGACACATAAAACCACAAACAACGTATCCACAGATGGCATCGTGCGTATCTACTGTTTCAGCAATGAGTTGCATATTTTTCTATACATTTAATTCGGGCTGGTACAAAAAAACACCCTCAAAAAAAGCTTTTCTGGCTGCCATGAACTACTATCGAAAAAGCTTGACTCTATCACAAAAACGCAGCTTACTTTGAATTATTTGAACACGCTAAGCATTATAAGGTGAGAAAGAGGCCAAGTGCCAGTCTGACTCGCGTGCAAAAGGTTCAATCATTTTTTTTTCCTATATTTAGGTATATCAGAAAAAAAAATACTTTAATTTTTTTTCAAAATTTTCGCTCGGCAGTTTCGGAGATAAGAGTGAGGAATGGTCATTTTTGGTCTAATTTCTTGAATAAGTTCAAAAGTATTAAAAATATATTATTTGACTCTCACAGTAAGCCCTTTCATTTGATATATCACACGATACAGTTTGATTATTTTTTTATTTTCTAGTTTGATCCCCAAAAGTGACTCCCATTCTAAAAAGATATTTCATTGTTAATTTTTATACCAAATTTCAACAGAATCGGTCCAGTAGATCCGGTGAAAACTGGCTGTGACAGACAAACAGACAGACACACGAGGGGTTTCGTTTTTTACGGATGTTTGGAACCCTAAATATCATCGCCTAAGATTCCTAAACCGACACCATCGTCACGTGGTGGTGATAATGATCTCTTGCAGAGAATTAAATTATTAAAGGTGTCGCTAAATCTAAAAAAAAAAATAAAAAAATAAAAATGAAATGTGTCATAAATAAATAAATCTAAAAACAAATTGAAAAATGGCAAGAGAATTAAAATATTCACGTGAGGTGATGGAGACATTTGGCAGGTGCATTGCTACAACGGACTGAATTCTCCCACTTGCTTTTATAATATTAAACCTGATACCTAAACCCTTACATAGCACATAGTTCATAATTATGGCAACACTTGACGGTCCCGGATAGTGTTTGGCGGCATAAATCGGTGTAGCGGTATCAATGCCATCACAAGAAAAACCAACAAAGCAAATCTGTACCGCAACAAAAAGAACCGCGACGCCATCTTTCCAACTGGCGGCGAACTAAAATCCTAAATTGCGCAAGCAAAGTTTACCATGCGATTTGAACATTATAAATCCGCCCGAATATGAACTATCGGGCAGTAGCCCCCAGGCACAACAACCGCCTGGGCGGAGGATGCTCCCTTTTCTATGGGGGTTTGCGGGACTTTACTCTCTGTACCGCACCCCCCCAAATAGGTAGGTATACTTCCTCGAGAATCATATTTAATGTTCATTACACAACAATCTGTCAAAATTCATTTTCATCCTTATCGCTAACGCATTAGGTTCAAGGTTGATTAGAAAAATTTGACAGTGACGGTAAGCGTGATGTACTTTTTGATTCTACTAAAGTGGCCTTTTTAGACCCGCTGTTCTCTAAATCTCATCGCTTTCCATCAGGCATGGTCAAGAGCAAGCCCATTAAATAATAAAACAAAAATTCTCTGTCTAGTATTTCAGATGAACCTTCTGTCTTTAGTTTTTCTATCAATAATGAGAGGAAAGCAAAGGTCTATTTAATCTGGACGCATTTACCTGCAGATTGTGGATAGAGCGGCAATTAACTGGCCTTCGGTGGTTGAGTGAATTCTTTGTGGAGTTCCAGGGATATTGGAACATTAAGTTACTATTGAGGATAAAAGCAGGGCTTGTGAAAGAAAATGGTAGTTTGAGTGTTTACTTCTTAATAAGAATCAAATTGATTTTAGGAACTGGCCTCATCGCCGGCGACCAGTAAGTTGCGAGTACAGCTTCATACTCGAAATGAGTTGGCGAGTAGCGAGTGAAATTTTTCGATAGTTCACACCAGCCACCTTTGGGATGGCTCAGCTAAGTACCAGCTTGCCGTGCTTGACTCGGTGGAACGCAGAGCTAAGAGGCTCATCGGTGACGAAAAACTGGTGGATGCCAAGCTTCACAGCTTGGCTCATCGCCGCAAGGTTGCCTGCTTGTCGGTCTTCTACAGATTGTACTTTGGTGAGTGTGCCCAACAACTCCACGACCTCATTCCACCGGCCCCCTTCTACCATCGGACATCCACACGCACTGCCACTTACTATCCCTACCTTGTTGCTATTCCATGAATTCGCACTAAGCGATTCCAAACGTCTTTTATAATGCGGATAGCAAAGGAGTGGAATTCTCTGCCTGCGTCTTTGTTTCCAAACGCTTACTTACAACCCTAATCTCTTCAAAGTTAGAGTAAACAGGCTCCTTCTGGGTAAGCTCGGTCCATCGTAGAACTTGTCTCTGTCATTTCTGACCAAGACTTAGGTCAAAAGCAAACCCATCTCAAATAAAAAATAAAAAAAAGTTCTATAAAGAACTAAAGCACTCGTTTAAGTGCTTTTGTGTGTTTTAATCATAATACTCGCTCCGGCCCGCAGAATACCGCTGGTTGTTGAGTTCTGACCGCCAAGCGAGCATCGCCGAGCGAGTGTCGCTGAGCGAGAACAATCTTTGGTAGCTCTTGTCGCTGCGATCAACTAGAGGTAAGAGCCTCTTGCCGATAAGTCTATATCTCTTACTAACACGAGATCTATATTTTTTGTCCCTTTTCTCAGCAAGCAAATAGTCGAAAGCTAATCGTTTCCTCGTCGGTGGTGAGACAAATGCCATAGGGCCGTTGCTCACGGCGATTTTTTAACGCACAGATGACGCGCAAATGACGGGGGCTAAGGCGCTTTAAACGAAATTCAGATGGAGATAGCGCAGCTCGTTGGTCATATCGGTAGAGCGCCGTAAACGCGCGTTCGTAAAACGTGTGTCATCGGTGCGTCAAAAATACGCCGTGTTAATAGGCTCTTAGCATTTCCTCAGAAAATACGAGCGTTTACTAAAAACCTTGCTCAACCTAGATTCACTGTACTTACAAAATATACGAGACTTCATCATGATTTTAGGCTTAGTGGCTGTATTGTTGCTCACCTACTTAACATAAAAAATACACATGTATTTTTGATAACGATATTTTGTTTTTACCTTTTCTAGGCACGCTTTTGACAACTATCTCACCTGATGGTAAGCGATGATGTGGTCTAAGATGGTGCACGCCTGCCTAGAAGTAACTTATTCATTCTTGACTTAGAGTCCCAGGTTTTAGCTATCAGGAAACACAGACTCCGGCAGGGAATTCCACTTCTTTGCTGTACGCACTATGAATATGTTTCCAAAACGTTTTGTGCGTGTGGGTGGGATGTCCACCATACACCGGTGGTGCATCGCATCAATAATACTAGTCGATAGCATTAGCAGTTCCAGTAATTAGCAGCAGAGTTCAGTACCCAAAAGATAACCAACATAACCCTATTACCAAGCCTCTGCTGTATCTCAAGAACCGTAATGAGTGGACAGATAAAATTTTCACCGAGTACGCATTTCTATAAATGCCGTTGCCGTTATAACAACACTGAATAAAAATTAAATTAAATTTAAAAGTAGGCTCCCATACAAGAAACGTTTTTTTTCAGGTTTATGGTACGAAACACTTCTTGTGAGGGTACGACTCGCACATGGCCGGTTTTGTACCATCTTTGCACGGAATATAGCAAAGAGACATCCATTCGGCCATGGGGTGCGACGGTTCCTAGCGATTCCAGTACCCTAAAAATACAGGCAGTCAAAATCCCAATCAAAATCCGATCTAGGAACGTGGTTTCAACGAGAGAAAGGATAAATATATTGCCAAAAGTAACACACGTACCAAGTTCAACGAAAACTAAACAATCATCTGTCTTCATCACTCAAGCTATAAGGAACAAGGAAAAACCGTTATTAATTTACTTACCCTCACCCGCTGAAGGAAAATAATATCTTCAGAGCAGCATCTTTTTCCCTCACTAATCCTGTATGTGATAACGAGGTAAACATGCGGTAACACTGTCTTTATGTGCCAAGTATGAGGTGTGTACTGACAGGGTGTACATAAAGTGTTTAAGTAAAGTGGTTAAGAATGGACTTCTGACGGCCAGCGCGGGTTAAGAATGGACTTCTGGCGGCCGATGCGGGTTAAGAATGGACTTCTGGCGGCCGACGCGGTTTAAGAATGGACTTCTGGCGGCCGATGCGTGTTAAGAATGGTTGAATATTTTGTATGGGAAGGAAGTGTACCGTTTGCGTAGGATACCCTTTTTTAAGAATGGGAAATCTTCAAATGGCTCCTCTCGCTCTGAGGGCTAATTCACGTAATTTTATGACGCGCCGATTAAGTTTTAGTGTAATTGCAGTTAAGTTCGAGTATGAGTGATAAACGGTTTTCTTGTAATCTATGAACTGCACGTAAGCTGCGCGTCAACTGCACGACAACCAAATTGTATAGTCACAAAGATATTTATAAGAAAAATGTATATAATATGTGTGTTTTGTTTTATAATAACATCCCAAATGAACTGAAATTGTTACAGGGTAATATATTTAAAACAAAATTGACAGAGTGGTTACAAAACAACTGTTTCTACAGTATTAGGGAATTTATGGAAGTAGGAAATAAAATTTAATAATTTAATTAACTAATAAAATGGAATGTTGACGATAAATTTATACAATAATTAAGATAATCGAATTTATGAAAGCTGTATAATTATGATAATAATAATATAATTTTTATTTATTTTTTTTCTTTTATTTATTTATAATTTATTTTTTTTGTTAATGTTTTTTTTAATAGTTTTATAGAAATGTTTATAAATGTAAAATATATGTGTATAAAATGAATAAATGGAATATAATTTATATTATTGCGCTCGAACGAAGTGAACTTGACGCAAGCGTGTCTGACAGCGGTAGAGATTACGAAAAGCGTTGTTTTGATCGAAACTTAACTTCAACTGCACTGCAACAACACTTATTTAGTTACGTCAATTAGCCTACTGGGCGCAGTAGAAGGGAATTACTGGCTAAACCATCCGTGTGACTCTTTCGAACGAATTCCAAACCCTAGCTGGTAGGTATGCCTACTTACCGCTTCGTAAAAGAGACTAAGTTGGCATCCCAATATAAATCGATCATCGGGAATTACATCAATCATATAAGCCGAAAGACGTTACATGCTGGACATAGATCTCCCCAAGTGTCACCACAACAACCAGTTTTGTGCGTCTTGCATCCATCGGCTACCTGCAACCATCACCAGCTCATCGGTCCACCTTGGCTTCAGGGGGGCTACTCTCTAAGCCCGAAGTCCGTAGTTTCGGGCTTAGTTGCGGGCGTATTCTGCTCCGTATTACCTAAACAATAAGAATTAATGTCAAAACTATTGGAAGTCGCTGTGAAATCGTGTTCTCATTCATTTTTAGTTCGGGTTTGGAACTAATCGTAAGTCCTTAATTAACACGGAGTAGAATACGCCCGCAACTAAGCCCGCAACAACGGACATCGGGCTTGGGAGTAGCCCCCCAGGTACGCAGTTACCACTTCAGAACTTTTCTTAAACTTTATTTTTTAATAGCGATATTATTCATGAACAATGTGACGCAGACGAAGTTGCGCGGGTCAGCTAGTTAATATATAATTTCATCCGAAACTCAACTTACCATAATCAAATTAAAAACAAGAAAGTAGAAAAGTCCTAACTTGTGATTGGAAAGACGAATCGGGAAGGTCGGAAACGATACCAAAAACAATATACGATGCGGTACAAAAAAACTAAGACCTTAGGGATTCAATCCGGCAAAGTAAACAGACGCATCTCCCGGGTCTCCTGTTTTTGTAACATCTCGTTGGAATAATCAGTGAACTTAGTTATATGGACTGACAGGACGGCCATCTTTGTTGCGAGTGGAATAGTATTTTGTTGAAGTGAAAATGTTTTCTGTATTACTTTTTGTGGTGGAATGTGTAAAGCTGTACCTACTTCAAATCGGTAGCGTGTATTTTTTTCAGTAATGAGTAAGTAGCTTTCATGAAAATATTATACGTAGTTGTTAAGTTTCCTCGTAATTTCCCTCACTATAAAATGAAATTACTAAAACATTTGGATTGAAATGCAAAACGTCGACCTCCTGTTTTGAAGTCAGTCTGTCAGTAGTTAAAAAAATCTATTCCTATTAAGGGTTACCAGAACCCTATGATTACGCCTCCGCTGTCCATGTGTTTGTCTGTCAGCAGTCTGTAGGTATCTCTTGAATCCTACTAGATTAGGCTATATAAAAAAAAAATAACAGCCCGCCTCCAAAAACAACACCAAACAAGAAACGCGATTTTTGTACAGAACCATTTGTGTACGAGTCGGACCAACACTTGGCCGGTTTTTTATTATTATAAAAGTCGTGTGAGGTTGTAAAATTATCATTATTTCAGGGAATTACTCCAGATGTGAAATTAATTTCCAAGTTAAGGATACATAGTTTACGATTCTCAATAATAGGGAATATGCATGCGATTTTTTTATTTGCAAAATACAATATTTATTAGCTCTAGTAAACAATCATGAAATTATTTTTTAAATACCTTCATCATTTATTAAGTTATAAAGCTTCAAAGACTACAGTTAGAAAGAGAAGTCCGATACGTAATGTGACGTCAAATTACACGACGACTATACAGCTGCCATAGAAAACAGCGTTTTCGCGAGAGGGACAGATATACTTGTTTAAAATAATTGTATCTCGTTCGTTTTTCGAACAATTTAGATTCTAATTTCACAGTTAGTATTACATTTTCCAATACTTTTAGATAAACTGTTCAGATCATTAATACTTTTTTCATGCATATTCCCTATTATGACTGTCGATGAGTTATTTAATAAATAATAATGAACTGAACGGTATTAGAAAATTATTATAGTTAACGACCACATTTGGCTAAGTTTCAACCATGATTATTTTTTTTTATTTTTGTTGATATGCTTTCATATTTATTGAATTTATTTTTTTTATTTTATTTTTTTACTTTCTCGGGCCCCTGGAGACCCGGTCCTTTGGTAGGCGTACGACGGGCCGAAACTAACTCGCAGAGGCCCCGTTAGACATTTCAAATATAATGGGGCACCAACCGGCGATTATCCCTGTATGCACTGAAAGTATTCCCAAGGACAATCCCCGGTTGGAGCAGTACTATTGCAGAATATGGAAACAAAAAATGAAACGCTATGGGTTTGGGTGGCTTAGTGGACTGATAATCGTTTATAATAGAAGAACTATTGGCCCCTGCCTGACCACTAACAATATACACGGCTTTTAATTGGCAGGGGGTGACTTGCACACTCAATGAATGGGCCCCCGAAAACGGTCGCTAGCACAAAGTGACGTAGCGCCAAGGGGGCAACATGGCCTGAGGTGCTAGAGGAGTGGAGAGGTATACCACGGCTATCAGGACAATCCCGGAAGTGCGGTCAAGATCCCTACCAGCATCTTACTGTAATATACGTCCTTCTCCCGAGCACGTATGCTCTAGCGAATCTCCACTCAGACCGGCCAATTAAGGCAAGGAAGAGGTGAGAGCTCTGTTCCTCGTCAGTTTTCACTCTGGCCAGCCAATAAAGGCAAGCCGTAGATGAGAAACAAGACTTCTCCCGGGAGATAAGGTTCGTGGGGTCGCTACTGCCCAACAGTTCGCCACAAAACTGCCTTGCGGATTGTATCTCTCTTTGTCTGGCCCCTCACCCTAGGTATGACCTAAGGTCCATCGTGACGCGCAATTATTATTATTATTATTATCAACATTATTAAAAATGTGTTTTAGTCATAAAAGGTAGGCATAGACTAAAAAAAAATATCGGAATCGGATCAGTTTAGTTAGACTAAACTGATCCGATTCCGATATTTTTTTTTCTTTCATCTCGGAAAACCAAACGTTTAATTTTCCACGACAGCCACGTGGAAAACTAGTATATTTTACACAAATTTCCCTGAAAAGATCTTTTATTGTTGATTTTGGTCTCAATTCATCATAGCAACCTCTTTATACACGACAAAAGACGTTTTCATTACGTTAAAATAATTTTACTGCCGAAAATATATCCGGCTTTGCCATTGTAATGTGTAATGAAAGAGAATCTTCACGAATTTCTTAGAAATACAGGTTATTCGGAATATATTCTTCTTAAAAGAGATTATTGTATTAGTCGTCCTCAAGGCCTTTAACTAAAATAATATTGTGTAAGAACTTTTCTTCATTTATAGAGGATAGCCCTCCATCTCTTATACAACTTTTGCTGTTATCAGAATATCTTTTTTTTATTTATGTACACACGAGAAACTTAAAAAAGAAAAAGTATACAGAGAAAAGAGCATAAAGGTACTGCTTATTTCATATGAAATTTCTTCCAGCAGACTTGCGACAGGAGAGTGGGAAAAGAAACATAGACACAGTGTGTAGAAACAAAGAAGGAAACTAAAAATAGACTAAACTAACTTAACTTAAACATATTATTAACTACTAATAAATACATCAAAATACAAAAAACATGTAAACAAATATACAGATATTTCTGTATATTTCATTGTATGTTTATTGTATTTACATAAATACATAATTATTAAAAAAATCATACCTTTACATTATAGTTTAAAAGAGAGATAGTGGTCTTTGACAGCTTTTTTGAAGATGTACCTAAATATTTTTACTTTCGCATATGTTAAACTCTGTTTATTATAACATTAGAAAAAAGAGGCTCGCAGAAGCAGGAGTACGAAACCTTTTATTTCAAGTTGAGTTCAAACAATTTTCATAAATAATGTGAGCTTTTTGTAACAATGTATGGCATGCATATAATAAAGCATTTACTATCGATCTACTCGTCACAAGGCTTGAATAGGTACATGAAATGAAACAATTTTTAGTAACAATCAGTTTATTAAAAAACAACTATCACAATGGCATGACGTTCATTATTGTTTTCACAAACTTCACAAAACAAATATAATAATTTAGAATGTCAGAGGATTAAAAAAATACACTACCAACAGTAAAAACATTTTCTAGAGACAAAAGCGTAAATTGAGAATTTATGAATTTTATTATTCTGTTATTCATCATCCTCTGATGATGATGATGATGATGAAGTTTCACCAACGTTAATAATGAACCTTTCTACAACATTATCCATTATACCATCAAGTTGGCAAAACCTTTCCTCTTCTTTAATTGTATGAGCAATGCAAGATTGCCATTTCTCTGCAGTAATATTTATTAGTGCTTGAGGGAGCAACCGCTTCACTTCCTTTAATTTAAAAGTTTTGTTGTTTTGGGCTACATACCCCTTCATTTGAGCCCAAACTAATTCTATTGGGTTGAGCTCACAGTGGTAAGGTGGGAGGCGCAATACTAATATATCTTTTTCTTTAGCCATCTCATCTACAGCAAACTTTTGGTACAAATGTCGTACTTGTTTAACTTTTTCTAATAAAGTGGCCCTTAAGTCTTTTTCATCAACATGAATATTTTGGGTTTTAAGCCACTCCTGAATATCTGCCTTTCGTGTGGCTGTAGTTGGCAACTTCTCCACTTTCCTCGAATGATATGGCGCATTATCCATAACAATAACAGCATCACTTTCAATTTTTGTTAGTATTAATTTGAACCACTTTTCAAAATTGTGTGCATCCATTTCAGAATGGTAGTCTCCATCACCCTTTTTGGCTTCAAATATTAATTCGCCATCCATTAAAAACCCATCTGTTGATCCTGTGAAATAAAATAAAAGGAAATGAATTTATTCTGTACTGGTGTACTGGTGAAAGAGAATTGGCTTCCAGTCTCACATGCCATTATTTATTTTGTTTGTATTAGCTGTAAGTCATCCATAGTGATAAATAAAAAAATACATTTAAATCATGTCTTACCAATATGGCCAATGATAAGCCGTTTTCCTTTTCCAGTTGGGTTCTTTAAACCAGTAGATAAACCTGCCCGGTGTGCTTCCTTTGAAGACTTTATAGTACTATTTTGCCATACCTTGCTTTTGGTGTGTCCTGTACGTATAACAAAGTTATAGATGTTAATACAATATTACATCGACTTATGTTCAACTAAAAATACTAATTCACTGTATCAATGTAACATAAAGGAGGTTTACGAATTTATGTAAAGGCAAGCATGCCCCCACACTAAGATTTGTCTTGTATTGTGGGAGCGTTTTACAAACACACATTATCACACACACAAACAGCCATATCCGGAACAACTATCTTCGACTTCGTGCAAAATGACTTAAAAATATTAGCAGAACTGTACCTTCATTTAGCCAAGTCTCATCTAAATAATATATTTTTTTCCCTTCGTTCCTTAATCTCTTAATTTCATGGAGATATTTCACCCTCCATAATACAATCTCTTGTTTATCAATTAGGGCACTTTTTCTACTTCTTTTAATGTAAGTAAATTTTAATTTGTTTTTTATTAATTTGTATAAAGTGCTTCTTTTAAAATCAGGTAGAGACTCATCGCTATTAACAGCTTCCAGAATCTTGTTCAACGTTGGTAACTCATTATCAAAGAAAAAAGAATGAATTTTTCTTCGTATTCCACTAAATGTAATATCATCATACTCTTCGAATTTTGAATGTTTCTGTTGGCGAGGAGGGGGTGATTGCAGGCGACCTTCTTTATTATACTCTTTGAGTATATTATAGACTGTTGCACGAGATATGCCTACAAAATAAGATTAGTAATGTATTTTTATTATCTCACAATGCAAAAAAATAGATGGATGGATTGTGTGAGGAGTGAATATGAAAGAAAAGGGGGTAAATGATAGTGAGACAAGTGACAGGACGAAGTGGAATAAAAAAAACGTGTTGCGCCGACCCCAAGTAACTTAGGATAAAGGCAGGAAGATGATGATGATGATGATGGTACCTTTCTAGTAATTTAAATCCTTACCTGCAATTTCTGCAGTTTTTTTAACTAACTGCGTTTTATAAGCAGCAGCACCTTCGGGCAAGGACTCCTTAACATCTTTGTAAATATTAATCACTGTTCTTTTTTCTGTAGAACGAAGCGGTGTTTGTTTAATTCTACTTTTCTTGGGAGACAATATTTTATCCTCATGGTCAACGTTGGGGCCACGTCTTTTTCGCTGTTGACATTGATCAGCGCTACCAGCAGTTTCAGAGTGTGCATGTTGCGCTTGCATGCCACTCGGGCCTGCATCGGGATCCATAGTTCCACAAAACGTACCAGTTTGTACAAACAACACAAAACTAACAATTAAAAAGATAACAAAACAAATAGGTAACAAAAGAAAAACAGTAACAACTAACAACAAAATCACGAAAATTCAGCAATAACAACGAGAAAAGGCGTAGCATTCACAAGTATTCACAAGCGACAACACAATTGACAACTGCAGAAAATTTACGCAAATTGACGGATGGTTGATAGCATAAACCGACAAAATAAACAAAACACGTGCTTCCATAACTTATGAAGGGAATACGTAACATTTTAGATTTGGTAGAATTATAGTGACGTAAAAAACGTTCCCGGTCTGTCCACCTCTGCTTCTTTTAGATTTTAAACATCAACACGACAATATAGAATGTTAAATCTAAACAATATTAAATAAAAGCCTTGTAATTTCAGAAGGTAGATAGGTTAATTAAGTACAATTAAGTGTGACAGCTATTATATAAATTGATTATAATAAACTCCACATCAATCTTGACTGTAATAAAGTTTGTTGTAATTTTATTGCAAAGTGTGCACCTAAAAGAGCCTTTTTTAACTTCTGTCTAATGCTATAGTAAATGGAGTATAGATGGGAGTGAGTTTCACAATCGTACTGCAAGGAAAGAACATTTTTTGTTAGTGTTTGACGAAATTGATAAGCTAGATAAAAGAAGAAATCTTCGACGACTGTTCAGGTAGAATCAGGAATTTTCGATTCAAAAAATTATTGCTTACCTACAGGATGAAAAATTCAAGAAAAACTTAAAAATGCTCAACACTTTTTTAAAAAAACCTTGTTTCTGGATATTGTACTTTCAACTTTTTACTAGGCAATAATGTACAAAATATTTTACTCTAAACGTTCATAATTTCCTCCACTGAAAATTATCAAATCAGTGAGTATATTTAGTAAGAATCAAGATGAGATTCGCTGAAATCAAAAGTAATACGGGATATTAATTAAATTTGAAACGCACGGAAGAAAAAAAACCGGCCAAGTGCGAGTTTAGCGGCAAAAGAAATCTACTATTAGAAGTCTACTAGTCTAGTCACGATCAAGAGTTTCCCCGTTTTGATTAAAAAAAAGAGTCAACAAGTGCTTTTTGTTCAACATTATTCAGCAGTCTCGGAAAAATATGAATGAGGTGTCATTCGATTCGGAAGTGCATGAACAAGATTTTTGAAAAAAATAAAGAACCACTCAAAAAACTGCAAACATTATACTGTTAATTAACTGTTGCATAACTTATTGAAAAATCACGATAAAACAAAGCTGCTGGCGGATTATTGTACATTGGTATATCTAGTAAGCTCCTGATTTTTATCTTTTCTTAATTTTGATATTTAATATGTTTGAATCAATTTTATTGTTAAAGTAGTCGAATCGGGCGTGGCTTGCGAAAGCCAGAGTACCTGTTTTCGGTGGTATTCGCTCCGTGCCTCAAAAAGAACGTTGAACCTTTGGTCCCGGCTGTCATTAGAGGATCTTTGACAATCGTTACGGGTAGTCAGAAACCAGTAACTTTGAAGCCAGTCTTGTCAAAGGTAGTTATTACCCAGTTACTGGGTTGTGGAGGTCAGATAGGCAATCGAACTATGTAAAAAACTTTAAAACAGTATGCCTATATATAGTAAAAGAAACGATATAGCATAAGTAGATTTCACAGCCGTTTTCCCACCTTTTCTACGGGCCACGAACAAAAAGTAAAAAACTTAAATGAGCGATAGAGCACGTACGTAACCCGGTTCAACCCGGTCGGACCCGACTGGAACCGGTTATACCCGGATAATTCCCGGTAGACAACGACTGACGGCACAATCTTCGTTTACAAAATGTTTAGCATTGTTGGTACCTACTCTTTGTACGGGAAGTGAAAAGTCAACGACCGGCAGGTGGACCTACTTAAATGCTGAAAGTACATACTTACCTGTAATGAATTAAATGCAACAAAAAATTAATGGATTTACAGTGACTGAGCTTACTAGGAGAGCGATTTTAAACTTATTCCTAGTGTGGAATAATTTAATGGTCGCTCTTCTAAGGTCAAATAAAAAATCGAATGTTATGACAAGATGATGAATCTTTTCAAAACACAAAACCTCAAAACGCAAGCATTTATTTCAGTTACACAATTTACAGGCACTTTTGAATTATCAAGGCCGGTCGGGCCAAAAAAAAAGAGGAAGCTAGTTGCACGTTCTAAAGCGTAGATTTCTATGGAGAAGAACGTGCAATAAACTCCACGGACACTCTTTTTAAAATAAAAAATGATTAGATAGCTTTGTTTAAATCGTGTTAAAATTAAACCCATCCCAGGTTTAAAGAACTTAGAAATTTCGTTAAGGAAGAAAAAGCAAAAGCTGATTTAATAATGAACAACTTCATAAAACAAAAATGACATAACAAGCCCACAAACCACTCCAAATGATTAATTTTCAATAAAAACTGAACTGAACTAATCCAAAGGTATTGAGCCACTCCCACTGGTGTTAGCGTGCAAATAAATTTCTATGCAATCACCCTAACGAGGACGGGCAATTTATTGGTAATTCAGTCGGAGCTAATGAATTACGCTCCCAAACATTAGTAGGTACTGTAAAAACAAATGTCTTTTTTTTCGCCAGGAATGTTAGGAAATATACGGGTTGGCAGAATGATTGTAACCGTTGCAAAATCAATCCTAATCTTAATATACAAAATTCTACTGTACGTGTACACTGCTCTATGTCACTATTCTACTGTATGTCACTGAACTCTAACGCGGTGTCAATACGACGCGACGCGACGCAACACGACGCGACGTAATGCGACGCGATGCTATACGCGACAAATGTCCTACGTGATTTTGGTCATTACTTCTCGAATCATGGAGAATTACAGTACAATTTGGCTTGAAAGTTAAAAATAAACGATTCCTATAATGTTTATGTTTTTTGTCCAACAACAATCTTTGCTCATACACTGCGGCGATCAACGCTTCTGAATCAACCATTACGTAGTTCGTGGTGTCGCTTCTGGTCGCCCTTAAAACAAGTGCGCGTTAAGTCGCGTCTCGCCGCAGACTGTCATATAGGCCACATGTAGGGTATGCCGTTGAGTTGATCGCGTTCGTCGCGTTCGCAGCGTCGCGTCGCGTAGCGTTCGTCGCTCACGCAGGACACCGCGTTAAACGGCTGGACCGATTTGAATGTTTTTTTGTATGCGTTTGGGTGGCACCCTGGATGGTTTAGATTCACAAATCAGCCCAGCAGATGGCGCTGCAGTCGGTATCTTGGTTATTTGGCAAAACAACTTTTGTCCGGGCAGCTATTCTATACTAATATAATAAAGAGGTAACATTTGTTTGTAAGTTTGTATGTAGGGGGTAATCTCAGGAAATACTGGTCCGTTTTGAAAAAATCTTTCAGTATTAGATAGCTTATGTATCGAGGAAGGATATAGGCTACATGACATCACGGTAAGACTAAAAGGAGCCAAGCATTAATGAAAAATGTGAAGCAGACGAAGTTGCGTGGGTCAGCTAGTATACCTATAAAATTCTTTCATTACTGACTGACAGACAACGCACAGCCAAAACTACTGTTCGCAATAAGCTGAAATTTGGTATATATGTTCCTTGGGAAGTGTGTGGGAGGACTAAGAGAGGATTTCCCGATTTTTAAGAGAACGAGGTATGAAAGGGGATATGCACGTTTGAAGTCGGTGACAAAAACTAGTTGGCATCTTTAAGAGGGCTTTCACATTTTTTCTTGAATTTTAGCGTTTTATTCGAATTTTGATGTGTGATTTTGCTTTAGATATAGCCTTAAAAAAATAACAAAAATATGCCTAAGACAGTTTTGTGTAACCCTTAAATGGGCATACTAATCTGGGAACCGGAAAATTATTGGTTGAAAATAAATTTCAATTTTTAAACAAAAAATTCTTTTCTTTGAATTTTTAATGACTGATTGATGTCTTTAAATAGCCTTTATACAACAATGGAATACCTACCAGAAACAATATATTCCTTTTGCCATAATAAGGGTTAATGATGCATTTAAACCTGAAGAAAAAGATGTACTATATACTGCCAGCGGCTTAGCTCGTGAAAAATTCATCATCCCAAGGGAACATTTCAAAATAAGTTCAATAATGGAAAATTCTATAAAAAAAAAAAAACCACTATTTATTTTTGGTTTCATTTAAAAAAAAAACATTGCCACACCAGGAATTTTTCACGTATCGTGGGTGCGATTATATAAACATACAAAGTCACATACACAAACAGCCAGACCCGAAACAACTATCTGTAGGCCATGCAAATGTTTGTTCCGTGCAGTAATCGAACCTACTACACGCGACGCAGCAGCCGATCGCTCAACCACTGCGCCAACCGTATCGTCGTTGTATATATTTCCTGTAAACGTAGAGTTTAGTGTCTAACTTTTACTTAAAGCTATGCATAATTATTCTAGGCCAAGTTTTACTTGACATCATTATTATTTCTCAGCTTTTTTCTCATCTTTAAAAAAAAAAAAAAAAGATGAGAAAAAAACTGAGAAATAATAATGCTGGGGTCGCCATCCAGTCTAGAGACAGGTTGACCCAACCTGTCTCTCAGATCAGATTTTCTCGGGTCAGATTTCTCATGAATTGATTGCCGGACTAACCTCCACACCATGTAGTACGATAATCCATGATAGATCAAATTTTTACATGACCAATTTAGTACAAGATAAAAATATACTGCACATAATTTTGACCCGTATCTCTCTATTTTCACAATAAGACCATTACATTTAACCGGAGGGTATACAACACCCCTTGAGCGTTAAAAAGCCGTTCCACGCTTAATTTCATTTAAAAGGAGTTAAAACGTTTTGATAGCAAAATCTTCTGCTAAAATAATTTCATGAAAAAATATTGTTGGGGTATTTCCAAACGCCGGAAATTACAAATTTAGTCTGAATTGAGTTTATTTATTTAATTGTTTCCTTAGCTGTATTAAGCCGGAAAGTTTTGATTGTTGGCATTTTGTATAGAAATTTATCTTGGAAAACTTTTAGCGCTTTAGATACTTTAGGAATTGCGTATGTGCTGAACTTGAGTTCGGGGAAAATTAGTTTTTATAGCCGAGGATAATAGAAACTGGTAATAAGCAAGAAATAAGGTACTATGGTAGGCGACAGATAAATGTGCAGTACCCGTCATTAACCCACATATATTTATTGTCTTTCATAATATCAAAAAATATAAAGCTGTCCTGAATCGAGTCCTATCGTAATCTAGTAATGAAAAACGGTTCATATTTTATTGTTCATTTAACGAAGGGATATTTGGGAATGGTCAATGAACTTTATTGCAAGTTTACCTGGCGCCTACCACAGTAAGATAGCTGCGGTATCCGTTTTATACAAGACGCACAAGACCGGTCCTATGCCCAGTAATGGACATCATTTAGCTAAAATTAAATGGAAAATTAATCAATACTTGCAAGAAATTAAACGTAAGGAGGTCCTGATTGTGGACGGCGATCTATGGGTGGCTCGCCGTCCGTCCGTCTAGTGATGACAGGCCGTGTCGACGGCGCGTTAGTGTTCCACGCGCACCTCAAAGAGAGTCAGCACACAGAGGGGCCCGAAAGGGCCGACGTCTGCCGGAGTCGCGGGATTATTCGCAAGAGACACCGTGGCTCCGGAACACAAAGGGCAATGAAGGAACATGGATGGGTTTTAGTCAGTAGAAGTCTGACACTCCCTCCCGCTACACCCAGAGCGGGAGGAGTCATTGGATGATTTCCCATCCATAAAAAAAGGATGTCCTGATAAATTATTATCTAAGTCTGGAAATAAAACAGATCAAAAAGTACCAAGTAACTAAGTTATATAAACGGAGAATTATGATGAATTCTCAAGTGTCGTTGAAGAAACTACCGAGTCCCTCAACCAAACTCTTGAAGATCTACCGAATTTTGTGACTACATTAATTTTGAGTGATACTTGACTGCGATAATTATTAAAATGTTCAATATTTTTAGTTTACGCTAGAATTAAATTTTATTAATCGTGTTCCAGCTACCTACTAGATTCTATTACAAAACTATTCACTATGGAGATACGTTTGGAAACATTTTAGTGAAGAAATAAAAAAAGAAAAGATAATAATAAAAATGTATATCGATTAGTGACTCATAATATGATACTAAAGTAGTATTTTACCGCTGAGGGCTCAGTGCAAGCTTTTTGACGTACCACAGGATAGGATATTTGACTTGACATTTTTAAATTCTAAATATTTGTGGTCATTATCATTTGCGACAACTAGCTTTCTTCTTCCAAACTTCTATTTTCTCTGACATCTCAGTATTAAACCTTTTTTCGTACGCACATAATCCGTTTTTTCCAGTTCCCGTACGAATCCCGGAAAAACCTCTCTTAAGAGGGCGTATTCTGTCCACTAGCGCCGCCAATCGTTTTTTATTAATTGTGGTAAATTTAAGACACTTAGATAAAAAACCGTCTTTAGTGTACTAAAGAAATGTATCTATTATTCTTTGAGAGTTAAGTTTTGTACTTTATAACATAAAAAGTTGTCAAAGTCGATATTTTTGCTAAAAGTGGCCACTTTTAGCAATAATTGCCGTTTTGGCTAATTAGCCATGAGTTATGTATTAAAAATAGCTGTCAAAAAATAATAGTTACATTTCTTCAGTACACTACAGAGCGGTTTTTTATCTACATGTCTTAAATTTACCACAATTAATAAAAAACAATTGGCGGCGCTAGTGGACGGAATACACACTCTTAAGAGTCCTATTACGAATCGTAAATGCTCGTTTGCAATAGACGAAGTTACGTTGGTCTGCGTTGGAGTACATCTATAGTCTTTGAAACAATTTTGATACTTACTAGTCTGAATAGGATTATAGTTTATTTGGGCGCTCACACGAGACTGAGGAGCGCGCGCACTGAATTGACGCAGAACATATAGTACTTTAATTTTATTTATTGATAAGATAAGATAAGATAAGATAAGATAAGATAAGATAAATTTATTTGCCCAAACATGTGTACACATACAAGAATAAAGAAACGTGCATGCAGGATTACAAATAAAGAAAAGGTTCTGACATGTTTGCCACATATTATGGCGTGCAAATATAGTGCATCTTATAGAATTGATTACAGAATTAAAAATTATATAAAATGTCAATATTAATTAAATGTCAAAGTTACAATACAATAAATGTCAATCAAAGTAAAATAGAGTAAATAAAAGTATGCAAATCTTATGTCAAATTCACCAAATCATAAATATACCTAAAAATGTCAAAATTACAATATCCTACTAAAACATACTATCAAATCGAATGCTATGTCAACACAAATCTTTCCTCTAGGAACTCGTTAATGTCGTTGTTGTTGTTTGTGTCGTTTTATTATATTGACAAACGAAAACTAATGAAACGTATTCATTGTAGATTTAAATTTTATATCATATTAATTTATTTGATAAAATTGTTTTTATTTGGAATATAATGGACGCTGAATCAAGACATTTCTGGCTTCAATTAGGCTTTCTTTACGTTTTTTTCCGTGAAAACTCAAGGAATTGAAAGAAATTCTAGAACTCCAATAAACAAGTAAAACATTCAAATTACCTTTTAGTAATTTCAGCTTTTAAAAGAATTGATTGTAACAATGTGAATTAGACCGTCAAAGTTCCATCGCCGACATTTTTTCTTGCAAACTGAGTTCGTAAAATATTTATAGTAAATTACACGAAAAGAAAAATGAAAATTGGCACTATCGTTATTCAGGATCAAATAATTAAAATATCTTACTGCTGCTGAAAACTACAGCGTCAAAAATCATGAATTTCCGTGAAAAATGTAATAGGACTCTTAACAATCCTCAACCTTCATGTAAAATTACAGCTTTCAACGACCAGTAGTTTCGGCTGTGCATTGTTTGTGTCGTCTGTTAGTCACTCAGTCCGTCACCAGTAATAGAAGAAACATATTTCGGTCGATTTTATTTCTTGGATTTTCTCCACTCTAAAAGTAAAAAATGTCCATAAAAAATAGTAAATTACAGCAGCGGCCAGCAAAAGAGGCATTGATGGACGAACGTGGAAATGTGGGCCGAGGCGTAGCCGAGGCACACAAACGTAGGTAATTCTATCAATACCTAGTTATGGCCAAGGCTTGATAGGACTTTTTTCAAATAATACGCAGAAATTAAAATACAACTACTTTTCAAAATCAATGACGAACGACCAAGAACTATAATTTTTCCCGCATTAAAGTTTTAAATTTTTAACTTCAATAAACTGCTTTCTATTTGCAAGCCAGTTCAAAATTTAAATAAAACCTTTAATAAGTTACATACACAGTTACAGATACAAAAGCTCGTCCAATTTTTAATACACGGCACTTACTAAGTAATTTATTTGTCGCTTAACCACGACAGATATGGATTTCTATACAAACAAAAAAAACACCTCCGCTAATATCGAAGAAGGTTGTCAAAATAATGCTCGATTTTTTCCATTCCACATAATAGTTTCAGTTATGATATCGAAAATGGCATTGCACTCGGTATCTATCTTGCCCAGTACCTCATGCCAAATGCAATAGACCGCTTTTTCTTGACCGCACTCGCTTCGTTCACAATAAAATTTATTATTTTCTTTGAAAACTTTTGGCACAGGAGTCATAAACATGTGCTCTTCCACAAGTTATCTTACTTCAACGCTTAAAACTTTGCTAGTGGTCTTAGAAATTGATGATTTGGGGAAGAGTTTAATATCGATGTGAGTGGTTTTAGTACCGAGCTAGGTCAGTTTATCTACGAAGTTTTGAAAGCATTAGTATGGTCGTCAAACATGCATATAACCCATGACATCCCTCTTATATGTATACTGTCACCCAAATATGTTGACTACTGTACTATTTTAGGGTTTCGTGCATATGTGAAAAACGGAACCCTTATAGGATCACTTGTGTGTCTGTCTGTCTGGTCGTCAGTCTGTCTGCCACAGCCAGTTTTCTCCGGATATACTCCGGACTGATTTTATTGTTTGGTACACATAAAGACTTCTGTGACCCAAACACGGATGCGTTACGTATTAAATAAATATTTAGTAGGGGGGTCAATTTTGGGGGTCAAAATAGAAAATTGAAACTTTATTTCAAACTATATCGTGTGATATATCAAATGAAAGGACTTGCTGTGATGGTTTTATTTTTTTACTATGGTAAACTTAAAAGTTATTCCAGAATTTAGACCAAAAATTACCTTCCCCCCCTAACCTCCGAAACTGCTAAGCCAAAAATTTGGAAAAAAATGGATTATAGCTCTACATCTAAACAGTACATGAAAACCTACAAAAAGTCTGTAGTGTTAAAGTAACATGTTATAAAATAAAATTAGTTCGGAACCCTTTGCACGCCAGTCCGACTCACACTTGGCCAGTTTTTAATCACTGGCCAAGCCATAAAATTGTTTACTTTAAGAGTAATTTTCATTGATTGAGATGTTGAACGTAATACATTACTATAGCCGTATTTTTCATCAAATAGGCTGATGAACGTAAAAGAAAATTACATTGACTGTCCAAAAGTGTCTGAAACAGACTGGTGAACAGAAATCTCAACAAGCATAAGAGGGCCAATTCTACAAATTATGCAACAAAGCCTTTATTTTCAAAACTGTAGACCTCAATTCGTTTATTTGTGATACTTGGGTTACATACAGGTGTTCATTAAATAATTTTTTACTTAATAATGTTCATTCCATGATCGGCCACTTAGGCATACTAATTATAAATTAAAACTATGAGTGATTTTAGTAATTCATAGATAAAATAATTATTTGAAATAAATTCAATTGGTAATACTTACCTAAATAAAAATTATATTATTAATATTACAATTGGACATGCATGACAGACACAAGACAATCAAAAACAATAAAATATGATTTATTTATTTATTTACTTTTTTTTTTGCTTTATTTATCGTTTAGCGGACATGAAACACTTAAAAACATCTATCTAGCTGAATAAGGTCACACACAACGTCATATAGCTATCTGAAACACCAAAGACCTCAAAGAAACAGTTAAAAAATCTCAAGTGCCTACTATATTTTCCGTCTAGAATATGGAAGAAAAAATATTTCACAAAAACTTTTATCAGCTCCAACGCAAACCATGTCGCTCCACCAGTGGCGTATTATCACATCGGTGGGTATTATATTTTTGTTTACCTACCCTCACCTAAGTAAATGTTGGGTTTTGAATTTTGGAAATAAACATGTCTCACCCTTTTACGAGGCTCCAAAGACTTACCGTTTACTGTTTGCCTTTCTTGAAATTGATGTTAAGAAATATGCGGCCTTTTTAACTGATGCTGCGTTCGAGGATTTTTTTTTTCTTGACTTTATAGCGTCTTGGTAAATAGGCGTTGTTAAATCTCATTGAGAAAGAGGTCCTTTTCTTTGTTTTTGGTACAACATAACAGCACTAGTCGTATAATATTCAGAACAGAATTAATTCTTTCATTGCAATACATTAGCAAAGATTTTTAGAGTTCCGAAGATTCTCCATGCAAAAGCGGAACTCTTAGAGGATCAATGTATCTATTATTTTTTGACAGCTATTTTTAATACATAACTCATGGCTAAATAGCCAAAACGGCAATTATTGCTAAAAGTGGCCACAAAATATCGACTTTGGCAATTATTTATGTTCTAAAGTACAAAACATAACTCTCAAAAAATAATAAATACATTTCTTCAGAACACTACAGAGCGATTTTTTATCTACGTGTCTTAATTTACCACAATTAATAAAAAACGATTGGCGGCGCTAGTGGACGAAATACACACTCTTAATAAAGTGTGGGTCGTTATACTATTTTCTATTGCTCTACAATAGCTTAAACTATCAGTTGTTACTATTTAAATGGATATAAATCTACCGATGTAATGCCAAACATTCTATTTTCTAGTCAAACAAAAGACAATGTCCAGATTCGCCCTGTATCGTACATACACGATAATTAATTGTCTATTTTAATATATTAGTAGCAAATACTTTTGTAAAACGAACTAGTTTCATGCGTTTCATTAAAAAGAACAATAAAAAGTACTTTACGCAACTATTAACATTAATCGCCGCCATCTTTGCGAAACGTCATGTCGTTTAAGTTTGAGTTTGAATGAAATTAAAATCTCTGTTTAATTTCTTATTCTAACATAATAAGTTAATGTTGGACTGTTGGTTTACAAAAATAACTTACTACCTTATCGGTAAGGTTGGTTTCATAGTCACGCATTTGAACAGTGACGTCCAGAAGAACATGTTTGCAAATGCACTAGATAGATGTCGTGTTTTATTCTCACACAGTTCAAATGGGCGCCGTTACTATTTTAACATAAATAAACACACGTTTTATCTCATTCCAAAACCAATGCTAAGAATACAGGTACTTAGTTAATTAAATTCTATGCATTTAAACGTTGCACTTACACACACTTAGGCTTTAGAAAAAAAACTACATAGGTTCTTAATTATTTAGGTAGGTATTTAAAATAGCTAAATGAATTATAATATTGTTTTCAGTTTCACTCAGAGCTATGAAAAACTTTAATTCGTTAATTATGGTTCGGTTATTATAACCTCAATATCTGATACTTTTTGTAAATATATCTATTCTGCAGCTAGTCCGCTATAAAAATAAGATCTTATAGGAGTTTACTAATGATCAACAATACAACATATAATTTTGCGATGCTCTTGGTTCCAGGGCGAACAATGTATGGGCGCAGAGCAATGTCCTTTGTTTGCATCATGCAAGTACACACAGAAAATAGGAACGACGCTTCCTTTAATTAAATCATATTTTAAATCCTCTCCAACAGTTCTGATTACCCATTTCTACTTATGGCGTAAACCCGTGAAAAGCCCTATAAACCCGCAACCCAATCACATCAGTACTCATCCGAACAGATAATTGAATAGTGGGAATCAGTGACGGAATAAAATAAAATTGCCGACTGCAATTATTTGCTGACCTCCGTGTAGGACTAAGGTCAGTCTTTCCTTCTGTCACACCCAAGTGTCGATGAGGGAGGATTTTGTTCGTCGGTTTTATAACGCGGACAATATTTTTGAGAAGTATGGTAATAGCTTCATCATCTGCCTAGCATTTTCACAACTACATTGGAGTCGGCTTCCAGTCAAACTGGATTCAGCTGAATAACAGTATTTTACATGGAGCGGCTGCCAACCACACCTCCACAACCCATTAACTGGGTAACACTGGGTTGTTTCTTAGCAAGACTGGAGTCAGATTTACTGGCTTCTGACAATCTGTAACGACAGCCAAAGATCTACAGATATACCAACGGCTTAGCGTGCTTTCCGAGGCACGGAGGAAACTCGATATGTTAAGATGGTCACCTATCCACAGACCAACCTTGGCAAGCGTTGCTTAATCTTGAAGATCGACCCGTGAGGCTGTTGTTATATAGCCACGAACTTCCTCTGCGAAATACATTGGATTCAAGTTCTTACCACTTAACAGGCAGGAGAAGTTTCTTCTTTTTGCTCAGGAGTGGGTTGTGACACTGCTTCTTGTCAGCTTAAATACTAGGAAGGGGTGACGGGCGGGGACTGTGTTTATGTAAAACTTTGATCTTCAAAAGGGGACCAGACTAAAAAAATCGAATTAGTCCGTCAGATAGATAACGTCATGCGAGTTTTCAATGCACTGTATCATCTTAATTTTTTGTTTACGTAAAAAAGAAAAAGTCCGTGTCGAATATATTTTAGAAATCTATCAGACGACTTATTAATTTTTTTTAGTCCGGTCCCCTACTCTCATCCTAATTGGAATAAAAGGCTTTTGATCTTGATTTGATTGTGCCTACACAGTCTGCAGTTTTTGGATATTGAAAGTTTTTTTTCCTCTTCCAATAACATAGAAAACAGTCTCATAGACCAATGTTGGAGCAAAAAAAAATATAACTAGTTACAGCCACATATACAGACAAAATATTATCGCACCTCAATCCTAGATTTATCTTATGGAAATTGTTTATGTTGTAACCAATCTTAAAAAAAAATATAATGAGGATGTCCATATTTGGTCTATTGTGGACGAACCTGTCCAGGAAACGACTCAAATAAGGCTGGCCGTTAGTCAACATAAAAAACTGCTTAATCAACTCCCATCACTCCAAATTCGAACTCCAATGCAAAACAGCACCGTGACTGTAGCAAAAATATCCCAATATCCGAAACTGTTACACTACAGTGTGCACCTACCCCCGTTTCATGTTAAATGAGTTCTCTGTTTATGTAATGGAGGCTCCGTCGCTCGTAATTGATTCTGAATTAATCCGGGCCAGTGATAAAATTCACGTTTTGACCGACTGTCGGCTGGGGACGACCCGTCATTATGGGGCTGAATCTTCGTGATGCGCCCAAAAATGGCTGCTTGCGTACTGAAATTGAAGCTTGATTTTGTTTTGCGAATTTTGGTGGGTTATCTTGTTTTGTTCTTATTATGTTGGTATTTTTTTTTTTGGAGTTTATCTATATTATTGAAAGCACGGACTTGGACATTCTATCTAATTATTGTGGTTTAGGGATCTTGTCTACTATACCTACAGAAGAAACGTCACAGTTAAGCCAAGACTTTGTCTCTGTCATCTCTGACCTAGAGTCAAGGGCAAATCCATTTCAAATAAACATAAAAAAGGCATACGATCCACCAGTATCACTGACTGAACACATGGTGACAGTGACATTCAATGCTGCTAACCGTTAAAGAAAGAATATATTATATAGCATTCGTAAAGTTTAAGGGGGAGATATGTAACTCAGAGCACTTGATTTTGAAATAAGAATGACATATCAACGGCTAGTGGTAATTTTGTGAAAAAGAAAACATGTTACATTAGCCTATAATCTAAATAATTTAAAATTTTAGAGTTTTATTCGTTCGTTTCATAAAGTTATGTCTAAAACGGACATAGATGCGACGGTCGGACCAAAACCGTTTGGTGTATTTAATGGAATTTACACTATCTCAAATTCAATTTAATAATTATATCTACGTTTTTATATATGGCTATTTTTTTAAAGTCGTAGAGTGAAGTACAAAAAAAAACTATTGAATTTTGGGTCGCGCCGTTGAAAGAAGAGTCCGCGTTTTGTTCCCTCAAATTCACTGGTCCATGTCGTCACCTTAAGTTTAAAAACTAATTGAAGTTTTTCCATTACTGCTCTCAAGTTACCACCAAGTTTTAAGTCAATTATACCTATTAAGGATACCTAAGTTATAAAATACAATAATTATGGAAGTCAGTAATACGTGTCTGGACCATAACCGTTTGCGCTCCACTGCACACATCGGTCTGTTTCGCAGAGGGCCAAAACGCCGCTCAAGACAGCCTGCTGAATCTACATATTGTATGTACGTCTAGAACTGTGTTACTTGGGCTACCGTTACGTCATAGGATAATATTATTCTTGTATGTACTGAACGCTAAACGTCTACTCAAAGTCTTGCTGTGTATGAGAGCAGTGATGCTTAGGCTGACCATAAAATACGTAAGACAGAATGCGATCGACTGTAAAACAAATACTGGCAAAAATAAAACGATAAAAACACAAAATAACTTCACGCCTAGACAAGCAATGAATGAATGAATGAATGAATGAAGCTCGCCACAGATTCCCAACCACTGCAACTCCTGAAAGCCAGAATCAACAGTGGCGAAGACCAGAAAATCGCCAAACTAATTAAGCCCAACGAGTCCCGGAGAAACGATTCAATTGTTTGGATCCCGCAACGAAATTTATCAAAAGAGTACAGCGGAAAAGTAGGAAAAAATAAATATAATTTCCACTTCCCTCCCTATCAAGCAGGTGACTGATTAGAGCTAGGCCAATAGGCACCAAGGGACATATACAACTGTGTTAAGTCCAGTTGCCAAGCACCACGGGTTATGCTCGTATATTTACACTGAAACTAATGGGTCCTAAATTGTGAACTACTTTTGATTCCAGTAATAGGTACAGAAAAATTGCGGACGAATTTGTTCTGGTTTCTACAAGGTCCGAATAGTAAACTACTCCAGATGTAACCTGAATACTATCTAACATTATATTACGCTATTTAAAATTGATATTATAAAAAAAACACTACAAAGTAAAAAATAACTTTAATTTCGGAAGTCGGTGTTTTTGTTAGTTTCTTCGTAGTTTGACACCGACTTCCGAAATTAAAGTCATTTTTTTACGTTGTAGTGTTTTTTATTTGGAAGTCGGTTGTATTTTTTGTAAAAAGTTTTTTATTTTTCACTTTTTAGTGGTACCCCTAACAACACCACTGCAAAATCGCAGAACAGCAAAATACGCAATTTCGATTACTTAGATGACATAAAACCATCATTCAAGTAGACGAATTCTAGCTATTTCGATTTAAAATCCAAAGTTCGTAACCGATTTTGATAAAATTTTAATGGGACCAATCTGCAAGTATATCCTTTCAGATAAAACACGAATTTTTCAAATCGGTTCATAATCATAATTGTCGGAGATATGAGGTAACAAACATAAAAAAAACATACAACCGAATGAGAACCTCCTCTTTTTTGTAAAGTCGGTTAAAAATAAAATTTTTATCTTTACCAGGCTGCAATCTGACAAAATAGCCTTATTTTTATTACATTTTTGGCAGATTGCGAATGTCATGCGAATGCAAACGTTGTTTTAAACAGACCAAGTGCGATTTCGACTCGTACACGAAAGTTTCCGTACCATAAACCTTAATCTGATATGATTCTTGAGATACAGCCGGCTGATAGACAGACGGACGGACGGACGGACAGCAAAGGCTTAGTAATAAGGATCCGTTGGTTACCCTTTGGGTACGGAATCTTAATTAAGAGTCCTATTACATTTTTTACGGAAATTCATGATTTTTGACGCTGTAATTTTCAGCAGCAGTAAGATATTTCAATTATTTGATCCTAAATAACGATAGTGCCAGTCTCTTGTAAGTTAGAGTTACACATTTTCATTTTTATTTTCGTGTAATTTTCTATAAATATTTTACGAACTCAGTTTGCAAGAAAAAATGTCGGCGATGGAACTTTGACGGTCTAATTCACATTGTTACAATCAATTCTTTTAAAAGCTGAAATTATTAAGAGGTAAGTTGAATGTTTTACTTGTTTATTGGAGTTCTAGAATTTCTTTAAATTCCTTGAGTTTTCACGGAAAAAATCGTAAAGAAAGCCTAATTTAAGCCAGAAATGTCTTGATTCAGCGTCCATTATATTCCAAATAAAAACAATTTTATCAAATAAATTAATATAATATAAAATTTCAATCTACAATGAATACATTTCATTAGTTTTCGTTTGTCAATATAATAAAACAAAATTACAATAAATAAAATTAAAGTACTATATATTCTGCGTCAATTCAGCGCGCGCGCTCCTCAGTCTCGCGCGAGCGCCCAAATAAACTATAATCCTATTCAGACTAGTAAGTATCAAAATTGTTTCGCGGACTATAGATGTACTACCAACGTAACTTCGTCTATTGCAAACGAGCATTTACGATTCGTAATAGGACTCTTAAGAAGCTTTTTGAGAACCTTTTTGAACTTTTTGAGAAAAATTTGCAATCTATAACATCTTTTGCTTTAATAAAAACAAACAAACCCTCCTTTACTCATCACTTCACGCCACACATTGCATCACGTATCCCTTTTTTGCATTTCAAAACAACTTTGTCAAACTTCATCGTCAAAGAACAAGGAACCCCCTACCAACCACATAGTAAAAGTCACGTCAAGAGCCTACAAAAACAAAGTTTCCCCATAAAATATCGCTAGTGGAATATCAGCAGACGTTAAAAACTGTTTAATAGTATCGCTGCGTTGCCGTTGAGCGGTGCGAACAAATCGGGCGAGAGTCGAAACTCAACCGAGTTCAGACCATTACCACCAGTTCCGACAACTCGTTACAGACTCAAGCGCACAGAGAAAAAGTTTTAGAGCTACTGTTGAAACCGACCGCGAGTCACAGTGCACGGTACAGTGAATCAAGTCCTCGTTTGTACGTGTGTTTCAATAACTGTTTCATCTCTGTTTCAGAAATAAATGTTGGATAGTATAGAGTTCTTATGGAGTACGATATATTCAATCGGTGATACACTGCCTTTTTTGAAGTAATAACTTAAAGTTGAGAGTATCAACCTCTAGGCTGAAACCCTTTTAAACTCCGATTTTAAAAAAGGGTTTAACTCTTAGTTAACTCCAAATTATCACTACAGAACCTGGCCCATTTACAAAATAAAGTCGATTTCAATGGACCAGAACGTGATTGTGTCTCTATTAGGTTTTGAAAATGAATATGCGAATGATTAAACTGTGTTGGTTTCAACAAATCTTGCCTTGAAATTTAAGATAAAGAGAACGAGTCTGTATACCCAGAGGGTTATAACAACTGTACCAGCATAGAATTTTTTTTCTCCCTGTCAAAAAATCTAAACTTGACCTACTGCTTTCCAACTACTGTACCTAGCTATTCCCGACCTTGCACTTTTTATCAGTGATTCACGCCCTGAAGTACAATTTGCAACACGGTATCCGAACTAAGTTACAGCCCAGCACAATATGTACGTGAGTTACATTTTTCACAACCATTCCCTTGACAATGTACAGCGAAAATATAAATCAGATAGCAAAAGTGCGATTGTAGGTTGCGGAAAAAATTATTTTGTGAAACAATCTTTCTGCATGCATATTTTTTTAAGCGGAAAATCTCGTGTGTTGAGCAGTGAATATAAGAAAAGAATGAACGTTTGTGCTCACTATTTTTTTTTGACAAGATTTATAATCAAATTTATTGTCTTTTAATTAAAGGAAAGTAATTTTGAAAAGCACAACAATCTTTTACTATAAGAAACAGCAAGGTGTCATAGGTTAATTAATAATAATTAACAAAGATATGTTTTTCAAATGACTTATATATTAAATAATTTTGCCAAGTAGTTTGAAACATTTCTTTATTTGGATATATAATAGCGAAGAAACAAGATTTTCTTCTTACGAACGATATTAGTGGACTGAATATAAATGTCGTGAGCACGATAAAGTGATGCATGGCCTTATTATATTAAATAAAATACGCCTTTTAAAATGTCTGTTATCTTATCTCCAAACGGTTTGTTTCAATCTCTTAAATATAGGTAAGCGTCATGAATCCTTTTTTAAAATACTGTTCTTGTTCAAGCAATTGGTTTATGTTATCATTCAAAGCTAATTTTAAGTAACATAACTTTTGTCTGGAGAATTAATTTGACATTTTGACACATGAACAATGTAAAAACTGTGCAACCGAAGCTGAGATTTTCCCTTAAGTTATCTGAGGAGGGTTTGAAATTTCTCTCTTGAAAAATAATTTTTCAAAAACACGGTTCAGAGAGATTTCAAAAACCATTTTTTTTTTATTGTTTTCTTTTTTCATTTCTTTATTTATTTCTTATTCACATTTTTAAGCTAACTTACCACCATGCCATGCGGGATTCGAACCCACAACACGCTTCACAGCGGCCAATCGCTTTGCCACTGCGCCACCCGTGTCGGCGAAAGTATCATTGAAATTACAGTTTCCGAACATAAAATTCGCTTGCAGCCAGCGTAAGATCAATTAACACTTGGTTAAATCTGAATATTTCATGCAAAATGGCCTTGAGTTAGCGTACCAGAAACCAAAAAATACACTTGTCTTGTGTGAAAACCGCTTTTACTTTAAATATTTTCAAATTTTGTATAATGTGGATTGCAGTTTTCTCTTTTAATAAACCTGAAGGTGATTTGAATTATGCTTCATATATTAATGAAAAGAAAATTAAATTTCGACTCAAAAAGTTCATCTTTAGTGTTCAAAACAAAGATCATTTCAATTTGGAACAACAACTATTGTAGAGGAGTTAGTTTTAAGAAAACCAAGTCATAATTCACAAAGATGTTTTTTCAAACCAGTTATTTTTAATTCGTAATTTTACTTAGTAGTTTAAAAATATCTTGTTATTTGAATACTTTGTTGAGTGAAATCAAGAGATTTTCTAATATCCATGCGTATTTAGCTTTTCTTCATACAAACGATATTAGTGGATTGCAATATTACTCTCGTGAGCACAATAAAGTGATGCGTTGCCTTATAATATGAAAACAAATACGCTTTTCAAATGCCTGTTATTTCATCTCCAAACGGGTTGTAAAGTAATCTGTTTTGAAAACCCATATGATTGTTGACATATTGAATATGCAGTTTGTTTCAATCTCTTAGATATAGGTATGCGTCATGAATTCCTTTTTAAAATACTGTTCGTGTTCAAGCAGTTGGTTTATATTATCATTCAAAGCTAATTTTTAGTAACATAACTTTTGTCTGGAGAATTAATTTGACATTTTGACACATGAACAATGTAAAAACTGTGCAACCGAAGCTGAGATTTTCCCTTATTAAGTTATCTGAGGAGGGTTTGAAATTTCTTTCTTGAAAAATTTTTTTTTACTAACACGGTTCAGTGATATTTCAAAAAGCAATTTTTTTTTTGTTTTTTTTTTCATTTATTTATTTATTTCGTATAAACATTTTTAAGCTCACTTACCACCATGCCAAGCGGGATTCGAACCCGCAACACGCTTCACAGCCGGCGGCCAATCGCTTTGCCACTGCGCGACCCGTGTCGGCGAAAGTATCATTGAAATTACAGTTTCCGAACATAAAATTCGCTTGCAGCTAGAGTAAGATCAATTTACACTTGGTTAAATCTGAATATTTCATGCAAAATGGCCTTGAGTTAGCGTACCAGAAACCAAAAAATACACTTGTCTTGTGTGAAAACCGCTTTTACTTTAAATATTTTCAAATTTTGTATAATGTGGATTGCAGTTTTCTCTTTTAATAAACCTGAAGGTGATTTGAATTATGCTTCATATATTAATGATAAGAAAATTAAATTTCGACTCAAAAAGTTCATCTTTAGTTTTCAAAACAAAGATCATTTCAATTTGGAACAACAACTATTGTAGAGGAGTTAGTTTTAAGAAAACCAAGTCATAATTCACAAAGATGTTTTTTCAAACCAGTTATTTTTAATTCGTAATTTTACTTAGTAGCTTAAAAATATCTTGTTATTTGAATACTTTGTTGAGTGAAATCAAGAGATTTTCTAATATCCATGCGTATTTAGCTTTTCTTCATAAAAACGATATTAGTGGATTGCAATATTACTCTCGTGAGCACAATAAAGTGATGCGTTGCCTTATAATATGAAATCGAATACGCTTTTCAAATGCCTGTTATTTCATCTCCAAACGGGTAGTAAAGTAATCTGTTTTAAAAACCCATATGATTGTTGACATATTGAATATGCAGTTTGTTTCAATCTCTTAGATATAGGTAAGCGTCATGAATCCCTTTTTAAAATACTGTTCTTGTCCAAGCAGTATGTTTATATTATCATTCAAAGCTAATTTTTAGTAACATAACTTTTGTCTGGAGAATTAATTTGACATTTTGACACATGAACAATGTAAAAACTGTGCAACCGAAGCTGAGATTTTCCCTTAAGTTATCTGAGGAGGGTTTGAAATTTCTCTCTTGAAAAATAATTTTTCAAAAACACGGTTCAGAGAGATTTCAAAAACCATTTTTTTTTATTGTTTTCTTTTTTCATTTCTTTATTTATTTCTTTTTCACATTTTTAAGCTAACTTACCACCATGCCATGCGGGATTCGAACCCACAACACGCTTCACAGCGGCCAATCGCTTTGCCACTGCGCCACCCGTGTCGGCGAAAGTATCATTGAAATTACAGTTTCCGAACATAAAATTCGCTTGCAGCCAGAGTAAGATCAATTTACACTTGGTTAAATCTGAATATTTCATGCAAAATGGCCTTGAGTTAGCGTACCAGAAACCAAAAAATACACTTGTCTTGTGTGAAAACCGCTTTTACTTTAAATATTTTCAAATTTTGTATAATGTGGATTGCAGTTTTCTCTTTTAATAAACCTGAAGGTGATTTGAATTATGCTTCATATATTAATGAAAAGAAAATTAAATTTCGACTCAAAAAGTTCATCTTTAGTGTTCAAAACAAAGATCATTTCAATTTGGAACAAAAACTATTGTAGAGGAGTTAGTTTTAAGAAAACCAAGTCATAATTCACAAAGATGTTTTTTCAAACCAGTTATTTTTAATTCGTAATTTTACTTAGTAGTTTAAAAATATCTTGTTATTTGAATACTTTGTTGAGTGAAATCAAGAGATTTTCTAATATCCATGCGTATTTAGCTTTTCTTCATACAAACGATATTAGTGGATTGCAATATTACTCTCGTGAGCACAATAAAGTGATGCGTTGCCTTATAATATGAAAACAAATACGCTTTTCAAATGCCTGTTATTTCATCTCCAAACGGGTTGTAAAGTAATCTGTTTTGAAAACCCATATGATTGTTGACATATTGAATATGCAGTTTGTTTCAATCTCTTAGATATAGGTATGCGTCATGAATCCCTTTTTAAAATACTGTTCGTGTTCAAGCAGTTGGTTTATATTATCATTCAAAGCTAATTTTTAGTAACATAACTTTTGTCTGGAGAATTAATTTGACATTTTGACACATGAACAATGTAAAAACTGTGCAACCGAAGCTGAGATTTTCCCTTATTAAGTTATCTGAGGAGGGTTTGAAATTTCTTTCTTGAAAAATTTTTTTTTACTAACACGGTTCAGTGATATTTCAAAAAGCAATTTTTTTTGTTTTTTTTTTTTTCATTTATTTATTTATTTCGTATAAACATTTTTAAGCTCACTTACCACCATGCCAAGCGGGATTCGAACCCGCAACACGCTTCACAGCCGGCGGCCAATCGCTTTGCCACTGCGCGACCCGTGTCGGCGAAAGTATCATTGAAATTACAGTTTCCGAACATAAAATTCGCTTGCAGCCAGAGTAAGATCAATTTACACTTGGTTAAATCTGAATATTTCATGCAAAATGGCCTTGAGTTAGCGTACCAGAAACCAAAAAATACACTTGTCTTGTGTGAAAACCGCTTTTACTTTAAATATTTTCAAATTTTGTATAATGTGGATTGCAGTTTTCTCTTTTAATAAACCTGAAGGTGATTTGAATTATGCTTCATATATTAATGATAAGAAAATTAAATTTCGACTCAAAAAGTTCATCTTTAGTTTTCAAAACAAAGATCATTTCAATTTGGAACAACAACTATTGTAGAGGAGTTAGTTTTAAGAAAACCAAGTCATAATTCACAAAGATGTTTTTTCAAACCAGTTATTTTTAATTCGTAATTTTACTTAGTAGCTTAAAAATATCTTGTTATTTGAATACTTTGTTGAGTGAAATCAAGAGATTTTCTAATATCCATGCGTATTTAGCTTTTCTTCATAAAAACGATATTAGTGGATTGCAATATTACTCTCGTGAGCACAATAAAGTGATGCGTTGCCTTATAATATGAAATCGAATACGCTTTTCAAATGCCTGTTATTTCATCTCCAAACGGGTAGTAAAGTAATCTGTTTTAAAAACCCATATGATTGTTGACATATTGAATATGCAGTTTGTTTCAATCTCTTAGATATAGGTAAGCGTCATGAATCCCTTTTTAAAATACTGTTCTTGTCCAAGCAGTATGTTTATATTATCATTCAAAGCTAATTTTTAGTAACATAACTTTTGTCTGGAGAATTAATTTGACATTTTGACACATGAACAATGTAAAAACTGTGCAACCGAAGCTGAGATTTTCCCTTAAGTTATCTGAGGAGGGTTTGAAATTTCTCTCTTGAAAAATAATTTTTCAAAAACACGGTTCAGAGAGATTTCAAAAACCATTTTTTTTTATTGTTTTCTTTTTTCATTTCTTTATTTATTTCTTTTTCACATTTTTAAGCTAACTTACCACCATGCCATGCGGGATTCGAACCCACAACACGCTTCACAGCGGCCAATCGCTTTGCCACTGCGCCACCCGTGTCGGCGAAAGTATCATTGAAATTACAGTTTCCGAACATAAAATTCGCTTGCAGCCAGAGTAAGATCAATTTACACTTGGTTAAATCTGAATATTTCATGCAAAATGGCCTTGAGTTAGCGTACCAGAAACCAAAAAATACACTTGTCTTGTGTGAAAACCGCTTTTACTTTAAATATTTTCAAATTTTGTATAATGTGGATTGCAGTTTTCTCTTTTAATAAACCTGAAGGTGATTTGAATTATGCTTCATATATTAATGAAAAGAAAATTAAATTTCGACTCAAAAAGTTCATCTTTAGTGTTCAAAACAAAGATCATTTCAATTTGGAACAAAAACTATTGTAGAGGAGTTAGTTTTAAGAAAACCAAGTCATAATTCACAAAGATGTTTTTTCAAACCAGTTATTTTTAATTCGTAATTTTACTTAGTAGTTTAAAAATATCTTGTTATTTGAATACTTTGTTGAGTGAAATCAAGAGATTTTCTAATATCCATGCGTATTTAGCTTTTCTTCATACAAACGATATTAGTGGATTGCAATATTACTCTCGTGAGCACAATAAAGTGATGCGTTGCCTTATAATATGAAAACAAATACGCTTTTCAAATGCCTGTTATTTCATCTCCAAACGGGTTGTAAAGTAATCTGTTTTGAAAACCCATATGATTGTTGACATATTGAATATGCAGTTTGTTTCAATCTCTTAGATATAGGTATGCGTCATGAATCCCTTTTTAAAATACTGTTCGTGTTCAAGCAGTTGGTTTATATTATCATTCAAAGCTAATTTTTAGTAACATAACTTTTGTCTGGAGAATTAATTTGACATTTTGACACATGAACAATGTAAAAACTGTGCAACCGAAGCTGAGATTTTCCCTTATTAAGTTATCTGAGGAGGGTTTGAAATTTCTTTCTTGAAAAATTTTTTTTTACTAACACGGTTCAGTGATATTTCAAAAAGCAATTTTTTTTTGTTTTTTTTTTTTCATTTATTTATTTATTTCGTATAAACATTTTTAAGCTCACTTACCACCATGCCAAGCGGGATTCGAACCCGCAACACGCTTCACAGCCGGCGGCCAATCGCTTTGCCACTGCGCGACCCGTGTCGGCGAAAGTATCATTGAAATTACAGTTTCCGAACATAAAATTCGCTTGCAGCCAGAGTAAGATCAATTTACACTTGGTTAAATCTGAATATTTCATGCAAAATGGCCTTGAGTTAGCGTACCAGAAACCAAAAAATACACTTGTCTTGTGTGAAAACCGCTTTTACTTTAAATATTTTCAAATTTTGTATAATGTGGATTGCAGTTTTCTCTTTTAATAAACCTGAAGGTGATTTGAATTATGCTTCATATATTAATGATAAGAAAATTAAATTTCGACTCAAAAAGTTCATCTTTAGTTTTCAAAACAAAGATCATTTCAATTTGGAACAACAACTATTGTAGAGGAGTTAGTTTTAAGAAAACCAAGTCATAATTCACAAAGATGTTTTTTCAAACCAGTTATTTTTAATTCGTAATTTTACTTAGTAGCTTAAAAATATCTTGTTATTTGAATACTTTGTTGAGTGAAATCAAGAGATTTTCTAATATCCATGCGTATTTAGCTTTTCTTCATAAAAACGATATTAGTGGATTGCAATATTACTCTCGTGAGCACAATAAAGTGATGCGTTGCCTTATAATATGAAATCGAATACGCTTTTCAAATGCCTGTTATTTCATCTCCAAACGGGTAGTAAAGTAATCTGTTTTAAAAACCCATATGATTGTTGACATATTGAATATGCAGTTTGTTTCAATCTCTTAGATATAGGTAAGCGTCATGAATCCCTTTTTAAAATACTGTTCTTGTCCAAGCAGTATGTTTATATTATCATTCAAAGCTAATTTTTAGTAACATAACTTTTGTCTGGAGAATTAATTTGACATTTTGACACATGAACAATGTAAAAACTGTGCAACCGAAGCTGAGATTTTCCCTTAAGTTATCTGAGAAGGGTTTGAAATTTCTCTCTTGAAAAATAATTTTTCAAAAACACGGTTCAGAGAGATTTCAAAAACCATTTTTTTTTATTGTTTTCTTTTTTCATTTCTTTATTTATTTCTTATACACATTTTTAAGCTCACTTACCACCATGCCATGCGGGATTCGAACCCGCAACACGCTTCACAGCGGCCAATCGCTTTGCCACTGCGCCACCCGTGTCGGCGAAAGTATCATTGAAATTACAGTTTCCGAACATAAAATTCGCTTGCAGCCAGAGTAAGATCAATTAACACGTGGTTAAATCTGAATATTTCATGCAAAATGGCCTTGAGTTAGCGTACCAGAAACCAAAAAATACACTTGTCTTGTGTGAAAACCGCTTTTACTTTAAATATTTTCAAATTTTGTATAATGTGGATTGCAGTTTTCTCTTTTAATAAACCTGAAGGTGATTTGAATTATGCTTCATATATTAATGAAAAGAAAATTAAATTTCGACTCAAAAAGTTCATCTTTAGTGTTCAAAACAAAGATCATTTCAATTTGGAACAACAACTATTGTAGAGGAGTTAGTTTTAAGAAAACCAAGTCATAATTCACAAAGATGTTTTTTCAAACCAGTTATTTTTAATTCGTAATTTTACTTAGTAGTTTAAAAATATCTTGTTATTTGAATTCTTTGTTGAGTGAAATCAAGAGATTTTCTTATATCCATGCGTATTTAGCTTTTCTTCATAAAAACGATATTAGTGGATTGCAATATTACTCTAGTGAGCACAATAAAGTGATGCGTTGCCTTATAATATGAAAACAAATACGCTTTTCAAATGCCTGTTATTTCATCTCCAAACGGGTTGTAAAGTAATCTGTTTTGAAAACCCATATGATTGTTGACATATTGAATATGCAGTTTGTTTCAATCTCTTAGATATAGGTATGCGTCATGAATCCCTTTTTAAAATACTGTTCTTTTTCAAGCAGTTGGCTTATATTATCATTCAAAGCTAATTTTTAGTAACATAACTTTTGTCTGGAGAATTAATTTGACATTTTGACACATGAACAATGTAAAAACTGTGCAACCGAAGCTGAGATTTTCCCTTATTTAGTTATTTGAGGAGGGTTTGAAATTTCTTTCTTGAAAAATAAATTTTCACTAACACGGTTCCGAGAGATTTCAAAAAGCAAAATTTTTTTTTGTTTTTTTTTTTTCATTTCTTTATTTATTTCTTATACACATTTTTAAGCTCACTTACCACCATGCCATGCGGGATTCGAACCCGCAACACGCTTCACAGCGGCCAATCGCTTTGCCACTGCGCCACCCGTGTCGGCGAAAGTATCATTGAAATTACAGTTTCCGAACATAAAATTCGCTTGCAGCCAGAGTAAGATCAATTAACACGTGGTTAAATCTGAATATTTCATGCAACATGGCCTTGAGTTAGAGTACCAGAAACCAAAAAATACACTTGTCTTGTGTGAAAACCCCTTTTACTTAAATATTTTCAAATTTTGTATAATGTGGATTGCAGTTGTCTCTTTTAATAAACCTGAAGGCGATTTGAATTATGCTTCATATATTAATGAAAAGAAAATTAAATTTCGACTCAAAAAGTTCATCTTTAGTGTTCAAAACAAAGATCATTTCAATTTGGAACAACTATTGTAGAGGAGTTAGTTTTAAGAAAATCAAGTCATAATTCACAAAGATGTTTTTTCAAACCAGTTATTTTTAATTCGTCATTTTACTTAGTAGTTTAAAAATATCTTGTTATTTGAATACTTTGTTGAGTGAAATCAAGAGATTTTCTAATATCCATGCGTATTTAGCTTTTCTTCATAAAAACGATATTAGTGGATTGCAATATTACTCTCGTGAGCACAATAAAGTGATGCGTTGCCTTATAATATGAAATCGAATACGCTTTTCAAATGCCTGTTATTTCATCTCCAAACGGGTAGTAAAGTAATCTGTTTTGAAAACCCATATGATTGTTGACATATTGAATATGCAGTTTGTTTCAATCTCTTAGATATAGATAAGCGTCATGAATCCCTTTTCAAAATACTGTTCTTTTTCAAGCAGTTGGCTTATATTATCATTCAAAGCTAATTTTTAGTAACATAACTTTTGTCTGGAGAATTAATTTGACATTTTGACACATGAACAATGTAAAAACTGTGCAACCGAAGCTGAGATTTTCCCTTATTTAGTTATTTGAGGAGGGTTTGAAATTTCTTTCTTGAAAAATAAATTTTCACTAACACGGTTCCGAGAGATTTCAAAAAGCAAAATTTTTTTTTTCATTTCTTTATTTATTTCTTATACACATTTTGAAGCTCACTTACCACCATGCCATGCGGGATTCGAACCCGCAACACGCTTCACAGCGGCCAATCGCTTTGCCACTGCGCCACCCGTGTCGGCGAAAGTATCATTGAAATTACAGTTTCCGAACATAAAATTCGCTTGCAGCCAGAGTAAGATCAATTAACACGTGGTTAAATCTGAATATTTCATGCAAAATGGCCTTGAGTTAGCGTACCAGAAACCAAAAAATACACTTGTCTTGTGTGAAAACCCCTTTTACTTAAATATTTTCAAATTTTGTATAATGTGGATTGCAGTTGTCTCTTTTAATAAACCTGAAGGCGATTTGAATTATGCTTCATATATTAATGAAAAGAAAATTAAATTTCGACTCAAAAAGTTCATCTTTAGTGTTCAAAACAAAGATCATTTCAATTTGGAACAACAACTATTGTAGAGGAGTTAGTTTTAAGAAAATCAAGTCATAATTCACAAAGATGTTTTTTCAAACCAGTTATTTTTAATTCGTCATTTTACTTAGTAGTTTAATTAAAAATATCTTGTTATTTGAATACTTTGTTGAGTGAAATCAAGAGATTTTCTAATATCCATGCGTATTTAGCTTTTCTTCATAAAAACGATATTAGTGGATTGCAATATTACTCTCGTGAGCACAATAAAGTGATGCGTTGCCTTATAATATGAAATCGAATACGCTTTTCAAATGCCTGTTATTTCATCTCCAAACGGGTAGTAAAGTAATCTGTTTTGAAAACCCATATGATTGTTGACATATTGAATATGCAGTTTGTTTCAATCTCTTAGATATAGATAAGCGTCATGAATCCCTTTTCAAAATACTGTTCTTTTTCAAGCAGTTGGCTTATATTATCATTCAAAGCTAATTTTTAGTAACATAACTTTTGTCTGGAGAATTAATTTGACATTTTGACACATGAACAATGTAAAAACTGTGCAACCGAAGCTGAGATTTTCCCTTATTTAGTTATTTGAGGAGGGTTTGAAATTTCTTTCTTGAAAAATAAATTTTCACTAACACGGTTCCGAGAGATTTCAAAAAGCAAAATTTTTTTTTGTTTTTTTTTTTTCATTTCTTTATTTATTTCTTATACACATTTTTAAGCTCACTTACCACCATGCCATGCGGGAATCGAACCCGCAACACGCTTCACAGCCGGCGGCCAATCGCTTTGCCACTGCGCGACCCGTGTCGGCGAAAGTATCATTGAAATTACAGTTTCCGAACATAAAATTCGCTTGCAGCCAGAGTAAGATCAATTAACACGTGGTTAAATCTGAATATTTCATGCAAAATGGCCTTGAGTTAGCGTACCAGAAACCAAAAAATACACTTGTCTTGTGTGAAAACCCCTTTAACTTAAATATTTTCAAATTTTGTATAATGTGGATTGCAGTTGTCTCTTTTAATAAACCTGAAGGCGATTTGAATTATGCTTCATATATTAATGAAAAGAAAATTAAATTTCGACTCAAAAAGTTCATCTTTAGTGTTCAAAACAAAGATCATTTCAATTTGGAACAACAACTATTGTAGAGGAGTTAGTTTTATGAAAATCAAGTCATAATTCACAAAGATGTTTTTTCAAACCAGTTATTTTTAATTCGTAATTTTACTTAGTAGTTTAAAAATATATTGTTATTTGAATACTTTGTTGAGTGAAATCAAGAGATTTTCTAATATCCATGCGTATTTAGCTTTTCTTCATAAAAACGATATTAGTGGATTGCAATATTACTCTCGTGAGCACAATAAAGTGATGCGTTGCCTTATAATATGAAATCGAATACGCTTTTCAAATGCCTGTTATTTCATCTCCAAACGGGTAGTAAAGTAATCTGTTTTGAAAACCCATATGATTGTTGACATATTGAATATGCAGTTTGTTTCAATCTCTTAGATATAGATAAGCGTCATGAATCCCTTTTCAAAATACTGTTCTTTTTCAAGCAGTTGGCTTATATTATCATTCAAAGCTAATTTTTAGTAACATAACTTTTGTCTGGAGAATTAATTTGACATTTTGACACATGAACAATGTAAAAACTGTGCAACCGAAGCTGAGATTTTCCCTTATTTAGTTATTTGAGGAGGGTTTGAAATTTCTTTCTTGAAAAATAAATTTTCACTAACACGGTTCCGAGAGATTTCAAAAAGCAAAATTTTTTTTTGTTTTTTTTTTTTCATTTCTTTATTTATTTCTTATACACATTTTTAAGCTCACTTACCACCATGCCATGCGGGATTCGAACCCGCAACACGCTTCACAGCGGCCAATCGCTTTGCCACTGCGCCACCCGTGTCGGCGAAAGTATCATTGAAATTACAGTTTCCGAACATAAAATTCGCTTGCAGCCAGAGTAAGATCAATTAACACGTGGTTAAATCTGAATATTTCATGCAAAATGGCCTTGAGTTAGCGTACCAGAAACCAAAAAATACACTTGTCTTGTGTGAAAACCCCTTTTACTTAAATATTTTCAAATTTTGTATAATGTGGATTGCAGTTGTCTCTTTTAATAAACCTGAAGGCGATTTGAATTATGCTTCATATATTAATGAAAAGAAAATTAAATTTCGACTCAAAAAGTTCATCTTTAGTGTTCAAAACAAAGATCATTTCAATTTGGAACAACAACTATTGTAGAGGAGTTAGTTTTAAGAAAATCAAGTCATAATTCACAAAGATGTTTTTTCAAACCAGTTATTTTTAATTCGTCATTTTACTTAGTAGTTTAATTAAAAATATCTTGTTATTTGAATACTTTGTTGAGTGAAATCAAGAGATTTTCTAATATCCATGCGTATATAGCTTTTCTTCATAAAAACGATATTAGTGGATTGCAATATTACTCTCGTGAGCACAATAAAGTGATGCGTTGCCTTATAATATGAAATCGAATACGCTTTTCAAATGCCTGTTATTTCATCTCCAAACGGGTAGTAAAGTAATCTGTTTTGAAAACCCATATGATTGTTGACATATTGAATATGCAGTTTGTTTCAATCTCTTAGATATAGATAAGCGTCATGAATCCCTTTTCAAAATACTGTTCTTTTTCAAGCAGTTGGCTTATATTATCATTCAAAGCTAATTTTTAGTAACATAACTTTTGTCTGGAGAATTAATTTGACATTTTGACACATGAACAATGTAAAAACTGTGCAACCGAAGCTGAGATTTTCCCTTATTTAGTTATTTGAGGAGGGTTTGAAATTTCTTTCTTGAAAAATAAATTTTCACTAACACGGTTCCGAGAGATTTAAAAAAGCAAAATTTTTTTTTGTTTTTTTTTTCATTTCTTTATTTATTTCTTATACACATTTTTAAGCTCACTTACCACCATGCCATGCGGGATTCGAACCCGCAACACGCTTCACAGCGGCCAATCGCTTTGCCACTGCGCCACCCGTGTCGGCGAAAGTATCATTGAAATTACAGTTTCCGAACATAAAATTCGCTTGCAGCCAGAGTAAGATCAATTAACACGTGGTTAAATCAAAATATTTCATGCAACATGGCCTTGAGTTAGAGTACCAGAAACCAAAAAATACACTTGTCTTGTGTGAAAACCCCTTTTACTTAAATATTTTCAAATTTTGTATAATGTGGATTGCAGTTGTCTCTTTTAATAAACCTGAAGGCGATTTGAATTATGCTTCATATATTAATGAAAAGAAAATTAAATTTCGACTCAAAAAGTTCATCTTTAGTGTTCAAAACAAAGATCATTTCAATTTGGAACAACTATTGTAGAGGAGTTAGTTTTAAGAAAATCAAGTCATAATTCACAAAGATGTTTTTTCAAACCAGTTATTTTTAATTCGTCATTTTACTTAGTAGTTTAAAAATATCTTGTTATTTGAATACTTTGTTGAGTGAAATCAAGAGATTTTCTAATATCCATGCGTATTTAGCTTTTCTTCATAAAAACGATATTAGTGGATTGCAATATTACTCTCGTGAGCACAATAAAGTGATGCGTTGCCTTATAATATGAAATCGAATACGCTTTTCAAATGCCTGTTATTTCATCTCCAAACGGGTAGTAAAGTAATCTGTTTTGAAAACCCATATGATTGTTGACATATTGAATATGCAGTTTGTTTCAATCTCTTAGATATAGATAAGCGTCATGAATCCCTTTTCAAAATACTGTTCTTTTTCAAGCAGTTGGCTTATATTATCATTCAAAGCTAATTTTTAGTAACATAACTTTTGTCTGGAGAATTAATTTGACATTTTGACACATGAACAATGTAAAAACTGTGCAACCGAAGCTGAGATTTTCCCTTATTTAGTTATTTGAGGAGGGTTTGAAATTTCTTTCTTGAAAAATAAATTTTCACTAACACGGTTCCGAGAGATTTCAAAAAGCAAAATTTTTTTTTGTTTTTTTTTTTCATTTCTTTATTTATTTCTTATACACATTTTTAAGCTCACTTACCACCATGCCATGCGGGATTCGAACCCGCAACACGCTTCACAGCGGCCAATCGCTTTGCCACTGCGCCACCCGTGTCGGCGAAAGTATCATTGAAATTACAGTTTCCGAACATAAAATTCGCTTGCAGCCAGAGTAAGATCAATTAACACGTGGTTAAATCTGAATATTTCATGCAAAATGGCCTTGAGTTAGCGTACCAGAAACCAAAAAATACACTTGTCTTGTGTGAAAACCCCTTTTACTTAAATATTTTCAAATTTTGTATAATGTGGATTGCAGTTGTCTCTTTTAATAAACCTGAAGGCGATTTGAATTATGCTTCATATATTAATGAAAAGAAAATTAAATTTCGACTCAAAAAGTTCATCTTTAGTGTTCAAAACAAAGATCATTTCAATTTGGAACAACAACTATTGTAGAGGAGTTAGTTTTAAGAAAATCAAGTCATAATTCACAAAGATGTTTTTTCAAACCAGTTATTTTTAATTCGTCATTTTACTTAGTAGTTTAATTAAAAATATCTTGTTATTTGAATACTTTGTTGAGTGAAATCAAGAGATTTTCTAATATCCATGCGTATTTAGCTTTTCTTCATAAAAACGATATTAGTGGATTGCAATATTACTCTCGTGAGCACAATAAAGTGATGCGTTGCCTTATAATATGAAATCGAATACGCTTTTCAAATGCCTGTTATTTCATCTCCAAACGGGTAGTAAAGTAATCTGTTTTGAAAACCCATATGATTGTTGACATATTGAATATGCAGTTTGTTTCAATCTCTTAGATATAGATAAGCGTCATGAATCCCTTTTCAAAATACTGTTCTTTTTCAAGCAGTTGGCTTATATTATCATTCAAAGCTAATTTTTAGTAACATAACTTTTGTCTGGAGAATTAATTTGACATTTTGACACATGAACAATGTAAAAACTGTGCAACCGAAGCTGAGATTTTCCCTTATTTAGTTATTTGAGGAGGGTTTGAAATTTCTTTCTTGAAAAATAAATTTTCACTAACACGGTTCCGAGAGATTTCAAAAAGCAAAATTTTTTTTTGTTTTTTTTTTTCATTTCTTTATTTATTTCTTATACACATTTTTAAGCTCACTTACCACCATGCCATGCGGGATTCGAACCCGCAACACGCTTCACAGCGGCCAATCGCTTTGCCACTGCGCCACCCGTGTCGGCGAAAGTATCATTGAAATTACAGTTTCCGAACATAAAATTCGCTTGCAGCCAGAGTAAGATCAATTAACACGTGGTTAAATCTGAATATTTCATGCAAAATGGCCTTGAGTTAGCGTACCAGAAACCAAAAAATACACTTGTCTTGTGTGAAAACCCCTTTTACTTAAATATTTTCAAATTTTGTATAATGTGGATTGCAGTTGTCTCTTTTAATAAACCTGAAGGCGATTTGAATTATGCTTCATATATTAATGAAAAGAAAATTAAATTTCGACTCAAAAAGTTCATCTTTAGTGTTCAAAACAAAGATCATTTCAATTTGGAACAACAACTATTGTAGAGGAGTTAGTTTTAAGAAAATCAAGTCATAATTCACAAAGATGTTTTTTCAAACCAGTTATTTTTAATTCGTCATTTTACTTAGTAGTTTAATTAAAAATATCTTGTTATTTGAATACTTTGTTGAGTGAAATCAAGAGATTTTCTAATATCCATGCGTATTTAGCTTTTCTTCATAAAAACGATACCGCTTGAGGAACGAAAGAGACTATAGTATTCAAAAAAAATTTTGGAGTAAATATACCAAAGGGACTGTAGTATTCTTTGACGTTTGATCGCGACCCGTCACAAATTATGTCCATTTCTGTCTAACACACGGTATTTTAATCCTTTTGCTCTTTTCCACTCGATTTATTGACATTTCATACATGCTAAAAATACGAAACACGCCACAGGCGAGTCCATTTTTAGAAAGAAATTAAATGTTTTATTCAGTCTGTGGTATGACGCGAGTTGCGCGATGACGTAGTGTCGAATAAACTTGTTTATTATGTTGTTTGTGAGTGAATTAGTGTTAAGTAATGTTTTATGGGTGCATTGTGATGTGATTAATGTGTGTGCAAGTGAAAATAAACATGTTGGTAAGTATTAGCATGTTTTTTTATGATTTTCCTATCCCTTGTTACACAAGGCGTCCATGTTGTCAGAACGCTATCGTAATTGATTAATTATTAAGTCTAGCTACTTGTTCAGACTAAAAAGTAATTATTATCGCATTTTATGTTTACTGGGCAATAGATTTCAGCCAAAACATAAACAAAACAAACGAAATTTACGTTATGATTAGAATTTTTGTTCCGTGGGTCGGAAGGTAAATAATGCAAAATGGCGGGAAATGGCTAATGTTTGGTGGTAGTTTTTTTTTTTTATATATGTTTTTGTACGGTGGAGTATGTTGTTTGTTATTTATCGTTTTTAGATATAACCCAGCTACCCATACAAGTCATAAAATATATATGTTATCGATTTACTTTTTAAATTATTCCTGTTCAAAGTTCACGTAATGTGTTTTTTTCACCAATATTCAATGTTTACAAATTAGTTAAAAAATATAGAAACTAACCGTTATCATACACTTAACGTAACTATAAGGAGCCGTTTCTCAGCTATACAAATAACAATACACTTGAGTGGTAGCTCTAATAGGAGGCCACTAAAAAAAGGTTAACGTAAACATAAACATCTGGCTTGCAGCTGCGCGCGCTTTGATATTTGGCGCCTGTGCGCTCGACGTTAACACGTGACTCATGCTCGCCGGTGGCCAAGCGGTTAGTGGATTGCAATATTACTCTCGTGAGCACAATAAAGTGATGCGTTGCCTTATAATATGAAATCGAATACGCTTTTCAAATGCCTGTTATTTCATCTCCAAACGGGTAGTAAAGTAATCTGTTTTGAAAACCCATATGATTGTTGACATATTGAATATGCAGTTTGTTTCAATCTCTTAGATATAGATAAGCGTCATGAATCCCTTTTCAAAATACTGTTCTTTTTCAAGCAGTTGGCTTATATTATCATTCAAAGCTAATTTTTAGTAACATAACTTTTGTCTGGAGAATTAATTTGACATTTTGACACATGAACAATGTAAAAACTGTGCAACCGAAGCTGAGATTTTCCCTTATTTAGTTATTTGAGGAGGGTTTGAAATTTCTTTCTTGAAAAATAAACTTTCACTAACACGGTTCCGAGAGATTTCAAAAAGCAAAATTTTTTTTTGTTTTTTTTTTTTTTCATTTCTTTATTTATTTCTTATACACATTTTTAAGCTCACTTACCACCATGCCATGCGGGAATCGAACCCGCAACACGCTTCACAGCGGCCAATCGCTTTGCCACTGCGCCACCCGTGTCGGCGAAAGTATCATTGAAATTACAGTTTCCGAACATAAAATTCGCTTGCAGCCAGAGTAAGATCAATTAACACGTGGTTAAATCTGAATATTTCATGCAAAATGGCCTTGAGTTAGCGTACCAGAAACCAAAAAATACACTTGTCTTGTGTGAAAACCCCTTTTACTTAAATATTTTCAAATTTTGTATAATGTGGATTGCAGTTGTCTCTTTTAATAAACCTGAAGGCGATTTGAATTATGCTTCATATATTAATGAAAAGAAAATTAAATTTCGACTCAAAAAGTTCATCTTTAGTGTTCAAAACAAAGATCATTTCAATTTGGAACAACAACTATTGTAGAGGAGTTAGTTTTAAGAAAATCAAGTCATAATTCACAAAGATGTTTTTTCAAACCAGTTATTTTTAATTCGTCATTTTACTTAGTAGTTTAATTAAAAATATCTTGTTATTTGAATACTTTGTTGAGTGAAATCAAGAGATTTTCTAATATCCATGCGTATTTAGCTTTTCTTCATAAAAACGATACCGCTTGAGGAACGAAAGAGACTATAGTATTCAAAAAAAATTTTGGAGTAAATATACCAAAGGGACTGTAGTATTCTTTGACGTTTGATCGCGACCCGTCACAAATTATGTCCATTTCTGTCTAACACACGGTATTTTAATCCTTTTGCTCTTTTCCACTCGATTTATTGACATTTCATACATGCTAAAAATACGAAACACGCCACAGGCGAGTCCATTTTTAGAAAGAAATTAAATGTTTTATTCAGTCTGTGGTATGACGCGAGTTGCGCGATGACGTAGTGTCGAATAAACTTGTTTATTATGTTGTTTGTGAGTGAATTAGTGTTAAGTAATGTTTTATGGGTGCATTGTGATGTGATTAATGTGTGTGCAAGTGAAAATAAACATGTTGGTAAGTATTAGCATGTTTTTTTATGATTTTCCTATCCCTTGTTACACAAGGCGTCCATGTTGTCAGAACGCTATCGTAATTGATTAATTATTAAGTCTAGCTACTTGTTCAGACTAAAAAGTAATTATTATCGCATTTTATGTTTACTGGGCAATAGATTTCAGCCAAAACATAAACAAAACAAACGAAATTTACGTTATGATTAGAATTTTTGTTCCGTGGGTCGGAAGGTAAATAATGCAAAATGGCGGGAAATGGCTAATGTTTGGTGGTAGTTTTTTTTTTTTATATATGTTTTTGTACGGTGGAGTATGTTGTTTGTTATTTATCGTTTTTAGATATAACCCAGCTACCCATACAAGTCATAAAATATATATGTTATCGATTTACTTTTTAAATTATTCCTGTTCAAAGTTCACGTAATGTGTTTTTTTCACCAATATTCAATGTTTACAAATTAGTTAAAAAATATAGAAACTAACCGTTATCATACACTTAACGTAACTATAAGGAGCCGTTTCTCAGCTATACAAATAACAATACACTTGAGTGGTAGCTCTAATAGGAGGCCACTAAAAAAAGGTTAACGTAAACATAAACATCTGGCTTGCAGCTGCGCGCGCTTTGATATTTGGCGCCTGTGCGCTCGACGTTATCACGTGACTCATGCTCGCCGGTGGCCAAGCGGTTAGTGGATTGCAATATTACTCTCGTGAGCACAATAAAGTGATGCGTTGCCTTATAATATGAAATCGAATACGCTTTTCAAATGCCTGTTATTTCATCTCCAAACGGGTAGTAAAGTAATCTGTTTTGAAAACCCATATGATTGTTGACATATTGAATATGCAGTTTGTTTCAATCTCTTAGATATAGATAAGCGTCATGAATCCCTTTTCAAAATACTGTTCTTTTTCAAGCAGTTGGCTTATATTATCATTCAAAGCTAATTTTTAGTAACATAACTTTTGTCTGGAGAATTAATTTGACATTTTGACACATGAACAATGTAAAAACTGTGCAACCGAAGCTGAGATTTTCCCTTATTTAGTTATTTGAGGAGGGTTTGAAATTTCTTTCTTGAAAAATAAACTTTCACTAACACGGTTCCGAGAGATTTCAAAAAGCAAAATTTTTTTTTGTTTTTTTTTTTTTTCATTTCTTTATTTATTTCTTATACACATTTTTAAGCTCACTTACCACCATGCCATGCGGGAATCGAACCCGCAACACGCTTCACAGCGGCCAATCGCTTTGCCACTGCGCCACCCGTGTCGGCGAAAGTATCATTGAAATTACAGTTTCCGAACATAAAATTCGCTTGCAGCCAGAGTAAGATCAATTAACACGTGGTTAAATCTGAATATTTCATGCAAAATGGCCTTGAGTTAGCGTACCAGAAACCAAAAAATACACTTGTCTTGTGTGAAAACCCCTTTTACTTAAATATTTTCAAATTTTGTATAATGTGGATTGCAGTTGTCTCTTTTAATAAACCTGAAGGTGATTTGAATTATGCTTCATATATTAATGAAAAGAAAATTAAATTTCGACTCAAAAAGTTCATCTTTAGTGTTCAAAACAAAGATCATTTCAATTTGGAACAACAACTATTGTAGAGGAGTTAGTTTTAAGAAAATCAAGTCATAATTCACAAAGATGTTTTTTCAAACCAGTTATTTTTAATTCGTCATTTTACTTAGTAGTTTAATTAAAAATATCTTGTTATTTGAATACTTTGTTGAGTGAAATCAAGAGATTTTCTAATATCCATGCGTATTTAGCTTTTCTTCATAAAAACGATATTAGTGGATTGCAATATTACTCTCGTGAGCACAATAAAGTGATGCGTTGCCTTATAATATGAAATCGAATACGCTTTTCAAATGCCTGTTATTTCATCTCCAAACGGGTAGTAAAGTAATCTGTTTTGAAAACCCATATGATTGTTGACATATTGAATATGCAGTTTGTTTCAATCTCTTAGATATAGATAAGCGTCATGAATCCCTTTTCAAAATACTGTTCTTTTTCAAGCAGTTGGCTTATATTATCATTCAAAGCTAATTTTTAGTAACATAACTTTTGTCTGGAGAATTAATTTGACATTTTGACACATGAACAATGTAAAAACTGTGCAACCGAAGCTGAGATTTTCCCTTATTTAGTTATTTGAGGAGGGTTTGAAATTTCTTTCTTGAAAAATAAATTTTCACTAACACGGTTCCGAGAGATTTAAAAAAGCAAAATTTTTTTTTGTTTTTTTTTTCATTTCTTTATTTATTTCTTATACACATTTTTAAGCTCACTTACCACCATGCCATGCGGGATTCGAACCCGCAACACGCTTCACAGCGGCCAATCGCTTTGCCACTGCGCCACCCGTGTCGGCGAAAGTATCATTGAAATTACAGTTTCCGAACATAAAATTCGCTTGCAGCCAGAGTAAGATCAATTAACACGTGGTTAAATCTGAATATTTCATGCAACATGGCCTTGAGTTAGAGTACCAGAAACCAAAAAATACACTTGTCTTGTGTGAAAACCCCTTTTACTTAAATATTTTCAAATTTTGTATAATGTGGATTGCAGTTGTCTCTTTTAATAAACCTGAAGGTGATTTGAATTATGCTTCATATATTAATAAAAAGAAAATTAAATTTCGACTCAAAAAGTTCATCTTTAGTGTTCAAAACAAAGATCATTTCAATTTGGAACAACAACTATTGTAGAGGAGTTAGTTTTAAGAAAATCAAGTCATAATTCACAAAGATGTTTTTTCAAACCAGTTATTTTTAATTCGTCATTTTACTTAGAAGTTTAATTAAAAATATCTTGTTATTTGAATACTTTGTTGAGTGAAATCAAGAGATTTTCTAATATCCATGCGTATTTAGCTTTTCTTCATAAAAACGATATTAGTGGATTGCAATATTACTCTCGTGAGCACAATAAAGTGATGCGTTGCCTTATAATATGAAATCGAATACGCTTTTCAAATGCCTGTTATTTCATCTCCAAACGGGTAGTAAAGTAATCTGTTTTGAAAACACATATGATTGTTGACATATTGAATATGCAGTTTGTTTCAATCTCTTAGATATAGATAAGCGTCATGAATCCCTTTTCAAAATACTGTTCTTTTTCAAGCAGTTGGCTTATATTATCATTCAAAGCTAATTTTTAGTAACATAACTTTTGTCTGGAGAATTAATTTGACATTTTGACACATGAACAATGTAAAAACTGTGCAACCGAAGCTGAGATTTTCCCTTATTTAGTTATTTGAAGAGGGTTTGAAATTTCTTTCTTGAAAAATAAATTTTCACTAACACGGTTCCGACAGATTTCAAAAAGCAAAATTTTTTTTTTGTTTTTTTTTTTCATTTCTTTATTTATTTCTTATACACATTTTTAAGCTCACTTACCACCATGCCATGCGGGATTCGAACCCGCAACACGCTTCACAGCGGCCAATCGCTTTGCCACTGCGCCACCCGTGTCGGCGAAAGTATCATTGAAATTACAGTTTCCGAACATAAAATTCGCTTGCAGCCAGAGTAAGATCAATTTACACTTGGTTAAATCTGAATATTTCATGCAACATGGCCTTGAGTTAGAGTACCAGAAACCAAAAAATACACTTGTCTTGTGTGAAAACCCCTTTTACTTAAATATTTTCAAATTTTGTATAATGTGGATTGCAGTTGTCTCTTTTAATAAACCTGAAGGCGATTTGAATTATGCTTCATATATTAATGAAAAGAAAATTAAATTTCGACTCAAAAAGTTCATCTTTAGTGTTCAAAACAAAGATCATTTCAATTTGGAACAACAACTATTGTAGAGGAGTTAGTTTTAAGAAAATCAAGTCATAATTCACAAAGATGTTTTTTCAAACCAGTTATTTTTAATTCGTCATTTTACTTAGTAGTTTAATTAAAAATATCTTGTTATTTGAATACTTTGTTGAGTGAAATCAAGAGATTTTCTAATATCCATGCGTATTTAGCTTTTCTTCATAAAAACGATATTAGTGGATTGCAATATTACTCTCGTGAGCACAATAAAGTGATGCGTTGCCTTATAATATGAAATCGAATACGCTTTTCAAATGCCTGTTATTTCATCTCCAAACGGGTAGTAAAGTAATCTGTTTTGAAAACCCATATGATTGTTGACATATTGAATATGCAGTTTGTTTCAATCTCTTAGATATAGATAAGCGTCATGAATCCCTTTTCAAAATACTGTTCTTTTTCAAGCAGTTGGCTTATATTATCATTCAAAGCTAATTTTTAGTAACATAACTTTTGTCTGGAGAATTAATTTGACATTTTGACACATGAACAATGTAAAAACTGTGCAACCGAAGCTGAGATTTTCCCTTATTTAGTTATTTGAAGAGGGTTTGAAATTTCTTTCTTGAAAAATAAATTTTCACTAACACGGTTCCGACAGATTTCAAAAAGCAAAATTTTTTTTTGTTTTTTTTTTTCATTTCTTTATTTATTTCTCATACACATTTTTAAGCTCACTTACCACCATGCCATGCGGGATTCGAACCCGCAACACGCTTCACAGCGGCCAATCGCTTTGCCACTGCGCCACCCGTGTCGGCGAAAGTATCATTGAAATTACAGTTTCCGAACATAAAATTCGCTTGCAGCCAGAGTAAGATCAATTAACACGTGGTTAAATCTGAATATTTCATGCAAAATGGCCTTGAGTTAGCGTACCAGAAACCAAAAAATACACTTGTCTTGTGTGAAAACCCCTTTTACTTAAATATTTTCAAATTTTGTATAATGTGGATTGCAGTTGTCTCTTTTAATAAACCTGAAGGCGATTTGAATTATGCTTCATATATTAATGAAAAGAAAATTAAATTTCGACTCAAAAAGTTCATCTTTAGTGTTCAAAACAAAGATCATTTCAATTTGGAACAACAACTATTGTAGAGGAGTTAGTTTTAAGAAAATCAAGTCATAATTCACAAAGATGTTTTTTCAAACCAGTTATTTTTAATTCGTCATTTTACTTAGTAGTTTAATTAAAAATATCTTGTTATTTGAATACTTTGTTGAGTGAAATCAAGAGATTTTCTAATATCCATGCGTATTTAGCTTTTCTTCATAAAAACGATATTAGTGGATTGCAATATTACTCTCGTGAGCACAATAAAGTGATGCGTTGCCTTATAATATGAAATCGAATACGCTTTTCAAATGCCTGTTATTTCATCTCCAAACGGGTAGTAAAGTAATCTGTTTTGAAAACCCATATGATTGTTGACATATTGAATATGCAGTTTGTTTCAATCTCTTAGATATAGATAAGCGTCATGAATCCCTTTTCAAAATACTGTTCTTTTTCAAGCAGTTGGCTTATATTATCATTCAAAGCTAATTTTTAGTAACATAACTTTTGTCTGGAGAATTAATTTGACATTTTGACACATGAACAATGTAAAAACTGTGCAACCGAAGCTGAGATTTTCCCTTATTTAGTTATTTGAAGAGGGTTTGAAATTTCTTTCTTGAAAAATAAATTTTCACTAACACGGTTCCGACAGATTTCAAAAAGCAAAATTTTTTTTTGTTTTTTTTTTTCATTTCTTTATTTATTTCTCATACACATTTTTAAGCTCACTTACCACCATGCCATGCGGGATTCGAACCCGCAACACGCTTCACAGCGGCCAATCGCTTTGCCACTGCGCCACCCGTGTCGGCGAAAGTATCATTGAAATTACAGTTTCCGAACATAAAATTCGCTTGCAGCCAGAGTAAGATCAATTAACACGTGGTTAAATCTGAATATTTCATGCAACATGGCCTTGAGTTAGAGTACCAGAAACCAAAAAATACACTTGTCTTGTGTGAAAACCCCTTTTACTTAAATATTTTCAAATTTTGTATAATGTGGATTGCAGTTGTCTCTTTTAATAAACCTGAAGGCGATTTGAATTATGCTTCATATATTAATGAAAAGAAAATTAAATTTCGACTCAAAAAGTTCATCTTTAGTGTTCAAAACAAAGATCATTTCAATTTGGAACAACAACTATTGTAGAGGAGTTAGTTTTAAGAAAATCAAGTCATAATTCACAAAGATGTTTTTTCAAACCAGTTATTTTTAATTCGTCATTTTACTTAGTAGTTTAATTAAAAATATCTTGTTATTTGAATACTTTGTTGAGTGAAATCAAGAGATTTTCTAATATCCATGCGTATTTAGCTTTTCTTCATAAAAACGATATTAGTGGATTGCAATATTACTCTCGTGAGCACAATAAAGTGATGCGTTGCCTTATAATATGAAATCGAATACGCTTTTCAAATGCCTGTTATTTCATCTCCAAACGGGTAGTAAAGTAATCTGTTTTGAAAACACATATGATTGTTGACATATTGAATATGCAGTTTGTTTCAATCTCTTAGATATAGATAAGCGTCATGAATCCCTTTTCAAAATACTGTTCTTTTTCAAGCAGTTGGCTTATATTATCATTCAAAGCTAATTTTTAGTAACATAACTTTTGTCTGGAGAATTAATTTGACATTTTGACACATGAACAATGTAAAAACTGTGCAACCGAAGCTGAGATTTTCCCTTATTTAGTTATTTGAGGAGGGTTTGAAATTTCTTTCTTGAAAAATAAATTTTCACTAACACGGTTCCGAGAGATTTCAAAAAGCAAAATTTTTTTTTGTTTTTTTTTTTTCATTTCTTTATTTATTTCTTATACACATTTTTAAGCTCACTTACCACCATGCCATGCGGGAATCGAACCCGCAACACGCTTCACAGCGGCCAATCGCTTTGCCACTGCGCCACCCGTGTCGGCGAAAGTATCATTGAAATTACAGTTTCCGAACATAAAATTCGCTTGCAGCCAGAGTAAGATCAATTAACACGTGGTTAAATCTGAATATTTCATGCAAAATGGCCTTGAGTTAGCGTACCAGAAACCAAAAAATACACTTGTCTTGTGTGAAAACCCTTTTTACTTAAATATTTTCAAATTTTGTATAATGTGGATTGCAGTTGTCTCTTTTAATAAACCTGAAGGTGATTTGAATTATGCTTCATATATTAATGAAAAGAAAATTAAATTTCGACTCAAAAAGTTCATCTTTAGTGTTCAAAACAAAGATCATTTCAATTTGGAACAACAACTATTGTAGAGGAGTTAGTTTTAAGAAAATCAAGTCATAATTCACAAAGATGTTTTTTCAAACCAGTTATTTTTAATTCGTCATTTTACTTAGTAGTTTAATTAAAAATATCTTGTTATTTGAATACTTTGTTGAGTGAAATCAAGAGATTTTCTAATATCCATGCGTATTTAGCTTTTCTTCATAAAAACGATATTAGTGGATTGCAATATTACTCTCGTGAGCACAATAAAGTGATGCGTTGCCTTATAATATGAAATCGAATACGCTTTTCAAATGCCTGTTATTTCATCTCCAAACGGGTAGTAAAGTAATCTGTTTTGAAAACCCATATGATTGTTGACATATTGAATATGCAGTTTGTTTCAATCTCTTAGATATAGATAAGCGTCATGAATCCCTTTTCAAAATACTGTTCTTTTTCAAGCAGTTGGCTTATATTATCATTCAAAGCTAATTTTTAGTAACATAACTTTTGTCTGGAGAATTAATTTGACATTTTGACACATGAACAATGTAAAAACTGTGCAACCGAAGCTGAGATTTTCCCTTATTTAGTTATTTGAAGAGGGTTTGAAATTTCTTTCTTGAAAAATAAATTTTCACTAACACGGTTCCGAGAGATTTCAAAAAGCAAAATTTTTTTTTGTTTTTTTTTTCATTTCTTTATTTATTTCTTATACACATTTTTAAGCTCACTTACCACCATGCCATGCGGGATTCGAACCCGCAACACGCTTCACAGCGGCCAATCGCTTTGCCACTGCGCCACCCGTGTCGGCGAAAGTATCATTGAAATTACAGTTTCCGAACATAAAATTCGCTTGCAGCCAGAGTAAGATCAATTAACACGTGGTTAAATCTGAATATTTCATGCAACATGGCCTTGAGTTAGAGTACCATAAACCAAAAAATACACTTGTCTTGTGTGAAAACCCCTTTTACTTAAATATTTTCAAATTTTGTATAATGTGGATTGCAGTTGTCTCTTTTAATAAACCTGAAGGCGATTTGAATTATGCTTCATATATTAATGAAAAGAAAATTAAATTTCGACTCAAAAAGTTCATCTTTAGTGTTCAAAACAAAGATCATTTCAATTTGGAACAACAACTATTGTAGAGGAGTTAGTTTTAAGAAAATCAAGTCATAATTCACAAAGATGTTTTTTCAAACCAGTTATTTTTAATTCGTCATTTTACTTAGTAGTTTAATTAAAAATATCTTGTTATTTGAATACTTTGTTGAGTGAAATCAAGAGATTTTCTAATATCCATGCGTATTTAGCTTTTCTTCATAAAAACGATATTAGTGGATTGCAATATTACTCTCGTGAGCACAATAAAGTGATGCGTTGCCTTATAATATGAAATCGAATACGCTTTTCAAATGCCTGTTATTTCATCTCCAAACGGGTAGTAAAGTAATCTGTTTTGAAAACCCATATGATTGTTGACATATTGAATATGCAGTTTGTTTCAATCTCTTAGATATAGATAAGCGTCATGAATCCCTTTTCAAAATACTGTTCTTTTTCAAGCAGTTGGCTTATATTATCATTCAAAGCTAATTTTTAGTAACATAACTTTTGTCTGGAGAATTAATTTGACATTTTGACACATGAACAATGTAAAAACTGTGCAACCGAAGCTGAGATTTTCCCTTATTTAGTTATTTGAGGAGGGTTTGAAATTTCTTTCTTGAAAAATAAATTTTCACTAACACGGTTCCGAGAGATTTCAAAAAGCAAAATTTTTTTTTGTTTTTTTTTTTTCATTTCTTTATTTATTTCTTATACACATTTTTAAGCTCACTTACCACCATGCCATGCGGGATTCGAACCCGCAACACGCTTCACAGCGGCCAATCGCTTTGCCACTGCGCCACCCGTGTCGGCGAAAGTATCATTGAAATTACAGTTTCCGAACATAAAATTCGCTTGCAGCCAGAGTAAGATCAATTAACACGTGGTTAAATCTGAATATTTCATGCAACATGGCCTTGAGTTAGAGTACCATAAACCAAAAAATACACTTGTCTTGTGTGAAAACCCCTTTTACTTAAATATTTTCAAATTTTGTATAATGTGGATTGCAGTTGTCTCTTTTAATAAACCTGAAGGCGATTTGAATTATGCTTCATATATTAATGAAAAGAAAATTAAATTTCGACTCAAAAAGTTCATCTTTAGTGTTCAAAACAAAGATCATTTCAATTTGGAACAACAACTATTGTAGAGGAGTTAGTTTTAAGAAAATCAAGTCATAATTCACAAAGATGTTTTTTCAAACCAGTTATTTTTAATTCGTCATTTTACTTAGTAGTTTAAAAATATCTTGTTATTTGAATACTTTGTTGAGTGAAATCAAGAGATTTTCTAATATCCATGCGTATTTAGCTTTTCTTCATAAAAACGATATTAGTGGATTGCAATATTACTCTCGTGAGCACAATAAAGTGATGCGTTGCCTTATAATATGAAATCGAATACGCTTTTCAAATGCCTGTTATTTCATCTCCAAACGGGTAGTAAAGTAATCTGTTTTGAAAACACATATGATTGTTGACATATTGAATATGCAGTTTGTTTCAATCTCTTAGATATAGATAAGCGTCATGAATCCCTTTTCAAAATACTGTTCTTTTTCAAGCAGTTGGCTTATATTATCATTCAAAGCTAATTTTTAGTAACATAACTTTTGTCTGGAGAATTAATTTGACATTTTGACACATGAACAATGTAAAAACTGTGCAACCGAAGCTGAGATTTTCCCTTATTTAGTTATTTGAGGAGGGTTTGAAATTTCTTTCTTGAAAAATAAATTTTCACTAACACGGTTCCGAGAGATTTCAAAAAGCAAAATTTTTTTTCATTTTTTTTTTTTCATTTCTTTATTTATTTCTTATACACATTTTTAAGCTCACTTACCACCATGCCATGCGGGATTCGAACCCGCAACACGCTTCACAGCGGCCAATCGCTTTGCCACTGCGCCACCCGTGTCGGCGAAAGTATCATTGAAATTACAGTTTCCGAACATAAAATTCGCTTGCAGCCAGAGTAAGATCAATTAACACGTGGTTAAATCTGAATATTTCATGCAAAATGGCCTTGAGTTAGCGTACCAGAAACCAAAAAATACACTTGTCTTGTGTGAAAACCCCTTTTACTTAAATATTTTCAAATTTTGTATAATGTGGATTGCAGTTGTCTCTTTTAATAAACCTGAAGGTGATTTGAATTATGCTTCATATATTAATAAAAAGAAAATTAAATTTCGACTCAAAAAGTTCATCTTTAGTGTTCAAAACAAAGATCATTTCAATTTGGAACAACAACTATTGTAGAGGAGTTAGTTTTAAGAAAATCAAGTCATAATTCACAAAGATGTTTTTTCAAACCAGTTATTTTTAATTCGTCATTTTACTTAGAAGTTTAATTAAAAATATCTTGTTATTTGAATACTTTGTTGAGTGAAATCAAGAGATTTTCTAATATCCATGCGTATTTAGCTTTTCTTCATAAAAACGATATTAGTGGATTGCAATATTACTCTCGTGAGCACAATAAAGTGATGCGTTGCCTTATAATATGAAATCGAATACGCTTTTCAAATGCCTGTTATTTCATCTCCAAACGGGTAGTAAAGTAATCTGTTTTGAAAACACATATGATTGTTGACATATTGAATATGCAGTTTGTTTCAATCTCTTAGATATAGATAAGCGTCATGAATCCCTTTTCAAAATACTGTTCTTTTTCAAGCAGTTGGCTTATATTATCATTCAAAGCTAATTTTTAGTAACATAACTTTTGTCTGGAGAATTAATTTGACATTTTGACACATCAACAATGTAAAAACTGTGCAACCGAAGCTGAGATTTTCCCTTATTTAGTTATTTGAAGAGGGTTTGAAATTTCTTTCTTGAAAAATAAATTTTCACTAACACGGTTCCGACAGATTTCAAAAAGCAAAATTTTTTTTTGTTTTTTTTTTTCATTTCTTTATTTATTTCTTATACACATTTTTAAGCTCACTTACCACCATGCCATGCGGGATTCGAACCCGCAACACGCTTCACAGCGGCCAATCGCTTTGCCACTGCGCCACCCGTGTCGGCGAAAGTATCATTGAAATTACAGTTTCCGAACATAAAATTCGCTTGCAGCCAGAGTTAGATCAATTAACACGTGGTTAAATCTGAATATTTCATGCAACATGGCCTTGAGTTAGAGTACCAGAAACCAAAAAATACACTTGTCTTGTGTGAAAACCCCTTTTACTTAAATATTTTCAAATTTTGTATAATGTGGATTGCAGTTGTCTCTTTTAATAAACCTGAAGGCGATTTGAATTATGCTTCATATATTAATGAAAAGAAAATTAAATTTCGACTCAAAAAGTTCATCTTTAGTGTTCAAAACAAAGATCATTTCAATTTGGAACAACAACTATTGTAGAGGAGTTAGTTTTAAGAAAATCAAGTCATAATTCACAAAGATGTTTTTTCAAACCAGTTATTTTTAATTCGTCATTTTACTTAGTAGTTTAATTAAAAATATCTTGTTATTTGAATACTTTGTTGAGTGAAATCAAGAGATTTTCTAATATCCATGCGTATTTAGCTTTTCTTCATAAAAACGATATTAGTGGATTGCAATATTACTCTCGTGAGCACAATAAAGTGATGCGTTGCCTTATAATATGAAATCGAATACGCTTTTCAAATGCCTGTTATTTCATCTCCAAACGGGTAGTAAAGTAATCTGTTTTGAAAACCCATATGATTGTTGACATATTGAATATGCAGTTTGTTTCAATCTCTTAGATATAGATAAGCGTCATGAATCCCTTTTCAAAATACTGTTCTTTTTCAAGCAGTTGGCTTATATTATCATTCAAAGCTAATTTTTAGTAACATAACTTTTGTCTGGAGAATTAATTTGACATTTTGACACATGAACAATGTAAAAACTGTGCAACCGAAGCTGAGATTTTCCCTTATTTAGTTATTTGAGGAGGGTTTGAAATTTCTTTCTTGAAAAATAAATTTTCACTAACACGGTTCCGAGAGATTTCAAAAAGCAAAATTTTTTTTTGTTTTTTTTTTTTCATTTCTTTATTTATTTCTTATACACATTTTTAAGCTCACTTACCACCATGCCATGCGGGATTCGAACCCGCAACACGCTTCACAGCGGCCAATCGCTTTGCCACTGCGCCACCCGTGTCGGCGAAAGTATCATTGAAATTACAGTTTCCGAACATAAAATTCGCTTGCAGCCAGAGTAAGATCAATTAACACGTGGTTAAATCTGAATATTTCATGCAACATGGCCTTGAGTTAGAGTACCATAAACCAAAAAATACACTTGTCTTGTGTGAAAACCCCTTTTACTTAAATATTTTCAAATTTTGTATAATGTGGATTGCAGTTGTCTCTTTTAATAAACCTGAAGGCGATTTGAATTATGCTTCATATATTAATGAAAAGAAAATTAAATTTCGACTCAAAAAGTTCATCTTTAGTGTTCAAAACAAAGATCATTTCAATTTGGAACAACAACTATTGTAGAGGAGTTAGTTTTAAGAAAATCAAGTCATAATTCACAAAGATGTTTTTTCAAACCAGTTATTTTTAATTCGTCATTTTACTTAGTAGTTTAAAAATATCTTGTTATTTGAATACTTTGTTGAGTGAAATCAAGAGATTTTCTAATATCCATGCGTATTTAGCTTTTCTTCATAAAAACGATATTAGTGGATTGCAATATTACTCTCGTGAGCACAATAAAGTGATGCGTTGCCTTATAATATGAAATCGAATACGCTTTTCAAATGCCTGTTATTTCATCTCCAAACGGGTAGTAAAGTAATCTGTTTTGAAAACACATATGATTGTTGACATATTGAATATGCAGTTTGTTTCAATCTCTTAGATATAGATAAGCGTCATGAATCCCTTTTCAAAATACTGTTCTTTTTCAAGCAGTTGGCTTATATTATCATTCAAAGCTAATTTTTAGTAACATAACTTTTGTCTGGAGAATTAATTTGACATTTTGACACATGAACAATGTAAAAACTGTGCAACCGAAGCTGAGATTTTCCCTTATTTAGTTATTTGAGGAGGGTTTGAAATTTCTTTCTTGAAAAATAAATTTTCACTAACACGGTTCCGAGAGATTTCAAAAAGCAAAATTTTTTTTCATTTTTTTTTTTTCATTTCTTTATTTATTTCTTATACACATTTTTAAGCTCACTTACCACCATGCCATGCGGGATTCGAACCCGCAACACGCTTCACAGCGGCCAATCGCTTTGCCACTGCGCCACCCGTGTCGGCGAAAGTATCATTGAAATTACAGTTTCCGAACATAAAATTCGCTTGCAGCCAGAGTAAGATCAATTAACACGTGGTTAAATCTGAATATTTCATGCAAAATGGCCTTGAGTTAGCGTACCAGAAACCAAAAAATACACTTGTCTTGTGTGAAAACCCCTTTTACTTAAATATTTTCAAATTTTGTATAATGTGGATTGCAGTTGTCTCTTTTAATAAACCTGAAGGTGATTTGAATTATGCTTCATATATTAATAAAAAGAAAATTAAATTTCGACTCAAAAAGTTCATCTTTAGTGTTCAAAACAAAGATCATTTCAATTTGGAACAACAACTATTGTAGAGGAGTTAGTTTTAAGAAAATCAAGTCATAATTCACAAAGATGTTTTTTCAAACCAGTTATTTTTAATTCGTCATTTTACTTAGAAGTTTAATTAAAAATATCTTGTTATTTGAATACTTTGTTGAGTGAAATCAAGAGATTTTCTAATATCCATGCGTATTTAGCTTTTCTTCATAAAAACGATATTCGTGGATTGCAATATTACTCTCGTGAGCACAATAAAGTGATGCGTTGCCTTATAATATGAAATCGAATACGCTTTTCAAATGCCTGTTATTTCATCTCCAAACGGGTAGTAAAGTAATCTGTTTTGAAAACCCATATGATTGTTGACATATTGAATATGCAGTTTGTTTCAATCTCTTAGATATAGATAAGCGTCATGAATCCCTTTTCAAAATACTGTTCTTTTTCAAGCAGTTGGCTTATATTATCATTCAAAGCTAATTTTTAGTAACATAACTTTTGTCTGGAGAATTAATTTGACATTTTGACACATGAACAATGTAAAAACTGTGCAACCGAAGCTGAGATTTTCCCTTATTTAGTTATTTGAAGAGGGTTTGAAATTTCTTTCTTGAAAAATAAATTTTCACTAACACGGTTCCGACAGATTTCAAAAAGCAAAATTTTTTTTTGTTTTTTTTTTTCATTTCTTTATTTATTTCTTATACACATTTTTAAGCTCACTTACCACCATGCCATGCGGGATTCGAACCCGCAACACGCTTCACAGCGGCCAATCGCTTTGCCACTGCGCCACCCGTGTCGGCGAAAGTATCATTGAAATTACAGTTTCCGAACATAAAATTCGCTTGCAGCCAGAGTAAGATCAATTAACACGTGGTTAAATCTGAATATTTCATGCAACATGGCCTTGAGTTAGAGTACCATAAACCAAAAAATACACTTGTCTTGTGTGAAAACCCCTTTTACTTAAATATTTTCAAATTTTGTATAATGTGGATTGCAGTTGTCTCTTTTAATAAACCTGAAGGCGATTTGAATTATGCTTCATATATTAATGAAAAGAAAATTAAATTTCGACTCAAAAAGTTCATCTTTAGTGTTCAAAACAAAGATCATTTCAATTTGGAACAACAACTATTGTAGAGGAGTTAGTTTTAAGAAAATCAAGTCATAATTCACAAAGATGTTTTTTCAAACCAGTTATTTTTAATTCGTCATTTTACTTAGTAGTTTAAAAATATCTTGTTATTTGAATACTTTGTTGAGTGAAATCAAGAGATTTTCTAATATCCATGCGTATTTAGCTTTTCTTCATAAAAACGATATTAGTGGATTGCAATATTACTCTCGTGAGCACAATAAAGTGATGCGTTGCCTTATAATATGAAATCGAATACGCTTTTCAAATGCCTGTTATTTCATCTCCAAACGGGTAGTAAAGTAATCTGTTTTGAAAACACATATGATTGTTGACATATTGAATATGCAGTTTGTTTCAATCTCTTAGATATAGATAAGCGTCATGAATCCCTTTTCAAAATACTGTTCTTTTTCAAGCAGTTGGCTTATATTATCATTCAAAGCTAATTTTTAGTAACATAACTTTTGTCTGGAGAATTAATTTGACATTTTGACACATGAACAATGTAAAAACTGTGCAACCGAAGCTGAGATTTTCCCTTATTTAGTTATTTGAGGAGGGTTTGAAATTTTTTTCTTGAAAAATAAATTTTCACTAACACGGTTCCGAGAGATTTCAAAAAGCAAAATTTTTTTTCATTTTTTTTTTTTCATTTCTTTATTTATTTCTTATACACATTTTTAAGCTCACTTACCACTATGCCATGCGGGATTCGAACCCGCAACACGCTTCACAGCGGCCAATCGCTTTGCCACTGCGCCACCCGTGTCGGCGAAAGTATCATTGAAATTACAGTTTCCGAACATAAAATTCGCTTGCAGCCAGAGTAAGATCAATTAACACGTGGTTAAATCTGAATATTTCATGCAAAATGGCCTTGAGTTAGCGTACCAGAAACCAAAAAATACACTTGTCTTGTGTGAAAACCCCTTTTACTTAAATATTTTCAAATTTTGTATAATGTGGATTGCAGTTGTCTCTTTTAATAAACCTGAAGGTGATTTGAATTATGCTTCATATATTAATAAAAAGAAAATTAAATTTCGACTCAAAAAGTTCATCTTTAGTGTTCAAAACAAAGATCATTTCAATTTGGAACAACAACTATTGTAGAGGAGTTAGTTTTAAGAAAATCAAGTCATAATTCACAAAGATGTTTTTTCAAACCAGTTATTTTTAATTCGTCATTTTACTTAGAAGTTTAATTAAAAATATCTTGTTATTTGAATACTTTGTTGAGTGAAATCAAGAGATTTTCTAATATCCATGCGTATTTAGCTTTTCTTCATAAAAACGATATTAGTGGATTGCAATATTACTCTCGTGAGCACAATAAAGTGATGCGTTGCCTTATAATATGAAATCGAATACGCTTTTCAAATGCCTGTTATTTCATCTCCAAACGGGTAGTAAAGTAATCTGTTTTGAAAACCCATATGATTGTTGACATATTGAATATGCAGTTTGTTTCAATCTCTTAGATATAGATAAGCGTCATGAATCCCTTTTCAAAATACTGTTCTTTTTCAAGCAGTTGGCTTATATTATCATTCAAAGCTAATTTTTAGTAACATAACTTTTGTCTGGAGAATTAATTTGACATTTTGACACATGAACAATGTAAAAACTGTGCAACCGAAGCTGAGATTTTCCCTTATTTAGTTATTTGAGGAGGGTTTGAAATTTCTTTCTTGAAAAATAAATTTTCACTAACACGGTTCCGAGAGATTTCAAAAAGCAAAATTTTTTTTTGTTTTTTTTTTTCATTTCTTTATTTATTTCTTATACACATTTTTAAGCTCACTTACCACCATGCCATGCGGGATTCGAACCCGCAACACGCTTCACAGCGGCCAATCGCTTTGCCACTGCGCCACCCGTGTCGGCGAAAGTATCATTGAAATTACAGTTTCCGAACATAAAATTCGCTTGCAGCCAGAGTAAGATCAATTAACACGTGGTTAAATCTGAATATTTCATGCAAAATGGCCTTGAGTTAGCGTACCAGAAACCAAAAAATACACTTGTCTTGTGTGAAAACCCCTTTTACTTAAATATTTTCAAATTTTGTATAATGTGGATTGCAGTTGTCTCTTTTAATAAACCTGAAGGCGATTTGAATTATGCTTCATATATTAATGAAAAGAAAATTAATTTCGACTCAAAAAGTTCATCTTTAGTGTTCAAAACAAAGATTATTTCAATTTGGAACAACAACTATTGTAGAGGAGTTAGTTTTATGAAAATCAAGTCATAATTCACAAAGATGTTTGTTCAAACCAGTTATTTTTAATTCGTAATTTTACTTAGTAGTTTAAAAATATATTGTTATTTGAATACTTTGTTGAGTGAAATCAAGAGATTTTCTAATATCCATGCGTATTTTGCTTTTCTTCATACAAACGATATTAGTGGATTGCAATATTACTCTCGTGAGCACAATAAAGTGATGCGTTGCCTTATAATATGAAATCGAATACGCTTTTCAAATGCCTGTTATTTCATCTCCAAACGGGTAGTAAAGTAATCTGTTTTGAAAACCCATATGATTGTTGACATATTGAATATGCAGTTTGTTTCAATCTCTTAGATATAGATAAACGTCATGAATCCCTTTTCAAAATACTGTTCTTTTTCAAGCAGTTGGCTTATATTATCATTCAAAGCTAATTTTTAGTAACATAACTTTTGTCTGGAGAATTAATTTGACATTTTCAAATCAAATCAAATCAAATCGTTTATTGCGTTCCATAATGTACACATACAGGTGGTAAAATAGATTAAAATTGAAACAATTATGGACCCTGTCGGGCACAGCAAACTTTAAAATAATTAGGAGAGAGGAAGAGCGCTTTAAATTCTTTTCTAGTAAAATAAGTGTTGTTTTTATTTCCTGTCCAACTTTTTCTAATGTTTCTAATGTTTTTTACATATAATTATTACCTACCTACTTTTTTAGTTTTGTATCACGATAATGTTTATTATTACGATAGTATATTATTTAGTTATCGTTATTAATAGAATCCAATGTCATTTATTTATTATTATTGATGAAAAATATTATTTGCTCATTTATTTAAATGTTTTATTATTTGAATAGAATAGTATTTAGTTGTCATACTTAATTGAATGCAATGTCATTTATTTATTATTATTAATAGAATACAATGTCATTTATTTATAATTGTAAATTTAATAGTATGTCATTTACTGATGTAATTTATTAGTTGCTTTTATATTTAAATGTTTTACTAGAATATTATGGTATTTATTTATCATTATTAATAGAATACAATTGCCAATTGAATGGTATGTAATTTATTTATTATGGAAAAGAATGTCATTTATTTTTTATTATCAATGGAATAAAATATCATTTATTTATCATTATCAATAGAAAAGAATATAATTTGCTTATTATTATTAATATCATAGTAAATTATTATTATTGGAATATAATGTCATTTATTTATTATTATTAAGTGTATAAAAATATCTTGTTTTGATCAAAATTTATCCGTTAAGTATTCTTCCACTGTGTAATAGCTTTTTTTAATTAAAAATTGTTTTAACTTATTTAAAAATAAACCGGTCTTGTTTTCTTGCTTTATGTTTTCCGGTAATTTATTATATATTTTTATCGACATCGAATATGGACTAGAAGCATGCAACTTAAGGCGGGACGGAGGCAAATTTAGCCTATTTTTATGGCGCAGTGAATGGCTCGTTTGCATGTCTCCCCGTGTGTTATAAGATTCTGGAAATTTACGGACCAGTTTACACAACTCCAAGATATAAATACTGACCAATGTGAGAATTTTATATTTTTGAAAATAAGGCTTGCAACTATCCATCTGTTCTATGTTGGTAATAATTCGAATTAGCTTTTTTTGTAAGATAAATATGGAGGGAGCATCTGTGCTGTTTCCCCATAAGATGATTCCGTAGGTAAACCATGCGTGGGCATATGCGTAATATGCGACAAGCGCAGTTTGAAGGCTTGTGGTCTTTTTTATTTCGCAGAGGGCATATGAAAACTTAGAAATTTTAGATTTAATTTTCTGTATATGTGTTTTCCAGTTAATGTGCGTGTCTATTGTCAAACCCAGAAGAGTAAAATTATTGACTGATTCTAATTTATGTTGATTAAAAGTAAAATCTATATTTATTTGGTTTTTCTGTCGGGGATGGAAAGGTATAATTTTGGTTTTGGTAAAATTAATTTCGAGATTGTGTTCATTCATCCAGTTTACTACTTTATTTAGAATGGTTGTAAGTTCTTGATTTAAGCTTGAGTTTGTTTGGCATGAGGTGAGAACAGAGATATCATCCGCAAAAAGTACACATGGCCCGTCTATGATTTTGGGAAGATCGTTTATATAAATGAGGAATAGGAGGCAGCCAACAACACTTCCCTGGGGAATTGACGCATATATTGGCCTTACATCAGATCTTATGAGCTGTGCTTCTTTTGTTTTCTCATTGTAGTATTCGATCTCAACTAATTGCTCTCTATCTTTTAAATAAGATGTGAACCAGTTATGAGCTTTGCCGCGTATTCCTATTTGGTATAGCTTATTTAAGAGTATCTTAAATTGCACTTTGTCGTATTTTGACACATGAACAATGTAAAAACTGTGCAACCGAAGCTGAGATTTTCCCTTATTTAGTTATTTGAGGAGGGTTTGAAATTTCTTTCTTGAAAAATAAATTTTCACTAACACGGTTCCGAGAGATTTCAAAAAGCAAAATTTTTTTTTCATTTCTTTATTTATTTCTTATACACATTTTTAAGCTCACTTACCACCATGCCATGCGGGATTCGAACCCGCAACACGCTTCACAGCGGCCAATCGCTTTGCCACTGCGCCACCCGTGTCGGCGAAAGTATCATTGAAATTACAGTTTCCGAACATAAAATTCGCTTGCAGCCAGAGTAAGATCAATTAACACGTGGTTAAATCTGAATATTTCATGCAAAATGGCCTTGAGTTAGCGTACCAGAAACCAAAAAATACACTTGTCTTGTGTGAAAACCCCTTTTACTTAAATATTTTCAAATTTTGTATAATGTGGATTGCAGTTGTCTCTTTTAATAAACCTGAAGGCGATTTGAATTATGCTTCATATATTAATGAAAAGAAAATTAAATTTCGACTCAAAAAGTTCATCTTTAGTGTTCACAACAAAGATCATTTCAATTTGGAACAACAACTATTGTAGAGGAGTTAGTTTTAAGAAAATCAAGTCATAATTCACAAAGATGTTTTTTCAAACCAGTTATTTTTAATTCGTCATTTTACTTAGTAGTTTAATTAAAAATATCTTGTTATTTGAATACTTTGTTGAGTGAAATCAAGAGATTTTCTAATATCCATGCGTATTTAGCTTTTCTTCATAAAAACGATATTAGTGGATTGCAATATTACTCTCGTGAGCACAATAAAGTGATGCGTTGCCTTATAATATGAAATCGAATACGCTTTTCAAATGCCTGTTATTTCATCTCCAAACGGGTAGTAAAGTAATCTGTTTTGAAAACCCATATGATTGTTGACATATTGAATATGCAGTTTGTTTCAATCTCTTAGATATAGATAAGCGTCATGAATCCCTTTTCAAAATACTGTTCTTTTTCAAGCAGTTGGCTTATATTATCATTCAAAGCAAATTTTTAGTAACATAACTTTTGTCTGGAGAATTAATTTGACATTTTGACACATGAACAATGTAAAAACTGTGCAACCGAAGCTGAGATTTTCCCTTATTTAGTTATTTGAGGAGGGTTTGAAATTTCTTTCTTGAAAAATAAATTTTCACTAACACGGTTCCGAGAGATTTCAAAAAGCAAAATTTTTTTTAGTTTTTTTTTTTTCTTTTCTTTATTTATTTCTTATATACATTTTTAAGCTCACTTACCACCATGCCATGCGGGATTCGAACCCGCAACACGCTTCACAGCGGCCAATCGCTTTGCCACTGCGCCACCCGTGTCGGCGATAGTATCATTGAAATTACAGTTTCCGAACATAAAATTCGCTTGCAGCCAGAGTAAGATCAATTAACACGTGGTTAAATCTGAATATTTCATGCAAAATGGCCTTGAGTTAGCGTACCAGAAACCAAAAAATACACTTGTCTTGTGTGAAAACCCCTTTTACTTAAATATTTTCAAATTTTGTATAATGTGGATTGCAGTTGTCTCTTTTAATAAACCTGAAGGCGATTTGAATTATGCTTCATATATTAATGAAAAGAAAATTAAATTTCGACTCAAAAAGTTCATCTTTAGTGTTCAAAACAAAGATCATTTCAATTTGGAACAACAACTATTGTAGAGGAGTTAGTTTTATGAAAATCAAGTCATAATTCACAAAGATGTTTTTTCAAACCAGTTATTTTTAATTCGTCATTTTACTTAGTAGTTTAAAAATATATTGTTATTTGAATACTTTGTTGAGTGAAATCAAGAGATTTTCTAATATCCATGCGTATTTAGCTTTTCTTCATACAAACGATATTAGTGGATTGCAATATTACTCTCGTGAGCACAATAAAGTGATGCGTTGCCTTATAATATGAAATCGAATACGCTTTTCAAATGCCTGTTATTTCATCTCCAAACGGGTAGTAAAGTAATCTGTTTTGAAAACCCATATGATTGTTGACATATTGAATATGCAGTTTGTTTCAATCTCTTAGATATAGATAAGCGTCATGAATCCCTTTTCAAAATACTGTTCTTTTTCAAGCAGTTGGCTTATATTATCATTCAAAGCTAATTTTTAGTAACATAACTTTTGTCTGGAGAATTAATTTGACATTTTGACACATGAACAATGTAAAAACTGTGTAACCGAAGCTGAGATTTTCCCTTATTTAGTTATTTGAGGAGGGTTTGAAATTTCTTTCTTGAAAAATAATTTTTCACTAACACGGTTCCGAGAGATTTCAAAAAGCAAAATTTTTTTTTTTTCATTTCTTTATTTATTTCTTATACACATTTTTAAGCTCACTTACCACCATGCCATGCGGGATTCGAACCCGCAACACGCTTCACAGCGGCCAATCGCTTTGCCACTGCGCCACCCGTGTCGGCGAAAGTATCATTGAAATTACAGTTTCCGAACATAAAATTCGCTTGCAGCCAGAGTAAGATCAATTAACACGTGGTTAAATCTGAATATTTCATGCAAAATGGCCTTGAGTTAGCGTACCAGAAACCAAAAAATACACTTGTCTTGTGTGAAAACCCCTTTTACTTAAATATTTTCAAATTTTGTATAATGTGGATTGCAGTTGTCTCTTTTAATAAACCTGAAGGCGATTTGAATTATGCTTCATATATTAATGAAAAGAAAATTAAATTTCGACTCAAAAAGTTCATCTTTAGTGTTCAAAACAAAGATCATTTCAATTTGGAACAACAACTATTGTAGAGGAGTTAGTTTTAAGAAAATCAAGTCATAATTCACAAAGATGTTTTTTCAAACCAGTTATTTTTAATTCGTCATTTTACTTAGTAGTTTAATTAAAAATATCTTGTTATTTGAATACTTTGTTGAGTGAAATCAAGAGATTTTCTAATATCCATGCGTATTTAGCTTTTCTTCATAAAAACGATATTAGTGGATTGCAATATTACTCTCGTGAGCACAATAAAGTGATGCGTTGCCTTATAATATGAAATCGAATACGCTTTTCAAATGCCTGTTATTTCATCTCCAAACGGGTAGTAAAGTAATCTGTTTTGAAAACCCATATGATTGTTGACATATTGAATATGCAGTTTGTTTCAATCTCTTAGATATAGATAAGCGTCATGAATCCCTTTTCAAAATACTGTTCTTTTTCAAGCAGTTGGCTTATATTATCATTCAAAGCTAATTTTTAGTAACATAACTTTTGTCTGGAGAATTAATTTGACATTTTGACACATGAACAATGTAAAAACTGTGCAACCGAAGCTGAGATTTTCCCTTATTTAGTTATTTGAGGAGGGTTTGAAATTTCTTTCTTGAAAAATAAATTTTCACTAACACGGTTCCGAGAGATTTCAAAAAGCAAAATTTTTTTTTGTTTTTTTTTTTCATTTCTTTATTTATTTCTTATACACATTTTTAAGCTCACTTACCACCATGCCATGCGGGATTCGAACCCGCAACACGCTTCACAGCGGCCAATCGCTTTGCCACTGCGCCACCCGTGTCGGCGAAAGTATCATTGAAATTACAGTTTCCGAACATAAAATTCGCTTGCAGCCAGAGTAAGATCAATTAACACGTGGTTAAATCTGAATATTTCATGCAAAATGGCCTTGAGTTAGCGTACCAGAAACCAAAAAATACACTTGTCTTGTGTGAAAACCCCTTTTACTTAAATATTTTCAAATTTTGTATAATGTGGATTGCAGTTGTCTCTTTTAATAAACCTGAAGGCGATTTGAATTATGCTTCATATATTAATGAAAAGAAAATTAAATTTCGACTCAAAAAGTTCATCTTTAGTGTTCAAAACAAAGATCATTTCAATTTGGAACAACAACTATTGTAGAGGAGTTAGTTTTAAGAAAATCAAGTCATAATTCACAAAGATGTTTTTTCAAACCAGTTATTTTTAATTCGTCATTTTACTTAGTAGTTTAATTAAAAATATCTTGTTATTTGAATACTTTGTTGAGTGAAATCAAGAGATTTTCTAATATCCATGCGTATTTAGCTTTTCTTCATAAAAACGATATTAGTGGATTGCAATATTACTCTCGTGAGCACAATAAAGTGATGCGTTGCCTTATAATATGAAATCGAATACGCTTTTCAAATGCCTGTTATTTCATCTCCAAACGGGTAGTAAAGTAATCTGTTTTGAAAACCCATATGATTGTTGACATATTGAATATGCAGTTTGTTTCAATCTCTTAGATATAGATAAGCGTCATGAATCCCTTTTCAAAATACTGTTCTTTTTCAAGCAGTTGGCTTATATTATCATTCAAAGCTAATTTTTAGTAACATAACTTTTGTCTGGAGAATTAATTTGACATTTTGACACATGAACAATGTAAAAACTGTGCAACCGAAGCTGAGATTTTCCCTTATTTAGTTATTTGAGGAGGGTTTGAAATTTCTTTCTTGAAAAATAAATTTTCACTAACACGGTTCCGAGAGATTTCAAAAAGCAAAATTTTTTTTTAGTTTTTTTTTTTCTTTTCTTTATTTATTTCTTATACACATTTTTAAGCTCACTTACCACCATGCCATGCGGGATTCGAACCCGCAACACGCTTCACAGCGGCCAATCGCTTTGCCACTGCGCCACCCGTGTCGGCGAAAGTATCATTGAAATTACAGTTTCCGAACATAAAATTCGCTTGCAGCCAGAGTAAGATCAATTAACACGTGGTTAAATCTGAATATTTCATGCAAAATGGCCTTGAGTTAGCGTACCAGAAACCAAAAAATACACTTGTCTTGTGTGAAAACCCCTTTTACTTAAATATTTTCAAATTTTGTATAATGTGGATTGCAGTTGTCTCTTTTAATAAACCTGAAGGCGATTTGAATTATGCTTCATATATTAATGAAAAGAAAATTAAATTTCGACTCAAAAAGTTCATCTTTAGTGTTCAAAACAAAGATTATTTCAATTTGGAACAACAACTATTGTAGAGGAGTTAGTTTTAAGAAAATCAAGTCATAATTCACAAAGATGTTTGTTCAAACCAGTTATTTTTAATTCGTAATTTTACTTAGTAGTTTAAAAATATATTGTTATTTGAATACTTTGTTGAGTGAAATCAAGAGATTTTCTAATATCCATGCGTATTTAGCTTTTCTTCATACAAACGATATTAGTGGATTGCAATATTACTCTCGTGAGCACAATAAAGTGATGCGTTGCCTTATAATATGAAATCGAATACGCTTTTCAAATGCCTGTTATTTCATCTCCAAACGGGTAGTAAAGTAATCTGTTTTGAAAACCCATATGATTGTTGAGATATTGAATATGCAGTTTGTTTCAATCTCTTAGATATAGATAAACGTCATGAATCCCTTTTCAAAATACTGTTCTTTTTCAAGCAGTTGGCTTATATTATCATTCAAAGCTAATTTTTAGTAACATAACTTTTGTCTGGAGAATTAATTTGACATTTTGACACATGAACAATGTAAAAACTGTGCAACCGAAGCTGAGATTTTCCCTTATTTAGTTATTTGAGGAGGGTTTGAAATTTCTTTCTTGAAAAATAAATTTTCACTAACACGGTTCCGAGAGATTTCAAAAAGCAAAATTTTTTTTTAGTTTTTTTTTTTTCTTTTCTTTATTTATTTCTTATACACATTTTTAAGCTCACTTACCACCATGCCATGCGGGATTCGAACCCGCAACACGCTTCACAGCGGCCAATCGCTTTGCCACTGCGCCACCCGTGTCGGCGAAAGTATCATTGAAATTACAGTTTCCGAACATAAAATTCGCTTGCAGCCAGAGTAAGATCAATTAACACGTGGTTAAATCTGAATATTTCATGCAAAATGGCCTTGAGTTAGCGTACCAGAAACCAAAAAATACACTTGTCTTGTGTGAAAACCCCTTTTACTTAAATATTTTCAAATTTTGTATAATGTGGATTGCAGTTGTCTCTTTTAATAAACCTGAAGGCGATTTGAATTATGCTTCATATATTAATGAAAAGAAAATTAAATTTCGACTCAAAAAGTTCATCTTTAGTGTTCAAAACAAAGATCATTTCAATTTGGAACAACAACTATTGTAGAGGAGTTAGTTTTAAGAAAATCAAGTCATAATTCACAAAGATGTTTTTTCAAACCAGTTATTTTTAATTCGTCATTTTACTTAGTAGTTTAATTAAAAATATCTTGTTATTTGAATACTTTGTTGAGTGAAATCAAGAGATTTTCTAATATCCATGCGTATTTAGCTTTTCTTCATAAAAACGATATTAGTGGATTGCAATATTACTCTCGTGAGCACAATAAAGTGATGCGTTGCCTTATAATATGAAATCGAATACGCTTTTCAAATGCCTGTTATTTCATCTCCAAACGGGTAGTAAAGTAATCTGTTTTGAAAACCCATATGATTGTTTACATATTGAATATGCAGTTTGTTTCAATCTCTTAGATATAGATAAGCGTCATGAATCCCTTTTCAAAATACTGTTCTTTTTCAAGCAGTTGGCTTATATTATCATTCAAAGCTAATTTTTAGTAACATAACTTTTGTCTGGAGAATTAATTTGACATTTTGACACATGAACAATGTAAAAACTGTGCAACCGAAGCTGAGATTTTCCCTTATTTAGTTATTTGAGGAGGGTTTGAAATTTCTTTCTTGAATAATAAATTTTCACTAACACGGTTCCGAGAGATTTCAAAAAGCAAAATTTTTTTTTAGTTTTTTTTTTTTCTTTTCTTTATTTATTTCTTATACACATTTTTAAGCTCACTTACCACCATGCCATGCGAGATTCGAAACCGCAACACGCTTCACAGCGGCCAATCGCTTTGCCACTGCGCCACCCGTGTCGGCGAAAGTATCATTGAAATTACAGTTTCCGAACATAAAATTCGCTTGCAGCCAGAGTAAGATCAATTAACACGTGGTTAAATCTGAATATTTCATGCAAAATGGCCTTGAGTTAGCGTACCAGAAACCAAAAAATACACTTGTCTTGTGTGAAAACCCCTTTTACTTAAATATTTTCAAATTTTGTATAATGTGGATTGCAGTTGTCTCTTTTAATAAACCTGAAGGCGATTTGAATTATGCTTCATATATTAATGAAAAGAAAATTAAATTTCGACTCAAAAAGTTCATCTTTAGTGTTCAAAACAAAGATTATTTCAATTTGGAACAACAACTATTGTAGAGGAGTTAGTTTTAAGAAAATCAAGTCATAATTCACAAAGATGTTTGTTCAAACCAGTTATTTTTAATTCGTAATTTTACTTAGTAGTTTAAAAATATATTGTTATTTGAATACTTTGTTGAGTGAAATCAAGAGATTTTCTAATATCCATGCGTATTTAGCTTTTCTTCATACAAACGATATTAGTGGATTGCAATATTACTCTCGTGAGCACAATAAAGTGATGCGTTGCCTTATAATATGAAATCGAATACGCTTTTCAAATGCCTGTTATTTCATCTCCAAACGGGTAGTAAAGTAATCTGTTTTGAAAACCCATATGATTGTTGAGATATTGAATATGCAGTTTGTTTCAATCTCTTAGATATAGATAAACGTCATGAATCCCTTTTCAAAATACTGTTCTTTTTCAAGCAGTTGGCTTATATTATCATTCAAAGCTAATTTTTAGTAACATAACTTTTGTCTGGAGAATTAATTTGACATTTTGACACATGAACAATGTAAAAACTGTGCAACCGAAGCTGAGATTTTCCCTTATTTAGTTATTTGAGGAGGGTTTGAAATTTCTTTCTTGAAAAATAAATTTTCACTAACACGGTTCCGAGAGATTTCAAAAAGCAAAATTTTTTTTTGTTTTTTTTTTTCATTTCTTTATTTATTTCTTATACACATTTTTAAGCTCACTTACCACCATGCCATGCGGGATTCGAACCCGCAACACGCTTCACAGCGGCCAATCGCTTTGCCACTGCGCCACCCGTGTCGGCGAAAGTATCATTGAAATTACAGTTTCCGAACATAAAATTCGCTTGCAGCCAGAGTAAGATCAATTAACACGTGGTTAAATCTGAATATTTCATGCAAAATGGCCTTGAGTTAGCGTACCAGAAACCAAAAAATACACTTGTCTTGTGTGAAAACCCCTTTTACTTAAATATTTTCAAATTTTGTATAATGTGGATTGCAGTTGTCTTTTTTAATAAACCTGAAGGCGATTTGAATTATGCTTCATATATTAATGAAAAGAAAATTAAATTTCGACTCAAAAAGTTCATCTTTAGTGTTCAAAACAAAGATCATTTCAATTTGGAACAACAACTATTGTAGAGGAGTTAGTTTTAAGAAAATCAAGTCATAATTCACAAAGATGTTTTTTCAAACCAGTTATTTTTAATTCGTCATTTTACTTAGTAGTTTAATTAAAAATATCTTGTTATTTGAATACTTTGTTGAGTGAAATCAAGAGATTTTCTAATATCCATGCGTATTTAGCTTTTCTTCATAAAAACGATATTCGTGGATTGCAATATTACTCTCGTGAGCACAATAAAGTGATGCGTTGCCTTATAATATGAAATCGAATACGCTTTTCAAATGCCTGTTATTTCATCTCCAAACGGGTAGTAAAGTAATCTGTTTTGAAAACCCATATGATTGTTGACATATTGAATATGCAGTTTGTTTCAATCTCTTAGATATAGATAAGCGTCATGAATCCCTTTTCAAAATACTGTTCTTTTTCAAGCAGTTGGCTTATATTATCATTCAAAGCTAATTTTTAGTAACATAACTTTTGTCTGGAGAATTAATTTGACATTTTGACACATGAACAATGTAAAAACTGTGCAACCGAAGCTGAGATTTTCCCTTATTTAGTTATTTGAGGAGGGTTTGAAATTTCTTTCTTGAAAAATAAATTTTCACTAACACGGTTCCGAGAGATTTCAAAAAGCAAAATTTTTTTTTAGTTTTTTTTTTTTCTTTTCTTTATTTATTTCTTATATACATTTTTAAGCTCACTTACCACCATGCCATGCGGGATTCGAACCCGCAACACGCTTCACAGCGGCCAATCGCTTTGCCACTGCGCCACCCGTGTCGGCGATAGTATCATTGAAATTACAGTTTCCGAACATAAAATTCGCTTGCAGCCAGAGTAAGATCAATTAACACGTGGTTAAATCTGAATATTTCATGCAAAATGGCCTTGAGTTAGCGTACCAGAAACCAAAAAATACACTTGTCTTGTGTGAAAACCCCTTTTACTTAAATATTTTCAAATTTTGTATAATGTGGATTGCAGTTGTCTCTTTTAATAAACCTGAAGGCGATTTGAATTATGCTTCATATATTAATGAAAAGAAAATTAAATTTCGACTCAAAAAGTTCATCTTTAGTGTTCAAAACAAAGATCATTTCAATTTGGAACAACAACTATTGTAGAGGAGTTAGTTTTAAGAAAATCAAGTCATAATTCACAAAGATGTTTTTTCAAACCAGTTATTTTTAATTCGTCATTTTACTTAGTAGTTTAAAAATATCTTGTTATTTGAATACTTTGTTGAGTGAAATCAAGAGATTTTCTAATATCCATGCGTATTTAGCTTTTCTTCATAAAAACGATATTAGTGGATTGCAATATTACTCTCGTGAGCACAATAAAGTGATGCGTTGCCTTATAATATGAAATCGAATACGCTTTTCAAATGCCTGTTATTTCATCTCCAAACGGGTAGTAAAGTAATCTGTTTTGAAAACCCATATGATTGTTGACATATTGAATATGCAGTTTGTTTCAATCTCTTAGATATAGATAAGCGTCATGAATCCCTTTTCAAAATACTGTTCTTTTTCAAGCAGTTGGCTTATATTATCATTCAAAGCTAATTTTTAGTAACATAACTTTTGTCTGGAGAATTAATTTGACATTTTGACACATGAACAATGTAAAAACTGTGCAACCGAAGCTGAGATTTTCCCTTATTTAGTTATTTGAGGAGGGTTTGAAATTTCTTTCTTGAAAAATAAATTTTCACTAACACGGTTCCGAGAGATTTCAAAAAGCAAAATTTTTTTTTGTTTTTTTTTTTTCATTTCTTTATTTATTTCTTATACACATTTTTAAGCTCACTTACCACTATGCCATGCGGGATTCGAACCCGCAACACGCTTCACAGCGGCCAATCGCTTTGCCACTGCGCCACCCGTGTCGGCGAAAGTATCATTGAAATTACAGTTTCCGAACATAAAATTCGCTTGCAGCCAGAGTAAGATCAATTAACACGTGGTTAAATCTAAATATTTCATGCAACATGGCCTTGAGTTAGAGTACCAGAAACCAAAAAATACACTTGTCTTGTGTGAAAACCCCTTTTACTTAAATATTTTCAAATTTTGTATAATGTGGATTGCAGTTGTCTCTTTTAATAAACCTGAAGGCGATTTGAATTATGCTTCATATATTAATGAAAAGAAAATTAAATTTCGACTCAAAAAGTTCATCTTTAGTGTTCAAAACAAAGATCATTTCAATTTGGAACAACAACTATTGTAGAGGAGTTAGTTTTAAGAAAATCAAGTCATAATTCACAAAGATGTTTTTTCAAACCAGTTATTTTTAATTCGTCATTTTACTTAGTAGTTTAAAAATATCTTGTTATTTGAATACTTTGTTGAGTGAAATCAAGAGATTTTCTAATATCCATGCGTATTTAGCTTTTCTTCATAAAAACGATATTAGTGGATTGCAATATTACTCTCGTGAGCACAATAAAGTGATGCGTTGCCTTATAATATGAAATCGAATACGCTTTTCAAATGCCTGTTATTTCATCTCCAAACGGGTAGTAAAGTAATCTGTTTTGAAAACCCATATGATTGTTGAGATATTGAATATGCAGTTTGTTTCAATCTCTTAGATATAGATAAGCGTCATGAATCCCTTTTCAAAATACTGTTCTTTTTCAAGCAGTTGGCTTATATTATCATTCAAAGCTAATTTTTAGTAACATAACTTTTGTCTGGAGAATTAATTTGACATTTTGACACATGAACAATGTAAAAACTGTGCAACCGAAGCTGAGATTTTCCCTTATTTAGTTATTTGAGGAGGGTTTGAAATTTCTTTCTTGAAAAATAAATTTTCACTAACACGGTTCCGAGAGATTTCAAAAAGCAAAATTTTTTTTTGTTTTTTTTTTTTCATTTCTTTATTTATTTCTTATACACATTTTTAAGCTCACTTACCACCATGCCATGCGGGATTCGAACCCGCAACACGCTTCACAGCGGCCAATCGCTTTGCCACTGCGCCACCCGTGTCGGCGAAAGTATCATTGAAATTACAGTTTCCGAACATAAAATTCGCTTGCAGCCAGAGTAAGATCAATTAACACGTGGTTAAATCTAAATATTTCATGCAACATGGCCTTGAGTTAGAGTACCAGAAACCAAAAAATACACTTGTCTTGTGTGAAAACCCCTTTTACTTAAATATTTTCAAATTTTGTATAATGTGGATTGCAGTTGTCTCTTTTAATAAACCTGAAGGCGATTTGAATTATGCTTCATATATTAATGAAAAGAAAATTAAATTTCGACTCAAAAAGTTCATCTTTAGTGTTCAAAACAAAGATCATTTCAATTTGGAACAACAACTATTGTAGAGGAGTTAGTTTTAAGAAAATCAAGTCATAATTCACAAAGATGTTTTTTCAAACCAGTTATTTTTAATTCGTCATTTTACTTAGTAGTTTAAAAATATCTTGTTATTTGAATACTTTGTTGAGTGAAATCAAGAGATTTTCTAATATCCATGCGTATTTAGCTTTTCTTCATAAAAACGATATTAGTGGATTGCAATATTACTCTCGTGAGCACAATAAAGTGATGCGTTGCCTTATAATATGAAATCGAATACGCTTTTCAAATGCCTGTTATTTCATCTCCAAACGGGTAGTAAAGTAATCTGTTTTGAAAACCCATATGATTGTTGACATATTGAATATGCAGTTTGTTTCAATCTCTTAGATATAGATAAGCGTCATGAATCCCTTTTCCAAATACTGTTCTTTTTCAAGCAGTTGGCTTATATTATCATTCAAAGCTAATTTTTAGTAACATAACTTTTGTCTGGAGAATTAATTTGACATTTTGACACATGAACAATGTAAAAACTGTGCAACCGAAGCTGAGATTTTCCCTTATTTAGTTATTTGAGGAGGGTTTGAAATTTCTTTCTTGAAAAATAAATTTTCACTAACACGGTTCCGAGAGATTTCAAAAAGCAAAATTTTTTTTTGTTTTTTTTTTTTTCATTTCTTTATTTATTTCTTATACACATTTTTAAGCTCACTTACCACCATGCCATGCGGGATTCGAACCCGCAACACGCTTCACAGCGGCCAATCGCTTTGCCACTGCGCCACCCGTGTCGGCGAAAGTATCATTGAAATTACAGTTTCCGAACATAAAATTCGCTTGCAGCCAGAGTAAGATCAATTAACACGTGGTTAAATCTAAATATTTCATGCAACATGGCCTTGAGTTAGAGTACCAGAAACCAAAAAATACACTTGTCTTGTGTGAAAACCCCTTTTACTTAAATATTTTCAAATTTTGTATAATGTGGATTGCAGTTGTCTCTTTTAATAAACCTGAAGGCGATTTGAATTATGCTTCATATATTAATGAAAAGAAAATTAAATTTCGACTCAAAAAGTTCATCTTTAGTGTTCAAAACAAAGATCATTTCAATTTGGAACAACAACTATTGTAGAGGAGTTAGTTTTAAGAAAATCAAGTCATAATTCACAAAGATGTTTTTTCAAACCAGTTATTTTTAATTCGTCATTTTACTTAGTAGTTTAAAAATATCTTGTTATTTGAATACTTTGTTGAGTGAAATCAAGAGATTTTCTAATATCCATGCGTATTTAGCTTTTCTTCATAAAAACGATATTAGTGGATTGCAATATTACTCTCGTGAGCACAATAAAGTGATGCGTTGCCTTATAATATGAAATCGAATACGCTTTTCAAATGCCTGTTATTTCATCTCCAAACGGGTAGTAAAGTAATCTGTTTTGAAAACCCATATGATTGTTGACATATTGAATATGCAGTTTGTTTCAATCTCTTAGATATAGATAAGCGTCATGAATCCCTTTTCAAAATACTGTTCTTTTTCAAGCAGTTGGCTTATATTATCATTCAAAGCTAATTTTTAGTAACATAACTTTTGTCTGGAGAATTAATTTGACATTTTGACACATGAACAATGTAAAAACTGTGCAACCGAAGCTGAGATTTTCCCTTATTTAGTTATTTGAGGAGGGTTTGAAATTTCTTTCTTGAAAAATAAATTTTCACTAACACGGTTCCGAGAGATTTCAAAAAGCAAAATTTTTTTTTGTTTTTTTTTTTTCATTTCTTTATTTATTTCTTATACACATTTTTAAGCTCACTTACCACTATGCCATGCGGGATTCGAACCCGCAACACGCTTCACAGCGGCCAATCGCTTTGCCACTGCGCCACCCGTGTCGGCGAAAGTATCATTGAAATTACAGTTTCCGAACATAAAATTCGCTTGCAGCCAGAGTAAGATCAATTAACACGTGGTTAAATCTAAATATTTCATGCAACATGGCCTTGAGTTAGAGTACCAGAAACCAAAAAATACACTTGTCTTGTGTGAAAACCCCTTTTACTTAAATATTTTCAAATTTTGTATAATGTGGATTGCAGTTGTCTCTTTTAATAAACCTGAAGGCGATTTGAATTATGCTTCATATATTAATGAAAAGAAAATTAAATTTCGACTCAAAAAGTTCATCTTTAGTGTTCAAAACAAAGATCATTTCAATTTGGAACAACAACTATTGTAGAGGAGTTAGTTTTAAGAAAATCAAGTCATAATTCACAAAGATGTTTTTTCAAACCAGTTATTTTTAATTCGTCATTTTACTTAGTAGTTTAAAAATATCTTGTTATTTGAATACTTTGTTGAGTGAAATCAAGAGATTTTCTAATATCCATGCGTATTTAGCTTTTCTTCATAAAAACGATATTAGTGGATTGCAATATTACTCTCGTGAGCACAATAAAGTGATGCGTTGCCTTATAATATGAAATCGAATACGCTTTTCAAATGCCTGTTATTTCATCTCCAAACGGGTAGTAAAGTAATCTGTTTTGAAAACCCATATGATTGTTGACAGATTGAATATGCAGTTTGTTTCAATCTCTTAGATATAGATAAGCGTCATGAATCCCTTTTCAAAATACTGTTCTTTTTCAAGCAGTTGGCTTATATTATCATTCAAAGCTAATTTTTAGTAACATAACTTTTGTCTGGAGAATTAATTTGACATTTTGACACATGAACAATGTAAAAACTGTGCAACCGAAGCTGAGATTTTCCCTTATTTAGTTATTTGAGGAGGGTTTGAAATTTCTCTCTTGAAAAATAAATTTTCACTAACACGGTTCCGAGAGATTTCAAAAAGCAAAATTTTTTTTTGTTTTTTTTTTTTTCATTTCTTTATTTATTTCTTATACACATTTTTAAGCTCACTTACCACCATGCCATGCGGGGTTCGAACCCGCAACACGTTTCACAGCGGCCAATCGCTTTGCCACTGCGCCACCCGTGTCGGCGATAGTATCATTGAAATTACAGTTTCCGAACATAAAATTCGCTTGCAGCCAGAGTAAGATCAATTAACACGTGGTTAAATCTGAATATTTCATGCAAAATGGCCTTGAGTTAGCGTACCAGAAACCAAAAAATACACTTGTCTTGTGTGAAAACCCCTTTTACTTAAATATTTTCAAATTTTGTATAATGTGGATTGCAGTTGTCTCTTTTAATAAACCTGAAGGCGATTTGAATTATGCTTCATATATTAATGAAAAGAAAATTAAATTTCGACTCAAAAAGTTCATCTTTGGTGTTCAAAACAAAGATCATTTCAATTTGGAACAACAACTATTGTAGAGGAGTTAGTTTTAAGAAAATCAAGTCATAATTCACAAAGATGTTTTTTCAAACCAGTTATTTTTAATTCGTCATTTTACTTAGTAGTTTAATTAAAAATATCTTGTTATTTGAATACTTTGTTGAGTGAAATCAAGAGATTTTCTAATATCCATGCGTATTTAGCTTTTCTTCATAAAAACGATATTAGTGGATTGCAATATTACTCTCGTGAGCACAATAAAGTGATGCGTTGCCTTATAATATGAAATCGAATACGCTTTTCAAATGCCTGTTATTTCATCTCCAAACGGGTAGTAAAGTAATCTGTTTTGAAAACCCATATGATTGTTGACATATTGAATATGCAGTTTGTTTCAATCTCTTAGATATAGATAAGCGTCATGAATCCCTTTTCAAAATACTGTTCTTTTTCAAGCAGTTGGCTTATATTATCATTCAAAGCTAATTTTTAGTAACATAACTTTTGTCTGGAGAATTAATTTGACATTTTGACACATGAACAATGTAAAAACTGTGCAACCGAAGCTGAGATTTTCCCTTATTTAGTTATTTGAGGAGGGTTTGAAATTTCTTTCTTGAAAAATAAATTTTCACTAACACGGTTCCGAGAGATTTCAAAAAGCAAAATTTTTTTTTGTTTTTTTTTTTTCATTTCTTTATTTATTTCTTATACACATTTTTAAGCTCACTTACCACCATGCCATGCGGGATTCGAACCCGCAACACGCTTCACAGCGGCCAATCGCTTTGCCACTGCGCCACCCGTGTCGGCGAAAGTATCATTGAAATTACAGTTTCCGAACATAAAATTCGCTTGCAGCCAGAGTAAGATCAATTAACACGTGGTTAAATCTAAATATTTCATGCAACATGGCCTTGAGTTAGAGTACCAGAAACCAAAAAATACACTTGTCTTGTGTGAAAACCCCTTTTACTTAAATATTTTCAAATTTTGTATAATGTGGATTGCAGTTGTCTCTTTTAATAAACCTGAAGGCGATTTGAATTATGCTTCATATATTAATGAAAAGAAAATTAAATTTCGACTCAAAAAGTTCATCTTTAGTGTTCAAAACAAAGATCATTTCAATTTGGAACAACAACTATTGTAGAGGAGTTAGTTTTAAGAAAATCAAGTCATAATTCACAAAGATGTTTTTTCAAACCAGTTATTTTTAATTCGTCATTTTACTTAGTAGTTTAAAAATATCTTGTTATTTGAATACTTTGTTGAGTGAAATCAAGAGATTTTCTAATATCCATGCGTATTTAGCTTTTCTTCATAAAAACGATATTAGTGGATTGCAATATTACTCTCGTGAGCACAATAAAGTGATGCGTTGCCTTATAATATGAAATCGAATACGCTTTTCAAATGCCTGTTATTTCATCTCCAAACGGGTAGTAAAGTAATCTGTTTTGAAAACCCATATGATTGTTGACATATTGAATATGCAGTTTGTTTCAATCTCTTAGATATAGATAAGCGTCATGAATCCCTTTTCAAAATACTGTTCTTTTTCAAGCAGTTGGCTTATATTATCATTCAAAGCTAATTTTTAGTAACATAACTTTTGTCTGGAGAATTAATTTGACATTTTGACACATGAACAATGTAAAAACTGTGCAACCGAAGCTGAGATTTTCCCTTATTTAGTTATTTGAGGAGGGTTTGAAATTTCTTTCTTGAAAAATAAATTTTCACTAACACGGTTCCGAGAGATTTCAAAAAGCAAAATTTTTTTTTGTTTTTTTTTTTCATTTCTTTATTTATTTCTTATACACATTTTTAAGCTCACTTACCACCATGCCATGCGGGATTCGAACCCGCAACACGCTTCACAGCGGCCAATCGCTTTGCCACTGCGCCACCCGTGTCGGCGAAAGTATCATTGAAATTACAGTTTCCGAACATAAAATTCGCTTGCAGCCAGAGTAAGATCAATTAACACGTGGTTAAATCTGAATATTTCATGCAACATGGCCTTGAGTTAGAGTACCAGAAACCAAAAAATACACTTGTCTTGTGTGAAAACCCCTTTTACTTAAATATTTTCAAATTTTGTATAATGTGGATTGCAGTTGTCTCTTTTAATAAACCTGAAGGCGATTTGAATTATGCTTCATATATTAATGAAAAGAAAATTAAATTTCGACTCAAAAAGTTCATCTTTAGTGTTCAAAACAAAGATCATTTCAATTTGGAACAACAACTATTGTAGAGAGTTAGTTTTAAGAAAATCAAGTCATAATTCACAAAGATGTTTTTTCAAACCAGTTATTTTTAATTCGTCATTTTACTTAGTAGTTTAATTAAAAATATCTTGTTATTTGAATACTTTGTTGAGTGAAATCAAGAGATTTTCTAATATCCATGCGTATTTAGCTTTTCTTCATAAAAACGATATTAGTGGATTGCAATATTACTCTCGTGAGCACAATAAAGTGATGCGTTGCCTTATAATATGAAATCGAATACGCTTTTCAAATGCCTGTTATTTCATCTCCAAACGGGTAGTAAAGTAATCTGTTTTGAAAACCCATATGATTGTTGACATATTGAATATGCAGTTTGTTTCAATCTCTTAGATATAGATAAGCGTCATGAATCCCTTTTCAAAATACTGTTCTTTTTCAAGCAGTTGGCTTATATTATCATTCAAAGCTAATTTTTAGTAACATAACTTTTGTCTGGAGAATTAATTTGACATTTTGACACATGAACAATGTAAAAACTGTGCAACCGAAGCTGAGATTTTCCCTTATTTAGTTATTTGAGGAGGGTTTGAAATTTCTTTCTTGAAAAATAAATTTTCACTAACACGGTTCCGAGAGATTTCAAAAAGCAAAATTTTTTTTTGTTTTTTTTTTTTCATTTCTTTATTTATTTCTTATACACATTTTTAAGCTCACTTACCACCATGCCATGCGGGATTCGAACCCGCAACACGCTTCACAGCGGCCAATCGCTTTGCCACTGCGCCACCCGTGTCGGCGAAAGTATCATTGAAATTACAGTTTCCGAACATAAAATTCGCTTGCAGCCAGAGTAAGATCAATTAACACGTGGTTAAATCTGAATATTTCATGCAAAATGGCCTTGAGTTAGCGTACCAGAAACCAAAAAATACACTTGTCTTGTGTGAAAACCCCTTTTACTTAAATATTTTCAAATTTTGTATAATGTGGATTGCAGTTGTCTCTTTTAATAAACCTGAAGGCGATTTGAATTATGCTTCATATATTAATGAAAAGAAAATTAAACTTCGACTCAAAAAGTTCATCTTTAGTGTTCAAAACAAAGATCATTTCAATTTGGAACAACAACTATTGTAGAGGAGTTAGTTTTAAGAAAATCAAGTCATAATTCACAAAGATGTTTTTTCAAACCAGTTATTTTTAATTCGTCATTTTACTTAGTAGTTTAATTAAAAATATCTTGTTATTTGAATACTTTGTTGAGTGAAATCAAGAGATTTTCTAATATCCATGCGTATTTAGCTTTTCTTCATAAAAACGATATTAGTGGATTGCAATATTACTCTCGTGAGCACAATAAAGTGATGCGTTGCCTTATAATATGAAATCGAATACGCTTTTCAAATGCCTGTTATTTCATCTCCAAACGGGTAGTAAAGTAATCTGTTTTGAAAACCCATATGATTGTTGACATATTGAATATGCAGTTTGTTTCAATCTCTTAGATATAGATAAGCGTCATGAATCCCTTTTCAAAATACTGTTCTTTTTCAAGCAGTTGGCTTATATTATCATTCAAAGCTAATTTTTAGTAACATAACTTTTGTCTGGAGAATTAATTTGACATTTTGACACATGAACAATGTAAAAACTGTGCAACCGAAGCTGAGATTTTCCCTTATTTAGTTATTTGAGGAGGGTTTGAAATTTCTTTCTTGAAAAATAAATTTTCACTAACACGGTTCCGAGAGATTTCAAAAAGCAAAATTTTTTTTTGTTTTTTTTTTTTCATTTCTTTATTTATTTCTTATACACATTTTTAAGCTCACTTACCACCATGCCATGCGGGATTCGAACCCGCAACACGCTTCACGGCGGCCAATCGCTTTGCCACTGCGCCACCCGTGTCGGCGAAAGAATCATTGAAATTACAGTTTCCGAACATAAAATTCGCTTGCAGCCAGAGTAAGATCAATTAACACGTGGTTAAATCTGAATATTTCATGCAAAATGGCCTTAAGTTAGCGTACCAGAAACCAAAAAATACACTTGTCTTGTGTGAAAACCCCTTTTACTTAAATATTTTCAAATTTTGTATAATGTGGATTGCAGTTGTCTCTTTTAATAAACCTGAAGGCGATTTGAATTATGCTTCATATATTAATGAAAAGAAAATTAAATTTCGACTCAAAAAGTTCATCTTTAGTGTTCAAAACAAAGATCATTTCAATTTGGAACAACAACTATTGTAGAGGAGTTAGTTTTAAGAAAATCAAGTCATAATTCACAAAGATGTTTTTTCAAACCAGTTATTTTTAATTCGTCATTTTACTTAGTAGTTTAATTAAAAATATCTTGTTATTTGAATACTTTGTTGAGTGAAATCAAGAGATTTTCTAATATCCATGCGTATTTAGCTTTTCTTCATAAAAACGATATTAGTGGATTGCAATATTACTCTCGTGAGCACAATAAAGTGATGCGTTGCCTTATAATATGAAATCGAATACGCTTTTCAAATGCCTGTTATTTCATCTCCAAACGGGTAGTAAAGTAATCTGTTTTGAAAACCCATATGATTGTTGACATATTGAATATGCAGTTTGTTTCAATCTCTTAGATATAGATAAGCGTCATGAATCCCTTTTCAAAATACTGTTCTTTTTCAAGCAGTTGGCTTATATTATCATTCAAAGCTAATTTTTAGTAACATAACTTTTGTCTGGAGAATTAATTTGACATTTTGACACATGAACAATGTAAAAACTGTGCAACCGAAGCTGAGATTTTCCCTTATTTAGTTATTTGAGGAGGGTTTGAAATTTCTTTCTTGAAAAATAAATTTTCACTAACACGGTTCCGAGAGATTTCAAAAAGCAAAATTTTTTTTTGTTTTTTTTTTTTCATTTCTTTATTTATTTCTTATACACATTTTTAAGCTCACTTACCACCATGCCATGCGGGATTCGAACCCGCAACACGCTTCACGGCGGCCAATCGCTTTGCCACTGCGCCACCCGTGTCGGCGAAAGTATCATTGAAATTACAGTTTCCGAACATAAAATTCGCTTGCAGCCAGAGTAAGATCAATTAACACGTGGTTAAATCTAAATATTTCATGCAACATGGCCTTGAGTTAGAGTACCAGAAACCAAAAAATACACTTGTCTTGTGTGAAAACCCCTTTTACTTAAATATTTTCAAATTTTGTATAATGTGGATTGCAGTTGTCTCTTTTAATAAACCTGAAGGCGATTTGAATTATGCTTCATATATTAATGAAAAGAAAATTAAATTTCGACTCAAAAAGTTCATCTTTAGTGTTCAAAACAAAGATCATTTCAATTTGGAACAACAACTATTGTAGAGGAGTTAGTTTTAAGAAAATCAAGTCATAATTCACAAAGATGTTTTTTCAAACCAGTTATTTTTAATTCGTCATTTTACTTAGTAGTTTAAAAATATCTTGTTATTTGAATACTTTGTTGAGTGAAATCAAGAGATTTTCTAATATCCATGCGTATTTAGCTTTTCTTCATAAAAACGATATTAGTGGATTGCAATATTACTCTCGTGAGCACAATAAAGTGATGCGTTGCCTTATAATATGAAATCGAATACGCTTTTCAAATGCCTGTTATTTCATCTCCAAACGGGTAGTAAAGTAATCTGTTTTGAAAACCCATATGATTGTTGACATATTGAATATGCAGTTTGTTTCAATCTCTTAGATATAGATAAGCGTCATGAATCCCTTTTCAAAATACTGTTCTTTTTCAAGCAGTTGGCTTATATTATCATTCAAAGCTAATTTTTAGTAACATAACTTTTGTCTGGAGAATTAATTTGACATTTTGACACATGAACAATGTAAAAACTGTGCAACCGAAGCTGAGATTTTCCCTTATTTAGTTATTTGAGGAGGGTTTGAAATTTCTTTCTTGAAAAATAAATTTTCACTAACACGGTTCCGAGAGATTTCAAAAAGCAAAATTTTTTTTTGTTTTTTTTTTTTTCATTTCTTTATTTATTTCTTATACACATTTTTAAGCTCACTTACCACCATGCCATGCGGGATTCGAACCCGCAACACGCTTCACAGCGGCCAATCGCTTTGCCACTGCGCCACCCGTGTCGGCGAAAGTATCATTGAAATTACAGTTTCCGAACATAAAATTCGCTTGCAGCCAGAGTAAGATCAATTAACACGTGGTTAAATCTAAATATTTCATGCAACATGGCCTTGAGTTAGAGTACCAGAAACCAAAAAATACACTTGTCTTGTGTGAAAACCCCTTTTACTTAAATATTTTCAAATTTTGTATAATGTGGATTGCAGTTGTCTCTTTTAATAAACCTGAAGGCGATTTGAATTATGCTTCATATATTAATGAAAAGAAAATTAAATTTCGACTCAAAAAGTTCATCTTTAGTGTTCAAAACAAAGATCATTTCAATTTGGAACAACAACTATTGTAGAGGAGTTAGTTTTAAGAAAATCAAGTCATAATTCACAAAGATGTTTTTTCAAACCAGTTATTTTTAATTCGTCATTTTACTTAGTAGTTTAAAAATATCTTGTTATTTGAATACTTTGTTGAGTGAAATCAAGAGATTTTCTAATATCCATGCGTATTTAGCTTTTCTTCATAAAAACGATATTAGTGGATTGCAATATTACTCTCGTGAGCACAATAAAGTGATGCGTTGCCTTATAATATGAAATCGAATACGCTTTTCAAATGCCTGTTATTTCATCTCCAAACGGGTAGTAAAGTAATCTGTTTTGAAAACCCATATGATTGTTGACATATTGAATATGCAGTTTGTTTCAATCTCTTAGATATAGATAAGCGTCATGAATCCCTTTTCAAAATACTGTTCTTTTTCAAGCAGTTGGCTTATATTATCATTCAAAGCTAATTTTTAGTAACATAACTTTTGTCTGGAGAATTAATTTGACATTTTGACACATGAACAATGTAAAAACTGTGCAACCGAAGCTGAGATTTTCCCTTATTTAGTTATTTGAGGAGGGTTTGAAATTTCTTTCTTGAAAAATAAATTTTCACTAACACGGTTCCGAGAGATTTCAAAAAGCAAAATTTTTTTTTGTTTTTTTTTTTTCATTTCTTTATTTATTTCTTATACACATTTTTAAGCTCACTTACCACCATGCCATGCGGGATTCGAACCCGCAACACGCTTCACAGCGGCCAATCGCTTTGCCACTGCGCCACCCGTGTCGGCGAAAGTATCATTGAAATTACAGTTTCCGAACATAAAATTCGCTTGCAGCCAGAGTAAGATCAATTAACACGTGGTTAAATCTGAATATTTCATGCAACATGGCCTTGAGTTAGAGTACCAGAAACCAAAAAATACACTTGTCTTGTGTGAAAACCCCTTTTACTTAAATATTTTCAAATTTTGTATAATGTGGATTGCCGTTGTCTCTTTTAATAAACCTGAAGGCGATTTGAATTATGCTTCATATATTAATGAAAAGAAAATTAAATTTCGACTCAAAAAGTTCATCTTTAGTGTTCAAAACAAAGATCATTTCAATTTGGAACAACAACTATTGTAGAGAGTTAGTTTTAAGAAAATCAAGTCATAATTCACAAAGATGTTTTTTCAAACCAGTTATTTTTAATTCGTCATTTTACTTAGTAGTTTAATTAAAAATATCTTGTTATTTGAATACTTTGTTGAGTGAAATCAAGAGATTTTCTAATATCCATGCGTATTTAGCTTTTCTTCATAAAAACGATATTAGTGGATTGCAATATTACTCTCGTGAGCACAATAAAGTGATGCGTTGCCTTATAATATGAAATCGAATACGCTTTTCAAATGCCTGTTATTTCATCTCCAAACGGGTAGTAAAGTAATCTGTTTTGAAAACCCATATGATTGTTGACATATTGAATATGCAGTTTGTTTCAATCTCTTAGATATAGATAAGCGTCATGAATCCCTTTTCAAAATACTGTTCTTTTTCAAGCAGTTGGCTTATATTATCATTCAAAGCTAATTTTTAGTAACATAACTTTTGTCTGGAGAATTAATTTGACATTTTGACACATGAACAATGTAAAAACTGTGCAACCGAAGCTGAGATTTTCCCTTATTTAGTTATTTGAGGAGGGTTTGAAATTTCTTTCTTGAAAAATAAATTTTCACTAACACGGTTCCGAGAGATTTCAAAAAGCAAAATTTTTTTTTGTTTTTTTTTTTTCATTTCTTTATTTATTTCTTATACACATTTTTAAGCTCACTTACCACCATGCCATGCGGGATTCGAACCCGCAACACGCTTCACAGCGGCCAATCGCTTTGCCACTGCGCCACCCGTGTCGGCGAAAGTATCATTGAAATTACAGTTTCCGAACATAAAATTCGCTTGCAGCCAGAGTAAGATCAATTAACACGTGGTTAAATCTAAATATTTCATGCAACATGGCCTTGAGTTAGAGTACCAGAAACCAAAAAATACACTTGTCTTGTGTGAAAACCCCTTTTACTTAAATATTTTCAAATTTTGTATAATGTGGATTGCAGTTGTCTCTTTTAATAAACCTGAAGGCGATTTGAATTATGCTTCATATATTAATGAAAAGAAAATTAAATTTCGACTCAAAAAGTTCATCTTTAGTGTTCAAAACAAAGATCATTTCAATTTGGAACAACAACTATTGTAGAGAGTTAGTTTTAAGAAAATCAAGTCATAATTCACAAAGATGTTTTTTCAAACCAGTTATTTTTAATTCGTCATTTTACTTAGTAGTTTAATTAAAAATATCTTGTTATTTGAATACTTTGTTGAGTGAAATCAAGAGATTTTCTAATATCCATGCGTATTTAGCTTTTCTTCATAAAAACGATATTAGTGGATTGCAATATTACTCTCGTGAGCACAATAAAGTGATGCGTTGCCTTATAATATGAAATCGAATACGCTTTTCAAATGCCTGTTATTTCATCTCCAAACGGGTAGTAAAGTAATCTGTTTTGAAAACCCATATGATTGTTGACATATTGAATATGCAGTTTGTTTCAATCTCTTAGATATAGATAAGCGTCATGAATCCCTTTTCAAAATACTGTTCTTTTTCAAGCAGTTGGCTTATATTATCATTCAAAGCTAATTTTTAGTAACATAACTTTTGTCTGGAGAATTAATTTGACATTTTGACACATGAACAATGTAAAAACTGTGCAACCGAAGCTGAGATTTTCCCTTATTTAGTTATTTGAGGAGGGTTTGAAATTTCTTTCTTGAAAAATAAATTTTCACTAACACGGTTCCGAGAGATTTCAAAAAGCAAAATTTTTTTTTGTTTTTTTTTTTTCATTTCTTTATTTATTTCTTATACACATTTTTAAGCTCACTTACCACCATGCCATGCGGGATTCGAACCCGCAACACGCTTCACAGCGGCCAATCGCTTTGCCACTGCGCCACCCGTGTCGGCGAAAGTATCATTGAAATTACAGTTTCCGAACATAAAATTCGCTTGCAGCCAGAGTAAGATCAATTAACACGTGGTTAAATCTGAATATTTCATGCAAAATGGCCTTGAGTTAGCGTACCAGAAACCAAAAAATACACTTGTCTTGTGTGAAAACCCCTTTTACTTAAATATTTTCAAATTTTGTATAATGTGGATTGCAGTTGTCTCTTTTAATAAACCTGAAGGCGATTTGAATTATGCTTCATATATTAATGAAAAGAAAATTAAACTTCGACTCAAAAAGTTCATCTTTAGTGTTCAAAACAAAGATCATTTCAATTTGGAACAACAACTATTGTAGAGGAGTTAGTTTTAAGAAAATCAAGTCATAATTCACAAAGATGTTTTTTCAAACCAGTTATTTTTAATTCGTCATTTTACTTAGTAGTTTAATTAAAAATATCTTGTTATTTGAATACTTTGTTGAGTGAAATCAAGAGATTTTCTAATATCCATGCGTATTTAGCTTTTCTTCATAAAAACGATATTAGTGGATTGCAATATTACTCTCGTGAGCACAATAAAGTGATGCGTTGCCTTATAATATGAAATCGAATACGCTTTTCAAATGCCTGTTATTTCATCTCCAAACGGGTAGTAAAGTAATCTGTTTTGAAAACCCATATGATTGTTGACAGATTGAATATGCAGTTTGTTTCAATCTCTTAGATATAGATAAGCGTCATGAATCCCTTTTCAAAATACTGTTCTTTTTCAAGCAGTTGGCTTATATTATCATTCAAAGCTAATTTTTAGTAACATAACTTTTGTCTGGAGAATTAATTTGACATTTTGACACATGAACAATGTAAAAACTGTGCAACCGAAGCTGAGATTTTCCCTTATTTAGTTATTTGAGGAGGGTTTGAAATTTCTCTCTTGAAAAATAAATTTTCACTAACACGGTTCCGAGAGATTTCAAAAAGCAAAATTTTTTTTTGTTTTTTTTTTTTTCATTTCTTTATTTATTTCTTATACACATTTTTAAGCTCACTTACCACCATGCCATGCGGGGTTCGAACCCGCAACACGCTTCACAGCGGCCAATCGCTTTGCCACTGCGCCACCCGTGTCGGCGATAGTATCATTGAAATTACAGTTTCCGAACATAAAATTCGCTTGCAGCCAGAGTAAGATCAATTAACACGTGGTTAAATCTGAATATTTCATGCAAAATGGCCTTGAGTTAGCGTACCAGAAACCAAAAAATACACTTGTCTTGTGTGAAAACCCCTTTTACTTAAATATTTTCAAATTTTGTATAATGTGGATTGCAGTTGTCTCTTTTAATAAACCTGAAGGCGATTTGAATTATGCTTCATATATTAATGAAAAGAAAATTAAATTTCGACTCAAAAAGTTCATCTTTGGTGTTCAAAACAAAGATCATTTCAATTTGGAACAACAACTATTGTAGAGGAGTTAGTTTTAAGAAAATCAAGTCATAATTCACAAAGATGTTTTTTCAAACCAGTTATTTTTAATTCGTCATTTTACTTAGTAGTTTAATTAAAAATATCTTGTTATTTGAATACTTTGTTGAGTGAAATCAAGAGATTTTCTAATATCCATGCGTATTTAGCTTTTCTTCATAAAAACGATATTAGTGGATTGCAATATTACTCTCGTGAGCACAATAAAGTGATGCGTTGCCTTATAATATGAAATCGAATACGCTTTTCAAATGCCTGTTATTTCATCTCCAAACGGGTAGTAAAGTAATCTGTTTTGAAAACCCATATGATTGTTGACATATTGAATATGCAGTTTGTTTCAATCTCTTAGATATAGATAAGCGTCATGAATCCCTTTTCAAAATACTGTTCTTTTTCAAGCAGTTGGCTTATATTATCATTCAAAGCTAATTTTTAGTAACATAACTTTTGTCTGGAGAATTAATTTGACATTTTGACACATGAACAATGTAAAAACTGTGCAACCGAAGCTGAGATTTTCCCTTATTTAGTTATTTGAGGAGGGTTTGAAATTTCTTTCTTGAAAAATAAATTTTCACTAACACGGTTCCGACAGATTTCAAAAAGCAAAATTTTTTTTTGTTTTTTTTTTTCATTTCTTTATTTATTTCTTATACACATTTTTAAGCTCACTTACCACCATGCCATGCGGGATTCGAACCCGCAACACGCTTCACAGCGGCCAATCGCTTTGCCACTGCGCCACCCGTGTCGGCGAAAGTATCATTGAAATTACAGTTTCCGAACATAAAATTCGCTTGCAGCCAGAGTAAGATCAATTAACACGTGGTTAAATCTGAATATTTCATGCAAAATGGCCTTGAGTTAGCGTACCAGAAACCAAAAAATACACTTGTCTTGTGTGAAAACCCCTTTTACTTAAATATTTTCAAATTTTGTATAATGTGGATTGCAGTTGTCTCTTTTAATAAACCTGAAGGCGATTTGAATTATGCTTCATATATTAATGAAAAGAAAATTAAATTTCGACTCAAAAAGTTCATCTTTAGTGTTCAAAACAAAGATCATTTCAATTTGGAACAACAACTATTGTAGAGGAGTTAGTTTTAAGAAAATCAAGTCATAATTCACAAAGATGTTTTTTCAAACCAGTTATTTTTAATTCGTCATTTTACTTAGTAGTTTAATTAAAAATATCTTGTTATTTGAATACTTTGTTGAGTGAAATCAAGAGATTTTCTAATATCCATGCGTATTTAGCTTTTCTTCATAAAAACGATATTAGTGGATTGCAATATTACTCTCGTGAGCACAATAAAGTGATGCGTTGCCTTATAATATGAAATCGAATACGCTTTTCAAATGCCTGTTATTTCATCTCCAAACGGGTAGTAAAGTAATCTGTTTTGAAAACCCATATGATTGTTGACATATTGAATATGCAGTTTGTTTCAATCTCTTAGATATAGATAAGCGTCATGAATCCCTTTTCAAAATACTGTTCTTTTTCAAGCAGTTGGCTTATATTATCATTCAAAGCTAATTTTTAGTAACATAACTTTTGTCTGGAGAATTAATTTGACATTTTGACACATGAACAATGTAAAAACTGTGCAACCGAAGCTGAGATTTTCCCTTATTTAGTTATTTGAGGAGGGTTTGAAATTTCTTTCTTGAAAAATAAATTTTCACTAACACGGTTCCGAGAGATTTCAAAAAGCAAAATTTTTTTTTGTTTTTTTTTTTTCATTTCTTTATTTATTTCTTATACACATTTTTAAGCTCACTTACCACCATGCCATGCGGGATTCGAACCCGCAACACGCTTCACAGCGGCCAATCGCTTTGCCACTGCGCCACCCGTGTCGGCGAAAGTATCATTGAAATTACAGTTTCCGAACATAAAATTCGCTTGCAGCCAGAGTAAGATCAATTAACACGTGGTTAAATCTAAATATTTCATGCAACATGGCCTTGAGTTAGAGTACCAGAAACCAAAAAATACACTTGTCTTGTGTGAAAACCCCTTTTACTTAAATATTTTCAAATTTTGTATAATGTGGATTGCAGTTGTCTCTTTTAATAAACCTGAAGGCGATTTGAATTATGCTTCATATATTAATGAAAAGAAAATTAAATTTCGACTCAAAAAGTTCATCTTTAGTGTTCAAAACAAAGATCATTTCAATTTGGAACAACAACTATTGTAGAGGAGTTAGTTTTAAGAAAATCAAGTCATAATTCACAAAGATGTTTTTTCAAACCAGTTATTTTTAATTCGTCATTTTACTTAGTAGTTTAAAAATATCTTGTTATTTGAATACTTTGTTGAGTGAAATCAAGAGATTTTCTAATATCCATGCGTATTTAGCTTTTCTTCATAAAAACGATATTAGTGGATTGCAATATTACTCTCGTGAGCACAATAAAGTGATGCGTTGCCTTATAATATGAAATCGAATACGCTTTTCAAATGCCTGTTATTTCATCTCCAAACGGGTAGTAAAGTAATCTGTTTTGAAAACCCATATGATTGTTGACATATTGAATATGCAGTTTGTTTCAATCTCTTAGATATAGATAAGCGTCATGAATCCCTTTTCAAAATACTGTTCTTTTTCAAGCAGTTGGCTTATATTATCATTCAAAGCTAATTTTTAGTAACATAACTTTTGTCTGGAGAATTAATTTGACATTTTGACACATGAACAATGTAAAAACTGTGCAACCGAAGCTGAGATTTTCCCTTATTTAGTTATTTGAGGAGGGTTTGAAATTTCTTTCTTGAAAAATAAATTTTCACTAACACGGTTCCGAGAGATTTCAAAAAGCAAAATTTTTTTTTGTTTTTTTTTTTCATTTCTTTATTTATTTCTTATACACATTTTTAAGCTCACTTACCACCATGCCATGCGGGATTCGAACCCGCAACACGCTTCACAGCGGCCAATCGCTTTGCCACTGCGCCACCCGTGTCGGCGAAAGTATCATTGAAATTACAGTTTCCGAACATAAAATTCGCTTGCAGCCAGAGTAAGATCAATTAACACGTGGTTAAATCTGAATATTTCATGCAACATGGCCTTGAGTTAGAGTACCAGAAACCAAAAAATACACTTGTCTTGTGTGAAAACCCCTTTTACTTAAATATTTTCAAATTTTGTATAATGTGGATTGCAGTTGTCTCTTTTAATAAACCTGAAGGCGATTTGAATTATGCTTCATATATTAATGAAAAGAAAATTAAATTTCGACTCAAAAAGTTCATCTTTAGTGTTCAAAACAAAGATCATTTCAATTTGGAACAACAACTATTGTAGAGAGTTAGTTTTAAGAAAATCAAGTCATAATTCACAAAGATGTTTTTTCAAACCAGTTATTTTTAATTCGTCATTTTACTTAGTAGTTTAATTAAAAATATCTTGTTATTTGAATACTTTGTTGAGTGAAATCAAGAGATTTTCTAATATCCATGCGTATTTAGCTTTTCTTCATAAAAACGATATTAGTGGATTGCAATATTACTCTCGTGAGCACAATAAAGTGATGCGTTGCCTTATAATATGAAATCGAATACGCTTTTCAAATGCCTGTTATTTCATCTCCAAACGGGTAGTAAAGTAATCTGTTTTGAAAACCCATATGATTGTTGACATATTGAATATGCAGTTTGTTTCAATCTCTTAGATATAGATAAGCGTCATGAATCCCTTTTCAAAATACTGTTCTTTTTCAAGCAGTTGGCTTATATTATCATTCAAAGCTAATTTTTAGTAACATAACTTTTGTCTGGAGAATTAATTTGACATTTTGACACATGAACAATGTAAAAACTGTGCAACCGAAGCTGAGATTTTCCCTTATTTAGTTATTTGAGGAGGGTTTGAAATTTCTTTCTTGAAAAATAAATTTTCACTAACACGGTTCCGAGAGATTTCAAAAAGCAAAATTTTTTTTTGTTTTTTTTTTTTCATTTCTTTATTTATTTCTTATACACATTTTTAAGCTCACTTACCACCATGCCATGCGGGATTCGAACCCGCAACACGCTTCACAGCGGCCAATCGCTTTGCCACTGCGCCACCCGTGTCGGCGAAAGTATCATTGAAATTACAGTTTCCGAACATAAAATTCGCTTGCAGCCAGAGTAAGATCAATTAACACGTGGTTAAATCTGAATATTTCATGCAAAATGGCCTTGAGTTAGCGTACCAGAAACCAAAAAATACACTTGTCTTGTGTGAAAACCCCTTTTACTTAAATATTTTCAAATTTTGTATAATGTGGATTGCAGTTGTCTCTTTTAATAAACCTGAAGGCGATTTGAATTATGCTTCATATATTAATGAAAAGAAAATTAAACTTCGACTCAAAAAGTTCATCTTTAGTGTTCAAAACAAAGATCATTTCAATTTGGAACAACAACTATTGTAGAGGAGTTAGTTTTAAGAAAATCAAGTCATAATTCACAAAGATGTTTTTTCAAACCAGTTATTTTTAATTCGTCATTTTACTTAGTAGTTTAATTAAAAATATCTGGTTATTTGAATACTTTGTTGAGTGAAATCAAGAGATTTTCTAATATCCATGCGTATTTAGCTTTTCTTCATAAAAACGATATTAGTGGATTGCAATATTACTCTCGTGAGCACAATAAAGTGATGCGTTGCCTTATAATATGAAATCGAATACGCTTTTCAAATGCCTGTTATTTCATCTCCAAACGGGTAGTAAAGTAATCTGTTTTGAAAACCCATATGATTGTTGACATATTGAATATGCAGTTTGTTTCAATCTCTTAGATATAGATAAGCGTCATGAATCCCTTTTCAAAATACTGTTCTTTTTCAAGCAGTTGGCTTATATTATCATTCAAAGCTAATTTTTAGTAACATAACTTTTGTCTGGAGAATTAATTTGACATTTTGACACATGAACAATGTAAAAACTGTGCAACCGAAGCTGAGATTTTCCCTTATTTAGTTATTTGAGGAGGGTTTGAAATTTCTTTCTTGAAAAATAAATTTTCACTAACACGGTTCCGAGAGATTTCAAAAAGCAAAATTTTTTTTTGTTTTTTTTTTTTCATTTCTTTATTTATTTCTTATACACATTTTTAAGCTCACTTACCACCATGCCATGCGGGATTCGAACCCGCAACACGCTTCACGGCGGCCAATCGCTTTGCCACTGCGCCACCCGTGTCGGCGAAAGAATCATTGAAATTACAGTTTCCGAACATAAAATTCGCTTGCAGCCAGAGTAAGATCAATTAACACGTGGTTAAATCTGAATATTTCATGCAAAATGGCCTTAAGTTAGCGTACCAGAAACCAAAAAATACACTTGTCTTGTGTGAAAACCCCTTTTACTTAAATATTTTCAAATTTTGTATAATGTGGATTGCAGTTGTCTCTTTTAATAAACCTGAAGGCGATTTGAATTATGCTTCATATATTAATGAAAAGAAAATTAAATTTCGACTCAAAAAGTTCATCTTTAGTGTTCAAAACAAAGATCATTTCAATTTGGAACAACAACTATTGTAGAGGAGTTAGTTTTAAGAAAATCAAGTCATAATTCACAAAGATGTTTTTTCAAACCAGTTATTTTTAATTCGTCATTTTACTTAGTAGTTTAATTAAAAATATCTTGTTATTTGAATACTTTGTTGAGTGAAATCAAGAGATTTTCTAATATCCATGCGTATTTAGCTTTTCTTCATAAAAACGATATTAGTGGATTGCAATATTACTCTCGTGAGCACAATAAAGTGATGCGTTGCCTTATAATATGAAATCGAATACGCTTTTCAAATGCCTGTTATTTCATCTCCAAACGGGTAGTAAAGTAATCTGTTTTGAAAACCCATATGATTGTTGACATATTGAATATGCAGTTTGTTTCAATCTCTTAGATATAGATAAGCGTCATGAATCCCTTTTCAAAATACTGTTCTTTTTCAAGCAGTTGGCTTATATTATCATTCAAAGCTAATTTTTAGTAACATAACTTTTGTCTGGAGAATTAATTTGACATTTTGACACATGAACAATGTAAAAACTGTGCAACCGAAGCTGAGATTTTCCCTTATTTAGTTATTTGAGGAGGGTTTGAAATTTCTTTCTTGAAAAATAAATTTTCACTAACACGGTTCCGAGAGATTTCAAAAAGCAAAATTTTTTTTTGTTTTTTTTTTTTCATTTCTTTATTTATTTCTTATACACATTTTTAAGCTCACTTACCACCATGCCATGCGGGATTCGAACCCGCAACACGCTTCACGGCGGCCAATCGCTTTGCCACTGCGCCACCCGTGTCGGCGAAAGTATCATTGAAATTACAGTTTCCGAACATAAAATTCGCTTGCAGCCAGAGTAAGATCAATTAACACGTGGTTAAATCTAAATATTTCATGCAACATGGCCTTGAGTTAGAGTACCAGAAACCAAAAAATACACTTGTCTTGTGTGAAAACCCCTTTTACTTAAATATTTTCAAATTTTGTATAATGTGGATTGCAGTTGTCTCTTTTAATAAACCTGAAGGCGATTTGAATTATGCTTCATATATTAATGAAAAGAAAATTAAATTTCGACTCAAAAAGTTCATCTTTAGTGTTCAAAACAAAGATCATTTCAATTTGGAACAACAACTATTGTAGAGGAGTTAGTTTTAAGAAAATCAAGTCATAATTCACAAAGATGTTTTTTCAAACCAGTTATTTTTAATTCGTCATTTTACTTAGTAGTTTAAAAATATCTTGTTATTTGAATACTTTGTTGAGTGAAATCAAGAGATTTTCTAATATCCATGCGTATTTAGCTTTTCTTCATAAAAACGATATTAGTGGATTGCAATATTACTCTCGTGAGCACAATAAAGTGATGCGTTGCCTTATAATATGAAATCGAATACGCTTTTCAAATGCCTGTTATTTCATCTCCAAACGGGTAGTAAAGTAATCTGTTTTGAAAACCCATATGATTGTTGACATATTGAATATGCAGTTTGTTTCAATCTCTTAGATATAGATAAGCGTCATGAATCCCTTTTCAAAATACTGTTCTTTTTCAAGCAGTTGGCTTATATTATCATTCAAAGCTAATTTTTAGTAACATAACTTTTGTCTGGAGAATTAATTTGACATTTTGACACATGAACAATGTAAAAACTGTGCAACCGAAGCTGAGATTTTCCCTTATTTAGTTATTTGAGGAGGGTTTGAAATTTCTTTCTTGAAAAATAAATTTTCACTAACACGGTTCCGAGAGATTTCAAAAAGCAAAATTTTTTTTTGTTTTTTTTTTTTTCATTTCTTTATTTATTTCTTATACACATTTTTAAGCTCACTTACCACCATGCCATGCGGGATTCGAACCCGCAACACGCTTCACAGCGGCCAATCGCTTTGCCACTGCGCCACCCGTGTCGGCGAAAGTATCATTGAAATTACAGTTTCCGAACATAAAATTCGCTTGCAGCCAGAGTAAGATCAATTAACACGTGGTTAAATCTAAATATTTCATGCAACATGGCCTTGAGTTAGAGTACCAGAAACCAAAAAATACACTTGTCTTGTGTGAAAACCCCTTTTACTTAAATATTTTCAAATTTTGTATAATGTGGATTGCAGTTGTCTCTTTTAATAAACCTGAAGGCGATTTGAATTATGCTTCATATATTAATGAAAAGAAAATTAAATTTCGACTCAAAAAGTTCATCTTTAGTGTTCAAAACAAAGATCATTTCAATTTGGAACAACAACTATTGTAGAGGAGTTAGTTTTAAGAAAATCAAGTCATAATTCACAAAGATGTTTTTTCAAACCAGTTATTTTTAATTCGTCATTTTACTTAGTAGTTTAAAAATATCTTGTTATTTGAATACTTTGTTGAGTGAAATCAAGAGATTTTCTAATATCCATGCGTATTTAGCTTTTCTTCATAAAAACGATATTAGTGGATTGCAATATTACTCTCGTGAGCACAATAAAGTGATGCGTTGCCTTATAATATGAAATCGAATACGCTTTTCAAATGCCTGTTATTTCATCTCCAAACGGGTAGTAAAGTAATCTGTTTTGAAAACCCATATGATTGTTGACATATTGAATATGCAGTTTGTTTCAATCTCTTAGATATAGATAAGCGTCATGAATCCCTTTTCAAAATACTGTTCTTTTTCAAGCAGTTGGCTTATATTATCATTCAAAGCTAATTTTTAGTAACATAACTTTTGTCTGGAGAATTAATTTGACATTTTGACACATGAACAATGTAAAAACTGTGCAACCGAAGCTGAGATTTTCCCTTATTTAGTTATTTGAGGAGGGTTTGAAATTTCTTTCTTGAAAAATAAATTTTCACTAACACGGTTCCGAGAGATTTCAAAAAGCAAAATTTTTTTTTGTTTTTTTTTTTTCATTTCTTTATTTATTTCTTATACACATTTTTAAGCTCACTTACCACCATGCCATGCGGGATTCGAACCCGCAACACGCTTCACAGCGGCCAATCGCTTTGCCACTGCGCCACCCGTGTCGGCGAAAGTATCATTGAAATTACAGTTTCCGAACATAAAATTCGCTTGCAGCCAGAGTAAGATCAATTAACACGTGGTTAAATCTGAATATTTCATGCAACATGGCCTTGAGTTAGAGTACCAGAAACCAAAAAATACACTTGTCTTGTGTGAAAACCCCTTTTACTTAAATATTTTCAAATTTTGTATAATGTGGATTGCCGTTGTCTCTTTTAATAAACCTGAAGGCGATTTGAATTATGCTTCATATATTAATGAAAAGAAAATTAAATTTCGACTCAAAAAGTTCATCTTTAGTGTTCAAAACAAAGATCATTTCAATTTGGAACAACAACTATTGTAGAGAGTTAGTTTTAAGAAAATCAAGTCATAATTCACAAAGATGTTTTTTCAAACCAGTTATTTTTAATTCGTCATTTTACTTAGTAGTTTAATTAAAAATATCTTGTTATTTGAATACTTTGTTGAGTGAAATCAAGAGATTTTCTAATATCCATGCGTATTTAGCTTTTCTTCATAAAAACGATATTAGTGGATTGCAATATTACTCTCGTGAGCACAATAAAGTGATGCGTTGCCTTATAATATGAAATCGAATACGCTTTTCAAATGCCTGTTATTTCATCTCCAAACGGGTAGTAAAGTAATCTGTTTTGAAAACCCATATGATTGTTGACATATTGAATATGCAGTTTGTTTCAATCTCTTAGATATAGATAAGCGTCATGAATCCCTTTTCAAAATACTGTTCTTTTTCAAGCAGTTGGCTTATATTATCATTCAAAGCTAATTTTTAGTAACATAACTTTTGTCTGGAGAATTAATTTGACATTTTGACACATGAACAATGTAAAAACTGTGCAACCGAAGCTGAGATTTTCCCTTATTTAGTTATTTGAGGAGGGTTTGAAATTTCTTTCTTGAAAAATAAATTTTCACTAACACGGTTCCGAGAGATTTCAAAAAGCAAAATTTTTTTTTGTTTTTTTTTTTTCATTTCTTTATTTATTTCTTATACACATTTTTAAGCTCACTTACCACCATGCCATGCGGGATTCGAACCCGCAACACGCTTCACAGCGGCCAATCGCTTTGCCACTGCGCCACCCGTGTCGGCGAAAGTATCATTGAAATTACAGTTTCCGAACATAAAATTCGCTTGCAGCCAGAGTAAGATCAATTAACACGTGGTTAAATCTAAATATTTCATGCAACATGGCCTTGAGTTAGAGTACCAGAAACCAAAAAATACACTTGTCTTGTGTGAAAACCCCTTTTACTTAAATATTTTCAAATTTTGTATAATGTGGATTGCAGTTGTCTCTTTTAATAAACCTGAAGGCGATTTGAATTATGCTTCATATATTAATGAAAAGAAAATTAAATTTCGACTCAAAAAGTTCATCTTTAGTGTTCAAAACAAAGATCATTTCAATTTGGAACAACAACTATTGTAGAGGAGTTAGTTTTAAGAAAATCAAGTCATAATTCACAAAGATGTTTTTTCAAACCAGTTATTTTTAATTCGTCATTTTACTTAGTAGTTTAAAAATATCTTGTTATTTGAATACTTTGTTGAGTGAAATCAAGAGATTTTCTAATATCCATGCGTATTTAGCTTTTCTTTATAAAAACGATATTAGTGGATTGCAATATTACTCTCGTGAGCACAATAAAGTGATGCGTTGCCTTATAATATGAAATCGAATACGCTTTTCAAATGCCTGTTATTTCATCTCCAAACGGGTAGTAAAGTAATCTGTTTTGAAAACCCATATGATTGTTGACATATTGAATATGCAGTTTGTTTCAATCTCTTAGATATAGATAAGCGTCATGAATCCCTTTTCAAAATACTGTTCTTTTTCAAGCAGTTGGCTTATATTATCATTCAAAGCTAATTTTTAGTAACATAACTTTTGTCTGGAGAATTAATTTGACATTTTGACACATGAACAATGTAAAAACTGTGCAACCGAAGCTGAGATTTTCCCTTATTTAGTTATTTGAGGAGGGTTTGAAATTTCTTTCTTGAAAAATAAATTTTCACTAACACGGTTCCGAGAGATTTCAAAAAGCAAAATTTTTTTTTGTTTTTTTTTTTTCATTTCTTTATTTATTTCTTATACACATTTTTAAGCTCACTTACCACCATGCCATGCGGGATTCGAACCCGCAACACGCTTCACAGCGGCCAATCGCTTTGCCACTGCGCCACCCGTGTCGGCGAAAGTATCATTGAAATTACAGTTTCCGAACATAAAATTCGCTTGCAGCCAGAGTAAGATCAATTAACACGTGGTTAAATCTGAATATTTCATGCAACATGGCCTTGAGTTAGAGTACCAGAAACCAAAAAATACACTTGTCTTGTGTGAAAACCCCTTTTACTTAAATATTTTCAAATTTTGTATAATGTGGATTGCAGTTGTCTCTTTTAATAAACCTGAAGGCGATTTGAATTATGCTTCATATATTAATGAAAAGAAAATTAAATTTCGACTCAAAAAGTTCATCTTTAGTGTTCAAAACAAAGATCATTTCAATTTGGAACAACAACTATTGTAGAGAGTTAGTTTTAAGAAAATCAAGTCATAATTCACAAAGATGTTTTTTCAAACCAGTTATTTTTAATTCGTCATTTTACTTAGTAGTTTAAAAATATCTTGTTATTTGAATACTTTGTTGAGTGAAATCAAGAGATTTTCTAATATCCATGCGTATTTAGCTTTTCTTCATAAAAACGATATTAGTGGATTGCAATATTACTCTCGTGAGCACAATAAAGTGATGCGTTGCCTTATAATATGAAATCGAATACGCTTTTCAAATGCCTGTTATTTCATCTCCAAACGGGTAGTAAAGTAATCTGTTTTGAAAACACATATGATTGTTGACATATTGAATATGCAGTTTGTTTCAATCTCTTAGATATAGATAAGCGTCATGAATCCCTTTTCAAAATACTGTTCTTTTTCAAGCAGTTGGCTTATATTATCATTCAAAGCTAATTTTTAGTAACATAACTTTTGTCTGGAGAATTAATTTGACATTTTGACACATGAACAATGTAAAAACTGTGCAACCGAAGCTGAGATTTTCCCTTATTTAGTTATTTGAGGAGGGTTTGAAATTTCTTTCTTGAAAAATAAATTTTCACTAACACGGTTCCGAGAGATTTCAAAAAGCAAAATTTTTTTTCATTTTTTTTTTTTTCATTTCTTTATTTATTTCTTACTAGCTACTTCCCGCGACTTCGTCTGCGTAGACTTTAGAACTGCCCCTCATTGTCTCATCCTTGGAACTGCATTTTCATGATTCAGGTATCCAGATATTGTGAGACCTTGCGGTGCGGCTGAAAGTAAGATTTCAGCCCCGACACAACTTCGACATGTTTGTGATCTCCTGGTAGGTACTTGTGAATCTTAAGCGCTCACGACTCCTGTCGAAAAAAATACTTTGGCATGTTTCTGGTCTTCTGGTTTCTACTTGTGAATCTGCACCGTTCATAATTCCAGCTCCGGCAATACTTTGACATATTAAATTAAAAAATCGACGTGTGTCTGCTCTCCTGGTCATTTTCGGGAATCTGTAGCGTTCAGAATTTCCAGCCCAGAAAACACTTCCAGATGTATGTTATTGCTCTCTTGGTACTTCTGAATCTATTCCAGCTCCGAAATGCATCGACATGTTTTTCCTCTTCTGGTACTTGCGAATCTATAGCGCTTCCGGAGCCACGGTGTCTCTTGCGAATAATCCCGCGACTCCGGCAACAACATGTTTATATGCTTTCCTGGTACTTGCGAATCTATAGCGTTTTTAATGTCCAGCCCTGAAAATCTTTGTCATGATCCTGGTCTCCTGGTACTTGTGAATCAATATCGCTTATTCCAGCCTAAAAATACCTCGACATGTTCCTGCTCTCCTGGTATTTGTAAATCTGTAGCGCTCGTTATTCCGGCCCCGGAATATCTCAATATGATTCTGCTCTCCTGTTACACAATTTCAAGCCCCGAAAATACTTCGACAGGTTTCTGCTCTGATGTTACTTGTGAATCTTTAGATTTCATTATTTTAGCCCGGAAATAAGTTTTGACATGTTTGTGTTCTCTTGGTATTTTTTAAACTTAACCGCTCACAACTCCGGCGCCGAAAATAATTCGACCTGTGTCTGCTCTTCTGGCTATTTTCGTGAATCTATGTATAGCGTTCAGAAAGTCCAGCCCAGAAAATACTTCGAGATGTTACTGCTCTCCTGGTACTTCTGAATCTGTAGCGCTCGTAATTCCGGCTCCGAAATGCCTTGGCATGTTTTTGCACTCCTGGTACTTGCGAATCTATAGCGTTCACAATTTCCAGCCCAGAAAATACTTCGACATGTTTCTGCTTTCCTAGTACTTGTGAAAATATAGCGTTCACAATTCCAACGCGGAAAATGCTTCGACATATTTCTGATCTCTTGGTACTTATAAATCTAAAGCGCTCATAATTCAAGCCCTGAAAAAACTTCCAAGATGTTTCTGCTCTCCTGGTAATTGTAAATCTGTAGCGCTCGTAATTCTGGCCCAGGAATACCTCGGTATGTTTCTGCTCTCCTGGTTGGTACTTGTGAATCTGTAGCGCTTGGAATTCTAGGCAAGCGTGCTCCACCTTAGACCGCGTCATCGCTTAACAATCAGGTGAGATAGCGGTCAAACGTTTGCCTACCAATAGTAAAAAAAAACCAGTCCCTAAAATACTTCGAAAAGTTTCGGCTCAAAAGAAATCTTGCCCAAAAATAATTTGACATGTTCCTGGTCTCCTTGTAATTGTGAATCTTGAGTATTTTAAACTTAACCGCTCACAACTCCGGCGCTGAAAAGAAATCGACGTGTGTCTGCTCTCCTGGTTATTTTCGAGAATCTATAGCGTTCACAATTTCCAGCCCAGAAAATACTTCGAAATATTTCTAATCTCCTGGTACTTGTGAATCTAAAGCATTCATAATTCAAGCCCTAAAAGAACTTCCGAGATGTTTCCGGCCCCGGAATACCTCGGTATGTTTCTGCTCTCCTGGTACTTGTGAATCTGTAGCGCTCTGAATTCCAGACCCGAAAGTTTCTGCTCTGCTTAAAAAAAAATCTTGCCCAAAAATAATTTGACATGTTGCTGGTGTCCTGGTGGTTGTGAATCTCTTAGCACTCGTAATAAAATTCTAGCCCGGTAAAAAAATTTGACATGTTTCTGTTCTCCTGGTACTTTTTAATCTGAAGTATTAAGGTAGCAGAAACTTTGGACTTCAACTTCTTCCTCTGTCTCCATTAAGTCATGTATGTTACCTGGATAAAAAGTAGCCTATGTGTTACTCCAGGATGTGACCTATATATGTGCCAAATTTCATCTAAATCCCTTCAGCCGTTTTTGCGTGATTGACGGACACACATCCAAACATACAAACATGAACGCTTGCAATGAAAGCCAATCTATTTTCCAGCAAAAAAAAAACCTGACCAAAAATACTTTGACATTATGTCTGCTCTCCTGGTACTCGAGAATTTTTGGCGCTCACAAATTCAGACCCGAAAATATTTCGACATGTTTATGCTCTCCTGGTACTTGTGAATCTGAAGTACTAAGGCAGCAGAAACGTCTGATTTCCACTTCCTCCTCCGCTGCCATTAAGCTATGCCTTTTATCGGGATAAAAAGTAGCCTATGTGTTATTCCAGGATGTGACCTACATATGTGCGAAATTTCATCCAAATCCCTTCAGCCGTTTTTGCGTGATTGACGGACAAACATCCAAACATACAAACATACAAACATACAAACATACAAACATACAAACATACAAACATACAAACATACAAACATACAAACATACAAACTTTCACATTTATAATATTATATTACTAGCTTCTTCCCGCGCGACTTCGTCTGCGTAGACTTTAGAACTGGTGCGCAACTTAATTGCCTCATATTGTCATTCTTGTAAGCATCTTAATGATTCTGGTATCCAGATAGTGAGTCCCAAAATTACTTCGACATGTTGGTGGTTCCCTGGAAGGTACTTGTGAATTTTTAGCGCTCACGATTCTGGTCGAAAAATATATCAATTGTCTGGTATTCTGGTATCTACTTGTAAATCTGTAGCGCTCATAATTCCAGCCTTGGCAATACTTTGACATGTTTTTGGTCTCCCCCGGCACTCTTAAATCCTAACCTCTCACAATTCTAGGCCCGAAAATATTGCGACATGTTTCTGGTCTCCTGGTAATTGTAAATATTTAGCTCTCATATTTCCAGCCCGGAAAAAACTACGCCATGTTCCTGTTCTTCTGTTACTTTTGAATCCTTTTTAGGGATGGGAAATCCTAACTGCTCACAATTTCAGCACCGAAAAAATTTGAACATGTTTCTGCTATCTTAGTACTTGTGAATCTATAGCTTTCACCATTCCAGCCCAGAAAAATTCTTGCGCAAAATATTTTGAATAACTCCAGGTATTGTAAATCTTTGGCGCTCAATGTTACTTCAACATGTTTCTGTTCTCCTGGTATCTTTTAAATCCAAACAGCTTGCAATAAAGCCCAAAAAAAAATAAAAAAAAAATATTGCTCAAAAATACTTAAACATGTGTCTGGTCTCCCGATACTTATGCATCTTTAGCGCTCATATTTCCAGCCTTAGAAATACTCCAACATGTTGTTGTTATCCTGGAACTTTTGAATCGCTTGTAATGAAAGCCATCTATTTTCCAGTAAAAAAAACTACCCTAAATACTTTGACATGTTTCTGCTCTGCTAGTAGGTACTCGAGAATCTTTGGCACTTACAAATTCAGCCCCGAAAATACTTCGACATGTTTCTGCATCTCATCTCATCTCATCTCATCTCATCTCATCCCATCCCATCCCATCCCAAATCGTCTCATCTCATCTCATCTCATCTCATCTCGTCTTATCTCAATTTCAAGAAAAACTGGACTACTCTTAAAGTCCTACTATCCTACTAATTACTTATTAGTACTTGTAAATCTTTAGCGCTCACAATTACGGCACCGAAAATATCTCTAAATATTTCTGATCTCCTGGTACTTGTGAATCTAAAGCGCTCATATCAAGCCCCAAAAAAACTTCCGAAATGTTACTGATCTCCTGGTACTTGTGAATCTAAAGCGCTCATATCAAGCTCCAAAAAAACTTCCGAAATGTTACTACTCTCCTGGTACTTGTGAATCTGTAGCGCTCGTAATTCCGACCCCGGAATACCTCGATATGTTTCTGCTCTCCTTGTGAATCTGTAGCGCTCGGAATAACAGTCCCGAAAATACTTCGAAATGTTTCTGCTCTGCTAATAAAAAAGAACTTGCCCTAAAATAATTTGACATGTTGCTGGTCTCCTGGTACTTGTGAATCTTTTAGCACTCGTAATACAATTCTAGCCCGGTAAAAAATTTCGATATGTTTCTGTTCTCCTGGTACTTTTGAATCTGAAGTACTAAGGTAGCAGAAACTTTATAGTTCCACTTCTTCCTCTGTCTCCATTAAGTCATGTATGTTACCGTGATAAAAAGTAGTCTATGTGTTATTTCAGGATGTGACCTAAATATGTGCCAAATTTCATCTAAATCCCTTCAGACGTTTTTGCGTGATTGACGGACAAACATCCAAACATACAAACATGAACGCTTGCAATGAAAGCCAATCAATCTGTTTTCCCGCAAAAAAAAAAAAACCTGACCAAAAATACTTTGACATATGTCTGCTCTCCTGGTACTCGAGAATCTTAAGCGCTCACAAATTCAGACCCGAAAATATTTCGACATATTTATGCTCTCCTGGTACTTGTGAATCTGAAGTACTAAGGCAGCAGAAACGTCTGATTTCCACTTCCTTCTCCGCTGCCATTAAGCTATGCCTTTTATCGGGATAAAAAGTAGCCTATGTGTTATTCCAAGATGTGACCTACATATGTACCAAATTTCATCCAAATCCCTTCAGCCGTTTTTGCGTGATTGACGGACAAACATCCAAACATACAAACATACAAACATACAAACATACAAACATACAAACATACAAACATACAAACATACAAACATACAAACATACAAACATACAAACATACAAACTTTCACATTTATAATATTAGTAGGATACACATTTTTAAGCTCACTTACCACCATGCCATGCGGGATTCGAACCCGCAACACGCTTCACAGCGGCCAATCGCTTTGCCACTGCGCCACCCGTGTCGGCGAAAGTATCATTGAAATTACAGTTTCCGAACATAAAATTCGCTTGCAGCCAGAGTAAGATCAATTAACACGTGGTTAAATCTGAATATTTCATGCAAAATGGCCTTGAGTTAGCGTACCAGAAACCAAAAAATACACTTGTCTTGTGTGAAAACCCCTTTTACTTAAATATTTTCAAATTTTGTATAATGTGGATTGCAGTTGTCTCTTTTAATAAACCTGAAGGCGATTTGAATTATGCTTCATATATTAATGAAAAGAAAATTAAATTTCGACTCAAAAAGTTCATCTTTAGTGTTCAAAACAAAGATCATTTCAATTTGGAACAACAACTATTGTAGAGGAGTTAGTTTTAAGAAAATCAAGTCATAATTCACAAAGATGTTTTTTCAAACCAGTTATTTTTAATTTCGTCATTTTACTTAGTAGTTTAATTAAAAATATCTTGTTATTTGAATACTTTGTTGAGTGAAATCAAGAGATTTTCTAATATCCATGCGTATTTAGCTTTTCTTCATAAAAACGATATTAGTGGATTGCAATATTACTCTCGTGAGCACAATAAAGTGATGCGTTGCCTTATAATATGAAATCGAATACGCTTTTCAAATGCCTGTTATTTCATCTCCAAACGGGTAGTAAAGTAATCTGTTTTGAAAACCCATATGATTGTTGAGATATTGAATATGCAGTTTGTTTCAATCTCTTAGATATAGATAAGCGTCATGAATCCCTTTTCAAAATACTGTTCTTTTTCAAGCAGTTGGCTTATATTATCATTCAAAGCTAATTTTTAGTAACATAACTTTTGTCTGGAGAATTAATTTGACATTTTGACACATGAACAATGTAAAAACTGTGCAACCGAAGCTGAGATTTTCCCTTATTTAGTTATTTGAGGAGGGTTTGAAATTTCTTTCTTGAAAAATAAATTTTCACTAACACGGTTCCGAGAGATTTCAAAAAGCAAATTTTTTTTTTGTTTTTTTTTTTCATTTCTTTATTTATTTCTTATACACATTTTTAAGCTCACTTACCACCATGCCATGCGGGATTCGAACCCGCAACACGCTTCACAGCGGCCAATCGCTTTGCCACTGCGCCACCCGTGTCGGCGAAAGTATCATTGAAATTACAGTTTCCGAACATAAAATTCGCTTGCAGCCAGAGTAAGATCAATTAACACGTGGTTAAATCTGAATATTTCATGCAAAATGGCCTTGAGTTAGCGTACCAGAAACCAAAAAATACACTTGTCTTGTGTGAAAACCCCTTTTACTTAAATATTTTCAAATTTTGTATAATGTGGATTGCAGTTGTCTCTTTTAATAAACCTGAAGGCGATTTGAATTATGCTTCATATATTAATGAAAAGAAAATTAAACTTCGACTCAAAAAGTTCATCTTTAGTGTTCAAAACAAAGATCATTTCAATTTGGAACAACAACTATTGTAGAGGAGTTAGTTTTAAGAAAATCAAGTCATAATTCACAAAGATGTTTTTTCAAACCAGTTATTTTTAATTCGTCATTTTACTTAGTAGTTTAATTAAAAATATCTTGTTATTTGAATACTTTGTTGAGTGAAATCAAGAGATTTTCTAATATCCATGCGTATTTAGCTTTTCTTCATAAAAACGATATTAGTGGATTGCAATATTACTCTCGTGAGCACAATAAAGTGATGCGTTGCCTTATAATATGAAATCGAATACGCTTTTCAAATGCCTGTTATTTCATCTCCAAACGGGTAGTAAAGTAATCTGTTTTGAAAACCCATATGATTGTTGACATATTGAATATGCAGTTTGTTTCAATCTCTTAGATATAGATAAGCGTCATGAATCCCTTTTCAAAATACTGTTCTTTTTCAAGCAGTTGGCTTATATTATCATTCAAAGCTAATTTTTAGTAACATAACTTTTGTCTGGAGAATTAATTTGACATTTTGACACATGAACAATGTAAAAACTGTGCAACCGAAGCTGAGATTTTCCCTTATTTAGTTATTTGAGGAGGGTTTGAAATTTCTTTCTTGAAAAATAAATTTTCACTAACACGGTTCCGAGAGATTTCAAAAAGCAAAATTTTTTTTTGTTTTTTTTTTTCATTTCTTTATTTATTTCTTATACACATTTTTAAGCTCACTTACCACCATGCCATGCGGGATTCGAACCCGCAACACGCTTCACAGCGGCCAATCGCTTTGCCACTGCGCCACCCGTGTCGGCGAAAGTATCATTGAAATTACAGTTTCCGAACATAAAATTCGCTTGCAGCCAGAGTAAGATCAATTAACACGTGGTTAAATCTGAATATTTCATGCAAAATGGCCTTGAGTTAGCGTACCAGAAACCAAAAAATACACTTGTCTTGTGTGAAAACCCCTTTTACTTAAATATTTTCAAATTTTGTATAATGTGGATTGCAGTTGTCTCTTTTAATAAACCTGAAGGCGATTTGAATTATGCTTCATATATTAATGAAAAGAAAATTAAACTTCGACTCAAAAAGTTCATCTTTAGTGTTCAAAACAAAGATCATTTCAATTTGGAACAACAACTATTGTAGAGGAGTTAGTTTTAAGAAAATCAAGTCATAATTCACAAAGATGTTTTTTCAAACCAGTTATTTTTAATTCGTCATTTTACTTAGTAGTTTAATTAAAAATATCTTGTTATTTGAATACTTTGTTGAGTGAAATCAAGAGATTTTCTAATATCCATGCGTATTTAGCTTTTCTTCATAAAAACGATATTAGTGGATTGCAATATTACTCTCGTGAGCACAATAAAGTGATGCGTTGCCTTATAATATGAAATCGAATACGCTTTTCAAATGCCTGTTATTTCATCTCCAAACGGGTAGTAAAGTAATCTGTTTTGAAAACCCATATGATTGTTGACATATTGAATATGCAGTTTGTTTCAATCTCTTAGATATAGATAAGCGTCATGAATCCCTTTTCAAAATACTGTTCTTTTTCAAGCAGTTGGCTTATATTATCATTCAAAGCTAATTTTTAGTAACATAACTTTTGTCTGGAGAATTAATTTGACATTTTGACACATGAACAATGTAAAAACTGTGCAACCGAAGCTGAGATTTTCCCTTATTTAGTTATTTGAGGAGGGTTTGAAATTTCTTTCTTGAAAAATAAATTTTCACTAACACGGTTCCGAGAGATTTCAAAAAGCAAATTTTTTTTTTGTTTTTTTTTTTCATTTCTTTATTTATTTCTTATACACATTTTTAAGCTCACTTACCACCATGCCATGCGGGATTCGAACCCGCAACACGCTTCACAGCGGCCAATCGCTTTGCCACTGCGCCACCCGTGTCGGCGAAAGTATCATTGAAATTACAGTTTCCGAACATAAAATTCGCTTGCAGCCAGAGTAAGATCAATTAACACGTGGTTAAATCTGAATATTTCATGCAAAATGGCCTTGAGTTAGCGTACCAGAAACCAAAAAATACACTTGTCTTGTGTGAAAACCCCTTTTACTTAAATATTTTCAAATTTTGTATAATGTGGATTGCAGTTGTCTCTTTTAATAAACCTGAAGGCGATTTGAATTATGCTTCATATATTAATGAAAAGAAAATTAAATTTCGACTCAAAAAGTTCATCTTTAGTGTTCAAAACAAAGATCATTTCAATTTGGAACAACAACTATTGTAGAGGAGTTAGTTTTAAGAAAATCAAGTCATAATTCACAAAGATGTTTTTTCAAACCAGTTATTTTTAATTCGTCATTTTACTTAGTAGTTTAAAAATATCTTGTTATTTGAATACTTTGTTGAGTGAAATCAAGAGATTTTCTAATATCCATGCGTATTTAGCTTTTCTTCATAAAAACGATATTAGTGGATTGCAATATTACTCTCGTGAGCACAATAAAGTGATGCGTTGCCTTATAATATGAAATCGAATACGCTTTTCAAATGCCTGTTATTTCATCTCCAAACGGGTAGTAAAGTAATCTGTTTTGAAAACCCATATGATTGTTGAGATATTGAATATGCAGTTTGTTTCAATCTCTTAGATATAGATAAGCGTCATGAATCCCTTTTCAAAATACTGTTCTTTTTCAAGCAGTTGGCTTATATTATCATTCAAAGCTAATTTTTAGTAACATAACTTTTGTCTGGAGAATTAATTTGACATTTTGACACATGAACAATGTAAAAACTGTGCAACCGAAGCTGAGATTTTCCCTTATTTAGTTATTTGAGGAGGGTTTGAAATTTCTTTCTTGAAAAATAAATTTTCACTAACACGGTTCCGAGAGATTTCAAAAAGCAAATTTTTTTTTTTGTTTTTTTTTTTCATTTCTTTATTTATTTCTTATACACATTTTTAAGCTCACTTACCACCATGCCATGCGGGATTCGAACCCGCAACACGCTTCACAGCGGCCAATCGCTTTGCCACTGCGCCACCCGTGTCGGCGAAAGTATCATTGAAATTACAGTTTCCGAACATAAAATTCGCTTGCAGCCAGAGTAAGATCAATTAACACGTGGTTAAATCTGAATATTTCATGCAAAATGGCCTTGAGTTAGCGTACCAGAAACCAAAAAATACACTTGTCTTGTGTGAAAACCCCTTTTACTTAAATATTTTCAAATTTTGTATAATGTGGATTGCAGTTGTCTCTTTTAATAAACCTGAAGGCGATTTGAATTATGCTTCATATATTAATGAAAAGAAAATTAAACTTCGACTCAAAAAGTTCATCTTTAGTGTTCAAAACAAAGATCATTTCAATTTGGAACAACAACTATTGTAGAGGAGTTAGTTTTAAGAAAATCAAGTCATAATTCACAAAGATGTTTTTTCAAACCAGTTATTTTTAATTCGTCATTTTACTTAGTAGTTTAATTAAAAATATCTTGTTATTTGAATACTTTGTTGAGTGAAATCAAGAGATTTTCTAATATCCATGCGTATTTAGCTTTTCTTCATAAAAACGATATTAGTGGATTGCAATATTACTCTCGTGAGCACAATAAAGTGATGCGTTGCCTTATAATATGAAATCGAATACGCTTTTCAAATGCCTGTTATTTCATCTCCAAACGGGTAGTAAAGTAATCTGTTTTGAAAACCCATATGATTGTTGACATATTGAATATGCAGTTTGTTTCAATCTCTTAGATATAGATAAGCGTCATGAATCCCTTTTCAAAATACTGTTCTTTTTCAAGCAGTTGGCTTATATTATCATTCAAAGCTAATTTTTAGTAACATAACTTTTGTCTGGAGAATTAATTTGACATTTTGACACATGAACAATGTAAAAACTGTGCAACCGAAGCTGAGATTTTCCCTTATTTAGTTATTTGAGGAGGGTTTGAAATTTCTTTCTTGAAAAATAAATTTTCACTAACACGGTTCCGAGAGATTTCAAAAAGCAAAATTTTTTTTTGTTTTTTTTTTTTCATTTCTTTATTTATTTCTTATACACATTTTTAAGCTCACTTACCACCATGCCATGCGGGATTCGAACCCGCAACACGCTTCACGGCGGCCAATCGCTTTGCCACTGCGCCACCCGTGTCGGCGAAAGAATCATTGAAATTACAGTTTCCGAACATAAAATTCGCTTGCAGCCAGAGTAAGATCAATTAACACGTGGTTAAATCTGAATATTTCATGCAAAATGGCCTTAAGTTAGCGTACCAGAAACCAAAAAATACACTTGTCTTGTGTGAAAACCCCTTTTACTTAAATATTTTCAAATTTTGTATAATGTGGATTGCAGTTGTCTCTTTTAATAAACCTGAAGGCGATTTGAATTATGCTTCATATATTAATGAAAAGAAAATTAAATTTCGACTCAAAAAGTTCATCTTTAGTGTTCAAAACAAAGATCATTTCAATTTGGAACAACAACTATTGTAGAGGAGTTAGTTTTAAGAAAATCAAGTCATAATTCACAAAGATGTTTTTTCAAACCAGTTATTTTTAATTCGTCATTTTACTTAGTAGTTTAATTAAAAATATCTTGTTATTTGAATACTTTGTTGAGTGAAATCAAGAGATTTTCTAATATCCATGCGTATTTAGCTTTTCTTCATAAAAACGATATTAGTGGATTGCAATATTACTCTCGTGAGCACAATAAAGTGATGCGTTGCCTTATAATATGAAATCGAATACGCTTTTCAAATGCCTGTTATTTCATCTCCAAACGGGTAGTAAAGTAATCTGTTTTGAAAACCCATATGATTGTTGACATATTGAATATGCAGTTTGTTTCAATCTCTTAGATATAGATAAGCGTCATGAATCCCTTTTCAAAATACTGTTCTTTTTCAAGCAGTTGGCTTATATTATCATTCAAAGCTAATTTTTAGTAACATAACTTTTGTCTGGAGAATTAATTTGACATTTTGACACATGAACAATGTAAAAACTGTGCAACCGAAGCTGAGATTTTCCCTTATTTAGTTATTTGAGGAGGGTTTGAAATTTCTTTCTTGAAAAATAAATTTTCACTAACACGGTTCCGAGAGATTTCAAAAAGCAAAATTTTTTTTTGTTTTTTTTTTTTCATTTCTTTATTTATTTCTTATACACATTTTTAAGCTCACTTACCACCATGCCATGCGGGATTCGAACCCGCAACACGCTTCACGGCGGCCAATCGCTTTGCCACTGCGCCACCCGTGTCGGCGAAAGTATCATTGAAATTACAGTTTCCGAACATAAAATTCGCTTGCAGCCAGAGTAAGATCAATTAACACGTGGTTAAATCTGAATATTTCATGCAAAATGGCCTTAAGTTAGCGTACCAGAAACCAAAAAATACACTTGTCTTGTGTGAAAACCCCTTTTACTTAAATATTTTCAAATTTTGTATAATGTGGATTGCAGTTGTCTCTTTTAATAAACCTGAAGGCGATTTGAATTATGCTTCATATATTAATGAAAAGAAAATTAAATTTCGACTCAAAAAGTTCATCTTTAGTGTTCAAAACAAAGATCATTTCAATTTGGAACAACAACTATTGTAGAGGAGTTAGTTTTAAGAAAATCAAGTCATAATTCACAAAGATGTTTTTTCAAACCAGTTATTTTTAATTCGTCATTTTACTTAGTAGTTTAATTAAAAATATCTTGTTATTTGAATACTTTGTTGAGTGAAATCAAGAGATTTTCTAATATCCATGCGTATTTAGCTTTTCTTCATAAAAACGATATTAGTGGATTGCAATATTACTCTCGTGAGCACAATAAAGTGATGCGTTGCCTTATAATATGAAATCGAATACGCTTTTCAAATGCCTGTTATTTCATCTCCAAACGGGTAGTAAAGTAATCTGTTTTGAAAACCCATATGATTGTTGACATATTGAATATGCAGTTTGTTTCAATCTCTTAGATATAGATAAGCGTCATGAATCCCTTTTCAAAATACTGTTCTTTTTCAAGCAGTTGGCTTATATTATCATTCAAAGCTAATTTTTAGTAACATAACTTTTGTCTGGAGAATTAATTTGACATTTTGACACATGAACAATGTAAAAACTGTGCAACCGAAGCTGAGATTTTCCCTTATTTAGTTATTTGAGGAGGGTTTGAAATTTCTTTCTTGAAAAATAAATTTTCACTAACACGGTTCCGAGAGATTTCAAAAAGCAAAATTTTTTTTTGTTTTTTTTTTTTCATTTCTTTATTTATTTCTTATACACATTTTTAAGCTCACTTACCACCATGCCATGCGGGATTCGAACCCGCAACACGCTTCACGGCGGCCAATCGCTTTGCCACTGCGCCACCCGTGTCGGCGAAAGTATCATTGAAATTACAGTTTCCGAACATAAAATTCGCTTGCAGCCAGAGTAAGATCAATTAACACGTGGTTAAATCTGAATATTTCATGCAAAATGGCCTTAAGTTAGCGTACCAGAAACCAAAAAATACACTTGTCTTGTGTGAAAACCCCTTTTACTTAAATATTTTCAAATTTTGTATAATGTGGATTGCAGTTGTCTCTTTTAATAAACCTGAAGGCGATTTGAATTATGCTTCATATATTAATGAAAAGAAAATTAAATTTCGACTCAAAAAGTTCATCTTTAGTGTTCAAAATAAAGATCATTTCAATTTGGAACAACAACTATTGTAGAGGAGTTAGTTTTAAGAAAATCAAGTCATAATTCACAAAGATGTTTTTTCAAACCAGTTATTTTTAATTCGTCATTTTACTTAGTAGTTTAATTAAAAATATCTTGTTATTTGAATACTTTGTTGAGTGAAATCAAGAGATTTTCTAATATCCATGCGTATTTAGCTTTTCTTCATAAAAACGATATTAGTGGATTGCAATATTACTCTCGTGAGCACAATAAAGTGATGCGTTGCCTTATAATATGAAATCGAATACGCTTTTCAAATGCCTGTTATTTCATCTCCAAACGGGTAGTAAAGTAATCTGTTTTGAAAACCCATATGATTGTTGACATATTGAATATGCAGTTTGTTTCAATCTCTTAGATATAGATAAGCGTCATGAATCCCTTTTCAAAATACTGTTCTTTTTCAAGCAGTTGGCTTATATTATCATTCAAAGCTAATTTTTAGTAACATAACTTTTGTCTGGAGAATTAATTTGACATTTTGACACATGAACAATGTAAAAACTGTGCAACCGAAGCTGAGATTTTCCCTTATTTAGTTATTTGAGGAGGGTTTGAAATTTCTTTCTTGAAAAATAAATTTTCACTAACACGGTTCCGAGAGATTTCAAAAAGCAAAATTTTTTTTTAGTTTTTTTTTTTCTTTTCTTTATTTATTTCTTATACACATTTTTAAGCTCACTTACCACCATGCCATGCGGGATTCGAACCCGCAACACGCTTCACAGCGGCCAATCGCTTTGCCACTGCGCCACCCGTGTCGGCGAAAGTATCATTGAAATTACAGTTTCCGAACATAAAATTCGCTTGCAGCCAGAGTAAGATCAATTAACACGTGGTTAAATCTGAATATTTCATGCAAAATGGCCTTGAGTTAGCGTACCAGAAACCAAAAAATACACTTGTCTTGTGTGAAAACCCCTTTTACTTAAATATTTTCAAAGGAGAATGGCAGAAGTTCATAGAACGCTGGCATTAAACTTTTTAAGTTTCTACAGAAATCAAAGTGGCATGGTTTGATAGGGAATATTATAAGCTATAATTAAAAAAAAATTAAAACGTTAAAATAATAGGGTTAAAGAGAAATCGTTATTTTTGTAAAAGTGAGGTTAAGTGCGTTAATGATTGTACATATAGGGTCTTTCAACTCTATTTCTATCATAACGCATAAATGTTTATTGTATACATAACATATTGCTAATTATGCTTTCTAATGACTTGAAAACTACTTGTTGAAGTTTGTTTAGTTCAATGATTTACCTACACACTGATCATTTACCTAATGACAGTTTAGGTAAGTGTACCTACCTACTCCGTCAGCTTTATGTAGGTAGTCACAGGAAACTCAGGAGAGTTTTTAAGAGACTCATATCTAAGAATCTAAGCACATAAGGAATAATAATCCTGTTAAGGATAACAGGATTATTTAAGGTAAAATTAAAAACTCATAAGTATTGTAGGTATTATATTTTATTCATGGTCATCATCATATATCAGCAATATATTATCTAAGAATGGTGCAGGGGGAGACAGGCTATCTTGATGCCGTGCCCATGCCAAATACCAGATGATTGACATGATATGGGCACAGCATCCTACTGTTCTTCGTCCAACAATGCAATTGCAACAGTATTGCTTTATAGCTTCCCGGCCACTTAGAGAGCTGTCAATCAAAATATAAACAAAGTATATTTTTCTTCCTACATGTCTAGACCTCATTCTTCCCCGTAAAATCCAAGATGTGTTTGATGTTGACAGCTCTTCCAGTAGACTCCTGTCAACCTCCCTGCATACTTCTATAATATAGGTGCCATTTGCCCTTACGTGCTCTCCATAATAGGAGCGAGATTGCTTTATTTGATATGTTCCAAGAGAAATTAATATAAGTTCACTGTATGATAGCCGAGGAAAATCTGTTAGGTTATCATTTTCAACAGTAACACTTACAAAATCAGCTCGTCTTCTGTTTAGTTGATTAACATTGACAAAATCAGACAAAAGATTGTTTACAAACATGTTCGCATTTATTATATTTAGGATTTCCCCGGCATCACTTCTATCAGTTATTGGAGGGTGAAAGCGATTAATTAATGCAGCAGCTATTTTAAAATCAATCATAACATGTTTTGAGGCTAAGTTAAAATATTCCTGTCTAAACAATTTAAAATCTCTTTTAAACCTACCATTGACTGCTTCTACAACCCATCTAGAAATAGTAACCGACCTTGATTTGTTTGCTGCTAGTGTTGATAGTTGCGTTTCACCCCTCTGTAATGAAGCTGGAACATGGGTTTTATAACCACAAGCATTCAGCAAGGGCAAGGCATCTCTGAAACCCCTATCCAGTACAAAAGCATCACCTTCTTGAAAATGTCTGCGTAAATAACTATTTTCAGTTTCAAATTCCCTTTGCATTATAGCTGCATCTGATGTTGTAGCTGGATAAGGGCCCAGAACATCTATAATATAACCATCAGAACATACTAACATAAATGGTTTAACAAGATTTCGATATTTATGTAAGCTGTAAGTATTTTTTTGATATAGATAATTACAACTTTTTTGTATGTAGCAATATGAACCATCAGCTATGACTATAGGGTTTTCCTGGCCATCACTTTGAACTCCAAACAATCCACGGGGTATCAATAGATTTCTTTGTATTATTTGTTCTCTTGATATATGTGCTACTCCCAAGTGAGTTGGAACGAACAACAACAGCAACAGTTCTCGAACCTTTGCCATCAACACCTCCAAAGTTCTCCTTGGAATTTGAAATAGTGATGCCAACCTTTCATTGGGTTCACCTGTCCTCAGTTTCATTAAGAATGCAGCGAGAGCCGTTTTACCTCTTCGCATTTCATTTATGGTAGGTATTTCGTGTAATAACTGATTGAACTGATCTTTTGTGTAGCCAATCCAGTGACGTACAAGATGGTCTTCTATATTATTTATATTTGAAAAATCTAATGCATTAACATTAGTGCTCTTATTCAACATATCTTGTATATGTGTTGCATTAAATGCATTTGAAAAACCATAAATACCAGCTTGAAAGTCCCATGTTTCTGTATTTAGATGGTTACTGCACACGCGACTATTTACTGGTACATAATAATTAAACTGTAAAAGCAGCATTTTTCTAGTTGAAACTGGTAGCCTGAATCTTTCATTACCCTGACAACCTTCAATAATGCACCTTGACCCAGAGTCTACAGCTCTGATATAATCAGGCAACACAATTGTCTCTTGTCTTCTTGATATGGGCTGAATTACAAGATTAGGTTCAGGCTGATCTTCAACAACAGGTTCGGGATGATCTTCAAAATCAGATGCAGGCTCATTATCTCCATTAGCTTCAGACACCATTTCAACATTAGGTTGAGGCGGAGTTTCAGGATCACGTTGAGGCAGTCTTTCAGGACTGTCATGGGTCATGGATACATTATCAAGTGTACCTTCAGAAGTTTCAGAGTCAAGATGAGAGCGCCCACTTGACGATGTGGATGCCCTGGATACAAAATGACGAGAAGCTTTGTGTGCTCTCACCCAGCAACGGTGACAGACATTGTTTGTAGTCCGTAGCTGCAACAATAAAACATTTATGTAAAACATACTCACACATGTGGATTTTCTATATAAGTGTGAACACATTATAAAAGAAAACTAATAATACTAAATGTATTGATGCATAATCACATTATGCGTCAATATAATATTATATATATTACTGCGGGGACATCCAATTTTTGACATTGAGATCAGAATGTTATTTTTATGTAATGTATCTAAGCTTGTTTTGAAAAGAGTTAATTGATGACTTCATTGCAAGCTCTTCTCAGCAAATGCAACTTTCCCAGCTGGTATTAGAGCCAGACTATTCATAAGTATGTATGTCCAAAGTCCAAAAAGTAGTAAGTATTATATTTACAAACAAATAAGTATAATATATGTAGTATATCAGCTACTTCGTTTTCAGATGTATGAGTAATGTCCCAGGATTTATGCATGTCTTAATGAATAAGTTTGAAAATAATATATTACAATTAACTTACTTGTCGGGGTAGTATCCATTCTCGAACCACATTATATATGCCTCGTTCTCTGTCCGAATCAGTCCGTAGTTGGTGATTTCTTGAACGTGCTGTAGATGATCCACAATTGACACACACCTGTCGGTGCCCAAGGGTACAAGAAGGTGGATGTGGTTCAGGCGTAGTGTGTACTTGATTTAAATAATTGTTTACAAGTACCCAACAGGCGTTACATAGACGATCCTGATTGCACACCTAAAAAAAAAAATGAATTAAGGTTAAATTATTATTATAAAAACCAATCGAAGTCTTTCATAAAATAGGTGCATAGTAAATGAACTTACAGGCTCAGGAGCAATCCAGGAGCGAATGACCGATAGAATGGATTCATCTTCCAAAGAATGTGTTGTTATCGTACTGCAACGATTTGTAGATATTCTACAGTTTACGCAGCGGTCCATGGTTGACATCACGTTGACTCGTAATGTTAAACACACAAAGGATAGACTCAAACTCAAACTCAAACTCAAACATTTATTTCAATTAAACCATTTACAGGCACTTTTGAATTGTCAAGGTCGGTCGGTCCAAAAAGATGAAGCTATTTGCACGTTCCAAAGCGTAGATCTCTATGGAGAAGAACGTGCAAGAAACTCCACGGACACTCTTTTAAAAATAATAAATTGTTACAAAGTTTTCTTGACATCGTGTTGAAATTATACATACATGTGAGAACGATGTGACGAGCATGATAAAAACATCCGAACTAAAAAAGGAACAATTCAAAGAAATAATTAAAATAAATTAAAATAAACCATGGCAGCTGAGAAATGACCAGTCCCAACCGACGGCGCCATGACATGCGCCAGGCCCATTCGTCTCAACCATTTTGAATGGAGCCACATAATTTAACGCATACGCCACCATCAGCTAGGCTTTTGAGTGAGCATGACACTCACAACCGCCAGGGTACTTGAGTCTATACAATGCAAACACACACATATTTAAAAATGTTGGTACTATTGATTTATCAAATAAAGAACAATAAATCAGTGTGTGAGTTAAATTAAATATAAAAGTCATTAAAGACATCTATAGATATACTAAATAATTATATTAATACAAACATTATCAATAAGTTTGACTTTGTTTACTACACCTTAGACTGTCCTATGGAGCAGGACCAGCATGTTTCCAAGCATTCTTATCTTGAATATAATCATCTAATTTGTAATATGCTTGTTTACATAGTGTGCTTTTAACATAATTTTTAAATTTTCTTTCATTTAATTCTAATATGTCACAAGGTATTTTGTTGTAACATTTAATACAGTACCCCATGAAAGATGTTCGTACTTTGGCTAATCTATAAAATGGCTGATCTAATTTATTTCTATTTCTAGTATTAAAATTATGTCTATCACTAATTTTGCTAAAGAGATGTCGATTTTTCCTTACATACATAATATTTTCATAAATGAATTGACATGGGACTGTCATAATATTAATCTTTTTAAAGACTTCCCTAAGAGAATCGCGATAGATGAACATAAACTATCTTAAGTAATATCAGTGTCCAAGATAGAGCGCCAAGGTCGATCATATAAAAGTAGGAAACGTCGAGGTCCAAGTCTTGCAACAGTTGTACAGAAAGGTAGGAGTCTTCAAAATCCAAAGGCAAGCCAAATCGTTGTATAAATCCACGTAAAACTTTGGAAGCACAAAACATTCACACCAGCACAAAGCAAAGGAGCGAGCGAATGTGAACATGAACAATCGGAATCGCGAATGTCACACTGACGTATTCAGTGGAATGTCACAACAAATGTGACACGCGGGTTTTAGTGTTGCCAATAAGCAATAAACATTTCTTTGCTGGATCAAGTCCTCGTAAACTGTTCGCATAGTTTTTTTTGTATTTATTTTTTTGTGATTTAGTTGTTTTAATTATGTATACACAATTAATTAAAACATTATGCAAATTAATTTAATGTTTTTTTTATTTTATTTTTCAATGACAAACAAAACTATCAAATAGTTATGGTTATGACAGTGCTAAAAAGCCTCGTATCCCATGGCTTTAGAAATAAAGACCGCCTCTGTGCTAAATAAAATCAAGTTATCCACTCTTATTATCGAGATTTTATTTCCACTGTCAAAAATAAAGTTAATCTGGCTATTAACTCATAAAAATAAGCGTTAATTTTTGAAATAGCTTTGAATTCTGTACCTTTCCAATATCAGTAATGCCAAAAACTGCCATCTCCTTTGTATAATGTGGATTGCAGTTGTCTCTTTTAATAAACCTGAAGGCGATTTGAATTATGCTTCATATATTAATGAAAAGAAAATTAAATTTCGACTCAAAAAGTTCATCTTTAGTGTTCAAAACAAAGATCATTTCAATTTGGAACAACAACTATTGTAGAGGAGTTAGTTTTATGAAAATCAAGTCATAATTCACAAAGATGTGTTTTCAAACCAGTTATTTTTAATTCGTCATTTTACTTATTAGTTTAAAAATATCTTGTTATTTGAATACTTTGTTGAGTGAAATCAAGAGATTTTCTAATATCCATGCGTATTTAGCTTTTCTTCATACAAACGATATTAGTGGATTGCAATATTACTCTCGTGAGCACAATAAAGTGATGCGTTGCCTTATAATATGAAATCGAATACGCTTTTCAAATGCCTGTTATTTCATCTCCAAACGGGTAGTAAAGTAATCTGTTTTGAAAACCCATATGATTGTTGACATATTGAATATGCAGTTTGTTTCAATCTCTTAGATATAGATAAGCGTCATGAATCCCTTTTCAAAATACTGTTCTTTTTCAAGCAGTTGGCTTATATTATCATTCAAAGCTAATTTTTAGTAACATAACTTTTGTCTGGAGAATTAATTTGACATTTTGACACATGAACAATGTAAAAACTGTGCAACCGAAGCTGAGATTTTCCCTTATTTAGTTATTTGAGGAGGGTTTGAAATTTCTTTCTTGAAAAAGAATTTTTCACTAACACGGTTCCGAGAGATTTCAAAAAGCAAATTTTTTTTTTTCATTTCTTTATTTATTTCTTATACACATTTTTAAGCTCACTTACCACCATGCCATGCGGGATTCGAACCCGCAACACGCTTCACAGCGGCCAATCGCTTTGCCACTGCGCCACCCGTGTCGGCGAAAGTATCATTGAAATTACAGTTTCCGAACATAAAATTCGCTTGCAGCCAGAGTAAGATCAATTAACACGTGGTTAAATCTGAATATTTCATGCAAAATGGCCTTGAGTTAGCGTACCAGAAACCAAAAAATACACTTGTCTTGTGTGAAAACCCCTTTTACTTAAATATTTTCAAATTTTGTATAATGTGGATTGCAGTTGTCTCTTTTAATAAACCTGAAGGCGATTTGAATTATGCTTCATATATTAATGAAAAGAAAATTAAATTTCGACTCAAAAAGTTCATCTTTAGTGTTCAAAACAAAGATCATTTCAATTTGGAACAACAACTATTGTAGAGGAGTTAGTTTTAAGAAAATCAAGTCATAATTCACAAAGATGTTTTTTCAAACCAGTTATTTTTAATTCGTCATTTTACTTAGTAGTTTAAAAATATCTTGTTATTTGAATACTTTGTTGAGTGAAATCAAGAGATTTTCTAATATCCATGCGTATTTAGCTTTTCTTCATAAAAACGATACTAGTGGATTGCAATATTACTCTCGTGAGCACAATAAAGTGATGCGTTGCCTTATAATATGAAATCGAATACGCTTTTCAAATGCCTGTTATTTCATCTCCAAACGGGTAGTAAAGTAATCTGTTTTGAAAACCCATATGATTGTTGAGATATTGAATATGCAGTTTGTTTCAATCTCTTAGATATAGATAAGCGTCATGAATCCCTTTTCAAAATACTGTTCTTTTTCAAGCAGTTGGCTTATATTATCATTCAAAGCTAATTTTTAGTAACATAACTTTTGTCTGGAGAATTAATTTGACATTTTGACACATGAACAATGTAAAAACTGTGCAACCGAAGCTGAGATTTTCCCTTATTTAGTTATTTGAGGAGGGTTTGAAATTTCTTTCTTGAAAAATAAATTTTCACTAACACGGTTCCGAGAGATTTCAAAAAGCAAAATTTTTTTTTTGTTTTTTTTTTTTCATTTCTTTATTTATTTCTTATACACATTTTTAAGCTCACTTACCACCATGCCATGCGGGATTTGAACCCGCAACACGCTTCACAGCGGCCAATCGCTTTGCCACTGCGCCACCCGTGTCGGCGAAAGTATCATTGAAATTACAGTTTCCGAACATAAAATTCGCTTGCAGCCAGAGTAATATCAATTAACACGTGGTTAAATCTGAATATTTCATGCAAAATGGCCTTGAGTTAGCGTACCAGAAACCAAAAAATACACTTGTCTTGTGTGAAAACCCCTTTTACTTAAATATTTTCAAATTTTGTATAATGTGGATTGCAGTTGTCTCTTTTAATAAACCTGAAGGCGATTTGAATTATGCTTCATATATTAATGAAAAGAAAATTAAATTTCGACTCAAAAAGTTCATCTTTAGTGTTCAAAACAAAGATCATTTCAATTTGGAACAACAACTATTGTAGAGGAGTTAGTTTTAAGAAAATCAAGTCATAATTCACAAAGATGTTTTTTCAAACCAGTTATTTTTAATTCGTCATTTTACTTAGTAGTTTAATTAAAAATATCTTGTTATTTGAATACTTTGTTGAGTGAAATCAAGAGATTTTCTAATATCCATGCGTATTTAGCTTTTCTTCATAAAAACGATATTAGTGGATTGCAATATTACTCTCGTGAGCACAATAAAGTGATGCGTTGCCTTATAATATGAAATCGAATACGCTTTTCAAATGCCTGTTATTTCATCTCCAAACGGGTAGTAAAGTAATCTGTTTTGAAAACCCATATGATTGTTGAGATATTGAATATGCAGTTTGTTTCAATCTCTTAGATATAGATAAGCGTCATGAATCCCTTTTCAAAATACTGTTCTTTTTCAAGCAGTTGGCTTATATTATCATTCAAAGCTAATTTTTAGTAACATAACTTTTGTCTGGAGAATTAATTTGACATTTTGACACATGAACAATGTAAAAACTGTGCAACCGAAGCTGAGATTTTCCCTTATTTAGTTATTTGAGGAGGGTTTGAAATTTCTTTCTTGAAAAATAAATTTTCACTAACACGGTTCCGAGAGATTTCAAAAAGCAAAATTTTTTTTTGTTTTTTTTTTTCATTTCTTTATTTATTTTTTATACACATTTTTAAGCTCACTTACCACCATGCCATGCGGGATTCGAACCCGCAACACGCTTCACAGCGGCCAATCGCTTTGCCACTGCGCCACCCGTGTCGGCGAAAGTATCATTGAAATTACAGTTTCCGAACATAAAATTCGCTTGCAGCCAGAGTAAGATCAATTAACACGTGGTTAAATCTGAATATTTCATGCAAAATGGCCTTGAGTTAGCGTACCAGAAACCAAAAAATACACTTGTCTTGTGTGAAAACCCCTTTTACTTAAATATTTTCAAATTTTGTATAATGTGGATTGCAGTTGTCTCTTTTAATAAACCTGAAGGCGATTTGAATTATGCTTCATATATTAATGAAAAGAAAAATAAACTTCGACTCAAAAAGTTCATCTTTAGTGTTCAAAACAAAGATCATTTCAATTTGGAACAACAACTATTGTAGAGGAGTTAGTTTTAAGAAAATCAAGTCATAATTCACAAAGATGTTTTTTCAAACCAGTTATTTTTAATTCGTCATTTTACTTAGTAGTTTAAAAATATCTTGTTATTTGAATACTTTGTTGAGTGAAATCAAGAGATTTTCTAATATCCATGCGTATTTAGCTTTTCTTCATAAAAACGATATTAGTGGATTGCAATATTACTCTCGTGAGCACAATAAAGTGATGCGTTGCCTTATAATATGAAATCGAATACGCTTTTCAAATGCCTGTTATTTCATCTCCAAACGGGTAGTAAAGTAATCTGTTTTGAAAACCCATATGATTGTTGAGATATTGAATATGCAGTTTGTTTCAATCTCTTAGATATAGATAAGCGTCATGAATCCCTTTTCAAAATACTGTTCTTTTTCAAGCAGTTGGCTTATATTATCATTCAAAGCTAATTTTTAGTAACATAACTTTTGTCTGGAGAATTAATTTGACATTTTGACACATGAACAATGTAAAAACTGTGCAACCGAAGCTGAGATTTTCCCTTATTTAGTTATTTGAGGAGGGTTTGAAATTTCTTTCTTGAAAAATAAATTTTCACTAACACGGTTCCGAGAGATTTCAAAAAGCAAAATTTTTTTTTTGTTTTTTTTTTTTCATTTCTTTATTTATTTCTTATACACATTTTTAAGCTCACTTACCACCATGCCATGCGGGATTTGAACCCGCAACACGCTTCACAGCGGCCAATCGCTTTGCCACTGCGCCACCCGTGTCGGCGAAAGTATCATTGAAATTACAGTTTCCGAACATAAAATTCGCTTGCAGCCAGAGTAAGATCAATTAACACGTGGTTAAATCTGAATATTTCATGCAAAATGGCCTTGAGTTAGCGTACCAGAAACCAAAAAATACACTTGTCTTGTGTGAAAACCCCTTTTACTTAAATATTTTCAAATTTTGTATAATGTGGATTGCAGTTGTCTCTTTTAATAAACCTGAAGGCGATTTGAATTATGCTTCATATATTAATGAAAAGAAAATTAAATTTCGACTCAAAAAGTTCATCTTTAGTGTTCAAAACAAAGATCATTTCAATTTGGAACAACAACTATTGTAGAGGAGTTAGTTTTAAGAAAATCAAGTCATAATTCACAAAGATGTTTTTTCAAACCAGTTATTTTTAATTCGTCATTTTACTTAGTAGTTTAATTAAAAATATCTTGTTATTTGAATACTTTGTTGAGTGAAATCAAGAGATTTTCTAATATCCATGCGTATTTAGCTTTTCTTCATAAAAACGATATTAGTGGATTGCAATATTACTCTCGTGAGCACAATAAAGTGATGCGTTGCCTTATAATATGAAATCGAATACGCTTTTCAAATGCCTGTTATTTCATCTCCAAACGGGTAGTAAAGTAATCTGTTTTGAAAACCCATATGATTGTTGAGATATTGAATATGCAGTTTGTTTCAATCTCTTAGATATAGATAATCGTCATGAATCCCTTTTCAAAATACTGTTCTTTTTCAAGCAGTTGGCTTATATTATCATTCAAAGCTAATTTTTAGTAACATAACTTTTGTCTGGAGAATTAATTTGACATTTTGACACATGAACAATGTAAAAACTGTGCAACCGAAGCTGAGATTTTCCCTTATTTAGTTATTTGAGGAGGGTTTGAAATTTCTTTCTTGAAAAATAAATTTTCACTAACACGGTTCCGAGAGATTTCAAAAAGCAAAATTTTTTTTTGTTTTTTTTTTTCATTTCTTTATTTATTTTTTATACACATTTTTAAGCTCACTTACCACCATGCCATGCGGGATTCGAACCCGCAACACGCTTCACAGCGGCCAATCGCTTTGCCACTGCGCCACCCGTGTCGGCGAAAGTATCATTGAAATTACAGTTTCCGAACATAAAATTCGCTTGCAGCCAGAGTAAGATCAATTAACACGTGGTTAAATCTGAATATTTCATGCAAAATGGCCTTGAGTTAGCGTACCAGAAACCAAAAAATACACTTGTCTTGTGTGAAAACCCCTTTTACTTAAATATTTTCAAATTTTGTATAATGTGGATTGCAGTTGTCTCTTTTAATAAACCTGAAGGCGATTTGAATTATGCTTCATATATTAATGAAAAGAAAAATAAACTTCGACTCAAAAAGTTCATCTTTAGTGTTCAAAACAAAGATCATTTCAATTTGGAACAACAACTATTGTAGAGGAGTTAGTTTTAAGAAAATCAAGTCATAATTCACAAAGATGTTTTTTCAAACCAGTTATTTTTAATTCGTCATTTTACTTAGTAGTTTAATTAAAAATATCTTGTTATTTGAATACTTTGTTGAGTGAAATCAAGAGATTTTCTAATATCCATGCGTATTTAGCTTTTCTTCATAAAAACGATATTAGTGGATTGCAATATTAGTCTCGTGAGCACAATAAAGTGATGCGTTGCCTTATAATATGAAATCGAATACGCTTTTCAAATGCCTGTTATTTCATCTCCAAACGGGTAGTAAAGTAATCTGTTTTGAAAACCCATATGATTGTTGACATATTGAATATGCAGTTTGTTTCAATCTCTTAGATATAGATAAGCGTCATGAATCCCTTTTCAAAATACTGTTCTTTTTCAAGAAGTTGGCTTATATTATCATTCAAAGCTAATTTTTAGTAACATAACTTTTGTCTGGAGAATTAATTTGACATTTTGACACATGAACAATGTAAAAACTGTGCAACCGAAGCTGAGATTTTCCCTTATTTAGTTATTTGAGGAGGGTTTGAAATTTCTTTCTTGAAAAATAAATTTTCACTAACACGGTTCCGAGAGATTTCAAAAAGCAAAATTTTTTTTTGTTTTTTTTTTTCATTTCTTTATTTATTTCTTATACACATTTTTAAGCTCACTTACCACCATGCCATGCGGGATTCGAACCCGCAACACGCTTCACGGCGGCCAATTGCTTTGCCACTGCGCCACCCGTGTCGGCGAAAGTATCATTGAAATTACAGTTTCCGAACATAAAATTCGCTTGCAGCCAGAGTAAGATCAATTAACACGTGGTTAAATCTGAATATTTCATGCAAAATGGCCTTGAGTTAGCGTACCAGAAACCAAAAAATACACTTGTCTTGTGTGAAAACCCCTTTTACTTAAATATTTTCAAATTTTGTATAATGTGGATTGCAGTTGTCTCTTTTAATAAACCTGAAGGCGATTTGAATTATGCTTCATATATTAATGAAAAGAAAATTAAATTTCGACTCAAAAAGTTCATCTTTAGTGTTCAAAACAAAGATCATTTCAATTTGGAACAACAACTATTGTAGAGGAGTTAGTTTTAAGAAAATCAAGTCATAATTCACAAAGATGTTTTTTCAAACCAGTTATTTTTAATTCGTCATTTTACTTAGTAGTTTAATTAAAAATATCTTGTTATTTGAATACTTTGTTGAGTGAAATCAAGAGATTTTCTAATATCCATGCGTATTTAGCTTTTCTTCATAAAAACGATATTAGTGGATTGCAATATTACTCTCGTGAGCACAATAAAGTGATGCGTTGCCTTATAATATGAAATCGAATACGCTTTTCAAATGCCTGTTATTTCATCTCCAAACGGGTAGTAAAGTAATCTGTTTTGAAAACCCATATGATTGTTGACATATTGAATATGCAGTTTGTTTCAATCTCTTAGATATAGATAAGCGTCATGAATCCCTTTTCAAAATACTGTTCTTTTTCAAGCAGTTGGCTTATATTATCATTCAAAGCTAATTTTTAGTAACATAACTTTTGTCTGGAGAATTAATTTGACATTTTGACACATGAACAATGTAAAAACTGTGCAACCGAAGCTGAGATTTTCCCTTATTTAGTTATTTGAGGAGGGTTTGAAATTTCTTTCTTGAAAAATAAATTTTCACTAACACGGTTCCGAGAGATTCCAAAAAGCAAAATTTTTTTTTTGCTCACTTACCACCATGCCATGCGGGATTCGAACCCGCAACACGCTTCACAGCGGCCAATCGCTTTGCCCCTGCGCCACCCGTGTCGGCGAAAGTATCATTGAAATTACAGTTTCCGAACATAAAATTCGCTTGCAGCCAGAGTAAGATCAATTAACACGTGGTTAAATCTGAATATTTCATGCAAAATGGCCTTGAGTTAGCGTACCAGAAACCAAAAAATACACTTGTCTTGTGTGAAAACCCCTTTTACTTAAATATTTTCAAAGGAGAATGGCAGAAGTTCATAGAACGCTGGCATTAAACTTTTTAAGTTTCTACAGAAATCAAAGTGGCATGGTTTGATAGGGAATATTATAAGCTATAATTAAAAAAAAATTAAAACGTTAAAATAATAGGGTTAAAGAGAAATCGTTATTTTTGTAAAAGTGAGGTTAAGTGCGTTAATGATTGTACATATAGGGTCTTTCAACTCTATTTCTATCATAACGCATAAATGTTTATTGTATACATAACATATTGCTAATTATGCTTTCTAATGACTTGAAAACTACTTGTTGAAGTTTGTTTAGTTCAATGATTTACCTACACACTGATCATTTACCTAATGACAGTTTAGGTAAGTGTACCTACCTACTCCGTCAGCTTTATGTAGGTAGTCACAGGAAACTCAGGAGAGTTTTTAAGAGACTCATATCTACGAATCTAAGCACATAAGGACTAATAATCCTGTTAAGGATAACAGGATTATTTAAGGTAAAATTAAAAACTCTGTATTGTAGGTATTATATTTTATTCATGGTCATCATCATATATCAGCAATATATTATCTAAGAATGGTGCAGGGGGAGACAGGCTATCTTGATGCCGTGCCCATGCCAAATACCAGATGATTGACATGATATGGGCACAGCATCCTACTGTTCTTCGTCCAACAATGCAATTGCAACAGTATTGCTTTATAGCTTCCCGGCCACTTAGAGAGCTGTCAATCAAAATATAAACAAAGTATATTTTTCTTCCTACATGTCTAGACCTCATTCTTCCCCGTAAAATCCAAGATGTGTTTGATGTTGACAGCTCTTCCAGTAGACTCCTGTCAACCTCCCTGCATACTTCTATAATATAGGTGCCATTTGCCCTTACGTGCTCTCCATAATAGGAGCGAGATTGCTTTATTTGATATGTTCCAAGAGAAATTAATATAAGTTCACTGTATGATAGCCGAGGAAAATCTGTTAGGTTATCATTTTCAACAGTAACACTTACAAAATCAGCTCGTCTTCTGTTTAGTTGATTAACATTGACAAAATCAGACAAAAGATTGTTTACAAACATGTTCGCATTTATTATATTTAGGATTTCCCCGGCATCACTTCTATCAGTTATTGGAGGGTGAAAGCGATTAATTAATGCAGCAGCTATTTTAAAATCAATCATAACATGTTTTGAGGCTAAGTTAAAATATTCCTGTCTAAACAATTTAAAATCTCTTTTAAACCTACCATTGACTGCTTCTACAACCCATCTAGAAATAGTAACCGACCTTGATTTGTTTGCTGCTAGTGTTGATAGTTGCGTTTCACCCCTCTGTAATGAAGCTGGAACATGGGTTTTATAACCACAAGCATTCAGCAAGGGCAAGGCATCTCTGAAACCCCTATCCAGTACAAAAGCATCACCTTCTTGAAAATGTCTGCGTAAATAACTATTTTCAGTTTCAAATTCCCTTTGCATTATAGCTGCATCTGATGTTGTAGCTGGATAAGGGCCCAGAACATCTATAATATAACCATCAGAACATACTAACATAAATGGTTTAACAAGATTTCGATATTTATGTAAGCTGTAAGTATTTTTTTGATATAGATAATTACAACTTTTTTGTATGTAGCAATATGAACCATCAGCTATGACTATAGGGTTTTCCTGGCCATCACTTTGAACTCCAAACAATCCACGGGGTATCAATAGATTTCTTTGTATTATTTGTTCTCTTGATATATGTGCTACTCCCAAGTGAGTTGGAACGAACAACAACAGCAACAGTTCTCGAACCTTTGCCATCAACACCTCCAAAGTTCTCCTTGGAATTTGAAATAGTGATGCCAACCTTTCATTGGGTTCACCTGTCCTCAGTTTCATTAAGAATGCAGCGAGAGCCGTTTTACCTCTTCGCATTTCATTTATGGTAGGTATTTCGTGTAATAACTGATTGAACTGATCTTTTGTGTAGCCAATCCAGTGACGTACAAGATGGTCTTCTATATTATTTATATTTGAAAAATCTAATGCATTAACATTAGTGCTCTTATTCAACATATCTTGTATATGTGTTGCATTAAATGCATTTGAAAAACCATAAATACCAGCTTGAAAGTCCCATGTTTCTGTATTTAGATGGTTACTGCACACGCGACTATTTACTGGTACATAATAATTAAACTGTAAAAGCAGCATTTTTCTAGTTGAAACTGGTAGCCTGAATCTTTCATTACCCTGACAACCTTCAATAATGCACCTTGACCCAGAGTCTACAGCTCTGATATAATCAGGCAACACAATTGTCTCTTGTCTTCTTGATATGGGCTGAATTACAAGATTAGGTTCAGGCTGATCTTCAACAACAGGTTCGGGATGATCTTCAAAATCAGATGCAGGCTCATTATCTCCATTAGCTTCAGACACCATTTCAACATTAGGTTGAGGCGGAGTTTCAGGATCACGTTGAGGCAGTCTTTCAGGACTGTCATGGGTCATGGATACATTATCAAGTGTACCTTCAGAAGTTTCAGAGTCAAGATGAGAGCGCCCACTTGACGATGTGGATGCCCTGGATACAAAATGACGAGAAGCTTTGTGTGCTCTCACCCAGCAACGGTGACAGACATTGTTTGTAGTCCGTAGCTGCAACAATAAAACATTTATGTAAAACATACTCACACATGTGGATTTTCTATATAAGTGTGAACACATTATAAAAGAAAACTAATAATACTAAATGTATTGATGCATAATCACATTATGCGTCAATATAATATTATATATATTACTGCGGGGACATCCAATTTTTGACATTGAGATCAGAATGTTATTTTTATGTAATGTATCTAAGCTTGTTTTGAAAAGAGTTAATTGATGACTTCATTGCAAGCTCTTCTCAGCAAATGCAACTTTCCCAGCTGGTATTAGAGCCAGACTATTCATAAGTATGTATGTCCAAAGTCCAAAAAGTAGTAAGTATTATATTTACAAACAAATAAGTATAATATATGTAGTATATCAGCTACTTCGTTTTCAGATGTATGAGTAATGTCCCAGGATTTATGCATGTCTTAATGAATAAGTTTGAAAATAATATATTACAATTAACTTACTTGTCGGGGTAGTATCCATTCTCGAACCACATTATATATGCCTCGTTCTCTGTCCGAATCAGTCCGTAGTTGGTGATTTCTTGAACGTGCTGTAGATGATCCACAATTGACACACACCTGTCGGTGCCCAAGGGTACAAGAAGGTGGATGTGGTTCAGGCGTAGTGTGTACTTGATTTAAATAATTGTTTACAAGTACCCAACAGGCGTTACATAGACGATCCTGATTGCACACCTAAAAAAAAAAATGAATTAAGGTTAAATTATTATTATAAAAACCAATCGAAGTCTTTCATAAAATAGGTGCATAGTAAATGAACTTACAGGCTCAGGAGCAATCCAGGAGCGAATGACCGATAGAATGGATTCATCTTCCAAAGAATGTGTTGTTATCGTACTGCAACGATTTGTAGATATTCTACAGTTTACGCAGCGGTCCATGGTTGACATCACGTTGACTCGTAATGTTAAACACACAAAGGATAGACTCAAACTCAAACTCAAACTCAAACATTTATTTCAATTAAACCATTTACAGGCACTTTTGAATTGTCAAGGTCGGTCGGTCCAAAAAGATGAAGCTATTTGCACGTTCCAAAGCGTAGATCTCTATGGAGAAGAACGTGCAAGAAACTCCACGGACACTCTTTTAAAAATAATAAATTGTTACAAAGTTTTCTTGACATCGTGTTGAAATTATACATACATGTGAGAACGATGTGACGAGCATGATAAAAACATCCGAACTAAAAAAGGAACAATTCAAAGAAATAATTAAAATAAATTAAAATAAACCATGGCAGCTGAGAAATGACCAGTCCCAACCGACGGCGCCATGACATGCGCCAGGCCCATTCGTCTCAACCATTTTGAATGGAGCCACATAATTTAACGCATACGCCACCATCAGCTAGGCTTTTGAGTGAGCATGACACTCACAACCGCCAGGGTACTTGAGTCTATACAATGCAAACACACACATATTTAAAAATGTTGGTACTATTGATTTATCAAATAAAGAACAATAAATCAGTGTGTGAGTTAAATTAAATATAAAAGTCATTAAAGACATCTATAGATATACTAAATAATTATATTAATACAAACATTATCAATAAGTTTGACTTTGTTTACTACACCTTAGACTGTCCTATGGAGCAGGACCAGCATGTTTCCAAGCATTCTTATCTTGAATATAATCATCTAATTTGTAATATGCTTGTTTACATAGTGTGCTTTTAACATAATTTTTAAATTTTCTTTCATTTAATTCTAATATGTCACAAGGTATTTTGTTGTAACATTTAATACAGTACCCCATGAAAGATGTTCGTACTTTGGCTAATCTATAAAATGGCTGATCTAATTTATTTCTATTTCTAGTATTAAAATTATGTCTATCACTAATTTTGCTAAAGAGATGTCGATTTTTCCTTACATACATAATATTTTCATAAATGAATTGACATGGGACTGTCATAATATTAATCTTTTTAAAGACTTCCCTAAGAGAATCGCGATAGATGAACATAAACTATCTTAAGTAATATCAGTGTCCAAGATAGAGCGCCAAGGTCGATCATATAAAAGTAGGAAACGTCGAGGTCCAAGTCTTGCAACAGTTGTACAGAAAGGTAGGAGTCTTCAAAATCCAAAGGCAAGCCAAATCGTTGTATAAATCCACGTAAAACTTTGGAAGCACAAAACATTCACACCAGCACAAAGCAAAGGAGCGAGCGAATGTGAACATGAACAATCGGAATCGCGAATGTCACACTGACGTATTCAGTGGAATGTCACAACAAATGTGACACGCGGGTTTTAGTGTTGCCAATAAGCAATAAACATTTCTTTGCTGGATCAAGTCCTCGTAAACTGTTCGCATAGTTTTTTTTGTATTTATTTTTTTGTGATTTAGTTGTTTTAATTATGTATACACAATTAATTAAAACATTATGCAAATTAATTTAATGTTTTTTTTATTTTATTTTTCAATGACAAACAAAACTATCAAATAGTTATGGTTATGACAGTGCTAAAAAGCCTCGTATCCCATGGCTTTAGAAATAAAGACCGCCTCTGTGCTAAATAAAATCAAGTTATCCACTCTTATTATCGAGATTTTATTTCCACTGTCAAAAATAAAGTTAATCTGGCTATTAACTCATAAAAATAAGCGTTAATTTTTGAAATAGCTTTGAATTCTGTACCTTTCCAATATCAGTAATGCCAAAAACTGCCATCTCCTTTGTATAATGTGGATTGCAGTTGTCTCTTTTAATAAACCTGAAGGCGATTTGAATTATGCTTCATATATTAATGAAAAGAAAATTAAATTTCGACTCAAAAAGTTCATCTTTAGTGTTCAAAACAAAGATCATTTCAATTTGGAACAACAACTATTGTAGAGGAGTTAGTTTTATGAAAATCAAGTCATAATTCACAAAGATGTTTTTTCAAACCAGTTATTTTTAATTCGTCATTTTACTTATTAGTTTAAAAATATCTTGTTATTTGAATACTTTGTTGAGTGAAATCAAGAGATTTTCTAATATCCATGCGTATTTAGCTTTTCTTCATACAAACGATATTAGTGGATTGCAATATTACTCTCGTGAGCACAATAAAGTGATGCGTTGCCTTATAATATGAAATCGAATACGCTTTTCAAATGCCTGTTATTTCATCTCCAAACGGGTAGTAAAGTAATCTGTTTTGAAAACCCATATGATTGTTGACATATTGAATATGCAGTTTGTTTCAATCTCTTAGATATAGATAAGCGTCATGAATCCCTTTTCAAAATACTGTTCTTTTTCAAGCAGTTGGCTTATATTATCATTCAAAGCTAATTTTTAGTAACATAACTTTTGTCTGGAGAATTAATTTGACATTTTGACACATGAACAATGTAAAAACTGTGCAACCGAAGCTGAGATTTTCCCTTATTTAGTTATTTGAGGAGGGTTTGAAATTTCTTTCTTGAAAAAGAATTTTTCACTAACACGGTTCCGAGAGATTTCAAAAAGCAAATTTTTTTTTTTCATTTCTTTATTTATTTCTTATACACATTTTTAAGCTCACTTACCACCATGCCATGCGGGATTCGAACCCGCAACACGCTTCACAGCGGCCAATCGCTTTGCCACTGCGCCACCCGTGTCGGCGAAAGTATTATTGAAATTACAGTTTCCGAACATAAAATTCGCTTGCAGCCAGAGTAAGATCAATTAACACGTGGTTAAATCTGAATATTTCATGCAAAATGGCCTTGAGTTAGCGTACCAGAAACCAAAAAATACACTTGTCTTGTGTGAAAACCCCTTTTACTTAAATATTTTCAAATTTTGTATAATGTGGATTGCAGTTGTCTCTTTTAATAAACCTGAAGGCGATTTGAATTATGCTTCATATATTAATGAAAAGAAAATTAAATTTCGACTCAAAAAGTTCATCTTTAGTGTTCAAAACAAAGATCATTTCAATTTGGAACAACAACTATTGTAGAGGAGTTAGTTTTAAGAAAATCAAGTCATAATTCACAAAGATGTTTTTTCAAACCAGTTATTTTTAATTCGTCATTTTACTTAGTAGTGTAGCACCACCGAACGCGGAACGCCTACAGCCACGCGCCACACAACACTACTGTGTCGGCACGCCACTCACGCACACAACGCTGCCGCCTCGCCTATATAAACGGTTGCCGCGGCCACGAGCAATCAGTCTGCGTTAGCGCGCCGCTGTTTCCACGCATTGGAAGAGCTCGCCTAGCCTAGACGCCCCTCTCCCCTCGCGCCCCACGGTGACGTATCCTTCCTGTTTCGTGACGCACCTCGAGTCACGAACTGGCCGGGAACGTATCGTGTTCTGTTAGTGTCGTCATTCGTATAAGCCTATTTTGTGTACAACATTGATTAGTAGAATAAACGAATTGTTTAAAGTGTTTCCTACGTTTTTATCATACCCGCTACAGTAGTTTAAAAATATCTTGTTATTTGAATACTTTGTTGAGTGAAATCAAGAGATTTTCTAATATCCATGCGTATTTAGCTTTTCTTCATAAAAACGATATTAGTGGATTGCAATATTACTCTCGTGAGCACAATAAAGTGATGCGTTGCCTTATAATATGAAATCGAATACGCTTTTCAAATGCCTGTTATTTCATCTTCAAACGGGTAGTAAAGTAATCTGTTTTGAAAACCCATATGATTGTTGACATATTGAATATGCAGTTTGTTTCAATCTCTTAGATATAGATAAGCGTCATGAATCCCTTTTCAAAATACTGTTCTTTATCAAGCAGTTGGCTTATATTATCATTCAAAGCTAATTTTTAGTAACATAACTTTTGTCTGGAGAATTAATTTGACATTTTGACACATGAACAATGTAAAAACTGTGCAACCGAAGCTGAGATTTTCCCTTATTTAGTTATTTGAGGAGGGTTTGAAATTTCTTTCTTGAAAAATAATTTTTCACTAACACGGTTCCGAGAGATTTCAAAAAGCAAAATTTTTTTTTTCATTTCTTTATTTATTTCTTATACACATTTTTAAGCTCACTTACCACCATGCCATGCGGGATTCGAACCCGCAACACGCTTCACAGCGGCCAATCGCTTTGCCACTGCGCCACCCGTGTCGGCGAAAGTATCATTGAAATTACAGTTTCCGAACATAAAATTCGCTTGCAGCCAGAGTAAGATCAATATTAACACGTGGTTAAATCTGAATATTTCATGCAAAATGGCCTTGAGTTAGCGTACCAGAAACCAAAAAATACACTTGTCTTGTGTGAAAATCCCTTTTACTTAATATTTTCAAATTTTGTATAATGTGGATTGCAGTTGTCTCTTTTAATAAACCTGAAGGCGATTTGAATTATGCTTCATATATTAATGAAAAGAAAATTAAATTTCGACTCAAAAAGTTCATCTTTAGTGTTCAAAACAAAGATCATTTCAATTTGGAACAACAACTATTGTAGAGGAGTTAGTTTTAAGAAAATCAAGTCATAATTCACAAAGATGATTTTTCAAACCAGTTATTTTTAATTCGTCATTTTACTTAGTAGTTTAAAAATATCTTGTTATTTGAATACTTTGTTGAGTGAAATCAAGAGATTTTCTAATATCCATGCGTATTTAGCTTTTCTTCATAAAAACGATATTAGTGGATTGCAATATTACTCTCGTGAGCACAATAAAGTGATTTTATTTATTTTATTTTTATTTTTATTTATTTGGGAAAATAAACGGTTACACATTTTAAATAACAAACAATATTAGCAGAAGCGAAACAAATGCAAAACCAACAACATTTTCCACATAATATAAACTTATTTTATAAAAACAAATACGACGGGCGCTCTCAATAAGTAGTTACAATAATAAATCATAAAAAAAATACATTAAGTGTTGAAGGCAAAACTAAAACTAAACAGGCATGCAAAGTGAGAGAAAAAAAAAAAGGAGATTATATAAAAACTAAAAATTAAAAACAGATAATCTAGAAATTAAAAACAAGCAAAAAGTCAACTAATTGAGATTATCGGCAGTATCAATAATGTCACAAACAAGGCGTCTAAATTGTCCTGATGAAGCAGCGAATATGTCAATGTTTTTAAAATTCTTATAATATTGCTCGCAAAGGCGGCGTAAGGGTGCGCGCAAACCTGCGTTCGTTCGATTAGAAGATACGGCAAACAAGGGTCGTGCGCGCACTCCGCGGCCTATGATGGTTCTAGGTACTATATAACTAATCTTACCAATAATCTCAGTACAATCGAAAGTGTTATTACAGAGGTGAAATAGAAACATTGTCTCCAAGAACATACGTCGGTTTTTGAGATTTTGTAGCTTGTACCTGTTCAAAAGATCACTGTAAGAAGTACGTGCGTAAGTGCGAAAACAACGGTAATGCATGGTTTTCAAGAATTTCCTTTGAACTTTTTCAATTGCGTTTGAATATTTACTGTAAAAGGGATTCCACACCGCAACGGCATACTCCAACTGAGACCTGATTAACGATTTGTAGAGATGTAAATATGTGTATGGACGAACGAATTCCATGGCTGACCTCATCACAAAACCATACATACGGAAGGCATTATTTACAATTTTACAGATGTGAGCGTCAAGATGTAACTTATCATCCAATAGAACTCCAAGATCGCGAACCAGTGTTTCCCTGGTTAACATTATGTTATTTAAAGTGTAATGATATTTTATAACGTTCTTATTTTTTGTAAAGCTTATACAGCAACATTTAGAAATGCTAAGTTGGAGTTTATTTACTGAGCAGTATGTAGAGAACCTGTCTAGGTCTTGTTGTAAGAGATGACAATCATGCAAACCTTTTATAGGTCTAAAAATTTTGAGATCGTCTGCATATAACAATAGTTTAGAATTAAGAAAACATGTGGAAATGTCATTAATGAAAATAATGAATAACAGTGGCCCTAAAATGGAGCCCTGAGGCACTCCAGAAGTAACACTTAAAGTGCTGGAAGAGAATCCGTTCATCACCACCCTTTGAGTTCTATTTGAGACGTAGGAAGAGAACCATCTCAAAAGATCGCCACGGATACCATTGAATGCAATCTTATTTAAGAGTAGTTGATGGTCAACCTTGTCGAAGGCTTTTCGAAAATCAGTGTAATTAGTATCCACTTGAACACGAGAGTCCATGTTGCTAAACAAGTAATCAACAAAAGTTACCAGGTTGGTTGCAGTTGATCTTTTTTTGACGAATCCATGTTGTTGTTGAATTATATGAGTATGCAACAGAGGGTATATTTTATTATGAACGAGTCTCTCGAAAACCTTCGACAAAGCAGGCAGTATAGATATAGGGCGATAATTCTCGACTTCATCCCTAGGTCCCGACTTGTAAACAGGTGTTATATTTGCAAGTTTCCAAGCTTGAGGAAAGCATCCTTGTGAAATAGATTGGTTGAATATTGAATGCAATGGTATATAAAGACTAATTGCTGTCTGTTTAATAAAAATCACCGGTAGACCGTCCGATCCTGGGCCTTTAGATGGATCCAGTCCTCTAAGCGCATTAAGTACTTCATCAGTAGTAAACTGTATGTTATTTAACAGAGTGCAGCTTTCAGAGCAGTCGTCGTGCGTGGATGGAATACCAGCAGAAGTCGATGGTTCATAAACCGAATTAAAGTAATCTGAGAATAGATCACAAATGTTTTCTGGATTGTTAGTGGACTGGTTATTATATGTCATAGTGGACGGAGTACCAACAGATTTATTTCTATTAGAAATGAAAGTCCAAAAATGCTTAACGTTGTTCCCAATACCATCCTCAACAGAAATCATATATTTTTTGTAGCAGATTTTGCATTCTTCTTGGAATCTAGAACGGTACAGTGAGAACTGCTCATAATCAGTGATGCGTTGCCTTATAATATGAAATCGAATACGCTTTTCAAATGCCTGTTATTTCATCTCCAAACGGGTAGTAAAGTAATCTGTTTTGAAAACCCATATGATTGTTGACATATTGAATATGCAGTTTGTTTCAATCTCTTAGATATAGATAAGCGTCATGAATCCCTTTTCAAAATACTGTTCTTTTTCAAGCAGTTGGCTTATATTATCATTCAAAGCTAATTTTTAGTAACATAACTTTTGTCTGGAGAATTAATTTGACATTTTGACACATGAACAATGTAAAAACTGTGCATCCGAAGCTGAGATTTTCCCTTATTTAGTTATTTGAGGAGGGTTTGAAATTTCTTTCTTGAAAAATAATTTTTCACTAACACGGTTCCGAGAGATTTCAAAAAGCAAAATTTTTTTTAGTTTTTTTTTTTCTTTTCTTTATTTATTTCTTATACACATTTTTAAGCTCACTTACCACCATGCCATGCGGGATTCGAACCCGCAACACGCTTCACAGCGGCCAATCGCTTTGCCACTGCGCCACCCGTGTCGGCGAAATATCATTGAAATTACAGTTTCCGAACATAAAATTCGCTTGCAGCCAGAGTAAGATCAATTAACACGTGGTTAAATCTGAATATTTCATGCAAAATGGCCTTGAGTTAGCGTACCAGAAACCAAAAAATACACTTGTCTTGTGTGAAAACCCCTTTTACTTAAATATTTTCAAATTTTGTATAATGTGGATTGCAGTTGTCTCTTTTAATAAACCTGAAGGCGATTTGAATTATGCTTCATATATTAATGAAAAGAAAATTAAATTTCGACTCAAAAAGTTCATCTTTAGTGTTCAAAACAAAGATCATTTCAATTTGGAACAACAACTATTGTAGAGGAGTTAGTTTTATGAAAATCAAGTCATAATTCACAAAGATGTTTTTTCAAACCAGTTATTTTTAATTCGTCATTTTACTTAGTAGTTTAAAAATATCTTGTTATTTGAATACTTTGTTGAGTGAAATCAAGAGATTTTCTAATATCCATGCGTATTTAGCTTTTCTTCATACAAACGATATTAGTGGATTGCAATATTACTCTCGTGAGCACAATAAAGTGATGCGTTGCCTTATAATATGAAATCGAATACGCTTTTCAAATGCCTGTTATTTCATCTCCAAACGGGTAGTAAAGTAATCTGTTTTGAAAACCCATATGATTGTTGACATATTGAATATGCAGTTTGTTTCAATCTCTTAGATATAGATAAGCGTCATGAATCCCTTTTCAAAATACTGTTCTTTTTCAAGCAGTTGGCTTATATTATCATTCAAAGCTCATTTTTAGTAACATAACTTTTGTCTGGAGAATTAATTTGACATTTTGACACATGAACAATGTAAAAACTGTGCATCCGAAGCTGAGATTTTCCCTTATTTAGTTATTTGAGGAGGGTTTGAAATTTCTTTCTTGAAAAATAATTTTTCACTAACACGGTTCCGAGAGATTTCAAAAAGCAAAATTTTTTTTTAGTTTTTTTTTTTCTTTTCTTTATTTATTTCTTATACACATTTTTAAGCTCACTTACCACCATGCCATGCGGGATTCGAACCCGCAACACGCTTCACAGCGGCCAATCGCTTTTTCACTGCGCCACCCGTGTCGGCGAAAGTATCATTGAAATTACAGTTTCCGAACATAAAATTCGCTTGCAGCCAGAGTAAGATCAATTAACACGTGGTTAAATCTGAATATTTCATGCAAAATGGCCTTGAGTTAGCGTACCAGAAACCAAAAAATACACTTGTCTTGTGTGAAAACCCCTTTTACTTAAATATTTTCAAATTTTGTATAATGTGGATTGCAGTTGTCTCTTTTAATAAACCTGAAGGCGATTTGAATTATGCTTCATATATTAATGAAAAGAAAATTAAATTTCGACTCAAAAAGTTCATCTTTAGTGTTCAAAACAAAGATCATTTCAATTTGGAACAACAACTATTGTAGAGGAGTTAGTTTTATGAAAATCAAGTCATAATTCACAAAGATGTTTTTTCAAACCAGTTATTTTTAATTCGTCATTTTACTTAGTAGTTTAAAAATATCTTGTTATTTGAATACTTTGTTGAGTGAAATCAAGAGATTTTCTAATATCCATGCGTATTTAGCTTTTCTTCATAAAAACGATATTAGTGGATTGCAATATTACTCTCGTGAGCACAATAAAGTGATGCGTTGCCTTATAATATGAAATCGAATACGCTTTTCAAATGCCTGTTATTTCATCTCCAAACGGGTAGTAAAGTAATCTGTTTTGAAAACCCATATGATTGTTGACATATTGAATATGCAGTTTGTTTCAATCTCTTAGATATAGATAAGCGTCATGAATCCCTTTTCAAAATACTGTTCTTTTTCAAGCAGTTGGCTTATATTATCATTCAAAGCTCATTTTTAGTAACATAACTTTTGTCTGGAGAATTAATTTGACATTTTGATACATGAACAATGTAAAAACTGTGCAACCGAAGCTGAGATTTTCCCTTATTTAGTTATTTGAGGAGGGTTTGAAATTTCTTTCTTGAAAAATAATTTTTCACTAACACGGTTCCGAGAGATTTCAAAAAGCAAATTTTTTTTTTTCATTTCTTTATTTATTTCTTATACACATTTTTAAGCTCACTTACCACCATGCCATGCGAGATTCGAACCCGCAACACGCTTCACAGCGGCCAATCGCTTTGCCACTGCGCCACCCGTGTCGGCGAAAGTATCATTGAAATTACAGTTTCCGAACATAAAATTCGCTTGCAGCCAGAGTAAGATCAATTAACACGTGGTTAAATCTGAATATTTCATGCAAAATGGCCTTGAGTTAGCGTACCAGAAACCAAAAAATACACTTGTCTTGTGTGAAAACCCCTTTTACTTAAATATTTTCAAATTTTGTATAATGTGGATTGCAGTTGTCTCTTTTAATAAACCTGAAGGCGATTTGAATTATGCTTCATATATTAATGGAAAGAAAATTAAATTTCGACTCAAAAAGTTCATCTTTAGTGTTCAAAACAAAGATCATTTCAATTTGGAACAACAACTATTGTAGAGGAGTTAGTTTTATGAAAATCAAGTCATAATTCACAAAGATGTTTTTTTAAACCAGTTATTTTTAATTCGTCATTTTACTTAGTAGTTTAAAAATATCTTGTTATTTGAATACTTTGTTGAGTGAAATCAAGAGATTTTCTAATATCCATGCGTATTTAGCTTTTCTTCATAAAAACGATATTAGTGGATTGCAATATTACTCTCGTGAGCACAATAAAGTGATGCGTTGCCTTATAATATGAAATCGAATACGCTTTTCAAATGCCTGTTATTTCATCTCCAAACGGGTAGTAAAGTAATCTGTTTTGAAAACCCATATGATTGTTGACATATTAAATATGCAGTTTGTTTCAATCTCTTAGATATAGATAAGCGTCATGAATCCCTTTTCAAAATACTGTTCTTTTTCAAGCAGTTGGCTTATATTATCATTCAAAGCTAATTTTTAGTAACATAACTTTTGTCTGGAGAATTAATTTGACATTTTGACACATGAACAATGTAAAAACTGTGCAACCGAAGCTCAGATTTTCCCTTATTTAGTTATTTGAGGAGGGTTTGAAATTTCTTTCTTGAAAAATAATTTTTCACTAACACGGTTCCGAGAGATTTCAAAAAGCAAAATTTTTTTTTAGTTTTTTTTTTCTTTTCTTTATTTATTTCTTAAACACATTTTTAAGCTCACTTACCACCATGCCATGCGGGATTCGAACCCGCAACACGCTTCACAGCGGCCAATCGCTTTGCCACTGCGCCACCCGTGTCGGCGAAAGTATCATTGAAATTACAGTTTCCGAACATAAAATTCGCTTGCAGCCAGAGTAAGATCAATTAACACGTGGTTAAATCTGAATATTTCATGCAAAATGGCCTTGAGTTAGCGTACCAGAAACCAAAAAATACACTTGTCTTGTGTGAAAACCCCTTTTACTTAAATATTTTCAAATTTTGTATAATGTGGATTGCAGTTGTCTCTTTTAATAAACCTGAAGGCGATTTGAATTATGCTTCATATATTAATGAAAAGAAAATTAAATTTCGACTCAAAAAGTTCATCTTTAGTGTTCAAAACAAAGATCATTTCAATTTGGAACAACAACTATTGTAGAGGAGTTAGTTTTATGAAAATCAAGTCATAATTCACAAAGATGTTTTTTCAAACCAGTTATTTTTAATTCGTAATTTTACTTAGTAGTTTTAAAATATCTTGTTATTTGAATACTTTGTTGAGTGAAATCAAGAGATTTTCTAATATCCATGCGTATTTAGCTTTTCTTCATACAAACGATATTAGTGGATTGCAATATTACTCTCGTGAGCACAATAAAGTGATGCGTTGCCTTATAATATGAAATCGAATACGCTTTTCAAATGCCTGTTATTTCATCTCCAAACGGGTAGTAAAGTAATCTGTTTTGAAAACCCATATGATTGTTGACATATTGAATATGCAGTTTGTTTCAATCTCTTAGATATAGATAAGCGTCATGAATCCCTTTTCAAAATACTGTTCTTTTTCAAGCAGTTGGCTTATATTATCATTCAAAGCTAATTTTTAGTAACATAACTTTTGTCTGGAGAATTAATTTGACATTTTGACACATGAACAATGTAAAAACTGTGCAACCGAAGCTGAGATTTTCCCTTATTTAGTTATTTGAGGAGGGTTTGAAATTTCTTTCTTGAAAAATAATTTTTCACTAACACGGTTCCGAGAGATTTCAAAAAGCAAAATTTTTTTTTTCATTTCTTTATTTATTTCTTATACACATTTTTAAGCTCACTTACCACCATGCCATGCGGGATTCGAACCCGCAACACGCTTCACAGCGGCCAATCGCTTTGCCACTGCGCCACCCGTGTCGGCGAAAGTATCATTGAAATTACAGTTTCCGAACATAAAATTCGCTTGCAGCCAGAGTAAGATCAATTAACACGTGGTTAAATCTGAATATTTCATGCAAAATGGCCTTGAGTTAGCGTACCAGAAACCAAAAAATACACTTGTCTTGTGTGAAAACCCCTTTTACTTAAATATTTTCAAATTTTGTATAATGTGGATTGCAGTTGTCTCTTTTAATAAACCTGAAGGCGATTTGAATTATGCTTCATATATTAATGAAAAGAAAATTAAATTTCGACTCAAAAAGTTCATCTTTAGTGTTCAAAACAAAGATCATTTCAATTTGGAACAACAACTATTGTAGAGGAGTTAGTTTTATGAAAATCAAGTCATAATTCACAAAGATGTTTTTTCAAACCAGTTATTTTTAATTCGTAATTTTACTTAGTAGTTTAAAAATATATTGTTATTTGAATACTTTGTTGAGTGAAATCAAGAGATTTTCTAATATCCATGCGTATTTAGCTTTTCTTCATACAAACGATATTAGTGGATTGCAATATTACTCTCGTGAGCACAATAAAGTGATGCGTTGCCTTATAATATGAAATCGAATACGCTTTTCAAATGCCTGTTATTTCATCTCCAAACGGGTAGTAAAGTAATCTGTTTTGAAAACCCATATGATTGTTGACATATTGAATATGCAGTTTGTTTCAATCTCTTAGATATAGATAAGCGTCATGAATCCCTTTTCAAAATACTGTTCTTTTTCAAGCAGTTGGCTTATATTATCATTCAAAGCTAATTTTTAGTAACATAACTTTTGTCTGGAGAATTAATTTGACATTTTGACACATGAACAATGTAAAAACTGTGCAACTGAAGCTGAGATTTTCCCTTATTTAGTTATTTGAGGAGGGTTTGAAATTTATTTCTTGAAAAATAATTTTTCACTAACACGGTTCCGAGAGATTTCAAAAAGCAAAATTTTTTTTTAGTTTTTTTTTTCTTTTCTTTATTTATTTCTTATACACATTTTTAAGCTCACTTACCACCATGCCATGCGGGATTCGAACCCGCAACACGCTTCACAGCGGCCAATCGCTTTGCCACTGCGCCACCCGTGTCGGCAAAATGTCATTGAAATTACAGTTTCCGAACATAAAATTCGCTTGCAGCCAGAGTAAGATCAATTAACACGTGGTTAAATCTGAATATTTCATGCAAAATGGCCTTGAGTTAGCGTACCAGAAACCAAAAAATACACTTGTCTTGTGTGAAAACCCCTTTTACTTAAATATTTTCAAATTTTGTATAATGTGGATTGCAGTTGTCTCTTTTAATAAACCTGAAGGCGATTTGAATTATGCTTCATATATTAATGGAAAGAAAATTAAATTTCGACTCAAAAAGTTCATCTTTAGTGTTCAAAACAAAGATCATTTCAATTTGGAACAACAACTATTGTAGAGGAGTTAGTTTTATGAAAATCAAGTCATAATTCACAAAGATGTTTTTTCAAACCAGTTATTTTTAATTCGTCATTTTACTTAGTAGTTTAAAAATATCTTGTTATTTGAATACTTTGTTGAGTGAAATCAAGAGATTTTCTAATATCCATGCGTATTTAGCTTTTCTTCATAAAAACGATATTAGTGGATTGCAATATTACTCTCGTGAGCACAATAAAGTGATGCGTTGCCTTATAATATGAAATCGAATACGCTTTTCAAATGCCTGTTATTTCATCTCCAAACGGGTAGTAAAGTAATCTGTTTTGAAAACCCATATGATTGTTGACATATTAAATATGCAGTTTGTTTCAATCTCTTAGATATAGATAAGCGTCATGAATCCCTTTTCAAAATACTGTTCTTTTTCAAGCAGTTGGCTTATATTATCATTCAAAGCTAATTTTTAGTAACATAACTTTTGTCTGGAGAATTAATTTGACATTTTGACACATGAACAATGTCAAAACTGTGCAACCGAAGCTGAGATTTTCCCTTATTTAGTTATTTGAGGAGGGTTTGAAATTTCTTTCTTGAAAAATAATTTTTCACTAACACGGTTCCAAGAGATTTCAAAAAGCAAAATTTTTTTTTAGTTTTTTTTTTCTTTTCTTTATTTATAGAATTAATTTGACATTTTGACACATGAACAATGTAAAAACTGTGCAACCGAAGCTGAGATTTTCCCTTATTTAGTTATTTGAGGAGGGTTTGAAATTTCTTTCTTGAAAAATAATTTTTCACTAACACGGTTCCGAGAGATTTCAAAAAGCAAAATTTTTTTTTAGTTTTTTTTTTCTTTTCTTTATTTATTTCTTAAACACATTTTTAAGCTCACTTACCACCATGCCATGCGGGATTCGAACCCGCAACACGCTTCACAGCGGCCAATCGCTTTGCCACTGCGCCACCCGTGTCGGCGAAAGTATCATTGAAATTACAGTTTCCGAACATAAAATTCGCTTGCAGCCAGAGTAAGATCAATTAACACGTGGTTAAATCTGAATATTTCATGCAAAATGGCCTTGAGTTAGCGTACCAGAAACCAAAAAATACACTTGTCTTGTGTGAAAACCCCTTTTACTTAAATATTTTCAAATTTTGTATAATGTGGATTGCAGTTGTCTCTTTTAATAAACCTGAAGGCGATTTGAATTATGCTTCATATATTAATGAAAAGAAAATTAAATTTCGACTCAAAAAGTTCATCTTTAGTGTTCAAAACAAAGATCATTTCAATTTGGAACAACAACTATTGTAGAGGAGTTAGTTTTATGAAAATCAAGTCATAATTCACAAAGATGTTTTTTCAAACCAGTTATTTTTAATTCGTCATTTTACTTAGTAGTTTAAAAATATATTGTTATTTGAATACTTTGTTGAGTGAAATCAAGAGATTTTCTAATATCCATGCGTATTTAGCTTTTCTTCATACAAACGATATTAGTGGATTGCAATATCGTGAGCTCTCGTGAGCACAATAAAGTGATGCGTTGCCTTATAATATGAAATCGAATACGCTTTTCAAATGCCTGTTATTTCATCTCCAAACGGGTAGTAAAGTAATCTGTTTTGAAAACCCATATGATTGTTGACATATTGAATATGCAGTTTGTTTCAATCTCTTAGATATAGATAAGCGTCATGAATCCCTTTTCAAAATACTGTTCTTTTTCAAGCAGTTGGCTTATATTATCATTCAAAGCTAATTTTTAGTAACATAACTTTTGTCTGGAGAATTAATTTGACATTTTGACACATGAACAATGTAAAAACTGTGCAACCGAAGCTGAGATTTTCCCTTATTTAGTTATTTGAGGAGGGTTTGAAATTTCTTTCTTGAAAAATAAATTTTCACTAACACGGTTCCGAGAGATTTCAAAAAGCAAAATTTTTTTTTAGTTTTTTTTTTCTTTTCTTTATTTATTTCTTAAACACATTTTTAAGCTCACTTACCACCATGCCATGCGGGATTCGAACCCGCAACACGCTTCACAGCGGCCAATCGCTTTGCCACTGCGCCACCCGTGTCGGCAAAATGTCATTGAAATTACAGTTTCCGAACATAAAATTCGCTTGCAGCCAGAGTAAGATCAATTAACACGTGGTTAAATCTGAATATTTCATGCAAAATGGCCTTGAGTTAGCGTACCAGAAACCAAAAAATACACTTGTCTTGTGTGAAAACCCCTTTTACTTAAATATTTTCAAATTTTGTATAATGTGGATTGCAGTTGTCTCTTTTAATAAACCTGAAGGCGATTTGAATTATGCTTCATATATTAATGGAAAGAAAATTAAATTTCGACTCAAAAAGTTCATCTTTAGTGTTCAAAACAAAGATCATTTCAATTTGGAACAACAACTATTGTAGAGGAGTTAGTTTTATGAAAATCAAGTCATAATTCACAAAGATGTTTTTTCAAACCAGTTATTTTTAATTCGTAATTTTACTTAGTAGTTTAAAAATATCTTGTTATTTGAATACTTTGTTGAGTGAAATCAAGAGATTTTCTAATATCCATGCGTATTTAGCTTTTCTTCATAAAAACGATATTAGTGGATTGCAATATTACTCTCGTGAGCACAATAAAGTGATGCGTTGCCTTATAATATGAAATCGAATACGCTTTTCAAATGCCTGTTATTTCATCTCCAAACGGGTAGTAAAGTAATCTGTTTTGAAAACCCATATGATTGTTGACATATTGAATATGCAGTTTGTTTCAATCTCTTAGATATAGATAAGCGTCATGAATCCCTTTTCAAAATACTGTTCTTTTTCAAGCAGTTGGCTTATATTATCATTCAAAGCTAATTTTTAGTAACATAACTTTTGTCTGGAGAATTAATTTGACATTTTGACACATGAACAATGTAAAAACTGTGCAACCGAAGCTGAGATTTTCCCTTATTTAGTAATTTGAGGAGGGTTTGAAATTTCTTTCTTGAAAAATAAATTTTCACTAACACGGTTCCGAGAGATTTCAAAAAGCAAAATTTTTTTTTAGTTTTTTTTTTCTTTTCTTTATTTATTTCTTATACACATTTTTAAGCTCACTTACCACCATGCCATGCGGGATTCGAACCCGCAACACGCTTCACAGCGGCCAATCGCTTTGCCACTGCGCCACCCGTGTCGGCGAAAGTATCATTGAAATTACAGTTTCCGAACATAAAATTCGCTTGCAGCCAGAGTAAGATCAATTAACACGTGGTTAAATCTGAATATTTCATGCAAAATGGCCTTGAGTTAGCGTACCAGAAACCAAAAAATACACTTGTCTTGTGTGAAAACCCCTTTTACTTAAATATTTTCAAATTTTGTATAATGTGGATTGCAGTTGTCTCTTTTAATAAACCTGAAGGCGATTTGAATTATGCTTCATATATTAATGAAAAGAAAATTAAATTTCGACTCAAAAAGTTCATCTTTAGTGTTCAAAACAAAGATCATTTCAATTTGGAACAACAACTATTGTAGAGGAGTTAGTTTTTTGAAAATCAAGTCATAATTCACAAAGATGTTTTTTCAAACCAGTTATTTTTAATTCGTCATTTACTTAGTAGTTTAAAAATATCTTGTTATTTGAATACTTTGTTGAGTGAAATCAAGAGATTTTCTAATATCCATGCGTATTTAGCTTTTCTTCATACAAACGATATTAGTGGATTGCAATATTACTCTCGTGAGCACAATAAAGTGATGCGTTGCCTTATAATATGAAATCGAATACGCTTTTCAAATGCCTGTTATTTCATCTCCAAACGGGTAGTAAAGTAATCTGTTTTGAAAACCCATATGATTGTTGACATATTGAATATGCAGTTTGTTTCAATCTCTTAGATATAGATAAGCGTCATGAATCCCTTTTCAAAATACTGTTCTTTTTCAAGCAGTTGGCTTATATTATCATTCAAAGCTAATTTTTAGTAACATAACTTTTGTCTGGAGAATTAATTTGACATTTTGACACATGAACAATGTAAAAACTGTGCATCCGAAGCTGAGATTTTCCCTTATTTAGTTATTTGAGGAGGGTTTGAAATTTCTTTCTTGAAAAATAAATTTTCACTAACACGGTTCCGAGAGATTTCAAAAAGCAAAATTTTATTTTGTTTTTTTTTTCATTTCTTTATTTATTTCTTATACACATTTTTAAGCTCGCTTACCACCATGCCATGCGGGATTCGAACCCGCAACACGCTTCACGGCGGCCAATCGCTTTGCCACTGCGCCACCCGTGACGGCGAAAGTATCATTGAAATTACAGTTTCCGAACATAACATTCGCTTGCAGCCAGAGTAAGATCTATTAACACGTGGTTAATCTCTGAATATTTCATGCAAAATGGCCTTAAGTTAGCGTACCAGAAACCAAAAAATACACTTGTCTTGTGTGAAAACCCCTTTTACTTAAATATTTTCAAGTTTTGTATAATGTGGATTGCAGTTGTCTCTTTTAATAAACCTGAAGGTGGTTTGAATTATTCTTTATATATTAATGAAAAGAAAATTAAATTTTGACTCAAAAAGTTCATCTTTAGTGTTCAAAACAAAGATCATTTCAATTTGGAACAACAACTATTGTAGAGGAGCTAGTTTTAAGAAAACCAAGTCATAATTCACAAAGATGTTTTTTCAAACCAGTTATTTTTAATTCGTAATTTTACTTAGTAGTTTTAAAATATCTTGTTATTTGAATACTTTGTTGAGTGAAATCAAGAGATTTTCTAATATCCATGCGTATTTAGCTTTTCTTCATACAAACGATATTAGTGGATTGCAATATTACTCTCGTGAGCACATTATAGTGATGCGTTGCCTTATAATATGAAATCGAATACGCTTTTCAAATGCCTGTTATTTCATCTCCAAACGGGTAGTAAAGTAATCTGTTTTGAAAACCCATATGATTTTTGACATATTGAATATTCAGTTTGTTTCAATCCTACTAATATTATAAATGTGAAAGTTTGTATGTTTGTATGTTTGTATGTTTGTATGTTTGTATGTTTGTATGTTTGTATGTTTGGATGTTTGTCCGTCAATCACGCAAAAACGGCTGAAGGGATTTAGATGAAATTTGGCACATATATAGGTGACATCCTGGAATAACACATAGGCTACTTTTTATCCCGGTAACATACATGACTTAATGGAGACAGAGGAAGAAGTTGAAGTCCAAAGTTTCTGCTACCTTAGTACTTCAGATTCAAAAGTACCAGGAGAACAGAAACATGTCAAAATTTTTTACCGGGCTAGAATTTTATTACGAGTGCTAAAAGATTCACAAGTACAAGGAGACCAGGAACATGTCAAATTATTTTTGGGCAAGATTTCTTTTGAGCCGAAACTTTTCGAAGTATTTTAGAGACTGATTTTTTTACTATTGGTAGGCAAACGTTTGACCGCTATCTCACCTGATGTTATGCGATGATGCGGTCTAAGGTGGAGCACGCTTGCCTAGAATTCCAAGCGCTACAGATTCACAAGTACCAGGAGAGCAGAAACATACCGAGGTATTCCGGGGCCGGAATTACGAGCGCTACAGATTCCCAATTACCAGGAGAGCAGAAACATCTCGGAAGTTTTTTTAGGGCTTGAATTATGAGCGCTTTAGATTTACAAGTACCAGGAGATCAGAAATATGTCGAAGAATTTTCCGCGTTGGAATTGTGAACGCTATATTTTCACAAGTACTAGGAGAGCAGAAACATGTCGAAGTATTTTCTGGGCTGGAAATTGTGAACGCTATAGATTCGCAAGTACCAGGAGAGCAAAAACATGTCAAGGCATTTCGGAGCCGGAATTACGAGCGCTGCAGATTTAGAAGTACCAGGAGAGCAGTAATATCTCGAAGTATTTTCTGGGCTGGACTTTCTGAACGCTATACATAGATTCACGAAAATAGCCAGAAAAGCAGACACAGGTCGATTTATTTTCGGCGCCGGAGTTGTGAGCGGTTTTGTTTAAAAAATACCAAGAGAGCACAAGCATGTCGAAGCTTATTTCCGAGCTAAAATAATGAAATCTAAAGATTCACCACAAGTAACATCAGAGCAGAAACCTGTCGAAGTATTTTCGGGGCTGGAAATTGTGTACCAGGAGAGCAGAATCATATTGAGATATTCCGGGGCCGAAATAACGAGCGCTACAGATTTACAAATACCAGGAGAGCAGGAACATGTCGAGGTATTTTTAGGCTGGAATAAGCGATATTGATTCACAAGTACCAGGAAAGCATATAAACATGTTGTTTGGGGTTTGAATTATGAGCGCTTTAGATTCACAAGTACTTTAGATCAGGAATATGTCGAAGCATTTTCCGCGTTGGAATTGTGAACTCTATATTTTCACAAGTACTAGGAGAGCAGAAACATGTCGAAGTATTTTCTGAGCTGGAAATTGTGAACGCTATAGATCAGCAAGTAACCAGGAGAGCAGACGCACGTCGATTTATTTTCGGCGCCGGAGTTGTGAGTGGTGAAGTTTAAAAAATACCAAGAGAACAGAAACAAAGCTTATTTTCGGGCTGGAAATTGTGAACGCTATAGATTCTCAAGTACCAGGAGAGCAGAATCATGTCGAGATATTCCGGGGCCATAATTACGAGCGCTACAGATTCACAAATACCAGGAAAACAGGAACATGTCAAGGTAGTTTTGGGCTGGAATTATGGGTGCTATTGATTCACAAGTACCAGGAGAGCAGAAACGTCTCGGAAGTTTTTTTGGGGCTTGAATTATAAGCGCTTTAGATTCACAAGTTCTTTAGATCAAATATGTCCAAGCATTTTCCGCGTTGGAATTGTGAACTCTATATTTTCACAAGTACTAGGAGAGCAGAAACATGTCGAAGTATTTTCTGGGCTTGAAATTGTGAACGCTATAGATTCCCGCAAGTAACCAGGAGAGCAGACACACGTCGATTTATTTTCGGCGCTGGAGTTGTGAGCGGTGAAGTTTAAAAAATACCAAGAGAACAGAAACATATCAAAGCTTATTTTCGGGCTAAAATAATGAACTCTAAAGATTCACAAGTACCAGGAGAGCAAAAACATGTCGAGGCATACCGGGGCCATAATTACGAGCTATACAGATTCACGAATACCAGGAGAGCAGGCTTTAGGGCTGGAAATTGTGAATGCTATAGATTCTCAAGTACCAGGAGAGCAGAAACGTGTTGAAGTATTTTCGGGACTGGAATTCCGAGCGCTACAGATTCACAAGTACCAGGAGAGTAGGAACATGCGGCATGTTTTTGAGGACTGGAAATTAAGAACGCTATAGATTCGCAAGTACCAGAAGACCAAAAACATGTCGAGGCATTTCGGAGCTGGAATAGATTCAGAAGTACCAAGAGAGCAGTAACATACATCTGGAAGTGTTTTCTGGGCTGGAAATTCTGAACGCTATAGATTCCCGAAAATAACCAGGAGAGCAGACACACGTCGATTTTTTTATTTAATATGTCAAAGTATTGCCGGAGCTGGAATTATGAACGGTGCAGATTCACAAGTAGAAACCAGAAGACCAGAAACATGCCAAAGTATTTTTTTCGACAGGAGTCGTGAGCGCTTAAGATTCACAAGTACCTACCAGGAGATCACAAACATGTCGAAGTAGTGTCGGGGCTGAAATCTTACTTTCAGCCGCACCGCAAAGTCTCACAATATCTGGATACCTGAATCATGAAAATGCAGTTCCAAGGATGAGACAATGAGGGGCAGTTCTAAAGTCTACGCAGACGAAGTCGCGGGAAGTAGCTAGTCTCTTAGATATAGGTAAGCGTCATGAATCCCTCTTTAAAATACTGTTCTTGTTCAAGCAGTTGTTTTAAATTAACATTCAAAGCTAATTTTTAGTAACATAACTTTTTTTCTGGAGAATTAATTTGACATTTTGACACATGAACAATGTAAAAACTGTGCAACCGAAGCTGAGATTTTCCCTTATTTAGTTATTTGAGGAGTGTTTGAAATTTCTTTCTTGAAAAATAATTTTTCACTAACACGGTTCCGAGAGATTTCAAAAAGCAAAATTTTTTTTTAGTTTTTTTTTTTCTTTTCTTTATTTATTTCTTATACACATTTTTAAGCTCACTTACCACCATGCCATGCGGGATTCGAACCCGCAACACGCTTCACAGCGGCCAATCGCTTTGCCACTGCGCCACTCGTGTCGGCGAAAGTATCATTGAAATTACAGTTTCCGAACATAAAATTCGCTTGCAGCCAGAGTAAGATCAATTAACACGTGGTTAAATCTGAATATTTCATGCAAAATGGCCTTGAGTTAGCGTACCAGAAACCAAAAAATACACTTGTCTTGTGTGAAAACCCCTTTTACTTAAATATTTTCAAATTTTGTATAATGTGGATTGCAGTTGTCTCTTTTAATAAACCTGAAGGCGATTTGAATTATGCTTCATATATTAATGAAAAGAAAATTAAATTTCGACTCAAAAAGTTCATCTTTAGTGTTCAAAACAAAGATCATTTCAATTTGGAACAACAACTATTGTAGAGGAGTTAGTTTTATGAAAATCAAGTCATAATTCACAAAGATGTTTTTTCAAACCAGTTATTTTTAATTCGTCATTTTACTTAGTAGTTTAAAAATATATTGTTATTTGAATACTTTGTTGAGTGAAATCAAGAGATTTTCTAATATCCATGCGTATTTAGCTTTTCTTCATACAAACGATATTAGTGGATTGCAATATTACTCTCGTGAGCACAATAAAGTGATGCGTTGCCTTATAATATGTAATCGAATACGTTTTTCAAATGCCTGTTATTTCATCTCCAAACGGGTAGTAAAGTAATCTATTTTGAAAACCCATATGATTGTTGACATATTGAATATGCAGTTTGTTTCAATCTCTTAGATATAGATAAGCGTCATGAATCCCTTTTCGAAATACTGTTCTTTTTCAAGCAGTTGGCTTATATTATCATTCAAAGCTAATTTTTAGTAACATAACTTTTGTCTGGAGAATTAATTTGACATTTTGACACATGAACAATGTAAAAACTGTGCATCCGAAGCTGAGATTTTCCCTTATTTAGTTATTTGAGGAGGGTTTGAAATTTCTTTCTTGAAAAATAAATTTTCACTAACACGGTTCCGAGAGATTTCAAAAAGCAAAATTTTTTTTTAGTTTTTTTTTTTCTTTTCTTTATTTATTTCTTATACACATTTTTAAGCTCGCTTACCACCATGCCATGCGGGATTCGAACCCGCAACACGCTTCACGGCGGCCAATCGCTTTGCCACTGCGCCACCCGTGACGGCGAAAGTATCATTGAAATTACAGTTTCCGAACATAACATTCGCTTGCAGCCAGAGTAAGATCTATTAACACGTGGTTAATCTCTGAATATTTCATGCAAAATGGCCTTGAGTTAGCGTACCAGAAACCAAAAAATACACTTGTCTTGTGTGAAAACCCCTTTTACTTAAATATTTTCAAGTTTTGTATAATGTGGATTGCAGTTGTCTCTTTTAATAAACCTGAAGGCGATTTGAATTATGCTTCATATATTAATGAAAAGAAAATTAATTTCGACTCAAAAAGTTCATCTTTAGTGTTCAAAACAAAGATTATTTCAATTTGGAACAACAACTATTGTAGAGGAGTTAGTTTTATGAAAATCAAGTCATAATTCACAAAGATGTTTGTTCAAACCAGTTATTTTTAATTCGTAATTTTACTTAGTAGTTTAAAAATATATTGTTATTTGAATACTTTGTTGAGTGAAATCAAGAGATTTTCTAATATCCATGCGTATTTTGCTTTTCTTCATACAAACGATATTAGTGGATTGCAATATTACTCTCGTGAGCACAATAAAGTGATGCGTTGCCTTATAATATGAAATCGAATACGCTTTTCAAATGCCTGTTATTTCATCTCCAAACGGGTAGTAAAGTAATCTGTTTTGAAAACCCATATGATTGTTGACATATTGAATATGCAGTTTGTTTCAATCTCTTAGATATAGATAAACGTCATGAATCCCTTTTCAAAATACTGTTCTTTTTCAAGCAGTTGGCTTATATTATCATTCAAAGCTAATTTTTAGTAACATAACTTTTGTCTGGAGAATTAATTTGACATTTTCAAATCAAATCAAATCAAATCGTTTATTGCGTTCCATAATGTACACATACAGGTGGTAAAATAGATTAAAATTGAAACAATTATGGACCCTGTCGGGCACAGCAAACTTTAAAATAATTAGGAGAGAGGAAGAGCGCTTTAAATTCTTTTCTAGTAAAATAAGTGTTGTTTTTATTTCCTGTCCAACTTTTTCTAATGTTTCTAATGTTTTTTACATATAATTATTACCTACCTACTTTTTTAGTTTTGTATCACGATAATGTTTATTATTACGATAGTATATTATTTAGTTATCGTTATTAATAGAATCCAATGTCATTTATTTATTATTATTGATGAAAAATATTATTTGCTCATTTATTTAAATGTTTTATTATTTGAATAGAATAGTATTTAGTTGTCATACTTAATTGAATGCAATGTCATTTATTTATTATTATTAATAGAATACAATGTCATTTATTTATAATTGTAAATTTAATAGTATGTCATTTACTGATGTAATTTATTAGTTGCTTTTATATTTAAATGTTTTACTAGAATATTATGGTATTTATTTATCATTATTAATAGAATACAATTGCCAATTGAATGGTATGTAATTTATTTATTATGGAAAAGAATGTCATTTATTTTTTATTATCAATGGAATAAAATATCATTTATTTATCATTATCAATAGAAAAGAATATAATTTGCTTATTATTATTAATATCATAGTAAATTATTATTATTGGAATATAATGTCATTTATTTATTATTATTAAGTGTATAAAAATATCTTGTTTTGATCAAAATTTATCCGTTAAGTATTCTTCCACTGTGTAATAGCTTTTTTTAATTAAAAATTGTTTTAACTTATTTAAAAATAAACCGGTCTTGTTTTCTTGCTTTATGTTTTCCGGTAATTTATTATATATTTTTATCGACATCGAATATGGACTAGAAGCATGCAACTTAAGGCGGGACGGAGGCAAATTTAGCCTATTTTTATGGCGCAGTGAATGGCTCGTTTGCATGTCTCCCCGTGTGTTATAAGATTCTGGAAATTTACGGACCAGTTTACACAACTCCAAGATATAAATACTGACCAATGTGAGAATTTTATATTTTTGAAAATAAGGCTTGCAACTATCCATCTGTTCTATGTTGGTAATAATTCGAATTAGCTTTTTTTGTAAGATAAATATGGAGGGAGCATCTGTGCTGTTTCCCCATAAGATGATTCCGTAGGTAAACCATGCGTGGGCATATGCGTAATATGCGACAAGCGCAGTTTGAAGGCTTGTGGTCTTTTTTATTTCGCAGAGGGCATATGAAAACTTAGAAATTTTAGATTTAATTTTCTGTATATGTGTTTTCCAGTTAATGTGCGTGTCTATTGTCAAACCCAGAAGAGTAAAATTATTGACTGATTCTAATTTATGTTGATTAAAAGTAAAATCTATATTTATTTGGTTTTTCTGTCGGGGATGGAAAGGTATAATTTTGGTTTTGGTAAAATTAATTTCGAGATTGTGTTCATTCATCCAGTTTACTACTTTATTTAGAATGGTTGTAAGTTCTTGATTTAAGCTTGAGTTTGTTTGGCATGAGGTGAGAACAGAGATATCATCCGCAAAAAGTACACATGGCCCGTCTATGATTTTGGGAAGATCGTTTATATAAATGAGGAATAGGAGGCAGCCAACAACACTTCCCTGGGGAATTGAAGCATATATTGGCCTTACATCAGATCTTATGAGCTGTGCTTCTTTTGTTTTCTCATTGTAGTATTCGATCTCAACTAATTGCTCTCTATCTTTTAAATAAGATGTGAACCAGTTATGAGCTTTGCCGCGTATTCCTATTTGGTATAGCTTATTTAAGAGTATCTTAAATTGCACTTTGTCGTATTTTGACACATGAACAATGTAAAAACTGTGCAACCGAAGCTGAGATTTTCCCTTATTTAGTTATTTGAGGAGGGTTTGAAATTTCTTTCTTGAAAAATAAATTTTCACTAACACGGTTCCGAGAGATTTCAAAAAGCAAAATTTTTTTTTTCATTTCTTTATTTATTTCTTATACACATTTTTAAGCTCACTTACCACCATGCCATGCGGGATTCGAACCCGCAACACGCTTCACAGCGGCCAATCGCTTTGCCACTGCGCCACCCGTGTCGGCGATAGTATCATTGAAATTACAGTTTCCGAACATAAAATTCGCTTGCAGCCAGAGTAAGATCAATTAACACGTGGTTAAATCTGAATATTTCATGCAAAATGGCCTTGAGTTAGCGTACCAGAAACCAAAAAATACACTTGTCTTGTGTGAAAACCCCTTTTACTTAAATATTTTCAAATTTTGTATAATGTGGATTGCAGTTGTCTCTTTTAATAAACCTGAAGGCGATTTGAATTATGCTTCATATATTAATGAAAAGAAAATTAAATTTCGACTCAAAAAGTTCATCTTTAGTGTTCAAAACAAAGATCATTTCAATTTGGAACAACAACTATTGTAGAGGAGTTAGTTTTATGAAAATCAAGTCATAATTCACAAAGATGTTTTTTCAAACCAGTTATTTTTAATTCGTCATTTTACTTAGTAGTTTAAAAATATATTGTTATTTGAATACTTTGTTGAGTGAAATCAAGAGATTTTCTAATATCCATGCGTATTTAGCTTTTCTTCATACAAACGATATTAGTGGATTGCAATATTACTCTCGTGAGCACAATAAAGTGATGCGTTGCCTTATAATATGAAATCGAATACGCTTTTCAAATGCCTGTTATTTCATCTCCAAACGGGTAGTAAAGTAATCTGTTTTGAAAACCCATATGATTGTTGACATATTGAATATGCAGTTTGTTTCAATCTCTTAGATATAGATAAGCGTCATGAATCCCTTTTCAAAATACTGTTCTTTTTCAAGCAGTTGGCTTATATTATCATTCAAAGCTAATTTTTAGTAACATAACTTTTGTCTGGAGAATTAATTTGACATTTTGACACATGAACAATGTAAAAACTGTGCAACCGAAGCTGAGATTTTCCCTTATTTAGTTATTTGAGGAGGGTTTGAAATTTCTTTCTTGAAAAATAAATTTTCACTAACACGGTTCCGAGAGATTTCAAAAAGCAAATTTTTTTTTTAGTTTTTTTTTTTTCTTTTCTTTATTTATTTCTTATATACATTTTTAAGCTCACTTACCACCATGCCATGCGGGATTCGAACCCGCAACACGCTTCACAGCGGCCAATCGCTTTGCCACTGCGCCACCCGTGTCGGCGATAGTATCATTGAAATTACAGTTTCCGAACATAAAATTCGCTTGCAGCCAGAGTAAGATCAATTAACACGTGGTTAAATCTGAATATTTCATGCAAAATGGCCTTGAGTTAGCGTACCAGAAACCAAAAAATACACTTGTCTTGTGTGAAAACCCCTTTTACTTAAATATTTTCAAATTTTGTATAATGTGGATTGCAGTTGTCTCTTTTAATAAACCTGAAGGCGATTTGAATTATGCTTCATATATTAATGAAAAGAAAATTAAATTTCGACTCAAAAAGTTCATCTTTAGTGTTCAAAACAAAGATCATTTCAATTTGGAACAACAACTATTGTAGAGGAGTTAGTTTTAAGAAAATCAAGTCATAATTCACAAAGATGTTTTTTCAAACCAGTTATTTTTAATTCGTCATTTTACTTAGTAGTTTAATTAAAAATATCTTGTTATTTGAATACTTTGTTGAGTGAAATCAAGAGATTTTCTAATATCCATGCGTATTTAGCTTTTCTTCATAAAAACGATATTAGTGGATTGCAATATTACTCTCGTGAGCACAATAAAGTGATGCGTTGCCTTATAATATGAAATCGAATACGCTTTTCAAATGCCTGTTATTTCATCTCCAAACGGGTAGTAAAGTAATCTGTTTTGAAAACCCATATGATTGTTGACATATTGAATATGCAGTTTGTTTCAATCTCTTAGATATAGATAAGCGTCATGAATCCCTTTTCAAAATACTGTTCTTTTTCAAGCAGTTGGCTTATATTATCATTCAAAGCTAATTTTTAGTAACATAACTTTTGTCTGGAGAATTAATTTGACATTTTGACACATGAACAATGTAAAAACTGTGCAACCGAAGCTGAGATTTTCCCTTATTTAGTTATTTGAAGAGGGTTTGAAATTTCTTTCTTGAAAAATAAATTTTCACTAACACGGTTCCGAGAGATTTCAAAAAGCAAAATTTTTTTTTGTTTTTTTTTTTCATTTCTTTATTTATTTCTTATACACATTTTTAAGCTCACTTACCACCATGCCATGCGGGATTCGAACCCGCAACACGCTTCACAGCGGCCAATCGCTTTGCCACTGCGCCACCCGTGTCGGCGAAAGTATCATTGAAATTACAGTTTCCGAACATAAAATTCGCTTGCAGCCAGAGTAAGATCAATTAACACGTGGTTAAATCTAAATATTTCATGCAACATGGCCTTGAGTTAGAGTACCAGAAACCAAAAAATACACTTGTCTTGTGTGAAAACCCCTTTTACTTAAATATTTTCAAATTTTGTATAATGTGGATTGCAGTTGTCTCTTTTAATAAACCTGAAGGCGATTTGAATTATGCTTCATATATTAATGAAAAGAAAATTAAATTTCGACTCAAAAAGTTCATCTTTAGTGTTCAAAACAAAGATCATTTCAATTTGGAACAACAACTATTGTAGAGGAGTTAGTTTTAAGAAAATCAAGTCATAATTCACAAAGATGTTTTTTCAAACCAGTTATTTTTAATTCGTCATTTTACTTAGTAGTTTAATTAAAAATATCTTGTTATTTGAATACTTTGTTGAGTGAAATCAAGAGATTTTCTAATATCCATGCGTATTTAGCTTTTCTTCATAAAAACGATATTAGTGGATTGCAATATTACTCTCGTGAGCACAATAAAGTGATGCGTTGCCTTATAATATGAAATCGAATACGCTTTTCAAATGCCTGTTATTTCATCTCCAAACGGGTAGTAAAGTAATCTGTTTTGAAAACACAGATGATTGTTGACATATTGAATATGCAGTTTGTTTCAATCTCTTAGATATAGATAAGCGTCATGAATCCCTTTTCAAAATACTGTTCTTTTTCAAGCAGTTGGCTTATATTATCATTCAAAGCTAATTTTTAGTAACATAACTTTTGTCTGGAGAATTAATTTGACATTTTGACACATGAACAATGTAAAAACTGTGCAACCGAAGCTGAGATTTTCCCTTATTTAGTTATTTGAGGAGGGTTTGAAATTTCTTTCTTGAAAAATAAATTTTCACTAACACGGTTCCGAGAGATTTCAAAAAGCAAATTTTTTTTTTAGTTTTTTTTTTTTCTTTTCTTTATTTATTTCTTATATACATTTTTAAGCTCACTTACCACCATGCCATGCGGGATTCGAACCCGCAACACGCTTCACAGCGGCCAATCGCTTTGCCACTGCGCCACCCGTGTCGGCGATAGTATCATTGAAATTACAGTTTCCGAACATAAAATTCGCTTGCAGCCAGAGTAAGATCAATTAACACGTGGTTAAATCTGAATATTTCATGCAAAATGGCCTTGAGTTAGCGTACCAGAAACCAAAAAATACACTTGTCTTGTGTGAAAACCCCTTTTACTTAAATATTTTCAAATTTTGTATAATGTGGATTGCAGTTGTCTCTTTTAATAAACCTGAAGGCGATTTGAATTATGCTTCATATATTAATGAAAAGAAAATTAAATTTCGACTCAAAAAGTTCATCTTTAGTGTTCAAAACAAAGATCATTTCAATTTGGAACAACAACTATTGTAGAGGAGTTAGTTTTATGAAAATCAAGTCATAATTCACAAAGATGTTTTTTCAAACCAGTTATTTTTAATTCGTCATTTTACTTAGTAGTTTAAAAATATATTGTTATTTGAATACTTTGTTGAGTGAAATCAAGAGATTTTCTAATATCCATGCGTATTTAGCTTTTCTTCATACAAGCGATATTAGTGGATTGCAATATTACTCTCGTGAGCACAATAAAGTGATGCGTTGCCTTATAATATGAAATCGAATACGCTTTTCAAATGCCTGTTATTTCATCTCCAAACGGGTAGTAAAGTAATCTGTTTTGAAAACCCATATGATTGTTGACATATTGAATATGCAGTTTGTTTCAATCTCTTAGATATAGATAAGCGTCATGAATCCCTTTTCAAAATACTGTTCTTTTTCAAGCAGTTGGCTTATATTATCATTCAAAGCTAATTTTTAGTAACATAACTTTTGTCTGGAGAATTAATTTGACATTTTGACACATGAACAATGTAAAAACTGTGCAACCGAAGCTGAGATTTTCCCTTATTTAGTTATTTGAGGAGGGTTTGAAATTTCTTTCTTGAAAAATAATTTTTCACTAACACGGTTCCGAGAGATTTCAAAAAGCAAAATTTTTTTTTTTCATTTCTTTATTTATTTCTTATACACATTTTTAAGCTCACTTACCACCATGCCATGCGGGATTCGAACCCGCAACACGCTTCACAGCGGCCAATCGCTTTGCCACTGCGCCACCCGTGTCGGCGAAAGTATCATTGAAATTACAGTTTCCGAACATAAAATTCGCTTGCAGCCAGAGTAAGATCAATTAACACGTGGTTAAATCTGAATATTTCATGCAAAATGGCCTTGAGTTAGCGTACCAGAAACCAAAAAATACACTTGTCTTGTGTGAAAACCCCTTTTACTTAAATATTTTCAAATTTTGTATAATGTGGATTGCAGTTGTCTCTTTTAATAAACCTGAAGGTGATTTGAATTATGCTTCATATATTTATGAAAAGAAAATTAAATTTCGACTCAAAAAGTTCATCTTTAGTGTTCAAAACAAAGATCATTTCAATTTGGAACAACAACTATTGTAGAGGAGTTAGTTTTAAGAAAATCAAGTCATAATTCACAAAGATGTTTTTTCAAACCAGTTATTTTTAATTCGTCATTTTACTTAGTAGTTTAATTAAAAATATCTTGTTATTTGAATACTTTGTTGAGTGAAATCAAGAGATTTTCTAATATCCATGCGTATTTAGCTTTTCTTCATAAAAACGATATTAGTGGATTGCAATATTACTCTCGTGAGCACAATAAAGTGATGCGTTGCCTTATAATATGAAATCGAATACGCTTTTCAAATGCCTGTTATTTCATCTCCAAACGGGTAGTAAAGTAATCTGTTTTGAAAACCCATATGATTGTTGACATATTGAATATGCAGTTTGTTTCAATCTCTTAGATATAGATAAGCGTCATGAATCCCTTTTCAAAATACTGTTCTTTTTCAAGCAGTTGGCTTATATTATCATTCAAAGCTAATTTTTAGTAACATAACTTTTGTCTGGAGAATTAATTTGACATTTTGACACATGAACAATGTAAAAACTGTGCAACCGAAGCTGAGATTTTCCCTTATTTAGTTATTTGAAGAGGGTTTGAAATTTCTTTCTTGAAAAATAAATTTTCACTAACACGGTTCCGAGAGATTTCAAAAAGCAAAATTTTTTTTTGTTTTTTTTTTTCATTTCTTTATTTATTTCTTATACACATTTTTAAGCTCACTTACCACCATGCCATGCGGGATTCGAACCCGCAACACGCTTTACAGCGGCCAATCGCTTTGCCACTGCGCCACCCGTGTCGGCGAAAGTATCATTGAAATTACAGTTTCCGAACATAAAATTCGCTTGCAGCCAGAGTAAGATCAATTAACACGTGGTTAAATCTAAATATTTCATGCAACATGGCCTTGAGTTACAGTACCAGAAACCAAAAAATACACTTGTCTTGTGTGAAAACCCCTTTTACTTAAATATTTTCAAATTTTGTATAATGTGGATTGCAGTTGTCTCTTTTAATAAACCTGAAGGCGATTTGAATTATGCTTCATATATTAATGAAAAGAAAATTAAATTTCGACTCAAAAAGTTCATCTTTAGTGTTCAAAACAAAGATCATTTCAATTTGGAACAACTATTGTAGAGGAGTTAGTTTTAAGAAAATCAAGTCATAATTGACAAAGATGTTTTTTCAAACCAGTTATTTTTAATTCGTCATTTTACTTAGTAGTTTAAAAATATCTTGTTATTTGAATAATTTGTTGAGTGAAATCAAGAGATTTTCTAATATCCATGCGTATTTAGCTTTTCTTCATAAAAACGATATTAGTGGATTGCAATATTACTCTCGTGAGCACAATAAAGTGATGCGTTGCCTTATAATATGAAATCGAATACGCTTTTCAAATGCCTGTTATTTCATCTCCAACCGGGTAGTAAAGTAATCTGTTTTGAAAACCCATATGATTGTTGAGATATTGAATATGCAGTTTGTTTCAATCTCTTAGATATAGATAAGCGTCATGAATCCCTTTTCAAAATACTGTTCTTTTTCAAGCAGTTGGCTTATATTATCATTCAAAGCTAATTTTTAGTAACATAACTTTTGTCTGGAGAATTAATTTGACATTTTGACACATGAACAATGTAAAAACTGTGCAACCGAAGCTGAGATTTTCCCTTATTTAGTTATTTGAGGAGGGTTTGAAATTTCTTTCTTGAAAAATAAATTTTCACTAACACGGTTCCGAGAGATTTCAAAAAGCAAAATTTTTTTTTGTTTTTTTTTTTTCATTTCTTTATTTATTTCTTATACACATTTTTAAGCTCACTTACCACCATGCCATGCGGGATTCGAACCCGCAACACGCTTCACAGCGGCCAATCGCTTTGCCACTGCGCCACCCGTGTCGGCGAAAGTATCATTGAAATTACAGTTTCCGAACATAAAATTCGCTTGCAGCCAGAGTAAGATCAATTAACACGTGGTTAAATCTGAATATTTCATGCAAAATGGCCTTGAGTTAGCGTACCAGAAACCAAAAAATACACTTGTCTTGTGTGAAAACCCCTTTTACTTAAATATTTTCAAATTTTGTATAATGTGGATTGCAGTTGTCTCTTTTAATAAACCTGAAGGCGATTTGAATTATGCTTCATATATTAATGAAAAGAAAATTAAATTTCGACTCAAAAAGTTCATCTTTAGTGTTCAAAACAAAGATCATTTCAATTTGGAACAACAACTATTGTAGAGGAGTTAGTTTTAAGAAAATCAAGTCATAATTCACAAAGATGTTTTTTCAAACCAGTTATTTTTAATTCGTCATTTTACTTAGTAGTTTAAAAATATCTTGTTATTTGAATACTTTGTTGAGTGAAATCAAGAGATTTTCTAATATCCATGCGTATTTAGCTTTTCTTCATAAAAACGATATTAGTGGATTGCAATATTACTCTCGTGAGCACAATAAAGTGATGCGTTGCCTTATAATATGAAATCGAATACGCTTTTCAAATGCCTGTTATTTCATCTCCAAACGGGTAGTAAAGTAATCTGTTTTGAAAACCCATATGATTGTTGAGATATTGAATATGCAGTTTGTTTCAATCTCTTAGATATAGATAAGCGTCATGAATCCCTTTTCAAAATACTGTTCTTTTTCAAGCAGTTGGCTTATATTATCATTCAAAGCTAATTTTTAGTAACATAACTTTTGTCTGGAGAATTAATTTGACATTTTGACACATGAACAATGTAAAAACTGTGCAACCGAAGCTGAGATTTTCCCTTATTTAGTTATTTGAAGAGGGTTTGAAATTTCTTTCTTGAAAAATAAATTTTCACTAACACGGTTCCGAGAGATTTCAAAAAGCAAAATTTTTTTTTGTTTTTTTTTTTCATTTCTTTATTTATTTCTTATACACATTTTTAAGCTCACTTACCACCATGCCATGCGGGATTCGAACCCGCAACACGCTTCACAGCGGCCAATCGCTTTGCCACTGCGCCACCCGTGTCGGCGAAAGTATCATTGAAATTACAGTTTCCGAACATAAAATTCGCTTGCAGCCAGAGTAAGATCAATTAACACGTGGTTAAATCTGAATATTTCATGCAAAATGGCCTTGAGTTAGCGTACCAGAAACCAAAAAATACACTTGTCTTGTGTGAAAACCCCTTTTACTTAAATATTTTCAAATTTTGTATAATGTGGATTGCAGTTGTCTCTTTTAATAAACCTGAAGGCGATTTGAATTATGCTTCATATATTAATGAAAAGAAAATTAAATTTCGACTCAAAAAGTTCATCTTTAGTGTTCAAAACAAAGATTATTTCAATTTGGAACAACAACTATTGTAGAGGAGTTAGTTTTAAGAAAATCAAGTCATAATTCACAAAGATGTTTGTTCAAACCAGTTATTTTTAATTCGTAATTTTACTTAGTAGTTTAAAAATATATTGTTATTTGAATACTTTGTTGAGTGAAATCAAGAGATTTTCTAATATCCATGCGTATTTAGCTTTTCTTAATACAAACGATATTAGTGGATTGCAATATTACTCTCGTGAGCACAATAAAGTGATGCGTTGCCTTATAATATGAAATCGAATACGCTTTTCAAATGCCTGTTATTTCATCTCCAAACGGGTAGTAAAGTAATCTGTTTTGAAAACCCATATGATTGTTGAGATATTGAATATGCAGTTTGTTTCAATCTCTTAGATATAGATAAACGTCATGAATCCCTTTTCAAAATACTGTTCTTTTTCAAGCAGTTGGCTTATATTATCATTCAAAGCTAATTTTTAGTAACATAACTTTTGTCTGGAGAATTAATTTGACATTTTGACACATGAACAATGTAAAAACTGTGCAACCGAAGCTGAGATTTTCCCTTATTTAGTTATTTGAGGAGGGTTTGAAATTTCTTTCTTGAAAAATAAATTTTCACTAACACGGTTCCGAGAGATTTCAAAAAGCAAAATTTTTTTTTAGTTTTTTTTTTTTCTTTTCTTTATTTATTTCTTATACACATTTTTAAGCTCACTTACCACCATGCCATGCGGGATTCGAACCAACAACACGCTTCACAGCGGCCAATCGCTTTGCCACTGCGCCACCCGTGTCGGCGAAAGTATCATTGAAATTACAGTTTCCGAACATAAAATTCGCTTGCAGCCAGAGTAAGATCAATTAACACGTGGTTAAATCTGAATATTTCATGCAAAATGGCCTTGAGTTAGCGTACCAGAAACCAAAAAATACACTTGTCTTGTGTGAAAACCCCTTTTACTTAAATATTTTCAAATTTTGTATAATGTGGATTGCAGTTGTCTCTTTTAATAAACCTGAAGGCGATTTGAATTATGCTTCATATATTAATGAAAAGAAAATTAAATTTCGACTCAAAAAGTTCATCTTTAGTGTTCAAAACAAAGATCATTTCAATTTGGAACAACAACTATTGTAGAGGAGTTAGTTTTAAGAAAATCAAGTCATAATTCACAAAGATGTTTTTTCAAACCAGTTATTTTTAATTCGTCATTTTACTTAGTAGTTTAATTAAAAATATCTTGTTATTTGAATACTTTGTTGAGTGAAATCAAGAGATTTTCTAATATCCATGCGTATTTAGCTTTTCTTCATAAAAACGATATTAGTGGATTGCAATATTACTCTCGTGAGCACAATAAAGTGATGCGTTGCCTTATAATATGAAATCGAATACGCTTTTCAAATGCCTGTTATTTCATCTCCAAACGGGTAGTAAAGTAATCTGTTTTGAAAACCCATATGATTGTTGAGATATTGAATATGCAGTTTGTTTCAATCTCTTAGATATAGATAAACGTCATGAATCCCTTTTCAAAATACTGTTCTTTTTCAAGCAGTTGGCTTATATTATCATTCAAAGCTAATTTTTAGTAACATAACTTTTGTCTGGAGAATTAATTTGACATTTTGACACATGAACAATGTAAAAACTGTGCAACCGAAGCTGAGATTTTCCCTTATTTAGTTATTTGAGGAGGGTTTGAAATTTCTTTCTTGAAAAATAAATTTTCACTAACACGGTTCCGAGAGATTTCAAAAAGCAAAATTTTTTTTTAGTTTTTTTTTTTTCTTTTCTTTATTTATTTCTTATACACATTTTTAAGCTCACTTACCACCATGCCATGCGGGATTCGAACCCGCAACACGCTTCACAGCGGCCAATCGCTTTGCCACTGCGCCACCCGTGTCGGCGAAAGTATCATTGAAATTACAGTTTCCGAACATAAAATTCGCTTGCAGCCAGAGTAAGATCAATTAACACGTGGTTAAATCTGAATATTTCATGCAAAATGGCCTTGAGTTAGCGTACCAGAAACCAAAAAATACACTTGTCTTGTGTGAAAACCCCTTTTACTTAAATATTTTCAAATTTTGTATAATGTGGATTGCAGTTGTCTCTTTTAATAAACCTGAAGGCGATTTGAATTATGCTTCATATATTAATGAAAAGAAAATTAAATTTCGACTCAAAAAGTTCATCTTTAGTGTTCAAAACAAAGATCATTTCAATTTGGAACAACAACTATTGTAGAGGAGTTAGTTTTAAGAAAATCAAGTCATAATTCACAAAGATGTTTTTTCAAACCAGTTATTTTTAATTCGTCATTTTACTTAGTAGTTTAATTAAAAATATCTTGTTATTTGAATACTTTGTTGAGTGAAATCAAGAGATTTTCTAATATCCATGCGTATTTAGCTTTTCTTCATAAAAACGATATTAGTGGATTGCAATATTACTCTCGTGAGCACAATAAAGTGATGCGTTGCCTTATAATATGAAATCGAATACGCTTTTCAAATGCCTGTTATTTCATCTCCAAACGGGTAGTAAAGTAATCTGTTTTGAAAACCCATATGATTGTTGACATATTGAATATGCAGTTTGTTTCAATCTCTTAGATATAGATAAGCGTCATGAATCCCTTTTCAAAATACTGTTCTTTTTCAAGCAGTTGGCTTATATTATCATTCAAAGCTAATTTTTAGTAACATAACTTTTGTCTGGAGAATTAATTTGACATTTTGACACATGAACAATGTAAAAACTGTGCAACCGAAGCTGAGATTTTCCCTTATTTAGTTATTTGAGGAGGGTTTGAAATTTCTTTCTTGAAAAATAAATTTTCACTAACACGGTTCCGAGAGATTTCAAAAAGCAAAATTTTTTTTTAGTTTTTTTTTTTTCTTTTCTTTATTTATTTCTTATATACATTTTTAAGCTCACTTACCACCATGCCATGCGGGATTCGAACCCGCAACACGCTTCACAGCGGCCAATCGCTTTGCCACTGCGCCACCCGTGTCGGCGAAAGTATCATTGAAATTACAGTTTCCGAACATAAAATTCGCTTGCAGCCAGAGTAAGATCAATTAACACGTGGTTAAATCTGAATATTTCATGCAAAATGGCCTTGAGTTAGCGTACCAGAAACCAAAAAATACACTTGTCTTGTGTGAAAACCCCTTTTACTTAAATATTTTCAAATTTTGTATAATGTGGATTGCAGTTGTCTCTTTTAATAAACCTGAAGGCGATTTGAATTATGCTTCATATATTAATGAAAAGAAAATTAAATTTCGACTCAAAAAGTTCATCTTTAGTGTTCAAAACAAAGATCATTTCAATTTGGAACAACAACTATTGTAGAGGAGTTAGTTTTAAGAAAATCAAGTCATAATTCACAAAGATGTTTTTTCAAACCAGTTATTTTTAATTCGTCATTTTACTTAGTAGTTTAAAAATATCTTGTTATTTGAATACTTTGTTGAGTGAAATCAAGAGATTTTCTAATATCCATGCGTATTTAGCTTTTCTTCATAAAAACGATATTAGTGGATTGCAATATTACTCTCGTGAGCGCAATAAAGTGATGCGTTGCCTTATAATATGAAATCGAATACGCTTTTCAAATGCCTGTTATTTCATCTCCAAACGGGTAGTAAAGTAATCTGTTTTGAAAACCCATGTGATTGTTGACATATTGAATATGCAGTTTGTTTCAATCTCTTAGATATAGATAAGCGTCATGAATCCCTTTTCAAAATACTGTTCTTTTTCAAGCAGTTGGCTTATATTATCATTCAAAGCTAATTTTTAGTAACATAACTTTTGTCTGGAGAATTAATTTGACATTTTGACACATGAACAATGTAAAAACTGTGCAACCGAAGCTGAGATTTTCCCTTATTTAGTTATTTGAGGAGGGTTTGAAATTTCTTTCTTGAAAAATAAATTTTCACTAACACGGTTCCGAGAGATTTCAAAAAGCAAAATTTTTTTTTAGTTTTTTTTTTTTCTTTTCTTTATTTATTTCTTATATACATTTTTAAGCTCACTTACCACCATGCCATGCGGGATTCGAACCCGCAACACGCTTCACAGCGGCCAATCGCTTTGCCACTGCGCCACCCGTGTCGGCGATAGTATCATTGAAATTACAGTTTCCGAACATAAAATTCGCTTGCAGCCAGAGTAAGATCAATTAACACGTGGTTAAATCTGAATATTTCATGCAAAATGGCCTTGAGTTAGCGTACCAGAAACCAAAAAATACACTTGTCTTGTGTGAAAACCCCTTTTACTTAAATATTTTCAAATTTTGTATAATGTGGATTGCAGTTGTCTCTTTTAATAAACCTGAAGGCGATTTGAATTATGCTTCATATATTAATGAAAAGAAAATTAAATTTCGACTCAAAAAGTTCATCTTTAGTGTTCAAAACAAAGATCATTTCAATTTGGAACAACAACTATTGTAGAGGAGTTAGTTTTAAGAAAATCAAGTCATAATTCACAAAGATGTTTTTTCAAACCAGTTATTTTTAATTCGTCATTTTACTTAGTAGTTTAAAAATATCTTGTTATTTGAATACTTTGTTGAGTGAAATCAAGAGATTTTCTAATATCCATGCGTATTTAGCTTTTCTTCATAAAAACGATATTAGTGGATTGCAATATTACTCTCGTGAGCACAATAAAGTGATGCGTTGCCTTATAATATGAAATCGAATACGCTTTTCAAATGCCTGTTATTTCATCTCCAAACGGGTAGTAAAGTAATCTGTTTTGAAAACCCATATGATTGTTGACATATTGAATATGCAGTTTGTTTCAATCTCTTAGATATAGATAAGCGTCATGAATCCCTTTTCAAAATACTGTTCTTTTTCAAGCAGTTGGCTTATATTATCATTCAAAGCTAATTTTTAGTAACATAACTTTTGTCTGGAGAATTAATTTGACATTTTGACACATGAACAATGTAAAAACTGTGCAACCGAAGCTGAGATTTTCCCTTATTTAGTTATTTGAGGAGGGTTTGAAATTTCTCTCTTGAAAAATAAATTTTCACTAACACGGTTCCGAGAGATTTCAAAAAGCAAAATTTTTTTTTGTTTTTTTTTTTTTCATTTCTTTATTTATTTCTTATACACATTTTTAAGCTCACTTACCACCATGCCATGCGGGATTCGAACCCGCAACACGCTTCACAGCGGCCAATCGCTTTGCCACTGCGCCACCCGTGTCGGCGATAGTATCATTGAAATTACAGTTTCCGAACATAAAATTCGCTTGCAGCCAGAGTAAGATCAATTAACACGTGGTTAAATCTGAATATTTCATGCAAAATGGCCTTGAGTTAGCGTACCAGAAACCAAAAAATACACTTGTCTTGTGTGAAAACCCCTTTTACTTAAATATTTTCAAATTTTGTATAATGTGGATTGCAGTTGTCTCTTTTAATAAACCTGAAGGCGATTTGAATTATGCTTCATATATTAATGAAAAGAAAATTAAATTTCGACTCAAAAAGTTCATCTTTAGTGTTCAAAACAAAGATCATTTCAATTTGGAACAACAACTATTGTAGAGGAGTTAGTTTTAAGAAAATCAAGTCATAATTCACAAAGATGTTTTTTCAAACCAGTTATTTTTAATTCGTCATTTTACTTAGTAGTTTAATTAAAAATATCTTGTTATTTGAATACTTTGTTGAGTGAAATCAAGAGATTTTCTAATATCCATGCGTATTTAGCTTTTCTTCATAAAAACGATATTAGTGGATTGCAATATTACTCTCGTGAGCACAATAAAGTGATGCGTTGCCTTATAATATGAAATCGAATACGCTTTTCAAATGCCTGTTATTTCATCTCCAAACGGGTAGTAAAGTAATCTGTTTTGAAAACCCATATGATTGTTGACATATTGAATATGCAGTTTGTTTCAATCTCTTAGATATAGATAAGCGTCATGAATCCCTTTTCAAAATACTGTTCTTTTTCAAGCAGTTGGCTTATATTATCATTCAAAGCTAATTTTTAGTAACATAACTTTTGTCTGGAGAATTAATTTGACATTTTGACACATGAACAATGTAAAAACTGTGCAACCGAAGCTGAGATTTTCCCTTATTTAGTTATTTGAGGAGGGTTTGAAATTTCTTTCTTGAAAAATAAATTTTCACTAACACGGTTCCGAGAGATTTCAAAAAGCAAAATTTTTTTTTGTTTTTTTTTTTTCATTTCTTTATTTATTTCTTATTCACATTTTTAAGCTCACTTACCACTATGCCATGCGGGATTCGAACCCGCAACACGCTTCACAGCGGCCAATCGCTTTGCCACTGCGCCACCCGTGTCGGCGAAAGTATCATTGAAATTACAGTTTCCGAACATAAAATTCGCTTGCAGCCAGAGTAAGATCAATTAACACGTGGTTAAATCTAAATATTTCATGCAACATGGCCTTGAGTTAGAGTACCAGAAACCAAAAAATACACTTGTCTTGTGTGAAAACCCCTTTTACTTAAATATTTTCAAATTTTGTATAATGTGGATTGCAGTTGTCTCTTTTAATAAACCTGAAGGCGATTTGAATTATGCTTCATATATTAATGAAAAGAAAATTAAATTTCGACTCAAAAAGTTCATCTTTAGTGTTCAAAACAAAGATCATTTCAATTTGGAACAACAACTATTGTAGAGGAGTTAGTTTTAAGAAAATCAAGTCATAATTCACAAAGATGTTTTTTCAAACCAGTTATTTTTAATTCGTCATTTTACTTAGTAGTTTAAAAATATCTTGTTATTTGAATACTTTGTTGAGTGAAATCAAGAGATTTTCTAATATCCATGCGTATTTAGCTTTTCTTCATAAAAACGATATTAGTGGATTGCAATATTACTCTCGTGAGCACAATAAAGTGATGCGTTGCCTTATAATATGAAATCGAATACGCTTTTCAAATGCCTGTTATTTCATCTCCAAACGGGTAGTAAAGTAATCTGTTTTGAAAACCCATATGATTGTTGAGATATTGAATATGCAGTTTGTTTCAATCTCTTAGATATAGATAAGCGTCATGAATCCCTTTTCAAAATACTGTTCTTTTTCAAGCAGTTGGCTTATATTATCATTCAAAGCTAATTTTTAGTAACATAACTTTTGTCTGGAGAATTAATTTGACATTTTGACACATGAACAATGTAAAAACTGTGCAACCGAAGCTGAGATTTTCCCTTATTTAGTTATTTGAGGAGGGTTTGAAATTTCTTTCTTGAAAAATAAATTTTCACTAACACGGTTCCGAGAGATTTCAAAAAGCAAAATTTTTTTTTGTTTTTTTTTTTTCATTTCTTTATTTATTTCTTATACACATTTTTAAGCTCACTTACCACCATGCCATGCGGGATTCGAACCCGCAACACGCTTCACAGCGGCCAATCGCTTTGCCACTGCGCCACCCGTGTCGGCGAAAGTATCATTGAAATTACAGTTTCCGAACATAAAATTCGCTTGCAGCCAGAGTAAGATCAATTAACACGTGGTTAAATCTAAATATTTCATGCAACATGGCCTTGAGTTAGAGTACCAGAAACCAAAAAATACACTTGTCTTGTGTGAAAACCCCTTTTACTTAAATATTTTCAAATTTTGTATAATGTGGATTGCAGTTGTCTCTTTTAATAAACCTGAAGGCGATTTGAATTATGCTTCATATATTAATGAAAAGAAAATTAAATTTCGACTCAAAAAGTTCATCTTTAGTGTTCAAAACAAAGATCATTTCAATTTGGAACAACAACTATTGTAGAGGAGTTAGTTTTAAGAAAATCAAGTCATAATTCACAAAGATGTTTTTTCAAACCAGTTATTTTTAATTCGTCATTTTACTTAGTAGTTTAATTAAAAATATCTTGTTATTTGAATACTTTGTTGAGTGAAATCAAGAGATTTTCTAATATCCATGCGTATTTAGCTTTTCTTCATAAAAACGATATTAGTGGATTGCAATATTACTCTCGTGAGCACAATAAAGTGATGCGTTGCCTTATAATATGAAATCGAATACGCTTTTCAAATGCCTGTTATTTCATCTCCAAACGGGTAGTAAAGTAATCTGTTTTGAAAACCCATATGATTGTTGACATATTGAATATGCAGTTTGTTTCAATCTCTTAGATATAGATAAGCGTCATGAATCCCTTTTCAAAATACTGTTCTTTTTCAAGCAGTTGGCTTATATTATCATTCAAAGCTAATTTTTAGTAACATAACTTTTGTCTGGAGAATTAATTTGACATTTTGACACATGAACAATGTAAAAACTGTGCAACCGAAGCTGAGATTTTCCCTTATTTAGTTATTTGAGGAGGGTTTGAAATTTCTTTCTTGAAAAATAAATTTTCACTAACACGGTTCCGAGAGATTTCAAAAAGCAAAATTTTTTTTTGTTTTCTTTTTTTCATTTCTTTATTTATTTCTTATACACATTTTTAAGCTCACTTACCACCATGCCATGCGGGATTCGAACCCGCAACACGCTTCACAGCGGCCAATCGCTTTGCCACTGCGCCACCCGTGTCGGCGAAAGTATCATTGAAATTACAGTTTCCGAACATAAAATTCGCTTGCAGCCAGAGTAAGATCAATTAACACGTGGTTAAATCTAAATATTTCATGCAACATGGCCTTGAGTTAGAGTACCAGAAACCAAAAAATACACTTGTCTTGTGTGAAAACCCCTTTTACTTAAATATTTTCAAATTTTGTATAATGTGGATTGCAGTTGTCTCTTTTAATAAACCTGAAGGCGATTTGAATTATGCTTCATATATTAATGAAAAGAAAATTAAATTTCGACTCAAAAAGTTCATCTTTAGTGTTCAAAACAAAGATCATTTCAATTTGGAACAACAACTATTGTAGAGAGTTAGTTTTAAGAAAATCAAGTCATAATTCACAAAGATGTTTTTTCAAACCAGTTATTTTTAATTCGTCATTTTACTTAGTAGTTTAAAAATATCTTGTTATTTGAATACTTTGTTGAGTGAAATCAAGAGATTTTCTAATATCCATGCGTATTTAGCTTTTCTTCATAAAAACGATATTAGTGGATTGCAATATTACTCTCGTGAGCACAATAAAGTGATGCGTTGCCTTATAATATGAAATCGAATACGCTTTTCAAATGCCTGTTATTTCATCTCCAAACGGGTAGTAAAGTAATCTGTTTTGAAAACACATATGATTGTTGACATATTGAATATGCAGTTTGTTTCAATCTCTTAGATATAGATAAGCGTCATGAATCCCTTTTCAAAATACTGTTCTTTTTCAAGCAGTTGGCTTATATTATCATTCAAAGCTAATTTTTAGTAACATAACTTTTGTCTGGAGAATTAATTTGACATTTTGACACATGAACAATGTAAAAACTGTGCAACCGAAGCTGAGATTTTCCCTTATTTAGTTATTTGAGGAGGGTTTGAAATTTCTTTCTTGAAAAATAAATTTTCACTAACACGGTTCCGAGAGATTTCAAAAAGCAAAATTTTTTTTCATTTTTTTTTTTTTCATTTCTTTATTTATTTCTTACTAGCTACTTCCCGCGACTTCGTCTGCGTAGACTTTAGAACTGCCCCTCATTGTCTCATCCTTGGAACTGCATTTTCATGATTCAGGTATCCAGATATTGTGAGACCTTGCGGTGCGGCTGAAAGTAAGATTTCAGCCCCGACACAACTTCGACATGTTTGTGATCTCCTGGTAGGTACTTGTGAATCTTAAGCGCTCACGACTCCTGTCGAAAAAAATACTTTGGCATGTTTCTGGTCTTCTGGTTTCTACTTGTGAATCTGCACCGTTCATAATTCCAGCTCCGGCAATACTTTGACATATTAAATTAAAAAATCGACGTGTGTCTGCTCTCCTGGTCATTTTCGGGAATCTGTAGCGTTCAGAATTTCCAGCCCAGAAAACACTTCCAGATGTATGTTATTGCTCTCTTGGTACTTCTGAATCTATTCCAGCTCCGAAATGCATCGACATGTTTTTCCTCTTCTGGTACTTGCGAATCTATAGCGCTTCCGGAGCCACGGTGTCTCTTGCGAATAATCCCGCGACTCCGGCAACAACATGTTTATATGCTTTCCTGGTACTTGCGAATCTATAGCGTTTTTAATGTCCAGCCCTGAAAATCTTTGTCATGATCCTGGTCTCCTGGTACTTGTGAATCAATATCGCTTATTCCAGCCTAAAAATACCTCGACATGTTCCTGCTCTCCTGGTATTTGTAAATCTGTAGCGCTCGTTATTCCGGCCCCGGAATATCTCAATATGATTCTGCTCTCCTGTTACACAATTTCAAGCCCCGAAAATACTTCGACAGGTTTCTGCTCTGATGTTACTTGTGAATCTTTAGATTTCATTATTTTAGCCCGGAAATAAGTTTTGACATGTTTGTGTTCTCTTGGTATTTTTTAAACTTAACCGCTCACAACTCCGGCGCCGAAAATAATTCGACCTGTGTCTGCTCTTCTGGCTATTTTCGTGAATCTATGTATAGCGTTCAGAAAGTCCAGCCCAGAAAATACTTCGAGATGTTACTGCTCTCCTGGTACTTCTGAATCTGTAGCGCTCGTAATTCCGGCTCCGAAATGCCTTGGCATGTTTTTGCACTCCTGGTACTTGCGAATCTATAGCGTTCACAATTTCCAGCCCAGAAAATACTTCGACATGTTTCTGCTTTCCTAGTACTTGTGAAAATATAGCGTTCACAATTCCAACGCGGAAAATGCTTCGACATATTTCTGATCTCTTGGTACTTATAAATCTAAAGCGCTCATAATTCAAGCCCTGAAAAAACTTCCAAGATGTTTCTGCTCTCCTGGTAATTGTAAATCTGTAGCGCTCGTAATTCTGGCCCAGGAATACCTCGGTATGTTTCTGCTCTCCTGGTTGGTACTTGTGAATCTGTAGCGCTTGGAATTCTAGGCAAGCGTGCTCCACCTTAGACCGCGTCATCGCTTAACAATCAGGTGAGATAGCGGTCAAACGTTTGCCTACCAATAGTAAAAAAAAACCAGTCCCTAAAATACTTCGAAAAGTTTCGGCTCAAAAGAAATCTTGCCCAAAAATAATTTGACATGTTCCTGGTCTCCTTGTAATTGTGAATCTTGAGTATTTTAAACTTAACCGCTCACAACTCCGGCGCTGAAAAGAAATCGACGTGTGTCTGCTCTCCTGGTTATTTTCGAGAATCTATAGCGTTCACAATTTCCAGCCCAGAAAATACTTCGAAATATTTCTAATCTCCTGGTACTTGTGAATCTAAAGCATTCATAATTCAAGCCCTAAAAGAACTTCCGAGATGTTTCCGGCCCCGGAATACCTCGGTATGTTTCTGCTCTCCTGGTACTTGTGAATCTGTAGCGCTCTGAATTCCAGACCCGAAAGTTTCTGCTCTGCTTAAAAAAAAATCTTGCCCAAAAATAATTTGACATGTTGCTGGTGTCCTGGTGGTTGTGAATCTCTTAGCACTCGTAATAAAATTCTAGCCCGGTAAAAAAATTTGACATGTTTCTGTTCTCCTGGTACTTTTTAATCTGAAGTATTAAGGTAGCAGAAACTTTGGACTTCAACTTCTTCCTCTGTCTCCATTAAGTCATGTATGTTACCTGGATAAAAAGTAGCCTATGTGTTACTCCAGGATGTGACCTATATATGTGCCAAATTTCATCTAAATCCCTTCAGCCGTTTTTGCGTGATTGACGGACACACATCCAAACATACAAACATGAACGCTTGCAATGAAAGCCAATCTATTTTCCAGCAAAAAAAAAACCTGACCAAAAATACTTTGACATTATGTCTGCTCTCCTGGTACTCGAGAATTTTTGGCGCTCACAAATTCAGACCCGAAAATATTTCGACATGTTTATGCTCTCCTGGTACTTGTGAATCTGAAGTACTAAGGCAGCAGAAACGTCTGATTTCCACTTCCTCCTCCGCTGCCATTAAGCTATGCCTTTTATCGGGATAAAAAGTAGCCTATGTGTTATTCCAGGATGTGACCTACATATGTGCGAAATTTCATCCAAATCCCTTCAGCCGTTTTTGCGTGATTGACGGACAAACATCCAAACATACAAACATACAAACATACAAACATACAAACATACAAACATACAAACATACAAACTTTCACATTTATAATATTATATTACTAGCTTCTTCCCGCGCGACTTCGTCTGCGTAGACTTTAGAACTGGTGCGCAACTTAATTGCCTCATATTGTCATTCTTGTAAGCATCTTAATGATTCTGGTATCCAGATAGTGAGTCCCAAAATTACTTCGACATGTTGGTGGTTCCCTGGAAGGTACTTGTGAATTTTTAGCGCTCACGATTCTGGTCGAAAAATATATCAATTGTCTGGTATTCTGGTATCTACTTGTAAATCTGTAGCGCTCATAATTCCAGCCTTGGCAATACTTTGACATGTTTTTGGTCTCCCCCGGCACTCTTAAATCCTAACCTCTCACAATTCTAGGCCCGAAAATATTGCGACATGTTTCTGGTCTCCTGGTAATTGTAAATATTTAGCTCTCATATTTCCAGCCCGGAAAAAACTACGCCATGTTCCTGTTCTCCTGTTACTTTTGAATCCTTTTTAGGGATGGGAAATCCTAACTGCTCACAATTTCAGCACCGAAAAAATTTGAACATGTTTCTGCTATCTTAGTACTTGTGAATCTATAGCTTTCACCATTCCAGCCCAGAAAAATTCTTGCGCAAAATATTTTGAATAACTCCAGGTATTGTAAATCTTTGGCGCTCAATGTTACTTCAACATGTTTCTGTTCTCCTGGTATCTTTTAAATCCAAACAGCTTGCAATAAAGCCCAAAAAAAAATAAAAAAAAAATATTGCTCAAAAATACTTAAACATGTGTCTGGTCTCCCGATACTTATGCATCTTTAGCGCTCATATTTCCAGCCTTAGAAATACTCCAACATGTTGTTGTTATCCTGGAACTTTTGAATCGCTTGTAATGAAAGCCATCTATTTTCCAGTAAAAAAAACTACCCTAAATACTTTGACATGTTTCTGCTCTGCTAGTAGGTACTCGAGAATCTTTGGCACTTACAAATTCAGCCCCGAAAATACTTCGACATGTTTCTGCATCTCATCTCATCTCATCTCATCTCATCTCATCCCATCCCATCCCATCCCAAATCGTCTCATCTCATCTCATCTCATCTCATCTCGTCTTATCTCAATTTCAAGAAAAACTGGACTACTCTTAAAGTCCTACTATCCTACTAATTACTTATTAGTACTTGTAAATCTTTAGCGCTCACAATTACGGCACCGAAAATATCTCTAAATATTTCTGATCTCCTGGTACTTGTGAATCTAAAGCGCTCATATCAAGCCCCAAAAAAACTTCCGAAATGTTACTGATCTCCTGGTACTTGTGAATCTAAAGCGCTCATATCAAGCTCCAAAAAAACTTCCGAAATGTTACTACTCTCCTGGTACTTGTGAATCTGTAGCGCTCGTAATTCCGACCCCGGAATACCTCGATATGTTTCTGCTCTCCTTGTGAATCTGTAGCGCTCGGAATAACAGTCCCGAAAATACTTCGAAATGTTTCTGCTCTGCTAATAAAAAAGAACTTGCCCTAAAATAATTTGACATGTTGCTGGTCTCCTGGTACTTGTGAATCTTTTAGCACTCGTAATACAATTCTAGCCCGGTAAAAAATTTCGATATGTTTCTGTTCTCCTGGTACTTTTGAATCTGAAGTACTAAGGTAGCAGAAACTTTATAGTTCCACTTCTTCCTCTGTCTCCATTAAGTCATGTATGTTACCGTGATAAAAAGTAGTCTATGTGTTATTTCAGGATGTGACCTAAATATGTGCCAAATTTCATCTAAATCCCTTCAGACGTTTTTGCGTGATTGACGGACAAACATCCAAACATACAAACATGAACGCTTGCAATGAAAGCCAATCAATCTGTTTTCCCGCAAAAAAAAAAAAACCTGACCAAAAATACTTTGACATATGTCTGCTCTCCTGGTACTCGAGAATCTTTAGCGCTCACAAATTCAGACCCGAAAATATTTCGACATATTTATGCTCTCCTGGTACTTGTGAATCTGAAGTACTAAGGCAGCAGAAACGTCTGATTTCCACTTCCTTCTCCGCTGCCATTAAGCTATGCCTTTTATCGGGATAAAAAGTAGCCTATGTGTTATTCCAAGATGTGACCTACATATGTACCAAATTTCATCCAAATCCCTTCAGCCGTTTTTGCGTGATTGACGGACAAACATCCAAACATACAAACATACAAACATACAAACATACAAACATACAAACATACAAACATACAAACATACAAACATACAAACATACAAACATACAAACTTTCACATTTATAATATTAGTAGGATACACATTTTTAAGCTCACTTACCACCATGCCATGCGGGATTCGAACCCGCAACACGCTTCACAGCGGCCAATCGCTTTGCCACTGCGCCACCCGTGTCGGCGAAAGTATCATTGAAATTACAGTTTCCGAACATAAAATTCGCTTGCAGCCAGAGTAAGATCAATTAACACGTGGTTAAATCTGAATATTTCATGCAAAATGGCCTTGAGTTAGCGTACCAGAAACCAAAAAATACACTTGTCTTGTGTGAAAACCCCTTTTACTTAAATATTTTCAAATTTTGTATAATGTGGATTGCAGTTGTCTCTTTTAATAAACCTGAAGGCGATTTGAATTATGCTTCATATATTAATGAAAAGAAAATTAAATTTCGACTCAAAAAGTTCATCTTTAGTGTTCAAAACAAAGATCATTTCAATTTGGAACAACAACTATTGTAGAGGAGTTAGTTTTAAGAAAATCAAGTCATAATTCACAAAGATGTTTTTTCAAACCAGTTATTTTTAATTCGTCATTTTACTTAGTAGTTTAATTAAAAATATCTTGTTATTTGAATACTTTGTTGAGTGAAATCAAGAGATTTTCTAATATCCATGCGTATTTAGCTTTTCTTCATAAAAACGATATTAGTGGATTGCAATATTACTCTCGTGAGCACAATAAAGTGATGCGTTGCCATATAATATGAAATCGAATACGCTTTTCAAATGCCTGTTATTTCATCTCCAAACGGGTAGTAAAGTAATCTGTTTTGAAAACCCATATGATTGTTGACATATTGAATATGCAGTTTGTTTCAATCTCTTAGATATAGATAAGCGTCATGAATCCCTTTTCAAAATACTGTTCTTTTTCAAGCAGTTGGCTTATATTATCATTCAAAGCTAATTTTTAGTAACATAACTTTTGTCTGGAGAATTAATTTGACATTTTGACACATGAACAATGTAAAAACTGTGCAACCGAAGCTGAGATTTTCCCTTATTTAGTTATTTGAGGAGGGTTTGAAATTTCTTTCTTGAAAAATAAATTTTCACTAACACGGTTCCGAGAGATTTCAAAAAGCAAAATTTTTTTTTGTTTTTTTTTTTCATTTCTTTATTTATTTCTTATACACATTTTTAAGCTCACTTACCACCATGCCATGCGGGATTCGAACCCGCAACACGCTTCACAGCGGCCAATCGCTTTGCCACTGCGCCACCCGTGTCGGCGAAAGTATCATTGAAATTACAGTTTCCGAACATAAAATTCGCTTGCAGCCAGAGTAAGATCAATTAACACGTGGTTAAATCTGAATATTTCATGCAAAATGGCCTTGAGTTAGCGTACCAGAAACCAAAAAATACACTTGTCTTGTGTGAAAACCCCTTTTACTTAAATATTTTCAAATTTTGTATAATGTGGATTGCAGTTGTCTCTTTTAATAAACCTGAAGGCGATTTGAATTATGCTTCATATATTAATGAAAAGAAAATTAAACTTCGACTCAAAAAGTTCATCTTTAGTGTTCAAAACAAAGATCATTTCAATTTGGAACAACAACTATTGTAGAGGAGTTAGTTTTAAGAAAATCAAGTCATAATTCACAAAGATGTTTTTTCAAACCAGTTATTTTTAATTCGTCATTTTACTTAGTAGTTTAATTAAAAATATCTTGTTATTTGAATACTTTGTTGAGTGAAATCAAGAGATTTTCTAATATCCATGCGTATTTAGCTTTTCTTCATAAAAACGATATTAGTGGATTGCAATATTACTCTCGTGAGCACAATAAAGTGATGCGTTGCCTTATAATATGAAATCGAATACGCTTTTCAAATGCCTGTTATTTCATCTCCAAACGGGTAGTAAAGTAATCTGTTTTGAAAACCCATATGATTGTTGACATATTGAATATGCAGTTTGTTTCAATCTCTTAGATATAGATAAGCGTCATGAATCCCTTTTCAAAATACTGTTCTTTTTCAAGCAGTTGGCTTATATTATCATTCAAAGCTAATTTTTAGTAACATAACTTTTGTCTGGAGAATTAATTTGACATTTTGACACATGAACAATGTAAAAACTGTGCAACCGAAGCTGAGATTTTCCCTTATTTAGTTATTTGAGGAGGGTTTGAAATTTCTTTCTTGAAAAATAAATTTTCACTAACACGGTTCCGAGAGATTTCAAAAAGCAAAATTTTTTTTTGTTTTTTTTTTTTCATTTCTTTATTTATTTCTTATACACATTTTTAAGCTCACTTACCACCATGCCATGCGGGATTCGAACCCGCAACACGCTTCACGGCGGCCAATCGCTTTGCCACTGCGCCACCCGTGTCGGCGAAAGTATCATTGAAATTACAGTTTCCGAACATAAAATTCGCTTGCAGCCAGAGTAAGATCAATTAACACGTGGTTAAATCTGAATATTTCATGCAAAATGGCCTTAAGTTAGCGTACCAGAAACCAAAAAATACACTTGTCTTGTGTGAAAACCCCTTTTACTTAAATATTTTCAAATTTTGTATAATGTGGATTGCAGTTGTCTCTTTTAATAAACCTGAAGGCGATTTGAATTATGCTTCATATATTAATGAAAAGAAAATTAAATTTCGACTCAAAAAGTTCATCTTTAGTGTTCAAAACAAAGATCATTTCAATTTGGAACAACAACTATTGTAGAGGAGTTAGTTTTAAGAAAATCAAGTCATAATTCACAAAGATGTTTTTTCAAACCAGTTATTTTTAATTCGTCATTTTACTTAGTAGTTTAATTAAAAATATCTTGTTATTTGAATACTTTGTTGAGTGAAATCAAGAGATTTTCTAATATCCATGCGTATTTAGCTTTTCTTCATAAAAACGATATTAGTGGATTGCAATATTAGTCTCGTGAGCACAATAAAGTGATGCGTTGCCTTATAATATGAAATCGAATACGCTTTTCAAATGCCTGTTATTTCATCTCCAAACGGGTAGTAAAGTAATCTGTTTTGAAAACCCATATGATTGTTGACATATTGAATATGCAGTTTGTTTCAATCTCTTAGATATAGATAAGCGTCATGAATCCCTTTTCAAAATACTGTTCTTTTTCAAGAAGTTGGCTTATATTATCATTCAAAGCTAATTTTTAGTAACATAACTTTTGTCTGGAGAATTAATTTGACATTTTGACACATGAACAATGTAAAAACTGTGCAACCGAAGCTGAGATTTTCCCTTATTTAGTTATTTGAGGAGGGTTTGAAATTTCTTTCTTGAAAAATAAATTTTCACTAACACGGTTCCGAGAGATTTCAAAAAGCAAAATTTTTTTTTGTTTTTTTTTTTTCATTTCTTTATTTATTTCTTATACACATTTTTAAGCTCACTTACCACCATGCCATGCGGGATTCGAACCCGCAACACGCTTCACGGCGGCCAATTGCTTTGCCACTGCGCCACCCGTGTCGGCGAAAGTATCATTGAAATTACAGTTTCCGAACATAAAATTCGCTTGCAGCCAGAGTAAGATCAATTAACACGTGGTTAAATCTGAATATTTCATGCAAAATGGCCTTGAGTTAGCGTACCAGAAACCAAAAAATACACTTGTCTTGTGTGAAAACCCCTTTTACTTAAATATTTTCAAATTTTGTATAATGTGGATTGCAGTTGTCTCTTTTAATAAACCTGAAGGCGATTTGAATTATGCTTCATATATTAATGAAAAGAAAATTAAATTTCGACTCAAAAAGTTCATCTTTAGTGTTCAAAACAAAGATCATTTCAATTTGGAACAACAACTATTGTAGAGGAGTTAGTTTTAAGAAAATCAAGTCATAATTCACAAAGATGTTTTTTCAAACCAGTTATTTTTAATTCGTCATTTTACTTAGTAGTTTAATTAAAAATATCTTGTTATTTGAATACTTTGTTGAGTGAAATCAAGAGATTTTCTAATATCCATGCGTATTTAGCTTTTCTTCATAAAAACGATATTAGTGGATTGCAATATTACTCTCGTGAGCACAATAAAGTGATGCGTTGCCTTATAATATGAAATCGAATACGCTTTTCAAATGCCTGTTATTTCATCTCCAAACGGGTAGTAAAGTAATCTGTTTTGAAAACCCATATGATTGTTGACAAATTGAATATGCAGTTTGTTTCAATCTCTTAGATATAGATAAGCGTCATGAATCCCTTTTCAAAATACTGTTCTTTTTCAAGCAGTTGGCTTATATTATCATTCAAAGCTAATTTTTAGTAACATAACTTTTGTCTGGAGAATTAATTTGACATTTTGACACATGAACAATGTAAAAACTGTGCAACCGAAGCTGAGATTTTCCCTTATTTAGTTATTTGAGGAGGGTTTGAAATTTCTTTCTTGAAAAATAAATTTTCACTAACACGGTTCCGAGAGATTCCAAAAAGCAAAATTTTTTTTTTGCTCACTTACCACCATGCCATGCGGGATTCGAACCCGCAACACGCTTCACAGCGGCCAATCGCTTTGCCCCTGCGCCACCCGTGTCGGCGAAAGTATCATTGAAATTACAGTTTCCGAACATAAAATTCGCTTGCAGCCAGAGTAAGATCAATTAACACGTGGTTAAATCTGAATATTTCATGCAAAATGGCCTTGAGTTAGCGTACCAGAAACCAAAAAATACACTTGTCTTGTGTGAAAACCCCTTTTACTTAAATATTTTCAAAGGAGAATGGCAGAAGTTCATAGAACGCTGGCATTAAACTTTTTAAGTTTCTACAGAAATCAAAGTGGCATGGTTTGATAGGGAATATTATAAGCTATAATTAAAAAAAAATTAAAACGTTAAAATAATAGGGTTAAAGAGAAATCGTTATTTTTGTAAAAGTGAGGTTAAGTGCGTTAATGATTGTACATATAGGGTCTTTCAACTCTATTTCTATCATAACGCATAAATGTTTATTGTATACATAACATATTGCTAATTATGCTTTCTAATGACTTGAAAACTACTTGTTGAAGTTTGTTTAGTTCAATGATTTACCTACACACTGATCATTTACCTAATGACAGTTTAGGTAAGTGTACCTACCTACTCCGTCAGCTTTATGTAGGTAGTCACAGGAAACTCAGGAGAGTTTTTAAGAGACTCATATCTACGAATCTAAGCACATAAGGACTAATAATCCTGTTAAGGATAACAGGATTATTTAAGGTAAAATTAAAAACTCTGTATTGTAGGTATTATATTTTATTCATGGTCATCATCATATATCAGCAATATATTATCTAAGAATGGTGCAGGGGGAGACAGGCTATCTTGATGCCGTGCCCATGCCAAATACCAGATGATTGACATGATATGGGCACAGCATCCTACTGTTCTTCGTCCAACAATGCAATTGCAACAGTATTGCTTTATAGCTTCCCGGCCACTTAGAGAGCTGTCAATCAAAATATAAACAAAGTATATTTTTCTTCCTACATGTCTAGACCTCATTCTTCCCCGTAAAATCCAAGATGTGTTTGATGTTGACAGCTCTTCCAGTAGACTCCTGTCAACCTCCCTGCATACTTCTATAATATAGGTGCCATTTGCCCTTACGTGCTCTCCATAATAGGAGCGAGATTGCTTTATTTGATATGTTCCAAGAGAAATTAATATAAGTTCACTGTATGATAGCCGAGGAAAATCTGTTAGGTTATCATTTTCAACAGTAACACTTACAAAATCAGCTCGTCTTCTGTTTAGTTGATTAACATTGACAAAATCAGACAAAAGATTGTTTACAAACATGTTCGCATTTATTATATTTAGGATTTCCCCGGCATCACTTCTATCAGTTATTGGAGGGTGAAAGCGATTAATTAATGCAGCAGCTATTTTAAAATCAATCATAACATGTTTTGAGGCTAAGTTAAAATATTCCTGTCTAAACAATTTAAAATCTCTTTTAAACCTACCATTGACTGCTTCTACAACCCATCTAGAAATAGTAACCGACCTTGATTTGTTTGCTGCTAGTGTTGATAGTTGCGTTTCACCCCTCTGTAATGAAGCTGGAACATGGGTTTTATAACCACAAGCATTCAGCAAGGGCAAGGCATCTCTGAAACCCCTATCCAGTACAAAAGCATCACCTTCTTGAAAATGTCTGCGTAAATAACTATTTTCAGTTTCAAATTCCCTTTGCATTATAGCTGCATCTGATGTTGTAGCTGGATAAGGGCCCAGAACATCTATAATATAACCATCAGAACATACTAACATAAATGGTTTAACAAGATTTCGATATTTATGTAAGCTGTAAGTATTTTTTTGATATAGATAATTACAACTTTTTTGTATGTAGCAATATGAACCATCAGCTATGACTATAGGGTTTTCCTGGCCATCACTTTGAACTCCAAACAATCCACGGGGTATCAATAGATTTCTTTGTATTATTTGTTCTCTTGATATATGTGCTACTCCCAAGTGAGTTGGAACGAACAACAACAGCAACAGTTCTCGAACCTTTGCCATCAACACCTCCAAAGTTCTCCTTGGAATTTGAAATAGTGATGCCAACCTTTCATTGGGTTCACCTGTCCTCAGTTTCATTAAGAATGCAGCGAGAGCCGTTTTACCTCTTCGCATTTCATTTATGGTAGGTATTTCGTGTAATAACTGATTGAACTGATCTTTTGTGTAGCCAATCCAGTGACGTACAAGATGGTCTTCTATATTATTTATATTTGAAAAATCTAATGCATTAACATTAGTGCTCTTATTCAACATATCTTGTATATGTGTTGCATTAAATGCATTTGAATAACCATAAATACCAGCTTGAAAGTCCCATGTTTCTGTATTTAGATGGTTACTGCACACGCGACTATTTACTGGTACATAATAATTAAACTGTAAAAGCAGCATTTTTCTAGTTGAAACTGGTAGCCTGAATCTTTCATTACCCTGACAACCTTCAATAATGCACCTTGACCCAGAGTCTACAGCTCTGATATAATCAGGCAACACAATTGTCTCTTGTCTTCTTGATATGGGCTGAATTACAAGATTAGGTTCAGGCTGATCTTCAACAACAGGTTCGGGATGATCTTCAAAATCAGATGCAGGCTCATTATCTCCATTAGCTTCAGACACCATTTCAACATTAGGTTGAGGCGGAGTTTCAGGATCACGTTGAGGCAGTCTTTCAGGACTGTCATGGGTCATGGATACATTATCAAGTGTACCTTCAGAAGTTTCAGAGTCAAGATGAGAGCGCCCACTTGACGATGTGGATGCCCTGGATACAAAATGACGAGAAGCTTTGTGTGCTCTCACCCAGCAACGGTGACAGACATTGTTTGTAGTCCGTAGCTGCAACAATAAAACATTTATGTAAAACATACTCACACATGTGGATTTTCTATATAAGTGTGAACACATTATAAAAGAAAACTAATAATACTAAATGTATTGATGCATAATCACATTATGCGTCAATATAATATTATATATATTACTGCGGGGACATCCAATTTTTGACATTGAGATCAGAATGTTATTTTTATGTAATGTATCTAAGCTTGTTTTGAAAAGAGTTAATTGATGACTTCATTGCAAGCTCTTCTCAGCAAATGCAACTTTCCCAGCTGGTATTAGAGCCAGACTATTCATAAGTATGTATGTCCAAAGTCCAAAAAGTAGTAAGTATTATATTTACAAACAAATAAGTATAATATATGTAGTATATCAGCTACTTCGTTTTCAGATGTATGAGTAATGTCCCAGGATTTATGCATGTCTTAATGAATAAGTTTGAAAATAATATATTACAATTAACTTACTTGTCGGGGTAGTATCCATTCTCGAACCACATTATATATGCCTCGTTCTCTGTCCGAATCAGTCCGTAGTTGGTGATTTCTTGAACGTGCTGTAGATGATCCACAATTGACACACACCTGTCGGTGCCCAAGGGTACAAGAAGGTGGATGTGGTTCAGGCGTAGTGTGTACTTGATTTAAATAATTGTTTACAAGTACCCAACAGGCGTTACATAGACGATCCTGATTGCACACCTAAAAAAAAAAATGAATTAAGGTTAAATTATTATTATAAAAACCAATCGAAGTCTTTCATAAAATAGGTGCATAGTAAATGAACTTACAGGCTCAGGAGCAATCCAGGAGCGAATGACCGATAGAATGGATTCATCTTCCAAAGAATGTGTTGTTATCGTACTGCAACGATTTGTAGATATTCTACAGTTTACGCAGCGGTCCATGGTTGACATCACGTTGACTCGTAATGTTAAACACACAAAGGATAGACTCAAACTCAAACTCAAACTCAAACATTTATTTCAATTAAACCATTTACAGGCACTTTTGAATTGTCAAGGTCGGTCGGTCCAAAAAGATGAAGCTATTTGCACGTTCCAAAGCGTAGATCTCTATGGAGAAGAACGTGCAAGAAACTCCACGGACACTCTTTTAAAAATAATAAATTGTTACAAAGTTTTCTTGACATCGTGTTGAAATTATACATACATGTGAGAACGATGTGACGAGCATGATAAAAACATCCGAACTAAAAAAGGAACAATTCAAAGAAATAATTAAAATAAATTAAAATAAACCATGGCAGCTGAGAAATGACCAGTCCCAACCGACGGCGCCATGACATGCGCCAGGCCCATTCGTCTCAACCATTTTGAATGGAGCCACATAATTTAACGCATACGCCACCATCAGCTAGGCTTTTGAGTGAGCATGACACTCACAACCGCCAGGGTACTTGAGTCTATACAATGCAAACACACACATATTTAAAAATGTTGGTACTATTGATTTATCAAATAAAGAACAATAAATCAGTGTGTGAGTTAAATTAAATATAAAAGTCATTAAAGACATCTATAGATATACTAAATAATTATATTAATACAAACATTATCAATAAGTTTGACTTTGTTTACTACACCTTAGACTGTCCTATGGAGCAGGACCAGCATGTTTCCAAGCATTCTTATCTTGAATATAATCATCTAATTTGTAATATGCTTGTTTACATAGTGTGCTTTTAACATAATTTTTAAATTTTCTTTCATTTAATTCTAATATGTCACAAGGTATTTTGTTGTAACATTTAATACAGTACCCCATGAAAGATGTTCGTACTTTGGCTAATCTATAAAATGGCTGATCTAATTTATTTCTATTTCTAGTATTAAAATTATGTCTATCACTAATTTTGCTAAAGAGATGTCGATTTTTCCTTACATACATAATATTTTCATAAATGAATTGACATGGGACTGTCATAATATTAATCTTTTTAAAGACTTCCCTAAGAGAATCGCGATAGATGAACATAAACTATCTTAAGTAATATCAGTGTCCAAGATAGAGCGCCAAGGTCGATCATATAAAAGTAGGAAACGTCGAGGTCCAAGTCTTGCAACAGTTGTACAGAAAGGTAGGAGTCTTCAAAATCCAAAGGCAAGCCAAATCGTTGTATAAATCCACGTAAAACTTTGGAAGCACAAAACATTCACACCAGCACAAAGCAAAGGAGCGAGCGAATGTGAACATGAACAATCGGAATCGCGAATGTCACACTGACGTATTCAGTGGAATGTCACAACAAATGTGACACGCGGGTTTTAGTGTTGCCAATAAGCAATAAACATTTCTTTGCTGGATCAAGTCCTCGTAAACTGTTCGCATAGTTTTTTTTGTATTTATTTTTTTGTGATTTAGTTGTTTTAATTATGTATACACAATTAATTAAAACATTATGCAAATTAATTTAATGTTTTTTTTATTTTATTTTTCAATGACAAACAAAACTATCAAATAGTTATGGTTATGACAGTGCTAAAAAGCCTCGTATCCCATGGCTTTAGAAATAAAGACCGCCTCTGTGCTAAATAAAATCAAGTTATCCACTCTTATTATCGAGATTTTATTTCCACTGTCAAAAATAAAGTTAATCTGGCTATTAACTCATAAAAATAAGCGTTAATTTTTGAAATAGCTTTGAATTCTGTACCTTTCCAATATCAGTAATGCCTAAAACTGCCATCTCCTTTGTATAATGTGGATTGCAGTTGTCTCTTTTAATAAACCTGAAGGCGATTTGAATTATGCTTCATATATTAATGAAAAGAAAATTAAATTTCGACTCAAAAAGTTCATCTTTAGTGTTCAAAACAAAGATCATTTCAATTTGGAACAACAACTATTGTAGAGGAGTTAGTTTTATGAAAATCAAGTCATAATTCACAAAGATGTGTTTTCAAACCAGTTATTTTTAATTCGTCATTTTACTTATTAGTTTAAAAATATCTTGTTATTTGAATACTTTGTTGAGTGAAATCAAGAGATTTTCTAATATCCATGCGTATTTAGCTTTTCTTCATACAAACGATATTAGTGGATTGCAATATTACTCTCGTGAGCACAATAAAGTGATGCGTTGCCTTATAATATGAAATCGAATACGCTTTTCAAATGCCTGTTATTTCATCTCCAAACGGGTAGTAAAGTAATCTGTTTTGAAAACCCATATGATTGTTGACATATTGAATATGCAGTTTGTTTCAATCTCTTAGATATAGATAAGCGTCATGAATCCCTTTTCAAAATACTGTTCTTTTTCAAGCAGTTGGCTTATATTATCATTCAAAGCTAATTTTTAGTAACATAACTTTTGTCTGGAGAATTAATTTGACATTTTGACACATGAACAATGTAAAAACTGTGCAACCGAAGCTGAGATTTTCCCTTATTTAGTTATTTGAGGAGGGTTTGAAATTTCTTTCTTGAAAAAGAATTTTTCACTAACACGGTTCCGAGAGATTTCAAAAAGCAAATTTTTTTTTTTCATTTCTTTATTTATTTCTTATACACATTTTTAAGCTCACTTACCACCATGCCATGCGGGATTCGAACCCGCAACACGCTTCACAGCGGCCAATCGCTTTGCCACTGCGCCACCCGTGTCGGCGAAAGTATCATTGAAATTACAGTTTCCGAACATAAAATTCGCTTGCAGCCAGAGTAAGATCAATTAACACGTGGTTAAATCTGAATATTTCATGCAAAATGGCCTTGAGTTAGCGTACCAGAAACCAAAAAATACACTTGTCTTGTGTGAAAACCCCTTTTACTTAAATATTTTCAAATTTTGTATAATGTGGATTGCAGTTGTCTCTTTTAATAAACCTGAAGGCGATTTGAATTATGCTTCATATATTAATGAAAAGAAAATTAAATTTCGACTCAAAAAGTTCATCTTTAGTGTTCAAAACAAAGATCATTTCAATTTGGAACAACAACTATTGTAGAGGAGTTAGTTTTAAGAAAATCAAGTCATAATTCACAAAGATGTTTTTTCAAACCAGTTATTTTTAATTCGTCACTTTACTTAGTAGTTTAAAAATATCTTGTTATTTGAATACTTTGTTGAGTGAAATCAAGAGATTTTCTAATATCCATGCGTATTTAGCTTTTCTTCATAAAAACGATATTAGTGGATTGCAATATTACTCTCGTGAGCACAATAAAGTGATGCGTTGCCTTATAATATGAAATCGAATACGCTTTTCAAATGCCTGTTATTTCATCTCCAAACGGGTAGTAAAGTAATCTGTTTTGAAAACCCATATGATTGTTGAGATATTGAATATGCAGTTTGTTTCAATCTCTTAGATATAGATAAGCGTCATGAATCCCTTTTCAAAATACTGTTCTTTTTCAAGCAGTTGGCTTATATTATCATTCAAAGCTAATTTTTAGTAACATAACTTTTGTTTGACATTTTGACACATGAACAATGTAAAAACTGTGCAACCGAAGCTGAGATTTTCCCTTATTTAGTTATTTGAGGAGGGTTTGAAATTTCTTTCTTGAAAAATAAATTTTCACTAACACGGTTCCGAGAGATTTCAAAAAGCAAAATTTTTTTTTGTTTTTTTTTTTCATTTCTTTATTTATTTTTTATACACATTTTTAAGCTCACTTACCACCATGCCATGCGGGATTCGAACCCGCAACACGCTTCACAGCGGCCAATCGCTTTGCCACTGCGCCACCCGTGTCGGCGAAAGTATCATTGAAATTACAGTTTCCGAACATAAAATTCGCTTGCAGCCAGAGTAAGATCAATTAACACGTGGTTAAATCTGAATATTTCATGCAAAATGGCCTTGAGTTAGCGTACCAGAAACCAAAAAATACACTTGTCTTGTGTGAAAACCCCTTTTACTTAAATATTTTCAAATTTTGTATAATGTGGATTGCAGTTGTCTCTTTTAATAAACCTGAAGGCGATTTGAATTATGCTTCATATATTAATGAAAAGAAAAATAAACTTCGACTCAAAAAGTTCATCTTTAGTGTTCAAAACAAAGATCATTTCAATTTGGAACAACAACTATTGTAGAGGAGTTAGTTTTAAGAAAATCAAGTCATAATTCACAAAGATGTTTTTTCAAACCAGTTATTTTTAATTCGTCATTTTACTTAGTAGTTTAATTAAAAATATCTTGTTATTTGAATACTTTGTTGAGTGAAATCAAGAGATTTTCTAATATCCATGCGTATTTAGCTTTTCTTCATAAAAACGATATTAGTGGATTGCAATATTAGTCTCGTGAGCACAATAAAGTGATGCGTTGCCTTATAATATGAAATCGAATACGCTTTTCAAATGCCTGTTATTTCATCTCCAAACGGGTAGTAAAGTAATCTGTTTTGAAAACCCATATGATTGTTGACATATTGAATATGCAGTTTGTTTCAATCTCTTAGATATAGATAAGCGTCATGAATCCCTTTTCAAAATACTGTTCTTTTTCAAGAAGTTGGCTTATATTATCATTCAAAGCTAATTTTTAGTAACATAACTTTTGTCTGGAGAATTAATTTGACATTTTGACACATGAACAATGTAAAAACTGTGCAACCGAAGCTGAGATTTTCCCTTATTTAGTTATTTGAGGAGGGTTTGAAATTTCTTTCTTGAAAAATAAATTTTCACTAACACGGTTCCGAGAGATTTCAAAAAGCAAAATTTTTTTTTGTTTTTTTTTTTTCATTTCTTTATTTATTTCTTATACACATTTTTAAGCTCACTTACCACCATGCCATGCGGGATTCGAACCCGCAACACGCTTCACGGCGGCCAATTGCTTTGCCACTGCGCCACCCGTGTCGGCGAAAGTATCATTGAAATTACAGTTTCCGAACATAAAATTCGCTTGCAGCCAGAGTAAGATCAATTAACACGTGGTTAAATCTGAATATTTCATGCAAAATGGCCTTGAGTTAGCGTACCAGAAACCAAAAAATACACTTGTCTTGTGTGAAAACCCCTTTTACTTAAATATTTTCAAATTTTGTATAATGTGGATTGCAGTTGTCTCTTTTAATAAACCTGAAGGCGATTTGAATTATGCTTCATATATTAATGAAAAGAAAATTAAATTTCGACTCAAAAAGTTCATCTTTAGTGTTCAAAACAAAGATCATTTCAATTTGGAACAACAACTATTGTAGAGGAGTTAGTTTTAAGAAAATCAAGTCATAATTCACAAAGATGTTTTTTCAAACCAGTTATTTTTAATTCGTCATTTTACTTAGTAGTTTAATTAAAAATATCTTGTTATTTGAATACTTTGTTGAGTGAAATCAAGAGATTTTCTAATATCCATGCGTATTTAGCTTTTCTTCATAAAAACGATATTAGTGGATTGCAATATTACTCTCGTGAGCACAATAAAGTGATGCGTTGCCTTATAATATGAAATCGAATACGCTTTTCAAATGCCTGTTATTTCATCTCCAAACGGGTAGTAAAGTAATCTGTTTTGAAAACCCATATGATTGTTGACAAATTGAATATGCAGTTTGTTTCAATCTCTTAGATATAGATAAGCGTCATGAATCCCTTTTCAAAATACTGTTCTTTTTCAAGCAGTTGGCTTATATTATCATTCAAAGCTAATTTTTAGTAACATAACTTTTGTCTGGAGAATTAATTTGACATTTTGACACATGAACAATGTAAAAACTGTGCAACCGAAGCTGAGATTTTCCCTTATTTAGTTATTTGAGGAGGGTTTGAAATTTCTTTCTTGAAAAATAAATTTTCACTAACACGGTTCCGAGAGATTCCAAAAAGCAAAATTTTTTTTTTGCTCACTTACCACCATGCCATGCGGGATTCGAACCCGCAACACGCTTCACAGCGGCCAATCGCTTTGCCCCTGCGCCACCCGTGTCGGCGAAAGTATCATTGAAATTACAGTTTCCGAACATAAAATTCGCTTGCAGCCAGAGTAAGATCAATTAACACGTGGTTAAATCTGAATATTTCATGCAAAATGGCCTTGAGTTAGCGTACCAGAAACCAAAAAATACACTTGTCTTGTGTGAAAACCCCTTTTACTTAAATATTTTCAAAGGAGAATGGCAGAAGTTCATAGAACGCTGGCATTAAACTTTTTAAGTTTCTACAGAAATCAAAGTGGCATGGTTTGATAGGGAATATTATAAGCTATAATTAAAAAAAAATTAAAACGTTAAAATAATAGGGTTAAAGAGAAATCGTTATTTTTGTAAAAGTGAGGTTAAGTGCGTTAATGATTGTACATATAGGGTCTTTCAACTCTATTTCTATCATAACGCATAAATGTTTATTGTATACATAACATATTGCTAATTATGCTTTCTAATGACTTGAAAACTACTTGTTGAAGTTTGTTTAGTTCAATGATTTACCTACACACTGATCATTTACCTAATGACAGTTTAGGTAAGTGTACCTACCTACTCCGTCAGCTTTATGTAGGTAGTCACAGGAAACTCAGGAGAGTTTTTAAGAGACTCATATCTACGAATCTAAGCACATAAGGACTAATAATCCTGTTAAGGATAACAGGATTATTTAAGGTAAAATTAAAAACTCTGTATTGTAGGTATTATATTTTATTCATGGTCATCATCATATATCAGCAATATATTATCTAAGAATGGTGCAGGGGGAGACAGGCTATCTTGATGCCGTGCCCATGCCAAATACCAGATGATTGACATGATATGGGCACAGCATCCTACTGTTCTTCGTCCAACAATGCAATTGCAACAGTATTGCTTTATAGCTTCCCGGCCACTTAGAGAGCTGTCAATCAAAATATAAACAAAGTATATTTTTCTTCCTACATGTCTAGACCTCATTCTTCCCCGTAAAATCCAAGATGTGTTTGATGTTGACAGCTCTTCCAGTAGACTCCTGTCAACCTCCCTGCATACTTCTATAATATAGGTGCCATTTGCCCTTACGTGCTCTCCATAATAGGAGCGAGATTGCTTTATTTGATATGTTCCAAGAGAAATTAATATAAGTTCACTGTATGATAGCCGAGGAAAATCTGTTAGGTTATCATTTTCAACAGTAACACTTACAAAATCAGCTCGTCTTCTGTTTAGTTGATTAACATTGACAAAATCAGACAAAAGATTGTTTACAAACATGTTCGCATTTATTATATTTAGGATTTCCCCGGCATCACTTCTATCAGTTATTGGAGGGTGAAAGCGATTAATTAATGCAGCAGCTATTTTAAAATCAATCATAACATGTTTTGAGGCTAAGTTAAAATATTCCTGTCTAAACAATTTAAAATCTCTTTTAAACCTACCATTGACTGCTTCTACAACCCATCTAGAAATAGTAACCGACCTTGATTTGTTTGCTGCTAGTGTTGATAGTTGCGTTTCACCCCTCTGTAATGAAGCTGGAACATGGGTTTTATAACCACAAGCATTCAGCAAGGGCAAGGCATCTCTGAAACCCCTATCCAGTACAAAAGCATCACCTTCTTGAAAATGTCTGCGTAAATAACTATTTTCAGTTTCAAATTCCCTTTGCATTATAGCTGCATCTGATGTTGTAGCTGGATAAGGGCCCAGAACATCTATAATATAACCATCAGAACATACTAACATAAATGGTTTAACAAGATTTCGATATTTATGTAAGCTGTAAGTATTTTTTTGATATAGATAATTACAACTTTTTTGTATGTAGCAATATGAACCATCAGCTATGACTATAGGGTTTTCCTGGCCATCACTTTGAACTCCAAACAATCCACGGGGTATCAATAGATTTCTTTGTATTATTTGTTCTCTTGATATATGTGCTACTCCCAAGTGAGTTGGAACGAACAACAACAGCAACAGTTCTCGAACCTTTGCCATCAACACCTCCAAAGTTCTCCTTGGAATTTGAAATAGTGATGCCAACCTTTCATTGGGTTCACCTGTCCTCAGTTTCATTAAGAATGCAGCGAGAGCCGTTTTACCTCTTCGCATTTCATTTATGGTAGGTATTTCGTGTAATAACTGATTGAACTGATCTTTTGTGTAGCCAATCCAGTGACGTACAAGATGGTCTTCTATATTATTTATATTTGAAAAATCTAATGCATTAACATTAGTGCTCTTATTCAACATATCTTGTATATGTGTTGCATTAAATGCATTTGAATAACCATAAATACCAGCTTGAAAGTCCCATGTTTCTGTATTTAGATGGTTACTGCACACGCGACTATTTACTGGTACATAATAATTAAACTGTAAAAGCAGCATTTTTCTAGTTGAAACTGGTAGCCTGAATCTTTCATTACCCTGACAACCTTCAATAATGCACCTTGACCCAGAGTCTACAGCTCTGATATAATCAGGCAACACAATTGTCTCTTGTCTTCTTGATATGGGCTGAATTACAAGATTAGGTTCAGGCTGATCTTCAACAACAGGTTCGGGATGATCTTCAAAATCAGATGCAGGCTCATTATCTCCATTAGCTTCAGACACCATTTCAACATTAGGTTGAGGCGGAGTTTCAGGATCACGTTGAGGCAGTCTTTCAGGACTGTCATGGGTCATGGATACATTATCAAGTGTACCTTCAGAAGTTTCAGAGTCAAGATGAGAGCGCCCACTTGACGATGTGGATGCCCTGGATACAAAATGACGAGAAGCTTTGTGTGCTCTCACCCAGCAACGGTGACAGACATTGTTTGTAGTCCGTAGCTGCAACAATAAAACATTTATGTAAAACATACTCACACATGTGGATTTTCTATATAAGTGTGAACACATTATAAAAGAAAACTAATAATACTAAATGTATTGATGCATAATCACATTATGCGTCAATATAATATTATATATATTACTGCGGGGACATCCAATTTTTGACATTGAGATCAGAATGTTATTTTTATGTAATGTATCTAAGCTTGTTTTGAAAAGAGTTAATTGATGACTTCATTGCAAGCTCTTCTCAGCAAATGCAACTTTCCCAGCTGGTATTAGAGCCAGACTATTCATAAGTATGTATGTCCAAAGTCCAAAAAGTAGTAAGTATTATATTTACAAACAAATAAGTATAATATATGTAGTATATCAGCTACTTCGTTTTCAGATGTATGAGTAATGTCCCAGGATTTATGCATGTCTTAATGAATAAGTTTGAAAATAATATATTACAATTAACTTACTTGTCGGGGTAGTATCCATTCTCGAACCACATTATATATGCCTCGTTCTCTGTCCGAATCAGTCCGTAGTTGGTGATTTCTTGAACGTGCTGTAGATGATCCACAATTGACACACACCTGTCGGTGCCCAAGGGTACAAGAAGGTGGATGTGGTTCAGGCGTAGTGTGTACTTGATTTAAATAATTGTTTACAAGTACCCAACAGGCGTTACATAGACGATCCTGATTGCACACCTAAAAAAAAAAATGAATTAAGGTTAAATTATTATTATAAAAACCAATCGAAGTCTTTCATAAAATAGGTGCATAGTAAATGAACTTACAGGCTCAGGAGCAATCCAGGAGCGAATGACCGATAGAATGGATTCATCTTCCAAAGAATGTGTTGTTATCGTACTGCAACGATTTGTAGATATTCTACAGTTTACGCAGCGGTCCATGGTTGACATCACGTTGACTCGTAATGTTAAACACACAAAGGATAGACTCAAACTCAAACTCAAACTCAAACATTTATTTCAATTAAACCATTTACAGGCACTTTTGAATTGTCAAGGTCGGTCGGTCCAAAAAGATGAAGCTATTTGCACGTTCCAAAGCGTAGATCTCTATGGAGAAGAACGTGCAAGAAACTCCACGGACACTCTTTTAAAAATAATAAATTGTTACAAAGTTTTCTTGACATCGTGTTGAAATTATACATACATGTGAGAACGATGTGACGAGCATGATAAAAACATCCGAACTAAAAAAGGAACAATTCAAAGAAATAATTAAAATAAATTAAAATAAACCATGGCAGCTGAGAAATGACCAGTCCCAACCGACGGCGCCATGACATGCGCCAGGCCCATTCGTCTCAACCATTTTGAATGGAGCCACATAATTTAACGCATACGCCACCATCAGCTAGGCTTTTGAGTGAGCATGACACTCACAACCGCCAGGGTACTTGAGTCTATACAATGCAAACACACACATATTTAAAAATGTTGGTACTATTGATTTATCAAATAAAGAACAATAAATCAGTGTGTGAGTTAAATTAAATATAAAAGTCATTAAAGACATCTATAGATATACTAAATAATTATATTAATACAAACATTATCAATAAGTTTGACTTTGTTTACTACACCTTAGACTGTCCTATGGAGCAGGACCAGCATGTTTCCAAGCATTCTTATCTTGAATATAATCATCTAATTTGTAATATGCTTGTTTACATAGTGTGCTTTTAACATAATTTTTAAATTTTCTTTCATTTAATTCTAATATGTCACAAGGTATTTTGTTGTAACATTTAATACAGTACCCCATGAAAGATGTTCGTACTTTGGCTAATCTATAAAATGGCTGATCTAATTTATTTCTATTTCTAGTATTAAAATTATGTCTATCACTAATTTTGCTAAAGAGATGTCGATTTTTCCTTACATACATAATATTTTCATAAATGAATTGACATGGGACTGTCATAATATTAATCTTTTTAAAGACTTCCCTAAGAGAATCGCGATAGATGAACATAAACTATCTTAAGTAATATCAGTGTCCAAGATAGAGCGCCAAGGTCGATCATATAAAAGTAGGAAACGTCGAGGTCCAAGTCTTGCAACAGTTGTACAGAAAGGTAGGAGTCTTCAAAATCCAAAGGCAAGCCAAATCGTTGTATAAATCCACGTAAAACTTTGGAAGCACAAAACATTCACACCAGCACAAAGCAAAGGAGCGAGCGAATGTGAACATGAACAATCGGAATCGCGAATGTCACACTGACGTATTCAGTGGAATGTCACAACAAATGTGACACGCGGGTTTTAGTGTTGCCAATAAGCAATAAACATTTCTTTGCTGGATCAAGTCCTCGTAAACTGTTCGCATAGTTTTTTTTGTATTTATTTTTTTGTGATTTAGTTGTTTTAATTATGTATACACAATTAATTAAAACATTATGCAAATTAATTTAATGTTTTTTTTATTTTATTTTTCAATGACAAACAAAACTATCAAATAGTTATGGTTATGACAGTGCTAAAAAGCCTCGTATCCCATGGCTTTAGAAATAAAGACCGCCTCTGTGCTAAATAAAATCAAGTTATCCACTCTTATTATCGAGATTTTATTTCCACTGTCAAAAATAAAGTTAATCTGGCTATTAACTCATAAAAATAAGCGTTAATTTTTGAAATAGCTTTGAATTCTGTACCTTTCCAATATCAGTAATGCCTAAAACTGCCATCTCCTTTGTATAATGTGGATTGCAGTTGTCTCTTTTAATAAACCTGAAGGCGATTTGAATTATGCTTCATATATTAATGAAAAGAAAATTAAATTTCGACTCAAAAAGTTCATCTTTAGTGTTCAAAACAAAGATCATTTCAATTTGGAACAACAACTATTGTAGAGGAGTTAGTTTTATGAAAATCAAGTCATAATTCACAAAGATGTGTTTTCAAACCAGTTATTTTTAATTCGTCATTTTACTTATTAGTTTAAAAATATCTTGTTATTTGAATACTTTGTTGAGTGAAATCAAGAGATTTTCTAATATCCATGCGTATTTAGCTTTTCTTCATACAAACGATATTAGTGGATTGCAATATTACTCTCGTGAGCACAATAAAGTGATGCGTTGCCTTATAATATGAAATCGAATACGCTTTTCAAATGCCTGTTATTTCATCTCCAAACGGGTAGTAAAGTAATCTGTTTTGAAAACCCATATGATTGTTGACATATTGAATATGCAGTTTGTTTCAATCTCTTAGATATAGATAAGCGTCATGAATCCCTTTTCAAAATACTGTTCTTTTTCAAGCAGTTGGCTTATATTATCATTCAAAGCTAATTTTTAGTAACATAACTTTTGTCTGGAGAATTAATTTGACATTTTGACACATGAACAATGTAAAAACTGTGCAACCGAAGCTGAGATTTTCCCTTATTTAGTTATTTGAGGAGGGTTTGAAATTTCTTTCTTGAAAAAGAATTTTTCACTAACACGGTTCCGAGAGATTTCAAAAAGCAAATTTTTTTTTTTCATTTCTTTATTTATTTCTTATACACATTTTTAAGCTCACTTACCACCATGCCATGCGGGATTCGAACCCGCAACACGCTTCACAGCGGCCAATCGCTTTGCCACTGCGCCACCCGTGTCGGCGAAAGTATCATTGAAATTACAGTTTCCGAACATAAAATTCGCTTGCAGCCAGAGTAAGATCAATTAACACGTGGTTAAATCTGAATATTTCATGCAAAATGGCCTTGAGTTAGCGTACCAGAAACCAAAAAATACACTTGTCTTGTGTGAAAACCCCTTTTACTTAAATATTTTCAAATTTTGTATAATGTGGATTGCAGTTGTCTCTTTTAATAAACCTGAAGGCGATTTGAATTATGCTTCATATATTAATGAAAAGAAAATTAAATTTCGACTCAAAAAGTTCATCTTTAGTGTTCAAAACAAAGATCATTTCAATTTGGAACAACAACTATTGTAGAGGAGTTAGTTTTAAGAAAATCAAGTCATAATTCACAAAGATGTTTTTTCAAACCAGTTATTTTTAATTCGTCACTTTACTTAGTAGTTTAAAAATATCTTGTTATTTGAATACTTTGTTGAGTGAAATCAAGAGATTTTCTAATATCCATGCGTATTTAGCTTTTCTTCATAAAAACGATATTAGTGGATTGCAATATTACTCTCGTGAGCACAATAAAGTGATGCGTTGCCTTATAATATGAAATCGAATACGCTTTTCAAATGCCTGTTATTTCATCTCCAAACGGGTAGTAAAGTAATCTGTTTTGAAAACCCATATGATTGTTGAGATATTGAATATGCAGTTTGTTTCAATCTCTTAGATATAGATAAGCGTCATGAATCCCTTTTCAAAATACTGTTCTTTTTCAAGCAGTTGGCTTATATTATCATTCAAAGCTAATTTTTAGTAACATAACTTTTGTTTGACATTTTGACACATGAACAATGTAAAAACTGTGCAACCGAAGCTGAGATTTTCCCTTATTTAGTTATTTGAGGAGGGTTTGAAATTTCTTTCTTGAAAAATAAATTTTCACTAACACGGTTCCGAGAGATTTCAAAAAGCAAAATTTTTTTTTGTTTTTTTTTTTCATTTCTTTATTTATTTTTTATACACATTTTTAAGCTCACTTACCACCATGCCATGCGGGATTCGAACCCGCAACACGCTTCACAGCGGCCAATCGCTTTGCCACTGCGCCACCCGTGTCGGCGAAAGTATCATTGAAATTACAGTTTCCGAACATAAAATTCGCTTGCAGCCAGAGTAAGATCAATTAACACGTGGTTAAATCTGAATATTTCATGCAAAATGGCCTTGAGTTAGCGTACCAGAAACCAAAAAATACACTTGTCTTGTGTGAAAACCCCTTTTACTTAAATATTTTCAAATTTTGTATAATGTGGATTGCAGTTGTCTCTTTTAATAAACCTGAAGGCGATTTGAATTATGCTTCATATATTAATGAAAAGAAAAATAAACTTCGACTCAAAAAGTTCATCTTTAGTGTTCAAAACAAAGATCATTTCAATTTGGAACAACAACTATTGTAGAGGAGTTAGTTTTAAGAAAATCAAGTCATAATTCACAAAGATGTTTTTTCAAACCAGTTATTTTTAATTCGTCATTTTACTTAGTAGTTTAATTAAAAATATCTTGTTATTTGAATACTTTGTTGAGTGAAATCAAGAGATTTTCTAATATCCATGCGTATTTAGCTTTTCTTCATAAAAACGATATTAGTGGATTGCAATATTAGTCTCGTGAGCACAATAAAGTGATGCGTTGCCTTATAATATGAAATCGAATACGCTTTTCAAATGCCTGTTATTTCATCTCCAAACGGGTAGTAAAGTAATCTGTTTTGAAAACCCATATGATTGTTGACATATTGAATATGCAGTTTGTTTCAATCTCTTAGATATAGATAAGCGTCATGAATCCCTTTTCAAAATACTGTTCTTTTTCAAGAAGTTGGCTTATATTATCATTCAAAGCTAATTTTTAGTAACATAACTTTTGTCTGGAGAATTAATTTGACATTTTGACACATGAACAATGTAAAAACTGTGCAACCGAAGCTGAGATTTTCCCTTATTTAGTTATTTGAGGAGGGTTTGAAATTTCTTTCTTGAAAAATAAATTTTCACTAACACGGTTCCGAGAGATTTCAAAAAGCAAAATTTTTTTTTGTTTTTTTTTTTTCATTTCTTTATTTATTTCTTATACACATTTTTAAGCTCACTTACCACCATGCCATGCGGGATTCGAACCCGCAACACGCTTCACAGCGGCCAATCGCTTTGCCACTGCGCCACCCGTGTCGGCGAAAGTATCATTGAAATTACAGTTTCCGAACATAAAATTCGCTTGCAGCCAGAGTAAGATCAATTAACACGTGGTTAAATCTGAATATTTCATGCAAAATGGCCTTGAGTTAGCGTACCAGAAACCAAAAAATACACTTGTCTTGTGTGAAAACCCCTTTTACTTAAATATTTTCAAATTTTGTATAATTTGGATTGCAGTTGTCTCTTTTAATAAACCTGAAGGCGATTTGAATTATGCTTCATATATTAATGAAAAGAAAATTAAATTTCGACTCAAAAAGTTCATCTTTAGTGTTCAAAACAAAGATCATTTCAATTTGGAACAACAACTATTGTAGAGGAGTTAGTTTTAAGAAAATCAAGTCATAATTCACAAAGATGTTTTTTCAAACCAGTTATTTTTAATTCGTCATTTTACTTAGTAGTGTAGCACCACCGAACGCGGAACGCCTATAGCCACGCGCCACACAACACTACTGTGTCGGCACGCCACTCACGCACACAACGCTGCCGCCTCGCCTATATAAACGGTTGCCGCGGCCACGAGCAATCAGTCTGCGTTAGCGCGCCGCTGTTTCCACGCATTGGAAGAGCTCGCCTAGCCTAGACGCCCCTCTCCCCTCGCGCCCCACGGTGACGTATCCTTCCTGTTTCGTGACGCACCTCGAGTCACGAACTGGCCGGGAACGTATCGTGTTCTGTTAGTGTCGTCATTCGTATAAGCCTATTTTGTGTACAACATTGATTAGTAGAATAAACGAATTGTTTAAAGTGTTTCCTACGTTTTTATCATACCCGCTACAATCTGGCGCTCAACGTAAAGGCCCGCAAACAGGCTAGCCCAAAAGCAAGAATAAGAAGGAAAATAAAGGAAGAACCGCAAGCTACCATGAATTTGTCAACTGAGCAATTCGAGAAGTTACTGTCAGTGATTGGTAACCAACAGCGACGTGGCTCGTTCACCACTTGCAAGGTTAGTTTCAATGGTGCCAGAGACACTGAATTGGTAGAATCTTTTCTTGCTGCGGCTTCAGTATTCAAGTCCGTAGAACAGATCTCCGACGATGATGCCATCATGAGCATCCCCTTAATTTTGAGGGAAGAGGCAGCCACCTGGTGGAATGGGATAAAGGAGCAGGTGAAAACATGGGACGAGTTTGTGTCAAGAGTTCGTCACGCCTTTGCTCCTAAAAGACCTGGCTACCAGCTGTACCAGAACGTTGTGAACATCAAACAAGGTGAGGATGAACTAACAGAAGTGTTTGTGGCTAAGAAGAGGGCTCTTATTGCACAAATGCCAGAGCCACACACAGAGACCCAACAAATCGACATGATCTACGGGCAATTGAGGTACAAGATAAGGGTAAAAATGCCACGCGAGACTGTCAATACTCTTGACGCCCTAGTGAAGGCAGCCAGAGGAGTGGAAGAGCTCCTGGTTGAAAAGGAGATGCCAGAAGAAGGTACAGGGAAGGGAAAAGAGACAGCAAATGTGTCATTTAAAAAGAAGCGTTGTACGTTCTGTCGATTGCCTGGGCACTCGATTGAGACGTGTCGGAAGAAGGAGAAGAAGGATTCCGCTTCTGGTAGTGGTACTTCTGCCACGAAACCTGCGCCTGCAAATGCCGCTATAGGCACCCAAGCGCCATCACCTTCTACCCCAACATTTGCATGTTACGGATGTGGTACACCGGGAGTGGTTCGGTCAAAATGCACAACCTGCGCCAAGGCTGTGTCAAAGGTGGGAAAGACTGAAGTAAGTTTCTGTTCCTTTAATCCTCAAGCAGATGTACGCCCTAGGCCGGTTATTGGTATTGCCATAGGCAAAATAACCGGCAGCGCCTACGTGGATACTTGCGCAAAGGCCAGTGTTGCATCATACACTCTGTACAAATGCCTACGAAGACTCGGTTTTGCATTCCACACCCAACAGTTGGTGGTGAAACTGGCTGATGGCACGAAGACGACGAGAGACGTTTTGACCGTAAATGTACCCGTCAGTATCTGTTACCGTGTTGTGCAAACGAATTTTATCGTGTTCCCGGAAGCTCGAGAGTCCCGCACACTGTTGGGTGTCGGCTTCATTGAGGATGCTAAGATGGTACTTAACGTTCCGCAGAAGACATGGTATTTCGAGGATTACCCTGATGACGTCTTCGACCTCCAAGACGAAGATGAGGAGGAGACATCAGTGGCCAAGGTAGAGGCTACGCCCGTTTATTTTAATCCTCAGTTACGGTGTATGTTAAAAGATGTCGAGCTGTCTGAATTTATTTCTCCTCTGTCAATAACTCCACGAGACGAAGGCGTACTGGAACCGGCGCTGCCACAATCCAGTGCATGTACCACAGCAACTGGCAGTCCATTATGGATCGGAGAACCAGCACTCCCGACAACGAGTGCCTGCACTACAAACACGATGCCATATCGCGTAGTGCCAATTAAGCTGTCCCCTATCCCAAGGAAGCGATCCCGACCATTATTCGATGGGTATTCTCCAAGGTTCGTTGACTTTATGGTCCGTGATGCCCAAATGCAGCTTCACGATGCTCCGTGTGAACTATCTCCACACTCCAAGGCGCTTTTCCCTAGCGACCAAAGTAATAGCAGCAATGATGTTGAAATTGGATCGTTGGAAGTTGAAGAGGTCTCATCAGATACGCTGGACGAAACTCAAAAGTCACAGCTGATGGAAGTGCTATGGGATTATCAAGATGTTTTCAGTGAAGGTGGAGAACCAACTAGCCTCGCTGAACACTGCATTGACACAGGTGAGCATAACCCCGTCTCCGTACCTCCATACCGCCTCTCACCGCCACGCATGGCTGTGTTAAAGAATGAGGTAAAGAAGATGTTGGAAAGTGGAGTAATTGAAGCATGCTCATCACCCTGGTCCGCACCCGTTGTAATGGTGCCAAAGAAGGACGGTTCAGTACGAGTTTGCGTTGATTACCGTAGGCTTAATGCCATAACGGTCCCCGATAAGTATCCTATCCCACGCATTGATGACCTGCTTCATGCTGCTAAGCCAACGCCTTTCATGTCGACCCTGGATTTACGCGCAGGCTACTGGCAGGTAAAAGTAAAACTGGAGGATCAGGACAAGACTTCATTTATAACTCCATTCGGTATGTACCGTTTTAAGAGGATGCCTTTTGGACTTCGCAACGCACCCTCTACATTCCAGCGTCTGATAGACAGGATTCGGGTTAGCTTGGAGAATGTAAAGATGCTGGCGTACCTAGACGATCTGATAATTTTCTCGGCTACCTTTCAAGCACACCTATCGGATTTGGGTAAAGTACTAAGTAAGCTGAAAGAAAGCAACCTTCATGTAAATTTTAGTAAGTGCCGATTTTGTTGCTCAACAATTAAGTATTTAGGGCACATTATTACTCCAGAGGGTCTGAAGGCTGATCCTGAGAAGGTAGCAGCAATACTAACCTATCCAGCACCCAAAAATTTGAAGCATCTGATGACGTTTCTGCAGACCTGTTCCTGGTACAGGCGATTCATACCTAACTTTGCCGGAATCAGTGAACCACTCTCCCGTTTAACTAGGAAAAACGCGGTATGGACTTGGTCAGCGGAACAGGAGCAGGCTTATCAAGAGCTCAAAATGCGTCTTACATCCACCCCAGTGTTACGACAAGCCGATGAGTCGAGAGGTTATATCATCAAAAGTGATGCAAGCAACTATGCACTTGGAGCAGTTCTAGTGCAGGGGGAGGGAGAAGACGAACATCCCGTCGAATATGCCAGTAGGCTGATGATCCCTGCAGAACGCAATTATTCCACAACCGAGAGGGAGGCTCTCGCAGTAGTTTGGGCGATTAAAAAGTTCCGTGGATACATTGAAGGCCTCCCAGTGACAGTGGTTACGGATCATCAAGCCCTGAGGTGGTTGATGTCATTACGGTCTCCAACTGGTCGATTAGCTAGATGGGCTTTGCAGATACAGGCGTATGATATTACCATCAAGTATACACCCGGTCGGACGAATGTGGTTGCAGACACGCTGTCCAGGCCTATTTGCGATGAAAGCACCAAAAACACCTGTGGAGTGTGTAGCATAGCCGTGGATATGCCGCAGAGACCAACATCTGAAATTAGGGCAGAACAGCTAAAGGATGAAAACGTCGCCAGCATCGTAACTGCCTTAGAAGATGCAGATCGTAAAGATAATGCCGTATACTGGAGCAACAAAGGTTACGTCATGAACAACGGATTGTTGTACCGATATCACCCGTCGGATGACTCAGATGAGGCTCAACTCGTAGTTCCTCAACATGAGTGGGCAAACGTACTTACAGTATACCACGATGACCCTTTGGCGGGGCATTACGGCGCTGATAAGACATATCAACGCATCTCGAAGCGATATCATTGGAAGGGTATGAGAAAATATATCGAGGCATATGTTAAGAACTGTGTTGCATGCCAGAGATTTAAGCCGTCCAACCTGAAACCAGCTGGTTTGCTCCAAACCACGCCCGTCAACCAACGTTTCGAAACCCTCGCCTTTGACTTGTTTGGACCTTTGCCGTCAACGACTAGCGGCAAGACATGGATACTGATAGCTGAAGATATTGCCACTGGATGGATAGAATTATTTGCTTTGGAAACTGCCAGCGCTGAAAATTGTGCGACAGTTTTAATGAACGAGATTTTCCTTCGCTATGGTGTGCCCAGACGCCTGATAAGCGACAATGGACCCCAATTTGTGAGTGCTGTGATGCAACAATTAACCTATTGTCTGCGAATTAAGCACACATTCACACCAGTGTATCACCCGGCAGCAAACCCGGTGGAAAGGAAAAACAGAGACTTGAAGACACAACTGGCTATTTTAGTAGGAGATGAACATGGGAGTTGGTGTGATAAGTTACCCAGCATACGGTTTGCTATGAATACCGCAACCTGCCTCACTACGGGACAAACGCCAGCGTATTTAACCTTTGCACGAGAACTGCGTACTCCGGATGACAATACTCACGATTTTCGGCAGATTTTACTGTCTGAGAACTTTGTGCCTGAAATTACGCCGAAATTACTACTTCTCGCCAATACGCTGGACAAGGCTAAAGATGTCAGAGAGAATCTAGAAGAACGCAGGAAGAAGATGGCAGACCAAGGACGTAGAGAAGATCCCGGTTACACTCCCGGTGACCTGGTATTAGCAACGACCCATCCAATCAGTAATGCTGCTCGAGGAATAAGTGCTAAATTCTGTCCTCGCAGGGATGGTCCCTATCTAATCCTAGCACGTCATGGTGCTTCATCTTATCTGATTTCAGATCCCACTGCTCCAGATAAACCTCTTGGAGTTTATCATACATCTGCCTTGACACCGTTCCAAGGCCATGCGGCAAACCCACTACCTCCGCCGGTGCGCCCACTGAAGAAACGCGGGCGTCCGCCTAAACCTAGGCCCAACGCAGAAGGCGCCACTCCGCCCTCTCGTGGACGAGGACGACCACGTCGACGTGGGTCTCGCCCAGCTTCGTTGGTGGATTCATCTTGACTGGCTACTCGTCGGGGCGACTTCGCATCCAGAGGGGGAGCCTGTAGCACCACCGAACGCGGAACGCCTACAGCCACGCGCCACACAACACTACTGTGTCGGCACGCCACTCACGCACACAACGCTGCCGCCTCGCCTATATAAACGGTTGCCGCGGCCACGAGCAATCAGTCTGCGTTAGCGCGCCGCTGTTTCCACGCATTGGAAGAGCTCGCCTAGCCTAGACGCCCCTCTCCCCTCGCGCCCCACGGTGACGTATCCTTCCTGTTTCGTGACGCACCTCGAGTCACGAACTGGCCGGGAACGTATCGTGTTCTGTTAGTGTCGTCATTCGTATAAGCCTATTTTGTGTACAACATTGATTAGTAGAATAAACGAATTGTTTAAAGTGTTTCCTACGTTTTTATCATACCCACTACAGTAGTTTAAAAATATCTTGTTATTTGAATACTTTGTTGAGTGAAATCAAGAGATTTTCTAATATCCATGCGTATTTAGCTTTTCTTCATAAAAACGATATTAGTGGATTGCAATATTACTCTCGTGAGCACAATAAAGTGATGCGTTGCCTTATAATATGAAATCGAATACGCTTTTCAAATGCCTGTTATTTCATCTTCAAACGGGTAGTAAAGTAATCTGTTTTGAAAACCCATATGATTGTTGACATATTGAATATGCAGTTTGTTTCAATCTCTTAGATATAGATAAGCGTCATGAATCCCTTTTCAAAATACTGTTCTTTATCAAGCAGTTGGCTTATATTATCATTCAAAGCTAATTTTTAGTAACATAACTTTTGTCTGGAGAATTAATTTGACATTTTGACACATGAACAATGTAAAAACTGTGCAACCGAAGCTGAGATTTTCCCTTATTTAGTTATTTGAGGAGGGTTTGAAATTTCTTTCTTGAAAAATAATTTTTCACTAACACGGTTCCGAGAGATTTCAAAAAGCAAATTTTTTTTTTTCATTTCTTTTATTTATTTCTTATACACATTTTTAAGCTCACTTACCACCATGCCATGCGGGATTCGAACCCGCAACACGCTTCACAGCGGCCAATCGCTTTGCCACTGCGCCACCCGTGTCGGCGAAAGTATCATTGAAATTACAGTTTCCGAACATAAAATTCGCTTGCAGCCAGAGTAAGATCAATATTAACACGTGGTTAAATCTGAATATTTCATGCAAAATGGCCTTGAGTTAGCGTACCAGAAACCAAAAAATACACTTGTCTTGTGTGAAAATCCCTTTTACTTAAATATTTTCAAATTTTGTATAATGTGGATTGCAGTTGTCTCTTTTAATAAACCTGAAGGCGATTTGAATTATGCTTCATATATTAATGAAAAGAAAATTAAATTTCGACTCAAAAAGTTCATCTTTAGTGTTCAAAACAAAGATCATTTCAATTTGGAACAACAACTATTGTAGAGGAGTTAGTTTTAAGAAAATCAAGTCATAATTCACAAAGATGATTTTTCAAACCAGTTATTTTTAATTCGTCATTTTACTTAGTAGTTTAAAAATATCTTGTTATTTGAATACTTTGTTGAGTGAAATCAAGAGATTTTCTAATATCCATGCGTATTTAGCTTTTCTTCATAAAAACGATATTAGTGGATTGCAATATTACTCTCGTGAGCACAATAAAGTGATTTTATTTATTTTATTTTTATTTTTATTTATTTGGGAAAATAAACGGTTACACATTTTAAATAACAAACAATATTAGCAGAAGCGAAACAAATGCAAAACCAACAACATTTTCCACATAATATAAACTTATTTTATAAAAACAAATACGACGGGCGCTCTCAGTAAGTAGTTACAATAATAAATCATAAAAAAAATACATTAAGTGTTGAAGGCAAAACTAAAACTAAACAGGCATGCAAAGTGAGAGAAAAAAAAAAAGGAGATTATATAAAAACTAAAAATTAAAAACAGATAATCTAGAAATTAAAAACAAGCAAAAAGTCAACTAATTGAGATTATCGGCAGTATCAATAATGTCACAAACAAGGCGTCTAAATTGTCCTGATGAAGCAGCGAATATGTCAATGTTTTTAAAATTCTTATAATATTGCTCGCAAAGGCGGCGTAAGGGTGCGCGCAAACCTGCGTTCGTTCGATTAGAAGATACGGCAAACAAGGGTCGTGCGCGCACTCCGCGGCCTATGATGGTTCTAGGTACTATATAACTAATCTTACCAATAATCTCAGTACAATCGAAAGTGTTATTACAGAGGTGAAATAGAAACATTGTCTCCAAGAACATACGTCGGTTTTTGAGATTTTGTAGCTTGTACCTGTTCAAAAGATCACTGTAAGAAGTACGTGCGTAAGTGCGAAAACAACGGTAATGCATGGTTTTCAAGAATTTCCTTTGAACTTTTTCAATTGCGTTTGAATATTTACTGTAAAAGGGATTCCACACCGCAACGGCATACTCCAACTGAGACCTGATTAACGATTTGTAGAGATGTAAATATGTGTATGGACGAACGAATTCCATGGCTGACCTCATCACAAAACCATACATACGGAAGGCATTATTTACAATTTTACAGATGTGAGCGTCAAGATGTAACTTATCATCCAATAGAACTCCAAGATCGCGAACCAGTGTTTCCCTGGTTAACATTATGTTATTTAAAGTGTAATGATATTTTATAACGTTCTTATTTTTTGTAAAGCTTATACAGCAACATTTAGAAATGCTAAGTTGGAGTTTATTTACTGAGCAGTATGTAGAGAACCTGTCTAGGTCTTGTTGTAAGAGATGACAATCATGCAAACCTTTTATAGGTCTAAAAATTTTGAGATCGTCTGCATATAACAATAGTTTAGAATTAAGAAAACATGTGGAAATGTCATTAATGAAAATAATGAATAACAGTGGCCCTAAAATGGAGCCCTGAGGCACTCCAGAAGTAACACTTAAAGTGCTGGAAGAGAATCCGTTCATCACCACCCTTTGAGTTCTATTTGAGACGTAGGAAGAGAACCATCTCAAAAGATCGCCACGGATACCATTGAATGCAATCTTATTTAAGAGTAGTTGATGGTCAACCTTGTCGAAGGCTTTTCGAAAATCAGTGTAATTAGTATCCACTTGAACACGAGAGTCCATGTTGCTAAACAAGTAATCAACAAAAGTTACCAGGTTGGTTGCAGTTGATCTTTTTTTGACGAATCCATGTTGTTGTTGAATTATATGAGTATGCAACAGAGGGTATATTTTATTATGAACGAGTCTCTCGAAAACCTTCGACAAAGCAGGCAGTATAGATATAGGGCGATAATTCTCGACTTCATCCCTAGGTCCCGACTTGTAAACAGGTGTTATATTTGCAAGTTTCCAAGCTTGAGGAAAGCATCCTTGTGAAATAGATTGGTTGAATATTGAATGCAATGGTATATAAAGACTAATTGCTGTCTGTTTAATAAAAATCACCGGTAGACCGTCCGATCCTGGGCCTTTAGATGGATCCAGTCCTCTAAGCGCATTAAGTACTTCATCAGTAGTAAACTGTATGTTATTTAACAGAGTGCAGCTTTCAGAGCAGTCGTCGTGCGTGGATGGAATACCAGCAGAAGTCGATGGTTCATAAACCGAATTAAAGTAATCTGAGAATAGATCACAAATGTTTTCTGGATTGTTAGTGGACTGGTTATTATATGTCATAGTGGACGGAGTACCAACAGATTTATTTCTATTAGAAATGAAAGTCCAAAAATGCTTAACGTTGTTCCCAATACCATCCTCAACAGAAATCATATATTTTTTGTAGCAGATTTTGCATTCTTCTTGGAATCTAGAACGGTACAGTGAGAACTGCTCATAATCAGTGATGCGTTGCCTTATAATATGAAATCGAATACGCTTTTCAAATGCCTGTTATTTCATCTCCAAACGGGTAGTAAAGTAATCTGTTTTGAAAACCCATATGATTGTTGACATATTGAATATGCAGTTTGTTTCAATCTCTTAGATATAGATAAGCGTCATGAATCCCTTTTCAAAATACTGTTCTTTTTCAAGCAGTTGGCTTATATTATCATTCAAAGCTAATTTTTAGTAACATAACTTTTGTCTGGAGAATTAATTTGACATTTTGACACATGAACAATGTAAAAACTGTGCATCCGAAGCTGAGATTTTCCCTTATTTAGTTATTTGAGGAGGGTTTGAAATTTCTTTCTTGAAAAATAATTTTTCACTAACACGGTTCCGAGAGATTTCAAAAAGCAAAATTTTTTTTAGTTTTTTTTTTTCTTTTCTTTATTTATTTCTTATACACATTTTTAAGCTCACTTACCACCATGCCATGCGGGATTCGAACCCGCAACACGCTTCACAGCGGCCAATCGCTTTGCCACTGCGCCACCCGTGTCGGCGAAATATCATTGAAATTACAGTTTCCGAACATAAAATTCGCTTGCAGCCAGAGTAAGATCAATTAACACGTGGTTAAATCTGAATATTTCATGCAAAATGGCCTTGAGTTAGCGTACCAGAAACCAAAAAATACACTTGTCTTGTGTGAAAACCCCTTTTACTTAAATATTTTCAAATTTTGTATAATGTGGATTGCAGTTGTCTCTTTTAATAAACCTGAAGGCGATTTGAATTATGCTTCATATATTAATGAAAAGAAAATTAAATTTCGACTCAAAAAGTTCATCTTTAGTGTTCAAAACAAAGATCATTTCAATTTGGAACAACAACTATTGTAGAGGAGTTAGTTTTATGAAAATCAAGTCATAATTCACAAAGATGTTTTTTCAAACCAGTTATTTTTAATTCGTCATTTTACTTAGTAGTTTAAAAATATCTTGTTATTTGAATACTTTGTTGAGTGAAATCAAGAGATTTTCTAATATCCATGCGTATTTAGCTTTTCTTCATAAAAACGATATTAGTGGATTGCAATATTACTCTCGTGAGCACAATAAAGTGATGCGTTGCCTTATAATATGAAATCGAATACGCTTTTCAAATGCCTGTTATTTCATCTCCAAACGGGTAGTAAAGTAATCTGTTTTGAAAACCCATATGATTGTTGACATATTGAATATGCAGTTTGTTTCAATCTCTTAGATATAGATAAGCGTCATGAATCCCTTTTCAAAATACTGTTCTTTTTCAAGCAGTTGGCTTATATTATCATTCAAAGCTCATTTTTAGTAACATAACTTTTGTCTGGAGAATTAATTTGACATTTTGACACATGAACAATGTAAAAACTGTGCATCCGAAGCTGAGATTTTCCCTTATTTAGTTATTTGAGGAGGGTTTGAAATTTCTTTCTTGAAAAATAATTTTTCACTAACACGGTTCCGAGAGATTTCAAAAAGCAAAATTTTTTTTTAGTTTTTTTTTTTCTTTTCTTTATTTATTTCTTATACACATTTTTAAGCTCACTTACCACCATGCCATGCGGGATTCGAACCCGCAACACGCTTCACAGCGGCCAATCGCTTTTTCACTGCGCCACCCGTGTCGGCGAAAGTATCATTGAAATTACAGTTTCCGAACATAAAATTCGCTTGCAGCCAGAGTAAGATCAATTAACACGTGGTTAAATCTGAATATTTCATGCAAAATGGCCTTGAGTTAGCGTACCAGAAACCAAAAAATACACTTGTCTTGTGTGAAAACCCCTTTTACTTAATATTTTCAAATTTTGTATAATGTGGATTGCAGTTGTCTCTTTTAATAAACCTGAAGGCGATTTGAATTATGCTTCATATATTAATGAAAAGAAAATTAAATTTCGACTCAAAAAGTTCATCTTTAGTGTTCAAAACAAAGATCATTTCAATTTGGAACAACAACTATTGTAGAGGAGTTAGTTTTATGAAAATCAAGTCATAATTCACAAAGATGTTTTTTCAAACCAGTTATTTTTAATTCGTCATTTTACTTAGTAGTTTAAAAATATCTTGTTATTTGAATACTTTGTTGAGTGAAATCAAGAGATTTTCTAATATCCATGCGTATTTAGCTTTTCTTCATAAAAACGATATTAGTGGATTGCAATATTACTCTCGTGAGCACAATAAAGTGATGCGTTGCCTTATAATATGAAATCGAATACGCTTTTCAAATGCCTGTTATTTCATCTCCATACGGGTAGTAAAGTAATCTGTTTTGAAAACCCATATGATTGTTGACATATTGAATATGCAGTTTGTTTCAATCTCTTAGATATAGATAAGCGTCATGAATCCCTTTTCAAAATACTGTTCTTTTTCAAGCAGTTGGCTTATATTATCATTCAAAGCTAATTTTTAGTAACATAACTTTTGTCTGGAGAATTAATTTGACATTTTGACACATGAACAATGTAAAAACTGTGCAACCGAAGCTGAGATTTTCCCTTATTTAGTTATTTGAGGAGGGTTTGAAATTTCTTTCTTGAAAAATAATTTTTCACTAACACGGTTCCGAGAGATTTCAAAAAGCAAAATTTTTTTTTTCATTTCTTTATTTATTTCTTATACACATTTTTAAGCTCACTTACCACCATGCCATGCGGGATTCGAACCCGCAACACGCTTCACAGCGGCCAATCGCTTTGCCACTGCGCCACCCGTGTCGGCGAAAGTATCATTGAAATTACAGTTTCCGAACATAAAATTCGCTTGCAGCCAGAGTAAGATCAATTAACACGTGGTTAAATCTGAATATTTCATGCAAAATGGCCTTGAGTTAGCGTACCAGAAACCAAAAAATACACTTGTCTTGTGTGAAAACCCCTTTTACTTAAATATTTTCAAATTTTGTATAATGTGGATTGCAGTTGTCTCTTTTAATAAACCTGAAGGCGATTTGAATTATGCTTCATATATTAATGAAAAGAAAATTAAATTTCGACTCAAAAAGTTCATCTTTAGTGTTCAAAACAAAGATCATTTCAATTTGGAACAACAACTATTGTAGAGGAGTTAGTTTTATGAAAATCAAGTCATAATTCACAAAGATGTTTTTTCAAACCAGTTATTTTTAATTCGTAATTTTACTTAGTAGTTTAAAAATATATTGTTATTTGAATACTTTGTTGAGTGAAATCAAGAGATTTTCTAATATCCATGCGTATTTAGCTTTTCTTCATACAAACGATATTAGTGGATTGCAATATTACTCTCGTGAGCACAATAAAGTGATGCGTTGCCTTATAATATGAAATCGAATACGCTTTTCAAATGCCTGTTATTTCATCTCCAAACGGGTAGTAAAGTAATCTGTTTTGAAAACCCATATGATTGTTGACATATTGAATATGCAGTTTGTTTCAATCTCTTAGATATAGATAAGCGTCATGAATCCCTTTTCAAAATACTGTTCTTTTTCAAGCAGTTGGCTTATATTATCATTCAAAGCTAATTTTTAGTAACATAACTTTTGTCTGGAGAATTAATTTGACATTTTGACACATGAACAATGTAAAAACTGTGCAACTGAAGCTGAGATTTTCCCTTATTTAGTTATTTGAGGAGGGTTTGAAATTTATTTCTTGAAAAATAATTTTTCACTAACACGGTTCCGAGAGATTTCAAAAAGCAAAATTTTTTTTTAGTTTTTTTTTTCTTTTCTTTATTTATTTCTTATACACATTTTTAAGCTCACTTACCACCATGCCATGCGGGATTCGAACCCGCAACACGCTTCACAGCGGCCAATCGCTTTGCCACTGCGCCACCCGTGTCGGCAAAATGTCATTGAAATTACAGTTTCCGAACATAAAATTCGCTTGCAGCCAGAGTAAGATCAATTAACACGTGGTTAAATCTGAATATTTCATGCAAAATGGCCTTGAGTTAGCGTACCAGAAACCAAAAAATACACTTGTCTTGTGTGAAAACCCCTTTTACTTAAATATTTTCAAATTTTGTATAATGTGGATTGCAGTTGTCTCTTTTAATAAACCTGAAGGCGATTTGAATTATGCTTCATATATTAATGGAAAGAAAATTAAATTTCGACTCAAAAAGTTCATCTTTAGTGTTCAAAACAAAGATCATTTCAATTTGGAACAACAACTATTGTAGAGGAGTTAGTTTTATGAAAATCAAGTCATAATTCACAAAGATGTTTTTTCAAACCAGTTATTTTTAATTCGTCATTTTACTTAGTAGTTTAAAAATATCTTGTTATTTGAATACTTTGTTGAGTGAAATCAAGAGATTTTCTAATATCCATGCGTATTTAGCTTTTCTTCATAAAAACGATATAAGTGGATTGCAATATTACTCTCGTGAGCACAATAAAGTGATGCGTTGCCTTATAATATGAAATCGAATACGCTTTTCAAATGCCTGTTATTTCATCTCCAAACGGGTAGTAAAGTAATCTGTTTTGAAAACCCATATGATTGTTGACATATTAAATATGCAGTTTGTTTCAATCTCTTAGATATAGATAAGCGTCATGAATCCCTTTTCAAAATACTGTTCTTTTTCAAGCAGTTGGCTTATATTATCATTCAAAGCTAATTTTTAGTAACATAACTTTTGTCTGGAGAATTAATTTGACATTTTGACACATGAACAATGTCAAAACTGTGCAACCGAAGCTGAGATTTTCCCTTATTTAGTTATTTGAGGAGGGTTTGAAATTTCTTTCTTGAAAAATAATTTTTCACTAACACGGTTCCGAGAGATTTCAAAAAGCAAAATTTTTTTTTAGTTTTTTTTTTCTTTTCTTTATTCATAGAATTAATTTGACATTTTGACACATGAACAATGTAAAAACTGTGCAACCGAAGCTGAGATTTTCCCTTATTTAGTTATTTGAGGAGGGTTTGAAATTTCTTTCTTGAAAAATAATTTTTCACTAACACGGTTCCGAGAGATTTCAAAAAGCAAAATTTTTTTTTAGTTTTTTTTTTCTTTTCTTTATTTATTTCTTAAACACATTTTTAAGCTCACTTACCACCATGCCATGCGGGATTCGAACCCGCAACACGCTTCACAGCGGCCAATCGCTTTGCCACTGCGCCACCCGTGTCGGCGAAAGTATCATTGAAATTACAGTTTCCGAACATAAAATTCGCTTGCAGCCAGAGTAAGATCAATTAACACGTGGTTAAATCTGAATATTTCATGCAAAATGGCCTTGAGTTAGCGTACCAGAAACCAAAAAATACACTTGTCTTGTGTGAAAACCCCTTTTACTTAAATATTTTCAAATTTTGTATAATGTGGATTGCAGTTGTCTCTTTTAATAAACCTGAAGGCGATTTGAATTATGCTTCATATATTAATGAAAAGAAAATTAAATTTCGACTCAAAAAGTTCATCTTTAGTGTTCAAAACAAAGATCATTTCAATTTGGAACAACAACTATTGTAGAGGAGTTAGTTTTATGAAAATCAAGTCATAATTCACAAAGATGTTTTTTCAAACCAGTTATTTTTAATTCGTCATTTTACTTAGTAGTTTAAAAATATATTGTTATTTGAATACTTTGTTGAGTGAAATCAAGAGATTTTCTAATATCCATGCGTATTTAGCTTTTCTTCATACAAACGATATTAGTGGATTGCAATATCGTGAGCTCTCGTGAGCACAATAAAGTGATGCGTTGCCTTATAATATGAAATCGAATACGCTTTTCAAATGCCTGTTATTTCATCTCCAAACGGGTAGTAAAGTAATCTGTTTTGAAAACCCATATGATTGTTGACATATTGAATATGCAGTTTGTTTCAATCTCTTAGATATAGATAAGCGTCATGAATCCCTTTTCAAAATACTGTTCTTTTTCAAGCAGTTGGCTTATATTATCATTCAAAGCTAATTTTTAGTAACATAACTTTTGTCTGGAGAATTAATTTGACATTTTGACACATGAACAATGTAAAAACTGTGCAACTGAAGCTGAGATTTTCCCTTATTTAGTTATTTGAGGAGGGTTTGAAATTTCTTTCTTGAAAAATAATTTTTCACTAACACGGTTCCGAGAGATTTCAAAAAGCAAAATTTTTTTTTAGTTTTTTTTTTCTTTTCTTTATTTATTTCTTATACACATTTTTAAGCTCACTTACCACCATGCCATGCGGGATTCGAACCCGCAACACGCTTCACAGCGGCCAATCGCTTTGCCACTGCGCCACCCGTGTCGGCAAAATGTCATTGAAATTACAGTTTCCGAACATAAAATTCGCTTGCAGCCAGAGTAAGATCAATTAACACGTGGTTAAATCTGAATATTTCATGCAAAATGGCCTTGAGTTAGCGTACCAGAAACCAAAAAATACACTTGTCTTGTGTGAAAACCCCTTTTACTTAAATATTTTCAAATTTTGTATAATGTGGATTGCAGTTGTCTCTTTTAATAAACCTGAAGGCGATTTGAATTATGCTTCATATATTAATGGAAAGAAAATTAAATTTCGACTCAAAAAGTTCATCTTTAGTGTTCAAAACAAAGATCATTTCAATTTGGAACAACAACTATTGTAGAGGAGTTAGTTTTATGAAAATCAAGTCATAATTCACAAAGATGTTTTTTCAAACCAGTTATTTTTAATTCGTCATTTTACTTAGTAGTTTAAAAATATCTTGTTATTTGAATACTTTGTTGAGTGAAATCAAGAGATTTTCTAATATCCATGCGTATTTAGCTTTTCTTCATAAAAACGATATTAGTGGATTGCAATATTACTCTCGTGAGCACAATAAAGTGATGCGTTGCCTTATAATATGAAATCGAATACGCTTTTCAAATGCCTGTTATTTCATCTCCAAACGGGTAGTAAAGTAATCTGTTTTGAAAACCCATATGATTGTTGACATATTAAATATGCAGTTTGTTTCAATCTCTTAGATATAGATAAGCGTCATGAATCCCTTTTCAAAATACTGTTCTTTTTCAAGCAGTTGGCTTATATTATCATTCAAAGCTAATTTTTAGTAACATAACTTTTGTCTGGAGAATTAATTTGACATTTTGACACATGAACAATGTAAAAACTGTGCAACCGAAGCTGAGATTTTCCCTTATTTAGTAATTTGAGGAGGGTTTGAAATTTCTTTCTTGAAAAATAAATTTTCACTAACACGGTTCCGAGAGATTTCAAAAAGCAAAATTTTTTTTTAGTTTTTTTTTTCTTTTCTTTATTTATTTCTTATACACATTTTTAAGCTCACTTACCACCATGCCATGCGGGATTCGAACCCGCAACACGCTTCACAGCGGCCAATCGCTTTGCCACTGCGCCACCCGTGTCGGCGAAAGTATCATTGAAATTACAGTTTCCGAACATAAAATTCGCTTGCAGCCAGAGTAAGATCAATTAACACGTGGTTAAATCTGAATATTTCATGCAAAATGGCCTTGAGTTAGCGTACCAGAAACCAAAAAATACACTTGTCTTGTGTGAAAACCCCTTTTACTTAAATATATTCAAATTTTGTATAATGTGGATTGCAGTTGTCTCTTTTAATAAACCTGAAGGCGATTTGAATTATGCTTCATATATTAATGAAAAGAAAATTAAATTTCGACTCAAAAAGTTCATCTTTAGTGTTCAAAACAAAGATCATTTCAATTTGGAACAACAACTATTGTAGAGGAGTTAGTTTTATGAAAATCAAGTCATAATTCACAAAGATGTTTTTTCAAACCAGTTATTTTTAATTCGTAATTTTACTTAGTAGTTTAAAAATATATTGTTATTTGAATACTTCGTTGAGTGAAATCAAGAGATTTTCTAATATCCATGCGTATTTAGCTTTTCTTCATACAAACGATATTAGTGGATTGCAATATTACTCTCGTGAGCACAATAAAGTGATGCGTTGCTTTATAATATGAAATCGAATACGCTTTTCAAATGCCTGTTATTTCATCTCCAAACGGGTAGTAAAGTAATCTGTTTTGAAAACCCATATGATTGTTGACATATTGAATATGCAGTTTGTTTCAATCTCTTAGATATAGATAAGCGTCATGAATCCCTTTTCAAAATACTGTTCTTTTTCAAGCAGTTGGCTTATATTATCATTCAAAGCTAATTTTTAGTAACATAACTTTTGTCTGGAGAATTAATTTGACATTTTGACACATGAACAATGTAAAAACTGTGCAACTGAAGCTGAGATTTTCCCTTATTTAGTTATTTGAGGAGGGTTTGAAATTTCTTTCTTGAAAAATAATTTTTCACTAACACGGTTCCGAGAGATTTCAAAAAGCAAAATTTTTTTTTAGTTTTTTTTTTCTTTTCTTTATTTATTTCTTATACACATTTTTAAGCTCACTTACCACCATGCCATGCGGGATTCGAACCCGCAACACGCTTCACAGCGGCCAATCGCTTTGCCACTGCGCCACCCGTGTCGGCAAAATGTCATTGAAATTACAGTTTCCGAACATAAAATTCGCTTGCAGCCAGAGTAAGATCAATTAACACGTGGTTAAATCTGAATATTTCATGCAAAATGGCCTTGAGTTAGCGTACCAGAAACCAAAAAATACACTTGTCTTGTGTGAAAACCCCTTTTACTTAAATATTTTCAAATTTTGTATAATGTGGATTGCAGTTGTCTCTTTTAATAAACCTGAAGGCGATTTGAATTATGCTTCATATATTAATGGAAAGAAAATTAAATTTCGACTCAAAAAGTTCATCTTTAGTGTTCAAAACAAAGATCATTTCAATTTGGAACAACAACTATTGTAGAGGAGTTAGTTTTATGAAAATCAAGTCATAATTCACAAAGATGTTTTTTCAAACCAGTTATTTTTAATTCGTCATTTTACTTAGTAGTTTAAAAATATCTTGTTATTTGAATACTTTGTTGAGTGAAATCAAGAGATTTTCTAATATCCATGCGTATTTAGCTTTTCTTCATAAAAACGATATTAGTGGATTGCAATATTACTCTCGTGAGCACAATAAAGTGATGCGTTGCCTTATAATATGAAATCGAATACGCTTTTCAAATGCCTGTTATTTCATCTCCAAACGGGTAGTAAAGTAATCTGTTTTGAAAACCCATATGATTGTTGACATATTAAATATGCAGTTTGTTTCAATCTCTTAGATATAGATAAGCGTCATGAATCCCTTTTCAAAATACTGTTCTTTTTCAAGCAGTTGGCTTATATTATCATTCAAAGCTAATTTTTAGTAACATAACTTTTGTCTGGAGAATTAATTTGACATTTTGACACATGAACAATGTAAAAACTGTGCAACCGAAGCTGAGATTTTCCCTTATTTAGTAATTTGAGGAGGGTTTGAAATTTCTTTCTTGAAAAATAAATTTTCACTAACACGGTTCCGAGAGATTTCAAAAAGCAAAATTTTTTTTTAGTTTTTTTTTTCTTTTCTTTATTTATTTCTTATACACATTTTTAAGCTCACTTACCACCATGCCATGCGGGATTCGAACCCGCAACACGCTTCACAGCGGCCAATCGCTTTGCCACTGCGCCACCCGTGTCGGCGAAAGTATCATTGAAATTACAGTTTCCGAACATAAAATTCGCTTGCAGCCAGAGTAAGATCAATTAACACGTGGTTAAATCTGAATATTTCATGCAAAATGGCCTTGAGTTAGCGTACCAGAAACCAAAAAATACACTTGTCTTGTGTGAAAACCCCTTTTACTTAAATATTTTCAAATTTTGTATAATGTGGATTGCAGTTGTCTCTTTTAATAAACCTGAAGGCGATTTGAATTATGCTTCATATATTAATGAAAAGAAAATTAAATTTCGACTCAAAAAGTTCATCTTTAGTGTTCAAAACAAAGATCATTTCAATTTGGAACAACAACTATTGTAGAGGAGTTAGTTTTTTGAAAATCAAGTCATAATTCACAAAGATGTTTTTTCAAACCAGTTATTTTTAATTCGTCATTTACTTAGTAGTTTAAAAATATCTTGTTATTTGAATACTTTGTTGAGTGAAATCAAGAGATTTTCTAATATCCATGCGTATTTAGCTTTTCTTCATACAAACGATATTAGTGGATTGCAATATTACTCTCGTGAGCACAATAAAGTGATGCGTTGCCTTATAATATGTAATCGAATACGTTTTTCAAATGCCTGTTATTTCATCTCCAAACGGGTAGTAAAGTAATCTGTTTTGAAAACCCATATGATTGTTGACATATTGAATATGCAGTTTGTTTCAATCTCTTAGATATAGATAAGCGTCATGAATCCCTTTTCAAAATACTGTTCTTTTTCAAGCAGTTGGCTTATATTATCATTCAAAGCTAATTTTTAGTAACATAACTTTTGTCTGGAGAATTAATTTGACATTTTGACACATGAACAATGTAAAAACTGTGCAACCGAAGCTGAGATTTTCCCTTATTTAGTTATTTGAGGAGGGTTTGAAATTTCTTTCTTGAAAAATAAATTTTCACTAACACGGTTCCGAGAGATTTCAAAAAGCAAAATTTTTTTTTAGTTTTTTTTTTCTTTTCTTTATTTATTTCTTAAACACATTTTTAAGCTCACTTACCACCATGCCATGCGGGATTCGAACCCGCAACACGCTTCACAGCGGCCAATCGCTTTGCCACTGCGCCACCCGTGTCGGCGAAAGTATCATTGAAATTACAGTTTCCGAACATAAAATTCGCTTGCAGCCAGAGTAAGATCAATTAACACGTGGTTAAATCTGAATATTTCATGCAAAATGGCCTTAAGTTAGCGTACCAGAAACCAAAAAATACACTTGTCTTGTGTGAAAACCCCTTTTACTTAAATATTTTCAAGTTTTGTATAATGTGGATTGCAGTTGTCTCTTTTAATAAACCTGAAGGTGGTTTGAATTATTCTTTATATATTAATGAAAAGAAAATTAAATTTTGACTCAAAAAGTTCATCTTTAGTGTTCAAAACAAAGATCATTTCAATTTGGAACAACAACTATTGTAGAGGAGCTAGTTTTAAGAAAACCAAGTCATAATTCACAAAGATGTTTTTTCAAACCAGTTATTTTTAATTCGTAATTTTACTTAGTAGTTTTAAAATATCTTGTTATTTGAATACTTTGTTGAGTGAAATCAAGAGATTTTCTAATATCCATGCGTATTTAGCTTTTCTTCATACAAACGATATTAGTGGATTGCAATATTACTCTCGTGAGCACATTATAGTGATGCGTTGCCTTATAATATGAAATCGAATACGCTTTTCAAATGCCTGTTATTTCATCTCCAAACGGGTAGTAAAGTAATCTGTTTTGAAAACCCATATGATTTTTGACATATTGAATATTCAGTTTGTTTCAATCCTACTAATATTATAAACTAGCTTCTTCCCGCGACTTCGTCTGCGTAGACTTTAGAACTGGTGCGCAACGTAATTGCCTCATATTGTCATTCTTGTAATTGCATCTTCATGTTTCTGGTATCCAGATAGTGAGTCCCAAAATTACTTCGACATGTTTTTGGTCCCCTGGAAGGTACTTGTGAATTTTTAGCGCTCATGATTCTGGTCGAAAAATATATCAATTGTCTGGTATTCTGGTATCTACTTGTAAATCTGTAGCGCTCATAATTCCAGCCTTGGCAATACTTTGACATGTTTTTGGTCTCCCCCGGCACTTTTAAATCCTAACCTCTCACAATTTTAGGCCCGAAAATATTGCGACATGTTTCTGGTCTCCTGGTATCTTTTAAATCCTAATTGTTCACCATTACAGAGTCAGAAATACTTCAATATGTTTCTGGTTACCTGGTGCCTTTGAATCCAAACCGCTTGCAATTAAAGCCCCGGAAATACTTTGATGTGTGTGGTCTCCTGGTACTTGTGAAACTTTAGCACTCACAATACCAGCCCCAAAACTATTTGGATATGTTTCTTCTCTCTTGGTACTTGTGAGTCTTATAGTGTTCACAATTCCAGCACAGTAAAAACTTCGACATGTTTCTGTAATCCTGGTAAAAAATATCTTGCTCAAAAATACTTAAACATGTGTGTGTCTGGTCTCCTGGTACTTATGCATCTTTAGCGCTCATATTTCTAGCCTCAGAAATACTCCAACATGTTATTGTTACTTTTGAATCGCTTGCAATGAAAGCCATCTATTTTCCAGTAAAAAACTACCCTAAATATTTTGACATGTTTCTCTCTCCTGTTACTTGTGAATCTTTAGCGCTCATATTTCCAGCTTCGAAAGTACTTGGACTGGTGATAGGATTGTGGTGAGAAAAATCTCATCTCATCTCATCTCATCTCATCTCATCTCATCTCATCTCATCTCATCTCATCTCATCTCATCTCATCTCATCTCATCTCATCTCATCTCATCTCATCTCATCTCATCTCATCTCATCTCATCTCATCTCATCTCATCTCATCTCATCTCATCTCATCTCATCTCATCTCATCTCGTCTTATCCCAATTTCAAGAAAAACTGGACTACTCTTAAAAACTCTCGAAAAAAGTCCTACTATCCTACTAATTACTTATTAGTACTTGTAAATCTTTAGCGGTCACAATTCCGGCACCGAAAATATCTCGAAATATGTTTCTGCGTTCCTGGTACTTGTGAATCTATAGCATTTACAATTTCCAGCCCTGAAAATCTTCGTTCGTCATGTTTCTGGTACTTGTGAATGTATAGCGCTCATAATTCCAGCAACTTAAAAACTTTCAGATATTTCTCTCCTGGTATTTTAATATATCTGTAGCGCTCGTAATTTTCTGGCGAAATACCTCGACATGTTTCTGCTCTTCTGGTACTTGTGAATGTATAGCGTTGCTTCGAAATATTTCTGATCTCCTGGTACTTGTGAATCTAAAGCGCTCATATCAATCAAGCCCCAAAAAAACTTCCGAAATGTTACTGCTCGCCTGGTACTTGTGAAACTGTAGCGCTCGTAATTCCGGCCCCGGAATACCTCGATATGTTTCTGCTCTCCTGATGAATCTGTAACGCTCGGAATTCCAGTCCCGAAAATACTTCGAAAAGTTTCTGCTCTGCTAATAAAAAAAAACTTGCCCAAAAATAATTTGACATGTTGCTGGTCTCCTGGTACTTGTGAATCTTTTAGCACTCGTAACAAAATTCTAACCCGGTAAAAAATTTCGACATGTTTCTGTTCTCCTGGTACTTTTGAATCTGAAGTACTAAAGTAGCAGAAACTTTGTACTTCCACTTCTTCCTCTGTCTCCATTAAGTCATGTCACCGGGATAGAAAGTAGCCTATGTGTTATTTCAGGATGTGACCTACATATGTGCCAAATTTCATCTAAATCCCTTCAGCCGTTTTTGCGTGATTGACGGACAAACATCCAAACCAACAAACACGCTTGCAATGAAAGCCAATCTATTTTCCAGCAAAAAAAAAAACCTGACCAAAAATACTTTGTCATATTATGTCTGCTCTCCTGGTACTCGAGAATCTTTGGCGCTCACAAATTCAGACCCGAAAATATTTCGACATGTTTATGCTCTCCTGGTACTTGTGAATCTGAAGTACTAAGGCAGCAGAAACGTCTGATTTCCACTTCCTCCTCCGCCGCCATTAAGCTATGCCTTTTATCGGGATAAAAAGTAGCCTATGTGTTATTCCAGGATGTCAACTATATGTGTGCCAAATTTCATTCAAATCCCATCAGCCATTTTTGCGTGATTGACGAACAAACATACAAACATACAAACATACAAACATACAAACATACAAACTTTCACATTTATAATATTAGTAGGATGTGAAAGTTTGTATGTTTGTATGTTTGTATGTTTGTATGTTTGTATGTTTGTATGTTTGTATGTTTGTATGTTTGGATGTTTGTCCGTCAATCACGCAAAAACGGCTGAAGGGATTTGGATGAAATTTGGCACATATATAGGTGACATCCTGGAATAACACATAGGCTACTTTTTATCCCGGTAACATACATGACTTAATGGAGACAGAGGAAGAAGTTGAAGTCCAAAGTTTCTGCTACCTTAGTACTTCAGATTCAAAAGTACCAGGAGAACAGAAACATGTCAAAATTTTTTACCGGGCTAGAATTTTATTACGAGTGCTAAAAGATTCACAAGTACAAGGAGACCAGGAACATGTCAAATTATTTTTGGGCAAGATTTCTTTTGAGCCGAAACTTTTCGAAGTATTTTAGAGACTGATTTTTTTACTATTGGTAGGCAAACGTTTGACCACTATCTCACCTGATGTTATGCGATGATGCGGTCTAAGGTGGAGCACGCTTGCCTAGAATTCCAAGCGCTACAGATTCACAAGTACCAGGAGAGCAGAAACATACCGAGGTATTCCGGGGCCGGAATTACGAGCGCTACAGATTCCCAATTACCAGGAGAGCAGAAACATCTCGGAAGTTTTTTTAGGGCTTGAATTATGAGCGCTTTAGATTTACAAGTACCAGGAGATCAGAAATATGTCGAAGAATTTTCCGCGTTGGAATTGTGAACGCTATATTTTCACAAGTACTAGGAAAGCAGAAACATGTCGAAGTATTTTCTGGGCTGGAAATTGTGAACGCTATAGATTCGCAAGTACCAGGAGAGCAAAAACATGTCAAGGCATTTCGGAGCCGGAATTACGAGCGCTGCAGATTTAGAAGTACCAGGAGAGCAGTAATATCTCGAAGTATTTTCTGGGCTGGACTTTCTGAACGCTATACATAGATTCACGAAAATAGCCAGAAAAGCAGACACAGGTCGATTTATTTTCGGCGCCGGAGTTGTGAGCGGTTTTGTTTAAAAAATACCAAGAGAGCACAAGCATGTCGAAGCTTATTTCCGAGCTAAAATAATGAAATCTAAAGATTCACCACAAGTAACATCAGAGCAGAAACCTGTCGAAGTATTTTCGGGGCTGGAAATTGTGTACCAGGAGAGCAGAATCATATTGAGATATTCCGGGGCCGAAATAACGAGCGCTACAGATTTACAAATACCAGGAGAGCAGGAACATGTCGAGGTATTTTTAGGCTGGAATAAGCGATATTGATTCACAAGTACCAGGAAAGCATATAAACATGTTGTTTGGGGTTTGAATTATGAGCGCTTTAGATTCACAAGTACTTTAGATCAGGAATATGTCGAAGCATTTTCCGCGTTGGAATTGTGAACTCTATATTTTCACAAGTACTAGGAGAGCAGAAACATGTCGAAGTATTTTCTGAGCTGGAAATTGTGAACGCTATAGATCAGCAAGTAACCAGGAGAGCAGACGCACGTCGATTTATTTTCGGCGCCGGAGTTGTGAGTGGTGAAGTTTAAAAAATACCAAGAGAACAGAAACAAAGCTTATTTTCGGGCTGGAAATTGTGAACGCTATAGATTCTCAAGTACCAGGAGAGCAGAATCATGTCGAGATATTCCGGGGCCATAATTACGAGCGCTACAGATTCACAAATACCAGGAAAACAGGAACATGTCAAGGTATTTTTGGGCTGGAATTATGGGTGCTATTGATTCACAAGTACCAGGAGAGCAGAAACGTCTCGGAAGTTTTTTTGGGGCTTGAATTATAAGCGCTTTAGATTCACAAGTTCTTTAGATCAAATATGTCCAAGCATTTTCCGCGTTGGAATTGTGAACTCTATATTTTCACAAGTACTAGGAGAGCAGAAACATGTCGAAGTATTTTCTGGGCTTGAAATTGTGAACGCTATAGATTCCCGCAAGTAACCAGGAGAGCAGACACACGTCGATTTATTTTCGGCGCTGGAGTTGTGAGCGGTGAAGTTTAAAAAATACCAAGAGAACAGAAACATATCAAAGCTTATTTTCGGGCTAAAATAATGAACTCTAAAGATTCACAAGTACCAGGAGAGCAAAAACATGTCGAGGCATACCGGGGCCATAATTACGAGCTATACAGATTCACGAATACCAGGAGAGCAGGCTTTAGGGCTGGAAATTGTGAATGCTATAGATTCTCAAGTACCAGGAGAGCAGAAACGTGTTGAAGTATTTTCGGGACTGGAATTCCGAGCGCTACAGATTCACAAGTACCAGGAGAGTAGGAACATGCGGCATGTTTTTGAGGACTGGAAATTAAGAACGCTATAGATTCGCAAGTACCAGAAGACCAAAAACATGTCGAGGCATTTCGGAGCTGGAATAGATTCAGAAGTACCAAGAGAGCAGTAACATACATCTGGAAGTGTTTTCTGGGCTGGAAATTCTGAACGCTACAGATTCCCGAAAATAAGCAGGAGAGCAGACACACGTCGATTTTTTTATTTAATATGTCAAAGTATTGCCGGAGCTGGAATTATGAACGGTGCAGATTCACAAGTAGAAACCAGAAGACCAGAAACATGCCAAAGTATTTTTTTCGACAGGAGTCGTGAGCGCTTAAGATTCACAAGTACCTACCAGGAGATCACAAACATGTCGAAGTAGTGTCGGGGCTGAAATCTTACTTTCAGCCGCACCGCAAAGTCTCACAATATCTGGATACCTGAATCATGAAAATGCAGTTCCAAGGATGAGACAATGAGGGGCAGTTCTAAAGTCTACGCAGACGAAGTCGCGGGAAGTAGCTAGTCTCTTAGATATAGGTAAGCGTCATGAATCCCTCTTTAAAATACTGTTCTTGTTCAAGCAGTTGTTTTAAATTAACATTCAAAGCTAATTTTTAGTAACATAACTTTTTTTCTGGAGAATTAATTTGACATTTTGACACATGAACAATGTAAAAACTGTGCAACCGAAGCTGAGATTTTCCCTTATTTAGTTATTTGAGGAGTGTTTGAAATTTCTTTCTTGAAAAATAATTTTTCACTAACACGGTTCCGAGAGATTTCAAAAAGCAAAATTTTTTTTTAGTTTTTTTTTTTTCTTTTCTTTATTTATTTCTTATACACATTTTTAAGCTCACTTACCACCATGCCATGCGGGATTCGAACCCGCAACACGCTTCACAGCGGCCAATCGCTTTGCCACTGCGCCACTCGTGTCGGCAAAATGTCATTGAAATTACAGTTTCCGAACATAAAATTCGCTTGCAGCCAGAGTAAGATCAATTAACACGTGGTTAAATCTGAATATTTCATGCAAAATGGCCTTGAGTTAGCGTACCAGAAACCAAAAAATACACTTGTCTTGTGTGAAAACCCCTTTTACTTAAATATTTTCAAATTTTGTATAATGTGGATTGCAGTTGTCTCTTTTAATAAACCTGAAGGCGATTTGAATTATGCTTCATATATTAATGAAAAGAAAATTAAATTTCGACTCAAAAAGTTCATCTTTAGTGTTCAAAACAAAGATCATTTCAATTTGGAACAACAACTATTGTAGAGGAGTTAGTTTTATGAAAATCAAGTCATAATTCACAAAGATGTTTTTTCAAACCAGTTATTTTTAATTCGTCATTTTACTTAGTAGTTTAAAAATATATTGTTATTTGAATACTTTGTTGAGTGAAATCAAGAGATTTTCTAATATCCATGCGTATTTAGCTTTTCTTCATAAAAACGATATTAGTGGATTGCAATATTACTCTCGTGAGCACAATAAAGTGATGCGTTGCCTTATAATATGTAATCGAATACGTTTTTCAAATGCCTGTTATTTCATCTCCAAACGGGTAGTAAAGTAATCTATTTTGAAAACCCATATGATTGTTGACATATTGAATATGCAGTTTGTTTCAATCTCTTAGATATAGATAAGCGTCATGAATCCCTTTTCGAAATACTGTTCTTTTTCAAGCAGTTGGCTTATATTATCATTCAAAGCTAATTTTTAGTAACATAACTTTTGTCTGGAGAATTAATTTGACATTTTGACACATGAACAATGTAAAAACTGTGCATCCGAAGCTGAGATTTTCCCTTATTTAGTTATTTGAGGAGGGTTTGAAATTTCTTTCTTGAAAAATAAATTTTCACTAACACGGTTCCGAGAGATTTCAAAAAGCAAAATTTTTTTTTAGTTTTTTTTTTTCTTTTCTTTATTTATTTCTTATACACATTTTTAAGCTCGCTTACCACCATGCCATGCGGGATTCGAACCCGCAACACGCTTCACGGCGGCCAATCGCTTTGCCACTGCGCCACCCGTGACGGCGAAAGTATCATTGAAATTACAGTTTCCGAACATAACATTCGCTTGCAGCCAGAGTAAGATCTATTAACACGTGGTTAATCTCTGAATATTTCATGCAAAATGGCCTTGAGTTAGCGTACCAGAAACCAAAAAATACACTTGTCTTGTGTGAAAACCCCTTTTACTTAAATATTTTCAAGTTTTGTATAATGTGGATTGCAGTTGTCTCTTTTAATAAACCTGAAAGTGGTTTGAATTATTCTTTATATATTAATGAAAAGAAAATTAAATTTTGACTCAAAAAGTTCATCTTTAGTGTTCAAAACAAAGATCATTTCAATTTGAAACAACAACTATTGTAGAGGAGCTAGTTTTAAGAAAACCAAGTCATAATTCACAAAGATGTTTTTTCAAACCAGTTATTTTTAATTCGTAATTTTACTTAGTAGTTTAAAAATATCTTGTTATTTGAATACTTTGTTGAGTGAAATCAAGAGATTTTCTAATATCCATGCGTATTTAGCTTTTCTTCATACAAACGATATTAGTGGATTGCAATATTACTCTCGTGAGCACATTATAGTGATGCGTTGCCTTATAATATGAAATCGAATACGCTTTTCAAATGCCTGTTATTTCATCTCCAAACGGGTAGTAAAGTAATCTGTTTTGAAAACCCATATGATTTTTGACATATTGAATATTCAGTTTGTTTCAATCTCTTAGATATAGGTAAGCGTCATGAATCCCTCTTTAAAATACTGTTCTTGTTCAAGCAGTTGTTTTATATTAACATTGAAAGCTAATTTTTAGTAACATAACTTTTTTTCTGGAGAATTAATTTGACATTTTGACACATGAACAATGTAAAAACTGTGCAACCGAAGCTGAGATTTTCCCTTATTTAGTTATTTGAGGAGGGTTTGAAATTTCTTTCTTGAAAAATAAATTTTCACTAACACGGTTCCGAGAGATTTCAAAAAGCAAAATTTTTTTTTGTTTTTTTTTTTCATTTCTTTATTTATTTCTTATACACATTTTTAAGCTCACTTACCACCATGCCATGCGGGATTCGAACCCGCAACACGCTTCACAGCGGCCAATCGCTTTGCCACTGCGCCACCCGTGTCGGCGAAAGTATCATTGAAATTACAGTTTCCGAACATAAAATTCGCTTGCAGCTAGAGTAAGATCTATTAAAACGTGGTTAAATCTGAATATTTCATGCAAAATGGCCTTAAGTTAGCGTACCAGAAACCAAAAAATACACTTGTCTTGTGTGAAAACCCCTTTTACTTAAATATTTTCAAGTTTTGTATAATGTGGATTGCAGTTGTCTCTTTTAATTATAAACCTGAAGGTTATTTGAATTATGCTTCATATATTAATGAAAAGAAAATTAAATTTCGACTCAAAAAGTTCATCTTTAGTGTTCAAAACAAAGATCATTTCAATTTGGAACAACAACTATTGTAGGGGAGTTAGTTTTAAGAAAACCAAGTCATAATTCACAAAGATGTTTTTTCAAACTAGTTATTTTTAATTCGTAATTTTACTTAGTAGTTTAAAAATATCTTGTAATTTTAATACTTTGTTGAGTGAAATTAAGAGATTTTCTAATATCCATGCGGTTTTAGCTTGCTTGATTACTCTCGTGTGCGTTGACTAATAATATGAAATCGAATACGTTTTTCAAATGCCTGTTATTTCATCTCCAAACGGGTAGTAAAGTAATCGGTTTTGAAAACCCATTTGATTGTTGTTTTACATTTATTGACTTTCTTATGATCAAAATCAGGAATAATGACATTAAGCTGTGTTTAATCGACTTCTATCGTGATCCTTTTCTTTTGTAGTTATGAAAAACGTATCTTAATTTATTGTTCTAGTATGTACGAAGAGATATTAGGGAAAGGTCAATGTACTTGGCCTCGAGTTAGCGTACCAGAAATCGAAAAATACACTTATTTTGTATGAGAGCCCCCTTTTACTTTTAATGTTTTCAAATTTTGTTTGAGAAATAATGTGGATTGCAAACTTTTTAATAAATCAAAAGGTGATTTGAATTATGCTTTATATATAAATGAATAGATTAATAAAATATGAGTAAGAGTTCATCTGTTTTTGTTTTCTAAAAGATGATCATTTCAATTTTGAACAACAACTTTAAATATTTTTTTTAACTATTTATTTATTTAAATTTATACTTAAGTGGCAATAAGAGATCTTTCTATACTCAAAAGTCAAAAGTCGTTTATTTACATTAGGCTGAGAGCCAGCACTTTTTGATCACCAAGTTACAAATCAAACGTATCACGTCAATCTTTAAATCTGGTAGTGTTGACGATATTGTTAATTACAGACCAGTGTCGATTTTTTCATCGTCTGGTAAAGTTGTTGAATCGCTCGTCCAGAAAAAAATGCGGCACTGTAGAAGTCATAGAGTACAATAAATATAATGGAAGTAGAAGTTTAGATATGACCAAAAAGTAGTAGGTATGCTGTCTGCGACTGAATTCCGTTTCAATCGCGTTATCGCGCGTCATTTGTGCGTTATGTCGACAATCATCTTTTAGCAACAACACCAAAGAATGTATTTTGCCATTGAATCATACACTTCATATTAGTGTAAATTAAGTGCAAAGTTGCTCAAACAACGCCCACTCTAAGGAAAAATGTTGCGAGTTGGTGGGCTCTAGACAAAAAAACGCCGTCTGTACAAAGGCCTTTAAAAAAAAACAATGGGTTGCACTCCGGGAGTGCCGGCAGAAGTGACAACTTGAACATTAACGTTGTGCAATTTTTGAATCATCCGTCTCACGAATTTTCGATCAGGTCATATGTCTTAAAGCGTCATCCGTTTTACGAATTTTCGCCCAGGTCACGTGTCATGGCATTTTATACCCGTCCCAAGAAAACTGCTGAACGCCGCTAAAGAAGTCTTCACTTCAAAAAATCCAAGAGTCTACACTCTGTAAACAGCTATCCTTATTTATTGAAAGTCCAAAGCTTCGACTGACCACCAACCCAATACATGTAGTTCATTACGGGCAGAAACTAATATTCTAACTTTTCTTGGTAAACTTGTACTGGTCTAGGTCTAATGAATAACTAGTACAAAACATTTGCTTGGAGTTCCCGGCAGTGCTAGTTTTGAAATTCCTACATTTCATGTAGTTGCTTTGTGTTATATAAGTTTCAAGTGAGCAACCGTTTCGTGGATATATCAATGACAAGAAAATAGTAGACAGGTGAGAAAGCCGCAAAACTTTGTGTGTAACTCTATCTAATCTAGAAGGCTTAAAATCACCCAGAGAGAGTTTCTATGCGTGATAAAATACAAAATGACGATATCTTCAAGACAACCAATCTTCAAGACAACAAGGTTACCGTCATAGCCCGAAAGATCGCCAAACTGAAGTGATATTAGACAGGGTGCAATGCTTGAATCGACTGATGGGGCCGACCTGGTGAAGGCCTTGGGTAACCGATGGATGCGAGACACACAGGACCGGTTGTTGAGGCGACGCTTGGAGAGGCCTATGTACCTACAGCAGTGGACGTCTTTCGGCTGATGTGAAAATTGATGACGACATCGTTTTTGAAAAGGATGTACTAGTAACTACACACATTTTTCCGCCACCGCTAAGATGGCGTCCGTAACATCCCTAGTAAGAGACGAAGTTTGTACTGAGTTATAGTTAAAATCTGCTACGTTTCTGACAGTTCCAGTTTGATAGTAAAAAGTGTTCAGTCCATTTTGGTTTTATCTCATGGTAGACTGTATTAATCTTTCATTAGTGTTAACTTACGTGCTTGTAGGTATAAATTGCTGTTGTTCGATATTGACGGATAAGCAATGCTTGCCAAGGTTAGTCAGTGGATGACCATCAATTTCATGTCGAGACTCCTGCATACATTGTAAAGCATGTTAAGGCGTTGGTCGCAGCTGACATATGTATTTAATTGACAATCGTTGCGGTAGTCCGAAGCCATACAATCTCAAACCAGTCTTGCCAAAGGTTTTTTTTTTTTTTTCTTGAAACCCAGTCACTGCGTTGAACAGATCTAGGCAGTCGCTCTATGTACAATACTAATACTCAGCTGCATCCATTCAGACTAGAAGCTGACTCTACACAAAAAGGCTAGGCAGGTTGGTATTGTGTTAACTTCATATTCTTCATTTCAGACATTGCCGTCCACTGCTGAACGTGAACCTCCCCCAAAGAGCGTCAACCATCCCAGGCTTGTGTAGTCCGCATCCATCCGCTGCCAGCCACCTTCTTTAAATCATCCGTCCATCGTGCCGCAGGGCGTCCTATACTAGGGTTGCCCATACGCGGTCTCCACTGTAACACATGTCTGTTCCATCGACCGTCTGTCCGTCTACAGACATGGCCGGCCCACTTCCACTTCAGCATGCTGTTTCTACGCGCAATGTTGGTGACTTTAGTTCTCTGGAGAATGACTTCGTTGCGATTTCTATTCACCAGAGAAACCCCGAGCATTGCTTGCTCCATTGCACGCAGCGCAACCTTGAATTTGTGATCCAGGCCTATGGTGAGTGTCCACGTTTCGGCTCCGTAAGTTATTACAGGTAGAATTATTTTACTTAATTTAATTATTATTACAGAAGACTTGCAACTCACCCTATCACAACTAAAATATGAAGTAGATATTTTGATTCTCACAGAATGTTGATTAAACTCTAAAAAAAAATATACCACAATTAGTGAATTACACATCTTTCCAAACAAAACACCAAATTAACCAAAGTGACGGGGTAGTAGTATACATCACAAATAAATTCTCAGTAAAATTTAAAGAACTAAACCTTGTAAATGCCACCGGTCTCGAGTTAAATATATCAAATTACACTATACTGGGCATCTACCGTTCCCCATCATTTCTACATGCAGGTAACTTCATTACATCCCTTAACAATCATCTGGATAATATTACTCCTAGTAAAAATGTTCTAATCTTAGGGGACATTAATATCGACTTAATTATTTCCCCTTCTGAAACAAATAATGAAAGAAACAATAGACTAACCTACTTGAATATGCTATCAACGCATGGACTTTTACCATCTCATAACCTACCCACGAGGGGGGATGGATGCCTAGATCACGTCTTCCTGAGTGTAGATAAACAGAAAAATATAGCTTTTACAGCGGTTTTAAATACAACCGTTACAGACCACTGCATGATTCTGTTATCACTCGAGAATAAATATTGCTATAACGTACCTAAAAAGCACAAAACAATAGTCAACTACAAAAATGCTCATAATAGTCTAAAAAATATTGATACCTCTTTCTTCAAGATCTTCAAAGACCCTGATACTTACGCTTTTGCGCTTATAGAACTGGTCAAGACAGCTTTACTCTCGAACTCTAAAAATGTTTATATCACGAATAGTAAAAGAATAATAAAACCCTGGATAACAACAGGTGCCTTACGGTGTATTAGAATAAGAAACTCAATCTTCCTTAGACTCAAATCAAACCCACTTAATCAAATTCTAGTGATTACATATAGGCGATATCGGACTTTCTGTGGGAACCTTATAAAAAAACTAAAAAATAAATATAACAAAGAGAAAATCAAAGAATCTACTAAAAACCCTCGGGCATTGTGGTCAACCATTAATGACATCACGAATTATAAGCCACCCAGGAGCTCAAATAGCGACCTACTTAAGATAAAATCATGTCCTCAAGAGTCGGTCAACTATGTTAATAATTATTTTATTAACATTGGACAAGCTCTAGCTCAGAGTATCATAAATAGTTACGTACCCCTTGCACCTTGTAACACAGACCGCCCTAATCTGTCCTCATTTGTTCTCCTAGACACCTCTCAGGAGGAAGTTGAAAATATATTGATGTCCCTAGATTCTGGGAGTGCTCCAGGATGGGATGGTATTCCTACTTTTTTACTAAAACAGGCCAAGGAGATTCTAGTCCCACTGATCTGTGACCTGGCTAACCTATGCTTTAACACAGGTATCTTCCCCTACCTTCTAAAGCGCTCCGTTGTTACCCCTGTGTATAAGAGTGGAGATAAAGACGACGTTAGCAACTATCGGCCAATTTCTGTGTTGACCTCCATTTCTAAAATCATTGAGAAGCTCTTGAACTCTAGAATAGTTAACTACCTGGCTAAGTATAACATCTTATCCTCCTCTCAATATGGTTTTAGAAGGGGAATGTCGGCCCAGGATGCTACGGAGAAACTTGCTACTGTGATAACCAAGGAAGTAGATAAGGGGAACAAATGCCTAGTGGCCTTTCTTGACCTCAAAAAGGCCTTTGATACCGTCTCTATCTCTAAACTTATACACAGGCTGGAGCACTTAGGATTTCGTGGTTCTGCACTCTCTCTTCTCAGCAGTTACCTTCAGAACAGAAAACAGGGGGTAAAAATTGAAAATCATGTTAGTGAGGAGGAGAAAGTGACGTACGGCGTCCCGCAGGGCAGTGTCCTCGGCCCGACGCTCTTTTTGATTTATATTAATGAACTCTGCAACCTTATTATCAACGGTGCGAGGATACTGTCCTACGCGGATGACACCGCTATTATCTTCTCTGACAAGACCTGGGACAAAGTTAGGCTGGAGGCGGAGAGGGGACTGGCTAGAGTTAGTGTTTGGTTAAGAGAGAGTCTACTTACGCTAAATACCCAAAAAACCAACTACGTCTGCTTCACTAAATACGCAAACTCTCAGCCTGCGCCTGACTTTAGCATTAGAATACATTCTTGTCGTACCCAAACCCAATCTACGTGTAGTTGCCCTGTTATTGAGAAGGTAAATTTCGTCAAGTACCTAGGTATTGTGGTGGATCAAAGGTTAAGCTGGTACCCACACCTCGAACTAACTATAGGGAGGGTAAGAAAACTCATATGGGTTTTCAAATCTTTGAGACACCTTATGAATACAGAACTACAGAATAAAATTTATATCGCACTGGCCCAATCTGTAATCATATACTGTATCTCGGTATGGGGTGGAGCAGCTAAGTCGTATTTTATAGATCTAGAGAGGGCACAGCGATCCTTGATTAAGGTCATGTATTGTAAGCCCTACAGGTTCCCCACTGAGTCTCTATACGCAAGCGCTAAGCTACTCTCCGTTAGAAAACTATATATACTACACATGGTACTAAGATATCACAAAATTCTGCCCTTTAGCCATGCCAAACTTAAAAAAAGACGGTGTGATATAGTAGCCCCTACATACCCAGCACGTTCAATTTTTGCTAGTCGTCAAAGTGTAACTCAAGCCCCACGCGATTATAATAAAGTAAATCGCATACTTAACATTTACCCTATGCAGCTGTTTGAGTGTAAGAAGACGTTGACGGAATGGCTCTTCACACTTAATTATGATGCCGTGGAGGACATTTTGGCTACGATGGGTTGAACGACATGTATACACACATACACACACAAACATATACATACATACATTCACACACACACACACACTCTCCAACACACCCCCATTCATACACACACACAAACACTAGCACACTTCCACACTCATTCACTCATACACAAGCCCACTACAAACACACCTACTCATACACACAAAATATACATTCACACACTGCCATAAACATGATTTTAATTTTTCCTTTCTTTTTATTAGTTTTTATATAAAAAAAAAATGTGTAACGTATACCTAATTAGCACAACGTAACAATTGTTAATTAATAGAGGAAGAGCGAGGTTTATCCCATCACAAGTATCTTCGGATTACTTTCTGGGAGGCCCCGGCAACTAAATTGTAAAGATTTAAGAAAATAAACACATTTTTTTTTTTTTTTTTTTTTAGAATGGTTATTGACCCTGGTATTAAGGGATTGTGGGATCGACGATTCTAAGATATGTGTACTCAAAATAACTTATGTAGGTATTATTAACAGGTCTAATTAAAATATTCTACTATTCCATTTGTATCGTCAACAAAGTGAAATACTTTAGTATCACTCACATCACCATTGGGACCACAATATTGTTGTGTCACTATGATGTCACCAAAGTTGGGGGCCGAGTCACCCGCGTCCGTAGGAGAATACCCTTCAGCGAATCCCTACACGTGGTCCCCGGGTGGTGCTAAACAGGTGACACTAACCGCCTCCGTGGACTAGTGGTTAAACCACCTGATTCAGACCCAGAGGTCCCGGGTCCGATTCCCAGCGGGGGCAAATTTTTTGCTCGGTTTGGTTGGTGGTAGGACTTGTTCTAAGTCCGCCTGGCAAGCTACCACCATCATGTCTAAGTCTGTCGCCATAACAACAATGTTAACAGCATTGTTGTGTTCCGGCAGTTAGAGGGATGATAGCCAGTTCCTCTGTGTAAGAGGATTCCGGGTGAAACTCGCTTCCATCTTCGGCCTAATCATCACTTTCCATCAGGTGAGATTTGGGCCAAGAGTTTCCCCGTTTTGCATAAAGAAAAAAAAAAGCCATTTTAGAATCATGATTTTGTGAGTCATCCCTGTTTTCATAGGAAACGTAGGTATACTTCAGACTTTTTTTTTTTTTACTCTTGGCAGGCTTACGTTTGACCGCTATCTCACCTGATGTTAAGCGATGATGCGGTCTAAGGTGAAGCACGCTTACCTAAAGTAACCTATTCACTCTTGACTTATAGACTCCCAGGTTGTAGCTATCAGGATACACAGACTCCGGCAGGGAGTTCCACTCCTTAGCTTACTTTCAAAACTACCTAATGACAATCTTCTATATCTAGGTTGCTAGTCCTAAAAACAATCCTATCCTGTTAATTCTTATTTCCTTCACAACATAATTAATAATTCAGCACACACAACAGTAAACGGAGCAACACTTTCAACAACTTCGAGCCGAGATTAATACGAATATGACCTATTAAGTCCTGAAACTACGTGTGAAGAATCTCGTACGTGACCGGGAATTAGAGAGGGAAAAAAGATCATGCTATCTCGTTCCTCAAGAAGTACTTAAACAGCTTAATAAGTTTCGGATGTTTGTTAGATTGCAACGCAAAATGAATTGGGAAACAGTCTTGGGTTTTGGGTGTTGTTCGAGTTGTTTATTCTGGAGGCGTGTAGATAAAGTTTGCTTTCTTTGTTGTTAAATGTGTACGGATTGAGTGATTATAATTTAGATATACAGTGTGAAAATAAAATAAAATGAAACATAATTATTCAAGAGTAAGCTTAGTAAATACTACATTTAGTCTTTTGCAACAGAAGAAGCTGTTTTTACTGCAATTCCCGAACCTTATTCAACAAGAGAAGTCAATAAATGCTCAAGTAGATGTTAAAATAATTTTAAAATAAAGTGTTACTAAGCCAAATACACGCCATTATAATAATGAACACACATGTTCTAGTGATGTGAAAAAGAACGCGAAGTGACATTGACATATGATGGCACAACCCCAGTAAAATAAATCATCGTTCGAAGCCCATTTGTTAAATAACATAATTTATCTATGGCTACATTGGAAGAGTATGGTATGTTTGTGGAAAATTATCATTGAATAATATTGTCGGATTTGGTGGCACATATTATTTGTGTAAAATATAGTTTCCGCGTTGACTTGGAAATAAAAGCAAAAAATATAACGTTTCCACACCATGTTTTTCAAGCAAGTATCAAAATGTTAATTATTAATCAACTACATTATAATGTTATCGTAGCTTTAAAATTATTTATTGTAGATACTACAGGAACAGAGACAGCACTGTCAATGGCTTGTGTCGTCACTGACAAGACCCGCCATATTGTATTGAAGTCATCCAGTACGAACGCCATTTTGTGTGACAAGGATAGAAGTATATTTTCAAAAGCGTATTACTTCTCTGGTTTTCTACCAATTTAATTATGTTTTCTCCAAAGGTACTGTTTTAATCCTAATATACAGGTTTATTTGTAAAACACCGACAACCTCTCAGGACTATGTAACTAACATCATAATCAACAACTTTTGTTCTATGACTTTTAAGAATTCATCATATTTAAGTTCATCAGGTTTTCATACAAAAACAAAAATATTATAATTGAACACTCTAAATGAAAAAAAAGCTCTTTCTTTTCCTTTTACTACGCATTCGTCTTCGTAACATTTTTAGAGCGTTCAATTTAAATATTTTAATTTTTGTATGAAAACCTGATGACCTAATATTTTGATGAATTTTTGAAAGTCATAGAACAAAAGTTGTTGATTATGATGTTGTAACATAGTCCTGAGAAGAGGTTGTCGGTGTTTTACTAACAACCCTGTATATAGTTCTTCAGTTACGGAGTGACTGACAGACAACGCATAGCAGAAACTACTGGTCGTAGAAACCTAAAATTTGGTATGAAGCTTCCCTATACTTCGTAAGGGGATTTCTCGAAATTCCTACAGGAACGAAAAAAAAACGAGATATGCGCGTACGGAGTCGCGGGCAAAAGCTAGTAAAATATATAAAATATGTAATAATTTATGTATTTTTTTTTTAATGCAAAACGGGGAAACTCTTGGCCCAAATCTCACCTGATGGAAAGTGATGATTAGGCCGAAGATGGAAGCGAGTTTCACCCGGAATCCTCTTACACAGAGGAACTGGCTATCATACGTCTACATGCCGGAACACAACAATGCTGTTAACATTGTTGTTATGGCGACAGACTTAGACATGATGGTGGTAGCTTGCCAGGCGGACTTAGAACAGGTCCTACCACCAACCAATCATGTATATTTTCATAGAAATTCAAAAGTCATTTATACAAGGCTGAGAGCCAGCACTTTTTGAACGTCATGTTCTACAAAAGACAGTCCGCCAAAACGCCCGCCCGTCACCACTTCCTAGTGTTTTTGCTGTGGAGAAGAAGTGGCCAACAAACTCCCCAGCAACACATCTTTCTGTTACGTTTTAGGAACTAGAATTTATACAATGAGTAGAATGCAAAGTAATTAATACATGACATAAAACAAAACAAAATGACAGTTAGCATACTATGATACTATAAAACAAATTACACACTCAAGCAAGTGTCATAGCAGTCAAATACTCTGTTAATTGACTATTGACAACTTGCTAATTACAATTACGTAATAATTACTCGACAGTCTTTTGTTTTACTTCCAAAATTATCCCGAACAAAAATACTTTTCACCAAATCCACACCTCGTAAAAAGTTGAGTACGGTTAGCAGAAAAGTATTTAAATGAGAGAAGCTAATTATGCCTTAAGTTTAAGCGAGTTTGCCTGAGTTTTAAATATTGGTAGGCCTTTATCATGTTAATTAGGAGGTAGGTATATGGATCTCAGTTTTGGGACTAAATTGCGCCTAATGAGTTTCTATTTGTCTATATATGAAGATTTTCGTTTGGAATAAATTTCAAATTAAAATACTTTTTTTAGGATGGGAAATCATCAAACTCCTTCCGCTCTGGGCAGAGAAGAATGGAGTGTCAGACTTACTGACTGGAACCAATCCGTGTTTCTCCTAATCCCCTTTGCATTCCAGGGCGGGCGGTGACTCTTTCGAACCAATTCCGCAAACCTGGCAGAAATTAAAAGACTATGTGCTCTTTGGGGTTTTGTAGATCTATACTTCTATACTAATATTATAAAGAGGTAACATTTGTTTGTAAGTTTGTATGTAAGGGATAATCTCAGGAACTACTGGTCCGATTTGAAAATTCTTTCAGTATTAGATAACCCATGTATTGAGGAAGGATATATGCTACATATCATCACGCTAAGACTAAAAGGAGCCGAGCATTAATGGAAAATGTGACGCAGACGAAGTTGCGTGGGTCAGCTAGTATTATACAGGGAAATTGAAAAAATACCCGAAACCTCTTAGGCAGTGAAAGTACACATGATTATAAGCAACTTTTGTTTTGGTAAAACTCCGAAATCTCGAAAAAAATATCAGCTGTTTCATACATTTTCATTGGCTAAATACCTACTGCATTTTGTATGAAACAGCTGATATTTTTTTCGAGATTTCGGAGTTTTACCAAAACAAAAGTTGCTTATAATCATGTGTACTTTCACTGCCTAAGAGGTTTCGGGTATTTTTTCAATTTCCCTGTATAAAATTATTTCAGATCGTTCAAAAATTTATTGTTATGATAGGAGGCTCTTTGTCTTACTGCTTATGAATGACAGAATTAATTAGACACCCCTTTGAAGACTATGTATAATGCAAGTTCTTCTAACGCAACAGATAGATGTGTTGTTGGGGATTTTGTTGGCCACTTTTTCTTCCCAGCTAAAACACTAGGAAGCGGTGACGGGCGGGCGTTTTTGGGGACTATCCACTTGTAAACGTTGATCTTCAAATAGTGCTGGCACTCAGCCTAATTTGAATAAAATGTCCTTTGACATTTCGACTTTTTTTTAAGTGACCCTTTTTTGTAAGTGTTAAAAATATGGCTTTTCCCATAGCTCGGACTAGTAGTCTAACTAACACGTTAATTCAAAGGTTTGTGCACGGTTGTATATTCCAAGATAAAAGACGATTAAAATCAGATATTATAATCAGTGAACGAATATTTGCAATTGGACCACCCATTTTCGGAGATAGATTAGAGTACATCTTACAAACAAGTAATATTGCCACTAATCGATAAGATTTATGTTCGTTTGGATTATCTCAACACAGCCTACGTAATAGGGAATATGCATGCGAATTTTTAGTTTACAAAATTAAATAATTATTAGCTCTAGTGAACAATCATGAAATTATTTTTTAAATACCTTCAACAGCGATGAAGTTATAAAGCTTCAAAGATTATGATTAGAAAGAGAAGTCCGATGTGAACTATGACGTCAAATCACATGACGTCTATTAGAGCTGCCATATAAAACGGCGTTTTCGCGAGAGGGACAGATACATTTGTTAAAAATTGTTATATCTCGTTTGTTTATCGAGCAATTTTGATTCTATTTTCACTGTTACTATCATATTTTTGTATATTTTTATACAAACTGTTGACACTTAATAGTAGACATTAAATTTTTTTTTTTATGCATATTCCCTATTGCTGTACTATTTTATTCCTCAACTAGCTTTCGCTCGCGACTTCGTACGCGCATAATAATATACTGTTTTCCCGTTCCTGTATCTTCTTCTTGGTGCAACCCTACAGAGTATAAGGAAGCTATATGCCAAATTTTAGCTTTCTACGACCATTAGTTCCGGCTTTGCCTGATGAGTCAGTCAGTTAGTTTCTGCTTTTATATTTATGTCACCGGAAAGTGGCAGACTCCGTAAGATTGTAATAAATCTTGATTATATTATAGTTTCTCGATATATTATGAAAAAATCGTTTTGTATATAATAAATACCATCCAAATTCAATAGTTTCCAATATATCCTTGTCTTATTTAGAAAAATAAAACCGGTCAAGTGCGTGTCGGCCTCGCGGACCGAGGGTTCTGTACAAACCTGTAGGTATATTATTGTCAGTAAGCAAAAGCAAAAGTTGCGGTTTAAGATTTATGACGTTTTAAAAAAAAAACTACTTACTAGATCTCGTTCAATGCAATTTTCGGTGGAAGTTTACATGGTAATGTACATCATTTTTTTTTTTTAATTTTATCATCCTCTTATTTTAGAAGTTAAGGGACACATTTTACCATTTTGGAAGTGTCCCTCGCGCAAAATATACAGTTTAGAAAAAAAATGATATCAGAAACCTCAATATCATTTTTGAAGACCTATCCATACATACCCAGCACGTATTGGCTCGATGAAAAAAACATTTTTGAGTTTCAGTTCTAAGTATGGGGTCCCAATTTTTTTTTTCTGTTTTTGTGTGAAAATCTTAATGCGTTTCACAGAATACATCTACTTACCAAGTCTCAACAGCATAGTTCTTATAGTTTCGGAAAAAAGTGGCTGTGACATACGGACGGACAGACAGACAGACAAACATGACGAATCTATAAGGGTTCGTTTTTTCCATTTGGCAACGGAACCTTAAAAAGTAAACAATTTCACACGATATTTTACAATCTTACGGAGTTTGATATTTTCCGGTGACATTTACATAGATAACTAAGTAATGTCAGCTAACAAATGAGCAGCTCGTGGCTAAATAATCACAGCCGCACAGGTCGATCTTCAAGGTTAAGCAACGCTTGCCGAAGTTGGTCTGTGGATGGGTGACCATCTTAACATACCGAGTTTTCTCCGTGCCTCGGAAAGCACGTTAAGCTGTTGGTCCCGGCTGTCATTTGGAGATCTTTGGCAGTCGTTACGGATAGTCAGACGCCAGAAAATCTGACACTAGTCTTGCCAAGGAGTACCTGTTACCCAGTTAATGGGTTGTGGAGGTCTGGTAGGCAGGCGCTCCACGTAAATACTGGTATTCAGCTGAATCCGGTTTGACTGGAAGCCGACCCCAATATAGTTGGGAAAAAGGCTAGGCAGATGATGTCAGCTAACAAATGTTTACAACATTCGAAAATTGTTTCCTAAATCCTCAGTCTCCCTCAGCTTCACCCCAGAGGCGAAATAGAGCATAAAGATAATAAAGAAGTCATAATTTTATCACAGCTGAAAACTTTGAACTTCCAAACTACGCTTATAGCCGACAAATTGTCGCAAACTTGAAAATTATGGATCATCACAATGAATAATTTAATTAATGTCTTAAAATTAAGCTAAGTTACTGCTACAGCCAGTCACGCAAAAGATTTAAATCCCTAACAAGTGTTGGTTCTTAAAATTTTAAGTAATTAACTTTTTCTTCAGCTAATAATTAAGTAAAACGAAAAAAAAAAAGAGATAGAGATATCTCCTTTCCTCGTCACGCTAGTTATTTTAACGCGACTGAAAAAACCTACCCAAAGTAATATAATATCATGTCTTATTATGAAACTTAGTTGCTTCGTGGAATATGAAGTAATCTTAATAAAATGTACGGTGCTAGTTTTTTTTTTTTTTGAGAATCGGAAATCATCAAATGACTTCTCCCGCTCTGGGCGGAGCGGAAGGGAGTGTCAGACTCTTAGTGACTAAAACCCATCCATGTTTCTTATAGCGCCTTTTGGGTTCCAGGTCGTGGTGACTCTTTCAAACAAATTCCGCAACCCCGGCAGGCACTGACCCTAGCGGGCCCCGTCTACTATGCTGACATCTCTTTGAGGCGCACGTGGAACACAAAGCACCGTCGACCCGCGGTACGGTGTTACTTGGATCTTAAATTGACCATTTACTCGTCGCATCAATGTGTGACGTCAAACACGAAATATTACTTTGAGTCATAACTACAACATGCAACAGCAGTATAGTAACAGTAACGATCGATCAGAGTTTTGCAGAACAGGAGGATGTGGGGCTGCGGAATTTGTTCGAAATAGTCACCGCGGCCCTGGAATGCAAAGGGCACTAGGGGGAACACGGATGGGTTTTAGTCAGTAAGATTTTGACACTCCCTTCCGCATCTCCTAAAGTGGAGGAGGAGTCATTTGATGATTTCACAACCATAAAAAAGCAGGGTGTTTATAGTAGGCAAGGTGCATGATGATGTGAAACGGTGTCATGAATCAATTTCCATTTCTACTAACTCACTATTAGTCATGAGCACAGTAAAGGGTCCCGGATTTTGTATTTGTTATTTAACATCATTTACAACCCTAAAACGCCTGCAAGAACGCTTCTGCTATTCCCGTCCTTCGAATGCGCCTTGTGGGTCGCATTTTAGAAATCTCCCTAAAACCGCTCCCCACTCTACCGATTTTTACTCGTACTCCTTCACTGTGAATGACACCGCCTGACATTAGGGATTGCCAAGCTCTTGCAGGTTTTAAAAGAAGAGTGAAAGAACACCATCTTTCCTTCTGGTCTTTGTTGCATAAAAGTAAAGAATATTATTTATATTTTAATATTATTTAGTATGTTATTTATTATTGTAAGTTCAAATTTTACTGTTTTAATTTTAGCTATTAACTTTTCTTTTTTGCTTTTTCTTTTCTCCTGTGTTCTATTTTTACTCTACTCTCTTTTTGCAGGTATGCTGGAAGATCCCCGATCACTTTTGTACCTACCTATTTTTATGTTTCTTTCTTCTTATTAAATATGCCTTTCTTGCGAAGGTGGCTGTAACTTCATGCCAGCGCATGCACTTATTATATACTTTATAAAGTGCACATACGAAAATGAGGGAAAATATACCTAATTTTAGTGACGGAAAACGTATTAAAAAAAATCTAATTCTTTTAAATATTTTATCGGTGTTTTAAAAAGTTTGTTCACTGCTGTGACCCCAGTACATACAAAACTGTGCAACTTTTCAACTTAATGATCTATTGCAATGAAAACAACTCCATAATGATTGGAAGTAATTGGCCATCCTTATAAAATAAAAACAGTGTTAATAAACTACCCAAAACTGAAAATAATCATGGTTTTTTTAGCTAGAATCTGTTTTATGTTCATCAATTTTTACAGTAATCGTAAAACTTCTGGGAAACGAATGTGTGCATGTCTTTTGAACGCACATTTGCTCAACTTAAACTTCTCCTACATAGTTCCGTTTTCAACCATACTAAGTGGGCAACTCTACATCTAATCTTCGCTTCAACTCCGCTACTGTGTCATCATAAATACACCTTAAAGAAGGGATAGAGCTATTTGTCTTTTATAGCTTCGTCTCTCTCTCACACAGCGGAACTATGACAGCTAGTACTAGCTGACCCGTGCAACGTCGTCTGCGTAACATTTTTCATTACTGCTCCGCTCCTATTGGTCGTAGCGTGATGATATATAGCCTATAGCCTTCCTCGATAAATGGGCTATCTAACACTGTAAGAATTTTTCAAATCGGACCAGCAGTTCCTGAGATTACCGCGTTCAACCAAACAAACAAACAAACTCTTCTGCTTTATAATATTAGTATAGATATTATGATTGGCACGTCATCTATAATCTCCAGTTCACTCCCATGCTCTTTGCGTCAACAATAACACCAAACTTGCTATTTTTAACAACAATCACAACCCTAGTTTAGACCAGGAGAATTCAAAGCTCGAAAGAGTCTTTCTAACAAGGCGAGCTTGCAGTGAGACTTTTCAATTGGTCCCAAAGAACTGTACCGCGAGAAAACTTTCCCGTAATCTTGTTCACTTTTGTCATCAAATGTCGGAACTTTCGCTTTGGGAGGAACTTTGTGTAGTATCGACATGACACGGGATAATGAGACCAGAGGTTCTTTATTTAATTCTTGTTTCGAAAATCTCTTCGTTGTCGTCGGAGTTTTTTCCGTGTCTTTTTGGTTGGTTTTTGAGTGGTTGATGCTAGTTTGGGCAAGTAATCGACTCACAAAGGAGACGAAATATATCTTGTATTGAATGAACAGGTGATACAGCCGTCATATCAAGACTTCATCAAATGAAAGATCTCTGAGTAGAAGAAGCCGTCTTCACGAGTTGAATTAATCACGGTGATATTATCGTCGTGCCACCTATTTCTATAACAACTCTATGAACGTGTCTCCACTCTCCAGCGATATTATCGCGACGATTCATCATCTGCCTATCCTTTCCCAACAATATTGGGGTCGGCTTCCAGTCAAACCGGATTCAGCTGAATAATAATATCCTTGGACATTTCACACAACGCCATATAGTCCCAAGCTAAGCAACTTAATGCTTGTGTTATGGTAACGAGAAGCAAGCAAAGCAAGACTGGTGTCAGATTTTCTAGCTTCTGACTATCCGTAACGACTGCCAAAGATCTCCAAATGACAGCCGGGACCAACAGCTTCACGTGCTTTCCGAGGCACGGAGGAAACTCGATATGTTAAGATAAATGTCACCCATCCACAGACCAACCTCTGCAAGCGTTGCTTAACCTTGAATATCGACCTGTGCTGTTATTATTTAGCCACGAGCTCCTCAATTATTGCGGCGATTCGATGAGTGAAAAAACGTCAACTTGCCGCGATTCTCTCGCTCGTGAAATACCCAATTCTGGCTTTGCAATTTAAGCTAAGCTTCTTAAAAATTGTGACTGCACCTTTGGCTACAACTAAACATCCCCTAAGTAAGTTCTGGGTTCCATTATATCCGGTTAGGACAAAGCGTTAACAGGTTGATTTCCTCATTAGCAGTTTCAAACCTAGATGATTTGTTTCTGGTTGAAATAATATTTAAACCAAATTCTGCCAAATTCGTCTGGCAATGTATGTCATGTTAAATCACCCTACTAATATTATAAATGTGAAAGTAACTCTGTCTGTCTCTTCTTCATGCCTAAACCACTGAACCGATTTGAATGAAATTTTTTACAAAGATAGTTTGAGACCCGAAAAAGGACATAGAATAGTTTTTATCCCGGAAATACTACGGGAACGGGGACTGTGAGGGTACATAGGTTTAATATATTCTGAGAGTATGTTTCCTAGGGAACTCGCGGGCAAATAATAAATCATATTTTACTGATAGATTCTGTTTATAGCCCGTAACAAATTATAAAGGACCATAATTTTGTACCACTAAATTATCCATCCGCCACGTCAGTCAATGACGGTGAATGTCAAAGGGCTGTTTCGTAGTTAACTTGTAGTTCAGAACTAACTTGTGATGGAGTTGTTATCAACATTAAACGCACCTGGCTTGGAAACGCTTGGAAATTAGGAAATAGTGAAGTCTGTTGTGTATTATTCGAAATTGAGTTCTGTTGGGAAGTAACTATGTGGCGGCAAAAAAGACGATTTTTAAAACAAACTTCAATCTCATATTGATTTTTAAGGGATTTATGTAGGTAAACTTCCTAACCTACGGTGCTCAGAACTAGTCGCTCAACGAAACGCGATTTTTTATGGAGGGTAAATCATCAAATGACTTCTTCCGCTTTGGGCAAAGCAGAGTGTCAGACTCTTACTGACTAAAACCCATCCGTGTTCCTTCTAGTACCCTATGCGTTCCAGGGTCGCGGTGACTCTTTCGAACAAATTCCGCAACAAATTCTGCAAAAGTTCTGCCTTGCAGTTTCGAAAGAGTAACAAAAGCGCAGAATTTTGGGATAAGAATTTTGGGCGGACAGATCAAGAAACGCATGCAGCACTTTAAAAAGAAAACCACAGACGTGGGAAAAAGACTGCCAGACTAAAATATAACTGAGTTGGTCACGTCAGCCATAATTTTGCTCAGTGACCACTGGGCAATAGCCTCTACAGAGTGGGGGCTTAAAGATGGTTGGCATCACCACGGTCTGCCTGAAAAGGAGGCCAGACGACCTATAGCAGGGATGGTGAACATATATGACACGCGTGCTATTGGTGGTACGTATCGAAATAATGGGCACGCCATTGAACGATATTAAGTAGACAATTTACATCCCATTCATTTATCATTGAATTTGTAAAAGCATGCAAGCAAAGCTGGAAAAATTACGATTCATTTTCGAATCTAATCACCAAGTCAAGATTTTTGATGTTCCTTTATGGCAGATTGTCAGAAATCATATTTTTTTAATAAAAAATGGCACGATCACCACAAAAGTTTCACCACCCCTGACCTAGAGGCTTAGGTACTACTAAGGCTGTTTTGAGATGCCACGGAAAAATAAAAACCATAAAGGATTTAGGATAGGTTTTTGCTCAAGCGTGGGGCAGTACAGGCACAGTAAAATGATTGGTGACCCAATTTTATACAATCTATCTAGTTGGGTAATGCTTTTAAACTCATTTTCTTGATAAACTTTTCTTCATTACTTACAAAATTCTTCGAAAGGACGACTTGAAGCCGTAGGCAGTATCTTGTAATCGACTTTGATAACATAAGACTAACTAAACAATTCTTAGAAATTCATCCTTCAATCTTCAATCAACCTTAATTAGTTTACAACTAAATGAGCTGCATGTCAAAAACGATCAAGAAATTACACAAATTATAAAGTGCCCAAAGTCTTCGGAAAGCCAGCCACAATATAGAGAAAAACAGAAGATTAGCTTCATATATAAATAACAATGTAGAAAGGAATGGGTTATATCCTACAGGTGGTACAAAGATAGCAGAAAAACTCCAGTAACAATAAATAGTGAAATGTATTAAAAATAAAAGGAAGTTGACAAGCGATAGAAACAATATCGGAATTTAAATTTAAGAAGAAATGAGTGTGCGTTCAGTAAGGCGGACGATGTCGCAGTGTCATGGGTCGCTGGCCAATGCTTGCTCGCAGTTTAAGGTATACCGAGCGAAGTAGGTGCACAGTTCACTGCGCGTAAAGTATTGAAACGTGTTTAACGTTTCCATACTTTACGCGCAACGCATAGGGATTAATTTCCCACCGAGAAACAAGACTTTTATTCCGCACAAACTTTGATCGCACTTTGCCTTCCCCTGAAATCGCACAGACATGCAACGTTATCAACTTAGTCGTGGGTTGTAGTCTCTCGATTGATAAATAAAATAACATATCATTCATTCGTGATACTAGAGTAATTAAAATCGAGGCAACTATACCTCTGGGGCAACTATCCTGGCTTTACCATACATGTCCCTGGAATCATAAAACGCAATAGATAACCTTCTGTTTATTTTCTATTCTGTGCCTCAGCCCTTCAGGGCTCCGTGTCAAATACACTTTAGGAAACTTTCCAAACATTTCAATAGTACAACTTTGATTAACCAGATTCATGAATACTTGCTCCTAAGTGACCGCTTGGGATTTTGCAATTTAATTTACGGATCGTACTGGATTTAATCGACTGTTTAATCTTTCTGATGTGTGACGATTGGTTAAGTTTCATAGATGTTAGAGGTATGTGAACTTGTATGAAAGTGGCAAGTCTTATTAAATTGCATTGGGATAATTTTATCTAGTACTTATCAAGTGATCCGTTCGTTTCGCAAAGGTGAAAACCTTTCTGATAGATTTAGTTGGTGATAGTTTCTGTTATAAATGTTCATTTGCACATATTGTAGCCAAAGGAATGAGAAAGTTAATTGATACCTACTCTGAAATTTTAAATAAAGAAGGCGGCTGGCAGCGAATGGATGCGGACCGGAATAGTTGGCACTCTTTGGGGGTGGCTTTCGCTCAGCAGTGGACGGCAATTGGCTGAAATTATTAACAAAAATGGTCAAAAACATAGCTATAACTTACCCATAAATAAAATAAATGACCATTCATAAAACAGCTGTAATAATAACATTTAACTACTCTCATTAAAAATAGTAGTCAATAAAATAATCCATAGCATCCTGTCATTTGTTTTAATCACTCGAATGAATGCCACAAGTTATCCAGAGCATTTAAATGCAATCGGTTGAAATCGACGCGAAATATTAATTAATTTGTTTGATTGGAACCAACCGAGCGAAATATAACGTTGAATGATAAACCTATTTAGTCAGTGGTCAGTGTGGTAGGTAGCTGATCTTTGTTTTCGGATTAGGAGGGAATGGAATGGGTAGGGCATGGAGGTGGAAAGATCAAAAGACGTAAGGGTCTTGTACGTCATGTTGTAAAATGTTTTCTTTAACATTTGGTTAAAAGCTCGCATTTTACTTATTATCAATACTTGCCAGTTAAACTGTTTGTGATAATTTGAGTACGTTACATTATCTGGGATAATAAATACTCTCAGTAAGTCCTTTTTGGCGCCAAAACAAGCAAACAGATAGATTGTTTTTTTTTTTTTATTTATGTTATATACTTTATTGTACACCAAATGAAAAATACATAAAAGAAACCTTAAACTAACAAAAAATACAATTGGCGGCCTTATCGCATTTCGCGATCTCTTCCAGGCAACCTGGATTGTTAAGTTTTAGAAAATGTTTTTTTTCTTGTATAGGTGCTGTGTACACATTCAAATGCATTTAGCTAAAAACTGTTACTTCGACGTAACAGGCACTTTTAATTTATGTGTATGCAGTATAATAAAATATATTTTCTCAAACATGCTTGGAAATTTGAGCATTATTTTGACAACCTTCTTCGGGATAAAATTGAAATTGCTGTAGTGGCCGAGCAGCGGCTGGCAAAAGTTGTATGAAAATTCAAATCTATCGTGTTTTGCAGCCAAATAAATAACATAGTAACCTCATATCTGTCGTGTAATTTAAAAATGGAACAATGTTTTATTTTTTTTCGAAATATGGCAGCCAAGGAGGTAACTTATCAGAGGTTTTATTTAAATTTCGAACTGACTTGCAAATAGAAAGCTGTTTATTGAAACAAAAAATTAACACTTTAACGCGGGAAAAAATATTGTGAAAAGTACTATACAAGCCTTGGCCACAACAAGGTCATACGTATTTGTGTCTCGGCTACGCCTCTGCCCACATTTACACGTTCGACCATCAATGCCTCTTTTGCTAGCCACTGCAGTAATGTACTGTTGTGTGTACAAATTAATTTTCATTTAATTCCAATACACTTCATTAAATAAATATATTAAAGGAACAAAGACAACAACTGTTCAAAACTGTTTATCACTGAAGTAGATATTGTGCCTTATTTTTGTGACATTTGGTACTTTCTACGAGTATCGAGTACATATTATAGGAATAGGTTCTTCAAGTTTTCCTGACGACAGTTTAGTTTTTAAAGCAAGGAGTTTTCAATATGAGGGTGAGCATGAGCTAGTATCTAGACTTTTTCATTCATTCATTTCTTATTAACTCTTACGTTTATTAACAGATTTGCACCATTTCTTTCTTAAGAACACAATAAGCTCAAGGAGCTCGTGGCTAAATTATAAACGGCCCAAGGTTCAAACTTCCAGGATATGCAACACTTGTCGAGGGTGGTCTTTGCATAGGTGACCATCTAAACGTACCAATACTCCTCCGTACCTCGGAAAGGACAAAAAGTCAAAAGTAATTTATTCAAATTAGGCTGAGTGCCAGCACTTTTGGAACGTCAACGTTTACAAGTAGACAGTCTCCCGAAAACGCCCGCCCGTCACCACTTCCTAGTGTTTCAGATGGGAAGAAGTGGCCAACAAACTCCCCAGTAACTCATCTGTCTGTTGCGTTAGAAGAACTTGCATTTATATAAAAGTATGCAAAGTACTATTACAAATAAAAATAATAAAACGTGGATAACACGTAATCGGTAACAAGAATAATATTAAACAATAGGGAATATACGTGAGATATTTTATTTTATTTTATTTTATTTGTTAGGGATAAAAAACAGTTACATGAAAATCTTAACTAAAGAGTCTATTGATAGCAATCATGAAATTATTTTTTAAATATCTTCATCAGCAATGAAGTTATAAAGCTTCAAAGATTACAATTAGAGTGAGAAGTTCGATATGGGCTTTGACGTCAAAGTCCATGAGTGATGATGAAAACAGCGTTTTCGCGAGAGAGACGGATATATTTGTTTAAAATAATTATATCTCGTTTGTTTTTCGAGCATTTTTGATTCTATTTTCACGAGTAATATATGTTTGTATATTTTTAGTTAAACTGCATAGAAAATAAATATTTTTTTCATGCATATTCCCTATTGTCGAAGTCAATAGTTAATCACATGTCGCAATACACTCAATTATACCACGACATTAGGCCATTGGTTCTAGCCGGCATTTTTAGACCTTTGACAGTCGTCATGGATAGTCAGAAACCAGAAAACCTGACACGACACTTGCGAAGGGGAACCGACATTGTTATATTGTAAATGGATTTTGAAAGCAAGGTAGATAGCAGGGCTTTAAATACCGGTAAAAATTTCGTAACGTTACCTGTATTTGACAGAGTTACCGTTAATTTGAAAATAACGTTAACCGATTTAACGTTATTTTCGAAACATTTTATCGTTAATCTTTTTTACCGTTAATTGTTTTATAACGTTAATTTTATCGTTATTTTGTAACGGTTAAGCTTGTGAGGTGGAATAAGCGTGGGGGCAGAGGCGATCGGCGGGCCGCCAAAGCTAAGCAAAGCCACCTTATACGCCGTTGCGTCGTGCCGTCTCGCTCGACCAAAACGTTGCCAGATTCTTACGTGTGAGACGTACTGGTAGTACCTACAGTTAGCTGATTTAGTTATTTTGTCCAATTATTTATTTTCTTTTGTTAGTTGCTTGAGATCAATAACGGGTAGTTTTCATAGTTACAATTTTCGATATAATAATAGTGATAATTATGTCAGTACGATTTCTAGCACTGTATTCAATGAGTGTGAAAGAAGAACATCGACACAGTCCGACGCGTGAAACAGAAGATTTTGTATGGGAAATTAGCCTAATCTGGAGCGCCGCTTACGCGCGGCATTGCCAAATCGTGCAAGGCGGAGAGAGAGTCGTTCAAGAGACGGAGTCAGTTACTTTAGGGTAGAATGTAGATTCTTCGCAGTTTTTCTTTTAATTATGGATTAAAAATAATTTTGCGCGAAATTTGTCTGAAAAAAATTGTGAAAAGACTCTTGAAATGCGTCTCGAACTTACAGCAAAGGAGCCACCAGTCCACCACGTCCTAAAATTGCTTTTACTCAAAAATGTGGTACGAAAACTACATCTTTTATGTATTAAATGGTAAGCTCTACTTTTACTTTTTTTTTTTGTGATCCCCTATAAATAAATGTCACGAGCCGCCTCTGATAGTAATAGGAGTTAAAGTATGAAATTGCCGTTTTATTGTAATAGGTACTTCGAATTCACATAGAACCTTGAAACCAGTGAAACTTTTTTCACATGGTACCTATTAAGTTTTTCTTTAAAAAAATGTGCACAACTGAAAGTCGACAATCGATAATCGACTTTCAGTTGTTTTTTTATTCAGCTTAGACAAGAAAGATGGATACTTCAGAAATTCGAGTAATTTTTGAAAACGAGTTCCGAGTCCGACGCGGAACTAACGCGGCAGAAACGGCTCTCAATATCAATGTTGCGTTTGGAGAAGGGACTGCTAATGAACGCACCGTACGATTTTGGTTTAAACTCTTTCGTAATGGAAACTTTGATTTGAAGAACGAACCACGTGGAAGACCACCCACACAGGTGAATAACAATGAATTGAACGAGATGTTGGAAGCCGATCCGAGTCAAACTACCCATGAATTAGCGGCATGGTTTAACGTTATCTTACCAATAATATTGACTTATTTGCGTCAAATCAATAAAATAAAAAATATGAAAAATGGGTACTTCATGATTTGACTGATCTGCAGAAAGAAACGCGTGTTGAAAGTTGTGTTGCCTAGTTGAATCGATACAGAAATGAAGAAATATTGAATCGAATTGTGACATGTGATGAAAAGTGGATTCTTTACATTAACCGTACGTAAGCGAAAATTGCAATGACCCCAGGTCAAACGCTGAAACAGTGTTCTAAAGCAAAGTTTACCAATAAAAAGGTAATGGTAATTGATTTTTCTCGCTTCGGTATTTGAACGGGTAAATACACGCGAGGCTTCGAAGCAGGAAAATCTTGGAGCAAAATAATAAAAATGCAGATTATTACAATTAAAATTGGGGACATTAATGTGTGTCCTTTTTTTGTGAACTTTGAATGATTAGAAGAAGCCAACAAATACTAAGAATGGACTGTGTGAAAGATTATAGCTAGAAAGGGAGTGACTACCGAAATTACGACTTTTACTTACGTGAGAAGACATGTTGCGTTATCTAAATTAATTGGGGTCATTTTCATCATCTTCTATTTATTTGTTTTTTTATTTATTTAACCATTTATGTACACACACAGGGGACCAGTTGTTGTGACCACACTTGGGGGCCTCCCCAAGTGTGGTCACAACAACTGGTCCCCTGCGTCTTGCATCCATTGGCTACCTGCAACCCTCACGAGGTCATCGGTCCACCTTGTGGCAGGCTATCCAACGCTGAATCTTCCAGTACACGATCGCCTTTCTAGAACCTTCCAGCCCCATCGTCCATCTGTTCTGCAGTGCGATTGTGAGGGGCCAGACAAAGAGAGATACAATCCGCAAGGCAGTTTGGTGGCGAACTGTTGAGCAGTAGCGAACCCACGAACCTTATATCCCGAGAGAAGTCTTTTTCCTCATCTACGGCTTGCCTTAATTGGCCGGTCTGAGTGGAGATTCGCTAGAGCACACGTGCTCGGGAGAAGGATGTATAAACCAGTAAGATGCTGGTAGGGATCTTGACCGTACTTCCGGGATTGTCCTGATAGCCGTGGTATACCTCTCCACTCCTCTAACACTTCAGTAGGCTAATTCACGTAACTAAATAAGTGCTGTTGCAGTGCAATTGAAGTTAAGTTTCGATCAAAACAACGCTTTTCGTATTCTCTACCGCTGTCAGACACGCTCGCGTCAAGTTTGCGTCACGCGAGCGCAATAACGGCATTCTACTGTTGCGCGTCCTTGGTGCGTGCTTCGGAACGCAATATGATCGGTATTCTACTATTTGTTTGACGTCCCAAAATGACAGCTTATACCTTTAAGTTTAAGTTTTAATATTATAATAACGTCATATTGATTGAAATTTAATCGATTCTATTCTATTATTTAGTGAGTAATATTTTTTCTCTCCACCGTCAATAAGTTTGCTGTCGTGCAGTTGACGTGTAGTTCACGCGCAGTTTACGCGCAGTTCAATGATTAAAAGAATACCGTTTATCACTCAAACTTAAACTTAACTGCACTAAAACATAATCGTTGCGTCATAAAATTACGTGAATTAGCCCTCTGGCTATGTTGCCTCCTTGGCGCTACGTCACTTTGTGCTAGCGACCGTTTTCGGGGGCCCATTAATTGAGAGTGCAAGTCACACCCTGCCATTTAAAAGCCGTGTATATTGTTAGTGGTCAGGCAGGAGCCAATAGTTCTTCTATAATAAACGATTATCAGTCCACTAAACCACCCAAACCCATAGCGTTTCATCTTTTGTTTCCATATTCTGTAATATTACTGCTCCAACCGGGGATTGTCCTTGGGAATACAGGGATAATCGCCGGTTGGTGCCCCATTACATTTGAAATGTCTAACGGGGCCTCTGCGAGTTGGTTTCGGCCCCTCGTACGCCTACCAAAGGACCGGGGCTCCAGAGACCAGAGAAAGTAAAAACAAAAATTAATCAAAATCCATTACTTAAATAATATAAAATCACAATCTAGGACTCCAAGGTCAATTTAAATAAAAAACGATAACAAAATAAAATACTTTCAATTCAAAATATCTATAACATTATTTTGTTTTTTACGTCCCATCTTGTAAGCGTCTCGCACAAACCAACTCACTGTAGGTATTACACACGACTGAGGCACGGCGGCGTGGCGGCGATAGCGGCAACAGTGCATCTAAAGATCTAATAATAATAAAGCAGAAAGCAGTACTCCTGGACACGGCGCGTATTGTGAGGCGGTTCCTCTCTCGGGAGCCCTGACCACCGGTAGCTTGGACCCTGTTCCCGATGCCGGTGGGCTACTATTTTTTTATATTTTCAAATGTTTTTTAATTAGTATTATACAAATACAAGTATATAATAAATAATAAATAAATATTTAAAAATTTAAAAAATATGTACAGAAAATAAATAAATGAAATAATAATAATATCCTTGGACATTTCACACAACGCCATATACAGTCCCAAGCTAAGCAACTTAATGCTTGTGTTATGGTAACGAAATGGCTGATAAAATACTTATATACATCTAAGCGAGTTGCACGAGGCCATGAGCGCACAAAAATGTTTACCTACGCGGAACGGCAACGCGCGGCCACAAATTCGCAATATCTCTGTACTGTACGTCGCTGGATTACGATGCCCCTTACCACTCAGCCTTCACAACGCTGCGCTCGCCCAGCACGAGTCATACCTATGTTTAGACCGGGTTGTAACAGAATTAACGGTAAAATTAACGTTATTACCGTATTTTACGTTAGTGTTAAATAACGTTAAATTACTGGTAATGTTATCAAATAACGTTATATTTTTGTAACGTTAATTAGGTATCACATTGGAATTAACTTTACGTAACGGTTATTATTTTGTTAGTTGGTAACGTTAACAAGCCCTGGTAGATAGTCGCTTTTTAAATAAGAATAGGAACCTCAATGACCTCTATCTGTCAAATGGCTCTTGAATTGAAACGTACGGTTTGCATAGAAAACTTAGTTGCATATCAATAAAGGTTTGTTTTACTTTGTTTAAATAAGTCTTAAATCAAATTTAAATAAAAACGTTCTATAGTAGTAAATGAACTAAATGTAATATGTAATTATTTAAAGTCATTATTCGATATTTCAAACCATAGGTACCATAACAATTATTTCACTCAATAATTTTTTAAATCATAATTTTAAAAAAATTGTCTTGCTTTGCTCACCTACCTAATTGGTTTGAATTGACAACTTTAAAGTCACAATATGGCGCGAAGTCGATCCTATTCTTATTTGAATCGCATTGTACAAGCATTCAGCGGTATGCGGCTTGACTTGAAGCCAACTCCAATATAGTTCGGAAAAAGCTAGGCTATTGGTTCTCATTATTTTACATTTTTTTCCCTAATTCTGACTTTTTTCTAGCGCTTTCTGTAATAACACCAAGTCAACGTTTTTATTCTCTTTTAAAAACATTTTTATAACCGTATGACTCACAACAATGAGTCAGAAGGGGTTAAAGAATCGCGTGTGGATTATGACGCGAATCTTATTAACGCTAAATGTGGGGTTATGGCGCACGCAACACATTTGCAGTATTAAATTAGTTGGTGGGGTTAACTGACAGCGGTTACACTTTATTAACGATGCGTGACTAACTAATTCTATATTATTTTGTTGAACTATAGTTAGGTGGAGATAGTGGCTGAGTAGAAAACACAATATAAAAGCAGTATTTTGTCAAATCCAACTTCCACTTGTTTGAAACATTGAGATCTAAACGAGCGACGCAACAGAGAGATATGCGCTAAGCCACATGCTACAACTCTTTTAAGGGGAATGCTCCAACCAGCCTGCGAAATTCAAAATGTCTTGCGTTTTTTGCAATTTGCAGGCCAGTGTTGGGTTGTATGTTGATTAAAACATTATTCGCAGCTGTAAGACGTATGTAATTATAGAATTATAATGATCAAAATCACCAATACGGGTTGTATTGGTGATTTTGATGATTATAATTCCAAGTTCCAAGTTCGTAAAGGCCTAGGAACAAAAAAAAACAGTAAAGTCATTCCTAGAACTTTATGAACTTAATGCGTTGTATTGTTGATTTTGATGATTATAATTCTGTAACTACATATGTCTTACAGCCGCGAGTAATATTTTAATCAACATACATACATACCTACGAATAGCACCTAGGATTTATAATAAGATCCCTAGACAAATTGCAGAAAAAAAAAACATTCACGACTTTCAAAAGGCTTTCTTGAAAATATCTGAGATATTTTTTTTTTAATCTTTGACGCGCTCTAATCAAAAGTTACTAAATATTAGTTACCAGCTGACCCGCGCAACTTCGTCTGCGTTACATTTTCCATTATTTCTCTGCTCCTATTTGTCTTAGCGTGATGATATATAGCCTATAACCTTCCTCGATAAATGGGCTATCTAACACTGAAACAATTTTTCAAATCGGTCCAATTTTTTTGGAGCCTAATCAATTCAAACAAACAAATCTTTCCTCTTTATAATATTAGTGTAGACAAGGTTATTCCTTGCAGGTTTCGCTTATCTTGTAAACAAATTGTTATCTTTCAGCTAGCAACCTTTAAAACTGACATCTTTTTCACACCAAAAACACGCTTTTCATCCAGATTTTCCAAACTTTTGGGTAACAGATATGACACTTCATTTACCTCGCGTCCGGGAGCTTGAATGCGGCGGACTCATCCATCCACTTAATTAACTTTTCAACGCGTCTTTTGTTTAAAACCGCTACATGCATGCTTCGCTACTTATTTAGGAATTAATCCGCTTTGATTTAATTAGACTAAGCGTTAGAAGTATCGTTTTTAACGCGTAGCTTTAGTTAAAAGAGTTAAGGGTTTATTTTACTACGTACCTACAAGATGCGGTTGACTTTATAGGATACATGATTTGTCAGTTAATTGTGAAATCTTATTGTCATTCATTCTTATAGCCTGTTTTTTGTTTTATCCCGGAGACTAAATTGACAAGTGATAAAAACTTTTTACAAAAAAATACAACCGACTTCCAAAAAAAAAAACACTACAAAGTAAAAAATTACTTTAATTTCGGAAGTCGGTGTCAAAATACGAATAAACTAACAAAAACACCGACTTCCGTTGAAGTTTTTTATTTTTCACTTTTTAGTGGTACCCCACACCTAACAACACCACTGCAAAATCGCAGAAAAACAAAATACGCTATTTCAATTACTTGGATGACATAATACTATCATCCAAGTAGACGAATTCCAGCTATTTCGATTTAAAATCAAAAGTTCGTAACCGATTTTCATAAAAATTAAATGGGACCAATCTGCAAGTATATCCTTTCAGAAAAAAACCAAGAATTTTTCAAATCGGTTCAATGAGGTAACAAACATTTAAAAAAAAAACACAACCGAATTGATAACCTCCTCCTTTTTGGGAAGTCGGTTAAAAATGGCAAACTGACATAGATTACAATAGTATTTAAGGGCGGATTTCATCAACCTGAAGTTGAACGCGATCAACATAATTATGAACCACGTTTGCGAGCTGTCAGTGTCATTATTTTCTATAGAATATTGACACTGACAACTCTTGAACGCCGCTTGATCGCGACCAGTTTCATTGGTGAAATCTGCTCCAAGTCAGTTTTGACATTTAAACTTTAGCTCGGGTACTTTTAATTTTGGTAGGCGTACGTTTGACCGCTATCTCAAATGATGTTAAGCGATGATGCGGTCTAAGGTGGAGCACGCTTGCCTAGAAGTAACCTATTCACTCTTGACTTAAAGACTCCCAGGTTGTCGCTATCAGGAAACACAGACTCGGGAAGGTTTTCGGGACAAATCCTAGGTCCGTAGGTGGTACAGAGTAAATAATACAGAGTAGAGCCCCCCTGGAATAGATCCGAATTTGTTGATAACTTTTTGGGCCAATTTCTCACAGGTCATGGCAACTTTAAGAGTAAATTATTTTCCTTTAGGCTTGTGGCTTCACCTTTATGTCAATGTTCTACAGCTGACCTTGAATACGAACAATCTGCACATCACGTCTTATGGGAATGTATTCTTTGGCAGACTGAACATAATATTATGTTAGATAGTATTCAGGTTACATCTGGGGTAGTTTACTATACGGACCTTGTAGAAACCAGAAAAAATTTCCGTGCTTTCAGGCGATTTTACAATACCTATTACTGGAATCAAAAGATGCTCACAATTTAGGACCCATTAATTTCAGTGTTAATATGTAACCCAGTTGTATATGTCCCTTGGTGCCTATTGGCCTAACTCAAATTTGTCTCCTGTTTGATAAGGAGGGAAGTGGAAATTATATTTATGTTTTCCTACACCTCCGCTATACTTTCTGATAAATTTCGATGCGGAATCCAAGACAGTTGAATCGTTTCTCCGGGACTCGTTGTGCTTCATTAGCTCGGCGTTTTTCTGGTGGTCGCCACTGTTGATTCTGGCTTTCAGGAGTTGCAGTGGTTAGTTGCAGTGGTTGGTATGTATGGTGGGTTTGTCCAAAAAAAAAAGTTTTTTGAGACATTTTTTTTTTCATCTTTTTGTCACTTCCGCACTTAAGACGAATCTTAGGATACCACATTGAAATCTATTCGTTTAGCACGTTTCTACAGGTTATGCCATGCCAGGATTGCGGAATTTGTTCGAAAGACTCATCGCCCTGGACAGCAAATCACGTTAGGAGGAACATGGATAGGTTTTAGTCAGAAACAGTCTGACACTCTTTTCCACTCCACCCAGAGCAGTAAGAGTCATTTGACGATTTTCCATCCTTTCAAACTCTTTCTTCAGAACAAAACGATGTTCAAAATAAAACCTGTTGCCACTGTCCCTATCAAAGTTCTAAAAAGTGGTATAATAAAAATGCACAATGGTAAAGGCAATCCTTTACCATTGTGCAATAATCGCAAAAATTTTGGAACAACATCAACACATTAGCTCGATAGCTGAAAGCCCCAGGCCCACACGATATTGTGAACATTGCAGTCTATTTGATAAGCTCATTATTGTAATTGTTTTTATGATGGCAATGTTTCAGCTGTGTATGTGTGTTGAGACTTTGACTTGGAATTTTTGTTCCTTTTATGTACAGAAACACAATTTTACGATCATTGTGAGACGGTAAAAGTATATCAAATACCTAATCTTTTCCCAACTATTTTGGGGTCGGCTTCCAGTCAAACGGATTCAGCTGAATGGCAGTGATTTACATGGAGCGGCTGCCTACCAGACCTCCACAACCCATTAACTGGGTAACACAGTACTTCTTGACAAGACTGGAGTCAGATTTACTGGCTTCTGACAATCCGTAACGACATTCAAAGATCTACAAATGACAGCCGAAACCAATGGCTTAACGTGCTTTCCGTGGCGCGGAGGAAACTCGGTATGTCAAGGTGGTCACCCATCCACAGACCATTCTTGGCAAGCGTTGCTTAACCCTAAAGGTCGATATGTGCGGCTGTTATTATTTAGCCACGAGCTTCTCACGATGGTAAAGGTATAGCAATGTTATTTTGATCTTTGAAATAGGCATTTGAAACTTGTTTCGTATTGATCATCCTCTTGTTCTAAGGAACAAATTTTACACTACTGCTATAGAAAGAGAGAAATGTTTTTCGTATCGTAGTATTGGCTATCCTGCAGCCTAAACTGCATAAGTTATAATGAGGTAACATTAGACTCGTTTTACATAAGTGCCGAAGTGAGATGATCTTGAAAAAAAAACTTTTCTCAAAAAACCAGACTGGAAAAAGCGCCTAAAAGTTCCAAACAAGTCACTTTTCAAGCAGACTTATGCAGTTGGTGGTAGTTTAATCAAAGATTTGATGCCCCGACTGCATCTGACCATTGGTAACTTATGTATTTGGAACTTTTGAGTCTATTTAACCGACTTCCCAAAAAGGAGGAGGTTATCAATTCGGTTGTATGTTTTTTTTTTTTTTTTTTATGTTTGTTACCTCATAACTCCGACAATTATGAACCGATTTGAAAAATTCTTGTTTTATCTGAAAGTATATATACTTGCAGATTGGTCCCATTTAAATCATATCAAAATCTGTTACGAACTTTGGATTTTAAATCGAAATACCTGGAATTTGACTATTTAGATGATTCTTTGTTAATCGAAATTGCGTATTTTGCTTTTCTGCGATTTTGCAGTGGTGTTGTTAGGTGTGGGGCACCACTAAAAAGTGAAAAATAAAAAACTTTTTACAAAAAAATACAACCGACTTCCACAAAAAAACACTACAAAGTAAAAAATAACTTTAATTTCGGAAGTCGGTGTCAAAATACGAAGAAAGTAACAAAAACACCGACTTTCGAAATTAAAGTTATTTTTTACTTTGCAGTGTTTTTTTTTGGAAGTCGGTTGTATTTTTTTGTAAAAAGTTTTTTAGAGATCGATTTTTTATGCCAGCTACTTTGTGCGTTTGTGTGAGACGTGTTTGGTGACTGGTGTTTAGAAATTTTTAAGCATTTTATTCCGCTACACAAGACCTAGCCACAAAAAACGAGCAGGTGCAACTATATGGTCCTAAAAACAATCAGAATAATTATCACCATTAACAGAACATTCACGAAACAATTATTATTATTATTTTTTTACAAAACGGGGAACTCTTGGCCCAAATCTCACCTGATGGAAAGTGATAATTAGGCCGAAGATGGAAGCGAGTTTCACCCGGAATCCTCTTATACAGAGGAACTGGCTATCATACCTCTAACTGCCGGAACACAACAATGCTGTTAACATAGTTGTTATGGCGACAGACTTAGACATGATGGTGGTAGCTTGCCAGGCGGACTTAGAAGAAGTCCTACCACCAACCAAACCGAGCAAAAAATTTGCCCCCGCTGGGAATCGAACCCGGGACCTCTGGGTCTGAATCAGGTGGTTTAACCACTAGACCACGGAGGCGGTTAGTGTCACCTGTTCAGCACCACCCGGGGACCACGTGTAGGGATTCGCTGAAGGGTATTCTCCTACGACCGCGGGTGACTCGGCCCCCAAAAAACAACAATCCTGAAAGGAACTAATCATCGGATAGCCATAAAGATAAAACTAAAATATCACAATTAACAAATAATAAGCTTTCCATAATTTGCATCATCCAGCTGGGCGAATATTGCAATAATAAAATAACATGAGATCGGTATCACAATCCCCTATGGCGCGTAAATTACTTTCGCACGCTCGCCCTGTGTATTTAATTTCAAATAATCAGGTCAGTGTGGATACCGGAATAATTTTAGGAGAATATTTTGAATAAAGTCCCAAATTGTTGGGAAACAATGTGTGTGATGAGAATGATAAATGAGGTGGGGTATCAAAGAATATGAAGGGTTTATAGGAAAAGGGAGGTTAATAATGAAATCTCGTTAGTGAAAGGGTGCCTGATAGGATTAAAGTATGGAAATTCATGTAGCACTATACTCCGACAAGTTTGTAATGTGTCATTAACGAAGGCACATTGCTCGCAGACCAGATGGTCGATGAGCAATGCGTACCGGAAGACGCAACATTGGAAGGCCTCCCACAATGTAGACCGGTGACCTGCTCAAGGTCACGGGTTGGTAATGGATGCGAGACGACACGGTTGGCGCAGTGGTTGAGCGATCGGCTGCTGCGTCGCGTGTCGTGGGTTCGATTCCCGCACGGAAAAAATATTTGTATTGCCTACAGATAGTTGTTCCAAGTCTGGCTGTTTGTATATGTGTTTTTATATGTTTATAAACGCACGCACCCACGATTCAGGAAAAATTCCTAGTGTGGGCAAAGTTAAAGAAAAAATCGTGAAAAATGTCAAATCAATATAATTTTATCCAAATAACTAGCTGAGCCGTGCAACGTCGCCTGCGTAACATTTTTCATTACGTACTGCTCCGCTCCTATTGCTCTTAGCGTGATGATATATATAGCCTATAGCCTTCCTCGATAAATAAGCTATCTAACACTGACAGAATTTTTCTAATCGGACAAGTACTTCCTGAGATGAGCGCGTTCAATCAAACAAACAAACAAACTTAAAAGATTATTATTTATTTATTAATTTTAGTTTTAATTATTTTTCTTTTGCCAAGAAATCGGTAATCTACATTTTGCATGATGTACCTACCTAAACAATTAATATGAATGTGATTAACTTTCTGGTGGCAATCATTACCATATATATCATTTTTTTTCTGTCAATATGCGGATAATGTAGCGTGCTGCAATATTTTAAATATGTTTAAGGCGAGGTTGCAGTACTGTGTGTTTTGACAAACAACAGCGACTGTCCGGCGAGCGAAAAAATGCCTAAATTTTGTTTGTTTTTTCTTCTTGGCGAAAACTGATAAAGAAATTATACAATACTAGCTGACCCGCGCAACTTCGTCTGCGTCACATTTTCCATTACTGCTCCGCTCCTATTTGTCTTAGCGTGATGATATATAGCCTATAGCCTTCCTCGATAAATGGGCTATCTAACACTGAAAGAATTTTTCAAATCGGACCAGTAGTTCCTGAGATTAGCGCGTTCAACCAAACAAACAAACAAACAAACAAACTCTTCTGCTTTATAATATTAGTATAGATGGTTTTAACATTTACTTCAAAATCAAACGCTCTATCTATTATAACTATGATATAACTTTTATATATATTCGTGATGAAATCTCTTAGCAGTACACGTTTAAAACTGTAATTTAGTGTCATGTTTGATAAAAAAAAGTATCGAGCCAATCATTCTAAATCTCGTTTCTATCTTTACGATTTACTTGAGGGTATGTTCAATTTTTATGTAATGATTTTTATTTATTAAAAAACTCAAAATTAATTAGATTTTCAGACGTTCAAAAATCTTAAAAAGTACTACAACCCCGCCTTAAATGTTTTTCTCTGTTCCAACACAAATATTGTAGCTGTATGTTGTCCCTGAATAAATAAAATGTATGAATTGTATAATAGGGTTATGGCTTGTATATTATTAAAAAAATTGCCTGTCGTAAGACAAAACCTAAGTTTTTTCGGGATTGGTTACAAATAATGTATGAAAATAAAGGGATTTTTTTTTGCATAAGGACCGCAAAGCCCCCGACCGCGAGGTTTTTTTTTATTTGCAATACGAGCAATAACTTTGAGAGAGATTTTCAAGTGCGATTATAGTGATCAGTAGTGCGATTATCTACACAAATATTATAAAGAGGAACGATTTGTTTGTTTGTTTGTTTGAATTGGCTCCGAAACTACTGGACCGATTTAAAAAATTCTTTCAGTGTTAGATAGCCTATTTATCGAGACAGGTTATAAGTTATATATCATCACGCTAAGACAAATAGGAGCGGAGCAATAATGGAAAATGTGACGCAGACGAAGTTGCGCGGGTCAGCTAGTGTTTTATAATTAATTAGATGATGCTCGTGGCTTCGCCCGCTTAACAAATTTTATACCAAAACCTTCCTAGAAAACTATTCTATTCATTGTTGAAAACCGCATGAAAATCAGTGCAGTAGTTTTTGAGTTTATCGCGAACAGACAGACAGACGCGGGGGAAGGCTTTGCTTTATAATACGCAGTGTTTCATAAAGTTTTCAAGTGTTGTTTTTTTTTTTTTTTTTTTTTTTTTTATTTAAAACGGGGAAACTCTTGGCCCAAATCTCACCTTATGGAAAGTGATGATTAGGCCGAAGATGGAAGCGAGTTTCACCCGGAATCCTCTAACATAGAGGAACTGGCTATCATATCTCTAATTGCCGGAACACAACAATGCTGTTAACATTGTTGTTATGGCGACAGACTTAGACATGATGGTGGTAGCTTGCCAGGCGGACTTAGAAGTCCTACCACCAACCAAACCGAGCAAAAAATTTGCCCCCACTGGGAATTGAACCCGGGACCTCTGGGTCTGAATCGAGTGGTATAACCACTAGACCACGGAGGCGGTTAGTGTCACCTGTTTAGCACCACCCGGGGACCACGTGTAGGGATTCGCTGAAGGGTATTCTCCTACGGACGCGGGTGACTCGGCCCCCAATTGTTTAATTAAAGTATCTTCTTTTTGTTTTTTTGAACTGCTGTTTTCACTACCAAGCTCGTAACAGATGAAATAAACACACTTTACCAATCCCCAAATAGAAAGCTCTCTAATTTTCAAATCTGAAACTCCAAAACCTAATCCTCCGATAATCCCAAATACATATTTACATTTATAGTACCTATATACATTATTTTATCTATTACTTTTGAGCATACTAAGCCGATAGATTTGATCGAAAGATTCTGGAAACTTCTATTTAAGTATATTGAGAAGTTTGATAATTTCGTTATCGTGACTTAGACTCGGCTCCGATGTTATCTCGGTATTAAAAAGGTTGTTACTGAAATAGTTTGTTGGAGATAATTAAGGGTAAATGGCTCGAATTTTGTTGGTACTCGAACTTGAATAAGTATTTTCTATTATAGAAGAAAATTGGGGCTGATAAAGCTTAATACCGATTGATTTTAAAAGGTATTCGATGCTCATCGACTTCATACACCATCCAGTTTTGCCCGCGTTTTAGGCGAAAAATATTCCAAGAAATAGCGTTTTGCGGAACAGGGTGTTAATTCTCGCAAACTTCCATTGAAAAGGCAGGATCTTCTAACCAGATGGTTGTCGTGTCTAATGGGCAACTGCTCTATACAAAAATAAAAAAAATAAAATTTGAACTGTTGTATAACTATGTTAAAATCGCGCCGCAATGTAAAATTTCGTTTTGCAGTTCACCTCTGGCTGGATAGATGGCGCTGCATTATATTTTTTGTTGCGGTACTTTTGTTTCTTTAGTTTTTTCTTGTGACGTTATTGATACTGTAGAGAATACTTATTTACAATATTGTCAGTTGACTCGCCAACGCACCACCGCACAGGCCGACAGTTCGACAACGACTGCCCGCCCCACCACTCGTACCGGTATTTATAACCGAGCGACGTGTGCGCCCGAGGCAACGTCACAATACTGTTATCAGTTTGTAGGTAGTTCGAAATATTGATATCTACTACACTACATTCCCTTCCTTGTTTTAAGTAGTTGTATGTAACAAGATTTTTTAGTAAAAACATTTAGCATATTTTATTATTTTGATTAATAATTTATTGACATGTCTGGCATACAAAATCACGGCAGAATAATATTTAAAAATAATTTTATGGTTTAATTCAATGTTTCCTTTTACCCTTCCTCTTCTTCTTCTATTTCATTTTCTGATTCGCTTATATCTTTTTCTGTGTTGATTTCTTTATTTTTATCACTTATGTCTGTATGTATGTGTGTGTGTTATCTCATTAATGAAGTAGACGTATGATAAGATTTAATGCCTTGGTTTCTTTATCATTAAAAACCGTCTACCGACGCTTGTTTACTCTCAGAGTTATTAAAAACTTTAACTTAACTCACTAGTCGTTCAGTCAATTAGCCGTTTGACAGTTCAAAACTGGCTGTTATAAATCCTTTAGGTTTGTCTCGTGATTCACTAGTATTCGTGATTACCAAGTCCAAGCACCACTGAAAGTCACTAAACTCATAATTATTTGAACATAGAAATTAAATAATCTTATTCACAGTCAACAGCTAACTCATAGCTCAGCACAACACACTTCCTATACTGGCACCTCCCCATGGGAAGAATACCGAGAAAACACTTATTTGTACCACCAATAGCTACGACAACGACACCCTGATACAGACTCCCTCGTCTATATCACTCGGGGATGCTGATATGATACCCTGGTACGCTCGCCAACCCACAGAAACAAGAACCTGGTCCCTCAAACTAATTTGATGCTATCTCTTAATCTACTTCATAACGTCACGTGATAATTGACCTTGGCCATCTTCCTGACAAAGAGATTTTAAAACTCACCAACCGGTAAGCTATGCACATTAGGGCCCACAAAGAGAAGAGAAACTAGGCCTGACATGTTTGTGTCTAATTAATTAATTAAAAAAATTCATGTGAAGTAGCTACTACGTTCACGAATTACTACGGCAATCTACAAGCATTACGGTCATGACTGCACCGCATACTTCGAATCAATTGATTTTATTTCGATCTAACTCATAGTAGCTAAAATGTGTAACTAACAAGCAACCCGAAAGGGAAACATCTATTTAGAAATTGTAATAGTTCAGAATTCTACACACTCTTATAGCTTTATTCAATGTCATTAATATCAAGTTGCTATTTTAAATCGTTTACAATCGAATTTACTAACTGAATTTAGTAACTATTGTTATGTATGGAAAACTGTGACCCACACGTTTATATAAAAAACCTAGGTTCAATTTTTTCACTAAACACGTCGCATGCGGTCAGTTTGCTTGTGTGGCCATCTTGCCATCCAATATCTCATTATTTAAGTTATATTATTATGCCAATGGGAAATTCTTAAATTACTCGCTTATTTTTTTATTTTATTTTTGTTTTATTTATCGGCACGCGATTGACCACCATCTCACCCACGGGCAAGCGATGACGCGGTCGAAGACGGAGCACGCCTGTTCAGACCACCCAATAATCACTCCTGATCAAAGACTCCAAGGATGCAACCATCGGGAAACACAGACTCCGACAGTGAATTCTACTCCAAGTAACTCACGTTTGCACGAGCACTCACTTTGCTCCCCCTATGAAGCCTGTATCTAAAAGATATCAAAGGGAACCGACGATGATGGTTTCGTGATGGTACAAAGGAGAGAATGCCGCCAGCGAACCAACTGGAACCGCTGCGGCACGACACCTACCGAACCCAAAGTAACTATACGTACCGCGAAGCCGTAAACACTCCAGTATATATCTCGCGGCTACACTACACCACTAAGGCAGAGGGAATTGTGGAGTATGTGCGCCAAAAGACAAGCTACACGCCGAGAGTGCAGTTGCTGGAATCGCGCCCTAATGTCAACGTCAACGCGTTTGTGATGCGGGTACCAATATGTCATGGAGGAGGACTTTTGGCCGCAGGTGTCACCGTCACTCTCGTGGACATGTCCCACCAGAGCGCACAATGACGTAATGCTTAGTGAAGTTTTTTACTTAATGTTGTAAGGTACATAATATCTATGTGCCACAATAGCCTGAAGATAAAGAGATTTACTATTTTTATAAGTTTCCACGGCAGTTTCTTTCCCAAGACATGACGTTTAAAGTTGCATTTTCTAAAAGTGTTTACTATTTTTATATTTGCGTCAAATGATCCTGTTAGGTTCAAAGGTTTCTTAGTTTAATAACAATAATAGTGTTATTGCACTGGATGTTTGGTTACGAGCCTGTACTTTATTTTGTTTCATAATTTCCCAGGTTTTGTGTGTGACCAACATTATTGCATTTACCTACATCTAGGATCTACTAACATCAATCGAAAAGATTGACGTTCTCAGATCTTACTTTGTTTAGATGTATAGTTTGGTAATAGCCACACCAAAGACATCCACTCCATCAGCTGGTGACATTTGCATTTGCTGTATTATTAAACTTACCGATCCACGCAACCTCGTCCGCGTCCGATCCCCCATCAATGCCTCGCTCCTATTGTTCGCAACGTGATGTTAGATCCTAAAATCTTCCTCGATAAATAGGCTACCCAACACTAGAACAGTTTCTCAATTCAAACCAGTAGCTACCGAGATCAGTGCCACACACAAACAAACCCTTCAGCTTTAAAACATTATTATAGACATTTTAGTCCACAAAATTTAGCAATTCTAGTCCACAAAATATAGCAGTGAAGCACGTTTCTTCTTACTACTCTCGATGTCAGCAGCCATTCCAGGTAGACCAAGAGTACCAGCTTCCAACGTTCCCCTCTCTTTCTTCTGTAGTTCAATGACGAATTCTCAATTAAATGACCAGTAGGTATATTCTACTGCAATTATTGTCATTCTATGATGACTTGACAATTTAATTTCCGGCAGGTATATTATACTGCAATGATTGTCATTCAATGATGAGTTGTCAATTTAATGATCAGTAGGAATCATACCACAATTACTGTAATTCAATGACGACTTCTCAATTAAATGACCAGTAGATATTCTACTGCAATTATTGTCATTCTATGACGACTTGACAATTTAATGTCCGGCAGGTATATTATACTGCAATGATTGTCATTCAATGATGACTTGTCAATTTAATGACCAGTAGGTAATTATTCTACTGCAATTACTGTCATTCAATAATGACCTGTCAATTTAATGACCAGTAGGTAATTATTCTACTGCATAACCGTCATTCAATGATGACTTGTCAATTTAATGACCAGTAGGTAATTATTCTACTGCATAATCGTCATTCAATGATGACTTGTCAATTTAATGACCAGTAGGTAATTATTCTACTGCATAACCGTCATTCAATGATGACTTGTCAATTTAATGACCAGTAGGTAATTATTCTACTGCATAACCGTCATTCAATCATGACTTGTCAATTTAATGACCCGCAGCAATGCTGCTTAATATACGTATGCGGTTGCTTGTTGGCACAAACAAGCAACACTTCACGTTGGTCGCAACGTGCTGCTCCAATGCCAAAGACCAAGCCCAGGTCCGCCAGTACGGCTGTGCAGGCAGGTTTGATGAGGAGCGCCAAGCCACGTCCGAAGCACAGGCAGAGCCGATCGTACGCAGACGGGAAAAGTGATGGCCGGATGAGAAGAAAGGACGTGAGCTGTATCGCTTCTTCCCGGACGTGGCCTCAGCTCCATGTGATTTAGGAAAAGATTGCATGACATTCAATGGCATTCAATTTAATGATCAGCTATGCTGCGTTTCACCATATCAATTGAATTATCAGCAATGCTGCGTTACACCATATCAATTGAATTATCAGCAATGCTGCTTAGTATGGTATCAATTTAATGATCAGCGTGCTTAACATCGTATCAATTTAATGATCAGCAATGCTGCTTAGTATGGTATCAATTTAATGGTCAGCAATGCTGCATAATAATTAATCCATTTAACTATCAACCATGTTGACTTAGGTCACGTGTCAAATCAGCGTTGCTGCTAATGATTAAGTCAATGTAATGATCAGGTATAGTAAATAAATTTCAAATGAAGTTATTCGGAAAAAAACATTTTTCCACCAACCCATGTTTAGACAAGCGGCACTTCATGGCAAGACTGGAGTCAGATTTTACTGGCCTCCGATCATCCGCAACGACCTAAGTTCCACAAATGACAGCCGGGGCCTACGGCCCAACGTGCCTTGAGGCACTTTGGTCTTAACACTTACTTATGACGAAAGTGTAAAAACATATAGCCGAAATGCTTCTATCCATTAAAGAAAGCAGCACTTCGTTCCTATTCTTTCCCCTTTTTTTTCTAGGAATTACTTTAACTCACAGTTTAATCCTCGTCGCCAATGTAGAGAATACTTATTTACAATATTGTCAGTTGACTCGCCAACGCACCACCGCACAGGCCGACAGTTCGACAACGACTGCCCGCCCCACCACTCGTACCGGTATTTATAACCGAGCGACGTGTGCGCCCGAGGCAACGTCACAATACTGTTATCAGTTTGTAGGTAGTTCGAAATATTGATATCTACATACACTACAGATACCGCTACAGATACGATTTATATTCTCAGTCTTGTTCCAGGAAACGGTATACCCGTGTATCATGTTTCGAATCCAAGCCGTTAAGACGTGCAGATGTCACAAAAAGATACAAGTACAGAAATAGTAACTATCGCCTTTGTCGATACTAAATTATAAATCTCTCATCTCAGGAAAATGGGTCGAATAGATTTTTTTTAATGTTGGATAACCCAATTATTTTGAAAGGCTATAATAACATCACGCCACGTATTAATCACAGAAAAATGTGACGCAGGCGAAGTGTCGCGGGCCAGCTAGTGTAAAATATTAATATTTGCTATACGCACAGGTATACCTGTAGCAAGCAAATATAGTTGTCACCGGAAAATGTGGTATAGCTGCACAGGTATACCTGTAGCATACATATAGTTGTCACTGGAAGATGGCAAAATCCGTATGATTTTAAAATATCACATGAAATTGTAAACTTTTTTATCTAAATAAGACACGGATGAATTGGAAACTTTTGAATTTATTTTGGGATTTATTATATACATTACGTTTTTTCTTATAATATTTCGCGAAATTATGACCTAATAAAGATGGGATCCCTTCTTTTCGCATAATGTTCTTTGTCCTAATAATACTTCGGCATAATTTTTTTAGGCATACATTTTATGTTGGCTAATCATCTTAAAGACTAATTTGTTTTGGCATAAATTTAATTCGCATAACGTTAGCAGGCCTAATGACTATTAGCACATGCCATAACATCATTTGCCATCGACATTGGGTATGTAACGGTTGTTATATTAGGAGAAACTGGATGCAATTGGGACTTTAGGGCACTCCGACTCGTATAGGTTAGGTTAGAAGGGGATGGCGGGATCGTGTGAGCGAGCGAAGCAAGCGAATAGACCCTGCCATCCCCTTCGTGGTTATTTTTTTATAAACCACACAGAAGTAGGAGCCCTGCGAAACGGGGCACCGTCGACCAAGCCCACCATCAACCATGCAAAGAATATTTTAAGGTTTGGCTATGCTTAATAAATTTATGCTTAATCATTATTATGGTTTGAGAAATTATGCTTAAAAAAATTATGCGTAAGCTGTTATGCGTAATTATATTATGAAAATATTATGCTTAATCATTATTATGGTTGGAGAAATTATGCTTATAAAAATTATGCGTAAGCTGTTATGCGTAATTATATTATGCGAAAATATAATTATAATTATGCCAAACAAAATTATGCTAAGTTGTATTAAGTCTTAAAATTGTATGCAAATGGATACGGAACCCTGCTTGAGTAAGTCTTAAAGTAGATCTTAGGTTGAAGGAATAGTGGTCAGTCTGGGGATTGGTGGCCATTATAACATACGGGTCAATCGGCCCTTGCGACTGTTACTATTATTTAGCTTCCACCTGTTTGTATCAGTGTCCTCAGTCAGTACCTGCTAAATTTCGGTTTAAAAATTGATTATTTATTTATTTATTTATTTATTATTATTTATTATATACTTTATTGTACACCTCATAACAAATACAGGAAAAAACTTTGATCAAAACAAGTGTACAATGGGCGGTCTTATCGCACAGGGCAATCTCTTACAGACAACCTTTGGATGGATTTAGCGAAAGAATAGGCTCCGAAACTACTGGACTAATTTGAAAAATTCTTTCAGTGTCAGATAGCCCATTTGTCGAGGAAGGCTCTATTTCATCACGCTACAACTAAAAGGAGCGGAGCATTAATGGAAAACGTGGCGCAGACGAAGTTGCGCGGGTCAGCTATAATTTACGCCAGATAAACGTGGAATAAAGTACATTGACCCACATACATTTATTGACTTTCTTAAGATCAAAATCAGAAATAATGACATAAAGGTGTCCTGAATCGACTTCTATCGTGATCCATTACGTTCTCTAGTAATGAAAAATAGTTCTTAATTTATTGTTCTAGTATCTACGAAGAGATATCAGGGAAAGGTCAATGTACTTTATTCCACGTTTATCTGGCGTAAACTATAGTAATATTATAAAACAGTGGCAGTTAGAAACACTAGTAAAAATGTATATCGAAATATTTGAAAACTGTACAAGATTGAACGGGCAACCGTACGCATAGCGTTTGTCTGGTGAAGCCTCGTGTTGCCACTTAAACAAGGGTTCCTAAAATATTAACACATGCAATCCTATAGGATTGTATGTGATAACTCTAAGGAGGATCTCGTGGCTAATTGATAACGCACGGGTCAATCTTTTATTGTTTTTTTTATCTTGACTCTAGTCTTGGTCAGAGATGACAGAAACAAAGTCTACGATGGAGCGAGCTTACCCAGACGAAGCCTGATCTCTCTGCCAGGGTTGCGGAATTTGTTCGAAAGAGTCATTGCAGCCCTGGAACGTAAAGGGCATTAGGAGGAACACGGATGGGTTTTAGTCAGTAAGAGTCTGACACTCCCTTCAGCTTCACCCAGGGCGGGGAGGACCCGTTCATCAAATGACTCCTGTCATTTGATGAACGGGTCGATCTTTAAAGTTAACCAACGCTTGTCGAGGTTGGTTTGTAGATGGGTGACCATCTGAAAATACCGGGACTCCTCCGTGCCTCGGAAGCACATTAAGCCGTTGGTCCCGACTGTTATTTGTAGACCTTTAACAGTCGTTACAGAAAAGGTCGTTTTGGGGAGTGTGCGACGGAATTGAATAACTTAATTCCGCCAAGCCCGTTCCACCATCGGACCACAAGACGTACGGCGATGTACCACCGGTACATGGTGGACATCCCACCTATACGCACAAAACGTTTTGGGAATACATTCATTGTGCGTACAGCTAAGGAGTGGAATTCCCTGCCTGAGTCTGTGTTTCCTGATAGCTACAACCTGGGAGTCTTTAAGTCAAGAGTGAATAGGTTACTTCTAGGCAAGCGTGCTCCACCTTAGACCGCATCATCGCTTAACATCAGGTGAGATAGCGGTCAAACGTACGCCTATAAATATAAAAAAAAAAAAATCTGATACCATTCTTGCCAAGGAGTACTGTGTTTCCCAGATAATGGGTTGTGGAGGTCTGGTATTCAGCTGAATCCGGTTTGACGAGAAGCCGACCCCAGTGAGTTCATATATATTATGAATTTTTCAATACTTGACGCCAAAAATACACTCAAAACCATCCATTCCTTAAAATAACCCAAGAAAATCGTTGTAACCGACATAGCACGTAGTAAAACTTCACTAAGATTCCTGGCGTACGATCCAGAAACGATAAAGTCACTTTAAAGGTCCTATCGTGGTTTTAAAACTAACACTTACTGCCAAACGGGGCTTCGAATGGTGCCAAAGAAACGTGCACAAGACTTTTATTATTTCCACTGTGAAGCTCTGTTTGAAAATAATTTACGGGCGTGTAAGATATTGTAATGAGGTTCTTAGAAAGTTCTTGAGGTATTAAAATACCGTATAATTCTGTTAGGAAGAAATTATCTGTGACTGTAGTTGCTAAAAACTGAAAGCCAGTTCAAGCAGCTTTTTTTTTAAGTTTATGAAATCATCAAATTACTCCTTTTGTCTGACTCTAGCTAACTAAAACCCATCCGTGTTCCTCCTAATGTCCTCTGCGTTCTAGGGCCGCGGTTACTCTTTCGAACAAATCCTGCAACCCTGTGTTGTAGTCCAATACTGAATCACCATCTGCCTAGCCTTTTCCCAACTACATTGGGGTCGGCTTCCAGTCAAACCGGATTCAGCTGAATACCAGTGGTTTACGTGGAGCGGCTGCCTACCAGACCTCCACAACCCATTAACTGGGAAACACGGTAGTTCTTCAATCCGTTACGACTGTGAAAGATCTACAAATGACAGCCGAGACCAACGGCTTAACGTGCTTTCCGAGTCACAGAGGAAACTCGATATGTTAAGATGGTCACCCATCCTCAGACCAACCTTGGCAAGCGTTGCTTAACCTTGAAGATCGACCCCTGCGGCTGTTATTATTAAGCCTCGACTCCACTACTGAATATAAACGTAAAAACAACCATCCTAATCGTATCATTTTTAAGGTTTTTAGATAACATTTTGATAAAAAAAAACTTTTTTACATAAACGTAATGACTGGAATTTCTTCTATTTACAAACAAATGAAACATCACCACTTTTCGCAACTAACGTAAAACGTAAAATAAAATGTGACTGTTATCTTAGGGGTCCTTGGAGAAATAGTAAAAAACGCCATTACTCATCTTCACTGGGGTCGGTATAAAACAGGTATCTGATTCTGGCAGGCCCTTGTTGATCATTTTATTCTTTAGCAGCTACGGAACACCCGAAATGTTTAATTTTTCTTGATAAGGGTTTTCTCTTGACTCTAGTTTAGAGACAAAGTCTACGATGGAGCGAGCTTACCCAGAAGTAGCCAGTTACACACTCTAACTTTGAAAATATTAGGGTTTTAAAGCGTTCGGAAATAAAGACGCAGGCAGAGAGTTTCACATCTTTGCTGTGCGCATTAAGAAAGACGCTTGGAAACGCTTAGTGTTTGTCATTTTTGCAAAATATCCCAGCAGTCATAAAAGAATTAGTGGCTGTATAATTTTCATATAATTTTTCGTTGATTTCAGTTTCCGTTTAGATGTCGTAAAACCGCTATTCATTCTATAAAAGTCCTAAGACGTAAAATTATATCCTTCTTTTTGCTTCACGTCTTCCTTTGTGAGATTTTCTTAATGTTTTATTATCTTTTGAAGTAAATGCTTAGTACAAAAAACTCACAGTTAGGCATAGCTCAATATTTCATTGTGATTGGATGTCCCAACTATGGTAAAAAATAAGCTGTGCCTGGCTAAGGATACATAATGCCTGACTTGCATAAATTTATTTCCTGCAAATTCGTCGTGAAAGAAAGCACGCACAGGAATACTTATCTAATTAAATTTATTACTGACTTATGTGTTACATTACAAGCTCAAATTGTGACTCGAGTCCTCCTTTGTCGTCTGTAGCTCAACGTTGAATAGGGCAATTCAAACACATCGCGCCATTTTATTTAAGTGCTCTATATGTCGTCACATATAAAAAATGTATTCGATGCTAAAAAACAATGTTGCAACCCAAAAACTAAATTAAACTGAGAAGTCGATTATTTTGTATGCTAACTGTCGTAATTTTGCACTCAAATAAACTGATTCTTAATTTAACCGCAACTCAGAAAACCATTAAACTAAGACCGTCAACTCTCTCAATTTACCTCATCGATACACGAAATCAGGGCCATCAATTCAACACGGAAATAAGGTAGACTCACCAATTCAATGCCTTTAGGAGTCAGTGAACCCAGAACTCATTACGTCGCTATCTGCTAATATTTCGGGACATCAATCTTGTATCAAGAGTACTGGTAGTGGCGGCTTTAGGTGGTGGCAAGCAGGGCAACCTCTCGGGGCCTCGCTCCTGCAGGGTCTTTGCGAAACCCGAATTAAAAATACCGGCCCAGTGCGAGTCGGTCATGAAGGGGTCCACACTATTATCTACATAAAGGGCAAAACATCACGTTTGTTGTATGGGATACACCTTAAATATTTATTTTGTTTTGTTTTTTAGTGTTTGTGTTTATAGCGGCTGAATACATCATCTGTGAAAATGTCAACTATATAACTATCACGGTTCATGAGATACAGCCTGGTGACAGACTAACGGACAGCGGAGTCTCAGTAACAGAGTCCCGTTTTACCGTTTTTTTTTAATTTCGTATCTCATTGGGATTGTATAGATAAATTTTAATCTTAGGAAAACAAATAATAAATAATCAGAAACACCTACTTTCGATTATTTAAACAAATAGAACAAGGGTACCGCAAAGGTTTGTCGCCCAGGACCTCACAAATATCAACCGTCCGGGGCCTCGCAAAGTTCTGCCGTGTCGCACAAGAACTCGCAAAGGAAAAAACCGCCACTGTACAGGAGCCCATCAAATAACCATTACCTATGGAAATTTAAAAGCGTTTCTCTGGTTGAAGGAGCTTGATGGCTTGACATGTTGCGTTTTTATTACTTTCATTTCGTTGATGGTTTGATGATTCAGGTGGATTGAGTGCTGTTTGGAAATTGAGGATGATTACTGGAATTAGTTTCTAGATCAATGATAGATGCATGGGATCAGATGATAATTTAGTAGATGACGCTCAGTTTAATTTCTGTGACTGCAAGTTTCATTCTAATAAACCGGAAAAAATATGTTTCTTGTATTGAAGCCCCCTTTATTTAATTTTTAACATTTGTTAATTTCTGCAGCAATGGAAGTACTCACTCTGTGAAAATTTCAACTGTCTCCCTGTTACGGTTCTTGAGATATAGCATGCTGACACAGGCCGTACCCTGACCAAATAACCTTGAGCATTTTTTCGCTCAATAACAGCGCAAGAGATACAATAACGAATACGCTCAGAATGTTGAATAAAATCGTTATGAAATCTAATTTTGGTCGTTTGAAAAAAATATTTCTACCAAAATGTTCATAATTAAATTGCCTATCCATTAGTGTAAGTACAAAATCAACATAATCGTTAGTTTTCGAGAAGATGCATGTTTTCAGTATTTTTTTCTCATTTCTGTGGTTTCGTTGTGAGGAGATTACTTAAACATTATACTTGGTAATAAAAAATAAAAATCTACCATTTTGAAGCCAAGATTATGTAGAAATTAGTATTTTTTTTATTTTTTTTTATTCAAAACGGGGAAACTCTTGACCCAAATCTCACCTGATGGAAAGTGATGATTAGGCCGAAGATGGAAGCGAGTTTCACCCGGAATCCTCTTACACAGAGGAACTGGCTATCATACCTCTCACTGCCGGAACACAACAATGCTGTTAACATTGTTGTTATGGCGACAGACTTAGACATGATGGTGGTAGCTTGCCAGGCGGACTTATAACAAGTCCTAACACCAAACCGAACAAAAAATTTGCCCCCGCTGGGAATCGAACCCGGGACCTCTGGGTCTGAATCAGGTGGTATAACCACTAGACCACGGAGGCGGTTAGTGTCACCTGTTTAGCACCACCCGGGGACCACGTGTAGGGATTCGTTGAAGGGTATTCTCCTACGGACGCGGGTGACTCGGCCCCCAAAAATTAGTAGTATGTATTTTTGTATTTTTTATAAGTTGATATTTCTTCTGGATAAAGAATATTATAGCTCCAAAAAACTGCACAAAAAACGGCTAGCGCTGCGTTTTGCTCGGGGACGCGCCTTAACGGAAGCACGGTCGGACAGCGGAAGCTTCGTAATAGGGTTTTGTTAGTCCTTATGACATACTTTAACTAATTAATATTAGTTTTTTTTTTTTCTCAATAATAAATGAATTAATGTATACTGTTATTTAATGTATTGTTCGTTTGTTTGCGGTGCGGTGCCCTATATTACAAATTGTGTTGTGTGCATGAGACCAAATAAATAAATAAATAGTGACCCTTTGGATACGATAAAACCATCTGTATATTGTACTTACTTTCTGTGCAAATAAACGATCTATTCTATTCTATTCTAATATTCTAATAACATTGTTAATACGCCAGTTGGTGCCCCATTACATTTGAAATGTCTAACGGGGCCTCTGCGAGTTGGTTTCGGCCCCTCGTCCCCTCGTACGCCTACGAAAGGACCGGGTCTCCAGGGGGTCCCTGAGAAAGTAAAATAAAAATTGTTAATACATTAAAAATAACGAAACTCAGAAGGATACCTTAAATGAAAACAAACAGACTAGGTTAAGCTGTAAGAATAGAAAATCACAGCTCTCACAATTTCTCAGAATTGTACTGTTTCATTCCTGCGCGGATTATAACTATAGGCTGACAACACACTAGCGGTGTGTTGTAAAAATAAAATAAAAAGAAATGTATCTGTTATATGTCAGAGCTAGACAAGACCTCACCGAGTTATCGCGCCCACTGGATTGTATTTTAGTGAAATAAGTCCATTTAAGCCCAAGGGAGAGTTGGTAGTGGGAGCGAAAAGCAACCTTCTATTTAAGATTGTGGTGTAGGTTCTGACGCAACGTTACTTTTTAGATGTCGGTTTTATACTTTTTAACACGAGCACATACAATTTTTCAAGATAAATATTTAAACCTTGAGTTTAACGTTCGAACTGCAGCCAAAGATGTGAATTAGCTTAAATATAGACACTGATGAAGAATAGAAACAAAAAACTGAAGTTAAAGCTTAATCTGAAAAAAAAAACAACGTCTTTGTATACAAGTGTAGCTATAGGATCCTCAAAAGTCTACCAGTGTTGCAGAGTTTGTCCGAGAGAGACATCTCAAAGGTTATGTGGAGGAACACGGATGAATCTTAGGAAGCAAGAGTCCGACAGTGGAGTCCTTCCGCTCCACCCAGAATGGAAGGAGTCATTGGATGATTTCTCATCCTCAAAAAAAAAAAAGATCCTCATATCGAGCCCCGTAAATAGCACTGAATCACTGTCACACCAAAATCAAGCGTGGGCGCACGTTTTTATTCGGCTGACTGTCCAATTGACAGTTACTCTACCATACAGTTTCGGATTTTATTCAGAGGTATGTCCTCTGAAAGAAAGCCGAAACAACCCGAATTCGTGATTCAGGAAATAAACGTTAAAATACCTGAACCAAGACGGATACCAAACCCATTAAACAACCATACATCATAATAAGCCTGTTAAGGGAAAAAATACACCTAAACATCCATCACTTATCCAATCAAAGTCTGATTTAAACATTTATTTAGTACATTTTCCTTATCTCTTTAATTCCGCCATCAGTGAACCCCCAGCTTAACATCACCCGGATCGTTCAGGGATTTACCAAGGAATTTGTACGCGGTTCAAACGGGAAAATTAAGATATTTTTTTTTGATAAAACATAAGCGGCGAAAATAAGTTTTTATTTAATAAACTTGGAAGATATGAGATTATTTTTTAAAATATTAAGTTATCTTTTCCACGCTCTTTTGTTAAAACTGATTATTTTTTTAAAATAAGAACACGAGAAGGCGCAGGTGCGGCGGCGCTTACATGAAATATTTTGATAGCAATATATTGATTCAATTAATCAATTAGAGCTAAATAGATATGATGTGGGTATATTCCACCTAATATATTCCTCACCTAGTTCGGAGGCGGCCTTCAAAGTTTTTAAGTTCGCTAATTTACGATTTAGTTCATTAAAATTTTGTATAAGGTACGATGGGACTGGCATACACAGTTGTGTAAAAGTCCCTAAATCCAAATAAAGAAAAAAAAATCCATTTCATTAACTAAAACTTATTAAAAATGCAAAAGTAGGCTTACATTTTTGTAACCTTTTTAAATCTGGACGGTCTGGCATGCGAGCAGAACGTTTCCTGGAATAGGATAAAGGATAATTTTGATCCCGACATTAGTGTTCCCTTGGGAAAATTTTCTATGTTCACAAGACGAAACCGATTTCAATAGATGGTTTCCTCCATGCCTTGGAAAGCACGTTAAGCTGTCGATCATGGCTGTCATTTGTAGATCTCTGGCAGTCGTCAAGACTCCAGTCTTGCCAAGAAACACCGTGTTACCCAGTTAATAGGTTGTGGAGGTCTGTTAGGCAGCCGCTCCACGTAAAAAATAATCAAAGAAAATAATCAGTGAATATGAAAAAATTTTAGTCGTCCAGATTTTTCTTCGCTTTCCTATTCACCATTCAAATTCAGATGTATTGATGTATTTGCTAGAATGTAGGTTTACAAATGTATATACATATATATGATCTTAAAACTTACCCTTTACATTGTATAATTACATATGGTGTGAAAATATTTAATTAAATAATACACAAAAAAAACAGACAACAACCAGTTCTCATGCATATGGAATTTAAAAAAAAAAAAATCTAAGTTATACCTTACATGTCAGTTCAAAAGATAAATGTCAGCTTAAGAAAATAGAAATATTTGTTATTGTAAATTGTAATAAATACCATTCAACCAATGTACTGTCGTAAACTTCCTTAATGTGACAAGAGATAGAGCTTCATTTAGTTGTACACAGGTAGCTTCAAGTAGGTCACCAAGTTCTGTTTTATTTCGAACTAACCAACCAGTATGTTTAGGGACAATCAGCGGTGTTTATATAAGAGAAGTAGTTCAGTCGAGGTCGGAGCGGAGTCCTATTTGTTTTACCATTTACATGAGTCTCGCTTTTGTTTTATTTATTGTAGCTACCTTTAATTTTGGTCTAGGATTTTGTGGTTGGCTCTAGATCTAGTACCTGTGCTATCATTTAGGTATTTTTTTCTATGTAGCAGCTTTTCTTTTATAGGGTTAGTTCAGCTGAATTATAAGTCTGTCTACATAGTCAATCATGTTTTTTATCATACTTCATGCCAATTTCGATCTTTTGTGTGCCGTTGTCTATGGTGTCGGCAACTTATTTATGCTTGTTCCGTCATCGTGCAAACTAAACGTAATTCAACTTAACGTCGATGTTCAACGCTCCATCGGCTTGCGACAGCAAAACGCAGATCCACTATTTTATAATCTGTGGTGCATACCGTGACTCGTTAAAAGTTGGAGCGAAAACAGTTCGTTCGAAGAGCCCGTGTGTGTGAGAACATCTTTCCGCGCCTAACGTTCTCTTGTCCCACTGCTGGACAAACCAACCACCACTTCTTCGCGCATTAATCTCAAAGTTCGTATCCCGGGATTCCTGTGTTCCTGCCCTTGGAACCATCGAAGGTGGAAGGCTCAGCGCGTGTCGTAGCAGTCCAAGGTACGTGTATGCACTGTATTTGCTATTGACATTCTGTGGAGTTTTTGAACATCGTGCTTTAACCGTCATCGTTGTGTTCCCTAGTAGCATAAGGCCACCCCAGCTATTTCGGCTTTGGTGCGCATGCTACAATGCTTGAGTGTGTTTTTTTTTTATAGAATCATAGTGTGCTAGCTGCGTAATTTTTTTGTTGTGTATAAATTGATTTTCATACTAGATATATATAATTTCAAGTTCTAACGTAACAGACCGATGTGTTGCAGGGGAGTTTGTTGGCCACTTCTTCTCCACACCTAAAACACTAGGAAGTGGTGACGGGCGGACGTCTTGGAGACTGTCTTTTTTAAAAACTTGACGTTCAAAAAGTGCTGGCTCTCAGCATAATTTGAATGATGACTTTGTTTTTTTTTTTAATTTTTTGGCCGCTATATGTAATGTCCGACCCAGATTTATAATCATTTGCGATATTTGTTCGAAAAAGTCACCGATGCCATGTAACGCATAGGGATTAGGAGAAACATGAATGGGTTTTATATAAAAACTATGTGTAATGTCCTGACACTACCTTTTGCTCCACCTAGAGCGGGAGGAACCATTTGATGAAATCCCATCTTAAAAAAAGGCATGGAATCATCATATTTTATGTTTGTACTAGCTGACCCGTGCAACGTCGTCTGCGTAACATTTTTCATTACTGCTCCGCTCCTATGGGTCTTAGCGTGATGATATACCGCGTGTATCTGACATCGACGCACAAACGATTTCCATGGGTCCAGGGCATGATTCTGGACACCCCAGTGTTGGAATTTTTCGTCGGTTCTTTTCTGATTTTTTTTAAGAGTACTACAAAGTATCCGCTCAGCTGAGCTGATATTATTTGTGGCTTTATTCAGATTGCTCTTTTTAGTGAAAGTAGTTATTTAATTATTTTTTTATTAAAAATCTCATTGGGTTAGGTCAGAATAACGATTATGAGCAGTCTAAAGTAAAAAAACCCTTGAAAAAAATAAAAAAATGAGAAAAAAGCCGACGAAAAATTCTAAGTCTAGGGTGTCCAGAATCATGCCCCGGACCCATGGAAATCGTTTGTGCGTCGATGTCAGATACACGCGGTATAGCCTATAGCCTTCCTCGATAAATGGGCTGTCTAACACTGAAAGAATTTTTGAAATCGGACCAGTAGTTCCTTAGATTAGCGCGTCCAACCAAACAAACAAACAATCAAACAAACAAACTCTTCTGCTTTATAATATTAGTTTAGATATCACTTTCACCTTTGGGTTTTTTAATCATAAATCTTATTTATTGTGGCACGGTACCAATTTTTTTATTATGTGGGTTTGTGATGAGTAAAAATCTCGTTATATCTTTATTCTTCTACACTTTTAACAAAAAATACAAACATCCGAATTGAGAACCTCCTCCTTTCTGGGAAGTCGGTTAAAAATAGTATTTCTCTCCTCAAATATTCACTGGGTTTCTTTTTTCAGGGAATTATTTTGTTCATATTCAGTAAGAGAAAATCCCATATTTATTTATAGTTCCAAAGATAAATAAGACTATTGCCAGCTATGACTACACCTTTTCAATCCTTTTAAATTAGGTAAAGCTTCGGAGGGAGGGAGTTCGTTAACAAAATAATTTTGACCTTTGAAACAATGTCAAAACAGGGAGGCCACTCTCTAAGCCTGAAGTCCGTAGTTTCGGGCTTAGTTGTGGGCGTATTCGGGCTTAGTTGTGGGCGTATTCTATTCCGTATCACCTACTGACTTACGATAAGTCCCGAATCCGAACTAATAATGAATGACTATGCAATTTGACAGTAACTAACAAATTGTTTTGTCATTAATTCTTAGTTAGTCGATACGGATTAGAATACGCCCTCAACTAAGCCCGAAATTACAGACTTAGAGAGTTGCCCCCCAGATAAGTTAAACTTAGGTAGCAGACGGCCATGTATTCATCAAAAGTCTTTCGTTTCACCATGGTGAACATGTTAAATACATTGGTTTTCAGTGGTAAAAATTCCCGATGTTTATATAAAGACACAAAGATTAAGAAACTTTGCTCTTTATTTCTTTGAAAATGACTGATTCTAGTAACTGTACCTTATATCCAACAGTAGACCAAGCCTGGGATTTCAGACAGTTTCCTAAACAAAATAAGTCTGACCTTTATAACGATGTCAAATGAGATGAGTTTAAGTAAAGGTACCAGGCGCCCAGATATTTAAAGATTTATCGTTTAGATAGATCAAGTCGTATTCATTCTGTGGACAGAATTCCTGATATTTAAATACAGATACAAAGATCAAGGAACTTTGCATCTTATTTCTTTGCAAAAAGTTCCACAGCTTAATATCCACCAAAAAAGTAAAGCCAGAGAAACAGATTCATCCACAAGACATATTTATTCGACCTTCAAAACGATGTCAAACAAGATTAGTTAAATTGAGAGTACCAGGCTCACAGACATTCGAAGGTCTTCCCTTTAGATTGATTAACTGGGGTTAAGTGTTTAAAACTAATATAAGATTAGTTCAACTTAGGGTACCAGGCTCACAAACATTCGAAGGTTTACCCTTTAGATTGATTAACTGGGGTTAAGTGTTTAAAACTAATAAATAAGAGTAGTTCAACTTAGAGTACTAGGCTCACAGACAATCGAAGGTCTGCCCTTTAGATTGATTAACTGGGGTTAAGTGTTTAAAACTAATAAATAAGATTAGTTCAACTTAGGGTACCAGGCTCACAAACATTCGAAGGTTTAGGTACCCTTTAGATTGATTAACTGGGGTTAAGTGTTTAAAACGAATAAATAAGATTAGTTCAACTTAGAGTACTAGGCTCACAGACATTCGAAGGTTTACCCTTTAGATTGATTAACTAGGGTTAAGTGTTTAAAACCAATAAATAAGATTAGTAAAGTTCAACTTAGGGTACCAGGCTCACAAACATTCGAAGGTCTACCCTTTAGATTGATTAACTGGGGTTATGTGTTTAAAACTAATAAATAAGATTAGTTCAACTAAGGGCGGATTCGACCAAACGAGAGTAAATTTTGTTCTTAGAATAAATAGCTATGTACTCGAGAGCAAGCTTAATTTGCGTTCTACCAAACATTACCCCGTGGCTAAAGTCACTATACGAGAATAATTTTTTATACGGTCTATTTTGGTGGACTAAAGTCTTAAACTGGGAATAACGAAATGAAATGTAAAAATGTTAGATTATGTACATTTGTCATTTACCTCACAGTTTACCTTGTCAAAAATCATCCGTCCGTGTTGGTATTCTTTGCTTTTGTGTGGTTTTCAATCAATACCTCGCCATAATGGAAAGTTTGAGAAATGTGATTGAAGAATCCGACAGCGACGATGACCACGTGCACAGTCACCAATTTCACCAAATAAATCAATTCTATTAAAAAACGCAACCAAGAAAATTTACTCTGCCAATGACAGTAAAAAAATGACGTTTAATTCTACCAAATAAAATAGTACATTCCTCAAGTATAGTAGTTGCAAATACAATGACCTCTTCGTTTAGTAGCATTATGTATTAGGTCATTTCATTCTTTCAATCCCATTCAATGTCAAAGACAACCAAAGAGTAACGAGACGAGAATAATTTTAATCTAGGTATAGTGTGGTAAAACGTAAATCAAATTACTCCTGGAGTAAGAATTGAGAGTAAAATTATCCTGGTATAGTTAGTTACTCGCGTATAATTTGGAATTTGGTCGAATCCACCCTTAGAGTACTAGGCTCACAGACATTCGAAGGTCTGCCCTTTAGATTGATTAACTGGGGTTAAGTATTTAAAACTAATAAATAAGATTAGTTCAACTTAGAGTACTAGGCTCACAGACATTCAAAGGTCTACCCTTTAGATTGATGAACTGGGGTTAAGTGTTTAAAACTAATAAATAAGATTAGTTCAACTTAGGGTATTAGGCTCACAGACATTCGAAGGTCTACCCTTTAGATTGATTAACTGGGGTTAAGTGTTTAAAACGAATAAACAAGATTAGTTCAACTAAGGATTTGTCCAACGCCAGATAACTCTTATTCGTGGAATAAATTTAACGTTTGACAGTTTTTGTATGGAAGAACTGTCAAAAATTCAAAATTAAGTTGGATAATTCCAACTTTAGGGTACTATAAGATAGTGGGGATAGTGGCGATAAGTCCCCTCTTTGAGGAGTGGCTTGAGAGGCGCCACGGCGTCCTCACCTTCCGCCTGACGCAGGTCCTCACCGGACATGGATGTTTCGGGAGATACCTGCACCGAATCGGGCGGGAGGAAACGCCTGGGTGTCACCACTGCGAAGATCGACCGGAGGACACGGTGGAGCACACTGTGCAGGAGTGCCCCGCTTGGGCGGCACATCGCTGTGTCCTCGAAACGGTGATCGGCGGCGACCTCTCGCGTCCGGCCCTGGTCCAAGCCATGGTCCGGAGCGAGACAGTATGGGACGCCGTCACTTCCTTCTGCGAAGCAGTTATGCTAGCGAAGGAGGTGGCGGAGTGGGAGAGGGAGAGAACCTCTCGTCCCGGCCGCCGTGGTAGACGCCGCGGACGACGGAGGCCACCACCCGGTGACGGAACACAAAGCGCAATGAAGGAACATGGATGGGTTTTAGTCAGTAGAAGTCTGACACTCCCTCCCGCTACACCCAGAGCGGGAGGAGTCATTGGATGATTTCCCATCCCTAAAAAAAAAAAAAAAGGGGCTCACCGTTTAGATAGACAGGTGGTATATATGCTCCGGTTGTTTATTGTTACCTCTAATGACCATACACACACTCTTCCTCTCGTTGTACCTCAAATCGAGCTCCACAGCATATGACTCACAAATATCGAGCAATTTTTAAACCACTGAGCGATGGGCTCAGCAACACCATGTTGTCCGCGTAGCTGATGTTATTAGCAGACATTATTTATATGACAACCGACATGGCTGTTACTAAGCACATCGATCAGTTGATTGACGTACAGGTTAAATAGTCTTGGAGAGGACAGGCCTCCCTTCCTCACACCGCACTCCAGTGCATACTCATCCGACAAAACCTTCCCCCACTTAACGAAGTTCTTCTGGTTATTGTACCAGAAGCGCAAGATGTTCGGTGGGAGCCCCTACCTCACCAAGCTTGGCGCAGAGCCTGCTGTAGTCCACTAAATCAAAGGCCTTCGATAGGTTAAGAAAGAAAGCATAGACAGGTGTTTTTCTCTTAACGTAGTAGTTGACAGTATGTTTTAATGTCAAGATTGCACTTTCAGTCGACAGTGTCTCACGGAAGCCAAACTGCGTGTCATTAAGCTCAATGTGCTTGCCGAGTTCAGCGTCAAGTAAACCATCGAAGACCTTCGCAATTACAGGAAATTGGCCTAGTAGCTTTTCTCTGTGACGTTCCCAGTGTCATTTTTCGGTATCGGCACAACAACAGTTTCCAGCTTTTAAATATATGCTTGCCCGCAAACTGCAGGTGCTTAATACTCAGACCATCATTGCCCGGAGATTTTCCTCTAACCATGTTTTTAACAACATTTTCCACTTCTCTACTGGAAAAAATTAACAAGTTGTCTGGCTCAATGACACCAGGAACAGGCATTCCAATGCAAGAGGAAAGCGGCGAAGTTACTTTAAAATGATCCTTGAAAACGTTGGCTATATAAGGATATAGACAACGTTTTCAAGGATCATTCCCTTCACATAACCCTTCATTTTCCTATTTCCCTTCCAGATCTCCCGAAACCCTGAGACATGGTCTGCCAAAATGTCCATTTCCAGCTGGTTTTTATGGTTTTGACAGAATTTTAGCCTTGACTTAAATATTTCACGTGTCTTATACATGTCGTCACATACAGGACCGTTGCCATGATAACGTCCAACAAATAAAAAAATCGGTAATATTTACATAGCAAGGAAAAATCGGCCCAATTACCAATCCTGTTTTTCTTAAGGATGGGCTATGGGATATTATATAGAAAAAAAAAAAAACAAATTATGTCAAAACTGATAGGAGGGACAACGAAAGCCCCTGAGGCTTAACCTATAGGCACGGAAAAAGTGCCGTCATCAAATTCTTGGCAAGTTAGAGCAAGATTATACATGATTAAAATTTGAAACTTACATCAAAACTGACGGCGCCAATATATTATGGCGTCGCCTAAGCTGCGGCGAACTGATACAACGCTATCTCACGTGCTGCGTTCACCCGTGCTGTTGACAAGCCAAGTAATGCCAAGTAATCAAACTGCAAACTGAATAATAGACCTTCAAATGTCTGTGAGCCTGGTTACCTAAGTTAAACTTATTCAATTTGACGTGATATTGAAGGTCAATGTAGAAACTGTTTCTCAAACTATCTAACGCTGCCCTCTCTTGACAGTCTTTTTGTAGGATCGATTATCGGGCCGATTTTTCTTTGCTAGGTAAAAACTACCGACTTTTAAAAAGGACGTGAGCGTTCCACTACTCCAATCAGAACGTTCTATTTTTCACCTACAAAAATTTGGTCGCCGACTGTCGAACGTGGACTGGCAACGTGCACGATACCCCTTCGAATGTCTGGCCGCCTGGTACCTTAAGTTAAGCAAATCCATTTTGACGTCATATTGAAGGTCGAATAAATGTTTTGTTGAAGAAAGTGTTTCTCAATCTAACACGGCCCGCCCACGTCAGACTTTTGAAGGATCGATAATCGGCCGATTTTTCTTTGCTAGGTTAAAACTACCTTTTTTTTCGGACGCGAGCGTTACATTATTGCAATTAGTACGTTCCATTTCTCAACTACAAAAATGCTGTCTCCGATTGTCGAACGTGGAACGGGCAACGTACACGATAAACCTTCAAAAGTCTGGGCGCCTGGTACTTTTAGCTAAACTAATCCAACTTGTCATCGTTTATCCGGTCAGGTTTGATGGCCATATTGCGCGTCATCGCAAATCTGTGGAGTCGTGGAGTCCAGTCTGGGTGGTTATTAAATTAACAAACAGGACAATATGTATGGACTCAATCAAATGGTGTAAACATGGATTTATTAAAAGTAGTTTTTCTAAATTGAGTCAAAATTTCTCTTCCTCTCTTTCACTCTTAGACTCTGTGCAAGTTAGAGCGACATAGCAAAAATAAAAACAAATTATGTCAAAAGTCAAAACTGATGGCAGGGACAACGAAAGCCCTGACGGTTTTAACCACGGACACGGGAAAAATACCGTCACCCAAGTCTGGGCAAGTTTGAGCAAGGTAGAAATACTTAAAATCTGAAAATAACGTCAAAACTGACGGCGCTTATATAATTATGGCGTCGCCACATATGCGGAAACTGACGCAATGCTGTCTTAAAAGCTGACCGGGATTATCAAGTAATGTCAAGTAATCAATCTGAAGGATAGACCTTCGAATGTCTGTGAGCCTGGTTACCTAAGTTAACATCCAATTTGACGTGATATTGAAGGTAGAAACTGTTTCTCAATCTTACGCTGCCCTCCCATGACAGATTTTTTTAGGATCGATTGTCGGGCCAATTTTTCTTTGCTAGGTAAAAACTACCGATTTTTTTGAAGGACGTGAGCATTCCACTACTCCAATCAGAACGATTTATTTTTCACCAACAAAAAAACGGTCGCCGATTATCGAACGTGGGCGGGTAAACTACACGATAGACCTTGGAATGTCTGAGCGCCTGGTACTCTAAGTTATACTCATCTCATCTTACTCTGACTTTAACAACTTTTTGAGGATTAGAAAGTAAGGAACACATTACATTTTTTTATTAAGAAATAAGATGCAAATATCCTTGATTTTTTTATCTGCAAGTAAATCAACATCGGAAATTTTAAACACTTATATACCAATTCATCCAAACGATATACATTCGAATGTCTGGGCGCCTGGTAACCTAAATTAAACTAATCCAATTTGACGTCTACGCTACTCACCGACGTCAGACTTTTAGAGGATCAAAAATTGGGTCGAATTTTCTTTGCTAGGTTAAAACTACCTTTCTTTTCGGACGAGAGCTTTACATTATTGCAATCAGTACGTTCCATTATTCACCGACAAAAATTCGGTCGCCGATTGTCAAACGTGGCAACGTACACGATAGACCTTCGCATGTCTGGGCGCCTGGTACTTTTAGCTAAACTAATCTAACTTGACATCGTTTATAATCCGGTCAGTTGTAGCGGCCATATTGCACGTCATCGCGAATCTGTAGGTTAAAGACTGGGTGGTTTCTGGTTAGCGTTGTAACGACGATATCACAATACGTTTACGATCGAAAGCCTTTTATCAGTTGAAACCGTTGGAATCGTTATTAAATTAGCAAACAGAATACGTATGGGTTTATTCATATGTTTTAAAAATGGATTAAATAACAAATAGTTATCCAAAAGTGTGTGAAAATATCTCTTTTTTTCATTCTCTCCTAGACTCTGTGCAAATTAGAGCGAGATAGCAAAAAATAAAAACAAATGAAGTCAAAACTGATGGCAGGGGCAACTAAAGCCCCTGGAGGCTTTAGCCGCGGACACGGGAAAAAATGCCGTCACCCAACTATGGGCAGTTTTTGTTTTTTTTATTTGACAGGAGTGGGAAATCCTCATGGACGAATCGACCGCCCACTCTGCAAGACGGTCGAAACAGTGCCGTACTCTTACCGGCTAAAACCCACTCCAAACACTAGTTGTCCTCTGACTTGATCAGAGACCGTTTTCACGATTTTTTTATTCGGTTTCTTTACCAATTTGAGTACCAACTTTGACACTAAAGGGACTATGGGCAGGTTTGAGCAAGATAGAAATACTTAAAATTTGAAAATAACGTCAAAACTGACGGCGCTAATATAAGGCGTCGTCACAGATGCGGGAACCTGACGCAACGCAGTCTCACGGCGGCTCAATAGCAGCCCGGGTTTACCAAGAAATGCTAAGTATTCAATCAGAAAGATACCTTCGAATGTCCGCGAGCCTGGTTGCCTTAGTTAAACTAATCCAATTGGACGTGATATTGAAGATCAATGTAGAAACTGTTTTTCAATCTAACGCTGCCATGACAGACTTTTTGTAGGATCGATAATTGGGGCAAATTTTCTGTGCTAGGTAAAAACTACCAAATATTTTAATGGACGTGAGCGTTGTGCTACTCCAATCAGAGGGGCTAGCACGAATATTTTTGACGTATAGTGACGTTAACGTAAGTGAATTTTGAATGTGAAAAACTACAACCCCATAGTATTTTCGTTTAATTTTATGGGTTATACACAATTTACATAATTTAAAAATATGAATATAGTATCTATGTAGTTCAAATAAATGTTTTGTCCGAAATGAGTATTGTAGCTATGGTAAAATTTTACGTCACGTTATTATACATCAAAAATATTCGTGCTAGGCCCACTGAACGTTCCATTTTTTACTAGCAAAAATTCGGTTGCCAATTATCGAACGTTGGCAGGCAAACTAACCGATAGACCTTCGAATGTCTGAGCGCCTGGTACTTAAAGTTAAGCTGATCTTATTTGCTATCGTTCAAAACATTTAATGCCAATTAATCCAATTAAATGATAGATCTTCGAATGTCTGAGCGCCTGGTACCCTAAATCAAACGGGGATAAATATAATGACCACCATAAAATGCTTTGATACCCTTAGTTTTGTAACCAAAAATATCTACTTAACACCAGAAAAATAAAGTCTAAAAATACAATAGTACCAGCTATTTTAGTCACGACTCCACTTTAAATTGTATTCGACCACCAAATTTAGTAAATGATCACCAAATCTTAGCGAGCAAATTAACATTCAGTTAGTATAATATTCAAATTCTATAGTAACGTGTCTGCGTCAGATCCCCTCTATGGCTGGTGAAACATGTGGGTCAGGTTAGGTTAGAACCATGACCATTAGCGCGCCGCGGTAGCGGCCGCCGAGCGCCAGATCCCTTCTATTGTTGGTGAATCATTTGGTTTAATCGGATAACGAGATGTTATTTTTTTGCGTATCATTTTAACAATTTTTGGGTTAGAATATTTTTTTTGGACTTGGTTTGCTTAAATAGGATAGCAAGATGGTATAACTTTGGTTATAAGTTTACATTAAAATGCGGGTTTAATTTTGGTGATCATTTACTATTTTTGACTGCTAAATGTTACTATTTCTGGTGGTAAGTTAAACATAAGCCAAATCAAACTAACTGTTGAAACAGTAACTAAAAAGACGCAAACCATTATTGACGGGAACAAAGGACAGCATTCCTTAGATAGAAGTGTGCCCGACCCGTCGTTAGCTAACGAACGAGTTTTAAGGATTTAAAACGAGAGGAAAGAAACGAAAGATTTAATAAAATTATTCTAGAAATTGATGACGAACTCACTTTCTCTTCCTCTTATCTCCGGTGGAAACATGACGGCACTGAGCTAAAGCTTAATTTGAATGCATACGGATAATTTTTTTTTCTGCACGATCGAACTTTGTTAGTATATAATAGTTAAACTGACATCACCCTCACACTTTTGTAATGAATACCTACTATCATAGTTTGTAGGATATTTGTATGATTGAAAAGAAAATATTCTTGAAAATATTACAAAATACGAATGTGTCACACTAAGTTTGCGTTTTTCGCGTTTTCGGAGCTGAAGGGTAACGTATTAATTGCCCCTAAAATTCTAACAGTAAAACGCAAAAATAACCACGCCGATACCAATGAAGACTTACACAAACAGTCTAAACCAAAACGAATAACTAATTTGTTTTGCAGGATACAGATTTTCAAATATTGTATGTTTTTTAAGAAACAAAGTTCCTTGATTTATTGTATTTGTAAGTAAATAAACATCGGAAATATTAAACACTTATATACCAATTAATCTTAACGATATATATTCGAATATCTGGGCGCCTGGTACCCTAAGTTAAACTAATCCAATTTGACGTCATATTGAAGGTCAAATAAAATATGTCTTGTTGAAGGAACAATTTCTCAAGCCTCGTATCCACTAGGCAACATTCGGCGCGCGACACGTGAATCTCAACATGTACAGCAACGCTGCACAACAGCGCGCGACGTTGCCAGCTGGCGCGCAACATGACGCGCGGCTGAGTGCATCGTTAGTTGAGCATCAAAACAAATGTTCCGCGTCAACATTCAACAAGTTGCGAAACATGTTGAGCAACATGTCGCGCGTCAAATGTTGCCGAGTGGATACGAGGCTTTAATCTAACGTTGCCTGCATACGTCAGACTTTTATGAGAATCGATAACCGTGCTGATTTTTCTTAGCTAGGTTAAAACTACCTATTTTTTTCGGACGTCAGCGTTAAACTATTGCAATCAGAACGTTCCATTTTTCACCTATAAAAATACGATCGCCGATTGTCGAACGTGGGCGGGCAACGTACATAAAAGACCTTTGAAAGTCTGGGCGCCTGGTACTTTTGGCTTAACTAATCTTACTTGACATCGCTTATCCGGTCAGGTGAAGCGGCCATATTGCGCGTCACTGGGAATCTGTGGGGTCAAGTCTGGGTGGTTTATGGTTAGTGCTATAGCGACGATATCACGGAAGTAACGATGGTAAGTCTATTACAATTTGATATCGCTGGTATCACTATAGAATTAGCAAACAGGATATGTTACATGGATTTAAAAATATGACTTTAAAATTGATTTTATAAAAAAATGTTATCGTAAAGTGTGTGAAAATATCTCTATATGCTGTTTTTTATTAAATCCATTTTAAAACCATATTATTAAATACATGCATATCCTGTTTGCTAATTTAATAAAAATTTCAACGCCATCAATTAATATAGGCTTATCATCGCAACTTCCATGATAAATCGTCTTCATAGCGTAAACCAGAAACCAACCAGACTTCACCCCACAGATTCCCGATGACGCGCAATATGGCCGCCGCACCTGACCGGACAAATGATGTCAAGTAAGATTAGTTTAGCTAAGAGTACCAAGCACGCAGACATTCGAAGGTCTATCGTGTTGGTTGACCGCCCACGTTCGATAATCGGTGACCGATTTTTTGTTGGTGAAAAATGGAACGTACTGTAGGCTAATTCACGTAACTAAATAAGTGCTGTTGCAGTGCAGTTGAAGTTAAGTTTCGATCAAAACAACGCTTTTCGTATTCTCTACCGCTGTCAGACACGCACGCGTCAAGTTTGCGTCACGCGAGCGCAATAACGGCATTCTACTGTTGCGCGTCTTTGGTCCGTGCTTCGGAACGCAACATGATCGGTATTCTACTATATATTTGACGTCCCAAAATTACAGCTTATAAGCTTAAGTTTAATTTTTAATAATATAATAACGTCTTATTCATTGAAATTTATTTGTTTCTCTTCGATTACTATGTGAATATAATTTTTTCTCTCACCGTCAGTAAGTTTGTTACGAGTTTGGTTGTCGTGCAGTTGACGTGCACTTCACGTGCAGTTTACGCGCAGTTCAAAGATTACAAGAATACCGTTTATCACTCGAACTTAAACTTAATTGCAACTGCACTAAAACTTAATCGGTGTGTCATAACATTACGTGAATTAGCCCTCTGATCGTAATAGTATAACGCTCACGGTCTTCACAAAATTCGGGAGCTTTTACCTTGCAAAGAGAATTCGGCCCGATTATCCATACTACAAAAAGTCTGACGTGGGCGGACAGCGTTATATTAATAAACAATTTCTCAGTCAAGACTTTAATTCGACTTTTAATATGACGTCAATTTGGATGAGTTTGCCTTAAGGAACCAGGCTCGCTGATATTCGAACAACGCAGAGATTCGATTACGTGGTAAATCCGGTCAGCTGTTGAGACACCGTGAGGCAACTTTGTGACAATTCCACGCATCTGTGGCGACGCCTATTGGCACCATCTGTTTTCTGCTGTCATATTTTAACTATGTCTATCTTGCTCAAACTTGCCTCGAGTTGGATGATGGCATTTTTTCCCACGTCAGTGGCTAAAGCCTCAGTGTTTCCTGTTGACCCAACCATCAGTTTTGACATTATTTGTTTTTTATTTTTATGCTATCTCGCTATTATTTGCACAGAGTCCAGGAGAGAAAGAGACTTTCACACACTTTATTGTCGTTATAGCGTTAATCAGAAACGATCCAGACTTGTCCCCACAGGTTAGCAATGACGCGCAATATGGCCGTCTACGTTAGCCTAAGAGACCAAATCCTACTTGACATCACACATAATCTAGGAGAAAAGAGATCATCACTAGTGTCCGACCGAAAGTTCGGTTTCGGTTTCGGCCGTGTTTCGGCTAAAAGTCAAGTTTCGGCGGCAGTTTCGGTTTCGGCCGAAATTGGCGGAAACTTTTGTCGAAACCGAAACTGATTTCGGTAGTAGTCGTGCACGCTCGCCTAACTTTGTTTCTCGCGGCAACACTATGGCGGACGCTGGCGGCCCTGTTCGGGAATTGTCGTGTGCCGTTCGGATAGCTCCGTAGCAACAAAACTTAGTCAGTGCGTTTTCGTCCGACGTAAACATTCTTTAAAGGTTATGTTTTGAATGTTTTGATAGAACTGATTACATGTAAGTTTTTGTTTCGTTTCTGTACTTGTATGATTTATATAGGTAAATATTGAGCCAGTAACTTTGTTTTGTTGTTATGAACAAACTTTTTAGACTGTGTTTTAATTTCATGTCGTAATTAATGCAGCATAATGTGTAAAATGCATCAAATTTCAGTATTTTAAGGAATTTTATACTTGACCACATGAGTTTCGGTTTCGGTTTCGGCCGAAATTTCGGTCGGACACTTTAGAATAACTATTTTTTTATTAAATCTATTTTAAAACCATATTATTAAATACATACTTATACTGTTTGCAAATTTAATAACGATTCCAACGATTTCAACTAACAAAAATCACGTGATATCGTCGTTGTAGCACTAACCAGAAACCACCTTGACTTGACCCTACAGATTTGCGATGACGCGCAATATGGCCGGCCGCCACACCTGACCGGATAAACGATGTCAATAAGATTAGTTGAGCTAAAAGTACCAGGCGCCCAGTCTTTCGAAGGATTAACGTGTACGTTGCCCTCCCATGTTCGACGATTGGCGACCGAATTTTTGTAGTTGAAAAAAACGTACTGATTGTAATAGTTTAACGCTGACGTCCGAAAAAAATATAGGTAGTTTTAACCTAGCAAACAAAAATCGGCCCGGTTATCGACACACAAGGTCTGACGTAGGCGGGCAGCGTTAGATTGAGAAACAGTTTCTTCAACAAGACATTTATTCGACCTTCAGTAGGACGTCAAATTGGATTAGATTAACTTTGGGTACCAGGCGCCCAGATATTCGAAGGGGTATCGTGTACGTTGCCAGTCCACGTTCGACAGTCGGCGACCGAATTTTTGTAGGTGAAAAATGGAACGTTCTGATTGGCGTAGCGGAACGCTTACGTCCTTTCAAAAAAGCGGCCCGATAATCGATCCTACAAAAAGACTGTCATGAGGGGGCAGCGTTAGTTTGAGAAACAGTTTCTACACTGACCTTCAATATTACGTCAAATTGAATAAGTTTAACTTAGGTAACCAGGCTCACAGACATTTGAAGATCAAATATATATCATTTAGATTCTTTTGTATAAAATTGTTACAATAGTCGATGTTTAAGTACAAACAGATAAAAAAATCAAGGATTGGTAATATCTTATTCGTAACCGTAATCCTTACTTTCTAATCATCAAAAAGTAGTTTTTTTTTTAAATATTGATAGGCAATGTTGGACCGCTATCTCACCTGATGTTAAGCGATGATGCGGTCTAAGGTGGAGCACGCTTGCCTAGAAGTAACCTATTCATGCTTAACTTAAAGACTCCCAGGTTGTAGCTATCAGGAAACACAGACTCAGGCAATAATAAACAAGACATTAATTTGACCTTTAAAACGATGCCATATGAGATGAGTTTAACTTAGAGTACCAGGCGTACAGACAATCGAAGGTCTATCGTTTAGAAGCAGACAACTAAACAGGACAATCAGCAATATTTGTTCTCTACAGCCAACGTGTCTCAGGTCAAGACAAATATTTGAAAACCCGTATCTCACAAAAATCCAGTCATACAATTTTAAACCTTTTTATGCATACACCATTTGACCAAAATCGAACCGCCGCGCCGCATTGTAGTGCAACGTAGTGAACAAAGGACAGCCGCATTCCTTAGATAACAAGTGAGCCCGAACCGTCGTTAGTTAACGAGCTTTAAGGATTTTTGTGCGAATTAGTAAAAATATTCGAGAAATTGATGACAAACTCACTATCTCTTCCTCTTAGCTCCGGTGGAAACATTGGTTACACATGGCGCTACTGATCTAAAGCTTTATTTTTATTCTTTATGGTTCATTTTCGTTTTTTAACAATTTATTGAACTTTATGGTATAACATATTTTTAAGCTGTGGACACAGACTAAAAGAAAATATGCTTGACAACATTACAAAATACGAATGTCAAATGACGATAAGTTTGCTTTTTCCGTGTGTTTTCCGGAGCTGATAGGTAACGTTTTAATTGCCCCCAAAATTCTAATGGAAAATCAACAAGACAATTATTCGACCTTCAATATGACGTCAAATTGAATTATTTATACTTAGGGTACCAGGCTCGCAGACATAATTATTTTGAAACTCATCGTTTAGATTAATTGGTTTAAAACTGTTTAAAAAATTTCGATGTTTAGTCACTTACAAATTTTAATACAAAAAAATTAAGGAACTTTGTTTCTTATTTCATTGCAAAAATCGTGATTACCGTGAAACAAAAATAGGAAGGAAAGAAGCAATTTCATCTACAAACCGATTTATTCGACCTTCAAAACGATGTCGAATTAGATAACTTTAACTTAAGGTACCAGGCGCCCAGACATTCGAAGGTCAATCGTTTAGTAGCAGACAACTAAACAGTACAATCAGCGATATTTGTTCTCCGCAGTCAACGTGCCTCAGGTTCAGACAAATATTTGAAAGGGTGTCTTGCACAACAAATTAGTAGTTTCGTATTTGTTTGGGCTGTGTTTGTGTAAGTCTTCATTTAGATCGGCCGCGGCGTAGTTATTTTTGTGTTTCATTGTTAGAGTTTTGGGGCAATTAATACGTTTAATTAGATGCAAGGACTGTCAATTGCCGTTGTATTTCGTCAGAAGTCGTTGCGAGTCTGTGAATGCTGAAGTCTGTTGTGTGTGTCGTTTTTCGTTGCGAGTCTGTGAATGCTGAAGTCTGTTGTGTGTGTCGTTGCGAGTCTGTGAATGCTGAAGTCTGTTGTGTGTGTCGTTTTTGCTTGTTATCTAATTATTGATAATTTTGGAATACTTACTTTAACTAATTTGGTTCTTTGACATGAAGCATGAACAGGAACTTAATCATTCTCTATTCTCTATAACTAATTCTAATATATTTTAGTGTCGGTGCAAGATATTTACTTCTTTCATGATCTCCTATTTTTAAACGACGTGGAAGCCACGACCAAGCTGGTGATTTTTAGGGTTCCTCAGCCAAATGGCCTGAAAAGAAAACCCTTATAGATTCGTCATGTCTGTCTGTCTGTCTGTCTGTCTGTCCGTCCGTATGTCACAGCCACTTTTTTCCGAAACTATAAGAACTATGGTGTTGAAACTTGGTTAGTAGATGTATTCTGTGAACCGTATTAAGATTTTAACACAAAAATAGAAAAAAAAACAATACATTTTGGGGGTCCCCATACTTAGAACAGAAACTCAAGTTGGTTTGAACGAGATCTAGTAAGTAGCTTTTATTAATACGTCATAAATCTTCTTCTTGTAATAAAATACTAGCTAACTAAATGAGACGAAATTTAAAATCTGTATAAAACGCACACTATGCAGACAAACATTATAAACTAGGGGAGCACATTGACGACAAAAATGCTTGACTTAAGTTTGGCATTTTAGAAGTAGACTAAAATGCCCTAACTTCGATAATACCAACAGGTTTGTACGGAACCGTGCGCGAGTCCGACTCGCACTTAGCCGCTGGTTATTAGTTTTTATCGAATTTGCCTAGTTAGTATGTACGGCAAATGGGTCATATCTTCGCTAATCTCTATTTCAAATTATCATAACAACAATTATGGTCAGAATCTGTCTTGCTCAAAAATATCTTGAAGTTGGTGGCGCGTGTGTTAGATCATTCAGTTCCCTTCAAATTGGTTGAGCTGAATGTTGCCGATACGTTATGGTCGTGAACGGGCGCCATCAGTTGAGACTGGTCATCGCATAACTGCCATTAGAATAGTTTTACATAGTTTACTTTTTTTTTGCAAAACGTGACGTAGAAGTAGTTTTGTGTAGTTGATTAACCAACCTTGAAAATATAATAGAGCTTATGAATTATTTATTTGAAATCAACGGTGGATCTTTATTTTTCAAATGGTCAATTGAATACAACAGGAAAGGATCTAACAACGTTCAGAGGGCTAAATCACGTAATTTTATGACGCAACGATTAAGTTTTAGTGCAGTTGCAGTTAAGTTTAAGTTTGAGTGATAAACGGTATTCTTGTAATCTTTGAACTGCGCGTAAACTGCGCGTGAACTGCACGTCAACTGCACGACAACAAACTTACTGACGGTGGAGAGAAAAAATATTACTCACTAAATAATAGAATAGAATCGATTAAATTTCAATCAATATGACGTTATTGTAATATTAAAACTTAAACTTAAAGGTATAAGCTTTAATTTTGGGACGTCAAAAAATAGTAGAATACCAATCATATTGCGTTCCGAAGCACGGACCAAAGACGCGCAACAGTAGAATGCCGTTATTGCGCTCGCGTGACGCAAACTTGACGCGAGCGTGTCTGACAGCGGTAGAGAATACGAAAAGCGTTATTTTGATCGAAACTTAACTTCAACTGCACTGCAACAGCACTTATTTAGTTACGTGAATTAGCCTACTGTTCTTCTTTCCTAACATCTCAAGATCCAGTAAGAAGCAACCGCGAGATGTTTTCTCTTTTAAACTACATTAGTCCGAATGTAGTAGCTACGGGTCTGTTTTTATTCAGCGACGCCATTAGTTCGTAGCAGATATGGTGCCATATTAAAGGTGAATCCAAAAGGCTCATTGAATGCAAAGGGACTGCATAGAAAGGTAAGAAAGTGAAAAGTCAATCTACATTTAAATTTTAGGGGAAATTTAAAGAGGTCTCTGCCCACTGTCTCTGCACACTTTTTTTTGGTTTGTTAGTATTTAATTATCTGACTATGTAGATCAATCATATTTTTTTACTTACGTCAACACTTGCTTAAGGGTGTTTTTTATTTTATAGTATCATAGTGTGCTAGTTAACAAGTGATAAGTAATTTTTTTTTGTGTCATGTATTTATTACTTTGCATAATACGTATTGTATAAATTCTAGTTCCTAAAACGTAACACACAGATGTGTTGCTGGGGAGTTTGTTAGCCACTTCTTCTCCACAGGTAAAACACTAGGAAGTGGTGACGGGCGGGCGTTTTGGGGGACTGTCTTTTGTAAAACTTGGCGTTCAAAAAGTGCTGGCTCTCAGCCTAATTTGAACAAATGACTTTTGGATTTTGAACTGATGGGATAATGTAAGCGAACTTCGTAGTTGATAATGTTGAAAGGCTGGGAGAAGACAAAGTAAGTCGTATTATTATTACCGCAAGAGTTAGCGATAGTGTATGGCTGTATCTCTTTAACGCAAGAGGGTTAGAGAACTACTCTCAAGTGTTAGACAGTATCCAGCGAATGCAGACACCAGTATTGCTTATTGCAGACTATACTTAACTGCAGATACTGCAAGAGAGTAAACAAAAGAGAGAAAAAAACCGGCCAAGTGCGAGTCGGACTCGCGCACCGAGGGTTCCGTACACATTTTTTCCAGTTTTATCATTCTCTTATTTTAGAAGTTAAGGGGGGGGGGGCACATTTTACCACTTTGGAAGTAAAATTATATTAGAAGCTTCAATATCATTTTCGAAGAGCTATCTGATACATATAGATACCCCACAAGTATGGGTTTGATGAAAAAAAAAATGAGTATCAGTTCTAAGTATGGGGAACCCCAATCTTGGGGAATCCCCAAGGGAAAATGTATTGTTCTTTTTCTATTTTAGTATAAAAATCTTAATGCGGTTTACAAAATACATCTACTTATCAAGTTTCAACAGCATAGTTCTTATAGTTTCGGAGAAAAGTGGCTGTGACATACGGGCGGACAGACAGACAGACAGACAGACATGACGAATCTAAATGGGTTCCGTTTTTGCCATTTGGAGTCTTTAATAGCGGCAGTAGAAATATCTACACAGTCTGTGAAAATATCAACTGTATACCTATTACGGTTCTTAAGGCCGCTGAAAGACATGACCGCTGGACCGATGTCGGAAACTTAGTAATAGGGTTCCATTGGTTACCTTTCCGATACGAAACCCTTAAAGTGTAAACATAACTACGCACTTCATACTTACTTATACTTTAAAAAAAAAAACGTTGCCCCACACTAGGAATTTCTCCTGTATCGTAGGTGCGTTTACAAACATACAAAGTCACATACACAAACAGCCAGACCCGGAACAAGTATCTGTAGTTCATACAAATATTTGTTCCCTGTGGGAATCGAAACCACGACACGCGACGCAGCAGCCGATACTTGAAGAACAGTGCCCAGTAGTATTTCTCCGAAACACTTTCCAATAGTTACATGTGACTTCTGTTCTTATCTTTCCTCATTTATTTACTAAGAACATTGTATCCATTTTGTTCTGTTCCCTTTTATTTTAGTGAAATCTCACGGGTTTTGATGATTTTTCCTTATTTCTTATACAATCTTTTGTTCCTAAGAAGCAAGTTTCTTTCCATTGTTTTTACGTTCGCTTTTATTTTGCCTCGTTTTGTTGAGATTGGACTTAATGGGAGTTTAGTGACCTCATCTAAGAATCATTACAGGGAGGAAGCTAGGGGTTCTCATATTAAATGTTAAAAGCCGTTGGGGCTTACTGCTGTATGTAAGTTTAGAAACCGCTAGAATAGAGATCTCTCTAGGGATAAATAGCTTTGCAACTATGAGCCTTGAGACCGCCGTAAAACGTTAGCTAGTTGGATAGCACTCATCCCTTAAGGCGAGGTTGCAATACTGTGTGTACTGACGAACGGCAGCGACTGTTCGGCGAGCGAAAACATGCCTAAAGATTGTTTTTTCTTCTTGGCGAAAAATGATAAAGTAATTATACAATATGGTTTCAACATTTACTTCAAAATAAAAGGCTCTATCTATTGATATAACTTTTATATATATTCGTGATAAAATCTCTTAGCAGTACACGTTTAAAATTGTGATTTAGTGTAATGTTTGATAAAAAAATGTATCGAGCCAATCGTTCTGAATCGCGTTTCTATCTTTACGATTTACTTGCGGGTATTTTCAATTTTTATGTAATGTTTTTTTTTTATTAAAAAACTAATAATTAATTAGATTTTCAGACGTTCAAAAATCTTAAAAAACACTGCAACCTCGCCTTAAACAAAATGTTCGTACAATAAGTTAAAGCCCCTGTGTCAGATCAAATACTTAATGCATGTAGCCAATCGGTGTCAAAACGTGTCAACATCAACATCATTGTTTGAGAAAACACAACTTCTGGACAGTAGACATAGTGTCCTTCAAGCAATACACCGGTCCTGTGCTTCTAGGATCTGATAGATTCTCGAGCCCTTTCAAGAGTTCCATACCCGAAGGGTTTAAAACCAAAAAAGTGTGATTCTAACATTGAAACTCTAACTGTAACGCAAATTGACTGACTCAGTTTGAAACAAACATCTGTCATTGTATATCTGCCTAGCCTTTTCCCAACTATATTGGGGTCGACTTCCAGTAAACCGGAATCAGCTGAATACCTATATTAAAGTGGAGCGGCTGCCTACCAGACTTCCACAACCCATTACAACACGGTACTCCATGGCAAGACTGTTGTCAGATTTTCTGGCTTCTGACTATCCGTAACGACTGCCAAAAATCTCCAATTGACAGCTGGGACCAACAGCTTAACGTACTTTCCGAGGCACGGAGGAAACTCGGTATGTTAAGATGGTCACCCATCCACAGACCAACCTCGGCAAGCGTTGCTTAAACTAAAACAGCGACCTGTGCGGCTGTTATTATTTAGCCACGAGCTCTTCTGTTATTGTATCCAATATACTTTAAAAAGATACAGCAACGAAATAATCACTGTCGAGAATAATCAAATGAGCGACGAAATGCGAAAAACGTGTTTCTTTGTGACGATACCGAAATATTCATTTGTCATCCGTTGACAGAGAATAAAGAGTAACGCGGACGATTTAATTACCTCCCTGTAGATGAACATCGCTTGAAATTATTTATGGTGTATAGGCTCCGTATAAACAGTAAAGCCAGGATTAATAAACGTCACTTAATATTCGTATGTGGGTAAATAATATGTTGTTTATTAAAAAAAACTTAATACAAAAAAATACAACCGACTTCCAAAAACAAAAAAAATTACAAAGTAAAAAATAACTTTGATTTCGGAAGTCGGTGTTTTTGTTAATTTCTTCGTATTTTGACACCGACTTCCGAAATCAGAGTTATTTTTTACTTTGTAGTGTTTTTTTTTTTGGAAGTCGGTTGTATTTTGTTTTAAAAAGTTTTTTATTTTCACTTTTTAGAGGTACCCACCTAACAACACCACTGCAAAATCGCAGAAAAGCAAAATGCGCAATTTCGATTATTTGGATGACATAAAACCATCATCCAAGTAGACGAATTCCAGTTGTTTCGATTTAAAATCAAAAGTTCGTAACCGATTGACATTATGCACAAGTAAAGACACTTCTTTGCTTGTGCATAAAGTTTTAATAAATAAGTAAATTATGGGTGGTGACTTTTTTTGCTAGTTCCAGCTGCTGCAAAAAAAAACACAACCCCCCCCGCCCCCCCTTGCTATGTCACTGCAAGGAGTGACTGCTTACTTAACCTCCGCATGCCAGATACAGGATAACACTAAATAAGTTAACCCTGTCATTTGTAGATCTTTGGCAGTCGTTACTAATTGTCAGAAGCCAGTAAATCTGACTCCAGTCTTGCCAAAGAAGTACCGTGTTACCCAGTTAATGGGTTGTGGAGGTCTGGTAGGCAGCGGCTTCACGTTAAACACTGGTATTCAGCTAAATCCGGTTTGACTGGAAGCCGACCCTAATATAGTTGGGAAAAGGCTAGGCAGATGATGACGTTAACCCTGTAAGTCTATTTCGGGCTTCTAACCACCTGTCACGACCGTTAAAGAGGTTCGACTAACATCCGGGACAAAAGACTTGACGTGTTCGGCACGACTGCGACTTCGTATGCGCATCGGAATTCCGGTTTTTTATTAATTATTATGTAATGGGTTTGCTCTTGACCACAATCACGCCTGATGGGAAGCGATAGATGAGGTCCATGATGGGGCAAACTGGCCCAGAAGATGCATGTTCACTCTTGCTTTGAAGGCAGATGGGTTATATTGTTACGAGCTTGTGGTTCGTGACAATAAAAACAGCCGATTAATTAACCAAAAATGACACTTTAATAATCAACACTAATTATCACTTTAAACGCACTAATTATAACACACAATCGCACTATTAAACACTTCACTTCACTTACTTCGCAGTTCAAGATCGCTTCCGATGTATCGCTTGTATCGCCAATTCAATACTGACTCAGTCGCGAGCGATGCGCACCTCATATAGTCCCACAGTAATTTCCAGAACCTTCGAGAATGGAAATATCTAGAAAGTTCGGGAACATACCGGTCCCAACTGACTAGGTGTCGAAACATCGAGAATGTTCTAGCATCGAAAAGTCTATAAAGATCGTAAGCCAATTAGTTCCACTACTCGATACTAGATGGCGTTAGTAGTACGTTGTGTACCCGGCATTAATTCTGGCGCGTAACAATATGTATGTGGACGGGAACACAGACGTTGGCAGAGTTCCACACCTTGGCTGTGCGCATAACAGTCCCCTCTTAGTGCTTCCCTACACTGCCTAAGGAACTTACATGCTTACATAAGCGCATCTTGCTACGACCAGTAGTTTTGGCTGTGCATTGTCTGTCAGTCACTCAGTCACGGAAGAATTTTATCATTTACAGAGTTTTGCCCTGCTGATATTATTTCTGTCCCTCTCATTGAAAATTTTGATTGTATTTCCTGATATTTATGATAATTTCTGTCTGGAATGAAGGGAAAATGTAAGTACCCGTCACTCAAGTTTGTTTCATTATAATTTGAGACGTAATGGTACGTCATCTGTTTATTTTCATCTCCGTTATGAGATGGGTAGAAAATACAGGTTGCGTTCTAATAATAATTCTGGTAACATTTTCACGTCTATTTTTAACCAATTTTAAAAGAGTTGCTTTTAATATTTATTTTTCTTTCCGAGTGTCTAATGATTTCATTTTAAACATTTACAAGTTTCAAACGGAACAATATCTAGAAAAGATAAAGCTGGCAATAGACCTCTCACTGACTGGACCGATGACCGGATAAGGGTTGCGGGAAGCCGATAGTTGTGAGACGCACAGGACCGGTCGATATGGTCCATTATTGGTTGTTGTGGCGACACTTGGGCGAGGCCTAGCAGTTTGACGTCCTTCAGCTGATATGATGAGGATGATGGTGGCAAAAGTAATGAAAGAAGAAAGAAAGACAGATAAAGAGTTTATTTGCGGTCAATATGACGCATACCAAAAATACACAAAAATTACAATTATAAATATGAAAAATTGGGAAGATATGCGTCAAACTTGCGCAAAACGGCCATCTCTCAGCATAATGCTGGGACTCGTGTGCGAGACAGAGCCACAGCGCTAGTTTTTAGTGACAGCTGACGTTGATGGTTTGACGTCGATCGGAGCAATATAGAAAAGTAATAATAAAGAAATAAAAATAATAATAAATAACCCCACCGCAGTATCTCTACGTTGACGTCGTGGTGGGGATTGCGCGTCCCGATGGACCTTAGGTCATACCTAGGGTGAGGGGCCAGACAAAGAGAGATACAATCCGCAAGGCAGTTTTGTGGCGAACTGTTGGGCAGTAGTGACCCCGCGAACCTTATCTCCCGGGAGAAGTCTTGTTCCTTATCTACGGCTTGCTTTTATTGGCTGGCCAGAGTGAAAACTGACGAGGAACAGAGCTCCCACCTCTTTCTTGCCTTAATTGGCCGGTCTGAGTGGAGATTCGCTAGAGCACACGTGCTCGGGAGAAGGATGTATAATCCAGTAAGATGCTGGTAGGGATCTTGACCGCACTTCCGGGATTGTCCTGATAGCCGTGGTATACCTCTCCACTCCTCTAGCACCTCAGGCTATGTTGCCTCCTTGGCGCTACGTCACTTTGTGCTAGCGACCGTTTTCGGGGCCCATTCATTGAGTGTGCAAGTCACCCCCGCCATTTAAAAGCCGTGTATATTGTTAGTGGTCAGGCAGGGGCCAATAGTTCTTCTATAATAAGCGATTATCAGTCCACTAAACCACCCAAACCCATAGCGTTTCATTTTTTGTTTCCATATTCTGCAATAGTACTGCTCCAACCGGGGATTGTCCTTGGGAATACTTTCAGTGCATACAGGGATAATCGCCGGTTGGTGCTCCATTACATATGAAATTTCTAACGGGGCCTCTGCGAGCTGGCTTCGGCCCCTCGTACGCCTACCAAAGGACCGGGTCTCTAGGGACCCGAGAAAGTAAAAAAAAAAAAAGAAATATATATTATTATAATACGTCTCGCACAAAAAGTTAATAAGAATAATAATGAAATAAGTAAACGAAAAACAATAAATAAAAAAATAAATAAAAAATTAGGTAATAAAATTAACAGACTGTTGCGCAGGTCACGTTGGGTAAACTAATAGTGGCGCGCACAAAGTTAAAATAGTAATATTTATTATCTATGCGCACCAAATACAACAAAAAATATCTTTACGAATTTTTACGAAAACTGAACTGTAGATTTTAGGTACACGATTTTCACGGTAATTTTGTATAATAAAATAAATGGGATTTTGAACATTTCGCGCCTGCTGGCTGTGGGTGAGTGGGAGTCGGGCCTCTGGCTTCACGCACTACCGTCGTCGAACATAGGCACCTTGTTCGACGATACTACTTTCCGCCTTGCTGCTTCCCTTCGCTTAGGCGCATCCTGTTGTTCTCCTCATCGCTGCCACTGTGGCGAAGCTGTCAACAGCCTCGGGCACCACGGCGCCATGCCGCGCTATGCGTAGCACGGCACGCAAATATCAATGACACTATCCGACGCGGTCTTGTCGCCGTCGGCGTGCCAGCCGTATTAGAACTAATTGGCGGGCACGCGACGATGGCAAAAGACCGGACGGTATGTCTTTATTTGCATGGAAGATGGGTAGTCCTTTAGTGTGGGACGCTAGGTACTTGTGTCGATACGCTTCTAGCAAAACGCTTATTTGACGCTTCGCGTGACCCAAGGGCTGGCTTTTACCTCGGACAGAGGATAAGCATTGCCATACAACGTGGCAATGCCGCCAGTCTTTTGGGCTCACTTCCAGTCGATAGCGATGGGAACGATTTTTTTTGATGCCATTTCTTAATTAGGAGTTTTATTTTCTATTGGAACGAAGTTCCTTAACGCACGTTGTGAAAGGGGGCTAGTCGGAAAAAAATCTCACGAAAAGTTGACACGACACTTTTAGCTATAGTAAGCTATTGTAAGCCGTGCGGCGTGCGCATGTTTCTGTCCAAGTCCAAGTCCATGTCCAAGTCCAAGTCCAAGTCCAAGTCCAAGTCCAAGTCCAAGTCCAAGTCCAAGTCCAAGTCCAAGTCCAAGTCCAAGTCCAAGTCCAAGTCCAAGTCCAAGTCCAAGTACAAGTCCAAGTCCAAGTCCAAGTCCAAGTCAAAGTCCAAGTCCAAGGTCAAGGTCAAGGTCAAAGTCGACGTTTGCGTCAAGGTCAAGGTCAACGTTTGCGTCAAGGTCATGGCCAACGTTTGCGTCAAGGTCAACGTCTGCCTCAAGGTCAAGGTCAACTTTTGCGTCAAGGTCAAGGTCAACGTTTGCGTCAAGGTCAAGGTCAACGTTTGCGTCAAGGTCAACGTTTGCGTCAAGGTCAACGTTTGCGTCAAGGTCAACGTTAGCGTCAAGGTCAAGGTCAATATAGACGTCATCATCAAGGTCAAGGTCACTGTCAAAGTCATGATCAAGGTCCAGATAAAGGTCAACGTCAAGGTCAAAGTCAAGGCCATGGTCAAGGTCAACGTCAAGGTCAAGGCAAACGTCAAAGTCAGGGTCAAGGTCAAATTCAAGGTCAAGGTCAAAGTAAAAAAATCATTGGATATATGTGTTTTTGTAGTGTATACAGGTTTTTTTGTACGTAACAAATAAAAGTAACTTCGTTATATCTGAGGGCCTAGCACGAATATTTTTGACGTATCGTAACGTTACGTAAAATTTTACCATAGCTACAATAATCATTTCGCACATTATATTTATTTGAATTAGATACCATATTTACATTTTTAAATGATTTATATTGTGTATGTCCCAGAAAATTAAACCAAAACACTATGGGGTTTTAGTTTTTCACGTTCAAAATTCGCTCACGTTAACGTTACTATACGTCAAAATATTCGTGCTAGCCCCTCAGAACGCCGTCAAGGTCGACGTCTGCGTCAAGGTCAAGGTCAACGTTTGCCTCAAGGTCAAGGTCAACGTTTGCGTCAAGGTCAACGTTTGCCTCAAGGACAAGGTCAAGCTCAAGGTCAACGTTTGCGTCAAGATCAATGTCAACGTCCTCTTCAAGGTCAAGGTCAATGTCAAAGTCATGATCAAGGTCAAGATAAAGGTCAACGTCAAGGCCATGGTCAAGGTAAACGTCTAGGTCAAGGTCAAGGTCAACGTAAAGGTCAAAGTCAAAGTCAAAGCCAGGGTCAAAATCGACGTTAAGGTCAGCGTCAACGTCAAGGTCACCGTCAAAGTCAAGGTCAAGGTCAACGTTCAATTCAAGGTCAAGGACAAAGCCAAGGCCAAGGTCAACTTCAAGGCCAACGTCAACGTTAATATCGACGTCAAGGTCAAGGTCAACGTCAATGTCGATGTCAAGGTCAATGTCAAGGTCTAAGCCAGGGTCAAGATCGACGTCAAGGTCAAGGTCAACGTCAACGTCTAGGTCAACGTCAAGGCCAAGGTCAAAGTCAATATCAACGTCAAGGTCAACGTCAATATCAACATCAAGGTCAAGGTCAACATCAATGTCAAGGTCAAAACCAGGTTCGAGATCTACGTCAAGGTCAAGGTCAACGTCAAGGTCAGCGTCAAAGACAAGGTCAAGGTCAAGGTCAATGTCAACGTCAAGGCCAAGGTCAACGTCCATATCTCCGTCAAGGTCAACGTCAAGGTCGATGTCAAGGTCAATGTCAAGGTCAAGGTCAAAGCCAGGGTCAAGATCAAGGTCAAGGTCAACGTCAAGGTCAAGGCCAAGGCCAATGTCAACGTCAATATTAATTAAAAAAATTCAAGTATTAGTTTACCGGCCTTCCTCTCCTCGGTCCACAGTACTGACACTTTAACCAGGAATATTTTATCATCCTCACTGGTTGATTTTGAAGTACCGTGTTTGACTGATGCGTTGAATGCTTGAAAAATGGCTTGTCCCAACATGGATTTGCCCGACAACCTGACCTCCCAGAGACGATGGGATGTGCCGCTCTGCAGTATTGTACGGAATAACTTGATTCATACGTCATCGAATACTGCTGAGCGCGCGCGTCTGTTGGCTGTGGGAGAGTGGGAGTCGGGTTTGTGGCTTCAAGCACTTCCGTCATCCACCATAGGTACTATGATGGATGACGCATCGTTTCGGATCGCGGTCTGTCTCCGCTTGGGCGCACCTTGTGTTGCTCCGCATCGGTGTCATTGCGGAGTTTCTGTCGACAGCCTCGGACACCATGGCCTTTCCTGCTGCAAGAGCGCAGGCCGCATAGCGCGACATGCTTAGCATCAACGATATTATTCGTCGGGCTCTTGTCACCGCCGGCGTACCGGCAGTATTAGAACCTAGTGGCTTGGTACGTGACGATGGGAAGAGACCAGATGGTATGACGTTGGTGCCGTGGAAGATGGGTAGGCCTCTGGTGTGGGATGCAACATGTGTCGACACCCTTGCGCCATCACATGTTCCAAGTACGGTGGGCTGTGCCGGCGCTGCCGCTGCGGCTGCTGAGGCCCTCAAGCGGCGCAAATACTGTAACCTTATCGGTAATTACAGTTTTGAGCCGTTTGGGGTCGAAACGCTTGGGTCATGGGGTCCGAGTGCGCGTCTCCTTTTTAAGGAAATATCTCGTCGACTAATCGACACTTTGCGTGACCAGAGGGCTGGCTCGTTCTTTGCTCAAAGAATTAGCATTGCCATTCAACGTGGCAATGCTGCCAGTCTTCTGGGCACGTTTCCGGATGACGACGATGCGGAGGAATTCTTCGACGCCTAAGCGTATCTTGTTTTTGTATATTTATTTGTATATAGTTAGGTTTAGTTGTTTTCATGTTTTTAATGTGTTTTTGTAGAGTGTATACAGGTTTTTTTGTACATAACAAATAAAAGTAACTTCGTTCCATCTGGGTGTCCCTTGACACCTCTCAAGTTTTTTTTAAGTAATTATTTATTATTATAGTTTGTTAAAATAAATTTTATTGATTTGTTAATATTTACAGTATTTATTGTAATCTAATTTCTATCCGCATATACAAGGAATACATTTTCTGCTAACTCATCCCTTCTACTTTCAGACATTCAGACACACTGCTACTTACTATCCCTACCTTGTTGCTATTCCACCAATTCGCACTAAGCGTTTCCAAGCTTCTTTCATAATGCACACAGCAAAGGAGTGGAACTCTCCGCGTGCGTCTGTGTTTTTTGCACATCTACAACCCTAATCTTTTCAAATTTAGAGTGAACAGCCTACTTCTGGGTAAGCACTCTCCATCGTAGACTTTGTCTCTGTCATCTCTGACCTAGACTAGAGTCAAGAACAAACCCATCTATACGACTATACATACATACATATACATGTACATACATACATTATTATAAATATACATATCTGTTTCTAATATTGAAATAATCGTTTTTTAATACATGTAAATGAATATAATTATATACGGTACATACACCAAAACAAATTTTTTTACATTTTTTTTTTTTGTCTGTCTATCTGTCTGTTTGTTCCGGCTAATCTCTGAAATGGCTGGACCGATTTTGACGGGACTTGTACTGACAGGTAGCTGATGTAATAAGGAGTAACTTAGGCTGCGATTATTTTAGAAAAAAAATACTAAAAAATTAAAGCGTCCACAAGCGGAACGAAGTTTGTCGGGTCAGCTAGTCTCAAATAAAAAAAAAGACATTTCAGTAGTTACTTTGGCGGGAACACAAAGTCACCTTCACTAATAACCCTCTCACCTATTTCCTGCCACCCATTCATCGTTAAACCTCCAAGATATTACGACACTTTCACAATATTATTTCAAAAGACCAATGGTACCTTAGACAAAGCCGCTTGCAACCTCTTTACCCCCGTATCCTTTAGCTTCGTCTGTCTTTAATCCTTCTTTCAACCACCACTTTACCAATACTACCACACACCACATACCAACTACGATATAAGCTACAATTTCGTGTAACTCGGCTTCAACCCTAATTTTGTCCTGTTAATGACCATCATACGGATAGAAACGTCTTTATTCCTCAAAGAATAAAGTTTAATTTTGCTTGTCGCGTGGTGTTGCTAGGGTTGCCTCGCGTAATGAGCAGTATTGACCAGTGTCTCCATAGGGGCGAGTGACATGAACAAATTGTAGAACAATAGACAATTTGGGAGATTGAGGGTAGTTCTGATTGTAGGTGTGAATAGAGAATTGTAGTTACATCCTTGGGATATTCTCTTAGAGGTCGAGCTGTAATTTTGTATGATTATTATGTCTATACTTCTATACTATATTATTACGCCTGTGTTCTGCAGTGCGATTCTGTAAACTGATTCGGCTGATACGGCTGTTCTGCTACTGAGATAATATCTTTTTCGTTTAACGGTGAGCATGTTTGCAGCATCAAAATAAAACGGGCGGTACTACGCCAAATCGAATGCTCGACTACTATAAATCGAACGTTTAAATACTCGAACGTTCATAATATCGAATGGTTACACTGAGTAATTTTTAAGAATACAAGAAAAAATTAAGATTAAAATGTGATTTATCAGTTTTATTTTTATTTATTTGTATTCTTAAAAATTTATATTGATCTTTCGATAGAATGTATATATGCGATGCCTTGAACGCTCGTTCAAACTAACAATCGATATTTTGAACACTCGATGTATTGATTGAGTCATCTGCCTAGCCTTTTCCCAACTATACTGGGGTCGGCTTCCAGTCAAACCGGATTCACCTGAATACCAGTATTTTACGTGGAGCGGCTGCCTACCAGACCTCCACAACCCATTAACTGAGTAACACGGTACTCCTTGGCAAGACTGCTGTCAGATTTTCTGGCTTATGACTATCCGTAACGACTACCAAAGATCTCCAAATGACAGCCGGGACCAACAGCTTAACGTGTTTTCCGAGGCACGGAGGAAACTCGGTATGTTAAGATGGTCACCCATCCACAGACAAACCTCGGCAAGCGTCGCTTAACCTTGAAGATCGACCTGTGTAGCTGTTGTTATTTAGCCACGAGCTCCTCGATGTATTGTTTGATTGAATAACCATTTGATATTATGAACGTTCTAGTATTTAGACGTTCGATTTGTAGAATGTTGTTGGGTCTACCGTAGCGATGCAGCGCATCTTTAATGTTTGCTGAAGCGCGCACTGATTGTTGAAAGCAGCTTCTCTGCTGACTCGTATGCGGGGTAGCAACAACGACATTCAGAACGCAATAGCTGTTTGCTTCGATTGTCCCTTCCAGAATCACTAGGTCATGACTTGCTTTGGTGTGGCGAGTTATAGCAAACTAGCTGACCCACGCAACTTCGTCTGCGTCACATTTTGCATTAATGCTCGGCTCCTTTTAGTCTTAGCGTGATGATATATAGCCTTTAACCTTCCTCGATAAATGGGCTATCTAATACTGAAAAAAATTTTAAAATCGGACCAGTATTTCCTGAGATTACCCCCTACATACAAACTTACAAACACACAAACTTACAAACAAATGTTACCTCTTTATAATAATAGTATAGATAAACGTCTACTGTATTAACTAGGTTAAGTTTTGTATGGGTCTATGCTACCCGAAATAAAGTTTTATGAAAATTACTAGCTGTCCCCTGCGGGTTCGCTCCCGTCAACTGCAACTTATATTTTTTTTAGTATTATCCGTACCCAAAGGTTAAAAACGGGACCCTATTACTAAGACTTCGTTGTCTGTCTGTTACCAGGCTGTATCTCAAGAACCGCGATAGCTAGACAGTTGAAATTTTCACAGATGATGGATTTCTGTTGCCGATATAACAACAAATATTAAAAAACAGAATAAAATAAATATTTAAAGGGGCTCCCATACAACAAACTTGATTTTTGTGCCGTTTTTATAGAAAATGGTACGGAACCCTTCGTGCGTAGTCCGAATCGCACTTGGCCGCAGTTTTCTTTTTATTTGTGAATCTAAACCATTCAGAGCGCCACCCAAACGCATACAACAAAATCGCAGAAAAGCAAAGTACGCAATTTCGATTACTTGGATGACATAATTACTTGACGACACGGTTGGCGCAGTGGTTGAGCGATTGACTGCTGCGCAGCATGTCGCGGGTTCGATTCCCGCACGGAACAAATATTTGTAAGACCTACAAGTATTTGTTCCGAGTCTGGGTGTTTTTCTATCTATAATATGTATGTATTTACAAAAAAAAAAAAGTATATAAGTAGTTTATCAGCCATATAGTTACCATAACACAAGCATTAGGTTGCTTAGCTTGGGACTATATGGTGTTGTGTGAAATGTCCAAGGATATTATTATTATTATTATTATTCCGTTTATTCATTTCTATATACATAAAATTTACATTTTTAAATATACCTTAAAAAAAACATTAGAAAATACATTTAAAAATATAAAAAATAGTAGCCCACCGGTATCGGGAACAGGGTCCAAGCTACCGGTGGTCAGGGCTCCCGAGAGAGGAATCTCCTAACAATACGCGCCGTGTCCAGGAGTACTGCTTTCTGGATCAAGCCCTTGATCCAGCTGCCCAACGAGAGCCTCTTTAGATTATTATTATTATTATAATACCATCATCCAAGTAGACGAATTCCAGCTTTTTCGATTTAAAATCCAAAGTTCGTAGCCGATTTTGATAAAATTGAAATGGGACCAATCTGCTAGTATATCCTTTCAGATAAAACAAGAATTTTTTAAATCGGTTCATAATTGTCGGAGTTATGAGGTAACAAACATATAAAAAAATACAACCGAATTGAGAAGCTCCTTTTTGGGAAGTTGGTTAAAAATTCATTCAAATCGGTCCAGCCGTTTAGGAGGAGGTCAGTGACATACACACGTACAGTAGATTATATTATATAGCTATAAAGATAGTGGTCAACAAATTATTCGATTATCAAAAAATATTTTTTCTCTTGTTACGGGAACCAAAATTGACGAAGATACGACACTTTTAAAATTCTCAATACGTGACGCCGTGGCATAATTTTTAGCGGGTTGTGACGACACGAGCCCCCACTCCCGAGTTATGATGCGTTTTACCTTTGTCAATATTCATTGATTTACAAAAACAAAAAATACGTGTCCATTATTGTTCAATACTCTAACTGACGAACGGACGGATTCTGGATGATGGAAACTAGCCTATTATTATAATATATTCCATTATTTTACAACCCAATACGAATAAACAGAAAAGTTCGCCACATGCATACACGTACCATTTTACAGCCAACGTTATAAATGGCCGGGCAGATAGAGACAAATCGTATTTGTCTTTGCTCCGACTCTCTCGATTCGAAAAACTTTTTGGGAGTATCGCTATTTGCAATAGTTTATTGGGTGTGCAACTAAACAAGTGTGAGAGAGACAGAGAAACTAAAAGTTTAGTGCAGTCATTGTAATGGTTTTCTTAAAGGTGAGTATTCTGTAATAAACAAAGAAACAGATCATACCTTTTATACCAATGGTTCCCAACCTGTGGTCCGTGGACCACTGGTGGTCCGCAAGATCTAAATTATGGTCCGCGGTTTCAAATTTCAAACTTTTTACCTTAAAAATGTCATTGATGCAAACTTACTATTGACTTTAATATTCAATAAGACAACAGTTTGCTAGTAACTTAGAATCAGCTGTTTTAATCAGTGTTTTTTTTATTAATGCTATTTTCTTTTGAGTTCAAAAACTAACTATGCTATAGAAGCCGGTACGAGTCGTGAGCACAGATGAATGCAGCGGGGTGATCTCGCCAATGTACGGTGGGCGAACAAAACTTGCAAGCACTATAAATAGTCGATCAGCATTGACTGATAAACCAACAACGTGAAGCGTTAGAGCTTTCTTCGTCAAACCGACCAACAGAGAGTATGCTCACGGCTTGTTCCGATTATTATACAGGAGTTATATAAAAAAAAATGATTTTCATAGTTTAGTTTCTTTTTGGTATCTGGTCCCTGCTAACCGCAGAGAAATCAAAATGGTCCTAGGTCAAATAAAGGTTGGGAACCACTGTTTTATACGATTGAGAGATGCAAAAGTTTGGTGATAAGACTAATGTACTTATTTTATTTTTATACTAGCTGACCCATGCACACTTCAATGGGCGGTATTTTAATGGTTAATATATAGCCACCAATAGAAGTACACTTACAAATATCGTGAATATCTATTGGTAAAAGTAATTTTCAAAATCGGTTCAGAACGTCCAGAGTTTATCCCCTTCAAAGTAACAAACTCACACCCTCACAAACGTTCCCTCTTTATTTTAGTATAGACTGGCTTCTGCCCAACTCTTCTGAACATACTCCTAGGATAAAAAAACTTATGTGTTGCTGCAGATTGTAATCTACCTCTGTGCCAAATTTGATGAAGATCCTTTCACGCGTTCTGACATGAAAGAGTAACAAACATCCATCCATCCATCCTCGCAAATTTTAATCAAACAGACGTACAGAGGCGGATATAAAGCCGTAGGCATTTTCCACCAGTCAACCTTTGGGTGATGATGAGAATAATAGTGGCAGGGGCAAAGTGAAAAAAAAAAAAACAAAAAAAATTATAATATCGTCATTACTTAATTTTATAAAAAAGAGCATAGCAATAGAGTATACAGTAGGATGGGCAATGACGTGGCCGGAATATCCTGAACTACTTTTCAGCTACATGAAGTCCACTTCTGTACTGATGCTTCCGTTGCCATACTTACCGAGCTGTCCATCTACTTGTGTCTGTCACCGGAAAAAAGCAGACACCATAAGATTGTAAAATATCGCGTGAAATTGTAAATTATTTTTTCTCAATAAGGCACGTATACATTGGAAATTATTGAATTTAGATGGGATTTCTTGTATTCAAAATGATATGATCACAATATATTGATACAATATAATCCAAAAAAGATTTAGTACCTACACCTTCAACGCGACGCCTGTGCCGCGTAGTCGCGGCGTCCGCGCTGCGCATACGTTTATCGAACGCCTTCACTGGACATACGCTAGTGTGAAGGCGCTCTAACTTATATACTAGCAACATAATATATTTTTTTTGCAATCGGAAGATGCCCACTAACACTTGAAAACGTTGCTCCACAAAAAGTAACATAATAATAATAAATAATAATATACCCTACCGCAGTATCTCTACGTTGACGTCGTGGTGGGGCTTGCGTGTCCCGATAGACCTTAGGTCATACCTAGGGTGAGGGGCCAGACAAAGAGAGATACAATCCGCAAGGCAGTTTTGTGACGAACCGTTGGGCAGTAGCGACCCCGCGAACCTTATCTCCCGGGAGAAGTCTTGATCATCATCTACGGCTTGCCTTTATTGGCTGGCCAGAGTGAAAACTGACGAGGAACAGAGCTCCCACCTCTTTCTTGCCTTAATTGGCCGGTCTGAGTGGAGATTCGCTAGAGCATACGTGCTCGGGAGAAGGATGTATAATCCAGTAAGATGCTGGTAGGGATCTTGACCGCACTTCCGGGATTGTCCTGATAGCCGTGGTATACCTCTCCACTCCTCTAGCACCTCAGGCCATGTTGCTCCCTTGGCGCTACGTCACTTTGTGCTAGCGACCGTTTTCGGGGGCCCATTCATTGAGTGTGCAAGTCACCCCCTGCAATTTAAAAGCCGTGTATATTGTTAGTGGTCAGGCAGGGGCCAATAGTTCTTCTATTATAAACGATTATCAGTCCACTAAGCCACCCAAACCCATAGCGTTTCATCTTTTGTTTCCATATTCTGCAATAGTACTGCTCCAACCGGGGATTGTTCTTGGGAATACTTTCAGTGCATACAGGGATAATCGCCGGTTGGTGCTCCATTACATTTGAAATTTCTAACGGGGCCTCTGCGAGTTGGTTTCGGCCCCTCGTACGCCTACCAAAGGACCGGGTCTCCAGGGACCCGAGAAAGCAAAGAAAATAAAAAAAAATAAAAATAAATAATAATAATACATTTATTTATTTCAAATAAGTTACAGACGAGAAAATACATAAAGTAGTTGTTATGGTTAGAAATAGGTAAAAAATGGATTACAACAGCTGGTTGGCATAAGAATAAAGACAGGTACTAGGTACATAATTATGCAGTAACCACAAGGTCTGTACTTGAATTGGTTTAGCCTTGCTTCATAAACTAGGGTGACCAGTATCTTAAGAGACAGTAACAGCGTTGTGGATGCACCTTTAGTTTTTTAATAGTGTATGGAATCGTAACCACATTCATAAATGGACCCAAACGAATGGACCTACACATAATATAATACCCCTATTCCTCACCAAACCGTTTCACAGGAAGTTACAAGCACTTACAATACAGGACACGTGTGGAGCCGTGTCCGCAATCAGTGTAATAGGTGCAGCTAATTGTAGCTCATTTGTTGTGTACTCGTACTCGGTGTACTCCCACGGGGAAAGCATGTGTTTTCGGCTGGACTTGTGTGTCTTCATATTAAGTTCGGGTGCATAAAATGCAAATAAACGTTATTTATAGTTGACGGATTTAAGTTGATCAGCCGAGTGTTACCGCTGGTATCAGAAATGCATAAATGTTGTCAAAGTTAGCATTAAAACAGCAATTAATATTGTGATCCTAATATGATTCTACATCTGCCTTTTTAGATCGGCTGGTCAATGAAGTATATCAAATTATGATAATTACTCACCATGATTGTGAACCTTCAAAAAAAATACAGACTTCCAAACAAAAACCTACAACTACAACTCGTTGTTTTGGTTTGTTCCTTTGTTTTTAACACCGACTTCCGAAATCAAAGTTATTTTATACTTAGTAGTGTATTGTTTGGAAGTCGGTAACACTATAATGTAAAAAGTTTTTATTTCTGATTGCTGTTTGATTTTTTTGCAACTTTGAATTTCAGAAAACATTTCAGTCAGTTGAAAATAGTGCTTCTTGTTGTGGTCGTCTCGGCCGTCTTAAATTATAATATGTCCAATAGATACCCAGGGTTAAGCAGTATAATACGGGGAGCAGCGCTATATCTTCTCGTCTCATATAAAGTCTAAGCCAGTGCGTTTACATGTGGAACTGAAACAATGGGCCACCGACAACAACACAACACAACGACAACTTAACGACATTTAAAAGGCAATAGAGAAGGCTATGCTTAGAAGTTTATTGTGTGATCGAAGTAAGAAATTCGCAAGACAACCAAGGTTATCGTCATAAGCCGAAGGATGGCCAAACTTAAGTGGCTGCACAGTACTCGTAGAACAGACGGTCAATGGAGTCCAAAGATTCTGGAGTGGCACTGGAAGACTTCCAACAAGGTATGCCGATGAGCTTGGCCTCGAGGCCTCGGGAACTTGCTAGATTTGAGATGCTCAGGCAGGACCAATCGATGTAGCGACACTTGGGGGATCTCTATGTCCAGCAGTGGACATCGTTCGACTGAAATCTTAATTTGTGACATTGTCATTTGATAATGGAGCTCGTGGCTAAATAATAACAGCCGCACGGGTCGATATTTAAGGGTAAGCAACGTTTGCCAAGGTTGGTCTGTGACGTATAGCAGAACTGAACAGAAATATATCGCACACAGTAACACGATGGCACTCTCCCCGCAATCAACATTATAGGTGAAGCTAATTGTTCATCATTTGTACCGTGACCTCTCCGAGCTCCGGCCCGGGTGGAATTACATTGTCACTGTCTGTGGGGAGCGATGTACAGTGTAGCTCATGAGAGCTTCCTTTGTAAGGAAATATATTGGAGACTCTTTTCCCCTTTCATTTTATTGGTTGATTGAGTTACTTTTAGTTCCAATTTGGTTTTAAAAACAAAGGTGTACGTCACAAAATACTTTGGATCTTTAGTTGTCTATAATAATGTCAAAGATGATGATTATGACTTTTAAAAACCAGGATTGGTATTCTTTAATGAAAAATACATTCAAAACACTACACAAAAAACATGCTGCTTCCAATTTGGTTTTTGAAGACAGTAGAGTACGGCACAGAATACTTTGCATGTTTATTTGCCTTTAAATGTGACAAAGATGCTGATGATAAATGAACAGGAACACCCCAAAAATTGTTTCTTCTGATGAATCATATGAAACACATCGTCATAAACAAAATACTTTTCCAGAATCACAACTGGATAATTTTCCTACAGCGATGTAATCCACAATAGCAGAACTGAACAGAAATACATCGCACACAGTAATAGGATGGCACTCTGCCCGCAATCAAAATAATAGGTGCCGCTAATTGTTCGTCATTTGTACCGTGACCTCTCCGAGCTCCGGCCCGGGCGGAATTACATTGTCACTGTCTGTGGGGAGCGATGTACAGTGTAGCTGATGTGAGCTTCCTTTAGTACGGAAATAAATAGGAGACTCTTTTCCCTTTTCATTTATTTAGGTTGAATAATAATAGATCTTAGCACAGCTTTTAAATCTACAGATGTGCTTCAAGATGCCTTTCCATTACAACGGAGCGAGGCAGCGAAGTGGAGACTTGAGAATTGCATAAAATATTGTTGGAGAACGGAGGATTGCATGAAATCTCCGTACTACGTGAGTCACTGCCATATTGACAAACATGATTGGTTAATATTTCTCCATTTTTTCGCTACGCTGTCTTGCTCCTCGCAAATTTGAGTGGGTTTTGGTTTTCTGGCCGCTTCCCCGCTCCGCTTACCCGCCTCGGCTTCTCCACTCCGCTTCGTCACTCCGCTTCCCCACTACACTTTTCCACTCCGCTTCCCCACTCCGCTTCCTCACTCCGCTTCCTCACTCCGCTTCCACGCTCCGCTTACCCGCCTCGGCTTCTCCACTCCGCTTCGTCACTCCGCTTCCCCACTACACTTTTCTACTCCGCTTCCCCACTCCGCTTCCTCACTCCGCTTCCCCGCTCCGCTTGCCCGCCTCGGCTTCTCCACTCCGCTTCCTCACTCCACTTCCCCACTTCGCTTCCCCACTACACTTTTCCACTCCGCTTCCGCACTCCGCTTCCCCACTCCGCTTCCTCACTCGGCTTCCCCACTCGGCTTCCCCGCTCCGCTTACCCGGCTCGGCTTCTCCACTCCGCTTCTTCACTCCACTTTCCCACTCCACTTCCCCACTCCGCTTCCCCACTACACTTTTCCACTCCGCTTCCCCACTCCACTTCCTCACTCCGCTTCCCCGCTCTGCTTACCCACCTCGGCGGCTCCACTCCGCTTCCTCACTCCACTTTCCCACTCCACTTCCCCACTCCGCTTCCCCACTACACTTTTACACTCCGCTTCCCCACTCCGCTTCCTCACTCCGCTTCCCCGTTCCGCTTACCCGCCTCGGCTTCTCCACTCCGCTTCCTCACTCCACTTTCCCACTCCACTTCCCCACTCCGCTTCCCCACTACACTTTCCCACTCCACTTCCCCACTCCGCTTCCCCACTACACTTTTCCACTCCGCTTCCCCACTCCGCTTCCTCACTCCGCTTCCCCACTCCGCTTCCCTACTCCACTTCCCCACTCCGCTTCCTCACTCCACTTTCCCGCTCCACTTCCTCACTCCGCTTCCCCACTACACTTTTCCACTCCGCTTCCCCACTCCGCTTCCTCACTCCGCTTCCCCACTCCGCTTCCCTACTCCACTTCCCCACTCCGCTTCCTCAATCTATTTCCCCACTCCGCTTCCTCACTCCGCTTCCCCTCTCCGCTTACCCACTCCACTTCCCCACTCCGCTTCCCACTCCGCTTCCCACTCCGCTTCCTCACTCCGCTTCCCCACTCCACTTCCTCACTCCACTTCCCCACTCCGCTTCCCACTCCGCTTCCAACTCCGCTTCCCACTCCGCTTCCCCACTCTGCTTCCCCACTCTGCTTCCCCACAATCTCACCTTACGAAGAGCGATGTTGCGAACATATTACTTGCTTAATAGCAACATATTCATTCTCGGAAACACAGGTTCCGGCAACTTCATTTACTAGTTGGAATTCCACTCTTTAGCTAGACAAAGACAGCTTCACGTGAACAATATCCCCAATCAATGTCGTACACGAAACATGATGTTCCGGGGCAATCGGCCATTATCGTTGTAGAGTTACCTCGAAGCGGTCATAATATTCACCCGACGCTGATGAATGGAGCGACGAGTGAGGTCGATTGTGTAATTACTGGCACTAGTTATAGGGGAAACCCTCAAAATAAGTTATCTTTTTGAGGGATAAGAGCTGGCAAAGTTTGAGGAGCAATCGCGTACGTAGGGTTTCGAACAAATTCAAGTTGTATTAGAATTTTTCTAAAGTCCTTGTAAATAACGTGAAAAAAAATAAATGCTATGTCTCTTAAGGGGTCATCTTACTCGTCATTATGAGCAACACTCAATTACTCAGATTTTTAGCGATACAAATAAAAATACGAAATCCTTTATTTCAAATAGACCAATTATAGGCACTGTTGAATAATCAAGGTCTGTCAGTCAAATAGATGAAGCTAAATCTGCCGCGCTAGCGACAAGAGCAGCAAGTTGTTCTGCAACAAAACACACTCACCGACCGTCTCCAGCGCGGCAGTTGCACGTTCCAAAGAGTAGATCCTATGGAGAAGAACGTGCAAGATACTCCATGGACACTCTTTTAAACTAATTGTCAGTTGCCAGATTTCGTGGTTGGCCCGATATTAAAAGTTGTCCATAATGAGAAGTACAATGACCCTTTGAGAAGTATTGCGTATATTCTGTTGCACGTTGTATAGAGAAAAGTTCGGACTCGCACACGAAGAGTTCCGTCATCATCATCATCAGCCTATAACAGTCCACTGCTGGACATAGGCCTCTCCAAGTGCACGCCATTTGGCTCGATCACTGGCAACTCTCATCCAGCTGCTACCAGCCACCCTGCGAAGATCGTCCGAAGTGTCCGATGTCCGTCGTGCGAAGAGTTCCGTACCATAAACCTTTAATTGTTATTTTAGCGGCAATAGAAACATACTATCAGTGAAAATTTCACCTTTCTATCTATTACGGTTTTCGAGATACAGCCCGTTGACAGACAGACAAATGGGCGGAGGCTTAGTAATAGGGTTCCGTTAGTTACCCTTTAGGTACGGAACCCAAAAAACTAGAAACATCCAGTGAAACTTTTGAAACTATCGTTGCATCAGTTTTACTGAAATTTATGCTGAAATTCTGGGCACTGTGCACAGGTGTTACTTATGGAAATAAATCTGTTTTAAATAATTTCATAATCAATGTTCATAAATTACAGCGTAATGTATTCCCAAAAGGAGAAAAGTTTCGTATGAAAAAACAGAACCAAATTATCTAAAGGATCACTCATGCATCGATCTGTCTGTGTGTCCTTCTGCCATTGTGAATTGGCTCAAAAATAACTGTAAATAGCTATTATCAATTTTTTATTTTCTTTATGATGGGTTTGCTCTTGACTCAACTCTAGGTCAGAGATGACAGCTCGACAAAGTCTACGATGGAGCGAGCTTACCCAGAAGGAGCCTGTTCACTCTAACTTTGAAAAGATTAGGGTTGTAAGCGTTCGAAAACATAGATGCAGGCAGAGAGTTACTTGTTTAAGTTTTAAAGTTATATCTCAGAACGGATTCGTTGGGAACCCCTTGTGCGCGAGTTTGACTCGCACTTGGCCAGTTTTGAAGTTGAACCACAACTTTTCTGGAATCTACATTTTCACAACACAACAGACGGCCTAGCACGAATATTTTTGACGTATAGTAACGTAAATGCTAAAGTGACAGTACTTGTTTCGCTCATAATATATTTTGACTTATTTGTTTATTCATTCACACTTCTTTTATGTTTAAATTAGCATGCAATAAACTATTATGCATCAGTGTAACAATCACTTTTAGGTAAACACCGCATATAATATGTGGAAGTTGTGCAAAAAAAAAAACATTATAAGTTAAACTAATCTAGTTTTAAGTTACTTAAACAGTTACAAACAAGAGATTTAAGTTAAAAATAATATAAATAAATAAATAATTATTATTATTCATATAAATAGTGTATATCCCATTAAATTAAACTAAATTAGTATGGGATTGTAGTTTTTCTCATTCAAAATTCACTTACGTTAAAGTTACTATACGTCAAAATAATCATTCGTGCTAGCCCCTCAGACACACGCACCAACACACCAACAGGTGGGTCTAGCCATAACACAACCCACAGTAATTAATTGATAAAATAACGAACTAGTCCAATTATAAACGCTAATCCTATTTGTTGATTGCTGTTAATTTAGTCCAATAAAATTGTTACAAATAATACCAAAAGCACAACGCAAATTGATTTCAATTATTAATTACATAAAAGTAAATAAAGGCTTTGAATTTACATTGTCGCTATAGGTAGGTATTTTTCAAGTAAGTCTGACTAAACGCACCAAATTGAAACTATGAAGGAGTCTCCAGTCCGATTTTGACAAAAACTAATATAACATTATTGGATTTTACATCATCATCTGCCTAGCCTTTTCCCAACTATACTGGGGTCGGCTTCCAGTCAAACCAGATTCAGCTGAATACCAGTATTTTACGTGGATCCACTGCCTACCAAACCTCCACAACGCATTAACTGGGTAATATCATACTTCTTGGCAAGACTGGAGTCAGATTTAATAGTCGTTAAAATCTGTAACGACTGCCGAAGATCTGCAATTGAAAGCAGTTAAGATGATCACCTATCCACATACCAACCTTGGCAAGTCTTAAATATTGACCCGTGCGGCTGCTATTTTTTAGCCACGAGCTTTTATTGGATTTTAGACAAATCAATATTACTAGCTGGAAAACGAACTCTGGTGAAAAATAAAGGATTACTTACACTATCTTTATTATAATTATCTCACTATTCGATAGTGTCATAATGACCTGATTTTGCGAGGTAAATTCAGAGGTTTCATAACCTTACCTAAATTTCAAAATTAATTTAAAACCAGCAAGGATACTTACAAATAAACAACCTGTAGGAATAAACCCACACTAATTACTCATAGTAACAAACAAAACATGAAATTATTACCAAGATATTAAATATCACATTGTTTGATAAACAATGGTGTTACTCCTATTATTTGTTTTTGTTATTCAACCAATTATTGTTTTAATTGCCTATGTTACTATAGTTACTGTGTGGGATCGTTGTGCCCAACTATTAAGGGGATTTTCCTTAATTATGACCGAAAGGAGATGTTTCAAAATGGGCCAGGTCTATGTACACTACCTTAAATAAAAGAGAAAAATCCGTAGAATTCGGGAAAAATACAGATAATTCATTTGAGTGTTTACTGTAGTGGTAGTTAATTGATGTTTATAAATTATTTTTATCGATTTTCAATATGGCGTCGCACCGATTTAAACCATTGATCATAGAAAGATAACTGTCAGCTGTCACAACAATGTCACTTCAGACCACTGACGTATAACTTTGGTCTCGTTGTCAGTAAATAAATATGTCAGAAATAATGTCAAACGTCATTAATTAATCAAAATGACAGCTTACCGCCATTAGGGGTTTTGTTGTGTGTTGCAATTTCAAGTGTAATTTTTTGTGCTTTACCAGCAAACAACGCTATTTTAAAGAAATTGGACAGTTGAGAACTGTTTTAAATGTATTTCCCTATTTTTTAGTATAGTGTACAAGGACCTGGTTCAGGCTCCATACATTTTGGAACATCTCTTTTGTTACCTCTTCATATTCTCGGAATTTGAAGAGGTAACAAATTAATTTGATCTTACACTTGAAGACGCCTACAGCTGTGACTATTGTTTAAGATTCTGGGCCTGTAGAGAACAAAGCTTTGAGTCTTTTTCGCTATTGAATAACTAATTGCTGTGGTCGTGGTACTAGATTGTCTGTTCCCTTGTTGAATATAGGTACCTAATAATAATTGGTAGGCTCTATCTCATTTGGCGGTAAGCGATAATGTGGTTGAAGATGAAGTATGTCTGCCTAGAAGTTGCCATGGCTCCATTTTATCCCCCTTGGTTGACTGGCAGAAAACGCTACTGTACTTTTATGTTGCAAAAGTTTCAATAAATACCTAAATAAAGAACCTATACAGTCTTGACTTAAAATAGCCTAGGTATATCCTAGGGTATTTTGAGGTGATCAAGGATCACAGTGGCCAGAAAGATCTTCTACGCCTTTTTGGGCAACTTAAAAAGTAAGATGTAACTGTTTAACAATATGGAAAATAAAAAGGCTACTATGAAAACAGAAACCGTACAACAAACTTAAACATCTGCTTTCTAATATTGATATCCAATATGTAACAATAAAAATATAATGCTTTGTAAAAACTTCACGTAGCTGAAATTCGTAGATCGCTTTCTGAAGAAATACAGGTTTAGTAAAACATTTATAGCCGACTTAAAAAAAAAACATTTTTGTTCACCTTAAATGTAAAATACAACAGTTATAGGTACTCCAATTTAAGTCTAAGGTTTATACAAATTATAATTTTTGCACTTCAGAACGACGACCAGAAGAATAGGTTTGGACTGGGCGGCATTCGGAAAGCTGCGTGATATCTTTGAATCGTCGATCCCACAATCCCTTAAGACCGGGGTTTGCAACCAGTGCGTGCTGCCCGTAATGACTTACGGAGCCGAAACGTGGACACTCCCATAGGCCTGGTCCATGGTAAGGATGCTCAGCGTGCAATATAGAGAGCAATGCTTGCGGTTTTTCTGGTGGATAGAATTTGCAACGAAGTAATTTGCTAGAGAACTAAAGTCACCAGCCAGACTTGTCTGTAGATGGTCAGACGGTCGACGGAGCAGACATATATGAGATTGGTGACCGCGTATGGCTAAACGTAGAGCGGGATGCTCTGCGGCACGATGGATCAATGATTTGAAGATGATGGCTGGTAGCGAATGAATGCGGACTGACCGGGATGGTTGGCGCTCTATGGGAGGCTTACGTTCGGTAGTGAACGGCAATTGGCTGATATGAAACGGACAATTCTTTGTGGAATCTCAATTACAGTGTCTAGCACAGCTTGAGTCTACTTTTTTTGTGAAAAGTTAGCGACTCCATTTTCTAGTGGCGACCACCAGGAAAAGACGAGTTAATGAAGTTGTAGAAAGTTCGCCAAAGCTGTATCTCACGGTTCGCGGTCGTTGCCATAAGACTAGCCAATTGACAACTTTTTTTTACTTTTTTTGGGCACCCGTTTGATTTCTATCTCATCTGATGTTAAGCGATGATGCGGTCTAAGATGGAGCACGCTTGCCTAGAATTAACCTATTCACTCTTGACTTAAAGCAAAACACAAACTCCGGCAACTATTTAGGTGTCGGCTTTCAGTCCAATCAAATGCAGCTGAATACCAGTATTTTACTGAAAGCAACTGCCTTTTCTTAAAGCCAGTAACTGGATAACACGATACACCTTGAGAAGACTGAGGACAATATTTTCTGACTTGTGACTATCCGTAACAAGCGCCAAACTTCAAAAATAAAAACGTTGCCCCACACTAGGAATTCCTCCTGTATCGTGGGTGCGTTTACAAACATATAAATTCACATACACTTTATTTGTAGCCCATATAAATATTTGTTCCGTGCGGGAATCGAACCCGTGACACGCAGCGCAGCAGCCAATCGCTCAACCACTGCCAACAGTGCCGTCAAAAATTTTTTTTTACAAAAAAATACAACCGTCTTCCAAAAAAAACACTACAATATAAAAAATAACTTTAATTTCGGAAGTCGGCGTTTTTGTTAGTTTCTTCGTATTTTGACACCGACTTCCGAAATTAAAGTATTTTGTTTGTAAAAAGTTTTCTATTTTTCACATTTTAATTGTTCCCCACACCTACGACATCACTGCAAAATCGCAGAAAAGCAAAATACGCAATTTCGATTACTTGGATGACATAAAACCATCATCCAAGTTGACGAATTCCAGCTATTTCGATTTTAAAAGTTCGTAACCGATTTTGATAAAATTTCAATGGGACCAATCTGCAAGTATATCCTTTCAGATAAAAAAAATACAACCGAATTGAGAACGCTTCCTTTTTGGGAAGTCGGTTAAAAAAAAACACAAACGGAACTAACGGTTTAACGTGCTCTTCGAATTTAAAGGTACAGTGGAGTTTCAATAAGTTTGAGTCCCTCTTTGGTTTCAAAATTAATTTGAAAAGAACAGTGGAAGAGTAAGAGAACACTCTTTTTTAAGGATAGGAAACCATCAAATGACTCCTCCCGCCCTGGGTGAAGCAGAAGGGAGTGTCAGACTCTTACTAACTAAAACCCATTCGTGTTCCTAATGCCTTTTGCGTTCCAGGGCAGCGGTGACTCTTTCGAACAAATTCCGCGACAGAACCCTTAGACGGGGATCTTTCGATTATCTTCATTATAAACCTCACTCAAATTTTAAGCGTACCGAATTTGCCCCCTTATTTTTCAGACACGATCTTAGATGTTACCAAATAGTTGCCTTCACGAGACAAAAATAAAGCTATCACCCCCGAGCGCCTCAAATATGTCGAGAGACACACGGCTTATGTACTAAAGTCAATTGTATATATACCGCTGAAGATAGATAGCGTCACTTGTCATGTCGCCCATACATTACACACGAACGTGTACGCTAGTTGTGCCAAGTATTTACTAGTATGAGTTATGTTCCGGCGACTATTGGTGTGTGGTTGTCTTCTGTCCGCTGAAAATTATGAGTAAAATATGCTATGAGGTTATGGCTGAGGTCGTGTATTGGAAAATTAGGTAAAGGTTTCAATTGGTAGTAAACGCGATTACTATGGACTAAAGCGCAATTTAGGTTTTAATTGTTTGTTCATTTATTTTCTTTCTTTATAAATACAGAATTAAGTCTTATACAAGTATTATATTCAGGCGATACCATGGCTTATCCCAAAGGAACAGAGTATTCTGAGAAAAACTTATCACATTTCACGAATCAGAGAATAAGTTTTCGTAATCTACTTCCAGAGTTGCACTTTAACGCATCTTTTACATAATATTTTACCAACATTTTTTTTTAAAGAAATACCATCAACAGCACTTACTAAAACGCCGCTTAGACAGGTCTACAAAGAAAACTAGGAAATAAATAAAAATAAGGATAATATCAGTTAATGTATTTGAAGGCATCAGCGACGGCAAAGCGATAGCGCCATCGTTTGTTCGGTGGTATCAGGATCATTGTAGAATAAAACACTCAATACAGTACTAAGCTCTCTTTATTACCTGTGGCTGAGTGCTAGTACTTTTGAACGTCAAAACTTACAAATAGACATTCCCCCAAAACGCCCGCCCGTTACCACTTTCTAGCGTTTTAGCTGTGGAGAAGAAGTGGCCAACAAACTCCACAGCAACAACTCAACAGAAACAGAGTTAGAAAAACTCGCATTTATAACATTATTAAAGAAGTCTGTTTTATTTAATTAAAATAGTTAAACCGACAGTTTCGTTCTGGACGAGTGTCATAGCCGGTGTCTCGAGCCAAAGTGCGCTCTGCAAAGTCCCCACTCTCCAATACGACTCTGTCCACGTGCCGCCATTACAACTTTCAACTGACGTCACGGCTTTACCACTACCCACTACTACAATACTCAAATCAACAACTGATTATTAAATTATATCTTTAACCACGACATATTTTTGTTATGAGCACAATAATATTTCATTCAAAGAAATGAAAAACGCATTTTCTTTCATGCTTTATGAGCAATTTTCTCAGAACCCTACCTCCAACTTTTTTTCTAAAGAAAGCAACCAACAACATACCAACACTGTTAACTCGAACAATACCCACAAAAACACCACTTGAACAGCCCTACAAAGAAACTACGAAAGCGCCACAGTCTACCCGGTCTAAGTAAAAGCTTTCGCGGCATAATAACCGGTTCTAGTGTAAGGGAGCTTTTCTGCTATCTAGATGTGCGAGGTAGCTAAGCGATGCGCGAGAAAAAAATTCGATGGGATTCCATCATTTTCCCAACTTAACTAGGCTTCATTTGGTGAAAAAGGGCTACCTAATTGAACCAGAGGGCGTCAGAATGTGTCAAAAACACTTCTAATTTCCCTAAATTTTTGTCAGATTTGACAGATGGTGCTCCATAATTCAGAATTGGCCCTCCAGTATTTTTAAAATACTACAAAGAAATCGAAAGATGTGTACGAGCGAGGAATGTGTGCCCCCGCTCGTCCTACCATTCATCACGCGCACTATTGAAAAGAGTCTGCAGTGCATTCTCTCACTACTTGGCTCCACTCAGCTCCGCTAAGTATTCTTGTAGCGCACAAGCGCCTCGCACAGCTTTGATGGAAACTATTAAACAGCTTCGGAAAAATCCAATTCTACCACATTTGCTCAGCTATTTACTTCGTTTTGTGTCTGGTAAAACCTACATAAGCGTGCGCGTACAAATGAAAAGAGTCAGCTACGCATCCTCGCACTATTCAGCCACACACCGTTACACAGCTTTGCCCTGCTCGCACCGCCTAGGTACCTTGCGCATCTATAGTGAGAAAGCATCGTAAGGCTGTGCATTTTTCACTCTGCGCCATTATGCGAGCACACGCGGGCGTAATGAAGTGCTATACCGCGGCGTCATCGCTGCTACTCTACGTGACCAAATGGCGGACTGACGAATTAGATGCAGAACGGATAGTGGGGCGTTCTTTTTTAAAGGTTTGTGGGTAAAGGAGGGCTGTGCGTTGTTAGTGGTAGTGCTAGAACTGATGTTAAAGATACTTATATGAACTATTTTATCAGGAGACGGCAACAAAATCGACTAATATGTGAGTCTATTTTCTTTTAAGATTTATGAAACCCGTTTTTAAAATATGATCTTTGAAAATTTAAGCAAACAAAGAAAGGAAAGTAAATCCTATCCTATCTTAATACACCGGCTATGAACTATCTGTGGGGCTAGCACGAATATTTTGACGTATAACGTTAACATAAGTGAATTGCACCATTGAGTGCAAAGCCCAAACTGCGGCCAAAAAGCTGGGCATCCTAAATAGGGTGAAGCGATACTTCAAGCCTGAGCAGCTTTTGACTCTTTATAAAGCACAAGTCCGATCCTGCATGGAGTATTGCAGCCACCTTTGGGATGGCTCAGCTAAGTATCAGCTTGCCGCGCTTGACTCGGTGGAACGCAGAGCTAAGAGGCTCATTGGTGACGTAAAACTGTTGGATACACAGCTTGGCTCATCGCCGCAAGGTTGCCTATTTGTCGGTCTTCTACAGATTATACTTCGGAGAGTGTGCCCAGGAACTCCACGACCTCATCCCACCAGCCCCCTTCTACCATCGGACATCCAGACGCACTGCAACTTGCCATCCCTACCTTGTTGCTATTCCACCAACTCGCACTAAGCGCTTCCAAGCGTCTTTCATAATGCGCACAGCAAAGGAGTGGAACTCTTTGCCTGCGTTTGTGTTTCCGAATGCTTACAACCCTAATCTTTTCAAAGTTAGAGTGAACAGGCTACTTCTGGGTAAGCTCGCTCCATCGTAGACTTTGTCTCTGTCATCTCTGACCAAGACTAGAGTCAAGAGCAAACCTATACCAAGTAAAAAAAAAAAAAAAAAAGAATTTTGAATGTGAAAAACTACTACCCCTTAGTATTTGTGTTTAATTTATGGGACATACACAATTTATATCATTTAAAAATATGAATATAGAATATAGCTATGGAAAAAATTTACGTTACGTTACTATACGTCAAAAATATACGTCCTAGGCTCTCAGTAGTACAAAACATAACGCTAAACTTACAAAATTCTTAATTTTATTTTTGTTTTCAAGCTTTTTACTAAAGAGATAGATGGGAAGTTGTAGACTACTTATTTTGTACAAATCAAAAATGAGATAGTTTAGAAGTTACTCGAACATACATAAAAACCAAAAACGAGTTCTACAATAAATTAAACTGGGGGTTGTCCTTGGGAATACTTTCACAGTACCTACATACAGGGATAATCACCGGTTGGTGCCCCATTACATTTGAAATGTCTAACGGGGCCTCTGCAAGTTGGTTTCGGCCCCTCGTACGCCTACCAAAGGACCGGGTCTCCAAGAACCCGAGAAAGAAAAAAAATATTTTAAAAGGTTTTTTATACTATACATGTTCAGTACACAAAATTAATACAAAGTTATCACCATTTTGAGAAAGGCACCATTTAACTTTAACGGATTTTATTAAAAAAGGTTTTATTTATTTCCGCAAAACCATTTCACCCGTTTACTCGTTAGCTTCCTCATTTAATAATAGACGTCGAGCAATAAATAATTTTAATTATACTGTCACACCCTTTGGCTAACACGGTGTCAGTTTCAGGACACCCCTTGTAAATAAGGACCAGTAACTAGTGGAAAGATTCAGCCTGTGTATCTGTTACATATATACAGGATTATTTGTAAAGCACCGGCAACCTCTCAGGACTATGTTACCAACATCATAACTAACAACTTTTGTTCTATGACTTTTAAAAATTCATCATACTTTAGTTTATCGGGATTTCATAAAAAAATAAAAAAATAAAAATTGAACGCTCTAGATGTTACGAAGTCTATCCTAAGCATCAGAAAAAGAAAAACTTTTTACAAAAAAATACAACCGACTTCCAAAAAAAAAACACTACAAAGTAAAAAATAACTTTAATTTCGGAAATCAGTGTTTTTGTTAGTTTCTTCGTATTTTGACACCGACTTCCGAAATTAAAGTTATTTTTTACTTTGTAGTTTTTTTTTTTGGAACTCGGTTGTATTTTTTTAACCGACTTCCCAAAAAGGAGGAGGTTATCAATTCGGTTGTTACATGTTTTTTTTTTGTAAAAAGTTTTTTTATTTTTCACTTTTTAGTTCTACCCCATACCTAACAACACCACTGCAAAATCGCTGAAAAGCAAAATACGCAATTTCGATTACTTGGATGACATAAAACTATCATCCAAGTAGACGAATTCCAACTATTTCGATTTAAAATCCAAAGTTCGTAACCGATTTTCATAAAATTTAAATGGGACCAATCTGCAAGTATATCCTTTCAGATAAAACAAGAATTTTTCAAATCGGTTCATAATTGTCGGAGTTATGAAACATTAAAAAAGCATACAACCGAATTGATAACCTCCTCCTTTTTGGGAAGTCGGTTAAAAAGAATGAGCTTTCTAAAAATTTTTTGCTAAGTCCCGATGAACTAAAACATGATGAATTTTTAAAAGTCATAGAATAAAAGTTGTTGGTTATGATGTTGGAAACATAGTCCTGAGAGGTTACCGGTGTTTTACAAATAAATAAAAAAAATAAAAAAGCCTTTTATTTCTTGCATTATAAAATACAGCTTAATAATAGATTAAAAAAAGTTGTTTGGGAAAGAAAATTAATACATGCTAGTTTTTACAATCTAAATCTTGATACTATTGTTAATAAATTGCAAGAACCCCTCCTCAGGTGAAGGTGAAGGCCTCCTCTAAAGAAATCCATTTATCTCTGTGTTGCGCTATTTGTGGCCAGCAGGGGCCAGCGATTTTGACTATTTCGTCTTCCCATCTCATATAAGGTCTGCCTCTAAGGCGCTTACCCTGTGGGCCCTACCATTTAGTTACCCTGCCGGTCCACCTCTCGTCTGTTAGCCTCGCTACGTGCCCTGCCCACTTCCACTTTAGTTTTTTAGCAAAGCTTAAAGCAGCTTTAGTTATTTGTCTTATTTTAGTGTGTCGAACTTTTTGGAGCTTTTTAATATTCAGCATGCGTTCCATTCCGCGTTGGCAAGTAGTTATTTTGTTTTTTATTTTCGTAGTATATTTCCAGGTCTGACACGCGTAGCTAAGGCATGGTAGGAGGCATGAAGTCCATACTTTTGTTTTGAAATTAATTGGTATATGTATTTATCTGTATACAAATAACCCTGTATAAATGACATGCATAACTGAATATTTCTAATGTTGTGATACTATAGTAAAATAAAAAAAAAATCGGTCAAGAGCAAGTCTGACTCGCGCACCGAGGATTCCGTAACATCATATAAAATGTGAAATGTTTTAAAATTTTCGTCGGCGAGGCCTATAATCGTCAGAAAATTTTAACACTGCAGTGTATTTTGCTGTTACAGTAACGCTTATCTTGACCAATAGTGAATCAAATGTAATTTTTGATGACGATTTCTGAAAAAGTGTGCTATTTAGAGACATCGTTTTATTTTTCCTATTCGTCATTTTTCATTTGAATAAAGCATTCTTTTCTTTCATTATCGTGTCCAATAACACTTTCAACCAATTAACTCTTGTAAAGTACCAAACAGACGTCCAGACCATTTCCCAGTCGTAAACAAATCCAGTTATAATATGAATTATGGTCACGTACCCTTGGTGTTGTCGTCGACTATACGCGAATTAATCTCTGGCAGCCCTCTAACATTCCTCTCACGTTCCTCTTGCACAAATAAGCAGACTTCTACGTGACTCTTTTCAAGCACTAAGGGCGGGTTGTTTCAACTACACTTAACGCACGCGTAAACGTTAAAAATGGTGCTAACTATCGTCAAATCAAAAAATTGGGTTGTTTCACAAAATGTCAGGCGTTAACGCACGTAAAATATAACGTTTACGTTAACAGATAGTCTGAGCACTGGTTTACGTAATTTTAGTTGCATCAAATAGAACAATATTGTGAATTTTCTTTTGAATTCCTCAATACCAGTTCTTCTGATGACACAAATAAGTGGTGGAATGCAAAAAAAGCTATTTAGGTAGGACCCGTGTCAATAACTTAGCTATAGGGATGAGCAGGAATTTATACCAGAATGTTTTGAAACAACGCTTCTAATTTAACGAACGTCAAACATCGTCCGTAATCGTAACTTTTTGACGTACGTATGTTACGTTAACCAACTGTTTGATACAACCCGCCCTAAATGAGTTAATGTGGTCATTATGTTTTTTTTTTTTGTGGTTGGTCGAAAATGTTTGCTCGGGTTATTATGTAATTTTGGGATAAAGTTGTTTCCTTTCTTGTTTATTACGTTTCAAAATACGTAACTGTGCAATTAATTTAAGTTACAAGACAAAATTATATCGATTCTTTGAATGTGGTTTTAGAAAAAAATTAACCCAATGATGCAGTTTTAGTTCTACTAAGCCTCTGCTGTTCGTCCGTCCATCCTTTCGTTCGTCCGGCTCACTGTCAATGGACTGTATGTCAAGAACCGTCATAGGTAGACCGTTGAAATTTTCAGCATGTATTTCTATTTCCGCTATAACAATAAATAATTTAAATTTAATTAAATTAAAAATTAAAGGGGTTTAAAAAGTCGCACATTTTACTTTTCATACAAGAAACGTTTTTTAACGGTTTATGGTACGGAACCCTTCGTGTACGAGTCGAACTCGGACTTGGCTGGATTTTACTCGAAATTTTCTTAGCAAATACTTTATTACCACCAAAATCAATACTTCCATTAAATCGGTTAAACAAAGAACCGTATTCCCTTGTAATCGAATTAAATGTCTCTTTGTTGCGATCCATGGTTTCGTATAAATTAGAAACTTTGAAGTCTGTAATTGTTTAATAAATTAATGACGTCACTTCATCAAAATGTGACGTAACGTCACACCATTTTGTTTGACCCTTGAGAGAGATTATTTAGAGTTTTGTTCCTTGATTGGGAAATCAAGGTCAATGGCAGCCACTGTTGGAAGAAATACCGATTTTAGTTGCTCCAATGGTCAATGGTCTTATTGACTCATTCTTTAGTTAGAACTACTATTTTCAGGATCTCACATTTTATCTTTGATTCGAATCTCGGTATGTTAAATGGTCACCCATCTACAGACTGACCTTGGCAAGCGTTGCTTAACCTTCTAGATCGACCCGAGCGGTTGTTATATTCTGATGCATGGAGGAATCTCGGCATTTTGAAATGTTCACCCATCCACAGACCGACTACGGCAAGCGTAGCTTAACCTTGGAGATGGACCCGCTTTTTTTTTTAAGGATGTGAAATCATCATATTACTCCCCCCGCACTGGGAGTAAGCAGAAGGGAGTGGCTTACGGTGGCCAGGAATTGCCTTACGACTCCCGACGCCCGGGGCGCGTTTTTCGGCTGGGGCGCGAGGTCTCTCTCAGGCGTTCGGCCTCCTCCTTCGCTAGCATTACTGCTTCGCAAAAGGAGGTGACCGCTGCCCATGCCTCCTCGCTCCGGACCATGGATTGAACCAGGGCTGCCGCCGATCGCTTCGACGAGGACACGGCGTTGATCCACCCACGCAGGGCAGACCTCCACCGTATGCTCCACCGTGTCCTCCGGGCGACCCTAGCAGTGTTGACACCCGGGCGTATCCTCCCGCCGAATGCGAAACAGGTCTCCCAGAGCATCCGTGACCGGCGAGTGACCTGCGTCAAGCAGAAGGTGAGGACGCCGTGGCGCCGCTCTAGCCACTCCTCAAAGAGGGGACTTATCACCGCAATTGAGGCGTGTCAAGCGCTGGGTTTCAACAGTCACTGTCTCCATACCGCCATGAGATCCTGCCGGACCTCCGTCCATCGTGCTGCGATTTGCCGTGGCAGAGGAATCTTGCCCCGGCGGCGTTGCCTCCACGTGCCATTCATAAATGAGCGCGAGAGCTCTCGCCTCAAAATACCATGGTGGCAATCCGGCAAGGAGGCTCGCCGCCTCTTCAGAGACCGTGCGATATCGCCGGGCCAGCTACGACCGTGCGATATCCTCAAAGTCGGCGCCCACACCGGCGCCCCATAAAGGGCCATGGACCGCACGAACCCCGCGTAAAGCCCCTCCGTCTGTTATATTCTGAAGCACGGAGGAATCTTGGTATGTTAAAATCGCAGACCGACCTCGGCAAGCGTGCAAATAAAAACCCTCAATATATTTCATATATTCCAAGAATCGCTTTATTAAATTCACACGTACTACAAGTACGATGTACTTTGGAATTACAATTTTGGTTTTCCTAGAATTGATACATCACTTATGCTCTGCTACAAACGTTTGGGAATAACTAGAATAAACTTTACTAATATCACAAAATCAATACTTCAGGTTTCTTCGAACAGATTCTAGCTAGAATTTACTATATAAATGAAGTTGTCGAGCTCACTATATTGCAAACTAGCTTTTGCACGTGTGAGATTATTACATAAAATAACTAAAAATAATAGACATACATAGGCACAAAGAAATTATTTATTTATTTTTTTTATATTTGAAATAGATAATTTATTTAGCTATTTTTCTTATAGGCATTTATTTATAAAGAAAGTACACAAGTTCTTATTAAGAGACATTTAAAATAACAGTTTATTGTTGTAGAAATATTATATACAAAAAAATTACATATACACATAAATACTACATCAAGAAAATATATTACAAATTTATAGAATAATTTCTAAAAGATAAATAAAAGTTTTTAACGAAATAAGGTTACTTAACTTAGGTCCGTTCGGTGTGACTGCTCCGGAGCGAATGTGCCGAGTACGGCGGAGCGGTGGCTTTTATAAGCGGTGGTAAACAAGTGACGTCACATCGTACGATTCTATTGCATATTTGTTAATATTTGTATTTTTTTCATAATACTATGATTAAATTATATTAAATACTGTAAACATGTTGGAATTGCTTAGCCTAATTACATATTTGGTCTTACAACGACATAATTAGTAAACAAGTCCCGTTAATATATTTTTCTTTTTGTAAATAACGGTTAAATATGGCATTATACAAAACAACAATGAAAGAACAGTATTTCGTAATAGTATTGATAAAATTTAGATGAAAAACTGTTGAATGTTGTGTATCACATGTGAACAAGGTTATAATTATCATAGGGTTGTTTTTATTTGTGTCCAATTAAAGAAAAGGCGTGAGTTATTGCAATAAATAAACTAAATTTATTTCAATAATCTATCACGGCCAGACTGACATGTACTTCGCTCTCGAAGTACCTAACTAATTATATTTATTCTCAGGAAGTCTCTGGCCTTGGCATATTAGTTCTATCATTTGCTGCACATGAATTTCAAACTAATATCAGGGCAGTGACTTAACAGCAATTCATATAATAGCCTCTGGCCTTGACATACCAGTCCTATCACCTGCTGCGAATGAATTTCAGACTGATATCAGGGCAGTGACCGACCAGCAGTAATGTAAAAACTCTTTTTATAAACTTATATAATTTTAATCATTTCAAACATCTAATGCTAATTGAACACAAATTATTAAATAAAAAAAAAAATATAATTATTTTAATTCAAAATACATTTTAAATAATGAATTAACCATTAAGTATATTTATGAAATCACATTACTTACTAATTTTCACAAAAGGACAATAATCAAAACAATCTATACATATAATAAAATCGTAGAGTTGCCGTGTCTGTACATTGAATATTTTCGCATAAAAAATACATAAAAATGTCAGAAAAATGACATAGAACACAAAAGGCAGTTTTTGAAATTCTTTTCTGTTTGTCTGTGCGTCTGTTTGTCTGTGCATCTGTTTGTCTGTGCGTTTGGAGGAGCATCACGCATAAACCACCGATTGGATTCAACATTTAGGTACTTCGAAATATTAAATGATAATCGGAGCAACATTTAGTCTTTATTTCATCAAAATCGACCCACAAAATCAAAAGATATCGAATTTTAAAGTTTACGAAGAAACTTCATCGAGCGCTAAAATAGGTTGTTTTCATTGAGACTTCAGATACTTGCAATGCCATCTATTGAGATTTTTTTTAATAAGAAATGTGTGAAAAGACCCCGAAACAATGTATTTTTGAGTTATTTTTTAATTAAACTTAAAATGTGGCAAAAAAAGTGAATATTTTACTATATTATCATTATTTATCGTAACGTGTAAGCTTCTAAGTTTGAACTTATGAGTAGTTATGAGTATAAAGACAGTTCAGTTACGTTGTAGATCGATAGATGGCGTTGTACTTATGACGCGTTTTTCTGAATCGCGGTGTTAAGATTCTCCGCAGTAGCATAAGGTCAGCCCCATGTTTTATGTTATTTAACTAGGAGACGTATAATATTGATGTATAAATAGCTATGGAAGTATGGATTTGATTGAATGACTAGATTGTTTTTCGATTTACTGGGAGGAGCGGAGAGTCTCCTCCGGAGAGTTACCTGTATCCACTATCCATAAGTAAACTGTTTTACTAACAGAAGGGGTGAATATTTGGTATTATGTTTCAATGTGGCTAAACTATATCAGCCGAACACGTCGATCTTCAAGGTTAAGCAACGCTTGCCGAGGTCGGTCTGTGAATGGGTGACCATTATAACAACCTAGCTTTTTCCTTACTATATTGGCTCGGCTTCCAGACAAACCGGATTCTAAATACCGGTATTTTACGTGGCGCGGCTGCCTACCAGACCTCCATAACTCATTCAATGCAAGATTTCATCCACAGACCAACCTTCGCAAGCGTTGCTTAACCTTGAAGATCGATGCGTTCGTCTGTTATAGTTTAGCCTTGAAGATCGGCCCGTGCGGCTGTTTCAATTTAGCCACGAGCTCCTCTATAATAAATCGATTCTATGAACCCAGTAAAACTTTTTTGATATTATTATTATAAAATGTTAAAACAAACTAAATTAATCAGTGGTCTACAATCAGCAATATTGTCAGTAAAAATCGGAGAAAATGTGTTTCTTTTTGGACTGTTCTGGACGAAATTAAGAATCCACTTGATTCAGCACCATTCGTTCGATACTTACTTGGTTTTGTTGATTTTGATTCAAGATTAGTTTGTACCAGGAGATTAGGTACCTGGGCTGGTCGGCATTTCAACCGATAGAGATGATACAGTGCCCTGCATTAGGTACCCTCTTCATAATTATATTCTTAATTCGAGAGAGAGATCAGGATACGTAACTGAACGTAGATTTTGTATATTATGCAATCTATACTAATATTATAAAGCAGAAGAGTTTGTTTGTTTAGTTGAACGCGCTAATCTCAGGAACTACTGGTCCGATTTGAAAAAATCTTTCAGTGTTAGATAGCCCATTTATTGAGGAAGGATAGGCGTATACAACACTATTTTTTAATATGTACAAAAAAATGGGGCTGTTCCCGTACCCATTACTGATCATAATTTTGCAGTCAAAAGTAAAAAAAAAAAACGAAATCCCAAAATTGTTTAATTTGATTTATTTTTACTTGAGTATCTTAAATGATTTCTTAAAAATTACTTAATTGTAAAAAGTTGATAGTTTTGTTGGTCCTAAGCCCAATTAAAGTGCGAAAGAAAAGTTTGGATTGCTTATTTTTTCGTTTACCATAAATTGAGTGACATTTTGGGATATAAGCAAACGTTAATAACTTTGCTGTTTATGAATATTATTTATTGCGACTTTACATATATAATAACAAGACCTTTTCTAATAAGCCCTTTAAGTATTTGTACTAATTAAAAATTAGTGGTGTAATATAATCACGCTAAGACAAATAGGAGCGGAGCAGTAATGGAAAATGTGACGCAGACGAAGTTGCACGGGTCAGCTAGTCATTAAAATAATAACATACTTGAATAATCGCATAAAAGAAAATCTAACAACAATAATATAACAAAGGGATATTAATCTATCACGGCTAATGATGCTGGAGCTATGGGGACTCCTCAAAGGAAGAATTTTGTTCAACCCATTCTCCTGGCCAAAGCCTTAATTTTTCTTTTGCCACAGTAAGATTCCTTAATGTGTTAAGCCCCTTCAAAGAAATTCTATCATGCTCTAAAATATCAATTATTTCGTAAGGACCTTTGAATTTAGGACTTAATTTGTCATGTCTTCTGTGGTCTTGATTTACATAGACTATATCACCTATATTGAACACCATATTATTTCTAAGAGTATTATCAAATCGTTTTTTATACTTTTCTGCAGCCTCTCTAAGACGTTGCCTAGCTAAGTCCCTATCAGCTTCAGCATCAATGCCTTGAACGGAATCATTATCCTGTAATTCGTCTAGCCGAGCCTGTATTGGAGGTATATTTCCGTTGCAACCGACTAATAACCTTGTTGGTGCAAAACCTGTTGTTTTTTGTATGGTAGTATTCAAAGATAGTTGTATTTTCCACAACACGCTTGGCCATTCTGAAGAATCGTTAACAGTAGTGGTTAACATATTAATTATAGTACCAACATATTTTTCAACTTGGCCGTTGCTTCTGGGAGTACCCGTGGCTATCATATGATAATTTATTTGCATACTTCTAAGTAATGATCGTACATGATCGGAAGTAAAATTTGTGCCTCTGTCAGTTACTATCATGGTAGGTGTACCGAACAAAGTTAAGTTTTCTCGTAAGATGGAGACTAATTCTTGACCGTTAAGCGTTTTAAGTGGTTTAAGTATACAGTATTTGGTAAAGCCATCCACTATTATTAAAACATGTTTATAACCTTCGGAAGACACACGAAAAGGTCCTGTACAATCTAAATGTAACGTGTGAAATGGTGTAGTTTTTTCTATAGGGTGAAGGAGGCCTTGTTTTGGCCCTGAATGACCTTTACCCTCTACACATACTAAGCAATGACTTATATATTTCTTTGCAAAAGCAGCAAGACTTGGAAACCAAAAGTTTTCAGATATTTTGTTTAGAGTTTTGTTATAACCAACGTGACAATTTTCGTCATGGAACAACCGCAATAAACTGAGCCTATATCCTTTTGGTATGAAAAATTTAGGTGAATCCCCATCCTCATTCTTATAAAGCAACAAGCTATTTCTGATCATGTATCGATTTGTATCTATATCACCCGCCCTAACCTTCTCTAAAAGATTTTGTGTCTCAGGATCGTTACTTTGTGCGGAATGTAGCCAAGATGGTGGCGCATCTGGTTCATTAATAATATTAATTACCCCTCTCGATTCTGCAGGTGTGATTACCGGATTACGACTGAGATAATCAACGTGAGTAACGAATTTACCCTTCTTATATACAATATTAAATGTAAAATCTTGCATATACGTCCACCATCTTGCTACACGAGGAGAAATATCTCTTTTGTTCATGGTCGATTTGATGGAATTACAATCCGTAACAATAGTAAAATTTAAACCTAGTAAATAAATCCGAAATTGTTTAAGAGCATTAAAAATGGCTAATGTTTCTAATTCGTGCGAGGGGTATTTAGATTCGGCGGGAGAAGTACGTTTGCTAAAATATGCTATGACGCGGCATTGGCTATCCTCTTTTTGTAAAAGTATAGCACCATATCCGATACTACTTGCATCTGTGTGCAGCTCAGTTCTCAGCTTAGGGTCAAATATATTCAACAGTGGTTTGGAAACTAAATGTTTTATAACGTATTCTCGAGCCGCATCTTGTTCGGGCCCCCATTGCCATTTCTGGTCTTTTTTAGTGAGTTTAGTTATACAAGCCGTACGATATGCAAATTCGGGTATAAATTTTCGGAAATAGCTCGCCAGTCCCATGAATTGGCGGACTTCTTTCACTGTACCAGGGACTGGAGAGTTGGTTAAAGCGTTAACTTTATCGTTTCCCGGCCTAACACCGTCACTAGAAATATGTCTACCTAAATAGTCTATTTCTTGAACGAAGAACTTACATTTTTTTAAATTAATGGTAAATCCTGACAAACATAGAGCCTCAATGGTTTTTTCAAGGTATTCTAAACCTTCTGCTATTTCTGAAAATGGAATTAACAAGTCATCGATATATACTAACAAAAATTTCAGGTTTTTGACTGCCTTATTAATGGCCCGCTGAAAAACAGAGGGGCCGTTGCAGATACCAAATGGCATTTTAAGAAATTCAAAATGCCCATCAGGGGTAACAAAAGCAGTATATTTGATACATTCTTCCTTTATAGGGATTTGGTGGAAGCCATTTTTCATGTCTATAGAGATAAAATATTTAGCCTTTCCTAGTTTATCAATTTGGTCTTCAATTAACGGCAGAGGGTATCTATCTTTTTCAATAATTTTATTAAGAGCTCTATAGTCAATACAAAGACGATCGCTGCCATCCTTTTTCTTTACTAAAAGGACTGGGCTAGCGAAAGGACTCTGACTTTCTCTAATTATATTCTTCTTAAGTAAATCAGAAATAATTTCTTGAACTTTTTCTTTTTCTGTAGATGCTAACCTATATGGTCTATAATAGACAACTTCATCCCTTTTTAACCTAATGGTCATTTCACCCGTTTTAACTGTACTGATATAGTTAGAATTTGGCATCACCTTTGGAAATTTATCAAAAATATTTCTTATTTTATGCTGTAGGCTTAAATCAAGATGACTTGTTAACGCCACTAAATCCTGAATATGATTATCTATAGCGTTAAGAGTATTTATAGAATTTACCGATTCTGTATAGTTAACTCGTTCTAATCTACAACCACTGGAATCTAAAACAATAGTTACGTTTGGATTTTGAACCGCATTTCTGCCTATCAAACAATCATAATAGCAATCTGAATCGTTAGCTACACAGAATTCGATTTCTGAATTGTCGTTACTAAATTTGACGGGTAAATTAATCTTTGAAGAGATGCTAATCATTCCATTTCCTATTCCTTTTAATGATGTCGAACAGGGTTCTAAACTACGACCAAAACTATTTGCAATTGATTCTTTCAAAATACTGCAACTAGCACCCGAATCTATTAGGGCTTTAATGGGTCTTTCACAAATTTCTATATCAGTAAGCGATAGGTTACCATTTGTGGAACAATTGACGTTATTAGAGTTATTTTTTGTCACGTCTCTTTTCTTGAAAAAGCAAATCGACTCATCATGACCAACCTTTTTGCAGTAAGAACATTGAAGTTTAGGCGTTTCGGAATTTGGGGTATCTTGGTTTTTATTTTTGAAGCACTGTGATTTAACATGACCTGTTTTATTACATAGAAAACAAGTAGGCGGCTTAGAAGAGTTTGAATTTTCAGGCTTAAGACGCTTAGTAGTTGAATAGTGAGGCACAGTACTCGTTTCGGATGGTCGTTTTCTAGGGTTTTTAATATATGTTGTAAAAAGAGAAATGAGTTCCGATGTACTGTTAACACGACTGTTAAACGATGCCATCCTAATATTAATATCTGATATGCCTCCACAAACAAGCTCGACCAGCTGTCCTTCAGAAAATACTACTTTAGTATTACGTAATAATCTTAGCTTTTCCCTAGCGTATTCACAATAGGTTTCTGCTACGTCCGAGGTGTAAAGTACAGCTTTTGAAAGTTTTTCCGACAGGTTCTTTTTCTCAGGGTATAAATCTTTGACACACGTCTTAAAGTTCTCCCAAGTCCTACCCTCATCTGGGTCCCAGGTCTCGAACCATAAAAGAGCAGAACCCTTTAAGGGCTTTACCTGCTTTGCTGACAGTGGTAATGCCGCTCCATCCACGGTCCTTGGCTATGGTGTCGATGTTGTTGCACCAGCTTTCCGCACCGTTATCGTTTTTTTCCGGATCAAATGGCGGCAACACCACATCATCTTCACTGCGGTTACCAGCTACAGCATCACGGATGGCTTTCAGAAGACTCTCCAACACAGCAGGATCCATCTGTAAAAGTTTTTCGAAAAAGTGTATAAAGCAGGTTCCGATCACACTTCTGATGTGAGATTAGTACATAAAATAACTAAAAATAATAGACATACATAGGCACAAAGAAATTATTTATTTAATTTTTTTATATTTGAAATAGATAATTTATTTAGCTTTTTTTTCTTATAGGCATTTATTTATAAAGAAAGTACACAAGTTCTTATTAAGAGACATTTAAAATAACAGTTTATTGTTGTAGAAATATTATATACAAAAAAATTACATATACACATAAATACTACATCAAGAAAATATATTACAAATTTAGAGAATAATTTCTAAAAGATAAATAAAAGTTTTTAACGAAATAAGGTTACTTAACTTAGGTCCGTTCGGTGTGACTGCTCCGGAGCGAATGTGCCGAGTACGGCGGAGCGGTGGCTTTTATAAGCGGTGGTAAACAAGTGACGTCACATCGTACGATTCTATTGCATATTTGTTAATATTTGTATTTTTTTCATAAAACTATGATTAAATTATATTAAATACTGTAAACATGTTGGAATTGCTTAGCCTAATTACATATTTGGTCTTACAACGACATAATTAGTAAACAAGTCCCGTTAATATATTTTTCTTTTTGTAAATAACGGTTAAATATGGCATTATACAAAACAACAATGAAAGAACAGTATTTCGTAATAGTATTGATAAAATTTAGATGAAAAACTGTTGAATGTTGTGTATCACATGTGAACAAGGTTATAATTATCATAGGGTTGTTTTTATTTGTGTCCAATTAAAGAAAAGGCGTGAGTTATTGCAATAAATAAACTAAATTTATTTCAATAATCTATCACACGCGACTTCGTGCGCGCATATCTCGTTTAATCCCGTAATGTATGGAGCCTGGGCCGAATCCTTGTACAGTATACTTAAAAATAGGGAAATAAATTTAAACCAGTTCTCAACAGTCCAATTTCTTTAAATGGCCTTGTTTGGTGGTAAAACATTAGAAAATCTGACACAACAAAAATCCGTCATGTTCACATCAGCAGTGCGATTCTGTAATTATGTCGAAGTGAACACTTAGGCGAAGTGAACGACAAGTGAGTTGTCAAACCATACAAACAAGATGGCATGACTCACTTGTCGTTCACTCCACCTAAGTGATCACGGTGAGATGTCAACAGAATCGACCGGCTGATATATCTAGCTATCATGTTGATTGATTAATGACGTTATGATTATTTACCATCAACGAGAGGAAAATGACTGAATTGACTTTGTGGTGACAGCTGACAGTTACTATTCAAAAATCTATGGTTTAATGTAATTATTTTATTAAGCACAGGAACTAAATCGGTACAACGCCATGTTGAAAATCGATAAAAATCTATACTAATATTATAAAGCAGAAGAGTTTGTTTGTTTGTTTGGTTGGTTGCGCGCTAATCTCACGAACTAGGTACTGATCCGATGAAAAAACTTTTTACAAAAAATACAACCGACTTCTGAAAAAAAAAAACACTACAAAGTAAAAAATAACTTTAATTTTGGAAGTCGGTGTTTTTGTTAGTTTCTTCGTATTTTGACACCGACTTCCAAAATTAAAGTTATTTTTTACTTTGTAGTGTTTTTTTTTCAGAAGTCGGTTGTATTTTTTGTAAAAAGTTTTTTTATTTTTCACTTTTTAGTGGTGCCCCACACCTAACAACACCACTACAAAATCGCAGAAAAGCAAAATACGCAATTTCTATTATCAAAGAATCATCTAAATAGTCAAATTCCAGCTATTTCGATATAAAATCCAAAGTTCGTAACCGATTTTGATAAGATTTAAATGGGACCAATCTGCAAGTATATCCTTTCAGATAAAACAAAAAAATTTCAAATCGGTTCATAATTGTCGGAGTTATGAGGTAACAAACATAAAAAAAAAAAACATACAACCGAATTGATGACCTCCTCCTTTTTGGGAAGTCGGTTAAAAATTCTTCAGCTTCTGATCCGATGAAAAATTCTTTCAGTGGTAGATAGCCCATATAACGAGGAAGGCTTTAGGCTATATATCATCACGCTAAGACAAATAGGAGCTGAACATGGAAAATGTGACGCAGAAGAACTTGCGCGGGTCAGCTAGTAATGTATAAATAGCAATTAACTACTACGAAAGTAAACATTATGTGATTAATTATCTGTAATTTCCTTGAATTCTATGTATTCTGATTTTTCTCTCTTTTTTGAAGTGGTACATAGACCTGGCCCATTTTGAAACATCTCGTTAGTACGAAACCTTTGGTGGGCGAGTCCGACTCGCACTTGTCCGGTTTTTTTAGAAATGGGCTGAAACCCCAGAAAGATCTATTTCTGGACATAAGCCTTCCCCCAATCAGTTAATTTGGATCATCGGTTACCAGTAATAGTGTATCTTCGTAATATTGATACACAAACTAATATGGGTAGCGAACAATATTAATTAATACTACTTTGAATTATTCGAAGAGGTTACTGACAAACTCCAAATATCCATGTCCCCAGCTAAATACAAAACACAAATCACTGCAAAAGATACAATCTTAACAACTAAAGACCTCTAGTCCAAAAGGAGCCAATTCTACCCAGCTCCCTCTTTCCGTGGTGCCGATAACCGACCATCTTGAAATTCTTGAGGTTATATTAACATCTACCTTCAATTTTGGCCCTTTTATAGAGCCTGTCGGTTTTCTACCGGTTGCATTTTAGGGACTTTGCGTCGAAATTGCAGGCGTCGGCCCTTTCGGACCCCTCTGATAGCGCGTACAGCTTTTTTTTATTTTATTTTTTTTAGGGATGGGAAATCCCATCCATGTTCCTTCATTGCCCTTTGTGTTCCGGAGCCACGGTGTAGCGCGTACAGCTAAGGACTGGAATTCCCTGCTGGAATCTGTGTTTCCTGATAGCTACAACCTGTGAGTCTTTTAGTCAAAAGTGAATAGGTTACTTCCAGGCACGCATGATCCATTATCGACTATCAACAATTACCATCAGGTGAGATAGTGGTCAAACGCGTGCCTATAAATAGAAAAAAAAAATCTTTACCAATATCATATTGAAATCAACAAGCTGACACTATCATGCTAACTAAATGGCTAAAATGGCCACAGTCGGCAACTTTTAGATAATTAAATTAACCGCATTCATTAAGTCTGTTGGTTTCAATAATAAAGCTAATGTTAACAATTATTGTTACTTGGATATCTAACGAAATCCCTTGAGTGAACTGTATCTTTGCTTAACGAATGGATGTTACGGAGCCCTGTGGGAGGAAGGTGGATTAGGGACTACTCACAATTATTCAGCTCTATTCAGCTTATGCCTATAGAAAACAACGATTTTGGGACGCGTACGCATCCGTTCAGCATTCCGCGACTATCCAGCTTTCGCGGCAAACAGGTACCTATAAAATGAGGACAAATGTGTCATTATCATGCGAGTGCTATAGATAGAGTTCAGCCTCGCCTTCTCATTCTTAGGAAGTTGTACGCGGCTGATAAAAACAGTACCTCTACCATGAGATGTCATCGAAAACTTACTCGCTAGCGTTAAACTCGCTAGCGTACTAACGTGGATCGAATAGTATTCGATAATGCTCGTACCATGAGTTTTACGGAGTCTTACGCAGGCGCTAACGTAAGCTCGATAGATCGCGTCGTCTAGCTAACTTCACTCTACTCGTTAGAATGCTTCACTACTTAATTATGTTTTGTTTCTTTCTTTCTCAATAATAAGAAGAGAGGACGGCTTGTAAGCTCAAAATGTAGTGTTATCGCTATGCTTAAAATGTTAAGACAGTTAATATCACAAAATAAAACCGACCAAATAGAAAAGTTTACGATTCGTGGACAACATAACTTATTTAGTAGTTTGTGAATTGTTATTCCTTATGTTGTTTATTCAATTTATAACTTTGTTTGTTTACGTTATGTCACAGAGCTGCGTTGTGTTGTGTGGTAGTTTACTATAGATATTATTTGGATTATTATAAAAAATGTGAACCAGTGTCTCACAGTTTCAATTGTCGGTGGATTTCATGGAAAGGTTTGTTTCTATTTTCTATAAAATTATGTATTTTAAACGTATTGTATAATAACAAAGTTCCTAAATAGAAATTATAATAATTCAGCTAAACTCAAGTATCTAAAAATAATTGCTAGTAGCTAAAATAAATATAATTAGGTAGATACTATAGTAAGGCCCTTGCAGACAGTATTTTGACTTTTTTACATTCAAAAACGTACATAATTTTAATGTGAACACATGTTTCACTCGTCAAAATGCTAGTGAGCAGCACGTTACTACTATCGTAAGCGTATTGTTCGATAGCATCTGTCGAATTAGTGACTCATGGTACCGTTTTGCATGGTGACAGCTAAAAACGTTAGTGACTATGGAATAGATTACATTAGGTTTTTAACCTATCGAAATCTATAGCGCTCATGGTACGAATTTACTTCTTTCTGTGACCGCTAGGGGCGCTGTACATTATGTCATACAAATAATTTACGGAGACGCTAGCGAGTTTTGGCTGCGTTAACTCATGGTAGAGGTACTGAACTGTGTAAGTGTGACGAAAATCGTTCAGCGAAACGCGAATGGAGCTGAATAAGTTTGAGTAGTCCCTTATCTTCGTACTTCCACTGGTCGTGTTTTATCAGTTTGTGAGAGAGAATTAATGAGCAGGATATTGTAGTTAATTGCTTCCCTTCGCTTAGGCGCATCTTGTTGTTCTCCTCATCGCTGCCACTGTGGCGAAGCTCTCAACAGCCTCGGGCACCACGGCCTGTCATGCAGTCGAAGTGCGGGTCGCATAGCACGGCACGCAAATATCAACGACATTATCCGACGTGCTCTTGTCGCCGGCGCCGTCGGCGTGCCAGCCGTATTAGAACCCATTGGCCTGGCACGCGACGATGGCAAAAGACCGGACGGTATGTCTTTATTTCCATGGAAGATGGGTAGGCCTTTAGTGTGGGACGCTATTTGTGTCGATACTCTTGCGCCATCCCATCTTCCTAGCTCGTCGTGCTGTGCTGGTTCTGCGGCTTCGGCTGCTGAAAACCTCAAACGGCGGAAATAGAGTAGCCTTATTGGCAACTACATTTTTGAGCCGTTTGGGGTTGAAACTCTTGGACCGTGGGGTCCGAGTGCTCACGTCCTATTTAAAGATCTTGCAAAACGCTTAGTTGGCGCTTCGCGTGACCCAAGAGCTGGCTTTTACCTTGGACAGAGGATAAGCATTGCCATACAACGTGGCAATGCAGCCAGTCTTTTGGGCTCACTTCCAGTCGATAGCGATGGGGACGAGTTTTTTGATGCCATTTTTTAGTTAGGAGTTTTTTTTTCTATTTTAAGAGTATATAGTTTGTTCTTTAAATACATTTCTTATGTAATTAGAGTTTAGATTTGCAAGAATTAAAGTTAGTCATACATTGTTAATTGCTATCATCTTTACTTTTTTTTCAGTGGGATTGTGACAGATAATGCGTTTAGGCTTCCAATCCAGTTTAGACTATTGTGAAAAGTTATTTTAACCTATTCTATATATTTAGTCCTATTTATTTGAGATCGGTGCAATGTGTGATTTTCCTTTATACATGACGTCATCTCCATTTGGACCTACTTATGCAAACAGGAACCAACTCACACTGTAATATTTTTTTATTTTATTTATTTATTTATTTGGGAAGACAAACAATTGTACTGTGAGGATTACATAAATATAAAATTAGATTAAGTCCAATGATGGTTACAGTACAATCCACTACGTTTCCACGGATAACAAATATTGTAACAATTATGGTAATTACAGAGATTAAAATAAAAAAAAAAACAATTACATTACCCATTATTAATTACATCATATAGAAAAGTTACAGTATTATAATTAATTGAATTAAATTAAAAAAAAATGTTTCAATATTATTAATAACAATGAATTATAATGATAAAACACATAAATTATAAACAAAAAGAGTTAAACTAGAAATTAGACATTAAGATCTTTAGCTATCTACATCACAACGTTAATTGCTAAGACCGCTATCAGCATCAACATTCCTAATTTTTAGGATGTCAACGAGGGCTTTCTTAAATTTACGACGAGGTAAGTAAGTAAGTAAGTAAGTAAGTAAGTAAGTAAGTAAGTAAAGTTTATTTGTTTAAACATGGTGTACATGATACATGCAAGATAACAATGAAGTATAGCAAAAAGTTCTAACATGTTCAGCCGCATATCGTGGCGTACAAATTGGTAGGAAGAGATGGTGCTTAAACCGTGATAATATTCATCAAAATTACATTTAAGACATTTTGTAGGTACTTATTAATTCACTTAAGACTCTACCAGCTCAATAACTCAGCCAGCATTTATAGATAAAAATGTCAAAGTTAAAAACTGTAAATAATAAATGTCAAAGTAGTAATTAAATAAATTAGTCAATAGAATATTAATACTATCATTAAATGTCAATTCCAAATTACAATTATTCCAATAAATACAATAGATTACCATAACATGTCAAAAATACAACATCGTCATCTCAAAAACGAAGAAAATTGTCCTCTTTCATAAACTCTGCTATACTGTAATATGCTCTTTCTATTAGTAGACTCTTTAATTTACTTTTAAGAGCAGATATATTTAATGTTCTCCATGATTTCGGCAATTTATTAAAAATGGTCGGAGCCATGCAAAAGATGCTCCTACGCATAAGAGTCGTTTTAGCGCCGTGAACACAGAGTTTGAAATTATCACGTCTATTCCTAGGGACAGCATCAGACAAAAGCTGAAATAAATGAGAATTTGATTTTACGAACATTACTGTTTCCAGGATATATAATGAGGGCAATGTCAATATCTTACGTTCTATAAAATAAGATTTGCAGCTGTCAGTTGTTTGCAGTCTAAACATTGATCTAATGCACCTTTTCTGTGCCCGAAACGCTATTTCACTGTCCGTGCCGTTCCCCCAAAAGATGACTCCATATCTAAGAATTGATTCGGCTAATCCATAGTAAGCAGTAATTAGCGCATCCGTGTTCAGAACCGCAGCAAGCTGTTTCAGAGCATAAGCTGCACTACTCATTTTTTTACAAAGTGCCTCTATTTGAGGTTTCCAATTCAATTTAGAATCTATTATTAGTCCCAGAAATTTTGTTGTGTCGGCTTCATTGATAGTTATATTATTAAACTGAATACTAAGATTGTTCATTGTTTGTGTACGTTGCCTAAAGTGCATCACGTTAGTCTTGTTTAAATTAATTCTTAAGTTATTATCGTTTAACCAATTTATGATAGATATTAGTGAGTTATTAATGTCAAGTTCGTAAGTGTTTATGTCATTACAAGCTATTGTCATAGTGCAATCGTCAGCAAAAAGTGTCATCGGTTGCTCAGTTACTTTAGGCAAGTCATTTATGTACAGAGTGAACAACGGAGGCCCCAATACACTGCCTTGAGGTACTCCGTACATAACTTCACGCTCCTCTGATCTTGAAGTCTCTTCACTTTTAGTTTTTATATTTATTGCACTGATTTCTGTAACTTGTTTACGATTATGAAGATACGATTTAATTAATTCTAAAACGTTACCTCTAACACCATAGGCTTCAAGTTTCTCTGCCAGGGAATTATAATGGACGCAGTCAAAGGCCTGTGTCATGTCACAGAATATGGCACAGACTGGTGTTCTCTTATCTACATTTAGCATGACTTTTTGTAAAAACTCATAAACAGCCAAGTTTATACTTTTACTCTTTCGAAATCCCTTTTGCTCGTCACATAATATGTTATATTTTTCTAAATAGGTATTTATTTCACCATAAATATATTTCTCGAACACCTTTGACATAACTGGTATAAGCGCGATCGGTCTATAATTTATCATTAATTCATGATTATCTTTCTTATATAGCGGTTTCACAATAGACTTCTTTAATGCATCTGGAAATAAACCTGCACTAATGCAAAGATTAATAATTAAACTCAAATGAGTGCATATTTCAAATGCTACTGCTTTCAATATTTTTGTGGCAATACCGTCGTAGCCAACGCTGTTCGTATTTTTTAGCTTCATTATTATATTTAGAATGTCATAGGGTGTAGACGGAGCCATAAACATAGACTGTGCTCTACCAAGAATAAATGATGTTGAGTTCGTTCCCGCGTTATTTGTTGGCTGTATTTTATCTATGAAATAATTATTAAATGTATTGGCAATGTCTTTTGGGTGAGTGATGTCCTTATTTTCAAATTTAATGCAAGAAATCGAGTTTTTTGGCACGTTATATTTATTTTTATTAATTATTTGCCATGTTGTCTTAGATTTGTTATTAGAGGTTTTAATATTGTAACTGTTTTGTGCTTTCTGAGTTTGATAAATAATTCTTTTAAGTAATTTTGAATATTTTTTGAATTTATCTTTATTAGCTTGACTTGGTTTTAACCTATATTGCCATAGAAGCTTCCGTTTGTTTTTACTACACAACTTTATTCCACGTGATACCCAAGTAGGTTTTTTAGTATTCATAATGGTAGTCATTTTGCTGGGGAAACATAATTCGTACAGTAATTTGAACGTTTCAATAAAAGAGTTATAGGCTGCATTAGGATCGTCCATCTCGTACATATCCGAGAAGGATAGACTACTTAGGCAAGTCTTGAATTTTTCTATGTTTTCCTGACAATAGTCTCGTGTACTTTTACGATAATACTTAAGGATGTTTTTTTTTTTAACGGGGCACTTTAACAACTGTGCTGTGTGATCGGATAGAGCGAACTCCAATACTTCTGATCCACAACGACGCTTGGTAAAATTATGCGCAAAATTATCTATGCATGTTTGACTCACAGCTCGAGTAGGTTGTCTCAAAGCAAGTTCAAAATTAAAATTCAAAAGAATACACTCGAATTCAACTGACAGTTTACTTCTCCTTAAAATGTCAATGTTGTAATCACCAGCTAAAACTATATTCTTACATCGTTGTTTGGACAAATATTTTAAGAGAGTTTCCAGTTTATCAAAAAACTCATTGGTATTATTTGAGTTAGGTACTCTATAAATACACACAATTACAATGTTAGAGTCCATCAATTTAACAGCACAACACTCGAATATACTTTGGGAGGACATATTTGCTACATTGGCCAATGCCTTATATAGAATACCATGCTTAACAAGTATACATACACCGCCTCGCTTACTTGCCTGTCTACTATAACAAGCAGCTAAACTATAATTAGGTAGGTGTAGCTGATTCTCACAGCCAGCCATCATAAAATGCTCTGAAATGCATATTACATCTACATCAACATCTCGATCTGCAAGTTCACATAAACATACTGAGAAAGCGTCCGACTTATTAACGAGACCGGCAATGTTCTGATGTAATATACATAAATATTTAGTCAAGAAAAAAAGTGTCCTTATTTGTCAAATTATTATCAATGGTTATGTCAAGTGTATCACTAATACTATTATTATATTGTATGTCAATTATTAAATGGTTTATGTCCTTGAATATTATATACATTCCATGGTTACTTACTAAGCCAGTTCGTTTACTATACATTTTGTAGTCAAATAATAAATTTAAATTACTGTCTAGCAAATATAAATGTTCGTATGTCAGTACATCTAGATACAAGAGGTTGTTGAAAGTTTCTATTCTACTGTTAAACAAATTAGCATAGTATCCATTTTTATACGTCGGTAAACAGATGATCACATTCGTATGATTTTGATGATCACATTCGTATTAGTAAGGCAAAAATGTCTATATTACCAAAGTGTTGTAGTTTTCAGTAAAAGCCGTATTTTGTGTGAATTGTGTATAATAATGTTATGGGTAAAAATGGGGTGGGTGATCTGATATATCTATTTTTTTTCCAAAGATGGGTAAACTTAAAAAACTTAACATTAGAGATATTTTGGGAACACATTCATTGTGTGTACAGCTATGGAGTGGAATTCCCTGCCAGAGTCTGCGTTTCCTGGTGGCTGAAACTTGGGAGTCTTTAAGTCAAGAGTGAATAGGTTACTTCTAGGTAAGCGTGCTCCATCTTCGACCGCATCATTGCTTGCCATCAGGGGCCCGAGTCTGCTATTTTTATAAATTTGTCATTCCGACACGATCCCACTGTCATGCCATTGTCATTTTGCTAAAAGTTCGTAATCTGCTAAATTCATAATTGCACGGTCACTGCCACGTCAGTGGCCGGTCACTGGCACGTCAATCGTCTCGTAATAGAATTGCGATAGGAATGCCGTATTGCCATTATTATAAAACCGAGCTAAATTTGAGCATTTATTCATGCCAGATTTTATTTAAATTTAGTTTTACATATTATTTATTAGTATTCTAAGCAATCTGAAGTAGTGAGACGTTCGTAAATACTAAATCTGTCATTATGTACGAGATTACCATTCATATGGCTTTCTTTCAATGGCGTGTCAGTGGTTGATCATTGGAATGTCATAATGACGCCATTAAGATGCCATTATGTTAATAGATTACCAAACTTGTCAAAATCAACCATTTTGAAATCAGTGATCGACCATTCTGACACTATTGTAATAGCAGACTCGGGCCCCAGGTGTGATAGATGTCGAAAGTGTGCTTATCAATAGTACAAAAAAAAAACTATCATGGGTTGGTTTGCATATTATTATGTGTAAGTCCATTTTTCATCATCTCACAGTCGCCTACGCTGACATTTCATCTTTCACATTTTAGGTTTTTAACCGATTTTTAACCGACTTTCCGAAAAGGAGGAGGTTCTCAATTCGAATGTTTGTATTTTTTTTTTTTTATGTTTGTTCGGGCATAACTCCGTCGCTTGCCAACCGATTTTAAAAATGATTTTTTTGTTGGAAAGGGAATACTTCCCAAATGGGCCCATGATAAGGAAACCAGGATCTGATGATGGCATCCCAGAGATTCGAAAATAGTATGGGCAACAAGTGCGTTTGTATTTGCAGTGATGTTGTTAGGTGTGGGGTACCACTGAAAAGTGAAAAATAAAAAACTTTTTACAAAAAAAATACAACCGACTTCCAAAAAAAAAAACACTACAAATTCAAAAATAACTTTAATTTCGGAAGTCGGTGTCAAAAACGAACAAATTAACAAAAACACCGAGTTCCGAAATTAAAGTTATTTTTTACTTTGTAGTGTTTTTTTTTTGGAAGTCGGTTGTTTTGTATATATACCGATTACTCCGCGGTTTTTTATTAGATTTCTGTGATTCTTTTTTAGTTCGATGCGGCTGCTTTCCGTTTTGTCCGGTAATATTTTTTTTTTGTTTTACTTGATATGGGCTCGAGATTGAGGAGCTCGTGGCTAAATAATAACAGCCGCACAGGTCGATCTTCAAGGTTAAGCAACGCTTGCCGAGGTTGGTCTGTGGATGGTTGAGCATCTTAACATACCGAGTTTCCTCCGTGTCTCGGAAAGCAAGTTAAACCGTTGGTACCGGCTGTCATTTGGAGATCTTTGGCAGTCGTTACGGATAGTCAGAAGCCAGAAAATCTGACACCAGTCTTGCCAAGGAGTACCTACGGTGTTACCCAGTTAATGGGATGTGGAGGTCTGGTGGGCAGCCGCTCCACGTAAAATAGGTACTGGTATTTAACTGAATCCGGTTTGACTGGAAGCCGACCCCAATATAGTTGGGAAAAGTTTTTTTTTATGAACACATTTGCTAATTTCAATTACTTTGTAGACGATGACGTCGGCCAAGTAGAAGTAGTAGTTGAGAAGCCGGTTATATATTTTTCTAAAAAGTTTTTTTTTTTTCAATTTCACTACTCTTACTGATGTTAAGCAATCTTGGTGTGTACGGAACCCTCGGTGTATGAGTTCGATTCACACTTGTCCAGTTCCTTTTATGGGTGAGTTACCATTCTGTGCCCTGTCAAAAGCGTAGGGATAAAAGTAGCCTCAATAATAATCCAAACATAGTTCTTTTTTTTTTTAAGGATGGTTAATCATTCAATAACTCCTCCCGCTCTGGGTGAAGCAGTTGGGAGTGTCAGACTCTTACTGACTAAAACCAATCCGTGTTCTTCCTAACGCCCCATAGAGTATATAACCACTAGAGAGCGTATAGGCCGATTTCTTCTAAGTACGCGGCTCACTACAGCGGGCCGGGGGACGAGGAACAACGCGCGGCTGCAATTGGTCCGTTCAAGGTCAAGTTGCATAGGTAGCCTATGGTTAGTGGTGGCACTACTTGATTAAAGGAAAATAGTCGATATCGATAAAATGGATTTTAACATTATAAAAATACTCAATCCAAACAAACAGCGCTATATCTTGTTTAAACAAAGTTTCCCTATTAACCTTATCTTTCCACTTTTATTTTAATTCTGAAATCTTCGAAAATCTAAAATGAAAACATGTATGTCAAACACACAGATGAAAAATCTGAGACCCTCCTCCTATTTTTAGAGTCGTTTAAAAGTAGTTACGTGTTTAATGTAAGTATGTGAATTGATTAAAAATTGTATTAGTTGTAATTTTATGATCATCGATAAATCGACTTCAATCATTAAACGTAACAGCACAGATTTTTTCGATAAAAATACAAAGGGGAAGAAAGGGATAAAAATATAAGTATTTCCTAATGAAAGAAAGAGACTTTTCCAAAAGACATCAACGCGCGCTTCTCACAGTGTGCTCGTTCACCTAACCACCATTTTATACTATAGACCCCTGCAGTGGCTCATCATCTGATTCAAATCAAAAATATTTTGCGTAGTCTTTACTCTCCGATGAAAAGTTATGCCATCACTTTTGTAACAAAAGGTCTAGGAATGTTTCCCACACAAATTCACCGGGTACGAAGGCATTTTTATGGGTTATAAATTGCAAAAAATTAAAACGATTTGTAAAAACTTAGCATGCCCACAGGTCTAACAATTGGTCACAACTAAAATGGTTATTAGTGCCGCTGCCTAACATCTGAGCAAAACACTAATAGTTTTCGTGCGTCGGGGCACTGTATGCGCAGTCAAATGGTTTAATAGTCTTTGTAACGCCCTTTGCGTTCCAGGGCCGCGGTGACTCTTTCGAAAAAATCCGCAAATAATACCTTATATGGCTGTCAATATTCCTGCTAACAATTTTTATTTTTTTTTTCTTTTCTGACCTTGAATGTTAATTTTTTCTCCGTATGGTTATATTGCCTGAAATAAATGAATGTTTATTTTATTTTTATTAGCACAGCAATTTTATCTCTGTTAGCTTCGACAACCTAACTAATGTTATAAATGCGAAAGTTTGTATGTTTGTTACTCAATCACGCCAGAACGGCTGATCGGAGCTTGATGAAATTTGGAACAGAGATAGATTATAGTCTGGATAAGCACATAGGCTACTTTTGATCCCGGGAATATGTTCCCTTCAAATCAAACGAAGCCGCTGGAAGATGCCAGTCGAATATAACCAGCACTAAATTTACGGAAAATACCACACAAAACGTAGTATCATACACAAAAAATCAGAGCTCAAGTGACCAGGAGAACATAAATCTGCAGGAATTTGAACTGTGCTCGTGCCTCCCCAGGGAGGACATCGCAAGATGAGGGTGAAATACTGAGTTAAGAGATAGAAATATTTTCCGAGTTGGAAATGTTAGCGAGTCTCTGGACACTAGGTGTCTGTGTTGTGAATTTTGAATGAATAAAATGGGTCGTTTTTTGGGTTACGTACCCAAAGGGTAAAACGGGACCCTATTACTACGACTTCGCTGTTTGTCTGTCCGTCTGTCTGTCACCAAGCTGTATCTCAAGAACCGCGATAGCTAGACAGTTCAAATTTTCACAGATGATGTATTTCTGTTGGCGCTATAACAACAAATACTAAAAAACAGAATTAAATAAATATTTAAGGGGGCTCCCATACAACAAAACTTGTTTTTTTTGCCGTTTTTATAGATAATGGTACGGAACCCTTCGTGTGCGAGTCCATCTCGCACGTGGCCGCTGGTTTTTATTTGAGGTGGTTTTGCTCTTGACTCTAGTCTTGTTCAGAGATGACAGAGACAAAGTCTACGATGGAGCGAGCTTACACAGAAGGAGCCTGTTTATTTATACAATTTATTTATATATTAATACCTTAATTTTCTCATTTTTGTTCTTGTCTACTGCCATCATCACGCAGGTCAAGAAAATTTTGTAGACGTTAATTTGAATAATAAAGAACGCGATTTTCAAATACGGAATTTGCAATGTAGGTCAACAGGCAATCGGGGTCCAGTGAATTGGTGACGTCACTAATTAGACCAACGAATCGAAGTCAATTACAGGCATTACAGTGACCAATTAAGCGTTTAGAATTCCTCCTTATCTGGACTTGACTTTGGTGACCCACTGAAGTATGAACAATGCAGTTTTGTTTGGGTAGTAAGAGCCGATTTTTTCCTAGTTTCCACACGGCTGAAAACAAGAGATTTTATTTATTTGGTTAACAAAAAAGACAGAAAAATACAACCGATTTAAAAAAAAAAAAACTACAAAGTAAAAAATAACTTTAATTTCGGAAGTTGGTGTTTTTGTTAGTTTCTTCGTATTTTGACACCGACTTCCGAAATTAAAGTTTTAAATTTTGTTAAACAAATGTAAAATCTCTTGTAAAAAGTTTTTTATTTTTCACTTTTTAGTGGTGCCCCACACCTAACAACACCACTGCAAAATCGCAGAAAAGCAAAATACGCAATTTCGATTATCAAAGAATCATCTAAATAGTAAAATTCCAGCTATTTTGATTTAAAATCCAAAGTTCGTAACCGATTTTGATATGATTTAAATGGGACCAATCTGCAAGTATATCCTTTCAGATAAAACAATTTTTTTATCAAATCGGTTCATATTTTTTTTTTTTTTCCTTTATTATCAATTAAACAATAGAGTACAGGATTATTAGTATTACATAGCAACCAAAAACCACTAAGGTTTAAACTTGTGCTATTCTGAGTCTATCAATATGTATATAGGTATTTATTTTAAACAAAAAGTGCTAAAAACAAAATGCTTTCTGTCATTACAACGTAAAACTATAAAACGACAACGTTATTGTTGATCACAATTAATAACATCATTAACACACAATATTTAGGTTTAAATGAGTTAAAGAGTTAATGAGTTGGTTAATTGTCGGAGATATGAGGTAAAAAAAAAAAAAAAAAAAACATACAACCGAATTGATTACCTCCTCTTTTTTGGGAAGTCGGTTAAAAACAGACAAGTGTGATTCTGACCCGTACAATAATAAAGAAGAAGGAGAAGAAGGATTCTTTCTCCTGAATCAAAAAATTCTCGGTGAGTTATTGATAATTTAAAATTCAGGAGAAAATTCATCCATTTCAAAATCTTAGGACCCAAATGCGGATAAAGATGTGAATGAAATTTCACAGATTTTTTTGTGATTATCATGACATTCTAAATAGATTCCTTTTAGTCCACCTGACAAATAAATTAAATTAAATTAGTTAGAATTAGTAAAAGTCGGGGCAGATGGTTAAGGCGAAACACATTATGATCTCACGAGATTTTTCATAAACTTACGGGTTTATCTCTGTACATAGACGTCATTCATTGATTAAGTGTGTAGTGGCCCAACTCAAATTAATCGGTTGTCAAGCATTCAACCACAGCGGCCGACACTAGATTAGGTGCGACCGACACGTCAACACAGTCACTACACGTCATGTCGTGTCACGTCTGTACAGCTATAATAAACTAATAATGATCTTCAAGGTTAAGCAACGCTTACTGGGGTCATTTTGTGGATGGGTTACCATCATAATAGTCACAACGCGTCATGTCGTGTCACGCCTGTACAGCTATAATGAACTACTAATAATCTACTAATAATCTTCAAGTTTAAGCAACGCTTACTGGGGTGATAATGTAGATGGGTGACCATCTTAACAGTCACTACACGTCATGTCGACGTCATCTCGTGTCACGCCTGAACAGCTATAATAAACTACTAATAATCTACTAATGATCTTCAGGGTTAAGCAACGCTTACTGGGGTCATTTTGTGGATGGGTGACCATCTTAACAGTCACTGCACGTCATGTCGTGTCACACCTGTACAGTTATAATGAACTATTAGTAATCTACTAATGATCTTCAGGGTTAAGTAACGCTTACTGGGGTAATTTTGTGGATGAGTGACCATCTTAACAGTCACTGCACGTCATGTCGTGTCACGCCTGTGCAGCTATAATGAACTATTAGTTATCTACTAATGATCTTCAAGGTTAAGCAACGCTTACTGGGGTCTTTTTGTGGATGAGTGACCATCTTAACAGTCACTGCACGTCATGTCATGTCACGCCTGTACAGTTATAATGAACCATTAGTAATCTACTAATGATTTTCAGGGTTAAGCAACGCTTACTGGGGTCATTTTGTGGATGGGTGACCATCTTAACAGTCACTGCACGTCATGTCGTGTCACGCCTGTACAACTTTAATGAACTACTAATTGACTAGGTCTGCTTGTGAAGGCTTCACAGGAATCAGGAAACATACTAATTTTCATGGTTAAAACAGAAATAAATTCTCCTTTTAATTTTTTTTTGGAACCTAAAAAATTTAAAAGGAGAGTTTCTTTTGCAAAACCAAAAAAAGACCTGCCAATTGCGAGTTTCACTCGAACACTGTGGTCCTCTTTGAGTTTGATCACCGTGACCGAAATTCAGTCGACAGAATTAATTATCATGATTTTTAAATTGTACTTAAATAAAAATCGACCAAGTGCAAGTCGCACACGAAGACTTTCGTACCATAAACATTACATTTTATGATTGGTCTACCGTCTACCATGGGACATCCAGACAGACGCACTGCAACTTGCCATCTTGAACGACAATAAAACACATAATATTCTGATGCTCTTGGTTCCAGGGCGAACAATGTATGGGCGTAGAGCAATGTCCTTTGACAGATTGTTGTGTGATAAATATAATGACTCTAATATTATTCCCCTAAAGTGGCATTTTTAACCCCCTGGTCTACTTCCACTTAAACTAGATGCAGTTAAACGGCAGTATCTCGGCCATCCCATGAATATTTTCTATCACTCCGAGTTCGGATGACCCGGGGCGGAATTGTAACAGTTACGGGAACATCAGAGCGCGCTGCGCCCAACGATAAGTGATATCACTGACGATTTAACGAGGTGGCCACTAAGTGCGAGGGAAGGTGAGGTTTCCGAGATCAAGGTTCAGTTAGATGTCGGAATCTTCATGGGCAATGGCTTGCACATAATTTTAGAATGTCTCACGAGATCCCTAGATTGTGTCCAGTGACACGGGACATTCTAAAATTATGTCAATCATAATGCCAGAATATAAGGTCACGTGTCATTTTGACAGCTTTTGTAAATCCCTTATTTTTTTATGATTTGACAATCGCTTTCACTACGCTACTTCTGACAGCATGACTCTTGTGTAAAACAAAAGAGAGCTAATCTTTGCAACGTACTATATGTATGCACCGTTTGTTCTACATTTTTCCTCGTAAATGAAGCAAAAGAACCTAAGGATATATAGCCACGAGACGGAATGGGACACCGCCACCTCCTTCTGCGAAGCAGTCATGCTAGCGAAGGAGGTGGCGGAGTGGGAGAGGGAGAGAACCTGTCGTCCCGGCCGCCGTGGTAGTCTTCGGAGGCCACCCGGTGACCTCCACCCACCGTAAAAGAAAGAAAGAAAGAAAGAAATGTTTTTATTTGGGACTCGCACAATACACATAAAGTACAGTATGTACAAAAACTAACTATAAAAAAAAAAATATATATATTATGATATGTTGACAGATAGAAAAATCCTAAACGCTAACACTAATTAATCTGTGCGAGGCCAAAAAGGTCCCTGTCCCGTAGGCGCGGGCCTGTGGACGGTGAGCTATGGGTGGCTCGCCGTCCGTCCGTCTCATGACGACAGGCCGTGTCGACGGCGCGTTAGTGTTCCACGCGCGCTTCAAAGAGAGTCAGCACACAGAGGGGCCCGAAAGGGCCGACGCCTGCCGGAGTCGCGGGACTATTCGAAAGAGATACCGTGGCTCCGGAACACAAAGGGCAATGAAGGAACATGGATGGGTTTTAGTCAGTAGAAGTCTGACACTCCCTCCCGCTCCGTCCAGAGCGGGGGAAGTCATTTGATGATTTGTGCCGTCTCCACGAGCGAGGGAATCGCGGTATTATCGTCGTGCCACGTATTTCTATAACAACTCTATGAACGTATACATAAATTTTTGCGGAGATCGGCAAGTGAATAAACGTCAACTCGCGCGATAAACTCGCTCGCGGAGAAGGCGCCGACCGTTCCAGATGACATTCTATAATTTCTGCCCACTGCCATTAGAGAATGACACGAGTTTGTGTATGTGTTTAAATTCCAAAAGTTTTTTAACAAAGTACTCTTACAACACGCACTAAAACTAAGGATTTACCCAAACACATACAAAGATCAAAATTTAAACCTCATATTAAACTGACTAATGGATTTATGTAATGTTTGACTCGCACTAGTAAATTACGTAATTCAAATATTGGACGTTAGTTGCATCCCGGTTTGAATGCGAAATCACTTTGGTAAATTAACTGTAAACGGTTTTATTTTTAAATTGTATTGTAGCTACGTCGCGTCGCCATGTTGTCAAACCAAACAGTGGAGACCACATTAAGTTATAAAAATCACAACATCGCGTTCTTTGATTTAAAACTATGGTGTGATTATTTTGGTTTGGTTTTCAGATTGTATAGTTACACCCTTTATAATAATATAATATAACGGCGCTTCGACCTTTTTAGAGTATCAAGAAACGTCAATATTGACAACGGACATTTTGACAAGCGGGGCTGACGTTTCTTTACTCTGACGCAACCCCGAATTCTTTTGCATGGCGTGGAAGCAAAACGTGTTCGGTGGAGCGTCGCTGTGTTTTAATTAATCAGACAGTGCTGATTGTGATTCTGGTAACATCTTGTTAAAATAATAATTGTGCGTGGATCTTTAACACGTGGTTTTAATTCTCCTCGCCCGCCTACCCACGATAGCTCGGCAGTCGCAATGAACCCAGAATTGACTGACAATGGTAATGTGTCGTTATCAGAAGTGGTATATGAAGGGCTTCCTTCAGAGGAGAATAGCCACATGAGGCCTTCAGCGCCGGCATCAGAACCAAGTCTATCTCAACAGATGGAGCTGTTCTTATCCCGATTGATGGCTATATCACAGCCGCAACCGTCGAGCAGCACGTTTACCCAGCTGATTGAGTTTGATCCTGATGGCAACGAAGCGGACATCGAAGGTTGGTGCAACGTGACAGAAATCATAGTCAACAACCGTAAGTTAGAAGGCGCAGAATTGCTTTTGTTACTTACACGTGCACTAAAAGGCCGAGCTGCCACCTGTCTAACACGGCTACAAGCAGCGCAGCTGACATGGCCTCAAATAAAAGAAGTATTGCTTGCGAAGTTTGCTAAACCTATGCTGCCACAAGATTATTTCGACGAAATTCTACGTTTTCAAGTTGGTGTTAAAGAAACCGCGAGCGAGGCGGCCATGCGCCTTTGGAACATCATCGAACGCATCCCGCGGATGGAGATGTCCGAAGATGTTACAACCGGATTCGTATCTTCAGTTTTATGCCAAAAGGAAGCCGCGATTCGTCGTGAACTCCACTCTCATAACCTGACCACAAGATCTCAACTTCTGCGCGTTCTCAACGGCATTTCACTGAAACGAAAGTACGAGGGTAACGATAATCATGATCCTGATGTGAAAAGGACCCGAGTCAACGAATCACGCTTCATGGGAACATGTCACCGCTGCGGTACTTCGGGTCATAAAGCTATAGACTGCCGCAAGCGAAGAGAAGAGCCTGCTACTTCAGAAAAGACGCGCGACCAGACATCCAGAGCCGCTGATAAACAAAGACCAATCACCTGCTTCGTGTGTGGACGACCAGGACACTTCGCATCAGCGTGTCCAGATCGAGCGGGAGGCGGCGGAGCAGCGGCGGTCAAAGAAGTCCATGCGTGTGAACGCAAGGCATCGAGGGGCACCTTGACTACATCATCCGGTGAGCCAGTTTCCTTTCTTTTTGATAGTGGATCCGCTTGTTCATTAGTGACTAACAGCTACGCCAAGAAGTTCCCAGGTACCGCGCAGAATGATTTAGTTTATCTGACGGGCATTGGTAGGGCGGATGTAGAATGTTCTTCCCAGGTTATTAGCCCCATCAATGTTCAAGCTCTTTCACTCTCAGTGTTGTTTCACATAGTACCTGATGGCACTATTGCCGAACCAGTTATAATAGGTAGGGATATATTAGGGCATAACGTACACGTTCATATGGATAACTATCAGATTACTTTTTCTCAGCACAAAGAAGTTAATTTTTCTGACAAATCTAGTAATTTTGATTTTATGAATATTGATACAGAACTACAAGGTGATGACAAATTAGCATTGACTAGAATTTTAGAAAAATATAGTGATTTCTTCGCAGACGGTACACCAACGCGACGGGTCACGACAGGCGTCCTCCGTATAGATCTTATTGATCCAAATAAGACCGTGCAAAGGCATCCCTATAGGTTAGCACCTGCGGAAAAAGAAATAGTTAACGAGAAAATACAGTCCCTATTAAAAGCGGGCGTTATTCGAGAAAGCAGTTCTCCTTTTGCTAGCCCTATCTTATTGGTCAAAAAGAAAGACAACACTGATAGGATGTGCGTAGACTATAGGGAACTCAACGCTAACACGCGTCCCGAGCATTACCCGTTGCCCCGTATTGACGAACAAATCGACCGCCTCCATGGCGCGCACTATTTTTCGGCATTAGACATGACATATGGTTATCACCAGATACTTGTTGATCCCGATAGTATAGCAAAAACGGCATTTGTGACGCCGGATGGTCAATTCGAATATTTGACGATGCCATTTGGGTTACGGAATGCAGCTTCCGTATATCAGCGTTGCATAAACACTGCTCTAGGTTCCCTAAAAGACAAGGTAGCGTTAGCCTACATGGATGACGTCATGTGCTATTCAAATGACGTCACTACAGGGCTGGAACGTCTAGACCTAACCTTGAAGGCTCTCACTGATGCAGGTTTTTCTTTGAACTTTAAAAAGTGCCAATTCATGAAAAAGGAAATAGATTACCTCGGTTACGTCATAAAGGCAGGAGTAGTTTCACCGAACCCTAGAAAGATACAGGCTTTAGTCGACGCTCCAACTCCAAAAACAGCTACACATGTTAGGCAATTTTTAGGCCTAGCCTCTTATTTTAGACGGTTCATACCAAATTTCACCCGTATAGTAGGACCTCTTTACCCGTTAACAAAATTGAAAGGGCCTATCAAGTGGACAGATTCTCACAATGATGTCCATAAAAAGATTGTTGATATTCTTACGTCAGAACCGGTTTTAACGATATTTGATCAAGATTCGCCCATTGAACTTCACACCGACGCCAGTTCAGAAGGCTACGGGGCTATATTGATCCAGAGGAAAGATAATTTTCCTCACGTGGTATCTTACTTCAGCCGTCGAACATCCGACGCGGAATCGCGATATCATTCATACGAATTAGAAACCCTTGCGGTCGTTCGTGCGGTTGAGAACTTCCGGCATTACTTATACGGTCAGCACTTTACTGTATTCACCGACTGCAATTCTTTGAAAGCATCCAAATCAAAAACCGACTTAACTCCCCGCGTACACAGATGGTGGGCTTTCCTACAAGCGTACGATTTTGATATTGTTCACAAGCAAGGCATTAGTATGAGTCACGCTGACTATCTATCTAGAAATCCCGTTTTTGAGCCCACACCTATTTCGCAGGGATTAAATGACTTAACTGTTGCTACGAATAGGAATAAGAAAGTTAATTTTATAGAGTTACATCAGGGTTGGCTAGCAGTAGAGCAAAAACGTGATAGTGAAATTTGTGACCTTATCAGTAAACATCAAAACAACGAGTTGCCAGAAGCAATCGCACACACATATGACGTGCAGAAGGGTATACTCTATAGGAAAATTGAACGCCATAGAACCAGCTCTTGGTTACCGGTTGTACCAAGATCCCTGACATGGACACTTATCAATCATGTTCACACAGAAATTATGCATCTTGGTGCTGATAAGACGCTTGACAAGATATATGAACAGTATTGGTTCCCACAAATGTGCAAGCAAGTGCGTAAATTTGTGGATTCATGCATAGTATGCAAGGCTTCAAAGGGTTGTTCGGGAGCACAGCAGGTTCGATTACATCCAATACCCAAAGTGTCTACGCCTTGGCATACGATACATATAGACATAACGGGCAAACTAAGTGGTAAAAGTGATAAAAAGGAATATGCGTCCGTTATTATCGATTCGTTCACCAAATATGTTCTTTTAGATTACACACCTTCTCTCGATGCTGCTTGCGCAATTAAATCTCTCAAAAGGGCAGTTTACCTATTTGGTGCACCGAAGCGTATAATATCAGACCAAGGTAGGTGTTATATTAGTGCGGATTTCAAACGGTTTTGTAGTGAGCATAGTATAGAGGTTCATCTTATCGCTACTGGCTCCAGTAGAGCCAACGGGCAAGTTGAGCGTATAATGCGCACTCTAAAATGTCTGCTCACAATAGTAGAGAATGACCCAAACAAAACGTGGCGCGACGAACTTCCCGAAGTTCAGCTTGCTTTGAATAGCACTAGATCCAGAGTAACAGACTACTCTCCTACGGAATTGATGTTTGGCATACGAGCAAAGTCATTAGGAATGTCAACCTTATCCTTGCATGCTGATCCCGAGCCCCGTTTGGACTTAGACACCATTAGGCATAATGCTTCCGAGAATATCAAAAAGGCTGCTTCTTCAGAAGTAGATCGTTTTAACCGGGGGAGAGCAATAGTGAGACCATTTAGTGTAGGCGACTTTGTCTTTATCAAAGGTAGTGAGCGCAACCAAACCAAACTACAGCGAAAGTTCAAAGGTCCTTTTACGATTGTCAAGGTACTAGATCACGATAGATACGAGCTGAGAGACATTGATGGGTCTAACCGAACTTATAAATACGCACATGAAAACTTGCGCGCGGTACCCAGGGGCTATGGTGGATTGATTGAAGTTGCTAGTTCGTTAGTCAACGAGGCAGAGGAGGCCGAGACGGCGGGTGTCCATAGTCATGAGAATGGAATGGTAACATCTGATGATGATAGTGACACAATATCGGTATCTGGTTCACACACTTTGACCGCAAGCTCTGGCACCCTCTCTGCCTCCGAAGATGATGAGTAGTAAATGGTGAGTTTATGACCATTGTAATTCGTTTTATCGAGAATCGACCTAGAGCGTAGGGTAATGGATAGGCAGTTGAGAGCGGCGTGGTCAATCAATGGGGCTGGCCTAAACCAGGTCGATGCCTCTGATCAGACTACGTTTTCCTACGTGGTATGAAGTGTAGTTGATCGACTGGGCTGGCCTAAACCGGGTCGACGCCCACGATCAGACTACGACTTCTCTGGTGTGAGTTGGGTGGCAGGAGATTGATCTGGGACTGGCCTATGTGGGTCGACGTTCCGGATCAGTTGATTGCAGCAGCTGTGTGTGGCTTTTGTCACTGGTGGAAGGGGCGCTGACGGGTTGTCCGGTCCACCGCACCATGCGAGTGGGTGGGTGGTCGAAGGGGCGCCTGAAGTCAGTTGTCCGCCCAGTGTGTTTAATTCAGAAGCGACGGTGAAGATCGAGATCATTTTAAACAGGCAGCATAAATGGTTAGCTAGTCAGGGATGGGCGAGCATGCCCAAACGTATACTACAGATTTGTATTTGGTCTTTGCAGATAACTCGAGGTGTGAGCAGTCGCACGAGGACGTGCGAATGTCAGTCCGGCCGTAACGGCGCTTCGACCTTTTTAGAGTATCAAGAAACGTCAATATTGACAACGGACATTTTGACAAGCGGGGCTGACGTTTCTTTACTCTGACGCAACCCCGAATTCTTTTGCATGGCGTGGAAGCAAAACGTGTTCGGTGGAGCGTCGCTGTGTTTTAATTAATCAGACAGTGCTGATTGTGATTCTGGTAACATCTTGTTAAAATAATAATTGTGCGTGGATCTTTAACACGTGGTTTTAATTCTCCTCGCCCGCCTACCCACGATAGCTCGGCAGTCGCAATGAACCCAGAATTGACTGACAATGGTAATGTGTCGTTGTTGTTTAACGAGGTGGCCACTAAGTGCGAGGGAAGGTGAGGTTTCCGAGATCAAGGTTCAGTTAGATGTCGGAATCTTCATGGGCAATGGCTTGCACATAATTTTAGAATGTCTCACGAGATCCCTAGATTGTGTCCAGTGACACGGGACATTCTAAAATTATGTCAATCATAATGCCAGAATATAAGGTCACGTGTCATTTTGACAGCTTTTGTAAATCCCTTATTTTTTTATGATTTGACAATCGCTTTCACTACGCTACTTCTGACAGCATGACTCTTGTGTAAAACAAAAGAGAGCTAATCTTTGCAACGTACTATATGTATGCACCGTTTGTTCTACATTTTTCCTCGTAAATGAAGCAAAAGAACCTAAGGATATATAGCCACGAGACGGAATGGGACACCGCCACCTCCTTCTGCGAAGCAGTCATGCTAGCGAAGGAGGTGGCGGAGTGGGAGAGGGAGAGAACCTGTCGTCCCGGCCGCCGTGGTAGTCTTCGGAGGCCACCCGGTGACCTCCACCCACCGTAAAAGAAAGAAAGAAAGAAAGAAATGTTTTTATTTGGGACTCGCACAATACACATAAAGTACAGTATGTACAAAAACTAACTATAAAAAAAAAAATATATATATTATGATATGTTGACAGATAGAAAAATCCTAAACGCTAACACTAATTAATCTGTGCGAGGCCAAAAAGGTCCCTGTCCCGTAGGCGCGGGCCTGTGGACGGTGAGCTATGGGTGGCTCGCCGTCCGTCCGTCTCATGACGACAGGCCGTGTCGACGGCGCGTTAGTGTTCCACGCGCGCTTCAAAGAGAGTCAGCACACAGAGGGGCCCGAAAGGGCCGACGCCTGCCGGAGTCGCGGGACTATTCGAAAGAGATACCGTGGCTCCGGAACACAAAGGGCAATGAAGGAACATGGATGGGTTTTAGTCAGTAGAAGTCTGACACTCCCTCCCGCTCCGTCCAGAGCGGGGGAAGTCATTTGATGATTTGTGCCGTCTCCACGAGCGAGGGAATCGCGGTATTATCGTCGTGCCACGTATTTCTATAACAACTCTATGAACGTATACATAAATTTTTGCGGAGATCGGCAAGTGAATAAACGTCAACTCGCGCGATAAACTCGCTCGCGGAGAAGGCGCCGACCGTTCCAGATGACATTCTATAATTTCTGCCCACTGCCATTAGAGAATGACACGAGTTTGTGTATGTGTTTAAATTCCAAAAGTTTTTTAACAAAGTACTCTTACAACACGCACTAAAACTAAGGATTTACCCAAACACATACAAAGATCAAAATTTAAACCTCATATTAAACTGACTAATGGATTTATGTAATGTTTGACTCGCACTAGTAAATTACGTAATTCAAATATTGGACGTTAGTTGCATCCCGGTTTGAATGCGAAATCACTTTGGTAAATTAACTGTAAACGGTTTTATTTTTAAATTGTATTGTAGCTACGTCGCGTCGCCATGTTGTCAAACCAAACAGTGGAGACCACATTAAGTTATAAAAATCACAACATCGCGTTCTTTGATTTAAAACTATGGTGTGATTATTTTGGTTTGGTTTTCAGATTGTATAGTTACACCCTTTATAATAATATAATATAATTCTTTATTGACAAAATATTATATACAATTTAGATTATAGGATTCCCTAGCATCTGCGCTAGTAAAAACTGTGATGCAGGTGTTAGTGTCTTTCCCTTAAGTGACAGTAATTTTAAGTTAGACAGAATAAATAAAAAATAAAAAAATATTTCCTTTTATACCTAAAGTTAACAATCGTGCTGCCGCGCTTGCAAATGTGTGTGTTTGTGTATGTGTGAGTTTGTATATGTGTGTGTTTGTGTATGTGGGTGTCTATATATGTGTGTTTTGTGTGCTGTGCAGAATGAGTTATATTTTTATGAGATTTTCTACATCAGTAGGTATAGTCCATTGACTTTAGCCAATTACATAGAATTATTTTTAATTTATTGTTATTCAATATGCTTACTTTCTGGGTTTTTTTTTAGGCTGACTGTTTGCTGGAGAGGAGAGGAGTGGAGAAATATTAACCAATGAAATTGCATAAAATCTCCGTTCCACATCAGACACTGAGCGGGTTCTTATACTTGCCATTTGGTCCCTTAAAAATGTTATTCAATTTGGCTCAGTTTTTATTTTATGAGCTTTTTTGCGTATTTCAATTTCTGCGTAGACGAAGACATCGTCCAAGTATCATTACTTAAAGGTAAATAATAAAAAAAGTTTTTTTCCAAAAAAATAAACCTTTTTTTTTGAAAAAAAAACCTATAGCCGACTTCCAAAAAAACACTACAAAGTATGAAATAACCTTAATTGCGGAAGTCGGTGTTAAAAAACGAAGATACAAAACCAAAAACACCGAATTCCGACCGACTTTTTGGAAGTCAGTTATATTTTTTTTTTGCTAATTCAATTTGTAGAATTTTTAAGAGAACTCACTACGGTTATTTTCCCTAATACGATAGACCTACAACAGCTGGAATTTGTTCGATGCAAAAGTACATCGATAACTATTTTATACTATCACTATTTTTTTTACTATTTTGTAAGACCTTATATGTACCATATACTCAGAAATAAATGATCATTCATTCATTCATTCATTCATTCATCGCTCGCTCACTCACTTCATACGTAGATGACAGCTTTGACCACCGACCACCACAGTCGTGGTCTGCTCTGATGAATGATTGGTCACGTGGTAAGTGGTTTGATTGTAATGATTAATGATAACACTAATTATTATTATGGTAAAATAAATGTACTCACGCAACTCAGGAATGGATAGTGAATTTGCACCATCCAGTACAAACGCATGACAAGGATCGAAGACAGAATAAATTCAGGATCGTATGACTTCTCAATTTCTCCACCAAATTTTTCATAAATCGTACAAGTTTAGTAACATTTTTCAAATCAGTTCATTCATTCATTTATGTACCTATGTTTTTCGCGTTATGTATGTTCGTTTGTAAATTTCTTTATTACCTCGTACCTTCCAAAAGTTTGTATGGATTTCGATCATTGAGGTCGCAATATGGCAAATATTTGACGCTAATTGTAACTCGTTAATATTTTTTTTTAATCAAACCTATCGAGTAGGGTATCAATGAAGGAAATTTAATGGAGGTTACAAAAATATACAAATTACTAACTAATAATTACTCTTTCTTGAAATTCAATTAAGAAAATTATTTTCGTTCATAAAATTTTTACAGTCGGTTTTGATTTTTTGTAATTTGCGACTTGTTGATAGCTATTAAGGCAACTCTTTCGGACGTCTCTTAGTTCAGTCTCTTCTTTTTAACTCTTTCTTCTTTTGTTCACTCAAGATTAATTGGAAGACCAGCGTTGGACAGCATCTGTCCGGCAAAAATGCTGAAATGATTATTTTTGACTCAGCCGTGAGGCGCACACTGTGACTGTTTTCTTTTGGCTTTACTGCCAGCTTTTTATTAAATGAATCCAGAAATAGCTATTAAGATGGGGCCTATTTTTTTTTTTGGCTGGGAAAAAATGCATTACGCATACCCTCTCACTCGGGGGAGTGGGAGGGGTATGTGGGACTCCCCGGGCAAGCCCGGTATACCCACTAAAACAACCCAGCACCAAAATTCCCGCAACGTCTTAGTGGGGGTGGACTGGGAGATCGGCGTAGCCTTTGCGTCCAGTCCACATTTAGATGGGGCCTGCTAGGGCCAGTTGCCTGACAGGGTTGTGGAATTTTTTCGAAAGATTCACCGCATCCCTGGAACGCAAAGGGTGTTAGGAGAACACGGATGGGTTTTAGTCAGTAAGAGTTTGACACTCCCTTCTGCTCCGCCCAGAGCGGGAGGAGTCATTTTATGATTTCCCATCCTTAAAAACAAAAAGGATTAGCTTTTTTTACTATTGATAGGCATACGTTTGACCGCTATCTCATCTGATGTTAAGCGATGATGCCGTCTATGGTGGAGACCGCTTGCCTATTCACTCTTGACTTTAAGACTCCCAGGTTGTAGCTATCAGGAAACAGACTCCGGCAGGGAATTCCACTCCTTAGCTGTACGCACAATGAATGTATTCCTAAATCGTTTTGTGCGTATAGGTGGAATGTCCACCATGTACCGGTGGCGCATCGCCGTACATCTCGTGGTCCAATGGTGGAACCGGCTTGGCGGAATTAAGTTATGCAATTCCGTCGCACACTCCCCAAAATGCAACCGATAGAAAACCGACAGGCCAGCAACTCGGCGTCGATGCTCAAGACTTTGGAGCTTCGATTCAACGAGCCTATGTTTTTTCTTTCATTATAATTTTAGCCACAGCTCCGTTTCCATGGCCCAACACAGCCACAATCTCTTTATTAGACTCCTGTTAAATTTGCAAATGGTACAAGCTATATAGAATTAAGGACGTAACGACACCGATATGCATAATTAAAATATCTTAAAGTGTTTGACGGAATCTGCTTAAGTGGTATAAATTGTTTCATTTGTTCCGTTTGGGTTGAATTTTATCGTTTTGGTGTGAATTGAGTCGCAAGCGGATGGAGTGAAGTGGTTTGCAGTGATTAGGTTAGTTAGCTCTTTGGTGAATTATTCCTTTGCTGGTGATCCAGATAAATAAATAAAATACTGTGGGTCGATTTTCAGGTTAAGAGTGTGTATTCCGTCCACTAGCGCCGCCAAACGTTTTTTTATGAATTGTGGTAAATTTAAGAGACGTAGATAAAAAACCGCTCTGTAGTGTTCTGAAGAAAAGTATTTATTAGTTTTTGAGAGTTATGTTTTGTACTTTAGAACATAAATAATAATAATAATAATAATGCTTTCTGGATCAAGGGCTTGATCCAGAAAGCAGTACTCCTGGACACGGCGCGTATTGTGAGGAGGTTCCTCTCTCGGGAGCCCTGACCACCGGTAGCTTGGACCCTGTTCCCGATACCGGTGGGCTACTATTTTTTATATTTTTAAATGGTTTTTTATTAGTTTTATAGAAATGTTTAAAAATGTCAAATATATGTGTATAAAATGAATAAATGGAATAATAATAATATTCTTGGACATTTCACACAACGCCATCTAGTCCCAAGCTAAGTTTATAAATGAGTTATGTATTAAAAATAGCTCTCAAAAAATAATAGATACATTTCTTCAGAACACTACAGAGCGGTTTTTTATCTACGTGTCTTAAATTTACCACAGTTAATAAAAAACGATTGGCGGCGCTAGTGGACGGAATACACACTCTTAAACTAGGTTTTGTGCGCGATTCCGTATGCGGATATCCCGTTCTTTTTTCTTTCCGTTGGAATTTCGGGATATCCTCTCTAAATGCTCTTCTACACTTCCCAAGGAACCTACACGGCAAATTCAGCTTTCTACGACCAGTAGTTTCGACTGTGCGTTGTCTGTCCGTCACTCAGTAACGGAAAAAATTTATACAGGACTAGCTGACCCACGCAACTTCGTCTGCGTCACACTTTCCATTAATGCTCGGCTCCTTTTAGTCTTAGCGTGATGATATGTAGCCTATCGAATTTTTCAAATCGGACCAGTAGTTCCTGAGATTACCCCCTACATACAAACTTACAAACTTACAAACAAATGTTACCTCTTTATAATATTGGTATAGAAGTATAGATGATATTCATTATTCAGCATACCTTATCCTTGTACTACAAAATGCAAAAGTGAGTTTGATGGCTACACTTTCAAAGCCTATATTGAAAAACGATTTTGATGAATTTTGGTACAGAGATCGACGAGACGCCGGTTAAACTATTTAGAAAAAACTTACAGGGTTTTCCAGAAGTGGTCATGTTTTGTATAGCTACTATAATAGAGTAAACAAAAACCAGCAAAGTACGTGTCAAACTCACATACGAAGGGTTCCATACCATAACCCGAAAAAACAACACGTTAATTTTCTGGGAGCACCCTTTGATTTCAAAAGAAATGTAAAAAATCAACTTTCTAACTATTACGATTCTTGAGATACAACCCGCTATCAAACAGATGAATGGACGGACAGTGGAGACTTAGTAATAGAGTTCCGTTGTTTAGCCTTTGGGTTAGGCAGGCACCCTAAGAAGTAGTTTCAAAAACACCCCGATGATTGACAAGAATATCCGCACGGCTACCGATTACACTGCAAGCTTCCTCTAAATGGGATCGATTAAGAAAATGCGAGGTGAAGAGATTCAAAACCACTTCAGCGTTCTTCCACAAACTGAAAAGCATACCGCATAGTCAGTCGGTGGCAAAACTCTCTACAAATATCTTGCTATACGCCTATGTTCTTAATCGACCCCATTTAGAGGAGAAGCTTGCAGTGTAATCAACAGCCGGGTCGTTGAGCTCCCTAAAGTTCTAAGTTTGAGCTACACGATAACTGGCAAATGCTTGCACTGTCTGGACAGGTCCACTCAAATCTGTGCGGTACTTTCCTCAAAATACCACTTCAGACATTAACCTACATGGTTCTCATATGATTTGACCAGTACGATTGTATGGACTTTAAAAGAGACTTTGACCTCTGAGTTTGTTTCGGCGTTTCTTCTCAGAGCAGTCAGCTAGGAAATGCCGGCCTCATCTAGTTTAAAATGACCTTGAATGAATGAATTATTTACAACCTACTTACAGAATAAATATCATTTATCATTTGCCGTGCGGACATTCTTGTCAGGCATATACCTCGACCTTCTCTCTACATTCATTGGGCACGGAAAACACGAGTAAAAAAAAAATACAACCGACTTCAAAAAACAAAACAATACAAAGTATAAAATAACTTTAATTTCGGAAGTCGGTGTTTTTGGTTATTGTTTAGTATTTTGACAAAAATAATTTTTAAAATCGGTCCACAATATGCTGAGATATCGAATAAAAAGAAATAAAATAAAAACATACAGCCGAACATAGAACCTCCGCCTTTTTGAAGAAGTCGGTAAAATATTAGAAACACGAAACACTTTTCCTTAGAAGACATCATTTGTAAGATCCTGTTAAAATTGCTATGAAAAGACAATTATTTTAGGATTCCTCTTTTGTATAGATTCGTTAGAGAAGCATTATTTTACGGTAACATTATACTTGAAATAACATTAGCATTGTTATTGTAGTTATTTACCAAGAAATTGTACGGGACAATTACTTTAAATGATAAAATGTGATAGAGTTTTAATGATAGATTTATTGATATGGTGCTACAGCTAATTGATACACTGATTACTTACCATTATCTGCCTAGCTGGCTTCCAGCAAAACGGGATTAAGCTGAATGCCAGTATTTTACGTAGAACGGCTGCCTACCAGACCTCCACAACCCGTTAACTGGGTAACACGGTACTTATTGGCAAGACTGGAGTCAGATTTACTGGCTTCTGACAATGCGTAACGACTGCCAAAGATCTACAAATGACAGCCGGGACCGACGGCTTAACGTGCTTTCTGAGGCATGGAGGAAACTCGGTATGTTGAGATGGTCACCCATCCAGAGACCAACCTTGGAAAGCATTGCTTATTCTTTAGAGCCAGATATGTTGCAGCAATAAATTAACTCTAACTATAAGAGGACCAGCGAAGCCCAGAAGATCAAACAGCCTGCTGACTGCGCTCAATACTGATCGTTTTGTAGGAACGGCCGGATCTTTTGATGAAGAGACTACTTCACCACTCAGTTTGAATATGTCTTCCATGGGTTCATATACAAGCCCAACTGTGTTTTGTTATGAGAAAAGGTACATAACTGCTTATTTAACTTAAAAACATATGAATTGTACGGGTAGACCACCGTACATGCTCCCAGGCACGAGAGTAAGATAAAAATAAAAAGCAAAAATGTAAAAATCCGTATTCATATTTTATTTTATTTTTTCAAATCAAAATCAAATTATTCATAAAATGTAAGTACCTATACATTAAAATCGAAAATACAATTTGTGTACATACGCATGTTTGTTTACTGTTTAAACAAAATTCGTTCATTATAATAATTAAATTCGGTTTGAAGTTAACCGCATCGTAAAATTTAAATTCTGATGTTTCCATAAATGTAACATTCATGTTTGTATCGCTCTTAAATAACCAAAAAATACATATTGCCACAATGGTTTTTGGCCGCGAAATACAGATATAAAGTATGTTTTTATGTTTGTGTGAAATGGCTTGGTAATTCAGGATTAAAACCTATCTATGTATTCATTGGTGTGCTCAGTAGTGACCGTACAAATATAATTATTTGGATGAACAAAACCGCTCAACCCTACAAAATTCGATACAAATCATAATTTCTTTAAATGATTTATTAAAACCATAGAGTAATTACTGTACTTTTTTTGCTGTTACGCACCATTTTGGGCTCTGTAAGTAGGTTCGGGAGGTAGAATATACTGGAATACTGCTGAATCTAGTTTGACTGGCAGGGAAAAAGGCTAGGCAGATGATGAGTTCCGAACTCTGCACGAGATAGAATATAGACTGAATGGTAAATTTTGGTATATTTTTAAAATAACAGAAAAATATATTTGAAACCCTCAACATACACAGTTTTATTTTTTTTATTTTCTTATTGCCCCCTTTCTTTTTTTTAGTAGTGACAACAGTCAAAATTTATTAATAAACGTTATGCGTCTGTGTTTGGGTCACAGTAGTTCAAATGTGGAGGTACCCAAGTAAATCGGTTACGTAGATCCAGAGCAAGGCTGTGACAGACGGACAGATAGTCACAGAAGTTTTCCTTTGAGATTGCCATTTTCTCACACTGACATATGGACCCCAAAGATTTAAAAGAATGTCTTTGTACTTCTGTAAAATTCACTCTTTATAATAAATAAAAAAGTAAAACTTTTATTTCGGGTGGCATAGACCCACAGAAAAATTAAATTAACCTAGTCAGCACAGTACACGCTTGCTTGCTTTGCTATGACTCGCCACACCAACACAAGTCATAACCCAGTGATTTTGGAAGGGACAATCGAAACGTACAGCTATTGCGTTCAGAATGCTGTTGTTGCTACCCCGCATACGGGCCAGCAGAGATGCTGCTTTTTTACGCATGATGGCCTAGAAACCATCAGTGCGCGCTTCTGCAAACATTCCAGATGCGCTGCAATTCCACGGCAGACCCAACAACATTCTGAACGTATTGTTGTACGAGTGCGCAGGGCTCTGTAGGCTCGCTGCGTATATCTACCCACAGGCCGCTTGAGTAAAAGGACTGGCAATAAGCTTTGAATAGCGTAACTTTCACTTCTCTCGTGCATCGTGCAAACCTGCGGGCGAGCATATTAGCTCTCACCGCCAGAGCCCTGTTGGGGTTACTTGTCACAATGTGACCTAGATATTTAAAAGTTTGAACCTGCTTTAGGGCTATTCCATTGAGAAATACAGGAGGCACATGGGTTGGCTCTATAGATAAGCTGCTCTCACTTAAATTTTACAGCCCCAATCTCACCCCCAGTACTCCATACGAACATATATTTCACAGGAAGCATTTCAGGAAGCGCAGTTGACACCGCTCTGTGCACTCGAAGTCAATGAATACGTGATCACCACATCACGACGATATACTCGCACGTTATACCTTCAGCGACGGTATACTTCACTGCAGGTATACTGGTATACCGTGTCACAGGGTAAGTGCGGAACCTTGTGAATTCGAAGTTTGATTGGCTGGAATTTTTCATGATTCCACTGTTTTTGTTACTTGTAACTGCTCTAGAGTCAAATATGCAAAGATTCGTGGTACGGAGAGCCGTTCGCCAGTCAAGTCAACAATTGTTTGTGACTGGATTGGATCTGGCAAAGTGACAGTGACAGTGTGACAATTCGTTTACATAGACATTGTATAATAGATAAAATAAAAATTACGGAAACATTTTCACATCGGAAACATCCCACAAAGTCTTTTTACAGAGTTAGCTTATTTGGAGTTTTTAGAAGAAAAACAGGAATGTTAAAAGCAATAAGTACCTCTAAAATTACCAAGGCAGACGATTTTATAATCAAATCTGTCCAAAATTTTAATATTTTTCATTGATGCTCCGCTCCTATTGGTTGTAGCATGATATTTATGTTATATAGCCAGCCTTCCTTGATAAATGTCATATCCAACACTTAAAAAAAAATCATTTTGAAACAATAGTTCCAGAGACTAGCGCGTTCTACCAAGCATACGCTTTAGTTTTATAATATTAATTATAGATTTAATAAGAATACGAGCACCCCTGTTTAATTTTGCTAACAAAATCGCCTGATATGCACTAGCGAACTTCTATGACCCCCAGAAATTAGGAAGTTTTTATTCTTCAGAAGTTAGGTGTCTGAACATCATCGGCCTAGCCTTTTCCCAACCATATTGCAGTATTTTAAGTAGAGCGGCTGCCTACCAGACCTCCTCAACCCATTAACTTGGTAACACGGTACTCCTTAGTGAGGTGTCTGAACAAATATATTAATTTTACACAGCTTGTCATAAGCAAATGGAGAGCATTCCATTAAGTTCTCCAAAGAATCACAGGAACTTCACCAAAACATTCACCCATTTTCGCTTAAATCGTCAAATGCAATAAATATTTCGCTCACATATCAAAAGGATTTCTGGTGGTTTTCGAATTTTCTCAAACATCGAGGGCGGTTGCATTGGAGCGGATCCAATGAATATCTAATCAGCCCACATGGTGTGTTCTGAAGGAATTGAATGCACGATGTCAGCTGTTTCAAATTATTTTATTCTGTTCATAGAGAACAGAATAAAATAATTTGAAACAATTTTTGAGAAATCTTAACCATTCATAGTTTTTAACCGACTTCCCAAAAAGGAGGAGGTTCTCAATTCGGTTATATGTATGGCATGCGCCAGGCCCATTCGTCTCAACCATTTTGAATGGAGCCAAATGATCCAACGCATACGCCACCATCAGCTAGGCTTTTGAGCGATCATGACACTCCCAACCACCAGGGCACATTTAAGTCAAAAACAAATCTAAAACTGTTAGCTAAAGTTTAAGTTACACACTACCCACACATTATTGTGCCGTTATTATGACATTGATAGTCACGTTTTTGACTACGTTTATGTCAGTTATGGTGAATGGTCGATGAGAAATCAAAAAGGCTGTCGAGTAGCTATGCCACAAAGGTACTATCCCTTTCGCAGCATATCGTAGAGTGCCATTATAATTTCAGAATCTGAGACGAAATAAACAAGGCACGGTTGGATCTAGGAGGTGTTTCATAATAGGCTAGATTCCATCATCCACAAACTGCAAAACTATTTAGTCCGTCAGTTAGAGTATTGAAAAATAATGGACTATTTTTTGTTTTGGTAAATCAATGAATATTGACAAAGATAAAACGCATCAAAACTCGTGAGTTGGGGCTCGTGACGTCACGACTCAGTAAAAAAATATGCGAAGGTGTGACGTATTGAGAATTTAAAAGCGTCGTAACTTCGTCAATTTTGGTTCCCGGAACAAATGAAAAAACACGGGTCAAATATAATCTAATTGACGGAATAATTAGATTTTTTCAGGACACAAGCCTATTGTCACCCATCTACATACAAGGCGTAACCATACGACTAACCAAAGCTTCCCTATTTCACAGATCAATAGATTCCAATGCTTATTATCTAGCCATGAGCAGCTCTATAATACCTAGATATGTACCATCAAAGATATTCCCCGTAATGATTAAGGGACTTCTCACACTTATTCAGCTCCATTCGAATTTCGCTGAACGATTTTGGTCACACTTATACAGTTCTGCTTCTATCAGCTGCGCAGCGACAAAACAGTACTAAACTCAATCTATATCACTCATTTTTCCTCATTTTATACTTTTTAGACGCGGAAAACTGAACGAATCCGTATGCGTCTCTGTACAAGATGGTTGTTTTCTATGAGCGTAAGATGAATAGAGCTTAAGACGCGTCCCCGTGCAAAACGCAACGCTAGCCATTTTTTGTGCAGTTTTTTGGAGCTATATACTCGTTATCCAAAAGAAATATCAACTTATAAAAAATAAATTAAATTTCTTAATAATCTTGGCTTCAAAATAGTAAATTTTTATTTTTTATTACTTAGTATAATGTTTAAATAATCTCCTTACAACAAAACTACAGACATGAGAAAAAAAAAAACTGAAAACGTGCATCTTCTCGAAAACTAACGATTATTTTGATTTTGTACTTACATTAATGGATAGGCAATTTAATTATGAGCATTTTGGTAGAAATATTTTTTTCAAACGACCAAAATTAGATCTTATAACGATTTTATTCAACATTCTGAGCGTATTCACTACTGTATCTCTTGCGCTATTATTGAGGGAAAAAAGGCTCAATGTTATTTGGTCAGGGTACGGCCTTAATAAGTGTGAGTAGTCCCTAAACCGATGTGTGAAATCCAGTAAGTTCCAGGGCGATGGATGAGCACAATAGAATTGATTAGGATGTACCTGCTAGATGAGATATTACAGGGGTAAATGAATTTATGCATATAATAAAATGGGAGTGTCTGTTTATAATGTTGAAATTACAGCTTTTCATGTTCAGCTTTGCATTTAAATGCATGAATTTCACTTATGCCAAAGTCAGTTTTCAACGTTAACCGATTCTGGTGGTACTTTCACTGATCAGTGAAAGTCAAAATCGTTAACGTTGAAAACTGTTTTTATCAGCTAACTGTAAGTTGTGTCAATAAAATTGCATTTTTTGTGTATTAAGCAACTCTGAATTTTGGCTGGTTCAACCAATGATAGTTCCAATTAGTAAAAATGGATCGTTACACAATAGAAGAACGTGTTGTAAAAATTATCAATAGTAACTAAAGCTAAGCTTAAAATCCTAAAAAACGTCATTTCCTTACATTTCTGTGAGCATAGCTAGACAAAATGTATTGAACAGTAGATTTTTTAATTTTGATTTTACAAAAAAGGCCGCTTTGGCTGAATCAGACAGCACATCAAACTACATGTCACTGTCAAATTTTCCCAATCAACCTTGAACCTAATGTGTTAGCGATAAAGTTGAAAATGAAATTCGAGAGATTAATAATTGAGGTAATAAATCAATCGTAAGCAATTATTTGTGAACAAACTTACAGCCTGTAATAGTACATTGTTATCCAGGGGTGAAAGTAACTGATTTAGTCCCGAGATGGCCCCAATAATTCAAATGACTAAATAAGTCTTTCACCCGAGGTGAACACTGTACTTTTCATTACGAATACAAGAAAAGTAGATATATAAACATGAATCTGATGAACTCATCGTGTTAATGCAAATCCTTGCCATACGAAATTATGAACAAAGCTCGAAAAAACCAATAAAAATCGGATTGCCGCTTTCCCGACTACTTTGTTTTTTTTTTCTGTGACTGGCTAGCTATTCATATTTTTTTTATGATTTGACGGCTGTCAGTTGATAACGATTCTCCTTAGGACTGCAAAGTAATAGTTTCAACCCGCTCCCAGGCAACTTTCTAAGCATGTGTAATGAAAACCATATAAATTTCTTGTGTTTGGGGCACTGGAGTGGAACATGGTGGAGAAAGAATGGAAATTACTAAATTATATTAAAATTCTGAATTAAAAGCGGTCCAAAATGCTATCATATTAACCTTATATTCTTTATTCATGTTTTAACTTATTTTATATATTTTTAAATATTTCTAAAAAAATACAGATAAGAAATAAAATAAAACATTTAAAAATATAAAAAAACAGTAGCCCACCGGTATCGGGAACAGGATCCAAGCTACCGGCGGTGGTGGTCAGGGCTCCAGAGAGAGGAACCTCCTAAGTGTCAAGAAGTACCACTTTCTGAAATGACCCTGAACCCTTGACCAAGCTGCCCAACTAGAGCCGCCTGAGATGTTGGTCGAGGCTCTTGGCTATTAAGCCGTTGGCTGTAACAACTATCGGTACAATGATTACAGAGTCCACTTCCCACATGTCGACAACCTGGCGAGCCAAGTCAATATACTTGATTTGTTTATCTTTCTCGGCTTTCACGATAACTTTATATTATTATTAATATTATAACACTCTCTTGTGGCTTTTAAATAAGAGCCCATTTACGATAGAAGTCCCACGAGTCGATATTCAAAGTTAAAAAACGCTTGCCGAGGTCGGTCTGTCAATTGGTGACCATCTATGTATTTAATAACATACCGAAACAACTTCGTGCCACGGAAAGTACGTTAAGACGTTGTTCTCAGCTATCATTTTTTGATCTTTGGCAGTCTTTACGGAATGTCAGATGCCAGATAATCTGACACCAGTCTTGCCAAGAGGTATTGCGTTACCAAGCAACTGCTTATTATCCCCCACTTATTTAAACATTCGCATCTCAATAGCAATCTGTATAAAATGTATGAAAATTAAGGCTTTTTTGACAGTTTGCGATTGACATGCGAATGCGAAAAATGTACAAAATTTGGGGAACTATATTTTCTATCACCAAAATTTATATTTGTCATCAAGTTGTATCACCTAATAAATAGATCTATCGCCACGAAATATTTTCGTTCTCAGATAAACAAAAATTGTTCCCAGGTATGAATAATTATCAAAGTTTTATTACTTAAATAATAGCTTTGTCAGAATGGTAGATCTGTCACCAAATAAATTGATTTATTAAAAGAAAAATGGTTAGGTTAGGTTAGAACTATGACCTACGCACGACTCCATGATTTTAGGTGATTTATTGTGGAAATGATTTTATATTATTTGGTGACTTGATTTTGGTGACAAATCTACTATTTTGTGGGCAAACCCTATTATTTAAGAAACACGAAACTAATTAAATTGGCGATAGCTTAAATGATACCCCAAAATTTGTACCAAAATTAGAATGTTTGTTTTATTTTTAACCGACTTCCCAAAAAGGAGAAGGTTCTCAATTCGGTTATATGTTTTTATTAATTAGTAGAATTGGCCCTCTGATAGGCAGTTTCTACATGTAAAAGGATGATATTCAATTGCATTTGGTTTGTCTGGAAGCCCTTTTTGAAGACTACTATTATAAATACATATTTATTATAAGCCCTTTTCTTCTTATCGTGTGTAAGGTCTAACGACTCCACACTCCCTTGTGTCAGAGTTTCTATACAGCCTCAAGGGCCTCCGACATGGTTTATTTGACGAACGCCATTCCATTTACAGCACTAGGAGCGTATGAATGAAAAATGCTTGTAATAAAAAAAACTTTTTACAAAAAAATACAACCGACTTCTAAAAAAAGAACACTACAAAGTAAAAAATAACTTTAATTTCGGAAGTCGGTGTTTTTGTTAGTGTCTTCGTATTTTGACACCGACTTCCGAAATTAAAGTTATTTTCGTAAAAAGTTTTTTATTTTTCACTTTTTAGTGGTACCCCACAACTTAAAACACCACTGCAAAATCGCAGAAAAGCAAAATACGCAATTTCGATTACTTGGATGACATAAAACTATCATCCAAGTAGACGAATTCCAGCTATTTCGATTTAAAATCCAAAGTTCGTAACCGATTTTCATAAAATTTAAATGGGATCAATCTGCAAGTATATCCTTTCAGATAAAACCGGTTTATATATAAAGAATTATTCAAATCGGTTCATAATTGTCGGAGTTATGAGGTAACAAACATAAAAAAAACATACAACCGAATTGATAACCTCCTCCTTTTTGGGAAGTCGGTTAATAAATAAAAAAAAATAACACAGACGAAGATCTACCTACTTTTAGGTAACTTATTGCCCAAATAGTGCAAAAAAGTTCAAAATCAACCAACCATTTCAATTCCCAACCTAAAACGGAAAAGTACGAGCAAAACGTAAAGTTTCCACTTTTATATCACAAAGCAGATAGCCACGGCTTGCGGCACATAACTCACAAACTGCTGAAGTGTCAGTGCATCTAATATGTTCCATCTTGTTACGTCTGTGGCATGTGTCTACATTGTCTTGTCTTGTTCTTGTCGCAACTGTTTTTGGTAGGGGATTTAATAATATAATATCCTTAATATATGTATATATCCTTGGACATTTCACACAACGCCATATAATAGTCCCAAGCTAAGCAACCTAATGCTTGTGTTATGGTAACGAGATGGCTGATATACTACTTATATACATTTTTTTTTCGTAAATACATACATATTATAGATAGAAAAACACCCAGACTCGGAACAAATACTTGTAGGTCGTACAAATATTTCTTCCGTGCGGGAATCGAACCCGCGACATGCTGCGCTGCAGTCATTCGCTCAACCACTGAGCCAACCGTGTCGTCATAATGTAGTGGATATGTTTTAGCGGTTAAAGATTTTTAAGATTAGCTTATGTATCTAAACGCTGTTGCTTAACCAGTACCCACGATCCATTTTCATCACCATATCATTCGAAAGACGCAACAGTTGGACATAGGCCTGCCCCCAAGTTTCATCTCAACAATCGGTCCTGTAATCGCGCATCTATCAGCTACCCGTGACCCTCAATAAGTCATTGGTTGACCATGTGGGAGGCCTTCCAACGCTGTGTCTTCCGGAACGCGGTCGACACTCCAGACCTATTCGACCCCGTCGACCATCTGCTGTTCTGCGACTGCGAACAATGTGTACTTACTGTCATTTTAGTTTGGCAATCTGTCGGGTCAGTATGTCAGTAAACTTGGCTCTGTTGCGGATATCGATAAATGTTGTGTAGTTGTTATCAAGCAATTTTGTGCGAAGCACTTTTTAAGAATTGTAGTTTTGTTGTTTTTGCCTAAGGGAAAAAGCGAGAGTTTATGTATGAGTCTGTGTTAGCCAATCTAGTGTCTTTACGGCCGTATTTTGCGTCGAGTTTGAAAAAAATATGATGTCATTCGATCCACCCCAGCCTTAAAGGAAGGCCAGCGTCGCTCTGATGTTGACGATCCCACGCAGGATACCTGGGAGGGAGGGAGTGTATGTACTGTACATATATATATATATGTTTGTGTTACTCAGATTGTTCCGTATTATAACTATTTGAAAACACTATGAATTTTCCGTGCCTTTTAGTGCGTTCACAAGATCGTAAAAATTTGGCTCGATCGAAAGTCTGCTGCATATTTTACTACTTGTAAATATACCACTTAGCATGACTTGGGATGAAACCGTAATACAATCTATATAGATCATGAGGTCGTATGCTCAGCAGTTTTAAAACAAACACATAAACTTAACCCTGAAAGCAATTATCATATTTTTAAGTAGTATATACGCTTTCACATCGCAGTAGTAAACCGCCAAAAACATTTTTAATTTCTCTTATTTTGACAAGTTTTGACATTGACTGATATTTATTTTCAAAGTAAGGCATAACACGTCTTCTTTTAAACATCAATCTATTTTGCTCATTTTAAGCTATACGAGTCCGGTTTTTCTAGCTAGTTTTGCTACCTCATTATGATATTGCGACTTGAAATTGGATGATTTTTAACCGACTTCCCAAAAAGGAGGAGGTTATCAATTCGGTTGTATGTTTTCATTTTTATTTTTTATGTTTGTAACCTCATAACTCCGACAATTATGAACCGATTTGAAAAATTCCTTTTTTATCTTGCAGATTGATCCCATTTAAATTTTATGAAAATCGGTTTCGATTTTGCAGTGGTGTTGTTAGGTGTGGGTACCACTAAAAAGTGAAAAATACTTAAAAAACTTTTTACAAAAAAATACAACCGACTATAGTGTTTTTTTTTTGGAAGTCGGTTGTATTTTTTTGTAAAAAGTTTTTTTTAAGTACAAGATTTCCTCTTCTGGTGGGAAACAAAACAAAAACCTCCCTGACAACCATACAAAGAAACTCAGACCGCACCTCAATACCTAATCTCACGGGATTATTCCAGCATTCATCTTAGAACAAAAGGTAAGTATTAAAGTATATAGAAAAAGACGGTATAAAAGATAAGCCTAAGCCAGCCTGGTATAAGTAAGTGGATAGTGATTCAGTAGTAAATAATGAGCGTTTCAATGCTGCCAGAGCTTCCACGAAGGGTGATATCACCGCGTTCAGCCGGGGAAAAGCGACAGTATTGTTAGTGGGGGGATTGTGAGGAACGATACTGGAACTATTGTGAATATTTTCTTAAAAAAATCGATCGGGGGCCGAGTCACCCGCGTCCGTAGGAGAATACCCTTCAGTGAATCCCTACACGTGGTCCCTGGGTGGTGCTAAACAGGTGACACTAACCGCCCCCGTGGTCTAGTGGTTATACCACCTGTTTCAGACCCAGAGGTCCCGGGTTCAATTCCCAGCGGGGGCAAATTTTTTGCTCGGTTTGGTTGGTGGTAGGACTTCTTCTAAGTCCGCCTGGCAAGCTACCACCATCATGTCTAAGTCTGTCGCCATAACAACAATGTTAACAGCATTGTTGTGTTCCGGCAGTCAGAGGTATGATAGCCAGTTCCTCTGTGTAAGAGGGTTTATTCCGGGTGAAACTCGCTTCCAACTTCGGTCTAATCATCACTTTCCATCAGGTGAGCCATCAGGTGAGATTTGGGCCAAGAGTTTCCCCGTTTTTTTTATAAATAAATAAATAAGATCTAGGAAAAGAACAGCCAACAAATTGTAACTGAACTAATTTGACTCTACTTTTAAATAGTGTAGATAGTTTATTTTTTGTATTGAAATGAGTCTCGCAGGTCAACCCAGGATATTGTCGTCTACTTATCCGGACTCGTCTGAGACGGCTTTAATAAACATCTTCAGCCAGGACTTATTTAAAAAAAAACTTTAAAAATATGCGACTACATGCTAAGGGCCTGTTGGGTACGGCTTAGGTCGGCTAGTTACGAGCTGAATCTAATATTGATTATTTGAGGACGAATTTAAAGCTACAGGCATCATTCGGGGATTAAAGATAGGGTTCTCCGAACATTAATTATTCGCATTAGACATACAAGAAACACGTTATTGTTATTTCCCACACAAAAACCTCCCTAACAGTTGTCAAATCGCATGGCGATTTTGCTTTGATCTGCAGTCCAGACAAGCCAATTTAGGGCCAAATTGTGGCGTTACAAAAAATACCTCACCACACCATGCATGTAATTCTAGATTCGATGGAAAGTGGTCATTACCAAAATAAAAAAATCGAACAGAAAGTGGTTCACCATACTCATTGATAGATGTGACAACAATTAAATAAAACTCAATGACCTCTTAATAGTACATTACGATATTAGTGCGTTAAGATAGTTATAACATGCGAGGCGGAATTTCAGCCCGAGCCGAAGGCGAGGGCGTAATTGAGCCGAGCATGTTATAACCAATACGCACGTATATCGTACGACGTTTTTTAACACATTTGCGTGGAAACAGAACAACTCAATCTATGAATGCACACTGTTGCTTTCCCGCCATTTTAACAGCGCGCTAGCGCTGCCTACTGACTGGCGCCGCGCGGCGATTAGTACGAATTCGAAATTTGAATAGCAACAGCGCGCTGCTCACTAGCTGGAGTTGTGCGGTGGCGATCAGTTCCATATTTGAAATGGCAAATAATACTGTTATGGAATTTGTATGGACTATTTGCTTTGGTAACACACGCGTTTTTTATGACCCACTTTACATATTTAAAACCGGTGGAATTACATCAGCTTTACGAGCAAGGGTGTTAAAAATAATGCTTTAAATGATTATCTTTCCCAAAAAACAATACGCAATGCAAATCTATCCAAGAATAAGGCACTTGTCTCACCGCTGGCGAGCAGCGAGTGGCGAGTGAAAAGTTTTGATTGTCTTAGTACAGAATGCTTTTGTGCGACGACGGTCTTTTACCCGCAACACTCGCTCCGGCCCGCACTATAGGCAAAAATTACCGCTGGTTGGTGAGTTCTGACCGCCAAGCGAGTCTCGCTGAGCGAATACAAACTTCGATAGCTCTTCTCGCTGCGATCAACTAGTTGTAAGAACCTAGTCGACGGCAGTGTGAACAGCCAGCTATCGACTATGTGTGTGTTCGTGGCAGGCTATGTGACACCTCGCAGCGTAACACGACGCCGTCACTTCGTGTGTCTTAGAGTTCATATTATTTTATATATATTAGTTTATTTTCATATTTATTTTGTATAAATTTATTGTATTGGCTACTGTTGCCTGAAATAAAGGAATAATAATAATTATTATTTATTGATGTTCAAACAACATAGACTCATTTTGACAATACAATAAAAACATAATTTCAATGGACAACACAGAACATGCAAGACATAAAATTAAATGAAATTAGATTAAACGACATACAATTAAATATGTAATAATGGGGTCGGCTTCCAGACAAACCGGATACAGCTGAATACCAGTATTTTACGTGAAGCGGCTGCCTACCAGACCTCCACAACCCATTAACTGGGTAACACGGTACTAGGCAAGATTGGTGTCAGATTTTCTGGCTTCTGACTATCCGTAACGTCTGCCAAATGTATCCAAATGACCACCGGTACCAACAGCTTAACGTGCTTTCCGAGGCACGGAGGAAACACAGTATGTTACGATGGTCACCCATCCACAGACCAACCTCGGCAAGCGTTGCTTAACCTTGAAGATCGACCTGTGCGGCTGTTATTATTTAACCACGAGCTCCTTATAACAAATTAAAAGTGCAATTTCCTCTGGAAATAAAAACCTCGTCCCTCGACATAAGCACACTGTTTCAAGCGCATCGATGTCAAAGATTTAATATTGAAGCATCGCTCGCTCTTACGTTGCTCCCTCTGAATTATTCATCACACCTGGATACTGATTTTAAAACTATATTTACATTCGCAGTTTGTGTGTTGACTCTTTGAATAGCATAGTTTATTGGAACTGCATGTCTTTGTGATGTGGTTTTCAAAAGAGCAAGACTTTTGAATCATTCAAATGATAATTCTCATGTGGTTTCGTTTGTGCACATATTTCTGTATGGCTGAGTCTTTTAGAGTAGATTTTACTCAACGCTCGGTGTTTATTTTTGCTCGATGGTGAAAGAGTCGTGTTCTATAGAAAGTGGCAAAAGGCTTTTTAGTGTGGGGAGAATAATATTTATCAAACCTTTCCTGACTAAAATTACCAATGAGCTAATAATATAGTCAGGTATATAGCGCAGACAGGCTGGACTGCTGTATTGTGACTTGTGAGTCGTTGCTCCAACATCTCAGCTGGGATGTTGCAGCACAGATTATTTTGTTGTGTGTGTTCATTTAGTTGTTTTAATTGTGTCACTAACATAGTTTTAAGTTTATTTATTTTTACTTACACTATGGGTCATTGTTACTCGGAATAAATAATTTAAAAATAATAGTGAGCTTGTTAGATCGTTTGTTATGCTTTTGCGTCTAAATCGCTAAACGGATTTTGATGAGTTTTAGTACAGAGCATGTACATTAGTATTTACATTTTAGTTTAGCATGGGCTCTAGCGAAGTCGCTGGCAAGACCTAATTCACCAATAAATGCGGAAATTAATCTGTCTGTCTTTTTGTTACCTCTTCACGTCGCAACGGCTGAACGTAATTAAATTAAAGTTGGCATTCGGGTTGACCATGTTTTGTTTTATTCCGGGAGTGTGTTCTCTTAGTAATGATATTTTTCGGTCAAAGTCGCAGGTAGGAAGCAAGTTCATAATAATAAATCACGAAATCTTTGTTCTCTCCGATCTTTTAGTTTTGAATTTCACGTTATTTTCTGCTTTTACAGAAACCATTGCAATGTTTTTCATTTGATTATTTTGTGACTAGTTTGCTCTTGACTGTAGTCTAGGTCAAAGATGACAGAGACACAGTATGATGGAGTGAGCATAAAGAGAAGGTTGGTTCACTCTAACTTTGAAGAGATTAGGGTTGTAAGCGTTCGGAAACACAGACGGAGGTAGAGTTCCACTCCTTTGCTGTGCGCATTAAAAAAGACATTTGGAAGCGCTTAGTGCGAATTGTTGGAATAATAAGAAATAGGGATGGTTACTTGCAGTTCGTCTGGATGTCCGATGGTAGATGGTGGCACGAGGTCGTGGAGTTCTTGGGCACACTCACCGAAGTACAATAAACCATTCAGGTTTTATTGTTTAATAGAAATCTATAAAGTACTGGCTATTTACGGTCAAATCGAAAATGATTACCATACTAAACCGCGTCAATATCCACACATCGTTATCAAATAATTGTAGTATCGGCTAAAAGCATATTAATGTTATAGTGGCTCTAAAACAATTATATTGTTGGAACTAAATATTATGAGGCGTACTTAGTTTCAAACTGTCCGCGCCATAGAGTTACAAACCGTTGCGAGCACCCGCAGTAGCAAAAAGCCTACTCCTTCCTTCTCTTTTCCCACTTTAAGTGGGGTCGGCTGTCCTTCTGAGGAGGTCGGGTAGTTTCCCCTTCATAAGAAGCGTCGTCATACAGGTCCACGACATCAAAAGTTTTACGACAGGCTCTTCTGTCCATTTCATGACAGGTCCATACAACCTTACTTACTTATTTTATACTTTGTAGTGTTTCGTTTTTAGAAGTCGGTTGTATTTTTTTGTTTTTTTTTTTTTTTCACTTTTTAGTTGTACCTGCGTACTCATTCGCAGCGTACTGGCGTGATGTTATGTTAAGAACTGGTATAAACAATAAACAGACATACGATTTCAGCTATCCCGAACCATTTTCTATCATTAATTGAAGAGTTCCGTTGCCTACATCCAAAGTTCTTCATCAGATCTTGACTAAATTGAAATGAGACCAGTCCGGAGAAATACTCTTCCAAACAAAAAAGAATCATCTAAATCAGTTGACGATGGGTGAAAACATTTCATGGGATCCCATCATCAGATCCTAACTTTACCTTCTATCATCAGCTCAGCAACATGAGATGATGATTACCAGGCACAAAAAATCTGTTTTGTGTTAGAAAGTATGTCTAAAAAATTGTATGTGCCTGTAAAGTTCGAGAGTTTTCCTCGAATTCATGGGATCCCATCATCAGATTCTGACCTGGTGACAATGGAACTACCTCAGGAGTACAGGCTATCGAATACAAAAATAATTTTTAAAATACGTCCACAATTGGCGGAGAAATCGGTGAACATACATTTAAAAAAGACGGTTAACAATAAATAGATATTTTTTGTTTTCTGGTCTAGTCGCAAATACTGGTAGTTAGATGTTTATAAGTTGTGTGTACTCTAAATAAATTGTACTTCAAGGTGCGAACTTTCAAACTCAATTATTTACTTCGTATAAACCATTTACAGCCACTTTTCAATTCTCAAGGTCCGTCGGTTCAAAAAGATGAAGCTAAGTATTTGCACGTTCCAAAGCGTAGATCTCTATGGAGAAAAACGTGCAAGAAACTCCACGGACACTCTTTTAAAAATAATAAATTCTTACAATGTTTTGTTAATTATACATACATGTGAGAACGATTTAAAAGACGAGCTGGAGAAAAACTTCCGGAATAAAAAAAGAACAATTCAAAGAAATATTTAAAATCAACCATGGTAGCTGAGAAATAACCAGTCCCACCTGACGGCTCCCGTTCACAAACATGACGCATGCGCCAGTACCGTTCGGCTCAACTATTTTGAAGGGAGCCAAATGATCAAACGCATACGCCACCATCAGCTAGACTTTTGAGTGAGCACGACACTCCCAACCGCCAGAGTACATTCAAGTAAAAAAAAACCGGCCAAATGCGAGTCGGACTCGCGCACCGAGGGTTCCGTACAAACCAGTAGGTATTATTTATTATAACTAAGCAGAAGTTGCGATTTACGATTTATGACGTATTAAAAAAAAAAAATCTGGATCTCGTTCAAACCAATTTTCGCTGGTAGTTTATATGGTAATGTACATCGTATATTTTTTTTAGTTTAACATTCTCTTATTTTAGAAGTTAAGGACACACATTTTACCACTTTGGAAGTGTCTCTCGCGCAAACTGTTCAGTTTAGAAAAAAATGATGTTAGAAACCTCAATATCATTTTTGAAGACCTATCCATAGATACCCTATACGTATGGGTTTGATGAAAAAAAAATTGAGTTTCAGTTATATGTATGACCCCCAAAATTTATTGTTTTTTTTTCTATTTTTGTGTGAAAATCTTTATGCGGTTCACAGAATGCATCCACTTATAAAGTTTCAACAGCATAGTTCTTATAGTTTCGGAAAAAAGTGGCTGTGACATACGGATGGACAGACAGACAGACAGACATGACGAATCTATAAGGGTTCAGTTTTTGACATTTGGCTACGGAACCCTAACAAACCTAAAACTGCTAGCTAAAGTTTTAAGTTAAAGGTACACAGTACTCACACATTCATCACATACTCGACCTAGAAGAATGCATACTTGCATGTTTAGTTTATGTAGAAGTGTAGAACTTTTGACAGAGCCGCCTAAGGGATTAAACACATTTATTCAGCTCCATTCAGCTTTTGCCCATAGAAAACAACGATTTTAAGCTTTCGCGGAAAACAAGTGTAAAATGAGGACAAATGTGTTATTATTATGCGAGTGCTATAGCCGCGTACAGCGCTGTTCCGCCGCATTCAGCGCCATACACAGTAGATAGAAGTGTTTCAGCTGAGGTAGCACACTATGACGGCTTTACTCATTCTTATGACTCTGTACGCGGCTGATAGAAGCAAAGGTGTATAAGTGTGACCAAAATCGTTCAGCGAAACGTGAATGGAGCTGAATAAATGTGTTTAGTCCCTTAAGCAACAGCCATCGAGTCGTTTCCGAGCTCTGTGGCCCGCGCCAATATTTATAAACGTGGAGTCGTAACGCATACACTCGTTAAGTTGAAGGTGCACTTATAGCAATCACTTTTATTATTGTTATGACTTTTGCCATCTACGAGGTCGCAACTATGTGTAAATGCAGTAACTGAAGATCGTGTTTCATGCGGTCTATGCAATGAAAAATTCCAAACTATGAGGAATATCGAAGAACACCGAATGAGGTCTCGATTTTGATTTTAATGAATACTAAAATTGTTTTGTTACATTTTTTTTCATCTTAGACCGCATCATTGCTTAACATCAGGTGAGATAGTGGTCAAACGTATGCCTATCAATAGTAAAAAATATTAAATTAAATTGAACCGGTATTCTTAGCCAGAAATCGAATCGAAATTGACGAAGTTACGACGCTTTTAAAATTCTCAATACGTCACACCTTCGCATAATTTTAGTGAGTCGTGACGTCACGAGCCCCCACTCCCGAGTTTTGATGCGTTTTATCTTTGTCAATATTCATTGATTTACAAAAACAAAAAATACGTGTCCATTATTTTTCAATACTCTAACTGACGGCCTAAATAGTTTTGCAATTTGTGGATGATGGAATCTAGCCCATTGGCTGTAGTGATTCGGAATAATAATAAATTAAGATTGCCTGCTTGTCGGTCTTCTACAGATTGTACTTCGATGAGTGTGCCCAAGAACTCCACGACCTGCAACTTACCATCCCTACCTTGTTGCTATTCCACCAATTTGCACTAAGCGCTTCCAAACGTCTTTTATAATGCACCTGTACAGCTAAGGAGTGGAAATCTCTGCCTGCGTCTGTATTTCCAAACGCTTACAACGTTACAACCCTAATCTCTTCAAATGTTGAGTGAACAGGCTCCTTCTGGGTAAGCTTGTTCCATGGTAGACGTAGAGCAGACCCATCATAAATAAATAAAAACTTAGATACAAAAAAAAAAAAACTTGATTACTTGAGTAGTCCCAGTTGTATCCCAAACCTAAGTAATGTACTAATAACGTCAGTTCCTTAGAATAATAACGCATAGAAACTTAGTACTAGTGCAAAAAGTGAGGCAAATAAAACTTAGCCTAATCCGTCAAACTTAGCCATCAGGCCGTCAGTACTCAATGTCACGTTCCGTCGAACACAGCTCGCGAGTAAATAATTGAAAATGACAGTTTGTTGCGTAAAAGGATGTTATAGCACATCAGGAAAACAAAAAAATGTGATAAAATAACATTTCACAAATAAGTACTCACATTCTATGCACTATTTTTACGTAAATCGATAAATAAAACAAAATTCTAATAACCTAACTTGTCATAACACAGTGTTGCTATTTGTGAGGAAAAAATACCCACATTGCTTTCATTCATGTTTTTCATTTTTGTAATTTTAAAATACAATACTTACTGTTAATTCATATCAAACCCGATGTTTTAACATTGTTTATAATTATAACCCATCAAGCATTCTAAACGCATTGAACAATATCTCATTCTTTATGCGATTTATTTCCTTTTATTTTGAAATAAATTGAATTATACCTTCCGAAAAAATATGTCATATTACATGAAAAATCATGTTTACCTTTTCCAGTTCCCAACAACATAAAATACTTGCCTTGATAGCAAAATAGTAATGCGTCTTCCCATATTTTGTGGGTAACGGCTTAGTAATGGTATCACTGAAAGCTATATCTGTGTGCGTTAGAGGAACGTAGACACATTCGGCTCACGCACACAAAGAAAAAAAGTGGACACACGATTTTGCTCGGGTTTTGTTCTAGACGCGGCTTCTATGCGTTATTATTCTAAGGTCAGTTCATTATACTTGGTATCACAATACTCATGTTTACTACTCCTACCCACTCCACGCGCCCTAGTACCAACACTACCGTCGGCCACTGTTTTGTTAAACTCTCACTCATTGTACTGTTTCCTATTTTATTGTTGGAGAAATATGTAATTGAAACTCGTATTTGAATTTCATGTTCTAGAACATGTCGTCAAATGTCAAACGTATTTATAGAAGGTTCGGTAGAACTTTGTTTGGGGAATGTTGAATGAGTTGGTTGTGAGTGTTGAAAATGTTGAAGGTGAATTCTTGAAACTGTTTCATTATTTTGGCTTTGAAAAAAAAAACATTAAATTCCGTGCGTTCGGGCGATTTTGCCATACCTATTACTGGAATCAAAAGTAGCTCTCAATTTAGGACCCATTGAAACTAGTGTTAATATATAATCCGTGGTGCTTGGCAACTGGGCTTAACCCAGTTGTATATGTCTAGCTCTAATCTGTCTCCTGCTTGATAAGGAGGGAAGTGGAAATTATATTTCTTTTTTCCTACTCCTCCGCTGTACTATTCTGATTAACTAGCTGTCCCCCGCGGCTTCGCTCCTGTCAACTGGTAACTTTTTTTTACATTAAAACCTTCTCCTGATAATAACAAACACAAGAATCCGCCTCACGCTACGCCCGCGCACCGGGCTGATTTTGTTGCCCTTGTCCCTTTCCTCAGCGAGAACATAGTCGAAAGCTAATCACTGCCGGTGACAAAATGCAGCGCGAAGGCCCATTTTAGGGTGCCGTAGCCAAATGGCAAAAACGGAATCCTTATAGATTCGTTATGTCTGTCTGTCTCTCCGTCCGTATGTCACAGCCACTTTTCTCCGAAACTATAAGAACTATGCTGTTGAAATTTGGTAAGTAAGATGTATTCCATGAACCGCATCAAGATTTTCACACAAAAATCGAAAAAAAAAAACCATACTTAGAACTGAAACTCAAAAAAAAATCTCATCAAACACATACGTGTGGGGTATCTATAGATAGGTCTTCAAAAATGATATTGGGGTTTCTAATCAAATTTTTTGCTAAACTGAATAGTTTGCGCGAGAGACACTTCCAAAGTGGTAAAATGTATGTGCGTGTGTATGTGTGTATTTTCTTTACCTATGTTATTGTTAACATAGGTAAAGAAAATACACACAATACAATAATTTATTTATTTATTTGTATAAATAAATAAATTATTGTCACCTCCCCCCCCCCCCGAAACTTCTAAAATAAGAGAATGATAAAACTAAAGAAATATATATAATTACATTACCATGTAAACTACCAGCGACAATTGGTTTGAACGAGATCTAGTAAGTAGTTTTTTTTAATACGTCATAAATCGTCAATCGCAACTTCTGCTTATAATATAATACCAACTGGTTTGTACGGAACCCTCGGTGCGCGAGTCCGACTCGCACTTGACCGGTTTTTTAACTTCATTTCTCGTCCCACCATCTAATCCATTTATACATACGTTTTAAGGTTGTTGTTTGGGTACCTGCAAACAACATTTATTTAATTTATCCCTACTAAGTCGATCAAGTCTTGAAATCGAATACCTGCCTTAAATCCACAAAGCCGAATTTTCCATTCCATATTTTTTGCATCACACTCATAAATTCAGCACTTTTTCTGTAACATCAAAGATTCACTCGCTAATCCCATGAAATATGACTAAATCATCCCTTAACGACAGTTCACGCAGATTTGATAACGCGCCACCGCCATGCATATTTCAGTAGCATTTCATCTAGTGGTTTTTCAGCCCTTGAAACTTTCCCGGTGGATATTCCCATGCCCGAAGTGGATATTTCGGAACACCCGCTGTTCACATGGATCCATATTTTATTAGTGGGCCGTTTTGATTTGAATATTTTAGTGTTTACCTAAAATGTTCTCGGAATTTTGATCCGAATTGTCTTACAATAGTTTATGAGGTAAGTTTATACTTACCCCATAAACTATGGCCACAAAAAAAAAACAGAACTACTGACCACGACTCCTCTGGCAATAGCAGCCGGTCACTAAGAGGTGAAGAAGAAAAAAGATAATAAATACCACGAAAAAAAAAAATACTGATCCAAAAAATAATAGCAGTTACTGCCACTTTTCAAGACAAAAACCTAATACAGAAAAGGCTCCCATTAGGCTAGTTTCCACCATCAATAAATTGCAAATCTATTTAGTCCGTCAGTTACAGTACATTGAAAAATAATGGACATGTATTTTTTAAGGTAAATCGCATCAAAACTTGAGAGTGGGGGCTCATGACGTACAAGCCACTAAAAATTATACCACGGCGTGACGTATTGAGAATGTTAAAAGAATCGTATCTTCGTCAATTTTGCTTTACGTTACAGACTAAAAAACCGGCCAAGTGCGAGTCGGACTCGCGCACCGAGGGTTCCGTACAAACCTGTAGGTATTATAGTACCTACCTATAAGCAAAAGTTGTGATTTACGATTTATGACGTATTAAAAAAAACTACTCACTAGATCTCGTTCAAACCAATTTTTGCTGGTAGTTTACTTGGTAATATAAATCATATATATTTTTTAGATTTAATATTCTCTTATTTTAGAAGTTACGGGGGGGGGACACATTTTACCACTTTGGAAGTGTCTCTCTCGCTAACTGTTCAGTTTAGAAAAAAAAAATTAGAAACCTCAATATCATTTTCGAAGAAAAAAAAAATTTTAAGTTTCAGTTCTAAGTAAGGGGACCCCCAAAATTTATTGTTTTTATTCTATTTTTGTGTGAAAATCTTAATGCGGTTCACAGAATAGATCTACTTACTAAGTTTCAACAGCATAGTTATAGTTTCGGAGAAAAGTGGCTGTGTCATACGGACGGACAGACAGACAGACATGACGAATCTATAAGGGTTCCGTTTTTGCCTTTGGCTACGGAACCCTAAAAACGGTTTAAATATATTTAGATAAATAATTATAATATAACTGACGGACTAATTAAATTATTTCAATGGACAAGCCTATTAGACTCATACTTCTAACCAAAATAAAGCAATGCTGTTTGGCTTTTAAATAATTACGATGGTGCTACCTACATAGGTACTGGCCCGGAGAAGACTTTTCACAAAGAGCTTACCATCGCCAAAGCCATTACGTGTACAATGCGCGCTTCCCGTAATAAAATTAACTAATGGGGTCAAATTAGGGAACATCATGAAACCCCGTTCTCCCAAAAGCAATGAGGTTTCAACAACTGGCATATTATAAATATCATGGCCACTCTGTGTTGCTTAAGTAAAAATTGGTTTCGTAATTACTTATTTAATATCTTAATCCTCCTTTTTTTTTGGGGGCCGAGTCACCCGCGTCCGTAGGAGAATACCCTTCAGCGAATCCCTACACGTAGTCCCCGGGTGGTGCTAAACAGGTGACACTAACCGCGTCCGTGGTCTAGTGGTTATACCACCTGATTCAGACCCAGAGGTCCCGGGTTCGATACCCAGCGGGGGCAAAATTTTTGCTCGGTTTGGTTGGTGGTAGAACTTGTTCTAAGTCCGCCTGGCAAGCTACCACCATCATGTCTAAGTCTGTCGCCATAACAACAATGTTAACAGCATTGTTGTGTTCCGGCAGTTGGAGGTATGATAGCCAGTTCCTCTGTGTAAGAGGATTCCGGGTGAAACTCGCTTCCATCTTCGGCCTAATCATCACTTTCCATCAGGTGAGATTTGGGCCAAGAGTTTCCCCGTTTCGCATAAAAAAAAAAGGCTGACTTATATTTTTATTTCCGACTATAGAGAGTTACCATCGGAGCTGTTCCTTTGTAAATCATAAATCTGAAGGCCAATTCTACTAACTTTTAAGAAACGTTCACATTCGCATCTAAGGCGCAATCTTTAGTAAAATCTTCAGTGTGTCATGCATTTCTGTCAAATTGTGACTGAGATGCGAATGCGAACGTTGTTTGAAAATTAGTAGAATAGAATAGGCACTCTGACAACATACATTTTTCAATATGTAAACAACTTTACTAATCCAGTAACAAACATATTATGCACTCTTGTTTATAAATTGGCGAAACTGCTCAACATCACCGACATTTTTATAAATTAAGCACATGAAATTAACAATTCAATCAAACAAAATCGAGGATTTAGCATAAATCAGTGGGCTAATCCTACTAATTTTCACATTCGCATCGCATTCGCAAACTGTCAAAAATGTATGAAAATTAAGGCTTTTTTGACAGTTTGCGATTGACATGCGAATGCGAAAATTGTTTAAAAATTAATAGAATTGGCCCAAAGATCTTGTAAAATAATTGTATAACTCTTTTTGGTATTCGGTATTTATTTATTTGTTAACATAGGTAAAGAAATACAGATCTTATGTTTGATTAACAGAGCGCTACGTTATGCCAAGAGTCGTACAAATATCGTGTGCAAATGTAACTGAGGAAACAATAAAGAATATTTGAACTCCTATTTATCTAAATATCTGTTCTCAAACTGCATACGCTCAAATAATCACGAAACAAACAAATATTTAGGTCGACACTGTGCCCCACATTCTTAAAACTCCAGAAACTACAATAACCACCGCCTTTTGAAAGAAGAAAAGCTGACATTTAACGACCATTAAAGCTAGATGCTTTTAACTACAAACTTGGTAACATCGCTTGCATATTTCTGCTAGAATAACAAGTTTAAGATTCAGGGAAGCCACGGTAAATATGGCGCGGCAGATAAATTAATAAAATGCTTTAGCAACGGAGCCGTCGACGTGATGAATGGAATCATGCCGGTTGTTCCGCTTGCAGGCTCGTGGGGCCAGGGAATCGGAGGTAGCTAAGCCATTTTGCCGGTTGCCGTCTTTTTATGAGTAATTTATACCAGATTAAGAGGGCGCATTCCGTCCACTAGCGCCGCCAATCGTTTTTTATGAACTGTGGTAAAATTAAGACACGTAGATAAAAAACCGCTCTGTAGTGTTCTGAATAAATGTATTTATTATTTTTTGAGAGTTATGTTTTGTACTTTAGAACATAAATAGTTGCCAAAGTCGATATTTTTGCTAAAAGTGGCCACTTTTAGCAATCATTGCTATTAAGCCATGAGTTATGTATTCAAAATAGCTCTCAAAAAATAATAGATACATTTCTTCAGAACACTACAGAGCGGTTTTTTATCTACGTGTCTTAAATTTACCACAATTAATAAAAAACGATTGATGGCGCTAGTGAACGGAATGCACACCCTTAACAATTAACTTGCCTTTAACCTATTATTACACTAACATTTTTATTTCATTATACTAACATTCTCTTCTTCTATTCTTAGTCTTTAATCCACTAATTTGCACAATTCCACTAATTTGCACATTCACATTGGATTCTCAATCAATCGCAATCTGTCAAAAATGTGTGAAAAATAACGCTTTTTTGACAGTTTGCGATTGACATGCGAATGCGAAAGTTGTTTAAAAAATAGTAGAATCGGTCCTCTGAAGGGCAGTTTCTGTATTCTTTGGAACTTTCGCATTCTGTCGGTTTCAATTATGTATATTCTTTGACAATGAACATCTCAATACTACAATTACAGCTTAGTCAGAATGTAATAGTAACTCAGTTTTTATGATATTTACTTTTAATTGCGTGTTGATCGTTCATATCAGTGTTATTCATTTGTACACGGCCGGGACGGAGTTAAATCGATTACATAAGATTGGCATGAACTTGCTCACATATATCGTGTCAGAAGCTTCCGGATCATCAGTGTCCCGGAGCACGGTCGGACGCATGAAATGCCCTGACCATAGATATAATAAACAACTGTTATTTATATTTCTGTGGCCCTGACAGTGCTATCCGATTTTTGTCTCCGTGGACATTTAATGCAAGAGCAGTTGTGCAACATGAACCCAGAAGGGAAAATTCTTTACGATCTTTCTAATCCACACTGTTTGAATACTAAAAAGAAAAATAATAAATGAGAAACAATAGAAACAGATTACCGATTTTCCTGAAGTGTTTACACGGGTGACAGGATGGCTCCCTTTTTTTTTAGGGGTGGTAAATCATCCAATGACTCCTCCCGCTCTGGGTGTAGCAGGAGGGAGTGCCAGACTTCTACTGACTAAAACCCATCCATGTTTCTCACCACCTCCTTCGCTAGCATGACTGCTTCGCAGGAGGAGGCAACGGCGTCTCATTCCGTCTCGGACAAATGGCTCCCTGACGGGAACATCTGCGTAGCCTTCATTTCATTTATTCATCAAACAATTTATATTGTGTTCGAATTTTACACTAATTACATTTTAAATCATTAAAGCTAAGCAATAATCAAACATATAGCAAACAAAAATATAAATAGTACCTACCATGTCATCAATCAAAAACCTTTACCTACATGTTAAACCATAAAAGCACAAAAACCACCTTGATTATTCAATTTTACATAAATAAATTGAGCATTAAATGTCATTAAAATTACTGTTTGTATGTCCAACCATAAAAAGCTCAATCACAACCATGTCCAACCATTAAATGGCAATTAGATATAAATTAAATGTAAATTAAATTCCCATTAACATAATTATTCAACCACATAAGCTTTTCCCAACTATATTGGGGTCAGCTTCAAGTCAAACCAGATTCAGCTGAATACCAGAGTTTTACGGAGCGGCTGCCTACCAGACCTCCACAACCCATTAACTGGGTAACATGGTACTTCTTGGTAAGACTGGAGTCAGATTTACTGGCTTCTGACAATCCGTAACGACTACCAAAGATCTACAAATGACAGCTGGGACCAACGGCTGAACGTGCTTTCCGAGCCACGCAAACTCGGTATGTTAAGATGGTCACCCATCCACAGACCAACCTTGGCAAGCGTTGCTTAACCTTGAAGATCGACCCGTGTGGCTTTTATTATTTAGCCACGAGCTCCTGTCCCTGACGGGGACACTGAACGAAAAACTCAAAAACTGAAAACTCAGATATCCCTGATCCGGATAATATGTGTGGACGGCCGTTTAATTCGTCTATGTTGTCTTTATCTGTCATCGTTCTTTGTTCATAATCACTGTCTTTAAAGTTTCCTCCAGTAAATTCAACGACGTTCCCCGCTACTCCTGTGGCCTCACCTGTCAGCGAGTAAGGTGAGTTAGCTGGATATCTCGCCGAGACTTCCGCGCATTGTCTGCACTCGTGTTTCATGCCACTGTCGCTTTGGCATTATGCGCATAGATGTGCGATTGTTTCGTGCCAAGATAACTCTGCCACTGATTAAGGTGAGAAAGGAGCTTATGAAGATGGAGTATTAAATTGGGGCGGTTTTGGGGGTGCTGCAGTTCTTCATTATTGTACCTGCTCATCATTGGCTTGTCACTATCAGAGCCAAAGTCAAAATGTTTATTTCAATTAGGCCATTGAACGAAACTTTTTAACGTGGTCGTTACTTTTAAAATTATTATATTAAAAAGTGACTCTACTATCCATTCGGAAAGGTAGATTCTGATGGAGAAAAATGCTAAAGAGAATGAAAGCTTGTAATTAACTCAATTTATTCGGGGTCCTTGATGGATTTTTTCTTCTTCCGTACTTGCATGAGTCATCATCTCGGATGCCCTTTTTTACAAATTTTATTTAACTTGCAATATATTATGTATGTTTACCGGGTGGAATCTTACAACTGAATTTAAAATCAGTCATCTTGAACCGATTGAGCTGAAATTTGGTATACACGCTTATTTTGGATGACAATGCATACTTAGCTCTGTGACCTCATTGTAATTCTAATATGGCGAATCATCTATAATGGCGGACTAGTTATGTTTTCTGCACTACCACCGTATGGGTATCAAATAAAAGGGCTTGCTGAGTAGAACACGAAAACTAATACAACGTAACAATAAATCCAATAAATTAATGGTAAAACGACTTAATAAAAGCTTGTTTTAAAAAAGATTTATTGACATATCATCTCTCACATGTCTGTGCCTAATATGACACACTAGCTGACCCGTGCAACGTCGTCTGCGTAAGCTTTTTCATTACTTCTCCGCTTCTATTGGTCTTAGCGTGATGATATATAGCCTTCCTCGATAAATGGGCTATCTAACACTGAAAGAATTTTTCAAATCGGACCAGTAGTTCCTGAGATTAGCGCGTTCAACCAAACAAACAAACAAACAAACTCTTCTGCGTTATAATATTAGTATAGATTTATCAATCAATCAATCGTTTATTTTGTAAAAAATAGACCGTATGGTTACAAATAATATAGATTTTAAATATGTGCACTATGTTTTGCCAGTAGCTGACGTACAAAATTAGCAAAAACAAGCAAATATAATGGCATTTCAATAGATTACATTGAAAAAATAATAATTATTATTATTTTTTAAAAATATGTCAGGTGTACAGCAAATAGAAATAAAGTGGCATATCAATAGATTACCTACATTAAAAAAGAATAAAAATTGAATTTAAAAAAATTGTCATGGTAACTGGTAAACTAAATTCACCAGATCAATTCACCAGAATGACACCGCTGGCCTACCTGTACCGTAGGCACAGTGTAGAGAGCTTTTTTTCTTTTTATTCCAACAAGCCAGTGGCGAAGGCTCCATACAACTCGATTCCTATCGGCTTCCCTTTCGAAATATGGCAAAAACTAGCATCTATTGTTTTCAATTATCATTTAAACAAATAATTATTTACGAAGTTACATTGCAGGTATAACATTAATTTGCTTATGAAAGTTACAAATGTTACAATAAAAGAAATAAATCAACGCCGACATTAAGTTGAATTAAGCCGGCCGGCGTTTTAGGAATCCTAGTACATGTTTCTCTTGCAGCGATCGTGACCTTGAGGCGACATAATCCCGCCAGATATAGAGCGCTGGCAAGCCGGTCTTTTTCGAGTTATAATATCGACAGAGATATGAAATGCGTACGCCAAAACGAGATGGAATGATACTGAAGTTGTATATTGAATTTGTTCAGATATTATATTACAAAGTATTAAAGTACAATAAAGTAATATTATTACTTTATTGTTTGCATTTGTTCATTTTCATTTGATTTGATATATTCGTATCATAATCTAGAATCTTATAGCATTATTCATGTTTTATTGTTGAAATTGATTTATTTGTGTAAACTAGTAATAGTGCAGTGAAAACAAGGTTAGTGGCGTTGTATTGTTTGGTGATCGTCTATTTAAATAGGTGTTTACCTAGGTAAGTAAGGATTACTAAGATAGCTTTTTAGTTTGTAGTTTTATAGGAAAGTAGTTATTACAGTAGTGATTTTGTTATTATTCAGTAAATTCGATGGCATGGCGGCATTAGTGAACGTAGAATGCTGTCTGAAAGATTATTGTTGACCGAGGAAATATCCTTTTCAAAATTAAAAATCAACCCAGCTTTATGATAACATTATCATAAAAGCTTTTTAATTTTTTACATACATAGCACATTTTGTAAAAAAGAACAGACGAATAGTTTTAGAGTATAAGTAGAAAAGTAGTTAGTTTATAGAATTGTGTAACAGTAAAGTAGATACATATTTTATTTCTTCTTTTTCTAATAATTTTAACGACCTGCCTCACACTTCGTGTGTCACAATTCGCCGTTGCGCGAAATATTGCGAGTTCGATTTTCGCATCAAATCATCTATACTAATATTATAAAGCAGAAGAAATTGTTTGTTTGTTTCTTTGGTTGAACGCGCATCTCAGGAACTAGGTACTGGTCCGATTTGAAAAATTCTTTCAGTGTTAGATAGCCCATTTATCGAGGAAGGATATAGGCTATATATCATCACGCTAAGACCAACAGGAGCGGAGCAGTAATGAAAAATGTTACGCAGACGACGTTGTACGGGTCAGCTATATAGTAATTAATATTTGCATGCATGCATGGTTTTGTTTGTATAAGTTGTAAAAATTAAAGTTGCACTTTATTTTTATTTTTTAGAAAGTTGTGGCTTTCTAAAACACCCTCATCACACTTGAGCAAGGTAAGCATTTTTTGGTCCGGCTTCTCTTTTAAGAAAATTCACCCTTCGCCACTGCAACAAGCAATGTCTTTTGCGAAAGAGTATAATATGTGGCGAACCCTACATACTCAAATGTCTCAGATGATAAGATTTAGATTAGAAGATAACTAGATTTTCTGGTTTTTGTTTGTTGTTCTTATTCACTTGTATAAATATTTCCTTTTTTTCATCAAAAGCGTTTGAACTTTTTAGTATGGGAGCTTCAAGCACTGGTGGTGACTTTACCTCGAAATATCTCGGTGACACTTGAGGGCACCATGTTTTAATTTTATGTGTCTTCTACCCTTATATGCATGATAGATTGTGCACCGCAACTTTGAAAATTGAAAAAAAAACAAAATGGCAACGCAGAATGACACCGCTGGCCTACCTGTACCGTAGGCACAGTGTAGAGAGCTTTTTTTCTTTTTATTCCAACAAGCAATGTCTTTTGCGAAAGAGTGTAATATGAGGCGAACCCTATATACTCAAATGTCTCAGATGATAAGATTTAGATTAGAAGATAACTAGATTTTCTGGTTTTTGTTTGTTGTTCTTATTCACTTGTATAAATATTTCTTTTTTTTCATCAAAAGCGTTTGAACTTTTGAGTATGGGAGCTTCAAGCACTGGTGGTGACTTTACCTCGAAATATCTCGGTGACACTTGAGGGCACCATGTTTTATTTTTATGTGTCTTCTACCCTTATATGCATGATAGATTGTGCACCGCAACTTTGAAAATTGAAAAAAAAAACAAAATGGCAACGGGCCCATCGTTGCCATTTTGTTTTTTTTGCAACAATGGGTCAATGCTCTTTTATTATTTTTGTTTTATTATTATTTTAATCAATTAAGACAACTTTTGGTCCTCATTTTTTGGTGTAAGTAACATTTAAAGATATGTAAAATGACATGAAGGCCCCTCATGAGGATAGTTTGAAACTGGATAATGGATAAAAATTAAGTTGAAATCGACCATAATAAAATGAAACTATTAATAATTAAAGTCACAATATTTTAAAATAAAATATCAACAAACATGGTAACAATATTTAAGATAAAATAATTCATAATTAAAATCAAAACAAATTGGCTACATCATACTCAAAAGCTACCTGCTCCGTGACTGATTTATGTCTATCCATTATTGAATCACAACCACTCAAACTCCTATAATCCAAATAGACCAGTTACAGGCACTTTTGAATAGTCAAGGACTGTCAGTCAAATAGATGAAACTAATTCTGTCGCGCTAGCGACAGGAGCAGCAAGTTGTTCTGCAACAAAACACACTCACAAACTCTATTTATAGCGCGGAAGGTGCTCGTTCCAAAGGGTAGATCCTATGGAGAAGAACGTGCAAAAAACTCCATGGACACTCTTTTAAAGCAGTTTTCAGTGTTTACAAAATCATGGTTCCATTCGTTACGAAATAATTTATGAGTAAAATTATACAAAGCAAAAGAGAATGAGTCTATACAATCTTCAAATCTCTGTAAAGATAATCTTACAATCTTCAGCAGGTCCAACAATGTTTTCACATCTTCATCTAAGTTCTGGCACTTCAGTTTAACCAAACCAATCTGAGCTCATGGCAACTGTTCTTATTTCCAGCTAATCTAAGCTAATTAACCCACGTTCCTCACTCAACCACCTCACTATCTCAGTGTAAACGGACAGGGCCACTTAATTGAAGCCCTCTAACTCGGGACAAGCCCGAACAAGACCCCCGACATGTTGACATGTAAACAGACTAATTTCAGAGACGAACGTGTGGCTAATGGCTAACTATATGTTGCTAACCTGACTATGTTATAGAGACAGGTAGGGAGGATGTATGTATGCTGGAGTGAACATACAATAAGGCTTTATTCAACCAGAGGACCAAATCTGTCAAAAAACCTAAATACATACACATACACAACACACATACACACACATCACATAAACATGGGCATGTAAATGAACAAACAGGTTCATGTAGTTATACATTGTTGATATGCATATAAATGCGAAAATTGCTAAAAAAAACCGGCTCAGTGCGAGTCGGAGTTACAAACGAAGGGATCCGTACCATAAACCTTAATTGTTATTATTTTTTGTTATAGCGGCAATAGAAATACACAATTTGTGAAAATTACAGTTCTTGGGATACAGCCCCCTATCAGACAGACGGACGGGCAGTGGAGGCTTAGTAATAGGGTTCCGTTGGTTACCCTTTTGGTACGGAACCCTAAAGATAGTAAAATTGGCAGCCATATGCTCAAGTAAATAATAGCACCAATGTAAGTTTATATGCTACTGTTATTTTAGTATTGGTGTTTCACCATCTACCTAGCCTTTTCCCAGCTATACTGGGTTGGCTTCCAGTCAACCTGGTTTCAGCTCAATACCAGTATTTTACGTGGAGCGACTGCCTATTAGACCTCCACAACCCTATTGGTAATACTGTAGTTTTTGGCAAGACTGGAGATCAATGTTACGGTACGGTACGATTTTTATATAGTAGACATGTGGCGGTACCGCTGATGATAGACCTGCGTACATAATGCCTTATGGATGATAAATAATTTCAATCAATATTTTATAGCTGTTCATATCTTTTTGAACGTAACTGTACATCCCAGTCACGTTTCAATTTTAAATAAATTTTGCTGGTGCGCCCCCAGAGGTGACAATTTAACTAATTCTCTTGAGCCCAATTAACTCATGCGTGAACTGAATTGTTTGAAGATAAGGAGCGACTGGCTAATTTAATTTCGGATTTAAACTCTTGGTTAGAATGTAATTGGTTAAAAGGGAGTCGGGTAATTGAAATAATTAATGTAAATGTAAATGTGTGTGAAAATAATTATTTTCAAAAGTAAACTAATTTACCACCCTGTATTCCGTATAATAGATTTTGGGGTATAACAGCCAGGCTGAAGTGGAAGTGGGCTGGCCACGTCGTAAAAATGCACCTGGAGAGGGCGAGGATCCTCACTCACTGGACGCTTGAGGAAGGATGTCGCCGTCGAGGTCTACCGCGGCGTAGGAGGTGTGACGATCTCATCATGTTTGCGGGGCACACTTGGCCAGAGATCGCCAAAGACAGAGAGATTTGGAAAGAAAAAGTCGAATTCTTTGCCCAGCAGTCGAACACAAGTGCAAAATGAGAGTGATGAAAAACCTATTCACTATTGAAATACTCAGTAAACTGGGGTATTATGATGAAATAATATGTTAGTCATATTGATTTCCTTTTCATCATCTGCCTAGCCTTTTCTCAAATATATTGGGGTCGGCTTCCAGTAAAACCGGATTCAGCTGAATACATTCCGGATTCAGTGTTTTACATGGAACGGCTGCCTACCAAACCTCTACAACCCATTAACTGAGTAACACGATACTTCTTGACAAGACTAGAGACAGATTTACCAGCTCTGACAATCCGTTTCGACTGCCAAACATCTACAAGTGACAGCCGGGACCATAGGCTTAACTTGCTTTCCGAGGCACGGAGGAAACTCGGTATGTTAAGAGTGTGTATTCCGTCCACTAGCGCCGCCAATCGTTTTTTATTAATTGTGGTAAATTTAAGACACGTAGATAAAAAACCGCTTTGTAGTGCACTGAAGAAATGTATCTATTATTTTTTGACAGCTATTTTTAATACATAACTCATGGCTAAATAGCCATAACGGCAATTATTGCTAAAAGTGGCCACTTTTAGCAAAAATATCGACTTTGACAACTATTTATGTTCTAAAGTACAAAACATAACTCTCAAAACATAATAAATACATTTCTTCAGTGCACTACAGAGCGGTTTTTTATCTACGTGTCTTAAATTTACCACAAATAATAAAAAACTATTGGCGGCGCTAGTGGACGGAATACACGCTCTTAAGATGGTCACACATCTACAGACCAACCTTGGCGAGCGTTGCTTAACCTTGAAGATCGACCCGTGCGGCTGTTATTATTTAGCCACAATCTCCTGAATCTGACTTCCTTTTAAATTGTTGAAACGTGTATGGCCCGCATTACACCCAATAATAACGTCTTTACGTAAGCAAGTTTTGCCAAACACAAGTTTAGGAAGGTACATTTACGGATAAACTTGCCACAATAGAGTTTGGTAGAGACAGTAAAACCCGGAGGGCGGTGAACGTAACCGTTGGGAAATCACTAATAAACGCCCTAGTGCGTTCCAGATAATAAGGCTTCATACAAACTGGCGGCTGCAACGCGTGACTTCCACCTGAAAGACAATATTATTCTCATCAAATAACACCTCCCGCCATGGGTGGAGCAGAAGAGAGTGTCAGATTCTTACTGACTAAAACGCATCCGTGTTCCTTCAAATGCCAATGCGGTTCCAAGGCCGCGGTAATTCATCGACATTAATGAATTTAGTCCATGGACAATTTTCTATTATTCTTCTGTACAAAGCCATGAACTCGAATAACAGTTAATATTAAATAGAATAGAGTAAAATAGAAAACATTTGTTCGACACAGACACAAGACAACAGCAAAAATACATTATAAAAAAATATATAAAAAATAAGAGTAACAAAAATAAAAAATAAAGAAAAAGTATGGTACAGTAAAATTGTGCTGAGCGTGCCCATGCCGAAAGGGTTACCATCTCAGCATATGCTAGGCGTCAGAAACCCAGCGCTGGTATTCAGTTGGCACTCTGCAGTGACACACGGACGAGGGTAAATAAAATAAATAGATACTGTGAAATAAATACATGCTATTAATGTGATAATGTAAGAAGTTAATAAATAAAATAATGTACGAGAATACGTTAATAAACATTGCAAAAGAATGATTACTAAACTCTGTGTAAGAATCAATATAAATATGTATTAAAACTGAGATTAAAACGAGGAAGGTCCTAAAGAATCGGTTGTGGCTCCTACCTATTGATTTAAAACTGCTTCCAGATAAATATCTTTATTTAAAGCTACTGCTTTAATTTGCTTTATGTTTCTGTTTATAACCAATAAACTGCTGCTTTAATGGTTATTAACGAAAGGTAAAAATAATTTGGCATAAATAAAACGCGCAATTTTCTAATCAATTTGCGAAAAAGTCTTATTATTTCTTTTATATATCCTTTCACCATCCATTCAAAAGAACTCGAGAAGCATACATGCAGAACATCCTGGTTTTATTAGCCTTATCTTTTCATAATATTTTGCGCTGTCCTTATGGCTCACTGGAAACTAAATCACTAGTACTACTACATCTATTCCTATACTGGTACTACTACATCTAGTACTACGACATACATATATTACTAGACCACATTTATTATGCGCACAGCCAAAATGTAGAACTCTCTGCCAACGTCTGTGTTCCCGTCCACATATAACCCGTCAGCCTTCAAAGCACGAGTGAACAGGCATCTTCTGGGTAAGCTCGCTCCATCTTAGACCTCATCCATCGCTTTCCAGCAGACGTGATTGTGGTCAAGAGCAAGCCCATTAAATAATAAAAAAAGACTACATCTATTTACAATGCGTTTCAAATGAGAATAGGAACCTCAATGTTCTCTATCTGTCGAATGTCTCTTGAAAAGTACGGTTTGCAAAGAAAACTTAGTTGCATCTCAATCTTTATTTTACTTAATTTAAATAAAAACGTTAATTGTATTAAATTAGCTAAATATAATATATAGCTATTTAAAGTCATTATTAGTTATTATAAACCATACCAAAATACTTTTTTCACTCAGTGTTTATAAATAATAATTTTAAAAATTATCTTGCTTTGCTCACCCTACCGAATTGGTTTGAATTGACAGCTATGACGTCACAATATGGCGCTAAGTCAATCCTATTCTTATTTGGAACGTATTGAAAAGAATTTGGGCTTTGTGTTGTAGCGGTTGTCCCGCCAAGTTTGTCTACACCCTAAAAATATTTCCAAAAGACGCTAGCTGTACCGTTTTCTCAAATAATACTGAATATTGTATTTACTTGTTACCTTTCGGTGAAATAACTGAGAATGTTTCGTGTAAACGTGTGTATTGTCTTACTTTTCTATCTCGTGCTATGGGGAAAACAATAAGGTCTACTTTTGTGGTGTATTTACTAACTGGGACAAAAATAAAAGTAAGATTAACTTTACTATGTCCTGTAAGTAACCTGGTAAGGTATTATACTTTGGAGACGCAATACTTATAAACACAAATATACTTAGCTAGTGTAATGTGTATTGTTTATTGTTATACATTACTACTGTTTATTGTTACTGTAAACATTGTAATTTAATAATACCCTAAATAAATTGTTGTATAGGTTGTTATACATTAACTAAATCGACACTTCTTACATAATAACAATCGTAAAATCGTAGCTACCGACGTATCAGCCGTATCAAAGATACGGGGCCCCAAGACTACAAGGGCCCCGACGTGTGGACGGAAAGCAAAACATGTAGTGTTACCCATGTTTAGTAATCTATGGTCATGCCGTAACATTCGTGGCCTGCCAGGAAACTTCTATCTAAACAGAGTAGGGCCTATTTCAAAAATATAAAAATACCCCTAAAAACAGGGCCCAAAAAATAATTTTGATTAGCTACGCCACTGTAACAATCTAAATTAAACTTTGATTGCCACGTTTGAAATCGATGGTTTCATGAAAACGTTTGACAGAATAATTATAAAAGCACAAAATAGTAATTTAAAGTTCATATAACTTTGCTAGCTTTTAGTTTAGGGAGTTTGTGACTAAATAATAATAAAAAGTTGCACCGGTCAAACTTCGAGTTTGAGCTACGCTCACCGAGGTTAGTCCCTGGTCCGGTGATCACTAATTATAGACACAGCTTTTTCAGTCCGAAAAATTGGGGAAAAAAAGTACCATCTCACCTTTACCAGGAGGCGAAGGTGAGACGGTAGTTCACGCTGGAACAGCTGCTCAAACTCTATCAAGCGCAAGTTCGATCGTGTATGGAGTACAGCTAGTCTATTCTGTAAATAACCATTTCGATATTCACTTCACCTGAGTGACTAAGCTTACCAAGTGAACTTTATTTCACACATCATAAGGTCTTATATTTATACGAATTTGAAACTCACCTCGTATTCCGCTGTTGAGACACGAAAATGTTGTTACAGAATAGCACTGCTGCTCTCATCTTTGGGACGGATCTGCCAAATACGAGCTTGATTGCGTCAATTGAGAAACGAGCCAAAGGGATCAATGATAGGCTCGTCGAGTCGAAGCTCCAAAGTCTTGAGCATCGTCGCTGAGTTGTTATAGCCTGTCGGTTTTCTACCGGTTGCATTTTGGGGAATGTGCGATGGAATTGCACAATTTAATTTCACCAAGCCCGTCCCATCATCGGACCACAAGACGAACGTCGATGCGCCACCGGTACATGGTAGACATCCCACGCACAAGCACAAAACGTTTTGGGAACACATTCACAGTGCGTCCAGCAAAGGAGTGGAATTCCTTGCCGGAGTCTGTGTTTCCTGATAGCTTATACCTGGGAGTGTTTAAGTCAAGAGTGAATAGATTACTTCTAGGCAAGCGTGCTCTATCTGAGACCACACCATCGCTTACCATCAGGTGAGATAGAGGTCAAACGCATGCCTAACAATTTTTTTTTTTTTAAAGTAACTCGGAGAGCACATTGCTGTTGATCCCGGCTGTCATATGAACATCTTTAACAGTCGCCAGAAGCCAGAAAATCTGAAACTGTCAGTTGCAAGATTGTGAAGGTCAAATAGATTTGCTTGTAAAATAAATGTTCTTTTTTATTTCCTGTCCAACTTTTTTCTAATGTTTTTTACATATAATTATTACCTACCTAGATTTTTATTTTTGTATCACGATAATATTTTATTATTACGATAGTATATAATTTAGTTGTCGTTATTATAATACAATGTCGTTTATTTATTATTATCGATGGAATATATTATTTGCTCATTTATATATAAATGTTTTACTATTAGAATATAATAGAATAGTATTTAGTTGTCATTATTAATAGAATGCAATGTTATTTATGTATTATTGTCAATTGAATAATACCTATGTCATTTATTTATTATTGTCGATGTAATTTTATTAGTTGCTAATTTATACTTAAATGTTTTATTATTAGAATATTATGGTAATACTACTTTTGATTAGACTAGATGCCGATTCCATCATATTTGGGGTCAAATCAATGCTTTTATTTATTTGAGACTAGCGACAGCTAACTGATGCCCGCGGCTTCGCCCGCTTGACAAATTATATACAAAAGCCTTCCTCGAGAACTAGGTACTCTATCCATTGGTGAAAACACCATGAAAATCGGTGCAGTAGTTTTTGAGTTTATCGCGAACAGACGGACAAACGCAGCGGAGGACTTTGTTTTATAATATGTAGTCAAGTGATGAGTTTGTTCTTGACTCTAGTCTAGGTCAAAGATGAAGCGAGCTTACACAGAAGTAGCCACTTTAACTATTGAACGTTAAGCACGCCAATGTACAGAGGCGGACTTAACGCCGTAGGCATTCCCTACTGTTCAACCTTTGTCTTATCTTGAGACAAATAGTAGTAAGTGCAACATGGAGAATAAAATCGCGTTTGATTTTTACAGATTGATTTTTAAAACTAGCCCAAGCCCATCCACCCAATTTTGGGGGCCGAGTCACCCGCGTCCGTAGGAGAATACTCTTCAGCGAATCCCTACACGTGGTCCCCGGGTGGTGCTAAACAGGTGACGCTTACCGCCTCCGTGGTCTAGTGGTTATACCACCTGATTTAGACCCAGAAGTCCCGGGTTCGATTCCCAGCGGAGGCAAATTTTTTGCTCGGTTTGGTTGGTGGGTGGTAGGACTTGTTCTAAGTCTGCCCGTCAAGCTACCACCATCATGTCTAAGTCTGTCGCCATAACAACTATGTTAACAGCATTGTTGTGTTCCGGCAGTTAGAGGTATTATAGCCAGTTCCACTGAGTAAGAGGATTCCGGGTGAAACTAGCTTCCATCTTCGGCCTAATCATCACTTTCCATCAGGTGAGATTTGGGCCAAGAGTTTCCCCGATTTGTATAAAAAAAACTCATTAAACACATACGACGAAAATGAATTCAAATAATGCATTTCCTTACTATTTTCGCCACTACAAAATAAAAATAACATTAGCAGACAACATCGATAGTAGGTGCAGTTAACATCGACCGTAGGTGCAGTCATCCTTAAACCAACACCCACTGCAAACAGTCTATGTAAACTGCAAAAAACAGTAATGGACAGGAAAAACAGTAATGGACAGGAAAATGGCTTTTAACGGTACAAAAACTCGTTTGTATGAAATAAGATATTGTAGCTTGCTAACATGGTTAGGTGGCAACGTCTTCTACGAATTATTTTATTGAAGAAAGTTCTAATTAATGTATACGTTTGCGAGGGTTCTAAAAAGTTACTCATATTGATGGGTTTCGAATACTTTTTAGTTTCTTTTACTGCCGTCATTATCGGGCTCGTGGCTAAATAACAACAGCCGCACGGGTCGATCTTCAAGGTTAAGCAACGCTTGCCAAGGTTGGTTTGTGGATGGGTGACCATCTTAATATACCGAGTTTACTCCGTGCCTCGGAAAGCACGTTAAGCCGTTGGTCCCGGCTGTCATTTGTAGATCTTTGGCAGTAGTTACGGATTGTCAAAAACGAGTAAATCTGACTCCAGTCTAACCAAAAAATACCGTGTTATCCAGTTAATGGGTTGTGGACGTCTGGTAGGCAGCCACTCCACGTAAAATACTGGTATTCAGCTGAATCCGGTTCGACTGGAAGCCGACCCCAATGTAGTTGGGGAAGGCTAAGCAGATGATGACTTATCGCAAATTATTTGGGACTAGATAACCCTTTGAACTTAGTATCACCTAAAAGGCTTAGAACCATTGTGGCATAGCCCCCGTCACCATTTGGATATTTTTTACTTAGAACCATTGTGGCATAGCCCCCGTCACCATTTGGATATTTTTTAAAAGTTGCAGTGCACGATCTAACATGCATAATTATGGGTAGAGGACACTTCGACAAACATAACATGTCTGTAAAATGGTGCCATAAAGTGTCACATTGCCGAGATATTTCGAGTTAAAGTCACCACGTGACAATCTTGACTATCATTAAAAATTGTTTAATTATGTGCTTGTATGCATTAGAATAAATTCAAGTAATAGTTTCCAGATTAATTTAATTACTTACTAAATAAAAGTAGAAATAAGAACACGTGGAAACCACTTTATTGAGAACTTCGAAAAATAATAGTGTTTCATTTATATAACTGGCTAAATCAAGCCGAGAACTGTTATGAGAATACAATCTACTGCATATAAGCGCGCGATCAGTTCATTTTAATGATGTTTTGTGATATCTTGGTAACGTGACATTTTAGGGTACCATATTGCAACATTTTTTGTTTGCTTAAGGCCGTACCCTGAGCAAATAACCTTGAGCATTTTTTGCCTCAATAACAGCGCAAGAGATACAATAGCGAATACGCTCAAAATGTTGAATAAAATCGTTATAAAATCGAATTTTTGTCGTTTGAAAAAAATACTTCTACAAAAATGTTCATAATTAAATTGCCTATCATTTAGTGTAAGTACATAATCAAAATAATCGTTAGTTTTCGAGAAGATGCATGTTTTCAGTAATTTTTTCTCATTTCTGTGGTTTCATTGTGAGGAGATTACTTAAACATTTACTTAGTAATAAAAAATTAACTCTACCATTTTGAAGCCTTGATTATGTAGAAATTTAATGTATTTTTTATTAGTTGATATTTCTTTTGGATAAAGAGTAGGTAGATAGCTCCAAAAAACTGCACAAAAAACGGCTAGCGCTGCGTTTTGCTCGGGGACGCGCCTTAAGTATCCTCTACTACTTTATGCATATTAGATCGTGAGCCCATAGAAAACAATTTGAACCCCTTTATTGAGCATATAAAATTAAACAAACTTGAGCAATTTTCAAGACGAACAGTGTCTTCTTCATATTATAAATACAAATAAAACAACTTCTTTCTCATACCTAAAGTACTCTCCTTTGATGCCTATATCTCTGTTACTCGTCATCTTCTAAGTCACAGTAAGACACTATCAATGTTCTTTTACACAATTCATCCGTCCATACATCGTTCCTTCTCATAAACGTACACCCACTACACATTTTCTCCCGCTCTGAAACAGATCTTAAAACGCGCAAAACTTTCGGCCGTCACGTCACCCAAAGTACCTTGATGTGCATGTCAAACATGTCGCGCTCGTGTAAACAAGACATTGACGAGAGCGTCACGACCGCGTGACGAAGCCGTGACGACGCCTTGACAAGTTTCCGGTAGTCAGAGCCCAACTAAGTACGTAATTTAAAAGCTACTTACAGTCGCAAGGGTTCTATAAGTTCAATTCGGGGATTGGTGGTAGACATAAGTGGGTAGCGGAGTGGAATAGGGATAGCTTTATGTTTAGATAAAGATTTGTAACAACAAACTATAGAAAATTTGCTATTGCTACACATTTGCTACTGTAAAGTTCAAGTTCAAACCAAAATTGCATAGCTCACAATGCTATTAAACTTTGTGTACATTTTTGTGTGGGACAAAATCGCGGCTTACAAAACCTGTTTTCTATGGGTAAAAAAAGATAGAAGAAGAGTTTGTTTGTTTGTATGTTTGGTTGAACGCGCTAATCTCAGGAACTACTGGTCCGATTTGAAAAATTATTTCAGTGTTAGATAGCCCATTTTTCGAGAAAGGCTATAGGCATATGTATATCATCACGCTAAGACCAATAGGAGCGGAGCAGTAATGAAAAATGTTACGCAGAAGACGTTGCACGGGTCAGCTAGTAATAGAATAAAATATATTTAGCACTTACATGAAACACACTCGGTACCTACTTAGAAATAAAAGAAAAGGGAATTAGTGATAGTTTGACGGCTGATCGGGCATAGTGGAAGAAAAAAACTGGTTACGCCGATCGCAAGTATCATGAGATAAAGGCAGGAAGTTGATGATGTTGACATGGAAATAACAAAAAATGTATGCTATAAACAAGTGTGTCTCACGGCTACACAACAAAGGTACATTTCAGCGATAGTAATGCTATCTGACGCTGGTCTCAGGGAGGGAATTCCACTCCTCAGCTGCTGCTCTAGCTCTACAACCTGGGAGTCTTTAAGTCAAGAGTGAATTGTTACTTCTAGGCAAGCGTGCTCCGTCTTAGACCGCTTCACCAGGTGAGATAGTTTTACTAAAAAAAATAATGGAGACCGACAGACACAAATGATCCTATGAGGGTTCAGTTTTTCACGGATTTTCTAGAACCAAAAACATTCAATTCTCCTCCTTTTTTAATTCGGCTTTCATCTTTAATCCTTAGCACGAATAAGTAAGCCTATCACACAATACCTACTCGTAAACTAACAGAAAAATGCTATCATAAAATAACTAATACAGCACTCGAGAAAGTTTAATTTCCCTTAGGAATAGGAGGCGAAAAGACCTTGATATCATGAATGTCTACAACGTCGACTGTTTACTAAATAGCGTTGATAGATATTCAAGACGATTAGGTGATAAGAGTTACATGTAAACTAACCAGACTTAGACCGCGGCTTCCCCTGCGTTTTAGTATCAAATTATCATCTGCCTAGCCTTTTCCCAAGTTTATTGGGGTCGGCTTCCAGTCAAACCGGATTCAGCTGAATCCGGTTTGACTGGAAGCTGAATACCAGTGTTTTACGTGGAGTGGCTGCCTACCAGACCTCCACAACCCATTAACTGGGTAACGCGTTACTCCTTGGCAAGACTGGTGTCAGATTTTCTGGCCTCTGACTATCCGTAACGACTGTCGAAGATCTCCAAATGACAGCCGGGACCAAAAGCTTAACGTGCTTTCCGAGGCACGGAGGATACTCGGTACGTTAAGATGGTCACCCATCCTCAGCTCAACCTCGGCAAGCGTTGCTTAACCTTGGAGTTCGACCTGTGCAGCTGTTATTATTTACCAACGAGCTCAAACCACTACATAATCACTACATATTATAAAACAAAGTCCTCCGCCGCGTCTGTCTGTATGTCTGTTCGCGATAAACTTAAAAACTTCTGCACCGATTTTCATGCTGTTTTCATCAATGGATAGAGAGGTTTTCGAGGAAAGTGTTAGTTATTTATCAAGCGAGCGAAGCACGCAATGAAAGAAGCATCAGCTAGTCAATAATAAAAAGTTAGTTAAGTATAAAATTTACCCATCAGATAGTAGCTGCTTCAAAGTACATACCAACCGATCCTGATATTTTTTTACTCAGAAAATAAGTAACATCGAGAGGCCCTAGAACTCGCTTGATGGGTTTCATTAAAATCGGATCATAAAGGGGTTCGAACAATTTTCTATGGGAGCTGACATAGCCAGCCGCCATTTTGATTTTTATTCGAAGTGGCGGCGCACGGTCCTATTTATTTATTTATTATAAACTTTATTGTAAACTTCAAAACAAGTACAGAAAACGCTTATAAAAACAAGTGTACAATGGGCGGTCTTGTAGCACAGGCCAATCTCTTACAGACAAACTTAGGATGGACTGAACGAAAGAAGTTAGATTTAAGGCGGTCAGTGTACAAACATCATAAATTATATAAATTTGGCATGATAGTACAAAATAAACACATAAAATATTAAACAATATACTAATAAATATCAAATATAAAATTGGGAAAGGATAAGAAAAATTATACAGTATATGATAGTGGATACTTAATCAAACAGAAAATGTTGCCCTAAAGTGGCACGGCTAGCTTATAAGTGTCTCTCGCTCTAAGTTCAACTCCTATATCTTACGTCCGACTTACCTTTACCTGCAATTTACTCAATACTCAACAGCTAAGTTAAACTAGCAATGCTTCCCGGAGTCCCCGGTGATTACACCGAAAACTATGCACATTACCACTTACGTTGTTTATGAACTGAACTTGTCCGAGTTTCAGCCAGTTTCAGAAGTAAATTGTGGCAATTATCATTTGTGTTGAAACTGCAAAATGTTAGCTCACAAATCTTCGTTGTTATAGAGCACTTTGAACTGTTTGTCTGAATGAGCAAAATTGCTGTGTACCGATTCATTGTAGTTATATAATATAATAGCTGACCCGCGCAACTTCGTCTGCGTCACATTTTCCATTACTGCTCCGCTCCTATTTGTCTTAGCGTGATGATATATAGCCTATAACCTTCCTCGATAAATGGGCTATCTAACACTGAAAGAATTTTTTAAATCGGACCAGCAGTTCCTGAGATTAGCGCGTTCAACCAAACAAACAAACAAACAAACAAACAAACTCTTCTGCTTTATAATATTAAGTATAGATAATACCGGTAGGTTTTTGTAGTAACCATAGATTTAATACTTTAATTGTGTAATAGTTGCTTTGAACCGCTCGGGGCTAAATAATAAAAGCCACACGGGTCGATCTTCAAGGTTAAGCAACGCTTACCAAGGTTGGTCTGTGGATGGGTGACCATCTTAACGTACCGAGTTTCCTCCGTGCCTCGGAAAGCTCATGAAGCCGTTCGTCCCGGCTGTCATTTGTAGATCTTTTGCAGTCGTTACGGATTGTCAGAAGCCAGTTTCTCTGACTGCAGTCTTGCCATTGAAGTACCGTGTTTACCCAGTTAATAGGTTGTGGAGGTCTGGTAGCCACCCGCTCCGCATAAAATACTGGTACTCAGTTAAATCCGGTTTGACTGGAAGCCGACCCCAATATAGTTGGGAAAAGGCTAAAAAGATGTTGAATTGCTTTTTTCCGCGGCTTTGTTGCGTAGACAAACTTATTATTACCGTCGCGAGTATCTTCCGGTATTTGTACCAAAATTCAGCACTAACAAAACATACTTCTGCAATTTCAATACTTATTATAAAACAAAGTCCGCCGCCGCGTCTCTCTGTCTGTCTGTTCGCGATAAACTCAAAAAGTACTGCACCGATTATCATGCAGTTACCACCAATGGATAGAGTAGTTCTCGAGGAAGGTCTTAGTTTATAATTTGTCAAGCGGGCGAAGACGCGGTCATCAGATAGTTATAAATAAGTCTTCCTGACCAGCCCAGATCATCTTTTCAAAGTTAGAGTGAACAGGCTACTTCTGGGTAGGCTCACTTCATCGTAGACTTTGTCCCTGTCATCTTTGACCTAGACTAGAGTCAAGAACAAAACTCATCTAAAATTAAACAATAAAAAAACAATCAAGACTCCCCATATTTTCTAAAACTACTCTTATATCTCGCAACCGAAATCCTTACAAAACATAGACAAAAGAATTTCTCCTTACGTATCTGTAATTTTTTTTTTTTAAACAAAACGGGGAAACTCTTGGCCCAAATCTCACCTGATGGAAAGTGATGATTAGGCCGAAGATGGAAGCGAGTTTCACCCGGAATCCTCTTACACAGAGGAACTGGCTATCATACCTCTAACTGCCGGAACACAACAATGCTATTAACATTGTTGTTATGGCGACAGACTTAGATAAGATGGTGGTAGCTTGCCAGGCGGACTTAGAACAAGTCCTACCACCAACCAAACTGAGCATATAATTTGCCCCCGCTAGGAATCGAACCCGGGACCTCTGGGTCTGAATTAGGTGGTATAGCCACTAGACCATGGAGGCAGTTAGTGTCACCTGTTTAGCACCACCCGGGGACCACGTGTAGGGATTCGCTGAAGGGTATTCTCCTACGGACGTGGGTGACTCGGCCCCCAAAAACGGTTCTCGAGAAAGGTTTTAGTATATAATTTGTCAAGCGGAAGAAGCCGCGGGCATCAGATAGTTATAAATAAGTCTTGTTGACCAGCCCATATCATATTTTCAAAGTTAGAGTGAACAGGCTACTTCTGGGTAGGCTCCCTCCATCGTAGACTTTGTCCCTGTCATCTTTGACCAAGACTAGAGTCAAGAACAAAACTCATCTAAAATAATAAAAAAACACGGAACCAAGACCCCCATACTCTCTAATACCACACTTACATCTCGCTTCTAAAATCCTTACAAAACATAGACAAAAGAATTTCTCCTTACGTATCTGTAATAGGTCCCCAAAACAGGGTAATCCCCAATTGTTTATAGTTATCCCCGTAAGTAATCGCGTCGTGGGTATCTGTGGTTGCTACGGGTATTATAGACTTTGGCAATATACGGTATACCGGTATACCTATAACTGTATTATGTTTGCTTTACCTCGTAAATTAATTGGGCTTGGCGTACATTAGGCCTTGTGATCAATTTTCGAGAATAAACCGAAATAACATGTATCACTCAGGGGTATGGATCAAAGATCAATTCATCGTTCAGGTGTGAAATCATAAATTTGTGTGAATGTGGATGTGAATGATGGATCTTGGATTGTCTGAAATGAAGCTTATTATTTAGATTATTGTTTTTGGGGATCCGTACCCAAAGAGTAAAAACTGGACGCTATACTAAGACTCGGCAGTCTGTCTGTCACCAGGCTGTATCTCAAAAACCGCGGTAGCTAGGCAGTCACAGATGATGTATTTCTGTTGCCGGTATAACAACAAATAGTACAACCTATGTATTATTCTGGGTCTTCAGCTACCTACATACCAAATTTCATCGTAATCGGTTCTGTAGTATTTGCGTGAAAGAGTAACAAACATCCATACATAGTCACAAACTTTCGCATTTATAATATTTGTAGAACTATGAAAGCCGCAGCAAGTTGCATATTTTTTTTGCCACATAAAATGTGCGCACTACATATAGGCAAGGATTGGAAATCCCTGCCGGAGTCACCCATCCACATAACAACCTCGGCAAGCACTGCTTAACCTTGAAGATCGAACCGTGCGGCTGTTATTATTTAGCCACGAGTTCCCCCTCCTCCTAAAATTCTATAAAAATTATATAATGTTAAGTTACATGACATCAAAGTAATGGGCAGCTTTTTTTCATTTTCTTGTGTTGATCATAGTTTTTTAATTGTAAGTAGACCAGTTGCCAGCGTCAGGCGGCACCTAGCTGTCGACCATCTTGCTGAACTGGGCCTATTTGGCGCAGCAGCGGGGCACTAAATGTTATTGTTTTAGAATTAAGTTTCCTATTATTTATACCTACATTGTGCCAAATAATTTTGCTTCCTTTATTTCTTTCTTTAGATATTCACGAGTCACCCTATATTTTTGTGTTATCTTCGTATTTGAAAACTAAATTATACGGAATATTCTAGAACTCCAAAATGTTCTTTATCGCGCAAACAAATAAAGATGAAGTTAACTGTTCACATTGTCGTTGCTCCGTGCCTGGAATGCATGCAAAATATTATCTACACCATTTTTCTAGTTTTCACGACGTTATACGGTTTTCCCTGAACTCTTAAAATCCTTTAGGTACTCTCTAATATTGTATCAGTTTGCAGCGAAGCGATTTTTAAGTAGCTCAGCAATTTCCTTTGCAACCTCAAAAGAAATATAAGTCGCTAGCAACGTCGTCCTTTTTAGGGTTGTGTACCCGAAGAGTTACCAACGGAACCCTATTACTAAGGGCTAATTTAACTAATGATACTGATCGTCCGCGGTCCGTCCATGCGTCTGAGACAGTTAAAATTTTCATATAGTGTGTTAATTTAATTGCCGCAAAAACAAAAAAAAACTGAATAAAAAACATGTGGCTCCCATACATGTTTCTGGTAGGGAACCCTTCGTGTGAGATCGCGATGCGAACTTGGCTCGTTTTTTCATAAACAACACAGCGCATTGTCCTTTTGACAGTACAAAGTAAAAAATTAATTAATACAATTGAAGAAAAATATCAACCTAGAACTGTGCATTGAATACAGCATGGCGTTCGCTTTAGTCTCTTTAAGATATTAAATTTTCTTTCACGGTACAGACTTCATTACTTTACGGCGTCTGTTTCTTCGCAGACTTACTACTGAGTCCGCATTACCCGTCTCTCCTCCGAGACCGAACCAAATGTAAACTTATAAGATAACAAAGGAACTACAGTACATAGTAAAATCGGACGACCAACAATACACACATACACAAAGACACTTGTTTGTAACGGTCCCTAAAGATCCGTGATTGCTGTGCTGTGATCACCAAGCAACAACTTCAATCCAATCAAGGGAATCCGAACTTTCTGTCTTTGTGAGAAGGGTATTTGATATGCAAACGTAAAGGTGTGTTTCAATAAGCATCAGTTCACTATTCTAGGCACGCTTTCGCTCGCGACACGGGAAATAATGGAGGGAGGAGGGGGTGGTAATGACCATCGGTCTTTAAGAGCCGGTGTAAATTCCCAAGGGAAATGCGCAGTTATTTAGGATACAGCCCTAAGTGCGCCGGTCAGGAATGCCCGAATTACCACATACTTTGTGAGGTGAAAACCCAGTAAATGGTTACTTGGGAGGCAGTAAAACGAGGTTACGTTCCGACGTTGTCGACTGCTAAATGGACGAAGGAATTTTTAAATATTTTTCTTTTTAAAATGTAGAACACTAACGGCCATTTTCTTAGTGCAATTTTTATAACCCCTGACCTAATTTCATACCTTCTAGTTACAATATTTGTCTGCTTTTAAGACGGATTTTTAGCAGCAAGCTGACAGTTACCATTTTTCTTTACAAGGAGAAAGAAAACGGAAACATTAACGACCCGACCTGTAAATAAATAATGAAAAAAGCGTTAGATGACCCGGTGAACTTTGAACTACCTACAGTCTTTAATTAACTGTATTATTTTTGTTCCTAAAAAAAAATATTCAAATCATTTGTACCAAATTTCGAATTTTTAGAAGACTAATGCACGAAAATGGATTTAGTTAGATAATGTCAGGTATTGCCGCACAAACAAAGTTGTATCATAATTTGAAAAAAAAAAAACCGGCCAAGTGCGAGATGGACTCGCACGTGATGGGTTCCGTAAAAAATCATATGTGTTGCATGGGAACCCACTTAAATATTTAATTTATTCTGTTTTTTAGTACTTTTTGTTAAAAGCGGCAACAGAAATACATCATTTGTGAAAATTTCAACTGTCTAACTATCGCGGTTCGTGATATACACCCTGGTGACAGACGGACGGACGGCGGGGTCTTAGTAATAGGGTTCCGTTTTACCCTTTGGGTATGGAACTCTAAAAAAGTTCATCATATTCCCGGCAACTTTGAGCGGTCACCTACCACACGAAACTCCAATAAATTACCCTACAGAAGAAAGTCAAGGGCTAACTTAACCTGCAATACCTCTCTTGGGGCTCATAGAGAATTCATTATCCTTTGTTGCCAGCTTCCGTTGCCCCTTAAACCTACGATGCCCGATAAGGGTACTTTGATAGTACTACCTCAAATTTTCTTTCAGGGCCAGTGTTAACGCATTAAAAAGAAAGATGGCTGCTCCATAGTAAAGGTAAAAGCGTAAATTGCGAGATTTCGGTCGTATTATGCGTTTATGGTAATGTTAATGAGAAGGAGCTCGTGGCTAAATAATAACAGTCGCACAGGTCGATCTTCAAGGTTAAGCTACGCTTGCCGAGGTTGGACTATGGATGGGTGATCATTTTAACATACCGATTTTCCTCGGAAAGCTGGTTAAGCTATTGGTCCCGGCTGTCATTTGGAGATCTTTGGCAGTCGTTACGAATAGTCAGAATCCAGAAAATCTGACACCAGTCTTGCCAAGGAGAACCGCGTTACCCAGTTGTATGAGTTGTGGAGGTCTGGCAGGCAGCCGCTCCACGTAAAATACTGGTTTTCAGCTAAAGCCGGTTTGATTGGAAGCCGACCCCAAATATAGTTGGGAAAAGGCTAGGCAAATGATGACTCTCGATCACGACGGAGATTAGCTAAGTAAGGAGGAGATATTGAAGTACACAAGTGCAAAGTCCGCACAAGTAACACTATTGTGCATAAAGTTTAAATAAATAACTAAGAGCAAACCCATCACAAATAAAAAAAGTAAAACTACAAAATTTACTAAAACATTTCAAGATAAATGCGACTCACTATTCATGTTCCATTAATTTGCAAAGCCTTAATGATCGGTATGACAAACTATCGCCAACAGGAAATAACACAGCAACTTGATCTGCATTATTAATGCTTTTGACCCTTGTCTTACCTACTATTAAGTTTGTTTTGTTCCTTCTTTGTGTTATTTCCGGAAGCTTTTTGTATATTTAATCTATTGAAGTATACGATAGTGTTTACTTTTATCAGTGTCAAATTATCTAAGCCGATGGGGAAATTCTTGTAATTTTTAGGTTTCCAAACATCCATGAAATGAACTCTTATTGGTTCAATCGGGTGTATGTCTGTCTATTCCAGACAGTTTCTCCGTATCTACGGGACCGATTCTATTAAAATTTGGTAAACATATGGACTTTCGTGACCCAAATACGTACGCGTAATGTAAATAAATCAATTTTGAGTTACTTTTTGGGGTTAAACGGGAAAAAAAATGTTTTTCTAGCTGTATTGTGTTATACAATACAACTAGAAAAACATTTTTTTTTATTGTATATCAAATGACTTACTGTGAAGAATGTGTGAATGGGCTTACTGTGAAGGTTTTATTTGTATTTTTTATAATTTAAAAATAAATAATTTAAAGTCTGTAGTGTAAGTTGGACTCGCATACGAAGGGTTCCGTACCATAAGCATTAATTTTATTATTGATGTTAAAAAAGCGGCATTAGAAATGCACGATGTGTGAAAATTGTAACTGTCTTCCTATTACCGTTATTGAGATACAGACCGATGACAGACGGACGGACGGATGGACAAACGGATAGCGGATGCTTAGTTATAGGGTTTCGTATCTTGCTCATTCGAAAATATTGATAACATTAGCCGTAAACGACTTGACGATAATTCAAGAACCTGCCATCTATGATACTATACTGGAACAACCAACGAACCAAGCGGCTCTCAAAGGTGAAAGTGGTTTCCTAACGCTTTATGTGGTTCCGACTGTTGTTCATAGATGGCGCTTGAACGCGATGTGCATCACAGGACTACTCTAAAAGTACTATAAAAACCGGCCAAGTACGAATCGCACAATCACACAAAGGGTTCCGTACCTTAACAAAAAAAACATGTTTTTACTTCGAGAGCCCTATTAAATTTTTCAATTTAATTTGTTTTTTTTTATAGCAGCATAGAAATACCTACTACTCTGTGAACGACAGAACTGTCTACCCATTACCTACAGTTCTTGAAATACAGCCCGTTTACAGTCAGGACGGACAGACGGACGGACGGACAGAAGATGTTTAGCAATCGAGTTCCGTTATTTACCCTTCAGCTAGTCTATTCTATATTTCGATATTGACCTCCACCTAAGTGACCTAGCTCACATAGTGTGCCTTATCACACACAACATAAAGGTCTTATGTTTAAATGAATTTGATGATCACCTCGGATTCCGTTTTCGAGACACGAAAATGTTGTTACAGAATGACACTACACACGTACAGGTACGGAACCCTAAAACTGCGTAAGCGCTACTGCTAAACATGATTCCTGGTTCGGGCTTAGCGTTTTCATCTACGATTCCCCTGCAGGGGCGATCCGAGTCAGGATCTGTGCCTGGTGGAGTGAATAGGTTGACCTCATTTTTAGGGTTCCGTAGCCAAATGGCAAAAACGGAACCCTTATAGATTCGTCATGTCTGTCCGTCTGTCTGTCTGTCTGTCTGTCTGTTAGTCCGTCCGTATGTCACAGCCACTTTTCTCCGAAACCTTAAGAGCTATGGTAAGTAGATGTATTTCGTGAACCGCATAAATATTTTCACGCAAAAATAGAAAAAAAAAACAATAAATTTTGGGGGTCCCCATACATAGGACTGAAACTCAAATTTTTTTTTTCCTCGTACCCATACGTGTGGGGTATCTATGGATAGGTCTTCAAAAATGATATTTCAGTTTCTAAGATCATTTTTTTCTAAACTGAAAAGTTTGCGCGACAGACACTTCCAAAGTGGTAAAATGTGTGTCCTCCCCCCCCTTAACTTCTAAAATAAGAGAATGATAAAACTAAAAAAAATATATGATGTACATTACCATGTAAACTACCAGCGTAAATTGGTTTGAACGAGATCTAGTAAGTCGTTTTTTTTAATACGTCATAAATCGTAAATCGCAACTTCTGCTTACGGAACCCTCAGTGCGCGAGTACGATTCGCACTTGGCTGGTTCTTTATACTTTTGATAGGCACGCGTTTGACCACGATGTCACCGGAGTTCTACTAATTTTCACATTCGCATCGCATTTGCATCTCGATCGCAATCTGTCAAAAATTTATGAAAAATAAGTCTTTTTTGACAGTTGTGACAAGTGTCAGACTCTTACTGACTAAACCCATCCGTGTCCCTCAATGCCCTTTGTGTTCCAGAGCCGCGGTAATTCACACCTTGCTTGACTTTTTCTATTTCCTTGAACTGTGTTCTTTCAAAACGAAGAGGTAAGCTTTTCACAGCGAGCTATTCATCATAGTATTTAGCACAAAATTATTCCCATTATCATAAAAGATTCTTTGAGAAATTAACATACTGAGAAATGTTAAAGAATACCGACATTCTACAGCACACCTATTAGGCACCTACGTACTTATGTACTTCTAGCTGACCCACGCAACTTCGTCAGCGTCACATTTTCCATTAATGCTCGGCTCTTTTTAGTCTTAGCGTGATGATATGTAGCCTATATCCTTCCTCGATACATGGGCTATCTAATACTGAAAGAATTTTTCAAATCGGACCAGTAGTTCCTGAGATTATCCCCTACATACAAACTTACAAACAAATTTTACCTCTTTATAATATTAGTATAGATTTTTTTTATTTTTTTTTATATATTTGTACAGTCACCAACACATCAACTTACCCGAAACTGTTGAAATTTGCGAATCAACCTTGAACCTTATAACTTCAGCGATAAAATTGAAAATCTATTGAAGACAGTTCGTTGTAGCTTGATGTGCTGGCATCTATACCCACATTATGTAAATGCCAAATAAACAAGATGACATGTTTGTCTTCCTTTCAACATTGAAATTTTGGGATTAAATTTAGACTATTTCTCTTTTCCATCATTTAGGTAACTACCTATTAGTGAAAAAGACTAACACAAGACTAGAACTTAACACTGGTATTCAGCTGAATCCGGTTTGACTGAAACCGACCCCAATGTTGTTGGGAAAAGGCTAGGCAGATGATAATTTTAGTGAAACAGTATATTTTTTTAACCCGGGGTTGAAAGTAACTGATTTAATCCCGAGACATTAGTTCGAGGAACTAAATAAGTCTTTCACCCGAGGTGAACACTGTGTTCTTCATTACGAATACCAGGAAATTAAAAATAAAAACACGAAACTGAATCTGATGAACTCAACGTGCACAAATCTCTGCTTTATAAAAGTCACGAAACGTAACGAAACGTTTCGTGTCATGGTTCCCGACTATTTTGTTTTTGTTTTTGTGACCGGCCAGCTATTCAGCCCTAACATTTTCATCACCTGATTTCACGGTTGTCAGTTGAAAACGATTCTCCCTAGGGCTTCAAAGTTATTTCTTTCAACCCGCTTCTCAGGCAAATTCAGGCCTGCTTTCCGAGCATGAATAATGAAAACGAATTTTCGTAATCGGATCAGTACTTTCAGAGACTACCTTTTAAAAACATTTTTGTTCGTTTAACAATATATATACATAATTTAGATAATTTTAATGACATAAAAACGATGACCCTTGGCCACCACGACTGCCAATTTAATTTAATTTAATTTAATTTATTTACTCAGACTACAAATGAGGTCCACTGTGTTAGTAATACAAATAAATACAAAGCAATAGATAAGGTGCATGCTAAATAAACAAGTTGTTTCGAGATAATTTACATCTCCACCAACTCAAGTTTCGACTTTAGCGTTATGTATTTTAGATTCATTTTAAGATGTCTTTACGCATTAAAACATTTAAATAAGTAAGAGGCGTAATAGAATCTAAACTTTGCAATTTAGTACATAGAGTTTATTATTCCGAAATTTGATGATCATGTCCGATTCTAAATTTAAATATAGACTACATTATGTGAACCACACCGAAATTTTTTTTTCAAATTATACATGTAATTAACGTTGGCATTGAAACTAAAATTGAGCTGTCCAAGTTCATTGTGAACACTAATTTAATACAATATATTCACATTTTGTTACCGCATATATTATTTCCTGTAACCGGATTTTTTATACTTGCCTAACCAGAAACAAAATATGTACGTAACGAGTATTTTGACGAATTTGATTACTGCCAGTAGTGTTTTGTTTCTAAAAGAACCACAACACGTTTGAATTCTCAGTTTTTTTTAATGGACTTCATTTTCAAGTTCCATATGGCCAGTGTATTTAGTTCTATTATTTGAGTTTTTTTTTTTTCATTAAGTTAAAATGATTTGGCAGTTATTCGTGGGTGTGATAATAATCTATGGTTTAGTGTTAAGATGGAAAGCGAGACATCGGATAAAGTTCTCGAAATTATTCAAAAATAGTATAAAGTCTTTACCGGTTCTGGGACACTCGTTTTGGTTTATTAAATGTAAAACTGATTGTGGTGAGTGTTTTATCAGTATTTATTTATTTACAACTGTACCTAATCATTATCTGCTGTTTTATAAGTATTGGGCCAGCTATTTTTGGCTATAAACCAAAAAGATTGGTTAAACTGAAAGCAGACCCTATTTGTATGGTACACTGATCAGGTACCTATTGGTAGAGCGATCTCAAAAAAGGCAGCTGGTGAACTTTAAATATTAAGTCAGTCTATGACCCCTACTGAAACTGAAAAGGAGCTATGGATCTCAAATTGATTTGAGCAAGACACTTGTCACCTTGTGACCTTGGGCTCAATTAAGTTCACCAGCTGCTTTTTTTGGATCTGAAGCAGTTTCGAGGAGCTCGTGGCTAAATAACAACAGCCGCACGGGTCGATCTTCAAGGTTAAGCAACACTTGCCTAGGTTGGTCTGTGGATGGGTGAACATATTAACATATCGAATTTCCTCCGTGCCTCGGAAAGCAAGTTAAGCCGTTGGTCCCGGCTGTCATTTGTAGATCTTTGGCAGTCGTTACGAATTGTCAGAAGCCAGTGAATCTGGCTCCAGTCTTGCCAAGAAATACCGTGTTACTCAGTCAATGGGTTGTGGAGGACTGGTAGGCAGCCGCTCCACGTAAAACACTGATATTCAGCTGAATCCGGTTTGACTGGAAGCCGACCCCAATATAGTTGGGATAAGGCTAGGCAGATAATGTTACTGTTAATGAGGGAATTTACGTATCGCAAAGAGTTTTCAGCACTTCATGGCACCATGTTGCTACCATTGTTTGTTTTCGTGTCTTCGAAGAACGTAGTTGGGAAAAGTCTTGGCAGATGATGAATCAGTTACTGCCTTTACTCCAGTAAGGCAGTACGCAACTGATTGTTGTCCAAGGAAAGGTTGAAGCAATTCGTCCAGTAGAGATTTGGTCAGACAAGACAAGATTGATGCCATCGCGGGTAAAACCCTTGATGATAGGCAGATGAGGATGGCACCAGAGCGTAGGAATTTGAGAAGAAGAACAGAGGTTTATGCCCAACAGTTGGTGAAGTTTTTAATGATGATGTACCTATTTGAGGCATAGGATTCCAAAAATAAGGAACTTCGTTCCAATAATAATAATGTGTTTATTTAAAGAAACTAAGACATAAGTTACAAAATATTTTGACAGGCTATTGTAGGGCAATATATAAGTGGTGTAGTCATCTGTAGTCGAACTAGGCAGAGCCAAACCCCTCGAGTGTTAAATTTACATTATAGCCAGTAACCATTTTTTAACAAATTTATATTATTTATATTATTATATTTTACTAAGGCATTAGGGAAAGGGAAAATGCCAATGAAAAAGGTGTAGTGTTTGCATGCATGGGCTCTTATTTGTGTGAGATGGGAATGTACGTGTCTAATGAGTAAGAGGATGTGTGGGTGTTGTTTAGTGTTCTGCTGTGTAGTGATGTGCGTGGGTGTGCGCGCTTTTGTGTGTATGTAAATGAGAGAAGTATGTAACATTGTATTACATGGATATACCATATTCACGAAATAAGACTGTGTTTATCATACCGGTGTATAACATATCGCACCTATAATTACCCAAGAGGCAAGCGGTGTTGAATATCTGGATAATTGCTTTTCCAGACCGATGGCGTTTACTGGAGATGTTCGGTCGGGAGGCGCTGAAGCAGGGTGGCGTGACTGCTTCATGGAACCTGCACCGACTTTATTTTCGTAAGTACTTAGACCATAGTATTTTGTCACGAGAAAACAGTTGTTAGATAAAAGAAAGTGGTTCGGAAGTGTAGTATATACAAACCGAAACGAAATTCTATGAAAATTTGGCTATAGATTATTTTTTGTTAAAAATTAGAAACAAATAAGAACTAAAGATTTATATTATTTATTTAATATTATACTAAAGATCACTTTGGGGCCCTAGCTGATATCTCAACAGCAATTTGAAAGCTGGAAAATAAAATGGAATGGTCTTCTGTTTTTGGAAACATTCTTATAGTAATTTGTTTCGTTTTCAAGTTGTGGCTGATCCTGTGGTAGCTGAATGTGTGATGAAGCACTGTCTTGAAAAGGACGACTCCATGAAGCTGACACTGTCTCTCGTTGGAAACGGCAGTGCAGTTGCTGATGGTAAGAAAACTATTGCATAAGTGACCCACCCACCATACATTCCCAACCACTGCAACTCCTGAAAGCCAGAATCAAAATTAGCGACCTCCAGAAAAACGCCGCGCCAATGAAGCTACATGAGTCTCAGAGAACTAGAATCTGGAGTACCTACTGTATTTTTTTCTTGACATTTATAAAATTTTGACATTTCCCCAATTTTGAAAAAACGTGCATGACTATCTTATAACATGTTTTAGCTTATAACGATATTTTTTCTTAATGTAAGTCAATAATGAATGAATTAATGTAAACTCAGCATCGTTCCTTTGTTTGCGGTGCCCTAACAGGGTTCATGCACAAAACGTGACAATAAATGTTATTGTAAAGTATCCTACCTATAGTTGCATGAGAGCAAATAAATAAAGAATAAAGAAACGATACAACTGTTTTGGAACTCGCATCGAAATTAATCAGAAAAATACAGCGGAGGAGTAGGAAAAAATATAATTTCCACTTCTAATATATTACCGTGTATCCGTGTATATTACCTTAGTTAGTGTTTTAACTGCTGCCAGCAACTTTGCCCGCACTCGAAAATTAGCCTATAAGATACCCCCAGAATGGATTGTGCTGTCTTATGTCCAAGTCATAGTCTACCCGTGTGCCAAATTTCATCCATACAGCTGTTAAAACGTGATAAGGGAACAAACAGACAAAGATAGTTAATTCCGCATGTATAATATACCAGCTGATCCCCGCGGCTTTGCCCGCTTGACAAATAATATACTAAAACCTTCCTCGCGAACCACTTTATGCATTGGTGAAACAGTATGAAGATCGGTGCAAAAGTTTTTGAGTTTAACGCGAACAAACATACAGACGCGGCGGAGGACTTTGTTTTATAATAATTATGTTGTAGGTAGTGAAGTTAGGATAGTAAGTAGTATGAATGTTGATTGAAAGAGTTACCGCAGCCCTGGAATGCAAAGGGTATTAGAAGGAACACGGATGGGTTTTAGTCAGTAAGAGTCTGACACTCCCTTCTACTACGCCCAGAGCGGGAGGAGTCATTTGATTGATGATGATGATTTCTTATCCAAGGATAGTATGGATAATATTACTATTGATTCCGATAACCTTCACTAAGTAGGTAGTCGGTCCACCTCTAAGGAGGCCAACCTGCGATTTACCTTCCGGTAACTCAGATGCTTGTCCTCATCTAGATCTACATGAATGCATAATTAAATACGCACTCTTGGAGCTTAGAATCAAAAATCCAACAGCTATATCTAAAATTATCAAGGCTGCGATTTATGAGTTTCCTGGTGTTAATGAGCGAGTACATAACTGTTACAAATGATGTTTCCGATGGGTGGAGACCTGGTGTCCTGAAATACAGGCCATGCGGTCTAGCTTAGGCACCAGTCTCCCACAGTATACATTTCGTCGTTATGTATTATTGTGCCATATTTTATGTACCTTTCTTTATAGTGTGGTGAGAAAATAAATCGTTATGTTATGTTAATGAAAACAGGTGCATAACTGGTACTTGCGGCAATGCTTTACGGCTTACGATCTTCAGTGGACGTCATTAGGCTGGTCTGATGATGTAGTAGTAAGCGAAAAAAAAACTTACGAAGCGTTTTTAGGGTTCCGTAGCCAAATGGCAAAAAACGGAACCCTTACAGATTCGTCAAGTCTGTCTGCCCGTCCGTATGTCACAGCCACTTTTTTCCGAAACTATAAAAACTATGGTACGTAGATGGATTCTGTGAACCACATTAAGATTTTCACACAAAAGTAAAAAAAAAATACCATAGATTTTGGTAGCTGTGTAAATGGAAAATACTTACATAACAATGTGTCTAAATTCAGTGTCCATTTAGTAGAAGGCTATTCTATAATGTTCTAAGTATCCATTCATCTGAAGGCCATTTTTTGTCGTGATTCATAAATACATAGCTATTATTCTTAGTTACCATAATGGTATGAAATGAGATATTTTCGGTATAAAATATCCATATTTTACTGAAATAAAGATGCTTATTTTATTCTAAACATCATTTTTACTCTGTCCTCCAATGCCCCTTTCTGTGAATATTTCATAATATCACATCATGCATAAAAACATTGTTAGCTTTATGCATATGTCATCCATGGGGTCGCCGAAGTAGGTCCATTTTCTTCTTTCGTAAAATTACCAGTCCACAAAGACGTTAAAACTCCCGTTTTAAGGGTTCCGTACCCAAAGGGTAAAAACGGGACCCTATTACTAAGACTGCTCTGTCTGTCCGTCCGTCTGTCTATCACCAGGCTGAATCTCAAGAACCGCGATAGCTAGACAAATTATGTATTCCTGTTGCCGCTATGACAACAAATACTAAAAACATAATAAAATAAGTATTTAAGGGTGGCTCAAATACAACAAACGTGATTCTTTTTCTCGTTAGTACGGAACCTTTCGTGCGCGAGTCCGACTCGCACTTGGCCGTTTTTTGCTTTATTTAATTTACTATGTTTTAATCACAGAAAAATATTTTGTTTAACAGTGCACGCGGGTTTGTATGTCAGCTTGTTGAGGTCAAATCTTGCAACCTGAATTAGCAATACTTCCGCCTCTCCTACTGAGTGGAAATTTAAAGTGTTGCTTCAGATCCAAAGACGATTTAGATAATGTTCATATCATTCCTCACGTGTACCGGAAGACGCATCGTTGGAAAGCCTCCCACAAGGTGGACCAATGACCTGGTGAGGGTCATGGGTAGCCCATGGATGCGGGACGCACCTATGTCCAGCAGTCGACGTCTTTCAACTGATATTATGATGATCATTCTTCACACAATCCACCCATTGTTTCTTTGACCTCCTTTTCCTTCTATCTTCACTTAGATTCATCACTCTTTTATTTATGTACTAGAGGCCGCCCGCGACTTCGTCCGCGTATAAATTCTCGTTATTCCCGTGTAAATCTCGATCCCTCGGGAAATCCGGGATAAAAAGTAGCCTATGTGTTATTCTGGGTCTTCAGCTACCTACATACCAAATTTCATCGTAATCGGTTCAGTAGTATTTGCGTGAAAGAGTAAGAAACATACATACACATACACATACATCCATCCTCACAAACTTTCGCATTTATAATATTAGTAGGACATTCACACATAATTATGTCTCAACTCAATCTTCATCACATTCCCTTTTAACATGTACCTATTTTTTTTTAACCGATTTCCCAAACGTGTTTTTGCTGTTGTGTTGTGACTGTGTCGAATAAATGTTTTCTATTCTATTCTATTCTGTTCTAAAAAGGAGGAAGTTCTCAATTCGGTTTTAATTTTTTATGTTTGTTACCATAACTCCGTGAATTATGAACCGATTTGAAAAATTCTTGTTTTATCTGAAATGATAATACAGATTGATCCCATTAATTTTTGTTCTAAATCGGTTTTGTAATCGAAGTTTGGATTTTAAATCGAAATAGCTGGAAAACTTGGATGATGGTTTTTTGTCATCAAATAATCGAAATTGCGTATTTTGCTTTTGATTTGGATTCTTTTAGATTTGGGGTAGGTACCACTATAAAGTAAAAAAAAAAACTTTAATTTCGGAAGTCGGTGTTTTTGTTAGTTTCTTCGTATTTTGACACCGACTTCCGAAATTAAAGTTATTTTTTACTTTGTAGTGTTTTTTTTTTATATTTGGAAGTAGGTTTTATTTTTTATGTAAAACGTTTTATTTACATACATTCACACATGTATCTCAATCTTCATCACATTCCCTTTTAACATGTATCTACGGTGTTAATTTCTCATTTGTTTCATCAACAGTACCAATATGGCGTCCTCGTCGCAAAATCCTAGTTCCAACATTCAGCCAAAAGAATCTGCTCAAGTTCACAGAGATATTCTCCAAACAAAGTGTGATCATGGTGGATCAGCTGCAGAAAGTGGCAGGATATGGCAGCTTCTCCTTGTCTCAATATATTATGGCGTACGCTATGGATTCTGTTTGTGGTAAGTGTTCTTTTGACAGTTTGGATCTATTGTATATATTTTTTTTTTTTTTTTTTCAGTTGACTGATCTGCTAGACCGTTCTCATTATATTTTATTTAATAGTTTCATTTTATGATCGTAGTATATTTTAGTAACTTTTTACATCATATAACTATGCTTTTAATTCTCGTACATCCCCGGGTAGCGAGAAAGGTCACTTTAGCAGAATCAGAAAGTAAATCACGCTGCCCTCACTCTGAAATTTTCCGAATAAACCTTGAACCTAATGCGTTAGCGATAAAGATAAAATGAAATTTGACAGATTGTTGAGAGATTGATATTATGATTCTCCAAAAGTAGCGTTTTTATCCTCGCTGTTGGACACGTACCTTAATAAACTGGGATGCAACTGAAAAACTGGGTACGAAATCGCACTAAGCGTTTCCAAACATCTTTTATAATGCGCAAAGCAAAGGAGTGGAACTCTTTGCCTGCGTCTCTGTTTCCGAACGCTTACAACCCTAATCTCTTCAAAGTTAGAGTAAACAGGCTCAATCTGGGTGAGCTCGCTCCTTCGTAAACTTGGTCTTTCTCATCTCTGACTAAGACTAGAGTCAAAAACAAACCCAACACAAATAAATAATAAGTATTTACTAATCAATTTTATTTTCGTAACAAATCGTTGACCAGTCAATAATTTTATACTTCCAGAAACAGCCCTTGGTATTACAGCTAACGCTCTACAGAACCCGAATCAGAAGCTGTTGGAAGCATTCACAGGGTCTTGCCAGCTGATATCAGACCGTATCATCAAGCCATGGCTACACTTGGACCCAGTATACAAGCTGACGGCCGACTATACGCAGTTCATGGAGTACAATGACGTGATAACCAGGTTCATTAACGAGGTAAATATCAAAATGACTGACTGACTGACTGAGAACTGAGAAAACCTATCTTTCTGAGAAAATCACGACATATTATCATAAAACAAAGTCCTCCGCCGCGTCTGTGGGTCGCGAAAAACTCAAAAACTACTGCACCGATTTTCATGCTGTTTTCACCAATGGATAGAGTGGTTCTCGAGGAAGGTTTTAGTATCTAATTTGTCATGCGGGCAATGCCGCTGGCGAAGACGAAGGCGAAGCGTAGACGATAGACACTGAATACCTACACACAAAGTTGAGCAACTGAATTTCTGTCGCGTAAGTTCGGCACCTAAGGTGTGTCATATTAGCCGAATACTTTGGAACGTAAAATTAGCCGCAGAACTTCCGTCGCGTACCTTCAGCATAGTGTGTTTAGACACTTAAACCTCACGCTCTAACACGTTTTAGCATTCAAGCTTGCGACCCCGAGACAATATTCAACAAAGCGCCTGACAGTAGTGTTATGGCAATCAGTTATCCACAGTGGAAACGTAAAAGTATCTTACTACACAACAATATTTTTTTTGTGTTTACAGTGTATTCAAAACAAGCGAAGAGAACTGGCTGAAATCAATAATGCTAATAAAAAAGATGATGAAGGTAAACAGCCCAATAGATACTACCTAATTGTAGATTCAAGTTTTATTTAGCTTATAATTTTTTATATATTTTTCTTTCATATCAAAAAGACACTAGGTAACCTACCATAAAGTTCAAAGCATTTTGCTATGTAACTTAATAATTGTCAAAACTAAAATATATTTTACTAAGACAATGAAGAAGAAGAATAATATTAATATTAGTATTTAACACAAACCTTCATAAAGATCCACCGGTGAAGAGTGTGAAAAAAAAAGTGATGAGATATGGTGGTTTGTTTCAATCCCAATTTCTCCCCCTTTCAGATGACGACCGCTTCAAAACCTTCCTAGAACTCATGATCGAGTCCTCAGGAGGAGACAAGGGGTACAACGACACAGAACTTCGAGAGGAAGTGGTGGTACTCTTTACTGCTGGAACTGACACTTCTACCCTTGGCTCTTCATTCACCAGTATGCTGCTGGCACGTCATCCTGAAGTACAGGAGAAAGTTTATCAAGAGTAAGTGTCAGCTGATCATTAGTTTGAAGATTATAGTTCTGGTCATGTGACAGCATAATTATAGCAATTCTATAAAGATTGCGTAGTGAAAGTGGGTGGCGTGACATGGCCAAACCTCTTTTTTAAAGTCAGTCAAGAACCAGATACTTTTCTGCTATGCCTCTGAGGATCTTTGGTATTGCAGATTTATAACCACTTACAAGAAAACCGACCAAAGTGTGTCTAACTCATAGTCATTTATTATTTAAGAAAAATGTTTTTTTATTACTCATGCTTCGAAACTAGGCCTAAAGTTGCCTGAGGAACGGGTTGAAAGTAATACTTTGCAGCCCTAGTTTTCAACTAACAGCCAGCAAACAAAAAAAAAACAATGATGAAAATGTTATGTCTGAATAGCTGGCTGGTCACTGAAAAAAAAAAAAAGAAAATAGTCAGGAAAGCGGCAATCCGATCTTCATTTGTTTTTTCGAGCTTTGTTCATGCTTTCGTATTTAGCAGAGATTTGTTTTAAGACGATGAGTTCTTCAGATTCAGATTCGGGTTTTATTATTGCTTTCATTTTATCGAAATTGGCTGTGACAGACGAATAGATAGACAGCGGATTTCGTTTTTCCATACGGACGTTTCGGAGCTAAAAATCATGAAACTTAGGCAAGGTATGACGCAAACTACAGCTGTGACAATAGGGATGATTCCTGAATTTAAAAATTATTGTTCTAGTTGGTACGTCAATTATTATAGAAAGAAAAAAATACCAATCGAATTGAGAACCTCATCTTTTTTTGGAACTCGGTTCAAAATATTGAACACGTATCTTTTTCTTCATCATATCGACAAAAATTGACGACGTTAAAACGCACCAAAGATCTGCCAGTCGATTCTGTAAACATGTCGAAGTGATGGCGTGGGTGAAGTGGTCACGAAGTGAGCTGTCAAACCATACAAACAAGATGGAATGACAACTCACTTGTCGTTCACTCCACTTAAGTGAACACGGTGAGATGTCGACAAAATAGACCGGCAGGAGTGGAGGCTTTTTGGGGAGTGGCTAGAGAGGCGCCTCGGCGTCCTCACCCTTCGCCTGACGCAGCTTCTCACCACTGCAAGGATCGACCGGAGGACACGGTAGAGCACACTGTGCAGGTGTGCCCCGCTTGGGCGGCGCACCGCCGTGTCCTCGAAGAGGCGATGGGCGGCGACCTCTCGCGTCCGGCCCTGGTCCAAGCCATGGTCCGGAGCGAGACGGAATGGGACGCCGTTACCTCCTTCTGCTAAGCAGTCATGCTAGCATAGCATAGCATAGCTATGCAAAGGGGTGGCGGAGTAGGAGAGGGAGAGTCTCGTCCCGGCCGCCATGGTAGACGCCGCGGGCGTCGGAGGCCACCTGGTGACCTCCAGCCACCGTAGGCGCGGGCCTGTGGACAGTGAACTACGGGTGGCTCGCCGTCCGTCCGTCTTATGACGACAGGCCGTGTCGACGGCGCGTTCGTGTTCTACGCGCGCCTTAAAGAGAGTCAGCCACACAGAGGGGCCCGAAAGGGCCGACGCCTGCTGGAGTCGCGGGATTATTCGAAAGAGATACCGTGGCTCCAGAACACACAGGGCAATGAAGGAACATGGATGGGTTTTAGTCAGTAGAAGTCTGACACTCCCTCCCGCTCCACCCACAGCGGGAGGAGTCATTGGATGATTTCCCATCCCTAAAAAAAAAGGGGATCGCCCACTCCTGCTGTGTTATTCTGTCGGCACTATTCTGTAAAAAGTGTACAGTTTACAAGTGACGTCACAGGAGTTTTTGCTACCTTTGAAAAAGAATTAAATACGTGTCATCTATCCTATTAGTCTTAAACACCTCTGTCAACAACAAATTATCTCTCTTTGCAGGTTGAAAGATGTCTTCGGCGACTCGCAGCGACCCGTAACCTCGGAAGATCTAACTAAGCTCAAGTATATGGACGCCGTGATCAAGGAGAGTCTACGGCTGTACCCACCCGCACCAACTTTGCTACGAAAAGTTGACAAGAATGTTGTTCTGCGTAAGTTTTAACCCTACAGAGTTTTACCCCTTTTTTTAGGGATGGGAAATCATCAAATGACTTCCCCCGCTCTGGGCGGAGCGAGAGGGAGTGTCAGACTCTTACTGACTAAAACTTCAGTGCCATTTGTGTTCCGGAGCCGCGGTATCTCTTTCGAATAGTCCCGCGACTCCGGCAGGCGTCGGCCCTTTCGGGCCCCTCTGAGAGTTTTACCTCTGATGTCTGAGTGTTTGTAAAAGTCTTGTTAGCCTGAAAATCCATCAAACTTTGGCAGTAAAATATTGTTTATTCAGTAATCGATCGTTAAAAGTAGTTCACAGTAAAAACAATAATTTCTCGGTAAACATTATAATAGTCAAGTAAACAAGAAATAAGAATAATCTTATATCTAAACTAATTTTATAAAGCTGAAGAGTTTGTTTGTTTGTTTGCTTGAACGCGCTAATCTCAGGAATTACTGGTCCGATTTGAAAAATTTTAGATAACCCATTTATCGATGAAGGCTATACGCAATATATCACGCTAAGACAAATAGGAGCGGAACAGTAATGGAAAATGTGACGCAGACGAAGTTGCGCGGGTCAGCTAGTCTATAATACTAATATTATAAAGCAGAAGAGTTTGTTTGTTTGTTTGTTTGGTCGAAAGCGCTAATCTCAGGAACTACTGGTCCGATTTGAAAAATTCTTTTAAGTATTAGATAGCCCATTTATCGAGGAAGGCTATATATAATCACGCTAAGACCAATAGGAGCGGAGCACTAATGAAAAATGGGGCGCAGATGACGTTGCACGGGTCAGCTAGTTCTAAATATGAAATTCTTCAGTTACTGAGTGTGTGTCTGACAGACAACAAAGAACCTAAACTACTGGTTGTAGAAAGTTGAAAGTTGGGCTTGTAGGTTCCTCAGGTGGGAGTGTAAGAGAGCAACAAGAGAGGATGTTGCCTGCGACTTGGTACGCGCATATCGCGCGGATAAAAACGGATTTATGCGTGTACGAAATTGCGGACTAAAGCTAGTGAGAATAGCAACATGTCGCATTTTGTTCCCGAGAACGTTTGATTTTTTCTCGCTTTATATTTTAATGTTGTGCCTATGCAGAGTCTGAATTTAGAAACGATTCCATCGATTCTTTTTGTAGTAGGTACGTATGTCACCAGAAAATGGCAGACTCCGTTAGGTTGTATTAAATCTTTATTAGATCTATACTAATATTATAAAGCAGAAGAGTTTGTTTGATTGTTTGTTTGGTTGAACGCGTTAGTCTCGGGAACTACTGGTCCGATTTGAAAAATTCTTTCAGTGTTAGATAGCCTATTAATCGAGGAATGCTATAGGCTATATATCATCACGCTAAGAAAAATAGGAGCGGAGCAGTAATGGAAAATGTGACGCAGACGACGTTGCGCGGGTCAGCTAATTATTATGATAAAATCGTTTTGAATGTTATAAATGCCATCCAAATTCAATAATTTCCATCATATCCGTTTCTTATTTAGAAATATACAATCTTACCTCGTTTGCCACTTTCCGGTGGCATGTATAATATGTATGTATGTCATCATTTTTTATCTTCTTTATACAGCCTCAGGAGACACCCTGCCCAAAGGCACAGGCATCATGCTGAGCCTGTTCGCGGCCCACCGCAACCCTCGCTACTGGGGAGACGACGCGGAGCTGTTCCGACCTGAACGGTTCCTCGATTCTCAGCTCAAGCATCCTGCTGCATTCTTATCTTTTAGTTACGGCCCTAGGAATTGTATTGGTGAGTTTGAGTCTAACCGCATCATCTGAGGCGTCGACCTAAGAAGTTGTCCTAATAAAAGGCGATCATCAGGCGAATACGCAATCGAAGAGACTATTTTTCCGGCAAATACAAACACGCCGTCGTATGGTCAGAAACCGTGTACCGGTTTTGCTGAACAAATTGTTTAGAACGACGCTTGAACTTCGTATTATAATTTGTCACAATTTTTTAATTACACCCTGTATGTATCTTAGAAGATTGTCCTTTGAAACCTTGCTTAATGCCAAGATAGGAACCAAATAATACAATAAAGCAAACAGGTAACAGAAAGTTTTGTCTAAAATGAAAGTTTTTTCTTTACTACAGCATAACATCTTAACAGCATGCCTGTCATATCTAAAGTAACCTAACTCTTCAGATAACACAAGGGGAGAAAGACTGCCGACTCTCAAAACGTGGTTTTACAAAAAACACACATTGAAATAGGGGGTGGTTTCACTACAGTTTTGTTTTGTAAATTTCCCATTTCCTCTGAAATCTTAGATAAAGTAAACCCTCCCTAGCTTTAGAAACGACCTTATATAACTAGAACATTTGCACCAAGTAATGCACCATGATTTTTATAACTGGTTATCATCATCTGCCTAGCCTTTTCCCAACTGTATTGGGGTTGGCTTCCAGTCAAACCGGATTTAGCTGAATACCAGGATTTTACGTGGAGCGGCTGCTTGCCAGTCCTCTACAACTCGTTAATTGGGTAACACGGTACTTATTGGCAAGACTGGTGTCAGATTTACTGGCTTCTGACTATCTGTAACGACTGCCAAAGCTCTCCAAATGACAGCCGAGACCAACGGCTTAACGTGATTTCGAGGCACGGAGGAAACTCGGTATGTTAAGATGGTCACCCATCCACAGACCAACCTCGGAAAGCGTTGCTTAACCTTGAAGATCGACCTGCATACTAATCGGCATACTCCTTTTTTTCAGGCTACCGCTACGCAATGATGTCAATGAAGACAGTAATAGCAACACTTCTTCGCCGGTTCAGAGTGTTACCAGTCTCCAAGCTGGACTTAGGGAAGCCTTTAGACTTGAAGTTCGATATCATGTTGAGGGCAGCAGATGATTTCCAAGTTATATTAGAACCTAGGACATGAAAAAATATTTTTAGTTCGACCTGGGTTATCGTTATGTGATCTGTATTGTTTGTTTTAATGTAGATTAAAGTCGTTGATTTTGTTCCTAATTATTTGTTATTATTTTGCATCTCACCGGATATGGATACGTGACCGGATTTTGCACACACTCAATTTATAATAAATCGCAGAAAATTGTAACCTTTTTCTTCTAGATTAGACGAACATATTGTAAACTACTGAATTTGGATGGGATTTACAATATTTGAAATGATCTATTCACAATACAATAGATAGAATAGAGATTATTAATAACTTACGGTATTTGCAATAATTTGGCGAAAGATACACTCCTTATGTATTCGAGCATGCTTACTGTTAATTTTGTTAAAAATAAATATAAAAATACACGATTATATTCAAACTCCAGAAAAATTTGACTCAGAGAACTAGTTACCACCAATAGACCACAGATTTGCAAAGTTATAAAAACTTGTGTGAGATAGTAAGCAGTGGATCCAGTTTTGTATTAGGTACCTTTCTTGGTAAGCTGGAAATAAGCAGCCATTTAGTTCGATGACACATCGATTGGATAGAACGCTATTAGTAACCAAGGAATCAGGTTTGATAACGAATCAATTCTAACCAAAGACACGCATAAATTCGCACTGAGTGAAGTAAGAATCGCTTTATGTTGAGCTAGACAACAACAAACTCGAATTTTCACACATTTTATTGCACTAACAAAATTATTTACATAAATACAAACATAAATGTATTTATTGTCATCCTTGCCGATTTCGACAACGGCTACCCTATGACATTATTTCCTGTCCCCTTATTAAGTTTCGAAATTGTAATTGTCATTCTTTTGTTTATTTAGTTTAGTTCCATCCACCTCGATCGATGGTGTTGAGAAATTACGTCACGCCACTGAATGGCGATGTTAAGATTTCAGTTTCATGACCCCCTTGTGGTGTTTTCTCTACAAATGCCTTGAAGACTCCTCACACCTGTTTGGGAATTTGTACTCCCCTTATATGACTCACTAACTGACCCGCGCAACTTCATCTGCGTCACATTTTCCATTAATTTTTCGCTTCTATTTGGCTTAGCGTGATGACAATATAGCCCGATAATTGAGCTATCTAACACTATTGTAATTTTTTAAATCGGACCAGTAGTACCTGAGCTTAGCGCGTTCAAGCAAGCTAACAAACAAACAAACTCTTCAGCTATGACATTCGTACCGTATAGACTAGACCGAATTTGTTTTGAAGTACCCGATCAAAGAAAAGGCAACAATGAGATGACTTCTGTTCAAAGGCAAGATAAACCCAGCAACAGGCTCACCTACAGCAAACTGAGTCACCCTAGAGACTTGCAAATGAGGAGTTACATGTAAGTGCCCAACAACAAATCCTTATTATGAACTAATTTTACGGCAAAAATACCTGTTACATCAAACCAAAAAACAATACATTTCTTCCCCATAATCAGTTCTTGAACCCCACAATAGAAACGTATACGGTAAGCAAAAAATTACCACCTTACAGAAGCATCCCAACTCTCCCTTTTCCCAAGAAGATAAGGTTGCTAATGAGCCCACTTATTGGCACTAGTATTATGGCACAATGGCTACGGTTCCGGACATCAGAAGTCTAGTAGTTCCCGACAAGACGAGTTGCTATTTAATTCTGGACAGGGGTGCTGAAATCTGGTGCGATTAAACGTTTTGCTAAGCAATCTTTATATCGTAGACAATTCTATGCCTCTTTTTACTGTTCGTTTTTATTATTGGGTACTATGACAACTGGATGCTTCTTAAGTCATACGCCTTTAGCCATCCTTCAGCTCTACAAGTTCTGAAAATATAATAATAAATTTCTTTATTGACACAATAGGTTATAAATTCTTGTTTGGAGCCTCTGACTCCTGAACTAGGTGTACCTGTATGTCAGGAGTCAGTGCCGTCTCCCATAATATATTATTTGGCTTAGTTACTATCATATGTCAACGTAGAAATAGAAAAACGTGCATGCAATAAAAACAAAATGAATTGAAACACAGCAAAAAAGATATCAATGAAAAATTTATAAAATTATTATACCTTAATTATATTTATTTATATTGTATTAAAATTGTATTTATTTAAATTATATTATTTAAATTAAATTAAATCGTGCTGCGTGTGTGTGTGTGTGTTGGAGGTGGTATAATACAAGAATTTATTGCACCACTTCTTCTTCCAAGCTAAAACACTGCGAAGTAGTGACGGACGGGCGCTTTGGGGGATATAATTATATAAAACTGACGTTCAAAATTATAAAAGGTATCAATTGTGAGTGTGGACCTATGACCTGGTGCTTGGCTTCTTTTTAACATGAAAAATGCTCGGTTCCTGAGCGACTGAAGCTGCGGGAATACATACTACTATACTGCTTAGGTGGCAGGGCACATAACTCGCAGAACAGATGTTCGATGGGATCGAAAAGTTCTGGAGTGGTGACCGCGTACTGGAAGACGCAACGTTGGAAGGCTTTCCACAAGATGGACCGATGACCTATTGAGGGTCATTGATAGCCGATGCATGCGAGACGCACAGGACCGATTGTTGTGGCGACACTTGGGGAAGGCTTATGTCCAGCATGACGTCTTTCGGCTGATACGGTGATGATGATGATGACCAATTGTAATAACTACGATATGCGTCATTTAAACATGCAAAGGTCTCTCAAAGATGTTGCATGCAGTTTTCTTTCGTGTAGAACATATCAGGATTTACCCTAGACAGGGTAACTCTAGCCTTATCCCAACTTTATAAGGATCCAGATGCTTCTATTCTATCCGGTTGCAGCTGAATACCAGTATTTTACGTGAAGTTTTTGCCTTCCTGATATCCACAACCCAGTAACATGATCACACGAAACCCCCTGGCAAAACTATCGACAGATTTTTGCTTTTTCTGTAACGACTGCCAAAGATGTTTAAATGACAGCCGGGACCACCGGCTTATCGTGCTTTCCGAGGTTTGTCACCCATCCATGTCCCGACCTTGGCAGACCTAGCTTAACCTCAAACGTCAACTCGTGTGGCTGATATTATTTACCCCCAAGACAAGAGATATAAAAATGCAATCAATAGATATAGGAAACATATCCCTATCAAGTTTGTCCACCCCTGCCTCAGTTCAGGCGAGTTCAGTCAACCTTCCGAGCGCTTCCCGGTCGCATCCACTCCTGCGCAACTAGTCGCTCCGTGAACGCGATCCAAGGAACACTATCAAGGTGAGTCATTATTTTTATTACCCTCTTTCCAGTGTTTTTTTGGTCTTCTAAATCAAAATTTAATTCAAAGGAAAGGTTGTCTTGAAAAGGTCGCTCTTAGCGATAAGGCCGCCCATTGTGTCACCCTATGTAATGTTTTCTTCGTCTATTTTTTCTGTAACTTATATGGTTTACATAATAAAGATTATTATATAATTATATTAATTCAAATATTAACTTTACAAACCGTTGGAACGATTTGGAGAGATTCTTTCTTTTGTGTTGGAGTTTGATTTTTTTGTTGTTCCGTAACCAAAGCGTAACCAACGGAACCCTATAACTAAATTTCCGCTGTCCGTCCGTCCGTCCGTCCCGCCCGTCCGTCTGTCTGCCTGTCAGCGGGCTTAACTTTTGGAACCGTAATAGGTAGACAGTTGAAATGTTCACAGAGTGTGTATTTCTATTACTGCTGTAACAAAAACTAGTAAAAATACAGTGAAATTATAATTTAAGGGAGGCTCTCATACAAGAAACGTGTATTTTTCGGTTTACTATTCGTGTGAGTTTTCGACTCGCACTTGGCCGGTTGTTTTATTTATTAATTTATTTTGAGATACAGTAGGGAGTGGAACGTAGGTGGAATTAATTCAACAAGGCATTCCCTGCCATTCAACACACAAACAAACAATACAAATGTGCTAAAAGATAATTAAAGTACGCCTGTTGATCGGTACCATTGAATACTCAGTCAAAGTGACAGTACAATCGCCAGCACATCAAGGTACCTGAAACTGTCAAATTTTCCCAATCAAGTTTGGACCTTATAACTTAAACGGTAAAGTTGAAAATCCATTGAAGAAATTTGGCAGATTGTTGTAGGTTGATGTGCTGGCGTCTGTACAATCTATACTAATATTATAAAGCGGAAGAGTTTGTTTGTTTGTTTGTTTGGTTGAACGCGCTAATCTCGGGAACTACGGGTCCGATTTGAAAAATTCTTTCAGTGTTAGATAGCCCATTAATCGAGGAAGGCTATAGGCTATATATCTAAGACAAATAGGAGCGGAGCAGTAATGGAAAATGTGAGGCAGACGACGTTGCGCGGGTCGGCTAGTAGGATCTAAAACGTAAAATTTAACGCATTCTTAAACTAAGTCTTGCTCACTGGACAATACTTACAGAGTGCCTTATTTATAGTCACATTAAAATATGAATTGTGTAGGCTTTTTATGGTATTCTAGCTCCTAGAACTTAAGAATGATTACTATGGTCACACACCATAAACTATAAATTGTAGCGCCCCGCTCCGTCTTGTAGAAGGTATATTCCCGGCTGGCTTTTGCCCGCGACTTCGTACTTATCGTTTTTCTAGTTCTCGTAGGAATTTCGGGAAATCCTCTCTTTGTGCTCCTGCCAAGAACAGTAGTTTTGGCTGTGCGTTGTCTGTCAGTCACTCAATATATATTGATGGTAATCTCGACAAAAGCTTCAACACCTGATCACGTAGTATTGCTGCAAGACAAAGACAGTACTTATCTGAAGAAAGTTAGATTTCTAAGACCACGGGTTTACTATCGACGTTCGCCATAAAATGATTTGTTCAATTAAGTGTACTTGTTCGCCGATCCAACACTTCTGCAGACCACAAACCGACTTGTAGGTCAGTGGGACAAATTATTCGTTAAATTGCATTGTCGTTGCAAGAAAGAACATTAAAAATAATATAAAACTATCTTACTGAGTAGAAAATTTAGGGGAACTCGTGGCTAAATAATAGAAGCCACAGGGTTCGCTCTTCGAAGTTAAGCATCGCTATCGTGAATGGGTGACCATCCATATCCATTACACACTGAGACTCCTCCATGCCTCAGAAAGCACGTTAAGATATGGTCCTAGCTTTCATTTGTAAATCTTTGACAAACGTTACAGAAACCAGAAAATCTGACACTATTCTAACTGAGGCGCATCTCATTATCCAATTATCATAATAATATATTGAAGGCTAGATAGGCAACCGTTTCATGTTAAGTACTAGTACTCAGCTACATCTGGTTAGGCAAGAAAAGATAAAAGGCTGGGCAGGTTGAATGACTGACATTTTGTAAAAAACCTATTTAAGTTTTAATTTGCTTCGGAATTGAGGAGTACAACAAGATTGTTCTTTCTATTTCAGATGCAGTGTTTCATCTGCGTCACGTATATGATCATCTTATGCAGTTCAAGTCCAACGAAAAATCGAGAAATCGCCACTACCCACGAGAAACGTTCCTTGTTCCGCGATGTCATTGAATCTCTGAGAATCCATTCTCAACTACCTGAAGATATAAATCAAAATGATGAAAACAATTTGTCTCAAAATTATGTGAGATACGGATTTGATAATGAACCGTCTTTACCCAGTGATGCTGACTATATCCCAAGAAGAAATGATAGAATTGAAATGCCATCGATGAAGTACCGTTTTCCTAAAAGCATCAACACTAGCACAAATGAGGAAAATGTGAAGTCTAGAGAAGAAATAGTGGTATTAATAGACACCAATAAACATAAATCGACAACTACAAAACCTAAAAAGGACAAACGTCCGCGGCCTACCTATAATAAAAATAAAAACCCAAACAAAGATAAAGAAAACGAAGATGTCGATGATTCAAAAGCTGATGGTGATAACGAGCCTGAAGATTTTCCACCACTGACTAACACAATGGCTGGCCAAAGCCAGATTGGGAACCGGGAATCGCAAACAGTACTAAAACCAACAGTAATTGTCAATATTCGAGGTTCAGTCACTCACCGTGACAGTGACATCAGACTTGAAAGCAGAGATGTACCTAGCAACAGAACCGATCCAGTTCAGAACATTTATTCAACATCAACCAAGAAATCAAGATCGAAAGCCAAGCAAACAAGAAAAAGCCATCAAATGTTAAACAAGAAATCAAAATGATTGCTGCGGATGAAAATGCTAAAATTGAAGAAGACATGATGATGTGTGAGACTGGAACATGGAAACCTGACAAAAACCAGGAGAATCGGAAACTCGACAGTGTGCTACAAATCTTATTTTCCATTTAGAATTTAATCACAAACATGGTTATTTTAAGATTCGTATATGGCAGTTACAAAATGTATTATAGTTTTAGAATTGTGTAATAATTGTGATAGACTGAAACTAGTGATAAAACGCTTCATAACACTTCGTCTTAAGTCTTCTAACATTCAATTTAGATAAGAATCAACTAAGTTAAATCTTAATTCATGTCTTTAATTACATTGTATTTCAAAGGCGTGTATTATTGAAATACATAGGTATTTCAACTCAGTAATGATCCTTCGCATTGATTAACTTGTATTAATGTATAGGTTGAAGCTTTTAACATTATAATTAATTACAGTTATCTTTATCATCGTGCCTTTCACTCCTACAAAGTTAATTTGGAACCGTATCTTTATGGTTTTAAAGAATTATTGAATAACGTCTTCTTTTGGCTAAACATGGGCCTAAATATACATATTTGAAGTGAAGAATAAATTTTTATTCAAAAACCACCTGCTAGTTATGGAGAGTTTCTGCGATAGTCTATAAAAATGACTAATGTTTTAAGAAAAAGGCCTTCTTGCATTTTACTTCTTGATTTTTGCAACTAACTAGGTAAGCTCTTTGAATATCTTTAAAAGCCAAACAGAGTTGTTTAGTTCACACATTGTTCTCCATAATAATGTTTCCACCGAATTCCTCAGGAACCTCATCATCACCCGAATCAACTGCTGTCATTAAACGAGTGCCATCATCCTCAGTAATGTTGTCAGGTCGTCGACCTACTTTGCCTTATACATGTAACAACACTGTTGACTACTTAGTCTACACGCTCATAAGGTAATTTCTCATCAACAGCGAACTGCGTGTCGTCAGTGGGCGCCGTGTCACTTTTCTTACTAACATTTTCGTTTATAACGTAGCTGCAGCTTTAAAAACTACATAAATAAATAAAATAGATTGGAATAGAATAACGTTTATTGTCTCCAGTATTACAGCTAGTAGTATCGGTGCATACACAAAACTATAATACCAGAAGCAAAAGGTTCAAGCGTCAGCATTATGCAAAGATACCCTAGTGGGTTGCTAAGCGCTGGTTTTCAGCCTCCTGATCACAAAAGAAAAAAAAAAAAAAAAACATTACATTCAAAAACAACGGTTTAAATACATCAACACTATTTGATTAGTAGCAATGATATACTTCTAGGCAAGCAAGCTCCATCTTCAACCACATCATCGCTTACCATCAGATGAAATAGTGGTCAAACGCGTACCTATTAAGAGTCCTATTACATTTTTTACGGAAATTCATGATTTTTGACGCTGTAATTATCAGCAGCAGTAAGATATTTTAATTATTTGATCATGAATAACGATAGTGCCAGTCTCTTTCTTGTAAGTTAGAGTTACACATTTTCATTTTTCTTTTCGTGTAATTTACTATAAATATTTTACGAATTCAGTTTGCAAGAAAAAATGTCGGAGATGGAACTTTGACGGTCTAATTCACATTGTTACAATCAATTCTTTTAAAAGCTAAAATTACTAAAAGGTACGTTGAATGTTTTACTTGTTTATTGAAGTTCTAGAATTTCTTTAAATTCCTTGAGTTTTCACGGAAAAAAACGTAAAGAAAGCCTAATTTAAGCCAGAAATGTCTTGATTCAGCGTCCATTATATTCCAAATAAAAACAATTTTATCAAATAAATTAATATGATATAAAATTTCAATCTACAATGAATACGTTTCATTAGTTTTCGTTTGTCAATATAATTAAACAAAATTACAATAAATAAAATTAAAGTACTATATATTCTGCGTCAATTCAGCGCGCGCGCTCCTCAGTCTCGCGCGAGCGCCCAAATTAACTATAATCCTTTTCAGACTAGTAAGTATCAAAATTGTTTCGCGGACTATATATGTACTCCCAACGCAGACCAACGTAACTACGTCTATTGCAAACGAGCATTTCAAAAAAAAAGAATCATGGTAGAAGGTTTAATTTTATGAAACATTCGAAAAATCTTAAAAAAAAAACTAAATGCTTCAGCTTCAGCTTCTTACAATATTGGAAAATACTTAAATTAATCCCAAACAATGTTCATTTTAGGGCAAGCAACTGTGAAGAGAGAATTTGAATTGAAATCATCTGCCAATTCTTGGCTTGCCACAAACGTTCTGATTACCATTTTTATTAAAAGCTTCTAGATATTTGTATAACTTAAGTGAGATTCAATAGACAGATTAGTCTTAATCGTGGATATGATAATTTACAATTTGGAGGATGATTTGACTGACTTATTTCCAATCATTTTGACATTTATTATTCCTAAAGCTAAGAATAAAACTCTAATTGAAATATTCCTAATATGATATGTTAAAGATTACTTTTCATAAAGTATTGAAATAGTTGTTTTTGGTTGACAATCTTCAACTTCATTCGTTTGTATTTATTACAATGTACCGTTACCATCCTACGCTATTGTGACCAAAATGTCACAAACCATTATAATATTAGCCTTATTTAGACTACAATCATTATTGAATGTCTTTTTGCTTTTTAAATTATGGCCACAACATTTTAAAGTTTGATATCTATACTAATATTATAAAGAGGTAACATTTGTTTGTAAGTTTGTATGTAGGGAGGGGGTAATCTCGGATATACAGGTCCGATTTGAAAAAAATATTTCATTATTAGATAGCCCATTTATCGAGGAAGGCTATAGACCAATAGGAGCGGAGCAGTAATGAAAAATGTTACGCAGACGACGTTGCTAGGGTCAGCTAGTATATTATATTTAATAAATTTGTTTGTTTGTTTGCTTGAACGCGCTAATCTCGGAAACTACTGGTCCGATTCGAAAAAATATTTCAGTGTTAGATAATACATTTATTGAGGATTATTGAGGAAGGCTATACATCATGCTATACATCATCACGCTAAGACTAAAAGGAGCCGAGCATTAATGGAAAATGTGACGCAGACGGAGTTGCGTGGGCCAGCTAGTTTAATATAAATGTGGATGGAAGGAGACGGAGAGGGAGACCGAAGAGAAGATGAATGGATTGCATGAGGAGTAATATGAAAAAAAAAGGAGTTCATCATCTGCCTAGCCTTTTCCCAATTACATTGGGGTCGGCTTCCAGTCAAACTGGATTCAGCCGAATACCAGTATTTTATGAGGAGCGGCTGCCTACCAGACCTCCACAACCCATTAACTGGGTAACACGGTATTTCTCGGCAAGACTGGAGTCAGATTTACTGGCTTCTGACAATCCGTAACAACTGCCAAAGATCTACAAATAACAGCCGGGACCAACGGCATAGCGAGCTTTCCGAGGCACGAAGGAAACTCGATATGTTAAGATGATCACCCATCCACAGACCAACCTGACCAAGCGTTGCTTAACCTTGAAGATCGACCCATGTGGCTGTGTTTATTTAATCACGAGCTCCTCGCAATAAAAGGGAGTTAGTAATAGCTTCATGGTTGACAGGACAGAATGGAAGAAGAAAAAACGTGTTTCGCCGACCCCATGTAACATAGGATAAGGGCAGGAAGATGATGATAATAATTTTGTCTTTGTGAGGCAACAAGCCCTTCTTGATTCTTCTTTTTCTATCTATACTTATCTATACTAATATTATAAAGCAGAAGAGTTTGTTTGTTTGTTTGTTTGGTTGAACGCGCTAATCTCAGGAACTACCGGCTCGAATTGAAAAAATGTTTTTGCGTTGGATAGTCCATTTATCGAGGAAGGCTATAGGCTATAACATCACGCTATGACCAATAGAAGCGGAGCAGAAATAAGAAATGTTGCAAGCGGGAAAAATGCTTCCGTTGCGTGCGCTGCGTAAACGGTTTAAGTTACGCAAAACTCAAGAATTATTCCTCTTAAAACTTCTAAAAAAAAGTTCTCAACAGCATATGTCTGTCCCTTTAGGTTAACTCACTATAACCCTTTTTATGGAAATCAAATTTGTTCTAAAATAATGCATTGAAATGTTTCTTTGTTTCAACGCGCTAATCTCAGGAACTACTGATCCGATTTGAAAAATTATTTCAGTGTTAGATAGCCCATTTATCGAGGAAGGCTATACATATATATCAACACGCTAAGACAAATAGGAGCGGAGCAATAGTGGAAAATGTGATACAGACGAAGTTGCGCGGGTCAGCTAGTCGACTTATAAAACTTTGTTTTTACCGACATCCATATTTGTTTGCCATAGTGTTTTCGCTTAAAGTTCCGGATTGGTCTGACTAGATTCCAAATGCCAAATTAATTGAGCATACTAATGATTCGAAAATGTTATAAGGAAGTGTCCAGGACATGATATACCTACATTCAGACGTAACCAATCGAATAAACTAAAACAGTAATACTCACATAATTTACATATGGACATGCCAGACCAGACCATCCAGGACCAGAAAAAATGGTTTAATTTATTGGCATCATCTAGTTTACTAAAATTACCTCCCATAGACAAAATTGACATAGAAAATAGACGGAGAGTTCCCTTTCAGGTCAGTGATTCTAAAAAGGCCACTTTAGCAAAATCAGAAAGTACATCACGCTACCGATCAGTGTTTATGATATTCGAGAAAATCTTAAGCGTCCTCCACACTATTCCCGAAGTTGAGCGAATACGATAGTGTAGAGGGGCACTTCGCTTCGCCTCGTGCAACTTCGCCTCGCCTCGGGCAACTTCCAGTTGTTATCGGTTTTTGCGCCCGAGTCAAAGGACTCGAAGTTCGAACACGAAGCGTCTGTCCACACTACTCGACTCACTTCGGCTCACTTCGGTTCGCGTCAGCCATAGTAAATACGCACGTATTTTTATTATGCGAGAGTACACATTGCGATGGCAGTTGCCACATGAACGTTATCCATTATGCCTATCGTGAGGGGAACGGGGGGAACGGGCGACTGAGCTCCTCGCGAAGTTGCTCGAGTGTGTGGACACGTACTTCGGACTTCGGTCAACTTCGGAGAGTACTTCGCCTCGATCAACTTCGGGAATAGTGTGGATGACGCTTTAGAAGTAGGATTTGACAGCTGAGTCAAGAGGGATAAAAGATCGCTTTACTACTAATTGCGAAAGATACTTAATTTCATATCTCTTTCATACTTACCAGTAAAGCATGTTGTATCTAACTGTAACCTTGAAACTGAAAAAGGACCGACGTCTGGTGACCGTAACAGAACACCTTTTTTAATGTCATCTAGTAAGTTTAGAAACTTGCACAAAGGCCTCTGATTTGACAGAGACGTAGGCTGCGTTTCCACCATAGATGTGGATGCAAACCAAGGGCTGTCTTTGTTGAGACGTAATAGAATCGCCCCATTTATCTAGTCACGCTCAGCGCAAGCGATTCCATTGCTTCTTAACAAACATAATTATACTTAGCTACGCAGCCTCGCACATCTCTCGTGGAAACGCAGCTTTACACGAATGACTTCTGCGCATAAACCTAAAGAATGAGAAAGAAGAAAATGCATGCAATTTTTTATTTGCAAAATGAAATACTTATTAGCTGTAGATCATGAAATTATTTTTTTTAAACCTTTTTTTTTTTTTTTTTTTTTTTTTTATTCGAAACGGGCTTCATGAGCGATGTAGTCATAAAGCTTCAAAGATTACAATTAGATAGAGAAGACGGATATATGGACTTTGACATCAAAGTTGATGGCGTCTATACAGCTACCATAGAAAACAGCGTTTTCGCGAGAGAGTTAGACAGATATAATATATAATTCTATAAAATAATTATATCTCGTTTGTTTTTCGAGTAATTTTAATTCTGTTTTCACTGTTAGTATAATAGTTTAGTATACTTTTGGATAAACTGTACAGATTACAAATTATTTTTTCTTGAATATTCCCTATTGTGAGAGCATAACTCAGTCCATTCTCTTTATCTATGCTTCCAAAAATCAAGCTCTTATATATTTCGGACGTCAAAATGTCAACGAGCAACGAGCATTATATCTTCCTGATGTGAGTGTACCAGTCTCTTTGCAAGGCCGGTTGGCATCAAACGCCAATCTAATTCCTTGTATGATATTGAAATATAGAGCAAGCTCTGAGTTAGAGATACCGTAGAGAAAGAGGATAAATGTCAAGGTATTACAATACTAGCTTCGCTTCGTCTGCGTTACGTTTTTAGGGTTCCGTACCCAAAGGGTAAAAACGGGACCCTATTACTAAGACTTCGCTGTCTGTCTGTCACCAGGCTGTATCTTAAGAACCGCGATAGCTAGACAGTTAAAATTTTCACAGATTATGTATTTATGTTGCCGCTATAACAATAAATACAAAAAAAAACCAGAACTAAATAAATATTTATGGGGTCTCTCCCAAACAACAAAATTGATTTTTTGCCGTTTTTATAGATAATGGTACGGAACCCTTCGTGCGCGAGTCCGCCTCGCACTTGGCCAGTTTTAATAATGTTCCGATCCCATTGGTCGTAGCTTCATGTTCTGCAGCCTTTGGCCTTCTTCGATAAATGGGCCATCCAACACTTAAAGATTTTTATTACTCGATTCTATAAGTTCCTGAGATTAGCGCGTTCGATGAAACAAACTCAATCGACTTCAACTTTATAATATTAACTAGCTGTCCCCCGCGGCTTCGCTCCCGTCTTCATTGCACATATCGAGTTTTCATTGTTTTTAAGATGTATTCTGCTATTCGGGACAGAGACAAATCCAACGAATCAATAACCATGAAAATTGGTTCAGCAGATCTCGAGTTATAAGTGTTGTAACAAACCCGTCTTTGTTTTATATATATATATATATATATATATATATATATATATATATATATATATAGATATGGATGTAAACAACTCTGTAATGATATGAATAAAGACTAAGGGTGCCTGTCAATTGCCGCGGTAGATGCCGCGGGCGTCGGAGGCCACCGTAGGCGCGGGCCTGTGGACGGTGAGCTATGGGTGGCTCGCCGTCCGTCCGTCTTATGACGACAGGTCGTGTCGACGGCGCGTTCGTGTTCCACGCGCACCTCAAAGAGAGTCAGCACACAGACCCGAAAGGGCCGACGCGACGCCTGCCGGAGTAGCGGGACTATTCGAAAGAGATACCGTGGCTAATCAGTTTTCAGTTGTTGGTTATGATGTTAGTAACATAGTCCTGAGAGGTTGCCGGTGTTTTACAAATAACCCTTTATACAGGGAAATTGAAAAAATACCCGAAACCTCTTAGGCAGTGAAAGTACACATGATTATAAGCAACTTTTGTTTTGGTAAAACTCCGAAATCTCGAAAAAAATATCAGCTGTTTCATACATTTTCATTGGCTAAATACTGCATTTTGTATGAAACAGCTGATATTTTTTTCGAGATTTCGGAGTTTTACCAAAACAAAAGTTGCTTATAATCATGTGTACTTTCACTGCCTAAGAGGTTTCGGGTATTTTTTCAATTTCCCTGTATACAGAAGATAGATAGATAAAAAACTGGCCAAGTGCGAGTCGGACTCGCGTACGAAGGGTTCCGTACCATTTTCTATAAAAACGGCAAAAAAAACAAGTTTGTTGTATGGGTGCCCCGTTAAATATTTATATTATTCTGTTTTTTTTTTAGTATTTGTTGTTATAGCGGCAACAGAAATAATACCTACATCATCTGTGAAAATTTGACTAACTATCGCGGTTCTTGAGGTACAGACTGGTAACAGACAGACAGCGAAGTCTTAGTAATAGGGTCCCGTTTTTACCCTTTGGATACGGAATCCTAAAAAAAACAACCAATATAGAGTTCCCTCAACCATCTATAAAAATTCAAAACTTTCCTCACGACACTTTTCCTCACTCTTCTTCATAAACTAAAAAAAAACTAAGTTCATTAATCTAATAAAATTACGAGTTACGGAAACGAACACTCATAAAACAAATGTTAGGTATCATAAAAATCATCACTCTTCTGTAAGCATTCGATCTAAAGATGATGAATATGCATGAAGACTTTAAAAAAATGAAAAATCCTTTGCGATCCGTCATTCAATTACAATGTCCTGTTAAAATGATCCAATTTCCTGTTTTGGAAGATCAAAGCAGCTAATTGAAATATAAATCAAGTTTTTACCGAAGAAGTAACAAATCTTGATGTACTGGATCATCAAATTTAACAATCTATATATATGAAAGGTAATCTGACTGACTGACATCATCGCACAGACGAAACTATCAACCAAACCTAAACAATAAAAAATGTGTGCAAAATAATGCCCTAAAGCGCCACATTGCCAAGATATTTCGAGAAAAGACGGGCGCCGCGACTTTTCTAGAAAATATCCATTTGGCGGCTAGTGACTATGCCAGCTCCTATGCAAAATTTTCGAACATCTTTGTACAAGGCTTCCTTTTATTCTGTTGATGAGCACTAAGAAAGGAATAATTGAAAATTGGACCTGTAAGGGAGTGAAAAAGGGAAAAATCGTTTGTAATAAATCTACTCAGACAAAGTCGCGTGCGAATTGCTAGTTGAAATATAAATCAAGTTTGTACCGTATATGTAACTGAATCCTGATGTACAGGATTATAAAAATAATAAACTGCCAAAAGAGTGTGATGGACATTATACTTAGATGGTCAAGCAATCAATTTATTAATTAATCTATAAACTCTACAAGGCATTTTACAGTCTTTTAGAAACTGGCTAGATGCTAAAAAAGCATAAGCAAGACTATGCCTATATCTATATCTATACCTATGCCTATAGGAGTTAACGACCGAATTCGGTCGTTGAATTGAATCGAATTCGGGTTGAATACATCTGGATATCCGATGGTAGAAGGGGGCTGGTGGGATGGAGTCGTGGAGTTCTTAGGCACACTCTCCGAAGTACAATCTGTTGAAGACCGACAAGCAGGCAACCTTGCAGCGATGAGTCAAACTGTGAGGTTTGGCATCCAACGGTTTTTCGTCACCATTAGCTCTCAGAGAACTTTCGAGACTTCCAGCCCTGCTTTGCAGAGTGGAGGTCCACTTTGCAGAACTTAAGTGACACTACTAATATGAAAAATTAAACAAGAACATCCAAGCACCAGCAGATCCTCTAGTTAAAGAAAGTTGCTAAACAAGGAGCTAGTGGAAAAATACAAATCGTAATCACCAACATCGGACGAAACACGTGTTTGGCATGGAATTAACCTCTTAGTCCCGGCGCTCAGCCTCGCTCAGTCTCAGCTCGAATTGTTCAAAATAAATCATAATAAACGTAAAAATAAAGTATAAAAACTTTTTACAAAAAAAATACAACAGACTTCCAAAAAAAAAATTCGGATGTCGGTGTTTTTGTTAGTTTCTTCGTGTTTTGACACCGACTTCCGAAATTAAAGTTATTATTTATACCTACTTTGTATTGTGTTTTTTGGAAGTCAGTTGTATTTTTTTGTAATAAGTTTTTTATTTTTCACTTTTTAGTGGTACCCCACACCTAACAACACCACTGCATAATCGCAGAAAAGCAAAATACGCAATTTCGATTACTTGGATGACATAAAACCAAAATCCAAGTAGACGAATTCCAGTTATTTCGATTTAAAATCCAAAGTTCGCAACCGATTTTGATAAAATTAAATGAGACCAATTTGCAATATATTTCTTTCAGATAAAACAAGATTTTTTCAAATTGGTTCATATTGTCGGAGTTGTGAGGTAACAAACCTAAAAAAAAAATACAACTGAATTGAGAACCTCCTCCTTTTTGGAAACTCGGTTAAAAATCAATTGCGTCAGGTGGAACCAATGCCGCCGTATTTAACCGTTTAAAGTATAAAGTAACATATCGTCGGGGATAGTGCAAATCTGTGAATCTACCTACCATACGTAAAGTGCACTATCTGTAGTTCGATTCTGTAAACATGGCTAAGTGAACACTTAGGCGAAGTGAACGGCAAGTGAGCTGTCAAACCATACAAACAAGATGGCATGACAGCTCACTTGTCGTTCACTTCACCAAGTGAACACGATGAGATGTCAACAGAATCGACCGGCTGCACTACGTGCGGGTTTCTCCCAGGCTTCCGAGAGTGCCCGTGGAGTTTCTTGCACGTTCTTCTACATAGAGATCTACGCTTTAGAACGTGCAAGTAGCCTCATGTTTTTGACTGACCGACCTTGGCATTTCAAAAGTGCCTGTAAATGGTTTATTTTAAACAAATGCTTTGAATCTTTGCATCTTCCCCTGTAAACCTGCAGTGTGATACTGTAAACATGTCGAAGTGACAACTGAGGTGAAGTGAACGATAAGTGAGCTGTCAAACCATACAAGCAAAATGGAATGACAGCTCACTTGTCGTTCACTCTACCTAACTGTACACCGTGAGACGTCGACAAAATAGACCGGCTGTTGCAATGCTTGGGTGAAGTGATCACGAAGTGAGCTGCCAATCTATATAATGAAAATTGAGTGACAGCTCATTTGTGTTCACATGTGTTCACTTCGATATATTTACAGAATTGACCGGCTGTGTCCCTTATGAGTTCTCACATTTTTACATGATAAGGGGATTTATGAATTCTATTTATTATTAACATTAGAAAACTATATTAAAGTCTGTACAATATTGTATGGCTATATTTGTCAGATACGCGGAATTATCCAATGATACCGTGGATGCACTATCCCCGACGATATACAAATGAAAATCTACTAAACCAGAAATACTTGTGTATCATTATTTAAATAATTTCTTTTTTTTTTCGTGATAAATGCCGTTGCAACGGGAGGTTTCAATCCCTAAAAACCTCAATTTCTTTTAAGAATATATTTTGTACTTCGTCTCATGTTTTCTAATATAATTGTACACAAAAGATTAATGTCTTGCATCATTCAAATGTCAAAACACAATCACAAAGTAGCCAGTTTATTTTGAACCTTTAAAACGGCGCTGTTTGCAAAGGCAAAGTATCTAATCCCGTATTCAAATTTTTAGTTCCCTAGATTTCCGTGTCTCAATATTTACTGGTCTTCATTTTTAAGTTCTTCTAATATACCGCTACATGGATAATAATTAGCTTACCTAAAGAAACTCCTACATATTGAAAGAACATAACAGTTACCAATAATTTATAATAATTACAATATAAACAAAAACTGGACGTTGATATTTGGGTCAGCAGTCTTTAAAGACCAAGGTCAAGTTCAAGATAAGTTGATTTAAAAGTGATTGTAATACGGTACTCGATGTTCTCATAGTGGTGGGCGTGTGCGGTACCGAAATATCGATGTTTTTTAACAATTCCATCACAGACCTCATCCATCGCTTACCATCAGATGAGATCGAGTTCGAGAGTGTACTCATCAGAATTAAAAAAACTATGTACGGTACATATGTTGCATATTATCTCTAATGATTCTGGGCGTAGTAAGGGTAGTCTGATTGAAAAACTTTTCGAACTTTCAAATTACTCGAAAGAATCAAAATGTGAAATAATGCAGTTTAAATTGAAAGAAGGATGTAAATGAAAAACAATCTATGGATATCTAATAATATCAGCCCGCTCTATAGATAACTATACCTACTGTATAATTATGTGTTCTTGGTAATTACTCCAAAGGATTTTTCTTATGAAATCATTGGTTTAGACGACACGGTTGGCGCAGTGGTTGAGCGATTGACTGCTGCGCAGCATGTCGCGGGTTCGATTCCCGCCTGGAACAAATATTTGTACGACCTACATGTATTTGTTCCGAGTCTGGGTGTTTTTCTATCTATAATATGTATGTATTTACAAAAAAAAAATGTATATAAGTAGTTTATCAGCCATCTCGTTACCATAACACATTATTAACACAAGCATTAGGTTGCTTAGCTTGGGACTATAATATGGTGTTGTGTGAAATGTCCAAGGATATATTAAGGAAATTGGTTTTACAGAAATTCTGAGCTTATATATATATTGTATATAGGTATATTGGATCCGGGTTCTGAACTAATTCATTTTTCTATTAATACAAATATTTACAAGTTAAATTAATGACTGGCTGTATTGAAGTATGCCATAAAACTTAATTGCCAAAACTTCGTGCAATAAAATAGCTAAACGTAATAAAAATAAAACACTTACCAACTTGATCTGATTAGTTAATACGAAATGTGATTAATGTAACCGCTGTCATCAACAAAAAAAACTAATTGTTTTTGTTTTATTATAGACATTTCGCAATTAAAAAAGGTTCGATCCTTCTTGATTGACTTAAGATAAATATAAATTATAATTAAGCCTACATTTCGCACATTGAAGCCAAGCATATTTAACTAACAAGTTGACAATTAAGAATGACGAAAAAAATTACCAGTTTTTTTACCAACTAGTGCGAAAATAATCTCAAATGACAATATTTCAAGAGCGTGGATATTTTTAGCAGAACATCAACGAATTTGTAGTTTAAAGAATCAATTTAATAGGTACCTACTTTCACAATTCACATCCCTGTTTCTTTGTACCACTGTAACTCGAAATGTATGAGTATCGATAAAATCTTTGTTGTTCACGTATGGGAGACTGACGTTATCTCTTGTTTTAAGCGTGCAGGGTAATTTTCTTGTGTTTTATGTGACGTCAGAAGTAAGTTATTTGCTACGCAAAGGTCATCTAGAAATGGAGTGAAAAGTTTTAATTAGTTAAAACAGACACGTTCTTTGAATGCGAATTGTTTTGTACCTAATTAAATAGAGTGAAAATAGGTGGCAAGTAATATAGGTATAAATTATTTTTGAAAAGTTGTGGTTACTTTATCGGAATAGCTTGACTTTTCCACTACTCGCATTGGTAAATACATACATGTACAACAAAATACTTCTTCAAATAGATATAGCCTAAAATATTTTAAAATTATTTATTTTGCTATGTTATGTTACAATTTAAATATTAGAATATGACGGTTTAACCATACTATGAAAAGCAACATTTCTGGCCAACACATGAAAAGCAAAATTAAATAATAAGTTTTTTTATTCCTGAAATTTGTGGAATGAGAAAAGAGACTTTGCCCCCACAGTGTGACTAAAAAGGCCATTTTTTTACAAAGATAAATCCACTTTACCTATTTACTAAAAAAGACTAGCACAAAAGTATTTTCCAAAACAAAATATCTCACATTCATTCGACCGCTTTCACATTCGAGATTCAAACTCGTAGTAAAATCATTTTAAACCTGTAGCAAAAAGCTGGCGACTCAGGCGAAGCTTCAAACTCGCCAGTGGACAGCGCGAGTGACCGCACGTGTTCCAAATTCAAATTTTAAATACCGAAGCTCGATTATTTTGGAGTAACGTGTTTTATTTTTCATCGATATTATTATACCTGGAAAAATGATGCGTCACTACCTTTTTGGAATTTTGGTGAGTACCCTTTTAGTATATTTTTTGCGATTTAGACCTTCAATCATTTTAATCGAATACTTAGGTTATTAGGATCAAAAAATATATTAAGGTTGTTCAAAAAAAAAAAACATTGTAAACGTGTTATTAAAAAACAACATAATTTGTTGATGAGTTTAGTTTATCTTTTACATTGTCTTTATACTCACGAATTTATGTCGATTTTTTAATATAACAATAAATTTAAACAAAAGATTATAGGTAATTTTTGTTAATTAGATTTATATTTATGAATTTCGTAATTTTAATGTAGTAATTACGTCGGGATATCTAAGGCTAAATTAATCCAAAAGGCACATTCTTTAAATTACTTTTCCATTTTTCACTTGTCACTGTCAATTAACTTTAACCATTTCAATGTCACAAACGATGAAGTAAGTAATTTAGGCAAAAAACGAAAGCTCTAAGTACATAACTGTTCACACTTGTCAGCACATAAAAACATAATTATGTACATGTAAGTACACATGACGGTGTTTACAAAACTTTGTTAGCATACAACACTCGTACTTGACCGTTTTACCTAGTGAGAAAATTTTAGTTATCCGTTTACTCTAACATTACGAACTATTAAAAGCACAGGAATACATAAAAAATCATTGCAAATTAAAATTGGTTTACCGTAAAGCCCTAATTTAGGCACTTCTTACTTAACAAACATTACACATTAAGATACATTTAAAAGTCACTAACAAAAATAAAATTGTAGAAAAGAAAATAATTGTTAGTAAAAATATACTATTATTGAAGCCATAGGTATAAACAATGAAAATAAAAATATCTTAACACTGACACACACAATATTGTAGATGAATTGGATAATTAGTGCCCCAAACTATTTAACTATAATTACAAAAATACACTTCGAATGTATTGGCATTCATAATTTTGCCCATTCTGCGTTAAACTGGGAAAAAATAATATAATCTTTGTACATTTCGAACCCCCGGAACCACCCTTGAGAAAGTTATAGCTACGCTCCTGGTTGAAGCCTTTAAATAAGCATAACAGACCGATTCTCCTTCAATTCTTTAAAGGCTGCGCTGAATTACCAATTAAGATTTAAGAAAAACCATTATCTAGGACTTAAAAGTAAACGTATTGCCAATTTGTAGGATAATGAAACACTGTAGTTAAAGGTAAAACAAATTTCCAAGAAAAATAAAACTGGCAAAGAAACAAATTTCCAAGAAAAATAAAACTGGCAAAGAAACAAATTCCAAGAAACATAAAGCTGGCAAAGAGCGAATCGTACTCCCCAACGAGGATTCCGTACCTAGTAACCTTGTTTTTTTTTTTTGGGTTCCCACCCATGCATCAAATGACTACTTCCGCTCTGGGCAGACCGGAAGGGAGTATCAGACTCTTTCTGACTAAAACTAATCCGTGTTCCTTCTAATGCCTTTTGCGTTCCAGAGCCGCGGTGACTCTTTCGAACAAATTCCATAACCCCGTCAGTACAGCCTTGGTAGGAATAATAGCTTGCTACGTAAAACATTGTTTAATGCAACACAAAACTAAGCTTTTGCCTAAGAGGAAAAAAAAAAGATTGTATGTAAAGTCGGTTTACGGACGACAGTTTAACGTGACAACATCATAACAAAACTTTGATGAAATGATTGCATACTTTTATGAATAAAATTGAATATTTTTTATTGAATTATCACTATTTTGTATGGATACAAAGAAGGAGTTACAATGAGCGTAACGTTACAATGAGCGTAACTTTACAATGAGCGTTACGTAACAATGAGCGTAACGGGACAATGAGTCACCCTTTTTCGTGCTTGCAGCCGGCGTTCATCCATTTGTTAGACGTTGTCACGTCAAAACGGTGCTTTTCAGAGGCATCGCTTAATTTTTCAGTATATTCAGTTTTTATATGAACCACTACTTCTAATTTTTGCTTCAATGCAATCTTTGAGAAATTGGGGTAGTATTTATACGGTCGGATTTCTTCATCAGTCCGTACAGTAGTAGATCTTTAAATAAATAGACAAACAAAGTCATAGGTACTAAAAAAGTTCTAGTAACACCAGTTTGTACGGGGCCCTAGATAAGCAGAAATAAATTAAATACATAATAAATATATATATAATATATATATATATCAGATATATTTAACAGAACGGGTTACTCGTAACATCGACTAGTATGCAATGTCCGTAAAAATAGTAAATGTCACTATTTGCGCTATTTTAGGTATTGTGCTATTTTTGTACTTGACGTTGGAAACTGTGGTACTGTTATATTTTTATTTTCAATATAATTTATGTACCTATATAACTACGCCCCTGGAAGACATAAAATATTTTGTTTATTATTTTTAATACTTTTTAATTACATTTTTAAATATATATTTTATTTAATATTGTTTTTATATTGTTATTATTTAAAAAAAAAAACATTGTAATTCTCTAAGCCCTTACCAAGTTGCACGCAAAAACATTTCAAGCTCACTGTTTCGAATAAATGACTAAGCTTTAAGCAAACGTGTGTACATACACTTTTACTCCGACTTTGTTTTCAGCCAAAATTATATTTGTCAAGATCATTGACATCAATACCAAACAAAGGGTTTAGTCTTGACCCTTTGTCATACAGATACAACCAGCTTTTCTAATATTCCACTCACACATCACATGTCTTGAGGAGCTCGTGGTTAAAATTATCAGCCGCACAGGTCGATCTTCGAGGTTAAGCAACGCTTGCCGAGGCTGGTATGTGGATGGGTGACCATCTTAACATACCGAGTTTCCTCTGTGCCTCGGAAAGCACGTTAAGCTGTTGGTCTCGGCTGTCATTTGGAGATCTTTGGCAGTCGTTACGGATTGTCAGAAGCCAGAATATCTGACACCAGTCTTGCCAAGGAGTACCGTGTTACCCAGTTAATGGGTTGTGGAGGTCTGGTAGGCAGCCGCTCCATGTAAAATGCTGGTATTCGGCTGAATCCGGTTTGACTGGTTGCCGACCACAATATAGTTGGGAAAAGGCTAGGCAGATGATGACATCACATGTCCTAAAAACCAGCAAGTGAGCTTTAGAGTTGTTTACGTAAATAGAGAGTCAATATTTAAAACTAGCCGACCTGCACAACCTGGTCTACGTCAGACTTTTCATTTATGCTCCGCTACTTTTAGTCATAGCATGATGTTATATAGTTTCCCGATAAATGGTATATCCAATACTTTTTAAATGATTTTTCAATTCCAACCAGTAGTTCCTAACATTAACGCGTTCAACCAGACAAAGAAAGTCTTCAGCGTTATAATAATGTAAGTATAAATGATTAATGGTTCATACTAATAACTAACGGAGTAGCAGACAGAAAAAAAAAATGTTTACAACAGCCGGTCAGATGAATCTTATCAGGAACATGGAGATTTTCTAATATGGTATTTTAGAGAAGGAAGAAAACATTCCGAAACAATTTCCATTTTTTTACTATTTATAGGCATACGTTTGACCACTACCTCACCTGATGTTAGGCGATGGTGCCGGTGCTGTCTAAGATGGAGCACGCTTTTCACTTTTGACATAAAAAAAAAACATTCTGACCAAGACTCCCAGGTTGTAACTATCAGGAACTCAGGCAGGGAATTCCACTCCTTAGCTGTACGCACAATGAATGTATTCCCAAAACGTTTTAATATCTAATAATAGAAACAATCTCACGTTCCAAAGACCTTTGACCAGAGAGAACTCTTTAACTTCCCAAAATACAATATAAACGTGTAATTTACACCACCCGAGCACTTTCCAGCTATTATCTCACAGCATCATAACTTTACTTACACTCGTTCCAAGGCATTATGGACATTGCGTGCTTAGACATTGCCCTCATTACCGACTATTTTCAACTTTCCTATGTCAATGGAACTGTTTTTCAAAAGAAATGTCATAAGGTATAACTTTTACTGATGATTTTCTACAAATAAAAACAAAAGAATAAAACGTTTATCCATTACTAAGATTCCATGTTCCTGAAGTTAAAATTCTAATTTCAAAAAGTGTAAAATAATAAATTTTGTTAGTGATGGTACGTCGTTGTGGTTAAGAATATCGATATTGTTCTTTCTTTTTTTGATAATATGAGTTGAATAAATTAGATGGCGTTTGAAAAACAAAAACAAATTTTAATTATTTATCATAATAAAAAAAATATTCTGCATTTTCTTTTCCACCTATCACAATTAAATATGGAAATGAGGATATAAATATGTATTTGATTTTGATAAAAAAGGATTAAAAATGTAGGTCACTGTCAAAAGAATAAATATTTATAGTGTGAAAATTTATTACTTTTTAGGATTCTCAAAGGTTATAAAACATATGTAAATTGGACGTTTCTATTCATAATAACAAAACATTTGTATTCAGATCACTCAAAAAGAAATGGATGAATTTTGTACACACTTTCACTATTGCCAAATCAATTCCATAGAAAAAGTTAACGATATTTTTCTGCACGTAAGATTCTTGATGTGCAAAGAATGTATACAAACCTTTTTATGATAAACTTTATAAATTAAATGTGTCTCTACGCAATCCTCTACCGTCGTTATTAATTGAATGTAAATTGGCGTTAAGTTTGGATCTTTAAATTACTTGGCAGTGTTTGGCAAAACTGTTTTTTTTTTTTTATTCTCATGACTCAACAACGTATTGCGAGTTCTGTTAATAATTTTAAGCGTAGAAGCTCGGTTATTACATACAATATAGTCGGTGAAGTAAACTTAATTCCTCGATCTCTACTTATCAACTTTTTTTTAAAATAAATGACTTTATTTGAGTTTTCGTTGACTGCAATCACTACAAAACAACTTTTTTAACTTCACGCTTAACACTTGTCAAAATAAATAAAGTCTTGAAGAGATACAAGGTCTTGAACACTTGATATTCATCGCTCTCAAAAACTGAGACAACAATTAAGATTTATAACCGATACAAGCTTGACGAGCTAGATCTAAGATTAGCTACCAATTTGGTATGCAAGTTTAGATATGACCGATTTGCCCTTTTAAGTTAGCTGGAACTCAAGTTCTTTGTTTAAAGGCCTTCAATTCGTTGACAGGACTCTAAGTAATAGGCGGTACGAATAACATCGATACTTTTTAACTTACTTCCAAAAAAGAGGAAGTTTCAATTTGGCGGCTATTTTCTTTTCTTTTTATTATGTCATTTACATCGATTATTCCGAGGTTTCTGAGATTTTTTTTTGTTCGGTGCGGCATACTGACCATAAATGGTCCCGTAAAAATTTGGTATAGTTTGGCTCAGTATTTTTTATTTTATGAGCATTTTTGCTTATTTCAATTTCTACGTAGACGAAGACGTCGTTCAGGTATAACTACTAAAAAGTGAAAAATAAAAATCTTTTTCACAAAAAAATATAACTGACTTCCTAAAAATAAACACAGCAAAGAATAAAATAACTTTAATTTCGGAATTCGGGTTAAAAACAAAGAATGAAAACCAAAAATACAGACTTCCCAAATTAAAGTTATTACGGTTAAATGTTTTGCCGTCACCCCATGACACTGGCAGAATAGGTGTCATCGGCTCAGTTGCCAAAGAAGAAAAAAAAATACATCGATACTTTTTCGAATTTACAATCGGCTTGACACAGCCCTGCTTCAAGAAAAAGTGAAAAGAGCAGGCAACTACATAGACTAGGTAGCCAAAAACACAAATGAAATTGATTAATGTCTCCGCCATATTTGGTGTAGACTAATATTTTTGCGCTTTTCTAAAGACATAAATGTAAAATGTGTTTGCCTTATTCTAAATTCTGATTTGTAACAAAAATATAAGTGATAAATGTCACCGGGAAATGGCAAACTTCTTAAGGTAATAAAATATCGCGTAAAATTTTAACTTTCTTTTCTAAATAAGACACGGATATATTGGAAACTATTGAATTTGGATGGGATTATTTTATTGTATACAAAACGATTTTTTCATAAATTATAGAAAAAATTATATTCTAATCAAGATTTGCTATACCGCGTGTATCTGACATCGACGCACAAATGATTTCCATGGGTCCAGGGCATGATTCTGGACACCCCAGTGTTGGAATTTTTCGTCGGTTCTTTTCTGATTTTTTTTAAGAGTACTACAAAGTATCCGCTCAGCTGAGCTGCTTTTATTTGTGGCTTTATTCAGATTGCTCTTTTTAGTGAAAGTAGTTATTTAATTATTTTTTGATTAAAAATCTCATTGTGTTAGGTCAGAATAACGATTATGAGCAGTCTAAAGTAAAAAAAACCCTTGAAAAAAATAAAAAAATGAGAAAAAAGCCGACGAAAAATTCTAAGTCTAGGGTGTCCAGAATCATGCCCCGGACCCATGGAAATCGTCTGTGCGTCGATGTCAGATACACGCGGTATTCCGGTGACATCTACGACACATTCAGAGTCGTTCCACACAATTCATGCAAATGATGAATTGAAGATCGAAACTTCTTTATTAGTCGCCACAGATCTAAAAAAATAAAGTTCTGAATAATCTACAGGTACAATACAGATTTCAATGGCGACGATGCGAACTTCATGGCTCACGTCTTTTGAAAATACAATAATGTTTAGGATACGATGTGACTGACATACGCTATGCGTAAAAGCCCCTTTATATAAATAAAGAAAAAAAAAACAGATTTCAGATTTTAATCTGATGAGATGTAGGTTTTGAGGAAGACACTTTCCAAAAGATATGTGAGCGTAGACCAAAGTGACCTGTTTCCTTTTCTCTAACTAAGTTATGGTTATGTGGACCTTCCTACGAGATCGTAGATAAGAATTAGTTCGTATGCAAGAATAGTCTGACCTCTAGCCCTACGAAGTTTCATAGTACAGTCCGCACATAAAGCTACAACAATCTGTCAAATTTCTTAGTTAGATTTTCAACTTTATTGCTGAAGAAATTGGGTTCTAATTTGACTGGGATATTTTGACATTTTCGAATAGCCTGATGTGCTGGCGACTGAACCTACAACAAAGTGAATAATATTAAGCTTATTTTTTTATATGGTTACTAGCAGACTCGGCAAACGTTGTTTTTTCATGGAAAAAAAAATAGCTTACGACCTATTCTCAGAACTAACAATAAACAAATATATACAAAAAAAAAATCGTGAAAATCGGTCGAGCAGTTTCGGAGGACTTCGTTAACAAACACCGTAACATGAGATTTCTATAATTCTAACAAGTTGAGAGCAAAGCACGTGGGTATGAAAGGTGTATTTGTCCGAAAAATATTAAGAGTGTGTATTCCGTCCACTAGCGCCGCCAATCGTTTTTTATTAATTGTGGTAAATTTAAGACACGTAGACAAAAAACCGCTCTTTAGTGCACTGAAGAAATGTATCTATTATTTTTTGACAGCTATTTTTAATACATAACTCATGGCTAAATAGCCAAAACGGCAATTATTGCTAAAAGTGGCCACTTTTAGCAAAAATATCGACTTTGGCAACTATTTATGTTCTAAAGTACAAAACATAACTCTCAAAACATAATAAATACATTTCTTCAGTGCACTACAGAGCGGTTTTTTATCTACGTGTCTTAAATTTACCACTAATAATAAAAAACGATTGGCGGCGCTAGTGGACGGAATACACGCTCTTAAAGCTATTTTCAGACTACGCTATAATATATAGCATAGAGTATATATAGCTCATGGCACAACAATATCGCGCACCATACATTGTCAATAATATATAGTGTAGTGTACAGTGTGACGTGTCCATAACAATGTATGGTGTGCGATATTATTGTGCTATGAGCTATAAAGATAAGATAAGATATAGATAAAATTTGTATAATTTCTCCACAATATTTCTCCTAATTGTTACCTTAAATCTACGGTTACATATAGGAGGGGCATAATATTGTGGGAGACTGGTGCCTAAACTAGGCTAGGCTATATGCTATTATATTATAGCGTAGTCTGAAAGCAGCTTAACTGGGATCTTGGATTTGAGTTTATGGAACTTAATGCTAGAGACCCTGGATGCCTACTTATAAATTGGTATAATACTATTTTTTATGTTAAAGCTCTTATTATAATAGACGGTATTCAAGGCTTTAGGTTGGTGTAATAAGAGTTAGAGTTACGCTATTACACTGCCCGGTAGTAAGTGAGTTAGGTAGCAAAGTAGACCGGGCCGCTCCGATCACCGTAATTTTATTTTATTTTTTTATTTTTTTTGGGAAAACATACAATCGTACAATGTATATTATATATCGAGATACACATTATACTATAGGTAATTGTATAGTACACTAATTTTCCACATATTAGGTACTAGTTAAAATTAGATAGGTAGAGTTTGGTAAAGTTAGATAAAACCATTATTATTATCACAAGTATCTTCGGATTACTTTCTGGGAAGCCCCGGCAACTTAATTGTATAGATTTAAGAAAATAAACACATTTTTTTTTTTTTATAAAACAATAAATTGTTTCGCTGTCTTGGAGTGTAATAGTTAATTCATACTTAAGTAATTCATACATAATAATTAAACATTTTGAGCAAGCATTTTGTTTTGTAAATTTATGTTTTGACAGAGCAAATTAATATACATCAATATCGTTAAAATGATTATTGTAAGCCTCAACCAATCTCCTGAGCGGCGCTCTCCCCCCTGCATTTGTAATTAAGTGCTTAAGTTTTAGAAATTATTTGCATTTATTCGTACCCGCCTCTCCATCAATGAATTCATTAATCTGCCCATTCAAAACAAAAATTATACCTACTTTTACCTTTTTCAAGTTGAACTTGCGACCCAATCCATTACACAAGTTAACCGCAACCCGTTACTTCTACCCGTCAAGATAATCATCATTATAACAGACATTTTAACTAATCACCCAAACAAACGAAGATACTGGCAATTAGAACTTCAACACGTCAATCAAATAAAGAAAAACAAAACAAAATCAAACATGGCGCCGCAGAAAAGCACTCACTTCTAACTAAATACAATTTACACAGTCAGTCAACGATAGTGGCCCAATTTTTTGTAGCCACCAATTGGCAATATGTTCAAATAAGTAAAGCTAACTGTACTGCTGCCAAATGCCAACACAATAAGTATACACGACCCAGTAATTTCCATCTTAGGTGTACGCTGCCGCGCTGTTTGGAATAAGGTGCGGTCTTACCGTTGAGGTAGCGGAAAACTCGTAAGACTAAAATATAAGAAGCAATAACATTGTATTCATATTCTAAGAAGTTAAAATATGTAACTAAAATGGAGACAACAAGATATTAGTCCTCAAATAAATTGGGATAAGGGAAGAAAATGACGATAATGAAGTAATTTTAATCGATATATTATGCTGTACTAGTAACTAGTATTATTATTTAAATCTCATCAGAGATTTAAATAATAATACTAGTTAATAATATTGAGCTTGTTAAAACGGTTTTATCTAAACAAGTAAATTTCCCTGCGAGAGGCCTTTAAGGCAACAATGAATAGATTACTAGGCAAGCGTTCTCCATAGTCGACCGAGTCGTCACTTTCCATCAGGTAAGATTGTGGTGCAACAATCAACAATACGAAAATAATCACACTAAGAATACCTATGCTGTGCCAGGAACACGTACCAGTATAAGTACCTTAAAGCTTGTCAGTATGTTTTATTTCTCTAAGGGCCGATTTTTCAATAGTCAGATAAACTTTATCAGAGGAATAAAAATGCCGGTTTGACAGCTTTTGCATAGAAAATATAGGTGTTCTCGTCCTTGTCAAACTTTATGTACCTACCTAAATATTAAGTGAATGATGTGGTCGCCTATAATTGGAAGCGCACTCTTGTATTTGTCCCTGTCTTTATTATAATGCATGTGATTGTGTAGCCTCTGTTGGCGATCCTATAAATAAATAAATATGTCGCAGCCATATTTATTCTTCAGTTAAATATTATCTGCCTATTGAAAAATCGGCGCTTAATAAAACACGTTACAAGACGAACAACTTCTCATTTAGTGAAGCTACCGTGTTTCTCGACGCATCTTCGCTCAGCTTTCGACATGACCTCGTCTTTCTCGGGCCGATCGCCAAAACAGTATCAACGTTTGACACAGATACCTTTATCGACATATTATCCGTATTTGTTTTCCGTTATAATTTATACCGTCTCGTTTAGACTCTCCTTTACGATGCAACTAAAATTTTACGATTGAAAAGTCTTTATTTATTTATTTATTTATTTATACATAAATAACACACAGATTGAGTACATGTTGTTTATGAGTCACCTGGTAGGTTTTGGACCATGTTGAACTCGATGGCGTATTTTTTTAGTAAACTATTAACAAGAGAAACAGATTGTCTTTGAGCAGTAGTAGCATCGATAAAAAAAATTAGCCTTTTCTCAAGTATGTAGGGTCGACATCCAGTTCACGTATGTACTGGAGTAATTAACGGCTGTGTATCTGCTACAGTACGACACACAGTACTCCATGGCCAGACTGGTGCCAGATTTACTACCTTTAAATAATAATAATTCCCACGGGAAGCATTCTTTGTATAGTTTTTTTCCAGTATGGCTAAGATTTTGCAGGCTTGAATCCCCCGATTGTCTTATAAAAAGATGATTCCGTGCGTCGGAAGGCATGTATAAACCGCCTCAAGGGCCTCAGACATGTTTATGTCTGAGGCCCTTGAGGCGGTTTAAATACAAATACAAATAAATACAAAATCCTTTATTTCAAATAGACTAGTTTACAGGCACTTTTGAATAGTCAAGGTATGTCAGTCAAATAGATGAAGCTAATTCTGCCGCGCTAGCGACAAGAGTAGCAAGTTATTCTGCAACAAAACAAACTCACCGACTCCAGCGCGGCAGTTGCACGTTCCAAAGAGTTATAGATATGGAAGAAGAACGTGCAAGAAACTCCATGGACACTCTTTTAAACAATGCCTTTTTACAAAATCATGGTTACATTATTTAATGAGTCTATACAATGCAAAGATAATCTTACAATCTTCAGCAGGTCCAACAATGTTTTCACATCTTCATCGAAGTTTTAGTCGTTGTGGAGCGGACCAGCATTGAGCCAAGCATTTTTGTCGTCAATGTTTGCATAGTGTGCGTTTTACACAGTTTTTAAATTTCGTCTCATTTAGTTCTAGTATATGTGGCGGTATCTTTACTAATATTATAAAGCAGAAGAGTTTGTTTGTTTGGTTGAACGCGCTAATCTCAGGAACTACTGTTCCGATTTGAAAAAATCTTTCAGGGTTAGATAGCCCATTTATGGAGGAAGGCTATATATCATCACGCTAAGACAAATAGGAGCGGAGCATTATGAAAAATGTGACGCAAACGAAGTTGCGCGGGTCAGCTCGTTTATTATATGCTTGTTTGCATAGTGTGCGTTTTACACAGTTTTTAAATTTCGTCTCATTTAGTTCTAGTATATGTGGCGGTATTTTGTTATAAAACTTTAGAAACAACAACAACTTTAGAAACTGACACTAGGATGTGTGGAGTCGTTAGACCTTTCTGTTTACACGATTATAAGAATAACAAGGAGCATATGAATCAATTATCTTTGGACCACAAATGATTAACTTCACTAGTTTTACATCAATTTTATTAATAACCGTGTTCACCACCCAGACAAATTACCATAAATTGCCGTCGTAACGACCAAGTCTTCATTATCAACTCCTCATAGCAATAAAAATTCTTCCCAGATTAAAAGCCAGATATATTTAATGCCAGGCCCTTCCAACTTCATCACATAGTTACCTATAACTACGACAAGGCAAACCAGCCCTCATTAAAAAAGCTACTATGCAATTGTTTGTAGAAACATCGAAACCGGTAGGTGCGCATACGCAGGTCGCGGTTTCACTTCGATCGACAAGCGTTTCACTTTCTTTTAGTCTAGATTAGAAAAACACTTAACAAGACCAGATACATTTCACTATTCATAGTTTTTCACTGTATTTGATATTCTATAAAATCACATTTGGGGCAATCTGGAACCTGGAATCTGGAATCTACCCACCCCAACTATGATTTTTAACCGACTTTCCAAAAAGGAGGAGGTTATCATTTCGGTGTGTTTGTTACCTCATAACTCCGACAATTATGAACCGATTTGAATTTTTTTTATTTTATCTGAAAGGATATACTTGCAGATGGGTCCCATTTAAATCATATCAAAATCGATTACGAACTTTGGATTTTAAATCGAAATCGCTGGAATTTGACTATTTAGATGATTCTTTGATAATCGAAATTGCGTATTTTGCTTTTCTGTGATTTTATAGTGGTGTTGTTAGGTGTGGGGCACCTCTGAAAAGTGAAAAATAAAAAACTTTTTACAAAAAAATACAAGCGACTTCTAAAAAAAAAACACTACAAAGTAAAAAATAACTTTAAATTCGGAAGTCGGTGTCAAAATACGAAGAAACTAACAAAAACACCGACTTCCGAATTTAAAGTTATTTTTTACTTTGTAGTGTTTTTTTTTTAGAAGTCGCTTGTATTTTTTTGTTATCACATTTTGTTTTAATTCTGAATTATGATTCTATACTGCTAGTGTGCTAGCTTACAACTGTTGAATGATTTTAGTTTTAGGTTGTATGTGTTACCCATGTTTTATTATTTTTCTTTGTATTAATAATACTTTGCATACTATTGTATAAATGCAAGTTCTTCTAACGCAACAGTCAGATGTGTTGCTGGGGAGTTTGTTGGCCACTTCTTCCCAGCTAAAACACTAGGAAGTGGTGACGGGCGGGCGTTTTAGGGGGAATGTCTACTTGTAAACGATGACGTTCAAAAAGTGATGGCACTCAGCCTAATTTGAATAAATGACTTTTGACTTTATAAGGAACTTGCACGTCATTGACTATGCCATCTAGTGTTGTATATTCGAAACTTTGACATTATGACGCTTTTGTATTGCCTTATAGTCCTGCATGTTTCCTTTGAAAGCAACTGTACCCAGTAGACTGAGCGTTGCGATTTCGAAACTCACAAGTAAAACTTTTTACAAAAAAATACAACCGACTTCCAAATGAAAAAAAAAACACTACAAAGTAAAAAATAACTTTAATTTTGGAAGTCGGTGTTTTTGTTAGTTTATTCGTATTTTGACACCGACTTCGGAAATAAAAGTTATTTTCGTTTACTTGGATGACAAAAAACCATCTTCCAAGTAAACGAATTCCAACAATTTTGACTCAAAATCCAAACTTCCCAACCGATTTTGATATAATTGAAATACTTATGACCAATCGAGAAGTATATCATTTCAAATAATTTTTTTTTTTTTTTTCAAATCGGTTCATAAATGACAGAGCTATAAAAAAATCAACCGACTTCAAAATGAAAAAAAAAGCACTACAAAGAAAAAATTACTTTAAATTCGGAAGTCGGTGTTTTTGTCCATTTCTTCGTATTTTGACATCGACTTCCGAAATTAAAGGTGATTTTCGTTTACTTGGATGACAAAACACCATCTTCCAAGTAAACGAATACCAACTATTTTGGCTCAAAATCCAAATTTCCCAACCGATTTTGAAATAATTGAAATATGACCAATCGAGAAGTATATCATTTCAAATAAAATAAGATTTTTTTAAATCGTAAGGTAACAAACATAAAAAAGATACAACCGAATTGAGAACCTCCTCCTTTTTGAGAAGTCGAATAAAAATATACTTCACAATGGACTGTGCTAGCACTAGGTTACATAGTCTTGCACGTACCCTACAACCACATCACCGTGTTAACTTCGATGAAGTGATATGAAGTGAGCTTGCTATCCGTAGAAACAAGATGGACCGACGACAGTTGATTTTATTCTCACCCCACTTAACTTTACACTGTGAGATGTTGACAGAATCGATCGGCGTTTTGCCTCTTTTGCCTATATTTATTCGTATGGAAAGAAGTGTTTATGTCGTACTGCCTGATAGGAAAATGTCGTTAATTACCCGGCGTCAAAACAGAGCTATTTTAATTAATTTATTCAGACTACAAATGAGTCCACTATGTTAGTAACAATATTACTTAGCCTATGTTAGTACTTAATAACTGAAACAGGCCTCGTTTGATCGGCTAATGCCCCCACAAGCGGGCTATCTGCCCGACTATATTATGTCTGTCGCATATCTAAATTAAATTGTCGATTTGTATTTTAGGTTCTATAAAACACTTAAAAGACGAAAACCATTAATCTGTACACATTTATAAAACCTTATTTCAATGTTTTCTATGTGATTTTGGATTTGTAGGCTAAGTTAATATACGGTTATGAGTATTCTAATGTATCATCAAGTTCGGTAGTTATAGCTTTGATGCATGACTTTCTCTAGAAAGTGTATCGGTATCGTATGTTATACAAAACTAGCTGACCCGCGCAACTTCGTCTACGTCACATTATTCATGAATAATATTGCCAAAAAATTTTAAAAAAATTTTGGGGTGGACTACCCCTAACATTTAGGGGGATGAAAAATAGATGTTGGCCGATTCTCATAGATACCGGATAAGCACAAAAAATTTCATCAAAATCGGTCAAGCCGTTTCGGAGGAGTATGGCAACGAAAACTGTGACACGAGAATTTTATATATTAGATAGAACTAATGAATACTTGTTTGTCAATACTCATTAAGAGAAACCTACTGACAAATTACGACTACTGTATACAATGACCACTGGTCAGTTATTATGACCTTGAGCGATTTCCAGTACTTGTAGATTTTTTCTTTTCTTAATTTATATTATTTCGATGGCGCCGAGACCGGCCCAGAAAGAGGTGGCGAGACGAGCTTGACGCGTACCGTGACGGTTGGTACGAAGTGACGCGGGAAAAAAAAATACTAAGGATTTGGGGGAGGCTTTTGCCCAGCAGTGGGACAGGCTAACAAATAAATAATATAATATTATTTTGGGTAAAACCTACAATAATTATAAAATAATTGCGACTTGTCTCGACATTACACGAGTGTAAATCATTCAAAAATCTTCTCCGTTTATCGTTTGTTGAAAACTATATCAAAATCCGTCGCGTGGTTTAGAAGAAATACGCTGAGAAACAGACAAAGGCAGACAGCATGTTTTGTTTTATACTTTTTAAAGATTACTTTTTGCTGTATAAGTTAATACTTATGTTTTTATGCCTAGTTAATTTTGCTGTAATAACATTCTAATGGGTTTTTTTTTATTATTCCAGGTGCTACTCGCATGCTCCTGCCTGGAGGTGTCATCTCGACCGTCGAATAATGAGTAAGTATTAATACTAACCAATAAAAATACACGCCATAATGTAATATTAGTGTAGATAATGTAATAAGTATTTTCATAACTTTATAGCAATACGTTTACTGCAACTATACATATTTGACACCAACTAATCAATAATTTTTAAATTCGAAACTGATTTCATTGCATACCTTCATTGTCATTTTTCATGACCATGAACACGTCATTCATTTAGAATTAAATTCATTCATTAGTAAATTTCATTATATTCATATGAATTAAAATAACAAAATCGTTTTCCAATATTTTTAAAACATAAGATCATGAAAGTGTATCATTCCTGAATATACAATTAAATAATCTTGACTCGTCAAAAAATTTCAATGATTTCAGTTTCTAATAAAAATGTAACGTGTATTTTAATTATTTGAAACACTGAAAAAACTGCTACGGTGTTGTTTAAAACATTAACGACAGCGGTTTTACAACAGTAGAAATGCACATCTATCTAGAACCAGCACAACTAACAAATAAGTAGAGCTTTAAAAAATTAAACATTAGTGAAAACCTACACGGGATCAGCTAGTTCAGGTATGGTTCACTTTATTACTATGTTCTAAGCTTCAACACCGCTTTGTGATTTACACGCTCAAAAAATAATGCTTATGGATAAAGGTATCACAAATATATATATGGGAGTATAGATACAATTCAAAACTGATATAAATTATGTATATTTCAGGGCTGCGACATCTGATGATGATTTAAAAGAATCTCCATTAGAACAAGAGAGGTCGCTAGCATACGATGAAACTAACAGAGAAGTCGAAGATATTAGTAAAGATATACTAGAAAAAATAAAAGCCATAAATGATGCTCTCAAGAAACCAAGCAAGAGAAATCAATACCAATGGAATGCCCCGCATCAGACGGGAGGAGAATACGTCTTAGATAAAGAAATTTTAGAAAAACTTCAACAAGTTATAGCTTCTGGTAAACTGAACCAAAAACCTAACATTGTACAACAACAAGAGAGTAATACAATCTTCAATGATGATGCAGATGATACCAGATATTCAAGGCAGTTGGCTTCTTTACTATCTGGAAATCAACAATCGCAAATGCCAATGATGCCAGGTCCATACATCACAAGTATGCCTGTTCTTGTCATGCCACCCATGAACAATATGCATTCCATGTACAGTAATTACATGAATCCGATGGGATACGCCACGAAAATTCAGACTCGCCAAGAAGGTCCATCACCTTCTCCGTTCCCATCGTTTCCAAGTTTACCTCCTTTTCAATGGCCCTTTGCACCAATTTTTCCCATTCTTATAAGAGACCCATTACTTAGTATCATGAATGGCGGAGGATGGAACAATTTCATTGAATATGGTCAAAACGCCGATGTTTGTAGAAAACAAAAATCAAATGAGCCTATTATTGAAAATGTTACAAAAAATCAAGATGACATTGAAAAAACAGCGAACTTAATTGTCCACCCAACTAGAAAAGGAAACTCAAGGCAAAAGAGAGCAGTTAAGAAACGCACTGTTGCTCATGGAAGTCAATTGCAAGAAATTGATCCAACTAAACTAAATAAATTCTTTGCAATCAAACCTAGTTCTACTACTGCAAAGCCCACGAAGCGAGAACCTGCAAAAATACAAGACACTAAAACCGTTGGTGACAATGAAGGAGATGTTCGATTTCCTTTTCTAGATCTGTTTGGTCACAAACAATCATACAAACAGCCTACTGGGCCTGGTTTCTTCATAAACAGGCTAAAGGTCAGACGTGGAGGGGTCGCCATCGCTGGGCCTGGAGGAGTAGCGACTGCTGGCAGAGGCGGCACCGCCATAGTAGGCCCCGGTGGTCTGGCTTACACCCAACCAGGAGGGCTCGCTGTAGCCGGACCCGCTGCGCGAATTGTAGCATTATCCTCTGATGCCGACCTCACTTCAGTCGCCCATCGTCTTCAAGAACAAAGTAAAATAGATGGTTCTATTGCACAATTATTACAAGCTATACCTGAAGGAAAAATAGTTGCTACTGGTCCTATTATTTATTACCATCCTAACAACCGATAGTCATTTCTAACTAACCCACATGTATCATGTTTTCCTTCTCATTAAACTATTCTCTTTCTCACTTATTAGATTCTACGGACGAGGACGGCGAGGAGACGGAGAGTGGAGCAGATCAGTGAAGCATTCAGATCAGTACATATACAATGGCATGAATTTTCAGGAAACCCCCTTGAAACTGGAAGATACGACATTCATGCTGTTTATAAAGCCGATAGCTCACGCTCTGAACTCTCAAGGGATAGCTTTGGCTAATCCAATATCACAAGTAATAATTGCGAGGAATCAGAGTGGAACTATAGTCCATGCGCCTATTGCGACAGCTGTGGCAGGCCCTGGAGGTGTGGCCCATGCACAATCAGACCTTTATCTATACGAATTTGTAAATCAATGATATCGGTATCACAATAACTAAAAAGTAAGAGTAATAATTGGTAATTGATAATTATAGTTTCGGAAATTACTTTTGACTCCTAACTTAAAATTGATTTTCGAAATAAATGTAACTTGGAATAATATAGGATTGATGTAAAACGCGAGTGCATAATAAATGTTAATTTTATTTTAAGTCATGTTTGTTTTATTTTATCTGAATCGCTTCTAGTAATGTCATGGTCAGTCGAATTATGTTATTGTTGGAAGATATATTATATATATTGATTAAAGTGCATTTTTATTAAGATGAAAGATGATGAAGATATTTGGCGATGCATCTGGATCGTAATAAATAATTGATCTTTATTTTGATTTAAAAACGTTGAAATCAACGTAGAAGTTTATCTACCACCAGACCAGTCTAACAACAGAATTATTTATGACGTTGTGAATATTAAAGTTCGAGCTCATAACATTCTTGTGATAGGTCACTATTCTAAATAGATTAGACACAAATATAACGGTCACGCTCACGCAAACTACGGAAGAATTGAGCAAATTGTGTAGAATTTATTTCGTGAACACCCACTGCATCCTAAATATGGAATTACTGTTAGAGTTTAGAGACAATGATTCATTTCTGGTTTAATGCTTACCTACCTACACAAATAAAAATAATAAGGTAAAACATACATCAACGATTTACCCATAACTTTTAACCTTTATAGGGCAACAGTACAGTACGTACCATTCTACGGCGGAGGCAAGGGCCAATACTTGGAAATTAAGAAAGATAACCTTGGCAGGATAACTGGCGAGAAAATAGTCTCAGAAGAAAACATCAGCAGTGAAAATATCATGAAAAACAGCGACGAAAATCTCCTTGCTAAAGTCATGGCTAAGAATTTGCAAAATCTCAAAACACTATCTACAAACCTATTGAAATTGCATACTCTTGGTCGTAAGACTGGGTCCCTGGGAAATGCTGAAAAGACTAGATTTAAGGCTCAGCTGGCATCCTTGGGAGAAGCTGCTTCAAACATCATAAAGCTGATTGAAGAAGTCGATGATGTTGATAAGCTGTTCAAGAAAAATGTCAACGTGAGGACTAACGAAGAAGAGGATGACGATTATGTAAGTTTATTTGGTTGATAAATAAGACCTGAAGCTCAGGAGAAGCATTTTCGCAAATGTGGTGTGTCAGTATAGGATAGTACATAATTAAAATAGACACAAATCTAACTATCTATTTCGATTATCATGAATTAGACAAAAAAAAACATGCACGCTTGCATATTTCATGATGGTATAATCAACCTTATACCTGTCGATAGCACCATGTTGCATGATTCGAATCATTGCCTTACGTTGTGCATAGGTATTGTCAAGTCGTTTTTGGCTCTAGTTTAGTTTACTGTACCAACGACAATATAGGAAGAAGAAAAAAATCTAGAATAAAAGTATAATGCTATGTTGAATCCTTGTTACTAAAACACAAAACAAACGATAACTTTCTTCCTATTCAGATTGTAGAAGAGGGCGTTGGCATCGATGCTTCTAACGATGAAGATGATGGAAGCAGTGGTGCTGAATTCCTAGAAAGAGGCACCATTGCTGAAGCCAAACCTGTTGGTAAGTTTTCTTCATTTTTTACCAAAAGAAGTTAAAAAACTGAATAAAAACCGCGATAGTGCTGCCAACTAAATATTTAGAAACTAATGTAAATTCAACTTAAAGTTGTACGATCTCGTAAATGAAGTTTGTGAAACGAAACACATTCACTCTGTAATGTTTACGTTCGCAGGTAGATGTCGCTACTTGTATGTTAATGACAATAACTTTGACTACTGTAGTTGGAATCGATTTTGTAATACAATCACCCTCAACTGACAACATTTTATCATGGGTTAAATTTTTTATACATTAGTGCGTGCTTTTTTACACACGTCAGAGTCACCAATTTAGTGGGTATGTGGAACAAATATGAATATTGTGCCGAAAACCTCCATTGAAAAGGAAGGAGCAACTGCGTTGATATTTGGACTGTTGTTTAATATTTAAATTGCACGGAAAACTGTTTAATGTAGTACACTACTGGCAGGATAGATAGCGTTGCGCTTCTTATTGTCGCGAAGTAGGTTTTGACACATTGTTTTTTTTTTGTGCTGGCATTGATACCGCTACAAATTCTCAACTGATGGAAAGCAAATGGGCCATTATCTATACTAATATTATAAAGCAGAAGAGTTTGTTTGTTTGGTTGAACGCGCTAATCTCAGGAACTACTGGTCCGATTTGAAAAATTCTTTCAGTGTTAGATAGCCCATTTATCGAGGAAGGCTACATATATCATCACGCTAAGACCAATAGGAGCGGAGCAGTAATGAAAAATGTTACGCAGACGACGTTGCACGGGTCAGCTAGTTCTAAATAAATATTACCTACTTAAATTGTATTTCATTTACTTCCAGGTCTAGCAATAATTGGTGAAAATGGCCTGGCAGCTTCAAGACCGATGGCGACAGCTATAGCTGCATCTGGCGTGGCACTTGCCAGACCCATAGCCACGGCCATAGCCGGCGTGGACCCAAGCATGTTAGGCCAATTCCAGAATTATCAAAAATCAGTCAAATCTGAACTGAATGCATAATGTCTGATAATATCCTCAACTGTTGAGATTGTTAGATAGAAAGAGAGTATGTTGTGCCTATTATATTTCATAGTTTTGATTTTGTAATTCGAGATAATTTGAATGCAACGTCACCATCTCAATTATCGACCTTAGCTTTGTGCAGTTTAAGTTTATTTTTAAGTACAAGTAAATAAAAGTATGGAGTGCGAACTTTAACTTTAGAGTTTGTTTTTCCAAAATTTGATAATTATCTTGAATTATGAATTAAAATATAGATATCATCGTCTCTAACTTTACGACTTAAGTTTTAAATATTCCAAAAGACCTTAGAAGACTACAAAATAGTCTGTACTTTGACAAGTGACCGGATGATCATTAAGAGCGGATTTTACCAATGAAACTGATCGCAATCAAGCTGCGTTCAAGAGTTGTCCGTGTCAATATTCCGTCCGATACTTATTATGTTGATCGCGTTCAGTTTGAGATTGATGAAATCCGCCCTTAGTCATTTTCAGTACAAATTAAAGTTAGACTAACATTTAGATGTGGAAAGTATCATAATATAAAAGGCATGGCACGCTATCTATAATTAGAACTAAGTTAGTTGATCATGACTTATTGGTCATGCTTGACTTTAAGTACATAAGCACTAAGCAGGGATTATCCATACATACTAAGTTTCATTGCATATTACCAGGAGGCATTGGTTACCATTAGGCCGCGGACACGAACGTAGCGACGGCGGCGGCGGCGGCGGTGCGGATAGTTCCTTAGAAATCTATGCTTTTGATGCGACTAGCGGTGCATTCGAACACATTCTGCCGCTGCTCCTTGCCCGCTGACTTTGTGTCTACGGCCTTAGAATTAAGAGTGCATGCAATTGTTACAATTTTAGTCCATGAAGTCTAGACGCCAAGTGATGTTATGAGACAAATCGTCAATTCTGTACAATTCATTCATGTATTTTCTGCTTTAGTAAAAGCACCAGTCGCAAAAATGTGACAATTATGTTATTTTTGCCAAAAATTTCCTTTTTTTTTGGGATATATGTATACTGGCAAGTGTAGAATGAAATCTGTCATAGCAAGATCAAAATTCAAAATGTAAGTTAAGCGTTTTATATTCGTCAAAAGGAATTAAAATTGTAACTCTGCAGCTTTTAGAGTTAGATCTGCCATAACTGTGTGAATGAGTGTGATAGTAATGTCTTTTGAAGACAAAAATTGTATTTATTATTTATTTATACTTAATTCTAATAAACTTTGCAACGCGATTGTTGTTTTATTCATCTGCCTAGCCTATTCCCAACTATATTGGGGTTGGCTTCCAGTCAAACTGGATTCAGCTGAATACCACTGTTTTACGTGGAGCGGCTGCCTACCAGACCTCCACAACCATTAACTGGGTAACTCGGTACTTCTTGGCAACACTAGACTCAGATTTACTGGCTTCTGACAATCCGTTACGACTGCCAAAGATCTACAAATGACAGCCGTGACCAACGGCTTAACGTGCTTGCCGAGGCACGGAGGAAACACGGAGAAAACACTTTAGATGGTCACCTATTCACAGACCAAATTGCCAGTTGTTTTATTAAATATCAGTATACGTTTAACTGAATAATTTGTAACAAGGTTTAGAGTTTTCCAAACTAAAATTTCTGTCTCCAAGGTTGGTCAGTGGATGGGAGACCATCTAAACATACCGACGCTTTCCTCCGTGCCTCGGAAAGCACGTTAAACCGTTGGTCCCGGCTGTCATTTTGTCGTTACGGATTGTCACAAGCTAATAAATCTGACTCCAGCCAAGAAGTACTGTTTTACTCAGTTAATGGGTTTTGAAGTTCTGTTAGGCAACCGTTCCATGTAAAATAGTGGTATTCAGCTGAAACCGGTGTGACTGGAAGCCGACCTCTTGAAAAATCCCAAAATCTTGATACAGAATTTTTGTTTCACTCTACTCGAAATAACGTAAGAACTCCATAACTTTTTTATAAGTCTGTGTTTCATGATAGCAACAACCTTAGGTTCTTTAAGTCAAGAGTGAATAGGTTCTAGGCAAGCGTGCTCCATCGTTTTCCATCAGGTGAGATTGCAGTTAAACGCAAGCCTTTAAAAGCCCCCAAAGAAAGTATAGGCAAGCCCATTCACGAAAGGTTTATGCACTTCATTGCACGTTTATCTGGCTCCTACCATAGTCGGGGGCTTTCATAAACGGGGCTGTTTTCCGCAACAAATGTTAAGCTCAAGTTCTAAACCTGTAGTTTTAAACCTAACTAGTTTTTCAAATCTTAGTATTAAACCTACTTACCTAAGTAGTATATATTTCATAATCAACAATGTGCGTTTATTTGAGAGGAATTTGTTTTCTTTTTTAACCGACTTCCCAAAAAGAAGGAGGTTATCAATTCGGTTGTATGTTTTTTTTTTTTTTTTTTCTTATGTTTGTTACCTCATAACTCCGACAATAATGAACCGATTTGAAAAATTCTTATTTTATCTGAAAGGATATACTTGCAGATTGGTCCCATTTCAATCATATCAAAATCGGTTACGAACTTTGGATTTTAAATCGAAATAGCTGGAATTTGACTATTTAGATGATTCGTTGAGAATCGAAATTGCGTATTTTGCTTTTCTGCGATTTTGCAGTGGTGGTGTTAGGTGTGGGGCACCACTAAAAAGTGAAAAATAAAAAACTTTTTACAAAAAAAAATACAACCGACTTCCAAAAAAAACACTACAAAGTAAAAAATAACTGAAATTTCGGAAGTCGGTGTCAAAATACGAAGAAAGTAACAAAAACACCGACTTCCGAAATTAAAGTTATTTTTTACTTTGTAGTGTTTTTTTTGGAAGTCGGTTGTATTTTTTTTTGTAAAAAGTTTTTTTTAGACAGACAAGTTGTTTGTTAATGGCTAGTCCATTAGGAAATCTGAAATTAAAAAAAAACATATTTCAAATAAACTCAACGTGTTTTGAGTAGTATTTTATCTCCATACACAGGCCGCAAACTCGATATGCATTTACTACGGCATTCCAACTCTAAGTAGGTACTTTAAAAATTATTAGTTTAAGGTTCATTAACATTTGTGTACATCTTTGAGTTTCCTATATGAACATTAACAACTTTCACGGAATTCAAACACGGTTACCATATCCTGTACAAACTTTTATGTCATTTCCATGTTTCTGAGAAACTTGGAATAATAATTTAAAAAAAGTTTGAAAGCCTTACTGCTGAACTTGAGTTCCTGCAGTGCGATTCCATAAACATGTCAAAAAATGAATGACAAGTGAGCTGTCAAAACATACAAACAAGATGACATGAAAGCTCACTTGTCGTTGACTCCACCTAAGTGATCACGGTGAGATGTCAACAGAATCGACCTTCTCTGGCTAGATTCTCTGGCTGGGCAAGCTGTTATGGTTTTTTTTATTTTAATTATGTTTTTTTAGAACCACGGATTGGGTCTCAGATTGCTCAAGATAGATTTAGAAGGAAATAACGAAAATGATGGGCAAAGGCCTTTGCCATGCATTGGGATAGTACGGGCCAGAAAAAAATGACCATAATATTTCAGTAGCAGCCCTATGTTCTGATTTCAAATGTGAATTTTAAAAAATGGGAGTGTGCTGTATGTGATACATCTCTATCGGGTATGGGTACCGTCTAAGGGGTATTTGCCATGAAGTCAGGTGTATAGATGTGCTATGTATGTCGTATATTATATACACTTTCATTTCCATTTGACAGGATAAAATTACAATAACTATAAATCTCTTACAGGAAATAATATGCATACAATGCATATACAGTGATTCAAGGACTACACTCATATAGGGAAACCCTATGTATTAAAATTTCTAAAAAACTGCATTACTAATCGATGATTATCTGGCTTTGTCACTTTATTTTGTACGTGTTATAATAAATGTTTGAACAAACAACTTGTCTTGACAAGTAGCATTAAGCTAAAACAATTTTATATACATACTTCCAAAAATATACACCGGCCAAGTGCGAGTTGGACTCGCACACGACGGGTTCCGTACCATAAACCTTAATTTTTATTATTTGTTGTTATAGCAGCAATAGAAATACACAATCTGTGAAAATTTCAACTGTCTACCTATTACGGTTCTTGAGATACAGCTGACAGACAAATGGGCGGACAGGCGGACAGCGGAGGCTTATTATTATTATAATTCCTTTATTTCAGGCAACAGTAGCCCATACAAAATAAAATACACCTTTACAACCAAATATAAAAATAAACTAATACATATAACATATGAAAAACTAAGACACACGAAGTGACGGCGTCGTGTTACGCTGCGCGGTGTCACATAGCCTGCCACGAAAACGTCGGTAGACTACACCCTTCGGCCAAAACTCTTCCTTAAGGAACTTGTCGAGATGTTGTGTCGGAACCCGCACCACAAACGACTTGAAGTTGGTGTTGTGACGCGGTTCCAACTTCTCGACCCTCAAGGTCCAGTTGGTCTTCACCTTCATGTACTCCACGATCTCCTCAACCTTCGTGGAGTGATGTAGTCGGGACACATACAGCAACGTTGTAGGTACCGCTGCCCGTAACAGCATACTTGGTCCTGTCAGTCCAGTACCGCATTGATTGCGACAAGTAGGCTTCTTCTTCTTCTTCTGCACTTTGGTGAAGCCATCCTCATCACACTCTTGCTTCATTGGACAGCGCTGTGTCGGACTCTTTGGAAGGGTTTCACAGCGACGGTTTTTGTTTTCCCCTTTCTGGTTCCTTTCTTTTTGTTTTTTTTTTTGTTTTCTTAGTAATGGGGTTCCGTTGGACACCCTATGGGTACGGAACTACGGTCAACGTAGGAGATTTTTTTTAACAAAGATCATAATTTCATATATCTTTAGGGTTCCGTACCCAAAGGCTAAAAACGGGACCCTATTACTAAGACTTCGCTGTCTGTCTGTCTGTAACCAGGCTGTATTTCAAGAACCGCGATAGCTAGACAGTTGAAATTTTCACAGATGATATATTTCTGTTGCCACTATAACAACAAATACTTAAAAACAAAATAAAACAAATATTTAAGGGGACTTCCATAAAGCAAACTTGATTATTTGTTTTTGTAGATAATGGTACGGAATCCTTCGTGCACGTGGCCGACTCGCACTTGGCTGCTGGATTTTAAATGTTTGCAATTCTTAAAGGTCTTAAAATACTGATACGATCCCAAAAACATCTTACACGAATCGAAGGCTGCACCAATCTTTCTGAGGCCACAAGAGCGAAGCAGCAGGAAAAAGTAAGCTAGCAATTACTTTAAGGCACAACCCACCGCGGCACATGCTGTGCACGGGTAAGCAGTGTAATTTTAGTTACGTGGGTTCATTTGTTTGACAACGTGCACCTACGTGTCTACTGTAGTACATACTACACACGAGATACAGTTGTACATAGTCGTGGGTCAATATTAGTGTATAGCGTGTAATGCATGCACAGCGTGCATGACGTTGATAGCGTTGACCTTTCATCAAATCAGCCAATTGCCGTCCTGCGTCAGCAAAAAGCCTCCCCCAAAGAGCCATGCGTGTGCCAATGACGTTAATTGGTGCGTAGCGTATATCTAAAAACAAAGAGTTCTCATTTTCTAATTTTTTTTTTGCGACTACGAATAATATCGGTTTATTTCTGGTGACAGTTGTATAATTTGTCTGAAATTATTTTGAGACCCTACATTTCTAGAACTCTTTCTAAAACGTATCAGGAACTATATAACTCACCTTAATGAACCGAAAACACTTTCAAAATTTTGTTTTGGAAAAAATGTTCTGCTACCGGAAGTTAGCAGATCATATTTTCATCCGTCTTTTTTCCGGGAAAAACGCCAGAACTATTTCCAAAAAGTATCAGGAACTCAAGAACTATGCTGCATGCGAACAGAACTCACATTTTTTCATGCTCTGCCAGGATATGATCTGCTAGGTTCACCGGCATGCGTATCCGAAGGTTGCACATACATTTTCTTACAAAGCGAAGCTTAAAACACGTGCGTAGCCTCTCCATGCGCCGCGTTGGGTCTGCGACTTTAAGCAGACGCTTAGTCACAGCCTCCCATAAATACAACAAAATAGCCCACACCTTGTTTATTAAAAAGCCCTAGATTTAATGCGTAGTAAAATGAATTAAAAACATGTTTATCACAGAAACTATTACCGATACCACGTGTTAGAAATATTAACATTTCCACATGGTCAGGTGGTATAGATATAGCGCATGTTACACTTTTTTACGTACACTGCTGATTTTAAATAGAGTACTTTACATAATTTACAAGATCGGAGAGAAATACGCATCTACAGATATGTACTGATCGTGCTATTATATGCTCTAGCGTCTGTACCTATTTATCCATAACGTGGCAAAGTTTTGATATTCAATTTTAGTTTAATGTTGAATCGGAGAGCCTTTATATATAGGATGGACGGACGCTGTCGAAATACCAATTCAATATATATAAAAATGAATGCCACTTTCGTTGTAATTTTGTAACTCAAGAACTGCTGGGCCGATTTCGGTAATTCTTTTTTTGTTTAGTTCGCCAGAACAGGAAAGCTTTAAAAGCGAAAAAAAGGGGAGGTAGGATAGCCAGTTGATGGGAGCGAAGCAGCGGGGGACAGCTAGTGACTTATATATGTCACCGGAAAGTAGCAAACGCCGTAAGATTGTAAAATACCGCGTGAAATTGTAAACTTTTTTTTCTAAATAAGACACGGGTAAATTGGAAACTATTGAAATCGGATGGGATTTATTTAAACAAAACGATTTTTTCATAATATATCGACAAAATATACTATAATAATCAAGATTTATTAATATCTTGCGAAATCTGCCATTTTCCGGTGACGTAATGTATATGGAGGTATATAAAAGCTTAAGTTCATTCAATCATTCACTCACTGAATATTCAAGATAATTATCTCGAAAACTCTTCTTCTTATTCGTATCACTCTTGTCAGAGTGGTCGTGGTTATCACGTCCCGGCAGGTTGGGCAGCAGACAGTACTCGCCGCACGACGTCCCGCCACCGCTGCCTGTTGGCCGACAATCGCGTACACTCGTGCACGGGAGCGCCCACTGCAGCCTTCATCTGATCTGTCCACCTCATGGGGGATCTTCCCCGTGGTCTTGTGCCTTCCACTTTCCCCTGAACTACAAGACGTTCTATGGAGGTGTTACTACGCCGACTAACATGCCCAAAGAATTTTAGGATCCGACTTCGCACTTGAGTAGATAGGCGTTCTTTTATGAGAAGTTCATCAAGGATGGAGGCATTTGTTCGGAATTCGGTCCAAGATACCCCGAGCATCTTCCTCCAACACCACATCTCCAGAGCGTCTATCTTGTGAGTTTCGGTTTGCCGTAGGGTCCATGTTTCGGCGGCGTATAGGAAAATGGGGAACACCAACGATTTTACGAGCCTAACCTTTGTGGCTTTCGTTATGTTCCTATTCCTCCATATTTTCTTGAGCTTGTCCATTGCACTTCTGCTCATAGCCATGCGTCTCTTAACTTCATCTATGCAGCCTCCTTGGTTTGAGATAAGAGTCCCAAGGTAAATGTAGGATTGTACGACCTCACAGTTTGCTATTTTGGTGATATTCTGCAAGTTTTTGTTAGCTCTATCGACAATCATCATCTTGGTTTTACTGCGATTTATCTTTAAACCAAACTCCTGGCTAATACGTTCCATTTTCAGGAGGAGTTCTTCAATCCGAGTACTACTGGAGGCAAAAAGAGTAGTGTCATCTGCATATCGTAGATTGGAAACTTTGTATCCACCTATCGTTATACCGTCAGTCCAGTCCTCAAGGGTTATACGCATAATTATCTCCGTATACGTGTTGAACAAAAGCGGCGAAATAATGCAACCCTGTCTGACTCCAGCGCTAGGGTGAAAGCTGTCCGAGAAGAGGTATAAACCATCTGAAGAAAGGAAAAGCCACAGGAAAAGATGAAATCCCGATAGAAACCATAAGAGCACTGGGTGAGATTGGTATATCCATTTTCCACAGGCTCTGTAACAAGATATGGGAAACGGGTATCTGGCCCAAAGAATGGACTCACACGGTATTAGTTCCGCTACATAAAAAGGACTCAACAAAAAAATGCAACAACTATCGTTTAATTGCACTCATATCCCATGCCAGTAAGATTATGCTACACATTCTTAATGAACGGCTGAAAAGCTTCCTATCTAAGGAAATAGCACCTGAGCAAGCAGGATTTGTAAAAGGTAAAGGAACCCGAGAGCAGATTCTTATTGTCCGCCAGATCATTGAGAAGTCTAGGGAATTCAACAAGCCAACCTACATCTGCTTTGTTGACTTTTCGAAAGCCTTCGACTCAGTGAAATGGCCTAAACTTTGGGACACTTTATTGCTAATGGGAACACCAAAACATCTGGTGCATTTGCTTAGACGCCTCTACGAAGACGGAACCGCTTCAGTGAAAACAGACGTACTCTTCTCGGACAGCCTGTGGAAAATGGATATACCAATCTCACCCAGTGCTCTTATGGTTTCTATCGGGATTTCATCTTTTCCTGTGGCTTTTCCTTTCTTCAGATGGTTTATATCTCGAAAACTACTTAACCTATAAAGATAAAATTTTGCACAGGGGCAGATTATGAGTGAGAGACGTCAGCTAAGAATTAAGGAAACTCTCAATCCTCACGGATGAAGTCGCGGGCGAATTGCTAGTCCTTTATATTTCGCCAATCGTATTCGACTTAAATTAAATCATTGTCAAAACCTTAGCATAAGAACAGAACAAAGACCACACACAATACAATGCAAATCCTTTTGGAATCCCCAGTCATCCAAATTGATTCAGGTCAAACAAATCCTCTTGACGCATATCCACTCGCGTCATTTGAAACATCCGACCGATGGTGGTTTATTTACGGGAACAAGGTAGCTGACCGCAAAACGAGTAAAAATATTAACAACTCACCAATGTTTGTGAGTCAACAGTGAGGAGGTTCAAGGGAATACTGACTTGCAATAAGGTTATAGGAAAAACCTTTAAACTTGCACTTTACTGATTTACATACTACGTAAACATATTCTGGTTTAACTCACTTTTTAAACTAACAATGAACTGACTTAATTACCTAGTTTCCACATAAGACATCGTGGATAATGTTTTTTTCAATACTATAATATTATATACCTACTATCTATACTTATAAAGAGGTAACATTTGTTTGTAAGCTTGTATGTAGGGGGTAATCTCAGGAACTACTGGTCTGAATTGAAAAAATCTTTCAGTATTAGATAGCCCATGTATTGAGGAAGGATATAGGCTTCATATCATCACGCTAAGACTAAAAGGAGCCGAGCATTAATGGAAAATGTGACGCAGACGAAGTTGCGTGGGTCAGCTAGTTTTCAATAAAACGTTGCCCCACACTAGGAATTTCTCCTGTATCGTGGGCGCCTACTTGGGGTCGGCGCAACAAGCTTTTTTCTTCCACTCTGCCCTATCAGCCGTCAAACTATCACTATCTCCCTTTTCTTTCATATCGCTCCTCACACAATCCATTCATCTTTTCTTTGGCCTTCCTCCCCCTCTCTATCCCTCCACATTTATGTTATCTTTGAGTTAAATGCGTTTCCTCCCTCCTCTTCACATGACCATACCAAGACAAGCGATTCCCTTTTAACTTTTCCGTCACTGGCGCCACTTTTAAACTACCTCTAATGTAGTAATTTCTCACTTTATCCATTCTCGTTACTCCACACATCCATCTCAACATTCTCAGCTCCACCACATGCAATATATTTTCATCAATCTTTTTCACAGCCCAATATTCTGATCCATACAATACAACAAGTTCATGGATTTGAAGATTTTCCTTTCAACTTGAGAGGCATCAGTGCGTTGCAAGTTGTCCCAGTGACCTGTCGCCATTTCATCCATCAACCGGCTCTCATTAGGTCATATTTATTATTCATAGGCCCTAAAACCTAACAGTTCCCCAATTACTTCAGCTCCATTACCATACCAGCCCATTCCTTTTAATGCATTCTTTTACTGCTATCATAAAAGGGAACAAAGATATTCCCACATTTGTCCGCTTATTACCTTTTCCATTATCTGTACCACAAAACTGTCTTCTTTACGCAATTTCCATAAACGTCCGGTAAAGAAAACATGAGGAGGTATTGTCTAAACAGGCGGGTCAATGACACAATATTATGTCATACGATTATTAGTTGAAAATGTATGTAAATGAGACGTAATGGTACGTTATGTACGAGTAGTTTGTTGTGAAGTAACTTATCAGAATAGGCTAGTTTCCACCATCAATAAATTGCAAATCTATTTAGTCAGTCAGTTAGAGTAAAAAAAAAAATTGACACGTATTTTTCGTTTTTAACCGAATTCCCAAAAGGAAGAGGTTCTCAATTCGGTTGTATTTTTTTATGTTTGTTACCTCATAACTCCGAGGAGCTCGTGGCTAAATAATAACAGCCGTACAGGTCGATCTTTAAGGTTAAGCATAGCTTGCCGAGGTTGGTCTGTGGATGGGTGACCATCTCAACATACCGAGTTTCCTCCGTGCCTCGGAAAGCACGTTAAGCTGTTGGTCCCGGCTGTCATTTGGAGATCTTTGGCAGTCGTTACGGATAGTCAGAAGCCAGGAAATCTGACACCAGTCTTGCCAAGGAGTACCGTGTTACCCAGTTAATGGGTTGTGGAGGTCTGGTAGGCAGCCGCTCCACATAAAATACTGGTATTCAGCTGAATCCGGTTTGACTGGAAGCCGACCCCAATATAGTTGGGAAAAGGCTAGGCAGATGATGACCTCATAACCGTCCGTCCTCCGTCTTTATGAACCGATTTGAAAAATTCTTGTCGATTGGTTCCATTGATTTTTTATCAAAATCGGTAAGAAGTTTGGATTTTAAATCTAAATAGCTGGAATTCGTTTACTTGGATGATGGCGATTTTGCTGTGGTGTTGTTAGGTGTGGGATAACACTAAAAAGTGTTTTTTGTAAATCAAAGAATATTGACAAAGATAAAACGCATCAAAACTCACTAGTGGGGCCCGTGACGTCACAACGTACTAAAAATTTTATTATACCACGGTGTGACGTATTGAGAATTTTAAAAGGGTCGTATCTTAGTCAATTTTGGTTTATATAACGTAAGACTATTATTCTCCTTAAATGTGGGTTGTTACTATTTCTTATCTCACAAAGTATTACAAGATGGTTAAATTGAAAATCTATCTATACTTATAATAAATCTGTAGAGAGGTCAATTCTGTACATTAAATATATTTCCAAAATAACTATCAGAGGGTGATTAGGGATTGATACTGATGCCGAAAATGCAATCAATAAAATTTTTCTGTCTGTCTGTCTGTATAACCGTTATAGAAACAACAACTACTCGACGGATTTTAACGAAACTTGTTATAATTATTTTTCATACTCCTGAGCTGGTTATAGTATACTTTTCATCACGCTACAAACAATAGAAAAAATGAAAATGTGAAAGTTTGGTTGTTTGTTACTCAATCACGCCAGAACGGCTTAACGGATCTTGTTATGAAATGATATTCTGAAATAAATGTTTATTTATTTATTTATTTAATGAAATTTAGAACAAAGATAGATTATAGTCTGGAATAGCACATAAGCTACTTTTAATCCCGGGAACATGTTCCCTAGGGATCACGCGGGCGAAGCCGCTGGCAGAAGCTAGTATATAATAACTCTTTCTTAGTACAACACCAGCTAGATTCTCCTAACCCTCTATACCTATTGACATAGGCTATTGAGGAGCTCGTGGCTAAATAATAACAGCCACACGGGTCAATCTTTAAGGTAAATCAATGCTTGCCAAGGTTGGTCTGTGGATGGGTGACCATCTCAATTTACCAAGTTTCCTTCGTTCCTCGGAAAGCACGTTAAGCCGTTGGTCCCGGCTTTCATTTGTAGATCTTCGGCAGTCGTTACGGATTGTCAGAAGCCAGTTAATCTGACTCGTCTTGCCATGAAGTACCGTGTTACTCAGGTACCTAATGGGTTGTGGAGGTCTGGTAAGCAGCCGCTCCATGTGAAACATATTGGGGTCGGCTTCCAGTCATGGAAGCAGACCTCAATATACTTGGGAAAAGGCTAGGCAGATGATGATGTCTATAACTACCTATTTTGGTAACCTGCCAACTACAACCATATATAACCAAGGAGGTTATTTTTGTTTGTGCATAAAATCATTCATCAATAGTCATCGCTTAGGTACTTATATTTGAATACATCAATGTTTCCTAGTTCTTGTCAATGCGGTGATGAAGATGTATAGAGTCATGAGTGAAGTATTTATTGACGGTAATCAAATACATTCTTTGTGTGACATCAAATTCTTCGTTCACTAAGCAAGAATGTCTATTTATGTTATAGTTTTAATTGAGTTAATATGGTATACCTTTTTAGGAACAAATTATACTTACTTACTAGTAACGTAGGTTATTAGGGTTCCGTACCCACCGGACTGCCTGACATTGCGAACACAACAGATAACACGCTTATCTCAGGAACTAATGGTTCGAACTGAAAAATCCATTTGCCATCACCACTATTCATCGAGTAAGGCATAACATCACGCGACGACCAAAAGGAGTGGACCATTTACGAAAAATTTGACGCACACGAAGTTGCGCGGGTCAGCTAGTGATAAATACGTATATATTATGTCACCGAAAGTAGCAAACGCCGTTAGATTGTAAAATATCGCGTGAAATTGTAGACTTTTTTTTTTCTAAATAAGACACGAATAGATTGGAAACTATTGAATTTGGATCCGTTTTATTATATACAAAACGATTTTTTCATAATACATCGAAAATATATAACCTAATCAAGATTAATTACAATTTTACGGAGTCTGCCATTTCCCTGTGACATATACACCTCCTATCGTCGAAATATTCCAAGGCTTGTAGCAGCTGGTTTACTGATTTAGTACGCCTAGATTATCAACCCAGCTCTCGAGTGAGCCAACCTGTATTCAACGAACGAGTTTTGTGTGAACTAAGAAAGATATTTAGATCATCTTTATGGACATTGCTAAACATCAAAAATATTTCTACTATTGTTCTTGTCTCTCTTACAAACTGACCTAGTTCTTCTATTAAGTATGGCATTTTTTTTTATAAATGCCAACATTTAAATTAATTGGGCTTTAATGTAACATGGTATACCAGTATAAAATATTCTGGATATTTGGATAGTTTGGTAACTCTGTTGGGAAAAGGTGATCTTGAATTACTATGTGGTATGGCTGATTTCATTATCATCATGGACTGACTCCTTCTTTTGATTTTCCATCTTTGAAAAAAGCAGTCTTGGCTTCGCTCCGCTATGGGCAGAGCGGATGGGAATGTCAGACTCTTACTAGCTAAATCCCATCCGTGTTCCTCCGAATGCCCTTTGCGTTTCAATTTCAGGGCCGCGGTGATTCTTCCAAAATAAATATTATTTTTTTTACTTTTGATAGGCACGCGTTTGACCACTATCTCACCTGATGGTAAGCGATGATGCGGTCTAAGATGGAGCACGCTTGCCTAGAAGTAACCTGTTCACTCTTGACTTAAAGACTCCCAGGTTGTAGCTATCAGGAAACACAGACACCAGCAGGGAACAAATTCCGTAAATGAGTCGACTTCTGCACATCATTTCTGAAATCGTACACCATTCTTCTCATTTTTAGGGTTCCGTATCTAAAGGGTAACCAAAGGAACCCTATTACTAAGCCTCCGCTGTCCGTTTGTCCGATCATTCGTTCATCCGTGTGTCCGTATGTCTGACAGCGGGCTTTATCTCAAGAACCGCGTAGTAGTAGTAGAAAGAGAATCGAAATTTTCACAGATTGTGTATTTTGTGCTAAATTCAGAAACAATGTACTCTGTGCATTGGGTCAGTTGTAGTTAACTAGAGTTATTATTACGATCGTTTGATTTGTTTGCCATTCTAGTATTTAATTTTGCTTTAGGCTTGGTATGCACCAAAAAAGCAGTTGTTTTTTTTTTAAATAAAATTTAGAGTATATTTTTATTTTTGTTTTTAATTTAGTTAAAATCGCATGCTTTGCAAAGGTAATTATATTTGCATTTCGAGAAAAATGTTGTTGGTCACACATTTGATCACATTCTTTTGTATTTTTTTCTATAAAATGTAATGGTGACACATAACATTTATGTTATTATGTTTGTTTTATACTATAGACCCATCTCGGTAACGTCCATACTCTGTAAGAGTATGGAACGGGTACTGAATCGCAAGCTCCTGGCATACCTAGAAGCGAACGATATCCTTAGTGACCGACAATACGGCTTTCGCCGAAATCGATCAACTGGGGATCTTCTAGCGTATGCCATTCACATCTGGAGTGAGGCCATTGAGAAGCAAGGGGAAGAACTTGCGGTCTCCCTAGACATCTCGAAGGCCTTCGATAGGGTCTGGCACGATGGCCTTATTAGTAAGCTTCCTTCCTTCGGTCTGCCCGTCGGATTGTGTGACTGGATTGCAGATTTCCTGAGGGATCGGTCTATCCGAGTGGTCATAGAAATGCCGGGGTTACTCAGGGGTCAGTACTCTCGGCAACATTGTTCCTGCTGCATATTAACGATCTGCTAAAACCCGGTACTTTTGGGTATGCAGACGACAGCACTGTTGCTGAGAGATACGTGTCTGACGCACGAGCTGGTGGGTTACAGACCCGGTCTCTCCGGGAGGCTATGGTTGAGCGCTTGAACGTGTCCTTACAGGCTGTCTCCGAATTGGGCGATGCCAATCTGGTCAAGTTCAATGCTGCGAAGACCCAAGCGTGTCTTTTTTCCGCTAAAAGGAGTCAATTCGACCCTGCTCCATCTCTCCGCGGTGTAACCCTGCCGATAACCGACAAACTTGAGCTTCTTGGTGTTACATTAACATCCACCCTCAATTTTGGCCGCTTCATAGAGGCCAAGGCTCAAGTGGCTGCTAGAAAGTTGGGGATCCTGGCAAAGGTGAGACGGTACTTCACGCCGGAACAGCTTCTTAAACTGTATCAAGCGCAAGTTCGATCGTGTATGGAATGCTGCTCTCATCTTTGGGACGGATCTGCCAGATACCAGCTTGATGCCCTCGAGTCAATTGAAAAACGAGCCAAGAGGATCATCGGTGATGATAAGCTCGTCGAATCGAAGCTCCAAAGTCTTGAGCATCGACGCCGAGTTGCTGGCCTGTCGGTTTTCTATCGTTTACATTTTGGGGAGTGTGCGACGGAATTGCATAACTTAATTCCGCCAAGCCCGTTCCACCATCGGACCACAAGACGTACGGCGATGTACCACCGGTACATGGTGGACATCCCACCTATACGCACAAAACGTTTTGGGAATACATTCATTGTGCGTACAGCTAAGGAGTGGGATTCCCTGCCTGAGTCTGTGTTTCCTGATGGCTACAACCTGGGAGTCTTTAAGTTAAGAGTGAATAGGTTACTTCTAGGCAAGCGTGCTCCACCTTAGACCGCATCATCGCTTAACATCAGGTGAGATAGCGGTCAAACGTACGCCTATCAATATATAAAAAAAAAAAAAATACATTGCCGCTGTAACAACAAATTAAGGTTTATGGTACGGAACCCTTCGTATGCGAGTCCGACTCGCACTTGACCAGTTTTTTTTGACGTGACTTAAGTCTAGACCAGGTCAATTCTCGTCAATTTTCATCCTAGTCAGGTGTAGTTGTGAAACCAAAGTCACAAAAGGGCGTAATACCAGCATAGTAATAGATCTATTTCTATATTTCTATCTATATGTCACCGGAAAGTAGCAAACGCCGTAAGATTGTAAAATTTCGCGTGAAATTGTAAACTTCTTTTTCGAAATAAGATATGGATAGATGGAAACTATTGAATTTGGATGGGATTTATTATATACAAAACGATTTTTTTTTCATAATATATCGAGAAAATATAATCTTACCAAGATCTTACGACGTTTGCCCCTTTCTGGTGACAAATATATACAATATTAGGTATATTTCTACAACATTTACCGTTTAGCACTTCGTTTTATCTGTATCGAATTAGAATGTTACTGTCATCGGTTACCGGCCTAAGAGTAGTATAGTAAAACTGAAAAGTTTGTTTAGTTGACGCGCTAATCTCAGGAATTACTGGTCCGATTTGAAAAATTCTTTCAGTGTTAGATAGCCCATTTATCGAGGAAGGCTATAGGTTATATATCATCTCGCTAAGACCAATAGGAGCGGAGCAGTAATGAAAAATATTACGCAGACGACGTTGCCCGGGTCAGCTAGTTTTATTTATATGTATGGATGTTTGGATTATAGTATAGATAAATAAAAACCCTTCCCTGTAAGTACAATACATGAAGAATGTTTCTGACATACAATAAAATACTCACTCAATGAATTATCATCAATTCATCTCCTAAATCCCTACTAATATTATAAATGCGAAAGTAACTCTGTCTGTCTAATTGTCTCTTCTTCATGCCTGACCCACAGAACCGATTTGAATGAAATATTGTTCAAAGATAGTTTGAGACCCGAGAAAGGACATTGGATTGTTTTGCCATTGTAAGAGCTGTGTTTCATACGGTGCATGTACTGAGGGAGCCAAAGTAAATGTACTCACTGATTTTACGGGGTGAGTGCGTTTGCTTTGGCTTGATGTGTATTTTTCTATATTTTATTTTTCCTTGTTGTTTCAAAATTTTATGTAGTAAGTAGGTAGGTAGTTTAAGTTTTGTTTTAGTTTGTTTTATTAGTAAGGTTTTTAGTTAAGTTTTTAATTTTAATGTTATGGGTGCTAATGCCTGATTAATTATTAATAGTAAGCAATAGTACTGCTCCAACCGGGGGTTGTCCTTGGGAATACAGTGCATACAGGGATAATCGCCAGTTGGTGCCCCTTTACATTTGAAACGCTAACGGGGCCTCTGAGAGTTGGTTTCGGCCCCTCGTACTCCTACCAAAGGACCGGGTCTCCAGGGAACCGAGAAGAAAAAAAATAAATCCCGGTAATCCCACGGGAATTATGAGGGTAAATAGGTTACATATTTTCCGGGAGTATGTTACCCAGGGATCACGCAGGCGAAGCCGCTGGTCCACGCTAGTACCGTATAAAGATAACCAATCACTATTTACCTTGCTTCTCAGGTACATGAAAGGTCTTCCACAGGATATCCAACCACATAATCAGAAACAGATTTTTTTCCAAAAGTTCGAAGAGATGTGACTATAAAGCCAAGCGTATATTTATCCCTATAGTGCGCACACGCAATCCGCGCGACTCATATAAGCGAGTGCGGGCGGCGTGCGCGCATTGTTTCAGTGACCATTGTAGTGTGCGGGTCGAGACGTGTCGTGAAAAATATGGCTGGTACACTTGTAAGTTTTTTTCTGTTTTCTTTTTGAATTAATTGAACGAAATTTAGAAATGGCCATTTGAGAGAAAAACGATTTTTTTTACTATTTTGCAAAGTTTATCTTTTCGGTTTTTAAAAAAAGTATACCTTCTGACGAATTTTATCGTTAAAAACCAAGGAAGATTTCTTTTCAACTAAATGACAAATCATTTCTTCACATATTTTTTTCTATCGCAAACGATATATCATTTTCGGTCAAAAAAGAGCTAGTTAACCCAAGCAAATTTTGGAAAATAGATTGTCAGTCACAGAAGGTACATTTTCATATCACATACTTAGAACACATAATTCTACATATTTGGTACACCATTACAATTACTTATGATTCAAAGACATTAAATTTATATATTGTACCTATTATTTAATCTCTTTGTTATGATTGTTTTACTAACTGATGCCCTAGGCTTGACAAATTGTATACTAAAACCTTCCTAGAAAACCACTCTATCCATTGCGTCTACATACACGGCGTCTGCCTGAATTCAAAGGAGAAGGAAATTTTAAACTATCCTCAAACATCATCTAATCTAATCTTCTAACTAATATTATTAATGTGAAAGTTTGGAAGTTTGTTACTCAATCACGCCTGAACAGCTGAACGGATCTTGATTAAATTTGGAACAGATATAGATTATAGTCTGGAATAGTAAATAGGTACTTTTCATCCCGGGAATGTGTTCCCTAGGGATCATGCGAGCGAAGCCGCTGGTAGAAGCCAGACTGGCATAAATCGCAGTGGTTATGGTGGCAATATTATGGGAGGTTATGATCAGAAGTGAAGTGGACGTCTATGATATGATAAATCGCAGCGGAAGGAGGTGCCACATCTGCCTACCCCTGTGAAGATTTCATGCATGATGCTATGTTGTGTAATTTACAAATACTACTTCGAAATTATTTTCATAACACACAGTCGATAAAACCGTGTTTGGTATTTATTATCCGCATCTTTGAGTTTCCCGGATACAATTTTATAACATTTCTAGTTTTTTTTTTTTAAACTTTGCCACACATTAGGAGTTTCTCCTGTATCGTGGGTGCGTTTACAAACATACAAAGTCACATACACAAACAGCCAGACCCGGGACAACTATCTGTAGGCCATACAAATATTTGTTCCGTGCGGGAATCGAACCCACGACACGCGACGCAGCAGCCGTTGCCGTTTTTGTTATAGTTCCTAATATTTTTATTGTTAATTAAAATATTTCAATTACAATATAATGTAATTCTAGCCTAAACTAAAACTATCATACTATAGTTTACGCCAGATAAACGTGGAATAAAGTACATTGACCCACATACATTAATTGACTTTCTTAAGATCAAAATAATGGATCAGAAATAATGACATAAAGCTCTCCTGAATCGACTTCTATCGTGATCCTTTACGTTCTCTAGTAATGAAAAACAGTTCTTAATTTATTGTTCTAGTATCTACGAAGAGAAATTAGGGAAAGGTCAATGTACTTTATTACACGTTTATTTGGCGTAAACTATAGCTTATCACGGTGTTAATAATCGCACTTAGCCAATATTTCAGAACTAATAACGCAATCACCTACCTAGATTTAATGTGGAATCGGCTACAAATGATCTATTCTTATATTATATTTTAAAGCTGAAGAGTTTGTTTGTTTGTTTGCTTGAACGCGCTAATCTCAGGAACTACTGAGCCGATTTGAAAAATTCTCAACCCATTTATCGAGAAAGGATATAGGCTATTATATCATCAAGCTACGACCAATAGGAACGGGACATTAATGAATAACGTGACGCAGACGAAGTTGCGCGAGAAAGGTAGTTTAATTATAATAGTGCCTAGTCAAAATTTTTTTACATGCCTATTGTTTTTATTTATTTATGAAGGTACTTTATCCATAATCATGAAAATATAGTTACAATGATGGAAGTAATTAATAATTTTGAAAAGTTACAACGCTAAAAATGAACTAAGTCACACAGCTTTTTCACATATCCGTTTTCAAATTTACTTGAGACTATATTTATTAAAAAAAACTTGTAAAAAAACACCAAATGCTCTTCAGAATAAAAATATGACACCAAAAAGTGACTTATAGCAGAGCGTGGTTTCGATCCACGGACCTCTGGGTTATGGGCCCAGCACGCTTCCACTGCGCCACTCTGCTCTTGAATGCTGACGTTGAAATACGCGACTGTCTTCATTGTTCGAGCTGCACTTTGGCAGAGTTCCAATAAGGGTTATATTGGAAATTGAAACCGAATATTGCAGACAATAACGTAATGGTATTTACTTCTAGTTTTCTACTGCCGGACAAAAGTGTTATAATAATCATAATATCAACGAAAGTTCGTAGACGTTTTATTCAAAGAACAAATTATATACACTAAATCTATATCTTCTATAATATATAAAACAAAGACGGGTTTGTTACAACACTTATAACTCGAGATCTGCTGAACCAATTTTCGTGGTTATTGATTCGTTGGATTTGTCTCCGACCCGAATAGCAGAATACAACTTAAAAAAAATGAAAACTCGATATGTGCAATGAATACTTAATTGACGGGAGCGAAGCCGCGGGGGACAGATAGTAAAATATATAAAAGAAAGTCGTGTTAGTTACACTATTTATAACTCAAGAACGGCTGAACCGATTTGACTGAAAATTGGTGGGGAGGTAGCTTAGAACCAGGAAACGGACATAGGATAGTATTTATTCCGGAAATCCCACGGGAACGGAAACTACGCGGGTAAAACGGGAGCGAATCCGCGGGGGACAGCTAGTAGAAAATAAAACTCCTAACTAAAATATAGCGTCAAAAAATTCGTCTCCATCGCTATCGACTGGAAGTGAGCCCAAAAGACTGGCTACATTACCACGTTGTATAGCAATGCTTATCCTCTGTCCAAGGTAAAAGCCAGCTCTTGGGTCACGCGAAGCGTCAACTAAGCGTTTTGCTAGATCTTTGAATAGGTTGTTAGCACCCGGACCCCACGGTCCAAGAGTTTCAACCCCAAACGGCTCAAAAATGTAGTTGCCAATAAGGCTACTATATTTCCTATATTTACTATTTATATATGTATATATTTATATAGTTCGTAGATATAAATATTCTTAGATTGACAAAAATAAACTGAAATGGTTTCAGGCTATACCAAAAAATGTTTTTACCAGTACCAATCAAACCATCAAATACCCAATGCGATTGCAATGCCCCGGTTCAGTTGGTCTATTCTGTCAACATCTCACCATTTAAAGTAAGGTGAAGTGAGCGTGAAGTGAATTGTCATTCCATCCTGTTTGTATGAACTGACAGCTCACTTAGGTGAACTGAGCGTGAAGTGAATTGTCATTCCATCCTGTTTGTATGAACTGACAGCTCACTTAGGTGAACTGAGCGTGAAGTGATTTGTCATTCTATCCTGTTTGTATGAACTGACTACTCACTTAGGTGAACTGAGCGTGAAGTGAATTGTCATTCCATCCTGTTTGTATGAACTGACAGCTCTGCTACAGCTACTGGGCCAAATTAATGTAAAGAGTTAACAATCAACTCGAAATGAACAAGCACAACAATCACTATGATTTGACTGATATAAAAACAAAAGACGATTACCAGTCTGTACGTGCTTCCTCTTTATTTTGATTTCGTATAATTAAAACGCGATATTAATCTAATGACAGCATTATTTCATACAATGGGCATACAATACAATCAATTTTTTTTTTTTTTAATACAAAACGGGGAATCTCTTGGCCCAAATCTCACCTGATGGAAAGTGATGATTAGGCCGAAGATGGAAGCGAGTTTCACCCGGAATCCTCTTACACAGAGGAACTGGCTATCATACCTCTAACTGCCGGAACACAACAATGCTGTTAACATTGTTGTTATGGCGACAGACTTAGACATGATGGTGGTAAAGCTACCACCATCCGAGATATATCCGAGATAAGTCCGCCTGGCAAGCGCCAGGCGGACTTAGAACAAGTCGTACCACCAACCAAACCGAGCAAAAAATTTGCCCCAGCTGGGAATCGAACCCGGGACCTCTGGGTCTGAATCAGGTGGTATAACCACGAGACCACGGAGGCGGTTAGTGTCACCTGTTTAGCACCACCCGGGGACCACGTGTAGGGATTCGCTGAAGGGTATTCTCCTACGGACGCGGGTGACTCGGCCCCCAGATCTAACTACTAAACATTTATATAAAGACGTTAAACGTACAGTACGATTTTTTCTATCTTTGCCTATGGGAAGTACGTCGCAAATGTTTGCGCAGGATGTCAATTTGAGAAGAAACATAGAACAACGCATACGCGGGCAGGTCGCGTATGGTGTCTCAGTCTCTCGTATACGTTCGATGCATACTTGTGTCCCGCTTACTCAATGCAATACGACTGTTGACGCGAAAAGTGTTACAGGTTGTTGTTGTTTTAAATTATTTATTTTGGTTTTTCTTACTCTTTCATTAGTGTTTTGTGTGTTTTTATGGTGTATATGTTTGTTGTGTTACTTTGTGACTTTGTTATTGTTACTGATTGTGTTTCTTACTCGTTTATAATAAAAAACGTATAAATCAGAAAAATATTCTACAAACGTAACACTTTTTTACGCGATGGGACCTGCGCGGTCGTCACTAAAACCTAACTTCGGAGCGGCAAAGATAGAAAAATCGTACTGTACATTCGTTTACCTAGAAAATCACCACACGAACTTCCTTAACTCAAAACCGAGTCGCACAAGAATAGCATATAGGCACAACCAGCGACGCGCGTCCCTAACTGTCCTCACACATAATTACGTCAAAATTACACTTTAGAGCTTGCGTTACACTATGTTGCAATAAAAGGAATCATTCAGACACTTACCTCCATGCTTCGTGTTTAAGTACGTGTGACAGTTTGTGTCATTGTTCGTTCTGCAATATTTTCGCAACACTGCGACCCATGCGTTAGGGAAAAACTACGGTGGTCTTAGTTATCTGATGAATAAAACTGGTTGGTAGTTATGTCGTTTTAGAAGACGGTTTAGCGAGGATTCTAGTTCGCCTATTTTTGTAATGTGGTGGCGAAATATGGAGGATTTTATGAGATTTTAACTGTTGGTATGCGAGTGGCGTATAAATTGCCATAGCAACGCAACGGTCAAGTCATCCCGTATTTTGTACTTTTAAAACTCTTGATGATTTTTTTATTTTAGCAAAATTTCATTTCAAGTTTCAGCAAAGCGGTTATTTTCATTTACATAATTGTCTCATTTTCTGCCAAATCTTTCTTAATGCGCACGTTGTCGTCTTCAGCGACCTTTCCAACTTTAATTGCATTTATTATAATAAATAGCAAAGCAAAATGGTCGTAACATAGATTTACTTTATGTCAAAAAAAACATCGCGTTCTCACACAAATAACAAAAATCTGCAATTTTATCAAAACAATGCCTTTCTTAGACAATGCACCGATACAATTAAATTATCAACCTTGTGTGGTTCTCAGTGAGTAGTGTACGAGTGTAGGACGGAGTTGAACGATCCCTTGATGTGTCACTCAGACAAAATTGCTACACAAGGTCAAGGGCGGAGTGTTATATGAATTTTATATCACATAAAAGTTATGTCAACTTACGAGTTCGCGGAAAAATGTTTTGAAGAATCAAGTTCAATGTTTTTGTTGTAAATATATAGTTGACTGAATTAGTTTAGAGATTTCGCAATAAGTGTAAAAAGTTTAGGCATCTAAATTATGTATAATAATAATAATAATATCCTTGGACATTTCACACAACGCCATATAGTCCCAAGCTAAGCAACCTAATGCTTGTGTTATGGTAACGAGATGGCTGATAAACTACTTATATACATTTTTTTTTGTAAATACATACATATTATAGATAGAAAAACACCCAGACTCGGAACAAATACATGTAGGTCGTACAAATATTTGTTCCGTGCGGGAATCGAACCCGCGACATGCTGCGCAGCAGTCAATCGCTCAACCACTGCGCCAACCGTGTCGTCGTCGTTCGTATTTTGTGCTAGCAAACACACTTTTATAGATATTTTATTTCGAACCGTTAAGTTATTATTAAAGATATAAATTAGTATAACTATCATAAATAGACTGTGATGGGTAGGTAGTATTTAACACTAGTTTTTTTAAGATTTTTTCCGCTCTTCGCAAACCACATAAAATCAAGAATTACTCCCAATACCAGCAAGGTCGCATCGTCACTTCGTATGTGACAAATTCCGTTTACGATTGCAATGACCACGAGTATCGCCTGTATGATATAGTAAGTGGGTGAAGGTCCGGACGTCAGTCACATACTAATGTGACGGCTACTTACTTACTGGCTTCCTTCCGTTTCGTGTCATCAAATTACGTAGATGTGATGGGTGTCCGGTGGACGGTATTATGAAGGTAGGATGCTGTGGCTGGCCAGGTCAAGTTTCTGTTTGTGCTCGTTGTATTATTTTTCAGCGTTTTTATCCGTGTCCCTTCAAATGCTGTTTTCTCATGCTCAGAAAGTAGGCCTGAAGTTGCTTGAGGAGCTAGTTGAAAGTATTACTTTGCAGCCCTAGGGAGAATCGTTTTCAACTGACAGCCGTCAAATCGTAAAAAATAATGATGAAAATGTTATAGCTGAATAGCGAGAATCGGCAATCCGATCATCATTATTTTGTTTTATCGAGCTTTGTTCATACTTTCGTATGGCAGAGATTTGTATTACCAAGATGAGTTCATCAGATTCAGATTCGTGTTTTTATTTTTGCTTTCCTTGTATTCGTAATGAAAAGCACAGTGTTCACCTCGGGTGAAAGACTTATTAAGTCCCTCGAACTATTGGCTCCGTCTCGGGACTAAATGAGTTACTTTCACCCCTGGATAACAATTTACTATAACGTTCAGGACCGGAGAAGCTATATCGAAAAATTTCGCTAACCTTTTTTTACGGTGGGGAAATCATCAAATGATTCCTCCCGCTCTAGAAGAAACTCTAGCAGGAATTTCACTGCCCTGGATTGGTTATCAGGCTCCCCATTTTATAATGATTTTCAGTTAAAGAAACGCGTGTTAAGTAAAAGTTACTCTCCAAGACTAGAGTCAAGAGCAAACACATCTCAAATAAAAAAAATATATAAACTAGTTTGTGCTGATTTTTCAGTTTTGTACTATAGAAATAAGTTCATATATACAACAAAATATTTTTTTATGTAATGAACGTGCAGCTCATTCTTACGTGTTCTAATTCTTATAGGGGGAAACATTTTGCCAGTTGGTAAATATTTCAGAATTGGTAGGACATACTTATCGGAAAAAAATCGGAATTGGAATTGGTGATTGGGATTCCAGGTGGACATTGGACATTATTAGGTTACTTACATTAATATATTTATTAATTAACCCGGGGAAGCTACAGCAGCCAATTCAATGTTTTGTCTTTGTTTGCCATACAAACGTCGATGTTGTTTTCTATAAAAACCACGTCATCTTCAATGAACTTTACTTAATTACCATAGGAATGTGTACCGGTATGGTTAAACCCAATTAATTACTCATCATACATTATTCACTTCGTTTGTTCTAAGACCGATCTTTGTTGATTCTTCTAACTAATTGAAGTTAATTGGTGTACTGCACTTATCTTTTTAGATCGTGTAGTTGTTTTTTTATAAATTGCTTTATGTGTTACTAGCTGACCCGCGCAACTTCGTCTGCGTCACATTTTCTATTACTGCTCTGCTCCTATTTGTCTTAGCGTGATGATGTATAGCTTATAACATTCCTCGATAAATGGGCTATCTAACACTGACAGAATTTTTCAAATCGGACCAGTAGTTCCTGAGATTAGCGCGTTCAACCAAACAAACAAACAAACTCTTCTGCTTTATAATATAAGTATAGATGTCTAAATTAAATATCTGTAAAGTTAAATGAACTGTGACTAAAAACAAATACGTATTTCTTATTATTGGACTCAGTTCTATTTGGGTTCTGCTGCCATTGTTTTTTCTTAATTTTTATTTGTGATGGGTTTGCTATTGATTCTAGTTTTGGTCAGAAATGACAGAGACAAAGTCTACGATGGAGCGAGCTTACCCAGAAGTAGCCTGTTCATTCTAACTTATATTACGATAGACCTGCGATACCCAAAGGGCCAAGTACGAATGTTTTTGACGTACCTACAGTAACGTAAAAATAATACTCGTTTCGCACATAATTGGGGACCGAGTCACCCGCGTCCGTAGGAGAATACCCTTCAGCGAATCCCAACACGTGGTCCCCTGGTGGTGCTAAACAGGTGATACTAAGTGCCTCCGAGGTCTAGTGGTTAAACCACCTGATTCAGACCCAGAGGTCCCGGGTTCGATTCCCAGCGGGGGCAAATTTTTTGCTCGGTTTGGTTGGTGATAGGACTTTTTCTAAGTCCGCCTGGCAAGCTACCACCATCATGTCGAAGTCTGTCACCATAACAACAATGTTGACAGCATTGTTGTGTTCCGGCAGTTAGAGGTATAATAGCCAGTTCCTCTGTGTAAGAGGATTTCGGGTCAAACTCGCTTCCACCTTCGGCCTAATCATCACTTTCCATCAGGTGAGATTTGGACCAAGAGTTTCCCCGTTTTGCATAAAAAAAAAAAAAAAAATTTGGATACCATATTCATATTTTTGTAGTAGCATAAAATTAACCTAAAATAGTTTCTATGGGGTTGTAGTTATTAGGGTTCCGTAAGCAAAGGGTAACCAAGTGAACCCTTTTATTAAGCCACCGCTGTTCGTCCGTCCGTCTGTCTGTCAGCGGGTTGTATCTCAAAAACCATAACAGGTAAATGGTTGAAATTATCGCAGAACGTGTATGTCGGACCAGTAGTTCCTGAGATTAGCGCGTTAAACCAAACAAACATATATCATCACGCTAAGACCAATAGGAGCGGAGCAGTAATGAAAAATGTTACGCAGACGACGCACGTTGCACGGGTCAGCTAGTATTTTATATAGTATAGATTCGACAAAACATTCATGCTAGGTCCTCTGTAAGTACCCAAAACTTCACAATAAAATATTCTTGCGTGATTCCCATTATGCAGTTTGTGTATGCAAGCGTTACTTCCGGCTTTAAAATGATATAAATCACAGAGAAATCATGTTATTTCCCTGTCCATTGTAGTGGAACCATTAAATAATATGTTACGAATAAATTGGTTGTGCGTAACCGAATTACAGGCTAATTTCAATAACTGCATGAGTTCGTGTAGTTTAACGGTTGTTTCTTCCTTGTAGCTAGCTATCTTCTTGCCTGCGGCCTCACCCTTGTCTATGTTGGAAATAGGCTTGTGTCCTGAAATAATCGAATTAGTCCGTCAGTTAGATTATCAAAAAATATTTGACCCGTGGTTATTCTTTTGTTACGGGTACCAAAATTGACGAAATTACGACGCTTTTAAAATTCTCAATACATCACACCTTCGCATATTTTTTTGTGAGTCGTGACGTCACGAGCCCCCATTCCCGAGTTTTGATGCGTTTTATCTTTGTCAATATTCATTGATTTACAAAAACAAAAAATACTTGTCCAATATTTTTCAATAATCTAACTGACGGACTAAATAGTTTTGCAATTTGTGGATGATGGAATCTAGCCTATTATCCCAAAGTAGCATACTCCCAAGATCAGAAGTAGCTTATGTGTTATTCCAGACCATAACTGGGGGGCTACTCTCTAAGCCCGAAGTCCGCAGTTTCGGACTTAGTTTCGGGCGTATTCTACTCCGTATCACCTAACCACTAAGAATGAATAACTACACGATTTAATAGCCTTTTGTCAAATCGTGTTGTCATTCATTCTTGATTTGGGTTCGGTACTGATACTGATCGTAAGTCCGTAGGATACGGAGTAGAATACGCCCACAACTAAGCCCGAAATTACGGATTTCGAGCGTAGAGAGTAGCCCCTCTGGTCTCTGTTCAACCGCTCCGACGTCTTTTTTTATTATTTTTTTATGCAAAACGGGGAAACTCGTTGCCCAAATCTCACCTGATGGAAAGTGATGATTAGGCCGAAGAAGGAAGCGAATTTCACCCGGAATCCTCTTACACAGAGGAACTGGCTATCATACCTCCAACTGCCGGAACACAACAATGCTGTTAACATTGTTGTTATGGCGACAGACTTAGACATGATGGTGGTAGCTTGCCAGGCGGACTTAGAACAAGTCCTACCACCAACCAAACCGAGCAAAAAATTTGCCCCCGCTGGGAATCGAAACCGGGACCTCTGGATCTGAATCACTAGACCACGGAGGCGGTTAGTGTCACCTGTTTAGCACCACCCGGGGACCACGTGTAGGGATTCGCTGAAGGGTATTCTCCTACGGACGCGGGTGACTCGGCCCCCAAAAACAACAACGTCATTATGTAACAGACTTTCGTCCATCCGGTAAGATTGACTATTACTTACTATCTTTGTTTTTTATTTTTTTTTACATGGAATTTCTCTTGACTTTAGTCTTGAGATGACAGAGACAAAGTATACGATGGAGCGAGCATAACCAGAAGGAGCCTGTTTACTCTAACGAAACTAAACTTTGAAGAAATTAGGGTTGTAAGCGTAATAAACGGGACCCTATAACTAAAACTCCGCTGTCCATCTGTCTGACCGTCTGTCACCAAGCTGTATCTAATGAACCGTGATAGTTAGACAGTTAAAATTTTCACATAATATGATGTAATTCTGTTCTGCCACTATAATAAATAAAACTAAAAACAGAATAAAATAAATATTTAAAGGGGTAAAACAAGTGTTTTTTTTTTTTTCATTTTTTATAGATAATGAACGGAACCCTTCGTGCGCGAGTCCGACTTGTCGGTTTTTTTGTTTTCCGTACATCCGAATGAAAAACGGAACTCATATAAGATAGCTGGTTTATGTCTGACTGGCTGTCTGTCTGTCCATCTTTCATCGCCAAGTTCTGCCAAAACTACTGGACTAATTCATCGATTTAAACAGCCGTCGGGCAGTTGCGAAGACACCACACCATTCTGGTCATTAGATCCTCGCTTTTCTATGAAAGACCAGGAATTTGAAACTCTGATCCTCATCCTACTAATATTATAAATGCGAAAGTTTGTGAGTATGTATGGATGTTTGTTACTCTTTCACGCAAATACTACTGAACCGATTACGATGAAATTTGGTATGTAGGTAGCTGAAGACCCAGAATAACACATAGGCTACACCCAGAGTTCCCGAGGGATCGGGATTTACACGGGAATAACGAGAATTTATACGCGGACGAAGTCGCGGGCGGCCTCTAGTACACTTATAAGAGTACATTTCTTTCAGTATCTCCTCCAGTTTTAGAAAGGTACTTACGTCAGCCCTTGTATAAGTACCTACACAGTTTAATTCTACTCCTTAATTGGCCATCAAAATACCATTTCCTGCAAACTTAACCCCGATGAGTCTTGTACTGTCACCGACATTAATGCTTTAGCTAATCTTAGCTAACTGCAGTACTAACGATCATGAATAAGGAATAAGTCAATAAAAGTCCTCACAACCTGTATGGCATGCCAATCAGCTGGCACAGACATGTTTTTCTTTGTACTATCATCATCATTTAAATCTGGTCGTTACGTACGTATAAATCATTTAAAAAAACACTAGGTACAAAGTACAAAATAACTTTAATTTCGGAAGTCGGTGTTTTTGTTAGTTTCTTCGTATTTTGACACCGACTTCCGAAATTAAAGTTATTTTTTACTTTGTAGTGTTTTGTTTTTCTTGGAAGTCGGTTGTATTTTTTTGTAAAAAAAATGTTATTTTGCACTTTTTAGTGGTACCCCACACCTAACAACACCACTGCAAAATCGCAGAAAAGCAAAATACGCGAAATATTCGATTACTTGGATGACATAAAACTATCATCCAAGTAGACGAATTCCAGAAAGAAGAAGTTCGCAACCGATTTTGATAAAACTTAAATGGGACCAATCTGCAAGTATCAGATAAAACAAGATTTTTTCAAATCGGTACATAATTGTCGGAGTTATGAGGTAACAAAAATATTAAAAAAAAAACATACAACCGAATTGATAACCTCCTCCTTTTTGGGAAGTCGGTTAAAAATAAACAACGCACGCTCATCGATTGAATGAATTTTGATGATTAGCTGCAATATGCATTTGTTTTGTAATGAATTGATTTGCAAATTATTCAATACAGATTGAAACAAAAACATATTTTATTTCTCGTTTTAACCTGTCTTCTGCGGGTCTTAACGGTCCACTTTAACAGAATCAGGAAGACAACCACCCTACCCGTCACTTTCAATTTTTTCTTATCAACTTTGAACCTATGCGTTAGCGACAAAGATTAAAATGAAATTTGACGGATTGTTGTGTGATTATTATTATGATTCTAAAATGATGATTCTAAAGTGAAATTTTTGTCCGCCTGTTAAACGAAAGTCCTCAAAAGGAAGTCGTCATCATCATCATCATCAGCCTATAACTGTACGTTAATAGCAATAGCTGTACGTTTCGATTGTCCCTTCCAATATCACTGGGTTTTGACTCGTGTTGGTGTGGCGAGTCATAACAAAGTAATCAAGCGTGTACTGTGTTGACTAGGTTAATTTAATTTTTCTATGGGTCTATGCCACCCGAAATAAAAGATTTATTTATTTATTTATTTAATTTTTTATTATAACAGTCCACTGCGGGACGTAGGCCTCTCCAAGTACACGCCATTTGGCTCGATCACCGGCAGCTCTCACCCAGCTGCTACCAACCACCCTGTGAAGATCGTCGCTCCACCTAGCCTGAGGGCGTCCTACCTTACGTTTGCCGATTCGCGGTCTCCACTCAAGAACTCGTCTACCCCAACGGTCATCGATTCTGACCGACCCATTGCCACTTCAGCTTGCTTATTCTATGAGCTATGCCCTCAACTTTGGTTCTCTGTCGGATCACTTCGTTGCGGAGTCGATCTCTCAAAGAGACCCCAAGCATAGCCCGTTCCATAGCTCGCTGAGCGACCTTGAATTTATGGACCAGCCGTACCGTGAGTGTCCACGTTTCGGCTCCGTAAGTCATAACAGGCAGAACGCACTGATTGAAGACCTTAATCTTTAGGCTCTGTGAAATATGTGACGAGAAGACTCGGCGAAGCTTCCCAAACGCTGCCCAACCCAGAATCCCCGCCTAATAATATGCTAAGCAACAGGGCAAATGGGCAACAGCTTATTTTGATCTGGAAAATACACGATATCAATCCGTCTAAAACAAGCCAATACCGTCGTATGACAATGGACCCAATATTCAACACTCCTCTTATTGCATTTCAAACGACACTCGTAACAAAACATGCAGTTTTAAGGAAACAAAACTTGTAACCAAAACAAGGAAAACGTCCAACAATTATAATTCCAAATACATCGAGTACTAATGAGTTATGATCGTCGACATTCGCGACGGTGACGATGACGCGTCCGTGTAATGTATGTAATTTTGGAGGTTATGCGGTACAGAGAGTAAAGTCTCGCAAACCTCCATTGGAAAGGGAGGATACTCCAACCGGGCGATCGTTGTGCCTGGCGGCCAACTGCCTGATGGTTGTTTTTTTTTTACTTTTTATAGGCATACGTTTGACCACTATCTCACCTGATGTTAAGCAATGATGCGGTCTAAGGTGGATCATGCTGGCCTAGAAGTAACCTACTCACTCTTGACTTAAAGACTTCCGGGTTATAGCTATCAGGAAACACAAACTCAGACAGGGATGTATATAATCCAATCGATGCCATTACATAATGATCTGACCTCAGTAGTGATGAACTCTTGTCTTCTCTCCTAGTTACATAATAAAAACCGCATGGTTCGATCTCTAATGTTAAACAACGCTTGCTGAACTCTGACTGAACTGATTGAAGGCTGGCTCCTTAGCCAGCCTTCAGGTCAGGTCAATCAAGGTATCAGGTCGACGACAATCCGACGTACTTATAGAATTGGAGAGATGATCGTTGAAATTCACGACGTGACGATGACGCGTCCATAAAATGAATGTAATATTTTAACCTTAGTGTTGGTGACATGTGTGAAGGCTGGCTAAGAAAACATATAGAAGGTTCGTATGTTATTGGAGAAATTATCGTCTAATTTCGCGACAGTAACGATGAATTTTGCAAACAATGCATGCAAAGATTTGACCTCAGTAATGGTGACCTGATTGAAGGCTGGCTGTGGAGACGTTTAAAAGGCTAAGCAGACGTATGGAATCGTAAGTGTGTGACGATTAAGATGTAGTGTTGAGATAATGAAGTGGTTTGGAATGACCTTCGTTTTGAGGAGAATTTGGATCTTTTTTGTCGGTATTGTTTTGCAGCTTTACTTGCAAATAACATTACATAACTTCACGCCTGTTTATCTCAAATTGTTAAGCAGAAATGCACCAAAACACACTAACCATGTGTGGTCAAAATGCCACTAGAGGTATATTTGTGTAGTGTGCCTTACAAATCAGCATAAGCATGTTGTGCTTACCTGTAATTGGTACACAGTCTATAAGTTTGTGTGATGTATTTCTTATCTTTGCATATTGTGTGTATTAAATTGTTGGTGAACCAAATAAATCCAGTAGAATTTTGCCAGCAAAAATCTTCGAGATTTCACTTTGAGTCGTGATATCGCCAAATTCTCGTATCAGAATAGTATTAGTAGCTAGACTTGAGTCAGTTTACCAAACTGATGATGGATGAACCAGTAAGTTATGCATCTATCAAGTTTATTAAAATAGCTTTACTCAATTACTCTATTTACCCGTAAACAAGTCTGATTCATTTGTTTACTCAGCCTGACGGATCAACAAGGTGGGGACCGTGTCTGTGTGAGTTGAGTTAAAATCTAATACTGACACCTAACTAACGTCCTATTTATCTTTTATTTGCAGTACCTGATAGCGGCAGTGGTGGCAGTAGTGAGTGCTGCTCCTCCAGTAGCGCAGCAGCGGTACCCACAACCAGCTGGGCTGCACCAGATTAACCCGTAAGATCTTTTACAACATCAATAATTTTTACCTTTTTAATCAATAATTTTTAATCAAAATGGCTCGTAACGTTCTTGTGCCTCCCATTACCCATATCTGCAACCTTGCCATATCACAAGGAGTATTCCCGAGGGCCTTCAAAATGGCGTTAGTTACCCCTGTCTATAAAACTGGAGATAAGGATCAGATCTCCAACTATCGCCCCATCTCCGTCTTAAGCGCCTTGTCTAAAATCATGGAACGAGTTCTTAACAATAGTCTTAGCAAGTATCTAACCAAATTCCACATCCTCGCCAATAACCAATATGGTTTCCGACAAGGCATCTCTACGGAAAATGCAGTTGTTGACTTAGTACAATCGGTTGCTGACAAACTAGACAAAAAATTGAAAAGCTATGATATTTTCCTAGATCTTAGTAAGGCATTCGACACTGTCTGTACTTCCAAATTGTTGGTGAAGATGGAAAATGTGGGTATACGCGGTCTTGCTCTTAACATTTTTAGAGACTATCTCTCTGATCGAAGACAATCGGTCAAGATAGATAATATAATTAGCGCAGAGGAACAAATAACCTTCGGAGTTCCCCAGGGTAGCATTTTAGCCCCAACCCTCTTCCAAATTTATATAAACGACCTTTGTAAACTACCTCTCCTCAACTGTGATATCTTTACCTACGCGGATGACACTGCACTAGTGGCATATGGTAAGAGTTGGGATGACGCTAAATTGCATTCGGAAAACGCATTACGGAGAGTAATGGATTGGCTAGCAAGTAATCTATTAACATTGAACGTTACAAAAACCAAATTTTTACGTTTTTATTTACCGAACTCACCAAAACCAGCTAAAGAAACCGGAAACCTAAAAGCCCATACCTGTCCGCTAAACAATACAGTCTGTGCTTGTTTGTCGTTGACTAAGGTAAAATCTATTAAATATCTCGGAGTGTTCGTCGACGAGAAACTAGACTGGACCACTCAATTAGAGTCAATAACATCTCGCACCCGAAGACTCATATACATTTTCAAAAATCTGAGGTTTTCAGCGGATAAAGATACTCTCCGTATGGTTTACTTGGCCCTGTGTCAATCAGTTCTCACGTACTGTATCCCTGTGTGGGGGGGAACTTATAAAACAGAGCTATTAAAGCTTGAAAGAGCACAAAGGGCTGTGCTAAAAGTAATAAACTTTAAACCACGGGACTACCCCACATCGATGCTTTACACAGAATGTAATGTCCTATCTGTTCGGAAATTGTATATCCTAAGAACCATCCTATACAAACACTCTATGATTTCCTACAATAAGCTGCTTCTGTGTCAGCGGCGCTGTGGTTTTCCGTTATGTCCTACCGTCTCTTGCAGGACCGCCTTTGTAAGACGACAGTTTAATGGTTTAAGTGCTAGGCTATATAATAAAGCCCACAAACTTCTTAATATATACGCCTTGACTAAGTGTGAGGTAAAGAAGAAACTAAATTCCTGGCTTCAGACACTAACATATAATGATACCGAGGAGCTGCTAACTACAACACATTAAATGAGATATGCTTACAATTACCATATCCTTAAAACCTAACACACACATACTCACTCTCATACACACACATACTCACTCTCATACGCACACAAACTTACACCTATACACACATACATTATACTCATAATTATTTAACATAAGTACTTTGTTCGCCTACTGCACGTACCAGTTTTTTTATTTTGTTACTGTAATACGACCTCCTACAACAGGATATTCTTTCCTAAGATACAGACAGAATTTCTGCCTAGTTTAGGAAAGGGAGTCCTATGACCTACTTTATACTGAATGTACTGTTTTCCATTTTTTTAGTGTGTAAGACTACTCTGTGTGCCATGTACATACTTCTTAGTGAATAAATTATTTTAAAAATTATTTATTTACCTCCGAGGAGCTCGTGGCTAAATAATAAAAAAAGTAAAACTAAAGTAAAAAAATCGTTTATTTATAAAATAGGACACATTTACAATCAAATATCTTAAATTATTGTTAAAAAACACAGTTGCTTATTTGCCTGAACTAGGTTGGAACCTGTGTTTCAGGCTGGATAGTGCTTATTTAAACATTAATAATACAATAACTATTTATCATTTACCTATAATTAAGACTTAAAATTAAAGGACACAGGTTTTATTTACATACAAAAAGAAGGTCTTCTGTCTCTTCGTAAGAGATACTTAATAAATATTGCACAATTCTCTTCTTACAGCTATAACAGTTTAACTTATAGATACTATAATAAAAGCCACATGAGTTGATCTTCAAGGTCAAGCAACGCTTACCGAGGTCTATGGAAGGGTGACCATCTTAACAAATCGTGACCCTTTCGTGCCTCGGAAAGCTCGCTAAGCTGTGATTTGTAGATTTTCAGCAATCTCAGAAGCCAGAAAAACTGACACCAGTCTTGCCAGAAAGATCATGTTACCTTGTTACACAAAGGCAGTCGCTCAACGCGAAATATTGGTATTCAGCTGAGTCCAGTTTGACTGGCAGCCGACCCAATATAGTTCGGAGAGGCTGGGCACATGATGTTCCACATGTTACCTATGATGGTGGTACATAGCCTCGCATTGTGAGTTGCATTACTACATTCTGTCAAGAGCGCACGACTAAGAAGAGAGAGATCATTGTTCCCTTGCATGGCAGTAAAAAAATAGAGGCTCTTTTGCAGCCAACCAAGGGAATAATTTCACTACGGGAACTTGACGCCACTTTGAATTTACCTGACGAACAATTTTCTGTCAGATTTTAAAATTACAGTGATTTTGGGGGACTCATGAAGTTAGCCCTCAAATTATAATAGCAAATCTGTAGCTTTAAAAATCATTATTGATCGACTCTTCATGGAGAACAACATGATTTTCATTGCTACTCGCTTTACGTTTATTTTTTTTTATTATAGACTGGACTACTTTTTGGAGCAACCAGTAGACAACTATTACAGACCAGCTGAACAGAAGCAAGGTAAGTTTTACGCTAAAAACCTAAATAATATCATTATTTAAGTCAGTCGATTACATTTCATGATAGTAAAATGCGTCAGTATTGGAGGAAAGTTTTTGTTTATTTTTGGACTTACTCACGGCTAATTTTTTTGGGAATACCAAAGAAAATATTAGAAGATAGCACGTGCATTGTACACGATGTACGTATACTCCTCACAAAGACTAACTTCGTCAGCGAGAGTTAGTCATTTTGAGGAATATACGGTGTACATGTCACCGGAAAGTGGCTTATAAAATAACTTGAGAGTTTTTAAACTCTCGATAAATTGTCAACTGAACATTCGGAATACTTATTTACGCATCTAAATTTGATACTTTATAATTTTTCAATTTCATTCCAAGAAATTGTGAACAACCGTATCTAAGCCGAATTTACATTCATATAAAAAACTAGTTATACCTAAAACTACACACCCAGAGTCAACTCAACCAACATCGGACAATCTATGGTTTACATGTGACCTCACATATGAACCAACCACTGATAGCCTGTTTCGTGTAGACTTGTGCTCTGATTGGTCGCCATTTTATTTCTGTTCACAATTTCTCGGAACGAAATCGAGAAATTATAAATTATCAAATTTTCAAGCGTAAAAAAGCACTCCAAATGTCCAGTTGACAATTTATCGTAATTTTACAATCTCTCAAGTTATTTTATAATCTTACGAAGTTGGCCACTTTCCGGTGACATACACAAGTAATTGCATGATGAAATTTCCAGTTTTACGTATGAGAAAGCAATGACTACTATAAAATTGCTTTTTATTTACGGATTCCTTTGTGAAGTCGTGTCCTTCTAGAATCTTTTAATTTAAAATTATGCTCTGAAGGATGTTTACAACGATGAAGGAAAATCTATCGGGGAAAATGGCCGGCAATATAATTTTCAACGTGCGTTACGCATTAGTAACGATGATATCTAGGTTTATGACATCATGACATGCCTCTCTATAAACGCACTATTTTTAACTAACTTAGAACAAGCTAGAAATTTTCCTCGTCTATGTAAGGAAAACAAAATCTTTTACTAACATATGACACGTCCAGCGCGCACTACAGGAAGTGTGTCCTTTCTTTAAAATTATCTGTGGATTTTAAGAGTTATTTACCGAAATCCTCAGTTCCAGAAGTACGTAGTAAATTTTTTACGTTGCAGTGTTTTTTTTGAAGTCGGTTGTATTTTTTTGTAAAAAGTTTGTATTAAATTGGTTTTGGTACCGGAGGCGGTTGTGGTTACTAGGCAACTGTAACGCGGGTGAAGCCGCTGGTAAAAACTAGTCATTCTAAAAGACCCAATGTCAGCAGATTACATACACTCAAATCAGTCAGAGAGAGACAAAGAGTTGACGACACGGTTGTTGACAGTGGTTGGGCGTTTGGCTGCTGCGCTGCGTGTCGCGGGTTTGATTCCCGCACGTAACAAATATATGTATGGCCTACAGATAGTTGTTCCGGGTCTGGCTGTTTGTATGTTTGTGAACGCACCCACGATACAGGAGAAATTCCTAGAGTTCGGGTAGGAAGATTTTTTAACCGTTGCCCGTTAAAAAAATCTGCCTACCTGTTTTACTACAAGGAAATTTACCAGTTATGTGTCGTATTCCAGTAAACGCCAACGGTCCTCAAGGTGCGCCTGCGCGTCTGGAGTCTCTGGAGCCGGACAGTGAAGTGGAGCTAGTACCAGGAGTACAGCAGCCACAGCAGCCTCCACAACAGGTACGTAACTACTTATTACAACGCAAACAATCCAAAGGGTAAGGTATACTAATAGTGTACTATTATTTCACGAGTTAAATACATAGTCAAGGTTGCTCCTGAAAGATTACCAATGGAATTCCTTAAACTTAAACTTAAACTCCTGAAAAAACCAATAATAGATACATTTTATTGGATTTTTCCATCGCCCAACCCGGGAATTTAAACCAGTACTGCTCGAAGCAACAATTTAGTCATTCAATGATGATTTTGCCTTAGAAATCTAAATAGCAATAAAACGCGGATGCAACGCAATGATTTATTCCGTCCTAATATAAAAAAAAACTTTTTTTTTTTTTTTTTTTTTTTTATGCAATACGGGGAAACTCTTGGCCTAAATCTCACCTGATGGAAAGTGATGATTAGGCCGAAGATGGAAGCGAGTTTCACCCGGAATCCTCTTACACAGAGGAACTGGCTATCATACCTCTAACTGCCGGAACACAACAATGCTGTTAACATTGTTGTTATGGCGACAGACTTAGACATGATGGTGGTAGCTTGCCAGGCGGACTTAGAACAAGTCCTACCACCAACCAAACCGAGCAAAAAATTTGCCCCCGCTGGGAATCCAACCCGGGACCTCTGGGTCTGAATCAGGTGGTATAACCACGAGACCACGGAGGCGGTTAGTGTCACCTGTTTAGCACCACCCAGGGACCACGTGTAGGGATTCGCTGAAGGGTATTCTCCTACGGACGCGGGTGACTCGGCCCCCTAAACTACTATTAAACTTCCTTTTTTAATTTAACGGCTTTTTTTTCTCGCTTCTATCTTCGGCCTAATCATCACTTTCCATCAGGTGAGATTTGGGCCAAGAGTAACCCCGTTTAGTATTATATTATATAAAAAAAAAAAAAAAACAAATTTCAGTCGGAAACCAGTAACTTGTCATAGTCTTTTCAGATACTTATGTTTTTAAATTGTACAATCAAAGACACTATTGGTTATTCTGGACCCATAACCTTTAAATCACGGGAAGCCCTAGATATGTAATAAATACATCATCTTGTAATTTCAAGCATGCTTTTGTATATTATATAATTGGTTAAATATTTTCGACTTTTAAGTCGACATCTACTATTTTCTATTACATATACTGGATTATATTTTGTTTTTATCTGTAAAACACGTTAATATTGCACTTAGTGAGTAATAGTGCAAATTAATGAGCAAATCTCATTTGTTGTTGGTGCAATCTATTGCATGGGTACTCGGGTAGACAGAAGTCCACAGTCGAACTATTATAAAAGTGATTAGAAGTACTACTACTTGAATATACTTATTTATCACTTTATCTCATGTTATTTCATTTCCAGAACCCAGTAGCTCCAAACATACCTGGATTATTGCCCGGACAACGAGTGTTTATAGTCCACATGCCAATACCTGGATACAGGTGAGAATCTATTATAATAATATCCATTTCGTTTCACTAAAAACACACATATTTATATTTTTTTTATTGTAATATTTTATAAGAACCCTTTCGTGTTATTTTTTTCTTACAATAGAACGTTCTAAAATTATTGTAATAATCCTAATCTCGTCGAGCGGGCCAGGAGTCCATAGCACAGGGTATCCCTGACTCCCACAAACATTTGTAAGGTACAATTAATTGAATGGGAGTCAATATATTTTGTAATCATAAACATTGTAATTTGTATTTGTGGGAGAATAATAATTCTTATGTTATCTACCTTATCATGATCACACATTTTGATGAATGGCACAAAAAGATAACATCGTGATTTTCGAAAATATTTCTTGTTTCAGTCCCGGCAGCATTGGAGGATACCAACCAGTGTACATAGTTGCTGCAGGTCCTCAAGGAAACGGTCGATTTCCTGGAAATGGTACGTTTATAATAAAAAAATCTGATTTTATTTTCTATAATAATCATTCATCTTACCGGAAGACGATCTCGTATTTTATGCTTTTAGTCAATCATTTCAAAATCTATTTTTGAGTAAACAGTGAGATGGTCGTTGATCAATGGCCAATCATTTGCAAAGAAAAATTGGTTATGAGAATGATTGATTCATAATTTTTTGTTCATTTGTTGTAAAGTTATCCTGATAATTATGATAACAGGTTACAGGGTAGCACTCAAACTTTATCATCCAAAAGCATTGTCCGTAAGAACCACGCTAATTTTAAGTTCTACAATTTTGCCACCAGGTTACCAAAACGCAGTGCTCTTGGACCCATCAGGTCAAGGCATTCTGAACCCGTTCGGAGGATACCCCAGAAACCTGGTCCAGCCACAAGTCCTGGGCGCTCCATTGGCGTACCCCAACAGACCTTATGACCTAGTCTACCAGGACCAAGGACTAGCTAACCCGTAAGTGCTATTAAAATTTCTAGCTCACCAGACGTTTCAAATAAAACGATAAAGAAAATATCAATTTTATTGATTGCACACCAATTTTGAGAAATAAAATTGCTTTAGATTTTTTTAATTTTGCAACTTTCTACTTTCGATTTTGATTTTTATAATAATTTGTACCACACAAACCATTTGTAATAAAAAAAGTGTTGCCTAGTTTCACTTTTCAGGCCCACTGTCTATTAAATGTGTGTAATTTATAAATTTTTAAGGTCAAATTGCTACAGCATGATTTTCTTCCGCAGCGCTGGACAACAAATCCAAGGAGAAGCTGGCAGAGGACCCATCCACTTCTCACAAAACGTTGGACTCCAAGGACCAGTCAACCATGCTGGCTATCTAGGACCAGCTGCTCAGCTTGGACACCCAGGGGCCCAACTTGCTCACCCAGGCCAAGCAAACACAAGAGCACCAAACGGTAAGGACATGACTTGTCATCTATCTATCTATATCTATCTATCTATATCTATATCTATCTATATCTATCTATCTTCTATCTATCTATACTTATAATAAATCTGTAGAGAGGTAAATTCTGTACATTAAATATATTTCCAAAATAACTATCACGGGGTGATTAAGGATCGATACTGATGCCAAAAATGCAATCAGTACAATTTTTGTCTGTCTGTCTGTCTGTCTGTCTGTCTGTCTGTCTGTCTGTCTGTATAACCGTTATAGAAACAAAAACTACTCGACGGATTTTAACGAAACTTGGTACAATTATTATTCATACTCCTGAGCAGGTTATAGTATACTTTTCATCACGCTACAATCAATAGGAGCAGAGCAGTGAAGGGAAATGTTAGGAAAACGGGAGAAGTTACTCCATTTTTTAAGCTTCCGTCGCGTATGCAACCTTAATGGTGAAAGCTATACAGAAATCATGTATGGCGGAAATGTTCTTCTTAAAATTATATAAAAAATATCCAACGACAGCATATGTCTATCTTTTATGATTGACGAACAATAACACGTGTAACTCCCGATAGCTTAGCAGTTCGAAGCTTTCTGATTATATTTGTCTACTCTTACGTTTATAGCACTCTCAGTCATCCCTAATTAAAAAGTTAACATTATTAACTATTCCATAACAAAGAATCATAGAAATCGGTATAGAAACACCAAAGTTATACATGAAATACGCTAATAATAAGCCATCGCGCGTGAATATTGAATCATGCTTTATGGATTATTTTTGTGTAAGGTCGCGAACGCACAGGCGGCTTGCTTGGCGCCTAGAGGCTAGCAAGTAGCTTCGTAAAACGGCTTACGACAGTTTGCAATATCCTTTAATAATTATAATGTCGAGGGGAAGATGGTTATAATTTCGCTTTACACCAAACAAGTAATATTATAAATGTGAAACTTTGGTTGTTTGTTACTCAATCACGCCGGCTTAACGGATCTTAATGAAATTTAGAACAAAGATAGATTATAGTCTGGAATAGCACATAAGCTACTTTTCATCCCGGGAATATGTTCCCTAGGGATCACGCGGGCGAAGCCGCTGGCAGAAGCTAGTCATAAATAATAATGCCTATCAAATCTTTATTTCTCCTCACAATTATAACCTCATTCTAAGTGTTTCACACAATATTTAATATTTGTCTAATTAGCAATGTGAGGAGCTGGTGTCTGAGTTAGGCATAAAATACCTGTACAAATCACCAAGTCCCCATCCCACGAAAGAACAGATAGACTAAAGATACATACATACATTATGTTTTATCAAAACATTGTTTTTTTTTATTACAGAGCTAATAACTAAGAAGGTTCCAAACAAGAAACTTAAATCTTAATACTTAATTAATTCATTATAATTTTGAGGTTAGGAGTAAAATAAGTATATTTACGGGGCAGCCAAAAAAACTTTGCAGGTAAGAGTTCAGAAAATACTTTCCTGTTACAAGACAGCAGATAGCAATAAAGATATAGAAATCTCAAACACTTTTAATTGTTTTTTATACCCCATTTCTGAACAATCGAAATGAAAACTCCTGTAGAACCAACAATAGCTATCACGATGTAAAACGATTAATGAATTGTGGGTGAAAAAGTTTTGACAACGAGGATGAAAATTTACTAGAAAAAAAAACACACACACTAAAAGCATATTTAACCGATAATGTACCCTGTGCTAAGATACAGAGAGCGTTTATACTTAGGAACAGAGAAGAATTCAAGAAATAACAAATGATCATTTTTAAATTTCTAGGCGCTCCAGCTCAACTAAAACAAGAAAGCGAAGACACCAAAGAAGCAGTCGAAGCCAAATCGAACCACCGAGCACAAGCCCTCACACGAAACAAAGCGTAGCTCAACGAAACCAATTAGTTTAATTCAATTAAACCAATTGAAACTACACCAGCTCAAATATTCGATTCAGATGTAACGGTACTGAATCAAGTGATTTTAGTTTTAGAATTAGTATTCGATGCAATGATTGTTAAAGTGTACCTTGATGAAGGTAATTTTATGTTTGTTACCAGTTTTTAAAATAACAATGCAATTATAGTTTCTTATATTTATTACGAAAATTAAATGTTCGAACCTAAATTAGTTCTATTTACTTTATTGTATCATGACAATGTTGAGTCTCTTCGATCTTATAAGATTCCTGCATCCTGACCTATCCTTACATATTTGCATATCCCTGTCTTTTCCTATTCCCGTTGGAATTTGGGTAAATCCTCCCGTAGCGCTCTCCTACTCTTCTCATGGAACCAAGATGTCAAATTTTAGCTTTCTACGACCAGTAGTTTCGGCTGTGCGTTGTCTGTCTGTCTCACACTCGGACAGTCAGTCACCAGCCGGTCGATTCTGTCGACATCTCACCGTGATCACTTAGGTGGAGAGACCAACAGGTGAGCTGTCATGCCATCTTGTTTGTATGGTTTGGCAGCTCACTTGTCGTTCACTACGCCTAAGTGTTCACTTCGATAAGTTACAATATTAGCATTTTGTAATAAAGCCGAGTTCATTTCCAAACCCAATCAATCCATGGTAGAATGATATTGCAATAACTTAAGGCGGGGTTGCAGTACTTTTTAAGATTTTTGATCGTCTGAAAATCTAATTTATTATGAGTTTTTTAATAAATAAAAATCATTACATAAAAATTGAACATACCTTCAAGTAAATCGTAAAGATAGAAATGCGATTTAGAATGATTGCCTCGATACTTTTTTTATTATCAAACAAGACACAAAATTACAATTTTAAACGTGTACTGCTAAGAGATTTCATCACGAATATATATAAAAGTTATATCAATAGATAGAGCTTTTTATTTTGAAGTAAATGTTGAAACCATATTGTATAATTTCTTTATCAGTTTTCGCCAAGAAGAAAAAACAATCAAAATTTAGGGATTATTTCGCTGGCCGGACAGTCGATGTTGTTCGTCAAAACACACAGTACTGCAACCTCGCCTTAAACTCAAACCAGCGTGTTCCCATCACCCTTTATTTTATGATTCAGGTTTTGGCATCTGGTCAGTTTTTTAACGTTTAGTTCATATTTCACCTGCGATTACAAAATTGGTTGTTTTAATGTTATGAAAGAATCAAAAATATTTATTGTGGGACATATTGTATAAAAAATTATAAACCTGAACAAAAATACTTTGACGATCGTTTTTGTAGAACTTGAGACACGAGACACTTTTTTTTTGTTTTTGGGACAAGCCCGCCACACCTTCCCAACCACTACAACTCCTGAAAGCTAGAATCTACAGTGGCGATCACGAGAAAAAAAGCCAATGAAGCCGGACGACTCCCGAGGAGTCAGGGGTCTTGCATATTATTATATTGATAGACTAAGAGATAGAACAGGTATAATCAGAGAACTAAATTCATATAAGCCACAACACCTATACTGTTAATTCTGTCACCTCGTTCCCTCTTAACTTAACTCTTAAGTAAACAGCAATCTCCAGTAAATTCCTTAGAAAATCAGCACTAGCAACTGTAGAACTAATATGGAGCGACATCGCCCTAGTACCGCCAGGACCGGTCGCTTTCTCTTATGATAAATTAACAGCGACGCGAATTACGGTGCCATCTATCAGAAAAGTGACTAGTACTGCCGAGTCGTTTATAACTTCGATAGTTTTCAAAATCTGGTGGTTGCTCTGTAGCAAGGGTGCTGATATTGACCAGATTGATGTCCGGTTGACTTCGAAGGAAAATATCTTAATTCGACTGGCCATTTCACATGACTAAATCAAACTCTCTTCTTCTTTTTCATTAGGTACCTGTTTTCATTTATTTCTAACCAAAAATCAATTAAATGTACGGTGTACACATAAAATCAAAGTTTGTAATTTAATCTGTACAAGAGGCATAAAATACAAATTTTGAAGGCAAAGTTTTAGTTCAGTACAGTCTTTCAATTTCAGAAGTCCCCAGCTGGTTTTTACATCAACATGGTTTTTATTAATAACTAGACTTATTTCTCAGGAACTACGGGTACGATTTGAAAAATTCTTCCAGCGTTAGATAGCCCATTTATCGAGGAAGGTTATATTTATATTAATATATATAGATATATCATCTATAGGCTATATATCATCACGCTAAGACAAATGTGACGCAGACGAAGTTGCACGGGTCAGCTAGTACATTATATATTATAATCATTAAAGCGCTTTTGTCGCAGACAGACAAAGCGTTTAAGCAAAAGTTGACCTTAAGGAGATGAAACAATTTTACCTCTGACTGTACCAACTGGTAAAATTGCCAGAGATTTATTATCAGCACCATTTTCCTCTACAAGGTGAAAAACGGTTACACTAAATATGTCAGCTCCGTTTATGCATGCAATTAGATTAATGATTTGTCTGGGTTTTCATTCTAAAGTCGTTGTAAAGTATCGTAATTTGACAGGTTGCAAATCTTTCATTATTGTCTGCTTTTGTTGGAGTCTTGCGATGTATTTTATTTTTTTCTTCATCATGGCTGCTCCGGGTACAAATTTTAAGTCAGACCTATTTTACAATTTAGATGTCATTCATATTTTACTTTTCATCATTTAAGTGACCAAGCAAAATTTGATTTATGAAATATTGTTTATTAAAAGATTAACTTGATAACTGCGTATTTATGAAATATCTTCTTTAGTTCGAAGAAGTAGTGTTAATAGTTTTCTATTTAATTCTCAACTAACATCATTTTTCGTTTTTATTTCATGCGTATTTTCTGTAAGAATAAACATACTCTTTCTTTTGCTATATTTGATAGGCATATGACCAGCAATGAAAGTTATTTGACTGAAATAATGATAATAAGAAGGATTTCGAGAAGGTTGGTTTGTGGATTGAATAGTAGGATTTGTGAACGTGTAAACTAAGCCAAAGTCGTGTCATGTGTTGTATTATTAATGCCAATGTTAAGTTTTAACAGGTTATTATCAAGCTGGAGTATGAAAAACAGTTATCTCCAGCTACACGCTTAGCTTACGACGAAGCTTACAATCAAGCTGCAAAGTACTATGATTATAAGGTTCGATGTAAGCGTATTCTATTCCCTCAATAACAGAAACTTTTTTTTTTATTCAAAACGGGGAAACTCTTGGCCCAAATCTCACCTGGTGGAAAGTGATGATTAGGCCGAGGATGGGAGCGAGTTTCACCCGGAATCCTCTTACACAGAGGAACTGGATATCATACCTCTAACTGCCGGAACACAACAATGCTGTTAACATTGTTGTTATGGCGACAGACTCAGACATGAAACTACTATTAGCATTTTTTCTTAAAACCTCATATAGGCACAGAAAGCAATTAAAACAAAAAGCTTCACACAGGAAGTTTAACTTTCCATAAAGCCTCAAAAAACGAAAGTGACCCAAAACTCGTTTGTGCCAAAACATAAATATTCCACCAATACAAAACATCAATAAAATAATTAATTTTAATCAACACTTCCTGAAGTGAAATTGCCATCATTAACAATATTAATACTTCCTTGTGGAATCTAAGTTTTATCTGCGAAACTGCTACCGTTAGCACTTAAGTTGCATTTTATCGACTATAACGGAGCTTCATCCTGTGGTGGCGTTCAATCCTATAAAGTATAACATACACCAACTTAGACTTACCATCCAGAATCATCTACACCACCTCTATCCCCTTCTACTAAGATACAGATTCTGACGTCAACCAATTCTACATCTTCATGTCTAAAATTGTCAGATTCCAAGAATGGTTTCAAGTTTATGATCTCCAAAGGAATCGGACGTATAATTATGGCCAATTGGAAATGTGATTGGACATAAATAACGGATAATTGACTCGAGATAGACGTGGACGGTTTAATTCAATTAAATTGTAATGCTGTTTCAATTATTGTGTGTTCTGCCATTAGTCTCTCGCGCTGGTCAGGTTCCTGTGATTTTTGAAATATATCGGTTTATGGTAAATTTGAATTGTTTTGTTGAAAATGGTGTTTTCAAAGTTTTATCAAAATGCTCTCAAAAGTAACTTTAACTAAACAATCTCTTGGGGATGAATGTAGCTATGTCAATGTAATGTATTTTGTTTAGTAAATTACAATCGATGGTTTTTAGACATTCTCTAAACATGCATTAATACCAAGATAATAGCCATAAAATATATCAAATTACTCACACTTATCATTTCGCTAAAGCAAAAATTTACAATTCGTTCCAGCTAATTGCCCATCAAAATTTCTATCATTAAAAACAAATAAAAGACAAGAACAATGGCAAAAAGCCCACAAACCGCATTTTGTTTATTTTCATTGACCTGCATTGTGATGACCTTGATACTGCATCATTATTTTACCATCAATCACGTCCACGAGCTACTCATGATGGTTGCCCATAAATATGATTTAAAACTACATGTGCAGTAATGTGCAAATTATATCACCTCCAGCACAATCGAATCTGTTTCTTAGAGTCTACAATTTAAGGTTCATCGTTTTAGCACAGCATTTACGCTATAGTATCAGTATCTTTTTATTCGAACTTTAATGGTCCACTCAAAACCAATCAATCTTGAACTATCTCTTAGTTCGCAGACACCTAGCACAAAATCAAATTTTGTGGACGACACTCGTCAACGAAGATCATCAGATTTTGGGCGTATGATAATGATGACTCACTTGAATTAAGATGGAATCGCTTTCCAAAGGAAAGGTGTCGAGAGATCGTTGCAATTATCAGACGTTCTGTACGATGCGAAGCAATTATGATCTTTTTGCCGTGGACCCGTTATCTTGGCTTAGATGCGCGGCAAAAACGCAACTGGCGCAGTGTGGAGTCTTTCGCCGCCGTGGGCGCACGCTACCGCCTCGCAAACTCTTTGAGACACCATGTCCCCTCGCGCGCTGCTCGTACTCGTCGCTATAGCCTACCTCGCGCAGGCCGCGGCCCGCCCGGTCAAAAAGACCCTTAACTTCAACATGTTTGTGCTACGACCCAAAGAAGGAGCGGCCGACAGATTCTTGTTGTCAACCGACGGGGTGTCCAGGTTTGGGCCAATATTGGAGATGTTCGTCCAACGCTTCCAAGGGTTGATGTCTGTGAAGCTGCCACAAGACCAGCTTAACGGTATATCTGTTCCTGATGCGGCGTCTGGAGTGAAGAGTGAGGTGCCTATTGGCAACAATGCGGAAAATGAAGTTGACGGTGTGCAAGAGTCCAAGATGCCTGGAATAGTGGTGAGGCCTTCGCGTACAAAGCCTGGGACCTACGAAGTGGAGATAGACATGGTCGTGGACGACGGCCAGCCTGATGAGAAGGCGACGTAGGCAGCTGATGTGTTTTGTGGTAAATCCGGTCCAAAACGCACAGATGCGGATGCAAGGAAACAAATTGAGTTCAACTTTATTTTTAAAGTACGTTCGATAGCTGCGGGAAATTACAAAATAAACATATTTGTATATCAATAAGTAGTTGTATAATCTCGGTGAATGATATAACATGTTGAGTAAATGTTTTCGTGCTAGTTAACAAAAAGTTGTTGGAAAAAGTCGTTTCTTCATAAAAATGTCACTTCCGTAGATTTTGTTTGGTCTTAGTATCGTGATATCTTTATTTCTGCATTTATTAATATTAATTTAGTTTTTAAGTTTGAAGTCGTAATATTATTTATTTTGTTTATTCTTGCCATAACATTAAGGTTTAGAGTTCGTAATAAATTATTTTACTATTTTTGTACTTTGTTTATTTTTCTGATTGTTAAAAAATCTATGTAAGAATTATGTAATTAGTTGTTCATGGGTAACTAAGTTCTTTACTTGATCTTGTTTTATATTTTTGTAATTTTCTACTAATGTCTCAAAAAGTTTAGATGTTATTGCGTCGTTTCTTAACTGACATTGTATATATGCATTCATTTAGAAATCTACTTACTGGCTCCAATTTTATAAGATTTAATTTATAAGGGCTGATTCTTAAATAATCCTAGAACTTTTACCCGAGAAACAAAAATAGCGAATAGGAAAAATCAGCCCTAAAATATTCATAACCAACGCACACAAGTTTTAGTTCAACCAAAACACGCTATCTTTTGTATAGAATTCAACGAAAAGTATTGAAAAAGTGGACTTTCAATTTATTAAGCTTTTTTTCAGATCTGAAAAAGGTTAACAAACTGAGGAAACAATTATAAAACGCAGACAAAAATGAAAGACAGTCAAAACTTAAAATTTTATAGTCGGCAATAAGCTTTCCAATTTTTCTAATGGTATGTTTACATGGGGAATGTTTTGAGCAATTATTGCGCGGCAACATGTAGGGATCAATCATTTTTTTTTTTACTATTGATAGGCATACGTTTGACCACTATCTCACTTGATGTTAGGCGATGACGCGGTCTAAGATGGAGCACGCTTGTCTAGTAATAACCTTTTCACTCTTGACATAAATACTACCAGGTTGTAGCTATCAGGAAACACAGACTCCGGTAGGGAATTCCACTCCTTAGCTGTGCGCACAATGAATGTATTCCCAAAACGTTTCGTGCGTATAGGTGGAGCAATGTGCAGCAACTTTAACAAAATACAGCAATATTGGTTCTTATTGCTCCATATATTCGTTATTGCTCTCTTTGCTTGTTGTTTTACTTAGCAGGTTCTTTATATTGCTCAATATTGTCATGATAAAACATTTTGTCAAATTGACGCTCGCTAGCGTTGCCGTAAATTGCTCGATATTTTGTTATTAATTTTGATTGATTCATTTTCACTACCCGAGTACTTTAAGACCTTCAATAAACAAAAAATCCTCTTTTCCCTTATACCAACCACCTCACGACAAAATTACAGCTTCACTCACCAACCAAAAAATCTGAAATTATCCATACTTAAAGCTATTTTATAAAATAAATACATGAAATTCAATAGAGTTTCTTGAACTCTAGCACCCATCATAATTTATAAGCATTGTTAATTGCTGTCAGGACCTTCCTCGATGAATTTATAGTTCTTTCATAAAATATGCCGTCATTGTTTTATTTCAGCAAATGGGAACACGATTTTCTTGTTTGAGTTCTTCATCCATTATGAATGTATGTATGAATTTCTTCGAAGAGCTTACATCTTAGGCATGGATTGATTAGGAAATATGTCTGGAAACGGGACTGCCTGCTCCCTTTGTTTGTAGACGATGTTATCTTGATGTGAATGCTTTTCAAACTGGTTTTATGACTTCCTAGTCCCTTGAAAAAGGGCTTAAGGATCATTTTCATAGATGAATCGTACTTATTTTTAACTTCAAAAAGAAGGAGGTTCTCAATTCCTCGGAACCTTTTTTTGTGTGTGTTCCGCGATTACTCGGAGATGGCTGGACCGATTTGGATTTTTTTTATTGAGTGGTATACTTCCCAGGTGGTGCCGTACTCACCAATTCAGGATCTGATGATGGAATCCTACATAAATATAAATCTTAGGAACTCTTCAAATTTTATAGGCACACTTGAAGCGATTTGTAAAGTTTTTGGAAGAGTACTTTCTCGAAGTGGGCTTCAGTTCAATTTGGCAATGATTTGATCAAGAATTTTGGAGATAGGCAATGGAACTCCTCAATAAATGATAGCAAATGGACCGGGATTTCTGAGATCTTATGTCTGTCTATAGTTTACACCGGTTCATAACATAATATCACGCCGGTACACTGTGAAGGGTTACACCCCCTTCACAATAAAAAAAGTGTACACTTTTTTTTTAAGTTCTCATTTTTATCTTTTTAGTGAAAAGTGAAAAATAAAAACTTAAAAAAATTACAACCGACTTCCAAAAAAAACAAAAAATACAAAGTATAAAATAATTGAAATTGCGGAAATCGGTAACAAAAAACAACGAAAAACGCCGATTTCCGAAGTTAAAATTATTTTTTACCTGTTTTTTCTGTTCCGTGTTTTTTACTTAGTTGAGTTTTGTTTTTTAGAAGTCGGTTGTATTTTTTTTAAGTTTTTTTAATCAGACTGTTGATTGTTATTCTTTGTAGAGGTGGTAACATTAAACTCATATTATAGAAAGATGAGTTTTTTTTTTTTTTTACATAACGGGGAAACTTTTGGCCCAAATCTCACCTGATGGAAAGTGATGATTAGGCCGAAGATGGAAGCGAGTTTCACCCGGAATCCTCTTACACAGAGGAACTGGCTATCATACCTCTAACTGCCGGAACACAACAATGCTGTTAACATTGTTGTTATGGCGACAGACTTAGACATGATGGTAGTAGCTTGCCAGGCGGACTTAGAACAAGTCCTACCACCAACCAAACCGAGCAAAAAATTTGCCCCTGCTGGGAATCGCACCCGGGACCTCTGGGTCTGAATCAGGTGGTATAACCACGAGACCACGGAGGCGGTTAGTGTCACCTGTTTAGCACCGCCCGGGGACCACGTGTGGGGATTCGCTGAAGGGTATTCTCCTACGGACGCGGGTGACTCGGCCCCCAAAGCTTCCTAAATTCTCTTCCTGACTTTCGTTCCATTCAAAAGTTGTCTGTAACAGATTGCCCTGTGCGATAAAATCGCCCATTGTGCACTTGTTATTATAAACTAGCTTTTTCCCGCGACTTTGTACGCGTATAACCCGATTTTTCACGTTCCCGTAGGAATTTCGGGAAGTCTCTCTTAAGGCTTTCCCTAAACTCCCAAGGACCCTACATATTAGGATAGTGTCCCGACCCAGCTCCGCCCGGATGCATTTTTTTTTTCTTTCATTCAAACCTCGTCCTGACAATTACGAACACAACTATGAATGAATTATCCAATTTGGATAAGTCGTTACGAAGTTATGTGCGTACATACATTAATATATATATATTTGTCTAGTAGGTGCTTTTTTGTGATAAGTAAAATAAAGTATAAGTACCTACTTACAATAAAAAAAAAAAACACTGAGAGTGAAATTCTTTTACAGAGAAATAGTAGTAAGTACAAGTTCTCTAAAGACTGTTTGTCGCATTAATGTTGCACTGCACCTGTAAGAGCTTTTAAATCGCGAACTCGCAGTAATCTAGGCCGTTGTTATTTATTTATAACCAATTTACAATACACCAAAATATAAAGAAAAACATAAAGAAAACCTGAACTAAAAATATAAAAATGGCGGCCTCATCGCATTCCGCGATCTCTTCCAGGCAACCAGGTTCATCATTCATTCTTTCTCAAGAATAGAAGCTTGTGGAAATGATGTCCTTTTATATACAGGACATATTTATTTAGACAAGCCGAGTAGGTACCATGAAACTGGGCCCATAACTACCCTACAACCGTTAGCAATAAACTAACAGCGGTGAGGCGCAGAGATAAATTATGTCTAAAGCTGCTTTCAGACTACGCTATAATAATATATATATAGCATAGACTATATAGCTAATAGCAGAACAATATCGCGCACCATACATTGTCAATAATATATAGTACAGTACAGTATGGTGCACGATATTGTAAATGTTTATCATCAGCTCAACAACAAGAGATGATGATTTCCAGACTCAAATTTATCTGAGTGACATTAGAAAAAAATGAGGGTTTCCCTCGATTGTCATGGGATTCCATCATCAGATTCTGACTTGGTGACAATGAGACCACCTCAAGAGTATAGGCTTTCGGATAAAAAAAGAATTTGGGAAATCGGTTTACAATTAGCGTAGAAATCGGTAAACATTAAAAAAAAGGACATACAGCCGAACATAGAACCTCCTCGCTTTTTTTTTTTTTTTTTTTTTTTTTAGGGATGGGAAATCATCCAATGACTCCTCCCGCTCTGGGTGTAGCGGGAGGGAGTGTCAGACTTCTACTGACTAAAACCCATCCATGTTCCTTCATTGCCCTTTGTGTTCCGGAGCCACGGTGTCTCTTGCGAATAATCCTGCGACTCCGGCAGGCGTCGGCCCTTTCGGGCCCCTCTGTGTTGCTGACTCTCTTTGAGGCGCGCGTGGAACACTAACGCGCCGTCGACACGGCCTGTCTAGATGGACGGACGGCGAGCCACCCATAGCTCGCCGTCCACAGGCCCGCGCCTACGGTGGCCGGAGGTCACCAGGTGGCCCCCGACGCCCGCGGCGTCCACCACGGCGGCCGGGACGAGAGGGTCTCCTCTCCCGCTCCGCCACCTCCTTCGCTAGCATGACTGCTTCGCAGAAGGAGGCAACGGCGTCCCATTCCGTCTCGCTCCGGACCATGGCTTGGACCAGGGCCGGACGCGAGAGGTCGCCGCCGATCGCCGTTTCGAGGACACGGCGGTGCGCCGCCCAAGCGGGGCACACCTGCACAGTGTGCTCTACCGTGTCCTCTGGTCGATCCTCGCAGTGGTGACACCCGGGCGTTTCCTCCCGCCTGATTCGGTGCAGGAACCTCCCGAAACAACCATGTCCGGTGAGGACCTGCGTCAGGCGGTAGGTGAGGACGCCGTGGCGCCTCTCAAGCCACTCCTCAAAGAGGGGACTTACCGCCGCTATCGTGGCGTGCCCTAGAACCTCCTCGCTTTTGAAGAAGTCGTTTAAAAATTGTCAGTGGAACGGTTCTAAATTTTTGCATAATTCTTTGAGAAAATCGCTTTTCAATGCGGTATGAATTTCAAAGTTAGTATTTACCTGTTACTTCTCACCTTTCTCTTAATTTCACTCCTATATTTTTAAACTTACCGTCTTGTGATGTCCGAAAGTTAGACAGAAATGTACGTAGAAGTAATAGGTAAGCGTAACATCTTTCGCCAGTTTGGTTCTAATCATATGAAATTAAGGATATTCCCCTCCAGAGGGAAAAAATCCTGACTCGGGGCTGTTCCGGATGGAAACACCTAACAACAAATTTCCCAAACTGGAAATTTAATCCAAGACCGAGTAGCGCTTGCAGACTGCAAACGGAACCAGAGAGACTTTTAAAATTGCTGAACTATTTTTTTTTTTATTAAGTATTGGGCTTGCCTTTGACCGCAATCACACCTGATGGAAAGCGATGGATCAGGTCTATGATGGAGCGAGGGTGCCCAAAAGATGCTTGTTCACTCTTGCTTTGAAGGCAGACGGGTTATATGTCGGCGGGAATACAGACGTTGGCTGAGAGTTCCACACAAGCTGTGCGCATAATAAATGTGGAGGAGAAGCGCTCGGTACGACTAGTCAGGATATCGACGATGGTACCCTACAGTACGTCGGTGTTTGTACGTCATAAGCAATGTATGGGATCTTATTTTGGCATTTCAACAATCACCATCGTTGATGGAATATCACTTTGTTCATAACCTCGGATTCCTTTTCATAGGAATTTATGTCTAAGGTGTAAGATCACGAACACACTAGCGAAAGTGCACGAAACACGGAAGTTCCATGCACACTATTCGCATTCTAATCAGGTGCATCTCTTCGGACTAGATATGAGCGCCGCGCCGGCGCGCCTTCACCGCCGTGGATTTAAAACGGCGCGCCGCCGCGAACCATTTTTTTTTTCGGTAAGGTTCGTAGAAAGTATGCAAGCGTTTTAAACGAATGTTAACATGGAATATTTAATGAAATGTTTATGATATAATTAACGTCAGCCATGTCTAGGAAGAAGTGGCGAGACGACCTAAACGCCTACTAGCCAGGGTTGATTGGAGCTGGCACGAGACAAAAATATCTGGAAGGACTTGGTGAAGGCCAGCAAACTGTAGTGCGATTCACTAAGGCAGAACATCTTTACAACCAAGAAATCATCGTTGAAACATCTGTTAAATATATGCCACATCAGATGTTTCAACGATGATTTCTTGGTTGTAAAGATGTTCTTCCTTAGTGAATCGCACTACTGAACATAGGATAGGATAGCTAGATAACTACTACGTCGAGAAGTGAGTCAGCTGGATGCACATAAGTCACTCGAAACGGTTGACAAATGGTCCGTTCCATGCCTATGTTGAAGATAACGAAGCAAACTATAGAAAATATTTTGCTCTAAGGGATCAGATATTCGAAAAGTGAAGAAACTTTTTTTTACCTTTACGCCGCCCGACAGAAGGCTTTTAAGCTTTAACAAAACAGTGCTCCTTCAGCGATCGGTTTAAGACCACGTCGCCGGCGCGCCGCCGCCGCCGCCGTAAAAAATTTACATCCACGCCGCCGCCGTCAAAAATCTCCACAGAGCTCATATCTACTTCGGACACACTCGCTAACATTATACGGCATGAATATGCAGGTATCGTAATGAATGTACATTACACAACGGTGCATGGGCCTGCTCTCTTCGTGAAGCTACGGGATTCTTGGAAAAGACAATGGTGCCAAAGGTTATGTATTTTAGTTGACCTTTCACTGGGCCTTTTTTCGATCATTTTATCTACTTTTAGGTAGAAAAATAATGAAGAATGGCTAGGCCATCATCTGCCTATCCATTTCCCAACTACATATTATATTGGGGTCGGTTTCCAGTCAAACCGGATCCAGCTGAATACCAGTGTTTTACGTGAAGCGGCTGCCTACCAGCTAGCCCATTGACTGGGTACCACGATACTTCTTGGCAAGACTGGAGGCAGATTTACTGGCTTCTGACAATCTGTAACTACTGCCAACGATTTACAAATTACAGCCGGGACCAACGGCTGAACGTGCTTTCCGAGACACAGAGGAAACTTGGTATGTTAAGATGGCCACCCATCCACAGACTTACCTTGGCAAGCGTTGCTTATCTTTAAATATCAACCTGTGCGGCTTTTATTATTTAGCCATGAGCTCATTCTTGGCCATGAGCTCCTCAAAAAAATGCTAGGCGTTTACTTTTAATTGCTATGATGGAATTACCCGCGGATCCAAAATGGCCACTCTTAATAAAAATCAAATTAGAATCATAAATAAATCACACAACAATCTTTAAAATTTAATTTTCATCTTTATCGCCAACGCATTAAGAGGGCCCTTCCCGATCCGTCTATCGTCAACACGAGCATGGTCGAAAAGCTTGTTGTTTCATCTAGCGCAGTGTATGAAAACTAACAAGCAAGTGAGAAAGCGATAACAATCAACAAAATATAGTCGAACACTATATTTTGTTGATTGTTATCGCTAAATAACTTTCATAAAACTTGTTCCAGGTAATGCGTGTTTTTGAATAAGCCTTACAAGTTTGTGATAAAAATATTTGTCTTTAAGAATCTCCATTATGTGTGCAAGGTTTCTATCAAGATGTTTTCTTTAGTTTTACAATAATGAGTACACTATGAACGGCCAAAGTTCATATCTTTGTATTAATTGATTTACAAAAACGAATAATACGTGTCCATTATTTTTCAATACTCTAACTGACGGACTAAATAGTTTTGCAATTTGTGGATGATGGAATCTAGCCTATTCTACTTATTTTTAAAGGGTAGGACCTATTTAAACGAGTGACTGTAAATTAAAGATTGAAGTGACCAAAATAATTAATTTACGTTATAGTTTTACTAAGTGAGCGACTGATTGCGAGTGACGAGAAATCAACAGAACAGCAACATATACTACAAACATTCATTTGTGTTACTTAAAATACAAAATGCTAACCTAACCTAACCTATATGTCTTTACATTGAAGTATACCCTCAAGTTGCCCTCTGTGTATTTTTTTTTATTTGTGATTGGTTTGTTCTTGACTTTAGTCTATTATTTCTAGTCGCTTAGAAATTTAGTCGCACGGCTAGAATTTTAATATCTGAAATGGATTAATCACAACCCACTTTTTTTTAATCTCGTTCTGGATTTTATTAATCAATATTCGTCGTTAGTGTAGTTATTTTTTCACTTACTCAAATTCATACCGCTCAAGTTATTAAAATTGTTTCTCATCATCAGTCGTTAAGCTTTTTTTTATTCGATCGTTTTGAAATTCCCCATTTCAGCTTTCGAATTTTCATGTCAATCTCGAACTGTCAAATAACTTTAATTTCGGAAGTCGGTGTTTTTGTAAGTTTCTTCGTATTTTGACACCGACTTCCGAAATTAAAGTTATTTTTTACTTTGTAGTGTTTTTTTTTTTTGGAAGTCGGTTCTATTTTTTTGTAAAAAGTTTTTTTATTTTTCACTTTTTAGTGGCCCCACACCTAACAACACCACTGCAAAATCGCAGAAAAGCAAAATACGCAATTTCGATTACTTGGATGACATAAAAATATCATCCAAGTAGACGAATTCCAGCTATTTCGATTTAAAATCCAAAGTTCGTAACCGATTTTCATAAAATTTTAATGGGACCAATCTGCAAGTATATCCTTTCAGATAAAACTGATTTGAAAGAATTTTTCAAATCGGTTCATAATTGTCGGAGTTATGAGGTAACAAACATAAAAAAAAACATACAACCGAATTGATAACCTCCTCCTTTTTGGGAAGTCGGTTAAAAAGGTTTAATTTTCATACTTTTTCGACAGTTTGCGATTGAGATGAATGTGAAAATTAATAGAATTGGCACATAGGTGAGATTGTGATCAATCGCGAGTCTATCAATAATACAAATATCTACGTATATAATTCAAAGAAAGCAATAATTTCAAGCAATATCTGGATATAGGCTTACTGTGTAGCTCTTCGATCACAGGTCAAGAGGCAGACACACATACCACTTTTATGATAGCACTAAGAAGGCAACGCATCAAAGAGTTATTCTGCCTTCTATGGAATTCATTCACTAATTAGGGTTCCGTACCAAAATGGTAAAAATGAACCCCTTTGGTGTGACCAAGGCTTTCCGTCTGTCACAGCTAGATATCTCAAGAACTGCTAACACTCTATCAGCGTAAAACTTGAAATAGTTGTAAATGACGTTAGCTCAACTAATTTACAAATTAGAAAAAAAATAAAATTGTTAATTTTTTTTTTCAACAGCGACTGATCGCGACTGATGGGCATGCGGGGTATCATATTATGAAAGAGCACTATTTGCACATTAAAGGTACAAAGGCGGACTTAATGCCTTTTCTCCGAAGTTTACATAGAGAACATTTTTAAATAATTATTTTTGTGATACATTATAATATTTTATTTATAGAAACATTAAATATAATAACTATACTAATAAATCTAAAAAACACGCTTTTCAGAAATCATCAATAAAAATTACATTAGTTCCACTATAGGTCAAGAGATGGCGCTGATCTAAAACGGCAATATTTATTTATTATTTAAGGCAAAACCAACAAAAATTATCACAGCACATATCATTTACAAACTAAGTAGTATTGCATGCATTTAAATTAAAGGTTATCACAACATTATATTTAAATCTCCTAATACAATAATAAGATCGATATAGGTAATAAGATTGATTCTAAAATTTATATTTGACTAGCTGACCCACGCAACTTCGTATGCGTCACATTTTCCATTAATGCTCGGCTCCTTTTAGTCTTAGCGTGATGATATGTAGCCTATATCCTTCCTCGATACATGGGCTATCTAATACTGAAAAATTTTTCAAATCGAACCAGTAGTTCCTGAGATTACACCTACATACAAACTTACAAACAAACTTAGCTCTTTATAATATTAGTATAGATATAGATCAAACATTTAATCAAATTGAATTGATTGAATAAAATTTAGATTATTTCATAAAATATGAATTGAATTAGGACTGTCATGCCATGGATATGTCAACTAACATTTATACTTAAAATTAACATGCATCAAATCAAACAGGATTTAAATAAACACACCGCAATGTTAAAATTCTCTGACAAATATAAGCCTCGCCGATAAAAATTTAAAAATATTTCACGTTTTATATACGGAACCATCGGTACGCGAGTCCGATGCGCTCCTGACCGGTTTTTTTTAATCAATAAATCATTCGCCCGGAAGACACATAAAATCGATCAATACAATGGAGTGTAATATTATCATTGACAAATACGCGACGAACGCGAAAGCTGTACGCATGGCGAATTTTAATTAAGTTTGAAGACGTTGTTAACCCTGCTTGGGTTAGTAAAGTTAGTACCTTCTCAATAGTGATACTTGCACTAAAAATATCAATTTTAGTTTTAAATTTCACAGAAAGGAGACCTTTTGGGCCCACACAGGTATTTTATATTGTAAGCTTATTTTTTTTTAATTTGAGATGGGTTTATTCTTGACTCTAGTCTAGGTCAAGATGACAGAGACAGTCTGCAATGGAGCGAGCTTACCCAGAAGTAGCCTGTTCACTCTTCTAACTTTGAATGATAAGGGTTGTAAGCGTTCGGAAAACAAACGCAGGCGGAGAGTAACTGCAAATTAGGACATGTTTTATTTTCTTTCCTTCTTTCAATATCAAATTGTAACTAACTTGCGTGCCTTTAGCGAGCTTTTAGATAACAAACTCTTTAAGAACCCTTTTTTTTTTTTTTAGGGATGGGAATTCGTCCAATGACTCCTCCCGCTCTGGGTGTAGCGGGAGGGAGTGTCAGACTTCTACTGACTAAAACCCATCCATGTTCCTTCATTGCCCTTTGTGTTCCGGAGCCACGGTGTCTCTTGCGAATAATCCCGCGACTCCGGCAGGCGTCGGCCCTTTCGGGCCCCTCTGTGTTGCTGACTCTCTTTGAGGCGCGCGTGGAACACTAACGCGCCGTCGACACGGCCTGTCTAGATGGACGGACGGCGAGCCACCCATAGCTCGCCGTCCACAGGCCCGCGCCTACGGTGGCCGGAGGTCACCAGGTGGCCCCCGACGCCCGCGGCGTCCACCACGGCGGCCGGGACGAGAGGGTCTCCTCTCCCGCTCCGCCACCTCCTTCGCTAGCATGACTGCTTCGCAGAAGGAGGCAACGGCGTCCCATTCCGTCTCGCTCCGGAGCATGGCATGGACCAGGGCCGGACGCGAGAGGTCGCCGCCAATCGCCGTTTCGAGGAAAACTCTTTAAGAACCCTTAGTTTTAGTTCTGCCTGTGTACAGAAAATTATGTATGGGTTTATCCAGTAGTCGGGACAGCATTATGTGCCATAAACGTATGTAACGTAACATATTATGACGCTTATGTTCTGCTTATTATCTTACTGTTTAACGTAAACGACCGATATAAAAGAACTGCATTTTTTTGTTGAAATGTAGCGTATGACAGTCAGATACCGATCTACTTTAAAAAAAGCAGAAAATGACTAATGTCAATAACTAATTCAATCAAACTTTCCGCCAATAACACCTCTCTGATCTCGAGAAGCAAAAATACTGTCGTATTCTTTCGGCTAGATACAAATAGAAGAGACTAGAACCATTTTTTTCTGCCATCACTATAAGTACACAGTCAATAATACCTCTCCGATCTCAAAAAGCAAAAATACCGTTGCATTCTTTCGGCTAGATATAAATAGATGAGACTTTTTTTTTTTTTTTTTTTAGGGATGGGAAATCATCCAATGACTCCTCCCGCTCTGGGTGTAGCGGGAGGGAGTGTCAGACTTCTACTGACTAAAACCCATCCATGTTCCTTCATTGCCCTTTGTGTTCTGGAGCCACGGTGTCTCTTGCGAATAATCCCGCGACTCCGGCAGGCGTCGGCCCTTTCGGGCCCCCGTCGGCCCTTTCGGGCCCCTAAATAGATGAGACTGAATCCATGTTGAAAACCATTATCACAAACATAACCACAGGTTGTTCACCCTAGCCTCTACCGCAATAATCTTTTGCAGCAATTAGACATTACGACTTGCGGAAATAACATTAGTAATGGGTGCTACGAACTGCTTATGTTTTTAGTCATGATCAGGTAATGACCTAAGAACTTTAAACTTAGAAATTACCCTTAGTTATAATAGAGTTTCTGGTTAAGTTAAATGGAAAATTTTCAAAATTATTGTTACAATAATAGTAAAATATGTATAAGGGTTATAGGAAACGCGACCGCGGATTCCTATACTATCTTTGAGTAGTATTTTAGGACCACAAGAAAAAACCCGGTCCCGAAAGCCTCTCAAACCATAATTGAGATTAGCTGATTGAGTTTTCAACAGTCAATGGTCGATATGTTTTTGAGACAACGGTGATAACCATAAATCAATCATAAATCAAATCATAACTTATTCTTTTAAGATTTTTTGTAATTAAATCAGAGAAATGGCCGCTCGCGCCGTATGGTTTTGGCGCTATTCTCAGGAACTTCTAGTCCGATTTCCAAAATTCTTTCAGTGTTAGATAGCCCATTTGTCGAGAAATGCTATAGACTATTATATATCATCACGCTAAGACAAAAAGGAGCGGAGCATTAATGGAAAATGTGACGCAGACGAAGTTGCGCGGGTCTGCTAGTTTATATATATTAAGATAATAAAGAGGAAGAGTGTGTTTTGTTTGAACTCACTAGTTTCTAGAGCTCCCTGGCGGATTCAGAAAATTCTTTTTGGATATGATAGCCACATTCATGAGGAAGGCTAAAGGATAAACGGGATCGGGAAAAAACCGGGATAATATGAAACAGCTCGCTATAAAAAAACTAAGACTATCATACGACTTTCACCGATGAACGAATTGATTTTAGGTTTAGGTACATGCCTCAAAGAGTTGTCAGCAAAGCAGACGCGGCAAGCTAGGGCCAGTGCCAGTCGGGGTTGCGGAATTTGTTCGATAGTCATCGCGGCTCTGGAACGCAAAGAGCATCAGGAGGAACAGATGGGTTTTAGTCAGTAGGAGTCTGACACTCCCTCCTGCTTTACCCAAAGCGGGAGGAGTCGTTTGATGATATCCCATCCTTAGAAAAAAGGTTTAGGTGACTTCATTTTGTACACATTGGCTAAAATAATTGTGTGTTGTAGATGAAGAGATGAGATGTTTGTTGTATGGGAGGAAGATTGTAATTATGATACCCGTGCAAAGCCGGGGTGGGTTACATAGTGATGATTATATAAAACTATTTTTATTTTAATTAAATTACTTCCAACAAGTACACACCATTTCACACCAATAGAAATTGACTAAGATATTTCAGTTTACAAAAATAATTATGAACTGTAAGATAATTTTATGTAATATTAGGTATATGATCATGTAATCGTTATAATATGGTATATTACGATTACATGTAATCGTTATATGGTATATAACGATTACATGTTCGTATGTAATGAGTGTAATAACCACTTAGTTGTTCTTGTGCTAAATTAATGAGAAACCATTAAAAGTTATGCATGCCAATATTTTACCTCGGATTAAAAATAATACCCACATAATATCTCTTTGTTTTTTGTCGAAGTTATGTATGTTTAACATTTGCAATGATAAACCTTTGCTTTATGCGTACAGGATGTTTGAATTTTGTGTCAATATTCTTGACACCTATTGATAAATTTATTTATTTTTTAGATTTTTAAAATACAGCAGCAGGAAACAGTACTGCATGAAAGAGGAAGGTTTTGTCATCCGTCAGTTAGTCTTCTATTATATTAGACTAGCTAACCCAGGCGAACTTCGTTCTGTCTAACAGTCGATTCTTTAATTTTTTGTTTTTTTTTCTAAAGTAAACGATTCTCAAAATCGATCCAGCTATTTCAGAGATTAGCCGGAACAAACAAACAGACGGACAGACAAAAGTTGTAAAAATGTCATTTTGGTGTATGTACCGTATATACAATTCATATATACATGTAGAAATAACGGTTAGGTATTTCAATATTACCTACAAACAGACACTCCAATTTTAGTTATATGTATATAGAGTATAAATGTACAGATACAAAATATAATCACTAAGTACATACTATAAAACGAAGTCCTCCACCGCGTCTGTCTGTCTATTCGCGATAAACTCAAAAACTACTGCACCAACTTTCATGCTGTTTTCACCAACGGATAGTGGTTCTCGATGAAGGTTTTAGTATATGATTTGTCAAGCGGGCAAAGCCGTGGGCATCAAATGGTAAAAATATAGTACTGGGCACGTATTTTAGATTTGCCAAATCATCGTATTGTCTGAATTTTATATTCGAATTTTATAAAATACGCTCAAAATGTTTTTCGGTGATTTAACGAAAAAAAATTGGAAACAAGAGAGGTTAAACAAAAAAAACCAACCGACTTCCAAATACAAAAAAAAAACACTACTAAGTAAAAAAAAACTTTTCGGAAGTCGGTGTCAAAATACGGATAAACTAACAAAAACACCCATACCCCTAACCCCCACTACCCCATACCAAACAATCCCACTACAAAATCGCAGGAAAGCAAAATACGCAGTTTCGATCACTTGGACGATTAAAAACCAAGTAATCAAATTCCAGCTATTTTGATTTCAAATCGGTTCATAAATGACGGAGCTATGAGGTAAAAACATTTAAAAAAATACAACCAAATTGAGAACCTCTTCCTTTTTGGCAAGTCGGTTAAAAATACATAATTATCAAACATGAAAACTATTTCAGTGTGGCAAATACCTAGTATCGATTTAACATAAAGGTTTTCTGGGATCATCCAATCCTAACTAGTCAACACCATTTGCTTAGCCTTTTCCCAACTACATTGGGGTCGGCTTCTAGACAAACCGGATTCAGCTTTATACCAGTATCGGCTGCCTAACAACCCTCCTCAACCCATTAACTGGGTAACAACCTCTTGGCAAGACTGGAGTCAGATTTACTGGTTTCTGACAATCCGTTACGGCTGCCATTGATCTACAAATGACAGCCAACGGCTTAACGAGCTTTTCGAGACGCGAAGGAAACTTGATATGTTAATATGGTCACCCATCCACAGACCAACCTTTGCAAGCGTCGCTTAACCTTGAAGATCGACCCGTGCGGCTGTTATTATTTAGGCACGAGAATGTAAAAATAAGTGTGTTTATTTGTTTGTAACGTTTTTGTAATATATTTGGGTTTACCCACATAAGAAAATAAGTTTAAAGATCACATATAAATAAGCCAACATTATTGTAACCGTCAGTTCGCAATATACGCTCGCTACAAGTTGACGTCCTTTATTTATTACTCCCGACACTTCAGTGGCGACGAGGATCACTATTTGAATAATTATCGAAGTACGTTTGCAATTATTCGAGGAAAATGTCGGTTGGCAAAGTCGGAAAGATTCGTGATTTTGATGTGAAGTCAGGCAACTGGGCTTTGTACGAAGAGCGGTTGCAGATGTTTTTCAAGGTCAATAAGGTCGAGAAGGACATGTGGCTGCCTATGCTGATCACGGGCGTGGGTGACGAGACGTACGAATTGCTGAGCACGCTGTGCAATCCAAGAAAACCAGGCGATATAACGTACGAAGAGGCCGTTACAATTTTGAAAAATCACCTACAACCGAAACCGGCGGTCATGGCGGAACGGTTTCGGTTCAGACAAAGAAGACAGAAAGACGACGAAAGTGTGACACAATATCTGACCGATTTGAAGAAACTCTCGAAAACTTGTGAGTTTGGTGGAAATTTGGAGGAGAATTTGCGGGACCAGTTCGTATGCGGAGTGAAGAGTGACGTCATCAGACAAAGGTTGTTTGCGGAAGATAATTTGACGTACTCAGGGGCAGTCAAATTGGCGGTTGGGCTGGAGGCGGCCGAGCGGGATGCGGCAGTCGTGGAACAGAAAGCGACAACGGAGGCATCGGCATTCGTGAACACGTTGCGGACAAAGCGTGGGCGCGGTCAGGTTGCGGACCATGCAGCGGACCAACGAACGTACCACGGGCGTGCGGCGCGGGACGCCGAGAAGGGCGCCGGGGGCTGCACGGCGTGCGGCTGGCGCGGACACAGCAAGGAGGAGTGCCGCTATAAGCATTTTGTTTGTAGCAAATGCAAAGAAAGCGGACATTTGAGGCGTGTTTGTCCGCGGACGGAGGCGAACAGTGGCAGAGGGAAGAGGCGCGGAGTGAACCACGTGGATGCCACCACGAGCGACCATCCGAGGGCAGGAGCGGGAGACTCTAGTTCGGACGAGCTGGAGGAAGAACTTCATCAACTATGTTTGAGCGGCTACAACCCGGTGAGTTTATCATTACTGATTGATGATAAAACATTAAAAATGGAGCTAGACACAGGCTCGGCAATTTCATGTATCAGTAAGAAAACATATGATAAACTTTTTAAAAATAGAGTAATTAAACCATTTAATTTGGTGTTAAAATTTTATGATGGTAGCAATATAAGACCACTAGGGGTTATAAGACCGAAAGTTCAATACAAAGATAAAATAAAATATCTAGAACTGTTTGTGATAGACGGGGGTACAACTTCCTTACTGGGCAGGCAATGGTTAATAGAATTGGGTATTAAAATACCACCATTTCAACAAGATATTAACCATAGCGTACTCAAAATTTCTGATACTGTCGATTGTTTGTTGAACAGGTATAAAGAATTGTTCAGCGAGGGACTGGGGCGGTACACAGGCGGCAAGGCAACGCTCCGGTTGCGGGAGGGCGCGAGGCCGGTGTTTTGCCGCGCGCGGCCGCTGCCTTACGCTCTGAAGGGTCAGGTCGACGCGGAGCTGGACGCCATGTTGCGCGCGGGCATCATCGAGCCCGTCGAGTGCTCGGACTGGGCGACGCCTTTGGTACCGGTACGTAAAGCGGACGGAGGACTCCGTATCTGTGCTGATTACAAAATAACTTTAAATCCTGTCTTACTGGTCGATAGATATCCGTTACCCAAGATAAATGATTTGTTAGTGAGCTTGAACGGTGCTACACATTTCTCAAAAATTGATTTAACCCTTGCTTATAACCAGATTGAATTGGATAATACAAAAGATTTAACTGTAATAAACACACATCGAGGTCTTTTTAAGTACAATAGACTTGTGTTTGGGTTGTCTTCTAGTCCGGGCATCTTCCAGCGTATTATGTCGAATTTACTTAGTGATATTCCGGGGGTAGAAGTATTTTTAGATGATATCATCATCGGAACGGCGGGAACACAGGATAATCACGTAGAAACGTTAAAAAAGGTGTTCCAGCGGTTACAGAGTCACGGTATGAAGCTAAAAAGGAGTAAATGTTTATTTATGGTTAATGAAGTCAAATACTTAGGTTATGTCATATCAAAAGATGGGGTTAAAGTGGATTCAGACAAAATAAAAGCAATAATAAAAATTCCCAGGCCAAGAGATATTTCAGAGTTGCGTTCCTTCCTAGGTTTAGTTAATTTTTATGCTAAATTTGTTAAAAATTTGAGTACTATTTTGTCACCACTGTATGACCTTTTAAAAAAAAAGGTCAATTGGAGATGGAGTGCGGAGTGCGAAAGGGCGTTTGCAAAAATTAAAAAAATATTAGTAGGCGCAGAGGTATTAGCTCATTATGATCCAAACAAGCCATTGGTACTGACATGCGACGCGAGCGCGCGGGGCATAGGCGGTGTACTCACACAGCCGGGCGCCGACGGCCGCGACCGCCCGGTAGTGTATGTGTCACGCGCGTTGAATAACGCCGAGAAACATTATTCACAAATAGATCGGGAGGCGTTAGCTATCGTATTTTGTTTACAAAAATTACATCAGTATGTTTATGGTCGACGTTTTCTCTTGCGAACCGACCACAAACCGCTAGTAAGTATATTTGGACCAAAACACGGTGTACCAGCGATGGCCGCGAGTAGATTACAACGCTGGGCAATTATTTTATCTGCTTACACGTACGATATTGAATATGTAAACACTAAACAAAACGGTGCGGACGGGCTGTCGAGACTGCCGGTTCCGTGCAGTAGCGATGAGTCACTGCGGGTCCCCGAGCAAACGTATTTACATTTTGCACAGAATGCATTGTTATTAGATTATAATACAATTAAACAACAAACTAGGGTAGATCCAATGTTAGGTAGGGTTTTAAATTATATTCGTGATATGTGGCCAACAGAGAATGATATTCGAGAATTACAGCCGTATTTTAACCGCCGTAAGGAACTGTACGAGGAGCTAGGCTGCGTGATGTGGGGGCACAGGGTAGTGATTCCTGCAAATGGTCGAGCCAGGGTACTACAGGAATTACATGAACCTCATATGGGCATAGTTAAGACGAAGGCGTCAGCTAGGAGTTATGTTTGGTGGCCGGGCATAGACGAGGCTATTGAGACTACGTGCAGGGAGTGCGCGATATGCGCGGGGGAGGCGGACGCGCCGCAGCGGCACGCGGTCACGCCGTGGCCCTGGCCTTCTAGACCGTGGGCGAGGGTGCATCTTGATTTCCTAGGGCCAATTTTCGGAAAAATGTATCTAATTATGGTTGACGCTAGAACTAAATGGTTAGAAGTATTTCCTGTGCCTAGTACGGCGGCTAGTTCTACGATTGAAAAGCTTACCGAAGTTTTTTCTAGATGGGGTTTACCGAGACAAATAGTCTCAGATAACGGACCACCGTTCACGAGCAAGGAAATGGCAGACTATTTGGCTAGTCAGGGTGTAGATCACGTTTTTTCTGCTCCGTACCACCCAGCATCGAATGGGGCTGCAGAAAATGCAGTGCGTACGGTTAAAAGAATTATAAAAAAAGGTTTTAAACAAAAACAAAACATTAATTTATTTTTAAATACCTTCCTCTTGCATTACCGTAATACGGAACACTGTTCAACAGGGGAAAGTCCAGCCACATTGATGCTGGGTAGGAATTTACGTACTAAATTAGATGCATTAAAACCAAATATAGAAAATAAAGTTAGGAAGGCTCAAGAACGACAACAGAAATTAGGCACGGACGTCAAACGTTCTTTAGAGATAGGAGAGGAAGTATGGATGAGACAATATAGGGGAAACGAGAAATGGAGTCCGGGGCAGGTAGTAGATAAAACGGGTACTACAGATTATAAAGTTAGGGACTGTTCAGGCAAAGAAAATCATAGACACATTGACCAGTTAAGACAGCGATCGCGAAGCTCATTGATTTGTCCGACTAGCACATCAGAACGGAGTTCTCTTGATGCGGAACGTCCCGACAATACCGAGGTGACGAAGCCAGCGTCAGTCCCCGGAGAGACTCGGAGCCCTCGGAGCGTGAGGGAGTTCAGTCCGGTTCGAACCGCGACTACCGTTGAGTTGCCGTCTACATCTGCTTCTGGATCAGTACCTCTCAGTAATGTACCCAGTCGTGAGGAGCGGGTGATAGTTTCCCAATCCGAGGATGCTGTTCCAGAGGTAGTCCGCCCCCGTCCTGTACGGGCGTGTCGCTTAAAAAGACCGCCCCAATATTGTGATGGCTAAATATTTATTTAGTTTGTAGAACGTTGTAAGTTATAAAATTGTTAGTTGTAAGTTATTATAAAACAGTTGTAAGTTATAAAATAGTTAATGTTAAGGTTTATATTTTGTTTATTTGAGTTTTATATAAGTTAGGATATGCATTATTTAAGGTGAAGGATTGTAATATATTTGGGTTTACCCACATAAGAAAATAAGTTTAAAGATCACATATAAATAAGCCAACATTATTGTAACCGTCAGTTCGCAATATACGCTCGCTACAAGTTGACGTCCTTTATTTATTACTCCCGACACTTCAGTTTTCACGTCTAAATCGTTGAACAGATTTTGAAGCCGCTTACAATAGCCAGTAAGATTACAAAATCAGACGAAGAAAAGTCAAAACCACCTTTTAAGGAAAAAATAACGAAGCATGCACATGCATATTAAGGCACAACTCGATGTAGCTCTCCGAATTGATTTCTATGACAAACCGATCTTGGGATCTAGGTTAACCTGGTTAATATCCTCAAACTATCCGATTGTTCTAGCAACACGATAAATCATTGACATTCAATAGGTAAATACATCAACGAATATAAATGCAACTTTCGATTTACTCTCATGTTTTTAAACATTTTGACACCCAAAATGATGAAGTGGACTGTTCGGTTTTTGGAAGACATGGCGTGGGCCCGCGTGATATTAAAGTTATTTGGCATAATATTGGCAAGCAGAACCACCCTAAACTTATCTTACACTGCTGTTTGCATAATAAGATAAAGTAGAGTGGTATGTAAGTATATCCTTGCTTTATGAGTTACTTTATGATGTTATGAGTTTCATGTGCTAAAATACTACATAGTCTCTATGCGGCTTGACCGTTTCCTAATATAAAAACCCAATATTACGTTGTCCGGCTCAAGGATCAAATCTAGAACCACATGCCTAGAGACAAAATTACAAATAAATCAAAATATAAAAATGAATTTTGAACACCATCTATAATTTTTGGAAACAATGAACCCCAAAAAAGAAAGCAATGCCCGCCGTAAGGTCAGGGCTGGAAGAGTAGGTCGCTGTCACAGCTTGAATAATAACACAGCACCGAACGCCCATACAGACATATACTTCCTCACCGGCAGACAAACGGTCGCTCCCTCACTTCCTTGGCACACGAAAAAAAAAGTGCGAAAAAATAAACTGTCAAAGTTTTCCCGCCAAATCAATATTTGACGTTTATTTTTTTTATTTGGCAAAGGGAATCAGTGCGTTCATCCTGTGTTTGGTTATCGAAGTTGGATTCGCAACGGTCACGTGTGACATATAAACTTCAAGGTCTTGTAACTTAGATACAAGCTAGTTACACTCTTGGTTCTCTGAAGTAGAGAACTATAGAGTTAAACCAACGGCTAAAAACCAAAGAAAATCATTAAGAACAGAACAAAAATGAATACCAAATTGGTGTTAGTGTTGTACCTCTGCATTGCTGCTGTGTTCAGCGCGCCAATGCAACTGCCATACTTGCCCATGCAATACGGAATGCAGGCACAGCTTCCGTTCCTGAGGAATATGGCTCCGAATCTGCAGTCACCACCCATGTAAGTATTATTTGTAAATTATTTTACCGATTGTATGCGATGGTCCCAATTTTGTGTCTAAAATATGTGTAAATTGCTCTTACTAAAGTTACGATTCTACCCTTGTGAATTTGTAGTAATTACATGATACCATACATTGAGGAGCTCGTGGCTTATTAACAACAGCCGCACAGGTCGATCTTCAAGGTTAAGCAACGCTTGCGGAGGTTGGTCTGTGGATGGGTGACCATCTTAACATACCGAGTTTCCTCCGTGCCTCGGAAAGCACGTTAAGCCGTTGGTCCCGGCTGTCACTTGGAGATCTTTGGCAGTCGTTACGGATAGTAGGAGGCATAGAAGCCAAAAAATCTGACACCAGTCTTGCCAAGGAGTACGGTGTTACCCAGTTAATGGGTTGTGGAGGTCTGGTGGGCAGCCGCTCCACGTAAAATACTGGTATTTAGCTGAATCCGGTTTTGACTGGAAGCCGACCCCAATATAGTTGGGAAAAGGCTAGGCAGATGACATGATACCATACGTTTTTGGGTGAACAGCCTCAGAAAATGCATAGTCAGCAGTTACCACTGCTGAACCACCGGAGTCCTCTCTTAGTGCGCTTTGAGGATGCCAATATCTTTGAACAATTTTTGGCACGAAGCGATGGATCATGTTTCTGCAGTATGCTTTCCTATATCGTTCTGCGAGCAGTGTTGATGACATAAATTACATAAAGTATTTGCCTGGTTTCGAACCCAGAGCTGAAATACAATACATAAGTCGGTATCGTAATCCCTAAGCCTCAACTGCTCAGCAAACAACAAGATACAAAATTCTATTTAGATATGGTAATACAGTTTCTTTCATAAATCCCTACACATCAATTTTGTTGGTTAGCAGGATTTTCTCAGAATTAGGGTGTAGCCTTTGATGTTTAAACAAGTCACAGTTAAGCTATTAAGATGGCAAATATGATGCGAAACCAGTTAGTTGAAGTCAAGTTAAGTTTGTGTACATTTCTTGTTCTGGAATCGAGAATACTATACATTGTTTTAAACCTGAGCTTATAATCTCTTCTAGACGATCTAACATACCACATCTCTTATAGATAAATAATCTAGATTAGTGTAGATTTAGTGGTTTAAACTAGAATTGCCTTTTGGCAGAGCATCTTGGATACAATCTTTAAGGCTTCCCGCGGGACAAGCCTAGCCTAGTGCAAGAAGTCTTTGAACATTATTTTGCCAAATTTGTAAAGAAACTAAAATTCTAGTATAACACAATCTGTTACCATTAATTTCTTTTTAATATTTTTTTTAACAATGCATGAAATGAACAAAAAAAAACTATCAATTCCAGGTATCCGCAGCAGCAGCAGCCATTGGTCATCGTCCTGCCGAACGCTGCTTCCAATGTAGAAGCTGACGACAGATACGCGAACCTCAACGAACAAATAGCAAACGCGAACCTCAAAAGTAACAATGGACACGTAGACGAGAACAAAGATGCCATCGTTGTAGATGCTAACCCAAAAACACCAGAAACACAACCCAAGAATGCAGTAGTATACCTCCCTGATGAAGGACGATACTCTATTGGTCAAATCATTACATACATTCCTTTCCTGCCAATAGAAATCAATGTTCCTGATACGATCTCATGGATAACGAGCCTGCTCACTGGAGGATGGTTCAGACCTCAAGGTCAAATGCCCATTGGAAGCATGAAGACGCTACCGAACAGAAGCCAAATGCCAGTTATCGTGATGCCCTACCCTGGACCGATGCCTGGTGTGAATCAATGAGTGAATAGTGATGTTGAGGAGTGAGGAAGACTGACTGTTAACTAAGTGACTGTTGCTATTAATAATAGTGCTGGTGTAGTTATAGAAAATGGTGTTAAAGTATGGTTGTGTCCATAATAATATATTTCAGTAATTTTAAATTTGGATGTTTATTTGATAATTTCCATTTACGTAAAACGAATCGTGTGCTCACATTTGGAGTCCATCAAAAGAGCCTGTATGCATAACTAGCTAGAGTACTTTAAAAGTTGCAGACTACTTATTTATGTTCTTGCCACGACATAATTCACCTATGGTCATGTTTAGAATTCTGGTTTTATGAGTACCATACCGTAAGATTAGAATAGTTCATATCGGGATTGCAACCATGTACCTTTTTATATGCGAGTCTCCGATATTTCGGCACTATTGCAAGCGCCATGATCACGGAGTAACTGAAGATCCTGCGGGTGGGTACATGGTAGCAATCCCGATATGAACTATTCTAATGTTACTGACCATGAAAGTTTAAAACAATATACCATACCGTATGTAGATTCAGTCTGTAGGGTGTATGGGTAGGTATTTTTTTAAAATTATATTGTCCCGCTGCTAGGCAAAGGGCTCCTTCATAGCCTTCCACTCTTCCTGGTGTATTGCCGTCTCTGACCAATCATATCAATAATCATCACGCCACCTTGTACTTATTCAATCAAAGTAATAAGCCATTTTTTTTTTGCAAAATGCTTTATTTATTATTACAAAATAATAATTTTTACAAATTGCTGTCATAAACTGAAGCCTTAAATAACAAAAGTACATATAATATTTTACATTATATCTATGACGTTATGGTAACAAAACTTAACTTTTAGCAAGGCTGAGTTCAAGAGTCTAACCAGAAAGAAACAATTTTTAAAATAAAAACTGACTAAGTTCTATTGCAAAATTTTATGATGCTGAAAAAGTTACACTATAAAACTCTAACCTTGCTGCTAGAAATAAGAATCAATCCAAAGTAGCACATAAAATAAACCAAAGAGGATTAAAAAAAATCAACAACGAAAAATATACATAATCACAAAATATCATAATTCTACTTTCAATCATGCTACTTTGGATCAAAGAAGGAAAAGCGATAAAACCGCTCCTAAAATGGCAACGTAAATAGTACAGGCCGATAATCTAACGACAAAACATTTATTATGTTCTTAATTACGATACCAGTGACATACAAACTACCTCATTAGACTATCGGCTATCTAAGGGACTCATAAAATTAATATCTTCATGTCCGTTTTCGGTTTCAACCTACTGAACTATCAGTAGGCGAAATCAAAGAGCCATGGAAGGCCTAGAAAGTTTTGTACTAGTTATAGATTCGATAGACAGCACGAATAAAATTGAAGACTGTAAATTTTCATGTTTTTTAAATCATGAATCAAAATTTGTTTCTAGAAATTGTCAAAACTTTCAAGACTAAATCTAACTTAACAAAAACATTTTTGGACATAACACGACTATAGAAGACTTAAACTTTAAGATATGAGGTTTTATCCAAAAATGTCAAGTGTGAGTGTCTTATTAATTGCTGACTCCAACGGTGTCATAGTCAATGGGTTTCTGGGCGTCCAGATCCTTCTTGGCGACAATAATGGGGACTGCGTAGTCAAACTTATAGAAGAAACCGTGAGGGGGTCCCTGGAAACAGAAATAAATAAGTAAATTGATGAACTCTATTCTAAAATCTATGCTCTTCTTAGAATTATTAATAGGTTCACTGTCCGCAAAGCAGACACAATAGTAAAACAATCAGCGCAGACCACATGTGGTCTTTTGGACTGTGAACCGGTTAATTACGGGATTGCTACCATGTACCTTTTTATTTTCGAGTTTCCGATATATCGGTACTGTTGCAAGCGCCATGGTCACGGAGTAACTGAAGAAACGAAAACGAAAACCGAAAACACCCAATATCGGAAACTCGAAAATAAAAAGGTTGATGCATTAAGTCCGCCCATGTAACACTGTTGTACATAAAGTTTAAATAAATAAATAAAAAGGTAAGTAGGTACATGGTAGTAATCCCGTAATTAACTATTCTAATGCGTGACCATGAAAATTTAAAACAATATCTTTTATTATTTTATTTAAAGCTTCATGCACAAAGTTGCAATGGTGGATCTATTTTTTTATTTATTAACTAGCTGTGCCCCGCGGCTTCACTCCCGTCAACTGGCTACCTTACCTACTCATTTTTTTTGTTGTTGCTTTTAAACCTTCCCTGTATTCAGGCAAACTAAACAAAAAAAGAATTACCGAAATCGGCCCAGCCGTTCTCGAGTTCAGCGAGACTAACGAACAGCAATTCATTTTTATATATAAGATTTAAAGCACGCACTTGTTGCCTTTTTTTTTTTTTTAGGGATGGGAAATCATCCAATGACTCCTCCCGCTCTGGGTGTAGCGGGAGGGAGTGTCAGACTTCTACTGACCAAAACCCATCCATGCTCCCTCATTGCCCCCTGTGTTCCGGAGCCACGGTGTCTCTTGCGAATAATCCCGCGACTCCGGCAGGCGTCGGCCCTTTCGGGCCCCTCTGTGTTGCTGACTCTCTTTGAGGCGCGCGTGGAACACTAACGCGCCGTCGACACGGCCTGTCTAGATGGACGGACGGCGAGCCACCCATAGCTCGCCGTCCACAGGCCCGCGCCTACGGTGGCCGGAGGTCACCAGGTGGCCCCCGACGCCCGCGGCGTCCACCACGGCGGACGCACTTGTTGCCTTACATTGACATTCTCCAACAGTATTTAAAATTCAAGCTATGAATCGCAGGCACAGCAGCTACTCTACTAAACTCAGAAATAAATGATCATTCATTCATTCATTACTCTTTTCTTAATCGTCGGTAGGATGTTCCACGATTATATGTTGTGGTTTCGATATTCTTTTTACTTTAATATCAGTTTTCTGCTTCTGAAGGAAGTTTAGTGCTGTTTTAATCAAATAACTTACAGTAGGTTCCGGCTCTTCAAGTTTGCCATCAGGTCCAACTTGTGGCTGTTGTCCACCATACTTCTGTTGGGCGTATTGCTGTTCTTGGCTGTATTGCTGTTGCTGGCCATATTGCTGTTGCTGATTGCCTTGGAAGCTTGCTGCCTGAGCATAAGCCAGGGCTTTGCCATCACGAGCCTGATACTGCTCTGGAGCTGGGGCCGAGACTACGATGCCTTCGGGTTCTGAAGCTTGAGCTTCATAGTTGTTGTATTGTCTGTAGAAAAAAAACCGATAGTTAAGATTTTTATGAAGATCTTAGCCAGTTCGTCTTTCTACTGGAATGTCGATCGTTGCTTTTAACTCTAGTTTAAAAACCGGCCAAGTGCGAGTCGGACTCGCGCATGAAGAGTTCCGTACCATTGACTTGGTAAAGCCCCCCTAAGTATTTATTTTATTTTAATTTTATTATTTTAAAGTAATAATACAACTGAGTATTTTGTGAATATTTCAAGTGCGTAGCTGTTGCCATTATTGATATCAAGCAAAAAGGGCATAAAAATCGCGTTTGTTGTGGGAGCCCCCCTTAAATATTTATTTTATTTTGTTTTTAGTATTTTTTGTTATAGCGGCAACAGAAATACATAATTTGTGAAAATTTCAACTGTCTAGCTATCGCAGTTCTTGAGATACAGCCTGGTGACAGACATACAGACAGACAGCGAAGTCTTAGTAATAGGGTCCCGTTTTACCCTTCGGGTATGGAACCCTATAAAGCAGTCACCAACTCTAACCGTGCTCTAGCTTGTGACGTTTTAAGTGACCATGTGTATGTGAAATAAAGTGTTATTTTTTCATCTCAATATTGCCACTTTCACAGAAGTTTCCGTTAAACTATTACAACTATACTATTACTATTATTTTCTGTTTCCTTTTTTTTACATTTACGTGTGTGTACATAAATTGTTAAATAAATAAATAAATAATAAATAAAAAAAAATTATCGAGGTACTCACTGGTAGTTATTGACTGGGGGCTGGACAGTGGGTGCATGGGAGTTGGCCTCAGCTGCCTCTTTCCATGCCTTCTCGAAAGCCAGACGAGCTTCCAACAGTGCAGGGGTCTCTTGTGCAGGCTGCAGCTCGACCTTAGGGATATTGTCTTCCTGGTGGAAGCCTTGGCTGTCAGCATAGTAACGGACCTGAAAATAGCAATAAAGGTTAGCAAATGGACTTAGTTGAGGCTTAAAATTTCGTAAGACCCAAGTGTATTATAATATCTCAAACATGCTTGGAAACGCATTATTTTGACAACCTTCTTCGAGATAAATAGAAATTGCTGTACTGGCCGAGCAGAGGCCGCCAAAAGTTGTATGGAAATCCATATCTGTCGTGTTTTGCGGCCAAATAAATTACATAGTAAACTCATATCAGTCGTGTAATTCAAATATGGAACGATCTCTTATTCCAAAATATCTCTAATAATCTCCGATTGTACTTCGTTAATTAAAATTTTCAATCACTCTATTCATAACTCTGATATTCTATTTTAACGTTCCTGGAAGGTCAAAGGGATGGTACGCGCCGTTGCGTGTTCCACTTACCTCAACGAATTATAGGCAAAATTCATTTGTGGTGCGTGCAAGTAGAAAATTTAATGACCAATGTAAGCAGCATGATTTCGAAACATTCGTGACGAGTGTGTCCTCGGCCAGAAAGTGCTTGAGCCTTAGCTTTTTTAATTGAGATTTTGTGTGCTCAGGTTTTTATTCGAAATTTGAATTTAGCTTAAGTTTGAATGTTTAACTATTTTTTGTTTTCCTTATTTTGGAGACTGTTTTGTTGTTCACACCCTCTCTTTCTAATCTGCTTTTTAGAAGTGATGACTTTTAGTTGGCTTCCAGTCTCACATGCCATTATTTATTCTATTTGTATTAGCTGTAAGTCATCCATAGTGATAAATAAATAAAAATAAATAAATAAATATGGCAACCAAGGAGGTAACTTATCAAAGGTTATATTTAAATTTCGAACTGGCTTGCAAACAGAATGATGTTTATTAAAATAAAACATGAACACTTTTACGGGGGGAATTTTTATTGTTGTTAGTTGTTCGACATTGATTTTGAAAAGTTTTAAATTTCCGCGCATTATTTGAGAAAAGTACTATACAAGCCTTGGCCACAACTAGGCATGTATAGGACTTACGTATTGTGTGCCTCGGTCACGCCTCAGCCCACATATACACATTCGTCCATCAATGCCTCTTTTGCTGGCCGCTGCAGTAATGTACTATTTCTTTATTATAATATGTCCCAGAGTTCGGTGTGCCATCTGGCAAAGGCCTCCTCCAGCAATTTCCACTGTTTTCTATCCTTTGCAACTCTTCTCCAGTTGCAACCCATTGTTAATTTAAGTTCGTCTTCCCCTCTTTTGCATTGCCGACCTATGTTTCGGTTTCCGTTTCTGGGGCACCATTCTGTCACGATTTTGCTCCATTTATCGTGAGGGCTCCGCAACATAATGACCTAACCATCTCCATTTCATTTGGTCTATCTTAGTGAGCAATTACACCTGTTCTAGCTCATACATATGTGTTTATTTTTTATCATAAAAAGATAAGTAAAGAAACAAAAAAATACAACCCACTTAAACATTCAAAAATGACTAAATCTATACTAATATTATAAAGAGGTAAAATTTGTTTGTAAGTTTGTATGTTTGTAAGTTTGTATGTTTGTAAGTTTGTATGTTTGTAAGTTTGTATGTTTGTAAGTTTGTATGTTTGTAAGTTTGTATGTAGGGGGTAATCTCCTGAGATTACCCCCTACATACAAATTTTTCAAATCGCACCAGTAGTTCCTGAACTACTGGTGCGATTTGAAAAATTCTTTCAGTGTTAGATAGCCCATTTATTGAGGCTATATATCATCACGCTAAGACAAATAGGAGCGGAGCAGCACCTAATGGAAAATGTGACGCAAACGAAGTTGCGCGGGTCAGCTAGTATAATATAACTTTAATTTCGGGAGCCGGTGTTAAAAGATTTTTTTTTTTAAGTTTATTGAAATCTTTCTTTCGAGCCTGACTTGCACTTGGCCAGTTTTTATTTACCTTGATGAGATCCTTTTGGCCGGGAACCTGATAGACGTAAGATCCAGAGACCACTCCAGATCCCTCACGGTTCTCAACCTTGGAAGACTGAGGGGTTTTGTATCCGTAAGCATACTGTCCTAGACCATCCTGACCGTGGTACTGGGCTGCGTTGTAGACCTTGAAAATATGAGAGTTTAGGCACGGTGTTATCTTTGTAAAACCAAAAATAGAGTTCAATTAAAATAACTTTACATTTAAAAAAACTTGTAATTTTATTCCTGTTCGCTATAAATAAGAATTCGTTTCTATTTCTATTTTTTTTTATTTGAGATGGGTTTGCTCTTGACTTTTATCTTGGTCAGAGATGACAGACACAAAGTCTATGATGGAGCGAGCTTACCCAGAAGGAGCCTGTTTACTCTAACTTTGAAGAGATTAGGGTTGTAAGCGTTCGTTCTATTTAGTTTTTCTTTTTAATCGTTATTTTCAGAAGCTTTGTAAAATAAGAATGTGAAAACTTAATATTTTTAAATGTAATAAAAAAAATATTTTTACCCACCCTAACATACCCTGTCATTGAAATGTCGCACAATACTGTTTGAAAAACATATTATAACTTTCTCATTTTGCCCCCAAAAAAGACCTCATTTTCAAAAAAGTATCGTTTACAAAAGTAATATCACTATTTACCTCCTCAACGTAGTCGTCTGTGTTCTCGATCTCCTTTCCATTCTTCCAGTAGTGACCAAGGGTTGGGCCAGCCTCAGCGGAACGAAACCTAGGGTCGTCGTAACGGACCTGAAACAATAAGATATCAATTTAGAAAACGTCATGAAATGTTATTCTTACAAGTGTTTACCGTTTTGGAAGTGCGGTTAGATGAATATTCTGAATCACGCACATGAGTGAATCGTTAAAATTTACGTTAATTGGGTCATGTAATATGCAAATTAAAATAAATGAACTGAAAAGGAAAAACAAGTTTAAATTTCAAGTTACTTTACAAGAGGCAATGGTAGTTCGTATTTTTGGTCAGCAAAACATTGCTTCCGACTGCGTGTAATGTAAAGTAACTTGCAAGTTTAACTTGTTTTTTCTTTTCAGTTCATTAATTTAAAGAAGTTGGGTTTTTTGTTTTAATAATAATAATTTTATTTCCAACTTTTTAGTTAGTAGGTAACAAATATGAATATTAGTGAAAACCACAATTAAAAAAACTTTAAATCGCTTTATATCCTAAAATATGAATTCAACTGAAAAATAAGAAACCTCACAATGATTATAAAATATACTCAACAATACCCGACATAGTTTGTTGACTTTAATTATTTTCATTTTCACGATATGGCGTCCAGTAGTCGCCATATTGAATTTTCACTAATGTCTTAAGTGACTAAGAGGAATCGATTGACGTGTGAATCATAAAAATCGGCCCAGGCGTTTAGTGTCTGTATAGTGCTTCAAAGGAACATACAAACATACATAGGCTGATAAACACATTACCACTCCTTTGCGTCGCGCAGTCGGGTAAAAATTAATATCTATGTCATGTTATAATGGCACTGGCATGAGGGGATGCTATGTAGACTTATATTGAAATACGTCATTTAGTTCCTGGGAAGTCGGGTACGCTGTCACTGATTTTAAAATCAAACTGCCTAATCCTAGTCTATAAACTATGTTGGGGTCACCTTCAATTCTAGCAGCTGAATACCAGTAAATTGCATTGAGTAACAGCCTATGTGATCTCATCAACCCAGTCACTGAGAAATAGAGGAATTAAAAATATCAGCCCGGAAGACGCAGCGTTAGTAGGCCACCCACAAGATGGATCGATGACTTGGAAAAATGTCGCTGGTAGCCGATGGATGTGAGGCGCACAGGACTGATCGTTGTAGTGACATCCGCGGAAAGGCCTTTGTCCTGCAGTGGTCGTCTTTTGGCTGATTCGATGATGATGAGCCCAGAAAAACTACCAGCTATTTCTGCGCCATACCAACTGTCAAAGCAGCCAAAACGAAGGGCATAACGCGCTTTTCGAGGCATGGAGGGATGTAATCGATCCATCCGCTGTCCGATCTTGGTGTTTTTGCTCTACAGTGGTTTATAGATATGTTTAATATGAAAACAATTGACCAGGGGCAAGATAAAGGTACGTCCAGAAAACTGGGGCAAGGTGAACGGCTATTGCTTGAGGTACCCCTTTTTAACCGACTTCCCAAAAAGGAGGAGGTTCTCAATTCGGTTGTATGTTTTTTTTTTTTTTTCAGCAAACCAATGCTGCGGAGGTGAGCGTTAGAACCATCTGCGACGATAAGTTTGCGCGGGATCGTCGGAGCCCAGCAGCGCCGGAGCCGTGACACAGACCATGTCTGCTGCATGTCGGATGCTCACCTGCATACTGCATGCTTGCGTGCATTCTGCATGTTGCTCGTTTGGATGGGATAATATCACATGACTCCTCCCGCTCTGGTTGGAGCAGAAAGGAGTGTCAGTCTCTTACTGACTAAAACCCATCTGTGTTCCTTCTAATGCCCTTTGTTTTTGTTTACCTTGGTTTCGTTGTATGTTTCAATGTAGTCGGGTTATAGAAAACTCACCAGAGGTAAGACAGCGGTACGTCCAGAGAGCTGGGGCTCGTTGAAGGGCAACTGCTTGAGATAAGACTGCGCCTCCTCAGGAGTGATGTCGTTCTTGAAGATGTAGTTCGACTGTGGTGCGCCTGAGGCGAATACCGCCTGAAAAAATTGAGAAAGAAACATTTAACTTTTTAAAACTCTTGACTGTTGTTTTTAATTTGAATGCGATTTATTTTGAACTTTAATAGTATTTTTATGTTATTCTTCCTGATTTTACTCATGTGCAAGTAGTCCCTGAAACATTATTTTGTGTTTAATATGTGGATAACGTCGTGGGTTACACATTTGTTTTTTCTCTATGTAAACACTTTTACTGTACCCTTTTTGTGTAACTGTTTGTTTTCCCTAAATAAATAAATAAATAAATAAATAAATTTAATTTTGATTTGGTATTTTCGTATCGATAGTGCATTTACATAGCTAAACTATTTGAACCCAGTAAGAAACCACGTTTTAGTAGCATCAGATTCGAGACATTTTTTGTATCATCCTGGGTGTAGGTGAGTGGACATTTTGTGACACTCCAACTGATGGGATGATCAGACGCACTCGCACTGATTTAACTAAGACGGAGGAATAATTATTAGACATTCAACAGTTTTGCAGTTGCTACTCTATATCTATATAAATAAAAATGAATTTTCGAAATGTATGTACGTTCAGTCTGACTGAACAAAATTGGATAATTCTTTATAGTTGTGTTCGTAATTGTCAGGGCGAGGTTTGCATGAAAGAAAAAATAAGAAAGTTGCCAGTTGACGGGAGTGAAGCCGCGGAGGACAGCTAGTAAGCAATAAATATATCTATGACATGTAAAGATCACAATTAAATAATAAAGCATATGTTCCATGGCAGACATAAATAGATGCACTACCTAAATAAACATCTCAAATTACTGACTTCAAGCTGATGCAATAGTAAATCATTACAATTTCTATTCGAGGTTACAAAAACTACAATTGTTTCGAATGTTACAAAAACTGCAAGTGTATATTTCATTTCTTTAATTTTACATAAAAATGAATATGCAGATAAATTCACACCAATTCCCAAAAAAACTTAAAGTTTCATCATCCTAACTTGCTACTCATCATCATCATCTGCCTAGCCTTTTTCCAAGTATATTGGAGTCGGCTTCCATTCAAACTGGATTTAGCTGAATTCCAGTGTTTAACGTGGAGCGGCGGCCTACCAGACCTCCACAACACATTACCTGGGTAACACGGTACTTCTTGGTAAGACTGGAGTCAGATTTACTGGCTTCTGACAATCCGTAACTGATTTTGATGATGAAATGACCGCTGGGACCAACAGCTTAACGTGCTTTCCGAGGCACGAAGGAAACTCGGTATTTTTAGATGGTTACCCATCTACAGACCAACCTTGGCAAGTGTTGCTTAACCTTAAAGATCGACCCGTGCGGCTGTTGCTATTTAGCCACAAACTCCTCCTAACTTGCTAATAACATGATAAATTATAATGTTAAGCAGGATCTTAAAGTGTTTCAAGGTAACAACATAATAACGACGTATAGATTAGAGATGATCCCAAAATAATAATAAGTTACTACAGAATTTGACTGACTCATCAACTGGCTTAGAGCCGGTTCATTCAGAGCCGGACTTTGAAATGTAAACTACATGGTTAGATGTTTACTTTTGGATGATGATCTTATTTGTTTTGTAAGACGACAGTTCGGACGAAAATGATGATGCTTCAAATATTACATTAATGACACTCAATTCCACAAAACCACCAATTTTGAAGAAACAGATATTGAAAAAAACAACGGGTTGCACTCCGGGGGTGCCGGCAGAAGTGAAAACTTGAACATTAACGATGTGCATTTTTGGATCATCTGTCTTACGAATTTTCGATCAGGTCACGTGTCCTAACGCGAATTTGTCTTACGAATTTTCGATCAGGTCACGTGTCCTGACGCGAATTTTCGAACCGGTCACGTGTCCTGACGCGAATTTAACATTTTATAGCCATCCCAAGAAAAGTGCCGCTGAAGAAGTTTTCACTTCAATAGATTGTAGGTACTTTTCTTGAAATGGTTGAAGTCATAATTTTATAGTTCAGCAGTATGTTTTGCTTGACTTGGCAAAATAACAAAAGATGTTTCGCTTATTCTATCAGCAACCGTTTCTTCATATACTCGCAAAACTATTGTGCAAAAACAACTAAACATAAAATATACAACTACGAACATCAATGACCATACAGTGACCTTAACATAATTCATGCTTATTTCACATCAACATGCACAAACATGACGTCACTATATTATTCATATTGACACTAGCAATTTTAAACTTGCGGACGTAGATATATCCAGTTTATTTGGAGACTTCGCAATTCATAACTAAGATGACGCAGAAAAGTCAGGCAGAGGCGTATATGTAGCGCATGATTTTTAAAGTACAGTCAACAGCACATCAAGTTTCCAAAAACGGTCAAATTTTCTCATTCGATTTTGAACTTAACCACCATGATTTTATGGTTCAAAATAATTTGGAGGAATTTAACAGTTTTGTATAACCTGACTACACATTTGACTGTACACTAGCTGTTCCGGAAAAAGTTGTTGTGGCAAAAAAAATAGGTTAAATCGGTAATAAAAATTCAGTTAAACCGTTTCGAAGGGGTCCGATAACAAACACCATGACACGAAATTTGTATATAATTTGTACTAGAAAAAGTCTTATGTTTTTGGAAGGGATACCATCAAATGACTCCTTTCGCACTGGGCGAAGCGGAATATCAGACTCTTATTGGTTTAAATCCCATCCGCCGTGTTCCTCCAAATGCCTTTTGTGTTTTCTAATAATTCTAGAACCCTGGCAGAATAAAGAAAGCTTACAGGGACATGGACAGAGTTCAGGCACACACTTCATGAATGTATTCCATGAAGGTTACGAAAGTAGTATAGCTACACTTCAGTACTTACAGCAGAAAGCTGCTACGGAAGAATTCCTGATGAAAAACAAAACAATAATATCGAACCTGGTAATTGAACCCAGAATTTGCTTGCCTGTCCATTACAGTGGAACGAAGCAGTGCAGCGGAGAAACGGAGGTATTTTAACCAATTATGGCAGTCAAAATGTCAGTGACTCACGTGGTACAGAGATTTTATCCAATTCTATTGGTTTGAGCGAGAAACGAAGAAATATTAACCAAAGGAATTGCACAAAATCTCTGTACTACATTGTGAGTCGCTGCCATTTTGTGCAATTACATTGGTCAGCTCAGCAGAAATGCTTAGGGTCAGAAGTATCAAGATGATCAATGCATGGTAGCATGTCACACTGGCAGGGTTGCAGAATTTGTTCGAAAGAGTCACCGCGACCCTACCATACAAAGGGCGTTTGGAGGAACACGTCTTCTGCTTCATCCAGGGCGGGAGGAGTCATTTGATGATTTCCATCCTCAAAAAATGGTACGCATGTACTTCACTTCATGACAATAAATAAATAGATACTTTTCTTCCTTCTCTGGTCATGACTCTACTTCTAACAGCAAATAATGAAGATGCGATAAGTACATTCATATACAATTTTAATTTGCCGTCAGCCAAGTTAAAATGGTTAATAGTAACACTAACAAGACGAATAAATTTTAATAAGACGTTAAAGGGAATTAATTAAGCACTACTGCGTCTGATTTTGTTCATGTGTTTCTGATTTAAATTTCAAATGCAGGATGTTTTCATACAAAGTAACATTTTGATAAATATATTATGTGGTGAGATCAGCGCCCTGGTGGTTGTTTATTAAATCTGTATGTCTATCTGTCACATTTTGTTTATTACTTACATTGCTGTTTTCTCGAGTTAGAATTATTCATATTCATATTTTCAACGTCTGTATGTTGATTATGCTCAGTCTTTATTTATTCATCCACAACCTTGTCCGTGATTTTTCCTTTATTCTTATATATTCTAAACTTGTTTTTGTTTAATGTACTAGACTGACCTGAAAAACATGTTTCCCAAGTTTCAACTTTTAATTCTATTCTATCAATTTATGGTTTTACAAGAAAATCTTTTAATGTATTGAAGGAAAGGCTTATGGTCGTCTTGTCGTTCGTTTTAAATATAAAACATGCAATTCAAAAAAATTAAAAATTCATTTATTCAAATTAGGCTGAGGGCCAGCACTTTTTGAATGTCAAGTTTTACATAAGACAGTCCCCCAAAACGCCCGCCCTAGTGTTGAACTTCCTAGTGTTTTAAATAATATAACTAATAATAATATAATAGAAATAGAATATCTGCCGGTAATAAACCTTGAAGTTTATTCGTTAATTCATCATGTTAGTACATGTCTATATTTTCATCAAACATCATTTCTGCAGTAATTTCACTTATAACACTTTCATCGTTGTCGTAATTTATTTCACGTCAAGACATCATCTACTTATCAGTTGAAGTTTATAGCGTCAGAATTTTCTCTTCAATAAAAGAATTCTATGTAACTTTTAAAGAAATTTATTACTCTTTGTGTCATTTCACTATTTGATCTTCCATATACTGAGGTACTCTTGCTGTGTTTTGTTCAACTATTTATAAACTTTCTACGCTGTTTAGTCGTATTAATTTCTTGGGTGTTTCTGCTTGTAGCTTCATTAAAGTCTAGCCTATGCGGAATGTGATGTATAGAATACTCATTAAGTATTCTTTATGGTTTGTTGATTCTAGTTAAAACTATTAGTTCAATTTCCGCAAACCACTACACTTAATGAACACTAACTGAAGACAATTTACAAATCACTTTTATGGGCATGTTAACAACGCCACATTGTCTTCAATGCTATCGTACAGTTGTACTATTTACTATATGCATGATAATAAATTAATTTATGACCTTTGAATGACAACATTGTCTGTGGTGTTAGATTTACAGTAGCTATGTTAGCCATTGATAAACAGCTGGTCGATTCTGTCGACATCTCACTGAGATCACTTAGGTCCACCTAAGTGATCGAACGACAAGTGAGCTGTCATGCCATCTTGTTTGTATGGTTTGACAGCTCATTTGTCGTTCACTTCGCCTCTATTATGTTGATCGTTCAGCCGGTCGATTCTGTTAACATCTCACCGTGTTCACTTAGGAGGAGTGAACGACAAATGAGCTGTCATGCCATCTTGTTTGTATGGTATGACTGCTCACTTGTAGTTCACTTCGCTTAAGTGTTCACTTCGACATGCTTACAGAATCGCACTGCTGTTTCAGATTGATGAAATCCGCCCTAAGTATTGAACTTTTTTAACGTGCATAGACCGTGATACCACTGTCATCAATAAATAAGCTCATAAGGACAATATCTGAATTTGTATCACTGTAGTTTTTATTGATTCCCTGGTTTGTTAAAAATTCATTCGTTTAATATTTGCAAAAAAATGGAACTGGTTATCTTCATTCAGCATCCTCAAATTTATTAGTGGTGTAGGTCCTATCAGTTCGGTTGCGGAATTTGTTCGAAAGAGTCACCGCGGCCCTGGAACGCAAAGGGCACTAGGAGGAACACGGATGGGTTTTGGTCGGTAAGAGTCTGACACTCCCTTCTGCTTCGCCCAAAGTGGGAGGAGTCATTTGATGATTTCCCATCCATAAAAAAGGTCCTATTAGTTCGCAAGGACTGATACTGGGAAATCATTAAATGTCTTCTTCCGCTGTGGGCGGAGCGGTTGGGAATGTCAGACTCTCATTGACTAAACCCATCCGTGTACCTTCTAATGTCCTTTGCGGTCCAGGGCCGCAACCCTGAACAAACCCCGTAACCCTGAGGACTGATACCTACGATGACCTAGGTACCTCACTACAGCTGACGTCACCAGATATAATGATCGCTTTCAAAAAATAATCACGCCAATTTATACAATACCTATATTGCAGTATCGTCCTAACTTTAATCGGTTTGATTTATCTTTGAACATAATATAATTATTACAATCATGCATGTACGTCATAGCAGATCTTTAGCAAAAACTGATTCTGATGATATTTGAATAAAATAAGATAATATCAATTTATAACATTCTGGAAACCACGCGACTTTATGCTTTGCGTTATAAAGAAATAAATCGTTGACCCGTGCATGTTTTTTTAACAAGACAACGGATTGAATATTATATTGAATATTTTAGCATTATAATACAGTACATTTTCTATTATATCAGGATGTGTGTCTAGTTTCCTTCGACATACTATTAAAAATGATGATGTCATCATGCATTCTATCTACACTACTTAATATTATAAAGCTCATGACTTTGTTTGTTTGGTTGAACGCGTTAATCTCAGAAACTTGTGGTTCGAATTTAAAAATTATTTTAGTGTTGGATAACCCATTTATCACGCTATGACCAAGTTGCACGGGTCAGCTAGTTATTCCATAAGCGTAACTGGAAAATATTTTAAAAAATCATTGTCATACAGCTTTGTATAATCCAAAAACTAATCCTTAAAAATATTTGGTAAAAATCAAATTTTTCAAAAAACTAAATTATAGCATCAAAAAATTCGTCCTCAACGCTGTCAGCCGGTAATGTACCTACCCAAGAGACTGGCGGCATTGCCACGTTGAATGGCAATGCTTAATCTCTGCCCAAAGTAAAAGCCAGCTCTTGGGTTACGGAAAGTGTCAACCAGCCGAAAAGTATAAATCAGTACAAATCAGTTATCTTTTAACTTTTTCTTTCTTTTTTTGTTGTATTTTTCAATTTGGGGTACAATAAAAGTATATATTAAAAAATAAATAACAGTTTGCGATTGACGTGCGAATGCGAAAGTGGTTTAAAAGTTAGTGGAATTGGCCCTAAGTTCTAATTTGAGAATCCGGTGTCAAAATCCTCTTCCGTTTAAATCACTAGTGTAATATGATTGCCACATGCCATGTTATGTAGTCCTAAAACACAAAACTAACCGCACGTTGTAGAGATATTTAGCACAATGGTATCTGTAACAAAACTGGCCGACTTTGCTTTGAACACTTGTGGCTAAGAAGATTCGCCACACATCGTGACTCCAAGATTTAAACACTATTGTTAACCAGTGGGATTATTGTTGACAGCTGAATTGTCTAGGTAGCAAAATATTTTCGTGTATTTTAGATTTGTAAGTTTTATTTCTTTTCAAAAATTTTGTAGGTAGGTACAGTCGCCAGCATCAACCTGCAGCAATTGTCAAATTTCTTCAAAAAATTTTCAACTTTATCACGCAAATAATGAGGTTCAAGGTTGATTGGGAAAGTTTGATAGTTCAGGGTAGCTAATGTGCAAGTGACTGTATACAACCAAATACAACTTTGACACTTTTGTGCCAAAACTCAGCCAACATTATCATCATCTGCCTAGCCTTTTCCCAACTATATTGGGGTCGGCTTCGAGTCAAACCGGATTTAGCTGAATACCAGTGTTTTACGTGGAGCGGCTGCCTAACAGACCTCCTCAACCCATTACCTGGGTAACACGGTAGTTCTTGGTAAGACTGGAATCAGATGCCAACATGAATGTAGGAATAATGAACCCGTTTAAGATATCTCCTAGAACAGAGCTATGTTCGATGTGTGTAGTTACGTAGGCAGCATGTAGCTGTAGAACCTATGTGTTATTATTCAACTACGTAGTTGTTAAGTGCTAGTTTCTGGGTTAAAAACGTGTCAAAACCATAATTTTGTGTCATTACAGGTTTTCAGGCTAAGTGTTGAGAAACACTCAACCTCAAATGCTTAATTCAAATACGAGGTAAACTACAAATTTTATTTACTGTTTATTTTTGATGGGTCTAACTCGTAAACAACATTTATAAAAAAAAAATATTACGCGTATCAAATTACAATAATTAATTTGTTTATGTTTGTAGTTTCTTTTTATAAGGTGTATTCGTTTACAATGACGTGATATTTTAGATTTTTTATTTTATTTTATACATATTATATCGGTATTAAGGCTCACAAACAAGAGATCGTTAGCAAAGTAAAAAAAAGATAATTACAGCCGTAAAGATTAACGAAAATATATAAAATCAATTTCCACAAAAACTAATTTAATAGATGCGTCCTTAAAAAAACTGTATACTTAATTACGAGAGAATGAATTCTAAAATCAATAGAGCAATTTTGAGGTTCGCAATCGAAAAACACACACGTTAAAACATACTTTGGGTACTGTATAAATTACAGACAGACATGTTGCTGGGGAGTTTGATGCACCACTTTTTCTTCCCAACTAAAACGCTGGGAAGTGGTGACGGGCGGGCGTTCTGCAGGACAGTCTGTATGTAGTAGAACTTTGACGTTCAAAAAGTGGTGGCACTGAGCCTAATTTGAATAAATGGTCACGTCACTATGTTTTGCTTCAAATGCGTATCCCTGATCAAATAACAAGACAATCAATCTTAAATGAAACCTTGTAAAGACCCAAAAAATGATTCACAATAAATGAAAACATCTTCAAGTTTTTTGCCAAGATCACAGGTATTGTGGTTTACACCAGTGATGATAATAATATACGATCATTATTATGTTATAAACACGTGTTTATTTTTTATGAACATTTACATAAATAATGTATAGTTTAAACATAGATATGACTTATATTTGTATTCTCATCCGGGAGTTACATTATGAATCAATTGTAATTATTCACGACATACTTAAGTGGTTTTCGGTTAAATAAAACCAGCCGCATAGGTCGACCTTCAAGGTTAAGTAACGCTATTACTTGGCTTAGCTTGGCTACGCCGCATGGGTCAATCTTAACATATCGAGATTCCTCCGTGCCTCGGAAAGCATGCTAAGGCTTTGGTCCCGGCTGTCATTTGTAGAACTTTGGCAGTAGTCACGAATTGTCAGAAGCCAGTAAATCTGACTCCAGTCTTGCCAAGAATTACCGTGTTACAGTTAATGGGTTGTGGAGGCCTGGTAGGCAGTCACTCCACGTAAAATACTGGTATTCAGCTGAATCTGATTTGACTGGAAGTTGACTCCAATATACATGGGAAAAGGCTAGGGGTTAGGCAAATGATCACGTATATTCTGAAGCGAGGCCTTCAACACGACTTGAACAAACTCGTCTGGATTTGCTTTGCTTAAAACAGACCTGCACTAATTTACTAAGCAAATACATGACTAATTACTTCGTCCACAATATTGAAAACTAGATTTTCTTCCTGAGTATCACCAAGGTTAAAAAATCATTTCAGCAGCTTAGTTCTTGATGCGAAAAAGGCCATTTAAAGACATATTCTAGCCAGTAAGAGATTTATGTCTTTTTCTTGTGCTGTCTTAAACTGCATCATTATCTTCTGGATCTACGGGATCTCTCTCATTATCGATGAATGCGTCTACTTTGCTGAAACCTTCTTGAGGGTCGGCTTTACGTGCATTTCTATCTTTTTCCGTAACATCAACAGCCTTTGCTTATTGCATTTTCCCCAAATATCTCGCCTGTCAGACATACAGCAAATACTAAATCAGTTCAGTGATTTATAACTTCAATGGTGTCTGCATCCGCAGCTGTAAGTCTTTATTCTATTCCTAGCACCAAAGATGATATAATTTGATGGGGCCGCTAGGTACAGTGCCAAGGTTGTAGAACTGAAACCACGGTCTTGGAACACAAAGAGCATCTGGAGGGAAAACACATCCATGTAGTTTTGGACAATAAGAGTCTGACACTCCTTTTCGCTCTGTCCAGAGGACTCATTGATCATCATCTGCCTAGCAAACCATCTCCTTACCAACTATATTGGGATCGGCTTCCAGTTAAACTGGATTCAGCTGAATACCAGTATTTAACGTGGAGCGGCTGCCTACCAGACCTCCACAACTCATTGACTGGATAACACGCGGTCCCATCAAAATAAAATATAGGATGACAACATGTTGTAACGCCATTCATGAGCTTCTCATCTATACTAATATTATAAAGCAGAAGAGTTTGTTTGTTTGGTTGAACGCGCTAATCTCAGGAACTACTGGTCGGATTTGAAAAACTCTTTCAGTATTAGATAGCCCATATTTATCGAGGAAGGCTATATGCTACCTATCAACACGCTAGGACAAATACGAGCGGAGCATTAATGTAAAATGTGACGCAGACGAAGTTGCGCGGGTCAGCTAGTAATAAATAATAGGAGGCGGTCACGGTTTGTTACGCGAATAGAACTCGATATAACCACAAAGGCCGAGGAAGTCAGTTCCGTAATTATGAATGCTATTAATGCCAAAACAAGCTAAGATCACTACTCGATAATTATTTCGTATTACGTTAATAATACGTAATAATTATCGTGTGAATTAGAATGAGTAGTAGAAATACTACTGTTACTGATTATGTAGCCTTGAATTTAAGAATTTTGCTTGACTACAGATATATAGGTATTTGAAATTCATGTTTATTATTAACTAGCTGACCCGCGCAATTTCGTCTGCGTCACATTTTCCATTAATGCTCCGCTCCTTTTAGTCTTAGCGTGATGATATGTAGCCTATATCCTTCCTCGATACATGGGCTATCTAATACTGAAAGAATTTTTCAAATCGGACCAGTAGTTCCTGAGATTAACCCCTACATACAAACTTACGAACAAATGTTACCTCTTTATAATATTAGTATAGATTTCTGATGCCCGCGGCTTCGCCCGCTCGACAAATTATATTATACACTAAAACCTTCTTCTAGAACTACTCTATCAATTAGTGAAAACAACGCGAAAATCGGTGCAGTAGTTTTTGAGTTTATCGCGAACAGACAGACAGACAGACGCGGTGGAGGATTTTGTTTTATAATATGTAGTGATACGGTAAATTTACCAAAACATTTAAAACCAAAGAATATATGCACCTTTTTTGTTATGTTGCTAAGCTTACTTATGGCTAAGCTGTTGGTTGCTATGTACAAATTAATTGGGTTCTAAAACAACCTATTTACAGAGTATTCAATGCTTTAACCTTATTAATTTTTATTGCGCTAACGATTGAGCTCTTTTTACTTATTCTTTAGTGTTTTTAGTTGACGCTCAAAATATTTACTTGTCCTATATAATCCTTTAACACTACTAGATACTACGCTAAAATTATTCATGTTTCATTATTTCCAACACGTGAATTCAAGAAGGAAAATCTATTAATACAAAGATGTGTAAAAACTCGAACTATTGTTGGTATATTTCACTTAGCGATGACCTAAGCGGCGGTCAAAGTAATTTATTTTTAATTGGTTTATTTGTCTTTTATTTTACGTCTTTATGCCTTTCTAATCCTTTTAATAATTCGTACGACATAATGATTTAATTATTAAACCTGCTCAAATTAAATCACTTCGGTACAAAAAATACTAAAAACTAATTTTAGAATTTTAAATGGAAATTCCACGTCTTTGACACAATATGTGAATGATAAAGTAAAATAAAAACTGTTAAAGAATTACAATTAAATTAATTTATATTTTTGTCTGCCATTACGCAAATTCTTCAAATTGTTTCTTTAATATATTCAAAGATCCGAAATCAACAACAGAAGTAACAAATTATCCATTTAAAAAATCTAGAAGTTCTAAAAACAGATGCTAATCTTTGATTGATCAATTACCTACCGCTCCTTCTTATTCTACCTATATATGGCTAATCTTTATCATTGGATCTTGATCATCAATCTGTGTTTTTGCGATGGTTAAACGCTGTACTCTGTTCGTCATCATAAATGTTGAAAGACGAAGACTACTGGACATAGGCCTGCCTCAAGTGTCACCACAACAACAGGTTCTGTCCATCTCGTATCCATCGGCAACCTGCAACCTCTACCGTGTTCTACACTAGCAACAATTGATACATCAGTCACTTGTGTGTCTTCTTCTATTTCCGTATCCACTTTTACAAAACCCTGATCTTTAACCTTACCAGGTCCTGCATCGTTAATCTTATTAGGTACCAACGCATCTTTATCGAAGTCTTTTTTCTTATAACTAAATTGATTGCGAATTAGCATAATCGTCGACACGCTTGACCTTTTGTATTTTGGAAATATATTGTCTAGCTATGATATAAATTAGTTGGTTATTGTAAAAAATTGCTTGATTTACGTGAATTGATTGTTGCTTCAGTAATAATAGAAGTAGACATTCTAAATTTATATTTATTTTTATTATTATACTATTTTGCTAACGGTCAATTTCGACTACTATGCAGATTGTTTTTGTGAGTGTCTATAGTATGTCTGACTTTATAAAGTACAAAAAGTTGGAATTTTACAGAACCACTTTAATGCAAATCTTGGTATGCCTATTACTCGTCTCTTAAATTACGAAACTGAGTGTAACTGATATTTGGGACAGTGAAAATGAAGATCCATTACTAGTTAAAAACACAGTCAACATCGAAACAGCATCCAACAAATTACACTCTTTCTCAACAAAAACGTGCATGCCATGAATCAAAAAACTGCCTCCAGTAAAAAATACTTACACAAATATACGTAACAACTTTGATTTAGAGTCTATGACGTAATGACTTGAGAAAGGTGACTGGTGCCACAAAAAGCACAAATCACTGCTTGCGAGAGCTTCAAACTGGTTTGGAGCCGTGAACTTGAACGGGCAATAATGCATCGGACGTTGCGTGTGTGGCTAGGAGCACAGCGGAGATTGTGGAGCAGTGTAAATATCATTGTTAGCATGAAATAAAAACTTAATAAGAATGATGGTGGTAAAATCAACGATAAATCCTACTAGTCCTGATAGCTACAACCTGGGAGTTTTTAAGTCAAGAGTGAATAGAGGTTACTTCTAGGCAAGCGTGCTCCATCTTAGACCGCATCATCGTTTAACATCAGGTGAGATAGCGGTCAAACGTATGCCTATCAATAGTAAAAAAAGAAAAATAGTCCTATTATCCTACTAGTAGTTTTATAAATGAGAAAATTGTGAGGATGGATGGATGTTTGTTACTCTTTCACGTCAGAACGCCTGAAAGGATCTTCATGAAATTTGGCACAGAGGTTGATTATAGTCTGGAATAACACACAGGCTACTTTTTTGCCGGGAATATGTTCCCTAGGGATCACGAGGGCGAAGCTGCTGGCAGAAGCTAGTAATATTAAAAATGCAGAAGTAAGTTTGTTTGTACGCTTTCACGCCTACATCACTAAACCGTTTATATAGAATTTTCGTACAGAGATAGATGGGGGAGGGCAAAGGCAAGTGTTTCATAAGTAATAACCAGACTTGATATAAAACTCACATGCTATGAAGGTTGCAAGTACAAGGATCAAGAATGGAATAAGAAACCAAAAGCATGTCATTACTAGAAGAATAATAATCCTAATATATAAAATATTGTTCCGTTACTGAGTTACTGAGTGAGTTACGGACAGACAACATACATCCGAAACTACTGAGGACCTAGCACGAATATTTTGACGTATAGTTAACGTTAACGTAACTGAATTTTGAATGTGAAAAACTACAACCCCATCGTATTTTGGTTGAATTTTCTGGGACAAACACAATTTGTATAATTCAAAAATATGAATATAGTATCTAAATCAAATAAATATTATGTGCAAAACGAGTATTAGTAGCTATGGTAAGATTTTACGTAACGTTACTACGTATACGTCAAAAATATTCGTGCTAGGCCCTCAGGTCGTAGAAAGCTTCCCTACACCTCCGTAGGGAGAGGAGCACTAAGAGATGATTTCCCAAAACTCCTACAAGAACTGGAAATAACGGAAGTTAGCGTACGAATTCGCAGGCAAAAACTATAATTTTTAAAATTCAAAAGTCAAGAGTAAACCCATCTCAAATTTAAAAAAAAACTTTTTACAAAAAAGTAAAACCGACTTCCAAAAAAAACACTACAAAGTAAAAAATAACTTTAATTTCGGAAGTCCACACCTAACAACACCACTGCAAAATCGCAGAAAAGCAAAATACGCAATTTCGATTACTTGGATGACATAAAACCATCATCCAAGTAGACGAATTCCAGCTATTTCGATTTAAAATCCAAAGTTCGTAACCGATTTTGATAAAATTTAAATGGGACTGAATGGGAAGATTTTTTCAAATCGGTTCGTAATTGAAATTAAATCATAAAAAAAAAATACAACCGAATTGAGAACCTCCTCCTTTTTGGAAAGTCGATTCGACGATAAATCGGAATAAAATTGAAGCAAACAAAAAAGCAGTATTTATGGCTTGAAACCGCCAAAATTCGACCTTGCATAATCAATTAGCATTCAATGTGCGTAAACGTAATTCTAGACCAGACCGTTTCGAACGGTTTGCTCTGACCGTGGGTTTTCAATACGGAACGAAATCTAAATGTGAAGTGATGAGAGCGTGTACTAAGGGTGATCAGATTTTACGGTAGTGCTTTGAAATGGGCTTCAAGACAATATAATTTCCTACAGATGATATTTTACGGTAGTGCTTTGAAATGGGCTTCAAGACAATATAATTTCCTACAGATGATATTTTACGGTAGTGCTTTGAAATGGGCTTCAAGACAATATAATTTCCTACAGATGATATTTTACGGTAGTGCTTTGAAATGGGCTTCAAGACAATATAATTTCCTACAGAAGATATTTTACGGTAGTGCTTTGAAATGGGCTTCAAGACAATATAATTTCCTACAGAAGATATTTTACGGTAGTGCTTTGAAATGGGCTTCAAGACAATATAATTTCCTACAGAAGATATTTTACGGTAGTGCTTTGAAATGGGCTTCAAGACAATATAATTTCCTACAGAAGATATTTTACGGTAGTGCTTTGAAATGGGCTTCAAGACAATATAATTTCATACAGAAGATATTTTGAATGTAACCTCCGTCAAGGGTTTTTAAAAACGAAGTGGTAGTGGCTTTATACCCAAATGCAGATTTATTCTGCCTTATCAATGGAGTTATTTTGTGAAAACAAAAAAGATCATTGACCAAAAAGGGCTAATTAATAAAATAATAAGAGTTTAAGGATAAACCACAGACATATAAATAGTAGCAGACCAAACATTAATACGTAGATATATTTTTTTATATGGTATGATTCTTTATCCTTTTTTTTCTAAGTGACAATTCATAAGCATGTCTCGTTCTGTCACGTGTTGTCACACTGACTCATACATAGACAAAATTTGACGCGTAGCTTGTCTGCCATATTGATAAGCATCAAATGTTTTTCAATCACGTTTAAAATTGATAAAATATTACTTGTTTGGGACATAAAACACACGAGGACGGTAAAATAATATGGTGAAGTGCTGTGCGTATCGCTGTGACAGTGCTAGCTACCACAAAACACCTGGATTGACCTTTCATCGGTAAGTTTTGGGAAATCTTAGTGCTTTCTTTACTAAATTCAAATGTTTCCATACTGTTTATTCGTATTTTACATACAGTTTATAACAAAGATGCGATTTGTCTGTACCGTTAGCCTACAACTAAAGAAATAAACCATAACAAGGACAAAATAGTCAGAAAGTGGCATCAAGTGACAGCTCAAGTACCTGTTCAATTAGTCAGGGACGAATTAGGCAACAAAGACGAAACTTTTAGTAAATTGCATTTGTTTTACGTATTTATGTAAAATATTTATTTCCATTGAATTATCAAATAAAGCCTCAGTTTAATGTATGATGTTTTATTCTTTTTTGGTGATACAATTCCAAAATACCTGTAGTAGTTTCAGTGTATGTACACATGTCATGCTAATATTAAAAATAAATTATAAAATCAATATTATGTTACCCAGTGTCTGTGTTATGGAGAACATGAACATAGGCATATGTATAAATACAGTATAGGCTACTCACATAACGATGAATTTTCATTCAGCAGGCAATAATTGAGCATACTAATATTTTTCCAGGTTTCGCAAGGATGAAAGTTTACGGAATGCCTGGATTAAAAACCTGAAACTCCAGGATTGGCAACCAAGACCTTCAAGTGTACTTTGTTCAAAGCATTTTGAGAATCACTTGATCGATCCCAGCGCTTTTCGAACAACATTACGTCCCGGAGCAATTCCTACACTGTTTACCGAATTTACTCCATATGTAAGCATTATGAGAGTGTAAGATAGAAGAGTGTCCCTGGAGTTTCTTGCACGTTCTTCTCCATAGAGATCTACGCTTTGGAACGGGCAAATAGCTTCAACTTTTTGGACAGACCGACCTTGACAATTAAAAAGTGCCTGTAAATGGTTTATTTGAAATAAATGCTTGAATTTTGAATTACATACATTACTTTTATTTAAAAAATCCTGATTTATTCCTAAACTAGCTTTCAGGCATACTAATACCTTGACTCTCGGTTCTACAAAACATGGCATGCGGGTTAATGACTGCAGTGCCAGTTTTTCTAGCTGATACTGACGTCCGTCAATGGCTTGTAAACACCGTCAAAAGATAAAGAGTGGACTGCTGCCCATCGTCCTCTTAAAATATTCCCTTAGTCGCCTTTAACAATAACCACGGGAATAGAGGGTGGTTCTATTCGTTAAGACTATTGATGAGTAATCTATATTTCATGTACCCAGAGAATATAGATTTTCAGGGATTTTCAGAATATCGTTAGATAATACTGGCAACCGGTCCTAATTCGGCCCTGTAATGATATCATTCCCTAGGTGTGCGTAATGGCTACGCAAATTTTAGCGAATGTTTGGTCTGCTACTATTTATATGTCTGTGGGATAAACATAAATTCGATTAATTATTTAAAATCACATAAACACACATTAACAACAAAAAAATGTTCACATCCTGTTACCTTTTATCTTCTTATTCATTTGATTTGCAGTATAAATCTTCATTTCTAAAAAATCTATACTAATATTATAAAGCTGAAGAGTTTGTTTGTTTGCTTGAACGCGCTAATATCCGATTTTAAAAAAAATCTTTCAGTGTTAGATAACTTCATCACGCTAAGACAAATAGGAGCGGAACATTAATGGAAAATGTGACACAGACGAAGTTGCACGGGTCAGCTATACACTTATATAGAGGACCAACTCATGGACGTCTCCCAACATTACATAATGACAAAAAAAAACTAAAACGTCTTTCCTCCGACCTGTCAACCAACACGAACATTTTAATAACAGGATCGAGCCTCCCATTAGCCTCAAGGTTCACCCGAAGGTCTTCAGGAACAGAAAGATGACACTCATGAATATGAATGAACATCAAGAAATAAAGTGAGCTGTCTCCTTCATCACGTTTATCATTTCAACACTTAGCATGATAAGTCAATGATATTTTCCTGTTTCCTGTGTTAAAATGGATATAATGTGCAAAAGACATGCTATGATGTTTTTAAAAGTTCAAGAAAAGTAAAAGTATGACACAAAACTTTAAAGCACGTATAAGACGGTGGTCCCGCACGCTAATTGGCGGTCGACAAAAAAACCATATCAGAGGCCCTTTTTTATGGATGGGATATCATCAAATGACTTCTGCCGCTCTGGGCGGAGCGAGAGGGAGTGTCAGACTTCTACTGACTAAAACCCATCCATGTTCCTTCAGTGCCCTTTGTGTTCCGGAGCCACGGTATCTCTTTCGAATAGTCCCGCAGCTCCGGCAGGCGTCGGCCCTTTCGGCCCCTCCCAATGCTGACTCTTTTTGATGCGCGCGTGGAACAGGAACGCGCCGTCGACACAGCCTGTCGTCAGATGACGGACGGACGGCGAGCTGCCCATAGCTCACCGTCCACAGGCCCGCGTCTACGGTGGCCGGAGGTCACCAGGTGGTGGCCTCCGACGCCCGCGGCGTCTACCACGGCGGCCGGGACGAGAGGTTCTCTCCCTCTCCCACTCCACCACCTCCTTCGCTAGCATGACTGCTTCGCAGAAGGAGGTGACGGCGGCGTCAAATTCCGTCTCGCTCCAGATCATGGCTTGGACCAGGCCTGGACGCGAGAGGTGGCCGCCTATCGCCGCTTCGAGGACACGGCGGTGCTCCGCCCAAGCGGGGCACACCTGCACAGTGTGCTCCACCGTGTCCTCCGGTCGATCCTCTCAGTGGTGACACCCTGGCGTTTCCTCCCGTCCGATTCGGTGCAGGTACCTCCCGAAACATCCGTGTCCGGTGAGGAACTGCGTCAAGCGGAAGGTGAGGACGCCGTGGCGCCTCTCTAGCCACTCCTCAAAGAGGCAGAGGATATCAGAGATATCAGAGGCCCTTGAGGCGGTTTAGAAACTCTAACACTAGGGTGTGGGGGGTCGTTAGACCTTACTGCACACACGGTAAGAAGAAGAATAGAATACATCCCCTTAATACCGCACCTTCAATCTGCAGTTCCAAAACCCTTCATAATGTTTAATCTAGAAAGAAGGCATCGCACGTTTGTAATACTTTAATTCAACTTTCAACAAAGCATTTGTATATTGCTTCTACTGGCAATATCATTACAAATCATAATGTTCAAGTGAAGAATATAATGGTTGTTTTTGTTTGAAAAATAATATAAAATAACAATTTAATAATACACAGATAATATCCTCATACAAAAGATTGCGAGCCAATATCAGTTACTTAGTTTGGCACTCGAAAAAACTAAATTAAATTCTAGATTTTGCTGCAAAAACTGCTGTGAACTATGTCTACAATTCACATATTTACGCGTATCTTTAATTTAAACCTATATTCTGAGGGCTAATTCTACAAAATTTTATACAACATTTGCATTCGCATGTCAATCGCAAACTGTCCAAAAAGCCATAGTTTTCAAACATTTTTGGCTGTTTGCGATTGAGATGCGAATGTTAAAATTACTAGTATTGGCCCGCTGAACACTTAATTTGGTTTCTAAAATTCCCAACGTTCCGGCTGTCATTTAAAATTCAAATCGTATTCAGTTGCTTCGGTCAAAGTTTATATTTAGAAACAATTATTGCTTGATTGAAGTATGTAATATTTTCTTTACCATTTTTTAATAATTTTTGTCACCTAACTCATACTTATAAAACATTTTTTTTATTTGTACTATTTTCAGGATTTCTCTCAGAATCCTAACTTCGTATGACTGACAGGTTGGCATGTAGAGCTGTCAAGAAAATATTACAACTGACGGAAGACAGACGCGAGACGGACAGAATAAAACAATATTATTTTGTTTTATATTTGTGTACGGAATTCTAATTCCAATGATGAGCAGTATTATATAACATTTTTTGTTCCCAAGGTGATTAGATTCACGGATATCCCCAAAATATTGATTGATGTTCTTATCGTTGTATTACCTACCCATTATTTAGTTTTTTTTTTCGTCGTAACGTTAAAGTCGTGTTGATTGTAAAACACAGTAATTATAAGTTGTTAATAAAGATTGATGTGTGTTTAAAAATCCATACTAATATTATAAGGAGGTAACATTTGTTTGTAAGCTTGTATGTTTGTAAGTTTGTAAGTAGGGGGTAATCTCAGGAACTACTGGTCCGATTTGACAAATTATTTCAGTGTTAGATACCTAGCCCATTTATCGAGGAAGGTTATAGGCTATATTTATCATCACGCTAAAACAAATAGGAGCGGAGCATTAATCGAAAATGTGACGTAAACGAAGTTGCGCGGGTCAGCTAGTCTTTTATAAAATCCTCATCTTTACTTCTTGACCAGTAGGTCATCATCATCATCTGCCTAGCCTTTTCCCAACTATATTGGGGTCGGCTTCCAGTCAAGCTGGATTTAGCTGAATACCAGTAGGTATTTTACGTGGAGCGGCTGCCTAACAGACCTCCACAATAAATAAATTAATTAATTACTTTAATTTTGTTTTTAATTATAATTTAAATTATTCCTTTTGATATTAATTTATCCCTATTTATTTTATCCAATATTGTTTTCATGTCATAAGGTACTGCTGTGCTATTCTGTAACAACATTTTCATGTCTGGACAGCGGAATCCGAGGTGACTTTCAAATTCGTAAAAATATAACACCTTACTTTGTGTGAAATAAAGTTCAATTTGTAAGCTTAGTCACTCAGGTGAAGCTCGATATCGAAATGGTTATTTACAGAATAGACTGGCAGGCTATGCATATGGACTGGTTCTGAATTAAAAATCATTTTGTTTAATTTAATTTTTATAGAAGATGGCTTTACCACTAAGTACGAAAAAGATTTACTTTCACATCTCTTTTATACTTATTAATAAAGCAATGTTTTATCTTGCTGTCAAATAAGACTTCCTAGGCCGGGACTCCACCAAAGCGGAGACGAGATAGCGGAGAAGTGTTTTAAAAAACCAGTAGAATTCCGTTATTCACACATCTCGTCTCCACTCAGCTTTAGTGGATACCACTTAGCAGAGATGTATAATATTTGTATGGCGCGATGGAAGCGGAGATGTGAGCTGTGTGATTTGTACGGCGTGCAGTGCGGTCAGCGCACATCTTCAGCCTAGCCCTCACACATCTGCTCCAAAGAGTAGTATTATCATAAAGGGAACTGCTCTACCAGTCTAGACAGTAGGTACGCATCTCCGCACAGTTTCGGTGCAGTCTCCCTAGCTGAAAAACATCTCTTCTCATCTCTGGTTCGGACATCTCCACACGTCTAGATTGTCACGGATATAGGTAAATGACGAATTAATTAATTTCAGAGTAGGAACTGCAATATTAATATTTTTAGTTCACAACCTTTTTTAACGCTAGTGTCTCTTATTTTTGTGATAGGATTGCTCTTGACTGTAGTCTAGGTCTAAGTCTAGGATAGACCGAGCTTTTCGAAAATTAGCCTGTATGACTTGTAAATACAACTTACAAACTCCATTGAACAAAAAAGAGGTGCAAGTATCGTCCTTATTCGGAACTCCTCATTACCACAAAGAAGAAAAAATCATTCATTTTCCACTCCAACCTCTGTGATATTAGCTCATTAACACTTTACCTTCGACGACACTTGTTTTACAACAAGTTGAAGTAAACAAAAGGACCGGTTTGAAAATGTGTTTAAAAAATTTAAATAATATATTTTCTGAGGAAAATATTCTAATAATAGACCATAACTGAGATGCTAAACTTGAATATTAAGGAAACGACAACTAATATTTGTATTACCTATTTGTTTAAAGGAGCGGAAGTAATTCGCGAGTCTGTTTATCCCGTCTGCGCATTTCTCAGAAATGACTGAGCTGTTTTAAGTGCGATTTCGTGCTAATGAATTTGTGACATATTGGATTATGTTGTTTGGTCATAACAAGGCCGTTGGTCGGTTTGAATTTTGCCAGGTATTTTGGTATAGTATTTTCTGAGTTAATTTATATGAAGGTTTTAAATGATTGGTATGACGTTTTATAATTTACATTGTATCAGATAATAATAATTATATCAAAGATGTGGTTATGTAAACGTTTTAGATAGTTGACGACGACACGGTTGGCGCAGTGGTTGAGCGATTGACTGCTGCGCAGCATGTCGCGGGTTCGATTCCCGCACGGAACAAATGTATGTACGACCTACATGTATTTGTTCCGAGTCTGGGTGTTTTTCTATCTATAATATGTATGTATTTACAAAAAAAAAATGTATATAAGTAGTTTATCAGCCATATCGTTACCATAACACAAGCATTAGGTTGCTTAGCTTGGGACGATATGGCGTTGTGTGAAATGTCCAAGGATATTATAGGATATAGTTTTACATACAGTTAATTTTGCTATACATAGACTATGTGTGTATTACGAAGTCGCGGGCAAAATCCCGCGACTTCATACGCGCATAGGAATTTCGGGAAATCTTTTCACTCCCCAAGGAATCTATATGCCAAATTTCAGCTTTCTACGAGCAGTCGTTCCGGCTGTACGTTGTCTGTTAGTCACTCAGCTACGGAAGAATTTTATATATTACTAGCTGACCCGCGCAACTTCGTCTGCGTCACATTATTCATGAATAATATTGCCAAAAAATTAAAAAAAAAAATTTGGGGTGGACTACCCCTAACATTTAGGGGGATGAAAAATAGATGTTGGCCGATTCTCATAGATACCGGATAAGCACAAAAGATTACATCAAAATCGGTCAAGCCGTTTCGGAGGAGTATGGCAACGAAAACTGTGACACGAGAATTTTATATATTAGAAGATTTGGTTTAATATATTGGAGAAAGAGGTTTCAAAATTACTGCAAACGAACCTCTAAAATTAGCATACCATAACTTTTCAGTTTTTTTTTTGTGTATACAGTGTCTATTGCTCCAGTCTTGTCAAGCTTGTCATTCGATCACAAAATGACAGAATTTAGTCCAAAATTATTGTGAAACAAATCTATTTTTACTGGTTACTATTGAAGATTAAGTTTTAGGTAAGTAGAGAACCTATTGTATATAAAAAAAACTACGTATTACAGTCCACAAACGCCAAAGGAGCGAAGCGGAGAAAGTTGTTTCTTCGCAGAATTTGATCCTTAAGCTGCACCAGGCTGCACTTCCACAAGGGATGTACGAACCAGCTGAGCGAGTTTAGGGAAATTAAGCGATTCTATTGGTTTTTAACAAACACATTCCTCGCTTTGCAGCCTCGCAAATCCCTGGTGGAAACGCAGCCATTACGGAAGAAATAAACCCATAGGGACTACTAACACTTATTCAGCTCTATTCAGCTTATGCCCATAGAAAACAACGATTTTGTATGGAGACGCGTACTCATCCGTTCAGCTTTCCGCGTCTATTCAGCTTTCGCGGCAAACAAGTATAAAATGAAGACAAATGTGTTATTATCATGCGAGTGCTATAGATAGAGTTCAGCGCTGATCTGCTGCTGCCGCCTTCTCATTCTTACGACGTTTTACGCGGCTGATAGAAGCAGAACTGTACAAGTGTTACCGAAATCGTTCAGCGAAACGCAAATGGAGCTGAATTAGTGTGAGTAGTCCCTTAGGCGATACTTTCGGATGGTGTAATGTTTTTTTCAAAATCAACCGGTTCGATTCCTGGCTAGGAAAATCGATTAAAAAAACAACGGGTTGCACTCCGGGAGAGCCGGCAGACGTGAAAACTTGAACATTAACGTTGTGCATTTTTGAATTATCCGTGTTACCCACTTAATGAGTTGTGGAGGTCTGGTAGGCAGCCGCTCCACATAAGAACACTGGTATTCAGCTGAATCCGGTTTGACTTGAAGCCGACACAAATATATTTGGGTAAAGGCTAGGCAGATGATGAGATGATGTTTGAATTACGTCTTACGAATTTTCGATCAGGTCATGTGTCCTGACGCGAGTTTGTCTTACGAATTTTCGATCAGGTCACGTGTCCTGACGCGAGTTTAACATTTTATAACCATCCCAAGTCAGGTGCTCAACGGAGCTAAAGAAGTTTTCAGTTCACAAAAATAATGTTGTAGTTTTAGTTTACATCAAGTTCGGCCTCAAGACTCTCCTTTCAGTATTTATCGCTAATCCTCATAGTGGATTTGGCAAACCACGCACTTTAAAAATTCACCTGTCCATGCTTCATGCACTGATGGCTTGAAGAAAGTGATTGAGGGTGATCAGAGATCTTGGTCATCCGATTATTAACTCATCATGAGCCCACTGTTGGTACTCTGCGATTTAAGAGGATGACATTTTCGAGAGGATCCGCTGTGAATAAGTCACTTACAAGCATGCACATCATTATCTAACTAGGTCTAATTAAATTATTTTAATGATTAATTAACGTGAACAAAAATGACATATCGTAGTTCTTCTGGTTCTAATAGGCAAAGAAATACACATAAGGTACTTTGCCGTTTAGAGAGCCAGGTTAAGCGTATTTTACCGCTTAGTTTTTGAACTATCCATACATTTTAAGATATCTATAATAGTGATTTTCATTTATAGTAGGTTTATTTATAGTCTAGCTAGCTAATGCGCATGGCTTTGCCCGCTTGACAAATTATATACTCAAATCATCGTCGAGAACCGCTCTATCCATTGGTGAAAACAGCATGAAAATCGGTGCTGTAGTTTTTGAGTTTATCGGAGGATTTTGTAAGGGTTCCGTACCCAAAGGGTAAAAACGGGACCCTATTACTAAGACTTCGCTGTCTGTCTATCTGTCACCAGGATGTATCTCAAGAACCGCGATAGCTAGACAGTTGAAATTTTCACAGATGATGTATTTCTGTTGCCGCTATAACAACAAACAGGTCTAAGAAACAGAATAAAATAAATATTTAAGGGGGCTCAATATTTAAGCTTGATTTTTTTGCCGTTTTAAAAATAATGGTACGGAACACCTCGTGCGCGAGTCCGACTCACACTTGGCCGCTGGTTTTATAATATTTAGTGATCTGAAAAAGTAAGAAATTCGTATGAATTGAATGCATACAATTCATATTGATATTTAAATCATTACAAAAAAGGTTTATACCTAAGTATACAATAATTATAGTCCCTGTTAGGGCAAATCAATGGCAATTATTTACTGTTTTAACACTACCACCATAACTGAGTGTCATAGGCTACTCTTCATCCCAGAAAAAGATATTTCAAGGATAGATCGATAAGTACATGTCAAAGAGTACAATGACCATTCTTAGTACATTATTTCTAACAATTATTACGTTAATTAATTCTATTGCCTTGACAAGCGGGTTAGTGATCGCTGTAGTAGATATTAATTGACTTGAATAGTAATTATTAACAAATAGGATGCTATCTCGAGATCTGATATACCTGAGACGCTTTTAAGGCCTTCTGTAAAATATTTTCTTATTTCAATAGGTACAATGAGGAGCTCGTGGCTATATAATAAAAAGCCGCACGGGTCGATCTTCAAGGTTAAAAAACGTCACCAAGGTTGGTCAGTGGATGGGTGACCATCTTAACATACGGAGTTTCCTCCGTACCTCGTAAAGCACTTTAAGCCGTTGTACCCGGCTCTCATTTGTAGATCTGTGGCAGTCGTAACGGATAGTCAGAAGCCAGTTAATCTGACTCCAGTATTGCCATGAAGTACCGCGTTCACCCAGTTAATAGGTTGTGGAGGTTACAGAGTGACTAACAGACAACACACAGCTGAAACTACTGGCCGTAGGAGACTGAAATTTGGCTTGTAGGTTCCTTGGGGAGCGTAGGGGAACACGAAGAGAGGATATCCCGAAATTCCTACGGGAACAGGAGAAAACCAGATATGCCCGTAAGAATTCTCGTGCGAAAAGAAAAAAAGAGAAAAAAAAAAGAAGAAAGTTCTCACTCACCACCCCGTGCCAGTACGACCTCGAATATTAATTAAATAATGGTTTAAAGTTGTATCAAAATACTAGCTGTCCCCCGCGGCTTCACTCCCGTTTTACCCACAAAGTTCCCGTTCCCGTGGGATTTCCGGGATAAAATATCCTATATCCTATGTCCGTCTCCTGTTTCTAAGCTAACCTCCCCACCGATTTTCAGCCAAATCGGTTCAGCCGTTCTTGAGTTATAAATAGTGTAACTAACACGACTTTCTTTTATATATTTAATATAGATTGATATGATGGAAACGTCTGTTTATAAGGCTCCAATCTTCTAATAGTGTAACAATTTAAAATAATATGCCAAACAAGAGAAATGTTTTGCCCCGAAGCGCCGGGCGTGCATGCGTGTGATGCGATATCGAAAATTGGTTTCCGGCCTTCGAGATTGTTTTAGTTCCAATTTATATCTTCTAGTATAATGATGAAATCGAGCTGAGAATGAAAATGAAAATGAGGAGCTCGTGGCTAAATAATAACAGTCACCCAGGTCAATCTTTAAGGTTAAGCAACGCTTGCCAAGGTTGGTCTGTGGGTGGGATGACCATCTTAACATACCGAGTTTCCTCTGTGCCTCGAAAAGCACGTTAAGCCGTTGGTCCCAGCTGTCATTTGTAGATCTTTGGCAGTATACTATAATATTGTAAAGCTGAAAAGTTTGTTTGTTTGTTTGGATGAACGCGCTAATCTCAGGAAGTATTGGTTCGAATTGAGCAATTCTTTTAGTGTTGGATAGTCGATTTATCGAGGAAGGCTATAGGCTATATTACATCACGCTACCTACAGTAGGAGCAGAGCAGTAATGGAAAATGTGACGCAAACGAAGTTGATCAGGTCTACTGATACATCATTTCTGCTACAAAAAAAGAGCAACAAATAAAAATGTAAAATAATAAACGTCAAACGTAAAATAATTCAGTTTAAAGTTACAGTTTTATTTATTTATTTAGACTGTATGCAGAACAACACTGGTATTCAGCTGAATCCGGTTTGACTGGAAGCCGACCCCAATGTAGTTGGGAAAAGGCTAGGCAGATGATGATGAGACTTTATGCACAATAGTGGTACATGGGCGGACTTATTCTCTACCAGTCAACCTTTGGGTTAAAAAGATTACACTGTGGTAGGTGTAGGTATAACAAAGAAATAATAAAAAAATAAAATTGAATCTCATCGCAGCTTTCTATAAAACGACAAAAAAAAACTAGCATTTAAAATATTTACTTATCGAAAACCGAGAAATCTACTTACGATTCAAATAAAACCCGAACACCCCAAGGTCTTGTAGAACCAATGAGATGCTTCTAGAAATTCACACTTTTGTGTGTCATAAAACGAATGAGCCGCATGGTCGCATTGCTAATCACTTCAATCCTGGCATTGAATATAGATTTAAATGCCAGTTTTATTATCACTTGATAGTGAAATAAAAAGAACGAAATCTTTACTCTAATGGACCAAATAAGAAAAGAGCATTTAATAACAGAGCTACAAATACATACCTACCTCTACTACTTATTTATTAATTAACTTCTCCCTTTTGAGATTATCTTGTTACAATCTTCAAAAAACTTTCAATTTTTTTTTTTCTAGAAAATCACAAAAAATCAGCTACAGAGGAATATATTGGAGACATGACAATGGCAACCTATTCCTCTTGGTTCTTTAAATGATAAAACTTTTTACAAAAAAATACAACCGACTTCCAAAAACAACACTACAAAGTAAAAAAATACTTCAATTTCGGAAGTCGGTGTTTTTGTTAGTTTCATCGTATTTTGACACCGACATTGCAGTGTTTTTTTTTAGAAGTCATTTGTATTTTTTTGTAAAAGTTTTATTTTTATTTTTTCACTTTTTAGTGGTACCCCACACCTAACAGCACCACTGCAAAATCACAAGAAAGCAAAATACGCAATTTCGTTTACTTGGATGACAAAAAACCATCGTCCAAGTAAACAAAATTCCAGCTATTTCGATTTAAAATCCAAACTTCTTAACCGATTCTGATGAAATTTAAATGGGACCAAAAGAATTTATCAAATCATTTCATAAATAATGGAGTTACGAGGCAACAAAAAAAACAACCGAATTAAGAAACTCCTCCTTTCACGTTAAAAACAGAGAAAGAGAGATGTTTCACAAAGATACTCTTATTCTATTTTCAACTTTACTATTTCAGTAATTGTTTATCCTGCATTTCATCCACATGTTCATGCTGTGGTCTCCTATAACTATAGGAGTATGTGTTACAAAAAAAACCTAAACATAAAAGAAGCTTTCGTTTCTCTATGACTTCTAATGAAACTTCTTTTCCTTCTAAAAAAGAATTCTTAGCCTTTTCCCAACTAGTACCTACATGAGTCATGGTGAGGTCGGATTCCAGCCTAAGCGTATGTCGCTGCAGACAGTTAAAAATATTTAGACAGCTGAGTACCACAGCTGAGTATCACAGCTAAGTACCACACCTGATTTCCAGTATTTTACGTGGAGCGACTGTCAAATTTTTAAATTGAAGTATGGGCTTGCTCTTGACGACAATCAACCTGATGGAAAGCGATGGATGAGGTCTATGATGGTGCGAGCCTACCCAGAAGATTTATATTCACTCAAATCAATAAGATTTGATTAATGAGACCACAGAAGTAACCTTCATTAATCTTGCATTATTCTATTAATGCATACAAAGTGTAAACAGCATAATAGTCAACAACAAAAAAGCTTCGTAAATCATTACCATGATCATCAAAATCAATTTATCTCATAATCACATAGATCACGTTTATCGTCACGTGTGATACTCGTATACACGCCGTACTACATAATATACATGTCACCGGAAAGTTGTAAACGCTGTAAGATTGTAAAATATCGCGAAATTGTGAACTATTTTTTCTAAATAACACACGGATTTATTGGAAACTATTGAATATGGATGGGATTTATTATATACAAAACGATTTTTTGTTTCATAATTTATCGAGAAATTGATATCTAATCAAGATTTATTACAATCTTACGGAGTCCGCCATTTTCCGGTGATATATACATGCCGTACTATATAATATACACACGCGTGCGAAAAAATCGGCGAACCCTGTGCTTTTCTGTTCTACAATAACTGAATTAGATACGTGATGATGGGGGAATTAATTATTATTCAATTAATTTTTAACCGGCTTAAAAAAGGAGGATCGCGATTTTATAAAAAAAAACTTAATAATGTTACATGATATTTCTTTTGTAAGTTGGTTAAACATAACACTTTTTACACGTCAATATTTTTCGGGGCATAAACTTTATTTTAATACTCTTTCATTTACATTATTTACATCCTTTCAGTTTTAGTGTACACGAGGTTTTTATTCTTTGAATTTTTTTCTAATATCTTGGTCCGGTTTTTTGCACGCAAATGTACTCAAATGACTCTAACTAGTATTGTCAATAGCTCATAATTACGATATACGCTAGGTGTATTGTTGTTATTCATACATCTGTGAAAAGAAGTTGATTACTTATTTCATAGTAGACGGCATGGCGACATTGTCGCCCACATTACCTATCATGGTCTAGAAGATTATTATTTAAAGTAATAGACGACGAGATAAAATAGTAAATTAATTGCAAATACCGGGTTGCAGCTCATAAAAGCTAAAACTGAAGCATCTTCAGTATTTTCAGTCCCTCTTAACATAGGTACTTGGACTTTTTGATTTTATTTCATCTTTAACTTAAATAAAACTTTAAAATATTTTTTACAAATTGCAAGACATTTTCAAATTAATATCAAAAACGTTAGTAAAATAATTAAAATGAACGCGAATTTTATAACACACAAACCATGTCCGTTATTTATTTAGTTTTTCTTACTTAAGGAAAACTTAAAATTAATTTTCAATTATAACCAGGTTTTTAATCCTTATTCCCATTTAAAACAATTCCTGAAACCCAAAACTAATATAATAAAATATATAACTCACCACTGCGGCTAATATCGTAAAACGTAGCATATTTATTCCTTCAGTATTCACAAGAAACTAGCTCCTCACACAATTCAAATATACTAATATACAACCGTGAGATGCGCTCGCGCATCTCCTATATATCGTCGCAGCCTCCTCTGACGTCACACGCCCCCCCCCACACCTCCTCCGAACTTGTTCCGAGACATCTTCGCGACATTTGACCTTCGTTTAACTTACATCGACGTTTTTACGCCGAACGTGTATTTGTTTGTTTTGAATGAAGCGATGTATGACGCACTGTTGAAACTAGCTTTTGGTATGACTTCGTCTGAGTATTTTTTTAGTCTGTGTTGCGTTTTTTCTAGTCAGTTTACCTTTTGTACTTAGCTTAGTTAATAATGTGCTTAAATGCAAATTTTCTGGGTCATTGGCTTGTGTCAAAGAAGCCGGCCGGATTTATTTCATGAAGATATCCTTAAAAACATTGCATGCAAAATAATAAATCTTACTGATTATTTTAACCACAAGTAATGGCTTCAATGGGTATCTTGTAACTTAAGATTTTGGTATTAAAGAAGATATTTTCTGAGTATTTCTTACTCACTGCGTTGAGCAGTATCATAAGCCTTCTTTTTTATGTAATTATTTATGTTCCAGGTTTCCTCATCTTGCGTTCATTACTAAAAGTCATATATTTGCATCCTCTTTCTCCTAGCTATCCTTAATATCTGAAAGTTTTTGTATATTTTTTTACTTTTGATAGGCACGCGTTTGACTACTATCTCACCTGATGGTAAGCGATGATGCGGTCTAAGATGAATCACGCTTGCCTAGAAGTAACCTATTCACTCTTCACTTAAAGACTCCCAGGTTGTAGCTATCAGGAAACACAAACTCCGGCAGGGAATTCCACTCCTTTGCTTTACGCACTATGAATGTGTTCCCAAAACGTTTTGTGCGTGTAGGTGGGATGTCCACCATGTACCGGTGGCGCATCGCCGGTCGTCTTGTGGTCCGATGATGGAACGGGCTTGGCGGAATTAAATTATGCAATTCCGTCGCACATTCCCCAAAATGCAACTGGTAGAAAACCGACAGGCTAGCAACTCGACTTCGATGCTCAAGACTTTGGAGCTTCGACTCGACGAGCTTATCATTACCAATGATCCTCTTGGCATCAAGCTGGTATTTGGTCCGTCCCAAAGATAAGAGCAGAGGCCTTAGTGTGAGTTTTTTCGACTCACGTTCGAACGCGTTCGATTGCGAGCGCGTTAGAATTTAGTATGGGAAATTAGGTTCTACGAGTGACCACCAGGTGGCACTATAACTAAATTCCCATACTAAATTCTAACGCGCTCGCAATCGAACGCGTTCGAACGTGAGTCGAAAAAACTCACACTAAGGCCTCAGTACTCCATACACGACCGAACTATTCGATAGGCCCGCGTTTGAACACTCATGGTAAGCGATGAGGTGGAGATGGAGCACGCTTGCCTAGAAATAACCTTTTCAGTTTTGAGTTAAAGAGGTCGCAGCTATTAGGTAACACAGACGCATGATGGATGTATGTTCCTAAAACGCAGTATCTACGTTTGTCTATTTCTTCCAAATATCACAGCTTGTATACTCTGTTTCATCCAACTTTCCTTTCCTTTTTATTAATAAACACAAGTGCAGGCTGAAAAAAATCATGTTTCAAATTTTGTATCAATACAAAGTGTAGATTAAATTGGTTTTTTGTTCAAGGTTATCCAAGACTTTTAGAAGTTTATACTTTTCAAAAACTCCGAAATAATCAACAAATTATCTTATAAAAAATACAAGGTTTCCTGAAAAACCCGAATTCTAAATTATTTCTAAATACAGACGTATACAAATTGAAATGCTATTTTTAACTCGGAAACTGCTCTGTGAATGGAGCGTTTGTTTTAAAAATTCTCAATGTAACTCGATCTACGTAACGATTGTCAATCCGTTTTATTTGTATTGAACTATTTTAGGTGTTCGACGTCGTAGTGTATTTACTAGCTGACACGCGCAACTTCTTCTGCGTCACATTTTCCATTATTGCTCCGCTCCTATTTGTCTTAGCGTGATGATATATAGCCTATAACCTTCCTCGATAAATGGGCTATCAAACACTGAAAGAATTTTTCAAATCGGACCAGTAGTTCCCGAGATTAGCGCGTTCAACCAAACAAACAAACAAACAAACAAACTCTTCTGCTTTATAATATTATATTAGTATAGATTTTGCAGTAGGCTGCAGAAACTGTTGAACAAAAGCCTTCTATGCACAGTCTTAGAGCGGATTTCACCAATAAAACTGAGGGGCTAGTACGAATATTTTGACGTATAGTAACGTTAACGTAAGTGAATTTTGAATGTGAAAAACTACAACTCCATAATCTGTTGGTTTAATTTTGAATGTGAAAAACTACAACTCCATAATCTGTTGGTTTAATTTTAAGGGACATACTTACACAATTATATCATTTAAAATTATGAATATGGTACATATCTAATTCAAATAAATATTATGTGCGGAACGAGTATTGTAGCTATGGTAAAATTTTACGTAACGTTACTATACGTCAAAAATATTCGTGCTTGGCCCTCAGATCGCGATCAAGCTGCGTTCAAAAATTGTCCGTGTCAATATCTATAATATAAAAATGAATCGATGAATGTGTTGCTAAGCGCAAATCTCGAGAACAGCTGAACCGATTTCGCTTATTCTTTTTTTTGTTGTGTTTGTTATTATCAGGAGAAGGATTTTATGTAAAAAAAATAAGAATGTTCCAGTTGACGGGAGCGAAGCCGCAGTGGACAGCTAGTAGAATATAATTATTCCATAGAAAATAATGACACTGAAAGCGCTTAAACGTGGTTCATATTTCGATCGCGTTCAGTTTGAGATTGATGAAATCCGCCCTTAGTACTACAGTAACAGATAAATTCAACTCTTTAGTTCTGGTTGAATAAGGCTGCGTTTCCTCATGAGATGTGCGAGGATTTGTAGCGAGGGATATGATTGTTAAGAACCAATAGAATAGGCTAGTTTCCACCATCAATAAATTGTAATTCAATTTAGTCCGTCAGAGAGTATTTAAAACATAATGGACACGTATTTTTTGTGTCTGTAAATCAAAGAATATTGATAAAGATAAAACGCATCAAAACTTAGGAGTGGGGGTTCGTGACGTCACAACACGATAAAAATTGTGCCACGGCGTGACGTATTGAGAATTTTAAAAGCGTCGTATCGTCGTCAATTTTGGTTTACGTAAAAATCGGGTCATTTATTTTTTGATTTTCTAACGGTCGGACTAATTAGACTTTTTTAGTGGACAAGCCAACCTCGCCCAACCTCGCTCAGCGCAAGCGATTCTATTGATTCTTAACAAACACATCCCTCGCTACGAATCCTCGCTCATTTCTGGCGTAAACGTAGCCTTAAGCCGCGCTTATAATACTATGTTGGGTTGTGCCGTACCGCGGTCTGACGCAGTTGATGGGCTACAAAACTCGTTGTGATAAGAAATTGGCTTCAACAGATTCGTATCATTTCGCAAAGAAACAACACGACACAGTAATGTGCGCATAGCTTTAGGTTTTCATCAGATCATGGGCTTGGGCTGTTTAATGAGCTGTAACTGCATTTTGATTAGAACTCTTGAGGAAAGTTTGAAAATGTCGCGCCACATTTAACATTTTAAAGATATGCCCTCTACCTACCTACCTACATATATCTTATTTACCTTTTTTTTAGGGATGGGTAATCATTCAATGACTTCTCCCGCTCTGGGCGGAGCGGGAAGGAGTGTCAGACTTCTACTGACTAAAACCCATCCATGTTCCTTCATTGCCCTTTGTGTTCCGGAGTCACGGTATCTCTTTCCAATAGTCCCGCGACTCCGGCAGGCATCGGCCCTTTCGGGCCCCTCCCAATGCTGACTCTCTTTGAGGCGCGCGTGGAACACGAGTTTAGTGCATATTTATTTGAGCAATGGGTACCCTAACAACCCCCAAGCTCTCTAGGATAACCTCCCCCGCTCAGTTGTCCGATGCGTCAGCTACATCCTTCAGGAAAGAACGTTGCCTAGAGAGGGAAATCTATACTTATAATAAATCTGTAGAGAGGTCAATTCTGTACATGAAATATATATTTTTTTTTTTGATTTCTTTCTCGGGTCTCTGGAGACCCGGTCCTTTGGTAGGCGTACGAGGGGCCGAAACCAACTCGCAGAGGCCCCGTTAGAAATTTCAAATGTAATGGGGCACCAACCGGCGATTATCCCTGTATGCACTGTGAAAGTATTCCCAAGGACAATCCCCGGTTGGAGCAAGAATATTGCAGAATATGGAAAAAAAAGATGAAACGCTATGGGTTTGGGCGGTTTAGTGGACTGATAATCGTTTATTATAGAACTATTGGCCCCTGCCTGACCACTAACAATATACACGGCTTTTAAATGGCAGGGGGTGACTTGCACACTCAATGAATGGGCCCCCGAAAACGGTCGCTAGCACAAAGTGACGTAGCGCCAAGGAGGCAACATAGCCTGAGGTGCTAGAGGAGTGGAGAGGTATACCATGGCTATCAGGACAATCCCGGAAGTGCGGTCAAGATCCCTACCAGCATCTTACTGGATTATACATCCTTCTCCCGAGCACGTGTGCTCTAGCGAATCTCCACTCAGACCGGCCAATTAAGGCAAGAGAGAGGTGGGAGCTCTGTTTCGTCAGTATTCACTCTGGCCAGCCAATAAAGGCAAGCCGTAGATGAGGAACAAGACTTCTCCCGGGAGATAAGGTTCGTGGGGTCGCTACTGCCCAACAGTTCGCCACAAAACTGCCTTGCGGATTGTATCTCTCTTTGTCTGGCCCCTCACCCTAGGTATGACCTAAGGTTCATCGGGACGCGCAAGCCCCACCACGACGTCAACGTAGAGATACTGCGGTAGGGCGTAGAGATACTGCGGTAGGGTATATTATATATTATTATTACTTACTAGCTTCTGCCAGCGGCTTCGCCCGCGTAATCCCTAGGGAACATATTCCCGGGATGAAAAGTAGCTTATGTGCTATTCCAGACTATAATCTATCTTTGTTCTAAATTTCATGATTGAGTAACAAACAACCAAACTTTCACATTTATAATATTACTCGTTTGGTGTAAAGCGAAATTATAACCATCTTCCCCTCGACATTATAATGATTAAAGGATATTGCAAACTGTCGTAAGCCGTTTTCCGAAGCTACTCGCTAGCCTAGCGCTAGCGCTAGGCGCCAAGCTAGCCGCCTGCCTGTGCGTTCGCGACCACAAAAATGACAAAAATAATCCTTATAGCATGATTCAGTATATTCCGATTTCTATGATTCTTTTTTTATGGAATAGTTAATAATGTTAACTTTTATTAATGTTAATTAGGGATGACTGAGAGTTTTATAAACGTAAGAGTAGACAAATAGTAGACAAATACAATCAGAAAGCTTCGAACTGCTAAGCTATCGGGAGTTACACGTGTTATTGTTCGTCAATCATAAAAGATAGACATATGCTGTCGTTGGATATTTTTTATATAATTTTAAGGAGAACATTTCCGTCATACATGATTTCTGTGTAGCTTTCACCATTAAGGTTGCACACGCGACGGGAGCTTAAAAAATGGAGTAACTTCTCCCGTTTTCCCAACATTTCCCTTCACTGCTCTGCTCCTATTAATTGTAGCGTGATGAAAAGTATACTATAACCTGCTCAGGAGTATGAATAATAATTGTACCAAGTTTCATTAAAATCCGTCGAGTAGTTTTTGTTTCTATAACGGTTATACAGACAGACAGACAGACAGACAGACCGACAGACAGACAGACAGACAAAAATTGCACTGATTGCATTTTTGGCATCAGTATCGATCCCTAATCACCCTCTGATAGTTATTTTGGAAATATATTTCATGTACAGAATTGACCTCTCTACAGATTTATTATAAGTATAGATAGATATAGAAGATAGATAATAAATCTGTAGAGAGGTCAATTCTGTACATGAAATATATTTCCAAAATAACTATAGGGGTGATTAGGGATCGATACTGATGCCAAAAATGCAATCAGTAAAATTTTTGTCTGTCTGTCTGTCTGTCTGTATAACCGTTATAGAAACAAAAACTACTCGACGGATTTTAACGAAACTTGGTATAATTATTTTTCATACTCCTGAGCTGGTTATAGTATACTTTTCAACACGCTACAATCAATAGAAAAAATGAAAAAAAAAATTAAAATGTGAAAGTTTGGTTGTTTGTTACTCTATCACGCCAGAACGGCATGAAATTTAGAACAAAGATAGATTATAGTCTGGAATAGCACATAAGCTACTTTTAATCCCGGGAACATGTTCCCTAGGGATCACGCGGGCGAAGCCGCTGGCAGAAGCTAGTACCTAATATTTTCATTCGCTTCGCTCGCCCTCGATTGACATAGTGGGCTCTTTAGATCCCTTCTTTGACGGCTCAAGAGGTGCGGCTATGGAATGCATTGCCCGTGCATTGTCAGTAAAACGTGCTCAATTTTTGTCCACTTTTCTTTTTGATAGTTTTTGCTTGGGTTCTATGCTTTTTGTTTCATAATTATAATTGTATTTATTTATCTATAATGCATTTATTTATTCATATAAATCGTACACGTAAGACTACCTACAGTACTGTTTTTCTTCTCTCTTTAAAATCCATCCAAAGGTTGTCTTGAAAAGATCGCTCTTAACGATAAGGCCGCTCATTGTGTCATCCCATGTAATGTTTTCTTCATCTATTTTTTCTGTAACTTATTTATATGGTGTATATAATAAGGAGTATTCTATTCTACTAAATGTTATAAGTAGTCCAACTTCCGTACCACACAGACGGAAAGATTCCCTTTCTTATGATGAAATTACCAACAATATCTTACTTGAAGATTTTTATTTTCTTTTCCAGTTTAGGGTAGCAATTAATTTTACAACTACAAAAGTCTCTCAACCACTTCCGCGTTGCTTGAAAATAATAAAAAACCTGATGTCATAATTTATAATTAAAATTCTCATGTTTACGCATTATAAATCAGCATCGATGTGAGTCACCGGTTGAGGAAGAAATTATTCTCCTGTGATAATACCGAAGGGCAGTGGTTCTAAAGTGCAGTTATAGATCCTTTTATTTTTTATCTGTTCCAACTAGAGATGGGTAAATCCGCACTTGAAGATTTAAATGATTCGAATCCGTGAGCGTATCCGATTCCTTAAATCCGAATTATTAAATCCAACTCGGTACGGAGCCGAATGAATGACCAGTTCGGTTTATAAAACAGAACCAAAATGAAATTTTATATCATTAGTCATTACATAACAATAAAACTGATTAAATGTTATTGACTAATCTGTAATAATAGAAAAATTGCACGTCGCATTCTAAAAAACAACAAGCCCGTACAAAAAGAATGCCTACTTTCGCGTATTTCGATCAAATCCTGAGTTAAAAGAATCAAATGATCCGAAGAACCAACCAGATCACTGGATTTGTATAGAAACAAGCGAGTCCGGAGTGTTTTGGTTTGAGGGATTCAAAGGAGTCGAAGAGCCGATAAGCGGAGTCGGTACCGATAGCGGAGCCGGATTTAGAGATTCGAATCACTCCCCGGACTCGAGATTACCCATCTCTAATTCCAACTGTTTCCTTTTCCCAGATCGGCAACAGTTTCGGATTAATGAAACTAAAAATGTGTATGAGGTACCTACTAAAGCTAAGGTGAGGACGGAAACAGGTCAGATTCCTTTAAAAATGCAAGTTGGGTTCCCCTAAATTCATATTCCTTCCCTTTAATAAACAATTTTTTGTACCAATTTTATTTTAAATTTATTTTCTATTTTATATGCATCTGCCACTACGTTATAATATCTCCACAATTCTTGGTTTATCACTATCCTACATAATATTATAATAAAAAGTCTTCCGCCGCGTCTGTCTGTTTGCGATAAACTCAAAATCTACTACACAGATTTTCATGCTGTTTTCACCAATGGATAGAGTAGTTCTCGAGGAAGACTTTAGTATATAATTTGTCAAGCAGGCGAAGCCGCGGGCATCAACTAGTATTTTATAAAATGCCTAAGGAATTAAGTTCATCTAAATAAGTACCTGTGTATTGCATGTTTTATAACATAAATAGTGTCCGTCAGACACAGTGAAATATTTACACAATCGCGCTGCTGATTGATGCCCTAACAATAAAATCTGTTATAAAGATATCCTATACGGACACAAAATCTATTAATAAAACACACGTATTAGGTTTCAATTATGAATTTGAATTATTACTCAATAAATCTTTATTAGGTATATTGACTTTGGTAATTTAATAGACATAATAAAGCAACTTAAAATGTCCTGGCTGTTGTAGAAGAAAAGACATCAACGATTTTTCTTTATCGAATTATTTTTATCGAATAATTCACATTGATATAATATATCATACTTGATGATGATTATTACAAACAAGATTGATGAGAAATTTTGTATAATATTAACACATTTTGTTGACAGTTCCATCGGTCCTTTTTGTGTACTTATGAAACAGAATTGGTGTGATTTTCCATTCTTTTCATGGTTCTTTTTCCGATACTGAGCCCATAACTTTAATTCATACTCCACTAGAACAACGTTCAACCATATTTGTTTTTTTTTTATAACTTATACTTTGAGGAGCTCGTGGCTAAATAATAACAGCCGCACGGGTCGATCTTTACGGTTAAGCAACCCTTGCCAAGGTTGGTCTGGTGGATGGGTGACCATCTTAACATACCGAGTTTCCTCCGTGCCTCGGAAAGCACGTTAAGCCGTTGGTCCCAGCTGTGTGTATATGTAGATCTTTGGCAGTCGTTACGGATTGTCAGAAGCCAGTCTGAATCCAGTCTTACCAAAAAGTACCGTGTTACCCAGTTAATGGGTTGTGGAGGTCTGGTAGGCAGCCGCTCCACGTAAAACACTGCTTTCTAGCTGAATCCGGTTTGACTGGAAGCCAACCCCAATGTGGTTGGGGAAAAGGCTAGGCAGATGATATAACTTATACCTATACCTTTATGTATTACGTCTTCAACAGTGACTAAAATAAAAAAAGGGAGACCGGTGTTCAGAATTTGGCGAATTTGGGCTGTGGATGATGTTAACCTAAACCTTTGTTTTTAAGGATGGGAAATCATTAAATGACTCCTCCCACCGTGGGCGGAGCAGCAGGCTTTTACTGACTAAAACCCATCCGTGTTCCTCCTAATGCCCTTTGCGTTCCAGAGCCGCGGTGACTCTTTCGAACAAATTTCGCAACCCTGGATGATAGCCTATACCTAGACTTTCGTATTTTCATGCGGTAAAATCCAATTATATTATTTTTTTTCATTACTGCCGGTCGATTCTATAAACATGTAGAAGTGAAGTCTTAGGTGAAGTGATTACTAAGTGAGCTGGCATCCCTTATTGATTAGGCACAGTCGCCAGCACATCAAGCTACCTGAAACTGTCAAATTATCACAATAAACCTTAAACCTTATTCCTTTCGGTATAAAGTTGAAAATCTATTGAAGAAATTTGACAGATTGTTGTAGCTTGATGTGCTGGCGTCTGTACATGGATTGAGTTTACTTCGAGATCACTTCACCCAAGCCTTCACTTCACGTTGACGGAATCGACCAGCTGATGAGTGAGTTACTGACAGACAACGCACAGCCGAAACTACTGGTCGTAGAAAGCTGCTAATGGTATGTAGGTTCCTTGGGAAGTGTAGGACAGCTCTTAGAGATTTCCCAAAATTCCTACAGGAATGTATTTTTTTATCATGTCCAAGTCTTTTCTACACTAATTATTATTATCTACACTAATATTACAAAGAGGAAAACTTTGTTTGTATGTTTGTTTGATTGTAATGAATAGGCTCAAAAATTACTAGACCGATTTTAAAAATTCTTTCACCTTTCGAAAGCTACATTATCCACGAGTAACATAGGCTATATTTTATTTTGGAAAAAAATAGGGTTCCATAAGATATTTGGGTTTTTCGGACACAAGGTGTAAAAATCAACCAGAAAAGTTACTTATTTTGCGTACGCTGCCTAAACTATAAAAGATAGAACCATAAATTGTTCTAATTAATTGTAGATCTTATAAATATCTACAAAAAAGTCCGCGACACACTATACCTATCTTTTAAACTGAAAAATTATTTCAGTGTTAGATAGCCCATTTATCGAGGAAGGTTATAGCTATATATCATCACGCTAAGACAAATAGGAGCGGAGCAATAATGGAAAATGTGACGCAGACGAAGTTGCGCAGGTCAGCTAGTTTTAAATAAAAACCGCACCTTTCTACCTACCTTCCTATATTTAAAAAGTTTGAGAAGCAATACATCCGGGTCTCTTAACGCGGTTTTATGTAAAACTGTCGCCGCCATCTTTTTTTAAAGGTACGTTGGTACCTGCTACCTAGGTACTGGACAATGTCTGGTGTTAATAATGCAAACTGCCAATTTAATGAATAGTAAACGTTTAAAGTTTTTTTGCAAAATAAAATCAACATGTCTTTAAAATGATAATCTTATATTGTAATGCCTTTGTATTTTTCAATAATTGTAAATATATCCTTTTTGCTATAAAAAGCAGTTTTGATTGGTCCTTTTGCTACCTTATTATTTTTTAACGATGGGAAATCACCAAATGACTCCTATCCCGCTCTGGTCGGAGCGGAGAGAGTGTCAGACTCTTACAAATACAAAATCCTTTATTTCAAATAGACTAGTTACAGGAACTTTTGAATAGTCAAGGTCTAGCTGTCTGTCAAATAGATGAAGCTAATCCTGCCGCGCTAGCGACAAGAACAGCAGGTTGTTTTGCAACATAACACACCCACGGACCCTATCTCCAGCACGGCAGTTACACGTTCCAAAGAGTAGGTCCTGTGGAGAAGAACGTGCAAGAAACTCCATGGACACTCTTTTAAACCAGTTGTCATTGTTAACAAAATCATGGTTACATTCGTTACGAAATAATTTATGAGTAAAATTATACAATGCAAAAGAGAATGAGTCTATACCTACAGTGCAAAGATAGTCTTACAATCTTCAGATAGTCTTAGGGCGGGTTGTTTCAACTACACTTAACGCACGCGTAAACGTTAAAAATGGTGCTAACTATCGTCAAATCAAAAAATTGGGTTGTTTCACAAAATGTCAGCGTTAACGCACGTAAAATATAACGTTTACGTTAACAGATGGTCTGAGCACTGGAGTTGCGTCAAATAGAACAATATTGTGAAATTTCTTTTGAATTCCTCAATACCAGTTCTTCTGATGACACAAATAGGTGGTGGAATCACAGACTACATAGAGGGTGGAATGCAAAAAAAGCTATTTAGGTAGGACCCGTGTCAATAACTTAGCTATTGGGATGAGCAGGAATTTATACCAGAATGTTTTGAAACAACGCTTCTAATTTAACGAACGTCAAACATCGTCCGTAATCGTAACTTTTTGACGTACGTATGTTACGTTACCCAACTGTTTGATACAACCCGCCCTTACTGACTAAAACTGCTGTATGATCCTGTTACTAAAAGCCTTTAAATAAATTACAAGTAAATAAATTACATTCGATAAGCTATATTTATAAATTAACCATGAACTTAGAAGCAACATAACTCACACAAATGACAATTATATGTTAAACTGAACTTAAGATCATTGCCCTCGAGCTTTTGTTGCCAAAAATAATGGCAGACCTCCTATGGCACCCATATATCTTATTTAAATTATATCATCTTCTTTAAATCTAATATTGTTATTCAGTAACTGTGACAAAAAAGGCAAACGAGAATAACTAATAATGTCGTGTCCAATGGCTTTTGAGTTTATGGCTAGTGCATGTAAAAAACCGGCCAAGTGCGAGTACAACTCTCATCAAGGGTCCCGTACCATAAACCTAAAAAACACGTTTCTTGTAAGTGAGAACCCTTTAATTTTTTTTTTACTTCTCGGGTCCCTGGAGACCCGGTCCTTTGGTAGGCGTACGAGGGGCCGAATCCAACTCGCACAGGCCCCGTTAGACATTTCAAATTTAATGGGGCACCAACCGGTTATTTTTATTATTATTATTTGTTGTTTTAGCGCCAATAGAAGTACACACTTTGTGAAAATCTACCTATTACAGTTAAATTAAATTAATTTTGTAAGTAGGTTGACACTTTTACACGTCATCCTTTTTGGTAATTTTAAACTAGATGAGGCCGGTGTTTCCTAACTGACTGCTTTGAGAAGAAACACCGAAACAAACTCAGAGTTCAAATTCTGTCTTAAAGTCCATACAATCGTACTAGTCAAATCATATGAGAACCATATAGGTTAATGTACCTACAGTACCACACAGATTTGAGTGAACCTGTCCAAACAGTGCAAGCATTTGACAGTTATCGTGTGGCTCAAACTCAGAACTTTAAGGAGCTCAACAGGTTCTTGAGATGCAACCCGCTGACACATAGACGGACGGAAGGACAGATGGATGGACGTATAGCGGAGGCTTAGTAATAGGTTTCCGTCGGTGATCTTTCGGGTGCGACACCCTAAAAAGTATTTGGCGTGATTATAGTGTGATGCCAATCTATGAAAAGCTCTATTTCCGGGTGTTTAAATCTATATTGGCTTAGTTAATCTTCAAGTTTCAAGGCAGAGACCATGGCGTTTACGATTAAAACGGCAGTTACGTACTTTAGCCAGATTATGATGATTTCAAGTTCAATTTAGAACATTATTTTCCTGTTCAGCAGCGTCAGCTTTTCATAATTTGGTGGCTGCAGAGGTATAAAGTTTGTCAAATCGTTTGGAAGGTAGGTACTCGATATAATACCTACTGATGTATGGTATAGTTATCCTAATGAGGTGGCCTATCTTTTTTATAAATCAATGAATTTCACCAATCCTACATAGAAACCTTTGAGTTTGTTTTGGTTGTTTTTTTTTCTGCCCTCTGAGTTTGTTTCGGTGTTTCTTCTCAGAGCAGCCAGCAAGGAAACACCGGCCTCATCTAGTTTAAAATGACCAAAAAAGATTGACGTGTACAAGTGTTATTAACAACCTACTTACAAAATAAATATCATTTATCATTTGAACTCTCAATACTGCGAAAATATAGTATCAAAAATCACTTCTGATTCTAAATTCTATGAAATCACAACAGTCATATTTGCATCGTCATTATTGTGTCAAATTCAATTTAAAAGGACAGTCATACTAAGTTAACGTAATGTGACAATATACCCACAAAATTCATTGCAACTTGTATCTTGGTAGACCTTCAAACCACTATAAAGTTGACGCAGTATTCCGGTAGAAAATATTTAATGTATGACGTGGCATCCCTAACCTGTCACCGAGTTGCCGTAAACCGATTACACTGGCTAGCGTAGTGATGATACTCTAAAGTTCAAGGCCACTACGTGAAAGACGGCGACACAACAGTCAATGATTAAAAGCCACGTCTTTTAAATCAATATGAGAGTATTGTAATCACTTTCAAGGTTAGAAGGGGAAAACCATGTTATTTCTAAGAAAAACTAATCCATTTGGCTTAGAATTATTTAGTACTAGAGGCCGCCCGCGACTTCGTCCGCGTATAAATTCTCGTTATTTCCGTGTAAATACCGATCCCTCAGGAACTCCGGGATATAAAGTAGCCTATGTGTCTGGGTCTTCAGCTACCTATATACCAAATTTCATCGTAATCGGTTCAGTAGTACTTGCGTGAAAGAGTAACAAACATTCATACATACTCACAAACTTTCGCATTTATAATCTATAATATAAAAATAAGTCGGGTTTTCCTTTTCCACGGTTTTGCATTCGTTGGAAAGGTCTCGGGCTCCGTAAGGTTTGTAGCAAACGAAATTCAGGGAAAATGTGACGCAGTAGAAGTTGCGTGGGTCAGCTAGTATATACTTATATATAGTAGGATGTAGTATGGCCTGAAAAAAAAATGGGCTAAGTGCAAGTCGGACTCGCGCATCGAGTGAGAGAGAGAGACCTCCGAACCATCAATCTAAATACATAAATGTACAAAAATGAATCCCTATTTCTCTTGTCATCGCATCACAAAGTGAAAGGCTGGGCCGATTTTGCTAATTATTTTTTCTTTGCTGTCAGGAGCTCGTGGCTAAACAATAACAGCCGCACGGATCAACCTTTAAGGTTAAGCAACGCTTGCCAAGGTTGGTCTGTGGATGGGTGACCATCTTAACATACCGAGTTTCCTCCGTGCCTCGAAAAGAACGTAAAGCCGTTGGTCCCGACTGTCATTTTGACGACACGGTTGGCGCAGTGGTTGAGCGGTTGACTGCTGCGCGGCATGTCGCGGGTTCGATTCCCGCACGGAACAAATATTTGTACGACCTACAAGTATTTGTTCCGAGTCTGGGTGTTTTTCTATCTATAATATGTATGTATTTACAAAAAAAAATGTATATAAGTAGTTTATCAGCCATCTCGTTACCCATAACACAAGCATTAGGTTGCTTAGCTTGGGACTATATGGCGTTGTGTGAAATGTCCAAGGATATTATTATTATTATTTGTAGATCTTTTGCAGTCGTTACGGATTGTCAAAAGCCAGTAAATCTGACCACGGTAGGTACATCTTGGTAAGACTGGAGGATCTTCCTCCAGTCTTACCAAGATGTACCTACCGTGTTACCCAGTTAATGGGTTGTGGTGGTCTGGTATGCAGCCGCTCCACGTAAAACACTGGTATTCAGCTGAATCCGGTTTGACTGGAAGCCGACCCCAATATAATTGGGAAAAGGCTAGGCAGATGATTTTACTGTCAGGAGAAGGTTATTGTGACAGAAAGTTGCAGTTGACGGGAGCGAAGCTGCGGTGGACAGCTAGTATTTTATGGATTGTTAATATATGGCTCATTATTATTTATTTATTTTATTTAACACTTTACGCACACAAATGTACAGAGGCGGACTTAATGCCATAGGCATTCTCTACCAGGTCAGTCAACCTTTGGGTAATGCAGAGATTATTGTGACAATCCAACTTGCATCCCAAAAATATTCGTAATTAATATACTAGACCTGGCTCCACCATCGTCAAACGAGACAATAGAATTCCCATCATCACCATTCTTGCCTTAATGGTAATATATTTTGGGTCGGGTCGGCGCAACATGTTTTTCTTTTTTTTATACACTTCTGCGTTTATAAAGTTAATTAATAGCCTCAATTTAAAATGCCTAAGTATCGATTTGCTAAACTTCGGCTTTCTGCCGGTAGTAGCAGATGTAAAAAAAATATATTTTATTTATGAAACTTGACCCGACATTCTTAACTTGTTGAACGCCAATTACATGGGCGGCGTCGATAAAGTTCAAGGTCTAGAGATGAAAGATCGCGGTGCGCGTGCGCAACGCATCACGCCGGTAGTCAGAAAAATTAAGATTTAAGAATGTGGAAACAATAAAGGATCTAAGTAGTTATGTTTTTTTAATTTCCAAATGGTGGGATTGTGTGACGAATTAAATGTGAAAGAATAGTTTTATGAGAGCGTGTCGGTGAACAGTGGAACATGGTAGAAGGTAGCATGTTGAATTGTTGAGCCAGCACCATATAACAATCAACCTGCCAAGCCCATTCCAAACTACTGGTATGGGTCAGCGCACACCGAACAGAATGCTCGCGTATGGTCGAGCAAAATTTTAACTGCTCTACCATGCAGGCGGCATGACCGCCCCTCCGTCAGCAAGCTCCGTTAAAAATGCTCTGGGTTGCCAAGCGGGCGTGCATGACCTGTTTGATGCCAAAATCCGACGTCGGCAGCCGTAGGTAGCAAACTACTACTATAGCTATGGTAGCAACCACACGTACAGCAGTAATCTCGCTGAGGCATTCTGCGGATTTCTGCGCTCGCGCTCGTAGAACGCATAGGTACTCTAACATACATCTTGCAAGCTCGAGCATGTTCGAGTATCAAGTTTGGACGTGTATTTAATTTTGCAATATATGGAATTGTCATAAGATTATTTTTTCAGTAGTTTCAGAAAATGCTCTGCTCTGCTCTTAGTGTGCGCTGACCCTATGTTGGGGTCGGCTTCCAGTTGACCAGTATTTTCCGTAAAGCAAAACAAGGGAATTTAAAAAAGGTCTTCCATATCGGTCGTATAAGGTGATCATCGCCCAAAAATACACCATAAAACGTCGATACAAAAAAAAACACTGTTCACAAATTTTCTGCGAAATCAGCCTAAACTAAAATTAGATCATGACATGCTTGTACCTACTTAAAAATCAAATTAGTATACCACAGATCTACATACGTTATACATTATTTATGTTAATCAACTATTTTTTTTCTAACAGGAACTAGGTAGGTACAGTCACCAGCAAATCGAGCTACAATAATCTGTGGATTTTCTACTTTATCAGTAAAGAGATTAGGTTCAAGGTTGATTGGGAAAATGTGACAGTTTCGGGTACCTTGATCTGCTGGCATCTGTACATAATTATTACCTACTAGCTGACCCGCGCAACCTCGTCTGCTTCACATTTTCCATTATTGCTCCTCTCCTATTTGTCTTAGCGTGATGATATATAGCCTAAAACCTTCCTCGATAAATGGGCTATCTAACACTGAAAGAATTTTTCAAATCGTACCTACTCGTAGTTCCTGAGATTACCCCCTACATACAAACTTACAAACAAATGTTACCTCTTTTTATTATTAGTATAGATAGTAGGACTAAATGAATGAGTAATACAAGTACCTACTTATTTCACCACGTTTAGTATAAGATATTTAAAAACGCTAGCTATCATCAAATTACTACGAATTTCGCGGTTATTTTTTACAAATCATTCTGTGACGTTAATTTGTGGTAAACCTGAATTATGGATAGGTAGGTAAGAACAATGTTTGGTGATTTTTATTAAATACACACCTGTTATTTTTAATTTTATAATGGCAGAACAATTAGTGAAATTGTGGTCGGACTAGTGTTATTTTTAAAATCAATACATATAGTAATTTTATGCTACGTTTATCAAACAACAGCCACACTGGTATAGTGTAACACTACCAGTATTTGGCAAGTAGTTATTTACTTGTCTATTCTCCAAAAAGAAGGAATAGTCTTGTTGCATTCTGGCAATTGCCTACATAAATGAAATCAATGAATAAAATATTCCAATAGCCAAATAGCCCTTAAAGATACCTACGCAGTTAAAATTATTTCGATATAATCCGGACCCATAACCTAAACTCTTTGGAAATAGTTCCCCGCGGCCATCTTTGGAATCTGGAATCTATGGTCCCTATAATTACGACATTGACTCAATGATTGTAGCTTTTAGCGATGAACGATGGTTATCGCTGGTTGATGAAATCGGATAGCGTTGGTTAGTAATTATAACTTCCGACTCAGGCAAGCGTGTTGATAAATGGAATAGGAACTGACACATCTTTTTTTTAAAGTCGTGTGGTCATTTTTGAGCTTGGCCAGTTTAAATGGCTATAAAGTTCTCGGAAACATTGCAATATCCTCATCAAAAAGGTTTCAGCGAGGACGTACTTCAAGCAATGCAGTTTCCTCTGGAACAGTTAAGGATAAAGTTACTGTAGAAATAGGGGAGCAAATTGATATATCACAACTTTGTCTCTAATTTCTGGGTAGATGTCGATGGTGTGGTATATGTGTCCTCGGCAAGTTTAGGAAGGTAATTTCAGCATACTTAGTCGTTTTTATTACTAAGCCCATTCATTTTCATTATTCTTTTTCGCCGTGGGTAACTATGGTACTTTCAATATTTTCCATACACGGTAAACTCCTCAAACAAATTGTGATAACAGCATCAGGAGAAAACTTAGATAATGATTAAGAAATGAGCTGCGACCACAGACTGCTTTAGCAGTAGGTACTACCTAGTAGCTACGTGCGGGGCGCCCTAGGAAACATAAGGACATCAGGAGAAGATAGGTACGTACAATGAGGTGAATCAACCAACATCATTTGGGCCGAAGACTCTCGGTCTTCGGCCCAAATAGCCCTGTTCATTTGCAGGTACTCATGTTATAGCTATGTAAGTAACTGATATAAATGACCAGGCACAAAACATCAAATGTTTTGTTCATAAACTTGCACGTTCGTTCGATCAGTTTTTTACTTAATAAAAACGTCAAACTCCTTTATAATGTCCGACCCATTCACTAATGAACCCGGAACTATTCGATTCGATGCAAATTATAAAAGCTTGGTATTGCCAGTATTATAAATCATAATGTCGTGCTTGAAATATGAGTTGACAACATTTAATTAGAGATAGCTACCTAAATTATTGTGATAAAACACTTTATTTAAAATGTGTGATTTCATTATTTTCCTGTAAAATGAGTTTGAGGCAATTTTAGTCATTATTTTTTCCTTCTTATTTTATTAAATTTCCAGTAGGTAGACGAGACAGCTAAAAAAAAAAACAAAAAATAAATCATAATGATTCACTTGATTAAAATACTAGTTACATTGATCATTATATAAAAACCCCGGGTTAAAAGTTTTTTTTTAATCTATCTGACACACTAATTAGATTTTTTCAGGACACAAGCCTATTCTGGGCCGAAATGGTTATCTGACCACCAACAGAGTGATCCTAGGAAAGACGGCGGCACAGTGAACACGGTGACGCCGTGCACAGCGATGCTTTTTTTTTTTTTTTTAGGGATGGGAAATCATCCAATGACTCCTCCCGCTCTGGGTGTAGCGGGAGGGAGTGTCAGACTTCTACTGACTAAAACCCATCCATGTTCCTTCATTGCCCTTTGTGTTCCGGAGCCACGGTGTCTCTTGCGAATAATCCCGCGACTCCGGCAGGCGTCGGCCCTTTCGGGCCCCTCTGTGTTGCTGACTCTCTTTGAGGCGCGCGTGGAACACTAACGCGCCGTCGACACGGCCTGTCTAGATGGGCGGACGGCGAGCCACCCATAGCTCGCCGTCCACAGGCCCGCGCCTACGGTGGCCGAAGGTCACCAGGTGGCCCCCGACGCCCGCGGCGTCCACCACGGTGCACAGCGAAGCTCAGGGTAGACGCTTCAGTCTCTCTAGGGATGTGCTCTAACAGGCGTTGCTCAGAGGGAATCCGGATCTAGAGAGAGGCTAATCTTAGGAGGCTTGTTATGCAAAATAAAGAGTTTTGTAAGGGTTAACCCCCAAAACGACAATTCTGGATCCGCCATTGTTCTGGAACAGTTTTACGGGGCCTCTTCCTTTTGCTGATGGTGATTATCGGGTGGTTTTAGTAAGGTCCCACACTCGCCGACTCGACTTACCCCCAAATTCAGGGCGGCTTCTGAAGGTTTCTTCCTGAGAACAAAAGAAGGCAGCTCTGGCTATTTATGCTATGTACCTAAGAACCACGGGTCTGCCTATCGTAGTTTTTGCTTACAGTTCTATGACTTTGTGGATATGTTTGTAAGCAATTGTTAACCCAAAGGTGGATCCACACCGCAGTTACTTTTTTTCGAGCAACGATTCCAAGTGTGGCATAGTGGCAACATCCAAACCACCAAAAAACCGGCCAAGTGCGAGTCGGACTCGCGCACGGAGGGTTCCATACAAACCAGTAGGTATTATAATATTTTAAGTAGAAGTTGCGATTTACGATTTATGACGTACCTATCTACCTATTAAAAAAAACTACTTACTTTTTTTTAGTTTTATCATTTTCAAAGACCTATCCATAGATACCCAAAACGAATGGGTTTGACGAAAATTTTTGAGTTTCAGTTCTAAGTATGGGGGCCCCCAGTTTTCTTTTTTTTTTTTCTATTTTGGTTTGGAAACCTTAATGCGGTTCACAGAATACTAACATCTACTTACCATCTTCAACAGCATAGTTCATATAGTTTCGGAGAAAAGTGGCTGTGACATACGGACGGACAGACAGACAGACATGACGAATCAATAAGGGTTCCATTTGGCTACGGAACCCTGAAAAGGTGACCAAAAAGTAAAAATGTTACTTAATTTATCGTGTTACATTTTGTTGCGCCACAAAAAGTAACTGCGGTTTGGATGCACCTTAAGAACCACCGAGAAACCGCTGACTATTGAAAATTCCTTTTGTGAATATAAAAGGGAATGGCTTTTTTTCGCCAACCTACCGCGACAGCCGCTCCTCCCTTCTCTGGCCTATCTTCGCAGCAGTCCAAAAAGGTTCAGCAAGTAAAATATAATGTGACCTATTTCTTACTTTCTCCAGGTATTCTCGCCAGCATGGGTTCCGGTCAGTCAGTTCGTACATCAGCCTTCCAGCGACCTAAAGCGACCTCCACGGAGTCTTTCATTGATGAAGAGCCTGATGATCGTCACATTAGCATCTCGAATAAAATGGTTTATACGAATTTGAACTTGATTTACGCACAAGCTGACCATCACCTTCAACGTTACTGCTGGTTTACAAGAGTTATCTCCGTTCTTTATTAATTGTAAACTTTACGCACACCGAGAGGCGGACTTACTGGCTTAGGTGAAAGGACCTGGGCGATTATCTACCACACAGGTCCAGTGTGGTGGATAGTCGGTGGAAATCGCTCATGTGGTGGGAAATTACGATCATTAATTCCCCCATTAAGGGGTAATTCGTCATGATAATTTTTTTAGAGTGTAGCTCTTCTGTGAAATGCCAGATAATCCCCTGGTACTGTGCATTTTCTATGACTGTATTTTAGATTTTTATCGAGCCTCATACTTGGTGGAACTACGATCTTCGTAGGGTAGGTTATAGGGCTGTTAGCAGTTCAAGTTGGTTAGAATGGTGATAGCGTTCGAGTTGAGTGGCCTTTGCCCCTGTCCAGCAGTGGTCGGCAATAATTATTAATTAGAAAATCATTTCCAACGAATTCATTTAACCCTGCTTATGTCTCAGGTGGAGCGATTGGTGGAAGATGCAACACTGGCCGGCGGGGCGGCGGCGGCCACATCTAAAGCTAGTCTAGCCACTCCACGCGGTGATTACAGAGACAAGATCTACATGGAGAAGCTTAAGTGCATGGACGAGAGCCATTCTGAGCTAACGGGGTACGTATTTCAAATAACAATTCAATAGTTGAATCCTGTGAATGCTATCAGCGGTGATGGTCGATGCTGGTTGACTGTTTGAACAGGTTCACGATCCGCACAGCAGACACAGTAGTTAAAAAATCAGCGAAGACCACATGTGGTTTATAGGACTGCGAACCGGTTAATGTTTTTTGCTGAACCATTAAGAAGCAGCGCCAAAAACGCTCTGTCAACGCCGGAGCTCAGGTCTGAATACCTGCTTTCTACCTACATCATCCTTTAACGTTTCCTCTTCGGCCATTCGTTCAGCGAGCAAAGGCCAGCAAATGGCAATCGACATATCGGTTGCCATGTTTCTCTTACGATTCTATACTCATCCATCACCCTCTTAGATAGTAGGTAAGTAGGATATATATTTGTTCTGTATGCATGCCTAAGCTGCTATTTGCGAAAGTGATGCCTTGATTATTTAATTTTGGTAACTGCGTGCCGTCGGCCAGTTAGGTGAATAGATACGTAACGTGACAAGCGCACAAGAAAGTTTTACTAATTTAATGGTAGATATCAGTGTCCCCAGCTTTGATTTCGCACATTTGTCTGCCACTCTACTGGGAGGACTACTTTAGCGATTAAATGAAGCTGACATGAAAACGACATGTCAACCTCAGATTTAAATCGTTAGATTCGCCTCACCAGAAATTGGTCGCGTTCTCGTTTCGTTTTAACACCTCAAACACGCACAGAGACACGAATGACTTGATTGACGCTTTTTTATCATGAGAGTTCACTCTTCTCAGAATGGACTCGATTTCGCGCAACTTGTTCGGTGGTGTGCGTTCGCCCAGCGGAATGTTGTTGAATTAAAAGATTTTAATTATGCAGATATTTAGTGTATGACGTCGTATAATTGTGTATGGTATAAAAAAATTTGTGCACGCAGCCATTGTGGAGAAATTCACCAAAAACTGATTCCGCTGGGCGAACGTTGTCCTGGCGGAACTTTTTTTAATCCATAGACTTTAGAAGAAAAGAGATGTGTCCAAAAATTAGTGTGTATTTGTGTGTAATTGTGTATGTATGAATAAAATTAGTGCATGCATAAACTTCGGAGAAATTCAAGTTTCCGCTACGCGAACGTTTGGCCATTACCTAGTTTTCATATAAAGCGCTTACATAGAGAGCTGTAGATTTTTACATAAGTTGTTTTGAATTTGTTTATATTTGTTTAAAAAACAGATTTAGAAAAAATCGTAGGGCTTAAAAGATAAAAATATAAACGTAAAATACGCTTATTAGGTCTTAGTTCTTAAAGTATGCACTTTGGGGTCTAGATTTTCACGTTTATACAAACCTTGTAAGTGTCTGCAACATGTTGCCAAGTATAAATGATGTTCCGTTAGTAATTAAAGAGTTATAGGACAATTTGCCATGAATTGATCACTGTTTACAAAGCAGTCAAATATCACGACGTTCTAAAGGAATTGCATGGTAAAATGTATGCCAATAATTAGTGTATTCATTCAACTATTCACATGCAAAATTGCATGTCATTAAATTCAGTAATTAAAGAAAAACAATTATAATACTGACGAAGCATCGAAAACCTACATAACCCGACCAAGTTCGGATGGCTACAAAAAAGCGGCCGTGCCATATATCTTAGAAACGTTCTTAACCTTGCAATATAGTATTTATTAATATGGTGCAGTTACGTACACAAGCGTTAGGAAAAAATAAAACAATTGCATTTCTTGAATGAAAATTATTTTTTTAATAATAACGCCACTATCTACGATAAAAATAAATCTTCAATTAACAAGTACTTCTCTATTTAAACATTCGAGTACAAAAATATTTTTAATTACATATAATACTTAATTATGTAAGTAGGTAATTATGATAACGTTAACAAACGCTTGCAACGACAGCAATAGACTTAAATGTGTTTTAACTAAAATAGGTTTAATAAACGATTATGAATATAAGGGTAAGTATAATATTTCGAGCTTCAATAAAAATTAAAATCACATCACTTAACTCTAGACTATTCAGTTGTTTAGATTTGATCAACATTAAAAAAGTGCTTATAAACTAAAACATTGGTATAAAAAAGGTATTTACAAGAAAATATTCTTAAATGAGTAGCACATACAGTAAATAACCTCAACATACATAAGTTACTACCAGTACAACGGTATACATCAATTAAAAAATCGATTCAAGAAGTAGTTTTTTTTTAAGTTATTAGATTGTTTGATCCACTAAAGTTGCAAAGGGGAACGCTCGTGCATGCCTAGTCCATTGGTTAAATAGTGTAATAAGCTACAATATGATAAATATTTACCTAAACAGTAGTAGGTACTTACATGTGGTAATTATTTAATTTCCCTAAGGGGTCTATACTTAGTTAGAATCCTGATCCGTGAAATCTTCAATAGAAATTAGCTGTATGAATTTTATTTGAATTAATTGAAATTTAATACTTAAATAATAGGTATATCTAGATTATATCTAAAGTCTCAAAAGCATACTTAAATAAAGTACCTACGTAAATAGTACCTACTTTCTGTCATAGTCAAATACATTTAAAAAAGTAGGTGTACAAAAATAAATGACATTATTATATCGAAACAACAATTATTGTGTTATCACCTATACCAATTCAATACCGATATTATACTGTAAATTTTGGGATGTTACCTAAATATATTGCACGGCCGCTTTTTTGTAGCTATTCGAACTTGGTCGGGTTATGTAGGTTTTCGATGCTTCGTCAGTATTATAATTGTTTTTCTTTAATTACTGAATTTAATGACATGAAATTTTGCCTGTGAATAGTTGAATGAATACACTAATTATTGGCATACATTTTACCATGCAATTCCTTTAGAACGTCGTGATATTTGACTGCTTTGTAAACAGTGATCAATTCATGGTAAATTGTCCTATAACTCTTTAATTACTAACGGAACATCATTGATACTTGGCAACATGTTGCAGACACTTACAAGGTTTGTATAAACGTGAAAATCTAGACCCCAAAGTGCATACTTTAAGAACTAAGACCTAATAAGCGTATTTTACGTTTATATTTTTATCTTTTAAGCCCTACGATTTTTTGTATATCTGTTTTTTAAACAAATATAAACAAATTCAAAACAACTTATGTAAAAATCTACAGCTCTCTATGTAAGCGCTTTATATGAAAACTAGGTAATGGCCAAACGTTCGCGTAGCGGAAACTTGAATTTCTCCGAAGTTTATGCATGCACTAATTTTATTCATACATACACAATTACACACAAATACACACTAATTTTTGGACACATCTCTTTTCTTCTAAAGTCTATGGATTAAAAAAAGTTCCGCCAGGACAACGTTCGCCCAGCGGAATCAGTTTTTGGTGAATTTCTCCACAATGGCTGCGTGCACAAATTTTTTTATACCATACACAATTATACGACGTCATACACTAAATATCTGCATAATTAAAATCTTTTAATTCAACAACATTCCGCTGGGCGAACGCACACTGTTCGGTGACTGCAAATCATCAATCCCTTGCCTTTGTCCTAATCTATTTGAGGTCCGCGCACCGTCTTCGTCTCTCTATTAATCGTCATATCTCAAGGCAGTAATTACCCCTTTCCGGACATATCTCTTTTTTTTTACTTGAGACGGGTTTGTTCTTGAATCTAGTCTAGTTCAGAGACGACAGAAACGAATGTCTACGATGGAGCGAGATCTTTCACAATCCATCGTTTCATTAATGTTCCGTTATTGCCATCCAAGGCAAATTAACGATTTAAATCTTTGATGTCTACAGCATCTTCGCTTTGTGTCGCCGCCTCTCGCTGGCTCCTGACGGTAGCAGTAGCCTATGCCACACCACCCGCCGCCCCCTTTATTTAACTGCCATAAGGAAATCATGGACTTTTAACCATACGTGCCAGGCACCAGCATCAGCCATAGATGGGCACAATTAGGTTGGTGATTATGTACTTAAATGAAAATATCTTAGTAGCCAGAGGCGATAGTCGCGAATTGACAAGACGCAATCGATACCTTAGGAAAGAAAATGAGAATTTCACTGAAAGCTATTTGGTTATTACAAGAAAAATTGTGGTAATTTTCTTGGTCTCATCATAGATGTTTTTAACCAAAACCATTTTTTGTCCAAATGTTAGAACAAGATATAGATTGGCTGATATAGTATGAGCTATGTTGTCTAAACTTGGTGGAGTGGAATGAACTGTAATTTCATCTTGTTTGTATGGATTGTATATACATACAAACAAGATCAGCCGGTCGATTCTGTAAATATGTCGAAGTGAACACTTAGTCGAAGTGAACACTTAGGCGAAGTGAGCTGTCAAACCATAAAAATAAGATGGAATGACACAGCTCACTTGTCGTTCACTCCATCTAAATGAAGACTGTGAGAGATGTTTACAGAATCGTACTGTAGAATGATTGGGTTAAAATGTGAATGAAAGAAACGATGTATGAACTACATTAAAGATGACATGACTAAAGGAGGGAACGAATGGAGAAATGTGGAAGAACACCGCCTGCCACCGCTGCATGAACCCAAAAAAAAGACAGGAGAATGATGACGTATCTTTCAATTGTTCCAGAATCACAGTAAGCGATCTGAGCGCGATAGCAGCACGTATCGACATGCGTACGTCGAAAATGGTTAGCGTGGAACCGATATGTGCGGAATGCCAGCGGAAGGTAATCCAGTGCTACGACGACGCGAAGGTGGGCACCGATATCATCAAGTGTTGGGATACTGTAGGTAAGTGTCCTTTCCCAAAATAGGACGTCCGAAGCTAAGCAAAAATTGCAAAATAAAGCGTTATTTACTGGTGAAATCAGCAAATGCCTAGCCTTTTCGCCAAATTGGTTAGTCGAATACTAGTCGCTGTCGATGTAGCTTAATAGGTACCAGTGCATGGAGCGACTGGCTAACTAACCTCCACAGCAGCATTCTCATGCATGGGTAGGCATGCGTCCCGTGAAGACTTACGTTTCTTTTTTTTTATTTCTTAGTTGGATTTACGACTCAGGCAGTGTTATTTGTCAGTGTGTTAGTTTATTTTTCCACCTGGAATATCTCACTAGTAGCCCGAAGTGAATTTATGCCCGATTGACGTCAATAAGCTCGCCTGCTTCAAACAGCTGATAGGTAGTCTCCCAAAACTATATCATTATTCGAGAAACGACCGACCGACCATAGTTCTTAGGTAGTCACCGAGGAACTAAGGTTTATCTTAGTCATGTTATCTTCAGGAGCGTTCACAAAGTGCGTGCAGGACGCGGCGACGACGCGGCTGCGCGCGCGCACCGTGCGGGACGCGCGCGAGCGAGCGCGCCGCACGCGCCACGTGGCGCACGCAAGGGAGCACGCGCTGAGGGACCTCTCGTCCAACTGACCGCGCTGCATCATGTCTGCTCTCACTAACACTAGGATACACCTTAACAAATGCCTACGGTTTTTGGTCTTCAGTTACTCGACAGTTGGAGACAGTGAAGAACGTTTCAAAAGAAAAAACCGTTTATTCTTACCGAAAATTCTAAAACTAAAAGTATTGGTTACCCGCTCCACCGGCACGAGCATGACTCACGTCGATTACGTCAACCGCGCACTGTTCGAGAACAAAAGGGCGGGAAGCCGCGCGCTAGGTACAGATACCGGCACGATTCTTGAGCGCTCGGCGGAAGAGTGGGGATCGCTTTGCGCATCGTATACTTATGACAAATAAAACGTCGTCGTGAGGTCCGTGCAGTAAGAGTAAGAGCCTGTCCAGATAGGGCGTTTTACTTACGCGCGAGTCGACTCGCGCGTAGGCACTCGCGCGTACTCGAGATACTAGAGCTACATACATCGCGTCCAGATGCTCTCGCGCGTTACCTCGAATAAAAATTGCTACGCGCGAGTCGACTCGCGCGTAAAACGCCCTATCTGGACAGGCTCTAAAGAACAAATCCCGAGTGACGGCTATGACGCGCGATGCGCTACGGGCCAATCACTGCACTTTCCCCGCCCCCGCGCCTCTGGGCCTCACTTCATACCACCAAAGGGACCTAATAACTCACTTTTGCGCAGGTGAAGGTCAGCGCTCAAGAATCGTGCCGATGATTGTAGCCGCGAAGATAAACATTTTTTGACGACTCGTTCGGTTACAAAGATCACTCGTAGTGTTTTTTTTTCAAGCTTATGAATGGCTCTTTCTAGTCGTCTCAAGTGTTATATAATATTTAGTTTCTCTATTTTTAAATTTAGCTGTAAACATTGACTATAATTGTTAAAAAAAACATAATTATGTGAACTTTAAACAGGATTATATAAAAAAATAAATCGATAACATATAATATATTTTATAAAAATAAAAACAACATACTTCACAGTACAAAAATATTTATTTACAGGCGTACAACTACCTCGAAACATTTGCTGACGGTTAAAAAATTTTCACAGAAATTAAATAATTTAGTACAACTATACCTTTTCACAAAAATTCAAAATATTGTTATCATCTGAAAGCTAAGTTCATATTGTAACTAGGTACTGTGTAAAAATTATGTTGATAAGTTTATCTACTACAGACAAATATGGCATTGATTGAAGTACATAATACCCATTTAAGTAAAAACGCAGTTTACATTTCTGTTTGTTTTTGGGAATAAATATAATGACCACCATAAAATGCTTTGATACCCTTAGTTTTGTAACCAAAAATATCTACTTAACACCAGAAAAATAGTCACGACTCCACTTTAAATTGTATTCGACCACCAAATTTAGTAAATGATCACCAAATCTTAGCGAGCAAATTAATATTCAGTTAGTATAATATTCAAATTCTATAGTAACGTGTCTGCGTCAGATCCCCTCTATGGCTGGTGAAACATGTGGGTTAGGTTAGGTTAGAACCATCACCATTAGCGCGCGAAGGCGAGCGAGCGAAGCGGGCGTGCCGCGGTAGCGGCCGCCGAGCGCCAGATTGGTTTAATTTTGGTGATCATTTACTATTTTTGGGTTACTCATGATTTACTTGGAGTCATTTTACTTAAATAGGATAGCAAAGTGTTAAAACTTTGGTTATAATTTTACATTAAAATGCGAGTTTCATTTTGGTGATCATTTACTACTTTTGTCTGCTATTTGTTACTATATCTGGTGGTAAGTTAAACATAAGCCTTTGTTTTTTCAGTAAAGTTAGAGTAAAGCAAGTACATCATACGTAACTATTTTCTACAAGAAATTTCCTTTCCAATGATGTAGCACACTTGTTATTCAATAGTCATAGAAAAAAAATACAAGCTAAGAAATATCACAATCCGGGAGAATGGGAAAAACGCGGGGTTACCACGGGGCACATCCGGGTTTAAAGTAGGTACATATTTTTGTGTGTATAAAAAAATAAAAAGATACTGGGAGGTCCCAATCCCTGTTTCACTGGATGAAAAAAAATTATATGATTATAAAACCCGACTGCCAAAAAAGGAGGGGTAATGTTTTTCGAATGTAACTATGTAAGTATTATTCGTTGTTACCGGCTACAGATGGACCGATTTTTATAAATTATATGTCATTAGATTTCTCTTAGTAGCCTGAATGTCAGTTAAAAAAACCCTCGGCAGTCGGGGAAAAAAAAAAAAAAAGGTTTGCTTTAGAGATTATCACTAAGCCAGGCCCAGGCTTAGGTGATAATCGGCAAAGCAACCAAGAACGCAAAGGTTCACATTGCAAGCGATGCACCTGTAAATAGTGCACGTGTTCAATTTTCGCATGGCGCACCACTTGCAACGTCCCTTTTTTTTGTCGTTTCTGCCCGGGAAGTGGGGGGCATTCCGCGGTGTTTCTATTGATGGTGGACGAAATCTTTTTATGATTTCGTCCGCCAACGTCACCCGAAACTGCCGCTGTGCCAATTTGCCTTTCGAGAACATGACAAACGCGTTGTGGATGGACACGTTGAGAAGTCGGCGGAAAAGCTTTATGTACCAGATTGTATTACGAACCCGCTCTATGGGAAACGCCTGCAAAAGCTGGTCCTTTTTGTCGACGCCTCCCATAGATAGGTTGTAATCCAATACAACTTGGGGCTTGTACTTGTAGTACCCGTACTTTTCTTTTCCGCCGACCTCTACTTTGTGGTATGTGGATATCAAAGATACCACATTCGAGTCCTTCCACATCGTGATTGTCATGTCCCGTGTCTGGCTAAAAGCCACTTCTCCGGTCTCCATGTTTGCCTTATTTTTATTGCGCAAACTGTCAGGCACGAACTCCCGGTTCAGACGCAGGGTGCCCATTACGTCCGTCTTCTGAGCCTTGAGGGTGCGTGCTAACAAAGGACTATTGTAGAAGTTGTCCATTACTAAAGTGTGGCCTTTATTTAGTAACGGACGAACTAACTTCAATACTATCTTTGAAGTCGCACCCTCAGACTCAGCCATGTTCGTGCTTACCTCGATGTTATGCTGCTGGTCCTTCTTCCCGGTATATATAATCATCTGCCAGAGATATCCCGTCCTGGACTCGCAGAGTTCATAGCTCTTTATACCTACCTGAGCAGCTTTTGTAGCTATGAGCTGTGAAAAGGACAATCTGCCTTTCCACAGCATCAACGACTCGTCGATAGCTATATACTGCTCAGGCAGATATAAAGAGCTAAATTTTGAGTTAAGGTGGTCTATTATAGGTTGGATTTTAGTCAACTTATTCGGGATACCTCTGGCACACAACATATTATCCACGAAGTGGAGGCACCGTTTTATCAGGCAAAACCTGTCAAACGGCATAACATCGGAGAATGCTGGCATTTTAAAATAAGGCAAACTTGGTATCCAGTATTCCTGTTCGACAGGGATTGGGACAATGCTCTGAAGCATAATCACGCCGAAGAAGGTGAATAACTCCTCCGGCGTGATTGGGAGCCACCTCCTCAGACGTGATCTTTGTGGAAGCGCCGGGTCGGCCAGGAGGAGTGCTGCATACTTGTTGGTCTCATCGACCACGAGGTTAATTATGTCTTCATCCCAAATTTTAGCAAAAATTTGGAATGGAGACATACCCTCAGTGGGGAAAGTTGGTCCCGCTGGTCCGGTAAAACTTTCCTGCACCCCGGTGAAAACCTCGGGGTCGTGAGACCAATCAAACGTCAGCAAATCCTCCTGACATGATTCTCGCAGTGCGACATCATCCTGCCTGTCCATCGATTCTAAGACCTCACCGAGTTCGCCGGACAAATCTTCCACGGCGAATTCTCCGGCTTGCCTACGGCGAGGTCCTATGATGTCCAGGCAATCATCATCATCCTCGACATCGCTGCCAAGATAATGACCCACAGAGTGTTCCCACTGCTGAGCATTTTCCTCCAGGTTCTCCTCGTAAATCGAAGGATCTAAAACAAAATTACCTACATGAGCCGAGATATTTAACTTTCAGCTGCTTTGAACTCCCTAGTCCCCGATGAAATAAGATTATCATCACAAATGAGAAATATACATAAAAAATACCTGGTCGTGCGGACGACGTCGACGGCCCTGGAGGAAAAGCCTGCAGTGTGGAACGCTCTGCAGAGAACGATGTGCTCGGCGAGGATCCCAACGACTCGACGCTTGCATCAATTACCACGCTGTCAGGCGCCAAATCATCGTCGGTAATTATTACCCCCGTGGACGGAATAAATACCAACTGATTTACACTGTAAAAAAACATAAATGATGTCAATTTCTTTTGAATGTTTAAAATTATATAAGTCACAGAAGATCAAACTTACCCCAGAGGAGGCGGCGAGGCAGCATCATCCTCTCCTCCTAAGTCCACCCTGGTCGGGCTGCTTGCATCCAGCTCTGGATAGAAAAGAATTGAAATATGTTAGGTTGGATCGGTAAATAAGAAATACGATATCCAGAAGACAATTTACACACCAGTTTTTTCGACTTTCCACGGCTGAGGAAAATGCGGGGGCGGGGCTTCCGGGGTGCTCGGCAATAAAGGGCACGGCACGCGTACTGGCGACACTTTTCTGGAAATGTGAAAATAATTAAAACATTTGTAAGTGTAAAGCATATATTTTACCGTAATATTTTCTTGCCTTCGCTTTTTACTCGGAGGAGCATCGGGCAATAAAAATTGCCCGACCTCCTTGTCGCGCAGTTCTACTAGTGGTGCCCTTTGGTCAGTGCAACGCCGGGCCAAGTTCTTCCGGACCACCGCCCGCATTTTTTTTGTCCGTTTTTGTTCCTCTGCCATTGATCTAGAAGAAAGAAAGCACTTTCTTTAAAATACTGAATACATACGTGTATCAAATACCTACCTGTATTTAAACATCGTTCCAAATAAGAAATAAAAATACGGAACAAATATAAAATAACACCTTTATTTACACCCGCCGTACGAAATTTCCTGTGTGTACCAAAGCTTTACATAATGTAAGGGCGCTATTACATTTTTCTACAAACAATAGTGATTTTCAGGTACCATTGCAATGTATAAGCAACTAGCCGACCCACGCAACTTCGTCTGCGTCACATTTTCCATTAATGCTCGGCTCCTTTTAGTCTTAGCGTGATGATATATAGCCTATATCCTTCCTCGATACATGGGCTATCTAACACTGAAAGAATTTTTCAAATCGGACCAGTAGTTCCTGAGATTACCCCCTACATACAAACTTACAAACAAATGTTACCTCTTTATAATATTAGTATAGATTTACAGCTCATTTTATCTTCAAACTTATAAAAAATTGCGGTATATATAGTCCTTCATAGGTTCAGCAATTTTTTTTTGATTCTAAATAGCTATATTTTTTAATTATTAGCTAAATTAAAAACACTTGTCGAATTCTTCATACATTTTGCAGTTTTGCACGCGCGGTCTATCATTCCGCGTTCAGAAGCGCTCGTGGAAGCACGGGTGTATCGCTCTCTTGCAAAAAATAAATACGAAAATCGAAATTACAAGTAATAGAAAAGATTCTAGTGTGTATACGTGTGAGTACCGTGGCGGGTCGTACGTCGTCGTTTTTCGGATAGGAAAGAGTTGATACTTTTTCGGAGAAAAATAAAATTAAGTACGAGTATCATACTTAAATTACTTGAATATGATTTAGAAAGGCTTATGTTTAACTTACCACCAGATATAGTAACAAATAGCAGACAAAAGTAGTAAATGATCACCAAAATGAAACTCGCATTTTAATGTAAAATTATAACCAAAGTTTTAACACTTTGCTATCCTATTTAAGTAAAATGACTCCAAGTAAATCATGAGTAACCCAAAAATAGTAAATGATCACCAAAATTAAACCAATCTGGCGCTCGGCGGCCGCTACCGCGGCACGCCCGCTTCGCTCGCTCGCCTTCGCGCGCTAATGGTCATGGTTCTAACCTAACCTAACCCACATGTTTCACCAGCCATAGAGAGGATCTGACGCAGACACGTTACTACAGAATTTGAATATTATACTAACTGAATATTAATTTGCTCGCTAAGATTTGGTGGTCGAATACAATTTAAAGTGGAGTCGTGACTATTTTTCTGGTGTTAAGTAGATATTTTTGGTTACAAAACTAAGGGTATCAAAGCATTTTATGGTGGTCATTATATTTATCCCCATTTAGAAATCTGTTGGAAAAGATCAGGATATAGATGGGTGGGGTTAAGCAGTTGTTGACATGGTTGAGAAATCGATGGGTGGGGTTAAGCAGCTTAGGATTTGGGTAAGGTCAAACTGTCGGCTGTGAGGTTTATAAGTGGATGGGAGGGAGGAGGATTGTGATTTTAACCGTTTTTTAACCGACTTCCCAAAAAGGAGGAGGTTATCAATTCGGTTGTAAGTTTTTATTTTTATTTTTATGTTTGTTACCTCATAACTCCGACAATTATGAACCGATTTGAATATTTCTCCGTTTTATCTGAAAGGATATACTTGCAGATTGGTCCCATTTAAATTTTATGAAAATCGGTTACGAACTTTGGATTTTAAATCGAAATAGCTGGAATTCGTCTACTTGGATGATAGTTTTATGTCATCCAAGTAATCGAAACTGCGTATTTTGCTTTTCTGCGATTTTGCAGTGGTGTTGTTAGGTGTGGGGTACCACTAAAAAGTGAAAAACCGACTTACAAAAAAAAAAACACAAAATAAATTTAATTTCGGAAGTCGTTGTGTTTGTTTCTTCGTATTTTGACACCGACTTCCGCAATTAAAGTTATTTTTTACTTTGTAGTGTTTTTGTTTTTGGAAGTCGGTTGTATTTTTTTGTAAAAAGTTTTTCTGTACGTATGTATGACGAATCTGGAGTAAAAACCATAAATTGGAAGGCACCGACAAAAATTTTACAACTTTTCGTCATGGGTGTCATTTCCATAGTTTTTGGGGTCGCTGGTATCGAATATGGGATCAAAACCAAAATCAATAAAATGATTTTCGTGATGGGTGTCAATTTCATTTACGCGGTTGTTGCCGCCGCGGTTGTGAATAGCACTCCTGTCAGTGTACTTTACATACCTCAATAAATCTATACTAATATATAAAGAGGTAACATTTGTTTGTAAGTTTGTAAGTTTGTATGTAGGGGGTAATCTCAGGAACTTCTGGTCCGATTTGAAAAATTCTTTCAGTGTTAGATAGCCCATTTATCGAGGAAGGTTAAAGGCTATCTATACTTATATATAAAGAGGTAACATTTGTTTGTAAGTTTGTAAGTTTGTATGTAGGGGGTAATCTCAGGAACTACTGGTCCGATTTGTAAAATTATTTCAGTGTTAGGTTAGGTTAGGTTAGGTTACCCCCTACATACAAACTTACAAACATACAAACTTACAAACAAATGTTACCTCTTTTTAATATTAGTATAGACTAGCTATCCTTCGCGGGTTCGCTCCCGTCAACTGGCAACTTTCTTATTTTTTTACATAAAAACCTTCTCCTGATTTTATTATCAGGAGAAGATTTTTATGTAAAAAAAAACTTTTTACAAAAAAATACAACCGACTTCTAAAAAAAAAAACACTACAAAGTAAAAAATAACTTGATTCGGAACTCGGTGTTTTTGTTAGTTTCTTCGTATTTTGACACCGACTTCCGAATTTAAAGTTATTTTTTACTTTGTAGTGTTTTTTTGTTTTTTTTTTTAGAAGTCGGTTGTATTTTTTTGTAAAGTTTTTTATTTTTCACTTTTTAGTGGTACCCCACACCTAACAACTCCTCTACAAAATCGCAGAAAAGCAAAATACGCAATTTCGATTATCAAAGAATCATCTAAATAGTCAAATTCCAGCGATTTCGATTTAAAATCCAAAGTTCGTAATCGATTTTGATATGATTTAAATGGGACCAATCTGCAAGTATATCCTTTCAGATAAAACAAGAATTTTTCAAATCGGTTCATAATTGTCGGAGTTATGAAGTAACAAACATAAAAAAAAAAAACATACAACCGAATTGATAACCTCCTCCTTTTTGGGAAGTCGGTTAAAAAATACAACACAACAAAAAAATAATTAGCAAAATCGGTTCAGCTGTTCTCGAGATTTGCGCTTAGCAACACATTCAGCGATTCATTTTATATTATAGATATTCACTACTCCCATAATTATGTTTTAACTTTCAACGAAAATGCTGATCCCACAGTTTCAATGATCATTCGGGAGTTGAGATTAACTTTAACTACACCTCCAGGCTTTTGTCTTTAGTTTATTATACACAAGTGAATGCAAAAATGGCCAAAATTAAAACCCGTTCTTTTTCGGTTTCCGTACAAAAATTCCGGTTTTCAGTGAAATCAATTTTTAATTGTTTTTCTAAATGATGTGTTCAAACTGATTGTAAGACCGCCTAAATTTTGTTTCTTTTCAAGTATTAAATAGAAACTTGCTTAATAAAGTTAAAAAATAATAATAAAAAACTTTTCACAAAAAAAATACAACCGTCTTCCAAATAAAAAAAACAACCTTCGGAAGCCAATGTTTTTGACTGTTTTTTGGGAAAATGTTTTTTATTTTTCACTTTTTAGTGATACCTACTCCATATTAACAACACCAATGGAAAGCCGCAGGAAAGCAAAATACGCAATTTCATTTATTTGGATGACATAATACGTCATCCAATTTAATAAACAAATTTCAGCTTATTTTGATTTCAAAACAAAACAAAAAAACCGGTTTTTGATGTTATTTGTACGAGACCACTTCCAAAGTATGATCTGTTATTCTGTTTGTTAAAAAATACGAAATTACCAATACTTACTACGATAAACACGTCTTATCACTTTAAACCGTTTGGCGACATTTGGATAACAAAATGGCTGACATCAAATGCATCGTTTTGACTGACCCGTGGTGGAGAATTAAAAACTAGAAAAACCGGAAACTTGAATAAATAAAAGCTGAAAGGGAAACGCCCATTTTAGGCCAAGTTTCGCCCATCTATGTAAAAATGACTAAAAAGATACTAATTTAGTAACTAAATATTGCTATTATCAGTTTGTAATGAAAACACCGGAATCAAAAGCCGATTTTTATAAGACACTCAATCGTTCATTGCATTATGTAGGTAGATAATGGTGGCTATTCCTGTCAGTGTGAAAGTAGGGATTGCAATTCTTAATTTCCGAAAATGGCGATTCACTAAATACCGGTTACCAAAATCGGTAGGTATATGGCAAATATTTTTTTTAAAATGTTTACGTCATTTATTTTATTTCTTACGGGATAAACAAAAATGTTTATCAATATAATTATGGACTTCTATATACGATTTATACGATCCATTGAAGCAATGCCGCGTTTCCGGTTATCCGCAAGAATATCGATTTGTCCATAAACCGATCTCACAGCTACATCCCTAAATGTCAATAATTGATTGACATTGAAAAATCACAGTTCGTTAAGTTCGTTATTTTGGTGCTGTTTTAAAGCGACTTGTGTTTTTCTTGCGTTTTACATCGGATATTTTGACGACTTTGCTAACGATTATGGACCCTGAAACCGCTCCTGATGACGACCTTGGCTTTACATTGGATTTAGTACCCGCTTCTCACGACGACACCGGCTTGCCAATGGATACCGTGCCTGTTTCTCACGAAAGACCACTAACATGGAACCTGATTTACATGAACGTTTCCCACGGAGCGATCTCTGTTGCAATTGTGGTGTAAATACACGAAGACTTAAGAGATTGACCGTAACCAATGTGGAGGTGCGATCTATAATTCAGCAATGGATTGCACCACTACTAGTAAGTTATTTACCTATTTACTTTCTGTAAGAACATAACATAAATAATTAGTTGGTGACTTTATAATAATTATATTATTATAAAGTCACCAACATCGTTTTATTAGTCCTCCATCGTTTCGTTTATATTTGTGATTTATGAAGTCCCACCGAGTTCTATGTTAAAAATAGCGGTTGTTTCCTTATCTATGATATCAATCCTAATGCCTATCATTTATTTCTTCCATGGGCACAACTTGGCCAAAACTTCCTAAGCGAATGGGCATTTCTCTTTGGTACAGGGATAGATTATAGCCTGGAATAAGATATAGGCTACTTTTATCCCTGGAATAAGTTCCCATGGGTTGCGGGAACGGTAAAGTAATCATGAAATTTTGATCCCGGTGATTAATATTTCATGATTACTTATGGTCGCCATAACCGACATCCAAGCGTGCGAAGCCGCGGGCATCAGCCAGTTTTACAATAAAATCTTCCCTGAAAAGATATGCATTTATCAACGAAAACCCGATCGATATCGGATCAGTAGTCAGTGTTAGAGAATATCGCTGATACATATGGGTCGAACCGGGCACCTTCTTTTTTTGAAGTCTGTTGAAAATACTGACTTGGGTACTTATCCCGACGACGATACTAAGAAACAGTAACATAATGCATTTTCAAAGTTCCAAGTTATTTTCCAGAATTAATAAAATAAAAAATAATATCAAGGATCAAGATTATATAGTGAAGTATAAAATCGAGCGCTCAGGCAGCGGTTGAATGTGTGTGTACGCGTGATGTTGCTGTGTGCGCCTTTAGATACCTAAATTTGAGTCCTTCGAAAATGTACCTAATAGCGTCCTTAAAATTTAAAATTAGGTGGGCGGCCATTTTGGTTTATTTACATGCGGACCCACTGAACTAAAATTCTAATCATAACCTAAATTTAGTATATTTTGTTTGTTTTGGCTGAAATCTATTGTTGAGTAAACATTCAATGCGATAGTAATTACTTTTTACTCAGAACTGGTCTCACAATTTATTAAATTACGATAGCATTCTGACAAAATTCAAGTCTTGTTACAAGCGTTACAAAAACCACACAGAAAAAGAATTAAACTTACCCTCAGGTTAAAACTCACTTGCACACACATGAAATCTCTATACTAATATTATAAAGCAGAATATTAATATTATAAAGCAGAAGAGTTTGTTTGTTTGTTTGGTTGAACGCGCTAATCTCAGGAACTACTGGTCCAATTATATTATTATTATTATTATTATTTATTAATTTGAAAACTCCTCCTCCTCTCTCCTTCTTCCTTTTTGAAACTCTTATTCTTTCTTTCTTTCTTTTCTTTCAAAAATTCTTTCAGTGTTAGATAGCCCATTTATCGAGGAAGGTTATAGGATATATCATCACGCTAAGACAAATAGGAGCGGAGCAGTAATGGAAAATGTGACGCAGACGAAGTTGCGCCAGCTAGTATATCATAATTAACCAATAAATCAGTAATTCACTCAATAATACTTACCAAGAACGTAAAAGACAATTTTTGTTTTTTCCTCCTTATATGGCAACTGAGCCGGTTCCGACTATTCTGCCAGTGTCACATGGTGATGGTAGCCCAGAGACAGTGCGTCGAACTTTATTATAGTTCGTGGTAGGTGTTAGTGTAGCTGAAAGGACAAACACATGGGTTAGTAAAACATATAATCTAATCTACAAGCACACTTTAACAACACCTAAACTAGTTTATACTATATACAGACTATTTACACACGTTACGCACTAATTAAAATTTGTAAGTCATTCTCGTTTAAGAATGTGGCCAGAATGTTGATTAGTTTAGGGGAGAAGTGGGAAAGGAGGGTATGAAAGTTGGTTGGGAGGGGAATGTCAAGTTTGGAAATTTTATTATATATAATAGGTCAAATTTATTATTTACGGAGCAAGAGAAGAAAATATGGTCTAAAGTACCATCCGCAAGGCCGCACTCGCATAGGGAATAATCCCGGACATGGATCTTTTTCAGGAACACAGGGCTACAACAATGTCCGAGTCTGAGTCATCAACCGGATTCGATGTGGCATACTTTGCTAACAAATCAGCGCACTCATTGCCAACAATACCCAAGTGACCGGGGATCCTGATTATCTCGATGTCCAAGCCGTTTTAGGAGCAATCAAAGAACAAGTTCTTTAAATCCAAAATTATTTGACTATTTTACTGTGAAGTTGATTTTGTTTAAGGGCCTGAATGCTACTAGGGGAATCTGAGAAAATTACTGAACGTGTTATCTGATGGGATTTAATATAGTTTATGGCTTCTAAAATACCAATACACTCTCCTGTAAAAACTGATGCTTCTGACGGGCATTGAAAAAGTACGCCTATACTTATTTTGGAATTTTGAAAATAAACTGCCACACCAACTGACACACGATTTCTGCCAAACGTTAGATGATCCCATCGAGATGTAGGTCAGTGGGTCGTCTTATGGGCGTTAATCACAGTTATTTATCGTCAAAAACATTCCAAACTTGATAGGTTGTAGCAATGCCTGAAGTTTGTTCGTCTTTGAGCGAAACATTCACAATGTATGGTGGATTATCTCTTGCTGTATAGGAAAGCCTGCCTAATATAATTATTTTTCGCAATCTTGGGTTTAAGATTGGAAGAAACCGGGGGCGAACTAGCGGCCCTCTAGCGATTAGAGGTGTCCGTATCCATAATATAGTAGTTATAGGGTCCTGTGGTGTTATTTCGATGTCATGGGGGGAGGGTAATAATTGTTAGTCCGGGGGAGAGATCAAATAATTCACCAGGGGGGTCAGGATCAGGGGGCTTTTTCGAGTTCATCTCGAATAAATTATTGTTCAAAAGAAGGACCCTTACAACAAAAAACAAACCTTACACCAAGAACACAAACACACGGAACACTTTCGATCGAGTTTCAAACCAGAAAAGTTCATTAAAATCGAAAATATTCGTAGCACTGACAAAACTACAAAAGCATGTGTTTAACCTTCACCTTCAATCTTCAATGATCTTCAATAACAACGAATAATTTACGAAAGTCCATGGAAGGAAAGTCCATCAAAGACAATTTTATACCGCGTCGCGCGTCGGGCGCTTGGGCGCGCGTCGTATACCAAAGACTTATTTTTTTTTCTTCGCCCCGTCGACTGACTTTCATGACATAAGTGAATGATTCTGGAACTGGAACGCGTTTTGTATTTTTAACCGACTTCTTAGAATGTAGAAATTTATGAAGATTCGAGTGAAAAAGAGAAAAATGATAAAAATATCGTGTGTTAGAAAGAAATGGACATAATTTGGCGATGAATCGCGTTTGTTCAAGAATGGTAGTTTTGTACCGTATGCGCGGTCTAGCCTAAAATGACAACGGCAGATTTCCACCCTTAGATCACAAACGTCACAGCCAAGAGGGAAGAGGGCATTAGAATTTGAAACTATTTTTTTTTTACATACAACATTTTTAATAAGCTTTATATATACACTAGATATCTACGTTATGTACAAACGCGTATAGTACACAAAACAAATACTCTCGCCTCCCGAATGTTTGTTTATTACGGGAAGCTTCAGGTCCCGCGAGCGGGCGCTTATCGTAAAGCGTCCTCCACACTATTCCGAAGTTGCACGAGGCCAAGTGCTCTCCGAAGTTGACCGAAGTCAGAAGTCAGAAGGTGTCCACACACTCGAGCAACTTCGCGAGGAGCTCAGTCCTCCGTTCCCCTCACGATAGGCATAATGGATAACATTCATGTGGCAACTGCCGTTGCAATGTGAACTCTCACTTTATAAAAATACGTGCGTATTTACTATGGCTGACGCGAACCGAAGTGAGCCGAGTTGTGTGGACAGACGCTTCGTGTTCGAACTTCGAGTCCTTTGACTCGGGCGCAAAAACCGACAACTGGAAGTCGCCCGAGGCGAAACGAAGTTGCACGAGGCGAAGCGAAGTGCCCCTCCACACTATCGTATTCGCTCAACTTCGATCAACTTCGGGAATAGTGTGGAGGCTTCTTAAAGCGTCCTCTACACTATTCCGAAGTTGCACGAGGCGAAGTGCTCTCCGAAGTTGACCGAAGTCCGAAGTAGGTGTCCACACACTCGAGCAACTTCGCGAAGAGCTCAGTCCCCCGTTCCCCCCGTTCCCCTCACGATAGGCATAATGGATAACTTTCATGTGGGCAACTGCCGTTGCAATGTGTACTCTCGTTTCATAAAAATACGTGCGTATTTACTATGGCTGACGCGAACCGAAGTGAGCCCAGTAGTGTGGACAGACGCTTCAGGTGAACGCAGACTTGGCCTCACCGCACGCGCCGTAGTCTTCGCATTCGAATTCTTTATATGAAGTTCTATGCAACCTCGCACTCCCACCCGCCTCGCAGTCGCCGCAGTCCCTGAAAACTGAACTCCCCAAGCCGCAGCTGATGACGTCACCAACGCCGGGCCGCGTATTGCCATTGTGTATATCAGTACAGACACCCATAGTCTGTACTCGATCACTTTGTGCTCTTAAAAATAACAAATACTCTAAAGCAAACTACGTATGACTACAGACCAGTCTGTATAAGTATACGGTTTGTTCGCATATGTTATAACCTCATCTAACCCAAATTATTCACCAACAATAGAAGGGATCTGGTGCTCGGCGGCCGCTGCCGCGGCACGCTCGCTTCGCTAGCTCGCCTTCGCACGCCAATGGTCATGGTTCTAACTAACCTAACCTAACCCACATGATTAACCAACCATAGCGGGGATCTGAACCCGACGATCATTAAATGCCAAAAACAAAAACTCAATAATATCAACTCGTACGTATTTTGCTCTAGTATTTTAAAGCAAAATGAATATTGATTCAGACACTTTCTGAATAGGTATACAGTTTGCTCTTCAACTACAAACGCAAACTGCGATCGAACTCAGAGCTACCCCGGTCTGGGTCAGTATACACTATACAGTTTGGCAATACGCCACCGGGCCGCACGCAGCGGACGCTGCGGCTAGCGCGGCGCAGATGACGTCATTCGCATCCAATCCACGGCGCGAGCCGAACCGGAGCTGGAGGATGTGCGTGTGCAATTGAAAAAGTTTATTTTGTGTATTTTCTTGTTATTTGTGGTTCTAATATATTTAACAGCTGCATAAACTTAGTTCTGGTCATATGAAAATATTTGGAAAACCGCTTATCATCATTCAATAAATCGGGAAACAATGTATGAAATTCCCCAAATAGCGGCCGTTTTAGGTTGATGCTATGAATCCACATTTTTTTAAGTCTTGTTGGTATTTCATTTTCGTCTTTCTCTAATAATAAACAACTGACAACAAATTGTTCGTCAAGACCATACTGTAATACCCGCCCACTTTTAATTTATATTACAAACTGAATGAAAGAAATCAAGTGCGATGCGTGCGGCGACGGGAACGACTGCAGCGACTGCAGTGACTGCAGTGCGGATAGATGTGCGAGGCCATTAACAAAAAGCGATGACTGCGGGGAATGCGGAAACTGCGGTGCGGCCAAGTCTGCGTTCACCTTTCGTGTTCGAACTTCGAGTCCTTTGACTCGGGCGCAAAAACCGACAACAACTGGAAGTAGCCCGAGGCGAAGCGAAGTAGCACGAGGCGAAGCGAAGTAGCACGAGGCGAAGCGAAGTGCCCCTCTACACTATCGTCTTCGATCAACTTCGATCAACTTCGGGAATAGTGTGGAGGCTACTAAGTGTAATCTGACCCCGGCCACAAAAAACGTTATCGCAGCGTTTCTGTAGCTTGTATCCACGCACTTGAAATTGCATTGGGTTCTTAAAAATTATGTCGTCATGAAATACAATGCTCTTATTAGTACTCCAGAAATAAATAGGTAGGTATATCCTATTGAAAGAGAGAACTTGCTGAATATAGTTATGTTGCTGTTTTGTTATTTCTGACAAAACTATTGAATCAATAACCAAAATTTGGGAACTAGCTTATGAAAAGAAGTAATCTAATGACAATGATATTTTATGAGTTCTATAGCCGATTACAGCAATATTCAAGCTCAAACTTCATTTTACTTCATAAAGCGCGGCGGCTTCTTTTTTTTTTGCCTAATTCATTGCGCTATTTTGATAACGATTATCAGAGTTATATCAAACAGATTCCAATGGGAAAAGCTTGTAGAATACTACCTATATATTCATCAACTCATTTCTATAAATCGTTAAAATATGCTTACTTTGTAAAAATTGCCAAAAACCAATCAATAACAATGGTGACCTTGACGAACACTCGGAACAGCCTCTATGTGGTCTGTACTCGTAACTATGTAAATTTTCAACAAAATTGGAATCTATAAACTATCTACTTTGCAAGAAACACTTATTAACGAATATTCAACCACTTACCCTAGGATATCTCAAAAGAAACACAGAAAAAACACTAAAATCACAAGCGCGACGTCACCGTTACGTAGAAACTTTCTTTTTGTGTTTTTTTTTTGTAATGTTGGCTATTTTTATTTTCTGTTTTAGTCTATTGCTTCCTCCACACTATTCCGAAGTTGCACGAAGCGAAGTGCTCTCCGAAGTTGACCGAAGTCCGAAGTAGGTGTCCACACACCTCGAGCAACTTCGCGAGGAACTCAGTCGCCCGTTCCCCCCGTTCCCCTCACGATAGGCATAATGGATAACGTTCATGTGGCAACTGCGTTGCAATGTGTACTCTTGCGTAATAAAAATACGTGCGTATTTACTATGGCTGACGCGAACCGAAGTGAGCCGAAGTGACCCGAGTAGTGCGGACAGACGCTTCGTGTTCGAACTTCGAGTCCTTTGACTCGGGCGCAAAAAACCGACAACAACTGGAAGTCGCCCGAGGCGAAGCGAAGTTGCACGAGGCGAAGCGAAGTGCCCCACCACACTATCGTATTCGCTCAACTTCGATCAACTTCGGGAGCAGTGTGGAGGCTACTTATGGTTGGCAAATTTTATCCGCCGTAGAGACTAGAGAACATTCATTCACAAACGATTCGAAACCTTATCTCACACGGTTTGCTGGATCCAAATGGTTCCAGCGGTACTCCACTCCTCCACCGGCGAAAAAATAATCCACAACGCTGTCAATAGCAAAAGTGCCCCGAACACTGACAGCATTGACGCGTTGAATGGTAATGCTGATGCTGGTTCTTTGGCCGAAGAAAAGCCCAGCCCTCTGGTCACACTCTGGTTGTTTGCTGGTGTCTCGAAAGACTGTATGTGCACTCGGACCCCATGCGCCTAGTTTTTCAACGCCAAAAGACTCAAATATATAACTCCCAATCAGGTTATTATATAAATTGCGCCTTTTGAGGTTTTGTTTTTGTTTCTACTGGGAAAAATGCATTAAGGCATTACCCTCCCACTCGGGGGAGTGGGCTATGTGGGACTCCTCGGGCTGACCCGGTATACCCACTAAAACAACCCAGCGAAATTCTGACATCATCTAGGTGGGGGTGGAGATCGGCGTAGCCTTTACGTCCAGTCCACCTCCAACGACCGTCCGCCTTTACGGCGGGCCCGTCACACCCTACCCCCTGGGGGAGGGCCGGGAACGACTGACGATGGTGGTGAAGTGTGCAATGCGGGCGGAGGCACCCCCGCGCCTGTCACCTGGCACCCCATCACCACCGCGAGGAGGGAGAAGAGGATCGTCCTCCCGCGCGCTCTCCGCCGCCTCCTTCTGCGAGATGACATCCTCGCAAAAGGAGGCTACCGCGGCTCAGGACTCCTCACTCCCCAGCATGCATCTGACCACGCTGGGAAGCGAGAGGTCCTGTCCGATCTCCGCAGTGCGACTGCGACGCGGCTCGGACTAAGCTGGGCACACTTCCAGTGTGTGCTGCGCCGTGTCCTCCGCCGCGCCGCAGTCGTGACACGCCGGTGTCTCCTCCCTCCCGATCCGGTGCAGGTGCGTGCCGAAACAGCCGTGGCCGAGTTCAGCGCTCGGTCCAGTCTTGCAAGACTGGACCGAGCGCGTCCAGGGTACGGCGACCGAAGGTGGCGGAGGCGAAGTCCTCCGTCCAATGGACGATGACGGCGTCCCTCGCCTCCCTCCGCACTGCCTCCCAATCCTCCGCGACAGGGCGCTTTTTTTTTTTTTACTGTGTCTGTGTCGAATAAATGTTTTCTATTCTATTCTACCCGAGCGCTTTTCGGCGCGCCGTCCATTCGTACACTCTGGCGAGCACCTACGCCTAATATAATCACTCTAAAATAATCGCAAAGGGAACACATATTCCCGTGGTAAAAGTATCAAATGTCCTAATACGGACTGGATCTTATAAAAAGAAAATATAATTTGAACTTATAAGCCTGGAATTATTAAATATAAATTGTGTCTCAAGTAAAAAACTTCCGTGTTTTACTTCCGAGTTCCAAAGAGCCTGGAACAACCCAAAAGAGACTTGGCGACTTATCACGCAAATAGCAAATCTGAATCAGAGCAACAAACAACCTGCCTCGGAGTTGCTGAAATGCTGTGAAGACCCCCAATCAGTCAATGAAGTAAATCACTACTTCGCGAATGTCGGTAGCAATCTAGCCTCCAAAATCCGGCAACCTTTTCCACCCACAGTCAATACTCAACCTGTACCTAGAGTACCGTGTTCTGTTAGTACCTCATCTGGCTCAATGGTTCTGTTTGACGTAGACTGTGATGAATTAGAAGAAATTATCTTAAATCTAAAAGAAAAATGTGCCGATGGTTGTGACGGTATCTCGGCGTCTGTTGTTAGGGCTGCTAGGCCCTCTACTTATAATCCCCGCTCTAGTACACATCTTTAATCTGTGCCAATCCTCAGGTGTTTTTCCGGATGTACCTATTTAAAACCGCTATAGTTCATCCCATTTTCAAAGCCGGAGACAGGGCCAGTGTCTCTAACTATAGACCTATATCGGTCCTAACTACTTTGTCCAAGATTTTTGAAAAAGTTATTAATATTAGGCTCGTGAATTTTCTAAAAAAGAATAATATTTTAGCGGCCAACCAGTTTGTCTTCAGAGCTGGAAAATCTACGGCTGATGCAGTTTTGGAGCTTACAGATACATTAATTGGCCATAATAATAACAAACAGAAAACTGTTGGCATCTTCCTGGACCTATCCAAAGCTTTCGACACTGGTTCTGTCCCCCTATTACTTTCCAAGCTAGATAGCATTGGAATTCGCGGTATTGCTAACGATATCTTCAGCAGCTACCTAACTGACCGCCAACAGGTAGTAAACATTGAAAATTTTAGTAGCAAAGAGGAGACAGTCACTTTTGGTGTGCCTCAAGGTAGTGTCCTTGGCCCTACTCTCTTCCTCATTTACGTAAATGAACTCTGCCAACTGTCTCTTCCAAACTGTAAAATCATCACATATATTATGCCGATGACACATCACTTATAATTCACGGCAAGGACTGGTCTGAAACCTTTAATAAAGCGGACATGGCTCTCAGCATGGCTATGTTCTGGTTAAACACCAACTTCCTCACGCTAAATATCAGCAAAACCAAGTTCATATCCTTTACCCCAGGCATTTTAAGCCAGCCCCCCCGTTCCCTCAAAATCAGAGCTCACGCTTGCACACTGACTGATTTTCCTACCTGCAACTGTACACCTATCGATCGAACTGACAACATCAAATTTCATTTCATTTCATTTATTAGAACAAAAAAAAAACACATGTTACAATTTATTTGTGTTCGATAATAGCCGCATTAGTTAGAACTGTGTCGTGGCTACAGGATAGAGATGACATCAACGTTCCAATTTAAGAGGTTTTATCAATTTACCTATACTTTATTATAACTACGCTTAAAATCTAGTGTGTCAGTGTGCGTGCGTATGAGTGAGTGCGTGTGTGTGAATTTATGTATGAGTGTATGTGTATGAATAAGAGGGTGTGGGGGTGATTGTGTGTGTGTGTGTGTGGCTTTACCTAAACGTGTGAGAGGAAGATGTTGTGAGAGTTGGAGGTTGGTTGTTGGACAGTACCTTGTGTGTATGTAGATAGCTGAGCAGACGTTTGTTTAATATTTTTTCAAGAAGCTTCGATAATATAGTCAAAACGGAAATGGGTCTGTAGTTGTTGACACTGCCTCTGTTCCCACTCTTATAAATAGGATGTACCAGGGCCTTTTTAAAGACCGCAGGAAAGACTCCAGATGTAAGAGCGAGGTTGAATACATGACAAATGATAGGGGTAAGGATCTTCCTGGCAGCACTAATCAAGGTCGCAGGGATGCCATCCCAACCCACAGCACAATTAAGTTTGAGGGTAAGAATGAGTCCCTCAATCTCCTCATTATTTGTGGGGAAAATAACCATGGAGTCATAATGTGGAAGCGACTTACCACAGACTGAGGAACCGGCACAGGAAATATAATAATAGAGTAATCATCGACAGTCTCCTTAAATGGAAAATTCAAATCGACTCAGCAGTGAAACGTGTGTGAAGATTAATTTACATATTTAAAAAACTTAGGGGGGTTGCTGTCTTCAAATGTCTGATAACTGTCTACCTTGCTCTCGCTCAATCGGTACTTGGTTATTGCGTGACTTCGTGGAGAGGAGCGCACAAAACTACGATGCTTCTTCTAGAAAGAGCACAGCGGGCAGTACTAAAGGTCCAATCAAAGAAACCAATCCGCTTTCCGACATCTGATCTCTATTATTATTGCAAGGTCTTCACAGTAAAGCAGCTCTTTGTACTACAGACTGTAATCAGAAAACACAAACAGTTACACTATGACCCAGCCTCTAGTACTGCAAAGCGCCTCTCTGACAGAGTTTGCAAAAATATACCCTGTGGAGTGTGGAATAGCTCCAGCGAGAAGACATTTCAGATTTATTAGCTCCAGGATCTACTACAATATAAATAAGACCTTAAATATCTGCCATTTACCCCGTAGCCTCTTAAGAAGGAAATTGACTGAGTGGCTGAAATCATTGTCATACGATGCAACTGAGAAAATTGTGGAAACTTAACCAGCACTAAAACTGAAACACACCCAAACTCTCACTCACAAACACCCCTGACACTCTATACAAGCACACACAAAAACTCGCTAACACACACATATCCTCCCACACACCTTTCTTCAAAAGTTTACCCTAATTTAACCTAATATATGTTACAAAATACAAATAGTTTAAGTCTGGAACAACTGTATTCTTGTTTAGATGGGCGTTGATAGCTGCGACACAGTTTGTAGCTATCATCGTTTTCCATAAATTGAGCCAACGATTTATGTTACAAAATAAAAACTTTTTACTTTTTTTTTTACTTTTAAAAACCTTACAATATTCTTGTATTCTTAGAAGTTGGGATGTAAATATTACAGTTGCAGTTTTGAATAAAAGCAGGGCTTTAAATACCGGTAAAAATTTCGTAACGTTACCTGTATTTGACAGAGTTACCGTTAATTTGAAAATAACGTTAACCGATTTAACGTTATTTTCGAAACATTTTATCGTTAATCTTTTTTACCGTTAATTGTTTTATAACGTTAATTTTATCTTTATTTTGAAACCGTTAAGCTTGTGAGGTGGAATAAGCGTGGGGGCAGAAAGGCGATCGGCGGGCCGCCAAAGCTAAGCAAAGCCACCTTATACGCCGTTGCGTCGTGCCGTCTCGCTCGACCAAAACGTTGCCAGATTCTTACGTGTGAGACGTGCTGGTACTACAGTTAGCTGATTTAGTTATTTTGTCCAATAATTTATTTTCTTTTGTCAGTTGCTTGAGATCAATAACGGGTAGTTTTCATAGTTACAATTTTCGATATAATAATAGTGATAATTATGTCAGTACGATTTCTAGCACTGTATTCAATGAGTGTGAAAGAAGAACATCGACACAGTCCGACGCGTGAAACAGAAGATTTTGTATGGGAAATTAGCCTAATCTGGAGCGCCGCTTACGCGCGGCATTGCCAAATCGTGCAAGGCGGCGCAGGCGAGGTGGCCGCGCGCAAGAGATGGAGTCAGTTACTTTAGGGTAGTATGTAGATTCTTCGCAGATTTTCTTATAATAAAATTATGGATTAAAAATAATTTTGCGCGACATTTGTGTCTGACAAAAATTGTGAAAAGACTCTTGAAATGCGTCTCGAACTTACAGCTAAGGGGCCACCAGTCCATCACGTCCTAAAATTGCTTTTACTCAAAAATGTGGTACGAAAACTACATCTTTTGTGTATTAAATGGTAAGCTCTAGTTTTACTTTCTTTTTTTTTTTTTCTGATCCCCCATTTATATAAATGTCACGAGCCGCCTGTGATAGTAATAGGAGTTAAAGTATGAAATTGCCGTTTTATTGTAATAGGTACTTCGAATTGACATAGAACCTTGAAACCAGTGAAACTTTTTTCACATGGTACCTATTAAGTTTTTCTTTAAAAAAATGTGCACAACTAAACGTCTACAATCGATTATCGACTTTCAGTTGTTTTTTTATTCAGCTTAGACAAGAAAGATGGATACTTCAGAAAGAGTGATATTTGAATACGAGTTCCGAGTCCGACGCGGAACTAACGCGGCAGAAACGGCTCGCAATAAGTATCAATGTTGCGTTTGGAGAAGGGACTGCCAATGAACGCACCGTAACATTTTGGTTTAAACTCTTTCGTAATGGAAACTTTGATTTGAAGAACGAACCACGTGGAAGACCACCCACACAGGTGAATAACAATGAATTGAACGAGATGGTGGAAGCCGATCCGAGTCAAACTACCCATGAATTAGCGGCATGGTTTACCGTTATCTTACCAAAAACTATTGACTTATTTGCGTCAAATCAATAAAATAAAAAATATGAAAAATGGGTACTTCATGATTTGACTGATCTGCAGAAAGAAACGCGTGTTGAAAATTGTGTTGCCTTGTTGAATCGATACAGAAATGAAGAAATATTGAATCGAATTGTGACATGTGATGAAAAGTGGATTCTTTACATTAACCGTAAGCGAAATTGCAATGGCAGACCCCAGGTCAAACGCTGAAACAGTGTGCTAAAGCAAAGTTTACCAATAAAAAGGTAATGGTAATTGATTTTTCTCGCTTCGGTATTTGAACGGGTAAATACACGTGAGGCTTCGAAGCAGGAAAATCTTGGAGCGAAATAATAAAAATGCAGATTATTACAATTAAAATTGGGGACATTAATGTTTGTCCTTTTTTTGTGAACTTTGAATGATTAGAAGAAGACAAAAAATACTAAGAATGGACTGTGTGAAAGATTATAGCTAGAAAGGGAGTGACTACCGAAATTACGACTTTTACTCACGTGAGAAGACATGTTGCGTTATCTAAATTAATTGGGGTCATTTTCATCATCATCTATTTATTTGTTTTCTTTATTTATTTAACCACTAGCTGACCCGTGCCCACTTCGTTGGGCGGTAAACATTTTAACTTCTGATGAAATGATGAGTGTGGTTCGGTTAGTACTGAGTGCTATGATTTATTTCCTGACTGCCAAAAGGAGGGTTTTGTTTTTATTGCATATGTATGTAGCTAGGCTAGCGAGCCGCTGCGAGCGCTCAGCGTTAGACTCCCTGTCCCTTGTTGCAGAGACATGCTGCTTTAAATCACTGAGACGCTGTGCACGTTCAGCGCTAGATTCCCGAGCACGGACCTGCGATATTCTCCAGCTTTGGTTAGCAAGCCGCTGTGAACGCTCGGAGCTAGATTTCCCAGCGCGTGCTTGCGAAATATTTTCTCTATTCCTCGAGAGGCTCTTCCGTACGGCGTACTCGAGCTGCTCTTGTCTCATGTCTGGGATGTCTGACGGGAAAGTTGTGATATCCTTTTAGGCATGATAAACAATCGCTGAAACTGTCCGATATCCCAAAAACAGAAATATCACAGCTTCGAACTCGAAGAATGAGAACGAAGTAATATTGTAATTTTGTTTTGAGAAACCGAGCAACAAAAACAATTTTAAAGACCAACATTCAACCAACTACGTACAACTCACCTACCAAACGACAAAAGTTAAATAATAACTGAAGAGGGTCATTAATCCGCGGAAAATTTTAACACCACGATTCAGAAAATCGACGTAATTGCACAACGCCGTCTGGTAAATGGATAAAACGTCCGTACAAAGCATGTTCTAACGCAGTTCGTGAATGGACGGCGCGGGCGGCGTTTTGCGATTTAGTAATTTTATATTATCTTCGAAACTATTCAACCAACTGACATACTGTTTTGGGAAAATCGTATCTGTATGATGTTCTTGTGATCATAATAACATTTTTTTCGATAAGGTTTAATATTTTGTTGTTTAAAACATCGTCCAAAGATTAGTACGTCGAAAAATACTTTTTTTAATACATAAAAGCTACTATATCTGCTAAAATATAAAAGATAGAAATATGGTGCCGCGGACTTTTTTGTAGAACTATTCTAGGCGGACCAGGTTGCCATACATTGTTTTCAATTATATACAACTGTTAAGGCAGCGCACGCAAATAACTCTGTTGTAAGAGCTATTTTTTTCCGCCTGGATAGACAAAAATTGAGATAGTTTGGCTAATATGCATGATATTTTTACAATTTATAGCCTATAGCATTACGCAATAAATGGGCTATCTAACACTGAAAGAATTTTTCTAATCGGAGCAGGAGTTCCTGAGATTACCCCCTACATACAAACTTACAAACAATTTTACCTCTTTATAATATTAGTATAGATTTATGTACACACATTTAATAAGAACATGAGAAGAAGGAAACAGAAAAATAGGTACAAAGGTGATGCTTATTTTTAAAGAAATCTCTTCCAGCAAACCTGCGAAAGGAGAGTAGAGTAAAAAGAGATCACTATTTATAACTTTTGCACGTAGAAATTGTGAGCCAAATTTAAAGCTAAAATGTAAATAGTATAAATATAGTAATTAAGTATAATATAGTATTAATAAAATATAGATATTAATAATATACTTATATTATGCAACTATGACGAGAAGGAAAGATAGTGTTCTTTCAATCTTCTTTTAAAAATAGCAAGAGTTTGCCACTCCCTAATGTCAGGCGGTAGCGAATTCCACAACAGTACCGCATGCACAGTGAAGGAGTAGGAGTAAAAATCGGTAGAGTGGGGAGGGGATTTAAGGAGATTTTTAAGATGTGACCTGCAAGGCGCATTCGAAGGACGGGAATAGGAGAAGCGTTCTCGCAGGTAGGAATGCGTTTTAGGGTTGTGAAGGATGCTGAATAGCAGACACAAAATCCGATTCATCATATTAGCTGAAAGACGTCCACTGATAAATATAGGAGACATAGGCCCCCAAGTGTGGTCACAACAACTGGTCCTCTGCGTCTTGCATCCATTGGCTACCTGCAACCCTCACGAGGTCATCGGTCCACCTTGTGGAAGGCTATCCAACGCTGAATCTTCCAGTTCACGATCGCCTTTCTAGAACCTTCCAGCCTCATCGTCCATATGTTCTGCAGTGCGATTCTGTTAACGTGTCGATGTGAACATTTAGGCGAAGGTAACGACAAGTGAGCTGTCATACCATACAAAGAAAATGGCATGACAGCTCACTTCTCGTTCACTCCAACTAAGTGATCACGGTGAGATGTCGACAGAATTGACCGGCTGCTAGTGATGTGCTTTGCTCACTGCCATTTTAGTTTGGCGATCCTTCGGGCTATGTCCGTAACCTTGACTCTCTTGCGGATATCATCATTCCTGATTCGATTACGGCAGGAAACTGCCCCCCCCCTGAAGTAATGCCCTTTGAGTGACCTAAGCTTTCTGATGAGGCCCATTGTGAGCATTTAATAGGCTAGATTCCAACATCCACAAATTACAAAACTATTTAGTCCGTCAGTTAGTATTGAAAAATAATGGTCACGTATTTTTTGTTTTTGTAAATCAATGAATATTGACTCAGCATAGCATTATTCCCTATAGCTTTCTCCGATCTGAGGGCTAATTCACGTAATGTTATGACGCACCGATTAAGTTTTAGTGCAGTTGCAATTAAGTTTAAGTTCGAGTGATAAACGGTATTCTTGTAATCTTTGAACTGCGCGTACACTGCGCGTGAACTGCACGTCAATTGCACGAAAACCAAACTTACTGACGGTAGAGAGAAAAAATATTATTCACTAAATAATCGACTAGAAACGAATAAATTTCAATGAATATAGACGTTATTATAATATTAAAAATTAAACTAAGCTTATAAGCTGTAATTTTGGGACGTCAAACAAATAGTAGAATACCGATCACGTTGCGTTCGAAACACACACCAAAGACGGGCAACAGTAGAATGCCATTATTATTATTTTGTTTTTTTAAATTTATTTTCTCAGGCTAGTGCCTGGTATTTGCTAGAATCTCACGGGTGTGAACCAAGGTGAGATCCTAGTTATTAGTTTGTGATGGTAAATTACTTTGTACTGCATTAAAATTGTTATCCAAGTCTAGTTGTAAAAATTTTCTAACTATTCGGCAAGTATTTAAAATAGCGGCTTTTTGTAGTGTTAAGTATGTGTATTTCGAAAGATTAAGAACATTAAAGCTATTGAATATTTGTTTTGGGATAACACCTGTTGTTGATATTACTATTGGGACAATTGTGACTTTATTCATTTTCCAAACTCTGGTGATTTCCTCTTGTAGTTCTGTGTACTTCCTTATTTTTTCTGTGATAGTCTTTTGTATGTTATTGGTGTTTGGTACGGCTATATCTACAATGTATGTGTGTTTGTTTACTTTATCAACAAGTGTTATATCGGGTCTGTTATTGTATATAGTGTGATCTGTAATTATAGTGCGGTCATAATATATTTTGTAAAAATTATTTTCTAAAACAGCTCTTGGTGTATATTTGTAATATGGTGTGTATGGGTCCTGCATTAGTTTAAGATTAACGGCGAGTTTTTGGTGAATAATGTTAACGAGTTGATTGTGACGATGAGTGTAGTCGTTTATTATTATTATTATTTTTTTTTAAACGGGGAAACTCTTGGCCCAAATCTCACCTGATGGAAAGTGATGATTAGGCCGAAGATGGAAGCGAGTTTCACCCGGAATCCTCTAACATAGAGGAACTGGCTATCATATCTCTAATTGCCGGAACACAACAATGCTGTTAACATTGTTGTTATGGCGACAGACTTAGACATGATGGTGGTAGCTTGCCAGGCGGACTTAGAAGTCCTACCACCAACCAAACCGAGCAAAAAATTTGCCCCCACTGGGAATTGAACCCGGGACCTCTTTTTTTTTTTTTTTTTTTTTAGGGATGGGAAATCATCCAATGACTCCTCCCGCTCTGGGTGTAGCGGGAGGGAGTGTCAGACTTCTACTGACTAAAACCCATCCATGTTCCTTCATTGCCCTTTGTGTTCCGGAGCCACGGTGTCTCTTGCGAATAATCCCGCGACTCCGGCAGGCGTCGGCCCTTTCGGGCCCCTCTGTGTGCTGACTCTCTTTGAGGCGCGCGTGGAACACTAACGCGCCGTCGACACGGCCTGTCGTCACTAGACGGACGGACGGCGAGCCACCCATAGCTCGCCGTCCACAGGCCCAGGCCTACGGTGGCCGGAGGTCACCAGGTGGCCCCCGACGCCCGCGGCGTCCACCACGGCGGCCGGGACAAGAGGGTCTCCTCTCCCTCTCCGCCACCTCCTTCGCTAGCATGACTGTTTAGCACCACCCGGGGACCACGTGTAGGGATTCGCTGAAGGGTATTCTCCTACGGACGCGGGTGACTCGGCCCCCAAAACATTATTGCACTCGCGTGACGCGCACTTGACGCGAGCGTGTCTGACAGCGGTAGAGAATACGAAAAGCGTTGTTTTGATCGAAACGTAACTTAAACTGCACTGCAACAGCACTTATTTAGTTACGTGAATTAGCCTACTGGTCAATCAATAACGGCATATGTCTACTGTGCCGAACTCCGAACAATGATAGTAAAACTGGCAGTGAAATAGCCCCGTCTCATGAATCGATCTTCACCATTATTGCTCCATGATAATGCGAGATCTCATACAGCACGAGAAACTGTTTTAACTCTACAGGAAATGCAATTGGAAACCATTCGTCACCCTCTTTATTCGCCAAACCTTGCTCCAACGGACTACCATTTTTTTCGTGATTTGGACAATTTTCTACGTGATAAAAAGTTTTCTTCTCAGGAGGCATTACAAAATGCTTTCATATAGTTTGTCGAATCTAGATCACCGGAGTTCTATTGCAAAGGTATAAATTACCTTCCTATTAGATAGCAGCAATGTATAGATAATAATGGTAATTATTTTGATTAAATAAATATAATAAATAAAAAAACACCTTCAATTTTTCAGTACAAATCGGCAATTTCATACCTTACCCCTTATATGATTCCAAAGAGGGTCAATTTAAATAAAAGATTAATGCAACGAGTAATAATTTGTCACACAAACAAAAGATTGATGTTCAGCTGAATCCGGTTTGACTGGAAGCCGACCCCAATATAGTTGGGAAAAGGCTAGGCAGATGATGCAACGAGTAACACTTTGTTATAATTCGCCGCTTTGACGGGCCGTATGACGTCTAGCAGCGCGGCCGCGAGCGGCTGCGCGTCTTTCAGATAATCGTATGTATTTCCCAATAGCGATAAAGCATAAAATGGTTTGACAGTGAACCTGCGCTGCCGACCGCTATGTCTAGGTGAATGAAAAATCACATCATGAATCAAATAAACATTTATTATTGTAAATATGGCTTATAGTTACAATTTACTCATTAGTAATATTTAAAATTATCAACAATTTAATAAATCACCCTACCGCAGTATCTCTACGTTGACGTCGTGAAGGGCTTGCGCGTCCCGATGAACCTTAGGTCATACCTAGGGTGAGGGGCCAGACAAAGAGAGATACAATCCGCAAGGCAGTTTTGTGGCGAACTGTTGGGCAGTAGCGAACCCACGAACCTTATCTCCCGAGAGAAGTCTTGTTCCTCATCTACGGCTTGCCTTTATTGGCTGGCCAGAGTGAATACTGACGAGGAACAAAGCTCCCACCTCTTTCTTGCCTTAATTGGCCGGTCTGAGTGGAGATTCGCTAGAGCACACGTGCTCGGGAGAAGGATATAAATCCAGTAAGATGCTGGTAGGGATCTGGACCGTACTTCCGGGATTGTCCTGATAGCCGTTGTATACCTCTCCACTCCTCTAGCACTTCAGTAGGCTAATTTACGTAACTAAATAAGTGCTGTTGCAGTGCAATTGAAGTTAAGTTTCGATCAAAACAACGCTTTTCGTATTCTCTACCGCTGTCAGACACGCTCGCGTCAAGTTTGCGTCACGCGAGCGCAATAACCTCATTCTACTGTTGCGCGTCCTTGCAATATGATCGGTATTCTACTATTTGTTTGACGTCCCAAAATGACAGCTTATACCTTTAAGTTTAAGTTTTAATATTATAATAATTTAACGTCATATTGATTGAAATTTAATCGATTTTATCCTATTATTTAGTGAGTAATATTTTTTCTCTCCAGCGTCAATAAGTTTGTTGTCGTGCAGTTCACGCGCAGTTTACGCGCAGTTCAAAGATTAAAAGAATACCGTTTATCACTCAAACTTAAACTTAACTGCAACTGCACTAAAACATAATCGTTGCGTCATAAAATTACGTGAATTAGCCCTCTGGCTATGTTGCCTCCTTGGCGCTACGTCACTTTGTGCTAGCGACCATTTTCGAGGGCCCATTAATTGAGAGTGCAAGTCACCCCCTGCCATTTAAAAGCCGTGTATATTGTTAGTGGTCAGGCAGGAGCCCATAGTTCTTCTATAATAAACGATTATCAGTCCACTAAACCACCCAAACCCATAGCGTTTCATCTTTTGTTTCCATATTCTGTAATATTACTGCTCCAACCGGGGATTGTCCTTGGGAATACAGGGATAATCGCCGGTTGGTGCCCCATTACATTTGAATCTTGGGGCCTCTGCGAGTTGGTTTCGGCCCCCCGTACGCCTACCAAAGGACCGGATCTCCAGAGACCAGAGAAAGTAAAAAGAAAAAAATAATCAACATCCATTACTAAAATAATATAAAATCACAATCTTGGACTCCAAGGTCAATTTAAATAAAAAACGATAACAAAATAAAATACTTTCAATTCAAAATATCTGTAAACATTATTTTGTTTTTTACGTCCCGTCTTGCAAGCATCTCGCACAAACCAACTCACTGTAGGTATTACACACGACTGAGGCATAGCGGCGCGGCGGCGATAGCGGCAACAGTGCATCTAAAGATCTAATAATAATAATAAAGCAGAAAGCAGTACTCCTGGACACGGCGCGTATTGTGAGGAGGTTCCTCTCTCGGGAGCCCTGACCACCGGTAGCTTGGACCCTGTTCCCGATGCCGGTGGGCTACTATTTTTTTTATATTTTTAAATGTTTTTTTTATTAGTTTTATACAAATATTTAAAAATGTAAAAAATATGTACAGAAAATAAAGGAAATAATAATAATATCCTTGGACATTTCACACAACGCCATATAGTCCCAAGCTAAGCAACTTAATGCATGTGTTATGGTAACGAAATGGCTGATAAACTACTTATACATATACATCTAAGCGAGTTGCACGAGGCCATGCCATGAGCACACAAAAATGTTTACCTACGCGGAACGGCAACGCGCGGCCACAAATTCGCAATATCTCTGTACTGTACGTCGCTGGATTACGATGCCCCCTACCACTCAGCCTTCACAACGCTGCGCTCGCCCCGCACGAGTCATACCTATGTTTAGACCGGGTTGTAACAGAATTAACGGTAAAATTAACGTTATTATCGTATTTTACGTTAGTGTTAAATAACGTTAAATTACTGGTAATGTTATCAAATAACGTTATAATTTCGTAACGTTAATTAGGTATCACATTGGAATTAACGTTACGTAACGGTTATTATTTTGTTAGTTGGTAACGTTAACAAGCCCTGAATAAAAGTTTTATTTTTTGTTGGACTATATTTTTATTTTACTCATTGATTAGGCTTAACTTTATAAAATTACATTCATTTTACATTACATTAGACTGTGCACAAATAGGACCCAGAGATGGTAACCAATCAAACATTGACAGCTCCTTTATAATCGTCGTACTAAGGGCGATTTTCGAAGTTCTTCTACTCTGACCCATTCTTCTACCACAGCCCTATTACATACACTATAAGTCTATATAATGTACACATATGAAAATGAGGGAAACTATGCCTAATTTTGACGGAACACGTAAAAATAAAACATTTTTTTTTAATTATTTTATGTTTTTATTTTTAAAGTTTGTTCACAACTTGTGGCTTCAGTGTAAACAAAACTACCTATCTATGTAACTTTTCCATGGAAAAAAAAAAATGTTTTCCGTCGAAAATTAGGTGTAGTTTCCATCTTTTTCATATGTGCACATTCTAAAGACTCACACTGTATAGCTCTAAATCAATTGAAAGAAACTTTTTTCTTTACATCATCAGGACTAATTTTACTTCTGATCTGCACTGCAACTTTGGGCATGCCAATATCAGTGTTATTTTGTTCGACGTTGGTGTCAGGTTTGTTCGCGGGCGAGCTGCTCTGCCTGGCGGCGCTGGCCGAGAGCAGCGCCAGCTTCCTGCGCAGTTCCCTCACTTGCGCCGCACTGGCCAGCTGGGCGGCGCCTCGCGATAACACTTCGGCTCGAAGTTGTTCGCATTCGGATCTGGAAAGTTAGAAAAGACAGGGATAGAAGACCTTATCGGCTATGTAGTTTGCGTGGTGGCATCATATCTCAGTTGAGGCTCTGGCATATGTATCATCTTCCTCACACGTTATTGCACGTTAGGTCTTAAAACTTTTACGGAATTCCTAAAACTACTGACCCTCAGTTACAAAATGAAGAGTTTGAAATTGAGTATTTATGAACATCCAATTAAGCACACGGGCATTTTATTTGAGTTTGACACATTCTTAACTCCAAATATTTATTGCATAAGTTGTCTTCTGCCATTTTAGACTAAAATAGAGCTCGATTCTGATCACGCTGCGCTGCTTTGGTTGGGCAATATCAGAAAAAGACAATCGAAAACGCTCTAATTTTTACCACACTCATCAACTTCTACCAGAGTAAGTTTAGGTGAAGTGAGCTGTTAATCCATACAAACAAGATATGATATTTTAGTTCATGCTCACTTCACCTAAGTTTAAATAGTGATCTGTTGACAGAATAGACCTCCAGATTTTTATCTGTTTCTTTCCCAGCCACACCACCTTAGACCGCATCATCGCTTAAAACATCAGGTGAGATAGTGGTCAAACGTGTGCCTATCAATATTTAAAAAAAAAAAACTGTAATTCCAATTGATGCTTTTTTTTCAAGGATGGGAAGTCATGCAATCACTCCTCCCGTTCTAGGTAAAGCAGGAGGGATTGTCAGACACCTACTGACTAAAACCCATCCGAGTTCCTCCTAATGCCCTTAGTCGCCCGAGGCGTCTTCTTCTGTTGCGGTGGCCGGGGCGCCAGGTTTCCTCACGCGTTCGGCCTCCTCTTTCGCTAGCATTACTGCTCCGGAGAAGGAGGTCACCGCTTCCCATGCCTCTTCGCTCCGGGCCATGGATTGAAGCAGGGCCGGACGCGAGAGGTTGCCGCCACCAGTTGCCTCGACGAGGACACTGCACGGTGGTATCCCCGGGCCAGCCGGAGGGAGGTCAACCAGTCGTAGCCGATATGCCACAGGAACGGCCACAGAACCGAACCCTGTGGAACACCGCACGACATCTCTCGCCGGTTCCATTCTCCCAGGTGATCGGGGTAGATGACAGCTCTATCCTCAAGTAAGCCTCGACTACGCGACGGAGGTAGGTTGGCATCCGGTGATACCGAAGTGCCTCCCTGATGCAACTCCAGGGCAGGGTATTAAGAGGGCTTTCACATTTTTTCTTGAGAAAGATAGTTTGATCATTTATCTTGGGAGTGTTCTAAATAAATATTTCAATTTCTTCACGTACATCAGTAAAATCCTTGACTCCGCAAAGGATGTTTCACAAAACGTTGCTTTAGGATATCTTTTGATACCTTGGTACACCGAAGATATTATAATTTAATCATTTATAAAAATGTCCACGGTACAACTGTATCTTCTACTTTGGAATGTTCAAATCAATTTACTACAATTCATACAGTAATACACCAAAAATAATTCTGTAAAACTGAGAGTTATTGACTATAATTTTTATCTATGAAACTATAATCAAAATTCAAATAAAAAATATTTATTAATTAAGGTGGCATTGCTATATTGCTTGAAAAAAAAATTGGTCTAATTAAAAGTAAAGTAAATATTTTTAAATAATTGTCGAAAATCAATATAATCTTGTGACGCGCGGTATTCAACTTTAGTCAACCTGAGCAATTCGATTTTGTAAGAGTGCTTTGACAAAACTGTCTTAGGCATATTTTAATTTTTTTTAAGGCTATATCTAAAGCAAAATCACACATCAAAATTCGAATAAAACGCTAAAATTCAAGAAAAAATGTGAAAGCGCTCTTAAAGACATTGGCGATGTCTAAAGACACCGCCAACACGGCGCCCTTTTACCCTGCCCCGGGAAACCGTGTCCCCCGTCGAGGGCTCTCAAAGTATCCGAGTACCTATTCAGGTGGGGGTACTCGGATGGCTCGGAAGGCACTAAAGACTTTTTTTGTGTGGCTGACCGAAGTTTTCGGTGATATTGTTACAGGAAAGCACTACAGTGTACATACTTCAAGTGATCCAGCACTCCGGGCAGCCAGCCGTTGGCGGTGGGCTCGCACAGCTTGCCGAACCAGCGCGCCAGCTCGCGCCGCTGCTTCTCGCACGCGCCCTCCAGCTGCGTGATGCGCTCCTCGTAGCCTTCTGTTATTGAAAGTTTTATAAAGTTATAGCATGTTAATAACAGGGGAGCTACTCTCTAAGTCCATAGTTTTAGCCCTAGTCGAGGGCGTTTTCTACTGCGTATCACCTAGCCACCAAGAATAAATGACAACACGATTTGAAAGTTACTGGTGTGTATTGGTTTTAAACACCATAAAATGTATGCATGTCATTCATTACTTACCAATAAGTTCTCTATCATAGTGAGCAGATGCTCCTGCCTGTTGCTCCCAGACTGTCTGTTTCTCATGAAGTAAGGCATCCACTTCAGCTTGCTTGTTTGCCAGCTCTCTTCTCAACTGTAATGTTTCCAAATGATTACATCCCTATTCTCTTCAAAGTTAGAGTGCACAGCCTCCTTCTGGGTAAGCTCGCTCCACCATCAACTCTGTTTCTGTCATCTCTGACCTAGAGTCAAGAGCACACCCATTGTATATAAAAATGAATTGCTGTTCGTTAGTCTCGTTAAAACTCGAGAACGGCTGGGCCGATTTCGGTAATTCTTTTTTTTTGTTTAGTTCGCCAGAAAACAGGGAAGGTTTAAATGCAAAAACAAAAAATGGGTAGGTAAGGTAGCCAGTTGACGGGAGCGAAGCCGTGGGGCACACCTAGTCTCAAATAAATACAAATATTGTTATCAACTTGGTACAGGTACTTGGTACTTGGTCCACGTTAATTTCGTTTTTCGCCATTCATTTTTATAGTAAATGTGCTAGCCATGTGTATTAAAATGCAATAAGTTTTTCAACCATGAGATGTTATTGTGATAAGACAAATCCATTAAGTTTGTGACCACAATATTGTTGGATATGCATAAGAGTCAGCTCGACAAAGTTATGATGTACAGTTTTTTATTATTTAAAAAAAGGTACAACAGCTAAAAAAATCTATACACTTCACTGAGATTATAAAATACTGCAGGGTATTGTTTTTATGTAGTAGGTATGTATGTATGTTGGGGCTGTGGAATTTGTTTGAAAGAGGAATGCAAAGGGCATTAGGAGGAACACGGATAGTTTAGTAATAGAAATAGTTTTTAGTTAGTAAGAGTACGACACTCCCTCCTGCTCCACCCAGAACAGGAGGAGTCATTTGATGATCTCTAATCCTTAAAAAAAGTTCAAGCTGGATTCCACAACTCCGTGAAGAAGCGCTCATTTTGCGTGCCCAGCTCCAAGGAAGGCCAGCAACGCCTTACTTACTATCTCAGTATGTACAGTCTACAGACTCCAGCAAATCAGGCTATTCGAAATTGTCAAATTTTCCCAATCGTGTGAGATGACCCTAGCTAGACCCTATGGATATTCATCTCCTGTTCTATTTCATCCTTCACATTGTTTTACTCAGGATGATCAGGATGATGTCCTCATTCAATTAAATTAATTTAAAAGTTACCCTAGAGTTGGTTTGTTTCATCTGAATGAGATTCTTTGCCATTTCCTGCCTCTTGTCTTCAACTTCAGCAAATATGGAGTTTCCTTTAGCAGCTGAAAAATGCAAAAAACACTTTATTTTTGACCATTCCAGAAATGTGTAGTACTGCTTAGTAGTGCCAGTTTATTGTAATAAAAATATCACTAAAGTGTTAGTACAGTACGAATAATCTAAGTTTACCCATGCGAAGTACGTCGCAATCGATTGCGCAGGATGTCAATTTGACAAGAAATATAGAAAAGCGCATGCGCGGGTACGTCGCGTATGCTGTCTCAGTCACTCGTATACGTTTGATGCATACTTGTGCCTCGCTTCCTCAATGCAATACGACTGTTGGTGCGAAAAGTGTTAAACGTTGTTATTGTTTTAATTAATTATTCTGGTTTTTTCTTACTGTTTGACTTGTATTTTGTGTTTTCTTGTAGTGTATGTGTTTGTTGTTTGTTGTGTTACTTTGTGATCGTGTTATTGTTATTGCATGCATTTTTTCAAAATTCAAATATAACTCGTACACAAAAAAAAACATAATCTACGAACGTAACACTTTTCTACGCGATGGGACCTGCGCGGTCGTCACTAACAGCCAACTTCGTATGGGTAAAGTTAGAATATTCGTACTGTACTACTAAAGCAGTATTACTGAAAAAAAAACAGCCAAAAAAGGCCCAATGTTTTGCCCAAGAAATGCAATGGTGTAGGATGTATTGCTTTTCACTGAAACAAACCTGAAAGAGTCCCATTAAAGTGTTTGTCAAAACTAAATAAAAAATTGAGGTTTTTATTTTACCATGAGGTTGCAAGTCCTGTTGTGTATCTGTGCACTGATGCAGCATAGCTTTGGCCTCTGCTAACTCAGCCAGCGCAGTAGCTTCGCGCTCATTGGCTGCCCTTAGCTCCTCTCGCCGCAAGTCAGCCGCTGCACGCATCTCGCCCATCGTCGAAATCAACTCATCAGCTTTTATACGCCAGGAAGCAATTTCCAGTCTCGCTTCTTCAAGCGCTTCTTTCGCTGCTGCCGCGTCTGACAACGCGCTGTTCACAGTTTTACGCGCCTCTTCCAATTCTGAATTATCGCGCTCCGGACTTTCTCGCACTTTCAGAGACTGTTCCTCTTTCAAAGTTCGGATTTGTATTTCGAACTTCTTTATTTCTGCTGCATGCTTTTCTGTTACCTCAGTCCGCTCTTCCCGCAGCTCAGAAATTTCGTCTTGTAACGTTGTTAGCCGAGATGTGAAGTCATTCTTTAGTCGAGCTTCATCAGCCTGACAACTTTCTAACTCTGCATTCAAATGGCTCTGTACATCCAATGCTGTCTGATAACTTCGTCTGGCATCATGTAGCTCTTGTTTGGTCGCTTCATAACTGCTCGAAAGGTTATCGTATTGTTTCTTGAGTAAATAATAGCGTTCACTTAGCTCACCGTTTGTTAGCTCTTCAATTTCTGTACAATTGGTGGTCTTGTTGCTGATAGTAGAGTAATCCATCTTAAAGGAACATTAATACTGATTGCAGAATTATTATCTTATGTTGTTTTTACAGGACTGTATTTTAATATAACAATCAATATTGCACTAACCAGGAAACGATTTCAACGAAGTAAACAAAACGGACTTTTTGAATTCAAAAGTAGGTAACATCTGTCATGATTGAAGATGAAATTGTAGGATGACGTGACTTTGTTCGTCCTAAAACCAGAAGAGAATCATAGCATTATGGTTACACCAAAGATATTATAATAAAACTTTGGGTTACACTAATTACAACTCTTACAAGTAGTGACACGTTTTTAGTATGATTCATCAAAAAAATGAAATGAAAAAGTATAAAAATTCATAGTCCTATTACGAGTAAAACCGAATGTTTTCGGAAATCAATCAACAGAACGGTAAATGCAGCTGTCAAACTTTGACATTGACATTGACAACATTAATACGTTTTGACAGGTTTGTTTCAATACAAGGGGCGGAGTGTTATTATAAGTTTTTATCACAAAAATAAGGAAAAACACCGTATTTTAACACTAATATAAACACAATGTCCTCTCCTCCTCCTACCAAGCCCCCTCGGGGGGTTAAACAAGGAAAAGAAACAGTGAGTATTACAGTGTTTCAGCGTCAATCATGTATCCACGGTATTCACGAGATAAAGTAAGGAATTTATTAGTTTCTATTGATAGGGGCAAATTTTTTGCTGCATTATTTAACAGAAAAACTTTCCATGTTGTTACTGTTTACGTAAATTTCGCTCAGTTGGCGAAAAAGCGGTGATTTTCAGCACTAACCAATTTATTTAACAACAACCTTTTGCTTTACAATAAGGGACGCTAATGAACGCCAAAATTTTAGGCGCACATCGATTGTAATTTGTAACCAGTAAAAAAAAACAAAATGTACTTAGCTGGAGTATTTAGTACAAAAATTGAAACAAGTTCCACTTTCCACAGAGCGGTTTGCTTATGTCAGTGATCCGCACCCTTTCTGCAAGTGAAACAAATGAACAGCGAGAGAAAGAGAGAGCAAAACTAGAGAAGGAGTACAAGAAGAGTGATGCAAGACTTGATGAACTGGTGGAACAACATGCTCAGGAGATAATGGAAGTTATGCAGGTAAACTTATATCATATATAATAACAAATATCATATAAAATGAGTTTGAAAAGTTATAAGTACAAATCAAAATGTTTCTTTACGCATATATGTATACTGTACAAGGTGTTATCATGATGTAATTATTTTATTATTATACTAGCTAACACGCGCAACTTCGTTTGCGTCACATTTTCCATTAATGCTCCGCTCCTATTTGTCTTAGCGTGATGATATATGCTATAACCTTCCTCGATAAATGGGCTATCTAACACTGAAAGAATTTTTCAAATCGGACCAGTAGTTCCTGAGATTACCCCCTACATACAAACTTACAAACAAATGCTACCTCTTTATAATATTAGTATAGATTAGTAGGATATTCAAAACATCAATGCTGTAAAAATTACAAAAGCAGCTCTCCAGTACACACATAAACCTTGTGAGGATTACGATGTATGGCAAAATGATTGTAACTTAAGATTAAGTTTTTGGAAATATACAAACAACAATACTGTTACACTGCTGTACAGTTATTGGAGAATTGGTGTAGTTTGTAACAGTGTGAATAAAAGTTTGTGTTACTACAGAATCCTGCTTCCATTTTACTGTGGCATTCATAACCCTAATAGGTTGGACAGAAGCTAGGAGGTAGGGCAGTCTCTCATAGAAATAGATCAACTCCTTTATTTAGAATATAAACATGACTCTATTTTTGAATATGACATTATGAAGAGGACCATCTGACCAAACAATCTGATGCAGAAGCTCATTTACATAAAATATACAAGTTGTGGCCTTATTGCATTCTGCTCCATACAATCTTGAATGATTTTCACTTTAGAAAGATCAGGCTTGATGTTAAGTTTAGTGTGAGTATTTCAAATTGTTGCCGTTTGTTTATTAAAAATTTTAACCAACTTCCAAAAACGGAGGAGATTCTCAATTCGTAGTTTTGCACAGTTTTTATTTTGTGAGCATGTTTTGCGTATTTCAATTTCTGCATTAATAAAGACGTTGTCCAAGTATCACCGCTTAAAAGTGATAAAAAAAAAACTATTTTTTTACAAAATAAAGTTCCAAAAAAGACTATAGAGTAATAAAATAACGTAAATTTCAAAAGTCGGTATTAAAATAAAAAAGCGAAGATACAAAACCCAAAACACCGACTTTTAAAATAATTTTACACCCTCAGAAATTTGGCAGCGTGTCGTCAGCACTATCAGTGTGGGGTCAGCACTGTGACGCAGTGGTGGCACGGCTAGGGGCTTGTCGCGGTCTGTTGCGCTTGCGACGTGATGACCTCAGGAGACTGTGGGCGGATGCCAGGACGCATCACTATGCGCTGCAGATGTTGACTGACATGTGAGTACCTGAAATTGACTGAGAAAATACTTTTCAGTCATCTGCCTAGCCTTTTCCCAACTATATTGGGGTCGGTTTCCAGTCAAACCGGATTCAGCTGAATACCAGTGTTTTACGTGGACCGGCTACCTACCAGACCTCCACAACCCATTAACTGGGTAGCACGGTACTTCTTGGTAAGACTGGAGACAGATTTACTGGCTTGTGACAATCCGTAACAACTGCAAAAGACCTACAAATGACAGCCGGGACCAACAGCTTAACGTGCTTTCCGAGGCACGAAGGAAACTCGGCTTGTTAAGATGGTCACCCATCCACAGACCAACCTTGGCAAGCGTTTCTTAACCTTAAAGATAGACCCGTGCGGCTGTATTTAGCCACGAGCTCCTCGTGCTTCAACTTTCAGTATGGAACATATTACAAATTATGTTCTCTCCTGTTTTTCTTAAAAGGCATGATATAACAAACTGATGCTCACTGTATGCAACATGTAGTCCGTCATCAAAAATGTATCATAGTCGCCCATATGAGTGCTAAAGCAAATATTCCATAAATATGTTCATCATAGTCCATCTTTTCTTCAGATAATCTTCAGTCTAATTTCCTAAGATTTAAGCCTAAAAATATTGTTATTTTTAGAAAATTCTCTGTCACAGGACACTTTCGAGTTATAAATTATTAAATCTTACCCAAGAACTCCACATCCTCATTCCACCCGACCCCTTCTACAATCGGAGGCTCATTGGCGACGTAAAACGAGTAATGAACATAAATGTGGATGGATGGAGAGGGAGAGGAATGCCAAAGAAAAGACTTCTTACACAATCCTGGATGGATTGTGTAAGAAGTGATATGAAAGAAAAGGGAGTTAGTGAAAGTTTGACGGCTGATAGGGCAGAGTGGAAGAAAAAAACGTGTTGCGCCGACCCCAAGTAACATGGGATAAGGGCAGGAAGATGATGATTGGCGACGTAAAACTGGTGGATGCCAAGCTGCTCAGCTTGGCTCATCGCCGCAAGATTGCCTGCTTCTTCTACTGATTGTACTTAGGAGAGTGTGCCCAAGAACTCCACGACCTCATCCCACCGGCCCCCTTCTACCATCGGACATCCAGACGCACTGCAACTTACTATCCCTACCTTGTTGCTATTTACCCAATTCGCACTAAGCGTTTCCAAACGTCTTTTATAATGCGCACAGTAAAAGAGTGGAACTCTGCCAGCGTCTGTGTTTCCGAACGCTTACAACCCCTATCTCTTCAAAGTTAGAGTGAACAGGCCCCTTCTGGGTAAGCTCGCTCGCACCCATCTTAAAAATAACAAGATTTTTCTATTTAGAAACTTTTTACGGGGTGTACTTACCATAAATAACGTTATCATCATTATTATTACGTCGTTTTAGTTAAGAGCAAACCCATCACAAAAAAAACTTTTTCCAAAAAAATACAACCGACGACGTCCAAAAAAAAACACTACAAAGTAAAAATAACTTTAATTTCGGAAGTCGGTGTTTTTGTTAGTTTCTTCGTATTTTGACACCGACTTCCGAAATTAAAGTTATTTTTTACCTGGAAAAAGTTTTTTATTTTTCACTTTTTAGTGGTGCCCCACACCTAACAACACCACTGAAAAATCGCAGAAAAGCAATATACGCAATTTCGATTATCAAAGAATCATCTAAATAGTCAAATTCCAGGTATTTCGATTTAAAATCCAAAGTTCGTAACCGATTTTGATATGATTTAAATGGGACCAATCTGCAAGTATATCCTTTCAGATAAAACAAGAATTTTTCAAAACTGGTCATAATTGTCGGAGTTATGAGGTAACAAACATAAAAACACACAACCGAATTGATAACCTCCTCCTTTTTGGGAAGTCGGTTAAAAAAGCAAAATGACTTGTTCACAGTGAACGCGTAGTGGTATCAGAGCGAGAGACACGCGAGTCTCTGTCCGCGGGCCGAGTGCTGGCGGCCGCTCAGACGCTGAAGGCGGCGCTCGACACCGCCGACACCACGCTCTCGCATGTCGACGCTCTCAACGGCACTAGGCAACATTTGCAGGTAAATAATTCTACTTATTATGCCGGATAAGTCGGGTTTCATGTTGGAATGAGTTTCCATGCTGTAAATCTTCAATTAAATCAAAACTAGCTAATAATCGCGGCTTCGCTCACTTGAAAAATTATATACTAAAACCTACCTCGAAAGAACCACTCCATCCATTGGTGAAAGCAGCATGAAAATCGGTGCAGTACTTTTTGAGTTTATCGCGAACAGACAGACAGACGCGGCGGAGGACTTTGTTTTATAATATGTAGTGATAGGCTGAGAATCAGCACTTTGAACGTCCTAATTTACATCAAAACTATTCCGAAAAAGGCTTGCCCGTCTCTAAGCCCAACTAAAGAAGCTATAAATTAATCAATGGGCAGTCAACCTTGGGTGAGTAAAAGTAGCTTTTGTGGGTGACAACAGGGGGGCTACTCTCTAAGCCCGAAGTCCGTAGTTACGAATAGAATACGCCCGCAACTAAGCCCGAAACTACGGACTTCGTGCTTAAAGAGTAGCCCCACTGACATGTTCAAACATACGGCGCATCAGAAACATTACTCTAGTAGAATCTATACTTCTATACTAATATTATAAAGACGTAAATTTGTTTGTAAGTTTGTATGTAGGGGGTAATCTCAGGAACTACTGGTCTGATTTGAAAAATTCTTTCAGTGTTACATAGCCCATTTATCGAGGAAGGTTATAGGCTATATATCATCACGCTAAGACAAATAGGAGCGGAGCAGTAATGGAAAATGTGACGCAGACGAAGTTGCGCGAGTCAGCTTGTAGGGAATATGCATGAAAAAAATATTTATTATCTATACAGTTTATCTAAAAATTTACAAAAATATATTACTAACAGTGAAAATAGAATCAAAATTGCTCGAAAAACAAACGAGATGTAATTATTTTAAACAAATATATCTGTCCCTCTCGCGAAAACGCTGTTTTCTATGGCAGCTGTATAGACGTTACGGACTTTGACGTCAAATTCCATATCGGACTTTATAGCTTCATCGCTGATGAAGATATTTAAAAAATATTTTCTTCAGTGTTTACTAGAGCTTATAAGTATTTCATTTTGTAAATAAAAAAATCGCGTGCATATTCCCTATTACATGTAACAACATCGTTTACCATCAGGTGAAATAGAGGTTTACGAGCTACGCTGTAGGTACATTGATACTGTACATGAACACGTCCTACTTACAGTGAAACATTGCAGTTTGTTTTACAACATTAAGTGCACATTATTACCTCATAACATGTTATTTTAATAGCAATAAAACCTTCACACCAATACGTTCTTTACTCACTCAACATAACATCCAAACAAACATTTTCACTCTTGGGAGTTACGCCCCAACAAGAGGGTTTCAATACAAATCTAGCTATCACAACCCGGGCTGTGAATTCCGCTACCATCCTACTGACTTCTAAAAAACCAGGGTTGAAATGTCAAAACACACACAATGAAGTTGATGCCTATTTTCAGCAAAAGAAAGGCGAGCTGGTAGAAGTAATAGTACGTCGTTTGAGCGAGGCGGTATACCGAGATGAGCGAGCACCTCTTACAAGACGGGTGTCGGCGAGAAGACGCACTGCATTGCTACTGGCTGGTAAGGATAGACTATTTACATTTGAAATAAGAATCATTGATAATTGATAATTATGTTTTGGAAGTATACAGTCAATTAAATACAATGCGTTTCAAATGAGAATAGGAACGTCAATGACCTCTATCTGTCAAATGTCACTTGAAAAGTATGGTTTGCAAAGAAAACTTTGCATATCGGTTTCGTTGTTTCGGTTGTTGTTGTTGTCGTTGTCGATAACGGTTTATTTAACTTTGTTTAAATAAGTCTTAAATTAAATTTAAATAAAAACGTTCAATAGCAGTAAACTGGCTAAATATAGTATTTAATCATTTAAAACTCATTATTAGTTATTTTAAACCATACCAAAACACTTTTTTCACTCAATATTTATAAATCATAATTAAAAAAAAAATATCTTGCTTTGCTCACCCTACCGAATTGGTTTGAATTGCCAACAATGACGTCACAATACGGCGCTAAGTCGATTCTATTCTTATTTGAAACGCATTGTACACATTAAAGTTCAAGTTATGTTGTAATATAAAAATGAATAGCTAAATGTGTTGGTAAGCGCATAACTCAACAACGCCTGGACCAATTTGGCCAATTCTTTATTTAGAATATTCCTTGAAGTACGAGGATGGTTCTTACGGAGACAAAAAACATAAAAATTGCCTGAAAAAGACTAAAAACAACACTTTTCTATGCTCCCATACAAAAGATTCGTAATAATACTTAAAAGTCAATTTGAACTCTAATACCATTCCATAAAGTTTAAGTGTTAGTGGAGAGGTTTCGGGAAGGCCAAACAATTGAGTGACGTTTGTATCGTATATATATTGAAATTAGTCAAATACAAATTGTCTGTGAGTAAGAGTAAGAGAGTACTGGGGTAAGTAGGTAGACAGGTAGACAGGTAGACAGTTGACGGGAGCGAAGCCGCGGGGTACAGCTAGTGTTGTAATAAAACAGTATCAACATCTGTGAAATAGTCATTGAGATGATGAATAATAATTAACTGTCTGCCTGTACCGCAAGTTTTTTAGGTATGGCAACACGTGTCTACGTTTTTATAAAGGCACGACCCACTGCGGGGCACGCTGTACACGGGCACGCGGCATACATTAGCTGAGTGGGTTTATTTGTTTGACAACGTGGGTCTACGTTTCTGCTGTAGTACACGCTATACGCCCACGACTATATACAAACGTAGCGTGGCCCACCACGGCAAACAGAAGCTACGCACGTTTTTTTTGCTGGAATATGGTTTTAACATAGTCGTGGGTTATTCGTGTATAGCGTGTACTGCGTGCATGGCGTTGACAGCGTTATGAAATGTGAGTGCCATATTCAAATTCAAAAGTCAGTTATTCAAATTAGGCTGAGAGCCAGCACTTTTTGAACGTCAAGTAATATTCGAGCAAGCGGCGCGTGTACCAATGACGTCAATTGATGCGTAGCGTGTCCGTGGGTCACAGTGGAGACAATGTCATACATTTTTATGCAAAGCGAAGCTATTACGCACGTTTGTAGCCTCTCCGTGCGCCGCGGTGGGTTTCCATCTCTCCTCAAGTCTTCTTAGGCATACGACTCCAGTTTTCTGAGTGTACTTACTTATCTGATTCATGAATTAGTTTTGGTGTCATTGTTACTCTTCTATACTAATATTATAAAGCTGAAGAATTTGTTTCTTTGCTTGAACGCGCTAATCTCAGGAACTACTGGTCCGATTTGAAAAAACTATATAATATATCATCACGCTAAGACAAATAGGAGCGGAGCATTAATGGAAAATGTGACGCAAACAAGGTTGCGCGGGTCAGTTAGATCTATAATAAGAATGCTTCCTTAATAAAATCCTCTTTTTCAGAATTAACTAAAAGCGAGGAAGTAACGGACGCGTACTTACAAGAAGTCACTCCTGAGTTCGAAGCTTCTCTGTCGGAGGAGGACAAGACCTTTGAGACCACTGTCATGATATCGCTGGAGGCATTAGGAGTATTGGAACAGCTCAAAGAGGCTACTGAGGTAACACCTATTTCACAAATCTTGGATGGTTGTAGTCCCGAATGTCGTTGAAAAACGGAACCCTTATGGGATCACTCAGTCTATCTGTCTGTCGCAGCTAATTTTCTTCAAATCTACTGGACCATAATTTGATACACATTGAAGTTTCTATGAATGTGCTCCTGCCACACGCACAAAACGTTCTGGGAACACATTCATAGTGTGTACAGCTAAGGAGTGGAATTCCCTGTCTGAGTCTGTGTTTCCTGATAGGTACAACCTGGGAGTCTTTAAGTCACGAGTGAATAGGTTATTTCTGGACAAGCGTGCTCCATCTTAGACCGAATCATCGCTTACTAACTTAAGCACTTTTTTGGCCTCGCACAGACATTACCATTCATTCATTAACATTCAGGATGTAGCTTATTTATGTGTCAACTTATTTTTTATAACAGTTAGTTTTACATATTTTTACTTTTATGTGTACTGTGCGAGTCCTGAATAAACATTTTTCTTTCTTTCTTTTTTGCTTACCATCAGGTGAGATAGTCGTCAAACGCGTGCCTATCAAAAGTAAAAAAAAAGTTATGTTACCGCATTATGTAAATAAATAAATCTTGATCATGGAAGTCACTTTTGGGGGATAATTATTGGTCCATTAGAGCTCAGCCAGCTTAGATATTATACCACATTCAAATTTATACCCAAATCTGATTATTTACTTCCAGAAATTCAAAGTCCAGATCCAACACGAGTTACTTGAAGTTATAGACTCAGTGTCCCGTCGTATCATCGAAGAGGGAGAAGTGGAGGCTGATGCCGACGTAGACGAGGACGGAGAGATACCCGACAGTGAAGGTGTGACAGAGACGGGGCGACCGCTCGCGAGGCTGGTCACGAGCCTCGGCGAAGAGTTCCGAGCGTGCGCCACGAGGAACAAGAGGTTAGTGCTGTGTGATGAGTGAGGGAGGGAGAGATAGCCGACAGTGAAGGTGTGACAGAGACGGGGCGACCGCTCGCGAGGCTGGTCACGAGCCTCGGCGAAGAGTTCCGAGCGTGCGCCACGAGGAACAAGAGGTTAGTGCTGTGTGATGAGTGAGGGAGGGAGAGATAGCCGACAGTGAAGGTGTGACAGAGACGGGGCGACCGCTCGCGAGGCTGGTCACGAGCCTCGGCGAAGAGTTCCGAGCGTGCGCCACGAGGAACAAGAGGTTAGTGCTGTGTGATGAGTGAGGGAGGGAGAGATAGCCGACAGTGAAGGTGTGACAGAGACGGGGCGACCGCTCGCGAGGCTGGTCACGAGCCTCGGCGAAGAGTTCCGAGCGTGCGCCACGAGGAACAAGAGGTTAGTGCTGTGTGATGAGTGAGGGAGGGAGAGATAGCCGACAGTGAAGGTGTGACAGAGACGGGGCGACCGCTCGCGAGGCTGGTCACGAGCCTCGGCGAAGAGCTCCGAGCGTGCGCCACGAGGAACAAGAGGTTAGTGCTGTGTGATGAGTGAGGGAGGGAGAGATAGCCGACAGTGAAGGTGTGACAGAGACGGGGCGACCGCTCGCGAGGCTGGTCACGAGCCTCGGCGAAGAGTTCCGAGCGTGCGCCACGAGGAACAAGAGGTTAGTGCTGTGTGATGAGTGAGGGAGGGAGAGATAGCCGACAGTGAAGGTGTGACAGAGACGGGGCGACCGCTCGCGAGGCTGGTCACGAGCCTCGGCGAAGAGCTCCGAGCGTGCGCCACGAGGAACAAGAGGTTAGTGCTGTGTGATGAGTGAGGGAGAGAGGGAGACGAGATACCCGACGGTCACGGAAAGAAAGAGACGGGTGTATTTCAGCGTGCACTACGGGAAACAGATTGGAGCTTGTCAGATGTGTGACATACTTAAATGGGTTAGCGAAAGTCTTGTCACCATACATCGTGAAGTGAAGAGTATAGACCATGTAGGACAAGGATAGGAGAAGGTCTAGAATGTTTGTTCTAATGAGATATACTGTTTTCGCAGTTTCTGTTTCTCTAAAGAACATTATTTTCAGATTGCTGCAACTATGGAGGGCTTCGTTACAAAAGTATCGCTTGCCTGACTCCTCCTTACATACAGAACAGCATTACTGGAGCGCAGTGCAACAAGTCGTAAGTACCAAACCTACCTGCATTATTTTGCAACCAACAAAACAAATATATAAACAGACTATTTCCGTCAGATTACAAACTTTCGTCATGTTCGTGAACGGGCGCCGTCAGTCGGGACTGATCATTTCTCAGCTGCCATGGTTGATTTTAATTATTTCTTTGAATTGTTCCTCTTTTATTCCGGACGCTTTTATCCTGCTAGTCTTTTACATCGTTCTCACATGTATGTATAATTTCAACCAGATGTAAATAAATCTTTGTAAAAAAATATTATTTTTAAAAGTGTGTCCGTGGAGTTTCTTGCACGTTCTTCTCCATAGAGATCTACGCTTTGGAACGTGCAAATAGCTTCAACTTTTTGGACCGACCGACCTTGACAATTCAAAAGTGCCTGTAAAATGGTTTATTTGAAATATATGCTTGAAATTTGAATTTTTGAATTTTTAAGGTTTATTATATGTTCATCACAAACACAGCAACAGTACCATAAAAATGTGTTCGTGAATAACGTTGGAGTACCATTATTAAATCTTATCTAATCTTCTAATAACATAAAAATCTCGTGTCACGGTGTTTGTTATCGAACTCCTCCAAAACGGCTGAACCGATTTTTATTACATTTTTTATGTATATTTGGTAGGTCTGAGAATAACTGCTGCTCGTAGGCTATTTTTTAACAAAAATGATTTGTCAAAATAACGTTTGCCGAGTCAACTAGTAAATAAATACAGTTCACAATAAAAATAAAATTTGATATTTTATAAGCTATCGTCAAGTTATGACAAAATCAAATATCTTGCTTTCAGCTTCAACTGCTCCTAACAGAATACCTAGAGATCGAGAGCGTTAACTTGGCAGCTCAACGCTCAGTAAGCTCAACAGTTACAGATACTACAGAGCTGCGGCTAGTTGACTACTTTGCGAGGAAGAGACCACAAAGACGGCGGCCTAAATTGTTCAAGTTATCTGGTAAGATTATTACGAAACTCAACAATAAGTTAGTAGTACAGCTCAACATTAAATGAGCACAGGTCAACGCCTAGTGAGCTCAGCTCAACCCTAAGTGGATACAGCTCAATGATAAGTTGGCTCAACGGTGACGGAAATAACTAAACGACACTCTGAGCACAGCTTAACGCCTAGTGAGTTCAGTTCAACCCTCGAGTGAACCTCAGCTTGCCGAATTAAATTAACCTTGGCCTAGACATTTTTATATATGGAAAATCGTCAAAGGACTGCTTTCGCTTTCGGTGTGTACATTCTCTTAGTCTATACTAGCGTCAAATGTTCCCTAGTGGATACGAGGCTATCCTCGTATCCACTAGGCAACATTTGACGCTCGACATGATGCACTACAGTTTGCTCATGTTCATGTTTGCTCCCTGCCTGAGTCTGTGTTTCCTGATAGCTACAACCTGGGATTCTTTAAGTCAAGAGTGAATAGGTTACTTTTAGGCAAGCGTGCTCCACCTTAGACCGCATCATCGCTTAACATCAGGTGAGATAGCGGTCAAACGTATGCCTATCAATAGTAAAAAAAAAAATGTTGAACGGCAACAAGCAACTTTTCTTTAGTAACTTTGTCAATGTTGCGCGCCCATTCCTATAGTCTGTTTTTTAATCCCGGAGAATAAATATACAAGTGCAAATAGCAAACTGACATTTAACAATAGCATTTTATTAACACTATCTCACCTGATATTACACTCCATACACGATCGAACTTGCGCTTGATAGAGTTTGAGCAGCTGTTCCGGCGTTAAGTACCGTCTCACCTTTGCTATGATCTCCATCTTCTTTGCAGCCACTTGAGCTTATGCCTCTATGTAAGGGCCAAAATTGAGGGTAGATGTTAATGTAACTCCAACCTCGAGTTGCAATCGGCACTGTTGCACCTAGGAAAGATAGAGCTGGGTGTAATTTTGGCGGGAAAAACAAGCTTGGGTCTTTGATCAGATTGGCATCGCTCAACCATAGCCTCCCGGAGAGACCGGATCTGCGACCCACGAGCTCGTGCGTCAGAAACGTATCTCTAAGCAATGGTGCTGTCATTTGCATACCCAAAAGTATGGGCTTTAAGCAAATCATTAATATAGCAAGAACAGTGTTGCCGAAAGCAATGACCCCTGAGGAACCCCGACATTAATATCCAGCAGTCCAGACGAGCAGCCCTCTATTATCACTCGGATAGAGCGATCCCTCAAGTTTACGGATAGTCAGAAGCCAGAAAATCTGACACCAGTCTTGCCAAGGAGTACCGTGTTACCCAGTTATTGGGTTGTGGAGATCTGGTAGGCAGCCGCTCTACGTAAAATACTGATATTCAGCTGAATCCGGTTTGACTGGAAGTCGACCCCAATATAGTGGGGAAAAGGCTAGGCACATGATGATGAGAGCGATCCCTCAAGAAATCTGCGATCCACTCACACAATCCGGCTTATTATTAATTAGGCAGTGTTGACATTTGCACTTTTCAATTTAGTCTCTGGGATAAAAAACAACAGCCCTTAGTGGATACCATGCTTGACTTAAGCCTACCCGTGTTTCTTTAATTTCCCTTTGTTAGGATTCCGTAGCTAAATGGCAAAAACTGAACCCTTATAGATTCGTCATGTCTGTCCGTCTGTCTGTCTGTCCGTCCGTATGTCACAGCCACTTCAAAACTATAAGAACTATGCTGTTTAAATTTGGTAAGTAGATGTTTTCCGTGAACCGCATAAAGATTATCACACAAAAATAGAAAAAAAAAACAATACATTTTTGGGGTCCCCAATCCCATACTTTGAACTGAAACTTATTTTATTTTTTCATCAAACCCATACGTGTGGGGTATCTATAGTCTTCAAAAATGATATTGAGGTTTCTAATATAATTTTTTTCTAAATCGAATAGTTTGCGCGAGAGACACTTCCAAAGCGGTAAAATGTGTGCCACCCCCCCCCCCCCTTAACTTGTAAAATAAGAGAATGATAACATAAAAAAAATAATTATATATGATATACATTACCATGTAAACTACCAGCGAAAATTGGTTTGAACAAGATCTAGTAAGTAGTTTTTTTTTTAATACGTCATTAAATCGTAAATCGCAACTTCTGCTTATAATATAATACCTACAGGTTTGTAGTGGAACCCTCCGTGCGCGAGTCCGACTCGCACTTGGCCGGTTTTTTTTTTTCAATGTTGTGCAATAACTCTTTCAAACGATTCCGCAACCCTGGCAGGACCAGGCCTAAGATTGGTCCTAATCCTGTGCTCAATAATATTAGTTTTCGCTGTCACAGGTCCCCCAGCGGTATCGCCGAGTCTGTCAGCCCGTCGTCACAGCTACCCGCTCGTGTGTCGGCCCGACCCCGCTCACTTGCACGCGGTGCTCCCTGCGTTACATCCGTTATGTGCCCATATTGAACCTGTTACTGGGTGAGTAAAGCTGTGATCTACCATACAGCTTAAGCCCTAAAGGTTTACTGTTAAAATCTTCTTTGTACATGTTTACTGCTGGCAAAAAATAATAAACATAACCTTAGCTTCTGCACTTTTGTTGCGTGGACTTCAGATCGGAATAAATAGTACTTTATATAATAAAGGTTCTAAGGTGCGGAAATGGGTTAGCTCCTACAGTTTTGCTAGTGTTAATCAACAGACTTTCATAACTCTCTATTCCAGACTGCAAGATCATTGTTGATGCAGTTGATGCAGATTAGAGATGGATAGGCGTTGTGACTTTTCTTAAATTACCCCAGGCTGATAAAAAAACGTTTTTCGTACGTTATCCTAAATGTTAAGGTCGGTTTCCCCCGAAGGGGAAGAGACACGCTCCTCCGCCGCGTGTTCCTGTAAAGCTCGTCCCCGAGGCACCTATTATAAGTGATACGTGGGCCTCTGTGTACAGTTCACTTGAAGATGCCCTTAGAATTGTGATGAACTTTCTTTCCTTTAACGTATTCGCATTAAGGGCGGGTTGTTTCACGTACACTTAACGCACGCGTAAACGTCAAATATGGTGCTAACTATCGTTAAATCAGAAAATGAGTTGTTTCACAATACGTCAACGTTAACGCATGCAAAAAAATTACGATTACGTTAACAGATGGTTTGAGCACAGGGCGGGTTGTATCAAACAGTTGGTTAATTACGGACGATGTTTGACGTTCCTTAAATAAGAAGCGTTGTTTCAAAGCAATACTAGCTGTCATGGTTAACAGGGCTGCCAGTAGAAAGCCACATGTTTTCCTGATAAAAATCGATGGGAGATTTTTCTAGTATGGCAACATTCACGTTCACGTCAAATTTAATCTGTGAGACTGTGCTGTTATTGTGTGGTGTGATGACACGTACTCGTGCATCAGCACGTCACGTATAGCACATAGTTTAAGTAAGATATGTTCATAGTTTTATTATAATAACATCACGCACGCACTATGTATATATATATCGCTCTTAACAATTAAAGATGGCTCTCAGACCTCAGTCTTCAGTCTTGAGCTGAGACATGGAGAAGTACTCATTATGGTGTTTACTTAACCCCTCCTTCTCCCTACATCGCATGGCGACCCTGCCAGTCGACTGGACGGCGTTATAGTTGCCCGACCGGGAACTAATCGTAGTCACTACGATGAGCTTCGAGTCAACAACATCAGTGAGCTTCAAGTCAGCTTGGGTCTTGTAGTCGCAGGCCATGGGAAGCACGACATCAAAGGAAGAGGTTGTCATCGCCCAGACGGCAGCGGGTGGATCAAATACCGCGACAGTTACTCAAGAACAGCTGTCAGCTATCAACGCAGTGCTGTTGTTCATCGCCGTGTGTTTGGCGATAGTCATCGTTGGCGTGGCAGTCCGGCTGTACAGGAGGTGCCATCGAAATTGGATCGAAGAGAAGATTAATCAGCGGGAGGTGCAGCGAGCGGTGCAGATGGCCTGACCGGGATCAGACGGAGCGACGGGGCGAGTAAGTGAGCGCTGTTTGAGCTTAATGTGTTGTGGAGTCAACAGTTTAGAGACATTATTTTTAAATGGAAGTGGAGTTGACCTCAGTGTTTATACAGCTCAAGTTATTGAGAGAATCTATTGTTAAATTAGGTCCCAGTAGGCGAAGGGGCAAGAATTTTGATGGGAAGATTAGCGAGGCGAAAGCCCTTTACAGTAAATTTAAGTGTATAGTTTCTAAGTCCAGCAAATTTTCAAAGAAGTTAGCACGAAAGTGACTGGGGATGAGCAAGTGTCATCATGTGCCATTATGGTAAATTTAAGTACATTATAGTTTCTAAGTTAAGCACAAATAAATATGAAAGCGTACGGCATAGTGTCGGAATGCGCGGTCGTAGCAATAATGCTCATTGTGGACAACAAACTCAGCAAGGTCGGCAGCGCGTAGTGTGTATAGAACATGCGCGGGGTGATGCTGACTCAGGCGCAATGTCAATGGCACGGAATAGTGAAGACGAGCAGTTTAATGAAACTTAGTATTTTTTCGTTTCTAAGTATAATTTAGCTTGCAATAGTAATAACTGGGTAAATTTTATGAAAAATAATGTAGATTTAGAATGGTAAGTCGGTACGGGGGCATCGATATCGGCCATGAATAGCAGTTTCTTGAGGAATAATGTTTTGTGCTGTAAAATGGTTAAGAAAGGGTTAGTGATTAATGGTATAAGGGGTAGTTTACGAGCTATGGGTTATGTATATTTAAAGTTGGAATACGGACAATGTTCGTTCGTGCATAAGTTTTATATATTTGATGATTTGCCATGTGACTTACAAGTTGGGATATTAGGCCAGGATTTCTTGCAGGAGTATAATGGTGTTAAAGATTTTTTTATGTATCTCTTAAAGACCGTGAGCGGTTCAAATGCCACAAGTTATTTTGATTGTTGTAATTTTGGGGAGCCAGAGGTACATGTAGAGTTTGTTAAGATGATGAAGGGAAAAATGTTTATGACACGGACACCATGTTGTCTACGACTGCTCACCCTAAGATCATGGAAGTTTTCAAAAGCAAGGTGATGACGTAGAAATATGTTTAAATGAATGGGAGAAAATGTTACGTAACACTACTTGTATAAAAATATTGTCAAAGTCGCGCAAATTAATGCATTGAATGTATATGCCAAGAAAACTCGAGTATTTATGTAAACTATGAATCTTTATCGGCATCATCGCGAGACGAGTTGTCGAAAGACATAGTAACTATTTGTAATGAGAAAGGCATAAAAGAAATTGTTATTTTGAGTTGTTGTCAGTTGTTGTTTTGTTTGTTGTTATTTTTATCGTTATCGTTGTCATGTCGTTATTGTTTTTTTTTGTGTAATCGTTATCGTTAGTTTTACTAACAAAAATGGCCAATTAATTGAAGGATAATATTAGTTCGATATGTGAATATTTTAAGATGTGTGTAGTGACCGGTGCACTGAGAGTAAGAGGATGTAACTAAATGTTATAGTTAAATATAAAAATAAGATAGATGTAATACACAAAAATAGGACAAAGTTATATTGTAAGAGCTAGAATATAAGTTAATAATGCAATGAAATGAAAAAAAAAAACAGCTAAGTATGTAACTTATTTTTTTTTTGTTTAAGCGGGGTGATGTGGTGTGATGACACGTACTCGTGCATCAGCACGTCACGTATAGCACATAGTTTAAGTAAGATAATTATGTTCATAGTTTTATTATAATAACATCACGCACGCACTATGTATATATATCGCTCTTAACAATTAAAGATGGCTCTCAGACCTCAGTCTTCAGTCTTGAGCTGAGACATGGAGAAGTACTCGTTATGGTGTTTACTTAACCCCTCCTTCTCCCTACATCGCAATTGTTATTGTTGTGGAAAATAACATAATGCCATTTTTTAAACTGAAGTCCACGTAATTATACTTGTAGAAAACTGTGTACCTATAGAAAAAATGGATACATATTCACCAAAGTAAGTACCCTTTGTTAATATGCCTTAACATAATGTTAAACATTGCAATCTACAAAACACGTATATTTTGTAATTTGTTGGACATTTTTTTTTTTACAGAGAACGGTCAAAAAACTTCTCTAAAAATGAGAAAGATCGCTTTCAATCTTTGATTGAAAAATATAAGGCTGTGTTGATTTGTAAAAAAAACAGACAACAACAGTAATTTAAAAACAACAGAACTTGGGCTGCAATTTTATCTCGTCTTCGATTTGGCGTGTTAGCAATATAGCTACTTCCTTTTATACTCGGTATCTTGCGATAAATTCCTGATCATCCCAAAGGCTTAAAGCACCTTATTAATACGTGCTTTAAATACCTTTTTCTTTCTTTCTACGCTACTTGAATCATCATCAGATGAACTAATATCGTCGATTAAAGACCAAATTCGCGAATACAAAAGAGATTTCATGACGTTTTCACTATTTGACGTAATTAAAGTTACGTTAACCAGTGCTCAAACCATCTGTTAACGTAATCGTATTTTTTTAGCATGCGTTAACGTTGACGTATTGTGAAACAACTCATTTTTTGATTTAACAATAATTAGCACCATGTTTGACGTTTACGCATGCGTTAAGTGTACGTAAAACAACCCGCCCTAAGCTTTGAAACAACGCTTCTTATTTAACGAACTTCAAACATCGTCCGTAATCGTAACTTTTTGACGTACGTATGATACGTTATCCAACTGTTTGATACAACCCGCCCTTAATGTCTCCAAAATCTATATAGGTTACCTTTTCAGCGAACTATTATACACAGCCTAGTATTCCACGACTCTCCCGTCCTGTGCTAACAGCTTGTACATGTGCATGGTTTACCCATTCAAGCATCTGGGAGCGCACATTAATAATCCTCTAGCTACATAGACATAGTACTAGGTATTGTCAGTGAAATAAAATAATATAGTTACTTTCCACGTTTCCATCACATTTCCATTCTCCCAGTACACATTCCTTAATTAAGTTCAGAACAAAATGTGATCATAATTGCGGTTATGTTCTGTATCAAAATATTTTTTCTCTCCTTGTTCGTAAGCGGCGGCGAGTGTTCTCTCCGCGCGTTCATAACGGACTACGTGCGCTGTGGAGAGAGCGAGCGGCTGGCGGCGCAGGCGAGGGCCACCATCGATGACGTCATGCGCGCGCCCTCCGCCTGGCGCGAGAGGGGGCCTCCGCCGCCTACTCTCGTTAAGTCTGGGTATGTTAAGAGTCAAATAATTGTGGTACTGCTTTGTGTATTTGTCATCCAAGTTTTATAAGTTATACGTCATGTCTCCTCTAGCAACCGCCACCGCACAATCTTCACGTGTTGCGGCAGCGGCTGGCGTGCCGTGTGCGAAACTGCGCGTGCCGCAAGACGCTGCGGTGCGTGCGGCGGCGTGGAGGCTCTGCGCGCTACTGCCGCCGCGCTCGCCGCCGCCGCCACGCACTGCCGGACCGCGCATGCGAGACACATGCCTACTACTGCACAAGGTGGGTTCTATAACTAGCGCGGTGTGCGACACAGCGCGTGCGGCGGCGTGGAGGCTCTGCAACTGCAGGAACACGAAAGAACGTTGTACAACAGACGCCTGTGTCACCTTATCTTAGCACATATTTAATGCGTGAGAAGAGGCGCAATATGCCATAGGTGTCTTCAGCGACTTGTCTATGGCGTTTGACTGCATGAGCCACGGAAAATTACTCCTGAAACTTGAGCATTACGGATTATTCAAAGCAGTCTTGAACTTTGAAAAAAAAAAAAATTGTTTTATAGACAGCAGCTTGTTCAAATTAACGCAAACAGTTCGATGGAAATAAACGTGAAAATAGGGTTACCTCAGGGCTCATTTCTGGGTACTTTCTAGTTTTTAGCAATAATCTTGTTATTCTCTTTTTTTTTTTAAATCAAGTGCTTCTAGGTCTAAGTTTTATTTGAAATAAAGGTTTCTGATGTTGATTATATTTCCTCAAAGGACCTCCAAGGGCTCAACGTTGGTTGGCTGATGACGACATCGTGAGGTTCCTGCAATCTCTTCCCAACTGGACTGCTGCTATTCACCAAGATGCGAAGCTTAGCGCCGAGGTAAATATTAGAACCTAGAACAATTTTAATAATAGTCCCGAAATGAGCAATAACTGACCATCTGTTTTCAATGCATCGCAGCACATTTTTCACACATACCATACGTATTTTCTTTATTCAGCCTCTGTTCCACTCATCAGTGATTGATAACAATTATCTGTAATATCAGTGATTTATGAAAAATACAAATCCAATTTCAAATTGAAATCAAGACCACCGCATGCGGGCTAACGTAACGATTTACGTTAAACGACGACGACGACGTTACGTTGTTTGGTCGAGACCAATAAAATCAACTAACATATCTAGCACGTTCTTTTAACTTGTTGACTAATATTAACAACCATTTAGCAAACAATTTTAACACGCCGACGCCAGATATCCGATTTCTTCCATAAGAAAAACGGTAATTTTCACAGCTAAAAGATATTTTTCTGCGGGAAAATCAGCCGTAAGTATTGTATGGTCGAATGTACATCAGTAATACTACTGTACTGTATAGTAATTGAAATGCGAATTCTGTGTATGGGCAGTAGCATCGTGAAAGTGCTACAAATTGCTACCTCAAATTTCGTACGACCAATTTTAGCCCTTAAATTCGTAACAATAAGGTTAAAAACTGGTCGCCAAGAAATCGAAGGAAGGGTGACTGTAGAAACATCCATACATCTAACATTTCATTTTCACATCCTACAGCCAACTTATTGGACTACTAAACAACATGATGCAAAGAATGTTGCCAACGTAAATATAATTTTATTACTAAAAATGTAGATAATATATAATATGCTGTACTGCAGGCAGTAAAATTATTATCTATACTAATATTATAAAGCAGAAGAGTTTGTTTGTTTGTTTGTTTGGTTGAACGCGCTAATCTCAGGAACTACTGGTCCGATTTGAAAAATTCTTTCAGTGTTAGATAGCCCATTTCTCGAGGAAGGCTATAGGCTATATATCATCACGCTAATACCAATAGGAGCGGAGCAGTAATGAAAAAGGTTACGCAGACGACGTTGCACGGGTCAGCTAGTAATAGATATTATAATAATTTTACTCCCTGCAGCGGGAGACTGCAGGGAGTAAAATTCGTATGATACCTACAAAAAGATATTGAATAAAATAATATGCATGATGTAGTTTTAGATGAGTCTTAAGGTAAGTAAAACTGATATAGGGCCTCTTTAACCAGAAGTCATTATATATTGTTTTAAACTTTCATGGTCACTAAAAAGAAAAAAAAAGGAACAAAAAAAATAATAAATAAATAAATAAAAAGGAACAAAACGAAAAAAATAATTAAAAATAAAAAGTAGGTACATGGAAGCAATCCCGATATTAACTATTCTAAGTCATTAAATACTTTTTAACGATCTGGTGCCGTGGCTGTTGGACCCGAACCCATAGTACCACTCCCCTTCGTCCAACTGCGCACATGGCTGCGTGAACACACCCACAAACAAGCGGAACGCTGGTGGACCTTGGCACCAGGCTGCAGGCAGTCCAAGGAAGCCATGCCAAACCTGGACCGAAAACTAACCAGGCGCCTTCTAGGACTGGATAGGCGGAGCCTGCGAATGGTGACGGGGACCATCACCGGTCACTGCTCTTTAAATAAACACTTGCACACGATAGGCATAACGGACAGCCCTCTATGCAGAGCATGCATGGAGAGGGAAGAAACGGTACCGCACGTACTCCTTGATTGTGAGGGCGTTGCCGAAATACGGAAGCAAACTATAGGGTCATCAAACTTGCTCACAGATATCCTGAACACGCCGAGAAAACTTATCTGTTTCTGGAGGGAGATTGGATGGTTGGAGTAACGGCCGCCATGGCTCACGTACAATGGTCCAACGTCAGGACTAAGTGCGGAAACCAAAACCCCCAATAGAATAGAATACTTTTTAACGCTTAACATTTATCTACATCTACACTAATATTATGAAGAGGAAAGATTTCTTTGTTTGAAATATATAGGCTCCGAAACTACTGGACCGATTTGAAAATTTGTTTCACCAGTAGAATCCCACATTATCCCTGATGAACATGGTTATATTATATTTAAAAAAAAATAGAGATTATTAAGGAAATTGCAATAATTAACCCAAAGTAGCAAAATTTAGTCTATGAAATTCATTATTTGGCGTGCGCTGAGAAAAATATTATACATCAAAATAATATACTACACAAATGAAGTACTCATTATTACCTGTAAAAAAATCCACGAGGGTATATGTCTGCTTTTTGTTCAAATAATTCAATCAAAACCCGGCCGGAATGGAATAGTGATGATTTTGGTATCACGATATTAATCCTTATCCACTTATATGGTTTGGTAATTAAGGTTGTTTATGTACAGTCACGGACTTAAATTGATGAGCCACTTTCAAACTTTCCATTTCCATCTTAATTCCACGGCCAACTAAATCCCCGGACCTGAATTCCATAGAAAATCTGTAGGGTTTAATCATAGAGTATATAACCACTAGAGAGCGTATAGGCCGATTTCTTCTAAGTACGCGGCTCACTACAGCGGGCCGGGGGACGAGGAACAACGCGCGGCTGCTGATGTTCTATAACGATGGGGTTTTGCATTTCAGTGCAGTGCATGTGCGTTCCAGAGTATCTAAACTCTGGAACGCACATCGTTATAAGCTCTAACGCATGTAAGATCTAACGACGATCCTATGATAATATTTCGTGGCGTGCGTCCGTTCCAGACTTAAAAATATGTAGGTATATCTTTTTATCTATTTTTGTTTGAACGAGCTAATCTCTGGAACTATCAGTCGGATTTGGAAAATTATTTTACATGATGGCCACGTTCACGAGAAAGGCTGGCTTTACGGGAACGGGAAAAAAGAGATAAGCTTGTCCGAAGTCGTGAGCAAAATCTAGTTACCTACTTAATAATAGTAACCTAAAATACAGGTAAAAATTGTGTGAGACTACCCATTTGGCCGTTTCTGGTAAACGTGAAAAATGGGCTCGTGAAACCTTTCTAAATGTCGTAATTTATAGCCAAATTGCTGCCCTGTACCGCCAGGCCCAAGTTTCTATGAAGTTTGGGTTTGTCCTTTGTAATTTTTGCAACATAATATTACTCGACGTGTCACAATTTCACAAAACAAAGTAGTGGCTTGCGGCTCGTGGCGTTGATAGTCGTGCGAGCCGAGACGAGCTACGAGCAAAATTTCAAACCTGTTGGATCTCCAACGAACTCACTCGCTGGTTTTTATGAACGCGTACTTAGCGATTAACGATTTGTGGTACCAACAGATTATAACGGTGCCAAAGTAACTGTGTGAGTACTTTGACACATCTTGTCATACCAAAACCTTTGAAAAAGTTAATACGCCTGCTAGTTCTTAAATCGAACTTAATAGCCCTTCAAAACTACTATCCTTTCTGTTACCAGGACTTAAAGCAGGCTTATGAGCGTGAAGCCGAGATCTTAGGGTCGAGCCTCGGTGATGGGGCTGTGACGCGCAAGGAAATCATATCGGATATTAACGCGTTGGCTGATCTAGCGGTGCTGTGTGAGACTATGGTAAGTTATAATAATCCTTTTCAACTACGTAATACAGTTTTTGCTTTCCGGATTGGGAATTTGGGTGAGTAGCACAATGTAATTTTTTTTTTATTGCGGCCACTCAATTTCAGTAAAAAATAAATTGTAGACCCTGCCGGCTCTAACCTTGCCCTTGTCCAAACTTGTAGACCAAAAACTGGGTTAATACATTCTGGAATTGGAGCCTAGAACCTTTTCCTAGAATATTTTCTGACCAATTTACGTTTGATTTATCAAGTCAGAACACTTTTATCTAAATAATAAATATGGCGGTTTCATATATTTTCTGTAGATAATTATAGTACCATCCTTTCTTTTACTATTGATTGGCACTTGTTTGACCACTATTTCACCTGATGGTAAGCGATCATGTGGTCAAAGATGGAGCACGCTTACCTAGAAGTGCCTTTTCACTATTTACTTAAAAACTCCCAGGTTTTAGCTATCAGGAAAAATAGCCTCCGGCAGTGAATTACACTCCTTAGCTGTACGCACTATGAATATGTTCCCAAAACTTTTTGTGCGTGTAGTTGCGATGTCCACTATGTACCGGTGGCGCACTGCCGTACGTCTTGTGGTCCGATGATGGAACGGGCTTGGCGGAATTAAATTATGCAAGCAACCAGTAGAAAACCGACAGGCTTACAACTCGTCATCGATGCTCAAGACTTACTAGCTTCGACTCGACGAGCATATCATTAGTGATGATCCTCTTGGCTCGTTTCTTCCCTCAAGTTTCCTCTTTTCTCAATTGACTCAAGGGCATCAAGCTGGTATCTGGCAGATCCGTCCCAGAAATCCTTCTAGGGCAGTAGGGTAGGGACCATTTTCACTCCTTCGGGTAAAATTTTTCTGCCGATTGAAATATTGGCCTTGAATTTTTTAACAGCACAGTATCAGTACATGGCGCTGGTGACTAAGATCGCACAATTGTTGTATTACAATGATTTGGTAAAGGTTTTGCGACAGTCGGAGATTTTTTGCTTTGAACGTAAATCTTTAAAAGAGCGGTCTACACATACAAACTATACCTTGCCAGGACTGGATGGCGGCCAACATCCGCAGCCTGCCGGCGCTGCTGGGCGGTGCGGGCGGGCTGAGCCGCCTGCCCGACAAGTTCCTCAGTGACGTGGCCGCCGCTGCCATGATCTTCGACGAGATCTCGCACAAGTGTCTGCTGTTCCTGCATCTGGAGGTTAGTAAATTAAAACAGGACTGTTTATTGTACTTGAAATCATATGCAATACTTTTTGGCAGCAGCCCGAATAAAAATTGATTTTTCGCCTCACAGATGCGCATCGAGTGCTTCCACTACCTGGGGCAGGAGGAGCGCGGGACGGACGGTGCTGACGCCGACGAGCAGGCGGGCGGCGCCGCGCTGCTTGCACATGCGTTACTTGCCTTCCACGAGCAGGCCGCCAACGTACTGGCGCCGCATAGGCTGGCGGTAAGTTGTACTGTGGTGACATCGAGTGCTTCCACTACCTGGGGCAGGAGGAGCGCGGGACGGACGGTGCTGACGCCGACGAGCAGGCGGCCGTAGTCATTTGAGATCGTCCATCCTTTGACAAAAGACTTAGCCTTGTTTATTAAATATTAAGCTTCTGGAGGCATTATCATGATTACAGTAATATGAACCTTAAATTTGTACAAATATTGTTGAATATTCCAGTACATAATGTCAGGCGTGGGCGAGATGATGTCAGCCGGGGTGGTGTGGCGCTGGCAGGGCGAGGCGGGCGCGCGGGGCGGGGACGCGCGCCTGGCCACGCTGCGCCACTGCCTCGCCGCGCTGGCGCTGCCGCACCGGGGGCTGCACAGGGCGCACACTTACCTGCACCTGCTGACTTGCACGCCTGAGGTGAGTGGGACTATGATGTCAGCCGGGGTGGTGTGGCGCTGGCAGGGCGAGGCGGGCGCGCGGGGCGGGGACGCGCGCCTGGCCACGCTGCGCCACTGCCTCGCCGCGCTGGCGCTGCCGCACCGGGGGCTGCACAGGGCGCACACTTACCTGCACCTGCTGACTTGCACGCCTGAGGTGAGTGGGACTATGATGTCAGCCGGGGTGGTGTGGCGCTGGCAGGGCGAGGCGGGCGCGCGGGGCGGGGACGCGCGCCTGGCCACGCTGCGCCACTGCCTCGCCGCGCTGGCGCTGCCGCACCGGGGGCTGCACAGGGCGCACACTTACCTGCACCTGCTGACTTGCACGCCTGAGGTGAGTGGGACTATGATGTCAGCCGGGGTGGTGTGGCGCTGGCAGGGCGAGGCGGGCGCGCGGGGCGGGGACGCGCGCCTGGCCACGCTGCGCCACTGCCTCGCCGCGCTGGCGCTGCCGCACCGGGGGCTGCACAGGGCGCACACTTACCTGCACCTGCTGACTTGCACGCCTGAGGTGAGTGGGACTATGATGTCAGCCGGGGTGGTGTGGCGCTGGCAGGGCGAGGCGGGCGCGCGGGGCGGGGACGCGCGCCTGGCCACGCTGCGCCACTGCCTCGCCGCGCTGGCGCTGCCGCACCGGGGGCTGCACAGGGCGCACACTTACCTGCACCTGCTGACTTGCACGCCTGAGGTGAGTGGGACTCTGGGTGGGACAGTAATATACGTGTTGCGAGGCCAAACTCAGTGGTTTAGCGTGAAGGGAGTGAAACCGCGCTAGCGCTACGCCACTGAGTGAGTTAGTTGCCGCTTTCTTCAGTTTGATAAATATTCAGAGGCTAACATTTTCTTACTCGCCTCGCTCACTCTTGCCGTATTTATGTTTTAACCTTTCTGCAAAGTCGTCAAAGATGCTCGTATTGGAGTATGAATTTTTGTCTTCGACAATCTAAGGAAAGTGCTATAATTCGAGTCGAGCTCGCTTCGGTCGCTTTAAAAATATTTGCTGCGTAAATCAATCAAAAAATCAACTTAGATAAATTATGTCCATGATTAGAACTACTGATTTTCACCAATTCAAACTAACATCTACCTTTGACCATCCACAGGAAATTATAACGTCGGTCCGCGAGAAGGGCGCCCAATTCACCGAATTAGAATACTTGAACGCGTTCAAAGTGATCGAGACTCGTCGCGGCATATCAGCCGCCGACATGAAGGTGCATCTCAAGCAACTGTCAGCCGCACTGGGCCATGTTGGAGTCACTGTATAGACTAGAACAAAATGTGTTTAAATTCTAATTTTAGCATCGATCTGTGAGAAAGGCGCCCAGTCTACCGAGCTAGAATACTTGAACACATTCAAAGTGATCGAGACTTGTCGCGGCATATCGGCCGCCGACATGAAGGTACATCTCAAGCAACTGTCGACGCACTAGGCCATGTTGGAGTCACTGTATAGACTAGAACAAAATGTGTTTAAATTCTAATTTTAGCATCGATCTGTGAGAAAGGCGCCCAGTCTACCGAGCTAGAATACTTGAACACATTCAAAGTGATCGAGACTTGTCGCGGCATATCGGCCGCCGACATGAAGGTACATCTCAAGCAACTGTCGACGCACTAGGCCATGTTGGAGTCACTGTATAGACTAGAACAAAATGTGGTTTAATGCTAATATTACCATCAAACTGAGAAAGGCGTCCAGTCTCCCGAGCGCCGTCGCGGTATATTGCCCGCGGATATGAAGATCCATTTCAAGGCACTGGGCCATTTTGGAGTCACTGTATAGACTACTTAGATAAGGAATAAATTATTTATTTAAAACTCGAAACAAGAACTTAAACGAAGCAAAATAAGTATGTAGTCGTTGTTCTGCAGTTTTTGTCTACCCCACGGGAAAAGATAAGAATTCATAGGAACTGAAAAAAAAAAATCAGTATAAATAAGAACTTCTAACATGTTTTATGCTTGGTGTGCCTTAGCAATGTTATTTATAAAATATTTAACTTATATTTTGTTAAAAAAACAACTTTTATGTTTACTCATCAGAAACTTATTTACTAGAAGATATTCAGATTATCATGTATTATTATAATAATATCTTAGTTTTAAGTGCGTTTTAGTCATTATTTGCAATAAAATATTATAAAACTTATACAAGTTTATTATACTTATCCTACATCTACAATGGCGCTTTGCGATGAAAATAGCAAATTCGATTCCAAATGTTAATTGGTAACGAATGGGTACAAGCTATAGGTCGATTCAAACCTTATGACGTCTTTGAAGCGACTCCTTTTTGTAATATCTCACCACCTTTTAAAGACCAATAATATACATAAATACATATAGGAAATTCGCACTCGGGAAATTCATTGCCTCGGATGGGGGCCTTTTTTTTTAGGGTTGGGTAATCATCAAATGACTTCCCCCGCTCTGGGCGGAGCGGGAGGGAGTGTCAGACTTCTACTGACTAAAACCCATCTATGTTCCTTCATTGCCCTTTGTGTTCCGGAGCCGCGGTATCTCTTTCGAATAGTCCCGCAACTCCGGCAGGCGTCGGCCCTTTCGGGCCCCTCTGTGTGCTGACTCTGAGGTGCGCGTGGAACACGAACGCGCCGTCGACACGACCTATTGTCATAAGACGGACGGACGGCGAGCTGCCCATAGCTCACCGTCCACAGGCCGGCGCCTACGGTAGCCGGAGGTCACCAGGTGGCCTCCGACGCCCGCGGCGTCTCCCATTCCGCCACCTCCTTCGCTAGCATGACTGCTTCGCAGAAGGAGGCGTCCCATTCCGTCTCGCTCCGAACCATGGATTGGACGAGGGCCGGACGCGAGAGGTCGCCGCCGATCGCCGCTTCGAGGACATGGCGGTGCTCCGCCCTCGGCTGGGGGCCTTAGATTCACTAAAGGCCGGCGCCTATGGTAGCCGGAGGTCACCAGGTGGCCTCCGACGCCCGCGGCAACAGGCAAGTCCGGTTAAGTAGTTTCAACCTTCTGGGTTAACAAATGCGAGTGGCCATACACAAAAAAAGGGTAAATCCAAATCGCCGTTGTTGACGACGTCCCTGTCAAAGTCCGATTCGACCCTTGCCGTCCCTCGCCAGTAAGCCTTGTTTTAAATTCAACCCAAAATTAATCAATATTCGATCAAGCCCATCCCTTGCTGTACTCCCACCAGCAATCCCCTAAGCACAGGCCTGCACCCCCCTGGGCATGCCCCTTTTTAGGGTTCCGTAGCCAAATGGCAAAAACGGAACCCTTAAAGATTCGTCATGTCTGTCCGTCCGTCCGTATGTCACATCCACTTTTCTCCGAAACTATAAGAACTATGATGTTGAAACTTGGTAAGTAGATTATCACACAAAAATAGAAAAAAAAAAAACAATAACTTTTGGGGGTCCCCATACTTAGAACTGAAACTCAAATTTTTTTTCATCAAACCCGTACGTGTGGGGTATCTATGGATAGGTCTTCGAAAATAATATTGAGGTTTCTAATATCATTTTCTTCTAAACTGAATAGTTTGCGAGAGAGACACTTCTAAAGTGGTAAAATGTGTCCCCCCCCCCCTGTAACTTCTAGAATAAGAGAATGATAAAACTAAAAAAAATATATGATGTATATTACCATGTATACTACCAGCAAAAATTGGTTTGAACGAGATCTAGTAGGTAGTTTTTTTTTAATACGTCATAAATCGTATAATACAATAATGATAGGTACGGAACCCTTCGTGCGCGAGTCCGACTCGCACTTGGCCTGTTTTTTAATTATTTTCATTCAAAAGAAATTATCAGAGGGCTCCTCCCGCTCTGAGCAGAAAAGAAGGGAGTGTCACACTCTTGCTGACTAAAACCCATCCGTATTCCTACCTACTAATTCCGTCGCTTAGTTTCAAGTTTTATGTAGTTCTGGCAAGAGGCTATAATTTAGATTTATGTCACTACAGGCAAGTCTGGACCATCAGAGGACAGTCTCATAGAAAAAAAAGAAGAAACTACTCTGTGCATGACTATACCAGCTTCTTTTGGCTCTAAACTATTTTGTCACTTCCACTATATAAAAGAAATAAAAAGGAACTGTTTCTGGAGTTTCTAAAAATAAATAGTAGTTAAGTAATTTCCCGGATTTCCCCAAATAAAATAAAAATATCCAGACTGGCTGTACTGGCTACAAGGATGGCATTTACGGTTTCTTTCTGGAATACCAGGTACAAAATTTACTCTTCTTGTCTCTTCGTAGCTTTGTAGTATTAGGTCCAGACTCCACCAAAGCGGAGACGAGACGAGCAGAGTGGAGAAGACGTGTTTTAAAGAACGAATAGAATTTCGTTATAATTCACACATCTCGTCTCCACTCAGCTTTAGTGGATACCAGTGAGCGGAGCGATGAAAGCGGAGATGTGAACTGTTCCTCTCTGAAACTGAGTTGGGCCGCGGTACAAAGTTATATGTGAGCTTTACCTCTCACGCTGACGATGGCGCGCAGTGGAGACATGTATGCAGGGTGCAGTGTAGTCAGAACACATCTCCACCCTAGCCAGTACCTACACATTTCTGCTACCAGTCTAGCCAGTACACATTTCCGCACAGTTTCGTTGGACACACCCTAGGTAAAAAACATCTCTTCTCATCTCTGCTTCGGATATCTCCGCACGTCTCTGCACTGGTTGAGTTCGGATCTAAGAGGGACACTGTGATAAAATCAAAGAGTAGAGTTGGTTAATATCACAGACTACATAGAGATACTACGTATTTAATATTATAAAATACAGTAGATAGAGAGATAGAGTACCCAAATCTCATGGCAGAAAAAAATAATTGTGGTTTTCATATTGCAGCGTAAAATGCTGTTTTTTTTTGGAGACAATTTTGAATTCGGGCCCTTCGGGGATATACCAATTTTCACTTCGAGCAAGCCACTGACGTATAATTATGATCAGTGAAGCTGACGCAACGTCAGTGGACGCAAATGTACTCTGTGGTGGACGGACGCACCTGACGCACTGACGTGCTGGGCGAGTGGCTGGGCGTGACATTTTATTAAAATGTCAAAGTCAACCACTACGTCAGTGAAGTCAACATAAATACAAAATGGCGGGAATTGTTTTCTTGATTTCTTCTTTTGTAAATAAACTGAAGTTGTTGTGTGCGGCAAATACCTAGGTATAATCAAATAATTAGAATATTTTTTTGTAGAAGATATTTTTGCGTAAAGATGGCAGACAACGATTTGGCAGATCTAAGAAAACAGTGCATTACCAGCCTGTATTTGTGTACGGACAACGTATCAAAATATTTAGATAGTGAAAAAGAAGCTGAATTTGATAAACTGAAGATGTGTGTCCAGCAGTATTGTACATTAGAAGCTCAGCAAGATGTTACCATTGAAGCTATGGAGAGAGCCAAGGTAAGAAATTGATATATTTTTTTTTGTTTTAGGTTATATTTTATTGTTCCTTTGGTTTACCAAGATGAGGTCAATATTCTTGCTTTTCCTAGCATAAACTTAACTGAACGATTGAAAATGTACTGCAAGTGATCTGTATTTTGTGATTGACTGATGTGATGAATCACCTGAATAAATAAATGTAGATCAAAATACTTAATCATTGCTATTGAACACTTAACAACATAGTAACAAGGTTGACACTAAAGAAGAGGCTTTGAGTACTTATACACAGGATTATAAAATCTTTGATAAATCTGTCATGACTGGACTGTGGAAATTGGATAGTAGTAGCTATATGTGTAGTACTGCTGTCAAGAATCCGATTAAACTGGAAGCTACCCTTTAGGCTACACGGCTAGACTGGTGACTTTTGTCACCGTGATAGTATACCTCTCTCTGTTGCACTTCACAATTGTGAAAGAGAGAAACGCACTGTCACGTAAACAAAAAGTCACCAGTCATAGCCTTAGTTGAGAAGAGGCTTGCATGAACCAGCCAGGTTTTTTATTTATTTATATGGGATTGCTCTTGACCCTAGTCTAGGTCAGAGATGACAGAGATAAAGTCTATGATGGAGCGAGCTTACCCAGAAGCACAAAATTCTCACTCAATAGGAAATATGCATAAAAATAATATTAATTATCTAAACACTTTATCTAAAAATATACAAAAATATATTACAAACAGTGGAAATAGAATCAAAATTGCTCGAAAAACAAACGAGATATAATTATTTTAAACAAATATATCTGTCCCTCTCGCGAAAACGCTGTTTTCTATGGCAGATGTATAGACGTCACATAATGTGACGTCAAATTCCATGTCGGATTTCTCGTTCTAAAAGTAATCTTTGAAACGTTATAACTTCATCGCTGATGAAGATATTTTAAAAATATTTTCTAGAGTGTTTACTGGAGCTTATAAGTAATTCATTTTATAAATAAAAAAATCGCGTGCATATTCCCTATTGCAAAATAATGTTTATTGCATTGAGGGTAGAACCTGGATGAGGCTGGCACACGATCATGGGGATTAGCACAAGAAAAAAGAGGTTTATGCTCAGCAGTGCGCAAAATTGAGCTGTGAATGATGATGATGATTTCACAGAATTTAGCTGAAGCAGAGAATCAATTGTGGTTTTAGCTTGTCCAGTACACTGCTGTTCTTCTGTATTTATATGTTTATGTGTATTTAATAAAGACTAAGAATGAATCTGACATTAAAACTTTATTATGACGTTGTAGAGAGAGACTGATACTTCCAATGTGGATTCCCTGGAGGAGAGATTCAAATCCCACCTGAGCAACTTAGCAGGCAAACGGCTCAGGGTTGACAATCATCCTTATATGATGGAATTCAACAAGAGATTCCAGAAAGGATTGGAAAGTGCTGCACGTAAGGACTTATCTACACTAATATAATAAAGAGAAAAAAATTGTATTTTTGTATGTTTGTACCTAATAGGCTCCGAAACTACTGGACCGAACTGAATTTCGTAGGGATCTCTATTTTCGAAAAAAAGTATTCATCCCTATAAAATTACAGAACTAAACCTGCACAAAGGAAGTTATGAACGAAGTTCTAGTAATTATATAATTTCTATTTTTTACTGTCAGCTGGAAATCAAATGAGAATTTATTTATTTAACACTATAAGCACAAATGTATAGAGGCGGAGCAATTAATGCCATAGGCATTCTCTACCATTCAACCTTTGAGTGATTTAGAGACAAATAGTGGTATGTGCAATATGGAGAACAGAAACCCTGTTGATACTTATTATACAAATATTTAAACAGAATACATACATATTACATTAACTAACTATTACGTAACTGTACATATTATTTATTACTTTACAAATGTTTTAATTTACACACAGATTTCAATTTGGTAATAACAATACACTTGTCATGAGAGGGTGAAGCCCTGAGCAGAAGTTAGAAGAAAACCTTAATACTCTAAATATTTTGCAGATAACCTGGATGAATCTGACTTGGCCATAACTGAATCACAGGACCAATATGTGAGTATTATTAAATTCCATTAATACTTATGAGCGTGTATTCCGTCCACTAGCGCCGCCAATCGTTTTTTATCATTTGTGGTAAATTTAAGACACGTAGATAAAAAACCGCTCTGTAGTGCACTGAAGAAATGTATTTATTATGTTTTGAGAGTCATGTTTTGTACTTTAGAACATAAATAGTTGCCAAAGTCGATATTTTTGCTAAAAGTGGCCACTTTTAGCAATAATTGCCGTTTTGGCTATTTAGCCATGAGTTATGTTTTAAAAATAGCTGTCAAAAAATAATAGATACATTTCTTCAGTGCACTACAGAGCGGTTTTTTATCTTCGTGTCTTAAATTTACCACAATTAATAAAAAACGATTGGCGGCGCTAGTGGACGGAATACACACTCTTATGGACACTTAAATAGTACATTACTGCAGCGGCCGGCCAGCAAAAGAGGCATTGATGGATGACATGTCAATGTGGGCCCAGGTGTAGCCGAGGCACACATACGTAAGTCCATCAATGACTAGTTGTGGCCAAGGCTGGTATAATATTACTTTTCCGAAAAAATGCGCGGAAATTAAATACAACAACTTTTCAAAATTAATGTCGAACAACCAACAACAATAATAATTCCCGCGTAAAAGTGTTCATTTTTTATTTAAATAAACAGCTGTCTTTTTGCATTTCAGTTCGAAATTTAAATAAAACCGTTGATAAGTTACCTCTTTGGTTGCCATTTTTCGGAATTTAAGATCGTTCCATTTTTTTATTACACGAAAGTTATGAGTTTACTATGTAATTAATTATTTGGCCGCAAAACACGATAGATATGGATTATCATACAACTTTTGCCGGCCGCTGCTCGGCCAGTACAGCAATTTCGATTCATCTCGAAGAAGGTTGTCAATATAAATAATGCTCACATTTCCAAGCATGTTTGAGAAAATACCTTTAAGGGTACCAAAATAATACTAATATAATACTAAACCTTTTTAGGGTTCGATACCTAATGGTTAACTAATGGAACCCTTTTACTAAGACTCTGCTGTCCATCTGTCTGTCTGTCAGCGGGCTGTATCTCAAGAGCCATAATAAGTAGACAGTTGACATTTTCAGCGTCTATTTCTGTTGCCGCTATAAAAACAATAATAAAATTAATTAAAAAGGGCCTTCCATAGAAGAAACGTGTTTTTATCAGTTTATGGTACAGAACCCCTCATGTCCGACTCGAACTTGGTTGGTTGTTCCATGTCTTGCAGTAATTGTGAGTTGATGTTGGGAAATTAATTTTGTATTTATATGATACTATTATTTTGTGTTTCAGTTGGACCCAATTACAAAGAGACCAGTAACGGACCCAGTGAAGAACTCAGTGTGTGGTCACATATATGAGAAGGATTCCATAATGAACTTAATCGCAAAGAAGCCTAGAACAAAATGTCCAGGTAAATATTTAATCTTGTTTAACAGCAATACCTTTTTTATTTTTATTTATTTATAGGTGCACATTACAGGTATTTTATTTATTTATTTAGCTATATGCACAATAGTAGTACATGGGAGGACTTAATGCAACAAGGCATTCTCTACCAGTCAACCTTTGGGTGTGACAAATAATAAAAATAAAACATTTAAATTGAATCTTTTCCTCTGTTTGCTCTTGACCTCAATCATACCCAATGGAAAGCAATGGATGAGGTTTATGATGGAGCGTGCGTATTCACTCTCACTTTAAAGGCAGACGGGTTATATATGTGGAAGTGAACGCAGACACTGGCTGCGAGTTCCACACTTGAATTTTATTAAATCATCTGCTGTTGTCTTCAGTAAGAAAGACAGCTATGAATGATCTCTCAATACACCCAGTTATTGCTTGAATATCCAAAAATCTGACTCCATTCTTTCATAACATCGAAATGTTGTCTGTAAGAGATACCTTTGAATGACGATTTTTTTTTTTTTAATACAAAACGGGGAAACACGGTCCAAATCTCACCTGATGGAAAGTGATATTTAGGCCGAAGATGGAAGCGAGTTTCACCCGGAATCCTCTTAAACAGAGGAACTGGCTATCATACCTCTAACTGCCGGAACACAACAATGCTGTTAACATTGTTGTTATGGCGACAGACTTAGACATGATGGTGGTAGCTTGCCAGGCGGACTTAGAACAAGTCCTACCACCAACCAAACAGAGCAAAAAATTTGCCCCCGCTGGGAATCGAACCCGGGACCTCTGGGTCTGAATCAGGTGGTATAACCACTAGACCACGGAGGCGGTTAGTGTCACCTGTTTAGCACCACCCGGGGACCACGTGTACGGATTCGCTGAAGGGTATTCTCCTACGGACGCGGGTGACTCGGCCCCCAAAAGTCCGCTTCTATTGGTCGTAGCGTGATGATATATTACAGCCTTCTAGCTTCTGCCAGCGGCCGCGCCCGCGTGATTCCTAGGGAGCACACTCCTGGCATGTATAATAAAATAGCCTTTGTATTATTTCAGACTTATCTACCTCTGCACCAAAATTCATGAAGATCCTTTCAGGCTGCCTCACCAAATTATTACCAACATTATTTGCTAATATAATGATTTCTGATTCTGGATTATATTTAAATTTCAGTGGCTGGCTGCGGCAACAGAGGACCCATATTGAGAGACCACCTGATATCTGATGAAGAGCTGAAGTTCCGTATGACCATCAGCAAACACTCAACCATGATACAAGAGAGGTCTATCTTGGACCTTGATGATAGTACGATGTAATAAATTGTGAACTTTCTTCTTGAGCGTTGTTCCACGGAAAAGATCGCATTTGAAATGCATTTTTTTTTAATTTCAAGTATTGTTAATTTAGCAAGTATAGGTACATCATGTAACAAAAATAAACTCAAAACCCCTTGATAGGAATTGAGTTTATTTTGTTACACATTGTATTGATGTGGAACTTGTTTTTTTTTCTTTTGAGTAAGTTCATTTGTTTTTTCACAGTAATTGTTATTGTTTAATTATACTTACATATAGCTATCTCCCGTTATCCAATGTAATAATTTAACACATTCACTGTCCGCAAAACAGACACAATAGTTGAACAATCAGCCTTAACCACATGTGGTTCATGGGACTGTGAATGGGTTAATATATGGCTGACTAAGGAAACGTACAACTTTAGAACTAAAAACACAATTCTGATGGCCACCCTGTAGGTTCCAAACGACAAATGCGTGAACTACAGCCTTTTAAGCTGTTGACAAAGTATTATTTTGTGTCGATATCGCCACATCGTAGAAATTGTTTATTTCATGAAATGGCCACCTCAAAGACGACGGAGCTCCGCAGCTTACCGGAACCTAATACGAATGGGATCGCGCCTGATGTGTTCGCGATGTGGTCCCTCACCTCACCTCACCTTGGCCACATCATGTAATGGCCAATTCTACGACATGGCCGCGACATAGACGTAACAACATTAATGTTGATTACTTTTGTAAATACTTGACTAAAATAAACATTTTTCTAAACTTATTTTAGACTTTTATTTAGTAAGTCAGAGAAAAAGAAGCAAGGTAAATAAAATAGCAAATTTATACATGTAGAATATAATGTATTTCAGCGAAAATCTATTAATATCTATAACAATGCATTTTGTTATTCAATATTTATCATCAAGACTAGTTCCAGGCATGGTTTTATTGTTTACTGTAGGGGGCACTTTGGCATGACAGTGAGCATTATGTTTAGCAAAGCATCGTACAATGCTGGAGACAATAGGCTAGATTCCATCATTCACAAATTGCAAAACTATTTAGTCCGTCAGTTAAAGTATTGAAAAATAATGGACACCTATTTTTTGTTTTTGTAAATCAAGGAATATTGACAAAGACAAAACGCATCAAAACTCGGGAGTGGGGGCTCGTGACGTCACGACTCACTAAAAATTATGCGAAGGTGTGACGTATTGAGAATTTTAAAAGCGTCGTAACTTCGTCAATTTCGGTTCCCGTTACAAAAGAAAAAACACGGGTCAAATATTTTTTGATAATCTAACTGACGTACTAATTAGATTTTTTCAGGACACAAGCCTATTCTCCCTTCTTATTTTTATAAGCTTCACAGTAACGAAATGTGACCTGTTTTACTTTTAATCTGAGGGCCAATTATACTAATGTTTAAACAACTTTCGCAATCGTATGCCAATCGCAAACTGTCAAAAAAGCCTTAACTTTCATACATTTTTGACAGTTTGTGATTGAGATGCGAATGTGAAAATTAGTACAATTGGCACTTTGGTTTAAAACAGGTGTTTACATCATTTGCACATTCAATAAAATAAGTGTATAAATATTTTAAAAAGGCTCCAATCTTGATGAAAAAATATTGATAATAATAATTTATAAATATTGGTCCATAAAACTATAAGTATAAATAAAAGTGCATTCAAGATTTAATGTTTTACACTAATCAATCTATAAAGCTCACTAAGCTAATATTTAAAATCGACCAGAAAAATATGAATGAGTTTAGATGTTATCGAATTTTCGTTCCACAGCATTATAGAATATTAAAAAACCACCTTAAAATCTTCAATTTTTCTTGCCTTCGCTTTGAATCGCTCTAGATTTGCTGCGGAATTCAGAAACTGAAGTAAATATGTTACGGCTCAATTTCTGGTACGCATATTATCACAAAATTATTGTGCCTAATTTACACGCGCTTTTTCTGTTATTATTGGTTGAGTGGCTTTTCAACAGCCAATCACACCACTTGAATTGCATTTTGGGTACTTTCCTGAAAAAATCTAATAACTTCGTCAGATACGATTTCTAAAAAATATTGAACACGTATTTTTAGGGTTCCGTATCCAAATAGTAATACAGGACTTTAATGATTATTTTTCTGTCTAGGAAAGTATTCAACGGGGCTTTAGACTTTGTATTATCTGTGCCTTGTGCGCAGGATCCCTTTTTCTGGCCGACGAACAATACATTACAAAAAACTATTTCAAGTTAAAGTCCGGTCGCCAAGCAGAAAGAATTTCGTCCGTTGACCTGTTATTACCTGTCTCTGTCACTCCCGCGTAAATAGAATGAGTCTCGCTCGCACAGATGCAATGGCCGGCGAGCTGTGCGAGCGAGACTCATTCTATTCAGGTCTTGGCGACCGGACTTTAGTAAGTATCACACAAAATATGGCGTGTGTAAAATAATTGATTGAAAACAGCACTTTTATTAATCTTAAAATTAATAATTATTTTGATGGTTTCTGATTATCTATACAACAACCAATTTGTCACAGCAGATGGGTGCACATATTATGTTAGGCCTTAGTGGCTGAGCGGTTCAGTACAAACCCCTGTTTCATAAAATAATAAAAAACTTGGAACCTAAAATGCTCACTGCATTTGTAGGTATGCATTTTATGTGCAATGACATTCTTTGTCTTTGTGCTTTTACAAAAAGGGGCTAGTCTAAATAAGAGTTTTTAATAAATTTGCAACAACTCAAAGTGTTTCCAGAGTTGGGGACACACTTATTTAATATGGTTGATTCGAATATATTTAAACTAAAGTTAAAATAATACCTACCTAATCGTAATTATAAATTAAAGTGACTTAAAAACCAGCATCTGGCAATACGAAGATAGATTTATAAACTGGGCTAGTTGCTAGTCATCCATGTCACATATTTTAAACTGAACTGTTATTTTCTGATTCATAGGTACATCTTGGTGTGACAAAGTCGCACAGAAGTAACTGGCACAGTATGGAGATATAATTACAATAATTAATAATATTACTATGTAATTGAATTGACTAAAATACTAAATAAAACTAACACATTACTGAACACACAATATTTACTAGACACAGTGCTACAAGGTATTATCTAGGCGCTAAAATAAAATTTTCAAATAGTCTAAAAATATTTAAAAAATACAAGATGGCTGCGTTAGTTCCGCGCCAAAAGTTTATTATACAGCTATATCTAATTGTACACTTTCATGAGTCAAGCGTCAATTCAAACTATTCAATAAGTGCACTATCGGATTATCAAAAATCTTACGATTAAAGTGAACAGGATATGGAACACGTCTCTTAGGATTTTCTTTTATTTCTAACCATTTCTTAGTTTGCTAAGCCACAAAGTGTCTTTAAAGAGACTTGTCAAAGACTCAAACCACTGCAAGTCAACCCACGGACTCGTAGTGTGTCGTACTGCGAATGAGGTCAGTATGTCGTGTTAGGGGCGGAGTTTTAAGAGTTGGAGTTTTTTGTAAAAAATAAAATTGTAGGTAAATTAACTTAGTAAATTTTCATGATTTTTTTTTCGGATATTTTCCAATTTTTTTGCAGTTTCGAGTTAACACTGTCCATAGAAGGCATATAATTAAGCTCTGAGACACTAAATAAATTTTGGGGGTCCCAATACTTAGAACTGAAACTCATTTTTTTTTTCATCAAACCCATACGTGTGGGGTATCTATTGATAGCTCTTCGAAAATGATATTGAGGTTTCTGATATATTTTTTTTCTAAACTGAATAGTTTGCGAGAGAGACACTTCCAAAGTGGTAAAATGTGTGTAACTTCTAAAATAAGAGAATGATAAGACTAAAAAAAATATATGATGTATATTACCATGTAAACTACCAGAGAAAATTGCTTTGAACGAGATCTAGTAAGTAGTTTTTTTTTAATACGTCATAAACCGTAAATTGCAACTTTTGCTTATAATATAATACCTGCAGGTTTCTACGGGACCCTCGGTGCGAGAGTCCGACTCGCACTTGGCCGGTTTTTTTAATGTTGGTTTTAAAAAAAATGTGAAATAACAAAGTGGCCTTTTTCTGTGGAGACCTATTTCCGGTTTACCACTCTGTAACGGCATTCTACGGGAAACAAACGTATAAAATATGCTGGTTAGAAAATGAAAAATTACATAATATTAATAGACAAGAAAAATATGGACGTTTATTTGAACCGAATTAAAAAACCGTTAATATCAATACTCAAACAAGATCCCATAATAAGACGAAGGACATACCATTATCGGTAGAAAAGTAGAACAACCCATATACCATTTTTTTTTATTTCTTGCAAAATAAATTACCTCTGTTTTCAACTAGAGACGTGTCCTCACTAATTTTGTAACTATGGCTTAGGTATATCAAGCAATGTTTTATATTATTCGGACTAAGTATTAAAAATTGAAATATTTAATATTACAGTAAAATTCACTATGTGAATCTACATTGTACTTTGAGTATTTCATCAGTATTGCTATTATTTGTATGTGAATAGTTTTAATAACAACCGTGAATTTTTGACTTGATCAGAAATTAATTACAGTTTTCATTGTTTACTATAGAAAAAAAGCGCTACTGCTTATTATCTATTTTTTTATTACATAATATAATTTTATCAAAATTATTGTAAAAAGTAACTAAATACCTACTTATGCACATTGAATACCTCACACAATATTCAAAGATGAATTCTGTTTTGTGATTAATTTCTGAGCCAGTCCACAAGCAAGCTATCATAGAGTTGATTAATAACATTGACAGTGTAAAAAGGCAAAGTTCTAAAAGGTTGGAATGTAAAAATTCGAGAGAATCGCAAAAATAAATGTCTTATATAGGAGCATACGCATAAAACGTTACATAGTAAGTTTAAATGCACAAATTCTAGCATTTACAGAAGTAGAGAAAGTTTAAAACTATGACTAGAGAGAGTTAAAAAGCTTACAAAAATGTAGGAGGATTGATTTTTAATATCGCGATTCACTGAAGCCCAATCCCCAAAGACATTAACCGTTTTTGGATATAGAGGTACAGTTTGTCTTCACTCTTTAATAAAATAAAAATTGACGATTTATTTATTCAATATGGGAACCGGGCTTAAATCCAATAGTAATAGAATAATAATTAAAATTAACCTATCGATAGTAATAATTCATCTTAAATTAAATTTAATATTTTTATCATGATTATCACACATGCAAGTAGACTACGAATTGATTAAATAATTGCTCGAAAATTAATATTAATTACATAATTATATTTTTAGTTAGGCTGTGGCCATAGATATGAGCTCAACAAGCGTAGCAAGCTGGAACCACAGATGTATAAACGATTGGATTGTCAACTTGACACTGTCAAACTTCTTCTATTCGAGTCGATGATATGGTGACCTTTGGCCAGTATGGATGATTTTGTGGCAAGTAGGTGGCCAGGTTCACAGCGGCATCAGGTCCTCAATAGTGCAGATGTAAAGTCACTTGGACACTCCAACATGTGAACCATATTTTGGACAGGGTCACCACAGTCACACTTAGTGTCAAGAATGAACTCCATTTTGCCAAGTTGTATGTATTTTGCAACTAATGTCAAACTAAAATAGTTGAGAGACTTATATTTGGAGGTAAATAGTAAACATACCATTTATTTGCTTATCTATGGCCACAAACCCCTCATCTTAGTTTTGTTCCAAATAAAATCACCCAGAACAAAACCAATTCGACTCTTAAAAGTCAATAAAATAACAATTTCACATTCACATAAAGTCAAGTAAACTGGCCAAAATATTTGGTGTTTCTCCTTGGAACAATGAAGTAAATCTATCAAGTCATTCACCTTTTCCGTTGTTGGATATCATTGAGACAACACCATAAATGCAGGCCTTCATGTCAGTGCTCAAGTCATACCTTGAATGTGAGAATTTCATCAAGCATCCGTGAACTTTGGCCTCGTTATAATCGCGGGCAACTGTTTTGTTCTTAGACGTTATGTCCAAGAAAGCGAGCAAATTCTCAGCCACTTCCATCGGCATCTTCGCGCGATTTGTGTCCACGAGTATTGTGACGTGCTTACCGATTTCCGACTTTATTAGCTGGTTGATAAAGCTCGTTTCGTAGTCGAATTCTTGATGGCTGTCGGGCGAGGGTTTCCTGAGACACTCTATTGCGAGGAGCGTAAGGGCGAGGATCGCTTCGTTCTGCATCAGCGAGTGAGATGCTACTATCATGTTTACTAGGCTTGATATGCAGCCCTCCACCTGAAAGGAGAAGTCAACATAAATATCTTAACTTAAGAAAGTTACAGGAACCTGAGTTCGAATCCTCCTATCTTGACCTCTGTGACCCAATACGTGTAGCCCAAAAAAGCATCGTCGACGATACTGCCAGTGTCCAAGTTTGGTCAGGACTCAGGAAAATACGATAAACTGTCATGCCAGCGACACAAAGAAGATAAACGAAACGACCAAACGTATAGTCACATCAGATTAGTCAAAAAGGACGTGTGCTTTTCTGGTTTAAAAATACTTTTCAGATAACTCTTTAAAATATAACTTTATGTAACATTTTTTTTCTATTGATAGGAAAATACCGTTTGACCACTATGTCACCTGTAGTAAGCGATGATGCGAACAAAGATGGAGCACGCTCGCCTAGAGGTAACCTATTCACTCTTGGCGGAAGGAAATTCAGCAATTCCTTTGCACACCCCAAAATGCAACCAATAGAAAACCGACAAGCCAGCAACTCGGCGTCGATGCTCAAGACTTTGGAGCTTCGACTCGACGCGCCTATAATTACCGATGATCTTCTTGGTTCGTTTCTCAATTGACTCAAGGGCATCAAGCTGGTATCTGGCAGATCCGTCCCAAAGATGAGAGTAGTACTCCATACACGATCGGATTGCTCTTGACAGTTTGAGCAGCTGTTTAGGCGTGAAGTACCGTCTCACCTTTGCCAGGATCCCCAACTTTCTAGCAGCCACTTGAGCCTTGGCCTCTATTACCGCACGATCTCGCGCGAAGCGGCGGGTCTCCTTGCCGGATTGCCGCCATGGGATCTGGAGGCGGTGGTCCTCGCGCGCCTGCATGATTGGCGCGCGGAGGTACTAAGCCGGGGGGAAACTCCGCTGACGCGGCAAATTGTCGCGGACGGACTTCCGGCGCGATCTCATGGCGTCATGGAGACGACGACTATCGCAACCCAGCGCAGGGCACGCCACAATAGCGGCGATAAGTCCCCTCTTTGAGGAGTGGCTTGAGAGGCGCCACGGCGTCCTCACCTTCCGCCTGACGCAGGTCCTCACCGGACATGGATGTTTCGGGAGGTTCCTGCACCGAATTCGGCGGGAGGAAACGCCCGGGTGTCACCACTGCGAGGATCGACCGGAGGACACGGTAGAGCACACTGTGCAGGTGTGCCCCGCTTGGGCGGCGCACCGCCGTGTCCTCGAAACGGCGATTGGCGGCGACCTCTCGCGTCCGGCCCTGGTCCAAGCCATGGTCCGGAGCGAGACGGAATGGGACGCCGTTGCCTCCTTCTGCGAAGCAGTCATGCTAGCGAAGGAGGTGGCGGAGCGGGAGAGGAGACCCTCTCGTCCCGGCCGCCGTGGTGGACGCCGCGGGCGTGGGGGGCCACCTGGTGACCTCCGGCCACCGTAGGCGCAGGCCTGTGGACGGCGAGCTATGGGTGGCTCGCCGTCCGTCCATCTAGACAGGCCGTGTCGACGGCGCGTTAGTGTTCCACGCGCGCCTCAAAGAGAGTCAGCAACACAGAGGGGCCCGAAAGGGCCGACGCCTGCCGGAGTCGCGGGATTATTCGCAAGAGACACCGTGGCTCCGGAACACAAAGGGCAATGAAGGAACATGGATGGGTTTTAGTCAGTAGAAGTCTGACACTCCCTCCCGCTACACCCAGAGCGGGAGGAGTCATTGGATGATTTCCCATCCCTAAAAAAAAAAAAAAAAAAAAAAAAAAAAAAAAAAAAAAAAAAAAAAAAAAAAAAAAAAAGCCTTGGCCTCTATGAAAGAGCCAAAATTGAGGGTAGATGTTAATGTAACACCAAGAAGCTCAAATCGGTCGGTTATCGGCAGGGTTACACCGCGGAGAGATGGAGCAAGGTGGAATTGGCTCCTTTTAGCGGAAAAAAGACACGCTTGGGTCTTAGCAGTATTGAACTTGACCAGATTGGCATCACCCCATTCAGAGACAGCTTGTAAGGACAAGTTCAAGCGCTCAACCATAGCCTCCCGGAGAGACTGGACTTTTGACCCACCAGCTCGTGCGTCGGACACGTATCACTCAGCAACAGTGCTGTCGTCTGCATATCCAAAGGTAACTTAAGTACCTACGCCTGGCTTCTAAAACCTAACGTACTGTAAATATGCCTTATCTCACCTCGATGATGTGCGTCCACTGGTAGTGGCCCCACGTAGCGATCGCCATCAGCGCCTTCGTGCTGCTGGCTTGCGCCTTCGCTGAGCTCTGAAGGGATCACTCTCACCTCTATGATATGCCTCCAGTGGTAGAAGCCCGCGTAGCAATCACCATCAACGCCTTCGTGATGGCAGCCAGCATCTTCAGTGACGCCTCTGAAGAAGATATCTGGCTCACCTCGACGATGTGCCTCCAGTGGTAGTGGTGGCGCAGCTGCTTGACGGTCCAGGCGAGCAGGCGGCGTGGCCCCACTTGGCGACCGCCATCAGCGCAGCAGTGTCACTGGGCACGTCTTCACTGACGCCTCTAAAGAAGAGCTGGCTCACCTCGACGATGTGCCTCCAGTGGTAGTGGTGGCGCAGCTGCTTGACGGTCCAGGCGAGCAGGCGGCGTGGCCCCACTTGGCGACCGCCATCAGCGCAGCAGTGTCACTGGGCACGTCTTCACTGACGCCTCTAAAGAAGAGCTGGCTCACCTCGACGATGTGCCTCGAGTGGTAGTGGTGGCGCAGCTGCTTGACGGTCCAGGCGAGCAGGCGGCGTGGCCCCACTTGGCGACCGCCATCAGCGCAGCAGTGTCACTGGGCACGTCTTCACTGACGCCTCTAAAGAAGAGCTGGCTCACCTCGACGATGTGCCTCCAGTGGTAGTGGTGGCGCAGCTGCTTGACGGTCCAGGCGAGCAGGCGGCGTGGCCCCACTTGGCGACCGCCATCAGCGCAGCAGTGTCACTGGGCACGTCTTCACTGACGCCTCTAAAGAAGAGCTGGCTCACCTCGACGATGTGCCTCCAGTGGTAGTGGTGGCGCAGCTGCTTGACGGTCCAGGCGAGCAGGCGGCGTGGCCCCACTTGGCGACCGCCATCAGCGCAGCAGTGTCACTGGGCACGTCTTCACTGACGCCTCTAAAGAAGAGCTGGCTCACCTCGACGATGTGCCTCCAGTGGTAGTGGTGGCGCAGCTGCTTGACGGTCCAGGCGAGCAGGCGGCGTGGCCCCACTTAGCGACCGCCATCAGCGCAGCAGTGTCACTGGGCACGTCTTCACTGACGCCTCTAAAGAAGAGCTGGCTCACCTCGACGATGTGCCTCGAGTGGTAGTGGTGGCGCAGCTGCTTGACGGTCCAGGCGAGCAGGCGGCGTGGCCCCACTTGGCGACCGCCATCAGCGCAGCAGTGTCACTGGGCACGTCTTCACTGACGCCTCTAAAGAAGAGCTGGCTCACCTCGACGATGTGCCTCCAGTGGTAGTGGTGGCGCAGCTGCTTGACGGTCCAGGCGAGCAGGCGGCGTGGCCCCACTTGGCGACCGCCATCAGCGCAGCAGTGTCACTGGGCACGTCTTCACTGACGCCTCTAAAGAAGAGCTGGCTCACCTCGACGATGTGCCTCCAGTGGTAGTGGTGGCGCAGCTGCTTGACGGTCCAGGCGAGCAGGCGGCGTGGCCCCACTTGGCGACCGCCATCAGCGCAGCAGTGTCACTGCGCACGTCTTCACTGACGCCTCTAAAGAAGAGCTGGCTCACCTCGACGATGTGCCTCCAGTGGTAGTGGTGGCGCAGCTGCTTGACGGTCCAGGCGAGCAGGCGGCGTGGCCCCACTTGGCGACCGCCATCAGCGCAGCAGTGTCACTGGGCACGTCTTCACTGACGCCTCTAAAGAAGAGCTGGCTCACCTCGACGATGTGCCTCGAGTGGTAGTGGTGGCGCAGCTGCTTGACGGTCCAGGCGAGCAGGCGGCGTGGCCCCACTTGGCGACCGCCATCAGCGCAGCAGTGTCACTGGGCACGTCTTCACTGACGCCTCTAAAGAAGAGCTGGCTCACCTCGACGATGTGCCTCCAGTGGTAGTGGTGGCGCAGCTGCTTGACGGTCCAGGCGAGCAGGCGGCGTGGCCCCACTTGGCGACCGCCATCAGCGCAGCAGTGTCACTGGGCACGTCTTCACTGACGCCTCTAAAGAAGAGCTGGCTCACCTCGACGATGTGCCTCGAGTGGTAGTGGTGGCGCAGCTGCTTGACGGTCCAGGCGAGCAGGCGGCGTGGCCCCACTTGGCGACCGCCATCAGCGCAGCAGTGTCACTGGGCACGTCTTCACTGACGCCTCTAAAGAAGAGCTGGCTCACCTCGACGATGTGCCTCCAGTGGTAGTGGTGGCGCAGCTGCTTGACGGTCCAGGCGAGCAGGCGGCGTGGCCCCACTTGGCGACCGCCATCAGCGCAGCAGTGTCACTGGGCACGTCTTCACTGACGCCTCTAAAGAAGAGCTGGCTCACCTCGACGATGTGCCTCCAGTGGTAGTGGTGGCGCAGCTGCTTGACGGTCCAGGCGAGCAGGCGGCGTGGCCCCACTTGGCGACCGCCATCAGCGCAGCAGTGTCACTGGGCACGTCTTCACTGACGCCTCTAAAGAAGAGCTGGCTCACCTCGACGATGTGCCTCCAGTGGTAGTGGTGGCGCAGCTGCTTGACGGTCCAGGCGAGCAGGCGGCGTGGCCCCACTTGGCGACCGCCATCAGCGCAGCAGTGTCACTGGGCACGTCTTCACTGACGCCTCTAAAGAAGAGCTGGCTCACCTCGACGATGTGCCTCCAGTGGTAGTGGTGGCGCAGCTGCTTGACGGTCCAGGCGAGCAGGCGCGGCGCCTCCCCGGCGGCGCCCGCGTGCTCTGCGGCGTGGCCCCACTTGGCGACCGCCGTCAGCGCGGCTGTGTCGCTGGCGAGGGCCTTCGCGGAGCCCTCTGGTGGGGGACAACAAATATTTGTTACTGTTATGCAGTAGCGTGGATGGGGGGGGGGGGGGAGAGTCGTTGACTGTATTTTGCCAGCACCCCTAAACGATTGACCCAATTAAACCATGTCAAAAAGACGCCATTTTTCCAATGTACCGCTATATTGATGCCGATGATCTTAATTTTTTTAAGAAAATTACATCGATTAAGGATTGTTATCTTCTTCAAGATGATTTAAATAGATTAAGTAATTACTGTAATAAAAATAAACTAAAATTAAGTATATTTAAATGTAAATACGTCAACTTTACAAAAAACAAAAAAAATATTAACTACAATTATTTTATCTGCGATGAACTCCTTCTTAAAGAAACTCAAATTTGTGATCTAGGTGTACTTTTGGATTGCAAACTTCACCTAAATTTACATATCGAAAAGATCGTAGCCAAAGCTTTCCAAATGTACAATCTAGTTATGAGATCGTCATGCGATTTCAAACGCCCAGTCACATATCTACATCTTTTCAACTTTTTAGTACGACCACAAGTAGAGTATGCGTGTATGATATGATACCCTTACTATGCAAAATATGACCAAGCAATAGAAAGAATACAGCGTAAGTTTCTGAAAACATTGCAGTTTAAATGCTGCTTGGGGCGTCTGCCATACGAGCAGTCGTTGCAGAAATTTAAATTATTAACTCTACATTCAAGGCGTATGTTACTCCTGCCGGAGTCGCGGGATTATTCGCAAGAGACACCGTGGCTCCGGAACACAAAGGGCAATGAAGGAACATGGATGGGTTTTAGTCAGTAGAAGTCTGACACTCCCTCCCGCTACACCCAGAGCGGGAGGAGTCATTGGATGATTTCCCATCCCTAAAAAAAAAAAAAAGGCGTATGTTACTCCAAACCATGATGCTCCGTGGACTGATACACAACAAGTTTGATTGCCCTGAACTTGTCAATAATATATTTTATATAGTGCCCAGAACTGTAATAAGACGAGGGACGCGCGCTTACCCACTGTTTGCTACGACCTCCAGTCGTACAAATGCGGGTGAGCGGGCGCCTCTCCACAGATTAGTCAAAATATATAGCCAACATTTTGTTAAAATAGACATATTTGCGTTGTCTCATAAAGTATTAAAAAAAAAATTTGTTAACACACTAAACACCTATTAATAATTTTGTACAACTATTAAAATTGGCCTCTTTACCTTTCATCCATACTGTATGTTAGTAGATTATAATACACTCGCGAGCAAAAGTATGGAATCACTTATTTGGACTTGATTCCGCGCGATCTTGAGTACTTAATAACTAGTTAAGAATAATACAAATTATACCATTTTAAAGGTTTAACTGTTAACTTTAAATTAATACCAAATTCATCCACATCACGCCATTATTTAAGAAGCTATCCCGGAATACGTGAAGAAGTAAGGAAAAAGATATGTTACAATTGTTTGATACGCCGCGAGTTGCACCCTATTGACCCCCTATAAAAGCACGTGTTATCGGATTTTTTTATCAGTCGGATTTCACACGTTGACCGGTACACATCTCCGCTACTTCTGACCCTTGAACTTGGAAGACAATGGATACTACACCTACAGAAGCAGCACAGATCGTCGCCCTATTGCAAGAAGGGCTCAGCCAGCGGGCTGTCGCACGTCAGCTCCACATAAGCCAGTCCTGTGTTTCGAAAGTTTATAAACGCTTTCGGGAGACTGGTGGCTTTATCCCGAGACCAAGATCTGGACGGCGCCGGTGAACATCGGAGAGGGATGACCGTTTTATCGTGTCAACCTCTCTCCGAAATCGACATATGACTGGTGTCGGCGTCCAACAGGAGCTCCGAAATGTTCGTGGGGTAGCTGCCAGCGAGTGGACAGTTCGTCGAAGACTTAAGCAAGCTAATTTGACTCCAAAAAGGCCTGCCACAGGCCCGAAACTGACGGCAGGTCTCCGACAAGCACGCCTTCAATTTGCTCGCTTCCATCTTGATTGGGAGGTTGAGCAATGGAGGCGAGTTCTGTTCTCCGACGAGTGCAGAATGTGTTTGCACGGCAGCGATCGAAGGGGTCGGGTCTACAGGCGGCCTGGGGAGCGATTTGCGCAGTGCTGTTTCGCTGAGACAGTGGCTTATGGGGGCGGTTCTTGTATGATGTGGGCCGGCATTTCCTTCGACGGTAAAACGGAGCTTGTTTTCGTGCCTGGCGGGGGACGAGGAGGCGGTCTAACTTCAGACCGCTACATTTCCGATATTCTGCTGGAACATGTCGTTCCTTATGCGGGATATAGCGGTGATGACTTCCTCCTTATGCACGATAACGCTCGTTGTCACACTTCCCGTGCCACAACTGAATACCTCGGAGCAGTCGGTATCGCCACATTGGACTGGCCAGCGCTCAGCCCGGACTTGAATCCCATTGAGCACGTGTCCTGCTCCTTCAAGTGTAAATGAGCTGAAATTGGCTTTGATAGAAGAGTAGTGGGAAGGTATCCCGCAAGAATCGGTTCAGAAGCTGATTAGGTCAATGAAGAACCGTCTTCGAGCAGTAATTAGGGCGAGGGGAGGGAACACAAAATATTGAAAATTAATTTTAAGGCCAATTAAATTTTTTATCACTTAATTTTTGTTGTTTTCTTCATTTATTATTTTTCCATTATCCTTATGTTTTCCAAACTTCTTCGCTCTAACCGGGATAGCTCTTAATCCTCTTTAAATAATTTTTGTTATTCTTAACTAGTTATTAAGTACTCAAGATCGCGCGGAATCAATTCCGTAAAGGTGATTCCATACTTTTGCTCGCGAGTGTAGTAATATGTGGATACATTGTTGATTGTATACTTAGATGTAAGAAATAATGTACAATTGTTTGTTTTCCCTAATATAATAAAATAAAATAAAATATTGGAATAAGAACGCAAGCGGCAAAGTTGAATTCGCAAAGAGCACATAAAAAAATTACCCTTTTTTTAAATTCCCGAACCTTTCAAGGTAAGCCCCTCTTTTTACCGACTAGCGACTTCACAAAAAGGAGGTACTATGTTCGGATGATAGTGTTTTTTTTTTTTTTAGTTTTTGTATGTTTGTTCATCGAATACTCCGCCAATTGTCGACGTATTTTAAAAATTCTTTTTTTGTTCGAAAGTAGATAGTTCTGAGGTGGTCCCACTGTCACCAAGTTAGGATCTGATGATGGGATCTTAGAGAAATCGAGGGCAAACCTCAAATTTTATTGGCTTACTCATTATTTTTCGCATATATTATGAAGTATTTGCGTATGGTTGTCACCATCTCAGGTAGCTAGGCTGATGATGGAAGGTACAACTCCTTAACAGTAGGTAAGAAGTTACTCGAACAGGCAAGGATTGTTTTAGTAAATTGTTTTGATGTTTGATAGGGCATTTGCCACATTTGGTCTCATGATCATCAAGTCATGACCTGATGCTGCAGAGTACCTAACTCCTCGACAACTAACAGCAGATATATCGTGTTTAGGCTCATTGAAAAGGGCTCGATGTGTGGACAAACGTACTGTTAATGTGTAATACCGAAGTACATAGAGACCTGATGCTGAAGCCGAGAACATCAGAAAAAGTACAAACCTCGAAATTACAGCACCATATTCGTGTTTGGGCTCATTTTAAACAGGACTAAATTTTAAGTTCAACGCAATGTTGACATAAGTCTGGCCTGATGCTGCAGCCTGGATTATCAGCATCTAGTCTAAAAACTAATAAATACTTCTTAAAGTGAGGTTCTTTTGCGAATTTTCTTCTGTATAATTATTAACCGACTTCAAAAAGGAGGTTGTTAGGTATGGTGTACCACTAAAAAGTGAAAAATAAAAAACTTTTTACAAAAAAATACAACCGACTTCCAAAAAAAAAACACTACAAAGTGAAAAATAACTTTAATTTCGGAAGTCGGTGTTTTTGTTAGTTTCTTCGTATTTTGACACCGACTTCCTAAATTAAAGTTATTTTTTACTTTTTAGTGTTTTTTTTTTGGAAGTCGGTTGTAGTACCAAATGACTGCACTACACTAGAAATCTTATAAATTAATTCCAAAGTTCGTCGTCCGTAACAGACGCCATAGTGAGGGCATCACGACATGACAGCGTAGCTTCCGTCACGGCATACGAGTTGGTTTGACTGCCATGATGCTCCTATACTGTATCACAAACTTACCTTGGCCATCCACCAGCAGGCGAATGGTCGCCAAGAGCTTGTAGGCCACGTGGTGGTCCCGGGTGGTGTGCAGCGCGCGGATGAGCAAGGGCGCCGCGCGCGCCTGCGCCGCCGCCTCGCGCTTGTTGGCGGCGGGCACGGCCAGGTTGCGCAGCGTCGACAGCACGGCGTGCAGCAGCTTCACCACCGTCACCGAGTCGATGGGCTGCGGCGCTGACGGCTCCTGCTGGATCTGTATGCTGAACTTGTTGTATGTTTCGAATATGTCTGGAAAATAACGTTTGATTTATGGTTGGCGCCAGATAAATGTGCAGAAACGGTCATTGACCTCACATACATTTATTGGATTTCTTAATATCAAAAACAGAAATAAAGACATAAAGCTGTCCTGAATCGATCGAGTGATAGGAAAAGGTTAATATACAGACGCCAGCACATAAAGCTACAAATTTCAATCTGTCAAATTTATTTAATAGATTTTCAACTTTAACGCCTCGTTATTAGGTTCAAAGTTGCTTGGGAAAATTTTACAATTTTGGGTAGCTTGATGTGCTAGCGTCTGTACTTTATTGCAAGTTTATCTGGCACCTACCATAGTTTCAGTTGCCTTTGTGTTGTGTAGTTTGCTTTGGGATGTCTGTAAGCTAGTAGAGTAGGTAGAGTAGGCTAGTAGAGATTGTTGCCAAGAACAAAAGAGTTCTTGGCAACAATCAACAAGACTACGTGTAACAGAATAAACGCAATACTAAATTGAGTCATTGTTCTCGTCATTTTGAGCAACTTTTTCTATGGGACCAAGGCCGAAATCGTGAGAAAGAAATCAGCTGTGCGTGTGTTGTGGTGTGTACGCGCCTGTGTGTGGGTGTGTGTGCGCCTGTGTGTGAGTCTGTATGTGTGCCTGTGTGTGTGTGTGCCTGTGTGTGTGTGTGCCTGTTTGTGTGTGCGTGTGTACCGTTTTTATTTCCGCGATTTCAGTTTTGCTCCCATACTAAAAACAGTTCATAATGACCGTTTTATAGGTACCTATTGTGTTTATTTTGTCGCTCGTTGTTAAAGACCATTGGAGACACACAAATTGGTTACTTCCTATTAAGTCTACAAAGTTTTTGATTGTTATGGGGTAGAAGAAAAAACATTCTATCCATGTAATTAATGTTTGAATACAAAATGGACTCACCCAGCAGCTTATCAAATATCTTATCGTCCATCATCTGTGTGCAGTAATCATCCTGCCTGGCGAAGTTGCCAATAGCCAGCACAGCGGTGGTCAGGAGCTGGTAGTTCTGCGAGTCCAGCCACTTGACCACTGTCTGGTACACCTCACCGACGCCATGGTTGTACAGGATGTGCATTGCTTCGTCTTTGGAAGGAGAAATATTCGTTTTAATATTTTCGTCCTCTTTCTAATACTTCCAGGCTATAAAAGCAGTACCCGATACCCGCCTACCACTCGTCCATTTTACTCGAGGATTTCGCAAAGGTAATATAGCATACATTACATATTGCATTTGCTTATTTATTATTTTTGTGCTATATATCTGATTGTTTAAAAACTAATTAAAGTTAGGTTAATTTTGTGTCTGTCGTTTTTTTATTATAAAATTTAATATGCTACTCAATGTACAGAATTACAGATTTGATGATTTAAAATCCGTTCGTAACCGACTTTGATAAAATTTAAATGGGACCAATCTGCAAGTATATCCTTTCAGATAAAACAAGATTTTTTCAGATCGGTTCATAATCGTCGGAGTTATGAGGTAACATAAAAACAAATAAAAAATACAACCGAATTGAGAAACTTCTCCTTTTTGGGAAGTTGGTTAAAAACTAGAACCTACAAAACACTAGTCTATGCATTGAGATAAAAAGAACCGTACAGAACCAAGAATAAAAATATAAAATCTTACCTCCCGTTAACACAGTGATGACTAGCTCACAGGCTTGCTTCATGATAGGGTTCACTTCTGAATCTTCAATATTCAGCTCCCCAGCATTGTGCAGATTCACAAAATCTTCGAGACGTGAACATACCAGTTGTACTCCACCTTCTTTGGCTATCAATGTCTTTACGGTTTCTGAAAAAATGGTTTATAATAATATCTGTGGATGCCTGATTAAGGCCTGTACGCATAAAATGTCTTAAGAATAAATAGAGAATTAAGTGAGATGAGAAGATATTGACATTTAAATGGATTGAATAGGGTATTTGAGGAGTGTGTGGCACAATAATGACAGACACCCATATCGGGCTCATCTGATGAACCAATCATATTTTTTCAGTAAAATACACTATTGATGTTAGTTATTACACTCTACCGTCTGAAATAAGGGTTACTACCCTAACTATTTCAATTAACAGTTTGCAAAAGTATGTAAGAAACCTAATGAATGTTTATAAAAAGGAAAAAACTGAACCAAATATAATAATAGGATAAAAAATAATCATACGAAGCAGCTATATCTATATTTATAAAAGACAAACCCTACTCACTGACTTATTATATGTATATCAATGCACAGCCCAAACTACTGGTTGTAGAAAGCTAAAATTTGGTATGTAGCTTCCTTACATTCCCTAAGGGTACACTAAGGAGGGTTTCCTGAAATTCCTATGGGAACGGGAAATAATGCGCATACCTACTAAGTCCCGGACGAAAGCTAGTCATACAAATAAAATGCTTCATGAATATTATGTCACACTTTATCCTCAAATCACTCACCGTGTTCTGCTTGTGTGTGCAGGTGATCCAGACACATTTCAGAGATCTCTACAGTGGATGTCTCCTTCAGAATATGCAGAATGGACTTATTTACAATCTCATTGTACAGTAAATCCGGAGTATTTTCATTTATTACACTCAATAACAACAAAGAAGTTGTTATGGTCTCATTATCATATTCCTCCCTCTCAAGTTCTATACTCATCATTCTTTGGACCATATCCACCACACCTCCAAGAAATATTGCCTCCGTGAATTCTGCTCCACCAATAGCAAAGTTCAACAGTGATTTACTTGAAAGCATTTGGATTTCATCAAACTCCATGTCTATACTTGTTTCAAGGAGCTTTATAAGTACCGATATGCCCTCAAGCTCGATAATTGTGTTTCTAGCAGTGTCACAATCGCAGCACAAATTTCCAAGAGCCCGGCAACACTGCCTGACAAGCTCAACATTGTCTGAAGTGGTTTCTTTTCTCAGAATATCCAGTATAGGGCCTATTATATCTCTGTTAGCGAATTTCTCTCGCTTCTCTTCACATTTGACAAGCTCTGCGATCGCTTCTATACTTAATTGGGCAATTCCTGGATCATTGCTTAAAATCAAAGTTTTTATACATTCAGATACGTCATATTCGTAATCTTTCCCGGTTCTAATGATGTTGTTGAGTTTTTCCTTCAGTTCGTTTACATTTGCTATGTTCTGAATGACCAACGTCTCGAGGGATGATGATTTCTTAGGAAAAGCGCCTAAAATAGCAATAATATTAAAGTACGTACCGCACAATCAAAGTTTATTACAAAAAAACCGATCAATTTTGTAAGCCATCTTACCGTCCATTGTAGAGATTTAGTGAATTTTTGAAAGGAGAAATTAAGCGCCGCAAAGAGTAAATTTTATAGTGTTGCAGTTTTTATAATACACATAATTTTAATTTATTGAAATAATACAAAAGCAAGAAAATTGGTTGACAACTTGACACAGGGCTATCCAATCAATCGAAAACTGTCAATGTCAAAAACGTTTTGATTATGCGCTCGAAATATTTTATGGAATTTACGTTTTGTGACAAAGTATGTTATTTCTACAAAAAAAAATTATTGTGATGGGTTTTGCTCTTGACTCTAGTCTAGGTCAGAGATGACAGACAAATTCTACGATGCTTAGCTCCAACTTTGAAAAGATTAGAGTTATAAGCGTTCGGAAACACAGACGCAGGCTGAGAGTTCCACTCCTTTGCTATGCGCATTTTAAGATGCTTGGAAAAATGGAAACGCTTGGTTCGGATTGGTGGAATAGCAACAAGGTAGGTAATGTCCGATAGTAAAAGGGGCCGGTGGGATGAGGTCGTGGTGTTCTTGGGCACACTCTCCGTACAATCTGTAGAAGACCGACAAGCAGGCAACCTTGCGGCGATGAGCCAAGCTGTGTAGCTTGGCATCCACCAGTTTTACGTCGCCAATGAGTCTCTTAGCTCTGCGTTCCACTGAGTCAATCGCGGCAAACTGATACTTAGCTGAGCCACCCCAAAGTGGCGGCAATACTCCTTGCAGGATCGGACTTGTGCTTTGTAGTTAAGAGCGCTTTTACAAAATCGAATTGCTCAGGTTGACTAAAGTTGAATACCGCGCGTCACAAGATTTATATTGATTTTTGCATTGCATACTACAATTATTTAAAAATATTTACTTAACTTTTAATTAGACCATTTTTAAAGCAATATAGTAACGCCACCTTAATTATTATTATTATTTTTTTTGAATTTAGATTATAATTTCATAGATAAAAATTATAGTTTCGTACGGAAAATTTTCAATAACTCTCAGTTTTACAGAATTATTTTTGGTGTATTACTGTATGAATCGTAATAAATTGATTTGAACATTCCAAAGTAGAAGATACAGTTGTACCGTGGATATTTTTATAAATGATTAAATTATAATATCTTCGGTGTACCAAGGCATCAAAAGATTCCCTAAAGCAACATTTTGTGAAACATCCTTTGCGGAGTCAAGGATTTTACTGATGTACGTGAACAAATTGAAATATTTATTTAGAACACTCCCAAGATAAATGATCAAACTGTCTTAGGCATATTTTTTTTTTTTAAGGCTATACCTAAAGCAAAATCACACATCAAAACTCGAATAAAACGCTAAAATTCAAGAAAAATTGTGATAGCCCTCTTAAAAGCTGTCCAGGCTTGAAGTATCGCTTCACCCTATTTAGGATGCCCACCTTTTTGGTTGTTGTTTGTGCTGAAGTTGAGACTTGATGTCAGCTCCATGCCTAGGAGCTCGAGCCGATCAGTCACTCCCGAAAAGTAGGAGTTAGCTCGAAACATCTCCTTTTTGCGGTAAAGAGACACGCCTGTGTTTTAGCGGCGTTAAAAGAGACCATATTGTCCACACTCCACTGGGAAACAAGGCTTCAGGCCAAAAGAGATGGCTAATTTGAAGTATGGACCACTGCCCCACCAATGTATAAACATGGTACTTAGCAATATGTAATGCTGTATAGCTGAATATTATTATTTTGTAAGCAAATAGTTTCAGGAACTTTTCATATCTTTACAATCCTGAAAATAAAATCGTATAACTCCTACTAAAATATAAATAGAAAACTTAAAACCAAATGACCTTGCTATGAATTTATCACAAGGCGTTGTAAATGAATCAACGCTCAATCAAAATATAGCATTTTTGATTGGCGACCTACCCCAATATTGCACGATGGTACTAGACTTAATAACTACAAACGGGAATTGCACTAAATACGTGATAAAACGAACTTCCAACAATCCGCGAGTATTAAATTCTCGTAAAACCTAAACTACTTATCTAAATGAGTTGAACTTTATTTCAAATCATTTGTATAGTTTTCACAGTCAATGTTAATAAATGGTAGAAATTATGGTATTTCAAAAGAAAAAGATGTAAGGATATATGTGCCCCAAATAACCGATTTGCATTTTAAGGTGGGTAAACAACAGCGTTGCCAACACCAATTTATCAAATTCCCCGAAAATGCAAGTCGTATTCCGCGATTGAAGGACAAAAAATCTACTGATTCCCCACAAAGTCCCCTCAATTTTTTAAAAGAAATTAAAGAAGATTCAAGTGTTTCTATAAGTTTTTTTTTACCTTCTTTCACACTTTATGTTACAAACGTTTGCTCTTACACGGACATTTTAAAGTACATACTACAATATACATGGATTTAAATAATACACCGGAAAAAGTTCGAAAAGAATACGAAAAATTTTTTTTTTTATATTTAAATGAATAATCATTGCTTATTCGAATAATATACTTTGAATAAAACACGCACAACAATGCACACACAAAATGATCCTACCATTGGTGACAAAAGATGCCGAAATAAATCCGGGAATTATTAAAAAACGGGAGTCATTTGATATCCTATCTTGGAGGCATGGGAAGCGGTCACCTCCAACTGCAAAGCAGTAATGTTAGCGAAGGAGGAAGCCGAACGCATGAGAGAAAGGAAAGCTCACGTCCTAGCCACCGCAACAAAAGAAGACGCCCCGGGCGTCGGGAGTCGTGGAGCAATTCCCGGCAACCGTAGGCGCGGGCCTGCGGACAGCGATCGTTGGGTGGCTCGCTGTCCGATCAGAAGCAGGCCCGGTTCGACGGCGCGTTGTGTTCCACGCGTGCCGCAAAGAGGTCAGCAAAGTAGGCAGGGCCCGCTAGGGTCAGTGATTTGTTCGAAAGATTCACCGTGGCCCTGCAACGCAAAGGGAGAAACGTCGATAGGTTTTAGTCAGTAAGAGTCTGACACTCCCTTCTGCTTCGCCCAGAGCGAAAAACGTCATTTGATGATTTTCCATACATAAAAAAATGTAACTCAGCAGAAATGTTAATACACGTATTAATGTTTACCGAAAAAAAGTAATTAGTTAAAAATTATATAAATAACGTTTATTTCGACCAACAAGGGATCAAAGCACACACGTTATGACTAGGTCCAGACTTACGATATTTAAAATCCCGCGTTTTATCCACATTTTGCCAATCCCCAATAAATCCCAAATCAACTTGAGATTCCCCGCAGTTTGGGGAATTTCCCACACCTTGGCAACGCTGGTAAACAATTTTTTTACTCATGACACTGTCATGATGACATGACAGTAAAAGCTGTCTGACGTTTGTTTTTTTTTTCATAGAGATGGGATTGAACTTCAAGTGTAACAGAATCGATAAAATTATCGAATGGGTTGATAGAAGAATTCAATTTTTTCTCAAGTTCCCTTAATTAAAATCAACCGATCGGATCGATTTCAAAAACTGTTTGACCAACAAATATGATAAATAATTATTATTAGAAAAAGTAGGTATCCTTAAGAAAATTGCAGCGCGGAAGAAGTCGCGGGCAAAGTGCTAATTGTTTATATTCATATTTAAACACTGTTTAGACTGGTTTACACAAATCTATAGTCGATAATTATTGTTAGTATTTTTCGTAAAACGTTTTATGACGTTCTGTCATAATCTTATACCTAATTCCTGATACCTAACCGTCTACTATGTCAGTATTTTTCTCTTTAGACTTGCCGCCATTGAAATGTTATTTTCCCTTTTATTTCGACATTTCAGTGGCGACATTACTAACACAAAAACGCAGAATGCTCTAAGCATCCTTTCACCATTGGCAAAAATCGAACGAATGTTTTGTTTTATGTTTGAACTATTTTGACAACAGCAAAAACTTAATCATAAACTAACGAGGTCAAAATGAACAAGGTACTAAGGACGTCATTATGATGGTCATCACTTGACGGTATCTGACGAATGAATTGATCCAAATCCTCACGAAGTGGATTCGAAGATCGTGACATTTATTTTGTCAATATCATCTTATGAAACAGTGGTCCGTTTTGAGACAAGGCTCCTGAAGTTAAGGCAAACATCACAATGAGGCCCAAATCGAACCGAAGTTGCCCCAAGTATTAGTAATACAGCTCTTATTATAATATGTAGTTCCAGAAAGTAAATCGATTTGCTAACAATTTTTATTTAAAATCGGTTGAAGTACAGTTTCAATTTGACATTCTGAAAATGCGATATGACCCATCCCTAGCTTGCAGTACTATCTTGTCACGTCAAACAGAAAATGCTTGAAATCAATTGAGATATTTTTTAAATGTTAAACAGTTCCCGAAAGTTCTAGGAGATTACTAAACACTAAACAATCCATTAATCAATATTTAAATATTCTGAGTTAATGTGAGATTCTTATACATGCTTGGGGCAGTCACTTAGCCGCTCTACCATGGCCTTTCTCAAGGAACGAACTTCATCCCCACTGGTTGTTGAGCTGGAGAAGTATCTCTCTGAAACCGTACTGTCATCTGTGCACCCAACAAGACCAGGCTGAAGTAGGTTATTGATGTGCGGCAGGAAATATCCAGCTAAAAAAAACAGCTGGAATGCCATAAGCAGGAAGCTTGCTGAGTAGACTTGCGTGCCAGAGAATCATATTAGAATCGTAAAATGAATCAGCACTTTTTGCTTTAATCGCACTTTTTAACCGACTTCCCAAAAAGGAGGAGGTACCTACTCAATTCGGTTGTATGTTTTTTTCAAACTCAAACTCAAACTCAATCATTTATTTCAATTAGACCATTTACAGGCACTTTTGAATTGTCAAGGTCGGTCGGTCCAAAAAAAAGATGAAGCTATTTGCACGTTCCAAAGCGTAGATCTCTATGGAGAAGAACGTGCAAGAAACTCCACGGACACTCTTTTAAATCAATTGATGTACTTAATACAAAAATCATGGTAACATTATCTTTGATCGCTTCTATATGTGAGGACAATGCAAAGAACAAGAAAGTATATAAAACAATTCAAAAAGTACAGATTATAAAATAAGCCAGTGGCAGGTAAGAGATGACCAGTCTCAACTGACGGCGCCCGTTCACGAACATGACGCGTGTATCAGCACCATCTAGCTCAACCATTTTGAAGGGAACCAAATGATCCAACACACGCGCCACCATCAGCGAGACGTTTGTGTGAGCATGACAAGCTCTCAACTGCCACGCTCGTTCATGTCAAACAAGTTTAATAAACAAAATCTTAAATTAATTACATATGCAAATGGTTCCATAGTACTCACATTTACAAACATTTGATAAAATGAATCTACTTTACTACAAAACTATGGTTTTCAATGGCCAAGTACCTAAAAAACGAAAAATAAAAACAAAATGAAACTGCATGAATGCGTAACTTACTTCTTAGCAATTCAATATTGCAAAGAAAGAAAAAATTTTTTATGTTTGTTACCTCATAACTCCGTCAATTATGAACCGATTTGAAAAATTCTTGTTTTATGTGAAAGGATATACCTACTTGCAGATTGGTCCCTTTTCAATTTTATCAAAATCGGTTACGAGTTTTGGATATTAAATCGAAATACCTGCCATTCGTTTACATATATGACAGTTTTATGTTATCCAAGTAATCAAAATTGCGTACATATTTTGGTTTTCTGCGATTTTGCGGTGGTGTTGTTAGGTGTGGGGTACCACTAAAAAGTGAAAATAAAAAACTTTTTACAAAAAAATTCAACCGACTTCCAAATAAATAAAAGCACTAGGTACTTACAAAGTAAAAAATAACTTTTTCGACACATTTGCTCATAAAATGCATTTACGAAGCCTGTATACATTGTTCGAAAGTTCAAAATTACGGACCATACAATGGAGCGTGCGGTAAAGTAGGTACTCTCACCTAAGTACCTACTTTACCGTACGCTCCGATGTATGGCGCCGTGCGTATTCTTGACGGTATTTTTTTTAATGTCCATTATCAATATAATTATAAGAATTCAATCCGTCTGCATCCAAAATGCTTCCGTCTGTTCCGTTCCGGAAGCGTTCCATACGCGTTTTTTTTTTGCGAAGAACTTTTTGCTCAGAAGGTTTGTCGCACTTTAATATTGAAGAAAAAATGAGACAATTTAAATGTAGTTCTAATTACCCGACTGTTACACTTATTTTTTTTTCGAGGTTATTTATGTATGATGTCATATTTCTTTGGCACACTGTAGCCTAACAAGCCACAGGGGCTTGATAGATTTTAGCTTAAAAGGTGTCGTTAGATTCGTCTAAATAGTGAGAATGATACTGGATAGGTATATAAAAATTAAAATATCTGAGCTTCGGTGCCATTTCAATGACTTCAGCTTTTTTAACGTATCGAGTGGGGTATCAATATAAAGGCTCGAGGAGACAAATTAAAAAATGTAACTTATTATAAATAAATGATTTTGTCAAAAAAATCCGATTGGTACCTACAATATATATAATACAATTTACAATATACCTATATAAATTCTACTAAAATGTTTCACGGAGACACAGACGCAAACGGAAGCGCTTTCTTATTTAAAAAACGCACACTATTCCAAACACACACTCACTCCCCATTTGCAAATTCGCGCCATTTTCAATATAGTAGGTAGGTAAGTACTTAATTAACGTTAACGTACTTCGAGATGAAAGGAGATTTGCAGTTCAATGATGCAGGCTGAATGGGCAAACCACCTATTTAACCCTATTTAACTTAAATGCATACCGACGGAACAAGGTAGGTAGGTACTATTCTACACTTAGACGCTGTTCATCAAACTCAATAGAAATAACAAGTCATAGGTAATATCAAATTAGGCTGTGGCAGCACTTTTTAGGGTTCCGTAGCCAAATGGCAAAAACGGAACCCTTATAGATTCGTCATGTCTGTCTGTCCGTCCGTCCGTATGTCACAGCCACTTTGCTCCGAAACTATAAGAGCTATGCTGCTGAAACTTGGTCAGTAGATGTATTCTGTAAACCGCATTAAGATTTTCACACAAAAATAGAAAAAAAACAATACATTTTGGGGGTCCCCAAAAATTTTTTTTTTAGTTTCAGTTCTAATTAGAACTGAAACTCAAAAAAAAATTTTTCATCAAACCCATACGTGTGGGGTATCTATAGATAGGTCTTCAAAAATGATGTTGAGGTTTATAATATATTTTTTTTTAAACTGAATAATTTGCGCGAGAGACACTTCCAAAGTGTTAAAATTTGCCCCCCCCCTTATCTTCTAAAATATGAGAATGATAAAACTGAAAAAAATATATGATGTATATTACTATGTAAACTACCAGCGAAAATTGATTTGAACGAGATCTAGTAAGCAGTTTTTTTTTAATACGTCATAAATCGTAAATCGCAACTTTTGCTTATAAATACCTACAATTTTGTACGGAACCCTCGGTGCGCGAGTCCGACTCGCACTTGGCCGGTTTTTTTTTTAGAACGTTAACGTTTACAAGTAGACAGTCCCCCAAAAACGCCCTCCCGTCACCACTTCCTAGTGTTTAAGCTGGGACGAAGAAGTGACCAACAAACTCCGCAGCAACACATCTGTCTGTCAAGCCAGAATTATGTACCTACCGTAGTTCAACGTACCTACGTAACAGTAACTGCTACGCTCGTGTACACCTGTCATACACATAATAGGCAAAATTTAATTATGCAATTGTTTTCTTTCATCAAGAATAATTGTTTTTCATGACCTTGACGGAAAATTTTATAACTTCCATATGGTGGAAAATTGTAGGCGTACCTATAAAAAAAACTCGTAAAATACCACAGGGCATATTGGTCGTATATAATACGAGTACCGCAGTCTGGCAATATTTTACAATGAATTCATGTTTTTAACCGACTTCATTTCCATAAATAAAGCAAGACTCATTATTCTTAGATTGTTATGAAGAATTGTTTATTATGAGAATAACCATGAATTTATGTATCTTGTTCTGTTATTTAATATTGGGGCGTTTAGTTAGTGCTAAGCTTGCTGTTAAATTCTCTAAGAAGGAGACGGAATCTTCTGTGAACCAGACAGCTTTACGAAGTGGTCCTCGTCAGTAAGTACCTAAAATGAATTCATTTGTAATTATAAATACTTTTATATACCACCTAAGGATCTAATATTGATCCGAATACGCACATCATCGGTGGACTTACAATTATTCAAAACATGGTTCAAAGTTGTACGCCCTTGCAGAAGCTTGCAGAAAGTTTTAGGCCCCCGAAATACAAGAGCTCAACGTTTGGACGCAAAGCTAAACACTTAGTCCTTAGTCAAGACACTTCTAATTTAAAAAAGAAGGACAATGCTTCTAAAAACGGGTCCCAAAAATGTTTGATACAGGGCCCTTTGAGACTAGCTACGCTACTGGCCAGTGCTTCTGTCGCAGGTCTGCTGGTTGTTTTTTTTTTAAATAAGCAGTACCTTTGTGCTCTTTTCGCTGTAAAAAAAAATCTTTTTAAGTATAAGTATTGTGTGTACCAACAAACACATAAATAATAACTGAAAACTGTGTGCCCTGGTAAAAAACACTGTTTTCAAGGCACTGTATCGTCTTCATTTTTTTTACGTGAAAAAAGAAAAAATACATTGATATTCAATATTATTTCAAAACCCATCTGACGGACTAATTGGATTTTTTCAATAAAATATCGTATTGCTTGGCACCCAAATGACTGGGGCCCTCTACAATAAATAAATATTTTCCAGGAAAAACGAAATAACCCTCGACAGATTCGCCTACCCACAGCCTTTGCCCATCGTACGCGCGAAGAAAGTCGTGATGTCTCCATTCACTACCCTGTACCAGGGGTTGAGGTACAAGAACGACACAAGGGTGTTCAGAAGGAGGTTCGATTATGCGGCGAAGCTGAAAGGCCAACAGATTGTTTGCCAAGGACTTTTTGATTGCGTGGTGAGTGGCGCTGAATCGTGTAAAGTGCTTTTTTGTACCCAGAAAATCAGTGGCGTATTTTAGCCTGGGTGCTTTTTTTTGCGACCAAAAATGAAAATAATGGTAGAATTTCGTTAGATATTACATACATTTCGGCACTTAATTATGATGTACAAGAAGTTATGACACAGTAGGTTACAAGAGTAGATATCGAAAATTGAAATGCTTGTCTCTAGAAAATACATATATGGTATTATAGTTTAGATGTGTTCCGCCCGTCCCAGATTACCGCCTCGGGCCCTACAGTACTTCCTTCTGCAGCGAAGCAGTCATGCTAGCGAAGGAGGTGGCGGAGTGGGAGAGGGAAAGAACCTCTCGTCACGGCTGCCGTGGTAGACGCCGTGGGCGTCGGAGGCCACTTGGTGACCTCCGGCCACCGTAGGCGCGCGTGGACGGTGAGCTATGGGCAACTCGCCGTCCGTCCGTCTTATGACGACAGGCCATGTCGACGGCGCGTTCGTCCCACACGCGCCTCAAAGAGTCAGCATGGGAAAAAAAATGGGCCCTGCAGTGCGATTCTGTTAACATGTCGAAGTGAACACTTAGGCGAAGTGAACGACAAGTGAGCTGTCAAACCATACAAACAAGATGGCATGATCACGTGTCTTGTCGTTCACTCCGCCTAAGTGATCACGGTGAGATTTCGACTGATTCGACCGGCTGATTTTGATAAACACGCTGCTGTAGAAATATTTAAATGTATTTTTTAACCTCAGGTTGTTGTCAGGGTCTCGTTATCGTAATAATTGAAAAACTTTGTGCACTGATTACAGTCTTCTTATTTTTGTAGCAATTTCCAAGTAAGCCAAATTACGAATAGCAATTAAACTTTAACTATCGAATGATAGAAAAACAACAGGCGCTAATATTGTACAAAAAAAAAATTAACAACTTTCCTAGTAATAAAAAAAAAGATATAGCCCTCGTGTTTCCCCACTCCAAATATTTTTTTCTTTAAAAATGTCTCTTATGTGCCATTTCTACCTAACCGATCCTATGTTCTCCTCCAGATCTCACACATAGCGATAGAATCTTCAGAAGCAATTCCCGTGCTGCTGAGAGGGGGCGCAGGTTACAGGCACTTTACGGCAGTCATCAAGGCGAAGGCCCACCACGACCTGAAGGGCCAAGTGCGGGCCTACTGCAGGAATCAAAATCCAGACGTTGACAATCCCAAGGAGAAAAAAAAAGCCCCCAGCAGAAGATTCTATTTCGGAAACCTTTTGGCTGAAGAAAATTTGAAGAGGTAGCGTTTTGTTAGAAAGCCGATTCGAGATCAATAGATATTATTTTTTATTTCTTTGATAGGCGTACGGGGGCCCGAAGCCAACTAGGAGAGGCCCCGTTCGACATTTCAAATGGAATGGGGCACCAACCGATGATTATCCCTGTATATATATGAACTCTGAAAGTATTCCCAAGGACAATCCCCGGATGGTGCAGGACTATTGCAGGATATAGAAACAAGAAATTAGAGGCTATGGTTTTAGTGGACTGGTACCGTATACTTTGGAAGATCTATCTGCTTAATGGCTCATGTTTGTACAGGAAGTGCTTATAGTGTGCAATCTGGTCGAAACTTTCAGATGAAAGGGAATTTAAGCGGATATGAGGTCGCGTTTCCACTTGCAAGCAACTTGCTTGCATGATTAATTCCATTACGGGTTACGTAGGGATTATGTTATCAAGCGCTTGATCTTGCTCCGTAGTGTTATTTTTGTATGCAAGTTGCTTGCAGGTGGAAACGTGGCTATGCAACTGGCCGATTTTGTAAAAAAGCTCCCTGAGGCCTTAGTGTGAGTTTTTTCGACTCACGTTCGAACGCGTTCGATTGCGAGCGCGTTAGAATTTAGTATGGGAATTTAGTTATAGTGCCACCTGGTGGTCACTCGTAGAACCTAATTTCCCATACTAAATTCTAACGCGCTCGCAATCGAACGCGTTCGAACGTGAGTCGAAAAAACTCACACTAAGGCCTCTGATCACACACCGTTAAAACGTATCTAGGTGAAGTGAGCAATTTGAGCATGAAGTGAGCTGTAAATCCAAATGGGAATTTGTATGCGATTTTTTAATTAGCAAAATGAAATAAGCTCTAACAAACAATCATGAAAATATTTTTTATATACCTTCATTAGCGATGAAGCTATAAAGCCGCAAGCTCTAAAATTTGAAAGAGAAATCCGGTATGGACTTTGACGTCAACGGCAATAATGCTTATACAGCTGCCATATAGAAATCAGCGTTTTCGTGAGAGGGACAGATTTATTTGTTTAAAATAATTATATCTCGTTTGTTTTTCGAGCAATTTTGAATCTATTTTCATTGTATATTTTTAAAGTAGCTGTTGCCCACGACTTCGTTCGCGTGTGGTATGTCGGAAAGTAATAGGTTGTCGTTGGGTAAGATCTCTAAGATAAGATATACGAACAGTCAATAACTAGTTTTTAAATAAACTGCATAGATCTAACTATATAAAATTACAAATGCGAAAGTTTGGATGTTTGTACTCAATCACGCTAGAACGGCTGAACGGATCTTGATGGGAAAAAAGATAGATATGAAATGGTATAGTCTGGAATATACACATAGGCTACTTTTCAACCCGGGAATATATTCACTAGGGAACATGCAGACGAAGCCGCTGGCAGAAGCTAGTAGGTAATTTCATGCATATTCCCTATTGTTGCCTGGTGAGATAGCTAAAAATTTGCACTGCTGGTTTTGTACATAAAACGCCCTTTGAGCTCCAAAATATACGTTGCTATTGCTAACTAAGTAGTGGTATCTGGGGCTCTTGTTCTTATTTCTTACATATTTGTAGTGTGAATAAGTGTATGTTGTAAGCAATAATAATAAAATAAGTATAATTTCCTTATATTGATTTTCCATTTTCCTTAGAAAACCTTATGAATTTAAAGCTTGGGTACCGGTTACCAGTGGTCTTACTTACTTGTAGGAGTGAATGTGCTAGAGCCAAGTTCCATCCGTCCGAATAGGCTTGTTTCCTGAAAAAATCTAATTAGTCCGTCAGTTAGATTATCAAAAAATATTTGACCCGTGTTTTTCTTTTGTAACGGGAACCAAAATTGACGAAGTCACGACGCTTTTAAAATTCTCAATATGTCACACCTTCGCATAATTTTTAGTGAGTCGTGAAGTCACGAGCCCCCACTCCCGAGTTTTGATGCGTTTTATCTTTGTCAATTTTCATTGATTTACAAAAACAAAAAATACGTGTCCATTATTTTTCAATACTATTTACTTTTTTTTATTACTTTTTTAATAATGGAGTTCGGATTCGGTTCGGTAGATATTCCACGTTCAAACACCCGTATCAACATGAAGTCCGTTTAAAAATAGGTAGGTACTGCATAACGCATGGATCCATTATTCATGACCCAACTTAGTTATCAGTGAATTAATGCAATAAGTGTTACCTAACTACAATGAACATTAACTAGATAGGTCTTTATGAATATTGTAAACACTTCTGATATGTTTATCGTACAAATTGTAGGGAGAAAGTCATTACGTAGGTAGGTACTGCCAAAGTTCATTAACATGTGAATTTGTTTATCTTTATTGTGAACAGGGTGCAATGTCCCGCAAAACCTCCATAGAATAGGGAGGATCGTACAAACAGACGGGTGTCTGATGGACAACTACCCTGGGGTTGATATTTGGGCTATTGTATATAGGTATGTTCAAATGGTACAGAAAGTTCTGATATCGCAAAGCAGGATTTCTTTGACGTACCTAATCTGTTGCTGGCGGTATAGATTTCGCTACCTACCTTAGTTTTATAGGGTTCCGTAGCCAAATGGCAAAAACCAGAACCCTTATGGATTCGTCATGTCTATCTGTCTGACTGTCTGTGCGTCCGTATGTCACAGTCACTTTTTTCCGAAACTATCAGAAACTTGGTACGTCATCTACTTACCAAGTTTCAACAGAATAGTTTTCAGCGTAGTATTCTGTGAGCCGCATTAAGATTTTCACACAAAAATAGAAAAAAAAAAAACAATAAATTTTGGGGGTTCCCATACTTAGAACTGAAACTCAGAATCTTACTAATCATATTACGATATTTTGTATGCTGGTTAGAAACGCTCTACAAATATATTTAAAGTGTGGGCCCAAGAAATAGATCAGGAAAACGATAATGTAAGTATTCTCAGTAGGTACAAATTGCAGGCCATTTGTTAAACCCGCAACTGACTCTCATACAACTGGTTATCTAGGTACCGAGCATCTTCTCTCTCACCTGCTAGTCTATTCTGTAAAAACCATTTCGATATCGACTTCACCTGAGTGACTAAGCTTACAAAGTGAACTTTATTTCACACATCTTATGGTCTTATATTTATACGAATTTGAAACTCACCTCGGATTCCGCTGTCGAGACACGAAAATGTTGTTACAGAATAGCACTGCTGCAGTGCGATTCTGTAAACATGTCGAACTGAACACTTAGGCGAAGTGAACGACTAGTGAGCTGTCGAACCATACAAACAAGATGGCATGATAGCTCGCTTGTCGTTCACTCCACCTAAGTGATCACAGTGAGATGTCAACAGAATCGACCGGCTGTTGGCATTCATTCATTTCGATACATTAGGCACACTGCATTCTGTAGCATTTTGCCGGCTCATCTAGTAAGTGATATTACTCACCTTTCAGCGACTTACCAAGTTTCAACAGCATAGTTCTTATAGTTTTAGAGAAAGTGGCTGTGACATACGGACGGACAGACAGACAGACAGATAGATAGACATGACGAATCTATAAGGGTTCCGTTTTTTGCCTTTTGGCTACGGAACCCTAAAAAGCCACCCCCGAGTAGATATATAACTGGGAAAACAGAAATTTCACATATATGTACCTACCCACCTACTTATCTTTACCCCCTGAGATACAGGTTACCACCTAGTTCAGGAGATAGGGTCAAAACTTAAGGCAACTATCACAGCCACCAAATTATATTGTAAATTCTTAAAAAAAAAGCTTTTTGTATTTAGTATTTCGAAATAAGTCTAAATAAAATATTCTTTAGTGGTGAGAAATAAACATATTTTTTTTATCTGGGGAGGTGAGGGAGTACCAGGCTGAGCAACAGCTCGATTCTGTTAACATCTCACTGTGCAAGCTTACGTGAAGTGAACATGAAGCAAACTATCAATCCACTTAAAGAAGAATGACAGTAGTTCACTTCATCTTTACTCCACCCGGTGAAAAGTGAACAGCCGGTCGCTTTTGTAAATATGTATATCGAAGTGAACGCTTGGGTGAAGTGAACGACCAGTGAACTGTCATGCCATCTTGTTTGTATGGTTTGACAGTTCACTGGTCGTTCACTTCACCCAAGCGTGAAAACGGCGAGATGTCGACAGAATAGACCGGCTGATCGTGTTCAGTTTCATTGGTGAAATTCGCACTTAGTGATAGGGTCCCGTTTTACCCTTTGGGTGCGGAACTACCCACAAATGTTCATGATCAAGCGAACAGTAGGTATCGATTACTGTTCAATAAAACAACGTCTCGTTATTGGCCATAGTGTCGACGCGACGCACGCCATCAAGTGGGACGCAGTACGAACAATTAATAGTATTTGGTTCCTGCAGGATCGAAGCGGTTTTAACTAACGCGCTTTATACAGCGGGTTTGATTTTTTAAGCCCTACTAAGGTATATTTTTATTTCGAGTCGTTGTTTTGTCAACCAATTGTCAAAGTCAATCCATGTAAATAGACAAGAAAACAAAATACTATCTACAAAGTATACAATAACTTTCATTTCGGAAGTCGGTGTTTTGGTTTTGTTCCTTTGGTTTTCGAACACGAATCTAAATTTGTTGAATCGTTTCTCCGGGACTCGTCGGGCTTCATTAGCTCGGCGTTTTTCTGGTGGTCGCCACTGTTGATTCTGGTTTTCAGGAGTTGCAGTGGTTGGGAATGTGTGTCGGGCTTTTACCAAACAAAAAAAAAATAACTATGTTAAAAAATAAACAAAAAACCAGCGATCTTGCCAAACCGCGTGCCAATAAATTATGATTTATTCACTACCCATGATCCATTCTATCCTATAAAAATCCCATTTTATAGTTTTTACTATTGACCACATCCTGTGCAGTGTCAGTAATTCCTAATAGTTAGTTTATTAAGAAGCCGTGGCGTTATCGGCTACAGCTACAATGTCATTCAGTTTGGTACAATACCCTCACGAGATTTGTTTAATTTTTGTTGAAACAAACGAGATAAATTACAGTTTTAGTTGTTAATTCGATGTGAAAGTGAGAACAATGTATTTGTGTGGGATTTCGGACTTCTTTCGGAGACGGCGGCCGTATATTGAAAGGGTAAGTTTTTGAATTGTTTCTTTTAAGATTTGGATGGGAAAAGTTCGGCGGTATCTTTTTTGTGAAACTTTTTTCTTGTCATTATAGAATTAGTGATTGATTGGTCTTGTGTTGGTCTGTACAGTCAATTTATGAATGTAAGATGAGTCTTCTGTCCAATTTATATAGTTTGTGCATCGACAAGGAGGTATTGATAAAACTTTTGAGATGGCCAGAAAAGTACCTACTGAGATATTTTTGAAACCACAAACGCCAATTAATTACAGAACTATACATAAAAAAATACATAACAGCATTATTTTTACCTGCAACCTACTTCCGTAAAATGTTTAGGTATCTAGGACTTTTCATTCCCAATTTTTCTCGTATATAATTGTAATGTTGTGTATTTTTGGTATGCGTCATACTGGCCGCAAATAAACTCTTTCTCTTTCTTTTTTTTCATAGGTGGTCAGATTTTATCTTAATTTTGCAAATAAACGACCAATAGAGCCACTAAAACAACACATTTTGGAATCCAACGAAAAAACATACCTATACCTAGTTACTCTTTACGCCAGACCGCATTTCTTGCCTATAAATATCTCAATATATTGAGCAAATTACACAGTAAATCAGTTTTATTAAGTGGCCACATTATTCTCGACATATTGCTAGATTGTTCTTTCAACTTCACGTTAATAATACAGAACAGTGCACCTATTTTACAACAAATCGTCACTGAAACTGAATTCGCTGAAAGATGCATGGTTGTAAATTCTAGATAACGATCACAGACATCTAAATATCGATTTGTTTCAATTTCTAGATCGTTATAAATAGCAGTGTAATAGTTTTGTGCTTTATTACCAACCTACGAATCTATTTATAGGTATAACTAAATCTATTTTGTTGGTCTCGTATAATGACCGCATAAATTCACGGTTGTTAGTTAATTAAGTTTCCGTCCCAACATTAACATCAGGGGAAACATCCATTGCTGGACAGTCTCGACCAAGCGTCGACCTGGCGGACCCGCAGCTTTCACCAACCGGACTATTTTATCAACACACAATTAAGAAGTCACACAAGATTAAGGAGTCTACACTTTCGCATTAGGATAAAGCCTGTAATAGTTGTAAAGAGATAAAATAAATAAATAATATAATAAATAATATCACACTGTGTCACTTGCATAATGGAGTGCAGGGGCATAGCTACAGCTGTATCAGCCGTATTAGGATACAGGGCCCTTGGACCACAAGGGGCCCGAGCGACATGTGGACCCAAAGTTATAGACATTAGGTCTCGCTATCTTCTTCGTGGCCTACCAAGACAATTCTAAGCTAGTAGGGCCCATTTTGTTTATAAAAATAATACCCCTAAAAAACGGGCCGCCAAAAATATTTGATTTAGGGATATCCCTGAAAGACTAGCCGCCACAGCAGTGCGATTCCGTAAACATGTCGAAGTGAACACTTAGGCGAAGTGAACGTCAAGTGAGCTGTCAAACCATACAAACAAGATGGCATGACAGCTCACTTGTCGTTCACTCCACCTAAGTGATCACGGTGAGATGTCAACAGAATCGACCGGCTGTACTTACTTACCGGTAAGCCAAGTATGTATGTTCTTTAATACGGTATGGTATAGTTGTTTGGGGATACACAGCAGAGCTTTCGAGAGTAATAATAGCCCAAAAGAAATGCTTGCGTGCAATTTTCAACATGCGGTGGACTGATTCTTGCAGGCCTGTTTTTAAATCGGCCAACCTTTTAACCGCTCCTAGCATCTACATCTATGAAATAGCAAAATTTGTTAAGTGCAACATGAAACTCTTCCGAAATAAAAATAACATAAATAGACGTAAGATTAACCATTCATATTTAGAATTACCTGTACCCAGAATAGAGTTGTTCAGACACAGCTGCCTATTATTATATATGGTACCATTAATTTATAACTCACTACCTAAGGGGATAGTTGACTTACCCTATCGTAAATTTTGCAATGTCTTACAGAAATGGCTAATTCAAGAAAATTTTTATAGCATCAATGAATTCCTCAAAAAATATTCATCGGATTCATTTTAGAAATGCATTGTGAGCTTTCGCTCTGTTGGTCTTTTGTGTTCGTGTTTTACAAATTTTATCCCTGTTATTTTACTTTATTGTTTTCTTTTTAAATTTTACTTCGTTATTTTCGACTTATCCTATGACATAACGATGTTGTTTTATTCAAGTCATATCGATTTGTTCTTTGGTAAATGTGTGTAAACATCATTACGAACTTTTTTAGTGATGTATAAATATTTGCATGCTATCATAGTATGGCGAGATGTGTCTTGCACTAAAAACCCATGTAACACCTTATCGCCACATTTTCTTGCAAATAAAGATCTTACTTACTTACTTACTTACTGCCACTGGTGGGGTGAGCATATGAAGTCAACTGACATTCCATTTTGTTTGTATGGTTTGACAGCTCACGTCACTTTACTTCAGATAAGCTTAAACGGTGAGATGTTGTCAGCTGTGCGATTCTGTAAACTTATCGAAGTGAAGGCTTGGATGAAGTGATCACGAAGTGAGCTGTCAATCCTAGTAATCAATTCGTATTCACTTCACCCAAGCCTTCACTTTGACATGTTTACAAAATCGACTGGCTGAATCGCACTGCAGATTGCTGGTCCACTTTGTCGGAGGCTTTTTAATCTATACTAATCTATACTTCTATACTAATATTATAAAGAGGTAACATTTGTTTGTAAGTTTGTATTTAGGGGGTAATCTCAGGAACTACTGGTACAATTTGAAACATTCTTTCAGTGTTAGATAGCCCATTTATCGAGGAAGGCTATAGGCTACATATCATCATGCTAAGACTAAAATGGAAAATGTGACGCAGACGATGTTGCGTGGGTCAGCTAGTGCCTAATGAACGCGGTCGCCACTCCAGAACATTTCGTCTCCAACGGCCATTTCTTTTTTTCTGTTACCTGTGTATCCTGCCTAATGCCTAGTTACTAAAGGTCGGGAATTCTTCAAACACTGCTGTAGTGCAATTCTGTAAACATGTCGAAGTGAACACTTAGGCGAAGTGAACGACGAGTGAACTGTCAAACCATACAAACAAGATGGCATGAAAGCTCACTTGTCGTTCACTTCACCTAAGTGATCACGGTGAGATGTCGACTGAATAGACCGGCTCTTGAAGACCGGACTTTGTACTCATGCGTGATCACTTCGTTTTTCGAAAAAAATATTTCAAAATTCAAAAATTCAAAACTCTAAAGTCATTTATTCAAATTAGGCTGAGAGCCAGCACTTTTTGAACGTCAAGTTCTACAAAAGAAAGTCCCCCAAAACGCCCGCTGTGGAGGCCAAAAAAAAGCTGTGGAGAAGAAGTGGCAACAAACTCCCCAGCAACACATTTGGCGGCACTAAACCTATTCAGTAAAAAGCTCCCCATTTACTTCTGATTTCGCAGTGGAATACGTATTCTGATAATATTATAATTATCACTGCTTTGTTTGCCAATGTAATAAAAATCTTTGTAAGCTGGCGGGAGGCTATTTATAACCATCTCATAGGTACAGATACGTTCTATGCACAGGCTCGCCCGTCCCATCGTGATAGTAATTAAGTTATCGGCGATTTAATTACGCTGTTAAGAGCCGCTCTTGGAAGCTAACCAGATTAAATAAAGAGCTATAGGCTTACATAATTAACGATGAGGTCTGGTTAATTAAAAGATAAACAATCGCTCTAAATCGCATTGACCTGAAAGAAAAGGTTTTGGATTTGGGGAGTGTGCCCAAGAACTCCACGATCTCATAACCTACCGGCCTCCTTCTAACATCCAGACGCACTATAAGTTACCATCCCTACAGTACGAGTGAGGGATCTTTGCCACTCGGAAGTTAGGTTTTAGTGACGACCACGCAGGTGTACCTAATCACGTAAACAAGTGTTACGTTCGTAGAAAGTTTTTCTGATTTATACGTTTTGTATTATAAACAAGTAAGAAATACAACCAGTAACAATAACAAGGTCGCAAAGTAACACAACAAACTTATACACCATAAAATAAAAACACACAAAACACGAATCAAACAGTAAGAAATAACCAAAATAAATAATTTAAAACAATAACAACGGGTAACACTTTTCGCATCATCAGTATGCATCGAACGTATACGAGCGACTGAGACGCTATGCGCGACCTACCCGCGCATGCGCTGTTCCATGTTTCTTGTCAAATTGACATCCTGCGCAACCATTTACCTTGTTGTTATTCCACCAATTCGAACTAAGCGTTAGCCAAACGTCTTTTATAATGCGCACAGCAAAAGAGTGGAACTCTCTGCCTGCGTGTGTTTCCGATCGCATACAACCCTAATCTCTTCAAAGTTAGAATAAACAGGCTCCTTCTGGGTAAACTCGTTTCATCACAGACTTTGTCTCTGTCATCTCTGACCTAGACGTCAAGAGCAAACCCGTCTTAAAAAAAAAAGATTTTTCTATTTAGAAACCTATTACAGGGTCTACTAAACAGAAATAGCGTTATCATCATTATTAATACGTCATTTTACTCATCATTACGAATAACTTTTAGTTTGAATGATACTAGTTTGTAAGAAAGTTGAAAAGTGTGTGTAGTGTAGTTGTAGTGTGGCACTTGCCACTGTGTGACCCTTCGGCACGATGGATCGATGATCTGAAGAAGGTGGCTGGCAGCAGATGGATGCGGACTGCTCAAGACCGTAAGTGATGTGCAAGAGTGGAGCCTTCTAATACAGTCATTGTTTGCTTAACTGGAGGCTCCAAAACACGTTTAAATAATTTTCTAATGCCAGTGTCATGCTCACTCAAAAGCCTAGCTGATGGTGGCGTATGCGTTGAATCATTAGGCTCCATTCAAAATGGTTGAGACGAATGGGCCTGGCGCATGCGTCATGTTCGTAAACGGGCGCCGTCGGTTGGGACTGGTCATTTATCTGCTGCTATGGCTTATTTTAATTATTTATTTGAATTTTTCCTTTTTATTCCTAACGAATTTATCATGCTCGTCTTTTACATCGTTCTCACATGTATGCATAATTTCAACGCGATGTAACAAAACTTTGTAACAATTTATTATTTTTAAAAGAGTGTTCGTGGAGTTTCTTGCACGTTCTTCTCCATAGATACGTACAAATAGCTTCATCTTTTTTGGACCGACCGACATTGACAATTCAAAAGTTCCTGTAAAATAGTTTAATTTAAATAAATGATTGAGTTTTTTGAGAGTTTTGCCACAATAATTTATTTGTATTTGTAAGGTATCCAGCCCCAAGACCAGAACATAATTATGTAAGGGCTAACTCCATCTGTGTGTCTTCATGTACTGTTAACAGAGAAAATCTTCACGGGCTTCACTTCCAAACTAGGTTGTTCAATCTCTCTGCCTACAACACACGGTCACGGCCGTCCCACATTACCCAAATACATAAAAATAAACACCCAATTCCTCGTCCCTTCAGATCCCAAACTACTGAATCCCCAGGCAGTCTAAATATAACACTGAATTACCCAATTTATGTCTATTTTTACACTTAGCAGAACTCGTATTGAGAACGTGGGTTTTTCTCAAAAATCTTGTTCAAATGGCATGCGTAATAAATCACTAGAGTAATATGTCATCTAAGAACATGTTTTATATTTTCGCGTAAAAGAGGAGTTCCTTTATTCGGGGTTAATGACACACTTTTGCAATTAAACTTTTTGACGACGTTTCTTGCAGCACTTGCTTTTTACTAGTGCATAAAGCTTTGATAAATCACTACATATTATAAAACAAAGTCTTCTGCCGCGTCTGTCTGTCATCGATTTTCATACTGTTTTGCATTTGCATGAGTGGTTTTCGAGGAAGGTTTTAGTAAATAATTTGTCAAGCGGGCGAAGCCGAAAATATTTCCCACTTTGTGAAGATTCGAGTTCAGTTCAGGACGCGTTCAGCATAAATAATTGCATGGTCATTTCATCACAGATTTGCAATAAATCATGAGTTCTTTGGCATTAGTCGATGACGAGTTTTCGAGGAGGCCCGGAAATCCTACTTGCTCATGTCGGAGGTGAACTCAAAGGACTCTAAGTAAAGTGAAGTGAACTAGAAGTGATAAATCCATACAATTAGATGAAATGACATAGGGGAGTTCCCTTTAAGCCTTTCTTTCTTTCTCATACCTGGCTTTAACCTCCTTTCCGTAAAAAAAATGGGTGGAGTCAGATGAAGTGAAATGAAATCACTTTAATTTTCACGGTGAGTTTTTGACAGAACAGCACAGCCGGGTAGCTCTGGGCAGTACCACATATTTGGAACCAGCTTCACTTCACCTGCAGTTTCAGAATAACACAACAAAATACTTAATTAATGCACGATCACACACAAAGTGTTTGTCTAGTGTTGCCAGTGTTTGCGATAAAACTATCGATAAACAACTTGGTCCGTTGTAAACAGTTGTTCTTTATGGACACTATGATTTATGACGGGAGTGTAATTTCGATTTTAGGTGTCTGCGTCGGATAGATCATTGCCGATGTAATTTGGGATATTGGCTCGGGTTGACGCAGACTAAGAAATAAGAAGTGTGGATGGTTATTGTTGCTTTTACGTCGTTACGGATTGTCAGAAGCCAAAAATCAGACACCGGTCGCGCCAAGAAGTACCGTGCTACCGAGTTGCTCGGTTGTGGATGTCTGGTGAATAGTCGCTCCACGTAAAATACTAGTGTTCAGCTGAATCCGGTGTGACTAGAAGTCGACCCAAATAAAGTTGGGAAAAGGCTTGTCAATCGATTGCTTGATGTTGACTTTTTAACCGACTTCCCAAAAAGGACCTGCGCGATACCCAAGCTACCTGCGCGATCGTTTCTCGTTCACTCGCCCTCCTAATGCGCTGTGTAGATCCCACCTCAGACATCATCTTAACTTCCCATCCCATAAAACCCACACATACTCCCACTCCTTCTCCTTTCACGCAGTACGATTGTGGAACTCACTCCCACCTAACATAAGAGACTGCAAAAATATTAACCTCTTCAAAAAGGAAGTCAAAGAGCATTATCTGTCAATAATGTAATACTTACTGTATATATATTATAAGTGTGTATTAATTTATTATCATTATATATTTAGTTAAATCTATTTGTGTATATTTGTTTGTATGTCTATTGTAATTTTATATGTATTTACTTAGATTATAATTTGTTTTAGTTAAGTTAGTACCTTTCATTTGTTTTAAGATTCCTCTCTGCTTTTTGACACACTGTGTCTACATTTTTTATTAAATTCTTCTGTCGCAGGTCTGCTGGTAGAAATTTCTTTTGAAATAGGCAGTACCTTTGTGCTCTTTTCTCTGTACAAAATTTTCTTTTTAAGTATATTGTGTGTACATAAATAAGTAAATAAATAAATAATTAAAGGAGGAGGTTCTCAAGTCGGTTGTATTTTTTATATTTGTTACTTGAAAACTCCCTCATTTATGAACCGATTTGAAAAATTCTAGTTTTATCTGAAAGGATATACTCGAGTAGATTGGTCCCACGGAACAGTCAGTTCCGTGATTGGTCCCATTTAAATTTTATCAAAATCTCGAAGTCGGTGTTTTTGTTAGTTTCATCGTATTTTTACACCGACCGAAAAGTGTTTTTTGTTATAATAACATGTTTTGCTAAATTGTCAGTTTTCTTCAAACACCTCCTTTTTCCTCTTTAGATTGAAATTAGCTGTTGTAAATAAAATTCAAAAGAGAATTTGTTGTGTTTTAAGTTTGTTTAGAATATAATTAAAAATATTTTAAATATAGAATTTTCGAAACCTGTTTGGATTTTTTTTCTGTCATCCTAATATAAAATCTTAATATATATAAATCTCGTGTCACAATTTTTGTCCTCAATGGACTCCTAAACCACTTAACCGATTATAATAAAATTCGCACACCATGTGCAGTTCGATCCAACTTGAGAGATAGGATAGTTTAAATCTCAATTTTTTGTTGCAATATTATTTAGGAGCGGAAAATGTGACGCAGACGAAGTTGCTCAGGACAGCTAGTTAATATATATAAATCTCGTGTCACAATGTTTGTCCTCAATGGACTCCTAAACCACTTAACCGATTATAATAAAATTCGCACACCATATCCAACTTGAGAGATAGGGTAGCTTACATCTCAATTTTTTGTTGCAATATTATTTAGGAGCGGAAAATGTGACGCAGACGAAGTTGCGCCGGTCATCTAGTCCTAATATAAAATTCTTCCGTTGCTTTCGAGTAACAGAGTGACTCACAGACCACGCACAGCTGAAAATACTAGTCGTAAGAAGCTGAAATTTGGCATGGAGGTTCCTTACACTCCGTAGGGGAGCATTACGAGGATTTCCCGAAACTCCTACAGGAACAGGAAATTATATTCAATGGATACGCTTCAAGCCAGGCCTAAAAAGCTAGCAGAGAACATTTTCGAGGAAGAGTGAGGACAATTTTATGTTTTCTATAGAAAGTGGAAAATCACTCTATCTTTCCCCCTGTAATCTTTTTCGAAAATGTTCTCTGCTAGCTTTTTAGGCCTGGCTCTGAAGCGTATGCATACCAAGTTTCATTAAAATCGGTTCATAAACATCGAAGAATAAGGACTTGAAAATTTGTATGAAATGCCGACACGCGTAAAGATTGCTGTCTCATATATTATCCTTTTTGACGGCACGGTTGGCGCTGTGGTTGAGCGATCGGCTGCTGCGTCGCGTGTCGTGGGTTCGATTCCCGCACGGAACAAATATTTGTATGGCCTACAGATAGTTGTCCCGGGTCTGGCTGTTTGTGTATGTGACTTTGTATGTTTGTAAACGCACCCACGATACAGGACAATTTCCTAGTGTGGGGCAAAGTTTAAATAAAATAAAAAAACGAAAATGTTCTCAACATTTACCTCTAAGAAAAAAAAGAACTTCATGTAGTGGGCCGATATTGTAAGACGAACGAGGAAAAGAGATATCACATCTCGAATACCGCCGAACAACATCGACCTATTCTACCCTTTTTAGGGTTCCGTACTCAAATGGAAACCAACGGATCCCTATTAATAAGCCTCCGCTATCCATCTGTCCATCCGTCCGTCCGCCAGTTCGTCCGTCTGTCTCAGCGAGCAATCTCATGAGCCGTAATAAATAGACAGTTGAAACTGTCACTGTGTTTATTTTTGTTGCCGCTAAAAAACAAATGCATAATTAAAATGAAATCTATACTAAATAATATAATATTCTATATAAAGCAGAAGAGTTTGTTTGGTTGAACGCGCTAATCTCAGGAACTACCGGCTCGAATTTAAAAATTCTTTTTGCGTTGGATAGTCCATTTATCGAGGAAGACTACCTATAGGCTATACATATAACATCACGCTATTATCAATAGGAGCGGAGCAGCAATAAGAAATGTTGCAAGCGGGAAAAAAGCTTCCGTTACGTGCGCTGCGTAAACGGTTTACGTTACGCAAAAATCAAGTAATACGAAATGATTCCTCTTTAAATTTTCCAAAAAAAAGTCTTCGACAGCACATGTCTATCCCTTTAGGTTAACTCACTATAACCCTTTTTGTGGAAATCAAATTTGTTCTAAAATAATGCATTGAAGAGTTTGTTTGTTTGAACGCGCTAATGTCAGGAACTACTGGTCCGACTTGAAAAGTTCTTTCAGTGTTAGATAGCCTATTTATCTAAGACTTTCCATCATCACGCTAAGACAAATAGGAGTGGAGCCTTAATGGTAAATGTGACGCAGACGAAGTTGCGCGGGTCAGCTAGTTAAACATAAAAGTGGTCCCCATAGGTAGAAGAAACATTTTTATTTTTGGCTTATGGTAGGTACGGAATCCTTTGTGTACAAGTCAGACATGCTCTTGGCCGATTTTTTGTACCTATCCAATTACTCTTTGAAGTTACGTGTTTGAGCGTGTTGTTAAAGTTTCCTTTGAGCCATACATTATTTCAAATGGCGCTGTATTTAGATTGACAAAAATATATAATAACACAAATACAAAAGTTTAGAGATGTCAACAAACTGCGATAGCCCGGGAGCGTGGGTCTTGTGTTTGAGCCAAACAATTTTTTTTTTGCTTTTTTATTTATTTTTGTTCAGAAGTGTTCAGTGGCTGTAGAGAGTAGAAATGTTTTTACCTACCTCATAATGTGTGGTCTAGATATAAATTTCCGGCCTTGACATTCCTTGAGTTTTGTGTTTAGTAATAATGTTGTCACATTTTCTATGCTTTACCTAAAAGTAATACACGTTAAAATAGTTTTACCGGAAAGATGTTATGCTTATTATGAAGTCGTAGCTACTACTCATTTTCAAGTAAGAATGTTCTTAGGTAGGTAAACTGAATGTAGGTACTTAGACTTAGTCACAATAGGAAATATGCCTGATGCAATTTTTTTATTATCTGTATTCTATTAAGTTTATCTAAAAATATACAAAAATGTAATACTAATGCATAAAATATAATAAATCAAAAATGCTCGAAAAACAAACGAGATTTCAAACAAAATATATCTGTTTGAAAACGCTGTTTTATATGTCAGCTGTATACTTGTATAGGTGTTATTGTAATATTTGAAGCTAAATTACTTCATCGCTGATTAAGGTAGGTATTTAAATAATAATTTACGATTGTTTAAGAGCTAATAAGTCTTTCATTTTGTAAATAACAATGTCGCATGCATATTCCCTATTACCGTCAATCCATCTGCCTAGCCTTTTCCCAGCTATATTGAGGTCCAAGTGGACCCCACTTGGACCCCAATATCTAGTCAATATCTATTGGCTCCCTAGTCTAATCAGATGCAACTAAATCCCAGTATTTAGGGCGACGGCCTATCTGACATCCACAACCCAGTAACTGGGTAACAAGATAGATAAGCCACTAACATCGGTCTTCGTAATTGGAATTACTATAATCTACGGAAAAGTTTTGATAAAAATACCCAAAAATTTCACAAAGATTTAAAAGCTGAATTTATTGCAACATTACAAATCTAAGCTTTTCGTTTTCCGACAAGATTGCGGATTTGTCCAAAATTGTCAGCTCGGTCCTGCTACGCAAAGGGACTTTGGAGGATCACGGATGGGCTCAGTCATTAACAGTCTGACACTTTCTTCCAAAGTGGAAGGAGGCATTTGATGATTTCTCATCCTTAAAAGAAAATCTATTAGTTTTCTTAGCGCTAAAATGTATAAAGTTTATGCAAGTTTATTTGCGCTATTCAGCCAAACATTACATAACTTAACAAAGCCAAGCTATCTGTCTTGCTCATGTTAAAATCTGTAAAGTTATTGCAGTAGTGAGAATCACTATGTCTGTTATCGCCTTCGGGCTATTAAGCCATAATAGCTCGTAATATAGCCTCAATTAAATGCTAGATACTGCGCTGAAGATAAACACTAGACCATCGGTACTTTGTACGAAGGAATAAACTAGTTGTTTATAGACCTGCAGCATGACAAAAGGAGTGTGTACCAATTTGAAGTAAGTATTGAGGTTATTATATAATAGGTAAATATGAGATAATTTTGTGCCATTATAAAATACCATACCTCGCCAGGTATCTAATAAATATGAAAGAAATATAATTAGTCATTTGCCCCAAGCATAAAGCATGACATACGAATATTATGAGTTGATGTTACTATTACTACAGGTTATTGAGAAAAAAACTTTATTTTTCTGGTCAGGATCTGGCAGATCTAATATTTTGTTAGATTACAACGTAGTTTCTTGTCCGTTCTGCTCCCGAATCTTCCTTTGAAAGGGACAACTAGATTCGCTTTATTATTTTGATTTATCAATTTTTTTAATTGTTGTGTTGACGTTCAAAAGAAGATTCCAATTTAAATAAATTATTTGAAATTGAGCATTTCCACATTCAATTTTAATTTGATTGTGACAGTTGTTCAGCGTTTTTTCCGACTTCAAAAAACAAGGACTTTATCAATTTGACTACAATTTTTTATTATTTTCAGTCCTGCACAAATATAACTAAGTATATATTTCCGCCTAAAATATAATAATCAGGCTCCGCCGCCATCCCGTCTCCCGCTCCAGTCTACGCACCGTCTGATCCAATTTTAAATGTCAGATAGATAATTGTGCAACGTTTTGGCGACCGATCAACACGCAGTTCTGTCTCGCGCCGAAACACTTCGGTTCAGTTCATCTCTCCAGCCCCGGCAAGCGGTTGCCGCGCGGCAAAACCGCTCAAACGCGCGTCTTTAACGCCGACATACATTGTTTTTAGTCCTATTTTGCGTCCCAAAATATACCAGTGTACTGACAATGTTCCTATAGGTGTTTAACAAGTGATTGAAGACTTTTTTTTTAGTACAAAATGGAAAAAAGCGAAAGAATGGAAAGGAAAAGGTGATTTGTTTGTGGATGCGATCATAATGATCGTTGATATTGGCTGTTATCATTATTTGTTTCTTTATTATTGGTACCAAATATATTTAGGTTAACTAATGAAACTGACAACAAACATTGATTACATTGAAATATAAAGTAATTAATAAACATGGACCCATTCATTACCCATTACATGCACACTTAAAGTTTTCATAAACAGACATCAAACTCACTCATCAATTAATTATGATACATTTTGCCAAAGCATACCTACATGTACAACTACAATGACATGTGATAAATCAATCAATAATTATGTGACTAATAAGCTCAACATTAGTATATCGGAAATTACATAAATGCCATTTCTATCCACCTACACATAATATATGTCAACGTGAGCCCATTTATTATTAACAAGACATTACCTATACATAAAGCATTAATATCTTAATACATAATATTTCCACATAACCTCATTGGAACTCGAGCAGAATTCTCGTAAAGCACTCTAATCGTATTTATCACCACTTTAATATTACACCTCTGGCCTTGATTTGATTATTTTCAGTCAAAATAGTATTTTTAATACAAAAAGCTTTGGTACATTTTGTTGTTTAAAAAATAAATACAAATTCTGTTGGGTACTTACATATGAAACATTTTCATGTTTTAGTTTTTACAGTTTCCTTGGCATTGGAATGTATTTCATTTGTTTATTTATTCTTTTTTTACGGTCCACACTCCTAGGCTATTAATCAAATCAATCAAACGTCAGATTTGACAGTTGACCACAAGGTCATTCTTGCATCATGACTTCATGACTTTCAGTTCAATATCTTCCGCTAGAAATTGAAAAATTTGTTTGTTGTTTGTGTGTAAAATTTGTATTTTCTTTCTTTTTTTTCTTTGACCTAAAACTGCTTCAGTTCCATTCTATGCTATGCTTTGCGCAGCTTAAATATAAATAATAATTAATATGTGAATAGGTTAATAATAAGACTTTCACACATTTTAAACCAGCTCAAACCGGTGTTTTCCTAGCAAATAGATAGGTACTATGAGAAGCAACATCAAAAGTATGTCGTTTATAGTCCGTACAGTTACCAATGACGTTAGTTTTATATCATTGATAATTACAATAAGAACGTAACGAGAAAACGTAACGTTAAGAGTATTCTATTCTATTCTATTCTACAATGTAGGTAGTCTAATATCTGAGTGTTTAGTAGAACATCTGAGTTTGTCTTTGGAGCCAAAAACACCAAATAAAATGCATACCTACTAAAAATCTCGTGTTACGGTGTTTGTTATCGCAATCCTCCGAAACGGCTGGATTGAATTTTTATGTTTTTTTTTTGTATAGATCCCATAGGTCTGAGAATGGTCGTAGGCAATTTTTTATTTTCTTTTTTATTTGGGTAAGTAAACAACGTTTGCCCGGTCACCTAGTTATTTGTGAAAGTCTGCTTAAAATAAAACAGACTAACACCGTCCTGTAAATATGTAAAACAAAACAAATTTACGTTTAGTTAAAATATTATGTCATAAAATCCAGTTACCTATGTAGTTGAATATGTAAGGTAGTTATTAAATTATCAATATTCAACTCAAAACATACCGAGATAACAGTTAATTACCTGCTGTTTATCTCTGCTGCGCAACACTGGCCACAGAATCCTTCCTTTGTCATTCACTAAAGGTTAATTAAGCAATTTGATAATTATGAAACTCAATAGGTAATATTCAGGTAATTAATTTTGCAATCAGCTTTATTTATGATGCTCTTTGAACTGTTTGCGTACTTTTTCCAATGTATTGGCTATATAATAAAAAGCCGCACGGGTCGATCTTCAAGGTTAAGCAACGCTTGCCAAGGTTGGTCTGTGGATGGGTGACCATCTTAACATACCGAGTTTTCTCCGTGCCTCAGAAAGCACGTTAAGCCGTTGGTCCCGGCTGTCATTTGTAGATCTTTGGCAGTCGTTACGGAAATAATCAGAAGCCAGTTAATCTGACTTCAGTCTTTCCATGAAGTATTGTGTTTTTTTTTTTTACTTTTGATAGGCATAATGTTTGACCGCTATCTCACCTGATGTAAAGCGATGATGTGGTCTATGATGGAGCACGCTTGCCTAGAAGTAACCTATTCACTCTTGACTTAAAGACTCCCAGGTTGCAGCTATCAGGAAACACAGACTCAGGCAGGAAATTCCACTCCTTGGCTATGTTTAACAAGTTAAGGGGTTGTGGAGGTCTGGAGGCAGCCGCTCCGCGTAAAATACTGGTACTCAGCTAAATCCGGTTTAACTGAAAGCCTACCCCATTATAGTTGGGAAAAAGCTAGGCATATGATGATGTAAGAAGGATCAAACGTTTTAGCGAGGATCCTTAAGAGCGCTTTGACAATATCGAATTGCTCAGGTTGACTAAAGTTGAATACCGCGCGTCACAAGATTTATATTGATTTTTGCATTGCATACAACAATTATTTAAAAATATTTACTTTACTTTTAATTAGACCTATTTTTTTTTCAAGCAATATAGCCATGCCACCTTAATTATTAAATATTTTTTATTTGAATTTGGATTATAATTTCGTATATAAAAATTATAGTTTCGTACGGAAAATTGTCAATAACTCTCAGTTTTACAGAATTATTTTTGGTGTATTACTGTATGAATCGTAATAAATTGATTTAAATATTCCAAAGTAGAAGATACAGTTGTACCGTGGACATTTTTATAAATGATTAAATTATAATATCTTCGGTGTACCAAGGCATCAAAAGATTCCCTAAAGCAACGTTTTGTGAAACATCCTTTGCGGAGTCAAGGATTTTACTGATATACGTGAACAAATTGAAATATTTATTTAAAACACTCCCAAGATAAATGAACAAACTGTCTTAGGCATATTTTTGTTTTTATTTTTAAGGCTTATATCTAAAGCAAAATCACACATCAAAACTCGAATAAAAAAAAATTGTGAAAGCCCTCTTAACTAAAAGCATAGATGATTTTCTCTCCTCGCGCCGATTCAAACACATGCCATGCCATGAATTGCGTGGATATCTTTAAATTAAATATTAAACCTTTTTGGAAAGTTAACAAAATAGAAATTCATACCTAGTACTTTTTTAAATGAGCCAATATTTTTTGAGGAGTATAATGAAAATGTTGTTAAGATATTATTTTTAAACCACTCATAAAATTAATAATTTTGATGAATTAAGTTCTTTTATATATGTTCATAGCTTAACTAAAGTGCCAGCTACAACATTGTCTAATGGTACCCATTCCATGTGTAGTTTTCTCTTCATTTATATTTAAAATAAATGTAAATTTTTGGTTAAATATCGAAAAAAAATTAAAAATTAAAATTCAAGTATCTCGAAAACTAATGATTTCATACATTATGGGGGGTTAAATTTGTTGTAATTGATCAATTTGTAACCTTGTATACTAATAAAACAGTGTTTCGTCCATCACTTGTATGGGCTCAGCTGGTTCTGAAAAAGCGGCAAATTTAGGCTAAGCAAGCATGCATGCCAAAAATATTGCGTAAATATTTTGCCGATCGTGTCATATTTTTCTGTTATCAGGCTTCCATCTTTTTAATAACTTCTATTATTAACAGGATTTATTATTTATTTATTTATGTAACAATTTATGGACACACACACACACACAATTAGATAATAAAAGGAGACAGAAAAATAGGTACAAAGGTGATGCTTATTTCTAAAGAAATCTCTTCCAGCATACCTGCGAAAGGAGAGCCAAATAAAAGAGATGTAGACACGTGTGTAAAAGTTAAATGCATAATAGAACAATAAACTTTAAATATAACATACAATAAATAAATATTACTAAAATAAAATATGACGCTAATATATACTAAACATTAAATTAAAAAAACATTTAAACTATATCATAACTTACCCACTTCAAAAAAGCTACATTATTTACACAGCTAAACTAAGTAAGTTACTAAGTAAGACTACTAAAGTAAGTAAGTTTTACTTTTAACAGTTGTTAAAAAAAACGATTTACATAATATTGTTCTAATATTTGTATGCCAGTGAATGGCGAAACACGTCAGTACTTCCTATATTTAATAAGACCTAATATTTACCATGTTTACAAATAAAATATTCTTATAATCACAAAATGTTTCGTCCGTCACTCCTGCGTGGTGTGAGTATAGTCTCAGCTTACGTATCGCGCTATGCAGAGCATCCTTATCGGCTGAGCAAAGACCAACTGAGCATGTTAAAAGAAAAGCCATATGATCGAATTTATCATCTTGCTGTTAATAAGGCTTCCAATTTTTTAAAACCTCCCGTCTTGTGATAGCTTCTAACTTTTCAATAACTGGTCGAATTAAGATGTCAAGCTTCCACCGTTATAATTACTTCTCAACTCATTTCAACATACACATAATTATCAAAAAAAAATCATGTTGTATACGATACTTTATTTACACAGCTAAACACCGTCAATCACCAATAACCTTCTTGTAAACTTGTCTAATAACCAATCACAAAATGTTTCGGCCGTCACTTTTGCGTGGCGTGAGCGTGGACTCAGCTGATGTGTCGGGCTATGCGGTTGCCAGGAGCCGGCGAGCGTCCTTATCAGCCGAGCAGAGGAGGAAGCTGAGCATGCTCCGCTCGGCGAGCATCCCCTCCCCACTGACTCCGGTGAGCCACATTTACCATATGGTACCCTGCCCGAGAAAAGACTGTAATCAGGTATAGTTTAGAACCCTTATTGTGTGTATTGTGGCTAAGTGAGTGTCGCTTTTTATGTGAGTTTCGTAAGGTTCTACACAAGTGACATTCTATCAACGGTAGCGTGGCGAATGTCAAAACTTCAAAAATGTATGGGACTGATGAAAGCTGTCAAATCGTCACGTGAATAATCTATACTTCTAAAAGCTGTAAAGTTCGTTTAGTAGAACGCGCTAATGCGTGTTCTACTAAACGAACTTTTTTCGTTTAGTAGAACACGCATTAGCGCGTTCTACTAAACGAACTTTTCCGAAACGAACGAACTACTAAACGAACGAAACGAACGAACTTCTACTAAACGAACCAGGAGCTACAGGTGCGAATTAAAAAAAAAAGTGTTGGATGGATAGCCCATTTCAGTGGCATAGCTAGTCTCAAAGGGAGGGCCCCTTTGAGACTTGTATCACATTTTGGGGGCCCCATTCTTGTTTTTTTTAACAATATTGGCACTACTCGCTCAGAACTGTCAGCAGGCCACGAAGGAGATAGTGGGACTAAATGTACCTTTAGCTTTGCTTCCACACGAAGGGGCCCTTGTAGTCCGGGGCCCTAATTTTTGATACGGCTGATTAAACTACGCCCCTGGCCCATTTATCGAGAAAGGCTATATAAAATCTCGCTACGACAAACAGAAGTGGAGCGTTGATGAAAACTGTGAATAAGTGACGCAGACGAAATTGCGCGGGTCAGCTAGTCCCTTATATTTTGGCATTTCGACAATTGCAATCGCTGATAGAATGGCATTTTGTCTAGATCCTGTTGAGTGTGCTATCTTCAAGCTCTATTTACCGTTTTTAGGTTGTGCGACTGTTAAACTGTTGTGCTAATCTGTTTGTGTTACTTAAAGTTGAACTCTTTGTGTCTAAATACACTATGCTGAAGGTACGCGGCTGATTTTACTTTCGTTCAATCGGTTGAAATGACACACCATTAGTGCCAAACTTACGCGGCAAAAATTCAGTTGCGCAACTTTGTCTCCTGTTGGTGGCCTCGTGTTATCTAACCGGTCGGAAAGAAAGACGCAAAACAAAGTGATCCTGTTAGGGTCCCGTTTATACATTTGAGGTTCCATAAAGACGGTCGGATAATTATTTTTTCTGAATCAAACAAGGTTTAGGTACTTATGTTTTAATGACACGACAAAGCACGTGCGTCTTGCGAAGGCAGAAGCGAAATGCGCGGACATGTCTATCTCCCGCTGCTCCCCGCCCCGGATCTTCGTTGGCAATCGAACCGAACTTCGACCGCATTTAATGTGTGCTCTACAGAATACGTTGCCGCCGAGTAGCGAAGTTCGGCGTACGCTATAACGCAACGTAATTTCGGTGTAATGTGTCGTCAGTAATTCAAATAGCATTGCAGGCGAAATCATGCCGAACTTTGGTCACGTACTTTTGGCATAGTGTGTTTGGACATTTTTTTTTTGACATACCGAAGTATTCGTTGTTGTTTGTTGATTGACAGCTGATATTAGGGTTTGTGAGTAAGTAGCTGATGTGAGACACAACGATCAAGAGCATTATCCTGAAGAAGTTTGTTATGTATCTAACTATTATCTGTATTATTATTTACGTAAGCATCATTTTAAAATTAAATTATGACCCATAACGACATTAAAGTCCCCAAATACTGATCAAGACTTCAGAAATTGTAATTAGGATGCTCAAGGAAATTGCTTCTTTTTTAGTGTTTTCAGTATGATTATGAAAATCCACTAACTTTAATCAAATTAAAAATAGTTGATTGATGAGGCATCAATTATAAATTAAATTAACCAACCAACATTTTTTTATTATTGATGGGCATACGTTTGACCACTATCTCACCTGTTGAGCGATGATGCTAAAATTTAATTACGGCTGGTTGACACTTCCCGAGACCAAAGAGCTGGCTTTTACTTTGGGCAGAGATTAAGCATTGCCATTCAATGACTCAATGCTGCTAGTCTCTCGGACATAAATTATCAGCTGACACCGTCGAGGACCAATTTTTTGGTTGGTTCTACGTGAAACCAAATTTTATGAAGGCGTAGAAAGGAACCCCAGACATAACCCAAATCATCATCTGCCTAGCCTTTTCCCAGCTATATTGGGGTTGGCTTCCAGTCAAACCGGATTCAGCTGAATACCATATTTTACGTGGAGCGGCTGCCTACCAGATCTCCACAACCCATTAACTGGGTAACACGGTGCTCATTGGCAACACTGGTGTCAGATTTTCTGGCTTCTGACTATCCGTAACGACTGCCAAAGATCTACAAATAACAGCCGGGACCAACAGCTTAACGTGCTTTCCGAGGCACGGAGGAAACTCGGTATGTTATGATGGTCACCCATCCACAGACCAACCTCGGCAAGCGTTGCTTAACCTTGAAGATCGACCTGTGCGGCTGTTATTATTTAGCCACGAGCTCCTCCACAAACCCAAATATAATTACAAAAGACTAATCAAACGTCAATAACGTATCGATTGTGACTGAAAACAACAGCATGCATTAACGAAGGAATGTCCGATGTGACGTGCCGATTACAACGGTGTTTAACCCAAATATCGGGCAGACTAAACAGTTTACGACCTATTGCTATATTCGGCAGTGCACCTGTTAAAATGGAGCATTAGAATTGCAACTTAATGGTATGCTTAGGAGGCGCCCATTTATATCGTGAGGAGATATTGACTCGATACCCCATTATTGCCAACGTTTGTGTTCCCGTCCACATATAACTCGTCTGCCTTCAAAGCAAGAGTGATTAAGCATCTTCTGGGCACGCTTGCTCCATCATAGACCTCATCGATTGCCTGCCATCAGGCTCGATTGTGGTTAAGAGCAAGCCCAATACTTAATAAAAAAAGAATGGACGTCACCTTGATAGGTAAAAGTGGCTTGAAAAAGAAGAATTATTCAAGAACAAAAAATACTTTTATAGTGAATTTACTCCTCAAGTTTATCCCATATTTTTTGTAATCTGCAATCTTTGTTCTGGCGTGGGGTTTCGGTTTGAAGACGTCTTGATTTGAGCTAGTGATAAAAGGCTCTTCAGTAGATTGTCACTTCAATCAGTTTCAGCCTTGACTAGGTCGACTGTTCATTCGAGGATTGCCTTGTAAAGCTTTCCTAACTTTGAAAAATTCCGATCTCTGATGCAATTCTTCATACTTGGTCATATTGATATGAAGAGACTGTCCGACACGATATGACGAGGACACAAAAATACTTGTTAAGGGTTTTTGGCTTGATCTATCAACTTTGAAAAATGCTGACGTCGATCAACTATTTCTTTAAAAAACTTTTCACAAATTGTTGTGTAGTGTTTTTGTTACTTTCTTCGTAGTTTGACACCGACTTCCGAAATTAAAGTTATTTTTTACTTTGTAGTGTTTTTTTTGGAAGTCGGTTGTATTTTTTTGTAAAAAGTTTTTTATTTTTCACTTTTTAGTGGTGCCCCACACCTAACAACACCACTGCAAAATCGCAGAAAAGCAAAATACGCAATTTCGATTATCAAAGAATCATCTAAATAGTCAAATTCCAGGTATTTCGATTTAAAATCCAAAGTTCGTAACCGATTTTGATATGATTTAAATGGGACCATCTGCAAGTATATCCTTTCAGACAAAACTAGAATTTTTCAAATCGGTTCATAATTGTCGGAGTGTTATGAGGTAACAAACATAAAAAAAAAATACAACCGAATTGATAACCTCCTCCTTTTTGGGAAGTCGGTTAAAAAGCAAAATTCGTTCGTTCATTGATAACTGCCTGGACCCTCTCTCTGGGGATTCGTGGACCTGATCTCTTGTTTAAGTAAACAAGTCCACGAACGAATGTGCCTAGATAATGCCTGGTTACTTTTGCATTGAAGGCTAACGGGTGGTAGTTGATAGGGAACACACACATGTGCAGCATGTGCTGGCAAACATTCCCACACTTAGCTGTACGCATAACGAATGTTGAGGACAACACCAAGTGCTGGTATTAAGTACCATGCAGTGCATCTAACAGTCCAGTAGATGCGGAAATACTTGAACTTGACCGAGACCTCACAGTACAGACATGAAATCCTCAACCATTCTTCAAAGTAACACCGCGTAAGCTGTCTGTCAATAAACATATCACCTGCCAAGTAACACAGCAGCTACGCCTCTTAGTTGAAACCAATAGCATCTACATAACGACCTAATAATAGTTAGCGATTATTTTTAACGCGCACCCATTGCCAGTGTTAGGGCTGGCAGGACATACATATAAAAAGTATAACATAACGGTTTGATAAAAAAATACAGCAATATTCTTTTTGATTTAGTTCAATCACAGATTTAATGCCAGTAAGTGTAGTTGCGGAGTTTTTGAAAATTTTCTACTATGGATAGCCGGCGTGTGAACAGAGGGCCAATTCTAAAAAACTCTATAGGCTTGTCCACTGAAAAAATCCAATTAGTCCGTCAGATTATCAAAAATTGACCCGTTTTTTTATTTTTTATCTATCTTAACCAATATATACTTCTGTTTTCGCTGTTCATTAATTATTTTATTAAACACTAATGTAGAGAGGTAATCTTACCTATAAATGCTTTAGGCATTTTCTATCAGTTATCTATTCGTATATGGGATGATCAGCTACAGAATCTGATTGGTCCATATCATTGCAGATGTTTCGCGCTTTTTAAAACCGTCCATCTTTATCTTGACGTCGGGCAAAAGTGGCAACCCTAGCCAGAGCTCTAAAAGGTCAAATAAATAATTTGTAGAGCAATATTCTCATTGTCGCGACAGATTTAGACTGCTGGCAACTCCAGGGTCTGCGAAGACGTCACGACCTTTCTTGTAAACATTATTGTTAGGGAAACTGATGTTCTTTTGTTTTCGTTTTGAATGGAGATCCAATATTTATGAGGTTTTATTAGAGTGTTTTATAAATTCAGTGCACAGACATATAAATGGTAGCAGACCAAACATTCGCTAAAATTTGCGTAGCCATTACGCACACCAAGGGAATGATATCATTACAGGGCCGAATTAGGACCGGTTGCCGGTATTATCTAACGATGATGAAACAATCCATATACATTCTGAAAATCCGTGAAAATCGATATTCTCTGGGTACATGAAATATAGATTACTTATCAATCGTCTTAACGAATAGAACCACCCTCTATTCCCGTGGTTATTGATAAAGGCGACTAAAGGAATATTTTAAGAGGACGATGGGCAGCAGTCCACTCTTTATCTTTTGACGGTGTTTACAAACCGTTGACGGACGTCAGTATCAGCTAGAAGAACTGGCACTGCAGTCATTAACCCGCATGCCCAGTTTTGTAGAACCGAGAGTCAAGGTATTAGTATGCCTGAAAGCTAGTTTAGGAATAAATCAGGATTTTTGAAATAAAAGTAATGTAATTCAAAATTCAAGCATTTATTTCAAATGAACCATTTACAGGCACTTTTTAATTGTCAAGGTCGGTCTGTCCAAAAAGTTGAAGCTAATTGCACGTTCCAAAGTGTAGATCTCTATGGAGAAGAACGTGCAAGACACTCCAGGGACACTCTTCTATCTTACACTCTCATAATGCTTACATATGGATTATGGAGTAAATTCGGTAAACAGTGTAGGAATTGCTCCGGGACGTAATGTTGTTCGAAAAGCGCTGGAATCGATCAAGTGATTCTCAAAATGCTTTGAACAAAGTACACTTGAAGGTCTTGGTTGCCAATCCTGCAGTTTCAGGTTTTTAATCCAGGCATTCCGTAAACTTTCATCCTTGCGAAACCTGGAAAAATATTAGTATGCTCAATTATTGCCTGCTGAATGAAAATTCATCGTTATGTGAGTAGCCTATACTGTATTTATACATATGCCTGTGTTCATGTTCTCCATAACACAGACACTGGGTAACATATCTAATATTGATTTTATAATTTAGTTTTTATAATAGCATGACATGTGTACATACACTGAAACTACTACAGGTATTTTGGAATTGTATCACCAAAAAAGAATAAAAATTCATACATTAAACTGAGGCTTTATTTCATAATTCAATGGAAATAAATATTTTACTATACATACAACATAATATGTTGTTAAGACATACAACATAATATGTTGCATATTATGCAATTTACTAAAAGTTTCGTCTTTGTTGCCTAATTCGTCCCTGACTAATTGAACAGGTACTTGAGCTGTCACTTGATGCCACTTTCTGACTATTTTGTCCTTGTTATGATTTATTTCTTTATTTGTAGGCTAACGGTACAGACGAATCGCATCTTTGTTAAAAACTGTATGTAAAATACGAATAAACAGTATCGAAACATTTGAATTTAGTAAAGAAAGCACTAAGATTTCCCAAAACTTACCGATGAAAGGTCAATCCAGGTGTTTTGTGGTAGCTAGCACTGTCACAGCGATACGCACAGCACTTCTTCATGTTATTTCACCGTCCTCGTGTGTTTTATGTCCCAAACAAGTAATATTTTATTAATTTTAACGCGATTGAAACAGAACATTTGATGCTTAGAATAATAACGCATAGAAACCTAGTACGAGTGCAAAAAGTGAGGCAACTAAAACTTAGCCTAATCCGTCAAACTTAGCCATCAGGCCGTCAGTACTCAATGTCACGTTCCGTCGAACACAGCTCGCGAGTAAATAATTGAAAATGACAGTTTGTTGCGTGAAAGGATGTTATAGCACATCAGGAAAACAAAAAAATGTGATAAAATAACATTTCACAAATAAGTACTCACATTCTACGCACTATTTTTACGTAAATCGATAAATAAAACAAAATTCTAATAGGTAACCTAGCTTGTCATAACACAGTGTTGCTATTTGTGAGGAAAAAATACCCACATTGCTTTCATTCATGTTTTTCATTTATGTAATTTTAAAATACAATACTTACTGTTAATTCATATCAAACCCGATGTTTTAACATTGTTTATAATTATAACCCATCAAGCATTCTAAACGCATTGAACAATATCTCATTCTTTATGCGATTTATTTTCTTTTATTTTAAAATAAATTGAATTAAACCTTCCGAAAAAATATGTCATATTACATGAAAAATCATGTTTACCTTTTCCAGTTCCCAACAACATAAAATACTTGCCTTGATAGCAAAATAGTAATGCGTCTTCCCATATTTTGTGGGTAACGGCTTAGTAATGGTATCACTGAAAGCTATATCTGTGTGCGTTAGAGGAACGTAGACACATTCGGCTCACGCACACAAAGAAAATGAAGTGGACACACGATTTTGCTCGGGTTTTGTTCTAGACGCGGCTTCTATGCGTTATTATTCTAAGATTTGATGCTTATCAATATGGCAGACAAGCTACGCGTCAAATTTTGTCTATGTATGAGTCAGTGTGACAACACGTGACAGAACGAGACACGCTTATGAATTGTCACTTAGAAAAAAAAGGATAAAGAATCATACCATATAAAAAAAATATCTACGTATTAATGTTTGGTCTGCTACTATTTATATGTCTGTGATTCAGTGGATCTTATTACTGGCTATATACATGAGGCCAAATCCGAAACTGTTAGGAATAGCACAAAACATAAAGGAGTCTCGAGCCCGATTGTGATAGAAAACAAAACTATAACATTGTAATTTAAAAAAAAATCCGTGTTTCTACACAAAAATAAACATCTTGTTCTTTTTTTACTTTCTCGGGTCCCTGGAGACCAGGTCCTTTGGTAGGCGTACGAGGGGCCGAAACCAACTCGCAGACGCCCCGTTATACATTTCAAAAATGTAATGGGGCACCAACCGGCGATTGCTGTATGCACTGAAAGTATTCCCAAGGACAATCCCCGGTTGGAGCAGTACTATTGCAGAATATGGAAACAAAAAATGAAACGCTATGGGTTTGGGTGGCTTAGTGCACTGATAATCGTTTAGGTATTATAGAAGAACTATTGGCCCCTGCCTGACCACTAACAATATACACGGCTTTTAAATGGCAGGCGGCTTTTAACATCTTTTATTATTACACCATCTGAAAGTGTCATTAATAAGATCAAATTATGGAAACTATACATGGAGGAATAAAGGCAAGACCATAAAAAACACTTTTATAAAAGCTGTTTTATTTTTTTGGTAGACTACATAATTCTATACCTAGTACCTACGTATATTTGCGAGACAATTATTGCTACAAGCTTTTAGTTGAAACTTTTAACTTGCGCACATTTACTAATAAGCTTATCTAAGTGAGCGATAAGATTTTACTGAAACCGCACTTAATTCGTACACTAGGTAAGATTATTTTCAAGATTGTTCTTTGTGTTTTCATGAGAAGGTATTCAATCTATGTTTTCACTCACATTAAAAAGTGAATTGCAAGTTTTTTTAAGACAAGCAACCGTATTAGATAGTTTTTTTTTTCACTTTTTGCCACGCGTTTGACCACTATCTCACCTGATGGTAAGCGATGTAGCGGTCTTAGATGGAGCACGCTTACCTAGAAGTAACCTATCACTCTTGATTTAAAGACTCCCAGGTTGTAGCTATCAGGAAACACAGACTCCGGCAGGGAAGTCCACTCCTTTGCTGTACGCACTACTTATGAATCTGTTCCCAAAACGTTAGGCGCATAGTTACACTTGTGTAAACAAATATCTTACCTGTGGTCGTTTATCCAACCATGGACGCTGACAGGACTATTTTCAGGGGGATGCGTCTTCAAAACCCCATGTGTGAGGTTTTCTTTTGCCCAGCACTAAAGAAAACGGAGACAAGGCCGAACGCGACGGAGCTCGAAGTACCTCGCCTCGGATAAGCTAGGTCTCTTTTACTCGCTTGTCTTATGTTTTTTTTTTTATATTTTCGTTTGTTTTATTGAATGCCAGAGGGGTGTTAGTGCACTCCCTTGCGCGCCTCTCCCGGCGCCTATGTATCCAACATCATGTTGTGATTATATTTTCATGTTTTCGTTTGTTTTATTGAATGACAGGGGGTGTTAGTACACCTCCTTCAACCCCCCCCCCCCCCTCGACGCCCATGTATTCAACATCATGTTTGGTTATGATAACTTAATTCGTTGTAGTTTTGTTTTCGTATATTTTTTTAACAATCTCCTTGGATCGTGAAATAATGAGATGTATCCGACTACTATATTCGACCACCAACAATGTTTTTTTAAAATTGGCAGAAAGACAGTGAGCATCAAATTAATAACAGTAGGATACGTCTATTGCTATTATTTTGATAGAAATGATGATAGATTGTGATAGTCAACGTCACATCATAACGTCAATAATTTCGTAGTGACGCACACGCTTGTTAGATTATCTATGGTAACCGAAAAAAACGACGTGAACGTGACGTGAATCATAGTTAAATTACGAATTTAAATGTTGTAGTTTGAATTCAAAGGTGTACGACAAAATTGTAGGCATAATTGACTTTGGAAACCTACCTTTGAATAAGATTTTGTTTTGACGCCTCCTGCTCCTGCTCGGAGTGGAAGGGAGTGTCAGACTCTTACTACATAAAATCCATCCATGTCCCTCCAAACTCCAAATGCCCTGCGTTCCAGGGCCGCGGTGACTCTTTCGAACTAATTCCGCAACCCTGGCTTATTGTATCTATCGTATGTCATGTATCGAATGTCATGAGGCCGCACGCCAATCCGCACGGGTCAATCTTCAAGGTTAAGCAACGCTTGCCGAGGTTGTTCTGTGGATGGGTGACCATCTTAACATGTCGAGTTTCCTCCTTGTTCCAGCTGTCATTTTTCTTTGGCAGTCGTTACGGATTGTCTGAAGCCAGTATTCTGACTCCAGTCTTGCCAAAAAATACCGTGTTACCCAGTTAGAGGTCTGGTAAAATATTGGTATTCAGCTAAATCCGGTTTGACTGGACCGACCCCAATGTAGTTGGGAAAAAGGCTAGGCAGATGACTCTATGTAATCGTAACCTACCTTGTATATTTTTATGAATTTTAATGAAAACCAGATTTCCATATGATTTTTGTACGACGTATCTAAACAGCCCTGCTTTTAATCAACTTTGAAATAAAAGAAAAAGAGAACAACAAAGAAACATTGTTTTAAATTGAAACGGGAAGTTCTGTCGGAAAGATAAACGATTTATATTTCTGATGTAAACAATAGGTTGTACTATAATGAAAGATATCTTCAAAAGAAAAACGTTATTTTTTGTGCAATGATCTTTTTTTTTATTTGAGACTAGCTGTACCCCGCGGCTTCGCTCCCGTCAACTGGCTACCTGTCTACCTACCTACTTACCCCGCTACTCTCTTACTCTTACTAACAGACAATTTGTATTTGACTAATGTCAATATTTATACGATACAAACGTCACTCAATCGTTTTGCCTTCCCGAAACCTCTCCACTAATACTTAAACTTTATGGAATGGTATTAAAGTTCAAATTGACTTTTAAGTATTATTACGAATCTTTTGTATGAGAGCATAGAAAAGTGTTGTTTTTAGTCTTTTTCAGGCAATTTTTATACTTTTTCTCCGTAAGAACCATCCTCGTACTTCAAGGAATATTCTAAAAAAAGAATTGGGCAAATTGGTCCAGGCGTTGTTGAGTTATGCGCTTACCAACACATTTAGCAATTAATTTTTATATTATAGAAGATGTATTTGCTCTTGACTTTAGTCTTGGTCAGAGATGACAGAGACAAAATCTACGATGGATTGAGCTTCCCCAGAAAGAGCCTGTTTACAGTACGAATATTCTAACTTTACCCATGCGAAGTTCGCTGTTAGTGACGACCGCGCAGGTCCCATCGCGTAGAAAAGTGTTACGTTCGTAGATTATGTTTTTTTTGTGTACGTGTTATATTTGAATTTTGAAAAAATGCATGCAATAACAATAACACGATCACAAAGTTACACAACAAACACATACATTACAAGAAAACACAAAATACAAGTCAAACAGTAAGAAAAAACCAGAATAATTAATTAAAACAATAACAACGTTTAACACTTCTCGCACCAACAGTCGTATTGCATTGAGGAAGCGAGACACAAGTATGCATCAAACGTATACGAGTGACTGAGACTGCATACGCGACGTACCCGCGCATGCGCTTTTCTATGTTTCTTGTCAAATTGACATCCTGCGCAATCGATTGCGACGTACTTCGCATGGGTAAACTTAGATTATTCGTACTGTACTCTTACTTGGAAGAGATTAGGGTTGTAAGCGTTCGGAAACACAGACGCAGGCAGAGGGTCCCACTCCTTTGCTGTGCGCATTATAAAACCCGTTTGGAAACGCTTAGTGCGAATTGGTGGAATAGCAACAAGGTAGGGATAGTAAGTTGCAGTTCGTCTGGATGCCCGATGGTAGAAGGGGGCCGGTGGAATGAGGTCGAGGAGTCCTTGGGCACACTCACCGAAGTACAGTCTGTAGAAGATTGTTTGTTTTCAGAGAGGATTACCGGTCTAAATACCTATTAATTTAATAATGATGTACGGTCTTTTTTGTTTCATCTGTATTGTCTCACTGTTGAGCAATAGTTTCCCCTATAGTTTTGTAACGCGTATATAGAGCATGACGTAAGCGTATCTTTCGTTACTATGCCCATCCTCTGGCAACCACAGTGTGACAAACCTGGCCCAACGATCCAGTGTTTCTAATGATTATCAACATCATCATGTCATCCGAAAGAGGGCTATTGCTGGACATAGGCTCCCCCCCCCAAGCGTCGCCACGACAACCGGTCCTGTGCGTCTTGCATCCATGCATGCATGCGTGCTTCCCACGATCCTCACCAGGTCATCCGTCCACCTTGTGGGAGGCCCTCTAATGCTGCGTCTTCCGGTAGGTACGCGGTCGTCACTCCAGAATTTTGCGGATCTATCGACCATCGTTTTTGTGAGCAATGCTTATTTATTTATTTAGACTTTATGCACAATAGTGGTACATGGGCGGACTTAAGGTGGAAGCGTCAAGGTAGCCCGCGAAATTCAAATATTTTTATGTTTTTTGCAATTTGCAGGTCAGTGTGAAGATGTATGTTAAACAAAATACAACTCGCGGCCGTAACGCATATTTATCTAAAGAATTATACCCATTTTAATTATCAATATAACTCTCTAAGTTCATACAACTCGAGTGAATGACTTTTTCACGAAATAACAATCAATCGAGTTGTATGAACTTGGAGAGTTATATTGATGATTCAAATGACTGTAATCCTTTAGATAAATGCGTTTTACGATCGCAAACCGTATTTTGTTTAACATACAGTTTCACACTGACCAGCAAATTGCAAAAAAACATAAAAATATTTGAATTTCGCGGCTACCCTGGAGCTTCCACCTTAATGCAACAAGACTCTAGCTCTAGAAAAATAATTAGAATCTAATACATGTTATTTCCAGTTAAAACCCCTGGAAAGTGAAAAGAGAATTGTGTCCTCTACTCCAGATGGTTTCCAACACTACTACAAGCATTTTCGCCTACAATAAACTTAAAAACCCAATAAAAGAAACGCAGAAAATCTGTTACGAATATCGTTCTGACGTAAAGGAAGTCCCGTTATTGAAGCAAACAGTGAAACATCCGACGGTCAACCAGCTGTTCATAAATTATCGCCGTCTTTAATTTACTTTTTATTGATGTCTTCAGACATTTCACACTAACGCTCATCAATCGCTGTTGCTACGTTTTGAAAACGGGAAATTTAACAATAAAAAAAAATAGACAAGTTGTAGATTTACGGGATAGTTAAGAACTCGTGGCTAAATAATTATAGCCGCACGAATCGATCTTCAAGGTTAAGCAACGCTTGCCAGGGTTGGTCTGTGGATGGGTGACCATCTTAACATATTGAGTTTCGTCCGTGCCTCGAAAAGCAAGTTAAACCGTTGGTCCCGGCTGTCATTTGTAGATCTTTGGCAGTCGTTACGGATAGTCAGAAGTCAGTAAATCTGACTCCAGTCTTGCCAAGAAGTACTTTTTTTTAAATGCAAATCGGGGAAACTCTTGGCCCAAATCTCATCTGATGGAAAGTGATGATTAGGCCGGAACTGGCCTCTAACTGCCGGAACACAACAATGCTGTTAACATTGTTGTTATGGCGACAGACTTAGACATGATGGTGGTAGCTTGCCAGGCGGACTTAGAACAAGTCCTACCACCAACCAAACCGAGCAAAAAATTTGCCCCCGCTGGGAATCGAACCCGGGACCTCTGGGTCTGAATCAGGTGGTATAACCACTAGACCACGGAGGCGGATAGTGTCACCTGTTTAGCACCACCCGGGGACCACGTGTAGGGATTCGCTGAAGGGTATTCTCCTACGGACGCGGGTGACTCGGCCCCCAAAACCGTACCGTACCGTATTACCCAGGTGATGGGTTGAAGGGGTCTGGTAGGCAGCCGCTCCATGTAAAATACTGGTATTCATCTGAATCCGGTTGGACTGGAAGCCGACCCCAATGTAGTTGGGAAAAGGATGATGTATATTTATGGGATAGTAATGTACTTGCTTTTGCCCGCGACTTCGTACGCCCATACCTAATGCTTTCCCGTTCCCGTATGAGGTTCAGGAAATCCTCTCTTAGTGATCCCCAAGGACTATGTGCCAAATTTTCGCTATCTACAACCAGTACTTTCGGCTGTGCGTTATTTATCAGTAAGGGAAGAATTTTATACATTGTGACCCAAGACTGCCACGACAGGGAGAGGAAGTACTTTAAATACTGTGGGTAGAAAAAATTCGTGAATGTAGACTGCATATTTATTTTATAACTAGCTGACCCGCGCAACTTCGTCTGCGTCACATTTTCTATTATTGCTCCGCTCCTATTTGTCTTAGCGTGATGATATTATATAGCCTATAATCTTCCTAGATAAATGGGCTATCTAACACTGAAAAAGTTTTTCAACTCGGTCCAGTAGTTTCGGAGCCTATTCAATTCAAACAAACAAACAAATCTTTCCTCTTTATAATATTAGTGTAGACTAGCTGTCCTACACGGCTTCGCTCCTGTCAACTGCAACTTTTTTATTGTTTTTCTTTCATAAGAAAAAAAAATCCCCTGATAGTAACAAACACAATAAAAAAATAATTAGTAAAATCGGCCCAGCCATTCGCGCGTGATTTATTTATTGTCTAGCTGCACCGTGCCGAAGTGGGCACAGGTCAGCTAGTCTTGACGGCACGGTTGGCGCAGTGAACAAATATTTGTATGGCCCACAGATAGTTGTTCCGGGTCTGACTGTTTGTGTATGTGACTTTGTATGTTTGTAAACGCACCCACGATACAGGAGAAATTCCTAGTGTGGGGCAACGTTTTTTATATAAAAAAAAGAAGGACAATATACATATTTCCGACAAAAAATAAGTTCAATACAGTGGTCGGGAGAACCGTAACTTAATCTGTCATATTCAAGCTGTTATAGTATAATACTAGCTGACCCGCGCAACTTCGTCTGCGTCACATTTTCCATTACTGCTCCGCTCCTATTTGTCTTAGCGTGATGATATATAACCTTCCTCGATAAATGGGCTATCTAACACTGAAAGAATTTTTCAAATCGGACCAGTACCTAGTTCCTGAGATTAGCGCGCAAAACTTTTCAAGCAAACAAACAAACTAACTCTTCTGCTTTATAATATTAGTATAGATTCACAAAAAAAAAAAAACAAAACAATTATGTAAATAAACTCTTGTCAAAAGCCAACCATCAGTGAAATTTGGCATATCGAAGACCTCACGTTACACTAGCGCCTCTACCGGCGAATTCAAAAACGATAGCCCTCATTGCGACTGACACGCCGCCTGATCGTAAGATTCGCTGATGAATCCACGAGGTAAACAATTCAAACAAAATGTCTCTTCGTTTAGAAAACTTTTCAAAACAGAATCATTTAAAATCCGTCTGTCACTCCATCGTTTTGACAAGCTGTTCAGTGTGGGATCAGCAGACGAGTGGTATGTATTCCTACTATTAGCTAAGTGACGATTGACAGTTTATGTACCTACCTATTCTATTCTTTGCCAGAAACGTGACGTTAGACAAGTTTTTAAAATTTCGAAATGTTAGGAGCGTTTACGTTTCATATAAACTTTCAAGTAAATTTTTGCCGACTTCCCAAAAGAAGGAGGTACTCAATTCGGTTGTATTTTTTGTATGTTTGTTACTTCATAACTCCGTCATTTATTTAGTTTGTGAAGCGATTTGAAACATTCTTGTTTTATCTGATATGATTTATACTTCTTGATTGGTCCCATTAAAATTTTATTAAAATCGGTATGGAAGTTTGTATTTTAAATCGAAATAGCTGGAATTCGTTTACTGGCTGATGGTTTTGCACGGAGCAAGTACACTTGCTTGCGCCAATAGTTCGAGGAACTAAATAAGTCATAGACCCGAGTTGAACACTGCTTTTCATTACGAATAAAAGGAAAGTAAAAATAAAAACTTGCCAAAGACAAAATCCATATCTGAATCTGGTGAACTCCGTGTTATTACATACGAAGGTATGAAGGTATACAAATCTTTTCTGCTCAAAAAAACAAATGAAGATCGGATTGCCGCTTTCCCGCCTATTTTGTTTTTTTTGTTCTGTGATCCGCCTACTATACATCCATAAAATTTTCCATCATTGTTTTTTTATGATGCGACGGCTGGTCATTCTCCCTAGGGCTGAAAAGTAATACTTTCAGCCAGCTCCTCAGGCAACTTCAGGCCTACTTTCCGAGTATGAGTAAGGAAAAATATTTAAGTACCTACTTCGATGGCTTACCTAAAAACTATCCTATATTAGATACATAATGTAATTGTCTTCTTTAAGAGTTTGGACACAGTAGTTAGCTACGTGAATTGCAGCATCAGAGGCATTAATTAAATCCCCCAAATTACAAGTGTATGGGCACTTGAGGCACTTGATAGATTATTGAAATAAATTTAGTTTATTTATTGCAATAACTCACGCCTTTTCTTTAATTGGACACAAATAAAAACAACCCTATGATAATTATAACCTTGTTCACATGTGATACACAACATTCAACAGTTTCTCATCTAAATTTTATCAATACTATTACGAAATACTGTTCTTTCATTGTTGTTTTGTATAATGCCATATTTAACCGTTATTTACAAAAAGAAAAATATATTAACGGGACTTGTTTACTAATTATGTCGTTGTAAGACCAAATATGTAATTAGGCTAAGCAATTCCAACATGTTTACAGTATTTTATATAATTTAATCATAGTTTTATGAAAAAAATACAAATATTAACAAATATGCAATAGAATCGTACGATGTGACGTCACTTGTTTACCACCGCTTATAAAAGCCACCGCTCCGCCGTACTCGGCACATTCGCTCCGGAGCAGTCACACCGAACGGACCTAAGTTAAGTAACCTTATTTCGTTAAAAACTTTTATTTATCTTTTAGAAATTATTCTCTAAATTTGTAATATATTTTCTTGATGTAGTATTTATGTGTATATGTAATTTTTTTTGTATATAATATTTCTACAACAATAAACTGTTATTTTAAATGTCTCTTAATAAGAACTTGTGTACTTTCTTTATAAATAAATGCCTATAAGAAAAATAGCTAAATAAATTATCTATTTCAAATATAAAAAAATTAAATAAATAATTTCTTTGTGCCTATGTATGTCTATTATTTTTAGTTATTTTATGTATTAATCTCACATCAGAAGTGTGATCGGAACCTGCTTTATACACTTTTTCGAAAAACTTTTACAGATGGATCCTGCTGTGTTGGAGAGTCTTCTGAAAGCCATCCGTGATGCTGTAGCTGGTAACCGCAGTGAAGATGATGTGGTGTTGCCGCCATTTGATCCGGAAAAAAACGATAACGGTGCGGAAAGCTGGTGCAACAACATCGACACCATAGCCAAGGACCGTGGATGGAGCGGCATTACCACTGTCAGCAAAGCAGGTAAAGCCCTTAAGGGTTCTGCTCTTTTATGGTTCGAGACCTGGGACCCAGATGAGGGTAGGACTTGGGGGAACTTTAAGACGTGTGTCAAAGATTTATACCCTGAGAAAAAGAACCTGTCGGAAAAACTTTCAAAAGCTGTACTTTACACCTCGGACGTAGCAGAAACCTATTGTGAATACGCTAGGGAAAAGCTAAGATTATTACGTAATACTAAAGTAGTATTTTCTGAAGGACAGCTGGTCGAGCTTGTTTGTGGAGGCATATCAGATATTAATATTAGGATGGCATCGTTTAACAGTCGTGTTAACAGTACGTCGGAACTCATTTCTCTTTTTACAACATATATTAAAAACCCTAGAAAACGACCATCCGAAACGAGTACTGTGCCTCACTATTCAACTACTAAGCGTCTTAAGCCTGAAAATTCAAACTCTTCTAAGCCGCCTACTTGTTTTCTATGTAATAAAACAGGTCATGTTAAATCACAGTGCTTCAAAAATAAAAACCAAGATACCCCAAATTCCGAAACGCCTAAACTTCAATGTTCTTACTGCAAAAAGGTTGGTCATGATGAGTCGATTTGCTTTTTCAAGAAAAGAGACGTGACAAAAAATAACTCTAATAACGTCAATTGTTCCACAAATGGTAACCTATCGCTTACTGATATAGAAATTTGTGAAAGACCCATTAAAGCCCTAATAGATTCGGGTGCTAGTTGCAGTATTTTGAAAGAATCAATTGCAAATAGTTTTGGTCGTAGTTTAGAACCCTGTTCGACATCATTAAAAGGAATAGGAAATGGAATGATTAGCATATCTTCAAAGATTAATTTACCCGTCAAATTTAGTAACGACAATTTAGAAATCGAGTTCTGTGTAGCTAACGATTCAGATTGCTATTATGATTGTTTGATAGGCAGAAATGCGGTTCAAAATCCAAACGTAACTATTGTTTTAGATTCCAGTGGTTGTAGATTAGAACGAGTTAACTATACAGAATCGGTTAATTCTATAAATACTCTTAACGCTATAGATAATCATATTCAGGATTTAGTGGCGTTAACAAGTCATCTTGATTTAAGCCTACAGCATAAAATAAGAAATATTTTTGATAAATTTCCAAAGGTGATGCCAAATTCTAACTATATCAGTACAGTTAAAACGGGTGAAATGACCATTAGGTTAAAAAGGGATGAAGTTGTCTATTATAGACCATATAGGTTAGCATCTACAGAAAAAGAAAAAGTTCAAGAAATTATTTCTGATTTACTTAAAAAGAATATAATTAGAGAAAGTCAGAGTCCTTTCGCTAGCCCAGTCCTTTTAGTAAAGAAAAAGGATGGCAGCGATCGTCTTTGTATTGACTATAGGGCTCTTAATAAAATTATTGAAAAAGATAGATACCCTCTGCCGTTAATTGAAGACCAAATTGATAAACTAGGAAAGGCTAAATATTTTATCTCTATAGACATGAAAAATGGCTTCCACCAAATCCCTATAAAGGAAGAATGTATCAAATTTACTGCTTTTGTTACCCCTGATGGGCATTTTGAATTTCTTAAAATGCCATTTGGTATCTGCAACGGCCCCTCTGTTTTTCAGCGGGCCATTAATAAGGCAGTCAAAAACCTGAAATTTTTGTTAGTATATATCGATGACTTGTTAATTCCATTTTCAGAAATAGCAGAAGGTTTAGAATACCTTGAAAAAACCATTGAGGCTCTATTTTTGTCAGGATTTACCATTAATTTAAAAAAATGTAAGTTCTTCGTTCAAGAAATAGACTATTTAGGTAGACATATTTCTAGTGACGGTGTTAGGCCGGGAAACGATAAAGTTAACGCTTTAACCAACTCTCCAGTCCCTGGTACAGTGAAAGAAGTCCGCCAATTCATGGGACTGGCGAGCTATTTCCGAAAATTTATACCCGAATTTGCATATCGTACGGCTTGTATAACTAAACTCACTAAAAAAGACCAGAAATGGCAATGGGGGCCCGAACAAGATGCGGCTCGAGAATACGTTATAAAACATTTAGTTTCCAAACCACTGTTGAATATATTTGACCCTAAGCTGAGAACTGAGCTGCACACAGATGCAAGTAGTATCGGATATGGTGCAATACTTTTACAAAAAGATAGCCAATGCCGCGTCATAGCATATTTTAGCAAACGTACTTCTCCCGCCGAATCTAAATACCCCTCGTACGAATTAGAAACATTAGCCATTTTTAATGCTCTTAAACAATTTCGGATTTATTTACTAGGTTTAAATTTTACTATTGTTACGGATTGTAATTCCATCAAATCGACCATGAACAAAAGAGATATTTCTCCTCGTGTAGCAAGATGGTGGACGTATATGCAAGATTTTACATTTAATATTGTATATAAGAAGGGTAAATTCGTTACTCACGTTGATTATCTCAGTCGTAATCCGGTAATCACACCTGCAGAATCGAGAGGGGTAATTAATATTATTAATGAACCAGATGCGCCACCATCTTGGCTACATTCCGCACAAAGTAACGATCCTGAGACACAAAATCTTTTAGAGAAGGTTAGGGCGGGTGATATAGATACAAATCGATACATGATCAGAAATAGCTTGTTGCTTTATAAGAATGAGGATGGGGATTCACCTAAATTTTTCATACCAAAAGGATATAGGCTCAGTTTATTGCGGTTGTTCCATGACGAAAATTGTCACGTTGGTTATAACAAAACTCTAAACAAAATATCTGAAAACTTTTGGTTTCCAAGTCTTGCTGCTTTTGCAAAGAAATATATAAGTCATTGCTTAGTATGTGTAGAGGGTAAAGGTCATTCGGGGCCAAAACAAGGCCTCCTTCACCCTATAGAAAAAACTACACCATTTCACACGTTACATTTAGATTGTACAGGACCTTTTCGTGTGTCTTCCGAAGGTTATAAACATGTTTTAATAATAGTGGATGGCTTTACCAAATACTGTATACTTAAACCACTTAAAACGCTTAACGGTCAAGAATTAGTCTCCATCTTACGAGAAAACTTAACTTTGTTCGGTACACCTACCATGATAGTAACTGACAGAGGCACAAATTTTACTTCCGATCATGTACGATCATTACTTAGAAGTATGCAAATAAATCATCATATGATAGCCACGGGTACTCCCAGAAGCAACGGCCAAGTTGAAAAATATGTTGGTACTATAATTAATATGTTAACCACTACTGTTAACGATTCTTCAGAATGGCCAAGCGTTTTGTGGAAAATACAACTATCTTTGAATACTACCATACAAAAAACAACAGGTTTTGCACCAACAAGGTTATTAGTCGGTTGCAACGGAAATATACCTCCAATACAGGCTCGGCTAGACGAATTACAGGATAATGATTCCGTTCAAGGCATTGATGCTGAAGCTGATAGGGACTTAGCTAGGCAACGTCTTAGAGAGGCTGCAGAAAAGTATAAAAAACGATTTGATAATACTCGTAGAAATAATATGGTGTTCAATATAGGTGATATAGTCTATGTAAATCAAGACCACAGAAGACATGACAAATTAAGTCCTAAATTCAAAGGTCCTTACGAAATAATTGATATTTTAGAGCATGATAGAATTTCTTTGAAGGGGCTTAACACATTAAGGAATCTTACTGTGGCAAAAGAAAAATTAAGGCTTTGGCCAGGAGAATGGGTTGAACAAAATTCTTCCTTTGAGGAGTCCCCATAGCTCCAGCATCATTAGCCGTGATAGATTAATATCCCTTTGTTATATTATTGTTGTTAAATTTTCTTTTATGCGATTATTCAAGTATGTTAGTATTTTAATGATTGTTTTGATTATTGTCCTTTTGTGAAAATTAGTAAGTAATGTGATTTCATAAATATACTTAATGGTTAATTCATTATTTAAAATGTATTTTGAATTAAAATAATTATATTGTTTTATTTTATTTAATAATTTGTGTTCAATTAGCATTAGATGTTTGAAATGATTAAAATTATATAAGTTTATAAAGAGTTTTTACATTACTGCTGGTCGGTCACTGCCCTGATATCAGTCTGAAATTCATTCGCAGCAGGTGATAGGACTGGTATGTCAAGGCCAGAGGCTATTATATGAATTGCTGTTAAGTCACTGCCCTGATATTAGTTTGAAATTCATGTGCAGCAAATGATAGAACTAATATGCCAAGGCCAGAGACTTCTTGAGAATAAATATAATTAGTTAGGTACTTCGAGAGCGAAGTACATGTCAGTCTGGCCGTGATAGATTATTGAAATAAATTTAGTTTATTTATTGCAATAACTCACGCCTTTTCTTTAATTGGACACAAATAAAAACAACCCTATGATAATTATAACCTTGTTCACATGTGATACACAACATTCAACAGTTTCTCATCTAAATTTTATCAATACTATTACGAAATACTGTTCTTTCATTGTTGTTTTGTATAATGCCATATTTAACCGTTATTTACAAAAAGAAAAATATATTAACGGGACTTGTTTACTAATTATGTCGTTGTAAGACCAAATATGTAATTAGGCTAAGCAATTCCAACATGTTTACAGTATTTTATATAATTTAATCATAGTTTTATGAAAAAAATACAAATATTAACAAATATGCAATAGAATCGTACGATGTGACGTCACTTGTTTACCACCGCTTATAAAAGCCACCGCTCCGCCGTACTCGGCACATTCGCTCCGGAGCAGTCACACCGAACGGACCTAAGTTAAGTAACCTTATTTCGTTAAAAACTTTTATTTATCTTTTAGAAATTATTCTCTAAATTTGTAATATATTTTCTTGATGTAGTATTTATGTGTATATGTAATTTTTTTTGTATATAATATTTCTACAACAATAAACTGTTATTTTAAATGTCTCTTAATAAGAACTTGTGTACTTTCTTTATAAATAAATGCCTATAAGAAAAATAGCTAAATAAATTATCTATTTCAAATATAAAAAAATTAAATAAATAATTTCTTTGTGCCTATGTATGTCTATTATTTTTAGTTATTTTATGTATTAATCTCACACACTCGTAACATGTGATACGTTGTGTGTACCTAATGTATTTAGTAATTTCAGTATAACAAAGTGTAAAATAGTGTCGCACCACTTGCCAAGTCGCGATTATGCCGTGGATCATAATCATAAACGCGAACGCTCAGCATTGTGCGCACATCCGTAGCATTATGCTGGCGAATTACAGCATTACTGAAAATAGTCATTTATTATTTTGTTGTATTTTTGTTTGATGTGCGAAGTGTAGCGTGGCGGGACGCGTTTGTTACGGCTGGCTAGCGAGAAATGATTTCCTTGTCATAAATATTTTTGTATTATGAACAGACATTTATTATTTTCTATTTTATATGTAACGCTGGGTGCCGTGCCGGCTACGCACGCTTATCGAAAGTAATCCCAAGGGAATATACTCCCGGGATATAAAGTATCCTGTGTTATTTCAGACTACAATCTATCTACCTCTGTGCAGAATTTCATCAAGATCATAGTCCGGCCTCACTAAAATATTATCCGTATAATTATTTTAAATATGTAGTTTTTAGCAGATTCTGAATTGAAAATCTCTTTGAATAAAGAATCTGTCCACCAGTATTAAAAAAAACTATTTTGTTTAGTTTTAATTAATAGGGCTGAAAGATTTAATTAGACTATCGAACGCTGAAAACACTTTGAAGGTGATCATAGACGGTTAAAATCCTAGAGCAGAATCATCAAAATTATTTGCCTATACCGAAAGAGGTCTATTGCTGGACATTTATGCCCTCCCTCGCTACATCGACCAGTCTCGACGTTCCTCACAATTCATCGGTCCACATTGTATAATTAAATCGGGTGTCAAAAGAAACCTGTGCCGCAGTTTTCTTATTTTTAGAAACGTTAGATGGATTCGCATTTTCCCTTTCGCACAAAGTTGAAGGCAACAATCGAAAGCATAACTCAGGGAGACGATAAACGTCCGTCTGTCGTTTATGTGGGTATAAATAAGAGCTAAATCATTGTCTTTGTCTAGACGAGACTGTACAGAGATAGGTTAATGCTAGAAGGTCTTATCAAGTTTTCTGAGGAGTTTTTTAATTTCCCACGTTTCACTGTAAATCAATAAACGATTGAGCAGTAACGTGCTCGTAGCAATCTTGCTAAAAGCGCTTCTTTTAGTGCATTTTTTTTTTACTATAGACAGGCACACGTTTGACCACTATCTCACCTGTTGGTAAGCGATGATGCAGTCGAAGATGAAGCACGCTTGCCAAGAAGTAACCTATTCACTCTTGACTTAAAGACTCCCAGGTTGTAGTCATCAAGAGACACATACTCCGGCAGGGAATTTCACTCATTAGCTGTACAAAAACGTTTCGTGCGTGTGACGATGATGGGATGTCCACTATCGTCGCATCGTCGTTTGGTATACCCTAAAGAAGAACCTTCGAACATCGAAGATTGACAATACAAAATTGGCATTGTGTTCTCTTTACATTGTTGTCAAAGTCCTTTGTATCGTGAGAGGCTATGAAGCTTAAACCTTTTAAATAAGCTCCTATACAGCAAACTAATTCGCTTCTTTGCGAAGATTTATCCCTGAGAATATTCAGAAAGAACTAGAACCTAGTAGGTTTCTAATCTCGTATGTAGAACGAGCAGATAAAAATCCATTACCCTGATCCTCTTTTTGCTGCGTTATATATGTCACCGGAAAGTGGCAAACGCCGTAAGATTGTAAAATATCGCGTAAAATTGTAAACTGTTTTTTTTTTTCTAATTAAGACATGAATAGATTGCAAACTATTGAATTTGGATGGTTTTTTTTTTAAATATGTCGAGAAAATAATCTAATCAAGATTTATTACAATCTTACTGAGTCTGCCATTTTACGGTGACATACCGCGTGTATCTGATATCGACGCACAAACGATTTCCATGGGTCCAGGGCATGATTCTGGACACCCCAGAGTTGGAATTTTTCGTCGGTTCTTTTCTCATTTTTTCATTTTTTTCAAGAGTACCACAAATAGGTATCAGCTCAGCTGAGCTGATTTCTATTTATGGTTTTATTCAGATTGCTCTTTTTAGTGAAAGTAGTTAATTGATTATTTTTTTAATTAAAAATCTCATTAGGTTAGGTCAGAATAACGATTATGAGCAGTCTAAAGTAAAAAAAACCCTTGAAAAAAATGAAAAAGTTCGAAAAAAGCCGACGAAAAATTCTAACTCTGGGGTGTCCAGAATCTTGCCCTGGACCCACGGAAATCGTTTGTGCGTCGATGTCAGATACACGCGGTATGCATTGATCGGATTGGGTTTTCTGCAGCGCACTTACCGTGAGTTATGTGTAGCTAGTCGTGGCTGGTCCGGTCGCATAGTTTGGCAGCGAGGGGTAACGTTGACAAGATCACGTGCCTGCTAGGGTTGGCACTCGCACTTTGTTTGTGCGCTTGACTGTACCCTTGGCCTGTTTATTGCAGTTCGTCGCTCTGTAAGTGAGTATTTTGAGGGTATTGTCAGTTTAATTATTTATGTGATGGAACTTTGCACAACATACAGTATTAATTGACTAAGGCATTGTCCCCGGAAAGTGGCAAATGCCGTAAGATTGTAAAATATCGCGTAAAATTGTATTTTTTTTTCTAAATAAGACACTGATACATTTGAAACTATTGAATTCGGATGGGATTTATCGATTTTTTGATAATGTATCGAGAATATACAATTTAATAAACATTTATTACATTTTTACGGAGTCTGCAATTTTCCGGTGACATTAATATTACAAAGACTAGCTTTTGCCCGCGACTTCGTTCGTGTGTATTCCATTTTTTTAACATCAGCCCTATTCAGCTTATTGCGATCAATGCATTGTTTAATGACTCGTCTTCACAGTATTAAAGTGGACACTAAAATAGTGTTTTGTTTACAACACTGTTGACACTTGTTATTTACTATGTTCATTGGTCCACATGTGTTTCGATAACATATTGTTATTGCGAACATTAATAGCTTCTCAGAAAGCTTACGGAAATGTTTTTATAGTTTGCAGATTTCTTTTAGGTGTTTAAATAAGAGTAGGTATCTTCTATGTGCTATTCAGTCCAACTTTTAAGTCATTGAATATTTATTGTCTGCAATGTTAAAATAACATCTTAAAAAAAATGGTTTGGAACCCTTTGCATGCGAGCCCGACTCGCATTTGACCACTTTTTTTTAAGGATAGGATATCATCAAATGACTTGGAGGTGAAGGAAGTGTCAGACTATTACAGCAGTGCGATTCAGCTGGTCGATTCAGCAGTGCGATTCAGCTGGTCGATTCAGCAGTGCGATTCAGCTGGTCGAGTGCGATTCAGCAGTGCGATTCAGCTGGTCGATTCAGCAGTGCGATTCAGCAGTGCGATTCAGCTGGTCGATTCAGCAGTGCGATTCAGCTGGTCGATTCAGCAGTGCGATTCAGCTTGTCGATTCAGCAGTGCTATTCAGCTGGTCGATTCAGCAGTGCGATTCAGCAGTGCGATTCAGCTGGTCGATTCAGCTGGTCAATTCAGCAGTGCGATTCAGCAGTGCGATTCAGCTGGTCGATTCAGCAGTGCGATTCAGCTGGTCGATTCAGCAGTGCGATTCAGCTGTTCGATTCAGCAGTGCTATTCAGCTGGTCGATTCAGCAGTGCGATTCAGCTGGTCGATTCAGCAGTGCGATTCAGCTGGTCGATTCAGCAGTGCGATTCTGAAAACATGTCGAAGTGAAAACTTAGGTGCAGTGAACGACAAGTGAACTGTCATTCCATCTTGTTTGTATGGTTTGACAGCTCACTTCGTGATCACTTCACCCACGCCTTCACTTCGACATGTTTACAGAATTGACCGGCTGTTGAAATCTCACCGTGTTCACCTAGGCGAAGTGAACGACAAGTGAGACAAAAATGTGAACAAGATAAAAATGACAGCTCACTTGTCGTTCACTCCACCTAGGTGATCACGGTGAGATGTCAACAGAATCGACCGACTGACTATAACCCATCCGCGGTGACTCTTTTGAACAAATACCGCAAAGCCACCTAAGTTTAAAAGAAATTTTCTGTGTGGTACTGCCCCATAATCGAAACAATGAAAGCTAAGCTAGGAGATCTTTGCGTAACCGTGTGAACTGGTACAAGCTTCTTCCTTATTCTTTCTTTTCGATTCGATAGCCAATTCCCTAGATCGTTTGAGCCCAGTTGTAGGTGGCTACGTTAATTGCAGCATCATCAGTTGTATTAATTAAATCCCCAAAGTACCTACAGTTGTCTGGGCACTTTAATATATGACCCATGTTCTGACACACATTGAGTAGTATCCAACGGTTCTATGAAATTCTATTTTACTTCTTCCTCACAGTCAAACGTCTGCTCCAGAAAATTTAAAGCACAACTAAGAAATAAGAAAACAAACAATGTCATTAACACGAGAGTTATAAAACAAAATGTTAAATCCATTCGACAGTTGGCATTCCGAGTTTACGAGCAAAACAAATAAACAAAACTATTGTATTGTCCCTGTCGTACTGAAACGCATTAAACTTTCGTGTATTTATTAGCTTTACATACGAACAATATGAAAACAAGCAGATGATGTTATTCTGCAATAAAAACGAAAGTTAATGTGGGAAAGGAATACAATTAGTAGACATAGAAAAACGAGATTTACATGTTTCTTTCACTTACTATCTTGTAAACGATTTTAGACTTTTTATAGGCACGTGTTTGACCTATACTCACCTCATGGTAAGCGATGATGCGGTCTAAGATGGAGCACGCTTGTCTAGAAGCAACCTATTCCCTCTTGACTTAAAGACTCCCATGTTGTAGCTATCAGGAAACACAGACTCCGGCAGGGAATTCCACTCCTTTGCTGTACGCACAATGTTCCCAAAACGTTAGTGCATATGGGTGGGATGTCCACCATGTTCCGGTGGCGCATCGCCGTTCGTCTTGTGGTCCGATGATGGAACGGCTTGGCGGAATTAAAGTGTGTTTAGTTTATAGATATGTTGAGGTTGCAGAAAACAGACAGACAAGACACAACACAGACAGACAGACATGACAGTCAGAGTTCATGACACCCTTTTTTTTTTTGTAATGTGGACCTACTAACTTAGTTTGTAAGATTTTGTTACTAACAAATTAATGGACTATGTAATTGTCTGAATAAATAAATTGATTGATTGATTGATTGAAAAGCTCCCTGTGGGCCAGTATCTACCGAAGCCCACCTGGAAATGCCATGGTGGCGGAATTTGTTCGAAAGAGTCACCGCGGCCCTGGGGGACTACTCTCTAAGCCCGAAGTCCGTAGTTTTAGCTTTAGTTTCGGGCGTTTTCTACTTATCACCTACGGACTTACGATTAGTCCCGAACCCGAACTAAGACTGAATGACAAGACGATTTTACAGTAACTGTCAAATCGTGTTGTTATTCATTCTAGTGGTGGTCCCCCCTAGAACGCAAAGGGCATTAGGAGGAACACGGATGGGTTTTAGTCAGTAATGATAAATGATATTTATTTTGTAAGTAGGTTGTAAATAACACTTTTATACGTCAATCTTTTTTGGTCATTTTAAACTAGATGAGGCCGGCATTTCCTAGCTGACTGCTCTGAGAAGAAACGCCGAAACAAACTCAGAGGTCAAAGTCTCTTTTAAAGTCCATACAATCGTACTGGTCAAATCATATGAGAACCATGAAGGTTAATGTCTGAAGTGGTATTTTGAAGAAAGTACCACACAGATTTGACATGTCCAGATAGTGCAAGCATTTGCCAGTTATCGTGTAGCTCAAACTTAGAACTTAAAGGAGCTCAACGAACTGACGAACAATACCAAAGTAAGGACATTTGTGTAGGCCGCATAAAGAACTCAAACCGCCAGACTAACATTAAATGAAAGAAACCCCTAATATAGCAATCTACATGGTCTTCATATTCACAATACGTTAAATGAGAACCATGCAGATCAGTGTCTGAAATTAATGGTCTTTTGAGGAAAGAACCACACAGATTTGAGTGGACCTGTCCAGTCAATGCAAGCCTTGGGCAGAAGTCGATCAGCTCAACTTAGAACCAATAAGGAGCTCAACGACTCGACGTAAGTAAGGGTCTGACACTTACTTCAGCTCTACCAAAATTGGAAGGAGTCGTTTTATGAAACTATGATTACCCATTCTTGAAAAAAACCACCTGGAAATGTTTTACCGACTATTATGCGAGGTGGGTCGCTGCAGGCGCAACTCAGTCAGTTGAGTGTCCTGCAATAAACGGAGCGTCACAAATAGTGCACAGCATCTTGTCATGCTCTCCGTGCTTTAAAATCACACGCTGAAATACTTATAATAGCAAACGACAAAGGCGTCAACGTGAGTAAATTTTGATCAAAACGCGTTTAATTTAGAATCATCGATACGACGAAGATGGCTGAGCATTTATTTGTTTGGTTGAGTCCCCGTACGAAAACGTGCAAACCATACGTTTCCCGTAGTGGAAATGAGACAATGTTACAAATCGAGACGATACACAAATTGTATGTGTAAATAGACGCAAGATTTTTAAATCGTCTCGATTTAAGTTACGATTGGAAAGCAAACACATTCAGAGAGCTTAAATCCAATAATAGACATATTGTGAAAATTGTTTTCTTTTTTACTTGCGATCATTTGCTCTTGACTCTAATCTAGGTCGGAAATGACAGAGACAAAGTCGACGATGGCGCTCGCTCCATCCACCCAAAATAAACCTTGAACAGGCTCTAACTTTGAGAGATTAGGGTTGGATGCGTTCTCACTTCAGCGGGTATAAAAAGGCCACGTTCGCAGAATCAAAAAGCAAATCGCGCTACCCGTCACTGTCAAATTTCCCCAATCAACTTTGAACCTAATTATCATCATCATCATCTGCCTAGCCTTTTCCCAACTATATTGGAGTCGGCGTCCAGTCAAACCGGATTCAGCTGAATACCAGTATTTAACGTGGAGCGGCTGCCTACTAGACCTCCACAACCCGTTAACTGGGTAACACGGTACTCCTTGGCAAGACTCGTGTCAGATTTTCTAGCTTCTTACTATCCCTAAAACGACTGCCAAAGATCTTCAAATGACACTCAACTTTGAACCTAATGCGTTCGCGATAAAGAAATTTAAATTTAACAGATTTTTGTGTGATTAATATAATGATTCTAATATGATTCTCCTAAAGTGGCCATTTTAACAAGAAAGAAGAATATAGACACATGACGTGAAGAAAGCGTGTGAGTGAACACTGATATAATATATTTTAGTGCGAGTTACATACGTTCGTAGTAAAAACAAACGAACTGACAGAGTTTGTTTATCATGCGCGTACGCACGTTACTGGTTCAGGGACGATACTCTTGTTTTAGTGCACGTTTTAGCTACATGTAGCTTTTATTTTACGTATTGATTTTCTTAGTTTCAATGCTGACTATCAAAGACTGGAACTTCCTGTTAATAGACCGCAAGCCAGGGTCAAATTTTGTCTTAAATTTCTTCCCGGAAAATAACTTAATGTCAGCTGCGATTAGGTGGGTGAGTTAAGTAGTGACAGCCATTTTGGAAATGATTGAAAATATGAAAAAAATTACATGTTCGTGTAGCTGACGTAGGTATTTTCCAGTTCCTATTCTAGAGTCAGCTAACGTTTTGTTTTCTGCACAAGATATTGGGCTAGCTATAATGTGACACAATTTTCATTCGGGAGGAAATTACTAAAAAAAACAATTTATGTCTATGTGTATGGGAGGCTGCCACTGCTTAACCCACCCACCATATCGCAGCTGACGTTCACAAAGGTCCATGATAAATCCCTGGTAACCATTTCACAAGTTGTCGTCCGGGAGAGATTTGGTCATGGAAATCTGTTGCTGGCTCGCGAACCATAACCTCTAACGCAATTGCGAAGGATTTTGAAGAAAATTGCTCACCCATCAGTTTAGTGTGCGCGATTTTTTTCTTCAACAAAAATAAGACGCAATAGAAATAAAAAAATAAAACATATTTCAGAATGCATTGCACAGATTGTACGTTTTACAACGTTGCATATTTTGTAAAAGCTAAAGTGAACTGAACTGTCAAACCATTTAGGATGGAATGATCACTTTAAACTCATTCAACATCATTGGCCAGGTGAAATAATCTACAGTTCTCTTCACGCGCACTTTAACTAAGTTTTGACGACGAAGTTTCCGCTGCAACAGCACTTCATCAAAATAATTATTTATTTACAACAATTAAATAAATTAATTCCGCCAAGCCCGTTCCATCATCGGACCACAAGACGAACGGCGATGTGCCACCGGTACATGGTGGACATCTCATCTACACGCACAAAACCGTTTTGGGAACACAGTCATAGTGTGTACAGCAAAGGAGTGGAATTCCCTGCCGGAGTCTGTGTTTCCTGATAGCTACAACCTGGGAATCTTTAAGTCAAGAGTGAATAGGTTACTTCGAGGCAAGCGTGCTCCATGTTGGACCGCATCATCGCTTACAATCAGGTGAGATAGTGGTCAAACGCGTGCCTATCAAAAGTAAAAAAAAAACATAATCATTTCTTCAGTTTTCGTAAGGTTCAAAACTCTCTGTCAAATACCATTTCGCTTCTGAAAGAGAAATAAAATCAGTTTATGTATTCAAATGTTATTTGCCTCAAATAAAAACTGCCCATATGTTTTCTTGGACACAAATGACATAATCCAAAGTTTCATGAGATCAGATAGCTAAAAAATTACGCAGCTGTTTTATTTTATAATTAATATCGTATAAAATTGCTCTAAAGTTTCGCTGTAAACATTTTATGAGTGTTCGATGTGTAATATGTTTATCCTACTGATATTAGGTAGGTGTGAGAAAGTCTGTATGTTTGGGTGTTTTATTTTATTTTTATTTGTGATGGGTTTGCTCCTTACTCTAGTCTTGGCCAGAGATGACAGAGACAAAGTTTACGATGGAGCGAGCTTACTCAGAACGAGCCTGTTCACTCTAACTTTGAAGAGATTAGGGTTGTAAGCGTTCGGAAACACAGACGCAGGCAGAGAGTTCCACTCCTTTGCTGTGCACATTATAACAGACGTTAAGGAACGCTTAATTGGTGGAATAGCAACAAGGTAGGGATGGTAAGTTGCAGTGCGAGTAGATGTCCGATGGTAGAAGGGGGCCGGTGGAATGAGGTCGTGGAGTTCTTGGGCACACTCACCGAAGTACAATCTGTGGAAGACCGACAAGCAGGCAGTCTTGCGGCGATGCGCCAAGCTGTGAAGTTTGGCATCTACCAGTTTTTCGTCGCCTATGAGCCTCTTAGCTTTGCGTTCCACCAAGTTAAGCGGTGTTGTTTGTTATTAAATTACACCTAAACAGCTAAACAATTTTGGATCCAGTAGGGGGCAACGTTAATTGCAGCTTCGGTGGCATTCATTAAATCCCCCAAAGTACAGGCGCTTGGGCACTTGAGGCACTCCAAATGTGGCTCATGTTCTAAAAAGGGGCACTGTACTCACATTGAGTATTCGGGTTTATGAAACCCCATTTTTGCGAAATGGGGATGTTTTGTTTTGTTGCACGAATTTGGATTAAACTCTGATTACAGGTGTACCATGACCTTTATAAGGACATCAGAGTAGGACTTCTATTCCCGTGTCAGTGTAAAAGACTGACAGTTCGGAGAGCGGGACGATTTATTTGGTAGTTTCTCATCCATAATTAAAAAAGCTTTTCTATCTCTGCGGTATGTTTCCTAAGGAGGATATTTTCAGCACATATAAGACCTGCGTATATGGCGTATGTCTGTATTTTGGTGCTTCAGAATTAAACGGCGCTTTTTTAGGGTGGAATATCATCAAATGACTCCTCCCACCCTAGGCGGAGCAGAAGGCAGTGTCAGACTCTAACTGACTAAAATCTATCCGTGTTCCTCCTAATGCCCTTTGCGTTCCAGGGCCACGGCATCTCTTTCGTTAATTCTGCAACCAGTAGTAAGTCCTCTAAGGAGAATATTTTAACCAGAAATAAGTCCTGTACCCCGGTACCCCTACTATATAACGTAGGTAGGTATGCTTGCATATAGGGCGCCTTAGAATTATACAGCGTATAACAAAATTAACGACATTCCTGGAAAGTTGTGTGTGCTAGCGCACATCAAGCTATGGAACTCTCTGCCTGCGTCTGTGTTTCCGAACGCTTACAATCCTAATCTCTTCAAAGTTAGAATGAAGAGGCTCCTTCTGGGTAAGCTCGCTCCATCGTAGACTTTGTCTCTCTGTCATCTCTGACCAAGACTGCAGTCAAGAGCAAACCTAACACAAATAAAAAAAAGGAGCTAAGTATACGAAACTTTTCCCAATCAACCTGTCAAAGGAGGATGGCGAAGTTGCATGTACAATGGGACCCACTGTTAGAAGTATCGTACAGTATGGAAACTTATAACTAGTTGTAGAACTATATAAAACTAGCAAAAAAGCAAATGGGCAGTAAGTCGTAGAGGCTGGGAGATGTTATAATTAGTAATCGGGCAATGCACAATTGACAATTCACACAACACATTTTAACGAGTAACTAAGTCCAAACCACTTGCAAATCGCAATCCAAAGGTAAAAGCTGTTGTCTTAGTCGGTTTGTAGAATAGTCAGTCCAAAGGTAAAGCCAAGTTGTCAAGAATCACAAAATCGCATAGAAAATAATAGTTTTTTTTTTTTTTTTCTTCCTATATGGCAACTGAGCCGGTTCCGACTATTCTGCCAGTGTCACGTGGTGACGGTAGCACAGGGAGGCAGGCCGCCGAACGTTTTACTTCATGGTAGTTGTTAGTACTGCAATGACGAACACATGGGTTAATAGACATATAATTTTAAATCCTATATACAGATATGATATATTATACTAAAACATAAACTACTATTTACAAACTAGCTACATAAGTTGCGCACCAATTAAAATTTCAAATCGTTTTCTTTTAAAAATGTAGCCAAAAAGTGGATTAGTTTAGGAGAGAAGTGGGAAAGAAGGGAATGGAAGTTGCTTGGGAGAGGAATGTTGCATTTAGAGATTTTATGGTACAGGTCAAAGGATTTATTGTTTAAGGAGCAGGAAAAGAAAATATGGTCCAAAGTGCCTTCCGCAAGACCGCACTCGCACAGGGAACTATCCCGGACATGTATCTTATGCAGGAACACTGGGCTACAACAGTGTCCGAGTCTTAGTCTTCTACAGACTAGTTAGCCGCTGAAAACAAACACTAATTGTTTTGACACTGACAGCCTACTCCAATTGACAGCGTAACGTTCCACTCTACGTTATCACAAATAATCGTAATGATTATAACATTGTACATTTTTGTATAAAAAATGTAAATGCATTTTTAATGTTAACTTTTGTATGATTTTCTCATATTTTACAAGTTTTGTTTAAAAATAATAATTGACAAGCATAAACAAGTGTAAGAACGTAAATCATGTAGGTAATGAAAGAGTAAGTTGGAATGTTAATACGAAACACGGTGCGTTTAGTAACTGCATGATGACCTATTTTTATGTAAATAAAAATCTTTTCTAACTTTTAATTCCCACCACCCAGTGACTCAATATTTTTTATATAATCCTTTAACAGACTCTTAATTATAATAAATACGAACTTGCAAGCGAATGACACTTAGTTAATTTATAAATAATGTGGGTCCAAATTCGCCATCCTCCTTTTCCCAATTAACCTTGAACCTAATGCTTCAGCGATAAAGTTGAAAATCTATTAAAGAAGTTTGACAGATTGTTATAACACTCAACATTATGGACAACTTTAACTGTGGGGCTAACACTGAAATCGCGAAAAAAATTGAAGGCCTCATACATTTCTATGCGTATAACTCGACAAAATGTAGGTACGGAACTGCAGATTTTTTTTTCGCGATCGTGGTTTGCCCCGCCTAAACTGCTGAACCGATCTTGATAAAAGAGATGTTCCAAAATGAATGGAGCCTTGGCCAGAACCTTGTACACAATACTAAAAATAGGGAAATACATTTAAAACAGTTCTCAAAGCTCCAATTTCTTTAAAATAGCTTTGTTTGCAGGTAAAGCACAAGATTATTCATTATTACTCTTGAAATTGCAACACACAGAGATAGATGTGACTTCAGATCGAGGCTACTTTCTTACGAAAATCTATATTAACCGGAGTGCATCCTCGGGAAAGAGCTAGTACTTAAAAAATCGAAAGGTGTATGAAATGTTTATATTTTCGATTTATGAGCCCTGGAGCTGACCACAAACTAGTTTCGGAACCTACCTGTTTTATTGAAGCGTTTCATCTGTACTATTAATATTATAAAGCAGAAGAGTTTGTTTGTTTGTTTGTTTGGTTGAACGCGCTAATCTCAGGAACTACTGGTCCGATTTGAAAAATTCTTTCAGTGTTAGATGGCCCATTTATCGAGGAAAGTTATAGGCTATAATATATCATCACGCTAAGACAAATAGAAGCGGAGCAATAATGGAAAATGTGACGCAAACGAAGTTGCGCGGGTCAGCTAGTGTGATATAAAGGCGTTGATGCGATGTGACGGACTAAGGTGATTATAGATACGCTGGATTTTTCGAGAGTAGCAGAATGTGTGGGAAAAATCGTATATTTTTGACATGTATTTTACCGTAGTAACTCGAGTTGTCATAGTAAATGTTGCTGACATAATCATAGTTATTAAATTTTATGGGGAATATCATGGGGAATAATTTTATTTCTACAGAATAAAAAAAAAAACAAAAAGGAATCATTTCCTTTTTTATTTTTTCGTTACTAAATTCTGTCTATCTATGAGTAAATCTTTTGATTAATCTCTTACCTATTAAGATGAGACATTAATAAAAAATATTAATTATCTACTTACTTTTTAATTTATGTACACAATAAAAAAAAATGTAAACAGAGAAAAGAGCACAAAGGTACGGGTTATTTCATATGAAATTTCTTCCAGAAGACCTGCGACAGGAGAGTAGGAATAGAAACATAGACACAGTGTGTAGAAACAAAGAAGGAAACTAAAAATAGAATAAACTAATTTAACTTGAACATATTATTATCTACTAATAAGTACATTTCAATAATATTGATCTAAAAACATTTTTAATTAAAATAAAAACTTAATCGCTCACTTTTGGGGTAACTTTCTAATTCAAACATTATTATTGTAGCCATGGTCTACAGAACGCAACAAATTAGATGGGATGCTCTCAATCAATCAATCATCGTCAAGTCTGTGATCAGCAATGGATTCAATCATGTATTAGTGTGTTTGATGATTTAATTCCTCCTAGAAAAATAAGTACTTGAATCGCCCACTGGCCGTAAAGTTTGGCACGTGTAGCAAAATCATGATTTTCTAAAGCCGGGTACACATTTTTAAACACATTTTACACTTAGCGCCAAACACGTAGTGCAAGGTGTCCTGCTGCCAGGGTTGCATTTGATCAAAAAAGTCACTGTAACCCGGGAACCCAAGGGGCGCTTGGATGAACACGAATGGGTCTAGAGAGTAAGTGTTTTTCAACGAAGTTTTTACAAAGATTGCAGTAAAATATATGTCTATAGAATTTACCACGTGACATATCGAAGGTATTTATGTCAATTATAAATATTTTGAACTTTTTGACATTCGTTTTCGCTGATAGAACGTCACTGCCTAGAGCTTCAGAGCACCAATTCTACTATTTTTTTCCCAACGTTCGCATTCGCATGTCAGACGAAATTTGTCAAAAATGTATGAAAACTCAGATGTATGAACTTGGAAAATCCGGACAAAATGTTAAAGGATTGTAGCAGGTGATGTTCTGTAGTAAATGCCGAGCCCCATGGGAAAAAAAGGCCTGTATTACACGTCTAGACACATATGGAGTACATGTAAACTCACGCCCATTTTATGTACAATAGAGATGAACGGAGTACGTGCGGCGTTAGTAAGGTAGTGAGTTCCCAGCTCTAAAGTATTCTGTCGATTTTCACAGCTGATGCTCACAGCTCAATCCCAGATTCACATGGCTGCTTCAAAAATAAACTTGTATTTTTATATCGCTCTAATAAACATTGAAAATATCAGAGTATTCAAACTAAAAATAACTGTTCACAGTTCTAAAGAAGTTATTAAAGTGGGATTACATGTCGGAACTCCTTTTTGTGTTTATTTTGAACTCATTTTAATTGATGTAGGTCGATCCGTTATGAATGAAGCTCTTTTTCGAATAACTAGCTGACCCGCGCAACTTCGTCTGCGTCACATTTTCCATGAATGCTCCGCTCCAATTTGTCTTAGTGTGATGAGATATAGCCTATATCCTTCCTCGATAAATGGGCTATCTAACACTGAAATATTTTTTCAAAACGGTAGTTTCCGAGATTAACACGTTCAAGCAAACAAACAAACAAACTCTTTAGCTTTATAATATTAGTATAAATTTTCATAAATCATGAGTTTGTTATATTTTGGTTTTCGAATCACGAAGTGTTTGATGGTACGAACAAAAGTACACTTAATATCTATAGACCAATTCACTAGATTGTAGTGGTAGTACGCATTATTACGAATAGTCATGTCGATGACAGAATAGCTCAGTATGGAATTGAGGAAGGTGAATTCTCTGGTGAAAGCACAAAGAAAAAACGCATGGAAACGACGCAGTAGATATGTGCGCAGGACTTACTGCGTACCATATAAAAATTGGGATAACAGCAGTTGACAATGATGAATAGCCTAATAGAACCCAACAACAACCTAAACATTCTGTTTACGCAGCATATAAAACCACCACGCTCAATTGCGCCCGCGCATCCAATAGAATAATTGCAGACGACAAGTGATTTAGTTATTTTTAGCCTCGCCTCCTCTCGTTTGCGTTGTAAAAATACTTTTATAATGTGATTGTCCAAGAGTTATTTGGTGTTTTCAAAACGACCGTTTGGTTTACCAGAGATAATTACTTGTCGCATTTTTTTCTGAGTGATGAAGAACACAATGCTTTTCTTCTGGAATGATGGTTAATGGACGAGGAACTTTATTATTTTATTGTCTGTGAGTAGATTGGTGTTTACGGCGTCTAGACTTGATGTGACAGCGTCATTATTAAAAGTGCGTTATGCAAAAGTAATGTTTATAAGCAGTCCACTTTTTCTTCTATTGTTATGTCTTGTCTATTTGTGTTCATATCATGTTTGTTCAGCGTTGCATAATTTTGTGTTTCTTCGTCAGTTATGGCAATAACTGAAATGATTCTTGGCAACAGCTCGCAGGTGATGGATATTTACTTTCCTTTAATTTCACTTTCTGTTTGCTCTGAATCATCAATTAAATTATTTTTATATTTTGTGCATACGTCAGTAGTACTCTTGAAAATATTATTTTACTGGTGGAGTAGATGGGTGAAGTTTGTTCTGTGATCTGTTTCATAATGTGTTCTATTGATGCTTCTAGTTAAGACAATGCTCCTAATATTCTGGAGACTGAAACAAGACAGTGTGGTTCATTAAAAGTTTGCCTTGTCCAAGTCCATTCATCACGCTATGTCAAATGAGAGTTTTTCTCATTAGCTAATTTTCCAACTAGAGTACACAATTTGTCATTGTCAACATTGTTTAAAATATAATCTCTGTTGAAGAAGTTTTCCAGTACTTTGTTGTTGCATCTACAAACTTTCGATAGAAATTATAGGGAAATTAAAAACTAAGATCAAAACACTAGATTAAACGATACTATTGATTACGATTTGTGTATTTTTTTATTTATTTATTTTATTATTTATACAGTACACAAAGAAAAATAGTAAAAGTTAACATTATAAATATAATTTTTTGTTACCAATATTCCTTCTTTTATTAGATTTTATGTATGTCTATAGATATGTTTGTTAGTTTAACATGCTGCAACGGTTTGACGGATTTTGAAAAAAATCGGACCGCGCGGAGGCCATGACTGTATTACGACAAACGATTTTTTTTTATCCCAGCATCCTTTAACATCCACGCGAATCAAGCCATTTGAAGAAGCATAAGAATAGAACAATCTAGGTCCTTTGTCTTCAGTAAAATCACACACATACCCAATTATTTCCACCTCTGCAGCCAACGTCCACTCCCTAAGTACTCATAAAGAAATCAACAGCTATTATTACCTACGTGGGCTAGCGCGATTGCACAATGGAAATAGCCCAGTGGCTTACATCGGGCCAATTACGCTTGATGTCTCCAGGACTAAGAATAGACGGCGGACGAGCCCCTCTGTGATGTAATCTGACTTGTTGATGCTGACAAAGAGTAGGAAAAGATAAGTTATCTAGAATAACTTGTATTATTCTGTTTGTGAGAACAGAATCCTTCGTTTTACCGTCATTGGCTGACTGGTAGAGCAAAGGCATTACGTCCACCATTGTTTCTTGGTAAATGAAGTTTAATTAAAGAAATAGTTCAAGTTTTGTGCAAGGGCCACAGATGCGCTACATAAAATATATATATAGAAAACCACACAACACCTAAAAACCTAACCTAATCGACAAAACCTAATTAGTATGTCAGATTTCCATAAACTTGGTCACGTATTTTTTTCTTTTTCACGTAAACAAAAAATTTATACAGTGTGTTGAAAACTAGCGTGTCGTCACTATTACTAAAACATCAACTTTGAATTTCAAAAAACGTGTCCCCTTTTTTTGTAAATTTAACAGACGGAGTAAATGTTTCTTTTTTGTTTAAATCTAGTATAATACCCAATTCTCATTGAACTTCACATTGCCAACTTACATACAATTGCAGTAACTAATACCACGTGATATTTTGGTAGCGTGTTTCAATTCCATACAATTTGAACGTGTAAGCAAACGTTTTGAATCTAGAGCTTATTAGGATTTGATAAGAAGTGGCACTGAACTGGGAACGATTGTGCCCAGAAATGGGACGGTTCGGGTTAGATATAATATTAATATTGATCTAAATCCTCAGGTCTGGTCTTTGTGCCGATACTTTTGGCCTATAGAATACACCATATAAGGTACAGAAAGAAATAGATGAAGAAAACATAATAATTATAGGGTGACACAATGGGCGGCCTTATCGCTAAGAACGATAGTTTCAAGATATCCTTTGGATGGATTTAAAAAAAAAGGAAATACAGTACTACATTGTCTAGCAGCAAACGGCTGTCAGCTTCTTAATGATACAACATTATCATTTCTCTTTAAATAAATGCAACTGAATGCACAGAATCTCATCACAATACCGAATTGCGAATTGATGTTTATAGTATTGTTTGCACGACGGTTTTGGCTGAAGCCACTATCGTTTTCATTTGCTTCTTTGAGTGCTAAAAGTTGGCAACCAACTTTGCCTTTCTCCCCGGAAATGGGCGGAACGGCCAAAGTTTCCGCGACTGGTATATTTCTTGCCAATGCGACAGGTCACTTAGTATTCATATTCGTTTTCTTTTTCTTTTGGGATGGGAAATCATCCAATGACTTCTCCCGCTCTGGGCGGAGCGAGAGGGAGTGTCAGACTTCTACTGACTAAAACCCATCTATGTTCCTTCATTGCCCTTTGTGTTCCGGTGCCGCGGTATCTCTTTCGAATAGTCCCGCGACTCCGGCAGGACTCCATCCACTTTGTAGTTCGATACACGATGTTTTCAATACCAGTTATTGTTCCTGTAAGATTTTTTTTTCGTTATTCATTGACGAAATAATACGCATTTAGTGTAGTTTCTTTCTTGGGTCTTTCGTTAGGAGAAATCCTCGTTCTCCGTCTTCATTCTTTTTCTTTCCTTGATTGTAAATTGGTAATTTCGACAGTTCACATTTTCTTAATCCAGCCAGCATTCAACGTTTTTCTTTTTAATATCTATTTTTAAGTAGGTATTTTATTACTTGCGCTAAAACTTTTTGCTCATCTATCTATATATAAACTACCTTACCGGGCAAATGGTGCTTTGCCAAAAAAAAGAATAGGTACCCTACAACCCATTCCAAGGCCTACTGAGTGTAAAAAAGAAACACAGATCGGTCAAGCCCACAGACCACGTCAAGCCGTTTCGTAGGAGTTCGATAACATGTGGCACGAGATTTTTATATCTTATAATACAAAAATGAATCGCTGAATGTGTTGCTAAGCGCAAATCTCGAGAACAGCTGAACCGATTTCGTTAATTCTTTTTTTTAAATATTCCTTGAAGTACGAGAATGGTTTTTACAGAGAGAAAACATATAAAAATTACCTGAAAAAGACTAAAAACCACACTTTTCAAAAACAAAAAGTAAAAGTCAATTTGAATTTACTACCATTCCATAAGGTTCTTAAGTGTTAGTGGAGAGGTTCCGGGAAGGCAAGCAATTGAGTGACGTTAGTATCGTATAAATATTGACATTAGTCAAATACAAATTATCTGTGAGTAAAGAGTTAGAAAGTAGCGGGGTAGGTAGATAGGTAGACAGGTAGCCATTTGACGGGAGCGAAGCCGCGGGGTACAGCTAGTATTAGATAAAATAGAAACAACACAGTTGACTGACTCGATCAACGCACAGCGAAAACTACTGGTCATAGAAAGCTGTTTGGCATGAGCTTCCTTATACTCCGTAAGGGAGCGCTAAGAAGAGATTTCCCTAAATTCCTACAGGAACGGAGAAAAACGGGAAATGAGAAACATAATGTATTATTCAGCTGCGTCCGATTTGATGGGAAGTCAAAATCTTAGATTATGTTGCACAGGACCTCGTGGCTAAATAATAACAGCCGCACAGGTTGATCTACAAGGTTAAGCAACGCTTGCCGAGGTTGGTCTGTGGATGGGTGACCATCGTAACCTACCGAGTTTCCTCCGCGCCTCGGAAAGCGCATTAAGCTTTTGGTCCCGGCTGTCATTTGGAGATCTTTGGCAGTTGTTACGGATAATCAGAAGCCAGAAAACTGACACCAGTCTTGCCAAGAAGTACCGTGTTACCCAGTTAATGGATCGTGGAGGTCTGGTAGGCAGCCGCTCTACGTAAAATACTGTTATTCAGCTAAATCCGGTTTCACTGGAAGCCGACCCCAATATAGTTGGGAAAAGGCTAGGCAGATGATGATGCTTCCTTTGCTAGTGCATCCATGGCCTCCCCATCCTATTTATGCAGCTCTATGGTTCCTCACTCTGATGCTGATAGGCAGCCTCGTGGCTAAATAGGAAGTCTCGCAGTCATCAGCCGCTGCACGTGACGCGGTTGTCAATCAGCTGGAGTGGATTATAATAGCTTCTACATTGTACAGAAGACCGTTTAAAGGTCAGAGTAAATCTCGGCTTGTTGGTGGAATTGTCGAGTTCCTCTTCAAGAAGTATGTTCGTTTATTTTTTTTCCACTCGTATCTAGTCTTCTTATTTTTATTATAAAGGTGAAGAGTTTGTTTTTGTTTGTTTGGTGGAACAAGCTAATCTCAGGAACTACTGGTTCGAATTGAAAAAATTATCGAGGAAGGCTATGGCATACATACAATCACGATACGACCAATAGGATCGGAGCTTTAATGAAAAATGTGACGCAGACGAAGTTGAGCGGGTCAGTTTGTCACTTATAAAGTCTTACATACATTCGTTGACTGATCAAATAGGGAACATATGATTATATTATGAACGTTTTTCATTTAAGCTCATAGGAAATCCCGTTTAAATTTTCTCTACCATTACCGAATGATTTTATCTTAATATTCTAAACTAGCTGACCCGCGCAACTTCGTCTGCGTCACATTTTCCATTATTGCTCGGCTCTTATTTGTCTTAGCGTGATGATATATAACCTATAGCCTTACTCGATAAAGGGGCTATCTAACACTAAAAGAAATTTCAAATCGGACCAGTAGTTCCTGAGATTAGCGCGTTCAACCAAACAAACAAACTCTTCTGCTTTATAATATTACGAGTAGTATAGATTCTAAATGTACTCGTTAGATTAACACGATAAAATATTGTTAAAAATGTGTGAAACTCTCAAAAGGAAGTCTTTACAGCGGCACCAAGCGGTCACTGACAAAACTAAAATACCTTTTGAAAGGTCAAACACCGAGCAGCTGAAATCAAACTGAAAACAAACGCGCTGGCGCTGGCTTTTCCCAACGTTGCCGGAAAACAAAACTAGATGGCGCTAGTTTATCGTTGGTATTTTAAATAGTACCTACAAGTTATTTTTACACGATGCGATTTTGTTTTGATAGATTTATACAAACATGATTACTTGAACTTATCTCCGAAACTAATGAGCCTAAAATTTGGAAAAAAAATGAATATAATAGACCTTTTTTATAATAGACCTTTGCACGCGAGTCCGATTCGCACTTGGCCAGTTTTTTCAATAGGCTAGATTCCATCATCCACAAATTGCAAAACTATTAGTCCGTCAGAGTATTGAAAAATAATGGACACGTATTTTTTGTTTATGTAAATCAATGAATATTGACAAAGATAAAACGCATCAAAACTCGAGAGTGGGGGCTCGTGAGTCGTGACGTCACGACTCACTAAAAATTATGCGAAGGTGTAACGTATTGAGAATTTTAAAAGCGTCGTAACTTCGTCAATTTTGGTTCCCGTAACAAAAGAAAAAACACGGGTCAAATATTTTTTGATACTCTAACTGATGGACTAATTTTTCAGGCCTTTTAAGGCAGGCATTTACAAGCCTTTTAAGAGGACCTCTCGCTGATGTGGCGTAAATTTTCCTAAAACCGTCTTTCTAAGAACACTCACCTACAATGTAACTATCAAAGCACAGTACTTGTATAACAGTAAGGTATGTGGTACGTCTCTCAATTGCTGAGTAATTAGGTCGGCTCGTAATTATTGCGCATCCTTCCCGCGCCGGCCGTCGTAAGAATGAGGGATACGTTGTGTACGGACGAGGGGATGGCCATGTTTTATGTATGTAGGGTATGGTGGTATCGACGACGTAATTAATTGGACTCCAAGGTTTTGTAATTTGAGTATAGGCACTCAGAATGGGATGGATTTCATTGCTGGTGGGATTTTTTTTAGCTCTGTTGAGTCGTTTGTACTGAACAGCTTAGTTAAATATGATTAACCTACAATACTATAACATGCATATGTTATAAAATAAATATTTAATTAAAAAAGGATTTATTTATGTACACACAATATACTTAAAACGCAAAATTAACAAATTATACTAAACTAACAAAAGACTAAAGTAGAGCATCAAAATATTCGTCCTCCAAGCTGTCAGCTGGTAATGTACCCAAGAGACTGGCGGCATTGCCACGTTGAATGGCAATGCTTAATCTCTGCCCAAAGTAAAAGCCAGCTCTTGGGTCACGGGAAGTGTCAATACTATTAAAAAAAATATCGGAAAAGAAGGAGGAGCTCGTGGCTAAATAATAACAGCTGCATAGGTCGACCTCCAAGGTTAAGCAACGCTTGCCGATGCAGGTCTGTGGATGGGTGATCATCTTAACATATCGAGTTTCCTCCGTGCCTCGGAAAGCACGTTAAGCTGTTGGTCCCCGCTGTTATTTGGAGATCTTTGGCAGACGTTACGGATAGTCAGAAGCCAGAAAATCTGACACCAGTTTTGCCAAGTTTATTGGCAGGCCAGAGTGAACACTGACGAGGAACAGAGCTCCCACCTCTTTCTTGCCTTAATCGGCCGGTCTGAGTAGAGATTCGCTAGAGCAAACGTGGAGTACCCTGTTACCCAGTTAATGGTTGTGGAGGTCTGGTAGGCAGCCGCTCCACGTAAAATACTGTTATTCAGCTGAATCCGGTTTTACTGGAAGCCGACCCCAATATAGTTGGAAAAAGGCTAGGCTGATGAATATTAAAAAAAGATCGACGTCGGACTGTATCAAAAATCTAATTGTCTTTGAATTTTTTTTCTTTACTAGCGATAGGCAAACGTTTGACCACTATCTCACCAGATGGTAAGCGATGATGCGGTCTAAGATGGATTAGAAATTTAACATCTGAGAATAATGGGATTTTTTTACTTTAATCAGGGCTCCCAAAAAGGTTCATCCTTGTACTCTGTATTGTAACTTATTTCATTTGAAAAGATAACCCTTCATGTTCGGGGGATATCGACACCACGCTGAACTGGCAGACTGTCGATTGTCGTTGAGATTCTCAAAACTATACATTTGGTCTGATCAGTTCATTTCAGCCGAAAGGTTGACATAGGTCCCCAAGAATTGCCAAATCCACTGTTCCTGAGCTTCTCACATCCAGCGGCTTCTAGCAGCTCCAGGTCATCGGCCCACCTTAAAATTCGAATGATGTCTATTTCATGAATACTGTATTTTGGCACTTCATACGCGCCGCAGTTTTCTTGAGGATCTCTAATTTTTTTTTAAATAAATTTTTATCTAGATGTTACTTCCAGATAATTTAGCATTCTATTTATGAAAACAAAAAATTAAAATCGAAAATTTGTGTGTATTTGTTAGGTCTGCGAAAAGGTCGTAAGCTATTTTTTTATTTATATTAGAACTGGCTGACCCACGCAACTTCGTCTGCGTCACATTTTCTATTAATGCACGGCTCCTTTTACTCTTAGCGTGATGATATGTATGTATGCCTATATATCTAATACTGTAAGTATTTTTCAAATCGGATGGAGTAGTTCCTGAGTTTACCCCCTACATACAAATTTACAAACAAATGTTACCTCTTTATAATATTAGTATAGATACAACGTTTGCTTGATCGGCTTATTTATCTTCTCTCATATATATAAAAATTAATTTCTGTTCGTTAGTCTCGCTAAAACCCGAGAACGACTGGGCCGATTTCGGTAATTCTTTTTTTATTTAGTTCGCCAGAATACAGGGAAGGTTTAAAAGCAAAAAAAATGGGTAGTTGACGGAAGCGAAGCCGCGGGGGACAGCTAGTTTTAGATAAATTAGTGTCCATAGTTAATATCTTCCCATTCAATACTCCGAGGCAGCCGCCTGTATCTAACGGAGTCAAGAATAGCTTCGCCCACACTTCATAATTTAATACAATTGGACACAAACTAGAGGCTACACTGGTCAGTGTTACGAAGTGTGCAACGTTTAGTTACGGATTTACTGTTTTGTAGATTTTCATGGACGGGTAATGCTGAACTGCGTATTATGTAGGTGAACGAAAAGTAAGAACATACAATAATAAGACATTGTAAAAATAAGTCAATACTTTTACCAAAAAGGCTTCAGTACGGAGTAGCAAAATGATGGATAGAGGTTTAAAAAAGTTCAATTATTTGACAAGAGATGTGAATTAAATTAAGAGAAATTTTAATGTGACTTTCCTGGTAAAAAAAAAAAAACAATTAAACTTTGCAAACTTCCGACCCAGGAATCGAAACAACCAGAACAAGCTAGTCTCAAAAACGCTTTTTTTTATTGGCGATGACATTTTAGTACTTACCAACTAATGCCCGCGGCTTCGCCCGCCTGACAAATTATATACTAAAACCTTCCTCGAAAACCATTCAATTTTTTGGTGAAAACAGCATGAAAATCGGTGCAATAGTTTTTAAGTTTATCGCGAACAGACAGACGGACAGGCGTGGCGGAGAACTTTGTTTAGCGTGTTTTATAATATATTATGTAGTTATTACTACTGCGTGTGCAGAGCGTGTTTTATATTATGTAGTGATTACTACTGCGCGTGCAGAGCGTGTTTTATATAATGTAGTGATTACTACTGCGCGTGCAGAGCGTGTTTTTGCTATTCGTTGTTAGTTATCTAGAGAATTAAAAATGTAATAAACTATAACTATTAAATTAACTTTCAATAAAATTAACATCAATGTTAGATTGAAACACGACTACAGTGTTACTCATCTTACTTCTACAAAAATATAATTGTGAGCTGAAGCAAAAGGAACATTTATTTCTTGTCTCGCTTTCAAAGTATTCCCAAACGCGATGCAATTAAAGAGTAAATCAATTTGTAGCAAACTTTGACGGTAGCTCACTTCTCAGTTCCCTCTAACGTTGTTTAGGAGAAGATATACAAGTTTGCATACATATTTTGCTTATAGATTCTTGGAGAACTTGTAGAATCTTACGTTTGCAGTACCTTAATTGGTAATTAATTATTTAACCTTTTCGTAATGAGCCAGCCATAGAAATACAAAAAGATAAGGTTTATAATTGGTTGTATGTAGTAGTTGGCGTTTGGAAGGGGTGTACTGGACCTGCCGGAGTCGTGGGACTCCTGCTGGAGTCGCGGGACTCCTGCCGGAGTCGCGGGACTATTCGAAAGAGATACCGTGGCTCCGGAACACAAAGGGCACTGAAGGAACATGGATTGGTTTTAGTCAGTAAGAGTCTGACACTCCCTCCCGCTCCGCCCAGAGCGGGGGAAGTCATCACTATACACTTTCATCCACTGGGCATATCTAGGTACTTATCTATACTAATATTATAAAGCAGAAGAGTTTGTTTGTTTGTTTGTTTGGTTGAACGCGCTAATCTCAGGAACTACTGGTCCGTTTTGAATTTTTTCAGTCTTAAATTCTTTCAGTGTTAGATAGCCCATTTATCGAGGAAGGCTATATATCATCACGCTAAGACCAATAGGAGCGGAGCAGTAATGAAAAATGTTACGCACACGACGTTGCACGGGTCAGCTAGTTTATTACATATATGGAGCCAGTTTTTGACCTCGAATAGGCCTGATTGAAATAGATGGAGGAGAGTGACGATGGATTGAGCGATCCTCGGAGATGCCTGTACCCAGATACCGATAGTTAGACTACTGCCATCTTTGATAATTTCTTCTAGTGTCTATTTTTTTTTATTTTTTTTTATTTGAGATGGGTTTGCTCTTGTCCCTATTTCCCTTGGTCATGGCATCACGCGTGCACGGCTGGGCCGATTACGCTACAATTCTTTTTTTTGTTGTGTTAGTTATTATCAGGAAAACGGTCTTATGAAAGAAAATTTTGGAAAGTTGCAGTTGAAGGGAGCGAAGCCGCGGGGGACAGCAAGTAATGAATATTTGTCTGCATCTTATAGGGAATCATTGCTAATGTTTGTGTGTAGACATCCTTATTGTTTATGAGTACATCCCACTTCTGCGTTAAATCCCGGTTACTCCTTGCTCTAATGAAGTCTACGTGACCTGACGCACGCTGACTTGTCCTCTGCTCCATATCTGGAACTGTTTCAGAGATTTTTTTGTCTGTATTTTAATCTGTCTTGTTAAGACATTCCCCTGTCGCTTCTGTATTTTTTGCTGTTATTCCTGCTTTGGATCTTGTACTTCGCTTTTATTTTGAATAATTTAAGGATGAGAAGTCATCAAATGACTCTTACTGATCAAAACCCATCAGTGTTCCTCGTCTTCTCTTACACCCTACCACTCCGCCCAGAGTGGGAAGAGATTTTTTGATAATTTTTAGGGTTCCGTACTTAAAGGGTAAAAACGAAACCCTATTACTAAGACTTCGCTGTCTGTCTGTTTGTCACCAGGCTTTATCTTAAGAAACGAGATAGCTAGACAATTGAAATTTTCACAGATGATGTGTTACTGTTGCCGCTATACTAAAAAACAGTATAAAATAAATATTTAAGGAGGCACCCATACAACAAACTTGTTTTTTTTTGCCATTTTATAGATAATGGTACGGAACCCTTCGTGCGCGAGTCCGACTCGCACTTGGCCGGTGATTTATTCTTAAAAAAGTGTTCCTTTCCCTCGGAATCAAAACCACTAAACAGTATAGGACTCCGCACCAAAATGTGCAAAAGAAGATAATACTGTTATTTGCATTTGTGATGAGGTTCCATGGTAACCATAATATTATAAACAGATCATGTGCGTACATTTTATATGTTGTGTACATATTGAATTTTCCACTCACTAATAGACTCTGCTAAACAATTGAGATTCGAGAAGGCAGAACGCGCAGTAGGAGAATTAGACGCAGTAAAGTTAAAAAAAAATCGTCCACGAAGGGTTCCGTACCATAAAAAATAATTTTTCTTATTCGTTGGTATAGCGGCATCAGAAATACATCATCTGTGTAACTACCAGGCTGTATCTATGTATCACGGTTCATGAGATACAGCCTGTTGACAGACAGACGGACGTACAGAGGAGTCTTATCCCGTTTTAACCTTTGGGTACGGAACCCTAAAAATATCGATCACTGTCATAAAAGTTATACATGGTGTAAAATCCCTGTGGCATTAGATAATTGTACATTTGTGTGAATAGACTATTAAAACAATAAAAACCGGCCAAGTGCGAGTTGGACTCGCACACGAAGGGTTCCGTACCATTATCTATAAATGGAGGCAGTTTTTGACCTCGAATAGGCCTGATTGAAATAGATGGATGAGAGTGACGATGGAATAAGCGATCCGGGGGGCTTAGGGGCCTTACTTTTTTGTTTCCTAAAGCCTGGCTTTAGGAAACAAAAAAGGTACTGGCTCGATACTCATCGGTTTTGAGAGAAAGATGGAACTATAGAAGACGAATAGCGCTTTCTCACAAAGAATTCATGATGGTAATGACAGGCGATAGTGGGACTGCTCCATCATCAATACATTTCTCGCCGCGGTTATCAGATCCAATACCACCACCACCACCACACCACCACCACCATCACCAACACCATTAATACTTCATCTTCTTACCATGCGGGCAGTAAGGTCTAACGACCGCACACACCCTAGTGTCAGAGTTTCTAAACCGCCTCAAGGGCCTCTGACATGGTTTAACGACTGCCATTTGGCGGCCGGGACCACCGGCTTTTACGTGCCTTCCGAAGCACGGAATCGTCTTTTTATAAGACAACTAGCTGACCCGTGCCCACTTCGTTGGGCGGTAAACATTTTAACTTCTGATGAAATGATGAGTGTGGTTCGGTTAGTACTGAGTGCTATGATTTATTTCCTGACTGCTAAAAGGAGGGTTTTGTTTTTATTGCATATGTATGTAGCTAGGCTATCGAGCCGCTGCGAGCGCTCAACGCTAGACTCCCTATCCCTTGTTGCAGAGACATGCTGCTTTAAATCACTGAGACGCTGTGCACGTTCAGCGCTAGATTCCCGAGCACGGACCTGCGATGTTCTCCAGCTTTGGTTAGCAAGCCGCTGTGAACGCTCGGAGCTAGATTTCCCAGCGCGTGCTTGCGAAATATTTTCTCTATTCCTCGAGAGGCGCAGATGATTATAAAGAGCAGACTCTGCCGTACGGCGTACTCGAGCTGCTCTTGTCTCATGTCTGGGATGTCTGACGGGAAAGTTGAGATTTCCTTTTAAGCATGATAAACAATCGCTGAAAGTGTCCGATATCCCAAAAACAGAAATATCACAGAAGGCTTCGAACTCGAAGAATGAGAACGAAGTAATATTGTAATTGTGTTTTGAGAAACCGAGCAACCAAAACAATAGACCAACAACATTCAACCAACATTCAACCAACTACGTACAACTCACGTACCTAACGACAAAAGTTATATAATAACTGAAGAGGGTCATTAATCCGCGGAAAATCTTAACACCACGATTCAGAAAAATTACGTAATTGCACAAATCATCTAATGTGGTTCGTGAATGGACAGCGCGGCGCGGGCGGCGTTTTGCGATTTAGTAATTTTATATTATCTTCGAAACTATTCAACCAATTGACATACTGTTTGGAGCAAATCGTATCTCTATGATGTTCTTGTGATCATTATAACATTGTTTTCGATAAGGTTTAATATTTTGTTGTTTAAAAAATCGTTCAAAGATAAGTACATCGAAAAATACTTTTTTTAACACATAAAAGCTACTATATCTGCTAAAATATAAAAGATAGAAATATGGTGCCGCGGACTTTTTTGTAGAACTATTCAAAGCGGACCAGGTTGCCATACATTGTTTTCAATTATATACAACTTTTAAGGCAGCGCACGCAAATAACTCTGTTGTAAGAGCTATTTTTTTCCGCCTGGATAGACAAAACTTGAGATAGTTTGGCTAATATGCATGATATCTTTATAATTTATAGCCTATAGCATTCCTCAATAAATGGGCTATCTAACACTGAAAGAATTTTTCAAATCGGACCAGTAGTTCCTGAGATTACCCCCTACATACAAACTTACAAACTTACAAACTTACAAACTTACAAACTTACAAACTTACAAACTTACAAACTTACAAACAATTTTACCTCTTTATAATATTAGTATAGATGAAGTGACTCAAGCCTGCAATGTCCTAGCCAAACTGGAAACTTTACAAAGTAGGTATGCTTCCCGCAAGAAGCAAACCCACGACGACCAGGTCACAAGGCAAGCGCATAAAGCTGCTTTGAGACTACGCTATAATATATAGCATAAAGTAGGTATATAGCTCATAGCACAACAATATCGCGCACCATTCCTTGTCAATAATTATATAGTACAGTACAGTATACGTGTCCATAACAATGTATGGTGCGCGATATTGTTGTGCTATGAGCTCTATACTATATGCTATTATATTATAGCGTAGTCTGAAAGCAGCTTTATACTGTTAGCTGCTAATAGCTAGTAGTAAATCACATGGCGTTTTGAAAGAGCAGTCTTTCAGCAAAGTCCAGCTACATAGTAATAGATGATCGATGATCCTTTTCATAATTTTGAGGGGTTTTATAATTATCTCGAGTATGTAGAACTCAATTGTTTTCTTTGACTACTACATAAAAACATGTTAATTTAATCACTGAGCTTCAGAATAGGCTACAACCTAGATACACTCCCATGTCCTTAACTTTTCTGATATTTTTGTAGGCACTTGAATGTTTCCCATTTCCACCACTTCCATCCCAAAGACAACACAAGTTATCCACTTATCCTAACCAAACCCCTCAAAATCTACACTTTCTATACTTAATATTATAAAGCAGAAGAGTTTGTTTGTTTGTTTGGTTGAACGCGCTAATCTCAGGAACTACTGGTCCGATTTGAAAAATTCTTTCAGTGTTAGATAGCCCATTTATCGAGGAAGGCTATAGGCTATATATCATCACGCTAAGACCAATAGGAGCGGAGCAGTAATGTAAAATGTTACGCAGACGACGTTGCACGGGTCAGCTAGTGTTTCAATAAAACGCTGAAATCAAACGGCGCGTTTCTCAAACCAACTGTCCGTCGGAGTTAGTATACGGCTTCCCTTCGCAGCCGCGGTTCCTTCATTGCATTCCCGCCTCTCCCGTGCACTGGACGTTCCACATTCAAATATTAATAGGCATCCAGTTCAAAATAGTGATGGCCGAAACGGAGGAGAAAGGAGTCCAAGTGAGTTTAAAAAGTTTAGAACATTTTTTTTTCTGTGCATTAAGTTTATATGCAGTTTATTTTTGTTTATGATATTTTATGAATGTTAGGAGTTCCATAGTTCCGTGGCAACTGTTGACGTGATCGTTTCGGATATATTTAGACGATTTCGGATGTGTTTTGCGTAGTTTATTGAATGTAGTGAGGATTTATCTTTATTTCCGATTTGTAGGGATAGCGATTTAGTCTTGGACGAAGTATCTACATCGTTTTTGTGGTCGCTGTACGATGTCTATGTAATTTGTTTTGTTATTATTTGTTTGCTATTTTTTTTTTCGAATTGTGGTAAGTTTTTTACTAAATTAATGAAGTTTAACTTTTACTTACTGGTGGTCACTTTTAACTTCAAGTTATGTGAAGTGTTTAGTAATGCGTCACTATGTACTTCTGAATTTTATTTTAATTGAAAAAAAAAAAAAACTTTTTACAAAAAAATACAACCGACTTCTAAAAAAAAACACTACAAAGTAAAAAATAACTTTAAATTCGGAAGTCGGTGTTTGTTAGTTTCTTCGTATTTTGACGCCGACTTCCGAATTTAAAGTTATTTTTTACTTTGTAGTGTTTTTTTTTTAGAATTCTGTTGTATTTTTTTGTAAAAAGTTTTTTATTTTTCACTTTTTAGTGGTGCCCCACCTAACAACACCACTACAAAATCGCAGAAAAGCAAAATACGCAATTTCGATTATCAAAGAATCATCTAAATAGTCAAATTCCAGCGATTTCGATTTAAAATCCAAAGTTTGTAATCGATTTTGATATGATTTAAATGGGACCAATCTGCAAATATATCCTTTCAGATAAAACAATTTTTTTTCAAATCGGTTCATAATTGTCGGAGTTATGAGGTAACAAACATAAAAAAAAGAACATACAACCGAATTGATAACCTCCTCCTTTTTGGGAAGTCGGTTAAAAATACCTGCCGAGACTAAAATATGAATAAGAAATACCGAGTCGGGGACATCAAAAATTCTTTAGCAAAAATTACAAAAAGAACGAAAAATGAACTAATTAAGCATTTCCACTTTTTAACAAAAGATTACCGATTCTTAATCCTTTTGAGCGGATTACGTTTTTTTCCTTTGTGGGCGAACTCGCATCGGCTTTGACCTTTTGAACTTTAGTGACCCGAATCTATGGTTTTGTAGGTAGATCGGCGGAAAACAGATAAGGTGTCAATGACGCCGACTCTACGTGGGATTTTTCCTCTCTGGTAGCGGGTAGACTTTCCGAGCAGAATTTTCTTATCATCATTTGGGTTTTTAAAATGAGCATCACGTCTAAACGGCGTAATTTTTGAATAAATTTATACTAATATTATAAAGCAGAAGAGTTTGTTTGTTTGTTTGGTTGAACGCGCTAATCTCAGGAACTATTGGACCGATTTGAAAAATTATTTTAGTGTTAGATAGCCCATTTATCGAGGAAGGCTATAGCCTATATATAATCACGCTACGCGGACGAAGTCGCGGGCAGAAGCTAGTAGATATATATGTTACATTAATTATTAAATGTTTTAAATAATTTGATATATGACAGGTGTTAGTTTTATTCTTCAACATAGTGTAATTAATTTGAAGTTATGGTTAACACGGACATAAAACGACCATCGGACTAAAACCGCCAAGCGAGTTTTAATGGAATTTATATATGTTTTGATAATACGTCAATAAAATTGTTTTTACAAAAAACTATTGAATTTTGGGTTGCGCGGGTGTGAAACGAGTGCGCGTTTTGTTCCTCCAAGGTCGCGGGCGTATGTCGACGTCGCCGTCGTCGTCTTAAAGTTGAGTTTTATCCCAACAAACCTTCGAGTATAGAGAGATCACGTACCTAGAGGTAATTTCTATTTAAGTATATGTTTGCAAAAAGTTAATCTTTTGGAGTTCTGATTCGATTATGTTTTTTCATCGTTTCGAGTTTTAATGTATTCTGCTTCTGTCTGTTTTGTGCGAGTCCCAAATAAACATTTTTCTTTCTTTTTCTTTCTTTCTTTCTTTTTAACGAAAAAGAGGAATATTATCTCTCCGTCACCCTTGGGGAGGCCCGGCAGGCAGCCGCTCTACGTAAAATACCTGGCTGACTGGAAGCTGCCACCAATATAGTTGGCAAAAGGCTAACCTTCTTTGACTAGTAAAGAATGCTTTAGGCATCTTTTTTTCTGCTTTTTGAGCCAATACTTAACTCCTTAGATTTTTTGGGCGAGGTAGATTTATGTTGTAAGTTTTAAACCGAGTTCAAAAAGGACGAGGTTCTCAATTCGGTTGTATTTTTTATGTTTGCTACCTCATATAACTCCGTTATTTATAAACCGATTTGAAAAATCTGGTTTCGTGTGAAAAGATAATAATATAGTTCCCGATTGTGGTCCCATTTAAATTTCATCAAAATCGGCTCGGTAGTTTGGCTGTTGATTAAAAAACTGGGAATCGTTTACTTAAACGAAATTGCGTAAAAACCCAATTTCTTTTAAGTTGCAGGAAAGCAAAATTGCTTTCCTGCGATTTTCCAGTGTAGTTGTTAGGTGTGGTACCGCTATAAAGTGAAAAATAAAAAACTTTTTACAAAAAAATACAACCGACTTCCAAATCTAATTTTATATTTTTTTTATTTTTTTTACGAATTCAATTTCAAACATTCTGGTGGATAGGCCACGGGAAAACTCTAGAACATTTTTAATAAATCTTCAAGTAAAGTAACATTATGATTCGCGTTGATATTCACTATGTATATATGCCTGTGGTAGGCAGGGATTGCCGATGCTTTTCCAACCTTTGACATTCAAGACAAAGTTGAAAATTGTCTTGCGCCTGTAATTTTCCCAGGAAGCCAGCGATGCTGAGTTCCGGAACTCAGCAATTGCTGGTGGTTGAAAGACTTAGGTATTGTGGGCTAGTGGGGACTTACCCGCTCTGTCTTTTGAGTGAGCTCTTTATTTAAAATAAAACGTAAAATGTTTTTAAATATCATCTGCAAAGCCCGATGTTAACACTGCATTGAAGTTTTAGGTCAGTGCCATCTCGGCCAAGAGTGTGAAACTCATGTCATTTTTGTCGATGATTTCTGAAAGAGTTTGCTATTTAGAGACATTTTTTTCTGTAATATTTACATAAACAAATCCTATCAGGTTTGTCTCCATTCAAACTTCTAAAAAAACAAAATCATGCGGCCTTAAAAAGATAATTAAATGTTTGAGAATATGCAAATAGCGCTCTTTTATTTGTGATACACCACATGCCCCGATTTGCATTTTTCAGTCTCCGTTGCAAAAAAAAAATGTTTCTTATTTGCAAAATAGTTTTTTTTTTCCTGTATAGTGGGTGCGTTTACAAACATACAAAGTCACATACACAAACAGCCAGACCCGGAAAATCTATCTGTAGGCAATACAAATATTTGTTCCGAGCGGGAATCGAACCCACGATACGCGACGCAGCAGCCGATCGCTCAACCACTGCGCCAACCGTGCCGTCGTGAGTTGAGCAAGTGTCACCTAAATCTATTCCAATTCCAAATTTCAAGTTGATAGCGTTAGTAGTTCGCATCTGTTGCAGTGAGATTATTCATTACGGCTTTCGGAAGAGTTAAAGATTATATAAAAATTTTAATTTTCTGCTTTTTTTATTATTTTTTTATTTTTCTGTACAATGTTACACATGTTTACAAATAAATATATCTTTATCTTTATCTTCAGGCATATTTTATTTTTTCACTCTGGGCGTAGCGGTACATTCTTATGCCCTTTGCGTTCTAGGGTCGCGGTGACTTTTTCGAACAAAAATTCTGGATTAGGAGGAACACACACTGATGGGTTTTAATAAGTAAAAGTCTGCGCTCAGTCATTTAGATGATTTCCCGTCCTAAAAAAGAAACCCTGTACTAAAATCAGTTCAGCAATTTAGGTGTGAATCTTTAAGAAACTTATTTTCGCATTTATAAAATTAGTTTTAAGACGCAAAATGCAACAAAACAATATGTTTCTGACATTTATTTTATAATTACTAGCACTTGTAATAAGTTATAATACAATAAGTATTGTTTACTAACACAGTGGATCATTGGTGTCCGAAAATAAAGATTTTCACTTTCCATCAGGTGAGATTTGGGCCAACTAAAACTGCTAACGTCCGCGTTTTGGCTGTTAAATAAAATGGCATAAAGTATGAATGCCAGACGGATAGGAATGACATTCAGCTTACAAAGATTACACAGTACTGTACATAATATACATTACAGCTACATAGTAAGAGCTTTACTTTATTTTGACGGCACCTTTGTTGGGACTCGTTCAGTTGGTTTTAGCACTTCGGATCATGGGTTTTATTCCTGAACCCCTGAACAAAGATACATTGCACGACCTATGGAACAAATAGGTAGGTATACCTACACAATTTATATAAATCAGAATCAGAATCAGCGTTTATTTGTGAAACATAGGTTTTTACATTTAAAAGATCTTAGATTAGGTTATAAGTGCGCTATGTTTTGCCGTGAAGGTGTACAAACATTGAAAAGAAAACAAAAAAAAAAAATCATAAAATAATAACAATTAAACTACTAACATACGAAGAAAACAAAATTCTTACAAGAAAAAAGGAACTATAACCTTATATAATTAAAAAGAACTTAATAAAGAACAGTCTTAAAAATCGTTAGGTCGGTATGGCGACTGGATTACTTGTGTTGTTTTTTTATCCAATCCAAGGAGTACCATAATCTGTTTTTTTTTGTACATTCTTCTCCATAGAAAACTTAGTTTTGAAACGTCAACCTTTTGAGTAATATCCGGTCATTGAGTTGGAAATTGAAATCATGTTTGACAAGTCCTTTAAAACATACCGCTGCGAGGCAAACAACTCATATAATAATTAAAAAAAAATATGTTTACTGTTTCATTAGGTTTAGGTTTACAAACATGGATGAAACCCGGAACCCCACACTAGGATTCCCTGTGTTGTGGGGTCCAGTCTCTTTCAATCCATATTCAGACGGTACAGTTACAAAGACAGTTGTTTTAGGTAACTAAACTATAAATTAAGTACAAAATTTCACTAGTTTGGGTAGAGTGTGGTGTAGTGAATGTAGTGTGGGAAGTGTAGTGCGGTGGGTGTAGTGAGTGTAGTGTTGTAGGTGTGGGTGTGTGAGTGCATGTGAGAAGGGTAAGAGTGATTGCAAGTGTTAGTGTGATACTTAATCGTATACCTATGCGTTTATTGATATTACTTTGTTCTTTTTATGACATTATTTTTAATACGTCCTCTGTTTTTTCATCATCCAAATTGAGCAGCCAAAGGGAGATTATTTTAGAGCAATTTTTCTTTCTTAGTTTAATAAAATTGTGGGTTTTATTTAATTTACTGTATAAGTAAGGTCCCATAAAAGCAAACGATCTTCTTCCAAAAGATTTATTAAAATGAGGTTTATCCCAGTTCACCAGACGACTGGAGCGTTGCTGAGATCTGCAGCTTTTAAGGCGGGGTTGCAGCACTTTTTAAGATTTTTGAACGTCTGAAAATCTAATTAATTATGAGTTTTTTAATAAATAAAAATCATTACATAAAAATTGAACATACCCTCAAGTAAATCGTAAAGATGGAAACGCGATTTAGAATGATTGGCTCGATACTTTTTTTAATCAAACATGACACTAAATTACAATTTTAAACGTGTACTGCTAAGCGATTTCATCACGAATATATATAAAAGTTATATCAATAGATAGTGCTTTTTATTTTGAAGTAAATGGTGAAACCATATTGTATTATTTCTTTATCAGTTTTCGCCAAGAAGAAAAAACAATCAAAATTTAGGCATTATTTCGCTCGCCGGACAGTCGCTGTTGTTCGTCAAAACACACAGTACTGCAACCTCGCCTTAAGTGATGTTTTGTGAAATCGCAGCGTAGTTGAGAGGATGTATAGCTGCCTAACTCTCAGGACTTTTGCGTCTGCGTAAAGTAGATTAGTGCGGTACCTAAACGGTCTCCTGTATGCAACTTTGAGCAGAGCAAACTGTGCACGTTCTATTTTCATCATTAAGTTTTAGCTGCGGAACCCCATGAGACGATACAGTAACTAAGAATAGATTGGCAAAGTGAAAAATACACCATTTTTACGATAGCTTCGTCGGCGACCTTACCCAAACGCTTAAATATATGAATAATAATGATATAATACTTTCTAATGATGAATTTTGACCTATTTAAACTGTACCTAATTGTAATAAAAAAGCCGGCCAAGCGCGAGTCGAACTCGCGCACGAAGGGTTTCCGTACCATTTTCTATAAAAAACGAGCATACAATTCGCATTTGTTCAATGAGAGCCCCCCTTAGATATTAGTTTTATTTCAATTTAATTATTTAATTTTAAAGTGAATAATACTTTTAACTAAATATTCTGTGAATATTTCAAGCGTCTACCTCATGCCGTCCGTCATCGATATCCAGCAAAGAAGAACAAAAAAAATAAAACCACGTGTGTTGTATGGGAGCCCCCTTAAATATATTTTTTTATTCGGTTTTTTTATATTTGTTGTCATAGCGACAACAGAAATTCATCATCTCCGAAAATTTCAACTGTGTAACTATGTAGGTACTATAAATACAGCCTGGTGACAGACGGGCAGACAGACGATACTTACTTAATTGAAATAAAGTTTTAAAATCAACCCTTAATTGAAAAGCATGAGATTGTTACACAGTTTCGATAGATTTTTTGGTTTAACTATTGTTAGGTATTTTTAATGACTGAGTGAGTTATTTATATAATAAAACAGTAAAATAAAATAAATGCTAAGCTATAAAATACTAAAAAAATTACTTCCTAAAACTAAAAGCTGTGTTGTGTTGGCCACAATAATGTTATTTGACTAACAAACATGCAAACAAAACAAAATATTACTTGGTGATAAAGTTTCCAAACTATATAGTTATTTATTTCACCGACAACAACACAAACTGGGACAAAGTTTTTACATTACTTACCTATGTTTTCGCCGCCATGATGTAATTTGCGCACAGATAATAAAATGCATTGCTTATTAGCATATTGTAATTGGTTACTTCCAAGCTGATCAGAGAGTAAAGGAAAAATGAATGCTTTTTCTTTGAAATAATACTGATACGTGCTTAAGTATATGTTTATTATTTTTCGGAGAAGATGAAGATTAATTGCGATCTTGGTTGCGGGTTTTACTCATCAAGAGTACCTAATATAAAGAAACTACTACAGGAATGTGCGACGGAATTGCATAATTTAATACCGTCAAGTACGGCGATGTGCCACCGGTACATGGTGGACATCCCACCTATACGCATAAAACGATTTGTGAATACATTCATTGTGCGTACAGCTAAGGAGTGGAATTCCCTGCCTGAGTCTGTGTTTCCTAATAGCTACAACCTGGGAGTCTTTAAGTCAAGAGTGAATAGGTTACTTCTAGGCAAGCGTGCTCCACCTTAGACCGCATCATCGCTTAAGAGCGGGTTGTTTCAACTACACTTAACGCACGCGTAAACGTTAAAAATGGTGCTAACTATCGTCAAATCAAAAAATTGGGTTGTTTCACAAAATGTCAGCGTTAACGCACGTAAAATATAACGTTTACGTTAACAGATGGTCTGAGCACTGATTAACGTAATTTTAGTTGCGTCAAATAGAACAATATTGTGAAATTTCTTTTGAAATCCTCAATACCAGTTCTTCTGATGACACAAATTAGTAGTAGAATTCAAAAAAAGCTATTTAGGTAGGACCCGTGTCAATAACTTAGCTATTGGGATGAGCAGGAATTTATACCAGAAAGTTTTGAAACAACGCTTCTAATTTAACGAACGTCAAACATCGTCCGTAATCGTAACTTTTTGACGTACGTATGTTACGTTAACCAACTGTTTGATACAACCCGCCCTAACATCAGGTGAGATAGCGGTCAAACGTATGCCTATCAATAGTAAAAAAAACTTGTTTAGCGGCGTTGAGCACTTTTCTTGGGATGGGTATAAAATGTTAAACTCGCGTCAGGACACGTGACCTGATCGAAAATTCGTAAGACGGATGATTCAAAAATGCACAACGTTAATGTTCAAGCTTTCACTTCTGCAGGCTCTCCCGGAGTGCAACCCGTTGTTTTTTTCTCATACTTTTTTCGCCACCAATCAACAATCGACCATGCAAGTGGAGCCTGGGGTAAAGCTATAGTTTCTCATACATTGCATATTACGAAATATAATATGTATAAATAAAATAATTACAAAAACAGCTGGCTAACGCAATAAAAAACTCGCATAAACTCTGTAAAATAAACTCGATCGTAAACAGAATTCTCTAAATCGTGATCTTATTTATTTCAAATCTACGAATATAGTACACTTACTTTACAAGATACGAAATAGATATACTTAACGATGATGAGGAAATATAACATTTTATTTGTAAAAATAAGTTTGACTAGTGATGTAATGGAGCATACATAGTATGATGTAATCTATACTTCTATACTAATATTGAAGAGTTTGTTTGTTTGTTTGCTTGAACGTGCTAATCTCAGGAACTACTGCTCCGATTGGAAAAAATCTTTCAATATTAGATATCCCATTTATCGAGGAGACAAACAGGAGCGGAGCATTAATGGAAAATGTGACGCAGATGAAGTTGCGCGGGTCAGCTAGTTTAATATAAACTGATGAAAAACTGTTCTATTGACATCACAGTTGATTTGTTTTTATCATTTTTAAAATTATTCAAGTGCAAATTCTATATGCACAAAATGTATGCAAAAAGTAAATGCTAGAAAACTTGACCTAAAGACTGATGTAACGGGTAATTAAATATTTGATAAGAGCTTTGAATGAGCATTTAAACAAGAAACGACGATTACAAATTAATAAAATGATCTGTCTTTGAAGATTGTTTACGGTTACAAAAAGGCCACACGAATTTCAGCTTATTTTAATCTAATTATTTATCTATTTTTAAAGTTAATTTCTAATATTTTAAAATAAATATTTTGTGAATGTTTGAAGCGTTGCCGTTATCAATATCTACCAAAAAAAGAGCAAAAAAAAAAACGTTTATTGTATGCAAGACCCTTTAAATAATTTTTTTTTACGTTTATTAGGCACGCGTTTGACCACTATCTCACCTGATGATAAGCGGTGACGCGGTCTAAGATGGAGCACGCTTGCCTAGAAGTAACCTATTCTCTCTTGAATTAAAGACTTCCAGGTTGTAGCTATCCGGAAACACAGACTTCCACTCCTTAGCTGTACGCACAATGAATGTGTTCTCAAAACGTTTTGTGCGTGTGTTTGGGATGTCCACCATGTACCGGTGGCGCATCGCTGTTCGTCTTGTGGTCCGATGATGGAACGGGCTTGGCGGAATTATATTATGCAATTCCGTCGCACATTCCCCAAAATGTAACCGATAGAAAACCGACAGGCTAGTAACTCGGCGTCGATGCTCAAGACTTTGGGACATCGACACGTAATTATTCACTTAAGGCGAGGTTGCAGTACTGTGTGTACAGACGAACGGCAGCGACTGTCCGGCGAGCGAAATAATGCCTAAATTTTGATTGTTTTTTCTTCTTGGCGAAAAATGATAAAGAAATTATACAATATGGTTTCAACATTTACTTCAAAATAAAAAGCTGTATCTAATGATATAACTTTTATATATATTCGTGATGAAATCTCTTAGCAGTACACGTTTAAAATTGTGATTTAGTGTCATGTTTGATAAAAAAAGTATCGAGCCAATCATTCTAAATCGCGTTTCTATCTAATTAAAAAAAAAAACGACGTAATCGTCGTTTTTTTTTACGATTACGATTTACTGAGGGTACTCAAGTAAATCGTAATCGTCGTTTAATTTTATTTAATGATTTTTATTTATTAAAAAACTCATAATTAATTCGATTTTCAGACGTTCAAAAATCTTAAAAAATAAAAAACTTTTTACAAAAAAATACAACCGACTTCCAAAAAAAAACACTACAAAGTAAAAAATAACTTTAATTTCGGAAATCGGTGTTTTTGTTCGTTTCTTCGTATTTTGACACCGACTTCCGAAATTAAAGTTATTTTTTACTTTGTAGTGTTTTTTTTTGGAAGTCGGTTGTATTTTTTTGTAAAAAGTTTTTTATTTTTCACTTTTTAGTGGTGCCCCACACCTACCACACCACTGCCAAATCGCAGAAAAGCAAAATACGCAATTTCGATTATCAAAGAATCATCTAAATAGTCAAATTCCAGCTATTTCCATTTAAAATCCAAAGTTCGTAACCGATTTCGATATAATTTAAATGGGACCAATCTGCAAGCATATCCTTTCAGATGAAACAAAAATTTTTCAAATCGGTTCATAATTGCCGGAGTTATGAGGTAACAAACATAAAAAAAAAAAAAAAAAAAAAAAAACATACAACCGAATTGATAACCTCCTCCTTTTTGGGAAGTCGGTTAAAAAGTACTGCAACCTCGCCTTAAACTTCGATAGGTACTTGTACAGCACAGTTGTTTATATTACAGTGAATATTAAATTTAGGTTTACAACAAAGTGGCACCTGAACCAATATAAATGGTTTGAACAACAATCTTAGTTGCCAAGTTTGTAACTGCTACATTTATTAACTATTAATGTTTCAATTTATTCATTCTAGGAAGGTATGAATAAATCGAAAGATCAGTTAACCTAAGCTTAGTACATACAACATAGTATTTATGTCACCGGAAAATTGCAAACGTCGTAGAATTGTAAAATATCCCGTGAAATTATAAAATAATATTTTGTATTTGTGAGCTTAGGACATATTGGAAACTATTGAAGTAGGGTGAGATTTATTGTATAGTAGCTGTCCCCCGCGGCTTCGCTCCCGTGAACTGCATTTTTTTATTATTTTTTTGCTTTTAAACCTTCCCTGTGTACTGGCAAACTAAAAAAAAAAAGAATGACCGAAATCGGCCCAGCCGTTCTCGAGTTTTATCGAGACTAACGAACAGCAATTGATTTTTATCTAGAAGACTAGCTGACCCGCGCAACTTCGTCTGCGTCACATTTTCGATTATTGCTCCGCTCCTTTTTGTCTTAGCGTGATGATATATAGCCTATAGCCTTCCTCGATAAATGGGCTATTTAACACTGAAAGAATTTTTCAAATCGGACCAGTAGTTCCTGAGATTAGCGCGTTCAACCAAACAAACAAACAAACAAACTCTTCTGCTTTATAATATTAGTATAGATGAAACGATTTTGTCTTTACATATCTGGAAATAATGATCTAAAAAAGATTTGACTGCAATTTCCGGTACCATAAACAACGCCTGATTGCTGAAAACCAACGCTGCAGCTGTCTCTCATACGAGTCCCAGCAATTATGCGACGGCCGTTTTTGATGACTTTGATGCATATCTTCACAACACAGTCATTTATCTATACTAATATTATAAAGAGGTAAAATTGTTTGTAAGTTTGTAAGTTTGTAAGTTTGTATGTAGGGGGTAATCTCAGGAACTACTGGTCCGATTTGAAAAATTCTTTCAGTGTTAGATAGCCCATTTATTGAGGAATGCTATAGGCTATAAATTATAAAGATATCATGCATATTAGCCAAACTATATCAATTTTTGTCTATCCAGGCGGAAAAAAATAGCCCTTACAACAGAGTTATTTGCGTGCGCTGCCTTAACAGTTGTATATAATTGAAAACAATGTATGGCATTCTGGTCCGCTTTGAATAGTTCTACAAAAAAGCCCGCGGCACCATATTTCTATCTTTTATATTTTAGCAGATATAGTAGCTTTTATGTGTTAAAAAAAGTATTTTTCGATGTACTTATCTTTGAACGATTTTTTAAACAACATAATATTAAACCTTATCGAAAACAATGTTATAATGATCACAAGAACATCATAGAGATACGATTTGCCCAAAACAGTATGTCAATTGGTTGAATAGTTTCGAAGATAATATAAAATTACTAAATCGCAAAACGCCGCCCGCGCCGTCCATTCACGAACCGCATTAGAACATGCTTTGTGCAATTACGTAATTTTTCTGAATCGTGGTGTTAAGATTTTCCGCGGATTAATGACCCTCTCCAGTTATTATTTAACTTTTGTCGTTAGGTACATGAGTTGTACGTAGTTGGTTGAATGTTGGTTGAATGTTGTTAGTCTATTGTTTTGGTTGCTCGGTTTCTCAAAACACAATTACAATATTACTTCGTCCTCTTTCTTCGAGTTCGAAGCCTGCTGTGATATTTCTGTTTTTGGGATATCGGACAGTTTCAGCGATTGTTTATCATGCCTAAAAGGAAATCTCAACTTTCCCGTCAGACATCCCAGACATGAAACAAGAGCAGCTCGAGTACGCCGTACGGCAGAGTCTGCTCTTGATAATCATCTGCGCCTCTCGAGGAATAGAGAAAATATTTCGCAAGCAAGCGCTGGGAAATCTAGCTCCGAGCGTTCACAGCGGCTTGCTAACCAAAGCTGGAGAACATCGCAGGTCCGTGCTCGGGAATCTAGCGCTGAACGTGCACAGCGTCTCAGTGATTTAAAGCAGCATGTCTCTGCAACAAGGGATAGGGAGTCTAGCGCTGAGCGCTCGCAGCGGCTCGCTAGCCTAGCTACATAGGTACATATGCAATAAAAACAAAACCCTCCTTTTGGCAGTCAGGAAATAAATCATAGCAGTCAGTACTAACCGAACCACACTCATCATTTCATCAGAAGTTAAAATGTTTACCGCCCAACGAAGTGGGCACGGGTCAGCTAGTTTATGTATAAGTTTATGTACACACATCATCTTCCTAGCCTTTTCCCAACTATACTGGGGTCGGCTTCCAGTCAAACTGGATTCAGCTGAATACCAGTGGAGCCAGTGGTCCAGCAGCAGCAGCAAAGTTTACACTAAAAAAACACAATAAAAATATTATGTTGCTCAACGCATAAGCAGCGTCTTTGGATTTTTTGGATTCGTCTTCAACGATTTTGTTACATTGTTAAGAAAAAAAGTAACAAAGATATCTCAGTATTTTAGGAATGGGGAGAAATTTAGCCCCTCCACCCCTGGATCCACCAGTTTTCCGAAGCGTAGATCTCTAGGCACCGGCAGCGAGTAGGTAAGTAATGTTTTACGAGTTTCAATAAAGTATGGATAGCAAGTTATATGTCACCTGGGCGAAGATCTCCATATTTCACAATTTGTTATTGCTGTAAAAGGTTCTCTAACAAATCACCTGACTCCTAACCTCTAAGGCTGCTTTTCCACCAGAGATGTGCTTTGCAACGTTGCTATGGATGCGTTTGATATCCTCCAATAATATTCTTTGATCTACATAGCATAGCACTGGTGGACACTGATTCAACTAAGCTACGTTTTTTATATGGAAGGATGCGAGCTGTGAATACGAGCTATGGATGCCAGGTATGGATGCGTGCTATGGATCATCGCTTGTGGTGTAGCTATGTACAGAGCAGTGCGTGCCTTCCCTATTGTCAAAACGTCGCATAGCTCGAGATGCGCATCTTCCTCGCACAGCTACCTTGCGGTGGCGAATTTTCATAGCACATCTTACTCGCTTAGCATGGGCGGAAACGGTCAAATACTTTCGTAGCTTAGCTTTTACATTCTCGCAGCATAGTAGCACATCTTTGGTGGAAAGGCACCCTTAAACTCTCGATGAAATATAGCTTGGAGAAGCTACGTAAAATATAGCGAAGGTTGCGCAATTGATCGTATTACTCCTTGTCAATAAGATGTCAATTTAATAAGGGTCTCCGATATCAATGATTGACAGCCTTACCCCTGGTATCGGCCGCCATTTTGGATTTTACCCAAGTAGACCTTAAATTAGGTTGGTAAGTGTGGGAAAATCACACAAATTGCTTTATGTAGTGACTTGTATAGGGTCATTAGTTTCAGGACCTCTTTAATGTGCCGTACCCAAAAGGGGACCCTATTACTAAGACTCGGCTGTCCATCCGTATATCCGTCTGTCACCAGGCTGTATCACATAAACCGTGATAGTTAAACAGTTTTCACAGATGATGTATGATGTAAGTATCTAAAAAACATAATAAAATAAATATTTAAGGGGGCTTACATACAACAAACTTTTTTGTTCGTTTTTATAGATAATGGTACGGAACCCCTTGTGCGCGAGTCCAAATCGCACTTTTTGACCGTCTTTTAAAGAATGGACAAAATAAAATCCTTCATCACTACATATAAAAAGTAGACACAGAAGGAAAACTCTCTCCCTCTCTCTCTCTTCTCTCTTCTCTAGGTGGTAGAGAATGCCTTGTTGCATAAAGTCCGCCCATGTACCACTATTGTGCATAAAGTCTAAATAAATAAATAAATATAATAAAAACAAAGTCCTCCGCCGCGTGTTCGCGATAAACTCAAAAACTACTGCACCAATTTTCATGCTGTTTTCCCCAATGGATAGAGTGGTTCTCGAGGAAGGTTTAACTATATAATTTGTTAAGCGGGCGAAGGCGCGAGCATCAGTAAGTTGGTTTCAAATATACCATTTACAGGCACTTTTGAATAATATTGTCGAGGTCTGCTAATCAAGTAAATGAAGCTAGTTCCTCTACATTACCGTGATAGGAGACATCACGGTAATGTAGAGTTAGTGGTATTGATGATAACACCACCACTACATTTTATAAATGGGACACCATTTCGAAACAGACATTATAGTAAAAAGATATTTCGGGGCAGAGAAAACTTTATTGGGACCAATTAATCCCTAGAGAATTTGATAGTAGTGCAAATCGTCCCAATAGCTAAACTAATGCGGGCCCAGTTGCCTACTATCAAATTAGAAAAGGTGGAATTGGGCCCAGGGCCCAGTTTCGAAAGGAACTAAAATATAGAACAAAAGTGCTAACATTTATTTAGCACAAACTTATAGGCACTCAATAGGTTTATTATACGACACTAGCTGACCCGCGCAACTTCGTGTGCGCCACATTTTACATTAATGCTCCGCTCCTTTTAGTCTTAGCGTGATGATATATAGCCTATAGCCTTTCTCGACAAATGGGCTATCTAACACTGAAATATTTTTTTAAATTGGTCCAGTACTTTCGGAGCCTATTCATTTCAAAAAAACAAATATTTCCTCTTATATGATTTGACCAGTACGACTGTATGGACTTTAAAAGAGACTTTGACCTCTGAGTTTGTTTCGGAGTTTCTTCTCAGAGCAGTCAGCTAGGAAGCGCCGGCCTCATCTAGTTTAAAATAACCACAAAAGATTGACGTATAAAAGTGTTATTTACAACCTACTTACAAAATAAATATCATTTATCATTTATAATATTAGTGTAGATACAATGCAAAAAGGCATTTACCCCATACCTCTCTTACAGTGAAATAGAAAAAAAAAAACAACAAATAGAGTGTCTGTAACGGACAACAAAAGCATGCAAATTGATTCCTCTCTTCACCCAGTTTTATACCGTGCAGTTTTGATTTCCATCCGAGTAGGAACGGAACGGATGGAAATCAGAGTGGCTGCCAATTAACCCCGGCTGTTCCCGACAGAGCGGCCGGACATTGTATAGATAAATCTATAGCTAGGACGTACCTATCTGTACTCATAAGGGCCTTTGCACGTTTTTGTTGATGACGCGCATAAAACGCGCGCTGACGCATTCAAACGCAGCTATAGTAGGTACTGTGACGGTTGTGTCCTGGGCTTAAGATACTCTTGGGTGTTCAAGGCTTTATGAGAAATGGCATTGGCCATTTGTAAAGCTTTGGAGCGGTCAGATATAAAGTTTAGCATAGTTTTTAAATTTGAAGGATAAAGTATTTGATTGTTTGTTTCAGCTCGTGGCTAAATAATAAACAACCACACAGGTCGATCTTCAAGGTTAAGCAACGCTTGCCGAGGTTGGTCTGTGGATGGGTGACCATCTTAACATACCGGGTTTCCTCCGTGCCTCGGAAAGTACGTTAAGCTGTTGGTCTCGGCTGTTATTTGAAGATCTTTGGCAGTTGTTACGGATTGTCAGAAGCCAGTAAATCTGATTCCAGTCTTGCCAAGAAGTACCGTGTTTCCCAGTTAGTGGGTTGTGGAGGTCTGGTAGGCCGCCGCTCCATGTAAAATACTGGTACCCAGCTGAATCCGGTTTGACTGGAAGCCGACCCCAATATAGTTGGGAAAAGGCTAGGCAGATGATGATGAAAGAATTTGATGGTTTTTATGGATTACTTGTATCGATGTGATTTCGGGCGGAGCTCGCCAATATAATTATTTTAAACCTCTATTCCTCTTTAATTCCTCGTAGCCTCTGAGTCTCCCTCTGACAGTACTGCCCTCTTAGCTAAAGTTACATTCTACTAGCGTTATCGACAGTGGAAAGTTTGAAACTGACATTTTGTTGTCTAAATGTCAGTTATATAAACTTTCATGGTCACTAAACTTAGAATAGTTCATATCGGGATTGCTACCATGTACCTTTTTATTAACTCGCAAATAAAAAGTACATGGTAGCAATTCCGATATGAACTATTCTAAGTTTCATACATTTTCTAGCGTTCTTCTGAAATGCTAGTATTCTTATACTAGCATCTTGGCTATTTTTTGTTAAAAGTGGCTGCTGGTTTAAAGAGGTTTCATTTGATAAAATCTGATAAGAAACGTTTGCACAGGTGCGCCACAAAACACTTAGAAAATTCGTGTTAGCCACAATTTCATCCAATTAGTGTAATTCATACGGCCATACTCCCCTACATACAAAGTACAGTCAGAATGGCCGTCGGCCATGTTTGCGCGACGGATCGTTTTCAGCAGTTACAATGTTTGTGTTCGTCTTTTAGCGTGCAGTGAATGTTGGAGTAATCACTTGTTTTAGTTTCGGAATACAGTTTGTGTTCGGTTTGTATTGAGAACTTTGTTGCTTCTGCTTTTACAGGACTGTGAGAGCGCTCTGTGAGCGTTTCTAAGTATTTAATTAATTAACAGTGACCAGGTCGGGTGCAAAAAGCTTTACGTCTATTTGGTTTGGGAACTTTCATACATCGCCAGATTTCATTTATTTAACAGTTTATGTACACACACACACAAATATATAAAAAAGGAAACAGAAAAATAGGTAAAAAGATGATGCTTATTTCTAAAGAAATCTCTTCCAGCATACCTGCGAAACGAGAGCCAAATAAAAGAGATGTAGACACCGTGTGTGAAAGTTATAGGTTTTATAATATGTAGGGATACGCCAAGAATCTGTATGTAAATATTGAGTTCCGTACCCAGGGTAACCAACGGAATTATTACTTAGCCTCCGCTGTCCGTCCGTCCGTCTGTCAGCGGGCTGTATCTCAAGAATCGTAATAGCTAGACAGTTGAAATTTTCGTAGACTGCATGTTTCTGTTGCCGCTATAACAACACATATTAAAAATTAAGGTTTATGGTACGGAACCCTTTGTGTGCGAGTCCGACTCGCACTTGGCCGGTTTTTTCATGTGAGCATCAAAGAACGGTGATATTAAGGTGAAGAACAAATACAGTAGGCAGGCTTCGACGTCTAGTTAGCAAGATAGCCTTAGTTTATCAGGTCACCAGTTTGATATCGATCGGTGCCAAAAATAAATACCTAGCCAGCTCTAGTCTGACGTGTTTTGTTTCTTATTTTTAACAGCAAACTTGTTTCTTGATTGATTTATGTTTTGTTAGCCATTGTTGAGTGTTGTTTATAATAATCTTAAAATATTAAGTTACTCAACGTTTATAAAGTCTTTGCCAAGACTATTTACCTTTAAAGCACCTATTTGAGTCTAGGGTTGCCAGGCAATGATATATAAAACTATAGATACGTTGTCTGCACTCTAAAATGACAACATGAAATGAAGCCAATTGGCCACATCGCTCCTAGTTACGCACCAACCTGTCGCGCGACACTACGTTTGTTTTGATGTCAACTTATCCTGTGACGTAACTGAAGATATATATTTATCTCCCTCTAGCAACAGGCATCCCGCCGTACGGTGACATATTTTCTTTCCCTTTCTTCATGCGTATTAGTAGCTATCTAGTATTTTCGCCGTTTTTAAGCGCCGCGATGTTGGTCTATGACGTGTCTATATGTAATACGTCATTGTTGCCAGGTCTTTAAACTTAAAAGCCGAACAAGGTAATTTGCCCGGACTTTTAGGTAAAAATTGATAAAAACGCCCGACAACTTACCCTATTTAGGATTGTGTGTTATTGAAACAATATTAAGTAACATTATTGTATGTGAATTCAGGCTTTTTACTATTCAAAATGAAATCGAAATAAAAAAAAAACTTAATCGGATGAATTAATCTTCCTTATAAATATTAAAAGCCGGACAAGCTGGACATGGTCTAATTTGACCGGACACACATCCTAAAAGTCCGGCTTTATCCGGACGCTTTGCCACCCTATCTGTGTCCAAAGACCGATCCGATCGAAATCTTACGTCTATAAAAGTCAGAAAGAGTTTTCTTTTCTGCCTATATCTTGTAAAAGAAACGTCACTGTAAAATAAAACATTACACATAAAGGTTATTGGCACGAGAAAAAGCTCTGGGATTCGGGATTATAATGTTTTGCGTCTGTTTCCCAAAATATAATCGTTTATGTTTACAAACATGAGTGCAATGCACCAAGGTCTTGCGCATCAATTGCCCCATTTTCCTGGAAAGTACATAACACATAGAAAAAACCTCATTTGTAGGACTTTCCTAACTTTTTCGAACAATTTAAAAGTGTCAAACACTGCAAAGTCCAAAGCATGTTTCACTTCGTCCTTAATCTGTCTTTTAAGCCTAGCTATAGAGCACGGAATTGTGTCTTCTGGCAGCGACAAGACAATTATACAAAAAAAAATCGTAGTGACAGTGCATTGAGCGCACAACTGTCATCTTCACCCGTATCGTTATGTCACTCATATGTTACTTGTTGTTGTATGTTGTGTTGTTGTTGTTTTTTGTTATTTGTGGCTTGAATCGCCAGATTGTCTGATAAAAAAGATGATTCCGTGCTTCGGATGGCATGTATAAGCCGGTGGTTCCAGCCTTCAAATGGCGGTCGACAAATAAACCATGTCAGAGGCCCTTGAGGCGGTTTAGTAACTCTGACACTAGGGTGTGTGGGTACTTAATAAATAAATAAACAGATACGTTACCTTTATGTCGATGATCGAGCAGTGACGGCAAAGTTTTTTATTAATTTTTTATTAGAGTCGTGTTTGACCAAATCTGCTACCTGATCGAAAGCAATGGTGGATGACTCGTAATCAAATTTACTTCAAGTTAAGGTCAATTGACAGTCAATAATTATAAATTACACTTTTAGCTTGTTTACTACTTTGTTGTTTGATTTTTCACGAATTCTCTGGAAACGCAAAAGGTACTAAGAAGAAGGCAATAGTCAGTAACTCCGACACTCATTTCCGCTCCACTCAGAGTAGAAGGAGACATTTGATGATTTCCTATCCATAAAAAATATGCTAGCAATGCTCAGGCACTGCACCTCTAACAACGGCCACTGAGTCCCTTCCGTGATCTGTGAGCCTGCCTAACTTTTGTGAACAAAACAGAACAACATCGCCTGGTTTGAAGCTTTGTTCCGAATCTGTTAAATGTCTTGTTTCGATACAAATAATCTTGTTTGAAGTTTCAGCCTGATAACAGCAGATATTTATGGCCTACCTACGTTTGTGGAGGAACATTTTCTGTCTGGTACTAATTTGGTTATCTTGGTTTACCTATCCAAGTCATGCAAGAGATGTGTTGTGATCTGATTTTGACATAACTTGGGTAGCTATAAATAAATGCATTTTTCCCTTGGGACTCCTCCTATATTGGGGTATACAGAAACTATATAATGTCACCTGCTATAATTCTTATACATAGGTACTATTATTTTGTTTCGTTTGTTGAATGTCTTTGGGAAAAGAACGAGCCAGCCCTCTAATATCTAAGGGCTTATGGCTATTTTCAATGGTCAGATAATTGAAAAATCAGCCCTAAGTGTCGCTCATTCTACGACTCGACATCATCTAATTAAAAAAAGCTAAGCGCATATCTCGAGAACAGCTGAACCGATTTCGCTAATTCTTTATTTGTTGTGTTTGCTAATATCTGGAGGGTTTTACGTAAAAAAAAAGTTGCCAGTTGACGGGAGCCGCGGGGGACAGCTAGTAAGTACTTCATAAAAACAAAGCTTCGATTTACTACCCGTATGCAGCGGGAGCAAGTTCCCGGCGATCACAACCACGTCGGCAGTCAACCTTTAAGGTTCCACCGTAATAAAGATCTGTTAGTGTGATAGCTCGTGACTTCGTACGCGCATAGCTCGTTTTTTCCCGTTCACGTAAAGTCTGCCATACACGTTGGCCGAGCGTTGTCGAGTGAAGGCCAATACAATACAAACATGTAGACGGTATATTTGCCTTGTCTTGCTATCGCTCGGTGTCACTTGCCTAGGTTTGTTGAGTATGACAAGCGCCAATGTGTATAGACCTCATTTGACGTAGCTTGTCACAACTTGCAGTCGCTCGCGATCACTTGCCTCACTTCGGAGCTGTGTCAGTTTTTCTGCACAAATCAAAGGCGCTCGCGCGCGCTCGGCCAATGGTGTTCACATGTTTGTCCGCGCGCTAGTATGCGGTTGACGTCCATCGTAGTCATACGTACAAAATGTCGCTTATGATCGTCGTCCATATTGTTTCAATGCACAATTAAAACTGACAGCGCCAAACATGTGGGCGTCTCCTCAAAACTCGTCTACATTGGCCATTTGCATTGGCTTCCTTCAAACTTGCCGAACGTCTAGACGGTAGCGCTTGCCTAGTGTCCATTTGTCTAGGCTCGCGTTGGTCTAAGCTTGGCCAACATGTATTGCAGGCTTTAGATTATCGGGAAATCCTCTCTTACACTCCCCAAGAAACCTACATGACAACTTTCAGCTTACTACGACCAGTTTCAGCTGTGCGTTGTTTGCCACTCACCAGAAACGGATTTTTTTTCTATTTATTGATTTCAATAGTTACCCAAAATATTAAAAATTCCCTTAATAATTCTCACAACCGACCATAACCTCCATGCCAGCCATAGCTCCATAAAAACGTCGCTGCGTTGCGCGCGCGCAGATCTATTTCCGGAGAGCGCTGTAAACACGCATTGTTGCTCTAATGCTGTTTGTTTACCCGACGCTGCTGACCGCCTAACTGCCAACTCTTGCCAATGTTAGAAATCAGCTAGATGCTAGACTTCGAGGTTTTCTGGATCGAATGAATAAAGGGTTAAAACCGGCCAAGTACGAGTCGGACTCGCGCACCGAGGGTTCCGTACAAACCAGTAGGTATTATATTATAAGCAAAAATTGCGATTTACGATTTATGACGTATTAAAAAAACTACTTATTAGATCTCGTTTTCGCTGGTAGTTTACATGGTAATGTACATCATACATTTTTTTTAGTTATATCATCTCTTATTTTAGAAGTTAAGGGGGGGGGGGGACATATTTTGCCACTTTGGAAGTGTCTCTCGCGCAAACTATTCAGTTTAGAAAAAAGTGATTTTCGAAACCTCAATATCATTTTTGAAGACTTATCCATAGATACCCCACACGTACGGGTTCGATAAAAAAAAACTTTTGAGTTTCAGTTGTAAGTATGGGGACCCCCAAAATTTATTGTTTTTTTTTCTATTTTTGTGTGAAAATCTTTATGCGGTTCACGGAATAGTTTCGGAGAAAAGTTGCTGTGACATATGGACGGACAGACAGATAGACATGACGAATCTATAAGGGTCCGTTTTTGCAATTTGGCTACGGAGCCCTAAAAAGCAGAGAATTGACTATTTGGTTTCGTTTCTGCGTGTTGGCATCCAGTTTCTTACTATTTTTAATATTTTTAGAGTTCAGATAAGCAAGAAACAGAACCCTTGAAGGGTAATTCGTGTGTCTGTCTGTCTGTCCATCTGTCACAACCAATTTAGGTACTCTGAATCCACTGGACCGATTCTGTTGAAACTTCGTACACATATGAAATTTTGTGACCCAAATACGGCCGTATTACGTTAATAAATACATTTCGAGTACGGGGTTCGGTTTTGGACAAACTAGAAAAAGTAAAAAGAAATAGTTTTCTAAATATACCACCACTGTACTTTACATCAAATTAAAAGGCTTTATTGCAAGGGTTTTAATTTTTTTTAGTTCCCAACCAGCCAAAAGTTTTGAAGACAGAGTTGCGAAGTTTTGGCTGTACGTGTAAATGCAGGAAGATCATACCCATAATCGTCTTTAATAAATTGGGGACTATAATGCCAACTAGCAGTAGGGATAAAAACTTATTGCTCCAAATGTAACAATTTGCAAAGTCATTTTATGTAGTACCTATTATAATGCTACCGCTGAAAACCATTTACCTAGCACTTCGTACGTGCGTCGCCGGTCGTCATAAACTTGTAATGTCAGTAGTTTAGCTGCTTAGCCGTAAAACAAACGGTTATAACTGGTCAGTTAACTCGACCCACTTCGCGAGACGTCTTCATATTTGCGGTTTGGGACGCGAATATAGGACGCGGCAGAATGAGGGTGGCCTTGGTGTAGGCGCGAAGATACCTTTTTGGATTTGGAACCTCAATGTAAATAGAATATTAGGTATGTTCTTATTTTGAATGTTTTTTTCTTTTTTACTATTTATAGGCATACGTTTGACCGCTATCTCACTTGATGTTAAGCGATGATGCGGTCTAAGGTGGAGCACGCTTGCCTAGAAGTAACCTATTCACTCTTGACTTAAAGACTCCCAGATTGTAGCTATCACGAAACACAGACTCAGGCAGGGAATTCCACTGCTTAGCTGCTTATTTTTTTTTAACTTAATTTTTATTCTTAATTCTTTATTGTACCTACACCAAAACAACTTATATGATACAGCCATAATAAAGTACATGTACAAAGGCGAGCTTAACTCAAAGTTGAGTGTTATTTCTCTATATTCTGAAAAGATTACCTACACGATTTACATATTCTTTGAACAGAAGCGAAGAGATGCGATCGGCTATTGAAAATGAAAGCCATCAAACCACTACATGACCAATTCTACTAATTTTCACATTCGCATTTCAATCGCAATCTGTTAAAAACCGGCCAAGTGCGAGTCGGACTCGCGCACCGAGGGTTCCGTACAAACCTGTATGTATATTATAGATATTATATTATAAGCAAAAGTTGCGATTTACGATTTATGACGTATTAAAAAAAACAATCCGAAGAAACTAACAAAAACACCGACTTCCGAAGTTAAAGTTATTTTTTACTTTGTAGTGTTTTTTTTTGGAAGGAAGTCGGTTGTATTTTTTTTTGTAAAAAGTTTTTATATTATATTATAGATTTTTCTTCCAAAAACTTAGGCCTCACGTTCCAATTGATTTGTAAAATCAAAGATTAGTTTTTTTCGTAGAAAGGCTTTTTCTCGAGCTTCCACGCAGTATTATAAAAAGTCATATAAAACGCTTTATTAACCTCGTCTGATTAATTGCATTTAATTCTAGTGCTGAAGCGAACTCATCAATCCGTCGGTATCCACTTGGAGCTGATTGCTTCGATTGCCCCGTAAAGGGGGAGAGCTGACCTCCTTGTCTACTATACATTACCAATAGGGTATTTGTAGGAACCAATCTAATGGACTTTAGTGCCACAAGTGTAGGTAGAGCATCTAATTTATGGTCACTTAACCATAGTTTACGCCAGATAAACGTGGAATAAAGTACATTGACCCACATATATTTATTGACTTTCCTAAGATCAAAATCAGAAATAATGACATCAAGCTGTCCTGAATCGACTTCTATCGTGATCCTTTACGTTCTCTAGTAATGAAAAACAGGTCTTAATTTACTGTTCTAGTATCTACGAAGAGATATTATGGAAAGGTCAATGTACTTTATTCCACGTTTAATGGCGTAAACTAGAGAACATTTTTTTAAATAGGCTTAAGCTTGGAAATAATTTGAGGAATTTGTTAGAAATAGGAGGGAAACCTAACCACAACTCACCCAGTTTTAGTCATTAAGAGTACAAGCACGCTGTGATAAGAGTCTGCCACTTCCGCACAGAGCGGAAGTAGTCATTTGATGATTTCCCACAAAAAAAAAAAACTTGGAAATATTGAATTCTAGCATTTGACCGCGATTTCACTCGTGATAGCATAGCTTTTCGCAAAAAAAAAAACGCCTATAGCCGTTTCCAGCGTGCCGTCTGTCTATTTAATTTACCGATATTTATCAAAATCAGTTTAGCGACTTCGGCGTGAAAACGTTACAACCAAACTATTGCTAAAAATAATGTCAAACTATTATTCAAAATATTGACAGACGACTGATAAGAGTTTCATCGTAACCCTTATCATGAAATAAAAATACATAAACCTTATTTAAAAAAAAAAAAAACTGATAATACATTTCATCAAAAATAATGTTCGACCTGTCCATATTCATCATCATCATCAGCCGATAGACTTCCACTACTGTCTGCTGCTTGGCCTACCCTAAGTGCCATGACAACCGGTGCTGTGCGTCTCGCATCAATCCGTCCATCTTATGAAAGGCCTTCCAACGCTGCGTTTATTGTTACGCGGTCGCCACTCCAGAACTTTTCAGCCCCCGACCATCTGAGAGTCTAAAAAGGCCACTTTACGCGGTGTCCTGCGTGAGAGACGAATACGACGCGACGCTGCGAACGCGACGAACGCGATCAACTCAACGGCATACCCTACATGCGGCCTATGTGACAATGTGACAGTCTGCGGCGAGACGCGACGTAACGCGGCAACGTTTTTTTAACTTTCAAGCAAAATTGGACTTCTCCATGATTCGAGAAGTAATAATGACCAAAATCACGTAGGGCATTTGTCGCGTATAGCATCGCGTCGCATTACGTCGCATCGTGTTGCCTCGCGTCGCGTCGTATTCGTCGCTCACGCAGGACACCGCGTTAGTAAATCACGCTACCCGTCATTGGCAATTTTTCCCAATTAACCTTGAACCTAATGCGTAAGCGATAAAGATGAAACTTTAATTTGATATATTTTTTTGTGGTTAATATTATGATTCTAATATGATTCTGCTAAAGTCTATAATGCCACAATGAAAATCGTAACTAGGCGGTATTAGTCATATTTAATTAATCCCATAATGCCAGTAAACACATTTCATTTCATAGTCCGATAGGTTTTCCAAACAGTTTTGCTCATAACACTGCACCACTTTACCTTGACATGCGGGAAAATACAGAACTAAATTGAAAGCGCAAGATTTGACATTATTGTTGACATTTTCTTTCACGGGCAGCGCCATTGTGAAATGTCAACATAATTTGGTCGCGCCAGGTGAGGCTATTTGGAAGTGGTGACGTTGATCGGCCATTTTAGGCTGTTTACGTGAGTGTGTTTGGTGTTGTGGTGAAAGTCTGATTGCAGTTTTAGTGTCGTTTATGTAGACAGTCTTATAAACATGAGCTTTTTGGCTGCTGGAGCAGTAGCATGCCATTTTGACAGTTAGGTCATAATTTTACTTAAGGCACTTGTCTCACTCGAGCGAGTAAAACTTGAAACTCGAAACTAGTTGGCGAGCAACGAGTAGAAAGTGAAAAGTTTCGATAGTTTTGACGCTCAGCTTTAAGTGAGTGCTCTTGTGCGACGGGCTTTTACTCGCAATACTTACTCCAGCCCGCACTATAGGTAGAAATTATAGCTGGTTGGTGAGTTCTGACCACCAAGCGAGCATCGCCGAGCGAGCTGTCGTTGAGCGAGTACAATCTTTGATAGCTCTTGTCGCTACGATCAACTAGCCTGTCGTCTTAAGAATATACAAAACGAAGTAACCAATTTCCGACTTTAAGATCATATGAATTAGGTCGGAAATCGGTAATTTTGTTTTGTGTAGTTACGGCTTTTTTCCTTTTGACGGAGAAGTAAGAGACGCTCGCTCGTAGTGTGAACAGTCAGTTATCGACTATGACTGTATGTGTCTCTTTTACTCATACGAGATCTATGTTTTTTGTCCCTTACCTCAGCGAGCAAATAGTGAAATGCTAATCGCTTCCTCGCTGGCGTTAAGACAAGTGCCTTACGCTTGTTTTTAGAAACAAAAAAAGGCATGTAAAGAATTAAGGTTGTGGGGAGACAGTATTCCAAATTATTTTAGCTGGAAAAAGACCTCCCAATGTAACACATTGAGCATCCAAAACTAATTGCTAGTTGTTTTTCTGCCGATTGCAATTTGGGGAATGTGCGACGGAATTGCATAATTTAATTATACCAAGTCCGTTTCATCATCGGAACACAAGACGAACGGCGATGCGCCACTGCCGCACACATGGTGGACAACTCACCTTTTTTGAACACATTCATCGTGAGTACCTAGGTACAGCAAAAGTGTGGAATTCCCTGCCAGAGTCTGTGTTTCCTGATTGCTACAACCTAGGAATCTTTAGTTCAAGAGTGAATAGGTTACTTCTAGGCAAGCGTGCTCCATCTTAGACCGCATCATGTGGTCCAACGCGTATTTGTCAAAATTAAAAAAAAGAAAACATTGGTCTATCATCATCTTATCAACATACTATCCTATCAAGTTTAAAAACAAACAGGAAATGGTGTTGAAGCAAATATTCATGAAACCCAACCGAGTTCCATCTGTCAAGCGAGGGCTAATGGGATTAGTGGCTGGCGGGTGCGCCTAGATTACCTTCACGCACTAATTGATGGTATCGCGAGGTTGTTGATTGATTGGGATGCCAAAACTTTAGAAGGGACAAAGGTTCATTCGATACAATTAGAAATCCGAAAGATATACTCGGACGTACAGTGTTTTTAAATGTACTCGATCGCGTTAACGGCTTTCACTTCTGTCAATTTGTGTTAAAAATTCACAGAAGCTGTAGCACTAAAGTGCTTTTTTTTTTTTTTTTGTCTGTGGCCTCTCGCAGTTACTAACTCTAGAAAGTTGTAGCTACTTAACCGGACTTGCCTGTGGTGGCCTTGGTGAATTTAAGGCCCCCAGCCAAGGCTATGTAATATATACTAAAACTCCGCTCGCTGAGGGCACCCCCTGTGGGGTACGGACCTCGACTCAGCGGCATCGTTTGGGGGAGGGCAGCAAGGGACTGGCTGGGTCATGTTTCCATTATTTGGGGAGTCTAAAGCTAATGGCTCAGCTTCGCGGGCTGGCTCATTTGGCAAAAGACGGGGGGGGGGGGGCACTAAAGTGCATTGAAAATGTTTAGTAGTGATTTTTTGTGTTGTTACGCAAATTTAAAGACATAAATAAATTTAAGCCTCTGCTGTTTGTCCCGTCTGTCTGTCAGCGGGCTGTAACTCAAGAAACATAATAGGTAGATACCTACCTAGTTAAAAATTTCACAGATTGTGTATTTTGAGTTTTTTATTTATTAGTTACTAGCTGTCTCCCGCGGCTTCACTCCCGTCAACTGGCTACCCTAACCTATCCAATTTTTTTTTGCTTTTAAACCGGGTCCGTGGCTTAGGCCCCCAGTGGTCGACAAACCTTCCCTGAATTCTGGTGAACTAAACAAAAAAGGATAACCGAAATCGGCCCAGCCGTTTTCGAGTTTTAGCGAGACTAACGAACAGCAATTGATTTTTATATATTTAAGATTTATTGTGAGTGATGTAATAATTCCAATATACTGTTATTCTAATAAAACTTCCTGGTGGAACTCATTACCAAATATTTTGTTATTAATATGTGGATAATGTTGTGGGCTGCAATATTGCCAACTACTATGCCTGTTTTTATGTTATGTTTTATATTGTGGCTGTTTATTGTCCCCAAAATAAAATAAACTCAAATTCTTCAAATCTGTTCGGTAAGTTGGGCGTGGAAGCGTTAAATTTAAGAGCTTAGCAACCGTACGCAAGTCTGTGCTAATGGATTATTTCAATCTGTATTCTGTAATCAGCTTTATTGTGGCTGGCTTCGTGGCTCAATGCTCGTGACTCGTGGCTAAGTTATGTGTTCTTGTTGTCTGTGGCTATATATAATATATATACCGCGTGTATCTGACATCGACGCACAAACGATTTCCATGGGTCCAGGGCATGATTCTGGACACCCTAGACTTAGAATTTTTCGTTGGCTTTTTTCTCATTTTTTCATTTTTTTTTCAAGGGTTTTTTTACTTTAGACTGCTCATAATCGTTATTCTGACCTAACCCAATGAGATTTTTAATAAAAAAATAATTAATTAACTACTTTCACTAAAAAGAGCAATATGAATAATACCACAAATAACTAGATATCAGCTCAGCTGAGCTGATACCTATTTGTGGTACTCTTGAAAAAAATTAAAAATGTGAAAAGAACCGACGAAAAATTCCAACACTGAGGTGTCCAGAATCATGCCCTGGACCTATGGAAATCGTTTGTGCGTCGATGTCAGATACACGCGGTATATATATTATTTTACAGGCACGCGTTTGACCACTATCTCACCTATATTGTGTTCATAAGTACAGACGCCAGGAAATCAAGCTGCAACAATCTGTCAAATTTATTTAATAGATTTTCAACTTTATCGCTGACAGATTAGGTTCAAAGTTTATTGGAAAAATTAGTAGCTTGATGTGCTGGCGATTGTGGTGCTATTTGGTCCTAAATGAAAATAATGGTAATTTAGTAATGATTTGCAATTTGTTCTACCCAATACTGTCTCTACTCTCTACCATTGCCACGTTGGAACAATTGAATCGAAAGAAAAATACAACTGACTTCCAAAAAAAAAACACTGCAAAGTAAAAAATAACTATAATTTCGGAAATGGGTGTTCTTGTTAGTTTCTTCGTATTTAGACACCGACTTCCGAAATTATGGTTAAAAGTAAAAAAAAAACACAACCGAATTGAGAACCTCCTCCTTTTTGGGAAGTCGGTTTAAAAATATGTACGTTCGGGATCCTAATTTCTGTGAATCGTTTCAGAAATTCCTTCAATGTGGTAGCCAGTTTCAGTTTTTATTTAAGTTTAAGTTAGCCACGAGCTCCTCACATCGGCGTGATATTGTCTATCATATTAATTACTTGTCTGTGGTCCAAAAGTTTGTGTGTAAATAAAGATACCTCTCTCTCTTTCCTTTTCTCCCTTTCTTTAATTATTTTCAGACGTTGCAGATAATAAATATGTGTAACTTATTCTGCTGTTAGTTTTGAATAATTCTATTACGTTTCTAATAATAATATACCTAACGACATAAGGTTTATGGTTTGTAAACAATTTAATAATTTTTTTTTTTCTATTTGTTTCAGAAATATGTCGTCAGTACAGATCGAAGTGGTGATATCCATGTTCACGTACAAGTAAGTTTTACATTTAATATTAAAATAACGAAGTCTATAATAAAACCTCATTTGAAGTCATCGGGCATTTGGGATTTAACATCAAAATATTTGACAGATTCTTTATTCAGATTTTCTTTTATTTAAATTCAGAATCTGCTATTCAGTACATATTTATCCTAATATTTATTTTTATGAGCAAGCCCACGGAGCAAGCCACTTAATAATTTAAAAAGTCATATTAATTTAAAAAAGTCATACTAATTCAAAATGACAATTCTCCGAGTGATCAAACGTTTTACTAAGCAATCACTATAAATTCTAGTTTCTCAAATGCTTAGTGACCTACATACATGTCACACCCATCCATTGAATGAATTAAACAAATAAAAGTATGTCAGGCTGAATGTCTACTGCCTTGTCATTTATGAAAATAGAATGAAAATTATTCATAAAATTTGACATTTGAATTCCCTTGACTTTTGGCGGGAAACGCTTATTGACGCCATCTTGGGAAAGCAAATTATGACTGAGAAAATTAGTTGCCGTCTGCGGTTAGTAACTAAATTGGATGATATTTAAGTAAAACGAGGGAAACTTTATTAAAAATATTTAGAGATACCACCTACCTAAGTACCTAATTATAAATTACTATTTATGTTAAGACGTTTCTTTTTGATGCAGGTATGTGTAGATTGTAGATGATATGTTTAATCAATGTAGATTTTATTAGATCTCATGGGTACAAGGGTCGAACTACGAGGTTAATCTACGCTTACCGAGGTCGATCCGTAGATGGGTGACCGTTTATAAATACCTGATTTCGGCTATTATTTGAAAATATGAGACTGTCTTAACTGAATTGTCTGAAGTCAAAAAATCGGACCTCAGTCTTGCCGTGTTACTCAAAAAAAAAGAATAAGTAATAACAATAATCTAACAAATAAAAAGTAATTTATTTATTTGAGTTACTGGGACTCCATTTTCAAGACTGGAAGCCAACTCCAACATTGATGGGAAAAGGCTAGGCAGATTGATTGAGTAGTTTGTTAGTTCTATAGGTAGTATTGTTACAATATAGATTGATACTTACTCGATAGCTGGTGTGGATAACCTATTTGCTATAAGTTTCTGCTATGGGAACTAATTTCATTTTATTCCTCCATTCGTTCTAGTTGATGTCATACTGTTTCTACTTTGTATTCATTGCGCAGTGGGAGTGCCCTGTTTACGTTTAAGATATTTTAGCTTAAGAGTTGGACGTGTTTACCTAATTTATAGCTAAACTGCTAATATCAATTTAGAATTTTTTTAAAGCTATGCCAATTATTAACAAAAACAATCAGTTGTTAAGAAACGTAACGCACGAAAAATTTACATTAGAAATAGATGTCCCGATTTCTGATACAAGCATTTATTTAAAAAATAGCTCCGTATTCAAACGTTTACATTTTTCTTTTTTTGCTAACCAGGGAATATTAGCTCCACCGAACAGGGTAAGTTAAAAAAAAATGTGTGGTTTTTAAATTCCTGTTCTTAATAAAAAAATTCATACTTTTCCAAATTGTGTCAGATGAAATAACATGGTGTTTGAAAAACCTTGACGTTATAATGAATCATTTTTAAGCCATTCCAGACCTTTAAGACTTATATGAGTACCAACAAAGAGCTACGAAATAAGAATGTACAGAAGGACTATTTTTATACGTGTATAATTTAGACGGTCACCAAAATGGATCAACGGTCACCAAATTCTATCCAACTAAAAGATTAATATTTCTACCAAAAATCTTATAGGTTAGGTTAGGTTAGAACTGTGACCAACTACGCGCGAGCCGAGCGAGCGAAGCGAGCGGTGCCGCGGCAGCGGCCGGCGAACGCTACCTCGAAATTGGTCGCGATGACCATTTTTTGATGACCAAATTGGTGACCATTTATCCATTTTGGTAACCGTTTAGAATTTTTTTGGTAGTAAAAAGGTACTTTTTTGGGTGGTGTTTAAACACAAGCCTTTTTATACTCAGCGAGCTTAAGTTTGTAGAAGTGGGTGTGAAGAGATAGTTGTATCTTAAGGTGGAAGCGCCAGGGTAGCCCGCGAAATTCAAATATTTTTATGTTTTTTGCAATTTGCCGGTCAGTGTGAAGCTGTATGTTGAACAAAATACAATTTGCGGCCGTAACGCATATTTATCTAAAGAATTATACCCATTTTAATTATCAAAATAACCCTCTAAGTTCATACATCTCTATTGAATGAATTTTTCACGAAATAACATTCAATTGAGTTCTATGAACTTAAGAGGGTTAAATTGATAATTCAAATTGTTATAATTATTTAGATAAATACTTTTTACAATCGCGAACCATATTTTGTTCAACATACAGCTTCACACTGACCGACAAATTGCAAAAAACAATAAAAATATTAGAATTTCGCGGGCTACCCTGGAGCTTCCACCTTAAGCAAACGATAGTTTCTACAAATCTATCGAAGTAAAGCAAAGAGCATGAAGAACGGATGCTCTATAAAGAGTGAAAACGTTCTGGTTGGCGTGTGAGTACCGAAAAACGCAGCGTTTAATGGTGGTCATATGGTGGACCTAATCGTACCACCTGATATCACAAAATCGATCGAAATGTACAGGACCGATCGATTTGGTGACGCTTAGGGGCGCGGGCGGTTCAGTCCAACAGTAGACGCCTACAGGTTAAAAAATATGATTATTAAAAAAAAACTTGTTTATTTTCTGAGACTTTTCTTCCCCTCTCTGTTTTATTTAATCCAGTTTAGCATCTTCCCAGAGCCACCGATACATTTTCTGCAGTTTTCGATACTTCATATTCATATTGAACAAATAAAATGGTCCTTCTGTACGTTAATACTCAAGCTTCATAAATCATTGACGTCACTCCTCACATCATTGTACTCTGTATGCCTTTGAGAGAGTGTGTTGTTATTGCTCCACAAACACCGATAGACGTTGGATCTTCATCTACAACAACCTACACACATATAATACTGCCTTATCATATTGTTTACGTCCACCTGGCACCCTTGTGTGTTTTGTTTGTGTATTTTGTCAGGATCCTCTCCTTGAAGTGTGATTATTTCTTTTACAAAAAATATCTGTCACTTTGCTACTAGGTACACAAGCAAATTGGTAACTTTTTTTGGCGGATTTAACTATAGGGTCAACAAGGAACTCGACCAAATTAAGGGGAACAGCTGAATTTTTATGATGTCTGGTCCTATTTTTAAAGTTTTCTTCAAATTCATGAGTTCTTGCAAAGTCCCTGAAGGATGAATGTTCACAAGAAAAAAGAAGAAACCCTGTATTGTGGATGCCCAATATAAACGAATTTTATTAAAGGACATATAGTGGAATATTCTGAGAACTAAGATCTTCTTGTTTCAACCCCTCAATGCGGATCAACTGCCATCAATTCAACTGTGGTTACTGACGTCCGGGATTTCCAATAACGTTAGCTACGGAGGGCGGGCAACATAAACCTTTGCTATGTCTAAGCTGAATTGTAGCTTGCAACAAAGGTTTATTCAAGCCAGGCCTTCGATTTTGGCAGGCATTGGACAGATAACCTACTACTGTTCCCTGTAACCCTGGACCATGGCATTCTATGTTTCATCGTACTTTCATTGGATTTGAATATGTAACCAGCCAGTCTATTCTGTCGACATTTCACATTGTAAACTTAGGTGAATCGAGGGTGAAGTGAACACATGCCGATTCTGTAAGCATGACGAAGTGAAGACTTGTGTGAAGTGATCACGAAGGAGCTGCAGTGCGATTCTGTTTACATGTCAAAGTGAACACTTAAGCGAAGTGAACGACAAGTGAGCTGGCAAACCATACAAACAAGATGGAATGATAGGTCACTTGTCGTTCACTCCACACAAGTGTACAGGGTGAGATGTTGACGGAATAGACCGGCTGTTAATCCATACAAACAAGCTGGAATGACAGCTCACTTCGTGATTTCTTCACTCAAGTCTTCACTTCGACATGTTTACAGCATTGCGATTCTATAAACATGTCGAAGTGAACACTTAGGCGAAGTGAACGACAAGTGAGCTGTCAAATCATACTAACAAGACGGCATGACAGCTCACTTGTCGTTCACTCCACCTAAGTGATCACGGTGCGATGTCGACAGAATCGATCGGCAGAATCTACCGGCCATTCACTCTTTTGTGAATAAATTGTCAACTTACTACATGTTCACTTCACCTAAGTTTAAACGGTGAGACGTTTTCGGAATTGCACTGCTGTAATACTGTACTCCAATATGAGCCAGGTTTTTGAAATGTGTCTCAAATTTTCAGGGGGACCTAAGCCAACAGGATAAACGATGCGTTTTCCTGACAGTCCACGATCTTGGGACAAATCGTAAGTATCTTATTCATTTACTAAATTTTTATGCACTAGTAAGAAATCAATTGAAAACGTGACAAATACTAATTCCTTATTTCAAATAGTCGAGTTACAGGCACTTTTGAATAGGCAAGGTCTGTCAGTCAAATAGATGAAGCTAATTCTGCCGCGCTAGCGAAAAGAGCAGTAGGTTGTTCTGCAACATAACACACTCACCGACCCTGTTTCCAGCGCGGCAGTTGCACGTTCCAAAGAGTAGATCCTATGGAGAAAAACGTGCAAGAAACTCCATAGACTCTCTTGGTGACTTTGTGGCATTGACTTAGGGCGGATTTCATCAAGCTGAAACGGAACGCGATCAACTTAAGAACCACGTTTCGAGCTGTCAGTGTCATTATTTTCTATAGAATATTGACACTTACAACTCTTGAACTCGGCTTGATCGCGATCAGTTTAATTGGTGAAATTCACTCGTAGTGACTGACAGAAAATGCACAGCCAAAACGACTGGTCGTAGAAAGCTAAAATTTGGCAAGTAGGTTCCTTGAGGAGTGTAGAGAAGCACTATGAGAGGATTTCTCGAAGTTCCTGCGGGAACGGGAAACCAGCAGCCAAGTGCGAGTCGGATCGCGCACCGAGGGTTCCATACAAACCTGTAGGTATATTTTATAAGCAAAAGCTGCGGTTTACGATTTATGACGTATTCAAAAAAAACTACTACTAGATCTCGCTCAAACCTATTTTCGGTGAAAGTTTATATGGTTATGTACATCATGTATTTTTTTTAGTTTTATCATTCTCTTGTTTTAGAAGTTACAGGGGAGGGAGGACATCCCCCCTGGGTGTCTATTTATTTTACCACTTTGGAAGTCTTTCGCGCAAACTATTCAGTTTAGAAAAAAAATATTTTAGAAACCTCATATCATTTTTGAAGATCTATCCATATATACCCCACACGTACCTATAGGTTTGATGAAAAAAAAAATGAGTTTCAGTTCTAAGTATGGGGAACCCCCAAAATTTTATGTTTTTTTTCTATTTTTGTGTGAAAATCTTAATGCGGTTCACAGAATATCTACTTACCAAGTTTCAACAGCATAGTTCTTATAGTTTCCGAAAAAAGTGGCTGTGACATACGGACGGACAGACATGACGAATCCATAAGGGTTCCGTTTTTTGCCATTTGGCTACGGAGCCCTAAAAACGGAATGTGTGTGTACGAAGTCGCGGGCAAAAGGTAGTACTTTACAACGGTGGTTTTAATTTTTTGATAGGTCTTATCATTTTATTTCTCCTTTGTATGATATGATATATACATCGTTGGCATCTTAAGTGCACTTACTTGGCTAGCGACTTTAGTGGATTTATAAAGAGGAGTGCTTTTTATATCTATTAGTGTAGATTACGATTTATATAACTCTTGATCATCTAGACATTTAGTATCGCCTTTTATTGCTTATAATTGAAGGCTTTGTTTTATTATTCCAATAAACCTCATTCAAACGAGATTTCTTTAAAATCCTGTTTTATTGTTTCCATAAAGTCAGTTTTATATGCCAGGCCGATGTTCGAATGATTGCCAATACGAGTAATGTACAGTGATGGGCACTATACGCTGGTCTAATTACGAACTTGTGTATAGGTATTGTACATTATGATGTGTTCGACACACTTTGATACTTATCGAAGGATTAGAGTCTAGTTTGATGGATTCGCAAACAAAAGGATGATGAAGCGATCGATTATGCGATGCATTGTGAGAGTGTTGGGTGCTGCATGTCCAACACCCAGTTAATGCTGAGATGGTTATCTTTTGGGCATGGGCACGCTCAGCACAATAACGAAATAATTTTATGATTGTTTAATCATAAAATTACTTATTTTTTTATTTTTTTCATGAAGTTATATAAAGCTTCAAAGATTACAAATTAGAAAGAGAAGACCGATATGAACTATGACGTCAAAGACACGCCACAAAGAGCTGCCATAGAAAAAAGCGTTTTAGCGAGAGGGACGGATATATTTGTAAATGATTACCTATATTTCGTTTGCTTTTCGAGCAATTTTGATTCTTTTTTACTGTTAGTATTATATTTTTAGGTTATCTGTATAGATATTTAATTTTTTTTTCATGCATATCTCCTATTAGGTACCTACAATTCTTTCTGTTTACTTTGTCTTTGTTGCTGTAAGTACGTTTGTGTCTGTGCTGAATAATAGATTTCTAATATATTCTAGTGTACAGCTATGTAGAGATAGACTCAAACTAAAACCTTCCCAATTTGAACTTCTATTTAGTTAGTATTAATGTTAATAAGTAGTAACAGCACCAGAGAGCAGCACGTGGCTAAATACTAACAGCCACTCGTATCGATCTTCAAGGTTAAGCAACGCTTGCCGAGGTCGGTCTGTAGATGGGTGACAATTTTAACATAGCGAGACTCCGCATTGCTTAAGAAGAAATAAAGTTTTACCCAGACACTGGGTTGTGGAGGTTGAAGTGGAAGCTGATCCAGTTTGACTGGAAGCCCACCCCAAAATAGGTTGAGAAAAGGCTAGGCAGATGATGATGTAGTAGATGAAGTGATTTTTTTATTTGTGATGGGTCTGCTCTTGACTCTTGTCTAGGTCTCAGAGATGACAGAGACAAGGTTTACAAGGTTTCACTCTAAAGCTGCTTTCAGACTACGCTATAATATAATAGCATATAGTTTATTGCTCATAGCACAACAATATCGCTCACCATACATTGTTATGGACACGTTCACACTGTAATGTAGTTTATATTATTGACAATGTATGGAGCGCGATATTGTTGTGCTATGAGCTATATACATACTCTATGCTATACCGCGTGTATCTGACATCGACGCACAAACGATTTCCATGGGTCCAGGGCATGATTCTGGACACCCTAGACTTAGAATTTTTCGTCGGCTTTTTTCTCATTTCTTTCAAGGGTTTTTACTTTAGACTGCTCATAATCGTTATTCTGACCTAACCCAATGAGATTTTTAATAAAAAAATAATTAATTAACTACTTTCACTAAAAAGAGCAATCTGAATAAAACCACAAATAGATATCAGCTCAGCTGAGGTGATACCTACTTGTGGTACTCCTGAAAAAAATTAAAAAATGAGAAAAGAACCGACGAAAAATTCCAACACTGGGGTGTCCAGAATCATGCCCTGGACCCATGGAAATCGTTTGTGCGTCGATGTCAGATACACGCGGTATATTATAGCGTAGTCTGAAATAAGCTTAACTCTGAACCATCCAACCAAAAATAATAGATGTTTAGTGCCTAAAAATTCTTACGCAGACAGTGACTCAATTAGACAACCTTAATTTTCTACTTAGCTCGAGTTTATTTTTAGAATTACCCATTCATAGTCATTCCTAGTCTGGCCAGTTAATCTACAGTCATGCTTATTAGTTGCTTTGTCCAATTGACTTTATCAAGAACTAGCTGAACCGCGCAATTTCGTCTGCATCACATTTTTATGAATGCTCTGCTCCTATTGGTTATAGCGTGATGTTCGGCTATCCAACACTAAAATATTTTTTCAATCCGAACTAGTAGTTCTTGAGATTGGTGCTTTCAACCAAACAAACAACCAAACTCTTTAGCTTTATAATATTCCCGTTCCCGTAGGAATTTTGGGAAATCTTCTCTTAGTGGTCCCCGACACTCTCCAGGAAACTACATGGCAATTTTTTTTTCTTACTATTGATCGGCAAACGTTTGACCGCTATCTCACCTGATGTTAAGCGATGATGCGGTCTAAGGTGGAGCCTAGAAGTAACCTATTTACTCTTGACTTAAAGTCACCCAGGTTGTAGCTATCAGGTTTGACCGACTCATGAAGGGAATTCCACTCTTTAGCTGTACTCACAATGAATATTCTAAAAACGTTTTGTGCGTATAGGTGGGATTTCAGAAAATTTCAGCTCATATTTCTACGACTACTGTCGATTATTATTATTATTATTATATCGTTCTGCTTTGTTAAAGAAACTTAAGGATTCCGATATATAGTTATTTGATCAGTCTTTTACTCGCATAGATTGTTCATTAGTACCTATAGTCTTATGAATTGTATATGCCGTGGATAACGGTGTGAGTTTCACATTTGTAATAACTTTGTTTATATTATTTGCGCAGATATAATGTGTTACTGTTTGTTTGTCCCAAATAAATAAATAAATAAATAGATTATGCGTTGTTTGTCAGTCACTCAGTAACGGAAGAATTGTATATACTTGATGATTATTTTAAGTCTTTTAGACAAGATTAGGCCTATTAAAATCACATGTCTCTAAAGTTCGGGTCTATATAGACATCGTCATTGTTATTTCAGACTCGACAATGGTTGACTTCGTGAACAGTCCCGCGATGTCAGAGATTAAGGAGCGGTCCTGCTTCATCCATGTGGATGTACCGGGACACGAGGAGAACTCACCGGATCTACCAGACTCGTGAGTGTGATATTATTGTTACATTCTATCGGCATTTTTTAGTGAAACATTGTCACACACTAGGAATTTTTCCTGTATTGTGGGTATGTTTACAAACATACGAAGTCACATATCGTCGGGGATAGTGCAAATCAGTTTTGGATTGGATAATTCCGCGTACCTGAAAAATGTAGCCATACAATACAGACTTTAATAGATTTCTATTACCTAGTTTACAATATAGACTTTAATAGATTCCCACTGTTAACAGTAGGTACCTAAAACTCATGAATTTATAACCTACATGGAGTGCAGATACGCGGAATTATCCAATGCTTGTTCCGCGGATTTGCACTGTCCCCGACGATATACAAACAGGCAGACCTGGAACAATTATCTGTAGGCCATAAAAATATTTGTTCCATTAATTCAAGCATCAGTGAGTTCTAGACGTTTTCCTTTATCTAAAAGGGGACTAGCCGTCAGCGTGGGAGATATTATATTGCACAAGTTTCTACTTCTGTTCATCCACTCCCTGTGTCATCACTCTCATAATACAACCAGACAGCAATCTGGAGCAGGAACAACGGCTAAACGTGCTTTCTGAAGCACGGGGAATAAATTATAGTTACCTAGGTACGAGGCCCCTTAGAAGGCTTAGAAGATTGGTCACTGGTTTTGTGTAAGTATTAGACAAAACAACAACTTAATGGTCTTTTGATCCACAAAGTTACAATCTACAAGCTTCCAGCTAGGAGACGTGGCAACATTAAAGTTTCAACATTTCATTGGATCGCGAAACGCCGGGAATACAATTTATCAACGGTTTTGCAAGTCAAAGGGCATTCATAATAAGAATTGTGAGACCCCCAGGGGAACTATTCTGAAATTCAAATGACGTCTCTCAAGTGAGTCGGCAACGCTTTTGTAAAATCTTCACCACTGTATTGAACTCATAATTTGTAAAATGACAAAGGAATAAATTAGAATTTTTGATCGGTAGGTCTAGAAAGTATACTTTATTATGACTGACCAACAAATACCTAACCAATTTGTTCAGATTCAGATACAGATTATTTATTTGTAAACATAGGTTACAGGTACAACGGTGTGTGAGATGTTACATTTTTTGTAAGTGCTCTATGCTTTGCCATTATGCGTACAAAATGTTAATGTCAAATTTAATTTTTGTTTCCTTATTAATTTTACAAAATCAAATATAGATAAATAATGAGAAATGATTAAAATATATCGAACAATAATGTGTTTGACTAAATAATATAATGCGTTTCAAATCTTATATATGAAAATGAATTGCTGTTGGTTAGTCTCGCTAAAACTCGAGAAAGGTTGGGCCGATTTCGCTAATTCTTTTGTTGGGTTTATAATCGCAAGAGAAGGTTCTTATGAAAGAAAAAATAAGAAAGTTGCAGTTGCCGGGAGCGACGCCGCGGGGGACAGGTAGTCTTCAATATTATCATGAATAATATTATCTCCTCCGTTGGGTAAAGGCTTGTCGTGCCTTCTCATATTAATTCTAGAAAACCAACTCTGTCCACAGCTACCAGTTCCCCTCACTCCAAACCCTGGGCGAAGACCTCATCACCGTCCTAGATTTCCTCCACGTTCGCTACGCAGTGGGCCTCGGTGAGGGTGCCGGTGCCAACGTCCTCGCCAGGTGTGGTCTGGCCCACCCCAGGCGTCTCCTGGGCCTCATCCTCGTCAACTGCACAGCATCGACTTCTTCAGTCGCCGACGCCTTCCGCAGCAGGTTCTCAAGATGGCGAGGGGCTGACATCTCCCAATCCGAGGAAGATTTCCTCATCTACCACAAGTTTGGCCACGTGAGTTTTGTACAAGAACAGCTTGATTATAGCTACAAGGTATTCCTTCTTCTGTTTTTGTTACTAACTCTACTAATTGCTCGACTAGAGCGCCTTTGGGGTAAGCGTGTGGTTTGCTGTGTTCAGAAATATCTTGCTGTGAGCGTTACTTACTGTTCTTGCCTTCTGTATCGAAAGCTACGAGACCTTTTCGGAATGAATTGTAATCTTCTTCAAGGTCTTTTTTATTTCTGAAGACGACAATACTACTTCAGATTGTGTGGAGTTATTTTAAACACAAGTATATTTCATAACTGGGGTCAGCTGAACTCTGTAACGCAATTTAGTGTAATGAGATACATCAGATATCTGATAACATACAAACATGTATATTTTATCTGATTGTTGTGTTTCTTTGATTAAGATAATTCCACTTTCATCTTTGCATGTAGAAGCTTCTTCCTTACTTCAACTAACATACTAACCATATCTTTTAGTTTAGTTTTGCTTTTAGTTAGCTTATTGTGTTGTTCTGATTTTGCTCTTTATTTGTTGTTGTATGTTTTTGTGTTTTAATTTTCCTGCAATCAAGATGTTTCTACATTTATGGTCAGAGAGGGATTTTTCTACATTTTATCTCTGTCAGCGCCCGCAAATTAAAAGAAAAATAGTAAGACATTAGACATACAAGTCGTATCATTTTTTGTGCGTTCGGACGTCACGAGTCCCCACTCCCGAGTTTTGTTGCGTTTTATCTTGGTTAATATTCATTCATTTACAAAAACAAAAATTACGTGTCCTTTTTTTTCAATACTCTAACTAACAGACTAAACAGATTTGCAATATAATGATGGTGGAAACTCTATTCAATCGCAAAATGTTTACCGAACAAACATACATTCCCAAATTGCAAGTTTTTATTCAACTTGCAATTTATAAAATTAGCTTGTAAAATTACGTCATGCGCATAAAGTTTAGGATCTCAAAACAGTGCTCATAGCCTCAAAGGTAATAACCCCAATGCACTTAGGTCTTATGATGTCGCAACGTGTCGCAAGTTTCGTGATATTGCAGTCATAACTTGGCTATTGCATTATTTTATGGCTACATTTAACCGCGGTTCGAGCGTTCCTGCCAATATTTCCCATTATTATGCCGTGACATGGTTTTCAACAGAACGAATTATATTATAAACTGATATACCTACATTGCTAGAATTAAATTTTCCCAGAACCACATTGTCAAAGGAAAGTTCCTAATTGATAGCTCGCTAGAAAAAAAATTGGGAGTAATAAGTTGTCATACCACCTAATGTGTACCTCTCAAACTCTCTAAAATAAAATAAAACCATTCCTTACTCCACGTTCTTACTTATTTTCCACTGTTTTTGTTCTAATATCCTCATTTTACTTCTTTTCCACTGTTTCTGTTCTAATATCCTCTTTTTACTTCTTTTCCACTGTTTCTGTTCTAATATCCTCATTTTACTTCTATTCCACTGTTTCTGTTCTAATATCCTCATTTTACTTCTATTCCACTGTTTCTGTTCTAATATCCTCATTTAACTTATTTTCCACTGTTTCTGTTCTAATATCCTCTTTTTAATTATTTTCCACTATTTCTGTTCTAATATCCTCATTTTACTTCTTTTCCATTATTTCTGTTCTAATATCCTCTTTTTATTTCTTTTTCACTGTTTCTGTTCTAAAATGCTCATTTTACTTCTGTTCCTCTGTTTCTGTTCTGATATCCTTCTCTTCTTCCAGCAAATCTCAAGCGACTCCTGCGAGGGAGGCGAGCGGGACCGCACTCTGACAGAGTACCGCTCGCGCCTGCGCGGGAACCTCAACACTCACAACATCAAGCAGTACGTCAGGGCCTTCATCAAGTAAGTTAATGGTATTGATTGCTGCTATAGCTGCATCGACACCGCCTCTTATGGACTACGTAAAACAGATCCTAATTCATCTTAATTCTACCTCCGCGCGATTTGAATAGGGTAGATGAACAAAACATCTAATAGTCTATCGGATACTTAGATTTCTAAAAAATGTTTGACATGTATATGTAAGATTTTTTAACCAACTTCCAAAAAAGAGTAGGTTCTCAATTCGGTGGGTATTTTTTTTATGTGTGTACACCGATTTCTCCGAGGTTTCCGATTTCTGTGATTATTTTTAGTTCGATGCAGCATACTTGCCGTTTTGTCTCGTAAAAGATTTGGTTTGTCTTAATTGTTTTTATTTTATGAGCATTTTTGCATATTTCAAGTTTTGCGTAGAAGATGACGTCTTCTAAGTTTCACCACTTATAAGTAAATAAAAAAGTCGGTGTTACAAAAAAAGAAACAAAACCAAAAACACCGACTTCCGAAATTAAAGTTATTTTAATACTTTGTAGTGTTTTGTTAGGAGGTCGGTTATATTTTTTTGTTTTGTTTTCACGAGGAGATTTCACGTTAAACTAACACAAAATCTAAATTTCTTTGTAGATGGTTAACTATAATTTAATCATGTAAATTGAATACCTAGCAAGATAATAAAAAATAAAAATACGTATTTTTTTTTTTAATAATACGTATAAGTTGAAATTAAGAGTCCTATTACATTTTTTACGGAAATCAATGATTTGTGACGCTGTAGTTTTCAGCAGCAGTAAGATATTTTAATTATTTGATCCTGAATAACGATAGTGCCAGTCTCTTTCTTGTAAGTTAGAGTTACACATTTTCATTTTTCTTTTCGTGTAATTTACTATAAATATTTTACGAACTCAGTTTGCAAGAAAAAATGTCGGCGATGGAACTTTGACAGTCAAATTCACATTGCTACAATCAATTCTTTTAAAAGCTGAAATTACTAAAAGGTAAGTTGAATGTTTTACTTGTTTATTGGAGTTCTAGAATTTCTTTATATACTTGAGTTTTCACGGAAAAAAACGTAAAGAAAGCTTAATTTAAGCCAGAAATGTCTTGATTCAGCGTCCATTATATTCCAAATGAAAACAATTTTATCAAATAAATTAATATGATATAAAATTTCAATCTACAATGAATACGTTTCATTAGTTTTCGTTTGTGTATATAGTAAAAAAAATTACAATAAATAAAATGAAAGTACTATATATTCTGCGTCAATTCAGCGCGCGCGCTCCTCAGTCTCGCGCGAGCGCCCAAATGAACTATAATCCTATTCAGACTAGTAAGTATCAAAATTGTTTCGCGGACTATAGATGTACTCCCAACGCAGACCAACGTAACTTCGTCTATTGCAAACGAGCATTGACGATTCGTAATAGGACTCTTAAGAAAGTTATTTAAAGCGCCCTTCCTCTTTCCTCATTTAAGTTTTGCTGTGCCCGACCATTTGCCACCTCCATTTGTACATTATAGATTGCAATAAAGAATTTGAGATTAATCTATACTATAATATATAATATTATAAAGCAGAAGAGTTCGTTTGTTTGTCTGTTTGGTTGAAAACGCTAATCTCAGGAACGACTGGTCCGATTTGAAAAAATCTTTCAGTGTTAGATAGCCTATTTATCGAGGAAGGTTATAGGCTATATATCATCACACTACGACCAATAGGAGCGGAGCATTAATGAAAAATGTGTCACAGACGACGTTGCACGGGTCAGTTAGTAAATTAATAAAACAGTCGCCTAATTTAAGCATTGATCGAGTGACTAATGAGCACCACAGGTTTATTAAGCAACTAGCTGACCCACGCAACTTCGTCTGCGTCACATTTTTCATTAATGCTCGGCTCCTTTTAGTATTAGCGTGATGATATATAGCCTATAGCCATCTTCGATAAATAGGCTATCTAATACTGAAAGAATTTTTCAAATCGGACCAGTAGTTCCTGAGATTACCCCCTACATACAAACTTACAAACAAATGTTACCTCTATAATATTAGTATAGATAGTATGTAATAGATAATGACATAATATTATGCAGATTATAACTGTTCTGGGTCTACAAAGGTCAAGCTTATACTTATTACATAACTTTTTGCGACAATAGTTTCAGTTTTTAGGGTTTCGTACCCAAAGGGTGACTTACGGAACCCTATTTCTACGCCTCCGATGTTCGAAGGTCCGTCCGTCTGTATGTCAGCGGGCTGTATTTCAAGAACCATAATAGATATATACAGTTTATATTTTCACAGCGCTTTAGCAATAAATAATTAAAATTAAATTAAATTGAAAATTAAGTGGGGCTCCCATACAAAAAACCTGTTTTTTCTTGTCTTTTATGGTACGGAGTGTGAGAGTCCAATTTGCACATGGCCGGATTTTATTTTGTAAAATACTCCAGAATTCCTCTTAAGCTGGAAGCTCCAGGGTAGCTCGCGAAATTCAAATATTTTTATGTTTTTTTTCAATTTGCCGGTCAGTGTGAAGCTGTATTTTGAACAGAATACAGTTCGCGATCGTAAAGAGTATTTATCTAAAGGACTATTTGTATATGTGTACAACTATTTGAATCATCAATATAACCCTCTAAGTTCATAGAACTCGATTGAATGTTATTTCGTGAAAAAGTCATTCAATCGAGTTGTATGAACTTACAGGATTATATTGATTATTAAAATGGGTATAATTCTTTAGATAAATATGCGTTACGGCCGCGGATTGTGTTCTGTTTAACATACAGCTTCACACTGACCGGCAAATTGCAAAAAACATAAAAATATTTGAATTTCGCGGGCTACCCTGGCGCTTCCACCTTCAAAACTGCAATTTCGAATAGCTAAATGCATCTTAATCGTTGCACGTTCCAGTCGCAAAGATCTGATCCTGCGCGGCTGCCAGCCCGACATACTGCTGATCACGGGCATGCTCAGCCCCTACTCCACCGTCATCGAGAAGATGTACAAGGAGCTGGACAAGGAGAGGGTCACCATCCTCAAGGTGGACAGAGCCGGCGATGTGCTGGCTGAGACTGTAAGTTTCTTTGTGACCCTCATTACATTTTTTACTATTGCTAAGCATACGTTTGACCACTATCTCACCTGACGGTAAGCGATTATGCAGTCGAATATTGAGCACGCTTGCCTAGAAGTAACCTATTCACTCTTTGCTTAACTCCCAGGCTATCAGGAAACATATACTCTGGCAGGGAATTTATTTACAAGACCTCCACAACCCGTTACCTGGGTAACACGTTAGTTCCCGGCAAGACTGAAGTCAGATATTAACCGGCTTCTGACAATCCGTAAAGACTGCCAAAGATCTACAAATGACAGCGGGACCAACGGCTTACCGTGATTTCCGAGGCACGGAGGAAAGTCGGGATGTTAAGATAGTCAACCATCCGTAGACCAATCTTGGCAAGTGTTGCTTAACCTTAAAGACCAACCCATGCGGCTGTTATTCTTTAGCCATGCTCATCCTTCACTCCAGCTCCGTGTTGTATTAGGGTTGTTATAACGAATGAGAGATGGTTCGCCGAATGAGAGACGTCCTTAAATGTTAAACAAGTCACTATAATACTCTTAATAAGTCGGTTAACTAATTAATTACATGTAAATAGGTATATAGGTCATCGTTCTAGAAAACAATCAGAAAACCTAGTTTTGTATTCACGGTCTTAAAACTTGTTATATCATTAAGTTAACCGTACACATAACGTTACATAACAGACATAACTTCTTAAGATATTTATAAAATCTAGTCATATTGCGTAATCTACGTCGATGTTCGTCAAACAGCGCGAGCGCATGCGAATCTAATAGCCCCCACTGAGCAACCGTCACAACGCAACCATTCGTCCGCTATTACGACAAAGTAAAAGTAAACGCGTTCATTGACTCACCGAGACCCTTTGCGATAATACGCGGTCCCAGTTAACAAAACTACGATAAAGATTTGTCTCAACTCTGTGAAAGAACAGTTTGAATCATGTTTCATTGAACAGTGCCAAAAACGCCGGTCAAGATGTCAGTGATTTTGTTAATAGTGGAAATTATTATCATCTGTGGCATGGTAGTTGGGCTGTACCAGAAGAATACTAACTTAGTGTGCAAATCGAAGAAGAGATACGATGGAAAAACAGTGCTGGTGACCGGCGGAACAGCTGGAATGGGACTTGAAATTGCTGCGGATTTCGCTCATAGAGGCGCCAGGGTTATCGTCGCATGTCCCTATGAAGACGAAGGCCTGCATGGCAGAAAGAAGATTATCAAAAGCTCTGGCAACGAAAATGTAATCTTCAAACTATTGGACTTGGCTTCTCTAGAATCTGTGAGAAACTTCGCAGCAGACATCTTGAAAACAGAAGATAGATTAGACATACTGGTAAACAACGCTGGGGTCGGGATCCCGGGAGATTTCCTCACCGCCGATGGGATGAACTTCATCATGCAAGTGAACTACTTCGGCACCTTCTTGCTGACCATGTTACTCCTACCGCTTCTGAAGAAAACGGGCACCTCGTCTGAACCGAGTAGGATTGTAAACACATCATCTGTACTACACAAGTTTGGAAAAATAGACCTCGAGAATTGGAATAAGACAGGGTACTGGGCTAAGACGAGGATATACGGGAACAGTAAATTATGTTTAGCACTTTTCACCCGGGAGTTGGCGAGAAGAATGAAGAGCCCAAATGTTATAGTAAACATTGTCGATCCAGGTGCAGTTGGAACGAAGATTTTTAGCAGTTCCAAGATCGCTTGGGGTAGTTTCGTATCCTTTATGGCCTTGATCTTGTTCAAGCACCCTTGGGAAGGTGCACAGACTGCTATATATGCTGCCACTAGTAACAGGGCTGGTCAATTCAAAGGAGAGTACTTCAAGAATTGTCGACGAGCCCGAGCTGGTGAACTAGTGTATGATCAGAAACTGGCTACAAGAGTCTGGGAAGAGTCAGTGAGGCTTGTGAACTTAAGTGACGACGAACTGAATCAGTGCTTTAGTTCTTAGTTAGAGCGTTTACTTAATGCATCCAATACGAATTTGACTTTCGAGTTTTATTCTAAAAAATTATGTTTGTTTGAAATGAATAGGCTCCGAAACTACTGGACCGATTTAAAAATTCTTTCACCAATGTATAGAATGGACTGTCCGTATGAACATAGGCTACATTTTATCCCGTTAAAATAAAGGGTATACCCGTACAAAGTCGGGACGTGCAGCTAGTCCATACATATATTGGACACTAAATCGATTTTTTTTCATTTGTGATGGATTTGCTCTTGACTCTTCTCGAGTCTTGGTCAGAGATGACAGAGACAAAGTCTACGATGGAGCGAGCTTACCCAGAAAGAGCCTGTTCATTCTAACTTTGAAGAGATTAAGGTTGTAAGCGTTCAGAAATACAGACGCAGGCAGAGAGTTCCACTCCTTTGCTGTGCGAATTATAAAAGACATTTGGAAACGCTAAGTGCAAATTGGTGGAATAGCAACAAGGTAGAGATGATAAGTTACAGTGCGTCTTGATATCCGATGTGCTATTGTGTTAAAATGTTAGTGAGAATTTGTTAACTTATTCAGGGTAATTTTCATTCAGAATGTTAATGTTAATTTCTGTTGACTTGTAATGAAATAATGTAGTAGTATGTGGTAGTTTAATAGCACGTTGCGTGGCGGTTCCGCTCTAGTGCATGGTCGGCTCCTTTTCTACACTACGTCTGCACTTAATTAACAAGCATGTCAAAATCGAAACTTGATACTGAAAATATGATTATTGTGAATATCGTTTCTAAATTATAATTTATCATAAAGTGTTTTTTTCAGTAGGTTTGTGCAAAAGTATGTTTGCAGTAAAGATGAAGAGTATGTTTAATTAATTTGCGTGTTTAATTTTAATACAAAAATTCATCATTTTGGCTTACATTTTGTTTGATAAAATAGTCTTATAATTATTAGTCCACCAAGTTTATTATCTAATAATTATTAGTCCACCAAGTTTATTATCTAATGATGCATTACATGTGAAGCTAACATCTGGGTTAATCAATGTATAAAACAGTATGTTATATGAATTTAGAAAAGTATGTTTGCAGTAAAGATGAAGAGTATGTTTAATTAATTTGCGTGTTTAATTTTAATCCAAAAATTCATCATTTTGGCTTACATTTTGTTTGATAAAATATTCTTGTAATTATTAGTCCACCAAGCTTATTACCTAATGATAGTGCATTACATGTGAAGCTAACATCTGGGTTAATCAATATAGTTATAAAACAGTATGTTATGTGAATTTAGAAAAGTATGTTTGCAATAAAGAAGAGGAGTATTGACGAAGTTACGACGCTTTTAAAATTCTCAATACGTCACGCCGTGACATAATTTTGAGCAGGCTGTGACGTCACGAGCCCCCACTCCCGAGTTTTGATGCGTTTTATCTTTGTCAATGTTCATTCACTTACAAAAAAAAAAATATGTGTCCATTATTTTTCAATACTCTAACTGACGGACTAAATAGTTTTGCAATTTGTGGATGATGGAAACTAGCTAATTTTATAAACTAGGATTCTTCCGTTACTGAGTGACTGGTAAAAGCTATATAAAATTCTCGTGTCACAGTTTTCGTTGCCATACTCCTCCGAAACGGCTTGACCGATTTTGATGAAATTTTTTGTGCTTATCCGGTATCTATGAGAATCGGCCAACATCTATTTTTCATCCCCCTAAATGTTAGGGGTAGTCCACCCCTAAATTTTATTTTTTAGACAAAATTTTTAATTTCTATTTTTTTATGATACAACATACAAAAATACATACAATCCTCAATTTTCACCCTTCTACGATCAACCCTTATTTTTTAATAGTCATTTTATTAATGAACTAGCTTCTGCCCGCGACTTCGTACGCGTTCCCGTGGGTTAAAACAGCCTTTCTGTTATTTCAGACCATAATCTATCCCTGTTCCAAATTTCACCCCGATCCTTTCAGCCGTTTTGACGTGATTGAGTAACAAACCTACACACAAACTCACAAACTTTCGCATTTATTATATTTTAATTTCGCCATAACTTCAAAACCAAACGTCCGATTTTAATCATTCAAAGACCAAATATTATCTACATAAACTGTTCTTAGTGATGAATGATACTTTATTTTGATACGGATTAATAGCATGAGTAAAATAAACGCGTTTAAATGTCGTAAAAAAAAATCAAGATTTTTAAATAAAAAAATGGTTGTTGTGCCTCACTCGACATAGATAGGTACAGTGTGTTGCGGACTTTTTTGTAGATATTTATAAGATCTACAATTAATTAGAACAATTTATGGTTCTATCTTTTATAGTTTAGGCAGCGTACGCAAAATAAGTAACTTTTCTGGTTGATTTTTACACCTTGTGTCCGAAAAACCCAAATATCTTACGAAACCCTATTTTTTTCCAAAATAAAATATAGCCTATGTTACTTGTGGATAATGTAGCTTTCAAATGGTGAAAGAATATTTAAAATCGGTCCAGTAGTTTTTGAGCCTATTCATTACAATCAAACAAACAAACATACAGACAAAGTTTTCCTCTTTATATTATTAGTGTAGATATTGCAAACTGTCGTAAGGCGTTTTACGAAGCTGCTCGCTAGCCTATAATGCGTTCGCGACCATGGCTTATTATTAGCGTATTTCATGTATAACTTTGGTGTTTCTATACCGATTTCTATGACTCTTTTTATGGAATAGTTAATATAACTTTACTTAGGGACGACTGAGAGTTTTATAAACGTAAGAGTAGACAAATATAATCAGAAAGCTTCGAACTGCTAAGCTATCGGGAGTTACACGTGTTATTGTTCGTCAAACATAAAAGATAGACATATGCTGTCATTGGATATTTTTTATATAATTTTAAGGAGAACATTTCCGTCATACATGATTTCTGTGTAGCTTTCACCGTTAAGGTTGCACACGCGACGGAAGCTTAAAAAAACCGGCCAAGTGCGAGTCGGACTCGCGCACCGAGGGTTCCGTACAAACCAGTAGGTCTTAAATTATAAACAGAAGTTGCGATTTACGATTTTTGACGTATTAAAAAAAAAAAATTACTTAAGTACTAGATATCGTTCAAACCAATTTTCGCTGGTAGTTTACATGGTAATGTAAATCATATATTTTTTTAGTTTTGTCGTTCTCTTATTTTAGAAGTTAAGGGGGGGGCGGGCACACATTGTACCACTTTGGAAGTGTCTCTCGCGCAAACTATTCAGTTTAGACAAAACAAGTCTAATATATAAAATTCTCGTGTTGCGGTGTTTGTTTCCAAACTCCTCCGAAACGGCTGAACCGATTTGCATGAAATTTTGTGTGCATATCGGGTAGGTCTGAGAATCGGCCAACATCTGTTTTTTTTTTTTAATCGCTGAACAACGTTTGCTGGGTCAGCTAGTAAGTTTATGATTATTAAAAAAAATATACTATGTGATGTAACTAAAAATTTAAGATTTTCGGAATTTTTCCTATATGTGTACTTTATAACGTTGCTTCATGCCAAATTTCAAGATTCCAGGTCGTCTGGAAGTATCCTTTAGGTTTTGATTCCCTTGCGAGTAGTTGCGAGTTTCAAAATATGCGGCTTTAATTGCTGTAACTTTTGATTGCGTTGACGTAGAAGTTTGATTTTGTTACAGCTTAAAGATATTATAGACTTGAGTATTTGTTAAGAATTTCAATATAATACCACTACGCGTTCATGAGTAAAGGGGTAATAAGTTTAAAATTATTAAAAATATTTTTATTATATGATGTAACTAAAAATTTATGCTTTTCGCAATTTTTCCTTTATCTGTGTTATAAGACGTTGCTTCGTACCAAATTTCAAGATTCTGAGTTCACGGGAAGTACCCTGTAGGTTTTGATTCCCTTGCGAGTGTCGAAAATTTGCGGCATAAACGGGAGTATCTTTTGATCGCGTTGACTTAGAAGTTTGATTTTTTCACAGCTCCAAGAGACCATAGACTTGAGTATTTGATATGAATTTCAGCTTGATACCTCCACGCGTTCCTGAGAAAAAAGGTCTTGACAGACAGACAGACAGACAGACAGACGGACAACAAAGTGATCCTATAAGGGTTCCGTTTTTACCTTTTGAGGTACGGAACCCTAAAAATGGAGTAACTTCTCCCGTTTTCCCAACATTTCCCTTCACTGCTCTGCTCTTATTGATTGTAGCGTGATGAAAAGTATACTATGACCTGCTCAGGAGTATGAATAATAATTGTACCAAGTTTCGTTAAAATCCGTCGAGTAGTTTTTGTTTCTATAACGGTTATACAGACAGACAGACAGACAGACAGACAGACAAAAATTGTACTGATTGCATTTTTGGCATCAGTATCGATCCCTAATCACCCCCTGATAGTTATTTTGGAAATATATTTCATGTACAGAATTGACCTCTCTACAGATTTATTATAAGTATAGATAATGTGACGCAAACGAAGTTGCGCGGGTCAGCTAGTATTGTTATATAAGTTCTTCAGGCTCAGTCTTTAACGATCATACCTTATATACTCGGATGAGGCTAACATGTAGCTAAATTATTTCATTTTTTTACTTAACCTTGATTGTTTCTATTTTTTTAACCGACTTTGCAAAAAGGAGGAGGTTCTTAATTCGGTTGTATTTTTTATTTTTTTTTAATGTTTGTTACCTCATAACTCCGTCAATTGTGAACCGATTTGAAACAATCTTGTTTTTATCTGAAAGGGTATACTTACAGATTGGTCCCATTTAAGTTTTATCAAAATCGGTTACGAATTCGTTTACTTGGATGATGGTTTTATGTCATCCAAGTAATCGAAATTGCGTATTTTGCAGTGGAGTTGTTAGGTGTGGGGTACCACTAAAAAGTGAAAAATAAAAAACTTTTTACAAAAAAATACAACCGACTTCCAAAAAAAAACACTACAAAGTAAACAATAAATTTTAAAGTCGGTGTCAAAATACAAAGAAACTAACAAAAACACCGACTTCCGAAATTAAAGTAATTTTTTACTTTGTAGTGTTTGGTTTTTTGTAAAAAGATTTTTTATTTGTGATGGGTTTGCTCTAGTCTTGGTCAGAGATGACAGAGACAAAGTCTACGATGGAGCGAGCTTACCCAGAAGTAGCCTGTTCACTCTAACTTTGAAGAGACACAGACGCAGGCAGAGAGTTCCACTCTTTTGCTGTGCGCATTATAAAAGACGTTTGGAAATGCTTTTTGCGAATTGTTGGAATAGCAACAAGGTAGGGATGGTAAGTTGCAGTACGTCTGGATGTCCGATGGTAGAAGGGGGCTGGTGGGAATGAGGTCGTGGAGTTCTTGGGCACACTCTCCGAAGGACAATCTGTAGAAGACCGACAAGCAGGCAACCTTGCCGCTATGAGCCAAACTGATTAGCTTGGCATCCACCAGTTATTATGGTTATTTTTATGCCAGAAATTTGTTTCGATATTTATTTATTTATAGAAATTTATTTCAATATTTAATTAGAAATTTATTTCGTAACTCTTGTTTTTAATATTACAATGATTATTCAACATTATTACTTCCGGCTGTGTAACACCAACACTTAAGAGCGTGTATTCCGTCTACTAGCGCCGCCAATCGTTTTTTATTATTTGTGGTAAATTTAAGACACGTAGATAAAAAACCGCTCTGTAGTGCACTGAAAAAATGTATTTATTATGTTTTGAGAGTTATGTTTTGTACTTTAGAACATAAATAGTTGCCAAAGTCGATATTTTTGCTAAAAGTGGCCACTTTTAGCAATAATTGCCGTTTTGGCTAAATGCCATGAGTTATATATTAAAAATAGCTGTAAAAAAATAATAGATACAATTCTTTAGTGCACTACAGAGCGGTTTTTTATCTACGTGTCTTAAATTTACCACAATTAATAAAAAACGATTGGCGGCGCTAGTGGACGGAATACACACTCTTAACGCCTTATTTTGAAATGTCAAGCGGCATTTCACACTCTTGACTATATTATATCTTCTGGCAAAACTATATGACCTGCAGTGCGATTGTGCCGGTCGATTTTGTAAACATGTCGAAGTGAAGGCTTGGGTGAAGTGATCACAAAGTGAGCTGTCAATCCATCTTGATGACATTGATTGACAGCTCACTTCATAATCACTAGGTACACCCAAGCGTTCCTTTCAACATGGTTACAGCCAGTCGATTCTGTTGACATAATCTCCGTGATCACTTAGGTGTAGTGAATGACAAATGAACGTTCACTTCGTCTAAGTGTTCATTTCGACAGTCATGTCTACAGAATCGCACTGCTGAATCGGCCGGCCGTAATCACGTCAAAGTGAAAACGTACGCGTTGTGAACGACATAATTATGAGCTGTAAAACCATAAAAACAAGGTGGAATGACAACTCACTTATCGTTCACTTCACCTAAGTGTACACGATGAGATGTCGACAGAATGGAACGGTTGAATTCCTGTTATCAACTAAGAGCGAATTTCACCAATACAACTGATTTATTTTTTATTTTTAACCGACTTTCCAAAAAGGAGGAGGTTCTCAATTCGGATGTTTGTATTTTTTTTTTTTTTTTTTTTATGTTTGTTCGGGCATAACTCCGTCACTTGCCAACCGATTTTAAACATTATTTTTTTGTTGGAAAGGGTATACTTCCCAAATGGTCCCATGATAAGGAAACCAGGATCTGATGATGGCATCCCAGAGAAGTCGAGGGGAACTTTTGAAAATCGTATGGTATCGATTTTGCAGTGGTTTTGTTAGGTGTGGGGTACCACTAAAAAGTCAAAAATAAAAAACTTTTTACAAAAAAATACAACCGACTTCCAAAAAAAAAACTACAAAGTAAAAAATAACTTTAACTTCGGAAGTCGGTGTCAAAATACGAACAAACTAACAAAAACACCGAGTTCCGAAGTTAAAGTTATTTTTTACTTTGTAGTTTTTTTTTTGGAAGTCGGTTGTATTTTTTTGTAAAAAGTTTTTTTATATATTCTGATTGCGATCAGTAAACATAAACTGCGTTCAAGATTTGTCAGTGTCAGTATTCCATAGAAAATAATGACACTGACAGCTCGTAAACGTGGTTCACATTTGATCGCGTTCAGTTTCATGGATAAAATCCGCCCTACACTGCCTTCAAGTTGTCAGTGTCAATATTTCATAGAAAATAATGACACTGACAGCTCGTAAACGTGGTTCACATTTGATCGCGTTCAGTTTCATTGATGAAATTCGCCCTACACTGCTTTCAAGTTGTCAGTGTCAATATTTCATAGAAAATAATGACACTGACAGCTGGTAAACGTGGTTCACATTTGATCGCGTTCAGTTTCATGGATAAAATCCGCCCTACACTGCCTTCAAGTTGTCAGTGTCAATATTTCATAGAAAATAATGATACTGACAGCTCGTAAACGTGGTTCATATCATGATCGTATTCAGTTTCATTGAAGAAATCCACCCTAAATATTGGTGAATCAACTTCTCACTCACCACTTCAATAACTTTTTCTATTGCAGCCAGCCAAGATTGCGCAGTCTCTGCTTCTGTTCTGTCAAGGTCAGGGCCTACTGACATCACTGCCGCCACCAGGTAAAACTTTAAGACTATTTATTGAATATTATACGAAGTACCCGATTTCCGACCTAAACTAATATTCATAATGTCCAAAATCGGTTACTTCGTTTTATGTAGATAAGTACGTCTTTTTCTTAGTGTTGCTGTATACGTATGTACTTATTTGGGAGTATGGTACTTGCGATTTGCATTCAAAAGACATGCATCTCTACTTTTGGGGTATTTCATGAATGCCACTGTCGGTGCGATCAACGTAGCCACCTCAAGGAATTTACCATCGACTCAAAAAGAAGTATCATCAGGAAACAAAGTTTTGGTATCCCACAGGGCAGTGCAATTTGTCCCATGCGATTTTTTAATATTAATAAGCGACATATTGAAATGATTCAGTATAAACGCCTAGTAGTCACCTCACTGCAACAGAACTCTGTGTTAGCAACGCTTCGACCGGTAACGCATTACCCAGTATAACTTACCATAAGGCGCCGCTTTAAAACAGGCTACTTCTTTGATTTTTAAGATACTATCTCTATTTATAGTATCCTAAAAAGCTATGAGATAGACTGCAGCCACTGGCTAGCTGCATTAATTGGTGGCTGCGTAGATGAAGCTGCATTGTGACTCTGTTAACATGTCGAAGTGAAGCCTTAAGTGAAGTGATCACGAAGTAAGCTGTCAATTCAAATAATCAAGATACATTGACATCTTCACTTCAACATGTTTACAGAATCAACCGTCATGCTATGCTACGCTTTGATTCATGGCTGGCAAACAAATTGACTGTGCAGCTAATGGTACAAACATTTCTGTGGCATCTGACGTACATTAAGCTGAGGTATAAGCATATTAGCTTCTTTTTTAAATGTTTAAAAGTGTTTCGGTTATAAATGAAGTCATTTATTCAAATAAGGCTGAGAGACTTTTCAAACGACTTTTAGACAAAGACAGGCCCCCAAAAACCTCCCGTCACCACTTTCTAGTGTTTTAGCTGGGAAAAAATAGTGGTGCAAATAACTCCCCAGCAACACTTCTGTCTACTAAGGGCGGGTTGTTTCACGTACACTTTACGCACGCGTAAACGTCAAATATGGTGCTAACTATCGAATTGGGTTGTTTCACAATACGTCAACGTCAAAGTATGCTAAAAAGTTACGATTACGGACGATGTTTGACGTTCGTTAAATAAGAAGAAGCGTTGTTTCATTACTATCTGTCATGGTTAACAGGGCTGCCAGTAAAAAGTCACATGTTTTCCTAATAAAAATCGATGGGAGATTTTTCTAGTATGGCAACATTCACGTTCACGTCAAATTTAATCTCTGAGACTGTGCTGTTATTATTATTGTTGTGGAAAATAACATTGTGCCATTTTTTTTACTGAAGTCCACGTAATTATACTTGTAGAAAACTGTGTACCTATAGAAAACTATTCGTATACTTTGACGAAAAATGAATACATATTCACCAAAGTAAGTACCTTTGTTAAACTGCCTTATGTTAAACATTTGCAATTTACAAAACACGTATATTTTATAATTTGTTGGACATTTTTTACGGAGCACGGTCTACAAACTTCTCTAAAAATGAGAAAGATCGCTTTCAATCTTTGATTGAAAAATAAAAGGATGTGTTGTTTTGTAAAAAAAACAGACAACAACAGTAATTTAAAAAAAAACAGAACTTGGGCTGCAATTTTATCTCGTCTTCGATTTGGCGTGTTAGCAATATAGCTACTTCCTAATACACGGTGCTTTAAATACCTTTTTCTTTCTTTCTACGCTACTTGAATCATCATCAGATGAACTAATATCGTCGATTAAAGACCAAACTCGCGAATAAAAGAGATTTCATGACGTTTTCACTATTTGACGTAATTAAAGTTACGTTAACCAGTGCTCATACCATCTATTAACGTAATCGTAATTTTTAGCATGCGTTAACGTTGACGTATTGTGAAACAACTAATTTTTTGAATTAACGATAGTTATCACCATATTTGACGTTTACGCATGCGTTAAGTGTACGTAAAACCACCCCTCCTAAGCTTTGAAACAACGCTTCTTATTTAACGAACGTCAAACATCGTCCGTAATCGTAACTTTTTGACGTACGTATGTTACGTTAACCAACTGTTTGATACAACCCGCCCTAAGTGTTAAGGACTTGAATTATACAATCTGCCATGGGCGCCGGCGGGACTATATTCATTTTTTTTAAAACCACGTCTCGCATAGAATAGTTATTTTCTTTTGCCCATTCACACAGAGTTCCAACTAACTTTTTAAAGTGAGACTTTTGATACATCGTCTCAAACTTTTTCGTCTGTGCATTACATGTCGCGTGACGGTCGGCCGCGGAGTAGGGATAAAGTAAAAGGCGCTCGTTAGAGCAGCCGAGACCAATATGGCGGCGCCTGTAATTCGCATCAGCTGACCTTCTTTTAGTGAAAAGTTTCACTTTTACCGTGGTTTCATAAAACCACACAATCCTTTTTTCGCCTTATGCAAAGTAGCTGGAAGTGAAGCATTTTTATACTACATTCAGGTTGTCGTTTTTAGGATTCTGTACCCAAAGTGTAACCAATGGAACCTCCTTTCCGCTATTGCTAAGCCTCCGCTGTCCATCCGTCCGTTCGTCTCCTCGTCTGTCTGTTTGCGGGCTGTATCTCAATCTTCATAATAGATAGTTGAAATTTCCACAGATAGTGTATTTCTATTGCCGCTGAAACAAAAAATAATAAAAATCCATAAAAGAAACGTGTTTTTACGACACCGACTTGCCATTGGCGGGTTTTCTCTTTGTCTTCGTACATTTTATTGAAAGCCAAGATTGTCAGAGTGCCCCCTTGCATCCCATGAAATCTGACAATAATCGGATTTTTTTTGTCAGGAGTGGAGCGGCGCATGTCCCGCGCTATGTCGATGGAGGAGTACGACAAACCAAACATCCGGCGCCTGTCGCTGACGCCGAGCGCCGCCGACTCGCCGCCGCACAGGAAGCTCTAGCTGCAGCGCGCCGACTCCTTGCGAGAGGAGACGGTGTGACGGGCAGCGGGGGGAGGAGGAGTGAGGTACGGGGGGGGGGGGGAGGGCAGGGGCAGGGGGCAGGGGGAGGGCGGTGATGTTGATATGTGGCTGAGAGTTTATAATATGATGTCATAAGGCTGTGTTACAAGGTCAATGTTCCAACAGGACCTTGTAACACAGCCGTAAGGTGTACATTTAATGTCATCGCATTAAAAATTAATTGTACAGGGAGCGTGCACAGCAAAGTCTGTGGCATCTAATGTTGTGTATTTAGAACTACTTCAGTCTAAATACTTGAACACAGTCTACGTTACTAACGTAGACTGTGCCACCCGGTATTGAATTTTTGGAACTTTTAGCGTGCAAAATTAAATACTTTTCTTGATATTGACGCTTCTGTGATGCCCTGTATATAATAGTTCATGCACGTTATTTTAACGAGTATCGACTGTATTCTATGCATATTAGTGGTAGTGTAAGGGTCAACTCACACCGAAAGAGCGGCGAAGGGCGGGGAAGCGCAGCGACCCGCTCGGTAGAGAAGGCTCGCGCATTCCCGCGACTGCTCGGGCTCTGGAATGCTCGAGAAGTCGCGGGACTCCACGCGCCTTCTATTAGTCTGCCTGAGGAAGAAAGACTATCAGTCTGCCTCAGGTGTGTAAATAAATAAAAAATATATCCATTTCCATCACTTCTGTATTCGTTGCAGTGCAAGGAATGAATGCGAATGCTCGCGCGCTACAGACGCGCACGGAGAGCGGGCGCGTGGGGCGGGATATTGCCAGCGGCCGCTCGCGACTGCTCGAGCATTCTCGGGACTACCCGCGACTTCTCGCGCAGTCGCGCCGCATCCGCACGACTCGTTCGAGTTTCTCATGAAATAATAAGTATTAAAGTAATGAAAATAAAGTTAAAATTCATATGACACTGAAACTGCGCTCCGCTTCGCTGCGCTTCGACGCTCTTTTGGTGTGAGTTGAGCCTAATAGTAGATAGATTTGCCATTCTAATTCAAAACGCCCTCCTCCTAAAAAATAATCCTAATATTGTTAACTAAATAAAAATGTCTATAGATATTACTATGCTGTACCTATGTTTGACGTAGATTCTGTAGTTTTCAGCAAGGATCGTTGATTTTGCATTACTATGAATATAACATATCTAAGGCATTGTTATTAAATGTCTTTTATATAGTTTTTATTTTGTTATGAAGTACACAAGTTTATAAATGTTCACGACTATTTAATTTCTAGTGTTTTCAAGATTATTTAAAAAATATACATATGGATACTTTTAGTTCTTAGTGGATTGTATGTCCATCAATATATTTACCTGTAAGGCGCAAAACGTCATGCTTTTATCGGGATAAGTAAATTAGTCATAGGAAATGTTGGTAATTAAAATTAGAGCAAATTTAATTTTGATAGTAATTAACTTGTGAAAGAATATTCACATTAAAAAAATTTCTTGTATTGTAGTCTGGTTTATACACTTTGACACTATCCCTTTTGACTATCATACCATGAAAACCTGTCTATAAAATATTCTGTATTTTCCTATTTATTATTCGATTGTTATATTTAGATACGGCATTATTTTTAGAAATTTTGTGATGTTATGTTTAAAAATCTTATAAGATTGCCCATTTTCAATGAAAGTTTGGACTTAGTATTTTATTCTTGAGAAAAACCTTTAGAATTAATTTTAAAGATTTTATGGTGTATAGACAAATGTCTATAAGATCACAGTATTTATCAAATTAGTTAGGCAACTTCATCAAATTTTTTGTTAGACTGATTGAAAAGCAATCACGGCGATTCGAAACTTTCAAACTTGTTGTAGTTTTGAAATCAAAACTGATTGTTTTATATGTCAGTAGGTATGTTTTATGTAAAGCATTGTTAGGGTTTCTTTGCCATTTCAATTTGTAAATTATGCAATGTAACAAGAAAATTAATATATTGTAGTATTATGTACAAAGTACCTAATGTTTTGAATAGAATTTATAAATATTATTGTAATTATTTTACGTGTAATTCAGAATAAAAATAAAAATGTACGTAGATTCGGTTCTTTACTTTACTCATTAATAATGAAAAGTAAAAAAAAACTCTTTTGGATATTAGTCGTTCTGTAGAGATTGGAACAACGAGCCAGAAGACGGACGAATAGTCCAGTCAAATCCTTAACCTAACTTAATATTATAAATTATGCGAAAGTAACTCTGTCTGTCACTTCTTCAAGCCTAAACCACTGAACCGATTTGGATGAAATTTTGTACAAAGATAGTTTAAGACCTGGGAAAGGACATGGGATAGTTTTTATCATGCGAAGCCGCTGGCACACGCTGGTTAGACAAACTAGTGGTCAAATAACTAAAAATCCGACGGAGCTGAATTTTGGTTGAGACATTGGGTACACCCACGAAGCAAATTGATGTGCAGCAAATAAAGAGTTGCAGAAAGAACAGACCCCTGAGGAACACCAGCATAGCTATATATGAGGTCTGAGGAGCAGCCGTCAATGACTACTCCGATCGACCGTTTACTAAGGAAGTCCGATATCCAGCTACAAAATCGTACTTGCTCCGTGGGTACAACACCAGTAGAAATAAAGTGCCAAAAGTCCCTTTCGATCCCATGCGTACCTACTAAAAAAGTTATTCAAGGTCAAAGGTGAACATTTTCGTTATTTTTTTTTTCTCGGAATCATCATCATCAAATGTCAGTCAAACCGGATTCAGCTGAATACCAGCATTTTACGTGGAGCGGCTGCCTATCAGAGGCCTTAGTGTGAGTTTTTTCGACTCACGTTCGAACGCGTTCGATTGCGAGCGCGTTAGAATTTAGTATGGGAAATTAGTTATAGTGCCACCTGGTGGTCACTCGTAGAACCTAATTTCCCATACTAAATTCTAACGCGCTCGCAATCGAACGCGTTCGAACGTGAGTCGAAAAAACTCACACTAAGGCCTCAGACCTCCACAACCCATTAACTGGGTAACATAGGTACTCCTTGGCAAGACTGGTGGCAGATTTTCTAGCTTCTGAAAATCCGTAACGATTGCCAAAGTTCTCCAAATGACAGCCGGGACCAACAGCTTAACGTGCTTTCCGAGGCACGGAGGAAACTCGGTATGTTAAGATGGTCACCCATCCTCAGACCAACCTCGGCAAGCGTTGCTTAACCTCGAAGATCGACCTGTGCGGCTGTAATTATTTAGCCATGAGCTTATTTTTTCTCGAAAAAGGTAAGTTTTATCATATATTTATCGTGTGCCTGCCGTGTGTCTGTCATGTGTGCCTGCATGTGTCTGTCATGTGTGCCTGCCATGTGTCTGCGTTACGTCTGCCTTACGTCTGCCCTGTCTGCCTTATGTCTGCCCTGTCTGCCTTTTGTCTGCCCTGTGTCTGCTTTATGTCTGCTTTATGTCTGCTTTATGTATACCCTGCGTCTGCTTTATGTATGCCCTGTGTGTCTGCCCTGTTTGTCTGCCTTATATCTGCCCTGTGACTGCCCTGTGACTGCCTAAGCCTGCCCTTGTGACTGCTTTGTCTGCCCAGTTTGTTTAGGCAAAAAATCCTTTTCAAGTTATCAGAGGTAAAGAGTATACAAACAGTCGCTAAGCAAAATGAAACCAATATTGAAAATAAACTGGACATTTTATTGTTACAAGAACATCAGACGGGACAATGTAAACTTTTTCAAAACATTTTGAACACAGACGGACGTACACAAATAATAAACATTACACTTACATCAATAGCGCCGCTTTCACACCACACACTTACGCGATTCGCCACAAAACTTGTCACATAATTTCTATAAAGTGTAAATAATAATAAAAATGATTAAAATTGGGCATTTCTCCGTCCAGTATTTGCTATAAAATTTATAAAAATACTCCAAAGAAACTAAAACTAAAAATATGACGTCGCAAGACTGCTCGACGGAGAAACTAGAAGTAGTGGCGAGGGAGCACAACTCCGCCACGCCACGCAGACATCGGTACGTCGGCGGTAGCACCGGCAACTCGAGCATCATCCGACCTCCGCGGACATTTTCGAACCTTTATATAAAATTTTTCACAGTTCTGCAATAATCAATATCAATAAACGAGCGGCCGCGGTTTTGTGGCGTCCGCTTCGGCGGCGACGCTTGCAGCCGCCGTGTCGACACGCACAGACCAACCACAGCACATGAGTTGCAGGTCTAACTGTGCACCGGATTAGATGTTACTCTTCATATCATTGTAGGTTTTAAATGTAGACGACCTTCTTGCAGTATAGGTACAGCAGAATGTGCATCCTGGGCCGTGCACTGAGGGCCGAGTTACTGTGGTGCGTCGTGGTCGCCGCAGTGTAGCGCCGGCGCGTCTGCAGCGAGCGCGGAGGGTGCGGCGGGGGGGGCGCGGCCCTCCGGCGGTGGTGACGTCATAGCTCGTCGTCGCAGCCGGGCTGCATGTCCGACGTCTCTATGGCGACCTCGTCGTAGTCTCTCTCGAGCGCTGCGAGGTCTTCACGTGCTTCTGAGAACTCGCCCTCTTCCATGCCTTCGCCTACGTACCTGTAACCAAAAAACGTTACAGTTTTAATAAGCCCCAAGACACTTAAGCCAGAAAATGACTACGCCAACAGTTGGCACCAGATCGAGAGGCTAGGTCCTCTTCCTTCAAAAAATTACTGACGTAAACATGATTCACGTTAATTTAACAAATATACAGAAAATATCGTTTTGACAGATGCTTGGACCGCATTGCTGCCAAATGGTGCTAGTCATATCTGGAAACCCTCATTCCTTCACATGTGTCCGGTGATTGGCACTGCTGCCAATGAAATCTCTTAAAATACCAACCAGGTGTTTATAGCGCTGTACTATTCACGTGGAAGTAGATAGCTGGTGCCAGTATACCGGCATGATCCGACGTCTTACGAATTTGACCGAAGCTGGTCAACGTTTATCGACACTGGTCCGTAGAAAAAGGATGAAAACTACACGCTCCTTTACTTTTAAGAGCTGGCGAACCGCACACCTATCAGCCTTTTATCTAATAGACGTTCTACAAGACTGCCTAACATACGTACCAGTGCACAAATGCTCGCTTGGAGTACATGAGGTCGAACTTGTGGTCGAGCTTGCCCCAAGCCTCGGCGATGGCGGTGGTGTTGCTGAGCATGGAGGCGGCTCGCTTCACTTGCGCGAGGTCGCCGCCTGCCACTACTGAGGGCGGCTGGTAGTTGATACCCACCTGGGAAAGATACGTCAGGTTTGCTTACAGGTATAAAAATTCTGGGAAGTGATATTTATTTATTTATTATATACTTTATTGTACACCTCATAACAAATACAGGAAAAACTTTGATCAAAACAAGTGTACAATGGGCGGTCTTATCGCACAGGGCAATCTCTTACAGACAACCTTTGGATGGATTTAGCGAAAGAAGTTAGATTTAGGGCGGTCAGTGTACAACATCATAAATATTATTAATTAGACACAATAATGTGAAACAACAATACAAAAGAAAATACAAAAGATAAAATAAGAATAATAATAAAATATATATACATATACATATATATATATATATATATACTAATAAATATCAGATATACAGTTTGGATTAAAAATTATAGTGAGAGATAATGCTCCTTCACCATTTTTTTAAACGTTGGTAGCGTTTGAGCACGTCTCACATCTATAGGTAAAGCATTCCACAAACGAGCTGCTTGAATAGTAAATGATTTATCAAAGAACGATGTGGAATGCATGCGGATACTTAATTTAAGAGTTTCCGATGATCTCAAGGACCTAGAATGTGTGTCACAGAGAAACTGAAAGCGTTCTTTGAGATAAAAAGGAGTAGAAGGATTAAAGAGTACATTATAAAGCAGAGAAAGGATGTGGGCATTCCGGCGAAGGCGAATTGGAAGCCATTTGAGCTTAGTACGAAATTCAGAAACGTGGTCATACTTGCGTAAGCCAAATATGAACCTGATACAATGATTTTGAAGTCGCTCAAGCTTGTCCAATTGGTCTTGGGAGAGATCAAGATAGCTGGCGTCAGCATAGTCCAAGATTGGAAGAAGAAGAGATTGTGCTATGGCAATTTTGGTGTTGATGGGAAGAAAATTACGAAGGCGTCTCAGAGAGCCCGCTGAGGCGAACAGTTTACGACTGACCTCCTGCAGTTGTTTAGTCCAGGAAAGAGTGCTGTCGATAAAAATCCCCAAGTTCTTCACAGTGTGAGTTATAGGAATAGTAGTGCTATTGAAGGAAACCTGGGGAAGTGTCGACCAATCAATCCTAGAGACGGTCCGAGAACTACCAACAACAATAACCTGCGTCTTAGCTGGATTGATCTTCAGCCCAAACTCAGTGCTCCATTCAGCTATTCGAGCAAGGTCTATATTAATATTCTCAATCGCATCAGATAGCTCTCCGAGAGGGGCTTGTGTGTAAATTTGGAGATCATCAGCATACAAGTGGTAGAAAGAAGACAGTTTTTTAGTTATACTATTAATAAAAAGTGCGAAAAGTAGAGGAGATAACACGCCACCCTGTGGCACACCGGCAGAGGTGTTACACCACGAAGAAAAAGATTCTTCAATGCAAATACGCTGCCGGCGGCCAAACAGGTAATCATGAAACCAGTCAATTACCGAAGGAGATATGTTAAAAGAGCGTAGAACTCCAAGCAAAATGTCGAAGTCAACAGTGTTAAAAGCATTGCTAAAATCAAGCAGAGCGAGTGCCGTTAACTTCCCCATTTCCATGCCGGATCTGATATCATCCATAATGTGTACAAGAGCTGAAGTAGTGCTGTGTCCAGGTCGAAAACCAGATTGGAAAGGATTTAACAGATTGTGCTTGGAAAGGAATGTGCTAAGTTGCTGATGGACAAGTTTTTCAAGGACTTTGGATAGGAATGGAAGGATGGAAATGGGACGATAGTCAGAGAAACATGCAGGATTTGATTTTTTAGGTAAAGGTATAACATAGGCGTCTTTCCAGGTTTGTGGAAATACCCTACTGGAAACAGAGAAGTTGAGGATGTAAATGAGGACCGGGAGAATGTTATCAAGGATGGGAATGATCATCTTACGACTGACACAGTCACTACCAATAGCGTTGGATGTAATCGATACAATACTCTTTTTAACATCACAAGCAGTGAATTGACTAATGACAAAAGGGGAATAATCAGGTATCGGAAGGTTTGAAAGATGACTTAGTGTGGCAGCTTTGGTGGCTCTATCTAGTAAGGGCGAAGTAGAAAAATGACTATTAAGTAAGTTGAAGTCTAAGTCCTTAGGAATCCTGTCATGAGACTTTTTTCCAATACCTAATGATTTGAGAAAACTCCAGACCTTAGCTGGATCACCATTTTGAACAGAACTATGGATATGTTGGCGGTTTGCGTTCCTACACACCTTGTTGCAGTGGTTTCTAATTGTGACGTATTTTTCCCTGTTGATGTCGTTGGGCCGAATTTTATACTTAAACTTCGCGGCTGCTTTTTTCCTTAGCAAAAGTTTAATCTCATCATTCAGCCATGGCGCAGGGAGATGCTTTACTCTCACAGCTCGAATAGGTGCATGTTTATCGTAGAGCTGAATTAGGGTAGACGTCAAGATATCAACTTGTTCGTCGACGGACGAGGATGTGACAAGAGGCGTCCAGTCAATGCTGCTGGCATCCTCTCGAAGACGATCAATGTTCATCCCGTCAAAATTGCGAAGCAAAAGAGTTTTGGACTTATGCTTAGGTGGGCGAATTTTAAAGGAGGTGAAAATCAGGTCATGATAGGAAAAGGCGTCAGCTGAACATTGACCATGTTTAGCGACGTGATCAAGAGAAGATACAAAAATAAGATCGAGAAGTGAGGGAGCAGAGTTAGGAAAATGATGAGTGGCACCAAGATCGAGAATAGAGAGATTGGTTGATTCAATTATGCGGCGTAGAGAAGAAGAGCGGGAGTCATTTTTAAGGAGACATGTATTAAAGTCGCCCATTATAATGGTATGACTGTAAGAGGGAATTAAATATTCTAAAATACGTTCAAAAGAAGAAAAGAAATTAATACGAAGAGAAGGACAGTAGTAGACCCCAAGAAGTATCTTAGAATGATTTAGTTCAACTTCCAGGAAAAGATGTTCACCGGCGTTCGGTGGGGGCGGCTGAGTGGACATGTTAACAACGGAAAAGGGAATGTAGTCACGGAGGTAAATAGCCACCCCACCACCACCACCAACCGCGCGATCATTCCTGATGAGTTGAAAACCTGGAAGAGAGTAGGAGGAAGACGGAAGACAAGGTTTTAACCACGATTCAGACACAAGAATCGCATGAATATTCTTACAGTCAAAATTGGCCAGCATATCAGCGAAATGAGCCGGAATGCTTTGGGCATTTATGTGGACCACATTAAAGTTCTTGGATACATCGGAAAATACAGAGACGAGAGTGTCGGCTAAAGAAGGAACACTTACGAAACTGTCATCGTAACTATTTATAGAAAAAAAAGTATCAGTATCGCTGCTACAGCCAGGGCTGAGCATATAATTATATAAAAATAAAATATTTTATAACAAAATACAATTACAAAAAGTTAACATCCACCTGCCAGTTGTGCTTAACACAAGAGTAAATGTGAACATAATTAACAGGTAAAAGAAAAATGAAATTTAAAAATGAATTTACAAGTTTAATATACCAACACAAAAATGATCGGAGAAAATCCAGTAGTAGAGTAGGACCGTGTAACGGAACGTAATTAAAGCAGTGTTCAAGGTTGTCAGTGCAGTGATAAATGGAACGCAAATAATGAAGTGACATTTAGAAAGTGACATTTGACATGACATTGATTTGATTGAAAACGAAAAACAATACGGTATAAACAGAAGTGAAGATTAAAATAAGTTTCAAAGAATGGACGATTATAACTTATACTGAACTACCTACAGACAGCAGATAAAACCTACCTACCACCTGGACTATTTAAAAGAAAAAGAAAAACAAATAATGGAGTATCACTTTCTAGCTACAGCACGCTTGGTTTTAACTGCAGCGACCTTTCCTACAGTGACGGGTTGAACGATGCTAGTCTCCGGCTGTCCTGAGGGCTGCTCCGGCTGTGTGATTTTGTTGAGATCATCAAAGGAAGTGACTCGATGCCGCGTTCCTTTCGAATCTAGGACGAAGATAGCGCCTGCCGTAGTCCAGCATTGGGTCACACCAAATCTGTCCCGCGCCGCCATGAAGACATTGTGCCTAGATTTTGTCAGGAACTCCGAGACGGTGATGCCAGACCCTTTCAACTTAGTTTTGCCAAACCAGATTTTATCCCGGAGAGCTACATCATGTAATTTGAAGAGGATTGGTCGGGGTTTGTGAGAAGTACTGCGCCCCATCCTGTGACACCGCTTGATACTAGACATAGTCAAGTCCAACTGCAGATGCCGCTTGATTATTTGAGCCACTGCCTGTGCAGTCTCCTCGTCTTGTTCCTCCGACACACCATGCAGCAGTAGGATTTTCCGCCTCCCACGCATCTCCATACTATCGAGGCTTTGTGCAAGAATGCCAACTTGCTGCTGGAGAGTACTTATTGCCTGAACAATAAAAGTCCGGAAAGATGCAAACTCTGTTGCCAAACCTGAGGTGGTTATTGTAGTGGTACCTGGACTCTTCTGAAGCTCCTTCTCAAATTCTGTCATCCTTTGACTGAACATAGTGCTCAAATCACTGATTGTGCGGTTAATTGCCTCCATTGTGCGTGTTGTTTTAAAATTATTTTGTGTTTCGGAGCTGAAAACACTTCACTGGCAGGTAGAGATGATTAACTAATGTTTTGTATCATTTATGTTTAAAACTTATTAATATTAATATTTTTAATTAAAATTTTCAATTAAGAGTTCAAATTTAGCTGTTTACTCTTGACTACCCACGACTTGTGATACACTTGGCCAACTAAACGAAAGAGCTATTTTTTACAAATTAGTTTTAATTTTTTTCACTGAAGACTGCATTATTGTTTTTTTTTTTTAATTCGGTTATGGTTTTTAGGTACTTATTGGAGCAAGTACCCAATTGAAAAAAAATCAATGATGCAGTTTTAGTTATCAATATTTGGCCCGAGAATCTACAACTGCATAAATCATATTCATTTATGTAAATAGATTCCATGTAACTCTTTTACACTTCAATATTTTTGGTCATATTATTCTAGATGAGGCTTTTTCCAGCTGACTACCCCGAGAAGAAACTAACTGAGGTCACAGGTCACATGACACGATCACGGAATTTCAGCAACAGATTTGGCCATGAAGGAACACTTACAATTCACCCTGTATATCCCGGGGGTGTGTTCCCTAGGTATCTCACACGGGCGAAGACACTAGCAGAGGCTAGTACCTATATTAATATAGCGCTTTACGGGTCTATTATAAGTTATAATCCGTGCGCAATCACAATGGGATGGAACCATAGATATATTTCTGTGGATGGAACTTTATCAAATTAAATCGAAAATTGCAGTTCTTTCTTCGAGTAGCGTTAACAAGAATGTTCTGAATATCTACATATAATACCGCGTGTATCTGACATCGACGCACAAACGATTTCCGTGGGTCCAGGGCATGATTCTGGACACCGTAGACTTATAATTTTCTAATTTCTGCTTTTTTCTAATTTTTTCATTTTTTTCAAGGGTTTTTTTACTTTAGACAGCTCATAATCGTTATTCTGACCTAACCCAATGAGATTTTTAATAAAAAAATAATGAAAAAAACTACTTTCACTAAAAGAGCAATCTGAATAAAAACACAACTAGATATCAGTTCCGCTGAGCTTGATACCTACTTGTGGTACTCTTGAAAAAAAAATGAAAAAAAAATGAGAAAAGAACCGACGAAAAATTCCAACTCTGGGGTGTCCAGAATCATGCCCTGGACCCATGGAAATCGTTTGTGCGTCGATGTCAGATACACGCGGTATAAAAGAAAGTCGTGTTTAGTTACACTATTTATAACGGCAAACAAATGGTATAAGGAAATAAAGCTATTTTTATTTTATTTTTATTCATAACGGCTGAATCGATTTAGCTGAAAATTCAAATGATGAAATGATTTAAACAGGAGACGGACCATAGGATAGTATTATCCCAGAAATCCCACGGGAACGGCAACTATGCGGGTTAAACCGGAGCGAAGACGCGGGGGACAGCTAGTCTACACTAATATTATAAAGAGGAAATATTTGTTTGTTTGTTTGAAATGAATAGGCTCCGAAACTGCTGGACCAATTTGAAAAATTCTTTCAGTGTTAGATAGCCCATTTGTCGAGGAAGGCTATAGGCTATATATCATCACGCTACGACTAAAAGGAGCGGAGCATTAATGGAAAATGCGGCGCAGGCGAAGTTGCGCGGGTCAAATAGTTGCTAATAAATTAGTTATTTCTACGATATTTCATATAAACTAATTTAATATCAATATTCAGATTGATTGCACGCGGATTACAACTTACAATAGACTCGTATCGTGCACAGAAATATGGAGGTTTTTATAACATATTTTATACGCAAAAGCGATTTTAAGTTGATATTACAAAAAAATATTCACACTTAAATTATGAAACAATTTAGTTCTCATTAAGGAAAATCAATAGATTAACGAGAAGAGATTAGGCTTGTTCATATAAAATTAACTAATCAGGCGATAAGTTCCAAGTTCCAATAAGTACCTACTGATAAGCGGATTCTATATTGAAAAAGTCTTTAAAATAAAATAATCCACATTTTTTTTATAAACTACTAGTTGATGCCCGCTGCTTCGTCCGCTTGACAAATCATATACTGAATTCTTCCTCGAGAACCACTATACATGGGTGAAAACAACATGAATATCGTGGCGGTAGTTCGAGTTTATCGCGAACAGACAGACATAGCCAGACGTAGCGGAGGACTGTTTTATAGTAAATGTAGTAAAACATGTACTATTGTACACATTGCTACTTTTTTATAAATAGTGTGAAGAAATAAAAAGCTGCACAGATCCACGTATGGAGGGTGCCGAAATTACTGAAGCTGATAATGATGACACTTCATTCTCACCTTAAATAAACCCAATGGGACAGCAATCCACGAACCGTATTTCGACCCTGCCCTTTATGGCCGCTATAGCAGCGTTCACGTCCTTGGGCACTCGCAGTTGCTGAAGCTGGTAATGATGACACAAACTCCTCATTCACTGGACCTAAAACCCAATGGGACACTAGTCCACGAAACGTATCCCTACCCTGCCCCTCATGGCGTTATAATAGCAGCGTTCACGTTCTTGATCACCACAATTGCTTAGTCTGACGCAATTTATTTTTTCCTACTCCTACGCTGTACTCTTCTGATTAATTTCGATGCGGGATCCAAGACAGTTGTGAATCGTTTCTCCGGGACTCGTCGGGCTTCATTAGCTCGGCGTTTTCCTGGTGGTCGCCACTGTTGATTCTGGCTTTCAGGAGTTGCAGTGGTTGCGAATGTGTGGCGGGGCTTGTCCCAAAAAGGCTGACGCAAACTCATTCTCACCTTAAATCCAATGGGGCACCAATCCTTGAAACTTGTCGCAGTTCTGCCGTACATGGGCGCTATAGCAGCGTTCACGTCCTTGGGCACTAGAGCTGCTGAAGCTAATAACAATGACAGAAACTCATTCTCACCTTAAACCCAGTGGGATACCAGTCCACAAACCGAATCCCGGCTCTGCCCTTCATAGCCGCTAAAGCAGCGTTCACGTCCTTGGGCACCAGAGCTGCTGAAGCTAATAACAATGACGCAAACTCATTCTCACCTTAAACCCAGTGGGACACCAGTCCACGAACCGTATCCCGGCTCTGCCCTTTCATAGCCGCTATAGCAGCGTTCACGTCCTTGGGCACCAGAGCTGCTGAAGCTAATAACAATGACGCAAACTCATTCTCACCTTAAACCCAGTGGGACACCAGTCCACGAACCGTATCCCGGCTCTGCCCTTCATAGCCGCTATAGCAGCGTTCACGTCCTTGGGCACCACGTCGCCGCGGTACAGGAGGCAGCACGCCATGTACTTGCCGTCGCGAGGGTCACACTTCACCATCTGGTTCTGAGGCTCGAACAGTTCCGCTGTGATCTCTGATACTGACATGCCTTCGTGGTACGCCTGAGGGAGAGAATAGCTTGGTCAGGACTTGAAAGACCATAGGCGCTGCTGGAAGCAATGCCTAACGCCTTGTGTAGTTATTTGGATAAATAGAGAAAATAATAATACGTGTCAAAGCTTTGAACATTGATCCTTAAAATAGTTAAGTGGTATAAGACACCAGAAAGCAGTGACAAGTTGATAGCTCTCTTAATTAAAGGAACTCAGATTCTGATCTGATGTTCAGTTTCAGAGAGTACAAATACAAATACTTTCAGTTTTTTCGGCCCATTTAAAACTAACGCCATAATCTCCTCTGCAAGCAACTCGTATGCAAGCATAGGTACATTGCGGGACACGATTAATGAATTGATCGCATTCGACTTTGGTAGCCCGTAAGGTAATGCAAATTGCAAGCGACCTGCTTGCAGGTGCAGACATGATCAAGAACTTCATTCCATTGCGTACCTTATCCGCTGACACCACGGGTGCGTAGGCAGCGAGCGGGAAGTGTATGCGCGGGTATGGCACCAGGTTCGTCTGGAACTCTGTCAGGTCCACGTTCAGCGCGCCGTCGAAACGCAGTGACGCTGTGATGGACGACACCACCTAGAAAAAGACATTCTTACTACAGATCTTCCACTGGAGACAGATTTGAGCAAATACTCCACCTCACAATTTGTGTTAAATAAGACATGTTCCATTTATCTCTCTATACTTTCAAGCTCCCCGTTTAACGGGAACAAATATTATGATCTCGACTCCAATGAGAAAATCGTAGGGTTGTGAATTCAAATTCCGGATAAAATAAATTCTAGTTGGAGCGTCATTCGGCTATAGGTCTCTGTTTACCCGCTAGATGGCGTTAAGCGTTTGTGTTCCATTTACGCAGAGTCGACAATCGAGTTTTTTTTATAACAACTATACAGCCTTCTTCACACTTACGCGAAATGGCACTGAGTGTATAGACTTGTCACTTTTGTTCAAAATAACTTCACCAAATGAAAAACCAGCAAAGATTCCAGCAATCAAATCCAGCTGTATAGTTATACAGCTCCAACAATAAAATCAGTATACGAATTAGAATAATTTTGGAAAGACATACGACCCCCGCCACGAGAAGCTAAACATTTTGTAAACGCACTCAATTATTTCAATGTTTGTTTCATGAGTCAGACGCGTTCAGACTACAAAAACAGACGACAGCAATTAAAATCGATAAAATATATCACGACAAAGTGAAATTGAATATGGAATTATTTGTTATCGCTGCGTAACTTAGAAGTTCCTTGTTACAAAATGTGTAGCTTCCTCGCGACTGGAACTAGTATAGGTCATTCAATAGGTAGATAAAATTGATTCGTTGATGATAGATCCTCACTTGTGAAATAAGCCTGTTGAGATTGGCGTACGACGGCCGCTCGATGGACAGCCGCCGCCGACAAATGTCATAGATCGCCTCGTTGTCGACCATAAAGGCGCAATCCGAGTGGCCAATGGTGGCGTGGGTCGTCAGCACTGCGTTGTAGGGCTCCACCACGGCTGTGGACACCTGGTTGCAGAGGAGATACTTTAAATATTCTTTGATGGGAAGTGAAAATAAAGGAGAGGTTACAACACTAATAAAACTGAATTTTTCAAAATCAAAACTTATACGAATAGTGAACAGTCTCGGGCCCGAGATAGATAACACATAAGAGCTCCGGATTTCACCAATAATTTCACCGGTCCACTTAGGTGGAGTGAACGACAAGTGAGCTGTCATTACATCTTGATTGTATGGTTTGACAGTTCACTTCGTGATCACTTCACCCACGCCTTCACTTCGATATGTTTACAGAATCGACCGGCTGATCGCGATCAAGCTGCGTTCAACATTTGTCAGTGTCAATCTATAATCTATATTCTATATAAAAGAAAGTCGTGTTAGTTACACTATTTATAAATCAAAAACGGATGAATCGATTTAGCTGAAGGTGGGGGAGGTAGCTTAGAACCAGGAGACGGACATAGGATAGTTTATAGACCAGAAATCCAACGGGAACGGGAAAATCCCAAGGAACGGGAACTAGGCGGGCTAAACGAAGCCGCGGGGGACAGCTAATATTCTATAGAAAATAATGACACTGACAGCTCGTAAACGTGGTTATGTTGATCGCGTCCAGTTTCAGATTGATGAAATCCACCCTAAAACCGAGTCATTGGGAAAGCAAGAAATATTAAAAGAATTTTGTAAAGAACGGGCTATTTCCTATAGTTTGCTATGTGCATACTAAAGGAAACTTCCCAGAATTTGATCCTTATTAGTGTCACTTTTGGATGGTTGTCAAAATCTAAAGAAAATAAAAATCTACGGATCCTACGATTCCTGGCCAGCAATATTGTCAATGCGTCAAGATTGGTCCCGAAACTCTGTATTAATAATTTTGTTGACGAGGAATAGGGCCTCGTAGTTTATTTTGCCATCCAAGACCACTTGAAAAACTCAACCTGCCAAGCTGTGTTCTTTAAAGGAGGGAAAGATTCGCCTAATTCTCAATTCAGCTATCAAATAAAAAAAAACTGAAGACAAGACGTCAAAGATTTTCAAAACTCGATCTTATGCAAAAGCTTGGTAAGTAACAAAAAATGGATCCTTACTTGTGGCGCTGGGTAGATAGCAAACTCCAGCTTGCTCTTTTTGCCAAACTCATCTGAGAGCTTCTCCATGAGGAGCGAGGTGAAGCCGGAGCCTGTCCCGCCGCCGAACGAGTGGAACACGAAGAAACCCTGGACACGAATTAAACGGTAAGCAGTTAGGCTAGATTTCATCATCCACAAATTGCAAACCTATTTAGCCCGTCAGAGTATTGAAAAATATTGGACACGTATTTTTAGTTTTTGTAAATCAATGAATATTGACAAAGATAAAACGCATCAAAACTCGGGAGTGGGGGCTCGTGACGACATGACTCACTAAAAATTATGCGAAGGTGTGACGAATTGAGAATTTTAAAATCGTCTGAACTTCGTAACTGATGGACTAAATTAGATTTTTTCAGGACACCAGCCTAGCATGTTCCATCGTTCAACCACATCATCGCTTATCATTCTGATGAGGTGATTAAACGCGATTTAAGCTGTTGTTAGGTATTTACAAATGTCAAATGATGTAAAGAAATAATTAAAACAGTCACTAAAAAGTTTGTTTATCAAACAAATATTTAAATGAAAAAAAAAAAAAAAAAAGTTTTATCAGACCTATTTTAAAGACTATGTTGACGGCATATTTTACTATTTTCATACCTAGAATTCAGCAAACGGGGCACAGAAAAGAAAAACGAAGCTGAAAAACTCTGGTGGGCAAAATAAGTCCACTTTACTGCCCACCTCGTTTTTCAGACGAGATCATAAGTCCGCCTATACACCGTTTGTTGAGAGTAAGATTTATTTGTGAAAAAATGCTTTAGACAGTCTATACCAAAGGAAGATTTCTTCCGTACTGTTGATGAAAAAAGTGTCCAAATACCTGTAGCCCAGTACACTGGTCAGCCAACTTTCTGACGCGCTCCATGACGGGCCCGAGCACCTCCCGGCCGGTGGAGTAATGTCCTCGCGCGTAATTGTTGGCCGCGTCTTCCTTGCCAGTGATTAGCTGTTCAGGGTGGTACAGTTGCCTGTACTCGCCTGAACGAACCTCGTCTAAAAACAGACAGGGGTTTAGTCAGCGACGGCATCCAAAAAAGCAGCCATGTAAGCCTGAATTAAACCTACATTTAAGGGTTCCGTTGCCAAATGGCAAAAACGGAACCCTTATAGATTCGTCATACCTGTCCGTCTGTCTGTCTATCTGTCGGTCCGTATGTCACAGCCACTTCTCCGAAACTATAAGAACTATGCTGTTGAAACTTGGTAAGTAGATATATTCTGTGAACTGCATTAAGATTTTCACACAAAAATAGAAAAAAAAGTTTGGGGGTCCCCATACTTAGAACTGAAACTCTTTTATCTTTTTTCATCAAACCCATACGTGTGGGATATCTATGGATAGGTCTTCAAAAATGATATTGTGATTCTAAAATCATTTTTTTTTCTAAACTGAATAGTTTGCGCGAGAGACACTTCCAAAGTGGTAAAATGTGTCCCCCCCCCCTGTAACTTCTAAAATAAGAGAATGATAAAACTAAAAAAAATATAATATGGTGTGTATTACCATGAAAAAATATATGATAAATTACCAGCGAAAATTGGTTTTACACAAATAAGAGGTGGAATGCAAAAAAAGCCATTTAGGTAGAACCCGTGTATTAATAATACACGGAATAACTTAGCTATTGGGATGAGCAGGAATTTATACCAGAATGTTTTGAAACAATAACGCTTCTTGTTCAACGAACGTTAAAGATCTTCCGTAATTGTTACTTTTTGACGTACGTATGTTACGTTAACCAACCGTTTGATACAACCCGCCCTGAGTGTTTCAAAGCCGTTCATCTAGAAAATGTAATAATTCGATTTGCATTCGAAAATCATGAGAAATAATCATCTCAGATGAGCAGACTGAAATATGTATCGGCACTATTCTCTAATCCCGTGAACTCCGACAAGGGAACTTGCGCAAATCTCGAGAACAGCTGAACCGATTTCGCTAATTCTTTTTTGTTGTGTTTGTCATTATCAGGTCAAGGTAAAAAAAGTTGACGGGAGCGAAACCGCGAGGGACAGCTAGTTGTGCATAAAGTTTAAATAAACAAATAAATAAAAGTTACGAGTTTATACTAGATGGCATGTATGATCCCTAGGCTCTCGCCAATCCGCAACAGAGAGCTGAAAGATCTCTACTTAAAATAGGAGACTAAATCCACCATGGCATGGTGGATTTCGGTAGTTCCCAGTTGTACTATTGAACATTACGTCATAGGACACAATTTTAATTTTATTGTTTTTTATTTGTCCGGTGACGTCATCGTCACTACCGAAATCCACCATCACAACTCTCAGCACCATCTTCCCCCGATCGGCTCCAAAGAAAGTGTTAAAGCAAGAGTTGCCAGCGTTCTAGTCCTGCTCATAGGCCAGTTGGATCCAAATCTGCGACAGACCTAAGGAGACTTACCAATAACAGTGGCCTCTAAATCCACCATCACGACTCTGTGCACCATCTTCCCCCGATCGGCTTCAGAGAATAAGATTCGCCCTCATTGGGATCCTGCTCATAGACCGGCAAGATCCCAATTTGCAATGGAGCTAGAGATTTACCCATAACAGAGGCCTTTAAATCTGCCATCACAACTCTCGGCACCATCTTGCCCTGATCGGCTTCAGAGAAAAAAAAAATGTTATTTCAAGACTCGACGGCGTTGAAATCCTGCTCATATGTCGGTGGGATTCCAATCTGCAACAAAGCTAAAAGAGACTCACCAATTACAGTGGCCTCTAAATCCACCATCACAACTCTCGGCACCATCTTCCCACGATCAGCTTCAGAGAAGAAGGTGTTGAAGCAAGAGTCAGCAGCGTTTTGGTCCTGCTCGTAGGCCGGCAGGGTCCCGTCCGGCCGGATGCCGTGCTCCAGGCAGTACAGCTGCCAGCACGCCACCCCCATCTGCACTCCCGCCTGCCCGACGTGCACTGAGATGCACTCCCTCTGCTCACGTGAAAAAAAAAATGACACTTAGTTGACAGTTGTGGTCCACTCAAAAAATCTGGACGTATTGAGGGGTCTTTATTTTCGTCAGCAATTTTGGGGGGGGCTACGCAATGACAAATGAATTCTTCTTCAAGGGTTGGTAATATTCGATCAGATTTGGAGATCCTCCATACCCGGAGAATGTAACAGTTTACATACAATCTATCTTTGTTAACTCCGACACGACCCCCACTGACCTTGTTACTTAGTAGAAAAAAACAGCAATAATGATAGGCGAAATAAAAATGGATCAAAAATGGCCGTCAATTGTCACTTACTGGAATATGACGATAGAAATAAAATATATCGGGAAAAAAGTAAGCAATCAGGCATCTTTATAGAGAATACTACAGAAGCTCTAGAATAGGTCTACCGGTAAACTATGATCCTGGTCACGCGCACAAATTTATTATCGTCATAATCATCACATCAGGAGAAAGACTGCTGGACATAGGCTACCCCCAAGTGTATCCACAAGAACCAGTCCTGTGAGTCTCACATCCATCGGGTACCCGTGACCATCACTACACTAATTCAACCTAAAACATTTCTAAAACCACTTACCATGATGGATACTAGTAATTTTGATGATCCGTGTAAAACGATATATAAAAAAAACTGTCTATAAAACTATTCAGTAACAAAAATTTAGAAACAGGACTGAAATTTTGAAAAAATTGCGAATCAGCGCCCGTCTGATGGGCCGCTTGGATCTCTTGTAAATTTTTATTCCATGTTCGAATTAGCGTATTATGTTTTTATGTGCCAGGATTTGAATATTTGAGCCAAAAAGTTTTACATCTGACCAAATAGGTCGAATCCAAAATGTATGTATTATTTCAGAGTATCGTAATGCTTATAATTAAAAGGGAACAATAATTAAATCCAAGGTTAAATATAGCACAAAATGGAAGTACTAACTTTTTCCTATGGTTTTACTCGTATTAATATATTTATTTTAGCTGGACACGCTGCCGCGTGTCTAGATTCGCAAGAGGGCAATGATAGCTCATCGAATCGAAGCTCCAAAGTCTTGAGCATCAACGCCGAGTTGCTGCCCTGTCGGTTTTCCATCGGTTACATTTTGGGGAGCGTGCGACGGAATTGCATAATTTAATTCTGCCAAGCCCGTTCCACCATCGGACCACAAGACGTACGGCGATGCGCCACCGGTACATGGTGGACATCCCACCTACGCACAAAACGTTTTGGGATACTTTCATTGTGCTCACGGCTAAGATATGGAATTCCCTGCCTGAGTCTGTGTTTCCTTATCTAGCTACAACCCGGGAGTCTTTAAGTCAAGAGTGAATAGGTTACTTGTAGACCGCATCATCGCTTAACATCAGGTGATATAGCGGTCAAACGTATGCCTACCAATACTAAAAAAAAGAAAAGGCCATTAAAACGGTCTCCAAAGAACCAAGTATTTCTGGACCAACATGTATCAAAATCGATGTCTACGTGAGAGCATAACAAACAAACTGATTTTTATTTGATTTGAGAATAACAGCTGACAGCGATTTTCTCGCATATATTTCGCATTTTCACATCACACAAAGCTCATCCAGGTATAAAATCAAGATGACAAGTAGAGCAAATATTTCCATAACCTACGCACTTAGGTTCCTATTAATAAGTTTGGTTTAAATATTAATGAGCTCCTCCCGGTATAAAAGGTAGAGTTAGTTTAGCGTCAGCACACTTGAAGTTTGGCTACTCGTCTTAACATCATCAAACAGCTTTTGAATCTTCAAGTTGAAGATTCAACAAATCAATCAAGATGAAACTGACTTTGGTCTTTCTTCTTCTGGTAGCGGGTTCTTTGTGCTTCGAGGAGCAACTTTCAACAAAAAATAGAGTATATTGTGGGCGATATCTTGCAGATGCGATGGCGGTTGTCTGCTTTGCTTCTAACTCAATCAAGCGAGATGCTGGGTGGTGGTTGCCAGAAGACACGGTTCGCTCGCTGGGTGGCGTCCGCGGCAAGCGAGGCATCATTGAAGACTGCTGCTACCAGCCCTGCACTCTCGAAGTTCTGAGGTCCTACTGCTAGAGTTGGAACACCAGCTTTTAGTCACAACCGTAATGAAGACGCCAGTGTAATAATCTGTGGATGTAAATACCGTATACCTGTAATATTCGCTAATATTTTAGTATTTTTTCCTACAAATGTATGTGCAGATAAATAAATTATGAGGCTTCCCACTGCACTCTTTTCTTTTACACCATCACTTGAGCTTTATAGATACTGTCCTATTTAATTTAGGACCCTATGAATTAGTCTCTAGTTTCAATAAGGATCGCTTTTCCATTGGAAAACTCTTCAGAGTTAAGCGACGCTTGCCTAGCTAAGTGCGTTAATTTATGACTGTCCGTTACATGTCGAGACCCTTCCGTGCCTCGGAAAGAACTTTTAACTGTAAACTGCCCTCAAATTTGCCGCAAAGTACAGCGCCAGCGCGCCTGCAGCGTCACCGCGGCGCAGCTTTGTTAATACATATAAATAATAAACACGCCGTGGCAGCGCTGCAGCCGCTCTGCGCCCGCGCATCTTTTCATCGATTAACTAGTGATGATGTGCAAGTAGTTTTTGTTCAAGTCTAAAAAGAACGTTAAGCATGGTTGAGAGGTTGAGGGTCGTCCAACGATATGGGATTCGAAGTCAGCGAGTGTTTTAAAGAGTAGAGAGTTTTAATAGTTACACTTACAGCAGTGTTTCGCAGTCAGACTCCATCGAGAAACCAAATGTACAACACTATGATGCTTGAACCTAGCGACTGCAGCGGCAGCGCCGCAGCCGCGTTGCCAACGCGCACCACTTTGCGGCTAATTTGAAGGCATATACGAAGCAGTTGGTTCGCCTGCCACTGGAAAATTTGATAGTCGTTATATAGTCAGAAGCATGAAAGCCTGAGAAGCAGTCTTGTCAAGTGGTATCATATTGTCCAGTACCAAAAACTGGGTTGTGGAGGGCGTATATGTACTCGCTACATTCAAAAATATGGTATTTAGCTAAAACAGGTTAGACTGAGGTGGATGGACTGAGACTGAGGTGGACCCAACATGGTTGGCAAAAGGCTAGGTAGAAGATGTCGATGGACCTAAAACTTTAAAACTTATAAAAAAAAAAAATGTTAGAATGGTCCGTACTTATACCGTAAAAAATACAACCGACTTCTAAAAAAAAAAACAATACAAAGTAAAAAATAACTTTAAATTCGGAAGTCGGTGTTTTTGTTAGTTTCTTCGTATTTTGACACCGAATTCCGAATTTAAAGTTATTTTTTACTTTGTAGTGTTTTTTTTTTAGAAGTCGGTTGATTTTTTTTGTAAAAAGTTTTATATTTTTTACTTTTTAGTGGTGCCCCACACCTAACAACACCACAAAAAAATCGCAGAAAAGTAAAATACGCAATTTCGATTATCAAAGAATCATCTAAATAGTCAAATTCCAGCGATTTCGATTTAAAATCCAAAGTTCGTAATCGATTTTGATATGATTTAAATGGGACCAATCTGCAAGTATATCCTTTCAGATACAACAAAAAATTTTCAAATCGGTTCATAATTGTCGGAGTTATGAGGTAACAAACATAAAAAAAAACATACAACCGAATTGATAACCTCCTCCTTTTTGGGAAGTCGGTTAATAATGTGATAAGACAACGTTATAGGTTTAATAAAAGATGAAGTAATTGAAAGATTAGACTGAAATGGTTTAAAAGTGTGTTAAGTTTTGAGTGAAAGACTCTCGCATCCATCGGCTACCTGCGACCCTCCCCAGGACAACGATCCACCTTGTGGAAGGCCTTCCAACGTTGCATCTTCCAGTACGCGGTCGCCTCTCCAGAATTTTACGGCCCCATCGACCGTTTGTAATGCCCTACTCACTGCCGCTTCAGTTGGTTTCTTTCGGGCTATTTCGGTAACCTTGGTTCTATTGGGGATGTCAGCATTCCGGATTCGATCACGCAAAAAAACTGAGTATTGCCTTTTCTTGCATTCCGACTGATGTGATAAGAGTATGGGTGAATAAAATAAGACTAACAAAAGCCAAAGCAGACGCCTTGGAAGAACATACACAGATCTTATAGATTTGGCCGCGCACGTGGCCTTTTTGAAGAACATCTTCTTCATGTTCACGCCACGTGCGCGGCAGCAACTCACGACCAATGTTTTACGACTGGAAACGAAACAAAAGGATCGTAGAAGGTTAAGTGTTCTATATTATTTGCTTATCCTCATAGGAAAAAGGTATGAATACGTATGTCACATATCGTCGCTTAGCTAACAATACTGCGCAAGTCGATTTTTGCTACTTATGCCTTCAAGCTCCTTTCAGACTACGCTATAATATAATAGCATAATATAGTATAGAGCTCATAGAACAACAATATGGCGCACCATACATTGTTATGGACACGTTCAGACTGTACTGTACTATATATTATTGACAATGTCTGGTGCGCGATATTGTTGTGCTATGAGCTATATACTCTATGCTATATTATGTTATAGCGTAGTCTGAAAGCAGCTTTAGATATAACTCATTATCGCGTATCGAACTGACAGTATTACACTTGGCGATCGACCAAAACTACATCAAAATTCAAATAGTTGACTACATTTTTTACTATAAAAATATCAGTTTATCCGATCTGCTGTAAAATTGGTCAAAATGGCTTGAGCAAATTGTTATGCTTAATCCACACTATTCCGAAGTTGCACGAAGCGAAGTGCTCTCCGAAGTTGACCGAAGTCCGAAGTAGGTGTCCACACACCTCGAGCAACTTCGCGAGGAACTCAGTCGCCCGTTCCCCCCGTTCCCCTCACGATAGGCACAATGGATAACGTTCATGTGGCAACTGCCGTTGCAATGTGTACTCTCGCATCATAAAAATACGTGCGTATTTACTATGGCTGGCGCGAACCGAAGTGAGCCGAAGTGACCCGAGTAGTGTGGACAGACGCTTCGTGTTCGAACTTCGAGTCCTTTGACTCGGGCGCAAAAAACCGACAACAACTGGAAGTCGCCCGAGGCGAAGCGAAGTTGCACGAGGCGAAGCGAAGTGCCCCTCCACACTATCGTATTCGCTCAACTTCGATCAACTTCGGGAGCAGTGTGGAGGCTACTTTAGCTTTTAAAAATAAATGCTAACAAACATTCTTCACAGAGGTATCTTTCTGAGAAAAAATATATGACCAGGCTTGTCCATCAAAAAAATAAGTACCAACATTTTAAATCGAGGGTGGCAAGTACGTTACAAGTAGGGCACTAAGATAGGGGTGGGGTGCTATGAGGGCAACAAGGGATGGGGTGGATTGGGCGGGGAGAAACTTTCACCCCTCTTGTGTGGATGTCGTAAGTTGATTTGCATTTTTGTGCTCGTTAGCTAAATAAAGTTTGGTATTTTTATTAGTTTCTGTGAATGGAGCACGTTTACTTTACGTAAAGAGATTTTAAATGTTCAGAATTACCGTGGTTAGCAAATCTTTTTATAGCGGGATACTACCAATAGATTATTATTTTTCGAATATATTGTGACTTCTATAACAACCTGGGAACTTTAACTCAAGACTGAATAGGTTACTTCTAGGCAAGCGTGAAAGCAAAGTAAAAAATACAACCGACTTCCAAATAAAATAAAACACTACAAAGTAAAAAATAACTTTAATTTCGGAAGTCGGTGTTTTTGTTAGTTTCTTCGTATTTTTACTTCGTAGTGTTTTTTTTATTTGGAAGTCGGTTGCATTTTTTTGTAAAAAGTTTTTTATTTTTCACTTTTTAGTGGTACTCCACACCTGACAACACCACTGCAAAATCGCAGAAAAGCAAAATACGCAATTTCGATTACTTGGATGACAAAAAACCATCCAAGTAAACGAATTCCAGCTATTTCGATTTAAAGTCCAAACTTCGTAACTGATTTTGATAACATTTAAAAAGGAGCAATCTGCAAACTGTATATCCTTTCAAATAGAACATACATTTTTCAAATCGGTTCTTAATTGACGGAGTTAAAAGGAAATAATCATAAAAAACAACTGGATTGAGAACGTCCTCCTTTTTGGGAAGTCGGTTAAAAACGATACTTATGTATAACAAAGAAAAGAGTAATTTCATTAAACATGTATCCAATTAAACATATAAAATCACCACGACCAAGTTCTTCGTTCTTTCTTCGCCAAAAGCCAATTATTTTAATCCGTGTCCGCGATAAATCAAATCATTGTCTTTTTACATGCATCGGTCACAGTCGACCGCGTGTTAATCCTTTACATTCAAATGTAAACCATTGTCAAATGTAAACTTTTGTCAAGTGTTAACATTATTTTGAATATATAATTGCGTTATATTGTTGTAGTGTGTAAATAAAGAGGAGTGTTAATATCGATTCGTTTCGCTTGTGGTGAAAATTAGGGACGAGCTTTTTAGCTGTGCGGTCACTGGCCTGGTGTTTTTGTATGATTTTGTATTAACCCTACAAAACAGTAAATGGAGTTGATGTAAGAAAATAATGTTCTTTTATTTTGCATAGAACTTGTGAAGTACCCAAAAACCTGTCAAGTGTGAGTCGGATTCTCACACGAATGGTTCCGTATCATAAAGCGAACATCAGGATTTAATTTCTATTTTTTGTTGCTTTTTATTATTTTTAATACTCTAACTGACGGACAATTTTTAATTTTTGAAATATTTATTTTTACGATTTGCAATATTTATTGATGGTGAAAACTAGCCTATTCTTTATTGTAGGTACAAGAAAACACCATAGTAGGTACCTACTCCGTGATAATAGTACCTATATAGTCTTCTTAACCCAAAGTTGAATGTTCTCCAGCAAACCTTTGAGTGATCTATCTTAAAATCAAAACTAAAAAGTTCATATTCAAAAACTAAAACCAATAAACCTCCATCGGCAAAAAAAACAAATATTTACAGAAAAAAAAAACAAACTGGCCATCCGACAAGTTTGACAAATAACTGTCACCCATTGTCGGACATTGACAGGGGTAGATCAAAGACCGATATTACTGTGAAACCTGATTCTTATCTTAGGGATTATCGCTAATGTGCCGAGATATCATCTGAACAGAGGGACCCGTGTGGATTTATGTTACGAGGTACTAAAATGTGATATACTGAATGGGTAAGCGAATTTCTTTACTCTAGTTTGTATTGCTTGATAATGCTTGTTTTGATGTTTTAAGAAACTACGCCAGCCACAAGCAAAACATGAAAGCTAGGCTTGGCTAGCACTGCTTTATATATTTTTTTATCTAAACTATATTCTTCGTTGAGCATTCAACCATGAGCATTGATTTTACTATAGGTACACTTCCCGGTTTTGGTACTGATACATTCCTTGAAGATGTAATGAGACTTCATCCGCTAGCAAAACGAAAGAGTTGGCCTATGCAGAGGGAGCAATTTCATCATGCTTATCGTTTAAATTAAAAATCGGGGTGAGAATTCATACTCCTTATGCTTACCGAGTAAAGCTGTCTCTTTTTTGTTTTTTGTTTATGATAAACACGGGCGCCGCTAAAAGCTGACAGTACAGTTCCTTTTTTTATCGCAAAAAAGTAGACCCTGATATTTCGAATAAAATTTTCCAGCCCAATGACAATCCACACACAATAGCCCGAGGTGTGGCTCTAATAAAAAATCCCATTTGGCCTACAGAGGCGGAATAATGACCGCTTTTTACCGGTTTAATCCGGATCAGATAACTAGGGCCCATGGCCCATGCGATGCGCGTTTGATATTCATGATCATTCCCCGAGGATTTTGGGGATCAAAATGTACTGCTTATCTGGTTACGTTGGACAGTAATTGATAATTGTGCAGTAGAAATCTTTGATGTTAGTAGTGTAGGCTGGTGAATTAATTTTAGTTTCTTTAGGGAAAATATAGCCATGGACAAAAAAAAAATATAAAAAGAATAATTATGGCGGTTTAAAATATATTGTATACAAAAACTGTCCAACAGTCATAATTTATCCTTTTGGTAAATGTTCGACGATTGAAAACTCGGTCTATAAAAACGTGTCTGAACCGGAAAAGCTTAAGTTAAACAACCTAATAAATTTTTACGGAGTACTTTTACATTAGAGGAGCTCGTGGCTAAATAATAACAGCTGCACGGGTTGATCTTTACGGTTAAGCAATGCTTGCTAAGGTTGATCTGTGGATGGGTGACCATCTTAACATACCGAGTTTCCGTCGTGCCTCGGAAAGCACGTTAAGCCGTTGGTCCCGACTGTCATTTGTAGATATTTGGCAGTCGTTACGGATTGTCAGAAGCCAGTAAATCTGACTCCAGTCTTGCCAAGAAGTACCGTTTAACCCAGTTAATGGGTTGTGGAGGTCTGGTAGGCAGCCGATCCACGATATACCGATACTGAATCCGGTTTGACTGGAAGCCAACCCCAGTATACTTGGGAAAAGGCTAGGCAGATGATGATGAGTACTTTTACATTAGGTCCTATTATAAAAATGTAAGAAACTCAAAATGGAAAGTCGTTTCTGAAGACAAAAGGCAGAGTAGTAAGGATGATGATGGTTTCGGGGAGCAAAATATACAGAATAAGGTAACCTCATAATTTATTTACATCAACATCATTTTGTACAAGTTAATCAGCGATACTCATCTCCGCTAGCAGTAGGACAGCAGCTCGTCCATGGTGCAAGGCTTGTCGCAGCACTCGTCGGCGAGGCCTCGCTTGCCGCGCACGCCGCCCAGCGCGCGCGCCGAGTGCTCGCCCCCCCACCAGCCGGCTCCGCGCTTCTCCTCCACACCCCAGCAGATAGCCGCCAGCACTTGCGAGAGACGTCGTCCGCAGTAAATACTGGCACCGCTTTGTGCCTCACAGTACCAAGAGCATGCTACCACGAGGATGAGGACCAGAGTCAGTTTCATGATGACTGATGATTTGTTGGAGCTAAAGGCAAGTTATTGACCCAAGGGGTTCTTAGTAATGTTGGACGATGTTAGAAGATTACTGTCCAACGAATGTGGTTCGAATATGCTTGTTCTCAATAATCCCTGACTTTTATACCTGGAGGCAGCTCATTAGTATTCAAATATGGTATTATTAATATGTGATAATTATTTCCTACGTATAATCTAGGGCAAGGGAAAATCTGAGATGCCACCCTGGCTTTCCATCTGGATGAGCACGTCGCATAGAATGGGTAAGGTATATAATTTCATATTATTAAGTCTAATCAATATTGTTTATGATTTTTGTACACTGACCGCCCTAAATCTAACTACTTGCGTTCAATCCATCCTAAGATTGTCTGTAAGAGATTGCCCTGTGCGATAAGACCGCCCATTGTACACTATTTTTTATAAATGTTTTTCCTGTACTTTTTTTTACTTGAAGTGGGCTTGCTGTTGACCAAGAGATGACAGAGACAAAGTCTACGATGGAGCGAACTTACCCAGAAGTAGCCTGTTCACTCTAACTTTGAAAAGATTAGGGTTGTAAGCATTCGGAAACACAGACGCAGGCAAAGAGTTCCACTCCTTTGCTGTGCGCATTATGAAAGACGCTAGGAAGCGCTTAGTGCGAGTTGGTGGAATAGCAACAAGGCAGGGATGGCAAGTTGCAGTGCGTCTGGATGTCCGATGGTAGAAGGGGGCTGGTGCGATGAGGTCGTGGAGTTCTTGGGCACACTCTCCGAAGTACAATCTGTAGAAGACCGACAAGCAGGCAACCTTGCGGCGATGAGCCAAGCTGTGTAGCTTGGTATCCAACAGTTTTACGTCGCCAATGAGCCTCTTAGCTTCTCTCAAGGAACGAACTTCATCCCCGCCGGTTGTGGCGCCGGACAAGTATCTCTCTAAAGTCATCTGCGTACCCACGTTTTTCCTGTACTTGTTATGAGGTGTACAATAAAGTAAGTACTTTATTGTAATAAATAAATAAATAATACTAGCGAAGTACCTATTACAATAAAACGACAATTTCAAACTTTAACTCCTGTTAACAGCCGAATGGGTCGATAAAAGCTAAACAGCCGGTCTATTCTGTTGATATCTCACCGTATTCACTTTGGTGCAGTAAACGACAAGTGAGCTGTCATTTCATGTTGTTTGTATGGTTTGACAGCTCACTTCGTGATCACTTCACCCACGCCTTCACTTCGACATGTTTACAGAATCGCACTACTGCTCTGTCTGTTGATGGGTGAACATTAATTAAATACCAATACTCTTTAATGCCTCGGAAAGCACGTTACGCTACGTACTGTCATTTGTCAATATTTTTCACAATCGTTACGGGTTCAAAGAAGTTAGGACACCTGTCTTACCAAGAGATTTCGTGTTCCCAAGTATTTAAAATACTGGTATTTAGCTACATCCCGTTAGTCTGGAAGCTGACTGTCGACTGTTGGGGCACCAAAATAGTTCGAAAAAGATTTACCAAATTATTTTTTAGTAATAACTTAAAACCAATAGAAGATAAAGAATTAATATGACCCCAAAATGAGCCCAAGCAGTAGGGTAGGGGAAAGCTGCTATCATTCAGAGAGTTCACCTAAAGTACTGTAATACATCAACAGGACCCAAGTGCAAAGTCCACTGAGTTATAGTCTAGTCTTGGTTAATGCATACATACTTGCAAAGATAAAATCTTACCTAACCACGCTCACGTGAGATTATGAAATTACCGATAAAATGGACATGGTTTTAAGCTGACTAGAAAACTTCTTAGCTTCTACACTTAATTTCACAAGCGTTTGAGATACTTATTACTATTTTTTCGTGCATCATTGCTAATAGCAAGACTGTTAAAACAATTAGACTTCTCCGTGTCAATAGAATCAAGCGTATAAGTAAACTAATTAAATAACATTAACATTAAAACAGATCGTGGCTCTAAAGATTCCAGTTTATACCTAAACTGATAAGATAAGGTAATACTTATTTGCTTAAATAAAATAAACCATTAATTAATCATGAACAATAATCATCGTCATTAACATTAATTAATTCGTAAATCCGTATCACTCTTTTCTTTGATTATTTTGATAAGTTCGAAAAAACACACGTAAGTATGTGCCTTGTTTCCAAGTCACCCACATCTATAAGGTGATCATCCAATTGGAAAGTCAAGGTAACATGTGAGAGAAATTACCCTTAACCTACGCACTTGAATTTCAGTTAGGACCTAATGATTTAAATTGTCTGCACTGCTAATGAGGTCTCACCAGGTATAAAAGATAAGTTTAAGTGAGAATCCGCACATTCGAACTTCATTCGTTGACCCCAGAACTCCCTTACACACTTCAGCAGTGCAAAACCTCTAAAAAATCATCAATCAACATGAAACTGGCTCTGGTCCTCATCCTCGTGGTAGCATGCTCTTGGTACTGTGAGGCACAAAGCGGTGCCAAAATTTACTGCGGACGACGTCTCTCGCAAGTGTTGGCGGCTATCTGCTGGGGCGCAGAGGAGAAGCGTAGCGCTGATTGGTGGGGGGACGAGCACACGGCGCGCGCGCTGGGTGGCGTGCGCGGCAAGCGAGGCCTCGCCGACGAGTGCTGCGACAAGCCCTGCACCATGGACGAGCTGCTGTCCTACTGCTAGCGGAGATGAGCATGACTAGTACAGATGTTATTGATGTAATTAAAATATAAGGGCACCAAATTATGTTTTTTTTTTTAATTACGTAAACGCTCATAGTACATTTATACTCATCATTAATTGTATCATCATAATCATCCGTATGGGTCCTTCATTTATGTGAATTTTTCCTTTTACATCAATATACGATTGTCTCTGCCTCATGTATTATTCTTTTCAAAGCAGCTCATTCAATTTGTAACCATTTAAAGAACAGATCAGTAAACAACAAAAATATATACATATTATAATTATCTTATCTTATAACTTGTTTTCTCTTCCTTCTTTACCACTAAAACCGAAAGTCTGTGATATTAGCATTCTGACAAAACCGTAAAATTAAAAGAAAAGTTTAGCACTGTTTGGAGGATTACAACGTTGCAACGTGTGTTGTGTGTGGGAGTTAAAAAACGGCAATTCTCCGACAATTTTCAGGTATAAGAATGTACCTATGTATGTACTGCGGATTTGGTTAGACTGTAATCTTGAATTGCTGTTCGTTAGTTCGCTAAAACTCGAGAACGGCTGGGCCGATTTCGCTAATTCTTTTTTTGTTTAGTTTGCCAGAACACAGGGAAGGTTTAAAAGCAAAAAAATAAAATGTAGCTAGTTGACGGGAGCGAAGCCGCGGGGGACAGCTAGTTGATAATAATTATTTCGTTGAAATATGTGATGTTATTAGAGTAGACTGGTGAATTAATTTTAGATTAATTACTGTGGTTATTAATTTTAGTTTAATTATTGTTTATCAATAGGCAGAGAACTTTTATCTAAATGATAAAATGGGTAGTTTTTCTGAGATAATAGTTTTCTTCGTACTTATTTGTTATCTTTGGGGAAGCTGTAGTTAAGATACCTTGTCCACCAGTTTCATCACTTCTTGAGTGCTACTCTAACGCCAACTTCGCACGTGCGTACATGTTCCATGCTTTTACGTTCTTTCGAGAAACGTCGAACGTATGGGCTATTTGGACTTTTTTCTCAAAATTGAACCAAAATATTTGAAGAGAAAGATTCACGTCGTGTATTTTATTTATGATCGATGTTAATACGACGATCTTGACGTGTAAAAGTGTTATTTACAACCTATTTACAGAATAAATATCATTTTAGCATTTATCAATATTAAGCACATGCTCATCGCTCATCAACGTATCTATTGAACCGCTATTATAATTTAACTGGGTACGTAAAAGTTAACTCTTAAATATACACATCAAAAAAAGTTTGCGATCACTTTGAATAATCCAAAACTTTTTTGTTACGGTAGATTATATTATGATTTCTTCTTATTTTTAGATTCTTCATTTAAAAATAGAGAATTAGAATATCTTCCCGACCTCAGATCGCCCGTAAATTATTTTTCCTTTCATTTTTATTATATTATCTTCCTTTTCCAATGGGTTTCATTCTACTATTATTATTTTTTTCACCTTTTACCATTTTCAAAGGCCCGCCCTGGGGCCCGAGTCTGCTATTTTTATAAATTTGTCATTCCGACACGATGTCATTGTCATCTTGCTAAAAGTTCGTAATCTGCTAAATTCATAATGGCACGGTCACTGGCACGTCAGTGGCTGGTCACTGGCTCGTCAATGGTCTCGTAATAAAATTGCGGTAGGAATGCCGTATTGCCATTATTATAAAACCGAGCTAAATTTGAGCATTTATTCATGCCATATTTTATTTATATTTAGTTTTACATATTATTTATTAATGTTATAAGCAATCTGAAGTAGTGAGAAGTTCGTAAATACTAAATATGTCACTATGTACGAGATTACCATTCATATGGCTTTCTTTCAATGGCGTGTCAGTGGTTGATCATTGGAATGTCATAATGACGCCATTATGTTAGTAGATTACCTACCAAACTTTCAAAATCAACCATTTTGAAATCAGTGATCGACCATTCTGACACTATTGTAATAGGGGTATCATTTAAGCTATCGCCAATTTAATTAGTTTTGTGTTTCTTAAATAATAGGGTTTGCCCACAAAATAGTAGATTTGTCACCAAAATCAAGTCACCAAATAATATAAAATCAATTCCACAATAAATCACCTAAAATCATGGAGTCGTGCGTAGGTCACAGTTCTAACCTAACCTAACCATTTTTCTTTTAATAAATCAATTTATTTGGTGACAGATCTACCATTCTGAGTACAAAGCTATTATTTAAGTAATAAAACTTTGATAATTATTCATACCTGGGAACAATTTTTGTTTATCTGAGAACGAAAATATTTCGTGGCGATAGATCTATTTATTAGGTGATACAACTTGATGACAAATATAAATTTTGGTGATAGAAAATATAGTTCCCTTGTAATAGCAGACTCGGGCCCCGCGGTCTAATATTTTTCAGGCGTTTGTTCGAAATGCGGGCGGAGCTGCGGGATATTACACGTGGCGGGCGCCAGCCCGCCACCGCAGATAAGCGCTGCCGAAACCAATTATCAAATAATCCAAATCACATTTCCCAATTTGGGGCCAAACATTCTACTGATTCCCCGTTAATTGCCCTAATTAAAAAAAAAAAAAACTTTTTTTTTTTGTAAATAATATTAATTATTCCAAACAATATGACAAGGAGTTTAGACGTGATTCTCGTGTTAAATAAGCCACTGAGGGGTATCTGCGCCTTTAGTTTTTTATTTTACCCGGACTATCGATATCAAATCTCCGCATTTTCTCCAAATCTTGCAGATTCCCAATAAATTCCCAATCAACTTGAGATTCCCCGCAGTTTGTGGATTTTCAAGCGTGCATCGTTGCGGCGACTGCGGCGTTGCACGGGGCGGTAGACGCCCCGCGTCTCCGTAAACGCTTAGTTTTGCTCAATTAATGAATTTGTGCGAGGTCTGGAGGCAGCCGCTCCAAGTAAAATACTAGTATACAACTGAATCTGGTTTAACTGAAAACCAACCCCAATGTAGTTTGAATAAGGCTAGGCAGATGATGATACGCTAGTTAAGTCTAATTTTACCCAACTGCCTCAGAAAGTAATGGATATGTTGCCAATAATCTAGTAATAAGATAACGCAAGAAGTGGAAATTGCTTCTTGATAATAAAAAATCGTAGGGAAGATGACATGTGGTGATTGAAGAAGACACACAAAATCAGGTAACCTCATAATTTATGAAAATTTACATTAACAACATGTTTTACAAGTGAATCAGTCATGCTCATCTACGCTAGCAGTAAGATAGCAGCTCGTCCATGGTGCAGGGCTTGTCGCAGCACTCGTCCGCGAGGCCTCGCTTGCCGCGCACGCCGCCCAGCGCGCGCGCCGAGTGCTCGCCCCCCCACCAGCTGGCGCTGCGCTTCTCCTCTGCGCCCCAGCAGATAGCCGCCAGCACTTGCGAGAGACGTCGTCCGCAGTAAATATTGGCACCGCTTTGTGCCTCACAGTACCAAGAGCATGCTACCACGAGGATGAGGACCAGAGTCAGTTTCATATTGATTGATGATTTGTTAGATTTTCAAACTTCAGACAATTGTTGGTTTTGTACTGCTGAAGGGTTGGAAGTTCTTGGCTCAACGAATGTGGTTCGAATGTGCTGATGCCTAGTTTTACATAGCTTTTATACTCAGAAAGCTCATTAATATGCAGTAAATTTTTATCAATATATTCTAACTGAAATCCAAGTGTTGGTTGTAGGAAGAATATTTCCCTCACATGTTACCTTGACTTTCCATTTGGATGAACACCTTATAAGATGTGGGTGACTTAGAATATACAGAGCACACAATGTACGTGCTGATTATGTCCCATTAATTAAATGGTTCATGAAAATAAATTATAAGGATTTATGTTAAAGCTTTTCCGTGGCTACTGTCCTGTAATCTATCGCATAGGGAAAAATAATAACCCTGCGTTTTGGGCTTCTATCAATATAAGAATCTTAGGAAGCGGATCAGGGGGGTCTTAAAAGACCACTTCATCAGAATCAAAAGCACATCACGCTACGCGTCATTGTCAAATTTTACCAATCAACACCTTGAACCTAATGCTTCAGCGCTAAAGATGAAAATGAAATTTGACAGATTGTTGTGTGGTTAATATTATGATTCTAATATGATTTTGCTAAAGTGGCCATTGAGTCCCGCAGGAAATCCAGAGATTAACAACCAATTTTACCTTTGAATCTTCTTACTTTAGCTACGTTTAGTTACGATGTATTTTTAATTTTAGTTTTCTTTTACTAGAAAAAGCTTCAATCTTTTAGCACGGTGTCGTAATTTATTTAAAAGTAGGTAAGTTGTTAAAAATAGGTACTGGAAATTTTAAACACTTATGTAGTTAACTGCTTTAAAGTTTATTAGACAGCGTAAAACCATGTCCATTTGAATCGCAATTTCATAAGGCTGTTATGTTAACGCAGTCAAGTATCATTATTTTTTAGGTATATGAGTGACCAAGATATGTGAGTAATTAGAGACATAAGTCAGTGGTCCAGTAGGTGCTGTTCTAAACATTACACAATGTCGTATAGATGTATTGCAAAACTTAAAAGATTCTGATCCATAGCACGTTTTGCCCTACCACGTTTTTGAACCGAAACCAAGGCTAAAATGGGGCCCTCATATAACATCTCTTTCAGGACGGCATATGCTGTTAGGAAAATCCGCCAATTAACGGATGTCGATCCCGCCAGACTGGTCTATTTTAGTTACTTTCACAGTATCATGTCTAACGGTATTTTACTATCGGGATGGGCTGCAGATGACAAGTCTATTTTTATTCTGCTGAAAAGAGCCATCAAAGCGATATACAATCTCAACGGGTGCGATTCTCTAAGGGAACTGTTTAAGAATATTAACATCAAGACGGTATCTTGTCAATACATTTACAAAAACATTATGTATGTCGAAAAAGGCTGGCAACACTTGCACTGTTTACATTGCTCATCTATTTAAATTTCGTATCTTTCATGGGGTACTGTTCAAAATGTTCATACATCGACGCACAAATGATTTCCATGGGTCCAGGGCATGATTCTGGACACCCTGTTGGAATTTTTCGTCGGTTCTTTTCTCATTTTTTCATTTTTTTCAAGAGTACCACAAATAGGTATCGGCTCAGCTGAGCTGATAACTATTTGTGGTTTTATTCAGATTGCTCTTTTTAGTGAAAGTAGTTAATTAATTATTTTTTATTAAAAATCTCATTGGGTTAGGTCAGAATAACGATTATGAGCAGTCTAAAGTAAAAAAACCCTTGAAGAATATAAAAAAATGAGAAAAAAGCCGACGAAAAATTCTAAGTCTAGGGTGTCCAGAATCATGCCCTGGACCCATGGAAATCGTTTGTGCAGCGATGTCAGATACACGCGGTACGCACACTTTGCAGGCAAGCATATTATAAGTTTGGGTTGAATGCTGCCCAACAAGCAAAGTAATCCTATAAAGAAAGATTATAAGTCTATCACTACTAATAACGTTCTTATAAAGGCATTGCGGTAGACTCCTTAACTTATAATAGCATTTGCCAAGCCTTAACATACTCAAGTGCATTAGTTTTTATATCTCGGTCTTATAGTTTGCTACAAGACTGACCTCTCAATCATTTATAGGATTTATTTTCTAGTAATAGCATTTTACAAGCACAGATATCCTCAAGACTAATTCCCTTTATATCTCAGTCTTATAGTTAACTACAAGATTATCTTTTAGGACACTTTTAGGAATAAGTCTTCTATAATTGTTTGCAGTAAGACTAAATAATCCTGAATAATATTTTGATCCAATGTAGCAAAAATCTTTTTCTGAGAGAAAAAGATATTGTAACATACTTGGCTAGACGACTATAAGTTTTTGTCGTCATAATCTTGCTTGAGACTTTTATCAATCTAATAGTACTTAAAAAGAGCGATATAAGATCAAAAAAGCTTATAAGTTAGTAGATTAAACACTTTATTAGTAAACGTCAGCCATTTATTTGACATTTAGTTAAGAAAATATATTGTATTATACAGTCTTCGTCTTGAGAAAATATATTGTATTATACATATTTTATAAATAAACTGGGGATCCACACCCATTCCAGCTTTCGGATAACACAAAATGTGTTTTTGTCCAAGGCCATCTCATATTTTTAAGTAAAATCAATGAAGATTTTGTCAAAAACAGTCGAGATCCAGAAATGCAACCATCTTGTTAATTAAATCCTAAAAAAGAATGAAAATCAATCATTAGCTGGCAGACTTCAAGGGAACCCTAATTTATTTTAAAATGGAGGCGAGTTATTTGGACAGAGACTGCTATAAGTACTAATTTACTTACAATGGTTCTATAAAGTACTTTATGAAGAGCAATTTTAAAACATGGCGAATATTCATTAGAATTAATGAAATAATTTATTTACAACAATATACTAATGTGCTATTTTTCGAAGGGCATCGTAAAAATAACTACTTTGCGGTACACATTTACAGTAAATATGACTTCCCCGAGACTTCACACACTATATTTACCATACATTATTAGTTCTGTTTTACAATAGTACAAAATAATATCTAGTAATAGCAATCTTACTTACGTTTTTATTAAATATTTATCAAAAAACAACCGGCACCACAAGCCGAAGCAACAACAAAGAAAACCTTTAATAAAATATACTTATAACTCATTATTAAGCACATTACTAGTGCCATATAAACAAGTTTGCTTTAGTATGATACTTATGCCAGATATTAATAAGAGCGTTTGTACTTGTAATTGTGTAGTCTCATATCAATATACAGTAGAAGCTATTGCGCTTCGTCAAGTACATTATAGGGCTTAGTAACTTTTTATAAGTTGATTATAAGATAGTTATAGAAATAAACGCTTCTATAACTGCGCCCAAATCCAGCTTTGTAGCATGCTACAAGTTTCTTATAAGTAAAAATAAAAGTAGTCTTGAGATCGTTATAAGCACTGATTTTGCTAGTTGGGTGGTCCTGCTCCACAGCCACTAGGGCACATAAAGTAATCTGTTAATATTTAAAGACATTGTTGGACCGGCTGAAAATCGGAAGATTGTAAAACAAAGCAATATTTGCATTGTATGGACCGACCGACCTTGACAGTTCAAAAGAGCCTGTATATGGTTAAATTGAAATAAATGCTTTGAGTTTTGACTAAATCTTTATTTCCAATGGATTTTTGGTTTTTTCCTAAGAATCGATCTGCCTAGCCTTCTCTTAACTATGTTGGAATCGGTTTTCAGTCTCATCGGATGCTGCCGGTCTATTCTCTTGACATCTCACCGTGTTCACTTAGGTGTAGTGAATGACAAGTGAGCTGTCATTCCATCTTGTTTGCATGGTTTGACAGCTCACTTCGTGATCACTTCACCCACGCCTTCACTTCGACATGTTTACAGAATCGACCGGCAGCTTAATACCAATGATTGACACGATACCTCTTGTCGTAACTGGTGTCGAATTTTCGAGCTTCATTCTTCCTATAATGACTGTCAAAGAACTCCAATAGAGCAACGACTTAACATGCCTTTTGAGGCCCGGAAGACCTCAACTAGCGATGTTTAATGTTCTAAATTATTATTATTTAACACCAGAGTTCCTATGTAGAACAAAATAAACACCTTTATCAATGCTCTATTTCGAAGCCACATTCCTGAAGGTGCTCGTCCAGATGGAAAGCCAAGGTGACATGTGAGATTTTCCTACGCGCATAAATTTAACTTAGGTCATACTTATAAAATTATTTGAATACTAATGAGCTGCCTCCAGGTATAAAAGGTAGAGATTATTGAGTATGAGCACATTCGAACCATATTCGTGAGGGTGTAACCTTCTTATATCTTCTAACATTACTAAGAACCCTTTGGGTCAATAACTTGCCTTTGCCTCCAACAAATCATCAGACATCATGAAACTGACTCTGGTCCTCATCCTCGTGGTAGCATGCTCTTGGTACTGTGAGGCACAAAGCGGTGCCAATATTTACTGCGGACGACGTCTCTCGAAGGTGCTGGCGGCTATCTGCTGGGGCGTGGAGGAGAAGCGCAGCGCCGGCTGGTGGGGGGGCGAGCACTCGGCGCGCGCGCTGGGCGGCGTGCGCGGCAAGCGAGGCCTCGCCGACGAGTGCTGCGACAAGCCCTGCACCATGGACGAGCTGCTGTCCTACTGCTAGCGGAGATGAGCATCACTGATTTCCTTGTACAGTTGTTGCAGTGTTGTTGATGTTAATAAATTTTGAGGTTATACATGATTCTGTATATTTTCTATTTTTACTCTTTTTTGCATTATTGACTCTTTCCTTCCAATTTTTATTTCAAAACTGTGGTATCGAAAGGAGATCAATAGAGTCGTACCCAAAAGTTAATGTTCTGGTCAGAAAACAAAAATAAATATGTAGTATTTTGATATGGGAAATAACTTCTTTTCTTTTTCTTCGTCACCACCTAGGTACACCAAAAGTATATGCCAACCCCCCTAGAGAAAAACATAGAAATAATACTTGCCTTGTGTGGCAAATACAAATACGGGAATCCCTTGAGGATACCTACCTTCTCGAGGGATTGAAATGTTCTGCGGATTTGGTGACGATAGACAGTAATCGATAATTGCTTAGTAGGAATCTTTGATGTTGTTTGTGAAGACTGGTAAATTAATTTTATTGCTGTTTTATGTATAGTCAGATAATTTCTGTCCAAGTAATACAAATAAAATATGATGGTTTGCTATATTTTCGAACCTTTTTTTCATATATAAAAGTATGTAACATATTAAAGTGTATAATTATTTGTCATGTCTTGGAAAACTGAAGTTAACATACGTAATCACTTTTCATCAGTTACCTTAGAACCTAACTGTTCCATATTAGGTGCGGAAAATGTTTAACTTTAAAATACATAGTAAAGAAAGGACATCATTAATCGTCCACACATTTTTCCGTCACTAGAAATACACACTCTATGAAAATTTCAACTGTCTAATTATGAAGGTTCTTGAGATATAGCTCGCTGATAGACAGACGAACTAATAGGGTTCCGTCCCCGAACGGTAACCAACGGAACCAATACATTCGCAATGAATACTTAATCCTTAATTTTTAGGGTAAATGAAGAGAATAAAGGATTAATTCCGAAAGTAATGTATTTTTTTAAAGAAAATAAATAAACTTTCATGGCCACTAACATTAGAATAGTTTATACCGGGATTGCTACCATGCACCTTTTTATTTGCGAGTTTCCGATATTTCGGCACTGTTGCAAGCGCCATGATCACGGAGTAACTGAAGATCTTGCGGAAGGGATGTTATTGGCATGGTGGTAGGTACATGATAGCAATACCGGTATTAACTATTCTAAAAAAAAAAACTTTATTTCATACCATTGTCCTTGAACAAATCGAGTTATCGAGTGAGTTGCCCTCACTTTCATAATTTAACTCAATATGAATGATGTCCTTTGTAAATTACCTAATATTGTTTACTATCTTCTACCAGCGGATTTGTCCGTGTGAATGTCAGAATGTATCCAATGGGAACCAAGTATCGGAATAAAAAGTAGCAGTGATCATAGTCTGGAATATTCTATACTAATCTGCATAATAAATTATAAAACAATAGTTTAATGATAGTTAAATCGGTAAACAAAACAACTTGCAATAACTCAAACATTTTTTTTTAAGAATCCAATGGCTTTGATTTGTGAAAATTTTAATCATCCTAATAAATATTTACATTTACTTTAATACATTTGGTGTGTTTTGGCGTCTTTTAGTATGGAAATTGAGAATAAGTATATTGATATACTTATTTCCCTTTGGGAGTTCAAAATATCTGAAAATGTACTTACGAACTTGAAACGGCAAACGCAAAAGTACTTCGCACGCACAAAGTTAGCAACATTTTTATTCGATAGAAAATAGTCTATAGTTAATTAACACTACATAATAATGAGGGTTTTCTGGAATGTCAACCATTAGGTGGCAGCACTGAGGCGTCAGTCCCAAACACCTATCAAAGTACTGTTTTCTGACAATAGTCAAGTTGATGTCGACGTCATGTTAATGTCAAAGTCACTGATACAATGAACTGAACAACCTCTCGCCTATGTTGCACCAACTGGTGAAGTAAATTTTCTTGAAAACACTCATTAATTAAATGTCAATAATCTAATCGATATTATCGAAATTTTACGTTACTACAATCACTAGATAGATCCAGCTGCCAGAAATTATAAACGTGGTGGACAAGGAAGATGCTTGTCTAACTTTTACCCGACTGCTGATGCCGCAGAGGTTTATGGTTTTATTTTAGTTATTAAATAAGAAAACTTAAAAAGATAAAATCGTCCCTTGTTGCAAAAAGCTGACGCTTGAATATTTTACATCCGGTATTATAGTGTATCGATACTAATAGCTGTAATACTGGAGACAATAAACGTTATTCTATTCTATTACTAGCTGTCCCCCGCGGCTTCGCTCCCGTCAACTGGCAACTTTTTTTTACATAAAAACCTTCTCCTGATGATAATAAACACAACAAAAAAAGAATTGGCCAAATTGGTCCAGGCGTTGTTGAGTTATGCGCTTACCAACACATTTAGCGATTCATTTTTATAGTATAAGAAGATATCAAAAAGGAATGAGTTTTGATGATTACAGAAATAAGCTAAATCAGGTAACCTCATAATTTATTTACATCAACAACTCTTCAACACAATTTGTACAAGTGAATCAGTCATGCTCATCTCCGCTAGCAGTAGGACAGCAGCTCCTCCATGGTGCAGGGCTTGTCGCAACACTCGTCGGCGAGGCCTCGCTTGCCGCGCACGCCGCCCAGCGCGCGCGCCGAGTGCTCGCCCCCCCACCAGCCGGCGCTGCGCTTCTCCTCCACGCCCCAGCAGATAGCCGCCAGCACTTGCGAGAGACGTCGTCCGCAGTAAATATTGGCACCGCTTTGTGCCTCACAGTACCAAGAACATGCTACCACGAGGATGAGGACCAGAGTCAGTTTCATATTGATTGATGATTTGTTAGATCTTCAAACTTCAGAAAATTGTTGGTTTTGTACTGCTGAAGGGTTGGAAGTTCTTAGTTCAACGAATGTGGTTCGAATGTGCTGATGCCTAGTTTTACACAGCTTTTATAATCAGAAAGCTCATTAGTATGCAGTCCATTTTTATCAATATATTCTAACTGAATTTCCCTCACATGTTACCTTGATTTTCCATTTGTATGAACACCTTTTAAGATGTGGTTGACTTAGATACAGAGCACACAATGTACGTGCTAATTTTGTCGCACTAATTTAAAATATTCATTGTAATAATTGATATAGATTTATGTTAAAGCTTTTCCGCGGTTTCTGTCCTGTAATTTATCTGTATGATAAAATATATTTTTTAACAAAATTTTCTTTAATGCAAACCTCGCCCTGATAAATAGGATCACAACTATTAAAGAATAGGCTAGATTCCATCATCCACAAATTGCAAAACTATTTAGTCCGTCAGTTAGATTATTGAAAAATAATGGACACGTATTTTTTGTTTTTGTAAATCAATAAATATTGACAAAGAGAAAACTCATCAAAACTCGCGAGTGGGGGCTCGTGACGTCACGACTCAGTAAAAATTATGCGAAGGTGTGACGTATTGAGAATTTGAAAAGCGTCGTAACTTCGTCAATTTTGGTTCCCGTAACAAAAGAAAAAACACGGGTCAAATATTTATTGATAATCTAACAGACGGACTAATTATTTTTTTTCAGGACACAAGCCTATTATCCAGTTTGGATCAGTCGTTACGAAGTTATGCGAGTACATACATTTCGGCGAATCGTTTTTAATTATGTAGAAGATATGTGATCGAATTAGTACTTCCAATCGGTACTTGCAGAGGTTAACACTCACCTTAAGTTACGTTAGAGGTACAGTGTTTCTTAATTTAGAAGCATATTGTGTTCGGCTTCCAGTCAAAACGAATTCAGCAAAAATACCAGTATTTTACGTGGAGCGGCTGCCTACCAGACCTCCTCAACCCATTAACTTGGTAACACGGTACTCCTTGGCAAGACTGGTGTCAGATTTTCTGTGTTTCTGACTATGCGTAACGACTGCCAAAAATCTTCAAATGTCAGCCGGGACCAACAGCTTAACGTACTTTCCGAGGCACGGAGGAAACCCGGTAAGTTAAGATGTAATGACTGTAATGACCTTCAAGGATCTCCAAACGACATGCAGAACCAAAGACTTAACGTGCCTTTTGAGGCACGGAAGACCTCGACTAGCGATGCCTAATATTCTAAATGATTATAATTTAACCCCAGAGTTTTTATATTGGTCAAAATAAACACCTTCATCAATGCTCTACATATTTCTAAGCCACATTCTTGAAGGTGCTCATCCAAATGGAAAGCCGAAGTGACATGTTGGTTCTTCCTACGCGCATGTATTTAACTTAGGTCATACTTATAAAATTATTTGAATACTAATGAGCAACCTCCAGGTATAAAAGGTAGAGATTATTGGGTATGAGCACATTCGAACCATATTCGTGAGGGTGTAACCTTCTTCATCTTCTAACATTACTAAGAACCCTTTGGGTCAATAACTTGCCTTTACCTCCAACAAATCATCAGACATCATGAAACTGACTCTGGTCCTCATCCTCGTGGTAGCATGCTCTTGGTACTGTGAGGCACAAAGCGGTGCCAATATTTACTGCGGACGACGTCTCTCGCAAGTGCTGGCGGCTATCTGCTGGGGCGTGGAGGAGAAGCGCGGCGCCGGCTGGTGGGGGGGCGAGCACTCGGCGCGCGCGCTGGGCGGTGTTCGCGGGAAGCGAGGCCTCGCCGACGAGTGCTGCGACAAGCCCTGCACCATGGACGAGCTGCTGTCCTACTGCTAGCGGAGATGAGCATGACCGATTCACTTGGACATATTGTTGTAAATAAATTATAAGGTCATCATCAGCTTTTATTTTAAGAGACGATGTTCTTTGCCTTTTCTGTTATTATTTTCGAGACTTATAACATAGTAACTGTAGCTTTATTTTAAGTAAATTCCATTCAATTTATTTATTTGCAAAACATAGATACAATAATAAGTTATTCTTATGTCAGGATCGCTATATTTAGCCTAATAGGCATACAAATATTGGATACATTAAATTATAATTCAAATTAAATATATAATATTAAATCTATTACATACATAGAATTGAGTTTAAATAAATCGGACATTTGAGTCAGAATTCTAATCCAATTTTTATTTATCAATTCAATTTTTATTTAAATTGTCTGATATAAATTCACCATTGATATAGTATGCTTTTTAACCATTAAATCTGCAAGCATTCTTTGAATTTGTTAATATCCTTCTCAGCTCTTATGTATTGTGTATGTATCGTATTGTAAATTTTTGTGCCAACATTTCATCACAATGTAAATTGGTGATTGGTGGTGATTGGCGTATAGAAACGGAAAAGTCATTATTTTTCGGTCAATAAAATGAGGTCTACAACTACCAGTTATTTGGCACACTGCTCTTAAACACTTTTTGTGATGTAACTAGCTCTCAATCTGATGAAATTCCCCAGAAAATGATGCCTTAACGCAATGTAGAAGACACATAATGCATGAATTTAAGTTAGTAGGTACGGTTTCGCGGCTTGCTATTTTACTGAGATAATGTAGAGCGTATTGGAACTGATTTAGTTTGTTTGGAATGACAAACGACATTTATTTTGTGAACTGGCACAACTTATCACTTATCTTTTTTTCAATTAAACTAGATGAGGCCGGTGTTTCATAGCTGATTTCTCTAAGAAGACACACTGAAACAAATACAGATGTCAGTTCCTTTCAAAATCCAAAATTGACCCTGTTCAACGTAATAAAAGTAAACAGTAGCGGTGGCTATAAAGGCCGGTAATTAAATCTTAAGGGCTGTTCCACACTGGCTCTACGCGAGAGTGCACACAATGGGCCGTAGCACTAGGGTTATGGGCCAGGTGCCCGCTCGTGTACAATAGCTTAGTTGACTTTATTTTATTTATAGTTTGATCGATACGAAGATGGTTGGTATAAAGCATCCGGTTAAACAAATACTGTGGAATGATTTTTTGTGAAAAAATATGTCATAAGAGTAATGAACATTAAATGTGGATAGATGGAGAGGGAGAGGTAGTCCAAAGAAAAGGTAGATGGAGAATATCGAATCTCAGATTTGATAAGATAATTTATGAGTTTTCAGAACGAAGAGCTTCCTGACACTAACTGGAATCTATATACTGGAACTATGTTTGTTTGTTAAGAATAATAATATAAATAACATAAATAATAAAAATATGCAATACTAGGTTTTGCCCGCGACTGCGTCCTTCTCCTAATTATTTAATGTTTAGCTGTGCCCGACAGGGTCCATAATTGTTTCTTTTTATTATTTTTACCGTCTGAATGTGTACATTATGGATTGCAATAAACATTTTGAGATTTGCGTACGCGCATATCTCGGTTTTTCCCGTTCCCGTAGAAAATTCGGGAAATCTACTCTCAGTGCTCCCCTGCGGAGTGTAAGGAAGCTACATGCCAAATTTCAGCTTACTACGACCAGTACAGTTTCGGCTGTGCGTTGATACATAAGTCAGTGAGCAGGTTTGCCTTTTATATATATTTCTAGCTGACCCGCGCAACTTCGTCTGCGTCACATTATTCATGAATAATATTGCCAAAAAATTAAAAAAAAATGTAGGGGTGGACTACCCTTAACATTTAGGGGGATGAAAAATAGATGTTGGCCGATTCTCATAGATACCGGATAAGCACAAAAAATTTCATCAAAATCGGTCAAGTCGTTTCGGAGAAGTATGGCAACGAAAACTGTGACACGAGAATTATTAGGTATGTCACCGGAAATCCACTTTCCGGTGACATATATGTATAAGACTCCGTAAGTTTGTAATAAATCTCGATTAGATTAAAACTTCTCGAAATTTTATGAAAAAATCTTTTTGTACATAATATATCGAGTCTTATTATTTTAAAGTTTACAATAAAATTTATTTCAAGCGATATTTTAGAGTCTTACTGTGTTTACCATTTTCTGGTGACATATATTTGACTCTTTGAATCCTATTTTAATTTAAAATCGGATTCAAAGAGGAAATTTCACAACCAATACTAATACGATATATTTATTTATTTATTATATACTTTATTGTAAACCAAAAATTAAATACAATAGGAAAATTAGAAGTAAAAATACATACAATGGGTGGTCTTATCGCATTTCGCGATCTCTTCCAGGCAACCTGGATATAGTTTTGCCTCGAGTAAAGAACATGATGTAGGCATTATAAAAGTAGAGTGATAATGACAAGTTTAGAGTCATACATTTAAAAAAAAAAAATTATTGTAATGCCACTTTCTCAGTAACTTGTCGTGTCCAAACACGATGTGTCTGACTTTGAGGTGAAATAAAAAATTAATACCTTTTAATAAGCACTTAAATAAAATAAAACACAATTCTTTATATGATTGTTTTAACGTGATTTTAATTGTTCCACATAAATACGCATAGTTCTTGAGATATTCATTCTCAAATTCTGTCCAGAGATTTTTTCTCCACAACCTGGCGTTGCACACTACTGTCCATTACCCACACACTATAACGTTAGCAACACTCTATCCCCACGCGAAATGGGCCGACAGAATCTGGCTAACTGCTGCCAAAGAAAGAAGCGTTCAGTGTGTGCTGTTTTCTTAGAAATTACATCGATACATCGCAATCGGATTTTGTAACAGGTATGTTATCTATTATCTGACCTATTTTTTTTTGTTTGTATGTGAATTGCTTTGAAATTTTTTATGCTAAAATGTGTCATTAGGTGCCTGTATATGATTCTATATGTGAAACTTAAAACAACCTAACCGTTTTGTTGGTATCGAATGTTTACCTACGTTTTCTCAGTAACCTGTGTCTCTTTACCCTGTTGAAAATGCACAGGTTAAAGAGATTGCTAACAGGTTAAAGATATATAACCCAATTTTATAATACAAATTCATTTTACTTATGAAATTCAGATATAATTACTTAGGTATCAATATTTAATATCCTTACTCGGTACATATTTGAGTTAGTTGATGAGTTAAAGTGCAGTTTATCAGCTTTTAAATAATTATTTTTCAAATCCTACTAATATTAGAAATGTGAAAGTTTGTATGTTTGTATGTTTGTATGTTTGTATGTTTGGATGTTTGTCCGTCAATCACGCAAAAACGGCTGAAGGGATTTGGATGAAATTTCGCACATATGTAGGTCACATCCTGGAATAACACATAGGCTACTTTTTATCCCGATAAAAGGCAAAGCTTAATGGCAGCGGAGGAGGAAGTGGAAATCAGACGTTTCTGCTGCCTTAGTACATCAGATTCACAAGGACCAGGAGAACATAAACATGTCGAAATATTTTCGGGTCTGAATTTGTGAGCGCCAAAGATTCTCGAGTACCAGGAGAGCAGACATAATGTCAAAGTAAATTTTTTCAGGTTTTTTTTTGCTGGAAAATAGATTGGCTTTCATTGCAAGCGTTCATGTTTGTATGTTTGGATGTTTGTCCGTCAATCACGCAAAAACGGCTGAAGGGATTTGGATGAAATTTGGCACATATATAGGTCACATCCTGGAATAACACATAGGCTACTTTTTATCCAGGTAACATATATGACTTAATGGAGAAAGAGGAAGAAGTTTAAGTCCAAAGTTTCTGCTACCTTAGTACTTCAGATTAAAAAGTACCAGGAGAACAGAAACATGTCAAATTTTTTTACCGGGCTAGAATTTTATTACGAGTGCTAAGAGATTCACAACCACCAGGACACCAGCAACATGTCAAATTATTTTAGGGCAAGATTTTTTTTTAAGCAGAGCAGAAACTTTCGGGTCTGGAATTCAGAGCGCTACAGATTCACAAGTACCAGGAGAGCAGAAACATACCGAGGTATTCCGGGGCCGGAAACATCTCGGAAGTTTTTTTGGGGCTTGAATTATGAATGCTTTAGATTCACAAGTACCAGGAGATTAGAAATATTTCGAAGTATTTTCTGGGCTGGAAATTGTGAACGCTATAGATTCTCGAAATTAACCAGGAGAGCAGACACACGTCGATTTATTTTCAGCGCCGGAGTTGTGAGCGGTTAAGTTTAAAATACTCCAGATTCACAATTACAAGGAGACCAGGAACATGTCAAATTATTTTTGGGCAAGATTTCTTTTGAGCCGAAACTTTTCGAAGTATTTTAGGGACTGGTTTTTTTTTACTATTGGTAGGCAAACGTTTGACCGCTATCTCACCTGATGTTAAGCGATGACGCGGTCTAAGGTGGAGCACGCTTGCCAAGAATTCCAAGCGCTACAGATTCACAAGTACCAGGAGAGCAGAAACATACCGAGGTATTCCTGGGCCGGAATTACGAGCGCTACAGATTCACAATTACCAGGAGAGCAGAAACATCTTGGAAGTTTTTTCAGGGCTTGAATTATGAGCGCTTAAGATTTACAAGTACCAAGAGATCAGAAATATGTCGAAGCATTTTCCGCGTTGGAATTGTGAACGCTATATTTTCACAAGTACTAGGAGAGCAGAAACATGTCGAAGTATTTTCTGGGCTGGAAATTGTGAACGCTATAGATTCGCAAGTACCAGGAGAGCAAAAACATGTCAAGGCATTTCGGAGCCGGAATTACGAGCGCTACAGATTCAGAAGTACCAGGAGAGCAGTAACATCTCGAAGTATTTTCTGGGCTGGACTTTCTGAACGCTATACATAGATTCACGAAAATAGCCAGAAGAGCAGACACAGGTCGAATTATTTTCGGCGCCGGAGTTGTGAGCGGTTAAGTTTAAAAAATACCAAGAGAACACAAACATGTCGAAGCTTATTTCCGGGCTAAAATAATGAAATCTAAAGATTCACAAGTAACATCAGAGCAGAAACCTGTCGAAGTATTTTCGGGGCTTGAAATTGTGTACCATCAGGAGAGCAGAATCATATTGAGATATTCCGGGGCCGGAATAACGAGCGCTACAGATTTACAAATACCAGGAGAGCAGGAACATGTCGAGGTATTTTTAGGCTGGAATAAGCGATATTTATTCACAAGTACCAGGAGACCAGGATCATGACAAAGATTTTCAGGGCTGGACATTAAAAACACTATAGATTCGCAAGTACCAGGAAAGCATATAAACATGTTGTTTGGGGGAGCACTTTAGATTCACAAGTACTTTAGATCAGAAATATGTCGAAGGATTTTCCGCGTTGGAATTGTGAACTCTATATTTTCACAAGTACTAGGAGAGCAGAAACATGTCGAAGTATTTTCTGGGCTGGAAATTGTGAACGCTATAGATCAGCAAGCAACCAGGAGAGCAGACGCACGTCGATTTATTTTAGGCGCCGGAGTTGTGAGCGGTGAAGTTTAAAAAATACCAAGAGAACAGAAACATGTCGAAGCTTATTTTCGGGCTGGAAATTGTGAACGCTATAGATTCTCAAGTACCAGGAGAGCAGAATCATGTCGAGATATTCCGAGGCCATTATTACGAGCGCTACAGATTCACAAATACCAGGAAAACAGGAACATGTCAAGGTATTTTTGGGCTGGAATTATGGGCGCTATTGATTCACAAGTACCAGGAGAGCAGAAACATCTCGGAAGTTTTTTTATAAGCGCTTTAGGTTCACAAGTTCTTTAGATCAGTAATATGTCAAAGCATTTTCCACGTTGGAATTGTGAACGCTATATTTTCACAAGTACTAGGAGAGCAGAAACATGTCGAAGTATTTTCTGGGCTTGAAATTGTGAACGCTATAGATTCCCGCAAGTAACCAGGAGAGCAGACACACGTCGATTTATTTTCGGCGCCGTAGTTGTGAGCGGTGAAGTTTAAAAAATACCAAGAGAACAGAAACATGTCGAAGCTTATTTTCGGACTAAAATTAACGAACTCTAAAGATTCACAAGTAACAGGAGAGCAAAAACCTGTCGAAGTATTTTCGGGGCTGGAAATTGTGAACACTATAGATTCTCAAGTACCAACAGAGCAGAATCATGTCGAGATATTCCGGGGCTATAATTACGAGCGCTACAGATTCACAAATACCAGGAGAGTAGGAACATGCCGATGTTTTTGAGGACTGGAAATTAAGAGCGCTATAGATTCGCAAGTACCAGAAGAGCAAAAACATGTCGAGGCATTTCGGAGCTGGAATAGATTCAGAAGTACCAAGAGAGCAATAACATACATCTGGAAGTGTTTTCTGGGCTGGAAATTCTGAACGCTATAGATTCCCGAAAATGACCAGGAGAGCAGACACACGTCGATTTTTTAATTTAATATGTCAAAGTATTGCCGGAGCTGGAATTATGAACGGTGCAGATTCACAAGTAGAAACCAGAAGACCAGAAACATGCCAAAGTATTTTTTTCGACAGGAGTCGTGAGCGCTTAAGATTCACAAGTACCTACCAGGAGATCACAAACATGTCGAAGTTGTGTCGGGGCTGAAATCTTACTTTCAGCCGCACCGCAAGGTCTCACAATATCTGGATACCTGAATCATGAAAATGCAGTTCCAAGGATGAGACAATGAGGGGCAGTTCTAAAGTCTACGCAGACGAAGTCGCGGGAAGTAGCTAGTTATTGAATAAATTATTATGACTATTTCGGTTTTTTTAGCTAGGTTGGCTATAAATGGTTACGGTTCAACCTATTCTTTTTTTTCATATTTTCAAAGATAAGATACCAAAAAATAAGAAGAGGGAAGATATATTAGCGCAAAAAGAGAACTTGAAAGAAAGAGACATGAAAAAATTAAAAATAACCCAGAACTATACGCGAAATATAAGGAAAAAAATAAGAAAAAATGTCAGAAACGAAAAAATGAAGGAAAACTTGGTGTTAAATTATTTATAAATACTTATAAATAATTTAACACCAAGGGATCAAAAAATGTTAAGAAAAAAGTGGCGAGAAGATGCTAAACGGTCTTATCAACGTAAAAAAGAAGAAAAAGCAAGAATACAGCGCTTCATTGAATGCAACAATCCTCCTACCAGTGATATCGAGAACATGAATATAAATAATATTAGTGATCTTAGAGAACGACCATCAACTTCTGCGGAGCTTAATTATCAAAGTAGAAGAATAACCAGATCGAATTCTAGGTCTAGAGAAGTTAGTCCAGCTAACTCGCAGGGTTCTTCGGTAAATTCTCGAATTGTATCACCCAATGCTCAAAAATTGGTTCGAAAATTGCGCTACAAAAAAGATAAGGAAATAGCATCCTTATGACTTAAATTACAATCAGCAATAAAGTTAAACGACACTTATCGCAAAAAAAATTCGAGAAACCTCTGAAACCTCTTCAAGAAATTCGGAGGTTTGAAAACACCAACCGTCAAGATAATGTTCGTTCGGTCAACTTATTTCCCCAACTCCAAAATTCTCCAAATGCTAGCCATGATGATCCTATTGCTGAAGGTGTTTTACGTTCTTACAAGAGCGCAAAATCTTACAAAATGAAACAAGTGTCACACAATCGTCTCCAGTTTTAATACTGATGAGATAACGTAGTAGTTGTGGTAAACTGAAGGGTCGTTTGACCGGACCAGTATACCTTGATTTAGTCAGGTAGGCCGAGTCAACAGTCAACTATTAAGTTGTATTCTCTCGATGGTTACCGGCACGTTACAGGTACCATACCACCACCACACGAGGACGTGTGATAGTCAGTTCTGGCCGTGTCGTGGATAAAGATATCATTTAACAATTAGTTGCAGATTTGAGTATTGTATTAGTATTATACGCCGAGACGTCAGTTGACAGTTGTAATGGCGGCACGTGGACAGAGTCGTATTGGAGAGTGGGGATTTTGGCTCGAGGCACCGACTAGGACACTAGTCCAGAACGATACTGTCTGTTAACCTATTTCAATTATATTAAACAGACTTCTTCATTAATGTTATAAGTGCGAGTTCTTCTAACTTCTCGACACTTCTGCGAGCTCTTCTAAGACAGATGTGTTGCTGTGGAGTTTGTTGGCCACTTCTTCTTCACAGCTAAAACACTAGGAAGTGGTAACGGGCGGGCGTTTTGGGGGACTGTCTATTTGTAAGTTTTGACGTTCAAAAGTACTAGCACTCAGCCACAGTTAATAAAGAGAGCTTAGTACTGTATTGAGTGTTTTATTCTACAATGATCCTGATACCACCGAACCCAAACGATGATGGCGCTATCGCTCAGCCGTCGCTGACGCCCTCGTCTAGTACTATTGATTTAAGACTGATTGACATATAATTTAGTTATGAGACAATTTACCTAGTTTTTGATAGTTAAAAACAAAAAGCATATTTATCATAATGTACCTAGATGTCTTTTTACGTTTTTTTATAATAATAACTATTGCTAATTGTTTGAGACTAATTAAATTTTAATTTAGATTATGAGAATAAAGTAAAGTTCTTCTATTTGTGCTTGTATCTTATACATATCCCTAAATGTTTAAATTAATGTTTAATTCATTGGAGGAAGCTGTGATTTATTATTATTTTTAAAATCGTTATTTTTGTTATTTTACATAATATAATTAACGTTGATTTTGCATGATTGCATTGTTTTTTTTCTGTAACCTGTTTATTTCTATTTAACCTGGTATCGTTTTCTCATTAACCTGTACAATACCTCTTTAACCTGTGAGGTCACTTTTTTAGAAGGCTCTATTCCACTCAATTTTCAGTAAATCTGCTTCCCTTTCATTAATTCAGTTTGAGTAAAGCACTGCCAATAGATTTCTATATAAAAAACTCGACATTTGAGACATTTTTTTAAATTGACAAATTTATTCGAGCCGTGCCACTTTTTTGAGAACGACCCATAAAGCAATTAAATGGAAACATCCTTAAAACCAAATAAAAAAAAATTTACTTGACAATGTTTAGATATCATAAATAGTTAGCATGATTTTTTTGGAAAAAAATATTTAATTTAGTAGGTATGTAACTAACACATAGAACCAATTAAACAATTTGCTTTTCCGTGTTCAGTATTGCATATCGACTTGGTTAGACAGTTGATCCTAAAAATTTTATGCTATACTAGCTGTCCCCCGCGGCTTCGCTCCCGTCAACAGGCTACCCTACCTACCCAAAAAGCAAAAAAAAACTTTTAAACCTTCCCTGTATCCTGGCGAACTAAACAAAAGAAGAATTACCGAAATCGGCCCAGCCGTTCTCGAGTTTTAGCGAGACTAACGAACAGCAATTCATTTTTATATATAAAGATTATAAGATGTTTAACGGATAGCCTGATGTCCTGGCGACAGTACATTACCAGCTGACAGCGTTGAGAATTTTTTGATGCTATATTTTTTTGATGCTATATTTTTTTGATGCTGTATTTTTTTGATGCAATTTTTTTGATGCTATATTTTAGTTTGTTGTTAGTTTAGTGTATTTGTTAATTTTAGTTATTCATACGATTAATTTATTCCTTTCGATTTAAATAAAGTAAGCTATAATATTTCGAACAACAACAAAAACTTGATTTAATTTTAAAATGATTTTGATTTAATTAAAATTTTGTTTAAAATTGATATTATTTTTATTTGATTCAATTTTATATTCTACGTGTACTAGTGGATTTTTAATATAAAAAAACGTTTTGATTGATTGATTGCAAAACGGGAAAAACAAACAACAAAAGTTTCCGAAAGACTCTTTCTTCAAAAAAAGCAATCACAAAAATAAACTACACATTTAAGTGAAGTTAAAATAAAACAAACAGATAGTGTTTAATTCACACGTGAATTAAACATTTTATAATTTAGTACCAAACATTTCATAATTTAATTCCACCAAGCCCGTTCCATCATCGGACCACAAGACTTACGGCGATGCGCCACCGGTACATGGTGGACATCCCGCCTATACGCACAAATCGTTTTGGGAATACTCATTGTGCGTACAGCTAGAGTCTTTAAGTCAAGAGTGAATAGGTTACTTCTAGGCAAGCGTGCTCCACCTTAGACCGCATCATGGCTTAACATCAGGTGAGATAACGGTCAAACGTATGCCTATGAACAGTAAAAAAAATATGTTTAAAACAGATCGTGCAACTGTGATCGGTAATTCAGATCATTACCTGCTTTATATAAAAAAAAAATCAATAAAAAAGCTTTAATCTCAACTAAAGCCGAGCAAAACCAGTATAACCCAATTTCATATTACAACACCACACTCCCCCCTACATCATTTGCAACCGAAATTCAACACATAATTTTTTGGCCCAAAAATCATTTTTTCGATAAAAAACTTCGCCTCGTGAATGCCACCATTGTTCTCAGTGCAATGGTGCATCGCGACAGATGGGGCCGTGGTGTTCCATAGTGTTGGGTAGAAGCGATAAGGGTAAACGGTTTGACACCGGGACAATCGGTCAAATTTCTCTGTGTGTTTTGGTAATAATAATTGAATAGAGAAAGATTTTGAAGATTAGAATGTACTTAACTTGAGTTGTAGAAGTTTCTTTAAGAGTTGAAAGATGTTGCAAATACACTTCTGGACACATCTATTGGCCCACCTTAGAGTTTAGGTTTCGATGGCCCCTACCGAAATATGATTTCTAGATTGAACAAAAACTGTTGATGCAGTTTTAAACCTGATACATTTTACCATCTTTTTCGATCGTATTGTTTTAAATTTGAATTCAGAATACCATACGACATGGAGCTACGCCTAACAAGTCGGATATGCGCCTTGTTAAAGGCAATTGATTTTTGAATAAAAAACATGTTTATAAAGGTTTAATTTAATAACGCGTGTTGCCTCCATGTGCATCTACCACAGCTCTCATACGATTAGGCATAGAGTTTATCAACCGCTCCATGAAATTTTGAGGGATCATCTCCCATTCCTCTTCTATGGCAGTTTTCAACTCCTGCATCGTCTGGGTAACTGGCTGACGAGCCCTTTCCGTCTTTTTAGCTCGTCACACATGTGCTCAATGGGGTTCATGTCTGGGCTTCTGGCTGGCCAGTCCATAACTGTGATGTTCACATCCCGAAGATATTCCCTGACGATGCCGGCCCCATGGGCTCTTGCATTATCATGCATAAAAAGGAAATTTGGGCCCACATAGTCCGCGTATGGTATCACGTGAGGTTCTAAGCACTCACGAATGTACCTTTCAGCATTTAATGTTGGCAGCCGTGGTCCTGTAACAACCTCAAGTTGAGTTTTGCCGCTCGCGGATATACCGCCCCAGACAGTCCATGAGCCACCGCCATAAGCAACCCTCTCTCCAAAGCAGCATTGTGCGAAACGCTCTCCCTTACGTCGGTAGACCTACTTCCTTCCATCATTGCCATGTAACACAATTTTAGACTCATCAGAAAAGAGTACACGGCTCCAATCTTGCTGTGTCCAATTTAAATGACTGCGTGCGAAATGAAGGCGCGCTGTTCGGTGGGCTCGCGTTAGTTTGGGCCCATTAGCTGGCTTGTGTGGTACCATATCGCGTTCTTTTAACCTTCTCCGAACAGTTCGAGCGCTCACAGATACTCCGTGGAAGTCGCGAAGTTGGTTTTGTATCTCAATGGAGGTAAGGTGACGATTTCTCAAGCTGGTCGTCACGATGAATCGATCCTGCCTTTCAGTTGTGACCCGAGATCGTGGCCTTCCTTGGCCACGAACAAAGCCGCCAGTCTCTAGGTACCTCCGATAAACATTTCGGACCGCAGATCGACTTAAATTAAGTTGAGCACTCACGTTTCTTTGGCTGTGTCCGGCCTGAATAAGTGCCACAGCTTGGGCGGTGACTTCAGGTGAAGTATCCATAGATTATTTATAGAACCTCACCTTAATGTTAAGAATAAGTAATGTTTGTTGCAAAACCAAAGATATCAATCACTTTTTCAAGAATTAAATCCAAGTAAATAAAACCAAGTTTTCTTAGTATTCGATTGTTTGATATCAACAAACAGGCTCCAAATTGTCTTTTGTTTCTTTAAATTCTGTGTTCGAAATTCAAAAAAAGACTATTGAATGAAATTGTGAATGTGCCAGGTTCAAAACTGCATAAAAACTTTTTGCTCGACCTAATATAAAATTTTAGCCAAACGAAACTGAAAATACTGTGTGTGTATTTATTTATTTAGTTTATGGAGGACTTACAGCTCATAAAAACAAACAAAAATGGAAACCATAGGCACCAACAAGCCAATTACAAATCCTCACGTATTATGAAATGTTATAAGTTAATATTTTTCTTATATAAACGGCTATTGACCTCATTTTTACATGGAGAGTATCATGAGTTTTAAGCACTGTTCACAGTGGAAATCTATTAAAGTCTATAATTATTGTATGGCTACATTTTTCAGATACCCGGAATTATCCAATGCTAGTTCCGCGAATTTGCACTATCCCCTACGAAAGTTACCATTTATATGTAAGCATTTATTAAAACGTCGATGAACGTTAGCAATTAAACAGATCAAATTCCGTTCTCTTTGTGCTCAAAATCTCAAGTCTCGTAGCCTTAAAAAGGACGCCACAGCTACGAAATGACGTAGCGTCTCTCTACGAAATTAGGAAAGACGCTACGGAAAGCGTAGCCTCGTAGCAATTGTCTTTTGAGTCCCTGATGACTGAAGTGGTATCTGTTTTGCATTTTTTTAGCCAGTTTTCATTTGACTTATCCAGAAAGAGGGTGTAGTTTTAACTGTTTTTAGGGTTCCGAGCTTAAAGGAAAAATCCGAAAGCGTTTATTTTCAAAATGTTTTAACAACAATTAAATGTTAACATAGCGAATTAATGGTATAACTACATTACAATTTATCTTTCAGCATTCAAAATATGTATTGTGTAGAGGTAAACAGCATTACTCAAGGAAATTATTCTTAAAATCATAGAATAAAATTAAGTTATCACAGATCAATAAAATAATAAACCAGAAAAACACAAATAAAGATAAAACAGAAATAAAGATAAAACTGTCTTGAATCGATTTCTATCATAATTTATTGTTCGAGTACCTACGAAGGGATATAAGGGAAAGGTCAATGTACTATATTGCAAGTTTATCTGGCGCCCACCATTTAAACAAGACTAGCTTCTGCCAGCGGCTTCACCCGCGTGATCCCTAGGGAACATATTCCCGGGACGAAAAATAACCTATTTACTATTCGAAACTATAATCGCTCTCTGTTCCAAAGGATCATGACCAACGATGTATGGAAATCTGTCTTAAGTTGAAACACAATAAATCTTTATTTATTATAGACTACGCTTTATATACTATTAAATAAAAGTGTTCATTTTCATATAAGTATCCGAGTTTTAAAGTAATTAAACAAATTCGGAGATAACCTAAAAATTGTGTCTAAACTACTCGCAACTTATAAAATGACCACAGACCACTCATGTAGGTACAAAACAACAAAGTTAGTTAAAAACAAAATAAGAGAACAGCTACTAATTGAAAAAAAAACCTGAATAATCGTGAATAACGTGCTTTTTATAGCCTCGCAGCGTTGATGTGTCATTATCGAAATAAAACAACTTTTTTTTCAACCTAGCGTGCTTTGGATTCAGTACTTTATGGGTAACCAACGAATTTATCTCGATACGAAATCCATTTATCAGAAGTCAATTTATTGCTGAATCGATTCTTTGCTGCGATTTGGATAGATTTAAAAATCGATCTTGTTTAGGAATAATCGCCATCCCTACCGGTACGTCTGTCATCTGCCTTGACAGTTGCATTTGCGTGAGACGAAACACAAAAATAAAATATTTTTACAATGGAACTATGAAATACATAATTATACAGTACCTACGTTATGATTATGATATATATTGCTATATTTGGATTTATTGACAAAATTATGTAATTGTTTTTCATTGAATTATCTGATATTTATTATTAAATTTTCTGACATTTTCTTTGTAATTTGTTGACATTTTCCTATGTAATTTGTTGATATTAGTATTTAAATTTATTGACATTGGTATTTTAATTTAATTGACATTGGTATTTTAAGTTATTGACATTGGTGTTTGAATTTATTGTTTTTATTTTATTTTAATTTATAGATACTAGTACTTTAAATTTATTGACATTTAATTTGTTGTTATAATTCTTGGCCTAATTCCGAATGTATTTTTTTTATCTTCTTAATATGAGCTGTTTTAATAATGGTATTCAATAATTTTGCATGCCGTAAGGCAAAATGTATCGGGACTTTATCACAAAATAACCATCATATCTGTTTACCTACATTATGGGCAAATAAATGATTTGTATTTTTGTATTTTTAACCGACTTCCCAAAAAGGAGGAGGTTATCAATTCGGTTGTATGTTTTTTTTTTTTTTTTTTTTTTTTTTTATGTTTGTTACCTCATAACTCCGACAATTATGAACCGATTTGAAAAATTCTTGTTTTATCTGAAAGGATATACTTGCAGATTGGTCCCATTTAAATTTTATGAAAATCGGTTACGAACTTTGGATTTTAAATCGAAATAGCTGGAATTCGTGTACTTGGATGATATTTTTATGTCATCCAAGTAATCGAAATTGCGTATTTTGCTTTTCTGCGATTTTGCAGTGGTGTTGTTAGGTGTGGAGCCACTAAAAAGTGAAAAATAAAAAAACTTTTTACAAAAAAATAGAACCGACTTCCAAAAAAAAAAACACTACAAAGTAAAAAATAACTTTCATTTCGGAAGTCGGTGCAAAATACGAAGAAACTTACAAAAACACCGACTTCCGAAATGAAAGTTATTTTTTACTTTGTAGTGTTTTTTTTTTTGTATTTACTAATTATCTAGCTATTTATGAGTTTAATATCATTTTCGTGATGTTTTTATGTAAAGGCTCATACTTACGTGACTCGTACAAATGAAGAGAACGAATCGTCCATCATGACTATACGGAAATATACCTAGCAATCGTTAATATACTGTTCATCTTAAAATCATAATTCCGGATACGAAAATAAAATTCCTCAAGTGAAAACGTTGTAAAAAATAAGCAAATAATTTGTATATTAATTTGGTTTTCATACGTGCAACTTTCCTAGACTGGTTTTGGTCATGATCCTTTCATCATGATCCGTAGAGCCGTTCTGGTGTGACTGAGTAACAAACATCCAAACTTTCGCATTTATAATAATTTTTTTTGGGACAACCCCGCTACACATTCACAACCACTGCAACTCCTGAAAGCCAGAATCAACAGCTGTTAGATTAGATGACTAGTGCCGGACGTCACGCCATAGACAAATGTTGAACTGTGTTCTGTTTTGTCTGTGGTGTGACCAGAGATGATATTCCTGGTCCTGACATAGTGTAAATCGGCTTTGTTTGCCACATAAAAATGTGGAAAAGAATAGTTTGTATTTATTTTGTAATTTGTTTTATATTATTTGTTTAATTTTGTGTTTGTGCGTCATTTCTGGCGAAATAAGTGTATTTTCTTTCTTTTTTCTTTATTTCTTATTTTTGGTCGTCAGTCACAGTTTTAGCTAAAAATAATTTAAGCTCGAAACACACGTCTCATCCATAACTCATATCTTATTTAATTCCAAGCCAATAGCTTCAATTAAGTCGCGACAAGCGTGACATCGGCTTGTTATTGGTACATTCGACATGCGTGGTACATTCGATATGCGTGGGAGTGCGGCCGCCGCAAATTGAATCTCCATTTAATGTTTATTTATTTTTGTTAATTTGACGCTTGTTAGCTTACTGTTTGGTCTTTAGATTATTATGTATTAACGTCTCCCCTTACTTCTTAATTACTGTTTCGCTATGGTGATATCGAACCTTAATTAGGACTTGTAACAACTACCTACGTATTCAAGTTGTTATCATTGTTTGTTAATTATTTATCTTGTCATTTGTCCCGTATGAACCAATTTTTTTTTTACTTTGGTCGGCATGCGTTTCACCACTATCTCACTTGATAAGTAGCAAGCGATGATGCGGTCTAAGGTGGAGTACGCTAGCCTAGAAAGTAACCTATTCACTCTTGACTTAAAAACTCCCAGGTTGTAGCTATCAGGAAACACAGAATCCGGCAGGGAATTCCATTCCACTGATGTAAGCACTATGAATGTGTTCCCAATATATTATTTTGCAGTTACCAATTCTACTAATTGCTAAGCAACATTCGAATTCGCGCCACAATCGCAAACTGTCAAAAATGTATGAAAATAAGATAAGATAAAGATAAGATAAGATAAAATTTGTTTATTTTCTCCACAACATTTCTCTTAATTGTTACCTTAAATCTACGGTTACATATAGGAGGGGCATTATATTGTGGGAGACTGGTGCCTAAACTAGGCTCAAGGCCTGTATTTCAGGTCACCAGGACTCCTCCATTTAAATTTAACAAGTTATGTTATGTACTCGTACAAACGGTATGCAGTTAAGACATGTTAACATTCACCTCTCAAAGTTTAATGATTATAGTCGTAATTTTTTTTTAAATGAAGTCTGTGTGTAAGTTGTTGAAAATGAAGTCTATTTTGACAGATTGCATGACGTGAGAATGTAAATGTTATTTAAAAATTAGTACTCTGGATATTGTTAGTTCAAGTCTATTATTATTTCAACACTAGCTTCTGCCAGCGGCTTCGCCCGCGTGATCCCTAGGGAACATATTCCCGGGATGAAAAGTAGCTTAATTATGTGCTATTCCAGACTATAATCTATCTTTGTTCTAAATTTCATTAAGATCCGTTAAGCCGTTCTGGCGTGATTGAGTAACAAACAACCAAACTTTCACATTTATAATATTACTCGTTTGGTGTAAAGCGAAATTATAACCATCTTCCCCTCGACATTATAATTATTAAAGGATATTGCAAACTGTCGTAAGCCGTTTTCCGAAGCTACTCGCTAGCCTCTAGGCGCCAAGCTAGCCGCCTGCCTGTGCGTTCGCGACCACAAAAATAATCCTTATAGCATGATTCAGTATTCACGCGCGATGGCTTATTATTAGCGTTTTTCATGTATAACTTTGGTGTTTCTATACCGATTTCTATGATTCTTTTTTATGGAATAGTTAATAATGTTAACTTTTATTAATGTTAATTAGGGACGACTGAGAGTTTTAACGTAAGAGTAGACAAATACAGTCAGAAAGCTTCGAACTGCTAAGCTATCGGGAGTTACACGTGTTATTGTTCGTCAATCATAAAAGATAGACATATGCTGTCGTTGGATATTTTTTATATAATTTTAAGGAGAACATTTCCGCCATACATGATTTCTGTGTAGCTTTCACCATTAAGGTTGCACACGCGACGGAAGCTTAAAAAATGGAGTAACTTCTCCCGTTTTCCCAACATTTCCCTTCACTGCTCTGCCCTTATTGATTGTAGCGTGATGAAAAGTATACTATAACCAGCTCAGGAGTATGAAGAATAATTGTACCAAGTTTCGTTAGAATCCGTCCAGTAGTTTTTGTTTCTATAACGGTTATACAGACAGACAGACAGACAGACAGACAGACAGACAGACAAAAATTGTACTGATTGCATTTTTGGCATCAGTATCGATCCCTAATCACCCCCTGATAGTTATTTTGGAAATATATTTCATGTACAGAATTGACCTCTCTACAGATTTATTATAAGTATAGATAGATAGATAGATATAGATAGATTTGCACGCTACCCAGTTGCAGCGAATACTAAAAGACAATTTTAACTTAATTAAGACTGTACTTCTTGTATTCAGCAGCTGTTGAATAAATCCGGCTGAAAAAAAAACAACTCTAAATAAAATTAACCCATCTGCTGCCACTACAAAAACTGCCAAAATAAATCTGCCCACTTGATCACATACAGTACCATATTACTTAGAGCTCAATTAAACGACTTAACCGTCACCAATCTGCGTATTATAAACAGTTTATGATAACCATACCGTCCGGCACGCGACCGGCGTGCGTCCGACTTGCGTCCGGCACGAGACTGGCACGTTTATACACTTGTAAGACGAGCTTTGTTGTTGGGGGTGTTTAAGTGTAATCGATGCATAATTATTACGTTAATATCAATAGGTAGGTATGCGTGTTATGAAAAAAAATATAGTCAAGTGCGAATCGGACCCGCACAGGAAGGGTTGCGTACCATATAGTTTAATTTTTATTACCTACTAGCTGTCCCCCGTGGCTTCGCTCCCGTCAACTGCATTTTCTTTTTGCTTTTAAACTTTCCCTGTATTCTGGCAAACTAAACAAAAAAAGAATTACCGAAATCGGCCCAGCCGTTCTCGAGTTTTAGCGAGACTAACGAACAGCAATTATTTTTTATGTGTAAGATTTTGTTGTAATAGCGATGTCAACTGTGTACCTATTACGGTTCTTGAAATACAGCCAGTTGACAGACAGACGGACGGACGAGGACGGACAGTGGAGGTCCAGTAATAGGGTTACGTTTTCTTTGGGTACAAAACCCTGAAGATAAGATAAAATCAATAAAACTACCTTCAAACCTATTTAAATTTCTTTTGGGGAGGTGAAGTGAAAATAATTTCGGGTTGATCTTTCTATTGTTTTCTAATTTCTGATACAACCAAAAAATCTACCTATTCAGTATTAGTTTGAGCTAGTTTTCAGTTTATAAATAGTGGTTTGCAAATTCGGTATTTGCATCCAATCTGCGGACTCCACTTGTTGCACTCAACAAATTGCCTCCAATCTGGGTATCATAACAGCTAATATGCCACACGTGGCGCCACGTGTCCGCCACGTGGCTGGCGGGACGGCACACTTGGCAAACTGTCCACCAACACGGCGTGTGTATAACCGAATATTATACGGTTGTTTACACCTACCCTTCCTGGCTCTTGCATGCTACCAAAGCTAGCAGTGCTGTAGCCATAGTGTGAGTTTTCGTTTTTATTATCGTTCGCGTTATCCTAAACGTCATTTTGTTTTAAACTGAATAAGCGCCACCTAATCATCAATAACGGAAAATATTTTTTCCATGCAATTTGACATTATCACATCTTAATATTTTCTTATTTTTCACTAGCTGACCCACGCAACTTTGTCTGCGTCACATTTTCCATTAATGCTCGGCTCCTTTTAGTCTTAGCGTGATGATATGTATATGCCTATAGCCTTCCTCGATAAATGGGCTATCTAATACTGAAAGAATTTTTCAAATCGGACCAGTAGTTCCTGAGATCCCTACATACAAACTTACAAACAAATGTTACCTCTTCATAATATTAGTATAGATTTAGCGGGTTTGCTCTTGTCTCTAGTTTTGGCCAGGGATAACACAGACAAAGTTTATGATGGAGCGAGCTTGCTTAAAAGTAGCCTGTTCAGCCTAACTTTGAAAATATTAGGATTATTTAAATACATTCCTTTTAACTACCGTTAGGTATAAAGTTATCAGTGTACAAACTATTCTCTCTGTAAATAACTCATTTGTTAAATGAAAAACAACATTTCATTAGGAAATTTAGTCGAACATCAAAACATCATTTGACGAACTAATCTTTTTATAATCATGTTTATTGGTAAAACAACTTTATAATAAATAACGTTTAACTTAATGCATAAATCTGTTTGAACATCGATCGATAAATTAAAATTTGGGTAAAACCTCAATGTTCAAAACATCGAAAACTTAAAAGTATTACTTAGTAATCCTACTATTCCTACTATTATTATAAATGCGAAAGTTTGTAAGGATGAATGGATGCGTAGATGTTTGTAACTCTTTCACGTCAAAATTTCTGAAAGGATCTTCATGAAATTTGGCACAGATTTATAGTCTGGAATAAGACATAGGGCGTGTTGCCTTAGGGATCACGCGGTCGAAGCCGCTCGCAGAAGTTTTCACTGTTTATGGTCATACTAGACCATAAACACTGAAAATTAAAATCATCGGTAACATAACTAAACTCAAGTATTTATTTCAATCACGCCATTCACAGGCACATTTGATTTTCAAGGGTGGTCGGTCAAAACGATGAAGCTATTTGCACGTTCCAAAGCGTAGAACTCTACAGAGAAGAACGTGCAAGAAACTCCACGGACACTCTTTCAAAAATAATAAATCTTTATAATGTTATGCGTATGATGCAAAAGTATGCATCATGATGAAATTATACCCGTATGTGAGAACGATGTAAAATACGTGCAGGATTAAAGCGTATGTAACGAGTAAAGAGTACGAGTTAAAAAAATACTATTCAAAGGGCTTATATAGCTCAACCAGCTTTACACCCACTGGCAAGCTTTTTAGCTTACAGTTCCCAGATCATCATCATATGGGACAATGACAATCATAGCCTCTTGAATCTTGATAATATTTCGACCCAAAACCATTGATCGAAAAACCCGTGTGAACTTTTCATTCACACACATTTTTTGCCACACAAAAAATTCGTAATCCGGAATCCTAAAATGACACTTGAGACCATTTTAATAGGTGGTACTTTTTGCCACTAAATATGACACGCTTCGACTCAAGTGGGATAAACATTACCATTACACAGTATTTAAAAAGCCATGCGCGATGATAGGGTTAATGTTGTCATTTTTAACGTGTGAAACGTTTTGGTGATATTTTTATAGGATCATTAGAATTGTGATTTTTAAGTAGTACTTGGTTGGTACTATGATGGTCGTGAGAAAATATGTGGTTTGAGTTTTTGAACTTGGAAAGGATTTTGGATCCTATTAAACTCTATCATCAAGCAATCTAGTCTCTTCCCAACTCGGCTTCCAATGTTACCAAATGCATCTGAATAATTCAATTCAATTATTTTATTTCATACTAGTTGACCCGCGCAGCTTCGGCTGCACATTTTCCATTATTGCTCCACTCCTATTTGTCTAAGCGTGATGATATAGCCTATAACCTTCCTCGATAAATGGGCTATCTACCACTGAAAGGATTTTTCAAATCGGACCAGTAGTTCCTGAGATTAGCGCGTTCAACCAACCAAACAAACAAACTCTTCTGCTTTATAATATTAGTATAGATTATATCCATAAAATTTTAGTAGTACGAGTAGTAACTTAAGCCTGTTAGTTTTAAATAAAATTAATGCATGCATAAATAACTGATTAATGGCTCTAGTTTAAGTCAGAGATGACGGAGTCAAAGTCTACGATGAAGCGAGTTTACCCAGAAGTAGCCTGTTCACTCTAACTTTAACTTCATTCACAACTGAGGGCTTAGTGTGAGTTTTCTAACGTATTCGATCGCGTTAACGTAAACGTTTGCTTATGTCAAAGTGTATAGAAAAAAAAAGTTATCCGTTATTGTCACCAGCAGTGCTATTCTGTAACAACATTTTCGTGTCTCGACAGCGGAATCCGAGGTGAGTTTCAAATTCCTATAAATATAAGACCTTATGACGTGTGAAATAAAGTTCACTTTGTAAGCTTAGTCACTCAGGTGAAGTCGATATCGAAATGGTTATTTACAGAATAGACTAGCAGGCGGCGCTTATTATTTCAATACAAATTGGCATTTACGCTAACGCGGTCGAGAGCGTTAAAAAACTCACACTAAGACCTCTGACTGGGAACACGAATCTACTGTCAAGACTCTTGACAAATTTCTTGGCATCTGACTACCCTTTTCGACTGTCAAAGATCTACAAGTGACAGCCGGGACTATCGGCACCGGGGAATCTCGGTATGTCAAGATGGTCACCCATCGATGGACCGAACTCGGGAAGCGTTGCTTGCCTTGAAGATCGACCCATGTGGCTGTTATTATTAAGCCAAGAACTCCACGACCTCATCCCACCAGCCCCCTTCTACCATCGCACATCCAGACGTACTGCAACTTATCATCCCTATCTTGTTGCTATTCCACCAACTCGCACTAAGCGCTTCCTAGCGTCTTTCATAATGCGCACAGCTATGGAGTGGAACTCTTTGCCTGCGTCTGTGTTTCCGAATGCTTACAACCCTAATCTCTTCAAAGTTAGAGTGAACAGGCTCCTTCTGGGTAAACTTGCTCCATCGTAGACTTTGTCTCTGTCATTTCTGACCAAGACTAAGGTCAAGAGCAAACCCATCTCAAATAAAAAAATTAAAAGTTATAACTACTTTGAATTAAATACTTTCAGGTCATATTTATACGAAACTAGCTTTTGCCCGCGACTACGTACCCGCATATCCTGATATTTCCCGACTATAAAATAATAGGGAATATACATTAAAAAAAATATTTATTTTCTACACAGTTTATCTAAAAATATAAAAAATTGTAATACTTACAGTGTAAATAGAATCAAAATCACTCGAAAAACAAACGAGTTATCATTATTTTAAACAAATATATCTGTCCCTCTCGCGAAAACGCTGTAATGTATGGCATAATCTGTATAGGCGTCATGGAATCTGACGTCAAATTTCATATCAGACTTCTCTTTCTAATTGTAATCTTTGAAGCTTTATAACTTCATCAGTGATGAAGATATTTAAAAAAACAATTGCATGATTGTTTTTTAGAGCTAAAAAGTATTTCATTTTGCAAATAAAAAAAAATCATGCATATTCCCTATTATCCAATTTGGATCAGTCTTTACAAAGTAATGCGCGTACATACATTTCTGCGATTCATTTTTAGGGTTCCGTAGCCAAATGGCAAAAACGGAACCCTTATAGATTCGTCATGTCTGTCTGTCTGTCTGGCTGTCCGTTCGTATGTCACAGCCACTTTTCTCCGAAACTATAAGAACAATGCTGTTGAAACTTGGTAAGTAGATGTATTCTGTTAACCGCATTAAAATTTTCACACAAAAATAGAAAAAAATAAACAATACATTTTGGGGATCCCCATACGTAGAACTGAAGGTTTCTAATATAATTTGTTTCTAAACTGTTTAGTTTGCGAGAGAGACACTTCCAAACTACCAGCGAAAATTGGTTTGAACGAGATCTAGAAAAGAGATTTTTTTAATACGTCATAAATCGTAAATCGCAACTTTTGCTTATAATATAATACCTACAGGTTTATACGGAACCCTCGGTGCGTGAGTTCGACTGGCACTTGGCCGGTTTTTATTCATACTTATAGAGATTTCGTATTGATACTAATTGATAATATTTTTATTGGTTCGTGTTTCATTCATCGTTTTCTATAAAACTGCTAATCCGCCTGAATTAATTGCCAATACTAGCTACAGATGTACACTCGACTTGATAGCGTAACCCGTATTATCTAATATTATTTCAACAAACAAACACACAAAGATACAGTTGGTTTTCAATCAACTTCAAGTACCAAACTCGACCATACTACCAAATGTTATAACTTGGGTCAACCCTAGCAATACATCTCGAGCAAAAATAGATCTTAAGCACTACTTTGTAAGTCGAAAATTCAAACACCGCAAAACATCAAACGCTGGTGTTACTGGTGTATTCGAAAATGGACTTAACGTTCTTAAAGATAAGGTGTAATTTAATCTGTTAGGGAATGATTATTGAAAGGTTTTCAAGTGTTTACGCTTGGTTTAGAATAAACCTATCAAGTATATGAAATGCAATGGTTTTGCTTGTTTAAATTAAGTAGGTAAGTAGGTACTGACAGTTGCGATGTTGGTCACTTAGTAATCTGTTAATTTAAATTAATTTAAAAGGTTTGTGATTAAAGGTTTAAAAAAAGTAAACTTATATATGTTTAAATATTTACTTAATTTGTTAATTTTATGTAGTACCTACTTATATAGTAGTAATACGCGTAGGTGGACTTAATTCAATAAGGCTTCTCTCTACTAGTCAATCCTTGATTTAAAAATACTAGGTACACTTTTTAGTATTGTGTCACAATCTTTGTATGACCCGACCACTGCTCAGAAGGTTAACGATTTTGACAAATTTCAAAAGACTTAATTTTAACAGAAACAATAATAGGCTAGATTCCATCATCCAAAAATTGCAAAACTATTTAGCCCGTCAGTTATAGTATTGAAAAATAATGGATACGTATTTTTTGTTTTTGTAAATCAATGAATATTGACAAAGATAAAACGCATCAATACTCGGGAGTGGGGGCTCGTGACGTCACGACTCACTAAAAATTATGCGAAGGTGTGCCGTATTGAGAATTTTAAAAACGTCGTAACGTCGTCAAGTTTGGTTCTCGTAACAAAAGAAAAAACACGTTATGTGCGTGTGGGTGGGATAATGTCTCCCATGTACCAGTGGAGCATAGCCATTCGTCTTCTGGTCCGATGAAGGAACGGGCTTGGCGGAATTAAATTATGCAATTCCGCCGCACATTCCCCAAAGTGCAACCGGTAGAAAACCGACAGGCCAGCAACTCGGCGTCGATGCTCAAGACTTTATACTTAAATTGTGTGTATCTGTATGTGCCAAATAAATTTGTTTTCTTTCTTCTTTCTTTCTTTCTTACTTTGGATCTCAACTCAGCTTTCTTCCAATGTTCCTGCACTGGCTTTAAAATCAATAAATTCGCTATGCTCACAACAAAACGATTCAATAAATCTAACAGTAGCCACAAAACCGATTGAACACACCAACTAATATTTGCAATAAATAATTTACAATATTTGCTGAACGTCAAATGACTAAGCTTCTCACCCTAGCTTACTTTCACCAGTCTAGTAATACCTCTATAAAATCTTGGCCAGTTTATTTTTGTTCCAATATTTATTACACAAGGTTTTTTTTATTACACAAATTCAAAGCCAGAGCTCTTTCTCTACTGGTGACATGGCCGTGGAGTTGTAACTGTAATTTGAGTCTTATGAGAGAATGTTTAGAGTTTATGTTTGAATGGTAATTGGTAGGTAAATGCAACGTCAGCTGGGTAGCCAATTTGTGGTGATGCCAATTCATCTTGTGGTATTAAATGCGGAGAATGACAGAATTAATACTTTTCTACATTACTATAATGTTCGGGATTGGATGATATTGGGTGGTATGAATATTTGTAGTGAATTTTAGCAATCGTGCAGGCAATTATTCTTTTAGTAGTTTCTTTGATTTTAAAACCGTAGATCATAATTTCTGCTCACGAATAAAGTTTGAAATTTATCAAAAATAAAACATTCAGTTTTGCCCTTATTAAACTTGCACAGTGTTACAAAAAATATGTCGATTAAGAAAAAATATGAACAATAATTTTATTCGAAAATGTATTAATTTTTAAACTTTTTTTTTTAATATCCCACTGCTGGGCAAAGAGTTCCCCCAACTCCTTCCAGATATTTTTGTTCCGAGCTTCCTGGAACGAGCCAACCAAAACAAACTATAATTCAATTCATTTAAAACACCACCGACTCAATCAAAACAAAATTCAGAAGCGACCACATTATCAAAATCAAATAAAATCGCCCTTCCATTAAAAAACTTAAATAAACGAGTATATTAGCTTAGTGGACTAAACAAATAATGGCCCTGGGCTGGGATGAATTTTAAACAAAATCAAACAAGCAAATAAAGATGGTGGACCAATTAGCCCAGGGCTAGGTTTCTGGACATACGATAGCAGACATGTGTTTAATATTTGATTATGTGTAGGTAAGGTATTTTTTATTAAATTTACGGTTGAATTTATAGGGGAATTTTGTGTTATTTTTACTTGGAAGGCACACAGCCAAAGGGTGTTTGTTCTCATGAATAAATGCTGCGGTAACGGTTTCTTTCGATTTCTGTCAAAAAAATGTTACGATCAATTAAAATATAACAAATTCTCGTATTTTTAGGAAATCGTCGCATCCTCATCGGAGACTTTAAAAACTGTCCAAAACACCTCTAATTATCGTACATTTTGACTAGTTTTTGACATTGACTGTCGCTGAGATAATACTGTAACATGAATTTTAATGCCGCCAGATTAAAATATCGAATTCATTAGTAGCGTACAAAAATGTTTTAGATCGCTGTAGATATGTGTGTCTCACCAATCTGTATTTGTCATCACTCATAGATTTAAAATAGAAAGAATCGTTTATTTGCAAAACTAAATTGGCACCTGCATTCTAAAAACAATGTTCTAATCCATTAAATAGAAAATGATTTCCTCGATTTTATAATTTTCAGAACTCTAACACAACGTTAGAAAACTAGGTTATCAAAATTACCCATACTTGTCACTATTCTAACTAGCAAAATGTTCCTCTCACAAAAACTCCATATAACATAAGAATTGATTGGTTTTACTCCACTAGGGTGGAATCTGAATGCATTGTATTAATAGCTGCCACCGCCGCCAGTGCATTCGCGATAGATTTGTGGGGAGATATAGCTAAGTACCGCATTTTAGCAGTTTCGATGTGTAGTAGATTACAATATCTGAGATATTTTGTGTCAAATTAGTATTCAATTTATAATGGTTTACCGAATAAAATAGATAAATCGGTTTGCTTAAACAGAAAAATTACCAAGATTGTAATTTAGTTCTAGTCAGCTTTCAAGTAATTATGTTTTAAAAGATTAGGTAAGGCTGTGCCACATCATTAATACTGAAAATAAAATACTGTTTTTCAATAACTTGCATACTTTTTAAAATGCTTTTAGTCTGGTAACTCACACACTGTGGTGCTTTAATCCGCAACCCTGGCCAAAATGTAGTGTCAAGTATAATTGGTTTGAACATTTTCCTCAGTCACATTTCTTTTTCGAAATCCCTAATAACCATGTGGTTAAAAAGGAGACTGTTAATCATGTGATTTACAGTCTTCTTTTCAGTTTCTTAAAGTTGAATTTTCAATGACATAGATTTGCTGCAAGAATGGGGTTGATAAATGTTTGGTTTCCATCGGTAGCCGTGATAATCCGTCGGTCTCGCTGCATTGTGTATGGACACGGCTGTTACGGCGTGTCATTCGGTATTCTAGTGTCAATGGAGTTAAATAAATGAGGTTTGTGACCAGAAAATTGGAATAGGTGTGAGATTTGTCTCATTTTGACGCAAAATTTTTGTAACTCTATTTGAAATTAAATGTAGTTCAAAATTTGGAATGAAATGTAGTTCAAAATTTGGAATCCATTAGTATCGGTGTTGATTATTATCCGTGGTGTTTGGCAACTGGGCTTCCCCAGTTGTAAATTTCCCTTGGTGCCCATTGACCAGTTTTATGACTCCTGCTTGATAAAAAGGAAGAGGAATTAAAAAAAAAAAACTTAATAGAAGTTTTTCTTATAGTCTCGAATAGTCCCAAAGACCGTTTCGGACAACATTTAGTCTGAAAACGTTATATAATAGTTCAAAAACGTCAATGTTTTCCTGGCGGTCGTCACTGTTAATTTTGACTCTCAGGAATTCCCAAAACAAAAAATAAACAGCGATGTTAAAAATGTTATAAAATTCAAAAGTCATTTATTCAAATTAGGCTGAGAGCCAACACTTTTTGAACGTCAAGTTTTACAAAAGACAGTCCCCCAAAACGCCCGCCCGTCACCACTTAGCTGTGGAGAAGAAGTGGCCAACAAAATCCCCAGCAACACATCTGTCTGTTACGTTTAGGAACTAGAATTTATACAATAAGTAGTATGCAAAGTAATTAATACATGACACAAAAAAAATATCTTCATATTTCCTGACTAACTTCTTAATTCGGGATGTTCGTTGTCTCTAGTAGAATACTCAGTTAAATTCATACATTAGGGATATCGACTCAGTTATGAAAACAATAATTTGAGAATCTATTTTTAGCCAAATCGCAAATTTTCTGCATATTACGGATTTCCCATAGAACACATTTACAGAAACGACACTGAAATTAACTCCCCGTCGGAAGCTAATTTCCTGTTTGCACCATTTCGAATCAGAACTCCCGCGCAATGGTGCGTGACGAAAGCGCAGATTTGTTCTGTAATTATTGTAATTTTGGGTGACAGTTGGTAGCCAGGTGGTATTTGTATGTTATGGATAATAATCCAGGTTCGTTTGTATTAGAACTTACGAAAAATGAATTGGTTGAAGCTAAAATGAGTTCCGTGGAACTGGAAGAAGAAGTGTTGAGCGTCCAGCGGCAAGATGGACAGACGACGTGGTTGCCAATGTGGGTAGAATCTGGACGAGGCTTGCAAAATAACGTGGGGACTGGCACACGAGAAGAGAGACCTCTGCTCAACAGTGGGAAACGTTGACCTGTGGATAATATTGATGTTGATGAAAGCACGAAGTTTCATTTAAAAACACGGTTTGCCCTCCGGGAGTGCCGGCAGAAGTGAAAGTTTGAACAATAACGTTATGTCTTACGAATTTTCGATCATGTCACGTGTCGTGACGCGATTTCAACATTTTATACCCATCCCAAGAAAAGTGCTCAACGTCGCTAAAGAAGTTTTCACTTCAAAAACGATGAGTTCTTTAAATAAAATACTCCCGAGCTATTGTCATTGAAAAAAGTATGGTTGTGTTTCTAAGGGCTGATTTTTCCAACGCCAGATAACTTTTATTCGTGGAATAAATTTAACGTTTGACAGTTTTTGTATGGAAGAACTGTCAAAAATTCAAAATTATTCCTCCGATAAAGTTATCTGGCGTTGGAAAAATCAGCCCTAAGTCTTATAGAATATCCAAGAATAAGAATTCGTAAGATATAATTAATCTGCTCTTACGTTGTAGAAAGAACAATTTTAGTTCTGTGTAACAAGGCATATTATTGATTTTAGTTTCCGATCCAATAATGATGCCAGAAATATGACATCTAAATAATTGGAGCAAACATCGATGTCCAGTAACAATGCTCGTAACGAATTTCCAAAGCAAACATTAGTTTTCGAAAATCGTAACTCGATCCAAACGGGTGCCCCTATTCTTAAATCACAAACTTAATTTTGCATTTGCTATAGACTTTACTTGAGCGGTTTACGGTTCATTGTTGAATGCTCCGAGTGTAGTTTTCTTTTTCTATAGATCTCGAACAAAGCTACCATAGGGGTGCGCATAAGCATTCACAACTTTTCGCTCTTTAACGTTTATTGTTCCTATTTGATTTATATTCATGGTGCTTACTTGTATTATTACTCGGTGGTAAATCATGCGTCAATTTCTCCCTTTCTAAACGTTAAACTGGGCTACCGTTTATTTGGTATTGTTCGAACTTGACAGATCGATGTGTTGCAAACTTCCTTTGTTTGAAGATGTATCTGCCATCTACGTAAATACTTACACATTTGCTTACCGTGTCATTGATAATGTCACCTGCGTTTTCTTAAGGGGTATCCAGACCGCAGTTACTTTTTGTGGAGCAACAGAATACAACACGATTTAACATTAGGTAACATTCTTCAACATATGACTAACTTATGTACTAACAAGAAATAACTTTTTGCTATCGGATGTTGCCCACTAATATTTTGGAAACGTTGCTCCACAAAAAGTATAACTGTGGTGTGGATGTACCTTTATTTGCGACTCTTCGTTTTAGAGCTTCGATGTCTGGATACTACTTAGAAATAATTAAATAGATGATTTAATTATTTCTAAGTAGTATACTTGGGGTTAAAATACATTTCTTCTAAATAAAACAAGCAAATACAAATATAAAAAAGTATATTTAATTTCACAAAAATGACTAGCAAAATAGACTTTTACAAAACCAACTTACCCTAATTCTAAATATTATTGTCTTTGGTATAGTACAGTTTGTGCTTAAACTAATTTGTAAAATTATATCAAAAATATTTTGTACATAGTGACTAGCTTTACAGACTTTAGATTTGAGCATTGACAACACTTGGGGCTCTGTTGTAAAAGTTTCTGTAACATCTTTGATCATTATAATAATAGCTATTCTGTAAATAATCGTTAGTATTACCACTATAACAAGTCGTGTCATTATACCCATACATAGAATTATTATATTTTCCATACATATAATCTTCAGTCTTCTCGAACTTCCTATTCTTTGCTGTATCGAAAGCTTTTTGGAATATTTCGTAATTTTTCTGATTGAAATATTCTCCGTTTGTATTATTTGCTTCATATGTAGCTTCGTTATAGGTGGTTGCTCCGTATCTTTGATATTGGTAAGCTTGCTGATTCATATCTTCACCGAAACTTGAAGGGTGTGTGAAGAAACCAGTCCCGGTTGTTGACGTGATACAATTTCCTCCTTTATTGTTCACAGACACTGTAACGTTCCCAACATTTATAAGCACACCTTCGGTTGTCTGCATAAAGTTGGATCCATTTGGAAATGGCCTACTAAATCCTTGGAAATTCCTGTAACTACCATCGTTACAACCTTCTGGTTTATTTGAAATTGAAAATATATCTCTGAAGGCGTCTTTTGCGACTTTTTCACCAGTTATTGGATAATTTTGTAGTTTATCGTAGCTTAGACTGAATTCTTCTGACGGAGCTTTTCCAGAGTTTATATTGTCTAATGAATCTAATGTTTGACTTAGAGCGAAAATATAGTTGTGGGCGAATCGTAAAGTTTCTATTTTAGTCAACTTCGTGTCTTCAGGAAATGTCGGTAGTACACAGCGTAGTCTATCCAAGGCTTCGTTCAACATATGCATCCTATTCCTTTCTCTGTCATTGGCCTTCATTCTTCGGTTCCTCTTAATCTTCATCAGCTGCGTTGGGCTCTTACATCTTGAGATTCTGTTCTTTCCGTTGGCGTATTTTCTTTTCGGCTTGTTAGGGTCTTTTGGTTTCTTTTCTTTCTTAGGCGTTGATGTGTTAGTTGCCTGTAAGTTTTCTGTGAATATTTTAACATCATCTATTGGTTCTTGGAAGGCTTCGTAATCATCGTTGAAAAGTTTTCTTCTAACATCTTTGTTTGGCGTGAGGGATATTCCGAGGTCAGAGGTTTCATGTTTTAACGGAGTACTGTTGGTAGAGTTCACGAAGGAGTCCGTGTAAGACCTGTCGATGCCGGAGTCGTTGCTGCAAATGCTGTCATTGAAGTCACAGTAGTCTTCAAAGTTGGTGCTGAACATCGTGGAAATCTGGAAAGAAATAAAAGCTATTTAATATTGATGATATTGGATATCACATAAGTCGTTCAATCCTGTAACGGAAAATTAATGAACCAAAAAAAAAAAGCAGGTGCAGAATAAGTCCAGAATAAATCCTTTAGTGATTAGTTTCTTTACTATTTTGTTTTCGCTAGTTCATCAATCCATAGAATATTATAAGACTTTCTCATAATTCGCTTAAACAACTTTATTCTACTTATTTCTTCCTACAAGTCCCGCATATTTGTGTGTACTCTGAACCCTTATTATTTGTCTTGCACCAATTATTACACTAGCGGCACAGACAGGTGACCCACCCCATGTCCAGACGGTTGCGTGACCAAAACCCCACAAAGTCAGTTACTATTGAACTTTATCACTTCCTACTTCCGGACAGATTTCCGATTTGGGGTGTTCGAAATGCTAGTATACGCCCTACAAATTGATCAAGGCTATGACGAATTTATATGTTTTCATACATTGTAAAACGTTTATAAAAGAAGTATTGTAAACATTTATTCGGTTCCGCCAAATAATAGTGCTTCTACAGTAAAATGGTGCCGAGCGTGTTCATACCGAAGAAGTTATAAAGGGATATCGTACAAAGCCTGTTCGATTAAAAAAGAACTTGTAATAAATGTTGTTGGTATGTTTTTTTGTTATTCCTAGCTCCTAACAAAACCCAAAAAAGACTTGTATTAAATCTGTACATCTTTAACTACTACAGCTACTATAGCTAGTTCTAACAGAAAAAAGCCTGTATGTCAATTGAAATTGCAATGATGATGGAAGTCACTATCAAAACCCTTATAAAACTTTTCTCAACAGATGGCATTGCAAGTATTTAAAGTTACAATGAAATTCAGGCGGGACCTGCAAACTCTATCAGGTCTAAACTGGTTGAATGATGAAGTGATAAACTTCTACATGAACCTATTAATGCAGAGGAGTGAAGAACGCAAAGACTTGCCTAAAGTGTCCAATGTTCTTAATTCGTAGTCAATCACTTAATCACGGACATGATCAGCGTAACGCCACCTGTTATGAGCACGCGTTGGACACGCTCCGAGTCGCGTGTCGCACACCACACACCATACGCCGTATCTGTTTTGTTGTACGATAGTTTTAATTAATAGCCATGTTGTCCTCGGGTACTTTATGGGTCCACTTTTCATGGACTGTGTTGAATAACGTTTTGATATTTTGCGACACTGTTATGTTACTAAACGCTAGTAAAGTACTATGCTCTGATACTCGCCACTTAAAATCTTAATACGCTGCAGGACCTCTACCTCCTTTTTAACTGATTTCAAAAAGGAGATTTTATGTTCGACTGTGTTTATTTTTTGTACCAATAAGCTCGGAAAATTAATTTCATCATCTATTTGAACTATTTAGCCATGTATGTGGCACCGTATGTATACTGCCGGACTTTGATGTCAGCATTTCGTTAATGATCGACCTAGATTTCCCAATCATAATCACTCTACACTACTCCAGCTACCAACTCGATTCTATCGTTCAATCGCTAGGGTGCGCCACCTGTGTTGCCCACGCGTCCGGCACGCGACCGGCATTTGTTTGTTCCGACCGACTATAACCAGCGAACCGCGACCGAGTCGGCAAGTTAATTGCTATCGAATTGTTTTATACGTTTTAGATCATGAGTTAGCGTAATAATATTAGTTGGTTGATTTGGTAAATGGGGAGTTATTGTTTTATAAGATACTAGCTGACCCACGCAACTTCTTCTGCGTCACATTTTCTATTAATGCTCGGTTCCTTTTAGTCTTAGCGTGATGATACGTAGCCTATAGTCTTCCTCGATAAATGGGCTATCTAATACTGAAATATTTTTTCAAATTGGACCAGTAGTTCCTGAGATTACCCCCTACATACAAACTTACAAACAAATGTTACCTCTTTATAATATTAGTATAGACTAGCATTTACCTGCGGTGAGTTAGCCTATAACTAGCTACCCCATTTATCTTTGTACTAAAATGCATCAAAATTAGTTGGGAGATTTAAGGCTGAATGCGTAACAAACAGACTCACTTTTGCATATTTATATTATAAAAAAGATAGGGATTCAGATTAAGATTTACGATTCAGTTAGGTTTAAGAAGAGATTGAAAACAAAGTTGTTAAGCTAAGGGTTTAGTTTAGCCTATTGCTATTCTTGGCTGCTTTTAGTAATCAACGATTTACTAGAGTTAGTTTTCATTGTTCTTAAAAATAAGTTAACAAGTATTTGCTACAACAGCCTGGCACCACAATCGCCTAGATACAAAACTGTCTAATGATTTTATTCCATTACTGACTGGCTTTAGCCGACAACCTCATTTTAAAACAAAAAAAATTAGAAAACTTCATTTAGAAACTTACTTCGAATAAAACTCTTCACCACAATAACTCGAATTATTTCACCCACAATCACAACACTAAAGTCTACTTAAATATTATACTATAAAAAAATAATTTATGTTATAATAGTTTTGTCCATTATGACTAGAGATCGAGCGCACTGTGCGTCCGCGCGTGCGACGCTTGTGTACTGGGGGTAGTGACAGTGTGGCACCCTGCTTTATGGGCTCCAGTCTATGGTCCTATGGGGCGGACTAGACTCCGCCCACAACACTTGATTTTCGAAGAGAGGAAAATTGTTGGTTAATTTTTAGCGTGGTTTTAGTTTGATGAGCAGGTTGGTTAAAGCTTACCTACATGTTCGAAGTTCTATGGCTTGTCTCTCGTTTTAATTAAGGTATTTATTAGGTATATAAATGTACAGAGGTGGACTTGATGCCGTTCTACCAAATTACCAATCAACCTTTGAATGGTGCAGAGAATATGGAGAATTAAAATCGGTTGAAAACTAAATAATTTAATAACTAAACATACAATTTAAATATAATTAAAAATACTCAAATTAACAAGATAAATATGTAGTTAACAATTAGTAAAAATAAGTAGGTAATTGGAAACTAACTACTACCAAATTCTTACGAATGTGTTCACAAACTTTAAATTTGAAGGTTAATTTGTTGGTGGCCATCTTGGTTATTTAGTTATTTTGAGGTAAGGGTAATTCATATCTGCAATCATTGACCGGGAGTATGCAGATGTTTTGAACTCTAAGTAACAGCACTGCGATTCTGTTAACATGTCGAAGTCTTCACTTACAAACATTTACAGAATCAAGCAGAAAGCTGGGAAGCATTCCGCGAAATATTTTTTTTACACTGGATGAAACACGCAGCCAAATAGACGCTTCAAAAAAGGGGTCGGAAAAGAAAATGAATTCAGAAAAGTACGTCTGAAGATGTCTGTTGCATTTGCGTTGTAACACAAAACTGAATGACATCATGAAAGCCATCAGTTCTTTAGACGTAATGCATATGTCACCGGAAAATGAGTAAGCTCGCTCCATCGTAAACTTCATTCGTCTCTGTCATTTCTGACCAAGACTAAGGTCAAGAGCCCAGAAACCCGTCACAAATAAAAAAATAAATAAAAATAGCAGACTCCGTGAGATTATAACAAATCTTTATTAGATTATATAAATATTCTCGATATCTTACGAAAAAATCGTAAAGTATAATAAATCCCATCCAAATTCAATAGTTTCCAATCTATCCATGACTTATTTAGAAAAAAAAAAGTTTACAATTTCACGCGATTACTTTACAATCTTACGACGCGGCGGCGTTTGCCACATGTATAAAATTCTTTCGTTACTGACTGAATGACTGACTGACGGCATTGCACAGCTGAAACTACTGGTCGTAGAAAGCTGTTTGGCACGAGCCTCCAAACTATTCCCGAAGTTGATCGAAGTTGAGCGAATACGATAGTGTGGAGGGGCACTTCGCTTCGCCTCGTGCAACTTCGCTTCGCCCCGGGCGACTTCCAGTTGTTGTCGGTTTTTGCGCCCGAGTCAAAGGACTCGAAGTTCGAACACGAAGCGTCTGTCCACACTACTCGGGTCACTTCGGGTCACTTCGGTTCGCGTCAGCCATAGTAAATACGCACGTATTTTTATTAAGCGAGAGTACCCATCGCAACGGCAGTTGCCACATGAACGTTATCCATTATGCCTATCGTGAGGGGAACGGGGGGAATGGGCGACTGAGCTCCTCGCGAAGTTGCTCGAGGTGTGTGGACACCTACTTCGGACTTCGGTCAACTTCGGAGAGCACTTCGCCTCGTGCAACTTCGGAATAGTGTGGAGGACGCTTTACACTCCGAAGGAGGGCACTAAAGGTGCATCCCCGCCGCAGTTACTTTTTGTGGAGCAATAGAATGCAACACGATAACATTAGGAAACATTCTTCAACTTATGACAGAGGAAAAGCATTGCCATACAACGTGGCAATGCAGCCAGTCTTTTGGGCTCACTTCTAGTCGATAGCGATGGGGACGAATTTTTTGACGCCATATTTTAGTTAGGAGTTTTTTTTTCTATTTTAAGTGTACACAAGGTTAGTTTTTTGTTTATAATTCAGTCTTTAATTTAGTGAAATATTGTAATTTGTAAGTACTTATTTGTAAATAAATACTTTTGTTTTCACAGAGAAACGCACTTATGACTACTAACAACAAATAACTTTTTGTTATAGGATGTTGCCCACTAACATTTGGAAATGTTGCTCCACAAAAAGTATCTGCGGTGTGGATGCACCTTTTGACAGGATTCCCCAAAATTCCTTCAGGAATGGGAAAAACAGGCTATGCGCGTACAAAGTTGCAGTCGATAATCCACACACTGCTACTGCTCAAATGTAATCTTCCCAAATGCAACAGAGTAGCAACATTTATTTGTAATCTAGTTACAGCGGGCACCTTACTTCGCGTCGCTTTAATTTATTTAATAGTTTAATAGCGCGTGCAAACTGCGTCGTTTTTTATTGGCAACCCTTTGTCGATATTGACAAGCAATAAATTATATAAATATTTGATCAGACACGCGTTTTGGTGAATGTTTCGGGTCCTTTTGTACTAGTTGGAGTTGGATCTCGGTGGATAGAAAATAATATAAAACCGGCCAAGTGCGAGTCGGACTCTCCCGCAAAGGATTCCATAAAAAACCACGTTTCTTGTATGACTCCCTTTAATTTTTTAATCATACTATCCATATAATAATATTATAAAGCAGAAGTGTTTGTTTGTTTGGTTGAACGCGCTAATCTCAGGAACCACTGGTCCGATTTGAAAAAATCTTTCAGTGTTAGATAGCCCATTTATCGAGAAAGGCTATATATCATCACGCTATTACAAATAGGAGCGGAGAAGTAATAAAAAATGTTACGCAGACGACGTTGCACGGGTCAGCTAGTAAAATTTATATTTATAATTTTTTGTTACAGCGGCAAAAGAAATACACACTTTGCGTAAATTTTCAAGTGTCTACCTATTATAGTTCTTTAGATAGTGACAGAAAGACAGACCGACAGATGGACGGTCGGACGGACACCGGGGCTTAATAAAGGGTTCAATTGGGTACCTTTTGGGTACGGAACCGTAAAATGTTTATTATTTATATAATTGGAAAAACTTTCTATGATCTGAAAAAAAAAAACGGCGATCATGCTTATGATTAGTTTGAAATAATGAATAAATGCTGTAAGAACTCGTTTCCTGTTTAAATATAATATTTAAATATATAAGCTATTTTCTAAAAGAGTAAGATTTTAGATAGCCTCTTTAAAATATACAGTAATTAATTTATTAGGAGAGGAGTTTTGGGGGTATTAGAATAGAATAGAATAGATTACACTTTATTATGTGCACCATGTTAGTTACAGCAAAAATAGAAGAAGAAAACATTACATACGAGTAGGTTGACACAATGGGCGGCCTTATCGCTAAAATCGATATTTTCAAGACAATCTTTGGATGGATTTTAAAGAGAAAGGAAATACAGTACTGTAGGTAGTCTTAGGTGTACGATTTATACGTATATGGTTATTTATTCCTGTATTTTTTTGGCACTGAATATTCGAATAATAAATGCAACGGTGACGTTAGTCATGTTTTCTGCGTCATCAACAATGTTTCTGCGATTCGTCATAAACGTTTCCGGCTGATTGGTTGACAAATAGTCGTACAAAGCAACGTTTTAACACCAAATGTCACCGTCACGGATCAACAGCAATTCCAGCTAGAATGTTGAATTGACTGCTTCACGGTAGCTGCCAAAGGGTTAAAAATATGGTGTTATTGACTAGGTGATATATTGCGAATTTTCGATCAGTGAATCAATATCCACGTGGCATGGAACTTCTTTAAACTCTAAAACAATATAATTATGTCATCAGTTTGAGAACCAATAGGCTAGATTTCATCATCCACAAATTGCAAAACTATTTAGTCCGTCAGTAAGTGTATTGAAAAATAATGGACACGTATTTTTTGTTTTTGTAAATCAATGAATATTGACAAAGATAAAACGCATCAAAACTCGTGAGTGGGGGCTCGTGACGTCACGACTCACTAAAAAATATGCGAAGGTGTGACGTATTGAGAATTTTATAAGCGTCGTAACTTCGTCAATTTTGGTTCCCGTAACAAAAGAAAAAACACGGGGCAAATATTTTTTGATAATCTAACTGACAGACTTATTAGATTTTATCAGGACACAATCCCATTATAACTGAATTATCTAAGCTTATTAAAAAAAATATTTTTTAAATAAAGTTGGGCTTTTTTCTCTTAGGGATAGATAAAAACTATAATTATAGAATGTCACCTACTCTGTACCTTACATAACTTCTTTTGCTATAGTATATTCAATTTCACTACATATTTTTAAACAAAGTCCTCCGCCGCGTCTGTCTATCTGTCCGCGATAAACTCAAAAACTACTACACTGATTTCCATGCTGTTTTCACTAATGGATAGAGTGGTTCTCGAGAAAGGTTTTCTATTCTAATATTATAAAGAGGTAACATTTGTTTGTAAGTTTGTAAAGTATTTAGGGGGTAATCTCAGGAACCACTGGTCCCATTTGATAATTCTTTCAGTATTAGATAGCCCTTGTATCAAGGAAAGATATAGGCTACATATCATCACGCTAAGACTAAAAAGAGCCGAGCGATTAATGGAAAATGTGACGCAGACGAAGTTGCGTGGGTCAGCTAGTAGAACATAATTTGTCAAGCGCTAGTTGTAAAGAAAACATACAGAACTAATTCTCAATATTTCCATCAAAATTCCGACATAGATTTTTTTTTCCAACATGCTATTTTGTAGCTAAGAATCAATTCAGGTCGCTCCCAAATTCAATAACAACCGACTACTAAGACCCTAATCTCAAAATTACCCGGTCCCATTTTAAAATAATAAATAAAAAGCGAACGTTAGGGCAGCCTAGTTTAGTTACTTTGGCGTCGCCACGCTCGAGAGCCCATGAATGCATTAAATGTTCCTACATACACTTTGAAGGGTTAATACAGTGATTTTAGTGTTGTGGTACCGCTGTACTGCTTCGTAGATGTCGATGATTTAAAGGGAGGAAGAAATAGACATGTTTCTGCTGTAGGTATGCTATGTTCTGTAACACTCCCACCACAAGTAAAGCCGTTTTTAGCAAAGTTGGGTGTTGTTGGGGGCAGGGAAAAAATCATTGGAACTAATTATATAGAAATATTGCCTAGGTATAAAAATAAATGCCACGAAGTTTGGAATGAATATTTTAATCAGAGGTCAAAAGAAAAAGGTATTTGGTATAGGTGTATAGTTTCGGAACCTCCTCATGTACCGTGGTTTTGTTATACTAGGCTTAGCAGGAAAATGATTGTTACAGCTCACAGACTGAGATCTGGACACATGCCTCTCAATAATTTTGGATTTTTAATGAAAAAAATTGGATCACCTAATTGTGAGTTGTGTGGCACACTGGAGGATGTGGTACATTTATTGACAGAGTGTGTCAGATTTCAGTCTGAAAGAGAGGACCTGCTTAGAGAGCTTGAGATAAATATGTATGATGTTAGCATGTTCCATCATATTTTGTCGTCACCTAACTCTAGAGCTGCTCATAGTTTAATTAAGTTTGTGTTGTTACGTTTTACATAATTGTAAGGTCCGATGGGACTGGCATGTACACCTGTATAAAAGTCCCTAATAATAAATAAAGAGGAAAAAAAAAGTAAAGCCGTTGGTCAATTTGAAATATTGTACCTAATAATTATGTAATAGGTTGATGACTTGGTCAGGAGGCTTAAAAATCACCCGCATGGCAAGAAAGAGCTCGATATTTCCTTGCTTGATCGAATCAGAATAAAGATATTCACAGGAGAACTAAGGTTACCGAAATGGCCCGAAAAAAAAACTTAAACTGGTAGAGCAGCGTCTTGCCCGCAGAACTGATCGTTGGTGGGGTCGAAAGGCTCTAGCTAGACCTTTTAACTGAAGGCGCAGCTTTGAATGACAAAATGGACTGCTGAATACCGCTCGACGCACCGGACCGCTTGTAGCGAACTAGCGACATTTGGAGAAACCTATTTGGCCAGCAGTAATGATAAATGATGATGATAAATGATATTTATCTTGTAAGTAGGTTGTAAATAACACTTTTACACGACAATCTTTTTTGGTAATTTTAAACTAGATGAGGCCGGCGTTTCCTAGCTGACTGCTCTGAGAAGAAACACCGAAACAAGCTCAGAGGTCAAAGTCTCTTTTAAAGCCCATACGTACTGGTCAAATCAATCATAATGGTAGACGTCACAATCATCACCCTCAGTTATTAACTATTGTAAACATTTACATTTTTTTTTCTATTAAGTCTTCTTTTACATATACTAGTTTTGGGTGTACAATAACAGAAGGCCATTCTCGTACTCGAGGCGTAAGGTAACCTCATCTGCATATCAGCGACAAAAAATGACAAAAAAACGTGGAGAAAATATAAGTGTTTCATTAAACAGACTAAGGACGGATTTCACTAATGAACTGATCGCGATCAAGCTGCGTTCAAGAGCTGTCAGTGTCAATATTTCATAGAAAATAATGACACTGACAGCTCGTAAACGTGGATCTGTTGATCGCGTTCAGTTTCAGATTGATGAAATTGGCCCTAAGAGCGGATTTCACCAATAAAACTGAAAAAACGGGCTGCTCTCTTTAATTCTGAGATACTTTCACTATTTAATGGTAAAAGTATCTCAGATTACCTACAACTATCGACAGCACCCATCCCTAGTACAGTTGAGTTCAACCCCATCGCACGCGCCCCTCGCTCCACCAAACAGCTCGCCACCGAGCATAATTCTGCGGACTTATCCAGCGCCCGCGCACGCGGATCATTATTTGCTTGTTGCTGACTTAACTTGACCTTAAATAATAGGTATATATTTTATTTTGATGAAATCATTACAATACACTTGCTGTTCCTCGCGGATTTGCTCCCGTCAACTGCAACTTCTTATATTTTTCTTTCATACGAACCATTTCTTGAGAATAACAACAACAAAAAAATAAATAGCGAAATTGTCCAGCCGTGTCCGCGTGATGACACGGACCAGGGTAAATTTGTTTTTTTTTTCATTTTTTATATATTTAGATAGGTGCTTGACCAGTAAGAGGGGTCAATTCAATCAGAAGAAGATTAAATGACAAGCGGTGTTTAAAGAAACGCTGATATTGAAACAGACATGATCTTGAAGAAGTAGACATTACCTCATCATCATCATTAGCCTATAGCAGTCCACTCCTGGACATAAGCCACTCCTTGTGCACACCATTCCACTCTATTTCCTGCAACTCTCATCCAGCTACCTTCCACCCTGCGAAGATCGTCGCTCCACTTAGCCTGAGGGCATCCTACCTTACTTTTGTCGATTCGCGGTCTCCACTCAAAACCTCGTCTACTCTAATGGTCCTCGGTTCTTCGGTTAATATGGTCGGCCCATTGCCACTTCAGCTTGCTTATTTTATGAGCTGTGTCGACAACTTTGGTTCTCTATCGGATCCATTCTCGGTTCGGAAATGACCTAGACAGCATGAACGGGCTAAAATGTTTGAAGGTGCAAGCTGCATGGGTTATGTTGAGATGTTATTATTAGTGTGTTGCTGCAATGGAAAGCTAAAGCCGCGCACTTTTTCTACAGGATTTGTTTGTTAGGTAGAGATGCATGAAATCTCACGACCAAGATAGATTTTGGAAGTTTGAGCAATACCACGTTTAATTTTGGTACTATTACAATTTTTATTGTTAAAAATTTGGTACCAGACATCAAATATTTGGTACCTCGCTAAAGAGAGAAAACTATTACGAGGAAAGTGGCCAGCCATTCTGACTTCAGAATGGCTGGACCAGGCCGGTTTCACTGTTAAAATTAAGTACCTCATTGGTACCTCAACATATGTTTTTCTTATTTTTTCGATAAACCAAAAAAACTTACATCTAGAAGAAATTTCGCGTGTTATCTTATAATTATAATTATTTAAACTGCACGCACCTTGCACCAAGCTAATTTTCTTGGAAGACAAAAAGTAACCACAATGTTAATAGATATTAACAATATTCTAATCTATAACATTTTATTTTAACATGAAAGTTATACTGCTAATATTGTAAGTACCTACTTAAAAACTAGAATCTTATTCACAAATAAAAACATTTTAAATCCAAAAAATATTTACTTGAACTAAAACGCAATAACATGACGCTAATCTTTTAAATATTAAAACATTTATACAGAAGAGTTGCATAATCCTAGCTGGTATAAAAAAAAACTATACATCATCCATTGTTGGGACGAGTTTTAAAATGTTAAAAAGGTTTGTTGTCAAGGGCTTATCCGAAGGGTTGTAAATAATGACGGTGCAAGTCTTTATAGAAAACTAAACGGTCGCTAAAAGGGTTGCTTTTGAAGCTGAGTGCGTGTTTTTAACAAAGAAACGTTGTTAAAGTTAGTGTAAAACTTTTTCTAAAAAGAAAAAAATATATTTCGGCCAGCCAGGAACACGACGCGCGAGATTGTTAATACTTTATTCATTTTTAAACCGAATTAAAATATATATTAGAAGAAACCATTCGAATTGTATTTCTAAACACGATACCTATTTTGTGTGTTACTCGTTCGAGTTATTATTGCCACAAAACAGTGAAAAGTTATCTACAATAATAAAATACTATCTCCAAAAAATGTCTTCTCTCATACTTGACGAAAGGGCACGTCAATAGGGTCAAAACTAATACAATATTCATTGCCCTGCATATCAAATGCAACGAACATGACGTTATCTCGACATGTTATTGACAAGTCGTCAAAACTTGTCACTTATATTAGTATTAATCAAAAAGAATTCAAGTAACATGGTGAAATGAATTCATATTTGTACGAACAAATCACTACCTAGGAGGAGTGTAATTATTAAAATAGTCCGTATTATTATTGACAAACCCGTGAGAAAATAATCCTCAAGAACACATGTCAGCAGATAGCGGGTTTCATTAATTTTTGCAATATTTTTTTTTTATTTGAATCGTGATTTTGCGCCAGTTGCGTTCGTAATTTGCACCACTGTGCGATTGCTTTTGTATTGTTTTGCAAATATTATTTTTACTGTTATTGATATTTTGATTGGCTTTGAATATTGACGTCTCATACAATCAAAGTTTGATACCTAATCGTCCACTTCACATAAGAATAGGTACCCAATTGGAGTACTCAGTTGAATTTTTTTTTCTGTGATTGTCTGTTTAGTCTATCGCTCTACTTGTTTCGTTTCGATACAATAAACACAGTATTTCAAGGGGTTTTATCTTAAAATCAACATAAAAATCTAAGCCATATTCTCATAATACAAAACTGAGCAACTATTCAATGAACGACATATAAAAATATCATTCAACCTGTCGACAAATTCTTTGAATATCAGACAGCGATAATTATATTGTTGGAATTCGTTTATTATATTTATTAGCCCACAAATTATTTTAAATGTATAGTTAAAAGTTTTAGTATGACTAATAAATATATCATCACATCCTTTGCTAATTATAAAGAATGTAAAGCTGTCCGAAGTAAAATAAAAAAGAAAATTTCGCTTGGAACGAAGGCTTGACAATGTTTGAAGGAGAACAAAGGTTTGACCGCGTAGCGAAATTCATAGCGATGCCTTTCGTGTTCGTCTATGGTCGCAATTAGTTTAGTTATTTATGGCTACCGTAGGGTAAAATTTTATTCATAAGCATTAAATGATACAAATATATTTTGATATTTTTATAAAAATTATAAGGCTCTTTAAAAATCTTGTACTATCGGGTACTATAACAGCGTTTTTCAGCGCAGCTTCTCTTAAAGAGCGCGCGGTATCGTCTAATTCAGCCTGTTTACGCACTACCGCCCACATCATAACATGAGGCTAATACTCAATAATATTATACAAAGCTAAAAATAATAATTCCAATACAAATAGTAACAAAAAATCGCACTTATTTGCACAATTGTTCAATGCAACGCGCGCCGCTCGTAAAACTCGTTTTAAAATAATTCCTGGCTACAATAAAACTGATAATCGTGCTAATCCTTATTTACACTGAAGGTGGGTGAAGTGGGTGCCCTGATAAGCTGGCAGGTAGACTAAATCAGCAATTTCTATTGGTGAATTTTTGCGGCCATATCGCGACATTAAAATCGCCCTGTCAATTTTTGTCGTGCAAGTGAAGGGGTATTTTATCATGAATATTGTAATATTTATACAAATAAAATGTGTAAATTAATCAATAAAATGGAGCGCAATTTGTTGGCTAATGTCCCTATTTCAATTTAAAATTGGCGCGCGAAAGATACGTCGCCCGCTCGCGCGCTTTTCTGCTACTACTAGCGCCACATAGCGGCAATATTAAGCGTTCGACTTTCGAGCAGCAGTTTGTTTTGTACTTTTTATGAAGTCAGATTGAATTGCTTTTCATTACCTATACCTATGTTTAATTTTTCCGTTGGATAGCGAGGGCTATTGAAGCGTATCGATATTTCTTTAGTTATCGATTATTATGCGAAAGAAGAATCATCACATTCAATAGTGAATAATAAATATTATTTTTAAATCACTCTGTCGGAAGCCGCTTACGATGATTTTTGATCGTCTATTTGTATCGTTTCAAAAGTTTGTGACAGAGTAACCTACCAATTTTAATGTGGAATCTGAAAAAAGACAATATCCAGTTGGTATTGTGTACGAAAAACAGATTATGTTCGGTTAAGGTCGCATAAAATCACATTTTCACATTGCTCCTGAAGAAATGAGCCTTGTAACGAGTAGATTGTACATTAGCAGTTCATTGCGTTTCAAAAAGCATCAGGCGTTTGGCAATAACAGATGAAAGAAACGAATATTGCAGAGAGAGGAGACATACAAAATAGGGAAGATTCCCGAATTTTAGTTTTATTTATCTATCATGTATTTATTAATATAAATCGTACACCTAAGACTACCAACAGTCTTTCTCTTTATAATTCATCCAAAGGTTGTCTTGAAAAGATCGCTCTTAGCGATAAGGCCACCCTATGTAATGTTTTCTTCATCAATTACATTGTCGAAAAATATCGGACACGTATTCTTTGCTTTAACAAATCAATAAAAGTTGATCAAAATAAAATGCAAATGTTTATTTTGTCCTTGGAGTAGTGGGGGCTTGTGATCACGATTAATATAATATAATATAATAATATAATATGATATCCTTGGACATTTCACACAACGCCATATCGTCCCAAGTTATGCAACCTAATGCTTGTGTTATGGTTACGAGATGGCTGATAAACTAAACATAATAATACATTTTTTTTTTGTAAATACATACATATTATAGATAGAAAAACACCTAGACTCTGAACAAATACTTGTAGGTCGTACAAATATTTGTTCCGTGCGGGAATCGAACCCGAGACATGCTGCGCAGCAGTCAATCGCTCGACCACTGCGCCAACCGTAAACCACAAAGTGTACTCAAATGTGACGTCACACGAGTTTTCAACGCATAACGCATCTTCTTATCTTTCGGACTACGTAGGTAGATAATTAAATTACTTAGTTATCTCAGTACCTCTGTTCATGACTTGCGAACAATTTTCTCGCTGTTACTACAGTCCAGCACATCATGCTACCCGAAACTGTAAAATTTTCCCAATCAACCTTGAACTTTACAGCTACATTGAGTACCTTGACATTTTTCTCATCTGTCTTTTTTTTTATCTACACTAATATTTTAAAGCTGAGGAGTTTGATTGTTTGTTTGCTTGAACGCGCTAATCTCAGGAACTACTGGTTCGATTCGAATTCAGCATTCCAGGTTCCAGATAGCTAGCCTCGGTCTAGTATCCAAGTATGGGACTGTCCGCTATGGAATACGGCAATTTCCTTATCGAGGTTGTCTGTGAAATAAGCGATTTATAAAATTCACTAGTTGACCCGCGCAACTTCGTCTGCGTCACATTTCCATTAATGCTCCGCTCCTATTTGTCTTAGCGTAATGATATATAGCCTTCCTCGATTAATGGGCTATCTAACACTGAAAGAATTTTTCAAATCCGACCAGTAGTAGTTCCTGAGATTAGCGCGTTCAACCAACCAAACAAAGAAACAAACTCTTCTGCTTTATAACATTATTATAGAAGTACCTATAGATTACCTATACCTACCTACTTAGTTAGGTACAGACGCCAGCAGCCCAGCACATCAAGCTACAACCTGTAAAATTTCTTCAATAGATTTTAAACTTAATCACTAAATAGTTTGAGGTTCAAGGTTGATTGGGAAAATTTGACAGCCTGATGTGCTGGCGACTGTAGGTACCTACAGTCACTCACCAGCACATCAAGATAGGTACCCAAAACTGTAAATTTTTTTCCATCAAATTTGAACCCAATTTGTTTAGCGATAAAGTTGAAAATCTAACAAAGAAATTTGACAGATTGTTGTAGCTTGACTGTACATAGTTAGCAGCGATTAGTGATGTCCTGTTATCTTAGTTATTATCTAGTTCCTAAACGTAGCCTAGCTGTAAAATATAGGATAGGTAATATTTAAGAGGATAAAAATAAAACAAATAGCTAAGTACACTGAACTAATAAATGTCATCATCAATGGACTTTGAACAGTTTGTATCCAATACACTGTTGTTGATAACAACCCGTGGCCGTGAGGTACCGGCGAAAAACAGATTACTTATAGCAGCGTCCTTTTCGCACGTGCACAAGTTTACGGACTCTTAATCGTTTCGTGTCTCTTTCTACTCACGAAAGTTAAGTATTAACTAACCTTTGGACCGTATATTTATAACTATTTGCCAAACATATCGGAGTCCACAAAAAATTGCAGTCTTATGTTAGCGAGTTTGGCAGGCGCAGATTGTTCTTATGTTTCAACTCGAAGTGAAATCATGTTTATTATAAAATCTATAGAAAAAATAGTGTTTCGCACGAAGCATACTGCAAGGTGTTTCTCGTCTATTGACAGCTCAAAAGTAAGTGATAATACTGGTAAAATAGTGGGTGCATGTGATTTGATAAATCTGACAATGTTGCACGAACTTTGACCGAATACAACACTATTTTTTTCAGACTTTTTTTTGTAGGTTAGGTATCAACAACCAGTTTGACAGTTTGCGTTGTTGATTATTTTGATAGCAGTCTTAATTATGTAATCATCAAATAGATATTCACAATGAGCTAGTTCCGCTTATAAAATGACAATCATTCCACCTTATTTTGTTTTTACAGTTACTAGTGTAAAGATCGTAAAAAATAAACAAACAAAAAATTGTGTGATCATTGTGACAAACTAAATAACAGCTGAGCTGCTTAGTGCTTAATATTGAATTAACAAAGCAAAACTAATTGCATAGATAAATTAAGTGAACACCATGGAACAGGTAAGTCTTAGCTCTTTATAAAAATGTAAGATACCAATGCCAGTTAGAATAACAGATAATAAAGCTTGTCATGTTTTTGGTCAAAGGTGAATCTTAGTCACATTCCATTTTTTTTTTAAATAACTAATTTAATATTCAGCTTGCTTAAGTACTGAACAGAAAAGAAACTGGACCAATAAAAGCAAGTAAAATCGATGAAGTGAACTGGGTAGATTCACTATTCACACAACAATCGTAAAAGCCACTTTAGAAAAATAATGCTGGTCACCTACACAACTATAATATCTTGGTCATACGACCCACTGACTGTCAGTGGGTCATGTTATGGGCTTTAACAACGAATTGCGTCTGACTCACATTCATAAGAAAAGTTAAAATTTATCTTCTGCCGAGTCTTCACCCACTTGAAAAGTGTTTTATCCCAAAGAAACACACTGCGGTTTAAACAGTAAATACTAATTCTTGATACCGATTTAGACTAATCAGGGGTGGTCCCGGCTGCACAATGGCGGTCATCAAATTAACCATGTCAGAGGCCCTTGAGGTGGTTTAGAAACTCTGACACTAGGGTGTGTGGCGTCTTACTACCCACACCATAAGAATAAGACTAATCGGGTTAAGATTTTGAATTATAATAAGTATATTGTTGCACTTGTAGATTGCTATCAAACTTCGCATTGAAGGGCATCAAATTTTTAATTGCAAGTTACATAAAATATGTGAATACAGCTGAATCCAGTTTGACTGAAAGCTGACCTCAATATAGTTGGGAGTAAGATAGGTGTATTAGTCAAAGAGCATGCCAGAGTTTAAGTCATAAAAAGAAACATTACGTCTTGGGCTCTGCCGCAGTTGGATAAAAAAAGGTCAGTCTGATTGCAGTTAGCTATTTCTACCACACATGTTAAGGCTGGACTTTGGTATTTGATGTGGACAGCCCTAGAATAAAACGGCCAGCATGTTTCATAATACATTGGTGCATATATCATTTTGGGAACAGGCCAACCTTGTACCATGGACTTGATAATTTGTTACATAAAATAGCAAGGATGTTTTGGTATGTTCAAAGTTCATTTGAATTATTTTGAGACATCCAAATAGATAAGATACTAAAGAAAGCCACTGTGATAATAAAACTTATCTTTCTTTGAATCTCCAAACCTACTATTCAAAGCTGTAGATACTAATAGAATGTAAATAAATAATTAATTAATAGTGCGAATTTGGTTGACCTAACTAATGTCTGCCAAAATAAAAACATAAATGACTGTGAGAACCTGCACGTTTTTTTAAATTGTTAAAAATAAGTTGTAATTTTTTTTTATCATTTTACATTTGGTAATATGCTGCCTGCAAGGAGTTCCCCACACTGTTTAAGATCTATTGGCTTTTTTTTCATAAATTACATTTTTTTAATTTTTAGTAGTAAATTATTATTTTTTTATAAGTAAAGAATTAAAGTTTAATTTTTAAAACACACCTACATTAATATAATAATATGCATTGTTGTTAGTTGCCAATGACGCAGTTTATAATGTGTAACCATTGTTAATGCTGAGAATTAAACTTAGTTACGAACAAATAAATAAGGTATTAATATATAAAGTTGTTTCAGTGTTCATATTTTAGTTGTCTAGCACAACTAGTTGTGACATTAGTACAAAATTAATTTATATTATTCTGTCAAAACATTCTTCAGTTTAATAGTCCTTTACGGCTTGAAAATGGTTAGTTTCGAGATCACTTCTGTATTTTCCAAAGTGTTAAGATATGCACAACCCTACTGAAATACCTACATAAATGCAGACATAAAGTTCAAGCATTTTTCTCATTTGATAAATGGAGCATTGTGGAGCAATCATCTGTAATCTCAATTCATGTGGAAAAACTTAAATGAATTCTTCGAAAATATGTCTTTGGTGTTTTTGTACTGGATTGAACATAATTCATTTGTTGATTTGCAGGAAAACCCAGTGGTGACGGTCAAACAAGGCAAATTGAAGGGAGCAGTCCAGAAATGTTTAGATGGCAGCCCTTACTACAGCTTCAAGGGGATTCGCTATGGACAGCCGCCCGTCGGAGAGTTGAGGTTTAAGGTGAGGTTTATTTTGTCGCTCCTATTGGTCGTAGCGTGATATTATAGTCTTCTTCGATAAATGGACCTCTTCCATCGCGCTTTCCATCAGGCGTGATTGTAGTCAAGAGCAAGCCCATTACTTAATAAAAAAAATGAATGAAAAATGGGCTATCCAACGCTATTAGTACATTACTGCAGCGACCAGCTAAAGAGGCATTGATTAGGGTTTGCACTATTCGTTTAATTTTACTATTCGAATAAAATGAATACTTCTAGAGCTAAATATTCGAATATTCGGATATTCGAATATATTTTTAACATTTTTTGAAAATAATGAAATATCAATTTAACTCAAATAGGAGCAGCTATACTGGGGTTTAGTTTGATTGCCACATAATTCTATTCAAATAAAATCAAGTGTTAAAATTAGTTTTATTGTTTTATGTAAAAAAAAACACATTAATTATCGTTTTACAGAGTAAACATAAGTCTTTAGGTAATCAGAAAAAAAACTTAACATTCGCTACTATACCAATATTTATCTTCACTAGAACTAGAATAAGACTTTGGTTACATTTTACATAACATTCAGTTAAGTTTTATAATCATAACAAAATCGTATTTCTTCTAGATTAAATGTTACATTTTGTTAAACAATCAACAAATCAATCAATCACTGGAATCAATCATTTTAAACTTTGATAATATGAGCGCAAAAAGTTTAGGGTGTCCAAAGTATCGGCGTTCATTTTTGTTCTTAAGCGGTTACACAAGTAACTCGCCGAAAAACACACCCTCTCAGCTTCGACACTGGAGGGTGGAATAGAGAGCAGTTAATTATATGCTCGGGTTAAATGTGTACCACGTTGTCCACCGCCGTCAAAGAGGATTTAAGTGCCTAGATCCAAGACCTCTTCTCCGGACTGTCGCAGCTGTAAAGATTTGGCTGCATCATTTTGTAGCTTGCGGCGCAGCCGATCTTTCATAGACATACTGATCTCATCATTGCTTTCTGTCTCTGTTTGTACTCGTGGGCTGCTACTGAGGCTAAGATCTTCATATTCTGTTGATGACTTGAACTTGCCAGTTGTATCCCATGCGCTAAGCATAGTTGATGAAATGCGTTGGTCTTTCGACCGAGGGCGCACATAACGCTCGCTCCATCAGATGCCAGGCAAATTATATCATCATCTAATGATAGATTATAATCAGCAATTTTTCTTTTCAGAATGTGTGCCCTTTCCCGTCAGTTTGACTAAACCCAGGTTTCTGAACGATTTGCGTTTTAATTTCGGAGAATGAATGTTGACGACGTCCACTCATCGAGGGTCATGGTGAATTTTATACCCAAAGATTTCAGAAGGGTTTGGAAGGCGGTGATTGAGTGACGACTGGTGACTGAGTGAAAGAACGAGTACAAATACACAACAGGGTGGTACTTAAGAATAGGGTCGGACTTGGAATAAAAAACAAGTACCTTTATTACTTTATTAAATACTAGCTGACCCGTGCAACGTCGTCTGCGTAACATTTTTCATTACTGCTCCGCTCCTATTGGTCTTCGCGTGATGATATATAGCCTATAGCCTTCCTCAATAAATGGGCTATCTAACACTGAAATAATTTTTCAAATCGGACCAGTAGTTCCTGAGATTAGCGCGTTCAACCAAACAAACAAACAAACTCTTCAGCTTTATAATATTAGTATAGATTCGAATATTCGGATAATTTAAATGAATTATTCGAATTTGAAATTGGACCGGATATTCGAACAAAATGAATATTCGAATATCCGAATTGCAAACCCTAGCATTGATAGACGACGTGTATACGAGGGCCGAGGCGTAGACCTGATGGGTCGCTGACTCACTCTGCAAGTGAGAAAGCAAATTTATTTGCATCTCTCTTTGCAAGAAATTCGCGTCTGGACGCTGGCTTCAAGCAACCACCAACTTTACCTCATTGTGACTCTTTGATGCCGGAGGTCACAGTTCACATTAAAGAGGTCCGTAGAATATTGTCCAGTCTAGACGTGAATAAGGCCAGCGGACCTGATGGCATTCCAGCGAGTCTTGAGGCAATTTGCGCCTGAACTGACACGCCTGTTCCGCCTCTCTCTAGAAAAAAGAACGGTGCCAAAATCCTGGAAGATTGCAAATGTGCAACCGGTGCCCAAAAAGGAGACCGCGCGGACCCTGCTCATTACCGTCCGATCGCCACTACCTCCATCCTATGCAAGGTTATGGAAAAAGTTCTACACAGTAAGTTGCTGACCTACATTGAAGACAATGATCTCCTCAGTGACCGTCAATATGGCTTCCGCCGGGGACGGTCTACTGACGATCTTCTTGTGTATGTCACGGACTGCCTTTGACAGGGTCTGGCACGCAAGTCTACTCAGCAAGCTTCCTGCTTATGGCATCCCAGCTGGTTTTTGTGGCTGGATATCAGACTTTCTCAGTGAACGGTCGATCCGAGTCGTTGTTGACGGTTGCTCCTCTGACCTCATAGCTATCGATGCCCGAGTTCCTCAGGAGTGTGTTCTCTCTGCAACTCTTTTCCTGCTGCACATCAATGACCTACTTCAGCCTGGTCTTGTTGGGTACGCAGATGATAGTACGGTTTCAGAGAGATACATGTCCAGCGCAACAACCCGCGGGGGTGAAGGTCGTTCGTTGAGAGAGGCCATGGTAGAGCGGACAAATTTGAACTTAAGCCTTGTCTCCCAGTGGGGTGACGACAATCTGATCACTTTTAACGCCACCAAAACTTAGGCGTCTTTTTATCGCAAAAAAACAGTCATTTCGACCAAACTCCTACATTTCGGGGTATATCTGTTCCTGTGACTGATCGGCTCGAGCTTCTGGGCATGGAGTTGACATCCAGTCTGAACTTCGGCGCTACCATTGAGTACAAAGCCAAAACTGCAGCCAAAAAGTAGCCAAAAGACAGCTTTTAACCCTTTACGAAGCACAAGTCCGATCATGCATAGAGTATTGCAGACACCTGTTGGATGGCTCAGCTAAGTACCAGCTTGCCGCGCTTGACTCGGTGGAACACAAAGCTAAGAGGCTCATCGGCGACGAAAAACTGGTGGATGCCGCACTGCAACTTACCATCCCTACCTTGTTGCTATTCCAAGAATTCGCACTAAGCGTTTCCAAACGTCTTTTATAATGCGCACAGCATAGGAGTGGAACTATCTGCCTGCGTCTTTGTTTCCGAACGCTTACAACCCTAATCTCTTCAAAGTTAGAGTAAACAGACTCCTTCCGGGTAGGCTCGCTACATCGTAGACTTTGTCTCTGTCATCTCTGACCAAGACTAAAGTCAAGTGCAAACTCATCTCAAAGAAAAAAAAAATAGTAGAATGAACTTTGATTTTGCTCAAGCTTTGTGCAGGCCGTTGTGTTTCATACGAAAATAAAACTAATGACAGCGCGTTAAATGTTTATATTTATATGTATGAAATGGGTAATCATACTAATCACAATCGATTATAGGATTTTTTCTATGAAATGCACTTAGATTGAGAAGACAAACTTCGCTCCACAGATCTTTCACTCAGATTCTATGAGAAGGTAGGTATTTGAAGAACCGCATCGAAAACAGTTTTACAATGACCAATATCTTCCTAAACAAAAACTTATCTTTGTTTCAGGCGCCGTTACCAGTAAAGCCATGGGAAGGCATCCGCGACGCCATCGAACACGGTCCCGTCTGCCCTCAGTTCGACATGAGCATCGTCGACTTAGTAGAGGGAAGCGAGGACTGCCTCAGTCTGAACGTGTACACAAAATCGCTCGCTCCCAGCTGCAAAATACCTGTCATGGTCTACATCCACGGCGGAGCCTTCCTATCAGGTTCCGGCAACTCGGAGACATACGGCCCTGAATACTTCTTCCAACACGACGTCATCATAGTGACCATAAACTACAGACTTGAAATGCTAGGCTTCCTTTGTTTAGATACTCCTGAAGTCCCAGGAAACGCTGGCTTAAAAGACCAGGTTCTGGCTCTACGTTGGGTCAAGGAAAATATTAGCAAGTTTGGAGGAGACCCAGATAATATCACTATTTTTGGGGAAAGTGCTGGAGGATCCTGTGTCACCTTCCATATGCTGTCACCCATGTCGCAAGGGTTATTCAATAAGGTTATAGCACAGAGTGGGACCTGTCTTCCCTATTGGGCAATAGCACATAAACCTGTAGAACGAGCCCTAAGATCTGGGAAGGTATTAGGAAATGACACTAACGATGTCAATGAACTATTACAATTTTTAAGATCACTACCGGCTCTTGACTTGGCAAGAATGAGCATCAAAACGAGAACAAAAGACGAAAAATTCAGAGGTTTGCCAATCTACTTCACACCGACGGTAGAGAAGAAATTTGAGGGTCAGGAACAGTTCCTGACTGAAGACCCGATAGATTTGATTCTAGCAGGAAAAGTAAGCAAAGTTCCATTCTTGGTCGGTTACAATACAGCGGAAGGTATTCTGGTGGTCAATGATCATATGAAGAAGCTGGAACTGTTGAATAAAGACCCATCGTTCCTGGTTCCCAGGGATATAGCAACAACAGTGCCTAAGGAGCAGCTAGATGAGTTCGGTCAGCGGGTGAAGCAGTTCTATTTCGGTGGCAAAGATGCGACGGAGGAGGATACTCAAGCCATTGTAGATGTACAGTCGGATATCAACTTCGTGTACCAAACACACAGATTCTTACATTTCTACCACAGCCTTGCTCCAGTATTCGTGTATAATTTTGACTATACCACTGAATTGAATGTGGTGAAGAACATGACTGGTATCGACAATGTAAAAGGCGCCTGTCACGCAGATGACCTGTTCTATTTATTCCATAGTGAAATGAGTCAGAATTATCTTGAAGATAGTGAGGAATTGAGAAAAGTTGTCTACCAACTTACTAAACTTTGGGTTGATTTTGCAAGGACTGGGTGAGTCTTAACTTCATTATATATTAGACTAGCTTTTGCTAGCGACATCGTTCGCGCGTTTTATATCCCGTTTTCTCCGTTCCCGTAGTAATTTCGGGAAATCTTTTTTAGTGCTCCACTACACTTCCGAAGGAACCTACAAGCCAAATTTAAGCTTTCTACGACCAGTAGTTTCGGCTGTGCGTTGTCTGTCAGTCGCTCATTAACGGAAGAATTTTATACAGGGAAATTGAAAAAATACCCGAAACCTCTTAGGCAGTGAAAGTACACATGATTATAAGCAACTTTTGTTTTGGTAAAACTCCGAAATCTCGAAAAAAATATCAGCTGTTTCATACATTTTCATTGGCTAAATACTGCATTTTGTATGAAACAGCTGATATTTTTTTCGAGATTTCGGAGTTTTACCAAAACAAAAGTTGCTTATAATCATGTGTACTTTCACTGCCTAAGAGGTTTCGGGTATTTTTTCAATTTCCCTGTATATTAGGATTAATAGCAGACGCACAAATCTTCAACGCAACATTGGCCGCGCTGGATATAACGAGGCAACGTTCGTGGATATAACGAGATTTCTCCGTGACTCGGAAAGCACGCAAAGCCGTTAGTCTCGGCTGTAATTTGAAGATGTTTGACAGTTGGTACCGGTACTCCCGAAAGTCCCGTGTTTCCCAGTAACTTGATTGTCAAGGTCAGATAGCTGGTCGCTCCATCATGTATAAGATATTCAACTGCATCTATGATAGGCGCCAGATAAATATGCAGTAACGGTCATTGACCAAAATCATCATCATCTGCCTAGCCTTTTCGCAACTATATTGGGGTCGGCTTACAGTCAAACCGGATTCAGCTGAATACCAGTGTTTTACATGGAGCGGCTGCCTACCAGACCTCCACAACCCATTAACTGGGTAACACGGTACTCCTTGGTAAGACTGGAGTAAGATTTACTGGCTTCTGACAATCCTAACAACTGCCAAAGATCTACAAATGACAGCCGGGACCAACGGCTTAACGTGCTTTCCGAGGCTCGGAGGAAACTCGGTTTGTTAAGATGGTCACCCATCCACAGAACAACCTTGGCAAGCGTTGTTTAACCTTAAAGATCGACCCGTGCGGCTGCTATTATTGATCAAAAACAGATATAAAGATGTCCTGAATCTATTTCTATCGTGTAATGATTTGGACATGGAACATAGTACAAAAAATTGTTCTGTCTCACAGTTATTGTAAATGCTTTCATATGTGTTTAGTAAAAAGATGTTTATTTATTTAAACATTTCGCACAAAAAGGTACAAACGCGGACTTATGCCTTAGGCATTCTCTACCAGTCAACCAAGGGTGGTGGTGTATGTTGGTATTACAACCAGAGACTTCAACTTTATTTATTCGTGAACATATAATTTAAAGCAAACGATTAATTTTGATATCTCTTTATTTCCAGAAACCCAACGCCAGCTAAAGGTAGCATAGAATGGCGGCCCTACAACTCAGCAACGAAAGAATACCTACAAATAAACCAGGATATGAAACTCGCAAACAACTTGGACAAGGAGAGAGTAGACTTTTGGAACAAAATCTACTCTGACGCTGGCAAGCCTTGTATAACTAAGTCTAATTTATAGAATTGTGGGGTGAAGTTACGTAATTTAAGATGTAGAGAATAATTCTTATGTTTGTGAAACAAGTAAGGCCTTCCAGGGTCTGCTGTCTCGACATTGACATCGAATAACCGTTATTATGCCTAACGATACCTGCAAGGAAAAACATCGTCACTCAGTTTTAAGCAGTTTCAAGGAACAATCATATACGTGCGCTGTACAAAAAAAACTCACCCCTGTGTCTAAATTCCTTTAACTGAAGATTTATCCAGAGTAAAACAAGTGAGAGACAACAGCAGTTAATAAAAGGGTATATTTAGTAACACGTCACGCGTCATTGTCATCATTATATTAATAAATATTTGAGGCGTTCTCCTGGAAAGTTACCAAATATGAGTTACAATGTTATTCCTTGCAGGTGTTGAAATATCGATAAGCTTAGCGGGCTGTCCTGGTGGATACCCACCAGGCAACATTCGACGCGCGTCATGATGCGCAACTATTGTTTATCATGTTGAAGCGCAACGAAGAACTTTTGTTTAGTAAAATGTTGCGCGCCTGCTGGCAACTTCGCGCGTTGTTTTGCAACATTGCTGATCATGTTGAGCGTCACGTGTTGCGCGTCAAGTGTTGCCTAGTGAGATAGGTTCGTAAAAGTTTACGACAGTGTCCAGTAAGTTGACATTAGCTAGCGATGGCATTCGCTGCCTTTGAATGCAGAGACAGCCAAACATCGGTATTTTCAAATCGTTTAGGGCTTATCGACCGTATTCGATCTGTAGCCGATCGGCAACTTTGTCGAAACTGCAGGCCCTGGCAACCTTTTTCGTGTAAGTTTTTTTAACTCGTTATGGCGAACTTACGTCTCAATGTACAACAATGTCATTACTTTGACAACGCTACTTAAAATTTGCTAAAATATTGTTTAGTACAAGGCATGAGGCAAGAGTCACACTTAGTTTAAGCTTAAGGACTGGCTGGGAGCCTTAATTTATAAAGGTCGTTCATAGGAAGGTTTGGTTATAACCTCACAGATTAAAATGCAAGAGTCCAATCAGAAAAAAAAAACAATGGAAGGGTCTCTGTCTTGTCATTAGCTAACTGAACCAACACATTATCCAATCCTAAATACAAATAGCATTTACCCAGTGCAATTTGATATGACAGAATGAAATTATTATTCTACAATGAATACGTATGTAGACTTTAAATGAAATAAACATTCATCACAATAATTCTAGTCCATCAATTCTATGGGTAAAAAAAAACTCTCAGGGCGGGTTGTTTCAAAGTAACGATTACGGAAGATGTATAGCGTTCGTTAAATAAGAAGCGTTGTTTCAAAGCATTTTGGTATAAATTCCTGCTTATCCCAATAGCTCAAGTTATGAACACGTGGCCTAGGTACCTAAATATATGTTTTGCACTCTACCCATTTTTCTATCATCAGAAGAACTGCCATTGAGGAATCCAAAAGATAGTTCAAACTATTGTTCTGTTTCATGCTAAATCCTACTAATATTATAAATGCGAAAGTTTGTGAGGATGGATGTATGTGTATGTATGTTTGTTACTCTTTCACGCAAACACTACTGAACCGATTACGATGAAATTTGGTATGTAGGTAGCTGAAGACCCAGAATAACACATAGGCTACTTTTTATCCCAGAGTTCCCGAGGGATCGGGATTTACACGGGAATAACGAGAATTTATACGCGGACGAAGTCGCGGGCGGCCTCTAGTATCGTTATATGAAAGAATTGAGTTGTTTCACAATATGTCAGCGTTACGTTAACAGATGGTTTGAGCACTGGTTAACGTTACGTTGATTAAAGTAACGTTAACCAGTGCTCAAACCATCTCTTAACGTAATCGTTATTTTTTGCGTGCCTTAACGTTGACATATTGTGAAACAACAATTTTTTTTTTATTTAACGATATTTAGCACCATTTCTAACGTTTACGCGTGCGTTAATTGAACGTGAAACAACCCGGCCTTAGTAGTCCTTAATAGGGAATATGCATGAAAAAAAAAATATCTATACAGTGAATCTAAAAATATACAGAAATATAATACTAACAGTAAAAACAAAATCAAAATTGCTCGAAAAATAAACGAGCTATAATTATTTTAAATAAATATATCTGTCCCTCTCGCGAAAACGCTGTTTTCCATGGCAGCTGTATAGGCGTCATGGACTTTGACGTCAAAGTTCATATCGGACTTTTCTTTCTAATTGTTATCTTTGAAGCTTTATAACTTCATCGCTGATGAAGGTATTTGAAAAATAATGGCATGATTGTTTAATAGAGCTAATAAGTATTTAATTTAGAAAATAAAAAAAATGCATGCATATTCCCTATTATCAAACAAGCTGCAACTGTAGGTGGCACTGGTGGCAGCACAGAAGCTTCAATGTGAAGTATAGGTATACCGCGTGTATCTGACATCGACGCACAAACGATTTCCATGGGTCCAAGGGCGTGATTCTGGACACCCTAGACTTAGAGTTTTTCGTCGGCTTTTTTATCATTTTTTCATTTTTTTCAAGGGTTTTTTTACTTTAAACTGCTCATAATCGTTATTCTGACCTAACCCAATGAGATTTTTAATAAAAAAATAATTAATTAACTACTTTCCCTAAAAAGAGCAATCTGAATAAAACCATAAAAATAGATATAATAAAATCTGTATAATACCATATTTCGGGCAAATAAATGAATCTATCTATCTATCTATCTACTCTTGAAAAAAATGAGAAAAGAACCGACGAAAATTCCAACACTGGGGTGTCCAGAATCATGCCCTGGACCCATGGAAATCGTTTGTGCGTCGATGTCAGATACACGTGGTATAAGTTTCGAATATAAAACACTAGATGGCATTGTCAACGCCGGGCACGGGTTTCCCTATAGTCTAAAAAACATATACACAGAACTACCTTTTTTGTTTTATAACATAAAATTTATTGTAAATAAAATGAAACTTAGTCATAAGCATAGTTTTTAATATATTGAAGTGCGACTTTTATTCCTAATTGTTAAGAAAATACATGTTATTGTGAATTGTATTTATTAAAACGAAAATCATTGCAGATGCAAATATTCTTTTACAAATGCATTATATATTTAATGTAGCAAGACTTATTGTATTTAAGATTTGTACTATTTTATTTATAAGTGGAGAAGATATTTTGTAATGATATTACTTAATATTGTTGTACTAAAATATTTAATTTATTTACAAAGCATGGTTAACTTTTATTTTTGTAAAATGCATGTGGACATTTGGGTAAGTTCGGTGACGTAGACGTACTGGTCTAAAAAGGCCATTTCAGCGCAAAATCATATTACAATCACACCAAACAACAATCTGCCAATTTCATTTTCGTCTTTATCGCTAACGCATTAGGTTCAAGATTGATTGAGAAAATTTGACAGTGGCGGGTAGCGTGATGTGCTTTCTGATTCGGCTAAAGTGGTCTTTTTAGAACCCCTTCAGTGCGATAAACATCTCATTGTGTAAACTTCGGTGAAGTGAACATGAATGGAGAACTGTCGATCGATCCAATAAAGTTGAAATCACAGCTCACTATGAAGTGAGCTGTGATTTCAACTTTATTGGATCGATCGCTTTAAGGTTAGACGGTCAAATGTTCACAGAATAGACCGGCAGATGAGAGCGATTGACTGTCAAACAAAAGTCAACGTTCTTGTCCATAAAATAAAGTCCAAAATAAATAGTCGCGCGCCTGTCGGCTATGAGGCGTATATTTTGTGATATTTTCGACTTGCGCTAGATTGAGATTTGTTTCCCAGTGAATCACCAAGGTGTGCCGCCTTGGGCGGGAAGATCGAAATCATCAAAATCAATGAACTGACCCGAGGATTGCATTCGAGAGAGACTGTGTTTGGGCAGCCTTACGACTTAATGACCGAATTTGGTCAGTAGGCGATTGATCGGATTATGTTCTAGAATTCTCGCCCTGGGCTCGTATGAACTGTCAAATTTGTGATGGTGTTATTAGGTTGTTTAGCCGCGTTTCTCACACTGGAAACAAATTGGTATAAAACGTTCCTATTAGTGGTTACAGCCGGTCGATTCTGTAAACATATCGTAGTGAAGGCTTGGGTTAGGTGATCACGAAGTGACCTGTCAATCCATGTAATCGAGATGGAATGACAACTCACTTCGTGATCACTTCTCCCAAGCCTCCACTTCGTCATGTTTACAGAATCAACCGGCTGTATACTACGGCCTCTGACACGTGAATGATGTTGCGCCTGATGTAAATTTTATAGCAATGTTGCATATCGTCTGTCTCTTTAACAGATACGAGAAGGCGCTTGAGGGATGAGGGCTAAAAAGAAAATTCACGCCGTTAGATGGCGCCCCAAAGTGAAATGACACTCTAATTTGAAAACGTAACTTAAACGTATACCACGTTAACGTCTATTTAAATCTATACCTACTAATATTATAAAGAGGTAACATTTGTTTGTATGTTTGTAAGTTTGTATGTAGGGGGTAATCTCAGGAACTACTGGTCCGATTTGAAAAATTCTTTCAGCATTAGATAGCCCATTTATCCGGGAAGGTTATAGGCTATACATCATCACGCTAAGACTAAAAGGAGCCGAGCATTAATGGAAAATGTGGCTCAGACGAAGTTGCGTGGGTCAGCTAGTAATGTTAAAAAATGTAAGCATTTTGACAGATGCTTAGACCAGTCTAAAAAGGCCACTTTAGTAGGTGGAATGAAGTTAGGATCATTAATCATACAACTTTCTAACTTCATTTTCATCTTTATCTTTAAAGCGTTAGGTTCAAGGTTGATTGGGAAAATTGTACAGTTTCAGAAGCTTGAATTTCTGGCTGATTCTACTAAATTGGCCCTTTTAGACCCATTTGGGAAAATTGTCATTGAAAAAGAGACTGTCGGGTGACGCAATACTTGTTCGGGTAGTAAGAGGACAGTGCATGCACTCTAGCTCTACTCGACCAGAGTCGTTGAGCTTGAGTACGAACCTGAGCAATCCCCTTGCGATTGGCATGGTCATTAATGAGGACTTAACACCAAAGCGGTTTTAACTCCGATTTAGCTGTTGAAATACAAAATTCGTTTCTGTTTTTTTATGGTTCCGCACCAAAGTGTAGCCAACAGAACCCTATTACTAAGCCTCCGCTGTCTGTTTGTCTGTCCGTCTGTCTGTCTGCGGGCTGTATCTTAAGAACTGTGCGTAATAGGTAAACAGTTGAAATTTTCACAGATAGTGTATTTCTAAATATAAAATTAAATCTGAATTCTATTGCCGGTTTATGGTACGGAACGCTTCGTGTCCGACTCGCACTTGGCCGGTTTTTAGTAGTAACTAGGTATTAGGTAATGGCAATGTTAGGTAGGTACAATATTTTTTCAAGAACCGTAGATTTTTTAACATACCTACGTACCTAGGCTTTTTTTAACCGACTTCCCAAAAAGGAGGAGGTTATCAATTCGGTTGTATGTTTTTTTTTATGTTTGTTACCTCATAGCTCCGACAATTATGAACCGATTTGAAAAATTATTGTTTTATCTGAAAGGATATATAAGTACTTGCAGATTGGCCCCATTTAAATTTTATGAAAATCGGTTATGAACTATGGATTTTAAATCGAAATAGCTGGAATTCGTCTACTTGGATGATAGTTTTATGTCATCCAAGTAATCGAAATTGCGTATTTTGCTTTTCTGTGATTTTGCAGTGGTGTTGTTAGGTGTGGGGTACCACTAAAAAGTGAAAAATAAAAAACTTTTTTCAAAAAAAATACAACCGACTTCCAAAAAAAAAAACACTAAAAAGTTTTTTAATAAATATGATTATTCTTTTTAACCGACTTCTTCAAAAATGAGGAGGTGCTATGTTCGACGAATGATTTTTTTTTAATTTATGTTTACCGATTTCTACGCCAATTGAGGTCTGATTTAAAAAAAATATTTCAGCAAACATTTTTGTCATATACCCAAACATTTACACGACCTTGAGTCTTATTAAAGTTATTTTACAGTATTTTTTTTAACTCTTCAGCATGTACTGGTGCATTATGTGTCCAAATAGTCATATCAATTTTTTGTCGTATAATAATGTTATATAGACGTTCTTTCGACATTTTTTTACAACGATCGTAAAATAGAGTCTACAACGACATTTTTAAGACTTCCTTATACTTACAACTTTTTGTCGTGTATACATTTTCGTAGTAAAAACGTCATAATACTGTCAATTTTGTCCTATAATTACCTTTTAAACATCTGCTAAACGGATAGTACTTAATTGTTTACACGTAGTATTTATAACCATTATATATAAGTCAAATAAGTATTGCGAATGCAACCTGTATTCATGCTTAAGTATCAGAAACATGATAATACGACCGTTATTTAATTAATACTCATATTAAAGGTTAACAATAACCTTATACCTATAGGTACAACTTCCACCATTTTGAAATCAAATTTATCATAATATATTTATTTACTGTTTGGTACCTACAACATGGATAAAAAAATGGAATAGTATTAAAAGAAGTGGTGCTTTCAAAAGAAAAGTTGGTCTCAAGCTGAGAGTAAGGAAAATGAAAAGGGTTCCGTATCAAATTTAAATGCAAATTTAACCAATCAATCAAACCAAAATGCTACGAGTATATCGTGCAGTTCATTTGTCGAAGTTCTGGACTCTTGTTCATTTTCCGAAGTTGAAGATCTAAGACATTCATCGTCCGAAAATGAAGATAATGTTGATAAAGGAGACATTTCAACCAAAAATTATGACTTCAGAAACCATTATAAAAAGTGGGCTATTGATTTTAATTAATATTCCACAAGTTGCATTAAAGCAAATTAATGTAATTTTGAACCAAAGAATGCCTTACATAGTGCCTTTAGACCCAAGGGCGCTTTTAGAAAGAAAAAAAGATACACAAATAATTCTTATCCTTATTGAATCTTTAAAGGCGATTTTATAAAAGCTTGCAATGAAAGTCATCTATTTTCCAGTTAAAAAAAAAAAACTACCGACAAATACTTTGACATGTTTCTGGTCTCCTGGTACTCGAGAATCTTTGGCGCTCACAAATTCAGCCCCGAAAATACTTCGACATGTTTCTGCTCTCCTGGTACTTGTGAATCTGAAGTACTAAGGCAGCAGCAACTTCTGATTTCAACTTCCTCCTCCGCCTCCATTAAGCCATGCCTTTTATCGGAATAAAAAGTACCCTATGTGTTATTCCAGGATGTGAACTACATGTGTGCCAAATTTCATCCAAATCCTATCAGCCATTTTGCGTGATTGACGGACAAATACTGATTTAGAGTGTAAGTTGGTTAGTGTTTCATACAATTCAAATATATTATTTTGCTCCACTTATTCATACATATAAGAATTAGGTAATAAAAAGGCATTATTAATTGTTTCAATTTTTTAATTTTCCCCTGGATATAATTTACAAATTTGTACTTAAGTTACTCAAAATGTGACAGTTATTGAAAATTAAAATTGAGAAAAGCTTTGGATATTATTCGTTTTGGAAAAAATTAAAACGCTTTCTGATTTTATAAATGTAAATTAACAAAATCTATCTTTCATCTAGTTTGCCTTATTGAAACATCTTATGTAGCTATAAATCTCACAATAAAACATTCAAAATTACTACAAAACAGGGAACTTATGCATATATTATATTTCTTGAAAAACTAAAAACAAGACTTTGGTAAAAGTTTTATCGCGTTCAAACTCAATAATGTACTTTAATCTACTTAAAGAAACCTATTTTGAATATTAGGAACTTTTATATCTTCTTAATACTAAGAACATAGAAAATCGCAACATAACAAAAAAATAATTTCAATTAAAGCACTGGAAAATACCAAAATCCTTTTAACTCCCTATATTTTAAATTATTTCACCAGGATACATGGCATCGATTTCCAATGAATTTCTGGTGTTGAATCCTCAGCCTTTATCAAAATAGCCTCATCCTTTCAGTCGGCCGGCCTATAGAGCGAGCGAGAGTAACATATTGGCTCCGTGTAAGTACAGTGCACCATCTAGTGACTCGGGATAATAGTTGAAACTCTTAAAATTTGTCAGTTAATCATACATGACTAATTACAAAATTCGCATTCGTCTTCTGGAAAATGATTATAGACAGCAAAATATTTGCAAAGCGGGCACCAAAATAAACCATAACGTAATAAATTATTAATATTGTTGTCTGTTAAGGCCGTACCCTGAGCAAATAACCTTGAGCATTTTTTCCCTCAATAACAGCGCAAGAGATACAATAGCGAGTACGCTCAGAATGTTGAATAAAATCGTTATAAAATCTAATTTTGGTCGTTTGAAAAAAATACTTCTACCAAAATGTTCATAATTAAATTGCCTATCCATTAGTACAAAATCAAAATAATCGTTAGTTTTCATGAAGCTGCATGTTTTTAGTAATTTTTTCTCATTTCTGTGGTTTCATTGTGAGGAGATTACTTAAACATTATACTTAATAATAAAAAATAAAATCTACCATTTTGAAGCCAAGATTATGTAGAAATTTTATGTATTTTTTATTAGTTGATATTTCTTTTGGATAAAGAGTAGATAGCTTCTAAAAACTGCACAAAAAACGGCTAGCGCTGCGTTTTGCTCGGGGACGCGCCTTAAAACAAAATGTAATGGTCTATTTTCACGGACTATCTGGTAACCACATCCATAACAACGAGAACAAGATTTATCTTATCTATCTATCTAACAAAAGATGAAATTAGTATTTGACCACGGCCATTTCAAATGTGCGCGTATCATTTCGATGAAGTCCATCTTTGATAAAAACTTATCAACATCCGCATAATTGTAGATCATTGTGGGGCTTAACTACCTAAAACAAAATTATTATTTAGACTTAACTAAGTCACATGTCACACAAATACTTCTATCCTTAGAATATAAATTCTTTGAACTAAGCCGTCAGTTAGGCGTTACTATTATTTTATTAGTGACCCCTAAATCAACTATCATAGCGTACACATTTACAATGAACACGCAATTTATAGGTCTTGAAGTTATAAAGTTGTCATATAACGCAATCACTTAATAAATTATTAATAAAAATATGTGAAAACACTAAAATATCCTGGTCTTGTTGGGTACGCAGATGACAGTACGGTTTCAGAGAGATACATGTCTAGCGCAACAACCAGCGGGGGTGAAGTTCGTTCATTGAGAGAGGCCATGGTAGAGCGGACAAATTTGACATTGAGCCTTGTCTCCCAGTGGGGTGACGACAATTTGGTCACTTTTAACGCCACCAAAACTCAGGCGTGTCTTTTTACCACTAAAAGGAGTCGTTTCGCCCAAACTCCTACTTTTCGGGGTGTATCTGTTCCTGTGACTGATCGGCTCGAGCTTCTAGGCATGGAGTTGACATCCAGTCTGAACTTCGGCGCCACCATTGAGTACAAAGCCAAAACTGCAGCCAAAAAGCTGGGCATTCTGAATAAAGTGAAGCGATACTTCAGGCCTGGACAGCTTTTAACCCTTTACAAAGCACAAGTCCGATCCTGCATGGAGTATTACAGCCACCTCTGGGATGGCTCGGCCAAGTACCAGCTTGCCGCGCTTGACTCGGTGGAACGCAGAGCTAAGAGGCTCATCGGTGACGAAAAACTGGTGGATGCCAAGCTTCACAGTTTGGCTCATCGCCGCAAGGTTGCCTGCTTGTCGGTCTTCTACAGATTGTACTTCGGCGAATGTGCCCAAGAACTCCACGACCTCATTCCACCAGCACCCTTCTACCATCGAACATCCAGACGCACTGCAGCTTACCATCCCTACCATGTTGCTATTCCACGAATTCGCACTAAGCGATTCCAAACGTCCTTTATAATGCGGACAGCAAAAGAGTGGAATTCTCTGCCTGCGTCTGTGTTTCCGAACGCTTACAACCCTAATCTCTTCAAAGTTAGAGTAAACAGGCTCCTTCTGGGTAAGCTCGCTCCATCGTAGACTTTGTCTCTGTCATTTCTGACCAAGACTAAGGTCAAGAGCAAACCCATCACAAATAAAAAAATAAAACAAAAAAAAAAATTAAAAGCGCATTAAAAATTTGCCACAAAGTTACCTCACATTAATCAGTAAAATTAATTGCACAATGGTTTACAACTGATGAAATCGTTTTATGACTTCAAATCTATACTTATAATAAATCTGTAGAGAGGTCAGTTCTGTACATGTAATATATTTCCAAAATAACTATCAGGGGGTGATTAGGGATCGATACTGATGCCAAAATTGCAATCAGTAAAATTTTTGTCTGTCTGTCTGTCTGTCTGTCTGTCTGTCTGTCTGTCTGTCTGTCTGTCTGTATAACCGTTATAGAAACAAAAACTACTCGACGGATTTTAACGAAACTTGGTACAATTATTTTTCATACTCCTGAGCTGGTTATAGTATACTTTTCATCACGCTACAATCAATAGGAGCAGAGCAGTGAAGGGAAATGTTGGGAAAACGGGAGAAGTTACTCCATTTTTTAAGCTTTTCATCCCGGGAATATGTTCCCTAGGGATCACGCGGGCGAAGCCGCTGGCAGAAGCTAGTAACAAATAAAAAATGCAATATAAACTCAGCTGTCAAAAACACTGCCATAAATTAACGTGATATCTGTTATAGTTTAATTCGTTCAATATATAAGTTAAATCATCTTTAAATGACAATAACACAACGATAACATTATGTAAATATCATATTATACGACATTACTCGAAACCTAGTCGCATACACGACGCGACAGCTAACAATTAACATGACATGTAGTGAAATCGCCGACGTGTATATGACGACTATGCGATACGACTAAGTAAGTTTTTATGACTGTTACATGAAACTCTTAGCGCCTTAAGTTGAATAAAATGGGCCCTTATGCCGTCGAGTAAACGTCCTTATGACACTTATACGATTATATTTAATAACATGAAGTTGCCACCAAAACGTCTACCTACTCAACGTCGTAAATGTTTGTTGGACTTTTGTCGCCAAATTAGATCTTATGATGGGATCCAATGAAAAGCGAGGGAAACCCTCAAATTTTATAGGCACATACAATATTTTCCAATACTTTATAACGCAACTCAGATATTTGCAAGTGCCAGATAATCATCATCTCATGTTACTGATCTGATGATGGAAGGTATAAGTTTGGATCTGATGGGATCCCATGAAAAATGTTTGTTCAGCGATATTTTCGCCGATTTTGAACCGATTTGGATGATTATTTTTTGTTTCGAAGAGTGTTTTCCCGGAATAGTCCCATTTCAAATTGTGCGATGATGAAGATCTTCGGAGATAGACAACGGAACTCTTCAATTATTGAAAGCAAATGGATCATCGCATGTCTGTTTATTGTTTACACCAGTTCATAACATAAGAGCGCCTTCACACTAGCGTTTGGCCAGCGTAGGCGTTCGATAAACGTATGCGCAGCGCAGACGACGCGACTACGCGGCGCTGAAGTCGCGTTGTCGCGGCGTCAGTGCAAGGGTAAATGAATACGCTGCGTCAGCGCCGCAGGTGCGCGACGCATGCGCCGCGTCACTGTGGAGTCATGTAAAATCCTGTTCACATTCGACCTCTCCCCGCCACCCGCAGCCGCGGGTAAATATCAATATCAATCGCCGTAGATATTGTATGTCACTTTGTATTTTTTGCAACAGTTCATCGAATATAGGCTTCGCCATTCGAAAGTAAGTATAAAAATATTTTGAATAATTTTCTATGTGCTTATTTTGAAAGTCACTCACTTTCACTTGACCGAACACCCATATCCTTTTATTTTTATTTTCACGTTTTCGCAATAATTTTCTTTTTAAAAGCAATGCCAACAATATAGTTTCCTCGTCAAAATCCATTTTTTACTGATATTTACGAAACGACAACGCAATTGTGTGACGTCTGCGCCGCGTTAGCACAGCGTTCAATTGACTCCTGAGGAAACGCCGCGCATACTGCGCTGCGCATACTGCGCTGCGCATACGTTTATCGAACGCCTACGCTGGACAAACGCTAGTGTGAAGGCGCTCTAACATCACGCCGGTATCCTGTGAAACCTACGCAGTTGCCACTAAAACGTGAAAAAAAAAACTGTTTACAAAAAAAACAACCGACTTTCAAAAACAAAACTCTACAAAGTTTATAATAACTCTGATTTCGGAAGTCGGTGTCAAAAAACCAAAACCACCGACTTCCGAAATTCAGTAAAACCTTCCTAGGTACTGTGCCATAGACAATAGAAATAGGTATCTACCTACCTATTTCTATTGTTTATGGCACAGTAAGTTACAATAAATGACGTAGGTACAGTAGGTATGTACAAGTAGAATAAATTATTATCCTGTAATAAATAGTTTTGTTAGGTGACCCCAATCAAGATTGTAATTATAAATACACATGAGTTATTCTATGTAATTATCTAAATGAGATAATTAAAATAACATTTAAGTTTATCTTAGGTGTTACTTGATCTTTTGCCCGAGTGGATAAAAACAGCGTCAAGCAGTCTTCAAAAAAGTCTGTGCAAAAAATTAATTCTGTAACTAAAACAAGTAGGTACCTACGTTCATATCACTAATCTACATCCACACTTCTACAACGATAAACAGAATAAATGCAATACCTCTTAAGATACGTAGGTATATTCCATCATTGTAAGGAAAGTCTAACAGTCGATTGGCCCATGAACTGTTGGTTAACATTATCTTTAACCCATTAACTTTTCGTCCGGGGCTTTTCACCCACGAACGTTTCGCCCACATAACTCTTCGTCAGTGAATGCTTAACCAATAGAATGTTTGACCAATACCTAACTTTTAAACCCAAACGAAAAATTGGCCAACAGACACCGAGGGTCGCGTAAATACAAATGCGGCTGCGACACACACTTCTGAGTGGTTTAAAAAAAATAACCACAAAGGGCAAGGCCATACCCTTCTATCCGAGTCGGGGTGCCCCAAGTTATTGGTCAAAACATTCGGTTGGATAAGTATTCACTGCACGGCCGTAGCTAGGGGGGCATTGTGGGGCAATGCCCTACCTTGAAATCACAATGTCCTACCTTAAAAATACCAAAAACTAACATAAATTATTATAGTTGAATTGTTTGTTTATAGTTTGAGATAAAAAAATATGTAGCGATAGGTATCTAAACTTTTCCGAACACAGCCTGCTGACCTAGAGGTCAGTGATATACTTGGTGATTGATTTAGGTTTAGGAGCCCGTTCTTCGCAGCAGATTAAGTATGATAATTTCTTTACTTCCGCCCTACCTGTAACCAATGCTGCCCTACCTCAAATTCGACTCTAGCTACAGCCCTGATTCACTGACGAAGAGTTATGTGGGCGAAACGTTCGTGGTTGAAAAGTCCTTTGGATGAAAAGTTAATGGGTTCTTGGGCCAATCGACTGTTGGTGAAACGTTTCAGTTTCCAATACGATGCGAGGTGGGCTTGTGCTGGGGATTTGTGGTTTGGTGTCTAGCTATGTGTTGGTAGGTACTTGCAGTAGGTATGTCAGGGTCTAGTGTCCACGTCTCGTTCGCGATCTATTCGTGCCGGTGTGACTAATCCTTGAGAGAAATAGTACATAATTATCTAGTGGGTGGTTTTAAGGTTGGTTTTTCATAAGAATATCTGTAAGTATAACAAGCGCTTCTCGCCATCAAACTAATAATATAGGCTTGTGTCCTGCAAAAGTCCGTCACTTAAAAATATTTGACCCGTGTTTTTTCTTTTGTTACGGGAACCAAAATTGACGAAGTTACGGCGCTTTTAATATTCTCAATACGTCACACCTTCGCATAATTTTTAGTGAGTCGTGACGTCACGAGCCCCCACTCCCGAGTTTTGATGCGTTTTATCTTTGTCAATATTCATTGATTTACACAAACAAAAAATACGTGTCCATTATTTTTCAATACTCGTAACTGACGGACCAAATAGTTTTGCAATTTATGGATGATGGAATATACCCTGTAAAAACAAATAGTGTACTTACCTATGTTTGACAATAAAAAAAGGGGTAATTATGCCTATCAGGACCTGTACATTTATGTGCGCATAACTCGAAATAACTTGCCAAGTGCGAGTCGGACTCGTACACGAAGGGTTCCGTACCATAAACCTTACATAATATTTATTATTTGTTGTTATAGCGACAATAGAAATACACAGTCTGTGAAAATTTCAGCTGTCTACCTATTACGTTTCTTGAGATACAGACTGCTGACAGACAGACGGACGGGCGGACAGCGAAGCCTTAGTAATAGGGTACCTACTGAAAAACTTTTTCGATTTCAGGGTTAGTCGTATAGTGAATGTTGCTCATACATAATTTCGAGTACAAAGACCCCTTAAGAGGAAACGCGGGCGGAGAGACTTTGTATGTAAATAGTCATAATTCGAGGTTTGGCTCTCGTCTGTTTCCTTCTTCAATATTGGACAGATTTAAGAGATATTTCATGAACTGAATAAGAAGATTAAGTTTTGTGTCGCTATGTTTTCTTTTTTGATGATATATTAAACGTAAAGGCACTAGGACCCTCAAAACATTCTCAAAATTGTCCAATAAACTGCTGTCAAAAGAGCCTTACTGAACAAGTTTGGCAACTATTAATGAATAGAGAAAAACATAGAGGCACAGTTTATATCCTTCTTATTAAGCTTGTCTAATATCTATTGAATCGATTTAATATTGGAGGAGGAAACAGGCGAGAGCCAAACCTCGAAATATAACTTTTTACATACGAAGTCTTCAAGCCCACATTTCCTCTTAAGAAGCATTTATTCTGTCACACGTTGTATACTTTAATTTCCATATTCTACCCTAATGTTATAAGTAAAGAGAAACAATTTTACATTTTTGTCAAAAAGGATTGTGTGAAAATCAATCACTAACCAGCGGCCAAGTGCGAGTCGGACTCGCGCACCGAGGGTTCCGTACAAACCTGTAGGTATATATTATAAGCAAAAGTTGCGGTGTACGATTTATGACGTATCTATTAAAAAAAAACTACTTACTAGATCTCGTTCAAACCAATTTTCATATATTTTTTACAGCAGCCGTACGAGTCGATCGCTTGCCAAGGTTGGCCTGTGGATGGGTGACCATCTTAACATAACGAGTTTCCTCCGTGCCTCGTAAAGGATGGTAAGCCGCTGGGCCTGACTGTCATTTATAGATTTTCAGCAGTTGTTACGGATAGTCAAAAGTCAGAAAACCTGACACCGATCTTGCCAATAAGTATTTAACGTGTTACCCAGTTAAAGGGTTGTGGAGACACATATATCGTTGTAGTTTCAAATTAAGCTTCATTTTAACGGCACGGTTGGCGCAGTGGTTGAGCGATTGACTGCTGCGCTGCGTGTCGCGGGTTCGATTCCCGCATGGAACCCACAGATAGTTGTTTCAGCTGGTCGATTCTGTTGACATCTCACCGTGATCACTTAGCTGGAGTGAACGACAAGTGACCTGTCATGCCATCTTGTTTGTATGGTTTGTCAGCTCATTTGTTCACTCCACCTTAAGTGATCACGATGATAATTATGTCGATAGAATCGACCGGCTGGTCTGTCTGTTTTGCATCTGAATTTATAAGCTTGCAAACGCACCCACGATACAGGAGAAATTCCTAGTGTCGGCCAAAGTTTAAAAAAAAAATAATGAAAATCCGACAAAAAGATGCACTTCTGCAACCTTTATCTTAAGGTTAGATCCATAATTCGTCCACTTGACGTGTAAAGTGCTATTTACAACCTACTTACAAAATAAATATTATTTATCTATATAGGTACTAATATACTAATAATCTATATCTATAATCTATACTAATATTATAAAGAGGTAAAATTTGTTTGTAAGTTTGTGTTTGTAAGTTTGTATGTAGGGGGTAATCTCAGGAACTTCGGGTCCGATTTGAAAAATTCTTTCAGTGTTAGATAGCCCATTTATCGAGGAAGGTTATAGGCTATATATAATCACGCTAAGACCAATAGGAGCGGAGCATTCATGGAAAATGCGACGTAAACGAAGTTGCGCAGGTCAGCTAGTCATTTAAAAACGTTAAAATATATCTACAACAAGTTCTTCATATTAGTCTAAAATACAGCTTCCAATCATTACTTTAGCAGAACATTTTCCTTAATTACTAACTACATGGGTATCTAGGTAAGTATACATATTTATAAGTTAAATGTTATGGTGCGATAGGTACAGTTGTTTACGGGGGCTCGTAGAGCCATGTTGTGGCTGCTATTTCTGTCTGTCGTGGCTCTCTGGCTGGTCGTCAGACGATACCAGAACCGGCGGATCTTGCATGTGGCTAGTAAAATAAAATGTGACATAAAAGCTTACCCCTTTGTGGGGCACGCGTATCTGTTTGTTGGGGGCGGCGAGGGTAAGTCGGATTTGTCATACTAACCTCGGCGTGCTTGGAATTAACTTTCTAACTTCACATATTTAACATCAACAAGTACAATATATGAAAAACAAAGGGTTGCACTCCGGAAGGGCTGGCAGAACTGAAAACTTGATCATTAACGTTGTGCATTTTTAAAACATCCGTCTTACGAATTTTCGATCAGGTCGTGTCTTGACTTCTTACGAATTTACGATCAGGTCACGTCCTGACGCGAGTTTAACATTTTATTCCCATCCCAAGAAAAGTGCTCTATTCCTTTTAAGAGGTTTTCACTTCAAAAACTAATTTCCTTAGGATTGCATTGGATGAGTGAAATAATCAATATTTATTTTTCAACACATTTGCTCATAATAGTTATTTATGATACAAGAGCGGTAAGTTGGTCTTTACAAACGAGTAGACAAATGTAAGCCCGAGACGAAGTCGAAGGTTTACCATAGTCACGAGTTTGTAAAGACCAATATCCGCTCGTGTGTCATACAACGTTTTTCGACACATTGGAATAGAAAATTAAATAAACTTTTTCATTATCTATTAAAAATTATTGTTAATCATTAAATAGCGTTCTCGCGATTTTGGCGGCAAGATACCATTTTATGCAATTGGCGCCTCATTCAAGATGTCAGGTGGAGTAGATTCCATATTTATATCTGACTAGAGGCCGCCCGCGACTTCGTCCGCGTTTAAATTCTCGTTATTCCCGTGTAAATCCCGATCCCTCGGGAACTCCGAGATTAAAAGTATATATACCTATGTGTTATTCTGGGTCTTCAGCTACCTACATACCAAATTTCATTGTAATCGGTTCTGTAGTATTTGCGTGAAAGAGTAACAAACATACATACACATACATCCATCCTCACAAACTTTCGCATTTATAATATTAGTAGGATTCCTCGCTTGAACACATATTCTAATTAATGTTATAATTAAAAGTCGCAACTATCTTTGACGTTTCTTATTGGAAATGGTGCGAATTTGCAAATGGGGAGTGTGTGTTTGGAATAGTGTGCGGTTTTTAAAATAAGAACGCGCTTCCGTTTGCGTGTGCGTGAAACATTTTAGTAGAATTATATTGTAAATTGTATTATAATATATTGTACCAATCGGATTTTTTAACAAAATCATTGTTTAATAAGTTTCATTTTTTAAATTGTCTCTTCGAGCCTTTATATGGATACCCCACTCGATAGGTTAAAAAAGCTGAAGTCATTAAAATGGCACCGAAGCTCAGATATTATATTTTAATTTTTATTTACCTCTCCAGTATAATTCACACTATTTAGACGAATCTAACGACACCTTTCAAGCTAAAATCTATCAAGCTACAGGGTTAGGCTACAGTGTGCCAAAGAATTACGACATCATACATAAATACACTCGAAAACAACATAAGTGTAACAGTCGGGCTTTACAAACTCGTGACTATAGTAAACCCTCGACTTCGTCTCGGGCTTACATTTTGTCTACTACTTTGTAAAGACCAACTTACCGCTCATGTATACCTATCATAAATAACTATTACTCACGAACTCAATGTATAAAAAGACACAAAGTCACTTACATGAGAACAATGTTATCTTTTTTGAGTATCTTTAAACCTAATTAAAATAGATTTTCGTGAAAAAATCGGCAATACCTACATAGATAACCGTCTACAGCAGCTATACACTCAACCTAGTTCCTCCATAGTTTTCTGTGTTTCTGGGTTCCGTAGCCTAGCATAATGGTAGATTATATACCGAGGGAATAAAGCAGTGTCTTGTGTCACGGGTGTCATAATTGAATTATATTTTCTATTTTAAGTGTAGACAGTGATTTCAGCATTCTGAGTCACTTATTGACAATGAAATGTGCTGAGACTACTTTATCCGCTAACAAAAGTTGGCCTATGTCATGGCTGTCATGTGCATTTGTTTGAAAGAAAACCGTCCATTTTTCACATATTCATAAATCCCATTCATGGAGATACTGTTATTTGTAAAATTATATTTTTACTGTAGGTTATTACGGCCCATCAAAAAAAAGCCCATTGAAAAAGGTTGAATAGTGTCTCGGTACCAAAATTCATCAAAATCAATTTAGCGATTTAGGCGGGGAAGCGTTTTTTTTTTATTTGAGATGGGTTTGCTCTTGACTTTAGTCTTGGTCAGACATGACAGATACAAAGTCTACGATGGAGCGAGAATACCCCGAAGGAGCCGGTTCACTCTAACTTTGAAGAGATTAGGGTTGTAAGCGTTCGGAAACACAGACGCAGGCAGAGAGTTCCACTCCTTTGCTGTGCGCATTATATAAAAGACGTTTGGAAACGCTTAGTGCGAATTCGTGGAATAGCAACAAGAACAAACTTACTTGTGGAATAGCAACAAGAACAAACTTACTTATAAAATTACTAGCTGACCCGCGCAACTTCCTCTGCGTCACATTTTCCATTACTGCTCCGCTCCTATTCGTCTTAGCGTGATGATATATACCTATAACCTTCCTCGATAAATGGGCTATCTAACATTGAAAGAATTTTTCAAATCGGACCAGTAGTTTCTGAGATTAGCGCGTTCAACCAAACAAACAAACAAACTCTTCTGCTTTATAATATTAGTATAGATTAAGGACAAGCTGACTTGTATCCACTTCGCTTGCTTATTTTTCAGGTTAATATTTAGCAATGTCACTCACAAATAACGCGCCTACCAGCGAACTCCACCAGATCATCGGTCCACTTTGTGAAAGGCCTTCCAATGTTGCGTCTTCTGGTATGGTTGCCACTCCAGAACTTTTAGTCCCATCGACCATCTGTTCTGCGGGCCATGTGCCCTGCCCACTGCCACTATATGTAACTGCCGTCATCATCTGCCTAGCCTTTTCCCAACTCAACCAAACATTGGAATAACTGCCGTGAATAATAAAATTAGGTATGTGATATTGTTGCAGATCGTATGCGATCGTTTCAAATGCTGGGCCGTGAAGCGATCAAGAATGGTGGACTCACTAACATGTGGTTAGGAGGGCAATATTATACCGGTAAGTTACAAACTTTCCACTTGACTTCAATAATGCATGGGGCAATGTTTCTGCCAGGGATTGCGGAATTTGTTCGAAAGAGTCTCCGCGGCCCTGGAACACAAAGGGCATTCGGAGGACGCGGATGGGTTTTTGTCAGTAAGAATCTAACTTCTGCTCCGCCCAGAGCGGAAGCTAGCCACATTTCTTTGGTACTTAATCTTCAAACCTAAAAATAGTAAAAATTAAATTAAGAAAACGAAAAGTAATAATCCAAGGAAGCTTTCGATACGTTGAGCAATATAACATGTTGTGTGCTTTTATTAATACTTTGCTAAAACCAACACTCAGTTGGGCCAAGCACGCGACAAACCTGGACACCAGCCTAGCCAAGGGGTACAGCGTAATTATGGTGGAGCGTAACTGGGTGGAGGTCAGATTAGCATTGGTCTATACTGGTATTCAGCTTTACTTCGTGAGCTGGAAGGCGACCCGAACATAGTTGAAAGAAAGCAGATTTATTACTTATCGTCTCTGTGATTCCTGCGCTGGGCGATGTGGATGAAGTTGTTTACAGATAATATGTACTATATTTTCCTGAAGTATTTTCTCAGAAGTATCCAATTTCAGTCGTTAGCTATTAAAACCTATAATTAATTTCTGCATTTAAGTTTATGCAATAATTGCACCATTTTTTTGGATGGGAAATCATTGAATGACTCCTCCCGCTCTGGGAGGAGTCATTAAATTATAGTCACAAAATAACACAACCATAGAACACGCCGGAACAGCTTCTTAAACTGTATCAAGCGCAAGTCCGATCATGAATAGAGTATACTGTTGTCATCTTTGGGACGGATCTGCCAGATACCAGCTTGATGCCCTCGAGTCAATTGAAAAACGAGCCAAGAGGATCATCGGCAATGATAAGCTCGTCGAATCGAAGCTCCAAAGTCTTGAACATTGACGCCGAGTTGCTGGCCTGTCGATTTTCTGTTACATTTTGGGGAGTGTGCGACGTAATTGCATAATTTAATTCCGCCAAGCCCGTTCCACCATCGGACCACAAGACGTACGGCGATGCGCCACCGGTATGTACACAACGCACAAAACGTTTTGGGAATACTTTCATTGTGCGTACAGCTAAGGAGTGGAATTCCCTGCCTGAGTCTGTGTTTCCTGATAGCTACAACCTGGGAGTCTTTAAGTCAAGAGTGAATAGGTTACTTACTTACTTAGGCAAGCGTGCTCCACCTTAGACCGCATCATCGCTTAACATTAGGTGAGATAGCGGTCAAACGTATGCCTATAAATAGTAAAAAAAAAAGATTACAGAGTCTTAATATTTAGAGCAAGGACAGTTATTTCAACATAAGTACATAGCCAGCTGTCTCCCAAACTAGGGAATAACCTGTATCTTGGGAGGTAGTATATTAGAAGAGTGTTAGACTCTCACTGACTAAACCTACCCGTGTTCCTTTTAATGCACTTTGCATTCCAGGGCCGCGGTAACTCATCCAAATAATCCCGCGACCACGGCAGGCCCTGGTCCTAGCGGCCTCATCCATTATCTTCATGTTTTTATTTTGTTTTTAATTGTAATTTATGAGGAGCTCGTGGCTAAACATTAACAGCCTCATAGATCGATCTTCCAGGTTAAGCAACGCTTGCCAAGGTTGTTCTGTGGATGGGTGACCATCTTAACATACCGAGTTTCTTCCGTGCCTCGGAAAGCACGTTAAGCCGTTGGTCCCGGCTGTCATTTGTAGATCTTTGGCAGTCGTTACGGATTGTCAGAAGCCAGTAAATCTGACTCCAGTCTTGCCAAGAAGTATCGTGTTACCCAGTTAACGGGTTGTGGAGGTCTGGTAGGCAGCCGCTCTACGTAAAATACTGGTATTCAGCTAAATCCGGTTTGACTGGAAGCCGACCCCAACACAGTTGGGAAAAGGCTAGGCAGGTGAATTGTACTTTATAATGTTCTTATTGATTTTTGTTTAATTTAATTTGTGTGTTGCGTAATGTTTTATCCAATATTGTTTTAATGCAATAAGGTACCTATGCATATGGACTGGTTCTGAAATAAAAATGATTTAATTTTATTTAATTATGCTGACAACTCTTTATGTACCTTGCAGTTCTGGTAGACCCAGTGGATTTGGAAGTTATCCTGAAGAATTCGCTTGAAAAGGATGATGTCATGCGATTTGCGAGAAATCTTATTGGCAATGGAACTATTTTTGCACCAGGTAAATCAAGTGTTTATTTATTTGTGGTGGAACCATTAACCTATTGTTCAACTGTATCCGGTGAGACTGGGAGCCGATCACAACATTGTTTTTAAAAGGCTAGACATATTGAAACCTTATTAATATACAGGGAAAGACAGATTCCAAAAACTTTTTAGGGTTCCGTAGCCAAATGGCAAAAACGGAACCCTTATAGATTCGTCATGTCTGTCTGTCTGTCTGTCCGTCCGTATGTCACAGTCATTTTTCTCCGAAACGAACTACGCTATTGAAACTTGGTAAGTAGATGTATTCTGTGAACTGTATTATGATTTTCACACAAATATAGAAAAAAAAACAATAAGTTTTGGGGGTCCCCATACTTAGAACTGAAACTCGATTTTTTTTTTCATCAAACTCATACGTGTGGGATATCTATGGATAGGTCTTCGAAAATGATATTGAGGTTTTTTATATAATTTTTTTCTAAACTGAATAATTTGCGGGAGAGACACTTCCAAAGTGGTAAAATTTGTGCCCCCCCCGTAACTTCTAAAATAAGAGAATGAAAAAACAAAAAAAAAATATATGATGTTTATTACCATGTAAACTAGGTACCACCGAAAATTGGTTTGAACGAGATCTAGTAAGTAGTTTTTTTTTAATAGGTCATAAATCGTAAATACAGGTTTGTACGGAACCCTCGGTGCGCGAGTCCGACTCGCACTTGGCCGGTTTTTTATTTCAGAAAGATTTGCTCTTGACTGTAGTCAAAGCCAGAGATGACAGAGACGATGTCAATGATGGAGCGAGCTTACCCAGAAGAAGCCAGTTCACTCTTACATTGAAAAGATTAGGGTTGTAAGCGTTCGGCAACACAGACGCAGGCAGACAGTTCCACTCCTTTGCTGTGCGCATTATAAAAGGCGTTTGGAAACTTTTAGTGCGAATTGGTAGAATAGTAACAAGGTAAGGGATGGTAAGTTGCAGTGCGTCTGGATGTCCGATGGTAGAAGGGGCTGGTGGGATGAGGCCGTGATTCTCCTGCTTCCATTTAAAAAAGAATAACATATTTCTGTGGAGCGTCATCTCTGTGACTATTATTCCTACCCAAATTAAAGAACTTCCAATGGTTCGCTTTAAAAGGGCTTTACACAGGTGGTTAATTCAGAATCCCTTCTATAATATAAAATAATTCCTTCAGTTTAAATATAAATGATTAATTGTAATTGTACCTATACCAAAATTTGCATGTCATTATGTTATGATTGAATATGTTAAGCTACTATACTACTATTGCACGATCTTTTATAACCATATTTATTTGCAAATAAATCTTTGACTTTGACTTTGACTACTTCTTCTGTGTATCAGTCTTGAACAAAAACACTGTAACATTGTGAAAAGCCGGCTTTCAGAATTGTAGATAGACAACAATATCGCGCACCATACATTGTAAAATAATATACCGCGTGTATCTGACATCGACGCACAAACGATTTCCATGGGTCCGGGGCATGATTCTGGACACCCTAGACTTAGAATTTTTCGTCGGCTTTTTTCTCATTTTTTTATTTTTTTCATGGGTTTTTTTACTTTAGACTGCTCATAATCGTTATTCTGACCTAACCCAATGAGATTTTTAGTAAAAAAATAATTTATTTAACTACTTTCACTAAAAAGAGCAATCTGAATAAAGCCATAAATAGATATCAGCTCAGCTGAGCTGATACTTTGTAGTACTCTTGAAAAAAATGAGAAAAGAACCGACGAAAAATTCCAACACTGGGGTGTCCAGAATCATGCCCTGGACCCATGGAAATCTTTTGTGCGTCGATGTCAGATACACGCGGTATAATATAGTACAGTGTGGACGTGTCAATAAAAATGTATGGTGCGCAATATTGGTGTGCTATGAGCTATATACTGCTATTACATTATAGCGTAGTCTGAAAACAGCTTTATGATCTTTTGACACTTAAAGTTAGCTTTTCCAGAACCTGCACCTACGGGAAAGTCAAAATTTACCCTGTAGAACATACTTCCGGTACAAAAATAATATTCAAATATCATTTAAAATCATTCGACAATTGAGGAGTGGTAACCACACCACTGACATACTCCTAACATAAATACAGACTTTCACGTTTACAATAAGACCTACCTAGGACTTATTTCAAACAAACTTTTTTCTTCGCAGTGTTCATCTGGCGTCCTCGCCGCAAGGTCCTGGCTCCAACCTTCACTCCTAAGAATCTGAATCAATTCGTGAAGATATTCTCTCGTCAGAGCATCGTGCTGGCGGAACAGTTGCACACAGTTGCCGGGAGAGGACCTGTCTCCGTGTGGAAGTATCTGACGAGTTACACCATGGATTCTGTTTGTGGTAGGTTCTATAGAGCTTTCCTTTTGTAAAACCATCTACACGCACAAAACGTGGGAACACATTCATCGTGCGTACAGCAACATCGACCCCACATACCCTAGTTTAGTGTCAGAGTTTTCAAATCGCCTGAAGGGCATGGGTTATTTGACGACCGCCATTTGGCAGCCGAGACCACTGGCTTATACGTGCCTTCCGAAGCACGGAATCATCTTTTAATCAGATGCAATGTCCTAGCCAAACTGAAAAATATTTTATTCCCGTGGGAATCGAACCCACGACCACCGGAACACAAGGTGAACGCCTAAACCACTCGACCATGGAGGCAATTATTTCATTAAAAGTTATATTAATTAGAAGCTGTTGGCTAAACAATAACAGCCATGTGGGTCGATTTTCAAGGTTAAGCAAGCTTGCCGAGTTTGATCTGTGAATGAGTGACCAACTTAACATACCGAATTTCCTCGGTGCCTCGGAAAGCACGTTAAGTCGTTGGTCCCGGCTGTCATTTGTAGAATTTTAGCAGTCGCTACGGTTTGTCAGGATCCAGAAAATCTAACACCAGTGTCATCAAAAAGTACTTTGTTTATGGATAGGAAATCATCAAATGACTCCTCCCACTTTGGACGAAGCGGAAGGGAGTTTCAGAATCTTACTGATTAAGACCCATCCGTGTTCCTCCGAGTGCCCTTCGCATTCCAGAGCCGCAGTGACTCTTTCGAACAAATTCCACAACTCTGGCAGGCACTGGCCTTAGCGGGCCCCGTCTACTATGCTGACATCTCTTTGAGGCGCGCGAGGAACACAACGCGCCGTCGACCCGTGCCCGGTTCTGATCGGACAGCAAGCCACCCAACGCCGTCCACAGGCCCGACCCTACAGGCGACTCCCGACGCCAGGGGCGTCTTCTTCTGTTGCGGCGGCTGGGGCCGTGGCGCGCTCTAGAACTCCTCAAAGAGGGGGTTTAGTGCCGCAATTGGGTCGTGCCCAGCGCTTGGTTGCGACAGTCGCTGTTTCCATACCGCCATATGATCCTGCCGGAGCTCCGTCCTCTGTGCTGCGATTTGTCGCGGCAGTGGAGTCTCGCCCCAGCGTAGCGCCTCCACGAAGTCAAGAAGTACTTACCGTGCTACCCAGTTACTGGGTATTGGATGTTTGTATGGTAGGCAGTTTCCTGTTTAGTTTAGAAACGCTGGGCAGATGAGATTTTCTCCAGAATTATCTTTAAACTATCTCTTGTCAATTTCCCTCCAAATCTTAGTACCTACATCTACTTAGCAGAAGTCAACGGTGGAATTCAAACGAATGTTTGTTTTCAGAAACGGCCCTAGGAGTGAACGTAAACGCCCAGGAAACAGTAGACGAGCCATTCCTGACGGCTTTCGACGAATGCTGCAAGCTGATGGCGGCGCGGATGGTGTCGCCCTGGCTTTACGCAGACGCCGTGTACAGGCTGCTTCCATACCACGCCAAATTTGAGAGCTGCAAAAACAGGATCTGCAGTTTTATTGATGAGGTAACTTAACATTTGAGGTGCGTTTCCACGAGAGATGTGCGGGGATGAGTGGCGAGGGAAGCGTAATCGACCTAGCTTCGCTTAACGCAAGCTATTTTATTAGTACCACAAATGTATAGTCAAGCAAAAATGTAAAATTTTTAAATGTATTTCAAAGATGTAGAATTGCTGGGGCTGTGTTTACGGAACTTATCAAATAATTTATGCTTTCTAAGGAACGAACCTTTCTATTTATAGTCATCTCGAAAACAGTACAAGTTATGAAAAAATGTTAAATACAAAAGTTGTAGAAAATTTAATTCTCTACAATATTGATATTATAAATGAATACTAATAGCGCAAACCAATAGAAAACGAGATATTTGCAAAAAAACTAAAAACAAATCAAATGTTTAATATATACTTTAAAACTTGCGACCCTAAACCGCGTGTATCTGACATCGACGCACAAACGATTTCCATGGGTCCAGGGCATGATTCTGGACACCCCGTGTTGGAATTTTTCGTCGGTTCTTTTCTCATTTTTTCATTTTTTTCAAGAGTACCACAAATAGGTATCAGCTCCGCTGAGCTGATTGATATCTATTTGTGATTTTATTCAGATTGCTCTTTTTAGTGAAAGTAGTTAATTAATAATTTTTTTATTTAAAATCTCATTGGGTTAGGTCAGAATAACGATTATGAGCAGTCTAAAGTGAACCCTTGAAAAAATGAGACAAAAGCCGACGAAAAATTCTAAGTCTAGGGTGTACTGAATCACGCCCTGGACCCATGGAAATCGTTTGTGCGTCGATATCAGATACACGCGGTATATATTATGTGAATTTTGAGAACTGTTTTAGAATGCCAAATACAATTTTTTACGTGGTAATATACTGGGGATGTCGATTTTCCAAGATATTTACCTAATTGGGCCTACGATGACTTTAAATATTTTTTTATAACAGATCATCAAATCAAAGCGGAAAACCATGAAGGAACATAACAGTGACGTCAAGAAACATACCAGTGACGTCAAAAAAAGTGAGTATAGTAATCTATATCAATTTTAAATCTGAGGAGTTGTTTGTTTGTTTGGTAGAACGCGCTAATTCCAGGAACTTCCGGTTCGAATTGAAAAAAATATTAATGTTGGATAGCCCCGTTTTTGAAGAAGGCTATGGGCTATATAACATTACGCTACGACCAATAGGAGCGGAGCATTAATGAAAATTGGCCAGTTTTTCATTATTTCAGCTAGTCGGACTCGCGTGGAACTTAAAAATGTATTATCCCATTTTTTTTTCAAAATTTTAGGCTCATCATTTTCGGAGATAAGGGGAGGGGGGAAATTGTAAGTTTTCGTCTAAATTCCTGAATAACTTAAAAAAAACATAAATTAAATTATGAAAAAAATATAATTAAAACCCTCACAGTAGACAGACAGACATCCGAGTGATCTTATAAGGGACTACTAACATTTATTTTGCTCTATTCAGCGTATGCCCATAGGTCGATCTTCAAGGTATAGCAACGCTTGCCGAGGTTGGTCTGTGGATGGGTGACCATCTTTATCATGTTCTTTGTGTAGATAGTTTATGACAGGTTTTATGTGTTCATAAAATATTTTTTTTTCTTAATTTCTTTTTATTATTTATTTTATTTGTCTGACTATTTAGGTCATTTTTTATACTTATTTAATCCACGTGCGTCAACACTTGCTTAAGTGTGTATTTTGTGTTAGTGTCAAACAAGTGAAAAATAATAATTTTTTTTGTGTCATGTAAATTTTAGAAAGAATTTTGAATTACTTTGCATACTAATTATTGTTAAATTCTAGTTCATAAAAGGTAACAGACAGTTGTGTTGCTGGGGAGTTTGTTGGCCACTTCTCCTCCACAGCTAAAACGGACGGGCATTTTGGGGGACTGTCTTTTGTAAAACTTGACGTTCAAAAAGTGCTAGCCCTCAGCCTAATTTGAATAAATGACTTTTGAATTTGAATTGAATTTGAATTTGAACATACCGAGTTTCTCCCGTGCCTCGGAAAGCACGTTAAGCTGTTGGTCCCGGCTGTCATTTGGAAGTCTTTGGCAGTCGTTACGGATTGTCAGTAGCCAGAAAATCTGACACCAGTCTTGCCAAGGAGTACCGTGTTACCCCAGTTAATGGGTTCTGGAGGTCTGGTAGGCAGCTGCTCCACGTAAAATACTGGTATTCAGCTGAATCCGGTTTGACTGGAAGCCGACCCCAATATAGTTGGGAAAAGGCTAGGCAGATGAGTGTATGCCCATAGATAATAAAATTCTCATAGAGACGCGTACGCGTCCGTTCAGTTTTACGCGTCTATCCAGCTGTCGCGGGAAAGAAGTATAAAATGAGGACGAATGTGTTATCATCATGCGAGTGCTATCGATAGAGTTCAGCGCTGTTCTGCCGCTGACGCCTTCTCATTCTTACGACGCTGTACGCGGCTGATAGAAAAAGAACTGTATAAGTGTGACCAAAATCGTTCAGCGAAACTTTAATGGAGCTGAACGATTTTGTGAACCTTAAAAATGTCTCGCAGACGAAGTTGCGCAGTACTAAACCAGTCGTTCTGCAATTCATGATTCCCGACGCATTTCCCTTCTAAAAGAGCCTTCAAACAATTACAGTAAACTGTTGTAAACTGGTCGGTGAGACGAGTAGGTAGAGGGCCGAGAGTACTGACCAGTTGTAAACACAGGTTAACCACTCGGTAAAATACATAATTACTACAGCCTTGGGATCCGTTTCATAAAATACATAGTCATGAATAATAAATATTTGTTGTGTGTCATTATGTTGTAAATGTGGATGTTCTTGTAAAGACAGACTGATATGTCAGGAATTGGATACAAAATATCTCTAGCTTTTTTCCAACAATACACAAAGTTCGTTGTCATATTTAAGGGTAGGTAACAACTAAAAACGTAAATTAATCCAAAAATAAATGTAGGTCATAAAAATAAAGTACCTACATTTATTTTACAAAAAAATGAAATCACTCGCTCTTTCCTAATTATTTTAAATTAGCTGTGTCCGAAAAGTTCCATAATTGTTTCTATTTATTAATTTTACCACTTGTATGTACCTATGTGTAAATTATGGATTGCAATAAACTATTTGAGATTTGATTTGATATAAAAAAAATATATCTATGGTAGGTACCAAGCTAATTTACATTAAGAAAAAAAAATAGCGAAAACAAAAGTGATTTAAAAAGAAAACCTACCGTAACATCCGATGATAAAGTTACAAACAAATCACTTTTCATCAAAAGTCATGGAGACTTTTCACATTAAATTACATAGGGGCATAATGGTGCGAACATTCGCACCAATTTTATAGCTGAATGCGAATTATAGTAACCATACACCCATTTTTTGGTCTAATCTGACTGGACTTCTACTGTCAACAGGGTCGGCCTTAACTATCCAAGCGCCCCGGGCGAGTCATGCATTTGGCGCCCAAAATATTCCAATGTCACTCATTTCACCCCAAGATAACTTTTACTATGTTATTAAAAACACTATTCCTACAACTATGTGTGCCAAAAGTCGATCATTTCCCCTATTTGGCAGTTTTTGGTTTCGTTTGTTTGGTGAGCTAAAATTTAAGTTAAGAAAAACTGTGTTCACTATTTGCAACAATCACTGGTTTAACAAAATATGCAGCGATATCTAGGCCAGTGCTACAGGTAATAAAAGAGCCAGCACTTTTTGTTTCGTTTTTACAAAAGACAGTCCCCCAAAACGCCCGCCCGTCACCACTTCCTAGTGTTTTATCTGTGGAGAAGAAGTGGCCAAAAAACTCCCCAGTAACACATCTGTCTGTTACGTTTAAGAACTTTCTTATTAAATACTTAGTATGCAAATTAATTAATACACAAAAAAAAACACTTATCATATCTTCATCGGAACAAATATGTACTCAAATTACGCGCAACGCTCTATATGTCCCGGCGCCCTTCAGTTGCTGGCGCCCCGGGTGACCGCCCGTTTCGCCCGGCCCTAAAGCCGCTTCTGAATGTCAAAGAAATACAAATTAAAACATTCTGGATATTGCGCGTTCCGAAACTTGGTGTGTAATAAATGATCATTGCTGGTATCGCTTGTAGAGGTCGTTGGTGGTCTGTCTTTGGATCACCATTCAATGAAAGAGAAGATGATTTATCTGAAAGATGTTATTAAAAACACTTCATATATTAGTAACAGTATTATATTTTGTTTCTCGATTGCATCATGCATGCCAACTTATCACGAAGTGGGTCACAGAGCTAATCTATTTACGTTTACCAAATAATTTTGTAGGTACCGCATTTACTGCAAGTAAACGCCTTCGACTTTCGCAAAGTTAAATCGGCATTTGAAGTGTTAATCGATTTTCCTTGCTGTCTGACTTTTGAACTGTTGTACGTGTCTGGCGGAGTGACTTTTGAAAGGTCCATAAGATTTTCTTGTTGACCGTACGTCCACTTATTTCCTTCTTCGTCCAGTACAGTCCAAACTTTTTCCGTTGTGACCACGACTCTAAACGTAGTCTTGGGCCACGTTATTTTTTTGTACCTCCCCTTTTTCTTTTTTGATCCAGGTGCATCTTTTTTTGTGGGTACTAGGTCTGCAATTACAAGTGCATCTTCGAAGTTGTTAGGGAGCCCTTCATATTCATTGTATTGTATAAACCCAGGAATTGACGATTCTTTTGTCTTGATTGATTTCGTCTTTATGGTAGAGAAAATAAATACGATCACTATAAACAGTGCGCTCTTCATTGCTGCTATTTTTACTGACACAGTCGTGCGTGTCTATGATTCTTTCTTTACTGTTCTTGTAGTTTTATGAAGCTTGTTGAATTTTATGTAGTTCAGTTTGATATTTCCATTTGTTTTATTGGTTTAATTTATTACATGCTATAACAGTACCTACCCGCGCGTGATAATTTATGTGATTGAATACCATGCGGTAAGAAACCTTTTATGAGAGGGTGTATGCTAAAAAATCTCTATCTCTTTGATTCACCAACCAGTTACAAAGTTGAAATGCATTTGTACATAGTCTGATCGCTATATTTCTCAAACTACCCGAGTATTATACAAAATACAACAGTATTTTAATAATTATCTATTAATTTATTTAGTTATTTACACAAACTTATCTATCACTAACTGACCCGTGCAACGTCGTCTGCGTAACATTTTTCATTACTGCTCCGCTTCTGTTGGTCTTAGCGTGATGATATATAGCCTATAGCCTTCCTCGATAAATGGGCTATCTAACACTGAAATAATTTTTCAATTCGGACCAGTAGTTCCTGAGATTAGCGCGTTCAACCAACCAAACAAACAAACAAACTCTTCTGCTTTATAATTAATATTATAAAGCAGAAGAGTTTGTTTGTTTGTTTGGTTGGTTTGCAGGAAAATATTAATAATGTCAATCTATACTAATGTATAGATTGACATTATTAATATTTTCCTGTCTATTTAACACCTACTTAATTGATTTATATTTGTACACTTCAACGTAAGGTTCTGTTGAAAACTAACGTCAGCCAACTCCTAGTTGTCTGGCAATTAGCTGAACTGGACCTATTTGGGGGAGCTTTAGGGCAAAATTAAAATGTTACTGTTTTAAAATTGAGTATCCTTTTACTTGTACCTACAGCAAATAGAACCATTTTTTTTTAAATTCATTCAAAATCAATCGATATAATAATTTATTTGCTTTTGGGTAAATAGACTCTTTAGTTTGCTATCGTGGCCACTCGCAGCTCGTTAGAGCTGGTTAATCCTTAACCGGACGATCCTGCGGTGATCTCAAATGAATTTAAGGCACCCAGCGTCATAGTAAAAAATGTGAGTTTTAAATAAATGTAAAAAAAAAACATCGTTCCAGATTCTGAACAAGACACGAAGACATTCCTGGAAATGTTGATAGAGGCAACGGGCGGCGAGCGAGGGTACTCCGACCTGGAGTTACAGGAGGAAACCCTGGTAATCGTGGTCGCTGGCACCGACACCTCAGCCGTTGGTGTGTCTTTCACCGTGTCTATGCTGGCACGGCATCCTGAAGTACAGGAGAAGGTGTACAAGGAGTAAGTTTTTTTTAATTTGAGATGGATTTGCTCTTGACTCTAATCTAGGTCAAAGATGACAGAAAAAAAGTCTACGATGGAGCGAGCTTACCCAGAAGTAGCCTGTTCACTCTAACTATGAACAGATAAGGGTTGTAAGCGTTCGGAAACACAGACGCATGCAGAGAGTTCCACTCTTTTGCTGTGCGCATTATGAAAGACGCTTGGAAACGCTTAGTTCGATGTCCGATGGTAGAAGGTATAAGTCTCTTCCTTAACCTGATATCAAAATCAAAAGACATTTAAAATAATAAGGCGAGTGCCAAAACTTTCCCACTAAAGCCCACAAATACAAATACAAAATCCTTTATTTCAAATAGACCAGTTTACAGGCACTTTTGAATAGTCAAGGTATGTACGTCAAATAGATGAATCTAATTCTGCCGCGCTAGCGACAAGAGTAGCAAGTTATTCTGCAACAAAACAAACTCACCGACCCTATCTCCAGCGCGGCAGTTGCACGTTCCAAAGAGTAGATCCTATGGAGAAGAACGTGCAAGAAACTCCATGGACACTCTTTTAAACACTGCTTTTTTACAAAATCATGGTTAGATTATTTAATGAGTCTATTCCACCCGTCACCACTTCCTAGTTTAGCTGAAAAGAAGAAGAAGACGTCAGTGGCGCAAGAAACTTTCCAGCAACAACTCTGTCCGTTAAGTTATACGATAGTGTGCAAAGTATTAGCTCGAAGGATTACCAAACTGAAGTGGCAGTGGGCAGGGCACATTGCTCATAGAACAGATGGTCGATGATGCTGAAAAGTTCTGGAGTGACGACCGGGTACCGGAAGATGCAACGTTGGAAGGCCTCCCTGAAGGTGGACCGACGATCTGGTGTACCGGGTAGCCGATGGATGCGTCTTTCGGCTGACATGATGATGATGCAAAGTAATTAACATTATGTCCTAAGTACAACTGATCGGGCGTTTCCCTTCGCGATTGAATGGCAAATAAGGAAACAAATACAGCAAAAATGTATTTTATTTATTTAATAAGTTTATGGACAAGTAACTGTACACAGGCGGACTTCCCGTTCCCGTTCCCGTTTTGTATAAAAAAAAAAAAACTTAATGCCATAGGCATTTTCTACCAGTCGGCCTTGTGTACTGGCTTAGTGGTGAAGAGACAGCATGGTAGGTGCAACATAATGAAAAAACAAACCATGAGGAAGAGAAAAAAAATATAATCTATAGTAGGTAAATACATAGATACATACATCCACATAAACAAAATTAACAACGTTACTAAGAAAACTTGAATCCAACGAATTACCGCTGTAGTGATATGCTCACGAGTCTTCACCAGGACAACCGACTTGTTGCCATCCTGATGTTCAGAGGGAGCGCATTCCAAAGGAATATCGCCTGGATAAAGAAAGAGGAGCGGATAAACCCAGAGCGGTGTGAGGGACATCGTAAAAGAAGATTGTTGGTAGAGTGAAGATTTTTATTGTGGGCGGAACAAAGGAATAGAATTTGTGAATATTTGTGCCCCCTTCTACCATCGGACATCCAGACGCACTGCAACTTACCATCCCTACCATGTTACTATTCCACGAATTCGCACTAAGCGTATCCAAACGTCTTTTATAATGCGCACAGCAAAGGAGTGGAACTCTCTGCCTGCGTCTGGGTTTCCGAACGCGTACAACCCTAATCTCTTCAAAGTTAGAGTAAACAGGCTCCTTCTGGGTAAGCTCGCTCCATCGTAGACTTTGTCTCTGTCATCTCTGACCAAGACTAAAGTCAAGAGCAAACCCATCACAAATAAAAAAATATATAATATATACAATATATACACGAGCGGCACAATATCATCCGCCATCGATACTACGGGGTCTACAAGAAAAAACTTCATGTGGAAGTCTTTCGGCTAAATAAGTTTAACAGCCGAGAGGTTAACACTCTACACATCGTTTTGTTCTTTGTATCTAGATTTGTACTTTTTTTCTTTTTCTGTGTAATGAACTCCTCGTATAATTATTATGTCTATTTAAGCTAGTAATGTAATGGTCATCATAAGGAAGAGCGCTGATGTCTGAGATACAGATATTCTATATCTAGTTCAGACACAGATGCAAGATGCCTTCAATATAAAATTAAGAAAATTTGAATGTATCCTTCATATTTGTTAAAATTTAACATATTTGTTGTGTCAAATAAATTATTATTTATTTAATGAATAGGTACAGAATAGGGCATTTTACTGATAAATTCTAATAAGTCCGTCAGATAGATTTCCCAAAAATATTGGACACGTATTTCTTTTTCACGTAAGCAAAAACGTAATACGATACAATGCATTGAAAACACACGTGACGTCATTACTACGGTTCAATTTCTACCAGTGACGTGAAGTCACGCATCTGCCTTTTGGAACGTATTTCATCGATACGTATCCCAGAAAAAAAATTCTCTACTATGCTCCTTCTCATAAGGACTTGTTTTATTCTTTTCAGATTGAGGGAAGTTTTCGGTAACTCCGACAGACCAGTGACGTCAGAGGACCTGCCTCGTCTCAAGTACCTGGACGCCGTGGTCCGGGAGACGCTGCGGCTGTACCCGCCTGTGCCTGTCGTTGTCAGGAAAATCGAGAAGGATGTACAATTACGTATGTATTTTTGGTAATTATAGTGGCATCAATATCCCCACAAGAAAAATTAACGAAGCGAAATTTGTACGGCAGCAAAAATAACTGCAACGCCATCTAGCACACCATAGCGAATTACTAACGAAATCCTGCATCATCATGCTTGGGGGCCGAGTCATCCGGGTCTGTAGGAGAATACCCTTCAGCGAATCCCTACACTACGTGGTCCCCGGGTGGTGACACTAACCGCCTCCGTGGTTAGTGGTTATACCACCTGACTAAGACCCAGACGTCCCGGGTTCGATTCCCAGCGGAGGCAAATTTTTTGCTCGGTTTGGTTGGTGGTAGGACTTGTTCTAAGTCCGCCTGGCAAGCTACCACCAGCATGTCTAAGTCTGTCGCCATAACAACGTTATGTTATCAGCATTTTTGTGTTCCGGCAGTTAGAGGTATGATAGCCAGTTCCTCTGTGTAAGAGGCTTCCGGGTGAAACTCGCTTCCATCTTCGGCCTAATCATCACTTTCCATCAGGTGAGATTTAGGCCAAGAGTTTCCCCGTTTTGTATAAAAAAAATCACGGTATCAGAGTTTTCTGTGCATGTTGAACATCGTCCGAATCGCTATCGTGCAGTTACCCACCGGACGGTCGGATCATCTTCCTTGATGGAGGTTTACGGAACTTTACCTTTTGTTCCGCATACTCTATATCAATTTGCCTACGTTTTGCTAGGCCCCGCCTCAGCCACTACAGCAGGGATGGCGAAACTTTTTTATTGCTCGTGCCATTTTCATAAAAAAAATAAAAACGTAGCCATGACGTGCTGCCAAAAAATCTTGACTTGGTGATTTATTGGACAGAAACTAACACTAGATGCTATAAACTTAACTATTATTATCTTTTTCATAAATAAAATTCTCGTGTCACAATGTGAGTTACCTTACTCCTCCGAAACGGCTTTACCGATTTTTACCAAATTTAAATGCATATTTAGTAAGTCTTAGAATCGGCTACTATCTATTTTTTATACCCCTAAGTGACAAGGGTTGTCCACCCCTAACATTTTTTTTTAATTTTCGGACAAAATTTTTTTTTATAATTTGGCATTAAAAAATACATACAACTCTAAATTTTTACCCTTCTATCACCAACCCTTATTTTTTAATAGCGATATTATTAATGAATAATGTGACGCAGACGAAGTTGCTGCGGGTCAGCTAGTAAGTTTATAAAACAATCTCAATGTGTTATATTTAAAGTAAAAATTAAGTATTATTTATTTTGTATTAAGAACCACAGAAATAATGCTGAACTTTTACTTTCGTCAAGATGCCGAGTGATCTCTTATAGGCGTGACCAAATTATTGTGCTGCGAACCACAACCGGCACGCGAGCCATAAGTTCGCCATCCCTGCAAAGAAACGTTTCAATGGAAGCAAAATAAACGTTTCTTAAATTTGATACGTCGAACTAATAAAAAGCGACCACATCTGACGGAAATCGTCGTCATTGCACTCGCCCATCACTCGAGAAAGCCTTTCAACTTTCAGCAAAGGATTGGTACTCTCTACCTGCGTCTGTGTTTCCGAACGCATTCCACCCAATCTATTCTAAGTTAGAGTGAACAGCTGGTCGATTCTGTTGTCATCTCACCGTGATCACTAAGGTGGAGTGAACGACAAGTCAGCTGTCATGGCATCTTGTTTGTATGGTTTGACAGCTCACTTGTCGTTCACTTTGCCTTAGTGTTCACTTCGACATGTTTACAGAATCGCACTGTTGGCATCTTCTGGGTAAGCTCACCTCATTGTCAACTTAGTCTCTATCACCTTTGACCTAGACTAAAGTCAAGAGCAAACACATCTCAAGTTAAAAAATCTTAATTTTCAGATTTTGTTCATTTTTATTTTTTGTTACGCGTCGTGCTTGGCGCAAGTAAAGTCTTTTTATACCTTTCTTTTCTTTCTTAATGAAGACGATAGTCAAGATAGAAAATACACATTTCTGTTGTTACAGCATCAGGTATAACGTTAGTGGCAGGGTGTGGTGTTCTAGTGAGCATCTGGGGCACGCAACGCAACCCTCGCTACTGGGGAGACGACGCGGAGCTGTTCCGACCTGAACGGTTCCTTGACGCGCCGCCCTCGCATCCTGCCGCCTTTATGGCTTTTAGCCATGGACCTAGGAATTGTTTAGGTTAGTACTATTTAGTCACGTTTTTTCCGAATTCGAAACCATTGCGTCTAGATATCTGAAGGCCAATTCTCGTATCAAAAAGTTAAATTAGACAGTTTGCTTCTTGTCAAACTTCTACTAATATAAGCTATTGTACAGTATCATTTCGCCAAGCCCGTTTCTTCATCGAGTAGAATTCTACAAGTCTATCTCCTGACGGTTACGGCCTGGCAGTATTTAAATCAAAAGTTAAAATTCGGTTATTAGGGTTAGGTTTTCCGCATATTATTATCATCATGTGATGGTCAAAGGCAATAAAAAAACAGCGTTCTGTTAGACTAGAAGCAGACTCCGATATAGTTGAGAAAAAGCCATACAGATAATGGTTTGATCTCAGCTTGTTCTATCTGACAGCATGATTAAATCCCTTCTTGAAAAGAAACTTATTTTATTATTTATTTTAAAATAACGAGCATTTTCAAATGGTGATCTCTTTCCAGGTTACCAATACGCAATGATGTCAATGAAGACAGCACTAGCGACGCTTGTCAGAAGATACCGAGTGTCTGCTGATATGAGCAGCAGTCGTGGATGTTCAGAAGAGAAGCCCATCAGAGTGACCTTTGATGTCATGATGAAGGATGCCGATAAGTTTACAGTGCAGTTGGATTGTAGGAAAAAGTGAGATGGTACTTATACACGGTGTCATTTTGGTCAAATTACAATAGCAACCCACTTTGTCTATACAATGAGTAATTAAAAGTTAAATAATAATTATAAATATTTGAACCATTAAAAAATTAAAATTTTTATTCATTGACGTAGTCCGTGCCTCGTGTTCCAAAGATGGCGCGGAATGGAACGGTGACATTATTTTTTAATAATTCAAATGCATAATTTATTGTAATTGTTCCTATCATCTTAACTTTTCAGGTCCGACAAAATGCAGCGAGCGCGCACTTATCGTAATTTGATATTCGTACTTTGTAATGTTGTTAAGAGGGCGTATTCCGTCCACTAGCGCCGCCAATCGTTTTTTATTAATTGTGGTAAATTTAAGACACGTAGATAAAAAACCGCTCTATAGTGTACTGAAGAAATGTATCTATTATTTTTTGAGAGTTATGTTTCGTACTTTAGAACATAAACAGTTGTCAAAGTCGATGTTTTTGCTAAAAGTGGCCACTTTTAGCAATAATTGCCGTTTTGGCTATTTAGCCATGAGTTATGTATTAAAAATAGCTGTCAAAAAATAATAGATACATTTCTTCAGTACACTACAGAGCGGTTTTTTATCTACGTGTCTTAAATTTACCACAATTAATAAAAAACGATTGGCGGCGCTAGTGGACGGAATACACACTTTTAAGCATATTTTTTTTAATGTCAGTGTCCACAATTGAAAAAAATTATATACCATAGAGGTCAGTCGTTCAAAAACGAAAATATAAAGCATAAAAATAAAGCTCTAAATCAGTGGCACCGCGGTGGAACTGCGACAAGTGGTAGTTGATGTCGGGTCAGGCAAGTGGTCCGCCTTTGTAAGACGATTTAAAAAGCACCGTGTTTAGAAAAATAAAAATATAGTGAATGAGCAGATAGATAGATAGATAGATTCATTTTGCAGTGTGATATGGATTTAATTAAATAATTTACAAAACAATGTTTTATTTAATGTATAATTTAATTTTTACTAGAGCTGCGAACCGCGGCTCCAGACGAAATTGTACATTTTTTTTTGTGTTAAACTTTTTTTCTTTCACCGATACGTTATTAAAACCATGATATCTGATACCTTTTATAGAAATAAAATTTCACAAAAACTTTGTAATTATGTATTAAGAGAATTAACCTGAGAACATATCGTCGCTTAAGTTCTAACACCAAGTAAGTCAAAATTGCAACTTTACAATGTGAACACACTGCATTACATATACCAAGCATTACCATTAAAATATCCATTTTTAATAATCTGTGCATACTTCACCTATGTAAGGTGTTTTAAATTTCAGATCATTATAAAAAAAAACTTGAGAGGTGTCAAGGGACACCCGGATGGAACGAAGTTCCTTTTATTTACTAAGTACAAAAAACCTGTATTATACACTCAACAAAACACATTAGTATCTAATATCCTAAGAATTTCCTTGACTTTGGATTCTGACTTTGACTTCTGACTTTGACGTCTTTTGTCAAAGTCAGAAGTCTAATAAAAGACATTACATTGAGAGTATTATGTAAATATATAAAAAAAGAAAAGAAACAAATAATTGCCCTCAATGGACATATAATTATACAATTTTTAACTATGAAGGAACATGAATTAAAACGAAGAATGTCTTGCGAAAAACACTGCGACCAACTATTATTATCGTCTAAATAATCCTCGATTGAATAGTATGCCTTCGAACAAAGGTTAAATTTAACTTTAGCTTTAAACGAGTTAAAAGGCAGCTCAAGATAAGAAAGTGGTAGCTTAGTGTAAAAACGGATACCGAGCCCCACGAATGACCCTTGAACCCTTCGAAGACGGTGGGAGGGTGCATGTAGTTTGTGCTTGTTTCTAGTGTTAAAGTTATGGATAGGTATCACTTGTTTTAGTCTATAAATGCATATTTTGTCTAATATATGAGTAGTAGTAAAAGAAAGAAAAGAAAGAAAATGTATTTACTCCGCCAGAAGCGACACACAATAACAATATAAATTACCAAACTAAAAACAGAAAATTAAAAAGAAAAATTCAACTAAAAACTAAACAAAACCAGAAATATTCATGTTGTCTATGTCAGGCCGGGCATCAACCTACCACGACTCTCTGGGTCACACCACAGACACACCAGAACACAGTTCAACTGTTGTCTATGGCGCGACCGTGACATCCGGCACTGACTGACATTGACAACCTGACAAGTTGACAACAAAACAAAAAAATTAGAAAAAAAATTGTACAAACAACATGAACAATATAAATGAAAATCAAAGTTGTACGTCGCATCCAAGCCAGAATCGGCCTTTGCTCAGCATATGCTGCGACTCTGGACAAGTCCCTTAGTAGACCCTTATTTCGCATTGTGTTCCATTCCCTGTTTTTTTTCCTTACGGTTTATTGGACTAGACATCGTCAATAACGTAATTCGATTATTTTTGGACAAAAAATCACCAAATCTAGACATATTGCATTGGTATAAAAAAGGTTGCTAAAATTTGTTTGGGTAGTGAAATTTTGTCAAAATGTTTTCGGCAAAACGGCAGGCTATCTTTGAACACATTTTCATTAAAATTATAAATTGATATATTAAATTGGTAACGAATACTATTATTTTAATAAGTGAACGAAATAAAATGTAACTACTGTATTGGTGACAAAATAACAAACAAAAAGGAGTCGCAGTCTGGGATCGATAATCAATTTATTTCGTGACAGATCTACCATTCTGAGTACAAAACTTTTATTTAAGTAACTAGCTTCTGCCAGCGGCTTCGCCCGCGTGATCCCTAGGGAACATATTCCCGGGATGAAAAGTAGCTTATGTGCTATTCCAGACTATAATCTATCTTTGTTCTAAATTTCATTAAGATCCGTTAAGCCGTTCTGGCGTGATTGAGTAACAAACAACCAAACTTTCACATTTATAATATTACTCGTTTGGTGTAAAGCGAAATTATAACCATCTTCCCCTCGACATTATAATTATTAAAGGATATTGCAAACTGTCGTAAGCCGTTTTCCGAAGCTACTCGCTAGCCTCTAGGCGCCAAGCTAGCCGCCTGCCTGTGCGTTCGCGACCACAAAAATAATCCTTATAGCATGATTCAGTATTCACTTACTACTCGTTTGGTGTAAAGCGAAATTATAACCATCTTCCCCTCGACATTATAATTATTAAAGGATATTGCAAACTGTCGTAAGCCGTTTTCCGAAGCTACTCGCTAGCCTCTAGGCGCCAAGCTAGCCGCCTGCCTGTGCGTTCGCGACCACAAAAATAATCCTTATAGCATGATTCAGTATTCACGCGCGATGGCTTATTATTAGCGTTTTTCATGTATAACTTTGGTGTTTCTATACCGATTTCTATGATTCTTTTTTTATGGATTAGTTAATAATGTTAACTTTTATTAATGTTAATTAGGGACGACTGAGAGTTTTATAAACGTAAGAGTAGACAAATACAATCAGAAAGCTTCGAACTGCTAAGCTATCGGGAGTTACACGTGTTATTGTTCGTCAATAATAAAAGATAGACATATACTGTCGTTGGATATTTTTTATATAATTTTAAGGAGAGCATTTCCGTCATACATGATTTCTGTGTAGCTTTCACCATTAAAGTTGCACACGCGACGGAAGCTTAAAAAATGGAGTAACTTCTCCCGTATTCCCAACATTTCCCTTCACTGCTCTGCTCCTATTGATTGAAGCGTGATGAAAAGTATACTATAACCTGCTCAGGAGTATGAATAATAATTGTACCGAGTTTCATTAAAATCCGTCGAGTAGTTTTTGTTTCTATAACGGTTATACAGACAGACAGACAGACAGACCGACAGACAGACAGACAAAAATTGTATTGATTGCATTTTTGGCATCAGTATCGATCCCTAATCACCCCCTGATAGTTATTTTGGAAATATATTTCATGGACAGAATTGACCTCTCTACAGATTTATTATAAGTATAGATAGATAGATAGAAGATAGAAGATAGATAAAACTGTAGCCGCCATCCATCACAGCAACAATAAAAGCATCTTCGTGCATCAAGATTTACTCAAATGCAGCCACGTGTTTATCAGAACAGACGAAGTAAAAAAACCACTTCAGACTCCATATGAAGGCCCCTATCGAGTTATAAGCCGAACAGATAAAGTGTTCTCCGTACGGCTACCTAATCGGCAAGCGAACATATCGATCGATCGATTAAAGCCTGCATATCTCATCATAGAAGATACCAATACCTTACCAACAGCCAAGAATACCGCATCAAATATCATTACCATACCAAGAACCATTACCACACCAAATACCGATACCAGAACCAAGAAAACCAGCAGCAGTTACCACTCCAACTGTCACCAAGCAACAAACTCAAGTACCTCCCGGCAACGTGACGTCACATCCGGCCCAGATAAAGACAACAAGAACGGGTCGTGTCATCAAACTGCCGGTACGCTTTGCTGGGAGTACTGTAGCCGCCATCCATCACAGCACGTTTTGATAACATCGCACCGGAAATCCCGCGCACCGCGAGCTGAGCTACGATCGTCTCGAGCGCCACCCCGCGGATCGGACGGACAACAAAGTGCTGTGACGTGATTGGTCAGACTCTGTAAACATATAGTTGCTCATTTCTGTTGGTTCAGTTTTTATTTGTAACTAGTTTATAAGCAGACGCATTGGAAAATAAAGACTCACTCACTCGCATTCGTACCTCTAGTTACATCCTGCGTGACTCATCTACACTCCGGAGTTTTATAAGAACGAAGTTTATATTCATGCTATGCACTACAATTTTATTGGCAATCCATCTCTTATTTTACACATATTTATTAACATTAATTTTATTTGATAATTCATACCTGGGAACACTTTTTGTTTATCTGAGAACAAAAATATTTCGTGGCGATAGATCTATTTATTAGGTGATACAACTTGATGACAAATATAAGTAAATTTTGGTGACAAGAAATATAGTCCCCAATGATTAATGATATTTATTTTGTAAGGTTGTAAATAACACTTTTACACGTCCATTATTGGTCATTCCAAGCTGACTGCCATGAAACACCGAAACAAACTCAGAGGTCAAAGTCTGTTTTAAAGTCCATACAATCGTACTGGTCAAATCATATGAGAATCATGTAGGTTAATGTCTGAACTGGTATTTTGAGGAAAGTACCACACAGATTTGAGTAGACCTATCCAGACAGTGCAAGCATTAATTGTCAGTTATCGTGTAGCTCAAACTTAGATCTTTAAGAAGCTCAACGCTACTCTTCATTGAGATTGACCTATGTGATCTAAATTTGGTCTAAGGGTTGTTAATAATGGCTTAAGGAACCTTACTGGATTCACACTATCTGAATCTTGATCTCCAATAACTCGTATTTGAAATTGTAATTATGCATTTTTTTTGTAAAGTGTTTTTGTTTGCTTAACATAAATATGTATCTGCTGTGTGTGTATGTTTATAGAGTATGGAATGGCTACACCCGACGGTTTTTGAATGACATGGGTTTTTGTTCCAATATTTGTCGAATAGAATCTCAAATTATATTTTAAAAAATTGTTGTAAAGTTCCAACTATATATTGTAGAGATTTTATGGAAAACTAGATTCTGCCCGCAGCTTCGCCCGCAAAAAAATCTCATGAAGAGTATTTCCTTGGGTTTTTTTTAAGTAATTACTCCAAGAATCCTTGTCCTTTTAAAAGTAAGTTACTCCTTCTAACATCAGCTATCTGCCAGTGAAAGTCCCATCAATATCATCATAGGTGCAGATGTTCCGCATAATAACCGGAAATAAAAAATAAAATGGTACATTGTTATCCTGTCCCGAGACGGCGCGCGGCGCCTATAGTTCGAGGGACTAAATAAGTCTTCAACCCAAGGGGAACACTGCTTTTCATTACGAATACAAGCAAAGTAAAAATAAAAACATCTGATGAACTCATCGTGTTAATACAAATCTCTGCTATACGAAAGTATGAACAAAGCTCGAAAAAACAAATGAAGATTGCCGCTTTCTCGACTATTTTGTTTTTATTTTTCTGTGACCGGCCAGCTATTCTGCAATAACATGTTTATCATTGTTTTTTTTATGATTTGACGGCTGTCAGTTGTAAATGATTTTCCCTAGGGCTGCAAAGTAATACTTTCAACCCGCTCCTCAGGCAACTTCAGGCCTACTTTGCGAGCAAGAGTAATGAAAAAAGTTTTTTTGTTTTAGGTGTCGTTTAATATACTTAGTACTTTCATAAGCATTTATTAAAAATCTGTTATTTTGATATTACAAACAGGTACTTTTTATTTTATTTTTTTATGGATAAATAAACGTTGATAGTGTACCTACTCCGGCAGTAGCAGCAGCCACCGAAGTGCCTCTGTGTTCTATAGTAAGTACTTAAACACTCCAACGTGGGTATCTACTTGACAAATAAAAGTTTGGCTGCTATGACGTATGTAGCTACGTAATGTTTGCATCGAATATGATTATTACTAGTATAATTAGGTAACCTCTTGCGTATTTTATAAAATAGGCCTGTAAATAAAGGTCTGTTTTCTGTTTCGCAATTAATTAATATAGGTACCTACTTTAACTACATATTAATTTATATATACAAATAATATAAATTTAGCTCTAAATTTTAGATGCACATATTTTGCAATAGTTTTGTACCTGCCGGGGATGGTCATTGGGTGTGCACTCATATTGTCTTGCAGTGCATACAGGCAGGGATATTCGTCTGTTGACTTCGCTAAAGCCTTTCAAAGGTCCGTGAGACCGGGACCCTGGAGCCCTGAGAAATTACTAAGATATTGGGTGCACTAGGATAGTAGATACCTACAGGAATAATCTAAGGTTAGCAACCCAATTTATCATTCAAATAATCTAAGGTTAGCAACCCATTTTATCATTCAAATAATTTTATTTAATGGTGCTTTTGCGACATTTTTGCGGCTCCTGGCATGTTTTTCAAAGGTTAAGGACCCTAGGGTCCTGAGATTGAAATTAAATTTAATATAAGATTATGCACCGAGGGATTCAAGCTAGCCCATGGCAAAGACGCCTTTATCCCTAAGGAGCATACTCTACTTCTCACACCGACTGCGACAAAATAGTTCAAAAATCATGAAGAGAGGTGGCTGACCGCGAGCGATTCTCGTCGGTCTCCAAGTTGAGTTCCAAATTCAAATCACATTATTGACCTCCGGGCAATAATATTGTTCTGAATTTAATTTTAACCCAGACAATAATGACTTAGGTTGAGTTTGCATGACATATAATCTAACGTTTTCGGGCAAGCGGTGTGACATTATTTTTTTGTTATTTTTTAGCCTATGTTATCCTCTGCAGGGCAAAGGCTTCCCCCATATTTCCCAGCCAAATTTTGTTTATTAGAAAAAGACAAATTACGTTCTAATTTACTGGGTGAAGTTTAATAATTTGATTATGAAGAGTGCTGAAGATATTAAACTGCTAACTGATTGACCCTGACAGAGATGTTTTGGTACGTAGTAAAGTACTTACCTAATACTTTAGATTTGGTACTTGACCAATCACGTCACATTGCAAGAACTATGCAAATATTTCAGACGCCCAAGGATTCCTAACAAGAAGCACTCGGGTATCTACAAATATATTTCTTTTATAATTCCTATCTAGGTTTGTATCAACACTCAATTAAGTCTAGGGTGCTTATGCCATCATAACCAGTGTGATAGACGTTTTATTTTAAAATATCTTACGAAAACACTTATAACCACAATCATTGAGACAAAGCTAGTATATCTGCTAGATTATTTAATACCAGCTGACCCACGCAACTTCGTCTGCGTCACAGTTTCGATTAATGCTCGGCTCCTTTTAGTGTTAGCGTGATGATAGTATGTATATGTGTTCCTCGATAAATGGGCTATCTAATACTGGAAGAATTTTTCAAATCGGACCAGTAGTTCCTGAGATTACCCCCTACATACAAACTTACAAACAAATGTTACCTCTTTATAATATTAGTATAGATTCCTTTATAGGCAACAGTAGCCCATACAAAATAAACTTATACAACAAAATATAATATCTAAAAATCTATAATACATATAAAATATGAACTCTAAGACATGACGTGACGGCGTCGTGTTATGCTTTGCGATGTCGCGTAGCCCCTTCGGCCAACAAAACTCATCCTTTAGGAACTTGTCGAGATGTTGTGTCGGAACCCGCACCCCAAACGACTTGCAGTTGGTGTCGTGACGCGGCTCTAACTTCTCGACCCTCAAGGTCAACCTGGTCTTCACCTTCATATACTCCACGATCTCCTCAACCTTCGTGGAGTGATGTAGTCGGGACACATACATCATTATTATCTGGGCATCTAGGAATGTTAATATTATAAACAAGTTGACCGATGCCCACCTTGTAGGGCGGTATTTTTCGGGTTCATATTATAGCCAAAATACTCATAAGTAAAGTAGCTTTCAATTGGTAGAAAGAAGAATTATCATAATCGGTTCAGTATAGTCAGAGATTACCCTTTACAGCTCACAAACTCTTAAACAAGTACAATAGACTTTATTTCGAATAGACCAGTTACAAGCACTTTTGAATAGTCAAGGTCTGTCAGTCAAATAGATGAAGCTAATTCTGCCACGCTAGCCTTTTTGTTTTGGCGATGGCCACTCGCATTTCCAAACCAGACTCACCGACCCTATCTCCAGCGCTGCAATTGCACATAATTTTTTTTTTTTAGTGTTGATAGGCATACACCGCTATCTCGCCTGATGTTAAGCGATGATGCGGCCTAAGGTGGAGCACGCTTGCCAAGAAGTAACCTATTCACTCTTGACTCCCAGGTTGCAGCTATCAGGAAACACAGACTCCGGCAGGGAATTCCACTCCTTAGCTGTACACACAATGAATGTATTCCCAAAACGTTTTGTGCGTATAGGTGGGATGTCCACCATGTACCGGTGGCGCATCGCCGTACGTCTTGTGGTCCGATAGTGGAACGGGCTTGGCGGAATTAAATTATGTAATTCCGTCGCACACTTCCCAAACATGTAACCGATCGAAAACCGACCAATAGCAGTATAGTATAGATCTAGCTGACCGGCGCAACTTCGTCTGCGTCACATTTTTATTGCATAGGTACCTAAATTTTTGCGTAGTGCTCAGTTTCTATTGGTAGTACAGTAGCGTGATGTTATATCCCTTATTTTATAAATGGGCTATTCAACACTAATAGAATTTATAAATTTGAAAAAGAAGTTCCTGAGATTAGCGCGTTTAGCCAGGCAAACTTTTCAGCTTTGTATTATCAATTTTAGTGTAGGCTCTTGCCGAAAATGCCGAATTGATATTTTAGCAGAGTTAGAAGGGGGTCCTCCATCTCGGTCTCAAATTCGATTGGATAGGTACTTGGAGAGATAGGTTCCTTTTTTGCGGAAATAACTACTTACTGCTACTACGGTTACTTTTTTTTTGTTAACGCAGGCACAGCAGTTCCCAATAAACACATTTTTACCACCGCAATCAACGTGAACATTTCGCAATGAAAAGTTAGAGATACCTAGACATTATTTGGTACTATCTGATACGCGACATGGCACCTGGCTCGAATTACATTTTGACGTATAAAAATTTAAACACATCTATTTCGATGAAAACAGAATACCTAAAGGCCCTTTTTCTGTCATGCGTGTTTTCAGCCACGCGAGTATTTGGTGTATAATACAGTATAATTAATCAATAACTGGGTAACACGTTACTTCTTCGCAAGACTGAAGTCAGATTAACTGGCTTCTGAAACCGTAACGACAGCTAAAGATCTACAAATGACAGCCTGGACCAACGGCTTAACGTGCTTTCCGAGGCACGGAGGAAACTCGGTGTTAAGATGGTCACCCATCCACAGACCAACCTTGACAAGCGTTGCTTAACCTGTCAGATGGACCCGTGTGGCTATTATTCTTTAGCTATGAGCTCCTTAGTAGTTACATTAACATCTCATAATTGATTCATAATGGTTTATGAATCTTATGTTCTTCAAATTTACGCAACGAAACGCGTTTACGTTTACATCTTAAGTAGGTAAATCACGTGTAACACGTAAAATAATGTCGAGGTATATAGGTAGTTGGTACATATTTACATTAATAAATTAATTAATATTTCCATAAATCTACATTACATTCTTCACGCTGACTTGTTATGTGGTGTGCGACTGCCGAACATGAGTTCCTGAGTTCGATTCCAAGTGTTATTTTATGAAAGGCTTGGATTTGGCTTGGCACGTAGTTGTCACCGGAAAGTAACAAACGCCGTAAGATTGTAAAATGTTGCGTGAAATTGTTAACTCTTTTTCTCTAAATAAGACACGGATAGATTGTAAACTATTGAATTTGGATGGTATTTATAATTTACATAACGATTTTTAGAATACATATACTGAGAAAATGTGATTTAATCAAGATTTTTACAATATTACGGTTTCTGTCATTTTCCGGTGACATAAGCATTTGCATTGGCTTGGGTTATTGACTAGTAGGGCTATGCACTTGATGCCCGATTGGCTGGCTCATTGGCGTTGATAAAAAATACTCAAAAAGTTCTTGCAAAAAATACAACCCACTTCCAATATGACTTTGACTTTGACTTTATAACCTTCCTCAATAAATGGGCTATCTAACACTGAAAAAATTTTTCAAATCGGACCAGTAGTTCCTGAGATTACCCCCTACATACAAACTTACAAACTTACAAACATACAAACATACATTACAAACTTACAAACAAATTTTACCTCTTTATAATATTAGTATAGAAAAAAACACTACATAGTAAAACTAACTTTTATTTCGGAAGTCGGTGTCAAAATACGAAGAAACTAACAAAAACACCGACTTCCGAAATTAAAGTTATTTTTTACTTCAATTGTAGTGTTTTTTTTTTTAATTTGGAAGTCGGCAAGTATTTTTTGCAAAGAGTTTTTTGAGTAAATTTTTTAGAAGTTATTTTTCACTTTTTAGTGGGACCCCACACCTAACAACACCACTGGAAAATCGCAGAAAAGCAAAATACGCAATTTCGATTACTTGGATACAAAAAAAGTATCATCCAAGTAAACGAATCCCGGCTATTTCGATTTAAAATCCAAACTTCGTAACCGATTTTGATAAAATTTAAATGGGACCAATCTGCAAGTTACCTTTTCAGCTGTGCTATTCTGTAACAACATTTTCGTGTCTCAAAAAAATTCAAAAAAATTCAAAATTCAAGCATTTATTTCAATTAAACCATTTACAGGCACTTTTGAATTGTCAAGGTCGGTCGGTCCAAAAAGTTGAAGCTATTTGCACGTTCCAAAGCGTAGATCTCTATGGAGAAGAACGTGCAAGAAACTCCACGGACACTCTTTTAAAAATAATATTTTTTTACAAAGATTTATTTACATCGGGTTGACATTATACATACATGTGAGAACGATGTAAAAAACGAGCAGGATAAAAGCGTCCGGAATAAAAGAGGAACAATTCAAAGAAATAATTAAAATTAACCATGGCAGCTAAGAAATGACCAGTCCCGACTGACGGCGCCCGTTCACGAACATGACGCATGCGCCAGCACCATTCGGCTCAACCATTTTGAAGGGAGCCAAATGATCCAACGCATACGCCACCATCAGCTAGACTTTTGAGTGAGCATGACACTCCCAACCGCCAGGGTACATTCAAGTCAAAAACATACCTAAAACTGATAATTAAAGTTAAAGGTACACAGTACTCACACATGTGCTGTTAATGGCTGAAATTATACAATGCTTAGTAAGTTGATTCTAACAATGCAAATTTTTCTTACAATCTTGTACAATGTTTCCGAACTATTTACAGATTACTTTGGGCTCCCTAGTGGCTGTGGAGCAGGACCAGCATTCAGCCAAGCATTTTTATCTTCAATATAATCCCCCAACTTATAATATGCTTGCCTGCATAGTGTGCGTTTAATACAAGACTTGAATTTCGTCTCATTTAGTTCTAATATATGGGGAGGTATCTTATTATAACATTTTAAACAGTACCCCATGAAAGATGAGGCTACTTTAGCCAGTCTGAAGCCTGGTTGAACTAACTGGTCCCTATTTCTAGTACTATAATTATGTCTCTCGCCTCTTTTACTAAAAAGATGTAAATTCTTTCTGACATACACATGATGTTTTCGTAAATGTATTGACAAGGTACCGTCATGATGTTAATATTCTTAAACAGTTCCCTGAGAGAATCGCGCCGGCGGAGATTATATATCGCTTTGATGGCTCTTTTCTGCAGAATAAAAATAGACTCGATGTCTGCAGCCCGTCCCCATAGTAAAATACCGTAAGACATGATACTGTGAAAGTAACTAAAATATACCAGTCTCGCGGTATCGACATCCGTTAGTTGGCGGATTTTTCTAACAGCATATGCTGCTGAACTTAGCCGTCCGGAAAGAGATGTTATATGAGGGCCCCATTGTAGCCTGGGGTCAAGCGTAATTCCCAGGAAAACCGTTTTATCGACGAATTCTAGTTTTTCCTTGTTCAATAATATGTCACAATCACTGCTTTTGACATTAGGTAAGGCAAATCTTATGCACTTTGTTTTCTTTTCATTTAGAACTAAATTATTCGCCGTGAACCAATTTTGGACTTGCATTAGGGCATTATTTATGTCATTAACATTGTTCGTCCTTCTATTTATCTTAAAAATTAAAGAGGTATCGTCAGCAAACAACACCATATCAAGATTTTGTTGCAATAAATAAGGTAAATCATTAATATAAACCAAAAATAAGAAAGGACCCAAAATAGAGCCTTGGGGGACGCCCATTTTTACGTTTAATCCCGACGAATTGACACCGTTTATGTGAACTAATTGCTGTCTATCATTTAAATAAGATTTGACTAAGTTTAACGCTGTTTTGCCTAGTCCGTAATGCCCGAGCTTCAGGAGTAATGTATCGTGATCAACACAATCAAACGCCTTAGAGAGATCACAAAAGACACCTATGGCATCCTGTGCGTCCTCCCACGCATTAAAGATATGCTTTAGTAAGGTGACACCAGCGTCCGTCGTACAACGTCCTTTGGTGAAACCATACTGTTTATCATGTAAGATGTTATTCGTGTTAAAATGACTGAGCATCTGATTTAGCATTACTTTTTCAAATACCTTACTAAACACTGGCAACACGGACACTGGTCTATAATTATTGGTGTCTTTACTATCCCCAGATTTAAAAAGTGGTATCACTTTACTGAATTTCATTAGGTCCGGAAAGACTCCTTGATCGACACACAAATTAAATATTAAAGCTAAGTACGGCGCTACAGTCTCGATAATTGAGGTACAAACCTTGATAGACAATCCCCATAGATCTTCGGTCAATTTCTACAGCGGAAGAATATGATAGAATCTCGACAGCGGAATCCGAGGTGAGTTTCAAATTCGTATAAATATAAGACCTTATGATGTGTGAAATAAAGTTCACTTTGTAAGCTTAGTCACTCAGGTGAAGTCGATATCGAAGTGGTTATTTACAGAATAGACTGGCAGATAAAATAAGAATTTTTCAAATCGGTTCATAATTGACGGAGTTATGAGGTAACAAACATAAAAAAAACATACAACCGAATTGAGAACTTCCTCTTTTTTGGGAAAAAGCGTACTGAATTCGAGATTCGCACTCATGATTGAGTGCCTTATGCTTCTATCACAATGGACTTAAACAACTGGCGTAATGTAGGTATTTTTTATTACAGACTAGCTGTTGCCTTTGGTTTCGCCCGCTTAACTTTATCTTACTAAAACCTTCCTCGAGAACCACTGTATCTATTGGTGAAAACAGCATAAAAATCGGTGTAGTAGTTTTTGAGTTTATCGCGAACAAACAGACGCGGCGGAGGACTTTGTTACATAACATGTTGTGATAGTGATGGAAACAGATTCCGGCAGGGAATTACACTCCTCAGTGGTACTTAACCGGTGGTTCGCGGACCACTGGTGGAAACAGATAGTGATGGAAACAGATTCCGGCAGGGAATTACACTCCTTAGTGGTACTTAACCGGTGGTCCGCGGACTACTGGTGGAAACAGCTAGTGATGGAAACAGATTCCGGCAGGGAATTCCACTCCTCAGTGGTATTTAACCAGTGGTCCGCGGACCACTGGTGGTCCCTGGCAGAACCTGAAATGGTCCACGAAACCATTCTATAATGCAATATTTTCGCAAAGATGAATAATTTGAAAAGCTTGAATGGAATAATGCAAGTGTTGCTTAACCTTGTAGATCAAACCATGCGGCTTTTACTATCGAGCCACGAGGTTCTCGTATTTACATAAGTACAGGACTTACATAGCCACTTTAAACCTAAGCAAAAAGACCGCTCACCACTTGTAAAGCAAAGACGGATTCTAACTTTAAATACACAAAAACTGAGCACAGTCCGCGAAAAGCTAGCATGAATATCGGTCGCGGGCGCAACAATTTTCTAAAAGCTATCTTCTCGTAAAGTTATTAAGGTCTATATTGACTTATTTTTTGAGTTTAAGACAATGTTGTGGATCCCAGTGATTGTTCTCCTAGTGGTTTGGATAGCGGTGTCCAGGTGGAAGAATAGAAGATTGATCGCGCTGGCGAAGAAGTTGGCTCCAAGGAGTATTGCTTTGCCGTTTGTCGGACATGCTTACCGGTTCTTGGGGAATGATGAGGGTAAGGAAATGACATCATTAATTTTTCGCTTAGCTGTGAAAGTCTGACAAATAAAAAAAAAAAACGGTCAAGTGCCAGTCGGTCACACTCACAAGAAGGGTTCCGTACCATAAACCGCAAAAATGTGTTTAATTATTTATTTAATTTAATATTAGATATATTTTTTTACTATTTTTTTTTACTATTGATAGACATACGCTTGACCGCTATCTCACCTGATGTTAAGCGATGATGCGGTCCAAGGTGGAGCACGCTTGTCTGGAAGTAACCTATTCACTCTTGAAACACAGACTCAGGCAGGGAATTCCACTCCTTAGCTATACGCATAATGAATGTATTCCCAAAACGTTTGATTATCAACTGTCGGCTTATAACGGTCCTTGAGATACAGCGCGCTTTGAGACAGACGAACAGACACGGGACGGACATGCGAGGCTTAGTAATAGGGTTCCGTTAGTTACCCTTTGGGTATGGAACCCTAAAAAAGTAATTCTAATTGTTTTTAATTTTTCACTATGGAACCAAATTGATCGAGTCTTTCCCTACGCTGTTATACGAGTTTGAAAAGTGATATCTTTTGTATGTTTTAGCTATGAAGTCATTTAGAAGGTATAATATTTCTTATAATACAGTGTGTCTTTATAATGTACACATACGAAAATGAGGGAAACTAAACTATTGACGGAGAACGTATTAAAAATAAAGTTTTTTTAAAATTTATTTTCCATTTTTATTTTTATTTGTTCACAACTGTGACCCCAGTGCAAAAAAAACTGTGTAACCTTCCAAATAAATGATCTATTGCAATGAAACCAACTCCATAATGATTGGAAGTAACTGGCCATCCTTATAAAATGAAAATAGTGTTAATAAACTTTCCTCAATTGAAAATAAACATGTTTTTGAAGTGAAAACTTCTTTACGGGCTACTTTTCTTGGGATGGGTATAAAATGTTAAACTCGCGTCAGGACACGTGACCTGTTGTTTCAAAAATGCACAACGTTAATGTTCAAGTGTTCACTTCTGCCGGCACTCCCGGAGTGCAAGTCCAACCCGTTGTTTTAGCATGAATCTATTTTCTTTTCATCAATTTTACAGTAATCTTAAAATTTCTCAAAAAGACATCCCAATTACCTACCTTTTTTATTGCTTAAAGTTATTCTTCATCATATTAGCTACCCAATAGTAAAAATTACATGTTTTATTTGATTGTATTAAATAAAAAATAAAAAAATAATAATAATAATTTTATTTCAGATCTTGATCCATATGATGTTAGTAATACACACTACTTAAAAACTATGTTAGTAACAGACACAATACAAAAGATATTAATTATTTATTGTATTGCAATTTTTTTTTTTTTTTTTCTGGTAAAACTTATTTGGTTGACACCCCGAACAGCCGGTCGTCCAAAATTCATTATCTCACTACTACTGTATTGCGATGTTGTAAACATATCGAAGTGAAGGCTTGGATGAAGTGTTCAAGAAGTGAGTTTTCCTTTAAAATCCATCCAAAGGTTGTCTTGAAAAGATCACTTTAAGCTATAAGGCCGCCCATTGGGTCACCTTATGTAATGTTTTCTTCATATATTTTTGTGTTTTTAGTTGTCTGTTCCATCATTTGGGGTATTGTTTATTAGGTGCCTCATAAATAAATTAAAGTTTATTGTACCTACGACACGGTCCTGATAACATAAAAAAACCTTTTTACAAAAAAATACAACCGACTTCCAAATAAAAAAACACCGGCCAAGTGCGAGTTGAACTCCGCGCACCGAGGGTTCCATACAAACCAGTAGGTATTATATTTAATTTTATTATAAGCAGAAGTTGCGATTTACGATTTATGACGTATTAAAAAAAATACTTACTAGATCTCGTTCAAACCAATTTTCGCTGGTAGTTTACATGGTAATGTACATCATCTATTTTTTTTAGTTTTATCACTCTCTTATTTTAGAAGTGAAGGGACACACATTTTACCACTTTGGAAGTGTCTCTCGCGCTAACTATTCAGTTTAGAAACAAATGATATAAGTAACCTCAATATCATTTTTGAAGACCTATCCGTAGATAACCCACACGTATGCGGATGAAAAAAAAATTGAGTTTCTGTTCTATTTGGACCCCCAAAAATTTTTTTTTTTTCTCTTTTTGTGTGAAAATCTTAATGCGGTTCACGGAATACATCTACTTACCAACATAATTTCAACAGCATAGTTCTTATTGTTTCGGAGAAAAGTGGCTGTGACATACGGACGGACAGACAGACAGACATGACGAATCCGTTTTTGCCATTTGGCTACGGAACCCTAAAAACACTACAAAGTAAAAAATAACTTTAATTTCGGAAGTCGGTGTTTTTGTTAGTTTCTTCGTATTTTGACAACGACTTCCGAAATTAAAGTAATTTTTTACTTTCTAGTTTTTTTATTTGGATGTCGGTTGTATTTTTTTGCTAAAAGTGTTTTATTTTTCACTTTTTAGTGGTACACCACACCTAACAACACCACTGCAAAATCGCAGAAAAGCAAAATACGCAATTTCGATTACTTGGATAACAAAAAACCATCATCCAAGTAAACGAATTCCAGCTATTTCGATTAAAAATTCAAACTCCGTAACCGATTTTGATAAAATTTAAAATTTAAATGGGACCAATCTGCAAGTATGTTCAGATAAAATTATTTTTTCAAATCGGTTCATAATTGACGGAGTTATGAGGTAACAAACTCCTCCTCATTGGGAAGTCGGTTAAAAATACGCCTTTAATGTTTTCGTACTGGATTGTGGGAAATTTTTATTTTGCCACTATCCACCTATCTACAGCTCTGGGTCAGGAACTCGCCGTGCTGCGTCAGGGATGGGGCAAAAAAATGCTAACATACATTTTGTATGCACTTGTTCACACAGTTGCCAGTTAGGTGTATTTGGATTCGGACCGTTTGTATTCCGAAGCTTGTTCTCCAAATACACATCACTAACGGATTCTTGATCTGGAAATATACGGAGAGCGCCTTAGAGGGAGGCTAATATTTTCTTCCTCTCATGTTTTATTTCACAGCTATTGACTGTTGTTGCTTTCCACTCTAGATGCAAACGTGTAATTCGAAAATCTTTTTATTTCTAGATCGCATGGAAACGTTTAAAAGAATAGGCAGAGAAGCTTTGGAGAAGGATGGCCTTATCTCTCACTGGCAAGGGGATCGACTCTATATACGTAAGAAAACTTCTCATATCTATCTATCTATACAAATAAAAATGAATCGCCGAAATGTATATACGCGCAACGACTGACCCAAATTGGATAATTCTTTTATAGTTGTATTCTTTACTGTTACGGCGTAGTTTTCATGAAAATAATTTTGAAAAAAAAACTTCCGGGCGGAACCGGGGGGGGGGGAGGCACTATTCCAATCTATAATATAAAAATGAATCGCTGAATGTGTTGCTAAGTGCAAATCTCGAGAACAGCTGGACCGATTTCGTTATTTTTTTTTGTTGTGTTTGTTGTTATCAGGGGAAAGTTTTTATGTAAAAAAGTTGCCAGTTGACGGGAGCGAAGCCGCGGGGGACCGCTAGTATGTATATATAAAATTCGTCCGTTTCATAGTGAATGACTAACAGACAACGCACAGCCAAACTACAGGTCGTAGGAAGCTACAAGTAGGGTCCTTGGGGAGTTTAAGGGAGCTCTAAGAGAGGACTTTCCAAAATTTCCACGGGAACGGGAAAAATCGGGATATGCGCGTACGAAGTCGCGGGCAAAAGCTAGTTTAAAATGAAAAAAATAGCCCAGTTCTGCTGCATGCCGCTAGAGAACTGGGTGAATGTAGAGACACAGATTGAGTCCTAACGTCGAGACCAGGAGCTACTTTCTAAGCCCGTAGTCCGTAGTTTCGTTCTTAGTTGCGCGTATTCTACTCCGTATTACCTTATCACTGAGAATTAATGACAGCACGATATGACAGTTACTATAAAATCGTGATTGTCATTATTTCTTAGTTCGGGTTCGGGAGTAATCGTAAGTCTCTAGGTGATACTTAGTAGAATACGCCCGCAACTAAGCCCGAAACTACGGACTTCGAGCTTAGAGAGTAGCCCCCCAGGTCTCGCGGCAGACCCCAAAGGAGATGGCGAGGCGAGCTGGATTCCTATGAAAAGGATTAGGCTCGGATTGCCAAGACACACAAGTTGAGAAAAGGTTAAGCAGGTGATGAATTTGATAGGATGGCATTTATTTTAACCGACTTCCCAAAAAGGAGGAGGGTCAATTCGGATGTTTGTATTTTTTTTATGTTTGTTCGGGCATAACTCCGTCGCTTGCCAACCGATTTTAAAAATGATATTTTTTGTTGAAAAGGAAATATTTCCCAAATGGTCCCATGATAAGGAAACCAGGATCTGATGATGGCATCCCAGAGAAGTCGAGGGGAACTTTCGAAAATCGTATGGGCAACTAGTGCGTTTGTATTTTGCTTTTCTGCGATTTTGCAGTGGTGTTGTTAGGTGTCAAAAAACGAACAAATTAACAAAAACACCGAGTTCCGAAATTAAAGTTATTTTTTACTTTATAGTGTTTTTTTTTTTTGGAAGTCAGTTGTATTTTTTTTGTAAAAAGTTTTTTAACGTTGCCCACTTTAGGAATTACTCCTGTAATGTGGGTGCGAAGTCATATACACAAACATCGAGACCCCGAACAAATATCTGTAGACCATACAAATATTTGTTCCATGTGGGACTCGAACCCATGAAACGCGACGCAGCGGCCAATCGCTCATTCACTGCGCCAACCATGCCGTCGTGGTTGGTATGGATGGCTTTAGAAGCAATAGTGTTACTACTTACCAGCTGTTGACAGTTTCCTTCACGAAACTGTTTATTTATTTATTGTAGTACACACAGTTATTGGCTTTGCTTTACAACTAATGAGTACATGACTCTGTTAGGGCGCAGCTAGAGAACTTAAAACTAGAATATTATATAACTTTATCAACTAGAGGAGTTTTAGGTTTTCTCCATTAAGGGTAATCAATTGAAGTGTATTATATTCTGTCATTATAACATTAAGCATCATATAATCTATTATTGTCTAGGGAACTAATATCACATATTATATATGGTTCTGACTTTCACAAACATACATTTATTATTAATTGAACTTATATCACAGCTTTAAGGAACAATATGTAAAATGAATATATATTAAGTTATTATAATTTATAGATTCTAAGTATTTTTAGTATCCATAAATTCTTGAACATTTATATTTATCGACGTCACTTAGCTTCAATTTCGTAAGCTTGTTTGTTTCCAACCTTGAAATTGCAACAGATGTTTAAACAGCTTCTTTACCTTACTCGCAGTGGTGGCGGACCCTGAGGCGGCGGAAGTTCTTCTCAAGACGTGCTTAGACAAGGATGACGTCATGAAGTTCTTCAGAGTCCTACTTGGAAACGGCAGTATATTTGCACCAGGTTAAAGAATAAAAACTTTTTTATTGGTATCAAGTCCAAGGCTCAAAATTGCCTGACATAGTCTGTGCTTCCTTATGGTAATTGGTAATTGGGAGAATTTACTTAAGTTATGGGTTAGATTGAGGTTAAACGCGAGCGTATAAAAAATAAAAAAAATGTTTCGTCTTCTTAACCCATGCTTTTTTTTTATTTTTTGACTCCTCCCCTCTGGGTGTAGCGGGAGGGAGTGTCAGACTTCTACTGACTAAAACCCATCCATGTTCCTTCATTGCCCTTTGTGTTCCGGAGCCACGGTGTCTCTTGCGAATAATCCCGACTCCAGCAGGCGTCGGCCCTTTCGGGCCCCTCTGTGTTGCTGACTCTCTTTGAGGCGCGCGTAGAACACTAACGCGCCGTCGACACGGCCTGTCGTCACTAGACGGACGGACGGTGAGCCACCCATAGCTCGCCGTCCACAGGCCCGCGCCTACGGTGGCCGGAGGTCACCAGGTGGCCCCCGACGCCCGCGGCGCCCACCACGGCGGCCGGGACGAGAGGGTCTCCTCTCCCGCTCCGCCACCTCCTTCGCTAGCATGACTGCTTCGCAGAAGGAGGCAACGGCGTCCCATTCCGTCTCGCTCCGGACCATGGCTTGGACCAGGGCCGGACGCGAGAGGTCGCCGCCAATCGCCGTTTCGAGGACACGGCGGTGCGCCGCCCAAGCGGGGCACACCTGCACAGTGTGCTCTACCGTGTCCTCCGGTCGATCCTCGCAGTGGTGACACGCGGGCTTCTTAACCCATGCTTATGCATTATTTTCTCATGGAATGCGTTTCACGTATTTTTGGGGAGAAATTCTTCTAACTATTTTACCGTTGTAGTCCCAATATGGCGTCCACGTCGCAAAGTCCTGGCTCCAACCTTCAGTCAGAAGAACCTCAACTCTTTCGTAGAGGTGTTCTCTCGTCAGAGCAGTATCATGGTGGAGCAGCTTCGTGCAGTCACCGGAAGAGGAGCGTTCTCCGTGTGGAAGTATCTCACGACCTACACCATGGATTCTGTATGTGGTAAGTATGATGGGGAATTAAAGTCTAATTTTTTTGGTGTCTTTCGTTGTTTTCTCTTTAATACGCCGCTTCACAGTAGCCTACAGCAGAGCCTCCTACATTTTGAGAACAAAAAAAAAAAACACGTCTGATCCTCCACTGCAACTCACTGCCATACCACGCACGGTTGCCGAAATAAATGAACTGCACATTTGGCAGATCTTTCCATACTGCTATATTTTATGAAGGTTCCATTGGATGGTCGACCTTACCTAGTTGAAGGCTCAATTATTGATGTTAGTGTTGGTTGTTAAGGCGGGGTTGCAGTACTTTTTAAGATTTTTGACCGTCTGAAAATCTTATTAATTATAAGTTATTTAATAGATAAAAATCATTACATAAAAATTGAACATACCCTCAAGTAAATCGTAAAGATAGAAACGCGATTTAGAATGATTGGCTCGATACTTTTTTTACCAAACGACACTAAATTACAATTTAAAACGTGTACCTACTGCTAAGAGATTTCATCACGAATATATTATATAAAAGTTATATCAATAGATAGAGCTTTTTATTTTGAAGTAAATGTTTAAACCATACCGCGTGTATCTGACATCGACGCACAAACGATTTCCATGGGTCCAGGGCATGATTCTGGACACCCCAGTGTTGGAATTTTTTGTCGGTTCTTTTCTCATTTTTTTCAAGAGTACCACAAAGTATCAGCTCAGCTCAGCTGATATCTATTTGTGGCTATAATCAGATTGTTCTTTTTAGTGAAAGTAGTTAGTTAATTATTTTTTTATTAAAAATCTCATTGGGTTAGGTCAGAATAACGATTATGAGCAGTCTAAAGTAAAAAAACCCTTGAAAAAAAAAAATGAGAAAATAGCCGACGAAAAATTCCAAATCGTTTGTGCGTCGATGTCAGATACACGCGGTATTGTATAATTTCTTTATCAGTTTTCGCCAAGAAGAAAAAACAATCAAAATTTAGGCATTATTTCGCTCGCCGGACAGTCGCTGTTGTTCGTCAAAACACACAGTACTGCAACCTCGCCTTAATCTAATAAGTTGCAGCTGAATACCAGTATTTTAAATGGAGCAACCAACTGTCTGTCTGTAGGTATCACTACAACCCAGTAGGTTTCTAACTGGGTAACACCTACTTGTAGCTGCTTTCAGACTACGCTATAATATATATAGCGTATATATAAATAGTAATAATTGTGACATAATATTGAACGGGGAGAAACTAGAATTCGTCGAAGAAACAGTTTTCCTGGGGATTAAGCTAGACTCAAGGCTACAATGGGGTCCTCATTTAACATCTCTTGCAGGAAGGTTAAGTTCAGCAGCATATGCTGTAAGAAAAATTCGCCAGTTTAAAGATGTTGAAACCGCGAGACTAGTCTATTTTAGCTACATTCACAGTATAATGTCTTACGGTATTTTACTATGGGGACGGGCTGCGGACATCAAGTCTATTTTCATTTTGCAGAAAAGAGCCATCAGAGCCATTTACCATCTCCGCCGGCGAGATTCTCTAAGGGAACTGTTTAAAGAAATTAACATCATGACGGTCCCTTGTCAATATATTTATGACTAGCTGTTGCCCGCGACTTCGTTCGCGTGTATGTCGGAAAGTAAAATGTCGTTATGTTAGATCTCTAAGATATACAAACTGTCAATATCTAGTATTGCTTGACTCCTCTTAGCATTAGGAACTTGGAAGAGTGTTATGCAAGGCACTGGCTGTTTCACCTCTTCTGTTCCACCAGCCCTAATAATTTTTCGTAATGATAAACGTGGGTTGGGCATGGGAAGACACCAACCGGAACAGCAACCTACCCCTGCAACAGATACTACACCGACACTACTATACAGACTTCAGTATCCGCACCATGTTAGACTCCTATTCTGTCCGTTGTGCGCAGGTGTCCTGGCTAAGTTAACCAGCCTTTTTTTATGGACTTGAAATCATCAAATGACTTCTTCTGCTTTGGGCGAAGCATAACGGAGTGTCAGATTCTGACTGACTAAAACCCATCCGTGTTCCTCTTAGTGCCCTTTGCGTTCCAGGTCCGCGGTGACTATTTGAACAAATTCCGCTACCCTGGCAGGCACTGGCCCTAGTGGGCCCCGTTTACAATACTGGCACCTCTTAGAGGCGCGCGTGGAACACAACGCGCCGTTGACCCGAGCCTGATTTTGATCGGACAGCGTGCCACCCAACACTCGTCGTCTGCAGGCCCGCGCCTGGGGCGTGAGATTTTCTTCTCTCTCACGCTTTCGGCCTCCTACTTCGCTAGCATTACTGCTTCGCAAAATGAGGTGGCCGCTTCCCATGCATCCTCGCTTCACCTATCGCCACCTATCGCCTCGATAAGGACCCAGCGGTGCTCCGCCCATGAAGGGCAGACATCCACCTTATGTTCCACCGTGTCATCCAGGTGATTCTTAAAGTGTTGACACCCGGTCGTGTCCTCCCGCTGAAACCGAAACAGTTATCTCCCAAAACAATTGTGACCGGTGAGTACCTGCGTCAGGCGGAAGGTGAGGACGCTGTGGCGCCGCTTTTGCCACTCGTCAAAAGGGGACTTACCGCCGCGATTGTGGCGTGCCCATAGGTGGTAGAGCTGAACCTGTATTCTCAGTTTCGTACGTGAATTCGGCTATAGATTGCAGGCAGTCTAAAATAGCTATGTCAAGCTGTGCGCTGTGTTCCACGCGTGCCTCAAGGAGTTTTCATCAAAACAGATGGGGCTAGCGGGCCCTATCTGCCGGGCCAGTGCCGGGGTTGCGGATTTGTTCGAAAGAGTCACCGCGACCCTGGAACGCAAAGGTCATTAGCAGGAACACGGATGGGTTTTAGTCAATAGGAGTCTGACACTTCTTCTTGTTTTATCCAGAGCGAGAGGAGTCATTTGACGATATACCATCCTTAAAAAAAAGCTCTACCACCTCAAAACCTATCTTCGCGAGTTCGTCTGTGTCGTCAATGAACGACACGATTGGCGCAGTGGTTGAGCGATTGGCTGCTGCGTCGCGTGTCATGGGTTCAATTCCCGCATGGAACAAATATTTGTATGACCTACAGACAGTATTCTATTCTATTCTATTCTACAGATAGTTGATCCGGGTCTGGCTGTTTGTTTGTGTATGTGACTTTGTATGTTTGTAAATGCACGCACGATACAGGAGAAATTCCTAGTGTGTGGCAACGCTTTTTTAAGTGAAAAAAAAATGCCTAGAGATCTATTGTTCCCCTTGATCCACTGGAAAGTAAAGCCCGCAATGGATAATTTCTGGCCCTGGGCTGGTCATGATGTTTCATAGGCTCACTGGGATTTGAACAGTTTTTTAACTAAACAATTTGTTGAATATATGTGAATTTCAGCCGTGTGCCTTTGCAAAGTTTTGAAATTTCTAAATAGAAATCATAAAACTTAATCTGAAAACATTTCTTAATATTCTGCGTATTGATGGCTGTTGCTTCCCCGTACACAGAAGAAATGGATCCAAGCTGTGAAGCAACCGGTCAGCACATGCTATCATCTAAAATTACTTAAACATGCTCTTGAAACTCACACCACTCTTGATGAATAAAGTAGATTTTTTTATTTATTTCGACCCAGGAACGCCAATCGAAACAATTTTATATTTTTAAAACCTAGAAACCCAATATTAAATATACAGCGGAGCTAATGCAACTCTTTCGACTCCTCTACCATGGGACTTTGCCATCTAATCGTGGTTGTTATGACGCGACCCCTTTTATTAAAGGATGGGAAATCATCGAATAACTCCTCCCGCTCTGGGCAAAGCAGGAGGGTGTGTCAGACTCTTACTGACTAAAACGCATCCGTATTCCTTCTAATGCCCTTTGTGTTCCAGGGCCACGGTGACTCTTTCGAACAAATTCCACGATAAAAAAGTGAGATCAAATGTATAACGCCATCTATGGAATATGATGTTGGATCACTTTGTTGACCGTCCGTCCGTCTGTCTATCAAGACTCTTTATCTCGGGAACGGTAGTAGGTATTGAGTTAAATAATATACTCAGAACTACAGTCGCTTGAAGCTGAGTAAAAATCAACTTCTAAGTCAACGTAAAAAAAATACGGCAGTTTATGCTACATAATTATTAAAAAATACTTTTAAAAAATTGCTCTTTTTCAAATATTACCTTGTACCTACCTACAAATGTGTAGGGATCCCTCGGTGGGCGAGTCCGACTCGCACTTTTCCGTTTTTTTTACATTAAAATAGAAGTTCATTCTAAAGAAAATGATGGTGTTTTATTCCTTGGAAAGTACCACTTCTTACTAAAAAAATATGTTTTGGTGTAATTTTCACCTTGTTGATAATAGGTAGGTACTAATTCGGTCAATAGATGGCATTACGGGTATCGGCGTTACGTAGTAGATATGTTAAATCTTCTAAAACATAGCTTCAATTCCTATCAGGTTTATGTGTTAAAGTTATATTCATGCGGTTTTGTACTTTTTTAACGTGATGTAAAAAGGAATACCTACAGACAAACAGAAAATAGGTACTGTGAATTATACTTTAAAAAGCTGGCGTTTATATTTTGGCATACTAAACTATCCAAAATAAAACAATAACATGTTATATATATTTGAAGATATTAATAAGAATGACCCAACGGGCTACGACCACTGTTGGGAAAGCAGTCTAAAATAGTCTTTTATATTTATGTCATGGCTTTTCACTGCTTACCTCCCCAAAGGTATAGCGTGATGGTAATAATTTCTAAGATTAGATCTTTTAGTATGTGCAATTTTGTAATATGTTGTGGATTTTTATAACAATTCCTCGCTGAGCTATTTGTAAAAATGACAAATTATAAGTAAAGTGTTATTTTTAGTACGCAGAAACCCATTTTTATTGTTATTTTGATAATATAATGGTGTAAAAAACATATAAAAAAATAAAATAAATACAAAAATAAAATCTGCTAGCGGGGTTCGAACCATGTGCACTTTCTCGTTCAAAACACACATTTTTGATTATTGCTCGTCCTCCATAGCATATAGCGTGTTAATATATAGCCTATGTGTTGCCTATACCTATAAGGATCATTTGTGCAAAATTTGAACAAAATCTGTTCAGTAGTTTTCGCGCCAATCGTAATCACACATATCAAGATTTACTATTTTATTAAATGTATTAATAATATAGAAAATATCATGTACGTTAGAAAGAATCTACATCTTTTCAGTAAACGAGGCGACAGACATAACTATGTTACTAGAAATAGAAACCAATTAATTCAACCAGGTTTCAGACTTGCTAAAGTAGCAACATCTTTTATGGGATACTGTTTAAAGTGTTATAACAAAATACCGCCACATATATTAGAACTGACGGAGACGAAATTTAAAAATTGTATAAACCGCACACTATGCAAGCAAGCATATTATAAATTAGGGGAATACATTGATGATAAAAATGCTTGGCTCAATGCTGGTCCGTTCCACAGCGACTAAAGTGCCCAAACTTTGATGAACATGTGAAAACATTGTTGGACCTGCTGAAGATTGTAAGACTATCTTTGCACTGTTAGACTCATTCTCTTTTGCATTGTATAATTTTAGTAATAAATTATTTCGCAACGAATGTAACCATCATTTTGTAAACAATGACAACTGGTTTAAAAGAGTGTCCATGGAGTTTCTTGCACGTTCTTCTCCACAGGATCTACTCTTTGGAACGTGCAACTGCCGCGCTGGAGACGGGGTCGGTGGGTGTGTTATGTTGCAGAACAACCCGCTGCTTTTGTCGCTAGCGCGGCAGGATTAGCTTCATTTATTTGACTGACAGAACTTGACTATTCAAAAGTGCCTGTAACTGGTCTATTTGAAATAAAGGATTTTGTATTTGTATAGCGGAGAGTATATAGCTCATATCACAATAATATCGCACACCATACATTGTTAATAATATACCGCGTGTATCTGACATCGACGCACAAACGATTTCCATGGGTCCAGGGCATGATTCTAGACACCCCAGTATTGAAATTTTTCGTCGGTTCTTTTCTCATTTTTTTCAAGAGTACCACAAATAGGTATCAGCTCAGCTGAGCTGAAATCTATTTGTGGTCTTATTCATTTTTAGTGAAAGTAATTAATTAATTATTTTTTTATTAAAAATCTCATTGGGTTAGGTCAGAATAACGATTATGAGCAGTCTAAAGTAAAAAAAAAAATGAGAAAAAAGCCGACGAAGAATTCTAAGTCTAGGGTGTCCAGAATCATGCCCTGGACCCATGGAAATCGTTTGTGCGTCGATGTCAGATACACGCGGTATAGTACAGTACAGTGTGAACGTGTCCATAAAATGTATGGTGCGCGATATTGTTGCGCTATGAGCTATATACTATATGCTATTATATTATAGCGTAGTCTGAAAGCAGCTTGAAACTTACAAATGTTTCTACAACTTTGCAGAAACGACATTAGGCATAAAAGTGAACGCGCAACTGAAACCCGAGCAGCCATTTCTAAACGCCTTTGAGAACTGTTGCCGATTGGACGCCAGACGCATCTGCCAGCCCTGGCTATACAATGAAAAGATGTACAGGATATTATGTACTGATGACTTTGAGTTGCATTCACATAGCAAGGAGCTGATTTGGAATTTTATGAACAAGGTGAGCGTTTGGTAACTTTAAGGTTTCTAATGGCAATGAACAGTCGTAGAGGACATTGCTATAATCAAAGCACGACGGCATGGTTTGAGCGGTTGACCGATTGACTGCGCTGCGCCGCGTATAGGGTTCGATTTCTGCACGGAAAAAATGTTTGTATGGCCAACACATACGAGTAGTAATTGTTCTGGATCTGGCTGTTTGTGTATGTGAGTTTATGTTTGTAAACGCACGTACGATACAGAAGAAATTTCAAGTGGGGCAAAGCATTTTTTTTAAAGTCTCAAAAGCCCCTGGTTGGCGGATTACTTTTTTATTTGTGATGGATTTGCTCTTGACCCTAGACTTGGTCAGAGACGACAGAGACAAAGTCTACGATAGAGCGGGCTTACCCAGAAGGAGCCTGTACACTCTAACTTTGAAGAGATTAGAGTTGTAAGCGTTCGGAAACACAGACGCAGGCAGAGAGTTCCACTCCTTTGCTGTGCGCATTATACGTTACGTTAAGACGTTTGGAAACGCTTAGTACCAAACCTACCTACCCCCTACCTGTACCTATTTTAACTTCTTGATTATTTTAATCTGGATGCTTTTAAGTAGGTACATTTGTTAAGCGTTTTTTTTTCGATCATTAACTATATCTTGCAAAACATGCGAATATGAACATTATCTAAAGCTGCAAAGATTTGGTAAAAAGTGCTACCTCGATAAGCCATGTTATTATTTTATTCGTATTTTTTCCTCAGACAGTTTTACTTATCAGTTGCTTAGTTCTGGGATTTGTAACAATAACCTTGTGCTTTCTACGAGTACGGGAGTGATGTAGACGCGGAGTCTAACCGGTCGCATTTTATTTATGATAATAAAAATAAAACATTTTTTTTTTAAGTAACAAAAACAAATCTTTTTTGTTTGTATTGCAAAGCTGTAGACATATTTTATATTCTTTTGATTTGATTTTTTAAACTCTTTTTATGTAAATTACGAAAAAAAATGGTTTTTATCTAGACGATTTGGTGAAGGTGATAATAGTGTTTTTTTTTCTTATTATGTACCTATACCGCGTGTATCTGACATCGACACACAAACGATTTCCATGGGTCCAGGGCATGATTCTGGACACCCTAGACTTAGAATTTTTCGTCGGTTTTTTTCTCATTTTTTACTTTTTTTCAAGGGTTTTTTTACTCCAGACTGCTCATAATCGTTATTCTGACCTAACCCAATGAGATTTTTAATAAAAAAATAATTAATTAACTACTTTCTGTAAAAAGAGCAATCTGAATAAAACCACAAATAGATATCAGCTCAGCTGAGCTGATACCTATTTGTGGTACTCTTGAAAAAAATGATAAAATTAGAAAAGAACCGACGAAAAATTCCAACACTGGGGTGTCCAGAATCATGCCCTGGACCCATGGAAATCGCCTGTGCGTCAATGTCAGATACACGCGGTATAATACAGACACAAAAATTAGGGCTAAACCAAATTACGTATCATTTCATGTACATTACTGGTCATTTCTTAGAAAAGCTGCTTTATCTGATCGCTTTTTTTTTGTTTTTTTTTTTGAGATGTATCTAGGTACTTGTATATCGTTAATAGTAGATTTTGCTATCTTCGTTTACAGATCATTGCCTCAAAATGGGAGTCTCTAAAGAAAGAAAAACTTGAATCGAATTCAAGTCAAAGTAAGTTATATGTTGAAATGTGTTTTTTTTTTGTTAGATTGTGATTGGAGAATTATTATTTGTTGTACACCTACCACAGTGTACCCAAAGGTTGACTGTAGAAAAGTCTTGTTCTTATTTCTGGCTAACTGAATCTGTGAAATTATCCCATTCAACCTTGAACCTAATTCTTAAGCGATAAAGTTGAAAATCTATTTACGAAATTTCACAGATTGTTGTGTCGATTTGTTGGCGTCTGTACATACATTTGAAGTAAATAAATAGTCGTTTATTTTTCCCTCAGCATACAAGCAAAGCTGGAAGACGTTCCTGGAACTTCTGATAAAATCTCCAGGAGGCTACGGTAACGTGGAGCTACGAGAAGAAACCCTGGTCATCGTGCTAGCCGGTACTGACACTTCGGCAGTAGGAACTGCTTTCACCACAGTCATGCTGGCTAAATACCCTGACATACAGGAGAAGGTTTACACAGAGTAAGTAGTGCAGCATTATACTCCGTTGGCATTTTATCCCTTCTTACATTATTATTCGCTTGAAACACATCTCCAAACTTCTTTTCTTCTTTTTTTAATTATATTTTTCTTCTTTCATTATTTTTTTATTAGAGATTTTTTTATTATTTTTAGGTACTTAGGTAGGTACGTGTGATGTTGTTTTTCTGTAAGTTATTCTGTAAGTAGGTTGTAAATAACACTTTTACACGTCAATAATTTTTGGTTTTGGCATTGTTTCCTAGCTGACTGCTCTAAAAAGAAACACCGAAACAAACTCAACTAGAAAGGTCGTTGCTTAAAACTAGTAGGATTGTCTATCAGAGGGTATGCATGTGTTATCATTATCTTATCAGCCTGCAGACGTTCTCTGCTGAATGGCGGCCTCCCCATGCGTATCGCTACAACAGCTGGTCTTGTGCAAGAGCATCCATCGGCTACCCGTGTCCCCAGCCAGAGGGCTAATTCACGTAATTTTATGACGCGCCGATTAAGTTTTTGTGCAGTTGCAGTTAAGTTTAAGTTTGAGTGATAAACGGTATTCTTGTAATCTTTGAACTGCGCGTAAGCTGCGCGTGAACTGCACGTCAACTGCACGACAACTGCACGACAAAACTTACTTATGTTGGAGAGAAAAAAATATTACTCACTAAATAATAGAATACAATCGATAACATTTCAATGAATATGACATTATTTATAATATTAAAACTTAAACTTAATCTTATAAGCTGTCATTTTGGGACCTCAAACAAAAAGTAGAATACCGATCATGTTGCGTTCCGAAGCACGCACCAAAGACGCGCAACAGTAGAATGCCGTTATTACGCTCGCGTGACGCGAACTTGACGCAAGCGTGTCTGACAGCGGTAGAGAATGCGAAAAGTGTTGTTTTATTGTTGTGAAGTACCGTGTTAAGTGTTGTGTTGTTGTTTTAATCGAAACTTAACTTCAACTGCACTGCAACAGCACTTATTTAGTTACGTGAATTAGCCTACAGATCTTTCGGCCCCATCGACCATCTGTTTGCGAGCAATGTGCCCTGCCCACTGCCACTTCTGTTTAAAAGACAAACGTTTTTTCCAAGATTGCAGGAAGTGTTTGGCGATTCAGACAGACCAGTGACTCCTGAAGATCTGCCTCGCCTCAAATACCTGGAAGCAGTGATCAAGGAGACGCTGCGTCTTTACCCACCTGTTCCCTTCATCGTCAGACAAGTCCAGAAGGATGTTACAGTGCGTAAGTATCTTCCTTTTTAATTTTACGTGGACCTGTTTATGGGTCTCCGTCCTAGCGGGCTCGGAAAGCAAGTTTTGCCGTTCCGGTCCCGGTTGTCGGTTGAAGGTCTTTTATCGACTATTCAATAAGAAACCATTAAATCTGACACCCCATTTTTTTTTTTTTTTTTTTGTTTCGGCTGGGAAAAAATGCGTTACGCATACCCTCTCACTCGGGGGAGTGGGAGGGGTATGTGGGACTCCCCGGGCAAGCCCGGTATACCCACTAAAACAACCCAGCAACGAAATTCCCGCAACGTCATAGTGGGGGTGGACTGGGAGATCGGCGTAGCCTTTACGTCCAGTCCACCTCCGACGACCGCCCGCCTTAGCGGGCCCTTCACGCCCCCCCCGTTGGGGGAGGGCCGGGAACCTCCGACGATGGTGGTGATGTGTGCAATGCGGGCGGAGGCGCCCCCGCGCCTGTCGCCCGCCCATCACCACCGCGAGGAGGGAGAAGAGGACGTCTTCTCCGACCTCGCCTTCGTCTGCGGAGCGGCGCAGCGAGAGGATCATCCTCCCGCGCGCGCTCCGCCGCCTCCTTCTGCGAGATGACATCCTCGCAAAAGGAGGCGACCGCGGCCCAGGACTCCTCACTCCCCAGCATGCATCTGACCACGCTGGGAAGGGAGAGGTCCCGTCCGATCTCCGCAGTGAGACTGCGACGCGGCTCGGACCAAGCTGGGCACACCTCCAGTGTGTGCTGCGCCGTGTCCTCCGCCGCGCCGCACTCGTGACACGCCGGTGTCTCCTCCCTCCCGATCCGGTGCAGGTGCGTGCCAAAACAGCCGTGGCCTGACAACACCTGCACCAGACGGAAGGAGAGGAAGCCGTGCGGGCGCTCGAGCCAGTCTCGCAAGACTGGACCGAGCGCGTCCAGGGTCCGACGACCAAAGGTGGCGGAGGCGAGGTCCTCTGTCCAATGGACGATGATGGCGTCCCTCGCCTCCCTCCGCACGGCTTCCCGCTCCTCAGCGACGGGGCGCTCCCCAAGCGCTTTTCGGTGCGCCGTCCATTCGTACACTCTGGCGAGCACCCACGCCTCCAACTCCCAAGGAGGGGTGCTGGCCAGAGCGCACGCCGCCGAAAAGCCTACCGAGCGATAGGCCCTCGCTACCCGCTGCGCGATGGCCCTTTGGGGCCTGCGGATTGCCGTCGCATTCTCCCTCCTATGGAGGGAGTCCGCCCAGATTGGGGCCCCGTATAGGGCCATGCTCCGCAGGATGCCGGCATACAAGCGCCGGCATCGCGCGCTGGGCCCACCCAGGTTCGGGAGGAGCCAGGAGAGCGCACCCGCGGCTTTCAGCAGGCGCGTCGACAGCCCGCTGAAGTGCGGGCCGAAGCGCCACCTGCTGTCCAGTATCAGGCCCAGATACTTCATCTGGGCCTGGACCCCCACCCTGATGCCCTCCACAATGATGTGGGCATCTGGAGGGCAGCGCTGCCGAGGCCCGCGAAAGAACACGGCCTCGGTCTTGTTCAGCGCCACCCTCAACCCCAGGCGGCGGATCCTTCCTGCGACCAAGGATCCGCCAGCCGAGGCCAGACAGGCCGCCTCCCCAAAGTTCCTCCCCCGGGCAGTGAGGAGAGTGTCATCCGCGTAGCAGATGACACTCGTGCCACGGAGGAGGGCTCCCCGCAGGAGCCAATCGAACCCGATGTTCCACAGGGGGGGCCCAAGTACCGACCCCTGCGGAACACCGCACTCTGCGCCGTACCGCCGCAACCTGGCCGTTTTGTCTACGAGGAGGACCTCCCGGTCCTCCAAGTAGTCGGCCAGGAGAGCCCGCAAGTATTGGGGCACTCCATGATAGCGGAGTGCCTCCAATATCGTCGAGTGGGGGACGGAGTTGAAGGCGTTGGCTATGTCGAACGACACTGCCATAACTCCGTCCCCAGCCTCGACCGCCCCCTTCACCTGCCCCTTCAGTAGGGCCAATGCGTCTATGGTCGAACGCCCCTGTCGGAAACCAAACTGGGCGTCCGACAGGTCTGGCCCTACCCCCCGCAGATGGCTGTTGAGCCGGCAGGCGATGATCCCCTCGAACATTTTGCCGACCTCATCAAGCAGGACGATGGGTCGGTATGCCGAGGGGGAGTCCGCTGGGCGTCCCTCCTTGCGGAGGAGGCATAGCTGCCCCTCCTTCCACAGTTTAAATCTGACACCCCATGGGGTAACCCGTAACTAGCTGTTTACTGAGTTTACTTTGCAAGTTACTGAGTTTTAGAGGTCATAGCCGCACAGGTCGATCTTCCATGTTAAGCAACGATTTTTAAGGTTGGTCTGTGGATGGGTAATCATCTTAACATACCGAGTTTCCTTCCGTGCCTTCGTAAGCACGTTAAGCTGTTGGTTCCGTCTGTCATTTGTAGATCATTGGCAGTCGTTACGGATTGTCAGAAGCCAGCAAATTTGACTCCAGTCTTACCAATAAGTACCGTGTTACCCAGTTAACGGGTTGTGGAGGTGTGGTAGGCAGGTGCTCTACGTAAAATACTGGTATTCAGCTTAATCCGGTTTGACTGGAAGCCGACCCCAATACAGTTGAGAAAAGACTAGGCAGATATGATAGGCACTCCATGTAACCTTATAGGTGTTTCGCTGCATTTAGTAAGTAGACCTCATGTTGACCTCAATATAGTTGGGATAAGGATAAGTAGTTTGATTTACAGACCTGTTTAAGGGGATGTAGTTCCACGATTGATTTTTAAGATTTGATACTTACTGAGCGAATGTCGAAAAAGCTAATTGGTAAGCTTCTTTACCATAACAAATAGGATCTATCCCGATCGATGCAAATGGACTAACTTTGTGGTACTCATTGATGCTGAGAGTTGCTCACTCATTGATGAGAGACGGGGTCATGTTCTAATTAAGGTATAGACCAATCCTACTAGACAGAAAAATCATGTATTTATTTCTACAGCTTCAGGTATAACCTTGGTAGAGGGATGTGGCCTCTTCATCAGCATCTGGTCGATCCACCGCAACCCTCGCTACTGGGGAGACGACGCGGAGCTGTTCCGACCTGAACGGTTCCTCGACGCTCCGGTCTCGCACCCCGCAGCCTTCATACCGTTCAGCCATGGACCCAGGAGTTGTTTAGGTGCAGTATACAAAATTTTATTTTTAATCCTAAGAGTTACTTAGAAGAGGTTGTTTTACCATGGCAAGAGTCCTCTGTGCCTCTGAAGTCACGTCAGACAGTTTTGGCTGTCATTTAAACAGAGTGTCAATTCTACAAATTTTCACATTCGCATCGCAATCTGTCAAAAATTAATGAAAAATAAGGCTTTTTTGACAGTTAGCAATTGACATGCGAATGTGAAATTTGTTTAAAAATTATTAGAATTGGCCCTTGGATAGTCGTTATGTCGGTCTGAGGCCACAAAATCGGGCAAGCGGTCTTGTTTGGGAGTCTGGCATCATCAAATTACTGGGTTGTGGGGGTTAAAACCATGTAAAAGTTCCACATAGGTAAAATATTAGTACACTGCTGCATAATTTAGACTGGAATCTGACCCCAAAATAATTATAATAAAGCTGGGCAGATTCATTGATTAGGAGCCGTCTCCACGAGCGAGAGAATCGCGGCGATATTATCGTCCACGTATTTCCATAACAACCCTATGAACCCGTCTCATAATCATATTCATTTATGGCATTCATGTAGTTTACAAGTTGTTACGTTACGGCGATTCGATGAATGACCGAACGTCAACTCGCTCTCCCGGTCTATTCTGTGTACATCTCACCGTGTTCACTTAGGTGCAGTGAGCAACAAGTGAGCTGTCATTTATATGGTTTGACAGCTCACCTCGTGATCGGCTGATTCTCTCGCTCGTGGAGACAGTCTCTATGATTTAAGGTTGAGGTCAAGTCATGAACGCTCTGTATATTGTTTTCAGGATATCAATACGCCATGATGTCAATGAAGACTGCTCTATCTACATTGCTGCGTCGTTACCGCGTCATGCCAACTGAAGCAATTAACGAAACGAGTGAACCAAAGAATGGCTCAAGTGAAGCAAAGAACCGCTCAAGTGAACTAAGGGTTAAGTTTGACGTCATGATGAAAGATGTAGATGATTTTGTTGTTCAACTTGATTTGAGAAAATTAAATACTTAAATGTTTAGGCTGAATCAATTCTTTATTCACCAGAACTACTTACAATCTCACCAAAGTTTTATCACGAAATGTTGGTCGTTTTTTTTTTTGTAAAATATTTTTACATGCCACAGGTCAGTCTGATAGATTTGATTTGAAGAAAGTAAAATGAAATTGGTAAGTTTTTTTTATGTGAGACACGAAGTGTTGAATACTTCGTGAGATTTTAAAATATTATGTTATTTAACCAGATATTTTACAATCTTACGGCGTTTGCAATATCCTGCTGAGAAAATGACTTGCCTTTACTTATGGTTCAATATCGCTTAACTTGCCAAGTCATTTGAAAATTTAGAGCGCAGGAAATTTACCTTACCCCGACACGGATAGGCTCACTCTTGCTCTCGTCATCCCATATTGAATGGGATGACGGGAGCTAGAGTTAGCAAGTGAAGTCGAAGTAGACCTTTCCTTACCTAATCATTACATTACTTACACCTTTCGTTATTTAAATAAGATTTACACTTAGAAATTGAAATCAGTTGAAAGGTAAAACTGTTGCATTTAAAATTTTCATTGTCTTGTTAACTAATCTATACTGTAATAGCTTTAAAATTATTGGGGCTGGTCGGCATTTTGAACAGAAGAGGCCAAACAGCCAGCGCCTAGCATAACACTCTTCCAAGTTCCTAATGCTAAGAGGAGTCAAGCAATGCTATATATTGACTGTTCGTATATCTTATCTTAGAGATCTTACCTAACTGAGGAGCTCGTGGCTAAATAATAACAGCCGCACAGGTCGATCTGCAAGGTTAAGCAACGCTTGCCGAGGTTGGTCTGTGGATGGGTGACCATCTTATCATACCGAGTTTCCTCCGTGCCTCGGAAGCACGTTAAGCTGTTGGTCCCGGTTATCATTTGGAGATCTTTGGCAGTCGTTATGGATAGTCAGAAGCCAGAAAATCTGACACCAGTCTTGCCAAGGAGTATGATCGTGTTACCCAGTTAATGGGTTGTGGAGGTCTGGTAGGCAGCCGCTCCACGTAAAATACTGGTATTCAGCTGTGAATGCGGTTTGACTGGAAGCCGACCCCAATGTTGTTGGGAAAAGGCTAGGCAGATGATGAGAGATCTTACCTAACGACAACATATTACTTTCCGACATACCTACACGCGAACGAAGTCGCGGGCAATAGCTAGTTCTACACTAATATTATAAAGAGAAAATATTTGTTTGAAATGAATAGGCGAAACTACTGGACCAATTTGAAAAATTATTTCAGTGTTAGATGGCCCATTTGTCGAGGAAGGCTATAGGCTATAAAATATATATATCATCACGCAAAACTAAAAGGACCGGAGCATTCATGGAAAATTTGGCGCAGACGCAGTTGCGCGGGTCAGCTAGTTAGTAAATAATTTAACCCTCGTTGGTTAAATCGACAGCGCCTAAACCAAAAATTCGATTGTTAATAGATTTTTGAATGTTTAAGAAGAATTAATCTTTTTTTTATAATCTCTTCTTATATACATTCTGGAATTCAATCATAATTGCAATAAATTCTTGAGTAACACAAATAGCGATGCGCCACCGGTACATGGTGGACATCCCACATATACGCACAAAACGTTTTGGGAATACATTCATTGTGCGTATAGCTAAGGACCTGTCTGAGTCTGTGTTTCCTGATAGCTACAACCTGAGAGTCTTTAAGTCAAGAGTGAATAGGTTACTTCTAGGCAAGCGTGCTCCACCTTAGACCGCATCATCGCTTAACATCAGGTGAGATAGCGGTCAAACGTATGCCTATCAATAGTAAAAAAAAAAAACGATTTATGACTTAATTAACACAATAGAAGCAGTTTATTTTCAAAATGCAAGAAACGATAATAACGAGTTCCAATAATATTTTGATTCACCGCACCACACTGCTTTTCGTTTTGGTACACAACTAGCGTCGATATATTAGTTTGACGTCATATTGGAAAAGGTTACGTTTCACAGGTCAGCACACTCAGTATACCTTCTAATGTTTAAATAATAAACAGATTATCACGAGAAATTATTGTATTATTTATATAAGGGATTTGTGTGTTGATTGCCTGCCTCGTTGACGGCTGAACAAGAGGTTTTGGCTTCGAACACGCAGGCCCGAGTTGGTGTCGAGTGGTGTTTTTGTGCACCTGTCTGATGAAAGGATCATGAGAAGCTCACTTCTACCCTTACCCGAGAAGGGGTTTGAAAGCGCAAACTGTCACTTCCGGGGTGATTGTGGAAAATACAAACGCGTCCCTACGCTCCAGCTAAAAGTGACGAGGAGAAACACCGCGTGGTTTTAGTCAGATAGGAGTCTGACAGACCCTTCCGTCTGCCCCAAGATGGAGACCGTCCATGGGGATTTTCGCACGTAAAAAAAATTGTTCCCCACAGTGTTTCATTCCCAGGTTAAGCAAAGTGTTATATTATGACTTTTCAAATACAGTTTTCGGTTCTAGCCACGTGGTCACACCTGAACACAATCCATCGAGCTGGGGCCCGTCCAAGGCTATGCCTACACGGTAACACTTGCAGGACTCAACACATCGGTGCTTTTAAGTTTTTTTTTTTTTATAAGTATTGTGAGATACTATATACAGACTGGACAATTACTGTACACAGCGGCATGGCCAGCCCACTGAAATAGAAACTAGTTATCTACTTCAACCACTGACTAGATTAGAAAGAAAGAAAGAAAATTGTGTTTATTGGCATACAAAAAAAAAAAACTTAATATTAGACAATTTAATCATCAAAACTAATAATACCGATGGATGCGAGACGCACAGGACCGAGTGTTGTGGTGGCAGTTGTGGGAGGCCTATATCCAACAGATGAAGTCTTTCGGCTGATATGATTAATGCCGAAAGCTGATTTTCAGCTGCAGCCCACGAGTGCCATTCGCTGAAAAACATAACCACATATATTTTCGGCTGATATGTTTAATGCCGAAAGTTGATTTTCAGCTGCAGCCCACAAGTGCCATTCGCTGGAAAACATAACCACATAATATGTGGTTATGTTTTCCAGCGAATGGCACTCGTGGTGGATATGTTTAATGCCGAAAGCTGATTTTCAGCTGCAGCCCACGAGTGCCATTCGCTGGAAAACATAACCACATATATTTTCGGTTGATATGTTTAATGCCGAAAGCTGATTTTCAGCTGCAGCCCACGAGTGCCATTCGCTGGAAAACATAACCACATATATTAATATATTATAAAACTAGCACCTTTCGATAACAACATCTACAGAGAAGCGTTATCATCAAAATGTTTTTCATAAAAATTCAAAGTCGCATTTCGTCGTCGTCGAAAGAGATACCGAAACTCTGGAACACGAAGGGCATTAAGAGGAACATGGATGGGTTTTAGTCAGTAACAGTCTGGCACGTCCTCCCACCCAAAGTGAAAGAAGTCATTTGATGACCCTTAATATTCTCCGCACAAAAAATATTATATTAAAGAGTACATCAATTCATTATCATCATTCACTGTCCGACTTTGCGAAAGATTTCGGGCTGGTCGGCATTTTGAACAGAAGAGGCGAAACAGCCAGCGCCTTGCATAACACTCTTCCAAGTTTCTAATGCTAAGAGGAGTCAAACAATGCCAGATATTGACTGTTCGTATATTATCTTGGCTTAGAGATCTTACCTAACGACAACATATTACTTTCCGACATACCTACACGAATATTATAAAATTCTAAAATGTTTTGTACAACAAATTGCTAAAATAAAAAGTTGCGACTCTTGATTTTAAAACAAATCGTATTACGATAAAAAAAAATTCTCCTATCAAATCAAATTCATCAAATTCGGGGTCGAGACTCTTTGGATTTAGCAATCCAAGCACACTTAAAAAATCACTTGAATATGTCACCGGAAAATGGAAAACTCTGTAAAATTGTCGAATATCTCGTGAAATTGTAAAATTTTCTAAACAAGACACGGATATAATGGAAACTACTGAATTTGGATAGGATTTATTATATACAATACGATTTTATCATAAAATATCGAGAAATTATAATCTAATCAAGATTTATTACAATTTTACGGAGTCTGCCATTTCACGGTGACATTATATAAAATTTGTGTACAGTATGCAGTTATGCACCTCTTAGGAGAAAACAGGCGTAATGATATGTTCAGACAGGCGAAGCCATAGGAAAATGCTAATAGTCAGTGTTTATTATACATGAACTTACTGAAGTGAAGTAATTGACTTCGAACAATGACTCGTAAATATGCATTATTCTGAGTACTATGCAAATTGCAACAAAATGCCGGAACCCTTTCACCTCATTTCAAATATTGATTTACTTTACCAATACATTTAATATTTTAATTAAAATGTGCTACACCTATTTTTTTTTTTTGTAGATTTTTCATTTTTGTTTGCGTGCGTGTTTCTTTACAGCAATAAATTTTATTTACCTCACAATGATTTACGAAAAAAACTATTTATCAATATCATTCTCTAGCCATATTTTCACGGAAAAGTTAAAAGGGAATCGTTTGTCTTGGTGTGGTCATGTAAAGAGGAGGGAGGAAACACATTTAACTAAAAGAGTAATGAACACAAATGTGGATGGATGGAGAAGGAGAGGAAGGCCAAAGAAAAGATGGATAGATTGTGTGAGGAGCGATATGAAAGAAAAGGGAGTTAGTGAAAGTTTGACGGCTGATAGGGCAGAGTGGAAGAAAAAACGTGTTGCGCCGACCCTGAGTAACATGGCATAAGGGCTGGAAGATGATGATGATGTTCTAGCCATTGTCCCAATTATTTTTATGTCGGCTCAATCTGTCCTTTTCTCCTCTAACTAATTCTACATTGGTACTCATTTCAGTAGTCAGTTCCTCGACATTATCGATCTTTGACACAATTCGGTTCACAGTCCACTTAATTTTTATTGCAACTTTTGTATTGTATGTATACGGGTGGGTACGTATCATAATCCCGAAATTTCATAATACCTACCCATGGCTGAAATACTGACGTCCAAAACAACGAAATTCAAAATACCGAAAGTTTCAAATGCCGATAGCCGTTACATCGAAACATAAAATACCGATGTCCAAATGCCCGAAAGGATGAAACCCCGAATGGACGAAATCCCGAATGGACGAAATACCGATAGATGAAATCACAAAGAGCGGCGACGTAGTTCATGCGATTACTCATAGATGGCACTAGAACACGGTATCCTGCCATTTCGCCGAAAATAGTTTGGCAGACTATCACTTGCCAACCAACGTTTCACCGATGCCGTAACGTTTCTTTTGGTAGAAATATTGTTAAGCTGATTATTATAATGACACAAAACGTTTGGAACATTTATCATTTGTCAAAAATTTCCCTAGGCCACACAACTATTAGACGAATGACGTTTTGTCAGACAGAAATCTTAGGTTACGATATGTTAGGTTAGGTGAGAGTATGACAAATAACGCACGAGCCGAGCGAGCGAAGCGAGCATGCCGCGGTAGCAGCCGGCGATGTGCCAGAAGCGAATCGCTTTTGTAAAAGAAAACAGTTAGGTTAGGTTTTGTCATTGTCTACGAGATTTTAGGCTTTGGGATGTAATTTCGGGATTTCGAACTTCGGGATATGGATCTTCGGGATTTCAAACTTCGGGATATTGATCTTCTTTTAAATTTCGGTATTGTAATACGTACCCAGAAATACAGATCTTATTTTTAATTAAATGAACGCTATGTTATGCCAGGAGGCGTACAAATATTGTGTGCAAATATAGCTTAGGATTACAAATTAAAATGTATATCTTTTGAAAAATCATGCATCATGTTAAAGTAGAAAATAAATTGAACAATTATATATTATTGATAGCTCCAATTTAGATTTTTTTGCTATTGATAGGAACACGTTTGACCACTATCTTACTCACCTGATGGTAAGTGATGTGGTAGAAGATGGCTTGTTATAGAAGTAATCACTCTTGACTTAAAGACTTCCAGTTTGTAGCTATCAGGACTCACATATTCTGCAAACTAGTTTAACAATAAAATTGTTGCACAGCTATAATGCAATCGATTGAAAAATTCAATTTGTTACTATCTACGTGTTGTTTGACTTTACATAAATCACAAATCAATATATTATACTGTGTAAATCAAAATTTTACTTTCAATTTGTTTGCGTACTAAAATGCAGATTTATTATGTTTGTTCATTGAAATACTTTATTTGTCCTATTTTACTAGAACCATAAAAAATCTTAACTGTTTTTGTTTTTTTTTTCTTGTGATGTGATTTTTCTGCCGTTAAGGATCACTGCCGTATTTTGATTTCAGTGGTGGTACATGAATTGAAATGCAGGGTGTAATCATAATTCCTCGCTCTACGAAACTTGGGGCGGACGGAGCTCCAACAGGATCTCATGGTGGAATGGAGACAGTGAATGTCGTAACTCAGCGCTGGGCACGCCACAATTGCGGTGATAAGTCCCCTCTTTGAGGAGTGGCTAGAGTGACGCCACGGCATCCTCACCTTTTGCTCGACGGAGATACCTGTCTGATTCAGTAGGAGGATACACCTGGATCACTCAGATGACACGGTGGAGGTCTGCCCTGCTTGGGCGGAGTACAGCCGTGTCCTAATCGAGGCAATGGGCGATCTCTCGCGGTTGGCTGTAGTTCAATCCATGATCCGTATCGAGGGGGCATAGGAAGTCACCTTCCTCTGCGATGCAGTATCTCTAGAAAAAGAGGAGGCGGGCCGCGTGAGAGAGGCAAACCTCACTCCCCAGCTGCCGCAACATAAGAAGATGCCCAGGGCGTCTGGAGTCTCAGGGAGATTTCCGGCCACCGTAGACGCGGACCTCAAACCAGAACCAGACCCCGGGTCGATATTGGAATATACGGTACCCCAGAATCTGATTTATCATAAAACATACAAAATTTAGATTGTTTTATGTTAAATGATAAAATAAAAAGCAAACTCGCACACAACTACTAGTCAAGAATAAACTAATTAATTCTAAACTTAATTATCCGAAATTTGGCAACATTTCGCCAAACAATCGGATGAACATCGGTCGCGAACACTGATAACAGTGCTATCCTAGTATCCATATCTTTGAGTTATAAAAGGTTTTATTTGTTATTTAAAAATGCTTTGGATCTTAGTGGGTGTGCTCTTATTGATTTGGACGGCAATATCCAAGTGGAAGAACAGAAAATTAATCGCTTTGGGAAAGACTTTGTCTTCGAAGAGGGTTTGTCTACCGATCGTGGGCCATTCTTTTATGTTCATTGGCGATGATGAGGGTAATGATATTTTTGGATATTTTTATTTTACTATCTTCTGCCAGCGGCTTCGTCCCCGTGATCCCTTAGGAACATACTTTCGGGATGAGTAGCCTGTGTGTTATTTCAGACTATAATCTACCTCTGTGCCAAATTTCATGAAGATCCTTTCAGGCATTCTAACGTGGAAGAGTAACAAACATCCATCTGTCCAACCTTCAGTTTATAATATTAAGGTGGAAGCGCCAGGGTAGCCCGCGAAATTCAAATATTTTTATGTTTTTTGCAATTTGCCGGTCAGTGTGAAGCTGTATGTTAAACAAAATACAATTCGCGGCCGTAACGCATATATATCTAAAGAATTATACCCATTTTAATTATCAATATAACCCTCTAAGTTCATACAACTCGATCGAATGACTTTTTCACGAAATAACATTCAATCGAATTCCATGAACTTAGAGGGTTATATTGATGATTCAAATGGTTATAATCCTTTAGATAAATGCTCTTTACGATCGCGAATCGTATTTTTTTCAACATATACAGCTTCACACTGACCGGCAAATTGCAAAAAACATAGAAATATTTGAATTTGAGGTTATCAATTCGGTTGTATGTTTATTTTTTTATGTTTGTTACCTCATAACTCCGACAATTATAGGTTTTTTTCATTATAGGTATTAGGTGTGGGGCACCACTAAAAAGTGGAAAATAAAAAACTTTTTAAAAAAAAATTTCGGAAGTCGGTGTCAAAATACGAAGAAAGTAACAAAAACACCGACTTCCGAAATTAAAGTTATTTTTTACTTTGCAGTGTTTTTTTTTTTGGAAGTCGGTTGTATTTTTTTGTAAAAAGTTTTTTTTTTATGTTACATTTAGGTTGGATTGGTAAAACCTGGGAAACTACAAAATACCTTCTTGTTTCAAGTACTGAAGTATGTTGAACTTGGATCAGATTGGGTAGATACCTTTGTTGGGACGGTTGCATATTAGAAAATCAAAACTTTTCTGAGCATATTTCAAAAGAACAACGTACAAATCAACAAAGTTTAAAATAACGATGGTCATTTGATCAAAAATTCAGCTGACCAAAGTCTGGAATATCAATGTTTATATTATTTATTACACTATTTACCAAATCGTATAAAGGTCAAAATGGATTAATTTATAAATTATTAATTATCAAATGGATTAACTGAAAAAGGTAAAAATAATATTAATATTAGCGAATAGCGCCTGTCTGATACAGAAAGCCTTTGCACAACATGATCATGATCATGATGAGACATAATTATGGTACTAGAAATAGGGACCAGTTAGTTCAACCAGGCTTCACACTGGCTAAAGTAGCCTCATCTTTCATGGGGTACTGTTTAAAATGTTATAATAAGATACCTCCCCATAAATTAGAACTAAATGAGACGAAATTCAAGTCTTGTATTAAACGCACACTATGCAGGCAAGCATATTATAAGTTGGGGGATTATATTGAAGATAAAAATGCTTGGCTGAATGTTGGTCCTGCTCCACAACCACTAGGGAGCACAAACTAATCTGTAAATATTTTGGAAACATTGTTGGACCGGCTGAAGATTGTAAGAAAAATTTGCATTGTTAGAATCAACTTACTTATTTGCATTGTATAATTTCAGCCATTAACAGCACATGTGTGAGTACTGTGTACCTTTAACTTAAACTTTAATTATCAGTTTTAGGTATGTTTTTGACTTGAATGTACCCTGGCGGTTGGGAGTGTCATGCTCACTCAAAAGTCTAGCTGATGGTGGCGTATGCGTTTGATCATTTGGCTCCCTTCAAAATGGTTGAGCCGTATGGTGCTGGCGTATGCGTCATGTTCGTGAACGGGCGCCGTCAGTCGGGACTGGTCATTTCTCAGCTGCCATGGTTGATTTTAATTATTTATTTGAATTGTTCCTCTTTTATTCCGGACGCTTTTATCCTGCTCGTCTTTTACATCGTTCTCACATGCATGTATAATTTCAACCCGATGTAAATAAATCTTTGTAAAAAAATATTATTTTTAAAAGAGTGTCCGTGGAGTTTCTTGCACGTTCTTCTCCATAGAGATCTACGCTTTGGAACGTGCAAATAGCTTCAATTTTTTGGACCGACCGACCTTGACAATTCAAAAGTGCCTGTAAATGGTTTAATTGAAATAAATGCTTGAATTTTGAATTTTTTGAATTTTTGATCGGCACAAATTATTACTTTCTATATTATCTAGTCATTTCTGGCACTCGCCGGCCGCTGCCGAGGCACCACTCGCTTCGCTTGCTCGGCTCGTGCGTAGGAGGTCACAGTTCTAACCTAACCTTTTTTTTTTTTTTTTTTTTTCGGCTGGGAAAAAATGCGTTACGCATGCCCTCTCACTCGGGGGAGTGTGAGGGGTATGTGGGACTCCCCGGGCAAGCCCGGTATACCCACTAAAACAACCCAGCACTGAAATTCCCGCAGCGTCTTAGTGGGGGTGGACTGGGAGATCGGCGTAGCCTTTACGTCCAGTCCACCTCCGACGACCGCCCGCCTTCACAGCGGGCCCTTCACGCCCTCCCCGTTGGGGGAGGGCCGGGAACCTCCGACGATGGTGGTGATGCGTGCAATGCGGGCAGAGGCGCCCCCGCGCCTGTCGCCCGCCCATCACCACCGCGAGGAGGGAAAAGAGGGCGTCTTCTCCGACCTCGCCTTCGTCTGCGGAGCGGCGCAGCGAGAGGATCGTCCTCCCGCGCGCGCTCCGCCACCTCCTTCTGCGAGATGACATCCTCGCAAAAGGAGGCGACCGCGGCCCAGGATTCCTCACTCCCCAGCATGCATCTGACCACGCCGGGAAGGGAGAGGTCCCGTCCGATCTCCGCAGTGAGACTGCGACGCGGCTCGGACCAAGCTGGCACACCTCTAGTGTGTGCTGCGCCGTGTCCTCCGCCGCGCCGCAGTCGTGACACGCCGGTGTCTCCTCCCTCCCGACCCGGTGCAGGTGTGTGCCGAAACAGCCGTGGCCAGACAACACCTGCACCGGACGGAAGGAGAGGAAGCCGTGCGGCCGCTCGAGCCAGTCTCGCAAGACTGGACCGAGCGCGTCCAGCGTACGTAAGGTGGCGGAGGCGAGGTCCTCTCTCCATCCAATCTGGGCGGACTCCCTCCTATGGAGGGAGTCCGCCCAGATTGGGGCCCCGTATAGGGCCATACTCCGCAGGATGCTGTCATACAAGCGCCGGCATCGCGCGCTGGGCCCACCCAGGTTCGGGAGGAGCCAGGAGAGCGCACCCGCGGCTTTCAGCAGGCGCGTCGACAGCCCGCTGAAGTGCGGGCCGAAGCGCCACCTGCTGTCCAGTACCAGGCCCAGATACTTCATTTGGGCCTGGACTTCCACCCTGATGCCCTCCACAATGATGTGGGCATCTGGAGGGCAGCGCTGCCGAGGCCCGCGAAAGAACACGGCCTCGGTCTTGTTCAGCACCACCCTCAACCCCAGGCGGCGGATCCTTCCTGCGACCAAGGATCCGCCAGCCGAGGCCAGACAGGCCGCTTCCCCAAAGTTCCTCCCCCGGGCAGTGAGGAGAGTGTCATCCGCGTAGCAGATGACACTCGTGCCACGGAGGAGGGCTCCCCGCAGGAGCCAATCGAACCCGATGTTCCACAGGGGGGGCCCAAGTACCGACCCCTGTGGAACACCGCACTCTGCGCCGTACCGCCGCAACCTGGCCGTTTTGTCTACAAAGAGGACCTCTCGGTCCTCCAAGTAGTCGGCCAGGAGGTCCCGCAAGTATTGGGGCACTCCATGATAGCGGAGTGCCTCCAATATCGTCGAGTGGGGGACGGAGTTGAAGGCGTTGGCTATGTTGAATGACACTGCCAAAACTCCGTCCCCCGTCTCGACTGCCCCCTTCTCCTGCCCCTTGAACAGGGCCAGCGCGTCGATGGTCGAACGCCCCTGTCGGAAACCAAACTGGGCGTCCGACAGGTCTGGCGCGGAGGCCGAGAAGACCCTCGCGGAACTCTTCCTCCGTCACCGGGGGCACGTCTGCCTCCGCCGGTGGTGCCGCCCCTCGCGGGGGGTCCATCGTTGGTGGGGTGAAGTCGGTCCTGCGCGGAAACAGGGACCGGACCACCCCATCCAACAGCGCCGGCTCGAGGGTCTCGGTCAATGGGGGACCATGGGGCCGCAGTTGGTTCCGCGCCGCCCTGTATGGTCTCCCAAAGGGATCCCGATCGAGACCCTCCAACATCTCAGCCCTTGCCGAGTCCTTCGCAGCGCACATAGCCGACTTGAGGGCTGCCTTTGCCTCCCGGTAGGAAGCGTAGAGACGGTCCTCGTCTGCCTGACTACGTGCGCTGCGCCGACGGCTCCGCGTGTAGGCCCTACGGGCCGCCACGCAGGTGGCCCGGAGGCCTGCCAACTCCTCCGACCACCAGTAGACGGCACGACGGGGGGGCGGACGACGGGACCGAGGCATGCTGGAGTTGCACACCTCGGTCAGGGATCCCCTCAGCTGGGCCGCTGCGGAGTCCACGTCCAGGACCTCGACAGGGGGCGACAGCCAGTCCTGCAGGAAGGCAGCCTCCTTGGCTGCCTCGCGGTCCAGGCGAGTGAGGGCCCACCGAGGGAAGGGAGACCTGCCAGAGCGGGCCATCTCCCCCCGGGAGCCATGCTGGGTGGAGATGTCGAACCGCACATATCTGTGGTCCGACAATGTCATCACCATGATGTGACCATCTCAACCCGCCAGTTCACGATGCGTGCGGCAAGGACGGGGGTGGCAAACGAGACGTCGACCACCGACCCTCCCCGTTGCCGCACGCATGTATGGACCGCCCCCCTGTTGAGTAGGGACACGCCACACGACGCCGACCAAAATTCGACGGCGCAACCCCGGACGTTGCAGGAGGCAGCCGGGTTGCCCCAGGCCTCCGATTTGGCGTTCAGGTCACCCGACACCACGACCTGGCGTGGCGCCGCCCTCGCTACGACAGCAGTGAGGACCTCCAGGAAGTCCTCAAAGTCTGAGAGAGGGCGATTAGGGGAGAAGTAGACCCCCACCAGGGCCAGATCTCCCCACGCGGCGGCCACGTATCCCGGTCCCCTCTCTAAGAGCGAGAGGGGAGGGGAGTCTGTGGAAGACCGCGACACCAACGCCACCAAGCCGTCCCGGTCGCCTAGCCAGCTGCCAGGGACCGAGTAAGGCTCGGCGACCACCGCCAAGTCCACCAACCACTCAGCCATGGTCTGCATCAGCAGATCCTGGGCTGCCCGGCAGTGGCTGGCGTTCGTCTGAAGGATGCGATGTTCGACTCTATCCATTAGTCGGACATCGCACCCCCCTCCTCCGCAGCTGTGCTGGCAACAGGCCCAGCTGGCGCCTGTGCTTTGCCCCTCGTAGGAGGAGGATTACACATCCTCCCCTACATGATGTGACCCGCCGGGCGGCTGCTGGCGGCACACACCGCGCAGTGCGGCTTAGCGGCTGTGCAGGAGACCGCTTTGTGGCCGTCCTTGCCGCAGCGGTAGCAGCTGTCCGTCCTATCTACCTTGGACGGACAGAGGGCCCGGGTGTGGCCGATGCCGAAGCACCTGTAGCAGCGCAGAGGCTGGTCTACAAGTGCTCGGACTGCACCCGAGCTGAAGCCGACGGCGAGCCGTCCTTTGTCAAGGACGGCTTTGGCAACGGCGACTGGGCACTCGAGTCGAATAGTGCCCATGCCGCCGCGGCCGGGCCTGATGTCCCGGCCTTGCACCGCTGCGGTGTCGCAGCCACCAATGGCCGCGACCGCCGCCACCACCTCCTCCTTGGTGACCGAGTCATCGAGCTCGGTCACTTCTATTTCCGCTGTCTTAACCGGACGGGCCACCTTGGCCGCGTCCGAGACGACCTCCTGCAGCTTGGCTGCGAAGAGGTCTGCGCTGGCGCTGCCCTCCGCCCCCAGGAACTCAAAAATTCGAGCCCCAGTTATAGTCCGCCTGCAAGTGACTTTGCCGATCCCCAGTTGGGTGGGATCGGCATTGGCACGCGCCCGCACAAGTACGGACGCGTAAGTCTCGCCGCGCTCCGCAGCCTCCGCAGTGAGCGTCACCACGACGGCTGCGGAATTTGGGGAAACCAGCTTTCCCCTCCTTTTGCCCTTACCCTTGCCAGACTGGCTCGGAGGCGTGGTGGCGGGGACGGCAGGGGCGGCCGCTGCCGCCTTTCGGCCCTTGGCCTTCCTCTTGCCCTTCCCAGTCGTCTGCGACTGGCTCGGAGGCGTGGTGGCGGGGACAGCAGAGACGGCTGTCGCTGTCTTCTTTCCCCTTCCCTTGCCTTTCCCCCTCCCGACCACCTCGATCCAACCCTCCTGGTTGGACGGAGTGGTCGAAGGGAGATTGGCGTCCTCTACTTGCGAGGACGGCCCCTGCTCGCCTCGCCTCTTGTCCGCTGCAAGCAGCGGTCGGAGACGCTTCTCCGGCAAGAGCCGGTCCTCTATTCCTGCCAAGCAGGATCGGGTGAAAGCCCGCTCCTACATAACCACCTTGCGGATTACATCCTCAAGGTTGGAGGCGGGGGCTTCCACGGCCGGCGTCGGGCCTTGACTAGGCCGGGCGGTGGCGTCAGCCAGCTTCTGATGAAGCTTCTGGCGATCGACCCTCGCCTGCAACTGCCGCGTCTCCTCAGAGCTTGTCCGGCGGGCGAGCTCCTCAATGATGCCGCGCATGCTCGCGGCCCGGCACTTAAGGGACTTCTGAAAAGTCCCTTTCAAATGTGATGACTTGGAGGCGACCAACACTATCTCCTCCTCGTCCTCTTCCGCCATCCGCTCCAGCTCCACAACCGAATACTCGGTGTAGAGCACGGTGGACGCGCCGTATCCGGACTTGGCCCGGGCGGCACGCGCTCGCTGCTCCTTTGCAGCAACCCGCTCCTCCAGCTCTTGCTGGTTCTGCACTCGCCGAGACAGGTCCAACTGGCGTTGGGCGTCCACCAGACCCACGGCATGGGTGTCCACAACTGTCGCCGGCTTTTTGGCCTTAGACAGCCCCGTCGAGCCCGAGGCCGAGGAACCATCAGACCCTTGTTTGCGGTATGTCCGCTTGCGCGACCGCAAATCACCAGCGTCCGATACGCTGACGAGGGACTCGTCTGAGTCCGACGTCTCGTCCGCCGTTCCGAAGAAGCTAGCTGCAGACGGCGCGCGGCTAGCTTCGGACGCCGAAGCGTCGGATTGGCCCTGAGAAGGGCCTTTGGGTTGGCCCTGAGAAGGGCCGTTGGGTTGGCCTTGAGAAGGGCCTTTTAGGAAACGCCCTTGGGCGTCCCGCTTGGGCTTAGGCATAACCTCCGCGATAATCGTAGCTTCCCGCAAAAAGATAAAACCGCAATAAAATAAAAAGAGCTACGAACGCACACTGAACTTTGGCCGTACCCAGTCTGCCACTCCGTTACGGTGACAGAACTGGGTCGTTTCCAGGGGACGCGACGTGGACGCAAACAGTGTGAGGGGGTCCCCCAACCTAACCTAACCAAACCATTTTTCTTTTAATAATAATTTTTAGACAAATTAAGTGTTAAAATTAATGATGTACTTCAAATATAAGTATACCTACATTTAAATTAATAATTCTTAATAGAAATCATTTGTGATTATAAAACTTGATTAGTTATGATTTGATATTTTATAATTACATATAGCAACTTTTGATCAGTCGTTCATTTGATGTCACATACATTGGGACTCTAAATTTTTTCTAAATAAAACATTTTGTTCATTTAAATTTTGTTATTTCGTTTTTGTTCTTTTGAAATTTGCCCGAGAAAGTTTTGATTTTTTAATATGCAACCGTTGGGACGTGGTCGCCGACAATGAGTCTTATTTGATCAAATTGGTCCAAAGGCACCCGGCGAGCAGTAGATCCGACAAGCTTAGAATTTCCCTTCGTGACCGTATCAGAAATTTGGTAATCAGCAGGGGAAAGTACAGCCCGACCAATTGCCAAACTAGAATGTCCGCCGAACAAGGCGCTCCGACCAGTGCGTTGTTCGCAGAATTTTTGACCGATGAGGCTACGGATTGGAGTGTCAATCGTGTTCAAGGAAGCCAAATGTAGATGTAGGAGTCTCAACAGATGGGCAGGACCTGCGGAAGTTTGCAGAAATCCGCTGAATATGAGAAGCATTAAATCAGCCGAAGCGATGACAATGGAAAGAGGCCTATTTCCTGCAGCAGACTTTTTACTTGAAATGATCAGTAACGGTGAAGGTCGCGGGTAGCCGATGGATGCGAGACGCACAGGACTGGTCGTTGTGGCAACGCTTGGGGGAGGCCTGTGTTCAACCGCATTCATTCATTTCAGTAACATTTTTGTATATCTTCAAAGTTGTCGATGATTTTTTAACCGACTTCCCAAAAAGGAGGAGGTAAGAACCTCCTCCTTTTTGGGAAAAAGGAGGAGGTTCTTAATTCGGTTGTTTTTTTTATGTTTGTTACCTCATAACTCCGACAATTATGAACCGATTTGAAAAATTCTTGTTTTATCTGAAAGGACATAATATATACTTGCAGATTGGTCCCATTTAAATTTTATCAAAATCGGTTATGAACTTTTGATTTTAAATCGAAATAGCTGGAATTCGTCTACTTGGTTGATGGTTTTATGTCACCCAAGTAATCAAAATTGCGTATTTTGCTTTTCAGCGATTTTGCAGTGGTGTTGATGGGGTACCACTAAAAAGTGAAAAATAAAAAACTTTTTACAAAAAAATACAACCGACTTCCAAAAAAAAAAAAAACACTACAAAGTAAAAAACAACTTTAAACGTAAAAAGTTTTTTTATTTTTCACCTTTTACTGGTACCCCATACCGTTTTATTTTTGTTTATTTGTCCTTCAAATATACTAACATTTTACGTACTTATTTTAAGTTGATGCCAACATAAACTTAGTAGATAAGAGTTTTACCGTGCACCAAAATGATGATATTGATCTAAGCACGGTCTATGAATATTGTTTCAGCTCGCATGAGAGAAATGATGAAACAAGGAAAAAACGCATATAAAAACGGTGGATTATGTAGTATGTGGCAAGGAGACGTCTTTTTTGTACGTAAGTATTGAAATAAATACATGTATTTATTTAATGGATGAATCTTTAGAATCGACGTAATTTATTAGCGACAAAAACAATCAATCAATCAATCTTTATTTGTGAACACAGGTATTACAATATATAAATATTTTAGTAGAGCTCTATGTCCTACCAATGAAATTGGTGGACAAATATGTTAGTTTTTAGTAGTCTGAAACTATACAAGGTCAAGCTCGAGTAAACAATGTCAATTAAATGTATTATAAACGAATAATTAACCAAATATAATTCGTTTTGTACATGTATGTCAATGAAAAATTATACTTAGGGCCAGTTTCACCGGTTACGGATAAAGTGTCGGTTAGTTATGTGATGGATAACTAACCGACACTTATAATACTATAATACTTTTTAATACTTAAATACTTAATAAATCGGCCAGATATCGCTATCCGACACCTGTGAAACCAAAAGTTTTAGTGAATCTGCCAGATAAGTTCCTAATAGGCTAACCGACACTTTATTCGTAACCGGTGAAACTGGCCCTATATGTCACATTTTATCATATTGTAAAAAAAACTTAAAACTATGAGTAAAATAATGAATTGATAAACATCTAACCCACACTATCTATGGTCCTACATGAATCCATATGAAACCACCGGGGTACAAGTTCGTATAGTATGTACTAGATTCTTTGTATGTTTCTTTGTGAATGAAATAGCGTCAGGCGATGTGCACACGCCGTGTGTGTAACAGCCGCACGGTTCGATCTTCACGGTTAAACAATGCTTGCCAAGGATGGTCTGTAGATGGATGACCATCTTGACATACCGAGTTTCCTCCGTGCCTCGGAGAGCACGATAAACCGTTGTTACCGGCTGTCATTTGATGATCTTTGGCTGTCGTTGCGGATTGTCAGAAGCCAGTAAATTGACTCCAGTCTTACCAAGAAGTACAGTGTTACCCAGTGAATGGGTTGTGGAAGTCTGGTAGGCAGCCGCTCTACGTAATACACTGGTATTCAGCTGAATCCTGTTTGACTGGAAGCCGATCCCAATGTAGTTGGGAAAAGGCTACGCAGATGATGAGCGTCAGGCGATGTGTCGCTAGCTATGAAAGCCGCTTTTCAGCACTTGCAAGGGAATCAAAACCTTTAGGGTACTTTTCGTGAACTCAGAATCTTGAAATGTGGTACAAAGCAACATCTTATAGCACAGATAAAGGAAAAATTAAACTGTACATTGTTAGTTACATCATATAATTAAAATATTTCTAATAATTTGAAACTTACTACACCTTTCCTCATTAATGTGTAGAGGTATAAAAGTTATATCAAATACTTATTTATGTCAACGCAATCAATTTTTTTTTTTTAATTTCCGTTCAGCAGTTTCGGAGATAAGGGAATGGTAATAATTCTTGAAACTATACTAATACTAGCTGCCCGGGACGACGTGGTTATGCCAGAATCTGACAGGCCTCTTCCTAACTACTTTGTTAGCTGGTCACAGCACTGTTACTGCGCTTCTGAAAGTCACTGACGATATCCGCTGGGCTATGGACAATAAATCTCTAACCGTATTAGTCCTACTCGACTTCAGTAGTGCGTTCAACTCAGTGGATTTCGACATACTTCTTGGAGTCCTTCGTTCTACTAACTTTTCTCCTTCTGCACTATCCTGGTTTGACTCTTATCTTCGGGGCCGCTCTCAATGTGTCCGCCTTGAAGAGACTTTCTCTGATTGGTGTGACCTCACTGCTGGTGTACCCCAGGGTGGCGTTCTCTCTTCTCTTAATTTCACTATCTTCATTAATACAGTTACTAAGGTTATTTCCTCCAATTTCCACCTTTACGCAGACGATTTGCAGCTTTATCGTCACTTCTTGCTGGCTGACGCAGATTCAGCGATTAATGCCATGAATCGTGATCTAGAGAGTATTAATCAATGGGCTAAGTCATACGGCTTACAGATAAATCCTTCCAAGTCCCAGGCGATGATCATAGGTAGTCGTTACTATCGCTCTGCGCTTAATACTTCCACTTTGCCGCCATTATCCCTTAACGGGTTCATCATTGCGTTTACGGAATTGGCAAAGAATCTCGGTGTCTTAATTGATAGTAATCTTTCTTGGCGAGCGCAAGTAAATGAGGTTAGTCGTAAGGTGCACTTTTCCTTCCACTCTTTAAAAACTCTGCAATCCTTCTTGCCCTTTAAAACTAAAATTTATCTAGCGCAAACTTTAATTCAGCCGATCATTGATTACGCTGATGCCTGCTACCTGGATGCCACTGAGGAGCTCTTAAATAAGCTTGAGCGCTTGCAAAACTTATGCATTCGTTTTGTTTTTGGCCTGAGGAAATACGACCATGTCTCTCAGTTTCGCAAGGATCTCAAGTGGCTCCCTATCCGCCTTCGCAGGAACACTCGAATATTATGTCTGCTTTATAACATTCTGTTTAATCCTGCATACCCAAGCTACCTGCGCGATCGTTTCTCGTTCACTCACCCTCCTAATGCGCTGTGTAGATCCCACCTCAGACATCATCTTAACTTCCCATCCCATAAAACCCACACATACTCCCACTCCTTCTCTTTTCACGCAGTACGATTGTGGAACTCACTCCCACCTAACATAAGAGACTGCAAAAATATTAACCTCTTCAAAAAGGAAGTCAAAGAGCATTATCTGTCAATAATGTGATACTGTATATCTTAATATATATAAACCTCGTGTCACAATGTTTGTCCTCAATGGACTCCTAAACCACTTAACCGATTATAATAAAATTCGCACACCATGTGCAGTTCGATCCAACTTGAGAGATAGGATAGTTTAAATCTCAATTTTTTGTTGCAATATTATTTAGGAGCGGAAAATGTGACGCAGACGAAGTTGCGCGGGGCAGCTAGTATATTATAAGTATGTATTAATTTATTACCATTATATATTTAGTTAAATCTATTTGTGTATATTTGTTTGTATGTCTATTGTAATTTTATGTGTATTTACTTAGATTATAATTTGTTTTAGTTAAGTTAGTACCTTTAATTTGTTTTAAGATTCCTCTCTGCTTTTTGACACACTGTGTCTAAATTTTTTATTAAATTCGTCTGTCGCAGGTCTGCTGGTAGAAATTTCTTTTGAAATAAGCAGTACCTTTGTGCTCTTTTCTCTGTACAAAATTTTCTTTTTAAGTATATTGTGTGTACATAAATAAATAAATACTTTGGGTTCGGCTTCGAGGAGGAGTACCAGCATTTTACATACGACTACCTATCTCACCTCCACAACCCAGTAACTGGGTAATACAATCCTGGGTATCAATTGGTGTTAGATTTTCTGGCTTCTATCGACTGTCAAAATCTTTAAATGAGAGCAGAACCCTTTTTTCGTGTTTCCGAGACACGGAACAGTCTCAATATGCAATGGATGGTCACCCATCCATAAACCAACCTATGCGAGAGTCGCTGAACCTCATAGATTGACCCGTGTGGCTGCTACAATTTAGTCACGACCGTTTCACGATTTCTTGCTTGTAATTAGTTAATAACACAGTATAATGTAGACGTCATGTTTATTTAATGATTCCACAATATTAAAATTTAGTCTAGTTGGCATGCAAATAGTTAAATCTGAACACGTCATGTTTTCACAGTTTGTATTTAATTATATAATTTGTTCCATTGTTCTTTCTCGAAAACAATTTGTACCTACGTACCTACAATATTTACAATCTGTAGGTAGGTTCACTTATTATGTTTGTAACTGACTATCAATATCATAATATCAGCCAATTGCCATACTGCTGAACGTAAGCCTCCCCCAAAGAGCGCCAAGTAGGGTTGATGAGGAAGTGGTGATGAGGAAGAGGATGCGGATGAGGAACTATTAGGCTGCGTTTCCACCAGAGATGTGCAAGGATGCGTAGCGAGGGATGTGTTTGTTAGGAACCAATAGAATTGCTTAATTTACCTAGCCTCGCTCAGTGCAAGCGATTGTATTGGTTCTTAAGAGCGCTTTCACATTTTTTCTTGAATTTTAGCGTTTTATTCGAATTTTGATGTATGATTTTGCTTTAGATATAGCTTTAAAAAAATAAAAATATGCCTAAGACAGTTTTGTCAAAGCGCTCTTACAAAATCGAATTGCTCAGGTTGACTGAAGTTGAATACCGCGCGTCACAAGATTATATTGATTTTCGACAATTATTTAAAAATATTTACTTTACTTTTAATAAGACCAATTTTTTTTTCAAGCAATATAGCAATGTCACCTTAATTATTAAATATTTTTTATTTGAATTTTGATTATAATTTCATAGATAAAAATTATAGTTTCGTACGGAAAATTGTCAATAACTCTCAGTTTTACAGAATTATTTTTGGTGTATTACTGTATGAATCGTAATAAATTGATTTAAACATTCCAAAGTAGAAGATACAGTTGTACCGTGGACATTTTTATAAATGATTAAATTATAATATCTTCGGTGTACCAAGGTATCAAAAGATACCCTAAAGCAACGTTTTGTGAAACATCCTTTGCGGAGTCAAGGATTTTACTGATGTACGTGAACAAATTGAAATATTTATTTAGAACACTCCCAAGATAAATGATAAAACTATCTTAGGCATATTTTTGTTTTTTTTTTTTTTAAGGCTATATCTAAAGCAAAATCACACATCAAAATTCGAATAAAACGCTAAAATTCAAGAAAAAATGTGAAAGCCCTCTTAACCCTTAATTTGATAACGTGCAATATACTGAACATCAACTTAAAAAAAATATACAATCATTTTTTAAAACTATATTTTATTCATTTCAATTCCATTAGTTTATTTGCAAAGTAATATAATGTGTATAAAATTACGCGTAAGGTGCGCGTGCGCATTGCTGGTTAGTCGCCGCCGAAATGTTTGGAAGGTAGCACGTGCCGCGACCGCTCTCGGTAAGTCCCGATTTATTTGTTATTTTACTTTGCAATGATTACTCATCTTTTCTCAATATATTTTATAAAACCTATATATATGTGTACACAAACTGAAATTATAATAGCTGTTATGGATTTATCGTAATTTTCTATGAAATTAGCATGTCCAGTATATTTCCCATTGCCAATTAGGTGCTGTTTTAGTGCGATTTTGGGATGTGTAGTATATTGGACACTGCCAGTTAGTTAGAAAAGTAACTTATTTGCAGGTCTTCAAACAAACATCACGTGCATCAAAGTTATTTGCTCTAGTACCGCCAATTAACGCTTCATCAGACGTAGAAAATCAAACAAGTTCGGATGAAGAGGTAACACAATATGTCGCCAAGACAGTGACGAGTTGTCCTCTGAAGCACCATCTATACCGTCGTCATTAGAAAACCAGAATATTTCCGAAGACGATGAAGATAGGAATTATAGTTCTGGTGATGAGATACCCAATAGTGAGCCAGAAGATCAAGAACTAGCAGTGCCTCTTACACCAATTATCAACCAAGTGTTGACCAGTCAGGTAAATTTTGATAATATTCCAACTTTGTCGTCCATTCAGTCTATACCGTCTGTTCAAGATATATCACCGATAGACCCAATGCCGTGAATACCAGGTCTAAGAGAAGGCGCTATGTCAACACCCACTCTCGTGTTCATAATCTCAGGCTCAAGAAACGTAAACACACAAACTACAAATGGAAAAAAGGCACATTCCTGCACAATGCCGAAATAACTTATTGTGAATTTAAAACTAACTTACATGCCGATTTCACGCCTATAGATTATTTTTGGAAATACTTTTCTTTGGATATTTTACAAGATACTTATAGTACATAATACCAACCTTTATGCAGTTCAAGTTACCGGCCGATCCTTCAATATCTCTGAGGACGAAATGAAAGATTTTATTGCCATTTTGTAACTAATGGGTGTTGTAAATTTGCCATCATGTAGATTATTGGTCAAAAGAATAGCGCTACCCAGCTATTGCTGAAATCATGTCACTGAAAAAATTTGAAACCATACGCAGGTACATCCATTTTGCTGATAACTCTTGTCGAGATTCAGATCGCTACTTCAAAGTAAGACCTCTTGTAGAGAAGGTGAGGAAAAACTGCTTGGCCACCGAAGAGGAAATGAGATATAGTATTGACAAGATGACCATACCGTATAAAGGCAAAAAGGCGGGTAACAGGAGACAGTACGATCCCATGAAACCCAATAAATGGGGTTTCAAAAACTTTGTCCGAGCAGGCATGTCGGGAATTGTATGACTTCCTGCTTTCGCTGCAACTTATGTATCAAAAATAAGACTGATGTTTATTGTGTAAAGTGCAACCAAAGGCTGTGTTTAGTACGTAAAAGAAATTGTTTTTATGATTATCATAGTAAGTGAAAGTTTCTAAGTATGTTGATTGATTATATTAGGTACAGTTGTTTAATTTTATCTGAAATTCAGGACAATAATTGTTACGTATCTTTTCATTCAGACTGATTATATTGTTGATCTCACTTAGAATAAGTAAAATGTTCCTCATTATATTCATAAAAAATAAAGATTTTGTAATACAATACAAAACATGTCATTGTTTTTGCGTTTTATTATATTTTATTTTATCACTTGCACAAAATAGAAATAAGTCCTAGAAAGTAATAATTCGGCAATGTGTATTATACAGTACATCAAAATTATCGACAACTTTATGGCAAACCTGGCAAGGTATACTGGACATGCATTTTCAGGAAATGAGGTAATACCAGATTTTTTAAATTATTTTTTCATGTCCTAACAACTCCTAGTGAAGCCGAAAATGTGAAAAGAAACAAAAGTTTTTTAAATTTTTCCTCTTGCCAAATTAAGGGTTAAGAAACACATCCTCGCTACGCAACCTCGCACATCTCTGGTGGAAACGCAGCCTAAGAAATATGTTTTGAGGAAGAGGATGAGGATGAGGGTATGAGGAGGAGGATGAGAACAAGGAAGAGGTGCGAAAGAGGAATATAGAACCTGTGATTTGGAATTGAAATGTTAAATAAAAGAAAGATTGCGAATGGGCCCTTTAATATTTAGAAATAAAAAAGACAATTGAGTAGTCAAAATTCACAATAGGGAGGTTGAATTTAACGAAAATTAACTTTGAAGCTGTTTCTCCAGATAGACGGTTTCGTAATTTGTCGTAAACTAATCCAGCGCCACTGAAATGGCGCTCACTGGGGACACTTGATGGAGGGGCTGAAAGATACTGGCGCACAGCTCTGTAAAGTTTAAAATATTTGGGGATCATTTTCCACCACAAAAGGCTGTCTTGAAGACCTCTCTTTAATATAGTTAATTATTAGTGGTTCCTCTTAAATTTCTCTTAATTAATGAGGACGTGGAAGAAGAAGAGGAATATTTTAATCCTGATTTGAGGATGAGGAATCGCTAAAAAAATAGGAACTTCCACATTATGAGGATGAGGAAAAAGAATCCTCATCAAGCTTAGCGCCAACCATCCCGATCCTGAGTAGTTCGCATCCTTCCGCTGCCAGCCACCGTCTTTAAATCATTGGTCCATCGTGCCGCAGGGCGTCCCACACTACGTTCGCCCATACGCGGTCTATCCTCTAACACATGTCAGTTCGTCTACAGACATGGCCAACCCACTTCCACTTCAGTATGCAGATTATACGCGTAATGTCAGTGACCTGACTATCCTAATGTACATTCCGTAACTGGTGACTGACAGACAACGCACAGTCGGAACTGCTGGTCGAAGATAATTCAAAATTCAAAATTCATTTATTGCTTGTTACAGGTGTATGGTCAGTTCTTATAATTATCTATTATACATATAAAAATAAGTCGGGTTTTCCTTCCTGACGCTATAACTCCAGAAAGCACGAACCGATTTCCACGGTTTTGCATTCGTTGGAAAGGTCTCGGGCTCCGTGAGTTTTGTAGCAAACGAAATTCAGGGAAAATGTGACGCAGACGAAGTTGCGTGGGTCAGCTAGTTTGTTATATATCTCAGTAACATACCCATGGGGTGTACAATGTTTTTAAAAAATAATAACTAAAATAAAATTAATTAAATACGTCACTGGTCATAATTACACTGACTACAATATTCAAATGTCATTTCAATTAAAAATAAAATAAATTAAAGATAATTTGGTTTGTACGTTCCTTGGGTAGTGTGGGGGCGCCACAAGAGAGGATTTCTCGAAATTCCTACGGGAAACGGGAAATTACGGGCAATAGGTAGCGTAGAATATTATTAATGATTGTGTTTGCTACTTTTGACAGTCGTAGCTGATCCCGCGATAGCTGAACTTCTTCTCAAGACATGTTTGGAGAAAGCAGACCTTATGAGACTGTTCAGAGAATTGCTGGGAAACGGCAATATATTTGCGCCAGGTTAGTAATACTTAGTATTTTTTTAATTTAATTTTTCTTTCTTGGGTCCCTGGAGATCCCTACCAGCATCTTACTGGATTATACATCCTTCTCCCGAGCACGTTTACTCTAGCGAATCTCTACTCAGACCGGTCGATTAAGGCAAGAAAGAGGTGGGAGCTCTGTTCCTCGTCAGTGTTTACTCTGGCCAGCCAATAAAGGCAAGCCGGAGATGAGGAACAAGACTTCTCCCGGATGATTAGGTTTGTGGGGTCGCTGCTGCCCAACAGTTCGCCACAAAACTGCCTTGCGGATTGTAGCTCTCTTTGTCTGGCCCCTCACCCAAGGTATGGCCTAAGGTCCACCGGGACGCGCAAGCCCCACCACGACGGCAACGAAGAGATACTGCGGTAGGGGTATAATAATTATTATTATTGAATTATAGATACCATCAGTAGGTGCCATTTGTTCGAAAGAGTCACCGCGGCCATGGAACGCAATGAACATCCTGTTTTAGTCAGTATGAGTCTGACATTGCTTTCCGCCCAGAGCGGAAGGGTGGAGGGTCATTTAATAATTTCCCATTCTAAAAAGTATCATGCCATGGCCTGCCCCACAGGAATTGTACATCATGTTTTTTTATATATGTGTAACAGAATCAAAAATGTAGATTTCTATCAGCGAAAACATTTTCATAATATTCATGCAAGGTACTAAAAAATGAGTTATCCTGGAACGTTAAAAAATATTTATGAATTTTGAGTTACTTAATTAAAAAATGAAAATAATATTAATTATCATGACGCATGACGTCGTTTGAAACATTCAGAAGCGAGCACAGTTTGAGGCTTGTGTTCCAAGGACGACGCTGAATGGAAAGATGAAATTGTTTTAATACGTAAACATTGAATGATATAAAATAATCATGCGTAGAGGTAGTTTAATATGGGGTACATTAATTGGGCAACCTTTGTAAGATCAATAAAAAGGTATCGTGTATATAAAACAAATAGAGACATAATGGGTTTAAAATAGGTAGCGATTTTGTCTCGGTGTTTAACCGGTTCACAGTCCAACAGACCACATGTGGTCTGCGCTGATTGTTTTACTATTGTGTCTGCTTTGCGGACAGTGAACCCATTAAGTTTGGTTTTATACAAATGAATTACAGTTTCAATATGGCGTCCTCGTCGCAAGATCCTGGCTCCAACGTTCAGTCAAAAGAACCTCAACTCTTTCGTGGAGGTGTTCGCTCGACAGAGCAGCATCATGAATGACCAGCTCAGTAATGTCGCTGGCAAGGGAGTTTTCTCTGTGTGGAAGTACCTCACCACCTACACCATGGATTCAGTATGCGGTATGGTCATTATACTTTTTGTTCAATACAGTCTTCTTTGGTCATCGGTATTTTGCGGGCTCATTGAATACGCATTGATTTCCTTAAGCATTGTTTACTTGAACGGAACTTTCTAGATACCCGATAGACCTGAAAACATATTAATTTAAAAAAAACCATTTTTATTACACAATTATATATAATTACAACATGATCCTTTTGGATATCCTATAATCTTTCATAATCTTTAACAGATTTAACTTTAACAGAGGGTATCAATGACGCTATGTCAAAGAGTCACCTGACACATACGTGATTACCTCTTATAAATCAATGAACGCCGCCGGCTATACGCACCAAAAAGCATGACTCATTGTCACGTTCATCGTCCGTAAACCAACTTTATAGAGAACCATTTTGTTTTGGCTGTCATTTTTCATAAAAATAATTCGACGAAATCACAATAATTTATTGTGATTTTTCGAATTATTTGTATGAAAAATGACAAATGCAAATGCAAAACACTCTTACGTGAAATATGACAACGTCGCATTTTCTTAACCTAATTAATTTTAATGATTGATTTGAATGAATATGATTTACACGTACATTTCAATGAAGCTTAGATACACACATTTTCATTTCGTTGCAGAAACGACATTAGGCATACAAGTCAACTCCCAGTTGGAACCAGAACTGCCATTTCTCTACAACTTCGAAAACTGCTGCCGTATAGATGCCAAGCGGATCTTACAGCCCTGGCGGTATAATGATACACTAAACAAAATCTTTTACAACAAGGCTTTTGAGTCGTATAAGCGAAGTAAAGAATTTATCTGGAAGTTTATGGACAAGGTAAAGTCGTTATGTTACAAGATTCAAGATTCAAAGCATTTATAGCAGTGACCTCTCGCTGCCAGCCGTAGTCTGTGCTATGGTCGACGGCGAGGAGTTCTGGGACGCGGTGGTCTCCTTCTGCGAAACAGTTATCGTGCAGAAGGAGGCTGCAGAAAGGGAGAGGGAGATCTCGACAACTCTCCCGGCCCGCAGCAGGCGCACCGGGCGTCGGAGGATATCCGTCGCCCCCCATTCATCCGGACCTGAGGTGGCGGCGCGTGATGTTCCCGTGCGCCCCTCTTTGACGTCACGAGGGGAGTCAAACACCTCACTCCCTCCGCTTACTCGAGGTGGCCCACAGAGGCGGGCCGGCACCAGCCGGGGATTACGGAAGTCGGTTTAGTTCCCGCGATCTCTGGCGTAGGTGAGAGATGGAACACCGGGGTGGTTTTAGTCAGTATGAGTCTGACAGACCCTCCACCTGCCCCAGGGTGAAGGACATCCATGAGGATTTCCCCCCGTAAAAAAAGGCCTATGTCCAGCAGTGGACGTCAATGCTGAGGATGAACAGATCAGTTAAAATATTACATTTGAAAAGTTTTCTAATACGCAACAACTCCTTAAAGGCAGCGATGAGGACGAAAGTTTTGACGTCGTATTTACTAAGTAAAAGGATTTTGTTGCAGGTGTATGTTTAGTGTTGTGAAGTAAAAAGAATTTTGAAAATCCGTGGACAATTGGCGGAGTATTCGATGAACAAACATAAAAAAAAAAACATACAGTCATCCGAACATAGTACCTCCTCCTTTTTGTGAAGTCGGTAAAAATAATCTCAGGCCCGACAGACGTTGTCCTCCAAAATAACCTAGATACCGACTGCACCGCCACCTGCCGGACTGATTTGTAAATCTAAACTCTCCAGAGCGCCACCCAAACGCATACAAAAAATTCATTCAAATCGGTCCAGCCGTTTAGGAGGAGTTCAGTGACATACACACTTACGGTAGAACAATATATATAAAGATTTATTTACCTGACGTCATTCTAATTCCAATATGGCGGATCATCCAAAATGGCGGGCTTGTTATTGCCCTATTCTGCACTACCACAGTATGGGTATCAAATGAAAAATGCTTGCTGAGGATAACACGAAAACCTAAAAGTTTGTTATTAAAAAGTTTTTTTACTATTAAGTAATTTATTTTTCACTCGCATTTCCAGATAATACAGAAAAAATGGGAAAGTCTAAAGAAAGAAAAAGAAGCATCAGAAATCGAGAAAACGGAATCAAATCAAGGTTAGTTAAAAATTAGCACTTCTATTCTATTCTGTATTTTTAAATAGCAAACAAACACGATATTGACTATTCTGCCAATGACCAAAATAGATTGGAAAAACAAATCTGTATATTAGAAAGAAAAACAATCAGCTGTAGTTATAAGCTAGATTCCTCGATTGATCGGTACAGTTGAATACTTGCTGGGTTAGTATGGGACTGAAACAAACAACCAGCGGCCAAGTGCGAGTCGGACTCGCGCACGAAGGGTTCCATACCATCATCAATATTTATCTATACTAATATACTAATACATTATAAAGAGGTACAATTTGTTTGTAAGTTTGTATGTAGGGGGTAATCTCAGGAACTACTGGTTCGATTTGAAAAAATATTTCAGTGTTAGATAGCCCATTTATCGAGGAAGGTTATAGGCTATATATCATCACGATAAGACAAATAGGAGCGGAGCAGTAATGGAAAATGTAACGCAGACGAAGTTGCGCGAGTCAGCTAGTATTATATAAAAATCAATGCCACTTTTCGTTGTAATTTTATAACTCAAGAACGGGCTCACTTAGACAAACCAAATGTTTAGGCTTTGTTTGGACTATTTAATAATAATAATAATATTTTATTTCTCAAAAAGTACACAAATTACCGGTGACACGTTTTAAAGATCAGTATGACTAGTTATAAAAAAACATGATCATTAGTAGATGGTTTATGTGAAGTTGCACAAAATCGGTCGAGTGGTTCTTCATTTATCGTTGACGGGAGCGAAGCTGCGGGGGACAGCTAGTTATCTATTAAAACGGCAAAAATATCAAGTTTGTTGTATGGGAGCCCCCTTAAATATTTATTTTATTCTGTTTTTTAGTATTTGTTGTTATAGCGGCAACAGAAATACATCATCTGTGAAATTTCAACTATCTAGCTGTCGCGGTACTTGAGATAGAGTCTGGTGACAGACAGACAGACAGCGAAGTCTTAGTAATAGTTTCCCGTTTTTACCCTTTGGGTACGAAACCCTAAAAACTAGATGTCAATAAATAATACAATAACAATATATTTGTTGGTGAGCAGCTTTGTCACAGGGTGGGAAAAGAGGGGCATGGGACTTAGGCTGGAGGACTACAGTTTTTGTAGAGGAGGGAGTTTTAGTGGCATTAGCATAGTTCTTGGAAGCTGCTGGAAATTATATTTATGTTTTCCTACTCCTCCGCTGTACTCTTCTGATTAATTTCGTTGCGGGATCCAAGAAAGTTGAATCGTTTCTCCGGGACGCGTCGGGCTTCATTAACTCGGCGTAACCATCACCGGGGTGATTGTAGCCACATCTGCTGCAGCGTGGTTTTGATATGCATAAATTTGTTACATATCCAAACCTACAGCATTTACGGCATTGTACGTGTAGTTAGAAAAATGTATTGCTCCACAGGATGAAGGGATGAATATCAGCAGAAGATCCTCTTAGGTAGAACTTGTCCATTAAAGGTGATAACGCAAGTTTCAGTGGGTTTCCATTCCGTCATACTTTCTTACTTTTATTTCCAATTAATACGTCACACTTTAAGAATACGCCTAAATCCTAAAGGCACAGATAAGTGATGGCCTCTTCTTCTGAGATATCAGAGGGAACACCGGTGACCACACCCATCCTTGTTTTGTTATATGTGGGTACTGATCCAGGACAACCGTGTTTTGCCAGCAGACTATATTTATCAAAAAGGGTTTTAGCATCCTGTAAACTCCACGGAAACGTGGTTCCTACCCACTCTTTTGACGCCGCCATGAAAAACATTCGCAACATTGTTAGTCAATAAAAATTGGCAAAATTAACCGGTTGTAGTGGAGTGCCTGCGTTTTGTTGGGTTTCTATGCGAGAAACGTGGTCGTAAATATGGGGCCTTATCCTGAACAGAGTATCGAACTCGGCCTATGTGGCTCTTTGGCTGCTTGCTTGGAGGTACTGGGATACTATTTGCTTCATGTCCGGAGCGTTTGCGTGTGTTTTGTCATGATAGTGACGTCTCTATCTCTGAGTTACTAAAAACAGCGTCAGCAAATTGTGATACCTAATGGGTTCAAAGTCGGAGGAAAAGGGGTTAAGGAAGCTGGAGTGTATTTATTTTTGTCCATTTTTGATGAAACGACTTAAAATACAACACTCACAATACAAACCTGGTAACAAAGACAAACCACGATAACAAGTTCGAAGGTAACACTAATCATACAGAAAAAGCTAAATAAAAACTGGAGACACGTTCTAACCAAACACCCGTGGCAAGAAACCAATTAGCACCTCGTATGCAGCGATTTTCTGAGGGCTGATAAGAATTTTATATAAACAAACAGAGACAGATGGAATGACCGCACTAACGCCAGTTTTCGGAAGTTTCTTAAATGTATGGCCTTTTGCTGCGATATATTTTTAAAATTCATACAATTATCTCAACCTAAATCGTCTAATCTCTTCAAAGTCAGCGTGAACAGGCGTCTTCTGGATAAACTCGCTCCATCGCCAACTTCTTCTCTGTCACTTCTGACCTAGACTAGAACCAAGAGCAAACAAATCTTAAAAACAAAAAATGAGAGTTTTTATTTCCTTTTCAGAAAACAAGACCAGTTGGAAAACATTCCTGCAACTGCTCATAGAATCTCCAGGAGGCTATGGTAACGTGGAGCTCCGAGAAGAAACTCTGGTCATCGTACTGGCCGGTACTGATACTTCAGCGGTCGGAGCTGCTTTCACTATGATCATGTTGGCTAAATACCCTGACGTACAGGAGAAAGTATATGAAGAGTAAGTACTACTACCCTCACTTTATTGTTAAGACTCTTGATACCATTAAAATTAGCTTTCCCTTATTAAAATTACTTCATAGGGTCAGCACAGCCCGGGCCTGTGGACGGCGAGCTATGGGTGGCTCGCCGTCCGTCCGTCAAGTGACGACAGGCCGTGTCGATGGCGCGTTAGTATTCCACGCGCGCCTCAAAGAGAGTCAGCACACAGAGGTTCCGAAGGGGCCGACGCTTGTCGGATTCGCGGGATTATTCGAAAGAGATACCGTGGCTCCGGAACACATAGGGCAATGAAGGAACATGGATGGGTTTTAGTCAGTAGAAGTCTGACACTCCCTCCCGCTCCACCCACAGCGGGAGGAGTCATTGGATGATTAACCATCTCTAAAAAAAAAAAAAAAATGGGTCAGCACAGCCAGTCTTCTTAATCCATACTTTTGTGTCTAAAAGGTTTTATCTCACCCCCTGTCTTTTACCTTTTTTTCATTTAAAGCATGAAAAATCATCAAGTCTTAGTGCCTTCTTCCGCTCTAGGATAAGAGGAAAGGAGTGACAGACTCTTACTGATCAAAACCTATCCGTGTTCCTCCTAAAGCATTTTGCGTTGCGGGGCCGCAGTGAATCTTGTCATCTCCACTGTCTAGGATTACCAACTCTTGAATCTTTTTGTAAAAACCGTTAATGAAAGCCCGCAAGAGTAGTTTAGTCTTTGTGGGAAATAAACAAGAAATATAAAGTCACAAAGAGAAACAAGTATCAATTTTTCGCCGAATGCTTTCCAGGTTACAAGAAATATTTGGCAACTCCGACAGACCAGCGACCCATGAAGACCTGCCTCGGCTTAAGTACCTGGACGCAGTGATAAGAGAATCTCTACGGCTCTACCCACCTGTGCCTTTTATTACTAGATTAGTCGAGAAGGACGTTAAATTGCGTAAGTTACCTAAGAATTTTTTACAAATACAAAAAAAAAGAAAAAAAAATTACAAATACAAAAAAGAAAGTAAAAGTAAGAGGCTCTCTGACACTCCCTTCTAGTCCGCCCAGAGCGAGAGGAGTCATTTAATGATTACCCATCCACAAATGACAAAAATCAGTTTTATGGTTACAAGTAGACCAGTTGCAATGTTTTGCGAGTGTCACTAAAATGTTCTTCCCCGACACCCTACTTTCCTACAAGGTGGTCCGACAGATGGTCCCAACAAGACTTACCACCCAAGTACTTACAGGGCACGGTGGATTCTCGGAGTACTTGCACCGATTCAGGTGCAAAGATGATCCATCGTGCATCTGCCAACCCGGGACACCTGAAACTGTCCTACACATCTTGACCGAGTGCCCCGGGTCTACGCCCTAAAACGATACGAGGCAGAAAACAAACTAGACTGTAGAATGGTTGCAAGCAACTTCCCCGAGCTCATTTCTAACAAAAAGTATCGAGTTATGTCGAGTTTTTTAAAGACGTTGCCAAATCTGTTATTTTAAGAAACAAATAATACAGTAGAAATAATGCTACATATATATTAATTAGAATATATTAGACTAGCACATAAGGAAGTAAAGTATATCAATATTAATTAAGGCGTAAAACATAAGGCAATAGATTAAAGTACATTATAGGAACACAACTATTACAATAAGTGAAATAAGTCGTAAATTTAATTAAATAAAGCAAATAAATAGGATAAGCTGAGTTCGATTTAAGTTAAAAATAAGAAGGAAACACTAACCTGCACACAAAATTATAAAAACAAAGTTTTTCAATAAAGTCCTGTCGTCTCATAAGGTCTCTGATCACGTGGGGGGGGATTTGAGAAAAAGGCAGGAGTGGGTTTTAGCCAGTAAGAGTCCAGCACTGTCTTGGTCGTCTCACAGAGTGGGCGACCGATTCGTCCATGAGGATTTCCCACTCCTTCCTACTATACCGCGTGTATCTGACATCGACGCACAAACGATTTCCATGGGTCCGGGGCATGATTCTGGACACCCTAAGACTTAGAATTTTTCGTCGGCTTTTTTCTCATTTTTTTTTTATTTTTTTCAAGGGTTTTTTTACTTTAGACTGCTCATAATCGTTATTCCGACATAACCCAATGAAATATTTAATAAAATATCATTAATTAACTACTTTCACTAAAAAGAACAATCTGAATAAAGCCACAAATAGATATCAGCTCAGCTGAGCTGATACTTTGTGGTACTCTTGAAAAAAATGAGAAAAGAACCGACGAAAAATTCCAACACTGGGGTGTCCAGAATCATGCCCTGGACCCATGGAAATCGTTTGTGCGTCGATGTCAGATACACGCGGTATAAAAAAAAATGTTTTGCGAAAATACTTTGTGCAATCTTTAGGCATAATAGTGTATGATGTTCCTACTGTGCGAGGAGCTCGTGACTAAATAACAACAGCCACATGGGTCGATCTTAAAGGTTAAGCAATGCTTGCCAAGGTTGGTCTGTGGATGGTTGACCATCTTAACATACCGAGTTTCCTCCGTGCCTCGAAAAGCACGTTAAGTCGTTGGTCCCGGCTGTAATTTGTAGATCTTTGTCGTCACGGATTGTCAGAAGTCAGTAAATCTGACTCCAGTCTTGCCAAGAAGTACAGTGTTACCCAGTCAATGGGTTGTGGATGTCTGGTAGGCAGCCGCTCTACGTAAAACACTGGTATTCAGCTGAATCCAGTTTGACTGGAAGCCGACCCCAATATACTTGGGAAAAGGCTAGGCAGATGATGATGTTCATACTGCACAGACACAGGCCTCCAATCTGCGAAAGTTCACCAAGCAGGCTCACTTCGGTTTAAGTGGATTTGTTTCCGTGTATCGAACGAAGTAAAATAACCTCAAATTATCTGCATAGGCTTTTCCCAACCATATTGGGGTCGGCTTCCAGTCTTACCCGAAGCTGCTGAGTACCACTATTTTTAACCGACTTCCGAAAAAGGAGGAGGTTCTCTATTCGGCGGGTTTTTTTTGTTTTATGTATGTACACCGATTACTCCGAGGTTTCTGATCCCATTTGTATGATTCTTTTTTAGTTCGATGCGGCGTACTTGTTTTTTGGTCCAGTAAAAATTTCATTCAGTTTCTTTTAGTAGTTCTGATTTTATGAGCATTTTTGCTTTATTTCAATTTCTGTGTAGACCAAGTATTACCACTGAAAAGTGAAAACAAAATGGTTTTTTTTTTACAAAAAAAAATATAAACTACTTCCAAAAAAAAAACCCTACAAAGTATAAAATAACTTTCATTTCGGAAAAAAGTTTTACCTGCGTGGAGTGGCTGGCTATTTGATCTCCACAACCCCGGAACTGGATAACGTGATACTCCAGGACTGGTGTCAAATGTCAAAGATCTTTAAATAACAACCAAGACCTACTGTGATTTCCTAGGCACGGAGGAGTCTCGGTTTTTAATGTATGGTCATGATCACCCATCCATGAACCGACCTCGGCAAAATCGTCAAGATGTGAGACTGTTATTAAATCTACAGTTGACCCTTTTACCATTTGTTTTTCTTTTCAGCTACTGGTGTGACCTTGACGAATGGCTGCAACCTCATCTTTAGCATCTGGGCTATACATCGCAATCCTAAGTACTGGGGAGATGACGCGGAGCTGTTCCGACCTGAACGGTTCCTCGACGCGCCCCTCCCGCATCCAGCAGCCTTTATACCGTTCAGCCATGGACCAAGGAGTTGTTTAGGTATGTATTAGATCACCCTCGACACAAAAAGAGGGGTGTTATAAGTTGAACGTGTGTGTCTGTGTAATGTTTCTGTGGTATGGTGATTCCAAACGGATGAACCGATTTTCATTTAGTTTGTTTTGTGTCATAGTAATTTTATCCCGTGTGTTTTTAGCCATGTTTCATGAAAATCTGTTCAGCCGTTTGAAGATTATCAGCTCTTTTCTAGTTGTTGAGATGATTTGACTATTTTCCTGATGTCCGATCGATTAAAAATTTGGTACCGTGGTACTTCAATGATATTGAAACAACATGGTAAGGTAACCACGACCTGATCAGCCGTTTGAATACCATCAGCTCATTAAGACTTGATGAGGGGTTCTGACTTACTTCCTTATGTCCGATCGATTCCAAATTTGGTACCGGTGTACTTCAATGATATTGAAAGTATAAAGTAAGTTAACCATGACCTGATCAGCCATTTGAATACCATCAGCTCATTAAAACTTGATGAGGGGATCTGACTTACTTCCTTATATCCGATCGATTCGAAATTTGGTACCGTGGTACTTCAATGACATTGAAAGAACATGGTAAGGTAACCATGACCTGATCAGCCGTTTGAAGACTACCAGCTCATTAATACCTTATGAGGGGATCTAACTATCTACCTACTAACTAATCACTATAAATACCTAACTAATAATTATACCTACTTTTAAAAGACAAAATAAAAGTAAATTTAAAAATTTTGAAAACCTCCCGACACAAAAAAGTAAACTCTAAAATCTAACAAACAATATTTTAAACCTATTGTAATTATTATCATTCGCAGCATGTCGCGGGTTCGATTCCCGCACGGAACAAATATTTGTACGACCTACATGTATTTGTTCCGAGTCTGGGTGTTTTTCTATCTATAATATGTATGTATTTACAAAAAAAAAATGTATGTAAGTAGTTTATCAGCCATCTCGTTACCACAACACAAGCATTAGGTTGCTTAGCTTGGGACTATATGGCGTTGTGTGAAATGTCCAAGGATATTTATTTATTTATTTATTTATTATCGTCACAAATAATATGTAAGTTCAAATATTTGAAGAAAGAAAAACAGGTGTATTTGCAGATGGCAACAAAGGAATTTATTCCGAAAAATTCGCAAAAACGACGAACTTTAGCGGTTCCCAGACGCGACGACGCGGACGCTTGGAAAATAAAAATATTTGAACTTACATAATATATGTCACGATAATAATTAAATAAATTTTAACGTTTTTAGAGTTTATTTTTTGTGTCGGGCGGTTTTTTATATTTTAGTACGTGATCCCTGATGTCAATTTATAATATTTTTTTTTTTGTATATCTTTCAATTCAATTTTAAGTTTTGTAATTTTATAATTCAATAATTTAAAATCCTATTCACTTATCATTGTGTATTACAAAAATTCTGTAATTTTTTTTCTCAATTTGTTAATAATATTTTTTTACTTTTATTGAACCATTTTTACTCTTTTATCATAATAAGTACAATGTCAATATCATTATTCAAAAGTTGTGCATGACTGTAAGTGACTTATTTACATTGGCCTTATTACTTACTTATTTACCTTTGACGTCACAATTTTTTTATGTTATTGGTGTGCGTTTTAAATAATTGAATTACAATGAGAGGATAATGACTATGACCTTTGAAAAGTTATAGGGAGCTACAATATATACATCATCATAATAAATTAAGTTTAAAATAATATTTTCTCGTGCTGCCGATGTTGTATTGACAACGTGCATGGTAAACACATTATGACATTACATTGCAGTGGTCTATAAAAGATTGGTGAAATGACACTGATGATCATTGATGTCATTGATGATTTTATTCACTGAGACGGTACTGATAATGTTTATAAAAACATTAAATTGCAGTAGTTCGTCTCATATTTGCTAAGCACTCAAAAGTTTGGTGAGGTCAAAACAGATGACAGCATAAGATACTCGATGTGTTCAAATATTTGAACAAATTAAGAGTTATGTAAATCTTGCTACTTACCATGTAAAATATAGCTCACGATGCTTGAAATCATCAAATGACTCTTACTGACTAAAACCCACCAGTGTCCCTCCAATTTCCTTTGCATTCCAGGGCCGGGGTAAATCTTTCGAATCATTATCTTCCTGCCCTTATCCCATGTTACTTGGGGTCGTCGCAACACGTCTTTTTCTTCCACTCTGCCCTATCAGCCGTCAAACTTTCACTAACTCCCTTTTCTTTCCATCCATCCATCTTTTCCTTGGCCTTCTTCTCCCTTTCCATCCATTCACACTTATGTTCATTACTCTTTTAGTTAAATGCGTTTCCTCTCTCCTCGTCACATGACCATACCAAGACAAGCGATTCTCTTTTAGCTTTTTCGTCACTGGCGTCACTTTTAAACTACCTCTAATGTAGTAATTTCTCACTTTATTCAGTTTTGTTACTCCACACAACCATCTCAACATTCTCATCTCTGCCACATGCTATCTATTTTCATCAGTCTTTTTCACAGCCCAACATTCTGGTCCATACATTACGACAAGTCTTAATAATGTCACAAATGTCTGCATGGCCTAGATTGAAACTTCTAGAGGATGAAATGGTATATATTTTTTTTTTTCAGGTTATCAATACGCCATGATGTCGATGAAAACGGCTCTATCTACACTACTGCGTCGTTACCATGTCATGCCATCTGAAACTATGAACGAAACAAGTGGATCAAATGAAGATCCAAATAAGGCCAACAATAATCCGAGCAAACCAAACCTGAGAGTAACGTTTGACATCATGCTGAAACATGTGAACAAATTTCAATTACAACTTGAATCGAGACATAAATCATACAACCGAATTGATGATGAAAGACATTCATGATCAGGGCGAGTGAAGCGAGTCCTAACACGGCTAACACTATCGAACAATCTATGACAATCATTGCATTATTGTGGTACACTGTACCAAGAAACTATCACTATCATTTAAAAAAAAAATAAAAAAAATACAACAATTTGTATTCAGTGTTTAGAAGTTTATTGAATTACTATCGCCATCTGTTAGAAAATAATAGGATTAATATCGATCGCAAATAGATAGTTTGTTTAAAAAAAAATGTAGTTGTTTAAGCATAAAATAAATAGTGAAAAATTAATTATAATTAGATATCTTTATTATACTCCCGACGCCCGGATCGTTTTCTTCTGTTGCGGCGGCTGGGGCGTGAGGTTTACCTTTCCCTCACGTGTCCCACTTACATCTTCATTTTCATGATTAAATTCTTTAAAAAAGAGGTCACTGCATTCCATACCCCCTCACTTCGGATCATGGATTGAACGCTAGAGGAGCACAACATTGGAAGTGCTCGACGAATTTCCAGCGGCTGTCGAGGACGAGTGCTATTTACATCGACGACCCAATGCCTATGTTTACCGCTCTTACCGTATTTTACCGATGGTGGTGCCCTTTGAGAATCCTGAAAGCAAATGACTTCGGACTTGTGAAGAGCCACTTTAAAATCCAATTGCCGGATCGTCTCAATGATTGTCGACACCCCGGGTGTCATTAAGTCGGCCGCTGCTTAGTGTGACCCCCCTTCGCATGGATCAGCACGTCGTTAGCGAAGTAGACTACGCTGATACCGCTACGGATATCGGCGCCGATTTCCCACAGAAGCGGTCCTAAAACCGATCCTTGTGGAACACTCCACGACATCCCTCGCCGATTTCACACTCCCCGGTGGCTGGGGTAGTTGAAGGCCATGTCCGTAAAATAAACCTCGACCTCACGACGCCGTCGGCCGGCACCCAGTGATTCCAAAGTGCCTCCCTGATGCGACTCCAGGGCAGGGTATTAAAGGCATTGGTGATGTCAAGAAACACCGCCAAGAACACCCTGTCTCGGGATCCGGATCTGCACCGCATCCATCGTGAGGGCAATCATGTGCATAATGGCAACCACCTTTGAGCGCCCTTTACGAAAAATCAACTGTGTTCTCCACCAGAACTGACAGATTAGTATCATCTTTCCCCTATGCGTTTATACCTACAAAAAATTCCCATGTCTTCTCCCTGTCATAATTTTCAGTTTCTGTGGTTGAGTTTTTTTTCGTTCGTGACTGCATACTTGAATGATTATGGCATGGAAAAGAGATGGGATTTTTTTTTGGGTGCCTATGAAAAATTATTAGGGAAAGGTCAATGTATTTAATTGCAAGTTTATCTAGCGCCTACCATGTTATTAATAGCGTCTCTAGGGTCAACTGGGCCCACTCGAACTGGACCCGCGGGTCCAGTTGACCCAATCACGTTCTGAATAGGTCGACTGGATCTATACTATTTGAATTATATACCTACTAGTTTTGTATTATTACTAGAAAAAATAAATTCAAAATGAATAAATGCTTTTTTTTATTTACGTTCCACATTATAAATAGCCCACCCAAGAAAGAACAATAGAGCAGTAAATCTTTGTAAAGGTGACTTAAACAACATTCTAAAAGTACTGAAAAATGGGGGTGAAGCTAACGGGTAGGGAGGGGGGAAGGGAGAGTGTAAAGGTTTCTTGCACGTTCTTCTCCATACAGATCTACGGTTTGGAACTTGCAACTAGCTTCATATTTGGACTGAACGAACTTGACGGTTCAGCCTGCCTTTTTATGGCTTATTTGAAATAAAACTTTTCATTTATTATAATGTCAAATTGGATGCGTTTGCGACCTGATTCCATTTATATGTGTTTACATGGAGTGAATACATTTCTGACCTCAATCACCCTGTTGCACTGATAAAAACAATACCCACCCTTTGTTCCCTTTAAAAAAACGGTCGAAGTGTGAGAATTTCGAGCTTTTCTGACTCACTAGAAACGAGAATCTTTTGTTTTAAACGACTTCAAAAAAATGAGGAGTTTCTCAATTCGAATGTATGTTTTGTTTGGTAGATCACATTCAGGTAGCGGTCCCATCATCAAAATTGATCAGTAGGTTAGGCTTTTAAATCAAAATAGCTGGAATTTCTATACTTTGATGACAAGATCCGTCATCCAAGTATAGAAAATGCGTATTTTTTAATGAAGTGAAAACTTCTTTAGCGGCGTTGAGCACTTTTCTTGGGATGGGTATAAAATGTTAAACTCGCGTCAGGACACGTGACCTGATTGAAAATTCGTAAGACGTCAGGACACGTGACCTGGGGCCCGAGTCTGCTAATTTTATAAATTTGTCATTCCGACACGATGTCATTGTCATGCCATTGTCATTTTGCTAAAAGTTCGTAATCTGCTAAATTCATAATGGCACGTTCATTGGCACGTCAGTGGCCGGTCACTGGCACGTCAATGGTCTCGTAATAGAATTGCGGTAGGAATGCCGTATTGCCATTATTATAAAACCGAGCTAAATTTGAGCATTTATTCATGGCAGATTTTATATATTATTTAGTTTTACATATTATTTATTTGTGTTATAAGCAATCTGAAGTAGTGAGAAGTTAGTAAATACTAAATCTATCATTATGAGATTACCATTACCATATGGCTTTCTTTCAATGGCGTGTCAGTGGTTGATCATTGGAATGTCATAATGACGCCATTATGATGCCATTATGTTAGTAGATTACCAAACTTGTCAAAATCAACCATTTTGAAATCAGTGATCGACCATTCTGACACTATTGTAATAGCAGACTCGGGCCCCTGATCGAAAATTCGTAAGACTGATGACTTAAAAATGCACAACGTAAATTAATGTTCCAGTTTTCACTTCTGCCGGCACTCCCGTTGTTTTTTATTTTATTTAAGTAACATTTTCATCGATTGAAAGATGTAAGAGTACGTGGAAAAGTTCTAATGTTAATACAAACTAGGAGCAAAACGTACCTAACTAAAATTATCTAGTACACTTCATTGAAGCGTTGTTTGCTTGGAATTGCGTCAGGCAACGTACTCGAATATTGAGCGTAATGTACTTGAATGAGTCTTTTTTAGGTGAAGTGATGGTAAAGCATGTTGTGGATCCCTATATTCTGAGTTAGATTTTAGATGTTAGGTACAGAAAGTATCTAGGTAATGTATATTTGGTTTTGAAATGCAATATTATGGAACTGCGTTTTTGTAATACGGTTTAAATTTTCATCGTGAATAATTGCTTTTAGCAGAAAGAAATTGTTTTCGTCACTTGGTGGAAAACATCCTTCGAGGCTTTTAAAAAGTTTTGGCTGTGCGGTTTTATTATCATGCATTTTGTTTTGCCATTTAAAAAAAATCTATGGTCACAAGTCAACAGTAAAAAATAACGTTCCTCGCACCGGAAATTTGTATGTATTTACTAAGGCAAATAAACACTTGTCTTTACTGTCACATATTCTATTTAAAAAGGCAAAACGAAATGTTAGGTGTCACTCTTGGACCATGGGGTCCGAGTGCTCAAACGTTATTTATAGTGCCTAGCTAAACGCTTAGTTGACACTTCGCGTGACCCAAGGACTGACTTTTACCGTACAGTGGATAAGCATTGCCATACTACAACGTGGCAATGCCGCCTTTTGGGCTCACTTCCAGTCGACAGCGATGGGGATGAATTATTAACCGACTTCCCAAAAAGGAGGAGGTTCTCAATTCGGTTGTACTTTTTTTTTCTGTTTGTTACCTCATAACTCCGACAATTATGAACCGATTTGAAAAATTCTTGTTTTATCTGAAAGTATATATTACTTGCAGATTGGTCCCATTTAAATTTTATGAAAATCGGTTACGAACTTTGGTTTTTAAATCGAAATAGCTGGAATTCGTCTACTTGGATGATGGTTTTATGTCATCCAAGTAATCGAACTTACGTATTTTGCTTTTCTGAGATTTTGCAGTGGTGTTGTTAGGTTCGGGGTACCACTAAAAAGTGAAAAATAAAAAAAAAATACTAAAATACAATCAACTTCAAAAAAATACACTACAAAGTAAAAAATAACTTTAATTTCGGAAGTCGGTGTCAATTCGAAGAAACTAACAAAAACTTCGACTTCCGAAATTAAAGTTATTTTTTACTTTGTGGTGCTTTTTTTTTGAAAGTCGGTTGAATTTTTTTGTTTTACACCGTAGTGTACCAAAAAAGTCGACATAACGTCACGCATCAATCGATTTCACATCACATACTTTTCGTACATGACCCCAAAAATCCAAGTGCTTAACACAAAAAACTGTATGCCTTTAAATACACCATCAATACCGCACCAAACTATTTTGTCACATCTAGTAACAGATGCGACTTTAAAAGTTACGCTTCGTACTTTTTAATTTACTGAATGAAAAGTTTATCTGTTTTTAAATTTTATTTGTGGGAAAAGTGTTAATCATTTACTACGACATTAATTCTGTTTGTTTCTTCATCGTAATCTGTACTGTATTTATTGACCAACCTCGGTTTCTTTTTACTTAATTGTGAAATCTAGCGTTTTATTTAGTAACATTATGTTAGGCCAAATACTTGCATTATTCATCCTAGTTTGGATGTTAGTGTTACGATGGCAGAGGAGAAAGATGATAGCTCTGTCTCATAAACTCAGTGCTACGAAGCATAGAACACTGCCTTTTGTTGGACATGCTTATATATTCCTTGGAAGTGATGAAGGTAAAAGTTTTGACTATTTTTCATTATTAAGTAGGTACTTCTATTCATCATCTGCCTAGCCTTTTTCCAACTATATTGGGTCCAGTCAAACCGTATTCAACTAAATACCAGTATTTTACGTGGAGCGGCTGCCTACCAGACCTCAGAGTGAAGAGGTTTACCTCTCCACTTCTTCTAGCACCTGAGGCTATCAAGACAATCCCGGAAGTGCGGTCAAGGTACCACCTTACTGGATTATACATCCCTCTCCCGAGCATGTTTGCTCATGTGAATCTCCACTCAGACCGACCCATTAAAGCAAGAAAGAGGTACTCAATACTCAAATCTTTATTGCATTCCACAATGTACATGCTTAGGTGGTAGGTGAAAATTTTTGTGACACAATTATGGACCCTGTTGTGTTGGGCACAGCAAAAGACAAAGAGCTCAAGGTAGGAGCTCTGTTCCTCGTCAGTGTTCACTCTGGCCTGCCAATAAAGGCAAGCTGGAGATGAGGAACAAGACTTCTCCTGGGAGATTAGATTCTTGGGGTCGCTACTGCCCAACAGTTTGCCACAAAACTGCCTTTGTGGATTGCATTTCTCTTTGTCTGTCCCCTCAGCTACAAAAACTCTCTTATGCTACAAAAACTCTCTTATGATGAAACAGAAGCAATTTTAGACATACCTAAATAGATTAATAAAGACTAGACACAATACTCCGTCACACTTATTTAACAGGCGTCCTATTCTAGTTAAACATAACACACACACACACACACACTAAACACCAAATAGGTACATAACATTTGATCTCATTTTTTCTTCCACGTACCTACCTACTCATGACATGTCAAACTAATTGGATAAATTCTTTCAATGGCTACTATAGGTGCACATCTTGTATGAGGGGATGAAATGCAATCCGAGATACAGGCAACCGCCTAGTTCGGATGCAAATAGTCCCAAACTATGTATGTATTACAAACCCTAAGCCAATGTTTAGTTGTACAATGTCAATTTTGAAATGTTTTTAAATGTGTGTATTATTTTGGTGAATAAATATTTGTACCTTAGGTATGACCTAAGGTTCATCGGGACGCGAAGGCCCTACCACGACTTTAACGTAGAGATACGGCGGTGTGACAGTATTTAGTTACTATTAATATTAATTTTAAACTTTAAGTGCAATAGTGGGACATGGGTGGTATTAAAACAACACATTCTCTCAGTCAATGTTACATCTAGGATAAGATTATTGTAGAGTGTTGATATAATTATGCTTCTCTTACCTTTTTAGACCGCATGACACAGTTCCAAAAACTGGGACGCGAAGCAATTGCCAACGACGATGGTGTGACGACCATTTGGCAAGGCCATCGGCTGTACATTGGTAAGTTAGCAAGGCTATCTGGCCTGGTTTAATTAGCTACATTGTTCTTTACTTTGTGGCTGCCGCTGGCGTACCTACTTGCTTTGAACTGTTGGCAAACTTTGGCAATTTTATGAACCGTTTAGTATATCGAGTTAGTTTGGTGTCAGGAGCAAATATTTGTATACCATAAATATTGATTGTACCGGCTTAAGTTATATCAACCGATGACCTGTTGCAGCCGCGTGAGTTCTTTGAACGCAAGTGGTGTAGAACGCGTCGATGTGACTCGTTTGGGGAAGGCCATCGTCGCCGTACTGATCAGACGTACTGCAAGGTACCACCCGTACTTGGTCGATATACTCGACTAGTCGTACCCAGCCAAAGTGTGGAACTCTCTGCCAACGTCTGTGTTCCCGTCCACGCGTGTAAGCCGTCTGCTTTCAAAGCAAGAGTGAATAGGTATCTTCTGGGCAAGCTCAATCCATCGTAGACCTCATCCATCGCTTTCCATCAGGCGTGATTATGGTCAAGTGCAAGCCCATTAAAACATTAAAAAAGGGCTATCTCCAGCAGTGGACATATTTCCAATAGATGTACCAAAAGAATGTGGAACCGCCAGTCTTTCGATTGAAATGATGAGGTAACTTTTATGTAAACTAGACTAGCATAATGTTGTTTTGTTAACAGTAACTGCTGATGCCAAACTTGCCGAGTTACTCTTGAAAACTTGCCTGGAGAAAGATGACGCCCTAAAGTGCTTGCAATTGATGACTGGTAATGGCAGTATTTTTGCTGCAGGTACGTACAATAGATTCTCACTTACTAACCTGTAACCTGTTACTTACCTGTCGTAGTAAAGCTGTATTGTCTTACTATTGTTCTTTTAATTTGCGGGCGCTAACAGAGTAACTATAAAGTTTAATCATCTGCCTAGCCTTTTCCCAAGTGTATGGTGGGGTCGGCTTCCAGTCAAACCGGATACAGATACCAGTGTTTTACGTGGAGTGGCTGCCTACCAGGCCTCCACAACCCATTAACTGGATAACACACGGTACTTCTTGGCAAGACTGGAGTCAGATTTACTGGCTTCTGACAATCCGTAACGACTGCCAAAAATCTACAAATGACAGCCGGGACCAACGGCTTAACGTGATTACCGTGGCACGGAGGAAACTCGGTATGTTAAGATGGTCGTCACCCATTCACAGACCAACCTTGGCAAGCATTGCTTAACCTTCAAGATCGACCCGTGCAGCTGTTATTATTTAGCCACGTTTTTTTACGTAAACCATACTGTTCAAGAGACATTTTACAGATAGAGGTCGTTAACGTACTTATTCTTATTTGAAATGCATTGTACATAACATACAATTGGTGGCCTTATAGCATTCCGCAATATTATGTTTATTCTGTTCACGCTTTATAGGTACAGTAGTTCATGAAAATTTTAGAGAATCACCGAACAAATTCTCCAACAGTTAACATCTGGCGACCCCGTCGCAAGGTCCTGGCTCCAACCTTCAGTCCAAAGAACTTGGCGCAGTTTGCTGAGATCTTTGCCCGCCAGAGCTCTATCATGGTGGAACAGCTGCAGGCTGCTGCAGGAAGAGGAGCCTTCTCCATATGGCAGTACATTACTACCTACACTATGGATTCCGTTTGTGGTAAGAAGACGTATATTTTTTATGTTGAACTTTAAAACTGTGTAGGTGTTCATAAATTTTAGGCCGTAATGGTTGAGCAGGATGCAAGATGTCCAGTCCGGGGTGCGCGTGAATTGTATTGATTCCCGGGCGCCTGACTCATGGTAACGTTAGGAACTGTGTGGTTTTAGTCAGTAGGAGTCTGACACAGTACTCCGTATCCCCAGATGGAATTATATCCATGAGGGTTTTTCCACAAAAAAAAAAGAATGCAAGAGGTACCAAAGTGATATGATTATATCTATACTACCTATAGGTACTAATAATATAAATAGCAGTAGCCTTAGTGCAAGCGTTAACGTTATTTGTATCGAAACTGAATAAGCGCCATCTAGTGACACTAACGGAAAATATTTTGCCCCATACAATTTGACAGAAGCTAAAGTTTACATTAACGCGATCGAGTTCGTAAGAAATTCTCATTTGGGGGCCTGTCCATTACAGCGGAGCAGAGAAATGGAAAAATGAAAAGAAAAGTGTTTCGGATCATTAATGAAAATTATGACGCAGACGAATTTGCTGGGTTTAAATAATTTAGGGAGGTGGTGCATGTATACTGGTGAAGTCAGGCCATCAATGGAGAGAGTTGCCAAACATTGCAAAAATGTCATTAACAGGTATCTTTGAATGCTGTGCCATTGAACTTGTTGCTCATAGGATTGTTTGTGTTTGTATTTATAGAGTACCTAATGCTAAAAATTTCAACGAATGTATGAATAAATTAGAAATAATAATACAGACTGTTGTGAAAAATTGTTACAAAAATATTGTTTTAGTAGGTGATTTCAATATAGATGTTCTTAAGAGAAACAAACAATCAGCAGAATTTGAAAATATGTTATTGAGCTTTAACTTAAAACTAGCACTTTATCAACCGACGCGTCTTAAGAGCCAAACATGCATAGACAATTTTGCGCATAATTTTAATAAGTCCTGTAAAGCCACAGTGTTGGAGTTGGCGTTGTCTGACCATACTTCACAGTTATTTAAATTTCCAATTAGTAACGTATGTACTTTTAAACGCTGGACTAAAATAAGACGTGACTACAGTAACGATAACATCAATAAGTTTAAAGGCTATCTGCAAAGTTTAACTTTTTCAGACGTCTATGCAGCCAAGGACCCAAATGTAGCATACAAAGAGTTCGTGGATATTTTCATTTTGTTATACGACCAGTGTTTCCCCGAAAGTCTTATTTCAGTAAATGTCCATAACAAACATAAATGGGTATCACGTGGTATTAAAAAATGCAGTGAGAGGAAACGACAATTATTGTGGCAGTATCGAATAAAACCTACTCAACAGAATAAAATACGATTTAAAAATTACTCAAAACTATTTAAAAGAATCATAAATTTAACACAGAAATCACAAAATAATTACAAAATAAAGACATCAACAAATAAATCCAAAACTACCTGGCAAATTATAAACGAATCTAAATTAAATATACCAAGGAATAATATACCCAAAATTAGAATTAATAATGAAATTATCTCGGATCCAAACCATATTTCTAATTTATTTAACAATTATTTTATTGACAAAATTCAACCCTCATTAGATTCAGGCCATAGAGTAACAAAATATATTTTAAACAGAAAGGATTCTATGTTTATCGCTCCTAGTTTTCCGAATGACGTATTGAAAATCATTTTAGCGTTAAACAATACAAATAGTGTGGGTTATGACGGCATCTGTACTAAAATCCTAAAAACAGTAGCTGAGACAATAATTCACCCTCTCAGTCATATCATAAATTTATGTATTAGTGAAGGTATTTTTCCAGATGCATTAAAAAAATCGGTAATAAAGCCATTGTATATAAAACAAGACAGGGAACTGATGGAATGCTACAGGCCCATTGCATTAATACCGATGTTCTCGAAAGTAATTGAATACTATATTTATTATCAACTTAATTTTTATTTAGAAATGAACAATATTCTATGTGATGAACAAAAAGGATTTAGAAAAAAGAAAACAATAAATATGGCAGTATATGACTTTTTAGACTCGATTATGACAAATATGGATAAAAACACTCCAGTCTGTGCCATATTTTGTGACATGACTCAGGCATTCGATTATGTCCAACATGATATTTTACTAAAAAAGCTTGATGCGTACGGTATTAGAGGGAATGTTCTTGAACTAATTAAATCATATTTGCACGACAGAAAACAAATAACGGAAATAAATAGACTAAACACTAATACCAAAAATCAAGAAAACATTCAATCGGAGGAACGAACCGTTACCTACGGAGTTCCTCAAGGAAGTGTTTTAGGACCTCCACTTTTTACAATTTACATAAATGACTTTCCAAGGTCAACTGACCACCCTGTATCACTTTTCGCGGACGACATCACAATAACTATACCCTGTAAGAATAAAGACCTATATAAATGTGACATTAACAATGCATTGATCAATACTATACAATGGCTAGACAATAATAATTTAAAAATTAATTTAAGTAAGACAGTAATTATGCATTTTAGCCAGCGCAAATTGACATCTCCCAATCTTGACATAACATTTAATAATATAACAATAGACACTGTTAATATCAGTAAGTTTCTGGGACTAATTATTGACCGACATTTAAATTGGAAGGATCACAAAGATTTTCTGAGCAGCAAAATTAGTAGTAGTGCCTATGCATTGTACGTGCTGTCAAGAAAGGTGAATAGGGACGCATTATTAACAGCTTACTACGGGTTGGCTGAATCCGTCCTCAGATATGGTGTTATTTTTTGGGGTAACTCGACTAACAGAGAAATAGCATTTAAAGCGCAAAAGAGATGCCTCAGAGCAATGTTTCATTTGAAAACTACGGACAGCTGCAAACCCTATTTTATAATGCATAAAATTTTAACATTACCATCTTTATATATTCTTGAGATCCTTATGTTTGTCAGGAACAATCCTAAATTATTTCCACGCAGAGCAGATCAATTTCCCAGGAACAGGCGTGATCAGACCCAACTATATGTACTTCCCTGTAGGACTGCACTTATGCGCAAGAGTGTCTTTCATATGGCTCCAGTTGTTTACAATAAGTTGCCTAAAAGTTGGAAGGAGCTTAATAACGTACAGTTGAAAAGAAAACTTAAGACATATTTAGTAAATAAAGCATACTACAGCATTAACGAGTTCCTAGAGGAAAGATTTGTGTTGACATAGCATTCGATTTGATAGTATGTTTTAGTAGGATATTGTAATTTTGACATTTTTAGTTATATTTATGATTTGGTGAATTTGACATAAGATTTGCATACTTTTATTTACTCTATTTTACTTTGATTGACATTTATTGTACTGTAACTTTGACATTTAATTAATATTGACATTTTATATAATTTTTAATTCTGTAATCAATTCTATAACTTGCACTATATTTGCACGCCATAATACGTGGCAAACATGTCAGAACCTTTTCTTTATTTGTAATCCTGCATGCACGTTTCTTTAGTCTTGTATGTGTACACATGTTTGGGCAAATAAATTTATCTTATCTTATCTTTAGCTAGTATGTCATTAAATTTAATAAGATACGCTAATAGGATCGCATCAGATGGAAATCTAGCGTGCAAGTAGAAAAATTTATGACATATGTAAGCAGCATGATTTTGATACATTCGTGACCAGTTTCTCCTCGGCCAGAAAGTGCTTGAGCCTTAGCTTTTTTAATTAAGATTTTGTGTGCTCAGGTTTATATTCGAAATGTGAATTTAGCTTAAGTTTGAATGTTTAACTATTTCTTGTTTTCCTTATTTTGGAGACTGACTGTTTTGTTGTTCACACCCTCTCTTTTTAATCTGCTTTTTAGAAGTGATGATTTATAATCTTCCAGTCTCACATGCCCAATAGTTATTCTGTTTGTATTAGCTGTAAGTCATCCATAGTGATAAATAAATTAAAAAACTGGAGCACCCTGAAAATAAGACAACAAGTTACCAAATTATTTACCATTACAGAGTCAACCTTAGGCGTCCTAGTGAACTCACAGAAGCAGTCGGAGCAACCATTTCTACAAGCCTTTGATAGATGTACTCAACTGGATTCCGCTCGGCTTTGCAAGCCATGGTTGTACAACACGTCTGTGTACAAGATGACTCCAGCTTACAGGGAGCATGCTCAGTGCAGGGACTATATATGGAAGTTTGTTGATAAGGTACATCGAAACGCCATAAATATTTTCTTTATTGTCATCTTTATCATCAATCTTAGACTTGTTTATGATGAGTGTAAAAAAACTTATTTTGGATAAACAAAATCCATATGGATTTAGAAGAGATTTAGAAGTTATTTTTTCGTATACGAAAAAATAACTTATTCCTATGTCAGTAAGGTTATAATCTATTAAGAGAGCTGTTGTTCGAGATGTGTCTTCAAACAAAATTACCTAGCAAAAAAGAGTCGTACTCCTCGCTCTGTTCTTCAAGATGAAGTTGGAGCTGACCTGCACTCTGAAGCGCAAAGAGGAAGATTTCAGTGGGACGATGGCCTGGAAGCAACGTTTGTGCAAACATACCTGATGTACTGCAAAATTTTGCAGCATCAACATCGGTGAACCCATTATTCCCTTGTTGTACCTATCATTCCTTTTGTGCCAAATCTTTCTGATATGTGCATTTCATCTAGGGGTTGGGATTTTTTGAAGTAAAAACTTCTTTAGCGGCGTTGAGCACTTTTCTTGAGTTGAACAGTTTATACCCATCAGTATAAAATGTTAAAATCGCATCAGGACGCGTGACCTGGTTATTCAAAAATGCACAACGATAATATTCAAGTTTTCACTTCTGTGTTTTTCCCGGAGCGGAACTCATTGTTTTTTTTTATCAACGTCTGTATCTGTGTGGGTTGTATTTGATAATATAATATTATTTTTGTTGAGACTTTCGTTACCTCGGGACACTTGTTCATGGAGATAGCAATATAGATCGAATCGTAACGCACCGGATCAACTCAGGATGGATAAAATGGCGACATATTATATACAACTCAACTTGCGACTCACGGATGCCTCTCAAGTTGAAAGGGAAAATCTACACGTCAGTGATAAGACTTGTCGTAATGTATGGATCAGAATGTTGGGCTGTGAAAAAGATGGGTGAAAATATATTGCATGTAGTGGAGATGAGAATGTTGAGATGGATGTGTGTAATAACGAGAATGGATAAAGTGAGAAATAACTACATGAAGGAAAAGCTAAAAGGGAATCGCTTGTCTGGTTATGGTTATGTGAAGAGGAGGGATGAAACGCATGTAATTAAAAGAGTTATGAACATAAATGTGGATGGATGGAGAGAGAGAGAGAAAGGCCAAAGAAAGGATGCATGGATTGTGTGCGATGGAGTGATATGAAAGAAATGGGAGTTAGTGATAGTTTGACGGCTGATAGGGCAGAGTGGAGGAAAAAGCGTGATGCGCCGACCCCACGTAATATGGGATAGCAGGAAGATAATGACGATATTATTATTTTTGTTTCGTTCCAGATTATACAATCCAAGAAACAATCTTTGAAAGACGAGAAGGTGTACATGGCTGAGTCTGATCAAAGTAAATATTTTAGTTTCATTCTGATTAGGAATAAGACAATTTCGCTTCTGCCAATTTGTTAACCTAACCAACTTTTTTCATGGGGTTTTAAAGCAGGGACCTCTTATTAAAGAACATAATATCACAAAAAAAAAATAACAAGAATATCTCTTTATAAAAATCAAGTATTGTAGGTACTTTTTATTCCAGACATAAAACACGATGGTCTGAAAACTTTCTTGGAACTGCTCATGGACACTTCAGGGGGAGACCGCGGCTACACTGACATGGAACTGCGAGAAGAGACCCTGGTTCTCGTGCTAGCTGGTACTGACACCTCTGCAGTCGGCACCGCCTTCACTTCCATGCTGCTCTCCAAATATCCTAATGTACAGGAAAAGGTTTATCAAGAGTAAGTAGTTGGAATTAAAACTGAAAGTTTATAGATAAATATTTAACATTTAAATGTAATTTATCCTGAAATCCTTCCTATCTGGCGTTATTGTGCTCAATAGCAAGCCCATTACTAAATACTAATAAAAAGCGATTGCTACACTTTCAGAATATTTTGTCGAGTTATGCGCACGAAAATGATTGAGGCAGTAATTTTTTTCGATTGCCGTTTATTCTGTTATTATATTTAGGGTTATTTTGTTACTAGTTGCATAGTGCTACTCAGCAATTGGGGTATAATAGAAAGCGTACTCTAACGAAGGGGTTCGAATATTTTCTATGGGAGCTGGCATAGCACCCCATCACGATTTTTTTTTTCAAAATTGCCGCTAGCCATGTCTCATACCGCGTGTATCTGACATCGACGCACAAACGATTTCCATGGGTCCAGGGCATGATTCTGGAGATATCAGCTCAGCTGAGCTGATACCTATTTGTGGTACTCTTGAAAAAAAAATGAGAAAAGAACCGACGAAAAATTCCAACACTGGGGTGTCCAGAATCATGCCCTGGACCCATGGAAGTCGTTTTTGCGTCGATGTCAGATACACGCGGTATACGTATGGGTAGAAGACACTTAAACAAAAAAAAAATATAGCAACATCATCTGCCTAGCTTTTTCCCAACTATACTAGGGTCGGCTTCCATTCAAACCGGATTCGGCTGAATACCAGTGTGTTACGTAAACGTTAAGCGGCTGCTTACAAGACCTCCACAACCCTTTAACTGGTTAGCACGGTAATTTTTGGTAAGACTGGAGTCAGATTTACTGGCTTCTGACAATCCATAACGACTGCCAAAGATCTACAAATGACAGCATTATATATTATTATATTATTTTCTAAATTTCTCGCTAATTTGACACTTTAGGGCACCGTGTTCCAAGCATTTATCTTGGTACCCATATATATCTTCTTTATCGTGCCGTGATTTGAAAAAAAAAACAAAATGATTCCCCCAATAGGTCCTACCCCCATAGTAGGAGATAATAAATTCAAGATCTTAAAACGTAGCAGACAGATGTGTTGCTGGAGAGTTTGTTGGACACTTTTTCTCCACAGCTAAAACACTAGGAAGTGTAGACTGTCTTTTGTAAAAACTTGACGTTCAAAAAGTGCTGGCTCTTAGCCTAATTTGAATAAAAAGCTTGGCAGTTGATATGATTACATAAACTAACTAACTACTTCAGATTGCAGGAAGTATTTGAGGGCTCGAACAGACCTGTATCTGCTGAAGACCTTCCTAGACTAAAATATCTTGATGCTGTGGTAAGGGAAACGTTACGGCTGTATCCACCGGTGCCAATCATTGCTAGGAAAGTTGATAAGGAGGTCATTTTACGTGAGTATGAATAATGATGTATAATAAATGAAATGTATTTAAGTAGGTAAAACATCAACATCCGGGGGCCGAATCACCCGCGTCCGTAGGAGAATACCCTTCAGCGAATCCCTACACGTGGTCCCCGGGTGGTGCTAAACAGGTGACACTAACCGCCTCCGTGGTCTAGTGGTTAAACCACCTGATTCAGACCCAGAGGTCCCGGGTTCGATTCCCAGCGAGGGCAAATTTTTTGCTCGGTTTGGTTGGTGGTAGGACTTGTTCTAAGTCCGCCTGGCAAGCTACCACCATCATGTGTAAGTCTGTCGCCATAACAACAATGTTAACATTGCATAGCATTGTTGTGTTCCGGCAGTTAGAGGTATGATAGCCAGTTCCTCTGTGTAAGAGGATTCCGGGTGAAACTCGCTTCCATCTTAGGCCTAATCATCACTTTCCATCAGGTGAGATTTGGGCCAAGAGTTTCCCCCGTCTTGCATTAAAAAAAAACATAACACTTTTAACGAAAAGTTATTTTAGTCAATTTTGAGCTTGATGATTCTTAGCTGATTACTGTGAGAAGAAACGAACATACTCAAAACATACTCAGAGGTCAAAGTCTCTTTACAAGACAAAGATCTTTATCTTGTCTTCATTCTATTTGTTTTGGTTTCATATAATCCGATCGTTAGTTGTTTGTTTTTTTTAGGGTTCCGTAGCCAAATGGCAAAAACGGAACTCTTATAGATTCGTCATGTCTGTCCGTCTGTCTGTCTGACTGTCCGTCTGTCTGTCTGTCTGTCTGTCCGTCCGTATCACAGCCACTTTTCTCCGAAACTATGAGAACTATGCTGTTGAAATTTGGTAAGTAGATGTATTAATGAAACTCAATTTTTTTTTTTCATCGAACCCATTTGTGTGGGGTATCTATGGATAGGTCTTTAAAAATTATATTAAGGTTTCTAATATCATTTTTTTCTAAACTGAATAGTTTGCGCGAGAGACACTTCCAAAGTGGTAAAATGTGTGCCCCCCCCCCCCTTAACTTCTAAAATAAGAGAATGATAAAACTAAAAAAAATATCTGATGTACATTAATTACCATGTAAACTACCAGCGAAAATTGGTTTGAACGAGATCTAGTAAGTAGTTTTTTTTTAATACGTCATAAATCGTAAATCGCAAATTCTGCTTTTAATATAATTATTACCAACTGGTTTGTACGGAACCCTCGGTGCGCGAGTCCGACTCGCACTTGGCCGGTTTTTTTATATTTATCCACGTGTATTTTTTCTCACGGCAATTTTGCATTGTTATTCAACTTCTCTTTAACAATTATAATACAGGGCGTATTTGACATCGTAACGCAAACTTCGGGAAAAGGCTACACCTCATGCCACTAACCAAATTGTGGAAGTCATTAATCTCGCTAATGAACGGTTACAGAAATTGACATTTTCGAGCGCGCAATGTATTGTGAACAACGCGATCTAAACGCGTGAGAGCGTTGCACGCAATACATACCTCACGTCTTGCACACACACAGCGGTACACAGGTTTGGGACGCCGCGGCCGGCGACGCGCATGTACTAACGCGCCTAATAGGTACCACATAAAATTATTTAATCACTAGAAATAACTACGGTGCCTACCTGCTGATGGTAGGAACATGTTTATGCAGAATTTAAGAGAAAAAAAGCTGACCTTGGTCGGAGCTTGCTTTCTATCCGCGAATTGTGTTCGAATTTTTATTGCATCTAGGTAGGTTCCTACCGTCTAGCTAGATGGATGGCAACAAGCAAGGTCACCTTGAATAGAACACTGCATTACATCCTTCTGGAACATGCTTAAGATCTTGTTTTTGAAAAGCTTAAGAGAAAAGGAGCCATAAGCTTAGTCTTATAATTAAAATCACGATTCCGATAAGGATTAATTACAAAAAATAAGCTTGTAAGTACATCGAAATCCGAGTACGCAGGTAGCTAATGAACTACGAACTACCTAACTCTCTTTGAATGTACCTACCTCAATACCTACGAATATCAAACCCTCCGCCGACGGCAATACTTTCACATAAAATAATTTTAGTCACTCAAAAATACCTACCTACTATCATGTTTATGCAGAAGTCAAGGAGCCACAAGCTTACGTCTCTTAAATTCACGAACACAATTCCGATAAGGATTGACAACAAAGCCGGCGATGTGCGAGTCAGACTCTCACACAAAGGGTTCCGTACCATAACCATACACAAAAAACACGTTTCTTGTATGCGAGCTCTCTGTAAATTTTATTTTATTATTTGTTGTTATAGCAGAAATAGGGATACCATGCCTGAGATACAGCCCACTGACAGACAGACGGACAGTCGGCTGGACAGCAAAGGCTTAGTAATAGGGTTCCATTGGTTACTCTTCGGGTACGGAATCCAAAAAAGAAGCTTGCAAGTACCTACTTTGAGAACTGATTATGTAAGTATTAACTAGTAACTACCTAACTCACCTTAAGCTCGCTCACCCCTAACCAGATAGGGTTCGAAGTGGCCGCCGCCAGCATGCTCGCAGAGTTTCAGCGTGGTCACGGGGCAGAAAGGTTGGGTCCTGGGCACACTCCTCACGCAAAAGAGGCAAACAAATTCACGATGCGATTCCTCATCTCGGCTGCGGAACACTGCGCACTCGGACACAAACACCTTGTCTTTTGTCTTTGACGTACCTAACCCCAAAGAAAAAACCTAATGGGGTCAAGTCTGGTGAGCGAGCTGGCCATGGCTCCCAGCCGAATCTCCCAATCCACCGATTCCCTAATGATTCTGTAAGGCAGCGTCTCACGTGAGGGGGAGCACCATGACGAGCTCCTCACAGTTCCCACGTACATGTTACCGTATTCTTGGGCACTGAAGTTCTCTTTAAGTCCAGATGACATTTTTCAATGAAACACAAAGACACACAAAAACACGCAAGTTCACAGAAAGAAACCAAAACTTGTCTTCTCTAACGTTTCGAAAAATGATTTTTGCAAAAAAAAGCACTCGTTCGCGATCAGCGTCAACAAGGAACTGACAAAAATCCATCACTAAAAATGTTCTTTCGATCTATCCTTTGAGGTCGCCGACAGATGCCTACATTGGACCTACAGTGCCAGGGCCGCGCTTGCGATGATAATAGTATGAAAATTCCTTTTTTTGCTTTTAATTTATTAATGTTTTTTTATCGAATAATTTTGGTATTGTAAAACTGAACTTTTTTTTTAAACCAAACAGAAACAAATTAGGGTCATCAATCGTCATGATTAAGTTTCAACACCCGTGTTGATAGAATTTTGCCGTATTTAAAATTCTATCACATTAATTGTTTCAAAGCGATAAATGGGTATAGCAAGATCCAATTGTAATAAGCATCACATTACTTATTGTAAATTTTATTTATTTAACAATTTATGTACAAACATTGTATCAGAACATAAGAAGGAAACAGAAAACAAAGCATTATTATGGATTGTGAAACGCGCTACTATTAATAGTAAGAAAAAAAAAGATTATTTTCTCGGTCGAGTATCATCATGACTCCACGCTCCAATAAACGCTTATTAAAAAGCGTTTTACCGGTTACACCCAAATACGGCCCTGGTTTCGTCGGCGTTTGTCAAAGGTCAAAGAGCGCGCACTACGCGTTGCCGCCGCAATAAGAAAATGGGTTTTATCGACACCAAACGAAGTAACCGATTTTCAACCTTAGCCTATTACGTTAATGTTGGAAATCGGCTACTTCGTTTTGCTGTGATACGTTTCATTTTCTTTGGAATGCAGTCTTAGGCGGCATGCTTTTAACAAATCATACACGCGTGACACACATGCATACTTGTTAGTGTGTGGGCAGCTACTATGCATTGCGTTGACCTTTCGTTTGTACTTTAGCACAGCTGAGCTGATACCTATTTGTGGTTTTATTTACATTGCTCTTTTTAGTGAAACTAGTTAATTAATTATTTTTTTATTAAAAATCTCATTGCGTTAGGTCAGAATAACGATTATGAGTAGTCTAAAGTAAAAAAAAACTCTTGAAAAAACTGGAAAAATGAGAAAAAAGCCGATGAAAATTTCCAACCCTGGGGTGTCCAGAATCATGCCCTGGACCCATGGAAATCGTTTGTGCGTCGATGTCAGATACACCGTGTATAGTAAAGTTCGTTTATATTTCAACAACGTGTTCCTAAAAAATATACAAAAAATTTAAGATAATACAAACACTAAACTCTTGATATGTAGATCTAAGTTTCATTGCAAAAGTAGAGTTTTTTCAAGTTTAATTGAATACGACTTTATCATTTTTATTCAAATTAATTCATATTTAAGCTAAGAAAAAACGACGTTGTCATATATTACGTTAGCGTGTTTTACATAAAAAATCGTAATTTTTTCGAATTATTTTAGGAAATCGGAAAAAAAATATTCATGTGCCAGGTGATTTTTTGCCATACCGTAGAGTTATGGGATATTAAAAAGAAGTTGTATTATCGGTTGATCTACTGATCAAGCAATTAAAGAATCTGAATTGAACGCTGGCGCAGCAGAACTGGCTTCATCTATATTGACGGACATTGACAATAGGCTAAACTCCATCATCCACAAAAATTGCAAAACTAGTTAGTCCGTCAGTCAGAGTATTGAAAAATAATGGACACGTATTTTTGTTTTTGTAAATCAATGAATATTGACAAAGATAAAACGCTTCAAAACTCGCAGGTGGGGGCTCGTGACGTCACGACTCTGTAAAAATTACGCTAAGGTGTGACGTATTGAGAATTTTACAAGCGTCGTAACTTCGTCAATTTTAGTTCCCGTAAAAAAAAGAAAAAAACACGTGTCAAATATTTTTTGATAATCTAACTGACGGACTAATTAGATTTTTTTAGTCATCTTCAAAAGCACCTGTAAATAACCAATTTGAAATTGGTGCGGCGGTTTAGGAAAACCTCATTAAACTTCGTGACTATTATAAATACTGGACGGTATTTGAAGGGTCTGGTCAATAGTTGTTGAAAATAAGCGGGAACCTACTCACGGATTGAACTCGGGCGATCAGGAATGAGAATCGTAAAGGAATGAGAGGATAGTACGCCTTACCTGATGATCGAAGCTCGCCCACGTGGCGCAAAGGCAGGCGACCTGGTGATTCTTCTGCTCCCAAAATGGCGACGGCGTCAATCTCGTTCACAACGCACGACACTATCACAAGTCGTTTTATATCCGCGAGGCGGGTAATAGACACTGTTTATAAAGTTCTCGGCAATCCAACTAATTGGATGCTTCAGTCTTCAGCCAGGTGGTATGAAGGCCGGCGGTTGAGGTACGATGTCCTTTCCAGACAAAGTTCTAGATCGCACTGATGACTCTGCGGTAGGCGTACATACAGGGGAAAAGGAAAGAATTGAGGGTAGGACCGAGATAATAAGAGATTGAGGGTGGGATCGAGTTCGTTCGTTCGTATTCGGTCATTGTTTTAATATATGTTATGAGAGATGGCGCCACCAGAAATAAAGGATTTTGTATTGAATTTATGTTATCAAGACTTTTGATTTACTGTATAAAATTGTTCTACCAAGTTTTGTTTTTCCGTTGCAGCATCAGAAATAACCCTAGTAGAGGATTGCGGTTTAGTGATAAACATCTGGGCGTTACACCGCAACCCTCGCTACTGGGGAGACGACGCGGAGCTGTTCCGACCTGAACGGTTCTTTGACGCGCCTCCCTCGCACCCTGCCGCCTTCATGCCATTCAGCCATGGACCAAGAGCATGCTTAGGTATAAACCTTTTACTTTTATTTTTCAAGAGACTCCTCTCGTAGATTGGAGGTGAGCTTAGCCATACTTGACTGTGGAGGCCTTAAAATAAATTACCAAACCTTATTAAAAAAATACAAACTAAGCTACTATACGCATATGGCAACCTCGGCAAGGACCTCGGCTTCAGACTGACCAAGAACAACTTTTTAAATTTTCCATTACTTTTAGGGTAGATTTCATCAATCTGAAGCTGAACACGATGATCAACATATGAACCATGTTTACGAGCTTGACAGCTCGTATCTTCTCATTATTTTCTATGGAATATTGACACTGACACATCTTGAACGCAGCTTGATCGGGAGCAGATTCATTGGTTAAGGCGCGTCCCCGAGCAAAACGCAGCGCTAGCCGTTTTTTGTGCAGTTTTTTGGAGCTATCTACTCGTTATCTAAAAGAAGTATAACTTATAAAAATTACATTATATTTCTACATAATCTTGGCTTCAAAATGGTAGATTTTATTTTATTACTAAGTATAATGTTTAATTAATCTCCTCACAACGAAACTACCGAAAAGAGAAAAAAATACTGAAAACATGCATCTTCTCGAAAACTAACGATTATTTTGATTTTGTACTTACACTTATGGATAGGCAATTTAATTATGAGCACTTTGGTAGAAATATTTTTTTCAAACGACCAACATTAGGTTTTATAACGATTTTATTCAACATTCTGAGCGCATTCGCTATTGTATCTCTTGCGCTGTTATTGCGGGAAAAAATGCTCAGGGTACGGCCTTAATAATTCTTAGTCGCGGGTGAAGTGCTAGTAACTTTATAATTTGTATACATATAACTACTAAAATAATTGTAGCAATGTTCAGAAGAATTCGGCGGGCGGTTGGATAAAATAGTGACTTTTTGAATAATATTTTTTTTTTGGGCAAAAAAATATATTTCTCAACATAATCTTCAGTTTATTCCAATTTTTAAATTACTTTTAAAAATAGGTTTTTTCGAGGCTCTCAAAATAGGTGTTTGTTTCGGTGATGACCTCTTCATTCGACCCAAATCTCTTACCACCTAGCAGGTTTTGGAAAGAGGAAATAGTCGCTGGGGGGAATATGCTAGATGGGATAACAGTTTGTAGCCGAATTTAGGTATGTTTGTCATGTGAATCAACACGTGAGCATTGCGTGTGCATGTGCCCGTGCATTTTTAACCGACTTCCCAAAAAGGAGGAGGTTATCAATTCGGTTGTATGTTTTTTTTATGTTTGTTACCTCATAACTCTGACAATTGAAAAATTCTTGTTTTATCTGAAAGGATATACTTGCAGATTGGTCCCATTTAAATTTTATGAAAATCGGTTTCGACCTTTGGATTTTAAATCGAAATAGCTGGAATTCGTCTACTTCGATGATAGTTTTACATCATCCAAGTAATCGAAATTGCGTATTTTGCTTTTCTGCGATTTTGCAATGGTGTTGTTAGGTTAGATTAGGGTAACACTAAAAAGTGAAAAATAAAAAACTTTTTACAAAAAAATATACCGACTTCCGAAATTAAAGTTATTTTTTACTTTGTAGTGTTTTTTTTTTGGAAGTCGGTTGTAATTTTTTGTAAAAAGTTTTGTGATAGAACAATCACTTTTTACTTCGCCAAATGCGGTTGTTTTTGCTTCAAATCAATATTGAATCTGTCCAAAAGCTCTAAATAATATTTATTATGAATAGTTTAGAGTATTTGTAAACAGGCGCGCTTACATTTGCTAAGCTTAATTACCTAAATTTTGACCTATACGGGCCTGACCACGGGCCTCATCACATGATTTAAAAGAGTGTCCGTGGAGTTTCTTTCACGTTCTTCTCCATAGAGATCTACGCTTTGGAACGTGCAAATAGCTTCCAAGTTTTTATTTTTTTGACTGACCGACCTTGACATTTCAAAAGAGCCTGTAAATGGTTTATTTGAAATAAATGCTTTTGAATCTTTGAATCTTGAATCCTGAGGCCAGGGGTCTCATCATAATACCCACGAGTAGGTGGCAAAGTCTCATGATAGAGGAGTCGAAAGAGTTGCATTAGCTCCGCTAATATTGGGTGTCCATGTTTATATTAATATAAAATTGTTTCGATCTGCGTTCGAGGATGGTTAAGTTATTTAAGAAGATAGCATGTGCTGTCCCGTTTCTACACAGCATGACTTAACTTCTTCTGTGTACGGGGAACCCACCGACCAAGTATCAGCCATGAATAAGCATAATATTGACAAATGTTTTCCGATTATGTTTTCGATTTCGATTAAGTTCCGATTAAGGGTTCCGAAGAAATTTAATGTTTTTAACATGTTTTTTTTTAACACTTTAATATCCTTGGACATTTCACACAACGCCATATAGTCCCAAGCTAAGCAACCTAATGTTTGTGATATGGTAACGATATGGCTGATAAACTACTTATATACATTTTTTTTTTTTTGTAAATACATACATATTATAGATAGAAAAACACCCAGACTCGGAACAAATACTTGTAGGTCTTAGAAATATTTGTTCCGTGCGGGAATCGAACCCGCGACATGCTGCGCAGCAGTCAACCGCTCAATCTCTGCGCCAACCGTGTCGTCAAATAGACTTCTATAGACTTCTTAAAGGTTTTTCAGTCATGTAAAGATCTTTTTTTCAAAATTTTAGATTAGATTATTACTATTTTTTCAAAATTTTAGGCCCATTAGTTTCGGAGGATGGTATTTAATTCGTCTAATTTATTGAATAACTTAAAATCCTTTTTTTTCTCAAATATAATTTATTACCTCACAGTAAGCTCTTTCTTCTTACTCATTACGAAAAATTACTAGGGCTGGTCTTTTTGAACAGAAGAGGTAAAACAGCCAGTGCCTTTCGTAACCTTATGTGTAACACTCTTCCAAGTTCTTAATTGTAAGGTCAAGCAATGCTAGATATTGACATTTCTTACATATATTATCTTAAAAATCTTACCTAGCGACAACATCTTACTTTCCGAGATACACGCGAACGAAGTCGCGGACTTGTCGATAGTACAACTATCATTCCAATTCCGTGCTCGTCAAAAACTGTAAGTACTGTCAATATAATGAATGCTGCGTAATATTTTTTTCCCACGGCTAGTTAATGTTTTGACCTAAGAAAACATAACCAAATTGTTTTGAAGAGCGACATCTTTTTTTTAATTAACCAATTACTCTCACAAAAGGTCCGTAAAAGATAACGTGTGAAGTCATCATTTTAATCATTATTGTCATTTGAATGATCTTGTGCAGTCAGCGACATAAAATGATCAACATTTTGGCTTTTTTAATCTTTTGTCATCATCATCATCAGCCAATAGACGTCCACTGCTAGACATATAGGCCTACCCCAAGTGTCGCCACAATAACCGGTCCTGTATGTCTCACATACATCGGCTATCCGCGCCCAATCTTGATGGGAGCGTCCTCACAACAACCGGTCCTGTATGTCTCACATACATCGGCTATCCGCGCCCAATCTTGATGGGAGCGTCGCCACAACAACCGGTCCTGTATGTCTCACATACATCGGCTATCCGCGCCCAATCTTGATGGGAGCGTCGCCACAACAACCGGTCCTGTATGTCTCACATACATCGGCTATCCGCGCCCAATCTTGATGGGAGCGTCGCCACATCAACCGGTCCTGTATGTCTCACATACATCGGCTATCCGCGCCCAATCTTGATGGGAGCGTCGCCACATCAACCGGTCCTGTATGTCTCACATACATCGGCTATCCGCATCCAATCTTGATGGGAGCGTCGCCACATCAACCGGTCCTGTATGTCTCACATACATCGGCTATCCGCGCCCAATCTTGATGGGAGCGTCGCCACATCAACGGGTCCTGTATGTCTCACATACATCGGCTATCCGCATCCAAACTTGATGGGAGCGTCGCCACATCAACCGGTCCTGTATGTCTCACATACATCGGCTATCCGCGCCCAATCTTGATGGGAGCGTCGCCACATCAACCGGTCCTGTATGTCTCACATACATCGGCTATCCGCGCCCAATCTTGATGGGAGTGTCGCCACATTAACCGGTCCTGTATGTCTCACATACATCGGCTATTTGCGCCCAATCTTGATGGGAGCATCGCCACATTAACCGGTCCTGTATGTCTCACATACATCGGCTATCCGCGCCCAATCTTGATGGGAGCGTCGCCACATCAACCGGTCCTGTATGTCTCACATACATCGGCTATCCGCGCCCAATCTTGATGGGAGTGTCGCCACATCAACCAGTCCTTTATGTCTCAACATCGGCTATTTGCGCCCAATCTTGATGAGAGTGGGCTACATGGGTATTTGTCATAATCTTGGCTTTATCCCTATTTATTTAAAGACCCACGCTTTCGGAAGCTCTACTGAGGTCTTAGGTAGTATCAGCCATGGTGATTGCTTATATCGTCGTGAAAATTAAGGCTTTTTTCGACAGTTTGCTTAAAAATCAGTAGAATTGGCATTCTGGTCGTTACCCTGACTTGCCTCAAATCTCTTTTTTACCGTCACCTCTTTCTGTTACGTGGGGTTGGCTTTCTTAATCATTCGGCGTCATTCACATGGCTGGTAAGCACCGTAGTCTGTGAGGCTAGCAGGGCCGGAAGTCTCGACATACTTACTGGTCGCTTATCGACCGAATTCGGTCGTTGAATTCTAAAGTACATAATAGTCAATCTCTCTATTACAAAATCTTGATTTTGTTAGTGGATGGAGTTCGAGATTGACTGTGTACGGTGGCCTTAACGAATTCGGTCGGTAGGCAATGTTTTAATCCAGACCTACAAAATGATGGATCTTCATCATCTGCCTAGCCTTTTCCCAACTGTATTGGGGTCGGCTTCTAGTCAAACCGGACTTAGCTGAATACCACTATTTTACGCGGAGCGGCTGCCTACCAGAGCGCGACAAGCCATTAACTGGGTAAACACTGTATTTCATGGCAAGACTAGAGTCAGATTAACTGGCTTCTGACATCCGTAACGACTGCCAAAGATTTACAAATGACAGCCGGAACCAACGGTTTAACGTGCTTTTCGAGGCACGGAGGAACCTCGTTATGTTGAGATGATCCCCCATCCACAGACCAACTTTGGCAAGCGTTGCTTAACCTTCAAGATCGACCCGTGCGGCTTTTATTATACAGACACGAGTTCCTCAAAATGATGGATATTACAATAACAATTTATTTTGCTTTATTTCAGGTTATCAATACGCCATGATGTCAATGAAGACTGCTCTATCAGCTCTTCTCCGACAGTACAGGATCCTGCCAGCCACTGCTACGGTAGACCTGAAGCCTCTGAGGGTCAAGTTTGATGTCATGATGAAAGATGTTGACAATTTCACTTTACAGCTTGTAGAAAGACTATGAAGAAGTACTTATAGATGGAAGAAGTACTATTATTAGGGAATAAACAAGTCTTTATTTTTAATCTTCTTCTTAGTAAATAAAAATCAATTGCCGTTCGTCTGTCTTGTTAACAGTTTAACACTTAGTGAGAACGGCTTCAACGATTTAATTGTTTTGATTTTGTTTTGTTAGCTCGAAGAAGTTGGTTACAGAAAACTGTAACCGTTAAAATATTTATATCTCGTTTGTTTTTCGATCAATTTAGTTTCTTTTTTTACTGTTTTTATTATAGTTTTTGTATATTATTTGATAAAACTTTTAGGTAGTAAATCGTTTTTTCATGCACATTCTCAATTACTGTTCGATGGGATTTTTTAATTATAATAAATTTAATAATATTTGGGAGTCCGTGCGAATATAAACTTAAGGCTTGAATTATTTATAGTATACCGATATTTAATATTATATGAACAAAGGAGAGCCTGTCAGTATTCTATCAGCGCACCTTTAAGTGATATTTTTGGCATATTAAACTATTTCCGAGTCTTATTGTGAAGTTTTATTTACTTTTCTCTCGTGCTGCTTATATTTATCTAGGTATACTAATATTATAAAGCTGAAGAGTTTGTTTGTTTGAACGCGCTAATCTCAGGAACTACTGGTCCAATTTGAAAAATTCTTTCAGTGTTAGATAGCCCATTTATCGAGGAAGGTTATAGGCTATATATCATCACGCTAAGACAAATAGGAGCGGAGCAATAATGGAAAATGTGACGCAGACGAAGTTGCGCGGGTCAGCTAGTGAGTTATAATATACTAGCTGACCCAGCGAACTTCGTTCCGCCTAACAGTCGATTCTATATTTTTTTTTTTTCTAAAATAAACGTAGCCTAAGTTACTCCTTATTAAATCAGCTACCTCCCGTCAAAATCGGTCCAGCCATTTCAAAGATTAGCCGGAACAAACAGACAGACAGAATATGTAAAAAAAAATATTTTGCTGTATGTACCGTATATATTCATGTTTAAATTATATGTAGTAAAAAACGGTTATTTCAATATTACAAACAGACACTCCAATTTTATTTATAAGTATGTATAGAAGATGTATAGATATAGATGTAAAGACTAGCTTTTACCCGTGCCTTCGTACGCGCATATACTGTTTCTCGCGTTTCCGTAAAAAAAATCGAGATATTCTCTCTTGGTTCTCCCTTACGCTCCCCAAGGAACGTTCATTACAAATTTTAAACTAGCATTTTAAACTAGTAGTTTCGGTTATACGTTGTTTCTCAGTCACTCAGTTGGTAAACAATAACGGATGAATTTTATGTAACAAAGTCAAAGTCAAAGGTCAAAGTCAAATCAATGCATCTGATATGTAATCTCTTCACCACCCTTAGTTCACTCTTAGAACCCTTTTCCCGTCATGCGTGTTTTTACCAGCGCGTATCAGCCGGTCGATTCTGTCGACATCTCACTGTGATCACTTAGGTGGAGTGAACGAGAAGTGAGGTGGCATGCCATCTTGTTTGTATGGTTTGACAGCTCACTTGTCGTTCACTTCGCTTAAGTGTTCACTTCGACATGTCTACAGGCAGTGAGCTGTCAAACCAAATGGCATGACAGCTCACTCGTCATTCACACCACCAGTGAGTGATCATGGTGAGATGTCGACAGAATTGACCGGCTGTAAACATGTCGAAGTGAAGGCTTGGGTGAAGTGATCACGAAGTGTGCTGTCAATCTATATAATCAGCTAGTCTATTCTGTAAATAACCATTTCGATATCGAGCTTCACCTGAGTCACTAAGCTTACAAAGTGAACTTTATTTCACACACCATAAGGTCTTAAAGAAGATTGGCGACTTGGGTACCTCATTAAATCTAAATGTTCCAAAATCTTCTTATATGCAAATTATAGGTCTTATATTCGTTGTTATTTTCCAAGCAAAAATGATTAATTAGTTGTTGGTAGTAATTAAAAAAACATGATTTTAGTGTGCTACCACGTTACGAAAACAAAACGCATTAATCCACAACAAAACGCATAAAATAGAGCCAAACTTATTTCGATTCAAATTGATAATTAATATTTGGCAACCCAGCTGCCACTTATATGTCAAATACAAAAAATATGTAGGCAAAACGTCATATTTCTTTGTTGTATGTAGGTGTCCTATTTAGTTCGTCGTTTGGGATATTTGTAGTGTTCATATTTTGTATCATATGCGTCTATAAATGAAGTGTGAACCATGTGAATTTTCAGCCACCATGTTGCTATAACATTACAATTTGCGTTCACTTGATTATACTTTTGTGCAGGACGGAACTGGTGGTAGGAATCTTAATTAACATTGTTTGTACTTCAAATCTGAGAATGTCGATCCCGTTGTGTGCCCAGTTAAAGAGAGATTTCAAAATCTTCAGATAAGAATATTCAATCGAGCGAGTCCTCATCTTATGAAAGATTTAAAAACTGCTTGTGCTGTATTAAATGCATTTGGAACTCGATTTACTGACCCAGGAAATACTCAAATAATGTAAAATATAATAAATGAACGTTTATTTTTAGAGAACGAATTAGCGATTATAGCCATGGAGCGCCTACATCGTCGCAGTATTATGTTTCCGATTATAGATGCCTCAAATCTTAATATATATAAATCTCGTGTCACAATGTTTGTCCTCAATGGACTCCTAAACTACTTAACCGATTTTGATCAAACTTCGTAACTATCTGTTATTTGATCCAACTTAAAAGATAGGATACTTTATAACATCACGCTACGAACATTAATAAAAAATGTGACGCAGACGAAGTTGCGCGGGACAGCTAGTATACATATAATTCCCACGGCTCTCCTTGGAAGAATTGGTGTTGTTTGTGTGTGGCACATGCTAGATCCGTCAAGCTAGATCATACGTTGGAGAACATTTCCGCTTTCAAGGAATGTACACACCCGAAATAGATCGCGACCAGCTGGATTTGAGCAGTTTAGGAGGAGAAAATCCATTTTTGTTAAGAGCAAAAATAAAATCCCGTCATGCGGGGCGGATCACATATTTTGTTTTCATAGCCGTTGAAAAGGAACAGCAAGCTCCATCATCGGCGACTGTTGTAACTGTATAGTATTTCGCTTACGCTCGACACGAAGGAACAACCCCCCCTGCGGTATTTCTTGACAATGTATTGTTATCATTACAATAAAAAGTTTTATGAATACTATGGTTGCATTTTTTACTTATTCTATTTAATTATTCATTATCTTTTGTCCTGTTGACGACCATCTTGTGGGTGGGTCATGGACCATCTTGGATACAGATTCAAATCCCGCTAAAGGAACGTTATTACCTACTATTATAAGTGACGTCACAGCAACTGGATAGCCTAAAATCATTCAAAATCTTCTTACCTATATTTGCCGTTTCCTTATCTCAACTTAGAACAACTTTTTTTTTTTTAAGGATGGGAAATCATCAAATGACTCCTCCCGCTCTGGGTAAAGCAGGAGGGAGTGTCAGACTCCTACTGACTAAAACCCATCCGTGTTCCTCTTAATGCCCTTTGCGTTCCAGGGCCGCGGTGACTCTTTCGAACATATTCCGCAACCCCGGCAGGCACTGGCCCTAGCGGGCCCCACTTGCTTTGCTGACAACTCTTTGAGGCGCGCGTGGAACACAGCGCGCCGTCGACCCGGGCCTGATTCTGATCAGATGGCGAGCCACCCAATGCTCGCCGTCCGCAGGCCCCAGGCGCAGGTACGGTGGCCGGGAATCGCCCTGCGACTCCCGACGCCCGGGGCGTCTTCTTCTGGTGCGGCGGCCGGGGCGCGAGGTCTCCCTCACACGTTCGGCCTCCTCCTTCGCTTGCATTACTGCTTCGCAGAAGGAGGTGACCGCTTCCCATGCCTGCTCGCTCCGGTTCATGGCTTAAACCAGGGCCGGACGCGAGAGGTTGCCGCCGCCGATTGCCTCAACGAGAACACAGCGATGCTCCACCCACGCAGGGCAGACCTCCACCGTATGCTCCACTGTGTCTTCTGGGCGATCCTCGCAGTGTTGACACCCGGGCGTATCCTCCCGCTGAATTCGAAACAGGTACCTTCCGAAACAACCGTGTCCGGTGAGTACCTGCGTCAGGCGGAAGGTGAGGACGCCGTGGCGCCGCTCTAGCCACTCCTCAAAGAGGGGACTTATCGCCACAATTGTGGCGTGCCCAACGCTGGGTTGCGACAGTCGCTGTCTCTATACCGCCATGAGATCCTGCCGGAGCTCCGTCCGCCGTGCTGCGATTTGCAGCGGCAGAGGAGTCTCGCCCCGGCGTTGCGCCTCCACGCAACTAAGAACACCTTGCTGTAACATCTAGGTACTAGTAACTCAAAAATCTTTCTATAATTATTAAAGTACAATCTATACATTTTATCTGATTAAAATGTATGATATATAAGGGTTTTCCTTTAGTTACAAAGTATGTAGGTAGGTATCTTTAAGAATTATTTTTGGTGTTCCATTTTGAGGTTATGTTTAAAATCAATTAAATAACCCCAGGTCTAATGTATGGCTTACCATTACATATTCTGTTGTACTCTATATTAGCATTCAAATCCATATATTCATTCTATGAAACGCTAAGCCTTTATGTGGTACTGAAAATACATGGGTTTCTGCCAATCTCCTATACGAATTTGAAACTCACCTCGGATTCCGCTGTCGAGAAACGAAAATGTTGTTACAGAATAGCACTGCAGGATGGAATGAGAGCTCACTTTGTGTTCACTTCACCCAAGCTCTCACTTCGACATCTTGCCAGAATCGACCGGCTGGTCTAGGCCAGTCACCATAGACAGATTAAACGCGTTACGTCGCAGAAAATTGGACCATCCTGATTTTTTGGGTGGTCATCATCCTTATTTTTAAATCTCGAAAGTCCTGTGCTAACGGTGTGGTGCTCAGAAAATTTCTTGATTTTTGGTCATTTTTAAGAGTGCTTAATTCTCCTAAGCGGTACGTTCGACGGAGAAAGTCAATCCGGTTACTTTTAAAGTAGACAATTTGATTCAATTTGACTATAACGGTTACCCTATAGATTTAATAGGTGTTGACGTACAGCACTACAAACATATCTATTTTTTTCCAAACAGTTTTAAATTAGAGTTTTAGTTTTTAAGTCGGGGTAGGTAATATCCACATATTTACCATTTTTTTTTTGCAAAAAACATCTTTTTTTTAAGGATGGGAAATCATCAAATGACTCCTCCCGCCTTGGGTGAAGCAGAAGAGAGTGTCAGACTCTTACTGACTAAAACCCATCCATGTTTCCCCTAATGTCCTTTACGTTCCAGGGGCGCAATGACTCTATTGAACAAATTCCACAACCCTGGTAGACACTGGCCCTAGCGGACCCCGTTTTATATGCTGACAGCTCTTTGAGGCGCGCGTGGAACACAGTGCACCGTCGACCCGGGCCTGGTTCTGATCGGACGGCGAGCCACCCCATGCTCGCCGTCTGCAGACCCGCGCCTACGGTGGCCGGGAATCGCCCTGCGACTCCAGACGCCCGGAGCGTCTTCTTCTGTTGCGGCGGCTGGGGCGTGAGGTTTGCATCTCTCTCACGCGTTCGCCTCCTCCTTCGCTAGCATTACTGCTTCTACATAAAACATCTAAGAACACTTCAATGACTACTTTTCCATCGTGAAATTATAGGTAATTTAGGTAATTATTTGGTCGCGCAGAGTAAATCTAGAGGATTTTTTTTTGAAATCCCTCCCTGCTCACTTATGTCAGCACACGATATTGTAAGTACTTTTACGGGCAAGGCGAATCAACAGATTTTCAGAATATATACCACATATAAACCACATATGGCGATGCAATTTTTGAATAACTAAAGATTAGACTCACTCTACAAAGATATTCGTAAGAGATGAAGGTTTAAACCAGTTGATTCAGGCAGTTTTTTTTTTTTTCAGAAAATTATCTAGACTAAAAGTCGATACACCTTTCCTTTTCTTTACCTTTTAATTGAAATTGTCACTAGTTTTAAAATGTATGTAGAGAGACTGTAAACTGGAGGAGCGGGACTACCATTTTTTTTATTTATTTTTTTACGGGGGAAATCCTCATGGATGTCCTTCACCCTGGGGCGGGTGGAGGGGTCTGTCAGACTCTTACTGACTAAAACCACCCCGGTGTTCCATCTTTCACCTGCGCCGGGGATCGCGGGAACTGATTATACTTCCGTAATCCCCGGCTGGTGCCAGCCCGCTTCTGCGGGCCACCTCGGGTCAGCGGGGAGAGTGAGGTGTTTGACTCCCCCCGTGACGTCAGAGAGGGGCGCACGGGAACACCACGCGCCGCCGCCTCGGGCCTAGATGTATGCGGGGCGACAGACGTCCCCAAGTCTGCCGCCCCTGGACCCAGTTAGGGGAGTCGGGAGAGGGCAGCATATGCCCTGCTCCGACGCCCGGTGCGCCTGCTGCGGGCTGGAAGAGCGGTCGAAATCTCCCTCTCCCTTTCCGCAGCTTCCTTCGGCGCGCTATCTGTTTCGCAGAAGGAGACCACCGCGTCCCAGGACTCCCCACCGTCGACCATAGCACGGACTACAGTCGGTAGCGAGAGGTCACTGCCTACCACAGAGATGAGGGCACGGCGCGGCCCCTCCCAAGCGGCACACTCTGCCAGCGTATGCCGCGTCGTGTCCTCCCGACAGTCGACGCAGTGGTGACACCGAGCGTCTGGCTCCCTGCCTATACGACACAGGAACCTCCCAAAGCAGCCATGCCCTGAGAGGACCTGCGTCACACGAAAAGACAGAGAGCCGTGCCTTCTCCCGAGCCAAAGTCGAGCACTGGCCGGATGGCCTCGATAGTGACGAGGCCGGCGGAAGGGCGTGAGAGCTTTTTCCGCCATTCCACCACTAGAGCCTCGCGCAGCTGCGACCGACGCAGCTCAATGTGTCGCTGCATCAGCCGCTCGCCACGCGCCTGCGCGTCCTCACGCCACCGATGTAGTGACGCGAGGACTTTTGCCTCCAGGTCCCAGGGCGGAGAACCGGCCAGTGCACAAGCCGCCTCGTAGGAAATCGTGCGATAGCCCCTGATGACTCTGACGGCCATCACCCTCTGCGGCTTCCGCAGAACAGTGATGGTGCTGGCCATCAGGTCAGCCGCTCAGATCGGGGCCCCATACAGGGCCATCGATCGCACGATCCCCACGTACAACCGCCTGCACGCGGTGCTCGGGTCCCCCAGATTGGGGAGCAGCGTTGACAGCGCCCCAGCCGCGCCCAATAACTTGGGCGCCAGCCGCCGGAAGTGAGGGCCAAAATCCCACCGGCTGTCGAGCACCAATCCCAGGTACTTCATGGTGGACTCGACAGCGATACAGACCCCCCCCCAAAGGAGCGGGACTACCTGCCACAAGCATTTTTTATTTTTTCTTTTTTTATTTCATAGTCTTAATTCACTTTCTCTATACTAAAAATGTTAGTATTTGTAGATTTTGTAAGGGGATTGCTGCTGTAAGGGCGCTAAAAATCCTTAACTTTGGAACTCAAAATAATTAGGCACCTCACTAAGTCATTAACTCCAAAAATACTGACAATATTACAAAGTCAGCTTACTTCTTTTTGGGAAGCTCTTTTTATTGGTTTAACTTATGGTTATTATGAACTAAACAAAAACCTTAACTTTGGAGTCAAATTTTTCATATTATAAGGTCATCGTATCCAAAGGACGTAAAATTAGAAATAGTTATGTTTATATCAAAACTCCTTTTTAATAGCACTTTCCAAAGCTGGCTATGATGAGCTATGGCGTGCTAAAAATCCTAAACTCCAGAATTCAACATTATTTGTCCATTCAGGTTTAATTTAATTCATTAACTCGAAAGACAAATGATCGAAAAAACAAAAAAAAAAACATCTTCTAGAAAAGGGCTTTCCAACGGTAAATGTCTACTCAGATATCTTCCCATTCTTGAATGACCATTCTCATTGATTATTATTAAAATACTAATTTACATTATGCCGTTTGCTTCAGTTCCAAAGTCAGCTGAGGTCCCGTCATCACGTAATGCCATTTGCCTTAATTTTCTTCTAAATTTGAATAATACCAAAATAGGTGTAATATTTATAAATTAATACGATGTTTTCAATTATACTCGATTTCATTGTATAAGATAAGAAACCCCGTCCACTGAGCTATCTTACATATCCTTTTCGAAAGTCCAGCAAATCACAGGGCTTCAGTTTTAAACTACAATTTATTTTTTTTTGTAAAAACTGATTTGTGTTTGATGTGCTATATCTCTATATCTCAATACTTATAAAACCAATTAAGCTGCAGTTGCATTCATTGTCTATGACCGTGCGTGAGATCTGCGTCACAGTATAAACAACAAAGAAGACAGAAGAACACCGCCCGCATCCGGATAACACGCATGCGGCTGTGCGCTCGCAATCAATCTGCATCCCGCGCGCATACTGCCTGCATGTTAGGAAAAACATGTATGAAATGTAAGGAAACACGCATGACCGGAAAAAGGCCCTTAGAGAATACTTAAGGCCAGGTATTCCCAATTTTCCGAATATTCCATCACTTTGAATCAATATTAGACAAACAAATAGTGATTGTTTAAAGCAAAAAAAAAACATGTTGAAGTTTACTTCATGTACTTTGACAATTTGTGGTTCAAAACATAATAGCGAAAACTTCACTCGATCAAAAAAAAATCCGAATAGGAGGCTAAATTCGACTAATTTTTTAATGTTTTTCTTATTATTCTTGAAGCTTGTGAAAGTTTTACTTCCAAAAACCATGTCTAATAGAAGTCAATTACATAAAGAAGAATAATTTGTGGTTAAGTTTTGCAAAATAGTTCAATTCTTTTAATTATAAATGATAATGTAATACAACGGCTTCACGCCGCCGCGGTTCGTTGCGCGTAAAGTATGGAAACGTTAGACACGTTACCATTCTTAGCGTTACCTACTTCGCTCGATCTACCTGACCTTAATATATTAAATCTGCCATTGTACTTTTGTGCAAGAAGTTTAAAAAAGTAAATGAATCATAACATACTTCAAAATATAAAAGTTAATTTTAATGAATTTACTAACCTACTTGCATTTTTCAATACTAAAATACTACAAACGCTAAAATAATATTTTTATCTGACTCCTATCGTATCGCTTTTAGTTGTAGGTACGAAACTAAGAATTGGTTACTGAGATACAAAAACACTGCTAAAATAAGTGTGAACGGGCTGTAATATAATAGTATTAAAAAACAATAAGCAGAAGTCTTTTAAAAATCTAAGGGTGCGTGTTTAAAGACACTATAATAAAAAATAAAAAAAGTTTATTTCGGAACAATAACACAAGAGTAAGCATTACAATTGAAACGATGGTAGCTGCAAAAGTATAAACTGTAGCGCAGCTAACAACGCCCTTTCCCAAAAACTTAATGGAATGATGTTCCATGTAAATAGTGACATGCAGGAAATATATTATCTTTTTTTTTCCTTTAATTATATTTATTCCTAAATAATAAAAAATAAAAAAAAATAAAAAAAAAAAACAGGACAAATGAAAAAATACAGAACAAAATTGCTTGTGATTTAGATTGAAAATGTTTGTAGTGACAACTTGCAGCTACAGTTCTACGAGACTCAGTTTCACAAACCCTATTCGAGCGGCGTGAAGAACAGAATTTAGGATGAAACTTAAGTTGGCTATGTTTGCGAAGAACAGTCTTTAGGATAAATAGCTGTCTGACGGTGAGGACTTGGCAGAGGGTATATAGAGAGGATGTAGGATTTTTTTTTTTTGGGACAAGCCCGCCTCTTCCCAACCACTGCAACTCCTGAAAGCCAGAATCAACAGTGGCGACCACCAGAAAAACGCCGAGTTAATGAAACCCGACGAGTCCCGGAGAAACGATTCAACTGTCTTGGATCCCGCAACGAAATTAATCAGAAGAGTACAGCGGAGGAGTAGGAAAAAATAAATATAATTTCCACTTCCCTCCATATCAAGCAGGAGACAGATTAGAGCTAGGCCAATAGGCACCAAGGGACATATACAACTGGGTTAAGCCCAGTTGCCAAGCACCACGGATTATATATTAACATTTAAACTAATGGGTCCTAAATTGTGAGCTACTTTTGATTCCAGTAATAGGTATGGCAAAATTGCCTGAACGCACGGAAATTTGTTCTGGTTTCTACAAGGTCCGGGTAGTAAACTACTCCAGATGTAACCTGAATGCTATCTAACATAATATTACGTTCAGTCTGCCAAAGAATACACTCCCACAAGATGTGATGTGCGGATTGTTCGTATTCAAGGTCAGCTGTAGAGCATTGACATAAAGGTGAGGCCACAAGCCTAAAGGAAAATAATTTACTCTTAAAGTTGCCATGACCTGTGAGAAATTGGGCAACACAGTGATCCACCTCCAGCCATGTCTTCTCCAGCCGCTCATGAACGGATGGAAAAAACTGGTGGAGGTGTCGGCCCTTGATGGAATTTTCCCACCTACATTGCCATTCGCATAAAAGTTCCTCCCAGACGTCAGTCTGGGGTTTTAGTAATCTAGAGATCTTAGCACGGTCACGTTGCGGTAAAAACTCTGGGTCCGTGATCTTTTTAGCGTAGAAGTACATTGCAGCACGCCGCTGCACCTCAAGATCGACTGGGAGAACACCCGCCAGCACAGGTAAGGCTTCAGTACTAACCGTCCTATACGCCTTGCATAAGAATATCAAGGCCAAACGCTGGTTTTGAAGTAATTTACGTCGTACCGCCCCTATGGTGGCCCTATCGGCCCAGACAGGTGCCCCGTAGCACATACAACCCAAGTTAGTAGCCCCATATATGGTTTTTAAGGTTTGAAATGATAGACCCCAGTAGCCTTTGATATTCTCGTCAAGGCGTAGAAGTTCTTTTTTGCTTTTTCTCCTACTGTTTTTATATGATCAATAAATGAAAAGTTTCTTTCTAGTAGCATACCGAGGTAGCACACGGATTCTTTCCTTTTAACGGGTACGTTATTAAATTTAATACTAGGCCCGGATTTAAGGTTTCCTTTTAAAATAAGTTGATAGGTTTTATGCGGTGCAAAGGTCAGACGGTTTCGATCACCCCACTGAGATATCAAACGTAGGCATGTGTCAGCCAAGTTCTCGAGTCCAGCCCGAGTACTTGCCTGAATGAGCAGCAAGCCATCGTCCGCGTAACCGGTTAATGAACAGCCGCATGGAAGCGGAAGCGCGAGAAAATCATCATAGCCAAAATTCCATACATACGGACCGATTACTGAGCCCTGAGGACATCCCATGGTTAGAGACTTAGTAATGGAATGATGTCCAAGTTTGAGTTTCGCGGAGCCATTTAGAAAGTACGAAAAAATCAGATTATAGATATTTTTGTAGCAACCACGGGTTTTCATTTTAAGTAGTAACATCGGCCACCAAGCGTTATCAAAAGCACCAGAAATGTCGAGAAAGATTCCAACCACGTATTTATGTTGAGATAAGTTGACGATTTTACGGACAGAGATAGCCGCGTCAGTGGTAGACTTACCAATAGTAAACCCGAATTGATTATTATGAAATTTAGGTCCGTTCGGTAGCAAGCGCGGAACGATCAGTCGCTCTAAAAGTTTCCCCAGGGATGGGAGTAGTGTTATGGGCCGGTAAGACTTAGGGTCGTCCGCGGGCTTGTCGCCACTCTTCGGAATAATGCGTATAAAGCCTTGTCGCCATATTCGAGGAAAAATACCTTCCGCAATGCATCGGTTATATACTGATAAAATCGCATCGCTCGACGTTTTACACGCTTCTATAATCATCCTATTAGATATTTTATCTTCACCGGATGATTTGTTGAGAGGTAGTCTCTTGACAACGTTTATGAATTCGTCAGTGGACGGAAGGTCTGACTCTGGTGATTCAGGTGGTACCGTGGCCCACGCCCTGATCTGCTGATGGTATTCATTATCATTTACTGATGAATCGTCTGGTATAAGAGAATCAAGCAGAACATCAGTTGTTTCTTCAATGCCGGTGGTATGTGTATTATTTACTTTAATGTTCTGAACGTATGCAAGGTCGACCGATCTATTAGCCTTAAACTCGTGATACAAAGGAGACCACGGACCCTCCTTATCAAGTTTATCAACAATTTTCCGGAGTAAATTACCCTTAGATTTTTCAACCGATGCTCTGTAACGCGACTTGGCAACTCTAAAAGTACTTATAGCAAGATTAAAAAGGTCTCCGGTAACATTACGTTTTTTAAGCTTATTAAGCTGTCTACGCGCTCTACGATAGCTTTTACGTTGTTCAGCAAGGTAGTCACTCCACCAATCACATCTACGAATATTGGTCACAGATGCACGACCAATAGCAATGTCAGCACAGTAAGTGAAAGTGTCTGACATCATCTCAGCACTTTCCTCAGCTGACAGTCCATCGCGAGTGAAGTCTTTGGCATGACTAGCAAAAAGTGAGCTAAAGAATTCCCAGTTCGCGCCCTTACTCTTATATCTAAAATTTCCAATTAAGTATGAAGAACCTTGAGTAAGAAAAGGAACAAATTCGTACACGATCAGGCGATGATCACTATAAGACGCGTCAGGAAGAACACGCCACCTATCCAAGCGTACGTCTGCACTAGAAAGTGTGACGTCAATACAAGATTCGCCCATTTGGCTACAAAAAGTAGGTGGTGCGTCTGGGGTGTTATGAATTGATAAGTTCATCTCAGCAATAAAATCTTCAACAGTACAACGTCGTTCGGAATCAGTGGCCCGAACTTTGCCATACCACAGGGAAGAAGATGCATTTACGTCAGCACCAACTATAACTTTGCAGCCTGCGAGCGACCGCAAGACGTGACGGAGATTATTTATATGAGGAGTAACAGGGTCTGAATACTGAAAGTAGCAGCTCACAACGTAAACCTTAAAGGTAGGCGATGACACTTCCGCCACGGCGCAATGGGGTGTCATGAGATTACAAATAGATGTAACAGTAAAGCTCGAAGAACGCGCAACATAAATTCCGGCTCGCGAACTGTTGCCCAGCTGTACAATCCTGTGACGTAAGCGCGCGTTTTGGTATTGTTCCTGAACAAGTACTATATCTAGATTATAATCCACAATCAATTTATCCAGCTCCGATGTCGCCACCCTATCGTTATGTAGGTTCAATTGTCCTATGGTTAAACTATCCATTATTAATAGTTGGTGTTTAGGATCAATTGTTCGAGTTTCACTCTTGAGATCCACAGCGATGATCACAGGGTTTTCTAAAGCGTTTACAAGCCACGCAAGTCGGTTTAAAATTTAAGTCGTCCTTGTGCGGGCAATCATTTGTTTCGTGTGTCTCTGAACAATTAGCACAGGTAGGTTCTTTATTAACACAGTGTTTCTTAACGTGACCGAACTGTTGACAATGTAAACACCGGACAACTTCGACATCATCAATAAAACGGCAGGTGGCCCAATCAATAAATAATTTATCCTTGGTAGACACTAAGTGCTTACGTACGGCAGGCTCTATTTCTATCCCGATCCATTTACGACCGTTATCTAACGTGCGCCTACGGATAATTTTGGTAGACTTTATAAAGTCATCCTCTTTTATTTGCAGCTCATCTTTAATATTTTGGCGGTAAAGCGCATTTAAAAAAGCGCCGTCATCCATTGAAGATGGTACATCTTTAACTAACAGTCATGGGCGTCTACCTTTTGGCTTTTCTAGACGTAAACCAGCGGATTTGATTGCGTCTACGGATTCCAATTTTTTGAGCTGATTTTCATTTGCGACGCGTAGTACAACACCGGATTTCGCGGTTTTTTTCACACCTACAATTTGGAAACCGTCGTCGCTAGGCTTAATTGCCTTCATAAGCGCTTGTTTTGTCGCGGACGAGGTGCTATAATCAGCTGATCGAGCCGCAGTCGGATAAGCCACCACACACGGCAACGGTGGGCGGGACTCTAAAATAGCTGGAGCTAATTTCGGCAAACGTAGTTTCAACGAGTCCGCATATGAAATTTTACAATTGTTATTATTGACAGGATTAGGATTGACACCATTATTCGACTTGATTTTTTCTAATTCGCGTTCCGTTTGGGCTAACTTCGTCTCGTTGCACGATGATTTTAATGCTAGCATGGACACAATGCCCGTAATTCGCTGTGTCATGTCCATGATGGCAGATTTATTTGAAATGTTTATGCGCGACCCCTGATCATTGACCAAGTCGTTAATTTTTGACAGATATGACGACGCCTCGGTAACTAATTCGCAGTAATCAGTATTGCTCGCATTACTTATGTTTAAAAACGGCGAGGATTTTTCCACGGTTTCGTATGTTTGATGAAGCCATTTTGACCTGTCATCGGGCGAGCTGTATGTTGGAGACAATTCACTAAATAGGCGTTTCGAACTAGCGGAGGTCGCCACGGGCGACCTTTGTGTTTTTGTATTTCTGCGAAATACATCTCCGCCTCGATCTGGCGGATCATCATTTGTTGACATCATCGTGGACAGACAAAACACTAAATAAACGTATTAAGACGCGGATGAATGAAATCAAAAGAACTAAACAAATAAATAACGATCGACTAAGTTATTTCGCGTTACCCACACACAAAGAAAATAAATGAACTTACCGATAGCTGGAGAAATTGACTAATTACTAATAAATTAATTAACAAACACCTTTAAAAACTTACAAAACACGCACTATATTCACTAGGACACAACTAACAACAATTCACAGGCCTTAAAACAAACACGCAACGCGATTTCCGAATTTTCAACACGGAGCGATATAACAAACACCGCACAGCGCACGAGTGGGGAGGGGAGTGAGGATGTAGGATATCGGATCGGCTTCCTTGCCAGTACCTTCAGGACCGCTCTCTGCGCTCGTTCGACCCATAACATCACTATTTTACCGGCCCCACCCCATACCGTTTGACAATACCCCAGGACAGACTGAGCGAGCGCAAAGTACACGTTTAATAAACAGCTGAAATCGGCAGCGCCTCTGAGCTTCTTAAAAACATATACCAGTTTTCTCACACGAGCCGCAGTGGAAGCAGCATGTTGCTTCCACTTCAGGTTGCTATCTAGAGTGACTCCAAGATATTTAATAAAAGGAGTATTTTCTAACTGCTGACGTCCACAGTTTGCGTGTAAGTTTGGGCAGGTGTGTGCACGAATTTCAATCGGTGTAGGGAGCTGACGACTTCATAGTAGAAAATGTCATAAATTTAGTCTTATTTAAATTTAGGGTGAGAAGATTTGAGGTCACTTCATGACAATGCTCAAGGCAAACTCCGAATTGAGGCGAGTTTCAGTCCAGTTCCGGCCATGTACAATGAGAGCTGTGTCATCGGCATAAGCTATGATTTTGCAGTTGGGTAAGGATAATTGACACAGCTCGTTCACGTATAGTGGGGGACCCAAGACACTTCCCTGGGGGACACCAAAAGTAATTGTTACCTGGTTGCTGAAGTAGTTTTCAAGTTTTGTAACTTGTTTACGACCTGTAAGATAACTCCTGAAGAGTTCGTGGGCCGTCCCACGAATACCCAGATGGTCTAGCTTCGATAGTAGTATGGGAATTGAGACTGTGTCGAAGGCTTTGGATAGGTCTAAAAAGATAGCAAGACTTTTATGTCTGTTTTCCCAATGGCTAATAATAGTATCTGTAAGTTCCAGTACAGCATCTTCGGTGGATTTTCCATTCCTAAAGCCAAACTGATTATTTGAAAGAAGGTTAAATTTATTTAAGTATTTGGTGAGTCTACGGTTTATAACCTTTTCAAATATCTTAGACAGGGTGCTTAACACTGAAATGGGTCTGTAAATAGCGACATTGCCCTTGTCTCCTGACTTATATATAGGGTGGACAACGGCAGTTTTGAAAACATCAGGAAAAGTTCCTGTTGAAAAGCACAGATTGAAGATAAAGACAAAGATCGGAATAAGAATGTGCCGAGTTGCCTTCACGATTGAGGGGGATAAACCGTCATATCCAACAGCACGACTGTCTTTAAGGCTGATGATGACATTTTCCAGCTCAGCACTATCCACGCTGTGGAAGGCCATTGATTGTGGAGCAAATGGAACAGAAGAATCCGGGATCTCAAGATTGGGTCCACTATCCGAGAGATGCCTATAGAAGACAAAGTGTTTAATTTCAGCCGCCAGAAGTCCACCAACATTCGCAAAGTAATCATTGACTTTGTTCACAGACTGCGACGGATCGGCACTGTTTAGCAGCTCAGAGGCCGAGGTTTTGCTTTGACGTAAGTTTGCTATTCGTTTGATAATTTTCCATGTAGCTTTTGGATTATTACTAGCCCGCTGAAATTCAGAACGTTCATATTCACGCTTGACTTTTTTTAAGAGATTGTTGCAGAAGGTGCGATAGCGACGGAAAATCAAAATGTGTGTTTCATCTTCTGAGTGTTTTTTAAATTTTCGATGCAACTTATCCCTGTGACGTATGCACCTCAGCAGGCCAGGAGTAATCCATGGCTTACTGATGCGCTTCCTACTGGGCATTTGTGAAACATGTGAGTGTGATCTGATGGCTAAAGAAATAATAGAAACAAGAGATTCCGCAGCTTCATTTGGATTGTGACATTGAAACACTGAAGAAAAATCGGTGCTGTTAATTTGTTCTACAACCCGAGTCAAATCAGTTTTTAATCTGGTGAGGTGGGAAGTTCTTCTTTTTACATTGAGGTTGCAGAAAATAATGACAGGTGAGTGGTCCGTGATGAGAGAATCAATGATTAGTGTTGTAGCAGAGCTTTGAGTGCGGAGTATAACATTATCAAGGCAGTTCGAGAGTCTAGTAGGGAGAGTGTAGGCTGGCAGCAGTGCATGCGAAGCTGTAAGATTAAGGTATTCATAAGCATTTGGGTCGGTGCTCTCAGGTGTAGTATTGAGGTTTATGTCACCAATGATGGCTACAGTCTGAAATTGACTTAATGTACCAAGCAAACAGTCTAAGCTGCTAAGGAAATTAGTTAAATCTCTGTATGAAGGAGAACGATAAATTGCGATAAAGCAGCTTTATTTGAGAATATAAGAAGCAGAACGTTCGCCTCACTAAATATTGGTGTTTCGACTGTGCAATCAAAGCAATCTCTCACATAGACAACCACGCCCTCATTCTGAGTTTTATACGATGAATTGTGCGAGTTGTAGCCCATAAGAAAGGGAGTAGTTGAACATTTCCTTAATCAGCACTCGGTCAGGATAATAATGTCAGGCAAATACGTTAATCTACTCATAAAAACCACCAGATTATCAAAATTGCTATTTAGGCTACGAATATGAGTGTGTAATATTTTGAAATCATGAAGAGAATAATTTAAATACTTATCACTTGCTTCCGGGGAACATGTATAGCAATTTGAGACAGCAATTTGCTCAACTTCACTAGTGATCACGGTAAGATCATCCATTTTTATTATAATTACAAAGTGATACTTTGGTTGTACGATGGAGTAATCAAACTCGCAGCCACAGTGTAGCAGCCCCAGGTTTAGTGAGCTAACAGTTGAAAGCGACACTAAGTGGCTTAATAAGCAGGAGTTTTTAAAGCATGCTAAGTCTTCTTTTTGAGGGGGTTTACAGAGTTTGTGGAAAGTGCGGGTGTAAGTGTGAGTGTGTGATATGTATGAGTGAAGGTGAGTAGTATTTATAGATGTGAGTTTAAAAAAAGTCCGGATTGTAGAATATATCATCTTGTAACAGTAGATTTGCAAGTAACACAGAAACATTAACTTTACGAGGGAATAATTTAATAAAGTTACATAATAAACAACTAGTCACGCGCCTTTTTTAATACGGGCGAGATCCGCCTCGTGCACTTGAAAGTGAGGACATCCAACTTTTTCCCGCACAAGGATCTTCCCGTGCGAGACCCAACAGAACTGAAACTCGTTTGTTTTAGCAGCGTCTCTAGCCAGGAAGAACAGCCTTTTATTCCTAGCTGATAAGTTTTCAGATAAGTAAATTGGTTTTGCAGGTCCAGTAATTTTGAGGTGTTCTGTTGATAATTTAAAGCTATTTTTGTTGTGGTTCCGGAATTTAATTAGGAATTCTTCCTTAAGGATTACGGTGGTAAAGTCGACAATGATTGTTTTATTGGCAGGATCTTTTGTTTTTACACGGAAAACATCTTTCACATCCTTTGGTTGTACTGCAAGGTTCAGCAGGCTACCAGTATCAATGACAGTCTTTATCAAAGCGGACTTAGATTCTTCTTTGGTGTGTGGAGTATTTCGAATCTCTAAACAGGAGGACCTCGAGCTCTGCTCCATTTTATCCAGCTTGTTTTCGAGGTCATTTATATATGAAAGGTTTTCCTTGCGCTCCGTTTCCAACAACCCAATTTGAGATTTATGGTTGTCGTGCTGAGCCGAGAGATGATCAAAAGAATCACGAATGCTATCTACTAGGGCAAACAACTTTTCATATTTTTCATCCTGGTGGGCCTTAAAATCTTGAAACATTTGCTTCATTTCCGACATAAAAGTGCATAACTTGCTCTCTTCACTGTCCTCCAGTCGCCTGCGTTTACCATTTCGGAATGTAGGTAATGTTTGGTGAGGTCTCATCAATAGGTGAATCCGGCGTTGTATTTAAAGTTGGTTCAGAAGAGCTAAGTGGAGTGAAAAGCGCCTGCTCAAAACTAGCGGGCAAAGTTGTCGTCACAGGTGTTTGTAGCTTCGTCGCCGCCGGCGGTGTGCGCTTCAACGGCATCGTTAAGAGTGTGTATTCCGTCCACTAGCGCCGCCAATCGTTTTTTATTAATTGTGGTAAATTTAAGACACGTAGTTAAAAAACCGCTCTGTAGTGCACTAAAGAAATGTATCTATTATTTTTTGACAGCTATTTTTAATACTTACATAACTCATGGCTAAATAGCCAAAACGGCAATTATTGCTAAAAGTGGCCACTTTTAGCTAAAATATCGACTTTGGCAACTATTTATGTTCTAAAGTACAAAACATAACTCTCAAAACATAATAAATACATTTCTTCAGTGCACTACAGAGCGGTTTTTTATCTACGTGTCTTAAATTTACCACAAATAATAAAAAACGATTGGCGGCGCTAGTGGACGGAATACACGCTCTTAAGCAGGAACGAAAAAATATTTATATAGATAAAAGGAGAGTAAGTTATTACTGACTTTAGTTACGATGCGCAGGAGTGAGATCGGTGTTGATAACAATTCACCTAATCGGCGATTTTCGAGAGTTCGAGTGACCACCGAACTCAGCCGAACGTGTCCTTGGAGGTACGAAGTGTACCGAAGGCCGGTCGTTGACCTCGGTACGCCGCCGCGTCGCTCAGCTGTTTGGTGACACGATGAGTCAAGCGCTCGGCAGGTGAATGATTGCTTAATTGCACTGATTTTACTACAAGAAAACTGTATTTACTTGATTATCACTGGGTAGTATTAAAAATAAATTAGCGCACTATGAGGCTAGTACACTTGGCCACACAACGGTATAGATTTCAGGGTTAGATATATACTTTTGAACCGGTTTTTGATTTTAATATGAGAGCACAGAAAAAATACGTGTTGTCGCGCGGACGGACGGTGGGTGGGGGGCAAATAAAGCAGTACGATTCTGTAAACATCTCAGTGTGTTACCCGTACATCCGCTGTACTCACCATTTATCAATCAATCAATCAATCAATCAAGATCAATTCAAGAGATCAATTTCAGAATTCGGATAACTTCTTATCTGGAAAAAAAATTATATCCAAGAGGCAGTACAAAATGCCTTTGAAGAATTTTGTTGCCTCCCGTTCAGCTAATTTCTTCAAGAAATATAAATAAATTGCCACTGCGTTGGCAAAGATACATCGATTGCATGGGTTATTTTATATATTATATAACTTTAATTTATAGAAAAGAAGAATGTGAAAAAGAAGTAACGTTTACTTAAAAACAGCAATCTCGTAGGTAAAAATCAGTAAAAAATACAAACTTTACCAAATTGTAATCGACTGACGAACAGGATAATTTTCTATTACATTAAAATCTCGTGTCACGTTGTTTGTTATCGAGCTCCTCCGAAACGGCTTGACGGATTTTTAGGTTTTTTTTTTTCATTGTGTATCTGTTAGGTCTGAAAATAGGACTAAACAACATTTACCGAACCAGCAAGTTATGTCAAAATGAAATCAGTTGATTAGAATTTTGTGTAGATTTTATCTACACAAAATTCAATTCTACTTATCTTTTTATGATTAAATTCATGACAAATGAGAGAATTTTAACCTATTTACAAAATAAATATCATTTATTACAATTCATTTGCGCTAAAAGCGCAATTCAATTAATAAACTCTTGGTTAGTGTGCAGGCCGCCTAAGACTAGTGCCTGTAGGTAACATTATACAAAATAATTTTATCTACATAATTATTTTTAAAATTATAAATTAGGTAACTTATATATAAACATTAACAGAAGTTTAATTAAGTACTCTACGTTAAAATTCTGCTCTGTAATGTTTTGTGTTTTGTGCTCAGTATCGTTTTATATTTCAACGGTGAAATAGTTTTTAATTTTGTATATTTTTAACAGCAATTTTTATAAAATATTTTCTAAGATACCAAAACCACTATTTTAGAAAAAAACAGTGACTAATAATTAGAGTAAATAAGTACAAACATGTTGGTAGAACTGTTAATACCCATCGCCATTATTTTTTTGATATACCAACGTTGGGCGAAGAGGGATATTTACAAGTTGGGAAAACAATTAAATTCTGGAGTAAGAACGTTACCTTTTTTTGGGCATAGTTATTTGTTTCTTGGAGATAATCAGAGTAAGTACTAACACGTGGGCTGTCACTGAAAATCAGCGCTGTGGCTCTGTCTTGCACACGAGGCTGAGAAATGGCCGTTTTGCGCGGATTTGACGCATATCTTCCCAATTTTTCATGTTTATAATAATTGTATTTTTGTGTTATTTTGGCAAGCGTCATACTGGCCGCAAATAAACTCTTTTTCTTTCTTTCTATTTATTTTTTTAAATTTTAAATTATTTCTTCACCCGATTGCTTTTGAATACTAATGAGTAAGTAGATTTATTATTAAATCTAGCCTGAAATTTCCCACTGCTTGGCAAATTCCTTCCTCCACTTCTTCCATTGTTCCCGATTTTGTGCCACATCCTGCCCAAGAAAGACATTCAAGTCGTTTCGCCATCTCTCTTTCTTATTGCGGCCCCGTCGCGCGATTTCAGGGCACTAATTTACTACAAGACGAATTGTTGATTGTTATTGTTGAAAAAAGAAGAACACGTCAACTTATCTCAAACTTGTATTTTATGGAACTAACTGAGTTAAAACTAAAGAAAAATACAGTTAAGAATAAATTGTACGGAATCAAAAACAAGAATGGACAAAAACTTATATATGTAACAGAATTGCCCCCCTAATCAATTCTTGTGGGAACCCAACAGGGTTTATGTTGGGCTGAAATTTAATTTTTATATTCATCCAAGTAGAACAAAACTTTCTTTTTCAATTCTGATAATGTTGATCTTGAAAAAAAAAAAATATTTATTTATACTTTATTGTACACCAAATTTAAAATATGTACAGGAAATCTTAAACTATAAACATACAATTGGAAGCCTTATCGCATTCCGCGGTCTCTTCCAGGCAACCTTGAATAATATTTTTTAAAGTTGACCAGAGTTAAAGCCACTTAAAGAATATTGACGCTGAAATCAGTCAGTATTTTAATTAAAATTATATTTCTGTATTGTGTCTCACTGAATTGGGAACCTGCGTTTAGGTTTCTCGTAGCTACTTAATCTTATTTTCAACGATAATACTCACTGATTGTTACAAATATAAAAATAAAAAAAAACTATGTCATTTGCATGTTAGTCGCAATCTGACAAAATACACGAACATTTAGGCTTTTTTACAGTGAATGACGTCGATTGAGAATATTGCTTATAAATTAGTAAAATTTGCCCTCAGGACAATCCCGGAAATCCGGCCAAGATCCCTGTCAGCATCTTACAGTATGTTTGCTGATCATATGTTTATAAATATGTATATTATTGCAGCACGAATGAAAGGCTTCCAAATTCTTGGAGGCGATGCAATAAAAAAGGAGAATGGTCTGTCATCCATGTGGCATGGAAATTATTTATACACAAGTAATTAAAATTTCTTTACTGTTATTTTATTAAATTTATTTGAATATGATAAGACAATAAAGAATATCATAATAATAATTATTATTATCATAATAATAATTATTATTATTTTACAGTGATCGGTGACCCAGCAGCTGCTGAGTTAGTATTAAAAACGTGCCTAGAAAAGGATGATATTATGAAAATGGCAACGGTTTTTATAGGCAATGGCTCCATATTTGCTCCAGGTACAAATTATTAACTTATATAATTAACACTAAGCGCAATTTTTTTATGGGTTTGCTCTTGAATTTAGTCTGGGTCAGAGATGACGGGGACAAAGTACGATGGAGCGAGCTTACCCAGAAGTAGCACTCTAACTTTTAATATCCCGCCGAAAAATTTCGAGCTCCTCTACATGCCTTCAGCTTTCTACGATCAGTAGTTTCGGCTGTGCGAGAACGCACTCAGGAACGGAAGAAATTTATAGACTTTTTTTGTTTCTTTCAAAAGTATTAGAAACGTAAAATGTTTAATTGAAACCGAACTTCTTTCAATATTACAGTTTCAATATGGCGTCCGCGTCGAAAAATCTTAGTACCAAGTTTCAACATGAAACAATTGAGAAATTTCATGAAAATTTTCGCGGAACAGAGTGCGATTCTTGTGCAACAGATGGGGAAAATGGCAGAGAGTGGTCCGGTATCTGCGTGGAAGTTCTTTACTGCTTATACTATGGATGCAACTGCAGGTAAAAGCATCAGTTTAAAATAACATTATGTGCTGCAGCTTCCCCCACGTTACAAATCACATCTTAAAACCTTCATCAACATCTATCATCTAAACATCTCAAGACCCACTCTACCCATTGGTAAAAACAGCATGAAAATTGGCGCGGCGAAGAGCTTTGTTTAATAATTATGTAGTGATTAAAGAAAATACTGCTGTTCCTTGTAATTTAAGTAATAACATGTAATGTTGACATGTGTTTTACAATTTCGTCCTGATTTGACTTCATATTTATATGAACTTCCAGAGTCAACGCTGGGCTACCAAATAGGAGCACAAAAGGATACCGACCATCGTTTTTTGAAAGCATTTGATGCTGGGCTTGCAAGAATGGGAGATCGAATCTGTCAGCCTTGGCTGCACAGTGATCTAGTCTACAAGAACCTACCAGTCTACACAGCACAAATGAAAGACCGAAAGTTAATGTGGAATTTTGTGAGTGAGGTACGTGTCATCATACCTTTGGTTACATATTACCTACTAGCTGATCCGTGCAGCGTCGTCTGCGTCACTTTTTTCATTAGTGCTCCGCTCCAATTGGTCATAGCGTAATGTTATATAAAAAGCCTAAAGCTTTCCTCGATAAATGGGCTATCCAACGCAAAAAGAATTTTTCAATTCGAGAGAGGTAGTTCCTGAGATGAGCGCGTTCAACCAAACAAACAAAAAAACAAGCGCTTTTGCTTTATAACATTACCTGTCCCCCGCGGCTTCGCTCCCATCAACTGGCAACTTTTTTATATTAAAACCTTCTGATAATAACAAACACAAGAATCGGCGGGCGTCAGGCGCCCTCAACCTCACGCTCCGCCCGCGCACCGAGTATAATATTTTGCTGCGGAGTTTTAAAACGATGATATCTCTCAAGATATTCTTTGAAATTAAATAATGACAATGGAAATTTTGTTCAAAATTAAATAGGTACTATGATGACTAACGTATTTATTTGGATAAGGATTAATACCATGTTAATAAAAACTTCCTCGCAAATAATGCATCATTTTAGAACAAATTTGATTTTTTTGATTTTCATAAAAAGGGTTACATATGTTGTTCAGAACTTTTAAAGAGGAATAATTTCGTAATACTTGATTTTTGCGTAACTTAAACCGTTTACGCAGCGCACGCATCGCAAGCATTTTTCCCGCTTGCAACATTTCTTATTGCTGCTCCGTTGCTATTGGTCATAGCGTGATGTTATATAGCCTTCCTCGATAAATGGACTATCCAACTCAAAGAGAAAAGAATGTTCCAATTCGAGCTAGTAGTTCCTGAGATTAGCGCGTTCAACCAAACAAACAAACAAACAAACTCTTCTGCGTTATAATATTAGTATATATATATAATATCTCTTTGACGTCTGTCGACGATCTGTCTTTGACGACACGGTTGGCGCAGTGGTTGAGCGATAGACTGCTGCGCAGCATGTCGCGGGTTCGATTCCCGCACGGAACAAATATTTGTACGACCTACAAGTATTTGTTCCGAGTCTGGGTGTTTTTCTATCTATAATATGTATGTATTTACAAAAAAAAAATTAATGTATATAAGTAGTTTATCAGCCATCTAGTTACCATAACACAAGCATTAGGTTGCTTAGCTTGGGACTATACGGCGTTGTGTGAAATGTCCAAGGATATTATTATTATAGGATATTATTATTAATATATAGTAATATAGTATAGATTTTTCTTAAGTTACACATCAAATAAGCATATTTTATTGGTAATGATTGTACATGAGCCTCTTTGATTTTAGTTAATCACAAACAAACGAAGGGAAATTAAAGAAAACAAAACTGGCCAGCAGCATATTGAAAGTAAGTGTTTCATTTCAGTATAAACTACTGCCATGGATCTGGTTAGTGTAATTGCAGCATCATCATATCAGCCGAACGATGTCCACCGCTGGATAAAGGTTTCCCCCAAGCGTTGCCACAACGACCGGTCTTGTGCGTCTTGCATGCATCGGCTACCCGCGACCTTCACCAGGTTATCGGTCCAGCTTCTGGGAGGCCTTCCAGAATTGCGTCTAACTGCCTGAATGCCTAAAAAAGAAAAGGCAGGGAATCAAACCTAGTGCTTTGAATTTTCCAGGTCGATTTGGAGGGTGGTGGTCAAGTCTATAATACCAGCCTTGATTAATTTCAGATTCGTCTGAAGAAAGCTCGAAGACCTTCCTAGAGAGTCTTATTAGGTTGTCAGGCACTGACAATGGATACTCAGATATAGAAATAGGAGAAGAGCTGATGGTTATATTGATGGCTGGTAACGACACTTCAGCAGTTGCAGCGTCTTTTACATCCTTAATGCTTTCCAGACATCCTGAAGTGCAAGAGAAAGTTTATCAAGAGTAAGTGACAAAAACATACTGAGAAAAAAAGTCTACGTTAAAAAACAGAGTCCTTGGAATCCGAAAAGTTATAACCGGTTTATTATTCACTAGGTTACAAGAAGTGTTCGGAGACTCCTATAAGCCGGCTACTTCCGAAGACCTGCCTCATCTCAAGTACCTGGACGCCGTGATCCGGGAGACGCTGCGGCTGTACTCTCCTGTTCCTGTCATCACCAGGAAAGTTGAAAAAGAGGTTTTACTACGTAAGTTCGCGTACTAAAATACATCCTTGGTCAAATTCAAATCCACAGAAGACACATTCTATCGTAGACTTTCTCTCTGTCATCTCTAACCAAGACTAGAGTCAAAAGCAAACTTGGAGCAAACCCATCACTAATAAAACAGGGGTTTTAGGAAATGATGTCACAGTACATTTTAAGTTCGTCTATGTAACATACTATAGAGCCAATTTGAAAAAAGAAAAATTGGTGGAGGTCTATTGACCTTTTAAAGTTATAAATCAATCAATCAAATTCTTTACACCAAGTCCAAATATTAAAATACAAAAAATAACAATCAAAATAAAAATTATAAATTGCAAATTATAAATTGCCAATTTAAAACAAAAATGTATTTTATTCACAGCCTGTGGCATCAAACTTGTGCCCGGCACTGGAGTTATGATAAACATTTGGGCGATACACCGCAACCCTCGCTACTGGGGAGACGACGCGGAGCTGTTCCGACCTGAACGGTTCCTTGACGCGCCGCTCCCGCACCCCGCCGCCTACATGCCGTTCAGCTACGGACTGAGGAACTGTGTTGGTGAGAGGAAAATTATACCGTATATAAACACGTGGTTCAGTTACCGCACCACTTACAGATACAATCATGTACAGAACTGCATGAACACATGATTCTGAAACATGACAGGCATTTGGATTGTCAGCACCAAACATTATCATACACATTCTTGCCAAATATGAAGACGTCAATATGAACTGTTGTACAAGAGGCACCAATGATCTTTAAGTACCTAATTAACAGGCCAGAAAGACAAAGCTGTAAATAGACATCAAGGTATCTGCTGTTCATCGTTATGCGTGGCCTCTTCCTTCGCCATGAAATAAAGAGTTACATCCGAATTACATGCTTCAAAACAGCGCAGCATGACCATCTGATTTGTATTTATAACAGTCGACGCAACGCAACGTGGCACTCCTACGCATCCAGTCAGTGAAAGTTTTCTGTAATGAGTGCACTGAGACGTTAGGTCCGGGCACCTGCCGGTGTAAAAAGGCCACTTTATCAGAATCAGAAAATGACATTAAAATTTGCAAATTATTGTGTGGTTAATATTATAATCTTAATATGATTCTGCTCAAGTGTCTTTTTTAGACTCGCTGTCGAATCAACCTTTATTATATTGATGTTAACGTCGTTTTGACGACGTAAGTGATTAAGTTACGTTTTCAAAGAAGATGAATGCTTGCTAGTGGCGCCACCAAACCATTGCCACCACCTTTTTTTTTAGGATTGGGAAATCATCAAATGACTCTTCCCGCACTGGGCGAAGGGAGGGAGTGTCAGACTCTTACTGAATAAAACCCATCAATGTTCCTTCAGTGCCCTTTGTGTTCCGGACCCACGGTATCTCTTTCGAATAGTCCCACGACTCCGGCAGGCATCGGCCCTTTCGGGCCCCTCTGTGTGCTGACTCTCTTTGAGGCGCGCGTGGAACACGAACGCGCCGTCGACACGGCCTGTTGGCAGAAGACGGACGGACGGCGAGCCACCTATAGCTCACCGTCCACAAGCACGCGCCTACGGTGGCCGGAGGTCACCAGGTGGTGGCCTCCGATGCCCGCGGCGTCTACCACGGCGGCCGGGACGAGAGGTTCTCTCCCTCTCCCACTCCGCCACCTCCTTCGCTAGACCATTGCCGCCACCTTAGGAATGGGTCAGCTTAGTATCAGCTTGCCAGGCTTGATTCGGTGAAACGCAGAGCTAAGGAGCTCATTGGCGACTTAAAACTGGTGGAAGCCAAGATACACGACTGTGTAGCTTGGCTTCCACCAGTTTTAAGTCACCAGTCGGCATCCACCTGGTACAACGGCGCAAGGTTGCCTGCTTGTCGGTCTTCTACAGACTGTACTACGGAAAGTGTGCCCAAGAACTGCACGACCTTATTCCACCGTCCCCCATCAAAAATCGGACATCTAGACGCACTTACCATCCCTACCTTGTTGCTATTCCGCCAATTCGCACTAAACGTTTCCAAGCGTCTTTCATTATGCGCACAGCGAAGGAGTGGAACTCAGTCTGCGTCTAAGGTTCTGAACGCTTACAACCCTAATCTTTTAAAAGTTAGGCTACTTCTGGGTAAGCTTTTTCCATCATAGATTGGTCTCAATCATCTCTGACCTAGACTAGAGACTATTATAATACAAAGTCCTCCGCCATGTCTGTCTGTCTGTCTGTTCGCGATAAACTCAGAAACTGCTGCACCGATTTCCTTACTGTTGTCACCAATGGTATGAGTGGTTCTCGAGGAAGGTTTTAGTATATAATTTGCTAAGGGGGCGAAGTCACGGACATCAGCTATAAAAAAAAAGATATTTTGTTCAGGTTATCAGTACGCCATGATGTCTCTGAAGACAGTGCTGTCGTCAGTTCTCCGACGCTTCAAGCTCCTGCCAGCTACTGCACCAAGCAACACATCGGAATACCCCCCACTGCGGCTCACGTTTGGGCTCATGATGAAGGATAAAGACAATTACCAAATACAGATACAACCTAGAAGTAAATAAATTGAGAAAATAATTAGTTAAAGATTTTTTTGAAATGACCTTGCTTGTTTTAGTAGAATAGCTAATTATCATTCTCAAGTTTTTTAAAGTTACTATTAAAATTCTATTGTGTTCTGTTCAGACTTATTATTTTCACACCGTTAGTGACACCTACGCACAGCATAAGATAAAATCTTACTGCACGCAAAATACGCACCTAGTTGCGGAAACCAGACCGATTTACATGCATACATTTACATACATACAAGATAAAATCTGAGAAGTGATGGTCTGAAGAAGTCGTTGTATAATCGCCAGCACAACAATCTGTCAAATTCTTTATTTGATTTTCAACTTTATCGCTGAAGTGATTAGGTACAAAGTTGATTAGAAAAAATTGTCAGTTTCGAGTAGCTTAATATAATGTTGCTAAATGCCCAATTTATATGAAACATTTTGAAACCAACACTCTTTTTTTGGATTCACACTTACCCAGTATGCGAAAATGCTTTATTAGTTTGTCATTTAGGAATGAAGCCTTCATGAATATTCACCTTGCAAATTTTGGAAGTCGCTATTACCTCCATCCATGCAAGGTTTTGGCACAGTAAGTTGCTGACCTACCTTGAGGACAATGATCTCTTCAGTGACCGTCAATATGGCTTTCGCCGGGAACGTTCTACTGGCGATCTTCTTGTGTATGTCACGCACTGCTGGGGCAAAGCAATCGAGAGACACGGCGAAGCACTTGCTGTGTCTCTCGATATCTCGAAAGCCTTTGACAGGGTCTGGCACGCAAGGCTACTCTGCAAGCTTCCTGCTTAAGACATTCCAGCTGATTTTAGTAGCTGGATATCGGACTTCCTTAGCGAACGGTCGATCCGAGTAGTCGTTGACAGCTGCTCGTCTGACCTCATGACTAGTGATGCCGGCCGGTGTTCCTCAGGAGTCTGTTCTCTGTGCAACTCTTTTCCTGCTGCACATCAATGACCTACTTCAGCCTGGTCTTGTTGAGTACGCAGAATACAGTACGGTTTCAGACAGACACTTGTCCAGCATACAACCAGCGAGGATGAATTTCGTTCCTTGAGAGAGGCTATGGTGGAGCGGAAAAATTTGACCTTTATTTAGCCTTGTCTCCCAGTAGGGTGACGACAATCTGGTCTCTTTTAACGCCACCATAACACAGGCGTGTCTTTTTACCGCAAAAAGAAGATGTTTCGACCAAACTCCTACTTTTCGGTGTACATCTGTTCCATTGATTGATCGGCTTGAGATCCTAGGCATGGAGCTGACATCCAGTCTCAACTTCGGCGCCAGCATTGAGTGCAAAGCCCTAACTGCGGCCAAACAGCCGGGTATCCTAAATAGGGTAAAGCGATACTTCAAGACTGGACCGCTTTTAACTCTATACAAAGCGTAAGTCCGATCCTTTATGGAGTATTGCAGCTACTTCTTCATTGCTCAACATCAGGTGAGATAGCAGTCAAACGTATGCCTATCAATAGTAAAAAAAAAGAAAACTTTTGGAATGGCTTGGGCAAGATTGCCTGAATCTTGCCCAAGCTATGGGGGCCGAGTCACCCGCGTACGTAGGAGAATACCCTTCAGCGAATCCCTACACGTGGTCCCCGGGTGGTGCTAAACAGGTGACACTAACCGCCTCCGTGGTCTAGTGGTTATACCACCTGATTCAGACCCAGAGGTCCCGGGTTCGATTCCCAGCGGGGGCAAATTTTTCGCTCGGTTTGGTTGGTGGTAGGACTTGTTCTAAGTCCGCCTGGCAAGCTACCACCATCATGTTTAAGTCTGTCGCCATAACAACAATGTTAACAGCATTGTTGTGTTCCGGCAGTTAGAGATATGATAGCCAGTGCCTCTGTGTAAGAGGATTCCGGGTGAAACTCGCTTCCATCTTCGGCTAATCATCACTTTCCATCAGGTGAGATTTGGGCAAAGAGTTTCCCCGTTTTGTATATAAAAAAAAAAAGCTGAAACTTAGCTTTGCTCTCCCAAGAAATATAGCAAGCGTCACACAGCAGTGACTTTCCATGTTTTTATCCCGATAGCGACCGTCGGATTTGGCGATTAATTAATATTCTTCGTTTTTCTTCTCCAAACTATTTTACACCTCATATTTCTTTGGGTTGTGAAAGAAAAAAAACCGGTCAAGTGCGAGTCGGACTCGCGCACTGAGAGTTTTGTACAAACATGTAGGTAAATATAACCAAAAGTTGCGGTTTACGATATATTAAAAAAAAACTACTGAATAGATCCCGTCCAAACCAATTCTCGGTGGAACTGGTAATGTACATCACATAATATATTTTTTTTTAGTTTTATCATAGAAATTAAGGGGGGGAGACACACATTTTACCAGTTTGGAAGTGTCTCGCGCAAACTATTCAGTTTAGAAAAAAATTATATTAGAAATCTCAATATCATTTTTGAAGACCTATCTATAGATACCCCACACGTATGGGATAGATGAAAAAAAATTGAGTTTCAGTTCTAAGTATGGGGACCCCCAAATTTATTGTTTTTGTTTCTATTTTTGTGTGAAAATCTTAAAGCGGTTCACAGAATACATCTACTTACCAAGTTTCAACAGCATAGTTCTTATAGTTTCGGAAAAAAGTGGCTGTGAAATTCACAAATGGTGAACGAACAACCGAACCAACGTTGTTAACCGGCCGAAATAAATTGACATTCATAATCTGTGTTCCTATTAGAAGCGACTGCCTTTTCAAATAGCTATACGACGAAGTTTATGTTATAGGTTAATGTTTATGTTGTGTAAACAAAGTTAGTTGTGTTTTGATATTAATACTCTGTGGTGTTTTGTATAGCTCGTTTTGCTTTTAATGCTGGTGAAATATGTGGAGCAATAAGTGTAATTTATATAATTTGATGTGTAGTGAACTTGATCCAAGCAGTGAACTTTGTAAAACTAAGTTTGTTACTTTTTAGGCGCGTAGGCCTAAGCAAATTATCTACTATAATGGCCGAGGTAGGATTACGAGCTGACGAAAATGGGAGGAATTGACTGCATTATTGAACAGTAATGGTGCTGATGACACTAAAACCACTGAGAAATGGAAGAAGGTTAGTCAAAAGGTTATGGTTAGGTTGCTACCCATTTTGGACAACTGGGTGTAGTAGTGGTGTGGAATAAAATGTTGGCTTCTTTGTGTGGTTTAAGGTTGGAAGTTGACGTTAAATTATGCTCATCTTGTAATGTTGCGGTCTTAAACATCTTCCAAGCGAAATAATACGAGATGCCATTTAAATTTTTATTCATAGTTTGAAATTCCACAAAAACCAGTCTCACGACGCTCTCACTACAAAATCTTACGTGACAACTTTACACGCTCGCAAGTGACTGCGTTTCTTATTCGATCGGTCAAAACTGTCAAGGTCGTTACTCACACTCGCGTTAAAGATGCAAACGTTTATCGCTGTGCTCGAAACGGTGCTCACTTTCGAGCAGCACTCGATTCTCGATTGTCACTAGCGACGACGTAAATGTTAAGTGGTTCGCGCAAAATTTAATTCTCACGTATGACGCTAGGTAGTGCTTACCCAATGCCATACGAATTTGCGTTAACGTTTACGCGCTCGATGCGTAAAAAAAACTCGCACTAAGCATACAGGGCTCGGAAACGCTATTTTTAATAACGTTTTTAAAATGTTTAGAACAGTTCTTTGTTCAAGTCACAGTATAAATATGGACAGTACGGAAACTAAGCCTAGTTGAGAATATAATTACCTACGCTCCATTGAAGCAATAGGGTTGTCACTTTTAATGTTTTTTTTTTTTACATTTTTGTTCTGTAGTGATCAAATCAATCGAATTTGAATAACTAGCTTACAAATACAATTTAAATAGGTAATCTCATGGCGATGGTTAATCTCAACAAAACACGATACTTTAAACACAGAAAACAATTTAATATTTACACACAACAACTTGTAGCACTAACTTTGTCATTACGGCGTAACCTTTTACAAGTTTTGGCGGGAGCGTACGCAAGCCGCTGTTGGACGAAAACGTTTCGGGCGCTCGGTACCTTTGCAGCCGCCATCTTGGATTCCCATTTTGACAGCACTATCGACTTCAACACGCTCGTAAACCATGAAAACGACACCCATGATGAAAAATGTATACCTATTGCAGCCGCCATCTTTGATTCACTTTTTGACATGACTATCGGCTTCAACACCCTCGAAAACCATGGAAACGACATCCATGACAAAAAAATTGGTACCTATTGCAGCCGCCATCTTGTATTCACGTTTGACATCACTATCGGCTTCAACACCCTCGAAAACCGTGAAGATGACACCTATGAGGAAAAAAATGGTACCTATTGCAGCCGCCATCCTGGATTCACGTTTTGACACCGCTATCGGCTTCAACACCCACGAAAACCATGAAAACGACACCCATGACGAAAAAATTTATACCTATAGCAGGCGCCATCTTGGATTTACAAGAAGTAGTAGTACCTAATAGTTTTGAAGTTCACAAATTCATTTTGATCAATCACACGGACTTATAATTCGATAACGATTAAATAACAATATCATTAATGATTCTTTCCTTTGAAAATCAGCAGGAAGTTTAAAATACGTTAGCTCCGGTTGTGATGAAGCCGAATTCAAACAGCCGTATACTACGCAATACGTTCGTGGCATTTTAAAAAATATCGCGGGGCTAAACTCGTCTTGTCGCGGCCGGCGTCACTCACTACTGAGAGTACCGCGACGGGCACCGTAAAGTCTCGTCGGTGCGCATGTTTGTGTGAGTGTGCCGTTTCGAGCGTTTGTAGGTAGTTTCCGTACTGTCCATATTTATACTGTGCAGCCGCGCACGCCGTACGGCGACAAGCATGAACTTGTATTGTTAAATTAGGTTTCGCATGTAGGTACTTATTCATTTTATTGCATCATTCTGTTCGATATGCGCTTCATAGGGTTGTCTTCCAACTTGAGAGTGGGCAGTTATAAGTTAGTGGTGCTTATTTCTTGCTCACAAATGAATTTGATACCGCAATTGCAAAATACGTAAGACTACAAATTATCTTGAGATATTGTAAACTCTCGATATATTATCAACCGAAACTTTCTTAATTTAATTTTTAAAATTACCTTAAGTTTAGTTAATTTTAGTTGAAAAACCAAAAACAACGCAACTAAGCCGCGCGGCCGTGAAATACCTATCAACTGAATAAAATTAGTAATATTTGTAGTTCCGTTAAGTTTCATATTGTACCCAAAATACGGCAACAAATTAGATTTAGTTCTTCTTCAAAAACGTTTCTTTTCGCGTTCCGTTCGAACTACGAACGTAACCGAAACAAATCGTTCCTTAGGTATTTAAGACGATAACGTTTCGAAAAATATATCTACTGGTATCCGAGCCCTGCCACGGACTGAAAAAAATAGTAAGTAAGTAGGTATATTAGGCACTTGTCTTACCGCCGGCGATCAGCGAGCGGCATGACTATCAAGATGTAATGTAACTCCTTGAAAGGGAGCTTTAGCCTTGAAACCCAGCGAAAAGGTAAAGGTATATCATCCTAATGCTAACTCATTGAAGGGGTTTTATACTTAAAACCCAGTGAAAGAGTTAAGCAATCGTTATGCTAACTCCTTGAAAGGGTTTTAGCCTTGAAACCCAGTGAAAAGGTTACATCATCATAATGCTAACTCATTGAAGGGGTTTTATACTTAAAACCCAGTGAAAGAGTTAAGCAATCGTTATGATAACCCCTTGAAAGAGTTTTAGCCTTGAAACCCATTGAAAAGGTTACATCATCATAATGCTAACTCATTGAAGGGGTTTTATACTTAAAACCCAGTGAAAGAGTTAAGCAATCGTTATGATAACCCCTTGAAAGGGTTTTAGCCTTGAAACCCATTGAAAAGGTTACATCATCATAAAGCTAACTCATTGAAGGGGTTTTACACTTAAAACCCAGTGAAAGAGTTACTCACATCGTATGGGTTTTTGATTAACTGCTTAAAAAAACCCTATCGAAAACCCTTTCAATGGGTAACCGAAGTGGTCCCTGTGTGAAATACGGACGTACAGACAGACAGATGACGAATCTATAAGGATTCCGTTATTTTCCATTTGGCTACGGAAGCCTAAAAACGTGTTGCGCCGACCCCAAATTACATGGGATAAGCATCACAAGTTACTTGCAATTTTGCTCTTGACTCGACCAAAACTGTTTTGGGGTTTAAGTAGAATTGAAGACTAGAAATTTATTGAGTTTAAGGTGGAATTAATGTATGAACCGTAGTTTTGAAAACAATATGGCTGTGGAGTTTAGTGAATTAAGCCTTGAAAACTTTTGCAGTCCATTTTTTCATTTTTTTTTTGGCACAATTCAATTATTAAAAAATATAAAAAAACAACGGGTTGCACTCTAGAAGTGCCAGCAGAAGTGAAAACTTGAACATTTACGTTGTGCTGTTTTGAATCATCCATCTTACGAATTTTCGATCAGGTCACGTGTCCTGACGCGAGATCAACAAGAAAAGTGATCAACGCCGCTAAGAACTTTTCACTTTCATAAATGACATAGAGAGAGAGGTCATTTGGAAAACAAGGCAGTTCTTACTTCTGCAATAATTATTATGGCGCAGTATCGCGGATAGTGTTATATTCTAAGGCTGGGTTGCACCATCTTACTTTAACAATAACAAACATCGAAACTTCAGTTAAAGTATCGATTAGGCCAAAAATTAGTTGCACCATTTGACAAATAGTTAAATGACGTCATAACTTTAACCTTAACTGTAACCGCTCACTTTCCGCTGGTTAGTGTTATTGTTTGTGTTAAATTATCCGTCAACTATCAAACGCGTTGAATATAATCTCTTGACTTGACTCTTCCCTTTAACTTTAACAAAGCTAATGAATTCGCTGGTGCAACACATTTAACTATAACCGTTAAAGTCAGCGCTACTGTTAGTGTTAAATTTGACGCAAACTTTAACTATAACTTCTTCTATGGTACAACTCAGCCTAAGTGTTTACAAACAAATTAAACAAAAGTTTACTGAATTGCTTCACAAGTTCTGTGTCCGATGAACTCTCGTTGATTTGATTGGAAAAAATTACCAATTTTCATACAATCTTTCATCCCCTATTTATCTTCTTTATGTTGCTAAATAGTAACAGCCGCACAGGTCAATCTTCGTGGTTAAGCAACGCTTGCCGAGGTTGGTCTGTGGATGGGTGACCATCTTAACATGCTGAGTTTCCTCCGTGCCTCAGAAAGCACGTTAAGCTGTTGGTCCCGGCTGTCATTTGGAGATCTTTGGCAGTCGTTACGGATTGTCAGACGCCAGAAAATCTGACACAAGTCTTGCAAAGGAGTACCATGTTACCCAGTCAATGGGTTGTGGAGGTCTGATAGGCAGCCGCTCGGGAAAAGGCTAGGAAGATGAAGGTGATGGTATTCATAAACATGGTTTGCATGATGCTTATATCCTGACATGCATACCAGCCTGACCTGCGGAATAATTTTCTTTTCATGAAAGTGAAAGAATATAATGGCTACTGCCAAACATTGTTGTGAAGTTGATCGTTTAGTTCACAACGCGCAACAAAAAAAAAAATGTTTCAAAGCAATGAACAAAAAAAAAAAAACAAAACTAAACAACAACAAACAATGAACTCGTGATTGGTGTGCGTACGGCTTCAGACTGAAAAAAAAAAACTAAAAGGCTACACTCAACATAATACTGATAGTATCTACATACTCTGAGAACACACACACACAGCAATTATAATAAATTATTTAATTTACATAATATGCAGCAAACATTTTAACAATGCTGTATAAATCAACTATGTCTAAATATGCACTTAACCCGGCATCATTCTGGTGGAAAAAGTGCATACCAACTTTGAAGAGGGGGTCATTTTGACCTCGATACAAAATTCGCCATTTTTAAAAATCTAGTTATTTTATTGGATAAAAATATAAAAATTAAATAATTTCTCGTTTTTTTTTTTAAATCAACTGCCCTATAATGTGCGCATAAATCGTCATGTGTTTTGTTAATTTTGTTACAAGTTGTACCTTTATCTACAACAAACTGTCATGAGTAAGTAAAAAGACATAACTCAAATTATTTTTGCTATGAAGCATCAACATTGTCGTTGAAGCTGGTTCATAACTACCCAGTTGCAGGCTTACTCAAGTGCCATGTGCAAGCGCCGACTGAATGAGGACACGACGGGAGAGGGTGGTCCTTAGTTCCAGCTACTGAGACACGGCTGAGTGACAATTATTTTCAAGAAATCTTTTAAAAACAAAAACTACCCACAGGGTCATATTGACCCTACCTCAAAGACTAAAGGTCATGGCATATTATACCGGCACCGCTACTGCACAGCTGCAGCACGGCGTTGCCTCGTATTTAGGCTACGGCTACCCGGCTACACGTCGTCCGCTCGCAGTCCGCGCACCAGCCGCGAGGTGCAAGCTTGCTGTCACCGCAAACACAATTTTACATGGCATTTGTCATTGAACACGCCTAGGACTGGCGAATCGGAATTGGCGCGCAGTAAGCACGCAGGCTGCGAGTCAAGTTGTATTGAAGCGGTTAACACGCTAACTGCCTGCCGTTGGCTTTTTGACATTGACATTACAAAATGTTTTATACGACACACGAAATAAGGACTAATTTGAATGACAAGATAATTGCTGGGCTGGAGCGGTGCCGTTGCGATGCTGTTATAGTGTGCCATAACCTTAAGACTGCACTAACTGAAATCTTAGGTATATCTTAAATAATTGTCACTCAGCCATGTCTCAGTAGCTGGAACTAAGAACCACCTCCTTAGTTCCAGTTACTGAGGTCACATCGTTGAGTGACAATAGGGAATATGCATGAAAAAAATATTTATTATCTACACATTCTATCTAAAAATATACAAAAATATAATACTAACAGTGAAAATATAATCAAAATTGCTCGAAAAATAAAGGAGATATAACTATTTTAAACAAATATATCCGTCCCTCTCACGAAAACGCTGTTTTATATGGCAGCTGTATAGGCGTCATGGAATTTGACGTCAAAGTTCATATCAGACTTCTCTTTGTAATTGTAATTTTTGAACCTTTATAACTTCATCGCTGATGAACGTATTAAAAAAATAATTTCGTGCTTGTTTTCTAGCGCTAATAAGTAATTCATTTTATAAATTATTGTTGTTCTCCTCATCGCTGCCACTGTGGCGAAGCTGTCAACAGCCTCGGGCACCACAGCCTGTCATGCAGTCGAAGTGCGGGTCGCATAGCACGGCACGCAAATATCAACGACATTATCCGACGTGCTCTTGTCGCCGTCGGCGTGCCAGCCGTATTAGAACCCATTGGCCTGGCACGCGACGATGGCAAAAGACCGGACGGTATGTCTTTATTTCCATGGAAGATGGGTAGGCCTTTAGTGTGGGACGCTACTTGTGTCGATTCTCTTGCGCCATCCCATCTTCCTAGCTCGTCGTGCTGTGCTGGTTCTGCGGCTTCGGCTGCTGAAAACCTCAAACGGCGGAAATATAGTAGCCTTATTGGCAACTACATTTTTGAGCCGTTTGGGGTTGAAACTCTTGGACCGTGGTGTCCGAGTGCTCACGTCCTATTTAAAGATCTTGCAAAACGCTTAGTTGACGCTTCGCGTGACCCAAGAGCTGGCTTTTACCTTGGACAGAGGATAAGCATTGCCATACAACGTGGCAATGCAGCCAGTCTTTTGGGCTCACTTCCAGTCGATAGCGATGGGGACGAATTTTTTGATGCAATTTTTTAGTTAAGAGTTTTTTTTTTTCTATTTTAAGTGTATATAGTTTGTTCTTTAAATACATTAACTTTTTTTTTTTATAAATAAAAAAATCGCATGCATATTCCCTATTATTTTCGAGAAATCTTTTTAAAACAAAAACTACCCACAGGGTCATATTGACCCTGCCTCAAAGACTTAGACTGCACTAACTTAAATCTTACTTACTTTATTTTTATTTTACTTCTGGTTTATTCAAAAGTTTTGTTTCAAAAGTGATTGTTTTCAACTTTTTTGGAGACTGATCTTTAGTAGGTAGTTTTGATAAGTCATATTTTTTGCGATAATTTATTTATTTTAAATGCTCTTCTGAAACACAGTGTGTAGTTTAATAAGTAATAGAAAGAAAAGAATACTTTAAAAAAAGACAATAAAACTTTGTTTGAGAATACTTAATAAACTAACATTTATTTTTTACTTTGAGATTTTGCTCTGCATTTATTTATAATTTTCTGACAAACTAGAAAGGCAATGTACCTTGTCCATACAGACTAGGGTTTCTATTATGGTTATAACCTAACATGCCTCGCCTGTATGACCTTTATTCGAAAAAAGTTCAAAATTGGTTTTAAAGCGGTCTCTGCTTTTTGAAACAACTAGAAACCACATGTTTGTATACCAAATCAAAATTAAATATATCAGAATATTGCCCTTTAATATGACCTTGCACTTTTGAAACATCCTGTATAGTAAGTTAAATATTCAAAAGAAAACTAAAATATAATTTTCAGATTAATTTTCGACCAACCGTCTTTATTTAAATAGGTAGAAACCTATTTAATAAACACAACAGGTTTTAATTAAATAGTCTACGTTGAGATTTCCTTCAGGGAAATAGTTTTTATATTTTTAACAAAAGTTCGCTTAATTATTTTCCTTTTTATAAGAAATAAAAAAAATACTGTAACAGCTGTATCCAAAATCCTAAACAATAGTAGTTTAATTACAAATAAATACGTACAAAAATGTTGGTAGAATTGTTAACATTTATCGCTATTTTTTATTAGTATACCAACGTTGTAGAAAAAGGGATATTTACAAGTTGGGAAAACAATTAAATTCTGGAGTTAAGACGTTCCCTTTTTTAGGACACAGTTATTTGTTTCTTGGGAATAATCAGAGTTAGTACCAACGCATTGCTTATGAATCCTGCTATCCTACTTTTAACTATAGGTATATAAATGTGAATATTAGTTTGTTTGTTACGCTTTCACGCAAAAATTACTCAACCGATCATCATGAAACTTTGTACACATATTCTATAGAGGTATTAGAAGTAACATAGAAAACTTATTATTAAAAAAAAAATTACACGCGAACGAAGTCGCAGGCAACAGCTAGTAATAATATTATAAAAATAAATGAAATTAATAAATAAATATTTATTTCAGACTACAGTCCATCTTTAAATTATTATTTTGGTGTTAGTAACAATGATGCTTACGAAGTAGGTTAGTAATGTTAGTTTATAAAAATTACTAGCTGACCTGCTCAACTTCGTCTGCGTCACATTTTCCATTTATGCTCCGCTCCTATTTGCTTAGCGTGATGATTTAATAACCAATAGCCTTCCTCGATAAATGGGTTATCTAATACTGAATCCATTTTTCAAATCAGTAGTTCCTGAGATATAAACGCGCTTTATAATATTAGTATAGATTTATAAAAAAAAAAAAAATGAAATTAAGTAATCGTTATAATTTTTTTATGATTATTTATTGGTTATTTAATGTTTCTTTTTTTATTTGTCTATTCTAATAATATAAAGAGGTAACATCTGTTTGTAAGTTTGTATGTAGGGGGTAATCTAAGGAACTACTGGTCCGATTTGAAAAATTCTTTCAGTATTGCAGCAATGGATGTCTACGTGCGTTTTGCCACGGTAACGATACATTGCGTGTGAGGTAAGAAAACCAATCTGGTTTTTTGGATTCCCTTAATGTTCCTGAAAGAATTTTATGTACCGGTCATCTTAATATGATGTAGGTACTGAAGCCACCCTATCAGTTTGCGGAGGGCTGTCAAAAACACCCGATATAATATTTCGTTTATTCATTTTATACACATATATTTTACATTTTTAAACATTTCTATAAAACTAATAAAAAACATTTAAAAAAAAAAAAAAATAGTAGCCCACCGGCATCGGGAACAGGGAAGAGGATATAATATTATTATTAGTATAGATGCGCAGGTTTGGATGTTTGTTACTCAATCACGAAAGAACGGCTGAACGTATCTGGATGAAATTAGGGACCAGAGATACATTATAGTCTGGAATAACTACTTTTTATCTCGGTAGTATGTTCTTTAGGAATCACGCGGGCCTAGCCGCTTATGTTACGGTTACAAATATTATAAATTCGACATTTGTGAGGATGGATGTTTGTTACTCTTTCACGTCAGAGCGCCTGTAAGGATCTTCATGAAATTTGACACAGAGGTAGATAATAGTCTGGAATAATACATAGATGATATATCTCGGGGTTATGTCTAGGGACCACGCGGGCGAAGCCGCTAGCTGAAGCACTATTTCAGGCAACATGTCTTGACGGTGAGCTATGGGCAGCTCGCCGTCCATCCGTCTTATGACGACAGGCCGTGTCGACGGCGCGTTCGTGTTCCACGCGCGCCTCAAAGAGAGTCAGCATTGGGAAGGGCCCGAAAGGGCCGAAGCCTGCCGGAGTCGCGGACTATTCGAAAGAGATACCGTGGCTCCGGAACACAAGGGCACTGAAGGAACATGGATGGGTTTTAGTCAGTAAGAGTCTGACACTCCCTCCCGCTCCGCCCAGAGCGGGGGAAGTCATCGGATGATTTCCCATAGTTACCTAAAAAAAAAGCCACATGTCTTGAGGTGTTTGAGGTGGAAAATCTAGATCCCTGATAGCATTTTTGCTCCGAGCACTTTTGTTTATCCTATGTATATTGTTTTGATTTTTTTGCAGCTCTGATGAAAGGATTAATAATAATAATAATAAAGCCTTCCAAACTCTCGGTGACGATGCAATAAAAAAGGAGAACGGTGTGACATCTATGTGGCATGGAAATTATTTATACACGAGTAGTTATAATGTTTTAAATCTAATTCTTATATTTAGTTAGCAAAAACAAGTTATTGTCTGTCTTTTTTTTTTCTATAATTTAATTTATCTTACAGTGATCGGTGACCCAAAGGCTGCTGAGATAGTATTAAAATCGTGCCTAGAAAAAGATGATATTATAAAAATTGCGGCCATTTTCATAGGCAATGGATCCATATTTGCTCCAGGTACTTATATAAAATATTAAACTTTATTTCTGGTCCAAAGTCAATATAATTGTAAACGGTTACTATTACGAACCTTTTTAATAGGCTCTAAATATAACCTAAAATTAAATCTACAGTAGGTATCTAAGGGCTGATTTTTCCAACGCCAGATAACTTTATCGGAGAAATAATTTTGAATTTTTGACAGTTCTTCCATACAAAAACTGTCAAACGTTAAATTTATTCCACGAATAAAAGTTATCTGGCGTTGGAAAAATCAGCTCTAAATTATGTACAAATGTGTATAAAAACAAAATAATTCATTGGGCAAATTAAGCGATTACTTAAAACAAATCTTCTTTCAATATTGCAGTTTCAATATGGCGTCCGCGTCAAAAATCTTAGCACCAATTTTCAATACGAAAAAATTGAAATATTTCACGAAAATATTCGCAGAACAGAGTGCGATCCTTGTCCGGCGGATTGAAAAAATGGCGGGGACAGATCCGGTATCTGCGTGGAAGTTTTTTGCTGCTTATACTATGGATGCAGCCATAGGTAACGACTTTGAATGACTGTTGTGCCTTCGTATGTATAACCTTGTCCACCAGATTAATACCTTTTTAGAAAGTTTTTGTCATTTAACATATAGGGCGGATTTCATGAATGAAACTGCAGTGGGATTCTATAGACATGTCGAAGTGAACACTTAGGTGAAGGGAACGATAAATGAGCTGTCAAACCATACAAACAAGATGACATGACAGCTCACTTGTCGCTCACTGCACCTAAGTACATAACCATAACAACATAATAACCATATTTACGAGCTGTCATTGTCATTATTTTCTGTTGAAAATTGACACTGACAACTTTTGAACGCAGCTTGATCACGATCAGCGGATAATGGTCGCTTTAAGAGATCCGCTCTTAAAGCGATCATTATCCGCGTATTCACCAATGAAACTGATCGCAATCAGCCGGTCGTTTCTGTAAACATGTCAAAGTGAAGGCGTAGGTGAAGTGATCACGAAGTGAGCTGTCAGACCATACAAACAAGATGGAATGACAGCTCACTTGTCGTTCACTCCACGTAAGTGACCACGGTGCAGCGGTGACATGTTGACAGAATCGACTGGCTGAGTAAGGATAAGGTATGGTTTGACAGCTCGCTCGTCGCTAACTTCACCTAAGTGTTCGAACTGCTGTAGAACTTAAAGATGGTATCGAATTTATTCGCTGCAAACTAAAAAATAAACAAATAGTCGTTACATAACATAAATACAAAATTTGAATAGAAAAAAACTTACCCACTCATTTATAAAAAAAAAACTCCTTATCGCTCACTCTTGACATTATAAAACACTCGCTGATGCTCGCGGCTTCGCCAGCTTGACAAATTGTATACAAAAGCCTTCCTCGAGTACCACTCTATCCATTGATGAAAACAAAATGAAAATTGGTGCAGGAGTTTTTGAGTTTATAGCGAACAGATACACAGACGCGGCGGAGGACTTTGGTTTATAATATGTCGTGATTTCGCCATATTATTGTCGCTTGTTGCTGTTGCTGTAATTTACTAACTTGATATCTTGTGACGTCACAATTCTGCTTATAATTGATCAATTGTTATTACCCGCGTAAGCTTTAAATTTGATTTTTTCCAAAAGCCGTTAAATCATATTTGTATGTGTATCATTGAAATTTCAGAGTCAACATTGGGCTACGAAATAGGAGCTCAAAATGATACCGACCACACTTTCTTGAAAGCATTTGATGCTGAGCTTGCAAGAATGGGAGATCGAGTCTGTCAGCCTTGGCTGCACAGTGACCTAGTCTACAAGAACCTACCAGTCTACACAGCACAGATGAAAGACCGAAAGTTAATGTGGGATTTTGTGAGTGAGGTAAAGTCTCATCGCCCCTAGCTGTACTTACTTTATAAGGAAATTAAATAACTATTTCAATAACAAACGTTAGTAAGCTCTTTTGATTTTAGTTAATAAAAAATAAACGAAAAGAAATCCAAGGAAACATCAATGGCCAGGAACATTTTGAAAGTAAGTGCATACAAATCTGTTACAAATTTTATTCTACAGTGTTATTTTGTTTGCGTGTTGTAAGAACATTCCCAAAAAAATGGAACACCTCCCCCTTCCAAGTATAATTAGATTGCTCAATGTCGTAAAAAAAGATGTGGGAGCCTCTCTAAGGCTTTTTATTCGGGTCGTATTTGTTAGTTGGTGGTCAAGAGTGTATACCTTCATTGATTTCAGATTCATCAGACCCCTGCTCAAAGACCTTTTTAGAAAGTTTTATTAGGTGGTCAGAGATTGACAATGGCTTATCAGATACAGAAATAACAGAGGAGCTGATGGTTATCTTGATTGCTGGTAACGACACCTCAGCAGTCGCAGCATCCTTTACATCCTTAATGCTGTCTCGATATCCTGAAGTGCAAGATAAAGTTTACGAGTAAGTAAGTCACAAAAAACAAGTTTGAACGAAATAACACCGTGGTGTCCAGGGGAATCAGAATCAGAATCAGAATCAGTTTTATTTGTTAACACAGGTACATATATACAGATCTTATTATAAATGACGAAAGAGCGCTATGTTATGCCAGGAGGCGTACAAATAATGGTGAGCAACTAGCTCAAGATTACAAATTAAAATTTAAAATAAAACATACATTATCTGCGAATCATTCATCGGAATCATGCATGGTTTTGAATTAAATTATTAAAAATTTCAAAATATCTACGTAAGGTCAAACAACTTAAAACAAAAAGATAATAATTGAATGTCAATATCGACAGTAAATTTAAATTTCAAATTAGGTATTCATAATTTTAGTGTAATTAATAATTTAAGTTAAATGTCAAAAAAAACCAGTTATTTAAATCCAAAATATTTAAAACTAGCTTCTTCCCGCGACTTCGTCTGCGTAGACTTCAGAATTGCCGCGCAACTTTTTTGCCTCATTGTCTCATCCTTGGAACTGCAACTTCATGATTCAGGTATCCAGATATTGTGAGTCTTTGCGGTGCGCTGAAAGTAATACTTCAGCCCCGAAATTACATCATGACATGTTTGTGATCTCCTGGTAGGTACTTGTGAATCTTAAGCACTCACGATTCCTGTCGAAAAAATACTTTGAAATGTTTCTGGTCTCCCGGTACTTTACAATCCTATCCGCTCACAATTCCAGCCCCAGAAATATTGCGCCATATTTCTGATGTCCTGGTAATTGTTAATCTTTAGCGCTTATAATTCCAGCCCGGAAAAAACTTCGGCATGTTCCTGTTCTCCTGTTACTTTTGAATCCTAACTGCTCACAATTCCAGCCCCGAAAAAACTTCGACATGTGTCTGCTCTCTTGGTACTTGTAATTCTATAGCGTTCACAATTCCAGCCCAGAAAAACTTCAACACGTTTCTGTCATATTTTTAGCCTCAAAATTACTTAACATGTTTCTGTTTTCCTGGTACTTGTGAATCTATAGCGCTCATATTTGCAGCCTCAAAAATACTTGACGTGTTTCTGATCTCCTGGTAATTTTGATTTTTTCAGCGCTCATAATACCGGCCCCGAAAATACCTCGACATGTTTCTGCTCTCCGGGTACTTGTGAACAGTTTCGGGTATGTTTCTGGTCTCCTGGTATTTGTGAATCTGTAGCGCTCGTAATTATGGCCACGGAATACCTCGACATGTTTCAGCTCTCCTAGTACTTGAGAATCTATAGCGTTCACAATTTCCAGCCCCGAAAATACTTTGACATGTTTCTACTCTCCTGGTATTTTTTAAACTTAACCGCTCACAATATCCAGCCCAGAAAATACTTCGACATGTTTCTGCTCTCCTAGTACTTGTGTAAATTCTGATCTCCTGGTACTTGTGAATCTAAAGCACTCATAATTTAAGCCCCAAAAAAGCGTTCGACATGTTCTTGCTCTCCTAGTACTTGTGAATCTGTAGCGCTCGGAATTCCAGTCCCGAAAATACTTCGACACGTTTCTGCTCTCCTGGTACTTGAGAATCTATAGCGTTCACAGTTTCCAGCCCCGAAGATACTTCGATATGTTTCTGCTTTCCTGGTACTTGTGAATCTTTAGAACTCATTTTTAGCCCGAAAATAAACTTCGACATGTTTCTGTTCTCTTGGTATTTTTTAACTTAACCGCTCACAATTCCGGCCCCGCAAATAAAATCGACATGTTTCTGATCTCCTGGTTATTTTCGGGAATTTATAACGTTCACAATTTCCAGCCCAGAAAATACTTCGACATGTTTCTGCTCTCCTAATACTTGTGAAAATATAGCGTTCACAATTCCAGCGCGGAAAATGTTTCGACATATTTCTGATCTCCTGGTACTTGTGAATTTATAGCATTCACAATTTCCAGCTCCGAAAATACTTCGACATGTTTCTGCTCTCCTGGTGCTTGTGAACCTTTAGAATTCAGTCATTTAGCCCAAAAAAAATTTTTGCATGTTTCTGTTCTCTTGGTATTTTTTAAACTTAACCGCTCACAATTCCGGCCCCGAAAATAAAATCGACATATTTCTTCTCTCCTGGTTATTTTCGGGAATCTATAGCGTTCACAATTTCCAGCCCAGAAAATACTTCGACATGTTCTTGCTCTCCTAGTACTCGTGAATCTGTAGCGCTCGGAATTCCAGTCCCGAAAATACTTCGACCTATTTCTGATCTCCTGGTACTTGTGAATCTAAAGCGCTCATTTAAACCCCTAAAAATCGTCCGAGATGTTTCTGCTCTCCTGGTACTTGTGAATTTATAGGGGTATCATTTAAGCTATCGCCAATTTAATTAGTTTTGTGTTTCTTAAATAATAGGGTTTGCCCACAAAACAGTAGATTTGTCACCAAAATCAAGTCACCAAATAATATAAAATCAATTCCACAATAAATCACCTAAAGTCGTGCGTAGGTCACAGTTCTAACCTAACCTAACCATTTTTCTTTTAATAAATCAATTTATTTGGTGACAGATCTACCATTCTGAGTACAAAGCTATTATTTAAGTAATAAAACTTTGATAATTATTCATACCTAGGAACACTTTTTGTTTATCTGAGAACGAAAATATTTCGTGGCGATAGATCTATTTATTAGGTGATACAACTTGATGACAAATATAAATTTTGGAAAATATAGTTCCCAATTTATAGCGCTTGACATTCCGGCCTCGGAATACCTCGACATATTTCTGCTCTCCTGGTTATTTTCGGGAATCTATAGCGTTCACAATATCCAGTCCGGAAAATACTTTGACACGTGGCTCTCCTGGTACTTGAGAATCTATAGCGTTCACAGTTTCCAGCCCCGAAAATACTTCGACATGTTTCTGCTCTCCTGGTACTTGTGAATCTGTAGCGCTTGACATTCCGGCCTCGGAATACCACATGTTTCTGCTCTCCTAGTACTTTTTAGTCTAAAGCACTCATAATTTAAGCCCCAATAAAATTTCCGAGATATTTATGCTCTCCTGGTACTTATGAATCTGTAGCGCTCGGAATTCCGGTCTCGAAAATACCTTCGACACGTTTTTGCTCTCCCAAAAATAATTTGACATGTTGCTGGTCTCCTGATACTTGTGAATCTTTTAGCACTCGTAACAAAATTCTAGCCCAGTAAAAAAATTCGACATGTTTCTGTACTCCTGGTACTTTTGAATCTGAAGTACTAAGGTAGCAGAAATTACGTATTATTATATAACTTACTGTCCTGATCTGGAAAAAGCTGTTTGATTTCTTCCCATAGTCTTTTTATTACATTTTTATATTTATGTTGTGGATGCTTGGACATCCATATAGGTGGCCGGTTTAAGATTTCTGTAATAAATGCCTCAGTGTCCATTATAAAATTAATAAAACAAAATAAAATAAAATAAAATAAAATAAAATAAATATTATTAGTATTGTTTCCACCCGCCCGCCTCGCCCGCCACCGCTGCCGCCGACCGCCGCCGCCGCCAGCCACAGCCGCTCTAGGCCGCCGCGCGCGCGTCGTGGCATGTTTTATACGTTCTCATACATTTTTTCAATTAGCCAACCGCCGCCGCCACCCGCAACCGCGCCTAGTCCGTCTCCGTGGCCAACACGTTAGTTGCGGGCGTATTCTAATCCGTATTACCAAACCACTAAGAATCAATGGCAGCACCATTTTATAGTTACTCTCAAGTCCTGTTGTCATTAATTCTTAGTTCGGGTCTGGGACTTATCGTAAGTCCGTAGGTGTTACGGAGTAGAATACGCCAGCAACTAAGCCCGAAACTACGGACTTCGGGCTTAGAGACTAGCCCCCTAGGTTTGCGTCTGGGTTAGTAAATAAAAGCCACACACTGGTTTCACCAAGAGCACAGTACACGTCCGTTTGGGCAGAAGCTAGTCAAGTAATGCTCCCCTCCATACAGCGCGTTTGCACGCGCATTGATACGTCACAAACACCAATTGAAAACATCATTGGGTTCCTAAAACTGTAAACATTTGTTTCTTAAATAGGTTACTAGCAGTATTCGGAGACTCCGATAGACCGACCTCTTCTGAAGACCTGCCTCGTCTCAAGTACCTGGACGCAGTGATCCGGGAGACGCTGCGGCTGGACCCCCCTGTGCCTATCATCACCAGGAAAGTTGAGAAGGAGGTCGTACTAAGTAAGTACCTACTAAAAGTACTACCTCGAAAAATATAACTTTACATAAACTGTTATTTTAATTTTTTACTTCACAGCCTGTGGCATCAGACTGGTGCCTGGTACTGGAGTTATGATAAATATCTGGGCGTTACACCGCAACCGTCGCTACTGGGGAGACGACGCGGAGCTGTTCCGACCTGAACGGTTCCTCGACACGCCGCTTCCGCACCCCGCCGCCTTCATGCCGTTCAGCCATGGACCCAGGAACTGTACTGGTGAGGGATAAAGTAAACGCGCTTTCTGGGGAGTCTGCAGCACGTCAACATTGACTGATAAATATGAGTCACCTATGATATTACAGGCCAGTAAGAATAAGGTTGCTTGGCGGATGTTGGTTGCAGTTAATTGCAGTTCATAGAAATCAAAGACTCTGGTGTGTACTCTTCCTTCACCCAGAAGCAAAGATGTTGAGTTTCAATCAACTCAGCTTTCAGCATTCCGATGCTGTATATGGACACCTCCCAATTTTTATCTTCCGCTATCCACATCCAGTCAGTGAAATGGTTTGCAATAATAATAATAATAATGTAATGGTTCCTCTCTCGGGAGCTCTCGGGTAGCTTGGACCCTGTTATATATTTCTTGTTTCATATTTTATTGTTTTATATTTTAAATGTTTTTATAGAAATATTTAAAAATGTAAAATATACGTCCATAAAATGTGACAACACTGGCACATCTGAGCGGAAATTCGACGTCACGGTTGGCGCAGTGGTTGAGCGATCGGCTGCTGCGCTGCGTGTCGTGGGTTGGATTCCCGCACGGAATAAATATTTGTATGGCCTACAGATAGTAGTTCTGGGTCTGGCTGTTTGTAAGCGCACCCACGATACAAGAGAAATTCCTAGTGAGGGGCAAAACGTAAAAAAAAATATATATGCAACGATCGCATTCGTATCTCAGTCGCAATCTGTCAAAAAAGCCTCAATTTTCATACATTTTTGACAGATTATAGAATTTTTAGAATTGGCACTCAATTCCAGGCACCTGTCAAATTGACATCAAGGTTACGTTGACGAAAATGTTGTCCTCTCATAGCAAAGACTGGACTTCTTGCTAAAATGGCAATTCACACCGCCATGGCGATGGTGCTTTTCTTGAAGGGTACATGGAACCAAACCATTGTCTTTTTGTTCAGGTTATCAGTTCGCCATGATGTCTCTGAAGATGGCGCTGTCGTCAGTCCTCCGACGCTTCAAGCTCCTGCCGGCTACTGCACTAAACAACACATCTGAAAACCCTCCACTGCGACTCACGTTTGGGCTCATGATGAAGGATAAAGACAACTATCAAATACGGATACAACCTAGGAGTAAAGCTTATTAAAGTAAAACTGTTGTTTTTTTTTTGAGGCTAAAGCTATGACAGAAACGTGTCGAAGTTTTTTTGGGCTGGAATTGTGAACGCTATAGAATTACAACTACCAAGAGAGCAGACACATGTGGAAGTTTTTTCGGGCTGGAATTGTTTTTCCGGGCTGGATTTATAAGCGCTAAAGATTAACTATAACCAGGAGACCAGAAAAATGTCGCAATATTTCTGGGGCTGGAATTGTAAGCGGATAGCATTCTTAAGTACCGGGAGACCAGAAACATTCCAAAGTATTCTTTCGACAGGAATCGTGAGTGCTTAAGATTCACAAGTACCTATCAGGAGATCACAAACATGTCGAAGTAATTTCGGGGCTGAAATAATACTTTCAGTCGCACCGGAAAGACTCACAATATGTGGATACCTGAATCATGAAGTTGCAGTTTCAAAGATGAGACAATGAGGCAAAAGAGTTGCGTGGCAGTTCTAAACTCTCGCCGTTCGCAGACGAAGTCGCGGTAAGAAGCTAGTTAGTTAACATATGAACCAGTAAAGAAATTCTAAATAATTTCCCAAAAGAATTGAACAAACACCCAAGACATTTTGTCTACGACACAATTAAAGGAGCTCATCCACACGGTCCCAGTTGTCTTTTTTAGATTTTTGGCAGTCGTTAGGCCTAAAACTGCATTAAGCGGGCGACCGCGCGGTTTCATACAAAAGTGCTCCGTCGCAGAGTCCTGCGCGTGCGTCCGTCACGGAAAGGCGCGCCCCGCACCCACGCAACGGGGCCCGCCTCCGTGCGACCGAACATGTCGCGGGGGCACGCGCGGTGCCCGCCAGAGATAACACGCACGGGCAGCGTTGCCAGAAGGATACATTTCTAACATTTTTCGTAACTTTTTACCCCCTTGCGTAACAAGTAAGTAATTTTTATACCTATTTAAGGCAATTTTCGTAACTTTTGAGAACGACGAGATTTTTATTGCTAAGTAACCTACGCATTTCAATTGAACGCACCTAAAACTGTTTCACTCCATATCACACTTAGAGCTGGTTCTGAATGGAAAGTGCCACGAAAATCTGAATCGTAATGTCGAGATTTTAAAACATGATTAACATTTACATTATGTACTTGATATTTTATATTTTTTGTGCGTCTTTTGTCCTTTATTCATATTTTATGATATTTTTTTAAGAAATTGGAAGTAATGAGAATGATGTTGACTAACTCTAGTTTTACATGTACTAGTGAGACGAGTTCGATTAAGTTTTGTTTCCTTTGTCCCATTATCAAAGTGCATGGAACTACTGAGAAAAAATGACTCACTCCATGGAAATAATTGCTGGTAGAACTAGTGAGAATGATCCAATAATTCGTCATAGACCTGTCAGTACCGAAACTATATAATATTTGTAAAATGTGTTATTATTTTCTCTTAATTTACTAAACTTTACAATGAATTCCCCGCACAGCAACCTAGATTCAATAAACGGGCTTACTGGCTTTCGTTTTTTTTTTTTGTTAGGCGTCGTTTTGCTACTTAATAATATATTAAGTTCTCCATCGACACGACTACTGCAAAAATAAAACAATCCGGTCTCCACGACGGGAACCGTCGCGTTCCCACGGAGCACACCCGCGTGTCCACGCGTGTAGACACGCGACGGTTGCCCGTCGCGGGCGCCTCTTAACGCAGTTTCAGGCCTTACGGATTGTCATTAACTTGAAGTATCTTCTTCCTGCATCGTGGAGGCCAGTCGGAAAACGTAACTTTTTGGTATCCAGTTGACTCCGGTTTGACTGGAAACCGACCCTTATATAATCATAATCATCAGTAATAAGAGAATAACCGCAATTTAATACCTAAAAATGCGTCATTTTAACTCCTATTTTTCTGTTTTTGGGGTTCCGTACCCAATATTTAGGGTGGGGGGGTACTACAGCCAGACTTCATGGTTACAGAGAGATACCAGGACAAGATAAACTAAAAAAAAAATATTTTTCACTTTTTAGTGGTACCCCACACCTAACAACACCACTGCAAAATCGCAGAAAAGCAAAATACGCAATATCGATTACTTGGATGAGATCAAACCATCATCCAAGTAGACGAATTCCAGCTATATCGATTTAAAATTTCGTAAAAGTTCGAAAACGATTTTGATAAAGTGCAAGTAGGTATATCCTTTCAGATAAAATAAGATTTTTTTAAATCGGTTCATAACTGTCGGATTTGTGAGGTAACAAACTTAAAAAAGATACAACCGAATTGAGAACCTCTTCCTGGGAAGTCGGTTATAAAGGTTACAATATGAAATTTGTGTACTTACTGTGCGCGAGTTCAACGCACACTTGGCCGATTTTTCAGGGCTTTTGTCTATACAGATTTGTATAAATAACATTGTTGGCATCATTATGAACAACTTTTACTAAGGGAGCAATAAAAATAGCGATAAATAACTTGACAAAATATACTGTAGGTACTGCTGATGTTGTCACGTGCAAGACTTTCTTTTGATAGGTAGGTACCAAAAATGTTACGATTATCTCAATTTTATTTATTTTAGGTTTATAAATTCGTATATACAACCTATGTCACCCGAAATATTTTTATCAATCTATTGATGCTATATTAATTATCGGTTTGAAATCGGTTTAGTTGTTAAGGCACCACGGTGTAACAGGTAATTAAAAACAAAAGTACATAACACTTCTTTCAGGTTTTATCGTAGTCGGGTAAAAAAGTAAAGCCACAGCAACAGAAACTTCTAAGAAACAACTATGTTCATTCCAAAATGGTTTTTATCAGTACCCAATTAACGTCTACATTCTATTTGTATTTGGAAGTCGTCTTCATCCTTCATCATCAGGTCAAACTTGAGACGTAGTGGGGGGTACTCCGAGTTGCTGTTTGGAGCAGTAGCCGGCAGGATCCTGTAGCGTCGGAGCACTGATGACAACACCGTCTTCAGAGACATCATAGCGTATTGGTAACCTGAGAAAAAAAACACATTTAGGCTCACATCGACAGTTGGCGGGGCAGTCTTTCATGTATGGCTAGCACATTCCTTGGTCCGCCAACTACCCGCGGTCGGCCAGCGGTGCACCATGCCTCAGATCTCGCTACCCTCCGTGACTAGTCTCCCGATACGCCCATGTCAGCGCAAACCTATTTGGTTTGCCTGCACTGTAACAACTATTTCGACCCATCTCCTGTGAAATGGCTACACTGAGCATCATACCGGAACGCGGCTAAAGAAGATAAAAAGATATTTTAAATGAAAACATATTTTAAATGAAAAGTAATTTGATTTTTTCAATTCAATTCAATTCAATTCATTTATTCATTTTGTGAACATAGGTGATTACAGGTGTTTCACTAACGTTTAGTGTTAACATTTTATTTTTATTCGGCCCAGTGACAGTAAGTACAGGGAGGTAAAAATATTGTAGTGTAAAAATAAATCAATTACTTTCAAATAATGACGGACAAAAATAATAGCATCCCAAATCTAAAAAAAAAATGTAACTTGGTTTGATAACTGTTGATTCCTTGTTAGTGATACACATGTCACAGGCGCTTGCGCATCGAGATTCGTATGTAATAATTGCTAACGATTGTTTTCCGTTTTCTTTCATTTTCACTTGATCCGGGCTGCTTATGGACTGTGATATTCCCCTGTGTGAACCTGTGCGTGTTTAAAGATTAGGTCGGCCGCGGTTGGTTTCAAATTGGAATTAACATAGGCATACCTAACTTACAAAAGTTCATGAATCTATTAATCTCGGCTTTCTCGAACAAAAATCCATGCACAAACTAATTCAGTAGTTGACGCCGAGTTAAACAAGATATTTTTCATTATGTGACTATCCGTCACTCCTAGATAATTAAATACTTATTTAATTCGTTTCAAAACATTTCACATGTTGCCATATACTTGAAGGATCATAAATTGCTGGGCCAGCCGTCCACTTAATTTCGAGAATCACAAAATATGTTAAGTATCTGCTTTTGAAATGTGTAGCATGAGATTTGGTACTCAGGAAATCAATCAATCTTTGTTTTAATGGGAAACAAACGCGCCATTTGCCAGACGTTATTCGAATGCAATATTTTACGTTAGTGGAAATACGACCTACTCCTCAATTCGTTACAGTCGATATTCGTTAGCGGATAACATTATCGACTCAGGCGCTTGTACCTGAAACCCGAGAAATGATGCATGCACTTATGATGTGCACTTTAACCGGGGTAAAACCCACAGGCACTTTTGGGCTATTATTAAGAAATTGCAAAAAAAGCCCAACAGGACGCCGCTCGGTGACGCTCGTGATTTTGGAAAAGCGCGTCACTTGGCGTTAGGGCTTGGAAGGATACGGAGCCAAGTTAGGATTGATGGCTCTGACATCGCGAGACTCGGTAAGCGACAGGCTAGTGAGAAGACTGATAGTAGTCAATGCCATATGGCGAGATTGTGTAGAGCTGTTGTATCGCGAGTGCAAGTAGTATTTATTAGATTAATATAAATTAGAAATAATTTAGTATTGAATACGTGTGTGTGTGTTTGTGCTGGTGTGAATGGGTGAGTCTTTTATTGTTCTAATTTACTCTGGGCTGATATTGTGTTTCATTATATACAGTGACACTAACGGAGCCGCAGGCAATCCTAGTTGTCTATAGGTTGTATAACAGAACAGACAGATACGTGTTGCTAGAGAGTTTGTTGTGCCATTTCTTCTCTCTAGCCCAAACACTAGGAAGTGGCAACGGGTGGGCGCTTTAAGGGCTGTCTATAGGCTTTAAGAGTTGAAGTTCTCAACTATATTTATTTCTTGAGTTTATAACTCTCGATTGTAGTAACTATTTGTATTTGTATTGATTCTTGAATTTATATTCTCTACCTGCGACCACTGATTCGGTCAGATACGAACACTGTGTCTTACAGATGTACTTGTTGTACAGAGAGTGCGCTTCCTGGGGTTGGGTTGACCATATCTATCTTATATTATACAGTCTAAGGACTTAGGGACCATGTCTCTATATTATGAGCATGATGTTTGACGTTCTGCCGCTGGAACTAGTCGCTCCGTTGCTAGACAAGGACGGTCGCACGGTTGGCGCAGGGAAAGCCGCCTCGTCACGTTTACAGTTCGACCGAACTGCTAGGGACCGCGTTTCCTATAAACGTGTTGCCGACACTTTGTTGCTGAAAAGCCGCTGGTGTCACTTAAGGAAGTGTTGCTCTGAGTGCTATGGGTGCAGACGTGAGGTATCGTGCGAGTAACTATTGACCTTATACCAGTTACGCTAGCGTAAAGGTTTCTCACACGATCTATTATTAATTAAAATAGAGTAATTGATTTTCCCTTTGTTATAAGGTGAGCTTCTGAAACCATTCCTATTTTATTTCATAACTATGAATTCCTAAGTCCTTCTATTATATATTTCAATCCAAACTTTGACCTATCAATGTGATAAGGCATTGGATTATTTCATACTTTTGGAATTCACTTCATAAAAGGCGGGAGGATGTCCAGTCTGGTCTGAGTCCTACGGGGACACGCGTTGGTTGGGGCGTGTTTCTTCCCCTTCGGGGGGACCGACCTTATCTATTAGGGCAATTTAGGAAAAACGAAAATTTTATCAGCCTGGGGTAACTTAGGAACAGTCACATTTGGTCCGCGTGACCAGGATTCTCGTCATTAAATGTACTGATTCACGTCAGTGCAACGAGAAAGAACATTTATGGGTTACTACAAAAACAACACAACGTAATTTGAGTTAGGGACAAAAATAGTTATTACGGCTAAGAAATGTGATTTCATTAATTGTTTCGTAAATCGATACAGACGAAATAAGTTGCAGCGGCTACAATGCTCATTTACAACAAAAATAACACAACGTTATTTTAAGGTTCCATAATAATCGGTTAGGGATAAAAGAAGAGGCTATATAAAACATCTTACACAATGTTTTCATTTATGGCTTCTTCACCTCTCAAAGACATCTTAGGTTACAACAGTTACACCAAGTAGTGTTAAGTAGTTACTGGTTGATTATGTTAGTTGAGTTCAATGTCGACAATTAAATAGCGAGTTCAAATCTCGTATGATTTATCCGTTTTAGTATGTGCTAGGACTAATAAATAATCGGAGGGCTAGGGAATCTTAACTCTTAAGATTCCTGTGTCAAAGATTATGGGTTAAATTCCCGCACTAATAATTTAAGAGGTATTTTTAATTAGTTTATGGGTTGTATGTCTATCTGTTTGAATAACTGTATTCATAAAAGAGGCTTCAATTCTCATATACACAAAGTTATGGTATTGTAATTACAGGGGAAGGTGACTGTCCGTCACTTTTCACCTATATTCTAATATCAGAATATTATATTTATTTCCAATCTTTCGCATGGCATCGGGTTACTTAAAAACACATTGCGTCTGAAGTTTATGGCTTGGGAACCGGACACGTTACCGTAATTAACAACAAACATTCTTTCATCTAAAATAGTAAAGTAATATTGCACAAATAACAGTTAACTAAAAGGGTCCGGCTCAGCAACAAAAAAAGCAGACCCTTAGGACAAAGAGAAAGCTTTAGACAATAGCGGCAAATAACTCCGGAAGGGCTACATACACGTGGCAATTTTTATTGTATACGTAATAATAGTACAACTGATTTTATGCTTGAATTACTGAACTGTTAAAGAAGGGATTAATTTACTGAATTGATGTAGGTAATAGTTTCATTGATAGGCTAATGTGCTAATCTTGGGTTCGTATCCCAATTGTGTTTTGTGTGTCTGATAATTTGAGACGCAGTTTTTAGATTTGTATAGCTGTATAAGTGAGCTAGGTAAACATCCTAGTTATGGGTCGGAATGGTCGTGAAGATGAAAGGTGGTTGCGTGGTAAAGATATGTATGATGGTGTGATAAGTGAACTGAACATAAGACTATCCCTTAGTTATGGATGAACATATTTATTACCTAATAAAAGGTTAAAATTAGCAGTTATTTCATAATGGCAATTAAATCACCAAGAGAGGCAAACTCGGTACAGTACTCGTACACTAACTATTATCGTAGTAGGGTTATCTCAATATCAAAAACTTGGCAGTGTGTTTTAATTATGATGTATTGGAATAGATACTCGTGTGCTCTTATTTCAAATTCCAGGATATGCGATTCATCACTAGGCTGCGACAACGGGATATCTAAACCTACGGTCCGTGTGTTGCACCTGGTCCATAGTTTCATCTTATTTGCTGACACCAATTTCAACGACTTCGACCGTAGCGTGGCTCCTTTTGCGAAGCTAAGTGTTTCTCTTATTAAACTCTGCAGTAATGTTACTGTACAACATGACATTTGGCATGTCACTGAAATCAATGTTGACAAGCTATGATGCTATGGTCTATGACAAGCTATGACATCAAACTAATATACCAACGAACTAAATTGTCACTGGTGTTACAGTCTGAGGGGGGCATTATTCTAATTGATCAAGCCCTTGTCGCGAAGGCTAACATGCTTAAGAAAATCTGTCTATAGATTTTTACATAATACTGCAAGTCTTAATGAATTGCAAACCTGCTCTGTTCTCATCGTATTGATTTAATATAACTCTGTAAAACCTATTCTACTTCAGAACCTCTCGGGACTATTTCATCTTATTGGAATAAATAATAATATGTTTATGTGCGAACTATTTCAGCTACACCTGGATACAAGTACGGGCAGCTGTCTATGAAGCTGACTCAGCGCGGGGCACTTCGGGAAAGGCCTCTGTCCAGCGACAACTGCGATAGGCAGAGTTTGGAACGCAGGAGCACCATAGGTAGTGTGACCTAGTAGCAGAAATACTCTTAAATGGGACTCTGGTATGTAAATTCACACTATAAGCATGCGCAGTCTTCTCTTATTGGAATATGAAGAGTACTTCAAAATATATGTGATCGAGGACAGCAATTATGAATCGATTGAACAAGAGATTATATGAGATTAATGTGTTACACTTAACTATAAACACAATTTTCCTGGATTTTGTTATCAGATGTAGGCATTATTCAAAAGAATAAGTTCTAATAGAGCAGTTGGGTATCGAGTTGCAGATTAAGATAGACTTTGATGTGGCTAACTATTGGAGAGTATGAGGTGCAGTAGATGAAAAGCAAACGAGTAATGACACTTGGTTTTGGACCGGGTTAGAGGGCGGTCGACGAGTTGATCATAACGAAGGCCTAAAGCTACGTTTCTCACATTACTAGGGCGAGAGTATTATGATTAAGTAATGCGTTTAAAACGATAGGTGTCTTTCGAAACAAGGTTATGTGAGTTGAGTATTAATGCAAGGAAAGTGTAAGCACTAGTGCGTGTTAGCGTGTGTGAATCTCAGTGATTGTGTTGGTGAACGAATGGGATGGGTGGTGTATGCATAATCCTTCCTTATCTCCTTCTATGACTTAAATGAGGTAATCAACACCTGTGTTTGGTTTTAGGGACTCGGAGAAAGCCTTTCTATAGGGTGTGCTTATGACCTAGAATCAGACTGACTGCAACAATGACTATTAACCTGACTATAACCTGACGCATGACAAACCGTACCAAGTCACTGCTTAGGAAAGGCTGAACCGAATGATACTCGTAACCAGTTAGGGCCCGCTTGAACAATAATGTTTACTTGCAAATGTGTAAGATTGTGTCATATCAACCAAACATTAGTAGAGATTGCCTCTCCCTAGGACTGACTGAGTGCAGTATATACTTTGCACTGTTTCTGAAATATGCACACTTCCATTGGAGGGGGGTAGGCTTCACCAAGTACGGGTTGAACTGAATTGATAGTTGTCCTAATGGACGATAGGGACTGTATCGTATCTCGCTAAATCACAACCGGCCCCCGAGGCCTCTCACTGATATAAAAAAAAATAATATTTAGCGAAATACATGTTTTGGAAGCCTAGATGGAACGCTCGCTGCCAGACGTGGCAACGGTTGCTGCAGTACTCTATGTGCTTCCCCGAAATGGGTTAGATTAAGGAAGTGCGAGGTGACGATTTTAAAACCACTTCGGCGTATAGCGAATCAGTGTAATGTATTCTGCAAACGACTGACGATGCGGTACGCTTGTGCTAAGTTAATAATTGTATTGTCTTTGGAACTGAGTTGATGGGCCTATTCAAGGGGCTAATTTACATAACGCGCGTCCAGTATTACTGGAAACTTGTCTCGCTTAATAGCAGAGATACTTCGCAGTCCTCGGCCTTAGGATTAAGTAAGACAAGCTTGAGTTTAGGGAACGTGTACTGTTGTGACCGCAGCAGGTCCTCTCTAGGCCTATGCGCAATAGGATCAACGGCACACGTACGACGTGTTTGCTGTTGTAAAATAGTCTCACGTCACTGGGTTGGGACTTTTGACTAGTGTGAAGTAGTTTATTAACGTAATTCGAAATAATGATTAGCCAGGCAAGCGTTACGTATCATTCTCCTTTTTTTTAAATCCTCTAGGATAAATGAGGCTCTGCTGTGTAAAGTGAAAACAAATCACACACAGATCATCAGAAAATTTGCAACGATAATATTAAGAGAGTGGATATTACGAAAGGAAATAAGTTGAAATACAACAGTTATGTGATGGTTCAAAATAAGATGAGTCTCTGGTGTGTATACCTAAACGATAAGCAACTAGGTCTCTGGAATTTTATATTAAAAAAATCCGCCGAGAGAGTTTAGGGAGGAATAAGTTGACATAGGTTGAGTTTATTATGTGTCAATTGAGGACGTATTTGTGTAACGTTAAGAAATTATAGAAGATATTGCTACTAATTGGATATGGGTTCCAACTATAAAAGTTATTATCTTAGAATCACTTCACATTTAAGATGAGTTTTTATCTACATCGGTATAAGACCAATATTAGTAGAGGCAAGGTTTAAGCTATTGTGAAAGCTCATCCGCTGTACTGCGTCACGCGTCTGATTTTCAGAGGGGGGAATGTGACTATCCGTCACTCCTAGATAATTAAATACTTATTTAATTCGTTTCAAAACATTTCACATGTTGCCATATACTTGAAGGATCATAAATTGCTGGGCCAGCCGTCCACTTAATTTCGAGAATCACAAAATATGTTAAGTATCTGCTTTTGAAATGTGTAGCATGAGATTTGGTACTCAGGAAATCAATCAATCTTTGTTTTAATGGGAAACAAACGCGCCATTTGCCAGACGTTATTCGAATGCAATATTTTACGTTAGTGGAAATACGACCTACTCCTCAATTCGTTACAGTCGATATTCGTTAGCGGATAACATTATCGACTCAGGCGCTTGTACCTGAAACCCGAGAAATGATGCATGCACTTATGATGTGCACTTTAACCGGGGTAAAACCCACAGGCACTTTTGGGCTATTATTAAGAAATTGCAAAAAAAGCCCAACAGGACGCCGCTCGGTGACGCTCGTGATTTTGGAAAAGCGCGTCACTTGGCGTTAGGGCTTGGAAGGATACGGAGCCAAGTTAGGATTGATGGCTCTGACATCGCGAGACTCGGTAAGCGACAGGCTAGTGAGAAGACTGATAGTAGTCAATGCCATATGGCGAGATTGTGTAGAGCTGTTGTATCGCGAGTGCAAGTAGTATTTATTAGATTAATATAAATTAGAAATAATTTAGTATTGAATACGTGTGTGTGTGTTTGTGCTGGTGTGAATGGGTGAGTCTTTTATTGTTCTAATTTACTCTGGGCTGATATTGTGTTTCATTATATACAGTGACACTAACGGAGCCGCAGGCAATCCTAGTTGTCTATAGGTTGTATAACAGAACAGACAGATACGTGTTGCTAGAGAGTTTGTTGTGCCATTTCTTCTCTCTAGCCCAAACACTAGGAAGTGGCAACGGGTGGGCGCTTTAAGGGCTGTCTATAGGCTTTAAGAGTTGAAGTTCTCAACTATATTTATTTCTTGAGTTTATAACTCTCGATTGTAGTAACTATTTGTATTTGTATTGATTCTTGAATTTATATTCTCTACCTGCGACCACTGATTCGGTCAGATACGAACACTGTGTCTTACAGATGTACTTGTTGTACAGAGAGTGCGCTTCCTGGGGTTGGGTTGACCATATCTATCTTATATTATACAGTCTAAGGACTTAGGGACCATGTCTCTATATTATGAGCATGATGTTTGACGTTCTGCCGCTGGAACTAGTCGCTCCGTTGCTAGACAAGGACGGTCGCACGGTTGGCGCAGGGAAAGCCGCCTCGTCACGTTTACAGTTCGACCGAACTGCTAGGGACCGCGTTTCCTATAAACGTGTTGCCGACACTTTGTTGCTGAAAAGCCGCTGGTGTCACTTAAGGAAGTGTTGCTCTGAGTGCTATGGGTGCAGACGTGAGGTATCGTGCGAGTAACTATTGACCTTATACCAGTTACGCTAGCGTAAAGGTTTCTCACACGATCTATTATTAATTAAAATAGAGTAATTGATTTTCCCTTTGTTATAAGGTGAGCTTCTGAAACCATTCCTATTTTATTTCATAACTATGAATTCCTAAGTCCTTCTATTATATATTTCAATCCAAACTTTGACCTATCAATGTGATAAGGCATTGGATTATTTCATACTTTTGGAATTCACTTCATAAAAGGCGGGAGGATGTCCAGTCTGGTCTGAGTCCTACGGGGACACGCGTTGGTTGGGGCGTGTTTCTTCCCCTTCGGGGGGACCGACCTTATCTATTAGGGCAATTTAGGAAAAACGAAAATTTTATCAGCCTGGGGTAACTTAGGAACAGTCACAATTACAAGACGCAAGAATTAATCTCAGCTAAATCAATGTATGGGTGGCTGCCATTGTTCTTTTAATATATCTTACCAACACAGTTCCTGGGTCCATGGCTGAACGGCATGAAGGCGGCAGGGTGCAAGAGTGACGCGTCAAGGAACCGTTCAGGTCGGAACAGTTCCGCATCATCTCCCCAGTAGCGAGGGTTGCGGTGTAACGCCCAGATGTTCACTGTGATTCCAGTACCAGGCACAAGTTTGATGCCACAAGCTGTGAAGAAACCAAAGAAGTTCTTGTAGGTGTGAAACGGAGTACGGCAACAATTTTGCTAAATCCAGTATAATGTTTACCAATTCAATAAGTAGTTGACTGTAATATGCACTGAAAGCTTCACGGATTATTTGACATGTTTTGTATGATTTTTATAAATAGTAGAAAAATTTTATGATGCTTAATTTTTCTTGCGGCTTTTCACAAAGGTAGCCATTTCTTCTAATCAGATGCTTACGTAGAGCGACTTCCTTTTCAACTTTCCTGGTGATGACAGGCACAGGGGGGTACAACCGTAGCGTCTCCCGGATCACTGCATCCAGGTACTTGAGACGCGGTAGGTCTTCGAAAGTTACCGGCCTGTCCGAGTCTCCAAATACTTCTTGTAACCTGAAAGACAAAAGTGAGTCCAAAGCATTTATTTCAAACTACCTGACCCGCGCAACTTAGTCTGCGTCACATTTTCCTTTAATGCTCCGCTCCTTATTGTCTTAGTGTGATGATAAATACTAGCCTATATAGCCTTTCTCGATAAATGGGCTATCTAACACTGAAATAATTGTTCAAATCGTATCAGTAGTTCCCGAGATTAGCGCGTTCAACCAAACAAACAAATAAACTCTTCTGCTTTATAATATTAAGTATAAATAAATCATTTCTAGGCACTATAAAAAAAAAATATTATACGAAAGGCGGGTACAAAATTATCTATCTTATTCAAAAACAGTATTAAAATGTTTGTCCTTTAAAAGATAGAGTAAACGATGATGTCCGCGCTAGTACAAACTGTGTGACGGACATCAGCGCCTTCCTCTTACAGATTAAAACAATAGAAATAACATAAATATTTGCAATAAAATAACTACAAGATTTAGATACAATATGTTGATTTAAAAATTAGTAGAATATAATTTTAACATAGTAAAAATAGCACAATAATAATTATTTGATTTAGTGAAATTTATAATAATAACAATTTAACCCTATCGCAGTATCTCTACGTCCCTACCGCAGTATCTCTACGTTGACGTCGTGGTGGAGCTTGCGCGTCCCGATAGACCTTAGGTCATACCTAGGGTGAATGGCCAGACAAAGAGAGATACAATCCGCAAGGCAGTTTTGTGGCGAACTGTTGGGCAGTAGCGACCCCACGAACCTTATCTCCCGGGAGAAGTCTTGTTCCTCATCTCCGGCTTGCCTTTATTGGCTGACCAGAGTGAACACTGACGAGGAACAGAGCTCCCACCTCTTTCTTGCCTTAATCGGCCGGTCTGAGTAGAGATTCGCTAGAGCAAACGTGCTCGGGAGAAGGATGTATAATCCAGTAAGATGCTGGTAGGGATCTTGACCGCACTTCCGGGATTGTCCTGATAGCCGTGGTATACCTCTCCACTCCTCTAGCACCTCAGGCTATGTTGCCTCCTTGGCGCTACGTCACTTTGTGCTAGCGACCGTTTTCGGGGGCCCATTCATTGAGTGTGCAAGTCACCCCCTGCCATTTAAAAGCCGTGTATATTGTTAGTCGTCAGACAGGGGCCAATAGTTCTTCTATAATAAACGATTATCAGACCACTAAACCGCCCAAACCCATAGCGTTTCATCTTTTGTTTCCATATTCTGCAATAGTCTTGCTCCAACCGGGGATTGTCCTTGGGAATACTTTCAGTGCATACAGGGATAATCGCCGGTTGGTGCTCCATTGCATTTGAAATTTCTAACGGGGCCTCTGCGAGTTGGTTTCGGCCCCTCGTACGCCTACCAAAGCACCGGGTCTCCGGAGACCCGAGAAATAAAACAACAATTTAAAATATAATTTGATTTCATGAAATATATAATAATTATTGATTAAAAATTGATAACAATAATGAATTAAAATTAGAAATTTGCCCGAAGCCGCCTTAAGGCGCCCGAAGCCGCCTTAAGGCGCCCGAAGCCGCCGCCGTGAGGCGCCCGAGCTGTACCGAGCCGCACCGATGCCCACCGATAGTGGGCGCCGTGCCTTAAACTGTCAAAGTCATTCAATCAAATGTGAAACTAGTTGCATGTATCAAAGAATAGAAATCTATGCCTCGAATGGCGTACTAGTGTTAAGTGAAATATGAATTCATGAGACACAATATCATAAACTTTCCAGAGTAAATTGTCAAAGTGATGGTGAAACCTGCACCAAATTTCGATGCTCAGTTTAGGTAGACTTCATAAGCGACCTTTTTTCAAAGTATAGATGGATAAAAGCATGAATATCTGTTTAGATAGGTATCAGGGTTGGTATACATTAGCGGGGTGACATTGATTGGCCCAGCCGGGCGGTAAATCGAATACATGTAGATAAATTAATGTTCGGGGAATTTAACGGGTACAAGCCAAATGATGCCGAACGTAATGTAGTAGCTAATTCCGACAGGTCGAATTATTCATACACAAATACTGTCAAATCGTGGCTAAATATTAACAGCCACACGGGTCGATCTTTAAGGTTAAAACGACACTTGCCAAGATTGGTCTGTGGATGGGTGACCATCTTAACATAACGAATTTGTTCCGTGTCTCGGAAAGCACGAAAGCCGATGGTCCTGTCTGTCATTTGTAGATCTTTGGCAGTCGTTACGGATTGCTAGAAGCCAGTAAATCTGACTCCAGTCTTGCCAAGAAGTACCATTGTTACCCAGTTAATGGGTTGTGGAGGTCTGGTAGGCAGCCGCTCTACGTAAAACACTGGTATTCAACTGAAACTGGTTTGACTGGAAGCCGACACCAACACAGTTGGGAAAATGCTAGGCAGATGATGAAATACTACCGAACCTATTTATTTATTTATATACGCTTTATTGTACACCAAGATCTAATAATCTAAAGAAAACCTTAAAATAAAAAATTTACAATTGGCGGCCTTATCGCATTCCGCGATCTCTTCCAGGCAACCAGGAATACAAATCGTGGCCAACTTCCAGAATCGAATGATGTGTCGACTCGATCGACACAATCTGGAGGCCTACTCTCTAAGCCCAAAGTCCGTTGTTGCGGGCGTATTTTGCTCCGTATTACCTAACCAATAAGAATTAATGTCAACACTATTGGAAGGCGCTGTGAAATCGTGTTTTCATTCATTTTTAGTTCGGGTTTGGAAGTAATCGTAAGTCCATAATTAATACAGAGTAGAATACGCCCGCAATTAAGCCCAAAACTACGGACTTCAGGCTTAGAGAGTGGCTACTCTCTAAGCCTGATGTCCGTAGTTTCGGGCTTAATTCCCCTGGATTAGGTATTTATTATTTCCCCTGGATTGAAACCGAACAAGTGCAGTAATTGCTTCCTGCCAGCTTTTTTGTTCTACAAATACAGCCAAACTGACAATGCTGGCACTACTGGGTTTAGCAAGCAGCAACCCTTATTCTGTATATTATAATCTGATTTATTTATAATCATCTAGGACGCTTACTCTTCACAAACTTTCTCCTGTACTTCAGGATGTCTGGAAAGCAACACGGATATGAAGGATGCTCCAACTGCTGAAGTGTCGTTTCCTGCTATCATGATGACCATCAACTCTTCTACAATTTCGATTTCTGTGTACCCTTCATCACCACCTGATAACCTTATTAGACTTTCCAAAAATGTCTGTAATTTTCCTTCCGCCGAATCTAGAATGAGAAAAATTGTTGTAACTAGAGCTCTATGTAGATATTATGCATAAATGGACAAACATATATTTTTGTTGCTTTGAGTATAGGCGAAGCAGATGTTGATTAAGTTAGTTTTTCTCAATAGACACATTGTATGATTGTATGAATATTTTGTTATGTTTGGGGGAATTCAGTGTAGTCAATAAAAAACGGACTTCTACAAGCTTTTTATTTATGTAAAAAACTTAATAAATTGGCCTATGCTTTCTTTAAACTATCAATAGTAATGATCTTAGAAGACAGATTGCTCATATTCAGAGCCCAAAAACGATGTGTCAGAGCTACTAGGATGGTTTGATAAGTCAGTGACTTTATGAATTTCTTGCGCCATAACTTTAAACGCATCAGTGCTGCCGTCAACTGCCATCTATTAATAAGCTGTTGACAAGTTTTAGCAAGCTACGTTATTTATTTTGTATTTAACTGCTATTGAAAGCAGATAACCTCTCCAATTTTAACAAAACATGTGTAAAAACCATCAATGACATCAAGCAAAGGCTAGAAAATTACTATGGGGACCCTGCACAATCAATTTCAATGGTTTAGAAGAGGTTTACTGAGTTCAGTTGTGGTCGTATCAGCACAAGTGACACCGAACGTTCAGTAGGCTAATTCACGTATTCTCTATTTTTATATATATTTCGATCAAAACAACGCTTTTCGTATTCTCTACCGCTGTCAGACACGCTCGCGTCAAGTTTGCGTCACGTGAGCGCAATAACGGCATTCTACTGTTGCGCGTCTTTGGTGCGTGCTTCGGAACGCAACATGATCGGTATTCTACTATTCGTTTGACGTCCCAAAATGAAAGCTAATAAGTTTAAGTTTATGTTTTAATATTATAATAACGTCATATTCATTGAAATCTAATCGATTCTATTCGATTATTTAGTGAGTAATATTTTTCTCTCCACCATACGTAAGTTTGCTAGAGTTTGGTTGTCGTGCAGTTCACGCGCAGCTTACGCGCAGTTCAAAGATTAGAAGAATACCGTTTATCACTTGAACTTAACTGCAACTGCACTAAAACTTAATCGGCGCGTCATAAAATTACGTGAATAAGCCCTCTGAGTCGCTCAAAAAGGTCGTCACGTCAGAAATCGTCGATAAAATCCATGGAATGATATTGAACGATCGGAGAACGTAAGCGCGTGAGGTGGCTGAGGCTGTAGCCATCGCAACTGAACGGAGGTACCTATCACATTTTACGTGAATATTTGGATATGAAACACCTATCCGCGGGATGGTGTGACAACTTGAAAGGATTGTTTGGCAATGTTCAGCCGTAATTCGAATGATTTCTTGCGCCGTTTCATAACCGTTGATGAAACATGGACACATCACAATACACTAGATACCAAGGAACAATCACAACAGTGGATTTCTCGAGGTGCACGTACACTAAAGAAGGCGGGTATTTGTCGGCCCACAATGCTATAGCCACAATTTTTTGGCATTTCATGTCAAGTAGGTACCTTGGAAAATGTGTTTGATATTGATTTGAAGCAAAAATTTTGCGCATTTGCGTGACTTAATTTATTGAAATTGATTGCATTTTAAATTTGTACGATTTTGAAGATTCAGAATTTTATTTGATATTAACATTAATATGACATGTAAGTTAATTTATTTGACATTTATCGAAATTGATTGCATTTTAAATTTGTACGATTTTGACGATTCAAAATTGTATTTTTCATTAGCATTAATATGACATGTAAGTTAAGTTATTAGACGTTTATTGAAATTGAGACCATTTTAAATTTGTGTTGCACTTATAAATACTGACATTTTAATTACTGTTGTGAAAGTTTTCATACACGCACTCCTTGTGATAACATTTTAAATATTAAATGTGTGTTAAAAAGCAAAATATTGACAAAGTTAGTTAACCTAATATATTGTAACGTACGCCTGTGGGCTCAACATGGAAAACCTACCTATCTGTAACATATTGAAAAATATTGTAATTTTACCTATGTTTACAAATAAAGAAAATAAAAAATCTGTTTTTACTACTTACTTCCTTTGTGTAATAAAAAATCTGTTTTTACTACTTACTTCCTTTGTGTTCTTGAGTATCCTGTTGTTTTACTAGCTCTTTTCGTTTGGTGATTATCAACTAAAATTAAAATATTTGCATTAATATCCTATCAAGTGTTGACTTTGTTTTGGTGGTAAACTATCCATTGTTGTATTAGAACCTTACCTCTTTAACAAAATCCCACAAGAGATTTCTGCTCTTCAGTAGTCGCGCATATATCGGTAAATTGTTATAAATCAGGTCGCTGTGAAGCCAGGGTTGGCATAAACGTTCTGCTCCCCTCGCTAGGGCCTCATCAAATGCTTTCAAGAAAGGCTGGTTACTATCCTTTTGGGCACCCATTTTGTAGTCCAGTGTTGATTCTGGAATTGTTTTTTTTTATGATGCACAAATATATTTTAGAAGTTATTTTCTTGTTGTCAATATTTTATTTTACCAATTTAGCGTGATTAATGTGTATACCAAACTCCAATTGCCTATTGCTAAGTGCTTCTGAGCTAAACCGCGGGCAGACAGACTTTTAGAAAAACAGACAGACATGGGGAAACGAATAAAAGTTTTCTTTTTTGACTACGGAATCCTAAAACTCATTTCAAGAAACGTACTCATTTTTTTAGAAGTGAATGCTTCTTTAGCGGCATTGAGCACTAGCTTAAACTAGCGTCAGGACACGTGACCTGATCGAAAATTCGTAAGACGTCAGGACTCGTGACCTGATCGAAAATTCGTAAGACCTCAGGACTCGTGACCTGATCAAAAATTCGTGAGACGGTTGATTCAAAAATAACAATGCACAACGTTAATGTTCAAGTTTCACTTCAATTTCTGCTGGCACTCCCAGAGGGCAACCCGTTTTTTTTCTCATAACTTTGAACACTCAATAAAAACAGTCTATAAATAAGATTTGTTTTATTGTGTACCTGCAATAGAGTCCATAGTGTAAGCAGTAAAGTATTTGAATGCGGACAGTGAGCCTGCTCCTGCCATGCACCCCATCTTTTGAACCAGCACGTTACTCTCCCTCGCGAAGATCGTCATGAAGTGTTTCAAGTATTTCATGCTGAAGCTTGGCACTAGGACTTTTCGACGTGGTCGCCAAATTGAAACTAAAATTGAGTGTTAAATTAAAATTATTATTTTTAACCAACTTCTAAAAACGCAGCGGTTCTAATTTCGCCGGAAACTTTTTTTCGGCGTCATTGAATTAACGGAGAACCTACTCGTACATTACGAGTAGGTTCTCCGTTAATTCAGAGATGCCTAAACCAATTTGAAAAATTGTACTATTGTTTTAGGTCAGGATCTGATAATGCGATCCTGGAGAAATCGAGGGAACTCTTCAAATGTTATAACCAAGCACACTCGGCGCCTTGATGATCTATGATGAGGATCTTTAATTACAAAAAAATTAAGCGATTAAAGCGCTTTGTGACACGAACAGCTGATGAATTAATAGATGGCTCTTTGGTTATTTGCAGATAACAATTTTAGGCAATTTTATTCAGAGAATTTTTTTTATTGCCCTTTTTTAAAGTATTAAAATGGATATAGTATGTTTTCCTAAAGAGATTAAAGAGATAGACATATGCCACCGCGGACTTTTCTGCAGACCTAAATAAGATACTTTCCACCATTATATACATCATTTTAGTTATATCTCAAAATGTTTAGGCTTATTTTTTTCCGACACCTCCAACAAATATCAATGCATCAATATTTTAGCCATTATACAAAAACTTGACAAACAATACACTTAACAAAAGGGCCGACGCCTGCCGGAGTCGCGGGATTATTCGCAAGAGACACCGTGGCTCCGGAACACAAAGGGCAATGAAGGAACCTGGATGGGTTTTAGTCAGTAGAAGTCTGACACTCCCTCCCGCTACACCCAGAGCGGGAGGAGTCATTGGATGATTACCCATCCCTAAAAAAAAAAAAAAAAAAAAACAGTCTTACAGTTTTTTAAAGTAGAGTGAAAGAACACTACCTTTCTGTACCGTCATAGTTGCAAGTATGTATTTTATTTTTATTTATCTTAAAATATAATTTAGTATAGGTATGTATATTAGAGTCATATTTATTTATAGGTAATATTAATGTATTGTATGTTATATTTAACTTATTGTTTAATTTTTAACTATTACACACGATGATCTCTCAGCCAGCTTAGTGATAGGTTTCCGTTTGTTACGCTTTGGGTACGAAACCTTCAAAACGAATAAACCGAACCAAAAACACCGCCCTTAAAAAACCCAAAAACCATTCAGCTGTTGAAATGTGTTCTAACAAACATCCAAACAAAATAATTACAACATTATCCTGTACAATCTTAATATCCTATATAAATCACGTGTCACGTTGTTTGTGTGCAGTTTGATCCAACTTGAAAGATATAGGGTAGCTTACATCTAAATTTTTTGTTGCAATATTATTTAGGAACGGAAAATGTGACGCAGACAAAGTTGCGCGGGTCATCTAGTCTTATTATCTTCTTATATATTTCACCAGAATACAGGGAATGTTTAAAACAAAAAAAAAAATAGGATAGGTAGGGTTGCCAGTTGACGGGAGCGAAGCGGCGGGGGGGTCAGCTAGATATAAATTTATGAAATAATTTGCAGGCTTATATAAATATAATAAAGTAATCAATGGAAATATATAAATAATTTTAATTATTGATATTTTGAGGTATACCTGGAGCAAATATGGAGCCATTACCAAGAAATAGTGTGGCCATCTTCATAATGTCATCTTTCTGAAGGCAGGTCTTCAAAACTAACTCAGCAGCATCGGGGTCTGCGATCACTGGAAATATAATAATCAATATTCAAAATAAGATGTACAAGCTAGCAGAGTACGTACAAAGAACATACTAACAACACATCCCACTTAGTTTTGTAACTTAGAATTAAATAATAAGTAAATAAATCAAATAATTAGTTACGTTTAAGGACTATCGAGAAAATCGTACACCCTATCAGAAAATGACAGACCTTCATACAAAATTCCATTCTTGAAAGGGTAATGCCCCTCTTGTGTAAAAATGCGTATCGATTTCAGTGAGCTCATTTACGCGGGGCGTTGAGCGTTGCGTGCTGCGATGCAGCCTGCATTAGATCTATCCATACATATGATACAATCGTAGACTTGCCGTGTCTATACATTAAATATTTTCGCAAAAATGCATAGAAATATTAGAAAAAAAGACATAGAACGCAAATAACAAGAATTATTGAAATTTTTGTCTGTTTGTCTGTGCGTTTGTGGCAAACCATGGATTGGGTTCAAAATTTAGGTACTTAAAAATATTAAGTGATAACCGGAGTAACATTTAGAGTTCGTTTCATCAAAATCGACCCACAAAATCAAAAGATATCGAATTTCAAAGTTTAGGAACAAACTTCATCGAGCGTTAAAATAGGCACAAGTCCATGGCGTACATGTGACGTCACATCTAAACAATGAGAGCCTAGCTTCTTGTAGACTTGAGTTCTGATTGGTCGTCATTTTATTTCAGTTAACAGTTTCTCGGAATGATATCGAGAAATTATAAACTATCAAAAATATTTATGCCTAAAAAAGTATTCCGAATGTTCAGTTGACAATTTTGGCAGCTGCAAACATGGTTTGAGATTAACAATGGGATCGGAAATTTTGAAGTTACAAGTTTAATTAGAAAACGAAGTTTGTTCCTAAAAAAGCCTATTCCAAAGTATAATAGCAGACGGACTTCATTGTGGTCCGGTTAGTTTAGTCACTAGTGCTTCATTTTGTTTTCTTTAAATCAAATTTCATCTAAATCCTGTTCGATTAAGTACCTAAATATCTAGCTTTGATAGTAAAATCGGTCGGTCGGTTTGGTTGGTGGTAGGACTTGTTCTAAGTCCGCCTGGCAAGCTACCACCATCATGTCTAAGTCTGTCGCCATAACAATAATGTTAACAGCATTGTTGTGTTCCGGCAGTTAGAGGTATGATAGCCAGTTCCTCTGTGTAAGAGGATTCCGGGTGAAACTCGCTTCCATCTTCGGCCTAATCATCACTTTCCATCAGGTGAGATTTGGGCCAAGAGTTTCCCCGTTTTGAATAAAAAAAAAAAAATAACTTACTTGTGTATAAATAACTTCCATGCCAGAATGATGTCAAACCATTCTTATGATTAATTGCGTCTCGACCAAGAATTTGGAAGGCTTTCATGCGTGCTGCAATCATTAATATCATGACATAAACACGTTACTAATTATTGGTAACGAGCAAATGACATTCAGTGTTAGTTCCTCAAATTGTCTCATTTCAGGGGAAAATGGGAGTCTTTAAGTCAAGAGTGAATACGATACTTTTAGGCTAGCGTGCTTTGCTTAGACCGCATCATCACTTACCATCAGGTGAAATAGTGGTCAAACGTAATAAGTATGCCAATCATCATCTGCCTAGCCTTTTCCCAACTACATTGGGGTACTACAGTCGGCTTCCAGTCATTCAACTTGGATTCGGCTGAATTATTTTGATTTTACGTTGGTCGGCTGCCTACCAGACCTCCACAACTCCACAACACACTCGGCATTTCTTGGCAAGATCCAGTCTTGCAGATTTACTGGCTTCTGACAAACCGTAACGACTGCCAAAGAACAACAAATGACAGCCGGGACCAACGGCTTAATGTGCTTTCCGAGGGACGGAGGAAACTCGATTTGTTAAGATGGTCACCCATCCACAGAACAACCTTGGTAAGCGTTGGTTAACCTTGAAAATCGAGCCATGCGGCTGTTTTTATTTAGCCACGAGCTAACCAATAGTAAAAAAATAATAATAATAAATCTCCTTTGTATATACATAGGCATCCCTCAAGGGTCACCATATGGACCGGTCCTGTACGTACTTTTAAAATCCAACGGATTACGGCAGTAACTGCATCTTCATATTGATACAATGCAAAAAAATACTATATTACTATTTATACTATAATATTATAATAAAAAGGTAAAGAATGTGAGGTTGTAGGGGGTAATCTCTAGATTAACCGAACCGATTTAGAAAATTCTTTTACCAATAAAAAGCCACGTTATTTGTGAGTGTCATAGGCTATATTATATATTAACCTGAAAAGTATCTCCGCACAAAGTAGGAACGGGTCAGCTGGTACAACAAAAATCGCTTGACTGAAACGTGGGGGTCCAACAGGTAACAGACCTTGGCCTTATACTGATTAATACAACAAACACGATGAAAATAATACAACAAACACCTTGAAAAAATATACGAAATTGTTTTTGTAATAAAATTGGTAGGTAGGTACTCACTGTGATTATCTCCAAAGAACAAATAACTATGTCCGATAAATGGTAACGTCCACACTCCAGAATTTAGTTGTTTCCCTAACTTGTAAACGTCTCTTTTAGTCCAGCGTTGGTATAATAGAAGAGCAATAGCGATCGATATTAATAATTCAACCAACATATTTGTAACATAGATATCTTCTCAGTTTGACGTAGATTCGAATACTCTTAAAATTGTTTTTGATACGGCAATTTTATACTCAATTAATGATAACGTGACGCTGACAAGGGAGAATGTAAGACGAAAACGTGTTGCGTATGCTCAAAATAGATATTAGGTAACAATTGATACTACGGCAATGAGGGTCTAAAAACTATTTACATCATCAGAAAAAAATATAGTGAGAGAATTGAGAGGTTCACGTCGTTTCCTGACCACGACTAAAACTTATTTAAGCGAAAGGTTGCACTTTAAAGAACAAGACAAAATAAAATAATAACTTGTCGACGAAGATGGCCTTAAAGAAGTCTTAATAAGAACTAAAAACACAAAACAACTATTTTGCATGCGGTTTAAAATGGAAGCCGGCTCTAATCAATATCTATAAAACTCTTATTTATAAATATTGATTTATTATTTTAACCAACTTGCATTCAACCAAGTTATTGGTCTGCACTAAATATTCTGTAAAAAATATTTCACCATGCCTGACCTAAACAATTATTATTGCACTATTGCAGTAGCGATTCACACGGTTTAATGATATCAATATGTTCTCATAATATTAATGTAAACAAAACCTGACTAAGTTACAAAAATTAAATAGGAACTTGTATGTAATGTAATTGATGTTTAAACAAGTACTGATATGAGTGACAGACAGACAACGCACAGCCGAAACAACTGGTCGAAATCGTGAGTAGCTGAAATTTACCTTGTTACTTAGGGACCGTTGCGAAATTTACCATGTTACTTAGGGACCGTTGCGAAATTTACCATGTTACTTAGGGACCGTTGCGAAATTTACCATGTTAGTTAGGGACCGTTGCGGAATTTGTTCGAAAGAGTCACCGCAGCCCTGGAACGAAAAGGGTATTAGAAGGAACACAGTTGAGTTTTAGTCAGTAAGAGTCTGACACCCAACCATAAAAAAAAACTTTTTACAAAAAAATACAACCGACAAAAAACACTGCCAAGTAAAAACTAACAAAACATCAAAATTTTGACACCGACTTCCGAAATTAAAGTTATTTAAGTAATTGTATTTTTTTGTAAAAAGTTTTTTTTGTTGTTTTTAATGGTAGGTACCCCACACCTAACAACGACACTGCAAAATCGCAGTAAAGCAAAATACGCAATTTCGATTACTTGAGTGACATAAAACCATTATCCAAGTAAATGAATTCCTATTTAAATTTAAAATCCAAAGTTCGGAACCGATTTTGATAAAATTTAAATGGGACCAGTCTGCAAGTATAACCTTTCAGAGAAAACAAGAATTTTACAAATCGGTTCATAATTGTCGGAGTTATGAGACAAACAAAAAAAAAAGAAAATACAACCGAATTGAGACCCTCCTCCTTTTGGGAAGTCTGTTAAAAAATGTTTCTTCTGGTAGTATAGGGAAACACTAAGTGAGGATATGCGCGACCAAAGTCATGGCAAAAGTTAGCAAGCACACGAATATCTTAGATAGCGAAGGACTGTCGTTGTGCGTAAGGTTCCATTGTTTCAAACAACTTTAGCAACCTCATAAGCCAGATGCATGAAGCATCGAGCCAGAAGTCTTCTTAAGCATATCACTAAGTAGTATTAGAAGCTTAGTACTAAGCTTCTTATATAAAATATGAACTGTGGAATTCAACATGTTTAAATCACAGATTAAAGAAAAAAAAAGAAATCAATTATATTAATCAAGCGTTTAATTGAAAAACACCTCAAACCAGTCGGAGAGACGATCAAATCGTCTTTATCACGCATTACATAGAATTATTTAATTCTGAGTATTTCGTATTTTAGGGTTCCGTACGTCCGTATAAAAAAAACAACACGCCCCGTAGCTAAATAATAACAGCCGCACAGGTCGATCTTTAAGGTTAAGCAACGCTTGCCGAGGTTAGGGTGACCATCTTTACATACCGAGTTTCCTTTGCTTCATTCACTTAAAGGATGATTCCCAGTGCACTTCACTACCTACATCATGAGGACATTAACACCATACATAACGTACTAACATTCACATGTACATATTATCTCTTCTTCTACAAATTCAGTTCGACCTCCGAATAGGCTAGTTTCCACCATCCACCAATTGCATAACTTTTTAGTCCGTCAGTTAGAGTATTGAAAAATAATGGACACGTATTTTTTGTTTTTGTAAATCAATGAATATTGTCGATTAGAAAACGCATCAAAACTCGGGAGTGGGGGCTCGTGTCGTCACGACCCGCTAAAAATTATGCCAGGGCGTGACGTATTGAGAATTTTAAAAGCGTCCTAACTTCGTAAATTTTGGTTCCCGTAACAAAAAAAAAACGTGTCAAATATTTTTTGATAATCTTACTGATGGACTAATAAGATTTTTTCAGTACATAAGCTCATTGACGCCCCATCCGCAGAAATCCAGTAAAATATCAGCGTCAGGTATATTTGGCACACACATGCTGAGTTGATCTCCTATCTCGAAGCGTCCACCGTATTGTTGTTTTTTTTTTTCAGTGTATTACACTGTCATTTTCTTTGTGTTTAACTTTTTATGTTGGCACTACCACGGTAGGTAAAATTGTTATTGTCATTATTTTGATATATTATTATGCAATCGTCTTCTTTTATAGATAGTTGATTAGCTTTTATATTATTAAATAGTAATTTTGTGTATCTATTTATACACCAGTTAACATGTACAAGATAACACCAAAACCTATAGAAAGTCTCCGGTATGAATGAAACATGTGCAAAAATATAATTCATTGGAACCCTTTGTGCGCGAGCCTGACTCGCAGTTGGCTGGTTTTTTTCATTTGTTTTATTGTTGACCAGGGAGATATAACACATTAAACGCATGTTTGCAAGATATTGTGTTGAGATCTGTCATGTTAATATATTAGGTAGATACCTATTTATAAGTTTCTGCCGATTGATGAAGAGGAAGGGAATTTGAAAGTTTGTGAAGAAGGATGGACGTTAGTTACTCTTTAACGACAGAACGCCTGAAATGATCTTAATGAAATTTTGCACAGAGGTAGATTATAGTCCTAAATAACACATAGGCTTTATATATCGCGGAAGTGTGTTCTTTAACAGAACCTGGTTAGTTATTTCAAATGAAGATGGAAGGATTTTAAATCAGTAAATAAAATATGATCCAATCTCCTTCAGATATTTTTTTATATAGAAATCTGTCGCTTGTCTTTTGTTCGTCAACGGAATGTATCGCATGAAAAGTAATTGTTTTTTTTTTACTATTGATAGACATACGTTTGACCGCTATCTCACCTGATATTAAGCGATGATGCGGTCTAAGGTGGAGCACGCTTGCCTACAAGTAACCTATTCACTCTTGACTTAAGGCGAGGTTGCAGTACTGTGTGTTTTGACGAACAACAGCGACTGTCCGGCGAGCGAAATAATACCTAAATTTTGATTGTTTTTTCTTCTTGGCGAAAACTGAAAAAGAAATTATACAATATATGGTTTCAACATTTACTTCAAAATAAAAAGCTCTATCTATTGATATAACTTTTATAAATATTTGTGATGAAATCTCTTAGCAGTACACGTTTAAAATTGTAATTTAGTGTCATGTTTGATTAATAAAAGTATCGAGCCAATAATTCTAAATCGCGTTTCTATCTTTACGATTTACTTGAGGGTTTTAAAAAATAACTTTAATTTCGGAAGTCGGTGTTTTTGTTACTTTCTTCGTATTTTGACACCGACTTCCGAAATTAAAGTTATTTTTTACTTTGGTAGTGTTTTTTTTTAGAAGTCGGTTGTATTTTTCTTTGTAAAAAGTTTTTTATTTTTCACTTCTTAGTATTGCCCCACACCTAACAACACCACTACAAAATCGCAGAAAAGCAAAATACGCAATTTCGATTATCAAAGAATCATCTAAATAGTCAAATTCCAGCTATTTCGATTTAAAATCCAAAGTTCGTAACCGATTTTGATATGATCTAAATGGGACCAATCTGCAAGTATATCTTTTCAGATAAAACAATTTTTTTTTAAATCGGTTCATAATTGTCGGAGTTATGAGGTAACAAACATAAAAAAAAAAACACAACCGAATTGATAACCTCCTCCTTTTTGGGAAGTCGGTTAAAAACTCATAATTAATAAGACTTTCAGACGTTCAAAAATCTTAAAAAGTACTGCAACCCCGCCTTAAAGACTCTCCGGTTGTAGCTATCAGGAAACACAGACTCAGGCAGGGAATTCCACTCCTTAGCTGTACGCACAATGAATGTATTCCCAAAACGTTTTGTGCGTATAGGTGAGATGGCCACCATGTACCGGTGGCGCATCGCCGTACGTCTTGTGGTCCGATGGTGGAACGGGCTTGGCGGAATTAAATTTTATTATGCAATTCCGTCGCACACTCCCCAAAATGTAACCGATAGAAAACCGACAGACTACCAACTCGGCGTCGATGCTCAAGACTGAACTCAATCTGTAGAACAGGTTGTTGAATTTTTCACGGGTTATTTATTTATGTATACTTTATTGTACACCAAATTAAAAATACATGGTGTGTTTTCATAATTTTTTTTTAACATTATGTCGGCGTGATTAATAAGTATACCAAATTCTTATTTTCTACTGCTAAGCTAAACTGCAACTTTCTTATTTTATTCTTTCATAAGAAGCTTTTCCTGACAGTAACAAACATAACAATAAAATAATTAGCGAAATTGGCCGTTCACGCGTGATGCGATGACTAGGGGAAATATGGATTTATTTTTATAGATATAGATAGATGTACAATGGGGTATTTGCTAAGAATCTAAGCGTAGGCGTTCATTATTCTAACACTGACGGTCTGGGGAATATTGCGTATATTTTGTTACACGAACGGTCTCGAATTTCACGTTTCACTTCACTCCACGTCATTCCGATGCTCGTCGTTTCTGCCAACACAGTGTGTCGTCAGGTTTGACGTGGACGGCCACGCTTCTTTTTACCGGCCTGTTTGAGAATGCGAGCGGGATCCCTCCGGAGCGTGTGGCCAATCTACTTACCCTTGCGATGCTTGATTTGGAGGTCGATCGGTTTCTCGTGGCATTTCTACAGCTCTACGTTAGAGACCGTCTCGTGCAAGTAAATCCCGAGGATGCGATGAAGGCATTGGTTGAGGAAGACCGGGGTTTGACGTGAGACGTCTTTGGTTACCTTCAACCGCTTTGCACGCTTCAAGCTACACGGATTTGACATTGGGCCCAAAGATTTTGTAACTGCTTTGCTGCTTGTTGTTGCTAAACTTGTCTGTAAAATTTTGCATGCTATGTTTTGTCCTAGCTAAACATGCTTGTGCCTCAATTTGTATTTAACACCCTTTTATACCATGTTTTACGCAAATAAATATTCTATTCTATTCTAATAGTATATCTCTGGTAGTGCAGATGTCTGTGATTAGGTGGCCGGTGACAGCTTACAGACATGTCAATGCAATGCCATGCTTGCAATGTCTAGTTTGGATGAAGGACACCGTCCTTCCTCATTTAAACTGACAACTGGTTAAAAAGAGTGTCCGTGGAGTTTCTTGCACGTTCTTCTCCATAGGATCTACTCTTTGGAAGGTGCTATTGCCGCACTGGAAATAGGGTCGGTGATTGTGTTTTATTGCAGAACAACTTGCTGCTCTTGTCGCAAGCGCGGCAGAATCAGCTTCATCTATTTGCCTGACAGACCTTGACTATTCAAAAGTGCCTGTAACTGGGTCTTTTTGAAATAAAAGAATTTGGTTATTAATTCTTATACGGACAGCCTGCGTGATTTTAAGTTTATGAAACATATTTGGGGATTTGCTAAGTAAAGAAACATAGGCGTCTAGTCGTTATTTTGAGGTCCCCGTACCCGAATGGTAATTAATCAATAGATCATTATTACTAAGCTTGCATTGTTTGTCTCTCCGTTCGTCTGGTATCTCAAGAATCGTAATAATGTATTTGTACACCAATTTCCTTGGTAGGTCATGGAGCTCGACTAAAATGTTTCTATAAGACCTATGTTGTAATACTTGTGTTCACAAATAAAGATTGATTGATTGATGTAAGCAATTGAAATTTTCACCGAGTGTGTAGGTTTAAATTAAATATAAAAACCGGCCAAGTGCGAGTCGGACTCGCGCACCGAGGGTTCCGTACAAACCAGTAGGTAATTATAAGCAGAAGTTGCGATTTACGTTTTATGACGTATTAAAAAAAAACTACTAACTAGATCTCGTTCAAACCAATTTTCGCTGATAGTTTACATGGTAATGTATATAATATATTTTTTTAGTTTTATCATTCTCTTATTCTAGAAGTTAAGGGGGGGGGGGACATATTTTACCACTTTGGAAGTGTCTCTCGCGCAAACTATTCAGTTTAGAAAAAAATGATTTTAGAAACCTCAATCTCATTTTTGAAAACCTATCCCTATAGATACCCCACACGTATGGGTTTGATGAAAAAAAAAATATAGTTTCAGTTCTAAGTATGGGGACCCCCAAAATTTTGTTTTTTTTTTTCTATTCTTGTATGGAAATCTGTATGCGGTTTACGAAATACATCTACTTACCAAATTTCAACAGCATAGTTCTTATAGTTTCGGAGAAAAATGGCTGTGACGTACGGACGGACAGAGACAGACAGACAGACAGACATGCCGTTTTTGCCATTTGGCTACGGAACCCTAAAATGGAATTAAATTAAAAATTAAAGTCTACCACACTACACTCTTCTTGTGGGAGTCCCACTAGCAGTTGACCGGTTATTTAACCTACTTTCAAAAAAGGAGGAGGATCTCAATTCGGTGGGCATTTTTTTATATATGTACACCGATTACACAGAGGTTTCTGATCCGATTTGTTGATTCTTTTTTAATTCGATGCATCATACTTGCCGTTTGGTCCTTTAACCGGTTGACAGTCCCATGAACCACATGTGGTTCATGCTGATTGTTCAACTATTGTGTCTGCTTTGCGGACAGTGAATGTGTAAATTAATTTAGTTTGGATCAGTAGTTTTTATTTTATGAGCATTTTTACTTATTTCAATTTCTGCAAGGACGAATACGTCGTCCAAGTATCACCACTAAAATAAAAAACCTTTTTACAAAAAGATATAAACCTCCAAATAAAATGCTACAAAGCATAAAATAACCTTAAATTCGGAAGTCAGTGTTTAAAAAACAAAGATACGAAACCGAATACACCTACTTCCGAAATTAAGGTTATTTTAAGATTTGTAGTGTTTTTGTTATAATATATGTGAATTTGGATTAAATATTAAATTCAAGATGCTTGGCGCTGTAGGCACGTCACGTTTCATTCAAACCGCGACTTTTCCTCTCGATATTTTCTTATTATGATCAGAAGGCTTAAAGTCACTAAAATGGCAATGGAAAGGACAATGCTTGGAGTTACATTGCGTGATCAAATAAAGAATGATGATATCCGAACGAGAACCAAGGTTACCGACATAGCCCGAAGGATCGCCAAACTAAAGTGGCAGTGGACAGGGCACATTGCTCGCAGAACAGATGGGGCCAAAAAGTTCTGGAGTGGTGAACGCGTACCAAGACGCGACGTTGAAAGGCCTCCCACAAGCTGGACCGATGACCTGGTGAAGGTCGCGGGTAGCCGATGGATGCGAGACGCACAGGACCGGTCGTTGTGACGACGCTTGGGGCTTTTGGCTGATATGTTGAAGAGGATTTTCTTAAGACTGCCTGACACATATAGAGGATTTGCTAAGATTGGAAAGACAGGCGCCTGTTTCCTTTTTTTTCAAATTGTTCAGGTTTGCTTATAGATTCTGTATCATACAACATTTTACAACACATTTGTGAAAAAAATGAGACAATCTTTTTGTTTTTATATATCAGTCGAAAAGTCGCAACAATCATTGCAATATAAAAATGGCTTGGATTTGCAAATTACATCGTCGTCTCATCTTTGTCTCAAGAGCGTTACAAAGGAGGTTCAATCATTCAGCTTATTACCTGTTCTCTTTTATTATTTTTATGATATTTTATTTTATAAACTGAACTTCAAACTATTTGGCTATAATACTGTGCCAAACTGCCAGATAATCATGAAATGAATCCGTGAGATACCGACCTACATAGTCTTCACATTTGCTGTCATTTCAGAACCATGCAGATTAGTATTTGAGTTGGTCTTTAGAAGAATGAGCCACTCAGATTTGAGTGGACCTGTCCACTCAGAACTGCTTAGGAGCTTAACACCCTGGCTGCCACGTTAAACTGTAAAATGATCCCAAGGTAACGTACACCCGGGCTAGAAGCCTACATAATATGTTGTCCTAATCTGGGGCATGATCTACCTGTTTGTAAAGTTTCATCCAAAACCGTTCAGTCGTTAAAGATGTGAAGCAACAAAAATATAGACAGCTCATTTCACATTTAAAATATTAGTATCCATACTAATATTTTAAATGTGAAATAAGCTCTCTTATGTGTGTATACACATAAGAGAGCTTATTTCTTCTTATGTGAGCTTATTTCTTCTTGCTTCTTATGTGGGGTACACACGTCTAGGCAGTAAGCACAAAACATAACTCATTTACTGTTACCTAGCCTTCGCCCGCGACTTCGCCCCATCCCCGTAAGAATTTCGGGAAATCCGCTCTTAGTGCTCCCCTACAAGGAACCTACAGGTATAATGGTGGCGGTGGAATAAAACCAACGTTGGATGACAGATAGGGGGTTTATTTACTTCACATCAAAACAAAAACAAACACTTGACAGATTTTAGCAAACAAGTAAGACGGATGTTAACCTATTAGTGGTCCCTAGGGATGGACTGCGGGGCTATCCTATCCCTTAACCTCCTAGCTAGGCTATTCCTGAGGGCGACGGGGCCTCCGCTCAGGTCAAGCTTGTGACAACAGTGGTGACTGCGGGGCTATCGACCACTGTGCCTTCTAAGTAGCGAATGAATAGTTTCTCCGAGGCGCTGGTTTATATAGGCGGTTTGATAGACTAGTGTGTGTCTTTAACCATCTCATTCTTGAATGTAGTCGTAACCTTCGTTGACGTCATGGATACTTCTCACGTAGAATGTTAGATGTCGCTAGTAGTCTGCTGGTACTGTTGCTAATGTTAACGTCTTATCGATGATTGATCTAGTTTGTGTTTTGAACTACTCGGGTAGCGTAGTGTTACACATATAATCTGGTAGATGGCGTAAGGCGTCGTGTTACATTCTCCCCCTCTGGTACTCTATGGTCGTCCCGACAGAGTACCAGGACTAGTTCGTTTCCGCGGTCTTCCCCTTCGGCGTATTGGGTTAGTTGGTTTGGTATTCACGCTGTCTCTCTTTTCAAATTTCGTTATTGCTGACGTATGATACTTTCCAATAGGCTTGTCTGGAGTTTCTGAGTGAGCAATTTCATAGGTTGAGGTTCCATGTTTCCTTAATATAACATACGGTCCATCTCGTCGAGGTGCAAATTTAGCAGTAAACTGTTTATCCATGTTACTAACGGGATGAGATTCTATCAGGACTAAGTCTCCAACTTTATAGTCTGGGTCAGGTCGTCTCTTGCTATTTGCTCTTTGGCGTGTTGTTTCTTTGTTACACTCAATATTTTCTTTTGCTAGCTCCAAGTCTTGGGCTAGTTGCTTTAACTTTGGTGTGATTTCTGCGACAAAGTTTTCTGATTCTACAACCGAGCTGAGATCATGTGTCAACTCATATGGTGTACGCAATTCTCTCCCAAATGTAAGGTAAGATGGTGAGAAGCCTGTAGTTTGACACTTAGCTGTGTTCATTGCAAATCTTATTGTTGGTAAAGTTGATGGCCAGTTCTTATGTTTGTCTTTCACCATAATTGCAATTTGTGACTTCATGTCTCTATTTTTCCTTTCAACCACATTTGGTTCTGGGTGATATACAGGTGTGAATAGTTGTTGAATTTCTAAGCAATATGCTAGTTTTTGCATTATCGCTGATACAAATTGTACTCCATTATCACTGATAATTTTCCTTGGCAACCCATACCGAAGAAATATTTCATTGAGTAAAATGATGGCACAATTTTCACTAGTTGCTTCATTTAGTGGAAATAATTCTACCCATCTTGAAGTAGTATCTTCTATGATTAAAATCCACTTTTCTCCTGTTGGTCCCTTTGGCAAAGGTCCAAAAAGGTCAATTGACAATACCTCAAATCGTTGAGAGTTTGGGGTGGTCTGGTATAAGCCTGCTGGTTTCTTATTAGTGGGCTTATATTTTTGGCATTCCACACATGTTTTTACATGTTTTATAACATCTTTTCGTAGTCCTGTCCAGTATAAATTATTTGTTATCCGTTGCACTGTTCTTTCTACTCCCATATGACCAGCTGTAGGTGAGTCATGGTAAGCGTTCAGTACGTTTTGGATTTCATGACGTGGAACTACTAACTTTGGATTGTCGTTTTCTTGTTCTGGCATGTAAAGATATAGGACACCTTTATGGACTAGGTACCCTTTCTTAATGTATTCTACATAACTTGGTGTTTCTTTTCCTTCTTCTAATATTTTTAAGATAGTTTGAAGGGTGTCATCTTTCATTTGTTCCTCTCTTAACTGTTTTTCATTATATCTTGGCAGATATAACTCTGCGCTGCATATGGTGCATTTTTCATCATGCTGGTCACACGGTGGTCGAGACAATGTATCAGCTACTACATTGGTTCGTCCAGGAGTGTACTGGATTTTGAACTCGTATGGTTGCAGCTGTAGTGCCCATCGTGCTAGGCGACCAGTAGGTGTTTTTAGATTCATTAGCCATTTCAATGGTTGATGATCTGTAATTGTTATGAACTTTGTTCCTTCTATATAGCCACGAAATTTCGAAATAGCCCATACAATGGCTAGTGCTTCCTTTTCTGTGACACTGTAATTGCGTTCAGCTTGTGTTAAGAGTCTACTTGCGTATTCAACAGGGTGCTCATTGTCTCCCTCCCCCTGCACTAATGCTGCGCCAATGGCATACTGGCTGGCATCAGTCTTGATAGCAAAGGGTAAATCGTCACTTGCCTGTCTCAACACTGGTGACGTAGTTAAGGCATTTTTTAATTTCGTAAATGCTTCTTGTTGCTCTTGTTCCCACTTCCAATTTATTTTCTTCTTCGTTAAGTTAGTAAGTGGTCTAGCAATGTCTGCAAAATTATGAATAAATCTCCGATACCATGAAGCAGTTTGTAAAAATGAAATCCATTGTTTTAGGTTCTTAGGCGCCTGACGGTTTGTAATAGCAGAGATTTTCTCTGGGTCGGTTTTGATACCGTCAGAAACTATGAGGTGGCCCAGATATTTAATTTCTGAACACATAAATTTACATTTCTTTCTGTTGGCTCGTAGTTTGTATTCTCTCAGTTTACTAAATACTTCTCTTAAGTCTTTTAAATGTTGACTAAAAACATTTGATCGTATAATTAGATCATCTAAATAGCTTAATACACACTCTGCTTGCAATCCTTGTATGAATTTGTCCATTAATCTTTGGAACGTAGCAGGCGCGTTTCGAAGACCGAATGGCATTCGCTTGAAACGGAACGTTCCAAATGGTGATACAAAGCTTGTTTTATCGTAATCATCTGGGTGTACCTTAATCTGCCAGTAACTTGACTGTAAATCAATTGTTGACATGTATGGCATTGCCTTTGCCTGATGTAATAAGTCGTCAATACGAGGCAATGGATATCTGTCTGGTTTAGTTATCTCGTTGAGTCGTCGATAATCTACGCAAACTCGAACATCGGTTTCTCCTTTTGGAACTAGAATTACAGGTGCTGACCATGGAGAATCGCATTCCTCGATAACGTCATCATGTAACATATCATCCAACTTTTCTCTTAATTGTTTTTGCCTTGTAGGTGACAATCTATAGGGCTTAACACTGATAGGAGGATGATTGCCTGTGTCGATTCTATGTTGTGTAATCGGAGTTGGTTCCGTGTTTTTCTCAAAGATGTCGCTGTACTCAATTATTAATTCGTTGAACATCTTTTGCTCATTGCTTGTAAGTATGGTACCTTCATCGGGTTTTAAATAAAGATCAACAGAATACACAGAAGTAGGGGTTATTGGTAAATAAATAATTCGTGGGTCTACACAAGATTGATTGTCAGCAGGTTCTCGTGGACGTACAGGTCCTGGTGGTGTGTCCAATTTGTGTAGTGTCCATCTTGCTCGTTTGCTTACTGGTGGGCTGTCTTGTACGTCGGAGTTTGTCGGTGTTATGGGTAACGGCGACAACATGTCCAGCTCGTTAGCCCAACGGATGAACTCTGATACTGCCTTCACCTCCACTGGCTCCTTTTTAACCTCAAATGTCAACCGCTTTACTGCCTTCAATGGAATGGCATCATTGCTGAGTTGAATGAAGTTGTAGTAGTAGTTTGTGGTTCATCAATAAAATTCCAGCTGCGTTGCGGTGCATTAAGTATGATTCCTGCCTGTTCTAGGAACTCGATACCTAACAGCGTTCGGTTGTCAACAGCTTCTGGTATGACTGACAATGTTATTGGTAGTGTGCGTTCTCCAATACGTATGTCAGTTGTCGTTGTTAACAAGTTTGATGTTTTCACCGTTCCATCTGCTAATTTGATGTCAGTTACTCGCTGGTCAAACTGTGTTCCTTTTCGTAACAACGTCTTATATAGTTGCATACTTGCAATACTACGACGGGCAGCGGTATCTATGTATGCATAGCCTTCTTCCCCTCTTATACATACCTGTATCGTCGGTATTTTTGCGTGGATCTTGAGGTAACTTTGAGCAGCGTAAAATGCAACAGGTTTTGGCGGCGTCTCCTTAGTTTTACAGGTGCTGCAGTTGCTTCTGTAAACACCAGGTGCTCCACATCCATAGCACTTAATTACTGGCTTTTTGTCTGTTTGTGGTTCTGCCGTTACCTTTTGTTCTGCCAACCTTTTGCGACAGACGTCAAAAAGATGGCCCTTCTTGCCACAAAAAGAACATCTCTTGAGCGGCTTCCGTTCAGTTTGAGTGGATGTCGTCATCTCAGCTTCCTTGGCCAAACTCTCAATATGACGACCACGATCCAGAAGTTCAGCAAATGTCTTCACTTCCGAGCGAGCTATCTCCTTTTTGTAGGTTAAATTGAGAAGTCCGTACACAAAGTCCAAATGTTCCTCTTCCTTGTGTCTTTTTGCAGGTAACTGAGCAAGTAAAGCACGTTTTTCACACACAAATGCGTCTATTTTCTCAGTCGTTTGCTTCTTCGAATACACTTCCAAATAAATCTCGTGTGGCTGCATTTTCGGCGCAAAAGCAATTTTAATGGCGTCGAGAGCGTGGTTCCACTTTTTGATGTCGCTTTTTGTACCGTTCCACCACGTAGCAGCAGCACCAGTCAACAACAATGTCAATCCTTCTAAGGCGTCTTCGTCACTGATTTTCTCAATCTTTTTAAAAACTGAGATACCGGTCACAAATTCTTCGACTTTGTTAAAATTGCGTTCACCGTCGTACCGTATTGTGCACGCAGCGAAACTTTTGTGTCTATTTCCACTCTCGTTTGCTTCTGTCACTTTTGTTATGAGAGCGGTAAATTGTTCCTGAGTCATCATCACCATTTCTTGCTTTGTCTCAGACATGTCAATAGTGTCAAAAAAATATTAATTCTCTTGAGGGTATGCTTCCGTATGTCCGCCAATATGTGGGTACACCGTCGAATATGTGGGTACTCCGATAAAATTGTTGCGGGTAGAAGAAGATTTTCGTTGGGCGCCAATATAATGGTGGCGGTGGAATAAAACCAACGTTGGATGACAGATAGGGGGTTTATTTACTTCACATCAAAACAAAAACAAACACTTGACAGATTTTAGCAAACAAGTAAGACGGATGTTAACCTATTAGTGGTCCCTAGGGATGGACTGCGGGGCTATCCTATCCCTTAACCTCCTAGCTAGGCTATTCCTGAGGGCGACGGGGCCTCCGCTCAGGTCAAGCTTGTGACAACAGTGGTGACTGCGGGGCTATCGACCACTGTGCCTTCTAAGTAGCGAATGAATAGTTTCTCCGAGGCGCTGGTTTATATAGGCGGTTTGATAGACTAGTGTGTGTCTTTAACCATCTCATTCTTGAATGTAGTCGTAACCTTCGTTGACGTCATGGATACTTCTCACGTAGAATGTTAGATGTCGCTAGTAGTCTGCTGGTACTGTTGCTAATGTTAACGTCTTATCGATGATTGATCTAGTTTGTGTTTTGAACTACTCGGGTAGCGTAGTGTTACACATATAATCTGGTAGATGGCGTAAGGCGTCGTGTTACACAGGTCAAATTTCAGCTTTCTAGGAGCAGTAGTTTCGGCTGTATGTTGTCTGCCAGCCACTCAGTAAGTGCCTGTTTACAGAGACGCGGGGCGTCGAGCGTCCGCCGCCGCCTTGTGTGAAATTCCCCAAACTACGGGAAATCTCAAGTTGATTGGGCATTTATTGGGGATTGGCAAGATGTGGTGAAAATGCGGAGATTGGAATATCGATAGTCCGGGCCAAGTCAGAATACTTTTTCAAGAAATCTAACTAAACTGAAGACTTGTCTTAAGAATCGGCTGATGAGGGGTATATGGTGCGGATACCCCTCAGCAGCCGATTTAAAATGAGAATCACATCAAATCGGCTTGTCGTTACATTAGATATTATGTTACATTAGACTATCTTCTTAATAATTCCATATTTAAAAATTAAAATTGAGGAATTAGCGGGGAATCAATAGAATTTTTGTCCCGCAATTGGGGAATGTGACTTGGATTTTCGGGGAATTGGATAAATTGGTGTTGGCAACACTTGTATGCGGTGGCGGGTTGTCAGCCGCCGCGTTCGACGCTGCGTGCAACGCTGCGGCTTTGAAATCACGTCTCCGTGAACATTCTCATACAACGCCTTAAGCGTCCTCCAGACTACTCGCGAAGTTGCACGAGGCGAAGTGCTCTCCGAAGTTGACCGAAGTCCGAAGTACGTGTCCACACACTCGAGCAACTTCGCGAGGAGCTCAGTCGCCCGTTCCCCCCGTTCCCCTCACGATAGGCATAATGGATAACGTTCAAGTGGCAATTGCCGTTGCAATGTGTACTCTCGCATGATAAAAATACGTGCGTATTTACTATGGCTGACGCGAATGGAAGTGAGCCGAAGTGAGCCGAGAAGTGTGGTTAGACGCTTCGTGTTCGAACTTCGTGATACTTCGAGTCCTTTGACTCGGGCGCAAAAACCGACAACAACTGGAAATCGCCCGAGGCGAGGCGAAGTTACACGAGGCGAAGCGAAGTGCCCCTCTACTCTACCGTATTCGCTCAACTTCTATCAACTTCGGGAGCAGTGTGGAGGCGCTATTATGTTTGAATTTAGTGCGGGCCGCCACGCCGCACGCGACGCTCGACGCCCCGCTTCTCTGTAAACGAGCACTTAGGGAATAATTTTTAAATATAAGGTTTTATGATTTAGCAGGCCATTGACTAAGTGCTGAAAACATCCAGAAAATTATAAACTGCTAGTTTCGTAAGGTATAATTTGACAAATTACTTAATAAGCTAATTGGGTATTTAACTGAAGAACCGTCACGGTACTGATTCCTGAAGGGCTTCATAAATGCATGATATTGTCACATGCAATATAATAAAATCCGAAGTAGAAAATATAATAACTATGGAGTTTCTTGTCCATTCTTCTCCATCAGAATCTACCTTTCCGAATGGACAGCAGAGTCACTTTTTAAATATAATTTCAAACGTAACGATGACGTTTAAAAGTGCCGTTTAATGGCCTAAGTGAAATATCCATTTTGACTTTGACTTTTGAATTTGTGATTAAAACTTGATCATCTTCTATTACTTACCTATAGAATCGTTTTGTCCAGACTGACATCAACGCATAGCCAAAAGTTAGTACTAAAACCAGGTACTATCTCTGACATTTACAATATTGGTTTATTATGTAATGCAATAAGCATCCGAATAGAATAGATTTTTGGAAAATTCAACTATAAGGCTTCGTTCTACCAGAGATGTGCGAAGATACGTAGCGACGGATGTTTTTAGGGTTCCGAACAAAAAGCGGAACCTTTATAGGATCACTCGGGTCTGTCTGTCCGTCTGTCACAGACAGTTTTCTCCGGATTTACGAAACCGATTCTGTTGAAATTTGGTATAGGTACCACTTTTATGACCCAGACATCGACGTATAAATTTCCCAGTCCCAGTCAGTCCCAAATAAATTTTGAGTGTGGTTATTATACAAGGAGTTTTTTTAAACTGTCTCGTGTGACGTGTGACATCAAACAAAAGGGTTTAAACTGTGAGGGTTTTTTTTTTACCATTCTAAAATAAAATGATTGTTCTCCAGAGAGTGTGCCCATGAACTCCACGACCTCATCCCACCAGCCCCCTTCCACCATCGGGCATCCAGACGCACTGCAACTATCATCCCTACCTTGTTGCCTTTCCACAAACTCGCACTAAGCGCTTCCAAGCGTCTTTCATAATGCGCACAGCAAAGGAGTGGAACTCTTTGCCTGCGTCTGTGTTTCCGAATGCATACATCCCTAATCTTTTCAAAGTTAGAGTGAACAGGCTACTTCTGGGTAAGCTCGTTCCATTCTTGATTTTGTCTCTGTCATCTCTGACCTAGACTAGAGTCAAGAAGCAAACCCATTTCAAGTACAAAAATAAAGTTTTGAAGTTATTCAAGAAATTAGACCAAAAATTACCAATTCATTTAATTTATATCCGAAGCTACTGGGCCAAAAATGCCAGTATAATGTAAATCTATACTAATATTATAAAGCAGAAGAGTTTGTTTGTTTGGTTGAACGCGCTAATCTCAGGAACTACTGGTCCAATTTGAAAAATTCTTTCAGTGTTAGATAGCCCATTTATCGAGGAAGGTTATAGGCTATTATTATATCATCACGCTAAGACAAAAAGGAGCGAAGCAGTTATGGAAAATGTGATGCAGACGAAGTTGCGCGGGTCAGATAGTAATATTATAAAGCAGAAGAGTTTGTTTGTTTGGTTGAATGCGCTAATCTCAGGAACTACTGGTCCGATTTGAAAAATTATTTCAGTAGTAGATAGCCCATTTATCGAGAAAGACTTTAGGCTATAATATTAAATCATCACGCTAAGACAAATAGGAGCTGAGCATTCATGGAAAATGTGACGCAGACAAAGTTGCGCGGGTCAGCTAGTAATATTATAAAGCAGAAGAGTTTGTTTGTTTGGTTGAACGCGCTAATCTCAGGAACTACTGGACCGATTTGAAAAGTTATTTCAGCAGTAGATAGCCCATTTAACGAAAAAGACTTTAGGCTATAATTATATCATCACGCTAAGACAAATAGGAGCTGAACATTAATGGAAAATGTGACGCAGACGAAGTTGCGCGGGTCAGCTAGTAATATTATAAAGCAGAAGAGTTTGTTTGTTTGGTTGAACGCGCTAATCTCAGGAACTACTGGTCCGATTTGAAAAGTTATTTCAGTAGTAGATAACCCATTTAACGAAAAAGACTTTAGGCTATAATTTTATCATCACGCTAAGACACATAGGAGCTGAGCATTAATGAAAATGTGACGCAGACGAAGTTGCGCGGGTCAACTAGTGGTAGTCTATAATTACAAATTGAGGGCCTTGAACAATGTTATGGTTAATTTAAGCAAACTATTTAAAAACACTGTATAATTAGACGTTTCGATCGAAAAACTTAAAAGATACCTACCTAGGTGAGGAAGCTGTAATTGTAATGTAAAATAACACCTAAGGTATAATTATTTATAATCAAAAAGCGCTTGTACAAAGTTCGCTACCTTATTCTATTACTATCTGGTGGTATTTGTAAACAAAATCCGGATTTGATCTAATTAGGTAATTAAAAAACAATTTTTACCTTCTATTTAAAGGTATGATTGAATTTCTTGTCCTACTCTAATCAAATATGTACATTTCTAAATAGCCCTTAGAGCTCGTTTGAAATTATACAAATTACCGGTTTTTAATCTATCAATGACTCCTACGCTTACTTCTATGGTCAGCGTCTAAAGCAGAAAAACTAGGAATATCCCCTGTATCGTGGGTCAACATTCCGATTTTGAAAAGACCGAATTTCAGAATACCTAAGAGTTATAATGCCTATTTTTAAAAATCACGAAATCTATTTTACTGAAAGCCGTAAATGCAATTTGTTTGTTTTCCGATTTTCATATGTTTGAAGATATAAATTCTCGATGGATTGTCGATCCGAAAATCGTCATTTTGTTCGTTTTTTGAGTAAAAGTCAACAGTACAAGTTAAATTTTTTTCTTTTCTTTCAAATTAAAATACAGGTTTGTTTTTGTTCTAGCTGCAAAAAAAAACATGATTAATGAAGGGGAAAAAAAATCACAGGCCTAGAATTTTTTTGCAAGAGACTTAAATTTTAATGGAAGGTTATATGTTCACAGACTAATATGTTTTTGTACATAAGTAATTAGTGAATTCAGGATATGTGCTGTCCGTCAATCATTCTGTCCCAGTAAAAAAAAATTGTCAGATATCAGTGTCGAATAACTTCTATTTATAAACACCTTAGTGCCACTGACAAGTGACCATGAAATATCAAACTGACAATATTCACAAATAAACATGCCTACATAATTTTGACACTAGGGAGAGATATTTGTTTTTTTTTTTTTGCCATTTACATAAACCTACACAACGTCACCTTATCACGTCAAACGTCACCTCTAACGCAACAGACAGATGTGTTGCTGGGGAGTTTGTTGACCACTTCTTCTTCCCAGCTAAAACACTAGGAAGTGGTGACGGGCGGGCGTCTTTGGGGGACTGTCTACTTGTAAACGTTGACGTTCCTAAAGTAATGGCACTCAGCCTAATTTGAATAAATGACTTTTTTACTTTTTTTTATCGCGTTTCCAGCTACTTTGGTGTCACGATTTGGTGGCAGGATAATTTTGTTGTATTTACTATCCACTTATTTAATGTAGTTTAAACTAACGCTAACCAACCAAAGGGTTACCAAAGGGTAATCAACTAAATCCTATTACTAAGTCTCCGCTGTTTGTCCGTCTATCTGTATGTCCGTCTGTCAGCGGGCTAAATTTCATGAACCATAAAAGATAGACGGACAAATAAAAAACTAATATCGATTTATGAAACGATATTATTTATTCACAATGGTACGGAACCCTTCAGGCGCGAGTCCGATTCGCCATTAGCCGGATTTTTTATATAGGTACCTACAAGCTGCAAGGGTACAGTTTTGTCAGAAAGTGCTACGTTGTAGAAAATAAATACTTATCACGTATATATTTTGCTCTTGATCTTATTCTATATATATTTTTTTAATGAATAGTTGGGTAGTAAGGTAGGTAATAAATAAATAATTTATTTAATCATTAATTCCCAAAAAGGAGATGTTCGATTTTGGGCTACCACTATGTACCTATATAGATAAATAGGAAAAAATAAGGGAATTTCATAAAAATACTAACAGACTTTTTTGAAGAGGAGTATAGGCGTACAAAAATGATAATTTGAAAGGTTTATTAATATAATTCTATTCTATTCTATGTTTTTATAAGTATGGCAAACAAAGCCAATGTTGATTATTCTGCCAATGTCTAAAGTGAATTGGGAAAACAAGTGTGTGAGGTACATGAATCGTAGATAGAGTCTATATTCTTCGATTAGTTAAACATATTCTGGATTTCTGGGTTAGTATGGGACAGAAACAAACATGAAATAGAAATACATAAATATTAAAATAATATAGCATTAAAATTTTAGTATAATATATACCACATCCAATAGAAATAAATAAATATTAGAATAATATAGCATTCAAAATAGTATAATATTAATAAACCACATCCACATTTTCAGAATTGGTACTATTATCTTGTTAGCCATCTAATATATAAAATTCTCGTGTCACAGTTTTCGTTGCCATGCTCCTCCGAAACGGCTTGACCGATTTTGATGAAATTTTTTGTGCTTATCCGGTATCTATGAGAATCGGCCAACATCTATTTTTCATCCCCCTAAATGTTAGGGGTAGTCCACCCCTAAATTTTTTTTTAATTTTTTGGCAATATTATTCATGAATAATGTGACGCAGACGAAGTTGCGCGGGTCAGCTAGTTAACTATAAAATGAATAATTTTAACCTTTGCCTAAATATGAAGGTTATATAGTCTAGGCAGTTGTTGGTAACACTCAAAAAAAGGCTTGTATCGGTGTCTGTGTGATTTCCAATAAATAAAAATTCTAAATAGTAATTTGGTGGTTTCCATGCCTAAAATTATTAATATATCTGACATATTAAACTCGTTACAAAAGGGTCTTTGCATCGAATGCCAACATTTTCTTATGAACAAAGTATCCGACCTTGACTCCAAAACGCCTAATACAGGAGTTCCGTTCATTGCACTCAATCCAACGAATGGTTGTACCTACAGACGTCAGCACATTTTAAGCTACATCAATCTGTAAAATTTCTTCAATAGATTTCCAACTTTATTTTCAAAGTCATAAAATTCAAAGTTTATTGGGAAAATTTGACAGTTTCGGATTTCTTGTTCAGCTAGCGACTGTACGTGGTTTTAGCAGTTGTCCACTGTTATTTACTTAATAAGACATGAAATGCCAGTTATTGTGGCTATTAGGTAAATAAGCAGTTTGTATTGTAGTCATATTTTACAGTAATAACTGTTTTTTTTTCGGTAATGAGGTTGTGTAAGCGGTAGGTAAGTTTGTAAGAAGTAGGAAATAAATATTCTCAGTAGAAATCTTAAATCTAAAGTAAAATTTATGGAAAATCCCCTGACTGGGGTGAAACAGAACTTGATTCCTCTCGTGTGCTATTTTTACATGGATTGTATAGTCTAACTTCTAAGAAGGCAAAAACCGGCCAAGTGTGAGTCGGATTCGCCCACGAAGGGTTCCGTACCAAAACCCGAAAAAAACACGGTTCTTGTATGGGGTTCTTGTCTACCCGGTTCTTGTCTTCCCCATTTTTTTTTTGTTTTTGCGGCAATAGAAATACAGTGTGAAAATTTCAACTGTCTACCTATTACTGACGGTTCTTGAGGTGCAGCCCACTGGCAGACAGACGAACGGACGGACAGCGGAGCCTTAGTAATTGGGTTCTATTGGTAGGGTTGTTTAGTTCGTTGGGTTAACTGGGCCCGATCTTGACCTCTTGATCTCACCTGATTGAGATTAAGTTTATACTGGAGTTCTATGAATGTGTTTGTTACTAACTAGTCTACTTTCTAAATTCTAAATTCTAGTTCTTAAAACGTAACAGACAGATGTGTTGCTGGGGAGTTTGTTGGCTACTTCATCTCCACAGCTAAAACACTAGGAAGTGGTGACGGGCGGGCGTTTTAGGAGGACTGTCTTTTGTAGAACTTGACGTTTAAAAAGTGCTGGCTCTCAGCCTAAATTGAAGAAATAACTTTAGAATTTAGAATTTTGAAACTAATTACATAATAGTTACTGGTGGGAAAAGTTACGAATTCAATTAATCTAAATAGAAACGTGTTGTAATTAGATAATTATCACAACATATTATAAAACAAAGTCATCCGCCGCATCTGTCTGTCTGTATGTTCGCGATAAACTCAAAAACTACTGCACCGTTCCTCATGCTGTTTTCACTAATGGATAGACTGGGTTTCGAGGAAGGTTTTAGTATACAATTTGTCAAGCGGGCGAAGCCGCGGGAATTATGAAATAAACTCCTACATTTGTCCTATGCAGAAACTTATAGAACGCACCCTGCTAAGATCCTTCGATATATATTTAGTAACTCCTTTTGCTTTGTTAACATTTTTACATGTAGTTTCTGCTACTGTATTTTTTGGGTACTGGATCGAAGGCTGGAAGAAGAAATGTTGATTGGCCGGCGCGGCGGCGAGTTGGATAGATGGCATTGTTCCTATTGTAGGTAGACCTTGGATGAGGTTGGCATAGAAACGTGGGTCATCATCAGCCTAGCCTTTTCCCAAGTATATTGGGGTCGGCTTCCAGTCATACCGGATTCAGCTGGATACCAGTGTTTTACGTGGAGCGGCTGCCTACCAGACCTCCACAACCTGGGTAACACGGTACTTATTGGTAAGACTAGAGTCAGATTTACTGGCTTCTGACAATCCGTAACGACTGCCAAAGATCTACAAATGACAGCCGGGACCAACGGCTTAACGTGCTTTCTGAGGCACGGAGGAGACTCGGTATGTTAAGATGGTCACCCATCTTTAGACCAACCTTGGCAAGCGTTGCTTAACCTTAAAAATCGACCCGTGCGGCTGTTATTATTTAGCCATGAGCTCCTCCTTGCTTCCTGGCACGGGAACGTGGGTATTGGCACAAAAAAAGAGAGGCATATCGTACTCAACAGTACCTAAGCGAAGCTGGACTGTGGATGATGATGGAGATGAACTGGCTCGTCAGCCTATAAGAGTCCTGGGGGGCTGAAAAGGCCACTTTAACAGGATCATATTAGAATCATTAATTATATAAATCACACAACAATCTGAAAATTTTCATTTTCATCTTTATCGCTAACGTATTAGGTTCAAGGTTGATTGGGAAAAATTGACAGTGACGGGTAGCGTATTCTGCTAAAATTACCTTTTTAGACCCGCTGGTTGCGATTTTCTGGTCGAGCAAAGTATAATTGTGTAGTGTGTACTTTAGTAAATAAACAAATCTAATGAAAGGATTTTCAAGTACACTGTCCGCACAGCAGATAAAATGGTTAAACAATCTGCGGAGACCACATGAGGTTTGTGTAACCCGGTGAATAAAATTATAGAACTTTTTCCATTCCTCTTGAAAAATAAAATAGCCCGCAAATAAACTACACGCAAATACTGAAAAACGGCATTTAATGTAGTGCTTTTTAGGGTTCCGTAGCCAAATGGCAAAAACGGAACCCTTATTGATTCGTCATGTCTGTCTGTCTGTCCGTCCGTATGTTACAGCCACTTTTCTCCGAAACTATAAGAACTATGCTGTTGAAACTTGGTAAGTATCTGTATTCTGTGAACCGCATTAAGATTATTTCACAAAAATAAAAATAAAAAACAATAAATTTTGGGGGTCCCCATACTTAGAACTGAAATTCTAAAAAAAATAAGAGAAGATCTAGTAAGTAGTTTTTTTAATACGTCATCAATCGTAAATCGCAACTTTTGCTTATAATATAATACCTACAGGTTTGTACGGAACCCTCGGTGCGCGAGTCCGACTCGCACTTGGCCGGTTTTTTTTACCTTTCTTTGACACATTTTACATGGTCTTACATAATAAATTAAATAAATTGACAGGTCACTGTCGCATTATAATAAATGAACATAATTATCTTTCTATTTAAATAATAAAAACGTTATTTTTTTGTATATTTTAAGGAAATGGAAAACAATGGCTATTTTGATATGAATAAGCTAGAATACAGCATATATATATACACATTTAGTTCGGTAGGTATTGAAAAGATTTCTTTACTTCACTAAATATTTATTTAGTCTAGGATTTTAAAATAATAATGACTGTTGTTCCCTGGAGTTGGTCCCTCATGTCTGAGAATCGTGGTCAGCATCAGGGTTGCATCTGGAGTGGATGATATGTCTCCACCGGTGTCTGCCCAGAGCGTCTCTTACAATTGAGTAGAATTTAGAGGTCGATGACTTCTTCACTTGATCGGTCCATCTTGTTGGTGAACGACCGCGCGATCATTTGCCTTCGGTGTTCCCAATTGTACTAAAAATAATCTATACTAATATTATAAAGCAGAAGAGTTTGTTTGTTTGTTTGTTTGGTTGAACGCGCTAATCTCAGGAACTACTGGTCGGATTTCAAAAATTCTTTCAGTGTTAGATAGCCCATTTATCGAGGAAGGCTATAGGCTATCACGTCATCATATATATCATCACGCTAAGACCAATAGGAGCGGAGCAGTAATGAAAAATGTTACGCAGACGACGTTGCACGGGTCAGCTAGTTAATAATAATAATCTATCTTTCAAGTTGGATCAAACTGTAAAAATTTGATTAAAATCGGTTAAGTAGTTTAGGAGTCCATCGCGGACAAACAACGTGACACGTGATTTATATATATTAAGATATATACAAGCTTGATTAATATATTTTAATAAGCATAATGTAATAAACGTAGTACCTAACTTCAAGTAAACTCATTTGTTATTGATACCGCTGTAGTTACATAACGGCGTCTAATCTCTGTCCACCTCTGACCTAGAATAGAGTCAAAAGCAACCCATCTCAAGTAAAAAACTGGCCAAGGGCGAGTCGATCTCACGTGCAAAGGGTTCCGAACGAATTTCATTTTTGTAACATGTTATTTTAATACTTTAGATTTCTTATAGGGTTTACTGTCATCTAAAGGTCAGGATCTGCTAAGTAACTCAGTTGTTTTCTCAGCTTAGTAGTTCGGAGATAAGTGTGGCCCTTATCTCTGAAACTACTGACTACTTTTATTAATCATTTTTTGTCTTCTTCCTTCAATAACTTCAAACCTATTTATTTTAAAATGATCATGAATATAAAAGCCCTCACAATTAGCCTTTTCATTTTATATGCCACAGTGTACAGTTTGAAAAACTTTTTTTAAATTTTCTGTTTTTTCCCACAAAAGTGACCCCCACACTCAAAATTTATTGATTTACGTAGCGCGTCCATGGTTGAGTCACAGAGCACCATAATAAGAGCACTGTTAAAACCATGTTCGACACAAATGTAAATTTGTTGATGAATGGAATAAAAATACCAAATTTCGTAAGAATCGGCCCAGTAGATCCAGAGTAATTTGGCTGTGACAGACGGACAGACAGACAAACAGACACAACCGAGTGATGCTATAAGGGTTCCGTTACTTACGGATGTTCGGAACCCTAAAAAAAGTCTAGTATTAATTAGCAGTACTAATTACATTAGTCAATAGTGGATTTATAAAACCCCTTTTAATAACCAGTATGAACTGAACCGAAGGGTTTCGGTTCAGTTAGAAAATTGAAACAATTCAGTCAGCGTCCATGACCATGACCGCTTGGCGGCCTGCCAAGCGGTCATGGACGCTGACCTGATATAGTTCTGAATGTATTATAATATATGATTAGGCCTGATATAGTTCTGAATGTAAACAAGTCGAATTATATTTCACGATTGGTTTTTAGATCACACATATTAATTGATGGCTTGTTTGTTTTTTTTTTTTGTTCTAATGTCGGTCTAATTATAAACACACAATGTATCAAAGTCGATGATAGCGTTATTTAATTGACTTGTACTTACAAATGCACAGTATAATTATATTTTTGTACCTTTTAAACTTATTATAAAGATTTAAAACACTGGTTGACTTCGTCTTCTGATAACTTCACTAATCTCACAGACTCTTCCCAGAGCGCTTTAGCAGTTTTATCACAATAAGCACGTTTCACGGCACCCACTGCTTCACAATTCTTAAAGTATGCTCCACTCACTTCTCCAGCCTTCTTATCCAAAGCAGCGTGGAGAGCCGTCTGCGCGCCTTGCCATGGCGTCTTGAAGAATAACAGGCACGCTAAAGTTAAAATTGTTCCATACACCTTATTCAAGGAGTCAAAGATCCTAGTGCCAACTGCTCCTGGGTCTACATTGTTAATCACAACATTTGAGCCCTTCAACCTCTTGGTCAGCTCGTTCGCGAATAACACGAGACAAATCTTACTGTTCCCGTAAATCCTTATTATGTTCCAATAGTTCGTTCTATTTAAATTATTGATGTCCACTTTTCCAACCATGTGAAGGATTGATGCTGTTGTAATTATTCTGCTCGACTCTCCAGGCTTCCCTGTCTTCTTCAAAAGCGGAAGGAGCAGAAGAGTTAGTAGGAAGGTTCCGTAATAGTTAACTTGCATTATGAAGTTCATTCCGTCGGCCGTCAGGAAATCCCCAGGGACCCCAACTCCAGCATTGTTCAATAAAATGTCTAGTCTCTCTTCGGTGTTCAAGATGTCTGCTGCGAATTGTCTCACAGACTTCAAAGATGCTAAGTCAAGGAGTTTGAATACCACGTTTTCATTCTCTGTTTCTTGAATTATTTGCTTTCTCGCGTTTGTGCCTTCATCTTGGAAGGGACAGGCGATGATGACCCTGGCTCCTCTGTGTGCAAGGTCTGTTGCCATGTGGAGGCCCATGCCTGCAGTTCCTCCAGTCACTATGACTGTCTTCCCCTCCAATCGTCTTCTCGAGATACATACTGCATTCGTGCTCTTCTGGTACACAGCGACCGTGAGCGCGATAATGACAATAATGGCTATAATCAATAGAAGCCCGTACATGTTGCGTCGCCGGCGCCGGCTGTAAACACACTGTAATACGGAGTGGAGCGATACCTCGTTTTAACCTCAGTTTAAATATTATTATGGTTTAAAACTGCTCTCGCTAAAATAACATTGATCAGTTAAAATTTGCCACCACTCAAATTGTCACATTGGTATATGTAGTAAAAACGATAACGTTTTATTACATTGTGTTTCTAAGTACCTCAATCAATTGTTTATTGATTACAAACTTAAAATAAATAATTATTTTTGCAAAACAATTTTATAAAAAGAAACCCGGACAAGTGCTATTCCAACTTGCAAATGAACATTTTGTTCAAACAGGAGACCTTGCTTTTATTGAAATTTCATGATACTATACGGTAGGTATCAATAAATGCGGCGTTGCAAACCTTCGGTGCACTTGATTTTATTGTAGATTGAAAACATGAAAAAAGCAAATAAATCCGGAAAATATCGTTTCTTGTTTTACCTTTTAAATTTTATTTAGCACTAGCTGACCCGCGCAACTTCGTCTGCGTCACATTTTCAATTAATGCTCTGCTCCTATTTGTCTTAGCGTCATGATATATCGCCTATAGCCTTCCTCAATAAATGGTTATCTAACATTGAAAGAATTTTTCAAATCGGACCAGTAGTTCCTGCTTTATAATCTATATCTATATCTATACTTATAATAAATCTGTAGAGAGGTCAATTCTGTACATGAAATATATTTCCAAAATAACTATCAGGGGGTGATTAGGGATCGATACTGATGCCAAAAATGCAATCAGTACAATTTTTGTCTGTCTGTCTGTCGGTCTGTCTGTCTGTATGTCTGTCTGTATAACCGTTATAGAAACAAAAACTACTCGACGGATTTTAATGAAACTTGGTACAATTATTATTCATACTCCTGAGCAGGTTATAGTATACTTTTCAGTCAGCGTGGAAGAAGGCTCACGTCTTACCGCTTCCCAAAGTAGCCAATCCCTCCTCACCATCCCATTTCCGTCCTATATCCATCCTCCCGGTCCTCTCCAAAGTCCTCGAGAGTGTTGTTCAGAAGCAACTGTCTAGTTATCTATCCTCTAATAACCTGCTCAGTCCTTACCAATCTGGCTTCAGACCTGGCCATAGCACTGTAACTACTCTAGTCAAAATAACTGATGACGTAAGACTGGCTATGGAGAATAAGCGTCTAACGGCTTTGGTTTTACTGGACTTCAGCAGTGCCTTTAACTCAGTTGACTTTGACATCCTCTTAGGAATCCTTTCCTCTCTTAATGTCTCTGCACCAGTAATTGAGTGGTTCAAAACTTATCTTCGGGGCCGCTCGCAGTTGGTTCGATCTGATGAGGATTCCTCTGAATGGTGTGAATTGGCTGCGGGTGTTCCTCAAGGTGGCGTCCTTTCTCCTCTTCTCTTCTCAGTTTTTATAAACGCCATCACAAAGGTCCTAACTTCTAACTATCATCTCTATGCAGACGACTTGCAGTTATATCGACATTTTAAAGTAGGTGAACTGGTTGAGGCTGTGGCTGCCATCAATGATGACCTTGAAAATATCAACAGATGGGCAAAATCTTTTGGACTCTTACTGAACCCAACAAAATCTCAGGCGCTCATTATTGGTGGCAGATACATGCTTAACCTATTAAATTACCAGACCCTGCCACCAGTAGTATATGACTCGGTGCCCATTTTGTATTCCAAGAGTGCTAAAAACCTAGGCGTCCATTTTGACACTAACCTCTCTTGGGAGGTTCATATTGGTGAGGTAAGTAAAAAGGTTTTCTACTCTTTCCAGTCCCTTAAACGTCTCCAAAAATTCCTACCTTTTCACACTAAGGTCAGCCTTGCGCAATCTCTTCTTCTACCGCTCATAGACTATGCGGATGTTTGCTTTCTAGATGCAACAGAGGTACTCCTAAACAAACTCGAGCGGCTGCAGAACTTGTGCATTCGCTTCATTTTTGGCCTCCGCAAATATGACCATGTGTCGGAGTTTCGGACCAGATTGAAGTGGCTGCCTATTCGGCGTCGACGAGATACCCATATCCTATCCCTTCTCTATACTATACTGCACAATCCCAATTCTCCTCAATATCTTCGTGAACGCTTCGAGTACCTCATTCCAAGGGGTAAACCCTGTCGCACTGCTACTTCTCTTCTCCTTCGCACTCCGCGTCACACTTCCAGCCGCTATGATGGCTCCTTCTCAGTTACTGCAGTACGTCTCTGGAACTCTCTTCCACACTCTCTACGCGACAGCCCTTCTCTTGATGTCTTCAAGAGGAAAATTAAAGAGCATTACCTTTCACAATGACATAATATTGGATATTTATATATATATATATTTTTTTTTTTTTTTTTTTTTTTTTATTCAAAACGGGGAAACTCTTGGCCCAAATCTCACCTGATGGAAAGTGATGATTAGGCCGAAGATGGAAGCGAGTTTCACCCGGAATCCTCTAACATAGAGGAACTGGCTATTATACATATATTACTTCATATATTATTTATACATATATTTGTGTATTTATGTAGTAATATTTATGTATAGGTATTATTTGTACACTGGATCCTACCCTCTATGATGAACTCTCTCTATCACTCAAAGGTTTGCTGGGAGAAAACTCAACTTTGAGTTAAGCTCGCCTTTGTACATGTATTTATTATGACTGTATCATAAAAGTTGTTTTGGTGTACAATAAAGAATTAAGGAATTAAGGAACTTAATGCAAAATAAATAGGAAATTAATTAGAGATAATAACTTAGTAAATACAAAATTACGTTGAGTGTGGATGTTCGTGTAAGAGTGTCTTAGGATTAGGTGCAAAAGTGTGTGCAGGTGTGTGTAGAGTTAGGAAGGATGTTCGTGCACGTTTGTGTAAAGTGTTTAGGTGGGACATAAGTTCTAACTTTCTAAGCGATAACCTCTAAGAGTCTCTCTGTTGCTTCATAATCGAGAGATTGAAGCCATTTTTGGACCTTCATTTTACACTGAATTTTTGTCAAATGGTAGATGGAAATAGCTTTGTTGATCTTATTGTACAGGTAATCGCCAAGGAAACAAAAAATCTACGACTGAACCTGGTTTTAAAAGAAGTAGATTTACAGACGGTGTGTTTGCGTCTCTTGTTTAGAATGTTATCAGGATTGTATGGAACGCGAGTATGCTTGCGAGTAATTTTGTTCAGGATGAATAATTTACTGTCGAACAGCCAGTACTTTGCATTGTTGATAAAGTTCTTTCAGTTTCCGCCACATGACGTAAACTTTTGAAGACGAACATTAATTTACGTGTTCTGGCTGTAATGGCGTCTACATGTGGCTGAAAACTAAGCCCACCGTCAATCTGAACTCCTAAATATTTGATAAACGTTAGTTCTCTTAAGCGTGGGACATGAGCAGGTATTGTCCTTCGGGAAAGAGCAAGTATGGGAAACTATCGAAAATTCTGGATTATTAGGGATTTCGTTCTTCTTAATAGAGAATGGAATATACATAGTTTTAGGAATATTAAGGGTCAGTTTATTGTTGTTTAGCCACTCAGAAACCATGTCGAAACTCAGTTGAGCGTTTGAATATACTTCTTCCCATGAATCAGCGTGGAAAAGAAGAGCCGTATCATCTGCAAAGGTGACGATTCTGCCACCACGCAGTTTGAGGTTGCAGAGGTCATTTATAAATGTATAAAACATTGTTAGACCGTCATCACTACACATATCACCTATCTTTACTCGCTGCAAGCGATTTGTAAGATAGTCGGAGAACAACTTTAGCTGCGTTCCTCTAACTCCTAACCTTTCCAGTTTATCTAAAAGAAGTGGGGTAGAGACTGTGTCAAAAGCTTTTGCCAAATCCAGAAAGATGACCAGTACCTTTTGTTTACCATCGAGATTCGTTGATACAAAGTTCACGAGTTCTTGGACAGCATCACTAGTTGACCTACCGGAACGGAAACCAATCTGCGAAGGTGATAATTGCTTGTTCGTCTCGAGGTATTTTTTTTTTTTTTTTTTTTTGGGACAAGCCCGCCACACATTCCCAACCACTGCAACTCCTGAAAGCCAGAATCAACAGTGGCGACCACCAGAAAAACGCCGAGTTAATGAAACCCGACGAGTCCCGGAGAAACGATTCAACTGTCTTGGATCCCGCAACGAAATTAATCAGAAGAGTACAGCGGAGGAGTAGGAAAAATAAATATAATTTCCACTTCCCTCCATATCAAGCAGGAGACAGATTAGAGCTAGGCCAATAGGCACCAAGGGACATATACAACTGGGTTAGGCCCAGTTGCCAAGCACCACGGATTATATATTAACATTTAAACTAATGGGTCCTAAATTGTGAGCTACTTTTGATTCCAGTAATAGGTATGGCAAAATCGCCTGAACGCACGGAAATTTGTTCTGGTTTCTACAAGGTCCGTATAGTAAACTACTCCAGATTTAACCTGAATACTATCTAACATAACATTACGTTCAGTCTGCCAAAGAATACACTCCCACAAGATGTGATGTGCGGATTGTTCGTATTCAAGGTCAGCTGTAGAGCATTGACATAAAGGTGAGGCCACAAGCCTAAAGGAAAATAATTTACTCTTAAAGTTGCCATGACCTGTGAGAAATTGGGCAACACAGTGATCCACCTCCAGCCATGTCTTCTCCAGCCGCTCACGAACGGATGGAAAAAACTGGTGGAGGTGTCGGCCCTTGATGGAATCTTCCCACCTACATTGCCATTCGCATAAAAGTACCTCCCAGACGTCAGTCTGGGGTTTTAATAATCTAGAGATCTTAGCACGGTCGCGTTGCGGTAAAAACTCTGGGTCCGTGATCTTTCTAGCGTAGAAGTACATTGCAGCACGCCGCTGCACCTCAAGATCGACTGGGAGAACACCCGCCAGCACCGGTAAGGCTTCAGTACTAACCGTCCTATACGCCTTGCATAAGAATATCAAAGCCAAACGCTGGTTTTGAAGTAATTTACGTCGTACCGCCCCTATGGTGGCCCTATCGGCCCAGACAGGTGCCCCGTAGCACATACAACCCAAGTAAGTAGCCCCATATATAGTTTTTAGGGTTTGAAATGATAGACCCCAAGTAGCCTTTGATATTCTCGTCAAGGCGTAGAAGTTCTTTTTTGCTTTTGCTCCTACTGTTTTTATATGATCAATAAATGAAAAGTTTCTTTCTAGTAGCATACCGAGGTAGCACACGGATTCTTTCCTTTTAACGGGTACGTTATTAAATTTTATACTAGGCCAGGATTTAAGGTTTCCTTTTAAAAGAAGTTGATAGGTTTTATGCGGTGCAAAGGTCAGACGGTTTCGATCGCCCCACTGAGATATTAAACGTAGGCATGTGTCAGCCAAGTTCTCGAGTCCAGCCCGAGTACTTGCCTGAATGAGCAGCAAGCCATCGTCCGCGTAACCGGTTAATGAACAGCCGTACGGGAGCGGAAGCGCGAGGAAATCATCGTAGCCGAAATTCCATATATATGGACCGATAACTGAGCCCTGAGGACATCCCATGGTTAGAGACTTAGTAATGGAATGATGTCCAAGTTTGAGTTTCGCGGAGCCATTTAGAAAGTACGAACAAATCAGATTATAGATGTTTTTGTAGCAACCACGGGTTTTCATTTTAAGTAGTAACATCGGCCACCATGCGTTATCAAAAGCGCCAGAAATGTCGAGAAAGATTCCAACCACGTATTTATGTTCCGATGAGTTGACAATTTTACGGACAGATAGAGCCGCATCTACAGTGGATTTTCCAATAGTAAAACCGTATTGATTTTTATGAAATTTAGGTCCGTTCGGTAACAAGCGCGGAACAATCAGTCGCTCTAAAAGTTTTCCCAAAGATGGGAGTAGTGTTATGGGCCGGTATGACTTAGGGTCGTCCGAGGGTTTGTCGCCACTCTTTGGAATAATGCGTATAAAGCCTTGTCGCCATATTCGAGGAAAAATACCTTCCGCAATGCATCGGCTATATACTGATAAAATCGCATCGCTCGACGTTTTACACGCTTCTATAATCATTCTATTAGATATTTTATCTTCACCGGATGATTTGTTGAGAGGTAGTCTCTTGACAACGTTTATGAATTCGTCAGTGGACGGAAGGTCTGACTCTGGTGATTCAGGTGGTACCGCGGCCCACGCCCTGATCTGCTGATGGCATAGAGTATATAACCACTAGAGAGCGTATAGGCCGATTTCTTCTAAGTACGCGGCTCACTACAGCGGGCCGGGGGACGAGGAACAACGCGCGGCTGCAATTGGTCCGTTCAAGGTCAAGTTGCATAGGTAGCCTATGGTTAGTGGTGGCACTACTTGATTAAAGGAAAATAGTCGATATCGATAAAATGGATTTTAACATTGTAAAAATACTCAATCCAAACAAAACAGCGCTATATCTTGTTTAAACAAAGTTTCCCTATTAACCTTATCTTTCCACTTTTATTTTAATTCTGAAATCTTCGAAAATCTAAAATGTAAACATGTATGTCAAACACACAGATGAAAAATCTGAGACCCTCCTTCTATTTTTAAAGTCGTTTAAAAGTAGTTACGTGTTTAATGTAAGTATGTGAATTGATTAAAAATTGTATTAGTTGTAATTTTATGATCATCGATAAATCGACTTCAATCATTAAACGTAACAGCACAGATTTTTTCGATAAAAATACAAAGGGGAAGAAAGGGATAAAAATATAAGTATTTCCTAATGAAAGAAAGAGACTTTTCCAAAAGACATCAACGCGCGCTTCTCACAGTGTGCTCGTTCACCTAACCACCATTTTATATAGACCCCTGCAGTGGCTCATCATCTGATTCAAATCAAAAATATTTTGCGTAGTCTATACTCTCCGATGAAAAGTTATGCCATCATTTTTGTAACAAAAGGTCTTGGAATGTTTCCCACACAAATTCAACGGGTATGAAGGCATTTTTATGCGTTATAAATTGCATAAAAATTAAAACGATTTGTAAAAACTTAGCATGCCCACAGGTCTAACAATTGGTCACAACTAAAATGGTTACGAGTGCCGCTGCCTAACATCTGAGCAAAAACACTAATAGTTTTCGTGCGTCGGGGCACTGTATGCGCAGTCAAGTGGTTTAATAGTCTTTGGCTGATGGTATTCATTTTCATTTACTGATGAATCATCTGGTATAAGAGAATCAAGCAGAACATCAGTTGTTTCTTCAATGCCGGTGGTATGTGTATTATTTACTTTAATGTTGTGAACGTATGCAAGGTCGATCGATCTATTAGCCTTAAACTCGTGATACAAAGGAGACCACGGACCCTCCTTATCAAGTTTATCAACAATTTTCCGGAGTAAATTACCCTTAGATTTTTCAACCGATGCTCTGTAACGCGACTTGGCAACTCTAAAAGTACTTATGGCAAGATTAAAAACGTCTCCGGTAACATTACGTTTTTTAAGCTTATTAAGCTGTCTACGCGCTCTGCGATAGCTCTTACGTTGTTCAGCAAGGTAGTCACTCCACCAATCACATCTACGAATATTGGTCACAGATGCACGACCAATAGCAATGTCAGCACAGTAAGTGAAAGTGTCTGACATTATCTCAGCACTTTCCTCAGCTGACAGTCCATCGCGAGTGAAGTCTTTGGCATGACAAGCAAAAAGTGAGCTAAAGAATTCCCAGTTCGCGCCTTTACTCTTATATCTAAAATTTCCAATTAAGTGTGAAGAACCTTGAGTAAGAATAGGAACAAAATCGTACACGATCAGGCGATGATCACTACAAGACGCGTCAGGAAGAACACGCCACCTATCCAAGCGTACGTCTGCACTAGAAAGTGTGACGTCAATACAAGATTCGCCCATTTGGCTACAAAAAGTAGGTGGTGCGTCTGGGGAGTTATGGATTGATAAGTTCATCTCAGCAATAAAATCCTCAACAGCACAACGTCGTTCGGAATCAGTGGCCCGAACTTTGCCATACCACAGGGAAGAAGATGCATTTACGTCAGCACCAACTATAACCTTGCAGCCCGCGAGCGACCGCAAGACGTGACGGAGATTATGTATATGAGGAGTGACAGGGTAAGAATACTGAAAGTAGCAGCTCACAACGTAAACCTTAAAGGTAGGCGATGACACTTCCGCCACGGCGCAATGGGGCGTCATGAGATTACGTATAGCTGTTACAGTAAAGCTCGAAGAACGCTCAACATAAATTCCGGCACGTGACTTGCTGTTCAGCTGGACCATCTTGTGACCCAAGCGCGCGTTTTGATACTGTTCCTGAACAAGTACTATATCTAGATTATAATCCACAATCAATTTATCCAGCTCAGATGTCGCCACCCTATCGTTATGAAGGTTTAATTGTCCTATGGTTAAACTATCCATTATTAATAATTAGTGTTTAGGATTAATTGTTCGAGTTTGAGTTTGTAGGTAGTAAACTCTTGAGATCCGCAGCGATGATCACACGGTTTTTTAAAGCGTTTACACGCCACGCACGTTGGTTTAAAATTTAAGTCGTCATTGTGCGGGCAATCTTTAGTTTCATGTGCCTCTGAACAATTAGCACAGGTAGGTTCTTTATTAACGCAGTGTTTTTTAACGTGACCAAACTGTTGACAATTTAAACAACGAACAACTTCGACATCATCAATAAAACGGCAGGTAGCCCAATCAATAAATAATTTATCCTTTGTAGACACTAAGTGCTTACGTACGGCAGGCTCTATTTCAATTCCGATCCATTTACGACCGTTATCTAACGTGCGCCTACGGATAATTTTTGTAGATTTTATAAAGTCATCCTCTTTTATTTGAAGCTCATCTTTGATATTTTGACGGTATAATGCAATCAAAAAAGAGCCATCGTCCATTGAAGATGGTACATCCTTAACCAACACTCGAGGGCGTCTACCTTTTGGTTTTTCTAGACGTAAACCAGCGGCCTTGATTGCTTCTACCGATTCCAATTTTTTTAGCTGATTTTCATTAGCGACGCGTAATACAACACCGGATTTCGCGGTTTTTTTCACGCCTACTATTTGGAAACCGTCATCACTAGGTTTAATTGCCTTCATAAGCGCTTGTTTTGTCGCGGACGAGGTGCTATAATCAGCTGATCGAGCCGCGGTTGGATAAGCCACCACACAAGGTAACGGTGGACGAGATTCCATAATCGCTGGCGCCACTTTTGGTAAACGTAGTTTCAACGAGTCCGCATATGAAATTTTACAATTGTTGTTACCGACAGGATTAGGATTGACAGCGTTAATCGACCTAACCTTTTCTAATTCGCGTTCCGTTCTGGCTAACTTCGTCTCGTTGCACGACGATTTTATTGCTAGCATAGAAACAATGCCCGTAATTCGCTGCGTCATGTCCATGATGGCAGATTTATTTGCAACGTTAATGCGCGACCCCTGATCATTGACCAAGTCGTTAATTTTAGACAGGTATGCCGACGCCTCGGAAACTAAGTCGCAATAATCAGTATTGCTCGCATTACTTATATTTAAAAAGGGTGAGGATCTTTCCACGGTTTCGGATGTTTGGTGAAGCCGTTTTGACCTGTCATCGGGTGAACTGTACGTTGGAGACAGTTCACTGAACAAGCGTTTAGAACTAGCGGAGGTTGCCACGGGCGACCTTTGGGTTTTTGTGTTTCTACGAAATATTTCATCGTCTCGAGGTATTTTGTTAACCGTTTGTTTAATAATCTTTCCAGAATTTTAGAGACCGTTGGCAGAATTGATATAGGTCTGAAGTTATTGACACAGCCCCTGTCCCCCCCCCCCCTTTATGTATAGGGTGGATCTCGGCGAGTTTAAGAGAGTCTGGGAAAACACCAGTAGTGAAGGCCAGATTACAGATGTAAGTCAGAGGTGGCAGTATATTCTCTCTGTAACGCTTTAAGAAGATGGCAGGGATGTGGTCGCGACCTATGGCACAATCGTTTCTTAGGCCCATGATGATCTGTTCGACCTCCGATATATCGGTGGGAAGCAAGACAAATGATTTTGTGAATAAGGTCTTCTCGACCGATTTAGGTAAATCTGGACAAATGGCGTACAAAAATTCATGTATTCAGTGACAGACAACGCACATCCTAGAACTAGATCCAGAAAAAAAAAAACAACGTTACTGCTTAAAACCCGACCGCCAAAACGTTATATTTGCAAACAAGTGACTTTTCAACTTGTCTGATGTATTGGTACATCTATACTCATATTATGAAGAGGTAACATTTGTTCGTAAGTTTGTATGTAGGGGGTAATCTCAGGAACTACTGGTACTCATTCTTTCAGTTTTAGATAGCCCATTTATCGAGGAAGGCTATATATCATCACGCTAAGACTAAAAGGAGCCGAGCATTCATGGAAAATGTGACGCTGACGAAGTTGCGTGGGCCAGCTAGTTATGTAGGTATACAATAGGCTTGTGTCCTGAAAAATTTAGTCCGTCAGTTAGATTTTCAAAAAATATTTGACCCGTGTTTTTTCTTTTGTTACGGGAACCAAAATTGACGAAGTTACGACGCTTTTAAAATTCTCAATCCGTCACACCTTCGCATATATTTTAGTGAGTCGTGACGTCACGAGCCCCCACTCGCGAGTTTTGATGCGTTTTATCTTTGTCAATATTCACTGATTTACAAAAACAAAAAATACGTCTTTTCAATACTCTAGTTGACGGACTAAATAGTTTTGCAATTTGTGGATGACGGAATCTAGTCTATTAGGGTTCGGAACATCCGTAGGAAACGAAACCCTTATGGGACCACTCGGGTCTGTCTATCCGTCTGCAGATAGTTTTCTTCAGATCTACAAGACCGATTCTGCTGAAAATTGGTACACACATATCGACTTCTGTGACCAAAACACGGACGCGTTACGTACATAAATAAATTTTGAGTGTGTGTCTATTTATGTGTGTCGATCGGTCGGGTGATCGCTTTAGGCGGTAAACAAGAATTTAAAAAAAAAGTTTTTCAAACTGTTTCGTTTCACATCAAATGAAAAGGCTAACAATATGGGTATTAATTACTTACCTATATATTATTCATAATATTAAAAACAAATGTTTTTGAAGTTATTCAAGAAATTAGTCCAAATTACGCCTAATAAAAAAAATTACGCCTTACCGCCGATAGAAACGAGCCAAAAAAAATATGCTTGTTCTTTACAGGAAAACGTATAAGAAGTCTACAGTGTTAAAATAACATGTTTAAAAAATCTATTTGGTTCGGATCCCTTTGCACGCAAGTAAGTTTTCTTACTTCCACACTGGTTTACTGCAACTTACTGCATCAGACGCGTGTATGACAGTAAATACTAACAATTAATTCATTATTTCGTCACGGATTTTTGTTTGAAAGTTGTGCATGAGGCGTAAGTGGCTTATGGTTGTATTTACACAGGACCCTTGACGTCACATGTTATATCATTAATTTTGTAAATAAGTTGTTGGTGTGCCTTATAAATAAATAAATAAATATTGACATGACCAATTTCATTTACCTACTTACCTACGACATATTTTAAGTTTATTATGTCCTGTTTACTTTGTGTTTATAACATGCTAATGAGAAGGCATGAATATTTATAAGGTACCGCTTGTGTCCGCGACTTCGCCCGCGTGAACATTGTTAAACTATCTCAATGGATCCGCCATCGGAAATCGATCCGGGTAATCACCAAATGACACCTTCCGTTCTGAGCGGAGCGGTAGGTAGTGTCAGACACTGACTAAAACCCATCCGCGTCATTCTCATTTCGTCAAAACTCATTTTGCGTTCCAGGGCCGCTGTGACTTTTCTGAACAAATTCCGCAACAAGGTATTCTATGTCTACGGTTTTAACGTAGAATATGTACTTTGTAGTAGGGGTGCCCGTAACAGCGAAGTGGAGAAACGGAGAAATTTTAACCAATGGCATTGCTCGTGGCTAAATAATAACAGCCGCACAGGTCGATCTTCAAGGTTAAGCAACGCTTGCCGAGGTTGGTCTGTGGATGGGTGACCATCTTAACATACCGAGTTCCCTCCGTGCCTTGGAAAGCACGTAAAGCTGTTGGTCCCGGCTGTCATTTGGAGATCTTTGGCAGTCGTTACGGAAAAGTCAGAAGCCAGAAAATCTGACACCAGTCTTGCCAAGGAGTACCGTGTTACCCCAGTTAATGGGTTGTGGAGGTCTGGTAGGCAGCCGCTGCACGTAAAATACTGGTATTCAGCTGAATCCGGTTTGACTGGAAGTCGACCCCAAGATAGTTGGGAAAAGGCTAGGCAGATGATGGCATTGCATAAAATCTCCGCACCTAAGTCACTGACATTTTGACTAATACATGATTGATTAAAATTTGCTCCGGCAAGCACTCTCATACCACAGTATAAATATGGACTCATACTTAATGACTAGCTGGTAGTCATTGTTCAACCATGTGTCCATTTTTATACGAATCTGTTGTTCTTGTAGCCAACAAACTGACTGACATAATTAGTTTCGCATTTAAAATATTTAATTATATAGGTATGTGTTTTATGTATGTGTTTGTGTGTGTTTGTGTCATAACCATAAACTAGCAGTTGTTTTTGGCCCTTATCGCAGTAATAAAATTAAGAGACGAGTTTTCTAAAGAATTTTATATAATACTAGAGGCCACCCGCGACTTCGTCCGCGTATAAATTCTCGTTATTCCCGTGTAAATCCCGATCCCTCGAGAATTCCGGGATAAAAGTAGCCTATGTGTTATTCTGGGTTTTCAGCTACCTACATACCAAATTTTATCGTAATCGGTTCAGGAGTATTTGCGTGAAAGAGTAACAAACATCCATACATACTCACAAACTTTCGCATTTATAATATTAGTAGGATGTATGGTATGGGTTGGGTGATAGGGATAGCACCATTATTTCGAAGAAGTAAAGCCGGTGGATGGATTTATCGATATCTCACCGTGATCACTTAGGCGATCACTTAGGTGAACGACAAGTGAGTTGTCAAACCATACAAACAAGATGGAATATCAGCTCACTTGTCGTTCCTAAGTGATCACGGTGAGATGTCGACAGAATTGACCGGCTGTATGGCTCATATGGTTTTTGTTGGGGTTATCTAGAAAGAAAATAAAAGAAAGAAAACCAATTTATTTAGCACACATGGATTCACACACTGTATGAACAATTAAAGAAACTTAGTTTTAAAAACAATAACTTTGTGTGCTCCGCGGCAGCGCCCATAGATCCAGTTCAGCGAAATGCCGGACTCTCATAATATATTATATTAGTCTATGTGCCGGACAACTATGTGCTACCTGACGCTGGTTTTCAACTGAAAAGAAAGAAAAAGCATTTATTCCGCCAGAAGCGACACACAATATCTAAAAATAAAAGAAAATAAAGTATCTGCACCTTACGTTGAAGTGTACCAACCAGTTTTGTAAGGTATTAAATAAATCTGAGGGTATACCGGGTTATTAGTAAACGGCTATAACCTCTTAGGGAGTTAGACCAACGAAAAAAATATCTGTTTCATACATTTGCATCTGCTAAATATTGTATGAAACAGCTGATATATTATTTTTAATTTTCAGGGATGCAGGATGGTTTCAAAGTAAAAGTTGTTAACAATCATTGTGTACTTTCACTCCCTAAGAGGTTGTTAGTGTTTTACAAATAAACCTGTATAAAGAGTGCATTGTATCATAAAATATATTCTATACATGCTTCCCTCGTCCTTCCTACTAAACATACGTGAAAGTTTGTGACGATAGATTGCATCCATCATGCATCCATCATGCGTCCATCATACATCCATCATAAATCCATCATGCATCCATGATGCATCTATGATGGTTGTTTCACGCACAAACTACTGAACGGATTTAGATGTATGGTAAACATGCAGTTAAAATCTGGATTATAACTCATAACTTTTTCTTCCAGGAGTTGTTCCTTGGAATAATTTCCGACTTTACGCGAACTAAACTGTTGGTAGAAGCTGATAGTTTATTAATTTTAGTAAAACAACATTTTCATCAGTCGGTTTGCACCAGGGGTCGGCCTTCAGCCCTTATCTCTTCCTGATGATAATGGACGCTCTGACGTCGGACATCCAGGAGGAGGCTCCCTGGTGTATGCTGCTTGCTAATGTGCTGGTTGCCAAAAGCGGCCTAGAGATCCGGAGCAGATTGGAGACGTGGTGGCAGACTGGAGAGTGTTGGTCTGAAATTGAGCAGAACCAAAACAGAATACCTGCTCTGCGATTTCGGCGGTCTCTCCAGTCCTATACCTATAGCTCTCACCGGAACGCCTATACTGATCTCCTCCGACTTTCGATACCTCGGGTCGCTTGTTCAGGGGGATGGAGATATAGACCGAGACGTAACGCACCGGATCAAGTCAGGATGGATGAAATGGCGACAGGTCGCTGGGACAACTTGCGACCCACGGATGCCTCTCAAGTTGAAAGGGAAAATCTACAAGTCCGTGATAAGACCTGTCGTAATGTATGATAAGTAATCAATTCTATTAATTTTCACATTCGCATCTCAATCGCAAACTGTCAAAAATGTATGAAAATGAAGGCTTTTTAGACAGTTGGCGATTGACATGCGAATGCAAAAGTTGTTCAAAAATGAGTAGAATTGGGCTGTTAAAAAAAGACGGGTGAAAATAGATTGCATGTGGCGGAGATGAGAATGTTGAGTTGGATGTGAGGTGTAACGAGAATGGATAAAGTGAGAAATGACTACATTAGAGGTAGTTTAAAAGTGGCGCCAGTGACGGAAAAGGGAATTGTCTTAGTATGATCATGTGAAGAGGAGGGAGAAAACGCATTTAACTAAAAGAGTAATGAAAATAAATGTGCATGGACGGAGAAGGAGAGGAAGGCCAAAGAAAAGATGGATGGATTGTGTGAACTCTCTTTTCATTCATATCGCTCATATTAAAGAAAAGGGAGTTAGTGAAAGTTTGACGGCTGATAGGGCAGAGTGGAAGAAAAATACCGGCCAAGTGCGAGCCGAACTCGCGCACCGAAGGTTCCGTACAAACCTGTAGGTATATAAGTAAAAGTTCACCCATAATTTGAAATGTTTCCTTTATAATAATATGTGCCATAAAACATTGCTTCAATGATTGTTAAAATGGCACAAAACGCTTGGGACATTTATCATTTGTAAAAAATTTCCATAGGCCACACAACTATTAGATGAATGACGTTTTGTCAGACAGAAATCTTAGGTTACGATAGGTTAGGTTAGATTAGAGTATGACAAACAACGCACGAGCCGAGCAAGCAAAGCAAGCGTGCCGTAGAAGCGGCCGGCTATGTGCCAGAAGCGGATCGCATTTGTATATGGAAACAGTTAGGTTAGGTTAGAGTATCACTGGAGGTGTGCCCAGCTTGGTCCGAGCCGCGTCGCAGTCTCACTGCGGAGATCGGACAGGACCTCTCCCTTCCCAGCGTGGTCAGATGCATGCTGGGGAGTGAGGAGTCCTGGGCCGCGGTAGCCTCCTTTTGCGAGGATGTCATCTCGCAGAAGGAGGCGACGGAGCGCGCTCGGGAGGACGATCCTCTCGCTGCGCCGCTCCGCAGACGAAGGCGAGGTCGGAAAAGACGTCCTCTTCTCCCTCCTCGCAGTGGTGATGGGCGGGCGACAGGCGCGGGGGCGCCTCCGCCCGTATTGCACGCATCGCCACCATCGTCGGAGGTTCCCGGCCCTCCCCCAACGGGGAGGGCGTGAAGGGCCCGCTGTTAATGCGGGCGGTCGTCGGAGGTGGACTGGACGTAAAGGCTACGCCGATCTCCCAGTCCACCCCCACTAAGACGCTGCGGGAATTTCAGTGCTGGGTTGTTTTAGTGGGTATACCGGGCTTGCCCGGGGAGTCCCACATACCCCTCCCACTCCCCCGAGTGAGAGGGTATGCGTAATGCATTTTTTCCCAGCCGAAAAAAAAAAAAAAAAAAAAGGTTAGGTTAGAGTATACAATAAACAAGTAAATGAATATTACGTAAACTAAAACATTCTGCTACTAGAAAGTTGGCATTTTAAAAAGTGTCATTATGTAAAGTAGACCAAACGTAGTTGGTAACTGTGAGGTTGGGAAATGAAACAAAATGAAATGACAATTTGGCAAATGACTAGTTGGCGAAATAAAATTCTGCGAAACGTTAGTTGGCTAGTGAAAATCTGGCAAACAATTTTCGGTGAAAGGGCAGAGAACCGCCATTCATTCATCAGTAACGGTAGAGTTTTATAGTATTATTGAATATCTGCCGCCCGCGACCTTGTACGCACATATCTATACTAATATTATAAAGCTGAAGAGTTTGTTCGTTTGTTTGTTTGTTTGCTTGAACGCGCTAATCTCTGGAACTACTGGTCCGATTTGAAAAATTCTTTCAGTGTTTGATAGCCCATTTATTGAGGAAGGCTATAAGTTATACAGAGTGGGGGTTTCAATACGACAGTGAATGAAACTTCGTATACCTAAGGATGTTCCCAGTCTACATACAAAAATTAATGTGAAAATATCCAGTAGTTTAGTCACAGGAGATGATTTTACTTTTTTAACATTTGCTATATGACGTATCTGTAAATACGGAAGCACTGACAGGTTAACGACCCCCGCATCGATAACATCAAAACAGTAAAAACTTTCGCCAAAATTAGTTTTTAAATTTAGTGCAAGTTATACCTTAAACCTATGGCATAAAAGCCACAAAGCGTGTCATCAGAGTTCAATAAGAAAATAACGCATACGGAAGTTGCTATCCACTCATATTAATAGAAAATTTAGTGTGTGCGAAAGAGATAAATCTAGTTTCGTTTGCTTATTACTTCACTTTCTTGACGAAACTTGCAACTACAAATTTAGGTCACGGTCACTGGTCAGTTTATCGCCGGAATCCTGTGACGATTCACGCGTCATCATTTGCAAGCGCACGAGTGTTCAAGTACCCGCGCACCGCCCGCCACTCGTGTTTTTGTAATTTGTAACATAAGACTGTTAAAGTGTGAAATTGGACGCTGTATTTTAGTGATAGGACACGTATCATAGTAATAGATATTTAGTGAAATAGTTAAGTGAATTGTGCAAAATTAGATGCTTACATTTTATTGTTTTTTTCGTGTTTTTAATAAATTAAAGGACATGGCTGCAAATGGTGACCTATTAAACGTTAGAAATAACCTTCTCCGTCGGTGCAATTTGTGTAATCGTATTCATGGCGGCCATATCGACGAACGAAAAATTTTGTCACATATCTACCTACCTACTGAGTTATTTGATTGAACAGTCATCCTGATTGTGATTAATAATTTAAGTAACGCGTGGGTGCCTGATTATTCGGTTAATAATCTGTGATTCAGTGTTATTGTTTTTACTGAGCATTAATAATGGCGCCGAAAAATCAAGTCGCTACAAGACCGCGCTGTTGCATTCTTAACACAGGTTAGAGAACCAATGTTTATAATGGATGTTCCATTTTGTTTCCAGTTTTATGCCATTTAGTTTGTTTGAATTTTATTTATTTTTTAATTTTGTTGTTAGGATTTTTTTTATGGTTAAGAATTATTCCTATGAACTAGTAGTGTCCGTGTTTTCATTTATTGTCGTATTATCGTCCCCACGCTGTATAACATCATGCTACAACCAATAAGAACAGAGCATACATAAACAACGTGACGCAGACGAAGTAGCGAGAGAAAACTAGTCCCAAATAACACACACGCCAAATTTCAGTTTTCTACGACCAGTAGTTTCAGCTGTGCGTTGTGTGTCAGTCGTTCAGTCACTAAATTAGTAACGGATTTTTTTAATGTTAATTAAATAATTGATTACGATTGATAACCCTACTTACATATCCACCAATATTTTAAAAGTATGGTCCGTTCTTAGCAATTAAATTAAAATAAAGTTTAATTTAAAACGTAGATATTATAAAATCTGAGACGAATTAACCCTTACATATTTATAATTATTGTAACATAACAGAAAAACACAATGGTATCTGAAGCTTACTTATGAAAAATTATATGAGTTGATACCTGAATTAATAAAAGAAGTGAAATAAAAAGAGTACACAAACACAATGCATTTTTAAGGAAAATAAATTATTTTAAATCTAGTCAATGGATTTTCAAATTTAAAAGTGACCGCTCTGTCCTTTCCGACTCAAAATAAATGACCAAAGTTAACTTAAATACGACTTTGTAATAAGTTTGTTAACCCTAGTGTATCTGCTGCGCTATCACCAATATACCATCAAGAAAATACAACTGAGCGTTTTATGCCGGCCGGCAAATAACCTACGCGCGTGGTGAAAAACTCAAAAATACCGTGAAAAGACGACGACTAGTGAACTGTGTGGTGATATGCTGGCTCCCAACGTCTTCGTCTTCGTCGTCGTCTTTAACTTGATTCTTTCAGTGTTAGATAACCATTTATCGAGGAAAGCCATAGGCCATATAACGTCACGCTAAGACAAATAGGATTGAAGCATTCGTGGAAAATGTGACGCACACGAAATTGCGCGGGTCCGCTAGTCTACACTAATATTATAAAGAGGAAAACTTTGTTTGTTTGTTTGTTTGTTTGTTTGTTTGTTTGATTGTAATGAATAGGCTCAAAAACTACTGGACCGATTTTAAAAATTCTTTCACCATTCGAAAGCTACATTATCCACGAGTAACATAGGCTATATTTTATTTTGGAAAAAAATAGGGTTCCGTAAGATATTTGGGTTTTTCGGACACAAGGTGTAAAAATCAACCAGAAAAGTTACTTATTTTGCGTACGCTGCCTAAACTATAAAAGATAGAACCATGAATTGTTCTAATTAATTGTAGATCTTATAAATATCTACAAAAAAGTCGGCGACAAACTATACCTATCTATGTCGAGTGAGGCACAACAACAACTTTTATATTTAAAATCTTGATTTTTTTTTGGACTACATTTAAACGCGTTTATTTTACTCATGCTATTAATCCTTATCAAAATAAAGTATTTCATCACTAAGTACAGTTTATGTAGATAATATTTGGTCTTTAAATGATTAAAATCGGACGTTTGATTTTGAAGTTATGGCGAAATTAAAATATTACGATTTCTGCTGCACGGCCCGTTGCGAAGTGGACGTCAAGGCGGCCAAGGCGCCAAGGCGGGGGTGCGCGTGCGGGAGCTATGAGTAATATAAAGTGTCCTCCACACTATTCTGAAGTTGCACGAGGCGAAGTGCTCTCCGAAGTTGACCGAATTCCGAAGTAGGTGTCCACACACTCGAGCAACTTCGCGAGGAGCTCAGTCGCCCGTTCCCCCCGTTCCCCTCACGATATGCATAATGGATAACGTTCATGTGGCAACTGCCGTTGCAATGTGTACTCTCGCATAATAAAATTCCTGCGTATTTACTATGGCTGACGCGAACCGAAGTGAGCCGAGTAGTGTGGACAGACGCTTCGTGTTCGAACTTCGAGTCCTTTGACTCGGGCGCAAAAACCAACAACAACTGGAAGTCGCCCGGGGCGAAGCGAAGTTGCACGAGGCGAAGCGAAGTGCCCTTCTACACTATCGTATTCGCTCAACTTCGATCAACTTCGGGAATAGTGTGGAGGCTACTTAAGGTACACGCGTGGCTCAGACGCGAGGTCGGCTCCCTACGCAGCGGTCGTGCGCGAAGTCTTATAATTTTCGTGCGATTTTTTTTAGATTTCGTTCTTAAAACTATACCTACGCAAAAGTTCTTCTCAGAGCTAAACAACAGTTCTTCTCAGAGCCAAACAACAGTTCTTTTCAGGGCTAACCAACAGGTTTTTTCGGAGCTAGAATATTACACGCTATTAACATTTTCTTAAACATTTGAAAATGCCTAAGAGAGCCAGGTCTCAACTTACTAAACATAGTTCTCAAGCATGGGCAGCAAGAATACGCCGTATGGGAGAATCTTCACCTGAACGTTCACAACGCCTTGCTGAACAAAATCAGAGAAACTCTCTGGTACGCGCACGAGAGTCGAGTGTCGAACGTTCGCAAGGCCTTGCACAACAAAATCTGAGAACCTCTGAGTTATAATATTATAAAGCAGAAGAGTTTGTTTGTTTGTTTGGTTGAGTACGCTAATCTCAGGAAATACTGGTCCGATTTGAAAAATTCTTTCAGTGTTAGATAGCCCATTTATCGAGGAAGGCTATAGGCTATATGTATATCATTAGGCTAAGTCAAAAAGGAGCGCAGAATTAATGGAAAATGTGACGCAGACGAAGTTGCGCGGGTCAGCTAGTCTTTTTTTTTTTTACTTGTTATGGGTTTGCTCTTGACTCTAGTCTTGGTCAGAGATGACAGAGACAAAGTCTACGATGGAGCGAGCTTACCCAGAAGTAGCCTGTTCACTCTAACTTTGAAAAGATTAGGGTTGTAAGCATTCGGAAACACAAACGCAGGCAAAGAGTTCCACTCCTTTGCTGTGCGCATTATGAAAGACGCTTGGAAGCGCTTAGTGCGAGTTGGTGGAATAGCAACAAGGTAGGGATGGCAAGTTGCAGTGCGTCTGGATGTCCGATGGTAGAAGGGGGCTGGTGGGATGAGGTCGTGGAGTTCCTGGGCACACTCTCCGAAGTACAATCTGTAGAAGACCGACAAACAGGCAACCTTGCGGCGATGAGCCAAGCTGTGTAGCTTGGTATCCAACAGTTTTACGTCACCAATGAGCCTCTTAGCTCTGCGTTCCACCGAGTCAAGCGCGTCAAGCTGATACTTAGCTGAGCCATCCCAAAGGTGGCTGCAATACTCCATGCAGGATCGGACTTGTGCTTTATAAAGAGTCAAAAGCTGCTCAGGCTTGAAGTATCGCTTCACCCTATTTAGGATGCCCAGCTTTTTGGCCGCAGTTTGGGCTTTGCACTCAATGGTGGCGCCGAAGTTGAGACTGGATGACAGCTCCATGCCTAGGAGCTCGAGCCGATCAGTCACTGGAATAGATGCACTCCGAAAAATAGGAGTTTGGTTGAAACATCTCCTTTTTGCGGTAAAGAGACACGCCTGTGTTTTGGTGGCGTTAAAAGAGACCAGATTGTCGTCACCCCACTGGGAGACAAGGCTTAAGGTCAAATTTGTCCGCTCTACCATGGCCTCTCTCAAGGAACGAACTTCATCTCCGCCGGTTGTGGCGCCGGACAAGTATCTCTCTGTAACCGTACTGTCATCTGCGTACCCAACAAGACCAGGCTGAAGTAGGTCATTGATGTGCAGCAGGAAAAGAGTTGCAGAGAGAACAGACCCCTGAGGAACACCGGCATCAATAGCCATGAGGTCAGAGGAGCAGCCGTCAACAACTACTCGGATCGACCGTTCTCTAAGGAAGTCCGATATCCAGCTGCAAAAACCAGCTGGGATGCCATATGCAGGAAGCTTGCTGAGCAGACTTGCGTGCCAGACCCTGTCAAAAGCCTTCGAGATATCGAGAGACACAGCAAGTGCTTCGCCGTGTCTCTCGATGGCTTCGCCCCAGTAGTGCGTGGCATACACAAGAAGATCGCCAGTAGACCGTCCCCGGCGAAAGCCATATTGACGGTCACTGAGGAGATCATTGTCTTCAAGGTAAGTCAGCAACTTACTGTTCAATACCCTTTCCATAACCTTGCAAAGGATGGAGGTAATGGCGATTGGTCTGTAATGAGCAGGGTCTGCGCGGTTACCCTTTTTGGGCACCGGTTGCACATTTGCAAGCTTCCAGGATTTTGGCACCGTTCTTTTTTCAAGAGAGAGGCGGAACAGGCGTGTCAGCACAGGAGACAGTTCTGGCGCACATTGCCTTAACACTTTTGCTGGAATGCCGTCAGGCCCGCTGGCCTTATTCACGTCTAGACTGCACAATACTCTTCGGACCTCTATATTGTACCTCTATAAAGTAGAAGAGTTTGTTTGGTTGAACGCGCTAATGTCAGGAACTACTGGTCCGATTTGATCAATTCTTTCAGTGTTATATAGCCCATTTATTGAGGAAGGTTATAGGCTATAATATATTATCACGCTAAGACAAACAGGAGCGGAGCAATAATGGTAAATGTGACGCAGACGAAGTTGCGCGGGTCAGCTAGTAATATTATAAAGCTGAAGAGTTTGTTTGTTTGCATGCTTACTTGAACGCGTTAATCTCAGGAAGTACTGGTCCGATTTGAAAAACTATTTCAGTGTCAGATAGCCCATTTATCGAAGAAGGCTATAGGCTATTATATGGATTCGCTCGCGCTCGCTCGTAGCATACAGACGTATTCGTTAGCAATTTTTAACTAACACAATAAAAATAGTGACCTAGATTAGTGCATTAAAATAGTAATGCAATTCTAAAAATTTTTGCCTAGAGTTTAGTTTTAGTAAATATAATGAAAACTTAGAAATAGTGAACTTATTATAAAATATAATGGATAACAGCCCGCGTAATCCATGTGGTCAAGTGCACCCTTCCGCCTCACCGGGGAAGACGACGACGCAAAATACAGCCCAATCAATTGAAGTTGCATCCACGTCCGAGATACAAAAATGGATGTCATCCATTGAGCAACACTTAAATGAGGTTTGTTCTATTGCTACGGATGGCAAACTTAACTCAGACCAGAAGTTGAAGATATCCAACTTATGCCGCAAAATAGGATCGGGCACCTCACAGATGGCAGTCCTATATCAATCCCTGAAGCAGAAAGCCGTTCAAGCATACAGTATGGTGGAAGACTTACAAGAAAAGCGGAAATTGTCGGACCACATTTCAGAGCTCCAGCAAAACATTAAGGACTCTCGCTCTTCTGAAAATGTTTCTTTTGCCGATATGGTAAAAAAGGGAACAAGTGACTACGTTCGACCGAACAATTTTAGTTCTGTGGCCATTTATCCGAACGATAAATTCAAATCTAGCGATGATACAAAAGACCTCGTGCAAAAAATCATACGCCCGGAGCAAATGAAGCTGCATGTTCGTGGTGTCCGCAAAACAAAAAATGGAGGCGTAATTATCAGTACCGAGACCAAAAACGACGCAGACAAATTAAAGCAAGCAGTCCAGCTCTCTACTTCTGGACTTACCGCCGACGAACCCAACAAGCGCAAACCCCGGATCGTGGTCGTAGGAGTACCGACTTCCATGTCTGAAAATGAGGTCTTCAAGTGCATTTTCGAACAAAACGTAGCCGACAAGTTTCCTGGTATGTCCTTGGAATCATTCCTGACCTTCGTAAAATTAAGCCACAAATCTGGGAAGAGAGATGCGTCGACCTGTAACTACGTCATTGAAGTACCAGCTAATTTACGTAAAGCCCTGATCACTCAATCGAGACTTTTTATAAATTGGTCTTCCTGTCCTGTCAGGGACTTTACATTAGTAACTCGGTGCTACAAGTGCCAACAATATGGTCATGCAGCGAAATCATGCAGAGAGGTCGACTGTATGTGTGGTCATTGTGGTGAAGCAGGGCATTCGATGGCAGAGTGTGCAAAGAAAACTGAAATGCCTAAATGTGCAACTTGCTCACGCTTTAAAAAACCCAGCAATCATAAAACAGGAGACGCTGAGTGCCCTGCAAGGAAGATAGCGGAATTCAGATACATTAATTCCGTCGATTATGAGGGCGCCTAGAGCGTCATACTCAGGGCCAGATTTCCGGACTTACACCTGATGCTGATTCAAAAAGAACATTCCGCTGTGATGACCTACTTCCCCTGAATTTGTTGCTGTTTAAGTGAATTAGCCGTCCAGTACAAAAATCAAACACAATTCAATACATGAGTTGCTATGTGAAAATTCTGCAACATTGACTTTAACCCAGTAAACATTTCTGCTGACGCCAATTGTTCACACTGTGTATGAGAAACTAATGAAGTGTTAGAATTAAGTAATTTATATGTAAACTAAACTTAGCTACAATTTTTTATCTTTATTATTAATTTCAGGGGATATTTGTTTAATTAAGTAAATTAGGTTAGTAAAATAAATTAACATTACTCATTTAACAATTGTAATATTAAGTAAATATTGTAAAAAAATCGAAGGCAATTTTTTGTACACTGTTTGCGCCCTTGCCGCCTGTGATACAGGATCCTCCTAGTACAGGCATCTAAAATCGTTTTACCTATATTATTATCTAAGATTTATTGTTTTATTGTACCAATTTGAACTTTTGAATAAAGATTTATTATTATTATTATTATTATATCATCACGCTAAGACTTGGAGCTTACTTCTAACTGACTAATTAACTTGAAGTTGCGCGGCACAGCTAGTACATAATAATATGAATGCTAGATCGGATACAGAAGCTTTAAAAAAATTAAAAAATTTGCGACGGGAGCTATGTCACAAAGGTCCCATTCCCTGCTATCTCCTTACTGTAAGTTAGTGCAAAACGTACATTGTACGAACAATTGTCAATAGGGATAACGTTTGTAATTTGGAATTGACATTTAATGATAGTATTGATATTCTATGGACTAATTTATTTAATGACTACTTTGACATTTTTATCTATAAATGCTGGCTGAGTTATTGAGCTGGCAGAGTCTTAAGTGAATTAATAAGTACCTACAAAATGTCTTAAAGGATAATGCATCAAAGATCAGGAGTGGGGGGCTTGTGACGACACTACTAGGTAAAAAGTGCACTGAAATGTGACGTCACACGTGTTTTCAACACCCTGTATCGTCTCAATTTTGTGTTTACGAAAAAAAGAAAAAAATACGCGATGATATTTTTGAAAATCTACCTGACGGACTAATTACATTTTTTTAGTCGTCCAGCCTATTATGCTTTTGTAAATGTAAAATAATAACCACATAATTACGGTCTCATCTCCAGCATAATTCACATAGATTGTGATTATTCACTATTTGAAGCCACGGCTATTCTATACAAACAAACATAGATAACAGGTAGTTATAGTATATTCGTACATTCACTACACACATTTTAGGGTTTATTAAAAAACAATTCAATCATCTACATTATGTATCATAATATCCGTAATAAATTGGTAAGTAGTTTCCTTCATTTGAGTGTGGCTACGAAAATACAGGTGTCAATTTTTAAAGTGTGCATGGATGGCATAGAGTATATAACCACTAGAGAGCGTATAGGCCGATTTCTTTTAAGAGGGCTTTCACATTTTTTCTTGAATTTTAGTGTTTTATGCGAATTTTGATGTGTGATTTTGCTTTAGATATAGCCATAAAAAAAAAAACAAAAATATGCCTAAGATAGTTTGACCATTTATTTTGGGAGTGTTCTAAATAAATATTTCAATTTGTTCACATACATCAGTAAAATCCTTGACTCCGCAAAGGATGTTTCACAAAACGTTGCTTTAGGGTATCTTTTGATACCTTGGTACACCGAAGATATTATAATTTAATAATTTATAAAAATGTCCACGGTACAACTGTATCTTTTACTTTGGAATGTTCAAATCAATTTATTACGATTCATACAGTAATACACCAAAAATAATTCTGTAAAACTGAGAGTTATTGACAATTTTCCGTACGAAACTATAATTTTTATCTATGAAATTATAATCAAAATTCAAATAAAAAATATTTAATAATTAAGGTGGCATTGCTACATTGCTTGAAAAAAAAATTGGTCTAATTAAAAGTAAAGTAAATATTTTTAAATAATTGTCGAAAATCAATATAATCTTGTGACGCGCGGTATTCAACTTTAGTCAACCTGAGCTATTCGATTTTGTAAGAGCGCTGTGACAAAACTGACTTAGGCATATTTTTATTTTTTTTAAGGCTATATCTAAAGCAAAATAACACATCAAAATTCGAATAAAACGCTAAAATTCAAGAAAAAATGTGAAAGCGCCCTTAAGTACGCGGCTCACTACAGCGGGCCGGGGGACGAAGAACAACGCGCGGCTGCAATTGGTCCGTTCAAGGTCAAGTTGCATAGGTAGCCTATGGTTAGTGGTGGCACTACTTGATTAAAGGAAAATAGTCGATATCGATAAAATGGATTTTAACATTATAAAAATACTCAATCCAAACAAACAGCGCTATATCTTGTTTAAACAAAGTTTCCCTATTAACCTTATCTTTCCACTTTTATTTTAATTCTGAAATCTTCGAAAATCTAAAATGAAAACATGTATGTCAAACACACAGATGAAAAATCTGAGACCTCCTCCTATTTTTAAAGTCGTTTAAAAGTAGTTACGTGTTTAATGTAAGTATGTGAATTGATTAAAAATTGTATTAGTTGTAATTTTATGATTATCGATAAATCGACTTCAATCATTAAACGTAACAGCACAGATTTTTCAACGGGGAAGAAAGGGATAAAAATATAAGTATTTCCTAATGAAAGAAAGAGACTTTTCCAAAAGACATCAACGCGCGCTTCTCACAGTGTGCTCGTTCACCTAACCACTATTTTATATAGACCCCTGCAGTGGCTCATCATCTGATTCAAATCAAAAATATTTTGCGTAGTCTTTACTCTCCGATGACAAGTTATGCCAACATTTTTGTAACAAAAGGTCTAGGAATGTTTCCCACACAAATTCACCGGGTATGAAGGCATTTTTATGCGTTATAAATTGCATAAAAATTAAAACGATTTGTAAAAACTTAGCATGCCCACAGGTCTAACAATTGGTCACAACTAAAATGGTTACTAGTGCCGCTGACTAACATCTGAGCAAAAACACTAATAGTTTTCGTGCGTCGGGGCACTGTATGCGCAGTCAAGTGGTTTAATAGTCTTTGGTGGATGGCTACATGCGAAACTATGAGTCACAACTATAATGCTGTTTTAGTTTTCACCAAAACTGGGCTGAATATTCCGTTTATGGTTTTTGGTATTCCCCATAATTTCGAATTTCAGAATCACGCACGACCAGGCTCACGATTCATTTGTGGAGAAAAATAAAGATCCTACTAATATTATAAATGTGAAAGTTTGTATGTTTGTATGTTTGGATGTTTGTCCGTCAATCACGCAAAAACGGTTGAAGGGATTTGTATGAAATTTCGCACATATGTAGGTCACATCCTGGAATAACACATAGGCTACTTTTTATCCCGATAAAAGGCATAGCTTAATGGCAGCGGAGGAGGAAGTGGAAATCAGACGTTTCTGCTACCTTAGTACATCAGATTCACAAGTACCAGGAGAGCATAAACATGTCGAAATATTTTCGGGTCTGAATTTGTGAGCGCCAAAGATTCTCGAGTACCAGGAGAGCAGACCTACTGTCAAAGTATTTTTGGTCAGGTTTTTTTTTTGCTGGAAAATAGATTGGCTTTCATTGCAAGCGTTCATGTTTGTATGTTTGGATGTTTGTCCGTCAATCACGCAAAAATGGCTGAAGGGATTTGGATGAAATTTGGTACATATATAGGTCACATCCTGGAATAACACATAGGCTACTTTTTATCCAGGTAACATACATGACTTAATGGAGACAGAGGAAGAAGTTGAAGTCCAAAGTTTCTGCTACCTTAGTACTTCAGATTAAAAAGTACCAGGAGAACAGAAACATGTCAATTTTTTTTACCGGGTTAGAATTTTATTACGAGTGCTAAGAGATTCACAACCACCAGGACACCAGCAACATGTCAAATTATTTATGGGCAAGATTTTTTTTTAAGCAGAGCAGAAACTTTCGGGTCTGGAATTCAGAGCGCTACAGATTCACAAGTACCAGGAGAGCAGACACACGTCGATTTATTTTCAGCGCCGGAGTTGTGAGCGGTTAAGTTTAAAATACTCAAGATTCACAATTACAAGGAGACCAGGAACAAGTCAAATTATTTTTGGGCAAGATTTCTTTTGAGCCGAAACTTTTCGAAGTATTTTAGGGACTGGTTTTTTTTTACTATTGGTAGGCAAACGTTTGACCGCTATCTCACCTGATGTTAAGCGATGACGCGGTCTAAGGTGGAGCACGCTTGCCTAGAATTCCAAGCGCTACAGATTCACAAGTACCAGGAGAGCAGAAACATACCGAGGTATTCCGGGGCTGGAATTACGAGCGCTACAGATTCACAATTACCAGGAGAGCAGAAACATCTTGGAAGTTTTTTCAGGGCTTGAATTATGAGCACTTTAGATTCACAAGTACTTTAGATCAGAAATATGTCGAAGGATTTTCCGCGTTGGAATTGTGAACTCTATATTTTCACAAGTACTAGGAGAGCAGTAACATCTCGAAGTATTTTCTGGGCTGGACTTTCTGAACGCTATACATAGATTCACGAAAATAGCCAGAAGAGCAGACACAGGTCGAATTATTTTCGGCGCCGGAGTTGTGAGCGGTTAAGTTTAAAAAATACCAAGAGAACACAAACATGTCGAAGCTTATTTCCAGGTCAAAATAATGAAATCTAAAGATTCACAAGTAACATCAGAGCAGAAACCTGTCGAAGTATTTTCGGGGCTTGAAATTGTGTACCAGGAGAGCAGAATCATATTGAGATATTCCGGGGCCGGAATAACGAGCGCTAAAGATTTACAAATACCAGGAGAGCAGGAACATGTCGAGGTATTTTTAGGCTGGAATAAGCGATATTGATTCACAAGTACCAGGAGACCAGGATCATGACAAAGATTTTCAGGGCTGGACATTAAAAACGCTATAGATTCGCAAGTACTAGGAAAGCATATAAACATGTTGTTTGGGGGAGCACTTTAGATTCACAAGTACTTTAGATCAGAAATATGTCGAAGGATTTTCCGCGTTGGAATTGTGAACTCTATATTTTCACAAGTACTAGGAGAGCAGAAACATGTCGAAGTATTTTCTGGGCTGGAAATTGTGAACGCTATAGATCAGCAAGCAACCAGGAGAGCAGACGCACGTCGATTTATTTTCGGCGCCGGAGTTGTGAGCGGTGAAGTTTAAAAAATACCAAGAGAACAGAAACATGTCGAAGCTTATTTTCGGGCTGGAAATTGTGAACGCTATAGATTCTCAAGTACCAGAAGAGCAGAATCATGTCGAGATATTCCGAGGCCATAATTACGAGCGCTACAGATTCACAAATACCAGGAAAACAGGAACATGTCAAGGTATTTCTGGGCTGGAATTATGGGCGCTATTGATTCACAAGTACCAGGAGAGCAGAAACATCTCGGAAGTTTTTTTGGGGTTTGAATTATAAGCGCTTTAGGTTCACAAGTTCTTTAGATCAGTAATAATGTCAAAGCATTTTCCACGTTGGAATTGTGAACGCTATATTTTCACAAGTACTAGGAGAGCAGAAACATGTCGAAGTATTTTCTGGGCTTGAAATTGTGAACGCTGTAGATTCCCGCAAGTAACCAGGAGAGCAGACACACGTCGATTTATTTTCGGCGCCGTAGTTGTGAGCGGTGAAGTTTAAAAAATACCAAGAGAACAGAAACATGTCGAAGCTTATTTTCGGACTAAAATTAATGAATTCTAAAGATTCACAAGTAACAAGAGAGCAAAAACCTGTCGAAGTATTTTCGGGGCTGGAAATTGTGAACGCTATAGATTCTCAAGTACCAACAGAGCAGAATCATGTCGAGATATTCCGGGGCCATAATTACGAGCGCTACAGATTCACAAATACCAGGAGAGCAGGAACATGCCGATGTTTTTGAGGACTGGAAATTAAGAGCGCTATAGATTCGCAAGTACCAGAAGAGCAAAAACATGTCGAGGCATTTCGGAGCTGGAATAGATTCAGAAGTACCAAGAGAGCAATAACATACATCTGGAAGTGTTTTCTGGGCTGGAAATTCTGAACGCTATAGATTCCCGAAAATGACCAGGAGAGCAGACACACGTCGATTTTTTAATTTAATATGTCAAAGTATTGCCGGAGCTGGAATTATGAACGGTGCAGATTCACAAGTAGAAACCAGAAGACCAGAAACATGCCAAAGTATTTTTTTCGACAGGAGTCGTGAGCGCTTAAGATTCACAAGTACCTACCAGGAGATCACAAACATGTCGAAGTTGTGTTGGGGCTGAAATCTTACTTTCAGCCGCACCGCAAGGTCTCACAATATCTGGATACCTAAATCATGAAAATGCAGTTTCAAGGATGAGACAATGAGGGGCAGTTCTAAAGTCTACGCAGACGAAGTCGCGGGAAGTAGCTAGTATTAAATAAAACGATTTTCGACCAAAACCCACACAGATTTAAATTATGATAAAGCATTCACCATTTAGTTGCGAGTGCCTGGGTTTTTTACAGAAGACTTTAGTTACAGTGAATGAAATTCAAAATGGAATGGTTAGCTATATTTAAATATAAAAGAGTTTCCTTATTTAAAAATCAAGCATTCGATTTGAAAAAAAAGAAGTGTTTTTACAATATTCAAATAGTAGATACTTTTTAGGCTTTTGAATTTCTTTGTGTTTTATAATTAAGACAACGTATTATTTATACATATAAATGTCACAGTCAATGTGATTAATTTACTATTATACATAATGGCTGGTCATTTTAAATAATGACTAAACGGTAAAGACAATAATTCACTTTATCTGAATATTATATTTCATCAAACGAACTTTTTAAGCGAAATTCGATCAATATTATATGACTCGCTTTATTCAAAGATATGGTAGCCAAATAAATAAGTACAGTCTCATTTAATGACTTGCCTAGCTTAGTAGTGGCTTTAGGGCACCTTGACACGGAGATTAGGTCTGAATGGTATAACGGGAGCTAGTGTGAACGAGCGAACTTAACTTCCAGAGCCAATTTTGCATTACTTTTGCGATAGGACACACTGTTTTCGAGACATAAGCAAATTTAGAAGAAAGAAACAATACTATTATTGCACTCGAAGTCAAGGGGTAGTTTTGACACTCCCGAGGTCCTTGACCATGACCTTCAAGGTTACTCGACCTTGCCCTCCAAGGTCAACAACCTTAACTTCTAAGCTATCATGACCTCGACCTCACTTGTCCCTGATCCTAAGTTCACTTGATCTTGAGCTCAAGGTCACTAACCTTGAATATTGACCTGGTACTGCTTCTGAGAAACGTAGTGATTAAACAAACGAACGAACGTTAATGTGGTATTTTGACCTTTACCTCAAGGTCCATCCTACTACTACCATGCTCCCATCCCGTCTGGTCCCGAAGGCTTGATTGGGCGATGGCCTAATCAATCAAGCGTGAAGTGGTGAAAAACATCGGTTTTGGTGAAATTTGTTTAATCTTTTTTTATAGTGTCCCGCTTCATATCCACTGACCAGAAAAACGAAATAAAACTCTTGTTATTTATAACTTCATCCAAGTCCTACAAGAAATTATATAAAATGGCTATATAATTGAATAAATTCCGTGTTAATAATTACTTTGTCCAAATTGAGTTGATGTTGTACATAATGGCTGGACACCGGAAAGTTCTTCGTAACAGTAGAAAATAACTTGATAATTTGTCAACTGGACATTTGGAATGCTTTTTACGCTTCAAAATTTGATAGTTTATATTTTCTCGATTTTGTTCCGAGAAATTGCGAGCTTAAATAACAATTGTGACTAGGACAAGTTCTGCTTGTAGGGTTTAAAGTAACCTAACAAGAACCTAGTCTGTTCGTGTTGGGGTGCCCAAGTTCCCGAGCTGGCGCGGTCTCTTTGTCCAGCGGATATATCAAATGTCAGTTATACAAGATGATAATAATTAGATCAAAATAACATAATACTAAATAAGAATATATATTAAAGGAACGAAAAAATCCCAAGTTTTTGTCTTTGGTCTTTTTTATTTCGTAAAATAAGAATCGACTCTGTTCAATTCGTAACTCTATGGCGTACATGTGACGTGACATCTAAACAAACCAATGAGAGCCTAATGTCTTGTATATTGTGCACTGATTCGTCGCCATTTTATTTCAGCAAAACAAGTCCTCAAAATGAAATCGTGAAATTATTCATATAAAAAGATGCGTAAAAAAGTATTCCGAATGTTCAGTTGACAATTTATTGAGAGTTTATAAACTCTCAAGTTATTTTATAATCTTCACACTTCCACTTCTTTATACTTTCCGGTAACATCTCATTTATGTAGATAGGCAAAGACAGTCCAAGTTCGTGTCGTTTCACGAACAGTGTAAGGTTCTAAAGTTTTCTATCTCTAAACCGTTACAGAATAGAATAGAATAGAAAACATTTATTCGACACAAACACAACACAAAAGCAAAAACACATTATAAAAAATAAGAGAAACAAAAACATAAAATAAAGAAAAAGAACGGTACAGTAAACTTGTGCTGAGCGTACCCATTCCGAAAGGGTTACCATCTCAGCATATGCTAGGTGTCAGACACCCAGCGCTGGTTTTCAGTTGGCACCCTTCAGTGACACACGGACGAGGGTAAATAAAATAAATAGATACTGTGAAGTAAATACATGCTATTTATGTGATGATTTAAGAAGTAAATAAACAAAATAATGTCTGAGAATACGTAAATAAAAATTGCAAAAGAATGAGTTTTTTATGTATGTATATGAGGAAACACAGAGAAAAACACTGAATACCATAAAATACCTTCACCATCATCTGCCTAGCCTTTTCCCAACTAAATTGGGGTCGGCTTCCAGTCAAACCGGATTCAGCTGAATACCAGTGTTTTACGTGGTAAATTTTGAATTTTTTTATATTATTATAAGAAGTAATTTTTAAACTAGTTTTAGAGGTAACAAATAAAATTTTATTCTACGAGTATGTAAATCGTTTGAATTATAAATAGCTCATTGTATAAACGTAAACTATTTAGTTTTTAGCGTTCCGTACAAAAAGGGAAATGAACAAAACACTCAGCATGCGCTGTACCATTATGTCCGCCGTACATTTCGGGTTTATCCCATAACCCGTAAGACAATTACTTAATTTACCCGTAGACAATTCAAATTTTCAGAGTGTGTATTTTCATCGGCGCTTTAGAAGCAGTAAGATTAAATAACCAAAAATCGCAGAAAAGCAAAATACGCAATTTCGATTACTTGGATGACATAAAACCATCATCTAAGTAGACGAATTCCAGCTATTTCGATTTAAAATCCAAAGTTCGTAACCGATTTTGATAAAATTTAAATGGGACCAATCTGCAAGTATATCCTTTCAGATAAAATAAGAATTTTTCAAATTGGTTCATAATTGTCGGAGTTATGAGGTAAAAAACATTAAAAAAAACATACAACTGAATTGAGAACCTCCTCCTTTTTGGGAAGTCGGTTAAAATGTAAACAATGAACTCCATTAAAACATCCAATCTTATATTGCACTAGCTGACCCGGCGAACTTCGTTCCGCCTAACAGTCGATTCTTTAATAAAATTTTTTTTCTAAAATAAACATAGCCTAAGTTACTCCTTAATAAATCAGCTACCTGCCAATAAAAGTTCCGTCAAATTCGATCCAGTCATTTCAGAGATTAGCCGGAACTAACAGACAGGCAGACAGACCGACAAAAATTGTAAAAAGAAATATTTTGGTGTATGTACCGTATATATTTTCATATACATGTAGTGAAAATCGGTTGTTTCAATATTACAAACAGACACTCCAATTTTATTTATATATATGTATGTACCTATAGATGTATGAAAGATGTATAGATAACACTATAGAATGACAACAAATCCAATGATGCATCTTTCGATACCCACTAAACCTATGGCAATCTTGTCGTCGGACTAGAAGCTCGTGGCAAAATAACAGCCATAGGTAGATCTTCCAAATTAAGCAACGCTTGCCGAGGTGGATCTGTGGGTGGGTGACCATCTTAACTTACCAGGTTTCCTCCATGCCTCGGAAAGCACGTTAAGCTGTTGGTCCCGGCTGTCATTTGAAGATCTTTGGCAGTCGTTACGGATAGTCAAAAGCCAGAAAATCTGACTCCAGTCTTGCCAAGGAGTACCTACCGTGTTACCAAGTTATTGGGTTGTGGAGGTCTGGTAGGCAGCCGCTCCACGTAAAATACTGGTATTCAGCTGAATCCGGTTTGACTGGAAGTCAACCCCAACATAGTTGGAAAAAGGCTAGGCAGATGATGTCGTCGGCTTAAAATAATGAAGTTTAGTCAGAAACAAGATCTCCCAATGATACGGAACCCTTCTTATGTCAGTTCAATTCGCCCATGACAGGTTTTTTACAAAGTAGTAATACTACTTTGAATTCTGGCCAAACTGACTTCGTTTAAAATGTTATTTTAGTGGTACATGTTATAGAAATATGGTGTGTCCGTGTTAGAGCATAGAAATATATAGACATTATAAGTTTTTTTTTGTTAGATTACGTATTATCATCAACGCGACATTTTGTTGTGATGTTAAACTTCAGTATTTCGTAAGAGGTTTTAGCATTACAATTTTAAACTTTAACATTTAAAACGTAAGTTCCAGAACCACAATGTACAGACTTCTATTGATTATAGTTATCATTGTCACTATCGCGCTCGCAGTGGCTGTGTACCAGAAGAGCACGAATGCAGTATGCCTCTCGAGAAGAAGATTAGAGGAGAAGACAGTCATAGTGACTGGAGGAACTGCAGGCATGGGCCTCCACATAGCAACAGACCTGGCACGCAGAGGAGCCAGGGTCATCATCGCCTGTCCCTTTGAAGATGAAGGCACAAACGCGAGGAAGCAAATAATCCAAGAAACAGATAATGAAAAAGTGGTATTCAAACTCCTTGACTTAGCATCTTTGAAGTCTGTGAGACAATTCGCAGCAGACATCTTGAACACCGAAGACAGACTAGACATTTTATTGAACAATGCTGGAGTTGGGGTCACTGGTGATTTCCTGACGGCCGACGGAATGAACTTCATAATGCAAGTTAACTATTACGGAACCTTCCTACTCACTCTTCTGCTCCTCCCGCTTTTGAAGAAGACAGGGAAGCCTGGAGAGTCGAGCAGGATAATTACAACAGCATCAGTCTGTCACATGGTTGGAAAAGTAGACATTGAAAATTTAAACAGAACGAACTATTGGAACATAGTAAGGATTTACGGGAACAGTAAGATTTGTCTCGTATTATTCGCGAACGAGCTGACCAAGAGGTTGAAGGGCTCAAATGTTGTGATTAACAATGTAGACCCAGGAGCAGTTGGCACTAGGATCTTTGATTGTATTAAAGTGTTTGGAACTATTATAACTTTAGCATTATTTATATTCTTCAAGACGCCATGGCAAGGCGCGCAGACGGCTCTCCACGCTGCTTTAGACAGGAAGGCTGGAGAAGTGAGTGGAGCATACTTTAAGAACTGTGAAGCAGTGGGTGCTGTGAAACGTGCTTATTGTGATAAAACTGCTAAAGCGCTCTGGGACCAGTCCGTGATATTAGTGAAGTTAACTGAAGACGAAGTCGACCAGTGTTTTAAATCGTTATAAGCAAATAGTAAAGGTTTTAAACTTGAGTATATCCATTATTATTACGAGAAATACCGATTTCCACTCCGACACATGGCTGATTATATTAAAGCCCGATTTTTCAATAGCCAATAAAAAATCTGGTTTGTCAGTTTTTGCATAGATTTCATAGGTTCTGCCGCCATTACTAGGAAAAGATGTGGGTCCCTGATGTTTCGTGTTCGCGGCAGCACCAACAGTATTCTCGCAGTGTATTTGCAGGTCTATGGGATTCCCCGATGTTGCGGAGGTGGATGCAGCTCCACGATGAAATTAATTGTATCTTTTATGTATATAACCCACTAAGGGCGGATTCGACCAAACGAGAGTAAATTTTGTTCTTAGAATAAATAGCTGTTTACTCGAGAGCAAGCTCAATTTGTGTTCTACCAAACATTAACCCGTGGCTAAAGTCACTATACGAGAGTAAATTTTTATACGGTCGATTTTGGTGGAGGAAAGTCTTAAACTGGGAATAACGAAACGAAATGTCAAAATGTTAGGTTATGTACATTCGTCATTTAGCTTGTCAAAAATCCGTGTTGATTATATTCTTTGCTTTTGTGTGGTTTTCAATCAAAACCTCGCCATAATGGAACGTTTGACAAATATGATCGAAGAATTCGATAGGGGTGATCACCACGTGCACAGTCGCCAATTTCGCCAAATAAATCAATTCTATTTAAAAATCGCAACCAATAAAATTTACTCTGCCAGTGAAAGTAAAGAAAGTGACGTTTAAATCTACCAAATATAGTAGTACATTCCTCAAGTATAGTAGGTGCAGACACAATGACCTCTTCGTTTAGTAGCATTATTTATTAGGTAATTTCATTCATTCAATCCCATTCAATGCCAAAGACAACCAAAGAGTAACTAGACGAGAATAATTTTCATCTAGGTATAGTGTGGTAGAACGTAAATCAAATTACTCCTGGAGTAAGTATTGAGAGTAAAATTATCCTGGTATAGTTACTCGCGTATAATTTCGAATTTGGTCGAATCCACCCTAACACTAGTAAAAATTGTTACTAACCCTATGGACTCCGGTCTGAAATAAAATGATTCTATTGATAAAATATGATATTTATTTTGTGAGTAGATTGCAATATTACACTTAGGTACACGTCAATCTTTTTTGGTAATTTTAAACTAAATGAGGCCGGTATTCTATTCTATTCTGTAGAAAATATGTCAAACAGACATTCTTCAGTTAAAAATTATCGGATTAATGAAATATCAGCCCTCAGATCAACACTTAATTAAAATATCAAACAAGTTTTATGATAAAATGTCAAATTAAACATTTAATTGGTATCTAGACAAGTTTAATTTTGGATATGTAACAGGTCAAATTGACTGCTAGCAGTCATGGATATATGTGAACGTGCGATGTAGGTAATTGGATGCCAAGAAAAGGGTTGAAAGTAAACTCAAGGAAAACACAGTAGTCTAGTTCCTGTGTTTAATTTTGTTGTGAGCTGTTTTCATTTTTAACCGACTAAAAAAAGGAAAAGGTTCTTTAATGGACACGCATTTTACAGAAAAGCTCAATTTTGATCAAGCTTTTCAAATCCGAAACAATGAGACTTACCGAATAACACTGAAAGGGGGGTCTCGAGCCTGATTTAGATTAAAACTAAAACTGCATCAATGGAGTTTTTAATAAATTACATTTCTAGCCAGGAATCGAACTGGTGTATTTAAAAGAAAAAAAAAACTACCATTTTCTTTTTTTAATTTGTTTTATTTGTATAGCTTCTCAATGTTTTGGTTGACCGCTCTTACCCAAGACGCAACCTTGTTTTTTTTTTGTGGTCCCAAAATACTAATAAAAAATAATGAAGGTTTAATCCGTTACCGTGATTCCGGCCTCGAAGTTCAGATACGTATCAGTAGGTACCTACGTTGTTATTAATAAATAAAAAAAATATACTGAATGTGACCTACCTACCTTCTTTTTGCCGTGTGGACAGTAAGGTCTAACGACCCCAGACACCCAAGTGTCAGAGTTTCTAAACCGCCTAAAGGGCCTCTGATATGGTTTATTTGACGACTACCATTTGGTGGTATTTAACTACCTAACTATAGACATTGGACAAAAAGATTCGCCCGTCACGCATTGCACTGTGAAAATATGAAGCTTCAATCATAAAATATGCTGAGAACTGGGTCCCAAATAAACAATAGCTCAAAAATTCGTAAAAAGTACCAAATTAATACTATTTGACACTGACGACATTATTGAGGTAAAGATTGAATTGACGTACCGGAGGTCGATAGTAGTTGAATCGTCCATACATCTTGAGATGAGAATCTAATCGAATTGTCGTGTGAACGTGGCCTTAGTCGGCTGCTGGTTCAAATGTTATGAGTGTTTATAGGTGGCCGATCTGGGGTGCGCCTACCCCAGCTTGGCCCATTTGAATCTCAATTGCTAGGGGACCTAGTGAAGATTTGTTTTCTCCCAAATTTAGTCGCTAATTAGTCTTAATTTTTCGCCAATGCTGTACTCAGCTGAACAGCGCTGTACGCGGCTATAGCAGTCACAAGATATGAACACATTTGTCCCCATTTTATACTTGAATTCCGCGAAAGCTGAATAGACGCGAAAGCTGATCGGACGCGTACGCGTCTCCATACCAGGGCATAAGCTGAATGCAGCTGAATAAATGTGAGTTCTCCCTATGGGCGCACCGAGGAAACGATAAGTATTGGCTTTCGTTTGATCCCTTGCTGCTAAGTTATCTACGACCATTCATTTCAGCTGTGCGTTTGATGTCGGTCACTCGTTACCTTTAGAATCTATACTTACTAATAATATTATAAAGAGGTAACATTTGTTTTTAAGTTTGTAATAAGTTTGTAAGTTTGTATGTAGGGGGTAATCTCAGGAACTGCGGGTCCGACTTGAAAAATTCTTTCAGTGTTAGATAGCCCATTTATCAAGGAAGGTCATAGGCTATATATCATCACGCTACAACAAATAGGAGCGGAGCATTCACGGAAAATGTGACGCAAACGAAGTTGCGTGGGTCAGCTAATTTAAATAAATCAAAGTTTTTAGATACCTGAGGAATAAAATTTATAGTTTGGCAGCTGCTGTATAGAAAAAACATGACAAACAGCCATATTCATTCTTCAGTTAAATTAAAAGTTACCTGGCTACATCATTCTAAATCGGCTTTTCGTAAACAATCTCGATGTAAGAGTTAACCATCATCGAGACGAAGAGAAGAAAAAGAATGAACCTTACAGGTCTGATGAAGGTCATGTCAACCGAACTTCGCCACCTGCTCGTGGGTGGTGGTATAGTTATAATCACGAGTCATTGCTCTCTAAAATAACTTAAATTTCGGATAATAGCTGGAATTCGTCTACTTGGATGATAGTTTTATGTCATCCAAGTAATCGAAATTTCGTATTTTGCTTTTCTGCGAAAATACGAAGAAACTCACAAAAACACCGACTTCCGAAATTAAAGTTATTTCTTACTTTGTAGTGTTTTTTTTTTGGAAGTCGGTTGTATTTTTTGTAAAAAGTTTTTTATTTTTCACTTTTTAGTGGTACCCCACACCTAACAACACCACTGCCAGAACGCAGAAAAGCAAAATACGCAATTTCGATTACTTGGATGACATAAAACTATCATCCAAGTAGACGAATTCCAGCTATTTCGATTTAAAATCCAAAGTTCGTAACCGATTTCTTTCTTTTTTTTTATATCCTTTGAGATAAAACAAAAAAAATTCAAATCAGTTCATAATTGTCGGAGTTATGAGGTAACAAACATTAAAAAAAACATACAACCGAATTGATAACCTCCTCCTTTTTGGGAAGTCGGTTAAAAAACATTTCCACAACAAAGGCGTCATAGACACTAGACAGTCTAATTTGCAGAGTTTGCTTTGACGCAGAGAAATCAGTCGCCCACTTCATCCTAGAAATGCCTATAAATGCCTCCTTGGCCGAGAAGTTAAGGCGTTTGCCTTGTGACCCGGTGGTCGTGGGTTCGATTCCAACGGGAAACGTACTTTGTAAAGTTGATTTCCAGTTTAGCTAGGACATTGCACGCTTGAATCACCTGATAGTCTGACTATAGGTAATTGCGTGCTTCGGAAGGCAGGTATAGGACGATGGTCACGGTCGCCAAATGTCGGTATATTATACATATTTTTTTATTTGTCGATTAAGTACAGACGATATTAATATTTATGAAAGCTATATCTAGCCGACATCGGCGTACAAACATTATTACCTAAGTACAATTCAACAAAAAAAAAAACAATTAATTCAATTCAATTTCGGTCGCCAAATGAACCCTTGAAGGGGTTTAGAAACTCTGACTATAGGGTGTGTGGTATCGTTAGACCTTACAACCCCTACGATAAGAAGACGTTCAAATCAACTGTGTCAAAAAATATTCGGAACGGCGCGAAACCTCTGGAGCACTCAGGAGGTTTCTGTGCATTTGTGCGGAGATAGACTAGCCAACTTACCCATAACACTTACTCGCCACGAACCAATGGGAGTCTAAGTGCTGATAATGCAGTCTATTATTCATTGCGGAGTAGACTTATTTTATGGTTGGTGTAAACATGGCCAACTTTATGTAGATCAATCGCGTGTTAACAACTCTAGCAACTTTCTCCAACATCGTGCACAGAAGTATCTCATTACGAAAAATTACTAGGGCTGGATGGAATTTTGAATAGAAGAGATGATACAGCCAGCGCCTTGCATTACAGTCTTCCAAATTGCTAATTCTAAGAGTGGTCAAACAATGCCAGATATTGACTGTTTGTATATCTTATCTTAGCAATCTTACATAGCGAGATAACTTTACATTTCGACATACACGCGAACAACTTCGCAGGAAACAGCTAGTTTTTAATAAACATAGTTCTTGGGCGGCTGCCGCGTTACGAACGACGCAACGTTGGAAGGCCTCCCACAAGGTGGACCAATGTCTTGGTGAAGGTCGCGGGTAGCCGATGAATGCGAGACGCACAGAACTGGTTGTTGTAGCGACATTTGGCAGATATGGTGATGATGAAAATGTAGTACCTTATCTCAGGTTACTAAGGCTGCGTTTAAGGGTTGTTATCCTAGGAGTGCCGTCATCCATGGCAGAAAATGAAGTATTTGCGTGCTTATACCACCAAAATCTTGCCGAGACACTACAGGACTGCAGCCTTGAGAAGTTCTTGACCTTGATTAGATTGAGCCACAAGTCAGGTAAGAAAGGCGCTGACCACTGCAACTACGTAGTAGAAGTACCTGCAGCCATACGCAAAGCCCTGATCTCAAAAGACCGAGTATTTGTGAATTGGTCATCGTGCCCTGTCAGAGACTTTACGTTGGTCACACGGTGCTACAAGTGCCAGCAGTATGGCCATGCCGCCAAGTTTTGTCGGCAGACGTCACATACCTGCGGTCACTGTGGCGATCAAGGACACTCGATAAAAGAATGTCCAAAAAAGGCGACTGAGCCAAAATGTGCCACTTGCTCGCATTTCAAAAAGCCAGACAAGCACAGCACAGGCGCTGCGGACTGTCCAGCGAGATTAATGGCCGAAAAAAGGTACATTTATTCCATTGACTATGCAGGCGCCTGAGAGCGCCGTTTATAAGTTTTTTATTTAGACCACTCTTTAGACTTTATATCTTTTTTAGTACCATAGTTATGATTAACAATATAATTAATGATTTAGATGATTTCTCTGTTTCCGAGTCAAAGGTTTGTGAAGCTGAGAATTGCAAACAATATCTTTCCGGGTACAAAAGTCCACTAACCATATTAACACAAAATATTCGTAGTATTTTTAAGAATTTTGATAGCTTTTGCACCTTTCAGCAACGTTTAGACATAAATTGTGACGTTTTTGTTTTGACCGAATGCTGGCTTGCCAAACAATATAACATACCACTAATACCGGGTTATGGAATGTACAAAAGTAATAGGAATTACAACCAAAATGATGGAGTGATAGTTTATGTAAGGAATCATTTAGAGGTGTCAGTTGAGGAACCAAATATGCACGACTGTAATAGTTTGGTTGTGAGGATTGGATCAGAGTTTGCAATATTAGCGTTATATCGACCTCCTTCCTTTAAAAATGTTAGCAATTTCACGAAATCGCTGAATGATGTCTTGCAGGACCTGTCATCCATCAAAAACACGATTGTGATTGGAGATATAAATATCAATATTCTCCCAGGAAGTTCTGATGCATCTGCTCAGGACTACCTTAACCTATGTGCATACCATGGCCTGCTCCCCGCACACAACTTTCCTACACATCATAGTGGCTCCTGCTTGGATCATGTCATGCTAAAATCAAATTACCCCTCGCTTGCAATCGTTGTTAATTCGACAATAACAGATCACAATGCTGCCCTACTAACCCTAGATTGTAATATAGCTAAGCAAAACACTCGCACAATTTTAAAATTGAATAAAAATAAACTTGAGGAAGATTTGCGCGTCATCAACTTTAATCCAGTCTATGATTCCGCTGATCCGCAGTATTGTATGTTGTATGTAATAGAAAATGTACGACATGCAATTCAGAAAAATACGGAAATTTTGCAGTTGAGCAACAAAAATTGCAACATAAAACCCTGGATCACAACAGGTCTAATCCGCTGTATGAAGCATAGAGACAAACTGCACATGAAAGCTAAATCGCAACCAGAAAATGCAGTGATACAATTGACATACAAAAGATATCGCAATTTTTGTAATAACCTTCTCAGAAAAATTAAATGCAATTACGATAAAATTGAACTGGAAAAGGCTGGAACTAATACTAAAAGAATCTGGCAGTATGTAAGAAATGTTACATACATATCAAAACAAAAAGAATCTTCTTCAGGTTTATTGCAAGCAAACACGTCACAACTGACATCTGCAAACATAGCAAATAACTTTTTTGTTAATGTGGGGAAATGTTTGGCAGAAAAAAATCGGGGTCAACCACGTTCCACACAGTACCTAACAAGCAGTCCTTTTATGGGTCGCAACACTTTAACATCCTTTGCAATGCTAGATACTGATGAGACTGAGGTTGAAAGTATAATTATGACCTTGAAAGACGACTGTGCCGTTGGCTGGGATAATATATCCACTAGAATTCTCAAACAGTTCAAGCATATTTTAGTACCACCACTTACTTATACTTTCCGCATCTGTTTATCCTCAGGTATTTTTCCCACGTGTCTTAAAAAAGCGATTGTTGTGCCCGTCTATAAGTCGGGTAGTAAAGAGCAAGTGACAAATTACAGACCTATTTCTGTACTGCCCTGTGTGTCGAAAATATTAGAGAAAATTATGAACAAAAGATTGTTTAAATATCTGGAGGATAAATCTATTTTGTCTGAGCGGCAGTTTGGATTTAGGCCTAAAGTATCAACTGCCGATGCCGTACATCATCTGACCGACTATATAGCACGGGAACTGGACAAGGGTAGCCACACAGTAGGAATTTTCCTGGACCTCGCCAAGGCTTTTGACACAGTTTCAATTCCCATTCTGTTGCGCAAGCTTGAAACTTTAGGTGTAAGAGGCACCCAGCTGCAACTCTTTAAAAGTTATTTAGAAGACCGTACCCAGTGCGTAAAGATTGACAATGTACTCAGCGCTGACCTAAAAAATACGTTTTTTGGTGTTCCCCAAGGAAGTATTTTAGGGCCCACTATGTTCTTAATATACATAAATGATCTTTGCAAATTAAAGCTAGAACATGGTATGATCATATCTTACGCTGACGACACTGCTCTACTTTTCTCGGCTGACTCAGAAACTGAAGTGTACAAGTTTGCGCAACACGGGTTCAATATTGTAAATAATTGGCTCCATCAAAATTCATTAACACTTAATAAGGATAAGACCAATTTCATTAAGTTCTCGATGCGGAAACAAACACCTATCATTGCCCCAAAGCTGTATGCTCATTGTTGTTCAGTTCCTCTAAATAGTGAGTGCATGTGTCCCAATATTAAAATGACTAATAAAATAAAATACCTTGGTATCATTATAGACGATACCCTTTCTTTCAAACCATACATAGAAGCTTTACATATTAGAATTCGCAAGCTTATATTCATATTTAAAAAGCTGCGATATATTGCAGACCCAAAACTAATTAGACAAGTTTACTTTGCTCTGTGTCAGTCAATTCTGACATACTGCATTACCTCATGGGGTGGGGTGGGTAAAACTTTGTTACTACCCATCGAGAGAGCGCAAAGAGCGATCCTCAAGGTGTCTACTTGTCGCCCTTTTCTATTTCCCACTAACCTTCTCTATAAATCTTGTGAAGTACTAACAGTTCGACAGTTATTCATAATGAGCACCGTACTTAAACAACATACAGCCCTTCCATATTGCACAGAATTTACTAAAAAAAGACGGAAAGATTTAGTTTGCGTTAATAATAGCACAAAACATGTTTTCACGACCAAATTTTATATGTTCCTTGGACCACTATTATATAACAGACTAAACGCACTAACAAACATTTATTCCCTAAATTATTGTAATTGCAAGAGGACTCTCAAGGAAACTCTTCAAAGTATGTCCTATGAAGACACAGAGAAGTTATTAATTGTATTAAGATAGAGATTGTTCGTATTTTAATTAAATCTAAGATTATTATTACTTTTCATTTACACCTTTAAACATATTATATAAGATGACTAGTATATAACGTTTATTTTAGATGTGATTATTTAACAAGGAAAAAAGAATTGTACCTACCTCTTATCGCCTGAAACACAGGATTACCTAGTTCAGGCAAATAACATGTGTGAACTTTACGTAAATTTAAGCCAAAATTGTATTTATTATTTACCTTATGATTGATGAATAAACATTTGTATTTGTATTTGTTGTATTTGTTTCCACCAGAGATGAGCGAGGATGTGTAGCGAGGAATGTGTTTGTAAAGAACCAATAGAATCGCTTCATTTACCTCGCCTCAGTCAGCACAGCTCTGGTGGAAACGGCTCAGCGGAGCTAAATTTACCTCGCCTCGGTCAGCACAGCTCTGGTGGAAACGGCTCAGCGGAGCTAAATTTACCTCGCCTCGGTCAGCACAGCTCTGGTGGAAACGGCTCAGCGGAGCTAAATTTTTGCGCATATAAAACAAGCGAGCAATGTCTGCGAGGGATGTGTACGAGGGATGTGTGCGAGGGATGTGTGCGAGGAATGTGTGATGAAAAGGATGTGTTGCGAAGTTTGCGCATACTGTACCAGCCAGTTAATTTCTCTTCCATTATGCCACGCAACCGTACGACATGCGTACGACTACAAGCGCTAACGACAGCAAAGCGAGACGTGAGCGGCAGGCAGGCGTTCGCGTTACTCCGCTCCCACTACACCGCACACCCGTCGACACATTTCACAGCTTCGTAACGCATCCTCGCACCACACATTAATGCGCATTTTCACAGCTCCACTACACATCCTCGTAGGCACATTTTCATCGCACAGCTTTGGTGGAAACACCCACGCATTTTCACAGCACAGCTAGACATCCTCGCAAGACACATTTCCATCGCACATCTTTGGTGGAAACGCAGCCTAATGCTGTAGCCGTGGGCCTGTGGACGGCGAGCGTTGGGTGGCTCAAAGAGATGTGAGCATAGTAGACATGGCCCGCTAGGCTAGTGCCTGCCAAGGCTGCGGAATTTGGTTGAAAGACTCACCGCGGCCCTGCACGCGTAGCATGGCGATTCTATCTCTATTCTACCAAGAAAAGACAAAGCTCTTTCTATCCCACTCGACATGTCTTCTGCCCGAGCATGGCGCGACCCGTAGACTCGCGTTTCTATGAAGACAAAGACATATCTAATCTTTCCATAGCAACGGAGAAGTAGCTAGTGATGAGTTCATTCTGCGAATACTACGATGAATTTTGCGTTTAGTTAGCCAAAAAAATGTGTCAAGTACTCTATTTTTCACACTCTTTGCACGTAACTCAAAGCAACAACAAAACGTGTTACTCGAACATATTTTTAATCTATATGGTTTATGTTTGTTTACAAATAACATGTTTTTGTTGAATTTATTATCGTACCGATTTAAATTAGAAATTTAGTGTTTATGATCATGGCGGCAAGGAAAAAGTATGTAGATTTTATGATTAATCAAATAAAGTACTGATTATTCCAATAATTGTGTGTAATTAATGTAAGTGAACATAAAATCCTACCATGCGATGAGAAGAGAACATAATGACAGTCTAAATAAAAGGTGATTGGTGGCATTGTCTGATGAAAACAATGCCATACACAGTGCAGTGCGTTCTTTACTGTTATCTGTTATCTTTCTTTCCTTTAATATCGTCCGAAATGTTTTTACTTTAGTCATAACAAAAACAGTTTATTTACAACGTACAACCCGACAAATTAAGATGTTGGTAGACTATATGTCTACCCCGACATACTTTCTAAGTTCTACTTATTTGGCAAAAATAAAATGATTGTTGAAATAAATATTCCTTGTCTAGGTCCGAGAAGATGTAGACTATTTGACATTTCATATAGAGTGTTATTTCTACCCCCAAGTGTCAAAAGTAGAGAAAATATTGGCGGCATGCTCGACGTTGTAGACTTATGTCGATCGAAGAAAAGAAACATTTCTTTTCTACGTGTCAAACATCGCCATGCTAAGGAAGATAGAAATCTTTCTTCAATCTGTCATTTTGTCGATTCTCCGGTCGACAAAACTCGTTTCTACGGTGGTCATGCTACGCGTGCTGGAACGTAAAGGGCACTAGGAGGAACTCGGATGGGTTTTAGTCAGTAAGGGTCTGACCCTCTCTTCTGCTTGCTTCGCCCAAAGTGGGAGGAGTCATTTGCTGATACCCCATCCAAAATAAAAAGCTACTAACGCTCAGGCTGCCTGATAATGGGTTTTTTTTTTAACAACGGGTTTTGAACAATGAGCGGGATTAACAACTGTAATAAATGCGTAAATGTTTTCAATCGACGCCTTTATTACCTAATAAAAACCAGACAAGTGCAAGTCTGACTCGCGCACCGAGGGTTCCGTACAAACTTGTCGATATATATATACAAATTTACGATTTATGACGTATTAAAAAAAAACTACTTACTAGATCTCGTTCAAAACAATATTCGGTGGAAGTTATGTACATACAAGTTATGTGCATAGTTATGTACTTCATTTATTTTTTTAGACTTATCATTCTCTTATTTTAGAAGTTACAGGGGGGGGGGGACACATTTTACCACTTTGGAAGTATCTCTCGCGCAAACTATTCAGTTAAGAAAAAAAAAATGTTAGAAACCTCAATATCATTTTTGAAGACCTATCCAATCAATATGAAACTATCACGTTCACCTTAAAAAATGCGAAAAGTAACGCTTCATCTAATGAAGCAAGTCAATAAGTATACATGGCTACATAGCAGTTAAATATGTCCTGTTCTATTCCGATATTAAACTTGTTGGTTATATTTAACGTATATTTCAAGTTTTGTCATTAAACTTGTTTGTTATTTTATTCAATAGTGGTCTAAATATAAACACACCCTGTATCGAAGTCGGACATGGTATTTAATTAACTCGTATTAATAAAGAACATAACACATATCTTTGAACTTGGTGCATATTAACGCTTTTTCTTTCTTTCTTTGTTCCTTCACTTTAGGTACTGTGCTATAATGATTCAAAGCACTGGTCGACTTCATCTTTAGTTAAGTTCACTAATCTTACGGACTGGTCCCATAGAGCTCGAGCAGTCTTATCACAATAAGCACGTTTCACGGCACCCACTGCTTCACAATTCATAAAGTATGCTCCACTCACTTCTCCAGCCTTCTTATCCAAAGCAGCGTGGAGAGCCGTCTGCGCGCCTTGCCATGGCGTCTTGAAAAATATCAGGCACGCTAAACATATAATTGTTCCATACACCTTATTCAAGGACTCATAGATCCTTGTGCCAACCAATCCTGGATCCACATTGTTAATTACAACATTTGAGCCTTTCAACCTCTTGGTAAGCTCGTTCGCGAATAACACGAGGCAAATCTTGCTGTTTCCGTAAATCCTGATTTTGTTCCAATAGTTCGTTCTGTTCAAGTTATCTATGTCTACTTTTCCAATCATGTGAAGAAATGATGCTGTTGTAATTATTCTGGTCGACTCTCCAGACTTCCCAGTCTTTTTCAAAAGCGGGAGGAGCAGAAGAGTTAATAGGAAGGTTCCATAATAGTTAACTTGCATTATGAAGTTCATTCCGTCGGCCGTCAGGAAATCCCCAGGGACCCCAACTCCAGCATTGTTCAATAAAATGTCTAATCTGTCTTCAGTGTTCAAGATGTCTGCTGCGAATTGTCTCACAGACTTCAAAGATGCTAAGTCAAGGAGTTTGAATACCACGTTTTCATTCTCTGTTTCTTGGATTATTTGCTGCCTCGCGTTTGTGCCTTCATCTTCAAAGGGACAGGCGATGATGACCCTGGCTCCTCTGTGTGCCAGGTCGGTTGCCATGTGGAGGCCCATGCCTGCAGTTCCTCCAGTCACTATGACTGTTTTTCCCTCCAATCTTCTTCTCGAGATGCATATTGCATTCGTGCTCTTCTGGTACACGGCGACCGTGAGCGCAATAATGACAATGATGGATATAATCAGTAGAAGCCCGTACATTGTGATACTGGAACTTTTATTTTAAATGTTACTATTTAAAATTGTAATGCTAATGAAATACTGAACTGAAGTTCAACATAACAACAAAAGTTCACATATTCGTATTATAACAATAATATTTCTCACAATGTTTTTTCTGTTCACTTACGGACACACAACATATTTCTATAACTCGAACCACTAAAATAACATTGAAAAGAGCAGCGTTCAAAGTAGTCATACAACTTTGCAAATTAATCAAATTTTAAAGAACCGGTTAAGTACGAATTGAACTCACATACGAAGGGTTCAATACAATAGGCTAGATTCCATCATCCACAAATTGCAAAATTATTTAGTCCGTCAGTTAGAGCATTGAAAAATAATGGACACGTATTTTTTGTTTTTGTAAATCAATGAATATTGACAAAGATAAAACGCATCAAAACTAGGGAGTGGGGGCTCGTGACGTCACGACTCAGTAAAAATCATGCGAAGGTGTGACGTATTGAGAATTATAAAAGCGTCGTAACTTCGTCAATTTTGGTTCCCGTAACAAAAGAAAAAACATGGGTCAAATATTTTTTGATAATCTAACTGACGGACTAATTAGATTTTTTCAGGACACAAGCCCATTAGGAGAGCTTGCTTCCTGATTGTTCTAGGTCGACGGTAAGTGCCTTAGAAAATTTGTGGAGATCGACAGACGCGTCATTGAATTTAGTGCAATATATGCAAAAAAAGGTTGGACGCTTTAATGGACTTCCATTTTTACGGCTGAGCGAAAATCTTTTTTTGTATTGATCTCCTAATTTTTTTGGATTCCGTACGCAAAGAATAACCAACAGAACCCTGTTACTAAGCCTCCGTTGTCCGTTCATCTGTCCGTCTGTATCTCAAGAACCCTAATCGGTAAACAGTTTCGCACAATGTTTATTTTTGGTTCCGTTTTTTGCAAAAAAAAAATACAACCGACAAAAAAATATAGAACCAAATAAAAAGACTACAAAGTATAAAATAAATTTAATTTCGAGCCAAATTGTTGGAATATTATTTGTTTTTAAAGGCAATTGAAATCCATACTCTGTGGAAATTCAAATCTTTTACGAATTATGAGGTACAACCTGAAATTCCGACAAACGGACGGACATACGTACAGCGCATGCTAAATATTCCCTTTCTTGCCGTTCTGGTACATAACCATAAAAAAGAATTGGTTTACATTTATACGCTGAGCTGCTTATAATGTACGATTTACATATTCGTAGAATAAAGCTCTATTTCGCTATTAATAGAACAGTAAATCAGTGTCGAGCCATGATAGGACCGGATATTAACGTTGTAGTGGTATCAATGCCACCACAAAAAAACCCATCGAAACAAATCTATGTAGAATTGTTTTTGTCGCAAAACCGCGACGCCACCTATCCAAGAAGCAGCGAACTAAAATCTTGCTTCGCGCAATCAGAATTTCGCGTATGATTGTGTTACGTTGTTTTTCTTGAACCTAACATTTACCTTAGGTTTCCAAGTAAAATGATCATTGTAGTTTGTGCAACTGACTTTGGCTTGCGATTAATGAAAGGAGTTATTTGCTTCATTTTTACGGCGTCACTAGACCCTAATGATAACACTTTCTGTCGATAAATCACTTTTCTAAACCCTAAATAAACAGATTTTCACAATAATATAAATACGTCATATCATAATTTTGTGACTGTAGACATTGCAAATGTCATTCTGTTGAAACGTCAGTCTCTGTCAGTTGGAGGCGACCTCTAGCGGTTGCCGATTCAAAGTTGTAGTTTAATCGATATTATTAGTTGATTTTGTCAGATTGCTTGGAAACTAATACTAATATCGTATCGACCAATCCTTAATAGTTTTCGGCTTTTGGTGAAAAGACACTGGTCTTTTAACCATAGACGGAAATGTAATTATTTTTTCATTATAGACATTGTTCTAGAAATTTCGAAAACCACATTGTCTATGGTTTGTCACTGGTTTGGTGTGGCCAGGTTGTACATTCTCGATTAGCCGATTTTATCAAAGAATTACCCCACTCAAGACAAACGATAGTGTTGGAAGTGGGAAATGATGAGTTTGTTAGCTTGGATCCTGATTATTATTATTGTTCCAGGGTGTAAAGGTCAAGTTAATAAAAAAAAAAAAAAAAAATAATAATAAAATAGTTTATTGATACACACATGAGTTAGGCAGATGTACAAACATAACTTAGATACCTACTTAAATCTACTTAAATCTACACAGATCTTGTAACCCAGTCTCCTAAACTAGGTAATCCTGTATCTTAGGAGACAGTGTTAGGCCAGACAAGGGCGGCTAGTCAAGTAGTTGCAGTTGCAGTCAGAGTGTGTGTAGTGCAAGGGAGGATATTAAATTATGCGTTTGTGTGCCGGTGTGTATGTGTTTGAGTGTTAGTGTGTGGTCGTGTTTGAGTGTGAGTGTGTGGATGTCTGTGTGGGTGAGTGTGGGTATGCAGAGAGAGTGTATGCGTGTATTGAGTGTGAGTCGGGTAGTGGATTCGATTAGGATTATTCTATGAATGTAAGTAAGGACTCCGTGAATGAGTAGTCTTTTTGTAGTAGCCATTCAGTCAGTTTGTTTTTCAGGTTGTGGGAGTTTAGATACACTATTTTTAGTTGTTTGTGGATTTTCATGTACAGATAGGGGCCAAGGATGTAAAACTGGTGACGAGCGAAAGAGGTTCTATGCCGGGAACTGGGTAGGATTAGAGTGCGTTTGTTCCGGTCAAAAGGTGGGAGGTACTGATGTGTTCTTAGTACTGCCTTTAGCACAAAGAGCTGCCGCACTGATAGCACCTTACAGTCGGCATAGAGGTTAGATGTTGGATATCTAAAAGGTTTTTTGGTCATAACTTTTAGTATTGCTCTTTGTGCTCTCTCAATTCTAAGAAAACATGATTTAGCTGCTCCACCCCAAGCAGTTATGCAGTACCCAAGTATAGATTGGCAGAGGGAGTAGTAAACCATTTTCAGCGTGGCACTGTCGGCAGAATCTCTAAGAGACTTGAAAATGTGAATTAGACGCATAGTTCTTGAGGTAAGGGTATCAATCTGCTTGTCCCACCTTAATGCACAATCGATCTGGACACCCAGGTACTTAACAGCATCTGAACGGCTTATTGTGGGACAAGCACAAGGTGCTGTGGGATCAGGACAGGAGTGAGCTCCAAGGTTAAAATCTGGTCCTGGAGTATTACCCCGTCTCAACCCGAAGGGAATGTAAGTAGTTTTATTTAGGTTTAGCGTTAACAAATTTGAGTTTAGCCATAGCATTATTTTAGTCATAGCAGCTTCCGCATTTGCCTTTACCATATCCCATGTTGACCCACGGACTAAGATAGCAGTATCGTCAGCGTAAGCGTAAATATTGCAATTTGGGAGGTTCATCTTGCACAGGTCGTTGACGTAGATTTGAAATAGGGTTGGACCGAGTATACTTCCTTGGGGTACGCCGTAAGATATGACCTCCTCATCACTCATATAAGTACCTACCCTGACGCACTGTTTGCGGTTTGTGAGGTAGCTCCGAAAGATGTTTAAAGCAATACCCCTTACACCTATGACTTCCAGTTTTGAGATTAGGTTGGGGACAGAAACTGTATCAAAAGCCTTTGAAAGGTCCAGAAAGATTCCAAGGCATTTAATTTTACTGTCCAAGTTTGCAGCAACCGATTTTGTGAGGTCCAGTACAGCATCTTCTGTTGACAGCCTTGGCCTGAAGCCGTACTGGTTGTCGGCGATAATGTGGAATTTATCAAGGAAGCACCTAAGTTGTTTGTTTAGAATCCTTTCTAGAACCTTAGAAAGAGTTAGACGGTTGTTAGGGATTTTTCCAGGAATTTAATATCTTGTTGTAGTGATTCAGTCACCCGAGTTCCCACATGTTTTACCTTGAAAGGGGGAAGTCTGTTTTGTTCTGGTTGACATCCCTGATAAAACATTGATCCATCATTGATCGAGCATTTTCGATTTGTCACGCTTGACTGAGCAACAAATTTTATTCTCTTGTTTTAAAAGGTAAGATTTTGGATTGTGTTAGTCTCTGAAAGTGATCTTCGAGACCTTCCAAGGTCGTTTAAAAGGATATTGTTGTGATCCCTGGATATTTATTACAGGACTCCATGTTTTGAAAGGATTCGCTAAGGAAATTAGGCGGACCCGTCTACAGCCGGTCGAAGCTTGCAGCCAAGTGTCTTCAGCCACAATCAACCGTAAGTTTTGCACCCCCATGGGTTTCTTATTGTCCAACCATGCAGGGTTAGCGTTGAAAGTCGTAGCTAATTGTGTTGCGTTTGCGGAAGGCCACGTGGTCCGGCTATTGTTTTAGCCTTTAGATTTCCTAGCTCGGACCCCTTAATTCCTTCTCAGGGAAAGTACCGTAGCTTTCATATAAATAATAGGCTCCCCGTGTTGTCAATTCCAGGTGAGGCAACTCGAGAGATTCGTCTCGCCGCCAGGATCTAGAGGCGCCTCTGGAGCCTGGACGTGAGACCCGTTCCTCGAGTCCACACAACGCCTCCTGTGGAGACGACCGTGCAGTGGCAGAGTCCGCCTAGCGATATAGCGCAGGCGGGACGTTTTTTTTTATATTTAACTTTTACCCTCAATTTTCAACCGGTTCATTCTAGAACCAGTTTACTACCTACCCGGTTTTCAAAATTAGAAGCCGGTCTTTATCTACCTTCAATTAATGGACCCCGGGTTTGACACCTACGCTTAACTGGAAGGATATTGAACATCTTAGTCGGCTCAGGGATCCGGGACTCTTCAAGTCCCTGGCGCCCATTTAGTTTAATTAATTTAAGATTATAATTCTCATTCACTAAACTGGAAGGTTGTCCTTGAAATTTATTAAGAACAATTAATAGTTAATTTAAATTTAAATAATAGGTACAGTACTGGGTTATCTTCAACCCCCCACTACCCAAGTTCCACCGACTGAACTTTATGCTGGCTGGCATTACCCTAACCTCTACCTAAGCCTAACCATTTTTATATTTTTAGTGGGTAGTTGCCTGCAAATAAAATTATATTGTTTAAGACAATTCGTTGTTTCTTTGCATTACAACCTCAACCCACCTTGCATCTGGGCTTTTGTTCCTACTCCCTAGAGGGACAAAATCTCTTATGTAACAATTGGAACATTATTATACATCAGCCTAAATATCAGCCATCGGGAAGTTTTGTTTGTTTTTTTTTTTTTTGTAGTATTGATAGGCATACGTTTGACCGCTATCTCACCTGATGTTAAGCGATGATGCGGTCTAAGGTAGAGCACGCTTGCCTAGAAGTAACCTATTCACTCTTGACTTAAAGACTCCCTCCCAGGTTGTAGCTATCAGGAAACACAGATTCAGGCAGGGAATTCCACTCCTTAGCTGTACGCACAATGAATGTATTCCCAAAACGTTTTGTGCGTATAGGTAGGATGTCCACCATGTACCGGTGGCGCATCGCCGTATGTCTTGTGGTCCGATGGTGGAACGGGCTTGGCGGAATTAAATTATGCAATTCCGTCGCACACTCCCCAAAATGTAACCGATAGAAAACCGACAGGCCAGCAACTCGGCGTCGATGCTCAAGACTTTGGAGCTTCGATTCGACGAGCTTATCATTGCCGATGATCATCTTGGCTCGTTTTTCAATTGACTCGAGGGCATCAAGCTGGTATCTGGCAGATCCGTCCCAAAGATGAGAGCAGTACTCTATGCACGATCGAACTTGCGCTTGATACAGTATAAGAAGCTGTTCCGGCGTGAAATAACGTCTCACCTTTGCCAGGATCCCCAACTTTCTAGCAGCCACTTGAGTCTTGGCCTCTATGAAAGGGCCAAAATTGAGGGTAGATGTTAATGTACCGCCAAGAAACACAAGTCTGTCGGTTAACGGTAGGGTTAAACCGCGGAGAGATGCAGCAGGGTCGAATTGGCTCCTTTTAGCGGAAAAGAGACACGCTTAGGTCGTCGCAGCATTGAACTTGACCAGATTGGCATCACCCCATTCGGAGACAGCCTGTAAGGACACGTTCAAGCGCTCAACCATAGCCTCCCGGAGAGACCGGGTCTGTGACCCACCAGCTCGTGCGTCGGACACGTATTTCTCAGCAACAGTGCTGTCGTCTGCATACCCAAAGGTACCGGGTTTTAGCAGATCATATGCAGCAGGAACAATGTTGCCGAGAGTACTGACCTCTGAGGAACCCCGGCATTCATATCCAGCAGTCCGGACGAGCAGCCATCTATGCTGTTGCGTACACTGTACATAACAACTGTCCGGTCGGAGGATCACCCTTTTCTTTTTACTCTCTGTACCGCATACCTCTACAAGGTTGTTTGTAAAACACCGACAACCTCTCAGGACCATGTTACTCCCCGGGCGTCGGGAGTCGCAGGGCGATTCCCGGCCACCGTAGGCGTGGGCCTGCGGACGGCGAGCATTGGGTGGCTCGCCATCTGATCAGAATCAGGCCCGAGTCGACGGCGCGCTGTGTTCCACGCGCGCCTCAAAGAGTTGTCAGCAAAGCAAGTGGGGCCAGCCAGGGCCAGTGCCTGCTGGGGTTGCGGAATATGTTCGAAAGAGTCACCGCGGCCCTGGAACGCAAAGGGCATTAGGAGGAGCACGGATGGGTTTTAGTCAGTAGGAGTCTGACACTCCCTCCTGCTTTACCCAGAGCGGGAGGAGTCATTTGATGATTTCCCATCTTTAAAAAAAAAGGACCATGTACGACCTGTTTCAACTTTATAATCAACAACTTTTGTTCTATGACTCTTAAAAATTAATTATACTTTAGTTCATCATGTGTTCATACAAAAATAAAAATAAAGTAAATGCGAAGCAAAAGAATTACTAACCCAAAATTATTACTACGAGTACAGTGCGCGTCAGGCGTAGGTTGGTACAGCAAAATACAGAGTTGTAATGTATTAGTTATAACAACGAAATCTTGAAGGTTTTTTTTTGTAAATGTTTTGTAAAAGTCATAGAACAAGATGATAGTTATACAGTCCTGCAAGGTTGTCGGTGTTTTACAAATAACCCTGTATAACTACTACGAGTATCTGATAAAAACTCAGACAAGACAGAAAGCAGTCCAGCGGTTCATAATTATATCCATACTTATGTTAAACATGCAAAGTACCTAACCCTTTTTTCATGTATTACTGACGATGACTAACATTGTTTAAATATTGGTACTGTAAATAAATATCCATACTTACTAAAAATCTGATAGTAGAGGATTTCCACTCGATTTCTCCATTTAGGCGCGGTTGGTCCAATTCGCGGTTGGTCTAAATTAGACAATGTTTCCGAAATAATACAATATCTGAAAACTAAACTGTTTCAAGTTTCATGAATCACCTGAACATTTTATATAAATGATGCTCATTTAATTTTACAAACACCTGCATTGCAGTTTTTTTTGTATAAGATATGTTCTAATTTCTAGTTTTTTCGCGGTTAAAGGCCACAAGAAAAAAAATTGTTTGTAAATGTTTGTGTATGGTGAACCTAAGACATAAAATGTATCAGTTTATTTCAACTTTTGTTAGAGGAAAGTTTGCCGTAAGACTTAATTTACCAGAACTCGATCCTAATTAGTATCACCTTCGATTGGTGTGTTTGGATGTGTGGTGAGGTATGTATAAGCAAAACCATGTGCAGTTTTTATGACCGTTGAATGAACTTTTTTATAATCTACGCATAGTTTATTTTAATTTTATTAGTTAGATTATCTTAGGTGACATCATTGGCAATATAAAAACTAAAAAAAACATGTAAACAAAACAATTTTACATAATTCTAAACAACATCACGTTTTAATTGAATAACAATTTTAACAAAAACAAATTATATAAAGATGATCCGTGTTAAAAGTTAATTGGATAATAGTTCCTGCTTCAATCTAGCATGATCGGTGGTCGTAAGTGCGAATGTTGAACGGGGGTTTGATTCCTAGGCAGAAAACAAAAAGTTACCCGACAGGAGCACGGCTATGATACACAATAAATGAAAAAAAAAATGAATGAATTAATGATGAATTTGATTTGATTTGTGACTGTCCCCCAAAACGATTAAAAAGTAAAGCATCAAACTCCCCAGCAACTCACATGTCCATGAATGAATGACAACACAATTTAACAGTTATTGTCAAGCTTGTAGAGTAGACCCTTGATCCATGGATCGCGTTTGAGATTGACTGTGTTCGGTTGGCCTTAGAACTACGAAAGAATCCAGGGGCCCGAGTCTGCTATTACATTAGTGTCAGAATGGTCGATCACTGATTTCAAAATGGTTGATTTTGACAAGTTTGGTAATCTACTAACATAATGGCGTCATTATGACATTCCAATGATCAACCACTGACACGCCATTGAAAGAAAGCCATATGAATGGTAATCTCGTACATAATGACAGATTTAGTATTTACGAACTTCTCACTACTTCAGATTGCTTATAACACTAATAAATAATATGTAAAACTAAATATAAATAAAATCTGGCATGAATAAATGCTCAAATTCAGCTCGGTTTTATAATAATGGCAATACGGCATACTTACCGCAATTCTATTACGAGACCATTGACGTCCCAGTGACCGGCCACTGACGAGACAGTGACCGTGCGATTATGAATTTAGCAGATTACGAACTTTTAGCAAAATGACAATGGGATCGTGTCGGAATGACAAATTTATAAAAATAGCAGACTCAGGCCCCAGTTGTCATGCGTTGGGGCGATGGGTAACTGCGAAGACTTCACACCCTGGATCTCGTGTTCAGTATTACTTGACTACCAATTCAATAAACTAATTAAATTTATTAGACGGTAAAATGTTAAAATCTCAACGATCATACCTTATTTTCTGTTTATCGTTGTTCAAGGTCCTTATATTACTGATCCTTTTGGATTGTCGTGGAAGATCCGAAGTCCAGAGGAACTGTGTCATATAACATGATGGATGATTGACAAGGGAATCCTTTTCTTTGGAATGTGCTTGTTTGTAATACTATGTATAGGTACCAACGGACGTATCCGGAACTATATATCACTAGATATATTATTTAACTAACAAAGCACACAGCGTTAATCAAGCGTGAATGTTAAGGTGGTAAATAAAAGCGCCTCCATCACTTTGTACGAGTACTAGTATTATTTTGTAGATTTACCAAAACTTTATATACATTATTATGAAATTCCTGTATAAACATAAAATTATAACGATTTAAAGCACTGTTCCAGCTCACCATCAGTGAACTGCACTAATCTCACGGATTCCTCCCAGAGAATTTTAGCAGTTTTATCACAATACGCCCTCTTGACCGCCCTACTAGTTCCACAGTTCTGGAAGTAACCCCCACTCACTTCACCGGCAGCCTTGTCTAACGCCACATGCAAAGCCGTTTGTGCACCTTGCCAAGTTGTCTTAAACATACCATTAAACATAACTTTTAAAATCAATCCTGCAACTTTGTTCCCAGAATCATGAATCCTCGTACCAACTGCTCCAGGATCTACATTATTCACCACGACGTTGGAACCTTCCAGTCTTTTAGATAGTTCGTTTCCAAATAATATGAGGCACAGCTTGCTGTTCCCGTAGATCTGCAATCTGTACCAATAGTCTGTCTTGTTCAGGTTGTCGATATCCACTCGTCCTATTCTATGCAAGACTGATGTTGTCAGTAAAATCCTGCTTGGCTTCCCTGGTTTACCCGTTTTCTTTAGAAGCGGCAGAAGTAGGAGTGTCAGTAAAAAGCCTCCGTAGTAGTTCACTTGCATTATGATATGCATTCCATCGGGAGTTAAGAAGTCACCGGGAACGCCAATACCGGCATTGTTTATTAAAACATCTAATCGGTCTTCAGTTTTCAGGATATCTGCTGCGAACTTCCGAACAGACTTCAAAGATCCGAGGTCAAGAAGTTTGAACTCAACATTTTCATTTTCAGTTTCTTTCACAATTTGTTTTCTTGCACTATTTCCTTCGTCTTCAAAAGGGCAGGCTATGATGACCTTAGCTCCCCGGTGGGCGAGGTCGGTGGCTATTTCGAGGCCCATTCCTGCAGTTCCACCGGTTACAAGTATTGTTTTCCCTTCTAGTCTTCTTCTTGAGAGGCATACTGCGTTTGTATTCTTCTGGTAGATCCCGATGACAAGTAAAATTATGATGACCACAGCTATGACAAGAATGATGCCGTACATAGTTCCTGTGCCAACACCGATCGAAATCAAACTGTCAATAATCAGTAAAGCTGGTCAAATATAAGGCGACGAAAACATACTTTTTTGACTACAGTAAAACACGTGTAGATGAACTCTCGTCACCGAGGTTGCTCGACTAGTCTGTTGTTGATTTTTCGCCGACGCATTTACTTTATTTGCACAGTTCTTTGTGGACAGAAGGTATAAATCATGTTTGTGATATAAACCAATATAATTCAGTATGTGGAGGCCATAGCCGTTAGTCACTGAAGAATGACTTGTTTTACTATTGAAAGGCTAGCATTTGGACACTGAAATCTTATGGTAAGTGAAGATGTGGTCGGAAATGGATATTTTGATTGAATTCAAGAAAACCTTATGTTCGTTAGAAAGAATCTGCATCAAAACGAATGAATCCATGATTTAGTAACTATACTTTTACTACTGTTGCTGGGGAGTTTGTTGGCCACTTCTTCTCGACAGCTAAAACACTAGGAAACTGTGTCGACAGGCGGGGCGTTTTGGGGGACTGCCTTTAGTAAAACTTGACGTTCAAAAAGTGCTGGCTCTCAGCCTAATTTGGATAAATGACTTTTGAATTTGAATACACTGATTTGAAAGGGTGTCCATGGAGACTCTTGCACGTTCTTCTCCTTAATATCTACTCTTTGGAAAGTGCAACTTCTGCGCTACTGATAGAATCTGTGAGCGTTTCGCTATTGAATGTTTTTGCTGCTATTATCGCTACCGTGGCGGAGCTAACTTCATTTACTAACAGTATTTTACTGACAGACCGACCATCAAAAGTGATGATCTATTTGAAACAAAAGATTTTGATTTTGATAACACAACTTTTCTTCTGATAGGATAGTATTATGATGAGATGTCCCTATACCCATCATCTGCCTAGCCTTTTCCGAACTATATTTTCGGCTTCCAGTCAAACCGGATTTAGCTGAATACCAGTGTTTTTACGTGGAGTGGCTGCCTACCAGACCTCCACAACCCATTAACTAGGTAACACGGTACTTCTTTGTAAGACTGGAGTCAGATTTACTGGCTTCTGACAATCCGTAACGACTGCCGGGACCAACGGCTTAATGTGCTTTCCGAGATGTCCCTGTAACCACACCACCTTTATTAGATTTACTGAGCTGACGTGAAGTATCTCGATCAAAGTAGGTACCTAGGAGCGAATAATATGTAATTATTGATTGCGAGTGCGGAGATTACTTTTCCATTTTTAATCTGTCTCTTTTTTATGACTCACTGATGTCGAAATGCGTCATTGTCATGTTTCACACAATTGTCTTAGTTCACGATAATCATGACTGATTACTGATTATCCTTACATTGTAGAGAAGCTAACTACCTATCGTATAAAATTATATGCAATTAATCTCCTGGCCTTATTTAAAGTAATAATTGATTATTTTCTTAGAAAATTATACCATTTTTTTTTAAATTATAATGACAATCGTGTTTGCGATTAGGTACTAAATTAGTTACAATGTATTTTATCAACAGCAAAAATATCGCAGTACTACATTCCAACTTCTAATGCTCCAACTTCTATGCAGCTCTTAAAAAAAAACTAAAACAGCCTTGAGTAGTCAAAAATTAAGCGTTAAGCTGTTGTTTGTCATTTGGGTTCATTTGTTTTCCCGTCTGTCATTTGGAGATCTTTGGCAGTCGTTACGGATAGTCAGACGCCAGAAAATCTGACACCAGTCTTGCCAAGTAGTACCGTGTTACCCAGTTAATGGGTTGTGGAGATCTGGTAGGCAGCCGCTCCATGTAAAATAGTGGTAATCAGCTGAATCCGGTTTGACTGGAAGCCGACCCCAATATAGTTGGGAAAAGACTAGGCAGATGATGAATCTCCTGGCCTTATATAAAGTAATAATTGATTATTTTCTTAGAAAATTATACCATTTTTTTAAACCAATGACAGTCGTGTTTGCGATTACTAAAATAGTTTGAATGTAGTTTATCAACACCAAAAATATTGCCGTACTATATTTCAACTTCTATGCAGCTCTTAAGCAGAAAACTAAAACAGCCTTGAGTAGATACTCAAAAATTCTATAAACGAGCCTCTGTGGAACTGTCATGTGATACTAGGGGCTACAATAGTTTCGGAATTAAGTAATTATATTTTATTTTTATTTAAAAACCTTCTTTTATATTACTGTAAATGTTCAGAATAAATTACTTTACCTATACATATCCATATTAAAGAATGAGTTTTTTTTTGTGAATAATTTATAAGTTTTTTGAAAAACCTGCTAAGGGTTTCTGCGAATCCTAAAACTCGCTCTTAAACACTTGTCCCGCCGCCGGCGCGATTCGAGTAAAGCTTGATACTGAAACGAGCTGGCGAGCTGCGAGTAGCGAGTGAAAAGTTTCGATAGTTTTGACGCTCGGCTTTAAGCGAGTGTTTTTTGTGCGACGGGCGATTACTTGCAATACTCGCTGCGGACTGTACTTTAGGTAGAAATTACCGCTGCTTGATGAGTTCTGACCGCAAAGCGAGCATCGCCGAGCGAGTGTCGCTGAGCTAGTACAATTTTGATAGCTCTTGTCACTGCGATCAACTAGAAGTAAGAGCCGCTCGCGGCACGGCGGTATAGCCAGCTATTGACTATAAATGTATGTGTCATCTATGATTATGACACCCCATTTCGCTCTCCACTATTTATATTAAGCACGCCTTTAAATATGTTTTCTTTTTTTTCTACCTGTAAGTTGGAGTAATAATACAATTGAAATAAAAAATCAAATAATTTATTTATAAGACACACAATGTTGGTGCATTGATCAATAATTCATAAATAATTTATTCATCTCTTTACACAAGATAGCATTTTTGTTTATAAATTGTGACTTAGATTAAGTAAAAATCTATAAAATATTATCACACTATTATTATGATCATGACACATTTTTCTACAATACTTCTTATTCAATTTCAAAATGGCTGTAAAAATAAAAAATAGCTAAATATTTTGTTCTTCAAATAATTTTACATGTGGCAATTTAGGCGATTAGTTTTACTTATTATTTTTATTAATGGCAACAACATATTTTTAATTACTATTATTTAAATTTATATTGTGCACCTTTTAAGTATGATTGGCAATAATTAACATTAGCAAAGGATAAAAAATCTTTGTAATAAGTAATTAAGATCTGCAAAATTTACAAAGCCTTAAAAGAAATATTTATAAACAAAATTAATTACTGTTCATATATTATTTAAATTATCTTCTTATAACATAACTTTTTGCAAGAGTATTTACAAATATTTCTTGAAAAATATATATTAAAGTACATAAATATGTACATAAGTTTTTGCTTATTCACGAACATTTATTTCCGTAGCGACCTACGGTCGGTGCCAGACGGTGTAGTAGATCCCGTCACAATTATTTATTTGACATATTCTAACATAATATTTATTGTCATCGACATAAAAACGACACAACTTGGAAAAATATTATAAGAATCGTTTCCAAATGGAATGTTTCTGGTTGGTTTCTGTTTTGTTTTAATCTTATCAAAAGTATGGTAATAATAAAAAATGGGCACGCATACATACATACATACAATCACTCTTCTCTCTCTTTCTCTCTCACACACTCTCTCAGATACACTAATATATCCAACACACTCACTCATGAAGTAAACATACCTATATTCGTGATCTATATGTCACCGGATAATGCCAGACTCCGTAAGATTGAAATAAATCATGATTAAATTATAGTTTCTAGATACAGGGTGTAAGGGACAGCCCTCCACAAATTAACAGGGTGCAATCAGCTCCTTATTTTGAATCATATTCCAGTGGAAATTTTCTCAGGTTTTTTTTTAGTTTTTTCAGTTTTTATTGCTTTATTTCAATGTAAAGTTACATTATCTGTATGCAGAACTCCATTAATGTAAATAACACAGCTAAAATGAAAAAAAAAAAACTAATGAACGACGCATGAAATCAGCTGTTAAACACGTGGCGCGAGCGCGGCTGTCCTTTCGAAAGCTCGCTGCGCTGCCGTTCGCAGCGTGCGTTTTGCAGAGGTAGCGATACATTGCGTGTGAGGTAATATTAAAACTAGGTACACATCGTGAAACACCAATCGAAAGAATCTGTTCAGGCCATAATCATAACACAATGACCACGACACGAATTGTGACGTCATGTCCTTACTTTCTATTATTAAGTCAATGGGTATAGCTGTTTTGCTTTGATTAGCTATCTTATGAGATAACTTTTCATAAAAAAATATGAAAAGCTACTTCAGCTACGCGAGCTGAACTAACGTAGCTTAGCTCTTGGTGTGCAGCCGGGTTATAACTACATAAAATAACAGAATACTAAATTCTGCAATGTAATTATGCCTGGAAAGTAGATACTTTAAATAATTTAAAATATTTATAAACAAACAAAGGGGTCATTTAAATATATCAAAACGTGAAAACCGTAATTAAAATAGTCTCGTTTCCATACTCAATAAATTGCAAATCTATTTAGTCCGTCACTTAGAATACTGAAAAAAAAAGAACACATATTTTTTGCTTTTGTAAAGCAATGAATATTGACAAAGATAAAACGCATCAAAACTCGAGAGTGGGAGCTCGTGACGTCAGAACGCGCTAAAAATTATACAACCGTTCGTCCCTAAAGACAAAAAAACGGGTCAAATATTTTTTTGAAGATCTAACTGACGGATTAATTAGATTTTTTCAGTGGACAAGCCTATTATAGTTTTTAACAACATTACAGTGGGTCTGAAAAAAACAATAATCTACTGCTGTGCAGTATACATAGCTAAACAAAACGGATAGACCGTCATAGTAACTAACGAATACAAGTAACACTATTCGCATTTTAAATTAATTTCAATTACACCTTGTGCACAGCGATGGACGATTGTTGAAAAGCCAAAATATGGCGTCATTAAAATAGAAAGGGATCGTGCTGCGGGAAGGCAATCGTCGCGTTCATATGTACGGCAAAATGATCGCGTAGCCACTGAAACAGAGGGCGCCTTACGGTTTCGCCGAACAATGTAACCCGGCGATCGCATATTGAGGCGATAATCGATTTGCATTTTGAACGATGCCTTAGAAATTGATCACGTGACATTTCAGTCTTTCACATTTTGAACTTTTTTAATAATTTTATCACTGAAAGACTCTCCCATTTTCTAGAGTCTTGTATCCCTATTTAGGCATGGTTACTGCGTCACGTGGTATACAATGGTTCCGCATATAGTCGAGTTGGCACTGATATGTTGCTGGCTGCTACTGGTGGCGGCTCCCTGGTGATGAGCAGCGCCTCCCGAGCCCTTTTCTTGGCTGCAAGAGAAGATAAAATGTCAAATGGAAGTATACTGAGTTTGGAATAGAATACAACCTATCTATAGTTTACGCCAGATAAACGTGGAATAAAGTACATTGACCTTTCCCTAATATCTCTTCGTAGATACTAGAACAATAAATTTTGAACCATTTTTCATTAGGTACTAGAGAACGTAAAAGATCACGATAGAAGTCGATTCAGGACACCTTTATGTAATTATTTCTGATTTTGATCCTAAGAAAGTCAATAAATGTATGTCGGTCAATGTATTTTATTCCACGTTTATCTGGAGTAAATTATAACTCCGATTTATATGCATTTTGTTCTCCTCGAGAAGACACACACACACACAAAAAACAAATAATAAAGAGTATTCTATTCTATTCTATTCTCAGCAAGTTACGTGTAACTCCTAAGCAACAGCCAGCAAGCGTGGTCGTCATAAGCTTCCATCAAGTGTCACCACATCTATCGGTCATGTGCGCCTCTGGTCTGCGCATTGAGCAGATTCCCACGACCTTCACCAGGTCATCGGTAGACCTTGTAGGGGGCCTGTCGCCACTCTCACAATCATATAACGATTTATTTTCACACATATGGGCACATTTCTCGCAGAACGTTCAATGTGGTCAGGTTCAGCAGGGAGCAAGCTCTTGTTTGGCGAAATAACTACAGGTTCCGCTTGGTCACACTCTCATTGACTTAGAATCGCACTGGCTTCCGGAGCAGTCACGAGTCAAGAGAATCTAGCACATCAAGATGTCAGCACATTAAGCTACTCGAAACTGTTCAATTTTCGCAATGATTCTTGAACCTAATCGCTTTAGCTATAAAGTAGAAAATATTTTATCTAAATGCCGGTCTTGATGTGTTGGCGTGTGTATAATATAAGAGGTATATGCGAGCCATAAAAGTCCTAGATCACCCTCGTCACCGCTACTATCATGACTGTCCCTAATGTTTTATTGACGTTTGTGAACAAGATGGTTTTTCCGTAAAGATGCTTAATCAAATTAAATGCAAACACTCGTTTATGCAAATATTTTCGTTCGAAGTGTATGAACTAGCTCTTCAGCTCTCTTCAACCAGTTATTTACCGACAGATTTAGCGATTTCTAGTTAATAGATGACGTGCCTTTTAAGAATTACCATTTTTACAATAAGTCACTCAGGTACCTTTGAATAGCGATTTTTGCTTGTCACGGTCCGGGGGTCGACTGGAGATTTCAATGAGATCAGTGCACTCGGTACTGCATTTATTTGAATGGATTAACCTTTTTTGAGTAGGATGATGTAGTTTCTCAAAAGGGCTACTTCCCGTTTCGTCACATTCCCCTTTTGTCACTATGTCAAAACTTTTAAAAACAACTGAACGCGAGTGGCGTTTGGTCACGATTTTGATCTTCATACATTCTTTCCCGTTTTGTCACCATTTAAGAATGTCTATATTCATTCCCGTTTGGTCACGATTTTGTTTTGAAAGTACAGTCAGAAGTAAACAGAAATGCCACCGTTCATGTTATATCTAATTACTAGCTACCGCCCGCGGCTTCGTTCGCGTGAAAAGTGTTTTCATTAGGTGCATCACATTTTACATAAATATTTGGATATGAAAAGCTATCCGCGAGATGGCTGCCGCGATTTCTTAAACTCGACCATAAGTGTAACCGTGTGACCACTTAAAGAAAAATACATAGGCTACTTTTTATCCCGATAATAGGCATGGCTTAATGGAGGCGAAGGAGGAAGTGCACATCTCAAGCCGCTGTTGCCTTAGTACTTCAGATTTACAAGTACCAGGAGAGCAGAAACATATCGAAGTATTTATGGGGTTGACTTTGTGAGCGATAAAGATATACAAGTGCCAGGAGAGCAGAAACATGTCAAAGTATTTTAAGGCATGCTTTTTTTTACTGCAGAACATGTATGTGTACTAGCTTCTTCTCACGACTTCGTCTGCGTAGACTTTAGACCTGCCGCGCAACTTTTTTGCCTCTGTGTCTCATCCTTGAAACTATGTACATCTTCATGATTCAGGCATCTAGATGCCTGCATGTCTTTGCGGTGCGGCTGAAACTAAGATTTCAGCCCCGAAATTATTTCGACATGTTTGTGATCTCCTAGTAGGTACTTGTAAATCTTAAACGCTCACAATTTCAGCCCCGAAAACACTTCGACATGTTTCTGTTCTCCTGGTACTTTTGAATCTGAAGTACTAAGGCAGCAGCAACTTTGGACTGCCACTTCTTCCTCTGTCTCCATTAAGTCATGTATTATGTGACCGAGATAAAAAGTAGCCTATGTGTTATTCCAGGATGTAACCTACATATCACAAGTACCTACCAAGAGACCACAAACATGACCATTCTCCCTCCCCCTTATCATCCAAACGACTGAGCTTTACATTTTGAAAAAAATGCTGATAATATTTCTATACCCATAGAACACAGGAAAACCTATAAGAAGTCTATAGTGCTAAAATAATCTTTTACACGCAAGTCCGACTCGCACTTAGCCAGTATTTTTTTATTCAAATCAAAAGCTCAATTCCCTAACAGGTAAACTTTTTATGCATATTATCAGCTAACCATTCCATGCCCGATAATTTATTTTGTTTTTATATGCGTTTGTACATAATGTAGATACTGTATATTGATCTTTAGTTTATGTTTCCATTATTTTTCAATTTCGTTCACTGTAACCCAAGTCCAAGGTTTTTACGTTTTTAACGAACCAGAGGCCTTAGTGTGAGTTTTTCGACTCACGTTCGAACGCGTTCGATCGCGAGCGCGTTAGAATTTAGTATGGGAAATTAGGTTCTACGAGTGACCACCAGGTGGCACTATAACTAAATTCCCATACTAAATTCTAACGCGCTCGCAATCGAGCGCGTTCGAACGTGAGTCGAAAAACTCATACTAAGGGTACAGGCGGTTTATGTTAGAGCTAATTGACGACAGTAACTATTTATACTAAAACCTGGGGTCCCAATCTAACATATTTGATGTTAAGTTTAAAGGCTTAAAATTAATGTACTTATGTATTTATACAAAACATGAAAGACCTCTAACAATATCTATCTTTCCGAAGAATGGCCTTTTTCATCAATAGTTATTTTCTGATCTAAGAATAATCTAGAAGCTTGCCGTGAAGTACAATAAAATTAATCATGACAAAAAAACAAGTCTTCGTACACCTTGTTTTTAAAACCATTACCTACCTCCACACCTTTTGGTAATTAGGATATTAAGACTATTATTTCGATACCTTTAGAACAGGCGGCCCATGTGACGCAAGTAATTTAAGGTTTTTACTTCCACTAGAAAAACATTATACCCACCTCTGGCAAAGTCGGATGATGAGAAGGAGCTGACTCTAACACACGAAAACTAGTTTTAAAAAAAGGTGACAAACCGGGAAAGAATGTATGAAGATCAAAATCGTGACCAAACGCCACTCGCGTTCAGTTGTTTTGAAAAGTTTTGACATAGTGACAAAAGGGGAATGTGACGAAACGGGAAGTAGCCCTCAAAAGGTATAGAATAACATCTATTCTTCAAATATCGGTTAGCAGATTCTCTGCCAAAAACATTACTATCCGTCTGTGGCAGTTGGGTAAAAGCAACTATAGGTTTTTACATTCTAAAACTGCTTTCAGACTACGCTATAATACATATAATAGCATTTAGTATATAGCTCATAGCACAACAATATCGCGTACCTACCATACATTGTTATGGACACGTTCACATTGTACTGTACTATATTATTATTGACAATGCATGAGCTATGAGCTATATACAATATGCTATCATATTATAGCGTAGCTCGTAGTCTGAAAGGAGCTTTACATTGAACTATCATTATTATCTTTACAATCACCGGCACGGATCTTGAGCGCTGACCTTCACCTGCGCAAAAGTGAGTTGTTGGGTCTCTTTGGTGGTATGAAGTGAGGCGCGGAGGCGCGGGGGCGGGGAAAGTGCAGTGATTGGCCCGTAGCACATCGCACGTCATAGCCGTAACTCGGGATTCGTTCTTTACTCTTGCTGCACGTACCTCACGACGGCGTTTTATTTGTTTTGTCATAAGGTGTACGATGCGCAAAGCGATCCCCACTCTTCAGCCGAGCACCTTAGAGCCGTGCCGGTATATGTACTAATTAAAACCTGCTAGGATTGAAAACAAAAGAATACATACCACTAGAATGCATACAACACAATACAAGCGTCGCTATGAAGGCTGCAAACGGCAGCACACCAGCCAACGCCAGCAATGCATGCTGCGCCGGCGAATGTTTCGTCCGGGACACCCCGCAACTGGTGATGTTGTGTACGCTGTAATTTTCTAAAATCTCCTGGAACTCAGTGCCTAAAGCACGAATAGTTGCCTTCATGGCTTTTGGTGTTAAAGCTTCACCGGATTCTACTTTTCTGAATTGGAAACATGGCCTGTAAACGACGGAATTAATTTAACACAAAAATATAAACAAAGAAACAAACGAGCCTTGGGTAGTTGTAGAGGTCAAAGAGGTCATTGCATATGCTTGGATTAATTACATTATTTTTCAACCGGAAAGACTAAAATAAACCATTTGACGCAACTCAGACAAATTTAATATAAATTCTCATTAGAAGATTATCATCAGCAGTTCATATCGTCATAAAAAAGATTAAAATGATTCGTGAATAAAATTATATTTCCAAAAAAACAAACCAAGTCTCTTGTTAGTACCATCTGAACAACAATCCTAATCCATATATATAAAATTGGCATGTAATTAAATCGATATCTGTATAATTACCTTTTTTTGAAGTTAAACCAAACATACTGAATTTGCACACTAAATTTGCTCATCAAATAAATCAAATCTATTATACTGTTTGATCAATAAAGCTAAACAGTTTTACTGAATGACTATCTGTTAACTAAAAATTATCTAACTCCCCGTGACGTCGACCGTCTAAGGTAAGCGTTTCCGTCAGCAGGTCGACGGAGCCGGGGCTCCTATTTCTGTCTGCAGGCTTTAAAGTAACCTAACTAACCGAACCTTGGGGTGCCCCTGACGTTGACCGTCGTTAGTGTCGTCGTAATTTAGTGTGCCAATCAGTATTTTTCTTAGACAGTGAGAAATTTAGTTAGGAGATTTAGTTTGCTTGAAGTTTAAATAGAGGTGCAATTAAAATATCCCTATAAAATTCTTCCGTTACTGAGTGACTGAAAGACAACGCACAGCCGAAACTACTGGTCGTAGGAAGCTGAATTTTGGCATGTAGGTTTCCTACACTTTATAGGAGAGCAATAAGGGAGGGTAGGTTGTATTTAGTTTGTAATTTGTTTTTTGTTTAATTTTGTGTTTGTGCGTCATTTCTGGCGAAATAAATGTACTTTTCCCTTTTTTTTCTCGAAATTCCGACGGGAACGGACATGCGCGTACGAAGTCGCGAGCAATAGCTTGTCAAGATGTGTAAAAATCTTTCGTTACTCAGTGACTGACAGACAACGCACAGGCGAAACTACTGGTCGAAAAAAGGTGAAATTTGGTATGTAGCATTCCTACACTTCGTAGGGGAGCACTAAGGGAGGGTTTCTCGAAATTCCTACGGGAACGGACATGCGCATACGAAATCGCGAGCAATAGCTTGTCAAGATGTGTAAAAATCTTCCATTACTCAGTGACTGACAGACAACGCACAGGCGAAACTACTGGTTATCGTCTACCTAGCCTTTTCCCAACTATATTGGGGTCGGCTTCCAGTCAAACCGGATTCAGTTGAACATCAGTATTTTACGTGGAGCGGCTGCCTACCAGACCTCCACAACCCATTAACTGGGTAACACCGTACTCCTTGGCAACACTGGTGTCAGATTTTCTGGCTTCTGACTATCCGTAACGACTGCCAAAGATCTCCAAATGACAGCCGGGACCCAACAGCTTAACGTGTTTTCCGAGGCACGGAGGAAACTCGGTATGTTAAGATGGTCACCCATCCACAGACCAACCTCGGCAAGCGTTGCTTAACCTTGAAGATCGACCTGTGCGGCTGTTATATAGCCACGAGCTTCTCTCTCAAAACTACTGGTCATAGAAAGCTAAAATTTGACATGTAGTTTCCTTGGGAAGTGTAGGGGGAGCACTAAGAAAGGATTTTCCGAAATCTTTACGTGAACGGGAAAAAAACGGGATATGCGTGAACGCACTCACGGGCAACAGTTAGTATTCCAAATTTTGCATAATTCTAAATTATAATTTTGTAAGCACTTACATGGTATAAGAAGATAATTTTAATCATTCAAGGAAGTAGAATATTTAACAACTTAATCCTGACCTTGCGTCGAGTGTTAGTTTATAAAAAACAGATACATTCAATTTGCCAATTAAGTTTTCGCAAATTATGTAAATTAATATTTGGTAACATCTCCAAAATTTGTTACTTTTGACTTATAATGCTGATGAGAGATTTTTTGTGGACGTCTGACGTCAATTTACTGAGGAGTTTGCAACATTCTCACGTTCTGATGTTCAAGTATTCATAAACAGACAATATTATGAGTCTGTGAATTGTGAACCCATCTAGCTATAATTATTTTATAAAATTAATTAAGTGATAGATATAAAATAAATAAATTAAGTTATCCTGTATTATTAATAAAAATCACTGAACTTTTTAGGACCTGCTAAACAAGGGTCTTCAGAAACAAGTTTATTATTTCGAATTTTCTTTTTGTTTTCAAGTGAAGAGGTATTTTTTTTGTGAATCTGTTTTGTATTTAAATATCAATAATTATGTAATAAAAAAGTTGTAGGTATGCTGATGTCACTGACACCCATGAGCCCAACTTTTCAAGCCTAAACGGCTTAATAATTCCCAATTAGGTTGTTGCAGCCGCCAAGCCGTAGCCCGCCATGGAAAGAAGACGGGATGGCGCAAGAGTGTTGACAAATTTTGTGAATAGAATCAGAGGGACAATCTTCGTAGGTATATTAAAAACCGTTCGTATTAGCGTTGCCGTCGCAAACAGTCAAATACACCCCCAATTTTCCTACATTTTGATATTGATTGTCACTGAGACTGGGATTTGAATGTGATCGCTTTTCTATGGTAGGCGTCAGATAAACTTGCAATAAATTTCATTGACCTTTACCTAATATCCCTTAGTAGGTACACGAAATATAAATTTTTAAAAGTTTTTCATTACTTTAAAGAATGTGTAATGTGAGGGGTAAGTCGACTCAGGAGGACAGCTTAATGTCTTTATTTCTGTTTTTGATATAGAATGTCAATCACTGTATGTGGATTCAGAATGACTTTTTAACCGACTTCCCAAAAAGGAGGAGGTTCTCAGTTCGGTTGTATTACTTTATTTATTTTTTTGTTTTTACCTCATAACTCCGACAATTATGAACCGATTTGAAAAAGTTTTATCTGAAAGGATATACTTGCAGATTGATCCCATTTAAATTTTATCAAAATCGGTTGCGAACTTTGGATTTTAAATCAAAATAGCTGGAATTTGTCTACTTGAGTGATGGTTTAATGTCATCCAAGTAATCGAAATTGCGTATTTTGCTTTTCTGCGATTTTGCAGTGGTTTTGTTAGATATGGGGTACCACTAAAAAGTGAAAAATAAAAAACTTTTTACAAAAAAATACAACCGACTTCCAAAAAAAAACACTACAAAGTCAAAATACGAAGAAACTAACAAAAACATCGATTTCCGAAATTAAATTTATGTTTTACTTTGTAGTGTTGTTTTTGGAAGTCGGTTGTATTTTTGTATCGCACACTTAAATGGCGCCTTACATAGTACGAAAATAGGTCCATTAACGTATTTCTGGTTGCCAGCCAGTATTATTATTTACTATCATACCCTGGGTTAGCGAAGGCGGTGTTGGCATCATGTAGCTGCATCCTCAGTCCCTTCTGCAATAAAGCTGCTGACATCCTGTCCCGAAGGTCTGCGTACTTCTGTCTAGTTCCACCTGGTATCACCAGGCGCAAGAGGTCACGTTCTCTCACTACTACCACCTGGAGAACAGTTGAAACTAAACATGTGGAAATAACAAATCAACCTCAAAGTAACTTTGGGATTGTCAAGGTCAGTCAGTCAAATAGATTAAGCTAGTTCTGCTGCGCAACAAAAGCTTCTTATTTCTTACTACATAAATCTTTTGCTGTACCTACCCGGCAGGGTACATAATAGGCTAGTTTCCATCATCCATAAATTGCAAAACTATTTAGTCCATCAGTTAGAATATTGAAAAATAATGGACACGAATTTTTTGTTTTTGTAAATCAATGAATATTGACAAAGATAAAACGCATCAAAACTAGGGAGGGGGGCTCGTGACATCACCCGCCAAAAATTATGCCTGGGCGTGACGTATTGAGAATTTCAAAAGCGTCGCAACTTCGTCAATTTTGGTTCCCGTAACAAAAGAAAAAATACGGGTCAAATATTTTTTGATCATCTAACTGACGGACTAATTAGATTTTTTCAGGACACAACCCTATTATCACATTTTTTAAATTACCACCTAATTACACATTGTGGAATGCAAATAAAGTTTGAGCATTGAGTAATGAGCAGCAAATATCATCATCTCCATGGCCTTTTCAATTACAGTGGGGTCAGCTGCCTGTCTAACTGGATTCAGCTGCATACCAATATCTAACGTAAAGCGGCTGCCTACCAGACCACCACACCCAATAACTGGGTAACACGGTACTTCTTGGAAATACTGGTGTCAGATGTTCCGGCTTCTGACAATCCGTAACTACTAACAAAGTTCTCCAAATGACTGCTGGGGTTAACGGGTTAACGTGCTTGACGAGGCACGTGTTATGATAGTCACTCATCCACAAACCGATAAACATTACTTAAACTTCAAAATGGATCAGTGCGGTTGTTATACTTTATCCAAAAACTCACTGGTCACATCGCCAGCGTGGCAGAGTTGCACGTTCATGCCTATAGGCATTCCCCTTAAAGGTTGCAGCGGTAAATGAAGATAAAAGAAAGAATGGGTGACTGATGAATGTGGCGATAAAAGAGACAAATTTCAAGACAGAATAGCAGGATTTGAAAAAGATATAGCTAGAAAGAAGGTGACTATTAATAGAGATAGCCTTTAAAACAAGATGTTGAAGTGAAGAAAAACCAAATTATTAAATCTCGAACAACTATACACTTAAGGTACCTGCGTTCTTATAAAAAAACTCCACAAACAGCGTACATTCAAAGCTACAACTACATAAAAAACAATATCACACAACCTAAGAAACAAAAATAAATTACAACGAAGACAAGCTCGCACAAGCTACGGTAAAAAACCATCTTGTTCGCGACCTACCAAATGACGTAAAAGATTGTGATAACATTACCAGATTTAAACTAAAACTGAGAAATTACGTTTATGAAATGTAGTCATACCGCATATTAAATGTTAGCAATTAACATACTTCCTATATATTTGTTTTGTATAACTTCACCAACATGCATTGGAGGCAAAATGTATTTATCTATATATAAACAATTACTTTGTATCTCATTGTAAGTGAACCTATGTATTGTTGTTATGAGAATAAAATTCTTTAAACCGAAGTTGGAAGAAAACAATAACGTCGATCTAAAATCAACTGATTAACGATTTGATGATGATTTTTCTTCACCTTTTTCTAACGAAATTGCCTGTTTTTGTTTTCTGGGAAAACCCATTTATTTTGTTTTACATTTTGGATTAAACAATCAAATTATGAGTTTAATTACCTCCACTAAGATATCACTGAATCTTTCTGGGTCGATGCTGTTGTTCGCTCGCACGACCAATCTGAAACAAAATATGTTTAAGTTTATATAGTGATGTTTGTGTTCAAGAAATTTGAGAAGCTCATGGCTAAATAACGACAGCCGCACGGGTTGATCTTCAAGGTTAAGCAACGCTTGCCAAGGTTGGCCTGTGGATGGGTGACAATCTTAACATACCGAGTTTCCTCCGTGCCTCGAAAAGCACGTTAAACCATTGGTCCAGGCTGTCATTTGTAGATCGTTGACAGTCGTTACGGATTGTCAGAAGCCAGTAAATCTGATATATTGTTTTAATCCCACCCGCAAGATCTTCAGTTACTCCGTGATCATGGCGCTTGCAACAGTGCCGAAATATCGGAAACTCGCAAATAAAAAGGTACATGGTAGCAATCCCGATATGAACTATTCCAGTAAATCTAACTCCAGTCTTGTCAAGAAATACCGAGTTGCCCAGTTAATGGGTTGTGAAGGTCTGGTAGGCAGCCGCTCCACGTAAAATACTGGAATTCAGCTGAATCCAGTTTGACTGGAAGCCGACCCCAATGTAGTTGGGAAAAGGCTAGACAGATGGTGATGATGATGATTGTATTCAAGAAATTATGGGGTTACATGCTGATGCGTTTCTCTAATTACATAATTAAGAGGTTTTTTGACCTTAACTTAATTTTAGTAAGAGGTCAAATTGTTTATTTGTGAAACCTAATCTCCGGAAGCTCTGGTCCGATTATGAAATCCTTTCATTGCACTGATGGCAAGCAAAACCATCGCTGAGTGTCTTCAGATCTATACTTTTTATTCACCATGGAAACAAGCATTATCTTCAAATAATTGGTGACGAGAGCTATACAAATCCAATTGAAGCTGGTTTAAAGAACTACCATATAAAACACTGGCACTTTGCCCGCGATTCGATTCACGCAATTTTCGTAGGGATCAAATTTATTTCGGAAATAAATTTGTAGCCTATGTTACTTCCTGATAATTTAGCTTTCTATTGGTAAAAAAATGGTCACGGAGCCTGTTAGATACAAACAAACAAATATTGTTTCCTCGTTATAATATTAGTTATCAAACAGGAGTATTAAAATTCAAACCAAATAAATCATCTCAACAACTACCGATGTCAAAAACTTGTTTAATTATAGAGAAATTAGAAGTGTAGTTGACAGTTTGCGATTGCAATCCAAATGCAAATGATCCTTAAAATACAAGAATATCTCCTCAGGTGATTGTATCAACTTCGTTTAGAGTGTTTAAAATTGAAGCAAGTAAGATTTCATGACTATTGAGTTGTAACAACTAACCTAAATATCCCATCAGCGTAATGTATCAAATTCTTCATTATCTTCAAATCCCCAGTCACATTATTCAAGACAATGACATCAGTGATATTGTTCAAAGATTTCCCCTTGATAGGTGACTCGAAGCTCATGTTCACGATACTGTATTTAATAGGCTTGGCATCAGGATCCTTGTCAGTAGCCTTAATGGAAGCTATGAGTGTGTCTATGGGCACATTCAGTCTGACTCCTACTGTCATGTTGGCACTTTCGAATTCAGGAAGATGGTCGTCTATATCTAGAATTTTGATTAGCACTTGGATTTCTGAAGGGTTCTGAAAAGAAATGTCCGTAGTTAGATTGATACAATTTTTTGTAAGATTCGAAAATGAGAAATGAATACGGATGACATTTTATGGACAATAAATGGTGATAAAACCACCAAAAATAAATACGCAGCAGTAGTTAAGCCAGTTAGGTCCTTATGGATTTTGTTTTTCTCACTGTAGTCGTCAATGTTTATTGAAGGCGGTGATGGTGGTGGTGATTATTGTATCCACCAAATTAATCTCGGTTAATACAAGTATCCATCACATCTGTCATCGTCATTACATAAATATAATATCATCCAATTTGGTCGTTAGCTTCCGTCTCAGTTGCATTAAATTGAAATGATGATCTTGTTTTTATATTGATGTTTTATTGTCATTCTCTATTAATTAATTTACACCAGTTTACACAGTTTTGATTTTTTTTTATATTTAACTTGTACCTTTTATTTTCAACCAGTTCATTCTAGAACCAGTTTACTGCCTACCCGGTTTTCAAAATTAGAAGCCGGTCTTTACCTACCTTCAATTAATGGACCCCGGGTTCGACACCTACGCTTAACTGGAAGAATATTGAACATCTTATTCGGCTCAGGGATCCGGGACTCTTCAAGTCCCTGGCACCCATTTAGTTTAATTTAGATTATAATTCACATCCACTAAACTGGAAGGTTGTCCTTGAAATTAACTAAGAACAAATAGTTGATTTAAATTTAAATAATAGGAACAGTACTGGATTATCTTCAACCCCCCACTACCCAAGTTCCACCGACTGAACTTTATGCTGGCTGGCATTACCCTAACCTATACCTAAGCTTAACCTTTTTATATTCTTAGTAGGTAGTTGTGAAACAAATAAAATTATATTGTTTAACACAATTCGTTGTTTCCCCACCTTGCATCTGGGCTTTTGTTCCTACTCACTAGAGGGACAAAATCTCATATGTAACAGTGGCTTACCAGTCTATTATACGATTTAGTCAGTCTTGGTTTAGTGCCGTACTTGAAGCACTTAATTGTGATCAACTGTTTGGAAATTGCTTCCCTGTCGAGTCTAGCAGCTGCAATGATCAACGCCTTGCTGTCATTTGTTCTCTCCAATTTCAGAAAGCCATAGTCGTTACCCACTGTAAACAAAAGCTTATTTTTTAGTTTTCAGCCTGTTTATAACACTACTTTGGCATTATTTCATTTTATAATAGTTTATTTTTACCAGTTATAACATAGTCAACAGCAGCGTTCTCATCAATGTCTTCGTCTATTGCTTCCAGCTGACCAATCACAGTACCAATCGGGACTTCTTCCTTGACTGTCATCAGCACTGGAGGATCGTCCTGAGAATGAAATATTGTTTCATTAGAGAAAACAACCTTACTTGTTTGGATGGATGTTTGATACTTAATCATATCTGGGGTACTGAAAAGGCCACTTTGGAAGAATTATACTGGAATCATAATATTAATCACTCAATCTGTCAAATTTTATTTTCATTTCTATTGCTAACGCATTAGGTTCAAGGATGATGAAGAAATTTTAAAGTGACGCGTAGCGTGATTTGCTTCTTGATACTGCTAAAATGGCCTTTTTAGACGCGCAGAATGGCTCCATGGATGTAGATAGATTAAAGTATAGAATAAGAAGTATGCAGGGTTATTTGTAAAACACTGTCAACTTTGCAGATCTGTATGACCTACACTATCATCATAAACAACTTTTGTTCTATGACTTTTTACGAAACATTTACCAAAAACAAACCTTCAAGATTTCGTTGTCCTATCTAACACATTAAAACTCTGTATTTTGTACTGTACCTACCTGCGCCTGGCGAGCACTGTACCCGTAGTAATAATTTTAGGTTAACAATTTTTTTGCTTCGCATAGATTTCGTAACATTTAGAGCGTTTAATTTAAATATTGAAAAATATGATGAAAAAACAGTCATAGAATAAAAGTTGTTGATTATGATGATAAACATATAACATGTTATGTTATGTTATATACCATAGTCCTAACAGGTTGTCGGTGTTTTACAAATAACCCTGTATATTAGCTACCTACTTTTTATCTCGGGAGCATGTTCCTTTGGAAAATTTTCTAGCATTCACGCGGGCTTTGCCTCTGACAAAAGCTAGTCCATAAAGGGGAAAAAAGGGTATTTTTTTGCTGTCAAAAAATTTCGCTTTACTTTTTATCCACAGTTATCGTTCGCTGCATTTTTGCCACTATCTTCACAAAACTTACCGAGTTTCTTCCGAAGTGAGGTTTATGGTCATCAACATCAGTGACCATGACGGTGACGATCCTAGTACTCTGTTGAGGCGGTTGTCCTCTATCTGTCACCAGTAACACTAACGTGTATGATGCTTTGCGCTCCCTGTCCAATGACTGCCGAGTTGTTATTTGGCCTGAATTGGGATCTGAAGAGACAGATATTTTTTCAAAATCAATCATCGTTCATTATCTGCTTAGCCTTTTCCCAACAACATTGGGGTCGGCTTCCAGTCAAACCGGATTCAGCGGAATACCAATATTTAAAGTGGAGCAGCTGCCTACCAGACCTCCACAACCCATTAACACCCAGGAGGAGTGTGGAGAGTCGGAGGAGTTGTGGAGGTCTGGTATTACGGCATTATTTTCTTGGTAAGACTGGTGTCAGATTTACTGGCTTCTGACAATCCGTAACGACTGACAAAGATCTACAAATGACAGCCGGGACCAACGGCTTAATGTGCTTTCCGAGGCACGGAGGAAACTCGATATTTTAGGATGGTCACCCATCCACAGATCAACCTTGGTAAGGGTTGCTTAACCTTGAATGTCTACCCATACGGCTGTTGTTATTTAGCCACGAGCTCCTCAAAAAAAAAACAATCATCACTTACGTAAATAAAAGTAAATAAAGATATCAAGAGGATTTGAAGTCAATCGAATCAAAATCAACTGTCGAACTGTCAATCCCGGTCAGATTAAAAGATGTGTATTCCAAGAAAACTCCATCAAACACTTACCTATAGAAAATATCTTGGCATCAGCGTTGCTTGGTTGTATAGAGTAGAAGAGTTGTCCAGAGGGTTGAGTCGGATCGTCAGGATCACTTGCCACCACTTGATATACAGCAGATCCAATAGTTGCATTCTGTGGAATAAATAGCCAACATTTTAATTACTTAATAAGAAAAACGAAACGCATGAAATCTGACAGTTATCCATTCACTTTTTATGTCAATGAAACATATTCAAATTACAGCTAGTTTAGATACGTTTACAATACTGCGCTCTGGGGTTATTAGATACCTTTTTTTTTTTTTAAAGTTAATTTCTTACCTCACTAATACTGAGTATTTCTCCAGCGGCAGGTCTAATGAACCTCGGGACACCGTCATTAGCGCTGACGTCACCGATGTAAAGCGATATTGACGTATCTCCAGAATGACCACCACCATCAGTGGCACCAACTAGTAGCCTGTAAGGGTCTGTGCGACCACGGCCAGTTAGGTCCTTACGGGTTTTGATTTCTCCTGTTGTAGCGTCAATTGAAAAGAGACCTGAAACATATGATCAACACTCGTGTATTTCTTTTCCTGCTTTTTGATAACTTCTGTGATCTTGTTCCCATAATCACTACATATTATAAAATAAAGTCTTCCGCCGCATTGGTCTGTCTGTCTGTTCGCGATAAACTCAAAAACTACAGCATCGATTTTCATGCTGTTTTCACCAATATATTTGTGTGAATCAATGAATGAGTGGTTCTCAAGGAAAATTTTAGTATATCATTTGGCAAGCAGGCAAAACAGTGGGCATCAGCTAGTATTTTCTAATTTTTTTCTCATTAATTATCTTTTTATTCTTACCATTCGCCTCTCCCTCATCTAAAAAGTCATATTTGATTTCTCCACCTAATCCTTCATCAGGATCTGTTGCAGTGACGTTGATGACGCTTATACCGATCGGAACATTTTCAGGTACCACAGCTGTAAAGAAAAATGAAATTGTCAGCTAGAATTTATTTATCATCACGTCCTTTTCATTGTAAAGTGACAGAGGTTTTTATTCACTCTATTTGTGTAAAATTCTTACCAGTATAAATATTTTTTTCAAATTCAGGTGAGTTATCGTCAACATCAAGAACATCTACAAGAATCGTGGCGGTAGTCTTTAATTTATCAGCTCCACCCCTCGGAGTATCGGCAGCTTCTATCTCTAGCCTGAGAACTGATTGTCGTTCCCTGTCCAACGTTTTATTTTCAGCTACCTAAATAAATTAAAACTATTATCCTGTTGTTTCAAAGTTACTCACGAGAAGTCTTCAAAAGTTTTTATTTTACCTGTATAACTCCCGTTATGTTATCAATTTTAAACAGATCTGAATTATCGCCTCTTAACGTGTATCTGATATCAGAATATCCCTTCGCTTTGTCTTCTTCAGTCAGTACAGCGTCTGCATCATGTGCCTTGACGGTGACAATCTGCTCTGGATATTTTATTGATTCCAAGACGCTTACTTTGTAAAGCTGAAATTAAATAAGCTTAATTTAAGTTTTGTTTTTAAACAGTAATATTTACTTCAAGTATTTTAAAGCCACACGTTACCTCTTTTTCAAACATCGGTGGATTATCATTGATGTTCATAACTTCAATGATAATTTTAGCAATGCTATGCTTACTACCATCATTACTCGCCGCTTTCACAGTTATTGTTAAATTAGGAGACGTAAGGTCTTCATAATCTAAATGTTTAGTTAAAACAACTTGACCACTTAAAGGATCTACTTGAAGCAGACCGGTTTCTGCATTAATGACTTTGTAACTTGATACTAAATGTCCAGACACAGGATCTTCAGCAGCCAACACGACGACTGTACTTCCAATAGGTTGTTCTTCTTTTATTTTATGATATATCACAGGATTTGAACTTGTCCAGCCTGCATTAGTGAATTGAGGATTTTTGTCAGCATATGGTTGAATATAAATAGTATGTTCAATCATAGCAAATTGCATTTCTTTATTAATTTCAGCGTTAACATCGACAACTTTAATTGTCAGTATGACTATTGATGCCATACTGTAATCCAATGTGCCGTTGACAAATATTTCTCCAGTGTCTTCATTAATTCGGAATATGTGTTTGTAATCGTAGGGTGAGTTCGGTTTTAGTTGAACACCTGCTTTAGAAAGAGCCTTGAGGTTCATAATGCCGTATTGTAATTTTGAATTGACATCTGTATCATAAGCTATTATCTTCGTGACCACATCATCCACCTTTGCTTTTTCAGAGATGTGTGTTGTTGATTCAGTCACATTGAATTTCGGTGGTTTATCGTTCACATCTTGAATGGTGACAAATACCGTGGTGGTAGCGGTTTCTGGTATGGGCATACCGCTGTCAACTGCTGATACTATGATTTCATACCGGTCAGGATTTATGTCACGGTCTAAGTTAGCGTCATTAGACACTGTTATAAGACCGGATCTAAAATAAAAAAACAAGATACGATTAACAGTGTTCAAATATTAGCAGTATAACTCCAAATCAGTTGAGGATTGTAAGTTCAAGTTAAAAAAAAAACAATTATGTTCTGCTAATTTGAATTTTAAGTCAAAAGGAACTAACTTTTCATTGATAATAAAATTATCTCTGGACCCCGATACGATATGATACGTTAGCAAGTCATCCAACCCATCAGGATCATTAGCCACTACCATAGTAACGTTCTGACCAGGCTTTGCGTCTTCCCTAATGTTTGCTTTGTAGTTCATAGGGTTTAGATCAAAGGTAAAGTCTTCTGTGGTCTCTGGACTGTGCTGGGAGACGGTGTATTTGTAGTGATGGTAGTTGCCCTTGAATGTTGGTCGCTGGTTTCCTGGGACACCTACTCGAATGTAAACTCGAGTTTCATTGTGCAGTGGTGGTATACCTGAAAAATTATAAAGTATTATTTTTATTATGCTAAGTAATCACTTTTGAAATTACTTTCAGTTTACAGTTTTTATCATTAACTTACCATAATCCGTCGCTCTAACAACCAGCTCATATTGTCCTCGAGGAGTATCCATGCTGTCAACCTTTTCGATAATACTTATTTCTCCTGTATCTTCGTCAATTGTGAACACATTGCCTTTGCGACTAATACTGTTGTCAGATTCCAATGAATATTTTATTTGGCCATCACCTTGTGTAGGCCCATCTGCATCTGTGGCCTATAAATAAAATGAATAAGATAACATTTCAAATCATTGGTGTTTGTCAACATCAGTGTGAAGTTGAATACATTGACAAATTGTTTTAAAGGAATTACTCACCCGAACAACGAACTGTGGCTCAAAACTAGCAGCTCCGTCTCTTATAGTTCTACTATACTCTGCTGCTTCAAATAATGGAGCATTGTCATTGATATCTAATACTTCAATAAAAATACTCGCTGTAGATCCTTTACCACCCCCATCTTTAGCAAAGAGTGTTAAACTGTAGCTCTTCTGTTTCTCATAGTCTAATATTTGTCTCACATATACGCCACCTGTAGTCTTATCAGTTTTAAACATATTAGATCCGAACCCAGTCAAAGTGTATTCAATTTCACCAAATATACCATAGTCTCTGTCAGTAGCAAATACATCACCAATTTTAGTTCCAATAGTTGCATTTTCAGGTACATTGAATTTGTAAGTAGATTCTTGGAAAATTGGTGTATTGTCGTTCATATCAAGAAGTTTTATGTTGATTCTGGCTGATGATAATTCTTTTCCATTAGCTGATGTAACAATATCAAAACTAAATAGGCGTTTTTCATCATCGTCTACTTCGTAATCTAATCGCGAAGAATCTTTAACTTTTATGCTAATTGGAGTTCTTCCTTCACCGTGATCAGTGCTAATAGCAAAAACGCCTTCGGAGTTCCAAACATCTCTTAATGTTAAATCGTATTTACTATTCTGCCCTATATCGTGGTCTTCGACGTATATTGATAGGCCAGGAATAGGACTACCATTTTCTATATTCTCCGGTATTGATATATCAAACTCTTCCTTGTTGAATTTAGGGACATGATCATCCACATCAGTAACGATTATTGTTATGGTCGTCACTGTGAAGTCTGATGGTACTTCGTTATTTATCAATTCTGTGGCCTGGAATTAGAAAAATAATGTTTGAAGAATGGTAGACCACCCCAAACAAAGCAGGGCACAAAAAGAAGAAGACTCAGCACATTCTCAGAATTTGGATAGATACTTAACAATCAGTGCAGGCAAATTAAATTTCAGTTTCATTTAAAAACACTTGATTTAGCTGCTTCTAAAATCACTACAGATGAAAAAGATACAATACACAAACGTGAGTACCTTGACAAAGAAACTGTAAACTCCTCCGTTCTGCATAACGACATCACTTTCCCTGTCAATGGGAATGTCGGAAGCGACCAGTGTGGCTCGTCCCAAAGGTCTGTCGGGAAGTAGCTTGAAGTACTGCTCTGTGTCACCTTCGAGGGTCAATAAAACTGGTCGAGGGTTCGCTGTGTCTCCGTCTTTGGCTATAATCTCCATAATGCTTGTGTTCTGAAATTTTTAGTTCAATTATTGGTAATAATGAATTTAATGTGATACTTCCTGATAAAACTACTGACATATCACAGTACATAGTACGAAGACAAGGATGAATTTGTAACGATAGAAACTTTGTACTCTGTTATAAAGAACCAGGAATGATTTACATTAATTGGTGTTAGTTATATTTCATTGTTTAAATTAAAAGTTATCTCTCATATTAAATAAAAACAAGTGTTTAAGATGTTTAGATTCGGTCACTAAATAATTAATCAACATTAGACACACAGACTTTACATACCGGTGCTGTGTTTTCAGGCACTGTAGCTGAAAACGGTGCAATAAGGAACACTGGTGGTTGATCCTGTACATCCCACACTGCTGCTGCGACACTAGCCAAAGCTTTTAGCGGCCTGTCAGAAGAATCTGTAGCTTCTAGGCTGATAACGTATGCTGATCTACTCTCAAAGTCTAAAGGCTGGTTCAGGTATAATCGCACTTGATATTCGTTTGGTGTTATCTGTAATATTCACATTTTTGTAAATGCTTGGTTACTCAAGTACAGGGTTATTTTTAAAACACCGACAACCTCTCAGGACTATGTTATTAACATCATAATCAACAACTTTTCTTCTATGACTTTTAAAAATTCATCATGTACGTGTTTGTGTCAGAAAGAGAAAAATAAAGCTTTTTCTTTTTCTTATGCTTCGCATAGACTTCGTAACATTTAGAGCGTTCAATTTTTTTTATTATTGTATGAAAACCTGATGAAATAAAATATGATGAATTATAAAAAGTCATAGAACAAAAGATGTTAATTATGATGTTAGTAACGTGGTCCTGAGAGTTTGTCGGTGTTTTACAAATAACATCTTGTCATTTTTGTTGAGTTATTCAGATAATCTTTTATATTTATTCATGTAAATAAACCTTATTTAATATTAGTTTCGTGAACTTATTCAAGTGTCTAGTAAGACTTAGGGAGAGCCAATTGAACTCTTACCATATCAGTTTCAACTCTGAATGTGGCGCATGCTTCAGAATCGCTTCCTTTTTCTTTGGTAGAACATATCACTCGTATTCTAGCATTATCACCCTCATCACGATCCGTCACTGTTATTTTTGGGTTCACCTGAAAATAATAAAACACTATGACTACATACCTAACTTAATGCCACCCAAATTGCACAATTTTCATACGATGGTCAACATAGTCATCATCAAAATAGTTTCGTCAATGATGTCACTGTGGCAGAATGTTTGCCAGCTTTTTGTTTGGATGATAGAAGAGGTATGATCACTTTTTTCTATTTATTTCACACGCAATTTGTAAACTTAAAAAAATGACTATCAAACGTTTAGCATTGTTTTGTTTTTTATAAAAATGTTGAATGCGGTTTTTATTTATCTCATCATTAAATTGTATGCTTACCTCAATCTCGGTTCCAACTGCAGTCGCTTCGCTGATATTTACAATATATGGCCTATTATGAAAGACAGGAGGGTTATCATTGACGTCCTTGACAGGAATGACTCGCCTTAACGACACCGTGTTTGGTTCTGTGTTCGCTATGCCTTCATCTGTAAGAAGATTGATTTCTATACATACATTTTCGAAGGCAACAATAAAATTATAGGAAAATTGTTTTCAAGGTTTTATTTTATTGATTGCGTAATCACCTGCTATGAAAGCAGTATGAGGTTTTTTAGTATCTTACCTGAAGGAAAAGGTACCGTTACGCAGCAAAGTAAGCAAAGTAAACGGCCGAAAGAGCGGAAATCTTTAGCAATATTAGCAAGGTATCGATAATGAGGGAACTGTTTCTTTTGAAAGATATCCAACTGGGAAATGAACTTTCGATGTCTTGAACTGAATGAGATTGAAATAAAGTTTAATATTGTTCAAGTTTTATGTAGTGCAACCAAAAAAATTGAAGCAGCTTAGACAAAAAAATTTTGGCATCATACGTACCTGTAATACTGATGATGACTTCTAAGGCATTCTGTTCTTCCCTGTCAAGAGTCTTGGCGAGTGTAACGACACCCGTCAGCGAGTCTACTGAGAAGTACTGTCCAGATATGGAGTACCGCAGCGGGCCATTTTCTGGGTCAACACCTGAAATTCAAATGTTTTGATTGAGAATAACATTAACTAGTTTTTAAGAATCCGTTTAGGAAATGGTATTTCATATGCTACGGTAAGTAATAATAGGGAATATGCATGAAAAAAATATTTATTGTCTACACATTCTATCTCAAAATATACAAAAATATAATACTAACAGTGAAAATAGAATCAAAATTGCTCGAAAAATAAAGGAGATATAACTATTTTATACAAATATATCTGTCCCTCTCACGAAAACGCTGTTTTATATGGCAACTGTACAGGCGTCATGGAATTTGACGTCAAAGTTCATATCGGACTTCTCTTTCTAATTGTAATCTTTGAAGCTTTATAACTTCATCGCTGATGAAGGTATTAAAAAAGTAATTTCATGCTTGTTTTCTAGAGCTAATAAGTATTTCATTTTGCAAATAAAAAAATCGCATGCATATTTCCTATTCTGAAAAGACTGGCTTAAAACTGTAGAAGACTGGGGAAAGTGAAACGAGGCAACGGAGGCTTTTGTTTTGCTATGAGACAGTGGTGGCTTTAAATTATAACTAATAAAGTAAAACAAATAAGTAATAAGTAATTTTTCAGTGTTATTACAAAATTGGAAGTCATCACACTGGAAAAAAATTACATCGATACCATTTTTAACCGTCTTCTAGGGGTAGGTTCTCAATTCGGTTGGATTTTTTTATGTTTCTACATACATCGATAACTCCGAGCTTTTTAACTAGGCACAGTCTGGAGAATTCCCATCCCAAGCCCAATAAAATCATGGATGATGAAAACCTTGATACCTATACAACTTCTACCCCATGAGAAGCTATATTTTTCCTTCAACACTCCTAAGTTGATCATGCAACAGAAAAAAATATCCATTACCTTTTAAATGATACACTGGCGTCCCCACAGGCGTATCTTCAGACATACTGAACTGCGACATGTCCCCAATCTGCGGCACGAAATGAGGCGCTCTGTTGATGACCTGGCTCCAGCATGATTGTAGCAGGGAGAGGATCAGCAGGATTATCAGCGGGTTCGGGTCGGATATCACTGTTGGAATCTTTCGACGCTGGAATATTATTTCAGCCATTCTGCAAAGTAGAAAAAAATACTAGTAAGCATCTAATTCATTTGAAAGCCTTAAACTGAAACTTTGTAGTTTTTTTTTGGAAGTCGTTTGTATTTTTTTGTAAAAAGTTTTTTGACATTCATTACGCCGAAGTCGGTTATATAGTCAAATTCCATCGATTTCGATTTAAAATCCAAAGTTCGTAATCGATTTTGATATGATTTAAATGGGACCAATCTGCAAGTATATCCTTTCAGATAAAACAAAAATTATTCAAATCGGTTCATAATTGTCGGAGTTATGAGGTAACAAACAAAAAAAAAAAAAAACAACCGAATTGATAACCTCCTCCTTTTTGGGAAGTCGGTTAAAAACTCGTTTTAAAGTAGTCGCATTATGATACCTTGTAGAAAGTCTTATTTTATTCAATTCTAATCTCTATTTTATTAAATTTTTATTATCAATATCGATCGTATTATTGTAAGTGAGATTATACTAACTATATACACTTGAAATAGAAAAAAAAAACTCCTAACTAAAATATGGCGTCAACAAATTCGTCCCCATAGCTATCGACTGGAAGTGAGCCCAAAAGACTGGCAGCATTGCCACGTTGTATGGCAATGCTTATCCTCTGTCCAAGGTAAAAGCCAGCTCTTGGGTCACGCGAAGCGTTAACTGAGCGTTTTGCTAGATCTTTAAATAGGACGTGAGCACTTGGACCCCACGGTCAGAGAGTTTCAACCCCAAACGGCTCAAAAATGTAGTTGCCGATAAGGCTACTATATTTCCGCCGTTTGAAGTTTTCAGCAGCCGAAACCGCAGAACCAGCACAGCACGACGAGCTAGGAAGATGGGATGGCGCAATAGTATTGACACAAGTAGCGTCCCACACTAAAGGCCTACCTACCCATCTTCCATGGAAATAAAGACATACCGTCCGGTCTTTTGACATTGTCGTGAAATTTATATATAACATTGTGCTAACCTCATAATTTAACCTTTGTGTGTATTTAGTTGGTTTGCTTTAATAAATAAATAAAGGTACAAAACACGGAAGAAAAAATGTGAGTAACGTGCAGTGAAAAACATCAGCGCTCTTTGCTTTGTCCCCTGCAGTATCCAGCAAGGAATCGAACCTTCTGCCGACGTGGAAGACATTAGTGATGGTGAAACGAAAGGTCAGTGCTACTTCTCCTTATCGTGTACTGTCTAACGACCGCACACACCCTAGTGTCAGAGTTTCTAAACCGCCTCAAAGGCCTCTGGCCTGGTTTAACGACCGCCCTTTGACAGCCCGGGACCACCGGCTTATACGTGCCTTCCGAAACACAGAATTATCTTTTTATCAGACAATCAGGTGATTCAAGCCTGCAATGTATAGCCAAACTGGAAACAGCTTTACAAAGTATGCTTCCCGTGGGTATCGAACCCACGACCACCGGGTCACAAGGCAAGCCAATAAACCACTCGACCACAACGGTAGTTTGTGAGTTCTTTTACCTAGTGTTAATATTATTAATCTTACGTCATATTATTTCTTAACGCATTTGCATATATTAAACCCACATAAATTTTAAAATATTTTGGACTGCATCGGAATTCCCGCCTAGTAAGAGTTCTGCGCTTAGGGAATTCTGCTACCAATTTTATAATTTCTTTTTCCCAACCACTGCAGCTCCTGAAAGCCAGAATCTACAGGGGCGACCACCAGAAAAACGCCGAGCTAATGAAGCCCGACGAGTCCCGGAGAAACGATTCAACTGTGTTGGATCCCGCATCGAAATTAATCAGAAGAGTATAGCGGAGGAGTAGGAAAAATTAAATATAATTTCCACTTTTTTATAATTCCTTCCTTGTAATGGTACGTAAGCGCGACCATTATTTTTTATCCCTTTCTCCGGTGTTTAGGTATCTTTGGCTTTTCAGCTCCCAGTGACGAGTTTATGCCATTCAATTGGTCGTCAACGGAAGTTGACGCTGAATGTCATCCCCGCATGCCATACCAAACCATTAGGCTTAAATCTCTATTAAAAAAAAAAAAACAATGTTTTATGTCCTGTGGCCCCGGAGTGTCAAAATAAATTCGGAGAATGGCATTTTTTTTTTCAGTACAATTATTCAATTGTTGTTGCATCGCGACGGCTATTTGCACCCCGGCGGCGCTAATATGTTATAAGATAGTGAACCATCTGATTTTTTCATAGTAGTAAGTTTGTGTTAGGTACTATTTTTGGTGTACAATAAACTGCATTATATCTATCTTTTCCCGCTTTAAAAAAAATTGGCCAAGTCTGTGTTTCCTGATAGCTACAACGTAGTTTAGTCTTTAAGTCAAGAATGAATAGGTTACTTCGAGGCAAGCGTGCTCCATCTTAGACCACATCATCACTTACCATCAGGTGGGAAGGTGGTCAAATGCGTGCCTATTTTTAGAAATAAAAAAAATCGAGTCGGACTCACGTCGGATTCTTGAGATACAAAAATCATAATTCAAGCATTTATTTCAATTAAACCATTTACAGGCACCTTTGAATTGTCAAGGAAGGTCGGTCCAAAAAGTTGAAGCTATTTGTATGTTCCAAAGCGTAGATCTGTATGGAGAAGTACGTGCAAGAAACTCCACGGACGCTCTTTTTTACAGCCCGCTGACAAACAGACAGATGGGTGGACGAACAACGGGGGCTTATTAATAGGGTTCATGTGGTTACCCTTCCGGTACGGAATCCTAACAAGTGATCTTTGGGTTCCGTACCGAAGGGCTGATGCCTTTCATCCCTTAATATAAATATTTCATTTTTTAATTCATTAATAATAATTTATATAAATTACTAAATATAAATTTTATATTTTTTTGAATTTATTCTTTATCCATTTTTTTATACTTTTTTTATTTGAGATGTGTTTGCTCTTAACTCTAGTCTATAACAGAGATGACAGAAACAAAGTCTACGATGGAGCGAGCTTACCCAGAAGTAGCCTGTACACTGTAACTTTGAAAAGATTAGGGTTGTAAGCGTTCGGAAACACAGACGCAGGCAGAGAGTTCCACTCCTTTGCTGTGCGCATTAGTATTTCATAATTATTTCAGTAGTTCCTCTATAAACGGTATCTTAAACGTAGTAAATCAAGAGCATGCCCCAGAACTAAAAATTCACAAAATATAAACAAGCGGAATAATATTCGAGGTCTTCTCTCCTCATGCATGAAGACTCATAGTCATAACCATTCATAATAGTTGTACGTAATTAATAATACTTAACATTCATAACATTTCGTTACTCTGTGTTACTCACCTAGTGTTTTGCACAATACCGGTACTTAATGGTATATTGGCTAACAGTTTTATGGTTGGTATGAAAAGGTAGTTAAAGTATGTACGTTGAGTGACAACTTTTTGATGCCATTTTACGCTTTGACAATCAATATACGTTAAGGGCTGATTTTTCAACAGTCAGATAACTTTTATTGGAAGAATAAATAACTCATATTGACCATCCATATAAAATCTGTAAAACGGCCATTTTTATTCCTCTGTTAAGAGTTTGGACTATGGAAAAATGCAGCCCTAAATATATATCACCTCAAATCACCTTTTATTAACTGGCCACCTTGGTCGAGAGGGTTGAGGCGATTGCTTTGTGATCCGGTGGTTGTGGATTTGAGTTCCACGGGAAGAATACTTTATAAAGTTGTTTCCAGTATGGCTAAGACATTGCAGGCTTGAATCACCTGATTGTTTGATAACAAGATGATTCCGTGCTTCGGAAGGCACGTATGTATGAGCCCGTGGTCCTGGCCGCCAAATAGCGGTCGTTAAACCATGTCAGAAGCCCTTGAGGCGGTTTAGAAACTCAGACATTATGGTGTGTGGGGAAGAAGAATCTCAAATCACCATCTGCTGAGCCTCATCCCTACTATGTTAGTATTTGCTTCTTGACTGGATGCAGCTTAGAAAGCTATGTAGATTTGTAAAACCCACAACCATCACACAAACAAGGATACACTTTGGCAGGACTGTTTGTCAGAGAGCTATGAATGACAGCCGGGATCAATGGTTTTACGTTCTTTCCGAAGAAAAAGTCTTTGTGTGTTATTACGTACAAACGCATTTCAAGCTACAACAATCTGTCAAATTTCTTTTTAGTTTTTTTACTCTATTTCCAAAGAGATCGGGTTCAAACTTTGTTAGTTTTTTTTTAACTTTATTGCCAAAGAGATTGGGTTCAAATTTGATTGAGAAAATTTGACAGTTTCTGAGATCCTGATGTGCTGGTGACTGTACATTGACGGACACCCGCAGATTCAAGAGTCGATCTCGGAAATAATTGGGATTATTTAACATCAAGGAACGATCCCTGAGTCTGTTATTATTTGAGGAAAGAATTCCTTCATCTACCCTCAATTTCGGCCCTTTCACACAGGCAAAAACTCAAGTGGCTGCAAAAAAGTTGGGGATTCTATCCCCAACTTTGCTAGAGCAAAGGTGAGACGGTACTTCTGCACGCCGGAACAGCTGCTCAATCTCTATTAAGCGCAAGTTCGATCGTGTATGGAGTACTGCTCTCATCTTTGGGACGGATCTGCCAAATACCAGCTTGATGCCGTTGTGTTAATTGAGAAACGAGCCAAAAGGATCATTGGTAATGATAGGCTCGTCGAGTCGAAGCTCCATTGGTAGCGTCGGTTTCCTACCTGTTGTATTTTGGGGAATGTGCGACGAAATTGCATAATTTAATTCCGCCAAGCCCGTTCCATCATCGGACCACAAGACGAACGGCGATGCATCACCGGTACATGGTGGACATCCCACCCACACGCATTAAACGTTTTGGGAACACATTCATAGTACGTACAGCAATCAAGTGGAATTCCCTGCTGGAGTCTGTGTTTCCTGATAGCTACAACCTGGGAGTCTTAAAGTCAAGAGAGTGAATAGGTCACTTCTAGGCAAGCGTGCTCCATCTTAGACTGCATCATCACTTACTATCAAGTGAGATAGTGATTAAACACTCTACAAACCCCAATCCAGTAACAACATTAACATATTCAAATTCAATATAACCCGATATTGAACAAGCAACCTGTCGTTTTAGTTTTATTTCTCAATCGGCTGGCCGCAAGCTTGTGACATTCTAACTGGCTTGTAATACTTGTTATGTACTGCTAATGTAGTTGTCTCTTGGTATATATTATTATTTTCTTGGTTAGAAGTTTCCGACAGCATACATAACGATCCCCAGAGAGTTAGGGCGGATTTCATAAATGAAACTGAACGCGATCAAAAATATGAACCACGTTTACGAACTGTCAATATTTTCTATGGAATTTTGACACTGTTGAACGCAGCTTCATTTGTGAAATCCGCTCTTAGAGGTGTACCAACTATCTAAAGTACTTTTTTATTTTGACGATGATTTAAGGCGGGGTTGCAGTACTTTTTATAATTTTTGAACGTCTGAAAATCTTATTAATTATGAGTTTTTTAATAAATAAAAATCATTACATAAAAATTGAACATACCCTCAAGTAAATCGTAAAGATAGAAACGCGATTTAGAATGAATGGCTCGACACTTTTTTTAATCAAACATGACATTAAATTACAATTTTAATCGTGTACTGCTAAGAGATTTCATCACGAATATATATAAAAGTTATATCAATAGATAGAGCTTTTTATTTTGAAGTAAATGTTGAAACCATATTGTATAATTTCTTTATCAGTTTTCGCCAACAAGAAAAAACAATCAAAATTTAGGCATTATTTCGCTCGCCGGACAGTCGCTGTTGTTCGTCAAAACACACAGGCGCGAGCCTATTTGACATCACGCTACAAATTCAGACCACGGACTGTATTTATTTTCTTTTTATCTTCACACATATTTATCCCGAGCGGGAATCGAACCCGTGATACGCAGCGCAACAGCCAATCGCTCACTGCGCCATCCGTGTCAGTTTGGGTTAAAGCGTTTAATATATCTGAAAAATTGCAGACAGAAAACCCGAAAAACACTCTGCCCTACCTGGTAACCAAGAATCTGAATGTAATAACGTATGGCCCTTCCGTTTAATGACTGTGTATTGTGCTACTCCCAATCCAAAATGTTTCGAGTATCGTTCGGTCCAGCTGTAGGAAGTACCATTTATTTGTATAACCGGTTGTGCAACATCCGATCCGAATTCGACTGGTCAACTCTTAACACCAATTTCTTCACCGAACAGACGGAAAATGTAAGCGGTTTATGTGCAGATAAATCTTTTAAATAAGTTTTTTGTTTGGACTTACTTTTATAGTTTGGTATTTATTGATAAACTTCGGGAAATGATTAATATGGAACATTATTTTCATCCGCGGCTTCGTACGTACATTTCCTGATTGTTTCCAATCCTGTAGGAATTTTGGGAAATCCTCTCTTAGTACATCCCTGCGGAGTATAAGGAAGCTACTTGTCAAATTTCAGCTTTCTACGAGTAGTTTCGGCTGAGCATTTTTACTTTTTTTACTTTTTATAGGCATACGTTTGACCACTATCTCATCTGATGGTAAGTGACAATGCGGTTTAAGATGGAGCACGCTTGCCTAGAAGTAACCTATTCACTCTTGACAGACTCCCAGGTTGTGGCTAGCATTGATAAACCATTCCAAATTTCAAGTTGATAGCATTTATACCATTTTGGTACGGAATCCTAAAAACAACACCCCTAAAAACGGGCCCCCCAAATTCGTTTAATACAACACCTTTTGAGACTAGCACCACTGCTTACTTTGGATTCAATATTATGAAGTAAAACAATGTCCAATGTGCACCTTGTCAAATGTCAGCAATGGCCAGTCATCGTCGCCCAAAGATCAGCGTTGCAAAACAATGCGCTGACGTAAGTGTTTATACAAGAATGTCTGACCGCAAAACTGTTACCGTTGGGTAAGTGTTTCACTGGATTATGTTCACGCTACACTTCTTTATGATAGGGTTATTAAATAGTTCAGGATTGGTGATAACTTGAGTTGATTTCGCCTTGTGTGTCAAAGTGTCCAACCGAGTTAGTTTTAGGGTTCCTTTAGGCAACTTATATAGTTAATCCCTCGACAAAATTCATGAGTGGAGACATATTTTCAACTGTATACAATCTTGGTGTTTGTTATCGAACTGCTTCAAAACGACTTGAGCGATTTTTTTTTGTGTGGTAGTCTGTGAGGTCATAAGCTATTTTTATTTTTATTATGCAAATTTACTTTTGCCTAGTCAACTAGTACTTATTAGGTACGTTTATTTAATTTTAAAGTCACATTTAAACTTATTTATAAAATAAATAAAAAAACTACATAAATCATTTATGTATGTTTTTGTATAAACTGATAAACTTACTTTATAATACTCTAATCTAATTTTAATTCTAAGAGAATAAGTACCTACCTATTTTTCAGCAAATCTACTTAAGTAGGTACATTAAGAGGGCTTTCACATTTTTTCTTGAATTTTAGCGTTTTATTCGAATTTTGATGTGTGATTTTGCTTTAGATATAGCCTTAAAAAAAAAACAAAACTATGCCTAAGATAGTTTGATCATTTATCTTGGGAGTGTTCTAAATAAATATTTCAATTTGTTCACGTACATCAGTAAAATCCTTGACTCCGCAAAGGATGTTTCACAAAACGTTGCTTTAGGGTATCTTTTGATACCTTGGTACACCGAAGATATTAAAATTTAATCAATTATAAAAATTTCCACGTTACAACTGTATCTTCTACTTTGGAATGTTCAAATCAATTTATTACAATTCATACAGTAATACACCAAAAATAATTCTGTAAAACTGAGAGTTATTGACAATTTTCCGTACGAAACTATAATTTTTATCTATGAAATTATAATCAAAATTCAAATTAAAAAAAATAAAAATTAAGGTGGCATTGCTATATTGCTTGAAAAAAAAATTGGTCTAATTAAAAGTAAAGTAAATATTTTTAAATAATTGTCGAAAATCAATATAATCTTGTGACGCGCGGTATTCAACTTTAGTCAACCTGAGCAATTCGATTTTCTACGAGCGCTTTGACAAAACTGTCTTAGGCATATTTTTATTTTTTTAAGGCTATATCTAAAGCAAAATCACACATCAAAACTCGAATAAAACGCTAAAATTCAAGAAAAAATGTGAAAGCGCCCTTAACGTTTGGGTTCTGCCACTCAAATTCGAACTAAGAATTTGGCAGTTAGTATAAACTAATCATATGAATAAAAAAGAAATATGGTTAGATTATTTTGTAAATAAAGCTGATTATGCAAACGAATTACTGAGAATGTCATTGTTTAATAGTGCTGCGCTTGCACTTGTGTTCGACGTCACGCTTCACATCGTGTCGTTAGCTGGAAGTTTGATTAATTAGTATTATCTGAGTAAATTATTATCAATGCGCGTGATTTATAAGATTTCTGATGAATCACCTATTAAGAACTCAGAAGTATTTCTTCGAAAAGAGATGTTTTTTCTACATTTTGCTGTTTGAAACTGGTAACTCGATGTTTTATGATCATATATTTGGGGGCCGAGTCACCCCCGTCCGTAGGAGAGTACCCTTCAGCAAATCCCTATACGTGGTCCCCGGGTGGTGCTAAACAGGTGACATTAACCGCCTCCGTGGTCCAGTGTGTATTATACCACCTACTTCAGACCCAGAGGTCCCGGGTTCGATTCCCAGCGGGGGCAAATCTTTTGCTCGGTTTGGTTGGTGGTAGGACTTGTTCTAAGTCCGCCTGGCAAGCTACCACCATCATGTCTGAGTCTGTCGCCATAACAACAATGTTAACAGCATTGTTGTGTTCCGGCAGTTAGAGGTATGATAGCCAGTTCCTCTGTGTAAGAGGATTCCGGGTGAAACTCGCTTCCATCTTCGGCCTAATCATCACTTTCCATCAGGTGAGATTTGGGCCAAGAGTTTCCCCGTTTTGAATAAAAAAAAAATAAAAAAAAAATAAGAATAAATTAATATAATAGGTACTTCTCATTAATGCTAATTATAGAAAGCAGTACTCCTGGACACAGCACGTATTGTTAGGAGGTTCCACTATCGGGCGCCCTTACCAACGGTAGCTTGGACCCTGTTCCCGATACCGGTGGGCTACTATTTTTTATATTTTCTTTTTTTTTGTAAAGAAATATTTAAAAATGTAAATTGCATGTATATTAAAATGATAATTAATACTATTGAAATTATATAAATTATATTTTATAATTGAAATTAAATTTTATTGCTAGCCCTATTACCTAGAGCAGACCCAACGACACACAACGCCAAACAACAAATTATTTAGACAAAGGAATTAGCAGCGAAGTTCCTCTGCCACAAAAAACAATAGTTTGAAGGAGCTGTGAGCCTGTGGCCACGAAATCTGCGGGAAGCGACCGACCGTAAATACACGCGTTGGTAAACTACCATTATCTGCCTAGTCTTTCCCCAGAGTCGGCTATGCATGGAACGTAAAGCGATAAGTAGTTTCTTTTCACCAGAGGGCCAATTCTACTAATTTTGCATACGCATCTCAATCGCAATCTGTCAAAAATGTATGAAAATTGCGAAAATGACAATTTCGAGGCCAAACTTGTTTATAAAAAAAAACTTTATACAAAAAAATACAACCGACTTCCAAAAAAAGTAAAAAATAACTTAATTTCGGAAGTCGGTGTTTTTGTTAGTTTCTTCGTATTTTGACACCGACTTCCGAAATTAAGTTATTTGTTACTTTGTAGTGTTTTTTTATTGGAAGTCGATTGTATTTTTTTGTAAAAACTTTTTATTATTTTTCACTTTTTAGTGGTGCCTAACAACACCACTGCAAAATCGCAGAAAAGTAAAATACGCAATTTCGATTATCAAAGAATCATCTAAATAGTAAAATTCCAGCTATTTCGATTTAAAATCCAAAGTTCGTAACCGATTTTGATATGATTTAAATGGGACCAATCTGCAAGTATATCCTTTCAGATAAAACAAAAATTTTTCAAATCGGTTCATAATTGTCGGAGTTAACAAACATAAAAAAAACATACAACCGAATTGATAACCTCCTCCTTTTTGGGAAGTCGGTTAAATAGTAGAATTGGCATAGCACCGTCCTGTTACAATTGGCACAGATATATTATATAAATCTTTGATATATTGTTTTTCATGGTCACTAACATTCGAATAGTTCATATCGGGATTGCTACTATGTACCTTCATGGGATTGTTCATGGCGCTTGCAACAGTGCCAAAATATCGGAAACTCGCAAATAAAAAGGTACCTACATGGTAGCAATCCCGATATGAACTATTGTAATATTATCTTTGGCTCAAAAAGTCTAGTAACCATATTTATAACGTAGATCTGTGTAGGTATTAGTAAATTTAAAACGAAAATTTTCATGGAAACTCTAACAGTTCGTTTGACAAAAGTAGGTTTCAGAACGTGCGCCAAACGCTCCGCCGCGCCATAGAGTCACATTAATGACGCTTGATTTCTTAAAACCTATTAAACTAGTAGTTTACCTGACTATCAGTGCCAGTGACCGCTTTTTTTCTAAGGATGGGGAATCATCAAATGACTCTCTGGGCAAAGCAGGAGGGAGTGTCAGACTCTTACTGACTAAAACCCATCCGTATTCCTCCTAATGCCGTTTGCGTTCCAGAGCCTAAGGTAACTCTTTCGAACAAATTCCGCAGCCCAACCAGTGACCGCTAGTCAGTCAACAGCTACTGACGTGTGACTTACTAATCAATCGCCACCGCTCCGCTCAACCATCAGTTCTCGCCGTTTTCGTGCCCCCAATACAACAATGATGGCAATTTCTCACGAACATTGTGCCTGGTTCAGTGACACGAGGTCGGAATACAATGGCGTTGCGTTACCGCCTCAACCTAGAATATATCGAGCAATTTATAAGAAGCTTTCGAACCCTGGAGTAGGTTGGTGATGTTCTTTTTTGGTTTCTTTTACCGGATGCGTAGAGTTTGTGGTGGAGGCGTTGGTTTGTGGGGCTGCTGTGATTAGATTTTTTTAAAGATATGGTACCATCAAATTACTCTTTCCGTACTGGGTGGAGCGGAAGGGAATGTCAGACTCTTACTGACTAAAACCCATCCGTGATCCTCCTAAACTCCCTTTGCGTTCTTTGTGATGACTTTTTCGAAGAAATTCCGCAAGTTTTGTGATGGGGTTCGTTTCACTGGTTGTTCAGTAATGGTTTATAATTTTTCAGTTCTGAATAGTCATAAAACCAACAACGCACTGATAAAGATCCCTAGGGAACATATTCCCGGGATGAAAAGTAGCTTATGTGCTATTCCAGACTATAATCTATCTTTTTTCTAAATTTCATTAAGATCCGTTTAGCCGTTCTGGCGTGATTGAGTAACAAACAACCAAACTTTCACATTTATAATATTACTCGTTTGGTGTAAAGCGAAATTATAACCATCTTCCCCTCGACATTATAATTATTAAATGATATTGCAAACTGTCGTAAGCCGTTTTCCGAAGCTACTCGCTAGCCTCTAGGCGCCAAGCTAGCCGCCTGCCTGTGCGTTCGCGACCACAAAAATAATCCTTATAGCATGATTCAGTATTCACGCGCGATGGCTTATTATTAGCGTTTTTCATGTAGGTATTACTTTGGTGTTTCTATACCGATTTCTATGATTCTTTTTTATGGAATAGTTAATAATGTTAACTTTTATTAATGTTAATTAGGGACGACTGAGAGTTTTATAAACGTAAGAGTAGACAAATACAATCAGAAAGCTTCGAACTGCTAAGCTATCGGGAGTTACACGTGTTATTGTTCGTCAATCATAAAAGATAGACATATGCTGTCGTTGGATATTTTTTATATAATTTTAAGGAAAACATTTCCGTCATACATGATTTCTGTGTAGCTTTCACCATTAAGGTTGCACACGCGACGGAAGCTTAAAAAATCGAGTAACTTCTCCCGTTTCCCAACATTTCCTTTCACTGCTCTGCTCCTATTGATTGAAGCGTGATGAAAAGTATACTATAACCTGCTCAGGAGTATGAATAATAATTGTACCAAGTTTCACTAAAATCCGTCGAGTAGTTTTTGTTTCTATAACGGTTATACAGACAGACAGACAGACAGACAGACAGACCGACAGACAGACAGACAAAAATTGTACTGATTGCATTTTTGGCATCAGTATCGATCCCTAATCACCCCCTGATAGTTATTTTGGAAATATATTTCATGTACAGAATTGACCTCTCTACAGATTTATTATAAGTATAGATAGAAATAGATAATAGATGACGTACTTGCTCGCACTTTTTGGAAATACAAGCACGGTGTCAAATAATTCCTATGGTTCACAGAAATAGATTCCAACAACTAGCATTGTGGCAAAGTTCTTAAAGATTGTATCATAGGTATAACTTTAAACTTAATTTGATCATTGCCAAACCTTGTCGACACGGGTCGAGGGGATTTTGGGACCAAGGCCGCGGTCCCGGTCTAAACCTGTACTATTTTTGAGTGGTACTTGGGGACCACAAATAGAATAAACAAAAGTATGTTTTGGAAAAATACGGGCAAACAAAAAAATTAGAAGTTAACAAATAAAATAATAAAATATTTCTTTTATTTCAAAAATGGATCAACTACAATTAAATATTAAAAAAAACATCCCGAAGTACAGCAGTTTAATTGAACACATTTCTGGTTGCTATCCCTTAAATCTAGAGCTCTTTTGTCAACTCTACTTTACTTAATTTTTCTTGTGGTCCCAAAGTACCAATCAAAAATAATATAGGTGTCCTGAAATACAGGCATTGGCTTAGTTTAGGCACCAGTCTCCCACAAATAAAATATTGTTAAAATAACTAGCTATGACATTTCTTATAATACTTACCCACCTCTATAAGCCATCATGATCGGAGATAAGTTCCTTTATTTTGTTAGTATTAAGTTTTTCATTTGTTTTATTTGTGGATGAAAAAAAAACGATTATATATTAATAGGTGTAGTCCGGGTCTGGTGTCCGGGTGCTGAAATCCTCTCGACCCGTTCACACTACCATTATAATATACATTATTATTGCATAAATATTTCACGGCAGGTCAACCAGAACTTGGTTAGTGCATGGGAACATGTTGAAGCAACCTCCCAGCCTGTCTCACCAAAGCATGAGCAACTACAACTTGTTAGCTCATCGTTAAGTAACTCATTTCCTCCACTAACTATCGTTTACACGGAAAACCTAATACATAATCACTATATTTTCCCACATACTTAGATCCTATCGGAGTCTTTAAGTCTTCATTAAAAACTTGAAATATTTTATATCTATTATTCCGGGAATGGGATAATGTATGGTGATACAAATTTACTGTTGTTTTGAATAAATTAATGATCCATTTATTTGGTAGGTAGCTGGCATAAGTTCTTAAAATCTACGAGTTTCACTATATTCGGCATTTCTGCCGTGCAAATATTTAGATTTTACATCTCGGTTTTACATGCAGTACACATTTAATAAATAATTAGCAATAACATAAAAGTACAAGTTTCAATTTCATAATTTAAATACAATTCTAGTCATTAACAATAAATCTATCAGTGATATCATGTCAACAAAAATAATATGAATAACGAAATGTTTAAATATTATTTAAGTAATATCAATATTTGAATGTCAAAGTTAGTAAAAACATAAGTTTTCTAATTTAAACTCAAAATATTCATTGATGGAATAAAAACATCTGTCACACAATCAGTTACTTAGTTTTTGATTAAATCTGTAGCACTTCTAAGTTATTCGGCTAAGTGATAAATATTTTCACTCTATAAGACGGAAAAGCGAGAGTTTGACGAGAAGCGGTTGAGTATCTCTAGGTCCCAGAAATGTTACGTGATTTCTCAAACATCGAGCTTATGAATCGATTAATAGAAATTCAAGTTCAGTTTTTGACTTTTGACAAAAATTTGAAATTCGCTGATGAATCGAGGCCTCGCCGATGTTCATGTTTAATATTATTATATAGTGGTACGGATGGAACCCTCGGCGTCGATGCTCAAAACGACAACTTTGGAGCTTTGATTCGACGAGCTTGTCATTGCCGATGATCCTCTTGGCTCGTTTTTCAATTGACTCGAGTGCATCAAGCTGGTATCTGGCAGATCCGTCCCAAAGATGAGAGCAGTACTCCATACACAATCGAACTTGCGCTTGATACAGTTCAAGAAGCTGTTCCGGCGTGAAGTACCGTCTCACCTTTGAAAGAAAGAAAGAAGAAAGAAAATTGCATTTATTGACACAATAAAAAGCTTTGCTAGGATCCCCAAATTTCTAGCAGCCACTTGAGCCTTAGCCTCTATGAAAGGGCCAAAATTGAGGTTACTTTAGTTCATGTAAAAATAATATGTATAGTATAAAGTTCGTTTAGATCAAATAGATTACTACGCCCACATTAAAGTGTTCTGGTTCCTCATAAGGAAATGAAAGCGTGAAGATATAGGTAAATATGGACTTATATAGTCAAACCGGTCATTGGTACATAATGTTTAGGTATATACAATGTTGCTAGCACAGAATGTACTACATACATTACCCTCTTTCCTTCTCCATTGAAATTAGAGGCAACAAAGGTGACAATCAGAATTTACTTCTTCAGAAAAATATGTTTTCAATCTACTTAGAAGCTATAATCTTTAAAGTTTTTTTTTTACTGTTACTACAAGTTGCAAGCGACATGATCACGGAGTAACTGAAGATCTTGCGGGTGGGAAATTATTGGCAGACGTATCGGTCTACCCTCTTTCACGGTGTATTATTACGAACATCTCCGGTACCACTGATTCTCGACACACAACACTAACAACAAGTCGCTAGGTTTATTAAAAATGTTGCAACTGCAATGCCCGAACTATTGCATAGAGCAGAGCATTCAAAATAAGAGCGCAAAATGTCATTGTTCTTTGCATATTCCATTCAAGGTCTTTATAAATCTAGAAAGGAAGACGTGATCTTTATAGCATTTTAAACTGGGTGTGTAGCAAAACCGGTGAAAACCATGTCTTATTGAATTAAATTTAATGGAAAATGTCTTGGTTTGGTCCTAGTTAAAAGTCAAATATGTTTATAAAATTAGGAGCAGCTCGTAACAATAAATACCACACTGGTCGATCTTCTAGGTTAAGCAACGCTTGCCGAGGTCGGTCTGTGGATGGGATGGGTCACTGTGATTGTAGATCTATGCTAAATTTAAATAAGTACTGATATTCAGCTACCAGTTCGACTGGAAGACCGACCCCAACATAGTTGGCAATAGGCCAGGCAGAGTGAACAGGCTCCATCTGGGTAAGCTGGCTCCATTGTAGCTTTTGCCTCTGTCATCTCGGACCTTAGACAGATTGGTCATTGATTGTTGATTTCAAAATTAATTAATTTATCGATCTCGTGGTGGTGAAGTCTTATACGCTACCGGTGATCAGTGATGAGGTCTTTAGTTCGTTTCTCAGGTTGAAAAAATGTTAAAAAGGTACCAGGAATAGCAGCCTTGAATTCAGATTCGTGGTTTATGGTAAAATACGCACCCCTTTTACATTAGAGATAACCATTATTTCCGAAATATGGGTTGCAATATTGCAGATAGACGAGGAGCTTGTGGCTACATAATAACATCCGCACTGGTCGATCTGTACGGTTAAGCAATGCTTGCCAAGGTTGATCTGTGGATGGGTGACCTACCGACTTTCCTCCATGCCTCGGAAAGCACGTTAAGCTGTTGTTCCCAGCTGTTGTTTATAGATCTTTGGCAGTCGTTACGGATTGTCAGAAGCCAGTAAAATCTGACTCCAGTCTTACAAAGAAGTACCGTGTTACCCAATTCATGGGTTGTGGAGGTCTGGTAGGTAGCCGCGCCACGTAAAACACTGGTATTCAGCTGAATCCCGTTTTACTGGAAGCCGATCCCAATGTAATTGGGAAAAGGCTTGGCAGATGATGATGAGTGCAATATTACAGTTAAGGTATACCGGTGTTGAAAGTCCTCAAGATGGACCGGACCGATGACCTGGTAAAGGTCGCACGAATTCGCTAGAAACGTTAAACGAGACACACAGTACCGGTCAATGTAGTGACTTGAAGCCTCCCTCAAGAGTCACCACATCGACTGATCCTGTGTATCTCCAGTCAGCAGTAGACGTCTTTCGATTTATGATGATTGTGTTGTCTAACATCCTTCTAAACAGTTCAAGGGTCCTTCCTCATTTTCGCCACATTATTCATTAACAAACCAAGCTAGCGTAAGCGTAGCGTGGGTATAGGCAGGCCAAAGAGGCACTTCCCTCTATATACTCGATAGCCGATTCACAAAACAAGTCCTTACACAACATATGAAACGGCTGTGACTGTAAGCAACTGTTGTATATGAATATACTACAGTTGCTTACAGCCACAGCCGTAACAACTGGCCACGGGTATTTTAATAAACACCTCTATGCTATAGGAGCCACTGACAGCCCACTAATCAGAACCTGCATGGAGGAGGATGAGACAGCAGCACACCTGCTTCTAAGCTGCCCGGCAGTCGCGGATTACAAGCCCAGGTACTTCGGGAACCCAGGTACCCTCTGTGAGATAGTTGGTAACACCAAGGCGTTGTTGGCCTTCCTTGGAGAGCTGGGGTGGATCGAATGACACATTTGACCCATCTGCATGCAAAATACGCGCTTAGTCGTGGAGTTGCGGAAACCAGCCCGATTTAGGTACATACATTCATACAAGCTAGCGTAAGGTTCTCGTGACATATTGGCATACCACGAGAGTCAGTAATGTCAGTAATCTGAATATCTCTGCGCCAGTGACATACAAATTGTACCGTTTGAAACTCGTTCCCAAATTCGTTTAGTTAGAATTCCATTGCTATGATCGAAAAGCTGCCTCGGTGTTTCGTTCACCATGAATACATCTGAAATGTATTTGGTAATTTTTTATATTCCCCAATAGAAGATAAGACTTCAAGACTCTCAGATGAAATTGCTTTCTGATTTGAATTTCCTAAAAATTTTGCTAAGCATGATGACAAACCAAAATTACGCAAAATTGAGGCAAAATCATACCAAACCTACCCAAATTTCCCAAGAGGTGTGAACTTGTACGAAACTCACCCCTAGAACTGTAAGTACCTTCTTTGAAACTTGCATACATAAACATTTAGAAGGTCTCTTTTACAAGAACAATATATCCGGAAACGAAGACACTAAAGTATTACGTTATTTTATGCATTTCTGTATAAACTTGAAAACTGCTGAGCTGATAAAAAAATATTGTTTTGTTCATAAATATCATGATATCATCGTTTTCCGAATGACAGACTAAACAATATAACTAGTTGTTGATTTTTATTGATTTAATTTAATTTATAAATATATCCGTTTTCTAAAGGTCAGGCTACAAGACATATTTTATGACCTTGATGACTAACTGACATGTTATGCAAAGAAAGTCCAGTGTAAATACGCCTTATTGCAACACTTGACATATTTCATCACGTACCTGAATCAAAGTTATTCCAATAAACACAAGGCACTTCACAAACCACACAATATTACATATTTTTATTTATAAATAATAAATAACACTAACAAAACTAAACACACTATACACCAACTCAACTTCTTCGCTAACTTTGATACGTACTGTCAAAAACTTGCACCACCGGTCTACAGTACCGGATTAGCATTCTACCTCACCCTTTCTCACTTACTTGGTAAAGTTCCATGCGAGAAAGAGGCAGCGAAACCGCTTCAACTCCGCCTTTTCACCTCAACAGATAGAGCCTTTTTGCACAGGTAAAAGTAACGGGGTTTTTCTTAAGATGCGTGATGTGAGATAGAAGATATGAGGTCAATGTTGTTAGAGGGAGAGAAAAGGTGTACTAGGTCACGTTTTAAAGGGGGTCCGTTGCATTCGAGATATGTTTTGGTACCAAAGGGAACTTCATACCCAGTGCTATTGTCTATCAATAAAGGCTATTTTACCTTTTTTGGGTCATTTCTGAGTTGCGGTTTGGAAAATTGGAACGTAGAGGAGTGCCGTTTTTTTTGACGTTGCATTGTCAAAGCTGGTCAATAGTTCTGTGCTAATAGAAATGCAATGCATGACTTGCTGTCGGGTGCATGGCATTATAAGTAGCATTCGGAACTGTGTTGATAGATTACCATAAGATGTACTATGGGATATTTTTAACCGACTTCCAAAAAAGAAGAGGTTCTCAATTCAGCGGGTATTTTTTTTATGTATGTACATCGATTAATTCGAAGTTTCTGATCCGATTTGTGTGATTCTTTTTTAGTTCGATTAGACATAGGTACTTGCCATTTGGTTCCGTAAAAATTTGATTTGTCTTAGCAGTTTTTATTTTATCAGCATTTTTGCTTATTTCAATTTTCTGCGTAGATGAAGCCGTCGTTCAAGTATGACCACTAAAAAGTGAAAATAAAAAAAAAAACCTTTTTTCAATAAAAAAATATAACCGACTTCCAAAATTAAGATTATTTCATACTTTTGAAGTGTTCTTTTGGAAGTCGGCTATATTTTTTGGAAAAAAGATTTTTCAAACAAGATGGATAATATGGTGGATGCCAAGCTACACAGCTTGGCTCATCGCCGCAAGGTTGCCTGCTTGTCGGTCTTCTACAGATTGTACTTCGGAGAGTGTGTCGAGGAACTCCACGACCTCATCCCACCAGCCCCCTTCTACCATCGGACATCCAGACGCACTGCAACTTACCATCCCTAACTTTTTGCTATTCCACCAAATCGCACTAAGCGTCTCCAAGCGTTTGCCTGCGTCTGTGTTTCCGAATGCTTACAACCCTAATCTTTTCAAAGTTAAAGTGAACAGGCTACTTCTGGCTAGCTCTATTGTAGAATTTCTCTCTGTCATCTCTGACTTAGACGAGAGTTAAGACTAGAGCAAACCCATTTCAAGTTAAAAAAAAAAGATATTGGATGATCGAAGGGTAGTGCGAAGGAATATTTATCTTATGATGTCTCTAAGGCCCAGATTCTTTAATGAAAATGATTGTGACAAATAGAGAAAACACGCGTTATTTAGCTGTTTGGTTCCAAGAGTTTTCAACAGGAAATCACATCAGTCGACTAGCGTTTAATTTCCCGTTTATCGATATAATATAATATAATATTCTTGGACATTTCATACAACGCCATATAGTCCCAAGCTAAGCAACCTAATGCTTGTGTTATCGTAACGAGATGGCTGATAAACTACATAAATACATTTTTCTTTTGTAAATACATACATATTATAGATAGAAAAACATCCAGACTCGGAACAAATACATGTAGGTCGTACAAATATTTGTTACGTGCGGGAATCGAACCCGCGACATGCTGCGCAGCAGTCAATTGCTCAACCACTGCGCCAACCGTGTCGATATTTTTTTTACAGAAATATCAAATTAAATAACAAAAAAACATGTGTCTCTTAGCCTACGTGCGCACTAGCGGCGGAGGCGGTCAATCGCACATTAGGTTATACAAAACTGACAAATTTCTCCAAATGATTTTAAACTTTAACTTGATAAAGGTTGAATTCAAAATCGAATGAGGTAAATTTGACAGTTTATGATAAGTTGTCGTGCTATTGACTGTACAATCACTAGCGGTTACCTTAGCGCATGAAGGATTCTGTAACATTATCTTTAACAACGGCAAAAAAACAGTTTTTTGTATGGGGCTCTCATACAACAATCGTGATTTTTTGTTGTCATACAAACGAGATTTTTTAAATTCCCTTAAATGTTTATTTAATTTGGTTTTTAGTATTTGTTGTTATTCCGGCAAAAGAAATACATCACTTATGTTTAAAACTGTCTAAGTATCACGGTTCATGAGACCGGGCCCGACTCTGCTATTTTTATAAATTTGTCATTCCGACACGATCCATTGTCATGCCATTGTCATTTTGTGACGGACTGGTCGTGTAATCACCACACAGTGTTTGAAGTGAAAACTTTTTAGAGGCGTTATGCACTTTTCTAGGGATGTTTATAAAATGTTAAACACGCGTCAGGACACGTGACTCAAAAATTCATAAGGCGGATGATTCAAAAATGCACAACGTTAATGTTCAAGTTTTCACTTCTGCCGGCACTCCCGGAGTGCAACCGAGTGTTTTTTTTTTTAAGTTTGTGAAGTTTCTTTTCACACGTTACCTAAAACAAGATATTGCAATGTTTGTACAATCATGGCCGAGATCTAAACCGACAAGGTATTTAATAAAACGCGTAACTTGCGACCATTTTAACAACATTCAAGTTACAACATGGTGCCAAGGTCTATTTAAATAGACTAGCACCTTCTCATGTATCTTTTATGAACCTGTTTCTCATAGCTGAGCAGTAAAGCTTTATGGTATGAATGAGTTAGAAAATGCTTCTTTATAATGTTAGTCCATAATTATGTAATGTTAATTCCAGCTTTTAGTAGGTACTTTAATGTATTGTAACTCAGAAACTCTTAAATTGTCGTTACTGCTACGTTGCGCGTTGGTCTAAACTAGATATTGCAAATGCTACTGCTGGAGTAGAGTTACCGGTTTCAAGTCACGGGTCGAAAACTGTTATTGAGTTTTTCTTTAAGTTACTACTCTGAACTTTTAATTGATTTTCACAGGCCAGTAGTGAAGATTGTAAAAGTTTTTATACGAAGGAACCAATTAGAACAATTAATCAAGTACATTTTAACCGCGATTGTCGCATTTACAAAAATCAGGTAGCTATTGATCACGTCACGTTTTGGCGATTAACACACGGCATCGCGAACCGCTGCGGTAGGCGGTGAAGCGGATCTCAAGTCGCATTGGACTCTAATAAATCCGCTGATGCTAAACACACGTAAACCGCCTTACCGCGCGGGGCACAGCTACGAAAACCGCGCCGTGTGAAAATCGCCTTTGATACTTAGGGCGGATTTCATCAATCTGAAACTGAACGCGAATTATATATGAACCACGTTTAGAAGCCGTCAGTGTAATTATTTTCTATGAAATATTGATACTGACAACTCTTGAACGCAGCTTTTTCGCAATCATTTTCTTTGATGATATCCGCTCTTAGTGTTTGCGTTTTTGACAACTCATCTGTCTCCTGCTTGATAAGGAGGGAAGTTGAAGGAGGGAAGAAATTATATTTATTTTTTCCTACTCCTCCGCTGTACTCTTCTGATTAATTTCTTTGCGGGATCCAAGTCAGTTGAATCGTTTCTCCGAGACTCGTCGGGCTTCATTAGCTCGGCGTTTTTCTGGTGGTCGCCACTGTTGATTCTGGCTTTCAGGAGTTGCAGTGGTCGGGAATGTGTGGCGGGCTCGTCCCAAAAAAAAATCTCATCTGGAGCCTCTAGATTTCTATAATTTCAAAACGATTCACTATATTCTTGACACTTTCCTTGAAACCTAGGGGACAACCCTTATAGTACCGTTATCCATTCATTAATATCAAGGTTAACAAACTGTTCTAAACTACACCAATTTATGAATAGAGCCGACATGCATTTCTACACTCATAAAATAACCAAAATAATGGTAAACTTTAGCAAGAGCTCGTATTCTGTAGAAACAAATGACGATGAGCGATGAGCCTATTGTCTTCCAAGATTGTGAACGTAAACGGTTTTCTGCTGCTATCTTTTACAATGCATAGCATATTTTAATTCAACCTCCGTTATACATAATTTTAGGTTTTTATTTATTAACACTAGCTGACCGGCGCAACTTCGTCTGCGTCACATTTTCCATTATTGCTCCGCTCTTGTTTGTCTTAGCGTGATAATAATATAGCCTATAACCTTCCTCGATAAATGGGCTATATAACACTGAATTAAGAATTGTTCAAATCGGACCAGTAGTTCCTGAGATTAGCGCGTTCAACCAAACAGACAAGCAAACTCTTCTGCTTTATAATATTAGTATAGATGAAAATTAAATAAATCAACCAGACTCAAATACAGACATGGGCAAAGGTCATTCTTACAAGGAAAATCATAACACATTCAGAAAATTGACTTCACAAGCCAACGCCATCTATCGAATACTGCACGCAGTTGATCTCTAGGTTTATTCCAGTCTTAGTTTGATAGATGGCGCTTTTTCAATATTTTACTTCGGAAAGACTATAATAATTAGAATTTTATTCATTCACATTTTTTTATTATAAGGTATGAACTGATTACGATGAAACAAAAAACTTAATATAACTACAATTTCAGTTTATTGTTATGTATAAAAGTTACGTGAAGTAATAATGAGACTAAGTGCACATAACCCTAATTTTACTTCTGGGAAAATTTAAATTCAAATATCTCTTGATAGACTGAACCGATTGCAATGAAACAAAAACTAAATGTTACTTCAAGTTACGCTCAATATAAAAGTTAACTACATTGCTTTCGAACATTTTACGTCATGCCCGAACAAATAAACAGACAATCAGACAAACAGACAAAAATTCAAAAAATGCTGGAAATGGGTTCTATTGGTTGTTCTTTAACACCCTAGCTATTTTTTTTATTTTTTTCATGGACAAAAACCACTCTTCTACAGTTTTATTTTCTATATATATATACCGCGTGTATCTGACATCGACGCACAAACGATTTCCATGGGTCCAGGGCATGATTCTGGACACCCCAGTGTTGGAATTTTTCGTCGGTTCTTTTCTGATTTTTTTTAAGAGTACTACAAAGTATCCGCTCAGCTGAGCTGATATTATTTGTGGCTTTATTCAGATTGCTCTTTTTAGTGAAAGTAGTTATTTAATTTTTTTTTGATTAAAAATCTCATTGGGTTAGGTCAGAATAACGATTATGAGCAGTCTAAAGTAAAAAAAAACCCTTGAAAAAATAAAAAAATGAGAAAAAAGCCGACGAAAAATTCTAAGTCTAGGGTGTCCAGAATCATGCCCCGGACCCATGGAAATCGTTTGTGCGTCGATGTCAGATACACGCGGTATAATATATAGAATAAAAATAAAATAAAATACAATAAAATAAAAAGGTGCTCGTGACTAAATATTAACAGTCATACAGGTCGTCTTCAAGGTTATGCAACACTTGCCGAGGTTGGTCTGTGGATGGGTGACCATCTTAATATACCGAGTTTCCTCCGTGCCTCGGAAAGCACGTTAAGCCGTTGGTTCCGGCTGTCATTTGAAGATCTTTGGCAGTCGGTACGGATATTCAGACGCCAGAAAAGCTGAAACCATTCTTTCCAAGGAGTACCGTGTGACCCAGTTAATGGGTTGGGGTAGTCTGGTAGGCAGTCGCTCTACATAAAATACTGGTATTCAGCTAAATCCGGTTTGACTGGAAGCCAACCCCAATACAGTTGGGAAAAGACTAGCCTAGATGATGGTCATTATTGGTCAGAAAATAAAATTTAATAAAAACATATCAAATACAATAATTTTATAACAATTTCCTAACCGGCACTAAAACAGCAACGTGTCTGCCACAGCAATGCCGGTCATAAGGGCAGTCCAGCCTGCCAGCACACAGAGGGGCCCGAAAGGGCCGACGACGCCTGCCCCGGAACACAAAGGGCACATGAAAGAACATGGATTGGTTTTAGTCAGTAGAATTCTGACACTCCCTCCCACTCCGCCCAGAGCGGGGAAAGTCATTTAATGATTTCCCATCCCTAAAAAAAAAGGGGCAGTCAGCCTGTTGGCGATCATTGCCATTTTTTATGAGTGTTTGTGGGTTTGTTCTTGAGCACCACATTTTATAATTTCTAACATTAGCCCATTAGCTCCCGTTGCCTGTCCTACATCATCATTATCGTCATCTTCCTACCCTTATTAGTATGCCCCATGTTACCAGGGGTCGGCACTGTAGCGGCATGAATGCCGCCACAAGAAAAACCACCAAACAAAAATAATTGCGTAAATCCTAAATTGTGCAAGCAGAGTTTACCATGCTATTTGAACATGTACATCTGCCTGAATATGAACTATCAGGCAGTAGCCCCCCAGGCACATCAGCCGCCTGGGCGGAGGATCCTCTCTTTTTAATGGGGGTTGGCGGGACTTTACTCTCTGTACCGCATACCCCGTAAAATTGGTGACCCCGACGCGAACATGTTTTCCACACTAGCCACTCCGCCACGCTATCACTAACTCCCTTTTCTTTCATATCGCTCCTCCCAAAATCCATCCATCTTTTCTTTGGCCTTCCTTTCCCCTTTCTTTCCTCCCTAAAAAAGAGAAGAAAAACAATTGTCCTGTATTTAAAGTTGCATAGTTATTGCAATAATTCAAGAAATTACTTTCCTAAACATGCAAATATACAAAGCTACAAACGAATAAATAAACTAATACCTCTTTAGAATATTTTACAAATAAATTAACAATAATAACTAAAATTGACAATAAACTTACAACAAACTTAAATATGGTACCAAAAATTCATCCTCAAAGCTGTAAGTTGGTGAATATGCCAAAGAGACAGGCGGACATTGCCACGTTTTAATATTAGTTTCTGTGGCGACATACATAATAAATTATACTGGAAATAATATGATCTCAATTCTTTAGTTACAGTTTGGGTTAACAAACCTAAAGTATGCGGCATATAAATGGAAGTATTATAATTATATAAATATATCTGATGGAAAGTAGTACTCGCCGTGTTTGGACACCTGCTCCTGGATTGCTGACCTTAAATGGATAAATAGTTGAAAACTTTCTGCTCTTTCTGATATTACTGGAGTACAGTAATGCTGGCAATGTCACCATGTCTATTAATTCACTGATTTATTGATAAGCTTCTTCATAATTTTGTTTCTTGCTTACATTTTTTCCCACTGCTGGGCAAGGCCTTCCCTTTCTCATTTTACACCCCTCTTTGTTGGGCAATCTATGGTTAAGATTGCCTCCCAAACGTGATCAGATCATCACACCACCTTCGCTAAGTCAATCTGGACCGCAATGTTCTTATCCATATCATAAACAACAATACCTCTATCTCAAATCGAAATTCATTCGTGGCCCTCTTTAAATCTGGCACTTACCGCAACCCTGGCCTTGAATGCATCCGGATCAATATTTCATGGTTTGCCTGATCAATTAAGAGGTTAACGAAATCTGTGCCAAGTAGACAATGATCCGGCAGCAGACAGCCGTATAAATTCTGATTGGTCACTGACCTTCACCAGTGCTGTTAACTTGGCATCTTTGCAATTTTCCTCTCTAACTATATATAATTGAGTAGAGAATACATAAAATATTGAGGAAGACTATATCCTTTTGTTGCATTATATGACTCTGAGTTCAATGGACTTTACAATGTTGTTGATAAATGTCGATTATAATCAGTGCAATTTTTATGATGAAAATAATCTATACTTATATTTTAAAGTAGAAGAGTTTGTTTGTTTGTTTGGTTGAACGCGCTAATCTCAGGAACTGCTGGACCGATTTGAAAAATTCTTTCAGTGTTAGATAGCCCATTTATCGAGGAAGGCTATAGGCTATATATCATCACGCTAAGACCAATAGGAGCGGAGCAGTAATGAAAAATGTTACGCAGACGACGTTGCACGGGTCAGCTGGTATAATTCTATAGGTCAGGGAAGAACTAGTTGAAGATATTGTTTTGGTTATCAAAGTAAGTTGTTGCAAACAGTATGTTCTGGGATGTCTCCCTGTCTGTTTCATTGAAAGCCTTTAGTAGAGACACTCAATAAAAAAATGTATCCCTATCGAGCGCTATTCAGTCTCCATAATTGATCACACATCTCTGTCAATTTCAAGGGTTTTATATTAACGCTAGTTTTTCCCGTGACTTCGTACGCGCATGTAGAGTTTTTACACTGTTCCAGAAGGAATTTCGGGAAATTCTCTCTAAGTGCTCTCCTAAACTCCCTAAGAAACCTAAGCACATGCCAAGTTTCAGCTCTCTACAGTCAGTCACTCAGTCAGACACCAGTAACGTACTAGAGGCCGCCCGCGACTTCGTCCGCGTATAAATTCTCGTTATTCCCGTGTAAATCCCGATCCCTCGGGAACTCCGGGATAAGAAGTTGCCTATGTGTTATTTTGGGTCTTCAGCTACCTACATACCAAATTTCATCGTAATCGGTTCAGTAGTATTTGCGTGAAAGAGTAACAAACATACATACACATACATCCATCCTCACAAACTTTCGCATTTATAATATTAGTAGGATTGATAGGTAGGTATTTTATGAAATGCTCAATAGTGATAGTCCGTTTTCATGTCACTTTCTACGTTCTTAACTAGCCAATATTTATCTATAATGATGTTGATACGGTTTGGCGATTACTTGCCAAAACACATACATTTTTCTAGTGTGAAAGCTTAGAGTGCCGATTTCGACTGACATATTCCGATTTCTGTTCTTCTTCTAAATAGTTCATTATTCGATTACTGTGTACTAACCCAAATCGTTTCCTGACGAACATCATTACCGAAAAAAAAAAAAAATGTTTAAATGATTTTCTCTGTTCCAACATAAATATTGTAGCTGTTTGTTGTACCTGAAAAAAATAAAAAAAAATCTTGAACATATTTTTTTCCGCACGACTTTTTCCCGGTCAGGTTATTTCTAATGCCTACATAATTATCCCTGAAAATATGTAAGTCATTTGTAGGTTTAGGTACGCCTCTATCTACCTACCCCTTCGAGGATTCAGGATTATAGTTTTTTATGCTTCTGATGCTTGTTAGCAGTCGATTAATAGTGCTGCCATCTACCCAACGAGACACTAACTACAACCGGTGTTAAATACCTATGCGCGTAAGCATACAACAGATGATCACACTTGTAAGTCTATGTTGGGTTGTTAGTTCCTTTTTCAACCGCTCTACAACGTGGCGCTAGTAGTGTGTCGTTATCGCGATTATTTATTTTCTCTTTTATATTTTTTTTTATTAAACTTCAAAATAAGTAATCCTTACTATTTTTTTCAATTTTACTTTTAGACATTGATTCAAAACTATTCTTTCTGACGAGCGGTCCAGTTAACCCTTTACACCCGACTTGATACGATAGTGAGACTTGATTTTCTAAAATTCTGGCGCGTACACAAATCGACTTTTCGAGACGCAACCGGCCTCGATCGATCGGGAGACTATCTTATTCTTGGAAAAAATACGCACCGGCCACTTGCGAACGAGTTTGAATCTGTCAATCGCCCGTTACCACTGTGAAGGATGGTTGCGTTTGTTGGCGCGCAAACTCGCCTGGGTAAGTATTTGGTTATTCATTAAATATATGCAATGTGTATTATTTTTTTGTGTTATTTACTAACTTTAAGAATTGTTTTATACCTGTATGTAGGTAATTTGAACCTAGCATGTTTACTTATGTGTATATTGTGACTCAAAATCAAGGACGCACGATCGTGTGGGTTCGGTGATACGTACTAAATAGTTTCATATATTTTTTTTTCCTAAACATGATTTTCCTCTACGTATAATCGTTTAATTAGGGATTTTTCTTTATTTTTAGGAAATTTCTTTTAAGTCGACTAAGTTAGCAAATTGGAATGACTCAAAAATTGAGGATTTTGCTAATGATGATGATGAAAATATTGTTGCAAGAGTCTTAAATCACCTAGAAGAGAGTGGATCTGGTTTTGGCGATGAATCCTCTGAAGTGGATGAGGCACCACCACCTATCCCAACAATATCCAGAAGCAGGGGATCCACTAGAGGCAGATCAGGCAGGGAAAAGTCAAGAGCAAGGGGTAGAAAAGCAAGACTGTTGATTGTTTTGTCAAAGACATTATACCAAATGTTTAATAACTCATTATTAATATCGTTAATAAATGACTAATGATTATAAAGACTGTTTAATTAATTTATTTTCATTTAATATCATACCATATCTCCAATCTAGACTAAACTCACATCTCGAGCTACCTCCTAAGCCCCACGCTTGTGAGGGTAAATTTTCAGGAAACCAGAGACTTCAGGATTTTTTAAATTATTTTTAGCATGATACTTAGGCACCCATAAAAAAGTCATGTGAATTTTAAAGAAGTCTGAGTAAATTATTTTCTTCGGGTGTAAAGGGGTAAAATAATGTTTGGTTGCATCTTACATGCATAGGACACAAAAAAGTTAACATAAGTGTGTATTAAGTAAACCGGCCAAGTGCGAGTCGGACTCGCGCACCAATGGTCCCGTACAAACCTGTAAAAAAATCTACTTTCCTAGATCTCGTTCAAACTAATTTTTGGTGGAAGTTTACATGGTAGGTAATGTACATCGTATTTTTTTAGTTTTATCATTTTCTTAATTTAGAAGTTGCAGGGGACACACATACCCACATTTTAGCACTTTGGAAGTGTCCCTCGCGCAAACCATTCAGTTTAGATAAAAATGTTATTAGAAACCTCAATATAATTTTTGAAGACCTATCCATAGATAACCCAAACATTTGATGAAAAAAAAAATTGAGTTTCGGTTCTAAGTATGGGAAACCCCCAAAATTTAATGTTTTTTTTTTCTATTTTTGTGTGAAAATCTTTATGCGGTTCACACGATACAAAACACATCTACCTACCAAGTTTCAACAGCATAGTTTTTATAGTTTCGGAAAAAAGTGGCTGTGACATACGGACGGACAGACAGACAGCCATGACGAATCGATAAGGGTTCCGTTTTTTGACATTTGGCTACGGAACCCTAAAAAGTAAAATATAAGCTGTAACATATAAAATAAACCAAATTTGAATTTCATAATTATTCTTGTGTCATTACCCCTCACTGTGGCCAAGATACCTTTAGCCATCTCTGATCAGTCTCGTGAATCTGCTTGACTGGCAGTGCGTGTTTCCTTCCCGAACCTTAAAATCTTACCACTATCCGTCTGTAACCTTATGTATGCAGAAATCTTGAACTTATCTTTACATTTATTTATCGCACTCTAGGTATATGATGTGTTAGGGCTGTAGGCCTTATAGGTTTTAGGGTGTTAGAGACTGTTAGGCTGGTAGGTCTGAGTAGGCCCTTTAACTTGTCATATATTTTCATGTACAGTCACTCCCTTAACAATACTGCAGCCTCAACCTCAAGTAACGTTTGTTAAGGTGAGCGTACACTTTTCATAGTTCTAAATTATTTAGAGAGATTGTTGCTTCAGACATTAAGCTAAAATAATGTAAGACCGTTAAAATAAAACGACCAAAACTTCTGTAATTTATTATATTATTTACAAACGTTCCCACAAAGTTGAAATCAGAAAAATACACATGAATGGGTAGCAAGTAAAGTCGGTGGGACATAGAAAATAAATATTTATATAATTTACAATGACTACCTAAATTATCGAGTATCTCTACTTATCCACATTGAAGGTTTTACTTTACAATCACAATAATACATCATCAATCTTTACCAATATTATCAACAATATCATCATTTTCATTAACATCGTCTTCATTACTAGACGACTGAGTACGATTCCTTTTAATTTCCACATACATTGGATCATAAGTATGAAAACTTGATACAGATTGCTCTAAGCGTTTTTTCCTATTATTCTCTGGATTCGCATCTAACCATGCATTAACGTTCTTTGAATTTTGATTAATGCTTCTATAATGACCATTTATTTGAGGTACATACGTCCAAACTGTTGTGGTTTCGTCAACTTTCTCCGTACTTTTGTTAACCTCAGGGGCTTCGGTAGTAGTTCTTACAAATTCGTTTTTAAGCTTAACAATAAGAGTACTAGGTTCCTCGTGTATTTCCACTTGGTCGCCAGAATTTCTCCTACTAATCTCTATATTTTGATAGGTGTTTTTTCTTCTTTCTAAATCCACGTACTGATTTGGTACTTTTGCATCTTCGGCATTGAATTGTAACACTTCGGTAGGAGCAGGCCATGGATACTCCGTTGTCATTTCAAAGAAAGGTTGCATGGTTGTTATTTTAGGCAGAGATGGTGTTTCTGATCTAACTTCTACTGGAATGTACCCTGAACTTCCCATGTGGTGATCTTCAATTTGTGATGTTGAAAGTTCTATCGGAGCTTTTGAAGTGTATGGATTTGTTTGCGTAGATGGTATCGTAGGATGTAATCTTTTCGTTTCGTTATTTATATCGGATTTTTCGTCGGGACTGTACACCTTAACGTGTACGATCATTTGAGTACCTGTTTCTGTTTGTATATTTTCTTTATTTTGATTCTCTTTAGGTTTTGATATTTTGTTTTGTTTATTTATTAAATCACTTAAATATTTAGGCCTTCTATACGGAGTATATAAACGTCGGAGTGCCACATTTGATTTTCTTTTAAATTGTATCAAAGGTCGTGACGTCGTGAGATAAATACTATCTAAAGATGTTGCAGTGGTCGTTTGTTCTTTTTTCACAGGAAATAAGTTGAGCATAACACTGAATGATTTAGTAGTGCTAACGGGTGGCGCTTCAGTTCGTAATACTTCACTGGAACTTGCTAGTAATCTATGGCTACCTTTATCATTTTCCTCACATCTGTTACCTAGACAATTCCTTGTGTGGAATGGAATCTGTCGGAACATTGGATACTTTTTGGAACTATCTAAAAGACTGGGAGTGGGTATTGGTGCAAATCGTAAAAAATCATCAGCTAACAGATTCACATCTCCAGGATTTTCTGGCTTGAAATTGAAGAGTGGATCTGCTAGATGATTAGATTTAACCGTCTTAATATTTTCTGAACTTTCTTGCTGTAAATCTGACTTTGAATCAGTATCTGAACCTTTGTTCTCCATCATTGGTTCTATATAAAGACCTGTGAAAGCAATTTGTGTGCTCGGAGTTTTAACATTCAAATCTCCTGATTTTGCATTGATCGTTGTTTCTAAATACTTGATGATTTGTCGTATATTTTTTAATCTTTCTTCGTTTCGATATGTTTCCACCCAACTCCTTGATCCGTATGTTTTGCTGAAGGGCAGTGGGGTAGCACTTCTGTACTCAAAGAAAAATGGTCGTGGACTAGTTCTACGAACCGCGCTTGGTCTGAAAGTAGGTCTAGATGTTGTCGGTTTAATTATGGTCATGTTATATCGTCTTCTCTTAGCGAAGGGTCCAGAAGTTTCTAGTGCTGGATCAAAGTAGCTGCTTTCTTGCAAAGCGTTTATGAGTAGGGGCATACGTTCATAATAGTCTTGGTCGACTCCGAAGTAGCTTCGGTCGAGTCTGTCGGCAAATGGTTGGTCGCCATCGGTTCGGTTCATACCTTTTTTGTTTTGTACTAAACTCCATTCTACAGCAATCGCATATTCGTAGATCAGAAGAATTACCTGAAAATAGAGAAAAAATATCTGTAATTTGTCATGTAATCGTATACTCTTCAAAATATTGGTATAAATCACAGAAATTGAGGAAACGTTAGAAACAATTTGCACTGTTTTTATTAACAATGTCACAGTAAGGCTCGGTGTTCTTGTTGCTCTGATTAGATCAAGAAAAAAAAACACACCATGAAACAAAAACGCCAAATGCGTAAAGAGCCTAAATGCTCATAATTTTTAACTCTGCCGGCCAACTCTACTGCATTTTTTGTGACCAAAAGAGAGAAGGAAGAAGCCAAGTCATACTTTAAGAGCGTTTGGATTCAAGTCGTAGTGTCATCTCAGCGACAACAATCAATTCCAAAATTAAGAAAAACAAGTCAGGTGTTCTAGATAGATTGAGACCACCATGCGAATTCAAACGCTTTGTAAAAGTACGAGCCATGTTAGAGTTTACGATAGGAAATAATGTCATGAGATAGCCCTTTTCGAAATCGACAAGGAATTCATGTCGATTTCGAAAAGGGCATAAGAAAATAAAAATAAAAAATATACATTTTTTTTTTCTTATGTAGATGAAAAAATAATAATGTCTACAATCTAAAAATAATTAATAATATTATAGTTTACGCCAGATAAACGTGGAATAAAGTACATTGAGCCACATACATTTATTGACTTTCTTAAGATCAAATTCAGAAATAATGACTTAAGAGCGTGTATTCCGTCCACTAGCGCCGCCAATCGTTTTTTATTAATTGTGGTAAATTTAAGACACGTAGATAAAAAATCGCTCTGTAGTGCACTAAAGAAATGTATCTATTATTTTTTGACAGCTATTTTTAATACATAACTCATGGCTAAATAGCCGAAACGGCAGTTATTGCTAAAAGTGGCCACTTTTAGCAAAAATATCGACTTTGGCAACTATTTATGTTCTAAAGTACAAAACATAACTCTCAAAACATAATAAAAACATTTCTTCAGTGCACTACAGAGCGGTTTTTTTATCTACGTGTCTTAAATTTACCACAAATAATAAAAAACGATTGGCGGCGCTAGTGGACGGAATACACGCTCTTAAAGCTGTCATGAATCGACTTCTATCGTGTTCCTTTACGTTCTCTAGTAATGAAAAACAGTTCTTAATTTATTGTTCTAGTACCTATGAAGAGATATAAGGGAATGGTCAATGTACTTTATTCCACGTTTATCTGGCGTAAACTATAGACAAAATTGGAGAAAGAAACAACAATAAAGAACAAATACTACTACGAACGGTTCTTTCACGTACCGGAACTGTACATTCTGTTGGTCAAGCTTGAAATAAACTGAAGTAATAATTTTGTGACTCCTTGTAATTTAAACTCATTAAATTATAGTCATTACTATGGAATACATTAATTTTGCAGTACAACACAAGCTTCTATGTTTTGTACATTCCACTTTGACGCGGATTTTTTCAAACAAGCACGATGTAAGATCAAAATAATAGTAAAAGTAACCAGGAATAATGTAAAATAACTATTGCTTATTATAGTTCTATCTAGATGCAGTATTCCATTAATCAATAGTAGGTAAATCATAGAAATTACGATTGAAATTATAAATATCGTAGTCGCTATGTTCTTCTTGTCTCCAATCATTGTTTCTTTGAATTTCCAAATATATCGGTCGCAGAGCAGGCAACATTGATGCGATAGATTTAGTTATTGCTTTTTCTTCTGTTTTTATAGACGTCCATAGATCAGAGTTTTTCATGGTTTCTAAGCTAGATTCATCAGATTTTGTATTACTATCATTTTTATTGTTGTAGGAAGCTATGGGACTCTCTGTTGGTCGTGAAAAGTCATCTTGAAAGTCATCATCGACCACGTTGTCACTAGTGAGTTGGTCAGTATGAAATGAATGTGGATGATATTTAAACGTCGATTGGTAACGATTGGTAGTCACATCAGGAGTAGAAGTAGTTACTTGTACATTTTTTAAAGTACTGGAAATTATTTTACTTCTTGTAAAATCAAAAGAACTTTCAACTGAATTTGGGGTTTTAGAATTTACTTGTAATTCCGAGTGTTTATATTTTTTTTTTGATGGCATTGGAAGTTCAGGGTCTATGGTATATTTCCACACTTTTCCAATTTTTTCTTGAGGAAGGTATATCATATCGGCCAATTTCCGCATTGAAGTTAAGTCTAAGTCTTGTTGCGCAGAACCTGCATCATTATTCGTTGGTTTTGTATAATCTCCTAGACCTAGCCCATTGTCTTCAGGGGAGGTCATGGTTTTAGGTCTTAATGATTCCATGGTGGGAACTTCTCTGTTTTCAAATCTAATTGTTTTAGTAAATTTATTGTTAAAATAATCATCATACTCTTCTTCTTTGAATAAAGGTACGTTCACTCGCTTATGAGTTGAATCTACAGCGTAAGCTTGTAACCATTTGTCAGTGCTTGACTTGGAAACAAATCGAATAGGTTCAATCGTTTCTGTAGTACGATGTTTTGCTTCTGGGTTTTTAGGAGTTTGAGTGCATGACGACTGACTGCGTATAATACGAGGAGTGGTGTAGTCCGTACTTGATTTTTCTAATGTTTGGTAGTCAGGCATCTTATTGTTTCTTTCGTTTGACTCCTTTATTAAAATGTCTTCAAAGGATTTAAGTTGAAATTCATTACTTGTAGGTGCGGGTGCCTGTGTTGATATTTCAGTTACTGTGGTTGTGCTACTAGGATTGGTTGTGGTACTAGGAGTAGCAGTGGTACTAGTAGTGGTTGTGGTGCTGGAACTTGTAGAAATACTGGAAGTAGTACTTGAAATTGAACTTGTAATGCAACATTTTCTATCTGAATCTATTTCTTTCAGATTTTTTTTCATAGTCTTTCGAGTTGATCTCATAGCAACTGTAGTAAGGTCATTTTGTTGATGTTTCGTTGGTCGCACTGTGCGAGCAGTTGTTAGTTTGTCTCGAGCGTCAATATGTTTAGCTTTATTTTTACTTTCAGTAAGCCTAAATTTATCACCGATAACTAGTGGAAGTATATCTTGTAGAGCTGATATCAATTTACTTAATAGTAGCCCCAATTTCTTCGGGCAACTGCAAACAAGTGCACTCTCGTTATCTGTGCTTTTTATTTTTTTGCTATTAATACCTTTCTCGTGAGGATAAGACAACTGCTGAATCTTTCTTATGTTTTCAATTTTTTTCATGGGTACTGTTTCCGCTGTCACAGGACTTTCAGTATAATCAAATTCTTTTTTTAACCCAACTTTATCATTGATCATTTTATCGAAATAATTTAACATTCTTTGGTAGTCTCTTATCTTTCTGATTTTAGTAAGATATTCCAAGCGTTTTGTTGGGGTTTTCCAGTGCATAAAAGGAGATGTTTTATGATCAGTAGAGTGATGTCTAGTCGTCGGTAGTTTTAACCAATACTTTGAATCAGAGAAAACATTTTTCGTAAAAGTAGCTTCAGTTGAGTCATTATCTGTATAGGGTGGACTGGAACTTGAGTACTGTTCCAGAATTTTCTCTAAGTATCGATTTTTGTTTAGTGCTTTTAATAATATTGGCAGCAATTTGAGTGTTGTTCTGTCGAAGTTTATTTTCTTATTAAACTTTGAACTGATTGACGTTATATCGCTATCATTCATAAGTCCAATCCAGTTTGGTTTTATTGCATTTTTTTTATTAACATTATTACGTTCTGAGTTGATGCTATATTCATAGACCAGTATGACGCTCTGAAAAAAGAAAAAGAGAAACATTTTAATGATAACAATTTCAGAAAAATATAGAGATATTTTAACAGTTCAAGTTTTAATCCGTTTTGATTAATAACAAACGTAAATACTTAACTTTCCGATTATTATTGAGATCACATTAATATATCTAAGGTATTAGTATCACAGTGAGTGCACCAGTGCAATTTTTTTTATAATAACATGTATGAAGTGCTTAATTGTATTCAGGTTAACATACCTAACCAGGAAGTAGGCCATATTTCATATTATCATCAATTTACTTGTTCTATGTTAACATTGACAATGCAATAAGTAGGTATTAGAATTGTTAGTGCAAGAGTAATTATACAAATTATGAAATTTATTGCACTCAATGTTTGCAAAACGTCGTTAAAAACGATTTATCAAACAATAAATCCGTCATAACATTGTTTATTAGTTCATCAATCTGTATATTTACGACGATGGCTGTGATTTAGAATCTGCATAATTTGATATTGTGAGAACTGCAACATTGTGTCATGCTATTTGATATTACACTAACTGACCCGCGACTTCGTCTGCGTCACATTTTCCATTAATGCTCCGCTTTTTTTGTTTTTGCGTGATGATATACAGGATGCCCTCCACAAACTGATAGGCCTATAGCCTTCCTCGATAAATGCTTTCTAACAATGAAAGATTTTTTCAAAACGGACCAGTAGTTTCTGAGATTAGCGCGTTCAAGCAAACAAACAAACTCTTCAGCCTTATAATATTAGTATAGACAAAAGTAAAAATTTTGAAGTTTCTTTTTTGGTTTTGTGGTATTACATTTAATTTTGCTATTTTGTTACGTTAGGATGTGAAACCAAAGGGCATGGACTCATTGTGGCATAGCTCCTCCGCCGCCATTTTGATTTTTTTTTCAATAAATTAATGGTAAAATCATTTTACCAATCCTATTGGGTGGTCCCCCATATGTGACGTTTTTAGCATGCATTTCCATCCAAAATAAGCGTGTATACCAAATTTCAGCTATAAAATTCAGTTGCAAGATTTCACCCGGACATACATACACACATCAAAAAAAGTTTAAGATTGTAAGAAAAATTTAACAGCACATGTGTGAGTACTGTGTACCTTTAACTTAAGCTTTAACTATCAGTTTTAGGTATGTTTTTGACTTGAATGTACCCTGGCGGTTGGGAGTGTAACGCTCACTCAACAGTCTAGCGGATGGTGGCGTATGCGTTTGATCATTTGGCGCCCTTCAAAATGGTTGAGCCGAACGGTGCTGGCGCATGCGTCATGTTCGTGAACGGGCGCCGTCAGTTGAGATTGGTCATTTCTCAGCTGCCATGGTTGATTTTAATTATTTCTTTGAATTGTTCCTTTTTTTCCGGACGCTTTTATCCTGCTCGACTTTTAAATCGTTCTCACATGCACCTATGTATAATTTAAACCCGATGTAAATAAATCTTTGTAAAAATTTATGATTTTTAAAAGAGTGTCTGTGGAGTTTCTTGCATGTTCTTCTCCATAGAGATCTACGCTTTGGAACGTGCAAATAGCTATAACTTTTGGACCGACCGACCTTGACAATTCAAAAGTGCCTGTAATGGTTTAATTGAATTTGAAATTTTTAATTTGAAATATTTGTTTGCCGATCATTTTGAAAAATCGATGTTACGGTAGATTTATATTACTTATGATTTTTTCTTCTTTTAGATTATTATTTAAAAATATAAAATTAGAATATAAAACAATAAAACAGTTCAATTGTTTTTCCATATAAAAAGGCTTTCAGTCCTAGCTTACGCTCATTCAGAATTCTGATTTAGTCAATGTTAACGGATTTAAAATACTTTTTCGCGGAAAGTTGTAATTGAAAAATGCCATAAGTTTTACGAGGAAGAATCAATTTTTGAATTTTGAAGGTGTTCTATCCAATGGCTCATTTGGAATTGTCAGAATCTATCAGGATCCTGTTTAATATAACTGGCAGTGCGACAAAATTTGTCAAAAACTGTCATAAATTATCACGATTTCGCGACCGGTACTGTTTGATAAAGCCAAAAATGTATAAACAAAACTGTCGATTTGTCAGATTGTCTCCTGTCTCTTGTCACTTGTCACATGTCAGTTTTATTAAATAGGCCCCTGTTAGTCAGACAGTTGAAGCAATTTGCACGTCCCAATCGGTTTCTTAGTTGTTTAAGTACTTTACACTTTAAAACAGTCTCCTTAATCTCCTTGTAATGGATCATTAAATCTTTATAATTTCAAGAAACCTTTCACTAAAACACTAGTCTATCTGACTCATCTGACGTCACGGCGTGCGCCTGCGACGATGAAGAAAGCAGAAAGTATGTACATTACGCTCAATATGTTAACTACACAGCATTGTTGAGCTCGAACAATATATATTAGCATTATTTTTATGTTATTTCCATAAAGTGTGGATGGTATATCTCTGCTCACCACGCAAGGAAGAGTGGGATTGTGTGGAGTATTTTCTATCGGTTAATTGACTCAGAAATCAGGTGCTTGAACACCTCAAAAACTATATAATTAATAAATTAAAATTGGAACTGAATTTGTATGAAATAATCTGCTAAGTAACTCAACGGGCACTTAATCGTAGGTTAAATTTGAGTCTCCTGCCGTGATTCTATTTATAATACCTAGTTAATGTGAAATGTTTTGAAAAAGGTACAGGGGTAGCAACTGTAGCAGGTTCTGTTTGAGAGGACAAAATATTCCCTTGTCATACTCCGGGCTGCTAGTGTCAAAAGTCCAAATGGAGAAAAACCAATAACATAAGGAATCAAAATCAGAAACAATGATAAATTGGCCAATATCACAATCACAGAAACAACTCAACGAAATTTATTAGGAGCACCTTTATGTCAATAAAGAAAATATAAATACTAAGCACATAATGGAAAGTAGAGGCGTGTGGCCGGAGAAACAAAGTTGTAAAGTCTCTCATGCCTATAATTACACCGGCAACATTGCCCTTCAAACCAGATCGTAGCAATGTTGTGGGGCAGGAACAAACAAATAACTCATCCATTTCTTATCCATACAGAATCGCAGATTAGTACAAAATGCAAGCAAGCGTTCTTAATTAACAGTGTCAATTATGGATATAACTAAAAATACCGTGTTGTAAGATATTCGATACAACAAAATGGTGTTCTAATCCACCCAAAGAAGGAAAAATAAGAGAAATAGTTCGTGTTTAAGCAAATTTTAGTGCAGTTGTAGGTAAAGGTACCTTTAACAACATACTACAAGCACTGATGGATAGAAGATAAGATAAGATAAGATAAATTTATTTGCCCAAACATGTGTACACATACAAGATTAAAGAAACGTGCATGCAGGATTACAAATAAAGAAAAGGTTCTGACATGTTTACCACATATTATGGCGTGCAAATATAGTGCATGTTATAGAATTGATTACAGAATCTAAAATTATATAAAAATGTCAATATTAATTAAATGTCAAAGTTACAATACAACAAATGGCAAAATCATATTAAAAAAAATGTCAATCAAAGTAAAAAAGAGTAAATAAAAGTATGCAAATCTTGTGTCAAATTCACCAAATCATAAATATAACTAAAAATGTCAAAATTGCAATATCCTAGTAAAACATACTATCAAATCGAATGCTATGTCAACACAAATCTTTCCTCTAGGAACTCGTTAATGCTGTAGGTATGCTTTATTTACTAAATATGTCTTAAGTTTTCTTTTCAACTGTACGTTATTAAGCTCCTTCCAACTTTTAGGCAACTTATTGTAAACAACTGGAGCCATATGAAAGACACTCTTGCGCATAATATATATTTCCCCTATTGGGCAGTTTTCGTCTGGCGGGCGTAGCTTTGCTTTTTGTTTTGGATTTTTACTGGAGTACGCATACTTAATCTATATCCCAAACTCAAAGCATACGAAAAATTTGAATTGAATGCGTGCATCATTGAATTTTTATTTTAAACTTTGAAAACAGAGTTATGTCATCTTTCTTCCTACATACAATAAAAAATTATCAAACTTGGGAACAGGCTCATGATGAACAACAAGAAACTTCAATCAACACTGTTAAATGGGTGAGAAACCAACAAAGTGAAACGAATATTCATTAACCCGAGCATTTGATTTGTGACAAAACCGAATCAACATTGTTGACAGCTTAACAACAATTAAAGACAGTAATAATAGACAACGTAATTTATGTGCGTGTAACTTTTAAAGATTGGTTAAGTGCGAAACTGTTAGTAAAATATGTTTTAACAAACTAGATGGCAATGCTTTATGAGAAATGTTGTCTTGTCATTATCATTAACAAACAAAATAAAATGATGTTGATGAAACTAAAGACGACATGGTTGGCAAAGTTAACGTCCAGTGGTTTATAAACGGAATAGAGCATCAAAAGGATACATATTGGAACAAATTTACCAAGTGCAAACTCAGCATATTATGAAAAGTTCCTAGAGCACTTTCCCTTCCAATATAATTAAATTTTTAAACTGCAGAGGAATCCATAATACTGATATTAATGAACATGTTATTGAATTAGTTAATCAAATAATTTAAAATGGTCAGTAGCAAATGTTATGGAAGAGCTAACTGAAAATGCTTAACAAAAATTTGTTATCATTTTATTCGAATTTCCATGAGCATCACTAGTATCTGTCGCGTGCCAACAAAAGGAAGCGAATAACTAATCACTGTATAATAAGTGTTTACAAAATAAAAGTAGAGTAAAAAGCAACAAACGCAATTATGTATACAAACGACAACGTGTTTGGAATATTAGTGAGCAATGACGTGACGATAAAGCGTATTTTTAAGAATGTCAGGAAAATATTACTACTACTTACTTTAGGACATGTATTGAATACACATCCTCTGGTACGCCAGAGGATGTGTATTCAATACATGTCCTAAAGTCAAAGCATACCAAAAGGTTGACTTCAAAATAATAGAAGCAACACAGAATTTGGAATCGATTTATCAATCAAAGGCATTGAGAGATAATGACTTCTAATAACCTGACTTTAACAAGATATAAAGGAATAGAAAGAGCTTAGTGAAGGCAGTCATATAATAGACGAATAAATTAAAGTAAATAAAAGTACGTTGACCAAAATAATTTACAAGAAATATGAACTCCCTAATCCCTAATCAAGTGTTAACTGTTTCATAGTTAATACTAGTTAGATAGTTTAGAGACCAGAATAAAAGAAGAGAAAACTCTGTGCTGGGTACTAGAGAAGAACTTAAGGACCATGATGACATTTTAAGAAAACATGATCTGTTACTATGCTCGGTGAAAATAATCCAATAGATGACAATAGATCGACCAGTGAAGAATGTTTTTGTAACTGTGACAATGTGTTTGTTTATAAACAGCAGTTGCACATTGTTAATGATCAGTGGTATTATTGTTACTGCGGTTAATAATACTTCCGTAAGTCAATGTATAATTGTCGTTAGGCTGTTTCCTTCGCTAGATTTAGTAGAGACATCAATTTTGGATATATACTTTCTTCTATATTGATCGTTGTGTTTTACACAAAAATGCACTTTATCTGTAATCTGTTTCCCTAACTAGGTGTTGGTTGAATTTTAACTACAGGACGTTATGATAGATTAGACAGTGACTTCTATGTACGTAGTTATATGTAGCAGTATAAAACATCCTTTAGGGTATGTTTCCAAGATATCCTATAAGGTATTAACTATTAGGCTGATAAACAATATTCATTTTAAAATCAATTTTGGTCTTCGTTGGAAAACGAATAAAGATTCTTACAGCAAATTATTTCATGAGTTAAAGACAGTGAATGACACCCAAATACAAATTTAATGTTAGACCATGTATATACATAGTTTTTGCACACCTGACGAAAATTATTAAAAAGTTACGCACATACACAAAAATAAAAACAATCCCACGAAACACACATATATAACTAAAAAAATATAAAAATTATTTTAATTACAGATAAAAAAAAAAAACAAAAAAAAAATACACTCACAACAACAACGGTAACTGTGATCGCCGTAGATATGGCAGCGCAAGCGCATCCTTGCCTTATCTGCCGCTTCCTCGATGACCTCAGAAATTCCTCGGTCCTTGCATCGATAGTCCTGTACAACCCAAACTGTTGGATCCGGGATCCGCTGGACGTCACTGAACCCTCACTGGACATGTTACCGACACATCACTACCATATGAATGGCTTATTGGTTGCGCGCGCGTCGTTCGCGTCCGCACTAGAAAATGTGACGGATTCTTCGCGCAACGATAATGTTTTCCTTTGAGATTGTAGGGTTGGGTGCGGTGATGTCGATAGTTGGCGTATTTTTGGTTGATGTATTTTTTTCAGTTGTTTTTATTATGAGCAGTTTGATCGTAATGATGGAAAGTATGAATTATGAAAACGAAATCAATAATTTATTATTGATTTGGTTTTCATAATTTTTAGTTTTTATTTTATATTTATTTATATTAATTCTATGAAATGTATTCTCTTCTACATAATTTCATTGTTAGAAAAAAAGTTTTCATTTAACTTTTTGAATCTGACACAAACTTTAACATTAGATTACCAATATATTTTGCTTTTGGGCTTTCTGCGTCTAATTTAATAAAGTACACGAGTTTCAAACGATGAAGCAGAAAACAGCCGAGATGATTATGTAATCGTTTTCTGCTGACTGAAAATTTTCCCTAGCAATGTGCTTGGCAATGAGGCCTTCTTCTTCAGCTAGCTTAAACTAAAATGAGAGTGATTGATTTACACTGACAATTCTTTTAATCATCGACATCGACAATTCAACATTTTCCATCACTAGCCAACACGATGCGCGGACGCAAATCACCGGAGCGTGCCGGCCACCGCTCCCACACGACCGAATATATTCGTAACACCAGTGAAAATCACAATTATGTGTAATATATTCACATCACTACTAAGTTACATTGCAAGGTTATAAAACAAGCAATTTTTGTTTATTTTATGTGTACTAAACTCATAAATTGCTTGACTTTTTCTGTAATAGAGTAGAGAGTGTCGTGTTCTGTCAATTGCTCTGACGTCGGCTTGTTACGTCATTCGACCGGACTTCCACTGTTTTTAGTGGACAAATTGCTAACATTTGTATGACAATTATCCAAAAAATTGCAGGTAGAATGTGAATGAAAGTGTAAAACATAACATTTTATTACATAAAAACTTTTTTTTAATTTTCACTTTTTAGTGGTACCCCACACCTAACAACACCACTGCAAAATCGCAGAAAAGCAAAATACGCCATTTCGATTACTTGGATGACATAATACGCAATTTTGATTACTTTGATGACATAAAACCATCATCCAAGTAGACAAATTCCATCTATTTCGATTTAAAATCCAAAGTTCGTAACCGATTTTGATAAAATTTGAATGAGACCAATCTGCAAGTATATCCTTTCAGATAAAACATAATTTTTCAAATCAGTTCATAATTGTTGGAGTTATGAGGTAACAAACATAAAAAATTAAAAAAATAAAACATACAACTGAATTGAGAACCTCCTCCTTTTTGGGAAGTCGGTTAAAAACTAAGCAAATTAAATAGACGTTGGATGTTTAAGAGTATTTTCATTGCCATCAGTTTGGCATACAGTTTGACTTTACCCACAGCTGGCCATAGAAATCTATTGCTATACCCAACCTCACTCCCCTACCAGCTTCACTCATCTTTAACATAGGATGGTGATATAAAGCAAATGACTTCTTCAATAATGCTTAATGCTTCTACAATAATTAAAAAAATCTATGCCCTCAGTTATTACATATATCGTTACATAATAACAGTTGACGGCTTCCACATCTTTCGTTTTTTTTTTTACTTTGGTAGGCTCGAGTTTGACCACTATCTCACCTGATGGTAAGTGATGATGCGGTCTAAGATAGAACACGCTTACCTAGAAGTAGGTAACCTTGAATAGGTACTTGAATAGGTTCTCTTGACTTAAAGATTCCCAGGTTTTAACTATCAGGAAACACAGACTCCAGCAAGGAATTCCACTCCTTTGCTGTACGTACTATGAATGTGTTCCCAAAACGTTTTACACTGCTTGACATGGCACGGCACTGGCATGGCACTACTTCCATTCAGCTGCTACCAACACCGTTTTTGTGAGGAAATCTCATGGATATATTCCATCTGGGGATACTGAGTATTGTGTTGGACTTCTACCGACTAAAACCCTACCTACCGACGCCTGCAAAGATTTTGTATCTTTCTTGTATGTTTTGCAGCAAAACCACATGGTGTTCTGTACATTAGATTAAGTCATACATCTACTAACATTATATGGATTTTATTTTATCCGAAATAAATGATTGAAATTGTAACTAACTTTGTTCGGTGCTCTTGAGGACTTTAGCAGTTCATTCGTTGCGCTTTTTCGGCATGGAATTGGAGTTTATGTCCTGCCACTTCCGACTTACCAGAAAAGAAGCAGCACATTCGGCACCTATTGGTACAGACACATGTAGCTACAATAATCTGTCAAATTTATTTGATAGTTTTCGTAGTAGTTTCAAGGTTGATTAGAAAAATTTGTCAGTTTTGAGTAGCTCGATATGCTGGCGTCTGTACGTGTGCCACTAGGTGGCCTTCCCAAAAACTTGTGTTACCAATAGCAATTCTGAGATCTATCTCATTTTAGGTCTTATTTAATACAGCGAAGACGTCATTTATTACATTGATCCTAACGTCATTTGAACCTAAAACTATTCGAACATTCCTAAAACATACACGTGGTGCACCAACCGTAAACAGTCGTAAATTAAATAAGTGTCTGAAGAGCGTTATAGCACTATACATTATTGAAAGATCCTATCCGATATATACAGATCGTATCCGACATGTCTTATTCTTTTAAAGTAAGTTTTACTTCTAGTGTATCGTAAATCGCGTTAAGATAGAAATACACAGTAGCAATCAGTGATTTACATTGTTATTTTACAAGCAGTGTAAAGAACTTCTTCTTACTGTGTTTTTTTTTTGTGCAAGGTCGTTCTCTATTACACTAAGGCAAAGGATAACTACTGTAGTCTTTTTATGATCGTTCATCCTTCATAATCATTATTATCAATGGTGAGTGCTTATAATGGGTGTCCTTTGTAAGTCAATTATTAGAAGTTTGGGTTCAAAGTGAATGACTGCTGATTTTAATATGTAGTCTTGCAAGTTCAACAGAATACCAGTACATCCTTAGTGCTCTTTTGCTAAGAGGATTAATCTTATACTCTTAATATCACTCGTAAAGTCATCATCATCTTCAGCCCAAAGTCCGTCGTTCTCTTTTCTTGTGCCAATCCCCAAATTCCTGTACCAGCCCCATCCAGGTTTTATCCGCGATGGCAACAATTTCGCCCGACCATTTCACCGCCCAGCGGACCAACAGTTCTTCTTCCATTCCTCGAATGCCACTTAACCACTGCATTACTCCACTTATCATCACTGCGCTTTGCCAGGTGCCTGCTCAGTTCCATTTCAGTTTCGCAAATCGTTTTCTGATGTCGAAAATCTTCCTACGTCTTCTGATCTCAACGATAAGCACTCGATCTGATCATCTGCCTAGCCTTTTCCCAACTATATTGGGGTCGGCTTCCAGTCAAACCGGATTCAGCTGAATAGGTACCAGTATTTTACGTGGAGCGGCTGCCTACCAGGCCTCCACAACCCATTAACTGGGTAACACGGTACTCCTTGGCAAGACTGGTGTCAGATTTTCTGGCTTCTGACTATCCGTAACGACTGCCAAAGATCTCCAAATTACCGCCGGGACCAACAGCTTAACGTGCTTTCCGAGGCATGGGGAAAACTCGGTATGTTGAGATGATCACTTATCTACAGATCAACTTCGGCAAGCGTTGCTTAACCTTAAAGATCGACCTGTGCGGCTGTTATTAGACTATATATATCTATTAGAATATATCTATTAGACGTTAAAAACGCAATCGGTTAATACCACCTTGCCAGGCATATCCCCCGACCATTTTATGGTGTATTCCTAGAAGGACCAAGAAAATCTGAAACTAGTCTTGCTATAGAGTATCGTGTTACCCCGTCACTGAATTAAGAAGGTCAGATACTAGTCGCTCAATGTAAATCCTCAACTTAGCTCAGAAAAAGCTGGGCAAATTGACTCGTAGTAGGAGCCAAATCAAATACTTATGTATTCTATGCCCTGGTGCTGTCAAACGCTCTACAATAAATCTCAGTGTTTCTATTTCCAGCCCCCTATGTACGACTGGTCTAACAGCCCGTGCTAGATAACCATCTTATGAGTCCCACTTACCGCGCTTGAGCGCTGCGCTACCATTGCTATCAATGTTAATTACCAACTGCAATATGTTATTATCGAGTTTCATTTTATCTTTACGGTCTTTACATACGAAGGATTAGCAGGTTCCATAGTAGTCTTAGTTAGCGGGCTCTTTGATTTTTGTTTAGTATTTTGCCTTAGCTGATGCCAAATTCCATCAGATCTAGTACAGATGCTTACTTTCAGTTCCTGTTCCTGATGAAAGATGACAAGGCCTGTCTTGAATATTGACATTGGTCCGAAAAAGCAGGAACGACTTGTCCTAACCAGGATATCTGTCGTAAATCTTCCTGAAAGCAGATAATTTAGATGTCTTCAAACCCAGCATAAACCAGTTTGGCAAATAATGACGAGGAGAGCCGACCCCTAATAATGAGAGAAGAGTCTATAAGATGCTGGTAAATGAAACCTATAATATAAAACTCGGAACTTCGGACATAGTACTACCAACTTTCGAAATCAAAAAACATTTATATGCAAACCGAGTAACTGGACAAAAAAGGTCATAAATTACAATTACATACACTTATTTATCACTTAGTGTCATAGGCGTTGCAACTTTTTGTGCATATATCATTTTTATTACATCAATTGTTTAGCAGTTTAGCAAGGCATTTAGACTGATGACTAGTGCTTTATGCAAACAATAGTGGTGCAATCACTACAATGAGATTGTTTTGTTGTTGACACATTGTCAAAGTGATCTAATATACGTCTATCAAAGTGCAACTGTAAAATCACAAGAAGAAACTGTTCCTCTGATCAATTCTTTGGATTCTGATGCAAGTTCTGGCAAAGGAATACCCTTTTGTGATAAGATAACGCAGATTAAGTTAGATTCCAATATCGAGGTTTAACGGAGAGTAAAGTCACGATGGAAGGCCGCCATTGTTAAAGGTAGTATCCTCCAACCGGACCGGTTGCTGCCTCTGGTGGGTCACTACCTAATAGTTGATGTACGGACTGTAATATATTATGTTCAAATATATACACCTATAATAGGCATACATTCCTGAACTAATATTTTGATTTTTGTTTCTCGTATGTAGTTGTGCATGTACTGCGGTTGGTGTAACAAATAAAACAATTAAAAAAAAAAGTATATTGACTTGGCTTGCGAGGTTGTCGACATGTGGGAAGTGGACTCTGCAATCATTGTACCGATAGTTGTGACAGCCAACGGCTTAATAGCCAGGAGGCTCTCGTTGGGCAGCTGGATCAAGGGCTTGATTTAAAAAGTGGTACTTCTTGATACGGCTCGCATTGTTAGGAGGTTCCTCTCTCTGAAGCCCTGACCGCCGGTAGCTTGTACCCTATTCCCGATACCGCGTTGGGATACTGTTTTTTATACTTTTAAATGTTTTTTTTTCTTATCTGTATTTTTTTAAGAAATATTTAAAAATATATAAAATAAGTTGTAAAATATGAATAAAGACAATAAAATAAATAAATAGCAAGGATTTCATCAGTAGTTTGTTTCGGCCGGGATAGATGGCATTGCAATTCTTTTTGTGGCCATAGAATTTTCACTTCGTTAGTTTTTCTTGTGGCATCATGGGCGCCGCATCACCGTCATTAAAGATAATCATTGGAAAATATATATATCATCAATAATAATCTATCAAATTGACCTGCACAAAAATCGTGGTCTAAACATTTAGTCAGAGAGTGTGAAAATCGTTAGGTTCCAGACACACGAGTAAGAAACCGTTATCGATGGTCAAAAGTCTATCGAGGCTCTATAATATGTTCAGCCTGTCTACAATTATGTGCCAATACATCTATGTAAGTCGTGAAATAGGGCTAGAATGCGTTTTGTAAAAGTCCGTCTCTCTCTTTCTCTACACCAGAGGTCTTAGTAAACGTTCGCTCTGTTATTGTCACCAGACGGCGCTTATTCAGTTTCAACATCAATTGTCGTTTACACTAACGCAATCGAGAACGTGTTCAAGGCACAATGCTCGCAGAAAAGATCGGCGATGGGGCCGAAAAGTTCTGGAGTGGCGACCGCGTACCAGAACAATCAACGTTGGAAGGTCTCCTACAAGGTGGACCGAAGACTTGGTGAGGGTTGTGGGTAGCCGATGGATGCAAGACGCAGAAGACTGGTCTTTGTAGCGACGCTTGGAGGAGGCCTCTTAGACTTTCTCTAGTAGTGGACGTCTTTCGGCTGATACGATAATGATAATAAATCAAGAACGTCAAAAAATCGCACTACGGCCATAGAATCAGCTTTAAAACGACATAGTTTGTTCTCTAGTCTCTACAGTGCCCTTCCGGTCTTATCAAATAGTTGACCTTGTTTCTTTTTTTATATAGAGAGAGATGTAGGAGCTCGTGGCTTAATAATAACAGCCGCACAGGTCGATCTTCAAGGTTAAGCAACGCTTGCCGAGGTTGGTCTGTGGATGGGTGACCATCTTAACATACCGAGTTTCCTCCGTGCCTCGGAAAACACGTTAAGCTGTTGGTCCCGGCTGTCATTTGGAGATCTTTGGCAGTCGTTACGGATAGTCAGAAGCCAGAAAATCTGACACTAGTCTTGCCAAGGAGTACCGTGATACCCAATTAATGGGTTGTGGAGGTCTGGTAGGCAGCCGCTCCACGTAAAATACTGCAGTGCGATTCTGTAAACTTGTCGAACACTTGTGAACAAGTGAACACTTAGGCGAAGTGAACGACAAGTGAGATGTCAAACCATACAAACAAGATGCCATGACAGCTCACTTGTCGTTCACTCCACCTAAGTGATCACGGTGAGAGGTCGACGGAATCGACCGGCTGGTATTCAGCTGAATCCGGTTTGACTGGAAGTTGACCCCAATATAGTTGGGAAAAGGCTAGGCAGATGATGATGTTTCATAATCTCATATTTAATTTGATTTGATACAATGCTCTGACTGTGTGTTAGTTTAATGTACTTGGTTTGTTTTTTGTTTAACATCTCTGACATTTTTAATTATTATTATTTACTTATTATCTCTTTGTAATTTTTAATTTTTTTTATATTCTGACATTGTATATAGACTATTTCTTATTTTCAATTACAATTTAATGAATACTCTTAGAACACCTTGTCATGCGATACTTTTTTATTAAGTAAATGCTGTAATTGTCTGTAAGTCTTGCAGCACTATAAGATTTTTGTTAAAATGCTTGTTATATTTAATGTGCATGCAATGTTGATGATCCTAATAAATAAATAAAATAAATAAATAGATTTATTGCTACATACATAGGCTTTATAAATCTCACCCGAGTATTGCACAATACCGTTTCATAACATCATACCCATTGCATAGTGCAGCATTGTAGATGCAGCTTAAAGTCTTGGCGTCATTCAACCTTTTCAAATTCTACCTCTGTGCTGAATTGTTTCCTTTTTTGAGATTTAATTTAATTTTAGACCAATGAAAAATCTTTTGAAAAATTTGATAGCTATGGCTTGTCAGTGGCTGGTGAAGTTTTGATAGACGACGACTGCACCTGATATAATAAAAAAATATTTAAAATGCTAGTGAAAGCATAGTTTGTTATATAAAACTATTAGTATGCAGATCTGTTGAAAATTTTGGTGTGGAGTTTTTCCTAATTATATGGTTAATGTTAATTATACCTAAAGCGGATATTTAATATTTACAGTGTACCGATATCGATCAGACGACGATATCGGTCCCAGGACAGACCGTCCAGAGCCGTTTGGTTCCGTACTCGTCGTGCTCCAAAATTAATTCGTCGAAGATTAAATTATTCAACGGTTGTTTTTATATTTAGTTTAAGTACCTGTTTCCTATTTTTCATTTGACCACATTGACTAGGAGTTAAAAAGCCTACCTAGCGCCGCATTATCTAGGCAATTTGAGGAGTCGCTCCTAGGCCAATTTTTGGTTGCAACCACATATTCAGGCTTATTTTTACCCATTAAATTTAAAGAACCGTGCCTAGGTTTCCTTTCGTTTTTTTTAATTAAATTTTGTTCCTTTTTTTTAAAATTCACCAGCACTACCTTTTTTTGTATTTAAATTACCTTCTGTCTTTTTATACCTTTTGTACGATCATTTTTTTTACGTTTTTGATATTACTTATAAATAAAAAATTTACGTGTACGTTGGCGAACCTCAGGATTTTTATTTCGCTACAATATGGCGCCCGAACAAAAGTAAGTACTTTTTCATCTTCATAATTAAATTGACTATTTTTTTTTTTTCAACTGTGTGTGTGGTTGTTCTTTTCGAACAAAAATTTTTCATTTTCTACCTATTATCTGTTCCAGATTCCTGATAATTACGAAGTGGTAGAAAAGCACATTTGTCGATTTTTAAAGTCTCGAATGTTCCATATATGTCAGAAACTATCAACGTTCCAGATAATTTTCTATAATTGAATATGTTATAAACATAATTTATTTTAAATAACCCTGAAACTATAGAAATATAAAACTTTTATCTCTTTTCAAAATTTTCTTTTCCCCTGAATTTCATTTCATATCTATAGCTAGTTGTAGTTTAGATTCTCTACGTGTGCTTGTTTGTTTGAATGAATAGACATCGAGTATAAAGGTAAGCTTGGTTTGGAAGGCTGTTTGTTGGTTTAGTCGTTTTCCTTGTTTTTCAACTGCTACATTTTTAAACCATGGCGGAACAGGATTCTATTTGCGACACACCACGACGCGAAAGCCCTATTATTTCGAGAGCACCACCTATTCCACCCAAACGTTCTCAGTTGTCTAGCCGTTCAAATCTCCCTTCTCCAATGAAGTCCGAGGATTGTCCAGGATTTTTCAGAAAGCAATTTTCTCTGAAAAAATGGAAAATTGAGTACACAGGGGAAACTTGTGTTCGTGAATTCATCACCTGTATTGACGAGCATAAGGAGGCGGATGATTTGCCCGATTACTATATAGTTAAACGCTTCCATGAGGTGTTATCCGGGGCTGCATTGAAATATTTTAGATCTGTTCGTCGACCCGACTTAACATATTTTGACTTAAAAGGGTTATTTTTGAAAATGTTTGGAGCTACAGATTTTGAATATAAAACCGAGCACAAATTAAGGAATTTGAAACAAAGACCTAACCAATCGGTAAGAGACTTTGTTATAGAAGTTACTTATTTGAACTGGACCTTAAAGAATCCAATTAGCCAGATAAAATTGTTGGAAATTATCATCCATAACATGCATTCAAGATATTCTCCTTGCTTATCCATCCATAAATTTAATGACCTTGATGCACTTATTGATCTAGCATCTCATTTTGAAAGTTTTTTGCCTGAAACACCCTCCAAGTCGGTTTCCAGTTTATCAAATCGAAACCAGCCTTGTCGAAAATGCAACAAAACTGGTCATTCTTACCGTTCTTGTTCAGAAGTACCTGGGATGGTGTGCTTTAAATGCCGCACCCCTGGTTTTCTAACACGGAATTGCCCGAAATGCAATCCTAAAAAATGTTATTTACATCGGCGACACGAATTTTCTCGTACAGTGTCACCGGTGATAACTACTTATTCCTCTGATAACAGACCTTTTATTGAAATCTTATTATGTGATCGTTTAGTTAAGGCTCTTCTTGACTCAGGCGCTCAAATGTCCTTAGTTAGTGAAAGTTTAACCCACGAGCTAGGTATTTCATTGGATACTAATATTTCTTGTCCTCGGGTTATTTCTGCAAACAATTCCCCTATTGATATTTTAGGAACTGTTTTTCTCCCAGTTCAATTCAATGGTACTACTTTTGTCCATGAGTTTTTGGTAGCTCGTTGCATGACTTCCTCAGTCATTTTGGGAATTGAATTTTGGAACAAATTCGGTTTAACTTCGGTTTTTAGTAAAGCTTTTAATAAGAATATTAAAGGGAACATGTTTCTTCCTCCCAATAGTAATTTTTCCCCACAAGTATCTAGTGTATGTGACGCCCGTTACATTCATCCCCGTAACGTTTTGTTACTTGAACAAGAGATAAGTTTACAGAAGGTCATTGACGAGTTTCAAGTTATTTCTTCAGACAGAATTGGTCTTGGAAAAACGACCTGGCTTTCTCACAAGATTAATACCACAGGTCAGCCAATTAGGCAAAGGTTTTACCCACTTTCGCCTGTTAAATTAAAAATACTAAATGAAGAGATTGATAAGATGCTCGAAATGGGTGTTATTCGACCTTCTCGCTCGCCATGGGCAAGTCCTGTTGTTATGGTTACAAAAAAAGATGGTTCCGTCCGTTTTTGTGTTGATAGCAGAAAGTTGAATAGCGTTACAATTAGGGATTCGTATCCTCTCCCTCGTATACACGATATTCTTGATAATCTTCGTGGTGCGAGATATATAACTTCCCTTGATTTTAGGAGTGCTTTTTGGCAGATACCTCTTGCTGATAAAGAAAGTTGTGAGAAGACTGCTTTTATTGTCCCGCAACGTGGTTTATTTGAATTTGTTAGGATGCCATTTGGTCTTACAAATGCGGCATCTGAGATGCAGCGTCTTACCGACATGATTGTCAATTTTGAATTCACTTCGACTAGCGACGACTGTGTTTTCGGATATGTCGACGATTTGATTTTAGTTTCGAAAGATTTTCACAGTCATCTCGCTCTTCTTAGGAAGGTTTTGAACAGACTTAAAGAAGCTGGTTTATCCATTAATTTAAAAAAATGTGAATTTTGTAAAAGCGAACTTAAGTATTTGGGTTACATGGTAAATGAAAAGGGTTTACAAACTGACCCAGGTAAGCTAGACGCTATTAGAGATTTTCCAAATCCTACCACAGCTAAATCTCTACGCGGTTTTATCGGAATGTGTTCATATTATAGGCGTTTTGTTGATGGTTTTTCTTCAATTATTGCACCTCTCACCGCTCTTATTGGTATGAAAAAAGGTCGAGATCCTATAAATTGGGATGAAGCAGCTGATGAAGCTTTTATGAAGTTGAAACAGGCATTAATAAATACTCCTGTTATGACTTGTCCTGATTTTTCAAAGCCATTCGTTTTACAATGCGACGCATCAGCTGTTGGTCTTGGTTCTGTTCTTTCACAGATTATTGATAACGTCGAACATCCTATTGCTTATTATTCTCGTTTATTTTCCAAAGCTGAACGTAATTATAGTACTACTGAACGCGAACTCTTATCAGTTTTAGATTCTATAAAACATTTTCGCTGTTACCTTGATGGTATGAAGTTTTCTGTCATTACCGATCATATGGCTTTGAAGTGGCTTCTTACCCTAGACAACCCCTCTGGTCGTTTAGCTCGCTGGGCAACGGTCATTTCGCAGTATACCTTTGATATTGTCCATCGCAAGGGGACACATCACGTCGTTCCGGATGCCTTATCTAGAATTCATGCTAGCCCGGTCACTTTTGATCAAGGACCTGAGCAAACTACCGATAGATGGTATAAAAAGGTTTATATAGGCGCTCGTGATACACCTCAAATGTTTCCTGCTTACGTTATTCAGAATGGTGTTCTTTTAAGACGTATGCCTATCACTTCTCCTTTGGCTTCAGATCCTTGGCGTGTTGTATTACCAGCTGAAAAGGTACCATCCGCGATTTGGGAAGTACATAACGATTTTCCTTCAGTACATCCAGGTGTCACGAAGTCATATCTCAAGATAAGAGAGATTTTTTACTGGCCAAATATGTTCCGAGATGTTACTGAGACTTTGAAGCAATGCGAAATTTGCAAGGCTTACAAAATCGCTAATACCCAACCTCGAGGTCAAATGCTGTATCCCAAAGATGTTACTTTACCTCTACAATTGATTTCTGTCGATTTAATCGGTCCTTTGCCGATGGCATATTATGGTTATAAATATATTTTGTCTATGGTAGACGTATTTTCTAAATATGTTTGGCTTGTACCTCTTAAGAAGGTTAATGCTAGTACCATTGTTAGAGCTTTAGAATCTGAGATTTTTTTCAATTTTGGTGTACCACGTGCTATTCTTTGTGACAATGCTACGGTGTTTCGTAGTAATCATTTTTTAAATTTCCTCAGATCTTTTCATATCGGTTCACCAATTTATACTCCATATTATTCACCTCAAGCAAATACTGTTGAACGTTATAACCAAAGTATTGTTACATGTTTGAGTATTTTAGTTGGTGAGAACCAAAGAAATTGGTCTAAGATGTTACCTAAAGTAAAACTCTATCTCAACTCTTGTATTAATTTAGCAACAGGTTTTACACCTAACTTTCTAATGTTCGGTAGAGAAGTTTTGATGGATCCTAGTCGTGCGGATAGTCAGACTCAAGGCTCTAATTTGGCCGACAGTCGTAATCGTCACGCCTCGAATCTGTCTTCTCTTGGCGAAGTTTATGCTAAGGTTGCTGATAATCTATTCTATTAGGGGGTTTTGGTTTCCGCACTTAGTCCTGACGTTGGACCATTGTACGTGAGCCATGGCGGCCGTTACTCCAACCATCCAACCTCCCTCCAGAAACAGATAAGTTTTCTCGGCGTGTTCAGGATATCTGTGAGCAAGTTTGATGACCCTATAGTTTGCTTCCGTATTTCGGCAACGCCCTCACAATCAAGGAGTACGTGCGGTACCGTTTCTTCCGTCTCCATGCATGCTCTGCATAGAGGGCTGTCCGTTATGCCTATCGTGTGCAAGTGTTTATTTAAAGAGCAGTGATGCTGATAATCTTTCGTTGGCTTTCCTCCGTAATTCACGAGCATACAATGCCAATCGAAAAGCTATCACTTTGAATGTAGGTGACACTGTATGGAGACGAAATTTCTCTAGGTCTTCTGGTGCTGAATATTTCTCTGGAAAGCTTGCTCCACGTTTTATTAAGTGTCGCGTTGCTAGAATCATTTCAAAAACCATTTATTTACTTGAGGATTGTGATTCAGTCCATTCAGGACAGTATCATATTAAGGATATCTTAAAATGATTTTCTTTATTTTTCTTGACGATTTTATCTCATTAATTATTTCATTTAGAATGATTCCTTATTCCCATAGAGTTGTTAACATAAACAAAAATTTCTTGATAAAATATTGATACACAAACCATTTTATTACCAACAATTAATTATTATTCTGTACGGAACTATTTACTGACGAATGTTTTATTGCCGTGCTATTCTTAGATTTGTCCATAGGTAGAGGTTCGGTAAATTTTCTGCATCTTTATGTTCGTCAATGCTTGTGATAAATTGTCATGGCTCCTTGTTCTTGGATTTACTCGTTGCTAGCGTTTTGACAGTTTTAGTGATGAGTAACTGTCGATAAGCTGTTTTCGATAAAAATTTCATTGATATAGTGTTGAGACATAGTCGATAAATGCTTATCGATGAATTATATAGTGAAGTTCGGTGTTATGGAACTTATTTGAAAAGTAGCACCCAATATTAAATAAAATATTGCATACAACTTTATGGAACATCAAACCCGTTGGGATGGGCAGAGATGTTGTTTAGATTTCTTACCTTTTAACTTTAACCATTCAATGGTAGTAGGTTATTTTCTTTTTCTTCTATTATTGGACTCGTCCACTTATTCTTTAATTCTTTGAATTACGCGAACTATGGTTCTTATTTTATCCTTGAACTTTCGTTCTTGGTTCTAACTTTATGGTCGATCTTTATGTATTGACCTTATATTATTCTTATTAGGGTTACACCTGGTTTCTTTCTACGCGATAGACGGTAGTAGATTAGAGTTTAATTAAATTAGGTTACTATTTATTGAATTAGTTGGACTCTGATGTTCTTTATCTTTTATGTATTCTTCACATTGCGAGCTTGCACTGATGACGATAAGATGAAGATATCTTCGTCTCTCGTCTATATCCTTTGCACTTCGGTGTCGTTAATTAGGTTTGCTTTCTATTTAATGATATAGGCTAAGCTAGTTTAATTCGTATTGGGTACATACTTGCTCTTTACTTATTTTGTTTTCTTCTTATTTTTATAGGGTTATCGTACTTTTCGTTACATGTTTCCTAGTCTAGATAATATTTTTTTTTTTTTCTCTCTTTTCTTTCGCCTTCGTACATTTTACCTTTTTTTTTTAAGAAAGGGGATATTGCAGCATTGTAGATGCAGCTTAAAGTCTTGGCGTCATTCAACCTTTTCAAATTCTACCTCTGTGCTGAATTGTTTCCTTTTTTGAGATTTAATTTAATTTTAGACCAATGAAAAATCTTTTGAAAAATTTGATAGCTATGGCTTGTCAGTGGCTGGTGAAGTTTTGATAGACGACGACTGCACCTGATATAAAAAAAAAATATTTAAAATGCTAGTGAAAGCATAGTTTGTTATATAAAACTATTAGTATGCAGATCTGTTGAAAATTTTGGTGTGGAGTTTTTCCTAATTATATGGTTAATGTTAATTATACCTAAAGCGGATATTTAATATTTACAGTGTACCGATATCGATCAGACGACGATATCGGTCCCAGGACAGACCGTCCAGAGCCGTTTGGTTCCGTACTCGTCGTGCTCCAAAATTAATTCGTCGAAGATTAAATTATTCAACGGTTGTTTTTATATTTAGTTTAAGTACCTGTTTCCTATTTTTCATTTGACCACATTGACTAGGAGTTAAAAAGCCTACCTAGCGCCGCATTATCTAGGCAATTTGAGGAGTCGCTCCTAGGCCAATTTTTGGTTGCAACCACATATTCAGGCTTATTTTTACCCATTAAATTTAAAGAACCGTGCCTAGGTTTCCTTTCGTTTTTTTAAATTAAATTTTGTTCCTTTTTTTTAAAATTCACCAGCACTACCTTTTTTTGTATTTAAATTACCTTCTGTCTTTTTATACCTTTTGTACGATCATTTTTTTTACGTTTTTGATATTACTTATAAATAAAAATTTACGTGTACGTTGGCGAACCTCAGGATTTTTATTTCGCTACAATAGGTAGCCGTACCATATCTCATATTAATACAATTACAATTTTAATGAATTTTCCAATCCATACAGGCGTTGAAGCGTCGATAACGTGGAAATGATGACCAGTAGCTAATAACGGGTGCATTCAATTTTGTTATGACGGACGGTGATACATTGTTGCCTTGTACTCTCTCCGAGGGAACTAGTGTTACGTATTGTGTAAGTTAAACAAAGAAAGTTTTTTTGCTATATTTAATCAAGATTAGCTCGTGGCTACATAATCAAAGCCGCTTGGGTCAGTTTTCCAGGGTTGCGATATTTGTTCCAGGAGTCACCGTGGCCCTGGAACGCAAAGGCCATTAGGAGGCAAACAGATGGTTTTTTTTTTCATTCAGAATTTGTAAATCCCTTCCGCTCCGCTCAGAGCAGAAAGAGTCATTTGATGATTTCCCATCCTTAAAGAAAAGGATGTTGGTACTTGGATGGGTGGCCATTTTTTCGATTTCAAGATATCTCCACGATCTTATCCCACCAGTCCCTTTATACCATCGGACATCCAGACGCACTGCAACATACCATCCTTACGCTGTTGCTATTCCACCAATTCGCGCTAAGCGCTTCCAAACGTCTTTTATAATGCGCACAGCAAAGGAGTGGAACTCTCTGCCTGCGTTCGCAAAGTTAGAGTGAACAGGCTACTTCTGGGTAAGCTCGCTCCATCGTAGACTTTGTCTTTGTCATCTCTGGCAAGAGTCAAAAGCAAACCCATCACAAATAAAAAATTAAAAAATATCTCCGTGCCTCGGTAGGCACGATCAGCCGTTGGTTCTGAGCGTCGTATCAAGCTCATTGACAATCATTACGAATAGTCAGAACCCAGAAAATCTGACACCAATCTTGCCAAGGAGTATCGTGTGACCCCGTTACAGGGGTTTCGAGGTAATACAGGTAGTCGCTAAATGTAAAATACTGGTGTTTACCCAAGATAGATTGGAAGTCGACCACAATATAGTTGGGAAAAAGCTAACCCTATTGATAAAAACCGGCCAAGTGCGAATCGGCCTCGTGCACCGAGGGTTTCGTACAAACCTGTAGGTAAATATAAGCAAAAGTTACGGTTTACGATTTATTACGCATTAAAAAACTACTTACTCGATCTCGTTCAAAGCAATTTTCGGTGGAAGTTTACATGGTAATGTACATCACATATTTTTTTTAGTTTTATCATTCTCTTATTTTAGAAGTTACAGGGGGTGGGACACATTTTATCACTTTGGAAGTGTCTCTCGCACAAACTATTCAGTTTAGAAAAAAAATGACATTAGAAACCTCAATATAATTTTTAAAGACCTATCCATAGTCAACCCACACATAAGGGTTTGATGAAAAAAAAAATTGAGTTTCAGTTATAAGTAGGTATGGGGACCCCCAAAATTTACTGTTTTTTTTTTCTATTTTTGTGTAAAAGTTTCGGAAAAAAGTGGCTGTGACCCACGGACGGACAGACAGACTTCACGAATCTATAAGGGTTCCGTTTTTTGCCATTTGGCTACGAAACCCTAAAAAGTAGAGACGTACATACGCCAGTACATCAAGCTACAACGATCTGTCAATTAAAAAAAAAACCAACTTTATCCCCACAGCATTTAGTTCAAGGTTGATTGAGAAAATTTGTTAGTTTCGGGTAGCTTGCTAGCGACTGTACGTAGCCTGTTGGCTTCTAGAGTACTGCTGGTATTGACAATGGAGAGCAAACTACGAGTTTCAGCCCCACGCTGCACTTTTAAATAATAATAGCACACAGGTCGATCTTCAAGGTTAAATAACGCTTGCCGAGGTTGGTCTGTGGATGGTCGACCATCTTAACATACCAAGTTTCCTCTGTGCCTCGGAATGCACGTTAAGCTGTTGGTCCCGGCTGTCATTTGGAGATCTTTGGCAGTCGTTACGGATAGCCAGAAGCCAGAAAATCCGACACCAGTCTTGCCAAGGAGTACCGTGTTACTCAGTGAATGGGTTGTGAAGGTCTGATAAGCAGCCGCTCCACGTTAAATACTGGTATTCAGCTGAATTTGGTTTGACTGGAAGCCGACCCCAATTTAGTCTGGAAAAGGCTAGGCAGATGATGTTGCACTTCCATCTAAGATAACCATTAATTTCATCGTAAGAAGGTTTCAAATTGCTCATATAAATATTCTAGGCGCACAGAGTCCATGTCACCGTGCTTGTGCGGTAGTGTAGTACAGACAAATCACAAAGAAGTACTAGTCGCAGTCTTAATATTCCGTGTCAGGCAATTATAACAAGCAGAACTGATTTTACAGAGATTTTATTGTCTTCAATTTTGATTGTGATACATAACTAATAATTTGACTTTTTCCAATTCCTTGCCAGTAGCGAAGGGAAATCTTTGGTCTGTCATTCGCTAAGTTGTGAGTACTTTGACCATAATGACCATTTTAGATGAATAGATTTTTTATTTAAACATAGATCTCAGTAGAAACCTGTACCTATAATTAATACAATCACCTACTGATCAAATTCAACGGTTACTTTGCATAATAATTTCTAAATATGATCGATGTACTTATTATACTCTGATCGATCGTTTCATAACAGTTGTAATACATCAAGTTGTCATCATTTCTTTCAGCATTTTCACTTAGGAACACTGAGAAATTCCTAAGCCGAAGCGCATTCATTAAAACGATGACATATGTTTAGTACGTCGGCAAACTTCGCGCTTCAACGGTCTGCGTTGATTTACTAGGAAAAAACGATAGAAAAATGAAACTTAGTTTCGGTTGAATATTTTTGATTATTTTTATTATTTTGTACTTTCACAGTGATCTATTATTAGAGTGACTTACTTCTTTCAATCAATCAATCAATCAATAGTCTTTATTTGTAAACAAGGAATACAATACTATTCAAGATGATACAATCTTAATATAATTATATAAATCACGTGTTACGTTGTTTGTCCGCGATGGACTCCTAAACCACTTAACCGATTTTAATGAATTTTGCACACCGTGTGCAGTTTGATCCAATTTAAGGGATAGGATAGTTTTTTATCCCAATCCTTGACCATATTTTTTTTTTCTTTGCAGATTAAAGGTTGGCTTGATAAGTAGTCCGCATTTATTGTTTAGTTCTATAAATGTATAATAAATGGCGCTAAAATAGCTTGATTAGAAGGTTGCGTAGACACCCCGGTAGATGGCGCTGTGTTTCGATTTCTAGATATACATTCTATTCCATCCATGCATGATCCATGTCATATTTGCTTATCATGAATCAGAACGGGACGCGGACGAAGCTGCGGGCGGGCCGCTAGTAGTTATATAGTTTCTCTTTGTGAGAGTGTAAGATCTTCGTGAGAGTTCTAAGTGTCTCTTCGGGTATGTATGAATAATCACCCTTATGCGATCTGCGATGATATTTTATGCGATTCACTACCCAAAAATCTCTTCTTTTTCATTTTCACCTCATCCCACCAGCCCCCTTCTACCATCGGACATCCAGACGCACTGCAACTTGCCATCCCTACCTTGTTGCTATTCCACCAACTCGCACTAGGCGCTTTCAAGCGTCTTTCATAATGCGCACAGCAAAGGAGTGGAACTCTATGCCTGCGTCTGTGTTTCCGAATGCTTACAACCCTAATCTTTTCAAAGTTAGTGTGAACAGGCTACTTCTGGGTAAGCTCGCTCCATCGTAGACTTTGTCTCTGTCATCTTTGACCAAGACTAGAGTCAAGAGCAAACCCATACCAAGTAAAAAAAAAAAAAACATCTAAATTAATATTTACAGCAGGATATAACTAAAAAAAAATACTCGTATAAAAATAACTTATTTGGGCATCAAAAAATCATCCAGATCGCTGTCAATGGGGAAAGGTTCCAGAAGACGCATTGTCACGTTGAATAGCAATCCTGATATTTAAGTCGAAGATAACCCAGCCCTCTGGTGGGTATCCTGAAGCGTTGACTTGTCAAATCTCTATTTTGGGTATACTTAACTTTTGTAAAATCTCTACTTTGGGTGTAGTTTTCGTAAAATCTCTACTTTAGGTATAGAAAGTTTTTGTAAAAAGAATTCAGTTGTAGATTTTAGCCGACTGTCCCAGAGGCAAGGAAGTATTATAAATATGACTCTCTCAAGTTCAAAATAATTATATCAGCAGGGAATTTATGAAAGAATCCACACATATATTTTACATTTTTTTTTATTTAAAAAATATTTTACAATCTTAAACGTAGAATTAGTTAAAGGCAGTGGTTCCGCGTTTCGTTTTTGAGTATTACCGTTACATAAAAATATATATAACTAGTTACTAATATATATAAACAAAAATTATTAACAAGATATTATTATAATATTATTGCGACTGTAAGTAACTTGTACTCGTTTGGTATCACAATTTTATGGCAACTTACTTTACACCTGATGTCACCAAAATTATTAGATATTTGAAAGCGAGTCACTGAGTTAGATCAAAGTGAATGATTCATTGACTAAATTCAGAAATATTTTCATGCAGGATCCAATCATGTTTAAATTGAGCATCTTTGCCAATTTATTATAATTGCTTTTTATAAACATTTGCCCGATCATGTTTGTTTTTTGTCAGGACCTTTGTCATAATTAAAACCGTATTGAAGCAATTCCAACTTTAGCCAATAAAATTAAAACTTTTCTATAAGAAAAATCCAATTGTATTATACCCGAGTTGGAATCGCACCCATAACATATCAATGTTGATTTAAATCTTTATACATTATTTTAATTTTGATGCATCAGGCTTCTAGTTAAACTAAACTAAATTAGAATACGAACGGTACCAATGGCTTGTCGTAGAAATAGCCCTTTTCTTCGATGAAAGGCGGTCGAGTCGTGTAAGGTATTCTAGTAGTCGAGGGAGGAATGTACACTGGTGGCCGGGTGTACGGAGCCCTGGTTGTTTGAGGAGGGATATACACTGGGGGCCGCGTGTAAGGCGTTCTCGTTGTTTGGGGAGGAATATAAACTGGGCGTCTAGGGGTCGATGGAGGAATGTATACGGGGGGTCTAGTTGTTGAAGGGGGAATGTAAACCGGTGCTCTTGTAGTTTGAGGGGGAATGTAAACTGGTGGTCGTGTGGTAGGTCTAGCTGTGGTTGGGAAGGTGAATGGTACTTTAGGTGTGGGGTAGTCATAACCTGTTGTTTTGGGTGGTATGTATGGAGGCCTGGTTGGGGGTGGTGTTGGGGGTGGGGGAGGTAAATATGTTGGTGGCCTAGTTGGTGGTGGTGGAGGTGGTGGAGGTCTTGTCGGAGGTGGTGTGGGGGGCCGAGTCGGGGGTGGAGGAGGTAAATAAGTTGGTGGCCTAGGTGGTGGGGGTGGTGGAGGCCTTGTTGGTGGTGGTGTTGGTGGCCTCGTTGGCGGTGGTGGTGGTAGGTATGTAGCGGGTGTTCTTAAAGTCGGTCTGGTCGGAGGAGGCGTTGGCGGCGGAGGAGGTAAGTATGTCGGAGGTCTGGTTGGTGGTGGTGGAGGTGGTGGTGGTCTGGTTGGGGGCGGTGTTGGCGGCGGAGGAGGTAAGTATGTCGGAGGTCTGGTTGGTGGTGGTGGAGGTGGTGGTGGTCTGGTTGGGGGCGGTGTTGGCGGCGGAGGAGGTAAGTATGTCGGAGGTCTGGTTGGTGGTGGTGGTCTGGTTGGGGGCGGTGTTGGTGGTCTCGTTGGCGGCGGAGGAGGTAAGTATGTCGGAGGTCTGGTTGGTGGTGGTGGTCTGGTTGGGGGCGGTGTTGGTGGTCTCGTTGGCGGCGGAGGAGGTAAGTATGTCGGAGGTCTGGTTGGTGGTGGTGGGGGTGGTGGCGGCCTAGTCGGAGGTGGTGTTGGTGGCGGAGGTCGTCTAGTCGTAGTCGGAGGCAAATACGTTATCGGAGGGAACGTTCTCTGTGTAGTTGTTTGTGTCACAGGAGGAATGTAAGGCCTTCTGGTGGTCGTTGGGTAAGTGAACGGTACTTGTGGAGTTGGGTAGGTGTAGCCTGTGGTTCGGAAGTTATCGTAGATGGTAGTTGCCCGCCTCGTGGTTGTCGTGGTTGGTGGTCTTCTCGTCGTTGGAGGAGGTGGTGGTCTAGTTGGAGGTGGGGGTGGTGGTGGTGGAGGCCTTCTCGTTGGGGGTCTTGGCGGCGGTATAGTTGCTGGTGGTGGAGGCCTAGTAGGGGGTGGGAAAGGTATGCGGGGTGTTTGATACGAATAACCTGTGGTTGGGGGTCTGTAGGTCGGGGGTGGTCTCGTTGGCGGGGGTGGTGGAGGGGGTGGAGGCCTTGTTGGTGGAGGTGGTGGTGGGGTTCTAGGTGGCGTTGGTGGAGGTGGTGGTGGGGTTCTAGGTGGCGTTGGTGGAGGTGGAGGTCTCGTTGGGGGTGGAGGTGGAGGTGGTGGAGGCCTGGTCGGTGGCGGGAAGGGTATGCGAGGAGTCTCGTATACATATCCTGTAGTCTGTGGAGGCCTCGTTGGTGGTGGAGGAGGGGGAGGAGGAGGCCTTGTTGGTGGCGGCGGTGGTGGGGGAGGAGGGCGAGTCGGTGGAGGTGGTGGTGGGGTTCTTGCGGGCGTTGGTGGTGGAGGAGGTCTCGTTGGAGGTGGCGGTGGCGGTGGTGGAGGCCTAGTTGGTGGCGGGAATGGGACGCGTGGAGTTTCGTATGAGTAGCCTGTTGTTGGGGGTCTGTATGTTGGTGGTGGTCTGGTTGGTGGCGGTGGTGGAGGAGGTGGAGGCCTAGTTGGTGGTGGTGGAGGTGGAGGTGGAGGTGGAGTCCTTGGTGGTGGGGGAGGAGGAGGAGGCCTAGTTGGCGGCGGCGGCGGTGGTGGCGGCGGCCTGGTTGGCGGCGGCGGCGGTGGTGGCGGCGGCCTGGTTGGTGGTGGTGGCGGTGGTGGCGGAGGCCTAGTCGGCGGCGGGAACGGTATGCGTGGAGTGTCATACACGTATCCTGTAGCTTCAGTTATCGGTGGTCTCGTCACCGGAGGTGGTGGAGGCCTGGTTGGTGGCGGCGGTGGAGGAGGGGGAGGCCTCGTCGGTGGTGGCGGCGGCGGCGGGAAGGGAATCTTCGGCTTCGGGTAGAAGTAGCCATCTTCATCTAGTGTCGCGGAGATGGGAGAGCCGATCACCGCATAGTTTTGTGGCGAGCCGAACTGGATGGCTCGTGTCTCTCGCTCTGCTGTGCAAGTGTGGTACACTGCAAGCAGCACCACTGCCAGGTGCAGTGACAGCCTCTGGAATAACAGAAAATGTTCGGGTTAGGAAATGCGTTTGTGATACAAAAACATGACAAAAAACCACAAACTATCATTACAAACAATTCGTAAATGTTGCAATCTATTTCAATTTGAAAAGCTGGCTTGTATTTAATTGTTTATGGCAATTGGTATTGGTCAAATCCAGTTGGATAAAAGCACTTATGATAAGATAACTCAAAGAGATACGTAATGCAAGTCAATGGTTAAGCTCTTTGATCTATCTGTAATATAAAAATGAATCGCTAAATGTGTTGCTAAGCGCAAATCTTGAGACCGATTTGGCTAATTGTTTTTTTGTTGTACTTGTTATCATTAGGAGAAGGTTTGTATGCAAAAAAGAAAAAAGTTGCCACTTGACGGGAGCGAAGCCGCGGGGGACAGCTAGTGATATAAATATTTAGCTGTATAAGGTTAAGCTATTAATTATGTTAATATAATATGTATATTATGAGTCGTACACAAATTAAAGGATCTTTATTAAATTACGGATAATCTTTTCCCCTAATCGTACTTAATTTAAATCTCCGTGTCAGGGCCGGTATTTCGTAACAATGGTCTTGGAAACATTTGACCCCTCGTGGTCATCGTTTGACATCGTGCGTAAAATTAATCATATCTTATGCAACGAACAGTGTCATTAATATTTAAATATCGATTAATTATGCACAGCACTTTTAAGTCCATGAATATGTTATTTATTTTTATCAATCACGACGTAATATTAATATTATTATATCGATTTTGGCTGCTGTGCTTTGGTCATGGGTTCCGTTTAATTAATTCAGAGAAATTCCTTGTGTGGGGCAGCCTTTATTTTTACTAAAAATATTGTGTAGAGCTCATTAGGCGCCAAATAATTTAATAACTAAGTGCTATTTTCTATTTTTTTATGGACTCAGTCAAATAGACAGTCTTGTTATTTATTGACATTGATTGAGGGTTTTTCCGTTTTCATGGAGATGAGTCTAGAGAACCTATAATTCTGTACTTATACGACAGTTTTATGTGGTCAGTCTTCATTCTAGGTTTGATCAAAATTGGGTCAAGGCCAAGTCTTTTCTAAATTATTTCATAATATTATTCTTTGCGTTACAAAATTTAAACATACAATATTTCACTAGTTACAAAAAGGAAAATTATTATCTTATGTGCAGATTCTATAAGCGCCTGAAGTAAAATTGTTATCAATTAGTTACATTTCTGCAACGAAGCATCGTCTTTTTATAAATCACTAGCTGGGCCCGTGGCTTTGCTCCCGTCAACTGGCAACTTTCTTATTTTTTTTTTTACATAAAAACCTTCTCCTGATAATAACAAACAACAAAAAAGAATTAGCGAAATCAGTTCAGCTGTTCTCGAGATTTGCGATTTGCAACACATTCAGCAATTCATTTTTACATGATAGAAGATATCAATAATAGATCATTCGTTAAGCGGTAAAATTACTGCTAAGCAAAACATTCTAAGAAATAAGTGAAATTGTAATTTCGTTTGGTGTACAATAAAATTATACACCAAGGGATTAAGCTGTATCTTATATCGCGTCGCAAGACGTTTTTGACGTAATTAGATGTTTGAAGCGTGGTAAATCTGCGGGCTATGATAACCTGAGCATAGAACACTTAACTCATGCAGGGAAATTCATACACAGTAATCCATTATTAAATATTATACGGGCGTCACAATTATTCGTAACGAGGGAGTTTAGAGTTAATACAAGAATCCTGAAAACAGCGAGAGATGCAAACAAAAACAAAGAAAAAGACACCTGTATCCCTGAGTATACTCTACTTTTCACACCTATTGTGAGAAAATTGTTCGCCAGTCAAGAAGACTGGCGAACAATTGAAGACGAAAAAAAAAGGAAAAAAACAATGAAGAGGTGGCTGGCCGCTAGCAGTTCCCGTCGGTCTCCAAGTTGAATTCCAAATTTAAATAACATTATTGACCTTGGGAAAATAATATAGTAATGAATTTTATTGTAACCCGCCGGCCATTAATGACTTACTTTAGGTTGAGTTTGCATGACAGATAATGAGACGCTTCGTGCAGGTTGTGTGAAGAGAGTATTTTTATTCTATTCAACATAAGTTTAAATTCCAACAGCAATCTTACATAGGCATTCAACATAACTATTACAAATTTCGCAGGCGCTTAATTTAGATTTTTCAATCGTAAGTCTGTAACGCAAATCAGCTCTAAGGAAAAAATACTTTTTTCAAGAAAAATTTGCTGCTTGACACTTCTGTTGATGGTGATCCAAGTGTTGGCTTTTACTTTGGTGAGAGGCCTGTTTTTTTCTTTTTTTTTAAATTTATTTGGGTTTGCACTTGACTCTAGCCATTAAACGTCTCTTGGGCATATCATCAGCTGACAGCATTAAGGGCAATTCTTTTGATGCTATGATTTAGTTTGTAGTTAGGTAGTTTATTTATTTTTTTGTTAATAATAGTATATTTATTTTGTAAATTATATATTGAGTATGTTTGGCAGAAAATGGTATTATATAACTACTATACAGATGGTATTTCCAAGTTACGACTGTTCGCATATAATATGCGTCAGTGAAACACATTTGGTTGAAGAAGCTCAAGGCGTTCCGGTTTGCACTGGTAGAATTCTACTTGTACGTCGTTTGGTCCAAGGTAAGAGCTTTCGTCAACTGCCGTAAAATTTTATGGATGGATTTATTGCCCAGTTTTGTTTTAAATTAATCGATTTATTATGGGTTTATTCGGTGTTGGGAAATTATGCAGGTTTCTTGTTGCTTTTTTTAAACAGGTGTAGTAAAAGACAAGAGGCACTCTTTTTAAGGCTAGTCGATTTTTAGTTAATATTTTAATTATATAAAATCGATAAAACCGTGGCCACGGTTTGCCACGGTTTTTATAGGTAAAATATCACTATCGCTACATATGAATCATACAAAGTGAGGACTTTGTTTTATAATATGCAGTGACACAAACAATGTCAAACTGCCTGTGTGTCTGTCCGCGATAATCTCAAAAACTACTGCACCGATTTTCATGCTGTTTTTACCAATAGAAAGAGTGGTTTTCGAGGAAGAAAAAATGATTAAATACCATTTTAATTTTTACATAATTATTTAAAAAAAAAAATCTTTTACAAATCAATATAGCTCATTAACAGTTTTATGTCTGATTAAGATAAAACTTATTAATTTATAAAACATTAGCAGCACAGACGCGAAGATGTGTAATTTATGAATTCAAACCGAAAAATATTCAACACCCAAAATCATAAAGTTAAAAAACAGTTATTCATTTGCTAAATAACTAAATGGTTGGTTTTTTTTTATCGATTAATCATCCCAATTCAAAACATTTACTCGCGTCATCCTTGTAACTCAGGCCACACGATGAGATTGATGAAGCATTTTGTCACTAACAATGATTTAATTAAATCAACACAGACGTGTTCAACTGTTTTTGTTGTCTGATTGCTTATTAAGCGTAATGATCACTTGTCCTTCATTTTATTCAATTTTAATCATTACTTATAATGGTTATTGCAGTATTGCGAATTTGTTTGAAACAATTTAGAATGAGGAGTTTTTTACTTTCGAAATGTACGCGTTTGACCACTATCTCACCTGACGGTAAGTGATAAAACGGTCTACGATGGAACACGCTTACCTAGAAGTAACCTTTTCACTCTTGACTTATAGATGGTGGTGAGGCGCCCTGGGTGACTTCTTAGGGAATTTTTGTGTGTGTTGAAGCTTAGCAAAGAGAGAAATGCAAGTAATGGGGAGGTCTTTACCCAGGAATGGGACAGTAATTCATGCTGCCAAAAAAAAGGTAATATATCTGGAGAACTGTAAGTCTCCTACTTTTAGCTAACCTTTAGGTTGTACCTGCGTAATATTATTTTATGTCATCTGCCTAGCCTTTTCCCAACTATATTTGGGTCGGCTTCCAGTCAAACCGGATTCAGCTGAATACCAGTGTTTTTACGTGAAGCGGCTACCTACCAGGTCTCCACAACCCATTAACTGTGTAACGCGGTACTTCTTGGTAAGACTGGAGTCAGATTTACTGGCTTCTGACAATCCGTAACGACTGCCAAAGATCTACAAATGAGAGCCGGGACCAACGGCTTAACGTGCTTTCTGAAGCACGGAGTAAACTCGGTATGTTAAGATGGTCACCCATCCACAGACCAACCTGGGCAAGCATTGCTTAACTTTAAAAATCGACCCGTGTGGCTGTTATTATTTAGCCACGAGCTCCTCATCGTAATGTTGTTTTATGTGTCAAACCTAAAGCATTAAATTCAATAAAACCATCTGTGCATACGCATTTACTGCTACTAATACCTCTACATCATACAAAAATGGCCACTGGTGCGCTAATGATGGTAGCAGCTTCCTCTTTTCTAATAAAACTTCATGCTGCCATATACTCCATTAAAAATATATCTCTAACTGAAGCATGATTGACACTCCTTACAAATTAATAAATACCAAAACTAAAAATTATAATCTTAGAAATTATTAAGTATTAAAAAATTAATACACTTAAATTTTCTAAGAATTTTTGTTGGGTCATATTTAAAAAAAAAAATACATGGCTTTGTTTAAGTGAAACAATGTTACCAAAACCAAAATCTCGATTATATTCGGTAGTAGGTGCCATGTTAATTACTTCAATTAATAATTGGTCCGCGTCGGCGTTAGTGGGCATTTAATTACTTGTTACGGCACAAACAATAGTTTAGGCACATCAACAGTCTGTTAGAAGTTGCACATTTGATTGTATGGTAATTTAAGCATTCGATGATAGAGATAAAGACAGTAACTAAGACTATCGATTTTGTACAGATTGGGAATTTGATTTGCAATATGACTTGTTTAGAAATGGTAATCATAGGTTTGATTATTATACTAAATATCCTGACTAATATTATAAATGCAAAAGTAACTCTGTCTGCCTGTCTCTTCTTCATGCCTAAACCACTGAATCGATTTGGATAAAATTTTGTACAAAGAAAGTTTGAGACCCGCGAAAGGACAAACGATAGTTTTTATCCCAAAAATCTAATGAAAACGGGAACCATGAGCGTAAATATGTTTTAATATTCTAGGAGTCTGTTCCCTAGGGATCGTTATTCCTAGGGAACCGGGATCATAATCCCGGGCGAAGCCGCTGGCTCAAGCTAGTTGGCTTATAATAATGAAAGATACCTCTTACATACTAAAAGTATCATGACCACCTATTAGTGGTATATGGATTGACATAGTATGGACAGCAACAGTAGAAAAACTATGCTGGGTTGCTGCAATACCTATTCATCTTCATCATCACCAAAAACAGACTCATTTCAAGAACTTACGCAAAAATTATTCACTTCCCGAAAAAACACGAAAGCAAGAAACTTCCCTCAAAAAGCCTATAATTACCACACATATTACGTACAATAATTACAACAATTTGCAACTTAAACCTAACAAAGACTCAAATACTAGACCAGACATTGTCAGACATTATTTCGTAAAAACGTGTTCTACATAACTAATTTTCTTTGTTCATTGACGGAAATTGTAATGAGTTGTACACACGTGGTGTCTGCAATATACAAATGTTCGTTAGTAGGGTACAGTTAACAGCACATCAGGTTACACAAAACTGTAAAATTTCTCCAAATGATTCTAAACCTTAACGTTATGAAGATTGAGTTCAATATCGAATGAGTAAATTTGAGTTTATGGTAACTTCATGTGCTGTTGACTGTACAAATTTACAACGAATACCGTCAAGCGCCGGCTTTTTGTTGGATCTGTTTTTGCTTATCTTTCGAGGTTTATCGGGTAATGGGTCTATGAACCGCGTTCTGGCTAACAAAAACTGTTCTGAGAGTAGTGAAGATATAAACATATTGGCACGATAGTAAATTCTTTATTGTATCGTATAAATTATGCCTGGAATTCCCGGTATAATTTATATGAAATTGCACCAGGCCCCCCCCCTCTTTTATACCAGGCCCCTGCGCTACAGGAGTCAGTGCATTCTCCGTTATGGATACAAATTCCGGCAGACTGCACAAGACCTAGATGGTTGGCAGTCTTTGGGGGTGGCTTACGTTCAGCATTGGACGGTAATTAGCTGAAATAATGATGATGGCATTTATTATTTATTTAATCTTTATATATTATCTGCACTGGATACAAACACTGTGAGAAGGGGACCAAACTGGCATTATCCATCCGTCAACCTTGGAGAGGTGAAAAGATAGAACATGGCAGGTGCAATTGATAAAGTTGGGTGATCTGAAGTTTGATTTTTTAAATAATTAATGGGTTGCATGCATCGGATAAGCAGGACATTAAAGGCAAAAGCATTTCCAAAGGAATAACATTTCAACAATAGATAAATTTTTGATACGACAAATTTAAAACATAACCTTAGCATTAATCACATTTTAGATAAGAATGTAAACGAAATCAGTAAACAATTTGAAGGCAATAAATACAATCGATACAAATACCGCACGGCCACCGATCCCTAGGTCATATACATTAGCAGATGACACACAAAAATTAACAAACGGACCCGAAGGTCGCACGACATCGTCTAAGTAATTATTTACTTAAGATATATAAAAGCCAGCGCTGACCCCAGGTTGCGACATCTCGCAAACTTGACGTGAGCTACTGGTGATGAATGAAATGCTACAAGTGACGAGATTGCTAGGTTTTTATAAACCACACGCTGTGAACCATTTGAATCCTCACACCAATCAAAAGTTTAATTAAAGTCCTCACAGCGACAACAAAATTACCTTAACCCTTACGTGATTTAGAATAGCAGTACCTAATATCTAAGCGTTTGTACTAAAAATACCAAAGTATTGTTAATTTCAACTTGAACCACAGCTTAAGTTACAACAGTCACTGTGCCAGTTTCAGCGTTTGTTTGGGGATTGACTCGTCCTATTAAGATAAAAGAACACGTTCTTAACGTAGCAAATCGATTCGAAACAGTTCGCAATATGTTGGTCAAGTGGTTTAGAAAAATGAGTATCTTTGCAACTTTGTTACACCCTTTGTATGGCAAATTTGAACATCAGTTTCTATCACGATGTGATCGTTGTAAGATTGAATAGGCTAGATTCCATCATCCACAAATTGCAAAACTATTTAGTCCGTCAGTTAGAGTATTGAAAAATAATGGACAGGTATTTTTTGTTTTTGTAAATCAATGAATATTGACAAAGATAGAACGGATCAAAACTCGCGAGTGGGGGCTCGTGACGTCACGACTCAGTAAAAATTATGCGAAGGTGTGACGTATTGAGAATTTTAAAAGCGTCGTATCTTCGTCAATTTTGGTTCCCGTAACAAAAGAAAAAAAAGGGTCAAATATTTTTTGATAATCTAACTAACGGACTAATTAGATTTTGTCATGAAACATTTATAGTTGTAGGAAGTTTAGAACATGAGCGTGCAAGATCATCAAGAGGAGTTTCTATTATTCTTCACAATTGTTCATTAATGATACATGAAGAGTAACAGTGGTCGAAGTGTAAAAAGAGATATAAAATAACACATCACAAGAAAAGTCCAATATCAGTTAACCCCTAAATTGATGCTGAGAAATTAATCGTGGTACATCTCACACATCAAAACCAAATATTGGTAATAATGACACTTATAGGTCACGCCACTGACACTTATCACATAGAACGTTAAGCTTATGAGATAATTAATTCAAAGTCAACAGAACCAATAGTCAATACCAAGGCAAGTTTAAAGTAAACTATAGCGTAATGGCATGATGCAAAGTTGGCTTGTGCAAGCTAATGGCGTGTCTTAATTCCAAAGATATATTAATTTCTTCATCATTATCAAATTCAATCATCATTAATTTGGTTTCAATTTGAAGACTGGTCAATATTTTGATTACTGTAATTTAGAAGTCACATTTATGGTATTTGATTAAGGTATGACTGCTAAAGATCAACAGTCTTCAGGAATTTCAAGAAATGACAGTTTTCTTCAGAGGCACGCTACCACGTTTAGAAAACACATTTTACTGGACACACATTAATTCATATAATAATGATCTATGCCTCTCTGTATTTGGTCGGTATGACAATGACTGCAATCCAAGTGATTCAATTTATAAGGCAAAAGGAAGGAACCAACTACTTAATGGATAGACGTTAGTGAGACAGAAGTCAACAATCAACTGGAAGGGCTCTTTAAGAATTCTTAAGCAAAACATTATTTCACGGCCAGCAAAACACTTGGATGATAAAGAAATCGTGTGAGATGCAAAACAAGAAATAATAAAACATCAAACGCAATGCAAAATACAAATTAAACCTCATAACAATGAGATCTTGAATAGTAACATATTTATAATACAAGTGCTTATCATTGCTAAAGTCACAAGCAGACAGTTTGGTGTCAAGTGGCCCTTATGTCACAGTAAATTGATCAGAAGATGATGAAGAATCCATTGTTTGCTTCAGATTTCTTAATGTTTATAAATTAGACGTTGTCAATAATAAATTGTAGGGAGATCAATGATCAATGATTTAGTTAAGTTTTGAAGAAAAGTTAATTTTAGATGTCAGAATTTTGGAAGTACTTGTAATAATATTGTGTAAAGTTGGTTTTGTAATTGGTGAAAGGGAAGATGAGTCAAATGTTAGATTTGTAAGTAAAATGGTCATGAACTAATGTTTAGTAATAATTATAATAATTTTTGAAGGTTTTGATCAACCCTGTGATGCTATTGTGTACAGAAATATTTCAGTACGCTGGATATAAAATGTTAGCTGAACTGATTATGATACACCTGCAGTAACCTCCAATTTTGACGAACACTTCAATTAGATTAACAAAACCTATATGAATAGACATTCCTATCTTCAGACCCGTGTGGCTGTTATTATTTAGCCACGAGCTCCTCATCGTAATGTTGTTTTATGTGTCAAACCTAAAGCATTAAATTCAATAAAACCATCTGTGCATACGCATTTACTGCTACTAATACCTCTACATCATACAAAAATGGCCACTGGTGCGCTAATGATGGTAGCAGCTTCCTCTTTTCTAATAAAACTTCATGCTGCCATATACTCCATTAAAAATATATCTCTAACTGAAGCATGATTGACACTCCTTACAAATTAATAAATACCAAAACTAAAAATTATAATCTTAGAAATTATTAAGTATTAAAAAATTAATACACTTAAATTTTCTAAGAATTTTTGTTGGGTCATATTTAAAAAAAAAAATACATGGCTTTGTTTAAGTGAAACAATGTTACCAAAACCAAAATCTCGATTATATTCGGTAGTAGGTGCCATGTTAATTACTTCAATTAATAATTGGTCCGCGTCGGCGTTAGTGGGCATTTAATTACTTGTTACGGCACAAACAATAGTTTAGGCACATCAACAGTCTGTTAGAAGTTGCACATTTGATTGTATGGTAATTTAAGCATTCGATGATAGAGATAAAGACAGTAACTAAGACTATCGATTTTGTACAGATTGGGAATTTGATTTGCAATATGACTTGTTTAGAAATGGTAATCATAGGTTTGATTATTATACTAAATATCCTGACTAATATTATAAATGCAAAAGTAACTCTGTCTGCCTGTCTCTTCTTCATGCCTAAACCACTGAATCGATTTGGATAAAATTTTGTACAAAGAAAGTTTGAGACCCGCGAAAGGACAAACGATAGTTTTTATCCCAAAAATCTAATGAAAACGGGAACCATGAGCGTAAATATGTTTTAATATTCTAGGAGTCTGTTCCCTAGGGATCGTTATTCCTAGGGAACCGGGATCATAATCCCGGGCGAAGCCGCTGGCTCAAGCTAGTTGGCTTATAATAATGAAAGATACCTCTTACATACTAAAAGTATCATGACCACCTATTAGTGGTATATGGATTGACATAGTATGGACAGCAACAGTAGAAAAACTATGCTGGGTTGCTGCAATACCTATTCATCTTCATCATCACCAAAAACAGACTCATTTCAAGAACTTACGCAAAAATTATTCACTTCCCGAAAAAACACGAAAGCAAGAAACTTCCCTCAAAAAGCCTATAATTACCACACATATTACGTACAATAATTACAACAATTTGCAACTTAAACCTAACAAAGACTCAAATACTAGACCAGACATTGTCAGACATTATTTCGTAAAAACGTGTTCTACATAACTAATTTTCTTTGTTCATTGACGGAAATTGTAATGAGTTGTACACACGTGGTGTCTGCAATATACAAATGTTCGTTAGTAGGGTACAGTTAACAGCACATCAGGTTACACAAAACTGTAAAATTTCTCCAAATGATTCTAAACCTTAACGTTATGAAGATTGAGTTCAATATCGAATGAGTAAATTTGAGTTTATGGTAACTTCATGTGCTGTTGACTGTACAAATTTACAACGAATACCGTCAAGCGCCGGCTTTTTGTTGGATCTGTTTTTGCTTATCTTTCGAGGTTTATCGGGTAATGGGTCTATGAACCGCGTTCTGGCTAACAAAAACTGTTCTGAGAGTAGTGAAGATATAAACATATTGGCACGATAGTAAATTCTTTATTGTATCGTATAAATTATGCCTGGAATTCCCGGTATAATTTATATGAAATTGCACCAGGCCCCCCCCCTCTTTTATACCAGGCCCCTGCGCTACAGGAGTCAGTGCATTCTCCGTTATGGATACAAATTCCGGCAGACTGCACAAGACCTAGATGGTTGGCAGTCTTTGGGGGTGGCTTACGTTCAGCATTGGACGGTAATTAGCTGAAATAATGATGATGGCATTTATTATTTATTTAATCTTTATATATTATCTGCACTGGATACAAACACTGTGAGAAGGGGACCAAACTGGCATTATCCATCCGTCAACCTTGGAGAGGTGAAAAGATAGAACATGGCAGGTGCAATTGATAAAGTTGGGTGATCTGAAGTTTGATTTTTTAAATAATTAATGGGTTGCATGCATCGGATAAGCAGGACATTAAAGGCAAAAGCATTTCCAAAGGAATAACATTTCAACAATAGATAAATTTTTGATACGACAAATTTAAAACATAACCTTAGCATTAATCACATTTTAGATAAGAATGTAAACGAAATCAGTAAACAATTTGAAGGCAATAAATACAATCGATACAAATACCGCACGGCCACCGATCCCTAGGTCATATACATTAGCAGATGACACACAAAAATTAACAAACGGACCCGAAGGTCGCACGACATCGTCTAAGTAATTATTTACTTAAGCTCGTTTGTGGAATGCATTGCCCATAGATGTGAGACGTGCTCAAACGCTAGCAACGTTTAAAGAAATGGTGAAGGAGCATTACCTCTCACTATAAATTTTCTTCTCCTTTCCCAATTAAATATTTGATATTTATTAGTATGTGTTAAATATTTTATGCGTTTATTTTTTAGATTATATCTAAATAATATTATTTATGATGTTTGTACACTGACCGCCCTAAATCTAACTACTTTCGTTTAATCCATCCTAAGGTTGTCTGTAAGAGATTGCCCTGTGCGATAAGACCGCCCATTGTACACTTGTTTTTATAAACGTTATTCCTGTACTTGTTATGAGGTGTACAATAAAGTATATAATAAATAAATAAATAAATATATAAAAGCCAGCGCTGACCCCAGGTTGCGACATCTCGCAAACTTGACGTGAGCTACTGGTGATGAATGAAATGCTACAAGTGACGAGATTGCTAGGTTTTTATAAACCACACGCTGTGAACCATTTGAATCCTCACACCAATCAAAAGTTTAATTAAAGTCCTCACAGCGACAACAAAATTACCTAAACCCTTACGTGATTTAGAATAGCAGTACCTAATATCTAAGCGTTTGTACTAAAAATACCAAAGTATTGTTAATTTCAACTTGAACCACAGCTTAAGTTACAACAGTCACTGTGCCAGTTTCAGCGTTTGTTTGGGGATTGACTCGTCCTATTAAGATAAAAGAACACGTTCTTAACGTAGCAAATCGATTCGAAACAGTTCGCAATATGTTGGTCAAGTGGTTTAGAAAAATGAGTATCTTTGCAACTTTGTTACACCCTTTGTATGGCAAATTTGAACATCAGTTTCTATCACGATGTGATCGTTGTAAGATTGAATAGGCTAGATTCCATCATCCACAAATTGCAAAACTATTTAGTCCGTCAGTTAGAGTATTGAAAAATAATGGACAGGTATTTTTTGTTTTTGTAAATCAATGAATATTGACAAAGATAGAACGGATCAAAACTCGCGAGTGGGGGCTCGTGACGTCACGACTCAGTAAAAATTATGCGAAGGTGTGACGTATTGAGAATTTTAAAAGCGTCGTATCTTCGTCAATTTTGGTTCCCGTAACAAAAGAAAAAAAAGGGTCAAATATTTTTTGATAATCTAACTAACGGACTAATTAGATTTTGTCATGAAACATTTATAGTTGTAGGAAGTTTAGAACATGAGCGTGCAAGATCATCAAGAGGAGTTTCTATTATTCTTCACAATTGTTCATTAATGATACATGAAGAGTAACAGTGGTCGAAGTGTAAAAAGAGATATAAAATAACACATCACAAGAAAAGTCCAATATCAGTTAACCCCTAAATTGATGCTGAGAAATTAATCGTGGTACATCTCACACATCAAAACCAAATATTGGTAATAATGACACTTATAGGTCACGCCACTGACACTTATCACATAGAACGTTAAGCTTATGAGATAATTAATTCAAAGTCAACAGAACCAATAGTCAATACCAAGGCAAGTTTAAAGTAAACTATAGCGTAATGGCATGATGCAAAGTTGGCTTGTGCAAGCTAATGGCGTGTCTTAATTCCAAAGATATATTAATTTCTTCATCATTATCAAATTCAATCATCATTAATTTGGTTTCAATTTGAAGACTGGTCAATATTTTGATTACTGTAATTTAGAAGTCACATTTATGGTATTTGATTAAGGTATGACTGCTAAAGATCAACAGTCTTCAGGAATTTCAAGAAATGACAGTTTTCTTCAGAGGCACGCTACCACGTTTAGAAAACACATTTTACTGGACACACATTAATTCATATAATAATGATCTATGCCTCTCTGTATTTGGTCGGTATGACAATGACTGCAATCCAAGTGATTCAATTTATAAGGCAAAAGGAAGGAACCAACTACTTAATGGATAGACGTTAGTGAGACAGAAGTCAACAATCAACTGGAAGGGCTCTTTAAGAATTCTTAAGCAAAACATTATTTCACGGCCAGCAAAACACTTGGATGATAAAGAAATCGTGTGAGATGCAAAACAAGAAATAATAAAACATCAAACGCAATGCAAAATACAAATTAAACCTCATAACAATGAGATCTTGAATAGTAACATATTTATAATACAAGTGCTTATCATTGCTAAAGTCACAAGCAGACAGTTTGGTGTCAAGTGGCCCTTATGTCACAGTAAATTGATCAGAAGATGATGAAGAATCCATTGTTTGCTTCAGATTTCTTAGTGTTTATAAATTAGACGTTGTCAATAATAAATTGTAGGGAGATCAATGATCAATGATTTAGTTAAGTTTTGAAGAAAAGTTAATTTTAGATGTCAGAATTTTGGAAGTACTTGTAATAATATTGTGTAAAGTTGGTTTTGTAATTGGTGAAAGGGAAGATGAGTCAAATGTTAGATTTGTAAGTAAAATGGTCATGAACTAATGTTTAGTAATAATTATAATAATTTTTGAAGGTTTTGATCAACCCTGTGATGCTATTGTGTACAGAAATATTTCAGTACGCTGGATATAAAATGTTAGCTGAACTGATTATGATACACCTGCAGTAACCTCCAATTTTGACGAACACTTCAATTAGATTAACAAAACCTATATGAATAGACATTCCTATCTTCAGACCCGTGTGGCTGTTATTATTTAGCCACGAGCTCCTCATCGTAATGTTGTTTTATGTGTCAAACCTAAAGCATTAAATTCAATAAAACCATCTGTGCATACGCATTTACTGCTACTAATACCTCTACATCATACAAAAATGGCCACTGGTGCGCTAATGATGGTAGCAGCTTCCTCTTTTCTAATAAAACTTCATGCTGCCATATACTCCATTAAAAATATATCTCTAACTGAAGCATGATTGACACTCCTTACAAATTAATAAATACCAAAACTAAAAATTATAATCTTAGAAATTATTAAGTATTAAAAAATTAATACACTTAAATTTTCTAAGAATTTTTGTTGGGTCATATTTAAAAAAAAAAATACATGGCTTTGTTTAAGTGAAACAATGTTACCAAAACCAAAATCTCGATTATATTCGGTAGTAGGTGCCATGTTAATTACTTCAATTAATAATTGGTCCGCGTCGGCGTTAGTGGGCATTTAATTACTTGTTACGGCACAAACAATAGTTTAGGCACATCAACAGTCTGTTAGAAGTTGCACATTTGATTGTATGGTAATTTAAGCATTCGATGATAGAGATAAAGACAGTAACTAAGACTATCGATTTTGTACAGATTGGGAATTTGATTTGCAATATGACTTGTTTAGAAATGGTAATCATAGGTTTGATTATTATACTAAATATCCTGACTAATATTATAAATGCAAAAGTAACTCTGTCTGCCTGTCTCTTCTTCATGCCTAAACCACTGAATCGATTTGGATAAAATTTTGTACAAAGAAAGTTTGAGACCCGCGAAAGGACAAACGATAGTTTTTATCCCAAAAATCTAATGAAAACGGGAACCATGAGCGTAAATATGTTTTAATATTCTAGGAGTCTGTTCCCTAGGGATCGTTATTCCTAGGGAACCGGGATCATAATCCCGGGCGAAGCCGCTGGCTCAAGCTAGTTGGCTTATAATAATGAAAGATACCTCTTACATACTAAAAGTATCATGACCACCTATTAGTGGTATATGGATTGACATAGTATGGACAGCAACAGTAGAAAAACTATGCTGGGTTGCTGCAATACCTATTCATCTTCATCATCACCAAAAACAGACTCATTTCAAGAACTTACGCAAAAATTATTCACTTCCCGAAAAAACACGAAAGCAAGAAACTTCCCTCAAAAAGCCTATAATTACCACACATATTACGTACAATAATTACAACAATTTGCAACTTAAACCTAACAAAGACTCAAATACTAGACCAGACATTGTCAGACATTATTTCGTAAAAACGTGTTCTACATAACTAATTTTCTTTGTTCATTGACGGAAATTGTAATGAGTTGTACACACGTGGTGTCTGCAATATACAAATGTTCGTTAGTAGGGTACAGTTAACAGCACATCAGGTTACACAAAACTGTAAAATTTCTCCAAATGATTCTAAACCTTAACGTTATGAAGATTGAGTTCAATATCGAATGAGTAAATTTGAGTTTATGGTAACTTCATGTGCTGTTGACTGTACAAATTTACAACGAATACCGTCAAGCGCCGGCTTTTTGTTGGATCTGTTTTTGCTTATCTTTCGAGGTTTATCGGGTAATGGGTCTATGAACCGCGTTCTGGCTAACAAAAACTGTTCTGAGAGTAGTGAAGATATAAACATATTGGCACGATAGTAAATTCTTTATTGTATCGTATAAATTATGCCTGGAATTCCCGGTATAATTTATATGAAATTGCACCAGGCCCCCCCCCTCTTTTATACCAGGCCCCTGCGCTACAGGAGTCAGTGCATTCTCCGTTATGGATACAAATTCCGGCAGACTGCACAAGACCTAGATGGTTGGCAGTCTTTGGGGGTGGCTTACGTTCAGCATTGGACGGTAATTAGCTGAAATAATGATGATGGCATTTATTATTTATTTAATCTTTATATATTATCTGCACTGGATACAAACACTGTGAGAAGGGGACCAAACTGGCATTATCCATCCGTCAACCTTGGAGAGGTGAAAAGATAGAACATGGCAGGTGCAATTGATAAAGTTGGGTGATCTGAAGTTTGATTTTTTAAATAATTAATGGGTTGCATGCATCGGATAAGCAGGACATTAAAGGCAAAAGCATTTCCAAAGGAATAACATTTCAACAATAGATAAATTTTTGATACGACAAATTTAAAACATAACCTTAGCATTAATCACATTTTAGATAAGAATGTAAACGAAATCAGTAAACAATTTGAAGGCAATAAATACAATCGATACAAATACCGCACGGCCACCGATCCCTAGGTCATATACATTAGCAGATGACACACAAAAATTAACAAACGGACCCGAAGGTCGCACGACATCGTCTAAGTAATTATTTACTTAAGATATATAAAAGCCAGCGCTGACCCCAGGTTGCGACATCTCGCAAACTTGACGTGAGCTACTGGTGATGAATGAAATGCTACAAGTGACGAGATTGCTAGGTTTTTATAAACCACACGCTGTGAACCATTTGAATCCTCACACCAATCAAAAGTTTAATTAAAGTCCTCACAGCGACAACAAAATTACCTAAACCCTTACGTGATTTAGAATAGCAGTACCTAATATCTAAGCGTTTGTACTAAAAATACCAAAGTATTGTTAATTTCAACTTGAACCACAGCTTAAGTTACAACAGTCACTGTGCCAGTTTCAGCGTTTGTTTGGGGATTGACTCGTCCTATTAAGATAAAAGAACACGTTCTTAACGTAGCAAATCGATTCGAAACAGTTCGCAATATGTTGGTCAAGTGGTTTAGAAAAATGAGTATCTTTGCAACTTTGTTACACCCTTTGTATGGCAAATTTGAACATCAGTTTCTATCACGATGTGATCGTTGTAAGATTGAATAGGCTAGATTCCATCATCCACAAATTGCAAAACTATTTAGTCCGTCAGTTAGAGTATTGAAAAATAATGGACAGGTATTTTTTGTTTTTGTAAATCAATGAATATTGACAAAGATAGAACGGATCAAAACTCGCGAGTGGGGGCTCGTGACGTCACGACTCAGTAAAAATTATGCGAAGGTGTGACGTATTGAGAATTTTAAAAGCGTCGTATCTTCGTCAATTTTGGTTCCCGTAACAAAAGAAAAAAAAGGGTCAAATATTTTTTGATAATCTAACTAACGGACTAATTAGATTTTGTCATGAAACATTTATAGTTGTAGGAAGTTTAGAACATGAGCGTGCAAGATCATCAAGAGGAGTTTCTATTATTCTTCACAATTGTTCATTAATGATACATGAAGAGTAACAGTGGTCGAAGTGTAAAAAGAGATATAAAATAACACATCACAAGAAAAGTCCAATATCAGTTAACCCCTAAATTGATGCTGAGAAATTAATCGTGGTACATCTCACACATCAAAACCAAATATTGGTAATAATGACACTTATAGGTCACGCCACTGACACTTATCACATAGAACGTTAAGCTTATGAGATAATTAATTCAAAGTCAACAGAACCAATAGTCAATACCAAGGCAAGTTTAAAGTAAACTATAGCGTAATGGCATGATGCAAAGTTGGCTTGTGCAAGCTAATGGCGTGTCTTAATTCCAAAGATATATTAATTTCTTCATCATTATCAAATTCAATCATCATTAATTTGGTTTCAATTTGAAGACTGGTCAATATTTTGATTACTGTAATTTAGAAGTCACATTTATGGTATTTGATTAAGGTATGACTGCTAAAGATCAACAGTCTTCAGGAATTTCAAGAAATGACAGTTTTCTTCAGAGGCACGCTACCACGTTTAGAAAACACATTTTACTGGACACACATTAATTCATATAATAATGATCTATGCCTCTCTGTATTTGGTCGGTATGACAATGACTGCAATCCAAGTGATTCAATTTATAAGGCAAAAGGAAGGAACCAACTACTTAATGGATAGACGTTAGTGAGACAGAAGTCAACAATCAACTGGAAGGGCTCTTTAAGAATTCTTAAGCAAAACATTATTTCACGGCCAGCAAAACACTTGGATGATAAAGAAATCGTGTGAGATGCAAAACAAGAAATAATAAAACATCAAACGCAATGCAAAATACAAATTAAACCTCATAACAATGAGATCTTGAATAGTAACATATTTATAATACAAGTGCTTATCATTGCTAAAGTCACAAGCAGACAGTTTGGTGTCAAGTGGCCCTTATGTCACAGTAAATTGATCAGAAGATGATGAAGAATCCATTGTTTGCTTCAGATTTCTTAATGTTTATAAATTAGACGTTGTCAATAATAAATTGTAGGGAGATCAATGATCAATGATTTAGTTAAGTTTTGAAGAAAAGTTAATTTTAGATGTCAGAATTTTGGAAGTACTTGTAATAATATTGTGTAAAGTTGGTTTTGTAATTGGTGAAAGGGAAGATGAGTCAAATGTTAGATTTGTAAGTAAAATGGTCATGAACTAATGTTTAGTAATAATTATAATAATTTTTGAAGGTTTTGATCAACCCTGTGATGCTATTGTGTACAGAAATATTTCAGTACGCTGGATATAAAATGTTAGCTGAACTGATTATGATACACCTGCAGTAACCTCCAATTTTGACGAACACTTCAATTAGATTAACAAAACCTATATGAATAGACATTCCTATCTTCAATCGAAATATCGTAGAACCTCTTTTCCGCATAAAGCAATACATCTCAATTGGCTAATATCTAACAATCTGTCATCATAACGCCTTAGGGTTTCACGCTAATTACATACACTTTAAATCGATGCTCACCAACGACCTTAACCTTTGCGTTTACCGGAACCATTTTATCAGCCACGTCGTTAATACCAGTCATGCCTCCAGGGATGGTAATATTTTAGCAATCTATTAACTTTTTGAGGTGTTGTTCGTAATTGTTCATTACATCTATTATACTGACGATTTTGCCTTTATTCATAAAACCAATCATGAGGTTGATTTATGTATTATCACTAGTTCTAGTAAGTATTCACGTATTTGCAACTTTTTTTTTTAGGTATGAAAAATCATCAAATCAGTTCTCCCGCTCTGGGCCGAGCGAGAGGGAGTGTCAGACTTCTACTGACTAAAACCCATCCATTTTCCTTCATTGTACTTTGTGTTCCGGAGCCACGGTATCTCTTGCGAATAGTCCCGCAACTCCGGCAGACGTATTTGCACCTCAGGTATAAGAACAATTTTCTTAACAAAAAAGCATTGCATAGTTTAGTTTTTATATAGTTCTACTTTTAAATTATTTACTTTTGAGTTTTTTGGTTTTTTTTCTATTTCACGTTGTTCTCTAATGTCATCTCATGTATGCTCAACCAAATTATAAATAGTTTGAAAACGAAAATGTTTCCTTGTAATATTTTCACACAATAGTATCAAGGCATATTTCAGTTGGGAATCAATCTTTATAGGAATCGGACAAAAGGTACAGCTGGTTTAAAAGGTAACTTGAAACATAAATATATCTTGAGATTACATTTGCATCTTTATTACCAGTATTCATTTCAGACGGTAATTGACTTAAATATACATTGATAAAATCATGACATGCTTTAATAGTCTTATTGAAATCGGCGACGAAAGACAACAAAATAAAAAGATTTTTTGGTAAAGTTTTCGACATGCTGATCAATTTGGAACATATTGTTTACCAATATATCAGTTGCTTACTTACATCACAGAATTAAATATTATATTACCTGATATCCTAGCCTATTCACACACAGCGATACAGGTAGCGTTAGCTGCACCGTCCTACTTTCAAGTTTCAATACTTTTATATTCTGCAGGAGTTAATATAATTAGATGTAATTATCATTACTATAAAGCTATGGTATAACTATTTTTTAAATAAACTATTGAACCGATCACATTTTCTTTTTCTGAGGACTAAATTATTATTTGGACTCCACATATTTCCCTTTTTTTCCCTTTCATTTAGTTTCGTATTAGTACTGCAAAGTTAGGAACAATGAAGAAACTACTTCACACTTACTAGCATTAACGTATTCCAACTAGTTTGTCCAGAATCTGGTGAAAGATTACGTGGACTTCCAAGGTTTACGTTAAACAACCATTACGTTTTTGTGTTAACTGCTTTATAATGTGGTGTTAGCACACTTACATTCAAGATAACTAGGATTTTAATGATTCGAGGAATAGCAGCTTTACATCTAATGTTAAATTACGAGTTTAATTTGTTAACATGGTGATGAGTACAGTAGTGAGCAGTATTTGCATCTAAGACCCTTTCATGCTTAAATATTTGGAAATAAATAGCCAAATGTTTTAGCAAGTCGAAGAAGCCAACTTTTATGCTACATTTTTAAATTACTTATAGCTTTATTTCTTAAGTTTCAGAAGGGTCAATGATTTTTAAAGTAGTATTCTTTATGATACTCAAGAATTGGTATACTTCATCAATAACTTGTTTGTAGATATTTCTGCCATTCTTGTATTAATTAATTTTCGCCCACTTCCATTTTAACATCCTCAGCGTCTATAAAAATGTAGATAGCTATAAATAATCAATTTAAAACAAACCAACACACCTTGGCCCTATTTCGGCCCTTCAAAACACTCAAATCATTCACACGTCTCAACAAAATTCAATCGAAACCGATTTTATTGTCTTTTGGTGTCATCGTACCATACAAGGCATGTCCAGTTGGTTTTCTTGCGTAACTACAAGTAACGCAAGCTTTTGTAGGATAGTAATGAGGACCTCGTGAACGGTAATTATTTTTAACATGACAGTTATATTAAATTACGTTTTGAGTTCTGTACATCCTTTATGTTTTATGTTGTTTATGGGTTACCCCAGGGTAGTAATTGGTGTCAAGTGGCTAAGCGTAAAGCCCGCTCATTACGGCTGGAATATACTAGGTAACTAATTGTTTTAAATGCCTTTGTCCAGTACCTTCCTTATTAATGTTGCCGTAATTTCTAGCCCTATATCACTTTTTGTAATTAAATTACAATTATGAGGAAAATTACTTTTTCAATAGAGCGGCACTTTTGACTTTGTGCAGTACATTTGCAGTGCGATTCTGCAAATGTCTCACTTTGTAAGCTTAGATGAAATGACTATGGAGTGAGCCGTCAATCCACACAAACAAATTGAAATGACAGTTCACTTAAAACTCATGGCGCCTAAGATTACAAGGTAAGATGTGGTCAGCCGATCAATTCTGGAAGGCGTGGTTGAAGTGATCACGAAGTGAGCTGTCAAGCCATACAAACAAGATGGAGTGACAGCTCACTTGTCGTTCACTCCACCTTAGTGAACACGGTGAGATGTCAACAGAATAGGCCGGCAGAATAGACCAACTGATGTTGTTGAGATAGTATTGGTGGTGTTTTGTTGTGTTTAGAATTTTAAATACTTTAATAATGTCATTTTGTTACGGTATTCTTATCAAGCTACTGATGCTGTTAACATTTTGTGCTAGTGATTTAAATTAAAACTAACTTTTTTAAATTCCTAAATTCTTTGCAGTATCGATATTTGAAAGAGAAACCAGTGAAACACAAAAACGTTCAAGGACTAATAAATTGAAATACTTGAGTTAATGGTGAAGATTGTAAAGGTTAATAAAGCTATCAAACTAATGCAAGATGTAAAAGCAAAATCATCTGTAATGATAGTCTTACGTCTTTAAATATCATGTTTTTGTGAATATCTATTACTGAGATGTTGTAAATGTGACATGTAAACGTAGAGGTATAACAGAAGTTGGAAGTCAAGATATCCAAATAAAATCGCCTTCCATACAAAAAAAAAAAACACGTAAAAAATAACTTTGATTTTGGAAATCGGTGTTTTTGTTAGTTTCTTCGAATTTTGGCACCGAATTCCGAAATTAAAGTTATATTTTACTTTCTAGTGTTTGTTTTTACTTGCAAGTCGGTTGTGTGTTTTTGGTAAAAGTTTTTTTATTTTTCACTTTTTAGTGGTACCCTACACCCAACAACACCACTGCAAAATCGCAGGAAAGCAAAATGCGCAATTTCGATTACTTGGATGACAAAAAACCATCACCCAAGTAATCGAATTCCAGCTATAGGTATCGATTTCAAATCCAAACTTCCAAACCGATGTTGTAAAATTTAAATGGGACCAATCAACAAGTATATTCTTTCCGATAAAACAAGAATTTTTCAAATAGGTTCATAAATTGCGGAGTATGAGGTAACAAATATATTTAAAAAAATACAACCGAATTGAGAACCTTCTCCTTTTTGGGAAGTCGGTTAAAAACTAATTTTACAAACACTGATAGTTTTAATAAAACTAATTTATAAAAAGACACAACAGTAGATTAGTCACCAAATATTAACTGTAAACATAATTATATCGTTGGAAAATAAGAAAAACTCATATTTTACAACAATTTATTAAGAGTTTTGTTTAGCGAGTTATCAATAAACCAAAAATTACGTAATGATGAAACTCCTCAAAGCGTATAGCAATAACATGTAATAATCGTACAGCTTCAAGAGGATACGTTCACAATAATGGACCCTAAAATTTTGCTGAAGCATCTATCATAAATCAAGCAAACAGAAGAACAAGTTACGATCAATTTTATTAATATACACCGGACCATATACGTCACATTGAATAGATTCCGAATAACAATGAAATATGATTCCTGGATATAGTTAATTTTGGTCGTAAATCAAATTGGATGGGCTATTTTGGAGCCTTGACATTTGGGCTACATGTTTCTTTAAGAATTTGTCCTTGCTCCGGTATTTGTCCGGATGGTTTTCGAAGATCCGTGTCAAGTGATGAAACTGAACGTTGTTTCTTCGTTTCCATTTCTGTATTGGGAAAACATTTGGCTTATCTTTTCATGTGTTCTTTACCTATATCATGTGTATGAGAAACGATGATGGTTTTACGAGTATGTTTACAAACGGTTTCTCGTTTAGGTTTTTCTAGTTTAGAATTGTATCCAACATTTATGTCTCCTTTCTTATTCATTTCATCAGGTGCTGCATTAAAATTATTTATCATTTTGGGTCCGACTATTACATTGTTCAATAGCATGTTTTAAGTTTTAAACATGTTTCTCTTAATATGGTCGTATTTAATACACATTAGTATTTACGAGCCTCTCACTACAACTGCTTAAACAACAAATCCTAAGGTTTAACAAAATTTATGCGCATATTTGGAGAGTTCAATGCCCTTTTCCTATTAACGTCTATAGCTTACGCAAAATAACAAATACCTTGTATTTCGGGTTTTCCTTTATCTCCCGGATACTATCAAATCCTAATGATGATTTCGCAGAAGCCGACATTGTTCGTTCTATTGACATCTTTAAATCAATAGTTAATCTAGCAAGCTAAACCACAAACAAGGAATTGTTGGCCTTTGTTGGGTAACAGTTCACACTTGACGTCAGATGGCCTGATTGATGAATGATAACGTTTTGAGGTCGCCCGTCAATCGTAGTGTTGCATTTTATGCTGAAAGCTCTTAACATTTTGAATTTGATAAGGAAGAGGTGTTAACATTGATTCTGATGATTCTGTTTGGTAACAACAAGACAGTTCTGTTTGTTGCACCTTTTTTGTTCTTTTTTTGCGTCTAAGCAAAACCGAGACCAAAAGACATTTAAAGCACCAGCTTTAAATGTCTTTTGGTCTCGGTTTTGCTTCCAACAATTTTCCCCAAGATCTCATCTATCTCGGTATCAAAATTGCGTTATATTTACAGTCAAGTAATAATATATTTTAAGTAACCGCTTTTAAAAAATAATAACTATCTAATTGTGTCTGACTATGATGACTATGATTTACATAATTCTAGCAAAATAAAAACAGGATTTGGCAATAAGAAAACAAAACTTGATAATTAATAGCCTGTTTTTAATCTTATAATTAAGATGAAGGATCCTGTTCAAATTTCCTGACTAAAACAAGTTTCGAGAATACTATTTTAGAAGAAGATCTTTAAGCTATTATGATACTCAGTGGTATGCGGGTTATTCAATTTTTAGACAAACACTATCTTGACTGCTGCTAGCTTACTTCTAAACGATCTGCATTTTTGTCTTTTGAAATCGTCTAAGTAAGGCTTTCTGATTTATTCGTTATGGTGCCTTTATCCAATTTTAATTACCTACAGGACGCATGTTTTTCCTTGGCCCTAATCTAGAATTTTTAAATGTTTAAAAAATCATTCTTCAATTAAGCTAGTTTTGTTAGCAAACGATTGATGTTTGACATAAATCTCTTACAAACTTTCATAATTTATAATGTTTGCAAGAGATTGCCCAGTGCTATACATTCTCGTTAAACACACATGTTTTTTATAGAATATAGTTGTAAAATAATTTTTTAATACTGATCCATCTCCAGCATTTGGAAAATTTTGATTGTTAACTATTGCTGAGGGTCACATGGGCCTAAACTGCCTGGCCTAGTTTTTTTATGCACAAAACTGCTATCTCTTTGAGATATGCCATGCAATAGATCAGATGGTATAAGTGTTCCTTTATTTTTAATGTTCTGTACGAATCTAACACTATTACTTTTATAACTATTCTGCGATACATGCCAGTTCCCGCTAAAATATCATTTACTTGTTCCACTATAAAGCCAAAATAGATAGACATCTCATCTTACCAAACAATTGGTCGTATTTAATGCAACAATATTACAATTCCGTTTTTATTTGCATTTGGCATTGAGTACGAAATTTAAGTCGAATTGTAAACAAAGGAGTTGCATTCCTATCATTATTATTGTGTGTATGTGTGTGTATGGATAAAATTGTATTGTCTTTCGCTATTCAGCTGGTAAACATGCGAGGTTGGGTAAAAAGTGTAGTGTTTAATTACTGGTTATTAATGATTGTTTGGATGATACTTTCTTCATTTGTGTCAAGTGGCAATTAAACGGTGTTTAAATTTTAATACCGTCTTTACGGGAAATTGCAGAAGTGATGTGAGCATAGGCCGTTACGTAAGTAATCATTATTATATTCTCGGTATGTAGTCAATAAATGAAGACCCTATATTGTTAAAAAACTGTAGCTCTGGCAAAGTTTTCGCCACAGTTTTAAGACGTTCAATGTTGTCTTTGTATCAATGCTTTATAAGCTAATTATTGGAATTTGAGGCAAAAAGAATATGTTAAGCGTGGACCATCATTGACCACAGCATCACTTTCCATTGGATGAAATAGTGGTCAAAAAAATATTGAAACTTGAAAATTGAAATAAAATTTGAAATAGAATTACAATTAATGCAATTACATCACCTAATAACAAAGTACTAAAGGCTCTACAAAGTTCTGCGAAGGAAGCTATTGACCCAGAGCACCTACACCTATCCTACCTATTATCTGGTACCCATATGAGGACTGCTGAGGTGTCCCCACCTCTCATCGAGTACCCATATGAGAACAGCTGAGTTACGATGCTCCTACGCATAGATCCGGGCTTTCAATGTCATCGCAATGTCACCAGATTCTATTCATGTTCTGTTGTGTCATGAGATTCTTGATCTCACTCATTTCTGTAGGTTTATTTTAGAACTGAACTTTAATCAATGGACACCTTGAAGTCATAAATTTTGTCACTTTTTTTTTCTACTAATACAGGTAAGCAGACCCAAAACACGCCATGGTTTTTGTTCTTTTTTTTAATTTTTGCAAAACAGCTTCAAATTAAATAATAATTAATAGTCTACTCGTAGGGTTTTTATTTTGATGATAATTACTATTTATTTGTTATATGTTTTGAAGGTCAGACAGACAAAACTACTGGTATTCAGCTGCCGTTTATACTGAATGCTGACTGGTTGTGGAATGTTTTCCTTTTAAAGAAACGCGAAATTTAAAATAATTATTTCAATTTTTCAATGGTCCATTGACTTCTCAAAAGAAAAGACATTATATTAAATCATCTCTTTCTTTATCTTTAGAGTCACCAAGGTCACAATTAAAAGCCATAATTAGTTCCACAGGTGGCCAAAGATGTCACTTATTAAACATTTATGGGTAAATCGGAACTGGTTTTTGTAATAATTTTGTCTTGTGTAAGTGCCGAAAGGTAAGGTCAGTGGAAAATTGGCACTTTTTTGTCAAGATAATTTAATAAGCGTGTGAAAGGGCTTTAGCTACTTGTATAACATGAAGTAAGTGGGCGTACATTATGAAATCAGAAAAAAATACACTTCAGAGTGACTGTACGAAAATTCTTGAACCTGAATGTTTTGTGAAAGCTTAAGGAAGGAATGTTTAAATAAATATTAATATGATAAATTGTTTTCTTGGGTCATCCGTTTTTTTTTTCAGGGTTGGGCAATCATCAAATGACTCCTCCTGCACTGAGCGAAGCAAAAGGGCGTGTCAGACATCCGTGTTCCTCCTCTCTTTGCGTTCCAGGGTCGCGGTGACTCTTTCGAACAAATTCCGCAGCCATTCTTGGTTTATCCTGCTAATATTATGGAATAGTTTGTGAGGCTGGATGAAGGGATGGATATTTGTTTCTCTTTCACGTCAGAACACCTGAAAAAACTTCATAAAATTTGAACAGTGGAAAACACACTCACACACACACACACACTATCGAATCAACCTACAAAAAGAGACTGTTAGAGGTATTATTTTTTCAAATTTCTTTTTTCAAAATATTTAATTCATAGGTAGGTAGATAAAACGGCCAGAAAAATAAGGTATTGTTTGCTATCTTTAGATAAAGCTATTAGAATCATCCCGGATATAATAAAAAAAAAAAAATAGAATCATTAAAAAGCAAGTTATGCTCTACAGTTACTGAATTTGACATTAATTAATTTATGAAGAAAAAAACTATCACTATCGAAATTAAATTATTCATTTTTGAATTAAACCGGTTAACTAATATCAAACATGTATTGTTTACAACGATTTGAATTAATTAAATATACGTACGCATGACTCGCCGAATGATATACTAAAACCTTCCTCAAGAACCACTCTATCCATTGATGAAAACAGAATGAACATCGGTGCAGTCGTTTTTGAGTTTATCACGAACAGACAGACAGACGCGGCGGAGGATTTTGTTTTATAATATGTAGTAATGAAAGTGAAAAAAAAACGCGTAAAAATAATGTTATTAATTGCTGGTTTGGAATAAATCGTTTTTATTGAAAATGCCTTCACGATCTCGTCTCATATTGTCATGGAAAAATATATAAAATTAAATTAAAAATAACTGGGTATTGAGATACTAACAGTGTATTTAAATACTATGTGTCTTGAAGTTGTAAACAAAGGCTAAAATTGCGCAACACAATATTATGCGGAGCCACGCCAATGATATTACCTTCGGTATCGATGATTCGCAAACTTGACCACTGTGACCCTCAGATGACCGTAAAACGTTATTTAATAGGATTACGTGTACATGGTACAGCCGTTTCAGATGTTCTTGAAGTAGCATAGTGTGACCGAACGAAGATATTAGAATCATTACATTAATCACACAACAATCGGTCAAAGGAGACGGGGACTTCTGGGCCCAGCAGTTAACTACTTAGTTGAAATGAATATTAAAATAACCGTTATATTTTTCTAAACGAAATCAAAAAATATGGTACCATATGTTTCTATCTAGGAAGCGAGAAAACTTAAATTAAATTCTGAAACTAAATATCAGAATATGTATGAAGGACGAGTGACATGTTTTTTTTCGTGGAATCGATTCATAGCGAATCGAATTCTTTTAATTTTTCTTCCGGCCTAACACTTGTGCCTGACATCAGTCAATCACCGACTGACAGATGTCACTCGTTCGTTTTCTTTCGTTCTGAGCACAGAGTACCTTATCTATACTATCTATACTATAATATTATAAAGCAGAAGAGTTTGTTTGTTTGATTGTTTGTTTGTTTGGTTGAACGCGCTAATCTCAGGAACTACTAGTCCGATTTGAAAAATTCTTTCAGTGTTAGATTGCCCATTTATATATCATCATGCTATGACAAACAGGAGCGGAGCAGTAATGAAAAATGTGACGCAGACGAAGTTGCGCGGGTCAGCTAGTGTTCCATATTTTGTTGTTAGGTTTGGTTGTAATATAGCCTCACTTTTACTATAGGTAGGTACTTTATATAACTTGATTCCTGGATAGCCAAATTTCACCAAATTTTCAGTGAGACCTTGTTATTATATCCTCTTACAAATAAGGCTAGTTTAATTCAGTTAACACCTGGGCCCAGGAATGTATGGAGTCATTCCCTTCTCCATCTTTATCGCTAATGCATTAGGTTCAAGGTTGATTGGGTAAATTTGACACTGACAGGTAGCGTGATTTGCTTTCTGATTCTGCTAAAGTGGCCTTTTTTGACCAGCAGGTATGCGCCAGACTTCGCATACTCGACACACCGTCGTCATTCGTTTTGTAATTTTTCGAGATTCCAAACGTGTAGGAACGGTTGCGGATGCGCGTGGGTTAGCGCGCATGCTCGCGCAGTCGCGTCCCTGCCTTTCGAATGTAGTCGTTTCGATGCTCTTCAGGATTTATTTGTTGCGTTAATTGATTTTAGATATCATTTCAACGAAGACAATGTCGATAAACAGTTTGACTGTGAAAAATACTCTGCGCTGCGCTCCGCCATAAGTACGACGGGTTCATGACAGGCAAATATTTAAATGCTCTATTTTCGGCAGGCAATCACTTAACTTGTGTTTAATTTGTGCGGCGTCGATTGAAAGTTCTCTAAAAACCATTCAACAGTTCTATTAAAACAATTATAATTTAAGCCAATCTAATCTCAATCGTGTAGTTATGTTTTTGTAAAGTAAACATTATTCAAATTAATTCAATATCAAAAACTTAACATAATAATTTCGTTCTGCTAGATCTCTTAAACATTAATTTTAAATCAATCAATAACCAATTATTTATTTTTAATTAAAATGTAGGTATTTAATAAATAAAACGAAATAAATGAAAAACGTTTCGAAAATTAATTAAGACCAGCATCATAAAATATACCTATATATCAGAAATGCGAATTTGACTAATTTCTGCGACGTTATAAAAACTTGTTAAACGTTTTGCCTTTATCTAGGAAACGCCAAATAGGTATTTAATATTTTTTTCAATTTAACAATTTTGTAACACTGCAGGTACGGTCAATGAACTTTTACAGATCAATTTAATGTGCAATCATTTTTGACGCATTTGAATTACAAAAGTAAGTAATGTGATATCCTTAGTTTAATCAAGGGAAAAAACGCTTCAGGAATTTTGGTAATCCGGTACTAAACCTGAGTATCATAGGCTACATTTAATCCCGAAAAACGCGCGGTTTTAATGGGATACACCTAGGAGAGCAAAGTCGCGGATAGAAACTAGTTAAGAATATTAATTTAACAACGACATTGTAAATATAGAACATTTATGCTCTTCAAAGGTGCCAATAAGGTATAAAAATCACTCATTACTTTATTTTTCTTCTCAGTTGCCAGTATAACCAGTCGTGGCTGTAAGGAAACAAGTTTTATTAAACTCTTTTTAATTATGAATGTTTTGTCTGATTGGCATTATGAACGAAAAAATATAATGGAGGTACTTATTCTAAATTTTGCTCTATCTACTATATTCAAAATTATCCATCTTAAAATGGTTTATCTTAATACATAATAATAATCTTTTGGTGAATTGGTAATTATATAAACTATTTCCTACACAGAATCACTAAACTACGAGTAATAAAAATAAAAGTTTCACTCTTACACTTCTTGCATCGAAAAAATATTGTTTGAACAAAAATGATTCATATGCACTTATACCTTTATTACATAAAACGAAAAAAGTGCCAGGCGCCATGACATGTTAAAAAATATATTTACATATTAATGTAATGTGCAGTTATGTCATGGTAGCGTAGCCAGTTGTCCCCAGCGTGGGAGGGTTAAGTATCAAACCTACCAAATATGTCTCATTATTGTTGTTTATTTATAAACCACAATAATTGACCACTTTATCGAGATGTGCCTTTAATTAATAATTTATCAACTTATAGATTATGTTGTTAAGATAGACATTACCAGGCATGCCAGTCATTCCAAGCTTTATTAAAAATTGCCAACGATGATTTACCTATTTTAAGAGTTAATTTTCTAACACCCATACGAAACTACTTTATAAATGCGAAACTCTGTCGCTCTCTCCGTTTGTAACTTCTTCACGGCTAAACGGCTGATCGGATTTTGATTAAAGTAAGCGCACAAGTAGACCTTATCCTGGAAGAGGGCTAGGAAACTTTTTGTCCACAGGTAAAGTCGCGAGCAGAAGCTAGCAAAAAATAGGTTGTCAATTTTCCGCGTGAATTCCATAAAATAAAAATAAGGATTCTCAAAGTGGATTGTAAAATTAAAATTTACGACCAACTTGATACAATTTAAGCCACTGGTATTTATGAACGTCCACTAATTAGTATCAAAACTAGGAAAGTTCAAGGTTATTCTACATCAATATTCAAATCATTAATTTCTCGCCAACTTACATATTTTTTGCAAAAATGCCTATGACGTAAGTGACGGAACGCAAACAAGTAAACACGAACCCTAAGATTCTTATCATTGAGTTCTTTTTAGCTTGTTCGTAAGCATGTACTTCCGCAAAGACGACACTTCAGCTCACCTTTGACATATTTGTTCAATAATTGACATTGAAAATTTAAGTTTATTTGCACTTCTGTTAATTATTTTGCTTCGATTGTAGACTCTGTCGTAAGCACTAAAAGCGTTTGTATTTTCTGCTACGTTAAGCTGCTGTAAGTGTTTATCAATTAAAATACAATATTAAGTAGGATGTCCTGGTCGCACCGATTACCTACCTACACTGTATTTTTTTTTTCTTAATTCATATAATTGTGGATTCCTATTGCAAAAAAAAACTGTATCCGTGACCATAGTAGGAATTTAAATATTATTTAGTTGCGGTCAAAGCCTTTTGCATAACAGGATACACAACTATTTGCAAAATTAGTGTTCATCATCAAAAGCTACAATTATTTTTAAATATTAATTACAGTCGTTCGCTTTAAAGGTGCTTAAATGTACAATCAGCAACAAAAAACTGCCTCTGTGGTCGAGAGGTAGGCGTCTTGGGTTCGATTCCCACGGGAAGTATACTTTGTAAAGTTCTTTTCCAATTTTGCTAGGACACTGCAGGCTTCACTAACCTGTTTGTCTGATAAAAAGATCTTCTGTGCTTTGGAAGGCACATATAGGTAAGCCGGTGGTCTCGTTCGCCAAATGGCGGTCGTCAAATAAACCATGTCAGAGGCTCTTGAGGCAGTTTAGAAACTCTGACACTAGGGTGTGTGGCGTCGTTAGACCTTACTGCCTATACAATGAGAAGAAGAAGAAGAAGCAACAAAATGGAGAAGAGGCATTTATTAATTTTGTTCATCAATGTTTTTATCGTGAAGAAAAAAAACAAATGCTCGTCTTTTATACCCACGCAAAGAGTAGACATTATAATTATCACATTTACAACATCTGTATTATGTTAAGTTTAGTGTACCGTATAATTAACGGCCATACAAACAATAAGTGTGAAGTTTTTTTTTAAATTTTCTTTTGTTTCTTTTGTTCCCATGAAGTCCTTTGTGAACAAAACAGATTATGAGGTTAAGGATAACTTTTAAAAGGATGAATTAAGTAACTGAATATGGAATCAAAACTATGATTTACTCCCAAAAGTTATTTTTGATTTCCTTTACCACGTTGCGGGACGCACTGAATTAGCAGTAAATTTTTTGAAGTTGAAAAATGACAGTACTGGCACCGCCTTACAATTTTAAACTCTTCTAAAGTGAGGTACGGGCATCGCAGCGAAATTTCGTTTAAAGGAACAAGGAAAACCGTTTTTTCTGTCGTATCACATCAATCCCTCATACGTATAGAAGCATGAGAACGCACAAAGTCACACATTGAAAATATATATGTGTTTTCTATGAAGTCTTCGCACGCACACTACGGTTATGCCCGTAATCGGTCTATAAAGATTCTATGTGACGGCTCGAGTAGTGTCACGCCACGCGCGACACTACTCGAGCTCTAGGTAAGTACGGATATAGCAGTGGTCGTAACTTGTATGGGCAATTTTACTGTCATATCGCATAATTAGAAAAAGTCATTACCGTCCCTCAACGTGTTACCTAGTTGGCTCTTTGGGGAAAAACTGTCCGTTGCAAACTTATTATTACTGTGGGGAAATACCTCTAGATTTTTAAACTTTTAGTTATGAATGTAAAAATACCTTTAAACCGATTTTTTTTCGCAATGATTCGATAATAAGGGTTTACACAATGATGAATCACCTGATTACGACGCACCGTGATACAATCGAATAAATAAACGTCTGTCGTTTATTTTGTCCCAAGGTGTAATGTTCCCAATTTTTTTTTGTTGGCTTTCGTGTTAGTTGACAGTTTTCTTTTCATATATATTTCGTTTCTATAGCATTTATGCTATAGAAACATATACATATACACACATATTTTATGGTGCAGCATGATGTTATTCACTTAAAAGTGAATAACATCATGCTGCACCATTCCCAAATATTTATAATCTCCTATTTTTATGATTTACTTATTTTTCTAAGGTACCTAAGTAAAAAAGTCATTAGTGACTTCTATGCTATGAAAAACTCTATGTGATTTGATTGAATCATTAATAATAATAATAATAACACAACGGACGGACTGCACAACTTCTGGCTTAAGTGGTATAGCAGCTCGCACGCGCTCTTGGCATCTCAATTCCAGTCATGCTTAGAGTCTGGGTCGCTACCACAGTTTCTAACAACTGGCGTTACCCACTTGCTCCATAAGACAGGTAGTCCCGCGGAACCCAAGAATTATAGACCGATTACTTGTTTGTCGACGGTCTATAAGCTTCTTACATCCATCCTGAGAGTGAAAATTAATGATCACATTGAGATTAACTCAATTATGTCTGCCTCTCAGAATGGATGTAGGAAGGGGTCCCGCGGCACTAAGGAGCTACTCCTCATAGACATGGCCATAAGCCAACAGGTTCGTCGATCTCGCAAGGATCTGTCGACATGTTGGATAGATTATAAGAAGGCCTATGATTCTGTGCCACATACATGGCTCACGAAGGTGTTGGAGTTGTATAAAATAGATGCAACTCTACGCACCTTCCTTGAGTCATGTATGAGGCAATGGAAAACAGTCCTTCGCTATCCAGGATGTCGACCAATTCAGGGGAATGACGAGCCTGTATGGATTAAACGAGGAATATTTCAGGGCGACAGTTTGAGTCCGCTTTGGTTTTGCTTAGCTCTGAATCCTCTAAGCACATTGCTGGAGGATTCAGGTCTAGGCTATCGGTTGAGAAGAGGTGGTCAGACCATATCTCACCTTCTTTACATGGATGATTTGAAACTCTTTGCCCCCAACAATTCGCGACTGATGGAACTACTGAAGGTCACTGAAACCTTCAGTAGTGCCATCAGGATGGAATTTGGTGTGGACAAATGTGCAGTCATGCATGTTAAAAAAGGGGAGATTATGGAATCTGAGGGAATTCAACTCTCGGATTCCATACAGGTTAGATCCCTCATCTCAACCGAAACCTACAAGTATTTGGGTATGTCGGAAGCGTTGGGCATTGATGTTGCCAACATGAAGCAATCGTTGAAGGAGCGCTTCTTTGGCCGCCTGAAGAAGGTTTTGAATAGCCTTTTGTCAGGCGGAAATAAGGTGCGCGCCTTCAACGGTTGGGTCATGCCGGTATTAATGTACTCTTTCGGCGTACTCAAATGGACTCAAACCGAACTCGACGCCCTGGATAGGAGGGTCCGTACACTGTTGACCGCAAACCGGATGCATCACCCACGTTCGTCGGTGATGAGACTGTACATCCCGCGAAAGTGTGGAGGTCGAGGCTTTTTAAACGCCAAAACTCTCCACAACCGCGAGATGTGCAGTCTCAGAGAATATTTTCTTAAAGCTGATGTGGGTATGCACCGAGATGTGGTCGCAGTGGACAAAGGACTCACCCCGTTGTCCATGGCTAAAGAGAACTGGCGCAAACCTGTGATACTTACCACAGATGACCGCAGGGAGGTATGGAAAGGCAAGGAGCTTCACGGGCGCTTCTATCGGGCTCTTCATGGGTCCGATGTAGATTTTTCAGCGTCCGTGGCTTGGCTACGCTTCAGTGATCTCTTCGGAGAAACTGAAGGTTTTGTCTGTGCGATTATGGACGAAGTTATCTTGACGAATAACTACCGGAGACATATTATGAAGGATGGGACGGTGGACGTGTGTCGGGCATGCCACCGTCCTGGTGAGTCCATCAGACATATTATCTCTGGCTGTTCTCGTCTGGCTAACGGCGAGTACTTGCACCGACATAACCAAGTGGCCAGGATCATCCACCAGCAACTTGCTTTGAAGTACAAACTTGTGGACTCTGAGGTACCGTATTACAAGTATGTGCCCGACCCAGTTCTTGAAAATGACCATGTCACGTTGTACTGGGATCGGTCTATCATCACTGACAGGACTATTGTTGCCAATAAGCCTGACATAGTGGTGATAGACCGATTAGCGCGCCGCACAATGATAATCGATGTTACCATTCCACATGACGAGAATCTCGTGAAAGCTGAGAAAGAAAAACAAATAAAGTATCTCGACTTAGCACACGAGGTTGTCGACATGTGGAATGTGGACTCGGCTGTCATTGTGCCGATTGTCGTTACGGCTAATGGCCTGATGGCCAAAAGCTTCGACGACCACCTGTCGAAGCTGGCGTTGCGCAGTTGGATAAAGGGCCTGATACAGAAGGCAGTACTCCTCGATACGGCTCGTATTGTGAGGAGGTTCCTTTCTCTGGAGCCCTAACCACCGGTAGCTTGGACCCTGCTCCCGACACCGGCGGACTACTATTTTTTATATTTTTAAATGTATTTTCTAATGTTTTTTTTAAGATATATTTAAAAATGTAAATTCTATGTATATTAAATGAATAAACGGAATAATAATAACAATCCGCAAGGCAGTTTTGTGGCGAACTGTTGGGCAGTAGCGACCCCACGAACCTTATCTCCCGGGAGAAGTCTTGTTCCTCATCTACGGCTTGCCTTTATTGGCTGGCCGGAGTGAAAACTGACGAGGAACAGAGCTCCCACCTCTTCCTTGCCTTAATTGGCCGGTCTGAGTGGAGATTCGCTAGAGCATACGTGCTCGGGAGAAGGACGTATAATCCAGTAAGATGCTGGTAGGGATCTTGACCGCACTTCCGGGATTGTCCGTGGTATACCTCTCCACTCCTCTAGCACCTGAGGCCATGTTGCCCCCTTGGCGCTACGTCACTTTGTGCTAGCGACCGTTTTCGGGGGCCCATTCATTGAGTGTGCAAGTCACCCCCTGCCATTTAAAAGCCGTGTATATTGTTAGTGGTCAGGCAGGGGCCAATAGTTTTATAATAAACGATTATCATTCCACTAAGCCACCCAAACCCATAGCGTTTCATTTTTTGTTTCCATATTCTGCAATAGTACTGCTCCAACCGGGGATTGTCCTTGGGAATACTTTCAGTGCATACAGGGATAATCGCCGGTTGGTGCCCCATTACATTTGAAAAGTCTAACGGGGCCTCTGCGAGTTGGTTTCGGCCCCTCGTACGCCTACCAAAGGACCGGGTCTCCAGGGGCCCGAGATAGTAAAAAAATAATAATAATAATAATAATATCCTTGGACATTTCACACAACGCCATAAGTCCCAAGCTAAGCAACCTAATGCTTGTGTTATGGTAACGATATGGCTGATAAACTACTTATATACATTTTTTTTTTGTAAATACATACATATTATAGATAGAAAAACACCCAGACTCAGAACAAATACATGTAGGTCGTACAAATATTTGTTCCGTGCGGGAATCGAACCCGCGACATGCTGCGCAGCAGTCAATCGCTCAACCACTGCGCCAACCGTGTCGTCATTATAAATATTTTTAAATTTTTACATTGTCTGATAATATTATTTTATTTTATTGTGTTTTACATCTCTTATTATTTAAAATATTGGTTGATATTCCTTTAGTTTTTACTCATTTTGCTATTTTTTCATTATAATTTGTTTAAATATATTTTGTTCTATTTATAATTTGCACCATATGTAAAGTTGTGTATTTATAAATGACGTCTACGTTAAATATATATATTATCTATTATGAGATGATGAATGAAAATGAAAGGGAAGATGCTACGCCGACCTTTAAGTCAAAGCAGTAAATTCTCATGTCCCTGTAATTTCACCAATACAACCTATTCAAAATGTGCCAAATTACATATTGCCAAATACGTAATTGACCTATCAGGTTTCCATAGCATTGCGAAAGATCCACAAATAATGAGGGGTAGCCTATAATTGGCGAACACAATCAAGCAATCAATTTATCAAAGAAGAAACTTAATATCCAAATGTAGAAATAAAAATTAAATACATTGTCTAAATCTTGTATGGTTTAATTTTTATTTAATATAAAAATAATTTTGTAATATAACAAAGTACCTATGCAAGTATGTTTTTTTTTTTATTTATCTTAAAATTTTATTTAGTATATAATTATTATATTAGCGTCAAATTATTAATAATTGTTTTACTAATAGGTATTTATGTATTGTATGTTACATTTAACGTTTATTGTTTTAATTTTTAACTTTTTCACACGTGTCTACATCTCTTTTATTTGGTTCTCCTTTCGCAGGTATGCTGGTAGATATTTCATTAGAAATAAGCATCACCTTTGTACCTATTTTTCTGTCTCCTTTTTTGTTAGGTATCTATTTGCGTGTTTGTATACATAAATTGTTAAATAAATAAATGAAGTCATAAAATTGTTTACAATTTTGTAGAAGGTTATTTACGCTAATACTCAACGTTACAATGACTGTCACGCACGAAGTCAAAGCCAAAGAAAATAGCTAGTTTCTTATATTTTGGAATAATCTTAATAATATTTGCTAATATCCCTTGTCAGAAAAATAACAAGAAGATTCTTCATTGATTATACTGTAAAACAAGATTTTGTAGATGCTAAATATGAAAGAATTTGATCAAAAAATCGTCTTTTTTTTTAATACAAAAAATCTGTATTTTACTATTTTGAGATGTATATTTTAATTTATTACAATTTTCCTTATGTTTTACATAACATTTGCTTCATTTCTGTATCTTTTAAGTTTTTATTTTGTACTTTATAGTAAGAACAAAATTATTAATTATTAATTACGATCTAGCCTAAAATACTAATAAGCAATTTAACTCTAACTTAATAGATATTTATGCACTTGATAGATTCTGTTAAAACTAAGAATAGTGTCCATTTGCACTTTTACACAATAGGCCTCGCATTTTAGCCAGTTAACAGTGGCGATCATTTTAACGTAAATAATTCTTAAGCTTTGTTTAAATTCATTTTGTTGCAACAGTAATAAATAATGTTGTTAAAGATACAATCAGCAGTAAAATACCTAACTTGGGTCTAAAAAGATAATTTATAGTGTGTTATGCACATACATGTGGTATTTTTATAAGGAAATATCTTTAAAGTTAATTAAGATGTTAAACATATCATTGAATAATTTGAGTAGAACTTTAATTACGTACTCCACGTGCCATCATTACATTTTGTTAATCAGGTAGATTTAGGAAGCCAGTGATAACAACATTTTAATACCAAATTGAATTGTTATTTTCTATATTTGATCAATTAACTGGTAAGGTGTTTATTATTTGCGGTTTTTTTTTTCGGAAGAGTCAACGCGTCCCTGGAACGCAGAGGGTCGCGTTGACTCTTCCGAAAAAGAAAAAACGTTAGGAGGAACACGTATGGGTTTTAGTCAGTAAAAATCTGATACTCCTTTACGTTAACCTCAGAGTGGAACAAGTCATCCGATGATTTCAGATCCTTAAAAAAGTATTTATTACAAAAACCACTTTGCTAATAAATCATGTTTTTTAGTATAGTCTTTGTTCTTTATGTGCACCAGAAGTACTAAACTGAATAAAAACTGGAAAATCTACGTAAATACAATGTCGAACTTTCCACTTTTGTGTATAACTGTCAATCAGAGTTTCATAACATGTCAAAGACGCTACTGGGTTGCGCCACTTATGGGTACAGTCACGAACGAAGTTCTTAGCGTGATTTGCATGTGTATTAAAAAAAAATACGCAATCATAAACACTTAAAAAAGAGTTTTTTAAAATCACGGAATTAACAAAGTGAATGAATTAATTTAGAAATACAAAAATAATAAATAACATGTGTTTATTGACACATGTTATTTATTCAAGCGTTAAATTATGCATTAGCTGCGGTCAAAATTTTAATGTTGTGAATAATACTTATGTTAAAAAAAACTGTTAAATAATTGAATTATTTTTTGCAAACTCGAAAAAATTATTGCAAATGCCAGCAAAAACAAAATAACAATGACATTTCGCGATAAACCAATTAGGAAGAAGTTTATCATACTTAAAGCGTTTTAAAATAAAAGTTCTAGGTCCCATACTAAGTATTTTGAAAGATATTTTGAAATGCAAATAATTACGTTTTTTTATTTAGTCACTTAAAAATTACGAGTTAGGGAATCGGAATTGCCATTACCACAATGACTTTATACAATTAGAAATTTGCAATCAAATATTTCAAAACACACATCGTGACTAATATTACAAAATGCGAAAGTGGTTGTTTAACAAGCTTTCAATATTTAATTCAATATTGATGAATTTTGGTTCAGAGTTAGATGGCACGCTTGAGTCTGTTATAGGCTATTTTTTTGTGAAAATCTATATCAACGGGAACGAAGTAGCGAGCAAAAGCAATACACACGACACACACAACACCGTCACACACACCGCGCGTCGTACACGACGCCGTCACTTCGTGTGTCTTAGTTTTTCATATGTTATATGTATTAGTTTATTTTTATATTTTGTTGTAAAGGTGTATTTTATTTTGTATGGGCTACTGTTGCCTGAAATAAAGGAATAAAAATAATAATAATAATAATTAGATTTTTCAGCGTCCGTGGCTTGGCTACGCTTCAGTGATCTCTTCGGAGAAACTGAAGGTTTTGTCTGTGCGATTATGGACGAAGTTATCTTGACGAATAACTACCGGAGACATATTATGAAGGATGGGGCGGTGGACGTGTGTCGGGCATGCCATCGTCCGGGTGAGTCCATCAGACATATTATCTCTGGTTGTTCTCGTCTGGCTAACGGCGAGTACTTGCACCGACATAACCAAGTGGCCAGGATCATCCATCAGCAACTTGCTTTGAAGTACAAACTTGTGGACTCTGAGGTACCGTATTACAAGTATGTGCCCGACCCAGTTCTTGAAAATGACCATGTCACGTTGTACTGGGATCGGTCTATCATCACTGACAGGACTATTGTTGCCAATAAGCCTGACATAGTGGTGATAGACCGATTAGCGCGCCGCACAATGATTATCGATATTACCATTCCACATGACGAGAATCTCGTGAAAGCTGAGAAAGAGAAACAGATTAAGTATCTCGACTTAGCACACGAGGTTGTCGACATGTGGAATGTGGACTCGGCAGTCATTGTGCCGATTGTCGTTACGGCCAATGGCCTGTTTGCCAAAAGCTTTGACAACCACCTGTCAAAGCTGGCGTTACGCGGTTGGGTAAAGGGCCTGATACAGAAGGCAGTACTCCTTGATACGGCTCGTATTGTGAGGAAGTTCCTTTCTCTGGAGCCCTAACCACCGGTAGCTTGGACCCTGCTCCCGACACCGGCGAACTACTATTTTTTATATTTTTAAATGTATTTTTTAATGTTTTTTTTTAAAGATATATTTAAAAATGTAAATTATATGTATATAACAATGAATAAACGAATAATAATAATACTTAAAAAAAATACTTGGGAAAAGTAAAAGAGTGGAGGTGGTGGAGTGGTGGTGGTGGAGTATTTCCACCAAGCAACAGACTAAAGCGTGATATATTGCGTTGGGGTGAATAAACATCCTATTTTTAACAAAAAAATAATACATCGTCATCAAACGCTTGATGCTAAACTAAATAACACCGATCACTTGTGACCGCGAGTGTACACAGTTGGTAGGCTGTCAGGTGGCTAAACAAAGCGAACAACACAAAACTATCTGTCGTTGCATCTCGTGCCAGTACAGTAGGACGCGTTGTGCGCACATTGCTTAGGTTTGGACCTAAGTCATGCGCTGTCGCGGTTTGGAAGACGGTCCTTTGACCAGCCAATTGATGTGGTCTAGTATTTGCCCGAAATAATTTTTGCGCTGTTACTATTTTATTAAGAAGAAGGTGGCTTTCATTGTCAGCGATAAAAATACATATGTACTTTGAGGTTTTCATTAATTCACAACTGTCGTGCCAGATATTTACGAAATACAGTAACTTAATACCATTTTTTTATAGAACAGATTGTATGTGATTGCATAATAAATGTTTACTCCAAATATTTTAAGATTCAAATGCAATACTTATACTTACAAGCAGCCTAAATCCTTTATTTATTGCGGCGCCTAAAACATTGGGTAACCAAAACAAACCTTCAACTACAAATAGACTAATAACAAATTCATATTTGTTCTTTAAATAGTATTTATTTATGATAAATTATGTTGTAAACACACAACATATTTATTTATTAATTTTTAACACGCTACGACCTTAGCTCGGCGTTTTTAGTGGTGTTAACATGATTTATATTGATAATCGCATCATTTGTCTTGTGTTAATGCAAGTGTGCTTCTCTGAGGTCACGGATATTATTCTGAGATCAGACAACTATTATTTTTACAGTATAAATTTTTAATTTCCATTGACTCGTAATCATTAAAATTCTAAAAGAAGGTATTAATAATGAATGTGATTAAATTAAATACGATGTGTATTTATTTATTGCATAATTAAGTTTGTTACCGACTAGTTTTGTAGCGCGGCTTCGCTCCTGTGGTCATTTGAAAAAATAGTAGCCCATGACACTCAGTATTTTTAAGTGTTTTTTTTTTAAGAATTCAGTGACAAATGACGTCTTCTAAAATATAATAATCTCAGGTTTATTGTTTGTGATCGAACTCCTCCGAAACGGCTTGACCGTTTTTCGTGAAATTTTTTGTCCATATACTTGACAGATCTGAGAAAAGGTTGAAAGCTATTTTTTTTAATGGCAAAATAACGTTTGCCGAGTCAGCAGTCAGTATGATATAAAATTTTAATAACAATCTATGCTTACCGCCCTTCTATAGCTGTTTGGATACAAAGTGAATACTGAATTGCTTTATTACGTAAATCTGGACAAAAAAAAACCAATGTATTTGTACTGCATGACCTAAGTTACCAAAATCGCTATTATGTCATCACTTGGGCCACTAACAGCAGTACCATAGAGAAGTAAAGGAACACACGTACGCAACATTCCTCTAGTTCTATTGTTTGTGAAAATATTTGCTGAAAAAAATACTGTTTTGTTTCACCAACAATGAAACATTGCAGGAAATTTAGATTACGAGCGTTTGTTTATGAGGTAACACCTTAATCAATGAGATAAGGCATATTGAGTTACACAAAAGGGAAAATGAAAATTAGTACAAGTATTAGTACAAGTGCGGAAACTTATACCATCTGAAAAATATACTTCAGTACAATTTCTTGTTTGATGTGTTGGTGTTTATACTGGGAGAACTTCGTTTCATAGAGTCGAGTATCTTCGAGTCTCTAGACTCTATACTAACATTATAAAGCTGAAGAGTTTGTTTGTTTGTTTGCTTGAATCTCAGAAACGACTGGTCCGATTTGAAAAATTCTTTCAGTGTTAGATAGCCCATTTATCGCGGAAACAAAGGCTATATTATCATGACGCGTATACAAATAGGAGCGGACCATTAATGGAAAATGTGACGCAGACGAAGTTGCGCGGGTCAGCTAGTCATAATTAAAATTAAACAAGAAAAATCATAACATAAAACCGACAGACGGTTGGAGTTCTTCCGGTCGGATCCCCTGATCCGATTCCCTGCTGGTTATTGTTTTATGTTAAAATATATTATTTGTCTGCTCCACTATTTACTACAATAAAAACTGGAATACATTCATTATGCGCACAGCTAAAGAGTGGAATTCCCTGCCTGAGTCTGTGTTTCATGAAAGCTTAAAGACTCACAGGTTATCCTGTAAGTCTTTAAGTCAAGAGTGAATTGGGTACTTCTAGGCAAGCGTGCTCCAGCTTTGCATCATCGCTTACCATCAACAGTAAAAAAAAATACTTTGTTATTCCGGTCTGATCCCAATACTCTTTTTGACAGGTAAGTACAGTCAAGACAAATACGGTTGTTCATGTAATAAATATTTGTTTCAATTTGTTTGTTATTTGTTTATTTTTGGACGACAAGGATGGCGCAGTGGTTGAGCGATTGACTGCTGCGCAGCATGTTGCGGGTTCGATTCCCGCACGGAACAAATATTTGTACAACCTACAAGTATTTGTTCCGAGTCTGGGTGTTTTTCTATCTGTAATATGTATGAATTTACAAAAAAAAAATGTATATAAGTAGTTTATCAGCCATCTCGTTACCATAACACAAGCATTAGGTTGCTTAGCTTAGGACTATATGGCGTTGTGTGAAATGTACAGGATATTTTTTTTTTTTTTCCGTAACAAATAATAATTAATAATTATATGTATATTAAATATTATATATTAATGTAATGCGGCAATGGCCGCATTACATTAATTTGAAATGTCTAACGGGGCCTCTGCGAGTTAGTTTCGGCCCCTCGTACGCCTACCAAAGGACAGGGTTTCCAGGGACACGAGAAAGTAAATAAAAAAAATTTAAGAACATGTGTATTTGACTGGCCCAAAAATCTGTTAATAGATAACTAGGATATTAAATTTGGGATAATAATATCCCACCGGGATAACTCGCCGGTTGCCATGGAGTTTTGCTTTTCTGACAAATACCGTAACATTATAGGCAATTTTTTTCTTAGAACTTTTATTAGCCATTTTTTATATAAAAGTGCTCACTGCCTGACCAGACATATTAAATCAGTAGACAAATTATTCATAGTGTCAGTTTTGAAGACGTCATGACCTAATACGACCTAATGTATTAAAACATTTTGAACAGCAACTTTGAAATTGAATTTAACGCCTGACACGTTACAATAATATTTTGAAAGCTGCAGCAGAGGTCAGAGTTCGAGTCATTTGAATTTCTTACTGAATACACTTGCAGACTTTATTTTGCCAGCCATTTTATTGCAACTGAAAATAGAAAAAATAAATAAAAACCGGTATTTTTGTGATTTCATAAATATATACACTATATATTTTTATAAAACCCGTAGAACGATACAAATTGCATCACACTCGTGTGTGAAAACTTTCTTACCAAATGATTAGTTTAAATACTTCCTGATTAGCAGATTCTACTGCGCATATTAGAATGCTCAATAGAAAAAAAAAAATTAAGAATCTGATATATGAACCTTTGTTTAAAATAATCATATAGCCTTATTTTTATGAATAAGGTTGCACATTTTAGAGCAGACATAGAATGCACCTATTGAACTATTTTTTCCATACAAACTTGCTTCCATCTATATTATATTTTAAAATGGTTTGACCTTTCAATCAGCTAAATTGTTACCAATATTTTTAGTACGAACTATGAACGGAATTAATTAATGTCAGAGGTACCAGGAACCATTGCAATAAAATAGACTCTATTTTTCCTGTATTTGTTATGAGGTGTGCAATAAAGTATATACCTAATTGTAGAGAATGCTTATTTACAATATTGTCAGTTGACTCGCCAACGCACCACCGCACAGGCCGACAGTTCGACAACGACTGCCCGCCCCACCACTCGTACCGGTATTTATAACCGAGCGACGTGTGCGCCCGAGGCAACGTCACAATACTGTTATCAGTTTGTAGGTAGTTCGAAATATTGATATCTACATACACTACATTCCCTTCCTTGTTTTAAGTAGTTGTATGTAACAAGATTTTTTTAGTAAAAACATTTAACATATTTTATTATTTTGATTAATAATTTATTGACATGTCTGGCATACAAAATCACGGCAGAATAATATTTAAAAATAATTTTATGGTTTAATTCAATGTTTCCTTTTACCCTTCCTCTTCTTCTTCTATTTCATTTTCTGATTCGCTTATATCTTTTTCTGTGTTGATTTCTTTATTTTTATCACTTATGTCTGTGTGTATGTGAGTGTGTTATAATCATAATTAATCAATCTCATTAATGAAGTAGACGTATGATAAGATTTAATGCCTTGGTTTCTTTATCATTAAAAACCGTCTAACGACGCTTGTTTACTCTCAGAGTTATTAAAAACTTTAACTTAACTCACTAGTCGTTCAGTCAATTAGCCGTTTGACAGTTCAAAACTGGCTGTTATAAATCCTTTAGGTTTGACTCGTGATTCACTAGTATTCGTGATTACCAAGTCCAAGCACCACTGAAAGTCACTAAACTCATAATTATTTGAACAAGGAAATTAAATAATCTTATTCACAGTCAACAGCTAACTCATAGCTCAGCACAACACACTTCCTATACTGGCACCTCCCCATGGGAAGAATACCGAGAAAACACTTATTTGTACCACCAATAGCTACGACAACGACACCCTGATACAGACTCCCTCGTCTATATCACTCTGGGATGCTGATATGATACCCTGGTACGCTCGCCAACCCACAGAAACAAGAACCTGGTCCCTCAAACTAATTTGATGCTACCTCTTGATCTACTTCATAACATCACGTGATAATTGACCTTGGCCATCTTCCCGACAAAGAGATTTTAAAACTCACCAACCGGTAAGCTATGCACATAAGGGCCCACAAAGAGAAGATAAACTAGGCCTGACATGTTTGTGTCTAACGTTCATGTGAAGTAGCTACTACGTTCACGAATTACTACGGCAATCTACAAGCATTACGGTCATGACTGCACCGCATACTTCGAATCAATTGATTTTATTTCGATCTAACTCATAGTAGCTAAAATGTGTAACTAACAAGCAACCCGAAAGGGAAACATCTATTTAGAAATTGTAATAGTTCAGAATTCTACACACTCTTATAGCTTTATTCAATGTCATTAATATCAAGTTGCTATTTTAAATCGTTTACAATCGAATTTACTAACTGAATTTAGTAACTATTGTTATGTATGGAAAACTGTGACCCACACGTTTATATAAAAACCTAGGTTCAATTTTTTCACTAAACACGTCGCATGCGGTCAGTTTGCTTGTGTGGCCATCTTTCCATCCAATATCTCATTATTTAAGTTATTTTATTATGCCAATGGGAAATTCTTAAATTACTCGCTTATTTTTTTTATATTATTTTTGTTTTATTTATCGGCACGCGATTGACCACCATCTCACCCACGGGCAAGCGATGACGCGGTCGAAGACGGAGCACGCCTGTTTAGACCACCCAATAATCACTCCTGATCAAAGACTCCAAGGATGCAACCATCGGGAAACACAGACTCCGACAGTGAATTCTACTCCAAGTAACTCACGTTTGCACGAGCACTCACTTTGCTCCCCCTATGAAGCCTGTATCTAAAAGATATCAAAGGGAACCGACGATGATGGTTTCGTGATGGTACAAAGGAGAGAATGCCGCCAGCGAACCAACTGGAACCGCTGCGGCACGACACCTACCGAACCCAAAGTAACTATACGTACCGCGAAGCCGTAAACACTCCAGTATATATCTCGCGGCTACACTACACCACTAAGGCAGAGGGAATTGTGGAGTATGTGCGCCAAAAGACAAGCTACACGCCGAGAGTGCAGTTGCTGGAATCGCGCCCTAATGTCAACGTCAACGCGTTTGTGGTGCGGGTACCAATATGTCATGGAGGAGGACTTTTGGCCGCAGGTGTCACCGTCACTCCCGCGGACATGTCCCACCAGAGCGCACAATGACGTAATGCTTAGTGAAGTTTTTTACTTAATTTTGTAAGGTACATAATATCTATGTGCCACAATAGCCTGAAGATAAAGAGATTTACTATTTTTATAAGTATACCACGGCAGTTTCTTTCCCAAGACATGACGTTTAAAGTTGCATTTTCTAAAAGTGTTTACTATTTTTATATTTGCGTCAAATGATCCTGTTAGGTTCAAAGGTTTCTTAGTTTAATAACAATAATAGTGTTATTGCACTGGATGTTTGGTTACGAGCCTGTACTTTATTTTGTTTCATATTTTCCCAGGTTTTGTGTGTGACCAACATTATTGCATTTACCTACATCTAGGATCTACTAACATCAATCGAAAAGATTGACGTTCTCAGATCTTACTTTGTTTAGATGTATAGTTTGGTAATAGCCACACCAAAGACATCCACTCCATCAGCTGGTGACATTTGCATTTGCTGTATTATTAAACTTACCGATCCACGCAACCTCGTCCGCGTCCGATCCCCCATCAATGCCTCGCTCCTATTGTTCGCAACGTGATGTTAGATCCTAAAATCTTCCTCGATAAATAGGCTACCCAACACTAGAACAGTTTCAGACATTTTAGTCCACAAAATTTAGCAATTCTAGTCCACAAAATATAGCAGTGAAGCACGTTTCTTCTTACTACTCTCGATGTCAGCAGCCATTCCAGGTAGATCCAGAGTACCAGCTTCCAACGTTCCCCTCTCTTTCTTCTGTAGTTCAATGACGACTTCTCAATTAAATGACCAGTAGGTATATTCTACTGCAATTATTGTCATTCTATGATGACTTGACAATTTAATGTCCGGCAGGTATATTATACTGCAATGATTGTCATTCAATGATGAGTTGTCAATTTAATGATCAGTAGGAATCATACCACAATTACTGTAATTCAATGACGACTTCTCAATTAAATGACCAGTAGATATTCTACTGCAATTATTGTCATTCTATGACGACTTGACAATTTAATGTCCGGCAGGTATATTATACTGCAATGATTGTCATTCAATGATGACTTGTCAATTTAATGACCAGTAGGTAATTATTCTACTGCAATTACTGTCATTCAATAATGACTTGTCAATTTAATGACCAGTAGGTAATTATTCTACTGCATAACCGTCATTCAATGATGACTTGTCAATTTAATGACCAGTAGGTCATTATTCTACTGCATAACCGTCATTCAATGATGACTTGTCAATTTAATGACCAGTAGGTAATTATTCTACTGCATAACCGTCATTCAATGATGACTTGTCAATTTAATGACCCGCAGCAATGCTGCTTAATATACGTATGCGGTTGCTTGTTGGCACAAACAAGCAACACTTCACGTTGGTCGCAACGTGCTGCTCCAATGCCAACGACCAAGCCCAGGTCCGCCAGTACGGCTGTGCAGGCAGGTTTGATGAGGAGCGCCAAGCCACGTCCGAAGCACAGGCAGAGCCGATCGTACGCAGACGGGAAAAGTGATGGCCGGATGAGAAGAAAGGACGTGAGCTGTATTGCTTCTTCCCGGACGTGGCCTCAGCTCCATGTGATTTAGGAAAAGATTGCATGACATTAAATGGCATTCAATTTAATGATCAGCTATGCTGCGTTTCACCATGTCAATTGAATTATCAGCAATGCTGCGTTACACCATATCAATTGAATTATCAGCAATGCTGCTTAGTATGGTATCAATTTAATGATCAGCGTTGCTGCTTAACATCGTATCAATTTAATGATCAGCAATGCTGCTTAGTATGGTATCAATTTAATGGTCAGCAATGCTGCATAATAATTAATCCATTTAACTATCAACCATGTTGACTTAGGTCACGTGTCAAATCAGCGTTGCTGCTAATGATTAAGTCAATGTAATGATCAGGTATAGTAAATCAATTTCAAATGAAGTTATTCGGAAAAAAAAACATTTTTCCACCAACCCATGTTTAGGCAAGCGGCACTTCATGGCAAGACTGGAGTCAGATTTTACTTGCCTCCGATCATCCGCAACGACCTAAGTTCCACAAATGACAGCCGGGGCCTACGGCCCAACGTGCCTTGAGGCACTTTGGTCTTAACACTTACTTATGACGAAAGTGTAAAACATATAGCCGAAATGCTTCTATCCATTAAAGAAAGCCGCAATTCGTTCCTATTCTTTCCCCTTTTTTTTCTAGGAATTACTTTAACTCACAGTTTAATCCTCGTCGCCAATGTAGAGAATGCTTATTTACAATATTGTCAGTTGACTCGCCAACGCACCACCGCACAGGCCGACAGTTCGACAACGACTGCCCGCCCCACCACTCGTACCGGTATTTATAACCGAGCGACGTGTGCGCCCGAGGCAACGTCACAATACTGTTATCAGTTTGTAGGTAGTTCGAAATATTGATATCTACATACACTACACTAATAAATAAATAAACAGGTGACAATTTGACAATTTAATTTTGTTATCATCTTTCATACATTTTCTATTTTATTGTGCACAAAATACGTCACAAAAATGTGAATGTCATGCAATGATATATAAAACTATAGATACGTTGTCCGCACTCTAAAATGACAACATGAAATGAAGCCAATTGGCCACATCGCGCTTAGTTACGCACCAACCTGTCGCGCGACACTACGTTTGTTTTGATGTCAATTTGACTATTACTTATCCTGTGACGTAACTGAAGATGTATAATTTATCTGCCTCTAGCAACAGGCATCCCGCCATACGGTGACATATTTTCTTTCCCTTTCTTCATGCGTATTAGTAGCTATCTAGTATTTTTTAAGCGCCGCGATGTTGGTTTATGACGTGTCTATATATAATACGTCATTGATGTCATGTCAGTTATTTGTCAAAAATGACGCATTATATTAAGTAGGGCCCTGAGTGCCAATTCTACTAATTTTCACATTAGCATCGCATTCGCATCTCAATCGCAATCTGTCAAAAATGTATGAAAATGAAGGCTGTTTGACTGTTTGCGATTGACATGCGAATGCGAAAGTTGTTAAATAAATAGAAGAATTGGCTCTCTGGTGGTAACTAAAATTAAAGATAGGCAAGCTCAACTTCGGGCCTGTGGACGGCGAGCTATGGGTGGCTCGCCGTCCGTCCGTCTAGTGACGACAGGCCGTGTCGACGGCGCGTTAGTGTTCCACGCGCGCCTCAAAGAGAGTCAGCAACACAGAGGGGCCCGAAAGGGCCGACGCCTGCTGGAGTCGCGGGATTATTCACAAGAGACACCGTGGCTCCGGAACACAAAGGGCAATGAAGGAACATGGATGGGTTTTAGTCAGTAGAAGTCTGACACTCCCTCCCGCTACACCCAGAGCGGGAGGAGTCATTGGATGATTTCCCATCCCTTAAAAAAAAAAAGGCTAGCTCAACTTGAGCTGGTATTGTTATGTTTCATAATATTTCAATTTATAAACGGACTTCCCGAAAAAGAGGAGGTTTTCAATTCGATTTTTTTTTATGTTTTATGTTTTTTACCTCATAACTCACAGATTTTAAAAATTCATATTTCATCTGAAAGGATATACTTGTCGAAGTTTGGATTTGAAATCGAAATAGCTGGTTTTTTGTCATCCAAGTAATCGAAATTTCGTATTTACTTTTCTACGATTTTGCAGTGGTGTTGTTAGGTTTAGGTTGCCACTAAAAAGTGAAAAACAAAAAAAAACTTTTTAACAAAACAATTCAACCAACTTCCAAATAAAAAAAACTTAAAAGTATAAAATAACTTTAGTTTCGAATGTCGGTGTTTTTGTTAATAGCTTCGTTAGTTAGTAGTTAGTTTTTTCATAGTCTGTTTGCTGTTTGTACGCAGTAACTTTGTACAGAGGTGCGTGTTCAAAGATTTACTTTGAGTAGTAATAATAAAGAACATGTTTAAGGGTTATTGAAACACATCTTGTGGGTTCCTAGCCAATCGAATTTGATTGTTTTGTGGTTATTTTAGTCTGTAAAACTTTATTTCTCATACTTTACCAGTTGAATTTTCCCATAAAAATAGCAGTGTCGGTATCGATATTTTTCTTTAAAAGAAAAAAACATCTTACCATCTGTATTTTTTACTAATACAGGAAAATCGACTATTAAAACGTTTTTATTTTAATCCTGAATCAGGATACAGTAACCTAATCAGTAAGAAAAAAATCCGACAACGATTAAAAATAGGTAACAACAATAAAATAATCTTTCATAATGACCACGCGCTAAAGAGCAACGCCTTCTTAATTGTTAACCGCTGTTAATCCGATAATTACAAGTTATTTACGGCCAGTCATAATAAGAATAATTTATAATGAAACCTTTTATAGCTACATCATTACTTAAATATGTTTTAATTAATACATTCTTGAGTGACCAATGACAAGTTTACGTAACGTAACCTTGGATTGTGGTTTGATATTTAAATATACAAATATTTAAGGCTTCTTCAAATTGTGGAAGATGGCGTCGCTGCGTATTGAGAAGCTTAGCCAATAGGTAGAGAGATTTACTTTGGATAGGTACCTTTATATAAATTAGTAAATCCAAAAACAATTATAAATAAATAGGTGTTATTTTCCCTAAAAGTGTAATTATACCTTGTGTATTGTGTTCAGTTTCAAGTGAAAAAATAACTAGCTTCACGATAAAAAAATTCTGAGATAATAAATAGCTTATGACAAACATAAATATACTGAACCTTTCTTCTAGAGTTTAAAAATTGTCTTAAGTATCGAATTTCTCTTTAAATTTATTTATTAATATGATTCTGCTAAAGTGGCCTTTTTAAACCCTCAAATGCACGGTAGTGGGTCACCCACGCTTGCTAACATAGCGTCGGACCAACGCTCCTTCAGAATTCCACATATAAATAAATCTATATCGCATATTGAGCCCACCATGTTAAAACTTAACTTTTTTCGGAAGTCGGTGTTTATGGTTTTGATTCTTTGTTTTTTAACGACGACTTCCAAAATTAAGGTTATTTTATACTTTTTAGTGTTGTGTGTGGATATCGGTTTTTTTTTTCACTTTTATGTGGTGATACTTGGACGACATCTTCGTCTACGCAGAAATTTAAATATGAAAAATGCTCATTAAATAAAAACTACTCAGCTAAACTGAATGAACGTCGAACTAAAAAAATAATATACCCACCGAATCGATAACCTCCTCCTTTTTGGAAGTCGGTTAAAAATGTGATGTTCAAAGTGTTACGTTATTTAGTAACGAATACAAAACGAACAGGTTCGGCTCTCATTGCATATTAGGTCTATAAAATTAACATTTTATTTGAGATCACAGGAGCGTTCGGTATATTTATGTAAAATAATTCTACATTTTACATAAATATACCGAACGCTCCTGTGATCTCAAATAAAATGTTAATTTTGTATGGAGTGACCAATAAAGATGCTTCGTTTACATAAGACCCAACCTTGGCATGTGGTACAGTACATATCAGACCACGCGAAACTGTCAAATTTTCCCAATCCAAATTAAACCCAATCTCTTCGGAAATAAAGTTGAAAATCTAACAAAGAAATTTGACAAATTGTTGTAGCGGTGCTGGCGTCGGTACATTTAAATATAAAAATATTAAACGTGATCGATTTAAATATTCCTTTGTCCAAACAATGGTTTTATTTGACCTGATAATATTTTAAAACCGGTTTTTTGCATATTAATATAAAATAACGTAGGTATGCAAGATATTCATTCTTTTTGTTTGGCATTTAAAAAAAATCAGCCAAGTGAGGTCTTAATTTTTATTTTGTTGTTCTAGCGGCAATTGAAACACACAATTTATGAAAATTTAAACTGTCGGTTCTTGAGATACAGCCCGTTGACAGATAGACAGACAGCGGAGGTATACAAATAGGGTTCCGTTAGTTACGGAAAAAATAGCCTTTGTTTTACATACGAGGCATTCATTCTACAGTGACGAATATGGTAGATATGCAAGATATTCGTTCTTTTTGTTTGGCATTAATAACAGAATAAGATACCTTAATAGAAAAGATTACAAAGACATAATGTTCTATGACCTTGATAAAAATATGGAACAGATGTGTCACTAAATGACTAAGTTGGTTTTCTTTTATTTATGAATGTGGTGCAACGATGCTTATAGGAGTTTCTAAATTGTGGCCAAGGGAAGGACAAAGAGCATAATTTAGATACTGATGTGTTCTTTTAAATGCCTTCGATTAGAATGAAACTATGAGGACTGGAAAACACGTTACGACTTTAAAAAAAGTGAAGTGTCATCTACCTATACAGTTTATTTTTTAGGGTTCCAAACATCCATAAAAAACGGATCTCTCGTCTGTCTGTCTGTCATAGCCAGTTATCTCCGGATCTATTGGACCGATTCTATTGAATTTTGGTATAAATATGGTCTTTTGTGACCTAAACACGGACGCGTTACGTTAATAAATATTTTTAAGCATGAGGATCACTTTTGGGGGATAAAATAGAAAATTTTAAAAACATTTTTCTAACTTTATCGAGTGACATCAAATGAAAGGGCTTATTAATGTAAGGGTTATAAAAATGTTATTTTTAAATATATTTAATGTTATAATAAATGCGAAGTTTTGTAATATTTAGATAATAGTTTTATCCCTAAAGATAACAGGTAAACCTATAAGAAGTCTCTAGTGTTAAAATGAAATTGGTTCGGAACCCTTTGCACGTGCGTCCGACTCGCACTTAGCCAGTCTTTCCCAAAAAAAAATGAATCTTTGCTTTCTGCTTATGCGAGAAACCACATTATTTATTAAAACAGGACTGTGACTTCATTCACTTAAGTTTTTCTTTAAAATTAAAGGCGGCCGTGCCATCCGCCATTTCGAAAATCGAATAAGATGTACCATTGAGAAAAGTTTCCAATGACAGCTGTGTCTTAATCAGACAAACAGATCTCAGCACATCTCTCTCTCAATACAAAATGTCGGCAACATTTGAAGTTACATTCGGTAAAGTTTACAGTACCTCATGTTTCGAATCGGGTTAAAGATCACTGCATAAGTCATGACATGCCGGTAACCTATCGAATTAAGAATCGCTAAGTAACATTTTCTGCACAAAATTTAAGTTTAATTAAAGAAATTATAAAACTAGGTAATTGGTAAGTATTTTTAAAATCAATCGTGATTAATTTATTCCAAGAAATATTTGGCAGTTACATTGTTATTGGAGATGAAATATATGCAAGTTATTAAAAGCCGCCGCTTCAAAGTCACGGCTGACGGAACTTGTAGTAAATCCTTAGTTATAAATTTTAATAACTGTCATGTCAATGTTTCTTACTCTTGACTGAAATTAAACTTCGTTGCTATAATGCAGAGTAAATAAAAAAATTACCATATACCATTAAAATATTTACCATCAAAAAGTTAAATAAGTTAAATAAAAATATTTTAATGAATGACTTTTGACTTTGAATTATCTTTATACTAGCCTTCCAAGGGCCACCTTACGGGAACCACTCTATCCATTGGCAAAAGCAGCATGAAAATCGGTGCAGTAGTTTTTCAGTTTATCGCAAACAGACAGACGCGGTGGAGGATTTTGTTTATAAATGTAGTGATTTATCAATTCAACTCTAGGTTTTTAACAGATATGCTCAAAATTCTAGAAATGTTCACATAACCGCTAGACCAATGACCTAATCTTGTATTTTTAATCATCGAACAAAAATTATAAATTGAAAAGCACTTTAAATGCTTATATTCCAGTTAATAGCGGTCGAATCTGTCGCTCGGTGGATATGACCTTTGCGCGGCGGCCTTCTGGCTTGCGTAACTTTGTCCTCCGGCGCAAGCGCATCTTTGTAGCTTCACTATTTAACTTGTAACAACGTCGCACCCTAATTACTAGTTACCGTTATTCTATTATCCATGATTTAGTGGACTTGTTGCTTTTGGTATCACGATTTGAGTTGAGAAGGTTGTTATTATTCGTAACAAGTCAGAATGACAGTTTTTATAAGCTTATTTCACATAAGCGTAATTTTCTGAATGAGCTGATTTATATATCCTATAGATTGACCTAAGAAAGGAGTCTCGAGTAGTAAAAACGAATATTTTAATCAGTAAACGCAAATCAAATATACTACATTATTTGAAGAACCCACTTTCAAAATCACAATAAGTAAATTTGTACGTAGCCAATAATAAATATAATGTGCACTAAAGTAAACAACTCTGCAAAAAGTTTTACATAACAATAAATCAATTATTACGACTCCGCAGACACATTTGCGAACATTATGACATATATTAGGAATATATTACGATTATGACATTTAAACATAAGACGAATCAAATGCTAATATGATATTTTTAGGGAAAGAAAATTGCAAAATTGCCACAGTTTCGCACTCATCGATTTTAAAATATTTCGGCAAAAATTGTGAAAAGATTAATGGAATTTGCTGTGCTAGCATTGAAATTATAATAAAAGTTAGGACTAGCTAGACGATGAGTTTTTGTAAATTATGATAAAAGTTACGAGCTGGAAAACTGATGTTTCATGAACTTAAGTGGTAAAACTTGCAATTAAGTTTTTTGTCGAAAACGATTTCAGTTTTACGGTAGGCTTAAGTTGAAATTATGAAATATCAGTTACGACTTAATTTTATACTTTAAAATAAGTTAGGTATTCATAAAATGAAGTGTAAATTGGTACCAAATATAATAAAAAAAAACTCAATTTATATTTAAAACAAATTTTTTTCACTAAATTAGCAAACCAAGAAAAATCAAAACCAAATTATATGCAATAAAACTTTTCTCGCAAACTTTTTCGCACTCAATACCACTTTACACAAAATTCCTAAACTAAAAAAACAACTAAAATCACATAACTCACCATATTTCCTTCGGTTGACTAGCACATACACTGCATATTATTGATCTATAGATCACACTGCACCAAACGCGTCTCACTCTGCGCGTGCGCGAATACGTTTGAGCTTCACTCAAGACGAACGCATATAATATATACCGCCTACCAACTTATATACAAGCCTGAAAATTCGACTGACATTGATGTACTAAACCTTTGAAGTACTTTCATCTTTCAGTGATGACTTGTGGTCGAAATAAGGTCAATTGCTACAAATAAGGTTACAACCCTTAATGTTTCTAAGGGAGGGGGGAATCAATCAATTAGAGATTGATTAAATAAATCTCATTTTTACTTTGGTTTTTCCTGTGTCATTGAGTTCCTTAATCGTCTTCACGTATGGGAACAAAAAAATACAATTCCAATTTCCCCAAGAACATCCATCTATATTTTCGAGAAAATTGGTTTTGAGATTGGTTTAAGTGCTATTTAGTTAAGGATGTCTGGGACATGGATAGCTTTATTATCTTTATATATAAAAATTAATTGCTGTTCGTTAGTTTCGCTAAAACTCGAGAACGGCTGGGCCGATTTCGGTAATTCTTTTTTGTTTAGTATGAATACAGGGAAGGTATAAAAGCAAAAACAGAATGGGTAGGTAAGGTAGCCAGTTGACGGGAGCGAAGCCGCACGGGACAGCTAGTTACATATATTTGTGTTACGCAGAACACTCTACTTTGACATCACAAGAAAAACTGTCTGTATGTGGTATTATCTCTATGCTTTGTATCATAATTTTCAGCCCTTTCACTGACAATCTAGGTCAGATAGAAACCGACACAAATGGTTGATGCAAATCATCAACCATTTGTGTTTTTATTTTTAACCGACTTCCCAAAAAGGAGGAGGTTCTCAATTGCAGATTGGTCCCACTTAAATTTTATCAAATTCGATTGTGAAGTTTGGATTTAAAAAAGAAATAGCTGGAATTCGTTTACTTGGATGATGGTTTTTTGTCATCCAAGGGATCAAAATTGCGTATGCGTTTCTGTGATTTTGCAGTGGTGTTGTTAGGTGTGAGGTACCACTAAAAAGTGAAAAAAAAAATACAAAAAAATGCGACCTCCAAATAAAAAAAACATTACCTACAAAGTAATAAATAACTTTAATTTCGGAAGTCGGTGACAAAATACGAAGAAACTAACAAAAACACCGACTTCCGAAATTAAAGTATTTTTTTACTTTGTAGTGTTTTTTTTTCATTTGGAAGTCGGTTGTATTTTTGTTCGCTAACAGCTTGGCCCATCACGGTCATTTCCCTAGTGTAAATTGGTCTTTAAGATATGGTTTTTGACCTCCTTGTTATTCCTGTTTACTTTCAGCCAATTCAAATACTCGTAGCTATTTAGAGAAACTAGAAAATTATCATAAATCAGCCGAAAGACGTCCACTGCCAGGGTGTCCAGTAATTAGCAAGACATATTGCAGGGGGTGTTAGCTTGGGTCAATACCTACCAAAACAACACAATATATGTTCAGCAAAATCTTACGGATTTACAGTTTTATAAAATTTTCCGAAATATCGAAAAATCTCTACCTTGAAACTGATTTTTAAGCATCTCGTAATGAAAACTTCCTTTTCTAGATTTTTTTTTTCATCAAATTATACGTGAATAGCTACTTTACTCATTGATAAGTCTTTTTTCTATCAAAAACAATAATGTTTTCAAGAAATACAATTTTTAGTTTAAATTCTCACAGAGCAATTTTCTTAATGCTTCTTTGACCTACAGTGGTGAAAAAAAAAATGCTGAGATTTTGCTGAATATATAATTATTATATTGTGTTGTTTTGGTAGGTATTGACCCAAGCTATCACCCCCTGCAGTATGTCGTGCTATTTACTGGACACTCTGTATACCTGCCCTTATTTATTTTTTTAGGGATGGGAAATCATCAAATGACTTCCCCCGCTCTGGGCGGCGCGGGAGGGAGTGTCAGACTCTTACTGCCTAAAACCCATCCATGTTCCTTTGTGTTCCGGAGCCACGGTATCTCTTTCGAATAGTCCCGCAACTCCGGCAGGCGTCGGTCCTTTCGGGCCCCTCTGTGTGCTGACTCTCTTTGAGCGCGCGTGGAACACGAACGCGCCGTCGACACGGCCTGTCGTCAGATGACGGACGGCGAGCTGCCCATAGCTCACCGTCCACAGGCCCGCGTGTATACCTGCCCCAAGTATCACCAGAAGAACCGATCCTGTGCGTGTCGCATCCATCAGCTTCCCACGACCTTCACTAGGCCATCGCTTCACCTAAACGATATAGGTCAAACAGAACCAATAACACAAGTGTACTACTCCTTAATGTCAATACTCTACAGCTGACCTTGAATACGAACAATCCACACATCACGTCTTATGGGAGTGTATTCTTTGGCAGACAGAACGTAATATTATGTTAGATAGTATTCAGGTTACATCGGGAGTAGTTTACTATACGGACCTTGTAGAAACCAAAACAAATTTGCCATACCTATTACTGGAATCAACGTAGCTCACAATTTAGGACCCTTAGTGTTAATATACTATAATCCGTGGTGCTTGGCAACTGAGCTTTACCCAGTTGTATATGTCCCTTGGTGCCTATTGGCCTAACTCAAATCTGTCTCCTGCTTGATAAGGAGCGAAGTAGAAATTATATTTATTTTTTCCTACTCCTCCGCTGTATTCTTCCGATTAATTTCGATGCGGGATCCAAGACAGTTGAATCGTTTCTCCGGGACTCGTCGGGCTTCATTAGCTCGGCGTTCTTCTGGTGGTCGCCACTGTTGATTCTCGATTTCAGGGGTTGCAGTGGTTGGGAATGTGTAGCGGGCTTCTCCCATTAAAAAAAATAACACAAATAACACACTTTGTGTCTGGAGGCTTATTAAGTTTAGTTTAAATTGTTTTTTCTGCTTGAGTTTTCTGATTAAAATGGTATAGAAGAGTGTGCTAGCTTACAAGTTACAAGTGTCGAATGACTTTAGTTTGTACCTACGTGTTACCTATGTTTTATTATTTTTCTTTGTAATAATACTTTGCATACTATTGTTTAAATGCAAGTTCTTCTAACGCAACAGACGAGGTGTTGCTGGAAAGTTTTTTGGCCACTTCTTCTTTCCATCTAAAACACTAGGAAGTGGTGACGGGCGGTTGGGGGCTGTCTACTTATAAACGTTGACGTTCAAAAAGTGCTGGCACTCAGCCTAATTTTAATAAATTACTTTTGACTTTGACTTGACTTACTGTTGGGCCTTATTTGGTTTAAAATAAGGACCTGAGTTTCCTGATAGCTACAGCCTGGGAGTTTTTAAGTCAAGACTGAATAGGTTACTTCTTGTCAAGCGTGCTCCATCTTAGACCGCATCATCGCTTACCATCAGGTGTGATAGTGGTCAAACGCGCGCATATGAAAAATAATAAAAAAAAACTGCCTAATAATCTGGCCAATCACGGGCTTCGAGTATAAATTCTTTATTCATGTAATTAATTGCAGGAGCTCACATTTGACACGAGAAGCTCTAAAGGTCGCACCACACTCGACTTACATGGACAGGTGGCAATCATCTTGCATCCGCGATCGACCGATAAGAACCGCGGAAATGTTCACATTGTTTCTCAATACTATCGCTTATCAATGTTATTGGCGGGGCTTGAAACCGGAGCTTTGGTAAAACAATGAGATTCCTCATATAGAATGAGATAATTTTATCAATAATGATGTTATAAAAAAGACAATAGGAAGTATTAGAATTTTGCGAATCGATCACAGTTTCGTTAGGTTATACAATTTTTTGCATAGACTCGAAGATGGAACTGATGGAAATGGACTTTAAAAGAGACTATAGGAAACATCGGCCACGTCTAGAATAATTTATGACCAAAAATATTGACGTGTAAAAGCGTTACATGTAACCTAAGCTATTTGCAAAATAATGTGATGTATGATTTGATTTGGAATGATAGAATATCCTTTATTGTACTACATAATTATTGTTTAAATTCAAGTTCATAAAACTTAAAAGACAGATGTGTTGCTGGGGAGTTTGTTGCGCCACTTCTTCTCCACAGCTAAAAGGAAGTGGTAGCGGGCGGGCGTTTTGGGTGGCTATCTTTTGTAAAACTTGACCTTTTAAAAAATGCTGGCTCTCAGCCTAATTTGAATAAACGACTTTTGACTGCGCTGCATGTCGCGGATACGATTCCCTGGCACAAATATTTGTGTAGCCTACAGATAGTGGTTCCGGGTCTGGCTGTTTGTGTATGTGAGTTTATATGTTTTTACCCACAGTATAAGAGAAACTTTTTGTGTGGGGCAACGTTATTTTTTTCTTCCAAAAAAAGTATGAATAATAATCCTCTCGATCGAATTTCGATAACGGTGGCCGATTTCATCGGTGAATAGCTACGAGTACGTAAAGTAACGCAGTATGTAAAATAACGCAAGAGATATTATAGTGCAACAGTTTGTGCGCAAACACAGGTGAACTCTCTATTCCTTTACTATCAAAGCCAGTTCAGGAATACGTCACAACCGCAGAGAAACCAGGTGCAGGGCAATCCAATCTTTGCCCGACCCGGGTATCAAACCCAGCACCCAATGGCATCACTTGAAACCACGAGACCAAACAGGCAGATGGGGAATTACAAGCGTGATGTAAATATAACGTTAAGATGGATAGGTACTGCCAGGGTTGCGGAATTTGTTCGAAAGAGTCACCGCGGTCCTTGAACGCAAAGGGCACTAGGAGGAACACGGATGGGTTTTAGTCAGTAAGAGTCTGACACTCCTTTCCGCTCCGCCCAGAGCGGGGGAAGTCATTTGATGATTTCCCATCTTTAAAAAAAAAGTCAGATAGGTAGCTAAATAGGTAACGATTTTTTAAGGACAAGCCCGCCACACATTCCCAACCACTGCAACTCCTGAAAGCCAGAATCAATACAAAATGCAGTATTTAGCCAATGAAAATGTATGAAACAGCTGATATTTTTTTCGAGATTTCGGAGTTTTACCAAAACAAAAGTTGCTTATAATCATGTGTACTTTCACTGCCTAAGAGGTTTCGAGTATTTTTTCAATTTCCCTGTATAATAGGTAACGATTATCGACCCTAAGAAGATATTTGAATAAATGGTGAATCATGTTAAAGCACATTCCAAATTTATTATAACTTGGGCAATCTGTACATCCTGGTTATAAAGTAAAATGAACGCTGCATCGTTTAACTATGTATGACATTTCATTATAATAACTGCTAGCTATAGACTCTCTCATCTCGCAAAGACAATGAAATAAACCAAATAACAAAGTAAATATTAATCATGGATTTTATGGACGCCGAACCTTATTTTATGAGCTATCCGCCCACAGAACTACAAACAGACAAGTACTAGGTAACGAAACGGAATTCTTGTAGGTAGTTGTAATTTCACAATCTTACTAAAAGTGCGTAACTAAATACAGCTGTACGTGTATGTTTCCTGGTAGCTACAACCTGGGAGTCTTTAAGTATAGAGTGAAGAGGTTACTTCTAGGCAAGCGTGCTCCACCTTAGACCGCATCATCGCTTAACATCAGATGAGATAGTGGTCAAACGTTGCCTATCAATAAAAAATAAAAAAACATAGACGCCACTCCACCATAAGCGGCTACAGGCCAACGGTTAAACCATAGTTGGGTCGGATATGAAGTAAGTATGTAGGTACCAAATCCTATTGAACAATTTGCTAAACTCACGAAATGACCCAGTGGGTTCCTGACGATGATGGCAGTATGGTCCGTCATTATCATATCAGTCAATTGCCGTCCACTGCTGAACGTTAGCCTAAGCTCACAGAGCGCCAACCTTCTTGGTCTTGAGCAGTACATCTCCAACCGCTGCCAGCCACCTTCTTTAAATAGGCTTGTGTCCTGAAAAAAGCTAATTAGTCCCTCAGTTAGTTTATCAAAAATATTTGACCCGTGGTTTTTTTTTGTTATTATGGGAACCAAACTTGACGAAGTTACGATGCTTTTAAAATTCTCAATACGTCACACCTTCGCATAATTTTTAGTGAGTCGTGACGTAACGAGCCCCCACTCCCGAGTTTTGATGCGTTTTATCTTTGTCAATATTCATTGATTTACAAAAACAAAAAATACATGTCCATTATTTTTCAATACTCTAACTGTCGGGCTAAATAGTTTTGCAATTTGTGGATGATGGAATCTAGCCTATTGTCCATCGTGTCGCAGGGCATCCCACACGACACTAAGTTATACGAGGTCTCCACACTAGCACATGTCTGCTTCATCCGTCTACAGACATGGCTGGCCTACTTCCACTTCACCATGCTGATTACAAGCGCAATTTCGATGACTATAGTCCTCTGGGGAATGACTTCGTATAAATGAACCGAAATAATTTAATAAAGGCTGGTCTTCAATACTAAATGAATGTGAAAGTCTTGGCTGTTTGGTATTATTTATTTTATTTTATTTTTTTTAAAACGTTGCCCCACACTAGGAATTTTTCCTGTATCGTGGGTGCGTTTACAAACATACAAAGTCACATACACAAACAGCCAGACCCGGAACAACTATCTGTAGGCCATACAAATATTTGTTCCGTGCGGGAATCGAATTCACGACTCGCGACGCAGCAGCCGATCGCTCAACCACTGCGCAAACCGTGCCGCCAAAAAACAACTTAATAATTGCACAAAAAAAAAAATCGGTCAAGCCGTTGCAGAGAAGATCGATATCACTCACCGTGACACGAGATTTTTACATAATATATTAGAAGATTAGATAAGGATTGATTGATGCTAGAGAGAAGTGGACCTACACACTCCTACCAAGGTTGTGGAACCGTTCGAAAAAGTTACCACGGCACAATACCAGTCCGACACTCTCTTTTCCTTTCACTTTTCCCGCTCCGCTCACAGCGGGAAAAGTGATTTGGTGACTAATTCCCATTGACAAAGAAAACGTTACCTTCAAAACGCTGTACTATATTCAACATCTTCTCTAAACGATGATAAACGTGCAATTTGGTAGCTACGTTAATTGCAGGGTCATTTCATTAAATTCATTAAATCCCCCAAAGTCCTGGTGTATGGGCAAGTGGAGCATTCCAAAGTAAAAACCAGTCGTCTTACTTGAATCCTGTACCTGAACCTTATTTATGTGTAAAAATATGGAATAGGAGATAAAATGCATCGCCCGAATTATAATGAATCTATTGCCGACACGAGGCGCCCATGCATGACTAAAATTGTTATATTATGCGAGTATATTTTATTCTATCCAAAACTTCATTAATAGAACCAAATGTATTTGTAAACGAAATGTATCAATCGTTCTCATCAATATTCATGAATTTCATTTTATTTAACCATGTTTTAGCTTGTTTTCCTTAATGGATTTTGTGACCGTCGAAGTTATTAAGTAATATTGATTTTCTTGCGGTTTTCTGTGTCGTAATTAGAGTTAACACACGAATCTTAGCGAGATATGTCTAATGATGCCGGCTTGAGACGCAATACCGTTCTAAAGTTATTACTACACCCTAACATATTTGGTGCAACCCTTTGATTACGCAAATTAAAATTTGTATAAGCTTTTTCTTAACTTGCAATGTATGTTATGTTTCTCCGGGTGGAATCTTGCAACTGAATTTTAAATCAGTTACCTTTATCCGATTGAGCTGATATTTGGTATACAGTATACACGCTTATTTTCTATGACAATGCATGCCAAGCTATTGACGTCATTCTAATTCCAATATCATCCATTATGGCGGACAATTTTTTTTTTCTGAAATTCAAATAATAAAACTGCCTCTTGTAGATGGTATAAAAGAAACCTAACACTTGATTTGTTTTTGTAAGACTTCCGATATTATAATTATTTTTTACTTTGTACATACTGTTTTTTTATTATTTGGAAGTCGGTTGTTTTTTTTTTTTTGTAAAAAGTTTTTCACTTCTTAGTGGTACCCCACACATAACAAAACCACTGCAAAATCGCAGGAAAGCAAAATACGCAATTTACTTGGATGACAAAAAACCATCATCCAAGTGAACGAATTCCATCTATTTAGATTTAAAATCCAAACATCCTTCCAAACCAATGTTGATTAAATTTAAATGGAACCAATCGAGAAGTAGAAATTTTCAAAGGTATGAGGTACCTACCAAACATATTTATTATTAGGTCTGTGTTTATTGATTAGATTTGATTAGAGCTGCTATTACGAACAATTGTGTGTATTCTCATTCATAGCAACATAGCAATAATTATATTCTCATTCATAGCAACATAGCAATACCAAGAAATAAAATTAAAATTATAAAATCACGACTCTCATTATTAGGCATTCAGTGAAGAAGCTAGGAAATTAACAAGTTTTATAATATTATTACAGCCATAATATCATAAACGTTTATAATCAAAATATGCTAAAAACTGGAATTAAAAATGCATAATTTATTAAAATTTTCGCAACACTTTGTCAATCATTTCGTGTATCAATGTCGTTTTTTTGTTTTTAATTATTTATTTTTAGTACGTTTGTCACAAGATTGTTTAAGAGAAATACGATGCCTGTCTAAATCCGACTTAATTCTAATTTATTAGTGATTTATTTAAATGTTGCATTGAATTTAAGATTTATTGTAATGAGGATCTTGTGCACCTGTACCGCTACTTCCTAATTGTCAATCAAGATATTCAAGATCAATACTATTCTTCAAATGTTCGGCAGTTTACGAAAAGTCTTGTTTTTAACAGACTTCCCGAAAAGGTTAAATTTTCGGTTGTATTGTTTTTTTATGTTTGTTACCATAACTTTGTCATTATGAACCGATTTCAAAAAAATCTTGTTGTATCTGAAATGATATACTTGTCGATTGATCACACTTAAATTTTATCAAAATCGGTTAGGAAGTTTGGTTTTTAAATCGAAATAGCTGGATTTTGTTTACTTGGATGATGGTTTTTTGTCATCCAAGTAGGTAATCGAAATTGCTTATTTTGCTTTCCTGTGATTTTGCAGTGGTGTTGTTAGGAAAGTTAATTTTTCTTTCATTGCAATCTATTTTAGTTATAAAATAGACTGCAATGACTGCAACAAAAAAAATGTTGTACCGAATTTTAGTTTTTTTTATAAAAGTAGAAAAAACCGGCCAAGTGCGAGTCACATTCATTTACGATAGGTTTCGTACCAAAAACTGTAAAAAAAATACCTACGTTTCTTTTATGGGAGACTGTTTTTTTTTTTTTTGTTTTCATGGCGGCAATAGAAATATAAGCTCCATAGAGATCTACGCTTGGGAACGTGCAAATAGCCTCATGTTTTTGACGGACCGACCTTGACATTTCAAAAGTGCCTGTAAATGGTTTATTTGAAATAAATGCTTTGAATCATGAGTATTGCGCTGTGAAAATTTTAACTTTACTACAGTTCTTGTGATACCGCGTGTATCTGACATCGACGCACAAACGATTTCCATGGGTCCAGGGCATGATTCTGGACACCCCAGTGTTAGAATTTTTCGTCGGTTCTTTTCTCATTTTTTCATTTTTTTCAAGAGTACCACAAATAGGTATCAGCTCAGCTGAGCTGATATCTATTTGTGGTCTTATTCAGATTGCTCTTTTTAGTGAAAGTAGTTAATTAATTATTTTTTTATTAAAAATCTCATTGGGTTAGGTCAGAATAACGATTATGAGCAGTCTAAAGGAAAAAATATCTAAGTCTAGGGTGTCCAGAATCATGCCCTGGAAACATGGAAATCGTTTGTGCGTCGATGTCAGATACACGCGGTATATCTCAGCTCAAACAGACGGACAGCGGAGAATTAGTAATAAAATGCACAAAACTTCACGCTACTTGCAGTCATTTACATTCCTGTTTCTGGGAAACTTTCGCTAAAGACATTTCCTCGGAAAAGTTTCTCGCAAATCTCATCCGTCCTGCTACCATCGATCGCATATATCAACGCTGATGCAGAAAGGAAGAAGCAAAAAAAAAAACCACTTCAAATTTTTCAAATAATGCGAATAAAAACGAACAGCTAATGAAGAAAACCGGCCAAGAGCAAGTCGGACTCGCACACGAAGGGTTCCGTACTATCTATACACAGGGTGTCCCAGAAGTTGCCGTCAAGCCGTAATCGGATGATAGAACAAATAATAATAGTTACCAGAAAAATATAAAAAAAATCTTAGTCATGTTTTTTAAATTACAGTAATTCCTTTGTTTTCAAAACTTGTACACCCTGTGATGGTTTACATAAAAATGAATCCCTATTTCCCTTGGTCATCTCATCACGCGTAAATAGCTAGGCCAATTTCACATTTTTTTTTTTTTTTTTGTGTTTGTAACTGTCAGGAGAAGTATCTTATGAAAGAAAAAAATAGAAAGTTGCAGTTGACAAGAGCGAAGCCGCGGGGGACGGCTAGTTATCTATAAAAACGGTAAAAATAATCACGATTGTTGTATGAAAGCCCTTAAATATTTATTTTATTCTGTTTTTAGTATTTGTTGTTGTAGCGGCAATAGAAATACATCATCTGTGAAAATGTTAACTGTCGAACGATCACGGTGAGATACAGCCTGGTGACACACAGACGAACGGACAGCGGAGTTTTAGTAATAGGGAGTCGTTTTACCCCTTGGATACGGAACCCTAAAAAAGAACAGATTCTTTAAAAAAAAAATCAGCTGTTTTTTTTATTTTTTTAAATGATAAATGATATTTATTTTGTTAGTAGGTTGTAAATCACACTTTTACACGTCAATATTTTTTGGTCATTTTAAACTAGATGAGGCTGGCGTTTCCTAGCTGACTGCTCTGAGAAGAAACGCCGAAACAAACTCAGAGGTCAAAGTCTCTTTTAAAGTCCATACAATCGTACTGGTCAAATCATATGAGAACCATATAGGTTAATGTCTAAAGTGGAATTTTGAGGAAAATACCACACAGATTTGAGTCGACCTGTCCAGACAGTGCAAGCATTTGCAAGTTATCGTGTAGCTTAAACTTAGAACTTAAAGAAGCTCAACGGGGCATAGTCATAAAACGTATATTTTGATGTATACCTAATGCCTGGGAAATTTTGATAGCAATACAAAATCACGTCGTGCAATGTATTCGTGAGAATTTATCAAGAACTCCCAGATCCACTGAAAATGCGAGGTCAAGGCACGCAGGACAACATGTAAGACGACCATGGTTTTGATGGTTGTAACGCAATACCTTCCTACCTCAATACTGGGGTCCGAATCGTCCTATAAAACGCCAATTAAGCAAGTTGTTCCATTAATGAGTAATTATTAAACTTAACTTTTTAAACATCCTCGCATTCATGGCATATGTCATCGGTCTCAATTTAAAGCTTCAAGCCATCGTGCCAAGGAGAGCGACATAAGTAGGTTTTATGAGTTTGCGATAATATGTGAAGTCTACTGTTCTTTTGTTATTCTGGCAAGAATTGTAAATTATCGAAAACTAGTTTACTTGCTGAACAGAATAAAATAAGTTAACTGGCGGAAAATCAAGTTTAATAAGTCAGATACAAATACATTTGGTGATGATTATTGTATTGCCTGTCTCAGCACTTAAAAGGAGTCAATTCGTATCTAATTAAATTGCCATTTAACTTAATCTTACCCTGATTAAGACGACCTCATCCCACCGGACCCCTTCTGCCATCGGACGTACAGACGCACTGTAACTTACCATACCTACCTACCTTGTTGCATTTGCACTAAGTGATTCCAAGCGTCTTTCATAATGTGCACAGCAAAGGAGTGGAACTCTGCCTGTGTCTGTGTTTCCGAACTTGCTACCCTATTATTTTTAAATTTAGGGTGAACAAGCTACTTTTTAGTAAGCCCGCTCCATCTTAGACTTTTTCTCTGTCATCTCTGACCTAGACTACATAGAGTCAAGAGCAAACCCATCTCAAATAAAATAAAAGAAAATAGTTATGTAAGTGCGTACAGGGAAACCTAGAGCAAAAAGATTCATGGAATTTAAAAAAAAGGCTACTTCTGGGTCAGCTCGCTCTATCGTAGACTTTGTCTCTGTCATCTCTGACCAAGACTAGAGTCAAGAGCAAACCCATCTCAAAAAAAAAAAAAAAAAGTTAAGTCGAAAAAATATAATGGTTACTAGTTTCACTTATCTCGCATGAAAGTCAAAATGTATTCCTTTAATATACTCCCAGCAAAAATATTAATTCAGAACACAGTCTACCAAAATAATGTCTTTCATCCAAATCAATTTAACCGTTTAGACGCTAAGACATGATAAATAAAACGAAAGAGTTAGGGCCAGTTTCACCGGTTACGGATAAAGTGTCGGTTACTTATCTGATGGATAACTAACCGACACTTATAATACTATAATACTTTATAATACTCATATACTTAATAAATCTGCCAGATATCGCTATCCGACACCTGTGAAACCAAAAGTTTTAGTTCATTTGCCAGATAAGTTCCTAATAGGCTAACCGACACTTTATCCGTAACCGGTGAAACTGGCCCTTACTCTCGCATTATTATTAAAAATATAATAGACTTGCTTCTACCAGCGGCTTCGTCCGCGTGATCCTTAGGGAACATTCTTCCGGGATAAAAAGTAGCCTATGTACTATTCCAGACTACAATATATCTCTGTTCCAAACATCAATCAGGTCCGTTCAGCCGTTCTGGAGTTATTGAGTAACAAACACCCATCCAAACTTCGCATTTATAATAATAGATAGATTAGACTGCCTGACTGCCTGGCTTTGAATGCCTGTGATCTTTTTGAAATTCACACGTTGTCTCGAATCACACTAAACTTAACTATTATTTACGACCTCATCAAACTGCACCAATCTGAGGCCACTTGCCTAGATTAGAATAAATACCTTTCAAACCGGATGCTGACAAATGAGCCAGTGCGTCTAAACTTTGACCTGATTGTACATAATGCGTACAAGTTAGTGCAATGTTTCAAGATATTTATTTCGAGTCAACCTTTACGTCGCCCATAAATAATGCGATGATTGTCGGCGCCGCAATCGAATTAATGAGAACTTAATGTGCATGTTATTTGGTGATGCTGTAGTTGAGGAATGTGCGGGATATTGTAGTTAATCATAGAAGAGCTTCTTGAGAAATGGCTTGGAAATGGATTCATTCAACTTAAACGCGTTTCGGTTTCTGCTGCGCAGGGTGCCCCCCTTGGGATAAGAGTGTCAGCATAAGGAGGGGCCCGTAAGGGCCGACACCTGCCGGAGTTGCGGGACTATTTGAAAGAGATCCCGCAGCTCCGGAACACAAAGGGCAATGAAGGAACATGGATGGGTTTTAGTCAGTAGAAGTCTGACTCTCCCTTCCGCTTCGCCCAGAACGAGAGAAGTCATTTGATGATTCCTCTGAAAAAAAAGGTGCCCTCGGTTTAACAAAAACTTTTCAAACCTCCTCTATAAGAGTTGGTCAAGTGTTCATAACATTTTTTTTGGCTAAGTTTTCACAATAACACTAAAACCATGTAAAGTCCGTGGTGGCGCGTTGATGTCTTTTCAATGAAATAATAGAAATTTCATAAAACCAGTGTCAATATTCTACTAATTTTCACATTTATCATTAGCATCCCATTCGCATCTCAATCGCAAACTGTCTAAAATGTATGAAAATGAAGGCTTTTTTGGCAGTTTGCGATTGACATGCGAATGCAAAAGTTGTTTAAAAATTTGTAAAATTGCCCCTCTGAATTGTAAAATGTTAGCTTATATGGAAAATCATGAAACTAGCGAACTAGATACTACGTAAACATAATGATAGACTTTATTAAAATTATTTCGGAATTATTTCCAACATTTTAAAATATTTCTGAATAATAAGGACAGTATTATTTTACAAAACATTTTGACACAATTTTGATAAAGCGTAGCCACGGCCTTCGACTCCAAACCATGACAGCTCATAGTAAGCAGTATTTAATTAAGAAGACATATTTCAATTTAGCGAAGGCGCATTTATATTTAAAACTAACGTGTAGTGATTAAAAGCGAATACATTACTAATTTAATTGATTTATTAATGAAAGGATTGTGAAAATACAAAATGTTAACGATTTTCTGTTAAATTTAAACAAATGATTATTAGATATTCAATTTTGTATGCAAATATTCTGTATTTACGTCAAGATAAAATCATACAAAATATAGTCCATGAAAATCCAATAAATACTCGAAGATACGTGTGAAATGCTTAGTTTTAATGAATTTTCTGTCTGATTGAAGAGCGATTGCTGACATCGTTTTCTGAGTAAGCAATACTGATTACTGTTTTATATTATATTTTTTTGACCAGTCTACATGAAGTTACAATAAATTCAGCATTAGTTAGAGTGAAATGAAACACAAAAATGGCCAATTGCACTTCAGACTCTCAAGCGAAGGGTTCCGTACCGTCGGCGGCCTTTCGTGTCCGGCCCTGGTTCAAGCCATGGTCCGGAGCGAGACGGAATGGGACCCCCTCACCTCCTTTTGCGAAGCAGTCATGCTAGCGAAGAAAGTGGCGGAGTGGGAGAGGGAGAGAACCTCTCGTCCCGGCCGCCGTGGTAGACGCCGTGGGCGTCGGAGGCCACCTGGTGAACCCCGGCCACCGCGCCGTTAGGCGTGGTCCTGTGGACGGTGAGCTATAGGTGGCTCGCCGTCCGTCCGTCTCATGCCGTGCACAGGCCGTGTCGATAGCGCGTTAGTAGGGATACCGCGGCTCTGGAACACAAAGGGCACATGAAGGAACATGGATGGGTTTTAGTCAGTAGAGGTCTGACACTCCCTCCCGTTCCTCCCAGAGCGGGAGAAGTCATTGGTTGATTTCCAATCCCTAAAAAAAGGGATCCGTACCGTAAACCAAAAAACACGTTTTTTGTATGGGCCCTTTTTATTTTTTTCATTTTTTGTTACAGCAGCAGTAGAAATACACACTCTGTGAAAATTTCAACTGTCTACCTATTACGGTTTTTGAGATACAGCCCGCTGACAGACAAGCGCACGGATGGGCGAACATAAGGATGGATGGACAGCTGAGGCATAGTAACAGGTTACCCTTAAAAAAACTGTAAAAAAAATTATCCTTCTGCTAGTCTATTCTGTAAATAACCATTTCGATATCGACTTCACCTGAGTGACTAAGCTTACAAAGTGAAATTTATTTCACACATCATAAGGTCTTATATTTATACGAATTCGAAACTCACCTCGGATTCCGCTGTCGAGACACGAAAATGTTGTTACAGAATAGCACTGCTGGTCTTGGATCCCTCTACTCCAAGCCACTTTACATAAAATCGAAAATGATTAACGCCACCCAATGCACAATAACAGCTTAGTGCTCCAAAACCGAAGAAAGATTTTCTTGAATGCGTGAGTCCATTCACCGGCTCAGACATTCACCTCGGAAAGATAGGACCTTTGGCGAGAGTTACTCATACCTCCTGACTACGGAGAAACGGTCACCTGGACACGCCTTGCCGTGGTTGACCTGGAAAACTCTTAGGCTGGGTTGCACCATCTTACTTTAACAATAACAAACATCGAAACTTCAGTTAAAGTATCCATTAGGCCAAAAATTAGTTGCACCATTTGACAAATAGTTAAATGACGTCATAACTTTAACCGTAACTGTAACCGCTCACTTTCCGCTGGTTAGTGTTATTGTTTGTGTTAAATTATCCGTCAACTATCAAACGCGTTGAATATAATCTCTTGACTTGACTCTTCCCTTTAACTTTAACAAAGCTAATGAATTCGCTGGTGCAACACATTTCACTATAACCGTTAAAGTCAGCGCTACTGTTAGTGTTAAATTTGACGCAAACTTTAACTATAACTTCTTCTATGGTACAACTCAGCCTTAATAGACTTCGTACTCGGGTCGTCCGCAGTAAGGAAAACCTCCTTAGGTGGGGATTCTCGGATGACTCCAATCTTCAGTATTTGTGTGGCGTCTCTCTGCAGTCCATAGTACATCTTTCGTCTTCGCATGCCCATGTCATCTATACATGTGCAGACCTTATGGCTGCATCTTTTTGAAGTGAATACTTCTTCAGCCAGCGGCGTTGAGCACTTGTCTTGGGATGCGTATGAAATGTTAAGTTCGCGTCAGGGCACGTGACCCGATCGAAAATTCGTAAGACGAATGATTTAAAAATGCACAACCTTAATGTTTAAGTTTACACTTCTGCCGGCACTCCCGGAGTGCAACCCGTTGTTATTTTATGGATTGTAAATCATCATATGACTCCTCCCGCTTTGAGCGTAGCAGAAAAGAGTGTCAGACTCTTTCTGACTAAAACCCATCCTAGTTCCTGCTAGTGCCCTTTGCGTTCCAGGGCCGCAGTGACTCTTTCGAACAAATTTCGCAACCCTGGCTGGCTCTTAGCGTTGCTGAATACTGGCACAAAAACATTTTTTTTTTTTGCCATAGACACGCTAAGAAGAAGAAAACGATCAATAAACACTCACAACAGTAATTGACTTCTCCCGTTCCGTTAAGTCAAATTCCTTTCACTGTTTCTTATCGAGAGACCCCACACACCCTAGTGTCAGAGTTTCTAAGCCGCCTCAAAGGCCTCTGACATGGTTTAACGACCGCCATTTTGCGACCGGGACCACCGGCTTATACGTGCCTTCCGAAGCGTGGAATCATCTTTTTATCAATCAGGTGATACAAGCTTGTAATGTCCAAGCCAAACTGGAAACAACTTTACAAAGTATGCTTCGTGTGGGAATCGAACCCACGACCACCGGTCACAATGCAAGCCCCTAAACCACTCAACCACGGAGGTAGTTATCCTTTCACTGTCACAGCTATACTCGAATCAATACAAAGAAGTGATGCTAACCAAATGTCGACATTGTTCATATTTAACTAGAATGTTTGCATCGGCATGTTCGAGTTAATACAGTGGTCTTGACCTATTCATAAATATATCAGTAGATTCTTTCTGTTGAATTTAAAGACGTCTGGAAGTCGTTTTGTGTAAATGCCGTTGTTTACAGATATTGTTTCAAATCTCAAATAGTTCATTGCAATCCATAATGTGCACATACAGGTGGTAAAATTAACAAATGGAAACAATTTTATTATGGACCCTGTCGGGCACAGCAAAACTTTAAATAATTAGGAGGGAGGAAGAAAGGCTTTTAACTATTTTCTTTTTTGTTAAATAAATGTTTAGTATTTCCTATCCAACTAGTAACTATTGTTAGATATTTTATATATATTATTAGTATTATCTTCACATTTATTTATGGATTAATTTAAAGCTCAAGTTGTTGCTGCCATCGAACTTCTAATATTGTTTAAAAAGCAAATTATTTTTTAATCATTTACTAGCTGATGCCCGTGACTTTGCCTGCTTGATATCAACTAAAACATTCCTCAAGAACCACTCTTTCCATTGCTGAAAACAGTATAAAATCCGTGCAGTAGTTTTTTACTTTATCGCGGACAGACAGACAGACGTGGTGAAGGACTTTGTTTTATTGTATGTAGTAATTACTTAAAGTAAAAAATTAATAAATGATCGAATATCTTGTAACCAAAGTGCCTATTCTACTACTTTTCTCAAAGATGTGAATGCAGACTTAGCTTATAAATAAGGAGAACTGGTACTAATTTCAAAAAAAAATGTTGTCTTCTTGATCTATATATTAAGATGGATTTGCTTCTGCCAGAGGCTTTGCTAGCTTTTGCGGCTAGGCCTGGGTCGAAGGCGCGTTGTGTTCCTCGCGCGCCTCAAAGAGATGTCAGCATAGTAGACGGGGCCCGCTAGGGTCAGTGCCTACTAGGGTTGCGGAATTTGTTCGAAAGATTTACCGCGGCCCTGAAACGCAAAGGGCACTGTGATGAACGTGGATGGGTTTTAGTCAGTAAGAGTCTGACACACCGGCCTTCTGCTCCACCCAGAGCAGATTTGATGATTTCCCATCCTTAAAAAAGGCTTTTTGTAGCTATGGTAAAATTTTACCTTACGTTACTATACGTCAAAAATATTCGTGACGGCCCCTCAGATGCTTACTGCATATTTCAAAACAAAGGAATTTCTATAAAGCACAGTAAACAGTAAATACTTACGAATGCTGTTCTTGACCCGAGCTTTCAACAAACTTAGCGCATGTATCTCACGTAGGTACCCTCTGCGATCTGTCTGATGTCACTGGAATTTGATGTCAATGTGATGCTTAGCATATTTTCAAGAGCTTGTTTGTTTTTGCCGTCAATTTAATGTATCGTGATATGTTGCGGTTGAATTATGTAAGTTTAAGTGTTTTGGTTAAATCGGAATATTGAATATAGAAGCCGAGCCCAGTAGGTATAGTTGGGAAAAGGCTAGGCAGATGACGATCTATTAGATGATACTCCATTCACAAAAAAAAACCATGTGAGTTTAGGAACACATAAGAATACACCGGTGTACTGGGTATAATATCTAAGTGTACCTGTCTACTACAATATCTACTTCATATTTTGCTAATCTCCATTGCCAACGCCCATCATCAAGTTGGGATTTTTTTTTCTTTTAGTCAGTTATCATATAAATTGGCAAAAATTAATGCTCTAAATTAAATCATTGTTATTACTACAAGGATGACTAGGTACGATTTCTACTAATGACTAAGACCTCTAACTAGGACCCCTAATATACCTCTAATAGACCGGGCCTCACCTCTAATATTGACCCCAAATCACCTCACCACCTCACCACCTCACCTCCCACCACCTCACCTCACCTCACCTCTAATTTGGTTGGTTAGAACTCTAATATTTTTTGACGTGACAACGTCTAAAAAATCGATCAACGCATGGGGTCCATATTGGCTCACCTAAAGTTCTTTACCTGAAATTGTTCTTCCTAATGATTTGTAATCTGAATGATCACTCTTCCTAAAAATTTTTCACCCTAAAGTTTTCATTCATACTATAATATGTAGTGCTACCGGCGATGTTCATAACACTCATGTTTCCGAAAATTGTAATTAATTATATCATTAATGTAAATGCATTTAAACTCCTACTGTTTTTTATCATAACGCTTTTATCCCTAAACATAATTATCATAATATAGAAAAATTTCGTTATGTTGAGAAAATATAGGAAAACAAATAAAAGTATAATAGATGTTTATTGCTACTGACATTATTTTAGAGATTTAGAGACAGAGTAGTCAGGAATTGTGATTGTTAGGATGAAAAATGTTAGGAAGAACATTTTCGGATTTCAGTTTTTTTTTTATGCGAAACGGGGAAACTCCTGGCCCAAATCTCACCTGATGGAAAGTGATGATTAGACTCCAATTATCGGAGTTAAAAATTTTGGTGAACTTTGGCGCACCCGAACGCATGAAAAAGGATGACTCATTGTCCCGTTACGCTCATTGTAACTCCTTCCTTCTATCCATACAAAATAGTGATAATTCAATAAAAAATATTCAATTTTATTCATTAAAGTATGCGATAATTTCATCAATGTTTTTTTATGACGTTGTGGGAAAAGAAGGCCAAAGAAAATATGGATGGATTGTGTGAGGAGCGGTATGAAAAAAGGCTGTTAGTGATAGTTTGACGGCTGATAGGGCAGATTGGAAGAAAAAAACGTGTTGCGAAGACCCCAAGTAACATGGGATGAGGGCAAGAAGATGATGAATGAATATGTCACCGAAAAGTGGCATACGCCGTAAGATTGTAAAATATCGCGTGAAATTGTAAACTTTTTTTTCTAAATAAGACATGGATAGATTGGAAACTATTGAATTGGGATGGGATTTGTTATATGCAAAACCATTTTATTTTAATATATCGAGAGAATATAATCTAATCAAGATTTATTACAATTTTACGGAGTTTTCCATTTTCCGGTGATAAATACCTACACATAAAACTTCTTGCTTGCGGAGCTTTTTGAGAGTTTCTAAAAATGCTTTTTCATCTAAATATAGATAAAAGACTAAATTAATGTTAAGTAGCAAACTACTTTTAGTTTTAATTAATTTTACAGTTTGTTTTGTGCGACTCCTCAATAAAATTTTTTTTGCTAACACAAATTAAAAATACATAAAGGAAAACTTAAACTAAAAAAAAAAACATATAATATGCGGCCTTATCGCATTCCGTGATCTCTTCCAGTCGATCTGGAATGGATAGAGATATCCTGGACAGAAATTGGGGTTGCACTTCGTGCAAATACAAGATTGCAGACCTAAAGTAATACAATATACTAAAATAGATACACAAATACATACACATTAAATATACATATAAATAGGAAAAAGTGAAAATCATTAATTTAAAAAAATTATTACCATCGAAAATGTAATGACACAATCTAAATCTTTTTTCTTTCCAATAAATGATTTGGAAATGGAGCTGTGTAGAGTTTTGAAAAATGCTCTTTCGTCTATGTCTAGATGTAAGAGAATTTTTCGAAACCCTACACTGTGCATTTGCAATATATTTTCTGCGTAATCAAAATGAGTAACTGCACAGAGATCGAGAATTCCCAATCAGTATAAAACTGAAGTTAAATACGTATATATCTTATTATGACGTTAGTTACGAATTTAAAACATGTTGCCAAACGTTTTTAAACGTTTAAGCTTACGACATTGCAATTTTGTTATAGGTCTCCTCTTACAAGTCTTAAATACATAAGTCATTCCGCTATAAAATAGGTAAGCTGCAAGAGACGTTTTTACAGGCACTTACGAACGTAACAGAAAACAATACTGTGCTGAAAAATTCTAAAGCAAAGGTGTGGAATTCCCTGTCGGATTCTGTGTTTGCTAATAGCTACAACCTGGGAGTCTTTAAGTTGAGAGTGAATAAGTTACTTCTAGGTAAGCGTGCTCCATCTTAGACCGAATCATCGCTTACCATCAGGAGAGATAGTGGTCAAACGCGTGCCTTAATTGGAACACAAAAACTTTCAATTTAAACATCTATGAATGTGATGATGATGACAATTACCAGATTCTAAATTCAAATAGTGTAAAGAAAAATAAACTTAATCTATCATCATTATACACGTCCCTATACTATATACGTGTAGCCTGTGGGCTGACTATAGTGAAAGGACATACAGTGCCCTCCGAGTCCAGTACAACAACGCGTTCCGGGCTGTGTTGGGGCTGCCCCGTTTCTGTAGTGCATCAGGGATGTTCGCGATGGTGAGAACAGATTGCTTCTACGCATCTATGCGTAAGCGGTGCGCGTCCCTGGTGCGTCGTGTGCGGGCCAGTCCCAATGCTATCCTGGCAATGATCGCCAACGGGCTGGACTGCCCTTATATACGGCGTTGTTGTGGCAGACATGTTGCTGTTCCAGTGCCGGTTAGGAATTTGTAATTATTGTGTTTATTTTATGTTTTATTTTGTGACCAACTATGACATGAATGATTCGAATTCTAATTATATTTATGTATGTCGTGTAGTCTAATTTAATTTAATTTTATGTCTTGCATGTTGTGTGTTGTCCATTGAAATGATGTTTTAATATATGTATTGTCAAAATGAGTCTATGTTGCTTGATCATCAATAAATAAATAATAATAATTAAATTGTGAAAAAAAATCTTCATCATACCAGCCGAAGACGTCCATTGTCGCCGCGGCGGCTGTAAGTGTCGCCCTAACAACCGCCCCTGTGCGTCTCCCATCCATCGGCAGCCGCAACCCTCGTGGGAAGCCTTAAAACTAACTTTCGTTGGGTCGTATAAAGAGCTTATTTTTAGTGGTATAACTGTGCGTTCATTCTTCGGCTTGAATCTCATCAGATGGTGAGCGATGATAATATGTTCACCGAAGAAGCACGCCTGTACCTAGAAGTAACATTTTCTCCCTTGACTTAAAAACCTCCAAGTTGTAACTATCAGAAACTACAGACTCCGACAGGGCATAGGATCATCATCTGCCTAGCCTTTTCCCAACTATATTGGGGTCGGCTTCCAGTCAAACCAGATTTAGCTGAAAACCAGTATTTTACGTGGAGCGGCTGCCTACCAGACCTCCACAACCCATTAACTGGGTAACATGGTTCTCCTTGGCAAGACTAGTATCAAATTTTCTGGCTTCTGACTTATCCGTAACGACTGCCAAAGATCTCGAAATGACAGCCGGGACCAACAGCTTAACGTGCTTTCCGAGGCACGTAGGAAACTCGGTATGTTAAGATGGTCACCCATCTACAGACCAACCTTGAGGCCGTACCCTGACCAAATAACCTTGAGCATTTTTTCCCCCAATAACAGCGCAAGAGATACAATAGCGAATACGCTCAAAATGTTGAATAAAATCGTTATAAAATCTAATTTTGGTCGTTTGAAAAAAATACTTCTACCAAGATGTTCATAATTAAATTGTTTATCCATTAGTGTAAGTACACAATCAAAATAATCGTTAGTTTTCGAGAAGATGCATGTTTTCAGTATTTTTTTCTCATTTCTGTGGTTTCGTTTTGAGGAGATTACTGAAACATTATACTTAGTAATAAAAAAAAAAATCTACCATTTTGAAGCCAAGATTATGTAGAAACTTAATGTATTTTTTATTAGTTGATATTTCTTTTGGGTAAAGAGTAGATAGCTCCAAAAAACTGCACAATAAACGGCTAGCGCTGCGTTTTGCTCGGGGACGCGCCTTAATCTGGAAAGATCGACCTGTACGGCTGTTATTATTTAGCCACCGTATTTAACTGCTAACGCTAACGCCCTAAGTTCATAAAGCTCTAGGAATGACTTTTTCTGTTTTATTTTTTTGTTCCTACAGTTTTATGAACTTAGAGCGTTGTATTGATGATTTTGATGATTATAATTCTGTAACTACATATGTCTAACACCCGTGAATAATATTTTAATCAACATACAACCTAGCACTGGCCTGTAAATTGCAAAAAACGCAAGAAATTTTGAATTTCGCGGCCTGGTTGGAGCATTCCCCTTAAAAGTGAAAAAGATGATTTTCATTTTGACCAATGATTTATTACGCGATTGTAGGTACGTAATTTTGTGGATTTATTAGTATAGTTGTTTAGTATTTAGTAGTCATTTAAGGTTTTCTGTACATAATCAGGCTTAGTCATTAAAAACTCTAAGCATAAGGCTTGTTACATTCATTCTAACTATATTTGACTGGATTTTTTTATAAAACTCAAAACATGAACAAGAAAAGTCAGGACGCACGACTAACAGTTTTAAACAATATCCATTCATGTTCATTTCTGTCAGTGATTAGTCAATTATTAAAACCATGACTTACCTATGAAAACCACACAAATATTCTAATATAAAGAGCTCTATTAAGTCTATCAGCCATATGAAATTCCCAAATTATGTCATGGTGAAAAGCAGACACAAAATATTGACTCTATTCTTAGAGCTCAAATACAACTTAAACTCAACCTTATTTGCTTAACACAACAAAAGATATTAAAAAACTAATTTCTTAAAAAACTGTAATTACATAATGAAAATCAAACATTTCGCTGCCCATTCTCTGACACATCATGACGTAATGTGACGTACTCATCTAAGGCATTTGTCTCACCGGCGGCGATCAGCGAGAAACGAGTAAAGCTTGAAACTCGAAACGAGTTGGCGAGCAACGAGAAGCGAGTGAGTAGTTTCGATAGTTTTATCGATCGCCGTGATATTTATTTATTTAAATATCGCAGCATACGCTGAGATAGGGACGTTTTTGGCCTCGCACAGATTTGTATCAGTATTTCAGGATCAATTCATTTTTATAACAGTAAGATTTACCTCTTTTACTTTATGTGTATTGTGCGAGTCCCGAATAAACATATTTTTTCTTTTTTCTTTCTTTCGATCGGCTTTAAGCGACTGCTTTTGTGCGACAGACGATTACTCGCAACACTCTTTCCGGCCGGCACTGTAGGTAGAAATTACCGCTGGTTTGTGATTTCTGACCACCAAGCGATAACTATTGTCGCTGCAACCAACACGTGGTAAGAGCCCGCTCGCCACTAGTGTGAACAGCCAGCTATCGACTATAAATATAAGTGTCTCTTTTACTCACACGAAATCTATATCTCTTGTCTTTTTCCTCAGCAATAAACTAGTCGATAGCTAATCGCTTCCTTGTAAGACACGTGCCTAACGAGAGACCCAAATTACTTTTTAATATCATAGTTGAACTTGACATTATAATCATTTTATAAAATATGACATTCATGAATACGCAGAAGTGGTAATCGTTTAGTGGTTGCTGTAGGTTGTGGTTTGAGGAGCTTGTAGCTAAATAATAACAGCTAGGTTACAAGGTTAAGCTACGCTTGCCGAGGCCGGTCAGTGGATGGGTCATCATTTTAATATACTGATGTTTTTCCGTGTTTTGGAAAGGATAAGGCTCTGCAGATTGCGCTGGAAGTGTCCTGTATTAATAGCTCTGCTCTGTCTCAGTCAGCCACTAGGACCACGATCACTTTCATCATCTGCCTGGCCTTTTCCCAACTCCAACACGAGCAGATTGAGAACCTATTAGGAAAGCTGTTTTGACATTTCTCATTTAGATTACACAAACACACTCGCACACTACATTCACAACACAAACACATCTATAAATACGTATTTAGAGTAAGGAGAGGCTTTTTATTTATATTATTATTTTTGTTATATCTATCATTATTATTATTTTTTCTATTTTTGGTTTTTGCTTTGTTCTCTTTTTACAAAAAATTGTCTTACGTATCGCTAAAGCTATTCGCATTAGTCAGTTGATGTAATTAATGGAATAAGCCCTGGCATCCATAACACAAGTTTAATCTTAGCTTAGATGTCAGAGGTCGATAACCTATGTTACATACAATTTTTAACAAATACCGCGTGTATCTGACATCGACGCACAAACGATTTCCATGGGTCCAGGGCATGATTCTGGACACCCCATTTTTTTCGTCGGTTCTTTTCTCATTTTTTTCAAGAGTACCACAAATAGTTATTAGCTCAGCTGAGCTGATATCTATTTGTGGTTTTATTCAGATTGCTCTTTTTAGTGGAAGTAGTTAATTAATTATTTTATTATTAAAAATCTCATTGGGTTAGGTCAGAATAACGATTATGAGCAGTCTAAAGTAAAAAAAACCCTTGGAAAAAATTAAAAAAAGAGAAAAAAGCCGACGAAAAATTCTAAGTCTAGGGTGTCCAGAATCATGCCCTGGACCGATGGAAATCGTTTGTGCGTCGATGTCAGATACACGCGGTATAGTTATTTGTAAATATTGCAATTGTTTCAAAATACTTGTAAAAATTGTAAAAGTGGAAATAAAGTCTTTATTTATTATTTATTTATTTGACTAAATTGAGGTCGGCTTCCAGTCAAACCGGCTGCTGCAATCAAGCTGCCTGTATTGTACGTGTAACGGCTGCCTCCCAAACCTCCACAACCCATTAACTAGGTAACACGGTACTCCTTGGCAAGTCCGGTGTCATTTTCTGGCTTCTGACTATCCGTAACGGCTGCCAAAGATCTCCAAATGACAGCCCAACCGCTTTACGTGCTTTCCACGGAGGAAACTCGGTATGTTAAGATGGTTACCCATCCATCCACAGACCGACCTCTGCAATCGTTGCTTAACCTTGAAGATCGAGCTGTGCGGCTGTTATTATTTAGCCTCGAGCTCCTATACATACATCCCTACCAATATTATAAAAGCGTAAGTAACTCTGTCTGTCTTTATGTCTGTCTCTTCTTCATGGCTAAACCACTGAACCGATTTAGATGAAATTTTGTGTAAATATAGTTTGAGACCCGAGAAAGGACATAGGATAGTCTTTATTCTGGAAAAACTACGGGAACGAAAACTATGCGGGTGAAATGGGAGCGAAACCGCGACGGACAGCTAGTAATATTATAAATGCGAAAGTTTGAGAAGATGGATGGATGTTTGATACTGTTTTATGTCTGAACGTCAGATTATAGTCTGGAAAAACACATCGTCTGCTTTTTATCACGCGGGCGTAGCGACTTGAAGCTAGTGTCTTATAACCAGTGGCGAAAGCTTAATACAAGCCCAGATGCCCGGCGGTACCCGCTTCAAACGTCTGTCTTGCAATAAAAAGTCATAGCAATTTTAACACCATAGAACATAATGATAAAAATGACAAGAACATTAACTTTAAACTTCTAATTTAAAGTTTTTACTTTTATCAATATTAAAAATCTTTTGGGCTTATCCTAATGGTGGACCCTCCGCGCTGCTTATAACCTCACTTTTCTTGTTAAAAGTATTATTCAATCATGTCAGACTATGACTCACAAAACAGCGGCGCACTAATCAAGACATAATTTTAATAACCACTGATGGTTCTCGTAATAAGAATATTTAATTTAATGAGTTATCTTGCTCACACTAAGCACCGAAGGTTAATTGAGGTCGCATACATTATTTATATTTACATATGTCTTGTACTACATTAAATCAATAAATTCTTCTTCTTTAAAGAGTTAAAAACAACAAAATAATAGACTCAGTATAAAAATGAATGGCAGCAGTTTTGAAAATAGGAATACAGCAATTTGTAGAAGGTAAATAAACAGTTTCTACCTAATTCAATGACATTTCTTCTGATTGGCTTCAAAAATCTTTAGCAGGTAAAATAATTAAAAAAAAAATATTTAGAAATTAGCCAAGTTCAACTTGAGTCACACTCGGAAGGTACCGTAAACCAAAAACAAAAATCTCGTTTCTTATATCCGCCGCTTTCATTTTTAACAAAAAAATTATTTGTTGTTAATAGAATACACGAATACACGTCACGGCAATAGAAATACACGTTTTATGAAAATTTCAAATGTCCTGGATTATTACTGTTCTTGAGATACAAATCGCTGACAGACAGACAGACGCACAGCGGAGGCTTAATAATATTGAATTCTGCGTTACGCTTCGGGTACGGAATTCTAAAAACTAAATGACTTAGGGGTTTTCTACTTGACTACTTTGAAAAGTCCAGGCATTTTCTATCTATATAATTATTTAAAAAAAGAATTGCTGTTCGTTAGTCTCGCTAAACCTCGAGAACGGCTGGGCCGATTTTTGTTTAGTTCGCCAGAATACAGGGAAGATTTAAAAGCAAAAAAAAAATGCTGTTAAAGGGAGCGAAGCCGCGGGGGACAGCTAGTCTTAAATATATTGATCCTGTGCATGATTCTATCATGCAGATTAGAATCCAATAACTTATTTTTAGGAAATCCGTAATTTTATATAAGTGCTAGATTGGTTACTTCATGAAGTTTTCAGATATCGAAAATTGGTATCGATTTTAATTGAAAGACTCCCATTTATCAAATATCAGCTTTACTGGCAGAAAACATTTGTCAGTTCTTCCAAATCCATTTATTTATTTATTTGTTTTATTTCAATTACTCTCTGCACTCACAGTAAAAACCAACACGTGCAGAGAGTCAACAAAATCAATGAGATAGTAAAAAAAAAAAAATGGTGCTATAATTAAAAAAATTAAAAAGAATCAATAAAAATTAATCAAAAAACAATCAAAAATAATAAAAAGTAATAAAATATAATCATAATAATAAAAAATAGTCGCAATATTAAAAAATAGTCACTAAAAAATAATCAAAATCATAAAAAAACAATAAATATAATCAAAACAATAATATAAAAATAAAAAATCAAAATAATAAAAAAAAGTCAATACAAATTAATAAAAAACAATCAAGAATAAAAAAAAATAGTCAAAATACCTAATCTAAGTACTAAAACAATCCTTACAAATTTCCAAGAATTGACGCACGTTGGAGTGGAATACATCTAAATCCGGATTCTGAGCAGTCAGTGTGTTGAGCAAAGACACCGCTTGGTTGACCAGCACTTCACCCTCGACCTCGTTCGCGTCAGTTTAATATTGCAATGTTCGTAGAGATCTCTATATTCTTTCAAAAATTAATTATCTAGGTTAATAATCTAGGCTAGAATAGGGACTCCATTTTCCACATTTAGACTCTCATTCGATCCGTTGTGCAAAAATATTAGCCGTGATAATTAAGCTTTTTTAGTGGAAAAATGATTGAGATCGGCTCAGTATTTTTGTAGCCTATTCAGTACAAACAAACAAAAAAACCACTCGTTTTTATAATAATAGTATAGATGAATCAAGAACCAAATAATAAATCGCGTTAAATAAAATCCGACCAAAACCGTGTCACCACTTAAAACAATGGGCGTTGCTCTTACATAAAGCCTACGTTTGATTTATTGTCCAAAGTTAATTAATTATTGCCCACACCTATTTGTTAATATTGCCTCAATGTTTATAGAGAAGAGTTTGACAACGGTCAAACGTGGCGCTTAAAAATTGACGTTGAAATATTGAGGCGAAGTTTTATTAAATTAACTGTTTTAATTTTAAGGTTATGACATTTTTTGTTCGTATAAAGCAAAATAGCTTAAAAAATCCTGATAGCTACAACCTTTGAGTCAAAAGTGAATAGGTTACTTCTAGGCAAGCGTGCTCCATCTTAGACCGCATCATCGCTTACCATTAGGTAAGATAGTGGTCAAACGCGTGCCTATCAAAATTAAAAAAAAAAACTATAGCAATAATATCAGTACACTGACGATAGTACCTATCCTCATTGATGAGAAAGTAAGATGTGGACTTATTCCTGAGTAACAATTGCATAATTTTCCCGCGTCTCTTTCGCCATAGTTAAACACGCCCTTACTAATTATACAACAAGTATTGACCCAAACATTTCATCAATGTGCTAGCTTGACAGTTCGCTTGTCCGAATGTCCGTCACCTAGTACCACTGTTAGAACCGGTTCTGACTTGACCCAGCGTAGAAAATCGTCAATTAATGTTACTCTAAGTTTTACTAATGAGTTATGTAGTACTAAACATGTACTACTAGCATCTACCAACGGCTTTGCCCGCGTGATCCCTAGGGAAACTACTCCCGGGTTAAAAAGTATTTGCCAGTCTATAATCTAACTCTGCGCCAAATTTCATGAAGACCCTTTCAGGCGTTCTGACATGGAAGAGTAACAAACATCCATCCTTACAAACTTTCGTATTTATAATATTAGTAGGATACACTATAAACATTGCTTTTGGAGAAGTATTTTCATAATTAAGAAAGATCTGCAATTCAAATTTGGTGTAAGAGTTCCGCAGAGTCGAACAATAAAATAATGTTTGGTTATGAAAATATTTTGGGATTAAAAGCGTGTATTCCGTCCACTAGCGCCGCCAATCGTTTTTTATTATTTGTGGTAAATTTAAGACACGTAGATAAAAAACCACTCTGTAGTGCACTGAAGAAATGTATTTATTATGTTTTGAGAGTTATGTTTTGTACTTTAGAACATAAATAGTTGCAAAAGTCGATATTTTTGCTAAAAGTGGCCACTTTTAGCAATAATTGCCGTTTTGGCTATTTAGCCATGAGTTATGTATTAAAAATAGCTGTCAAAAAATAATAGATACATTTCTTTTGTGCACTACAGAGCGGTTTTTTATCTACGTGTCTTAAATTTACCACAATTAATAAAAAACGATTGGCGGCGCTAGTGGACGGAATACACGCTCTTAACTAAATTAGATGATCCACTGATAGACAGATTCCAAACGTTACTCGTATCCGACCTTTTCCCAACCCAAACAATAAAGTTTTTTTTTTACTATTTATAGGCAAACGTTTCACCACTATCTCTACTGATGGTTAGCGATGATGCGGTCTAAGATGGAGCACGCTTGTTTAGAAGTAACCTATTCACTCTTGACTTAAAGACTCCCAGGTTGTAGCTAAGCTTAGCTGTTCGCACAATGAATGTGTTCCCAAAACGTTTTGTACGTGTGGGTGGGTATTCACGAAGTACCATACTCATATTTGCGTCTATTTACGTACAGTCTGTGTTTCCTGATAGCTATAACCTGAGAGTCTTCAAATCAAGAGTGAATAAGTTACTTCTAGGCAATCGTGCTCCATCTTAGACCGCATCATTGCTAATCATCAGGTGAGACAGTGGTCGAACGTATGCCTATCAATAGTAAAAAAAACTCTCATCGCCATCAGCCAAAACAGCATCTCAGAGTTGGGTATAGACCTCTCGAATCGCATGTAATGTTTAACTATCACTTAATAGGTTAGGTCAGGCGACGCTACTTTTTCATAGGCCACGACCTATTTTATGCAAAATACCAATCAACGTTTTGCCTGCTATCAAGCCTAACGTGTTTTTTTTTTAAACGTTGCCCCACACTAGGAATTTCTCCTGTATCGTGGGTGCGTTTACAAACATGTAAAGTCACATACACAAACAGCCAGACCCGGAACAACTATCTGTAGGCCATACAAATATTTGTTCCGTGCGGGAATCGAATCCACGACACGCGACGCAGCAGTCGATCGCTCAACCGCTGCGCCAACCGCTGTGCCGTCAAAGTTTCTTTTTATTCAACTTCACAATATACGTGGGTAGACAAATAGGTGACAAAATTAGTTTTATTGTGAACCAGTCACCATAAACATTGCTTAATTTGTTATTCAATTCAACACTAAAAAAAATATAAAATAGTAAATGAATCCGTTATTATGTCAGTAATCTAATTTGAATTCATATTAGCAAGTTATATTGTTGAAGAATCATAAATTTTGATAGCATGTGATAAAAGCATGACTTTTTATTCATTAAGTCGTTTTATGACCATTAATTCATTTTATTATTTTTACTAATAAAATTTATGCTAGAAGTGAAACTACTTTTGCGAACGTACCTGGAGTATGACAATTGGGTCTAGTCATCTTCTCTTTGGGTATATTTTCATAGTGCCTCGGAATACACGTTAAGCCGTAGGTCCCGGCTGTCATTTGTAGATCTTTGGCAGTCGTTACGGATTGTCAGAAGCCAGTAAATCTGACTCTAGTCTTACCAAGAAATACCGTGTAACCCAGTTAATGGGTTGTGGAGGTCTGGTAGGCAGCCGTTCCACGTAAAATCGTCGTCCGGATTCAGCTGAATACCAGTGTTCAGCTGAATCCGGTTTGACTGGAAGCTGACATGAATACAGTTGGAAAAAGGCTAGGCAGATGAAACCAGAATAATAGTCGCCGTTTGAAATGTCTAACGGGGCTGCCAGTTGGCTTTAGTACTTCATACACCCATCAAAGTTCCGATGGGATGCATATAAGCAGAGTCCACAAATTGAGTTTTGAATGTGGCTTCCGATTTTTCGTTATATTCTCATAGTAGCTTTTTATATAAAATCCACCAATTAAGTTTGATATAGACGCAGTCCACAGAGTTTTGAATGTGGCTTCCGATTTTTCGTTATATTCTCATAATAGCTTATTCTACAAAATCCACCAATTAAGTTCGATATAGGCACAGTCCACAAACTGAGTTTTGAATGTGGCTTCCGATTTTTCGTTACATTCTCATAGTAGCTTTTTCTACAAAATCCACCAATTAAGTTCGATATAGGCACAGTCCACAAACTGGGTTTTGAATGTGGCTTCTGATTTTTCATTATATTCTCATAGTAGGCTTTTTCTACAAAATCCACCAATTAAGTTTGATATATTATAGGCACAGTCCACAAACTGAGTTTTGAATATGGCTTCCGATTTTTCGTTATATTCTCATAGTAGCTTTTTCTACAAAATCTACCAATTAACTTTGAAACAAACTCTTAACTATTGATCTCTCGTTCTGGATTTTGCACAAAAAATTGCAAATCAAGGTGAAACTTCGGACTCGGTCGACGTAGCCCCGATTCATTGAGCTCCTATTTTGGGGTGGTCAAAAATCATGAAGGGGTTGACAAGGTCTTTCAGATCCCCTTCTAACCTATCCAGTCTGAATTTGGGTGCCACAAGTTCAGGCTTGCTTCGCTCGCTCTTGCCCTCGTAGTAAAAATCGAGTGCGCTAATTGGTTGTTTCAAACTCAATTGGTGTTACTACGGGAGTTTAATGGCCTCAGTTGGCAGACACTGCTTTTATGTGTCTTGTAGTCACCCCAGGATACCGAGATTATGTACATATTTTGGCTTTTCCAGTGCTTTTCTCATTTAAGTGCATTTGACATAATTAAAAAATGAATAAATTATCTATAGATCGTTAATTGTCTGTAAGTTTTCCTTTAACTAATAGAATAGAATAAATAAATACCAGTGTTCCGGTTGAAAAAGACAGCATTGCTGCAAAAAGCTAGACGAATAAAAAACGTTTAGAAATAGACTAATATTGTAGTTTGACATTAGTGAAGCGACCGCCTTCGCATCATCGTTTGTTTCCATTAATATTTACAGTTGACGATTTCAAGACTTTTTTAGCACACGACACGACGCGACGATCTGAGAACTATTTTTTTAAGAAAATAAATAAATTGTATCATTACCCCCAAAGTTCTTTTTGGGTTCGTTTTTTATTAAATGATGTTACGTCATTACAAAAAATCAACAAACAATTAAAACAATAGAAAAATTGCACAAAAAAAAACAACAGAACAAAACACAAATTACTACAATTTATTAAGGAACGTTCGCATTCGCATCTAAGTCAAAATCTGCCAACAAAAACTCGTTTTTTATACATTTTTCACAGATAACGATTTCAGATTTCGAAAAACTACCCTGCTTAAATAAAAAAGGAATAAACATCCCTAAAATATAAAGTTTATTTGAATTTAGAAGTAGAATACCAAATCAAATCGTAGCTATTAGTTCAAATTGGCTAGTTTAATAAAACGGCAATTTTATAGACTTACCCAACAATAACATCAAAGATCGCGGAAATTAGGGGTAATAAATGTCACTAGTGAGTATTTTGCTTGTGATTTATTTGTTTTGGTATACAATACAAATCTTCATAACAATGGACCAGAATCTTCGCCTGCTGCGCTGGGATATACCACGTGTATCTGACATTGACGCACAAACGATTTCCATGGGTCCAGGGCATGATTCTGGACACCCTGGTGTTGGAATTTTTCGTCGGTTCTTTTATCATTTTTTCATTTTTTTCAAGAGTACCAGAAATAGGTATCAGCTCAGCTGAGCTGATATCTATTTGTGATCTTATTCAGATTGCTCTTTTTAGTGAAGGTAGTTAATTAATTATGTTTTTATTAAAAATCTCATTGGGTTAGGTCAGAATAACGATTATGAGCAGTCTAAAGTAAAAAAAAACCCTTGATAAAAATGAAAAAAATGAGAAAAAAGCCGACAAAAAATTCTAAGTCTAGGGTGTCCAGAATCATGCCCTGGACCCATGGAAATCGTTTGTGCGTCGATCAGACACGCGGTATAATATACACATTCTTTATATGCTGCATTTTTTTCGGTGGTAGCATAAAGTGCGCAGCAGCAATAGAACTACTCAACTACTAATAGTACAACTAGTCAACTAAAAATATATTTGTATATATTGTAAGATATAGACTACATTTCAAATTGACACATTATTTCTGAAAGAGGATGCAATTCACAACTCCACGACCTTGTCCCACCGGCCCCCTTCTACCATCGGACATCCAGACGCACTGCAACTTACTATTCCTACCTTGTTGCTATTCCACTAATTCACACTAAGCGTTTCCAAACGTCTTTCTTAATGCGCACAGCAAAGGAGTGGAACTCTCTGCCTCCGTCTGTGTTGCCGAACACTTACGACCCTAATATTTTCAAAGTTAGAGTGAAAACGCTACTTTTGGGTAAGCTCGTTCCATCGTAGACCTTTTTCTCTGTCATCTCTGACCTAGACTACAAACAGAGTCAAGAGCAAACCCATCTCAAATAAAAAAAACCTAGAGAAAACGAGTCATGGAATTTTATGAAAGACTAGCTGACCCGTGCAACGTCGTCTGCGTAACATTTTTCATTACTGCTCTGCTCCTATTGATCTTAGCGTGATGATATATAGCCTTTAGTCTTCCTCGATAAATGTAGTAGTTCCTGAGATTAGCGCGTTCAACCAAACAAACAAACAAACTCTTCTGCTTTATAATATTAGTATAGATAGATAGGGTGGAAAGGAGGTCATATTTAGATGATGTCGAATAGAGATTAATGTAAAAATAGACGATTCAAAGTAAAATTCTATTGAGTTTTTCGAAGAACACCATTTGCAGTAAAATAATTATAATAATATAATGGCGATATCACATTGTACTGGGATCGGTCCATCATTACTGACAGGACTATTGTTGCCAATAAGCCTGATATAGTGTTGGTACACCGAATAGTGAGGCGTGCAATGATTGTAGACATAACCGTCCCGCATGACGAGAACCTCGTGAAAGCCGCGGAAGAAAAAAAAACAAGTATTGACTTGGCTTGCGAGGTTGTCGACATCTGGGAAGTGGACTCTGTAATCATTGTACCGATAGTTGTGACAGCCAACGGCTTAATAGCCAGGAGCCTCGACCAACACCTCAGGAGGCTCTCACTAGGCAGCTGGAACAAGAACTTGATTCAGAAAGCGGTACTTCTTGACACGGTTCGCATTGTTAGGAGGTTTCTCTGTCTAGAGCCCTGACCGCCCAAGCTTGGACCCTGTTCCCGATACCGGTGGGCTACTATTTTTATATTTTTAAATGTTTTTTTTTCTTATCTGTATTTTTTAAGAAATACATAAAATAAGTTGTAAAATATGAAAAAAACGACATAATGACTGAAATAAATTTGAATACTAGCAAGAGAATGACGATGCACATGATAATATTATCAGTTGGCTTACCATTTGAATCTGCGTTGGAGGCATTTCGCATCGTCCCGTAAGATAATATTCCGTAAGATATAAAAGTCTTTCTCACACCTATGCACAGCACGTTTGTGGTTTATTTAAAATTCAGGGACATCCACTGCTATAAAGTTTTGAATAATAATAATTAGCATGATTCTTATGAACGCATCGTTTCGATATTATGTTTGTTGAATCCATTACTATAGGAAATAGATTAAGGCACTTTTAATGACATTTCCTTGACCTTTTGTTTTGTCATTGACGAGTATATAATATAATGTGGACCATGAGTTTTTGAGACAACTAAATTCTGATACTGCTCTATAAAATTTTAGAGGCCAGGAAAATTAATGATTTGGGTTTTTCACAGATTGCTTTTTTTTTATTTGAGATGGTTTGCTTTTGACCTTAATCCTGATCAGAAATGACAGAAACAAAGTCTACGATGGAGCGAGCTTACCCAGCAGGAGCCTGTTTACTCAAACTTTGAAGAGATTAGGGTTGTAAGCGTTCGGAAACACAGACGCAGGCAGGGAGTTCCACTCCTTTGCTGACAGAATTATAAAATACGTTTGGAAACGCTTATTGCGAATTTCTGGAATAGCAACAAGGTAGGGTTTTTATTTTCCTGAGCATAACTGCGCAGAAAATTATGATTCACTTTATTTTTTTGGCCTTTTATTAATTTGTTTGGAGTCGGCACTACATATCTTTTTCTCGCATACTTCTCTGTTGCTCATCTCAGTATTCACTTCCTTTCTAGACATAATCATCCTTCATACAATTCATCCATAATATTTTTTGGTCTTCGTCTACTTTCCATTTTTTTTTAAGGATGGGAAATCATTAAAATGACTCCTCCCACCCTGGGTGAAGCAGAAGGGAGTGTCAGACTCTTACTGACTAAAACCAACCTGTGTTCCTCCTAATGCCCTTTGCGTTCCAGGGCCGAGGTAACTCTTTCGAATAAATTCCGTATTCCTGGCAGGCTCATAGCTATCTACATTCATGTTCAAAAATTTTTACAAGATATTGCCACTTTCTTCAACAACTCAAACCAAATGAAAAACCAGAGTTTTCGAGGTCAAAATCATTTCAAATTAACTCTTAAATTCAACTGGACCGACTCGTACTGGATAGCGGGTCCAGTGGACCACATCATTTATTTTATATATTTTTTGTGGTCAACTAGACCCAGATACAAATTAATAAAATATATATATTTTGTTTAAAGCAACCCGTGGTACAGTCGAGCATAGAATTGGTTGGTCAAAATAGAATAAAAAGGAATTCGATTAGTTTTAAACGTTTATTCTTAATGAAAGTGTAAATATCTATTTAAATTAGGTTCATGTAAGTAAAATGAAGCAAAATCTTTTTATAGCCAGCATGTTTTTATATATACATATATTTTGGGTATGGTGCCAAACATGTAGTTTGAAGGAATGCACTGAAATGAACAATTCTGTATACAAACAGCTTCAAGCTATTTTGATTTAAAATCCAAACTTCCTAACTGATTTTGATAAAATTTAAATGGCACCAATCGAGAAGTATCCTCCTTTCAAATAAAACATGTTTTTTTGTTGTGCGCATGCAACATCCTTTCGTACGACATATGGTGCTTCATAAAAATGTAGGTAATTTTTGTGAAGAACGGTGTCGGAAGCATGGCTAATTAGTATAATTTGCTTATCAATGATTGATAACTCTAAACAGAGCCAGACAAGTGGGAACTATTACGCTTCCAGGTTTGTGAATTAACTTACTAGAATCAAGTATTTTTATTTGATACCAGATAAATGGCGTATTAAGCTAATCGTTCTAGTATCGAAAAGCAGACTCGAGTCAATTGAAAACGAGCCAAGAGTATCATCGGCAATGATAGGCTCGTCGAATCGAAGCTCGAAAGTCTTAAGCATCGTCGCCGAGTTGCTGGCCGGTCGGTTTTCTATCGGTTACATTTTGGGGAGTGTGCGACGGAATTGCATAATTTGATTCCGCCAAGCCCGTTCCACCATCGGACCACAAGGCGTACGGCGATGCGCCACCGGTACATGGTGGACATCCCGTATATACGCACAAAACGTTTTGGGAATACTTTCATTGTGCGTACAGTTAAGGAGGGGAATTCCCTGCCTTTTTTTTTAGGGATGGGAAATCATCCCATGACTCCTCCCGCTCTGGGTGTAGCGGGAGGGAGTGTCAGACTTCTACTGACTAAAACCCATCTATGTTCCTTCATTGCCCTTTGTGTTCTGGAGCCACGGTATCTCTTTCGAAAGTCCCGCGACTCCGGCAGGGAGAATTCCCTGCCTGAGTCTGTGTTTCCTGATAGCTACAACCTGGGAGTCTTTAAGTCAAGAGTGAATAGGTTACTTCTAGGCTAGCGTGCTCCACATCAGACCGCATCATCGCTTAACATCAGATAGCGGTCAAACGTACGCCTATCAATAGTAAAAAAATAAAAGATGTTGTTGTAAGGTAAAACTACCCTAATACTAAATCCATAATCAGTGCTTTCAAAAACATTTTGATTGCTTGTTGGAAGTAAAATATATTTTAAAAAAGATTTTAAGGTTCCGTACCGGAAGGGTAACCAAAAAAACCCATTAGGGCGTCCGTCCGTCCGTCCGTCCGTCTGTCAGCGGACTGTATCTCAAGAACCGTAATAGATAGAGAGTTGAAATTTTCACAGATTGTGTATTTCTACGCTCGCTATAAAAACAAATAAAAAAAAATAAGGTGTACACCGACTCGCACTTGACCGGGTTTTTTTAAGTCATTCATTGTATTGAAATGTATAGGCCTACACCTTGGACCATAACCAGCGTACAACCTATTAACATAATAACGAGCAAATCAATTATTATAAGTTTTCCAATAAATAGCTTTTAAAATATTAATTTATCGTCTTGTCCTTGTTTACCATTTTGGTAGCAATCAATCACATAATAATATCAATAATTGCATTTTTATTGCGTGTAAATAATATTACACATGTTATAAATATGCGGTAAGTACGATCAATGATTCAGTCATATTTTTAGTAGGTCAACTATGTTTGATTAAGCCTACGCAGTTTTAAAATGTTATACCTAGATGATTTTAACTAAAAATTAATGTGTGTTTTCGATATTTAGCGCTTTGTATAGGTAGTAATATTTTAATTACGAGCTGTCCCCCGCGGCTTCGCTCCCGTTTAACTCGCATAGTTGCCGTTCCCGTGGAAAAAGAAAAACTACCCTATGTCCGTCTCCTGGTTCTAAGCTACCTCCCCACCAATTTTCAGCCAAATCGGTTCAGCCGTTCTTGAGTTATAAATAGTATAACTAACACGACTTTCTTTTATATATATAAATATAGATATAGATATCTAGCTCGAATCGTCCCACTGCTGAATTTAGGCGATTTGTTTTTGTTGGATTCAACTTTAAGATTTTTTAGGTATTACCGATGGGTCCCATTTGCTTTTTCCATTGATTCCCATGTTATAGAAACGTGTGTACTGTTCAGATGAAAAGTGATTTGATAGTGAACGTCAATACAAAAGGAGAACACTATATAGCGATTATGTGCGACTTCGTCTGCGTAGACTTTAGAGGTACTTTTTGGTTTCATATTCACTTCCTTGGAAATGGATCATGTGGTTGGTTTTATTTAATTTTTATTTGTAACTTACTTTGTGCGTCAAATCTGGCGGAATAAATGTATTTTCTTTCTTTCTTTCTTCATCTTTATGATTCTGGTATGCTGATATTTTGTGAGTATTTGCGGTTCTTTCTTTCAGCCCCGAAAATACTTAGTCATGTTTGTGGTCTCCTGGGCCAGCTACCCACGTTTTTTTTAAGAATGATGTATCAGCAAATGACTCTCTCTTTCTGCATCTGTATTCCTTCTAATGCCTTCTACGTTTCAGAGTCACGGTGACTTTTTCGAACTAATTCCGCAACTCTGGAGTTAGCTGTGCTACCAATATTATTTTTTACTTGCTGTCTTACAATCTTTGTTTGGTCATATAAAAATATAGCCTACGATCTATTCTCAGACCTACCAACACAAAAAAAAAAACATATAAATCGGTCAAGCCGTTCCGGAGGAGTTCCATAAAACTACTATGACACGAGATTTTTATTATTTTGCTATTTATTTGGTAGCCCATTGATAAAAGCCCGGACTTAAAAGTGTAATTTATTTAATCATTGGCTAGCCCGCGAAACTTCGTCCGCGTCACGGTTGCCATTAATGCTCCGCTTCTATTTGTCTTAGCGTGATGATTTTAGCCTAGAACCTTCCTCGATAAACGGGCTATCTTTCACTAGAATTTTTCAAATCGGACAAACAAACAAACAAAATCTTCAGCTTTATAATATTAGTTTAGATTATAGTAATATATTTCATGGTTAATGCTCTTAAACTGTGAAGGAAAACCAGCTGAACCTAGACCATGCATTGGGCCCGCGTATTTGATCATAATCAGTGATCGGCATAGATAGGTAGGTTGTTCTATTTTGGGTCAATGAACCTGAATGGTAATGTAGAGGAGATTCCTGGGAGTATTTTTCTGAATGTCTTAAATTAAAGCATAGTGCGTACAGCTAACGAGTAGAATTCCCTGCCGGAGTCTGTGTTTCCTGATAGCTACAACCTGGGAGTCTTTAAGTCAAGAGTGAATATTTTACTTCCAGGCAAACGTGTTCCATCTTAGACCGCATCATCACTTACTACAATGAGAAACGCGTGCCTATCAAAAGTAAAAAAAATAATGAAAACACTTTATTTCAGACTAGCTGACCCGCGCAACTTCGTCTGTGTCACATTTTCCATTATTACTCCGCTCGTATTTATCTTAGCGTGATGATATATAGCCTATAACCTTCCTCGATAAATGGGCTATCTAACACTGAAAGAATTTTTCAAATCGGTCCAGCAGTTTCGGAGCCTATTAAATTCAAACAAACAATTCTTTCCTCTTTATAATATTCGTGTAGATGTAGACTACAGCCAGTTAGTATTTTGGGGTTAGTAATAATGGTGCTTACGTTAGTAGGTTAGTTTAAATGATTTATATATGTAACACCTAAATCTGTCCCCACCCAGTGTCCCTAATAGCTGTCATTTTCAGGATGCTGTTGCAGTCACTACTGCAGTATATATATACTGCAGTATATGTAGTCTATGGTCACTACCGTGCAAGCGCTGTAGTAAGGAGACCGCTTTCTTTCGCATGATAGCATGAAAACCATCTGTGCGAGCCTCCACGAACATTCCTGAAGCACTACAACGCCATGGCAGTCGAAAGTATTAAATGAAGACAAATTGTTTAAGATAACCGTCACTGATCAAAACCCACTCCTTGTCATACTCTGTCTAGCAAAATCTCATCAAACTCGCATGATACATTCTCAAAACCATTGTACTGATATCGTGATAAGATGACCTCTTGAATGGTCTAACTTAAGAAAAGGTGTCAAATATTTTACCCTTCTTAAAATATACAAAAGTTCAAGAGGTCAGGAGCGTAACAAGTCACACCATTCACTTCATAGGTGTCACATTTTTGACTCGTAAAATAACTATTAAACTAGAGATAAACTGTTTGAAATTAACTTGTGCTTAATTTCGGAAGTCGGTGTTAAAGTACGAAGAAACTAACAAAAACACCGACTTCTGAAATTAAAGTTATTTTTACTTTGTAGTGTTTTTTTTTATTTGGAACGATTGTATCTTTTTGTAAAAAGTTTCTTATTTTTCACTTTTTAGTGGTACCCCACACCTAACAACACCACTGCAAAATCGCAGAAAAGCAAAATACGCAATTTCGATTACTTGGATAACATAAAACCATCATCCAAGTAAACGAATTCCAGCTATCTCGATTTAAAATCAAAACTTCGTAACCGATTTTGATAAAATGGGACCAATCTGCAAGTATATCCTTTCAGATAAAACAAGAATTTTTCAAATCGGCTCATAATTGTCGGAGTTATGAGGTAACAAACATAAAAAACCGACAACCGAATTGAGAACCTCCTCCTTTTTGGGAAGTCGGTTAAAATATCGTTCTAACTAAACGTCCAGCCATGTGCCCTTATCGGGCTGGCAAAATTGGCAAATTAGTAAAACATCAATAGACTCACAAAATCATTAGTTGAAGGTTTTTCCAGCGGTGCTTTTTTTTTTCAAAATTCATCTACATGCTTCCGAATCGAATGACACCTCGTATAATTTTTTTCATTTTCATTGAAAAAAGATGAACAAAAGCACTTGTTGACTAAACTATTGGAATGTTCGGTACCCTAAAAATGTGACACAGACGAAGTTCCGCGTGTCAGCTAGTCGTGTATAAAACCATAGTCCTTTAAATTTAAATTGATCCTTATAGACAGTAATTTTATAAGGAGGAGGAATTTACCAATTAGTGTCAAACTTTATAGCTTTAGTAGGAATTTGATTTGTGAAGCAATATTACAAATTACCTAGATCAAACCTACTGAATTCCAAATAAACTTATACACACAATAACTAACACTAACTAACTATAACATTAAAGCTACAACAGAACTATAAGTTATACTAACAATTATTGTCTTCAATAAAGCCGCTCAAATGCCTAATTTACCTTAAGAAACCGTTCTTTATACTAAAGAATTAAATAATAATATGGATAATTAAAAATATTAGCATCTAATAGTTACTTGATAGAAGCTAGTAATATTATTAAAAGCTCTGCTATTATTAGAATCGCAGACTGTCAAAAAAGCCTTCAAATGAAGGCTTTTTTGACAGTCTGCGATTGACTTCTTTTTTTTTTCTTACAGAGAGTACCTTGTATATAAACCTTGGTGAGAGATCTGTCAAAAATGTATGAAAATACATTTTTGACAGATGGCGATTGAGATGCGAATGTGAAAATTTGTAGAATTGGAACTCTGGTTTTCATTTAAAATCATCTATTTGTTTAAGGGATAAAATTGTATGTGTCTCTCCAAGGTTTATATACAAGGTACTGTCTGTTAGAAAAAAAAAATTGGTTTAGCATATAAGTATTTTGATAGTAACAATCCAACACACGTAGTTCTTTCCGCATTTGTAATATGTGAGATTTCTCATATCGTGGGTGCTTTACAAACATATAGACTCATATTCACCAACAGCCAGACCCAGAACAAACATGTAGGCCATACAAATAATTGTGCGACACGCCGTTCAGTAGCCAAACATAGACTCATATTCACCAACAGCCAGACCCAGAACAAACATGTAGGCCATACAAATAATTGTGCGACACGCCGTTCAGTAGCCAAACATAGACTCATATTCACCAACAGCCAGACCCAGAACAAACATGTAGGCCATACAAATAATTGTGCGACACGCCGTTCAGTAGCCAAACGCTCAACCAACGCGCCAAGTGATAGTGTGGACTAATCATACCAGGCAAAAAAAACTTTTTACAAAAAAATACAACCGACTTCTAACTAACTCTTTCTGTTTTTGTTAGTTTCTTCGTATTTTAACACCGACTTCCGAATTTAAATTTATTTCTTACTTTGTAGTGTTTTTTTTTTAGAAGTCGGTTGTATTTTTTTGTAAAAAGTTTTTTATTTTTCACTTTTTAGTGGTGGTAACCTAACAACACCACTACAAAATCGCAGAAAAGCAAAATACGCAATTTAGATTATCAAAGAATCATCTAAATAGTCAAATTCCAGCGATTTAGGAGCTCACAGCACACCTAGTTTAGGAGTCAGAGTACCTACCAATATATTTGTACTTTAATAAGCCTATTTATGTTCATAATTTAATGATGCAAATACTGTTGAAATAACCAGTTGTTTATAGAAGGTAAAAGAACAGAAATACATAAGCAGAATAATATATACACCAACAATGTGCAACGAAATGACGTACAGAACCAAACTCAAAATACAAATAAAAACGAAGATAGCGACGGTCAGAATTTTCGTACATTTCGAAACTCCAGACCTACAATGTAAAATCTTGTTCCAAAACGTTCAAAGCATTTATAACAAACAACACATTTTAGAGGCTTTCCTTAACGAAAATCCCACTTACAAAGCAATATGCATGTGTGAGACCTGGCTCACCACAGATAAATTAGAAACTGTTAATTTCAGTGGATTTAAAACTGCAGCATCATATTGTCGCCGCTCTCGAAGCGGGGGCGGAGTCTGTATCTTTTTAACGGATAGTATAGAATGCATAGAATGTTGTGATATTAGAGATATGACTATTGAATATTGTATAGAAATATGTGCATGTAAGTTACCAAAGCAAAATATACTAATAGTTACCATGTACTGGAATAGAAGAGAGGAAGTCAACTTTTTTAGTCAACTAAAACGAATAATGCAATATATAAACAAAAAATACCAAAAATTTAACGTCATAATTGGAGGAGATCTGAACATAAATACTTTAGAAAATGGCGTCAAAACAAACCAATTGATCGACCTCATGCTAGAGTTTAAATTTGTACAGCATATAAAAGAACCTACGCGAATCTCACAAACCACGTCAACATGCTTGGATTTGATATTTACTAACTTTAATGATAACAAAATGTACACAACAGTGGAAAACTTCGGTTTTTCCGACCACAGCGGAACCATAATACAAATGGCACTGAAACATCAAAGTAAACAAATCACTTGGACTGCCAATAGAAGAATATTTAACAAAAATAATATTCACCAATTCAAATCCAAACTGCAAACATTAAACTGGAACGATGTCATTCAGACAAATAAAAATGTGGATGAAAATTATCAGGCGTTCCATAAAATTCTGACAAATATCCTAGATGAATGTATCCCTAAACGTAGACTTAAACTAAATCCAAAACGAAATAATTACTGGCTAACTGTTGGAATAAAACAATCTTGTAGAAATAAAAGACTACTGAAAATTCTTGTGTCAAAAATTAATAATCCAATATTTACTAAATACTATAAAAAATACGAAAAAATTCTCAAAAAGTCAGTAACATCGGCAAAAAAATTACACTATACTAATATAATGAATAAATCATCAAATAAAGTTAAAACTATGTGGAATATTGTAAAAGAACGGACAAACAAAATAACCAAAAAAGAAAAACAAAATATAACATTACAGACGACAAACCTAGTAAGAGAACCAAAACAAATTGCAAATATTTTCAATAACTTTTTCGCATCAATTGGAGAAAATACCACCCATTCACCCGGCCATGTACAGAAAGAAACATCAGCGAGTAACTCCACTGAAAACACTATGTTTCTTACCCCAGTAGACGGATACGAAGTTAACAAGTTATTAAAAAACCTCAAAAATAAAAATAGCTACGGTATAGACGAACTCCCACCTACACTTTTTAGACAGTGCGCTGACGAACTTACTCTACCGTTTTTTAAATTAATAAACCAATCCTTCGAAGAGGGCGTTTTTCCCAATCAACTAAAAAAAGCTTTAATAAAACCCATTCTTAAAAAGAACGAAAAAACAGACCCAAGCAACTATAGACCGATTTCCCTTCTTCCTACAGCATCCAAAATCTTCGAAAGAGCAATGTGTGATCGTGTGTATTCCTTTTGTGAAAAATATAAGATCTTCGATGACTGCCAGCATGGATTTAGAAAAAACAGATCTACAACGCTGGCAGTATATAAATACATTCAAGAAGCTCTAAATATTCTGAATAATAAGCAATATGCAATAGGATTACTACTCGACATGACAAAGGCCTACGACAAAGTGCAATTTAAAATACTCTTAAATAAGCTATACCAAATAGGAATACGCGGCAAAGCTCATAACTGGTTCACATCTTATTTAAAAGATAGAGAGCAATTAGTTGAGATCGAATACTACAATGAGAAAACAAAAGAAGCACAGTTCATAAGATCTGATGTTAGGCCAATATATGCGTCAATTCCCCAGGGAAGTGTTGTTGGCGGCCTCCTATTCCTCATATATATAAACGATCTTCCCAAAATCATAGACGGGCCATGTGTACTTTTTGCGGATGATATCTCTATTCTCACTTCATGCGAAACAAACTCAAGCTTAAATCAAGAACTTACAACCATTCTAAATAAAGTAGTAAACTGGATGAATGAACACAATCTCGAAATTAATTTTACCAAAACCAAAATTATACCTTTCCATCCCCGACAGAAAAACCAAATAAATGTAGATCTTACTTTTAATCAACATAAATTAGAATCAGTCAATAATTTTACTCTTCTGGGTTTGACAATAGACACACACATAAACTGGAAAACACATATACAGAAAATTAAATCAAAAATTTCTAAGTTTTCATATGCCCTCTGCGAAATAAAAAAGACCACAAGCCTTCAAACTGCGCTTGTCGCATATTACGCATATGCCCACGCATGGTTTACCTACGGAATCATCTTATGGGGAAACAGCACAGACGCTCCCTCCATATTTATCTTACAAAAAAAGCTAATACGAATTATTACCAACATAGAACAGATGGATAGTTGCAAGCCTTATTTTCAAAAATATAAAATTCTCACATTGGTCAGTATTTATATCTTGGAGTTGTGTAAACTGGTCCGTAAATTTCCAGAATCCTATAACACACGGGGAGACATACAAACGAGCCATTCACTGCGCCATAAAAATAGGCTAAATTTGCCTCCGTCCCGCCTTAAGTTGCATGCTTCTAGTCCATATTCGATGTCGATCAAAATATATAATAAATTACCGGAAAACATAAAGCAAGAAAACAAAACCGGTTTATTTTTAAATAAGTTAAAACAATTTTTAATTAAAAAAAGCTATTACACAGTGGAAGAATACATAACGGATAAATTTTGATCAAAAGAAATATATTTATACACTTAATAATAATAAATAAATGACACTATATTCCATTAATAATAATTTACTATGATATTAATAATAATAAGCAAATTATATTCTATTCTATTCTATTGATAATGATAAATAAATGATATTTTATACCATTGATAATAAATAATAAATGACATTCTTTTCCATTGATAAAAATAAATAAATTACATACCATTCAATTGACAATTGTATTCTATTAATAATGATAACTAAATACCATAATATTCTAATAGTAAAACCTTTAAATATAAAATCAACTAATAAATTACATCAATAAATGACATACTATTAAATTGACAAGTATAAATAAATGACATTGTATTCTATTAATAATAATAAATAAATGAAATTTCATTCTATAAATAATGACAACTAAATACTATTCTATTCCAATAATTAAGCATTTCAATATAAATGAGCAAATAATATTTTCCATCAATAATAATAATAAATATACGACATTGGATTCTAATAATAACGATAACTAAATAATATACTATCGTAATAATAAACATTATCGTGATACAAAACTAAAAAAGTAGGTAGGTAATAATTATATGTAACTACATGTAAAAAACATTAGAAAAAGCTGGACAGGAACTAAAAAACAACACTTATTTTACTAGAAAAGAATTTAAAGCACTCTTCCTCTCTCCTAATTATTTTAAAGTTTGCTGTGCCCGACAGGGTCCATAATTGTTTCAATTTGAATCTATTTTACCACCTGTATGTGTACATTATGGAATGCAATAAACGATTTGATTTGATTTGATTTGTTGTTTTTATGTGAAATAAATTTATTTATTATTATTATTATATTATTATTATTTCGATTTAAAATTCAAAGTTCGTAATCGATTTTGATATGATTTAAATGGGACCAATCTGCAAGTATATCCTTTCAGATAAAACAAAAATTTTCCAAATCGGTTCATAATTGTCGGAGTTATGAGGTAACAAACATAAAAAAAAAACATACAACCGAATTGATAACCTCCTCCTTTTTGAGAAGTCGGTTAAAAAGACCAACGCTGGACATATGACAGGCTTCCCTGAAGGTCCCACGTGTCGCCAGTTGGCCACAACAACCGGTCCTGTGCGTCTCGCATCCATCGGCTACCCGCAACCCTCACCAGGTCATCAGTCCATTTGTGGGACCTCTAACGCTGCGTCTTCTTCTATCTTTTCGGCCCCATCGACCATCTGTTTTGCGAGCAATATGCTCACTGCCACTTGAGTTTGAAGATCCTGCGGGCTATACAATACAATACAAATCTCTTCACAAAGGTTTATAACGGTATTTTTTTTTTTGGGACAAGCCCGCCACACATTCCCAACCACTGCAACTCCTGAAAGCCAGAATCAACAGTGGCGACCACCAGAAAAACGCCGAGTTAATGAAACCCGACGAGACTCGCAGAATCGATTCAACTGTCTTGGATCCCGCAACGAAATTAATCAGAAGAGTACAGTGGAGGAGTAGGAAAAATAAATATAATTTCCACTTCCCTCCATATCAAGCAGGAGACAGATTAGAGCTAGGCCATTAGGCACCAAGGGACATACACAACTGGGTTCACATCGGTAGACATACCTATACATTTTATAAAAATAAACATTGAATAACACACAATGTGAAACTGATATTATCCTGTGTGAGAGACTGGAGTCCATACTAAGATACTCTGTGTGACGGATCACCAGGCTATGTTTGGTAACTTTGGTTTTTTGCGGTTGTAAAATAAAATCTATATTATAATATTATAAAGCAGAAGAGTTTGTCTGTTTGTTTGGTTGAACGCGCTAATCTCAGGAACTACTGGTACGATTTGATAAATTCTTTCAGTGTTAGATAGCCCATTTATCGAGGAAGGCTACGAGTATATAACATCACGCTAAGACAAATAGGAGTGGAGCAGTAATGGAAAGCGTGACGCAGACGAAGTTGCGCGGGTGAGCTAGCAATATAGATAGTAGCTGAACAGGCAAACGTTTTGCCAGGCAAAAAAATACCTACGACCTATTCTCAGACCTACCAAGTATATAAAATACAAAAACATAAAACCAGTCAAGCCGTTTCGGAGGAATTTGATAACAAACACCGTGACAGTGATTTTTATATTAGAAGATAATGTGGATTACCTCATTATTGCTTGTCCAAATGGACATGGTTGAATGCTATTAGGCCGATAGTCACGTATACAATAATAAATAAACCGTAATAATAAACAAATAATAGTACGGTGGCATACATACACGTAATATGGCTTAAATCAAACATACGAAATAATAGTATGTAAGCTAACCGCTATATAAATAATTAAATACATCACGTACTTATGATATAACGACTTAAGTCCCAATGACTTTAATGGAAAATGAGTCGAGTAATCTACAATTAAAGTTGGTTTTTTAATATCACGACATGTCAGTTGTAACATGTTGTTGATTGCAGTTAATTGTAATGATGGAATTGCAAAAAAATGTCGTTAAATAAACCTATGTGACATTACACGGGGTTTGGTTTTGGCGTAGTCAATATTATGGTTTGGAATTTCATTAATTCGTGTAATTTAAATCTTAATTTTTTTTGTCGGATATGGTTTTTAAAAGAATATCGGGTACAAATAAGTGCATAAAAAGCGGCCTACTTTCCGTTTGTTCACATTCCCAATTTGTCAACATGTCAAAAGTTTTAAACACTGAATGCAAGTGGCATTTGACAAGATCAAAAGTCAATAGTCATTTATTCAAATTAGGCTGAGCGACAGCACTTTTTGATCATCAACGTTTACAAGTAGACAGTCCCCCAAAAACGCCCGCCCGTCACCACTTCCTAGTGTTTAGCTGGGAGGAAGAAGTGGTCAACAAACTCCCCTTTTTAATAATTATAATTAGTATTAGTATATCGGGTGTTTTTGACAGCCCTCCGCAAACTGATAGGGTGGCTTCAGTACATCATATTAAGATGACCGGTACATAAAATTCTTTCAGGAACATTAAGGGAATCCAAAAAACCAGATTGGTTTTATTACCTCACACGCAATGTATCGTTACCGTGGCAAACGCACGTAGACATCCATTGCTGTTTTTTTTAAATCAGCTGTTTTGTTAACATAAATGGAGTGTTGCATACAGAGAATGTAATTTTACATTGAAATAAAGGAATATCAGCAGAAAAAACGACATTTCTTTTTTTTTTTTCCTGAGAAAATTTCCAGTGGGATTTGATTCAGAATAAGGAGCTGAATCAATCCTGTGTTTTTGTGGAGGGCTGTCAAAAACACCCGGTATAATAGTATATTGGTATATTGGTATAGAAAATGATAGTGATATCATTGATAATATTGGTATCATGGGGTCCCTGACCTTTATCTCTATTAGATTTTGCGTTCGCACAGGCGTACGATGGGCTCGTACAGTCGCCAGCATATCAAGATATCCGAAACTGTCAAATTTTTCCAATCAACCTTGAACCTAATGCTTCAGCGATAAAGTTGAAAATCTGTTTAAGAAATTTGGCAATTTGCTATAGCTCGATGTGCTGGCGTCTGTATATTGTGTGTCGTGGGTCATTCAATGTTAAAGAGTTAAAATTTAAGTGTTAATATATTTGTACCTACGCTACGAGCCATCCATGTGACATACACCATAAAATAAAAAATAATTTGATAAATAATATAAATAATTTGATAAATTGATTTGATACACAATGAAATAAAAAATAAAAATACTAGTGCAGGTAACTCTTCTAGCCCTCATTTAATAACCTCACAAGAACTATATATGATAAGAATGCCAAAGAATAACGACATCCTTACCTGATATAATTATTATAATTACATTGCCTCCAACGTGCGTCCGCATAATACCAATGCCGACTTGATCTAGATGGTAAACGTTTGCTTCGACAGCTACTGTTCAACTCAAGATTAAAATTACTAGTCGAGTGATTTTTATTTATTTTTTTATTTTATTTGAATACAAAACGGGGAAACTCTTGGCCCAAATCTCACCTGATGGAAAGTGATGATTAGGCCGAAGATGGAAGCGAGTTTCACCCGGAATCCTCTTTCACAGAGGAACTGGCTACATCTCAAACTGCCGGAACACAACAATGCTGTTAACATTGTTGTTATGGCGACAGACTTAGACATGATGGTGGTAGCTTGCCAGGCGGACTTATAACAAGTCCTACCACCAACCAAACCGAGCAAAAAATTTACCCCCGCTGAGAATCGAACCCGGGCCCTCTGGGTGTGAATCAGGTGGTATAACCACTAGACCACGGAGGCGGTTAGTGTCACCTGTTTAGCACCACCCGGGGACCACGTGTATGGATTCGCTAAAGGGTATTCTCCTACGGACGCGTGTGACTCGGCCCCCACGTTTGGCCTGGTTCAGTCCAGTCTTTTCGGTAGGAGTCGAGTTTGTCCCGCCATTTGCGCCTTGGTCAGTCGCGATGTTGTCTGGTATTCAGTGGGATCCACTCGTCCATGTTGTGAATTGTTGTTTTACGGAAATCAGAGGGCCAATTCTACTAGTATTTAAACAACTTTCACATTTGCATGTTAATCACAAACTGTCACATAGTCTTAATTTTCATAAATTTTTGAAGTCAAAGTCAAAAGTCATTTATTCAAATTAGGCTGAGTGTCAGCACTTTTTGAACGTCAACGTTTACAAGTAGACAGTACCCCAAAAACGCCCGCCCGTCACCACTTCCTAGTGTTTTAGCTGGGAAGAAGAAGTGGCCAACAAACTCCCCAGCAATGTATTCTACTCATTGACAGATTGCGATGCGAATGCGAAAATTAGCAGAATCGGTACTTAGATTAACAGTCCATTCGGCACGTGTAAAATAATAACCGAAGGCTGATCTCAAAACCGGGTTAAACCGATGAGTTAGCCTTTAACACCCTCCATAAAAACATTTAAATCCATTTTCAATACAGACCGCATTCTTGGACGAACTAAATCACGCAGTGAATTATGATTTCCACCTTGATACGCACGATGAGTATCTTATTTAGATTATGTATGAATTATGATCAGTTATTTGATACTATACGACCATTTACATAATATATTGTGACCTGACAGTCGCCAGGGGCAGCTTTAGAAATAAAAAATACATTTATCAATTTATAATGCACTAGCTGACCCGCGCAACTTCGTCTGCGTCACATTTTCCATTATTGCTCCGCTCCTATTTGTCTTAGCGTGATGATATATAGCCGATAACCTTCCTCGATAAATGGGCTATCTAACACTGAAAGAATTTTTCAAATCGATCCAGTTCTTTCGGAGCCAATTCAATTCAAACAAACAAACAAATCTTTCCTCTTTATAATATTAGTGTAGATGATTCAATTGAGTAGGACTTTATATCGATGAGTTGATTTAACATTGAAATTGATTTAATATGTATCCTTATGTAGGCGTTAAATTGAATTGATTCAACAGATTGAGTTGATTCAGTGTTCAATAAATTGATGTAAACTTTTTTCCGGCATTCTTTACTGTTTTAAAAGGTTACCGGTAGTATCAGCTTGTCATCATTAATCTGTATGTAAACAAGTCCTCTTTAATTATTTTTTGCACAAAGAGGTAATAATATGTAATGGAAGATCAAAATCCACTATCTTTCACTCGACAGACTTCATTTTAAGGCTGCGTTCCCACGCCGTGTCGACGGCACGTTAGTGTTCCACGCGCGCCTCAAAGAGAGTCAGCACACAGCGGGACTATTCGAAAGAGATACCGCGGCTCCGAAACACAAAGGGCACTGAAGGAACATAGATGGGTTTTAGTCAGTAGAAGTCTGACTCTCCCTTCCGCTCCGCCCAGAGCGGGAGAAGTCATTGGATGATTTCCCATCCCTAAGAAAACCGGCCCAGTGCGAGTCGGACTCGCGCACCGAGGGTTCCGTACAAACCAGTAGGTATTATAATTTAAACAGAAGTTGCGATTTACGATTTATGACGTATTAAAAAAAAACTACTGACTAGGTCTCGTTCAAACCAATTTTTGCAGATAGTTTACATAGTAATGTATTTTGAAGATCTTTGGCAGTCGTTGAGGATAGTCAGTAGCCAGAAAATCTGACACATGTCTTGCCAAGGAGTACCGTGTTACTAAGTTAATGAGTTGTGGAGGTCTGGTAGGCAGCCGCTCCACGTAAAAGACTGGTATTCAGCTGAATTCGGTTTGACTGCAAGCTGAACCCAAAATACTTGGGAAAACGCTAGGCAGATGAAATTGCAGTTATTTATGTCAACTGCATCCAAAAACTCATTTTGCAGTCGTCAGGACCGATGCAGCTCATCTGTTCGGAGCCAGGAGCACTTTATTTGATCAAGTTTCGGAATCTCTCACTAATCCACATGGTGCTTAAATGAATTATTGTAAGTGTGAGGACTACCGTAGGTCGTAACTTTTTAAGATTAATTTCATGACTGTTTGGCGGTTTGAGTACTTTGTGGCCTACCCAAATAAGCTCCTCAAAGTTCTGAGTTAAGCTGCATGTAACTGACCAATGCTTGCACTGTCTGGAGAGGTCCACTCCAACCTGCGTGGTACTTTCCTCAAAGGACGTTAACCTACATGGTTTAGAATAGAATACTTTTTATTATGTACACCATTTAAGTTACAGAAAAAATTGATGAAGATTACATAGGGTGACACAATGGGCGGCCTTATCGCTAAGAGCGAACATATATACACAGCTCTCGGCTCTTTACATATAATATTATTCACGATTGTATGGACTTTAAAAGAGACTATGACCCCTGGCTTTGTTTAGGTGTTTTTTGTCAGGGTAGTCAGCTAGAAAACATCGCCCTCATCTGGAATAATATGACTAAAAAAAATTGCCGTGAAAAAGAGTTATATGTAACCTGTTTGCAAAATGATGGCACGGTTGGCGCAGTGGTTGAGCAATCCACTGCTGAGTCGCGTGTCGTGGATTCGACTCCCGCAAGGAACAAATTTTTATATGGCCTACAGATAGTTGTTCCGGGTTTGGCTGTTTGTGTATGTGACTTTGTATGTTTGTAAACGTGCCCACGATACAGGAGAAATTCCTAGTGTGGGGCAACGTTTTTTTTTTTAAATTTGATTGGATTTGATTTGGTTTGATTTGAATAGACCCAGCCCAACTGAAATGTCAGACGGTTAACTATCAAAAGCTCTACGTCTGTCAGGTCACGTCCACCTAGCGCATGCGTCATTGCATTGCGCACATTTAGAGCCTAAGTTGAAGAGTCTCTAGTCTGGTTGTGTTATTTTCCCGGATTTTTAATGTAAAGGTCGTTAAAACGATGATCTATTTATTTTAACAGATTAAGTTCCTTATGCATTGGAATTATTTTCTAGAGAACCCTACTAGAAACTTTTTTAATAAACTTATAATACCGAACCTTTTTTTAAGGATGGGAAATCATCAAATGAGTCCTACCACCCTGGGTGAAGCAGAAGGGAATGTCAGACTCTTATTGTCTAAATTCCAGAGCTGCTGCGACTCTTTCGATCAATTTCCACAACCCTGGCAGATAGTATCTTACACCTGCATAGTTTTTCCAACGTTTGTATGTGAGTTAGGGCGGGTTGTATCAAACAGTTGGTTAACGTAACATACGTACGTCAAAAAGTTACGATTACGGACGATGTTTGACGTTCGTTAAATTAGAAGCGTTGTTTCAAAACATTCTGGTATAAATTCCTGCTCATCCCAATGGCTAAGTTATTAACACGGGTCCTACCTAAATAGCTTTTTTGCATTCCACCACTTATTTGTGTCATCAGAAGAACTGGTATTGAGGAATTCAAAAGAATTTTCACAATATTGTTCTATTTGACGCAACTAAAGTTACGTCAGACCAGCTGTTAACGTAAACGTTATATTTTACGTGCGTTAACGCTGACATTTTGTGAAACAACTCAATTTTTTGATTTGACGATAGTTAGCACCATTTTTAACGTTTACGCGTGCGTTAAGTGTAGTTGAAACAACCCGCCCTTAGTGTGTGTCACGTGGCCTTCTCCGGCCAATCTCAAATCATTCGGCAGGAATGAGTCTAAAACTTTCTATGACCTATATCGGCTACAACGCTCGTCCTCAGACACAAAATAGCAGACACGAATACACTTCGTTACTCTTCTTTTTAAATACTCTGTTAATATGTTTCTATTTACCCTATAAACGAGCGATTATCATAGATAGATGATAAACACAGCATTCCTCTAAGGTCAGGATCGCAGCAGGCATACCAGCATTATCAACATACCAACATTATCAACATTCCAACACCGGCAGCACACATGTTGGTATTTGTTGTACTCGTGTTGTTGCGACACCTTCGAACAATAACATCCTGTAATGTAAGTTGTATTGAAATGTGGGCAGAAGAAGAGCTACGTATTAAATATATAAACCTCAATAAACCAAAAAAACAATCAAGTGAGAGTCGAAAACGTAGGGTTTCGTACCATCAATATTTATAAAAATCAATGCCACTTTTCGTTGTGATTTTATAACTCAAGAACGGCTAGGCCGATTTCGGTAATTCTTTTTTTGTTCAGTTTGCCAGAATACAGGGAAGGCTTAACAGTAAAAAAATGGGTAGGTAGGGTAGCCAGTTGACGGGAGCGAAGCCGCGGGGGACAGCTAGTTATCTATAGAAACGGAAAAAAAAATCATATCTGTTGTATGAGAGCTCCCTTAAATATTTATTTTATTCTGTTTTATAATATTTGTTGTTATAGTGGCGACAGAAATACATCATCTGTGAAAATTTCCATTGTCTCACTGTCTCGGTTCATGAGATAAAGCCTGGTGACAGACGGACAGACAGACGCACAGCGAAGTCTTAGTAATAGGGTCCGGTTTTACCCTCTGGGTACCCTTAAAAGCAAAGTGACACTATTTTGATTATAAATAATAAAAAAAAAATCATTAGTTATTTTATTCTCTACATTTGTGAATTTCGCGGTCAAGGTCTATAACATGCTTGCTCTAATAGATCAATTAAGTAAGTCTGGTATTTGTTGACATATGTATGCTTGCGCAAACGCATCCTGTGTTACGCATTTTACGCCATTATTTATGTAATTTTTTATGATGTAAACACTGATGGTAAATGGTATTAGATTACTTTTACGATATTTTCTCTTGTAATATCAAGATTAGAATCTTTGGTTAAACCGATGAAATATGTCGCTAATTAATTGATATTTAAATACTTATTTCGTAAATTATGAAAGACTAGCTTTTGCTCCGCGACTTCGTCCGCGCATATCCCGTTTTTCCCGTTCCCGTAAGCATTACGGGAAACCCTCATCAGTGTGCACCAATTTTTTTTTAAGGATGGGAAATCATCAAATGACTCCTCCCGCTCTGGGTGGAGCAGGAGGGAGTGTCAGACTCTTACTGACCAAAACCCATCCGTGTTCCTCCTAGTGCCCTTTGCGTTCCAGGGCCGCGGTGACACTTTCCAACAAATTCTGCAACCCTGGCAGGCACTATACCTTGCGGGCCTCATCTACTATGCTGACAGCCCTTAGAGGCGGGCGTGGAACACAGCGCGCAGTCGACCCGGGCCTGGTTCTGATCAGATGGCAAGCTACCCAATGTTCGCCGTCCGCAGGCCCACGCTCACGGTGGCCGGGAATCGCCCTGCGACTCCTGACGCCCGGGACGTCTTCATCTGTGACGGCGGCCGGGGCGCGAGGTTTCCATCTCCCTCACGCGTTCGGCCTCCTCCTTCGCTAGCATTACTGTTTTGCAGAAAGAGGTGACCAGTTCCCATGCCTCCTTACTTCGGACCATGGATTGAACCAGGGCCGGAATAGTTTCTTTAGTTAGTTCCTTCTGGAGTTTAAGGCCACACAATGCGGAATATTTGGCACAATGCCAAATTTCAGCTTTCTAAGACCAGTAGTTTTTGCTGCGCGTTAATATATAAGTCAGTGAGTTAGGTTTGCCTTTTATAATTAATGAAAGATAACTGCGAACGATTTAGTTTATTTTTGTATGTTTGTAATATTTAATGAATGCCAGAAGTAAAAAAATATAGATAACAACAATCAATCTCTCTATAATGTTTGTTTGTGGGGAAAAAAAGTGAGTTTGTGGACAGTGGTACCGGAGATGATCGTAGTTACGAAAGAGGGTAGACCGATATGTCTGCCAATAACATCCCACCCGGCAAGATCTTCAGATACTCCGTGTTTATGGCGCTTGCAACAGTGCCAAAATATCGGAAACTCGCAAATGAATAGGTGCATGGTAGCAATCCCGTTATTAACAATTCTAATCAATCTTTTTTTTTTGGGACAAGCCCGCCACACATTCCCAACCACTGCAACTCCTGAAAGCCAGAATCAACAGTGGCGACCACCAGAAAAACGCCGAGTTAATGAAACCCGACGAGTCCCGGAGAAACGATTCAACTGTCTTGGATCCCGCAACGAAATTAATCAGAAGAGTACAGCGGAGGAGTAGGAAAAATAAATATAATTTCCACTTCAATTCTAATCAATCTCTCTATTTTAAATTCCATGGTGACATCGCGACAGCTCAAAACAAAGATGGCGGAGTAAGTTTGACTCCTATTGAAAAGACTGGTGCCCGTACTAGAAACGGACGAGTATTTGCCCAGCAGTGAGACAAAGTAGGCTAGAAATAGTGATATCGCCAGCTGACAAAAGATGAATAATGATATGATGAATGATAGACATGTGTTGCATTATTTCATCATCTGTCCAGCCTTTGTCCAACTACATTGGAGTCGGCTTCCAGTCAAACTGGATTTAGCTGAGTACCAGTATTTTACGTAGAGCGGCTGCCTACCAGACCTCCACAACCCATTTACTGGGTAACACGGTACTTCTTGGCAAGACTGGAGTCAGATTAACTAGCCTCTGACTATCCATGTCGACTGTCAAAGATCTACAAATGACAGCCGGGACCAACTTGGCATGTTAAGATGGTCACCCATCCACTGACCAACCTTGGCAAGCGTTGCTTAACCTAGAAGATCGACCCGTGCGGCTGTTATTATGTAGCCACTAGCTCCGTCTTGTATTATTTATTGAAGATACATGCTGCATGGAGTATAAAGGTATAAAGGCAAGCAGAATTTAAATTACCTAAACTAAACTATATAAAAATACGTAGGTGAGTTTATTCAATTCGCACTTGACCAATTTACTTCTATTTATTTATACGATAAGAACCAAATTAATTATCACATCATTTTCAAAGTCACTTTACGTAACAGTTGTCAATTTGTGTGTATGTGTGAACACAGTGTCAATGTTTTTATGTACTTGAATAAATAAACAATATTCAAGTACAGTGTGTACACAGAAAGGTAGCATATGACCCTTCTTAGTTTTAACAAAGTGGTTAAAGTTATTAGCACTTGAACAATAAGTAGGTATCGAATAGAGTATATCGGGACACCAACAAATTCGATGACTCGTCACTTTACCAGAGAGCTGAACTTTTTTAAGGCCAAATAAACCTGCAGTAATCACTCGTAAATTATTAAAACAATGAATTTTAATTTTAAAAAAAGAGCTAAAAAAATGGTAATTATTTTTAATTAATCATTAACTAATCAATAAAAAAAAAAATAAAAAAAAGGTTAATATCGAAAATTGAATGCATGAAATAAAAGGCTTTTTTATTTTATTCAATCACTCGTAATGATAACATCGTCTAAACTGGACTGTAAAATTCTTCGGTTTATCCAGACAGATCACCGTCCGCACTTAAACTTCCAGATGATGATAGCTGGTCTGCATCGGCCCATGTACCTAAGCTGTGGAAAAAGCGTCCATGAAGTAAGGTCTCCACCAGCATCTGCCTGCGATCGTTATAGTCAATCGTCTTTTACACACTTAAAAATGTATATTTACAGTTAAATGAGTTCAAAAGTACTGCTTATTTCATCATAAATTTCTTTCAGCAGCCCTACGACAGAAGAGTGGAAAAACAAACGTAGAAACAGTGTGTAGAGGCAGAGAAGCAGACTTGTCGTTAGTCAAGGAGAGAAGGATGTGACTCTTGTCCACCGCTACCTTATCAAAATACATAAAGGTACCCTGATTCTAGGAAATAGTCTCTGAGAATATCTCGAGATTCTCTTTTAACGTTCAAAAAAAGGATTAAAAAATAAATTTAAACGAATTAAAAGTCTCTAGAAACTCGATTAATTTATAATATAATGCTAATAACATGAATTAAAAAAAGAACCATGATATCTAGAAAAACTCGATAACATTTTTCCTCTTTAGTGGAAAAATTAAAGTCAAAATGCCAATTAATCTATTGTTGACATTTTTCGTGTTGTGTTGTGTCTGCATCGAATAAATGTTTTTCTATCCTATTCTATTTCTATTATATTTATGTAGGTATGTACCCAGAATTAGCCAGTCATTACAAACGTCAAACATAGGTAGTCCCCAGTCTGTGAAACCCCCTTTTTAAGTAAGGACTTATGGATTCCACAAAATCCGTCTTTTTTTTTTTTCATGAAAGCAATACCAAATATTTGCTAATATCATCACGGATTTCAGTACTTAACAAAGCTCTTAATTGATATTTTTTGTATAAAAGTAAATGCCTTGTTCAAATAAAATGCTACTTGATCATTTAATCCTCGACCAGGAAATCGAGCGTAAAACTATAAAAACATGCTTTGAATAGAGTGTTTGTCGTTTAGAAAAAAAAGTTTATACAAAAATATCAAGTGGAAAATGTTCGTAAACGTCTCGATAGCATAAGTATATGGGCGCAAACAGAAGGCAAACTCTTGGATTTTTAATGTTGTTGTAACAAATAGCGTTAACGGCCAGATAAACGACCGATAAAGTACCTACCTCAGAAACTGGGTATTGTTTGTCTACTACATTTCATGATTTGTCCTTTACTAAAATAGTACATTGTTATCCAGAGGTGAAAGTAACTAATTTGTTTCAGAGACGTTGAAGGACTAAATAAGTATTTCACCCGAGGTGAACACTGTGCTTTCGTTACGAATACAAGGAAAGTAAAAATAAAATCATGAATCTGAATATGATGAACTCATCGTGGTAATTAATACAAATCTCTGCTATACGAAACTATGAACAAAGCTCGAAAAAACAAGCGTTTCTCTTGAATTGAATTTCGAAAAGCAATGTTCGCATTCGCATCTCAGTCACAATTTGTCAAAATGCAGGGAAATTAGTCTTTTCAATTGCGACTGATATGCGATTTCAAATATTGCTAAATAATAACCAAAATAATTAGCCCTCTGATGTCTGAAAGTGATTGCTACATGAGACGCGATTGCGAATATTGTTTAAAATTAAGCAGAATTGGCCCTCTGACGTCTAGAATTTATTTTTATAAGTAATAATCTCCAATTTCAACAAAAAAGAACTATTGAAAACCCACTCGATTATTCAAAACTGATCGAAAATCATCACAGTATCAATTGACACAAAAATACGACTAGGTACCTAAATACCTACGTCTCTAAAACTCCAAATAGATGTCATCACCTGAGATCGAGTAGTAAGAAGAATAAATTTGTTAGTAGCAAAGGTCACCGTCGCGACCTTTGCGGAAGCAAGGCCGCCTCTATTAGGCAAGGAGTCCGACAAAATCGTAGTCCAAGAGTAAGTTTACTGTTTGATTACATCGATTCATATTTCGATGGCTGTCTGAGATAAGTGAAGCAAAGAATGCAACTCGTTAAGTATCATTAGTTGTTGAACTGGGAGAGTTCTTGAAGTATTTTTCTAGGATACGTTCACAGTAGCTGTTGACGGTTCACCTTCATTGATGCATAGATAAGTAGTTTGATGAAGAACTATTTTTAATAGAAAAACATATTATATACTCAGCACTTTACTTTGGTATTGTTCGTCAGTTCGTTGAGCTCCTTTAAGTTCTAAGTTAAAGCTACACGATAACTGACAAATGCTTGCGCTGTCTGGACAGGTCTATTCAAATCTGTGTGGTAATTTCCTCAAAATACCACTTCAGACATTAACCTACATGGTTCTCATATGATTAGACCAGTACGATTGGACGCATGGACTTTAACAGAGATTTTGACCTCTGAGTTTGTTTCGGCGTTTCTTCTCAGAGCAGTCAGCTAGGAAACGCCGGCTTCATCTAGTTTAAAAAGACCAAGAACGACGTTTGTTTTCGATTGACGTGTAAAAGTGTTATTTACAACCTCCTTACAAAATATATATGACTAGCTGACCCGCGCAACTTCTTCTGCGTCACATTTTCCTTTAATACTCCGCTCTTAATTGTCTTAGCGATATGATATAGCCTATAGCCTTCCTCAATAAATGGGCTATTTAACATTGAAAGAATTTTTCTAATCGGATCAGTAGTTCCTGAGATTAGCGCGTTCAACCAACCAAACAAACAAACAAACAATCAAACAAACTCTTCTGCTTTATAATATTAGTATAGATTTATCATTTTAGCAACTACCTCCGTGGTCGAGGGGTTTAGGCACTTGCCTTGCGACCCGGTGGTCGTGGGTTCGATTCCCATGGAAAGCATACTTTGTAAAGTTGTGTCCAGTTTGGCTAGGACATTGCAGGCTTGAATTGCCTGATTGTCTGATAAAAAGATGATACTGTGCTTCGGAAGGCACGTATAAGCGGTCCCGGCCGCCAATTGGCGGTCGTTAAACCATGTCAGCGGCCCTTGAGGCGGTTTAGAAACTCTGACACTAGGGTGTGTGGGTCGTTAGACCTTACTGCCCGCACGGTAAGAAGAATAAGCATTAAGTGGGTTTAGATTGAAATGACAATAAACTTAATTTAAATTAAAACATTTGTTATATAACAATAGACGACACGGTTGGCGAAGTGGTTGAGCAATTGACTGCTGCGCAGCATGTTGCGGGTTCGATTCCCGCACGGAATAAATATTTGTACGACCTACAAGTATTTGTTCCGAGTCTGGGTGTTTTCTATGTATGTATTTACAAAAAAAAAATGTATATAAATAGTTTATCAGCCATCTCGTTACCATAGCACAAGCATTAGGTTGCTTAGCTTGGGACTATATGGCGTTGTGTGAAATGTCCAAGGATATTGTTATTATGTAAATAAATTGTTGTATTTGAGATCTACGCCTTGGAACGTGCAAATAGCTTCATCTTTTTGGACCGACCGACCTTGACAATTCAAAAGTGCCTATAGATGGTTAAATTGAAATAAATATTTGACTTTGACTTTGAAATGACAATATACTTAATTGAAATTAAAACAGTTGTTATATAAATAAATTGTTATTATAAAGGATCATGAAATCTAGTTGATAACAAATTCTATGCGAATACCTAAAGTAATTGGCAAGATTGGAGTCAGATTTACTGGTTTCTGACAATCTGTAACGACTGCCAAAGATCTACAGATGACAGCCGGGACCAACGGCTTAACGTGCTTTTCGAGGCACGAAGGAAATTCGATAATAAATTAAGATGGTCACCCATCTACAGACCAACGTTGGCAAGCATTGCTATAACTTTAAAGATCGACCTGTGCGGCCGTTATTATTTAGCCACAAGCACAAAATCAATATGACTTTTTTTTAATTATCTATGTCAAGACATAAAAATAAACTGACGACACTAGGTATAACCTGGCCATTGATATATATCACAAGCATCACAGCATGGCACCTACCTCATCCTAAAGATAACAGAAACTTGTTCACCTTTATTATGATTTAAACGTCTGCCCATCACCCAATTATAATTTAGCTATCAACTGATTAATATGCAACAAAACATAACAATATCTCTAGAACAGTGTATACAAAAAATTCCAGCTAATAAAAAAATTGTTACTGTAGTATTAAGTCATTTAAAAAAAAAAAAAATTATAATAAATATGCAATTTTTGGCGTTAATTTGTGCTAATGTTTTGCCATTATACTTATACATATATGCACTTTTAAGCAGGTGTAGTTCATATTTATAAATACATTTTGACTAACTTATACCTATACTAAATTCAACAAATTAATATTTAAATACAACTAATATTTAAACAAATTAAACATAAACGAAAACTTAACAAAAACCAAATAATTTAACGATTAAGAAAAACTCTTTCTTTCTATCTAATGATAACAGATAAACTTAAAATCATGTCTCAAAAATGTGGTCACAAAATATTTATAACTAGCTGACCCGCGCAACTTCGTCTGCGTCACATTTTCCATTACTGCTCCGCTCCTATTTTTCTTAGCGTAATGATATATATATGAATTTTTCAAATCGGACCCGTAGTTCCTGAGATTAGCACGTTCAACCAAACAAACAAACAAACAATCAAACAAACAAACAAACTCTTCTGCTTTATAATATTATTATAGATATCTAACTAGAAATCTAGAAAATTAATGTCAAAACATTTATCAACATTATTTCAATTTGTTATCTTACCTTTTGCTTAGAATATTTTTTTTTCTCTTAACATCCCATATACTTAACGCCCTCTATTAGTAGTCGTAAGCAACACTTACACAAAGTTCTTACACCTCCGCTAATTCCATAAGTTCAAGGAAAAGATTTCTACGTCTCGCCTGCGCTCGCGCAAGTTTTAGTTCTAAACATCAACACGAGATGGCATTATGAGCAATCGTGTTTTACGATTTTTCCGATCTCACTTTTTCTATAGAAAAGACTTCAACGAGTTAGCCTGTTATTTCAGAAAGTTGAAAGTCTGCATTTGAGCTTATCGTGTGGTATTTAAGGGTGCCCATTACAGTGGAGACATTCAGCGGAGCGGAGAAACGGATAAATTTTAACCAATAGAATTGCATAAAGTCTTGGTACCACGTGAGTCACTAAGATTTTGACTGTCATGATTGGTTAATATATTGGACAGGAATCCTTAAATCGTGGTCGTATGATTACGATCCAGGTATGCGAAATTTGTTCGAAAAAGTCACCGCGGCCCTGGAACACAAAGGGCATTAGGAGGAACATGGATGGGTTTTAGTCAGTAAGAGTCTATTTTGGGGCCCAGTCACCCGCGTCCGTAGGAGAATACCCTTCAGCGAATCCCTACACGTGGTCCCCGGGTGGTGCTAAACAGGTGACACTAACCGCCTCCATGGTTTACTGGTTATATCACCCGATTCAGACCCAGAGGTCCCGGGTTCGATTCCCAGAGGGGGCAAATCTTTTGCTCGGTTTGGTTGGTGGTAGGACTTGTTCTAAGTCCGCCTCGCAAGCTACCACCATCATGTCTAAGTCTGTCGCCATAACAACAATGTTAACAGCATTGTTGTGTTCCGGCAGTTAGAGGTATGATAGCCAGTTCCTCTGTGTAAGAGGATTCCGGGTGAAACTCACTACCATCTTCGGCCTAATCATCACTTTCCATCAGGTGAGATTTGGGCCAAGAGTTGCCCCGTTTTGTATAAAATAAAAGAGTCTGTCACTCCCTTCTGCTTCACCCAGAGCGGGAGGATTCATTTGATAATCTCCCATCTTTAAAAATAATGTATGTCTACCATTTTTCATAAATCTAAAAAGCAGAAAATATGTGTGAGAAACTTATCGGATAAAACTTGTCGTATTAAAAGATTGTCAACTGACGTCACTTGGTTTTATGAAATAGACCCTAAGTTATTAATATTAGCGTCGAATTCCAGTGCATACAGTTCTCTCTAGGAACGGAAGAAACTCGCTATTTAACGGATGGTGACATCCAGGGATTGACTGCAAGCGTTGCTTAACCTTGAAGATTCACTCGTGTAGTGTTTTTTTATAAATCCGTTAGCTCGGTGCTCTAATACATGACAGCTATTTCAAATTATGAATACTTAATAGAAATGTCTGCAAAAATCCGTCAGTCTATGAAACAATCTCGGGTTTCTCCCATAAATTCTGACATTGCTATATTCTCCAAAGTCACGACTGTCTGTTTTTAATCATGCATGCCAAAGAGAAGCTATTCAATCTTTAAATTCCTAACAGTCACAACCCTTACTAATATTATACACTACGATTGTATTATATGTATAGATAAATGCGAAAGTTTATTAGAATCTCACCGCTCCTATGTCTTATCTGCTGAACCAATTTTGACTATTTTTGGCTCAAAGATAGATAGGACCCTGGAAACGGTTATGAACTATTTATTTTTCTAAAAATCTATATTATTTTTGTAAATATTTTTTGGATACAATAAAACATGGTTAACTTGACCGCCTCGTTTGACTAATTGAAGCAAATACTATTGTTATTCCTAGGTCAGGCAAAGTAATAGATCAAGCAAAGTAATAGATGGTTTGCCATCAGAAATTGGTCAGTAGAATTATGTAGGAAAATAATTCTTAATATTTATTCTGTACACCAAAGTGCCAATTATTATAATTTTCATATTCGCATCTCGATCGCAAACTGTCAAAAATGTATGAAAATTATGACTTTTTTGTCAGTTTGCGATTAACATGCGAATGCGAAAGTTGTTTAAAATTTGTAACATTAGCCCTCTGGTACTTAACTTACAGGAAATATAGATTTAGAAAACATTGCATAGGCTGACGTTGATCGTACCCTGCTGATTGAAATAGACTTTTCCCTGTTATGTAGGGACAAAACTATTTCAATACCTCTACATTGTGTGTAATCAGGCGTGACTTTATGTCATAATTAACATCAGTAACGTTGTGAAATAATCTAAAAATTATGTAATGATATAGAAAACCGCCTTCATTGGTATGCATATGACAGAAAATGAAACAGAGATTTGACTACACTGAACAACACAGCAAAAAAAAGCAAGGGAGGAGCTGCCATTGACCTGAAGGCCAAATATTCTACTAATTACTGAAGCCAAAAGAAAGGCAAAAAAGACTCAATTTCCATATTTTTTTGACAAATTGCAACTGACATGCAAATAAGGAGGTTGCTTAAAAATTAGTGCTCTTGGCACTCTTGTACAAAATAACAACCCAGTATCGTTTAAATTGAATCAGGAGAGTTGGGTAACCCCACAGCAAAAATAGGATTAGCAGAGAATAAAGAAGACCAGACCAGTACATGAAAAAAAAAACACTAAACTATTCATTCAATCATAATTTAATAAATATATTGTATGTTTTATTGCTATTTATACATTATACATTACAATATATTTTACGGCAGTGATACAACACTCTTACTTAAATTAACCCTAGGACACACTTGTCAACTTTACTTTCATAACATTCGAATAAACTGCAAGGTATTTTACTTTATGACCAAAATATTCACATGTACAGAAATAAAAGTCGTTACAATTTGCAAACAATACGTCATGTCTATGACATTGAATGACCAATGAAATGAACAAGACCAATATTACAAAACGGTAAAAAATCAAAACATTGTAGTTGCCATACCAACAGTCCTTAAAACACCATCGGAATTTACAAACAAGATAACTGTATAAAAAAAAGTATACCTATGTATGTGTAACTGTAGATTTATGTATAGCTTTGGAAGCGTCACGCATTATTAAGTACCAATCTGGGAATTCCCTTCGAGAATCCGAGACGGATTTTGATAAGATTTAATGAAAACAATATATTCTAAGAGTTTATAGTCAAATAAATTGCATTTTTGATCGCATTTGATATGAATACTTGATTTTCCATTGCACCTGTTGAAGTTTTAGTAACATCTTTTACGAAAATAAAATTCACAAAGTGTAGTCAGTAAAAGCTAGTATAAACTAAGCTTAATATAATATTATACACAATTACCGGCAAGTAGTGAGATTGCCCACACACTACACAAAATAATATTCGAAATATCAAACCTTAACTAGGTTCAATAAATAAAAATTAAAAATAAATATTGTGTAAAAAATATCTGTGTGTGGATGATATTAAAAATATCAGAATTAAAATTATATTCTATATCATTTGTAGTACATTTACCTACCAATCTCCTAAATCGTAATTACTCGCATTCCGAACGGTACACTTAAAATTAATACTGGCATTAAAATCGATCCCTATCTTGTTTACCACCATCCGTAACCGCCATAGCCGCCGTACCCGTGACCGTAGTACCCGCCGTAGGGCCAGTATCCGTACCCGTAGCTGGGGTAGCCCCATCCGTAGCCATAGCTGGGGTACCCCCATCCGTGGCCCCCATAGTGGCCGCCGTAGCCGCCCCAATGACCGCCGCCCCAGTGCGTCGCTGCAGTCTTTAGGTCATCTTTATCAGCCGTTTCTAGGTCATCTTTCGCTGCTTCTACTTTGAAGGTTTCAACTGGTTTTTCTTCGGCAGGTGCAGCGTGAGATAATGCGAGGAGAAGGAAAGCGGCGGCGGTGAAGAAGGCGATCTGAAATAGGAAAGTGATTTTAGTATCTGATTAAAATTAGAAGTAAAAATTGGCGTTGGCGTGAGGGTGTACCCTATATAAGGGTTCCGTACTCTAAGGGTAACCAATGGAACCTTTTTGCTAAGCCACTGGGCGTATGTCCGTCCGTTCGTCTGTCTGTCAGTGTGTTATCTCAAGAACCGTAATACGTAGACAGTTGAAATCTTCACAGAGTGTGTATTAAATGAATGTGTGTGTTTTATGTGTTGTGTTGTATGTGTGTGTGTGTGTGTGTGCTTAAATAGCAAGTAATAAAAAATTTAGGGGCTTTCATACAAGAATACGATTTTTTTTTTTCAGTTTATCGTACAATCGTATCGTACCCTCCGTGTTAGAGTGTGACTCGCTCTTGACTGGTTTTTGCTTTCTGTTTGATTTGTCTAATAAGAATCACTTACTATTACACTCTTTATAAAGAAGTTAGATTTTATTTTATTCCAATTAAGATGAAACCAAGTGTAAATCTTAACAATTACGTTCCATCAGCAAAACTTATACCAGAGGGCCGATTCCACAAATTCTTAAACAGCGTTCACCTTCGCATGTCAATCGTAAACTGTCAGAAAATTAATGAATTTTTTTGGACTTAATTTTCATACATTTTTGACAGATTGCGATTGAGATGCGAATACAATGCGAATGTGAAAATTTGTAGAATTGGTACTCAGTGAGGCTAAAAAGGCTACTTTAGGAGAATCATATAAGAATCATAATATTAAACACATAACAATCTGTAAAATTTCATTTTCATCTTTATCAGCTAACGAATTAGGTTCGAGATTGATTGGGAAAATTTGACAGTGACGAGTAGTATGATTTGTTTTCTGTTTCAGCATAAGTGGCCTTTTTAGACACGCAGCTTGAACAGTCAAAAAGTTTCAGTTATCTATACATATAAATAAAATTGGTGTGCCTGTTTGTAATATTGAAATAACAGTTTTTTATTACATGCAAATTAAAAATACGGTACATGCACCAAAATGACATTTTTTTATAATTTTTGTCCGTCTGTCTGTTTGTTCCGGCTAATCTCTGAAATGGCTTGACCTATTTTGACGGGACTTTTATTGGCAGGTAGCAGATGTAATAAGGAGTAACTTAGGCTGCGTTTATTTATATTAGAATCGACTGTTAGGCGGAACAAAGTTCGCCGGGTCAGCTAGTCTCTTAATAAAAATAAGTAAGCAATCACTTGAATACACAAATACTATGCCACTAGGTCAACAAGGGTTATATTGCCACTGCATCTAACAACAATACAATTGACCAAAGTAAATACGGACCCATTACGTCTCAATTACCTACTATCTACCTTACAGGTACATAATACACATGTCCCTATGACAATGCACAAACAGCCATATCTCACGATCTTTTGTGCAGGACTTCCCACGGATATAGTACTAGCTAATTAAAGGCTTATGCTAATCGTCCCATTATGAAATACTTGAAGCCAATTTTATTTTAGTGATAACATCGAAAAGGCGAAAGTATTTCAGGAAGTCAGGGTTTGTTATTGAAATTTTCAAGATGTTTTGAAGTGCTTCCTGAATGATGGAGTTAATATGGTTGCAACTTAATAAAGAGTAGATAATTACGCAAATATTTACACACATGTAATACTGAAAAGACCTTCATGAAATTAAAATCTATTCAGTTTTTTCAGCACGTTTTATGGTAACTTTTTTACAAGATACCAGTCAAATGCTTGCCTGTCAAAAGACAAGAAAAAAATGAAAGCTAAGTGTCAAACGAGGTCTAAAAAAATATTATTATTTTAGGTTAAACGTCATTAAAAAAAAATTAAAGGGATGACTAAATGTGCAGCTAATAAAAAAAAAGTCAATCAAAACAACATTTTCATCCCTTTTAAAAAGACTAACATAAATTGTTTTGTTTACCCAAAAAACAACCCTTACCAAAAATCACTTAAAATTGTTATCAAAATTAATGTTAAAAAAATAAATTTTATTTTTATAAATTACGCAAACACCACACTACCTAAGCCTAAACACCAAAGAACAAAAGCCACTTACTTTGCAAGCCATGTTGCCTGGATGATGTTGGAACAGCACGATCAACACTGGCTATGGCTGCCCTACGCACGGTTTTATATCGGCAGTCTGTCCTAGCTGCACGGATGGGCGGCCACTATGCGCCATTGTGCTGCCAATGACCTTAGCTTTGGGATTTGAGGTAACTGTCTAGGTGAGATGGCCTATATTTTTTGGGTTGGGGAATAATATTTAAGCAGATTGTTAAAAAATGGGGGAAATGTTAGCCCCAATAGGGAATATGCATAAAAAAAATATTTATTATCTAAACACTTTATCTAAAAATATACAAAAATATATTACTAACAGTGGAAATAGAATCAAAATTGCTCGAAAAACAAACGAGATAGATATAATTATTTTAAACAAATATATCTGTCCCTCTCGCGAAAACGCTGTTTTCTATGGCAAATGTAAGACGTCACGTAATGTGTCGTCAAATTCCATGTCGGACTTCTCGTTCTAAAAGTAATCTTTGAAGCGTTATAACTTCATCGCTAATAAAAATAGTTTCTAAAGTGTTTACTGGAGCTTATAAGTAATTCATTTTATAAATAAAAAAATCTCCTGCATATTCCCTATTGGGGTGTCGGAATGTTTTGGATTGGAGATGTGCAAGGTTGTCTTGAATACATCCTTAACTTAATACCTTAATTAAAGATTGTAAATAACAATTGTTTTCAGGTTGCATTGGATTAATTCAATTATAAACGCGCGTCCTCCGTCATTGATTTCATCATCGCTTTACAACTGGTGATATTAAATTCAATAATTTAGGAAAAAAGTTTAATTTCTGCTAATATTTCTATGGGACATCACTGCCTTACCCCTTGGCGAAGACAGGTGGGTTGTTGAGTATGATGATAGTACTCGTATTTATTTGAGAAAATAAGCTGGACTGCTATAAATTAGTTTAGTTAGACAAATATAGCAAATTGAAAATATTACCGCGTGTATCTGACATCGACGCACAAACGATTCCCATGGGTCCAGGGCATGATTCTGGACACCCCATTGTTGGAATTTTTCGTCGGTTCTTTCTCAATTTTTTTCAAGAGTACCACAAATAGGTATCAGCTCAGCTGAGCTGATATCTATTTGTGGTTTTATTCAGATTGCTCTTTTTAGTGAAAGTAGTTAATTAATTATTTTTTATTAAAAATCTCATTGGGTTAGGTCAGAATAACGATTATGAGCAGTCTAAAGTAAAAAAAAAACCCTTGATAAAAGATGAAAAATGAGAAAAAGCCGACGAAAAATTCTAAGTCTAGGGTGTCCAGAATCATGCCCTGGACCCATGGAAATCGTTTGTGCGTCGATGTCAGATACACGCGGTATATGGCCAAAACCTATATAGATGCTCACATCCAAATAACTGGCGATATGATAAGACTTCTCTTTCTAGAATCTATTGACAAATAGAAATATAGTGATGTATCAAAAATACTGAGAAGTTGAACATATGAAATCAACAAGAGTATATCTTCGGAAAGCATATATTAGGACATAGGTATGTCCGATGACATTGAAATTAGCTCGGTTAAACATCTTTTGGTAACTCATTAGCGGTAAATGTATCACCATGAAACGGTAAATGTATCAGCATCACAAATAAAATAAATGAAATAAGTAAATAAAATAAAATAAAAATTGCCTTTATTTTCTACTACAAATTTTTGCATAAATACATATAGGTTTTAACAGTATAAATATTTTAATGTTTGCATGCATTCTTAAATTAAACTTTATTGTAAAACATCACAAATATACACTAATAATAATTGCCAGTGCCAGTGTATATTTGTAACCATTGGAATTATCTCAAGGACTAGAATTTAAATAGTGCAAAGTAGCATCTTGCAGTCCGCATTGTGGATGAACAACTAATTACCAAGATAGGGCGAGTCAGACAGAACAGGTCGGACCCGTTAATTTTATCTTGATATTCTTTAAATAACTTTTATTTCTTTAACAAGCCGACTTCTAGTAACCATGATTACTCAGATTTAGATAATAACATGGATCATAGATAGTTATGAACGCGGTGTGGTAAATCATGGATTTACCGCACAGTCGTACGGAAACGGTTTTTTTTGGCACACCCGTACCGGAACGTAAAAATAGGCCAAGTGCAAGTCGGGACTGGTGTTCAGTATTATTATTATTTTTTTACTTTTAATGCCTGTTGTTATAGTGGTCATAGAAATACACACTCTATGAAAATTTCAATTCTCTAACTATTATGGTCCATGAGATACAGCCCACTGACAGACAGATGAACGGTAGGACGGAAAGCGGGGGCTTGGTAACAGGGTTCCATTGTAGACCTTTCGGGTACGGAACGCGATAAACGCAAAAGTGCTGCACCGATTTTCATGCTGTATAAATCAAAGTATAGAGTGTTTCTCGAGGAAGGTTTTAGTATATAACACACATCCACGCGGACAAAATCACGGGCATCAGCAGGTCTAACAATTAAAAATCTCGTGTCACGGTGTTTATTATCGATCTCCTCTGAAACGACTTGACCGATTTTTTTGAAACTTTTTGTGCACTCTTGGTACATTTTGGCGAAATAGCGTTTGCTAGGTCAGCTTGTATGTTTATAAGTATTTATTTACTATCATAGTCATTGATTCCGCACATCAATTGAGTAAAAAAATTATAAATATTATAAAGAGGTAACATTTGTTTGTAAGTTACTATGTATATCTCAGGAACTACTGGTCCGATTTGAAAAAATCTTTCAGTATTAGATAGTCCATGAATCGAGGAAAGATATAGGCTACAAATCATCAAGCTAAAACTAAAAAGAGCCTAGCATTAATGGAAAATGTGACGCAGACGAAGTTGCGTGGGTCAGCTAGTTGTTGTAATTATAGTCCCTTTCTATGTATAAAGTCCCTTTATATCTAAAAATGTGGAGACGTAATTACGTTACCACATTTTTTACGTTTTTCTACCCGAAGAGTGACCAACGGAACCCTATTATTAAGTCTCTTCTGTCCGTCCGTCCGTTCGTCCGTCCGTCTGTCTGTCAGCGGCCTATATCTCAAGGATCGAAGTAGGTATACAGTTGAAATTTTCAGTATGTATTTCCGCTGCCGCTATTACAATATAATATGATAAAAATTAAAGGGCCTCTCAAACAAGAGACCTGTTTTTTTTTTTCGATTCTAGTGAGAAACATAACCGTGAGAATCCGACTCGTACTTGGCCGGTTTTTTTCTAAAGTTGAGTTTGTTTCTGAGTTGAATTTTCCGATGAATGTCGCATGGTGTTGGTGAAAACCAGTGCGATTCGAGTAAACATGTCGAAGTGAACACCTAGGCGAAGTAAACGACAAGTGACAACCATACAAACAAGATGGCATGACCGCTCACTTGTCGTTCACTCCACCTAAGTGATCACAGTGAGATGTCAACAGAATCGACCGGCAGAACGCTGAAATCTTGTTTTTTTTTTTTTAATTGTTTATGCCATCTATGACTTGCAAATGTTTCAATTTTTAAATACTAAGCACAATCCAGGACATGCAAATGTTTCAATTTTTAAAATACTAAGCACAATCCAGGCTATCTTTTACGCTAATAATGCTTTTATTATGGATCATTGTCTGAAAGGAAATTTAAGTTTACTTACAAATATCAGCTGTTTGTCGTAAGCAAACAAACGATAACTATTATATTTCGAAAGAGCTCTGAATATTACCAACATTCCAAATGACCCATTTTTTGTCATGAAGTTACAGAAAATTATGTAAAATATTACGACTAATGACCGTAACTTTTATTCATTAGAGTCCAGCAGTTGATACAAATACAAAGTTGGTGAACTTTTAGAAGTATTGGCTTTGAAATAACTATCTTTTCAAGTAAGTATGACGAATCTGAGAAGTCTTTTCTGATGGTGGGTACATATGTTTCACCAACTGAGACCTGGACTTTTCTCAATTTTTTTGAAATTATTTGTTTTTTTTTGTTTTTTTTTTTTATACTCTGGACGCTTTTATCGTGCACGTTATTGTGCATTGTTCTCACACATTAATAATGTATGAATAATTTCAACCATGGCGACGCATGGGGAGGCCTCTGTCCAGCAGTGACGTCTTTCCGCTGATTTGATGATGATGAATTTCAAAATAGCTTCCTCTTTGACAGACCGAGATTGACAATTCAAATGTGCCTGTAATGGTTTCATTGTAATAAATGCTTTGAATTTGTTTTTTTGTCTGTTTTATTGTTATAATCGTTTATTCATCTTTTTTAACGTGTTAAATACATTTTTAAATATTTCTTAATAAATACAAAAAAGAAAACAGTTAAGCATAACAGCAGATAAGTTGTATAAGGAGCTTGACGGGTTAGAGTTTGTTCCTCATCAGGATCAACTCTTTCAATTATATAATATCTACAAGTTATCCAGCTGTAGAATGTTGCGTCTTTTGAGTCTGCTGACACAATCTGACATTATCAGTTGTGCGGCCAATGGGTTGGGGTGTCTCTGCAATCTGGACTTTTATTTTTGTGATCACAATTTCATTTCTGTTTTGACTGTGTTCATGTCAAGGTGTTCGTGGACTTCCGTATTCTTTATAAACCATGGAGTATTGGCTATTTGTTTAAGTATGATGTTCTGAGTGCTTTGAATAATGTTGATGCTACTATCACTCTTGCTAAAACCCACAACTGGATGCCGTAAGCCCAGATAGACTAGACCTATCTGGACTTACGGCTTTGAGTTTGTATCTCGTAAATTCTTAAAATATTTTGTTATGAATCCGGTTTTTAAGGATTCGTCAAGTGAAAAGTGAAAAGGGGCGAATGTTAGTTCACTTGTTATTTAATTCACAAATCACTTCAGAATAAGAGGGATTTAAGAGAAATTAATGTTTCTAAGTCGTTTTCAATGGATGATGCCAAATCACTCCTAATCTTTAGCAGCAAAAAGCGTATAATTTTAAAATGACGCGAAGGATCGGATGAAACGCATAGGGCGTTAAATTACTGTTTACTTAGACATACCTTTGAGTTAAAAAAAATAATTAGTAGTAAATTGAATTATACGCTAATCAAGGGGCTTCAACCAGTCAACCAACTCGGTTTGTTCTAAATATAGAACTCATCTCCTGTTCTTAAAATCATAGTTATGCTACTTCACTATTTTAGTTTTAGTTGAGTCTTCAAGAATATCGCTTACATGATTATTTTTCTCCGTGAAATTTAATCCAACTAATATGATAAATGCGAAAGTTTGAATGTTTGTTACTCAATCATCCCAGAATGGCTGAACGGATCTTGATGAAAGGAACAAAGAGGTTTTTTAGTCTGGAATAGCAGGTAGGCAACTTTTTATCCCGGGATTATATTCCCTAGGTATCACGCGGGCGAAGCCGCTCGCAAAAGCTAGTTCTCTATTCTATTTATTTATTTTACTATTTATTTACACACAGAGAAACGGTACAGATACAGCATTATAATTATTAGTACAAAGGTACTGCTTATTTCTAAAGAAATTACTTCCAGCAGACCTGAGAAAGGAAGAATGAAAAAAGAAATGTAGACAAAAGTGTGTAAGAAATAACAAGAAAAAGGATATGTGAATGAATCCTTAAACTACTTGATGTATCAAATAGACCTACATAAATATAGTAAATATCAGTTTAAGATTAAAATTAATAAATAACATTCCTAATACTAAAATTAACATAATTATACATATATAAAATTATCACTGTTGAGAGGAAGGGTTGGGCTCTTTAAGACGAGTTTTGAAAAGAGAAATAGTATTACTTACATATTATTAATATTATTTAGTATTCCACAATGTCGGCTTAGGTGGTAAACATTTTAAAGTAAACAATCTTGGACCCTGTCGGGCTCATAATCTAACTTATTCTAATATATTTATTTTTCATATATTCTATTCATGTTTCAAGGAACTATCGATATCGTTTATATTCGTTAACACTGCAATAACATTTTCTTAGAAATAGAATTTTTAATTTGTTGGTGAATATATGCAGTTTTTTTTCAGTTACCTAATAATGTAAGATTCTTCTAGTCCCAGTCACGGTGGTTTTCTTAGTAACAAATTGCCAAATACGTAAATATCAAAATGGGCATTGTGAGCGCAACAAACTCCCTTACCCTCGTGATCTATACCCAGCCTTTTAAGCATATTACAAGTGGCCAGTGATGTGGAGGAGTTTTTTGTTTAAGTGTTTAAAAAGTATTAGTTAGAAGAAATAAATATAACTAATAGAAACATAAAACTTCCGTTAGTTCCTATACCTGTTTTCAAAATAAGTTAGAGACACAAATTTTGTTGTGCGTGATGTTCTTCCTGTTTCGTATCATGACAAAGTCCACTAAGGGATGAGGTCAATTAGTTTTTAATAACGTTGACATGTTCTCTAATTACAACCTTGATAAGATAAGGCTGAGAAATATCAAACAAAAGAAAATGAAAAACATTCCGGTTTTTAGATATTTTTAAGTCCGGAAAATTCTTTAAGAGATTAAACACGTAAAAGATAAGATGTACTTGTATTTTATTTTGTCTTTTGTGTAAGGTTTCATCTTCTTGATATTCTTAATGTAACATAAAGCTGCTTTTAGAAGCCGGGTTCGATTCCCAGCGGAGGCAAATTTTTTGCTCGGTTTGGTTGGTGGTAGGACTTGTTCTAAGTCCGCCTGGCAAGCTACCACCATCATGTCTAAGTCTGTCGCCATAACAACAATGTTAACAGCATTGTTGTGTTCCGACAGTTAGAGGTATGATAGCCAGTTCCTCTGTGTAAGAGGATTCCGGGTGAAACTCGCTTCCATCTTCGGCCTAATCATCACTTTCCATCAGGTGAGATTTGGGCCAAGAGTTTCCCCGTTTTGAATATAAAAAAAAAAAAAATGAATACGCTATAATTTATAGCATAGAGTACGTGTGCTCATAGCACAGCAATATCGCGCACCATACATTGTCAATAATTTAGAGCACGGTACAGTATGAACGTGTCCATAACAATGTAGATGAAGAAAACATTACATAGGGTAACTTATATGATGTACATATTAAAGAGTATTCTATCCATCTTAATGCGTATCAGTGACTGTCATAGGGCACTCACAAATGCAAAAGTATCTCATTCCTATGAAAGATGCTCAGCAAACCAACCGAGCGTCCATTTTCATCAAGAACGTTCCTTTTCAAAATTAGATCAAACTTCACACGAAAACTAAAGACCTCGAATAATTGTTTAAGTAATAATTTCCTCTGATGTTCGCATTGTCGTGCCAGTAATGAGAAGGTAGGAAATACAGCAATTAGTTTGAAGTAGGCCTGCCATAACGTGGTATTTCGACATGTGAGGAACTTCGCGGACTCGAGTCATAAACGGTCGCGGGTTTAATATTATCTTTATTGCCTATACGAGTACAAACCAATTGATAAAATAAGGGAAATGAAATGGTAAATGATATCTATACATATAATAAAATCGTAGAGTCGCCGTGTCTGTACATTGAATATTTTGGCATAAAAAATACATAGAAATGTCAGAAAAATGACATAGAACACAAAAAAGCAGTTTTTGAAATTCTTTTCTGTTTGTCTGTGCGTCTGTTTGTCTGTGCGTTTGGAGGAGCATCACGCATAAACCACTGATTGGATTCAAAATTTAGGTACTTCAAAATATTAAGTGATAAACTGAGTAACATTTAGTGTTTATTTCATCAAAATCGACCCACTAAATCAAAAGATATCGAATTTTAAAGTTTACGAAGAAACTTCATCGAGCGCTAAAATAGGTTTTTAACATTGAGACTTCAGATACTTGCAATGCCATCTATTGAGAAAAGTTGTATTTACAAATCGCGCGCTAAAAGAGATTGTTTGTTGTTTTCATTGTGCTTCAGATACTTGCAATGCCATCTGTTGAGAAAAGTTTTAGTGTGTGAACAATTTGTGAAGAATCAAAGCAATGTTTTTTGAGTAATCTTTTAATTAAATAAAATTTAATTTGTAGGAAAAGTAAAGTGAAACTTAAGAAACTTCATCGAGCGCTAAAATAGGTTGTTTTCATGATGACTCCAGATACTTGCAATGCCATCTATTGAGAAAAGTTGTAGTTACAAATCGAGCGCTAAAAGAGGTTGTTTGTTGTTTTCATTGTGACTACAGATACTTGCAAGGCCATCTGTTGAGAAAAGTTTTAGTGTGTGAACAATTTGTGAAGAATCAAACCAATGTTTTTTGAGTTATCTTTTAATTAAATAAAATTTATTATGTAGCAAAAGTAAAATGAACATGTCATTATCTTATCATTTATCGTAACGTGTGAGCTGTGACAGTTCAATTACGTTGTTATAAAATGTTAAAACAAAATATATTCGTTCGATAGTCGTTTTTGTTTTTGTTGATTTTGATTCAAGGTAGGTAGGTTTGATCAAAATCGATCCACAAAATCAAAAGATATTGTTTCTTTTTTAGTTTAGTTGGAAACTGCCCACTATATTCTGATCAATTACAGCGCCATCTATTGAGTAAAATAAAATGCACGAAAGCATGAAAATAACATTGATGAGTTATTTATGAAACTTAATACCTACGCGACAAAATAATAGTGAACATTTTAATACCTTACGTTATTTATCGTTAAATCTTATTTAACGTCTTCCGCAGTCAAATATTTTTTCAGTTTACTTTACGACATGGTCGATAGATGGCGTTGCTCATGTGACGCGTTTTTCTGAATCGCGGTGTTAAGATTTTCCACTGGGGAACGACCCTCACACGATTTTTGAACATTGTTGGAGTTAGGTAGTAGTCTAGGGTCGGAATTAAAAAGATTGTAACAGTCTCAGCTAGGGTCGAATTTCTCAAAACTTATTGTGGTGAGGTCCGTCCGTCCGGTATAGTAGATTTGTAGTTCTGATGTTGCGAAGCCTTGGACGGTTCAACTTGCGGATCAGGCCTGTAGGGTTCCGTACTATAGGTGCGGACGGGACCCTACTTAGTAAGCCTCCGCAATTGAGTCCGTTTAGAGCGAAGCAACGAACGGTTTCACAAATTATCTAGCTTATCTATTACCTTTTTTGTGCGAAAAGTTTAAATAAATAAATAGATGACGTACTTTCTTTTTACTTAACATTGTGTTCACGTATAGAAGCAACAAGGACAACCTAGCCAGTATTTTTTTTGTAATACATAACTTAATATTTAAAAAGAGTGGCCGTGGAGTTTCTTGCACGTTATTTTTCGAGATCTACTTACGCTTTAAAATTTGCAGATATCTTCATGTTTTTGACAGACCTAGACGACATTTGAAATAAATGTTTGAAGTAAATGCTTTGAATCTTGAAAATATCCCAAGACAGGTACTACATACCTACTCACGAAAAAATTTGCCTTATGTAGTATTTCAGACTATAATCTACCTCTGTGCTGAATTTCATCCAGATCCTTTCAGCCGTATAAGCGTGAGTAATAAAACCAGTCCAGTCATCCAAACTTTCGCATATTATAATTAATAAAAATAGAAGAAGATAAATAAGCTGGCATAGAATTAATCTATACCAATATTATAAAGCTGAAGAGTTTGTTTGGTTAAACGCGCTATTCTCAGGAGCTACTGGTTTGAATTGAAATCATTTAGTGTTGGATAGCCCATTTACCGACCAATAGGAGCGCAGCAAAAATGAATAATGTGACGCAGACGAAGTTGCGCGGGTCAGCTAGTATTCATAATATTTATTAATTATAACAGACTGTAGATTTACAACTTTTTACAGAAATAATTACGGGTAACCCAGAATCGTAGTCTACAATAAGGTGGGTGAAGCTCTGTCCTCCTAGATAGGCTACAAAATAGCCATACGCTATACGCACAAAACGTTTTGGGAATATATTCATTGTGCGTACAGCTAAGGAGTGGAATTCCCTGCCGGAGTCTGTGTTTCCTGATACCTACAACCTGGGAGTCTTTAAGTCAAGAGTGAATAGGTTACTTCTAGGCAAGCGTGCTCCACTAGACCGCATCTTTGCTTAACATCAGGCAAGATAGTGGTCAAACGTATGCCTATCAATAGTAAAAAATAGAAAAAAAAGTCTTTGAAAAAAAAACCCAAGTCCAATTTGGCTTCCCGCTTCAGACTCTGTCTCAGATCACTCTATCAAACGGACATTGTCACCAACAAGTAGTCCCGTCCTTCCTTCCGCAGCCAGAGGTCGCCGCCATCATTATATCAATCCGTCATTGAAACCTTGACCACTTATATAGTCGACGTACTGACAATACGATACTTATTTTGGGGAACCCTGAGTGGTAAGCTGGTTCAGTTGTCTTCGTAGCTAGGTTGATAGACTTCGGATATTTATTGTTATTTTCAAACAAAAGAACGATTTCGCATGAAAGTTTTTTGGTCTCTATAGCTCTAAGATTTCACAGTTCCTGTGTTGGAATCTTCACTACCTTTCTGTCAAATCACAAATAGAAACATGTATAAAAATTAAACAATTTTCTCTAAAGATATCGCTATATACAAAAAAAATATTTAAACCAGGGCAGCCACGCTTATTTGTTTTGTAGAGGACCCTTCCTGATTTCAGCTAAACCAACCCATTATTTACGTCTCAATATTCTCAATATTCTCAATTTTAAGCCCCCAAAAGTTTTAAAAATTGTCTAAATTACAATTCCAATCTTTAATCTAATACCACCCTCACGCACAAAACGTTTTGGGAATACTTTCTTTATGCGTACAGCTATAGAATGGGACTATAGGTCCTATTAGCTAAAGCCTGGGGCCTTTTAAGTTAAAAGTGAATAGGTTATGTTCTAGGCAAGCGTACTTCAACGTCTACACTTCATCGCCTTTCATCCTCTTTCATCAATTTTTTATACCTTTATAAACCTTAATTTTAGCAATAGAAATACACACTCTGTGAAAATGTCAACTCTCTAGCTATTACGGTTCATGAGACATAGCCCGCTGACAGACAGACGGACAACGGAGGCTTGGTAATAGAGTTTCGCTGGTTACTCTTTGGGTTCCGAACCTTAATGAAGCAGACCAACCACTCTCGGTTGTCTTATTACGGGACCCTTCTTGTTTCCAGCTAAACGCTCCCTTGCGACCATCACCTACAATATTCATAAACTAGATTTCCTACGAGCTTTATCCAAATAAAAATCTAGAATAGAATAGAATGCATTTATTTGACAGAATATTGTACAAAGTTGTTATGTATATTATGTACTAGCTGTCCCCCGCGGCTTCGCTCCCGTCAATTAAGTATTAATTGCACATATCAAGTTTTCATTAAGCTATTCGGGTCGGAGACAAATCCAACGAATCAATAACCACGAAAATTGGTTCAGCAGATCTCGAGTTATAAGTGTTGTAACAAATCCGTCTTTGTTTTATATATATAGATTACGTCCCAAATGTTCTGCCGTTTCCGGCGTACAAATATAGTTTTTATGTACCTACACTGGTTTCACAGTATACCTACCTCGAACATAGCAACAGACATACATTAGGTCACATCCGCGTTCAAGTTCGCAACTGTTACGTACGAGGACGATCCAAGTTCATCAATCGCATAGCCGCGTGCGATCACTAAGATAGCCTGTGCCAATACTGCGCTTGCTCACAGAATATGCGATTAGATGACGCACTTCGTTTGTAGTAAATAGCTGCTTATGGAGGAAAGTGTTTTACATTGTCTTATATTTCTTTGAATCTTTAACTTTTTAAATGAAGACTTCAATGGCCTATTGGCAAAGATTACGAGCAATTTTCATGGTTTAGGGGATTAATCTCTACTAATATTATAAAGCTGAAGAGTTGGATTGTTTGTTTGTTTCTTTAGTTGAACGCGCTAATATCAAGATTTATTGGGTGGAATTGAAAAATTATTTTAGTGTTTGATAGCCCTTCACATAAGAAGTTGGGCCAGTCAGCTAGTGCTCTTATATAATCCTTCTTTCTTGCATGCTTGTCTCAAAAATATCATGTTTGGCCCAAATATTTTTCGTAAATCTTTTTGTCCCATGGAATTTCTACAGTGTAGGGTGTTGCTGCTCTATCATGGGTGGCTCGCCGTCCGTTCGTCATGACGACAGGCCGTGTCAGAGAGTCAGCTCACAGAGGCGCCCGAAAGGGCCGACGCCTGCTGGAGTTGCGGGGCTATTCGAAAGACATACCGTGGGTCCGGAACACAAAGGGCAATGAAGGAACATGGATGGGTTTTAGTCAGTAGAATTAGTCTGACACTCCCTCTCGCTCCGCCCAGAGCGGGAGAAGTCATTAAAATACACACATGTTGATGATTTCAAATACGTAAAAAAAGGGTGTTGCTGCTCCAAGGCCGCGGATTTTTTTCGGAGGAGTCATCGCGGTCCTGAAAAGTAAAGGGCATTTGGAGAAACACGGATGGGTTTTAGTCAGCAAGAGTCTGACACTCCCTTCCGCTCCGCCTAGTGCGGGAGGAGTCATTTGATGATTTCCCATACTTAAATAAAGGGTATTGCTGAAATTTTCTTTACTTTTGAGATTTATAACATTGAGCCAACATGTCCACGATCTTTATTGTCACTCCCTTATAACTTAAACGGGTAATCAATAGTGCTTTGAACAATAGTCAATACATTGACGTTCTGTTACCAAATCTAGACATTCACAATTTAGCATTAATCCGTCATTTTAAAACCTAAAACGTCCAGACAATAGCAATCACATTTCCTTCAAATCTAGTCCAAATAAAAAACCTATTGTTTTGAACATGTTTCATAACGGGAACGAATCAAACTGCATCGATTCTGTCCGTATTCTAACTCGATTCTCAGAACCAAAGTTGTTTTATAAAGCATTTGCCAAATACGTCACCGAGGCACAAAATACCATGTGATATGTATGATCATTGAATACGCAATGAGTTAAGCCGTTTTTAATTCAGTAAAAACCAGTGCTTTGATGTTTGCGAAGTGGAACGAAAAAGGGGATGTCGTGATGGTGGAAATGTTATTGTCATAATAAGGATATGGAGCTGAATCGAGCCAGAGAATCCGTATGTAAATAGTAAAATCGTGAGAAAGGTATGTTGAAAAATGTTATAAGCAAAGCAGGTTTTTTTTTAAATTGGATATGGGTTTGCTATAGTCTATGTCAGGGTGACAGAGATCGGCGAGCGTTGGGTGGCTCGCTATCCGATCAGTACCAGGCCCGGGTCGACGGCGCGTTGTGTTCCACGCGAGATCGAGAAGAGTCAGAATAGTAGACGGGCCCCGCTAGGGCCAGTTCCTGCCAGGGTTGCGGAATTTGTAGGAGGAACACGAATGGGTTTTAGTCAGTAAGAGTCTGACACTCCGTTCTGCTTCGCCCAAAGCCGAAGAAGTCATTCGATGATTTCCCATTCATAAAAAACGGTGACAGAGACAAAGTTGAGGATGGAGTGAGCTAACCCAGAAGAAGTCTATTCACTCTAACTTTGAAGAGATTAGGGTTGAATTTGGTAGGAAACACAGACGCAGGTAGACAGTTCCACTCCTTTGCTGGATATGGTAAAAGCAAATCATAACTGAAGCTGCACGAAAAGACCCAGGTACGTTTCAACGGAGATCACAGAGACTTCATAGGAGCTTAAGATAGCCATCACTAAATTTCGCCTGTTAGAGCCTATTCAATCCAATATACCTCTGCGCTGGACCAGAGATCTATGAGAAGACCTGCACGCTTGCTGCTCTTGTAGCTAGCACAGTAGAGCTAACTTCTTTTTGATGACTGACTGACCTTCACAATTCAAAAGTATATGGTTTTTCAGACATAAATGTATGTAATTTTGATTAATTTTAAACGAATTTATATAAAATAATGATGGAGCTGAAGCTCTAGGGCAATGAAAATTTTGTGATAATTAACGTCATATTTTGAACACCACTCTGTCTAGCCTAGAAACTATAAAAACATACATGATACACATCATATCTTTAGTGTCATCGTTGATAATATCAGTCCATTACCAATTTACTTATTCAAGTCACCAACAAAAATAGCAGGCAAGCACCTTACAATGCTCTGACGTCACGATTAAGAGACATTCATTGATACTAAAAACGTTAACATTCATGTCAGGCACTGTTCTTGATAGAATGCCATTTTTATTGTGAGAAGATAGTTTTTTTATGCTATCATTCGGCGGATATGTGTTCTATAAAAGGTGTTGGCGTTTTTGATGGGGTCTTGTTTTGACACCTGTGCTGAAATAACGGGATAGTTTTGATAAAATTGTTCATCTCTTCAACGGTAGAGACACCACGTATTGCCATGTAAAAATAAACACTTACTCCGTGGAACATTAAAATGGTTTGAGTGACCCTTAATAATACAAAAACTAAATCCTTAATTTCAAATAGACCACAGGCACTTTTGAATAGTCAAGGTCTGCGTCTACGTTTATTCCGCTAGTAATGTTGCACAAAAACACATCTATACTAATATTATAAAGCAGGAAAGTTTGTTTGTTTGGTTGGTTGAACGTGCTAATCTCAGGAACTGCTGGTCCGATTTAAAAAATTCTCTCAGTATTAGATAGCCCATTTATCGAGGAAGGTTCATATCATTACGCTAAGACAAATAGAACCGGAGCAATAATGGAAAACGTGACGCAGACGAAGTTGCGCGGATCAGCTAGTAGTTAAAATAAAATGAAAGACTCGAAATCAATGAGTCTGAATTAAAAAAAAAAAAACATCTAAATAAAGTTTACTTACAAATACTTCACTAGCGGAATAAACAACATAGAAACATTTCACCTTACTTTTCATAGAATTTAAGCGTGTTTTTGACCGAAAAGTATGATAACTTAGATTTTTTAAACTCAAACTCTAACATTTATTTCAATTAAACCATTTACAGGCACTTTTGAATTGTCAAGGTCGGTCGGTCCAAAAAGATGAAGCTATTTGCACGTTCCAAAGCGTAGATCTCTATGGAGAAGAACGTGCAAGAAACTCCACGGAAACTAATAAATAATAAATTGTTACAAAGTTTTGTTGACATAGTGTTGAAATTATACTGTATACATGTGAGAACGATGTGACGAGCATGATAAAAACATCCGAACTAAAAAAGGAACAATTTAAAGAAATAATAATAAACTATGGCAGCTGAGAAATGACCAGTCCCAACCGACGGCGCCATGACATGCGCCAGGCCCATTCGTCTCAACCATTTTGAATGGAGCCAAATAATTTAACCCATACGCCACCATCAGCTAGGCTTTTGAGTAAGCATGACACTCCCAACCGCCAGGGTACTTGAGTCTATACAATGCAAACACACACATATTTAAAAATGTTGGTACTATTGATTTATCAAATAAAGAACAATAAATCAGTGTGTGAGTTAAATTAAATATAAAAGTCATTATATATAAAAGTGATATACTAAATATATTAATACAAACATAATCAATAAGTTTGACTTTGTTTACTACACCTAAGACTGTCCTATGGAGCAGGACTAACATGTTTCCAAGCATTCTTATCTTGAAAATAACCATCTAATTTGTAATATGCTTGTTTACATAGTGTGCTTTTAACATAATTTTTAAATTTTCTTTCATTTAATTCTAATATGTCAAAAGGTATTTTGTTGTAACATTTAATACAGTACCCCATGAAAGATGTTCGTACTTTGGCTAATCTATGAAATGGCTGATCTAATTTATTTCTATTTCTAGTATTAAAATTATGTCAATCACCAATTTTGCTAAAGAGATGTCGATTTTTCCTTACATACATAATATTTTCATAAATGAATTGACATGGGACTGTCATAATATTAATCTTTTTAAAGACTTCCCTAAGATAATCGCGTGGACGTATATTATAAATGGCTCTGACAGCACTCTTTTGTAAAATAAATATGGATTCAATGTCAGCAGCCCGACCCCATAGCAAAATACCATACGACATAATGCTGTGAAAGTAACTAAAATAGACCAAACGCGCAGTTTCTACATCTGTTAACTGTCTTATCTTTCTAACAGCATAAGCGGCTGAGCTTAGCCGCGCCGCAAGAGATGTTATGTGAGGTCCCCATTGCAATTTCTCGTCTAAAGTGATTCCCAGAAAAACCGTCTGATCAATAAATTCCAGTTTTTGTCCATTCAATACGATGTCACATTCGTTACTTTTAACATTTGGTAAAGTAAATTTAATACATTTGTTTTTTTTTTTTTTCATTTAAGTAATACTAAGTTTTTTGCCGTAAACCAATCTTGAACTTGATGAATAGAGTTATTGACATCATCAAGATTTTGTGACCGTCGTTCTATCTTAAATATCAATGATGTGTTATCAGCAAATAACACCATCTTTGGCTCTTTTTGAAGCAATTGGGGCAAATCGTTTATGTACATTAAAAAGAGGATTTACCAATACTTAAACCAATTGTACATACATAATCAATCAACATAGCTACTACTAAACGCGGGCCTTTCCGGCACATCTCCACAACTCCACATAAGTAATTTCACAATTAAAACGCGGAGCAGGTGACACGATGATTGCCAGCCTAATCAGTAAACAGACAGATGCTTCGCCATCCATCTTATTGTCAATTAGGGCCTTAAATGGTGCAAAAAACGAAGAATTCTAGTGAGTTACAAACCTGCTTAGAATTCTGTATTTATCAAGTTAGAATGTGTTTATTACGCAGTCTGTTTTATACGAAAGGCTAGCAAAGAGTGCTAGTTTTGTTTCGGAAGCTGTTGTAGATTATTTTTAACCGACTTCCCAAAAAGGAGGAGGTTCTCAATTCGGTTTCATTGTTTTTTATGTTTGTTACCTCATAACTCCGTCAATTATGAACTAATCTGAAAAAAACTTTTATCTGAAAGGATAAACTTGCAGATTGGTCCCATTTAAATTTTATTAAAATCGCTTTTGAAGTTTGGATTTTAAATCGAAATAGCTGGAATTCGTTTACTTAGATGATGGTTTTTTGTCATCCAAGTAATTGAAATTGCGTATTTGCTTTTCTGCTATTTTGCAGTGGTGTTGTTAGGTGTGGGGTACCACTAAGAAGTGAAAAATAAAAAACTTTTTACAAAAAAAATAAAACCGACTCCCAAAAAAAAAAACACTACAAAGTAAAAAAAATATTTCGAAAGTCGGTGTCAAAATACGAAGAAACTAACAAAAATACCGACTTCCGAAATTAAAGTTATTTTTTACTTTGTAGTTTTTATTTTTTGGAAGTCAATTGTATTTTTTAAAGTTTTTATAGAAATCGAATAAAGTATGCGCTTCACTGGACTAGTTTTACGTCATCATCGTCATCATATCAGCCGAAAAACATCCACTGCTGGACATAGGCCTCCCCAAGCGTCGTCATAACGACCGGTCCTGTGCGTCTCGCATCCATCGGCTACCCGCGACCTTCACCAGCTCATCAGTCCGGGAGGCCTTCCAACGATGCGTCTTCCAATACGTAGTCGCCACTTCAGATCTTTTCAGCCCTATCGACCATCTGTTCTGCGAGCAATGTGCCCTTTTTTTATTTTTTTTAGGGATGGGAAATCATCCAATGACTCCTCCCGCTCTGGGTGTAACGGGAGGGAGTGTCAGACTTTTACTGACTAAAACCTATCCATGTTCCTTCATTCCCCTTTGTGTTCCGGAGCCACGGTATCTCTTTCGAACAGTCCCGCGACTCCGGCAGGCGTCGGCCCTTTGGGGCCCCTCTGCGTGCTGACTCTCTTTGAGGGGCGCGTGGAACACTAACGCGCCGTCGACACGGCCTGTCATCTGAAGACGGACGGACGGCGAGCCACCCATAGCTCGCCGTCCACAGGCCCGCGGAGCAATGTGCCCTGCCCACTGCCTTTTTAGTTTGGCGATCCTTCGGGTTATGTCGGTAACCTTGGTTCTCTTGCAGATAATATCATTAATGATTCGATCACGCAAGGAAACTCCAAGCATTGCCCTCTCCATTGCCCTTTGAGTGACTTTGAGCCTTTTGATGAGACTCATTTTGAGCGACCACGTTTCAGTTCCATACTTTCCATAGGGAGACCCAAGAAAATATGGATGGAATGTGTGAAAAGCGATGTGAAAGAAAAGGGAGTTAGTGAAAGTTTGACGGCTGATAGGGCAGACTGGAAGAAAAAAACGTGTTGCGTCGACCCCAAGTAACATGGGATAAGGGCAGGAAGATGATGACGTCGTCGTCGTTGACTTTCGTCTTCTTCTTAATTTTTTTACATAAATCTCATCAAATAGATCTTGAGGTTTCATCTGAGAGACACTTTATTCTATAAGAAACTCGATAATACCTTAAAAAAAACATAGGTCTCAATGTTATATATTGAAAAATGCTACCAAATATATTGAATACTAGCTGACCCGGCGAACTTCGTTCCGCCTAACAGTCAACTCTTTATTTTTTTAAATAAACGTAGCCTAAGTTACTCCTTATTACATCAGCTACCTGCCAATAAAAGTCCCGTCAAAATCGGTCCAGCCATTTCAGAGATGAGCCGGAACAAACAGACAGAAGACAGACAACATTTTTAAAAAATGATATGTTGGTGCATGTACCGTATAAATATTCAGATAAACATGTAGTAAAAAACGGTTATTTCAATATTACAAACAGACTCCAATTTTGTTTATATGTATAGATGTATAGATATTGCTATTTTAAAACAGTTGAAAGTATAGCCAGACTTTTTTTTTTAATTTTTTTTTTAGGGGTGGGAAATCATCCAATGACTCCTCCCGCTCTGGGTGTAGCGGGAGGGAGTGTCAGACTTCTACTGACTAAAACCCATCCATGTTCCTTCATTGCCCTTTGTGTTCCGGAGCCACGGTGTCTCTTGCGAATAATCCCGCGACTCCGGCAGAGCCAGTCTAAGCTGCGTTTCCACTAGAGATGTTCGAGAATGCATAGCGACAAATGTGTTTGAGTAGAACCAATAGAATCACTTCAACTAGCTCTACCAGCCTCGCTCGGAGCAACCGATTCTACTGATTCTTAACAAACACATTCCTCGCTACTCATTCTTGCACAAATCTTTTTTTATTATGTTATGGGCTTGCTCTTGACCTTCCATCAGGCGTGATGTCGCCTGATGGAAAGCGATGGATGTGGTTTATTATTATTATTATTATTCCTTTATTTCAGGCAACAGTACAATAAACTTATACTTCCCTGTGGTGGGAATGATCCTTAAATAAATGCTCATATTCTTTCCCTTTTATACAATGTGCTCTTTTCACCTTCTACCCCTGTTTATCTCAAAACGTTTTCAGTTTCTCTGTGATTCTCACGCTAGATTTCTGAGGTCATCAGATAATTTACGACTTAAAATGTCAATGCATTCCACGAATTTCTTTGATAAATCCTTTACTGTCCAGGCTGCTCGATTGTGGAATGCATTGCCAGTCCCAGTAAGACACGCTCAATCGCTATTGTTCAAGAAACTCGTGAGAGAGCATTACTTGTCGCTGTAATATTATGTTCGTCATTTATTTGTCGGTTATATTATAATTGATATACATATAAATTGATAAGAATGTATATTTATCTGTGTATATATATTATGATTTAAATAGTGTTGTACCGATGACGACCCCATTTTATGTCCAGGCAATTACTGTCCATTCCAGGTTGACTGGAAGAGATCGCGGAATGCGATAAGTTCGCCCATTGTACATATGTATCTTTTAGTTTTCTATAATGTTTTTATCGGTGTACAATTAAGTATATATATATCTTCTATCTATCTTCTATATCTTCTATATCTATACTTTTAATAAATCTGTAGAGAGGTCAATTCTGTACATGTAATATATTTCCAAAATAACTATCAGGGGGTGATTAGGGATCAACTGATGCCAAAAATGCAATCAGTAAAATTTTTGTCTGTCTGTCTGTCTGTATAACCGTTATAGAAACAAAAACTACTCGACAGATTTTACCGAAACTTAGTACAATTGTTATTCATACTCCTGAGCAGGTTATAGTATACTTTTCATCACGCTACCCTCAATAGAAAAAACGAAAAACAAAAAAAATGAAAATGTGAAAGTTTGGTTGTTTGTTACTCAATCACGCCAGAACGGCTTAACGGATCTTAATGAAAATTAGAACAAAGATAGATTATAATCTGGAACAGCACATAAGCTACTTTTAATCCCGGGAACATGTTCCCTAGGGATCACGCGGGCGAAGCCGCTGGCAGAAGCTAGTAATTAATAAATCATTGGATTTGACAGTATATGAACCCGGGATGGTTACTTACTCTCAAGATCATTCTTCACGAACTACCTTGCTTTGCCACTAAAGATGGACAACAATATATAAAAAGACCTTTTGCAAACAGTGAACACAATCAATCGATGACCATGTCAGATCGTGAATCGAAACGTCCGTCATCGTCAATTGTTTTACGGCGGCCGCGAAATCTGTTTATGTCACACTGACAGGGCTAGTAAGTAGTTAATTTTAGAGGTAGCTTGGTCGATCGTAATTAATTTACCGTTCAAGTTATCCTGAGATGTATTTAGGTACAACTTCGGTCCCATTATTCCCGTTGGTCCGCGTAAAATAGTTGTGTAATTGTGTAAAATTCTAGCTTTTACCTGCAAATTCCTACGCGTGTGTCCGGTATTTTTACTTTCTTTTAAAGCCATCCTTATGAATATGCCTATAATATCCATAAATAAGAAGATTATTGCGTTCAAAGAAATAAACTTTTCAGCTTTATTTCATTAGTACCTGAAGATATAGACGTTGGTATAGACATATACGTACAACATAATTTCTAGATGATCTTAACCCTAGAATTAGATAAAGATCTGAATGTTATAGTAAAATGTAAAACCGCACTAATTAATAAAAGTTTTTTTGATGCTACTCCCCTCGTATATAATAGAGTACCTAATAATATAAAAAAGTATTAGAATTTAAAAGGGCGCTAAACGAATTCTTTATCATGAAAACTTATTACACAATTGACGATTTTCTTAATGATTTGTCACTAAATGATTGAATTACTATTGCTCTGATTGACATACCTAATTATTGTGATCGTCCATTGTCCTACTTTATTTTTTTATAGATGTACCTAATCACGCTGACATCTTGCATTTTTTTATTTATGTTTTTATTAACACATACTGTTCACGAGTACCTAGCGCCACCAAGCGGACATCGCGGGCAACAACGTCACCGTCATCGGCGACGTGGAAGCTGAGCGACGTGGAAGCCAGCGCGGGGGGAAGGGGGGGGCAACGCCTGCCTCGACCTGACCATCTTCCAGCGGTCATTCCATTACCATCACGGCGACTGAGTACTAGCTTGTTAAGACACTATTGTACTTATACCTAAATTCAAATATAACCGTTTTATCATCATCATCGTCAGACTTTCCATTCAAAATTAACTACCTCACACACCAACTGATCAACCTCCTGCACATAATTTGGTCCTTCGAGCCGGATCTACGACTTCTACGAGGAGACTCGAGCAGCCAGAGGACTCCAGAAGGTCACTATACCATCTTCAACGAAGAAGACACGAGGAGAACACCATCTGCAGGTAACGGTCAGGTCAGTTCCTTCCTAAGTCTTTCTCGAAATTCCAGTTGTTCGTAGCGAGTGTGTGTCTACCTACATCACAACGGCAAATATCAAACCGTGAGTACTTGATTTTTGTCTCTCACACAACCACCACAATGACGAAAAAAAGGCATTCTCTCGTTGACACCGAAAGCAATGACGATATTATTAAGGATTTAGTAAAAAAACGCGGATCCCTAAAAGGCAAATTAACTTTGTTCTCAAAATTTGTGCAACTGTTAGACGGTTCTAATCCGTCAGAACTTTATTTAACAGAGTTACAGGAGCGCTTGCAAAGGTTAGAAGCGCTGTTTGAACAATTTTGTACCATTCAAGACGAAATAGATTTGCACATTACGGGTACTCAAATAGATCAAGAATTACAAGAAAGAGAATCATTTGAAAACCAATATTATGCTATTGTGAACGATTGATAAAAATGTATCTCGGAACTCAAGCCATTGATCATAAGAACCGTCGAAGTTCGGCAAAGCAATTGTAGGTAGTTTGATACCGTGTGTGCGTGACTTGCAATTATTGCTATCGCTTTGAACTGAGGAATTGACTTTTAAAATACACTTAGATTTGGCCACAAATCTCACGACTGAAGCATACTTATTGGCATTAAAACGCTTTATTTCGAGACGAGGTAAACCTGTGCAGATCTATTCTGATAATGGTACAACATTCGTAGGAGCGTTAAAGGAATTTGCAAAATTTATAGTCGATAAAGAGAATGACATTCAGGATTTCACTAGTAATAATTCAATTAAATTCACATTTATTCCGCCTTATTCGCCTCACTTTGGTGGTTTGTGGGAGGCAGGTATCAAGTCCTGTAAATTCCATTTAACTCGTGTCGTAGGAAATGCACACTTGACTTACGAGAAATTGAGTACTGTGTTGGCACAAATCGAGGCTGTCCTCAATTCCCGACCCATGTTTCCTTTATCGTCCGACTCCTATGACTTTCTCCCTCTGACTCCCGCTCACTTCCTGATTGGCCGACCGTTCACCGCACCAGCCAGTGAAGACCTGACGACAACGGCTACGCAGCGTCTACGTCGTTACGACCGTGTCGAGCAGATGCGTCAGAACTTCTGGAGTCGATGGTCCAAGGAATATGTTTCTGAACTCCAGATAAGATCAAAGTGGCAAACCAACCAGGACACCGTCGCTCCTAACACCCTCGTGCTCGTGAAGGAGGACAACCTGCCTCCCCTCAAGTGGCGCCTAGGCCGGGTGCTGCACACATTCCCGGGCAAGGATGGCATAGCCCGAGTTGCAAACATAAAAACAGCAACGGGTATAATAAAGCGCTCATTCTCGAAGATATGCCCACTCCCACAACCCGATGAAGACAATACCTCAACGTCTGCTTCATTGGAACCAGGTGCTTCCAAGGCCGGGGGCATGTTCACGAGTACCTAGCGCCACCAAGCGGACATCGCGGGCAACAACGTCACCGTCATCGGCGACGTGGAAGCTGAGCGACGTGGAAGCCAGCGCGGGGGGAAGGGGGGGGCAACGCCTGCCTCGACTTGACCATCTTCCAGCGGTCATTCCATTACCATCACGGCGACTGAGTACTAGCTTGTTAAGACACTATTGTACTTATACCTAAATTCAAATATAACCGTTTTATCATCATCATCGTCAGACTTTCCATTCAAAATTAACTACCTCACACACCAACTGATCAACCTCCTGCACACATACATTTTATTAAAAAAAAAATAATGTACCTAATCACGCTGACATTTTTTTCATTTTTTTTTTTCAATTTGTACATTGTAATTCCCATGACCTGCGAGTAGTTTTTTTTAATTTTTATTTGAAATTATAAACCTTTACATGCCATGCGACGGTAATGGAGAACTTTATCATTATAAAAACAACTATCTTTATACTATAGGTACCCATGTTTGTAAAGAAATCCCTTCAGTGAATCCCTACACGTGGTCCCCGGGTGGTGCTAAACGGGTGACACTAACCGCCTTCGTGATCTAGTGGTTATACCTACCTGATTCAGACCCAGAGGTCCCGGGTTCGATTCCCAGCGGAGGCAAATTTTTTGCTCGGTTTTGGTTGGTGGTAGGACTTGTTCTAAGTCCGCCTGGCAAGCTACCACCATCATGTCTAAGTCTGTCGCCATAACAACTATGTTAACAGCATTGTTGTGTTCCGGCAGTTAGAGGTTCTCGAATTTGGTAGGACCAGTTGTGAGCCTAGAAAATTAAATAGAATAAATATTTCTCAGGTATTCTAAATCCACAATTTTTTCAGGGGAGAGACCTGAGCACATAAGGGATTTTTGTGAACACTTGGTTCATTCATACTGGCCGCATTTTTCTTTCTTTTTTAGTTGAGAATCACCATGTCTAAGTCTGTCGCCATAACAACAATGTTAACAGCATTGTTGTGTTCCGGCAGTTAGAGGTATGATAGTCAGCTCCTCTGTGTAAGAGGATTCCGGGTGAAACTCGCTTCCATCTTCGGCCTAATCATCACTTTCCATCGGGTGAGATTTGCGACAAGAGTTTCCCCGTTTTGCATTAAATAAAAAGAAAAAAAAAACGATTATGATTATGAACGCTTGTTATGGTCAGGTCTAGTACGTCTCGCTATCAGTCTTTTATAATGCGCACAGCAAACGAGTGGAACTCTCTGCCTGCGTCTATGTTTCCGAACGCTTACAACCCTAATCTCTTCAAAGTTAGAGTAAACAGGCTCCTTCTGGGTAAGCTCGCTCCATCGTAGACTTTGTCTGTCATCTCTGACCTAGACAATATAAAGTCAAGAGCAAACCCATCTATAATATAAAAATGAATCACTGAATGTGTTGCTAAGCGCAAATCTCAAACACAGAAGGTTGTAGGGTAGCCAGTTGACGGGAGCAAAACCGCGGGGGCAAAAGTTTGGCGAGGGCTGTAACTAGCTACAGCCCTCGCCAAACTTTGTGACCGCTCTGAAGTTAACTACAACGGGGGCGCAGTAATAAATCTCATACAAAAACAGCACCGCGTGAGGCTTGCGCATCGGAAAAACTAACTTCAGGGCGGTCACAAAGTTTGGCGAGGGCTGTACAAGTAAAATAAAAAAAAACAACAAATTCTTGCTACCTTCATCAAGTCTTCGGTCCACCTTGTGGGAGGCCTTTCAACACTGTGTTACCGATACAGGGTCGCCACTCCAGAATCTGTCAACCTTTTGATTCTGCGACATCAGTCTGTGTTTCAAGCAATGTACTTCTACCTGTTTATCTGACAAAAACAGCTTACTATAGCCAGCTATTAGTATTAAGAACCTTATATTTAGCCTTATATTTATAAGTATTTAGGTACGTATAGGAAAAGCACTGGTTAAAAGCTTCCTAAAACTTATAATAGAAAATCTAAAATATTGAGGTAAATCCTACAAAACAATTTCTCAGTATCGATTCTATTAATACACTGGAGTGTTGCCAGGATTGGGTTCCCACAATTGTGGTTTTAGTGAATGTATTGCCAGCGCAATATTGGATGTAAATTAAACAACGTTTATAATATTATGGCCGTAAAAGTTTGTATTGCAGTTACTTTTGTTCTTACACCTGACAGGCATACTGATTTGAGTCATACAGGTGAATGATTGGCATATGTTTAATTTTGACAGTTATCTAACTTCAATCTTTAAACCAAATACATAGTTACTTTATGGGTAGTAGGTATTTAATCCTACAACTGTAAATCCAATTTTTTCTACTCAAATATTCGAAGTTACCACCAAAAATACTGAATTGCATACTAAATTTGCTCATCAAATAAATCAAATGTTTTATACTGTTTGATCTATAAAGCTCAACTGTTTTATTGAATGACTACCTGTTAACTAAAAATTATCTAACTCCCCGTGACGTCGACCGTCTAGGGTTAGCGTTTCCGTCAGCGGGTCGATTTCTGTCTGCAGGGTTTAAACGAACCTAACTAACCGAACCTTGGGGTGCCCCTGACGTTGACCGTCATTATTTAGTGTCGTCGTAATTAGGTGTGCAAATCAGTATTTTTGTTATACAGTGGGTAATTATTTAGGAGATTTAGTTTGCTTGAATTTTAAATAGAGGTGCAATTAAATATTCCCCTTACTTTATTTTACTAGAGTTTGTAAAGTGCTACCTATACATCAGTAACACTATAAACGTTATGAGCACTCGTCACCTTTATAATCAGTTTTATACTGTATCTCTCTCTAGGCTATCGACCTTTCCCTCTCCATCCAAGCACAATTGTTTATATTCATTACTTTTTAGTCACTTGCGTTTCATACTCATGATTAAGACTGTCCCTTCAAAATGTTTGGTGGCAGACATCAAAATGTGTACGGTTTCAAGACTTTTTGAATTCGTCTCTGTGAGGTGGCTCTTGTAGTTATTCATATCACTACATACGGTTTCATCAGGGCCACAATATATTCAATAGACATAATCATCTGCCTAGCCTTTTCCCAACTACATTGGGTTTGGCTTCCAGTAAAACCGGATTCAGTTGAATACCAGTATTTTACGTGGAGCGGCTGCCTACTAAACTTCCACAACCCATTAACTGGGTAACGCGGTATTTCTTGGCAAAACTGGAGTCAGACTTACTGGCTTCTGACAATCCGTAACGACTGCCAAAGATCTACAAATGACAGCCGGGATCAATTGCTTAACGTGTTCTCCGAGGCACGGAGGAAACTCGTTATGTTAAGATGGTCACCCATTCACAGACCAACCAAAACGAAATAAAATAGAAGAATGAGGAATATACGCACTGTCTTCACACATACCGTCTTTACGCCATCCAGCGCACTCACCTTCACTGCTAACCCAATTCTGGTAATAAGCAAGCTGCCTAATAACCGTATGTAGATATACGAGACTAATTTAATGCCATAGTGTGGTGCCGTGGTGCGTGGAGACTGACCCACTGGAGTTATGTCATGTGTGTTGACACACAGACCTTGGTGTTGGGGGATGGCGACGGAATTGGTGCTTGGGACCGGCTTGCTTGATTTGAACGAAGGGCAAAGGGTGCATGAATTGTTCGTTTGCTTTTTTTTATCGAGCATTGTTGCTTGACCTCGATCACGCCTGATGGAAATTGATGGATGAGGTCTATGGTGGAGAGAGCGTGCCCAGAAGATGCGCTTTTACTCTTGCTTTGAAAGCAGATGGGTTGTACGTACAGAAGGGAATCCAGACGCTGGAACAGAGTTCCATACTTTGGCTGTGCGCATATTAAATGTGGAAGAGAATCACTGTAGTACAACTAGTCGGGATACCATTTAAAATACAATAAAAATTGAATCATTGTTACAATAATTGCGTAGCTCAATGCAGGTTAGTACCAATTAGCAATTTTCCTTTGATCTATACGATAGTCCTGAAACCAGGCTTCTCGGCGCCTGATTGATGAAATTATTTAATTATTTTTTTCTCTATCTTTATTCTGCTACTTTCTGAAACCATACTTGCGCAAGGTTTTCATAGAGGCGAAGAATTAATAAATTGGATTGGCAGGTTATAGCGTAGCATAATCAGGTTTTAGCGTCCCAACTGCTGAGACCTCTATTCTTTTAGGGCGTGAGCCCAGAGCAGATAAGTGCCACATTGTTTACTGGTTCTATTACATACTGATTCTGATAAGGGAGATCATGGCGAGCTTTTTAATTGATCGAGATAAAAAAGCTCATAGATAGTTATATGAACCCATCGCAACTCTTTTGCAATGCAATGTCTCATGATTGGCCATAAGTAAACACCTTGAATTATTACTTTTATAGGGCACCCGATTGTTAACTACAAAAAAAATTGTAACACTAACCTAAGATCATTAAAAATTAAATTTCACCAAGCCCGTTCCACCATCGGACCACAAGACGTACGGCGATGCGCCATCGGTACATGGTGGACCTATACGCACAAAACGTTTTGAGAATACATTCATTGTACAGCTAAGGAGTGGAATTCCCTGCCGGAGTCTGTGTTTCCTGATAGCTACAATCTGAGAGTCTTTAAGTCAAGAATAGGTTACTTTCAGGCAAGCGTGCTCCACCTTAGACCGAATCATCGCTTAACATCAGGTGAGATAGCGGTCAAACATATGCCTATCAATGGTAAAAAAAAACCTTATTTTAACTGTTACCAGTGCAACAATTTTTGGCTGGTCAATAAAAAACGGAAGGAGAAAAATACAGAACTTCCTCACTTTTTTGACGTCTGTTAAAATATGCACATAGTACTATGTGCATATATTATAAATGCACTGACTATAACATTGTGTCGATACTCATTAGTATGTTACGAAATTTGTTCAAATAGGAGGGACAATGATAGGTTTACACAGTAAGCGTCTGACACTACCTTGATTCGCCATTTCAGTGCTGGTCCCACAGTCTAAATTGCTTATAATTATGAGTACAATGACCCCGAGGAAGAGAGGTATTGCGTTTATTCTGTTAGGTTGTATCATTTGATTTTTCTGGTATTTAAAAGTAGGTACTAACATTGGTTTCTAAGTTTTTGTACACTAACCAATTCATGGACTCTGAATTGTAAGATTTTTTATAGTTGTATATTTTTTATGTTAGCCCTTCGTTATCAACAAAATCTAACGCACGCAGTTCTAACGAGATACATAGAAACTTATCAGCTGTTGACAAAAACAGTAACTTTTAGCAGACAATGGCCATTATTCGTGGGAAGTAAGGTGGTATAACAATAATGGCTTGTTATTTACTGTAAATAATGAGATAGTGTGGTGTCATTCGAGATTATGATTACGTCACATAGGGAGTATTGTTTTCGGTTGAATATAATTTACAAGTAGATACTTAGCACCCCAGAATGCAAGACGCCTAGAATTGGTTGATGCAGCTATATCTGGGGAAGCCTTTGTCTAGAAATTAGTTAGATTTCAGCCGATATACGTCCACTGCTTGCAGGGGACGTATTACGGCTGAAATGTTGATCATGAACACCCAAGGCCCAATCACTATCATTACATGTTATAAAACTAAGACCTCTGCCGCGTCTGTCTGTATGTTCGCAATAAACTCAAAAAGTACTACACCGATTTTCATGCTGTTTTCACCAATGGATAGAGTGTTTCCCGAGGAAGTTTTTAGTTTTTAATTTATCAACCGAAGCCGCGGGTATCAGCTAGTTTCTTATAAAGAAAACAACATATAAAACCTGAGTAGGTACCTCCAGTAAGCCCTTCGATGTCAGAAAAGCAGGATTGTATTCGGAATACGGATCTGCTAAAATGCCATCAGGGCCAGCAAGCTAATGAAATTGTAGTCTTTAAAAGTTTACATTTAGGCTAAAACAAAGGAGAACTATTACTAAAAATAAAACTCAGCTATAAATTATAATAAAATAAATTAATGGCATTCACTTAAACTACGACAGCATGACTACATTATTATTGATGACTTCGAAGTCCATCTAAGTGTGAGGTATTTTAAAAAAATAATTATTGTAGCAGCAATGTATGGCAATTAACAAAATAATTTAAAATAAAGATCCTATTTATGTATTTTACAACTCGTCTCACCTATCAATAGACCTTTTCACACACTATGGTATAAGAACCCCAGTCAATCACATCTAAAAGTAACCTAATTTACAATACATTATTTTGTACAAATGAAATAAATCCTACAGCTAGCGCCATCTATCTTAAGTACTGCTCAATCGGTGCGTAATCGACACTGTTGCCGCGAGGACCGGAGAGGTACGCCGAACGGCCGCCAGATGTCACTTGCCTTCTGAAGAACTCTGCTACGTTACCGCTCATACTGCCGTACGGGATGCCACCTGAAAAATACAAGTAGGTACTGTCATTATTGACACACATAAGAAATATATTTTTTTATTTCTCGATTGATTTCTCGACATAATCATTGCGATGTGTTTTGGGTTCGATTCCCAGGTCGGGAAGAGGGTCTTTAACTTTGCATTGCGTAGTTTGAATTTATGTTGTCTTTGTGGCCAGTAACTCTGATATAGGCCTATTGCACAAATTCTTCTGGGGAGTTTGTTGCACCACTTCTTTTAAACAACTAAAACACTAGGAAGTGGTGACAGACGGACGTTTTGGAGGACTGTCTTTTGTAAAACTTGACGTTCAAAAAGTGCTGACTCTCAACCTAATTTGAATAAATGACTAAATATTGATTTCAAATTTAAAAGTACTTTTTGTGTAACTTTTATGTAAGTATGATGCAATTTCCTTTTAAAATCCTTCATATTGAGATTAATAATGTGTACTTAGGTACCTGTTGAACATTTGGAAAAACCGAATGCAAGAGCATTGAGATAAGTACTTATAAATTTAATGTTCTATTCAAGGTTCCACATAATTTTATTAATCATATTCAAAATTTCGAATATTTTCTTGATTGTGAAATTCAACATTTTGTCAAAGTGCTCAGCTGATGAAGCACGTGACGTTGTGTAAGGTGAGGTCAACAGTAAACCGAAAGGAAACTCAAAGTTCACTGCACTTGCACAATGTTTGAATAAATCAATTTAAATGATGGCAAAAGTAAAAACTACTTAAGTGTTCATTAACTAAAAACTTCTGCACATTTGCTAGTTCAACTTTGTGGTTTGAAACAAACCGGTTTATGTAATATGGATAGTTTTTAGTGCTTATTAAAAATAGTTCCTAGTATTTCTTTAAAACATGCAGTATTCAACGACATTCAATAATCATCTTCCTGCCCTTATTCCCATGTTACTTGGGGTCGGCGCAACCCATTTTAGTTTTCCACTCTGCCCTATAGGCCGTCAAACTATCACTATCTCCCATTTCTTTCATACCGCTCCTCACACAATCCATCCATCTTTTCTTTGGCCTTCCTCTTCCTCTCCATCCATTCACATTTATGTTCATTACTCTTTTAGTTACATGCGTTTCCTCCCTCCTCTTCACATGACCATACCAAGACAAGCGTTTCCCTATTAGCTTTTTCGTGACTGGCGCCACTCTTCAACTACCTCTAATGTAGTAATTTCTCAATTTATCCATTCTCGTTACTCCTCACATCCATTTCAACATTCACATCTCCGCTACATGTAATCTATTTTCATTCGTCTTTTTCACAGCCCAACATTCTGATCCATACATTAAGATAGGTCTTATCACGGAATTGTAGATTTTCCCTTTCAAACTACAACATTAAATATCAAAATGCATAAATCTATATCTATACTAATATTATAAAGAGGTAAAATTGTTTGTAAGTTTGTATGTAGGGGGTAATCTCAGGAACTACTGGTCCGATTTGAAAAATTGTTTCACTGGTAGAAAGCTACATTATTCGTGAGTGCTATAGGCTATAAATTATAAAGATATCATGCATATTAGTCGAACTATCTCCATTTTTGTCTATCCAGGCGGAAAAAAATAGCTCTTACAACAGAGTTATTTGCGTGCGCTGCCTTAACAGTTGTATATAATTGAAAACAATGTATGGCAACCTGGTCCGCCTATAATAGTTCTACAAAAAAGTCCACGGCACCATATTTCTATCTTTTATATTTTAGCAGATATAGTAGCTTTTATGTGTTAAAAAAAGTATTTTTCGACGTACTTATCTTTGGACGATTTTTTAAACAACAAAATACTAAACCTTATCGAAGAAAATGTTATTTTGATCACAAGAACATCATAGAGATACGATTTGCCCCAAACAGTATGTCAATTGGTTGAATAGTTTCGAAGATATTATAAAATTACTAAATCGCAAACCGCCGCCCGCGCCGTCCATTCACGAACCGCATTAGAACATGCTTTGTACGGACGTTTTATCCAATTTACCCATGGACGGCGTTGTGCAATTACGTCATTTTTCTGAATCGTGGTGTTAAGATTTTCCGCGGATTAATGACCCTCTCCAGTTATTATTTAACTTTTGTCGTTTGGTAGGTAAGTTGTACGTAGTTGATTGAATGTGTTGTTGGTCTTTAAAATTGTTTTGGTTGCTCGGTTTCTCAAAACACAATTACAATATTACTTCGTTCTCATTCTTCGAGTTCGAAGCTGTGATATTTCTGTTTTTGGGATATCGGACAGTTTCAGCGATTGTTTATCATCAGACATCCCAGACATGAGACAAGAGCAGCTCGAGTACGCCGTACGGAAGAGCCTCTCGAGGAATAGAGAAAATATTTCGCAAGCACTCGCTGGGAAATCTAGCTCCGAGCGTTCACAGCGGCTTGCTAACCAAAGCTGGAGAACATCGCAGGTCCGTGCTCGGGAATCTAGCGCTGAACGTGCACAACGTCTCAGTGATTTAAAGCAGCATGTCTCTGCAACAAGGGACAGGGAGTCTAACGCTGAGCGCTCCCAGCGGCTCGCTAGCCTAGCTACATACCTACATATTATCTATACTATAATATTATAAAGAGGTAAAATTGGTTTGTAAGTTTGTATGTTTGTAAGTCTGTATGTAGGGGGTAATCTCAGGAACTACTGGTCCGATTTGAAAAATTCTTTCAGTGTTAGATAGCCCATTTATCGAGGAAGGTTATAGGCTATATCGATACCTTTAGGCTCAAAGGGCGTAACCGCCATTTTGGCCAAAATGAGATTTGAATGTAGTCATACTTAGTTTTTTTCCCTCTTTCGATTGGTATATTTAAAATTTCGATATTCGCTAAAAAGTGGCGGATACAGCCATAATTTTTGGATTGCTTAACATTGATTTTATTTAAATTTGGGCCGTAAATGAAAAATATTTCATTTTTTATAACCGAAAGGTCGTAACAGGTAAACAAAATTGTAAACTTGGCAGTATATCCTGTGATCTGTCTCTTTTGGTGTTTACGCCTCTGGCTATTTAAGAATTTTGTTCGTACTTGTCTTATACAACCAGAGATTTTATCAAGTTTGGCGGTTACGCCCCAAAATAAACTAAAACTATTTACAATGTAGCTTATACGCCCTATTATAATATTTTTGACGCAACAATCATCCCATGGTTTTAAAGAGGTCGGTGATTACGCTTCCAAATGCTTTTGAAATATTAACAATGTGACCTAAATATTTTTTACAAAAGCGTCTTGTACTGTCGTCAGCACATCAAGCTACAACAATCTGTCAAATTTCTTTGTTCGATTTTCAACTTTATAACCAGAGTGATTGGGTTCAAATTTGATTGGGAAAATTTGACAGTTTCGGATAGCCTAATGTGCTGGCGACTGTACTTTACACTCGGCCCTAAATCACCTGCGTAATAAAGTAAAATAAAGTTTATCTAACTGTCTTCCAAAAAAAAAAAAATGCGGCGCGAGATGAATTTCTCTCCTAGAACAACCAAAGATATGATGGACTCTATATTTGTATTTACCTGTCAAACTCCTATGGTGTCACCGTCCATCATCACCGATGTTGAATTATACATTTTTCCTGAGACTGACCATGGCTTGCCAGACTCCGTTCCTCAACTTACCTGCCTCAAACCTGTGTTGTTACCGTCCGCCATCACCGAGGTAGAAATAAACACTAACAAAGACTCCGTTCCTGAACTTAGCTGCCTAACTACTGTGTTGTTACTGTCGGTCATTACTGATGTTGAGATAAACTTCTTTCCTGGAACTTCCGCAATGACACCAGAAGACTGTCATCTATACTATAATATTATAAAGAGGTAACATTTGTGTGTAAGTTTGTATGTTTGTAAGTTTTTATGTAGGGGGAGAGAATCTCAGGACCTACGGGTTCGATTTGAAAAATTCTTTCAGTGTTAGATAGCCCATTTATCGAGGAAGGTTATATGTTATATATCATCACGCTAAGACAAATAGGAGCGGAGCATTCATGGAAAATGTGACGCAAACGAAGTTGCGAGGGTCAGCTATCGTCGATAAAGAGACGAATGTCTCTCCTGGAACGAGACACGCTAAATACCGTCGAACCAAACAATGGTCATACTTTAAGTTTTTACCCCTAGGCAACAAAGTAAAAGACGTTTCTGTAAAACAGCAAATAAGGCATACATAGACTTTTTATCTGATGAGGAACCAGAAGATTTTTCAGCGGGTAGCTCTGATTTATGGTCCGACTGTGAAAACTCAGATGACTCTAACGTATTTACTCGTTCATGCTTAATCGTTAGAGTTAACTTTTTTTACATTTTTATATCATAATTATCATGACAACGTTAATTCGGTAGATAAAACAATTAATTTGCTTCATTACTAGCTTTGTTTTTTTTTTATTATTATAAACATTAGAGATATCAAGGACAGAAAAAAATGTCTCATTACACTCAAATTACGTTAATAGGATATTAGATTCCTTCATGACAATAAGTGTAATACATTCCTATATCGTTATTAATAATATAGTAATTAAGATTGATTGTATTGTTTTTTTTTTTTTGTTTTGAGATTGATTTTATTATTATTGCAGGATGATTATTATCATGATGACCGTTTCTATTATAATATAATTGTTGTGATTAAACATTTTTGATATAATATTTCTTTTACTTTGCTATGTTCTGGACTGCACTGCAGTTGTTATGAGTAGGTGTAGTACTAAAACTATTGAAAGCAAATGACCCGATCGGCAAAAATGAACTTAATTACCAGAGCTTATAGTGAGAAATCATTGATGAGAAATGCCACAATCGTCACTTACACCACATGTTGGACAAAGGGTTTGTAACTTACATCATTAATTGGACACAAGAATACAAAGAGATTGTATCTTACATCATGAATTGTTTGTTGATTTCATATGATTTGCTATTACACCCATAGCTGCTTGTGCAGGAGCTTTTTTTTTTGGCGTAACCGACAACTTTGTTTTTTTTTCAGGGTGTATACGAAGTCTATTTTTTTATTCGTTAGATTTACTTTATTTATTATTCTACAATGTTCTTTATCTCAAAATTCTAACAACTTTTGTCTTTTGCATTGTTTTTATAGCTCTAAGCACAAAAAAGTTATCTCGGAAAACTGTTTTGTTTTTTGGCTCTCCTGAAAAGTCGTGGTTTGGTGGATACGCCCTTTGAGCCTAAAGGTATCGATATATCATCACGCTAAGACAAATAGGAGCGGAGCATTAATGGAAAATGTGACGCAAACGAAGTTGCGCGGGTCAGCTAGTACTTAATATGCTTGAGTAAGATTTCGTTTGGGTGATCTTGATACAAAAACTCTACAGAGAACTGTAGTGTTTATCTTGCATGTTAACGTTTGTGTACTTAATGTAAGCACAAGAAGCTATGCACAGACTAAACGTTGCACAGAAAGCCAAGGATCCGAAAACGTTCCATACTTGGCAAAAACCGAGTTCCAAATGTTGAGATCCAAAAACGTACGAAGGCTTTCGATATTAAAAAAATAAGCTCTGGAACTCAAATAAAGTTAGACAGGACACATACTTATGAGCGGTAATGATAGGTAGAATAAAGCAGTGAATAAATAACGTCCAAGAACTGGTAGAAAAGACACTGATCGTCCAGCATCGAAATGGGTAGAAATCATCGTTTTCATCGCGAGTAGAACTTGAATGAAGATGCCAGAACAAACAAAGAGAAGCCTACGTCCAGTAGTGAAATCGGGCTCGGAGGACGATGGATATAAACACACCAATAAAGTTTAGGACATATTAACTGCTGAATACTAACCATATGACAGTCCAGGTCCAGGTACGGTAACAGTCTCTCCATCATCAGGTTTCGCTGCAGACAGCACCACCAACGCCATCACAGCGCACAGCAAGAAAGATATCTGGAAAGTGATGAAGAAGTCTCATTAATTAATTATTCGAATATATTTCCTGTGTCCTTTGAGGTTGCTCTTGGACAATTAACTTGAACCTTTATTTTTTTTTTAAGATGAGTATTCATTAAATGACTCCTCCCGCTCTGGGCGAGCAGAAGGGCGAGTCAGACTCTTACTGACTAAAATTCATTCGTGTTCCTCCTTCTCCCTTTGCGTTCCAGTCTTTCGAAAAAAATTCGTAACCCAGATTTAACCTGAACCAAGAACAACAATCACAATTTTGAAATTTCCACCAGAATACCTGTTCTTATTTTTTTATACAAAACGGGTAAACTCTTGGCCCAAATCTCACCTGATGGAAAATGATGATTAGGCCGAAGATGGAAGCGAGTTTCACCCGGAATCCTCTAACACAGAGGAACTGGCTATCATACCTCTAACTGCCGGAACACAACAATGCTGTTAAAATTTGTTGTTATGGCGACAGACTTAGATAGACAGACTTAGCTTGCCAGGCGGACTTAGAACAAGTCCTACCACCAACCAAACCAAGCAAAAATAAATTACCGTCTCTGTCATGTTGTGTTTACAAGGAGGAGGACCTCACGCCTAAGTGGCGCCATCTGACGACGTAAAAAATCCTAAAATATCTCGTTGAAACTATCAAGTTATGTATTAATTACTACAATCAGGCTTTGATCTTGATCGTAATGCTATGTTTTCCACCAGAGATGTACAAGAATGCGTTACGAGGGTTATATTTGTTTAAAACCAATAAAATCGCTTCATTTACCTAGTCTCGTTCAGCTTAAGCGATTCTAAAACGAGTTCTTAACAGACACATTCCTCGCTTCGCATCCTCGTACATCTCTGTTGGAAACTCGGCATAACTATCCCTCACTATCTTGTTGCTAAGCCTCATTTATACAAGGCATAACAGAAATATCGCAAAACTTGAAAGGGGTCATTGTACTCATCATTATGGACAACTTTTACTTTAGAGTCAACCCTGAAGTGGCGAAAATTGGACCAGCTCACAGCTGTTACGCAAACATAAATGTATGGAGTTGAGAGTTAAGCTCCATAAAGTTTTAAGTTTGATCTACTCGATAACTGGCAAATGCTTACACTGTCTGGACAGGTCCACCCAACTGTATTGGGGTCGGCTTCCAGTCAAACCGAATTTAGCTGAATACCAGTATTTTACGTGGAGCGGCTGCCTACCAGACCTCCACAACCCATTAACTGGGTAACACGGTACTCTTTGGCAAGACTGGTGTCAGATTTTCTGGCTTCTGACTATCCGTAACGACTGTCAAAGATCGCCAAATGACAGCCGGGACCAACAGCTTAACGTGCTTTCCGAGGCACGGAGGAAACCCGGTATGTTAAGATAGTCACCCATCCACAGACCAACCCCCGCAAGCGTTGCTTAACCTGGAAGATCGACCTGAGTGGCTTTTATTATTTAGCCACGAGCTCCTCTGTGTAGGCTACATATTCCCTTTAATATTTTCACTGGACAAAGGTCACCTCTCTAAGAGAGGGACAGGGCTGTTATCCATCACATAGGTTCAATTTTGTTTGGTTTTTGTCACACGTCTTCGAAAAGCTTGGTTCTAAGACAAGCTAGTTGTCATCATGTTGTTTTCGTGCACCACTTTCAGAACAATGATGATAAAATAAATTATGCAGAGGAAAGCGTCTACCTGGGTTTGACTTTGAATCAAGTCTTAGTAAGTAACTCATAAGTCGGGACCAGGGATGAATAAGAGCACTTCATTAGGTACTAAGGCGCAGAAATAATCTAACTTTATCTACTGCGATATTTATTTACATTATTACAATTAACCTTTTCTAACACACATACAAAATTACAAACAACTAGACTAACAATCACGGCATTATGTATAAACGCGTATATAAACTAAATAAATTGTTGGGCATCAAAAATATAATCCACATCACTGTCAATGACAAAAATGCCCAGAACATTGGCAGCATTGCCGCGTTGAATGGCGATGCTGCTTCTGTGGCCGAAGAAAAGCCCAGCCCTCTGGTCGGGTGAACAGTCGACAAGTTGTTTGCTGAAGTCCCGAAAGTCTCGATGCGCACTCGGACCCCATGGGCCCAGTGTTTCAACGCCAAAAGGCTACTTTGTCTCACCTTTGTAATCATCATCTACCTAGCCTTTTCCCAACTGTATTGCGGTCGGCTTCCAGTCAAACCGAATTTTGCTGAATACCAGTATTTTACGTAGAGCGGCTGCCTACCAGACCTCCACAACCCGTTAACTGGATAACACGGTACCTACTTCTTGATAAGACTAGAGTCAGATTTACTGGCTTCTGACAAACCGTAACGACTGCCAAAGATCTACAAATGACAGCCGGGACCAACGACTTAACGTGCTTTCCAAGGCACGGAGGAAACTCGGTAAGATGGTCACCAGTCCAAAGAACAAATTTGGCAAGCGGTGCTTAACCTGGACGATCGACCTGTGCGGCTGTTATTGTTTAGCCATTAGCTTCTCTTTGTGATCAAACTTTCTAAATATGCTACTTGTACATAGACGCAACGTATGCAAAACTATTAACGAATTTTAATGCTGAAATTGGCCTTGACAGTTATACAACCTTCGACTGTGCCAAGATCCTAATTATTTAAAACTAGTAACATATTTGTCATTAGATAAAACAGGAAGTAGTCTTAACGTCCGCATAGTAGAAACTATAGTTTTACGATTTCCTAATGGATTGATTACTTTGAAGATATTTTGTGGAGGTCAAAAACCCGACAGCAATCAAAATAGTTTTTGCATCGATGTCCAATTTAAAAACAATAATCGTTTATTCTCATCAGACTGTACAATCAATTTAAAAATTTAAATTACAAACTTGAACTTTTCTTGTTGTGGTTATATATTTTCCAGTAACTACGAGTTTTTGAAACTAAATTGCTGCTAATTTGTATCGTCTGTCCAAAAGTGAAACTAAGTTGTTACACTTAGGGGGCTGGCGAATTTTCAGCTGTCACCAGCTTTTATTTAGAAAACTAGCTTTTTCGCGATTTCGTGCGTGTTTTTTCCGTTGCCGTAAGAATTTTGGGAAATCCTCTCTTATCAAACATATAATTTATTTGAAGAACTAGCTGACCCGCGCGACTTCGTCTGCGTCACATTTTTCATTAATGCTCAGCTCCTATTTGTATTAACGTGATGATATATAGCCTAAAGCCTTCCTCGTTAAATGGGCTATCTGCCACTGAAATAATTTTTCAAATCGGACCAGTAGTTCCTGAGATTAGCGCTTTCAACCAAACTCTTCTGCTTTTTAATATTAGTAATCTATACTAATATTATAAAGCAGAAGAGTTTGTATGACAGATTTACATACCAATCAATCATCTTAATATATAAAAAATGGTTCTGTAACTAATGACTTACCAACAGACAACGCACAGTCAAAACTAGGAGCACTAGTCGTAGGAAACTGGGCAAGTAGGTTCCTTGGGGAGTGTAGGAGAGCACCTACTTGCCCAGCTTCCTACGACTACTAGATTCGGCTGTACGTTGTCTGCTGGTCAGTCATCAGTTACGGAAGAATTTTCATACATTAGGAAGGTTGATAGGTATGTCAATCTGTCATATTTATTCTTCAAATAAATTACATCTGTCGAGGTCGGTGCATCGTCGAGTCTGGTGTGGAGGCCTCACCCACGGTGACTTTTTGTAGCGATGCAGTGCGTGATACTGTCGCTAGTTGTGTACCTTCGCCCAGATTCTGTATCGCTATAGTGCTGTCATCGCTACAAATAGTCGCCGTGGGCGAGGAGCCTACAGGAGTTGCACTGGTTGGAAATTTGTAGACAACGTCACGTTAAAGGAGAAGTTCCAAAATGTATGGAGCCTGGGCCAAGTCCGTGTACACTATACTTAAAAATAGGGAAATACATTTAGAACACATCTCCACTGTCCAATTTCTTTAATATGGCTTTGTTTGTTGGTAAAAACCAAGAAATAACACTTGAAATTCCAACACACAACAAAACCCACCATGCGGTAAGCTGTCATTTTCATTTTGACGGTAAGTTGTCATTTTGATTGACATCTCACATGTTTATTTCTGCAGAAGTTGAACGTTGACAACAGTTACATTACTTTTGACAGTTACTAAAGTGACACTGTTGTGACAGCTGACAGTTATCTGTCAATGTTTTTTAGCATAGAGTAGGTATCTAAATCATTGAGATGCTATGATGAAAATCGATAGAAAATAATGAATAAATGTCATCTACCACGAAAGCATATATTTTAACGAATAATCCGTATTTTTCCTGAATTCTACGGATTTTACTCTTTTTTTTGTGGTTGTGTACATAGAACTGGCCCATTTCGAACATCTCCTTTCCATTTGTAGAAATATAAGTAACCCATAATGGAATCTTTCGTAGAATTTTAAACCATATACAAATACAAAATACAAAAATGTAATACAATACGACGGATGGCGCAGTGGTTGAGCGATTGACTGCTGCGCAGTCTGGGTGTTTTTCTATCTATAATAAGTATGTATTTACAAAAAAAAAAAGTATATAAGTAGTTTATCAGCCATCTCGTTACCATAACACAAGCATTAGGTTGCTTAGCTTGGGACTATATGGCGTTGTGTGAAATGTCCAAGGATATATTATATTATTATTATATTATAATACAAAAATATTTATTGCTTCATTAGTTTACATAAGGGTTATCAGTGTTTGGAGCTTCCCTTTAAGCAAGTAATGTCTGTGTTGGGAAACCTCGCTCTTCCAGAACAAAGAAATACAAATCAAAATCTAGTAATTTAAACAAAAAAAAAAAACAAGCAATCAAAAATATAAATATAGAAATTACTATACGAGTAAAGATAAAACTTCACACTCCCGTCTTCTTTTATAATAAGGTCGATTTTATCTCTTACCGACGCCGAACGGACGAAGTTACCCGACTGCATTGATATAATGCAACTGGCATTTAACTCTCAAAGCCTTGGACATTATCATTACCTGCTATAAATGCATGCTTTCATTTGCTTTGCTTTTAACTTTTGTTTTCAAAAGTTGCTTTTATGTTTCCGCAATCGTCTATAAAGTAGTCCCGCTTTTTGTTGCAAAAGAGAAATACAAAAACTTTTTCAGCACGTAATTATTATTAAATAACTTGTATAAGTAACAAAAACGCAAGGAGCTAGCATGCCGTTCTGACAATCGCAGATTCTCGAACTTAAAAATCAGCGATAAAAATGTCATAAAATGTAAAAATTAGTAGAATTGGCTCACTTTTCATAATGCAGGAAAATTACAGCGATTTGCGACTGTGAAGTTTTTTTTAATGAAAATTATTGCATTACTACAATGGTATGTAAGTTAGCTGGACACTTGCATATTTCATGCAAGTGACCTGGACATTTGCATGTTTTAGGCAAGTACACATGCATTATGTGTATTTGCGCCTTAAAGAGTGTCTTTACAGCTAAATTTTCTTGAAATTCGGTAAACGCAAAGATATACAAATACATCAATATTATTTCATGATGCTGAGAGGATCTGAAATTGATCCTGGTTTGCGGTTTAGTAGTCTTGTCTAAATTCGATTGTAAATTGGATACTAAAGGCCAGCAACCACAATTATTTTAGCAGTCGTGACTAATATAAATTATGGATATTATATTACAGCTTAAGGACTGCTTACACTTATTCCTATAGAAAACAACAATTTTGTATGAAGAAGCGTATGCATCCGTTCAACTATCCGCGTCTATTCAGCTTTCGCGTGAAACAAGTGAAAAATGAGGGCAAATGTGTTATTATCATGCTAGTGATAGAGTTCAGCGCTATTACTACTAGTTCACTTATGCCGCTGTACGCGGCTGATAGAAGCAGAACTGTCCTATAAGTGTGACCAAAATCGATCAAAACGTATCAGACAGTTGTTTTGCTGGGGAGTTTGTTGGCCACTTCTTCTCCACAGCTAAAACACTAGGAAGTGGTGACGGGCGGGCGTTTTGGAGGACTGTTTTTGTAAAACTTGACGTTCAAAAAGTGCTGGCCCTCAGCCTAATTTGAATAAATGACTTTTGAATTTTGAATTTTGATCAGCGAAACGTGAATGCAGCTGAAGAAGTGTGAGTAGTCCCTAATACAGTATCTATTTGCCTAAGTCTAAGTGATTGTCTACCTAAGTATCCTCAAAAGAACTGTTTTAAGTGGCCCCCATAAGTGGCGGGCATTCAAACATCACAATATTATCAACAAGGTTTTATTGAAATTGAGCTTTCACTATGTAAAACGATCCAATATTTCGTAAAAATAAAGTAATCGTTGTAAATTCTAGAGTCATCACAAATAGTTTGAAATTATGAAATGCCATCAGCTGTTTAGTGACCTTTTCTATACTGTTTAGAAATCCATGGAACACCATGTCTCAGCAAAGGAAAATTCGTAAAGACAGCTTTAGTTTTAGCATAAACAGTCATGTGCTCTACAACTTTATATTTATTTAAAAACTAGACCAAGGCACTACAACCGCTCAGCAACAGAAACAATTTACCGGACAGCCTCCACTGCATACATACCGGATGACATAATACACATAAGATACACAACACATACATAATACACAACATGTCAAGACTAACATTAGCAATCAGATTGAACTTGATCTTGATACGAAGTATGTCGTTTAACCTTCATTAAAGGTCTCTGCAGAAAGGTGAGTAGCTTAATATATGCACTAGATTTTAGATAAGCAGGAAGTAAATTGAATGGCGCCAAGCGATTTGGATTTTAGAGGTTAATTCGATCGTGGATTATGAATTAGTAGCTTATTGCCGTGGTCACAAATGCAAGTCACGTGATGCATTTTTAGGGTTCCACACCCGAAAAACAAGAAGCAACGGAATCCGCCGCTTTTTTGCATAAAAAGTCACACACATTCAGAGATATTATTCTCATCTAATTATATTTCAAATTTTCATCTTATGTTACGGTCAATAAAGCTTTTTGGTATAGGTACAGACTAAAATATATTTTTTTCCGCTGCTATGTCAATGCTATTTAATTCAATAACTTTTTTCGACCAGCAAAGGATCATAGCACACACATTACAAATTATAAAATAATAAGAAATACACAAACGATAAGTAAAGTCACATACACATAATAAATTCAATTTCATTACATTAGAATTTAAAAAATGAACTACTTTTTTATAATGTGTGCATTAAAACTTTTTGAGCTTATAGCAAACTAGCTGACCCGGGCAACTTCGTCTGCGTCACATTTTCCATTATTGCTCCGCTCCTATTTGTCTTAGCATGATGATATATAGCCTATAATCTTCCTCGATAAATGGGCTATCTATATTAGTGTAGATATAAAATAATTGTCTACTCAGCCGCATTTGCAAGTCTATTTATTTATTTTTTTAATTTAAACTTTATGCTCAGTAGTGGCATATGGGCGGACTTAATTCAACAAGGTAAGTTCAACTCACAATTATGTCAGTAGCAACTTAGCTGCCTGAATACCAAACAGCTTTGTTGACATTACACATTTTCCCTAAAATTAAGCCAGTTATTTGATAATTTAATCACCGTTACATAAGCTCACACATAACTCATGTAGGTACTTCCTTACGTGTTTCTCCAAAAATAAAAACATAACAGCAAAACGGTATCATTAAATGTTATATCACTTTCGTATTTCGAGTATTAGCGAAAGCCGCACTATTAACAACTTAACTTCATTTCCGTAAGCTTCACCCATCCGCTTTCGTAAGTTTCAAGAGTTTAAAGCTAGCATAGTAGGTAGGTACACGTTGCGGAATTTGTCCGAAAGAGTCACCGCGGCCCTGGACAAAGGGCATTAGGAGGAACACGGATGGATTTAAGTCAGTAAGAGTCTGTCTCTCCCTTCTGCTCCGCCCAGAGCAGGAGAAGTCATTTGATGATTTCCCATAATTAAAAAAAGGTACTCGTAACTACGAGAAGTACGCACCTTCGTACTAGAAAAGTCAATGATATGTATAATAAATTGTTCACATTACAATTGCAATGAATAAAATATATGGCAGGTTTTAACGCTGAAACTAAGATAAAAAAAATGGCAAAAAACCCGACCACTAAAAACAAGTAAAAAGTTCCAAACAAGTCGCTTCTCAAGCAGTCTGATACAGTTCGTGGATGACATCAACTCTGTGATTGAATGAAATTAAATGTACTGCATTGAATGTATGTGGTCATCGAGGGTGCTTGAAAAGCCCACTCTACTCGATGGTTTTGAAGTAAAAACAAAAGCTTAAATTAAGGCTTATAAGGCTTAAGGTGATAGAATTACGATTATACTCCGTTCTCAAAAGATATTGGATTTCTCTTCAAGAAATAAAAAGCCATGTTCGAAAATTTACCACGGCCCTAGAACGCAAAGGGCACTAAGTCCTCTTGAAATGAGAATAGAAACGTCAATGACCTCTATCTGTCAAATGTCTCTTGAAAAGTACGGTTTGCAAAGAAAACTTAGCCGATATGCAAATCCATAACGGTATATTTTACTTTGTTTAAATAACTCTTAAATTTAAATAAAAACGTTTGTAAATGAGCTAAATATAATAATTTACAGCTATGACGTCACAATATGGCACTAAGTCGATCCTAATCTTATTTGAAACGCATTGGAGTGCCCTTTATACACGGATGAGCTTCAGTCAGTAAGAATTTGACCCTCCCTTCTGCTCCTGCCAGAGCGGAAGAAATCTTTTGATTTAAAAAATCCCTTCATATACCTATAAAGACCTTTGATAAGCCTGTTAGAGCTAGCTTACTATTTTGTCACGAACTAAAGCATCATCATTCAAACTAACGAAGTTTAAAATAGCGGGAAATCCATTTTTTCGAATTTAATATTTTACATAGGCTGAATTTTTCGAGTGTACGTTAATGGCCAAATCCGAAACAATAAGCAAAAACACTGAAAGGAATCTCGAGACCAATTTTGATGAAAACTAAAATAGCATCATGAAATTTTTGCAAAATCGGTTTTCCTGGCTGTGATTTTGAAAAGAAAAACACAGTCTGTATAATTACTCCATTCAAATGTGTCGTTAGTAAGGATCAAAGTCTGGGAAGTAACATCATAGCATAATTAAAACCTAAAGCTTAATTTTTCGTTATTCCTCATAGTTGTATATAAGGCCATCTTGAAAAATTCCCCCTGCATAGTCCTAAGGTCAGCTAATTAGCCTCTTATCTAAGTCGATCATTATTAAAATTACGTCTAAACTATTCTCACTTCTAAAGCGACTATCATCTTAACACAGGAAATAACTCTATACTATCTCTTTCTCCAGGCCACTAGTCAAACTTAACACTATCATTGTTAGTAAATAATAATTAACAAGGTAAATAAACACCACTTACGCGTATCGACATGATGAGGCCACAGACAACACTCGAGCACTCTAGTGAGGCGCGCGGCGACACGGACGCCATTTATATACTCGACAGTGACCGTCAAAATACGAGTATATAATATAAGCTTTGTGTGTTTAATAACCATGCACGTAATCTTGTTTATTACTGAAGTTTAATGTAGCAGTAAACAAAGTTATGACTAGTAAATTGGTTTCATAAAAGCTCATGTTAAAGCTATAAGGAACAAAGATAAAATGAGCCTTTTAATTGTGCCGTAGCCCAAGTAACTAACCGAACTCTATTACTAAGTCTCCGCCGTCTTTATCAGCGAGCTATCTCTAGAAACTTAAAAGATCATCCTCTGCCTAGCCTCTTCCCAACTATATTGGGGTCAGCTTCCAGTCAAACCGGATTCTGGGCTGGTGTCAGATTTTCTGGCTTCTGACTATCCGTAATAACTGCCAAAGATCTCATAATGATAGCTGGGACCAAAGCTTCAACGTGCTCTCTGAGGCACGGAGGGAACTCGATATGTTAAGATGGTCACCCATCCACAGACCAACCTCGGCAAGCGTTGCTTAACCTTGAATATCGACCCGTGCGGCTGTTATTATTTAGCCACTAGCTCCTCAAGAAACTTAATAGTTAAACGATTGAAATTTTCATAGAGTGTAGTATTTCTATTGCCGATTCAACAAAAAACAATAAAATATAAAGTTTATGGTACGGATCTCTTCGTGTGAGAGTCCGACTCGCACTTGAACGGTTTAGTAGATTCTATGTAACAGAAAACCAGTGATGCACATTTTCAAACTTCTAGATTTTATTTAAGAGCGTGTATTCCGTCCACTAGCGCCGCCAATCGTTTTTTATTATTTGTGGTAAATTTAAGACACGTAGATAAAAAACCGCTCTGTAGTGCACTGAAGAAATGTATTAATTATGTTTTGAGAGTTATGTTTTGTACTTTAGAACATAAATAGTTGCCAAAGTCGATATTTTTGCTAAAAGTGGCCTCTTTTAGCAATAATTTCCGTTTTGGCTATTAGCCATGAGTTATGTACTAAAAATAGCTGTAAAAATAATGGATACATTTCTTCAGTGCACTACAGAGCGGTTTTTTATCTACGTGTCTTAAATTTACCACAATTAATAAAAAACGATTGGCGGCGCTAGTGGACGGAATACACACTCTTAAAACCCTATGACAAATACAACATTTTCCAGACAGTAACTGAGACACCCGTAAACTTGCGGCAGTTATATCAAGTGCCCTAAATGTTTATAACAGAGGGCCAACTCTACTAATTTTAAACAACTTTTGCATTCGCAAGTCAATCGAAGCCTAAATAATTTTCATACATTTTTGACAGATTACGATTGAGATGCAAATGCGATGGTAATGTGAAAATTAGGAGATTTGCACACTGATTCAACCTCTCGATTAATACGTCATCAGGTTAATGCAGACGCCGGCGACAAGACATGAGTAGGTATATTGATTGGACACTAAAAAAAAATGTGTATGATTTTATTATATTTAAAATGGTTGACATTTTATAGTGAAATTATAATTTACTAAAATTGTGTTACAATCTTACAGAGTTTACAATTATTCGATGACGGTATAGAAAATTCATTTTTTTTATTCTTTTCGTGTCAAATCTATACTAATATTATAAAGCAGAAGAGTTTGTTTGTTTGGTTGAACGCGCCAATCTCAGGAACTACTGGTCCGATTTGAAAAAATCTTTCATTGTTAGATAGCCCATTTATCGAGGAAGGTTATAGGCTATATATCATCATGCTACACACACAAACACAAATAGGAGCGGAGCAGTAATGGAAAATGTGACGCAGACGAAATTGCGCGGGTCAGCTTGTTATATTTAATATGGTTGACATTTTATAGTGAAATTATAATTTATTAAAATTGTGTTACAATCTAACAGAGTTTACAATTATCCGATGACGGTATAGAAAATTCATTTTTTTTTATAAATTCTTTTCGTGTCAAATGACTGAAATAAAATTTTGACCGTCCAGTATTTAGCAACCTGTATGGCGCTGCCATTGGCTCCGTTTAAATCCTAGAATGTGCAGGTGGTTGTGCACAAGGGCAACAAAGAGTGTCCTGTGAAGAGGTACCACTCTGGCACTACGTTTGGGATGTTTGGAGGATGCCCCTTTTGGGCAGATTTATTTTTACAGCAGCCTACCTAAATAGAATTGAATTTAACTCCATATTATGTCAAATTTACTCTCAACTTTGATATGAATCTTGTCGTGACATATTATAATATATCAGTAGCATAAAATGCCATCAGCCCTTGAACGAATAAGGCCTGTTAATTAATTTTGTCGAGGTCACTACTGTTAAGCTAAAGTATTTAGGGACCGCCGATTTATTTAGGAATGACGTAATAGAGATAAAATCTAAACAAACGAACGACTTGATAAAAATGTTAAGATAAGAGCAGATACAACATATTTTGTAATGGTTTCTGTGGTTTTATTAACGGATTGACTTTGGTTAAGTAATCGGTAATATGAAAGCAGATTAAACAAGTGCGAGTCGGACGTTGGAGAGCGCACGAAGGGTTCCGTACCTTTATCTATAAAAACGGCAAAAAAATCAAGTTTGTTGTATGGGAGCCCCCTTAAATATTTATTTTATTCTGCTTTTTAACCGACTTCCCAAAAAGGAGGAGGTTATCAATTCGGTTGTATGTTTTTTTTTTATGTTTGTTACTTCATAACTCCGACAATTATAAACCGATTTGAAAAATTTTTGTTTTATCTGAAAGGATATACTTGCAGATTGGTCCCATTTAAATCATATCAAAATCGGTTACGAACTTTGGATTTTAAATCGAAATAGCTGGAATTTGACTATTTAGATGATTTTTGATAATCGAAATTGCGTATTTTGCTTTTTTGCGATTTTGCAGTGGTGTTGTTAGGTGTGGGGCACCACTAAAAAGTGAAAAATAAAAAACTTTTTACAAAAAAATGCAACCGACTTCCAAAAAAACACTACAAAGTAAAAAATAACTTCAATTTCGGAAGTCGGTGTCAAAATACGAAGAAACTAACAAAAACACCGTAGCAAAAGTTTTTTTTTAGTATATCTTGCTATAGCGGCAATAGAAATACATGATCTGTGAAAATTTTCAACTGTCTAGCTATCGCGGTTATTGAGATACAGCCTGGTGACAGACAGACAGCGACGTCTTAGTAATAGGGTCCTGTTTTTACCCTTTAGGTACGGAACCTTAAAAACAGTGGAAAGAGCTTCTTTTCAGAGAGAAAAAACCGGCCAAGTGCGAGTCGGACTCACGCATGAAAGGTTTCGTTAATTATTTGATGTTATAGCGGCTACAAATATATACAGTCTTTGAAAATTTCAACTGTTGACCTATTACGGTTCATGAGATATAGCCCGATGGCAGACAGACGGACGGACAGCGGATGCTCAGTAATAGAACACACACTCAGAGAGAGATACAGGGGAAATTCCTAGCGTGGAGCAATGTTTTTTTTTTTAATAAATTACAAAAGAAAAGAAGAAAGAATAGGTTTCCGTTGGTGACCCTTTGGTTACAGAACCCTAAAAATGAGAACATTTTCCCTCAAGCATTACAATGCTGCCGGCAGTTTGTGAACTTCCTAGTAAACACTCTATCACTATCTACCTGGCCTCACTTCAAATTACGCGATTTTTTGTAGAGGAGCTCGTTTTTGACCACTAGGTACTATACCTGATGGTACCGATAACTAGTGACTTAGACAATTCTTTGATATTGTTCTATCCTGAACAACCGGCTGCAAGTTCGTCATGCTTCATTAGATTTCACTGCTTGCGGTAGCGTTGGAGGCGAGGGATGTAATGGCGGATCTTTGCGTTATGCTTGTGCTTTAGTTAAATGGTGGTCTTGTTAGCCATGAACTTTTATACGAGTAAAGTCTGCTTTTTGTTTAATTTTGGTTACCCTAGATTAAGACTTGAGTCGGGTCACAGGTATATTGTTAGATTTACCCCTGCACGCTTGTTTGAGTTGTCGGATTTTGATAGCATGGAGAAGTGTGCTAGCTTACAAGTGTCGAATGATTTTGTGTTTAGGTTGTTCGTGCTACCCATGTTTAATTATTTTTCTTCGTAATAATACTTTTCATACTATTGTATAAATGCAGGTTCTTCTAACGCAACAGACAGATGTGTTGCTGGGGAGTCTGTTGACCTCTTCTTCTCCACAGCTAAAACACTAGGAAGTGGTGACGGGCGGGTGTTTTGGGGGAGTGTCTTTTGTAAAACTTGACGTTCAAAAAGTGCTAGCTCTCAGCCTAATTTAAAGAAATGAATTTTTGGTAGGCAATGATGTGTTCGACGGTGAATTAAGTTAGCCTGGAGGTAACCTATTTATTCCTGACCATGAGACTGCTGAATTGTTGCTAGAATTCCAATTCTAAGCTGCACACACAGTATAAGTTCTTATGACGAGTAATAAGTTAAAATAAAATTTATGACGAGTAATATTTTTTATTAAACCAGTTTGTCGCCTGATGGAGAATGGTAGCAAAGTTTTATCTCGATCAAAACGAAAGTGGTTAACTGCACAATGCGCATGCTCAAACGAAACCTCTTACTCGATGTATGTACTTCGATAGCAGTTCTAAACGATAGTGGTAGATGGCGTTGGACATAAAAATGGATCTGCGAACGAGGGACTTGATTTCTTCAGTGAGAGTAAAAAGCATCCGTAGGTAACGTACAGTAGCTAGCACATCATGCGGCAACAACCTGTCAATATTCTGTATTAGATTTTCAATGTTATATCTAATGCGATTTAGTTTAATTTTGATTGGCATAATTTGACAGTTTCGGGTACCTTCTTGTTCAGGCGACTGTACGAGTTTCAAAAAATGTAGGCGATAGTGTAACAAAATAAAAGTATATGTTAATATGAACTTTTCCCTCATTTTATTACACTTAAATATTACAGGAAAACCTGTCTGATAGTTTTGGTACAGTCCTGTACCAGCCAGAAAACTTTATTTGATGGCTGATATGCTTTCAAAAAAGGGTAATTATTATGTTCATGTGGATGAGAAAAAGTTTACACGTGACCAGGATAATCAGCAGTGGATTATTTTGGGACAGAAATGAAGGTTAATTGGTCATGTATTAAAACCAAATAAATCAATAACTGTAGGTAGTAATTTATTTATTTAAAACAAATCAAGTATATTTTCTTGGCTCGTGAGGTTGTCGACATGTGGGATGTGGATTCCGCTATCATTGTACCGATAGTCGTGTCGGCCAATGGAGCCACGAGCCTCGACCAACACCTCAGGAGGCTTTCGTTGGGCGGCTGGATCAAGGGCTTGATTCCGAAAGCCATACTTCTGGACACGGCTCGCATTGTCAGGAGGTTCCTTTCTGTGGAGCCCTGACCGCGGGTAGCTTGGATCCTGTGCCCGATACTGGTGGGCTACTATTTTTATATTTTTAATAAAATTGTTTTATTTTTCATATTGATATATTTAAAATATATTGTTTTTAGGTTTCTTGGTCATTAACATTAGAATAGTTAATTACGGGATTGCTACCATGTACTCACCTTTTTATTTTCGATTTTGCGATATTTCGGCACTGTGGCAAGTGCCATGATGACGGAGTAACTGAAGATCTTGCGGATGGGGTGTGCCGAAATATCGGAAACTCGAAAATGAAACAAAAAAAAATGAAAAAGTGTTTATTCACGGAAATACATTTTACAAACAAAATCATTACCTCTGTCAAACTGCAAGCAGTTTGTTGGCAGATGTAGCTCCCTTTATCTAGCACAAGCAAAGAACAATAAGTTTAGATATGCCCAACAGTCAGACCATGACAAAACATATTGAAAAGATATTTATGTATGTTCTTTTTAAATGACGTTTATGTGACACAAAAACGAAAAAACTTTTTACAAAAAAATACAACCGACTTCCAAAAAAAAAAACACTACAAAGTAAAAAATAACTTTAATTTCGGAAGACGGTGTTTTTGTTAGTTTCTTCGTATTTTGACACCGACTTCCGAAATTAAAGTTATTTTTTACTTTGTAGTGTTTTTTTTTTTGGAAGTCGGTTGTATTTTTTTGTAAAAAGTTTTTTATTTTTCACTTTTTAGTGGTGCCCTACACCTAACAACACCACTCCAAAATTGCAGAAAAGCAAAATACGCAATTTCGATCATCAAAGAATCATCTAAATAGTCAAATTCCAGCTATTTCGATTTAAAATCCAAAGTTCGCAACCGATTTTGATATGATTTAAATGGGACCAATCTGCAAGTATATCCTTTCAGATAAAACAAAAATTTTTGAAATCGTTTCATAATTGTCGGAGATATGAGGTAACAAACATAAAAAAAAAAAAAAAAAAAAAAAAAAAAAACATACAACCGAATTGATAACCTCCTCCTTTTTGGGAAGTCGGTTAAAAAAGGATAAAAGCAAACGGGCGGAAAAAGGTACATGGTAGCAATTCCTTAATTAACTATTCTAATAATTATTTAAAAAAGTATTAAATAAATAAATCAATACATAAAGGTTCCAGTTCATTTTCAAATTAGACACGTTTTACAAAACGGATCACATAAAAACTATTTCCTTGACTTGATAGTTTCCAATCTTAGTCAACAGTCATCTGAAGTTACTAAATGCAAATCAAGCTATATTGTTTTGGTCGCAAAAAATATCTACCTCTTTACTTGGCCTAAGTACAATAGCATCGGTCACGGGTTGACGAAGTTGCAGGCAAAATTAATAACTTGATCTAATTACGAAATTAATAAATTGTTATTGATCTATGGTAGAGATTGATGTCCGATTCGCACGCAATTTTTATGCTGTTTTTTTTTTTTCACAGTGGTCTACATAGTGAAAAGTGACAGGATATTGTTGCAGGCTTGACCATATAGTTTATACAAAAGTAAATGTGACATCAAAAAGTATGAAACAATGTATTGTTAAGTGTGCCGGCAGTCGATGGATTGTTTTTCTTTTATCATAGGAATTAGTACAAACCGGCCAAGTTCGAGTCGGACTCGCGCACCGAGGGTTCCGTACAAACATGTTGGTAAATATAAGCAAAAGTTGCAGTTTACGATTTATGACGTATAAAAAAAAAACTACTTACTAGATCTCGTTCAAACCAATTTTCGGTGGAAGTTTACATGGTAATGTACATTGTAAATATTTTTTTTAGTTTTACCATTCTCTTATTTTAGAAGTTAAGGGGTTAAGTTGACACACATTTTACCACTTTGAAAGTGTCTCTCGCGCAAACAGTTTAGAAAATAATAATCTCAAATAGAAACCTCAATATCATTTTTGATGACCTATCCATAGACACCCCACATGTATAGGTTTGATGAAAAAAAATTTTTGAGTTTCATATCTGAGTATGGGGACCCCCAAAATTAATTGTTTTTTTTTTCTATTTTTGTGTAAAAATCTTAATGCGATTTACAGAATACATCTACTTACTAAGTTTCAACAGCATAGTCCCGAGCCAATCGGGTCTTGATATTAAATTGAGAAAGGACAGACATATTTCGCCGTCCCCGGAGAATAAAATGATAACTACAAAAATGCAACTTTTCAGGAAAAATAAAAAACATGTTTTCGTCGATTGCTCTTTAAATACAGGACGCAGACAGATGATTATCAGCTTCTAAAAGAGGTTATTTTTTGTTTGTTCTGAACGTTTTAGTGAGATACGCCTATGTATCAAAATAGAGATATTATTTAGAAAATAAGAAGTTAGTCAATATTAATCATAGTCTAAGTTGTATAATGTCGTCTATCATTTTATTCTCCGTAAAACCTGACTGGAATTAAATATTGCACTCTTCACTTATCATTTTATTCTTCGGGTTTTTAGGAAGCAAGTGATTCTGATAATGCTTTAATATCGTCTTACTCTCGTAAATATTAAAACAAACATTTCTGATAAGGACTTTGAATTTGGTTTCCTAATAAAACTATGACATGATAATCAACGTTAGTTTTATTCAAAATAATAGTAATAAACAACAGTATTTTTCTTAATTTACTCTTATTAGTCTTTTATTAATTAAAATCAGCCTTATGATCACATATTATGTGAATTATGAATACAATACTAATTAAATTATTAAGAAATATAATCTGTCACACAATTTGTCATCAATAAAACAGCCTCATAATCACATTTATCACATAAAATCAATTCTTATAATGAATTAAAAAAAAAAGGTTGGTGATTAGTCATCATTATCTTCCTCATTGTCGTCATTGTCACCAGAACAGCTACTGCCATAAGTCAAGGACTCGTAGAAACCACGATAGTAGCTTGGAATATCACCTGCCTTACAAAGGCTCATAAGGTCATCGTATAAAGCCTTGCTTATTGGAATAGGCTCAGTGTACAACGTTTGGAGTTCGGGGACACGGCTAGGACTTGGGCTTGGTATCTGTCTGGTACCCCGCTTGCTCCTTATTCTTCTGGCAGGCTCTGTATTTAATTGGGAATAGTCGGAATCAAAGTTGTATTTATATTTTAAAATTGATGGATTTGAATGTGAGGCATTCACTTCCATGATTTGAGTCCATGATATTTTTTGACCCTCCTCATTTTTCAACCAGTTCTTATTTTCTATTAATTCCTTTATATTGTAAAACTCTACTTGCGTCATCTCTTTAACTTGATATTTTTTTCCATGTACCTTCGCGTTCAAAATGATTGTGTACATCTGATCAGGCGTGTATACAACTCTGTGTTTTAATTCACGCTCAATGTTGGAATGCATGGAATCTCCCTCACTCTGGCCATGTCCGGTTTCAAAGAATCTATTTGTGATGTTCAACTGAAGCTTCTGTGCAGCAAATATATATAGAGCAAATATAAATCTGTTTTTGTTCTGCCCGCAACAACCGTCGGAGTAAAATAATATGTTCTGGATGCCTCTTTGTTTTTCGTTAAGTAGAAATTGCCATAAGCAACTTCCAATTTCATTTGCCCCCCTTTTAGCAATCTGACCATGCCAAACATAACAATAACCTTGACTCTGAGTAGCATCAAACACAGTGAAATTATAAATGGGATACTTTCTTTTGTAGTGAAACGATCCAACTTCAGATTGTGGGATGCTCAAAACCTTTTCCAAATCGAAAATTGCCACGGTTGTTTCTGAAGGATCAACTGATTCTTTTTCTTCTTTTTTAATTTGCCGTACTCTTTCTTTATTTTTTGTATGTGTATCATATTTTTCTTGCAATGTTTCTTGAGTTTTTGAATCAGCCTGTCGATAACGAGTACACTGAGAGCACTGATCTTTTTTCGGTTTAAAAAATGAAAAATTGAACTTGGTGTTAAATATTGTTTCGTATTGACGTTTAGTTGCCAAAGGGCAGTCAAATCTTTGCTGTCCAAACCAAGCTGTGTAGAGGCGATACATCTTGGATATATTAAGTAGTTCTGAGAGGTATTTCCTTGAAGAATCTTTTCTAACATAATGAGACTCAACAGTGGGGAACAATTGAATGTGCTTTATGATGCTTTCTTCTGTTAAAATGGGCATTTTACGCGGCCTATTTTCATGTCGCCCTCGTTGGTCTATAAAGTTTTCTTCAGGTTTGGATTTTTCTAGTGCTGTATATACAGTTTGATGTGAAATGCTTAGAGTATTAATGAAAAAGGTTTTGCATACTTGAATTTTGTTTGAATCTATTTTAAAAAAGTATTTGATTGATTGAGTTCGGGTGCGTTTTCGCTCTACTGTGATTCGCTTAACATCTTCGACTAACGTATGATTAACGATATATTGCCATTGTCTCTCGTGATCTCCAATTTTATAATATTGCTGCATTATGTACTCTCTTTGCTCATGAGTTATCTTTTCACCACATTTCTTTGTGCACTTACAGCTCGCTTTTAAAACTTTTTTCTCATACATTTTCTTCGATCTGCAGCCTTTATAGGCTTCACCTGAATTTTTTAATTTTTTATTTTTAATATCTTGATTTTCGTTTAAATTTCGTTTACGTTTTCTTGTATTTTTTCCCTGTGGTGTCGATTCTTGAACTGTAAATAAATAAATGCATTACGGCTTGGTCTTCGCCATCATGGTCACCATTATGATCAGGGCTCTGATGGTCCGCTACGTTACTGTTTTGTTCTGTTTGTGTTGGATTTTGAGGTCTAGGTATTAGGATTTCATTGTTATCAATCGTTTTGTCCAATAATGTACAATCAGAAATATTTGCGGGTTGTAATGTTTCATCCAAATCAAAAAGAGACGGTACTGATGATTCTCGTTCTTTTTCAATCCCGTGATTATCAATAATAGTACTAGTATATGAGGTTGACGGCTGATCGTTTTGAAATAATGTATTGAGGCATCTTTTTGATGACAGCTTTGTTTTGTACCTAGACGGTTCATTATTTTCATGTGTCGAAGTCGGTGTCAAATCCAAAATACAGTTTGTGTGTGCTTTAGGATTGTCTTGCAACTTATTGGCTTCAAATATGACTGAAGGGGATGCTATGAAATCTATTGTGTTCAAAACTAAAGATATGTTGGAAATGGTTGATGGTGTATTTACTATTTTCTGGCTGGCTGTTTCTATGTAATCTGAATTTCCTCTAATACTTGATGAACTTCCGCTTTTCTGTAAAATTTTCATTCTTTCTGGGCTCGGCAAATACTCAGATGCATCCGGTGAGAAATCTTCATTTATTTCATTTTCGTTTTCCTCGCAGTAAAATGCTTTTTTCGTCTCTCGTAAAATATATTCATGAGTTTTAGCAATAACTTCTTCAGATGTCGTAGTAGCCACGTCGTTATTTCCTCCCTGATGTTGTTCTAAAAATAATAATAGAAATGATAAGTAATAAATGAATATCAGTAGCCAGATTACACTAAATAATTGCAGTCATATTTGCGAAACTGAAATTAATTCAATGACATCCTATTTATTTAAGTATCAGAATCGGTTCAGGCTTAATTAAAACGGGAAGAATGTACAAGATAATCATTAGGAAATTAATAATAAGATTAGCCAAGTGTAAGCAAGACGTCCACACGAAGGGTTCCGTACCACCGTACTATAAATTCTCGAATTAATTATTGTTGTTGTTGTAGGTATTGCGTTTACATATTTAATCAATAAAAAAAGTTGAACGGGTTGCGGGACACGCGTTGGGAATGAAGTCAAAACTAAAGACTACCGAAAAGTAATCAGCCATCGATAGTGCTTGCAAGAATGATGAAAAGGTGCAAGTGATTTTCGTCATAAATCGCAATTTTAAACATAGACAAGGTAGGTAACAGAGCAGATATATAACTAAAAACAAGGAATAAAAATAGTGTCAAATAGGTCAAAAATCGCTTGCACCTATTTTTACATCTAAAAAACGTTTAAATAATGAAATCCAACTATCTTTTTTTAAAATCTCACAGGGGCCGTATTATGAGGAACTTAATTATACCATCATGATTTCGTTGCGAAAAAAGGATGGCGGTCATGTTGTATAGTTGTGTCACTCTCTCGCACCGATATCATGGTGGCATTATATAGTCATAATACGGCACCAGGTATAGGGTATGAAAATAGAAAGAGAATATAATTACGAAGTTCTATTACTAAAACTTAATGAATATTTTAAGATAAATTGTGACTAGGTTCTACTTACCATTATTAAAATGATTTGGCTCTTTTTCAATCCATTCTACATTATTCATAATGGCGTTTAAACGCGCGTTCCTAGTTTGTTTACTCATTACCGTAAATAACTATTATTATTAAGTTATTACAGTTCACTTAGAAAAATAAAAACAAAAAACTTAGCGCTACAATGTTTACGCATTGACGCATAGAAGTACACTGATCAATTGATGTTTTGTATCTGTCATTGCAATTGCGTTGGCGTGAAATCTAAGAGAGCGAAGAGGATGACAATATGTCTTACTGTTCAAAACCATAACAGTAATTTTGTTAAAACATCTTATACGAAGCAACTGGATGGTTTTGAACGAGAATAAAATGATAACTGCGTTTATCATTATCTAGACGAATATTTTTTCACGGGAACATAATTGTATGGCTGTTTGTCATACTACCAAGTGGGAATACATTTTGATAACATTATATTAACACTTTATTCTCGTAATTTAAGACCTGTTGTAAATATTTGAATACTATTGTAGTAGTTTGTAACTTCGTTAATAACTGTATAAAAATTACGAAATAAATTGAGCAGATGTATTAGCACCCACAGATCTCAAAAATGACATAACACTAAAATTAAGATAATGACACTTATCATTTTATTCTCTGGGGACGGCGATTTGTGCATTTTGCTGTTCGAAAAAAACACGCTTCAAAACTTAAAATTAGACTATTATCATCTGCCTAGCCCTTTCCCAACAGTATTGGGGTCGGCTTCCAGTCAAACCGGATTTAGCTGAATACTATTATTTTACGTAGAGCGGCTGTCTACCAGACCTCCACAACCCGTTAACTGGGTAACACAGTACTTCTTGGCAAGACTGGAGTCAGATTTACTGGCTTCTGACTATCCGTAACGACTGCCAAAGATCTACAAATGACAGCCGGGACCAACGGCTTTACGTGCTTTCCGAGGCACGGAGGAAACTCGGTATGTTAAGATGGTCACCCATCCACATACCAACCTTTGCAAGCGTTGCTTAACCCGGAAGATTGACCTGTGTGGCTTTTAATGTTTAGCCACGAGCTCCACGAGAGTAATATTATAACCGATAACAAACGGAGCACGGCCGTGACGAATGGTTACGGGGAACACCGTAACTGTGACCGAACAAACAGAGCCAACACCGTCGCTTTCATTTTGTTTTCTTTTTCGTCACTCTCAAGTAAATAATGGTCGTGTTGCTAAAGTCAGTGGCCAGTAACGGGACTAATATGGGCCCGATTTGAACTGTTCATGTTGTAAGATTTGATGTTTGTTGTAGGTGCAATAGTATTTACAAATAAGTTATTTCTTTTTAACCGACTTCCCAAAAAGGAGGAGGTTCTCAATTCAGTTGTATATATTTATATATATATTTTTATGTTTGTAACCTCATATCTCCGCCAATTATGAACCGATTTGAAAATATCTTGTTTTATCTGAGAGGATATACTTGCAGATTGGTCCCATTTAATTTTTATGAAAATCGGTTACGAGTTTTGGATTTTAAATCAAAATAGCTGGAATTTGTTTACTTGGATGATAGTTTTATGTTATCCGAGTAATCGAAATTGCGTATTTTGCTTTTCTGCGATTTTGCAGTGGTGTAGTGGTGTTGGTATAGGGTACCACAAAAGTGAAAAATAAAAAACTTTCTACAAAAAAAATACAACCGACTTCCAAAAAAAAAACACTACAAAGTAAAAAATAACTTTATTTTCGGAAATCGGTGTCAAAGTACGAAGAAACTAACAAAACCACCGACTTCCGAAATTAAAGTTATTTTTTCCTTTGTAGTGTTTTGTTTTTGGAAGTCGGTTGTATTTTTTTTTAATCTTTTTATTTTATTTGTGATGGGTTTGCTCTGGTCTTGGTCAGAGATGACAGAGACAAAGTCTACGATGGAGCGAGCTTACCTAGAAGGAGCCTGTTCACTCTAACTTTGAGCTTTAATCTAACTTATATCATACATGCGAAAGTAAAGATGTATGTTTGATGCTCAATCACGCCTGAACTTCTGAAAGGATCTAGATGAAATTTGGAATAAAGATGGATTATAGTCTGGAATCGCACATAGGCTACTTTTATCACAGGAGTATGTTAACTATACTTAATAATATTATAAAGAGGTAACATTTCTTTGTAAGTTTGTATGTAGGGGGTAATCTCAGGAACTACTGGTCCGATTTGAAAAATTCTTTCAAATCTCAAATCTCAAATTGTTTATTGCAATCCATAATGTACACATACAGGTGGTAAAAGAATAAATAGAACAAATTATGGACCCTGTCGGGCACAGCAAAACTTTAAATAATTAGGAGAGAGGCAGAGCGCTTTAAATAACTTTCCTAGCAATATAAATGTTTTATAAATTTTCAAATTTTTCATGCAAATTATTATTACCTACATATTTATTTTTGGATTAAATAAAATGTTTGGTTGTTTTATTGTTTAATAGCTTGCATTTTATGCAAGTTTTGTTTTTTCAGTGTTACATAGCCCATATATCGAGGAAGGATATAGGCTATATATCATCACGCTAAGACTAAAAGGAGCCGAGCATTAATGGAAAATGTGACGCAGATGAAGTTGCGTGGGTCAGCTAGTCCTGTATAAACTGAATGAATGAGGTCTAGAAGTGGATCAGCACAGACTTAAAAAAAAAATACTACGTAGGAAAGTACTACACACGATGATGATTCTGAGTGACCTAGGACCCAATCACAAAATAATTCACAGAGTCCATACACTTATTTCAGTATTGTGCAAAAACAAAACTTTAATGGAATTCAATTTTACTAACAAAGGTATTATTTTATTATTACGAGAAAACATTTATAACGACCAGAGCATCGAAATTTTTTGGGGAGCCGAGTCACCCGCGTCCGTAGGAGAATACCCTTCAGCGAATCCCTACACGTGGTCCCCGGGTGGTGCTGCACAGGTGACACTAACCGCCTCCGTGGTCTAGTGGTTATACCACCTGATTCAGACCCAGAGGTCCCGGGTTCGATTCCCAGCGGGGGCAAATTTTTTGCTCGGTTTGGTTGGTGGTAGGACTTGTTATAAGTCCGCCTGGCAAGATACCACCATCATGTCTAAGTCTGTCGCCATAACAACAATGTTAACAGCATTGTTGTGTTCCGGCAGTTAGAGGTATGATAGCCAGTTCCTCTGTGTAAGAGGATTCCGGGTGAAACTCGCTTCCATCTTCGGCCTAATCATCACTTTCCATCAGGTGAGATTTTGGCCAAGAGTTTCCCCGTTTTGTATAAAAAAAAATAAAAAAATAAATAAAAGACCATAAATAATTTAACTAATTAACCATATACATCCTAATATATAAAAATCTTCCGTTACTGATTGACTGACAGAAAACGCGCAGCCGTAATACTAATAACTACTACTACATTCCATAACTACTGCTAGTCTATTCTGTAAATAACCATTTCGATATCGACTTCACCTGAGTGATTAAGCTTACAAAGTGAACTTTATTTCACACATCATAAGGTCTTATATTTGTACGAATTTGAAACTCACATCGGATTCCGCTGTCGAGACACGAAAATGTTGTTACAGAATAGCACTGCTGGTCATAGAATGCTGAAATTTGGCACTTAAGTTCCTTGGGGAGTGCAGAGGAGAACTAAAAGAGGATTTCCCGAAATTCCTACGGCAACGAGAAAAAACGGGATATGCGTGAACGAAGTCGCGGGCGAAAGATATTAATATTAAAAATACAAATATTTGGATGTTTGCTACTCAATCAAGCCTAGACGGGTGCACGGATCTTGATAAAATTTGGAACTGTGATAGGTTATAGTCTGTAAAAGCACAAAGGCTACTTTTTATCTCAGGAATGTGTTCCCTAGGGATCACGCCAGCGTAGCCGCGGGCAGAAGCCAGTAATATATCTTTGCACTTCATCTTCAATCCATCCTCTTAGAAGACTATGGGCGGGTTGTATCAAACAGTTGGTTAACGTAACATACGTACGTCAAAAAGTTACGATTACGGACGATGTTTGACGTTCGTTAAATTAGAAGCGTTGTTTCAAAACATTTGGTAAAAATTCCTGCTCATTCCAATAGCTAAGTTATTGACACGGGTCCTACCTAAATAGCTTTTTTTGCATTCCACCACTTATTTGTGTCATCAGAAGAACTGGTATTGAGGAATTCAAAAGAAATGTCACAATATTGTTCTATTTGACGCAACTAAAGTTACGTTAACCAGTGCTCAGACCATCTGTTAACGTAAACGTTATATTTTACGTGCGTTAACGCTGACATTTTGTGAAACAACCCAATTTTTTGATTTGACGATAGTTAGCACCATTTTTAACGTTTACGCGTGCGTTAAGTGTAGTTGAAACAACCCGCCCTATGAATAATGATGATAATGAGGTCCTTCCTTGTCCCTTGTTAATTTGTTACTTGGGGACAGCAGAACATGGTTTCTTTTCCCAGGTACCCCTGTTTACTTCAGGGCAAAAAATTATAAAATGATAAACATGTTTTTTATCCTTCATCATCGTCTGCCTAGCCTTATCCAAAAAATATTGGGATCGGCTTCCAGTTAAACAGGATTCAGCAGAATATAAGTATTTTTCCTGAAGCGGCTGCCTACCAGACCTCCACAACCCATTACAAGGATATTTATTATTTATTATCGTGAATCCTTATGAAGTTCAAATACGGTTATATTAAACTAGCTGACCCGCGCAACTTCGTCTGCGTCACATTAGCCATTAATGCTCCGCTCCAATTTGTCTTAGCGTGATGATATATTATGAATTTTTTTAATCGGACTAGTAGTTCCTGAGATTAGCGCGTTCAAACAAAAAAACTCTTCAGCTATAATATTAGTATAGATTCAATAAACAAAATTTGTTCAGCAATTTTTCGTCATCAATAAATTGCCGTAAAAATCAATTACAATCCGGTTGCAGCAAACAATATTTACAATAACAAAAAATACAAATAATAATTATTACTATTTACCAATGTTTTGCCAATCTTACCTCAGGCCTAGGAGATCTGACCTAGACCCTAGGTTACTGACACTGAGATTTAGTCGACCGAGCAGTTGACCAATGGTAGACAGTTTAGAAATGCCTAGATTTAAGTGGTAACTCACTTCCTCGTACGCGCGAATTGGATCACGATTACGAGTTAATTATTTATCGATCGTTCTGTATTTAAAATTATTTTTTTGCGTATAGTATTTTTATACGCTTTGTTATATATTGAAAAATTATTAGTAAGCCTATATTGCTAAATGAAAAATGATATTTATTTTGTAAGAAGGTTGTAAATAACAGTTTTACACGTTAATCTTTTTTGGTCATTTTAAACTAGATGAGGCCGGTGTTTCCTAGCTGACTGCTCTGAGAAGAAACACCAAAACGAACTCAGAGGTCAAAGTCTGTTGCGTAATTTGTTCGAAAGAGTCACCGCGGCCCTGGAACGCAAAGGGCATTAGAAGGAACACGGATGGGTTTTAGTCAGTAGGAGTCTGACACTCCCTCCTGCTTTACCCAGAGCGGGACGAGTCATTTGATGATTTCTAATCCTAATCCTTAAATCCTAAAAAAAAGAGGTCAAAGTCGTAATGGTCAAATCATATAAGAACCATGTAGGTTAATGTCTGAAGTGGTATTTTGTGAAAAGTAAAACACAGATTTAAGTGGACCTGTCCAGACAGTGCAAGCGTTTGCCAGTTATCGTGTAGCTCGAACTTAGAACTTTTAGGAGCTCAAAACTAAACGCAGTCTAATATTATTAAATAATCCAATATAACACAATCGGGTTTACCGGTTTAGTGATCAGCGTGTGCTGTGACACCGTAGTAGGCCTCTTCCCGCTGCTGCCACTCTGTCTCTCAGGTAACGCCTTCAATTTTTCTAATATCATCTATCCACCTCTTTGTCTGTCTTCCCCTTTTCCTTTTGCCATCGCGTGATTGCCACTCTGTTATAATTTTTGCCCATTTGAAGTTATTACCTCCCGTCATGTGTCCTGACTATCTACATTCCAACTTTCTTTATTATATCTTCTACCGTGGTTCTGGATTTCAAGCCCTCTTAACCGATCTTTTTAAAAAACTTCCATAAATGAAAAGGTTTGAAAATCTGCCAAAAATTAGAAAAATCGAAACACATCTAGGTTGATATCAACGTTTACCAATCTCTTCAAAAATATTTCCACGTTTACTGCGGGCCACTGAAAACGTACCCAACATTACATCAACTCTAACAAAATGCTCCATTTACTGATTGCAGACCTCGTTACATAAATGAGTTCCCCGCGACATTTCACAAACTTACCATTGAACAGTTAAAGGCGTTGCGTTGTTCTCAAACACTCCGATTGCCACCGATTTGATACGATTGAGAACAACTAATTGTTATCAGGGTTGCTTCATTAGGCGACCGTGGTGTACGAGTTTGAATATAGAATATTTTTAAATCCTAGTTAGGGTTTAGGGTCTAAGAAATATGACAGTAAATTTTTATAATAGGTAATATAATATATAAAAAAAATCATATAACCATTTCTAGCTGTAGCCGCATATACATAACTAGCTGACCCGTGCAACGTCGTCTACGTAACATTTTTCCTTACTGATCCGCGTCTATTGGTCTTAGCGTGATGATATATAGCCTATAGCCTTCCTCGATAAATGGGCTATCTAACACTGAAAGAATTTTTCTAATCGGACCAGTAGTTCCTGAGATTAGCGCGTTCAACCAAACAAACAAACAAACTCTTCTACTTTATAATATTACTAGCTGACCCGCGCAACTTCGTCTGCGTCACATTTTCCTTTACTGCTCCGCTCCTATTTGTCTTAGCATAATGATATAGCCTATAGCCTTCCTCGATAAATGGGCTATCTAATACTGAAAGAATTTTTCAAATCGGACCCGTAGTTCCTGAGATTAGCGCGTTCAACCAAACAAACAAACAATCAAACAAACAAACTCTTCTGCTTTATAATATTAGTATAGACATAGTATAGATTATATCGCCACATACAAACTACATACACTCACAGGTTCCGGGGCCCTTACATAGCGCCTGAGCCCATAGGTTTTGCCTACATTGTCTGTATAGACCAGATCTGGGGATGTTTAGATTTCTGTCACTGTGGTAGCTTGAAAGAAAAAAGAGTTTATTTGTTCGAAATATACCAAATGTATGACTTCACTCTTGTGAGATAGATCCAAGTCGCTGGATTTCAGCGACTGTTTTTTTAAGTCCAAGACCCTCAATGCGTGTGGCCCGAAGCACTTGCTACGTAAACATTTATTAATTTGACAAACAGCTTTATTGAAGAGCTTGAAGCTGAACCCTCGCAATAGGCGTCGAACTTGCACAATATCATCAACATTTAGCATTAAGGTGAATTCTCCAACCAGCCCGCGAAATTCAAATTTTCTTACGTTTTTTTGCAATTTGCAGGCCAGTGCTAGGTTGTATGTTGATTAAAATATTACTCGCGGCTGTAAGACATATGAAGTTATAGAACCATAATCATCAAAATCATAAATACAATGTTCTAAGTTCATAAAGCTCTAGGAATGACTTTTTCTGTTTTTTTTTTTGTTCCTAGGCCTTTATTAACTTGGAGAATTGTATTAGTGATTTTGATGATTCTAATTCTGTAACTAAATACGTCTTACAGCCGCGAATAATATTTTAATCAACATACAACTTAGCACTGGCCTGCAAATTGCAAAAAACGCAAGTAATTTTGAATTTCGCGGGCTGGTTGGAGCATTCACCTTAATGCTAAATGTTGATGATATTGTGCAAGTTCGATGCCTATTGCGAAGGTTCAGCTTCAAGCACTTCAATAAAGCTGTTTGTCAAATTAATAAATCTTTACACATTACTGGAAACCTTAATACCGTATAGATTTGTAGTCCCAACAGTTGTTACAATATTTCACGGCACTGGACAGGGCAGCCTTTCGCCTAGCTACCGACTACCGCCTGTCGGCAGGTCTGGTGTAAGAGGGCCGCTCCCTTGTGTCGACATTGTGGAGTCGCAGGATACAAGTGATTTTAAATGCTGTAGGAATGTTAGTTGTGATATTTATAAATAGTTTATACTAATACTAGCTTTTGCTCGCGACTTCTTACGTGGCCGTTTTTAGGGTTCCGTAGCCAAATGGCAAAAAGCGGAACCCTTATAGATTCGTTATGTCTGTCTGTCTGTCCGTCCGTATGTCACAGCCACTTATTTCCAAAACTATAAGAACTATGCTGTTGAAACTTGGTAAGTAGATGTATTCTGTGAACCGCATTCAGATTTTCACACAAAAATAGAAAAAAAAGCAATAAATTTTGACGCGAGTATAATTATTTTCTAAACTTAATAGTTTGCGCGAGAGACACTTGCAAAGTGGTAAAATGTTTGTGCCCCCTGTAACTTTCTAAAATAAGAGAATGATACAACTAAAAAAATATATGATACGTACATTACCATGTAAACTTCCACCGAAAATTGGTTTGAACGAGATCTAGTAAGTAGTTTTTTTTTAGTTCGTCATAAATCGTAAACCGCAACTTTTGCTTATAATATATACCTACAGGTTTGTACGGAACCCTCGGTGCGCGAGTCCGACTCGCACATGGCCGGTTTTTTTAATGGGAAGCAGGCCCAGGTCAACTGCGCATTGTGTTCCAAGCGCGCTTCAAAGAGATAAGAAATGACACCATAGTAGACTTGGCCCACTAGGAACAGTGCCTGCTCGGGTTGCGGAATTTATTCGAAAGAGTCACCGCGCCCTTGGAACTCAAAGGGTATTTGGAGGGACACTGGTGGTACCTTCCGCTCTGGTCATTTTGATGATATCCCATCCTAAAAAAAGGCTACCTATAAAACAAAGGGGTTGTCAAAGTCAAACAGATTCTATGGATGTAAGCAGGTGACTGTATATGGGATACATTGTTGGATAGCTAATGTACCTCAAAGAAAGTGCTTCTCACAATAGAGTTTCTCCAAAACAGATATTGGTAATTAGTCACTTCTTTATCCGGTCAAGTTTTGACCTCTAACTATGACAGCGCCGTAATAGGTACTTTGCTAGAAAGTATTGTTTTCATACCAATATGCATCTGGCTTTATTTTTGTTCATAATTATTTACAATGTTACTTTTTTCCTGTATAATTATAAGCAATATCGAAACATAAATGTACTCATAACTACCAAACCTTCGGTCAAGAATTTTGTCTCAGTTGAAATCAAAGTAATAATTTCGAAGCACGCACCGAGTATGTTTCACCATATACGAGTTAGAATAATTTACTGGTTGGACAGATAGGCAAGGCCGACGCTAATTATGGAAAGTCATAAGGTTTCAAACTATCCATTTCCAGCAACGTTTACTGGCTGACAAAATAGTACAATTTTCTTATATTTATTTGGCTTTTCACGTTTTGTTCAAATCAAAAGTACTTAGTGTCGTTTTATCGATAGCCAAATAACTTTTACATGAGGTATTAATATGCTATTTATAGAATACCATGTCAAACAGCTAGTTTAGTACAAACAAACAGTAGTCATAACTATGATTCTTGACATAAAAATGAGAACTGAATTTTTGAAAATTTACTCAATGATTTCCAAACTCAAAAATACTATGTGTCAATTTATTGAAAGCTTTGGTAAGCAATTATCTTTGTAGTGAACTACGATTACTTTTACCAAATCTAATATACCTCCTACTGATACTAATGATTAGTTAATTGCTTTGATCTATTCCGGCTAGTAATCTAAGATTATGTAAGAGCACTCTAAAATAATCTGTACTAATATTATAAATGCTTAAGTTACTTTGTCTGTCGTCTGTTTGTCTTTTCTTCATGCCTAAACCACTGAACCGATTTCGATGTGTACAAATATAGTTTGAGACCCGAGAAAGGACACATGATAGTTTTCATGCTGGAAATCCCACGGCTAGGGAACTATGCTACTAAAACGGGAGCGAAGCGGCCAAGTGCGAGTCGGAATCGCGAACGAAGGGTTCCATACCATTATCTATATAAATGGCAAAAAAGTCATGTCTGTTGTATGGGAGCCCCCTTAAATATTCATTTTATTAAATTTTTTTGTATTTTTTGTTAAAGTGGTAACTGAAATACATCGTCTGTGAAAATTTAAACTTTTCATGAGATACAGCCTGGTGACAGACGGACCGACAGACGGAGAGTGGAGCCTTACTAATAGGGTCCCGTTTTACCCTTTGGGTACGGAATACTAAAAAATAAAAAAGGACTTCCCTGCCTGAGTCTGTGTTTCCTGATAGCTACAACCTGGGAGTTTCTAAGTCAAGAGTGAATAGGTTACTTTTAGGCAAGCGTGCTCCACCTTAGACCGCATCATCACTAACATCAATATTAAAAGAACTATCAATATTAAAAGAAAAGGCAAGTACACAATCCCTTCATAAACTAAGACACGACTATTGTTCCGATACATGCAAACCGTATAAGAATAGTATTATTAAAATGACACAGCGCCAATGAAGTAATCTCAGAGATATTTCAGAAAATGCGTCAGGTTAGAAAGGGAGAAAACATTCATGTTCATATTGCATCCTTTGATCAATAAGATAGCAATAACATTTATGATTTATTCATGATGTCATTGGCACTACAAACAATCGAAGCATTGATGGGATTAAATAATTATAACCTTCAATATTAATAGAAATAGGAAACCCCATTGTTTATGCAATGAAAGTTATTATACTTAAGAAATGTTTAAAAATATATATTAATTATTTAAAAGTATTATTAATTAAAAGTAGGTTAGGAAAAATTAATAAAAGGAAAACTACATTAATTAAAAAATTATAAAATGTGCGTCACATACTGGCAATCGATCACCATGATGCTGGGACTCTGGTTTGTGATTTGTCAGCCAAGAGAAACCCGCTACTAGATATATAGACCTTCAGCAAATCAAAAAAGCTTTTTTGAAACAACCTTAACTTCAGAAGTCTTGTTTTGTATCTTCATTTTTTAACACCGACTTCCGAAATTAAGGTTATTTTATACTTTGTAGTGTTTTTTTTTTGTTGATATTGGTTATATTTTTTTTGTTAACAGTTTTTTATTTTTCACTTTTAAGTGGTGATACTGGAACGAATTAAAATGAAAATGTTCATAAAATAAAAAACTACTACGCCAAACGGAATTAAAATTTAACGGAACCAAACGGGAAGTGTCGGCATCGAACTAAAAAAGAATCACATAAATCGCATCAGGAACCTCGAAGAAATTGGTGTACATACATAAAACAAAAAATACCCGCCGAATTTAAAACCCCCTTCTTTTTTGTAAGTCGGTTAAAAAGGGAAACTCACAAGCTTCAATTTCAATTTCACTCTTATTGCGAAATACAGTACATGATAGTACATTCTAGCTGTTTGGTGAATGCGCAGTTCACTGTATTTTACCAATTTTGGCATGCAAAACTATTATTAATTTACATTATAAAATGTCACTAAATTATTTAATAAAAATCTTAACATGTTTTAAATTAATACTACTACAATTCCATTAATATCCAATTTAATTAAACAATGTCATCAATTAATATTTTCACTACAATTATGCATGTCATAAAACAAAATGAAAACGTATACAATGTGTGTGTGCTTAAAGCACATGAAACTCTAATCAAACCAAATAGAACAGAATTGCCTCAATGTAGGGCAAAGGTCTTTTTGCCTACAGTAAAAGACCATAAATCGCAGCACTTGCTCACAGCCTGTCACTGTTTTCTGACAATTTCGTCACCATAATTTATAATCCTTTACTGTAAAGGCCCTTCTTACACCGCATACCACAGCTTACGCAAGCCACCAAATGTGCGGGAGACAGATTTTCAATTTATCGCAAAACGCTTGACCGTTGAAAAGAGGGGGTCTGCTCTGACCCTTTCTACTCCAACTAATACTGCACTCCTTTACACAATATAATTATACAACAAAGATGTGGTCCAAGTACTGAAATTGCACGCAAATGATTAATCATGTGTTTTCATGTAACACCTTGTAAGGTATCTAGTTCCGGCTGTCTTTGTCCAGACGTTGGCCATTTATCTATTTCGTTATCTTTCATATACCTTTTTTCTTAATTTCTCTATTGAACAGAAATTTTTGGTGCAAGTTATGTGAGGCTGTAGTGTTTCAGGTTCTTAAGTAATTTTATCAATAAACTTTTTAATCCTGTTACATTCTCTTCTTTATGTAAATTTCATAATGGCGGGTTTAGTTACTTATGGCCTATGATATGATCTATTTATCTCTAATATATATTCTGATTGATTCCTTTAGATATAAAGTGGCTCGGATTAATTAATTTTATAATCTTGAAATATTTTCAGAACTTAAATGTATCAAAAACTAAAAAATGGTTTAAAATAAAAATCTGTTCAGCTGCCTAAAATCAAAAATCAATACATATTTTTCTATTTTAAAACAAAAAAAAATCAAATAATCTGGCAAGGTTTGGAAAAGTTAGAGTAAAGTTTAAATAAATAAGAATTACGAGTACACGAAACAAATGATTCACAGAAAACAATCGCTTAATTCTCATTGTAAGAAAACAATCGCTTCAGTCGATATCTTCCACCACACGCAGTAAACAAAGCGACCGGCCGACAAGCAATCGGTCCGCGACGAACGACCGAGGAGATAAAAACCGTTCGGTTGCCCATCGACCTGGTTCAGTCAACCGCCAACCACCGCCGCGATCCGTGATGTGAACAATGCACATGAACAAAGTCCCCAGTCTACTCCTAGTGCTATCGTTTTGTGAACTGTGTTCATCTATCAAGGTCCCGGTCTCATGGGACGACAGTGCGCGTAGTGAAGTGAAAAATGAACCGAGCAAGGAATTACCAGTGGAGATCATCCAGCCCCAAAATGTGTACACCAAGCCACCTAACCAGCAGCCGGTCCCGGTTGATTACTTTATATACACGGCACAGAAGCCCAGGTTTGCCGCCGAAATAGCTGCGTTCCATGGAGTACAAAACCCTCAAAAACATTATAAAGCGTATCCGATAACACCGTATACGGGTAAACAAAAACCCACTTTAGGCATTCATCACATGTTAGATCAAAACAAGGAGACTTATCTACCGTTTCAAAAATACGTACAGCAAACTTCAGAATTAAACAGCTTTGTGAAACCGACGGCGAGTAACTATGAAATATTTCACCCATACAAAGCAGAAGAGCCGGCCTTGCAAGAGATTTATAAAGATCCAGTGTCGACCAAAATAAGAAACGATTTACAAGATAGTAAACATAGGTTGCAGGCTTATGAGGAAGAAGCCGGTGAACCTAATATTTCTAAAGACGAGTACTTAGAAACTCCAGAGAAAACTGATGGAAAACTGTTTCCGCATAAAAACACACCAGCCCGATATGAAATTCACAGGCCTGAGAGACGACCGGTTTATTACAAAGTGCCACCTAGAGATGTCAGCAGGGATAATTTACTAAATAAAAAATTCAAACATCCTTGGAATCAATACGCAAAAATTAGACCAGTACATTATCGCCCATTGCAGCATCATATTCATAATTTAAGACAAAACCATGCTATGAAATACGATGACGAGCGTAATGAGTATCCTCAAGTGCCAATTTCAGAGGATATTACCGAACCTCAAGAGGGGCATGATATTTACGAGAAGGGTAGAGAGAAATACTTAAAACTAAGAAATAACCTTGACGAGTCCGTCAACAACGTAGTGCAACATAATCGACCACCGACCTTCCAGAAACTAGAACTTCAAAAAGATGAACCCGAGGATGAAGAAGGCAAAGACGAATTCATACCTGTTAAAAATTATGCTCAAGTCAGAAAAACGGAGACGTATAAGCATTTGCCCAAAAAAGCTGCCTTTGATGATGCAGAAACTTACGAAGAGATAAGAAATGCCCCTCGACTTAGAGAAGCTGTAAAAAGTACAAAAGCGCAAACAGTATACAGTGAAGAAGGTTATGAAGATTCTGCATACGATCACGCTGGAGAACAAAAACATGCTTCAGATCACGAAGGTCACGGTGGCTTTCTCAAGGAGCATGAAAACAGTGGCGGATTATACAAAATCCCAACAGTCAGCGGAAAATATCAAGACGGTAGAGGATCGGAGTATAGAGACAACGTGGAACACGGAAAAAAATGGAAAGACAATAATAAAAACGACGAAGAAGAAACCGAAATCGAGGAATTTTCTGAAAACGAGCATGAAGAGAATATTGAAGCTCATTTGCATCAAAATAATAATCCAGAAGTTGATAACCAAAATCGAAGAAAAGATTTATCTAGAGATGATTATGATGACACTGATTACAGTGATGAAAACAGCAGTGCTGACAGTGATGACGGCGAAAATGATAGTGATCGTAGTAAAAATAGAGATACAAGGCAAAGTAACCAGGAAAATATATCGATCGAACACGAAGTTGGTAAGAGAGAAGTAAACTTTAAAGTACCAGAAATAGACATAAATTCAACATTGTCATTTAAAATCGAAGACCCAAAACTCGCAAAACTAAAATTAGAACCAAATAAAGAAGACATACAAGAAAAATACCCATATTACTTCAAACATTTGAAAGGTATAAACAAAAATTCACCTCTTAAATATGCTGAAAATCTCAAATTGGTACCGAAAAAATCAAACGGTGGAACTGAATTTTATGACTCTCGGTCTCGTCTCGAATGCTCTGAAGTAGATGAAGAAATAGATCCAATTCCTGAAAAATTGAAGAATGGTGAAAACCCCACAGAAGATGAAGATAGTGAAAATGACGATGAATCTGAATCTACAGCAAACAAAAATTTTGACACTGTGAAGAAACAACCTCGTCTCAAAGGCCTCGGGGATAAAATTGATTGTTTCAAGGCCAAATATTTTGGAGAAAATCCTTTAGATAGCCCATTCTTTAAAGAAGAAATAATATCAAATCCAGAGCCTATTGTTGCACCTAAAACCTCTACATACAAGCTTACAAATTTTAAAGGAGAAAATGCTCCAGAATCTAAAGTAAACAATGTCATAGATTCACCTAATAAATTACAAGAGGCTGCCCAAACAAACATATTTGTTCTATTGGATAAATTAAGGAGTGATCAGCAAAATTTAAGTGAATCTTTGAATAAATCGAATCAAGAATTGAAAACCTCTTTGTATACACCACAAGGTACCTTAGTAGCTAATGATACCCAACAAGCTAATGTATACACAGATATTTTGAAAAATATTAAAACCACGGTAAATTCAGCGCTAAACACTGATGTACCAGCAAGTTTGTTATACGCTGACAGAGACAATTCCAATACATCGTACAACTTTTTTCAAAAGAAGGAAGACGTTACAAAGCCTACTCTTAAATTAAGAAAGAAAAGAGCAACTACGTTTGTTTATGAACCTTATAAAATTATTAGAGATAGTCAAGTTCAAGACTCAAAGAAAACTACGACAACCAGTAATATTAGCCCACTGATAAAACAATTGCAAGCAAGTGGAGTAGCAGAACGGGTTTCAAGATCAAATAAAGATGACAGACTAAAAACTAATAGCCGTACATATGTTGATATCGGCAGAAAAGAGAGAACTAAACCTCCTAAAAATGAAAATCAAAATGCTGATGCAACTTTTGTTGATGTCAGTGTAGATAACCGTAGAGGTGAACCCAGGTATGAAATAAGACCGGCAAATCACAAGTCAGAATATACTCCTGTTGAAAATAAACGAGCTATGTCAGTTGATGCATACAGATTGCAAACAAATACTGAAAAAAAATTGGAGATTTCTACTCAAAAACCTATGCGAGGCAGAAAACGTTTTGGGTCGACTCAAATGTCCGTCAGACCGTTTCATGATTTATCTCAATTTATACCCAAAACTGCAGATATTCAAAATGTAGCTGCATCGAATTCTGTAAAAAAAACCGTTGGCGATCCTGACTCTGAAAATACAAACGAGAAACAGAGAAACCTTGAAGAAAATTTGAATGATAGCAGTGGCGAAGATAGTAGCGAAGAATATGAAAAAGAAGAAGATGAAATAGCACCTTCACCCACAACAACAACCACGACTCCCAAACCGTCATTTAGAAGAAGAATGAAACCAGAGAGGGTAGTTCAGAAAATAATAGCTGAAAAAGAACCCGAACATTCTACAGAAAAACAATTATTAAAATTAGTAACTAGATTCCGTAACTATAAACCTGATGAAAACACTGAAATCAAAGAAGATGTTACAATGCGACCTGTAATAAAAAAACACATCGAAGAAGATGACGCAGAAATTCCAAAATATAGAGAAAAGAAAAAAAAATCACATACAAGCACTTTAGTGACAGATACACAGAAATATGGTGAGCAAGATGACGAAGAATTGAAAAAAGAAGAAGTTGACGCTATGATTGGGGTAAAAACAAACATGGATGATTATATGCCAATGTACGAAAAAGAGGAGAGAAATAGTGAAAATGACGACGACAATTACGATGAGGACGACGATGACGACGACGATGACGACGACGACGACGATGATGACGACGATGATGATGATGACGATGATGATGATGATGAAGGCAATGATAATAACGAGGAAGAAGTAGAAGAAATAGAAGAAGATTCAGTCAAAGAAAAAGAACAAGAAATACCTGAACCTGAAATGACCACCCCTGAACCTACAAAACGCACACTGATCCGAACAACAGATGCCCCTCCAACAACTGTAGCAACGCGCATTCGCACTACCACCCCCTCCATTCCTTATAGTAATAACAGGCCGATTGTCACTAGAAAAAGAACTGAAATACACAAAGAGTTACCAGCAAACAAATCTTCTCCACACGTAACACAATTTAAACAAGATATTAAGGAAGTTGAGATAATCAAAGAAATACCAGCAGTGCCTAAAAAGAAACCGCATAAAAATATCGCAGGTTTAGATTTATACAAAGATGATGAGTTGGCAAAAGCAATTAACAATTTAGGAGATGTTGAAATATTTGGAGAACAAATAGATCTTGACAAGGGTCCAAAACATGGTGGAAACTATCGACAAGCTACAAAAGAAGACTTAAGACTACTTAAAACTCCAGAAAGTGAAACTAAGCCTCTTAAAGACGCTGAAACCTCACAAAGTAAGAGCACAAAACATATTGAACTAGATGAGTACACTCCTAAAAGATTGCACGGAGGTAATCTAAAATCATTGAGTGATGTGAATCGCTCACCTACAAGTGGCCGAAGTTCTAAATTAATTGAATTGAGTGACCCACCAGCGCGAGGAATGCATGGCGGTAACCTTAAATATGATAATAAAAGACGTGGCGGAAGGAGAAACGAGAAACTGATTGAACTAGATGACAACCACGAAGAAGACCATTCATCACGACCGGACGATGATTACAAGTCTCGAAGTTCTGGGCATGAAAGGATGCATGGTGGAAATTACAGGAGCGCTAAAATAATTGCACCTGCACCACAAGATGATAGTGATGATATTCAAGTAAAAAGTACATCTAAAAATACTAGAAGGAGTGCCGCCGTTCTCCTAAACAGTTTTGCTCAAGCAGTGCCCATATTAACCAGTACGCCAGGTTACATTTTAGATCCTAGCAAACGAATGTACTATTACGTCGATTGAAAGGTTAAAATATAGAAATTGTCACTCTGTCTATAGTCTTAACAAAGATGACAGGTTTCCATTCTGTCACGAAACTATTTCGTTGCATGACGAAATTTTAGGTGAAACCTAGTATTTAAGTAACTCAGGCAAGACCAGTACCAATATTTAATTGCTTTACTTAAAAGCTGCTTGCTTTTGATTAGAAAATTGTAGTAATTTTACTCTTTATTCACTCGCTACTGGTAGATAAACGTATGACGCAATTTTTTATGTAACTTAAATTACTTAATACGTTGGAGGAAATTGAATTGTCGTTTAATCAAATTCTAATTATAGTGTTACGAGCCGATGATCACTGATTGATCGCAATGTTCCAACATAAATTGGTATCTATTAAATTTGCGCTCATTTTTATTAGAAGATAAATAAAATTGCTTTATTGTTACATATAAGTTACGTACACTAAATCGTCTGTAGGTGTTGCTTGCTGTTGATCATTATCAGTTTATGGGTTTTCATTTTTGAGCTTCAATGTATTCAATTTTTTTCGATTGATTTGTAAACGTAAAAATTGTTCCAGAGTACTTTTCATTCATCTTAATTCGTATCATAATATTGTAATAAATATTAATTTAAAAATGTAAGATAGACCACAATCGCGGGTAAAATATAAGCAAAACTAAATTATTGTTTTAGTTTCGTAAGTTGGCGATGGATATTTTCGAAAGTAATTAGTCTATTGTAATAGAAAGTGCCACATTACGTATCGCCAGACTAAGTCGAAAGCGATCGATCGAGCTATCAAAATCTATATAAATATTATTCGCTATTGTTAACTGTACTGTGATAGAGTTTATTGTTAATGTTTTACAACGAAGAGAACTTATTTATAAAGTTGTTATTTTTATATATAAAGTGTGCTCCAATTACATGTATTGAATTGTAAAAAAGTTGTTTCATTATCAAACATGTTGAAACTAACTGACAGTTCTTGGACTTTATCAGAAAATTAATTGAGGCATTCCGAATGGTTGCAAACACTACTTCATATTGTAACTAAACCGAGTCTATTTTCAAATATAAACCAGTTAGAACTATTGCTAAACTCACGGAATCAATTTACGCGACCATTTTAGAGCATTTGTAACAGCCACCTGACCAATGAACTACATGAAACAGTTGAGTGTACGCTGTACGAGACTAATTTTCTGACATTACAAATTGCACAATAACCAATAATACATTGCTACAGATTGTATTAAATTGTGTTATCACACAATAAGTTGTCTCAGTGAACATCTAGGTTACGTACTAGTGTCTCAACACACTTTTTGTCAAACTGTTACAGTATCTGTTGAGCTTGAACGAATGAGAGATATCTTCACGTAGTGCGTTCAACTTTGGTGCAGCTACTTTCACTTTTGACGCTAGTTAACTGGATCGGCTGTGTTTTGTAAATAATTTGTGAACTTTACTGCGTATCAAAGTTATAAGAAAAAGAGTTTGAAGATCATTGTGGGACATTTAGTGTTTTATCTTGTGAAGCGTCACTATGTGATGCGTCTAGAACTCTGCAGTTAGAGCTACTTAAAGTTCTTAGAAAAAATTAAAGACATTGAAAAGTTTAATATTTTTATTTCTGTGGCAAGTCTTTGATATCTTAATATCAACACGAAACTTAAACTAACATTAATCTTACCTAACATAATTTAAATAAATTACAAAATAACATTTTAACAATAAATAAAATATCAACAATTTACATTGCAACTTTGTTTTGGTTTCGTTCGATAATAAAAGTTTACAATATTGCAGAACTTACAGCTAGTTCTACGACTATTGGAAAAAATAGACAAGCAATCAAGACAGTTATCGTACAGAATGGCTGATGCAATCTTAATACCCGTTATGCCTTTAGGGACTGCGAAGAAATTTAAGCGAACTTTATGAAGGCACAAATCGAATTCACATAGATAAGACTGAACTAAAATAGTTTAAAACAGTCTAGAAAGTTCTTGATTGTTATCAGTATGATAATCATTCGTTTCAATAACAAATAAAGGTTATCTTTCTATAGTTAGATACTCGAGGTGTATCAAATATTACATCAGCAGAAACATCGTCTCAATCGCTCGTTCTAACAATTTTCATTATTTCAAATGATTTAAACATAACTTCATCATTGACACTTCTTTTAACTATTCATTATACTGATAACTTCACCGTAATTAATATTTTATGTCTATCGTTTTATATTTATTTATGTTTCTTTCGACCAACATTATTGGTTTGGCTGTCTCTTGAAGAAGGGTGATTAATTGGTTTCCATTCTGATTCTACACTGGGAATGTAACTTGGTTCAACGTCTTCTCTGTCTATAGATTCGTCAGTTTCTATTTCTTTGTCTTCATCAAAAAAGTCTATAATTGGATGATAGTTGTAATTTACACGCTTTCCATTAGAAATATAATGTTCATTGCTATTGCTAGGTTCTCTTGATTTATGTGTTGGCGCCAATTTTTCTGTGGTTAGCTGTTGTAGTTTTGGAGCAATAGTGACTCTTGGCCTTGGTGTATTTATAGATGTGGCTTGGCCGATATCAGGCTCCTCGTAATCATTTACTTCCTCTAAAGTGTCACCGCTGCTGTTCGGAAAAGACTCAACGGCTTGTGATCCTGATGATACAAGATCGTCTGGTCCACTAGAAGTTTTCTTTCTGATTGGTCTACGTCCTGGTAGATTGGGCCTTGTAGTTCTCTTAAACTGACTACCAGGTAGTTTAAATTTGGGTGGACTGTCTTTGATGAAGTTAAATGATTGACCAGCAGCAGGCGTTGGCGGTTCCAAGTAACTTGGCAAAGTCACTTCATCGAAGTTCGATGAGGGAGGAGGGTTTCTGGCTGAAGGCGGTCGTTTAACATGCCTAATTGAGCTAGCCTGGTTGAAAGAGTCTGGGAAATATGAGTTTCCATAAGAATCTATCGGGTTTTGTGGCAAAGAGTCATCGTTATCGTTGTTATGTTTGCTGAAAGGACTGCCAGATATTAAATTCTGATTATCCGTAAATGGTGGGAAGGATTCTATTGGTTTCTTGTGAGTAAACGGCGGCGATTTTATTTTTGGTTTTTGAATAGTTGATTGTACGTTTTCAAAAGCATGATTTCCTGTTTCCGAGGACAAATCTTCTCCGGGGAAGTGTTCTGAAGAGGTTTCTTGAACTCGGTGACCAAGTGGTGGGAAGGACACGCTGTAACCTTCAATGTGGCAAGAACAGCATGTTGGTACCTGAAAAAGGTAGTTGTACTTTCATTATAAATACTGGTAAATCTTGACCGTACTTCCGGGATTGTCTTGATAACCATGGTATATAACTCCTCTCCTAAAGCACATTGAAATATGCGGCCCTCTTGCCGCTACGTCACTAAAGTGTTAACAACCGTCTTGATGATATACTTAATGAGTGCCTATAAGTTATAACCTTTCTGGTATTTCAGATTTCGGCACAGAGTTAATTATTTTTTCAGTTTCTCAGCTAAAATACACTTTAAATGCATCTAACATAAATTGTATTACATATTAAGTAAAATGAAGAAGCTCGTGGCTGAATAATAACAGCCACACAGGTTGATCTTCAAGGTTAAGCAATGCTTTCTGAGGTTGGTCTGTGGATGGGTGACCATCTTATCACATCGGGTTTCCTCCGTGCCTCGGAAAGCACGTCAAGCTGTTAATCCCAGCTGTTATTTAAAGATCGTTGGCAGTCGTTACGCATAGTTTTAGATTTTCAGACGCCACAAAATCTGACACCAGTCTTGCCACCAAGGAGCACCGTGTTACCAAGTAAATGGGTTGTGGAGGTTTGGTAGGCAGCCACTCCAAGTAAAATACTGGTACTCAGCTAAATCCGGTTTGACTGGAAGCCGACCCCAATTATAGTTGGGAAAAAGCTAGGCAGGTGATTTAGAACAAGGAAAAAATACTATTATTGTACCTTAAATATGTCCATGTGGAGACCATTTTGTTGATCCCAGGTCAGTAGTCGATGGTAGTTGTAAACTTGAACGCATTTTGATTTGAAATTATCCGTCAGGTATGTGCACGATTCCTTTGGTTTTCTGAAAAAGTAAAATCAGGTATTTTATTGATTTGACAATTTAGTGATTTCTAATTTGAACTTATTTTTCACTATGTATAAATGAGTTCACGTATTTCTGAGGGAAGTAACAATGCGGTCACACTTTTTAAAATAAAACATTCAACAAATAATTCGCTCCGGTCCAAATAATGAAACCAAATAAGTTATCACTTTATCAGTCACCTCTTACCAAACCATCGACTTTGTCAAGACTAATTACCTTTTAAAAAGTTGTTCCTCAAATGCTTTCAATCTTATAAGCGACAGAAATAATTACATTATTTTTGTAAGACGTTGACATGTTGCTGTAACAACAGACATCTGGCCACTTTAATTTACAGTTGTGTAAGTGTAATTCAATAACAGTTTTTAATCAAAACATTGCGCAACAAGATACTTGCTTATGACATTGGTGAAACACACATCCAATTATACTCTCACTGTCATTGTTAAAAGGATATTATGCTCATCAGGCAAAAGATATTTCTATTGTCTGATTTTTCTGTGTTGTTTCTATTTCAGTCTGCGCGAACTGATAATATGCTCTGACCCGAACACCGTTTCAACTTAACTAAATAAATAATATTTTGCTATTATGCTTAGCATTTTAAAATATTTTATCACGAAATTGCACTGCTACGTGTCCTCAATTTGATACTGCGTATTGGTTCTGTACCCTATTCAACTTAACTTATTTTATGTCAGCTTCACTAATACAGACATCATTTACGTTCCAGATAGCGAGTGTGGCATGTGTTCTCCAGTATTCACCACATACTTCCACTGTCTAAACGTTTCTCTTGCTCGTTACCTAACTTAATGATGAAATATACCTCATTATTTACAAGTACTTCACCCACCTCAGTGTCTGCTTGTGTTCACGGTGCATTGCTAGAGTCTCAACGCTGCACTCATGTTCTTCAATATTGACTTCAGTTACTTACAATTACTTCTCCAGACTGAGTATCTACGTGTAACCTACAGCGTTGGCTATGTGTTTCAACTTACCCTACAATTCCCTCGCTCAGGCCACACTTCTCCAACCTCAGTATATTCGTGTATTCCCTAGTTATGACAATGTACTTTCACTAGCCCATTACCATCCTCTCTTTACATGAAGTTATTTATATAATATTAATGTAGAGTGAGCTACATGTAGGTTTCATGTTAAGGAGGCTATCCTCATTCACTTCACAAATACCATCATCATTACTAACAAACACTTCCCCAGCCTTAGTATGTATTCTCCAGTGTTCACGATATTCTTCCACCGACTAATAACCGTTCTCGCTATTTGTAGCCTTTTTAAGTTTACTATTAATAATTTCATCATTACTGACTCTCTAGTCTCAGCGTCTGCGTTTATTCTCCAGTATTTTTCATGTTCTACTAATCAATTACCACCTTTTAGCTCTTTAATTTCTCGTTGTGCAAACACTTCCCCAGCCTCACTGAGGTTGGAGAAGAGTTCTACGTGTATTCCAGCCGGTCGATTCTGTTCACATCTTACCGTAATCACTTAGGTGGAGTAAACGACAAGTGAGCTGTAATGCCATCTTGTTTGTATGGTTTGTCAACTCACTTGTCGTTCACTTCGCCCAAGTGTTCACTTCGACATGTTAACAGAATTGCACTGCAGTACTGACAATATACTTCCAATGACCCAATACCGGCCTTGTTCTTTTTAACCTCGTCTACTTTAAAAATAACTTTATCATAACTTACAAGTACTTCTCCAACCTCAACATCTGCGTGTTTTCGCCAGTTTTAATGATATACCTCGACTGCCCACAATTTCCCCTCACTCTCTTTACCCTCGCGTACTTCAGTAATAACTTTATCATTACTTACAAACACTTCTAAAGTCCTCTCAGTATTCCGTAGTTTACTTCTACGAACCCAATATTCGCTCTCTAAAACCTCTCGTACTTCTCTAATAACTTTATCAATACTTACAAGCATTTCTCCAGCCTCAAAGTTTGTGTGTGTTCTCCAGTGTTGACGATGTACTTCCACTGCCCCGAAGTAGCTCTCGCTCGTTGTGGCCTCGCGTACTTTACCGTGCTCGGACACATGAAGCCTGCTTCACCAGCGCTGGCAAAGTCACGGTTGGCTGTGTCTCCTCGCCTGAAAATTATATAGTAACATTCATACAGAGAGTGTAATAAATAGATAAAGCTTGAAAGGAGAACAATGGGGGACTTGTTACAAAGAACATTTGGAAGAACACGGGTGGGTTGAGGAGAACCTTGCATAGATGCATAAATGGATAAATCTCGCAAACAATCATTAAGTTATGGTTTTTTCATACTTTTAAGCATTGGCAAGATTCATATTTTTTAAATATATTTTGCAAGTCTATGTTTATGAGGTTGATAGGGCACGCAAGACTTCTTGTGTAAGTAATTATCTTCAGTTATAGAAATATTCGGTTCATCCAGAGCATTCAAACTGATTGTCCGTTTTTACTTAGAAACAAACAAATTAACGATGATTGCTAATCTCAGAACTCCACTTAGCGTTGATCTAACATTGTGCTTTTATTTAGCGTTCGTCTAGATGTCATCTAATTCCAGTTTTATTAATATAATAAACTTTCAACGTGACCAGGTAAGACCTTAACTATTTTATATAAGCCACTTACCTATTAGACACAAGATAATGCTGTTCATTGTATTTAGCTTCCTGGGCCGCAGTGACTCCGTCAATGATGCCTTCTCCTGGGTCCTTGTAGTCAGCCAGTAGAGCTGCTGCGGCTGCCTTGTTGCGTCTTATTGATTGCACGATGGCTTCACTGGAACGTAAAACAGTTTTTTTATTTATAGTTTTTTGTGGAACTTTACCTTCATCTACGACTACGTATTTGTTAAAAACTAGCTGTCCCCCGCGGCTTCGCTCCCCTCAACTGGCTACCCTGCAATATTCTTCCTGACACTAAAAATACAACAATAAATGAATCAGAAACAATGAATGATCTTCGGCGAATGTGCCCAAGAACTCCACGACCTCATTCCACCAGCACCCTTCTACCATCGAACATCCAGACGCACTGCAGCTTACCATCCCTACCATGTTGCTATTCCACGAATTCGCACTAAGCGATTCCAAACGTCTTTTATAATGCGGACAGCAAAAGAGTGGAATTCTCTGCCTGCGTCTGTGTTTCCGAACGCTTACAACCCTAATCTCTTCAAAGTTAGAGTAAACAGGCTCCTTCTGGGTAAGCTCGTTCCATCGTAGACTTTGTCTCTGTCATTTCTGACCAAGACTAAGGTCAAGAGCAAACCCATCACAAATAAAAAAAAAAAAATAATCAGCTAAATCGGTTCAGCTGTTCTCGAGATTTGTGCTTAGCAACACATTCAGCGATTCATTTTTATAAGAAGATGGCTGTATTCTGAAACCTTTACCGCTCGATCTATGTATCTAGATATAGGAGGATATAGGATATAGGCTAGGCATTGGCATACCAATACGGGTCACTCCTGTTTAGTAAAGCTACATATATTTACCAATAGCGGTGGTTTGCATACATCAGGTGCATTCAGTATTTCAATCCAAATATTTAAGGAATGTAAATATTGTATGAAATTAAATAACTAATTTCAGATTTTTATACTGTATTATTTATTATGTTTATATAAAAATGTATTGAATTATTTAAACTAAGCAATTTCGTTTATTTATTCCAATTTCTTCTAAGTGGTTATAAAAAAAATAAATGTAAGTTATCATCAATACGGTAGTTTTCAAACGTAGAAAACAAAATCAATATTAAATAAATTCGGCAGACCACAACTTTTTGCTCTGACTGTACTTTAAGGTGTGCACAGTACGTAATATCTACAAACATTTAACCAATGTAGCGTTACCAAACGGGAGCGTTTCCAGATGGGAGCGACCCACATTACCAATGCCTAGCCTAATCCCTTTCTTTAGACGTGAAGTATCTCCTCAAATCATGACCTGACACACGGAACGACAGATAGACTTTTATTTCACAAGTGGCCACTCAAACATTATATTTATTTGAATGTAAATTAATTAAAACAAAATATCGCCCACGTATGCCTATTAAAAACAAAATTGATTACACAACTAAATACACGTTTAGTAGTAGTAGGCTTTAAAGTGAAAACTTACATAAAATAATTAATACCTGATAGGCCAGTCGTAAATTAAAGGATATTTAAAATTTAAGCAGTATTTAGAAAGTGGTCCACAATTTTGCAAATTACAAAATAGTTTATCGATCTATAATGATACTAAAATGGAATGTTTTAGTCTTTACATAATAGAAATAAAACACTGTCATTAACATAAATCACTTCTGATTTTAAATTTATGGCAAATAAGTTATTGATATGTAAATCGCAGGCGTTTTGTATGATTCGTTTTTATACATACGGCGTCGTCCGTTTGCATATTCTTTCCATTATGTAAAATGTCTAGACAATTTGATAATATTTCTGGACGCAGTCTTTTCATCAAGAGGCATATGTAAGGTAACCCTATTTCAAGGAAAAATAATAAAAACCTTTTGTACTCAATGACTTTATTATTTTGACTTTATTGACGTATTTTTCAGACCACAGATTGTTTTTATAAGATTCCATCTAAGTTGGTCGTAGGATACTGTGCCAGGGCAATCACATAATGCGTCGCTTAAATTAAACGACCATGAAAAAAAATAAAGATGAAAATTTAAATAAAAGATAAACAGTAATAGATAGATTTAATTTTAAATTAAAGATGTTAAGTATTCTCTAAGTAAATAAAACGATGACCGTACTTAATCAATCATTAGGTGGCTCCTGTAGAAATCTGCATTACTGATTTTTCTTCAAGGTTAATTTGTTACATTTCGATGGTAATGACTCATGACCGTAGACATAATTGGAAGTCGAAGAAAAAACAAAGAAGACATCTAAATTACTGTTACATAAGACGAGCCCATTAAGAATTAGCATTAACATATTTCTTAATAGCATTCATATAAGAATTTTTATCATCATTTCGATAGAGACAATGAAGACATTAAAATAACATAAGCATCCTCTTCAAAAGTAAGCCAAGTCATCCAATCGGAACACACGAAATGTCTTGCACAATAATTGACAACATTTACTTATAATTCTGAAGATGCCAAAATCATGAGAGCGATAAACAAAACCGAATAGTTTAATATCTCTTTCAATCGTAATGATCATGCTCATAAATTAACTTATGACCAGCATGTTAAAGTTGTAGTAACAGTTGAATTTATAGCATCGTAATAAATTGTCCATGAGAACACAAAAGCGGTAGACCTCACATTTTCGAACTCACACCTCGCGCATGATAATAACGGTCACGCATTTCGTTCCGCGAAAATCTCATGACATTCGCAAACCACACGACACCAAGAGAATCACTTTCGCTCACACATTACTGTTGCTTTCTATACAATCCTGGTTATGCAATGAAATATCAATGCATAAAAACCCGTTTCAGACATTTTTGGGAAACCACTCAAAAAGTAAAAAAGTTGCCGGACTGGTTGAGAATATTGCTAATGGAAGTGTAAACATCATACCGGTGAACAGCATAGAATTCAAAATTACAAAAATGATCTTGTTTTAATTAAATAATCATGCAGATTTTTCTAGTTTTCAAAAATGTTGGCCATGCTACCTACAGTAAATATTTGGGTGATACATACATAGAATCAATAAACTTATGAATGAGCGGCGGTGAAATTGATTGAGATGCTATTTATCGTAATTTAGGCAAACATTTTGTTGCAAAAGAAGATACATATACTACTGGATCTTTTTAAACAGTAAAGATGCCAAAATTTTAGCCTAAACCAATTTGAAGGTCTTCTTGAGTCTAACCACAAGACGGACCACAAGACGTACGGTGATGTGCCACCAAAACGTTTTGGGAATACATTCATTGTGCGTACAGCTAAGGAGTGGAATTCCCTGCCTGAGTCTGTGTTTCCTGATAGCTACAACCTGGGAGTCTTTAAGTCAAGAGTGAAAAGGTTACTTCTAGGCAAGCGTGCTCCGCCTTGGACCGCATCATCGCTTAACATCAGGTGAGATAGCGGTCAAAAGTATGACCGCTATATATTTTTATCAATAGTAAAAAAAAAACTAGTTTTACTTACGTAGGATAATCCTCAGAATGCAGACAAAGAGTGTTTGTGAACAGCTCGCACTTATTGGGGTCTGCAGCCGACGTGGGCAGCTTCCTAGCAGGAGTAGGTCTCCTCTTAGGAATGGGTGGAGACGAGACAGGCTCAGGAGTAGTGCGACGAAATAAAGATGGCGGCTTCGGTTGGTAAGTACCACGACGGAAGGACGCTCCTGGAAAAATATAAGTAAAAATAGAAGAATTTGAAAATCTTTTACCACTTTCCTCTTATGGTGACAAAAGTTACTGTCAATGCAATGAGAACTTACATAAGTACTTTTCTCCTCGTCATTGTAACGAAGGGTTAAAAGATCAGACAGATTTTCTTGCAACTCACGACTTGTGCAATAACACGTTGTCGTTGTTGAAACGTTATGTTTTTTTTATTCTATTTTAGGTCATTTTACTTCCTGCACGCCTCTTGCACTCTGGTTAGTTATAGCAACAGCAGTTTAAGTGTAATACCATCTGACTTATGAGCAACAGACTTCCAAAGTCTAATTTTCATGAATTGTCTATTATTTCAACATCGAACATCCTTACTCAAATGCTTGCTAGTAAATGGACTTCAGCATCGTCAGAAGGTATTAGAAGCTTAGTTTCATTGTTGACTTTAAGGTTTTGACAGAGTAAAGAAATTATTACTCGTATCATCTTACCTTTCCTGTCAGTGTATCTATTCAAAGCTCTCAACTTCTCTGCTACCGGTAGATCTTGGGTTAGCGTCTGGTTAGTCGACTCTGCCATCAGATCCAATGTTCCGTTGTCCGATCTCGACACACTGGATGTAACTGATCTGCTGATGGTCACAGACATCGGAGTGGTTGGTTCTGGTGTTGTTGTTGATGAAGTGCTAGAGTTCTGCTGAAAAAGTCACGATAAAAAAGATAACGAAAACAATTTACAAACGCCTGTGTTCGTTAACAACCGCATTAGTAACGAAACGGAGTAAATTCTGCTTTACACTCAAACATTACTTAGATACTGTACACATCAAGAAGGAATTTTAAGTGGTTTCAAGCTTCATTGTTTGAAGCAATTATTCAAAGCCTTCTATAACTGATTGCATTAAAGTATTTGTGTCATATGGGTCAGTATTTATTAATATCGGTTATTGATTACCTTGAGAACATAGTCTGATATAAAATGTTTGACATCTATTACCTAGTATAAATCTTTTTATAGTGAGCGTCATCATTTATTGACTATGAGATAACTACAACTGTTTAAATATCATCATCGTATTTACTTACATCATCTTTAATGTTCGTAACATTTTTAATTTCTTTATTTGCTGTGTTCTGTACTCTGTCTCCAGCGGGAGTTTTATTAGTGTAATTTCTTGGAAATATTCTACGGTTACGTGGGACAGCTGGCAAGGATTCTACACCCATGTCAAATGGTTCATCATCTATTTCTGTGTCCTCCGTAAAGGATCGTCTGAGTAACTGTGGCGGTGCTGGCTCATACGGCTGTTTGACCTCCCTTGGTTCCTTCCCTGACCTGACGGCTCTGCGTATCAAATTGGCCATGTCTAAGAGTATGGGTAGCATAAGGTCTGTAGTGTTGTCACTGTTACCAAACATTGATCTCACCTGGAATCAGCAAAATGTCTCATGTATTCTTTTTGGTTGTTTGATATTGATATTGAATAAAAGTTATGGAAAAGAAAGTGAGAAACAATGATGACAACATGATTTAAGTGTGTAGAGTGACGTATGTAGAAAAAGACCAAAACCAAGAAAGGAACCAAGTGAGAAGATAGATTGAAGTTTGAATAAATATGATAGTGATGATGATTTTGATCCTGTAGACAGCAATTAACGAAGTTGTTTTTTTTTTTTAATAGTAAAAGTAGTGTTGACAGTACTTGTAAATATAAGTGTGATGTTTAGATTATAAACATAGTGTCTTAAATAGGATACACAATACTTTGGATTTTTCAGTTAAACTGGCTAAGTGTTCCCACATTAAAATAAAAATAAACGATTCGACATTGCAGCTGTTTATTTTTATGACTAATTGTTTAGGTCTCGTTCATAGTTGTTACGATATAAACCATACAAAGACCATTTCACGGCCATGAGAAGACCTAGTTCCAGTTCGCTGAGGTATCCATTCTTTCGAGATTTATATCGTGTGCACTACTGGTTGTGAGATTAAGAGATAGTGTTACTGTGGCGTGTGTAGTTAGCCTTATTTTTAGATTCGATTGTGTGATGTATGATACGTTTTTCTGTTATTGTTTTGATACGTACAGAAGGCCAATTCTGTTACGAAAAATGCGATCAAATTCAAACTGCAATTTTATCTAACCTAAAATCAATAAGAATAGGAATGATTTATTGCGTAACTGTGTACAATTAAATCTTAAAATATATAGCCTAACATTTTTTAGAATCAACAGTTTACCCAAGTCGGTTATGCAATACTTGACAAAGAAAAGCATATTGATCATTATTAACGTCAAGAACTTGACAAAATGTCATGATTTAGGAGGACACACACACACAACAAGAATACACACCAATAAACTGTGAAATTTTGGATACAGATCCGACGAAGTTTGTTTACAGCAATGTTATTAAGAGTCCTATTACATTTTTTACGGAAATTCATGATTTTTGACGCTGTAATTATCAGCAGCAGTAAGATATTTTAATTATTTGATCCTGAATAACGAGAGTGCCAGTCTTTTTCTTGTAAGTTAGAGTTACACATTTTAATTTTTCTTTTCGTGTAATTTACTATAAATATTTTACGAACTCAGTTTGCAAGAAAAAACGTCGGCGATGGAACTTTGACGGTCTAATTCACATTGTTACAATCAATTCTTTTATAAGCTAAAATTACTAAAAGGTAAGTTGAATGTTTTACTTGTTTATTGGAGTTCTAGAATTTCTTTAAATTCCTTGAGTTTTCACGGAAAAAAACGTAAAGAAACCCTAATTTAAGCCAGAAATGTCTTGATTCAGCGTCCATTATATTCCAAATAAAAACAATTTAATCAAATAAATTAATATGATATAAAATTTCAATCTACAATGAATACGTTTCATTAGTTATCGTTTGACAATATAATTAAACAAAATTACAATAAATAAAAATAAAGTACTGCATGCTGCGTTCTGTGCTGCTGTATTCTGCGTCAATTCAGCGCGCGCGCTCCTCAGTCTCGCGCGAGCGCCCAAATAAACTATAATCCTATTCAGACTAGTAAGTATCAAAATTGTTTCGCGGACTATAGATGTACTCCTAACGCAGACCAACGTAACTTCGTCTATTGCAAACGAGCATTTACGATTCGTAATAGGACTCTTAAAGCCTTTTTCATGGTAATCGATCTATGGCAATACGAGCAGGGCACAGTGCCAGGAGTAGCACTTATCGTAAACCTAGATAGTCAACGTGACCGTGGCACAACAGTTCTTCTAATTCTTACAGGCAGCTATGTTTGTGTGTCTTAAAGAATTCCACTTCATCAATGCTCCAACGTTTGTTGGCAAATTACTGTCTATGGTCAAGCCGTTTATGAAATATGACCTAAGAGTATATTGAAGGTTCAACCCAGCGGATTCCAATACTTTGGAGGAGTACATTTCTACAGAAGAATGGTTCAAACACGATAAAAATTAATTAAAAGTTGAAATATACAATGAACTAAAAGCAAACAACAATTTCTTCGACCAAGAAGCACAGATAAGCGAGTTGTGGTTTTTTAACAGTTTGCAACTACAATGCGAACGCTACTTAAAAATGCGACAGTTAACTATCTGTTCCACAAAATGATCCATCAATACAAATCAATTCAATTTCAATCTACTCTTGCGCCATCCCATCTTCCTAGCTCGTCGTGCTGTGCTGGTTCTGCGGCTTCGGCTGCTGAAAACCTCAAACGGCGGAAATATAGTAGCCTTATTGGCAACTACATTTTTGAGCCGTTTGGGGTTGAAACTCTTGGACCGTGGGGTCCGAGTGCTCACGTCCTATTTAAAGATCTTGCAAAACGCTTAGTTGACGCTTCGCGTGACCCAAGAGCTGGCTTTTCCCTTGGACAGAGGATAAGCATTGCCATACAACGTGACAATGCAGCCAGTCTTTTGGGCTCACTTCCAGTCGATAGCGATGGGGACGAATTTTTTGATACCATATTTTAGTTAGGAGTTTTTTGTTTCTATTTTAAGTGTATATAGTTTGTTGTTTATCTGTAGTGAAATTTTTGTTTGAAGCATAGATATAATAAAACCCATTTCAATCTTTATTGCTAAATACAGTACATAATTCGCCTCCTGTCTTGCCCTCTGTGCCACAAAACATGCACCCCAGGAGATCTATGTGCTGCTACCAGTGATTCCGGGGAGGTGGCAATGTTTTGTACAGCCAAATCTAAAAAAAACCAGTCGTGCCAATGACACAAAGAAGAAGAAAAAATAAATAAAAAGTAAAGTTAAAAATTTCGTTAATTCATGTGTAGGTTTTTTTACTTTACTGTTGAAATTACTCGATTCCGACGAATGTTGAACTTATTTGGTTACGTAAATGTTTAAAGATTCTGTAAATGGACGGACTTCCGAAATTAAGATTATTTTCCACTTTGTAGTGTTTTTTTTTTTGGTAGTCGGTAATATTTTTTGTTTCACTTTAAAGTGGTGATACTTGCGACGACGTGTATGGTGTACTTTTCGTCTACGCAGAAACTGTAATGAGCAAAAATGCTCATAAATTTATTTTATGAGCATTTTTGCCTTCTAACCCAAACTGAATTAAATTTTTAAGCTACCAAATGTCAAGTATGCCGCATCGAACTAAAAAATAATCACACAAATCGGATCAGAAACCTAGAAGTAATCGGTGTACATTTAAAACAAAAAAAAATACTCGCCGAAAAGAGAACTTTTTTGGAAGTTGGTTAAAAACCAGTAGTGTGAGTGACACGATGAATAGAGAGAAAATTAAAGTAAATATTATCGTCAATTGATTCTTAGGTACAATAACTTTACAGTTACTATAGAAATTACTCGATTCCGACGAATAGGTATAAAATTTATTTGGTTATGTAAATGTTAAAAGATTCTGTAAACGGACGCACACAGCATAATCGCAACCTTTTATCGCCATTTAGAGAACCACTTTCGCCAGAAATAACGAGTTAATCGTAACTTGCTCATGGAAATCGGTTTACGTACAACTTAACGAAGTGCATAATTTACGGTCAATATTAATTTACTTAATAATATAATTGACATAATTATACATAAGTAAATAATTATGATGTTTTTCTTGGGAGAACGATTTCATATATCCTTATGAAGAAATATTTCGTACACCGTGTTTGTCGTGAAATAAACTTAAAATATCCTGTTAAAGTTTGACAATAAATATATCTATGTTTAACCGACTTCCAAACAAGGAGGTTCTTTATTCGGCGGGTATATATTTTTATATTTTTGTTTTATTTATGTACACCGATTACTCCGAGCTTTCTGATTCGATTTGTGTGATTCTTTTTTAGTTCGATGTTTTTTAGTTGTGTGATACTTGCCATTTGGTCCCTTAAATATTGCTCATTTTGAGACATATAGAATTTTGTTCATTTCAATTTCTGTGTAGATCAAGTATCACCACTGAACTCTTAAAAAACTTTTTACAAAAAAATATAACCGAATTCCAAAAAGACACTACATGCTATTTATAAAATAACCTTCATTTCGGAAGTCGGTGTGAAATGATAAATGATATTTATTTGGAAGTAGGATGTAAATAACACTTTTACACGTCAATCTTTTTTAGTAATTATAAACTAGATGCGTTTCCTAGCTGACTGCTCTGAGAAAACACACTGAAACAAACTCAGAGGTCAAAGTCTCTTTTAAAGTCCATACAGTCGTACTGCTCAAATCATATGAGAACCATAAAGGTTAATGTCTGAAGTGGTATTTTGAGGAAAGTACCTACCACACAGATTTGAGTGGACCTGTCCAGACAGTGCAAGCATTTGCCAGTTATCGTGTAGCTCAAACTTAGAACTTAAAGGAGCTCAACGAAATCAATGTAAGGACATTTGTGAAGGCCGCATAAAGAACTCAAACCGCCAGACTAACATTCAGTGAAATAAACCCCTAACATAGCAATCTACATAGTTCTCATATTCACAATACGTTATATGAGGACCATGCAGATCAGTGCCTGAAATGGTCTTTTGAGGAAAGAACCACACAGATTTGAGTGGACCTGTCCAGTCAATGCAAGCCTTGGTCAGTAGTCGATTAGCTCAACTTATAACCAATAAGAAACTTAATGACTCGTCAAAAAACGAAGATACAAAACCAAAAGTTTTTAGTTAAAACTTATTAGCGACCATCTTTGTTTGGATATATTTGAGCATGGTTGTGGATTATCATTATTATATTCGGTTTTAGTAGCGTCTGTAAGAATGACAATTTGTGACATTTTTATGCTTGGTACCAAATAAGGCGTATGATTTTTCATTGTTTTCAGGTCTATCGAGATTAAAAGCAAAAATACAACCAATAAACCTTTGGCAGCAGATTGAGCAGTGGACGTTAGTACTGTAACGCTCAAGTGTGTCCTTGGCTTGGGATGCTCCTGTATGTTCCAGGTTTATATGATTCGTATTGGCTATTTGTAAAACTTTGGAACGGTTATTTAAAAAGTTTAGCTTAGGTTTCAAAACTGAAGGATAAAGAATTTGATTGTTTTGATCAGAGAACTTGTATTGATGTGAATTCGGGTGGGCCTCGCCATATATCTATTGAAATTCTCCATTTCTCTTTAATTTCCCGTAGTTTCTGAGTGACCCCTCCACGGTACCATATATTCAATCTTTATTAATTTCCCTTTCTAATGAATCTCAAAAAAAAGAGGAAAGTACCAAACTTTATCAAGCCAAAAGCCATGGTTCCGCAAATTTATAATTTAAAAATAATCGTACATCAACTAAAAAACTAACATAAGTAGATAGTTGCTTGTTAGCTAAACAAGTCTCATCAAAATCTCGTAAACCATAAACAACAAATGAACCAGTTCAAATCAATACAAACCCGTCTCGCTATTTTAATTCAATAAATCATGTCTGCCCCGAAGCCATTGACGTAATGATAGTAAGCTGCCAAGATGGCCGAGATGTAACACCATAGACGATAGACCATAGAGCGAAAGTTTCGACGTAAGGTGAACGAAAACGAAAGTAATCGGAAACTGTATGGTAGGTGATGTGTTAGGGGCAATGCTTGTAGGATTATGAGTGTTATTTAATTCGGAGAATGTTGTTTTTCTATGTCGTATGTTTGAACCTTTTGAGTTTAATATATCTGAGTGCCAATCGCAATCGCATATCAAGGTCAAAAATGTTTGTATATTAAGAGTTTTTGACATGCGAATGCAAACGTTGTTTAAATATTAGTAGAATTGGCTCTCTGGTCCCTCACATCAATTCACAAAAACATTAGTAGTTCCTATTTGAAGATTTTTATCATACATCTTTTGACTAAAAGACGACATTTAAAGGACCAGTGACACGAAGGCGCTGTTGGTCCGTAAGACAACATTAAAAGTTTTGGTGACAAGCCGTAACACATAACCATGAATGCTCTTGACGGAAATGAAGTTATCCTAAGAATATTCGAAGATTTTACAAGGCAATTGACTCCTCCCGCCCTGGGTGAAGCAGAAGGGAGTGTCAGACTCTTACTGACTAAAACATGTGTTCCTCCTAATGCCCTTTGCGTTCCAGTGCCGCGGTGACTCTTTCGAACAAATTCCGCAACCCTGATAGGAGCTCTATGTAAGCTGCCATGTCCTCTAAGGTCGAAAACTCTAAGATTGTACTGTAAGAAAATTTGTGTTTAGGAAATATGAACCTTCTGTAGGTTCATATTTCCTAAACACAAATTTTCTTGTCAACAGTAGACCATAGGCAGTCCAACCTCGATTTACTGACTCTTATGGGCGGCACAAAAGGGGTGCAAGGGTGTGCACATGCATCTCCCTGGCTGGTGATGTACCAATTTTCGAGCTATTCTGCTCAATCAACAAGTTATATATATGTGTGAATGAGATAGATATAAGTCCTATTCAAACCAGAGTTTTGAAGATCATCAGCATCTGCTTGGCCTTCTCCCAACTATATTGGGTTCGGCTTTAAGTCAAACCGGATTCCAGAATTTTGAAGAAGATGGCGCCCATGCTGGTTATCATCATGACATAGAACTATTTATGCAGAACTCACAAAAACAAGAGAAAATAACAAACTCTATTCTATTCTATTTTTTATTACTTGCAAGTAGAGCCGATGTCGACTATTCTGCCAATGTCAAAAGTAAATTGGAAAAGCAAGTGTGCATTAGACTAAGTTTTTGTACCCATATCCCATATTTGCAAATAAATGCTATTCTATTCTATTCTATTCTAGTCAGCAATATGATAAAAAACTTCGATTGATACAGTTGAACTTGGCGGGTTAGTACTGGACTGAAACAAACAAAAAATAAAAATACATAAATATAATCATGGTTAAAACATTATATATACATATACCACAACTACAAAGACAGATAGATTTCGGGCTAAAAAATAACAAACTCAATGGCCTGTAATTTGCGGCAGCAGGTATCAACAACCTTGACATAGAAGCTCACCACAGTTTCCGACAGGAACACCCACAAGACATGCAAACAAACAAACACACGATTTCCTGACAATATGGCGCACGCGACCGTATTTCCGTCACGCATACGTTTATGATAATCACGAATGTGTATACAAATCTTGGACATGCAAATGTATTGGGTCAAAGACATTTTCTTAGCCGATGATGTGTGTAACAAACTCTATAATCTTCTTTCGAGATTTTTGAAAAATAATTCAGTTGATTTTTTTTTTTAATTAAAAAACTTCTTTGTTAAAAATGTGGTCTTCCATTAGTTTGCCATATGTTATCCAGAATTTGATCCTTATAAGCTACACTTTTGGATGGTGTAATAATAATATAGAGTGTGATTTTTTTTTTTCAAAATCAACCGGTCCGGTTCTGATCGCGGGTAGGAACAACGATTTTTCAAAATTCCAATGATGCTGTTTTACTTTTCATCAAAAGCGGGCTCGAGACTCCTTTCAGTTCACTCGTTTCGATATATCTCATGGTTTCGGATTTAGCCCTGAAGACACACTTTAAAAATTCACTTGTGAGCGATAACTCCCGTAAAATCACCTAGAAATCCAAAAGATGTAAGAGTGTTTTCATAGTTGAGAAAACTAACAATAACAATCTACATTACAAAGCAAACTAACAATAACAATCTACATTACTATAATCCAACAAAATGTTAGTTTAGTTTTTCATATTTTGCTATTGAGCCAAGAAATCTTTGAACCAAGAATTAGATACTCGTAAAGCCTATCAATTCATTCGCGAACAGAGGTTGCTCGACCCACCGCGGCACCGTTTCGACAAATATCGATTCGTCTAGAAATTATGGTTGCGTCACTGCTCAACTTTAAGATCGATAAACAACAAAGAGGTGTGACGAAGAATGAAAGAGGTTTGAAAGCCACGACTATATATTTTACTTACTTACCAATCCGAATGTGTTACTGCTAACTGCATATATGTAACCGTGCATGTATGTTAGTGCAATGTATTGGGTGTTGAAGCTAAATGCCTCATGTGAAATCATGCGGATAGATCAGAAATCTGTTTACACCAACTCGTGGATATCCACGTGTTGGTTCAAACTGAGGTTAGCATTATTATCCCCAATTCAAGAATCTAACAAAAGACGGTTGAGAACCCAGAAAACTTATTTCAAATAACATAGCTCAAGAACTGGAAGATGATGACGACAACGCATGACCAGCTAAAACTAAAGTGTCAATGGGCCGATCATATTGCTCACAGAACAGAGCATTGATGGGGCCGGAAGGTTCTGGAGTGGTGACCGCATGACGACGCAGCGTTGAAAGACCTCCCACAAGGTAGACCAATGACCCAGTGAAGGCTTAGGTAATCCGATAGATGCGAAAAGCAGATGACCTGTGGATGTGGCTAGACTTGGGGGAGGCTTATGTCACCTACATATCGTCGACCGTAGGTTCAATTGAGGTAAGGGACAAAATACCCAAAATGAGTTAAGTATACAGTTTTGTTCAGAATTTTTCGCTCTATCGAATGGTGTTTATGAAAAAATTCTAGCTTAAGAAAAATGTCCCTTACCCTAATGATTTTTGGATCCAAATTTCGAATCAGCCCCATAATAACAATGTATCTGAAAAACTATGCAATATAGGAACTTGAAATGATGTAATTATTGCCGCCAATCCACTTGAAATAAGTTAAGGGTCTTCCCAATCAACGAATTACCATTACATGGTTTATTTTTGAAGAAACAATAATAAAACTGGCCTTACACTAATGTCTTTGTTATCTAAAAAAATTAATATCATCCATACTTTAAATGGATTGCACGAGTTTTGACATAGTTGTCCCTTACCTCAATTTGCATTGTCATACTTTAGGCAGTGTCAACGTTACACCAATTTGAATCGAATTATATTTAGGTTCGGTGTCCGTTACACTAATTTGCTGATGAGAAGTATTGAATTGTTTATCCCTGTTACCTTTATTTACACACACTTCTAACTTCATAACACAAGATAGCACGTACTTGCACTATTACCATCCTTTTCTATCTCACAACGTCTTTCTTTGTGCGAAAGAGAGGATGATACCAATGCGAAAGCAGCGCGCGGGCATCAAAAAAGTCGCTATCAGTGCGAGTTCATCTGTCGTTTGGTGATAATATTTTGTTATTCTATAGCAGAAAATACACTGTGTATAACTTTACGATTTATGAAAGCTCTACTCGAAACGGGTTTTGCTATGTTTGGGGTGAATGCGACGGGAAACGAGGGTCAAAAGAGATAGGGTTTTGCCTTTTCATGTATCTGAAAGATGTTGATGATAGAGGAATAAGAAAAGTTATCCTGTATTGCGATGCTTGCACTGGACAAAATCGTAATAGGACAATGCTGGCAATATTGCATTATTTTTTTTATTTTTTTACTTGGTATGGGTTTGCTCTTGACTCTAGTCTTGGTCAGAGATGACAGAGACAAAGTCTACGATAGAGCGAGCTTACCCAGAAGGAGTCTGTTCACTCTAACTTTGAAAAGATTAGGGTTGTAAGCATTCGGAAACACAAACGCAGGCAAAGAGTCCACTCCTTTGCTGTGCGCATTATGAAAGACGCTTGGAAGCGCTTAGTGCGAGTTGGTGGAATAGCAACAAGGTATAATTTTTTTGTCAATATCCAAGAATGTCGAAACGATTCAGATTAACTTTTTACTGACCGGTCATAGTTACATGCCAGTTGACAGCATGTACTCTGTTATTGAACGAGAAGTGCGAAAATTGACTGTTTGGAGTTACACGCAATGGCCTAGTTACATGGAATGTGCTAGAAAGAATCCTCGTCCCTACGTCGTAAGCGTTATGGAGCACAAGGATTTCATTGACTGGGACCCCGTTACAGAAAAACTGTTTTCACAAAAGACGAAGGACTTGTAAGTTACGAAAATTAGAATAGCTACGTTAAAGAAAAAAAACTTTTTACAAAAAAATACAACCGACTTCCAAAAAAAAAACACTACAAAGTAAAAAATAACTTTAATTTCGGAAGTCGGTGTTTTTGTTAGTTTCTTCTTATTTTGACACCGACTTCCGAAATTAAAGTTGCAAAATCGCAGAAAAGCTAAATACGCAATTTCGATTATCAAAGAGTCATCTAAATAGTCAAATTCCAGCTATTTCGATTTAAAATCCAAAGTTCGTAACCGATTTTGATATGATTTAAATGGGACCAATCTGCAAGTATTTCCTTTCAGATAAAACAAGAATTTTTCAATTCGGTTCATAATTGTCGGAGTTAAGAGGTAACAAACATAAAAAAAAACATACAACCGAATTGATAACCTCTTTCTTTTTGGGAAGTCGGTTAAAAAGACCTTAAAACCATTTGGACTAAACACTCTATGAAGGAGGAAGCGGTTGTTTATGTCATCAAAATAAATGGGGAAATGGCAGCCAAAAAGATAGGGAGTAATCCAGAACGTAAAACGAAAAGTGGGAAGGGAAAAGGAAAAGGAAAAGGGACGGGAAAGGGTAAGGTTAAGAGTAAAACATCTGTTAGTGTGCCGTCACAACTAGCAGACTCGCCTGATATAACAGTGGACAATAATTGCATAGAACTAAGACCTTTGTATAACACCAGGCTACCAATATCGTTCGCAAAATACAAAGATTTAAAAAAATTGTGTGTGACCCAGTAGATTTCATCAAGATTATTTGAAGCTACCATATTGCGCTAAAGTGATTGACATTTTGAATCAAACGGACGAAGAAGATGTTGATGAAAAAAACATTTAATTCTGAAACATTTATTGATCTCAATTTTATTAATATTTTTTTTAATGATTATAATGATTAAACATTGATCTCATGTTGAAGGCTGATTAAGCGGTAAAGCGGTAGTAAGTAAAATTGATTATTTTAATTTGATTAACAATGCCTTAGAGGCTCTATTATGATTATTTGCAGCTACTTTTTTATTTGAATAAAAATTCAAACTAATTATAGGTAAAATTGTTACCATTTCTTTTAATAATTTGATTACAATAAACATATTAAATGAAATATAAATTGTTTTATTAAATCTATACAAATTAGCTATTACAATGTACAAACATTTCATTTCTTTGTACTATGTAAGCAACACACAAAAAACAGACACACGGTTCTAATACATTTTCATTTGTCTCTTAAATGATTTCTTGTAACAATAATAACGATTTCCAAATTTATGATATCCGTACGTCAAAAGTGTGTACTTCATTTTATGTCAAAAATCTCTTTACACTGTATTTTTTCCATAATTTTTTTCAATAAGTGCTTTACACTATTTTTTCATTAATAAATTGAATACAACGCAGAGGTCAATTTAATGTAAGGGACGAGACTACAAGATACTTGTTCAGTAAGGGACATTACTAACAAAATACGTTGTTGTAAGGGACATCTATTTTCTTAAATAGCTAATTTATTTAAATAAATGTTACACGTGTAGATAGAGCACTAAAATACAAGATTATGTGTGAAATCAGACCCGAAAAAGGTTAATAAGAAAAAAAGTTATAGGCGATTTAGTCCGAAAAAAAACTTTGTTGGCCTCTCCTGAAAAATCGTATTTTGTCCCTTACCTCAATTGAACCTACGGTCGACGATATGTCTAGCAGTCGAAGTCTTTCCACGGGAATGATGATGGTTTTGATCCTGAAGACGAACTATCAATATACATACAATTCTTTCTTTACTTACGAGTGACTAAGTGACGGACAGACAACGCATAGCCAAAACTACTGGTCGTAGAAAACTGAAATTAGGCATATAGGCTCCTTGGTGACAGTGGAGGAGTACTTACAGTAGGGTGTCCCGTCCATGTATGGGAAAAATTTTTTTTTGAGCTACGTCTACCCAAGAGGTATCAAAAGTTGCGTTTTGACACGTAGATTACGATTATCATTTAGATTTATTAGATATCTGCCATCTTGAGGCCACTACCGGTCCTTGAAGTTATTAAAATGTGTAATTTTTAGGGGTTCCTAACATTAACAATAAATAATACAAAAATAACGCTTGAAAGGTTTTTTATTAAATTTAAGGGTACACAATGAGTCACATCAAGGTTTGAAATTGCCGAAAATGAAAGAAATTAACAAGTACTTTAAAAACGGAACTGGTTTTTGTGCCCAAAACTAGGCATTTCTGCGCGGGATTTTAATATGTTCCTAATAAACCCATCTCGGGCTTTCGTCACTAATTTAACACACCGTTCCACTGACTGTGTGTGACAAGGAAAGTCAACAATATCGAAGTTTTGCTCTTTTGCCTTAATTCTTAGCTCATCGTTAGAGACGTGTCGCAGAATCGGTGGATCTGAAATCTTACACTCTTGCCAAAATATCACATCAATATACCTAATCTTGTGCGAAGAAGTTAAGCTTTGGTGCTTTAAATACCCCTAGAGAGCTGCTCTTTTCTGCTTCTCTAGCTCTTAATAATTTTCGAGATGCAAGCTCTCGAATATGGTCTCTATCATCGAATAACATGGCAATTAGCAAGTTTTCGGGGTGCGCAAAAAAAGCGTTTCTCTCGATTACTGCATCTATAATAGATCTCTCTTTTTCAGGCAAAAATCGAAAGTACCTTAGCATTTCAAAAATATGCTTGGGGCCATCTTTAAATGATGGATTTTTCTTGATGAGGAACCACACAGGACCGTAGACTTTCACCACATAGTTCACAAGCAATTGCAAATTATTTGACGGCGAATTTTCTTGCCTTTGACATTTCTTTAAAAGTCTTGCCGTTTCTTTTGTGCCTATACCACAAATTGCCATTTTTCTATCACTTCTTTGGTCCAGTAAAAAATCTCTTTCATTAATAGGAACTTTCTTAGGTTTTATGCAGGAACAAACGTCAAAAGAAGTGCACTTCGAAGAGCTTGTTCGACTATTCTAAAAAGCACTTCACTTTGCTTTCGTATCTATCATTTCTTTTATTTTTGGGATAAATCATATTTCGAGAAATACCTATCATTAATAAAAAATGATAGGTATTTCTCGAAATATGATTTCAGCAATTGCGTCACTCGTTCTTTGGATACAACAGGAATCGAGGCTTTGGTCCAAATGATATCAAGTTTTCCAGAAACGATTGAAAACACTTCTGTGTTAGAAGGATCTTTCTCATTTTGCTGCTGTTTCAGTTCATTTTTAGTGTATAAAATAAATTTGATGACGTCACTTATATTTAGTAACTGGTGATCGTCAAGTTCTTTATATGGCCCTAATATAGCACACGTAGTCTCACTTCGTCTTGAACCCATTATTGTTTGTAACTAAAACACGTATTTTATCACAAGGAAGTGCGGAACGACACACACTTACAGCAATAAAACCGTAATAGAAATGAAAGAAAGAAAGAAAGAAAAATAGTTTATTTACGCCAGCAAATAAGACGAACTGTCTCGCCGCAGATGTAGAAAATTAGAGAAAAACAAGTCAAAACTAAAAAAAAATCGCGAGTTTGAACCAAACCTATTCCTAACTGGAAACAACCTGTCGTTGCCTACAAATCGTAACTTAGGGTTCCACTATCATTGTAATTACAAAATATAATGGGATTTTTGTGAAAAAAATAGAATAGATGATATGCATTGAAGTGCTATTTCAGTGATTTTTTGAAAAATAAAAATGCCGGTAGAGCCCTCGAGATATTTTTTGATATTTTTTTAATTATTTTTACGGTAATCTACAACTTATGACGCAACTTTTGAAAGGTATTGTGTAGCGAAAACAGAAAAATATTTTTTTCGGGACACCCTAACTTACAGAGGATTTCACGAAATTTCTACGAAAATGGGTTCGAAGTCACGGGCAAAACTTTGTCTAAAATAAAGCAAATCACAATGATTTAACTGTGAGGAGCTCGTGGCTAAATAATAACAGCACAGGTCGATCTTCGAGGTTAAGCAACGCTTGCCAAGGTTGGTCTGTGGATGGGTGACCATCTTAACATGCCGAGCTTCCTCCGTGCGTCGGAAAGCACGTTAAGCTGTTGGTCCCGGCTGTGTTTGAAAATCTTTGGCCATCGTTACGGATTGTCAGAAGCCAGAAAATCTGACACCAGTCTTGCTAAGGAGTACCGTGTTACCCAGTTAATGGGTTGTGGAGGTCTGGCAGGCAGCCGCTCCACGTAACATACTGGTATTTGGCTGAATCCAGTTTGACTGGATGCCGACCCCAATAAAGTTGCGAAAAAGGCTAGGAAGAAGATGATGACAATGATTTAACTGTGAACGACAACAGCTGCGAAACCTCAATAATCGCGGTCAATACTACAAAATAAGTTTATGTAGTCGCAAAAGTGAAAACCGCAATAAATACCCGCATGCCTCATCATATAATTCATTGCAAGTGTTCATGTACGAACGTTTGACTAAGCCAGTAAGCTCGGCTGTTTCCTATCTTTACATTTTCCCGCAATGTTACAGGTTAATTAAGTTAATTAAGAATACTTAAAACTGTCTTCTTTGGTGGTTTTATATCAGTGGTAGGTATTTGATAGAACTATGTTGCATCCATATTATCTTTTTGTTTTAAACACAATCTTAATACCAGATGTAGAGATTTTGTTGGTCTCACTTTTTCCAAATGATTGCAAGAGAAAAAGTGTTTTTTGTTTTAACCAACTATCTCAAATTTTATCCAGCTCACATCTCTCTAAAGACCATCAGTCTTCACTTGGAGGAGACTGATGACTCGTAAATCCAACGTGATTTTGAGGTCGATCACAAATACCCTGGTTCATTTAGAAGGATTGCAGGTAGCAAAACGATAATTCTGTATTTCAGATTCAATATCAACTGATATTATTCTGATGTCCTCAATATTTTCTACATCTCTGCCCCACAAAGATGCGGTTTCTGCTACATATTCATAGCATAATGTTGGAATACTTGGGAGCCACTGAAGTGCATCGGATCGGATGCCACAGCGCCGACGCTGATATGAAAGTCCGCTGCACTATTTTTGATAAATTAGACAGTTCTTGAGAAGATGTGACTTGAGAATTTTTGTCGATGAAATATCGTTTTCAGCAGCGCGATTTTAAAATGAAATACTTTCAGTCGATCGTTCGGATGCCTATGAATTTGGGCAACCAAGTATAATTGGACTCGTGGCTAAATAACAACAGCCGCACGGGTCGATCTTCAAGGTTAAACAACGCTTGCCAAGGTTGGTCTGTGGATGGGTGACCATCTTAATATATGAAGTTTCCTTTCGTGCCTCGGAAAGCTGTTGGTCCCAGCTGTCATTTGTTGATCTTTGGCAGACGGATAGTCAGAAGCCAGAAAATCTGACTCCAGTCTTGCCAAGAAATACCTTGTTACCCAGTTAATGGGTTGTGGAGGCTTGATAGGCAGCCGATCCACGTAATCCAGTTTGACTGCGACCCCAAATGTAGTTGGGAATAAGCTAGGCAGATGATGAAGTGTATTGAAGGAGCTTGTTCTAGTGGCGTACTCGATATATCATTCATAATTTCTCTCAGGAGGCTGTTGTCGTCCGTATGCCACTGCAAAGAGTGGCAGAGATCCAGCAGCATATCTTTTTTTTATATTCTTTATTTAAAAGGGTTTTTATCCCACGTATCCACACGGATACGTTAACCCCATTGAGCAGAATAATATTTGCGTCAAGTCTATTCGCCTGACACATGACGAACCTGACTCCTATTCGGTGCATCCTGGAAGCGCACCTCGCACTGTCGTTATTGAACAGAAGGAATCTATTGATTACCTACTAGCTGACCCACGCAACTTCGTCTGCGTCACATTATCCATGAATGCTCGGCTCCTTTTAGTCTTAGCGTGATGATATGTAGCCTATATCCTCCTCGATACATGGGCTATCTAACACTGAAAGATTTTTTCAAATTGGACCAGTAGTTCCTGAGATTACTCCCTACATACAAACTTACAAACAAATGTTACCTCTGTATAATATTAGTATTGATATAGATAAATAATCAAAAACAAATATATCAGAATATACCAGATAGCAAAAAAGAAAACAAATCGAAAACTATTTTTTTCTTCTAATAAAATCTAGATTTCTCTGCCTAACGCATTTGAATTATCAAAAAACATCTTAACCGTATCTATTTCATGCAAATTCGTTCATACATTATTATTCAAAGACTTGGATTTGGTTAGTTTAACAGTCAATAAAGTCCAAAAACCCAGTTAGTTACCAAAATGTTTACGCAACATTAGTTTCGGTGAAAGTCAGACGTTTAGTAATAAAATCAATTATTTGCGTTTGTTTTTGGTTCTCGTGAGACACCGCTAGCATTATAAATGAACCTATTTCGAGATAACTACGAGTATCTTTTAATAGATCTATTGTTTGTCACGTTTTATTATTGACTAGCTGTCCCCCGCGGCTTTCCTCCCGTCAACTGCAACTTTCTTATTGTTTTTCTTTCTTAAGAACCTTCTGACATTAAAAAAAAAGAAAAAAAAAAAGGATTAGTGAAATCGGCCCAGCCGTTCACATGTGATGCGATGACCTAGGGAAATAGGAATTCATTTTTATATAATTGATATAGAGGCTCGCATTATGGAACACTTTCTTCCACGCTTGCCTAGACGTAACCTGTTCATCTGCCTATAATCATCTGCCTAGCCTTTTTCCAACTATATTGGGGTTGGCTTCCAATCAAACCAAAGTCAGCTGAATACCAGTATTTTACGTGGAGCGGCTGCCTACCAGAGTCTCTCTCTACAACCCATTAACTGGGTAACACGGTACTCCTTGGCAAAACTGGTGCTAGATTTTCTGGCTTCTGACTATCCGTAATGAATAGCAAAAATCTCCAAATGACCATGTTTTTTTTTTCTATCCTATTAGCCAATATTAGTTGTTTTTTTTTTCCTTTCAAAATAGCCAATACTTTTTTGGAGTTATGTAATCAAACCTATGGTGACAGGTCATATCTAACGATTTGACAATTCTGCAAGTTTCTTTCGTACAATTTCTGCTTTCGTTGTCGCAAGTTGCAAAAATATTTCGAATTTTCAGCTTAAGGTGGAAGCTCCAGGGTAGCCCGCGAAATTCAAATATTTTTATGTTTTTTTGCCATTTGCCGGTCAGTGTGAAGCTGTATGTTGAACCAAATATGGTTCGCGATCGTAAAGAGCATTTATCTAAAGGATTATAACCATTTGAATCATCAGTATTACCCTCTAAGTTCATAAAACTCGATTGAATGTTATTTCGTGAAAAAGTCATTCAATCGAGTTGTATGAACGATAGATAGATAGATATGCGTTACGGCCGCGAATTGTATTTTGTTCAACATAAAGCTTCGCACTGACCGGCAAATTCCAAAAAACATAAAAATATTTGAATTTCGCAGTCTACCCTGGCGCTTCCACCTTAAATAGCACCCTTTTAATAAGAAAACATGAACTGGGATTATCTGGTTAAGTTAGGTTATATGAATAAATAAGAAAATCCAGAAATGCCTGATTTCAAACTTATTTTGTCTTATTTCGTAGGGCACCTGACAACTGCAGTCGAAATATTATGTAACCAAAACCTTGGCATTAAACATGCAAAAGCCATGAAACCAATGAATAAATCTACATATATTTCACATACTAATATTATAAAGAGGTAACATTTGTTTGTAAGTTTGTATGTAGGGGGTAATCTCAGGAACTACTACAGGTCCGATTTCAGGTGGAAGCTCCAGGGTAGCCCGCGATATTCAAATATTTTTATGTTTTTTGCAATTTGCCGGTCAGTGTGAAGCTGTATGTTGAACAAAATACGGTTCGCGATCGTAAAGAGCATTTACCTAAAGGATTATAACCATTTGAATCATCAATATAACTATCTAAGTTCATAGAACTCGATTGAATTTTATTTCGTGAAAATGTCATTCAATCGAGTTGTATGAACTTAGCGGGTTATATTGATAATTGATTGCGTTACGGCCGCGAATAGTATTTTGTTCAACATACAGCTTCACACTGACCGGCAAATTGCAAAAAACAGAAAAATATTTGAATTTCGCGGGCTACCCTGGAGCTTCCACCTTAAAAAAAATTTTTCAGTATTAGATAGCCCATGTATCGAGGAAGAATATAGGCTTATACATGATCACGCTAAGACTAAAAGGAGCCGAGCATTAATGGAAAATGTGACGCAGACGAAGTTGCGTGGGTCAGCTAGTTTCACATAAACTCACCAAAATTAACTATCACAACAAATAATTAAATTAAAATACCCTTCATCAGAAATTGGCATTGACACACTCTAGTTTGGATGACAAACAAATTAGTTATTTTTTGTGTCACAAAGCAATTAATAGGTACAAGGGCAGCATCATAATATATATTGATAACTATATTAAAATTTTATTTAATTTCACCTACAGTATATCATTTGACCTTCTATATCACAGTAACTATCATTGTAATCATTCATTTGGAAATACATCGACAAACATTATTTAGAAAAATCAACTGTAAGTACCTACAGTAAAGAATAGATAGTCGGTCACAATAATTTTAAATTCTTTATTTTATTTTTAGTCTTTTAATTGGCTGTCAATCATTATAACATTTTGAAAAATAAACAAGCAAATGAATATGTATATTTTTTTCATAATATGTCCCATGTCTATCAATTATTTTTATTCTTCTAACGAAAATGCTTTGCAGTCTTATAAAATTCCAATTTTTTGCCGATTCCGTAGTATCGGCAAAAAATAAGAATTTGAATACAAACTAGCATCACCCATTTAACTCCAATAGTGGATAACTTTCAGAAATCATGCCTTAAAGCCGCCATTATAGATACATAGAAGCTCTTACATTCTTCTAGAAACAACGATTGTGAGTGATTGAGTTTAAGAATACGTATAATAGTACAAAATAAAGGAAGAATATAAAAAAGAAGCAAGGACCTCTTAAAAGATGGAGTGACGAGATCATACAAATACCCGCAGCCTTATGGTTCAGATGGCCAAAGGACAGAGCCACCTGGAAAGTTTTGGAGGAAGCTTCCACTGCAAAAAGCGGCGTTTACACCTAACAATACTAACCTTATTTAAGTACTAAACGAACATTACTAACTAATAAATATATAATTATATAAATAATCTCGATTAATAAATAAAAAAACATGTAATTCATTCGTGAAACTAGAGTAATTAAAATTGATGGCAACTATACCCCTGGGGCAACTATTCTGGTTTTACTATATGGTATTCTTAACCCACAACAACTTGATTGCAATAGAATCTTAAGACTTTTTATAAACGTTGCCTCCGTAGCAAATCTACAGATTTCATACAAAGGGTCAATAGTTCATTTGGTTCACGACATTTTACGATACAATTATATTTATGAAAAGAAAATGGCGTCAATGTTTACAACACCTGCCGTTTTATAATTGTGTTGACAATCGATTTGAAGATTACGTTAAGTGGATCGATAAAAAATACCTGTTGTATTTAGTGAAATAGTGTTTTGTACGTGACTTAGGATGCTTGGCAAAGTACAGAATAAATTTGTCTATTATTGTCTATCGTCGTCTTTTGAAGAGCTTAACAACTTAGAAAAAGATGACAGTCTAGGCAGACCTCTTAGAAAATACATCATCATTATTATTTCAGTCGAAAAACGCGACACAACATCAACCGATCCTCACGTAAGGGGCATTTTGAATGTTAAAACAACGACCCCACAGTGTTTTGGTGATTCAGCTTTATAATATTAGTATAGATAAACCATTTGCATCTAGATACCATTTTAAAATATGAATATAATATCTTTTTCAATTAAATATTATTGTTGCTATGGTAAAATTTTACTTCACGTTAATATACGTCAAAAATATTCGTGCTAGGTCCTCTGCTCTCACCCATTAGTATAAACAGAATAAGTTATTATTGGGGCACTAGTATGACCTCTTAAAACCACAATAACACAGGTATAGAAAGGGATGAAGCTATACGATACGCAAAGCAGTATTCCTTTTTCACAACAGAATATTGATGACATTGACACGGACTTAAGTGTTGTTACACTCAAGTAAAAAGAAACTAAAAGTTATTTATTTAAACCTTTTCATAATTTATCTATTCTTCATCATCATCTGCTTAGCCTTTTTCTAACTATATTGGGGTCGGCTTCCAGTCAAACTGGATTCAGCTGAATACCAGTACTTTTACATGGAGCGGCCTAGCAGACTTCCACAACCCATTAACTGGGTAACACGTTACTCCTTGGCAAGACTGGTGTCAGATTTTCTGGCTTCTGACTATCCGTAATTACTGCCAAAGATATCCAAATTATAGCCGGGACCGACAACTTAATGTGCTCTCCGTCACCCATCCACAGACCAACCTCGGCAAGCGTTGCTTAATCTTGAAGATCGACTGTGCGGCTGTTATTATGTAGTCACAAGCTCCTCCATCATTTCTCTATGCTTACGTAATATTATAAATAAATAATGTATGAAGAAGAAAACTAAACAATAACTACACATAGTATCACTTGTACGTTCGTGACTTAATTAATTAAAACAAAGAAAGTATTGCAGAAACAAAAGCTACAACCAATGTCGTACAATATGAAGAAGCGTGAAAATTACACTACGGGACAAAAAAATTGACCCAGTTTCGCGATATTGGAGATCGAATGAAATCTCTTTAGCAAACGATTACTATACTTCATAGAACAATGAGTGAGATGGAATGTTTGTCGCTAATAATTAACCAATCGATAAAAAGTTAACAAGTGAAATGTTGTTCCTGCTCTTGTGTTTTCTATACTATCATGCTTGGGGTGTAAGTTGTCTTGTCATTGTGTGTCAGTCAATGAAATGACGGATTGATGTGGATAGTTTAGTTTCTATTGTGAAATCAATTAACTTTTTGTTTGAAATGGATGTAAAAGTTTACTTTTTACATATCTGATAAGATATATTGCACAACATTTATTATGACATTTTGCAAAAACTTGTTTCCATAAGAAGTTTAGTAGGACATTTAAACAAAATCATATTTTACTTACGCAATATGTTAATTTCGTCTTTGGTATCATCACAAAATACCAGAAATGCGTAATAATAATGCTGTTTAGTGAATCTGTAAGCTAACATAATGAATTTCCAAATAAATACATTTCCGCAACTCTGTCAAATTGCAAATAACTTGAGCCGCAAAAACCGCACGTTAAAGTGTTTACATTTATTTACTTTCGTTAAATTTACAAAATATGGTTTCGTGGAATTTCTGATTTGCCTAGTGATAGTGATAACGAGGTACATATTAACTGGCAGCCAACGACCAGTAGTTTTGGCTGTGCGTTGTCTGTCAGTCTCTCAGTCACTCTATATCTCAACCAGTCAGTTGCGGAAGAATTTTATACATATTGATGATGATGATTTGGATCACCTGTAGTCTATTATTAATTAGCAATCTGCAATTTATGTTGAGACACTGGTACATATTACATGTATTCAATTGTATTAGTTTCTTAGAAACACACTGAACGCATGAGGAAAAATCAATCATGAAATACAGAAACGCATTTCCGCAAAAAAAAACAGCTATTTAACGGAGTATTTCTATACAATTAGTTTAGACATTACGTTGGTTCACATGAGTAATTACAACACGCTAGCACCAGAGAAACGGAAAAGTAAAAACTCGATAATAATTGTGCGAACCAATTCTCTCACTGTATTGTGTCGTAAAATATAATGTGGAGCATTTTTGTTGGCCGTAAGTGTATGGTCGGGGAAACGGCGCAGGCGTATGAATATACTTTAAATAATAAGTCTATGTAAACAATGGTGTAACATTTGCTATAAAAAGTTGCTGTTTAATTAAGTACAGTACTAGTTCTGGCTAGTTCTAGCTAGTTCTCTAGTATTGGCTTGTCGTGTTCATCTTTATGATCAACTGATCAATGGTGTTTTCTCGTGAGAGCTGGTAGTTTACTTGTCTAGAAGACATAACCGTAGCATAATCAGCAGTTTTTGCTAATAGGCTGCTAGTTAAGTCCACAGCTCTACTTTTAAAGTCGTATTGGATAGGATAGAGATGAAACATGAACTTTATGGCTTCTGGACTTGTCATAAACATTTTATTACTTAAATAATACGAACTATTCCCAGCTTACTACACAAATTTCATCATTCATGGTGGCAAATTTTTGACAAATTTCGATTGAGATGCGAATGTAAAAATTAGTCGAATTGGCACTCTGACCTCTATAATCTATAACCTCTACGTTTCCGTGCCTCAGAAAGCAAGTTACACCGTTGATCCTAGCTGCCACTTGTAGATCTTTGGCCGTCGTTACGGATTGTTAAAAGTCAGTAAATCTGACTTCAGTCTTGCCAAAACGTACCGTGTTAACCAGTTCGGGTTGGGGAGGTCTGGTAGTCAGCCGCTCCATGTGAAATACTGGTATTCAGCTGAATCAGGTTTGACTGGAAGCCGACCCCAATATAGTTGGATAAGGCTAGGCAGATGATGATGATCTACGTTGTCACCGATGATGTCGTAGAAGTGACAGTTTCCAAAAAAATTTGAGTGACTATAAAGCTAGCCACCCATAGAAGAATTACAACAACTAAAAATATTCCCAAGCAACGCAGTACCCGGAAAAGTTCACTTTCATCAATAAAACCAAATATATAGATGACTCAGTGCCTCGTGACGAAGCTAAATTCAGTGATAAGATAAAGTAAATGAGAAATAGCGTGTCAACAAACATTATATGGACACTTTCTTTTAAGTAGGTGTGCAAATGTTAGTTTAAGTAGCAGTTTTATGCGATGTCAGTATTTTTGAGAATAGATTCAATGCCAAACCGAGCTTAAAGATTACATATGGGTTTGGTAATGATTGGAGTCCAGTCAAAGAATGTGGGAATCTACACTAATATTATAAAGAGGAAAGATTTGTTTGTTTGAATTGAATAGGCTCCGAAACTACTGAACCGATTTGAAAAATTATTTCAGTGTTGGATAGCCCATTCATCGAGGAAGGTTATAGGCTATGTACCATCACGCTAAGACAAATAGGAACGGAGCAGTAATGGAAAATGTGACGCAGACGAAGTGACGCGGGTCAGCTAGTTAATAATATGTCTGAAGTTTGTAGTGTGTAATTATCACATAGTATAGATTAATGCAGTAGGATGATCTCGCCAATTTACGGTGGGCGAAACAAACTTGCACGCCCAATAGTCGATGAGTATTGACTCCTGAACCAGCTCCAAATAAAAACTCGCTTGTCCACCACGTGCCAACTATGCATTCTCTCCTATTTCGGCCACACAATGCGTAGAGGCGACGAAAACCTTGAGAAACTGATCGTGGTTGGGAACACCGAAGGCAAAAGATCACGCGGTCGTTCACCAACAAGATGGACCGATCAAATGAAGAACTCATTGACCTCTAAATTCTACTCAGTTGTAAGAGAAGTGCTGGACAGACACCGGTGGAGAGATTTCATCCGCTCCAGATGCAACCCTGATGCTGACCACGATCCTCAGACATGAGGGACCGACTCCAGGGAGAGAGAGAAAGAGATTGACTCAACCGATCAATAGAGAACACTCTCTATTGACGGACGAGTCCTGAGCGTGTGCACGGAAATTTGTTCTGGTTTCTACAAGGTCCGTATAGTAAACTACTCCAGATTTAACCTGAATACTATCTAACATAACATTACGTTCAGTCTGCCAAAGAATACACTCCCACAAGATGTGATGTGCGGATTGTTCGTATTCAAGGTCAGCTGTAGAGCATTGACATAAAGGTGAGGCCACAAGCCTAAAGGAAAATAATTTACACTTAAAGTTGCCATGACCTGTGAGAAATTGGGCAACACAGTGATCCACCTCCAGCCATGTCTTCTCCAGCCGCTCACGAACGGATGGAAAAAACTGGTGGAGGTGTCGGCCCTTGATGGAATCTTCCCACCTACATTGCCATTCGCATAAAAGTACCTCCCAGACGTCAGTCTGGGGTTTTAGTAATCTAGAGATCTTAGCACGGTCGCGTTGCGGTAAAAACTCTGGGTCCGTGATCTTTCTAGCGTAGAAGTACATTGCAGCACGCCGCTGCACCTCAAGATCGACTGGGAGAACACCCGCCAGCACCGGTAAGGCTTCAGTACTAACCGTCCTATACGCCTTGCATAAGAATATCAAAGCCTAACGCTGGTTTTGAAGTAATTTACGTCGTACCGCCCCTATGGTGGCCCTATCGGCCCAGACAGGTGCCCCGTAGCACATACAACCCAATTAGGTAGCCCCATATATAGTTTTTAGGGTTTGAAATGATAGACCCCAAGTAGCCTTTGATATTCTCGTCAAGGCGTAGAAGTTCTTTTTTGCTTTTTCTCCTACTGTTTTTATATGATCAATAAATGAAAAGTTTCTTTCTAGTAGCATACCGAGGTAGCACGCGGATTCTTTCCTTTTAACGGGTACGTTATAAAATTTTATACTAGGCCAGGATTTAAGGTTTCCTTTTAAAAGAAGTTGATAGGTTTTATGCGGTGCAAAGGACGGTTTCGATCGCCCCACTGAGATATTAAACGTAGGCATGTGTCAGCCAAGTTCTCGAGTCCAGCCCGAGTACTTGCCTGAATGAGCAGCAAGCCTTCGTCCGCGTAACCGGTTAATGAACAGCCGTACGGGAGCGGAAGCGCGAGGAAATCATCGTAGCCAAAATTCCATATATATGGACCGATAACTGAGCCCTGAGGACATCCCATGGTTAGAGACTTAGTAATGGAATGATGTCCAAGTTTGAGTTTCGCGGAGCCATTTAGAAAGTACGAACAAATCAGATTGAAGACAGATTGACAGATCACGAAGTGAGCTGTCAAACCATACAAAAAAGATGGAATGACAGCTCACTTGTGGTTCACTCCACCTACGTGTACACGGTGAGATGTCGACAGAATAGACCCGCTGAGCTGTCAAACCATACAAAGAGCAGTGTGAATCTGTAAACATTTCGAAGTGAAGGCTTGGGTGAAGTGATCACAAAGTGAGCTGTCAAACCATACAAACAAGTTGGAATAATAATAATAATAATATCCTTGGACATTTCACACAACGCCATATAGTCCCAAGCTAAGCAACCTAATGCTTGTGTTATGGTAACGAGATGGCTGATACTACTTATATACACCTCTTTCTTTTTTTTGTTGTAAATACATACATAAGTATTATAGATAGAAAAACACCCAGACTCGGAACAAATACATGTAGGTCGTACAAATATTAGTTCCGTGCGGGAATCGAACCCGCGACATGCTGCGCAGCAGTCAATCGCTCATCCACTGCGCCAACCGTGTCGTCAATGACAGCTCACTTGTCGTTCACTCCACCTAAGTGAACACGGTGAAATGTCGACAGAATGGAACGGCTGTTCTAAAACAGCAGAATGTTAGAGGAAATTACTTTATAGAACCTAATTGTGTCAGCAGGCTGAATAATATAAATAGGTATTCAGGGCAATGCTTGAAATTATGATAAGTCGAGCTAACTGATCGAGCTGAATGGTGCCACATAGTGTCATTGCGTTAGCAAATGTGATTGTCATAAAGCCAAAATCTCAAACTCAAAGCATATATTTCAAAAAAACCATTTACAGGCACTTTTGAATTGACAAAGTTGGTCCGTCAAAAACATGAAGCTATTTGCACATTTTAAAGGGTACATCTCAATGGAGAAGAACGTACAAGAAACTCCTTACAAAATAATAAAGGCCAAGTTATATTTCTGCAGCGTTTGTCAAATCCATACATTTTTGACATTTTGACAATCTCTTTGGTAATTCTACCACCGCTGACAGATTGACACTTGACAAGAGCCTCTGATCAAAGGAACTTTAATAGAAGTAATAGTGGAAACTTAGAAAATGCTCCTCTTATATACTCTGGTAAACTCAAACTCAAGCATTTATTTCAATTAAACCATTTACAGGCACTTTTGAATTGTTAAGGTCGGTAATAAGTGGAGACGAACGTGCACGAAACTCCACGGACACTCTTTTAAAACTAGTAAATTGTTACAAAGTTTTGTTTACATCGTTATACATGCATGTGAGAACGATGTAAAACACGAGCAGGATAAAAGCGTCCAGAATAAACGAAGAACAATTCAAAGAAAAAAAATAAATAAACCATGGCAGCTGAGAAATTACCAGTCCCAACCGACGGTGCCCATTCACGAACATGACGTATGCGCCAGGTCTAGGTATTCGTCTCAACCATTTTGAATGGAGCCAAATAATCCAACGAATACGCCACTATCAGCTAGGATTTTGAGTGAGCATGACACTCCCAACCGCCATGGTACTTTCAAGTCAAAACAATCCTAAAACTGAGAGCGATAGTTTAAGGTACACAGTTCTCACACATGTGTCGTTAATGGATGAAAAATATACAATGCTAAAATTGCGTCTATACAATGCAAGGTATATAAGAGGAGCTCCACTCTGGTGTCAATTCTACAAATAGCGATAGTGTAGGCACAGAGTTTCAAGCTTACTAGGTATTATAATAGAATTTGATACGAATCTAATTCATTCCATTTTACTATGCTCGTGGGATCCCATTTGTTGTTCTATACAACATTAAATAATGCAAAGATTTTCCCAAACGATAGATTTATATTACGATATGGTCAATGACATGAAACAACGGACTTCACCTCAAATTACGGTTAGATAATAATTACGATTGTTACGTTTTGATGAATGATTGAAATAATATTTTGGTTTGAAATTTAGTTGAATTTTGCATTACATTTTTCTGAAGTAAAAAATATAAACTGGCCAAGTGCGAGTCGGACTCGTGCACAAAGAGTTCCGTACCATTATCTATAAAAACAAGTTTGTTATATGGGAGCCCCTTAAATATTTATTTTATTCTGTATTTTAGTATTTATTGTTATAGCGGCAACAGAAATCATTATCATCTGTGAAAATCTCAACTGTCTAGCTATCGCGGTTCTTGAGATACAGCCTGGCGACAGACAGACAGACAGACATACAGCGAAGTCTTAGTAATAGGGTCCCGTTTTTACCCTTTGGGTACGGAACCCAAAAAAAAATGTTTAAGCTTCTGATGCACCCGGTCGCGTATTGCCATTGTGTATATCAGTACAGACACCCATAGTCTGTACTCGATCACTTTGTGCTCTTAAAAATAACAAATACTCTAAAGCAAACTACGTATGACTACAGATCAGTCTGTATAAGTATACAGTTTGCTTGCATATTTTTAAAGCAAACTACGTATGACTACAGACCAGTCTGTATAAGTATACGGTTTGTTCGCATATTATGTTATAACCTCATCTAACCCAAATTATTCACCAACAATAGAAGGGATCGCTAATGGTCATGGTTCTAACCTAACCTAACCCACATGATTAACCAACCATAGAGGGGATCTGAACCTGACGATCATTAAATGCCAAAAACAAAAACTCAAATGGCAACTCGTACGTATTTTGCTCTAGTATTTTAAAGCAAAATGTATATTGATTCAGACACTCGCTGAATAGGTATACAGTTTGCTCTTCAACTACAAACGCAAACTGCGATCGAACTCAGAGCAACCCCGGTCTGTGTCAGTATACAGTTTGGCAATACGCCACCCGGTCCACCTCCTTAGATTTTCACTTGAAAGCATTCTTGTAAAGTTATTTTCCAGTTTGTCTATGATATTGCAGGCTTGAATCACCTTATTGTCAGATAAAAAGATGATTCCCTGCTTCTGAAGGCACGTATAAGCCGGTGGTCCCTCCCGCCAAAGGGCGGTCCTCAAATAAATCATGTCAGAGGCCCTTGAGGCGGTTTAGAAACTCTAACACTAGGGTGTGTGGGTCGTTAGACCTTACGTAACTTACCCACACGATATGAAGAAGAAGCACCCAGGTTAATTCATAATACAGCAAGAGAAGCAGTTCCCATAACTTAGCTCCTACAGCTATTTGAGCGTTCGCATCGCAGTTGCAAGCTTGTGGATAAACATTAACAGCCGCACAGGTCGATCTTCCAGGTTAAGCAACGCTTGTCAAGGTTGGTCGGTGGATGGGTGACCATCTTAACATACCGAGTTTCCTCCGTGCCTCGGAAAGCACGTCAAGCCATTGGTCCGTTGGTTGTCATTTGTAGATCTTTGGCAGTCGTTACGGATAGTCAGAAGGACTCGAGTCTTGCCGTACCGTAACCGTGGAGGTCAGCCGCTCTACGTAAAATACTGGTATTCAGCTAAATCCGGTTTGACTGGAAGCCGACCCCAATAAATTTGGGAAAAGGCTAGGCAGATGATGATCGCAGTTGCAAACTATTAAAAACCTATATCAATTCCTTATGGTTTGACGAATTTCGATATATCTGTTGTTGCTGGAAGTAGAGTACTATTTTTATTTCGAACGATTTATTTACCGTCAGGTAAATGATAAAAATAATCAAAAACTTTGGCTTTTTCGTATGATTCAATAAAGTTGAACAATAAAATACAGCCATACTGATAAAATCAGCCAGCTTGTAAAAATAGAAAACTGTTAGCATGTGAAAATGATGAAGTAAGAAAAAAAATTAGTTTAAGACGCTTTTACTATAATAATAAGTCTTACCTGTGCAAGATTCAATGGCGCTCGTCCAGGCGGAGTGCTAACTTGGCTGGAGACCAGCGACGCGAGCGCCACCCTCTGAGTTCCAGACATCGCTCTGATGATGGGCAGGATCTGCGCGAACTTGCCCACGTGGTCCTTCCTCTCCAGCGCCCTTATCACAGCATCCTTTACCATCCCCTCCTTAGCCCTTATCTTATGAGAAGACTTATAGTTCTTTACCAACGTCCTCCTTGGTGAAGGATCGAAGTCCTCAAACGTATCATGTCTGTCTTCAAAAGAATCCAAGTTGTACTGAGGTCTATGGGAATTCGTCACTCCAGTTGGCTTCACTATCCTAACAGAAGGTTTAACTACAGTCTGGTATTGCCTAGACTCCTGCGCAATCATCACCTCATCGGGATCACTAAATTCAAAGTCTTTTAAATCATCTTCCGCTTTCAGGAGCGCTACGAATGCCACGACCAGGAAAACTCTCGATAGACGCGCCATTTTTGTTTAATAAAGTATATATTTAGTTAATTAGCATTCTATGTTATGAAGCAGTTTAATCATGATAACACTTTACACCAACACATATTTATAAAAATAAAATCGTAAAAATATATTTGATAGCGCGCGTTGATGTCTTTTCCGCAGCGATGCGCGCACGCAGAGCTCCGCGATTCGACGTCAAATGGGCGCGTGCGCTTCCCCCACATATACACACACAAACATACTCTCTCATCTCGTACACAGGTGTCGGGTAATACCGGAACTGACGGCTTTCTCCGTGACGTAGAGGTCATCTCTGGTCATCTGATAACTGCTCTTATCACCGGACAATAGATCCTTAGATTTAGGTGCAAAAGTTAATTCTGCTGTCAGAATTTACAGTTACATTGACGGTGTGTTATGTAAGTGTGGAAAAAAGGTGTGGGCATAATGTGATGATATTACTGATGATGATAAAGCAATTATTTTTGTTTTGTAAGAAAAGAAGCTTTCACAGTTCGGAAGTTATTGTTACGAAAGACATCGATACATACATTGTTATCGATAGACTTACTTTTTGGCTATGACTGTGAATATATTGTACCAGTGAAATAAGAACTCTGTCTTAATATGACAAGGGTTGGATTTCGTTTGGATATTGTCTGGCTAAATTAAGTTGGTCAAAATTAGATAATAGGTTTAAATATTTATCAGGAGATATCCGATACACGTAAACTATAGTAATAAGAATCATGTCAGGTTATTGTATTACGTTGAGTGACATTATTTTATGAAGCGGTGAAAGCGCTTTTATTTACGTAATTTGTGTTGCATTTTACAATTTTCGATGAATGGCATTGCATTGACGTAATTGGACTAGAATTTGTCTGAGATTTATTCTTAATTACTATGTTCCACGAAGTTTGTATTAATATCATAAATCTGAGCATTTTGTTTGGTTAAATGCGGTAATCTCAGGTACTACTGGTACGAATTGAAAATATTGTCATGTAAATATTTATTATTAAATAGGCTTTAACATAAACTAAAGATCAATAAACAGTATCTACATTATGTACAAACGCGTATAAAAACAAAATAAATCATTGGGTATCAAAAAAATAATGCACATCACTGTTAATGGCAAAAGTGCCCAGAAAACTGGCAGCATTGCCGCGTTGAATGGCAATGTTGATTCTTTGACCGAAGAAAAGCCCAGCCCTCTGGTCACGTGAACCTTCGACAAGTTGTTTGCTGATGTTCCGAAAGACTCTATGTGCACTGTGTTTTCGAGTTCTTTCCAACTTTATTTATGTAGCTACATAAGTAGAAATGAGAAACACTGGTTGATGATATACCACCGCTATGATAACATCAGTTCTAATAAAGACTAGCTTTCTCGCGCAACTTCGTCTCCGTCACGTTGTTCATTTCTGCTCCGCTCCTATTGATCTTAGCGTGATGATATATAGACTATAGCCTTCCTCGATAAATGGGCTATCTAACACTGAAAGAAGTTTTCAAATCGGACCAGCAGTCCCTGAGATAAGCGCGTTCAACCAAACAAACAAACAAACTCTTCTGCTTTATATTAGTATATAGATAAATTATGTACAAAAAATGGAGTTATGCGTATTGTCGCGCTCTGGTTGTTTGCGCGTACAACGTAAACATCGTAGTATTGTGAGACAGTTATCATTGCCTGGTGCAAGCTATAAATACAACTGTAAAACTTACAGTTTTGTAAAAGTGGTCAAGTGTTTTGATCGATTTTTAGAGTAGGTACCTTTTTGCTTCAAATTTGGTTTGCTCTCTCTATGATAAGATGAGTCAGGTACGAATACGTTAAGCAAAGGAGAACGTCATTGTCGAAAGACAAGCTGGATTAAGGGAAGCTAGAAATTTTATTAATAAATTGAATAGGCGTTGTATCTGCAATGAAGTCTAATTTGTTGCCGTTGTTTTATTATGTGTATAGTCTTATTGATTGTATGCGTTAACTGTGACCCAAGAAAATCCATTTGTTTTGAACAGCCGGAGCTGATCAGCTTTAGTTATTTCTTTACCAAATCAGCTGGCGGAGTTTCGTTAGACAAGTACTACTAGTACGTCCTATCTGTAGACAGTAAATATCATAAGGCGGGAGACTTCTTTCAATTCAAGTTTTATAATTATCATTTTTTTTTTACTTTTTTTTCTCGTACAGGTAAGTGATCAGTAGCTAAGGATATATCATACTTCTAAAAATCTGCATATAATTTTAAATAAGTGATTAATTCAAAAACTGGCTAAGTGGTTCCGTATTTGTGTATAGCGGCGATAGATATACAGACTCTGTAAAAATTATAACTGCCTGCTATTACGGTTTTTGAAATACAGCCCGCTGATGGACAGACGGACGAATGGACGGATGGTAGAGGCTTAGTAATAAAAATACACACACACTACACTCTATGAAAATTTCAACGGTCTACCTATTAAGGTGGAAGCTCCAGGGTAGCCCGCGAAATTCAAATATTTTTTATGTTTTTTGCAATTTGCCGGTCAGAGTGAAGTTGTATGTTAAACAAAATACGATTCGAGCTTCCACCTTAAGGTTCTTGAGATACAGTTCGCTGAAAGACAGACGGTTTGGGACCGTAACTTCCGTGGACGGAAGTTCCGTGGCTGATTTTACCTTCCGACGTATTCAGCTGATATGACACACCATAAGTGCCGAACTTACGCGGCATAAATTCAGTTGCGCAACTTTGTGAGTATTCATCGTCTTTAGCTCTGAAAAAAAAAACACTTTTTTCGGAATCAAACAAGATGTTTAATGATACAACAAAACACGTACGTGCTTCGTGCACAGGCTGAGGCGAAATGCGCGGACATGCCTGCTCCTGCTGCTCTACGCCCCGGATCTTCGTCGGCAATCGAACCGAACTTCGGTCGCGTATAACATGTGCTCTACAGAATACTTTGCCGCCGAATATCCGCTGATCTTTCGCCCTAGCGGAGTTCGGCGTACGCTATAACGCATCGTAATTTCGGCACAATGTGTGGTCAGTAATTCAAATAGCATTGCAGGCGTAATACAGCCGAACTTCGGTCGCGTATCTTCAGCATAGTGTGTTTAGACATTAAAACGCACTATATGTCTAAGATCCCACTGCTTGATTCTGCAGCTGTCTGTTATTTGAAGAAATTAATTTTAAATTAAAGTTGAGGAAGTATTCAATGGATTAGCGATAGGTTGCCTATAGAAAATAGCAACAATTAATTTTTGTATTATTAATTTGGTAATATAAGTTGCAGCTATATAATTTTTTAGTAGTGACTTTAAGATGATGTATCTACATAATAGAAAAAAAAACTTTAATTTTGCGTTAAAATTAAAATACCTGTACACCTGGCAACCCTAGCGTTGCGGCTGACTTAGAGCTGGCAACCATTTTTTATCTATTCTTTACATCATTTTCTTTAAAATGACGTTAAATTAATTTTAAAAAAACATATAGCTGCAATTTATATTACCAAATGAATAATACAAAAAATAATTACAGGTAATTGCGGCTAATTTTTTATAGGCAACCTATCGCTAATCCTTTGAATACTTCCTCAACTTTCATTTAAAATTAATTTAATTTAAGAAAACAGATAGCTGCAGAATCGAGCAGTGGGATCCCGTACTATAAAGACAAGCCGAAGTATTCAACAACGAAACAAAGAAGGATTTCAAACAGTTTTCCTCCCCGACAACAATGTCTTGGCAGGTTATAATAGAAAGAAGGAAACAATTTAAATATTAGAAGCGTGCGGTTTGTCGATACTTGTTACTTTCTTTGTGATTGAAGCTTTGTTGTGCCGGCTGTGCGTAACACTGTCAAGATGGAACATACAGGGTGGTTTGAGATTGATTTTTATAATATTTTTTTGCAAAAAAATACAACCGACTTCTTTCCCTTCTGAAAATCAAATAAAAACGCGACGGTTTCACAAAAAGAACCGCAGTGCGATTCTGTAAACATCTCACCGTTTAAACTTACGAAGTGAGCTGCCCATTCCATACAAACAAGATGGAATGACTCTTCACTTCACGCTCACTCCAACTAAGTTTACACCAGAAGGCCAATTCTACTATTTTTTAAACAGCTTTTGCATTCGCATGTCAATCGCAAACTGTCAAAAAAGCCTTAATTTTCATACATTTTTGACAGTATGCGATTGAGATGCGAATGTGAAAATTAGTAAATTGCCACTGAAATGGCTTTTTTTAAGGATGGTAAATATGACTCCTCCCGCTCTGTGTAAAGCAGGAGGGAATGTCAGACTCCTAATGACTAAAACCCATCCGTGTTCCTCCTAATGCCCTTTGCGTTCCAGGGCCAAGGTGACTCTTTCGAACAAATTCCGCAACCCCGGCAGGGCACTCAGATGGCTGGTTGAATAACTTAGACGAGACAAACTATGCATTTTTCTCAACTACATTCCGATGTTGACGACCGCGACCGACGACAATGACGAATATGAATTACTATAAAACACTTACGGGTGCACGCGACCGACAAGACCTGTAAGTGTTCAATAGTAATTCATACAAAACAGTGGGTCGCGGTCGCACGTCATTGTCGCCGTTGCGGTCACGCGTCGTGGTCGCCAAGATCGGAATTCTACCTTTAGGAAATATTTCCTCTGCCTGGGTTGCGGAATTGCCAGGGTTGCGCGGTTGGTTGAGCGTTTGAACGTGTCCTTACACGCTGTCTCTGAATGAGGCTATGCCAATCTGGTCAAGTTCAATGCTGCTAAGACCCAAGCGTGTCTTTTTTCAAGCCAAAAGGAGCCAATTCCACCCAGCTCCATCTTTCTAAGGTGTCTTTAAGTCAAGAGTGAATAGGTTACTTCTATGCAAGCGTGCTTCATCTTAGACCGCATCATCGCTTACAGAGCTAATCGTCAAACGCGTGCCTATAAAAAGTAAAAAAAAAAATTGTTCGAGAGAGTCACCGCGGCCCTGGAACGCAAAGGGCACTGGGAGGAACACGGATGGGTTTTAGTCAAGAGTCTGACCCTCCCTTCTGCTCCGCCCAGAGCCGGAGGAGTCATTTGATGATTTCCCCCATCCTTTAAAAAAAAGGAAATATTTCCTCGGATTGATTACTGAAAACAATTTTATTTACTGTTGCCAGTTTCTATAAATATCGATGGACGCCCAAACTTCACACACTTTAACACGTAGAACTGAATAGTGCTCAATAAATAATGCAGGCGCTTTTGGAATGACTCCATTGGTACTTGCGTGTAACTATGGATGTTAAGTACTTGTTAATTCATTTCACAGTGTTGTATGGTGATTTGTTTAACACGCCAATTGGCAGCAGTCAACTTCCTTGCTGGACATGGAAGTAATTGATGCACTATATAGCTGCCAACTCTTCAATATCAGAGTAGCAACAATACATAGGTTTAAGTAACATTTTCTGCACCTGGTTTTGCTCGTGTGGTAAATGTTTTTTTAGAGTTCCGTACCCAAAGGGTACGGGCAGCAACGGAAAGGTCCCAAAGGTCCGTTGTATCTATAACAATATTTAAAAAAATGTTTTTACAAAAATACTTTTCTTTTATTCAAGTTGTCTAAAAAAATATTTTTTTCGGACAACAATATATAGTCCATTTTGTTAGTAAAATATCTAATGGCTAGTGTTAGTAGTAGACAAACAACAAAGTAGGTGTTTGAGGCAGGATGTGCAGAGGACAATAAAGTAGGTAAGGAATAAGCTATCTGCCCATTCTCCCCACATAACGCCTCAGAATAGGGGAGTAAGGACTCTCCACCTCTGTTTTCAGGATGCTATTGTGACTGCCCACGGTCTACGCATCAATGATGCAGTCTTCTTGCATATCACTGCATGGAAGCCGTCAGTTCGGCTCGGAACAAATACCTTCGTTGCGCTACAGAACTGGGGCAGTTTCAACAGCATCCTGAAAACATTGTATAAATAAAAACCTACCTACAACATGACATGATGCCAAAGCAAGAAAAAATGGAACAAAAGGAATAAAACCGATTGAAATTTTTCTTTTCCCACTACTTGATATTTCAAACACGCTGTACAATAAAGGACATCAAACAAACGCGTTAAGCAACGGCGCGGCGCACGGGCTGCGGTTGAACGAAAGTAACACGCGATTACACTGGCGTACACTGTCATTACTGCACTATAGACAAGCCTTCAGCTATCTGTGTTGCACGATGATGGCACCAAATGTAAACTTGCGGTATTTTACTGTTGGGTAAGCTGGGCCTGTTAAATGTGCAGTTGTGTACTTTCCCTTTTGGATTGATTTACAATGATATGGTGTCAGTCATCATCTGCCTAGCCTTTTCCCAACTTTAATGGGGTCGACTTCCAGTCAAACCGGATTCAGCTGAATACCAGTATTTTACGTGGAGCGGCTGCCTACCAGACCTCCACAACCCATTAACTGGGTAACGTGGTACTCCTGGGCAAGACTGCTGTCAGATTTTCTGGCTTCTGCTATCCGTAACGACTGCCAAAGATCTCCAAATGACAGCTGGGATCAACAGCTTAACGTGCTTTCCGACGCACGTAGGAAACTCGATATGTTAAGATGGTCATCCATCTACGGATCAACCTCAGCAAGTGTTTAACCTTGAAGAGCGACCTGTGCGGCTGTTTTTATTTAGCCGCAAGCTCCTCATCAGTAGCTACACCTAATGAAATACATTGTTTTCAAAATTATATTCTAAACGATCACTATCCTATGCTAGACCCGATGGCCAAAAGGCCACTTTAACAGAATCAGAAAGCACACCACGCTACCTTGAACTTAATGCAAAAATGAATTGAAAAAGATGAAAATGAATAGTGACAGATTGTTGTGTGATTAATATTATGATTCTACTAGTGTTCTTTTCAGCCCTGCTTATTACTCCACTTTTAGTTCAGTCAGCTACACCCTATTCCAAATCATTTTGAAGAAAGCTACCTCCACTTCACCTGACACAGTCATCATCATCATCATCATCAGCCTTTAACAGTCCACTGCTGGACATAGGCCTGTCCAAGTGCACGCCATTCGGCTTTATCACCGGCAACTCTCATCCAGCTGCTACCAGCCACCCTGCGAAGATCGTCGCTCCACCTAGCTTGAGGGCGTCCTTACCTTACGTTTGCCGATTCGCGGTCTCCACTCAAGAACTCGTCTACCCCAACGGTCATCGATTCTACAGCTAATATGGCCGGCCCATTTCCACTTCAGCTTGCTTATTCTGTGAGCTATGTCCACAACTTTAGTTATCTGTCGGATCACTTCGTTGCGGATTGACACAGTTAATGTCGATTGCAAATAGTATGATTATATTTTACTAGTTTCTGCCAGCGGCTTCGCCCGCGTGTTCCCAAGGGAACATATTCCCAGGATGAAAAGTAGCCTATGTGCTATTTCAGACTAAAAACTATCTCTGTTCCAAATTTCATCAAGATCCGTTCAGCCCTTCTGGCGTGATTTAGTTACAAATATCGAAACTTTTGCATTTATAATATTATTTATTTATTTATTTATTTATTACAGCTTGGAGGACTTACAGCTTAAACAAACTAAAAATAACAAACAAACATAAACGACAGAAAGCCAATTACAAGTCCTCACGTATAGTGCCAGACTTAAAATTGAGAAATGAATATTAGTTGGATTAGATTAGTGAGATACTCAGCAACGGTAATACCACTCGCTTACGCAGCCATAAGATTGCCAATTCTTCTAACTAACACAATCGCATCAAATTCACATCTCATTTGCAAACTGTCAAAAATGTATGAAAAATAAGGTTTTTTTATCCGACTGCGCGACGCAAAGAAGTGGTAATGTGTTTATCAGCCTATGTATGTTTGTTTGTTCCTTTGAAGCACTATACAGACCAAAGTTTAGTTTAAATTGTTTTTTATGCTTGAGTTGTTTGATTACGATGCCATGGAGGAGTGTGCTAGCTTACAAGTGTCGAATGAGTTTAGTTTTTTAGGTTGTATGTGTTACCCATGTTTTATTGTTTTTGTTTGTAATAATACTTTGCATAATTTTGTATAAATGCAAGTTCTTCTAACGCAACAGACAGATGTGTTGCTGGGGAGTTTGTTGGCCACTTCTTCTTCACAGCTAAAACACTAGGAAGTGGTGACGGGCGGGCGTTTTTGGGGTACTGTCTACTTGTAAACGTTGACGTTCAAAAAGTGCTGGCACTCAGCCTAATTTGAATAAATGACTTTTGATTTTCAAACGCCTGAGCCGATTCTTATGATTCACACGTCAATCGATTCCTCTTAATCCGACGAGTGCACTAAAGAAATGACGTCAGTGAAAATTCAATATGGCGACTACTGGACGCCATATTGTGAAAATGAAAAAAATGAAAGCCAACAAACTATGTCTATTTTGAAATCATCATCATCATGTGTGCGCAATGCAAACAAAAGAGATCAATTTGGCAAGGCGATTTAAGTTAAATAATCTAGATGTTGGTGCCTTTCATAGTATTCTAACTTCGCCATCATCGGATGCAGCTAGACTATTATACTCCTTTAAATCTAACTAAAGTGTTAATTTTAACTTTTAATAGAATAAGACAGTAGTATAAGGTACGATGGGATTGTTATCGTCATTTTTATGAACAAAAATCCATTACGAAAAAAACATGACTGTGATGTTTCTTTAACCATTTTTTAGTTGAAATAAAACGATTTAAAGTTTTTTAATTGGGGATCTCGATAAAATACATATTTGCTACTAAATAAAAAGTTGAAAATAAAATTAATGTGAAATATTTTCTCAAATTAATGGCACTTTTGCCAAAGACTAAAATAATACTTTCGAACCGCTTATTCTTTACAAACAATCCTATTGATTGTTTTTGAAATTTTCGAAAATCACATGTATAAAAATGAATTGTGGCTTTAATTCTAAAACTACAAAAACATCAAAAATATAAAACGAGGATTTCATTTTTCAATACATTTAAAATATATTTATAATAAAACAATTCTTTTTAAACTTAAAATACAATCAGATCTTACTATAACCAATACTATCATACAATCATACAATTTTTGAGACTAGACAGCGATATCTGGAATAGAGAAACAATAGATAAACCTGTGAGTAAATAACATACAATATTGTTATATAACACTCAGCGTAATATAACATCTGATATTTACAGTACGCTCGTAATATAATGTATAGCACCATTATGATCCAACTTTTTCATACATTTTATTTTCAAAGTAAAGCAAATTCCAATGACTTGATTTTAAATGAAAAGTCGTTAATATCAGAAAAAAAAATACTATTTGGGCACATAATTCACAAAAAGCGACGTACATTTTTAAAATCATTTTCGTGTTTTAGAGTTCCGCACTTCAAAAAGAAAAAACGTAACTCTTATTGTGTGTTACGTAAAACATAGTCAATATTAGATATGAATAAGGCCTGTATCAAATGCGGGGTATGCATAAACCTATCCACCTATAACACATACCTATTATTATACATAATCAACATACAAAACAGTTCTTTATTTACAAAATATTCATATGAAAATCACGGCATACATTAATATAAAAATACTGTTATAAATTAACAAATTATTTACAATTATAAACATAGTTGCCAAGTTACAAAATTTCAGTACGTATGAAATTCAAACTTGTAATGTCATGTTTCCACACTAGTGCAAAATTATTGTCTTGTCAAATCAGTGCTATTTTTTGGCGGATGACGCCTACTAATAAACACACTAATTAATAACATTTCAGTCGAGTTTCACCGAATTAGTGGGAATGTGACGTATTGAGCTTCATCAGGCATAACTTAGTCTTTTCAACTATCAAAATCCGAAGATTGCATCACATTAATTAAGTATCAAAACATGTCTACGTTCCAATCAAAATTCTATAAAAAATAAAGCTAAGATCATCTTTCACTCCAAATTCTTTCGACTTAATTTACAACCGCGTATCGTATGCCGTATCCATATACAAAATCAGGCGATTATTTTATCTCACTTTAACAGTACTACCAACTAAATAACAAGGCTAAGCTATGCCCACATGTACCCGACACCGCCAGTGCGCTGGCTCCCGCGGCACAGTTGGCACTACTGCGGAACGTTCCACATTTGAACCAACTCCGCCATCTTGGATACGCGCTTAAATGTCACATTCAAATTCTGATACCCTCTTATTCCTGCCGTCTGGTGCCATTTGGAAGTGATTGTCTCTATCTCTAGTCCCAACTCTGGGAAACCCATTAAAGCTGTTTCTACTGACCAAAGGATTCTCTCTCTCCCTTTCCCTCTCTCGATGAAAACTGGAAGTCGAGAGTTTCCCATCCTTGCGTTCGGTAAAGTTCGTGTCACTGAAGTTTTCTTTCGGGAAATTCCGTTCGTTGAATTCTCCGTCGGAGAAGTTCCGCTCGTTGAAGGGCACGTCGCGGATGCCGAAGCCGCCCATCCGCGCGGCGCCGCCCATACCGCTCATACCGCTCATACCGCCCATACCGCCCATACCGAACTTGTTGCGCAGCTCCTCCTCGCGGAACGTAAACGCTCGGTTCTCGAATTTGGTAGGACCAGTTGTGAGCCTAGAAAATTAAATAGAATAAATATTTTTCAGGTATTCTAAATCCACAATTATTGCAGGGGAGAGATCTGAGCACATAAGGGATTTTTGTGAACACTTGGTTCATTCATACTGGCCGCATTTTTCTTTCTTTATTAGTTGAGAATCACCATGTCTAAGTCTGTCGCCATAACAACAATGTTAACAGCATGGTTGTGTTCCGGCAGTTAGAGGAATGATAGCCAGTTCCTCTGTGTAAGAGGATTCCGGGTGAAACTCGCTTCCATCTTCGGCCTAATCATCACTTTCCATCAGGTGAGATTTGGGCCAAGAGTTTCCCCGTTTTGCATTAAAAAAAAACTTAAATTATGAATTCATCTATTTACAAGAATGGTTTTTGGGATTATCAATAAGATTTGAAAAGTGGTGCGAGTCAATGATGATCCTATCTAAACCTTAAAATACTTGTATAATATTTGTATTTTAACTCATTTTTCTCTGGTGCATCAAAGTTAATGAACACCATTAACCCCTACCACCATAACTACTCACTCTCTAAAGCACCGTCTCTCCCTGTCGTACTCCGCCGAAAGACCTTCATCATCGTTAATAATAGCCGACGGATCGCTATACACAGAAGACTCCTGATAGAAGGAGTCCAGATCCACGTAGTTTCCTTCTGCAGGTTCATTGTCCAGGAGTTCTGCGAGCTGAGACTTGAGAGCTGCGAAGGAGGGTCGCTGGGAGGGGTCCGCGTGCCAGCAGGAGTGCATGGCGCGGTACAGTTGCGGCTTGCAGTGAGGAGGGCGCTCCAGTCGGTAGCCTTCTGTTACTGCTGCTAGCACTTCGCGGCCTGACATCGCTGCGTACGGCGTTGAACCTAAAAATATGAGGAGAGAAATTAGTACCCAAGACCAATGATGAAGACGTAAACCTTTTTAGAAATGTTGTTAGAAAAATTTTTTTTTTCTCCTCTTTCAATACTAAACTAAACAACCAATAACAACTACTTATTTTTAAAACAGTTAGTTTTACATATTTTTACTTTTATGTCTATTCTGCGAGTAACGAACAAACATTTTTCTTTTCTAAAAAGTCTTGTCATAATCTTGGGTACTGAAGCACCGATTATGACGAATATCGGAAACCAATTCGTTTTGCATTGTTGTTTCCTCAGTAGGTAAGTCAAGTATTAAAATTATATTTATTTTTAAATCAGCATGATGAATTTTTAAATTTTGTATTAGTTTTGCTTTGGACTGGTCTAAATTGAATAGATTCGTTCGATGTGTGTCTCAGTGACTCACCCAGCGTGACGATCTCCCACAGCAGTATCCCGAAGGCCCACACGTCGGAGTGGTGGCTGTACACGTTGTAGAGCAGTGACTCACCCAGCGTGACGATCTCCCACAGCAGTATCCCGAAGGCCCACACGTCGGAGTGGTGGCTGTACACGTTGTAGAGCAGTGACTCACCCAGCGTGACGATCTCCCACAGCAGTATCCCGAAGGCCCACACGTCGGAGTGGTGGCTGTACACGTTGTAGAGCAGTGACTCACCCAGCGTGACGATCTCCCACAGCAGTATCCCGAAGGCCCACACGTCGGAGTGGTGGCTGTACACGTTGTAGAGCAGTGACTCACCCAGCGTGACGATCTCCCACAGCAGTATCCCGAAGGCCCACACGTCGGAGTGGTGGCTGTACACGTTGTAGAGCAGTGACTCACCCAGCGTGACGATCTCCCACAGCAGTATCCCGAAGGCCCACACGTCGGAGTGGTGGCTGTACACGTTGTAGAGCAGTGACTCACCCAGCGTGACGATCTCCCACAGCAGTATCCCGAAGGCCCACACGTCGGAGTGGTGGCTGTACACGTTGTAGAGCAGTGACTCACCCAGCGTGACGATCTCCCACAGCAGTATCCCGAAGGCCCACACGTCGGAGTGGTGGCTGTACACGTTGTAGAGCAGTGACTCACCCAGCGTGACGATCTCCCACAGCAGTATCCCGAAGGCCCACACGTCGGAGTGGTGGCTGTACACGTTGTAGAGCAGTGACTCACCCAGCGTGACGATCTCCCACAGCAGTATCCCGAAGGCCCACACGTCGGAGTGGTGGCTGTACACGTTGTAGAGCAGTGACTCACCCAGCGTGACGATCTCCCACAGCAGTATCCCGAAGGCCCACACGTCGGAGTGGTGGCTGTACACGTTGTAGAGCAGTGACTCACCCAGCGTGACGATCTCCCACAGCAGTATCCCGAAGGCCCACACGTCGGAGTGGTGGCTGTACACGTTGTAGAGCAGTGACTCACCCAGCGTGACGATCTCCCACAGCAGTATCCCGAAGGCCCACACGTCGGAGTGGTGGCTGTACACGTTGTAGAGCAGTGACTCACCCAGCGTGACGATCTCCCACAGCAGTATCCCGAAGGCCCACACGTCGGAGTGGTGGCTGTACACGTTGTAGAGCAGTGACTCACCCAGCGTGACGATCTCCCACAGCAGTATCCCGAAGGCCCACACGTCGGAGTGGTGGCTGTACACGTTGTAGAGCAGTGACTCACCCAGCGTGACGATCTCCCACAGCAGTATCCCGAAGGCCCACACGTCGGAGTGGTGGCTGTACACGTTGTAGAGCAGTGACTCACCCAGCGTGACGATCTCCCACAGCAGTATCCCGAAGGCCCACACGTCGGAGTGGTGGCTGTACACGTTGTAGAGCAGCGCCTCGGGCGCCATCCAGCGCACCGGCAGCGCGCCCCGCGCCGCGCGCGCCCCCGCCCCCGCGCACCGCGACATGCCGAAGTCCGCGATCTTGCACAGCTTGTTGTGGTCCACGAGCACGTTGCGGGCCGCGAGGTCGCGGTGGACGATCTGATCATGAATAAAATAGTGAATCAGTTTATATCATTACCAAAAGTCATTTAATCAAATTATGCTGACAGCCAACACTTTTTGAACGTCTCACGCGGTGAGTGAGAGTTTTGCAGTTTTTTGTTTTATTTTGTTTCAGTCTAACCCTCACTTTTTGTATTGCTATCTCGGTTGAAAAATTTGGCTATCGAAAGTTCTCCTGGTTGTCGATTTAATCACCTTGTTGCAATCAAAACTTAACCAATGTAATCGATTGGTAGGAGACAAAAGAGTTATTACTTCACAAAATACGAAATACAGTTGACACGTATGTGATTAAAAGAGATTATTGTATGGTTATGCTGTAAGTAGAATTATCAAAGAAATAAAAGGTTTCGCTGGCTACTACAAACCCGCGGTAAAATGAACCAATGAAATATTTTTTTTTATTTTTTATTATTCAAAACGGGGAAACTCTTGGCCCAAATCTCACCTGGTAAAATCAAAATATTATTGTTTATTGATGTTTCAACCTATTACTTACCCCCTTAGATGCAATATAGTCCATCCCCCTAGCCACGCAGTACGCGAAGACCGTCAGGTCCCTCGACGTGAGCGCGCCGCTGCCGCTGAACCGGTCGGGCCGGGAGCGGCGCTCGCGCAGGTACGTCAGCAGCTTGCCGCACATCACGTACTCCATTATGAGGAGATAGGGTTCTGGAAACGAAAAAAGAATTGGTTAAAGAAAAGAAATTGGTAAAAATTTTGAAAAAAAAAAACCAAAATAGCAATTAATATACTTCAAAAGAAGACATTATTGGTGTGAGAAGTACCGCGAGAAAAAAATAGGGAAGAAGTGTTATTTTTGTTTCGGTTTATTTTTTTTTTCAATAAGGTTTTCTTATAGCTACCTGTTTAGTGAATAATAAAAATGCTCTACTTTAACATAAAAAATTACAGATTTTGAGTGATATTCGTAGGTGTGCTTCGTAGAATAGGAAATTAATTATTTCAATTTTTTATTTGAAGCCCACCTACGGGTGTGCTAAGTGGAATACTTTAGGTGTGCTTCGTTTGGGTGTGCTTCATGGAATACCTCAAACATTATTGCTTTACCTTCTTTAGGTAAGTAATAAACCTTATTTTTAAAGTGCTATTTTGACAACAACGTACCTAGTTCAGTGCAACAGGCAAGCAACGTGACCACATTGGGATGTGTCCCTATCTTCTGCATGATGGAGATCTCGTGGAGCAGTTCCTGCTTCTCCTTCTGTGAAGCTGTCTCCTTGATGCTTTTGACTGCCACCAGTCTCGTCAGCCCATCGTGACCATTTAGGTCGTCGGCTTCTGCTTTCCATACCTGCAATATTAAAAATCATGATTAAATGAATATGGAAAAAAATTATTCGTTTTTATATCATAGAAAAATAAAAGAAAACATTGTATGATTGGACTCGTGAGAGAAAATGTAGGTTCTTATAAATTCACAATTAGCTATCAGTTTGATGTTGACTAATTTGTAAACCTAGTAAACTCACCTGTCCAAAATTCCCCTGCCCCAACAACGTCTGTAGCCTCAATTTATTTCTCGGGAACTCCCATTTCTGGTCAGGTTTTGTTGGTGTCGGTAGCGGAGGCCTTGTTACCGGCGTGATAGGAGACTCCTTCTTAATGTCTCCGTCTTCGAAGTAACCCTCGTACTCCATGTCGATCTCTTTGGTCTTCTTATTTAATACACTTCTTAAAACAAAAGCTACTATAGCTGCTACAGGCAAGAATCCTAGCCCAGCCAAAACATATGACGCTGTATACGTCTTCTCAGCCTCTATAACTACCTCTTCATTTTGTGATGCAGGGTCTTCGACAGTTTCACCACCAGTTCTGTTTAACGTTTTATCAGTTTTGGATGTAGTACTTGCAACAAAAACTGGTTTAGAACTTGATTCTGATGATGTTCGGGAAGTCACCACGAATGGTTTGAAAGCTGCAGTTGTGGCTGGAGGCAAAGATGTTGTAAGATAACTAGAAAAGGCTGTTGTAGCCTGTGTAGTTGATATGGGAGATTCTGGAGCTTTTTCCGTAGGCGGCAAAGTAGGTGCAGTCGTGGTTGTGGTGGACGTTGTCGTTGGTCGTCTTCTTCTGTGTTTATTGGTTCTAGTCGAATTTGTCGCATTTTCGATGTTTCTTTGTCGGAATAAATTCGCTAACCTATCTGATATCTTCGATTCAGTGTCGTTTCTGAGAGCTGTATTCCTCGTTGACAATTCACTGGCTACAGGGGCCGCTGTATCAGGACTAGAATTTGGATTCTCCGTTGTTGTAGTTCTAATTCGAATAATGTGTTTAGGCCTGAAACTTGAAGGCGAAATTGTAGTAGTCTCTGTTTCATTAATAATGATTGCTTTAGGTATTGTACTATTATTAGTTTCAGAATTGTCGGAGAGTTTACTGTTGTCATCTTCTTTCAAGCCACCATCTGTTTTATTATTTCCTTTCATAGACGAAGTTATGGATACTGATGTGACTACTGCTGTATAAACTGATGTAGCTGCCTTTTCAGTAGTAGTTGCATTTATTAACACAGTTTTAACCACCGGAGTATTTTCAGTACTAGCAGCTGTTACTCTCAGAGGCCGTCTTCGTATATTCGAATAGTTTCGAGTGAAGTTTCTAGGAGGAGTAGAAGTAAAATTGGCTTTATTTTGTGAATTTTCTCGAGTTGTATTAGTTACATTGGGTTTAGGTGTTATCTCTTTATTAATTGCAGTACTGTTCGTCCTAGTACTATTTTTACTTTTATCTAAAACGCCAGGCATAGAATGCGGCACTATTGGCTCGGTTAAATTCAATTGTGCCACGTTTTGTGGTTTTGTAGTTGGTGGTACAGTGGTTGAAACTTTTTTATATTGGTTTACTAATCCCACGTGACGTGCTGGGGCCGGTCCTTTTACTGTATTTCTAACTTTATTTTTCTCAATTACATTCTTGACAACTGATACATCCATGTCTTCATTAATTTCTTCTTCATCTACGCTAGTATTCTTATACTTTTCTGTAGCTGAGTACCTTGAATTAAATTTTCTCTTTTCTAAGGGTGCTATAATAAAATTAACTGATTTGGTAGAAGCTGATAATGTCGGTGAATTGGTAAGGTTATCGCTTATAGCTGGCCCACCTAGTTTTTGACCGAAATATTTGAACGGTGCCATTTCTTCGACGGGTAATTCTGTTTCAAGTGGTCTAAAGTGATTGTAAATCTCGTCAGTCATGAAAAGGGTGCGATTCTCTTTTTCACTCTCGACTTTTATTAGCTTTGTATTCTTACTATCAGTACTGTTTGCTATGATGTTAGATTCTGATTTGTATTCAGATTCCTTAGCGACTATTTTTTCAGACGTTTCTTCTTTGGAAATGTCACTAGGTTGTGTCGTATTTTCAACAACAGTACTATTATCTTTAGTTTCACTTATAGTGGCATTTACATTGTTGTTCTGTGTTACATTTTCGGTATCAGAATAGTTGAGTAGATATAGGCCGTGGTTCGATTCATCTACTTGGAATTCTTCTTCAGGATCTAACTCAACATCTTTATCTAGGTTTTCAAATTTTTCAGGTGGGACATAAACTATGCTACTTTCAGTTATTTCACTGCGTTCAGGTATTGTTACAGCCTTGTTGATTGCCTCTCTTCTCCTGTTATTCATAAACCCTGCTCTGCTTTTATTGTCTTGATACACTCTAGGGACGAAAAGATGTCGTATTTCATGTGGTTTTATATCTTGTCGAATTTCCTTTGATCCGTCGGAGGTAATAAATTTAAGTGTGGTCGCTGGATCATTGCTTGAGTTGTCAAACGTTATCCTCTTCACTGTAGAGCCATTTGAGTCCCTTACTTCTAACTGGGCGAATGTTGTGTTGGTTCTGAAAATTAGATAAGCACGCTTGAGTTTTTTCTCGACTGGAACAAATGCAAAAAAAAGATAGCAAAATAGGTTTTTTTTTTTCATAATGTTACTATCGTCGATGAAATGTCAATAGACACAACATTGTAAACTATAGCCAATGATTACACTGTTTTCTGCAAAGTACACTATTTCTCCACTCCACAGAGATAAATCAATTTGCTATTCAGCTTCTAGCCTTATAAAGACTAAACTAACCCACTTCACAATCCCTTCACCTAGAGACAATACATACTTGTTTGCCTTATGTGCTAATGATGCTAGCGTATTGATATGCGTCGCCAGCCTTTCGCTGAGAACCTGTCGCCTGCGTGCGGCAAGCAGAGAGAGCAGCTGCGAGTCCCTTGTCGCGTTAGCACTGCTCTGTGTCGTAGTTCGTCTGCCAGCGCCTGCAATGGATAGAGAATTTTACATTAGAGTCGTGTTGGAATTTGTAAGGAGCATTTTGGTTGTGGCTTTCAGATGTGAAACTAGATTGATTTTAATTCTGGCATATTCATTAAAGGTTCCTGCTAAATAATTTCTTTAGAAAAGTATTTTCTTAGTCCTTTTCTAAAAATAATCAGAATTCTCGCTTATGTTGAATTTCAATAGCTTATAATAGATATGTGCTTTATAATATCAATTTTGTAAAGTTTTTCTCATTTTAAATTTCACGACCACAAACGATTATAGAAAAACTAATCCGATGTACTACTATTGAAATAACTCATCAAATCCGACTGCCACAGCCATTGTCAACAACAATATCCTAAAACCTTCAAAGCCGAATGATTACATCAGCAGAGGACAGAGACATCCGACCACAATTATGGTTGACCATAAACGACAGATCGCATGATGACCACAATAGAGATAATTGCACGGTATCTAGTAGCTGCATCAGGAACCTTCACCTATAAAAAACGTGCAATGTGGAGGAAGATGACGATTTGATGGATTTGTTAATAACAATATGTCGATAGTACATATGTTATGGACGGAAACAGTCGAATATGCGGTCGGTAGTCTGTCGGAACTGTCCTTGTGGAGTTTAAAAAGTTAAAGGTTTGGAAATATTTGTAAAAGATGTGAAGGTTTCCTGCCTCGGAAAGCACGTTAAGTCGTTGGTCCCGGCTGTTATTTGGAGATCTTTGGCAGTCGTTACAGATAGTCAGAAGCCAGAAAATCTGACACCAGTCTTGCTAAGGGGAACCGCGTTACCCATTTAATTGGTTGTGAAGGTCTGGTAGGCAGCCGCTCCTCGTAAAATACTGGTTTTCAGCTAAATCCGGTTTGGCTGGAAGCCGACCCCAATATAGTTGGGAAAAGGCTAGGCAAATGAATGTGAAGGTTTCCTGCTTAGTGCGCAATTTGTTTTAAAGAGTCACCGCGGCCCTGGAACTTAAAAGGCATTAGGAGGAACATGGATGCTTATATCTCAAACTCTAGGAAATGGTGGCAGGCTGGATGATTTGGAGGGCTGTTTCCATGTGAATTTTTACGTAAAAAAAGTGCTGATTTTCAGGCTAGTATGAATAAATATCTTGATTTTCATTTTGATGGGTTTTAATCAATAAGAGCCTGACACTCCCTTTCGCTCGACACAAAGTGGGAGGAGTAATTTGATGATTACGCATCCAAAGACTAAGAATTTACCTTTTTTGTTTTGATAGGATAGGAATTACACAAATTGATTTATTAACTAGCTGACCCGCGCAACTTCGTTTGCGTCACATTTTCCATTAATGCTCCGCTCCTTTTTATCAAAGAGTGATGATATATAGCCTATAACCTTCCTCGATAAATGGCCTATCTAAAACTGAAAGAATTTTTCAAATCGGACCAGTAGTTCCTGAGATTACCCCCTACATACAAACTTACAAACAAATGTTACCTCTTCATAATATTAGTATAGATAACTTGGCGCAGGAGAGACAGGAAACTATGACGAGGAAAAAAGATAGTGCTATTAACGTCTGTATAGCTTCATATCTCTCTCACAACGAAAGCATGACAGAGTTGGTAAATAGCGAGACCAGGGGAGCTACTTTCTAAGCCCGAAGTCTGTAGTTTCAGGCTTAGTTGCAGGCGTATTCTACTCCGTGTCACCTACGGACTTACGATTAGTCCCGAAACGAACTAAGAATGAAAGACACTATTTTACCAGAACTGTCAAATCATGTTTTCACTGACTACGGACTTCGGGCTTAGATAGTAGCCCCCCAGGGAAGTAAGAAGAATCATGTATCGACTTCTTTTATCTAGGCACCTCCACAGTCAGAAAGCCTATTTAAAGATTTTTAAAAAGGTCTAACAAAAAGCCCTTTCAATTGAAACTACACTTAGTGTTGGTTCATGAAAGGCAGGCCATCAAGTTATTTTGTTTTATCATAGTAATTACTTATTTAGTATTCTAGCCTATTTAAGCCTTTCATTCTATTGACTGAGTTAAGATAGGCTTCAAAAAGCCCAGTCTATTGAAGTTGACTGTAAGATCTTGAGTTTAATATTGGACCTAATTATTGTGAGTTTTAAAACTTCTTTCAGCCTGTCATTCGTCTGACTAAGGTACTTAACATATCCATTGCATATCTCAACACAAATTCCCTTGCCACAAATTCAAAAGCATGCATGTAGGTACTCTTATTCAAAAAGCCTGCCATTGTAAGCTAAGTACACACATGTGGCTCAATGTCATCACCGACGTTAAAGCCTACTCTCACGGCTCAGCGATTAAAACAATAAGTGTAACTTAACACATTAGACCTTGACATGAGTATACGGCGATGCAGAGAAAGTGTTGTGTGTAATCCGCTTTATGGCGACTCTTGTTTGTACTTAGGTATTTTGCGAAGTAAACAGACCACATAGGTTCGCATTTGGTTTTGTTTTTTAACGATTTTTTTACAATGCCAATAATTGCTTGGTATAATCAAATCAGATCAAAAGAATTTACTTTAAGTTGGTTATGAGTGGTAATCGGCTCTTGTGTAATAGTGAATATTCATGTACGAGTATGTTACCCAGTTTTCCATTTTATTTTCAATATTGTCTTTTCAATACTAGCTGAGCCGCGCAACTTTTAAATGAAATTAAATATCTTTATTTCGGACAGACAAACATAATAGTATAAGTATTAATGCTCCGCTCCTATTTGTCTTAGCAGAGCACAGTTTTGGGGGCCGAGTCACCCGCGTCCGTAGGAGAAAACCTTCAGCGAATCCCTACACGTGGTGCCCGGGTGGTGCTAAACAGGTGACACTAACCGCCTCCGTGGTCTAGTGGTTAAACCACCTGATTCAGACCCAGAGGTCCCGGGTTCGATTCCCAGCGGGGCAAATTTTTTGCTCGGTTTGGTTGGTGGTAGTACTTGATCTAAGTCCGCCTGGCAAGCTACCACCATCATGTCTAAGTCTGTCGCCATAACAACAATGTTAAAAGCATTGTTGTGTTCCGGCAGTTAGAGGTATGATAGTCAGCTCCTCTGTGTAAGAGGATTCCGGGTGAAACTCGTTTCCATCTTCGGCCTAATCATCACTTTCCATCAGGTGAGATTTGGGCCAAGGGTTTTCTCGTTTAGTATAAAAAAAAGCATGATGACATTATAAGCCTATAGCCTTCCTCGACAAATGGGCTGTGTAACACTGAAAACATTTTTCAAATCGGACCAGTCGTTCCTAAGATTAGCGCGTTCAACCAAATAAACAAACAAACTCTTCTGCTTTATAATATTAGTATAGATTTATGTACTTTATTGTACACCTCATAACAAGTACAGGAAAAACGTTCGTTCATTCTTAGTGATTAGATGATACAGAGTAGAAAACGCGCGAAACTACAGACTTCGGGCTTAGATAGTAGCCCCCCTGGTGAGGGTCATAGGTAGCCGATGGATACGAGACACAGGACTGGTTGTTGTAGTGAGTGACGTTGGGGGAAATCTATGTCCGGCAGTTTACGTCTTCCGCCTGATATGATGGTAATTATGATGAATTATACTCGTTTCCTGAAAGCATCACTATCGCAAAGCACCTTCCCTAATCGATTCGATCAACAGCTGTGCAAATGACCGATTGCGTTTAGAAAATATCACTCTGGTCATCTTTCCTGACTTTTTCATCGAATAAGAATTTCTAATCTTGTTTTTATTGACATAATGATATAAAAAGCTGCGCGCGATTGTGGACGGGTTTCACCGGCTACATGCTAGAGAAATTGAATGTCGGACGAGTAATTATGAAGCGGTGGTAACTGATAATAACCAATCATAAAAATATGGCTACTTGTATTCAGTAGCTGATATTTTGGTATCTGTTATTTATTTATTTATTTATTTAGACTTTATGCACAATAGTGGTACATGGGCGGACTTAATGCAACAAGGCATTCTCTACCAGTCAACCTTTGGGTTAAAAAGACTACACTGTGGTAGGTGTACAACAAACAAATAAAAATAAAATATAATTGAGTCATATCGATACAACAAAGTATACAAATAATATATGTATACATATACTATAAAATACATATATATTTGCTAAAATAATATACTAATAAATTGTTGTGTAATTGTTATTGCAGTACTTTTGATTTTTTCCTATAATCATGGTTTATTGAAGTGAAAACTTCTTTAGCGGCGTTGAGTACTTTTCTTACGATGGGTTTAAAATGTTAAACTCGCGTCAGGACACGTGACCTGATCGAAAATTCATAAGACGGATGATAAAAAAATGCACAACGTTAATGTTTTTTTTTTTTTTTTTTAGGGATGGGAAATCATCCAATGACTCCTCCCGCTCTGGGTGTTAGCGGGAGCGAGTGTCAGACTTCTACTGACTAAAACCCATCCATGTTCCTTCATTGCCCTTTGTGTTCCGGAGCCACGGTGTCTCTTGCGAATAATCCCGCGACTCCGGCAGGCGCCGGCCCTTTCGGGCCCCTCTGTGTGCTGACTCTCTTTGAGGCGCGCGTGGAACACTAACGCGCCGTCGACACGGCCTGTCGTCTAACTAGACGGACGGACGGCGAGCCACCCATAGCTCGCCGTCCACAGGCCCGCGCCTACGGTGGCCGGAGGTCACCAGGTGGCGGCCCCCGACGCCCGCGGCGTCCACCACGGCGGCCGGGACGAAAGGGTCTCCTCGCCCTCCCCGCCGCCTCCTTCGCTAGCATGACTGCTTCGCAGAAGGAGGCAACGGCGTCCCATTCCGTTTCGCTCCGGACCATGGCTTGGACCAGGGCCGGAAGCGAGAGGTCGCCGCCGATCGCCGCTTCGAGGACACGGCGGTGCCCCGCCCAAGCGGGGCACACCTGCACAGTGTGCTCCACCGTGTCCTCCGGACAACGTTTATGTTCAAGTTTCAAGTTTTCATTTACAAATCTTCTGCCGGGCACTCCCGGAGTGCAACCCGTGGTTTTTTGTTTTGTTCAATCAGAAACTCATCAATTCTGAAGACAAGCCTATTATATTGAAGTTCATTCTTATTACCTATTACAGAACATTTGAGTTCCCGTGGCTCAAAGTGCTGTTTGTCCTGCGGATCTACGTTTGTCACTCACAACAGTTTGTGTTCTCGTATAGGTATGAGTGAAATATTGGTTTTCAGTAGGTATTTTTTTACTTTATGGCAGTCGTTACCGATAGTCAGAAGCCAGAAAATCTGACACCAGTCTTGCCAAGGAGTACCGAGTTACCCAGTTAACGGGTTGTGGAGGTCTTGTAGGCAGCCGCTCTACGCAAAATACTGGAATTCAGCTAAATCCGGTTTGACTGGAATCCGACCCCAATACCAGTTGGGAAAGGGCTAGGCAGATGACAGGCTTTTTATGGCTTCTATGCAAACCATGCCCACAACTAAGTTCACTTTTGCAAAACATTTCCGGATCTTAAGGTGGTCTTAAGTCGACGAACTTTTTCTCTACGCGTCTTGTTTTTAAGTACGCTTACTTAGGACGGACACACACGAGCGAAAAAGATCGTCGAGCCGTACGTCTATCACCCACTTTAGATATTCTTATGTTACGTCTACTTTCTAGTTACGTGTCTACCGTAAACATATAAAACTTCGCACTCCATAAAATAAAGAGACCGTAAAATAAATAAACAACACAATTTAGTGAATTGCTCAATATGCGATAAAATGCTTACATTCAGTTTATTTACATATGCTTTGCACTTTGCATAACGTTATGTAAACAGTGTTCGGAAATATTCGGATTTGCTCGTAATCTCTCGGTTTTTCAGGTACCTACTTGTTCTTTACTAGTTTGTGTCACGATTCTTTGTGGCGCAAGTCGTGAGTATTTGGCGGTGTTTTGTGTTTAAAATAAATATAATGTGCGTCCTTTAACCTAAATACTTACCTACTTGTTTTTATCTTAGTATAAAAATTTTATGTATTTTTTTTTTAATTTAAGGTTAAATTATAACATATATGGAATTGAGATTAAATGAAGAAAAACGACCATCAATAATTTGAAATGTTTCCTATTTGAACAGTGTACCCAACTTTGAAAGTCTATAAATCTTAGAAAGTTCTTCGGGTTCATACATTAATGAAAAAACCTTTATTTCAAATAGACCAGTTTTGAATAGTCAACAAGACATGCACTTTTGAATAGTCAAGGTCTGTCAGTCAAATAGATGAAGCTAATTCTGCCGCGCTAGCGACAAGACCAGCATTTTGTTCTGCAACAAAACACACTCACCGACCCTGTTTCCAGCGCGGCAGTTGCACATTCCAAAGAGTAGATCCTATGGAGAAGAACGTACAAGAAACTCCATAGACACTCTCCATGCACACAATGATGAAGCCTAGTCTGACGAATACTTGCAAACTTAGGAGTAATCATTCCTCATTAATATGATGGATTGGCACCTAATAAGGATGTTTTTTTAACAGAATCAACCGCCAATTTTATAAACTTTGACGCTTGACGACACCATCAAAAATTGCCCACATCTGATCTTTCTCTCCTAATAAACCCGCATATCTTCTATCTTAGACCACATCCCATAGGATAACGGTGCGTCTGTTCGATCCGTTGCACCAACCGGTTCCCGGCGTGGCGGCTGCGGTCACAACTACCGTTCAACTATCGGTTGCGCAACCGTCCGTCGCGTAACCACGGAGGATGTGTTGCTATGGAAATAGCTGAGAACCGTAATAGACAGACACCTGAAATATTCACAGAGTATTTCTACTGCCACTAAAAAACAAATAAATTAAAAATAAATGAAGTAAAAATTAAAGGGTCTGCCTGCCATAAATAAGAAACTTTTGATTTATGGTACGGAACTCTTCGTGTGAGATTCCTTCTCGTTCTTGGCCAGTTTTTTTTTTTGCACAAACCGGCTACCAGTATTACCACTTAATCGCTTTCTATCAGATTTTTTTTGCTGCTCTATATCTGAACAAAAATATTTTTCTTTTCTTTTTTTTTTCTTTCTCGGGTCCTTGTAGAGCCGGTCCTTTGATAGGCTTACGAGGGGCCAAAACCAATAATGCTAATTAATAATTATTCTTGTTATTAATTTACATAATTTTCTACATTTTACATAGGTAATTTACTAAGAGCAGCCACATTAAACCACTGAATAAGCTAGAATAACAGTAACAAATAAAATAAATTAACCATTGCTAGTAGGTAACTCAATAGCTACTGACATAATTAAAACGTCTTTGTATTCAAAATGACTTACAATTAAAAAATACCTTATCAATTGTTTCCATTTCGAAGCCTTGGCACAGAAAGATCATGACATCGCATGTTAAATGTTAATCCTTAACCATTAGTAATTTTATAATTACATTATCATTGTAATCAATAGGTATTTCTAATCGTAAATACTATTTTAATGTCTTAAGTAACGTGTAATTATTTTAAATTGTAACACTTTCTTTGGTACTAAATAATAATAAATGTATGGTATTATTTTTAATTTGACGAGTGTAATTATTTGGTGTGACAGGTCATTGCCATTTGCACACCTTTTGTTATTGTAACATAGATTTCATAATTGTTGGTAGGTAGAGAAGCTAATAAATTACAAATACATCCTACTTAATATTATAAATGCGAAAGTTTGTGAGTATGTATGGATGTTTGTTACTCTTTCACACAAATACTACTGAACCGATTACGATGAAATTTGGTATGTAGGTAGCTGAAGACCCAGAATGACACATAGGTTATTATATTTAATATTCTCGAGGGATCGGGATTTACACGGGAATAACGAGAATTAATACGCGGACGAAGTCGCGGGTGGCCATAAATTACAGATAGTACAATACCTAAATTATGTTAAGCTGAAACTCTTTACTTCATTGACAGGCACAAAAATACTCTTTTCATTCAAGGTATCAAGCAGCAAAATATAAAACTGACTATTTATCCGCGATTATAATACACTACTATAGCTTTTACCCGCGACTTGCTGCGCGCATATCCCGATTTTTCCGTTCCCGTAGGAATTTCGGGATATCCGCTCTTAGAGCTGCCCTGAACTCCCCAAAGACCCTACGTGCAGCTACCTGCAGCTACCAGCTACGTCCTACGACCGGTAGTTTTAGCTGTGCGTTGTCTGTCAGTCATTCTCTGAGTAACGGAATAATTTAATATACATTCAACTTAGTCTACGTCACCTTTCCATTAATGCTCCGCTCCTTTTTGTCCTAGCGTGATGATATATAGCCTATAGCCTTCCTCGATAAATGGGCTATCTAACAATGAAAGAATTTTTCAAATCGGGCCATTAGTTCCTGAGCTTAGCGCGTTTAAATAAACTCTTCAGCTTTATAATATTAGTATAGATTAGGATAGTGTCTCCGCCCGCATGTATCTTTTTCTCCAAAATTTTCTTTCATGCAAATCTTACCCTGACAATTACGAACACAACTATTAAAGAACTATGCAATTTGGATCAGCCGTTACAAAGTTATGCGCGTACATACATTTCGGTGATTAATTTTTATTTATATTATATTGATGGAAGATGTATTATCAATATTGAATTTTTAAAAGTTATTGTTAGACTCGTATTTTTGACTTTTTGGCTTCTTGCTATCGAATACCTACGAGATAAATGCCAAAATACCCGACTTTCAACAATTACCAAAGTATTGGCTAAATCCGATTCTAAGATATTACAGTTTCACAATGCTAAGAGTTCACAGCCAGTACCTACGTCCATAGGTACTATAGGGTCCGAAGGCTGGGAAAATTCACCTTTCGTAACGTCCCGCTAAAATGCTGCTTCGTCTAATAAATGTGCTCAAATGTAGGTATGTAGGAAATGGCGCATATCAGTTATGATAAAAAGAAGATGGCTGCCTAGATTGAGTTTGTTAGGCAGGCCAAATCACTCAAATAAAGAAACGGTATGCTCGTTAGCAAATGAATATTAGCGCGTGCAATTTTTAATTTTTTTGTAATTAACGATTTACAGGCAGCGAAATTAAACATTAATAATTACAGAAAGAAGAAATTTTAGAAATTATTGGAATTAAGGAAAGGTGAATAGGTTACCAAATTCAATAAAAGCTTGGTCCATACTGCTCAAGACCGGGATGGCTGGCGTTTTTTGGGGAAGGCTTGCGTTCAGTATGACGTTGCGTTCAGTTGCGGGCAATTGGCTGATATGATGATGCGCTCCATACTCTACAACCCTGCAAAATCATCGCTTTCCATCAAATGAGATTGTGGAGGTACATCAGGAGAACATATCGATAAATAAATTGATGCCACTATACTTGAAAACTATACTTACTATAAGAGGAAACAAAAGTTTTAAAATAATAAGCTCAGTTATTTTTATTTGTGATGGGTTTGCTCTTGACTCTAGTCTTGGTTAGAGATGACAGAGACAAAGTCTACGATGGAGCAAACTTATCCTGAAGGAGCCTTCTCACTCTAACTTTGAAAAGATAATTAGCTAATAAAGAATGGTAAGATTTACATTGTTCATAAAACATAAAAACAACGAAAGCATAAAGTTCACATCTAATAATAATTCAAACGCAAACTAATGCAGTCCCAAAAAAGCAAAGCAACATATTAGCGCTCCATATTAGGTGGTCAGCTAAATCGTCTGAGGTAGAATCCGAGCTATGTTCCTTTCGCCAGAGACTGGACCACTCTAGTTTACCTACACTTAATGCATGCTGAGCGGTCAAATACGTAAATGGCTTAATCAGATAGGTTATTTTGAGTAAGGACTAAGATTTAGTGGCTAACTAATAACAGCCGCTCAGGTCGATCTTCAAAGTTAAGCAACGCTGGCCGAGGTTGGTCTTTGGATGGGTGACCATCTTAACATTCCGAGTTTCCTCCGTGCTTCGGAAAGCACGTTAAGCTGTTGATCCCGGTTGTCATTTGGAGATCTTTGGCAGTCGTTACGGATTGTCAGAAGCCAGAAAATCTGACTTCAGTCTTGCCAAGGAGTACCGTGTTACCCAGTTAATGGGTTGAGGAGGTCTGGTAGACAGCCGCTCCACGTAAAATACTGATATTCAGCTGAATTCGGTTTGACTGGAAGCCAACCCCAATATAGTTAGGAAAAGTCTCTAAAATACCTAACTAAGTACATAAATAAATTATAATATCTAATTTACATCCAAATGCACTTGAAGTAAATATCTACGATGAACATGGTAATTAATTTAAGATCCATCCGTTTTTATTTCCCTTACAACCTTCCTTAGATTTCTCTGATCACGCCATGAGAAACAGTTTCCCTTCAGTAAAGTTTATGTGAAAAATATTTATGATGAGAAACTTGCAAAGGAAGCAATAAATTTCACGTTTTATGGATAATTTTATGTGTTGTTGTAAACTTTAAAGGGACTTGACTTAAGGGCAATATTTCAGTTTTATTTAGATACAGTTTTATGTGACTGGGAGGAAAGTTTCTGAATATTATGATGCCAGTTTTTTGAGCACACTTCCAGTCAACAGCGATGCGCAGGATTTACTTGACGTCATATTTTAAGGTTTCACTAAGTTTGAAATTGTTTTTTTTATTATTATTTTGTTACTGTCACTGTTATACATACTCGCAAGTTTTTCCTAATAATAAAAAAGGAGATGTATTCAATTTACAATGTTTTAACAAGACACATAATATTCATATCTCGTTTGCATTGTTATGTATGTAGAAACACTGGGTGGGGTTTCCTTAGGTAACATAATGGGACCAAATACGCAATATTGGTTCAAAACTTGGCTCCAACATTGCACCTGCCACCTGACATATTCCCAACATAATTGTTCGCCAGTTCCCACAGATACATTCGTAACACAAGATTGCATTCCTTTTTCCGCAATTTGGCAAAAAAAAACTCGCAATATATACCATTGCACAGAACACGCATTGTATAAACAAAGGCACGTATTACAATTAAGTTTGGCAATGTCTGCTATGGCTTAATTGTGATCATTGTGATTGAATTAATGTTAGTTTTTTTTTGTGTTTGAAATCTGTTCGGAGAAATTGTGGGAACAATGTGAGAAAAAGTGTTCACAGAAAGTGACATGTTTGAAATAACGACACATTGAAAGCTAATTGGCAGAGAAAGAACCTTTTTAATTACGTATTATTGCGGCGTGTATGTGCGACATGTGCGTAATGGAAAGGTATCTAAGTAAGGCTATAGCCCTTTGTGATAAAACATCACATTGAAAAGGAAAAAATGTTAACGTGAAGGGGGCTATCATTGTACTCAGCTCACTTTACCCAAGTTTTCAAAGTGAGGTATATTGTTTTAAACTTTCATGGTCACTAACATTAGAATAGTTAATATCGGGAACTCACAAATGAAAAGGTACATGGTAGCGATCCCGATATTAACTATTTCAAAGTGAGATGTTTATAGAATAGCTCTATAGGCCTCCATTTCGCCCAGTAATGTACTTTTCTAATCCAGTGGATTCACGTGGCCTTCAGCACCATTTCGCTCCACCAAAACCAAAAAAAGGAATTTAAATCCACCCTTAGGCTGTCAGGAAAACTATGAAAACAAAGACCACCCAGAGATTCAATTTCAAACAGTAGTCAATCCGCATTAAACCTAACACCCACAATAACATAGACAAACAAATTGCAACCAAAGACCACTTTCATAATAAGCATCCAGTAAAACACTCATTTACAACCGCAAGTCGTAAGTTATTAACTACAACAATGCAAATAAAGACAGTAACACACTTCTGCTGGTCTACAGTGCGTCTATTCGACGTAGTGAGTAGAATACACTATAATAGACCTCTCTATTATAGTGCATTCTACTGACTACGTACTTTAGCTTACAATTGCATGCTAGTAGGCCTGTTCACACCGTTACCGTAGGGAGGGGAAAGCGTAAGAAATTTTCTATCGATGTTTTAGTGCCAAAAGGAAGACGGATGGATTGTGTACTAAATTACATGAAATATAAGGAATTTAATGATATTATAATGGTGTGTGGTACAGAGTGCAATATTTACTTCTATACTAATATTATAAAGCAGAAGAGTTTGTTTGTTTGTTTGGTTGGTTGAACGCGCTAATCTCAGGAACTACCTACTGGTCCGATTTGAAAAATTATTTCAGTGTTAGATAGCCCATTTATCGAGGAAGGTTATAGGCTATATATCATCACGCTAAGACAAATAGGAGCGGAGCATTAATGGAAAATGTGACTCAAACGAAGTTGCGCGGGTCAGTTAGTAACCCTCATACTTCCATTGAAAAAAGAGGATCTTCCGACCGAACGGTTGTTATGCCCGATGGGCAATTGCCCGATATTTGATATTTGGACTGCTGTATATGTTCAAATCCCATTGAAAACTGATACCGCGATGCAGGATTTCAAGTCGTTCACTGCTGGTGGGATTTCAAGGCGTTACGGTTCTTTTTGCTGCCGTTCTTGAGACGGCGCTCATGCCGCTTTAATATTGTGACGGTCGACAGGAAAAACCTAAGAAGAAAACGTGTTTTGTCAAACCCAAGCAGAAATAAGGGTATTTACTGTTGCTCGTATATTCAATAACTAATAATAATACTTTCGCTGTCTGACCCTGGCATTCATGACGAATGTAATACGATATGAACTTTGAAGATACGCAAGACCAATCAAGATAAAATTTATAATTATTTAAGAAAATTTATATTTGGTATTCAGTTGAATCCGGTTTGACTGGAAGCCGACCACAATATTCTTGGGAAAAGGCTAGGCAGAATATGATGATAATATTTTCTTATAAACTCTTAGTGCTTATTTATGCTAGCAGAAATAGGCACTTAGTATTTATAAAATTGTTAAGTATTTTAATTTGGTAGAATTTTGGCAGTTAAATAGCAAAAAATACAGCAGCACAAATCACTGCATAATATAAACAAAATTATTTATGGTTGTTGTTTGTGTTTTGAAACAGAACTGAACTTTATTGTAAACAACGAACGAACGTTCTGACTTAACTTTCAACCTTAGCTAAAAACTTCCAGACTATTCAGTAACCTATTTCCTATTTATCGATAGAATCTAGCCCCGTCCCTAGCCGCACCTGCACTACCCGCGTGCAGTGACCGGCAATGAGGTCGCCTGTGCACCGCGACGCGTCGCCTGCGTCTGCGCACGCAAATGTGCTAACATTACTGTCACTACGTAGCTAACATAGATTTAATTCAGTAATATTTGATCATGTGTGACTCAGTAATATTTGATCCTTTAAGACAGATTTGTTGAAGCATATTTCTTAGAGAAAAAGGAAGTCAATGGCTTCTTTTAAAAGGCCAAGTGCGAGTCGAACTCTCACACGATGTATTCCGTACTAAAATCGAAAAAAAACCGTCTCTTGAATGGGAGCCCCCTTTATTTTTATTATTATAGCGGCAATAGAAATACATACTGTGTGAACATTTCAACGGTCTGCTTATCACGGTTCTTGAGATACATCCCGCTGACAGACAGACGGACAGGCGAACGGATGGACGGTCGGACAGCGGGTTTAATAATAGGGTTCCGCTAGTTACCCTTTGGGTACGGACCCCTAAAAAGAAAGAAACTTTATATTCCTTTATAACTACTTTTTTTTTTAGTTTTGGCAATGATCATATTGCAAATATTTAATTTACATCTTTGTTGAAATTCTTTTCAAACTAGACCAACGCAATCGTTATTGTTGTAGGTATACTTACTCTAAATGGAAAAAATTGAGTCCGCAAGAGTATTGCCCAATTATCAAAATTAATAAAATTAAGGCAGAGGAATTTAATGATAAACCTGACCCAGATGGACAATTGCTGTATTTTTTTTAAGAATGTTAATACTAATATTATAAAGAGGTAACATTTGTTTGTAAGTTTGTATGTAGTAGGGGGTAATCTCAGGAACTACTAATCCGATTTGAAAAATTCTTTCAGTGTTAGATAGCCCATTTACCGAGGAAGGTTATAGGCTATATATCATCACGCTAAGACAAATAGGCCCCCACTTCCGTGTTTTGATGCGTTTTATCTTTGTCAATATTCATTGATTTACAAAAACAAAAAATACGTGTCCATTATTTTTCAATACTCTAACTGACGGACTAAATAGTTTTGCAACTTGTGGATGATGGAATCTAGCCTATTTGATTAAATGACTTTTGAATTTTGAATTTTTGATTAGTGTACATCTTCTATTAAGAATTTGATTAAGGCAAGTGCGAGCATGGCGGACAACTTTTGGTCCCGAGGAGAACAGCAAGCTGCCCAAAGATTTGAGTGGAGTATTTTGGTTAAAAATCAAAGTTCATGGTTTCGAGTTACGGCGGCGTCTTGAGCTTGATGCCAAGCGTCACCAGTTGAAAACCCGACCATCTGCGATAATCTACACTAATATTATAAAGAGGAAAGATTTGTTTGCTTGTTTGTTTGAATTGAATAGGCTCCGAAACTACTGGACCGATTTGAAAAACTCTTTTAGTGTTAGATTGCCCATTTATCGAGGAAGGTTATAGGCTATATATCATCACGCTAAGACAAATAGGAGCGGAGCAATAATGGAAAATGTGACGCAGACGAAGTTGCGTGGGTCAGCTAGTTAAATATAATTTCATAGATGGTGTGCTCACGTGCCCTCAATGTGCGAGGATTTTATAAGCTACTATTATTAATAAAGAATATTGGTTATATAAGCCACTGCGAGCTCACAAACAGTAACTATAGCGGAGTTGAAGCAGTCACCTTGGCCGAAGCAATCGGTCGGTTCATCATCAGTTCAGTTCAGTTAGTTTCGAATAATATCTAACAAATAATCCAAATATAATGTCACAGAAAACAGTCACAAATATTTATAACTCTGCGAACAGGACGCCATTATTCGTTGCAACACAAGTCTTGGCTGAACCAGTCAGCATGAAATTAAAAATACACAAAAGGCCACTCGACTGGCCTGGATTGGCAGGTGGAAACGACGTCTAATGGCTAAGCCTAATTCACAATGCATTGCGACATTTATTTGAAAAGGAATGGCGTTTTATAATTTCCTGGCTAGATTAAGACATGTTAAGAAAATTGGTTAATTATGCAAGATTAGGTACCAATGTCCGACAATGGATAGATATATGGAGTTGTTAAAGAAACAGATAGATCATATTGTCTGTACATATTTCTCAATAATATAAAGCATTAATAAACCTCATCAATTTCAACAGAACGTGGCTAAATAATTACACTTTCGAGGTTAAGCAGCACTTGCCGACTTCGGTCTTTTGATGATCCATCTTTACCGAGACTCGAAAAGCACGCTAATCTACAGATTAGCGTGCTTTCCGGGTCTCAGCTACCTTTGACAATCGTTATGGATAGTCAAAAGCCAGAAAATTTGACAGCAGTCTTGCCTAAAGGTGCCGTATTTTCTAGTTTCTGGGTTGTGGATGTTTGATAGGCAATCGTGTTGTGTACAATGTGCACTAGATAAATAAATAAATATCGGCTCACTAGTTCATGCACAGGTCTACACTCTCTGACAGCTAACCATGGACTAGCTCACACGTCAGTTAAGCTCGTGCAGTACATAACCGGAGACGACATCAATACTTTAAACAGCCAATACTAATAGACTACACCGATAATCTATACTAATATTAAAAAAAGGTAACATTTGTTTGTAAGTTTGTATGTAGGGGGTAATATCAGGAACTACTGATCCGACTTGAAAATTTCTTTCAGTATTAGATAGCCCATGTATCGAGGAAAGATATAGGCTACATATCATCACGCTAAGACTAAAAGAAGCCGAGCATTACTGGAAAATGTGACGCAGACGAAGTTGCGTGGGTCAGCTAGTTAGTTATAAATACAAGTAATCAATTTATTATTTACTTATTGACTTAGCTTATTGATTACTTATGGATGTACACGTTATACACTACAAATCGCTCCATGTAAAATACTGGTATCCCGCTGCACCTGGTTATATTAACAAGAATCCAACCTAAATATTACTTGAATACACTAGAAAGATGATTGATTGATTACACCAAATCGAGTGTGTTGATACCAGAAAAGAAGTTATTAGAATCCAGTAAAGTACCTAAACTTTTACCTGGAGTGTTAAAAAAATATTGAGCAAAGAAATATAGTTCAACAACGCTGTTCGTCACTTTCCAAATTGAATGCCCAAATACAATCAACTTCAAAAGACCCTTTCAAATTGCTTTTCATTTAAAATACAGGTAGGTACAAATTACACTCTGTTTTCAATCACAGTTCAGTCTTAGATAATCCTCTATTACCCTCATTCTGACTGACTTGAATGAAGCAAATGATTGAATTCTTGTTGACCATTAGTGTTATGTAGTGCCGCTACTACAATGGAGTTATATTAGCCTTTGTGAAGTCCACAAAGGTTTTGTAATTAGAATTATGTAAGAGAAAGGTCTAGCGTAGTTTCTTTTTAGTCTAGGTTTAAAGGAAATTGTAGGGTATGAGCATTCTGGCGGAATTGCGGAATTTATTTGAAAGAATCGCCGCGGTCCTGGAATGCAAAGGTACATTTGAAGGAACACGGATGGGTTTCAATCACTCGGAGTGTCAGGTGTCATTAGATGATATCTCATCCCTAAAAAAATGGTGTGAGTGTTGTTATAAAGGTGGGCCCACACGTGTGTTATTAAATTTTATGTAACTCACTGACATTCAATAACTTTCGTTCTGATTAATGTGACTTTTGTTATAATTGTTTTAAAAATGCAGCAGATGTATTAAAACATTTTCTAAGGCATGTGTAGGCAAAATGATAAAATTCAGAACATAAAACTGGCTGAAGTATGTACTAGGAAACAGCTGTCTTAATAAACCCTGAGCAAAGTTAAGCCATACACCTCAACAAAAAGATAGTTAGATATTACTTAATTTTCGTTCCTGTTAGGTCGTTTAAGAATATCGTCATCTTGTTTACTAACGATGATTGGATTTGTTTCAAACAATAATACATTCAGGACAAATTAAATGTAATAATTGCTCTTCTAGGAAACTTTGACAGATCAAGAAACCACATAAATCTTGCCCTAATTACTGCAACAGTTGTGTACTACTCCACCACAGAATGTATAATCTTGTGTCATACATACGTTGTACGAGTAGAGAGGTGACATTCTGTTGCTCTAGATTGTCGTAGTCTATGCTTACCCCTTTGCTACGTGATATTAACGAAGTGTTTTTTGTTTTTCTTTGATATGTTTGCGTTTAACCAAAATTTTATCTGATGGTAAGCAGTGTGGTTGACGATGGACGCATGAATAGAAGTAGGCTGTCACTCTTGCCTCAAAGACCGACTAAGCAGACTATCAGGAAACAAACTCCGGCTGGAAACTCTCCTCCTTAGCTGTACTTTCAATGAACATTTTGTGCGTATGGGTGGGATGCATAACTGTGTTTATGTATGTGTATGGATGTTTGTTGGAAGTTCTGTAGATTACGAATTCTTTCACTGATAATAACAACACAAGCAACACTGCTGAGTGTCTTAGATAATGTAAATAAAGGTTCCTGTTGTATACGCCACATTTTAACTTCTATATACCTCTTAATTAAAACAAGCCCGTTCCACCATCGGACCACAAGACGTACGACGATGCGTCACCGGTACATGGTAGATAACCCACCTATACGCACAGAACGTTTTGGGAATACATTCATTGTGCGTACAGCTAAGGAGTGGAATTCTCTGCCTGAGTCTGTGTTTCCTGATAGCTACAACCTGAGAGTCTTTAAGTCAAGAGTGAATAGGTTACTTCTAGGCAAGCGTGCTCCACCTTAGACCGTATCATCGCTTAATATCAGGTGAGATAGCGGTCAAACGTATGCCTATCAACAGTAAAAAAAAACTGCTTACACCCTTTTTTTTTTTGGGATGGGAAATCATAAATGGCTTCTCCCGCTCTGGGCGGAGCGAGAGGGAGTGTCAGCCTTCTACTGACTAAAACCCATCCATGTTCCTTCAGTGCCCTTTGTGTTCCGGAGCCACGGTATCTCTTTCGAATAGTCCCGCGACTCCGGCAGGCGTCGGCGGCCCTTTCGAGCCCCTCCCAATGCTGACTCTCTTTGAGGCGCGCGTGGAACACGAACGCGCCGTCGACACGGCCTGTCTTCAGATGACGGACGGACGGCGAGCTGCCCATAGCTCACTGTCCACAGGCCCGAAATGCTTACACCCTTACAGTATAAAGTTAGATAATTATAATGAAGTTAAACTTCACGAGTCTGAGGTAATTGCCGTAAAGCGCACTGAGGCGATCAGTAGCGAAAGTTGAATAATTAATCACTCTTGTAGATTTTATCCTCAGTAATTGGGCTTAGTCTAGTGTGGCTATTGCTGTAGTGTGTAAGTAGTGTATTACAATGTACAATTATGTAATCTATTAAGTTATTAATGCAGATGGTCTACCAAATTTTGAAAAGACCTAAATAGTAATTGGAGAGAGAAGAGTACGTCTCGTTCGCATAGGTTTAAACAGAAGTTAATTAATAATACATTATTATTGTTCATAAAAAGTTAAACATCCATCATTTACCTACATGACACTGAATCCCACGCTAGGATACCCTGTGTCGTGGGGTTCAGTCTCTTTCGTCTCAGAAATAGTATCCAATATTGAGTTTTATTACAGACTAGCTGACCCGCGCAACGTCGTCTGCGTAACATTTTTCATTACTGCTCCGCTCCTGTTGGTCTTAGCGTGATGATATATAGCCTATAGCCTTCCTCGATAAATGGGCTATCTAACATCGAAATAATTTTTTAAATCGGACCAGTAGTTCCTGAGATTAGCGCGTTCAACCAAACAAACAAACAAACTCTTCTGCTTTATAATATTAGTATAGATAGATTACTAAATATTGGAAAATAAATTCTGGTTAGGTCCAATATAATGTGGTCTATCAATCGATCACAGTCAGACTCCGGGCTACTACTGCAGGCTGCTACTGAGAAATTCGGCTTAGAAATCCCAATTATTGCCCAACCCACGAATCGAACCCAGGATCTCATGTTCAGCAGAGGTTGTGTAATAGGTATTTCAGATTTCTTCCTATAATAAGCTTGCCCTGACAATAATAAATACTGCTATGCTTTTGATCCAACCGAGCAAACAAACTATTCAACAAATAACAAGTTAATTCATAAATAACACAATAATATAGCGTTCCATGTCGTAATACATAATATATGTAGATTGTATACATAGTGCTTATTCTCAAGCCTACAAACCGCCTATTGATGCCTGCGCGTGCGACGCATAGCAATACACTAACATTATAATCTAGTGTAGGGACAAATGGACGGTTCGCAGAAATGCAAGATACATTAATAAATGTTTGTAGTTTTCCTTGTTTTGAGGTAAAAATGGAGCTTAATGATGAAGCTGGATATGCCGTGACCGCCAAAGATTCACTTACCACAGCAAAGGCTATTTTAGAAGTTGGCACAGAGCGTGGTAGCAATTATGAATTTTATATTACGTTGCCATGCTGATGTGATTAATTTAATTGAACGACTAGAAAATGGGTAACTTTTGAGATAATGCCTAGCAATGAAGGATTGTTTCGCTTTCCAATAATATGGTTATGGTTTAAGGCCGAAAGCTGAAAGATCAAAAGATGAAATTCATGTATGATATAGTGACGCAAGTGAATGATGACAAATAAGAAAACATGGAGGACATCAATGCAAAAAAAAAATGGAATAATTATACCAACATAAGCGACACAGTAAAGTACATCATCTGCCTAGCCTTTTTCCAAATATATTGGGATCGGCTCTCAGTCAAACCGGATACCGCTGATTACCTATATTTTACGTGGAGCGGCTGCCTACCAGACCTCCTCAACCCATAACTTGGTAACACGGTACTCCTTGGCAAGACTTCTGTCAGATTTTCTGGCTACTATCCGTAACGACTACCAAGGATCTCCAAATGACAGTCGCTCCGTGCTTTCTGAGGCACGGAAGAAACCCGGTAAATTAAGATGTTCACCCATTCACAGACCAACCTCAGCAAGCGTTGCATAACCTTGAAGATCGACCTATGTGGCTGTTTTTATTTAGCCACGAGCTTCTCTGACAATGGTAAGTACAAAGAATAGATATACTCGTAAGTAAAAGTATATCAGTTTTGAGATCATATATTAGTTTTGCATTAGTTCAAAGTAAAACCTACATCGTATTGGCACGATCAACTATGTCCACGTAAATCTGATAATAGTTCGCATGCTTATTGCAGTGACCTCAACTAATAGATATTTACAGATAGTGTGCTACCCAATGAGCACGACATGCCATAAATACAGGTGAAGGAATTCAAAGGAACAGTTTGAGCTATGACAAAATTGTTCGTCGGGTCATGATGTCAGATTACCGATACGAGAATACTTTGACTGTGATGTCATTTGATAAACAATCAATAGAGGACATATCTTAATTACATAGAACAAAAGGCAGAGAAAATACAAATAACACAAGAAGCTTACACATCTGCATCCTAATTTAGCCATATACTCACAACATATTGATGGCTAAGATAGATTTACAATCTTCATCTTCTTTAACACGGATTTTAAAAGCATATGACGCTAAACTGTTAAAATACTGAAAGCAGCAGTACTTGGTACGGGTTTTACGGGTGCATTTTTTATTGTTATTATTCTTCTACATAAAACTGGTAAACTGTACATGTTTTCAGCTTTCGCAAGGTTTTATAATTTATTCAAAGTAACAAACATGGCCAGTTATTTATCACTCTACTTGAGACGTGAAAGTCCGTTGCGTGAAAGGGTAACTAGCAACTAAGTACAGTCTCAACGAACGATAAAATAGCCACGTAACAGGTACAACACTATCAACCTTTGACCGATAACCGCAATCGTAATTCCAAGCAGTTTCCTACAATTTCATCGACGATAAGTCCCATATCGTTTACCTCATTAATTAAGTTAACGTAACAAATAAATTAGGAGCTAGACAATTAAATTGCTTAAGCACAATCGCTGCTTGAATTCGTGCCTTATCGGTATTTCGTTCACCTGTTGGTTGGACGCCTACAGATATCGTAGCCAGTGGAATTTATATTATTATTGAGTAAGAGGTTACTTTAGAAGGTATTTTATACATAGGTCCACTATATGGGCAGTCATTAACTGAAATTCTCGCATTTAAAGTGATGACATGCAATCAAAACTGCGAGGATTCAAGGACCCGTTAGAGCCAAGAGAAAAGATAATTTACCGTACCTAAGAAAAAGCAAATAGACTAATAAGTACTAATTAAGCAGTTCTTGAAGAAGTCAAAACACGGGATAGCGTCAAAAAAATCAACAAAACCATTTGCCAATAAGAAATAAACTCCAAAATTGCAAATGATAAAAAACTCCACTCCAATAATTCGTCTAGCAAACCTGGTGATTGTAAAATATTCCAAATAACATTTATTGAGATGGCAATAAAATTTTACGAGGCGATTACGATGATATAAACTGCAACACCCGACACATTACCTGAAACAAGAGAAATTATCATAAATACACAAAATACAGCAGCCAGAGAAAGTTGGTAACATTAGCTAATAATTCCCGAGGAGTCATAACACGATACTCGAGAGCCGTCTCGTATGAATGAATGAGCAACGACGCACTTTCCTGTGGAAAGCTGTCGCATAGAACATTCACTAAGTAGTGATGTTGTAACTGTGAAGTAATGCTTGTATTTGGTAATGTGGTTATGAGAGTCTGCTTGTTGAGGAACATTTACATTAATTATCACTTGGATTATCCTCTAAGTTGACAAAAAAGAATTATACAATATTGTCAAATTGTTTCTCAGCCATGTTGGGAACGGCATCTAGCTGAACAAGTTGCAGCTGAATACTGAGTATTTCACAAGGGGTGATACATCTATCCTTTGCAAGTTTCTGGGCAACACGATACCCATTTTAACATTGGTAACACTGGTTTTGAGTCAGACTATCGGGCACAATAAATAATAGGAAAAACTGAACAATCAAATCACACACAAACTAATAGCAAACATCTACAAACGACAGTCAAAACTATATTCAAGTGCTTTCCGAGACAAAATTGTATATGCAATAGAAAGTGTAGATCCTATAAATGAAACAATAGAGAAGCCAGAATCTACAGCACACATTATTACCTTTGCCCTCAACACGCCTTCACATACAATCTATTTATCAGATATTACCAACAGTGCTGGTAGGACGTGACATTTAGCTCCCAGACCCGGCACGCCTCCACAATAATTAACGATTACTAATATTGATATTGCACGTATAATAATTATTTAATTTCAGATTTTAGAGAAGATAAAACTAAATGCTAAACAATAAGAGGTGTTTACAAATTTTAATGTCAGTTGATTTTTTTTAACTTTTAATAGTTTGGTGTAATATTTTAACCTCTGTAAAATATAAAAATTGAATTAAAATAGTTTATAGGTCTCATAAAAGCACGTTTTTAGTTCGCTTCACCATGTACGGTTAATTTATCTTTCAAAATCTCATCTTCCTAAGTCGTCTTCTCAAAAGTCGTAATCGTAATAATATTTCAAACAAAGCAGATGCTTTAAACCTAGGAGGGGCAGAGGTTAAACCTAGAACCATCCACTATTTATTTTTCAATACTACGAGTACTATCTTGATCTCGCTGTTTATCAATATTTCAATCAATACGTCAGTCTCCTCTTCGATTCGATGATAAATCGAAATTTAAACATGTTTATACTTCTTTAGATATACATCTTTCAGTTCAAGGCTTATGAATTTATTGAACCTATTATGAACTTCTTCATGGGCTTATATACTCGTAACAGCATGACCGATAAGTTAAATAATAATTAAAATAACTTTTGGCATAAACAATATTAATTTATGGCAAATTTAGTGTCCATTCAAGAAGTAAACTTTTCATAAAGCCTACTTATTAATATTTGGCTTCGTTCCCATCCTTGTTCGAAAAGTCAATTGCAGGAAATAAAACTTTTGTATCGCGCCCTTTCTGATTTAATGAGTCTGTTTCCATTTATAAGATAAAGCTCAATCAGTTCTTGGTTCTTAAATCTACGATTATTTTAGGTATTGCAAATTATACTCAAAATCTTGAACTTTACCACTTTCATCTTCCCACTCTTGCCACTTCTTCTTTTCTCTTGTCATTCCGTTCTTGTTCCTGTCAACCGTCACGCTATCAAGTCCTGTTTTCCTGACGTGACCTTCATAATTCAGTCTTTCTGGAATACCTTTCTATCTTCATTTATTGGCTGAGCATACCTGTAGGTACTCATTTTTTTATTCTTTAACATTTACGAGGGGACAATCTCGATTTCCTCAATCTACCTCCTCATTAAGTTAAACATAATTATGTTATTAATGTTTACACTTAAATGACATGCGCATTAGATCGCAGTTATGTTCAAGGCGTTAGTCATTTATAAATCAAAATGACCACTGATAATTGGAGACTGACAGATAATGATTATGACTTATGTGCAATATGTGTGGGAGGTATCGGAAATGAAGGATTTGAAGTACAAATTGATAATGATGTTGATAATAATGGACGCAACGGGTTGGAAGCTGACTCTATTGTTAGGACTGACATGAGACAACGACTTCATTAAAGATATATTAGAGCTCTTCACAAAATTATTAACACGTTTAACGTTTTTGCGCCACACATTATTTTTTTTAGTCCCTTGGGAATTGAAGCTTTACTATTGCAAAGATGATACTAATGATATTTACTTTGCATATGCTATCCGGATAAGTCCACTCAAATATGTGTGGTGGGTTCCTAAAAAGTTAACCTCACTTATATGATTATCATATGAATTGACCAGTACCGATTAAAAAGAGACTTTGATCTCTGATTTTATTTCGGCGTTTCTTATCAGATGCCAGCTAGAAAACACCAGCCTCATTTATGTAGTTTAAAGTGACCAATAAATTGACGTGTAATATTTTTATATTTAACCTATTTAAAAAATAATTATCACTTATGAACTTCTGAATGTAGTGTCTAACCCAAATCGTGCTTAACCTTGTACACAAGGTGATTAGAACCTAATAAACATCACCGAAAACTAACTTCATCGCCTGAAGCTACGTAAGCCCATTACCACGGAAGTACTTCGAAGTCCCTCAATGTAGAGCAGCATGGCTCTGTCAAAATCACTAAGGAATTGATCTATTAACCAAGAATTTAATAGATTTCAAACAAGGCATTAGCAATGAGCTTATCGTAACATGATCTACAAACATGAGAACATTGGATTAAGGTCGAGTTTAAATGTTTTCACACGAGTGGATGATAGATGAAACAAGTGGTATTGCCCTTGTTGTGAGTAGCAATAACATGGATACTGGCAATGAAGAAGGAAGAGTTCTTAAACTGACATTTAAAATTACTGATTTTTTTTTTTTTTTTGCTTTAGGTTTTAATAAACAGTCATGTTTAATTATTTTCAATGTTAAACCCACGAAACAGAAAAAAAAAAACAGGTTAAACCTATAGCAGACCTTTATTAATAATGATAACTTTCAAAATTATTAATAAATTATTAATTTATTAATAAATATTAAAAAATATTAATTACTATAATAATTAGATTTGAATCATTAAAAATCAGAGATGAAAATATATAACAGAACTTTGTTAATAATGAAAAGTTTCAAAATTATTAATTTCTTAAAAAATATTTAAAAAAATATTTATTTCTAAAATAATTAGATTTGAAGCAATACAAATCTAAATAGAAAGAATAACAGTTTATTCTACACAAACGAAACACATCACAACACACAAATTTTAACATGACAACTATAAAGTTATAAGGAGAAAACATGAAATAAAAATAATAAGTTAAATGGTCGCCACTGATTGACTGATTGAAAATATACTAGTAGCTCTTTAATTAATATTAAATTTCCAACATCAAAATTCTCTGAAAACGAATTCTTCTCGTCTTTTGAAATGACATGTCGAGTGTGTGAAACAATGTTCAATTAACTTTCAATTTGCAATGACAAATTAATATTGACAGTAATTAATTTAAATGCTTTCTCTTTAGTAATTTACAAAGTTGCTGTCATTATAAATTACCGCATGTCCGCTGTAAAGACACGCCCAAAATTAATTTGGAAACCTTTTTTTCTCAGAAATGTCACAATCTATTACGTACCAACATCCTTATTTTGTAATTTTGAAAACGAAACTAGTTGCTTGAATTGGATAAAAAAATATTTTATGAAGTAGTTTGGGCTGTATTGACAGTCGGTATTTCGCATCAATAAATCATTTAAAACCAATTAAGAGAGTAATTAAATCTCTCACACGTCCCCATTATGATACGGATCGTTTGTCTCAGGTCGAAACGTATCATGCCCCGCGGCGACTTCCAAAACGCAAAGATATAAATCTCGCATTGCCATTCATTCCGGCAGCTCATGAACATCGGCAAAATATAAGCAATAAACTTGAACACAATTGGTAATCTTTTAACTTTAAGTTATAATCTCTTAAGTGATTTAAATGGCCTCGCAGTAAGTTTACATCTCTTTTAATTGTTTTCGCTCCGACATCTCCATAATGTACTGATTTAATCGACGGAAATGGAAATCAAAATATGTTTGTAGAATCACTGTTAATACCGTATCTCTCCACCACTCTCGTTTGAATGGTAGAATATGCCTAAGATATTAAGCCCGTCTTTGTTATGTGTGTTGTATGAACGAACTCAACGTAAAATCAACTTAATAAATAAATAGAAATAAAACATTCCCTCTGGTTTGTCTAAAACTTTGAAGTAAGAACCAAACATAGAGTTAATGCAGAAGACAATATCTTCAACGAAAACTAAAGAGGTTTGATTACCATCATCATCTTCATCATCTGCCTAGCCTTTTCCTAACTGTATTGGGGTCGGCTTCCAGCCAAACCGGATTAAGCTGAATACCAGTATTTGACGTGGAGCAGCTGCCTACCAGACCTCCACAACCCATTAACTGGGCAACACGGTACTTCTTGGCAAGGCTGGAGTCAGATTTACTGGCTTCTGACAATTCGTAACGACTTCCAAAGATCTACAAATGACAGCCGGGACCAACAGCTTAACGTGCTTTCCGAGGCACGGAGGAAACTCGACAGGTTAAGATTGTCACCCATCCACAGACCAACCTTGGCAAGGGTTGCTTAACCTTGAATATCGACTCGTGCGGCTGTTTTTATTTAGCCAAGAGCAATACACTCTTCTATATTCGGTGCAATATACTCTTTTATATTCGGTGTAACAGGAAACCTTTGAATGGACTTGAGCGAGCAACAGAAATAAGGAATTTATGCATGCAATTGGCACCTTGGCAAGTGTTGCTTAACCTTTTATTTATGGATGGGAAATCATCCTATGACTCCTCCCGCTCTGGGTGTAGCGGGAGCGAGTGTCAGACTTCTACTGACTAAAACCCATCCATGTTCCTTCATTGCCCTTTGTGTTCCGGAGCCACGGTGTCTCTTGCGAATAATCCCGCGACTCCGGCAGGATGTGTTGCTTAACCTGGAAGATCGATCTGTGCGGCTGTTAATGTTTAGCCACGAGCTCCTCATTTCCATCATCATTATCATATCAGCCGAAAGACGTACCTACACTGCTGGACATAGGCCTATCCGCGCGTGTCGTCACAACACCCGGTCTTGTGCGTCTCACATCCATTGGCTACCCGCTACCCTCACTCATCATCGGTCCACCAAGTGGGAGACCCATGGCATTTTATAATTAGGGGTATTGTTAATATCTGGGCTGTAATTGTGGCTTACGTACTACTTTTCATTAATCAAAAAATTTCAAACAATTCTAGGCTCAACGTTTAATAGAACTCACGACTACTAACAAATGTTCATAATTAAATAATAGAATGCCATTGAACTTCAATTGATGCACCGTGAGATTCAAAATCAAAAGTTTAATTATGAAATCAATTTGAATTTTTAATGGACGTTTAGCTGTTATAAGGTTACTTTAAATAAAATGTACCCTTTTGAAAAGGCCTATTATTCTCTATGCAGTATGCAGCCAATAGATGTTCAATATTTGTGCGATAGTATATGTGCGGACTTTCAAAGAGACTATGTTTCAAAGAGACTCAGTTTGGTTAGACCAGAAATGTCGATTCCAAAAAAAAAAAAATTAATAACATGACTTGGTAAAGTGGTTTTAATATCCTATTTCATCATCGTCTGCCTGGCCTTTTTTCAGCTATATTGTGGTCGGTTTTCAGTTGAACTGTACTGCTGAATACTTGATATCCTATTTCATCATCGTCTGCCTGGCCTTTTTTCAGCTATATTGTGGTCGGTTTTCAGTTGAACTGTACTGCTGAATACTTGTATTTTACGTGGAATGCTGCCAACCAGACCTCCTATTTCCAAAATCAAAACACATTTCTTTTATTTATTATTATTATTTTATATTATTGTTGCCCTTGTTTTATTAAAGAGACTATGTTTCAAAGAGACTCAGTTTGGTTAGACCAAAACACATTTCTTTTATTTATTATTATTATTTTATATTATTGTTGCCCTTGTTTTATAATGTGTTTTTTGCTGTCGTGTTGTGTCTGTATCGAATATTTTTTTTTGTATTGAATTTCTATTTTTCTTTTTAAACTCAACGAAGTCAAACCAAAATTAGTCCTATTAGACGAAATCATTTTTACAAATACAATCTTCTATGACGTACATTCCTTGTTTTATTTGGAACTCCAACAATAACATCATAAAAGAACAGCTTATTATAACAATTGATTTCTAAACTTAGCACACAAAGCTTGAAACGTAACGTGTCCAGTAACCATCGTACCAACGTTATCCGGTGTTCATTAAATGATGATCATGATAATTGTCATGCCATGCCAAGGCTGTTGCAATTTTAGCACAACGTCGGCTGCCTTTGTTGTTGCCGCAAATTATACGGTATTGTGGTTATTAAAAGAATTGTTGACAGTGTGTTATTAGGTTATGGTGGAATTTATTGTCTTCTGTATGATCTCTTCTCGTAGTTCCAATTAGTTTAATTTGGTCTATGGTTCACAATGGTAGGCCATAAATTATGCACGATATGTCAGCCGGCTTTTTTAAAAGTAAAGCGTATTTTTAAACATGTAGTGTAATATTTTATATCATAAATTTCTACTGAACCTATGACCAGAGTGCCTATTCTACCAAATGTCACATTCGCATCGCATTTGCATCTCAATCGCTATCTGTCAAAAATGTATGAAAATTAAGGCTTTTTGACAGTTTGCGATTGACATGCGAATGTTAAAGTTGTTTAAAAATTAGTAGAATTGGCCCTCTGGTGAGGGTCGCTGGAACACGCTGGATGAAAGGAACACAGTATCGCTCAATGTGGCGATGGCTTGGGCAGGCCTATGTCCGGCAGTCTTTAGGATAAAATTATGATGACTTTTTGACACCACTCCAATTTAATAATTAGTTGTCTAGTATTTTTTTTCGGAATTCTTCATAAAATTCGTATAATAATACCTATGAACCAACCAACTTTTTCATAAGAACTTCAAAATAATAAGTAGGTAAGTTTTCTCTGATACTAAACTCATTGCTAAGAAGTCAAACACATGAAATATCTCGCATTCTACTTCACTCTTCAACAATTATACGAATCAAATAAAATAAACGTTTGCTCTCTAATTAGAAATGAATGAATTATCATAACACAACATGCATATAGTATTTTTTTACTCATCACATTTCAATCACAAAGGTATCGCATCCCATTGTCAACTTTACCACAAACACGGGAACAATAATCATAATTATGAATTATTATTGCGTTAAACTAAAAAGGTTTCTCTCACACTAAACTTTTACTAACACAATAAAAGGAAAGCAGTCACATATTTCTATTATTCCAACAATAAAACGAATAAAATTAAATATATATAACTTCCGCTTTTGCTCTCTAATTAGAATCATCACAAATATTCGTCACAGAGGTATCACTGTCACAGTGTCGACGTCACAACAAATAATCATAATTATGATTTATTATTGCATTATTGTTCCCACACTAATGTGATCTACGGAAGAGAACGATTTGGTCACGCGATCGCCATTTTGTTCCATTTCCGATGTTTTGTCGTGTTTGCTGGTAATAGAGAAACCACATGTGTCATGGTTTTTACAAGGTGAGACTGAGGTTGAGTTATTTTTAGAATGCACCAATTTTAATATTGAGACTAACAATTTATCTCTCAATGATGAAGAAGTGAGAGAAAAATGGAGCAAAATATTCAACGCCTCTCTTTTTACAGACGATGGTTATTTTTTTATTTATTAATATTTAAATAAACAATATCAACACGAACATGGTTTATACACTACCTACTTCATATTTACACTCAGTTGTAAAAATTTCAAAAACAATTAGTAGAAAATATTGGATGGCTCTAATTAATATTTGACTACCTAATACTGCGTTGGTTTTAGTAATGGTATGTTTTTTCATCAAACATATTATCACTTAACCAAAAACAAAAGAGACTCACCACCAAAATTGAAAGTAGCAAACAAAAATTACATAGTATACGCAAAAACAGATAAATAGCAGTTACACTAAAAAATTATAAACAGATAATAGTATACGTATGACTGCTTGTCCATTGTATACACTTGTGTAGAACAGCTATCATGTACCGAAGTGTTAAATTATATACTAAAGCCGTTACTTCGACCTTTCGGTTAAGGTTTGGCAACCGTTAACCGACAAATAGTAATACATAGTTAATTTAATATTGTGATGTGAAATTATAGGTGTTTTAGATTCATATTAGACAGGCAATAGGCATAATATACTGCTAGATCCTAGACCTTGATAAATGGACTAGTTATAATTATTGAGGGCAAGGGAGGCAGATTCTATCAGTCCATCATTTTTCATCACCAAGTCACTCTTCATGATGACTCTTCTACTATTTTCATGGCCTGGCTCAAAAAATCGTTGGAATATTTTGTAAAAGACGCAGTAGGTGGCGTTCTGTGGTTTTTGTTTGCTTGTATAGGGAAAACGGCGTGAGTTTAATTTATAAAAAATCCAGAAATTGTGAAATTTACTTTTGTTAAAATTATGTGATTCAACTTCGCTATTTCTTACAGGTACTCTGCAATATGAGATAATTATACGCTGCATCTGATAGATGCAGCTAGTATCTGAATCTTTTCGCCATAATTAATTATCAAATCTTTCCATATAGCCGATCTTTTATCATAAATGCGAAGATGAGTTTATTTGTTCTAAATTGCCGAATAGATTTGGACACTACCTTCCCCGAGGCTTATGGTCTTTTCACTAGGTTGTCACCTACTTAAAGTCTTGTTTTTTAAAAGATTGGGATCATCAAATGACTCCTTCCGGAAGGGAGGGACCCTTTTTTTTTTTTTTAGTGATGGGAAATCATCCAATGACTCCTCCCGCTCTGGGTGTAGCGGGAGGGAGTGTCAGACTTCTACTGACTAAAACCCATCCATGTTCCTTCATTGCCCTTTGTTTTCCGGAGCCACGGGACCCTTTATTTAAAGTTCCAGAGCCGTGGTGGATCTTTCGAACAAATTTCACAACCCTGGCACTTATTCACGTCTGTGTATGTCTACACAGATGGTTATTGGCTACTTTAACGCGAGCTAAGCCACGGCATCAAGCTAGTGTTGCGCAATTTGCCTCAGTCATTGGACATTGGACAAAAACTATCTCTGAACCGTCCTTGGGACTTGCCTATGTCCAGTCGTACGTGTAAAATATTTCTCACACAATATACTTGGTATCAGGCATCAGTTTCCATTCCCTCACAATGGCGGACTGGACTTAATGACTCCGTTGTTCTATGGGAACAGATGAGAGGATAAGTCGTTGTGTCTATTGTGTGACGGTTGCCGAAGGTAGGAGCTGAGGAATTTGTGTTGTACATCATAATTATGATTATGAAGGTGTTAACTAACATGACTATTTATGAGTTTCATTTCTGTAATTGCGTTCTCTAAAGAGTTCGCAAAACCATTTCTAGCGGCTAGGCGGCTCCCAAAGCGGGAGTCATTTGATGATTTCCCATCCATATAAAAAAGGTATCTAGACAATGTTTTCTTCAGAGAACTTAAGATTTTTCTGTTAGATAATTGTTTGCCATCAATTTTTCATCATTTTTATTTCTTTTAAAAAACGTTGCCCCACACTAGGAATTTCTCCTGTATCTTGGGTGCGTTTACAAACATACAAAGTCACATACACAAACAGCCAGACCCGGAACAACTATCTGTAGGCCACACAAATATTTGTTCCGTGCGGGAAACGAACCCACGACACGCGACGCAGCAGTCGATCGCTCAACCACTACGCCAACCGTGCCGTCTGATTTTTATAAAGCTCATCATCATCATATCAGCCAACTGCCGTCCACAGCAAAGAGCGCCAACCATCCTGGTCCTGAGCAGTCGGCATCCATCCACTGCCACTTGCCAGCCACCTTGTTTAAATCTTCGTTCCATCGTGCCGCAAGGTGTCCCACACTACGTTTGCACATACGCGGTCCCCAAACTAACACATGTCCGTCGTCTGTCTGTCTGTCTACAGACATGGCCGGCCCACTTCCACTTCAACATGCGGATTCTACGCGATTCAGTGACATTAGTTATCTTGTGAATGACTTCGTTGCAAAATCTATCCACCAGAGAAACCCCGAGGATTGCACCATAAGACCAGGCCTATAGTTACATACGTTTTGTGTATGAAGCTGTTATATTTAAGTAACTACATAAAAGACAGTTTCCAATAATGTCATTACTTTTGTCCATGAAATACTCATTGTGGTTAAACAATTTCGCATTAAAATAAAAACCAACTGGCATATTTATGTGCCAGATAAAAATTACCTTAGAGTTGAAAATTCAGCTCTTAAGAGGATACCTCTCAGGCTTTCAAAATCAATTACACGCATACCTGACATAATTAATTTGCCACCTATTCGCAGCTCTCACAACACCTTGACAATGCTCGAAAGAGAATGGCCCGTTCACCCGAAACCCAAGCCGAAATCCCCACAACGATCGAAATCTTCAATACCAGTGCGTAAGTTACCCAACACACAAAAACAATACAAAGTAATCTTTTTATCAGATAAATAAGAGTTAGAACAAAACATTGGCGACCTCACCTCGACCTGATCTAACAATACTAAGTGAGCTCGGCCAGTGTCACCTCTCAGAGGTGTTAAACAAGTTGTATAAGTTATACAAGAGTTAACATCATAGATGTAATAAGATGAATGTCAGATGTTGGACCTTCTTCATAGATTCGTTGAAAGAACTTGATAAATTTAACGGTTTCGTTCGTTAACTTGATCGACGATTGATATTATGGTTTTCATCAAAGTTGAAAAGTTTTACTGCGTATAATACACCGGTATATACAATTTATTATCATCTTCCTGCCCTTATTCCATGTCACTTGGGGTCGTCATAACACATTTTTTTCTTCCACTTGCCCTATCAGCCGTCGCACTATCAATAACTCCCTTTTCTTTCATATCACTCCTCACACAATCTATCCATCTTTTCTTTGGTCTCCCTCTCCTCCATCCATCCATACATTCATAAGGATTTTAGTTACCTACATTCGTTTCATCTCTCCTCTTCTATGAAAAACCGCAATTTTTTTTTAAGCCATCGAAAAAGCGCAAATCTAGATTCGCATAATATTTGTAACACCCATTAACAATTGTGCAATAAAGTACAAATTTAAATCAAACGAAACATAACGTGTGTTTAAGATAATAAGCCTAATCTGAGTTTAACCCAATATCGGACAAAGAAGTAACTTTTAACCTTGTGTTACGAACAAACAAAGCTATGAATATATAAACTTGTTGAACATGCAACCGCCTCTATTTACATACAGTGCAGTCCAAATGAAAGGGTACAGTAGTGCTTAGGAGATTTTACACTTGGTGGAGGGACCGCTACGTATGTGGTTTAAAACATTGGTTTGGCAAGCGGTACAATAATTATAAGCTAAGCATGAACACTAATTACGCGTATTTTATGATAAAAGAAGCTTCTTAAACAAAAATCATATACAAGTTGTAAATAAGTTCGAGCAAAAAGAAAACATAACTTGTTACGAGTACTTTCTAGACCAAAAAAACAGAACCGAATCGACAATGATCGAGAAGGATTCTATTATAACGTTTTGCCTTTGAATTTTTTTGTGATGGGATTGCTCTTGAAAAAAAAAAAAATTATATACCTCCCAAATTATATACCTCTTGGAGCGAGCTTACCCAGAAGGAGTTTGTTCGCTCTAACTTTGAAGAGATTAGGGTTGTAAGAGTTCGGAAACTTGATCGATTAACGACAAGCTTGTACGCTATACCACAACTCTAAATTACAACTACTACTTTCAGGGTTAATCCCATAGAAAAAGATGTTCATAATGGTGAGTACAATGAACTCTTAAGATTTTATATATTTCAATTACACCTTGTAAAACGAAATAATAGCCTCATTATTGCCAATGTAAGTGCAGTATTTTTCACACGTGAAATACTTTGCGTAAGCCAAGACGAATGTGCAATCTCCTCAATAGTATAGAGAGGCTTAGTGAATATGCAAATCCTCTGTCACAGAGATTGAAATGTCGATTACAGACTAGTTACCGGTCGACATTGAGCATGAACATACACCTATGATTGATACGACGATTTGTGAGAATAGCCATTATGTGGTAATTAAACGAACGTGAATATGAGAAGAAATATTTCAGAAGGCATTGCTTGAAGACTTGTTGAAAATTCTGCTCCGTTTTGAAAATAATTTTAAAAAATTTTTCTGCATTATTTGCACTATTTATAATGTGCACATACGAAAATGAAGGAGTCTTTTTGGGCAATTTACGATTACTGTTAAATTGATGAAAAGAAAACAGATTCTTGTTAAAATATGTTTATTTTCAATTGAGGGTAGTTTATTAACACTATTTTCGTTTTATAAGGATGGCCAATTATTCTCCGGTTATAATGAAGTTTGTTTCATACCTATAGATCATTTAGTTGAAAATTTATACAGTTTTGTTTGCACTGGGGTCACAATTGAGAAAAAACGTTGTAAAAATCCATATATCTATAAGATTAGGTATACTTTCCCTCATTTCATAGTTTTCCCTCGTATGTGCACATTATTAAGACTCGCACTGTATAGCTTCTATGCTCCAATTAAGTTGGGCAGGTCAAGTCAATGCATTCTTAAACATAGTGATTATGGCTGACAACGCAGAAGCCGACCCAGAAAGAATTGGCGAGAAGACTTGGACGCGTACCTTGAGGGCTGCTTCGAGAAGACTTTGCCCAGCAGTGTAATAGGAATCTAACTAAATATAATAAATGCGAAAGTTTGGATGCTTGTCTGAATCTTGATGAAATTTAGAACATCTTTATGAAATTTAGAACAGAAATAGATTATAGTCTGCAATAGCACGAAGGCTTTTCATCCCGGGAATATGTTCCCTAAGGATTACCCGGGCGAAGCCGCTGGCAGCTAGAAGCTAGATAAATAATTTATAACCAATGGTAATGATCCTCTTTCCACGTCCAGGACCTCAACAATATGCGTTTAGAGATAACCTAAATGATTAACTGCTACCAGTTGAAGTTAATTTAGAATCGGACCAAAGTAAATGAATTAAAAAACTTAATAAGTTAGAAAAAACCCGAAATACTAAGTTAATAAATGGCTCATTTTAGCACTAATTCAATAGCAAAGTTACATCCGACTTTAGTTATCAACTTTCATATGATGATCTTATTACCAAATACCAACCTAATGATTCTGTAATTTATTTTCATTGCATACCGTTACATTAGAACATTAAAAAACCGAACATTTACGATAAAAAAATGACATGATTAATAGATAAACGTAATAGTTTAACCCATAAATTGTAAGCAGATATTATGTAAGTTGTAGCAATACTTAACGATTACGATATTCTAATAGATCTTGTAAATCGTTGGACAACTTGTGAACTCCATTATATGGTAATTGAAGATGTTGCTGCAATAGGAAATACATACGTGTTATATGTTGGGGAGGAGTTATTTGAAAGGTTGACGACATGACATGGAACTGATAATACTAAGTAGGTAGGTACTTTTTGAGACCAATATCTTTTATTGGAATATTCATTTGTTCACCTATCCTAGCAGGAAAGGCAAAATCATGATGAAATTAAGGTAGGATATAATTTTCTAGAAGCAGCAGGCAAGTTACTGGCCCTGGTCTCTTAGTAAAGACACAGTAAGCTGTAGATAGATATGTGCATGTTTTGTAATATTGCTTGTCTTAAAATTGACGGCGAATTCTCCGTCGTAGATGGAAGGTCTATAGTTAAAAGAGTTAAGGTTTACCGTCGTGTCGGTGAAACATTTAGTAGCTGGATGTCGTCGAAAGTGACGCATATGAATGGTTCTGTCGGCGAAATGTCCATAGGTGAAAGACTCTGCTGGGGAAACGCAAATAAATGAATCATCCTGTCGACGAACAGTCCAATGGCGAATCGGTCGGAGAACGGTTGCTGAATCCTAAAAAATCAACTTGATGACAACTAGTCAGAAACGATCAAAACATACTGAATTAACATAGTTATTACTGTAGTATTTTTGTAAGAGATGTAGAGCATTTATTTACTAAATAACATTGATCCATTAATATTAGACTTGCATGTCACACGTATGTCGCCACTAAAATGAATGATTCTTTAATGAACCGTTTCGACAAAATCATAAATCTGTAACTACGTTATGCAAATAGCCATTAGGTACATCCCAATAAATGCTCTCGTTACCATTACCCAATATCATCTGCCTAGCCTTTTCCCAACTTGGGGTCGGCTTCTAGTCAAGCCGGATTCAGCTGAATACCAGTATTTTACGTGGAGCGGCTTCCTACCAGACCTCCACAACCCATTAACTGGGTAACACGAGTAACACGGTACTTCATGGCAAAACTGGAGTCAGATTTACTGGCTTCTGACTATCCTTAACGACTGCCTAAGATCTACAAATAACAGCCAGGACCAACGGCTTAACGTGCTTTCCGAGGCACGGAGGAAAATCGGTATGTTAAGATGGTCACTCATCCTCAGACCAACCTTGGCAAGCGTAGCTTAACCTGGGAGATCGACCCGTGCGGCTGTTATTATTTAGCCACGAGCTTATTTATTTAATGTAATGATCCATTAATATTAGACTTGCATGTCACACGTATGTCGCCACTAAAATTAATGGTTTTTATTGAACCGTTTCGACAAAATCATAAATCTGTCACTACATTATGCAAATAGCCATTAGATACATCCCAATACATGCTCTCACTACCATTATCCAATAGTGGTACACAATTAAAATTAATACCAACAAGTTCTGGTATCTGGGTCGTCATATTTCGGAGCAGTGTACAAGCTGAGGCCAGACTAATGAGCCAGCTAACTAATTAGCATACCTACTGAACTTTACGTCTCGTTCCTTTGATTGTGGGCAATAAACGGTTTTTAAAACTAGTCTAAATTGGTCTGTAAATAATAATCAGATCATATTTGGTGATTGTTTTTATGGATCCGGATTTGAGGAGAATTTTGATTCTTGTGGCAGTTGGGTGTCATAATATAGGGCAATTATTTTTAAACCACCCCGCGATCCGCGCAACTTCGTCTGCGTCACATTTTCCATTTATGCTCCGCTCCTATTGGTCTTAGCGTTATGATATATAGCCCAAAGCCTTCCTCGATAAATGGGCTATCTAACACTGAAAGAATTTTTCAAATCGGACCAGTAGTTTCTGAGATTAGTGCGTTCAAGCAAACAAACAAACTCTTCAGCTTTATAATATTAGCATAGATTGCTCCAATTTATACAAAGATTTAGTAAATCTGCCGTTAACTGGTTGATAGGACAGTACTCTGTAAAGGCAAATTATTTAGTAAAGAATTATCTACATATTTTTTTACTATAAATAATTTCCTTTAGCATGACATGCAACAGCTTGCAGATTTTGAAGCAAGACTAGGTATTTTTTTTCCAATCCCGCAAGAAACGTGCATTTTTATGGGATACTAGCTGACCCGCGCAACTTCGTTTGCGTCACATTTTACATCAATGCTTCGCTTCTTTTTGTCTTAGCGTGATGATATATAGCCTTAACCTTCCTCGATAAATGGGCTATCTAACACCGAAAGAATTTGCAAATCGGACCAGTAGTTCCTGAGATTACCCCCTACGTACAAACTTACAAACATACAAACTTACAAACAAATGTTACCTCTTTATAATAATATTATAGATTAGTATAGATAAATTCCTAATCGGATGGATATTATCTTTAGAAAGCGTGGAAAGACAAAGTTAAGATAAAATATTGCCATTAGTTGCTGCAAGAGTATAAACAATTCTAATTTTCAAATTCGCATCTCATTCGCAATCTGTCAAAAGTATGATGTTTGCAAATGACATGAATACTGAACAGAAGAACGGACGGAACGGTAGAATGTTCTGGATCCCTCTCTTACTTAACACCATATTTTTGTACCTACATTCATAGCAAATAAATTATTTCATTTCATTTCATTTCATTTCATTTCATTTCATTTCATTTCATGTGAATGCAAAAGTTATTTAAAATTAGTAGAATTGGCCCTCTGATCATTTCAACAGGTTCCTATCTCTCAGTAGTGTAGTCATAAAGATCAGAATGCAAACAGGTTAGTATTGTATTAAAATCTAGACTAGTCACTCTTCAGGTATGCTGCACTTTTGAAAGACCTATTGATCAATGTTACTGATATACGCGATGGGGAAATTTAACAGGTTTTAAACATAGCTGTCTGTCATATCATAAGTCATAACAGTCGTCTGAATGTTAGATGACGATCACACAGATAAAATAAACTAATTTACGGCACGGTTTGCGCAATGGTTGAGCGATCGGTTGCTGCGCTGCGTGTCGCGGGTTCTATTCCCGCACCGAACAAATATTTGTACGGCCTACAGATAGTTGTTCCGGTTCTGGCTGTTTTTGTAAGTGAGTTTGTATGTTTGTAAACGCACCCACGATAGAGGAGAAATTCCTGGAAAAATATAAAAAGTTCGAAACAAGAAATGGCATTTTTAAAGTTGCTTGTAAGTAGAGACTTATCATTTAAAAGCCTGCCACGTTATTCCCAGTCATTGTAAAAATTGTTGACCACTAGGAAATTTAAAACGCTATGAAGAGGCGGTAGCGGGAAGCACGACCAAAACCTGGAGAAATGATTCAACGGTCTTGGATCTTGCAAGGGAAAATAACCAGACAAGAACAGAGTTAACACCTACAACCCTAATCTTTTCAATGTTAGAGTGAAGAGGCTACTTCTAGGTAAGCTCGCTCCATCGTAGACTTTGTCTCTGTCATATCTTAGGGGGCCGAGTCACCCGCGTCCGTAGGAGAATACCCTTCAGCGAATCCCTACACGTGGTCCCCGGGTGGTGCTAAACAGGTGACACTAACCGCCTCCGTGGTCTAGTGGTTAAACCACCTGATTCAGACCCAGAGGTCCCGGGTTCAATTCCCAGCGGGGGCAAATTTTTTGCTCGGTTTGGTTGGTGGTAGGACTTGTTCTTAGTCCGCCTGGCAAGCTACCACCATCATGTCTAAGTCTGTCGCCATAACAAAAATGTTAACAGCATTGTTGTGTTCCGGCAGGTAGAGGTATGATAGCCAGTTCCTCTGTGTAAGAGGATTCCGGGTGAAACTCGCTTCCATCTTCGGCCTAATCATCACTTTCCATCAGGTGAGATTTGGGCAAAGAGTTTCCCCGTTTTGCATAAAAAAAAATATCTGACCAAGACTAGAGTCAAGAAAAAAACCCATCATAAATAAAAAAGGAGAAAAAAAACCCTTTACATGTTAAGCAGGAGACAGAACAGAGCTAGGATAACAGGCACAAAGGGAAGTAACAACAGGAACTATCCTAGTTTCAAATCGCCACAGATTAAAATTCAAAGAACATAAATCGTAAGCTAATTTGACATTTGATTACCGTAATAAATAATTTTAAACTAAATTACTAATAGATAAGTACAGAATAACAGACACAAAATTGACTAATCCAAACACTTACAATATTACAATCACTTACAATAAAACCCATAACAGTGTGCAGTAGCCATATTGAATAATAGCAATCGATTGTAAGGTTGCAACTTGCAACACTAGTACTCGATGCGGCCGGCGATCGGTATAACGATGTAATCGATATCCCCTTGAACCGAGCTGCGTAGTCGAAATAATGGCGCACATCCTTAGCGCTTGTCTGTGCTAATGTGTCTAGTTTATTGCTTTTGCTTGTCAAGGTTGGTCTGTGGATGGGTGACCATCATAACATACCAAATTTCCTCCGTGCCTCGGAAAACACATTAAGCCGTTGGTCCCGGCTGTCATTTGTGGATCTTTGGCCGTTACGGATTGTCAGAAGCCAGTGGGTTTGAGAAGTCTGGTAGGCAGCTGCTCCACGTAAAATACTCGTATTCAGCTGAATCCAGTTTGACTGAAAGCCTGCGGAGGCTAGGCAGATGATTGTTAAAGGTTTTATTACCGGTACATGGTGGACGTCCCACCCACACGCACAAAACGTTTTGGGATGACATTCATGGTGCGTACACCAAAGGAGTGGAATTCCCTGCCGAAGTCTATGTTTGATAAAGTCTGATAGCTACAACCAAGTCTCTAAGTCAAGAGTGAATAGGTTATTTCTAGGCAAGCGTGCTCCATCTTAGGCCTTACGGCCTATCATCGCTTAACATCAGGTGGGATAGTGGGCAAACGCGTGTCTATCAAAAGTAAAAAAAGAGAATTTTAGGTGAATCAGGTACTTTAAACTAAGTGAGATTATTTTAAAAGTCCAAATATATTACAAATTCAACTTAAACACTGGTAACTGCTGGTAACAATTAACTTTATGTACGTTTTAGCAGAATGGAAACTATGAAACTTCATATAAAGTTCATAAAAAAATCGTGAGAATAGCATAAAACGTCACCTCTTTGAATCAGAAAGTAGCAGGTTCTTACATTATGATTTTATTCAGAATCAAATAACATATCTAGAAGTGTTTATTATAATAATGTTTATTTCTACAAGTTGCATGTTTACAGCTGTTTTAATCACTACATATTATAAAAAAGTCCTCAGCCGCGTCTGTCTGTCTATCTGTTCGCGATAAACCCAAAAACTACTTAACGGATTTTCATGCTGTTTTCACCAATGGATAGAGTGGTTCACGAGGAAGGTTTTAGTATAAAATTTGTCAAGCGGGCGAAGCGAAAAAGTTAAAGTAAAAATTAAATTCCTCACTAAGTAAACACACCACATCTTTTGTTTACCTATGTCTATAAATAAATAAAAAAATTTGGATTTTTGAAAACCCTCAATTATGACAAAACTTTGTGGTTAAAACTAATATTTTGTAAACACAACGGTATTTCACGGAAAAAAATAATTGTTGACTAATAATACCAAGTTAGTTCGCCAATTAAACAAAATATCAAACCAAACTAATATTCGTATCATTTATCCATAACATATAACTAATAGGTCACGGTTCATTTACATAAACCAATCAGAGCTAAATATGGTAGCTTATAAAATACTTATAGTTTTATAGAGGAAGCACATTGTTTCAAATATTTATATAATGACAATCGGCAGCTGAGAATTAGTAAGAATTGCTGAATTAATTTGTTGGTTGTTCGTGTGTGGGAAGCTTTATATTATGCATTTACATGATAGAGACATAAGTATTTTATTTCATAATAACAAGGTATTTAATTGCCACGGAAACTCATGGTTCATACATGATTCATTTATTATTTACTAGCTGACCCGCGCAACGTCGTCTGCGTAACATTTTTCATTACTGCTCCGCTCCTATTGGTCTTAGCGTGATGATATATACCCTATAGCCTTCCTCGATAAATGGGCTATCTAAGACTGAAAGAATTTTTCAAATCCGACCAGTAGTTCCTGAGATTAGCGCGTTCAACCAAACAAACAAACAAACAAACTCTTCTGCTTTATAATTTAAGTATAGATTAAGTATAGATTAGCTGATCCCCGGGGCTTCGCCCGCTTAACGTATTATATACTAAAACCTTTCTCAAGAACCACTCTATACATTGGTAAAAACAGCATGGAAATCGGTGCAGTCGTTTTTGAGTTTATCGCGAACAGACAGACAGACGCGTTGTAGGACTTTGTTTTATAATATGTAGTGTAATTCGCCCGCGACTTCGTTCACGCAGCAATTTTCTTAAGGATCTCTAATTTTGAAAATAAAATATAGCCAATGTTACTTCCTGATCAGTTAACTTTCTATTGGTGAAAAAGGTTAAAATCGGTCCAATAGTTTCAAAGCCTATTCTGACTGACTCGTACAAACAAACAAACTTTCTTTCCTTTTTTATAATCTATACTAATATTATAAAGCAGAAGAGTTTGTTTGTTTTTTTGATTGTTTGTTTGTTTGGTTGAACGCGCAAATCTCAGGAACTACTGGTTCGGTTTGAAAAATTATTTCTGTGTTATATAGCCCATTTATCGAGGAAGGTTATAAGCTATATAATATCACGATAAGACAAATAGGAGCGGAGCAATAATGGAAAATGCGAAGCAGAAGAAGTTGCGCGGGTCAGCTAGTGTTACTATAAATTACTCACCATTAAATCATTTATTTCAATTAGGACAGACATTTCAATGGCCAGACAATAATCATTAACTGAAGAATAATTTTGATTGTTTGACATTTTTTCTGCACAAAAGTTTTCAAAGCGCCATTTTTATTCCTCAGGTAAATATTATCTGACAATTAGCGGCCCCAAGACCATTAAAAGATAATTTTGAACTTCATACTTCAGATAAAGAATACATTCAAACTTGAAGAGACTGATAGTCCTTTACATCACCATTTCTCATTTGTCTCCCCTCTCTCTTTAATCACCATAACCATTGGAGTACAGCCGGTCGATTCTGTCGACATCTCACCGTGATCACTTAGGTGGAGTGAACGACAAGTGAGCTGTCATGCCATCTTGTTTGTATGGTTTGTCAGCTCACTTATCTTGTCGTTCACTTCGCTTCAGTGTTCACTTCGAGGTGTCTACAGAATCGTACTGCAGGTGTCCGAAACCGTGTGGGTTCCATCTCTCTCCTTGTTCCCTCAAGACATAGGAGTACCTGCCAGGATTGCGGAATATGTTCAAAAGAGTCACCGCGGCCACGCAAAGGGCAAGGAACCGTATAGGTTTTAGTCAGTAATAGTCTAAAATAATTGTATTCGGCTGAATCCGGTTTGACTGGAAGCCGACCCCAATATAGTTGGGAAAAGGCTAGGCAGATGAGTCTGACACTCCCTACCGCTCCGCCCAGTGTAGAAGGAGACATTCGATGATTTCCCATCCTTAAAAAAAGCCATAGGAGAACAGGTGTCTGTGTGGGTTTCACATTATTCAAGAAAGATAAATAAGCGATCCATCAGGTCAATATGACGCAATCTACCAGACTCTTTGACCCGTGTGCAAACTAATATGATTCAGAAACCCATGTTACCACACAGCCGTAAAACAACCCGCCTTATATGGAATGGTTCGATACTAAATATTACTTCTAATCGTTGATTTAAGTTACATCACTGGCTTGGCATGTGTGATAGTTTCCTGAGATATCTGGTTTAAATATCGCTCCTAAAATGATTTTAGAAATATTATGGAAGACCTAAGATTGGATGCTAAGCCCACGCGATTCGCAAATAATCGTCAGGAATTCCTAACGTCTATACAGCGAACTATTATATACTTATTTTTACGGTAAGAATTCATTTGCAACTCGCAGAAATCAAAGTGGAAGGCATATTCGAGTTTGTCAAAGTGTTTTTGACCGAACCATTGGCACAGCCTTAGGAACATATCCTCACATTGTAAGAGGTAGCAAAAATATTTTCTGGTTCATTGCATGTTGCGAAAAAAATATTTAGTGCGAAATGTGGCTATTACTGTTACAAAAACAAATAATGAATAAATAAATGGACCTATTTTTTAGAGCCTTCATCATCTGGAAACTCGATATGTTAAGATGGTCACCCATCCACAGACCAACCTTGGCAAGTGTTGCTTAACCTTGAAGATCGACCTATGCGACAGTTGTTATTTAGCCACGAGCTCCTCCTCATTTTTAGAGCCTTAATAATTCATAAAAATAATTTCGTATTTTGAATACCTAGGTTCGAGTAAAGCCTAGGTGTTTCGCCACAACAAACCATTTAATAAAAGCACAATTTTCCTCATATACAATAATGTTCCATATTCCAGCATTCTTGGAAGCTTGCCACGCACGTCTCAGATGATCGACAAACGTATAAAGAGCTGCACACATTAGGATGGGCATACTGCATTGTAAAAATCCGGCATTACTATGGCCTTTTTATGGACTATCGCACAAGCAAGGGCTTTGGAACCTTCGAGAAACTTGACTGGTCCAATTGAACTGACAAGCCTTGAACGAGGGGAGAACGATTATCGGCAAGCGTAGCTTGGAACTCATCAAATGACTCCTCCCGCTCTGGGTAAAGCAAGAGGGAGCCCTTTGCGTCCTAATGTTCAGGGCCGCGGTGACTTTTTCGAACAAATTCCGCAACCCCAGCAGGCAATGGTCCTAGCGGGCCCCATCTGATCGGCAAGCATAGCTGCGCAGATCTTCTAACTGCTAGGTGGGCAGACGACTAGAAAAAGGTGACTGGATGCAAAAGGCAGAGAACCAGATGGAGCATGGGGCAGCTTGGGAGATTTCAGCCTAGCAGTGTACTTCGAAAGACGGAGTTGAATGATCGGTTTATTTTGCCATGCTGTGCTGCTTTATGAGTGCCAGTGTTAAGGGCTCTCGCAGACATATGCATGGCGACAATGAGACAATAATTTATGATCTTCTAGATGTTGTTGTATTATTGCTCTATGGAAATTTTTCTGAGAAAAAGCGCCTTCGCAGCTCAGTCGCACCTGACTACGGGCACCTTAAATCTGTTCGTTCGCAGTCGTTGCGTGCGCGCAGTTCTCACGCCGCGATCGATCGTTAACGTGTGGTCGTCTATCACGCATGCGCGGTGCTGGTGGTCGCTGAATGGATTTGTTATCAATGAGATGTGGGAATAAAGTATTGGTTGGGAACTCGATTATATTCAGAACAATGTATCTGAATATTGTCGTGCAGTTGACATTACTGGAGTGACGAGATTAGAAAGATAGACAAAATAACTGTCAACTATCAAGAGGGAACAGGTTACTTTTTTCATCGCTTTCCAAACGAGAAAGAGACGGGATTAATTCGAGATTGAGTCAAGATTATTAATAAAAAAATAAAAAAAAAAAAAGAATCTGACTCATCTAAAGAAAACCATCGTAGGTACGATGAATTGAACTATTTTGGTTTTTACTTTTCTACCACTGTGTTAACTGATTTTTGAACAAAGATGTTTGTTGTTGTCACTTTTCTAGCATTAAAGTCATCATCTGCCTAGCCTTTTCCCAACTGTATTGGGGTCGGCTTCCAGTCAAACCGGATTTAGCTGAATACCTGTATTTGCGTAGAGCGGCTGCCTACCAGACCTCCACAACCCGTTAACTGAGTAACACGGTACTCCTTGGCAAGACTGGTGTTAGATTTTCTGGCTTCTGACTATCCGTAACGACTGCCAAAGATCTTTAAATGACAGCCGAGACCAACAGCTTAACATGCTTTCCGAGGCACGGAAGAAGCTCGGTATGTTTGGATGTCACCCATCCACAGACCAACCTCGGCAAGCGTTGCTTAACCTTGAAGATCGACCTGTGCGGCTGTTATTATCTAGCATTAAAGTAATATGTGCAATGTTAGGCCATAACAGGCCTACCCACATATAAACAATCTAGTTATTGTCTACCGAATAACAAAAACCTAGCAAAACAGGCATATTAAAAATAATTAACCATGTAAAACGACTAACCCACGTATCAGAGCTCGACCAGCAACAAAAACCCCTCATGCCAGTAATCAAGCCAGTCGAGTGCTCCAGTAATTAAGCCAGTCGAGTGCTCATAAAGGCCGGCTCGCGACACGGACGCGCCAGTACTGGCTACTGGCACGGGCGAGTTAGTGGAGCGACAAACTGGCGCTGCAATCATGTGGGACAGCTTTCCATGTACACTCATACTAGGGAGTTAAACTTACTTGACTTTGTGTAAATTTTTATGCTTTAAGGATATTTCGAAATTACAACGAAAGGAATTAATAAATTAACTAACAACGCACAGCCAAAACCGATATATTGTTTTAAACTTCCATGGTCACTAACATTAGTTAATTACGGGATTGCTACCATGTACCTTTTTATTTTCGAGTTTCCGATATTTACATGGTAGCAATCCCGTAATTAACTATTTCAGAACCGATATGTCGTTAACTATGCAATTTCGCAAAAAAGTTCCTTATACAAGGTTAAATACAAAAAAGGTTAGCACAAAGGAAAAAAAAAGAAAAACGGCATGTAAAATCACGATTTCTCCGCTTGGAAGCCCCCAAGCATCGACAATTTTATGATGACAATTTTATGATAAAATTTCCTATACTTTTTTTTAACAATTGTTAGTTAATCTTTTGTATAATGAGCAATACGGGCTGTCGTTTTAAACTGCAGAAGTCCACAATTTACGTGGTCGTTGTAAGTGCATGTGTCCGATTTCATGGTCCAAATAAAAGCCGCATTCATTGGAACCGGATGTATTGGAGACAATTGTAGCCACACATTCATACAAACATATCAATTGTATAACAATGGTGTAATTTTATATAAAAATTATATACTTTCACTCCTCATAGTAACTATCGACTATTAGAGCAAACAAAACATATAACATGGCACCAGAAAATTGCCGACATAAGTAGGCACCTAACCGTGTTGATAGCTATGAAAAATTAAATTACCGTTATCGGAATAGGAGTTTTTGTACCAATTAGATAGTAGCAAAAGCCTGATTGCGATCATCTAGCTTTCTTATAACATAATATATTGTTACTCTTTTTGTTTACTCTCATATTTTGATGGGACGCTAATACGACAGGACCGGGATGAGATCAGGACCAATGGATGTACGTGCTGCACGGGGTCAACCAGCTTCCAACCTGGAAATCGATGTCAAGACCCCATGCGCAGCGAGGTAGAGACCAACTGGTTTAAGTTGGGATAGCTGCTTCGAAGGACCAATTTGGCGGGAAAATAATTTATACGGTAGTGAATGTTGTCACTTTTGGATGATCGCTTGGGACGATGGCTGAGGCTTTTAAGTATGGGCGGGTTGTTTCGAACGGTTGATTAACGTAACATACATACGTCAAAAAGTAATGATTACGGAAGATGTTAACGTTCGTTAAATAAGAAGCGTTGTTTCAAAGCATTTTGGTATAAATTCCTTCTCATCCCATTAGCTCAAGTTAATAAAAACGTGGCGTACCAAACTTTTTTTTTTTTTTTTTATTTGTGATCGGTTTGCTCTTGACTATAGTCTTCGTCAGAGATGACAGAGGCAAAGTCTACAATGGAGCGAGCTTAGTTACCTTGTGTTATCAGAAGAACTGCCACAGAGGAATTCAAAAGAAAGTTCACAGTATTGTTCTATTTGACGCAATTAAAGTAACGTTAACCAATGCTCAAATCATCTGCTATAATGTAATAGTTATTTTTTTGCGTGCATTAACGCTGACATATTGTGGAACAACTCATATTTTTATTTATCGATAGTAAGCATCATTTTTAACGTTTACGCGTTAAGTGAACGTGAAACAACCCGACCTAAGAAAACTACAAGCATAGGCACCCCCCAATTAATTATTTTCAGGAACCATTCGGTCAGTTTCACACCCATTCATGAAATCCTTACTTATCCATAGCAAAAAGTTCACTTACCTCGCTTTACACAACAAGAAAGCCTTTGCTCTCAGCAATAAGGATAAAAACGAAACTTTTGTCATTCATAATTTGTTCAGTTATGGTAATAATTATGATGTCTCGCCAACTTTCACTCTACCCTCTCTTTTACGTAAGAACCAATTACTTACAATTAATTTTCAGTCTTATATTTCAGCACACAAGGTTTCGTTGTCAGTGAGCAGCTTACCTGAAAAGAAAGAGATGGTCATTAGATTAATTAAGATTTCGAATGCACTTTAAGTGTGTTTAAACGATTAAAAGGTAATCCGAGTCTCGAAGCGGCAATTAAGTGCATTTAAATGTTGTGCAATATCATAATTTCTGTTGTAATTTAAACTGGATTAAATACTTTTAATAAGTATTAAATGGATTCCTTCACATTGTTTTGGCATTTTCATCATTGCACATACCTACACAGTAAATAGAGCAATGTCATTGACAGTCGCATGAAATTTTATGAGAGTACTAGCTGACCCGTGCAACGTCCTTTGCGTAACATTTTTCATTACTGCTCCGCTCCTATTGGTCTTAGCGTGATGATATATCGCCTATAGCCTTCCTCGATAATTGGGCTAGCTATCACTGAAAGAATTTTTCAAATTCGACCAGTAGTTCCTCCAAACAAACAAACAAACTCTTCTGCTTTATAATATTAGTATAGATATGCTAACAACATCGTTTATCATCATCTTATAGTTGATCATTTTAACGTGCGTGCCTGTTGCCTGTCATTGCCACTGCCAGAAAAAGGTCTGGCATACTAGCTCTTCCATTCTGTTGATGAATTCTCATACCATCTAGCCCGAAACCAGGGCTAGATGGTACGAGAATTCTTAATTTTTCTCATCGCCCTTAATCAATGGCTAAGCAAGGACAGTGAGAGATGAAGTCTGAATTGGCTTGTCTTTGGAAGATTCACAAAATAAAGCACGCCAACTCTTGCTGCTTCTCTACCTACCACCTTCTTTCTTAATACGTCATAGTGACAATCATATAAAAAATGGCATGCCAAAAAAGCTATATTTTAAAACCATAACTTGTGACCACAATAACAACCACAATTGAGTATCAGACATACAGTCAAGAGAAATAACAAAGCGTACGGTGTTATAATATCAGTCCCTCGTGTGCGTACTAATGAGGCGGGCGATGAGTGACGCAAGCGATGCGTGTGCGCATACCAAATGAGCTGGTGCAACCGCGCTTCAGTGTCGGGCTTGACATGGATGGCGAAGGTTTATGGATTTTGTTCTTATAGTTTTACTACATGGCATACAGACTATTTACTGATTTAAAAAAATATAACACCGATTTATATATTTTTTTATTTTTTTTAAATTAATTACTATTGATAGGCATACCGTTAAACCACTATCTCACCTGATGTTAAGCGATGATGCAGTGTAAGATGGAGCACGCTTGCCTAGAAGTAACCTATTCAGGCTTGACTTAAAGACTCCCAGGTTGTAGCTATCAAGAAACAGAGACACAGGCAGGGAATTCCACTCCTTAGCTGTACGCACAATGAATGTATTCCCAAAACGTTTTGTGCGTATAGGTGGGATGTCCACCATGTACCGGTGGCGTTTCACCATTTGTCTGCTATTGCTTCGTTGCATAAAGGTCTACGAAAGTCTGTATCTTGTGGACCTACCAGTACTTATATGTCAAGTGGTGGGTTTAAAACCTGAGAAGTAACGCACAATGAGCTTAGTTAAATGGTTTCATAGTTACTTTTAAGTAATTTAATTTGTGGGTTGATCTGAGCTGACTCTATTTAAAAAATTAAAGAGAATATTATTTAAACTAATTAGCTCTGTTTTATTTCTAACTGTCGTTGAAAAAACATCCATAAAATAAAATAAAACATTTGTTTGAATTACACTATCTTCTTCCTGTACATAGATAATTAAAAGGTTTTTATTTCCACATAATTGTTAGGTGCAAACCACGCAACTTAAAAAAAATATTACAGAAGAAAAAAAAAAGTTTCGAAATAATAGTAACCAAGAACTTTTGACACTTTCTAAGCGTTCAATAAACAATTTCGATATTAAAAAAAAACTTGAAACAGACATACAATGGTATTCGTGGGCCCCTGAAGTAGCATTCAGTTCGACTGAGCCTGTAGTGAACTCTATTTTTAATGGACTAAGAATGAAAATTGCCTGACGCAGCTGCAGATTTTATAAAGTAAGGTTGCCATGTGTTGCAATATGGACGACAACTTGTACCCGACTATTGCGTGCACGCATGAGTTTTCCAAACTGTTTGAAATAAAAACGCTACTTAGCCTGTAAAGAAAATTATACTTTATCTCATCGATTTAAAGTGCACTTTTGTACGGAGGTGCTGTTGAAAATTTTAATGACACTTGGACGTTTTTCTTGGCAGCTATTGTTTATGAAACAAGATGATTTGTATGGAACGTGAGTTTCTTTTTTGTCTTTTGAAAGTTTAGTACCGGTGAAAAAGGTACCTACTTAGGGCATAATCTCGAGACCAACACTTAATTCTCAGTACGTTGGAATAAAGTGCAATAAACCAAGAAGGAATTGAGGAGTTCGTGGCTAAATAATAACAGCCATACAGGTCGATCTTCACGGTTAAGCAACGCTTGCGGGGGTTGGTCTGTGGATGGGTGACTATCTTAACATACTGGGTTTCCTCCGTGCCTCGGAAAGCACGTTAAGCTGTTGGTCCCGGCTCTAATTTGGAGATCTTTGGCAGTCGTTATGTATAGTCAGGAGCCAGAAAATCTGACACCAGTCTTGCCAAGGAGGTTGCACTTGGTGCAAATACAAAGCTAGCCAATTTATTGCCTCTAGACCTAAAGTAATACAATATACTAAAATAAATACAAGTACATACATATTAAACAAGAAAAAGTGAAATAATATATAAAAAATACCATCGAAAAAGTAATCAGAGAGACAAATAGTGTTCCAAGTCTCTTAAAAATAAGCAGTGACAGAGAGTTGATACGACAATCAATAAAATTGCTTAATAGATCTGACGCAAAGAACAAACGCACTTCCTGTCAGAAATACATAATCACAGGCCATTTACAATATGGAGTCGCTAATATACATAAATCATGAACACAAAGCAAAGCTAACATGATGATGTTTGAATAATCATATCGTATTACAATCGTAACGCAATTTGCATCACAAATTAGATGATTCAGAGAAGGTTTGTTTCGTGCAATGCGTGATATTACGCTTGCGCACGCATGTGTATGCGCAACCGTACTGCAACAGATGTATAAGAAAACCAATAATCAGAGCAGGGGGACTACTCTCTAAGCCCGACGCCCGTAGTTTCGGACTTAGTCGCGGGCGTATTCTACTCTTTATTATACCTACGGACTTACGATTAGTCCCGAACTCGCAGTAAGAATGAAAGACAACACGATTTTACAGTTGTTATCAATTCTATTGTCATTAATTCTCAGTGGTTGAGTGATAAGGAGTAGAATACGCCCGCAACTAAGCCCGAAACTACGGACTTTGGGCTTAGAGAGTAGCCCCCCAGAAGTAAAAAAGTTTGTTTCCCGTAGAGAAAACTAGCTTTTGCCCGCGACTTCGTACGCGCATATCGCCTTTTTACCCGTACCCGTAGGAATTTCGTACTCCACTACAATGATATATAAAACTATAGATACGTTGTCCGCACTCTAAAATGACAACATGAAATGAAGCTAATTGGCCACATCGCGCTTAGTTACGCACCAACCTGTCGCGCGACACTACGTTTGTTTGGTTTTCAATTTGACTATTACTTATCCTGTGACGTAACTGAAGATGTATATTTATCTCGCTCTAGCAACAGGCATCCCGCAGTACGGTGACAATTTTCTTTCCCTTTCTTCATGCGTATTAGTAGCTATTTAATATTTTCGCCGTTTTTAAGAGCCGCGATGTTGGTTTATGACGTGTCTATATATAATACGTCATTGCTCCACTACACTCTCCAAGGAACCATCACACCAAATTCCAGTTTTCTACGACCAGTAGTTTCTACGACCAGTAGTTTCTACGACCAGTAGTTTCTACGACCAGTAGTTTCTACGACCAGTAGTTTCTACGACCAGTAGTTTCGGCTGTGCGTTGTCTGTCTGTCACTCAGTAACGGAAGAATTTTACTTATCAAGATTACAATTACACCGACACAACATAAAGTCTAAGTTAAGATGCATAAATCTGCTGACCGTCTATAAGAACGAGCGATTCACAAATGTGGAGAAATAGACATGTACTTACAAGAAGCTCATTGTCATTTGGTTAGCACGTGGTGATCACGGGGACGTGTCTACTGGACCTAAATAGACTTTTAACATTGGCTCTAAAAGAAGTAGAATCAGATCTAAATGACACTCAGAACATTGCATATTTTCAGCGGTGCACGTTGTAAGAATATCTTTTAGTTTACCAACCAACCTGGGGCCTTTGGGGGCCGAGTCACCCGCGTCCGTAGGAGAATACCCTTCAGCGAATCCCTACACGTGGTCCCCGGGTGGTGCTTAACAGGTGACACTAACCGACTTCGTGGTCTAGTGGTTACCACCTGATCAGACCCAGAGGTCCCGGGTTCGATTCCCAGCGGGGGCAAATTTTTTGCTCGGTTTGGTTGGTGGTAGGACTTGTTCTGAGTCCGCCTGGCAAGCTACCACCATCATGTCTAAGTCTGTCGCCATAACAACAATGTTAACAGCATTGTTGTGTTCCGGCAGTTAGAGGTATGTTAGCCAGTTCCTCTGTGTAAGAGGATTCCGGGTGAAACTCGCTTCCATCTTCGGCCTAATCATCACTTTCCATCAGGTGAGATTTGGGCCAAGAGTTTCCCCGTTTCGTATAAAAAAAAAAAAACCTAACATTACATTTTATGATATTAAATGTACCTATTAACTAATTATACATTGATTTGCTGATCCTTTAGTGTTGCTAGGATTGACACAGTTAATGTCGTTTGCAAATAGTGTGATTATATTTTACTAGTTTCTGTCAGCGGCTTCGCCCGCGTGTTCCCAAGGGAACATATTCCCAGGATGAAAAGTAACCTATGTGCTATTTCAGACTAAAAACTATCTCTGTTCCAAATTTCATCAAGATCCGTTCAGCCCTTCTGGCGTGATTGAGTTACAAATATCGAAACTTTTGCATTTATAATATTAGTTGGATTAGATTAGTGAGATACTTAGCAACGGTAATACCACTCGCTTAGAATTAAATGTATGAAAATTAAGGTTTTTTTGTCAGTTTGCGATTGACACACGCGAATGCGAAAGTTGTTTAAAAACTTTTATAATTGGCCCTCTTACCAAAGTAATGTGACTGTTGTTGAAAGGCATGAGCCAAGGACGATATAGAACACATCCTCATGTGTTCAGCATCTTCACGAAGGAATCTAATAGGTACTCGACAAGTTGATCAAATTAAGTCATCATGCAAATGTAACTAACTTCTACCTAAGGGTGTTAAATTGATATTGTGCCGAGTTAAAGTGAGTTTAATTGACCTTCTGCAGTCTATCTGTCCAGTACACTCACGCACAAGAACTATCGCAACGGCTACTGTGCTCAATGCTCATGTGGTGATCATTAGCGGTGATTGGGCAATGGCGATCAATGCTGGGCCAGTGGTGTTGACAAATTAATCCTTTCATGACGTCTGCCCGAATAGAATCAATGTTGAGTACCTATGCTTGTAATTGGTAGAGCACGATTTCATTAGATGGGCGTTATCTTTCTATACTTATTATTATAAAGAGGTAACATTTGTTTGTAAGTTTGTATGTAGGGGGTCTCAGGAACTACTGGTCCGATTTGAAAAATTCTTTCAGTATTAGATAGCCCATTTATCGAGGAAGGCTATAGGCGACATATCATCACGCTAAGACTAAAAGGAGCCGAACATTAATGCAAAATGTGACGCAGATGAAGTTGCGTGGGTCAGCTAGTGATTAATAATAATTTATCTTAGTTTTTTTTTTGTATATAGCTACTTGATGTTTTATTCTTTTTAAAGGCACTAGACAACGATTCGAATTCTATTAGAGATTGCGATTGTCGAAGTGCCTTGAAATAAGGGTTTTTTTTTTTCAAATATAAGGGCATTTTCCTGCGACTTCGTTCGAGTGGATGTTGGTTATCGTGGATGCGAACGAAATTCTTCATCAAGTCTATGTACTTCCCCAGTTTTTAGACTATCTCCTTATCGAATTTCATCACGTTCGGATCAACCGTTTAGCCGCAAAAGCTTTACAGTCAGAGTTCCTTTCGCATTTATAATAATAGAATGGATATGGATTGACGTGAAATTTTGGCAGCGATTGTCAATCCCAAACATTTGTGACATTTTGACAATCGTCTTTGCCATGCTACCGCTGTCGCACTCAGAGGCTTTGGGGCGAACAGCCGGCAGATTCTGAACGAAAGTGACCCAAAAACAACCCATCCACACACCCTATACGCGATCACACACACGCACACACTCTATTATCCCACACACTGGGCTGCTATTTCAAATTCTTTTCTCTTTTTGTAATTTTTTCTTTTTTTATGTTTTTCTTTTAACAAACGGTCTCAACATTGTTTAGTTAGTAAATAAGGGAAGTTGCGAGACAGCTCCATTACAAGTACCTCTGTAACTTACAAGGGCTGCCTCAATTTATGTAAGCTCAATTTCTTGAGAAGCTAATATTTGTATTTGTATTTTTGTCAATCTATATAATTTAGATGGAATGACAGCTCACTTCGTGATCACTTCACCCAAGCCTTCACTTCGGAATGCTTACAGAACCGCACAGCTGAATTAGAACACCGTATAGTAGAGCATTTAAGCAAATGTTTGCACACATGAAATACTTTTGTGCATACTACATTAAAGTCATTAATTCAAGTTGATTATAAAGCCAAGTATTAAAAATTAATTTATAGTGTACCTTTTCACTGTGCCAAACAAACTTTAACTCTTTTTTTCTTTATATTTTTTCCAATGTAGGTCATCGTTGCACGAGTAACAATTGAAATACGGTTTCAATATTTTCAATGTAAATATAACAAAGGACGGTTATAATTGAACTCTCCTCTTCCTGCTTTACAACGGTAAATAGAGTTCGAGCAAGAAACTTAATGAACCATCTGTGTATACAAGAGTCATCAGAAAGTAGACAGGAAACTAATTTAGAACACATCACAGCACTACGGTACACATACCGTTGTTTCATGAGACTTCTATTACCTACTAAAGTAACTATTTGATGACTGGAATTAAGACTATACCGTTCGGACAATATTCAAAGAAGTACCAAAACAGCTAGTCTATTCTGTAAATAACCATTTCGATATCGACTTCACCTGAGTGACTAAGCTTACAAAGTGAACTTTATTTCACACATCATAAGGTCTTATATTTATACGAATTTGAAACTCACCTCGGGTTCCGCTGTCGAGACACGAAAATGTTGTTACAGAATAGCACTGCAGAAAGACCATCATCCAAATTTTGTCAACGACGAAAGTCGTTATTTGGCATAAAATAATTCGATATCTGCATTTTCGGTGTTTAATTTATTTTAGGTACTTAGCCGCGAAAGAGAATATAATTTATTGAGTGTTTTTTACTTTTGTTCCCATTTGGACTAAATAATATATTTTATTCAGCTTTGCGCCGACTGTGCATGTGTACAATCGTGAAAAACATGTACTGTAATTTATAAAATGATTACTCGTCCATCACCGTACCTAATAGTTAAATTTGTTGAAAACAACAAGAACGGAAAGGTGTAAGTAACTCCCACACATTCTCAAGTAGGTACAGTTCAAACTGGAAACTCTGCATCATTATAGCAAGGAAGTTGCAAAGAATAACAAACACAGAAACCTAAGCCAAATGGGACAAAAAAGCCTCATGAAAGGATCAGGGTCAGCGAAGTGAACCAAGTCGCTTTAGCGTCCGATGGACGAGTAACCTACTAATGACCAGCTCATTACTGTGTTGAAGAAAATGTGTGGCGCTTAGCGAGAAATATATTGAAACGGTCGAGTAAGCCGGATTTTAGCCTTGTGTTATTTAGTTGCTATGCAAAGGAAGTCATCATCATCAGCCTGCCTTTTCCCAACTACATTGGTCGGCTTCCAGTGGCTGGATTCAGCTGAATACCAGTATTTTACGTGGAACGGCTGCCTACCAGACCTCCACAACCCATTAACTGGGTAACATGGTATTTCTTGGCAAGACTGGAGTCAGATTTACTGGCTTCTGACAATCCGTAACGACTGCCAAAGGTCCACAAATGACAGCCGAGACCATCGGCTTAACGTGGTCACCCATCCACAGACCAACCTTGGCAAGCGTTGCTTAACTTTGAAGATCAACCCGTGCGGCTATTGTTATGTAGCCACGAGCTTGCTTATTTTTATTTTTTATTTTTCCGTCACTGACATTCGGTTTCAAAGATGGTAATAAAAAATGGTTTTGTCTACTCCTTTGCCGATTTGAATGATGAATCTTCAAACCAGCAATTGCATAACATAACTACTAACTCCTTTTCAATACTCAAACAGTAATCGGATACACATCAGAACCAATAAACCGAGTCCTAATACATTAAGTTTTGTCACCCCTACTACGTGAAGGTATTAGATCTAACTGTGACACTTAACACCAGCTCCATGCACAATTGTGCTAACTATTACACCAGACGCGTCACACTGCATGCTAAGTACGTATGATATTATGACGAGTTAGTTTTGGTTGCGCAATGGATCCTGTACGTTGCGAAACGGTCGCAATATCGGGAGTTAGCGAGCCTTATTGGTAGGTAGTTATGGATTCAGTTCTATGTCCTAGATTTTTAAGATTGAATTTTCAAGACGATGACGTATATTATTATTAACTATTTATTTCGGACAGAATCCATAAGTGTTAGTAACAATTTTTCTTACAATCTATGTTAGTAGGAACATAACATGATAACAGACAAAATATTTTACGTTAATTTACAATTTTCCCGTAACTATTTCCACCCAGTGGGCCTGTATGGGACAGTCATAACGGTATGCAATCATTTGCAGAATGCTGTTGGTGCTACCGCGCAGTCTTTATTATTATTAACTATTTATTTCGGACAGAATCCATAAGTGTTACTAACAATTTTTCTTACAATCTATGTTAGTAGGAACATAACATGATAACAGACAAAATATTTTACATTAATTTACAATTTTCCCGTAACTATTTCCACCCAGTGGGCCTGTATGGGACAGTCATAACGGTATGCAATCATTTGCAGAATGCTGTTGGTGCTACCGCGCAGTCTTTATTATTATTAACTATTTATTTCGGACAGAATCCATAAGTGTTAGTAACAATTTTTCTTACAATCTATGTTAGTAGGAACATAACATGATAACAGACAAAATATTTTACATTAATTTACAATTTTCCCGTAACTATTTCCACCCAGTGGGCCTGTATGGGACAGTCATAACGGTATGCAATCATTTGCAGAATGCTGTTGGTGCTACCGCGCAGTCTTTATTATTATTAACTATTTATTTCGGACAGAATCCATAAGTGTTACTAACAATTTTTCTTACAATCTATGTTAGTAGGAACATAACATGATAACAGACAAAATATTTTACATTAATTTACAATTTTCCCGTAACTATTTCCACCCAGTGGGCCTGTATGGGACAGTCATAACGGTATGCAATCATTTGCAGAATGCTGTTGGTGCTACCGCGCAGTCTTTATTATTATTAACTATTTATTTCGGACAGAATCCATAAGTGTTAGTAACAATTTTTCTTACAATCTATGTTAGTAGGAACATAACATGATAACAGACAAAATATTTTACATTAATTTACAATTTTCCCGTAACTATTTCCACCCAGTGGGCCTGTATGGGACAGTCATAACGGTATGCAATCATTTGCAGAATGCTGTTGGTGCTACCGCGCAGTCTTTATTATTATTAACTATTTATTTCGGACAGAATCCATAAGTGTTACTAACAATTTTTCTTACAATCTATGTTAGTAGGAACATAACATGATAACAGACAAAATATTTTACATTAATTTACAATTTTCCCGTAACTATTTCCACCCAGTGGGCCTGTATGGGACAGTCATAACGGTATGCAATCATTTGCAGAATGCTGTTGGTGCTACCGCGCAGTCTTTGAAATAATTACATAGTAAAATAAATCAGTAGAAAGTTTGAAATAATGGTATAGTATGTCTTCTTTGATCTTAGTAAAGTTAGATATTAGTTGGAGAAATAGAGATGAATATCAGGCTGTGCTGAGTTTCTTCAGTTCGAATAACCTGGCAACGTCTGTGTAGGTGCATCCATACCGCAGTTACTTTTTGTAGAGCAACAGAATGCAACACGATAACATTAGATAACATTTTTCAACTTATGACTAACTTAGATACTAACAAAAAATAAATTTTTGCTATCGGATATTACCACTAACACTTGAAAACCTTAGGCCTTAGTGTGAGTTTTTCGACTCACGTTCGAACGCGTTCGATTGCGAGCGCGTTAGAATTTAGTATGGGAATTTAGTTATAGTGCCACCTGGTGGTCACTCGTAGAACCTAATTTCCCATACTAAAATCTAACGCGCTCGCAATCGAACGCGTTCGAACGTGAGTCGAAAAAACTCACACTAAGGCCTCTTAAGGCCCTATCGGGATAAAGTTGCTACGCGTCCATACATCGTTCGCCTCAGAACCAACAGAAACGTGAATTTACTATCTGTGTTTTAAGTAATGCATATATTCGACTGAAACTAAATTAAAATCACAGACACTTCTCAGAATTGTAAAGTATCCAAAATGATTTCGGATTTTGAGGTTATAATTATATTTGTTTTGTTTAATTTTTGCCAATAGAAACATACCAAAGGGACTAAGATCCCAGAGCTGCCAGACCTTTCTTATTAACTCACCAAAAAATGGTATAGAGCAGTGTTACTATGTTCTTCTAACATACGAATGCGTGGTAACTTAGGTCGATGGCCGATTCCTGCCAAATACATTATGTAAATCAAAATGTCAACTGTCATTTCATCGACTGTTAGTGTCAATAGTGTTCGTGTCATACAGCGCTTTAATTGCTTTATTATTTTTGTAGGTAACTAAAAATCTTACAGCAATTTGTGCTTTGTTTCAATTTAAAAACAATGGCGCCGGGTAATAAAACCCAAGTGAGTTACTTTTTAAATAGTTTCGTAATTAAGAAGTGTCCGTCCTATTCTAATAATTAAAATGTAATTTTAAAAAAAAGCTTGGAATAATGGTAAAGGTTTCGCATGTGTGGATTCATAGGCCACTTTTTACCATGTCCTTTGCGGACGCTGACAGATTACAATATATGTATAGTACGTAATAATCTTAAGTTTAAAGTATTTCAAACCTTAAAAGAAAGTCATTTTCTCACTGGAAATGCAATAACATGACAACAACACTCATTTCAGGGGCAAGCACAGCGGATGAATTGTACTGTAAACAAGAATTATTGGAAAAAACTTATTTATAGAACAAATAAACAGAAGAGCAGCGAAATTTTCTCCGACCCTAACCTTCAGGCCGTTTATTCTGGGAAGTTAATTAACTGACCTCAAGTTTACCTCAACCCTAGAGGTCAGATATTGCTATAAATACACGCTAAATATATTACACCTTATGACCAAAAGTATGTCCAATGTCAGCGAAGTTATGAAACATGAAGGTACATGTAATGTTAAATGTTATACAATGATACTATAGTTCACACGCGTCTATTTAATTGATAGTGTGAATTGGTACGCGAGAAATTGTGGAAACATGTAGGTTTGATTCGATAAATTGGAAATATGACTTCATTAGAAATTGTATTAAGGTGAATGCTCCAACCAGCCCGCGAAATTCAAATTTTCTTACGTTTTTTGCAATTTGCAGGCCAGTGCCAGGTTGTATGTTGATTAAAATATTATTCGCGGCTGTAAGACGTATTTAGTTACAGAATTATAATCATCAAAATCACCAATACAACCCTACAAGTTCATAAAGGCGTAGGAACAAAAAAAAAACAGATAAAGTCATTCCTAGAGCTTACGCAAGAAATTTTGAATTTCGCGACAATTTATGCCGCCAAGCGCGTACCCTTATCGAACATAAGGACCAAAGACGTATGGCGATGCTCCACTGGACATCCCTACTTAGGCTGGACATCCACCGTTCATGAAGATTATCATTGTGCGTAGGTACAGGTTAGAAGTCGAATTCCGGCCTCATCTAGTTTAAAGTGACCAAAAAAGATTGACTTGTAACAGTGTAATTTACAATCTACTTACAAAATAAATATCATTTAATTTTATTATTATCATTAGAATTCGCTGCCGGAGTCTGTGTTATCCAGATAACTAACACCTGTGTATTTAGTCCAGGAGTAACTAGGTTAGTTTTAGGCAAACATTTTCAATGATTGACCACCAGGTGAGACGTTAGTCAAAGCTAGATAAAATAAAAAGGACGACTAGACGTGGACATACCTATTAGTTAAGTCTTACAGTAGACTTTTCAAAGTCTATGATCTTGAAAGCGCCATTTTTTTAAAAAAAAAACGTGGCTTCACACTAGGAATTTCTCATGTAGTGGGTGCGTTCACAAACATACAATACCACATACACAAACAGCCAGACCCGAAACAACTATCTGTAGGCCATACAAGTATTTGTTCCGTGCGGGAATCGAACCGGCGACACGCACTGCAGCAGTCGATCGCACAACCACTGCGCCAACCGTGTCGTATTGCCCCCTATGGGCATTACGACACGGTAGTCTGATTAACCAAGGCCGTTATATATAACAACATTGATTGTATGTTATCACTGCCAATACACAATCGAGAGACCTTCGTAAATCAATAGTGTTAGGCCAGTTATCATGATGAAGATATGTTATAACACTTATAACATGACATGTCACTGACATTTTGTCTTTGTGCCTGTAATTAGCGCCACAATACGGTGTCAAGACTCACTGGAAACCGTTGTTTACTAGTTGAGGTGACAAGGCCGGTTCAAAGTCAAATGTTAACAAATAAATTATAATGTAAAACAATTATGTTGTTAATGTAATTATTTATGTTGTTAATTAACTCATTGTTTTGTTGTAATAAATTGGCTGGCACTATGATTGTTTAGTTACGGTTCTTATGATATAAGTTATAGTGATTATAAGTTGTTGTTTATGTATTTTACTAAAACGTAAGATATTTTATAAACAGATGTTTCACCACGACCAATTTTAAGTAAAATAAATAATGCAAAGCACGAACTACTCAAAAGCATCGAAACACAACTTCAACAACAGCAAAGAAATAAAAAATCACGACTATAAAACGCCTCGAAAAAGCAATTGACAATCCCCAAACCACTATCATTTCAATTATCAAAATTAGCACTAACGCCTCAGGCTGCAACTCTGGTTGGTTCCCATGAATTAGCTAGCACGATAGTTAATCATGGCTAAGTAAGAAGTCGTGTCTAGAACAAAGACCAGCCGAGCTTGAAACGGCACTCATCAATATGCATTAGTTTAGAAAGCTCGGCTAATGACTGGTCGCCATCCTATTTGTCGAGAATTTAACGGACTATTGGCGTGTTTGCCAAATTTTTGTTTAGTCATTGTTGCTTCACTTCCTACATGATCATTCTGTGCATTTCTATCAATCAATCAATCAAATTTATATTTTCTGCTTATATCATTGCTGCACCATTTACTGTCACTATAAAACTGTTCCTCTCACTTTGCATAATTATTTGCTAACAATCTTCAATTTTATCTTCAAAATAAGAATTAAATTACGTTCTGCTTACTGATACTAAGTTAGGATGACAAAACTCCAAAAGCTTAACAACTTTTTATAGGCACGTGTTTGACCACTATCGCACCGGTACCTAAGTGATGATGCGGTCTAAGATGGAGCACGCTTGCCTAGAAGTAACCTATTCACTCTTGACTTAGATTTCCAGGATGTAGCTATTCTTATACTTTATAGTATCTATTATTTACGCTTAACAAACTTCATAATCCTTGTTCCCAGCTGCGTCACTACCGGGGACATGGTACCGTTCCTGGTCTACCAAGTATATTACAGCACCTGGTTTAGCTTTGCATTAATTTCTGCTACCAAATCAATGAGGCAATAGTCTAAAATATGCACTAATATCCAATTGCAGCCTGTCTAAATCCAAACTTTACGCATAATTTCGCATAAACGAGTTTCTTATTACCGGCATTACGGGTATTGTTGGTAAGAACAGGTAAAGAGGTGATTTATACAATTGCTGGAATTTGGACAAGTAGGACCTGTGAGTTGGATATGCTGGCAGGTCACGAAAAGCTGATTAGATTTCGCAATGGTTACATTCCTTTGGTCTCTGGATCAGACGGTTTGACGTCGTCGGCCGTTAGGTTTGTCTGCCAAGTTTACACGTTGTTGTTACAATCCCTATTTGCATTGTTGTCATCTTTATTATTTCAAGAGGCCTTACATTGTTGTGCATTATGCGGTATTGTTGTAATAAGCATATTTGTATCAGCATTCCAACATTCCTTTTCACATTTTTGCATTTGACTATGCTACTTAAACTCATGCATTTTCATTATTATATTCCAGTTGAGTATCCACCGTGTTACAACTCGCTTTTGTTGTAATTTTAGTCCTTGCAATTCTCAAACAAAAGGATTCATATCTACCCACTCTTACTAGATAGCTTCAACAACTGTGTTCTTTCTTATGTTGCAAAACAAATACTGAAATTCTTATCTCACCAATCACAACCTGTTATGCTACTATTGACATTGAATTAATTACAATGTCTTCCTTTTACTCCAAACTATCATCGAAATAAACAATTGCGATCGCCATGACATAATTACAAGAGAACAAAGCTACGAATTGTGCGCGAGCGCAGATCCTATCGCGTAGTAGACAAATATTTATGAACATGCTCGCCCATTCAATAGACTTGGCTATTGTTTATAAACAATAAGATTCTGTTCTCGCTTAATTTGTGAACTATGTACTTTGTGTTTAATGCTTTATTAATCTTGTAAATTACTTTTCGACTTTGGGAAAAACACATATCAAATTGTGAAGGCAGATCTCAGCAGTAACTTCTAGTGCTTTGTCTATTATAATTGAATTAATACTTTGTAAATTATCTTTGTCCATGTTATTAAAACACCTGATGGTAAGCAAACGGTGGAGCACGCTTGCCAAGAAGTAACCTATTCACTCTTCACTCAAATACCCCAAGTTTGTAGCTATCCGGAAACGGTGGAATATTCTCAAAACGTTTTGTGGGTACGGGTTTGTTTACTACGAGATAAATTAACGAATCACATCATGTCAAAAGCAGCAATTCCAAACTAAAACACAACCTGCTTATAGTTTTGAGCATTCCATAAGCTCCAAATGATCCGTAATCTTTATGAATAACAAGCGATTAATTAAAAGCTCAGCAGGCATTAAACATGCTGCAATAATCTCAATAGAGGCGTGCTCTGGCATTCCTGGCGAGCTCAACGGTAAGCCTACGCTTATAGACACAACTGTTACTATCGATTGTTTTACTACGCCTACATGATTAGATTCATTTGTAGTTAATTGTGTAGCATCTATACGTTAAGGTTTACCGTTAATAAAATTGGTTTGATCACAAAAAGGTTGTTCATCTCCCAAGATGAGTACGTTAACTGCCTTGACTTTTGATTAGAAACAAATGAACCAATGGCAGTTCTATTACAAACTATTTTGATATATCATACCAAATATAATATAAATATACTTATTTAAAAAGGTATTCATTAACCTAACAAGCATACCCATACGAATGTTAAAACATTCAAATTCATTAAGTTCACGCCTTCAACGACAAAGCTCTATAAAAATCTAGAACTGCCATTTAAACAGAACCTGAACTTGATAAATCTATATCCAACAAGATTTACATAATGATTTCAAGAAATGACCGTAACACAAGGTAGGTAGGGCTTATCTACAAGGCATGCAGTACTTAGTTCACTTGTTAGTAGAAAGGACAGGGACCAGTCCCCATCGAGGTCACATATGGACACTGGCGAGCTAAAACCGTGTTTGGTATTTAAATTATTATATGTAAATCCAGCTGATACTCGTAAATCATATGGGCGTATTTTTGTGAAAGGGAAACTTACGAGTATATTCAGGGACCGAATATTTCTCATACAAAAACTGCAGAAGTAAGACACCTAGTTAAACATGTCTGTACTAATACACTCAAAGCAGTAACTAGTTTATTTGAACAACTGTATCCACCAGTGACGGAGTGTATTCATCTTTGTTTGCACTTTCTAGTTCTTGAATGTCGATGGTCATTGTACACTCAATATGTAACGGTCTAGCTATTCTTTTCTACTGTTTTTTCTAGAAATGTGTATCATCTACATAGTTTTCTGAATACCTCATACCTTTGATAGTACAAGGGCACAATTGTTACGCCGTTGTTCTACCTTAGGTGTGATATGTGTTGCACACTTCATTTCAATATCAATCATCGGTTTGGTTGGTGGTAGGACTTCTTCTAAGTCCGCCTGGCAAGCTACCACCATCATGTCTAAGTCTGTCGCCATAACAACAATGTTAACAGCATTGTTGTGTTCCGGCAGTTAGAGGTATGATAGCCAGTTCCTCTGTGTAAGAGGATTCCGGGTGAAACTCGCTTCCATCTTCGGCCTAATCATCACTTTCCATCAGGTGAGATTTGGGCCAAGAGTGTCCCCGTTTTGTATAAAAAAAAAAAAAAAAACCATATTATGAACTGATATCCCAGATATTGTGAAAATTTCATGTTTTTTTTTAATATTAAGTTGTCACATGGTTAGTTTAAAGTTTTCATAAAGAACTACAAGTAATTTCCTAGTCTTCTGTTCTAAATCCTCTTTTACTTACAACGTGACCAAATCACCAAAACTAGGTTCAAACGACAGTTAAACACTAGTTGTGACCCATTCTATACCAGGTCGCGTCAATTTTGGTTAACCACCAAAAAACTAGGTAATAAGTGCTAAAGGTTAAATATTGCAACATCAGCGTGCTTAATAATCTTAACACCGTCATATTCTGCTTGTGTTATTAAGTTTTTGTCTTTCATGTTATGATTTATGGCTAACTTCAAATTATTATGTATTTGGAATGTTGGTCAAATGATAGTTATTATTTGGACATTAAAATTAATTTAAAGGATTTATAGTAACGAAGTTTTTGGTGTAAGTAGCAAAATATTACCGACAAGCTTTTGGCCCTCTTTCTTATGATTCAGTTAATAGTTTGAAAATTTAGTCATTATCAAACTCTTCCTGCTCTTGTCGTATGTAGCTTAAGGTCGGTGCAATGTGTTATCATTTTAACCGACTTCCCAAAAAGGAGGAGGTTCTCAATTCGGTTGTTTTTTTTTCTTAATTTGTTACCTCATAACTCCGTCAATTATGAACCGATTTGAAAAAATCTTGTTTTATCTGAAAGGGTATACTTGCAGATTAGTGTCGTTTAAATTTTATCAGAATCGGTTACGAAGTTTGGATTTTAAATCAAAATAGCTGGAATTCGTTTACTTGGATGACTGATGACTGATTTGATGATGGTTTTTTGGTCACCCAAGTAATCGGAATTGCATATTTTTCTTTTCTGCGATTTTTCAGTGGTGTTGTTAGGTGTGGGGTGCCACTAAAAAGTGATAAATAAAAAAAAATACACCTACTTCCGAAATTAAAGTTATTTTTTACTTTGTAGTGTTTTTTTATTTGAAAGTCGGTTGTATTTTTTTTTTTGTAAAAAGTTTTTTTTTTCTGTTACATGCTGTCAACCATCGCATTGACTTCAACATCTTTTCTTTGACCTCTATACCTGTCTCTCCATCCATCAGCATTCATATTATAAGTTTTTTAAATTTTAAACACTAGGTCCTATTGGATAAAATAATGAGAAAATTACGATCGGTAGATAAACAAATACTACAATAGCTCAATTTCACGTGCTCCAATAACGTGCTCACTTACTTAGCCAGATGAAGTAATACACGATTCTACTTAGACATGACGGATAGCCTGACGAATGTACAACAATATCGGTTGGTGGGTAGATGAGTAATGCACCAGTTTCCGAAGTTTGTGGGAAGCCTTAAATCAATGGATCGTGGGATGATGATGAATGGGCTTGCTGAAGGAATAGGTTTCCTAAATTATAGTTTTAATTGTGAAATCCAGTTCTGGGGTAAAACTGGAATTAGTGGAGTGAATTAATTGAATTGGTAGGTTTCGTTGCCGTTGTCTGTTTATTTTGAATGTGAAGCTCGATTGCGATTTTGTTCTCATTATTTATAGTTTTATTAACTTTTTCCGCAGCTTCTCTCGTGGCGTGAATCTCCGGAACTGTACATTCTCCAGGATCAACGGTACCATAAAAATAATTTTCGTAATGTTATGATCAAGAGATCAAACTTTTACTGTAGATGTTACTTTAGATGACAGAACGATGTCTTTTTTCATCAAGCCAAATGACGGACTTCACTTCCATACCTTGATAATTTTTCAAAGACATGTGAGGTCCCCAATTGGCAAAGCGTTTCCAAGCATCTTTCTTTTTACAAAGGAGTGAAACTCTCTGCCTGTGCCTGTGTTTAACTCTTACAACCCTTATCTTTTCAAAATTAGAGTGAACAGGCTACTTCGGGGTAAGCTCACTCTATCAGACTTTGTCTCTGTCATCTCTGACTTAGACTAGAGTCAAGAGCAAACCCACCTCAAATAAAAAAATAAAAAAGATAATTTCAGCACTATTATCATTTCAGCCAAAATACCTTCAGTGCTGAACTTGGGGCACACTTAAACCAGATCGACTGATGCTGAGCCTCTCGCATCCAGTGGCAGGAGCAAAACTTGTAAAAATATTATTAGTTACCTAATTAAAATAGTGAACTTAGTAATAAAACTGTACGATTACTCATGGGGTGTCGACTGCGGCGCAACATTGTATTGAAAGCCGTCGACCTTTGAGTGCAGCAATGGTTTATTCTTCCGTCGTCGCAAACAACTCGTTATGAGGTAATACGGTTTAATAGATCATAAGTTTGTCGCTTTATCTTAGAAATCTAGAATCAAGAATTGTTCTTACCTACATGTAACTGAATGTATTTTTATTAGAAATCTTTATTTGTAAGAGAATACGCTTAGCGATGATGTTTTTGTGACAGATAATTTTATAGGATAGAGGGCCCAGTGCGAGTTTTAACGTACTCGAGTTCGCTTACGTAAAATCGTATAAAAAAAGATATTTTTCGTTATTGTTACCAGACGGTACTTATCCAGTTTATATAATATGTCACCGGAAAATCAAAAAATGATTTTAATAAATCTTGATTAGGTTTTATTTTCATGACATATTTAGAAAAATAGTTTTTTACAAAATATATATCCCATCCAAAGTCAATAGCTTCCGATCCATACGTGTCTTATTTAGAAAAAAAGTTTACAATTTCACGCGATATTTTACAATCTTACGGCGGCGATTCATGAACGCCATTAAGTACCTTTTTTTTAAGGATGGGAAATCATCAAATGACTTCTTCCGCTTTGGGCGAAACAGAAGGGAGTGCCAGTCTCTAAAACTCTTAGTGCCGTTTGCGTTCCAGGGCCGCGGTGACTCTTTCGAACAAATTCCGCAACTCTGGCAGGGCCATTGAGTACCTACGTATGAAAACTCGCATTAAAACCACTATATGAATTTATGTTAAACACAGAGAAAAAAAATACAAACTATTGGAGTACCTATTGAAGCGAAAATCTCTTAGGTAGCAGTTTATGCCTAATAGTGATTGATGAAACATGGAGTAGCTTGGGTGGGTTTGGTGAACTGAGTGTTTTGTATATTTAGCCCATAGATACCTTGATAATGGGCTGAAGTATGAATAATTATCCAATAATAGAAACCCAGTCACTACTCCAATATTTAACCTTTACACTATTTTACAATTATAAATATACGGTAGCCTTCATAAATCGAGATCATGTCGGTGCGCAATGTCACGATATTGGCTGTTTCCCGGCAAAAAGCTAGCCTAGCCTTATACGGTGTAGAAACTATATCTAGTCCTAGCCACGCCTAGGTGACTCGGGGCGATGAAAATAAGTTAACATTATGCAATCGACACATCATGGAAAACTGACTTTATTAATCCATCTGTGCTTGAGCTAATTACAGAAGTTTTAGCTAGCATCTTCGCTTGTATAATCGCAAAGAAACGTACTCCCGGAATGTTATAAGTATTATATAGGTACTAGCTGTCCCTCGCGGCTTCGCTCTCGTCAACTGGCTACCCTACAACTTTCTTATACCTTGTCCTGACAATAACAAACACAAAAAAAAAGAATTAGCGAAATCGGTTCAGCTGTTCTCGAGATTTGCGCTTAGCAACACATTCAGCGATTCATTTTTAATTTATAGACTAGCTGTACCCCGCGGCTTCGCTCCCGTCAACTGGCTACCTGTCTACCTACCTACTTACCCCGCTACTCTCTTACTCTTACTAACAGACAATTTGTATGTGACTAATGTCAATATTTATACGATACAAACGTCACTCAATTGTTTTGCCTTCCCGAAACCTCTCCACTAACACTTAAACTTTAATTGGAATGGTATTAAAGTTCAAATTGACTTTTAAGTATTATTACGAATCTTTTGTATGGGAGCATAGAAAAGTGTTGTTTTGAGTCTTTTTCAGGCAATTTTTATATTTTTTCTCTCCGTAAGAACCATTATCGTACTTCAAGGAATATTCTAAAAAAAGAATTGGCCAAATTGGTCCAGGCGTTGTTGAGTTATGCGCTTACCAACACATTTAACGATTCATTTTTATATTATAGATTAGAAAAGTATTCTATGTAAGCTTTACATACTCGTATATGTGTCAAATTTCATCTAAATCTATTCAGTACTTTTTGCGAGTATGGATAAAAAACAAAAACACCCATACTTAAAACTTTCACATCTAAAGCAGAAACTGACTGACTGATCGATCAACGCACAGCTGAAACTACTGGTCGCAGAAAACTTCCTTACACTCCGTAGGGATGCACTAGGATCTCCCAAAATTACTGGTCGCAGAAAACTTCCTTACACTCCGTAGGGATGCACTAGGATCTCCCAAAATTCCTAGGAGAACGGGATAAATGTGATATGCGCGGACGAAGTCGTGGACGAAAGATAGTTTATAATATTTCAGTACCTAGGATAGGACAAGTTAGTAGACATCATTTGCAACATTATTTAAAGCTGTTTTGCTTTAATTTTTTTATTTGATTTTTAAGGGGATGCGTTACAGACAGTAAAGTCTCGCACACCCCCATTGAAATTCATATTCGGGTGGATGTATACATATGTTCAAATCGCATGGTAAACTCTGTTTGCGCGATTTAGGATTTTAGTTCGCCGCCAGTTGGATAGATGGCGTCGCGGTTCTTTTTGTTGTGATGCAGATTTGTTTCGTTGGTTTTTCTTGTAGCAGCATTGATGCTGCTACAGATTGTACACTGCTCCGTGGCCTTTTGTCCAGTAATTTTACGTAGTCTGCAATCATCATCTGCCTAGCCTTTTCCCAACTACATTGGGGTAGGCTTCCCGTCAAACCGGATTCAGCTGAATACCAGTATTTTATGTGGAGCGGCAGCCTACCAGATCTCTATAACCCACTAACTGGATAACACGGTATTTCTTGGCAAGACTGGAGTCAGATTTACTGACTTCTGACAATCCGAAACGACTGCCAAAGATCTACAAATGACAGCCGGGACCAACGGCTTAACGTGCTTTTCGAGGCACGGAGGAAACTCGATATGTTAAAATGGTCACCCATCTATAGACAAACCTTGGCAAGCGTTGCTTAACCTTGAAGATCGACCCGTGCGGCTGTTCTTACTTAGCCACGAGTTCCTCCACGTATTCGTCGTCGCCTCTTACGTAGTCTACAGTGACGTGTATTAAAAATAAATAAGTAATCGTTTTCAATCCGTCATCACGTATTCAACTCAACATTTCACACAGCCTACTGCCGGAAATAGGCCTGCCCCAAGTTGCTACACTACGCCCTGAATAACCTGGCCTTGTCGCTCCATAAAGGAACAGATTTGTCAATGCAAATCTGTTGTGCTTACAAGTCAAACATACAACATGAATATTCTAGCTCTGCCTGTACTTACATTGTTATCGCAATCAGCAATCTTTAACCCCAACATTTCACATGTTTTTTTTTATGTTTGAGATGGGTTTGCTCTTGACTCTAGTCTGACATGACAGACACAAAGTGTACGATGGAGCGAGCTTATCCAGAAGGAGCCTGTTCACTCTAACTTTGAAGAGAATAAGTTGAAAAGTAGCACCAAAAGTACTTATCCTTGTTCATTTATTTTATCCATCTCCAGGATCTATCACTGAACCAAAGTTCATCAAAATAGGTTTGGCGATTTTGGTGTCAATGCGGAAGAAACAGAACTATCTTTTCATTTGTAATATCAGTTAGTATTAAAATTTAAACTTCATTCACTAGTAAAAAAATCCTCTACAAAGGCGGAGTTAATGCCTCATCCTCATAAAATTCCCACAAAAAGCTTTGACATGGAAGTCCTTTTCAACACATAAATAAATATTATTCTCCAGGATCTATCACTGAACCAAAGTTCATCAAAATAGGTTCGGCGATTTTGGTGTCAATGCGGAAGAAACAGAACTATCTTTTCATTTGTAATATCAGTTAGTATTAAAATTTAAACTTCATTCACTAGTAAAAAAATCCTCTACAAAGGCGGAGTTAATGCCTCATCCTCATAAAATTCCCACAAAAAGCTTTGACATGGAAGTCCTTTTCAACACATAAATAAATATTACTTTGGCTCCGTAAATATTGAGCGCTTAAGAAGATATTTTATGTAGATTAGTCTTAATATTTTTCAAAAATAATAACAATGTGTTAGTGGTAACACACAAACATGACAAATAACAACCGACTTCCAAAAAACAAAATACTACAAAGTAAAAATAACTTTAATTTTGGAAGTCGGTGTTTTTGTTAGTTGCTTCGTATTTTGACACCGACTTCCGAAATTAAAGTTATTTTTTACTTAGTATTTTTTTGTAAAACAGTTTTTTATTTTTCACTTTTTAGTGGTACCCCACACCTAACAACACCACTGCGAAACCGCAGAAAAGCAAAATACGCAATTACGATTACTTGGATGACATAAATCCACCTTTCAGATAAAACTTTTTTCAGATAAGACTAAGAATTTTTTAAATTGGTTCATAATTGTCGGAGTTATGAAGTAACAAACATAAAAAAAATACAACCGAATTGAGAACCTCCTCCTTTTTGGAAAGTCGGTTAAAAATGTAGTTTCAAAATTCATAGCCTAATTTCATCACGTTACGACAATACCTTTAACATGTCACCCACATTGCATGATTTGTTTAAACAATCAACAAATTCGCCTGCTTGACATCAAAATCAACGCTAGCGTTTGTTGTTGTTGTTGTTGCCGCTGACGGCAAGACAGGTTATTTTATTCATTTTGACATCTTTTGTTTACCAATGTTCTACATAATTTAATGTTTGAGTTTGAGTGACAGTTCTAAATGTCTAATAGGCTAGATTCCATCATCCACAAATTGCAAAACTAGTCCGTCAGTTAGAGTATTGAAAAATAATGGACACTTATTTTTTGTTTTTGTAAATCAATGAATATTGACAAAGATAAAACATATTAAAACTCGGGAGTGAGGGCTCGTGACGTCACGACTCACTAAAAATTATGCGAAGGTGTGACGTATTGAGGATTTCAAAAGCGTCGTAACTTCGTCAATTTTGGTTCCCGTAACAAAAGAAAAAACACGGGTCAAATATTCTTTGATAATCTAACTGACGGACTAATTAGATTTTTTCAGGACACAAGCCTATTGAAGTGCATTACGCTGTGGGGCTATCGCTCAGTCGGCACTGCGCGTGAGTGCTCCCGTGCACAGCAAGGCTCCTGTGAGATCCCTTTACGTGCGGTATGTGCTGTAACAGGCTTTGCGCAGAGGAGTGGTTTTTCAGGGTTCCGTACCCAAAGGGCAACGGAACCCTGTTACTAAGTCTCCACTGTCCCTCCGTCCGTGCGTCCGTCCGCCTGTCTGGCAGCGGGCTGTATCTCAAGAAACGTAATAGATGGACAGTTACAATTTTGACATTTTGCTGGCTATATATAAACAAATATCGTCTTTAATATTATCGAATATTATAAGTTAGTCAACCAACAGCCATTTTGTACTCATACTTAATTACAGCTTTTATCTTACCCAGCATAATTACACCTTCTGTTTTACTATAGGACTCATAAAACCCCGCTGGTGACTAAGCTAGACTAATGAGAGCAACTGGAATAGTCAATTAGTCACTGTTATCTAATATAACTTGTTATTATAATATTAAGCCATGAAAAGTAAGACACGGTACTGTTTATGTCGTTTTGTTTGAATTCCCATAATATGATTTATCTAAAATTTCCCACGCTACTTTTCTGCGACATTCTTCCTCTCCTTTTTGCTTCGCTGGTGAGATGGCAAAAAACGGAACCCTTATGGATTCGTCATGTCAGTCTGTCCGTCCGTATGTCACAGCCACTTTTTTCCGAAACTATAAGAACTATGCTGTTGAAACTTGGTAAGTAGATGTATTCTGTGAACATTAAGATTTTCACACAAAAATAGAAAAAAAAATACAATAAATTTTGGGGGTTCCCCATACTTAGAACTGAAACTCAAAATTTTTTTTCATCAAACCCATACGTGTGGGTATTTATAGATAGGTCTTCAAAAGATCCCCCTCCCCCTCTGTAACTTCTAAAATACGAGAATGATAAAACTAAAAAAAAAATATATGACGTACATTACATTGTAAACTTCCACCGAAAATTGGTTTGAACGAGATCTAGTAAGAAGTTTTTTTATACGTCATAAATCGTAAACCGCAATTTTTGAGTATAATATATACCTACAGGTTTGTACGGAACCCTCGGTGCGCGAGTCCGACTCGCACTTGTTAATTTTTATTTGTATTTTGCGAGTCCCAAGTAAACTTTCTTTCTTTCTTTCTTTCTAAGTGGCCACATTCACAGCGGGATCAGTGACATTCATTAGGCCCTCAGTGTTGATGGTAGGTATTAGCGCTCCTCAACCAGGGATCTTTACTATAGATACATTAATCAATTACTATCACTTTCTTTTCAATAATAAACACACAAGCAATATTGAAAAATGATTGAGTAAACTGGTTCTTGGTTGAGCAGCAACCTCGTCGTGAATCAACTTACTGGGACGATGTATACAAGAATGATGTCTCCGTGTCGCAATGAACCTACCTTTAATAATGAGTGACGTCATATCTTTCTTTTCACTTTTTAACCACCTGGTTACACAGTCCTCCTAATGAAGACCAATGACTAGCCTCAACAATCTAAGAATATCAATCGAAGGGCCAAATCCAATTAAATGGTCAGTGGTTACCTTTACTTTTACGTTCTTTGATATTGTTCGTAGGCTCGTTTAGCTCGTTTAGTGGTTTTATTGATTTTTAACTTTTATTGATTTTTATTTTTGACATTTACACTTTTCAACGTCACTTTGTATTTGATTTGTATTTATTATGTGTACTTTGATTTTATTTTGTATTTTTTTTATATTTACACCTACACTTTTTATTATTTTATTGTTATTTATATGCGTACTGTGCGTTTGAGTGTATGGCACCCGTGGGCTGCTGCTGAAAATCAGCATTAGGAGGTAATATCTTGTATTGCCACCTGACATGATGCTGGGCTGAGGCCCTTTTGGCACAAATTATTCTAATACATAAATATTAATTTCACAATTGTAAGGTGTTTTCTTTTGTGCCAATAAATGCAAATTTCTTTCTTTCTTTTTTAGTCCTCAGTTGAGCTACATGATACATCAAAGCTATGTGGTTCTGTCCTCAAAAGATCACCTCAGACATTTACCTGCACGGTTCTCATATGTATAACGATTTGAACATTACAAGTTTATGTTCTATACATTTTAAAAGAGACTTTGATCTTTAGGAGCGGATTTAACCAAAGAAACTGATCGCGATCAAGCTCCGTTCAACAGTTGTCAGTGTCAATATTCCATAGAAAATAATTACACTGACAGCTCGTAAACTAGGATCATATGCTGATCGCGTTCAGTTTCAGATTGATGAAATCCGCCCTTAGAATGTTTCGTTGTTTCTTATAATAGGGAATATGCATGAAAAAAGTATTTATGATCTGAACAGTTTATCTAAAAGTATTGGAAAATATAATACTAACAGTGAAATTAGAATCTAAATTGTTGGAAAAACGAACGAGATAAAATTATTTTAAACAAATATATCTGTCCCTCTCGCGAAAACGCTGTTTTATATGGCAGCTGTATAGTCGTCGTGTAATTTGACGTCACATTACGTATCGGACTTCTCTTTCTAACTGTAGTCTTTGAAGCTTTATAACTTAATAAATGATGAAAGTATTTAAAAAATAATTTCATGATTGTTTACTAGAGCTAATAAATATTTTCTTTTGAAAATAAAAAATCGCATGCATATTCCCTATTACTTACCAGCACGAGTTGTAAGCATATTCTCCATCCGGCGGTAGCTCTGACGCTTCACGTTATTGGTTCGTCAGTCAATGCTCATCGACTATTGCGCTCGCAAGCTTCGGTCGCCTACCGCACATTGACGAGATCACCCCGCTGCATTCATCTGTGACTCGGTATCTATAAGTAGATAGTCAGCCAGAAAACACCTGCCTCATCTAGTTTAAACTTCATCTGCCTAGCCTTTTACCAACTAGGCACATTAGGGTCGGCTTCCATTCAAACTGGATTCAACTGAAAAATAGTATTTTAACTGGAGCAGCCGCCTGTTAAAATGGACACCCATCCACAGACCATCCTTGGCAAACGCTTCTGAACCTTGAAGATCGACTCGTGTCATTATATAGCCACGAGCTCCTCATACTCAGCTTCATCTAGTTTAAACTATCGATAGCAAAATATTATTTATCAACACTGGAAATCGAATCCAACAATGTAACAAATTGTCGTATTTAACAAAACCATATGGACGGAAACCATAAATCTAAACGGAAATTAAACAATATTATTAAAAGACTATTACGTTAGTCAAAAATCATTGAATGGCATTTCAATGATATCATTCTTAGGTGAACGAACTTGTCTAAGCTCGAGAATATTAAACTTCTAAAAGCGACGCAATAGATTTGAATGAAGATCTATGTGTTTATATTTCTGTATCCTATGTGTTTGTATCTATATGTATATATATCAGTCTATGTCCTATGTGTTTGTTCGGCGATACTTTTTATACGCTTTTTCTATACAATACACAACACTGTGTTATATCAACATGAACATATTGAATGATATATTTCTTTGTTACAAAATTATCTTGTCTCTATTTTAAAATCTTATTGTAGTATGTATGGAACTTGTGGCTAAGGAATAACAGCTGCACGGGTTCATCTTCGAGGTTAAGCAGCGCTTGCCTAGATTGGTCTGTGGATACGTGACCATATCAAGTTTCCTCCCTGCATTAGAAAGCACGTTAAGCCGCTGGTCCCGGCGGTCATTTATAAATCTTTAACAGTAGTCACGGATTCTCAGAAGCCAGTAAAACTGAACTGAGGAAGCTCGGTATGTTAAGATGGTCACTCATCCACAGACCAACTTCGGCAAGCGTTGCTTAACCTAGAATGTCAACCTGTGCGGCTGTTATTATTTAGCTACAAGTACCTAGAAGAAATAAAGAGAAGAGAGAGATAAGTACGAGATAATGATTGTTGAAACTTTGAAAGTGGCCCCATCACACATAACACCATAACATTGACTACATCCTTCACACTCGATGGCATTAACCCCTAACCTCTGACGTAACAGAGTTCTTTCGCAACAGATTAACAACGATCAGGTTGAACTTTACCCGCTATCCGGAGATAATAATCTACATATACTGACAAGTTAACTGATCATATACACTTAGACGAAATCGTGACGTGTGGAAAACTGCGATTATCGCACTATCGGCCTGTCAACACAATGTTAACGATGTAGAATCATGATGGAGTATGATTTTTATAAGTTATGATGCCTCTATGATAGTATCAAGGAAATAAGTAGCTAGAGTACCGTGCTTCTGTAACAAAAGAATCTGAGGGCAATTCTACTAATTTTTAAAAAACTTTTGCATTCGCACGTCTATAAAAGGATATTTTAAACACAAATAAACTCGTATAATCTATCTATCTATATCTATCTATCTATCTATCTATCTATACTTATAATAAATCTGTAGAGAGGTAAATTCTGTACATGAAATATATTTCCAAAATAACTATCAGGGGGTGATTAGGGATCAATACTGATGCCAAAAATGCAATCAGTAAATTTTTTGTCTGTCTGTCTGTCTGTCTGTCTGTCTGTCTGTCTGTATAACCGTTATAGAAACAAAAACTACTCGACGGATTTTAACGAAACTTGGTACAATTATTATTCATACTCCTGAGCAGGTTATAGTATACTTTTCATCACGCTACAGTCAATAGAAAATATGAAAAAAAAAAAAAATGAAAACTTGAAAGTTCGGTTGTTTGTTACTCAATCACGCCAGAACGGCCAAACGGATCTTAATGAAATTTAGAACAAAGATAGATTATAGTCTGGAATAGCATATAAGCTACTTTTAATCCCGGGAACATGTTCCCTAGGGATCACGCGGGCGAAGCCGCTGGCAGAAGCTAGTTAAAACATAAAATAATAAATTCAACATAACATTAAGTATTTTAATCGCCCTAGTTTTATTTTATTTCGACCGACTATTTTCCGTATATGGCGTAATCAGATTAAGAGCCCAGTGTTTTATTCGGATGTCCAATTCATTTCGACTCTGATTTCCGATTAATTCAGAATGGTAAAACAAAGTTTATAAGAATGACGTTGATCGGTCTTTGACCTTTACCGAGCACTCAACATTGTGTGTGAATTAAGAAAGTTCCTGTTTTCTGCACATTATCTTTTATTGTAAAATAAAATGTATTAAATTACACGTATGGTCAGTGATTTATTTCGTAGATATAACGGTTTAAAAAGGGGGATGACCTTTCCAAATGTCAGTAATGTTTATAACGATAAATATACTATAGTATAGGTATTTATCTCCACAAAGTTCACTTCCCACGCGTTCAATAAAAATAAAATAACTAAATAATTCCGCCATTTTCCTCTGAATCTGGATTGAAATGATAGGTAGACCACTTATTGATAGTTCACTGTCTGACTCATCATCAAAAGATCACCAAACCATCGTGTTTACTCAAATAACATCTAAAAACAGTTACAATTGGCTGCCATATGACCCCTAGTCCAATCTAAACACACAAATTTATACCTACTGCTAAAAATTACAAAAAATCTTTAAAAGCCATAGGCATAATCTATGAAAAGAAAGTCTATGTATGGACAAGCCCGCCACACATTCCCAATGCCAACCACTGCAACTCCTGAAAGCCTGAATCAATAACGGCGACCAGTGGGAAAGTCTATGTAAGGTATCTTTTTTCTAATGACCATTTACCCACAAGGCCATGATTATGGCCCACCAGGTGGAGCGATGACCAGCCACTGGAATCCGGTGGAAGTGAGACGCACTGGTCCGGTCGATGTGGCGACACTCGGAGGTCTATTATATTGCCAGCAGTGGACATATTTCGGCGGAAATAATGATGAAGCTGATAACGAATATCTGTATCTATCTATTATATTTCTATTTAGTATGTGTTACGTAAGTCGATGTTCAAGGTTAAGCAACGCTTGCCGAGGTTGGTCTGTGGATGGGTGACCATCTTAACATACCAAGTTTAGCACGTTAAGCTGTTGGTCCCGACTGTCATTTGGAGATATTTTGTAATCGTTACGGATAGTGAGAAGCCAGAAAATCTGACACCAAGTCTTGCCAAGGAGTACCGTGTTAATGGGTTGTGGAGGTCTGGTAGGCAGCCGCTCCACGTAAAATACTGGTATTCAGCTGAATCTGGTTTGACTGGAAGCCGAACTCAATATAGTTAAGAAAAGCCTAGGCAGATGATGACGTAAGTGCGTCCGCCACCATAACAGGCCTTATCATAACACCAGCGTTGTGTTAATTATTTTTTAAATATAACAGCATATGCTGAGACAGGGACCTTTTTGGCCTGGCACAGATTATTTTTAGATTATTGTTAATTAACTAATTATTAAGTACCTACTTATCGTTAGTTCTAATGTATTTTACTTCTGGCTGTTTTCAAGTCTCAATAAGCATCTTTCTTTCTTTTATTTTATCCTAACAGTCTGCTCAGTCCAGAATATAACAACAAAACCATATTACATAATCCACGTTCTACAATAATCTCAGAATGGGATTTTCTCCATATGTAACCGCAAAGACTCCCACACAATCGTTAACATTAATAGCCGAGACATATGGATGTAATGGGACCATAAAACGGGAGAAAGTGTTCTGTTACCTTTCGAAGTAATGTTCGTATTGAACGATATGATATGGATTGTTTTAAATGTCAGAGAGTTATATAGAAAGTTACACATCCTTGTGAGGAGTTGGTGTGATGTAAGTATTGACTGAAGATAATTCATGATAGGAAGTCTTTTGAGTCTTTATGTGGCAACGTTCTTCTGGATACTTTGTGTCACTCAAATAGGAATTTATAGTTTTATGCTTCTCGGCCTGAAGCAAGGTTTTTTAAACACTTTTTATAGCAGCTTAGTTACAATATTCTGCATATTTCACAGAAAACTGATTTTCTGAGATGGAAATTAACCTGTGGCAGCCAGGGATAGCGTTATTCCATCAATAAAAGATTTTTAACTGACTTCCCAAACAGGAGGAGGTTCTCGATTCGGTAGTATTTTTTGTATGTTTGTTACCTCATAACTCCGTCATTTTTAAATCGGTTCAGTACTTCCAACTACTCGTGAGGAAACCAAACTAGATAAAAATGTTAAGTTATTTTCGAATATTAGGATATAACTCATTATCGGAAGAGTGATGTGTCTGTGGTTAATAAAAATTAATAATAGACCGACTGTGCCCGGTAGAAGTTTACGCCATTCGTGATACAGGGTAATCTTAGTAAGGATGCCAAAGCACCCCTTGACACATTAAGGCCGTACCCTGACCAAATAACCTTAAGCATTTTTTCCCTCAATAACAGCGCAAGAGGTACAATAGCGAATACGCTCAGAATGTTGAATAAAATCGTTATAAAATCTAATTATTGGTCGTTTGAAAAATATATTATATCTACCAAAATGTTCATAATTAAATTGCCTCTCCATTAGTGTAAGTACAAAATCAAAATAATGGTTAATTTTCGAGAAGATGCACGTTTTCAGTAGTTATTTCTCTAGTTTCTGTAGTTTCGTTGTAAGGAGATTACTTAAACATTATACTTAGTAATAAAAAATAAAAATCTACCATTTTGAAGCTAAGATTATGTAGAAATTTAATGTATTTTTTATAAGTTGGCATTTCTTTTGGATAAAGAGTACCTATATAGCTCCAAAAAATTGCACAAAAAACGGCTAGCGCTGCGTTTTGCCTGGGGACGCGCCTTAAGAGCGGATTTCTCCAATGAACCTGATCGCGATCAGTACATCTAAACTGCGTTCAAGATTCCTTTGAAAATAATGACACTGACAGCTAATAAACATGGTTCATATGTTGATCGCGTTCAGTTTTAAGAGTCCTATTACGAATCGTCAATGCTCGTTTGCAATAGACGAAGTTACGTTGGTCTGCGTTGGGAGTACATCTATAGTCCGCGAAACAATTTTGATACTTACTAGTCTGAATAGGATTATAGTTTATTTGGGCGCTCGCGCGAGACTGAGGAGCGCTCGCGCTGAATTGATGCAGAATATATAGTACTTTAATTTCATTTATTGTAATTTTGTTTTATTATATTGACAAATGAAAACTAATTAATCGTATTCATTGTAAATTGAAATTTTATATCATATTAATTTATTTGATAAAATTGTTTTTATTTGGAATATAATGGACGCTGAATCAAGACATTTCTGGCTTAAATTAGGTTTTCTTTACTTTTTTTTCCGTGAAAACTCAAGGAATTTAAAGAAATTCTAGAACTCCAATAAACAAGTAAAACATTCAACTTACCTTTTAGTAATTTCAGCTTTTAAAAGAATTGATTGTAACAATGTGAATTTGACCGTCAAAGTTCCATCGCCGACATTTTTTCTTGCAAACTGAGTTCGTAAAATATTTATAGTAAATTACACGAAAAGAAAAATGAAAATGTGTAACTCCAACTTACAATAAAGAGACTGACACTATCGTTATTCAGGATCAAATAATTAAAATATCTTACTGCTGCTGAAAACTACAGCGTCAAAAATCATGAATTTCCGTAAAAAATGTAATAGGACTCTTAAGTTAAAACTAGCTGACCCGCGCAACTTCGTCTGCGTCACATTTTCTATTATTGCTCCGCTCCTATTTATCTTAGCGTGATGATATATAGCCTATAGCCTTCCTCGATAAATGGGCTATCTAACACTGAAATATTGTTTTAAATCGGATCAGTAGTTACTGAGATTAGCGCGTTCAACCAAACAAAAAAACAAACAAACTCTTCTGCTTTATAATATTAGTATAGATGTGTAAGGAGATATTCTGTAACAACTATTTCTCGAAAAAAAAGATTTTTTATACTAGACTCATGCACAAAAAAAAATAGGTAAGTACTTGATATTTTTACTTAGCAGCAGTTTTATGCTACCATCACCACTGGCGACAATAGGTCAATGACTGAATAGAATTAAGTCATTAATTTCTGCAGTCTCCTCAATTCGAAACTTTCAACAGAAAAATGCAAATGATAAAAATTGCAAATGAAATCGCGGTTTCTATTCTCGTGAATCATTCTCAATCATAATATTGCAATCGTAATTCCGGCTTCAATGAAGAAGGAAATGTTATAGAGTGCTAAATACTGGCCATTAACCTGCCTGGTGACTAACAAGTCTATCTTATAGTCTTCATAACATGCAAGTGGTCACACTTGCATGATATGAAGACTAAGTATATATACATTGTCCACTTGCTGTTACACATTGGCTGACGATGATGATTCGTGACGTTTTCAATTCACAGGATGCATACTAGATATTTCGTGGCTTTATCCATAAATGAGCCGCTGGTGGAATGCGGGAATTTGCTGGATGCGAGACGCACAGGACTGGTCGGTGCGGTGATGACTCTTGAAGGAGGCTTATGGCATCCATTTCCAGGTTGCGATAAGGCCGCCAATTGCATGTTTTGTTAGTTTAAGGTTTCCTTTATGTATTTTTCATTTGGTGTACAATAAAGTATCTATCTTCTATCTATCTATATCTATCTATCTATCTTCTATACTTATAATAAATCTGTAGAGAGGTCAATTCTGTACATGAAATATATTTCCAAAATAACTATCAGGGGGTGATTAGGGATCGATACTGATGCCAAAAATACAATCCGGTAAATTTTTGTCTGTTTGTCTGTCTGTCTGTCTGTATAACCGTTATAGAAACAAAAACTAGGTACTCGACGGATTTTGACGAAACTTGGTATAATTATTTTTCACACTCCTGAGCTGGTTATAGTATACTTTTCATCACGCTAAAATCAATAGAAAAAATGAAAAAAAAAAATGAAAATGTGAAAGTTTGGTTGTTTGTTACTCAATCACGCCAGAACGGCTTAACGGATCTTAATGAAATTTAGAACAAAGATAGATTATAGTCTGGAATAGCACATAAGCTAAGCTTTTAATCCCGGGGACATGTTCCCTAGGGATCACGCGGGCGAAGCCGCTGGTATATAATAAAATATATAAATATGCCCAGCAGCGGACGTCTTTCGACTGAAATGATGATGAACAGAAAATAACAAAAATAATCGGGATTATGCAAGGGATGACGATACCATAACCTTTTTCATGACAAATACAAATATACAACATCCTTTATTTCAAATAGACCAGTTACAGGCACTTTTGAATAGTCAAGGTCTGTCAGTCAAATAGATGAAGCTAATCCTGCCGCGCTAGCGACAAGAGCAGCAGGTTGTTCTGCAACATAACACACCCACCGACCCTGTCTCCAGCGCGGCAGTTGCACGTTCCAAAGAGTAGGTCCTGTGGAGAAGAACGTGCAAGAAACTCCATGGACACTCTGACATAGGAAGGTATGGGTTTTATCATAAAGATAAAATTAAATAGAAATCCTATCTAAAACGATATACAAGCTCAAATTGAGGCCAATGACCACAAAATGCCCAAACACCAACACAAATCCGTCAATCAACCTTTCGGAATGCAGTTAGATCAAAAGTACACCACACAAGTACGTGACCTATTTACTAAACACACAACCAATAAGCACCCTTACATAAATAAGAATAAAGCAGTTATCGGCTTGTATATGGTCGAACGGTTAGAAAGCGGTCGTCCTTGGCAGTAAAAGTTATCCAGTGAAAGTGGTCGCTTAACAATGTAATGTATAACTTTTATAATATGTATAACGAGTTCCATTAGATATCAGAAGTTTGTACTTTTAAGACGCTTTTGGAGTTTACTGGTTTCTTTTTAGCCAGCTTGGTTATACGAATTGATAATCTCCTCCTTTTTAAATCGGTTCAAAAGAGGTCATTAATATTTAATTTTTATGATTAACTTTTTCTTCGCGACCTTACCATTGATATAAAATTTTTATAACTCAAAAAAATTACTGGAATTTTTTCACAGATTCTGAATCTCTATAGTCAATCAAATCTCATGCTACGAATTCAAATATAAGGAGTTCCATGCCTCGAAAAGCACGTTAAGCTGTTGGTCCCGGCTGTCATTTGTAGATCTTTGGCAGTTGTTACGGATCGTCAGAAGCTAGTAAATCTGACTTCAGTCTTGACAGGAACTACCGTGTTACCCAGTTAATGGGTTGTGGAGGTCTGGCCGCCGCTCTAGGTAAAATACTAGTATTCAGCTGAATCCGGTTTGAATGGAAGCCGACCCCAATATAGTTGTGAAAAAGCTAGGCAGATGATGACATGATGGCGACGGATATTGGCGGGTACTATTTTAGGTGGTTTTGATCTCAATATTTTACTCCTACAAAAACAACAACCCGCTATTTATGATTTACAATAGTAAATCATAAACAGCAGTAACTATGTTTGAGGAAGGTTTTAGTATCCGGCGTAAGCGCATAAAACGTTCCGCGTTTGAAAAAAACGTTAATTAAATAAACGGCTTCTAATATCTCAGCCCTTTGTTTAAAGAGCATTAGGAAGAATGTTTTTTTTGGTTTTTCGAAATTATTTTCCGCATACATTATTGAAGATAAAGTTTATTAGTTTTAAATGGTTGTATACCTACAGTCGGAAAGAGGTAATTACTTTAAAACGAAAAAAAAATCAAAGGAAATTAGTTTCATGGGGCCAACGTTTGATGGAATGGTAACAAAGACATAGAAGCAGGAATAAAGGGTTTCTTGCAGCAAATTGGGTGCTGCATGCTTTTTAGTGTCCAGACTTATTTTTATTTATTATTGAGACTTGTTGGCTCAATTACTAACAAACATTTGTTCGCCCTCCCGCATAACATAGCGCACTCTTTATTATCACGATTTACAATTTATTACTGTACTTAGGTTAAACAAAATAATAAATGACTTATGCCTTTTAGGGCTGATTTGTCCAACGCCAGATAACTCTTATTCGTGGAATAAATTTAAAGTTTGACAGTTTTTGTATGGAAGAACTGTCAAAAATTCAAAATTATTCCTCCGATAAAGCTATCTGGCGTTGGAAAAATCCAGCCTTAGTAGATGTAAAAGGATGGTTATATTTTTTGGTACATAGATTATACCTACTTGTCTGTTACTAAAGTACGTATGATTTTTGTTGTAGGTACATGTAACATAGCTTTGGATTACCTTTTGAGTAGCAAATCCATACTAATAGAACAGAATAGAATACCTACTCTTTATTATGTACAACATATAACTCACAGAAAAAAACTAACACGAATATTATAAAAGCGAAAATAATTCTGTCAGTCTCTCTTTTTGTTACCTCATAATCTTTCAACTGCAGAATAGATTCAGATGAAACTTGTTACAAGGGTAGACCATTTCCTGGGAGTAAGTTCTCTTGGAATAAAGTTTGACTTTCACGAGGACAAAGCCGCTGGCAGAAACTAGTTATAAATAACCATAACAATTATTTATCTCAGACTGCGAAAGATACGCAATAAGTAAACACCAAGAAATCCTCATTATTTTTCATCCACGTAAAACCTTGTACTGTCATACAGGATGTATGACTTCCTGAAGAAGTTTGCCCAAAGGGAGGTGCCATAAATAATGTATGACTCGCTTCGTGAACGATATGTGTAAATAATGTGATGACCTAGAAATTGTTTGGTTGCAGTACAGACGCCCGCACATCAAGTTACAACAATCTGTTAATTTATTTTAATCGATTTTCAACTTTATCGCTATAGCATTAGGTTCAATGTTGATGGGGAAAATTTAGCTTGATGTGCTGACTGTAGGTACAAGGAAGATGTGCGTTTGTATTGTCGGTGTTTTTGTGAAGTGAGTGGTACTTGCATCGTAAATAACAATTTACGATCACTAAATATCATACAACAAAGTCCTCCGCCGCGTCTGTCTGTCTGTCTGTTCGCGTTTAACTCAAAAACTACTGCACCGATTTTCATTTTCACCCACGGATAGAGTGGTTCTCGAGGAAGGTTTAGCAATATCTTGAGAGCCAGCAGCTTCTCTCGAATTTGTCTATTTTCTTTTTAAATAAAGTAGCCTGTACTCGTATCTAGAATCCCATTTGTCATTGTAGCGAAATACAGCACAATCGGATCAGCAATTTAGGTTTAAGAGTGTGTATTCCGTCCACTAGCGCCGCCAATCGTTTTTTATTAATTGTGGTAAATTTAAGACACGTAGATAAAAAACCGCTCTGTAGTGCACTGAAGAAATGTATCTATTATTTTTTGACAGCTATTTTTAATACATAACTCATGGCTAAATAGCCAAAACGGCAATTATTGCTAAAAGTGGCCACTTTTAGCAACAATTTCGACTTTGGCAACTATTTATGTTCTAAAGTACAAAACATAACTCTCAAAACATAATAAATACATTTCTTCAGTGCACTACAGAGCGGTTTTTTATCTAAGTGTCTTAAATTTACCACAAATAATAAAAAACGATTGGCGGCGCTAGTGGACGGAATACACGCTCTTAAACGTGATAACAAAGTATGTTTTGCATTTAGGTATGATATTAGTTTGGATTTACGAAATATTTTGTCGATTTCAAAAAATAATAATATTTGTTCGAAAAAATTATAAATTTCGACCATGGGATTGGGATAATTTCCAATTCCATTATAATTTTGTATATATCGATACTTTCCAAATATTTGTTAGTTTTGCATACGTTTTTAAAACGAATCAACTTCTTAAGAAACGCTGTGTACAAAAGCTGTTGGTTAACCTATAATAAAAAATAAACAAATTTCCTGAAGGACACATTAAGAATTATTTATTTTATAATATAGGTACATCCGGTGAGCAAATAACAAATACATACACTTACAAAAGTTAAAATTTAAAACAAATACAACGGTATTGGCTCATTCATTAGACAGGACTAATTTACTTCAATTGCATCCTTTACAGTTGACTAATACATTGCGGGTTCTGTTCCCACGAATCTGATAGATTGCATTTGAAAGGAAGTAAAAGCAGAATTGAAAGTTGAAATCTGGTTTAGTACTACAAGTTACGATAGGTTAAGAGGATATGATAATGTGGTCTCTAGTTTAAACTAGGTAAATAGGTACGAGAATTTAATGCGAAAACATCGTGGTATTTAACTTGCGGGCTTGTACATTCATTAAATTATTTAGCAACTAGCTGACCCGCGCAACTTCGTCTGCGTCACACTTCTCATTATTGCTCCGCTCCTATTTGTCTTAGCGTGATGATATATAGCCTATAACCTTCTTTGATAAATGGGCTATCTAACAATGAAAGATTTTTTCAAATCGGTCTAGGAGTTTCGGAGCCTATTCAATTCAATTCAAACAAACAAATCTTTCCTCTTTATAATATTAGTGTAGACAATTCAGAGGGCCAATTCTACAAATTTTTAAACAACTTTCGTATTCGCATGTCAATCGCAAACTGTCAAAAAAGCCTTAGTTTTCATAAATTTTTGACAGATTGCGATTGAGATGTGAATGCGATGCGAATGTGAAATTTAGTAGGATTGGCACTCAGTTCTTAAAGCAAACAGTTCGGTACTGAGGCCAGAAAAAGTTAAAAAATAATTTGGTACTAACTTCTGCCCGCTACTACGCCTGCAGGAAAAGTGTTTCAATACCCCAAGAGAAAATTATCTTTTGCCCTGCCTATCCATGTCATGTTTTATCGGATTCAATTATAAAACATGGTACCCGGTTAAACCGCCGTCCACACACATCCGGGTCCCCGTCCCTGACGGGACAGAGAACGGGATGGAGATAAATCAGTTACATACGATTTGTACGAAATGAAGGCATGAGAAAAGTAACAAACAAGCAGACAGCGACATAGAGGTGCCTTCGTATAGTTTAGCATTTACATTTTTTTTTCTTTCTCGGGTCTCTGGAGACCCGGTCCTTTGGTAGGCGTACGAGGGGCCGAAAGCAACTCGCAGAGGCACCGTTAGATATTTCAAATGTAATGGGGCACCAACCAGCGATTATCCCTGTATGCACTGTGAAAGTATTCCCTCGGAAAATCCCCGGTTGGAGCAGTACTATTGCATTTACAATTTATTATCATAGAAGCTAAAATTAATCTTTTATACAAAAAATACGACTTCCCAAGGGAAGTACCACGGAACTCATCAATAAAGTACCCATTGGCTCGAACTCAATCAATTCTAAACTCAGTTAATTAATTGTTAAAAACTTGCAGTGAAGAAAAACCTGTTCAGACCTAAGTGGTTCCCATCTTATGCCACCATAATTTACATAATGTTATGTGATCAATTAATTACACAAAAAATTATATACCGGGTGTGAAAAAGACAACCTACTTTCCCGGACCCATCAATTTAAAAAACCCATAAAATGCAAAGCTTTCTTACCATTCAATTGAGCAACTCTTTACTTGAGAACTTTTACTTCCGATACTGTGACGTAACTTCCTATTTAATTAAAACTTTTAATTATTCATGTCGCTTAAATAATATTCAAATGTCCACATGATGTAATTATGTCGCAGATCAATTTATTGATAGTGGTCAATTAAACAAACATGACTATTTAAAACTACGTTTATATAAGGTTAATCATTCGTTTAAGGTGTAGGTACTATTTGAGGTGGGTTATATAAATGGCTCATTTAAATCGTAATAGGCAATTTTCAAGTGTATTACTACTGCTTAATTTGAGTGAACCTTTTTAGAATATTACCACCAACACTCGATATTTGGTTGAAGATCACTCGATACAATTAAGAGTACTTTGCTGCCAATCCTCTTGACATTTCTCACTGTTAACAATTTAATCATCGAGCCTTGAGGCCTAGTTACGTCTTTACTTTTCAGCAAACAGAGAAAGGGTTTCTTTGTAGAAAAAACCCCTGAGGGTGTTGTCCACAGAGCACTTACTTTTGACAGCTGCCGTAGCGGCGCAAGCGCATTTCATTAGTATGTGGTGTTGTCACATCAATCGGCCGATGACATTGATCTAAGTTGTTCAATAGGGTATATGCATGCGATTTTTTTATTTGCAAATAAAATAAAATAAATGAAATACTGATTAGCTGTAGTATGTAAGCAAATCATGAAATTATTTTTTAAATACCATCAGCAATGAAGTTATAAAGCTTCGAAGATTACAATTAGAAAGAGAAGTCCGATATGGACTTTGACGTCAAATTCTATAATAACGTCTACCATCGAAAACAGCGTTTTCGCGAGAGGCAGATATTTGTTTAAAATAATTATATCTCGATAGTTTTTCACTGTTAGGATGATGAATTTTTGTGTCTTTTTAGATTCACTGTTTAATTATTTTTTTTCATGCATATTCCGCTTTGGTGTGGTACTTATCTTCTGTTTAGTTCCTACAGAATTAGAAGGAATGGAGGAGGCTGCTGCCAAAGTTCGTTAAACAGAAGAAGTTGTCTATGTCACCAATATTTTGAAATTTAATTATTTTGAAACTCATTCTGTGTCTGTGAAGGAAGATTAGGATGAGGATTCACCTCATTAACTCCTATGTAACTTGGGGTCGGCGTAACAAATTCTATTCTTCCATTCCATACGATGTGAACCTTTGTGAAGAGTGAAATAAAGAGATTTGTATTTGTAAACAAAAATTTGTATTTGTATTCTGTGCAAGCCACACTCCCTTTTTTTCATATTGCTCGTCACACAATCCATCCATTTTATCTTTGACCTTCCTCTTCCTCTATCCACATTGAATTAAAGTGTCTAAATAAAGGCTAATTTTATTATAATCTAGTATCATTAGCTTCGGTTTTGTGAAGAAAGAACTGTCTATAAACGTTGATCAATCTATTTTACCTTTGTCAAAGGCATCGTTGGCACCCTAAAGAGCCAAACACCTTCAAACAGATATTCATCAATTCATGTAACATCATCATCTCCATAACAACTTTATCGCCGCCATCTTTGCACCATGGGTGTGAGAGCCCATGCACTATGGTTACGTAAGAAGCCACTCCTGCTTGAAATTATCTAGATGATCTCCTCTGACCTCTGTGTTGTGTGTATTGTACGAAATATAGGCTACTTCTGGGTAAGCTCGCTCCATCGTAGACTTTGTCTCTGTCATCTCTGACCAAGACTACATTCAAGAGCAAACCCATCACAAATAATAAAATGCAGGTCCGAAGGCTGTCGCAGTTTCTTCACTTTCAATAATGACCGGTTTATCTCATCATCATCACCATATCAGCCGAAAGACATCCACTGCTGGACTTATACCGGATTATCTGCACTAATATTTAAAAAAAAACATTTGAATTTTTAAACTGATGAACTGATTTCAAAAATTCTTTCACCATTAGAATTCTACATTATCCCTGAGTAATATGGGCAATAATTTTATTTTCAAAAAAAAATTGACATCCTTACGAAAATTGCAATACAATAAACCCGTCCTCCGAACGAAATCGGCGAAGTGCTAGTTATTTTGCTTATACGTATTAATTACAATACGAATATATGTACACAATTTGGGTTACGATTCCATTGTTAATTAATCAATACTTAAAATTATCAGGAAATGGTAAATAGTATTGGTTAATTTTTTACAGTCTATCTACACTATCTACACTAATATTATAAAGAGGAAAACTTTGTTTGTTTGTTTGTTTGTTTGTTTGATTGTAATGAATAGGTTCAAAAACTACTGGACCGATTTTAAAAATTCTTTCACCATTCGAAAGCTACATTATCCACGAGTAACATAGGCTATATTTTATTTTGGACAAAAAAGGGTTCCGTAAGATATTTGGGTTTCTCGGACACAAGGTGTAAAAATCAACCAGAAAAGTTACTTATTTTGTGTACGCTGCCTAAACTATAAAAGACAGAACCATACATTGTTCTAATTAATTGTAGATCTTATAAATATCTACAAAAAAGTCCGCGACACTATACCTATCTATGCCGAGTGAGGCACAACAACCATTTTTTTTATTTAAAAATCTTGTTTTTTTTTGGACTACATTTAAACGCGTTTATTTTACTCATGCTATAAATCTTTATCAAAATAAAGTATTTCACCACTAAGTACAGTATATGTAGATAATATTTGGTCTTTGAATGATTAAAATCGGACGTTTGGTTTTGAAGTTAAGGCGAAATTAAAATATTCGATTTCTGCTGCACGGCCCGTTGCGAAGTGGACGTTACCAAGGCGGGGGTGCGCGTGCGGGAGGGGAGTTTAGATCTATGAGTAAGGTACCTGCGCGGCTCAGCCGCGAGGTCGGCTCCCTACGCAGCGGTCGTGCGCAAAGTCCAATAATATTCGTGCGATTTTCTTTAGATTTCGTTCTTAAAACTACACCTACGCAAAAGTTTTTCTCAGAGCTAAACAACAGTTCTTCTCAGAGCCAAACAACAGTTATTTTCAGGGCTAACCAACAGTTCTTTTCAGGGCTAACCAACAGTTCTTTTCAGGGCTACACAACAGTTCTTTTCAGAGCTAGAATATTACACGCTATTAGCATTTTCTTAAACATTTGAAAATGCCTAAGAGAGCCAGGTCTCAACTTACTAAACATAGTTCTCAAGCATGGGCAGCAAGAATACGCCGTATGGGAGAATCTTCACCTGAACGTTCACAACGCCTTGCTGAACAAAATCAGAGAAACTCTCAGGTACGCGCACGAGAGTCGAGTGTCGAACGTTCGCAACGCCTTGCACAACAAAATCTTAGAACCTCTGAGTTATAATATTACTAGCTGACCCACGCAACTTCGTCTGCGTCACATTTTCCATTAATTCTGCGCTCCTTTTTGACTTAGCTTAATGATATAGCCTATAGCCTTCCTCGATAAATGGGCTATCTAACACTGAAAGTTCCTGAGATTAGCGTGCTCAACCAAACAAACAAACAAACAAACTCTTCTGCTTTATAATATTATAACTCAGAGGTTCTCAGATTTTGTTGTGCTCGACTCTCGTGCGCGTACCTGAGAGTTTCTCTGATTTTATTCAGCAAGGCGTTGTGAACGTTCAGGTGAAGATTCTCCCATACGGCGTATTCTTGCTGCCCGTGCTTGAGAACTATGTTTAGTAAGTTGAGACATGGCTCTCTTTAGGCATTTTCAAATGTTTAAGAAAATGTTAATAGCGTGTAATATTCTAGCTCTGAAAATAACTGTTGTGTAGCCCTGAAAAGAACTGTTGGTTAGCCCTGAAAAGAACTGTTGGTTAGCCCTGGAAAGAACTGTTGCTTAGCCCTGAAAATAACTGTTCTTTGGCTCTGAGAAGAACTTTTGCGTAGGTGTAGTTTTAAGAACGAAATCTAAAGAAAATCGCACGAAAATTATTAGACTTACTAATCTAGGAGCCGACGTACTTATACTTATCTATGGAGCCGACCTCGCGGCTGAGCCGCGCGGGTACCTTACTCATAGATCTAAACTCCCCTCCCGCACGCGCACCCGGGCCTTGGTGACGTCCACTTCGCAACGGGTCGTGCAGCAGAAATCGTAATATTTTAATTTCGCCATAACTTCAAAACCAAACGTCCGACTTTAATCATTCAAAGACCAAATATTATCTACATAAACTGTACTTAGTGATGAAATACTTTATTTTGATAAAGATTAATAACATGAGTAAAATAAACGCGTTTAAATGTAGTCCAAAAAAAAAATCAAGATTTTTAAATTTAAAAATGGTTTTTGTGCCTCACTCGACATAGATAGGTATAGTGTGTCGCGGACTTTTTTGTAGATATTTATAAGATCTACAATTAATTAGAACAATGTATGGTTCTATCTTTTATAGTTAAGGCAGCGTACACAAAAGAAGTTACTTTTCTGGTTGATTTTTACACCTTGTGTCCGAAAAACCCAAATATCTTACGGAACCCTATTTTTTTCCAAAATAAAATATAGCCTATGTTACTTGTGGATAATGTAGCTTTTGAATGGTGAAAGAATTTTTAAAATCGGTCCAGTAGTTTTTGAGCCTATTCATTACAATCAAACAAACAAAAAAACAAACAAACAAAGTTTTCCTCTTTATAATATTAGTGTAGACTAGCTGACCCGCGCAACTTCGTCTGCGCCACATTTTCCATTACTGCTCCGCTCCTATTTGTCTTAGCGTGATGATATATAGCCTATAACCTTCCTCGATAAATGGGCTATCTAACACTGAAAGAATTTTTCAAATTGGACCAGTAGTTCCTGAGATTAGCGCGTTCAACAAAACAAACAATCAAACAAACAAACTCTTCTGCTTTATAATATTAGTATAGATAAAGCAGAAGAGTTTGTTTGTTTGTTTGGTTGAGCATGCTAATCTCAGGAACTTTCAGTGTTAGATAGCCCATTTATCGAGGAAGGCTAAATCATTAAGCTAAGTCAAAAAGGAGCGCAGAATTAATGGAAAATGTGACGCAGACGAAGTTGCGCGGGTCTGCTAGTATACTATAATCAAAGCAACAAAAATCTAGAATTGGTTTTTAATCAAATTAATAGGCCAACCGCCCAAAATTACATTCAAACCGCTTTGTTTTTGCTCGTACACACGAGTTCAAAATATAGGCAATGATTTATTAAAACGAATGCCTTCCAATTTATAACTCTGACAGAATAATAACACATGCAAAAAGCGATCAACAATGTCGAGGACTCGGGCCTTGTGTCTCTAATACCATCATTAATCTATTAGTTGACTGAGCAAATAAGTTGACCAAATTGTAGCATCCGCTTTGTGTTGTGACAGAGATACAGTTTTTACAATGTTATTTTTTTCCACAAAGCAGATTCTTCTGAGAGAAATAAATACTTACTTTTTCCAAAACTGCAAATAACTCGTTAGTCATTCAGACATGCTAAACCAGAGTGCCAATTCAACTAATTCAATTGCACTCTGTCAAAAATGTATGAAAATTAAGGCTTTTTTGACAGTTTGTGACTGACATGCGAATGCAAAAGTTGTTTAAAAAAACTGGCCAAGTGGGAGTGGGACTCGCACACGAAAAGTTCCGTACCATTATCTATAAAAACGGCAAAAAAATAAAGTTTGTTGTAGAGCCTATGTCTAGCTATCGCGGTTCTTGAGATACAGACTGGTGACAGACAGACGGACAGACAGATAGCGAAGTCTTAGTAATAGGGTACCGTTTTTACCCTTTGGGTACGGAACCCTATAGTTAGTAGAATTGGCCCTCTGAAGTACCTACATATATTTACGTGTAGTACCTACGCTAAGTATTCGATGATCAAAATATGTATCAAGTTTTTTATTTTATAATGATGAATTTTATGTTGTTGGCTTGCTATACGCTTTGGTGCAGACTTTTAGTATAGGAAGTATAAAAATAAATAAATAATACAAACCAGTTTTATTTTTTAAATTTGAAATGTTTTAAACGAAATTGAATCAATTTTTTTTTAATTTGATTCAATTTCGTTTAAAATATTTCATTGCACAAACGCCTACATATGTTAGCTATAATGGTTAGATTATTAGAACCCATATGCGCTGAAGTTATTTCTTTTTTTTACTTTTGATAGGCACACGTTTGACCACTATCTCACCTGATGGTAAGCGACGTGCGGTCTTCGATGGAGCACGCTTGCCTAGAAGATCATCAAATAAGCTGGTTTGGGGACAAATAAATAGGACAGTCTGGTCAGGAGCACTGCACTCATACTGTAGAATTATCGACAATCCCTCATTTCATTTAACGAAGTTGAGTCGTGACCCTGGTATGTACTGAACCATCTCTTCACGAATTCCTTTGCAATAAAAATATTTGACTTACTTAACACTGCTATAACTGGTATATTTAAAAGAGAATGTTTATGTAGCCTTTAACAGTTAACAAGTAACCTTAACACTTGTGGCGATCCTTTATTATTACGTATAATGATTGTACCTACATTCTCGGTACCACACTAATTTCAACTCCACCCACTACCAGCCTTGAACGTCCACCTTTTCACAATAACACAAAATTCCCTTTTACAAGCGAATCCGTCGTTTCATCACAATAATAAAGGATCGTCATAGCTTATAGGTCACCACAGGGTACATCGACAGTATCGATACTCGCTAATCGATTAGGCACACCACTACGTGCATCGATTCGCCGCGCCCGCTCCACGTCACTATTGTTGAATTATAGTACATGTTTCCTTTATTATTCGAATTTCGAATGTGTATGCGTTGAATTGATTTGAGTGAGTCAGTGGGTTGAAGTAGTTGAATATGGAGAGTTTTAATTTACTTCCAAACAGGAAATAAACCAGCAACATAGAATGAGTTTGTCGCTGATGGGCTGAAGATATAAAAATCCCATACGGCATATTGTGGTTGTCTCATAATCTTTCTCTTCCTAACTATCTCTCTCTTTTTCTTTTTCTCTTTTAAATTTATCCAAACGTTGTGTTTGAAAGATCGATGTTAGCGATAAGTCTGAGTCACCCTATGTCCTAAGGCCCTACCTCACACCAATATAGGGTTATTTGTGATTCGACGTATATCCGTCAGGTCAGGTACTAATAGAAGGGCCAAATTGAAAACAAATTGAACTCTCCATATGTATGGAAAGAAAGAAAGAAAGAAAATGTATTTACTGTACCAGAATCGACACACAATAACAATATAAATTATCAACTTTAAAAAAAAACACAAAAATTAAAAGAAGACATAAACTAAAAACTAAACAAAGCCAGAAATAATTATGTTGTCTATGTCAGGCCGGGCATCACCCTACCATGACTCTCTGGTCACACCACAGACACACCCACAACATAGTTCAACAGTTGTCTATGGCGCGACCGTGACATCCGGCACTGACCGAAATTCAATCGTATTTTAAATTGTTTATAACTTTTGCAGCTTTTTCCAGCGGTACATTATTTTTTCAAAAATCATCTACATGCTCTACCGAATCGAAAGACACCTCATTCAAATATTCCCGAGACTGCTGAAAAAAGTTAAACAAAAAAGCACTTGCCGATTAGACTAGGGAGAGAAAATTATCTGTTTTTTTTTTAGTTGGTATTCTCTCGAAAACATCCAATATTACTGGCGAAAGTCTTCGTGATGAAAAGTTAAAATTCCAATATCTCGAAAACGATTGGATTTCGGCCCGAAATGTGGGGGGTTCAATTTGTTGCATTTTGGCCCCTTTATCAGCACCTGACGGATATATACGTCGAATTATAAATAACCCTTTATATCTTTTCTGTGACTTCTATCTGTGACTATAACTATACATAATAACGAGTATTCTATTCTATAATGTCAATGAAGAGAAAATACAGCATCTCAATCAGAAATAAATAACTCAAGACAATCATCCCCAAGAAAGCCACACGTGGCACTTTCCCTTTATGGCTTCCCGTTGACTAGCCTCAATTCATTATAGTAGTAGGAAGCTTAAAACTCAACAGTAAAAATAATCATAACAGCCACTAAAACATTATTAATTACATTACCTAATTAGCTACTACCTCAATCCTTTACTAAACTTATTAATTTTACTAACCATACCATTATAAAGGATACTTCAATCTATCAACTCTGTCAATTAATCAAATCTAACTGACCAATTTGTCTCATTTATCTTGTCTGGTGAACAAAGGGAAACAATGAAATCAATTTGTGTTCAACAATGTATTGACGACCTGCATAGCCTAAGGCTTCACGAATATTCAATTGATAGTCGATTTTTCATATCGTAATTGAAAGGAATCTAATTAATTCAGGTTGTCCGAGACACAAGTTAAGTTCACGAGATACGAGCACCGCAAGACAGAAAGAAGGAACCAAAAATATTTACTTGTCACTTAGGAGAACCACCAAAGTAAAAGAAAGAAAACGAACGATAAAAGGCTAACTTACTACATAAAAGACCTGTGCGGAGCCAGAAGGGCCTAGTAGTATCTTAGCATATGCATCAGACACAACCTCGGTACACACTACAAAAGTTAAAAAAGGAAATCTTTAAAATAAAACATTATTCACTGCAAGTCCGCGGAACTAGCATTGGATAATTTCGCGTATCTGAGAAACGTAGCCATAAAATAAATATAGTATAGACTTTTATTGATTTCTACTAATAGGTATAAAGACTTGAATAGATTTCCACTGTTAACAGTAAAAATGAGGTCAAAAGTCATTTAATCAAGAAAAAAAAACTTATAACCTTCCTCTATAAACCAACACGGGTGCAGATACGCGGACTTTGCGTATTATAGATTCGCGGATTTGCAATATCCAATATTATAATATAATTATGTAGACTGTAGTTGTAGGTAAGCAACTTCCTTTGAAATAGTTAAACTGATTTTCGTCACACGATATTTTTTTGTTTTTTATTTTCTCGGGTCCCTGGAGACCCGGTCCTTTGATAGGTGTACGAGGAGCCGAAGACAACTCGCAGAGGCCCCGTTAGACATTTCAAATGGAATGAGACACCAACCGACAATTATCCCTGTATGCACGGCGTCACACGATAATTATTTTATATAATCACAATAATGATGAAATAAGGCAGTAACGTTTCAATTATTTCAGTCATAATATTTCGAGTCTGTTTCATCGATTTCAAAATACATATCTTCTAAAGACGTCCTTTAGAAGAACTAAGCACTTTCTAAGTCCAAAGTGGGTCAACACTAACAAAAATAATCGTTAGCAAATTATTAATAACCTAATTTTTGCCACACCTCTATAATTTAACATTGCTGCAACCACATTTAGTTCAATCCAATTATTTTTTATTAAAAATAATGTAACAATACAGTAATTTCGCCAATTCCTATAATTGTATCTTCGATCTACCAATAGTACGATCCTATTGAAAAGTGGACTTAACTATCTCAGTAGCAATAAATTGTCTTTTACTTATACAATCAGATGTACCATATAATAATGAAGAAATAAAGACTTCCATTCCAAAGTGAGCTAATCGATACAGTTTCATTATTTTATTGGGAAATTCTGCAAGCTTTGCTTTCATTTGTTTAGGCATTTATATGTTGACTATCTCTTGCCTGCAACTTCGTAGTGCGTATCCCGTTTTTTTCCCGTCCACACAGAAATTCTAGTAAACCTTCTTCTTAGACCTGCCCTACAATCCCCAAGGAACGATACACGCCAAATTTCAGCATTCTACAACCAGTCGTTTCATCAAACATTCGTCGTTATACATTAGGATGTACCCTTTTAAATGCTATGGGTTTAAAACAAAAGTAGCGCTGATGTCACCCGCGTACTAGGAACTAATCAAATCCTTATTTTGTAGTTATGTCCATAAGAGTTGCACTAAAATGTAACTGCAAAGTGGCTATTTTGTTCTCGTAACTTATGACAATTGGATCGGTGGTCATACACACCATGGTATGATGTCATCGGCGTATCAACATTCCTTCAACACTTTAACTGGTCAAGTTTTTCATGTAACCTTTATTCCATTATTTCTCTTATTCTTGCAAGCACATCCTGGCAAGCACAGCATCTTTGTAGGTATGTGCATATCCATGTAACCCGTCCCTGGCTGTGCCTGGTTTTGTATTGTGTTGTAGAAAACATTAATTGTATTGTAGAATAAACGATTTTTATTTATTCATATTAATATTTCTTTGTGCTCCCTGTATGCCAAATTTCCGCTTTCTACAACCAGTAGTTCCAGCTGTGCATTGTCCGTCAGTCAGTCAGTCACTCAGTAAAGCTATAGTTATAAACTACTCAGCAAAATACTTATTCGCACTAATTTAAATAACCTTAGAAAACGACCGCTACTCCAAGTACCATTCGCATCGACAAAGTACAGGCGCAACTCCTTCTGCATACGAAGTGCTAAAGCCTTCAATAGTTTACCATCACACCTGGATGTCGACTTGTTTTGCACCAGCGCACATAAAATCAAAAAGATTTTGAGCAGGGAGTACTTTGGTGACTGCCATAACTAACTTTTGATTTTGGTACTGCACGACTTGACTAAAAAAATGTATCTACATACCTTAGATACATTCAATATGTTTACTTACCTACGCTATAATTGGTCAACGCAAGCACCATATGATATAACTAAGTAGTCATATATATGTGGAAGCTTGTAATTAGCAAATTATATTACCTAAGCATGTTATTTATGTTTGTAATTAGTCTGTAAGCTTTCTTCAAAATAAACTAAATAAATAAATAAATAAACAGTCTATTAATATTGGTTGAAAGTACACGCATACACTTTCCGGAACAATTTATCTAAAAGATCGTGCTAACCATATCAAGATCTTTGGCGGAGTTAAAAAATTGCAGCTCCATAGACAGACACGAAAAGCTACTTTATTTTACTATGGGATGTACCTATAGAAGTAGAATAAAATAATACCTTCTTTAAAACTTTCAACTAGGTACCGATCACGTACAATATCACGGTAACAGATTAACTATAGAGATTAAGTATTATATCATGGCATGACCCGTCAGTGAGCTGAGCTTCCATCCATCATCATTATATCCGCCATGGGAACCGACTTTCCCATAGGTTTACTATGTTATTACAAATCTGATAACGTTTTTAAGCAATTTATTTTCTATTTGTTTTTGCTTGAATAATGTTGCTTTGTGCGTGTGTTATTGCTGTTCCTTATGAGATTTTTTTTTTTTTAGCCTCATGCTACTGTCATCAAGCGAAACTAGACTGTGTGGGAATCGCGGATCTAGACCTAAAAACGATCAAGTAAATATTTTTTTATTTGAGATGGGTTTGCTCTTGACTCTAGTGTAGGTTAGAAATGAAAGAGATAGTTTACCCAGGAGTAGCCTATTCATACTAACTTTAAAAAGATAAAGTTTGTAAGAATTCAGAAACACTGACGCAGGCATAGAGTTCCACTCCTTTGCTGTGCGCATTATGAGTAGTTAATGTGTTTATATTTGAAAGCTATGAGAATAATAGGAAACTGCTCAAATGCGTAGATGAAGAAATGCACGGCTTAAGTTATTTAGAATGCCTAAGACCTCCGACCCGTTGCCTTATCTATGATTACTGCATTCATCCATTTCCAAGCATGCAATTTCAGTCAGTTCATTTAATTTCAAATGCAATGCCTCTTGCCCTCATACCTTTTCAGATTTCTGCAATACAAGGAAGAAACCCATAAGACTGAATTGTGGAAACTCAATTATTATCGAGATAAGGTCAGTTAGTGAGTACTCAGTAACTGCGCTACCACTGAGCCGAATATTTTGAAACTAGCAATTCCATGCTATCATCAAGATACACGTTAAACTCAATAATACCATAACTGTTGCCATTGAACAGGTTATTGGAGAAGGACCAATTTCTGTAGAACAAAGCATAACCGGAGACAACAATACCAGCACATAAGCGAGGAAAAAATGCATTTTTTTAGGTAATGTAGCTTTGATCAAGGTTAAACTGTTTTTTTACTCTTCTTTCAAACAGTATATTACCCAAAGCAAGAAAGAGATACAATATACAACACCACCAACACCACCATAATTTTTTATGTTAGTTCATGCGGTAGTGTGATGGAGTTGCGTGCGTGCACACCCGGTGTGAGTGTGGTGCGGTTCAGACTGGACCACCCACTTGCTGGAGTGTCCCAAATGTCCATACACCTGCAGCCTAAACACAACAACACCTCCATCGAAGCAATAAACGTGGACACCTACTGAGCCCAAACCATATAATCTGACAAGATAACGAAGAAGAAGCGTCTTGCTTACAATTCAGATTCCATTGCTATCAATATCATCTGCCTAGCCCCAGCCATATTCGAGTCGGGTTGCAGTCAAACTAGATACAGCTGAATAGGTTAGTACCTATTCAGCTGTATCTAGTTTGACTGACCACAAAATACTACGTAAGGCGGCTGCTGGTCTCCACAACCCATTAAATGGGTAACTTGGCAAGACTGGAGTCAGATTTACAGGCTTCTGACAATCCATAACGACTGCCAAAGATCTACAAATGAAAACCGCGACCAACGGCTTATCATGCTTTCCGAAGCACGGGCACAAACTCTGTATGTTGAAATGGGGTGACCATCCACAGACCAACCTTGGCAAGCATTGCTTATTCTGGAAGATCGACCTGTGCGGCTGTTATTGTTTAGCTTTATTATTGCTTTTTAATGTGGGGATTATCGTTTTAAATGATATGGTAACAATAGTGAACCTGCTGTACACTTTTATTGTCTGACATAACTGTGTTCTACCGAAATGCTATTACGTGATCGAGTTTGCAATTTGATACGATCGCGTGTTACCAGCGCTATAGTTATTCGGTAAACTTTCATCATATTTGCTTCCACACCATTATTATTGTCTAAACACAGGTGTATTACTGGTGTATGGAAATTGTTGGTTGAATGTTGATGATGGAATGTTTTCGATTTAGAAAGAAAGGAAGAAAGAAAGAAAAGAATGAAGATACGACTTGATAGAAGATGGTAAATGTGAATTTTGTCACGCTATAGGAGGCCTTTGATGGACAGCGATACTAAATAAAAATGTTTCTTGTCTATTTCCATAGAATCTGCACTTGAGGAGAACGGATTGTTCAGACATCCTAACATGGCATGGATTTTAAGACACATTTTTTTTGAAGTTTTGACAATCGTAACGTGTATTGAGAAAGCTGATGATCAGTCTTAGCAATAAGTGTCATGTAACCCAGTAAATGGTGTTGTGGAGTAGGTACAGGGGGTTTAAAAAGGTCACTTTAGCAGAATCATAATATTATACACACAACAATCTGTCAAATTTCATTTTAATCTTTATTACTAACGTGTTAGGTTCAAGGTTGATTAGAAAAATATGACAGTGATGGGAAGCGTGATGTGCTTTCTGATTCTGCTAAAGTGGTCTTATAGACTCCCGTGGATTTTTTTGGATCCAAAGATAGGCAGTCACTGTACGTAAAACACTAGCATTCAGCAGCTGCTATTAAGGCTGCGTTTGCACCAGAGATCTGTGAGGATGCGTAGCGAGGGATTTATTTGTTAAGAACCAATAGAATCGCTTGCGCTGAGCGAGGCTAGATAAATTAAGCGATTCTATTGGTACTTAACTGACACATTCGTCGCTAAGCATCCTTGCACATCGCTGGTGAAAACGCAGCCTTAGACTGAAAGGCGATCCAAGCAAGGAAAGCAGATAATGATGACATGCAGGACAACTGTTTGTTAAAAGCATAACTATCAATCAAAAACTTGTTCGAAACAGGACAGATTGCGAAGCTTGGCAGGCCTTATTCAACAAGAGTAATGGCAAGCGTGCAGACGATAAGTGACCAACTGAAAGGTTCGTACTTATGATATATTAAACGACAATATCGCGTGCAACACCCAATAGGGAAGAACACTTTCACTCCGTCTTTTAACTTGATGGAATGTGCCCATGATTGTCGAGATATACAACTTTAACCCAACCTTTGAATGTTGGGTTAAAGATGGCAATTTCTCTGTAGATAAGTAGAATAGAATAGAATAGAATAGAATAGAATTTATTTAAACATCTTAGATACAGTACACCAGTAGTAAACATTAAAACGTAATTACAACTAAAGTACTTACATAGTTTCTAAGTTTTCAATGTATGAGTGTAGTGTGTGTAGAATGTATGTAGTGTTCTAAGTTTATAATTTGCACTTGAACAAATAGATACACAGTACGATCAAAACTCAGATTATAATTAATTAGTAAGCATAACAAAATGCTATCGCAAGCTTACTAGTAGCATAAACGAATGATCAATGTCCATTGAAGGTATACATAAAATAAAGTTCATTACCTTCCGTGCTAGTTAAAACTGTGTTACGGCAAGGTAAGATTCTCTTTTGATGATTAATTTTCAATCGTATTCTTAAGGACACAAAACATCATTTTGCTAAGATTTTTTTTTATAATGTGAAATAGACGTTCGGTGACGATTTACAAGTTCAACGTTAACAAATAGTATCAGTAGTGCATGGGTGGTGGGTGCGTGGGTGGGTAGTGGTGATACGATAAACTATCTTGTTTACATCAAAAGCTTTGGGCAGACATGTGCAGAAGACTTCGATGGAATGCATTGTAAGTAAAACACTGAGGAACATAAAAGTTGATAGATGAAGAGGAGGTCCAGAAAGGATCCAGAGGAGAGGGAGGCTAAAGAAAAGGTGGGTGAATGTGTGATGAATGGATTGAACGAAAAGAGAGCGTCACTTTAGTTTTTCAAAAGAAAATAGAAAGAAAATCACGCTCAAAGTCAAATTTTCCCTTGAACATCGTTAGCAATAAAGATCAAAATGAAGTTTGAGAAGTTGTTGTGTGACAAATATTATGATTCCAATATGATTCTCTTAAAATGGCCTTTCCCGGACAGAAAGATGATGATGCATAAGGAAATCTTGAAAGGTCCATAATTTTGTCGAACATTCAGATGGTCAAATCTTCATTATCAATTCGTCTATATTAGAGTAGGTCAAGTTTTCTGATAAACTCCAACAATTTACAGGATATAAACTTAACATAGATATGTATTCAGGAATTAATTTTCAAGTACGGTGTAACAACAAACGTGATGTAATTGTATAGTTTATTCACTGGCTCCGTATAGTAACTGCTTACGTATTTCCCCGTATGTTCAAGTTAAGTTGCAATCGGACGGAACTGATGCAGTTACAAAACCATGAAGACTGATGCATAGAAATGTACTTCTACCCTGGCGCATTCATAACTTAACTACTACTACTTAATTATACAATCAGAAAACAGTCTCCAAATAGTTTGCGCAATTTAGAAACCAGTTATAACGACTAATTGGTCAGATTCGATGCACCTGTTTTTGAAATCTCGGCGTCTCTTTCTGCAACCGTTACCCCTGAACCCCCAGGGCATCAGAAACGTGGCTATCCTCCACGTACATTTACAAAACCATTTTCCACGGTGCCTTGTGTAACTGCATTAACTGGCCTTTCGTGGTTACCTATTAAATTCAATATTTCACCAACTGCACCCACCAATCAGCACGTAGATCAGTAGATTTACCATTTTGTGTGTGGATGGACTTTTTGCGTAACTTACCTGTAGGTTTGTCTATGAAGCCTTATAGGATATTTTTGGGATGGGTAAGATAAAGCCACATTTGTTTATCATAAATAATCTTGTGGAAATCGTTAAAGACTTCAAGTAAATGCGCCTTTTGGCAGTTAATGTAGCTCACGGTTTTAAAAACAATTCCTGTCGATCACATTTAAGCCAGCAATCGCTAAAAACTAACGCTGTGGCTGAGTTTCCCTCACGAGTCCTGCATCCTTGGGTCTAAAAAAGCCGCTTTTGCACTCTGAAAGCAAATTTTGCTTTCTGAGTCTGCAAAAGCGGCTTTTTTCACGCTACCCGTCACTGTCAAAGTTTCCCAATCAATATTGAAACTTATGCTTTAGCGATTAAGATGAAAATAAATTTTGACAGATTATTACATGATACATATTATGATTCTACTAAAGTAGTCTTTTTAAAACCCGCTGGTGCAAATAAATACTTTTTCTTATTCCCTTCTCTTTCTACAACTCTCCTGGTACGATAACAATCCACAGGATACGATGGCAGTACGCCCAGAAGAAGGCGGCTTGCGTATTTGAAGAGACACGAGAGAATCACGTCACTATCTTCCATACTCCGAGCTGCTTCAGCAGAATTCTTAGTGAAGAAAACCGTAACATAGATATCAAAAACAAATTAAGGAAGCGATACACCGACGATACACTACAAAACGGTAGCTCAGAAGCAGTGACAAGCATTGCTCAACACATTTCGATAGTTGGCTACCATAAGCGTGATGATATATGTTCTCGATCAGTAATATACTGCGGAGAGATTTTACCGTTGTTGTTCTATTACAGTAATGATGGTAGTTGCCGCATCATTGGTCTACATGATTGATATATTTTTTGATTGTTACGACATTCAGTGCGTTTTGATGTTTCAGCTGTTTGGTGAAGCCTTGGAAGACTTGGACTAAGAAACTATACTATAGGAGACATAATTGTACAATGCATCGCAAAAGCGTCGCGCTCGTGTTACCCAAGCGCTTAGTCGGAAACCCCTAAAACAGTTTTTTTTTAAATGTACTCATACCTTTTCCCTAAGCTTATTTACTCTTTAAAATAATTCTTTTGAACTTCTTGTAGCAATGCATTGTCAAGAATATTGTTACTGTCACTGTCAATGCAAAACCGAAGCTGACAGCTGTTATGATTTCTAAAGTCTTTTGGTGACTCTAAAAAATTACTTATTTCTTATTAAGTAATTCCAAAACCATAACATTCAAGAGTTGTAGTTAAGAAGTTTCTCATGTTGTGTCGGTAGATTTCAAAAAATGAAGTCATTGCACCGGTCTATAACAGAATACATTATCTCGTCAAAAGCACACTTTTATTTTATGGCGTACCTCTTACTCCCTGTGGGCACTATCTTCCAAGTTGCCGTCGTATTTCCGGATCTTGTCGTAAGGTTTGAGGCTGGTATTGCAAAACAGTTGATGCACATTTTCTTTATGTTATTCTGCTTCGTCAATGTTATTGGGAACATGATCTTCAGCATGATGATGGACTCAAGTTTGAAAATAACCGAAACTGGTGGGGAGAGGTACTGTGAACACTGCCAAATGATGCGGCCAGCAAGGAGTTGGCATTGCATGACGTGTAACGTGTGTATCAGAAAGCGGGACCACCATTGCTTTTTCCTCGTACGTTGCATCGGGCTCAACAACCAGAGATACTTCATCCTGTTCCTCGGACACATGATAATCACATTGCTGTATGTAACCTACTACAACTACTACTTTGTAAAGTTAAACTACTTTGATAATGAAGGTAGATACATACCACAACGACTAACGGGACTAAATATGTTTGTGGTCTACACGATACAAAACGTTACTATTCTAATACTCGCGAGCTATCAGTTTTATAAACAAATAAGAAATGCAGCGATGGGTGTGACCTGCTACGAAGCGAGGTTCCCTGAACTAAGGAACTCTTCGAAATGGAAACAAAACATGGTAAATATTTTCGGTACTAAGTGGTATATAGCCATTTGGTGGCCGCTTTGTGAAAGTTCTTTCCCGAAAGAGGATAAACAGTCCTGAAAAGCTATTATATTTAAGTTAAAGGTTTAATACTTTAGTGATGTTACTTTTTAAAATAAATAAATTAATAATTATAAGCAGATTTCTTTTTTTTACTACCCTGAAAACTAATCTTAGACAGGTCAGCAAAGCTCAAAATATTTTGCCTGAAAGCATATCAGTCACGGTCTAAATACACGATGGGATATATATAAGAGAATATGACTATGACTTTCCTTAGTAAATTGTGAGGTTTCAAGACTCATACATAGACATAATCTAAGAAATCCACAACATACGATATTCCATATCGATGATTTTCTAACAACAGTCACAATCTATACTACTAGGTACTATCTTAACTTTTCAGTAAGTATTACATTGCTTACAGACAAGCCATCAATTTCAAACACAGACTCAACATTTCAAATCTCTAAATCGGCTTCATCTGCAACTTTATTGGCTTCATGATAGCTGCTATTATCAATAAGGAAGCGATACACCGACGATACATCACACACTATAAAACGTTAGTTCAATAGCAGTAACAAGCATTGCTCAACACATTTCGATAGTTGGCCACCACAAGCGTGATGATATTCTCGAACTGCAATAACCTGCAGCGAGATGTTACCGTCGTTGTTCTACTTCAGTAGTGATGATAGTTGCCGCATCAATGGTCTGGATGATTGATATATTTTGTTACGCTGTTTGTTACGACAGTGACATTCAGGGCATTTTAATGTTTCAGCTGTTTGTAAGCCTTGAAAGACTTGGACTAAGGAACTATAATGGAGAAGGCATTACAGTGAAATGTTTAATAATCAAGCTAGCTGTACAAACTCAGAACACGAATAGTAAACGCATCGCTTTCTTCTCGTGTAAACACGCGCTAAGTAAGAAACCTCACAAAGAAAGCTCTTGGGTCTAGTCTCAAAAAACAACTAAAATCTTTTAGCTTATTTTCAAGTTCAAATTCAAACTTCTTGTTGCAATGTATTTTCCTTTAAAATTGAAATGTCACTGTCAATGCAAAACCGAAGCTGACAGGTGATAAGATTTCTAAAATATTGGGGTTACTCCAAATAATTATTTCCTAATTAATAAAGAGATTCATCCCAAAATCACGAGATTCAAGAGCTAATGTTGAAAAGTTTTTCATGTTCTTGAAAATGAAGTCATTGCACCGAAAGTCTCTGGCTGAATACATTTTGTCGAAAGTACAATCAAAAGTACAATATTATTGTCTAGTGTACATCTTGCTCCCTGGGATTGCTATCTTCCAAATTACCATCGTATATCCGAATCTTGTCGTAAGGTTTAATGCTGGTATTGCAAAACAGTTGATGCACATTTTCTTAATAGCGTTCTGCTTCATCAATGTTGTTGGGAACGCGATTTGCAGCATGATGATGGACTCAAGTTTGAAACAGCCCGTGAAAGGTGGGGAGAGGTACTGCGAACATTGTCGCATGATGCGGCCTGCTAGGAGTTGGCATTGCATGAGGTGTAACGTGTGTATCAGGAAGCGGGACCACCACTGTTTCTTCCTTTCGCGTTGCATCGGGCTAAACAATCAGAGATACTTCATCCAGTTCCTTGGCCACGTGATAGTTACATTGCTGTATTTAACCTACTACAACTACTTCTTCGCAAAGTTAAACTACTATGAAAATGGAGGTAAATACCTACCACAGCTACTACCGGGACTAAACATGTTTGTGGTCTACATGATACTAAACGTTTTTCTACTATTATTCTCGAGCTGTCTTTTTTACATACAAATAAGGAATGCAGTGATGGGTGTGACCTGCTATGAAGCGAGGTTCCCAGAATTAAGGAATTCTTCGAAATGGAGACAAAATATGGTAAATATTTTCGGTACAAGATGGTATCTGGCTATGCTTTGGCCGCTATGTGAAAGTCCTTTACCGAAAGAGGATAAACAGTCTTGAAGGAGCTTTAATATTTTTAAGACGTGGTTATTTTAAAATAGTTGTAAGTTATTTTTAAATTGAATAAAATTCATAAAGTTTAGTTTTTTTTTTCTCTCACTGCCCCGAGAAGAATCATCTTCCTGCCCTTATCCCATGTTACTTGGGGTCGGCGCAACACGTTTTTTTTTTCCAGTCTGCCCTATCAGCCGTCAAACTTTCACTAACTCCCTTTTCTTTCATATCGTTTCTTACACAATCCATCCATCTTTTCTTTGGCCTTCCTCTACCTCTCCATCCATCCACATTTATGTTCATTACCTACTCTTTTAGTTAAATGCGTTTCCTCTCTCCTCTTCGAACTCTTCTCTTTGTTACTCCACACATCCATCTCAGCATTCTCATCTCCGCCACATGCAATCTATTTTCATCCGTCTTTTTCACAGCCCAACATTCTGATCCATACATTACGACAGGTCTTATCACGGTCTTGTAGATTTTGCCTTTCAACTTGAGAGGCATCAGTGGTTTGCAAGTTGTCCCCGTGACCTGTCGCCATTTCATCCATCCCGAGTTGATCCGGTGCGTTACGTCTCGGTCTATATCGCCATCCCCCTGAACAAGCGACCCGAGGTACCAAAATTCGGAGCAGATTGGTATAGGCGTTCCGGTGAGAGCTATAGGTATAGGACTGGAGAAAATAGAAATTCCTGTCTTATAAAATCATATAACATTCTGCCCCGAGAAGATTGTTATATGATTTTCTAAGACAAGCATTTACACAGTGATGATAATATGCTTGCCGGTAAAAAAAAATCCAGCACAGTATTTTAGTCAGCGAGAGAAGAGCAGATTACTAAATTCTGGAGATATTGCTTCGTACATTTCTTTAAGAAAGTCTGATATTCCAAGACTCATAGGTACAATCAAAAGAAATCCGCAACTTACGATATTACACCTCAATGATTTTCTAACAGTGGTTACAATATCCACTCTTCAGTATCACATTGCTTACAGACGCACCATCAATTTCGACCATGGACTCAACATTTCAACACTCTAGATCAGCTTCATCTGCAACTCTATTGGATTCATGATAGGTGCTATTATCGCTAATAAATAACAATGAAGAAAACGGCGATTGTTCTTCAACGCCATCGATCATCAGTTATGGCTCTAATGCGGTCTAATGGACCTGCAATGAGATATGTCTCGTAATAGCGATAAAACGGTGCGCTGGGACTATTACTTATAGCGTCAGATCAAGGATTTTTGGTATTTTGTTATATGCCATGGGAAACTACGACTGCATCATACTCGCGCATACTGTGTTTTTTTAAATTTCCATTAGCGTCTGATGAACTTAAATTTTCTCTCTTTCTTAGAAAATGTTCTTTGGTTGATTTTGGAATTGCTGGGGTTGGTTTGTCCACCAAACCAGGCTACCAAACCAAATCCAGCAATTGTTAATGGAACAGCTTGACTGCTTGGTCCAGTTACGTTTTCAGAAATACAACCTCTTTGAATTTCAAACTGGTTTGTTACGTCGTAGTTGCCATAGCTAAAAATGTTTCCGTCTTGTCAAATGTCACTGTTAATCTCTACACTACACAAAACACTAAATATATGTTTTGATTTAAAGTATCATTTGAATAAAAATTGTGGTTAACGTTAAATATTCTCACATAATGTATTCATGTCAACGAGAATCCTTCTTTCAAAGCATAATTACAACATTGGAATATTACTGTGTGGTATTCCTGCTAACTCCTGGAGTCTTTATCATCCAAATAGCTATCGTATATCCAAATCTCGGGATATTAAATACTGGTATCAAACAACAGTTGATACACCTTGTTTTAATATCGTTCTGCTTCATCAACGTCGTTGGAAACATGATATTCAGCATGATGATAGACTCAAGTATGAAACAGCCTGTGTTTGGTGAAGGCACGTACTGCGAGTACTGTCGAATTTCGGGGCCTGCGGCGAGTTGGCATTGCATGAAATGTAAAGCGTGCATCATCAAGCGGGACCACCACTGCAACTTCCTCGCGCGCTGCATCGGGTTGTACAACCAGAGGTACTTCATTTTATTCCTCGGACACACCATGGTGTGGATGCTAATTGTTAGTTGCTACAACTACTACTTAATTACATTGAGGTTTAATGAAGAGGGGTGGATATTGTCAGCCGCCAGGTTCTTTAACCCGCTGCTTAGACTTGTCATCCCTGAACCCTTGGGGATCGTTGACGTGTATGTGTTCTACTTATTTGTAAATATAGCCCTTATATTCTGGTCAGGTAGCTTGTTCTGCTATCATTTCAGGAATGTTGTCATGGGTGTGACTTCTTACGAGGCTAGGTTTCCTTCACTCATGGATTCTGCGAAATGGAGACAAAATTTGCTTAACGTGTTTGGGTCTAAGTGGTATTTGGCAATAGTGTGGCCACTATGTGAGAGTCCTTTGCCAAATGATGCCAAGATTCCTTGAAAATGCTATTGTATTGCTGTAAAAGATTTTTGTAAATAGTTTTGAGTACATTTATTATATGATTTTATTTTATAATACTGAGTTCTTTACTATACCCGCCCTGAAAAACCATCATTAGGTACCGTTTCTTTCTCCCAATAGGTTTATTGCGCCGTAGGTTCAAGAAAAGATAACGAGAGTATGTAAGGACTTATTACGTTTATTCATCCTAAAATAGTCACCCTAAGATGGCTAACACTCGAAATAAGCCAAAATTTTAAATTATCATTTTACAAGTTCGTCGACTATTAGAATCAGAATCTGAACTTAATTTTCTCTAAATCTAGGTACAATATAAGATAACAAACATAAAAACATGAGATCAGCCACAAAAAAAAAATACAAAAACCAAAAACACCTACTCAGCTGTGATCGTTTTCCCTTTACATTCATTTCCAGTTATCCACTTTAGGGTGATTATTTTAGGGTGAATAAACAGAATGCGCCAGGGAAAGAAAAATGTAGTAACTTAGTACCTTTTCGATGACAAAGCTTTTTTTTATTTCATTCTCTAGATATCACTTTTTCAAATCCTCTCTCTTATAAAACTATAAAGGTTCAAGGTACAATCGGAAGATATTCACGACTCTTCCAAAAATCCCAACTAAACAATTTTCCACCTTGTGAATTTTCTAATACTGCCCATCATAAACTCTGCTATCGTTATTATTCAGCAGCAGCAGGGTGACAACCTGACAAAAATATCATATAACTGTTAATGTTAAGAAACCGTCTTAACATTAACAGGAAATCTTTTGGACTGATACCCATTTTATCATCAATCAATCAATATCCTAATATTACAAAACCAGCTGAGCCGTGCAACTCCGTCTGCGTCACATTTTCCATGAATACTCTGCTCCTATATATCTTAGCGTGATGTATAACATATAGCCTTCCTCGATAAATGGGCTATCTAACACTGAAAGAATTTTTCAAATCGGACCAGTAGCTCCTGAGATTAGCGCGTTCAAGCAAACAAACAAACAAACTCTTCAGCTTTATAATATTAATATAGAGTCTTCGGTTACTGGTGTCTGATAGACAACGCACTGATCTGAAAGCTGAAATGTAGCATATGGGTCCCTTGGAGAGTGTAGGGGAACAACAAAAGAGGATTTTCCGAAATCCCTCCGGACACAGGAAAAAACAGGACATACGCAAACGAAGTCACGGGCAAAATACGAATCCCTACTAATAATCTATACCATAATATTATAAATTAAGTAAGTAAGTAAGTAAGTAAAGTTTATTTGTTTAAACATGGTGTACATGATACATGCAAGATAACAATGAAGTATAGCAAAAAGTTCTAACATGTTCAGCCGCATATCGTGGCGTACAAATTGGTAGGAAGAGATGGTGCTTAAACCGTGATAATATTCATCAAAATTACATTTAAGACATTTTGTAGGTACTTATTAATTCACTTAAGACTCTACCAGCTCAATAACTCAGCCAGCATTTATAGATAAAAATGTCAAAGTTAAAAACTGTAAATAATAAATGTCAAAGTAGTAATTAAATAAATTAGTCAATAGAATATTAATACTATCATTAAATGTCAATTCCAAATTACAATTATTCCAATAAATACAATAGATTACCATAACATGTCAAAAATACAACATCGTCATCTCAAAAACAAAGAAAATTGTCCTCTTTCATAAACTCTGCTATACTGTAATATGCTCTTTCTATTAGTAGACTCTTTAATTTACTTTTAAGAGCAGATATATTTAATGTTCTCCATGATTTCGGCAATTTATTAAAAATGGTCGGAGCCATGCAAAAGATGCTCCTACGCATAAGAGTCGTTTTAGCGCCGTGAACACAGAGTTTGAAATTATCACGTCTATTCCTAGGGACAGCATCAGACAAAAGCTGAAATAAAGGAGAGTTTGATTTTACGAACATTACTGTTTCCAGGATATATAATGAGGGCAATGTCAATATCTTACGTTCTATAAAATAAGATTTGCAGCTGTCAGTTGTTTGCAGTCTAAACATTGATCTAATGCACCTTTTCTGTGCCCGAAACGCTATTTCACGGTCCGTGCCGTTCCCCCAAAAGATGACTCCATATCTAAGAATTGATTCGGCTAATCCATAGTAAGCAGTAATTAGCGCATCCGTGTTCAGAACCGCAGCAAGCTGTTTCAGAGCATAAGCTGCACTACTCATTTTTTTACAAAGTGCCTCTATTTGAGGTTTCCAATTCAATTTAGAATCTATTATTAGTCCCAGAAATTTTGTTGTGTCGGCTTCATTGATATTTATATTATTAAATTGAATACTAAGATTGTTCATTGTTTGTGTACGTTGCCTAAAGTGCATCACGTTAGTCTTGTTTAAATTAATTCTTAAGTTATTATCGTTTAACCAATTTATGATAGATATTAGTGAGTTATTAATGTCAAGTTCGTAATAAAGCAGAAGAGTTTGTTTGTTTGTTTGGTTGAACGCGCTAATCTCAGGAACTACTGGTCCGATTTGAAATATTCTTTCAGTTTTAGATAGCCCATTTATCGAGGAAGGCTATATATCATCACGCTAAGACCAATAGGAGTGGAGCAGTAATGAAAAATGTTACGCAGACGACGTTGCACGGGTCAGCTAATAATATTATAAATGTGAATGTAAGTTTGTTTGTTACGCTTTCACGCGAAAACTACTTAATCGATCATCATGAAACTTTGTACACAGATTTTTGAAGGTATTAGAAGTAGCATACGATACTTTTTTATTAAAAAAAAAATATTAAAAAGCGGCCGAAGCCGTGGACATCAGCCAGTATTTAATAAATATCCTTTAATTTGTTCAATAACAATATAAGTAGGTACAAAACATTCCACTACGGCTTCTGGTGGCTTACTGTCGGCTGCAGCCAAGTAAAGGGCCGAAATGTCAGGATCGTGCGCCGGCGCAACGGTACACATTTTCGAACAGATGGCATTTGTTAGCTGTACATTTACATTTTTGTTTATTTTTTAATACGAATTTAAAAAAAAATTACAGAACTCTGTTTCTGTTTCAGTTACGAATTAAAACATTATTAGGACTAACTGAAAAAATCACCAAAGTTCTTACCTAGGGGTAGGACTGTTGCATAAAATTAAATGAGATATATTTTAAAATAATTCTGTCATTTTATACTGTGTAAAAAAGAGTACTTCTACATAATTTCAATTCTATTCTGTTCCTATTGTGCAACAAATTTCAACTTAATTGGACAACTAGAATGGGAGAAACTTGGGTGTGACTACAGAACGGCAGGCAAGCACACAAGTAATCTTAAAAAGACTCCGTTTTTTTTTCTATTCGGACGTGCGGAACCCTAAAAATATGGAATATGGAAATCTAAGGTCTCTTTTAACAAAAAATATTCGCAAATCTTGTTTTCCTGATCCCGTAGCGCAGCGTCCAAAACAAATCAAGTTCAACTTCTTTGGACTTCACATTTTAAACTGGTTTTCTACAATGCAGTTGCCATTAAATAATTTTGCGTCTTGTCAAATGTCACTGTCAATCTAGAGACAATGTTCTGGAGATAAGTTTTGCTCAAATTAATTTCATTGGAGAAATTGTGGTTGATATCAAGTATTTCCACAATCCATTTCCTTCCACTAAAGCTAAAGGAGCATTTATAATAGGAAAAATGTTTCCAAGAGTAACGTTTTTTATATATTCTTGTGTGGCAATTCCTGTGTGCTCACTCTTCGAACTTACAGTCGTATTTCCGGCTCTGGTCGCGAAGTATGAACCTAGTCGCCCGATACTATTAGCACACGTTTGTATCATATTTTTCTTGTCCGTAAACGTTGCTGGGAATATGATTTTCAGTGCGATGACGAAATCATGTCTGAAAAAGGAGGAATTAACTGAAAGCGTATTCTGTGACGATTGTCAAACGGTACGGCCGGAGAACAGTTGGCACTGCTCGCATTGTAATCGCTGCGTCAGGCAAAGAGACCACCACTGCTTCTTCTTCGCACGTTGCATAGGAATGTACAATCAGAGATACTACATCCTCTTCTTCGGATACTTGATGATCATAAATATGTACGCATTTTACTACAACTACCAGTACATTTCGATAACGTTTGAAGATCGCTGGATATTTTTGCGTTTATTTCGCATCGTCAACCCAGTGCTAATTACTGTGATAACTGAGCCCATTGGGATAGTTGACATGTATGTCTACTACTTGTTTTTGAATGTCGCTTTCATATATTATGCAGGTCATGTGTTCTTGTTTCATTTTAAAAATGCAGTGAGAGGAGTGAATGCCTTTGAATCTAAGTGCCCTGAGCTGTGGAAGACTTCGGAATGGAGACAGAATTTGAAAAACGTATTTGGGACTAGGTGGTACTTGGCTATAGTGTGGCCGCTGTGCAGCAGTCCTTTCCCAAGTCATAGCAAGATATGCTTTGTTTACGATGAAAATGTTTGATTAGTACGTTCTTAGCAATGAATATAAAACATTAAGAAGAAGATTGGTGCATGCAGTGTCATCATCTGTCTCGCCTTTTCTCAAGTATATTGAGGTTGGCTTCAAGACAAACTAGCTGCAGCACACCGGTATGTTACGTGTTTTACTGTCGAAATGACCTCCTGGGAAAAATGGTGCTTCATGGCAAGACTGGAGTCACATTTTCTAGCTTCTGACAATTCGTAACGACTGCCAAAGATCTAATATGATAGCCGGAACCAAACGCTTAACGTGCTTTACTATGCACAGTGGAGTCTCTGTATATTAAGATGGACACCCATCCACAGATTGACCTCGGCTAGCGGTGCTTGACCTTAAATATTGGCCTGTATGGCTGTTATTTACGCCAAAAAAAAGTGCACCTGTCTATTCCATAAACAAGGAATGAAAATTAAACTCATACAAATTATATGAATACGGCCATCGTTCACCATAAAACTAGGAACTCATGTGCAAGACAGCCGGCATAAAAAGCCACCTCAATCAAGTAAACGTTTTAAAAGTAGGCAGCTAGAAAACTCATAGGCTTATACTGTACTAGCTGACCCACGCAACTTCGTCTGCGTCACATTTTCCATTAATGCTCGGCTCCTTTTAGTCTTAGCGTGATGATATGTAGCCTATATCCTTCCTCGATACATGGGCTATCTAATACTGAAAGAATTTTTCAAATCGGACCAGTTCCTGCGATTACCCCCTACATACAAACTTATAACTTACAAACAAATGCTACCTTTTTATAATATTATATTAGTAGAGATAATATTAGTATTGATTAACTACCTAATTTTAAAATAAACTCGTTTAAATCTGACTAAATGTTTTAATGCCTCTTACAGAACTTCATATGATAACATTTTGCGTTGCAATCAAGGTACAGCGTTCAGTTAACTTTATTACTTAGTAAATCCAAGTTGACACCAATGCGGAAGCCAGGCAGCTATTATAACTGGATGCCAGATACAATCTTCAAACAACTGGCTCAATAATACTGATCCACATTCTTACCAACTACGGTGAGCCTGTAGCGATATAGATCTGGGGAGGATATGGTTGAGTCTGTAAAGATAGGTTCCATTGCTGCGTGTGCAGGGTGCGGGGGGCCGGTGACCGTTACATAAGCGGCGATAACTCCGCGGACACCCACCGCATGCTAATGACCAGGAAGTGGGCCTGGCTGCGGCGTGCTGGCTGCCTGTACTATGATGAATGCTTGCGGTGGGGAGTGTGGACGAATGGTTTTAACGTGCTTTGGATAAATATTTGGTTGAACTGAATTGAATTTAAATCTTTTAAATGAGTCTTATTGATAGGACTCGCATACCTGTAAGGTTTCAAGTATGGGCAGAAGACAGTTATATATTTAGGGATTAAAACAATTTCTTCCCTCCCTTTTTTGCAAAAGTAAAGCCCCTAGGCAGTTGTGCTATTGATTCAGTTGCTCTATATAAAAGGTAACTAGTAATTAATTATTCTTTTAAGAGACTTTACTAATATTACGAAAAAATCAGGCTCTGTTAAAAACATAATACTGCTAAAGATTTTGTTTCTAGGCGAAAATAATGGTCATCCTGTACAAGCTGATTGACCAATCTTCAAGTATTAGCTCAATAACAGTAAAGTCACCTAAAATCCGACTAATTAACAGCAACGGTAATTAACAGCACAATCAGCGAAATACATGGAATCGCACTATAATTCGTGGCATGTCTCTCCGGCGCACGCGACGCCGATGTGGTCACCGTTACGCGGAACCCGTTACCGCATACACTACACAATGCCTTTATGTTTGACGTGTACCTACAGTGAGGACAGGACTGAACTATAGAAGTCTAAGTGAATGTGTACTGTAACTTCCCAATATTATGAAGAGAGTTTAATTTCACTTTTCAGGAAAAAATCACAGTTCCTGAAGGTAAAGCCATTGAAAAAACGTCGCGGGCAAAAGCTCGTTGGTAAAAATATAATTTCGGATTCTAAATTTATAAAAATGAATCCCTATTTCCCGTGGTTATTTTATTAGGCGTGAACGGCTGGGCCGTTACCCTGATTATTTTTTTGTTGTGTTCGTTACTATCAGGAGAAGGTTCTTATGAATGAGAAATAAGAAAGTTGCAGCTGACGGGAGCGAAGCCACGGGGATAGCTAGTATTCAATAAAAAATAGGTAGAATATTTGGAAATATCATTTTGCAGTTTCCAGGCAAACTGGTAACGACCTCAACATTTGGCAGATGATGTGGCAGATACCAGGACCTCATAAATGCGGTCGTGGCATAAATACTTCTTTATGTCAGGATCACGAGCTTAAACTGGGGCCAGGTGATCGTTCACAAGTGATGGTGGTGTAGCGGTAATCTAGGTTCTAGGTACCAGGACCTCATAGTCACCAAGACGTGTCATCACAACTCCAACTTCTTAACTCCACATAATTTCTCATTCACGATACCTCACATTTTTCTCGCCAGTCGATTACAGCACAAATACTTGCGTTTGATGTCAATCCGTCATCATTATGGTAGCGTCACGAGCTTGATCTGGGGCGAAGTGATCGTTCACAAGTGATGGTGGCATAGTGGTGATTGTTTGATGATGATTTATCTCGTTAACTTCTTTTAGGAATATGACCTTTAATGCGGTATTGGAAAGTTAAATGTTTTGATTGATTGTCACGTTGGTTGGGGGAATGATTTGGATCGTAGTTCAAGATTCGGGATAGAGAATTTTTCCTTTGTATATAATAGAAGGAAAATAATGTAATAAAATTTTAAGACTACCAACAATTTTTTTTAACGTTGGCCTACACTAAGAATTTCGCCTGTATATTGGGTGCGTGTACAAACATATAAATACACATACACGAACAGCCAGACCTAGAACAACTATCTGTAGGCCACACAAATATTAGTTACGTGCGGGAATCGAACCCGCGACACGCAGCGCAGCAGTCAATCGCTCAACCACTGCACCAACCGTGCCGTCAAAATTAAATTAATTGATTAGAAACACAGACATAAAAAGACCTTGCCTTAAGAGGATAAAAGATTCTTGTCTCAGCATGTTCTACAATATTCAGGAGGTAACGAAGGTATTGCATAATTAAGTCTACAGGACAATGAGATCTATTAAATAAATCCAACTAACGGCTTCCGACATAAATAACAAAAACGATGACCTAAAACTTCAAGCTTTATGATACAATGAAAAATAAAAATACAATGACTTAAACAAGTTCTTAAAATGGTATACTACAGATCTACAAAATGATACTCTGCATATCTGAATTTAAGGTTTTATTTTACTTTTTTATCTTTGAAAACTGACTTTTTTCAGATGGGTTTGCTCTTGACTCTAGTCTTGGTCAGAGATGACAGAAACAAAGTCTACGATGGAGCGAACTTACCCAGAAGTAGCCTGTTCACTTTAACTTTGAAAAGTAGGGTAGTTATAGGGTTGTAAGCACAGAGTACTTTTATATATATGTTGTAAGCGTTCGGAAACACTGACGCAGGCAGAGAGTTCCAATCCTTTGCTGTGCGCATTATGAAAGACACTTGGAAACGCTTGGTGCGAATTGGTGGAATAGTAACAAGGTAGGGATGGTAAGTTGCAGTGCGTCTGGATGTCCGATGGTAGAAGGGGGCCGGTGGGATGAGGTCGTGGAGTTCTTGGCCACACTCTCTGAAGTACAATCTGTAGAAGACCGACAAGCAGGCAACCTTGCGGCGATGAGCCAAGCTGTGTAGATTGGCATCCACCAGATTATTAGCTTCCGGCTTATCAGCATTATAATGACTCCTCTAGATACAAACCATCACACTTATGTAATTACGTATAATATAAGTCCATCAAATACTCGAGAAAAACCGACCAATAATAATCCACACAGCTCATTACATACAGGATAGAAACCGTACGGAAACATTCAGTATTATCGTACTCGAATCAACCACATTACCAACTTAGCAATGCAGCTCCCGAAAACATGACTTTCTCAACAAATGTATGTAATAAACATCTTGATAGACCGCAAATGCAAGTTTGTAGACAGTTATGATACTGCTGCCTGCTTTCGCTTCGGCTCATATAATTTATGCACTATATATGCTACCTGTTATAATATGTATGTGAATGTTAAATAATATAGACGAACGGATTTTCTAATTTTAGCAACCTATGACATGATTTCTAACTAGCTATTTAATAATGTATATTACCTAGATAACAAGTATACACATAGGAATAAAAAAATACCCGCCGAATGGAGAACCTCCTCCTTTTTTGGAAGTCGGTTAACAAGCATCCTGGTAATCGTTACATTTACATTAATTCCATCTCCGATAGTTTCCTTGTCCATTCGATTATCACCGTCTGAATGAAAACGGGTTGCCGTATCATTAGTGGGCGGGGAGAGACCAACCTGTCCTAACTATGCACTATCACGACTGCCATAAATATTGTACTTACAGAACATTCTGTTGACTGTTCATTTCTCAGTCTCATTCACGCCTAGTTCTGTGGGTTTATGATTGTTTGTCTTACTGCTAGCCTGATTCTTGGAAAGATAGAGCAAGAATTCGTTTTTTGGATACCTACCAGGTCACATGTCGTCAAGAATTGGTGGGATTTGATTGCATTCAAGTGTCTGACATGATTTTCATTACTTTCATTTTATTTTTAGCATATTTTTATCGCAAACCTGAGTTTCTTCTCCCAGGTTTGACGAAATCTGTCTAGTTTGTCCCGACATCTTCATTTCATTTTCTTCTGCGATGTACGTAACCTCGACGAAAATATGGTATTTCGATTTTAAACCTTACTTACCTCAGATTTCCACACAGTTCCTTGTATAATCTACTAAGCTACAGGGAACTTCAGAGACGTTGACTAGGCCATCTGCGTTACATATTTCAAAACTTATAAGTAAAGGAGATGTTCCCAAATGGGCTAGGTCAATGTACACTACCTCAAAATAAAGAGAAAAATCCGAATAGTTCGAGAAAACTACAGATAATTAATTTAAATGTATGCTATTTAAATGTATGGTAGTTATGTAATTGATGTTTAGTCATTATTTTTATCGATTTTCAACATGGCGCCTCACTGATTTAGTTACTCTGTGCTTAAAAACAATGACAGATAACTGTCAGCTGTCACAACAGTGACACTTCAGTCACTGTCAAAGAGTAACTATTGTCAACCTTCAACTTCCGCAGAAATAAACATGTCAAACGTCATTAATCAATCAAAATGACAGCTTCTCGCCATGAGGGGTTATTGTTGTCTATTGCAATTTCAAGTGTAATTTCTTGGTTTTTACCAACAAACAAAGCCATTCTAAAGAAATTGTACAGTGGAGATGTGTTTTAATGTATTTTCCTATTTATAAGTATAGTATACATGGACCTGGCCCAGGCCTCATACAGTTTGGAACATCTCCTTTACATGACAATGACACTTCTGTGTTGCCAGTTATAGTTCCTACAAGTACCCATTTGTTCTGACTAGTTGGTACTGCTAAGTTGCTGTTTGATAGTTAACATTAGGATATAATAGGCGTCTAGAATCCGGGGTTAATTGAGCGTTACTCTTGACACTCGAGAACTCATCTTTACTTTAATTCGCGTTCGTAATATTCCACGTTTTTGCGGCACGATTCAAAGCAAAGTTCAAAGGGTGCAGTGAAGGGAGTGCTCAAGGAAAAACGAACGGCAAGTTATTGTGCCGCTCAACATTACTATGTGATAATATAATGTAACGGAACTCGATGCAATTAGTGTGTTATCGTGAATTACAAGAGCTGTTATAATTTTATGACATCGATATTTATTGACAATGTGGTAAGGAAATATAAATTAGGTGCGAGATTTTGGTATTACCACTCACAAGGAGGTTACATGATACCAGAGCAATAAGTCTATATGTACATCTTTAAATAGAATATAACAATCAATATCTATATGAGGGTATTTGAAACGACACAGTTAACTTCTAGTAGAAATCAGAGAGAAGCATTATACAATCTTATACTGACCCAAGAAGGCCCATATCACCGAGAAAATGATGTAGTAGGGTATACTAATGAGCTCGTATAGAATAACTGTCAACATATGTAAACTATTGAATTTTTTCCACAGATATAGCGTACATATATAGCGCATTGATAGCGTACAACACCACAATACTCTCATCCTCCAATGTACCGTTTGTTACCAACCGACCGATTTCGACAGCCATTATGAAACAAACGATTTCCGATCAACAATAGATCGAGCGATTATGTCAGCGAGATGAGTTTTTGATTCGATATAAATCGTCTGTCAAAATTGAACAATTCAGTTAGATAACTTTTCTTTTTCGTACAAAGATTTATAACAGCAATAAATCGCATGAAACTGTTATCAAAATTATATTTTACAAGAAAAAAATTTACAAAAACAGCGGGAATTTGACCATTGCTTCGGCGGTGGCGGCCATCTTGCGTCAATACTTTTTTTACTATTTTCACAAGAATCTTGTTAAATAATCGTTCAAAATCGTGAGCTATCATTAATGCAATACTATTGCCGAATTTTAGATAATTAGTGAATAACAATTGTTGCTTCTTGATTTGCAAAAGTTGAAAATAATTGTTGTAGTCTTAGGTAAGTAAACTGCAGAACGCTTACCGTTATTGCTCATAATTTGTGTGACGGAACTGTGCTTACCTGTAATAAATAAAAATAAATTGTTAGTACAAAATAAACTTAGGCACACGCAAGCATAGTTTTCAACAGAACAATAAAATATATTTTGGACATATAGTAAAATTGTACTTCCTTTGTAAAATAAATCTAGCAAAAGGAAATGCATCAACTGCATTTTAACGGAAATGTGTTATACCTAATTTTGGCGTAAAATAAAATATGCACAAATCCTAATTTCTTATAGTTATTTTTAAAATAAGAAAATCCATAGTGTCTTAAAAACAAATAGTCTACAACAAGCCGTATCTAAATATAAACAACTTTCGGAAACTGCAAAATGCACCTTGAAAAATTACACAGATTTCAGAGCCTAAGTTTCATAACGCCAACCATCGGAAAATACCGACAATACACCCAAACGAAAACCGTTAAATTATTCCGCTTAATTTAAATATTATGAAACTTGATCAAATTTTAAATTAACTTGAGTAGTGTTTGAAATTATATTTAATTGGGTTACGTAAATATTAGGTATTGGTGGGAATAATTTCACGCGGATAATAGTGAAGACAATGCTTTCTCTACAGCGACATCTGTAGGAGGTAGTATTCTGTGAAAATCTGCCCGTGTACACTGTACACACACTACACAGTTAAAGGTTCACTTCACTTGAGTGTACGCGGAGAAATTTTGTAATATGAAGTAAGATGCCCATCCAATTTAGGTGGAATAACCGTTCACCTTAAGGTGAATGCTCCAACCAGCCCGCGAAATTCAATTTTTCTTACGTTTTTTGCAATTTGCAAGCCAGTGCTAGGTTGTATGTTGATTAAAATATTATTCGCAGCGGCTGTCATCATCATCAGTACAACGCTCTAAGTTCATAAAGCTGTAGGAATGACTTTTTCTGTTTTTTTTTGGTCCTAGGACTTTGATGATTTTGATGATTATAATTCTGTAACTACATGTAACGTCTTACAGCCGCGAATAATATTTTAATCAACATACAACCTAGCACTGGCCTGCAAATTGCAAAAAACGCAAGAAATTTTGAATTTCGCGGACTGGTTGGAGCATTCACCTTAATCTCACCTTGCCCAAGTTTTTACGATGAGATGTTTACAGAACTGACTGGCTGGTGATACAATGAGAGAACTGTGAAAAAACAGCGTGCTGTCAACCTTAATGTTTCATTGAAGCGAATCAATTCCATTGATCTATGATCTGTGACAAAGTTGATCAATAATATCTGGTACTATGAGCCCGTACTGGCTTTAACCGGTTTATACAGTACGGGGAATTATAGTAATACACACATAATTATCTCCATTTGGCATAATGTAAAACTAGCGGAAATTCCGGAGTTTATTCATAGTCCCATGCACAAACTCACAATATTCACATTTACTCTTTATTTCAAACATATAGATTTTATTTATCATCTATATTTGAGTTTCAGGTTCTCCCGAATGACTCTCGTCTTTGCTTGTAAATTAATTTAAAAAAGTAAAGAACACCGGCGAGGAAATTGTTGATGAAATTATTAAGCGTCTACATATGTCACTGTGTTATATACGGACGAAATAAATTACTAAGAATTATCAAATAAAACTTATGGCCTATCTAAGTCTGAAAAAATAATCATCATAATTGAGACCCTAATTGACTACTACTACTATTGACTAGTACTTGCGATTGGTACATGGCTTAGTTTTTTTTTTCATTTTGGCTTGATTTCATGACTTTTGGCTGTGCTATGCTTTTAATATTGCCATGTAATAATAATCTTAGTCAAGTTACATAAAATGCTAGGCTTAACGTATTGCATTAAAGTACTAAGATAATCCATTTCTGCATCAGAATGTAAATGTTAAAATTAAATGATGATTTGCTAAGAATAAAGCGGTCATAACTTTTTACAGACAAATGATATCGTAGAACAATTCGACAATGGCAACATCCTTAATAAAAAAACGTTACATTTCAACATTCATATTATTGACATAAACCATAAACTGTAGGTACTAAACTGACAACTTGAACTTGTCAACTTGTCGTTCGTTGCCCGCGCGTACGTCTCTTATTTTGTTTTCCATCGATTTTCCGTGATTTTCTACTTCATCGACTGCTTCTGCTTAAGGACTCTGAGATTTACTGTTCCCTGTGTGACTTGTGCTTGCCTAAGGATTCTGATTGTTTGCTTATACGACGACATTTTTCTGTGACTCTGGATTTCGATTCTGCCTGATACCTTGGATTTTGTTGTGTGTGCTTCATCGATTTGTTTAAATCACGATGGGTAGCCGTGTAATGCATACACGCATCATGTGTGTCAACTGCAACATATGTGTGAATAAAATGCGCCGATACCCGGCGTTGCATCTTGACTCGAGAGTCACTGCTTTAATTTGCAGCTGGGTATACCCTCAAATAGTAAGTATTACTGAAGACTACTCCCGTTACGAGATAGTGATTATCTTTATTTCCTAGAACTGTATTCTGTTTGTTTATGTTGTCTTAAATCATGTTAAATAGAGAAATGTACTTTTTATACGAGAAACATATTGCGTGTCTACCATAGACATCATGAGTTGCACTATTAGCGAGTTTCAATCATATAAGTCGTATTTAAATTACATTGGTCACAAAATGATAAATCATTCTAATGTATTAATAGTATCCTTTTGTTGTTAGATTTTGGAAGATGACTATGTCTGCGAGGCATGCAGAGATCTTGCAATGGCTGCAGTTAATAATACATTGCATCGAGAAGTTTCTGGCGGTGAAGATGCCGGACCAAGTACGAGGGGGCATACAAATGTGTGCCTTTTATGTGGCTGTTCAACTCTTCAACGACAGAGTGACATCATATTAAGGGGAAACCCTACTGAGATGCAGCAATCTATGATTAATATTATAGAGAGCAAAGTGGCACCGCGAGAGGTTTGTTTAGTTTTTCAATTTAAGTGGTAAAAGATTTATAACATGACACCCTATAATAACAGCTTTTTTTTATCCCAATTAATTTATTATTTTCAGATATCATCGTCAGATCGTGTTTGCCATGCATGCTGGTTACGCACAAAAAGAGAGGTTCTACGTATGAATCGTCAAGATGAAAGCAGACCTCAACTGGACACAACTGAGAATGTGCAACCAGAAGAAAATCTGATCCAGCCATCAACCCAACCTGAGCCAACACAAGCAGTGGAATTAGCCGATTATAGACGAGCAGCCAATTCTACACACAATTGTGTCTTTCCAAATTGCACCAGCACTACATTTCATAATATCTCTGATAAGTTACGAGCCACGGTTCTGCATAATCACAATTATTATTTACCAAAATTAGCTCGTGTATGCAGTCAACATTTGACAAATAATTCTTGGGATACATTATATGATTCTGAAAATAGTATAGCTACTTTTAACGTAGATCAAATACAACATGTATTTTCTTTTGTGAATGCGTTTAGTCCTACGCTTGACTTTGAGAATATTCAGGATATGGATGAGAGAGTATTTCAATACTGGATAGGATTCTCAAAAGAAAAATTCAATGTTTTAATTGGAGAAACACCACGCATCGCTAAATGCACAAAGGTAGTTTGGGGTTGGCAGCATTTCTGTTGAAGATGAGAACAGGGGACTCGGATGAGAGAATCGCTACATTGGTACAAGTGCCTCGTCGAACGTTGGAGGGTTTAATGGACAAAGTACGGGAGATTCTATGCCAAGATTTTGTACCAAGATATCTTGGTATTAATCATATTACTCATGAGGAATTGATTCAACATAATTTAACCATTCCCAATGGGCTGTTCGGAAATGATAACAATGCCATAGTCATTTGTGACGGCACATATATTTATATAAACAAAAGTTCGAATTACATGTTTCAAAAAGATACCTATTCCTTGCACAAATATAGGAATCTCCTCAAACCATTTTTGATAGTTGCGAGTGATGGATACATTGTTGATTGTTTTGGCCCATACAAAGCAACTACATCAGACTCTGAAATCATGAATAATTTATTCAGTAATGAGAATTCCGCTCTAAGGTTGTACTTCAGAAATAATGACGCTTTTATTTTAGATAGAGGTTTTAGAGACAGCATTGCTTTGTTGGAAGGATGTGGCTACAAACCATTCATGCCAGAATCGTTGTTAGAAGGCGAGCACCAGTTAACTACAGCTCAAGCAAATAGAAACCGCTGTGTTACCATTTGCAGATGGGTGGTGGAAGTGATAAACGGCTACTTTAAAAGAGATTTTAAATTACTTAGGCAACAATATTTCCATACATCTCTTCCCCATATGATGCAAAACTTTGAAATTGCAGCGGCTTTAATAAACAAGTTTGGTGCTCGCCTGCAAGACAATGTCAATGCAAACGAAATATTAAGCATTATTAGACAAAATATGAGTTTAGCAAACAATTTGGCTAGTATGGTTGAGGCTATTAATTTAAATAGGAGAACATCCAACTTTCAAAACATAACTGCGGATAGAAATAATATTTACTTTCCTGTTTTAGAATACAGGGATCTAATTTTATTCGCCTTGGGAACGTACCAAATAAGACAGGCCCGTTCATATTACGGCGAGCATGTACGTTTCCACGGCGGGTACAGGATTGAAGTATCTAGTGAGCGACTTAATTCGAGTGAGTACAATCTTAGAGGCAGTGGTGATACTACCTTAATAAGGGGTAAAATAAAGTCACGCCATGTCTCTAGAAAACAATACTACGTATATTTATTAATAGAAAATAGTGTGTCCGGTCGTGCAGGAATAGTTGAGTACTGTTGTAGTTGTTTGGTTGGAAGACGAACTGTTGGATGTTGCGCTCATACAATGACTGTAGTATGGTATTTAGGATGGGCCAGACATCAGTCAAATATCTCAGCACCCGCAGGTTTTCTTGATGACATAGTGGTTAGAGAAGATGAGGAATAAATATTAAAAAAAAAATAATTTCTGTACACATATCATGTAATGAATCATATACCTAACTAACTGCCCTAGAGATAAATTATCGATGATTATGTAATAAATATTTGATTTATTTGTTTTTTTTTTGTTTTTTATTTTCTCGGGTCCCTGGAGACCCAACTCGCAGAGGCTCCGTTAGACATTTCAAATGGAATGAGACAACAACCTATGATTATCCCTATATGCACTTTGAAAGTATACCCAAGGACAATCCCCGGTTGGAGCAGGACTATTGCAGAATATGGAAACAAAAGATGAAACGCTATGGGTTTGGGTGGTTTAGTGGACTGATAACCATTTACTATGGAAGAACTATTGGCCCCTGCCGGACCACTAACAATTAAATCTGCTTTAAAATGGCAGGAGGTGCCTTGCACACTCAATAAATGGGCCTCCCGAAAACGGTCGCTAGCACAAAGTGACGTAGCGCCAAATATGTTACCCACATATTCTGAGGTGGTAAAAGAGTGGAGAGGTATACCACGGCTATCAGGTCAATCCCAGAGTATGGTCAAGATCCCTACCAGCATCTTACTGGATTAGGTATACATCCTTCTCCTGAGCACGTTTGCGTTTCTCCACTCAGACCGGCCGATTAAGGCAAGAAAGAGGTGGGAGCTCTGTTCCTCGTCAGTGTTCACTCTGGCCAGCCAATAAAGGCAAGTCGAAAATGAGGAACAAGACTTCTCCCTGGAGATCAGGCCCGTGGGGTCGCTATACTGCCCAACAGTTTGCCACAAAACATTAATTTAAGTAGTTAACGACCTACTTACGTCTCATGTGGGCCATGAGCAGACCTATGCACGTCGATTCTGAATACGTAGTCCGTAATTTATTTTGTATAAATGCATTTCTATCAATGATATTTTAAGTGATAGGCAGGTATTTCTATATTTATTTTTCGATGATGACAAAACATAACCTCTTAAACTTCAAACTGGAATATCTTTAATTTCTGACTTCCTATAAAAGTATACCTAAAGACAAAACTGTTCAGGAATTGAAACACTACATGTTCATATATTTTCTATAGGCAGACGCAAAAAAAAAATGTCAACAAAAATTTGTTTGGGAGTTCGCCAGTGTTCTTTATATTTCATAATTTTATAATAATGTTTTCAGTTATGTAATACACTTACTCGAAAACGCACTGCTAGAAACTAAATTATTTTAGGCACATTAAAACAAATTGCAGCCTACTTTAATTAAAGTTATAATTCAAACTTGATTAATTTAAAGAGTTTCAACAATTAACTTAATTATTCATCATTATTTATCTAAATAACGTTTTGAATTTTAATGATTAGTGCTTATAATGATCTTGGAAGGTAGGCTAATAGGTTACTGTAATGGCAAACTTTCACTGTGTTCACAATTTGCCTAAGAATGTAGGCATTAAGGGAAAAGCCAAACCTAGTGATGTCTTAATCACATAAAAGAACCAACTAAAGCTGGGAATGGACTCGACAATAGGCTTGTGTCCTGAAAAAATCTAATTAGTCCGTCAGTTAGATTATCAAAAAATATTTGACCTGTGTTTTTTCTTTTGTTACGGGAACCGAAATTTACGAAGTTACGACGCTTTTAAAATTCTCAATACGTCACACCTTCGCATATTTTTTACTGAGTCGAGACGTCACGAGCCCCCACTCCCGAGTTTTGATGCGTTTTATCTTTGTCAATATTCATTGATTTACAAAAACAAAAAATACGTGTCCATTACTTTTCAATACTCTGACGGACTAAATAGTTTTGCAATTTGTGGATGATGGAATCTAGCCTATTACAGTCCGACATCATCTGTTCGTAGCAGTCAGATCCTTCATCATTAGCATCATTCACTGCCTCCGTGGTCGAGGTTTAGGCGAATGCCTTGTGATGATCGTGGGTTCGATTCCTACGGGGAGCATACTAAAGTTGTTTCCAGTTTGGCTAAGACATTGCAGGCTTGAAACATCTGATTGTCTGATAAAAAGATGATTCCGTGCTTCGCAAGGTACGTATAAGCCGGTGGTGACGACGGCGAATGGCGCCAAATGGCGGTCGTTAAACCATGTCAGAGGCCCTTGAGGTGGTTTGGAAACTCTGACTCTCACACCCTATTGTTGTTTGGGGTCGTTGGAGCTTACTACTCACAAGATCAGCAGTTTTCATTATCATCAAAATATCACCGATGTGGGTCTCCCCTGAGTGTTGCCAAAACTAACGGTCATTTGCTTGATATATTAGGTCGATCTGGATAATTTTGTCCATCCGATCCATTACGTGGCACCAGAAACTCCGATTAGCATCTTAATTTTATAACTAAATGATCACTTTACCTTTCAACATTTTTTGCTAATTTTTTTTGGTTGATATCAATTTCATTGTTAATTCAATAAGCCCTCGGGGGTCACAGACAATAGCCGTGACTATTTTTTTTGTTTATATTAACTTCGACAGTACAGATGGTCGTCAAGTAGTCTTAAAATCAAAACAATGCGATGATAAAAAATGCACCAATTAGAATCAATTTCCAAGATATACATATATTTGTAGACTGTCTCAGAACTGGGAAGAATAATATGGTAAAAGGAGTAGATAGTACATACATAACTAATGTGTTGAATAAGTCGGAGGCCAATGATGATCATAATCATAATAATCATAATCATAATAATCATAATCATTTTATTGCTTTGCAAACATGGGTATGGTACATACATAGTTGTTTTTATAATAATGAAGTTCTCCATATTTTACCGTTACATGGGTATGCAAAGGTTTACAAATTCAGGTAAAAATTTATAAAATGTCAGTTTGATTAAGTACATCAATAAAAAAATAATAAAAATGTCAGCGTGATTACATATTCAATAAAAAAATTAAAATAAAAAAAAAGGACAGAAGACGATCATGATGATTTCACTGAAACTTCTCTTTAAGAAAGTTTTCAGCCTTTCATTAATTTGATTAAAGCCAATTCATACAAGATAAAAGACAGCCAGACACAAAGATTTAATTATAACTTAACAAACATAACGACATCCGCAAACACAACCCGAGCGTTTGCAACAATTAAAATAAAAAATATCCTGAATATAAATCAGTCTAACAGCCTTATTTATTAAACCTTTTTAATTTTATTGCGAGCACAACCTCGCTTTGTTCATAATATAATTAATTATATAGTGACGCAACGTGGATTCGCTTGCTTTCACTGAGATAATGTTAACGGTTAGTAGTGGATCCAGGAGGGGAGGCTAAAGGTATCAAGAAAAAATTCCGGTAAGTACGATTCGAACTTTCACACGAAGGGTTATTTAATTTGATTTAATTTTGAGTATTTGTTTATTGTTAGAATAGTTAATATCGGGATTGCTACCATGTACCATTTTATTTGCGAGTTTCCGATATTATTTGTTGTTATAGCGGCAATAGAAATACACACTCAATGAAAATTTCAACTGTCAGCTATTATGGTTCTTGAGATACAGCCCGCTACAAGATAGACGGATGAACGGACCGACAACGGAGGCTTAAGTATTAAGATTTTGTTTGGTTACCCTTTGGGTACGAAACTGTAAAAAGACCAAGATATGTTTGGTAGCCTTTAACCTAACGAAGGCATTGAGGATCAATCCAATGAGACTTTTTATGCGTAAAGCCAAATTAAATTTTATGCTATTTTATAGTGTTTACTTTGCTAAAACCTACACTCAGCAAGGGTCAAGCCTCAATGGGACCCCACAAACAAGAATCCCAGATCCGCCACTGTTGATGTTAACGTCGGTATATATTATGTTAATTATTGTGTTAAATATGTTAATCAATTTAAGCGGGTCATCTTGGCTGCAGCGCCAGTTGAATTGAATGCGCTCATGTCACACGTATATGGTTGGTTGTGTCGGAGACATCCTTATGTGTCAGGCTTAACTGGCTGATTATTATTTATGACAGTTTTAATGTAGTACACTGTTTGTGGTCCGGGGATAAGAATAAGGTCGCATTCTTGTTATTTGCAAATGTTTTAGAGCCCAAATAAAGACATATATAGTGAGAGAGATAGTGCTCAATCCAGGAAATCGATGTACATTTTGGAAGAGGTCTATTAGAGGAAGGAGAGTGCCCAGAAGATTTCTGTTTACTTTGAAGGCATCTGGTTATATGTGGAAGGAAACACAGACGGTGGCAGAGAGTTCCACGCTTCGGTTGTGCGAATAATCTTTGAATCTGGATCGTGTGTGTGGTAGAAGGTAGGTAGTATCAAGTAGCGCATCATTTCCTTCCACCGCCCTAATAAAAGATCATAATAGAGAATAGGAACGAGATTTTCTTATTACTACGTACTTATAAGCTCTAGTACACAATCAAGAAATTATTTTTTAAATATCTTCATCACTGATGAAGTTATACAGCTTCAAAGATTACAATTAGAACGAGAAGTCTGAAATGGACTTTGACGTCAAAGTCCATGACGGCTATACAGCTGCCATAGAAAACAGCGTTTTCGCGAGAGGGACAGATATATTTGTTTATAATAATTAAAACTTGTTTGTTTTTCGACAAATTTTGATCAAAAATATACTTACAAAAATATAATTCACTGTTAGTATTATATTTTTGTATATTTTTAGAAAAAACTGTATAGATAGTAAATATATTGTTCATGCATATTCCCTATTACCTAATCCACCAAACCAAATGAAAAAATCTGAAAAGTAAACAAAAAGACAATTCCACCCGTGTCGAATAACGCATCACATCCAAACACACGACACAATGAGTTGCGCAAGCGCCGTGATACCGTAACTAGGCCTGTTGCCCTGCGCCTGCGCCAATGGTCGGTAACCAACCATGACCGAACGGTAACGGAGTGATGCTGCAGTTTAACCGATCGGTACAATGAGGCGTAACGAGCAAGGTTGTGCAGAAATAGATAGTGAGGAATGGGAGGAGATACTCTTTGTTTAGGAATTTTATCAACCGACTTACAAAAAAGGAGGAGGGTTTTCAATTCGGCAGTTATTTTTATTAATGTGTGTACACCGATTACTCCGAGGTTTCTGATTCGATTTGTGTGATTCTTTTTTAGTTCGATGCCATTTGCCATTTGGTCCCGTAAAAAAAAAATCAGTTTAGCTCAGTTGTTTTTATTTTATGAGCATCTTTGTTTATTTCAAATTAAAGTTAAAATAAGTGTAGTGTTTTTTGGAAGTTGGTTATATTTTTTTGTAAAAAGTTTTTTTTTCTTATGAGTATGACATCTTATTTGTGATAGTGGAATGTTATAAGTGGTTCAGTATTTATTACTCTCATTTATGAATCCTACAATCCTCATACTTATTGCATATGGACCTATTATTGATGCCATCTTGAAAGTAACGAAGAAAACATGGTCAGAACAAAGCAGTTTGCTCACTTCACTTCCTACGAGACCTCAGGAGTCCCCTGTAAGGCACAGAATGCCAAGTTTTGACAGATTGCGACGGATGTGAACATCGCTTAAAAAATTTTAGGATTGGCCTTCTAGTGTGTTCCTGCGGGCTAAAATGCAAATGTATTCAGGTTTGCAAAAAAAAAAAACGGATAATAAAACCATAAATAATAAACCCTTATAATTAATGATGCGAAAAAATTATTAAATCTTGAAACGAGAAAATACAAATACCCATGGGGATTGCCGATAGCTATGTTTGAATATCTATGTATAAATAAGGAATTGACATGATAATAACACACTGGATTTTAAGTGTTCTCTTGGAATACATTAATAGTTCATACAGGGTTAAAAATACTAGCCATTCAGCATGGTTGTGGGCGGGGTTGACTGCATAGAGTGGCAACTTTATAGGTTCTAACGCTAATCTAAGACTAGGTGGCCTATGGTTCTATTCAACATTAACTGCTTCGCCCCCCTCTAACAGATTGATCAAACACCATTAAAACGACATATGAGCGAGACAAAAGGCATTATGGATGCTCTAATATTAATAGCATAAGGCCTATATTTGGCAGCACTGAGCCACTGGTGGAACATTCGCTCACGGTCTAGAATGAGGAACTTTTGGCGCGCTTCCATGCACTCGCGTGAGGTGCCTAATGTAACAGTCTGCGCTTCCTGCAGCCTTCCAATCAAGTACACATGGTTAGAATCTTTTAAGCCTGAGGATAACCCAGTATTCGTAACCTTACCAAGTTGGATTTTATCTTCTCAATGATCACTTGACGCCTCCAGTCTTTCCTTATTTTAATTTTCCATCACAAATGAGACCTTCTGAGTCACTTTATTCACCATATTGTTCTTTTCGTCTACTTTCATGCCATAAAAACATTTTTCTGTATTTTTAAGTTCGAAACATGCTGAATCCATATCTCCAAATATCTGTATGGACGCAAACTGTATCCATGAGCGTTGTCCTTTGAAAAATTAGTATAATGCGCTTACTGAAATATTGACGCACACATTGTAACATTGTAGATAAAAAATATTGTCGCCCCAAATGATGGGCGTCAATGAATCACTCAATCAATTATTCACAAAGCCGTTAACTGCAAAAATTTTGCTAATTATACATTCAAAGTTAACAAATCGTTATACAACGCGGAAGTGTTGGGTCGTGACGATCATTCGTGACTCGAACTAATAGTATCATATCTTAGCTGGAGTCAAATGGTACGCCCTGACATGGTCACCAGTCGCCTTGAGCAGAGCGATGATTGGAATTAACCTTTGAATTATTGATTAAGTAAATATGCCTCGTTGAGCTAATGGACCTAAGTGGAGCAGGCATGAGATTTGTTTGTTTCCCGGGTTAGGCCGTGTTATTTGGTTTTTCTGTTTAGAATTTCAGTGGCGTCTGAGGGGCAATTCCCCAATTTTCAAAATATGGATGTACTATAAGTAGATCTATGCCTAGAGACTGCCGTGATTGTGTTTGTTATTGCTTAGGTAAACTACTTGTATACACATTAGTACATCTATACTAATATTATAAAGCAGAAGAGTTTGTTTGTTTGTTTGGTTGAACGCGCTCATCTCAGGAACTACTGGTCCGATTTGAAAAATTCTTTCAGTGTTAGATAGCCCATTTATCGAGGAAGGCTATAGGCTATATATCATCACGCTAAGACCAATAGTAGCGGAGCAGTAATGAAAAATGTTACGCAGACGACGTTGCGCGGGTCAGCTAGTTAAGGTATATAATGACAAAAACACGTGACTACATCAAAGGAAAAATCTTCAGTAAATATTTTTGTAGGTAAATGTAATTAATTCTAAGCGCATAATGCCTTCATTCTAACTCGAGGTAAGGAGGCATTATGCATGATTATAATCTCTGTCACGCTTGCAATCCCTGAAGACAGGGGTTTGTAATAATTGGCTATATTTAAACATTATCTGACCCGTGCAACTTCGTCTGCGTCACATTTTCCATTAATGATCCGCTCCTATTTGCCTTAGCGTGATGATATAGTCTATAACCTTCCTCGAAAAATGGGCTATCTACGACTGAAAGAATTTTTCAAATTGGACCAGTAGTTCCTGAGATTAGCGCGTTCAACCAAACAAACTCTTCAGCTTTACAATATTATTAGTATAGATTTCCATCCCTACCTTGTTGCTATTCCACCAATTTGCACTAAGAGTTTCCAAACGTCTTTTATAATGCGCACAGCAAAGGAGTGGAACTCTCTGCCTGCGTCTGTGTTTCCGAACGCTTACATCCCTAATCTCCTCAAAGTTAGAGTAAAAAAGCTCCTTCTGGGTAAGCTCGTTCCATCGTAGACTTTGTCTCTGTCATCTCTGACCAAGACTAGAGCAAACCCATATCAAATATTTAAAAAAAAACGGCTCCGAGAGGCAAATCTAAGCTCTCAACCACCTTGACAAGACAAGGCATGCTCACTCATGTCTGAAATCAGTTACATCGTCTCCATCATCATCATCAAAATCCTGACACAAGAAATCATAAGCCACATAAGACTTTATAGTGTAAGTATCAATTAGGTCATAAACCCGCCGTCATATGTCTTGCAGCTGGGCAAAGGCTTCATATCTTTGCAGCTCTGTCTTATCTTATCCAGCCAACCTATCAAGAACGAGTTCAAATCATCATGCCAGTTTTTTAGAGCTGCGTCGATCAGGTCTATGTTAACGTTCTACGTCTACTATGAAACCAATCATAGTAGAAAAAGATATGCATCTTCAATATTTGTTTTAGTTCAAAATTATATGTTTGTGCACCCACCCACATCATGCGGAACCACGCCAATTGATTAATTATTTAATTCGTTTATTCCTCAACATCCTAAGCCATCAGCAAAAAAAAAACAAAAAGACGGCATTCCGATGAATAAAACAAGATCAAATCGCTTGAGGCACAACACTGAAGAATTGTTTGATAACTTTAAAATATTATTTAGACATACATAATACTGCATGGGCGTTTTAATTGCTTCTTCATAATAAAAATAATCGTTTCCATTATTCATTTTTTGCGTTGAGACAATTAAGTAATGGAACTTGTAACCAGCATGTGGGTTCTCAATGCCATGGTCAGAAAAAATCTATGGAAATATTTCAATGGAAGCTCTGCTAAAGATTCTGCTTGATAAAAATATGAATTTTGTTTTTTTCAACCAGGAAGGATTAAAATTGTTGTGAGACTATTGTGTGGATTGAAGTGGTGCTGAACAGTCATTTGTTAGTTTTAAGTTCAAGAAGTACCAAAACCTTAAAAAAATCATTTTTACTGAACACATTTGTTTAAATACAACGCTAAGAGTATTCTTTTCTATTGTAAAACATATTTGTGGGATACAGGACCGCATTCTGAATTGAATATTTGCAGTAAGTAGATATATATCAAAGTTTGCCTGATTTCTAGGCTAACGTATAGTTTGAAAAAAAAGGAATTATTAGAGAAACAAACTTGGGTAAATTTGGCTACGTTCTTGAAGACTTGAAGAAAGATATTTAGATCAAAGATTTTTCTTTCGATACTTGCGAATGATTTTGAGAAAAGAAACTGAAAAATGAGTTCTTAAAGTTCATACTATCCATCAAAGTCCCGAAACCAACATCAACCACAAACCCAATGTTCAAATTCAAAACCTATAGATAGCTATTGAACCAGTCATTTCACGTATTTTACAATTACAGTATTCATGATAAACAGACGGGTGATTACCTCTTACTTGATAGACAGCCCATAGCTGCACGTGCGAAAGTGATCTCTCAACCCAACACGTTTCCAGACACGTGCCTTTTAGCAACACTGGACACGGAATAAGAAAACACAGAAGGAGTACGCAGTAACCCAAACTATTATCTACTAATTACTATAATATCTATCAACTCGGGATGGATGAAATGGCGACAGGTCACTGGGACAACTTGCAACCCACGAATGCCCCTCAAGTTGAAAGGCAAAATCTACAAGACCGTGATAAGACCTGTCGTAATGTATGAATCAGAATGTTGGACTGTGAAAAAGATGGATGAAAATAGATTGCATGTGGCGGAGATGAGAATGTTGAGATGGATGTGTGGAGTAACAAGAATGGATAAAGTGAGAAATGACTACATTAGAGGTAGTTTAAAAGTGGTGCCAGTGACTGAAAAGTTAAAAGGGAATCGCTTGTCTTGGTATGGTCATGTGAAGAGGAGAGAGGAAACGCATTTAACTAAAAGGGTAATGAACATAAATGTGGATGGATGGAGAGGGAGGGGAAGGCCAAAGAAAAGATGGATGGATTGTGTAAGAAGCGATATGAAAGAAAAGGGAGCTAATGAAAGTTTGACGGCTGATAGGGCAGAGTGGAAGAAAAAAACGTGTTGCGTCGACCCCAAGTAATATGGGATAAGGGCAGGAAGATGATGACTATAATGAAGTGCAAGTGCATGTGTGCATGTTGAATTGGAAGTGGACCGGCCATGTCTGCAGACGAAGAGATGGTCGATGGAGCAGACATGACGTGTTGGTGTGGAGACAGCGTATGGGCAAACGTAGTGTGGGACGCCCTGTAGCACGATGGACCAATGATTTAAACTTTAGAGTATGCAAAGATTGCATATTAAGTTTTTTTTTGTTATATACAAAACAGTGAAACTCTTGGCCAAAATCTCACCTGATGGAAAGTGATGATTAGGCCGAAGATGGAAGTAAGTTTCACCCGGAATCCTCTTACACTGTACTTTATGTGTAGGTATTGTGCGAGTCCCAAATAAACACATTTCTTTCTTTCTTTCTTTACACAGATATGATATGCATATAAACATATACGAGGCGTCGCGTCGCTGAAAACCAGCGCTGGGGCTCTGTTTCGCACACGAGTCCCAGCATAATGCTGAGCGATGACCGTTTTACGTTAAGGTGACGCATATTGTCCCAGTTTTTTTGTTATTTTTAGTGTAGTAAGTGTTTGTTACCTATGCGTCATGCTTGGCGTAAATAAACTATTTTTCTTTCTTTTCTTTCTTAGGCAAGGCAACACGCTTCTTAATATTTTAGAATTAAGCAGAGGATGCCTTGTAACTTCACCATCTGAGTTAGAAGGTAACGCTGCTGCAGTATTCCGGCCATTTGAAAGTATTTAAGGTTCATGTGTGATCCATTACATACCTAGACACGTATATCCCGCTCTTGATTCCGGCTGCATTTGTAGATCTTTGACAATCATTATCAATTATAATTACAAATCTTTTGTGACTTACTCCTCAGCCTGTTTGGATTCAGTAGGTAGCTAGGGCTACGTTAATTGCAGCTTCGGTGGCATTATTTAAAACCCCAAAGTGCATGGCTTTCTGTGCCATCCTCTTCAAGGGCACTAAACTCCAAAGTCCAACCTCACACAGCACGTGTAGAAAGACGTGGTACTTAAGTAGGTACAGTAAAAAGTATGAAGATGTTCCTGCATACGTAGATCATTAAACAAATTGATGGTACAAAAACTATTTATTAGCTCTTGATTGCTTACCATCGCGTCTATCACGACCAGTAATAAAAACCTTTGGATCATGTGCTTTTATACGTGTATTGATCAGTACCTGGGTAAATTAAGTCTATTGATGTTTGCGGTTTTGTTACATCATCATTAAACTGACATCGCACAGAAAACGGACCTACTATAATGTTAATACAAGAAAAAAACAAACGAAAACGCAAAATGCCATTAATTAGACTTATAGTTAATCTGTTGTAGACTACAACAGATGGGTAATTTAATTAATGTAACCGATGCTGCAATTAACTTAGGCCACCTACTGGGCCGAACTTATCTTATGAGTGAACCATCGACTTGACAACAACAAATTTTAAAAGATTGATTAGCTGAGATATTTTTGAAGAACACTAATCACATTATAGAAATCGCGTTGTCATCCGAAGATACCCAAAAAATGTTTTGACAGTTTAAAGCAAATCACAAAACAAAAACTACAGCAATATTATTTCTTGGAACGATCCTTTTGCAAGGCGACGCTGATGCAATTTTCCTTAATATAACTTTGACTAAATCTGTGTATTAGATCAAATATATTGCTCTATAGGGGTGCAAAAGCTCTTCAAGCTCATCATAACCCACCAAATCTATGGGGGGTTTTGTAATAGACGTTTTAGTGCTACAGGGAATAACAGAATAAACGTTAAACTGGAAAAGGACCCCTTTTCAAATTTTGTAACGATACCTTGTAGCTATGTTCTTGACACACTCGATGTTTTTTAAAGAAATCGCACTATTCACTGTTCAACACTTACAACCGACAACATTATTGGAAGGCATGTTCTTTCCGTAGATTTAATAAATCATAAGTTCATTGCGACAACTGTCCAGCCAGACGATTCTCTGACCCAGCAATAGACACCAACCAATACGTTGGGTATTGGTTGGTGTCTATTGCTGTGTCTATCTCTGTCACTTTGGTGGCCTTTAGCTCCAGCCGTTTGATTCTGTTGACATCTCACCGTGATCACTTAGGTGGAGTGAACGACAATTGAGCTGCCATGCCATCTTGTTTGTATGGTTTGACAGCTCACTTGTCCGTTCACTTCGCCTAAGTGTTCACTTCGACATGTTTACAGAATCGCATTGCTGATCAAGCTTAACGACCACTTAGCGTGATGCTCGTATGACTGCAAAAACATTTCTTTTGTAACATAAAGACATAGACACTGCTTGATTGATGGCATAATTAAGGATACGGTCATTAGAGCTGTCAATGTACCCGGCTAGTTGAAAAAGATTGATAAATGAGAATATTTAATGTTGTATCATCTCTATTATTTTGATTATATTTTGTTATTATATAATTTTAGTGTATTACTATCCTGCTAATACAAAAAATACAATTTGAATATTCTGTGGCTTATGGCAGATTTCTTGGTAAACTACAGACGTAATCTCTCATAGGGACTATGAACTCTAAACGAGCAAAAAATATAAACTTTTTGCCATTCCAACGGCACGGGATATGAATAGAATTAGTGTTCATTCGGAAGCACTTCGTTTTACAAACTTTCGGTTTTTTATAGTAGGTATTTTTTTTTCGGTAGAATATACCTTTTCTATGGTAAATTTGAAATTCCCAAAACGCGCAAATCCATAGGGGCTGAGAAAAAAATCGCCAAAACTTTCTTTCGGGATTGGTGGGATAGTGGGAGTATTAAGGGTGGGGAAGATTACGTGGCGACTCTATATAAGCTTTTAATCCAAATTAAGGTCGGGGGCATCTTCAAGGTCAAGGTCAAACCCGTAAATGTCAAGGTCAAACACTTCAAGGTCAAAATATGCCTAAAATCGTAGAATATTGCCCTCTATTAAACTCCAACGTCAAGAATATACTCAAGGTCATACTCGAACCTCTCAAAAATGTTAATTTGAAAGAAAATGTCGACGGAGCCCCGCTGCGCGGGGCTCCTACTTCTGAGTGGTTTATAAAAAAATAACCTCGAAGGGGATGGCGGGGTCTATTCGCTCGCTTCGCTCGCTCACTCGACCCCGCCATCCCCTTCTAACCTAACCTATCCGAGTCGGGGTGCCCCCAAGTCCAGAGCTCGCTCCGCTTGCTCTTGCATTTTGAGTCCTTCGAAATGTTACCCACTTCTTAATGTATGTGTGTAATTCTGTGCGTTGGTTATTATGTAGTGTATGTAGGTTATAGGTAGTAATAGAAAAAAAAAGATTTAACTGTCAAACGTAAACGTCGCATACATCATAATATTCTAATTACGTTTCGTTACCCACAATCGCTAAAATACTTTTTTATTTTATTTAATTAAGTCTATTATTTGCTTTTTATTTGAAAACATAATACTTGCGCAACTATTTAAAAATAAAATAAAGTCAAAAACTATAATATTCAATAAAAAAAAACTTTTAAATGAGTGGTCACTTAGTCTGACCGTAAAACGAAACGACCTTGGACCGATTTTTTTAAGTTATCTGTGGCAAAATATGTCATTTTTTCGTAAATAGGTTAGAAATAATTGAGTTTTTAGGATTTTTTTTCTCTGAAACTACGTGTTTGCGCGCTATGTGACTTTGTGATAGTGTTCTACAAGAAGAGTACTCTACCCAAAAAAATAATCAAGCTCCAAACCGAAAGTTTGTAATACGAAGTGGAGCCGTTCATTCTGCTTGAAGATTCGCCTTAGCTGGAAGAAAAAGCACGAACACGATAATTATATGTAATTTTAACATCCGCCGCCATTATGAGATGGCTCGCACAACAATGCAACATTTAAGCACAAAGCTGTGTTTATTCAAATTACATATTTCATTTAACGCACAACACAGCTATGTCAATGTTCAGCAATCTAAAGTTTAGCGTTCAAAATCGATTCGGGCATCAATATTCAATTCGAATGATCCGTAGATAATGGATGAATTAGTCGCATTGACAAATCGAGTCAACATTCTGAATTTTATCGCAACAGAATGTCACTTCTGGAAATTGTTGAATATTCGTTTTGAAACGAAAAAGCGAAAGTAAGAAACGATGTTTAAGACGGGCGCGCGGGTGTATATGCATAATATTAGCATATTGGACGGACGAAGACCTCTGGCGTCAAGTCATAACATATTGTGAAGTACGTCGGTCTGTTTTGAAATCTCCGAAATGTTATTAAAGAAACATAATATGTTGAGAGTGGCAGATTCTGTTCATAAGAAATATATAAAAATGATGGTCTGATATATTGACCAAGATAGTCGAGATTCAAAAAGCAGATTCTGCCAGTAACTAACATAATTCTAAAACAAGAAATTCTTCCGTTACTGGCTTGTTTTTTTTTTATCTTTTTATTATTTATTTATCTGACTACTAGGAGTCCCCCGCGGCTTCGCTCCCGTCAACTGGCAACTTTCTTATTCATTTTTTACATTAAAACCTTCTCCTAATAATAACAAACACAACAAAAAAAGAATTAGCGAAATCGGTTGAGCTGTTCTCGAAATTTGGGCTTAGAAACACATTCAGCGATTCATTTTTATATTATAGACTAGCTGACCCGTGCAACGTCATCTGCGTAACATTTTTCATTACTGCTCCGCTTCTATTAGTCTTAGCGTGATGTGTGTTTTTTTTTTTTTTTTATATATAGCCTATAGCCTTCCTCGATAAATGGGCTATCTAACACTGAAATAATTTTTCAAATCGGACCAGTAGTTCCTGAGATTAGCGCGTTCAACCAAACAAACAAACAAACAAACTCTTCTGCTTTATAATATTAGTATAGATGTAGTTCAATTTATTTTTTTACTTCTTTACTTAATCCACATACGTGTATTTTGTTATATAGTATGCTAGCCAACAAGTGATAAATATTTTTTGTGTCATGTATACTTTGCATACTAATTATTGTATAAATTCAAGTTCTTAAATCATAACAGACAGATGTGTTGCTGGGGAGTTTGTAGACCACTTCTTCTCCACAGCTAAAACACTAAGAAGTGGTGACGGGCGGGCGTTTTGGGGGACTGTCTTTTGTAAAACTTGACGTTCAAAAAGCTGGCTCTCAGCCTAATTTGAATAAATGACTTTTGAATTAGAATTGAGTGCCTGAAAGACAACGCACAACCGAAACTACTGGTCGTATAGCTGAAATTTGGCATCTCCTTCTGGAGTGTAGAAGAGCACTGATTTTCCCGTAATCGCTATGGGAACGAGAAAACGAGATATGTGCATACGAAGTCGCAGGCAACAGCTAGTTTACATTTAACATGTCTTGAATTTCTACAATCCATTCAGTAAGAGTCAGGTGGTATCACTAGTCTTTTGATACCTACGTCAAATTCTAAAATATTATACGGACGAAGACCTCGGGGTACGAAATAAAGCAAAAGTAAAAAAACTCTCAAGGTTACTTACGGAGTTTCGGGTCGGCTTTTTGGTAAGAATTAAAATGCATTAAACCTTTTTATACCTTATTTTAAAGCTTTTGATGAAAAATCGACTAATGCAGATGATGCATGTATAAAGTTATAAATTCAAAATGAAAAATACGAGTAGCGAAATACTAATACCACGTTATTTACTGGATTTAAAATATCAAAATCGACCAATATATTATGCTATTAGAAAACCACAAATCAAGTATAATTTGAATTTGAAGGTTAACAAACAAACTTATCTGCAATTTATAAGCGAATCATCCAGATATTAAACGCAACAAAACATTTTACGATCGGTCTGCTTTTTTTTAAAGACCAGAATTTTTTAGTACTGAGTTTTTCAAAGTTTATTTGATAACATATGCTTTAAACACAATTTAAAAAATTTAAGATTTCAATAATACTATTTATTAATTAACTAATATTCAAATAGGCATTTGAAGAAACGCCGCGGCTAGGTCAAGCAAAAACACAACATGGAATGGAATAATTTTGCAATTAAAGTTTCTTTGATTCAAAAGACAAACATTGTTTTTCTCAGTTTTCAATTAATAGAACTATCATTATTGTTTTCTATAGAACTTATGAGTATTATAAAGACTGTAGAAAATGCTCTAAAGACGTAAATAGGGCTGCCACTAGCCAGTTTCGACTTTCATTACCAAAGTAATTTTGCAAGACGTAAAGCTAATGGATAGATTAGTGTTATAATATCAACCAGAGTCTAAAGCCGATTCTAATAAAGTTGAAAGACTAGGTTAGTGAGGTAATTAACATTTGGCATAATTATCATAGTCGTCTAACAAAAAACCTAGAGAAATCCGGATAGGCGAGGCGTGGTTTTTCAGCAAATACTGTTTGTACGTCAGGGTAACCAGTGCGTGGAAACCCTTTTTTAGGGTTACGTAGCTAAATGGCAAAAAACGGAACCCTTATAGATTCGTCATGTCTGTCTATCCGTCCGTATGTCATAGACACTTTTTTCCGGAACTATAAGAACGATGATGTTGAAACTTGGTAAGCAGATGTATTCTGTAAACCTCAATAAGATTTTCACACAAAAATAGAAAATAATAAATTTTAGGGGTTCCTCATTATATCTGTAACTCAAGAAATATTTTTTTTTCATCAAACCCATACGTGTGGGGTATCTATGTATAGGTCTTCAAAAATGATATCGAGGTTTTTAATCTCATATTTTTCAACTGAATTTTGCGCGAGAGACACTTCCAAAATGGTAAAAGGTGTCCCCCCCTGTAACTTCTAAAATAAGGGAATGATAAAACTAAAAAAATATATGATGTACATTACCATGTAAACTTCCACCGAAAATTGGTTAGAACGAGATCTAGTAAGTTTTTTTTTTCAACCATACCGCAACTTTTGCTCATAATGTATACCTATAGGTTTGTACGGAACCCTCGGTACGCGAGTCCGCACTTGTTTTTTACTTCTCCCACTCTGAGCGGAGCAGAAAGGAGTGACAGACTCTTACATACTAAAACGAATCCGTGTTCCTCCTAATGCCCTTGGCGTTCCAAGGCCGCGGAGAATCTTTCTAACAAATGCCGCAACATATTGACAACCATAGCGTCTGAGTTGTTTGAATATTAAATAGCTATATGCCAGGTCCAGTGATTACTGGAGGCAAATGGCCGCGAGGAGGAAGCGAGCACAATGGATTGACTGTTCATGTAATTATATAGTTAGAGTCAGAACCAGTAGATCTGGTAATTGTTTTATTAAATTGTGCACGTTATATTTGCGGACGTTCGTAAATTGCATCAGTTATCAGTTGCATGAAAACTTAAAGAAAATATTTAAATAGATACTGGCAAAGAAAGAAACATAGAAATGGCAAAGATTAGTTCAACTGCTTTCTGCTCCTTACATTAAACAAAATTTCGTACCTTTCGGGTCCCTATTTTAATTTATGATGATGCGTTTCCACCAGATGATGAAGAACCAATAGGATCGCTCTCGCTCCATTAGCCTAGCATTGCTCAGCGCAAGTGATTCTATTGGTTCTTAACAAACGCATCCCTCGTTTCGCAACCTCATCCTTCTCTGGTGTAAACGCACCCTTATTCCGGTAGATAATCACTTCCAATACCTGACTTAGTTCTATAACACTTTGTCCTATCTTCAGCGTACTTAAGCTGGTCATTTATCACAAAACTAGGCCAACGCGTCGGAGGTAAACACACTAAATCAAGCGTGAACTTCAAGACTAAAGGCAATGAATGAATTTCCTCTATGACAATCACGTCGAGCCTCTAAACAAATAACGACCTTATTGCTACGTTAATACTTGAGGTTAGGACTGTGAATTGCTGCTCATTCTGCGGGTCTAAAAAGGCCACTTTAGCGGAATCAGAAAGCACATCACGCTACCCGTCACTGTCAAATTTTCCCAATCATCCTTGAATCTAATGTGTTAGTGATAAAGATGAAAGTTTAATTTGACAGATTTTTGTGTGATTAATATTATGATTCTAGTATGATTCTCCTAAAGTGGTCCCTTGTTGATTAGTTTGACATCATTGCGTGTGGCTTTACTTGGCTAAAATGGGTGCAAGACTCTGGTGTTTCCACTGCTGGGAAGCAAGAATCTCCTATTAGAGGAGCGAGCCTTAATCTTTTTTTATTATTACTTTTTTTATTTGAGATGGGTTTGCTCTTGACTTTAGTCTTGGTCAGAGATGACAGAGACAAAGTCTACGATAGAGCGAGCTTACCCAGAAGGAGCCTGTTTACTCTAACTTTGAAGAGTTTAGGGTTGTTAGCGTTCGGAAATACAGACACAGGCACAGAGTTCCACTCCTTTGCTGTGCGCATTATAAATCTGTCCCCCGTGCTCAGTGGAAATTAGAAGATGTCATATTTCTTAAATTTTTTTCGTTCTAGCACATACCGGTTTCTTCATTATTGTGAAGGTAATGAAATTACACAAAATAATGCAGGAGCAACAGAAAAATATGTAATAATCATAAGTTGCATATTCATTCAAGATATTGCCAATAGTTTTTCGAAATTATCTACCTACCTAAATGACTATACCTACTGGAATTAGATTTGTGATAAATTGAAAATGTCCCGTTATTTCATCTGGCAGTTTTATAACCACAAACGATCCTCCACAAATCTATTTTACAACGGAAACATTTAGAAACGGAACAACAATTTTTCCATTAGAAAAATCCGTTAACTCGTTTAAAGTAACAGAAGTTTTGCCATCTATTTAGCAGACGATCGTTTACAAAATTAACGCAAAAACTAAATTTACGTGTTGTGTGTTCGAATCAGATTTCTTTTTTGCGAAATCTGTGATGCTGCAAACCTTGTTTAATGGGATTTTGATTCACTTGTCTGTGGTTCCAAACCGCATTTTCTTTATATTTGTAGATTCTAATGCTGACATACCTGTAACAAGAGAATGGAATCATTTAATAAATAGCAAGATTTTGTGGTCAAGTCGATACCATGAAACGGTTTCAGAAATAAAAATCGTCAAAAAACTGTACAGGTTGTTTCAGAATTGCGTGGCCATATATGTAAGTGACGTTCTGTATGCTATATGAAGATGGTGGCATCAAATCTGTGATTGACTGGTTGAAAAGTTTGAGATTTATTTGGAAGTTTTAGTCGCTTTTTTGCCATTGGGTTTTATGGAAGTATTTTTTTTTACCGATTTCAAATGACAAAATCAAATGATGAATGATGTTGATGGAATGATCTTCCAAAAATGTGTGGTCATAATAAGATCAAAAAAAAATAAAAAAAATAATAAAATGAGTGCATCTCATTCTTATTTAGCATCAATTTCAGTCTTCTTCTAATTAATAACTACGCATTTAAAATCCAATTTAACAATAATCTCAGCTTTAAGCTCACTCGAATTCCGGCACTTAAAAATTAAAATTCTTGAACAAAAACGTGGGAACATCACCCTATTCGTTTGTTTGGGTTTCTTTGCGCATAACTAAAACGAAGGTCGAACAAAATGTTAAATACCCACATTATTCTTTGCCAAACAATTGTGAGTTAAAATTATTACTTTTATTGAACCTAATCTCAATCAACAACGGGTAACTTAAGAATCCAAAACACTACTTAAAATTATCATTCTTAGTTTGATCTTCACCATGATTATTATTGAGAAATATTACTTTTATTTTTTATATATCTACATTAATTAATATTATAAAGAGGAAAGATTTGTTTGTTTGAATTGAATAGGCTCCGAAAGTACTGGACCGAATTGAAAAATTCTTTCAGTGTTAGATAGCCCATTTATCGAAGAAGGTTATATCATTACGCTAAGACAAATAGGAGCGGAGCAATAATGGAAAATGTGACGCAGACGAAGTTGCGCGGGTCAGCTAGTAAAAAATAAAATTCTACTTCATAAAATTCTTCTTCTAATTTAGTTTATTTTTTAAGCCACCTTCCACAGTATAGTCTTTTTATCCCAAAGGTTGACTGGTAGAGAATACCTTGTTGCATTAAGTCCGCCCAAGTACCACTATTATATAAGAAGTTCAAATAAAAATCTTTTTGTACAGTTATCTATTAAAATGCATTTAGCTAGCTTTATTTATGTGTGACTGTAATGCAAATTCAAAGGTTAATATGAGTCAAATTGTGTCGATTTATTGATTGAGAACTAAAATGAAATAGGTCAAGGAATAAATTAGCTATTGTTACCTACTGTACTGCATATTTTCCTGCATCGAATGAGTCGATTTATATCTTGATCCATGACATCAAGAATCTACCTTTATTTTTAATATTATATGGAAAACATCCTGCCAAAGTATTTGTAGGTAATTTTTCTGCATCATCAAAAAACCCTCATCAGATTTGGATTTAAAGGAGTTATCATTAGAATTTCCTTCAAGATGTTATATTATTGTTTTGTTGTAAAATGTCTCACATGATAATGTGTTCCTTGTGAATCGGAAAACTTTAAAAACAATTTATGTGACATTTGCATTATCAACGCATTTGAAATGTAGATCCTGTTCATCACTATGTTCAAGAAAAATGTCACGAGTCTGCACAAATCTACCTAGAACAAATCCGATGAAAAACTAAATAGTTATGTTGATCAAAATCCTCAATAGAACTAGTAGCGTTGCCTTGAGAAAACGTATCTATTAATATTCACACAATACAAGATACTTTGATCAGCATTCTCGCAGCGTGTCCAAACAAAATCTGCACACAATTATAACAGACTAGCTTCTGTCAGCGATTTCACCTGCCTGATTATTGAAAATACTCCCTGGATGAAAATTATCGTATATCCTATTCTGGGACATGGCCTACCCGTGTGCCTAGTTTCATGCAAATCTGTGCAGCCGTTAAGACGTAAATAGATAACATACAGACAGACAGAAAGACAGACGGAGAGACAGATAAATACATAGACAGAATAGAAAAACAGACAGATGGACAGACACGAGTTATTTTCGCATTTATAATATTAGGATTCTACTGGCCTCGCCAACGCGTGGTTTTTGCTACCAACGTCTTCGAAAATTAGTTTTTACAGCACTAATTGCGATGGTCGTCGTGATGGCGTCATTATTTGCTAAGAGGATTCGCTTTTTTTCTGTCTTGACGTGAAAGATGTTTGCTCTTTGGTACTTAAGCTCAACTGTGGCTTGGGCTAAGTAGGCACGATTTTAGAGCCTTTAAAAGCTGAAGTTGTAGCATTATAATGGTTGGTTTTAACTATATTTAGTACTGTATTTTTTATTTTTTTTTTAATCCGTCCTAAAGTTGTCTTTATAAAATCGCTTTCAGTGAAAAGGCCGCCCTATGTAATGTTTTCTTAATCTATCTTTTTTGCAACTACATAATAAAGAGTATTCTATTGTATTAATTTAAGTTAACCAATTAGTATCTGGAAATACACATAACCCTTCTAAATAGACGGCTCAACGCATTCCACAACTAAGAGAATTCTTGTAACATAAAGTATGTTTGCTTCATTATGTACCAGGTGCATCTTCGAATGCAGCTGCGCTGTAAGCGCGACAGATTATTCCACTATTACCATATTACACGTTCGTGCCTTATCTGCAGACCACGCCTTTTCAATTACCAATTATAATTTAACAACTCATAAAATATTAATATTTCACAGCTGGTTCTCCAAGCACAAGAAAGCTGGATAAGGATAACATGCTAAATTTAAATTTAAAAAGAACGAAATTAAATTATTTTATTGGAGACTAATATGATGAAAATAGACACAAAAAGAACAGAAAAGAAAACAGTAACAAAAAAGAAGAAAAAGACAAATGGAGAAAAGTATGCTTCAAATCAGGTAATCGCTACACATAATGCGACTCATATACTAGACCCAACCACCAAGCAAAGCCAAATTTAGATATGAAAGAACAACAAACATAGAAGCCTGAAAAATAACAGTATGACCCAAATTATGTCGAAAATAATCCATTAAAAACTATTTAGCAAGCAAATTACTCCGTATCCGAAACTGTTTTTGTTATTAGCGTAAAACCATTATTTAAAGAAGACTGACAATGAGGCAACACACTGCAAGCCTGTGACTAACCGGACCGAGCAGAATTAAGTAAACTGAGGAAACGCTACCGGAACATGATTTCGGAATAAACTTAGCAACTGATGATGGCGCAAATCTAGACCGAGACAAAGAAATACTGTATCTTAGCTCTTTTATTTTTCAATTAGCATTCGGGTAATCTCTGAGCTAATCTTTTTAAATTGATTTAGGTAGCCGGTTCTTGCTTTTTTGTATCCAGCCATTTATTTTTCCATGAAGCATTTTTTGTTAAAAAAAATTAACAGTTATTAGAAAGCCTCCAAAGAATTCATCTGATACATTTCTGTCCGTCAAAAGAATTCCTTATCAGTAATGTGAAGACATCACCATCAATTAATCTACATACAATGGCAAAGTTATTGTAAAGATTAAAAATTAATGGGTGCGCAATAAAACATTTTACGAGCCGACATGGAACAAAAATATGAATAAAAGCTAATTACCCGCAAAAAGCGATAAGGACTCATGTGGCTGTTTATGTACTTTGGAAAACCTATAAACCTATACTTATAAACACAGTGCTGTAGATAAGGCATGCATATATTCACTAAGTACTCGACCAGTATTGTAGAGCTGGAGGCTATACATTGCTAGCCCATATTCATTAGTTCCTTAAAATTTATCTGAACAAAGATGCTTTCATAATTGTTAAAACTCTTCAGTTATTTCTTCTTCAACATTACCTTTACTCATCTTATATCATCTACTCCCATATTGAAGTTTTACATGTTGTAAAACCAATCCACAATATCACGGTTGGGAAACGAATCTGCTGCACCAAACTACCTGAGAGCCTGTTTACCCGATCATCATCTTCTGACGTCAGAATATTTCGCACCCTAATCAGCTTGTAGCTTGTTGACATCGTATGTGTTTTTTGGAAAATTTACACCACCACTTACAGTAGGTAAGAGGTCCTCCACGTTTAAAACGTGACTTACGTTAACATGTTGTTGACATCAACCTTACTTATTTCGCAGAACATTTACACGCTTTACAGCTGCCAGGACTGAAAGGCTAAGTTCTCATACTTTCAAAAATCATTCACATTTGAGACAAAAATTAACTCAGCGTGACAATCAATTTTAAAACATGTAGAAAAGTTTTTGATAATTTGCAACTGCGATTCAAATAAAAACGGTTCTTAAGAATACAAAAACGAGGTAGGTATGCTCTGGCGTCTCAGTTGTCAACTTAAGCCCTTGGTTGGTAATCATACCAAGAAGCTTGTCTTTTGAAGATTGATCATAATATTTATATTCCTAAAAAAAACCGTATTCAAAAATGTCAGCTCTTGAATACGGTCTCTTACGGCTTAAGATGTTATCAAATGTTATTATGAGTGTGCCATGGTTGTGTGCCTCATAGAATGCTAGGATTGCTAGGTCATGTCGCCTACGTTGTACATTATCTACTGTGTCGTGTTTAAATGTGCTAGCTATCAACATGTTATGTTAGCTCTCTGACACACATTTAAAGTTGAATTATGTACTTATTTACTAGAGTTGTCTTGCTTTCTTGAGTATTCGTGATTTATGTTTAGGCAAATGTAGACTTCTACATTTCTTGACGATTGTGCAACTCAGAACTAGCTCAGTCACTTTACAAGTAATCATATTTATTAGGGAGAAAATCATATGACGTCAGATAAAGGAACCCATTATAAGGATATAGGTACTCGTAAATTAATGTTAAAAACATTCTTGCACGATTCCACTGAACTGGTAGCACTTCAACGAAAATGTTTGTAATCTTCATTTTTTACATAATAACGGAAATCTAAAATAAATGTTTGAAACACGAACGCGTTAAGTCGTAAATAAAATCTCGTTAATATCTTAGTTATTAACTTTACAAAAAACAAATAAAAAATGGTTATTAAAAAAAACCCAATCATCACGCGTGGCTTCAAATACTCAGTTCGTGACTAGTCAGTGTTAATTAGCGATGTATTTTAATCGATTTTTAATATTTTTTCTGTAGACTTAATATCGATAACGGAACTAGGCACTAATGATTCAGTGTAATACACTCTGGTAACAATAACAAGAGACCTAACAAAAGCAAATAAACTGAACAACCCACACCCGTAGAATTTGTGAATGAAAAACTTGAATCTTTGCTAACCATGGAACTTTCAGAGAAAGGGAGAACCAGCAAACTGAACCATCCAACACACACACAAAACTTTAAGATGACAAATGAAGTAACTGAAAAACTATGGACGTCTATTTAACAATCAGATGATGACGAGAAAACGGAAACTGCAAATACTTCTGAATGTCTACAAAAAAGCAGCTCAGAAATATTGAGACACTACTGTCTAGTGCCTACATGTGTCAGTTCAGCACAACACAAATCATAAATTTCGCGAAATGACTCCATATTAAACCCAACTCGACAGCCCTCGTTTCCAAATGGACCACATAGGCGACATTGACTGACAAATCTCATAAACTGCTCCACAACAAAACGCTCATATTTCCTGACACGTTGACCCGGCTCGTGTGCTCGTGTATCACGCTTGACAATTGCTTGAACACGACTGTGCTCATGCTCGCTTGTCGCGACCTCCTCGATGATTTTAGCCTTGTCGTGGTGTGTGATTTCTGAACAATTATTAATTAAAAATAAATTAAAAAAAGTTTTGATAAAAATTCAAAAGTTAGGCTTAGAGCCAGCACTTTTTGAACGTCAAGTTTTACAAAAGACGGTCCCCCAAAACGCCCGTCCGTCACCACTTCCTAGTATTTTAGCTGTGGAGAAGAAGTGGCCAACAAACTCCCCAGCAACACATCTAGGTCTGTTACATTTCAGGTAATAGAATTTAACCAATGAGTATAATGCAAAGTAATTAATACATGACACAAAACAAAAAAAAAACAAATATTATTTATCACTTGTTATGAGAAGTCAGTCAGCGTGCAATGTGCTAATGAAAAGGGTGCGAATGATAGCATCATAGTTGACTTGGCAGGATTGAATAAGAAAGTAATTACCATGGGATAAGGAAGATGGTGACAATGGCGGGAAGCAGCAATTAGAGTATAAAGAGCTTCAAACGAACCAAGACCTAGAGAAAATAGACCAGTATAATCGTTGTCGGAAGTACCGAGGACAACGATAACGTCTTCAGCATATTTGTAGTTACTACAGATCTGTGCATTCAATACGGAGATTGTCACATAATTATGTTAAAAGAAAGTATATAACGTTCAGTATCCCGAAACACTCGGTTCATTGACCTAGAACAAGTCATCCAATTAGTTTCTATGATAAGAACACAACTAAGAGATTGAAAAGATTGAAGGGTATATAACAAAATACAATTACGTTTAAGGTCGCTGACTCCAGTAATAACAGGCCACAGCATGCAAAATTAGAGGCTAAACAAAACAGAAATTACCTTTCGTAATTATTGTAGAAGCTGTGATCTTGTAACCTCATGTTTCATGTTTTCCTACAATTTGATGTATTCGTGCGGAATATGGCCACAGTGGAGTCGTGATGCAGTGTGTCCATGCACGATGTATGTACGTAGGTGTCGTGTCCTTACTCCTTAAATTATAAACTTTATTCCGTGAGATAAGGTTTTATGATGCACGAAATAAATGTTTTGTGTTTTGTATAAAGCAATTTTATGAAGATGTTTGTGTTTTCTGGTGTGGGTATTAACTTCGTGGGGAGTGACGTTTTATTGAGATTTTATCGATTTTTTTCCCAACAGGAAGATGACGCTGATGGAGTAATGGCCTGCAATGGCAGTGGACAAGTGTGTGGAAAATGTAGAGGGAGGATTTTCCCCAGAAGTGGGACGTAACGAGCTACTATATATTAGACTAGCTGACCCGCGCAACTTCGTTTGCGTCACATTTTCCATTAATGCTCCGCTCCTATTTGTCTTAGCGTGATGATATATAGCCTATAACCTTCCTCGATAAATGGGTTATCTAACACTGAAAGATTTTTTCAAATCGGACCAGTAGTTCCTGAGATTACCCCCTACATACAAACTTACAAACATACAAACTTACAAACATACAAACTTACAAACAAATGTTACCTCTTTATAAATATACTAGCTGACTCGCGCAACTTCGTTTGCGTCACATTTTCCATGAATGCTCCGTTCCTATTTGTCTTAGCGTGATGATATATAGCCTATAACCTTCCTCGATAAATGGGCTATCTAACACTGAAATAATTTTTCAAATCAAACCAGTAGTTCCTGAGATTACCCCCTACATACAAACTTACAAACATACAAACCTACAAACTTACAAACAAATTTTACCTCTTTATAATATTAGTATAGATAAAAATAAAAATAATAATATTATAGTATATTATAGTATTAGTATAGATTAGGTTTAGATGAGAATTTTTCTTTTCCGTTTTATCTCTACGTTATGCTTGTAATTTTCAATATCATTGCTCTCTCATACTTTTTTTTTCATTTATTTTGAATACCAACAGATTTATCATAAAGTCTTTTTATTTTATTATTTTTTATTTTTTTTTATACAAAACGGGGAAACTCTTGGCCCAAATCTCACCTGATGGAAACTGATGATTAGGCCGAAGATGGAAGCGAGTTTCACCCGGAATCCTCTTAAACAGAGGAACTGGCTATAATACCTCTAACTGCCGGAACACAACAATGCTGTTAACATTGTTGTTATGGCGACAGACTTAGGCATGATGGTGGTAGCTTGCCAGGCGGACTTAGAACAAGTCCTACCACCAACCAAACCGAGCAAAAAATTTGCCCCCGCTGGGAATCGAACCCGGGACCTCTGGGTCTGAATCAGGTGGTATAACCACTAGACCACGGAGGCGGTTAGTGTCACCTGTTTAGCACCACCCGGGGACCACGTATAAGGATTCGCTGAAGGGTATTCTCCTACGGACGCGGGTGACTCGGCCCCCAAAATTGGCTTAATGCAGTTGAAATTAAAACAATACTCTTGACTAATCAAGTCAAAATCACAGCCAGATCTTGATGACTACATTGCGACCAAAGAGAATTAAACCAAGTCATTGATTGCGACACATCACCCAGATTGCCCTACCTATCAAGAACCCAGCTCACGTGAGCTCACGTCTATATCATGGATCATTTACATCTAATTGACGCTCATCTGTCATTACACATGATATAGACAAGTAAATTATTCGCAGTACAGCCGTGGGTCAAGGTTCGATGCGTGTGTGGGTCAAATTGTTTAGCAATTAAAACTAAATATTTTACAATCCTGTTCATCAGATCGTGATGAGTTTATTGTTTTCAAATCGCTTCCTTATGTTTAATTAGTTGGTAGTTGAATGTTTGAATTGTTGAGATGATGATGTCGGATGTGAGTGTTTATAAATACTTATTTAATTTTTTAAATACTTATTTATAAACACTCACGTCAACGATATTATTAAATAAGCCCACCCGTGTTCAAAAACCTTAACGTAATCATCCGACATCATCATCTCAGTAAATCAAACATTCAACTCAATATTTTGGCAGATAGTCCTGCCAAAACATTGAGTGACGAAAGCTGAATCAGCGTTATTAATAAATAATCTAACTTTATATTTAGGTATTCTATACTAATATTATAAAGAGGTAAAGTTTGTTTGTAAGTTTGTATGTAGGGGGTAATCTCAGGAACTACTGGTCCGATTTGAAAAATTCTTTCAGTATTTGATAGCCCATGTATCGAGGAAGGATATAGGCTACATATCATCACGCTAAGATTAAAAGGAGCCGAGCATTAATGGAAAATGTGACGCAGACGAAGTTGCGTGGGTCAGCTAGTTTAAATATAAAGCCTGGCAAGCTACCACCATCATGTCTAAGTCTGTCGCCATAACAACAATGTTAACAGCATTGTTGTGTTCCGGCAGTTAGAGGAATGATAGCCAGTTCCTCTGTGTAAGAGGATTCCGGGTGAAACTCGCTTCCATCTTCGGCCTAATCATCACTTTCCATCAGGTGAGATTTGGGCCAAATGTTTCCCAGTTTTGCATTAAAAAAAATTACTGATTTGCAGATTCATAACATGTCTGTTATATTTCTATGGGAAACTCACACGTTGATTGGTTCAGAATACCAGTGACACCAGTGACAGTAACATACTACCAGTCAGCAGTATTCAATAATTATATTGTTTGTAATGTAAGAAAAAAATAAATCTAAAGCTTGCAGTGGTTATGGTTTTGTATAGCTACTGCAATTTAAAGTTTATTCGCCACTCGAGCATTGGAGTATCTACAAACTAAACTCAAAGGGACATTTTGAGCTGACAAATATTTACGAACACCAACAACCAATGTCAACTCAACTCGGAATCCCATAAAACAAATGTATGACAAATAAAAACTGCAGTAATATCAATGACAAATCGTTTCATGCATTTTCCTCCTTCAAACCTTGCTTGGTTCAAGTTAACTTGCCCTCTACGTTTTTCTTATCCAAGCAAACAGACACGACCTCTGTCATTCAAAGAAACATATATTATGTAATCATGGTAAACATTTGCGTTTGTTTGCATAAGAGTAGGGCACACTAAGCGCTAACAAGCTTTAGACCAGAAACTTTTGTTGGTATGTAATCGTTGGTAATATCTTGTTTGCCCTACTTAGTATCTTGACCACTAAAATACATAGCATTTGAAAAGATAAGTAGACCTGAAGACAAGAAAATGCCTTGCCTACGGGACTTTGAATTCTACCTATAGACTTACACATAAGCAAAGGGTTAGTAAGAATCTTACTTTTGTGGTTCCACCTTTTACTCTAACATAGATTTTTATTGTAGAGCTAAGGAATTTGCTGCTGAAGTGTTTCCTGATAGCTACAACTTGGGTGTCTTTAAGTCTAGAGTACGTTACTTACGTACGTTACTTCTAGGGAAGTCCACATCCACATTTTTTCTAGGTCAGAGATGACATTGACTAAGTCTAGGATGGAGCGAGCATACCCAGAAGGAGCCTGTGCACTCTAACTTTGAAAAGATTAGGGTTGTAAGCGTTCATCAGTAAATGAGGTCACACGCGAGCCTGTCAACAGTAAAAAAAGCCAAACTTCTTCAAAGGACTCGAGATGCAGCTCGAGACAGGAATCTGGTCCTTGAACACTCTAATATTTAAAGGCTGAGATTATTATTTTTTTTAAAGCTTTGTGCTTAGATTTCTTCTATAAACTTGTACAATCTGTACTAGCCTTTAATGTGCAATAACATTTTTGTTTACATTCGTAGAACCGAATTGACGTTGAACTTCTACGAAAGCGTTAAAAGTCTTTCTTGGTAAGGATAATGTACTATTATAATGCCTTCATAGAAACCGCGCCGCCTATGTACCTATGTGGCATAATTTTATATGCAAAGCGAATGACTTATCTTGGACACCTTAACTATGAATTTTTAGTAGTCATATTTTTAGCACTGAAGTGATTGTTTTGGTATGTGATTAAAACGGTTCATTATTATTACTGTAGTGGCTCATCTTGATTTGTGACGTACATATTTTTTTATTGGCCAAAACGTACTCTAGCAATTTTATTGTACTATACTAATACTACGCACGACACATTGCCGCATGCTGAACAAGCTGTGGTTTCTTGAATCATAAGCGATGCAGGACACGATGAAAGAACTGAAGGGACGATTTTGCCCAGTAGTGGGACATTTCGGGCTAGTATAATACATTTCTACCCTTATATTCGAAGTTATTTGCCTTTTTTTGAACCTCGACTCATTCAAAGAGATAGATGTTGACCTTGTTATTTGCTGACATTAATTGCGGGTGCTTAATGTTTTAATAGCGACTAAGTTCAGCATATTTTTAACCGACTTCCCAAAAAGGAGGAGTTTTTTACCTCATAACTCCAACAATAATGAATCGATTTGAAAAATTCTTGTTTAATCTGAAAGGATATACTTGCAGATTGGTCTCATTTAAATTTTATCAAAATCGGTAACGAACTTTGGATTTTAAATCGAAATAGCTGGAATTCGTTTACTTGGATGATGGTTTTATGTCAGCCAAGTAATCGAAATTGCGTATTTTGCTTTTTTGCGATTTTGCAGTGGTGTTGTTAGGTGTGGGGTACCACTAAAAAGTGAAAAATAAAAAACCTTTTACAAAAAATACAACAGACTTCCGAAAAAAAAAACACTACAAAGTAAAAAATAACTTTAATTTCTGAAGTCGGCGTTTTTGTTAGTTTCTTCTTATTTTGACACCGACTTCAGAAATTAAAGTTATTTTTTACTTTGTAGTTTTTTTTTTTTCGGAAGTCTGTTGTATTTTTTGTAAAAGGTTTTTAGGTTTTTACGCAATTTCGTTATTTACAAGTTTTTTCTTCCAAAGGGCTTAGTATATAAGTCGGTTTTCATTCAAAATAACTAAAATAATTTTAATTTTTGAGTTACAACTCCTGCGCAAATTGCAGCGCTAAATTACCTGCTATTGAAGCAAACGATTAACGGTCTGCGGTTTGCAGTCTAAACACTATTAAATGTTTTGTGGGAACCTTTAACGTAACAATTCCAAATACATTAGGAGTTATGACGAAAATAGAGTAAATTCCAACGGTACGCAGCGTTTCTAGAACCTGCGCAGGCGCAAATCATGTAGCAAGAAGACATCAGAAGGTTTATTTTAAAAAATATAGAATAACCCACATACTGGTACAACAGAAGGTGCTGAAGACCTCAATAAGAAGATTGGTGGCAAGGAAATTTTATGTCTTCAAAGGATGGCGAACGCCCAGCCAGGGTTGTGGAATTTGATCGAAGGAGTCACCGCGGCCCTAGAACGCAAAGAGCATTGGGAGGAACACGGATGGGTTTAAGTCAGTAATAGTCTGACACTAGCTCTCGCTCCACCATGTGCGGAAGGAGTCATAAATGGAGTCAGGCGGGAACTGGATGCAAGTACCCGAGAATCGAGAGAAAAAGCTCACGTCTGGCTGTAGAATGGCGATGGGGTCCCATACAACCAAATGCTTAGCGGTGATTACTGTTTGCTCAACTAAGCTGTAGTGCGATTCACTAAGGCAGAAAATCTTTACAACCAAGAAATCATCGTTAAAACATTTGATAAATAGATGCCACATCAGATGTTTCAACGATGATTTCTTGGTTGTAAAGATGTTCTGCCTTAGTGAATCGCACTACTGCTACCACGCATTGTAGGATTCATGTCAAAGATAAATTAAGCTTTTAACAGTACCAAGTGCCAAAGAAGACATATAATCAATCAAGGAGCTTGTAAACGGGACCACAAAATGTTGTTCACCACAAAGAAAGAAACAATAATTTTATCAAGTACATACATGATCAGCTCTATAGGAACTGAACTAAATGGTCGTTCTTCATATCTCTGTTCAATGTATACAGAGAAACACGGCGACCTCCGGCGACCAGACAAACCACTTTCATCTCCACTAGCACAAGTCCACGACACTCATAATTAATTAGCGTCATAGCTTTACAATCATTTGACACACAGGATATGTGTACAAATTCAACCGGTTTTACTGTCCATTAATAAGCTTTAAAAATCATTTCAATAGTAATTACTATAACGTGTACCAATATCAATGTTTATCGAGGTGATTCACTTATTTTAGACTTACATTTATTTAATAACAGTATTGTAGATCAAGCTAGTGACTGGTCCAAGTGTGCTCGATCGTTCAAACGAGCATTCTATTCGAGTAACGTGCGTTCAAGCTATATTATGACAAGAAGATTGCCTCTAAACATTAAATGATTCGTTGACATTTAGAGAGAGGTCACAGGGGTCAGCAGACGAACACTTTCGATATTTAAAGAACATCTTACTGTTTTTATCTTCTTATATATAAAAATCTCGTGTCACGGTGTTTCTTATCGAACTCCTCCGCAACGGCTTGACCTATTCTTGTGAAAATTTTGTGAATATTCACTAGGTCTGTGAATAGGTCTTATATAAAAATATGACAGCATCACTGTAAGGTTATTTTGGACTTTTAGGCAATTTTTTTTTTTTTGGCAAAACAACGTTTGCCGATTCAGCTAGTTTGCATTTAAAAAAGTGTGTGATAATTTTATCTAGTAGAAAAAAAATACTTACGTCGAATTGTCTTTGCAAAAGTCTGTTTCCGAACATATTGAATCCTAATTTCTTCAAAGTTAGAATGAACAGGCTATTTCTGGGTTAATGCACACCATCGTTAAGTTTGTCTCTGACACCATTAAAAACCATCTCAAAAAAAAAAGTTGACTTTTGAAAAATTCTTTATCGTAGTTACCTATACACCTCAGGTACACTACTATCATATTTGTAGAGTTCTACAGCCTGTGCCTTTTCTGTTAAGACTCAAGGTTTCTGAATCAAGACATCAAACAGCTCTTATCATACAAAGTAATTAGTCAGTCTTCTAATTCCATCTCCATCCTTGTTTTCGCACATAATTAATGCGTGTGAATTCCTATTAATGACACTTTTAGCAGACGAAGCCGAATGAAAAATTATAATCCTTGACATTTTGTGATAACCTATTATGTTAACTTCTGTGACGTCACAGCTTGATGTTTTAATCAACAGGACATTGGAATTACGTATGATAACATATCGGCTACGGCGTAGACTTATATTTAGGTGCTACGAAAAAGCAACTTGCTACGCTTTTTCGTAGCTCTTCCCGGTATTTTGCTAATTGATGCGTAGCAAGCTCTTCCCAATATTTTGCTATTATTGATGCGTAGCAAGCTCTTCCCAATATTTTGCTATTATTGATGCGTAGCAAGCTCTTCACAGTTTTTTTTATTATTGACAAGCTAGCAATTGACCACAATCTCACCAGATGGAAAGCGATGGTGTGATCAACGATCAAGCTCGCTTGCTTTGTAACCTATTCACTCATGACTTATAGAAGCCTGGTTATAGCTATCAGGACACACAGACTTTGCAAAGAAATTCCACTCTTATTTGCCTAACGGGTATTCCCAAAACATTAAAAGCTAAAACAACCACCACTCCAACTTTGTAAGTTTTGGGAAAAACTTACAAAGTTGGAGTGAAAACTTACAAAATGCTGGTCTTGCTCCACAGCCATAGCCGCATGGATCCACTATATAGTTTTTTAGTTTTTTTTGTTTTTTTTTTATATATAAAATTTGGAAGTAATGCTTACCCTTTTTTTGTTCTCCTATAGTATAATGTACTTATTTATTCTTTCTTTGCAATATTGAATTGCTAAGAAGTAAGTTACGCATTCATGCAGTTTCATTTTGTTTTTATTTTTCGTTTTTTAGGTACTTGGCCATTGAAAACCATAGTTTTGTAGTAAAGTGGATTAATTTTTTCAAATGTGAGTACTATGGAACCATTTGCATATGTAATTAATTTAAGATTTTGTTTATTAAACTTGTTTGACATGAACGAGCGTGGCAGTTGAGAGCTTGTCATGCTCACACAAACGTCTCGCTGATGGTGGCGCGTGTGTTGGATCATTTGGTTCCCTTCAAAATGGTTGAGCTAGATGGTGCTGATACACGCGTCATGTTCGTGAACGGGCGCCGTCAGTTGAGACTGGTCATCTCTTACCTGCCACTGGCTTATTTTATAATCTGTACTTTTTGAATTGTTTTATATACTTTCTTGTTCTTTGCATTGTCCTCACATATAGAAGCGATCAAAGATAATGTTACCATGATTTTTGTATTAAGTACATCAATTGATTTAAAAGAGTGTCCGTGGAGTTTCTTGCACGTTCTTCTCCATAGAGATCTACGCTTTGGAACGTGCAAATAGCTTCATCTTTTTTTTGGACCGACCGACCTTGACAATTCAAAAGTGCCTGTAAATGGTCTAATTGAAATAAATGATTGAGTTTGAGTTTGAGTTTGACTACTCATCCTCCCTGGCGATTAATAGCACATTAGCAGTCTTTTGGCGAAGTTCCTACTGTGCATCAGTTAATAATGATAATTTAGACTAAGAGTTACATAATTTTATTTAGTTACCTCCGCATAAATAACTAACAACTGACCTTTATCTACAGTAGTAAGTAAACCATAATAGTTTGGCTAACACTAATGATGATAGTTTAAAAAGTGCCGTAGCTGACAATAATTCAGCACTTAGTTCTTACGAGGAAAAGACGGAGTGATATAAGGAAGGAAACCAACCTCCTAATCATTACCTAACAGAGTTCATAAACATTTGATCTGCGGCTATCACAACATCTTTCTCAAATAATGATAGAAACTAAAAATAGTAAATCGCAGTGTCATCTCACACAATAACAATCTCTAAAATAAAACTAGTAGCGATTAAAATAGTATTAAATATTATGACATATTGCATAACTTGCGGTTGTTACAAAGTTTAATCATTTGAATTGATAAATTGTCAGCATGAAGACTATTTAGCATGTCATCGTCTTTTTAAACAATAAAGTACTTAAATAATAGATAGTTAATAGTTTGTGGTTCTTTGAACACACCAAGAAACTACTAACAAATGTTTTACTTTATTTAATCATCAAAGAAATATTGCCAGTAATAGAACGTCCATTTAATTATTTCTTTGAATTGTTCATTTTTTATTTCGGATGCTTTTATTCTGCTCGTCTTTTACATCGTTCTCACATGTATAATTTCAACCCGATGTAAACAAAACTTTGTTACCTACTATTTATTATTTTTAAAAGAGTGTCCGTGGAGTTTCTTGCACGTTCTTCTCCTTAGAGATCTACACTTTGGAACGTGCAAATAGCTTCAACTTTTGACAATTCAAAAGTGCCTGTAAATGGTTTAATTCAAACAAATGGTTTTCTTTTCAGTTTTTTTTTAATACGATGGACTGTTTCTGCTTTCCAAACTTACATACCGTTGAGGGGTTTTAGTTAGTTAGTGTATGACACGGCCTTCCGCACTGGACGGAGCGGAGTCATTTGATGTATTCCATAATTTGAAAAAAACTGGCCAAGTGCGAATCGGACTCGCGTGCAAAGGGTTCTGAACCAATTTCTTTTTTTTAACATGATATTATAACACTACAGACTTTTTATATTTATATATTGGGTCACAGAAGTCCCCAAATAATGGAATCATGACCCAGCCAGTCCCTTGCTGCCCCCTTGCTCCCCTAAACGACGCCGCTGAGCCGAAGTCCGTACCCTACAGGGGGTGCCCTCAGCGAGCGGAGTTTTAGTATATAGCCTTGGCTGGGGACCTTAAATTCACCTAGGCCACCACAGGCAAGTCCGGTTAAGTAGCTACAACTTTCTAGAGTTCGTAGCTGCGAGAGGCAATCAACAAAAAAAAGGGTCACAGAAGTCCATATGTATACAGAATTTCAACAGAATCGGTCCAGTAGATCCGGAGAAAACTGCCTGTAACAGACAGACAGAGAGACACTCGAGTAATCCTATAAGGGTTCCGTTTGTTACGGATGTTCGGAACCCTAAAAAACCAAAGAATTACATCCCACCATTCCTCTTTGGTCAGATAGAGAACTATCAACTTGATAAAAATGACAGATCTCAACGATGACCTAACAGTTCTAAAAGGATGAACCCGTTATTTTATAGCTGTTGTTCGGCTGATATTATTCTGATAAATATTCATACCAATATCAATTAAAAAGACGATTTCTAGTCTCATAAACGACAGATCCAACGACATTATGCGATAATAATTGTTGTGAAGGTGAGAAATATCTATTAGCATTATTAAGCTTGACCTGAATTAGCTAAAAACTATAGATATCTAATAGATTTCAACTACTAGTAACGTAATCTTCAGTTGGTCGATCATGTTCTTAATTTCGTCTGTATAACTGGAACATATTACTGGAATCAATTATGGAATACTTTCATCATCTGCCTAGCCTTTTCCAAACTGTATTGGGGTCAGCTTCCAGTCAAACCGGTTATATTATACCAGTATTTTACAGGGAGCGGCTGCCTGCCAATTATATGGAATACTATGTACCTTCCAATTTTATTATGTTCCTTTTTATTTTGGCTTATTAAAGAGAAAAATCATTGTCAGACTGTTGGACCTTTTTTTCCAATTTATCAATCTTAACTTCAAATGTATTAGATTTAAGCAGGATTTACCCGTTATCATGCCTTTCCTAGCTTTTATCATTAGAATCCACTTAGCGACGCATTAATAGCTAACACATTAATTTCCAATCCAAGTATTAATAATTTAATAAAAAGAACAACAAAATAAAGTATGTTTACAACGTTATCCGCGGTCACTGGCGCCAGTAGCTCGACCCGACTTTCTCTGGAGAAAGTAAAAGTGGCCAGTCCACTCGAATATCGTACTGTTTCATACTATTTGACTTATACTGTTTAGTGCTCCTACAGTGTTGGATAACGTGTTGTTATCTAACCATTATGTGTTTTTATTGATATTTTACGTAATTTCCAGACGGAATTCTAATGTGTGTGTTGGTAGAATCTTTTTTCTGGACAATATTACAGTTTAGCAATGCTTTTATATCCGTTTCATGGCCATATTTAGCTTTCATCAAAGCTTACATAGTTTGTATTATGTTCTAAGAACCTTTTGTTAAGCATGCTTTTCTAAAATAGATGGCTGTGTTCATGAAGAAACGTTAAAACCCATCCAATTTTTGCCTCATTTACACGAAATATTTGATGTTTGTGTAATTGTTATTCGAGGAATGGGCATTTGGTTTCGTGTGAATGAAGCCCTTCATCAACAGTGTCAGTATCAAAATCAATTCAATAACGCATATTTTTTCCAAATACCAATAAAAGTACGGTAATTGGAAGACTTGATCATGGATTCAAAGTTTTCTTCTCTATCAAAATCTGAAGCTAATTCTATCCACACAGCTCTACAGAAACCTGCAGTACAAAAACAATAGAACAAGTCCTGTCACTACAGCATCACATAACTCTAAAGCCAAGCTCTCAATCGAGCAATCAATCTTAATTTATATCTACATACATCTGCTCACAATTAGCAATAACAATAAACAACAAACAAGACAATGGCAGCACTAAGGACATTGCCGGAATGCCGTCAATGCGAACGGGTCGCGCCGAAACCCGGCAGTGAGCGAGGATTTACAAAACTTGTATTTTTTACATAATTATGTAGGTATCGTACCCGTACTGCCTTTTGAGAGACTACTTTTGATATGTTAATGTGAATATTTAAGGCTTCTTTTATGTTGACCCAGTTATTGATTGTTTTGAATTCATTTCCTTATAGGGAAGCAGCTTGATATCAGCAGCCAAATCAAACACAAATAATTCACTTCTTTTTTTTTGGTATTTTTGATACTAGTGACAATACAACCTACGACCATTAATGGTCATCAAGATGAGAATTTTCTGTTGTCTCAATCTATTTAAAAAAACCGTAATCCTAGACTTTTTACAAGTTTGCTAGATTCTGAACGATTTAAAACGTTTAACATCGTCTGTCTAATGTTTTGATCTAGGAAACATGTTTTATCCAAAACAGATCGACAAAAATAATATAACCAACTGCACAAATGATGTAAAAGATTATAATTATCCGATAAACACCGGTAACATAAGATTATATTGTCTTTGAACACCACTAAATCAAAGTCCCGCGAGATTTTTATAGCTAGTTTAATGATGGCTGCTACCTATACCTACTAAAATGTTGCTAAAATACCAATAAATTAAGTAAACATGAGAACAGGTGACTCACTTCCCTCAGTAGCCAGTTATTTAGTTTATTTTTATGACTTCCGCTGGAAGATGCGAATTGCTTATGCACAGAATACGAACATAGGCGGAAATGACAATCTTTTTAGATTAATTCTCGAGTTTTATATTCGCTAAGTGTTAGTTGTTACTTGTTGGGTAACTGTGTTTGGTTATTTTGTTACTAACACATAGCAATTGCCGATTTTGTTTTGTATCTAGAAGGTAATAGTAGGTTTCCTGTTTTCCTTCTATTATGATAGGCTCACGTCTGACTACAATCTCGCCTAATGTACGCTAGCCTGAATGTGACCTATTAATTCTTCACTTAAAGACCTCCATGTTGTAGCTTTCAGGAAACACAGACTCCAGCCATTATGTATCTGACTTTATGTATCTGTGTCCGTGTGTCGTGCTCTACTGTCGAATCGAATTTAGTTACAACGCTCTGCAAACATCTATGTTTCCTACCACCTTTGGGTCTTGACAGCATTCTAGTAAGGATGAACAGGCATCTCATGGCTACACTCTTTCCATCGTAAATCTCATCCATCGTTTTTCATTAGGCGACATCGAAGTCAAGAGCTGGCTCATCAAATATTAGTATCCCACTCAACGGCACCGCATGAATATTTTTAAAATCTTAAAAAATGAGGCTATATTCCTATTTTGAATATTATTATTTCATTCACAAAATCAAACATCCGTCTAAACTGGTTTAATTAAAACCAATAAAGACGATAACAAAACGAAACATTAGTTTTATAGAATCTGCTTAATCATAAAAAGTTCAATTGTGTACCGACCCATGAATTAATCAAATATATTAAGTTTACTGCAAGGGTAATCGTAAAGACAGATGATTTTTTCAAACATAAAGAGTCGCGACATGGTACTTTTGTGAAACATTAATTCTATAAGAACAAATTTTTAACAAAAAGTTGATAAAAATAAGTATGAACTACAAAAAAATAAAAAAACGTCTTGAGCATCATTATTGGTAATGCTGTAGGTAAGTACTTGAAATAGACCGATCAAAACGATGAAAATAACCCCAAACCTAAGTAAATAAATTCTTCCAAAAACATGCGCCTGTTTTCTATTGAGTATCATTATTCTAACAAAGAAAGAGCCTATCAATATCAACAAACGTTTCTTTTTAAACAATGACACAATCAAATCGCGATAAAAACGTGAAACGCGGAATTAACGCGTAATAATAGAAATATGAATACGCCAACACTTGTACATCAACACTTACTCGTATAATAAAAACCATATCATTATGCAATTAAGGTACAATTTCAATTGACGCGCCCCGGGAAAGCAGTGTTCGTGTTCAAATACGGCATTCAATTGGGCGTGCGCCGGCGCTTTTCCCGAGCTAGCTTCGGCTTTCTAGCGGCCCGTGCGTGAAACGTCAAACATATAGCTATCCCTTCTACTCCCATAGCGTCATCTCCTTCTAATCCACCACATATATGTAGTTTTTGACCATAACTGTATACTCTATTAAAGGCCCCCATTGAAGTCTTTGTAGTTATCAATGTGGTTAAATCGTTTTCGTGTCACGTACTAAGATCAAAATTCATAAGACACGTTTAGAAGGCATGTAGCATGGGAATTGTATTCCAAAAGTAGATAACATGCTATTAAACTGAGTATAAAAAATAGCACTTTTTTGACGTTGCCATAAGGCTTGGAATTCAGTTCCTTGATTGAATTCTATTTCCTGTATGTTACGAAAAGATAGAAAATTCAAGTGATGTATGATTCCTATCACATCTTAATCCAATATTCTTTAGAATCTCATACACTTATCATCTACACATCATGTGGTCACGCTACCGTGACTGCAATTAATCAGATAAATTGCCACACAGACATATATAGTACGCAAACATTGCCAACAATATTTCAGAAATTGTAATTTCTACTTCATCAATTTTATTACACTTTGATGAAAATAATTGCAACATTATCAATGCTACAAACAAACATTTTGATGATGCAAAAGACTGCAAGGCCAGAAAAGCTACATTGAGAATCTAATGAAACCCTTGTGTAAATAGTTGAAAAGGTCTAGTAGTAGTCCTACCGAGTACTCCTAAGATTATTTAGTTTGACCATTAGATAATATTAAACATCAAGCCGAATTAGGATAAAGGCAGAACGAAACCACAAATCAAACAAGCGAACAAGTGTAAAATGATAACAACGGCGAAGACAATACTACCCACATCTATAACAATCAGCCGTGTAAATCAGAAGACAATGGCGGACGACATTGTGGACACCTTGACCTGGAACAACCTCCGCCCCTAATGAGAGTAACTATTCAATTACATAATGGATACAGTAATACTCAGGAGTTTCAAGCCAGTAGGATTACTTTGGGAAATAGAGAGGTAGCAACTTGTGAAATTTGGTGGCACTATTTTAACAAATACATATACAAAATCCTTTATTTCAAATATACCAATTTACAGGCACTTTTGAATAGTCAAGGTCTGACAGTCAAATAGATGAAGCTAATTCTGCCGCGCTAGCGACAAGAGCAGCAAGTTGTTCTGCAACAAAACACACTCACCGACCCTATCTCCAGCGCGGCAGTTGCACGTTCCAAAGAGTAGAACCTATGGAGAAGAACGTGCAAGAAACTCCATGGACACTCTTTTGAACCAGTTGTCAGTATTTACAAAATCATGGTTACATTATTTAATGAGTCTATACAATGCAAAGATAATCTTACAATATTCAGCAGGTCCAACAATGTTTTCACAATATCTCCATCGAAGTTCGGGTACTTTAGTCGCTGTGGAGCGGACCAGCATTGAGCCAAGCATTTTTATCGTCAATAACTCTAATGACAGCGGGTGATGAAATAAAATCTTCGATGTGGCTTGGGGGAAGCCAATGGCCAGTATTCGGTGCATTTCCGCAGAATAATTACTGATTGCAAAATAAATCTTCTCAAGTGATGATGATGATGGTCTTTAACCAAAACAATATTGCTGCTTTGCATTTAGATATTTGAAATCAAACTAATGGCACTAGTGGCATTACGTTTAGTTATGAGGTCCACAATCGCTTCCGTTTCTAAATGTGTCCTGTAACACTACTGCGTCAACATCAACAACTAGCTGATCGAAATCTACAAGTGTTGTTTAATTTAGACCTTTGGCATTTAAAGGATTTATGTCCTAGCTTCCATAGATGTGTTCGACCGATTGAACTAAACTGTCGTTTAGCGTACTAATGAGAGTTGCAACATCGACATCTTGGCCTGTTTACTCCATATTATGTCGTTCGTTTGCTCGGACCTTACAAAATCGTGATCGACCAAATCATATAGTACACTGTACATAATGATGTTGTACGTAAACGTGTTTTATATTATAATAATACAGATTTTCAATTAAATAACCGCAGTTTTAAAAATAAACATGCAACGGCCGCTAGCCTCTTCGCTTTTCCGCCGTACAACCTCGATGATAAAATCTTCTAAATACACAGTTATCTTTACTGCCACCATAAATTCTATTGCGTTATTTATAAAGACTACTTTTGATTGTTTAATTCTCATTGAAAAGTTTGCAACTGCGTGCTGTGGATCGGACCCTACTGTGTACATATTATATTCTTATGTTTGAACGGCAAACTTCACAACTTAGTTTTAGTACTAAATGTTATTTGTAGTAGACTGACAGATGTCTTATTATCTACTTTAACATGAAGAATTTAAGAGCGATTATCGGTTGACATAGTATAATAAGTTTCTTATGCCGTTCCCTTGAGGTACCTTGGTATTACGTCAATGTCTTGTGAAATTTTACGGCCAACGCAGAAATCTTTAACATATCAATATAAAAGAAACGAAACGTTTAAGTGATAGCTAATAGAACCACATATTTAATGGATTTCAATTCAAAGGTAGTGTACTTAACAAAATGAAAACTTCAAGACGCTGAAACTCGAGAGCCAATTCTACTAATTTCATCTCATTCTGTCAAATGCACCTTCAATTTTGATGCATTTTTGACAGATAACGACTGAAATGCAAAAGCGATCGTTGCTTAAAAATAAGTAAAATTGGCCCTAAGAAAGATCGATAACTACAGTATTTGAATTAGAATAAAAAAAAGAATGAGTGTTTTTATGTTTGTGTTTGGAGGTAAGAATATCCCTACTTCACATTGAAAATGTTTTTGTTTCCTAAAAAGGTTCCAACATTACATCCTTTGGGAGAATTACAGCTGGTTTTGTACAAATATCTAAATCTCTTGTCTAAATTCACAACAACAACATCTACAAGTAGGTACATAATTGAATAGAACTAGCTTACATTAAACCTAACCAAAACCTCATTCAGAAACCCATTCACCTGCCTCTTAATATTACTTCCCAAGTCATTCAGTGAGCTACACAACATAACAGCGACCTCACCATGTTTGAGCCTCGCTAACGGCTCAATGGAAACAGAGTTATTAATAATTCGCCACATATTAATTACAGTAACCACTCGACTGGTAAATCGTTAATCGTTATGATGGGTTTGTTACAATCAATGGTTGCATGTAACTTGTAAGTCAGATTATAACCTTAGGACTAGCAGATTTATCTGCCTGGGTTGTGGATTTTGTTTGAAAGAGTCACCGCAGTCCTGTGCTGTATCCTTAAAAATGGAATAAATAAGAGATGACCTCTTTTTTTAAAGTTCTCAAGCTTTCCTAAGCTGGATTTCTTATTTTAAAGCATCACATTTAATTAGCTAGTAAGTGAATGTAACACGAGGTACTACAACTATGTACAACAGCACATTTTACTGCGTAAAAGTTGCATACAAAGTTATTAGAAGAAACAGAGTAGTATAAACTATGCTTTCCTTATATGAAATTAATAATATAACGCGATAAGCATAGTAACTAGGGATTTTAATTAGAAATTTATAAATAGTCAATTTAATGTAAAGTAGATAAATAAATTTTAATATACACTTGTTTCAAATTTAAAATAATTACTAAGAGAAAATATATATACAAACATGCTTACAAGGTCTCTGACCATGTCAGGGGACACTCAGAAAGGCAGGAGTGGGTTTTAGCCGGTAAGAGTCCGGCACTGTCTCGGTCGTCTCACAGAGTGGGCGGCCGATTCGTCCATGAGGATTTCCCACTCCTGCCAAAACAAAAAAAAAAACAGCACATTTTGTTCTCTTCCTGGGCAAAAACTACCCTCTACTTTTTCCAGTCCTCACGGTAATGCTATTACGGCCCATGAAGGTAATTTTTAGAAAATTAGCCACTCTCTAGAGCTAGACTTGTGAGTGTCAAACTGCAAACCATAATTATGTGTAGGGACACAATGTACAATATATATCTATACTAATATTACAAAGAGGTAACATTTGTTTGTAAGTTTGCAGGTTTGTATGTTTGTAGGTAAGTTTGTATGTAGGGGGTAATCTCAGGAACTGCGGGTACGATTTGAAAAATGCTTTCAGTGTTAGATAGCCCATTTATCGAGGAAGGTTATAGGCTATATATCATCACGCTAAGACAAATAGGAGCGGAGCATTAATGGAAAATGTGACGCAAACGAAGTTGCGCGGGTCAGCTAGTAGCTAATATATATAGCTATTACGCTGAATAGTATAGGAGCCGCACCGCTGCGCCCGTGACACAGCGCGGATTTTTAGTCGCTAATAAACTAAAGTCGTAATTGGTCGTTTCTATCAAACCTGCACCCCAAAACGAAATCAAGTAGAACAGATAAATGAAATATTATGTACCTTAACCAGTAATAACCCTTAAATATGAATAGTTAACAAAGGAAATCGCACTAGACAAACATCGATCAACTTAAAACCGATAAGCTACTACCGTTTAAAGTTTCTCACGCTGTTTGAACGGTTTCAATAATCAAATTAGGCGCTGAATTCGATACAATATAATTATATCACCCCGATACGATCAACTTCTGCGGTTGCATTAGATAGGTACCGACAGACCAAAGCGTAATGCGATTCCTATGCAATTTCGCAACCGAATCTAGATCAACGCATATATTAACGTTTTAAGAATTCTCAGTTCGTTGGTTTAAAGATCCGTGTTTATGCAACGATTTTATTTCTGGCTATGTTTTGTTTTCTTCTGCGCAGTTTATGAAGATTTAGTTAGATGCATCTGGATTTAAATGTCAATCATCTCGTATGCTACTGGCTACAGCCGGATAGAGATCTTAGACAATACCTTTAAACATTATGATCGTATCTTTCGTACTTCGCTCTTCCGTATTTTTTTTAAGTTAGTATCTTGCTAAGTGTAAAGTATATTATTTGATTGTATCTTTCTTGCGTTACCTATGTAAAGATTGGTCTGCAAAATTTGTTGGAGGACGGATTCAAATGCATAGTAAGGAACACTCGAATGCGCTTTTCACTTCATATCATAGAGAGTCAAACTGTTCCAGACGGAATATACTTTATTGTACAGCAAAAATTGTTACAAGCTTATTCAGTGGGTAGGTACAGAAGGGGTCTTACTGCTTGACATCGATATCTGAGGACAACCTTTGTATGAACTGAAAGAACTTAAATTAAACAAAGAGCAGGGTCAATTCCAACTTAGAAGCCATAATCTATACTAATATTATAAAGAGGTAACATTTGTTTGTAAGTTTGTATGTAGAGGGGTAATCTCAGGAACTAACGGTCTGATTTGAAAAATTCTTTCAGTATTAGATAGCCCATGCATCGAGGAAGGATATAGGCTACATATCATCACGCTAAGACTAAAAGGAGCCGAGCATTACTTAATGGAAAATGTGGTGCAGACGAAGCTGCGTGGGTCAGCTAGTCTATACTAATTATAAAGCTGAAGAGTTTGTTTGCTCTAACGCGCTAATCTAAGGAACTACTGGTCCGATTTGAAAAATTCTTTCAGTGTTAGATAACCCATTCATCGAGGAAGGCTATAGGCTATATATACCATCACGCTAAGGCAAATAGGAGCGGAGCATTCATGGAAAATGTGACGTAGACGAAGTTGCGCGGGCCAGGTAGTAAAATTATATTTATATTGATAGTTTTCATAACGACTTGTAATCATAACAGAACGTTAAAAAAAACTGTATTGCAAGCCCGTTACTGACGAAACGACAACACTTGAAATTCACCCAGAACTTAGTGGAAATCGTACGTATCCACGTGTGATTTCCATTCACACATAGGTGATCCCTTATATAAGTGTAGTTATGTAAGAGTTATATAATTATTTAAAAGCCCATTATTTGATAGAGATAGATTGTTTTTATGTAATAACAGAATCTAATATAACACCATCGTGTTTGTAATGGCGGTGCTTGAATATAATGGGTACCTATTGGCGAAATCTTTAACCTACTGAACTGGTAATGGTAGTGAATCTTTTTGAGGTTTTGGTGGCAAGATGCACTTAGAATTTCTTTCACTTCCTATAATTTGCTTAATCGTAATTGAGACTTAAGTTGACTTAACTAAATTGCTTATTAGTGTTTTATCCATTTTCAAGAGATCCTTCATTGTGACATCGTGCCAATAAGTACCAACTCTTGAAACCGAAATCTTTGTTTGCTCGTAGTAATCCTTATTATCCTACTAATAATTATAAATGCGAAAGTTTGTGAGTATGTGTGGATGTTTCTTACTCTTTCACGCAAATACTACTGAACCGATTACAATGAAATCTGGTATGTAGGTAGCTGAAGACCCAGAATAACACATAGGCTACTTTTTTATTCCGGAGTTCCCGAAGGATCGGAATTTACACGGGAATAACGAGAGTTTATACGCAGACGAAGTCGCGGGCGGCCTCTAGTAAATAATAAATCTATACCTTTCTTGAGGTTTCCTCTTCCCCTGTGGGCAGCCATCGTTCATATTTAAAATCATAACATGATCTTAATTCTTCTGCAAGACAAGTCCATGCCTTCAATACAGTTGTTAGTTATAAATAACTGAATGGTGGACCCATTTCTATTGGTCTTGGCTCACACTTTAATTAAGGTATCGATTGCATTATTGAGATTTAAACACACAATCGCATTCGCGGGCAAAATTAAGGCTTTTTTGAGAGTTTGCGATAGACATAATCGCAAACTGTAAAAAAAGCCTTAATTTTCAACAGACAGACAACAAACATTTTTGACAGATTACGATTGAAATGCGAATGCGATGCGAATGTGAACATTAGTAGAATAGGCACTCAGATGACAATTTCAAATACCATTGTTATGAGGATAAAGTTATTAATCAATGTAACAAAATATAACAAAATGCCTAGTTCCAATAACAAATACCTATTATCTACATTTTTCGCAATAAAAATTAAGTTGTAGATACAAATTCTTTGTACCACAGGAATTTGCGGCATGTCTTTGAAACAGAATAATCCATAAAATTAATTATATTTCCTATAAATAATAAATTAATTAATACGACAATACTACGTTGTATTATTTATTAAATCATTTACCGTAGTCATACCGACATTCTTCCCTTTACGCGGAAAAATGTCATTGAAGGTCCTTAGCATTTAGAGGAATTAATATAGATCAGAAAAGAATTCATTCTTGAACTTTAGAAGTTGATTCTGAAAAACAATATACATAGAACTCTTTCGTTACGAGTGACTGACAAACAACGCAAGCTGTAACTACTGGTCGTGGAAAGCTGTAATTAGGCATGTAGGTTCCTTGGGGAATGTGTAGGGGAGGACTAAGAAATACATCGAAGAGAGGATTTCCCGAAATTCCTACGGGTACAGGAATATACTAGATATACGCGTACGAAGTCACGAACAAAAGCTAGACGTAAAGTAGGTTGACTCCCAATTAAATAATACATTAAGAAGGAAAAACAATAATCAAAATAAAAAAATGCAATATTTACAATAACAAGATTCTAGAAAAAAAAACAACAAAACTATTCACAAAAGAGATAAACAAGGAAACTCCGTGCTTCGTCATTGCGTAGAAGATTTAAATAACAAAGTCAATAAAACCAATTATAAAAATGTGTTGATAGTGTAACATAATAAAATATTTGATGTGGGAGGAACAAAAGTGGCTGAATTGAACTCAATAGTTAACAAAACCATCACATATTTTTGGCTTAAAAATACTATAAAGATTTAAAACGCTTGAATACGCAAATTGATTTCCCAACACATATTTAGATTCTGTCATCTTAAGAACATACTCGATCTACAAATGTCTCGAGCAATCAAAAAATTTGTTTACGGTAAAATTTGTATTGCGTAGTCGAATTCTTGCATAATTTTATCGATATTGACAAATCATCATACATTCTGATGTTGAAGCTAAACAGAGTAGAACGGACTGATTGGATAGATGAACGTGACGGTAAATCTTTTTGTTTATTATCAGAACTAGCTTCTGTCACAGGTTTCGCCCGTGAGAAAGTCCAATCCGTACTTATAATCTAACTAGCTGACCCGGGCAACTTCGTCTGCGTCACATTTTCAATTAATCCTCCGCTTCTATTTGTCTTAGCGTGATGATATTTGCCTATAGCCTTCCTCGATAAATGGGCTATCTAACACTGAAAGAATTTTTCAAATCGGATCAGCAGTTCCTGAGTGCTAATCTCAGGAACTAAATTCGTTCAACCAAACAAATAAACAAACTCTTCTGCTTTATAATATTAGTATAGATTCACAACGACGTGGTGAGGTTGACTTTCGTAATTTCAGTCATTTGTAAGCGCTCTCGTAAGTAACATTGTTTGTAGGAGCATAAAGCTCTGAGGGTAACTGCAGTAACAGGAGTTACACGTATACAAAGTAGCCAGCTGCTGTAGGTTCTTGGTTTTTAGATGGATGGGAAATCTGCACTTTTCCGTTAAAACATGGAAGTCGAAGAAACTATCACAATCTTCCCATTCTTACTTTTGTCTTCCTTATTTACGGAGGGGCGAAAAGTCACCAAACGCATTTTGGAAAAATCTGTGTACAACTTTATGTAACCTAGCTTAAACATACTCAAAATAAATAAATCGACTAGGGCTATGTTCAAAATACAATATAAAGTTTACCCGTTTAATTCAATCAACAATTTTAATTATTCCATCGGCGCTGCGCTGCGTAGTTTGACCGTGAATGTTAAAAAATATGTTATCAACGAATTTCGAAGAATCATCTACCTACGTTAAACATTGTTTGTTATTCATTTCAAGTCTTTATTGCACAAGTGTTGAAATCAGATGAACATTTTTGAATGACTTTAATTTTATTTTGTTCATATTTTGTCCTCATGATGTACATAAATATGGGATGTCGATGAACAGGCAAGCTGATTCTTCTTTTAATTTTTCACCATTATTACTTATAAAATCTCTATCTGCTGCTGCAGACGTCACAAGCCACTCTTTGATTTATGATTGTCATTTAGTCAATGCTCCAAACTGTTGACCCTTCTGCGTACGTACTTGCTGTCCTCTCCTTCCTATTAATACTGGAATATGAAAAGCCACTTTCTTTTTAACCGACTTCCCAAAAAGGAGGATGAGAACCTCCTCCTTTTTGGTTTGGTTTCGGTTCGTTATTCGGTTGTATGTTTTTTTTTTTATGTTTGTTACCTCATAACTCCGACAATTATGAACCGATTTGAAAGATTCGAATTCGTCTACTTGGATGATGGTTTTATGTCATCCAAGTAATCGAAATTGCGTATTTTGCTTTTCTGCGATTTTGCAGTGGTGTTGTTAGGTTTGGGGTACCACTAAAAAGTGAAAAAAAAACACTACAAAGTAAAAAATAACTTTAATTCGGAAGTCGGTGTAAAAATACGAAGAAACTAACAAAAACACCGACTTCCGAATTCAAGTTATTTTTTACTTTGCAGTGTTTTTCTTTTTGGAAGTCGGTTGTATTTTTTTGTAACAAGTTTTTTTTAATAGTAGTATGAAGTCACTTTCCAGTTCTTCACCATAGGCAACCACCAATTGGAACCGTGGATCTATCTGACTTTTAACAGGTTTCCCTATATGAATTATACCAAATATTGTACGGTCCCAGTACGAAAGTATGTCGTACTCTAATGATTGTGTTCACAACACCTCGAGGCGAGAGTGAAGTCACCGAAGCGTCGCCGGCGCATGTTTTAATAACATTCTTCGTACGATTTATATTGTGAGCGAGTTTCTTCTTGATGGCCGCTCTAACTTATGTATGGTCGAGTAAAAGTTGGACTGGAATTAGTTTTATTGCCATTTTGATAGCATTATTTGATGAGTATAAGAAAACAGCTGCTGCTTGTGCTTTCTCTTGAGCACTTCTGGCTAACAGGTTCACTGTCGACACTGCAGCCACAATAGTTTAACAATCAACGTGTGAACCATTCGTTGCTCGTCATGAAACTGTGAACCGGTTAAGAATGGACAATATTTAAGGACCAATCTCAATTAGCACATGTAAACCGAATCCGCAAGAGAACCAAGGTAATCGACATAGCCTGAACAGACCGACAGATCGCTAAAGTAAAGTAGCAGTGGTCAGGGCGCATTGCTCGCAGAATAGATGATCGATGGGGTTGAAAAGTTTTGTAATGGCGATTGCATACCGGAAGACGCAGCGTTGGTAGGCCTTTTATAAGGTGGACCAATGACCTGGTGAGGGACGCAGGTAGCCGATGGATGCGAGACGTACAGGACCAGTTGTTGTGGCGATACTAGGGGGAAGTCTATGTCCAGCAATTGACGTCTTTCGGCTGATATGATAATGAGGAAACCAAACGCAGAGATGTTAGTCATCATTGCTATATAAAATTGACACTACACTGATTTCATCTTTGGGACGGATCTGCCAGATACCAGCTTGATGCCCTCAAGTCAATTGAAAAACGAGCCAAGAGGATCATCGGCAATGATAAGCTCGTCGAATCGAAGCTCCAGTCTTGAGCATCGTCGCTGAGTTGCTGGCCTGTCGGTTTTCTATCGGTTACATTTTGAGGAGTGTGCGACGGAATTGCATAATTTAATTCCGCAAAGCCCGTTCCACCATCGGACCACAAGACGTACAACGATGCGCCACCGGTACCTACATGGTGGACATCCCACCTATACGCACAAAACGTTTTGGGAATACATTCATTGTGCGTACAGCTATGGAGTGGAATTCCCTGCCTGAGTCTGTGTTTCCTGATAGCTACAACCTGAGGACCGCATCATCGCTTAACATCAGGTGAGATAGCGGTCAAACGTATGCCTATCAATAGTAAAAGAAAACTACTGTTCTATTAATACAGTAAAGTACCTTTACAATATTATACCTTTAGCTCCTCAACCAAACCAACTAAAGTGTAGATACTTACTACTAAGTACGTAAGTTTACTCGGCTCCCACGCGCGTAACCTTGTCTTATTTAATTTTATATTATTAAGTAGGCGATGAACTTGAAACTTTTGTACGCTAAATGTTGTACATTGTGTGCTGGCTTTATTTACTTAAGCGATTATACGCACCTCCTTGTAGAGACGAGTGCTGTAAATTTGACGTAATCGAAGTTACTTTAAGAGTACGGAAATGGCGTGTAAGACATCCGTAGTGTATAAGGAATTGAAGATATAAACATACTCTTGCTAAACAATCTTTTCTTCTAATAGGTTAGAATACGACCCAGCTGAAAGCGATGGATTATGCCCAGCGATGAGGTGACACAGGCTGACGTAACAAGCAATGAATCGAGAAGATTTGGGAAGATGAAACGATTTACTATAATACTTGGACAATTAAAAAATAAAAACCTGTTAGTGCACATAACTACAAGATCAACGACATAATAAAGGCATTCAGCTCGATGCCAATTTATCTTCAATTCCTTCGAATTATCGTCGTCAAATGTAACAATATCAGAGAAACTACCGAAAGAGAAAACGTAGCACAGGTTGTTAAACTCATTAGAAACACTAATAAACGTTTCTCCCACAAATATCATCCAATAACCGAAGTGAAACAGGAGGCTCGTCAACAGGACGAGGATATTACAAAATAACAGTAGAACGCGTTTGTAATCGAAACCAAACGGCATTAGCGTTAATTGCAACAATGTGCTCATGTAACACACCCGTAACTTCACCTAGTCCAAATATGCAGTTCACAAAACAAACGAATCCAAACCTTATGCTAACACATTAATGTTTGGATTAAGTTTAGCAGTAGACCAATATGTATTTAGTAAGTTTTGCGCAACATACATGTTTAAAATCAAGCAGCGTGCGCATAGCGGAACGCATTCTATTTTAGGGCTCACCTCTATTTTTCTAGTAGCCTTATTTTCATTACATAAAGTTCATAATTGCTTGGATTGTATCGCGTTTCCAATACGTCACATTGTCAATTAGTTGTACCGTAAAGTTACGATGAAAAATACGGAATTATGTAATTAAGTGGAGTGATAATGGACACTGATTGAATTGTTCTCTTTGTTAAGTAAGCGGACAGTGACAGGGCAATTTGTTGTGTGCTGATAGATATCGAGTTACAGTAGCTGTGAGTACGGTGGCAAGATCTTATAATGGCCGTCCATTAAAAGTTAATGATAATTTAACACCTACGCAAATATAGATAAGTATGACTGTTAGAATGATTCAAAGCAACCAGAACACCGAATTGGTAATAAATGTAACACACCTTTTTATTGCCCTGTAGTTTTTATTTCCTCAATTTAAGCCAAGTAAGTAAGACATTTGAAATAAAGAGTAAAATAAGTAGTAATATAGACTTTATAATAAATAGCATAGCATTGTATTCGCAGATGAAATTAATCTATCTATAGATAACTATAATCACGAAAGAATGGTGAACATTGGAAATCTTAAGAATCCCAATTTTGAGAGACTGACAATAGATTTCAATAGGGTTGGTGAAAACAAGACACATACTCCTTTACCCCTAGAAGACCCAGCAAGAACCCAGATGCTGCTACCCATCTCCCAAACACACAATCCTTTCGTGGACTCTTTCAACATTGTACTGGTGATAACCTTCGTCCACTTTCAAAGGTTTCTTCATGCGTTTACACACGGCGAAGACTTGAGCGGATGCAAGGCGCTAACATATTCGGAACCATTGAAATTATATATCTACAATGCTTGCGAAAGTTTGTTTTGGTTTGGATTTGGCTGCAAAAGCGGAATTCAAGAATAGTGCAAGGACATCTGCTGATAAACTGTATAGTATCAATACTGAAAATATTAAAATAAAGGTTCTAAAAGGTTAATTGTACGGTTTTCCAACTCAAGAAATAACATTTTAAATGGAAACTATAGCTTCACCCTTCAAAATCTGTAAACGCTGCGAGACTGAGTTGAGCACAGTGACATTATACATTTTAGGGTTGCTACAGAGCTAATGAATAATATACTAATTTTTGTAAAGCAAAACGTTGCTTTAATTGAATGCAATATTCGCGCATATCTCAAAAATCATAACATTTTCAACACGCGTGGCTGATTTAATAATACATAATGATTTACGCATCCTTAAACAATAAATTCTATTTGCATTAGCAAACACTAAGAAATCTAGATAAACTCAACCTAGACTAAATATTTTAATTGCATTATAAGAAGCATTTGAATAATCAATAATTCAAAATTGTGAAACTTGTTTGAAATAACGTGAATTTGTGGACTACTGAAAGTTTAATATAATCTAATTCTAGATAGAGACTCAAATACTAAGCTAAGTAGCAGTGTTGAAGAGTTTATTTCCAGTGATGCCCCAAAAAGCAGAATGTTCTGTCTATAACATTCCTTCTTGGTATGTTATAGACAGGACACAATGGAGAAAAACACCACAACAGAAAAACAAAACTCTAATGTGGCCAATCCATATCAGGCACGAGGCTTCAAAACCACAGCAATACTATAAAACAAAATCCCACAAAAACGTACTCACATAAAAACTCTGAATGGCCGCCAAACAAATCATACAATGCTGTTTGTATAACCGACAAAGGCCAGTGAAAACGCTCCCATACACACGTACAATCATACAGTCTGTAGGTACACACTGTACTTTATTGTTCCACGAAGGAAATTCCGCTTTCCATTGTTTGGTGAATTTAACAGGAAGCGGCCGATGCACACCTTTTTGTTTGATTGACTCGTATTATTGGTGTTGGGTAAACTTTGATGGCACATGACACGATTCACTAGGTTTTAATACAACACAATCATATACAGGATACATAACTAGAATTAGAACCTCTGACATTAAATATAATGAATAAGAGCATTCAGCATTGCCCTTTAGTGGCGGCCTTGCGCGTAAGGCTGAAAGAAACGAAAGACTGACTGAAAACGCACGAGTCGCACCATAAGTTATCAGTATACAGAAAAGCTTAGGGGAAACCCCAAAGCAATATGTAACAGCGTTGTCATTAAATACAGCTGAATCCGGAATTCCAGATTGACTGGAAATCGACCCCAAAACAATTTGAGAAAAAACTTGCAAGTTGGTCAGTAAAAACCAAGGATGCAAAACCGATGAGTACGGTGTATATCTCATTTCATATAACGTTAACTAAAACGCAGCTGATGAAGAGTACGAGGCGGGGCGGAGAAAGCGCCCCAGGATGCAAATATTTTATAACAATTGAATGAATACTCTAGCTGCATGTGGGTGTTACCTTTTGTCAGCAGCCATGGAACACGTCATACGGATGAATAACAAATGAATGAATCCTCGTTTAGTTTGCTTTGCTGTCAGTTAGCTCTTACTATGCATCAATAAGCTCACTATATTTCAATGAGACGGGATACTCGGAATAATGCAGTGAAGTTATGAAATCGGCATTAAGTAGAACTTAATGCCGATTTCGCGCACGTATCATGAGTGCGATATGTATCCCATGATGAAACCATTACCGATTCATACAGTATTTACCCAGATATAAAGATTAGCCTGAATTTAACCACACAAGTGGTAGGGTTGTGGGAATCTTCTTTCATATAGGTACTTAGTTACCTCAGGTAGGTACGTACCTCCTTGTTTATTTGGAAGTTGAGGTAAGAGCTGAGTAATTTGGCGGACATTAATACATAATATATAAGAAAGCAGTCACACAAATTACACGTTTATATTCCAGAAGATGATGTTGATGAAAAAGGTAAGGAATAAAATAAGTTCTAAATTAAATATTTTTAAGACAAATTAGCATCATCATTTTTCTGCCCTTATCCCATGTTACTTGAGGTCGGCGTAACACGTTTTTTTATTCCAGTCTGCCCTATCAGCCATCAAACTTTCACTAACTCCCTTTTCTTTCATATCGCTTCTTACACAATCCATCCATCTTTTCTTTGGCCTGTCCTCTCCCTCTCCATCTATCCACATTTATGTTCATTACCCTTTTAGTTAAATGCGTTTCCTCTCTCCTCTTCACATGACCATACCAAGACAAGCGATTCCCTTTTAACTTTTCAGTCACTGGCGCCACTTTTAAACTACCTGTAATGTAGTAATTTCTCACTTTATCCATTCTTGTTACTCCACACATCCGTCTCAACATTCTCATCTCCGCCACGTGCAATCTATTTTCATCCGTCTTCAGCCCAACATTCTGATCCATACATTACGACAGGTCTTATCACGGTCTTGTAGATTTTGCCTTTCAACTTGAGGGGCATCCGTGGGTCGCAAGTTGTCCCAGTGACCTATCGCCATTTCATCCATCATAAGACAAATTCGCATATTGCAGAAAATAATGAAGCACACAAACCAACATTACTCAAGCGACATTAATCACAACAAATCCAAATGTAATGTTACAATGCAAAATATTCCTCGACCGCACCTGTTTGTCAATAAGCACGAACAATGATCAATAAAAGAAAAATACATCATAATGTGAGAGATAAGCCAAATGAAATGGACAATAAAACTGCAGTAAACATAAAATTCCATAAACGAGTACAAAGTTGACGTTAAATATCTACAGCAAATTATCATTTGATCTACAGAAATATATTATAAAATAATGTAGTTAAAATTGATGATCCTCCCGCTACAGTTATCGATGATTTATTCTTTACAATAATATTGAAGATATCTAATGGTTTTATAGGCCATTCCAAGCGGTATTCAGCAGGCACAATTTGGATCCCGTTATGTAATCTGAGCAATAACGATAAAACATTTGAGAAGAAATATCCAATCAAGTTTTTTTGCCACAACCGAATCTATAATACGAAAATCCTTCATGATTTCTTACGATAGAAAAGAGATGCGGTATGATTGATACAATATATCTACATGATTTTTTTATCTCATGAACAAGGTCAGTAATAAATAGAAGAGGCAAACAGTAGAACATTGGGAAATGGGCAAGAACCGAAAATCAATCAATTCTCAGACTTTTGTGATAGAAACATGTCAAAAAGGAGAAAAATCGAAACGCTGCTCACACAAATATATTCTAACCACAGAGGCCATATCTCTAACAATACCTCCTTGATTGATCCAATGAAAAGTTACAACATTTCATATTGTTTAACATAAGAGATAGAAAATCAATGACAAGTACAAGGATCCCATGTTATTTATTAATGAAACATGCAAAGAATTGATGGGTACGCAGATATCAATAGCGTGGCGAATTGTTCAAATTCATGTACGATTTGAACTTGAAATAACACGGGTCAAATGAGAATCGTGTGTCGATATTTCGTAAAAGTCATCGTTGTTTGAAATCGATACTGTATTACAATCAAACTTTACGAAATTATTAATTCGATAAGTGTTGGGTCGCAGTTCACTGGTGTTACTTGATTTTATTGTACTTTAGAATTTTATGACCAAATCACGCGCAAGTAATGAAACGAAATGGGAATTCTAACTGCGTTTTATTGATATTTTGAAATAAATCCCTCAAAATCGTTGTACCACAAATTATTATTTCAAACTAATCAACGTATACAAAAATAATAGAGGTAGATCAAGAGAGATGAGGTATTTAACTCAACCGTAAACGGTGCGTCTCAGTTGCCGGTAGAAAGAATTTTTTGGTCGGAGAAATGGAAGACATTTGCTATAAGCCGAAATACTGCCGAGAGGCCACACGTTACTATTCTATCACCTTTGATTTAGGAACTCATCTACCCACTCCAACTCCATACAGGCAACTTAGTTAAAGACAACATTACATTTGTTGTTGTGACGTACAATCCAATATAACGTTATGCACAATTTAATTCTAATGTGACCGTGTGTTGAGGACTCGAGGCTATCCGGCTTATCATAGGTACTAACTACTACCTGTATTAGCAATGTCGTCGGTAAAATGTAACAAGTTTGTTTGATAGCTGTTGACAAACATTTATTGGCTGAACGAGGCCAATACATGATTGCCAACAGCATTATATTCAAGTTAACTCTTTAGGCGAGTCCTCCTTTTCATTCAGATTCACATAATCCATCCATCTTTTCTTTACCTTTCTCTCTTGCTCCATCCACCCACGTTGTTGGTATAAAACTAACACTTTTGGTAAAAAAAAACTTCCATGAAGAATATACCTACGAAGTTATGAATCCAGGAATTGGCAATGTCACTCCTGCAGTTCGTATAAAAAAGGATAGGAAACCCACGCCACGGTCACAAACAACTCAAATGCCTCTCAAAATTCTAAATACTGTTCTAAAATTGATTCTTGCCATTAAAATTTATACCAGCACAGATTTAATCAGTAGCCTGGATGCATTTCGTCATTTGTCTTGGCATTTAGGAGCCCTAGAGCGATGAAACAACGTGTTACCGCCGTAACATCCAAATGCGAGGGTTCATTATACATGAAAAGGTAAGGTTCTCATATTTGAGCTTACATTATTGTATATTATGATTTTGTTCAATGAAGCAACTCCAACTAAGCAATATTTTTCAAGTTTTATTGATGCAAATAAAAATAAAAAGAAAATATTATATCTTATGTAACCCTCGTTCCAGATGGTAAGTGTTGTTTTTAAAATAAAATAAAATGCTGTATGTTCACCATTGTTTTATTGTTATCTGTAAGAGTAAGTGTAAAATGTCACGTATTGTGTACAGAAGTGTCTCAACCGACATTCTTTATTTAATTAAAGAAGTTAATTTACTTTGTATTACAAAGTAACATTGGCTTTATTGAACGTAGAATCAAATAGGAGAATCGGGTTTGCAATCCAAATATCCATAATATTTAAGAAAATACCTGCCACACTCTTTCCGACCTCTGCAAATTCTTAAACCCAGAAACAGTAGCTATTAGTGACCACCAGAAAATTGCTGAAGAACGAGGAAACCTCATAAGCCCATTAAATTTTTGATTCGGACCCCCTATCAAATTAATCGAAAAATAACAACGCAGGAGCAGAACAAAAACCTAAACGTGTGTTTTTCTTCGGGAAACGGTAAAACCCACACAAAACGCTAACTTTCATAGCCTATTTAAATAAAACACACACGTTACATAACCCAAAGGCTGCTAGTACAGTCTGACAGAAGTAGTAACCGGGTACCTATGTACGTTACGCCTTGTGATGCAAATGAATGGTTCGCACGGCTTGCGCAAGAGTTGTCAGCCGCGGAAGGTCGATGCCTCTGTTCGACATCCGCTCGCTAGGATTCTCCTGTTTATTTACCGTTTTATTTCACTATTTACGATGGTGTTCTTATCCGGTGTTGTTGAATCTTGGGCGGAACAGAGGTGTGATTTCTCGAATCAATTTTGTGGTGTTAGGTAAGAATTTAGCATTTTATTATCGTTAAAGGTGTCAATATTTTTAATCCGTGTTGATGCTTGGCAACTAGGTATACCACAGTTGAAAAAACCCATTGATGCCCATTGGTCTAGTTCTGTTCTGTCTCCTGCTTAATAAGGATGGAAGTGAAAATAATGTTTTTCTTACTCCTCTGTTGTTCAAATAAACATTTGTGATTGAAACATGTCAGAAAGATGAAAACTTTAATAATTTAATTGCAGGGTCAAGACAGTTGAATCGTTTTTCCGAGACTCTTCCAGCTTCATTGCCTGGTGCGTCTCGGGTGGTCGCCACAGCTGATTTTGGCATTCAGGATTAACAGAAGTTGGAAACAGTAAGACGGGCTTGTCCCAATATCCGGTGTTGTAAAAAAGTGTGATTTCGTGAATAAATTATGTGGTATTAAGTAAGAAATTAGTATGTTATGAGTGATCGTCATCGATCATCACGAGTAGCCTCTAAACATAGATAAACATGAACTTTTTAAAGACCGCTGCAATTAAAAGGTCGAATCAAAATAATGACCTCCAATCAGGATTTTCCGGACCAAACAGTAAAAAAGAAAACCGAGTTATTTAAAAATAACAAATGAAGGGAAACGAATCTTCGTAATTGCACGTGAGTCAATTGTTTTAATTCCGACGTATTAGAATAGTTCACTAACGAAGTGATTAGTTAATCGTCAATAAATTAATTTGAATGGTGGAAACGTTCCGAACGATTAGCTGGGATGGAGGTAAGGCCGTGTTGGAGTATTTTAGTGTGGTTTCTATTTTGGTTTGAAAGTGAGTATACTCGTATAAGGTAATATGAAGAAGTTTTTTTTTACTTTTGATTGGCACGCGTTTGACCATTATCTCACCTGATGGTAAGCGATGATGCGGTCTAAGATGGAGCAAGCTTGCCTAGGAGTAACCTATTCAATCTTGACTTTAAGACTCCCAGGTTGTAGCTATCAGGAAACACAGCCTCAAGCAGGGAATTCCACTCCTTTGCTGTACGCACTATGAATGTGTTCCCAAATCGTTTTGTGCGTGCGGGTGGGCATATTACTACGAAAAATATATATCGAGAATTTTAAAGGGCAATTTCTCTATTGGTTTTTTAACTGGGACATGCACCCGAAGAGATGCGCGAAGATCGTCCGTCGTGGAGGTCGACTGCGGCGAAGGTAGTGTGACAGCAACTTGCTCAAGAGTCAAGACAGACAGATTTGGAAGGAGGAAGGGGAGGCCTTTGCTCAGCAGTGAGACACAAAATATGGTAAAACAAAGCAGGAAAATGTCCTTGCGCTCTCGTATATTATTTTAGTCGATAAACGTTTAGATGGGTCAGAAATGTTTCACTAAATTGAGCCTGAAAACAGACAAGCTCCTTTTTTAATTTTTATGGAAATGGCACTTCAAAACATCAGCATTTTCTGCGACTTAGAAGAACAGAAAGAGAAAATAGAAGACAAGAAAATCGTGCGAGTCTACATTATGACTCTCATTTCTCATCTTGAATTTATTATGAATAGCTAAATTGCTATGAGTACGAGTTACAAACTTACAAGACCTTTTGATGTTCGTCAAATCTTTTAAAACAATTCGTCAACCGTTACCTTGCTACGGGACTAACGCATAACAATATTATTAAAAACTAAATCAGATACAAAGGTCTTAACTTAATGCTAGATGAATTATATGACACACTGTATAATCTAACACTACTGTATGTCGTGTGCCAGCTTAGTGTGATATTTAAACCGTAAAACCGGTTTCTAAAACTTTGGCCAGTCTGGGTGCATTTTTGTGCAATATGATACCTGTGTTTATCGTTGATTTTATGTGCTATAATAAAATTTATATGTCGTTGCTGTGAGAATATTGGAAAGAATGTATTTTTGTTTTCATATTAATTAATAACAGCCTGAACAGCGTTAATTGGTGAAAGTAGCATTGATTACCAATAGAAAACTAGCTTTTGGGTTTAGGACGTTGACATTAATACTGTTAATACTTCACTCATTATCACTTCACAAAAATTCAAAACACAATACAAATATATTCTATATTATAGGTAAAACAAAGTCCTCCGCCGCGTCTGTCTATCTGTCTGTTCGTGATTAACTCAAAAATTACTAAACCGATTTACATGCTGTTTTCACCAACGGATCATCAACATAATTATAATATATTTTACACTAGGAGTTCTGTTTTATTCAACCCGTGTATGTCTATGATGTAAATAAAGCTTTTTAACAATGCAAAAAGATGCCAACAAACATTTTAATAAAACAACAACCACCTGATAGAAAACGGTAGATATTCATTTATAATTTTCCAATTTGCAGATATTTTCTACTAATAACTTAACTCACTAAATATGAACAAAACAAATAAGTATACCTAAACGAACACCAATCAACCAACACTGTGATTTATTAGGAAAGGCGTACCAAATTGAGAATGTTCATTTAGTCATACGCTTCTAAATACGTGGGAAGGAACCGCTTGAGCAAAAACTTGACACGGTATAAAATTATAATGAATTACTAAACATCTGTGATTTCAATAACAAGTCTACGCGATCATACCAACCTTATCCGTTCTCGTTGCGTTTCCTTCGGTCGCATCCTCGGTAACAATACAACGATGCATCAGACACCGCGCAGAGAAATCTAAGCTCCGTCCCTTCACTTCTAGGCTAGTCTTAGCAGTCATAGGTTATACAAACAGCCGCTCAGCCTCTACGCTAACATTCTTTACATAAATTAACCACCGTTACTATTTATATTATTGTTTTTATATGTCAATATGGTTCACAGTTCACATATGTTTGTTATGTTTATATTGTGGGATCCTTCTTGATTCCTTACCTGGTATGGGAGCTTTGGAGTCCTTCCTCTGCTCATTCTGGTCCTCACCCCTCAGGGCAGCACCTTCCTCCAGTTCGGACACTTCATCCTCACACCTCGTCTCACGTACTGCCAGCAGCACAGCGCACACACACACAAACGTAATCCTCATAAACTCTCTCATCTTCATCGTTATTACGTTGAGAGAACGTCAATAAAGCCCATTTTCGATCATCGATCGATTAAAACTTGACATTAAAACAAACAGTCACATTTTCGTTTGTTGCAACTGGCTAAATGAATCCAATGACACATACGTGGAGCACAAGTGTGATATATGAAACATGACACGATCACTGAACATCACTCATGCTAACACAAAAACACTAGCATAAACAAAAAAAATAAAAACGAACGTAATTTTTCGGATCGATTATTTTAAATTTGGAACGTAAATACGCGCGTCACTCAATGTTGGCAGCGATGGTACTGGCGCGCTGGTTGGAGGGAGATCGGTGTTGCCCCCACCTGCGCGCGCGCACGATCAATGGACGCGCTATCGAGAACCGGCAATAACTGTAGCTGAGGTTTCTACAGATAGCTTATCAGAGAAAACTGTCCGCGTAATTAATGTCGCCTTTTGTGGTGAGGTACCGTTGTAGGCAATTATCGGGTGCATTGGATGCAAGCAATTTGCGCCGTCTGCCATTGGTTAGGGTTTTTGTAGTTGCATTGCTTGGTGTTAAATTCATGGCTAAGTTCGGACTTCGGACATTACCTACTGGCCAACAGTTGATCACAGTCATGCATTTCGTATCGATCTTTAGGGTTCCGTACCCAAAGGGTAAAAACGGGACCCTATTACTAAGACTTCGCCGTCTGTCTGTCTGTCACCAGGCTGTATCTCAAGAACCGCGATAGCGAGGCAGTTGAAATTTTCACAGATGATGTATTTTTGTTATCGCTATAACAACAAATGCTAAAAAGCAGAATAAAATAAATATTTAAGGGGGCTCCCATACAACAAACTTGTTTTTTTTGCAGTTTTATAGATAATGGTACGGAAACCTTCGTGCGCGAGTCCGACTCGCACTTGGCCGCTGGTTAAATAGTTATTTGCATTAGCATAGAGGAAATAAATAGGTCCCGGGTTCGACTCCCAGCGGAGGCAAATTTTTTGCTCGGTTTGGTTGGTGGTAGGACTTGTTCCAAGTTTGGGGGCCGAGTCACCAGCGTCCGTAGGAGAATACCCCTCAGCGAATCCCTACACGTGGTCCCCGGGAGGTGCTAAACAGGTGACACTAACCGCCTCCGTGGTCTAGTAGTTATACCACCTGATTCAGACCCAGAGGTCCCGGGTTCGATTCCCAGCAGGGGCAAATTTTTTGCTCGGTTTGGTTGGTGGTAGGACTTGTTCTAAGTCCGCCTGGCAAGCTACCACCATCATGTTTAAGTCTGTCGCCATAACAACAATGTTAACAGCATTGTTGTGTTCCGGCAGTCAGAGGTATGATAGCCAGTTCCTCTGTGTAAGAGGATTCCGGGTGAAACTCGCTTCCATCTTCGGCCTAATCAACACTTTCCATCAGGTGAGGTTTGGGCCAAGAGTTTCCCCGTATTGTATTAAAAAAAAAAAAAAGTCCGCCTGGCAAGCTACCACCATCATGTCTAAGTCTGTCGCCATAACAACTATGTTAACAGCATGGTTTTGTTCCGGCAGTTAGAGGTATGATAGCCAGTTCCTCTGTGTAAGAGGATTCCGGGTGAAACTCGCTTCTATCTTCGGCCTAATCATCACTTTCCATCAGGTGAGATTTGGGCCAAGAGTTTCCCCGTTTTGTATAAAAAAAAAATAAAAAAATAGGTGTACCACAAGGCGCTATTTGAGGTCCAACACACACGTCTGGTAAAGGCAATGACATTGTTGCTTTTTTAGGGTTCCGTAGCCAAATGGCGAAAAACGGAACCCTTATAGATTCGTCTTGTCTGTCTGTCTATCTGTCCGTCCGTGTGTCACATCCACTTTTTTCCGAAACTATAAGAACTAAGCTGTTGAAACTTGGTAAGTAGATGTATTCTGTGAACCGCATTAAGATTTTCACCCAAAAATAGAAAAAAAAAAAAAACAATAAATTTTGGGTTTCCCCATACCTACTTAGAACTGAAACTCATTTTTTTTTTCATCATACCCATACATTTGGCGTATCTATGGATAGGTCTTCAAAAATGATATTGAGGTAGGTAAAATTTGTTAATTAGCCTATAACGCGAATCGATAATAATCCAGCTTACCTACTATCCGTGATAGATTTTTGTGATTGGATAATCAGTTTACGAATTCTCGTGTAAACCATGAACAAATTTACATTTAGTTTAAGCACGCATTAAGAATTTGAGTAAGTATGGAAATCTAATAGTACATTTTGATGCAAGTGGGGAAAGATTTTAACTGTGAGGTGGAATAGAGTCGTTATGAAGCTGTGAAAATGGCAATTAAGTATATTAAAGCAATACTCACTCTGTGAATATTTCAAAGCTTTACCTAATACCTACAGAGATGAATTCATGAGATATAGCCTGCTAACAGAGATGGACGGACAGCGGGGCAGACACCAGCACTTCAATTTAAGCTACCCACAATCTGCCAAATTTATTTTATAGATTTTCAACTTTATCGCTGAAGCATTCGTTTCAAGATTGATTGTGAAAATTTGACATTTTCAGATATTTTGATGTGCAGACGACTGTACCTATAATTCGGGTACGGAACCCTAGAAACAGCAAAGTGTAAACAGGCATGCAAAGAATGATGTAATTACAATAGATTGATTCTTAATAAACATTTTAGATCCGTGAATGTCATTCATGAATAAATCTAATCGTAATTATTTAAATACCTACGTTTAAGTCAGATAACAACCGGGACTCGTAGATACTTAATCGCTATTTTAAGTTTGCACTCTCACAAGTCCCACTACATAGTCTATATACTTTTGGTAGACTTAGATTCAATGCTCGGTTCGTCGTGATAACATCGGTCCAGCCCCAGGATGTTAAAGTTGAATGTCACAAGCATCGGCACGCCATAAAAAAAAAACAAGTATCTAGGTACATACCTATACTTATTAGATTTTTCACTATCATCCCTACTATATTTTTTAGGGATCCGAACAAAAAACGGAACCCTAATAGGATCACTCAGGTGTCTGTCAGTCTGTCTGTCCGTCTGTCACAGCCAGTTTTCTCCGGATCTACTGGACCGAACCTGTTGAAGTTTGGTATCATATGGACTTCTGTGACCCAAACACGGACGTGTTACGTAATTAAATATTTTTTATGGGGGTCACTTTTGTGGGGTCGAACTAGAAAATAAAAAAAAATGTTTTTTAAACTGTATCGGGTGACATCAAATGAAGGGGCTTATTCTGATGGTTTTAATTATAGTTTTTCAATAATTTTAAAATAAATAACCTGTTAAAAACAATAAAATTGGTTCGGAACCCTTTGCACGCGAGCACAGTCCAACTCGCACTTGGTTTTTTATGATAATTAGATAGTTTCTGCCTGTAAGCTCCAATTTAATTGTTATCAAAAATGGTCAAACATTATTTCCCTGATTTTACATCTAAGACAAATATTTTTAATATAGACTAGTACAAAGGCGTTATACTGGCTTCTGATCTTCCGCTAATCTTTGCAAGTAACCCGCACACAATTGCGTAATTCATAAAAACTACCTACATTATTTCACTATCGAAAGGAATTCCAGAAATCCAAGTACCTACATTGCTTCAGAAATAAATACGTTTGAAAAATTCTTCAAATGAACAGATTTGGTTATTACGCAATTAAGTTGATGCATTTTGCGCCCTTATCTTAATCGTGATTTATGCCCATTTTCTGAGGTCTTTATCGGTCGTTTATGAATCCGCTAACGCTATTTGTTGGTTAGTGGTTTACTACATAGTAACCCAGAAACCGGGCTCATGTGCCCCACAAAAAAACAAGATTGTCTTTTTAGCTCTCTCCAACATGCCTTCGATAGCTCAGTTGGTAGAGCGGTGGACTGTAGAGGTAATACGACTGTCATCCATAGGTCGCTGGTTCAAATCCGGCTCGAAGGAATCTTTTGTTTTTGTAAATATTAACCGTTAAAGCGATTTTTTTCTACGCGAAACTACGTCGAAGGTTAGTTTACGCCATAAATAAATTGCAACTCTATTTAGTCCGTCGGTTGAATATTGAAAAATAATGGACACGTATTTACCGACTTCCCAAAAAGGAGAAGGTTCGCAATTCGGTTGTTTGTTTTTGTAAATCAATGAATATTGACAAAGATGAAACGTATCAAAACTCGGGAGTGGGGGCTCGTGAAGTAGTGACGTTAGACCGCACTAAAAATTATACCACGGCGTGAAATATTGAGAATTTTAAAAGTGTCGTGTCTTCGTCGATTTAGGTTTAAGTTACAAAAGAAAAAAATGGGTCAAATTATTTTTGATAACCTAACTCACGGACCAATTTGATTTTTCAGTTGACAAGCCAAGCTCAGCTTCAGAAATGAACAGCAATATTCCCGCCGTATTTCAAATTTTGAAGGTTAAAAGTTTCCAAGTAATAATACCGACGTACCTACTAAGAGCGAATGTTTTGGTCCGTATTTAAAAATTATGAGCACCAAAATTATTACCAAACCAAATTATTTGATGTGCGTTATTCGATCAATATTATGCTTGACTAGTCAAATAAATAAATATTAGTTAAAATCATAACTAAACAACTAACAGTAGATCGAAAAACGCATTATCATTAGCAAAAAAAAAGTGATGTTGGTAGGTTTTCTGTAATATAGGTACTTAGTTGGTTATGTTCTTGAGATTTAGCAATAGGTTTAATTGTATAGTTAGGTCCCTACCCACCTGTTACAATGTTTATAATTATACACTTTGTATATAAAACCCCTAGTAACATGGAATATAAGTGTAGGAACATGGTGATAACAAAATGTGCAATCTGTCAACATTTTACATTTATTATTTATGAGTAGGTACTTGCATTGATAAATAATTTACTTAATTTAAAAGTAAAATATCCAAAAGCAAAACAAACTTGATTCACAACAATCTTAATTCTTAAAACTATGACTCAGCTCATAAGTCCATTAGCTTTTTTATTTTTGATTAAATGTTTGATCAATAATTTCATTCTTTCTAACTTCTTCCGTAATCTTCTCTTTCCTTGCCACATGAGATTCAGTCTCTTCTTTCTTGCCTCTGCTATAATTTCTAGTCTATGGACTTTGTATTTGAGCTTGATTACTTCTTCGGAGTCTGTTGGTAGTATTTCAACGGGCTGAACTTGAATTATTGTTGGCTCTGCTTCTTGACATGGCTGAAGTAGAAAATCCAATGAGTAAATTCATGAAGTGGTCCAGCTGGTCTATTGTATCAACATTTCACAATTTTAACATAGGTGGATTGACCATCAAGTGAACTGTCATTGACAATAGGCTAGATTCCATCATCCACAAATTGCAAAACTTTTTAGGCCGTCAGATATAGTATTGAAAAATAATGGACACATATTTTTTGTTTTTGTAAATCAATGAATATTGACAAAGATAAAACGCATCAAAACTCGGGAGTGGGGGCTTGTGACGTCACGACTCACTAAAAATTATGAGAAGGTGTGACATATTGAGAATTTTAAAAGCATCGTAACTTCGTCAATTTTGGTTCCCGTAACAAAAGAAAAAACACGGGTCAAATATTTTTTGATAATCTAACTGACAAACTAATTAGATATTTTCAAGACACAAACCTATTCACTTCAGAAAACTAATGAAACTTTGGCAGATAGCAATAGATACAACACTAATATTTATAATCACAAGTTACAGTTTCAATCTGAATTTATATTAAAATCTAAATTTAGATAGGTATTTAAGAATCCACTTTACAAAATGTTTTCATACCAAAAATTAAATAATAAATTCTCACAGATATATTAATAGCTGGCACAGCATCCACAGCCAAGCGCCTCAGTCCACTCTCCGTCAAATAAAAATCTTTAGCCTCAAAGTGTTCAGAGCAAACGGCACTGGATGTAGTGGAAGACCAGGCCTCTTCTCTGTTTACTGCTATTTCCCATTGTTTCCTTCTTGCTTTATCACGAGGAAACCTGCAACAGCATAATAGAACCTTTTTAGTGTGAATATTTTCATAACAAATCTTAACTGAAACTCTTTTGATACTTGACTTTTTTAACTATAGAGCTACTATCATAGGCAGATAATTACTGCCCACAAAGCTATCATAGTAACACTAACTTACGAAATGAAAATAATAGAATAAAATGAAAAAAGTTTTAGGCTAACTGCTTACCTGTGAAACGTAATTCCATCTTTATTTTTAGATATCTTCGCTGACGTGTTTTTACAGTTAACTACAGCACAACTGACCATTGTATTTCTTCATTTAATTAAAATAATGTTCTTACACCTATTTTATTATTTATTTCTGGAATTAATCGTCGTTCAAAAAACCAGTTTCAACGTTTGGGTTAAGTCGAGTATCTTAATTCAAAATTAGGTTGGGCTAGTTTAAAGTAGATGCAATAATTAATCCAAACTTAATTATCCACTGTTTTATGAATTAATTACTTTTATCTTCATCAAGCCGGAACGGTAGGTAGTAGGTACATAAACAAAACGAAAATAAACAACTTTTTGGCGTTCCAAGATTGTAAATCGCATAGTTCAACATAAGATGTGTCAAGATTTCTTTGCTTTTGTAAACGAATCGCAGCCTTTTCATGCTAAGAATTCTACGTTCACAATTCACAATTTCTTATGACTATGAGCACAGCCAGCCAGTGACAATGACAGTACTCATTTTTTAAATGTTACAAATTTTTATGTTTTATTTTTTAGGCTGGCTATTTCAATTAAGAAAAATATTTAGAGCAGTTTAACGTAGTTTTCCGACAAAAAGGTAATTTAGCGAAGGTCATTCCTGTAATGTGTATTCCGTCCACTAGCGCCGCCAATCGTTTTTTAATAATTGTGGTAAATTTAAGACACGTAGATAAAAAACCGCTCTGTAGTGCACTGAAGAAATGTATCTATTATTTTTTGACAGCTATTTTTAATACATAACTCATGGCTAAATAGGCAAAATGGCAATTATTGCTAAAAGTGGCCACTTTTAGCAAAAATATCGACTTTGGCCACTATTTGTGTTCTAAAAGTACAAAACATAACTCTCAAAACATAATAAATACATTTCTTCAGTGCACTACAGAGTGGTTTTTTATCTACGTGTCTTAAATTTACCACAAATAATAAAAAACGATTGGCGGCGCTAGTGGACGGAATACACGCTCATAAGAGCATTTAAAATGTGTCGCTTGGCTTCAAACTCGAATAAATTCACTCTACCTTTTAAAGAACTTTAATTTCGGAAGTTAGTGTTTTTGTTAGTTTCTTCGTATTTTGACACCGACTTCCGAAATGAAAGTTATTTTTTTGTGTTTTTTTATTTTATTTGGAGTCGGTTGTATTTTTTTGCAAAAAGTTTTTATTTTTCACTTTTTAGTGGTATCCCGCACTTATCAACACCACTGCAAAATCGCAGAAAAGCAAAATACGCAATTTCGATTACTTGGATAACATAAAACCATCATCCAAGTAAACGAGTTCCAGCTATTTCGATTAATCCAAAATTCGTAACCGATTTTGATAAAATTTGAATGGAACCAATCTGCAAGTATATCCTTTCAGATAAAACAAGAATTTTTCAAATCGGTTCATAATTGACGGAGTTATGAGGTAACAAACATAAAAAAACATACAACCGAATTGAGAACCTCCTTCTTTTTGGGGAAGTCGGTTAAAAATATTTTTTCATTATTCATACTCGAAAAGTGGGCCTGACTGAAGTTTGGCTAAAGAGCGGGTTGTTAGTAATAATATATTCAGCCAAAGTTCCATTCAGAGAAAGAAAAAAAAAATATTTTGCTGGCTCGTGTTTTTATTTCCCTTTTATTTGTTCCTCGGATGAAAGACCCTGGTGATGACCCTGATTTAGTCCCTGGAACTATTGACGCTCTCGCGGAACTAAATAAGTTACTTTCAAACCTAGGATAGTAATGTACTATTCTTATCATCTAGCAACGCCAATGGTGTCGTCTGACAATCAAAAATGATAGGTGAGAAAACAATTAGTTAGTTAATGTGCCTAGCCTACTATCTAATTATCTATAATGCTCCTCACGAAGACCCGGCCTTACTCTTGGAACCCGAATCTGCTTCTAACGTTGACCACGCATCCTCTTGTCTCCTCAAGTAGAAATTAGAACGAACACTTGCGATGTCTCATTTGTGGCATCGATATAATGCATCGCAGAAGACGAACTCTAGAGCCCCTAGAAATACAATCTGATTCGACAATGGACAACCTACTCCTCAATTAGTAACCAACAGGGAAGAGAAGCCATTGTACAATATTGTTGCAATTAACTTTTAGGCCGAAGAACGGTGGGTTGCTGCGCTCACGTCATGACCGTCATGTAGTACTTGCTGGGCTAGGCAGGGATTTTTTTTTATTTTTTTTTATATGGTTTTGCCCTTGACCTTAAATGATAAATAACGCCACCTAGGTACCTAGTTTTTAGATTTTAATTGACAATGATTCCGATTAAAATCATTGTACAAAATAATAGCTGTTTTAGTTTTATCCACTAAGTACTTATAACATCCTGACGTGTTACAATAATAAAAAAAAATATATATTAAACTACTAGCTGACCGAGCAAACGTTGACAAAAGTTTTCGAAAAAATCGGTCAAGCTGTTTCGGAGGAGTTCGATAACAGACACCGTTACACGAGATTTTAATATATTAGATAAGCACCTAGCATAAATAAATTAATTATTCTTTGAAGGGAAGAAAAATAATATATTTTGGAAAAAAGACACTCATTTTACAATGTTTTGGTGAAGGAAAGATCAAAATATTCGGCAAGCTAATTAGGGCTCATTTTTACAACTTCCTGCAGCCTTAATATGGCCAACTTCACTGAACCCTAAAATGTATTTAGTATTAGCTTATTTTAAATCAAGATTTTTAATATGTCCACATTTTCTAAATGATTGGCGTGTCACATTTTTCCTAATATCTTATTCAGCACGTAATAACAGGGTTGCCGTCCGGTGTGTGATAGCTTCATTATTTTTTAAACTGGGGAGCGTCCGCGGTGCGGATGTCACGCCCACATTTCGCGGGTATAATAGAGACATTTAAATTATCGGTTTGGAATACAATGTAATATGACAGTGCGACTGTTATTACTTGGCTAGTGTTGGGATAAGACAAACTTTTTATCGATATTTACTTTTATGTATTGCACATTTCAAAAAGACTTGGTAATACGATAAGCTTTTCGGTTCCTCTTGTCAAAAGGATAGTGGGCACCAATAAAATAAAACGTTCAATAGAAAGCCAATATTCAGAGTACAGACGCCAGCACATCAAGCTAGCACAATCTGTCAAATTTCTTTTGTAGATTTTCAACTTTATCGCTGAAGCATTAGGTTCTAGGTTGATGTGCTATTGACTGTACCTACCTACCTCCATCTAAGCGATCGGGGTGATAACTGCGATAGCATAAGTCAGCTAGGTACTATTAATGCTTTAACTTGTATAATCAGAATAGGTTCCCAAATACTTAAGAGCGTGTATTCCGTCCACTAGCGCCGCCAATCGTTTTTTATTAATTGTGGTAAATTTAAGACACGTAATAAAAAACCGTTCTGTAGTGTTCTGAAGAAATGTTTTATTATGTTTTGAGAGTTATGTTTTGTACTTTAGAACACAAATAGTTGCCAAAGTCGATATTTTTGCTAAAAGTGGCATCTTTTAGCAATAATTGCCGTTTTGGATATTAAGCCATGAGTTATGTATTAAAAATGGCTCTCAAAAAATAATTGATACATTTCTTCAGAACACTACGGAGCGGTTTTTTATCTACGTGTCTTAAATTTACCACAAATAATAAAAAACGATTGGCGGCGCTAGTGGACGGAATACACGCTCTTAAAACGACGGAGTTTTTGAAAAAAAAATGGTACCTACCAAAACTACAACCAATAAATGCAGAACTCGACTGCTGACAGAATGCTGTCTGAGTAATGAATTTTTATAAGTAATTTTAATAGTAGCTTATTACTGGCATAATAAGCTAAAATGGGGGTGAAAAACACTTTACGAGCTACAATTTGAAAATCTTCTAATAAAAGTAGGTAGTATTAGACCCTTAAAAATGTATGCGATCGAGTATACATTAGAGCCAAACGAGTAAAAAAAACCCTCTTGGTAAAACAGGCTGTGATTTTCCCTAGCAAGGGGTCGCAGGGGTCGCGGGTTAACTACAGCACTGTAGCCGTATAAATACCAGACACAAATCAATTCATCGCCACTTCTATAAGATATTTTAAGCCAAAATGAATTCAATTCTTCAAAGCTTAGAGGACCCAGAGCGACCTTTCCTAGGTCCAAACTACTGGATTATAACAAATGTGGGACTGTTGTTACCACAAAGTATGCTAGGTAAAATAACCTTTATCATAGCACATGAGATTGTCGCGTTTTTCATAGTTACGCAGTACATGGAGCTGTACGTTATTAGATCGGATTTGGATCTCGTGTTAACCAACATGAAGATATCGATGTTGAGCGTCGTTTGTGTTGTGAAAGTGCACTCTTTCATCTTTTGGCAAAAGTACTGGCGCGAGGTTTTGGACTACGTTACCGAAGCTGATAAATTCGAAAGATTAAGTGGAGATCCGATCAAGACAAATATTGTCGATACTTACACTAAGTACTGCCGTCGGCTATCATACTTCTACTGGGCCATTGTCTGTACAACATTCTGGACAACAACCGGAACGCCACTTATGACATATGTGTCGTCATCTACTTTTAGAGAAAACATGCGAAATGGTACTGAGCCCTTTCCACATATCTTCAGCTCTTGGATGCCTTTTGATAAGTACCATTCACCGGGTTGTTGGATCACGGTAGTCTGGCATACACTCCTATGTGCCTATGGTGCTGCAATCATGGCGGCTTATGACACATGTATCGTGGTGATAATGGTGTTCTTTGGTGGAAAGCTGGACCTGCTGCGGGAAAGGTGCAAACAAATGTTTGGGCCGTATGGAACTGTGATCAGCGATAAGAAGTGCAAAGAGGTGGTGCGAGAGCTCCACGACATACACGTCACGATGATAAAGTGAGTAGCTGGTTCTTTTGATGCCTAATTAATCAGAAACTTTTCATCCATGTTGTTATTTTATCCTAAAATAAAATCTAGTTATCTACGGATATATTTACACAGTTACAAAATGAGATATATACGAAGTAGTAAAAGGCTCTCTTTGATCAGCAGACTGAGTAATTATATTTTTAAACGATGTTCGTGATGGACACTTAGTATTTTTTTACTCTGTATTGCACACTAAGACTAAGCGTTCTTAATATTTTTTATAGACTACTTATGACTATGTACAAAACCTAGCTTAACCCAGAATCCTGGTCAGGGACCAGGATTCTGGGTTAAGCTAGCTTTTGTATTTTTTTGCCTATTCCATCCCTCTGCAGGGCAAAGCCTTCCTTTCTTTCGCTCTTCCTAGCTCTAACAGTAAATCTTAGTGCAATAAAAAATGCGTATGAGGACAGAAACAGTTTGCTTTTAGCTAATCTCGACTGTTAAGTGTGACTGACGTAAAAATTTTACTCAAGAATAACTTCAAAGTAACAATCGTTGAGCAATGGGCTTACACTAAAATAAAATAAATAGTAACCAAACTTCCACCATTAGTATATAAAAGTCCCGACTGCGGGAACTGTTCAATAAACGTTATTTGGTAGATCTATGACCAATTTCTCATTAGTTAACCTCATTTTAAGCGCTGATTTGCTCTTTGTTAATAATATATCGTAAATATTAGTAAGCCCGTTGAAAAACTTCAACTTATTTCCCCACAGCGTCGGCCTATTCCGCAGAAAGCGTACATTTATCGTAATTAAAACAGAACATCTGAAGATTACCTTGAACAAACAAAATTTGCACCTCTGTTAGTGCACTACACCTAACTGGTTACGTTCATTTAATCAGTTCACTTATACTAGCGCTTTCCATGCTGGATAATTACGTCTCACCTTGGATCCCGATCATCCACCTTCCGCATCAATTCTGTTGCAACCTCCTTTCAATGTTGAAGAAAGCAAGCTGGAGCATTATACAATACCTTCTTTATGAACGAATGTATTTTATTTTGAGTAAATTTATAGGCAGTTCTAAATGTTTTTAGTTTTACCCTTAATCGATTTAAGAAATTATCTGTTATTGAATCTCTTTATGTGATTTAACATTTGTGTGTATTTTCAAAAGAGACGCTCACAAATTAAACCATTAGTACCTAACCACCCCAAAACACGAAATTATGATAAATATTAAAAAAAAAAATATTTCAATCACTTATTCTGCACATAAAATCCTTGCAAAACAAGACCGAGATTCACGCCGGAATAGCTGCTAGTCTATTCTGTAAATAACTATTTCATTATAGAGCTTCACATGAGTGACAAAGCTAACAAAAACGAACTTGATACTCACCTCGGATTCCGCTGTCGAGACACGAAAATGTTGTTACAGAATAGCTGACTACTGATCTAACTTTAGAAAGCGCAAACTAGATCATGTATGGACTACTGCTCTCATCTCTGGAGCTAGTCTACCAAGTAGTAGCTTGATTCGCTTAGGTCAATTGATATACGAACCGAGAAGTTCATCAGCTACGGTGCACTGGTCGAGCCTTAGTTCGAAAGCCTTGAAAATTCACTCCTAGTTGCCAGCCTGTCGGTTTTCGAGAGTGTGCGTTGGAATTGCACGATTTTATTCCGCCAAGACCATTCTGTCATCCGGATACAAGAAGTACCTATGGCGAGACGCCATTGGTATATGGTAGACATCCTACCTACACGCACTTAACGTCTACATTTTGATAATTGTACTCTTGTTGTGTGTACAGCTAATAAATGCAATTCCCTTTTGTATTACTGATAGCTACGATCTGGGGCTCTTCTTTAGAGCAAATAAGTTACACCTAGGTAAGTGTGCTCCGTTGTTGACTAAACATGGTCAAACACGAGCCAGTCAATAATTATGACTCAAAGGGAGGTGGAAAATTAGCGTAACTTACCAGTTTGTAATCTACTCAGCCAATTCCAATTTGTGAATCAGTATCTTCACTCGCGATCATATCAATATTCTCCTCCTTAATCTTAAAAAAAAACACACACTTACCATTAGTGAATGTGTATATTATGCTATTACACTGTCATCTAATTATATGCTTGAAAGAATAAACACTGGAATCAATAGACAAAATAATAAAACATGAACTTAATATTAAACGAATGAGCAATATAACTAATTTATGATTTTAAATCATTTTCATACACCTAGTTAATCTCACTTTTTTATATTAGTTTTATTTTCATTTACGTATTTGACATCAAAACACTAAAGAATGCCATCATATATTATTCAAACATGTTAGGTACGTTTTTGGTGCGTAGAAATTCTTTTCGCTAGGATATGCATACGCTATGTTCTAATTGTTTAATTAGTATTCTAATTACAAGATATATCAAATAGGAAGTCGTACATACCCGAAAAGTTTGATTTGATACATAATTCCTGTCAAAAACTAGCTACGCAGTCCCAAAATTTTATCGATAAAATATTTATCTAACGCGCGCAAACACTACGAGGCAAAGAACACCACGTTACAGCCAGAATGCTTAAAAAACAAAACAGTAATTTTGAACGCCCACTGATACTAACATTCCTGTAATAATGATCTTTTGTTTCAGGTATTCGAGATTATTTAATTCCCTTCTTTCGCCTGTCATGTTCTTTTACATGGTCATGTGTTCGTTGATGCTTTGTGCGAGCGCCTACCAGCTAACTGTAAGTTTTCTTCGAAACCGTTCTAGGTACTTATTATTAATCTATACATCTATATCTATACATATAATAAAATCGTAGAGTTGCCGTGTCTGTACATTGAATATTTTCGCATAAAAAATACATAGAAATGTCAGAAAAATGACATAGAACACAAAAAAGCAGTTTTTGAAATTCTTTTCTGTTTGTCTGTGCGTCTGTATGTCTGTGCGTCTGTATGTCTGTGCGTTTGGAGGAGCATCACGCATAAACCACTGATTGGATTCAAAATTTAGGTACTTCGAAATATTAAGTGATAATCGGAGCAACATTTAGTGTTTATTTCATCAAAATCGACCCACAAAATCAAAAGATATCGAATTTTAAAGTTTACGAAGAAACTTCATCGAGCGCTAAAATAGGTTGTTTTCATTGAGACTTCAGATACTTGCAATGCCATCTATTGAGAATTTTTTTAATAAGAAATGTGTGAAAAGACCCCGAAACAATGTATTTTTGAGTTATTTTTTAATTAAACACATAATGTTTATAATTATATGTTATTATATTATCATTATTTATCGTAACGTGTAAGCTTCTAAGTTTGAACTTATGAGTAGTTATGAGCATAAAGACAGTTCAGTTACGTTGTAGATCGATAGATGGCGTTGTACTTATGACGCGTTTTTCTGAATCGCGGTGTTAAGATTCTCCGCAGTAGCATAAGGTCAGCCCCATGTTTTATGTTGTTTAATTTGAAGACGTATAATGTTGAAATTATAAGCTATGGAAGTATGGATTTGATTGAATTACTAGATTGTTTTTCGATTTACTGGGAGGAGAGGAGAGTCTCCTCCGGAGTCCGGAGTTACCTGTATCCATAAGTAAACTGTTTTACTAACAGAAGAGATGAATATTTGGTATTATGTTTCAATGTGGCTAAACTATATCAGCCGAACACGTCGATCTTCAAGGTTAAGCAACGCTTGCCGAGGTCGGTCTGTGAATGGTTGACCATTATAACACACACCTAGCCTTTTCCTTACTATATTGGCTCGGCTTCCAGACAAACCGGATTCAGCTGAATACCGGTATTTTACGTGGCGCGGCTGCCTACCAGACCTCCACAACTCATTCAATGCAAGATTTCAGTCAGATTTTACTGGCTTTTGACTATCCGTAACGACTGCCAAAGATCTACAAATGACAGCCGGGACCAAAGGCTTAACGTGCTTTCTGAGGCACGAAGGAAACTCGGTATGTCAAGATGGTCACCCACCCACAGACCAACCTTCGCAAGCGTTGCTTAACCTTGAAGATCGATGCGTTCGTCTGTTATAGTTTAGCCTTGAAGATCGGCCCGTGCGGCTTTAGCCACGAGCTCCTCTATAATAAATCGATTCTATGAACCCAGTAAAACTTTTTTGATATTATAAAATCTTAAAACAAACTATATTTATCAGTGGTCTACGATCAGCAATATTGTCAGTAAAAATCGGAGAAAATGTGTTTCTTTTTGGACTGTTCTGGACGAAATTAAGAATCCACTTGATTCAGCACCATTCGTTCGATAGTTGGTTTTGTTGATTTTGATTCAAGATTAGTTTGTACCAGGAAATTAGGTACCCGGGCTGGTCGGCATTTCAACCGATAGAGATGATACAGTGCCCTGCATTAGGTACCCTCTTCATAATTATATTCTTAATTCGAGAGAGAGATCAGGATACGTAACTGAACGTAGATTTTGTATATTATGCAATCTATACTAATATTATAAAGCAGAAGAGTTTGTTTGTTTGGTTGAACGCGTTAATCTCAGGAACTACTGGTCCGATTTGAACGAGCTCCTCTATAATAAATCGATTCTATGAACCCAGAAAAACTTTTTTGAAATTATAAAATCTTAAAACAAACTATATTTATCAGTGGTCTACGATCAGCAATATTGTCAGTAAAAATCGGAGAAAATGTGTTTCTTTTAGGACTGTTCTGGACGAAATTAAGAATCCACTTGATTCAGCACCTCTACCACCAGCAATCTATACTAATATTATAAAGCAGAAGAGTTTGTTTGTTTGGTTGAACGCGTTAATCTCAGGAACTACTGGTCCGATTTGAAAAAATCTTTCAGTGTTAGATAGCCCATTTATTGAGGAAGGTTATAGGCGTACCTATATATATATATATATATATATATATAATCACGCTGAGACAAATAGGAGCGGAGCAGTAATGGAAAATGTGACGCAGACGAAGTTGCGCGGGTCAGCTAGTCTATTAATAAAACTGAAGCCTTTGGGATTGGACAATGGATAAGGATAAGGAGTGCTTATAGATGGTGGGTTTCAGTGACGAGTCGATATCTACAGTATAACACAATCAGTGGTACCACTTCCTCGCTCTCGATAACTGCCGTTACTTTTACTATATTATTATGTTAAGATTCTGTCAATATCAAATAAAATTGTTATAATTAATGTTTGGATGACTTTACTTACAAGCCGATTTATTTAATTAATTTTGTATGTTTGTTTAACAGTCCGCACAAAATGCCGCACAGAAGTTATTGATGGCCGAGTATTTAGTATTTGGAATAGCACAACTTTTCGTATTTTGTTGGCACAGCAATGACGTTTTGAACAAAGTGAGTCACCAATTTAATAAGTGCTTGGGATGATTAAATACATACATTATTGTTTTTTTTTTTTTTGAGAATTAATACAGAATAGGACAGATGACAAAAAAAAAATTTTTTTCAACTGTCAAAAGTCATTTATTCAAAATAGGCTAAGTGCCAGCACTTTTTAATCGTCAACGTTTACAAGTTGACAGTCCCCCAAAAACGCCCGTCACCACTTCCTAGTGTTTTAGCTGGGAAAAGAAGTGGCCAACAAACTCCCCAGCAACACATCTGTCTGTTGCGTTAGTTATTAGTCCGTCAGATAGATTTCCAAATAATCTTGTACTTTGGATTTTCACATAAACAAAAAAATAAGACGATACTCTCGTTGAACGTCACACTCGTTTTACGTCACATTTCGGTACACTTTTGTTCGAACAGTGACGTCACAAACCCCCATTTTTGTTTATTTATTTATTTAAACTTTATGCACAATAGTGGTACATTTTGTTCTTTGATGCTTTTTTTTCACCGTCAATTTTTGTTGATTTAATAAAACATAAAACACGTGTCCAATATTTTTTGGAAATCTGTCTGACGGACTAATTAGTATTTATTATCAAATTAGTCCGTCCAGCTAGGTAGGCTACTTATTTGAACAAGAGTGTGGTGTTGTGGCTGATATTTAGTACCTTTTATATTTTTCAGAGTGACAACGTAACATTAGGACCCTTTGAAAGTAACTGGTACACGGCGAACTACCAACAAAAAAGAGACGTTTTAACTCTATCGGGACAGCTCCACATAAAAAACATGTTCACAGCAGGGCCCTTCGCCAACCTTACTTTGCCAACCTTCATCAATGTAAGTTATTTAGGGGTGTATGCACAATGATGAATGCAGTCAATGCGCATTCTGCAAGACTGCATCTGCCTTTACATCAAAAGCATATTGAATTTAACTGACGCAGCAAACAAAAACCGGTCAAGTGAAAGTTGGATTCGAGCACCGAGGGTTCAGTACTATCGTATAAAACTTGAAATGTTTTTTAATTTTCATCGGAAACGCCTAAATTTGTCAGAGAATTTTAACACTCCGGTGTGTATTGCAATTTTAGATCAGCTGATTGATTCTGTTGACCGATTCACCGTGATCACTTAGGTGGAGTGAACGACAAGTGAGCTGTCATGTCATCTTGTTTGTATGGTTTGACAGATCACTTGTCACTTCGCCTAAGTGTTCACTTCGACATGTTCACAGAATCGCACTACAGCGCCATCCACCACCGCTAGTTGATATTTGGAGCAGTTTAAGATGACGTTTGATCAACTATTTAGGCCTCATGGATTTCGACTTTTGAAAAAATTACCATCCTCCCCCCTTATCTCTGAAGTTTGCATATAGAAAACATTGAAATTATTCTAAGTGAAAGAATTTTATGTAAATATTGCAGAATAAATAAAACGATGTCTATAAATAGCACACTTATTCAGATATCATGAAAAATTACATTACTTCCACTCTGTCAAGAGATGGCGCTGTTGTAAAATTATTATACAACGGTTTGCTATAAATTCTCTGACGAGTATATAGGCCTGGCCGATCATAATTAAAAACATTGTTTGTAATGATGGTACAGAACCCTCGGTGTGCGAGTCCGACTCGCTCTTGACCGGTTTTGTTTTTTTATAGTGTCTTGATTTAATATTCAGTGACAAATTTAACTTTCCTCTGTGATTCATTTAAACCCAGCCTTACGTTACTAAGTGGGCGTCGCTGAAAATACGGTAACTTGTTGTAACGACTGTCGTATCAAAATGCAAAATGAGGAAGTGAAATACCTAGATGGCTTTGTTATGATAATGATCTGTATATTTCAGTAACTTAATATGTATTTTTTACGTTACAGATACTGAAAGGAGCATACAGTTATTACACATTGCTGAGGAAGTAAAGTTATTTAGCGGTGTAGGTACTGCGTAATTTTATTACCAGGCAGTAATATTTTGTAGAATTAGATACCTATTTTGTCATTAGTTGCTGCAAGAGCTTGTAGCTTCATTTAGTAGTGAAATGAAAAGAAAAAAAATACTATTTATATATCTAAAGATCTATGGAAGCAAACGTGTAGAAGTGTAGAAAATAAAATTTACTAAAAACTTTGAAAAATGTTTTTTTTGTGAACTATTACGAAGAAGAAATGTTCTGCCTGATATACCCGGGTTGAAAGAACCACCCGGTAGTTAACAAACCCAACCATGCTGATAACACTATCAATTACAGCAAAAAGATACTAATTCGCTTAAAATTTTAATTTTATTTCTTTTAAGGTTTTTCAATATACTGAATTTAGTAAATTTTTGAAGAAGAAGCTAACGTTTTTATTTGCTTTTTTTTGCTCAGTTTTCTAAGTATTTTTTTAAGAAAACATACTAATCATTAAATCATCATATAAGCCGAAAGACGTCTGCTGGACATAGGCCCACAAGCGTCGCCAAAACAGGTCCTGTGTTTCTCGCATCCATCAGCTACCCGCAACCCTCACTAAGTCATCGGTCCACATTTTTGGTGAACTTTTTGGCCCCATCGACCATCAATAATTCTGCGAGCAATGTGCCTGGCAAAAAGTCAAAAGTCATTTATTCAAATTAGGCTGAGTGCCAGCACTTTTTAAACGTCAACGTTTACAAGAAGACAGTCCCCCAAAAACGCCCGCCCGTCACCACTTCCCAGTGTGGCCATTGCCACTTTAGTTTGGTGACTACTAATCATTACTAGTTAGCAAATAAATGTAGTAAAGGGTAAAGTGCTTTGTTAGTGTCACTACAACGTCTAGGTTGCTGCTTGTTGCCACCCTTGGGTTTTTTTTTCGACTTTACATTTTTAGGCTTATATGCTAAAACCAGACGTTGAAAACAATTTCAATGCTTTCCTTAAAAGATTTACTATGAAAAGTGCAGTTAAAGCTTGCATTTTTCACAGTAAAGCATTTAAGTACCATGTGGCGACATCTAGCATTATACTTACGAAATTAGAGGTTTTATAATATGCCAAATTCTGAACAAATATTTCAAACAGTACAAAAACAAAAAAGAAATACGTTAGCAATGATATGTTAAAAATATGCATATTTTATGAAATTTAATCAGCCAAAGCGAGCATTTATTATGTTTTGCACTTTTGAAATCTTGTGTTACGGTTTTTTGAACCGGTTTTGCGAGGAAAACTGTTAGCGCAGCCCGCCCGGGAAATTAAAAAAAAACAAAGGTTGTCTTTCTCTTTCACGGAAGCTCTTTCTTTTGATTTCTTTCTTTACACTTACACGAGCTTTGAGTTAGCATTTATAAGTAGAAGCTTAATTAAAATAAACATATACACAAATAAACCTAGTATTGAGTGATGAAGTACAGTAGGAGTAAATATAACACGATTGGACGCGGCGAGAGTTCATTAAACTTCGATGTCGGGCAGGCCTGTTAGAAATGTCATTATTGGTTATTGGATTTTATTGTGAATGTTTTGTGATTCTACCGTAAATATCTGAACGTGCTGGTGTTCTGAGACGTGTTGCTATGGAAAACCAGAATCCTCCTGAGAGAGTGGTGCCGGTGCAATATGGAAGAGGTTCTAGAGCTTTTCGGCAGTTTAAAAATCCTCCGCAGCCGCACATGTGTATCCAGGATACCATAAAGGGATCTACGGAGAAACTGTACATAAATGTGTTGGGATGGCAGAAAATAGCGAACCCCAAACAGTACTCAGATCCTATTCCTTTGTATGGAGGAATGCAGGTTGGTGTTTGATTTACACAGTTTCGTTGATTCATCACCGCTTATAATTATTTACTCTCGATGAAGTAGCACCATTTTTCCGCTCCAGTTTCTTAACGAGATTTGATAAGATATCTAAAGGCAGTGTGGAGTTTCCTTAATCTTATTAAAAACATGCTGTGAATATAAAGTGTGCACTTCTCTTTTAGTAGTAATAATACACCTAAAATAATCATAACTTAGAACTAGTTACCAATCTGCCTGTTTGGCAGTACAATTAGAAAAAACAATCAGCCTTCTTATTTACTTAATTTCAGAACAGCAACACTGTGTCATCATTATTGTAGGCCCATTGCAGTAAAATTAGTAGACTTTCTTCATAGATAAGCACATCAGTCTGGATTGAATAGCTTTACTATTACAAGAACTTAACACTAAATGGTTTGAATTTGTGAATCAAATTTCCTTGGGTCATCTTACCCATTCTCTTAAAATTTATTTTTATTGATGGCCGTACTACCTTGCAACTTTCCAACAGACTTTTTGACAGTTTGAAAGTGTCTGTAAATGGATTAATTGATAAATACTTTGACTCTGTCCTTGTAATTCCAGGTGCCGCAGAATTATGGGCCCAATGCTAGTAGGCCGCCGATGATAGTGTTTGCAGTGATGGTCAACCCAGACATACTTAAAGCCAATGGAAAAAATGCAACCAGCCCTACAGTAATAAAACTCATTACTATTAAGTATTATTAGAAAACACTTGAAACAACTTTCATTTTATACTTCCTAAAAGAGGCTTGAAGTTTTAATTCAAACATTAAAAGGATTAAAATAAATTCTATCAGAGGGCCAATTCTACTATTTTCTATGCAATATTTGCAGTTGCTGTAAGTAGAAATGTAGGGAAATTAGAGGTGTTTTGACAGATTTTGTAGTGTTTGTGAGTAGAATATTGGCCTTCAGCAGGTACAGTACGAATATTCTATCTTTACCCATGCGAAGTTAGCTTTTAGTGACAACCGCGCAGGTCCCATCGCGTAAAAAAGTGTAATGTTCGTAGAATATTTTTCTGATTTATACGTTTTGTATTATTAACAAGTAAGAAACACAACCAGTAACAATAACAAGGTCACAAAGTAACACAACAAACATATACACCACAAAAACACACAAAACACAAATGAAACAGTAAGAAAAACCAAAATAAATATTTTAAAACAATAACACTTCGTACCACCAGTCCTATTGTATTGAGTAAGCGGGACACAAGTATGCATCGAACGTATACGAGGGACTAAGACTGTATACGCGACCTACCCGCGCATGCGCTGTTATAAGTTTCTTGTCAAATTGACATTCTGCACAATCGTTTCCGACGTACTTCTCATGGGCAAACTTAGATTATTCGTACTGTAGTGACGACAGGAAACACAAAAAAAGGGTTTTTTTTTTTGCTAAAACTATTGGTCGTACTCCTTCAATCCTTATCCTTTTATCTCAGGAAAGGTGCAGCTGAATATCAGCATCATTTTATTCTGATCTCCACGCAGCTCAGGATTACACAATACTTCTCGGTTAGTCTTGAAAACATGTCAAACTTTTAACATGAAAACCTGTGAAATTTTCAAACACTATACTGTGGTACAAAGTTTGAAGTACCAAAAAAGCAAAGTAATGTACTTCCTTGTCTGTTTTTGTATTGGATACTTTATCTAGATTGCACTTAGTGTTATCAAGTGGAAAGTTGTTTGTTTATGTTTTACAGTAGGGTTTACGATTGATATGATTACGTCCTTATCTCTCTGCGTAAACATGAGTAGTATTGATTTGAAAATCAATTAACACAAGTCACTTTATTGACTTATAAATCTTTCAGATTGCAGTTCTTTACCTTTATATCAAACATATTATTTTATAGCCCCAGCTAGCTCATAAAAGTATATTTATTTGTCTAGACAACAAGTTGTCACTTCCTAGCTGGCCAAAGAACTTCATAGGTCTACATAATATGAAAACTTCAGTACGTCTATGATATTATTTTCTTACTTTCTTATTTAAATAATTCCAGGATCGTGAAGCCCTAGTAAGTCTCCTCTGTGATTTTGTAGAGGCAATGAACCCAGGGCTTCTGTTAGCAAGAAGTCCAGTCATCATGAAGGATCGGGACCTGGCTGGAGAGCTGAAGGACGTGTGGCTCGCTGTGCAAAACAAGAGGGAACGGGAGAAAGGAATGAACCAGGATGTTATGTATAAGGTTGGTGCTTTGTATGATTGTAAATTATATTGGCTGCAACATGCTTATTTTGTCACAATGTTGCGCTTACGGCTTTCTTGATTAATTAAGAGAGCAGTAAGATGGTAAGCAATGATGCGGTCAAAGATGGAGCATGTTTGTCTTGAAGTAACCTATTCACTCTCGACTTAAAAAGTCCCAGGTCATAGCTCTCAGGGAACATAGACTCTGGCAGGGAATTCCACTCCTAACCTGTTTCATATTTTGCATTCAAGTGGTAAAAATGTGTCATTTGATCCACCCCAACTCCTCAAGCAAGGCCAGCCATGCTGTGGTGTTACTATCACAATGAGGGTGCCTGAGTTTCCGAAGTACTAAGCCTTAAGTAATAAGTGACTACCGGACTTACAAGCAGATATTATTGAAAGAAAGAAAGAAAATTTATTTACTCCGCCAGAAGCGACACACAATTACAACTTAAATTACCAAATTAAAAAAAAAAAACAATAAACTAAAAACTAAAACAAAACCAGAAACATTCATCTATGTCAGGCCGGGCATCAACCTACCTCGACTCTCTGGTCACACCACAGACACACCAGAACATAGTTCAACAGTTGTCTATGGTGCGACCGTATTGCTGTATAATGATAGTGGTTGAGAATGTCTTTCCACATTTCGCTTTTTATACTTTATCATTCCATGTGGCCCCAAGGCTATCCTACCTATCTATAGTCTTAAATCTACACTAATATTATATAGAGGAAATATTTTTTGTTTGTTTGTTTGAAATGAATAGGCTCCGAAACTACTGGACCAATTTGAAAAATTCTTTCAGTGTTAGATAGCCCATTTGTCGAGGAAGGCTATAGGCTATATATCATCATCACCCTACGACTAAAAGGAGCGGAGCATTAATGGAAAATGTGGCGCAGACAAAGTTGCGCGGGTCAGCTAGTAATCTATACTAATATTATAAAGCAGAAGAGTTTGTTTGTTTGGTTGAACATGCTAATCTCAGGAACTACTGCTCCGATTTGAAAAATTCTTTCAGTGCTAGATAGCCCATTTATCGAGGAAGGCTATAGGCTATATATCATAACGCTAAGACAAATAGGAGCGGAGCATTAATGGAAAATGTGACACAGTGAAGTGTTAAGTTGCGCGGATCAACTAGTATAAAAATATACTCATCACTGGTCGTCGTAATCATCACGGCAAAATTATGTGTTATATTATCATGAAAATGTTTATGTGTATGTTTTCAGGTGTACGACATTGATGGCATTGGAGAAGATAATATGAATGAAGATGACAACAATCAAATGAAGCTAGGAGGCTCACCAAACAGAGGAACTGGAGACAAGAAACCTGTCAAGTCCTCCAAGCAAATACTTCTAAATGCAGGACAGAAGTCAGAGTTCGACTCAGGTATGAACAACTGTCAAATTAACCAGACTCACTCAAACAGAGATAACAAAACCGGTAATACGCCAGACACAACCTACTGTACGCCTGTCTACGGACAAATAGTGTCCACTCGAGAAAACCACAACCAAATCAACGATATCCAACAAAAGTTCGCCTCAAACGAAATGAAACCTTCAAGCTCCTTCAGGAAAGACTGGAACCCAATGCACGGCAAGACGACAGAGGGCTGGGATGAATTCTCAAAACGCAACATATCCACGATAAAAAACGAGGAAAAAAAACGATGTATTAAAGACAAATCTAAGATTAGCAACGGTAAATCTCACTACGATTTCTTCCCGTATTTTGACAATAAAACGGTGAACGAAACGGACGTAACAGAAGAGGAAGACAGTATGAACAAAGAACAAAATTCGAACGAAGAAAATTCTAAAATAATTATAGACCCAATGCAGAAACTAGTTCTGCATTCGACTGATAAGAATATATGTGATAATAACACAAGTGCTCTCAGCTCAATAAGCTCATAAAATAAGCTTTTACAAACGTTTTGTATGGCAGTTGACATTGAATTATGTAATCGCTTGTATGTCTATGTCCCTTGATGTATGACTCTATCATAATTGGTTTCATTATGACATATTGAGAAAGAACTTCTTAAATGGACTTGCTTATAGCTAAATAATAACAGCCGCATGGGTCAAGGATAAGCAACGCTTGCCGAGATCGGTTTGAGGATGGGTGACCATCTTATCAAACCCAGATTCCTCCATGTCTTGGAAAGCATGTTTAGTCATTGGTCCCAGCTGCTGTTGAAATGAAAGCGGGGACTAATTTCTTAACGTGCTTTCCTTTTGGCAGTGGTTTCATATTGTTGTCAGAAGCTTGTAAATCTGATTCCAGTCTTGCCAAGAAGTATCGTGTTACTGGCTTGTGGAGATCTGGTAGGCACCACACACGTGATATTTTGGTATTCAGCTGAATCTGGTTTGACTGGATGCTGACTCCAGTATACTTGAGAAAAGGCTTGGCAGAAGATGATGATGAAGAAATTCTATGTATTGTCATAAGAAAATGATTGTGAGAGTGTCACGTCAGGGCAAAATGTTAATGTAACAATAGCAATTTAGGTGCAGCAATATTATAACTATTATTTTACGTTGTTTTTAAAAGATATATTATGTTTTATGAGATATTATGTATGCATGGCTTGCGTTTGATGAGTTTGTCGTGTTAGTTTATAGGTCACATCAATAAATCAGTCCAGCCAAAACTGACAGTTTCACATTTGTATTGTAGTTAGTGTAAAAAGTTTTTTACGAAAAATCGCAACTATAAGGTGTGCATGGGAAATGTGAATGTTTTTCATCTCTCTACCTAAACTTACCTATGGTGTATTTGAGAATCAGCTGAGTTTTATATTCACCATTTCTATTAAAAAGTGGATTTTGAAAACACTGATATTTAAATTTAATCTGGTTTCATAATTAGTAATGGTGGGTATGAAGCATAGCATTCAGTTCATATGAGGAGCGAATCACACGACAATACAGCGATACAAAGTATACAACAAGCTTTCGTGTGTTAGTGCGTTTTATATGGTTGTGTATGATGTACTGTGCAGGAGGTTCGCTCAGCGGAGGCCGATCGATGTAGCTGTCCTGACTCAACACTGACTTATCATTGGCCCAAATTATTGGTTCGCTCCAGCACTTCAAACACTTTCTAGTGAATATTAATAGATCTTTAAAACTATTTAGATTAAATATTAGTGCAAGAACAAACTTATTTATACAGACATTAGCCTAATTTGAACAAACAAACAATTGTATATTATTAATAATTTTTATATAATGCTATATTTTTCATTGTTGCCAATTTACTATATTTAAATCCTGAGCTTGTTACACGTACTTTACAGTCACTATATGGGGAGTTCAAAGTTTTGTCTTGAATGGCATGTTCCCGCGGCCAACTGTTTGTTGTTGTGTGAGAGAGAAGTGGCCCTAGATGGCGTTAGTGGGCGTAGATGTCCCAATAATATAAACAGCACTATATTATAATTCTTGTCTCACTAATGCTATTTAGACTGGTTCATGGAGTGTCTGAAGTCTAGAATGCAGTGAGTTATTATGTATTTTTATTCTCTAAATTAAACATTGTTAATGAGTGTTTGAATTTTGCTCATTAAATAAAAAATTTAAATTCTCAAAGTGACCAATTACGAGTTAAAATAATGAATTGTTCAGCTCGTTTTACCTTTGACAATGATCTCAACATTTATTCTTTTTAATTTCAATTTCAATACATATAGGCGTTACTTAACACTGCCAAATGATGCTTCATTATCTTAACACTGACTGAAAAACGTCACATCGACAGTCGAAGTCGTAAGCGCACACGAAGATTTTATCAATCCAGAAAGTAGAACTGCAATGTTATTTATGTGTCACTGCGACTTTTTGCTAACAACGTAAGTTTATAATAAATCGCGTGAGATTCACGTCGAGGGTCATTGAGTACAAAGAGTTTACCTCTTTGTACTCAATGACCCTCCGTTCAGAAAACTGATGAAAATCAGCTCAACTGAGCTGATTAGAAAAACTAAGGAAATAGAAAAATAGGCAGAAATTAATTTAGAAAATCGCTGACTTGTGTTCTATTACTTTTCTTGAGTCACCCCCTTTCTTTTTCGTTACTTTTTCAACGTACAGACACTAAGTTCTGCCGTTTCATTATAATTATTTCTAGATAATCTTTTCACAAACGAGAGTTTTCAATCTAATCAAGATTAATAACAAACTTACGTTGTTTGCAAAAATCCGGTGACTTATGCAGTTGTAATTCATAGGGCTTGCTTTGTCGCATTGTGAAGAAGACTGATCTTTTGGAACCTTTGACGGGATTTGCAGCTGACTGTTTTAAGGCACAATATTATTTATCAGAGAGTGTAATGGAGTCAGGCCCCGATTGTTGAAGTACTACGCATACTGATTGTCAAGCGCTCTTTGTCTGAAACTAGTTTATGGTCATTTGATGTCACTTATGCATGTCCTATTACTTTTTTATCTATACACGAGTAACTATCGCGTTTTGAAAATAAATCTAGTAAAAAAAAATAATGTAGATTTTATATGGTTGGTTAGTCAGTAACATAGCTCAGTCTGTAGGTACATAATAAGTCATAACCTTTGTGCAATCCTTTGGTTCTTTTATATTATTTAAGTTTTATTTTGACTAGTTTTTATATGTATACTAAACTTTTACTTTATTTACTGACCAGAGGTAGAGATCTCAGTTTGAACCCTCGCCACACGCAGTTATAGATCTAATGTCTTTTTAGATACGTTTCAATGTTCTTTAAAGCTTTACTGTTCTTAAATACGACTTCTCTACATGCGTTTGTGGTTGACTGCTGGTTCTATATTTAATTGTTGCTATAATTGACGTCTTGTTATGTGAAGATCTAGTTGTTCCAGCAGTCCATCTCAAATTAAGTTATTATGACTAGGTACTTTTGATAAATGTTGAGAATTACTGCCCGCTGACTGAAAGAAAGGGATTAGAAGTGGCAAACTGTTACCAAATAACTAAACTGCCAGTTCTAATCTCATTGGTTAGGAGTAATAATGATAAATAAATTGATGTTGTTGAATTCTCTAAGACCAGTTTATATGACACTTATTTTACAGTTCAATTTCGACTGTTGAATTAAATAACTCGACATTTATTTAAAGCTATACACTACCCATCAATGAAATTGCATTTATTAATAAAAGATTTTTCTTGTATATTTTTTGATGTGCTACATTTACATTTAGTTTGGTATTTTATAAAGTATTCATTTTAACATTATTCATAGTTTGTAGATAGGTACAATAATTTTAGTATTTCTAGGTACGTAGTTATGCTATACCCAATGTTCCTTTGATATAAATTATATTAATTTGTATTAAATTTTATGATCAGACAACATGTATATTCTATCTGTAGTCGTATGATTATTTTGTTACGTTAATATTATTTGTGTAATATGAAGTGAGTTTCACTTGTCAGTAATCATCATGAGCCATTCTTTTCATTCAACTAATTAAATCATTTGAGTTCCGTCAAGTAAAGTACAAAGTATGAAAAGGCTTTTTTGAATATTAATATTTCAGATTCCTCTAATGCAAATCTAGTAGTAGGTACAAATAAATGTGTCTGTTCTTAATTCCTTAAAATCTCTCGTATAAATATTTTCGGTATTAAAAAAAAAATGGCGTACCTAACTGGGGAAACCGAACTATTTATAAATGTATTTTCAAGTGAAATTCACTTTATTTCGCGTTTCTGGGTTGTAATAGTATCAAAAAGATCTTAGAAATAAAGCTGTTAAAATTCATGTTAAAAACAAATAGGCATGTGACGTTTTCAGTACGAAATAGATGTATTTTTTGATTTTATAAAGTAAATCTGTGTGTAAGTTTATAAACATTGTACCTACCTAATATAATGGAATTAAATAACAGATCTCTTGTTTACAGTATTTAAAATTACATGTCATTTACAAGACTGGTTGAAGTTGTTTTTCATTTATTACTAGCTGACCCGTGCAACGTCGTCTGCGTAACATTATTTTTCATTACTGCTCCGCTCCTATTGATCTTAGCGTGATGATATATAGCTTTCCTCGATAAATGGGCTATCTAATACTGAAAGAATTTTTCAAATCGGACCAGTGGTTCCTGAGATTAGCGCGTTCAACCAAACAAACAAACTCTTCTGTTTTATAATATTAGTATAGATTCTACTAGAAATTCAATTGATTTGAATTTCAGTTTTTATTCTAGCTTCTGCCAACTATCCCAAAAGAACGTGCTACCGGCACAAATAAGAATCCAATGAGCGTGTGAACTGAGGGACCACACTATACTCTTCAATGTAGCTCTTGGACTGTAAATACCTTAAACATTCTAAAGTAAGACCCGAAAAATCATAATCTTGGCGAAAAATTGCGGCTAAACTTGGGAGAACTTGAGGTTCAAATGAGCCACTCTTGAGCCAGAAACCCTTAAAACTTTTGAACCAGTGACAGACAATTTTTTTGTGTTACCAAAATTAAGAATATTAAAATTTCTGATAGTGGCCATGCCAGTGTCAGTGACACAGTGAAGGAGTCATTTTTAGGGTTACGTAGCCAAATGGCAAAAACGGAACCCTTATAGATTCGTCATGTCTGTCTATCTGTTCGTCCGTATGTCACAGCCACTTTTCTCTGAAACTATGTATAAGAACACTATGCTGTTGGAACTCGGTAAGTAGATGTGAGCCGCACTATGATTTTCACACAAAAATAGATAAAAAAAATTTGGGGTCCCCATACTTAGATCTGAAACTCGATTTTTTTTTTTCATGAAACCCATACCTGTGGTGTATCTATGGATAGATCTTTAAAAATGATATTGAGGTTTCTAACATCATTTTTTCCTAAACTGAATAGTTTGCGCGACAGACACTTCCAAAGTGGAAAAATGTGTCCCCCCCCCCCCTTAACTTCTAAAATAAGAGAATGATAAAACTAAAAAAAAATATATGATGTACATTACCATGTAAACTACCAGCGAAAATTGGTTTGAACGAGATCTAGTGAGTAGTTTTTTTTTAATACGTCATAAATCGTAAATCGCAACTTCTGCTTACGGAACCCTCAGTGCGCGAGTCCGACTCGCACTTGGCCGGTTTTTTTTGAAACGACGTAAATCGCAACTTATGCTTATAATATAATACCTACAGGTTTGTACGGAACCATCGGTGCGCGAGTCCGACACGCACTTGGCCGGTTTTTGGTAAGCTGTATTAGGCTCAATTCACACTGGTGCAGAGTCACAGAGTCGAAGCGTCGCGACGCGAAATATTTCGCACCGTAGACGCGCGCCGACGGGGCCTTGTCTCCACTCAGTTCGGCTGTACGGCACTGCCGGCACTGACGTATAAATCATATGGACTTGAAACGTTTGACTATAGAAATAAACAGTTATACAAATATCTATCATATCGACGCAAACATGTCAAAAAGCGTTTTGTCTCTTTTTAACTAGCCAAGAGCTGCATATGAAAAAAGAGACATGTATATGTTTGCCAAGTACTAAATTTGGCAACCCTATTGTGTGACGTCAAAATCATGCCTTTGCGTGGCCGGTCGCCATTATAAGTGCCCAAAGTACTCTGTGGTTTTATGGTAGTTGAGCTGTCAAACAGTTGTTTGCTTTTATTATTTTCGTTGTTTTAAAGATAAATACGTCGAAAGCTAGGTTTTTTTTTGTGTTCTGGCTTTGGAAAATAAGAGAAAAATCATGCCATCGTGTTGCATAATACAGTATGGTGCGAGGAATAACAAAAATCAGACTAATTTGACTCCGCACAGGTTAGTTACTAGTTTTCACTATTCCAGTTGAATATTGTAGAATTTTGTGTAATGTATTGTTACCAGATGATCTTTTTAAAGATTATTGAATCCTGTGTCATATTTGTATGGCTTATTATTACGTTATTATTTTCTTAATTTCGTTGTATTGTTTACATAAAATTTTTATGTCTTAGTTAGTGATGTGCGATGTTCGCATCGCATACGATAAGTATCGATATTATTATATTGATAAAGTGTGTAAAATACATTGCAATGCTATTAACCCACAGATTTCCTGGAAATGAAATTTTCAAAAATAAATGGATAGAAGAAAAATATAAACCATAGACATAAAATGTGGCATATCTGCTCCCTGCACTTTGATGAATCTAGTTTTAACAGAACCCTCGATGTGATGAGGTTACATGATGGCGCAGTGCCCAAATTGAATATGCTGGTATGTTTTTAAACAAAAATTGTATAGCAATTAGTAGGATGGTATGGATTAGTAGGATAAATTTATAAAATTAATAGGATGTAAATTATATGTATGTAAAAATAAATAAATGGTGTTGTAAATAATTATTGTTGACTTTTGATTAAAACCCAATTTCATCGGTATGTTAGAAAATATACTTAGGTGATGGAGACGTCCGTGCCGGCAGCCCATCGTGGATGCAGCGTCATTTCTTTTCTTAGATTTTGTTCCCTCCACCCCGTCTCGAATGACCTAACGCAAGGCTTTAGAATAGCGCTTAGGTACATTTCATTTGAATTTTCAAAAACTTATTCGATGTAGGTACCTTGTTACTTATCCTAATAATGGCAATAGATACATATTTTGGGGGGTATGCGGTACAGAGAGACATGTCCCGCAAACCCCCATTGATATAATAATAATAAGTATTGAGAACCTCCTCCTTTTTAGAAGTCGGTTAAAAAGATAGTGATTATCTAATTTTAGTTTAGTTATTGAACAAGAGAATCGGCAACAATGTCATCCAAACTAAACATGTACGCAAAGTATTAGCTTAATCAAAAACCGGGAAGTAAACTTAATCTTTTCTCTTATACAGTTGAAAATCTAGTAGGTACAGAAATTTGTCAGATTGTTGTAGCACGATGTGCTGGCGACTGTACAAGTGAAGCTGAAAATGTGCTAAAAATACCCGTTGAAATTGTACCGTGACATTTTGAAAACATTCTAACAATCTTTTATCGATGTTATTGTAAAGAAATATCGACATAGGCTGCCCTATTAGCCACCATTTTATCATCCCAGCAAAGTGTAGGTAGCTACGTTTTTTTTATAGGTATGCCCAGTCCATATGGTTTATACGCATTGAGATAAAAACTTTAACATTGAGTTGAATATCGATATCAGATGCGCATGTTGCTCGCAGTTACAACCCTACGAAAGGCAGCCATTTTAAGTGCCCAAGTCGGTGGTAGGTAAACACGTTTTTTTTGTAGGTATGCCCAGTCCATATGATTTATACGTCAGTGACTGCCGGTCGATTCGGTTGACATCTCACCGTGATCACTTAGGTGACAGGTCACTTGTCATTCACTCCAGTGAATGACAAGTGACCTGTCATGCCATCTTGTTTGTATGGTTTGACAGCTCACTTGTCGTTCACTTCGCCTAAGTGTTCACTTCGACACGTTACAGAATCGCACTGCTGTGCTTGCTTCGTCCGATGTCGGCGCAGGCAGAAGCGCGTCTGATACGTAGTTAGGAGTGGGTTGGAACAGATAAAATTAGAAACCTGTTTCACCTTTTTCAGTTCCAAGAAGAAAACAGTTCCAAAAACCTGTTCCAAAAAAACAGCCTGTTCCACTGGAACTAAAGACTCGTTGATTGCAACAGATACAAAAACAATACCTGCTACCATAGATAATCCTGCTACTAAAAACAGGTTCTATCTCTTTCTATTACAATGAACCAGAGGAGCAAAGAGCTTGTTCCAAAGAACAGATGTTGTCTCTTTCTATTATAATAAGTCAGAAGAGAATGGAGCATGTTCCATTTGAAACTGTTTCTCAAAGCTGTTCCAGGTCGTTTCGTTTTGTATGTCGAGTTACGGCTACTACGGTTGTTTGAGGAACAGGCGAAATAGGTGGGAGCTGTTATTTCGGTTCTGAGATACCTGTTTCATGTTGTTACTTTGAAATACGTTTTTTTTAACTGTTTCGATAAATACGCCTCACTCCTATACGTAGTATCTCTATTTAGTCTGTGCGCGTCTGCGCTCGGAAGATGTACGCAGACGCGCGTAGCCGAGCGTTTTCATGTTTTCCCAACACAAATTCGTACCATATTTATAGAGAATAGAGATTAATTTAGAACAACTGAAAAATGTAACGCTTCGCGGCGCTTCGGCTCTTCGCCAGTGTGAATTGAGCCTTGATGTGATTGAAAAACATTGCTACTGTTTATCATAATCTTTATTAAATAAGTTAAAAATCAACTATTACATGCTAAACTTAATGATAAGTTTGGATTTATCATATTATTAATTATTATTCAACAATTTTAAATATTATATTAATTTAGAGGGGGGTATTTCAACATGATTAGCTTGGTGAAATCCAACACTAAAACTTTTAACAAACTGGGGACCATTTTCATCATAATTATGTTATACTTTTATTCTGTACAATATATAGAATAACGTTCTAGTCTTTAAATATAATATCAGCAAGACTTGTTATTAGACAAAATAATTAAAACCACTGAGCAACAAATGTCATTATCAAACTTTGTGGGTATTAAAATATTGTTGTCATGAACAAATTCAGTCTGATCCTCTAAGATTTAGCAGCCAAGCCATCAACTTCTTGACCAATCATCATTTGTCAACACTATTTTACGACACAAACATTAATATTTAAATGACCAACATTATTATATTGATTAGTATTCTTGTGATGAACTGTTAGTATTACTGGCTTGCTGACTCTTCATAGTCTTCTTTGGTAAGAGCTTCTGTTCTATATGTGGTATCACACCACCCTGTGATATGGTCACACCTTCCAGCATTTTGTTCAGCTCTTCATCATTCCGGACTGCCAGCAAAATGTGCCGAGGTGAGATTCTGGACATATAGATAGAAACACTAATTAGAACATTGTGGTAACTATCCTATCCTTGGTATTTTTTTTTTTAAACTGAAGGTGAATCACACAAGAATCTTCAAAGCATTGAATACAAACAAGACCAGATTTGTCTTCTATGCCTAGAAATATCTTGTGTGCTTCAGATTTCATACAGTTATGAGCTACATTTTAACTAAAAGGGTAGTTTCCAAATAATTTTAAGCTTATATGGAGTACCAGCTTAAAATTATTTGGAAACTTGATTCATTCAAATACTGCAGACTGCCGAGTCAACTTTGAAAGAGTATTTTTTTTTTTTTACAATTATCTAAGTATAATCTGGGGTCCCAGTTAAATTGGTTTCTTGACCATTAGGGTCAGAGTTGTTGGTCTAACTTGAACTTAATAATGAATGTGGGTAGTTAAAGGGTTCATCATAAATTGTGAATTCACCTGCTTCTGTTATTATCCTCCGCTGCCTTTGCCGCCAACTCCAAGATTTCGGCAGCCAAGTACTCAAGAACTGCAGCCATGTAAATTGAAGCGCCTTCACCTACACGAGGTGCGTAGTTGCCGTTCTTGAGAATCCTATGAATTCTGCCCACGGGTAGTTTCAAGCCCGCGCGAGTACTGCGGGTTTTTGTCTTCGCCCTCATCCTACCTGGGCTGTTTTCTGTAAAAATGAGGTCAAATCAAGTTTCACAACCATGGGAAGCTTGAAAAATTGTTTCAAATTCGAACCGAACGGTAATTTTATAAGGTACCTATTGTACATTAATTTGTGGTGGCAAGATTCTGATTTATTGGTACTCACCACTTCGGCTCACTGGTTTCACAGGCATGATAAAATTATTGAATGTTTTAACGATTTTAGAGACTTTGTTTCACTCGACCGGAAAAGATGAAGTTTCAAACAATGCAACAACGGACAACGAACGAGTGTCGTCGGTCTGACGTCGGCGTTGCCGTTGATTCAATAGCAATGTTGCCAGATGGCAGACGTATTGTGCCCCAAGTCGCCGAAAACTTCGTCTAAATGTAGCCCACATTAGCCAAATAACAATGTAAAGTGACATAGTGAATAGCTTGATGTAATTTTCAAAAAATAGGCTTAATGGCTTGAAAAAATTTGCGAGGAATACTACATACATACCAACTACATACTTTCTAGAAACCGCTTTAATGGGAAGATCTGAGTTTTTATTACAACTTATGAACAAAAATTGGAGTAGTTTCATTGCGTCGACTGTTTAGAGGCACAATCAACCTCGACAAAAACAGTCAACAAAGGGTCAGGTGTCACCCTTACATACAAAAAGCTCAAAAACTTAAAAAAAATGTGCTGACAAATCCTACTAATACAAATCTTAGGATTTCTATCTTGGTATGCTTGTTTTACTGTATTTCTGTGTGTACAATGAAATAAATAAACAGAAGTCATTTAGATGATTTATAGAAACAAGCTCAAGAAGTGAGTGCAAAATAAAATAGAATTATTTTAAAATTATTAATCAATGGATTTATTCGTTCGTGGATTTCAGAAAAGTGTCAGTTTGTTGTTCAGATGCAGATGCAGTAATTTTCAATCAAAAAGTGTAAAGACAGGCCCTTCTCAGAAGTGGGCGAAGTCGGGCTGTGGATGATGATAATCATGAAGGTAGAAAACTGGCAAAAAAATAGAGGCAAAATCGTTGCAAATTAGCTGTAGAACATACTCAATTACTAGCCATCACTTGCACACGGTGGCTGGTAATTGAATTGAACTTGAAGGAATTTTTAAAGTGTGCTTTTGGCCAAATCGAAACTATGAGGAATATCGAACAACACTGAAAGTAGTCTCGAGTTAGATTTTAATGAAAACTAAAACTGCATCATAAGATTTTTGAAAAATCGTTATTCCTAGGAATCGAACCGATTGATTTAAAAAAAAAACAGTTGTATCTTTACACAATTTGAAAGTGTAGCTACTAGGATCATATTCAGGGAAGTGATTATGGCAAACTAAAAGAAAGATTTCATTTTTGACAAATTAGTAAAGTTTCTGACTCAAGCTCCTTACCTAAACCTTAACTAACATTTTTGTTTCCAAAATCCAGTGATGCCGTTGTAGATTCTCAGGCCCGATGTTGATAAAAACTAAAACTGCATTATTGATTTTTAGAAAAAAAAAAAACAATTGATATTTTAATTGAAAATTAGAAAGTATTTTGTTAAAAATTAGCTCTTTCACAAAATCTTCTACACACTTTCAGAAAATAATATCAGTTCGATTCCTGGGTAGGCAAAAAGATTTTTCAAAAATCTAATGATGCAGTTTAACTTTCCATCAAAATCAGGCTTGAGACTTTCAGAGTTTTTCGATATTCCTCATAGTTTCGGATTTAACCATGAAGGCACACTTTGAAAATCCACCCAGTCAGGTACAAAACAAAAACTGTATGTTTTACATTGTAAGCTTTCAATCATTAGCTAAAATTATCGCAGGCTGGCAACACTTCGATTGGATCTAAATTATGATTTAAATGATTACGACTGAAGGACATGTCCATGGTCAAGAATAAAATTATTAAAAAAAAAGAAAAATCGAAATTACCTATGACATTTTAAGAATTTTTGACAGATTGCCCAAAATCGCGGGAAAATTCACGTTCGGATAGTTCCTGCATGAGGAAGTTTACAACCTCTATTTTGTTTCTATAAATAAAAAAAAACCTTTTGTCTTTGGAAGCTGGATGGATTAGCTAAGCCCTATCCAAATATGAAAGAAAAAAGTGCATCATACTGTATGTCTTTAGAATGTGCACAATACACATACGAAAATGAGGGTCTATTCCAAATTTTTTCGACTGAAAATGTAATCTATCACTTCAAAGGGATCACTTTATCAGATCCTGACCCGATGATCATGATTCATGAGACCACCTGGGAAGTCGACCAACCTTTCAAAAAAATGTTTTCGAAATCTGAAAAAAAAAACTGTTCACACGTTGTCAAGCTGCTACTTTTCGTTTTACATTGTGATTTTTTATTATGTGCTCATACGAAAATGAGGGAAACTATACCTCTATCGACGGAAAACGTATATTTTGTTTTTATCGATATGTATCGAGATAAATATCGAGTAAATAAAAGCAAATGGACTTATGGTGGAAGCGCCAGGGTAGCCCGCGAAATTCAAATGTTTTTATGTTTTATGCAATTTGCCGGTCATTGTAAAGCTGTATGTCAAACAAAATACAGTTCGCGATCTAAAAGAGCATTTATCTATAGGATTATAATCATTTGAATCATCAATATAACCCTCTAAGTTCATATAACTCGATTGAATGTTATTTCGTGAAAAAGTCATTCAATCGAGTTATAATTATTATTGATAATTAAAAAAAAAATAGTATAGAATTGTATTTTGTTCAACATACAGCTTCACACTGACCGGCAAATTGCAAAAAACATAAAAATATTTGAATTTTGGGGTCGGCTTCCAGTCAAACCGGATTCAGCTGAATACCATTATTTTACGTGGAGCGGCTGCCTACCAGACCTCCACAACCCATTGACTAGGAGCTGTACTCCTTGACATTACACGGTACTCCTTAGTAAGACTGGTGTCAGATTTTCTGGCCTCTGACTGTCCGAACGACTGCCAACGATACCTATCCAAATGACAGCCGGGACCAACAGCATAACGTGCTTTATGAAGCATGGAGGAAACTAGGTATGTTAAGATGGTCACCCATCCACATACCAACCTCGGCATACGTTGCTTAACCTTGGAGATCGACCTGTGCGGCTATTATTATTTAGCCACGAGCTCCACCCTTTGAAGGGGTACCCATAATGTAAATGTGCGTTGCGTCAATTGTGGAGCATTTAAAAATTACAAAAAAATACTTGCTATAAAAGTACTAACTAATTCCATGTCATTGTTCTTTTTTTTTTGCTTGAATAAAGTGTCTATATTTATTAACCGACTTTCCAAAAAGGAGGAGGTTCTCAATTCGGATGTTTGTATTTTTTTTTTTTTTTTTTATGTTTGTTCGGGCATAACTCCGTTGCTTGCCAACCGATTTTAAAAATGATTTTTTTGTTGGAATGGGTATACTTCCCAAATGGTCCCATGATAAGGAAACCAGGATCTGATGATGGCATGTTAGAGAAGTCGAGGGGAACTTTCGAAAATCGTATGGTATCGTTTTTGCAGTGGTTTTGTTAGGTGTGGGATACCACTAAAAAGTGAAAAATAAAAAACTTTTTACAAAAAAATACAACCGACTTCCAAAAAAAAAAACACTACAAAGTAAAAAATAACTTTAACTTCGGAAATCGGTGTCAAAATACGAACAAACTAACAAAAACACCGAGTTCCGAAGTTAAAGTTATTTTTTACTTTGTAGTATTTTTTTTTTGGAAGTCGGTTGTATTTTTTTGTAAAAAGTTTTTTATTAAATTACAATGTTTACAGTATCGAAATTTTATACAAACGCGTACAAATACAAAATAAATGTAATAATTCCGTGTTCTTGAATCGGTAATATCGGTATTCAACACATTTTGACGTGCATATATTTGACAGCGGCAGACGAATTTGACACACTGACGTATAATTTTATTGACACGACCACTTTATTGACTTTGACACATTTACTGATGACTAGGCAGCATGGTCTCCGACCTTAGCCTGTTCCAGAGGGAACAAAAGGAAAAAAAAAAAAAAAAATTGACTTTGACACTCTGGCTTGACATTTGCATGCATTTTTGCAAACAACGTTTGTGTTTGCATTTCGCGTGTCGGTATTTAGATCTTGTAGAAAGTAATTGAAATTATTACCTATGAAGAGAAGCTGTACTAACTTTACATCTGTTTAATTTTAGTTATATCAAATAACTTAACAGTCCACACTAGTGTTTATAGGTTAAGTACGTATTGATTGTAAGAGAAAATGAATAAAAACAGGCCATGGAACCGTGGTAATCGGGATCGCAATATGCGAGGAGGTTATAGAGGTGGCCGAGGTGGAAACAGGGGCTGGTCAGGTAACCACAGAGGTTTCAAGCCCAAATGGGGTGGTTTTGAAGGCCCTAGTGGAGGCAACAAGTTTCAGAACAATTATTCGGGAAACAAGAGTCACTGGAAAAAGAGGGATACTCCCGGAAAGCGGCTGTCTGAAGAAGATATTGGTGTTACAGAGTATATAAGCAAACATGCAGGATTTAATGGCATCATTAAATCAAGGTGAGTTGGTGGTATTGTAACTATACAAACTAGGTTCTTAGAACTATGCAAATAAGTAAGAATACTATTTTGCAAAGTAATATGTTTATTAGCTGGACACTTACACCTAAAATAAGTAGATTCTTAGACATTCAACCATGAGTCCTATTACAATCTACTATTTTGAATCCTCAAATACAAATTATATTGAGCATTCTTTCTTTTCGACCTCTTAGAATGATTTTAACAAAACTAATTTCTCACCAGGTACTCAGACTTCCAAGTATCAGAAATAAGTGAACAGGGTGAGATAGCCAAGTTAACTTGTAAGAAAGCGCCACCTGCCCCAGAAGAGGATGCCGTCAGCGATGATGAGGACCTGCTGCTCTCGAAGTACAACCTGGAGATACTACCGATGGAGACTTGGGATAAGATCAATACTCTAGCTGTGAGCAAAGAGCCGGACCCAGACTGTGTGGAGGTAAAGTACCCTGTATTTGAGAGTTTAACCCTTTAGGGACTAATGACACTTATTTAGCTCTATTCAGCTCACGAGACGTGTATGCATCTGTTCAGCTTTCTGCGTCTTTCAGTTTTTGTGGCAAACAAGTATAAAATCAGGACAAATGTGTTATTATACATGCTAAAGATTGAGTTCAGCACTGTTCTGCTGTTGCCCACTTCTCATTCTTACGACACTTTACACGGCTGATAGAAGCAAAACTGTATAAGTGTGACCAAAATTGTTCAGCGAAGTGCAAATGGATCTGAATAAGTGTTTGAAGTCCCTAATAAAGATTGCTCATATAAAGTGGTCAGTGGCCATCAATTTCATAAGAACATTAAAGACACAGGTCACAGGTGCACAGTTTGTGTATTTAAGGTGAATGCTCCAACCAGCCCGCAAAATTCTAATTTTCTTATGTTTTTTGCAATTTGCAGGCCAGTGCTAGGTTGTATATTGACTAAAATATTATTGGCGGCTGTAAGACATACGTGGATTCAGAATTATAATCATCAATACACCGCTCTAAGTTCATAAAGCTGTAGAAACAAAAAAAAAAACAGAAAAAGTCATTCCTAGAGCTTTATGAACTTATAGCGTTGTATTGATGATTTATAATGACAGCAATTTCGTGTCTAATTTAAAATGACAGGTAATATTTATGTTTATAGATTGACATGGAGGGAGTAACTAAAGAGCAGAGAACAAAAATCCATGATGCCGTGAAGAAAGCATTTGGTGACAGCATAGTTGGCAGCACCGTCAATATTGATGATAAGAAACTCATGCGCTTCCAGAAGTTTAAGAAAGGAGGTAACTATGCTACTTCCTACTAATAGAAACAATACTCTTTATTATGTACGCCATATTAGTTACAAAAATGAAGAAAACTTAAATTAAATTACAAAAGGTGACTCTATGGTTTCTTGACACTAATACCATGAATGTGAAAGTTTGTTGTTGATTACTGCACTAAGGCTACATGGATTTTTGGAGAGGAGACCCTCTCGTCCTGGCCGCCGTGGTGGACGCCGCGGGCGTTGGGGGCCACCTGGTGACCTCCGGCCACCGTAGGCGCGGGCCTGTGGGCGGCGAGCTATGGGTGGCTCGCCGTCCGTCCATCTAGACAGGCAGTGTCGACGGCGCGTTAGTGTTCCACGCGCGCCTCAAAGAGAGTCAGCAACACAGAGGGGCCCGAAAGGGCCGACGCCTGCCGGAGTCGCGGGATTATTCGCAAGAGACACCTTGGCTCCGGAACACAAAGGGCAATGAAGGAACATGGATGGGTTTTAGGCAGTAGAAGTCTGACACTCCCTCCCGCTACACCCAGAGCGGGAGGAGTCATTGGATGATTTCCCATCCTGTTTTTTTTATATTTTTTGGCTCTGAGGATAAAACTTTTGGATTTGAGATTAGTTTATGCTCCAGCAATGAACTATGATAGTCTCCCGCATGGTGTGGCATTAATTTGTGAACAGCATTATAAGCAAAATCGTCGCTGTTGATGGCTTAAGTTGTTGAACAATAAGGGTCCATAAGAAAATTTATTGTTCATTATCATCATCTACAGCCTGACTGCCCAATGCTGAGCATAGGCCTCTCTTTTGTTGTGTCAATCCCTGAAGTTCCTGTGCCAGACTCATCCAGGTTCTACTCGCAATGGCAACAATGACTTCTTTCCATCATGTCATTGGACGACGCTGACGACGAATTTATCGTTAGTGCTGAATAATTTGAATTGTGTTTTTGTTCCCTGATCCGTGAAGTGCGCATAGACAACAGAGTGAAGTGGATGTGGCCGGCGGAGTACGTGCACTTCATCGTGCACAAGGAGAACTGTGACACTATGGACGCCGCCGTGCGCATCGCCGAGCGGATAGGAGTGCAGTGAGTAGCTTTTACTTAATACTACCTAATGAAATTAAGTCAGAAAAAAAATTTGTAATCACAGGAACTTCTGAACAAATAGACCAATCATTTGCTTTGTCTCTGTCATTTCTGACCAAGACTAAGGTCAAGAGCAAACCCATCTCAAATAAAAAAATAAAAAAAAGATAAAACACTCTTCTTTTGTCGTTCTGACATCTCCGGGCTGTAACGATGCATGTTTGATCCCCAGCGTGAAGCCGTCCATGCTGGGCTATGCGGGCACGAAGGACCGGCGCGCCAAGACCTCGCAGTGGTTCAGTGCGCGGCGCCTGGACCCGCGCCGCATAGTGGCCGCCACGCGCTACCTGAAGGACATCCACGTGGGCAACTTCTGCTTCAAGCACACCAACCTCAAGCTCGGCATGCTGAAAGGGAACAGGTGGGTTTGTGTGACGTCGCAGTGGCTCAGCGCCGCATAGTGGCCGCCACGCGCTACCTGAAGGACATCCACGTGGGCAACTTCTGCTTCAAGCACACCAACCTCAAGCTCGGCATGCTGAAAGAGAACAGATGGGTTTGTGTGACGTCGCAGTGGCTCAGCGCCGCATAGTGGCCGCCACGCGCTACCTGAAGGACATCCACGTGGGCAACTTCTGCTTCAAGCACACCAACCTCAAGCTCGGCATGCTCAAAGGGAACAGGTGGGTTTGTGTGACGTCGCAGTGGCTCAGCGCCGCATAGTGGCCGCCACGCGCTACCTGAAGGACATCCACGTGGGCAACTTCTGCTTCAAGCACACCAACCTCAAGCTCGGCATGCTGAAAGGGAACAGGTGGGTTTGTGTGACGTCGCAGTGGCTCAGCGCCGCATAGTGGCCGCCACGCGCTACCTGAAGGACATCCACGTGGGCAACTTCTGCTTCAAGCACACCAACCTCAAGCTCGGCATGCTGAAAGGGAACAGGTGGGTTTGTGTGACGTCGCAGTGGCTCAGCGCCGCATAGTGGCCGCCACGCGCTACCTGAAGGACATCCACGTGGGCAACTTCTGCTTCAAGCACACCAACCTCAAGCTCGGCATGCTGAAAGGGAACAGGTGGGTTTGTGTGACGTCGCAGTGGCTCAGCGCCGCATAGTGGCCGCCACGCGCTACCTGAAGGACATCCACGTGGGCAACTTCTGCTTCAAGCACACCAACCTCAAGCTCGGCATGCTCAAAGGGAACAGGTGGGTTTGTGTGACGTCGCAGTGGCTCAGCGCCGCATAGTGGCCGCCACGCGCTACCTGAAGGACATCCACGTGGGCAACTTCTGCTTCAAGCACACCAACCTCAAGCTCGGCATGCTCAAAGGGAACAGGTGGGTTTGTGTGACGTCGCAGTGGCTCAGCGCCGCATAGTGGCCGCCACGCGCTACCTGAAGGACATCCACGTGGGCAACTTCTGCTTCAAGCACACCAACCTCAAGCTCGGCATGCTCAAAGGGAACAGGTGGGTTTGTGTGACGTCGCAGTGGCTCAGCGCCGCATAGTGGCCGCCACGCGCTACCTGAAGGACATCCACGTGGGCAACTTCTGCTTCAAGCACACCAACCTCAAGCTCGGCATGCTCAAAGGGAACAGGTGGGTTTGTGTGACGTCGCAGTGGCTCAGCGCCGCATAGTGGCCGCCACGCGCTACCTGAAGGACATCCACGTGGGCAACTTCTGCTTCAAGCACACCAACCTCAAGCTCGGCATGCTCAAAGGGAACAGGTGGGTTTGTGTGACGTCGCAGTGGCTCAGCGCCGCATAGTGGCCGCCACGCGCTACCTGAAGGACATCCACGTGGGCAACTTCTGCTTCAAGCACACCAACCTCAAGCTCGGCATGCTCAAAGGGAACAGGTGGGTTTGTGTGACGTCGCAGTGGCTCAGCGCCGCATAGTGGCCGCCACGCGCTACCTGAAGGACATCCACGTGGGCAACTTCTGCTTCAAGCACACCAACCTCAAGCTCGGCATGCTCAAAGGGAACAGGTGGGTTTGTGTGACGTCGCAGTGGCTCAGCGCCGCATAGTGGCCGCCACGCGCTACCTGAAGGACATCCACGTGGGCAACTTCTGCTTCAAGCACACCAACCTCAAGCTCGGCATGCTGAAAGAGAACAGATGGGTTTGTGTGACGTCGCAGTGGCTCAGCGCCGCATAGTGGCCGCCACGCGCTACCTGAAGGACATCCACGTGGGCAACTTCTGCTTCAAGCACACCAACCTCAAGCTCGGCATGCTCAAAGGGAACAGGTGGGTTTGTGTGACGTCGCAGTGGCTCAGCGCCGCATAGTGGCCGCCACGCGCTACCTGAAGGACATCCACGTGGGCAACTTCTGCTTCAAGCACACCAACCTCAAGCTCGGCATGCTGAAAGGGAACAGGTGGGTTTGTGTGACGTCGCAGTGGCTCAGCGCCGCATAGTGGCCGCCACGCGCTACCTGAAGGACATCCACGTGGGCAACTTCTGCTTCAAGCACACCAACCTCAAGCTCGGCATGCTCAAAGGGAACAGGTGGGTTTGTGTGACGTCGCAGTGGCTCAGCGCCGCATAGTGGCCGCCACGCGCTACCTGAAGGACATCCACGTGGGCAACTTCTGCTTCAAGCACACCAACCTCAAGCTCGGCATGCTGAAAGGGAACAGGTGGGTTTGTGTGACGTCGCAGTGGCTCAGCGCCGCATAGTGGCCGCCACGCGCTACCTGAAGGACATCCACGTGGGCAACTTCTGCTTCAAGCACACCAACCTCAAGCTCGGCATGCTCAAAGGGAACAGGTGGGTTTGTGTGACGTCGCAGTGGCTCAGCGCCGCATAGTGGCCGCCACGCGCTACCTGAAGGACATCCACGTGGGCAACTTCTGCTTCAAGCACACCAACCTCAAGCTCGGCATGCTGAAAGGGAACAGGTGGGTTTGTGTGACGTCGCAGTGGCTCAGCGCCGCATAGTGGCCGCCACGCGCTACCTGAAGGACATCCACGTGGGCAACTTCTGCTTCAAGCACACCAACCTCAAGCTCGGCATGCTCAAAGGGAACAGGTGGGTTTGTGTGACGTCGCAGTGGCTCAGCGCCGCATAGTGGCCGCCACGCGCTACCTGAAGGACATCCACGTGGGCAACTTCTGCTTCAAGCACACCAACCTCAAGCTCGGCATGCTCAAAGGGAACAGGTGGGTTTGTGTGACGTCGCAGTGGCTCAGCGCCGCATAGTGGCCGCCACGCGCTACCTGAAGGACATCCACGTGGGCAACTTCTGCTTCAAGCACACCAACCTCAAGCTCGGCATGCTCAAAGGGAACAGGTGGGTTTGTGTGACGTCGCAGTGGCTCAGCGCCGCATAGTGGCCGCCACGCGCTACCTGAAGGACATCCACGTGGGCAACTTCTGCTTCAAGCACACCAACCTCAAGCTCGGCATGCTCAAAGGGAACAGGTGGGTTTGTGTGACGTCGCAGTGGCTCAGCGCCGCATAGTGGCCGCCACGCGCTACCTGAAGGACATCCACGTGGGCAACTTCTGCTTCAAGCACACCAACCTCAAGCTCGGCATGCTCAAAGGGAACAGGTGGGTTTGTGTGACGTCGCAGTGGCTCAGCGCCGCATAGTGGCCGCCACGCGCTACCTGAAGGACATCCACGTGGGCAACTTCTGCTTCAAGCACACCAACCTCAAGCTCGGCATGCTCAAAGGGAACAGGTGGGTTTGTGTGACGTCGCAGTGGCTCAGCGCCGCATAGTGGCCGCCACGCGCTACCTGAAGGACATCCACGTGGGCAACTTCTGCTTCAAGCACACCAACCTCAAGCTCGGCATGCTGAAAGGGAACAGGTGGGTTTGTGTGACGTCGCAGTGGCTCAGCGCGCGGCGTCTGGACCCGCGCATTTATTTTACCTATGACAGTAAATTTTTACAACAGCTGTACAAAAATGTCACGATTATATGTCATGCAAATTCAACCTATTGTAAGTCATTGCCCGGTGGGGTAATGAAATCCAGTACAATATTATTACCTGAAGGTCAATAGTGTGAATTGAATTTGAAATCAGAAACAGCCTGGAGCCGCGCAGCCCGCTACCTCTCTTCATGACTTCCGAAAAAATTTTTCGCAATAGATGTGAAAAGTATAGTCTGCTCCTCAGGGATAAAGGTGTCTTTGCGTTGGGCTAGCTTGAATCTTTCACTGCATTCAGAATCCTTGTTTTAATTCTAAACTTCCTCGCTTTGCTCGGGAGTTTACTCTGGATCCTTCATTAACTTCAGTTCGGCGGTAGTCGGCGTACCGATCGCACGAGTACACAACGTTGCTAATAGCTACCACATATTTATTTCGCTAAAACGGCCGCTGGCAGTGTTCCTCAAACTTTTTTTCCCAACTCATTCGAAATGTTTACCTGTAAACGTTGTGACGCTGAGGCAAGAGATGGTGCTACGTGTTTTGCCTGTAAGGCGAAATTCGACTTTCCCTGTGCTGGAATAACTGAGGCTGGATGGAGAAAACTTGGCGAGCGAAAATTGACATGGAGATGTCAAAGCTGCAAGGCAACTCCGGTTGCCAGTCCTCAAACTGGTTGTTTGAAGGCATCACCAGTGAACTCGGAGACCATCATGATTGAGCTTCAACGTCTATCAGCTAAAATGGAAGCATTGCCTGCGCTGATAGAGAGTGTAAAGGCTATCCAGGACGAGCTTATGGAATTAAAAACCATACGGCAAGAGGTCTCTGAAATGAAATCGTCCTTAGAGTCCTACGGTCAGGAAATAATAGCTATAGCAACTAAAGTGTCAGCTCTCGAAGAGGAAATCGAGACATTGAAGACAACCAAAGAAGCTATAATAAATTTGCAGGATCGAATGACCCAGCTTGAGAATCGGCAATCGGAAAATGAGCAGAGGTCTCGTATGAACAATATTGAGATCAAAGGTGTGCCATTATCCAAGGACGAGGACCCGTTCACAATAATAGCCAAGATTGGTGAAGCAATTGATTTTCATGTTCAAAAGGAACAGATAAACTACATAGCAAGGGTACCGACACGTAATGACAAGCTGAACAAAAATATTATTTGCTCTGTACAGAACAGCTATCTAAAAAATTATTTTATAGCTGCGTCGAGGAAATTTAAAAAACTGAATGCTAGAGATCTGGGCTTCCAGGGCAGTAACAGGATCTACATCAACGACCATCTGACATTGGAAAATAAACTCCTACTGAACAGAACCAAAGCTCAAGCCAAAGAGCGTGGCTTTGAACATGTGTGGGTTAGAGGATGCAAAATACTTGTGCGAAAAAACGCCACGTCTCCAAAACACTGCATCAAAACAGAGCAAGACTTAAAAAAGTTTTTGTGTTAACCAAAAAGTCTCATTTTACTAGTGTGTTGTTTATTCTTGTTGAAAAAGTTTGTTTAGTTTATATTGTGGACACATTATTGTTAATCGTTAACTCGTTTGACATAAGTTTGAGAAACACCAGGTACGTATTTTTTGCACGCATTCCATTCTCACCTGCCTTTTGTTCTCTTATCGCTCGGTGTCGCCTATTCATTCGACTCATTAGGCTTTGTTTACTGTCATCTTATACTCTATGTCTTTGGGGTTAGAGGTGAGATCTGCTTACACATCATATTTACGCATACCTTACAAAACTTTAAAATGTTTTTTTTCTTCGCTTTGAATACGATTTCTTGCGCTTGTTATATCGAATCTTTTCACCACTTGCTATTTATATCGACTTTTATCACCAATAGCTTTTATTTTGCACTAAGTTTGAGTATACCTTACATTATTACATTTTCAATTATTTTACTGGTGTTACATTTGTATAATTATGGCACCTATTAGTATTTTTTATCAAAATGTTCGAGGGCTGCGGACGAAAACATCTGTTTTCTACAGAAATGTTTGTATCAATTCTTTTGATGTCATTTGTTTGACGGAAACATGGCTTATTGATGGTATATCTGATAGCGAATTGTTTGATGATAGATATTTTATATGGAGACGTGATCGCAGTTACTCGCAAACTAATCAAACTATGGGTGGGGGGGTTTTAATAGCCATACGTCGAGAACTAGTTGCTGATGTCCGCAACGAATGGTGCTCGTCTGCCGAGGATCTGTGGGTTACCTTAACTTTACAACAAAAGAAACCTAAAGTAACCTATAAAATACACTTATGTGTTGTGTATATATGTAGCCAGCAGTCTGGCAACTCCTTGATGATACAACTCAATAATTTTTCTAGTAATCTAGCGGATATTGTTCTTAAACATCCCGCAGATAAGTTTTTAGTGCTCGGTGACTTTAACCAACCTAATATTGACTGGCACGCTGCGGCGGACGGTGATCATATGTGTCCTGGTAACTTGCATGGCCCCATTCAAACCAGCTTTTGTGATACTCTCACCGCTTGCAATTTACTTCAGTACAACTCACATCGTAATGTGAACAATAGGATTCTTGACCTCGTCTTGTCTAACAGTGAAGTGGCTGTCACTTGCAGCCTAGACCCCCTAGTGCATGAGGACTCACATCATAAGGCTCTCTGCATCTCTGCTGACTTTGTCCAACTTCATCAGCTGCATTCACGACCTCGAGTCAAATACTTATATGCGCAGGCAAATTATGACGCCATAAGTGAAGAAATGATGGCAATTAATTGGCCATCAGAGCTAAATTGCAGGCCTCTAGAAGAAGCTGTTAAATTCTTTTATGAAACTATAAACTCGCTTCATAATATACATGTTCCTTCTAAAATAATCGCTCCAAGGGGTAAGTATCCTCCTTGGTACAAAAGTACTCTTGTTAAAATAATTAAAGAAAAGTCAAAATTTCATTCAAAATTTAAAATCTACGGAAATCTCTCGGACTATCAATCTTTTGTAACATTACGTCAGCGGGCTAAAGATCTGGAGAAGGAGATGTTTGACGACTATATAGCAAACATTGAATTAGCCATTTCTAAAAATCCTAGGGCTTTTTGGCAATATGTTAAGTCTAAACAACAAACCAACTGTTACCCATCTGTACTGAAATTTGGTGACGTGTCGTCTGGTCAGGGTGAGGAAATTTGTAACATGTTTGGCGACTATTTCTTTTCTAACTTCCAAGAGCCCCGCGGCGTGAATGAATCCTTAGCCTCTGCTGGAGCGGATCAGTCTACTGGTTTCGTATCAGACATTTGCTCTATTGATGTGCGGGAGGAAGAGGTATTTCGGTTGCTGAAGCATGTGGATATTAACAAATCTGCTGGCCCGGACAATATTTCACCAATTTTTATAACTAATTGTGCCAAGTGTCTATCCATTCCATTGACATTATTATTTAAACGGTCATTCAACTTGGGAGAAGTGCCGACAATCTGGAAGTCGGCGTATATAACGCCGATTCATAAAAAAGGACCTAAGGACAGCGTTGAAAATTATAGACCAATTTCCAAACTCTGCGTTTTCGCTAAAATTATGGAGAAAATAGTACACTTGCAGCTTTCATCCTCACTTAAATTAAGTTTCTCCGAACATCAACACGGATTTTTAAAAGGTCGCTCCACCACATCCAATCTCGTGGTCTGTAGTGACTATCTCTCGGAGCACATGTCCAGGAGGTCACAGGTCGACGTTATATACACTGACTACAGCAAATGTTTTGATCGAATTGATCATGCGCTTCTAATGAGTAAACTGTTAGGGATTGGTGTGAGGGGTAGCTTGTACAGATGGTTTGTATCATATGTTGAAAATAGATGCCAGACTATGGTCCTCAACGGTTATGCCTCAAGAGTGATGTACATTCCGTCGGGAGTTCCCCAAGGATCCTTATTAGGACCTCTTTTATTTAATATTTTTGTTAATGACATCGCCTCTTGTTTCCTAAATTCCAAAATTTTATTGTATGCGGATGACATGAAGATCCTAAGTAAAGTGTCAACCATAGAGGATGCACACCTATTAAAGGAGGATCTGGACCGTTTCCATGTTTACTGTGCTAGGAATAAGTTGGATTTAAATATATCCAAATGTTATGTTTGTACATTTACTCGTAAGCCAAACCCTATTAGGTTCGATTACAAATTATCCAATACCTCAATTGCCAGAGTCAACGTCATCAAGGATCTTGGGGTTATCTTTGACTCAAAGCTTTGGTTTGATGCGCACATTGACAATGTTGTCAACAAGGCCTCTAAAGCGTTGGGTTTTATTTTTAGGGTATCCTCTGAGTTTAGGAACATCAAAACGATGAAAATTCTATACTGTGCTTTTGTCCGTAGCCATCTCGAATATGCTTCTCAAATTTGGAATCCAAATTACAATGTTTATATTAATCGTCTTGAAAGTATACAAAGACGATTTTTAAGGTGTACTCAATATCGTTCAAACGTTTATCTTCCTAACTATACTAGTCGGTGTAAGAAATTCCATATTCTTCCTTTACACGAGCGAAGAAAAATTGCAGATCTTGCTTTCTTGTTTAGTATTGTGAACGGATCTACTGACGTCCCTGAACTGGTGGCCAGGATTGGACTTCGTGTACCCTCTGTTTCTTCGGAGACCTCATCTCCTTCATGTACCTATTGTGAAACTGTCTATAGGCAAAATTCATATTTGTTAAGAGCATGTCGAATGTTCAACAAGGTGTGCCAGGATGTTGACCTTGATATATTCACAAATAGCGTCCAGAAAATAAAAAAAAAATTAAGTAACTTTTTCTTTGATTGTTAACTTTGTTATGTGATGTTTTTTATCTTTAAATATTTTTTGAAAGTTGTTTCTATGTTTGACTCTCACGCTGTATGCCGTTTTGTCTATTTTATATAATATAATATATAATAATATAATATAATAATATAATATAATAATATAATAATATTCCTTGGACATTTCACACAACGCCATATAGTCCCAAGCTAAGCAACCTAATGCTTGTGTTATGGAAACGAGATGGCTGATAAACTACTTATATACTTTTTTTTTTTTTGTAAATACATACATATTATAGATAGAAAAACACCCAGACTCGGAACAAAAACATGTAGGTCGTACAAATATTTGTTCCGTGCGGGAATCGAACCCGCGACATGCTGCGCAGCAGTCAATCGCTCAACCACTACGCCAACCGTGTCGTCAAACGTATATATACGTTTATATAAGTGGAAACTTGTAATTGGCCTTCTGCTACGCATTACTTCTGACCACTTGATGTATTAGCTGTAAGTTTTCTTAAAATTAATAAAATAAAATAAAATAATTTCGGGATTCAATATGACGCTCGTGACATAAGACACTGCTTTATCCTCGGTGCATAATCTACTATTATAGCAACAATAGTAAACATAAATAAGGAATCTGTGCGGGACAGCAACCATGTAAAGTGATTGTTATCAAAGTAAATATGTTAAAATAACTTTGTCAGATATTTATAGTTAAACATTTAATAGCGTGTATTATTAGATTAATATTCGAGACAGTTCCTATTTGTAAGTAGGTACTTACGACGCTCGGCATCAAAGAATGTTCTCGATGCGCCGCTCGTAAACGACATTATAATTGCAAGCGGCGCGACCCTTTGATATCCGACCGCCACGTGGCATGCGCCTTTGATCTCTGCCGCCACGTCGCCGCCGCCGCCGCCGAGGCTTTGTTTTCTAACCGACACGCGGCACGAGCCTTTTATCTATTTGATAGTTACCGCAAGCGGCACGACTCTTTGATCTGTTTGATATTTTACCGCCACGCGGCCGGCGCTTTGTTCGCTTTAATATCCACCGCACGCCGACCGTCGTAAAGTACCTACTTACCGCCTATTGTTCGGATTTTTTGCTAATAGTTTTTTGTGTAACTTTAGAAATAAGTTCCATGCATGTTTTGACTCGAACGTTCGGGAATATCTATTGTTTGATTTGTCAACTATAAAAGGACCGTATTTATTCCCGAACAGCGCAGTTCGTTGGTAGACTTCATACAGCGCAGTTCGTTTGGAGATCTCATAGCGATCACTACTCTTGAATTTGTAACAGTATAGTACGCTTTCTAGTTGTAAACAGTATAGTACGGTGGTACAGTAAAATCATATCGGTACAGTCGCAGAATAAATATCTTCGGAAGAAACTTGCAGTCTTTAAGTACACCTTCTCCACCAATCCCAGCAACAGAAGTGTACCATCCGGTACAGAATCTATCCAAAAACCTTTTGACGTTAAAATATCCGTGAACAAAAGTTACGTACCTATCTACGTACGTTCACCGCCACACTGAATGGTCGACGCTGCCCCTGTCCGAGTGTACGTGAGACAAATGAATATAAGAGCGAGCGTGTTGTGTGCGGCGCAGGTTCCGCATCGCGCTGCGCAACGTGACGGCGGGCGCGGCGCCCGTGGAGGCGGCGTGCGCTCACCTGCGCGACCACGGGTTCATCAACTACTACGGCCTGCAGCGCTTCGGCTCCAGGGTCGACACGCCCACCTACAACATAGGCCTCAAGCTGCTGCAGGGGAACTTTAAAGAGGTATGTATGCTCCTTGGTTGCTCTTTTTGCATTCAGTTGCGGAATTTGTTAGAATGAGGCACCCTGCCCTGGAACACAAAAGACATTAGGAGGAACACGGATGGCTTTTAGTCAGTAAGAGTCTGATACTCCCTTCTGCTACTCATTTCATGATTACCCATCCTATGAAAAAAGCTAAGAATGCATGAAAGTAGGGAAAAATTCTCACGCACAAAAATGAGTCATCAAAATCGATTGACGGTTGACGAACATATGTAAAAACATTTAGTTGAAGACTTAACAGAACTTTTAAACGAAAGATCAGATTTGAATAATTTAAAGTACGATTTACATATTTTTTTTTATACAAAACGGGGAAACTCTTGGCCCAAATCTCACCTGATGGAAAGTGATGATTAGGCCGAAGATGGAAGCGAGTTTCATCCGAAATCCTCTTACACAGAGGAACTGGCTATCATACCTCAAACTGCCGGAACACAACAATGCTGTTAACATTGTACATAATCAACCTTAATTACCAAACCAATTAAGTGGATAAGGATTAATGTCATTATACCAAATTCACCACTATCTAAAAATAAAAATCATCTTCCTGGCACCTATACTATGCCATACTTTTAACCTATGTTTGCCGTCTTTCCGTCTTCTTTTAAAAAGGCAATCATTCACCTGGTTTTCAAGGGAGGCTACGGGAACTTGCCGAATAATTACCGTCCCATTGCAGGCTTAACTGCCTTACCAAGTTACTAGAGCGTCTTATCAATAAAGGACTTGTTTACTATCTAGAACAACAAACTAATATCACCACAACAATTGGATTTCGTAAAAACAAGTCCACTTGTGTCGCAGTTCTGGAATTAACAGATAGTATCGTACGAAATATAAACGCCAATAAAAAGGTCCTTACAATGTTTGTAGACCTTGCAAAGGCATTCGACACCGTTCCCGACCGTTTTCTCTTACTCAAACTTGAAAGGATGGGCGTCAGGGGATTGCGATTGGACCTTTTTAAAAGTAACCTCACAAATCGCACCCATATGGTTTATTGATCGTCATAGCAGCAATGAGCTTCCCATCTTCTATGGCGTTCCACAAGGAAGCATATTTGGTCCGACTTTATTTTTAGATTTTATAAATGAATTGTGCAATATAAATGTCCCAAATGCCAAGATAACATCCTTTGCAGATAACACATTATGTCATAACTTTTGTCGCCAACACGTGGTCTGATCTCCAGGACAAAGTACAGTATGGCTTTGATTCAGCGTTAAACTGGCTTCATTCCCATACTGTAATACCTACTCTAATACCCTTAATACCTCCAAAACGAAGATAATTGCCTACTTCATCAGTTCTGCTACCCAACCAAACAAACCCGCGATATCACTTAAAGCCTTACTCACCTAAAGTTTCATGCCACTGTCTTGACCATAATAGTTAGACATATACTCTCGCGGAATTTTTATAGGTTTTAATGAGTACCTCAATTGTGTGGCACTTTTTATAAACCATGAATAGTTTTCTCAGCGCACGCAAAATGTTGTTACTTTGGATTATATTAATTTTCTGAAGGATCTCTAATTTTTTTTGTAATAATACAGCTTATGTTGTTCAGGGATAATGTAGGATTTTAATGGTGAAAGAATCTTTCAAATCGGTCCGGGAGTTTCAGAGCCTATTCGTTTCAAACAACCTAACAAATAGACAAACAAACAAAAAAATCTTTTCTCTTTATAATATTACTGTAGATTTATTTCTACACTCATTGAGGCAGACTTAAATTACGAACAAATACTTAAAAAATATTCACCGAATTGAGAACCTACTCATTATTGGAAGTCAGTTAAAAGGGGTAAACAAAAAATGTGTAACGATGAGCTCAGGCAGGTGTCGTCCAGCAGGCTGGCGACATGTTGTTGAGTTCCGTTCCATTCCAGGCCATAGACATGATCCTGGAGGTTCGCTTGGGCCCGCTGGAGCAGGCGCTGCAGACGTACGCTAGCGCAGGCGCGGGCGCGGCCGCCAAGCTGCTGCCGCGCCGCACGGCCGCGCACAGCGAGGCGCGCCTGCTGCGCGCGCTCGCCGACGCGCCCAACGACCTGCTGGGGGCCATGGGGAAGGTACGACCTTCCATCTACCATAGTCCTAACTGCGGGACTGACTATTGAAAAGTTAAAGTGTGTCTTTTGGTTCATTATAAAATTAGCCCTTGCCCAGCACTGGGACATAAGGGGCTAGATTAGACTAAATTATGAAATAGTTTTTGCAATGAATGTACAAGACCTAGTCAAGAGATAGTCTCGGAGAAAAAAAATACTTAATCATTAAAAAGAAAGCATTAGCTAAGTGTTTTTTTTTAGCAGAAAGTAATATTATACATTTTTACTATACTACTATACATTTTTATTATTTAGCAATAATATGTACAACAAAGAAGAAATTCCATTCATAAATCTCGAACAAGCTTGGAAATTTAAGCATTATTTTGACAACTTTCTTTGAGATAAATCGAAGTTCCTGTACTAACCGAGCAGCGGCCTACAAAATTTGTATGAAAATCCATTTGCGGCCAAATAACTTACATGGTAATCTGATATCTGTCGTGTAATTTAAAATTACGTACTTTATACATTGCTGTAGCGGCCAGCAAAAGAGGCATTGGTGGACTTACTTATGTATGCCTCGGCCCACATTTATACGTTCGTACATCAATGCCTAGTTGTGCCCAAGGCTTGTATAGTACTTTGCTCAAACATGCACTTGAGAGGGAATAATTATTGTTGTAGGCTGTTCGCCATTGGTTTTGAAAAGTAATTGTATTTTGGCTTATTATTTGAGAAAAGTACTATATAAGCCTTGGGCATAACTAGGCATTGATGGACTTACGTATGTGTGCCTCGACTACGCTTCGGCCTACATTTACACGTTCGTCCATTAATGCCTCTTTTGCTGGCCGCTGTAGTAATGTACTATAAGTCCATTCTAATGTTACAAGTGAAAAAGTAACTCTATCTGTTTGTTATCTCCATGCCTTAATGATTTGACCACATCTGGCTTAGAATAAAGGACACTTTACATTCCTAGCGTATGTTCCATTGGATAACTTTAGACTTTCACGCAGCCGCTGGTGTAAGCTGTTTGGCATATGCATATATATTTTGTTTGTGCATGAATGTCCTGTAACAAAGCAACCCCCGCAGCTAGCGCGCAACACGCGGCTGCTGTACCTGCACTCGTACCAGTCGCTGGTGTGGAACCGCGCCGTGTCCGAGCGCGTGCGACGCTTCGGCCTCACGCCTGCCGTGGGCGACCTCGTGCCGCTCGTGCACGTCGAGAAAGAAGGTATCACATCTAGTACATAGGGATAGAGAATGTGTATGGGAGAGACTGCCCTGCGCGTGCGCGTGCGCTCCGAGGCAGCGCATGCTCCGGAGCGAGGAGGCGAGTGGCGAGGGAAGCGGGCACCTTCTGTGAAGCTGTCATGTTAGTGAAGAAGGAGGCCGACGTCGTGAGAGAGAGGGGAACCTCTCGCCGCACTCAAATGTCTGCTTCCGCTGCGCCCAGAGCGGAAGGAACTTGGCTTAGCGCTGAAATGTTTGTGCTGCCACTTATAAGAAATATACGCGGCGAAAACTGTATCACCTAGTATTCCAAGTTTCTGTATAAATGCTTGACATTGACGCTTCTGTATGTTCTTGTATTAACACTAGGAAGTGGTGACTGACGGGCAGGATAATTTGGGGGACTATCTTGTTACATATGAGATTTTGTCCCTCTAGTGAGTAAGAACAAAAGCCCAGATGCAAGGTGGGTTGAGGTTGTAATGCAAAGAAACAACGAATTGTCTTAGACAATATAATTTTATTCGTTTAGCAACTACCCACTAAAACTATAAAAAGGTTAGGCTTAGGTAAAGGTTAGGGTAATGCCAGCCAGCATAAAGTTCAGTCGGTGGAACTTGGGTAGTGGGGGGTTGAAGATAACCCAGTACTGTTCCTATTATCTAAAGAACAATGGCAGCCGCCCATACATTAATTTAGCTGAGATAAAATTCTTGCGTCTTTTAATGAAAAATATCTTGTTTAACTCGGCGTCAACTACTCAATTAGTCTGTGCAAGAATTTTTATTCGAGGAAGCCGAGATTAATAGGAATTCCGTCATGAACTTTTGTAGGATATGTCTATGGTAATTCCAATTCGAAAACAACCGCGGCGCTTCTGTGTCACTAACAACGAATCAACAGTTGTCAAACCAACTTATTTTTTTTTTTAGATTTGGGGTACTAGTCTTTTATCCGTCATTTATTGAAAGTAATTGATTTATTTTTACACTACAATATTTATACCTCTCTGTAAGGTACATTTCCACTTAGAAATAAACAGTATTGTTAATTCATTTATTCCGTTTAGTTAAAATACCAACTAAATCTGATTTTACTACAACAATGCTGTGCTTACTGTCACTTGGCCGAATAAATAAAATGGCGACACTAAACGTCAATGAAAAAATCAAATTACTTTTCATTTAAAATATCTTTTTTATCCGGCTTTAACTAAATAATGTGATAATTTGAAAAAACGTAGAAAAATAATAGAACTGCCTTCGTATATAAGTCACTTTTAGACGCTTAAATCAAATTCAGCTAAGATTTCGCCATTGTTCTTTAAATAATGTAAACTTTGACATTCAAAAAGTAAAAATTTTTGGCCTTGTTTGAATAAATGTCTTTTGATTTGATCTATTCTGCCACTCACACCTACATACTCCCGTTGTGGAAACGTGCACAGCGTAAACTGCACCATCTAGTGTTACAAATTCAAGACTTTTATCATGTACATACTTGACATCAGAGTGGGACTGGACGAACAGTCAAGGTCACGTTTATCAGACAGGCCCTCGTCTACGCGACCCCACCAAGGGCCTGTCCCAAATTTTGACAAATAAAACCAAAATATAAGTTTTTAAAATTCGAAAGTAATATAAAACTCATTCTCTCATCAGCAGGGATATAGGGACAGAGAAAGCGACTTTGTTTTATACTATGTAGTGATGTACAAAAAACCTGTACTTATACATACACTCAACAAAAACACATTAATATCTTTTGACTTCTGACTTTGACTTCTGACTTTGACTTCTGACTTTGACTTCTGACTTTGACTTCTGACTTTGACTTCTGACTTTGACTTCTGACTTTGACTTCTGACTTTGACTTCTGACTTTGATTTCTGACTTTGACTTCTGACTCTGACTTCTGACTTTGACTTCTGACTTTGACTTCTGACTTTGACTTCTGACTTCTGACTTTGACTTCTGACTTTGACTTCTGACTTTGACTTTGACTTCTGACTTTGACTTCTGACTAACTTCTGACTTTGACTTCTGACTTTGACTTCTGACTTTGAATTCTGACTTTGACTTTGACTTCTGACTTTGACTTTGACTTCTGACTTGGACTTCTGAATTTGACTTCTGTCTTTGACTTTTGGGTTTTGAATTCGACTAACAAAAGTTAAGTTTTAAAATTTGTTGTTTTGCTTTTCGATATTCAGAAACAACAAAAATTGTCGAAAGTGTCATTACAACTTTTGGTCTTAATTTTTTCCGTTTAGCCCCCTTTCGCAACGCGCGATAAGGAACTTCGTTCCAAAAACTTTATACAAAATAACCGACTAACTTAATTTACTCAAAAGCTCAATTTTTCACAGATGAATTCGAGGACGAAGACGATTCGGATTCAGAAGAGAACCAATCTGACAGCGAAACGAAAGAATCCATCAAACCTGACGTCAAAAAAGAGGTTGAAGTGGAAATAGAATCTGTCAAAAAAGAGGTTAAAGTAGAAACAGAGCCTGTCAAAGAGAAACAGCAACAGAAAAACGAAGAGAGACCTAAAGTACCCGTGAAGGTATTGACGCAAGAAGATATAGACAGTGGAAAATATAGTATATTGGATATAGTAATGCCACTACCTGGGTATATGGTAGACTATCCTCCAAATATGAAGGAGTTTTATGTAGAGGAGCTGACGAAAGCTGGACTTACGTTGGAGATGAGGCATAAGATCAAGTAAGTTATCCAGTGTTTATACCAATATTCAAACAGGTCCACTATTTTATTCGGCACATGCGTTTGTCTCAACTTGTTCCAGAGTACAAATTACCCATCCCGGGGTACCTCTGCAATGTGGTCACGACACAGGATTGTGATATAGCAACTCTGCGTGCTATTTCTCTCGTGGTGTATCCTTCTTCCCTCAAAGTTATTATTCTTGCTCTTATAACTTCTGATAATTCTCTTGGCATTTTTTCAATTCTTCTTTCCGTATTTTATATCCGTTAAAATTGACTCGGCGTTTACTGTCATCTAGTGTTGTATGTTCGAAACTTTAAGGTTGTGGACACTTGACATTGACGCTTCTGTGCACTTCCTGCTCGCTCCGTTTAGGGGAACGTGCGTACTATCTGGCGTTGCAGTTTCGAAACATCTAGGTAAAAATTACTTGAAAATTACAGTTCTCTGCTGCCACATACAGTTTCTGTACGTTCGCTATTCGAGAACGTCTTGTGTTGCGAAGGTTTCTCTTTCACAAAAATTTAATTTAGAATGTTTCACCTCCTGGGCCATAATAGGCTTGTGTCCTGAAAAAATCTAATTAGTCCGTCAGTTAGATTATCAAAAAATATTTGACCCCCTGTTTTTTCTTTTGTTACGGGAACCAAAATTGACGAAGTTACGACGCTTTTAAAATTCTCAATATGTCACACCTTCGCATAATTTTTAGTGAGCCGTGACATCACGAGCCCCCACTCCCGAGTTTTATTGCGTTTTATCTTTGTCAATATTCATTGATTTACAAAAACAAAAAATAAGTGCCCATTATTTTGCAAAACTCTAACTGACGGACTATATAGTTTTGCAATTTGTGGATGATGGAATCTAGCCTATTACTGGTCGCCTACCGACCGCATTCGGTCGTTAAGTCCGAAGGCCACACAGTCAATCACGAATACGATGCACGATCAAAATCAACGATCCGTGGATTCGGTGTTATAAGCAAAACCATTAAGTTCTCTTCTACAATCTGTATATATAAAAATGGATCCCTATATCCTTTGGTTATCGCATCACGCGTGAACGTCTGGAACAATTTCGAGAATTCTTTTTTTTTGTTATGTTTGTTATTGTCAGGAGAAGGTTTTTGTGAATGAAAAAATTTAGAAAGTTGCCAGGTACGGTAACGAAGTCGCGGGGAAAAGCTATCTTATCTATACTATAATATTAATAATATTATTATTATTGCCTAAGGCATTAAGTCCGCCTCTGTACATGTGTGCGTAAAGTATTAAATAAATAAATAAATAAATAAATAAATAAATAAATAAATAAATAAATAAATAAATAAATAAATATTATAAAGCAGAAGAGTTTGTTTGTTTGTTTGGTTGAACGCGCTAATCTCAGGAACTACTGGTCCGATTTGAAAAATTCTTTCAGTGTTAGATAGCCCATTTTTCGAGGAAGGCTATAGGCGCGTGTATCTGACATCGACGCACAAACGATTCCCATGGGTCCAGGGCATGATTCTGGACACCCCAGTGTTGGAATTTTTCGTCGGTTCTTTTCTAATTTTACATTTTTTTCAAGAGGAATTAGGTATCAGCTCAGGTGAGCTGATATCTATTTGTGGTTTTATTCAGATTGCTCTTTTTAGTGAAAGTAGTTTATTAATTATTTTTTTATTAAAAATCTCATTGGGCTAGGTCAGAATAACGATTATGAGTAGTCAAAAGTAAAAAAAACCCTTGAAAAAAATGAAAAAATGAGAAAAAAGCCGACGAAAAATTCTAAGTCTAGGGTGTCCAGAATCATGCCCTGGACCCATGGAAATCGTTTGTGCGTCGATGTCAGATACATGCGGTATATCATCACGCTAAGACCAATAGGAGTGGAGCAGTAATGAAAAATGTTACGCAGACGACGTTGCAGGGGTCAGCTAGTGTACCAATATAATGGGTATGGTGGTCCCCAGGAGCTACAGCATGTCGGGCGCGTACCGGCGCGTGCTGGTGCGGCCAAGAGACGTCTCGTGGAGCTGCGTGCGCTACTCCGACCCCTTCGCTGACCTCATAGCCTCCGACTTGGATGACCTCAATAACAAGAAGATATCCGGCATTGTGGAAGGTGAGAACACACATGATAATATTAATTTTTTATTTTATTTATTTATTTAGAAAACCAACAGTGATACATATCATACATTACAAATGAAGATAATACAGTTTAGTAAGGGCTAATCATAGGTTTCCCTGCTTAACTTAATTTGTGTATAATACCATGCGAACGGACTTTAAAAATAAGGTTTTAAATTAGAAGTGAAGGTTAAATACAATATGATTGTTAGGACGAAGGTATGATAATATTAATTAAATTAATTATGAATGAAGCATAGCAAATGCTTCATGGTGAATGGAACGTAGTTGCTTGCTATTCGTTTCTATCAACTATAATCTTTTAAACTATAGTGATAATATTAAAGAAAACATATATTTTGACCTCACAGTAACCGCTTAGGCGTCGTCCTCATACAAACCGAACATCACGTGAATAGGGAACGTGACGGCCGATGACTATACTATCTAGTGTTGCAAATTCGAAATTTTAACTTTAGGAATACTTGACAATGACAATTCTGTGCTGCCACGTAAAGTTTCTGCACGATTCATATACGCGGCAAATAACCTTAAGCATTTTTTCCCTACATTACAGCGCAAGAGATACAATAGCGAATACGCTCAGAATGTTGAATAAAATCGTTATAAAATCTAATTTTGGGTTGTTTGAAAAAAATATTTCTACTAAAATGCTCATAATTAAATTGTCTATCCATGAGTGTAAGTTCAAAATCAAAATAATCTTTACTTTTCGAGAAGATGCATGTTTTCATATTTTTTTTTCATTTCTGTAGTTTCGTTGTGAGGAGATTAATTAAACATTATACTTAGTAATAAAAAATAAAAATCTAACATTTTGAAGCCAAGATTAAGTAGAAATTTAATGTATTTTTTATAGGTTGATATTTGTTTTGGGTAACGAGTACATAGCTCCAAAAAACTGCACAAAAAACGGCTAACGCTGCGTTTTGTACGGGGACGCGCCTTAAGGTTAAACTGGAAAGCACCGTCTATCTATGTGATAACGTTTTCGCGTTTGCTACATAAACGAACAATAATTACAATAAAAACAATGTCATTCTTTGTCTCTAAAACTGTTTTAATATCCATTTACAGATGGGAAATACAAAGCCTTACTCCTGAACATGACCCTGCCAGCAAGTTGCTACGCGACCATGGCGCTGAGAGAACTCCTCAAGGTAGACACGTCCAGCGATAACCAGGCCTCGCAGAACAACTACCACAAAGAACGGAAGACTTCCACAGCAGAACAGAAGGAGAACGGAGAGAAGAAGAGAACTGAGAGTGAGAGCGGAGATAAAACTAAGATGGAGACTGAGAGTACAGATAATTCGAAGGTGGACACTGAGAGTGGAGAGAAACGGAAGATGGACAGCGAGACCGAAGAGGATGCTAAGAAACAGAAATTAGACGAATAAAAGATTTTATTTTAATGTATTAAGAGTTTTATTTTTGTGTTTTGGTGTGCTGGTTTAGGTGTGGAGCGTTGATCTGAAATAGAAAAAAAAGGGTTTAATATCTAGGTATAGAATAGAAAACGATACAAAATTGAAAAAACCGCGATTATTTCGGAAAATAAGATCTTAACGTTGAAAAGAATTTTGTTTTCGATCATGAATATGATCATTTGCTTCTTCCATATTTTTGGAACTACATCCCGCTTGACGTCTAAAATATTTAGAAGTTCGAAGCAAAATGAATTTTGAAAAAATATCTCGGAAAATGTTAGGTCTACAGAGAAAATTTGAAATTTTCAAATTGCAACAAATTTAGTCTACTTTAAAAAGCCCTGAAAAGGTACGATCAACAACTAGTCGTTTAGGGTTATAATCGCAAGTCTGAAAAATCCCGGATTTTTCGATTTTTGACAAAGTTGCGTTCGGCGCTTGAGGTCACAAACTTGGATTATTCAATGGACCAACATCATAAACAAGTCTGCAAAAAATCGGATTTGACGCAAGATCTGATGTATAAAGTTACTTGATTAGTAAGCATTCGATTAGCATGAGTTGTGCATATCGACTGTCACATATCTACATGACAGCCGGGACAAATGGATTCCGAGGCACTGTCGCACTGAGTGGTCTTGGTATTTGTGTGGGATGATCAAATCTCAGCAATCGTCGCTTAACCTGGAAGATCGGCCCGTGCGACTGTGCCTATTTAGCCACGACCTCCTCGAGACTTAAAATCAATCGTGTCAATACTATTTTATTTTATTTAGAGACCATAAACAGCTTACAATATAAAATTTTCGTAGGTAGGTTATTAGTAGAAAACTTTCAAATATTTTGATTTTGTTGACTTGGCTCAGAAGGTTACCTAGCTTGAATGGGACTGGGCTGGAGATGTCTGCTGCATGCTCATCAAGCAGTGTGCCCGTTGTTTTCCTGAATTCTCGTGTCGGAACCGCGGCGAACCACAAAGGAGATGGTCGGACGACTTAGATGTTTGCCTTAGGGCCGGCGCGGGCACACATATGGCGGAGCGCAGCGCAGTTTGCCGCGAAGTTTTCTAAAGGCGTGAGACGTTAGGTGAATCTGTAACCGAGAATGCGCACGGTTGCGCAGGTATGCAATTTTTCCTGAGTCCAAACATACCTATACGACCGGAAGCGGATGCGCGTAGAGCAGCGCGCAAAATTCAAGATTCAAGTCATTTATTCAAATTAGGCTGAGAGCCAGCACTTTTTGAACGTCAAGTTTTTACAAAAGACAGTCCCCTAAAACGCCCGCCCGTCACCACGACTTCTGTGCTGTTGAGAAGAAGTGGTTAACAAAGTCTCCAGCATTGCGCAGGCGCTTTTTTTTTTAATGGGCTTGCTCTTGACTTGACCACAATCACGCTTGATGGAAAGCGATGGATGAGGTCTAAGACAGAGCAAGCTTGCCCAGAAGATGCCTGTTCACTCTTGCTTTGAAGGCTGACGGGTTAAATGTGGACGGGAAAACAGACGTTGGCAGTGAGTTCCACATTTTGGCTGTGCACTTAATAAATGTGGAGGAGAAGCGCTGGGTACGACTAGTCGGGATATCGACCAAGTACGGGTGGTACCCTGCAGTACGTCTGGTATCCTGGTAGTAAAAGAGCGATGGTGGGATCAGGTCGTGGAGTTCCTGTGCATTTCACCAAAGTACAATCTGTAGAATACTGACAGACAGGCAACACTACGCCGATGAGCTAGGCTGTCAAGCTGAGCCACCAACTTCTCGTTACCTATAAGCCTTTTTGCTATGCGTTCCACCGAGTCCAATGCAGCAAGCTGGTTTTTGCTGAGCCATCCCATAAGTGACTGCAATACTCCATACAGGAACGGACTTGTGGTTGGTTTTCCTACGCGCTATAGCACGCATATGGTCGCTTCGATGCTCTTCAGGAATTAACTATTGTGTTAATTGTTTTTAGATATTATATAAATGAGGACAACGTCGATAATAGTTTAACAGTGGAAAATTCTCAACGCTGCGCTTCGTCATATTTGCGCCGAGCCTTAGGAATTGGCAAGAAGTGGCTCAAAACCGAAAATAATGGAAGGAACGGAGTCAGGCCTTTGCCCAGCAGAGGGACAGGCTCAATGTGTCCTGAAAAAATCTAATTAGATTATATCAAAAAATATTTGCTACTGCCTTTTAACTCATTTAAAGTAAAAGTAAAATCTAACCTCTGTTCCAAGGCATACTATTCTATTAATGATTATTTAGACGATAAGAATAGTTGGTCGCTGTGAAAACGCAAGACAAATTATCATGTTCCTTGTGTATAAGTAGATAGTATAGTAGTTTTATGACAGGTTATATGTGTTCATATAATTTTTTATTTATTTTTATTTTATTTTATTTGTTCTTTTATTTTCTTTTTTTTTATTTATTTGTCTGACTATGTAGGTCATTTTTTTATACTTATTTAAATCCACATACGTCAACACTTGCTTAAGTGTGTATTTTGTTTTAGTGTCATAGTGCTAGTAGCTAACAAGTGATAAATAATGTATATATTTATTTTTGTGTCATGTAAATTTTAGAAGAAATTTTGAATTTTTGGATTACCTTGCATATTAATTAGTGTAAAATTCTAGTTCCTAAAACGTAACAGACAGTTGTGTTGCTGGGGAGTTTGTTGGCCACTTCTTCTCCACAGCTAAAACACTAGGAAGTGGTGACGGGCGGGCGTTTTGGGGGACTGTCTTTTGTAAAACATGACGTTCAAAAAGTGCTGGCCCTCAGCCTAATTTGAATAAATGACTTTTGAATTTTGAATTTTGAATTTGAACCGTATTTTTTCTTTTGTTACATAAACCAAAATTGATGAAGTTACGACGCTTTTAAAATTCTCAATACGTCACGCCGTGGCATAATTTTTAGCAGGTTGTGACGTCACGAGCCCCCACTCCCGAGTTTTGATGCGTTTTTGTCTTTGTCAATATTCATTGATTTACAAAAACAAAATGCCCATTATTTTTTCAATACTCTAACTGACGGACTAAATAGTTTTGCAATTTGTGGATGATGGAAACTAGCCTGTTCAGGCTAGATATAGTACTTACGTGTGGTCGTACTGCCGGCTCCTCCTGTGCTGCGGGTACCTGCCCAGCCAGACGGCGGCGCGCGTGACGTCACAGGCGGCGTGCGCGGCGGCGTGCGCGCGCAGCTCGCCCGGCGTGGGGAACGAGCGCGGGCACCACGAGCACTTGTGCGGCTTGTTCTGGGGGACGGACCGGTTATAACAACTGTCACGCAGTGGTGATGGCGGGGCAAGACTCAAATTTGATGTGGGCAAGATTGGCAATTTGCAAGGCCCTTATTTTTGAGGTTTTCAAAGGTTGGATTCTACGATTGAGGGTGAGATGCAGCGAACTCAATCGTAACCCGCCACGAGTAGTATTGATTTTCTTTTGAGTTTTTGTGCAAAAATAGTAAACATTTGGCGAATGTGGGAGAATCCAAGAAAGAAGTAAACTGAGCGAGCGTAGTGAGCTTCTACGAGTAAATCATGTTTATACTGCTGTGGCTAATAGTTTGACAAAACTTACTGAATTAGACCTTAACAACAAAAAGAATTCAAATAGCAAGAGCAAGCAGAGCGAATACTTATAATGTGGAAATAGACACGGATAAACTGGACTTTTTTACGGCTTTAGCTACGATTTTTCTGAGTTGAAAAAAGCCAAAGCTGCGCGACCCTTTGGAGCGCGAGGCCGTGGGTCGTGGCCCACGCCTTGCGCTGCCTCTGCTGTCACGGTTTTAACTTCTCCAGGGTTTCGGAATTTGTTCGAAAGAATCACCGCGGCCCTGAATCGCAAAGGGCATTAGGGAGGAACACGGATGTGTTGTAGTAAGCAATTGTCTGACATTGACACTGCTCCGTCCAGAGAGGGAGGAGTCCTTTGATGAATTAAGTACCACCCTTAAAAAATATGGTTCTAACTTCTTCATTAACCTGGATTACGGCAATGCTTGAAAAGGTCACAATTACTATTTAGCTCAAAGACGTTCACTCCTACACATTGGTCTTTCCGAAGTGAAACAAGATTAAAATCACACACATCAGTTTAAAAGAAAGATGTTCACGCTGTATATACCTAGGTCGTCCACTCATCACGTCGGGCAGTCTCATACTTTGAGCATCCGGTGGATTTCTGAAACCTGCACTAGGTCATCGACCCAACTTATGGCCTGTGGGAGTACTCCAGACTCTAAGAAGATTCAACTCGTTTCTTATTCCTCTACCATAATTTAGAATTTACGTTTATGTCGGATTGTATCTTTCGTTTTGTTCTTTTGAGCCGAAAGCTTTAGAGTAGACTTAAAAAAAAGTAAACATTAATTTCCACACTAAATAATAAACACAGTACTTGTACAGTCATTAAAATAAATGGAGTGGACTGGAGCCTAAACTAGGGCAGCCCTGTATTTCAGGACTCCAGGTCTTCCTCCCGCGGCGAGTAAGTTGGTACAATTTATTAATGAATGAGTGTGTTTGTGTGAGTGTGTGTATGTGATGTGTGTGTGTCCGCTTGCGTGTGCGTGTTGTGTGTGTAATGAGTGAGAGTACGATTGCGCGTATCTGTTTATGAGAGTATGTACTTATATAATGTATGTATGTGTATGCGTGTGTCTGCATGAGTGCTGACAAACGCATACTAGGTACTTGATACTACTTTTGAGCCTGGGGCCGTTCAAAAAAGAAGTTTTCAGTAGGTAGCTACAAAAAAAAATAGACTAAGTACGTAGGTATTTAATGATTGGCAGGCTAGAACTGTTTACATCACTGTTTACATCTAATAACCTAGTTAACTCTTAATAATCAAACTATTAAACTTTGAGCCTACCTAGGGATTAAAATCGTTACCTTTGTATGGGTCATGCGATGGTAGTACAAGTTGGAGCTGGCTGTGAAACATTTTCCGCATTCAGGACATTTGTGTGGCTTTTCACCTGTGGAAAACGTAAAAAAAATGGTGATCCATTGTTAATAGGTTCGTTAATAGGTAGGTACCTACTAAAGCACGCTTTCAGAAAGGCGATTATCACACGGCGCGGATTTCGTAGCGGTGCCGCGCGCGGTAAGGCGGTTTACGTGTGTTTAGCATCAACGGATTTATAAGGCGATTATCACACGGCGCGGATTTCGTAGCGGTGCCCCGCGCGGTAAGGCGGTTTACGTGTGTTTAGCATCAACGGATTTATTAGAGTCCAATGCGACATGAGATCCGCTTCACCGCCTACCGCAGCGGTTCGCGATGCCGTGTGTTAATGGCCTTAGAGTCCAATGCGACATGAGATCCGCTTCACCGCCTACCGCAGCGGTTCGCGATGCCGTGTGTTAATGGCCTAAGGCAGTGACGATCATCGTAGGAAACCTATTCGTAGCAGCAGGATCGAGAAAAACGCACAGTTTTGACCCCACATTCAGACATAGGCTAATGTCTGGAAGTTGACTGCCATCGTCCAAAGACTGCTGATTAATGATGATGACATCGTTCTCAAATGCGACATTATCGGTATATTCATCCGTATATCTATTTCATGCAAGCCAAGGTAATTTTCTGCATCGTGCAGTCGGTAGATCATACCAATCAAGATGTCCAATGAGGGATTTTGATTAGGTAGTGCGCAATACCGAAATTCTTCAATAAAGCAATACGGCGGAGGAAAGCGGAGCTTAGGGATAAAATATAATGTATTGTTCTTTTCGTGTGGTCTAACGATCCCAGATTGTCAGAGTTTCTAAACTGCCTCAAAAGCCTCTGACATGTGGTATAACGGCACCCACTTGGCAGGACCTTGGACTTTGACCTTGGACCACCGGCTTATACGTGCCTTCCGAAGCACGCGGGATAATGTCAGAGAATAATTATAAGTCTAATCAGCGTATAGGAACTGACCTGTGTGTATTCTACGATGTGTGTTCAGCGAGCTGGATGTGCTGAAACCTTTGTTGCAAACGTTGCATATGTGAGGCTTCTCACCTGAAACAAATAACTTCAGCTCAAAATGTCTTCTATGGAGGTCTCGAAAGGTCTTTTTTGGCATAAATTCAAATTCAAAATTCAAAGTCGTCGAGCCTCGGTTCAAATTCGCCGTCAGTATCGTCCATCAATTTCGTGTAAATTCTGTTGTCACAATACACAATATCTTATAATCACAATATATTTGCATTCCAGGGCGTGGTCATCTAGTGGGTAGTACTTACTCTCAACCTGAGTACTTAGGTGATACGGATAGAAACTGACATCCTCCTGCCATTGCTACCTATTCAAACATTTTTAATCATCCATTTGTTTTTATTTTCCACACTATTCCCAATGAATGCAATTCCTGGAAGCCAAAATGAACATGGGTACATAGCCACTAGTACCTAAAGCGCGGTGGCATTTAAGCATGACCAGACTAGACTAGGATAGACGAATGTCTTGTATCCCGCGTTGAAATTAATCAGAAGTGAATATCGCTCCTCAGAGGAGTAACAGATGGAGCAGGATTATACTGGTAATGTATTTCGGGCTGATGATTGCCCATTACCTCATAGTGATAAGGTCGCCAGAGCTTTTGGTCTTATTTTACCATTTTTTTTAAGTCTCGCACTTGAAATAAAAACTCGATTGTAAATGTCCAATTGAAAAATCTAAGTTCTTCTTAATTTACCCGTATGCGTCCTCATATGCCTCTTCAACAGCGACGGCCGGTCGAAGGTCTTCAAGCACACCTGACAGGGCAGTATATTCTTCATGCTAACAGCCTTCTGGGGCAGGCAGAAGCTGTCCTTGGCGCAGACCAGGCTGGTTCTTTCGTACAACTTCATCAAGTGGTTGTTTAGTCCCTCGAGAAACTTGAAGTCGATAATGTTCAACATTTTGGTCGGTTTCTTCCCTTTCGTTGATAAGTCTAGAGGTTCTGTTTGCATTTCCATTTTGAATTTAGAATAAATGTAAGTTTTTTCTTTCTGGGAAGAGGGTGAGCTATGCCTAAGCTGGCAGATCCGGCCTGATTGGGTTGCACGAAAGTTAGTTGTAGTTGTAGAAACAGATGAAAGAATAAAAAGCTATGGCCAATTACTGGTAAGTCATTGCTATTTCTAGGGTCTATGGTTTCACAGGATTAGGTAAACTTCTTCAAGACTAGAGAAAACTAATTTCTTTTCCTCCCAGAACTTCCCATATTCACTTATTAGCTATTTAACGTCTTATTAAGATCTTCACAGCACAAATGAGACTGATTTCCACTCGAATTTTCACAGGTAACTGTCATAATTTCCCGTGGGCCATCGTATAAATACCTGAAGGGCTGACGGGTACAAATGACAGGGTGATATTAGTGTATTAGATTGTATAACAGTTGTGTCGACGATCGTTCGGAGTATTGTGGTGTCGCCAACAATGTGTTTTGTAGAGCACGGGACACTAATCGACGTGATTTGACGGTTTTTTTTTTGTGCGGACCATGGAGCGAGGTGGTGTTGGATGTGGTGGTTTTAACTTTTTCCCCTACGACATTGGTCCTAGGTACAAATCTTAGCTGTCCTAGAATGCTAGAACAGTGAAGATTTGTATCTATTCTTCGTTTTACTTCTGACTTTTCCATTTGCATTACCCTTGCGTCAAGCTGTCGATAGAGCACACTGGCTTTCTTCGTAGTCATTCCGTCTTACAAGCTAAACATGGTCATCGATTTGATAGGCTTCTGTGTTAATAATGTTCTTTTTATGGTTCCTTTAGTCACCCATAGTTCCCCAAAATGCCCTGGAGATGAAGACAATAACTCTTGAATTTTTCAGACCTATCTTTGGTTTCTATCCTGTTTCCAAGACGTGCCAGTTACAGATGTTTAAATAGATATAAAGTATCCCATACGTAAGTTATCATAATTAGCATTATATCAGCCGAAAGACGTCCAATGCTGGACGGCGGCCTCCGCACGCGTGACGCCTTAACTACTGGTTCTGTGCATCTCAGTTAAAATGGCCACCCGCGACCTTTACCAGGTTTCCACCGTGTGGGAGGCCTTCCAAGTCACTACATATTATAAAACAAAGTCCTCCGCCACGTCTGTCTGTCTGTTCACGATAAACTCAAAAATTACTGCACCGATTTTCATGCCGTTCTCACCAATGGATAGAGTGGTTCTTGAGGAAGGTTTTAGCATATGATTTGTCATGTGGGCAAAGCCGCGGGAATCAGTTTGTTTAGTTATAATTTTGAAGTATTCAAAATAATTGGTTCTTAGGACCCAGATGGACTTTAGTGACAAAAAAGTATACCATCCAAACATTAACTGGACCCCAACCACGGAGCTGCTACAAAGTTTGATCCATGCTTGAGTTCTCTCTCTCTCTTGAGGTTCTCTTATATTTCTTAATCTAAGTTTTTCATATTTAACCTTATCTAATTTTTCTTACATCAGTGAAAAGTATTGAAGAAAACGTAATCGCCTATAAAGGTGACGCTGCGAAACTTTAGATTTCCCCGCTTTGTGCGACTAAACGCGAGGCAAGCGCGCTCATACAAATATTTACGATTCGACGCATTGTGTCGTATGCCGTCACTCAGAGCTTTGATAAACTCAACAATGTGCTAGGATAGCGAGGCGGGATAATGTAGGGAGTAAGGGTAGTTTAAAGGTAATTTATAGATTAAAATCGAAGATACAATCGAATAGGTGGTAATCTGCGGATGAGCAGAGTAAGTTCAGTATGAATGTGAATGGTTGTAAGAGAAGGGGAAGACCAAAGACACGATGGATGGACTGTTTGATGATGCGTCAGAAAAGAAGCGACTACTAAAAGAGAAGACTGGAACAAGACAAAATGTTGCGTCGATCCTTAATAAATTAGAATTAGGGGTGAACAATGTCGGGAATGAGTAATAAATAAGTACTTAATTCACGAACGTATTTTTAGAATATTAGTCGAGACTCTGTATATAAACCTTTGAACAATACGTTATTTTGGGTGAAACGGTGATTAATAATTTTTCAGGAAGTTTTATGAGCAGACACACTGGATTGTCGAGACCATTTACCACCATTGAACCACACAAAACGTTAGTACAACATAACCAACTAATTAGGCTAAACGCTTTCATTATGCTAAAAACCAATAGGTATTGAACTGTCGGAAGTGACGCAGTACTATTGGTCCTATTGTACGCGTCCCATAGCCCCATGGTATTGGTCCTACAGGTCTATTGTACGAGCCCCATGGCCCCATAACGCTAGTCGATTATTTTAATAAGCTTCGCAACTGGGTTACCAAAGGTAATAGGTTACTGAGGGATAATGTGATTGATCGGAATATTGCTTTCTATTGAAGCGAGCTGTTCATTGTGTTCTATTCCAGTTATGTTAGTCAGTGGATCAAGACTTGGAAAATTTACATTTGCGATGATTGTAATGTTATAGTGTTAAGGAAAGCTTCGGATTTGTTTCCATTACGATGATTGATTTATATTTATGGAAGAAACCTTGTAATGCTATAATTGCTTATTGGTTTCATATATCAGACACTCATTCACACTAGGCTTTTCAGTTCCAGCTTTAGAAGTGTCCTTAAGTACTAACTAAGAAGCCACATATAGGTTGTCCCTATATAGGAAAAAAGGACGTACCTACTCAATTAGAATGAACTAGTTTTCAGAGACACTTTCTTCTCCTGGATTCTTGACAGTGGCAAAAATCCGCGATGGATGTGATTCGCACAAGACCGGTTGTTGTGGTGACAGTTGGGGGAGAGCTTTGTCCAGCACAGGACGTCTTTCGGTTGATAGGATAATGACGATGTATGATGGTAAAAACACAAGAGCTTTCCTGTCTTCATGTATCATCATATTTCCATAACTACCAAGATCTAAAATCAAAATAAATCCAATGATATATAAAACTATAGATTCGTTGTCCGCACTCTAAAATGACAACATGAAATGAAGCCAATTGGCCACATTGCGCTTAGTTACGCACCAACCTGTCGCGCGACACTAGGTACGTTTGTTTTGATGTCAATTTGACTATTACTTATCCTGTGACGTAACTGAAGATGTATATTTATCTCCCTCTAGCAACAGGTATCCCGCCGTACGGTGACATATTTTCTTTCCCTTTCTTCATGCGTATTAGTAGCTATCTGGTATTTTCGCCGTTTTTAAGCGCCGCGATGTTGGTTTATGACGTGTCTATATATAATACGTCATTGGATAAATCGATCCACATGCGCTTAAAATAACATTCTCCCTAGATCCACTCTAAGATAAAGAACTCTATCTTCGCATTCGCTTCGGAATTACGCGCAGAACAATCGGAAGGTTTTATTCTCTTCTATTGTTATTTTAGCAACAAATTCTCGAAAGCTATTCAAATTCTGCTTTGCCTCTTATTCAAATACTCTCACAAATCGGATTTACTCGCAACTTGTTAAGTCGGCCTTGTTTCACTTCTACCTTTTTATTTATTTTTCATCTATGCGGAGGTAAAAGGAAACTTTTATTTGTCTCTGTATAAACTCTACAGCTCCCTATACTATATCTTTCCTGGGGTATTTTTACGTCGAATTCAGGTCAGGACTTCGATTGTGTTCGAGAAATTTACGGCGAATAAATGTATTTGGGTTATTTGCGGCCATGTGTATCGCTGTACTGACACGAGGGCACTTTTGTGAAGTTTCCAAGTCATGTTAATGAGACGCTGATTGATTGCAGCGAGATGGCAGGCGGGTAGGATGAGAGTTCAGATTTATAGGAAAATTTGCAGGTTGTACTGCAGTGTGATTCTGTGAACATGTCGAAGTGAACACTTAAGCGAAGTGAACGACAAGTGAGCTGTCAAACCATACCGTAACCGTACTCACTTGTCGTTCACTCCATCTAAGTGATTACGGTGAGATGTCGACTGAATCGACTGGGATGCGTATTGCCATTGTGTATATTAGTACAGACACCCATAGTCTGTACTCGATTAAAAATAACAAATTCTCTAAAGCAAACTACGTATGACTACAGACCAGTCTGTATAAGTATACAGTTTGCTTGCATATTTTTAAAGCAAACTACGTATGACTACAGACCAGTCTGTATACGAGTAAGTATACGATTTGTTCGCATATGTTATAACCTCATCTAACCCAAATTATTCACCAACAATAAAAGGGATCTGGTGCTCGGCGGCCGCTGCCGCGGCACGCTCGCTTCGCTCCCTCGCCTTCGCACGCTAATGGTCATGGTTCTAACCTAACCTAACCCATATGATTAACCAACCATAGAGGGGATCTGAACCTGACGATCATTAAATGCCAAAAACAAAAACTCAAATAGCAACTCGTACGTATTTTGCTCTAGTATTTTAAAGCAAAATGTATATTGATTCAGACACTCTCTGAATAGGTATACAGTTTGCTCTTCAACTACAAACGCAAACTGCGATCGAACTCAGAGCAACCCCGGTCTGGGTCAGTGTATACAGTTTGGCAATACGCGACCGGGATTATGTTGAATATTTTTGAACTAATATTCGGGCGTCAAGTTATGGAATGCATGTGTCTAAGAATAGGTAAGCTAAGCAGCAGCGCCATTCTGTAAACATGACGAAGTGAACACTTAGGTAGAGTGAACGACAAGTGGGCTGCCAAACCACACAAACAAGATGGCATGACAGCTCACTTGTCGTTCACTCCACCTAAGTGATCACGGTGAGATGACGACAGAATCAGCAAATGATTAACGCCATTTGTTAATTGTACTTGAAATTAAAATGACTGCTTTAGCTAATAATTGATGGTACGTAGGTACCTACCTAACAATGGTAAGGCAATAATAAATCTGACGGTATGTCAATGATCCAGACACCATTGACTTTTATCTATGCCCAAATCATATTATTATCAACTTTTGCGGATTCGCTCGTGTCAATATCGATTTTTGCCAAAAGAGGTACCTATCCTAAAATCATCCCAAAGCCCCAACTATATAATTATATTTCAAAATTCATCAAAATTGGTTCAGCGATGTAGGCGTATAAGCGTAACAAACAACAACAACATCCCTTTCGCATTTATACTCGTAATATAAAGTTAGCTTTGTTTGGTTCAATCCTTTGAGTGGGTTGGTAAAATAGCGTCTCTTTCAGTATTTTTCGCGAAAAGCATAGTTAAATATACCCCAAAAATGGCGCGTTGTTTTCACTCAAAATATTTCACTCACCATTTCCCTCAAAGGAAAACTACCTCCCGTAAGCTTCCAAACTAAAATTGAGAGGTAATAAACCGTCGTACACTACCCTCTTTTCAAATATAAAAGTAGCAAAGTAAGAAACAAAAGGTTCCCACAATATTTTCGTCAAATTACGCGCTGTATCGATCCTGCGAGCGTCTGTTGCATAAATGCATTAGTCTGAAGATAGGCACCTCGCACTATTGAGTGGTGAGGCATAGGCGGTAGCGGGAAATGGAGCTGAGAGGTAGCGGGGCGGGATGATGTGGTTGTAATGTTGGTCATCACTCGCAGTAAGCTTGTTTCTTCAGCATATCAATGTGACAATTATTCATTCGCGGTCATCTCACGTGATGGAATAGAACACAGCCCATTAATCACTCTCAAATAAAAGACGTGTGCCCCATCAGTGGAAACATAATGTTGTGCTTGTCTTTTCAATTTGATTTAGGTGTCTTATCACTTACTCTTTTGTCCACTTAAATGTTACGTCATCTTTTTTTTTTTTTTTGATTATGGCCTCTCGCAGCTACCAACTCTAGAAAGTTGTAGCTACTTAACTGGACTTGCCTGTGGTGGCCTAGGTGAATTTAAGGCACCCAGCCAAGGTTATATACTATATACTAAAACTCCGCTCGCTGAGGGCACCCCCTGTGGGGTACGGACCTCGACTCAGCGGCATCGTTTGGGGGAGGGCAGCAAGGGACTGGCTGGGTCATGATTCCATTATTTTTGGAGTTTAAAGCTACTGGCTCAGCTTCGCGGGCTGGCTCGTTTGGCAAAAGACGGGGGGGAGATTTACAGGGTCGTCGCCTTGGACCTCGGCGGCGAGGTCGGAATACGGAACGCGGTCTGTGTTTGTGTTTATTTAACGTGCTGGTTTCCCTACAACTTTTCTGGAGGAGGGTTATGGGATCGTCAGGTTCTATGAGGGTGTACCGTGACCGGCGAATCCTTTTCGCCAAAAAAAAAAAAATAACGATCACCGTTCTAAATGTAACGAAGTATACTTTTTAACATTTAGAGCGTTCAATTTAAATATTTTTATTTTTATATGAAAACCTGATGAACTAAAATAATTATGATGAATTATTAGAAGTCATAGAACAAAAGTTGTTGATTATGATGTTAGTAACATAGTCCTGAGAGGTTGTCGGTGTTTTACAAATAACCCTGTATATTAGATAGATTTCCGCAATCCGCTCATTTCCCGTGACTCGGACCACCCGCGGTCCTCTGCGTCCTCCCTAAATTTATTCTTAATAAAGCGCGGAGCGGCCGTCCGATGTATTTTTTGATATCTCTCGCTTTGCGATGAAAGCTCCCAATCTCCCGTGTTTTTCTTTGGGGATTGAGTTTGTTCAACGTTTTGATCACGTAGATACTATGGACGATCCTAACGTATCGGCTCAAGTAATTTTTTACTGCGTTTGAAGTTTATCTTTTGAGGATGTTCGTTTTTAAGTTTCAAAGGCTTGGAGTAGTAGCCCTTTAATACTTGATGTTAGTTTTTTATGTAATTAATTCTACATGATGTTTTTCATTATTTTCGCCGAAACCGTGAGCGCAATTTTTTTCACTTTTATTTATATAAAAGTGAAAAAAATTGCGCTCACGGTTTCACGACAGCTGACTCGGAGCTTTTAGTATCTACCTGAATATTTAATAAAAGTGTGTTTTTAGGGTTATCATTGAATTTCTTATCGTGATTCAACACGACCCACAGAGTTACTGCCGAACTGTGAATAAGTATGTTTTTTTATTACAGAAGACCCACAATTATTATGTTTAAAAAGTGTCGACTGCCAGCATTTTTTTTCTAAACTGTAATAGAACTACAAACTGCTTTTATTCGCAAATCACAGTTACTCGTAAGTAGATAGTTATTTGATTTGGATTTAAAGAGAAGAAATTAGGTGAGGCTGTTGTTTACAGCTACATGACCGTAATAGGCTAGATTCCATCCTCCACAAATTGCAAAACTATTTAGTCCGTCAGTTAGAGTATTGAAAAATAATGGACACGTATTTTTTGTTTTTGTAAATCACAAAGATAAAACGCATCAAAACTCGGGAGTGGGGGCTCGTGACGTCACGACTCACTAAAAATTATGCGAAGGTGTGACGTATTGAGAATTTTAAAAGCGTCGTAACTTCGTCAATTTTGGTTGCCGTAACAAAAGAAAAAATACCGGTCAAATATTTTTTGATAATCTAACTGACGGACTAATTAGATTTTTTCAGGACACAAGCCCATTGTCTGATTTTCTTACATTGATCTTCTATGTTTTTTCAATTAGTTCAACTAGTCTAGTCTTCGCACAATTATATTGCAGTCTAACCGGATCAGATGCAGCCGAGTACCAGAATTTTATAGACTGCTAATCAAAACGCTACATCCCAGTAACTGGTAATAACCTGGGCTAGTCTTTTGTCAGGTTTTAATGGCTTCCGGCTTAACTTGACTTAGAAATTTAAATGGCTACCAGGACCAACGTCTTAGCGTGATTTCCAAGGCACGGAGGAATCTCGGTATGTCGAGGATGTTCAGACCATCCTCGGCCTGCATACCTTCGCAGTTCGCTTTGTGCCGCTTTTATTTAGTAACGAGCTTCTTTTGAATTGCCATTATCATAAAAAAAATTAGACGACATGTTTGTTCCAGATATATTCCTTTTCAAAGAAGATTGTCTTATGAGCTTCAAGGACTTAGGAGTTTAGCTTAGATACATAGGATACATATGTATGTAGTTTTGCTAAGAAAAAAGCAAAAACCGGCAAAGTGCGAGTTGGACTCACTCACAAAGGGTTCCATACCATAAACTTTATTTTTTATTATTTGTCGTTATAGCGGCAATCATAACATACCGAGTTTCCTCCGTGCCTCTCTCGGAAAGCACGTTAAGCTGTTGGTCCCGTCTGTCATTTGGAGATCTTTGGCAGTCGTTACGTATAGTCAGAAGCCAGAAAATCTGACACCAGTCTTGCCACGGAGTACGTGTTACCCAGTTAATGGGTTGTAGAGGTCTGGTAGGCAGCTGCTCCACGTAAAATATTGGTATTCATGTGAATCCGGTTTGACTGGTAGCCGAGCTCAATATAGTTGGGAAAAGGCTAGGCAGATGATGTCGTTACAGCGGCAATAGAAATACACAATCTGTGAAAATTTTAACTGTCTACCGATTACGTTTCTAGAGATACAGCCCGCTGACAGACAGACGGACGTACGGACGGACAGCGGAGGCTTAGTAATAGGGTTCCGTGTGTTACCCTTTGGGAACCCTTAAAAATTATGGTATGGGTAAAGCAAAGGAGAAAATGACACTAGCCTTTTTCCGTCGGCTTTCTGACTTTTTTTTTTGTGAAATTGGGATCTTTTCTCTGTTATCACCTTGTCAACTGTGTATCGTTGTCAGCTTAAGACTGTCACAAATATATTAATTACATTTTTAGCCACGCTTTTAAGTTTATATTTTAACTGTTAATATTTTTTTTTAGAGATTGCAGATATTTTAATTACGTAACAAGCTTCTTCATAGTAGCACATGAAATATCAAGTCAACGTCAAAGTCTCAATAAAAATGATTTCGTTGATGTTTTGTTGATGTCGTTGAGGCCGAAAAGTTCTGGAGTGACGACCGTTTACCGGAAGACACAACGTTAGAAGGCCTCCCATAAGGTGGATCAATGACCTGGTGAAGGTCGCAGGTAGCCAATGGATGCGAGACGCACTGGACCGGTTGTTGTGACGACGCTTGGAGAAGGCCTGATATGATGATTTTGATCATGATGATGACTTTTTGTAGTTAAAAGATTTTGCTTAAGGCCGTACCCTGACTAAATAACCTTGAGCATTTTTCCCTTCAATAACAGCGCAAGAGATACAATAGCGAATACGCTCAGAATGTTGAATAAAATCGTTACAAAATCTAATTTTGGACGTTTGAAAAAAATATTTATAGGTACCAAAATGTTCATAATTAAATTGCCTATCCATTAGTGTAAGTACAAAATTATTTATATTTCTCATTTATGTAGTTTCGTTGTGAAGAGATTACTTAAATATTATTCTTATTAATAAGAAATAAAAATCTACCATTCTGAAACCAAGATTATGTAGAAATTTAATGTATTTTTCTAAGTTGATATTTCTTTAGGATAAAGAGTTTAAAGCTCCAAAAATCTGCACAAAAAACAGCTAGCGCTGCATTTTGCTCGGGGACGCGCCTTAAGAACTTTTTTCTCTTAATTTAACATCCCTGTCATTTCTATTCAGCCAACTCTATATCCGGACCAAACTAAATCCAACTTCCCTCCATATAGAACCAACATGCCAAGACAAAATCCAACATTAACTACTCTGGGAAAGCAAAAACTTTTATATAAAATACACCTTCTACAGAGTCGATGTTGGCGCAAAACTAATTCAGGAGTATTCAGGACTAAGATAACTATAGTTTAAATATACAGAGCAAGTTCTGCGGTAAAAAGGAGCCTCCAGGTTCCAAGATGGCTGGGCGTGTCGGGCGCTGGGCGGGCGGTTGGGCGGGGCCGCCCAACTGTGTCAAGTGTTTTCAGATGGATTATTTTTCTTTGATGGCCCTCAGCGAGAAAGCTCTTCGCTGTAATGGAGTGGGCTATACTTGTGTAGGTGTCTCCCTGACTTTAATAATGCTAGTGTCTTTTATTAAAGTTGGTTTTAGCTGGATTGGAGCGGTTTGTTTTGAGAGGTTCGAGATCTGGGTGTGGCTGTTTTGTTCCTGAATGCAATATATAGTTTAGATAGTTCAATGTAGCAATAAGAGGTTAGGTATCCTAGTAAGATGTTTTGATATTTAAGAAGTTCATCAGAAGGCCTACTCTAATTTTTTTTAAGTAACTCTCATTTGCAGCTCAGTCGTAATCGGACAAAAAAACTTCGTTTTTTCCATACATTTTTAACAGATTGTAAATGAGATGCGAATGCGTACGTTGTTTGAAAATTAGTAGAATTGGCATTCGGGTCATATTTATTCCAATAAAGATGAAAATAAATGTTTAAGGTTAACAACGGAACCCTTATCTACAGGATCACTCGGGTGTCTGTTTGTCCGTCGGTCTGTCTGTCTTTCTGTCACAGTCCGTTTTCTCCAGATCTACTGGACCGATTCTGTTCAAATTTGATATAAGTACATATGGACTTTTGTGACCCAGACCCGGACACGTGAAGAAAATAAATAAACTTTTTGTATGGGGGTCACTTTTGGGGCTCAAAAGCCTCAAACTAGAAAATTAAAAAAAAAGTTTTCCAAACTGTTTTGTGTGACATATCAAATAATAGGGTTTACTGTGTGGGGTTTTAATTACATTTTTTTCATAATTTTAAAATAAATAGTTTTGAAGTTATTTAAGATTAGGCCAACAATGACCATTCCCCCACTTATCTCCGAAACCAACGAGACTAAAATAAAAAAACAAATGCAGAAAATAGTACTGTAGTGTTAATATAACATGTTAAAAATGAAAGTGGTTCAGGGAACCCTTTGCACGCGAGTCCCATTCGCACTTGGTCAGTTTTATTAGGGTTCCGTACCCAAAGGGTAAAACCGGGACCCTATTACTAAGACTTCGCTCTCTGTCTGTCCGTCTGTCTGTCACCAGGCAGTATCTCAAGAACCGCGATAGCTAGACAGCTGAAATTTTCACAGATAATTTATTTCTGTTGCCGCTATAACAAAAAATATAAAAAAACAGAATAAAATAAATGTTTAAGAGTGTGTATTCCGTCCACTAGCGCCGCCAATCGTTTTTTATTAATTGTGGTAAATTAAGACACGTAGATAAAAAACCTACTGAAGTAGTAAGTACTGAAGAAATGTATCTATTATTTTTTGACAGCTATTTTTAATACATAACTCATGGCTAAATAGTCAAAAAGGCAATTATTGCTAAAAGTGGCCACTTTTAGCAAAAATATCGACTTTGGCAACTATTTATGTTCTAAAGTACAAAACATACAACAAACTTGATTTATTTGCCGTTTTTATAGATAATGGTACGGAACCCTTCGTGCACGAGTGCGACTCGTACTTGATCAGTTTTCTATTTAAACTGTCTAATAGGTACATAGGTCCCTAGCAGAAATGATTGATTCGATACTTACAAGCACAGAACCTACTTTATCTGTTCTGTGCTTACAAGGAACATAACCTTGACAATTATAGTTGTTTAAACGTTTCATTTGTTTCATACATTGCCCAGGGTTATTATTCAGTTCGTAGTAGGTACCTGTGAGAAAAAGAGTTCACTGACAGCTGTTCCCCTCTCCATGTTTTGTTAATTAAAGCAACTTCTTATTTTCAAAGTGCAGGGTACGGAGCAGCGTTCTTTTTCTTTGCTTTTAGTCTGAATTTATATCCTATACTTAGAATGAAAAACATGATTAACTATTTGTAAGTGAAGATTTTATCTCTTGAATATCTTCGTTCATTTATTCGATGGATAAATCTTAGTGAATAACTTTCACCTAACACTAGCTTTTTCCTTGGCTTTGCTCGCGTGAAAGCAGGCTATAACCTATTCCAGGGATAATTCTATCTCTGTTATAAAAATCATCAAAATCAGTTCCTCGATTTAGGCTTGAAAGTGTACTAAACAAGCGAGCTCCCTATCATATATATTTACTACTTCTGGGTAAGCTCGCTACATCGTACACTTTGTCTCTGTCATCTCCAGTGTTGCCAACCCTACAGTTTTAACTGTAGATCTACAGTTTTTTGGAAAGTCTCACAGTTTTCCGTTTAGGCCTCGACATCTACAGTTTTTTTATATAATATGCTAGCGTCATCTTTTTTATTAGCCCGTACACTAAGTCAGCTTCAGTAAAACCTACTACTATCGACCCGGAGGTAATAATTATTTTATTTTTCTCTGATTTTGCAGTGCACTGCAAAATCGCAGGAAAGCAAAATACTCGATTTCGTTTTCTTGCATGACCAAAAACCATCATCCAAGTAAACGAATTCCAGCTATTTCGATTTAAAATTCAGCTTCCCAACCGATTTAGATAAAATTTCAATGGAACCAATCGACAACTATATTCTTTCAGATAAAACAAGATATTTAGAAATCGGTTCATAAAATAATAACAGAGTTAAAAAAAACTAAAACCGAATTGAAACCTCCTCCTTTTTGGAAAGTCGGTTAAAAATTACTTCAAATTAGGTGCTAAACTTGCTTCAAATCTGTTTCAGTACCTTATTGACTGTTATAGATTTCCACAAGCTTTATTACAAACACTTATAAATAATTTCAAGTCAAACACAAATACCGCCCAAAAAATTATGAAACAAGAATCTTGCCTCTCCTATTGTCTCTGTTATCTCTGACCACGACTAGAGTCAATAGCCAACCCATCACCAATAAAAAAAGAAAGGAATAAAAATTGCAAGGGAAGTAAGGAACTAAGTCTGGAACACATTTCATCTCCCACCGTACGATGTAAGACAGTATATCACACAATTTCTGCGAACAAACCGCTCCCCGACGTAATTCTTTCAATTTCATCATGTATATTTAAATGAGTTTGTATTACAGAACGTCTGTAAGAGCTCCACGCTTTAATATGGACGGGGACACTCTTATTATCTTGCGAGGTGACTGTGTGCATTGTAACACGTTAATTTAAAGGTGGGGTTGAAGTGACGCTTCAAAAAATCTAGTTAGATGATAAGAATAAATATACTTAGGTATATAATCAGCAGTACGGTACACCAACACAAATAAAAATAATTTGAAAATGAAAGATTAACAGGCTGTCGCGGGCGGGGCGGTCGTATCGCTAAAAGCGATTTTTACACACTTTGAATGAACTTGTTGTACAATACGTTACAAAAACCGTTTCGTTTCTTAAAGGAGGGTATGTGTGCTTCTGAGTCAACATAAATAAAAAAAAAACAAAACAGTTATTGACCAAAATATTGTACACAGAAAAAAATACTTTAAAATTTCACACATTGGAAAAAATAGTTCAACATCTGTTCATAATAATTTGTTCATAACAATACATTTATTTATTTAGGGAAAACAAACAGTTACACAAAAATGGTACATAGGTACTGTCTTTAACAACGTGATGGAATTAGCTTTCGATTAAAACTCACAACTACAATGAAGTGGAAGTCAATTTACATTTCATTAGTGTTGCAAGTAAAAGCACTCACAATTACAGGCACATAAAAAACTGCTTTCTCGTATTTTATTAATCAACTTCTTCATAATAAACATGTATCTTTTCAAGGAATACTGCTGTTGAGGAGATTTATGTGGGCTGTATTGACTGACAACGCTGATTTTGAAATACTGGTTTATTACAAAGATAATTACTAATTAACAGTAAAAATTTGGACGGTGCGCGACGCGTACAGTGCTTAAAGCTGATCGAGTGGGTTGTTCGAGAGAGTGCGCTCCGGACCGCGGTTTCGTGTTATATAGTTGTCCGCCGCGCCGCGCCGCGCGTCGTGCCCCCGCTGACGCCTGCCGCCGATGCCACCTCCGTCGACGTCATCGTTCTGTTCGAGACGTTTCCGAACAACTGCTATCCGTCAATAAGTCCCCCATAATCACGTACCGTAACCAACAACGGACACATCCCCTCTCCCGTGTCGCTGTAGATTTTTTCCAATTTCGTTGCGTCGACGTGTCGGGAAAAATCCTCTTTTGATTTATATTTTAATTCAGTCTCATTTCAATTTATAGGCGAGCCGATAGCTTTGTAAAGACATTTGTACCTGTCTGATGTCATATACATGCTAATGTGTTCTCACTGATACATTTAAGAACGACTCAAAGGAATTCTAAATTGGTTTCGTTGCAACCAATTTTTTGTGACTTGCTGTTTTGGTATTGAGTAATTTGTGTATTGTAATGAGTTTCTATTGAAGTAGGTGTTATGAAATATGATTCATTGATGTAGGTTTTCAATAAATATCTGTGGGATATTTTTAAGATCGTATGTGCTCATTGTCTTTTGCTGTTTAACTTTACTTACTAAGGTAAATTATTCGGGTAAATTATTAAATAAAGTAACCTTTTTTCATTGCAGTTTAATTCTACTAACGCCAAAGCTTGCGAAGATGGATGGATGTTTGTGTTCTCTTTCACGCAAAACTACTTAAACCATTAGGATGAAATTTGACACACAGATAGTTTATAATTAATTATCTCATTTACTTAATGCTTACTGGATAGTAAGCGTTCTGCAGTCCAACGAACAAGTCGCGAGCTTGTTCTTGTTATACATGAATTCTGAACAATCAAAACATCATTAAAATAGCTGACCCGCGCAACTTCATCTGCGTCATATTTTCCATTAATGCTCCGCTCCTATTTGTCTTAGCGTAATGATATACATCCTTGATAAATGTGCTATCTAACACTGAAATAATGTTTAAAATCGGACTTTTAGTTCCTGAGATTAGCGCGTTCAAGCAAACAAACTCGTCAGCTGTATAATCTTAACATACATAAATTACGTGTCACGTTTGTCCCTCGATGGACTCCTAAACTACTTAACCGATTTTAACCAAAGGACATGGTAAAAAGTGGCCTATGAATCAACACATGCGAAACCTTTACTATTATTCCTAGTTTTTTTTTTAAATTACATTTTACTGATTAGAATAGAACGGACACTTTTTAATTACGAAACCATTTTAAAAAGTAACTCACTTAGGTTTTATAACCCGGCGCCATTATTTTAAAATGAAACTAAGCACTCTCAGCGCTGTAAGATTTTTAGTTACCTACAAAAAGAGTAAAGCGATTAAAGCGCTGTATGACACGAACACTATTGACACTGACAGTCGATGAAATGACAGTTGACACTTTGATGTACCTATTGTTTTTGGCACCTGATACCAGGGAATCGGCCTTCGACCTAACTTACCACGCTTTCGTATGTTAGAAGAACATAGTAACACTACTCTAGATACATTTTTTGGTGAGATAAAAAGTCTGGCAGCTCTGGGATCTTAGTCCATTTGGTATGTTTCTATTGTTTGGTATGTTTTATAACCTCAAAATCCGAAATCGTTTTAGATATTTTACAATTCTGGCAAGTGTCCGTGATTTTAATTTAGTTTTAGTCGAACATATGCATTATTTAAAACACAGATAGTAAATTCACGTCTCTGTTGGTTCTTAGGCGAACGATGTATGGGCGATGAGCAATGTCCTTTGCATACCGTGTGCAGTTTGATCCAACTTGAAAGATAGGTTAGGTATCTCAATAGGCTAGATTCCATCATCCACAAATTGCAAAACTATTTCGTCCGTCAGTTAAACTATTGAAAAATAATGGACACGTATTTTTTGTTTTTGTAAATCAATGAATATGGACAAAGATAAAACCCATCAAAACTCGGGAGTGGGGGCTCGTGACGTCACGACTCACTAAAAATTATGCGAAGGTGTGACGTATTGAGAATTTTAAAAGCGTCGTAACTTCGTCAAATTTTGTTCCCGTAATAAAAGAAAAAACACGGGTCAAATATTTTTTGATAATCTAACTGACGGACTAATAAGATTTTTTCAGGACACAAGCCCATTTAGGTATAGTCGCAATATTATTTAGGAGCGGACTATTCATGGAAAATGTGACGCAGACGAAGTTGCGAGGGTCAGCTAGTATTAGTATTATTAAACTTCAAAATGCTGTTGATATTCAACTTCAGTTGTAATTCTTCCAAATAATTTTGAATTGCTCACCAAATCACTTCTTCATTCTACATTTCTACGTTTAATGAAACTTAACTGAAGCACTGGAACTCCTGTTCCATCACAGTGAGAGTATACACAGTGTCATCGAGGCACTAATATCGTCGCTAAGTGGCGCGCTGGCCGGCTTTGATCCCGCGATATTGACTCCCGTCTGCATCTCATTGGCGCTACGCACGGGGTGAGTTTTCTTTTTCTGACAGTTTGGTAAACATTTTTTAAATCGAGAAAATGCATTGACTGCAGCATCAGTATTTTAAGGAGCGGCTTTAGGGCCGGGCACCTATTTTTCAGACATAAAGAAAAATTCAGAAATTGATAGTGATTTGTTGTGCGATGAAATTTTGGGTAGGCAACTCAATCTGGAAGACATTCAGGTAAAACCTAGGTATCAAATCCCTGGATATCGCTGTATTCTGCTAACAAATCTAACAATACCAATGACTGTTGAAACAATACCAAAACTGCGTTCGCCAACGCAGTTTTTCTAAACTTAAATTATGGCTCACCAAACGAAAACTGCCAAAAACTACCAATAAGGGGAAATAATTCCTGCTGCGAATTCGGGTATAAGCGAATTTTGTCATAGTTGTAGGGAATGGTTGTACTGAATAGAATAGAATAGAAAACATTTATTCGATACAGACACAACATCCCTATCTACCGGGGTTGGGTGAAAGATTAAGTAAGTAATTTTGATGTGAAAAGATTTTTCTAAATAGGTTATCACTATATCTTATAAAAACAAAGTCTCCACCGCGTCTGTTCTTTCTGCCTGTTTGTCTGGTCGCAATAAACTCAAAAACTACTGCACCTATTTTCATGCTGTTTTCAGTAATGGATAGAGTGACATCAGCTAGTTTTAATTATATTGAAATATAAACGGGCGACAAATTCATGAATCGCCCGGGGCGCTCAGAAGATTAAGGCTGGCCCTGATTATTTTGGTATTTAAATACTTAATACTGTAAATGTGTTGCGCTGAGTTGCCAAGAACACTGATTTTCATGCGTTGCAATAGGTACGAGTTGCTTGAATTGCTGCTGAAATGCTTATAGTAACAGTATAGTTCAGAAAAATCTTATTTTAAACTTTTACTATGAGATAATATTATTTAGTGAAAAATCCATCGTATCTACGTCCCCAGGAGTGTACGAAGTAAGACGTAGTTTACTGAATAATACAAATATGTACTAAGTATGACAAGGGCAATTTAATCCACTAAATACTAATTTCAAAATGCGTATAACATTGCTGTGAATTCAATTTTTTTTACAATCTATCTATACTAATATTATAAAGAGGTAAAATTTGTTTGTAAGTTTGTATGTAGGGGGTAATCTCAGGAACTGCTGGTCAAATTTGATAAATTCTTTCAGTGTTAGATAGCTCATTTATCGAGAAAGGCTACAGGCTAGGATAGGATACATATTATCACGCTAAGACTAAAACAGGCGAGCATTAATGGAAAATGTGACGCAGACGAAGTAAAAACACGTGTACAATGGGCGGTCTTATCGCACAGGGCAATCTACTTATATACATTTCACAATGAAAACTAAAACCAACGTCAGTATAAGATAAAAAAATCTTACAAAAAAAATTCGCGTACTGTGTTCCAGGCCTGGGTACCTACTCGAAACACCCCCGATGTCCCTAGAAAATATTTAAATGAAGATCATCTGTTACTTGCGACGCTTTTTGCCAACGCCATCTTGTCCCCTTTATAATGTTGTTGTAAAGTATTCAAGTTATTTTAGGCTATAAAGTCTTTGTAATGGCCACGGTTGAGTCGGGATTAAGTTTTGTTTTATGCAATACTTGGTTACGCTTGCCTAGAAGTGACCTATTCATACTTGACTAATGCCTGGTTTTTGAGGTGTTTATCGGTCGTTTATCTGTTCGTTAAACGACCAACAAAGTACCTCAGAAACCGGGAAAATATCCTCAGGCTTTAGCTAACAGGGAAGGACAGATTTTTGGTTTTCCCCATGACGTCTTGAGCAGTTTGCATAGTCTCAGTTAAGTAAATAAGTATGGCTACTGATGTACCTAGATGGATTCTCGCACTGTTGTGCTTTGCAAGAACAGTGCGAGGTGTCGTGGTGTTAGTGAATAAGGCTTGAGATTTTTTTACCAGATTGGTCCTACGGGCGTTATATGTTTGAGAAAATGGATGTTTCTAGGTGTACTTATCTATTTCTTTGGCACGGCCTGTAGCTAAAATGGTTACATGAAACTTTACTATTTATCTCATGTGCAGGAACAGACATATTGCACAAGCATGGAAACTTATCGCCATCATTGTGTAATCTGTGTGTTTCGTGTGTAAGGATAAAGGACAGAAAATAAAAGCATATAAATACACATCACAACTTCTTTTAATCTGTATCATGTCAAGAGTATTCCGTCAACAAACTTTAACAAGATGCTTAGTGATACGGATGACGAAAATCATACTTAAATCTATATGGTTCTGTAGGTGAACAACACTTCTAAAATAAACTTCTTTTACCTGTAACTTATACTTAACTTAATGGACATTGCTGACTACGAAAGGAAAAACTTATTTGTATATACACACGATTCGCATGAGATATAGAACTCATACGGCGGAACTATACTTTAACTTAGTAACGGAAAAGTGTCTGTGATACAGTGCCTGCCATTTCACAGGAACGGAGGATTTAAACGTACTATCTTCTACTTAAACCACCACCGAATTACTTAACTAATACATTTTTAAGCGAATGTATAATACACCTGAAACAAAAGAGAACTGGTATTAGAATTGGTAGGTACGAAAGGTTCACAGTGAAAATTCGGGCTGAAAAGCTGGTACAGCTCTAGACAAGTGACATTCTCGGCAGCAGTGGCGTGGCGAAGGGTAATGTCAAAACGTCAAAATGTATGTGATTGACAAGGTGCTCTCGAAATGTCACGCGATGATGCCATATATTTTTGGCATTTCAACAATTCCCATCGCTGAATAAATAGAATGGCACGTTGTCTAAAGTCTAAGGTTTTGTTAAGCTGGGTTAAGTTAAAAATTATAGGGCATTGTGTACATCTATGTACACATTGTCTTTGAGAGTGTATGTTGGTGCCATTGGCTTTGTCTGGTAGAAATATGAACGCAAATAAATAAAAAATACCAACTATTATTTAAGCAAAAAATTGAGCCCACAATGTTGAGCATGACACAACTTCATAGTTTCATCAGCAACCAAAAATCTCGTGACAATCAAAGCTGGGAATCGAACCACAAATGAATGATGTCAAACATACTATGCAAAAAAATAAAAGTTTATTAGAATTAAGACCCGGAAAATTACGTATATTCAGTAAGACTATAATTATGCGCAATCCTGTTGACTAAACATTTTGGTCGTTATAAAATCGTCACAAGCACAACACTCAATTAAACAGTTTGGTCGATTTAAACATTGTAAATATGAGGCTGGTTTAATAATAAAAAAATAGCACTAAAACTCACCCTTATCTAAAGCAAATAAAACAAAAAAAAGTAATAAAAGAAGATGGTGCGTGGTACTGCTCGGCGCTCATCCAGAGCTGCGGCAGTGGCGCGGCCAGAGGAGCGGGCGGGCGGCGTCGGGCGGGGCACGACGGCGGCGACCGCGGCACCGGGTGCGCCGCGGCCTGCCGCTGTTGGCAGGACCGCATGCGGCTCCTGCCTGGGAACAAGCAACAAGGATATTTGTAGGTAGGGGGTACAATCGTCTGTTCTGTCGACTTGCCTGAGAGCTGTCATTCCATCAACTGTTTACTCGCCCATTAGCCGCCCCCCTTTCACCCGATGTACATCCGAATGTTCGCAACGGAGGCCGCTAGGGCCAGTGCTTGCCAGGGGGAGCCAACGATAGTCACATTGATGGAACGCACGTCTCCTCTCAGCACTATAAGCTTAAAGTTTGCTTTTATAATGTTCGCAGTAATAGGACACATGCTTTCGTTCTATGAGAAGGAGTTTTAGAGACTCGAGCCTTCTGAAGATCGAAGGCTAACTAATGTCTATTGTCTAAAGCAGCTAGCTCTTGGGAAAAGTTTCGATCTTTCTGTGATATAAAATAAGTAATTTTATCACGAAAAGTCGGGACCCACATGTGCAGCTCCAGTGAAAAATTCAAACTATGGCCACGAAATATTCACTGTATGAAAGAGGCTTTGTTTTAGAAATGTTCAAGAAAATATTCAGTAAGACTTAACTAAAAATCAAATGCTGTTATGCTAGTTTATCATTGTTCTGAATCAATAAGCTTAGATAATCGCAGTTACATGAATAGTTGATGACCACGTGGTCAGCTCAAATGCAAGGTTATTTAGTGCGATTAATTACTCGAATGTGCTTACATACAAACTCAAACTTATTGGAACTTTTGAATTGTCAAGGTCGGTCGGTCAAAAAGATGCAGCGAATTGCACGTTCGAAAAAAATAAAATAAAACACGTGGTGTTGTTTGCTACGAAACATGAGCTATTTTGTTTACGAACCCATTTATGTAACTGGTGAAGAGGCAAAAAAACGCGGTCAAGGAACAAAGAAAACACCTCAATGCAAATAGTAAAGAAATATAATTGTAAGAAACTCACCATACCTACTGCTGCAGGTCACGGTATCTGCGGGTACCCTGGCTCACTGAAAAAGATAAAACAAGATTATCACGTGTTAAGTAGGCACTGAAAAAAAATCTTTTAATAGAAGTTGGCGTGACAAGCTGCCCAAACTATCAACCAGACCAGTCACAATGAGCCTATAATGTGGTCCAATTAGGTTGAAGAAAGCAAAAGTTGGAAGATACTTATTGGGAGATGCTTTTTGTCAGCGGTAGGATGATGCTGGCTAATAGAAATCAGTAATCTTATGTCATCTCGTTGCATTGCAACAAAAGCATGTTCAGCCACGTGGTGACTAAATATCCTATTTTCTGTTTAGATTAAGATTCAAGTATAGAATATTGAATTAGGGTTACATAATAATTGAACCATGAAAGGATTGAAACCATAAAAATATTAATCATGGAAGCTCACGTGGTGGTACGCATTTCAAGATGGCGGCTTAAATTGATTAGGAAAATATAGGTAATGAACAAGACTTATCTCTGTAGAAATATTGGCACATAGAGATAAAATTATATAAGCTAAGAAGCATACAGTTTAAATGAAATAAAAGCAAAGAAAAACGATCAATTATTCTTATTATAGGATGATAGACAGGTAATACTCACGTTCCGCTGCGACACCCGAATGCGACGAGGACAAGTGCGTGCGAACTTTTATAGTCCACATTACTTACTACTACGCAAAGCCATAACATCGTAACTGAACATTACATACTTTAATTTATTTATACGCCAAATATTTTTTACTAATTTGAGTAGATACCTAAGCACACAATCTGTTATTAATTCACTAAAAACCATAAGATTTTGACTGATTAGGTCTGGCATAAATATGTGTTACTTATTTCGTTTCTTTATGATCTACATTACACTATGAAACAAGTATAATTTGTAAGTTTGAAAGCTAGGTAATTTCTGAAACTAGTCTATCGATTTCTAGGATTCTTTCACGGATATAAATCTATACTATAACACATTATCCCGAATATAATATAATTTTCTCCCGAAAAATTGCATGTTTCTGTGAAAAAGTTGAGGAAAGCAAAGCCACGGTAAAAGCTAGTTTTATACAGGGGCAGAATACTATCATTTATCAAATTTTCTTTTAACATTCAAGTACATAGTTACTATTTGAATTATATTTTTATGCTGATGTGACAGTCAAAGAAAATATGAAATGTTTCAGCTGTAAGCAGCTGTCAAATTGATGTTTTTTGGAATCGACAGCTGTTCGTTTTGCGATGACGATTGATGAATGTCGGTTATTATGGTAAATTGGGTAGAAAACACGCAAACCTTTGTAGAAAGTAAACAAAAAATTTTCGATGAGATACTTGTTTTACAAAAAAAATATAAATACATACATACAAGGTAGGTTTTGTTTTTCCTACATGAATGGTGTTCTGTTCTTCCTACATCTTTACGTTTATTTTCTCATATCTAACAAATACGAATGCATAACTCGGAAAAAATATGCACTTTTCCTACCACTTTCTAGTACACTCCTTTTTTAGGTCCACACTATTGAAGTCTAAGCACTAAAGCACAAAATAATATGAATAAACTAGCTGACCTGCGCAACTTCGTCTGCGTCACATGTTCCATTAATGCTCCGCTCCTATTTGTCTTAGCGTGATGATATATAGCCTATAACCTTCCTCGATAAATGGGCTATCTAACACTGAAAGAATTTTTCAAATCGGACCAGGAGTTCCTGAGATTAGCGCGTTCAACCAAACAAAAAACTCTTCTGCTTTATAATATTGGTATAGATTAAAGACGAATACAATTTCAATGAATGATGTTTACTAAAAAAATTGCAGCTACACAGTTATGATTTGCCAACGTGACTAAAATATGCAATTTTTTTCAAACTACCCTTCAAAATATAGGAAAATATTTTTAGAACATAGGATCTTGTAAGAATTTAACATTTTAGCATTGTGGTTTACGACTATCGTCATGAAAAGTATGTCATTGATTTTGATATTTTCGCGTTAATCGAGCTATAGAATCATTTTAAAATGTTTAGTAGGTAGGCTTTATTTCCTACAAGTATTCTTTTGGAAAGAATGGTTCCAAAGTTATTGATTTATTACGTCACTATGTCTACGTCTGTGATGTTTAAATGCCACCGGAAAGTAGCAAACGCTGTAAGATTGTAAAATATCGCATGAAATTGTTAACTTTTTTTTCTAAATATGACACGGATATATTGGAAACCTTTATTGAATTTGGATGGGATTTGTTATATTAGACAAAACAATTTTTTCATAATATATCGAGAAATATGATCTAATCAAGATTTATTACATCTTACGCCTATTTTTTGAAACCTAAACCAATATTATGTCCATGTTTACGAATCTAAATGTTACCAACTTAATTGCATTTTTCATTTGACTAGGTACCTATTACGATTTATTTAGTTAGGTTTTATAAATGACCCCTTCTCAAAGGTTGCAATATGTTCAGATAGATAATAATATTATGTAGCGGTATCATCACTACCTACATATTAAAAAAACACAGTCTTCCGCCGCGTCTGTCTGTATGTTCGCGTTAACTCAAAAACTACTGCACCGATTTTCATGCTGTTTTCACCAATGGATACAACCGTTCTTGAGGAAAGTTTTAGTATATAATTTGTCAAGCGGGTGAAGCCGCGGGCCTCAGCAAGATGATAATATTTTTGTAAATAGGTTGGGAATTAATTTATGCATCACTCATCATCATTTATGTGCAATGTAATTTAAAATGTATTAGCTAGTATTTAGCCAGTTTCATGATGGTAACTTTACTTAGCTGTTTTTAGGAGATTTTTTGCAGCTATATCTTGTCTTTTTTCGATTTTGGAACAATAAATAAATATGAATCATAAGGAAAACGTTGTTATGAGTTCGATTTGAAAAGGAAACCTGCTCAATTTGCGTCATTATACTGAAATACTTCGATGAAAAGACTGAATGAAGAAAAGTAGATCAATATGAACGCAAACGAATAAAACTTTTAGGTACCACCTTTGTGAGGTCCCTAACTTTATATCAAAACCTTCTCGAAATAAAACTCAGTAACGCAGACCCATTCTTTACAGATAAAATATATTCTAAGAACTCCTACCTAAACCACTAAATCAGAGTACATAGCGTGCTATATACAGTACATAAATCTGCGGCCATGTTGCTTCGGTAAATTTAATAATCCTGGGAGCTCGTCCTTAGCAAAGACAAATGTCCACCCACCACCCGGGAGGGAAAATATTACATAAGTTTCCAGGAAAAACGGCGAGTGGGCGGGGCTTGGGCGTGGCCTCACCACGCCTTGCTGGGTAGGAGGGGCTTAGGAAAGCTGTATGGATCCAAGATTTGGTCGTTTTATTAAATGGTGGTAAATAATTTGGTCTGAGTGCTGTATAGAAGTTGTATTGTATCATTTGTATGGCGTAATGAGTTTGTTTGTGAAGCTTGTTTTCTATACTTAGATACCTACCTATCTAGGTACCTGTGTAGGAGTATATGCCCAAGTACTTGCAAAGAAAATGGGTTTCATTTCAGCACGCTTTCATTGATTAATGTTTTATCGTCTATCACACATTCAAAATTGATACTTAGGTACGTTTGGCTAAACTTAATTTTGGTGTTGCAGCAATCTAAATACAATGACCTAATAACTTTTTTTGTCCAATGTCTTTATACTGTGGGCATTCTTGCACTCCTCGGGGTACATTGAATGATGGTTTTGATGGAGACACATTCTTGTGGAAATCAACCCACAATAAATAATCTCAATTTATGTCTTTATTCGTTGCTGCACATCGTTTGCGGTGAGGACATATTCCACTAAACCATTTTGCTTATCTCATGCGAAAATCTGACCCTCCTAACTGTCCGATACAAAAAGAAAAGAATCGTTCTGCTGAACTTTTAAAAACTATTAGTTATGGATATTGGAATGTTTCATGGCATTCTAGGCAAACATACTTATGAAGCAGCAAAAATGTTGTATTCCTTTTCCTTTACATTAGTTAAGAAATAAGTCTAGTTTTTATTTTTCTTAAGTAATTTATCTGTAGCAGTACGAAGGGATTGACATCGTCACATATGTGTACAAAAATCCTTTAAATAAATAAAGATAAAAAAGATCTTTATTCCCATTAATATAATGGTCACTTACAAACATGAGAACAAAACAAAAGTATTAGATAATAATAATGTTATCCCAGTGCGGACACAGACAGACACATAATTGCTAAGTTATTTTGTGTTACCCGCACTACAAATTCGCTGCATTCTTGAGATGAATGAAACGTTAATTATTTGATCTTGATAAGCAGAAAAAGCAAAAAAACTTCAATATAAAAACCAATGGTAACATAATGTTGTGCTAATGACAAATGATATTTATTCTGTAAGTAGGTTGTAAATAACACTTTTACACGTCAATCTTTTTGGTCATTTTAAACTAGATGAGGCCGGCCGGCTATAAAACCAACTTGTTATAATTATATTATAACGTAATTAGCTTAGTCTCAGCTAATTAATACAACTTGGGTCCAATAGGGTCTTACAGGTTGACAGGTTAAGATAATGGGGTAGTATTACTTTTTTTAATATTGTATGGCAAGTAATGTTAGATTTTTTAAATATTTCTCAAGTCTCTGGAATATTAGGTAACCCATGAAGGAAACAATCATAGATATCGAATCGTAGTATATTAATTTAAGTATACAGTCCTAGAGGACTGTAGACTAGCTAGACCCTGAATAGTAGAAACCTAGATGTTGCCACTATATAAGTTCTAGTCATGAATCAAAGTGTAAAATCAAATTTAATTATAAATTTCTATTCAAGATGCATCATGCGTAGGTACCAATGCTTCACAGGTTCACCATTCGAGAAGTTCCAGATGTTTTCACAAAATTACTATAAATTGTTTTATGTCAATGTTAATTAAAAAAAAAATCGTAAAGCTGACAACAAAACGACTTTATCGTTTTAACTAGATTAGCATAACTACGCTATTTCCATTAGCACACTCTAAACAAAGAGTGCTCTGAACAAAACGGACGCTTTAACCAAATTGCCCCAAAATGGGGAGAAAAATAAAAGAAAAACATTAATGAGCCTCGCCAACTTCCCCGGTACTGCGGCATTGGGACGAAGGGACCACACAAATGCTAATTTTTCAACTACTAAACATTTTTCGGTACGATTTCCAAAAAGAATTTCGTACAGTTGCGGCGCAAATAAATTCTACAGCGGAAAATGGCTACCAGAATAGAAAAGTTGTGCTGGGAATATAGTTTTGAAAAACAATTTTTATATCTCAGTTTTTGGGGTGTAGATGTTTCATAATACTCAATATTTTAAATAATACAATACAATACAATAATGTTTATTGACATAAAAAAGGTTATACATTTTCGTTTGAGACCCTGTACTTATTTAATATACCTGTGTAATCTACCCAACAGCTGATTTGTTAAATACGCTTACGTTTCGTTATTTTAAGGTTTCGTCATAGATTGCAAGTGTCAACATTATTCATTAAGTATTTTTATCAGAAATCAGAAATGTTTGGAATTCAATGAAACAAGCTTGCTTCTGAAACAATTCGCTCCGAAATTGGGCAACACACTTATAAGCGATCCTCAATTGAAATTCTTGTTTTATGCATATTTATTTACATAAAATTAGAATTTGTACTTAACTGTTGATTTTTTGTCAGTCTTAAATGACTGCTAAAACCAACAAAAAAAAATACAACTTAAAAGAATTTCCCAATAGGTTCTCATTTATTTGAACGCCATCGCATCCCCGAGCCCCGCATCTGGCGCTCAATTTAAAACAAAAAGGTAACACACAGGCCACAGGAACTTCGGGAAAAAGGACCATCTCCACCCACTTCCTGTTGTTTGTCTCTGGTACACACATATTTTTTAACTAAGTGCCTATTTTGAATAAAAATGCGTCTCCCTTTAACCGTTAAAATGTACGGAGCGAGTCCTGGAGATTTATGTCGCTTCGTTCTCTTTATTTTAGAGATAACGCTATTGTTCGTAATTTTGCTCGGCAGTGTATTTGTAGGGTATTGTGTGCGGGAAACGGTGGAGTAATTGAAAAGAATGTGAAGGTTTACCATAGGTACAGTGTTACAGGTAGATGTGTGGTATGAATTTAATTTGGAATTAATTTGGAATTAGATTCATATAATATCCTTGGATAGTAATAATATCCTTGGACATTTCACACAACGCCATCTAGTCCAAAGCTAAGCAACCTAATGCTTGTGTTATGGTAACGAGATGGCTGATAAACTACTTATATACATTTTTTTTTTGTAAATACATACATATTATAGATAGAAAAACACCCAGACTCGGAACAAATACTTGTAGGTCGTACAAATATTTGTTCCGTGCGGGAATCGAACCCGCGACATGCTGCGCAACAGTCAATCGCTCAATCACTGCGCCAACCGTGTCGTCATATCACACATCTACTTATAGTGTGCACCTATAGTGTGCGACTTTGTATTAAGCTGTTTTTTTTTGTAACTTCCTAGCGAATTATAAAAAATCAGAAGTAATTTGGGTACCATATAATAAACCATAACGTTAAAGGTAAAAATCTGATTATTTTTATTTTGCAAAAAGGTTACATGTAACTCTTTTACACGTCAATATTTTTTGGTTAGATGAGGGCGGCGTTTTCACACCGAAACAAACTCGGAGATCATAGTCTCTTCTAAAGTTCATACAATCGTCAATAATATATGACAACCTTGTAGGTTCACGTCTGAGGTACCCTTTTGAGGAAAGTACCACTCAGGGCTGATCTACTTAGGAGCTCAACGTTCTGACAAACAATACCAAAGTAAGGACATTTGGGTAGGCCGTACAAAGAACTCAAACCGCCAGACAATCGTTAAAAACTACTTGTAATAAAAAGTAATCCACGTAGTTCTCACATACATAATAAAAATTTAAAACTTTATAAAATAATTAATAAAGTTTGCATACGAAAATAGTATATGCAAATATCAAAATGTCAAATTTTGTAAAAAAAAAACATTACAAAGTAAAAAATAACTTTAGATTCAAGATTCAAGATTCAAAGCATTTATTTCAAATAAACCATTTACAGGCACTTTTGAAATGTCAAGGTCGGTCAGTCAAAAACATGAGGCTATTTGCACGTTCCAAAGCGTAGATCTCTACGGAGAAGAACGTGCAAGAAACTCCATGGACACTCTTTTAAATCATGTGATGTTTTACAAAAATCTTAGTTACATGTACTTGCTTCTTCATGTGAGGACAATGCAAAATAAAAAAACTTAAAACAACAACTTAAATATAAAGATGAAATTAAGCCAGTGGTGGTTAAGAGATGACCAGTCTCAACTGACGGCGCCCGTTCACGAACCTGACGTATGTATCGGCACCATTCAGCTCAACCATTTTGAAGGGAACCGAATGATCCAACACACACGCCGCCATCAGCAAAACTTTTGAGTGAGCATGACATGCTCTCGATCACCATGCTCGTTCATGTCAAACAAGTAAACTAATCACATTATATATTATATAAATGGCCCCATGGTACTCACATTTACAAAATTTGAAAAAATGCTTCTACTTTACATAAAACTATGGTTGTCAATGACCAAATAATGAAAGATGTATAACAAACAATTCAATTACTATAAAACAGCATTATTATAAAGAAAAAAAAAATTAAATTATTGTATTATGATTACAAAACAAAAAAATAAAATAAAATACAAAACAAAAAAGAGGGTGAGCATCTCTTCCAGACATTAAAACCTAACTAGTGGACGCCCGCGGCTGTGACTGTGGAGCAGGACCGGCATTTAGCCAAACAATTTTATCGAGGATATAATCTTCCAGTTTATAATATGCTTTACTACATAGTGTGCGTTTTATGCATGCTTTAAATTTTCTCTCATTCAGTTCGAGAATATCAACTGGTATTTTATTATAAAATTTAACACAGTACCCCATAAAAGAAGTGTGTACTTTAGCCAATCTGAACCGGGGTTGATCTAATTTGTTCCTATTTGTTTAGTTTCGGAAGTCGGTGTCATAATACGAAGAAACTAACAAAAACACCGACTTCCGAAATTAAAGTTATTTTTTTACTTTGTAGTGTTTTTTTTTTTGTAAAAAGTTTTTATTTTTCACTTTTTAGTGGTACCCCACACCTAACAACACCACTGCAAAAACGCAGAAAGCAAAATACGCAATTTCGATTACTTGGATGACATAAAATTATCATCCAAGTAGGCGAATTCCAGCTTATATTTCGATTTAAAATCCAAAGTTCATAACCGATTTTCAAAAATTTAAATGGGATCAATCTGCAAGTATATCCTTTCAGATAAAACAAGAATTTTTCGGTTCATAATTGTCGCTGTTATGAGGTAACAAACATTAAAAAAAATTAAAAAAAAACATACAACCGAATTGATAACCTCCTCCTTTTTGGGAAGTCGGTTAAAAAAGGCAAATTGTTTATAAAAAATGTCAAAATGTAGAAAAAATTTCAAATCTTACAAAAAAAGTCAAATGGATAAAAAAATTTAAATTGTATATAATTGAAATGTCAAATTGTATATTGAACAAAAGACAAATTGTAGAACATAACATTAAACAGTGTATTTCATTGGAGCAGCTCAATCCCAAGCCTTTTTGTCTTCAAGGTAATCTTTTACAGTATAAAAATCTTTCAGGCAAAGTTGTCGCTTTGCAAATGCTTTAAATTTATGTATGCTTAGGTCTTGAATGTGACTTGGAAGTTTATTATAAAAGCGTATACATTGGCATCTCAATGAAACCCGTATTGTTAAGCCTGGTTGCAGGAACAACATATTATTTTGTGTTTGTTCCTAGTATTAACATGATGTACTTATATCACTGTATTTTTTAATATTTTGATATTTTTATGGGCATACAAAATATTTTCATTAATATTCTGACAAAGGAAAGTCATTATACATATTTATATTATTTATATCTTTAAATTTATCTCTGAGGGAGCATTGACTTAATTTTTAAATTGAACGAATAGCTCTTTTCTGGAAAACAAAAATTGACTGGATATCGGCAGCATTCCCCCATAATAGAATACCATACGACATGACACTGCACTGGAAATAACTAAACTACACAAACCAAACGGACTGTCTCTAAATCAGTTAAATCTCATTTTTTTCTGACAGCATTTGCAGTAGAGCTAACTTTTAGCACAGTAGTATCTTCAGGACTCAACTGTTTACCCTTTATTAGATTTTCATTTTTTCATTAATTATAAGAAAAATGTAGTTAATAAAAATGATTGGACTATTGTTAACTGCATTACCTATGTCCTTTAGTGTTGGTATCGTGTTGTATCACAATCGATGCAAACTGAGGGTAGTTATGCTGCGATTAGATTTCCAATTGTAATTAGTGTAGGTACCGATTATTCAAATAAGAGACATGACATTATGTCACGTAATGCCATTAGGTAACGTGGAGCACTCGTACAAGTCTAACGATCTCACTTGTCCAAATCAGAGTGCCAATACTTCTATTTTTTAAACAACGCGTACGCATTCGCATCACGTCAACATCATCATAATCATCAGGCGCAATCTGTCAAAAAAACCTCAGCTTCCATACATTTTTGACAGCTTGCAACTGAGATGCGAAAGCAAAAGTCGCTTTAAAATAAGTACATACATATTTAGAATTTGCGCTCAGATGAGCAGTTTAGGCGATACTAAGAATCAGATACATATTGATTCAAAAATCATGGACATTAGACTGGCAAACTTAGCCCAATAGCCGTGAAAAAAAACGCGCCACATAAGTGCAATACCGTAGCGATAGTTATGGCGAGGTTCCCGATCGTACCCGATCGTTCCCGATCATTCCCGATCGGCGACGCCGCCTGGCTTCGTGATCGCCGAACTTTACCGATCGCTACTCGATAATCGCGCGCACTGTGCAAACAGTCGCTTTCATGTTCACGAATTTTTGCAATCGGTTTTTATACAGGTTGTTGCAAATTGTGAAGATTTCTGCATCTTACATTTGGATTTTTTTTGCTATAGAAAATTTCTTAAGCATTGCATAAACCTAAGATTTATTAGCAAATTCCTTGATTCATGTATGTTTCTCTCGCTATTTAGTTTTTTTTCAGGTAGGCATATAAAGTAAACCATAACTTTAAATAACTAAGGTTAGGTTTTAATTGCTTAAACTTGCGTCGCATACAAGTTTATCCCACTTAATAACAATATATAATTAAGTTCCGGAGTACGAAGTTACTGACAGTTATGAGAGGAAAAAAGTACCGACAAAATACCAAAATTCTATGGTATCTCATAGAATTCTGGCGGTAATTTTTTGGGTTATCAGATAAAATATAATGTTGTCAATCAAATTTCAAGGGTTGCTACGTCAAACAATATTTTACGATGTAAGTCGGCAGGTATATTATGGCTTTAACAGCTTTTGGCAAAGTTGCCAAAAGCTGTATTCCATTCTATAATTAAGTAAGTGTACCGAGAAACTTGAAAAGCGTTAAAATTCAACTCACAATAATACTTATCATCTCAGTGACAATAAATGTCAAAGACTTGCCAATGTAGCTTAAAAATAAAAGAATAGGCTAGTTTCTATCATCCACAAATTGCAAAACTTTTTAGTCCGTCAGTTAGAGTATCGAAAAATAATGGACACGTATTTTTTGTTTTTTAAATCAATGAATATGAAATGAATATTGAATATTGATCGACTTCAGAAGCCTCATTGAGTACAATTAGGCTTTTCAAGGTGAGTCTGAATTAATACTTGTATTGAGCGTGTTCATTTGAGAACTGCAGCTCGGGTTAGAAGAATCAATGTTTTCCTTAAACGTCGCCCTGTAAGTAAATGAGCGTGGGATCGCTGGCTGCGCGTGCGACGGCCGGACGCCTCGGGCGCTGCTGCACAAGGCACAACCCTCCATTACTCGCCAGCTCTCACTGGATCCGCTTAGATTCCGCTCTAGGGTTACTGCTGATATGAACTAGATTTCAGTTAGCTACTGTCCTACCAATACAAGAGGACTGTTGTAAATAAATGTAAGTACTTACTTCATAAATTCTAGTTCCTAAAACGTAACAGACAGATGTGTTGCTGGGGAGTTTGTTGGCCACTTCTTCTCCACAGCTAAAACACAACGAAGTGGTGACGGGCAGGCGTTTTGGGGTTTGTAAAACTTGACTTTCGAAAGTGCTGGCTCTCAGCCTAATTTGGATAAATGACATTTGAATTTTGAATTATGTTAATTATCTCATGATCATTTTAATCTACTGAAGTGAAACGTTCACTGCTGGTCTGTAGGCTTGCCCCAAAGTGACGTCAGATCAATCGGTCCTGCATGGCTCGCATTCAGCATCTACTGAATAGATCTTCACTAGGTTATCGGCCTACCTTGTGGGCCAGCGGTATGAATTCTTGGGAGTAAAGTTTTTGAATTGGCTAGTTACGTCATTGCTCAGTAAATTGTGGCAGGCGCCAAATGAGCAAACAGTTTTTATTAACGGTGCAAAGACACTTTTTCAATGTTTTAGTGTGTGTCTTGTCCAACCGATTCGTTGGAAACGAGTCACAATCGTAACAACCAGTGAAATATAACGATTACTAAAATACAATACCTACCTAGGTTCCTACTTTTAAGAATAGAATATACAATCTAAATTGCTCGAAAAACAAACAAGATATAATTATTTTAAACAAAATGTCTATCCCTCTGGCGAAAACGCAATTTTCTATGACAGCTGTATAGGTGTCATGGACTTTGACGTCAAAGTTCATATCGGACTTCTCTTTCTAATTGTAATCTTTGAAGCTCTATAACTTCATGGCTGATGAAGGTATTTAAAAAATAATTTCATGATTGTTTACTAAGAGGTAATGAGTTTAACATTATGCAAATAAAATCGCGTGCATATTCCCTATTCAGCCTGCCAGCCCTACGTGCACAAATACTAAAGCTATGTGAATCGTCAGAATTGGTGTGCTTACGTCGGTCAGAGGTCGGGATGCGGGTCATGCCTCGCTCACTGCTACAATCTGTTGAGAGCACGCTAACTATACCTGAGGAACTGATCTTAATCGGTGATTAGGTGCCGGGTGCAGAGGTGTTTCTTTGATTGCTGGTTGAGAGGCAGGCGCTCTAAGAGGAGTAACGGAGATGTTTATGTGTGGTTAGAATGAAATCACTCCATCATTGACTTTGTCACCTTTGAACTAGACTTGAGTGAATAGCAAACCCATGTATACTAGTATTATAAAGCAGAAGAGTTTGTTTTTTTTGTTTGGTTGACGCGCTAATCTCAGGAACCACTGGTCCGATTTGAAAAATTATTTCAGTGTTAGATAGCCCATTTATCGAGGAAGGCTATAGGCCAGGGATGACGAACCGGTCGAACCGGTGAATTACTCTATTCAATTACGGCAAGGCAAAAAATATAAATACTTATAACAAACTACTTAACTATGTAAATACGTTATGTAAAAAAATCTACATAATTTTACACTGAACTATACTGTTTCATTTGTAATTTTAAGAAGTACCTTTGTAATTAGTAGATCGCACAGGGTTTCGTCGGTAAAAAATCGATCTTGGGTCTAATCAAGTTGGCCACCCCTGCTATAGGCTATATATCATCACGCTAAGACCAATAGGAGCGGAGCAGTAATGAAAAATGTTACGCAGACGACGTTGCAAGGGTCAGCTAGTCTATACTTAATATTATAAAGAGGTAACATTTGTTTGTAAGTTTGTATGTAGGGGGTAATCTCAGGAACTACAGGTCCGATTTGAAAAATTCTTTCAGTGTTAGATAGCACATTTATCGAGGAATGCTATAGGCTATATATCATCACGCTAAGACCAATAGGCGCGGAGCAGTAATGAAAAATGTTACGCAGACGACGTTGCACGGGTCAGCTAGTCTTAAATAAAAAAAACCGGACAAGTGCGAGTCGGACTCGCCCACCGAGGGTTCCGTACGTAGGTACATATTACTTTAAATTAAATAAAGGCTATTTTTTATGATTTAATTACAAATGTACCGTGTTTAGGTTTTTCCTCATAGGTATTTGTTGTTGTACATGCCAAATTTCATAGTTCTAGTTCTTGATGGCTTTGAGAGTGTCGAAATATACTTTTTTGCGTCATAAACAGCAGTATCTTTTTAAACGCTAACTTAGAAGTTTATTTTTTTCACAGCTTTAAGGGACTGTAGACCTGAGTATTTGGTAACTCGACACCTTCACGCGTTCCCGAGATAAAGGGTCTTGACAGACAGACGGACGGGCGGAGAGATAATAAAGTTATCCTATAAGGGTTCCGTTTTTTGCTTTTGGGGTACGGAACCCTAAAAACGAATTCGGTTATCTAGAGGTTTATCGGGCCCAGTATAGACTTAAGACAATAAGTCCATACTGGGCATTAGATGGTACCTATAATTTTAAAGATCCTCTTTCCTTTCTTACAGGATATGTGACTGACAGATTAGGTTTTTAGTCTAGTTTCCAAAGTTGGGACTAGGTCCTGATACCAAATCTGAATTATCAATATCCATAAAAGTAATTTACTATTCGTGTAAAAACAAAATCATTATCATAACAAAAAGGTGTTTGTCAGTGACATTCTTCTCCATACTGTGGCAAAGAACAGTATCTGACATTAGAATCCAATTTAATCTTAACGTATTTCAGAAAAGGCTAATTATGAATGGTTTATTACATTTTCTTGTTCTGGAAACAATCAAAAGACCACCCAGGAGTGGCAACACTAATGATTTTAATGTCTATCCTGTAGATCATCCTAGACAACCTACTGCTAATTACCATCAATCTGGACACGACGTAAGAAGAATGTCTAATTATCACACGATACATTATTGGCTAATGCCCTTACTTTTTAGGGTTCCGTACCCAAAGTACGGTAACCAACGGAACCCTATTACTAAGACTTCGCTATCGTCTGCCTGTCAGCGGGCTGTATCTCAAGAACTGTAATAGTTAGACAGTTAACCGGAATAGTTGACGGCACGGTTGGCGCAGGGGTTGAGCGATCGACTGCTGCGTCGCGTGTCGTTGGTTCGATTCCCGCAGGGAAAAAATATTTGTATGGCCTACATAAAGTTGTTCCGGGTCTGGCTGTTTGTGTGACTTTGTATGTTTGTAAACGCACCCATGATACAGGAGAAATTCCTAGCCCACGGCAACGTTTTTGATTTAAAAAAAAAATAAGTTGAAATATTCTCAGATTGTGTATTTCTATTGCCGCTATAACAACAAATTAAGGTTTGTGGTACGGGACCCTTCGTGTGCAAGTCCGACTCGTACTTGGCCGGTTTTTATATACCATCATCATAACATTACAAGTAAAGTAATGAGCAAACCATTTCTTTTCGTCTACGGCGTTCGTGACTGACGCCATTTCAACAAGGAGTTGTATTTGACGTGAATTATGACGTCACTTATAACCTAAGTCGTTAGCTGGTGTTGCCAGTTGAAAAATAGTAATAATGAGTAGGTACTACTAAAACGAGTACACTAATTAATTAATGTTATATTCTATTTATGGAATCTCCGTCGCGTGTTGATAGGTTGAAATGTACCTACATAATGTACTACATACTTACAGTATAGTGTTTATAACCCAAATGTTGATTGGTAGATAATGCGGACGTCTATGTACTCTACAACCTATAAAAGTTTAAACAAATAAAAGTTGCTTGTGAAAACAGTTTCCCAGTTTACTTTCTTCATTTTACCTTTTTAACAATTGATTGATTGATTGAACACTGTATTTACGCTTTGGAGCTCACTTCACTTCGCAAGTGCCTAGGTGATGCTTACAGAATGCAAAATCAAGGTTATTTTGAAGCTTATGCGAAGTGAGAGCGAATAGCGACGTGAAATGCGAGTTGTTGTTTGAATTTTACAGAATCGACGTGCTGATGACGTACCTAAATTTTCCAGTAAATCTTCATTGTTTAGTTCTAAAAAGGATTTTCCTGTTCCTTTTAAAACGACGATGTATAACTTTTAAGATCGTTTTGGGCCCTTTTAATAAATAACTTCTGTCAGTAACATACTAGATGAGACAAGTACCTACCTAATAAAAATTCACACGATGAAAAAAAACACAAAACAGGCACTGAAGTTCTATTCCTCCTTTATATCTAAGTAGCCAAATTGTTAATAATAAGTTAGTTAATAAGTGACGTTCGTGTTTCCCACACATTAATAATTGTAAAACTTAAAGCCATTAACACGATATTCGTGTGAATACCAACCTTCTTTATGTTTGTGTCAACTCTAAAAATGAGTGAATGCAAGTTTTATTAGACTTGTTGCGGTTTTTATCCCTTAAAGCTAAACAATTTAGGACTTGCAATGTAGAAGGGGTAACAATTAAAAACTTTTTAATCATATTTTTGTGACTGAAAAGCTCGTTCAGCTGTTTTGAAACAATGGCCTCCAAAACTGAGTTGTCTAAGTACTTTCCATTACTTTAAAAAAAGTGCACGTTTACTGTGTTTAAATGTTTTTTTTTGGATGGATGGATGGTTAAATAAGGTTTATGATGAAACGAGCGTGCCTCACCTTTCAGCGTTTTCATGACATTATTTTTCACTTTTCACTGATATATTCATATTATCCTGCAGCAAAACTATTTACAGAGCTTTCAATACAAAACCAACAAGCGTGTATCGCACAGATTGGACACCACGTCATGACCTGACATCCAGTCTGACAAACATAACACCATCCACAAAACAAAAACCCAATCAAAAATGCACCTTAATACCTTGATATAAAGTTGTAAGGTAGATGAGGGAGATCTAAAATAAAGTTGGTTCAGCATAACCCTATGTTTGCGCGTGACATATCCAAATGTTGATGCACTAGTGCGGAAAATGACGTGTCACCGTGTTCGCACCGACTCGCGAGTGACGTCATATTACCACCTCGATGCTGACGTGAGTAGTATTAGCTTTTAGCATTTTTATTCATATTTTTTGGTCTGTCTGTTTTAAAATTAGAATTCAGAACGAGTGAACATTTGAATTTGGGATTTCTATTGGCTATTTTATTTCGTTTTGACACCACGTTACAACCTAATATTCAATAATAAAGTAGTTTTTTTGCAAAAAGACCTCCTCTGGTGGTGGACATCTATGCCTACTCCGAGAGTAGTCACTGCACGCTCGCTAACTGAAATCCCTAATATCTAGAGTTATAATTAGGTAATTAGGCAATTTAGACTTTTTATCTTTAACAGATAAAAAGTCTAAATTACATCATACACATACATATTCATATACATTCATAGCACGTAAATACAGATATACGAAGACATAAGAAGCCAACTCAAGTAATTTGGTACCATCAAGTTTATTTCCTTAGAGAATCTGTCGTAAAACGCTACAAAACAATCGTAAAATAATAAAATATTTGCAGATTCCATGCAAAAATATTCAAAGCAGTGAGTTAAGGCGGCCATAATATTTTGATACACAATGCGACATGCACGCCGCCTAGCGGTGGCTCGGTACTCACACGTTTGACAGCATCCCCAAGATGGCGGCCGCGGAAAGCGCGGGAAGACACCACTGCACACCACAGTGCAACTATAAACTGCATTCCACCACATACACCAATAAACATCAACACTTTCAACACTCCGTGGAACATCGGCTTACCGATGCCGACGCCACTATCACCCCGGCTCACGTAAACAGCGGGTCACAACGCATGTCCAATTAAGTGACATATCACTAATTACGATGACGGAGCTATGCCTTCCCCGGCAGCGGATCGTCGAATGAAAACCTCCACCATGTTGTTACTGAATTTTATACTCCATCCCAGTCAGCAGAGCCTCCAAGTTTGCCTCCTTCAAATTCGTTATGCATACAGCACCAAGGGCTGTTGAATACCGTTCGCGTTTATTTATGAACAGGCAAACTTCTGGTGGCTGGTGGGACGTACGAAATACGTTATAGGCTCGCCTCCCCCGAGTGCCCGAGTGCCGGCCACCGGCGCCGCACACACCACCAACAATGCATGCGATCGCTGAAAAAGGGCTTTTTATGTATTCAACTTCACAACTCTGTAGCTCATCTGCAAGTCGTATTATGGACCTAATTAACAAGTTAATATGGGCGATCCGGGGCCGCCGCGTCTGCGCACACCGCCTGGAATCCATTCTGGATTTACAAATTTGAATGTCGAAGTCGAACTCAGGTTCATTCGAATAGCGAGAAGCCTTTGTGATTTCGGAATACACGAAAATTTAAATTCACCTGCGCAGAAAATGTTTAAAAGTTATCCGGAGCAGCCGCGTGCGTTTTGAAGCTCCCGCGATTGCGACTTTGCAATGGTAAGGAGCGTTCAGAAATTCCGCCCCGCCCGACACCCCCATCACAAAGTATAATGATATCGTCGCCGGCGTTATTATGGCAGTCGTCATAAATATTTCATAGACGTTGCGAGGGCAGTAATGACCGAGTGACCGCCGATCGCCGAGACTCGTCGCCATCTTAGATTGCACATTATACCCCGGACTACGTCCCCCCGTGCGAGTCATTATACCGAGATGTTGTGATATCAACCGGCATTGACTGTCTAACTTTACGTTGTAACGGAATCGTATTTTATTGGGAAACACTTGTACTGTTTCTTGTTAGAGTTCGAATTCGTAAAACCATGTTCCGTAAAGAAGTTGTGAAGCACTTGCATCCTGTCTTGGTTTAACATACCTACATTAGTGACAACTCACATAAAGCTTAACTCGAACCGTCTTACACTACATAGTTTTGTAAATCCCCCATGCAGTCGGAACTCTTCCCATCAATAACGAAATTCTGCGACGGAAATTTTTAAATTCTACACTTATGTTAGTGCAAGTTCCTGGGGGAAATTTCTTGACACATTAAAGTTAACGAGTTATTCTAATACCTCGCTCTATGTAAAGATTCATCCATATCCCAACTACACGCACAAAACGTTTTGGGAACACATTCATAGTGCGTACAGCAAAGGAGTGGAATAACTTCCGGAGTCTGTGTTTCCTGATAGCTACAACTTGGGAATCTATAGGTCAAGAGTGAATAGGTAACTTCTATGCAAGCGTGCTCCATCTTAGACCGCATCATCACTTACCATCAGGTGAGACGGTGGTCAAACGCGTGCATATCAAAAATAAAAAAAAAAGTACTACAATACAACACTGACAATTCGTAGTTCCGCATTAAAGACAAAGGTGTTCGAAAAATCCATATCTATTCCAGAAGATTTTTAATGAAACTTCGACAGTTCGTCTGTGCACAAGTTTGTTACTCGTGGCGACGGCACGTGCCGGCCCCAGACGGCGTCGGTGTGAAGGTGGCTAATTACCTCGTCCTCGGCCGGACACCGGCGTCCTTTGATCACCAGCCTTTGATCGGCCGGCGACACTACGTAAAGGTACGCCGCTTAAGAGCAAACCGGACATCCGAGGTAACAAATTCTGTTTGTAGGAACTTGGTATGGTAAGGGTTCGTCAAAGACGTCCCTAACTTCTTTATTTTATGTGTCAGAGGTAAGTTACGACTGTGTATGAATGACTAAGTTATTTTTAAAACCAAACTAACTGACACAGTTACTTATGACTAGCTTCAATTAGCCGAACTTTTCCATTATTTAAATTCACTAAACCTAATTTTGAAACAGCTTACTTGTCGATCTAGCGCACACAGAGCAGACTGGAAAATGTTAGCTGTATTTGTAAGGTGTCCGTTGCACTCTCCAGCGTATCGTCCGCCGAGTCCTACCAATCTCCTTTGACTGAAAACTTGTTAGAGGTCCGTATTAAAATTCAAAAACGACGCACGGAACTCAGTCCCGATTCCTGAAAACATTATTCAGGGGATTTGAATAATGATTTTGTTTTAGTCCGTACTCACACCTCTGTTTAATGTATGCGAGAAGATTGGAGCCCCGAAAGTTCGTAACGCGATTTTTGGTCGGACTTAAATGGTTTTCAAACTTAATTTTGTGGGCACTCGCCTTTTTAGTCTCAAAATGTGTTTATGCAAGAATCCCTTTATGAACAAAGTTGTTGTAATTTATATTGCGTTTAACTTGCAAAGTGTAGAAGGAGTGGACGGGGCTTGTGTGACAAAGTGCACTTTGTAATTGGATGTCTGAGGTACTATATTTTAGCACGAAGTTTAGTGTCTCGAGCAGGTTAAGTAATAAAATAAAAAGTGTTTATGCATTGTGCCAGCGCTATTTTAACGTCAACATTTACAAAAAAAACAGTCTCCTAAATCGCCCGCCCGTCTCCAATTCCTAGTGTTTTACCTGGGAAAAGTGGAGCAACAAAATCCCCAGCAATACATCTGTTGAGTTACTAGAACTAGCAAATTATATTATGTTGTTTACAATTACTTTTGACGTCTCAAAAACTGTATTAGGTTCCGCAGTCCTTTAACTAAAATAAATTTAAAACTCAGTTGCACTGCAACCGTTAAGGTACCGTTTACTCTTGAATTTAATAAAAACTCCTCTGAATTCTCGTTTTCAGTCCGTCGTTCTGCAAACGAGCTCATAAGTGCTCTCACCAGCTCTGCAACTTCAGACAGCAACAGTCAAAGTAATCTAACAGAAAAAAGAGAACTGGCCATATTTTATTCAAATTCCGCGTCGCGAACAGTTGAAGCGGAAAAAATATGAATATGATTTCCTTACGCACTTTAGAGAAGTTGCCTCGCGCCAAATGAAGCATATTGCGAGCCATAACACTCGCATTATTCAGAAGAAAAAAACTTGCATGAGACTGCTATTTATGAGGCGACTTCTTTGTGTGAAGTCGCAAAGTAAAAATATGACTAGGCTCGAATTGTTAAGTTGAGTTAAGATTAGTTTAACATTGGGATTTGAACTGGTTACTTATTAATTATTATTTTTCTAACATTCGTGTGTTGCAAAAAAGAGTCTCTCATTTTCGTTAGCATACTGTTCTTTCTTTCCAAAAGATTTATTGAACCAGTTACCATTAGTTTGTAACGTTAATTTCAGAGAGCGAAGGGATTATTGACATACTTAGGAAATTCAGTGAATGCAGTTTCCCTTAAAATAAATAGTTACAAGGACTTATTGCAAAATAACATCTAACATGCTTGGTTTTTGTTATTGATAGGCTCGAGTTTGATCATAATGCCACCTGATGGTAAGCGGTGACGTGGTCGAAGATGGAGCACGCTTGCCAAGAAGTAACCTATTCACTCTTAACTTAAAGGCTGTGACTGCCTGAAGCCTGCTTGAAGGCTGTGTGTGGGTCGGGTGTCCCTGCGACTAAAGCGTTTGGATGTCAGAGTTAGAACACTTCTGTCGTAGAGTGAACAGGGAGCTTTATTCAAAGTAAGTCTTAAGAACAGTTGAAGAGGGAAGCGCCTTAACTTTTTATATACATTTTGTTCGCTAAATGAACTGAAACTGTATTTCGCAGATGCTAAGCAAACTTACTTTTTGGGTTAAGTATCGCTGGAAAATGGACTGTTTGTTTTGGCTTGATTTTGGGACAAAAACTACGCGAGTTGTGTTTGAAATTGGTGATTGTTAATGTTAGTTGGTACCGTTCAAAAATTAAATCGAAGATTTCCATAATATGCAGATTTTTTATTTAAAGAACTAAATCTTACCTATAAAATAAAAAGTGTTGTACAAAATCCCAAAAAGGTGTGAGCTTGTGAGGAGCTTTCAAGGCATTTGTAAAGAAAACACCGAGCTCAGAACGAGAGACATTTAATTTCAGTATATACAAAGGGGGTCATGAAACCGCGGAGAATCTTAACACCGCCATTCAGCGGCGTGACGTTATTTTGTAACACCATCTATCGAGGTGTATGGAACTAAACTAAATAAACCAAAAAATATTGTCAATTCCAATTTTGAAACTCAACATTCCGCCCACCATGGACACTATGTAAAGTGTCCATAAAGTAACTCATTATAAAAACTTACAAAACAATAAATCCGCCCACCATGGCAACATTACAGCTACTACCAACTAAACGTATAAAACAGGTACGGCCTTGAATTAAGGGAGTAAAACAAAGTTTGCAACTTCAATCTAGGTGGTAACGGGTAAAATAATGAGTTTTGATATTGGTCTCTTAATAATAGAACCCTTACATTTTAATGAAACGACACGCGTAAGATTGTACACACCAATATGTTTGTCAGTTATAATACCATATAACCATTTTGCCGGAGGCAGATCATCCTCTTTAACCAGCACTACATCTCCCACCTTAGGCTCTGAAGATATTTGAGACCATTTATAACGGTGATGGAGTTGTGTAAGATACTCTTGCGACCATCGACGCCAAAAGTCTTGCATAAGTCGTTGAGTAAAATGCCATCTTTTAAGAGCACTTATGTTCGCATTTTCATAATTAGCATCAGGTACCAGAACTAAAGGCTCACCCACAAGAAAATGTCCTGGGGTAAGTGGGTGCGGATCTTCTGGATTAGAACTAACTTGAGTTATCGGCCGTGAGTTGAGACATGCCTCTATTTGGCACAAAAGAGTCGTCATCTCCTCGAACGTGAGAGTAGTATTGCCGATTACTCGCTTTAAGTGATTTTTTGTGGACTTCACTCCAGCTTCCCAGAGCCCACCAAAGTTTGGCGAATGGGGTGGAATGAAGTGCCAGTTGGTGCCGTTAGTTCCAAGCCAGTCAGCTATGTCACTTGCTACTACTGATCCTTCTCGTTGCAATAGATTCTTTAGCTCTCTATTCGCCCCGACAAAGTTAGTGCCATTATCACTCCACAAATCTGCACAATGCCCTCTGCGTGCAACAAAACGTTTAAATGCAGATAAAAATGCGTCCGAGGTTAAGTCACTCACTACCTCGAGATGAATTGCACGAGTGGCCAAGCAAATGAATAAACAAATGTAACCCTTAGTGGAGTGATAACCACGTCCCTTTGTGGTTCTGACTGCGATAGGCCCTGCGTAATCAGCTCTGGTGAAAAGGGCGGCAAGCAGTGACACGGGCTGATGGTAATTGGCCCATCAATTGTTGGGTTGTTTTAGCCGCATAACGAACACAAACGACACACTTACGAACATGTTGTCTAATAAGACTCTTTGCGTTTATAATCCAATAACGAGTCCTTACGTAACCCAGCATTGACTGAGGACCCCCATGAATAGTACGTTCATGAGCGTCTGCAACAATCAAGTTTGCTAGATGTGAATTACGAGGAATCAATATAGGATGCTTCATTTCTTCTACAACGTTAGCTTTCTGCAATCGCCCACCAACTCTAAGGATGCTCTCGCTATCAAGGAATGGACTGAGCGAGGTAAGTTTACTACTTTTGTTTACTTTACCTGCTCCCTGTAAACACTCTATTTCTTTCAGGAAACCTTCCCTTTGACACAGCCGGACACAGGTAAGTAATGACTCGTTCATTTCCTTAGATGTAAGCCAACGTGTAGTTGTGGAGTTAGTAGTAGCTCTTTTAAGAAACCTTCTACAGTATGAAATAACTCTAACAGGTCTACTTAAACTCGAAAACCTTGCAATTATATCAATTCCTTCAGTAACTATGTGACATGAAACTTTACTTTTCTTCTCTTCTATGTCAGTTTGCTTAAACTTTCCCTTACTATAATGGACTGTATTTTCTTGAAGCCACTTAGGGCCATGTTTCCAAATCGCGATTTCAGAAATATCCCTCGGATTTACACCCCGCGATGCGCAATCTGCTGGGTTTTCTTCGGACTTGACATGCGACCACTGAGTGTTGTCCATTATGGTCAATATTTCTGAGACCCTGTTGGCCACGAATATTTTCCACTTGCTTGGATGACTGCTCAGCCAAGCAAGAACAACACTAGAGTCAGTCCAGGCATGTAAATTTTCTTTTGACGTACCCAATACTTCCGAGACTTCTTGGAGTAACTTAGCTAATAAAACAGCTCCACAAAGCTCCAAGCGAGGAATAGATACCTGTTTAACAGGAGCAACCCTTGATTTGGAAGCGACTAAATTTACATGAACCTTACCGTTACAGTCTACAGTTCTAACGTAAACAGCCGCTGCATATGCAGCGTTAGAAGCATCACAAAACCCTTGTAATTCCATGTGAACATTGTGGTTGCTCGTGTTTACCCATCTCGGAAGTCGAAACCTATTGAGATGAACAAGATCCTCATGATAAGAAAGCCAATCTTTGAGTATGTCAATTGGTATCTTGTCATCCCACCCTACACCAGCAAGCCATATTCTTTGAATAAAAATCTTGGCTGTTGTTATGACGGGTGCAATCCAACCAAGCGGATCGAATAGTTTAGCTATATCTGAAATGACTTTTCGTTTAGTCACAGGTGTTTCAAGCGAAGGAAGTTGGACAGTATATTGAAATTCATCACTAGATTTGTTCCAAGTTAATCCTAAAATTTTCATAACAGAATCTAAGTTTTCCTTCCTATCCTTGCTGTCTGTATCAATTTCTTGCATTAACTCATTGTTATTAGAAGACCACTTCTGAAGCTCAAACCCCCCGTGACTAAGAAGGTCTTTCATCTGATGAAATATTTGAACCCCTTCGTTAACGCTTTCGCAACCTGTCATAAGATCGTCGACATAGAACTCTTTTAAAACCCTTTTTTCTGCTAATGGGTATTTATAGCCTTCATCACACGCAAGCTGTTGCAGAGCTCGGACAGCCAAGTAAGGTGCCGAAGATGTACCAAATGTTACGCGTAGTAACCTTAGATGTTGAAGTTCTGAATTCACGTCCTTACGCCACAAAAGGCGTTGAAAATCAACATCTTCTTCGGATACCTTGACTTGTCTGTACATTTTTACAATATCTGCAACAAGACATATTGGATAACAGCGCCAGCGCATGATGATATGCCTCAGTTCAGGTTGTAGCCTTGGACCAACCATCATGTCTCTATTTAATGACGAGCCATTCTTTAGAGTACATGAGGCGTCGAATACAACCCTCACCTTGGTCGTAGTTCTATCATTTTTGACAACTGCGTAGTGTGGCAGATAAACAGCACTGGAATTATTTAATTCAGGAACCACCTCCATATGACCCAGCGTCAAGTATTCTTCTATGACATCAGAATATTTAATCCGAAAGTCAGGATTCATAAGTAACCGTTTCTCCAGTAAATAAAATCGTTTACGAGCAATTTCGAAAGAGTTGCTGAACTTACACTTTGGGTCGGTTGACTTGAAAGGCAATCTTATAACATAGCGGCCTGATGTTTCTCTTTTAACAGTTGCTGTAAAGAAGTCTTCACAGGCTTGTTCTTCCTCCGATAAAAACCTTTTATCAGAAGAAGGTTCCTCTAACTCCCAGAACTTCTTTAATAACTCATCAGTTGCTATTTGAGTGTGCATGTTCACGATTTTATTTTGATGCCGAGAACCTTGGTTACCTTGTGAGTTTATACAGCCAGAGAGGATCCATCCGAGTTTGGTATTCTGAGCAGCTGGTAACCCAGGTAGACCCTTGATAACACCATCCATTAAAATCTGGCAGTAAACTTCTGCTCCTAACAAAATATAAATTTTGTTTGGAATATTAAATGAAGGATCAGCTAAATTTAAATCCAACATTTGAGATGACAACGCTGTCAAAACAATCTTACGCTCAGGAAGTAGTGATGTTATGTTCTTAAGAACATGAGCTTTCACAACAACTATAAAGTTGGGATCGTGACGCGACTGCAGCCTTACGGTTACAAAACATTTAGAGTGCAAAGTTGCACTCTGGTCACTGCCAAATCCTGAAATAAAGCTTTTGTAATCTTCTTAAGACCAAGCATTTGTACCGAAGACTCGGTAATAAACGATGCTTGAGATCCTTGGTCTAAAAGTGATCTTAAAACGAAAGTACCTGTTCTCGCTTCTACCTTAACCAAGGCAGTGGCCAATAACACTTGGCTGTTAACGTTGGAGAAACAAGATACTACGTTGTTTGGAGTCTCGCTCTGTGAAGTTGATGGTGGAGATTGATCCGTACCATCAAACTCTCGATCACGTGAGCCGTGATCACCTCTAGGGACTGATTTCGGATGCAGAAGAGAATGGTGTCGCTTCTTACAAATACGACCATTGGTTGAAAGACGACATGAATAAACCGAATGATTTGGACCGAAACAGTTGAAACATAACTTATTGGTTTGGACAAAGTTACGACGTGTCTCAACATCTTCCTTTGCAAACTTCTTATAATTAATAAGTTTATGATTTTCGTTACAAAACGCACATGTTAAATCTGAAGTGACATGCATTGCCTTAGTTGTGCGAGTACTATAATTTGATTTAGAAGTGACTTTACTATCCAAAAATTCAATAGACCTGAATCGCTGCTCTAAGAATGCTTGCAAATCACTTATTTTGGGTAGTTCGTCATTGAACTTAACGATCAGAACTTCCCAGTATTTCCTAGATACAGTATCAAGTTTTAGACTAACAATGTAAATCACGATAATATCCCAAGAAGAAATATCAATATCTAAATTTTTGAGGGCATTTAAGCATTCATTTGTTGTATCAAGCAATTCCTTTATAGCACTGGATGATTCTGACTGTATGTTCTTTTGATTCATGAAACGGTTTAAAATACAAATAGCAAGGTGTAATTTATTATTGTAGCGATGTTCTAACTGATCCCAACAGACTTTGTAATTATTGGACGTGATAGGAATATGCCGCAAAAGTTGCTCGGCCTCACCTGTCAAGTAGCCCTTGAAATAGTGTAGACGTTGAATGTCGTCCAATGTTTTGTTGCTATGTATTAACGACATGACTAAATCACGAAAACTTGTCCATTCGGTGTAATTACCGGATTGAATGACGTTTGAGTCATTAACCTTAGAAACAATTCAACAGTGCTAGAATTGATCTTAAACTTAAGCAAGCAATCCTTTAATTCCGTTTTATAATCCGTGTATAGTTCTTCGGTTACGCCATAGGCATCAGTCGTACAATAGCTAGATTTAACCAATTCCTTCTGATCAAATTCCGAAATGATGACTTTATGTGTATCGCGATACGAAGTCCAATAGTTTTCCAGTGTTTCTAGCCGAGTTTCCAAATAGGATTGCGTTAATCTTTCCTTTGGAGATTTTTTAAAATTAACTCTGGCTTTCTGCATCTTTGTTTTTGTATCTTCTTGAAATGCAAAATACGATGCCATTTTGAACGCTTTTTAAATGAATGAATGGTTTAAAATATCTTAGTTTTCAATCAATTTTGTTGAAATTTCCAACTTACTTGAATTGCCAATCTCAAAAAAATTACAAGTCGATGTACTTTTTTTTCAAAATTTTCTAAGTGTTTGGCACTTCTTTAGGAAAACCGGCGTGGATTCCCCGTCTGTTCACTTTTTGCCAAACTATTCTAAGTCCAAACAACTTCTAAATTTTTCTAAGACTATTTCTTCTTGTACTTAGAGTTCTGATTTGCTTGAATTTTCAAGTCAATATAGCATAAGAGTACTCACAGTTTTTCACTTCATACTTCACTGAAATCGGTTCCAAAATTCCGTTCCGTCCAATACCATTCCCGTATTGGATGTGTCGCTGTGTGGCCCAACTTCCATCAACCAACTATCGTCCGACTCGTAAGGACCATGAACAAAATCCCAAAAAGGTGTGAGCTTGTGAGGAGCCTTCAAGGCATTTGTAAAGAAAACACCGAGCTCAGAACGAGAGACATTTAATTTCAGTATATACAAAGGGGGTCATGAAACCGCGGAGAATCTTAACACCGCCATTCAGCGGCGTGACGTTATTTTGTAACACCATCTATCGAGGTGTATGGAACTAAACTAAATAAACCAAAAAATATTGTCAATTCCAATTTTGAAACTCAACAAGTGTTGTTAGCTTGTTTTGATGACTAAGACAAAAGGACGATTGTAATTTAAGTACAAGAAAACAGATTTTCAAATTAAATTAAATTTTAAAATATTTAACGATTTTCTTTTCCTATTTCTCCTTAAATCTTATTTTCCACACTTGGCACTCTTCTTTTCAGCATTTTCAGGTCCTATGATTTCAACATCATCAAACAAAATACTCCTGTGTTACGGCTAACAGCCATAAGACATCATCTACAAACGACGAACCAATTTTTCAAATTAAACGTTCAAGCGCGTTGTTTTCCTTCACCCTAGGTCTTCATGTAAATTACATTGAGCGGGGAGAGGTCTGCCCACCCCGCTCCCCAGGATAGCGTAATGATGCCGAGATAACGTAAATGTTACGTTATTATTTATTGTAGTGTTATTTTCAATAGCGCGGTTCTTTTATTTCACACCTTGAGAAAGTCTTGAGTTTCAGGACTTTTCTTCCGGTTTGGGGATTGGTTGATTTGAATAGAGACTAGAGATGGGATGAGAATTGGCAGTTGATGTCAAGAAAATACATATATCCGCAAATTATAAGAACAATATTAAGACAGTAAAACTTGGCTCCAATCGGGCTTACGGTCCTTGAGAGGTTGTAGGTATTCTATTAGAAAATGATTAAATTATAAAAAATGTGTAATGAAAATCAAACTTCAAATTAATTAAAAATTCCCACTAAATGTGATTTGACTACATGTATTTTTTTGGGTCCCAAACGTTGCAGTCTCTCTTGAAAATAAACAACTCATAAAAGCATACATACAGAGATATCAGCACATCAAACTCTTCAAAATATGCTAGGTACCCACAAAAACAAAATAATTAAAAAGAAAAGAAAGAAGTGAAGCAAATTAAATTATTCAAAAACAAACCTAACCTCATTTGAAATACAACGGTCCCCGCTTCTGTCAATGCTTGACTTTTTCGAGTCGCTCTCAGATCTGCAAGACAAACAACTGAATCTACGGAATTGAACAAACGACGTGTACTTAGCGGAGAGACGAGGCAGGTAGATATTGGATGGAAGAAAAATCGATTGAAATCTTAGTAGAAACGAGGACTTAATTTCAGGTCCTTTGATTAAAAAACACTGCTATAGTAAATCTGTCTGTAAACAGTTAATGTGATGTAAATCAGGCAGCTATTTTCTTTTAAGTAAACCGTTAGCGTTGATGTTGAGGTTGCGAAATTTGTTCGAAAGAGTCACCGCGGCCCTGGAACGCAAATGGTATTAGGAAGAACGCAGACCGGTTTACTCAGTAAGTGTCTAAACACACTATGCCGAAGATACGCGACCAAAGTTCGGCAAGATTACGCCTGCAATGCTATTTGAATTACTGACGACACATTATGCCGAAATTACGTTGCGTTAAAGCGTACGTCAAACTTCGGTCGGGCGTAAGTTCAACAGCCATTCGGCGGCAACGTATTTTGTTGAGCACACATTATACGCGACCGAAGTTCGGTTCGATTGCCGACGAAGATGGCAGAGATGGAAGAGGCATGTCCGCGCATTTCGCTTCTGCCTGCGCATGACCCACTTACTTTGTTGTGTCATTAAAGCAAAGGTACACCTTGTTTGATTCAGAAAAAATATTTTTTGCGATGAGTCGCGACCGAGTTTTTTTTCAGCGCTAGAGACATTGAATACACACAAAGTTGCGCAGCTGAATTTCATTGAACGTAAAATCAGCCGCGGAACTTCGGTCGCGTACCGTCGGCATAGTGTGTTTCAAACACACAAGTCTGGCACTCCCTTCCGCTCCGCCCAGAGAGGTTGGAGCCTTTTGATGAATTTCGATCCTAAAAAAACTGTTAGATATGTGGTAAACCTGCCGGGTTGCGGAATTTGTTCGAAAGAGTCACCGCGAACCTGGAACGCAAAGGGCATTAGGAGGAACACGGATGGGTTTTAGTCAGTAGGAGTCTGAGACTCCCTCCTGCTTTACCCAGAGCGAGAGGAGACATTTGATGATTTCACATCCTAAAAAAAAAAAGATATGTGGTAAAACAATACTTATGTGTGTATACGAATGTACTAATTTTCAGCTACAGACTACAAGGCGTCAGTCGACCAAGCAAAAACTTAACGTCAAATTACTTAATTGCACGTCAATTTTGCTAGCTACAGTAACTTGCATGTGAAGTAAAAAAGGGTAAAATCCGCAGTTATTTCTAACAAAAGTTTTATATTGCGTGCGGTCCTCATTACCCTCAGCAGTTTCAAAACATGTTTATTTCCTAAATTCTATTTGATCTCCAGCACGCCGTACAAAGTGTTCCACACACCGCCGCCGCCGATATCTGGCTCAATCAGTGAGACTTCGTCGCTGAATTTTTCCACGCTTCTTATTCATGGACATTACTTATGCATGCAGCAAGCGAAAATATTACAGCATTTTAATGAAAGAAATATTAATTTTGAAGCAAAGTTTTCTTTGCGGTCGCGACGACGGCGGGCGGAATTAAGTTTGGTCCGGGCGAGTTTGTGGCCCCCCCACATTCTAAATATGCTTCGCTGAATTTTAGTTGAGGTTTTGAACTGTTCGTTAAGACCTACATTTTATTATTTGAGTAAATAAATTAAAGGGCGGAGGAAATGCGCCGTCTGGTGTATTTATACTTTTCTGGAGAGCTGGGGTTCAAAGAATTTCTCTTTTGGAGGATAGAATGGAAATGAGGGAAATTCATCTTCTTAATTTAATATTACGTACAGACTACATAAGATTATAACAAAAGGTAGCGAGGTGATGTGAGTCAGTAAACTAGGTAAGTTATTTTTTTATAAGCCTGTTTTGTCCCACTACAGGGTAAAATTTTTCCTTCCATTTCTCCTGGTTTTGGGCTATTGCGGACCAATCCTGTCAATACTGTAAAGACGAGACTTCTTTCTGGGTTCGTATTGGCCAGTCGATAAAGCCTTATAGTTATAAAGGTGAAAGAAAAAAATTAGAATAGGTTTAAATTAGAAAGAAAATAAGTTGATTGTTTTGTTAACAGTCTTGTATTAAATGATAAATGATATTTATTCTGTTAGTAGGTTGTAAATAACACTTTTACTCGTCAATCTTTTTTGGTCATTTTAAACTAGATGAGGCCGGTGTTTCCTAGCTGACTGCTCTGAGAAGGAACACCGAAACAAAATCAGAGGTCAAAGTCTCTTTTAAAGTCTATACAATCGTACTGGTCTAATAATATGAGAACCATGTAGGTTAATGTCTGAAGTGGTATTTTGAGGAAAGTACCACACAGATTTGAGTGGACCTGTCCAGACAGTAAACTTAGAACTTTAAAGAGCTTAACTATTAGCTTTCAACAGGGCATGGTCCTTCAATAATTACCTTTTGAACCGAATCATTAAAATTTATGTTAGTTTATAGGTGATACCTTAGCGATAATAGCTGGGGCACCATAATATTAAGTTACGTTTATAAACTTATAAAGTTTACAATAGGTGACGATTTGCATAATCATCACTCCAAAATTACATTTATTCAAATTCAGCTGCACCGACACTTTTAATCCGCTTTTAAAGTTGTTCCCCTCAACTAAAAGCTGTAAAATAAAAATGCATACTTGATAAAACTGATTCTTCACGCTGTAAAATTAAATCAAACATCAGAATCAAAACAAACGGTTGTTCGCAGACACAATTATTTTGACTTTTCGCGCACTCATTACAATTCACTAACAGAATCACAATGTATCTGTATGCCATAGGAAAATATCTCTTAATCAATTGAAATAGGAGTGTGGTTTTTAGAAAATAAGGTACAAATTAAGTTTGTACACTTAGAGTAAGTGATTTCTCTCAGTTTAGTCATAAAAATGTTAATGCTGCAAAAACAAACAGCGCCTAATGTATGCCGAGGGGAAGAGAATTAATAGGGACCAGACAACTCACTATTTTGCTACATTCCTGCGAGTACTCCACTTGAACGAGCTTGATTCATGGGTCGAGTGGAACCAGCAGTGCGTTTCTATAAACATGTCGAAGTGAACACTTAGGCGAAGTGAACGACAAGTGAGCTGTCAAACCATACAAACAAGATGGCATGACAGCTCACTTGTCGTTCATTCCACCTAAATGTACACGATGAGATGTCGACAGAATAGACCGGCAGTTTAAAATACTGGACTTCATAATGAAAGCATTGTGAAGTTTCAGAAATCTGGCTGAGCTTGGCTACTTTTGTTTAGTTTGGAAGTTCGTTTGTATTGGAAATCACTAGAACAACTGAAATTCATGTTTTTAACATGAATTTCAGTTGTTCTAGTTGTGATACCAGAAAAATTTGATCACTGTTTATTGGTCAAGTTTTTACGGGCGCATTTAACGAGTGATGCATTTTATACAAATTCATACCGGCTGGGATTAGAGGCCTATTGTCGTCGCAAAAAACCGGGTTCCTACAAACGATTTAAAATGATCTTGGTCTAGTGCATTGTCCAGAATGTTTTGTTATTGTTTTATACTTTTCAGTCCATCTCATAATTAGCATATTAAAAGCATTTATAAAAACAAGTGTACTATGGGCGGTCTTATCGCACAGGGAGAACTCTTACAGACAACTTTTGACTGATTGGACGAAAGAGCTAACTTGCCTTTTTTTAAATATTGTGGTAAAATATCTGACATGATGTGTGGCTGGGGAGTTTGTTGGCCGCTTTTTCTCTTCAGCTAAAACACTAGGAAGTGGTGACGGGCGGGCGTTTTGAAGGACTATCTTTTGTAAAAACTTGACGTTCAAAAAGTGCTGGCTCTCAGCCTAAATAAATATATATAAATGACTTTTGAATTTTTTTTAATTTTTGATTTCTCAAATGTAAGTTTTATCTATCTATTTTAAATGCATTTTTTCGACCATTCTAGAATACCATACCATACTTCAGCTAACACGTTGATGATGAAGCATATCTTTTGTATTCTATCTACCTACAGTTCGGTTTCCCCTCTTCGGGTAAACAAGTAGCCAAGGTAAGATATAGTCATAAGTAGGTGCTCGCCGGAATTGATTATCGTCGGCCGATAACAGGCCCACCGCAGCCCCCGGACCGTAATTTTGGCGGGAATATGATGGATGTTCCAGGAAAATATTGTGGCTAAATCTACTGGAAACAAATACACAACAGCGGCAGAGTTTGGGCTGTGTATCTATGGATCGAGTATATTAAAATCGGGCAAAACTGGCAATAATCTGGTTTTATTTTGAAGACACTATTTCAGTGAGGTGCCGAAAATATTGAATCGTTTTTTAATCGTTTCTGCAACTTATTTCTTCAAAAGGCTGATAAGGTTAATTAAATGATTTCCTACAGTTCGCAAAACCAATTAGGTAGGTATTAATTGAATCAATTTGTTTAATGTTCATACATAAACAAATTAATTAGACTAGACTCACTAAGAAGATACCAACAACGTCATTCAAAGTACCTAGGTACTATTTTCGTTTGATATTATGTCGTACGGAATTAATTCAGTAAAGGAAGCCCTACTGTAAGAATGTTATTAAATCGACGTCTGAAAAAATAATACTCTTACCTAATTTATTTTTTCAGGCTAACGAGCGCCATCTGCGATCCGAACGCACCGTGAACATGATGGATTCGCGTCAGAAAATACTCGCGGAAATTATTCAAATGAATGCGCCCACTACCTACCTATACCTACGTTGTTTTGTTTCCCGCGCTTTCTTGTTTCAAAACTGTATAATTTGCGCGGGCTTTGGTTATCGACAATTTCGGGTTTTGCTTTTTTTTTGTGCCAAAAACACTGGCTGAAAATATGGTTAAAAAAATAGCTCAGTAGTTTTTGGTTCGGGCAGTTTGCAACAATATTAATTTTCCACCTGCGTAGTACAGTGGTGGTACATAGTACTGGTTAATTTCACCTGTACTATTCTTTTGTTGCTGGGCAAATGCCTCCTCCAAATTCTTCTAGAATTTCATTTCCCGAGCCACCACAAATTATATTTTACCCAGGCAGCCTTCTTTCCTACGACAAATCTTTGCAGCTTGCAAATTCGTAACTGTTACGAATAAAACCATGAAAATTAAATACTTACCGGGATTACACAACAACAACAATACAACAGACAATTATTAGCCATGGTAAAAATCAATTTAAAGTTACACAAACAAAAAGATGTTGACTTCACAAAAGCCGGAAAAACCCCTTTATTTGTCTGAAAAATAAACAGTAAGTTAATAAAACCGAGCACACTTTGAATCTATTATCCCTAGCTTGAAGGGTTCATATTAATTCGGCAAAATATTCTTTTTTAAAAGGGGTGTTTTTCATCAACTTGCACCTGCGGTCTCGTTTACTTTTTTTTAAGGTCTGGTCTGGAGGAAGGCTCATAATTAAGTGGGAAAATTGAATGTTATAATATGTGAGCTTGTTTTGTTTTGGTTCGTTGGTACTCTTATGAAATGAGGGCTATTGTGTTTGAGTTTCGCCACTAGAGGCGCTAGTGTAGCGTGAGGTCTTCGATATGTCGAATTTCACTGTTGGTTGACTTTTGACAAGAGTTTATTTACTTATTTGTTTTGTTTTTTGTGAATATTTTAAAACAGCCTGAATATGGCAGATGAAGTTACAGTTCTCCCGACCACTGCATTGAACTTTCTTCTGTCAGAAATATGTAAATGTCCTCTTTTCCCTTATGATAAGACCACGTAACACTGCGACGATGTCTATTTTGTATTAACACATGTTCACGGCATCATAAACTGTTTTCCTTCTAACTATGTTCATATGCGCGTAATAGCTATTTTAATGCTACGATAAAGGATCTGACTCGACAGTGACGCCAACTGGTGAGTACATAAAAAACTTTTTACAAAAAAATACAACCGACTTCCAAAAAAAAAAACACTACAAAGTAAAAAATAACTTTAATTTCGGAAGTCGGTGTTTTTGTTACCTACTTTCTTCGTATTTTGACACCGACTTCCGAAATTAAAGTTATTTTTTACTATGTAGTGTTTTTTTTTGGAAGTCGGTTGTATTTTTTTGTAAAAAGTTTTTTATTTTTACTTTTTAGTGGTGCCCCACACCTAACAACACCACTGAAAAATCGCAGAAAAGCAAAATACGCAATTTCGATTATCAAAGAATCATCTAAATATTCAAATTCCAGGTATTTCGATTTAAAATCCAAAGTTCGTAACCGATTTTGATATGATTTAAATGGGACCAATCTGCAAGTATATCCTTTCAGATAAAACAAGAATTTTTCAAATCGGTTCATAATTGTCGGAGTTATGAGGTAACAAACATAAAAAAAAAAAACATACAACCGAATTGATAACCTCCTCCTTTTTGGGAAGTCGGTTAAGGGAAGTCGGTAGCCCTCATTAATCGGACGTAAACAGCCATACCGCGTGTATCTGACATCGACGCACAAACGATTTCCACGGGTCCAGGGCATGATTCTGGACACCCCAGAGTATTTTCTCATTTTTTCATTTTTTTAAAGGGTTTTGTTACTTTAGACTGCTCATAATCGTTATTCTGACCTAATCCAATGAGATTTTTAATAAAAAAATAATAATGAACTACTTTCATTAAAAAGAGCAATCTGAATGATGAAAAAATGAGAAAAGAACCGACGAAAAATTCCAACACTAGGGTGTCCAGAATCATGCCCTGTACCCATGGAAATCGTTTGTGCGTCGATGTCAGATACACGCGGTATACAACATGAAATGCTGATAGCCATTACGATTAGGAGAAACGTTGATTAACAGGTACTTCATTCAAACAATCTGATTCATATACCTACTTATTCTTTTTAAACTAAATGATCAGTGTAAATACTGAAAAACGGTTTCTAAACTAAAATTTTCAATTGAAAATTAAGTGAAGAACCTGCTAATTATTCGATAAAAGATTTGTGCTTTATTTTTTTGTGATTGAAGCCCATTTTTTTCTAAAGATAAATAAAAAAACTGGTTAACAAATTCTTTGCAAAGGCCCAAAATTAGAATGTGACTCGGTTGATCGCAATACTGACTAGCCTACTGGGGCTGGTAGTATGACTATTTTCTCATATATCAATAATCTACAGTAAGTAGAACATCCCTTTGCCCAAGAAGTAGCGGTGGCTATATGATTCCCAGTAAATAACGTATATATACAAAGCCGACACTTCAGGCTTTTGTTCGTGACACGGTTTCCTTTCTTTATCGTCTCATGCCACAGAGTAATAACTGGAATAGAGAAGACAATATTACACGAATTAACATCTTGTCTTTTAGCACAAGATATGTTAATTTCCGGTTTTGAATTTTCATTTCGACATCGAGGACTAGAGCTAACGGATTAGTTTGAAGACAAGATATGGATGTTGAATTGTTTAAAAGCTAATGCAGTGACTTCATTACGAAATAAAGATTTATTTCTTTAAGAATATCTTTCAAGAGCAAGAAACAAAAAAGTGTGTCATCTTTTTTCTGTTCTACGTATCAGTGTTGCCACATTATCCCTCGTCCCGCGTGTGACGGAGTGCCCTCGTGACGTAAGCTATGTGCATAAATTTCGTGAAGAGTTGTGACATGGCAACCTCGCCACCTTTGTGGCGTCAAGGGCTTTTGTCTGACGGTTCTCGAGAGTGTTGCTAGATGCGATTTATTACTTTTTTATTTTGTTTTCATGGTGTTTACGACTTAGCTCGAGTCACGCTTTTTCCGATTTCTTGCTGTTTACTGCAGCAGTTTCTTCTATCCAAAAGGTATCGTTTATATATATTTTACTGCATCGCCATAGCATCATTTTTTTCAGGAAAACAAATACATAACTCATGTAGCTCAGCATTGAGAGCTCGTTGGTAATTTCCCTGAGTTATCATTCATACCAAAAGATTTTCTTTGATATTCCAAAGAAATAATCATGGCTTGTTTTAACTTTCACATTGGTATAATCTAAAACATCCAATTCAAATGCTTTTCTTATTCTTAACGAAATTCTTAAATGTTTTATTCCGAAGTTTAGTTAGATGCCTAATCAAGAGTCAGTCGATAAACAACAGAGCTCAAAGGACACGTTCTCCTCAACTTGATTGACGTTTGTTCGAATTCGGAACGCGGACAAAAAAGAAAAGTTTGTCACATCTCGGCCAGTGCCTCTCGTGAATCAAAGAGGTTTTATATAAAACGTTATTTTTCTCTTATTAAAGCGAAGAGAACGGGTTTAAGGGTGGCGTAGAAAGTTTTTTTCTTACTTTTATGGCGTGAGAAAAAAAGGGCAGGTGAATGTGGAGGGCCGATATTAAAATGTTTCATGTAAATTTTCAGTCGTTCAACGGGCTATATTTCAGGAGTTGTTCTGGCTGTCTGCGAATTTGGTATTCATAGACGGCTCTTAGTTTAATATTGGGGTTAAAGCGACTTCCTTGAGTGTATTTTTGTGAGTTTACTTTAATCTTTTATAATTTGAATAAAGGGGCTAACTTTGAAAACGAAATATGATAATATGTAGAGTAGGAAACTGACAAATAACACTGATAACAATGTTGACATCAGTCTTGAAAACAAAATAATTATATCTTGATATATTGGACAGTTTTTACTGTCTTGACAGCTGACTAATATACCACTGTCCGTAGACCGTACAAATTAATAAAAATGTAAACTAATTGTATGAAGATAGAATGATCAATTCACATTTTTTGCCAATATAAAACTTTCTTCTTAATAATATTTTTTTAGGATTTGTATTCAAATTAAAAACAATAACGCACTTTTTCAACCACCGGGAAATATAGCCACGAAAGGATTTCATCCAAACAGTTGCATAAATATGTAAAAGAATTAAAAGATAAATAAATAAAACTAAGAGGAGTATGAAAATGAGTTTACAGTTGAGATTAATAGGTGAGGTTTTTATTAATACCAAGCGGTTTATGAAACATCGAGGGGTCGGACTGCCGACCAAGAGGACAGGCACGGATTTAAATAGTGCATCTATTCTAGAGGTACATATCTATACTAATATTATTTTATGATGTATCATTATATTTATTAAATTAAGTATATTATAAAGCAGAAGAGTTTGTTTGTTTTATTGAACGCGCTAATCTCAGGAACTACTGGTCCGATTTAATTAAAAATTCTTTCAGTGTTAGATAGCCTATTTATCGAGGAAGGTTATAGGCTATAAATCATCACGCTAAAACAAATAGAAGCGGAGCATTAATGGAAAATGTGACGCAGACGAATTTGCGCAGGTAAGCTAGTATTCTCATAGAGAAGAACGGACGCATAAGATTTTACTATGTTCGGTACATATACATTAACTAGTTTTTCGCGAATTTCTGGAAATTCTTAAATTTCAGCTCTCTACGATCAGTAGTTTCGGCTGTGCGTTGTCTGTCAGTCAGTCATTTAGTCACCAGTAACGAAAGAATTATATAAATTGCCATTTACCTAGAATCGCACTACTATACTATTATTAGTTGCCCAAAAAGTTCCGAAGATTTTAACTGAAATAATTTACTTGTCATTGGATACTCATAAATATACATATATTACTTACAAATGTAGCAATTTAGTTTTCTAATCAACTCTGCAAGTGGGATTAAAATGTTGTTTCAGTGGATTTAATTATAATACACAATTGGTATTTCATTACATTACTTACAACAACTTTTTAAATTCACAATCTTAAAACACACAAACCTCTTAAGAGTGTGTATTCAGTCCACTAGCGCCGCCAATCGTTTTTTATTAATTGTGGTAAATTTAAGACACGTAGATAAAAAACCGCTCTGTAGTGCACTGAAGAAAAGTATTTATTATTTTTTGACAGCTATTTTTAATACATAACTCATGGCTAAATAGCCAAAACGGCAATTATTGCTAAAAGTGGCCACTTTTAGCAAAAATATCGACTTTGGCAACTATTTATGTTCTAAAGTACTAAACATAACTCTCAAAACATAATAAATACATTTCTTCAGTGCACTACAGAGCGGTTTTTTATCTACGTGTCTTAAATTCACCACAAATAATAAAAAACGATTGGCGGCGATAGTGGACGGAATACACGCTCTTAACCGATTTTGATAAAATTTAAATGGAACCAATCGACTAGTATATTCTTTCAGATAAAATAAGAATTTTTCAAATCGGTTCATAAATGATGGAGTTATGAGGTAACAAACATAAAAAAACAACTGAATTGAACACCTTTTCCTTTTTTGGGAAGTCGGTTAAAAAACTAAAATCAGTGTCCTCTTCAAATCCATCTCTGCAAATTAAGCCGTTGAGCGGCCCTCAGTTTGTTTTGATTGTATTAATTAAAAGTAGATCCCTCAGCTCCAAGATTAACACCTCTCTTTCTTCAGGTCGTCCATATTCATGTTCGCGAGGTTCGTTAACAGCTAAGGGTTTTTCACCCTATTTACATACCTTTGCGACTGCTGAGGGAAGCATTCTTTTGGTCTTGGAAGTGTGGATGGGATTCTTTTGAGTTGCAGTTAGGGGACTGTATGTGTGGGTATGATTTGGTTTTGTGAATTTTTAGGAGTATGTAGTTTGTTAAAAGAAAAAGAATATAACCGAAATATAGCATCTTGCTGCTTTTTTACTATTTATAGGCACGTCTTTGACCACTATCTCACCTTATGGTAAGCGATGACGTGGTCGAAGATGGAGCACGCTTGCCAAGAAGTAACCTATTCACTCTTAACTTACAGACTCCCAGGTTGTAGCTATCAGGACACACAGACTCCGGCAGGGAATTCCACTTAGCTGTACGCAGAATGAATGTGGTCCCAAAAGGTTCTCGAAATGATACGCCAGAGACGCGTAGTGAGAGCAACTGATAGGTAACCGCTAAAAACTAAAATTTTATGGATAAAATTAACCGCTAAATTTAAAAGAGTAAAAAAATATTAATAAAAGAAACAATAATGTTATCCCTCATGTCATCTCAAAGAAAATCTATTCTCATCGCTTTGCAATTTTGACTGAAAAACGTATTTCTTTTTTGTTGTTATCCTCCTGATTTAGGCAAAACAAAAGCACCTCACTTATTTAACCCAAACCATGCACATGGACGTAAGCGAATATTTTTCCCATCTTTGTACTAAAATATCAATTGCTTCATGCCCGTTTATATATTCCATTTCCATGCATTCGCACGCCGTCATATCCCCATAGCACTTTCTTATACTTAGACATAAACCGTGGGCCGACCATAAAACCTTATTATTTACATCTCTTTTGTATACTCGTACTATTAAATTGAGTACATAAGTAAGTAATTCTTTTTTTTTTTTTTTTTTTTTTTTTTTTTATTCAAAACGGGGAAACTCTTGGCCCAAATCTCACCTGATGGAAAGTGATGATTAGGCCGAAGATGGAAGCGAGTTTCACCCGGAATCCTCTAACATAGAGGAACTGGCTATCATACCTCTAAATGCCGTAACACAACAATGTTGTTAACATTGTTGCTATGGCGACAGACTTAGACATGATGGTGGTAGCTTGCCAGGCGGACTTAGAAGTCCTACCACCAACCAAACCGAGCAAAAAATTTGCCCCCACTGGGAATTGAACCCGGGACCTCTGGGTCTGAATCGAGTGGTATAACCACTAGACCACGGAGGCGGTTAGTGTCACCTGTTTAGCACCACCCGGGGACCACGTGTAGGGATTCGCTGAAGGGTATTCTCCTACGGACGCGGGTGACTCGGCCCCCAAAACTTTTCTTTCTTTCCTCACAACTTGCTACCAACTCAAACTCAAAGCATTTTTTCAATTAAACCATTATAAGGCACTTTTTTTCTTGAATTGTCAAGGTCAGTCAGTCAAAGAAATTAAGCTATTTACACGTTCCAAAGCGTAGATTTCTATGGAGAAGAACGTGCAAGATAACACGGACGCTTTTTGAAATCAATAATTGTAACAAAGTTGTATTTACATTGTTCTTGTTGAAATTATTCATACAATGTGAGAACAATGTAGAAAGCAACGCAAATAAAATCAGGCTTATATACCTAGACTTATACATAAAAACTACATGCATAATGTAAATACTAATTTCTTAATTTAAACTATAGAGAATTCAGAATCCACTAATTAGTTCTCGTATTTTAAGTAATCATACGGTTTGAGGTTTTATTGAATTTAATTTAATTTAGCTCGAAATAGGGTTTTCATTTGAAAAATACTTGCTCTGGAGATATTTTCAAATGAAAGATTAATACTTTGTTTTAGGCTGATGTTCCAGCTTGAGAACCTAAACTATGAACGTAGATTTGAATATAAAAAATGTAAGATATCCTTTTTATTACTGAGCATTGTTCCTAATTTCATGAGAAAAAGATTTGCTTTGAGCCTAGAAGCCGACGGGAAATGCTTAGATTTTTCGACAGAACTTAATCAAATCAAAACTGTGATTATGCGTGCGGATTATGAAATAATCGTACTTAATTATGATTTCGTACAAACTTTGAAGTCCAAAATCTTGAAAATGAATAAACAGATTTTCACTAAAATCGAAACACAATCGGAAGATACTTTTGAGTAGATGTACTAGGTTGAGTTGCACTTTTCCTGGTTAAGTGTCTAAACACTATGCCGAAGGTACGCGACGGAAGTGCCGAACTTACGCGGCAGAAATTCAGTTGCGGAATTTTGTGTGTATCAGCGTCTGAGGTGCGGCTGTTATTTAAACAGACGGACAGACAGACGCTTATTGAGACAGAAGATGACTGACATGGGCGCGACTCAACCACGATAATTATTTTTTCTGAATCAAACATGGTGTAGGTTCCTATGTTTTAAAGCTTACTTCCGACCTAAGTGCGACTGTACGCCATAACGCAACATAATTTCGACAGAGTGTGTCGTCAGTAATTCAAATACCACTGCAGGCGTAACGTAATCATACCGAACTTCTATCGCGTACTTTCGGCATAGTGTGTTTACCGTAGGTGTTTACACACTAACACTAAAAAACGCCCATTTTTTCTGTAAGTTATTTTTTGAAAAAGTGCTCAACTTACCTTCAAACCCATGTGTGTTAAAGTAAAGCAGTAACTCTCAGTTGGTGCGTGCTGACTCCTATGTTAATATGACCGGTTCGATTACTTGCTACTCGTAGTTCACATTGCTTTTTTTTTTTTTTTTTTTAATACAGAACGGGGAAACTCTTGGCCTAAATCTCACCTGATGGAAAGTGATGATTAGGCCGAAGATGGAAGCGAGTTGAGTTTCACTCGGAATCCTCTTACACAGAGGAACTGGCTATCATACCTCTAACTGCCGGAACACAACAATGCTGTTAACATTGTTGTTATGGCGACAGACTTAGACATGATGGTGGTAGCTTGCCAGGCGGACTTAGAACAAGTCCTACCACCAACCAAACCGAGCAAAATATTTGCCCCCGCTGGGAATCGAACCCGGGACCTCTGGGTCTGAATCAGGTGGTATAACCACTAGACCACAGAGGCGGTTAGTGTCACCTGTTTAGCACCACCCGGGGACCACGTGTAGGGATTCGCTGAAGGGTATTCTCCTACGGACGCGGGTGACTCGGCCCCCAAAAACACACCACATACCATACTTACCATAGTCGCATGTGGGAAGCAATGGTTTCCTTAGTGGGTGGAAGATGATATGTTCGATGATCGATGTAGGGTTAAAAATTGCCTCATTAACGCTTCAGTCATCAAAGCAATACCTTTGCTAGTCGTGTTCTGGTTTTAAGAGAGCAGTGGCAACACCCTGATTCAGTTGCCATAGACTGCCGAATCATTTTTCTAAATATATTTTCAAGAATGATTTCGCAAGCTAGAATAGAATCGTAGATCCTGGAAAGGTTTTTCACCATATTTATTTAATTATTTAACAATGTATGTACACACATTTAATAAGAAAAATAGGTACAAAGGTGATGCTTATATCTATAGAAATCCATTCCAGCATTTACTGTGAAAGGAGAGTAGAGTTAAAAGAGATGTAGACATTGTGTGTAAAATTTATGAATAGCTAAAATGAAAACAGTATTTTTTTTAATATAAAGTACAATACTTAAATAACATACTAATATATACTAAATAATATTAAAATATAAATAATAATATAAACTTATATGCAACTACGTCGAGAAGGAAACATAGTGTTCTTTCACTCTTCTTTTAAAAACTACAAGAGTTTGGCAATCCCTAATGTCAGGAATTTTATTTTGTGTAGCATGTTTTTGCTATTCTAGAAAAAATATTCATGCAGGGCCATTTATTTAATTTATTCCCCATTCAGTATCTTTATCATCGATCGTTGATTAACACAGAATCAACAGAATGCTACTACCTCCTGGGACATCATACTAATTCTTTCGCTCATGCCTCACAATGCCCATTCGCCGTCAACGACTACTAAGAAACCTTATCTCAACAATCGAAAAACATCTGTCCGTATATTTTTACTCGACATACCTAAAACGAGGGCTGGAATAAAAACGGACCACTTAAGGCCAAAAGAATATCACTCAATGCTCGCTATATTTTTCAAAGCTTCTCTTCACATTCTGTTTTTATCCTACTTGACTCGTAATGTGGTGAATTCATACATGAACAATCGCGATCTCGAGTGTTCTTGGGCTGGGGGGAAGGGGGGCAGAAGGGCGGTTTTCCTTCTTTTACAACATTCGGGGGTGGATGGTGGATGGTAGCCGGTGGATGAGGGAGGTGTCGGCTTCAGGCGACCCGCCCGGATGTCTTTAAGGCGCGGTCATCCCGGATTATGTTGCGTCAGGAGTTTATTTCAATGTGGTTGACCGATTTAATTTTAGTGGTGGCGATCTGGGGTTATTTTAAGGATTTTCGATAGTTTATTACGTGTCAGAAACGACGATGTTGTCGTAAAAGTCAGCTATATACCTGATACGTTTGTTGACGATGGAATGGAACGCGATTGAACTGCAAAATAAGAATAAGTATCGACGTGTTATTTCCTGATAACATGCCCTGAAAAATATGCAATTTGCATCCACATACATCCCAATCTGTCCATCCAGATTATTTTTGAGTAAATAAATAAAACACTTCATTCCAAACAGCCTTTACTTGAATACCTTACCGCTTTAAATCGTCGGGAGATATCGCGACGAGGCAAGAACGTCGTTGAAGTCTTACTTACTAACGACCTCCTCTTGTACAAATAAATGTAGAAACGCTGTGTCTGACTGAGTGTGCTTTGAAAATGAAGAAAAACAGGAAAAATGTTTATATCTATTGTAGCAGAGGTTTGTTGTGAAGTTGTGCTAATTTTCAATTTATCTGTTACTGAGTCAGGTACCTACTTCGGGCATGTATTAGTCAATCACCAAAGAAACAGTACCTAATCGATATACCTGGAAATATCACTAAAATGATTATGATGACAGATTGGTTTAGGTATTTTAATAAGGTGTGCAAACAGTTCGACTTTGATATTTTTAACACAAGTGTGAATTCGGCTAAAGGGTTTCTTTCGGTGAGTTTCTTTAGAACTTAAATTCTTTACACTTCATTTCATTTTTTTAAATTCATTTTTTATAACATTTTGGCTCTCATTAATTGGTTTTGGAAATAGAGTAATAACCTGTCGCAACTATTACATATGTAGGTGATGATCTGCTCATATTTCGAAATGTTTTACTTTTTGTTTATTTTTTGGCATTATTTGTCAGTGTGCATAATTGGTTCCACAGCACATTTATACCAGACAAGCTCTAGACGTGAAGACCTGTAATTGGCTGTCAGATTATCATACTGTTACTTATCACCATTGTATTTATTTGTAAGTCTTCCATAGTCTTTAATTAACTAAATAAATAACTTACTAAATATTTGCTGAAATCCCAACACATATCGCGTGGGTTGCCATTTCAAAAAATCATGAACAAGTAGCTAAGTATATTCAACAAACTTAGTCGAGTCTTGGCATCCATTCGCAAGATATAACTTAGATCTTCTATGTAGTAACTTAGAAAGTAGCTAAACTTCGAAGTTTAAAGTAAGAGCCATTGTATAATGCAAGATAGTTTGAACTGTAGTAGTAAGTAGGTAGATGGAGTTCTGTGTTTTATTGCTTATTTTGTCTTCTCTTTGATAAGGTACTCGCCATCGCTAGACTGTGTTGGTGTTAGCCTACACAAGTTTTCCGAGGATGGGTGTCCATCTGGTGCATACCACAACTCGGAAGCACTTCGTTTTACAAACTTTCGGTTTTTTATAGTAGGTATTTTTTTTTCGGTAGAATATACCTTTTCTATAGTAAATTTGAAATTCCCAAAACGCGCAAATCCATAGGGGCTGAGAAAAAAATCGCCAAAACTTTCTTTCGGGATTGGTGGGATAGTGGGAGTATTAAGGGTGGGGAAGATTACGTGGCGACTCTATATAAGCTTTTAATCCAAATTAAGGTCAGGGGCATCTTCAAGGTCAAGGTCAAACCCGTAAATGTCAAGGTCAAACACTTCAAGGTCAAAATATGCCTAAATCGTAGAATATTGCCCTCTATTAAACTCCAACGTCACGAATATACTCAAGGTCATACTTGAACCTCTCAAAAATGTTAATTTGAAAGAAAATGTCGACGGAGCCCCGCTGCGCGGGACTCCTACTTCTGAGTGGTTTATAAAAAAATAACCTCGAAGGGGATGGCGGGGTCTGTTCGCTCGCTTCGCTCGCTCACTCGACCCCGCCATCCCCTTCTAACCTAACCTATCCGAGTCGGGGTGCCCCCAAGTCCAGAGCTCGCTCCGCTTGCTCTTGCATTTTGAGTCCTTCGAAATGTTACCCACTTAATGTATGTGTGTAATTCTGTGCGTTGGTTATTATGTAGTGTATGTAGGTTATAGGTAGTAATAGAAAAAAAAAGATTTAACTGTCAAACGTAAACGTCGCATACATCATAATATTCTAATTACGTTTCGTTACCCACAATCGCTAAAATACTTTTTATTTTATTTAATTAAGTCTATTATTTGCTTTTTATTTGAAAACATAATACTTGCGCAACTATTTAAAAATAAAATAAAGTCAAAAACTATAATATTCAATAAAAAAAAACTTTTAAATGAGTGGTCACTTAGTCTGACCGTAAAACGAAACGACCTTGGACCGATTTTTTTAAGTTATCTGTGGCAAAATATGTCATTTTTTCGTAAATAGGTTAGAAATAATTGAGTTTTTAGGATTTTTTTTCTCTGAAACTATGTGTTTGCGCGCTATGTGACTTTGTGATAGTGTTCTACAAGAAGAGTACTCTACCCAAAAAAATAATCAAGCTCCAAACCGAAAGTTTGTAATACGAAGTGGAGCCCACAACTCCTCCACGGTTCAGGAAGTAGGTCCTGGCCTGAAAATTTTTGACAGTCATTACGGTTAGTCAGAAGCTCGAGACTCTGACACCGGTCTCAGCATGGATGTTAGCCAGTTACTGGGTTGAAGAAGTTGAACAGACAATCGCTCCATGTAAAACTGGTATTCAGCTAGTGCACTCTGTTTGACTGGAAGCCGACCCCAATATATTCGGAAAAAGGCTAGGCAGAGAGAGAGTTGAGATTTGAATATTGTTTTCGATTGCATGCAGTGCATTGAACTTTTAGAAGACATATATTCACCCTTAATCTACCTAATAGACCCAAGTACTCCATCCACATAATTTTTATTACTCTTCCCAACATTACTAAAATTAATCCAGTTCCCAACCACATCTAACATTATGTTTCAGCCACATTAAGCACAACAACACAAGTTGAGACCATAAAATTAATTAACTAGAGTCCACTCGAAAGGGAGTCCTCCAGAGCCCACAGTGACCAGCCAATTACATTAACAGTCGATATAAAAGTGGAATGATAATGTGGGTGGAGTCTGTGATTGTCGAGAGGTCACCGTATAACAATGAGATGGGGTGGCGGAGAGAGGAACGCGGTATGTGGCATTCTTGTAACGGGATGTTGTTTTAAGTTTAATGTGAGAATGTGTTGAATTGAGACTGGAAATTGGACTTAAACCGAAGAAATAGATGTCGCCACATAAAAAGAAAAAAACAATACAACCGACTTACAAAAAAAAAAAAAAATAGTACAAAGTAAAAAATAACTTTAATTTCGGAAGTCGGTGTTTTTGTTAGTTTCTTCGTATTTTGACACCGACTTCCAAAATTAAAGTTATGTTTTACTTTGTAGTTTTTTTTTGGAAGTCGGTTGTATTTTTTTGGAAAAAGTTTTTTATTTTTCACTTTTTAGTGGTACCCACACCTAACAACATCACTGCAAAATCGCAGAAAAGCAAAATACGCAATTTCGATTACTTGGATGACATAAAACTGTCATCCAAGTAGACGAATTCCCTGATATTTCGATTTAAAATCCAAAGTTCGTACCTAACCGATTTTCATAAAATTTAAATGGGGTCAATCTGCAAGTATATCCTTTCAGCTAAGACAAGAATTTTTGAAATCGGTTAATAATTGTCGGAGTTAAGAGGTAAGAAACATAAAAAAAAATACAAATCCGAATTGAGAACCTCCTCCTTTTTGGGAAGTCGGTTAAAAAACAGATGAATGATGATTCATCAGTTTATCGGATCTTTTATTCATATTATTCGAAATATAATTATATAAAATTGTTCTGCCTGATCGAGAGAGTGACTGACAGACAACGCACAGCAGAAATTACTGGTCATAGAAAGCTGAAATTACTGGTCACAGAAAGCTGAAATTACTGGTCACAGAAAGCTGAAATTACTGGTCACAGAAAGCTGAAATTACTGGTCACAGAAAGCTGAAATTACTGGTCACAGAAAGCTGAAATTACTGGTCACAGAAAGCTGAAATTACTGGTCACAGAAAGCTGAAATTTGTCATGTAGGTTCCCTACATTAAAAGAGAATTTCCCGAAATTTCTACGGTAATGGGTATCCATTTTAATGACGGAAAGCGATTATGTGGTCGACGAAGGAACAAGGTAGCCTAAGTAAACCAAGTCGCAGTTTGTGGCTATCAGGAAACAGAATCTGATAGGGAATACCACTCCTCAGTTGTACGCGTGATGAAAGTGTTTCCAAAACGTTTTGTGTATTAAATTACAATTTCAGTGTTTTTTTTTATACAAAACGGGGAAACTCTTGGTCTAAATCTCACCTGATGGAAAGTGATGATTAGGCCGAAGATAGAAGCGAGTTTTACCCGGAATCCTCTAACACAGAGGAACTGGCTATCATACCTCTAACTACCGGAACACATCAATGCTGTTAACATTGTTGTTATGGCGACAGTCTTAGACAAAATGGTGGTAGCTTGCCAGGCGGACTTAGATCAAGTCCTACCACCAACCAAACCGAGCAAAAAATTTGCCCCCGTTGGGAATCGAATCTGGGACCTCTGGGTTTGAATCAAGGGCACCACCCGGGGACCACGAGTAGGATCGCTGAAGGGTATTCTCCTTCGGACGCGGGTGACTCGGCCACCTCAACACCTCCATCCACATTGTTGACAGCCTTGGTTCAGCAGCAGCTGAGTGTCGGCCTTCGCCTGTCTGTAACACATTGCCTTGGCTTATGCCAGTCCCTCATCTCAACCAGGTCATAACTATGGTTTTTCAGTCAATAATTTGCACCCATTTAGCTTTTCAGTTATTGTTAGAACCTAGTTCTTTTTAGATTCTGAAAGAAAATACCCCCAAATTTTACATCCCTTCTTCAAAAATGTCCTTTACCGTGTTCCCGCTGAACCGAATAGTGTTTTCAGTGAGTACAGCGGCTCGGTAGGTAAGCCAGCGGCTAAGTGTCATGACTATTCATGAAAAAACCGCGGCGTTTCATTACGGAGAGTCGAGCCAACGTTTATTTTAACTTTATGGTGTAACCAGAAATGGTTGCCAGGCACCGGTGAGTTATTTGATTTCTGTTAAGGAATAAAAAGATGGGGTGTTTTTCTGTTAGTTAGTTTTGTTTAAATTGGCTGTGAATTTATAGTAGGTGGTGTCTAATAACTTCATGCCTTAAAATTAAAAAGAGGCTCTAGTGGGTAAGCTCAGGTTTAGTATTCATGATATTCGTATCTGTTTATTAAATGGGACTTTTACAGAATACTGAATTCTACTACCTAGTCGATTATGTTTAACTACGGTTTTCATGAAAATGGTGATTTTCCTGAAAATATGTTGATCACACACAGGATATCATGAGCACGTGTAACAGTCGCAAACTTAAAAAAAAAAAAATCTTCCTAAACTTTTCATTTTCTTTTCCAAAGTAAACAGCATAGTTCGCACAACACATCAATCCTTCTAAAAATCACAAACTATTCCGCGTGCTCGACATTCGCAGCTGAACACGCTATTCAAATGGGGATGAAAATACGGGGGATGAAGTCAGGGGATGAAAGTAGCAAAAACCCCAGGCCCGGCTCATTACCATAGTCTCTGGCAACTCGCGAGGGATGTTAGAAGCAAGACTTTGAAGAAAATTGCGAAATATACCAATTTAAAATATAAAGTCTTTTAAAATCTTTACGCTTGGATTGGTTTTTGAGGTAAATAGCAATATTTTGGTGGATAAAACAAGGATGAAAATTTGACTTTGATGATATCGAGAATAACACCTACAGTTTTGTCAAATTAAACCATGAGTTGGTCAAACCAACTATTACCTAATTTTACTTCGAATTTGCATTTTCCAAAGCTTGCTGCCATAGTCGTAGAATAAATGATAAATTATATTTATTCTGTTAATAACACTTTTAAACGTCAATCTTTTTGGTCATTTTAAGCTCGAAGAGGCGTTTCCTAGCTGACGGCTCTGAGAAGAAACACCGAAACAAACTCAGAGGTCAAAGTCTCTTTTGAAGTCCATACCATCGTACTGGACAAATCATACGAGAACCATGTGTATGAATCTACTATAATACTTCTATAACTCACCTATTCCAACACTGAGAAAAATAAACCGCCAACTGTAGGTACCATCTTCCCCTAAAAAGCCATCCTAACCAATGGCGCCTCCAAACTCCTTGTTGCATAACTACCTCCTTTCTCGTAGGTGCTCTCATCTCAGTAAAAAGCATCTTCAGGAGTCTGCCGCGGACAGGCCACTTGTCATAAACTAACTCCATGATAAATCGACACCAGCGCCATCTCGCGCCTGTTACTTATTGTTCCCTAACACAGTACTGCCAACCTTACAAAACTGCTGTCAAACGTCACGACAAACGAGATTGAACTTTATTGTGGAGCAGAAAGGTTGGGTGTTGGCTTTGGTAGTGGTGTTAGTGGTTGGTAAAATGTGCTACTTTTAGGGTGATCCTGTGGTGAATCTGCAGTAATGGCCGTGGTTATGTCATCGTTATGATAAATATAGTATTTAATTATGTCTGTTAGTAAGTTGTTTTTGGCTTATGCTTGTTCTTAGTTGAGGTCTTGGAAAGGAACTGCTTTACTAAGTAGCAAGTTTGAACAAGAAGGGATAATTAACATGGTTGGCAGAATGTCCCTCAAAATGTTGAAAATCAGACTGCGGTCTGATTGTTATTTCCATATTGTCCTAATTACTTAGGTACCCTATTTCAAAGTAAATTCAGTCATCCATCAGTAAAAGGACATGACAGTAAAATATTGTAAGATTTGTCGTTAGGTACCTCCTGTGGCCACCAAAATGCCAGTAGCCAATATTTTTAGCAGTCTTCTAAATGAGAAGCATTCATAACAAAAACTAATCAAAACACTAATTAAGAAATAAATCTTCCAATATTCATAATATAAATATTTAAACTGCGTCCAAAAATGGTTGCACACGGTTTTGCTTCTCTAAAAACAAAACTCCTTCGAACCCGATCCGAACTGATTACAATTCCGATCGGTATGATATTAATATTGAATAAACAAAAACGGAATCACAGCTCCGACCATTCGTCACAGTAGCGGTGTAATCCATCTCCAACTTCGCAGTATATTTTGCCCAACCATTATTTAGTTCCGCCGTTCGCCGGTAGATGGCGTTCTACCTAATTTATTATGCATACTGATGACCCGCCGTAATGAGGCCCAGGCTTTATTCCAGAGGTTTTCCTAAAGAAAATTTGGCAACACAAGTTTGTTAGATTAAGCGAAAGAATGGCTTGATAACAACGGATGGTATTCTGCGAAATGGTTTTGTTGGCGATTAAGTTTTACGTTTTAATTTGCTTGGCGGTAGAGGGTATCTTGAGATTTGTGTGGTTCTTTTCTTTAAGGCTTAAAATTGGCTGTTTGTTTTGCAGAGAAGTTTCCTTCAGTAACTAAGTACAACATATCGGTGTATTTTAAGATTTTCTTACACATGAATGACTTATTAGTTATTAACATTCCACGACAAGAACCTAATATCAACTTAAAGTGCTTGCCCCCAAAAAGTTTTTCTAATTGAAGATTTGAGGTACCTACCAACCTAGTTGACTAGAAATGTCACTTAAAAAATATTTATCTATTTTGCCAAAATATTCCGCTTTTAAAAACATGTCATAAGAAAATAAACGCCCGACATATCCTATAAAAATGTAAATAATAAAACATCATTATCGTTGAAGCGTTAACATTGAGTCTCTTTGACAAACGGCAGGGGATGTTGCCAGAGCAAACACTTGGCCGGACACGGGGTGGCCATAAATAAAAAAACAAAAATATTTACACGTCAATAGATACCGTTGGCTCGATGTATTGCACCGATATCAATTTTATACGGGCCTTTTACTTTTAGATGGTAATGACTCGCTAGCGAGCGAAATTATGTAAAGAATACAGTGGGGCTAAAGGGAGTTTAAAATAGTTTGCGCTTGAGTGTCGGTATTTATTTAAGACCGTGCCTTTGAGGAGGATAGTCTTATAGGTATCGGTAAATACAGTCTTATCGACTGTGAGATGTATAAGTACATGGCTGTCAGTCGTATTTTTCTGAATGATAAGTATGTAAGCCTCCTAGAGTATATATGTTCTGTGATGTGAGCCCTTTCGTGAAATGTATTGTGTTATTAACATTTTTGCAATTAACAAATAATAATTTGCAAGCTTGTTCTTGTGCCAGTTGTAGTGGTGTGGTGGAATGTTGTATGTTGTTTTTATTCATCTCGATTTCATTAAGTCATACATTTGAATTATAGTAAACTTTTATGAGTTATTTAATTAGAGTAATTCAATAAAATACTTCAATTTTGTTTAACACACTCAAAAACGCGACTCTGTAATTTCAAGATCTAACTTAGTAAAAGATTAAACGTTAGCATATGTTACAACAAAACACAATACATTTACCCAGGCTTCCCCTAAAACATCGCAAATGACCAGAATAAACAAAACCACAACAATACAAGTCAATACTTGATAAATTACTCGAATGCCGAAAGCCAATCCATCTTGTTTCCGAATTAGAGAAACAGTCCCCTGCCTTACTTATGCACCCTGCCACTGGCCACCGTCCAGGGTAAGGAAATAAAGGAAAATTTATACCAACCGTTATATTTTATTGTTATTACCTTATTCTTTTTATTTTATCAATTTTTCCTTCGTCCATTTATTGATAAAACTCGCCAGGGGATGAGGCTCTATTTCGGAAATATAAAAGGGTTGGGATGTTTCATTTGCATGGATTATTTGAAGTGGATGTATTGTTTCGGTAGTCGTGAAATATTGCTTTTAGATAAAGGTGCTTACTTAAAGAGATTAGGAAAAGCTTTATGTTTTATTTTTTTTGTCGGCGGAGCTGGTAAAATAAAATATGGTAAAAATATTGGCTTTTAGAGGCTAGGGTTTTTAGGGCAGTCTGACATATTTAATTTTCGATATGTGTGTTTGTAGCTATATTTCTTTTCCTATTTGTCGTTCCTTTAAATTCCACTTGCTATGTTGTCTGTACCCCCCTAAGATCGACTGGTAGAATATTCCTTAGGCATAAGTCCGCTTTTATAAGTATTTTTACTTGTGCATAGTTTTAATAAATAAAAAACTAACAGGTTTTATGTCATGTAAATGATTCAAATAGACACTGTTCCAAAGTATATTTAGTCGACCTACAGCTTCACGCCTTGCAAACTCAAATTACACCTCAATGCAATATAAACCACCCACGGCAAGTATTGACAGCCAGTTAATTACCAGCATTTAACAGCCACCTCATTCCCTAGTGAGCCACGAGGTAGGAGGCAGGAGCCACGAGCCCGCGATTCTCTACTTACTAATCCTATTTCTTATCTTTTACACGCTAATGTCTTACCATTTGCATTCCGTTACTTGCAAAAGGCTGGAGAAAATTTAAGGTTGTGTTTGGTGTTGCTAGAGTTTGGGTGTTACCCTAGATGTGAGGTAATCTGGAATATAAAAAGTTTAAGAATTTGTAGGCTGAACCATATTGTCTTGCTGAGAATTACTTATACAGGGCTCATTGGTTTTGTGCAACTGAGTATTTCAGTTTAATGGTTTTTTAAAGACTGTATACTAATATGATAGAGAAGATGGGTTGGTATGGCATCTAGTATGTACACCTCTGTCCTGCGGCAAAGTTCAGCAGTTTAGATTAGGAATTTCAAGCAAAAAGTCGTGAGTTCGCACCAACTTCAGAGATAGATCACTACAATACCAGTAAAATCCTAGGATCAAACCTTTGACCATTCATTGATTATGCAGAATTCTAGTTCCTGATTGTATTGTTATGCACAAAAATATCTTCATGCTGACGATGTACCTATTTATTTCATCTACTTATAAATGTAGGTAAAAATGAAGGTAAACCGTTTCCTTTTGCAGGTAACCCTGCAACAAATTAAGAGGATTGAACAAAAAAAGCTTACATTTGGCGGAAGCAAGCGATGCTAATTGCGGTGGGGCGCGACGTTGATATGGTAATGAACAGCGCCCTCTCTTAGCCAGTAGACGAACTAGTAATGCACCTTGATTTGTTTCGCGCCAGATTATAAAGGATTGCATTAATTTATACTGCTTGTGATTTAAAAGATTGTGTTGACTTGCTTTTTGCTACTTAAATTCTCTGTAATTATTTAAATAGAAATGTTTAATACCTTTATGTGTTGTGAGTAGTAAAGTATTTGACAAGTTTTGACTAAATGTGATAACGATAGGGTATTAAAAACTTAAAACACTGTACCGTTGTGTGCCTACCGCCAAGATAACATTAAATGAATGACGTTTCCCTACGCAAAAGAAAATAATAAAGTAACGGTTGCCTAATCACCGCACCAGTCTATCCATAGCTAGGTATTGACAAAACACATTGGACACCACATTTTTACTTTTAATTATTTCGTCCATTATTCAAATTAGGAATACGTATCAATTCGCGCGCCAACTTTTCAATTCTGGAACGTTACAGAATATATTACGGAGGCGTCAAGATGGAAATTAATAAATGGGAAAATTAAAAACGGACCATCCTGAGGGACGGACAAACAGAAACTTTTAAAAAATTACTCTAATATATTCGAAAAATTTGAAAAATGGCGGAGTGAACCGACGCCCGCCAATCTGGATTAAAGTTTGAGTAATGTTGAGGTTTTAAATTAAAATGGGATATTGTCAGAACACAGAAGCTGTATTCTGAAGAAATTGTGTGTCAGTTAAAAAGCGGTCTCCTGTGTGAATGTTTTGCAAATTGGTATTTAAAGAATTACTCAAACGTCTTTGATCCACTCAATCGTTGTTTTAAGGCCAATCTGAAAATTCAAGAATAAAACTTATCAAGTAGCAATACTTAGTAATTAAAGTAGGAACTCAAAATATGTTCTAGAAAGTTTTCAGCTGATTGAAGTGAACGTGTTAAAAGAGATAATTTTAGCTAGATTTCTGTTTTGGCAACGTTAAGGACGTTGTCTTTCGTACCAATTTAAAATCCATGTCGACTTACAAAGCGTTAAAAAACCCGGCAGTTTCTAAGCGAATTGAAAACCAAAATCAGCTGTCCAGAAAATAATTAAGCCAGCTAACAGACATACGACGTAAATCCAGCAGAGCAAATCTGTTACTCTGTCCTAACGGACAGTCGAAACCAAACCGGCTGTTTTATATTCACAGCGAGTGCGACCACTAAACTGGACGACCATAACCGTAGATTAAGAATACTTAACCGTTTACTGTGCAATCGGGCGCTATTGTTTGGCATTCCTCTGCTTGTGTCCAGAATTACTGTGATTAGTTTGCTTTGAACACACAATTGGGTTGGCTGGTTATTGATGTAAAGGTTTGAGTTTGTTTCAGCTTTTCAAAAGCTTGTCTTCTTCTTTGTTCCCTTAACAGCCCTCCCAGTGAGATTGTACTTAGTTGACTCCTTGCAATATTATGTTGTTTCTTCTCGTATGACCTACCCTTTGTTTAAGACTGAAGGCGTCGTAGCCTTATCGTTGCGTTGACCATTTCATATAATGGTTGGCCACTTCATGAAATGGCCAAGTCTACGAAATGCTGTGACAGAGATTCTTCTCAAACTCAAAGGGGTGTGTTTTCGACAATTTTATACTTACGATTATCTTTTATCCGCAACAACAATTCCGTGTCACTACACTTCAAGAAACATCGGCAAGGATTTCAAGCATATTTCATCGTCAATGTTAACAGTATCGTCAGAGATAGTGGTCAAACGTCACCCTATCTCAATTAATCACGTAATTTCTTTTATTTTTTCACAAATATCATAACATTCAATTGTCACCGTAGGCCGGTTCCACACAGGCCGTGCACTACGCAGCACGCACCGCGCTCACACCGGCCGGCCGCGCGGCGCATACATTTGCATATGATTTCATATCCAGTGAACAGGGGAATAAAATTAGACGCACATGGCGAGCTTTTTTAAAACCCTTGTTTTTACTTTTTTTCGTATCTGTTTCGCTTTCCAACGGCCGCTTGTGTTACAGTTTTTGTTTTGAGCACTATTTTTGAAGTTTTTTTGACGATTAGGTCTAATCTTCTGGGAGCAATAATTATCCGTATCCCATATATACTTATCCATTATTATAATATTTGCAGACAGGACCGTCCCTTTTTTTATTTTATTTTATTATTTGTATCAGCTGCAACATTTTTCGATGGATAAAGTCTCGTAATGAAAATAAAATTGAAATTAAATAAAGACACGAATGTCAATTCAATTTTTTTAAGCAACGTTTTCATTCGCATTTCAGTAGTAATCTGTCAAAAATTATGGGCATTGAGGCTTTTTTGACAGTTTGCGATATCTTGACAGTTGCGAATGCGAAAGTTGATTAAAATGAGTAGAATTGAGTTACTGTTATGCGATGATAAAATTACGATATTTAGGAAGGTTTATTTAGTATTATTATTCGTCTAGTTAAATATAACAAATGGTAATAGACAATTACTAATTCAGTGTTGTGGCTATTCGACGATAGATGGCGCTAAACTTAATTTATTCATGAATTTTAATTTTCAGTTGAAATATTGCATAGCATTTTAATATTTTTCTGGAATGGTTTGGCACGTATATATTTCTAGGTTACACAGATATAGTATAAAACCCTTCCAATCTTCTATGTAAATGTCAAGATAAGACTTCCTAGCACTGCACTGCTAAGGAAATCATGGGTGGCAGATTCGTAAAATTCCGGATTATTTACCAGGATTTTTTAAATTACTTCACCTTTACCAAACTTGGTTAAGTACCTTTAATTATAACTAGAAATAAAAAAAAAAACATTCACTCTCATCTATTTCTTACTTTCAGTTCATCATCATGCACAAAACCAGTAGGTAGGTACTTCATGTGTCCATTTCTTCCGCATCTTCGCAACATTCCAAAGCGCCCCCCCCCCACACGTATCACACGTCACCGTGACGTCACTGGATCGCGTGTACTTAAACAAATACCTCATAAACACAATGTTTAACACTCCGAGCTAATACAAGCAAATTTATTCGTCATACTACGCCACAGAATGAATAATTAATCTTGAGGAATTCTTATACGCTGCCATTGTTGAGCTTTGGAGCTTGTGGTCTATGCTCGACTCTCGGCTGTTGTAAGGAAAGGTATGGTAAGGAAAACAAATCTGGGAACTTTAAGAATTACAGAACCATGGTGTTATTAAACGACTTCCCAAAAAGGAGGAGATTCTCAATTCAGTTGTATGTTTTTTTTCTTATGTTTGTTACCTCATAACTCCGTCAAAAATTATGAACCGATTTGAAAAAATCTTATTTTATCTAAAAGTCATTTTTACTTTGTAGTGTTTTTTTTTATTTGTTGTATTTTTTTGTAAACAAGTTTTTTATTTAATAATTAGTCTTTTGAGTTCGGGGCATTTTATAATTTAGCAAGATTGAATTGGTATAAGTCACTCATTGAACTGAGCATTGCCTTAGCACCTGGACATTGTATAAGATGTCCTGTGGCTTTAATAACTGATATTTCATTTATTGATTTTCATGATTAGCTTTCAGTTTATGCTACTCAAGTGTCAAGGTTCGATTAACCTCTTGTTTTATATTTTTTTAATTTCGAAAAAGCTCTTTTAAGTAGCACAGAACAATGAGCTACTATAAGTTACACATGTATAAGCAATATTCCTAGAAGAAGCCTTTCGAAGTCTGATCGACTCTTACGTCCTTCATTATTACTTTTAGCCGTAAACGGCCTAATTGTATTAATTAGAATGCAATCAGTAGCATATGCTTTAATTTTGACATTGCAACCGCAATCATTGCGTGTTTAACGTTTACGGGGGCCGAGGTTTTTTGGGGGCCGAGTCACCCGCGTCCGTAGGAGAATACCCCTAAAGAATTGTCCCTACACGTGGTCCCCGGGTGGTGCTAATCAGGTGACATCAACTGGTGGTAGGTTTCGGCCGATGGCTTGTGACCACCCACTGGGCAAAGACGTACCGCCAAGCGACCTAGCCGCGTTCCGGTGCGATGCCCAGTGTAGCCAATACACGAGGAGTTGGGTCGAAATAGTTGTTCCAATGCAGGCAGACCGATCAGGCACGCGTTGATAAGGGCGTATCGGGAGACTAGTCGCGGAGGGTAGCGGGATCCGAGGCACGGTGCGCCGCTGGCCGACCGCAGGTAGTTGGGGGCCCAAGTAGTGTGCCAGCCACACATGAAAGGCTGCCCCGCCAACTGTCGAAAAATCCCGGAATGCACCATCGTGCTGGTTGGCGACCAGACGAGAGGGCCCGATGGACATTCCCGGGGGGGCTCGGGCGTCCCCGCAGTCTCCAGACTAGTCCCCCACCGATGCCGTCCAGTCAGGGCGTGCCTGTGGGTTAGCAGCATGGAACCTCATTTCACTTCCTTCTCCTCTCCTTCCTTCACTCTTAAACATGACCAGGAACAGAAAGAAAAACGCTGTACAGCGGCAGCACTCCCTCTCGCACAAAGTGCACCTCTCTAATATACGAGGCCTGCACTCAAATCTCGCCGCAGTCCATCACCATCTCGAGACTGAGAAACCAGCGCTCCTGTTCCTTTCCGAGACGCAGATCAGATGTCCGTCAGACGTGTCGTACTTGTCGTACCCAGGGTTTACCCTGGAGCACCATTTCAAACCACGCGCGGGCGTATGTATGTACGCCCGGGACGACATCTGTTATCGGCGTCTCGCGACTATCGAAGACTCCAGGTTTTCGACGCTGTGGGTTCTAGTGGACACTGGCCTGGATAAAATTATCTACGCCTGTGTCTACCGTTCGCACAGCGGTGATCTAGAGACAACTGGGCTCATACAGCACCTCAGTGAGGCGGCGGATGTGGCTCAGCAGCGGTACCCTTCTGCTCAACTGGTGTTGCTGGGGGACTTCAATGCCCACCATCAGGAGTGGCTCTTCCCATACCAGCACACAGATCATGCTGGACGAGAGGCGCGAAAGCTAGCGCTAGCGTTAAATCTCACCCAGCTGGTCCAGGGGGCAACAAGGGTGCCGGACGTTGATTCGCACACAGCCAATTGCTTGGACCTTCTGCTGACAACGGATCCAGACCGCTACTCGGTGTCGATTTCTGCTCCGCTGGGTAGTTCCGACCACTGTCTGGTGAAATCTGTGTCCGTCTACTCCCCACCCGATCCCAGCCCAAGAGGCACTCGGCGGGTATGGCGATACAGGTCAGCAGATTGGGATGGCATGCGATCTTTCTTCGCATGTTATCCTTGGCAGCCCACTTGCTTCTCTTCAACTGATGCATCGTCGTGCGCGGACGCCGTGACAGATGTGCTGCGGCAGGGAATGTTGCAATGAATGTTGTTGGAGTACTACATTCCGTTCTCGGACGTAGTGATGTCTGGCGAAGCTCGCCCGTGGTTTGGTGCCGAGTGCAACCGTGCTAATGCGCTAAAGCATGAGGCTTACCTAGCATGGGTTGACGCCCGTACCCGCAAAGCAAGTGACGCGATTCAGAAGAAGAGAGCCTTCAACAGGGCTGCCAAGTCCTGCAAGAAGGTGTTGCGGAGGGCTCGGTTCGACCACATTAGCCGAATAGGGAACAAACTTGCTTCATACCCAGCAGGTAGTAAAGCTTTTTGGTCCCTGGCTAAGTTGGTCGAATCGAACTTCTGCCGCCCCTCACTGCCACCACTGCTGAGACCCGACGGGTCGCTGGCCCACTCCGCTGAGGAGAAAGCAAACTTGTTCGCCTCTATGTTTGCGGAATCGTCACGTCTAGATTCGGGTGGCGCGAGGCCCCCTACTCCTCCTGTTGGATGCGGGTCATATATGCCGAACATAAGCATTCATCAGAGGGACGTACTTAGGGTACTGCGTAACCTAGACGTGAACAAGGCCAGTGGCCCCGACGGGATTCCAGCAATTGTACTGAAGACTTGTGCGCCTGAGTTGTCTCCGATCTTGACACGCCTATTTCGCCTTTCGTTTGAGACTGGGAAAGTGCCGAAGGCTTGGAAGCAAGCTAACGTGCAGCCCGTGCCCAAGAAGGGTAGTCGAGCCGACCCGTCAAACTATAGACCCATCTCGGTAACGTCCATACTCTGTAAGAGTATGGAACGGGTACTGAATCGCAAGCTCCTGGCATACCTAGAAGCGAACGATATCCTTAGTGACCGACAATACGGCTTTCGCCGAAATCGGTCAACTGGGGATCTTCTAGCGTATGCCATTCACATCTGGAGTGAGGCCATTGGGAAGCACGGGGAAGCACTTGCGGTCTCCCTAGACATCTCGAAGGCCTTCGATAGGGTCTGGCACGATGGCCTTATTAGTAAGCTTCCTTCCTTCGGTCTGCCCGTCGGATTGTGTGACTGGATTGCAGATTTCCTGAGGGATCGGTCTATCCGAGTGGTCATAGATGGCTGCTCGTCCGGACTACTGGATATTAATGCCGGGGTTCCTCAGGGGTCAGTACTCTCGGCAACATTGTTCCTGCTGCATATTAACGATCTGCTAAAACCCGGTATTTTTGGGTATGCAGACGACAGCACTGTTGCTGAGAGATACGTGTCTGTCGCACGAGCTGGTGGGTCACAGACCCGGTCTCTCCGGGAGGCTATGGTTGAGCGCTTGAACGTGTCCTTACAGGCTGTCTCCGAATGGGGCGATGCCAATCTGGTCAAGTTCAATGCTGCGAAGACCCAAGCGTGTCTTTTTTCCGCTAAAAGGAGTCAATTCGACCCTGCTCCATCTCTCCGCGGTGTAACCCTGCCGATAACCGACAGACTTGAGCTTCTTGGTGTTACATTAACATCCACCCTCAATTTTGGCCCCTTCATAGAGGCCAAGGCTCAAGTGGCTGCTAGAAAGTTGGGGATCCTGGCAAAGGTGAGACGGTACTTCACGCCGGAACAGCTTCTTAAACTGTATCAAGCGCAAGTTCGATCGTGTATGGAATACTGCTCTCATCTTTGGGACGGATCTGCCAGATACCAGCTTGATGCCCTCGAGTCAATTGAAAAACGAGCCAAGAGGATCATCGGTGATGATAAGCTCGTCGAATCGAAGCTCCAAAGTCTTGAGCACCGACGCCGAGTTGCTGGCCTGTCGGTTTTCTATCGTTTACATTTTGGGGAGTGTGCGACGGAATTGCATAACTTAATTCCGCCAAGCCCGTTCCACCATCGGACCACAAGACGTACGGCGATGTACCACCGGTACATGGTGGACATCCCACCTATACGCACAAAACGTTTTGGGAATACATTCATTGTGCGTACAGCTAAGGAGTGGAATTCCCTGCCTGAGTCTGTGTTTCCTGATAGCTACAACCTGGGAGTCTTTAAGTCAAGAGTGAATAGGTTACTTCTAGGCAAGCGTGCTCCACCTTAAACCGCATCATCGCTTAACATCAGGTGAGATAGCGGTCAAACGTACGCCTATAAATATATAAAAAAAAAAAAAAAAAAACGAGCGGATGAATTTTTAAACATAGCTCTGGAGATTTTATGATTTACGCAATAGGGAATATGCACGCGATTTTTTTATTTATAAAATGAATTACTTATAAGCTCCAGTAAACACTCTAGAAAATATTTTTTAAATATCTTCATCAGCGATGAAGTTATAACGCTTCAAAGATTACTTTTAGAACGAGAAGTCCGACATGGAATTTGACGTCACATTACGTGACGTCTATACATCTGCCATAGAAAACAGCGTTTTCGCGAGAGGGACAGATGTATTTGTTAAAAATAATTATATCTCGTTTGTTTTTCGAGCAATTTTGATTCTATTTCCACTGTTGGTAATATATTTTTGTATATTTTTAGATAAAGTGTTTAGATAATAAATATTTTTTTTATGCATATTCCCTATTGGGGTGCTGGTCTCACAAGTATACGGTCCATAGAACTAATCTACTCTCGCAATCTCCACCACGAAGAATCCACAACGTCTAGTCATGGTGATCTCAGAAAAATCCCCGTCGTTTCCCATGGATAGTTCAGCCACAACATATGGGCATTTCGTTTCCTCATGCATATTTATAGTGTGGCGACCCCTCGACTCGATAGCTCGGTAACGAACGAACAAACGAACGTCAGCCCGTGTTGATTCGCGGACGATATCGATATCTACGAGTGTGCCGTGATTGCGATCTTTCGGTTGGGATGGTGCCGCATGACGCTGCCGCTGGCGGAATTTCTTGGGAATATTCGGTTTGGTTTGTAAATCAATGTAGGAATCTCTTTGGTGCATTTTGAACTGCTGGTCTATTCTCATATCCCCGGGAATACCAGCTTGGATGGGTTGTCAGCTCACTCCATGTTTCCTTTAGGTACTTAAGTTTTCATGGTGAGCTGCATAAGTAGGCTCTTTATTAGCCAATCACGACCAGAAATTATAGAAATGGTAGATATATTTTCCACAATCTACCAAAATCAATCAATCATTTATTTTGTAAAACATAGGTATGGTTATAGTAAAGTATTTAAATATGTGCGCTATTTTTTGCCAGTAGATGGCGTACAAAATTAACAAAGTAAGAAAATAAAATTAAGTGGCATGTAAAGATTACATAAAAAAAATATTAGTAGTAATTTTTTTTTATTTTTTTTTATTCACAACGGGGAAACTCTTGGCCCAAATCTCACCTGATGGAAAGTGATGATTAGGCCGAAGATGGAAGCGAGTTTCACCCGGAATCCTCTTACACAGAGGAACTGGCTATCATACCTCTAACTGCCGGAACACAACAATGCTGTTAACATTGTTGTTATGGCGACAGACTTAGACATGATGGTGGTAGCTTGCCAGGCGGACTTAGAACGAGTCCTACCACCAACCAAACCGAGCAATTAAATTTAAAAATATGTCAAGTGTAGCTACAGAAAATATAAAATTAAATATTGCACAACGTGATATCTCTCCTGAAGGTTCATGCAAGGCTGAAAAAACTATTGTATCTATTAATAGCACTAGGTCGACAGATATTTTTAACAACAGACTCAGATTTGAAGACAAAACGATTTCTTACTGAATAGAAAGATCTTGGGTATGACATAAACTCGTAGAAATATGGGTCAATAGATTATCGGTAAAGCTGAAGATTACATGATTATATCTTTGACTACAGCGTTATAGTCAATAATAACACAAACAGAAATTCAGTACAAGATAAACACATGTTATACTTGTTGTTTGGTACTTTTGAACTTATTTCCGTTATTTGAAATATCTCGTATTTGGGAGATTTCGTTTTGTATTTTAAAGAACTGGATGACTTTAGTTGATAGGTTTAAAAATGTAACGGATGTTCAGATTCAATCTATCTTGCATTCTGTCATAATACAACAAAACACAATACATATTTTTCTAAAACTTGTTTAAAAGTACACGAAATCCGAAATACGTGGCAAATATTTGTATCCAAAGAATCTATTAATAGATACATATAAAATTTCAAGAATGTAACCTAAAAGAAATCTATAATATCTATCCTGATTAATCACTGAAGTGAACTTTCATGTAGGGTTTATGAAGTGCATGCACTGCCATTCTGCCCATAGTGTATTGTATGTAGCGAAAACTCTCATAATTAAATTGACATGGATGAAATCACAAAAAAATTAAACAACTACCAACCTATTTATAAATGCAAAATACCGTAAAAAAAAACGTTACCAAAAACCTATGGCGCACATAATAACCGTAATAAGAGGTGACCCATAAACCATGGTATGGCGGCAAACACCGGTGATTAGACGCCATTACGGTATTACGGAGTATATCGCGTACCGCGTCACGCTGCTTAATTACCGACTTTTGTTCTAACTGGGGCACTGGTGTACCTTTTTTTTTTTTTTTTTTTTTTTAGGGATGGGAAATCATCCAATGACTCCTCCCGCTCTGGGTGTAGCGGGAGGGAGTGTCAGACTTCTACTGACTAAAACCCATCCATGTTCCTTCATTGCCCTTTGTGTTCCGGAGCCACGGTGTCTCTTGCGAATAATCCCGCGACTCCGGCAGGCGTCGGCCCTTTCGGGCCCCTCTGTGTGCTGACTCTCTTTGAGGCGCGCGTGGAACACTAACGCGCCGTCGACACGGCCTGTCGTCACTAGACGGACGGACGGCGAGCCACCCATAGCTCGCCGTCCACAGGCCCACGCCTACGGTGGCCGGAGGTCACCAGGTGGTGGCCCCTGACGCCGGCGGCGTCCACCACGGCGGCTGGGACGAGAGGGTCTCCTCTCCCTCTCCGCCACCTCCTTCGCTAGCATGACTGCTTCGCAAAAGGAGGCAACGGCGTCCCATTCCGTCTCGCTCCGGACCATGGCTTGGACCAGGGCCGGACGCGAGAGGTCGCCGCCGATCGCCGTTTCGAGGACACGGCGGTGCGCCGCCCAAGCGGGGCACACCTGCACAGTGTGCTCCACCGTGTCCACCGGTCGATCCACGCAATGGTGACACCCGGGCGTTTCCTCTCGCCCGATTCGGTGCAGGAACCTCCCGAAACATCCATGTCCGGTGAGGACCTGCGTCAGGCGGAAGGTGAGGACGCCGTGGCACCTCTCTAGCCACTCCTCAAAGAGGGGACTTATCGCCACTATCGTGGCGTGCCCTGGGGCACTGGTGTACCTGGAATGGACTTTATAAAATTGCGGTTTTTGACTTAGGATTTTTTTTTGTTGTATAAAAAGTCTTGATGCCTGAAAATGTCAAATAGAAGTCTCTAGGCTAGGCTATTCTACATTCAGGTTCTAGGCGATTCTGTAAACATGCTGAAATGAAGGTTTGGGTGAGGTGATCAAGAAGTGAGCTGTTATTCCATCTTACATTTATTTATATAATTAAATAGAACGGCCGAAGCCAATTACACTATTTAACATAATTAAAACAGATTTCACTCAATCATGCGTCTTCTCACAAAAATTCATACATTCTGACATTATCATCTTCCATTCATCCGCAAACATATCAAGACCTGTTCATGAGTCCAGGAGAGCGTTAATAGAGGCTACAGTCCGAGGAATAGGTGACTTGGAGTGTGCAATAGTACGGCTAGTTGGAACAGCCAGTAAGCGGTGCTTTCTGCCACGACAGTAATTGTCCGGGACAAATAGATTGCAGACCTCATTATGCAGGATCATCGATAATCCCCCTAAGAATTTTAAATATTATAGCCAGAAGTAAGACGGCCGTCTTACTTCTAGAGAGTTGAAACTTAAGCAACCCAACAAGAATTATGAAGAAAGAAGTGAGATACAAGTAGAGATAAAACCCGTACATGTGCTTGTAAAGATATCGGAGGAATGCTTTCTCTAGAACCAACGCATACTGCTTCTCAAAGGGATTCCATACGCACGCACTAGACTCAAGCTTGCTACGGACCAATGCCCCAAACACAAGCCTGATGGATACATGGATTGATAGTTCACTTTGTGATCACTTCACCCAAGCCTTCACTTCCTCAATTTTACAGAATCGACCGGCTGTTAATCCAAGTAATCAAGATGGAATGACAGGTCACTTCGTTATCAAATCGGCCACACTTTCACTTCAACATGTTTATAAACCGACCGGATACTCTATAGCAAGAAATGAGATGTGATGATTTAACTGTATCCTTATTGCTTTGGGATTGTCTTTTAATTTTTCAGAATTTTAGTTTATTTGGTACTCTTTAGTCGTGATGGTATAAATGAGTAAAAGGATTCCACAGTTGCCAGTTTTCTATTCACTCTTTTCAACACAAGCTTCGAAAGAGGAAGAGTTGAGTTGTTACCAGAAATGATTTATTATTATCGCCTGCCTAGCCTTCTCCTAACTATGCTGGGGTCGATTTAAGAGCAGCAGCAGCGGCATATCGGTATTTTACATGGAGCGACCTATCTGGCTCCTGTTTCCCAGTAACTGCGTGACAAGATCACAGAAACAAAACATTAATCTTTGAAAAGATTTTCTCCTGAACATTTAAATTAGTAACTACTAAATATACAGTATTTCACAGCTCTACGCATGGTCGCTAGTATAACAAATTCGGGCAATGTTTCACTGGAATGCTTTCATTAATACGCTCATATTTAACTGGAGGTTATTAACTTAATATCGGCTGACGGTTTGCCGTGACGAGGCGGAATAATGTTGTAGGTTTTGTTAATAAGGTGACCGGTTAGCTGGCAGTGGGGTAAAGGTGGCCTACGTTTGTATTGTTTTGATTTTGTAGAAGGGAAGTTTAAACATGATAAGTTTCGCTTACTTTAAGTGAAGAAATTATTTTAATTTACATAGTTGAATTTCTATATCTACTTCATTTATAGAAGACTTTGAATGATATTAACACCTACTGTCAGACAACGAACAGCCGCCACGGTTGGGTGTAGTGCTCGGAAGCATTAAAGCAGGGGTTATATTTAACGAAGGTCAGCACTAAGGTAAGAGTTTAAAAGCTCCACAACCCATTAACTGGGTAACACTGTACTTCTTGGTAAGACTGGAGTCAGATTTACTCGCTTCTGACAATCCGTAACGACTGCCAAAGATCTACAAATGACAGCCGGGACCAACGGCTTAACGTGCTTTCCGAGGCACGGTGGAAACTCGGTATGTTAAGATGATCATCCTCTGACCAACCTTGGCAAGCGTTGCTTAACCTGAAAGATCGACTCGTGCGGCTGTTATTATTTAGCCACGAGCTCCTCTCACTCAATAATTAAATAAGCAACATAATCTATCAAAACATCAGCGATTCAAACTAACTATTCTAATAACATTCGTATAACACAAATCGTGCTGCAGTTAGCAGACACTCCTTGAGCCACAGAGCAAGGAAGTACTTCGTCGACACGCAGAGGCAGCGCGTAGAGACATATCCAACTATTCCTACTTTCAAACTAATAAACTTGCTTTTGGTCGCGGCCACATTCTCGTCTCTAATAAAGACTTTCACAAAAAACCTAACCGTCTCTAGGGTGCCATTTATCATATACTGAAATTCATCAAAACCGCTTTTTTGTCATAAAAGCATAACAAATAAATTCACTTTCGCATTTATAAGTTTGGATTTGACAATCCCGCAGCAACGGCTTAAAGGGGTTTAATGAAACTTGGTATTCAGGTAGAGTATGTCTTATATAGGACGAAGCTTGTGGTTTATCCCGGTAATAAGTTTCCTTGGAATAATATCCGATTTACAAACGAGAGAATTCGCTGTCAGATGTGCACGCTCACTGCACGAGTATCTAAGCTAGCAAAGTAGCTTCAGTTGCTATGAGTAACAGGTGACGTCATAAACTCAAGTATTTTCCAAGTACGTTTGTTCGTTCCAGATTTACATCACTATGATCATGATCTTCAGACTAAAAGGATCAACAGAGCGAGAGATAAAAAGAGAGAGAGAGAGAGACAGAGATTTCCTTCTGTGAGTAAACGGTGACATTCATTGACACGATTATTTTGAATGAGAGTTTTGATAATGACGTCTCAAGCAATGGCCGCAGAGGCAACTCCCTGGTCTGTGCCTCGCACGAACAACTTGGGAACAGGTTGAAAAGCCACCAGTTTTCTCATAGCAAGGCCGCTTGTCATCTGTCGGGGGTTCGGCTATAAATATAAGCTTGATAGCCAGTAAGGTGTATTGATAGTTTATTTATATGCTAATTGGAATGGTGAAAAGTATTGGTCATACGTTGTTGGTCTTATTGGCGTGTATGGCGTTTTATTTGTAAGGTTTGTTTATTAATTAACTCTTTTTGCAACACTAAGGTTCATAGGTGGAACTAATGCCTCACAAGCATAGAAAACCCTTCAAGTTTTTAGGAGTAGATGGCAATTTATTGATGGGTAAAACTACTACTAGTTGTGGTCCAAATCAAATCAAAACGTATATTTCAAATAAACCATTTATAGGCACTTTTGAATTGTCAAGATCGGTCAGTCAAAAACATGAGTTATTTGCACGTTCCAAAGCGTAGATCTCTATGGAGAAGAACGTGCAAGAAACTCCACGGACACTTTTTTAAACCATGGGATGTGTTACACAATAATCGTTACATATTGAAATTCATCCAATAAATATATAATAAAAATACATTCAATCTATGCAATGCAATTGTTAGGTTGTAAGTGGAACGTTGATAATGTTACATTAAATATTTCAAGTTTTAAATTTCCTTTGAAAAAGCGTTTCGCGGTTCCTTACCGATATTATTACGTATCGGAAAATTTCATATAAGTTACCTAGACTTGTCAGTCGAGTACCTAGGATTATCATCAAAAGCTACACTACTTGCTTTACATGAGCAATCCGATTTGTTAGCAGATTGAATCTGATCTGTTGTGCTAAGCATAAAATTGAACGCTCCTACATAGGAAAGTTTGGCGAGTTTTAAAACTAACTTAAAGATTCAAACTAGGCCGAAAATCAGCACATTTTGAACGTCAAAATGTATAGGAAGACAGTCCCCCAAATCGCCGAACCCGTCACCACTTCCTAGTGTTTTAGCTGGGAAGAAGAAGTGGCCAACTAATTCCCCAGCAACATATCTGTCTGTTAAGTTTGAAGAACTTGAATTTATATAATGGTATTATTATTTTATTGATGACCTCGCGTTTGATTACTATCTTATCAGATAGTTAGCGATGGTGCGGTCGTCGATAGAAGACGCTTGCTTGGAAGTAACCTATTCACTTTGGACTATTAGGACTTGAGGCTACATCTATGAGTAGTTCATGCATCGATCACGGTTCATCCTAACTAATATTAACATCATCAATACAAAAGTTTTTGGGGACCGAGTCACCCGCGTCCGTAGGAGAATACCCTTCAGCGAATCCTTACACGTGGTCCCCGGGTGGTGCTAAACAGGTGACACTAACCGCCTCCGTGGTCTAGCGGTTATACCACCTGATTCAGACCCAGAGGTCCCGGGTTCGATTCCCAGCGGGGGCAAAGTTTTTGCTCGATTTGGTTGGTGGTAGGACTTGTTCTAAGTCCGCCTGGCAAGCTACCACCATCATGTCTAAGTCTGTCGCCATAACAACAATGTTAACAGTATTGTTGTGTTCCGGCAGTTAGAGTAAGAGGATTCCGAGTGAAACTCAACTCGCTTCCATCTTCGGCCTAATCATCACTTTCCATCAGGTGAGATTTGGGCCAAGAGTTTCCCCGTTTTGCATAAAAAAGTGAGTTTGTTTGTCACACCTAAAATCTCGGGATCGATTGCTACAGATGTAGATGGCACCGAATCAAGACTAATAAGTTTTTTTTTTTGGCAAAAATCTATATTGACGCGAGAGGAAAAAATCCAAATATTTTTATATTATTAAAGCGATAAAACCCTTGGTATCAAACTTGGTAATATAATTTCCATGCTACTTTACGAAAGCCATCTAATCCGTAGTATATCTGTTATCTTATCACATATAGTTTTATGGGAATTTGTTCGTAATTAGTTCCATGTATATTAAATAGGGACGTGATACGAATCTCAAGGGGAAGATACGGGGCGGTTTTATATTGTCGCGTCTTCTAATTCTTAGGAAATAACTGTAACTGTGGGATAGTAGGCGAAACTTGGATCTATGTAGTTAATTTGTGTCTTGTTTTATGTATCTATGGCGAAGTTGTCCGATCGGTATAAAATAAATGTATGTAGGTATAGGAAGGAAATGTTTTTAGGGATAGGTAATCATCTAATGACTCCTCCCGCTCTGGGTGTAGCGGGAGGGAGTGTCAGACTTCTACTGACTAAAACCCATCCATGTTCCTTCATTACCCTTTGTGTTCCGGAGCCACGGTATCTCTTGCGAATAATCCCGCGACTCCGGCAGGATAGGAAGCATACTTTGAAAAGTTGTTTCCAGTTTGGCTTGGACATTGCAGGTTTGGATCACATGATTGTTTGATTTAAAGATGATTCCTTGCTTTGGAAGGTACGTATAAGCCGGTGGTCCCGGGCGGCGGCCACATGGCGGTCGTAAAACCATATCAGAGGCTCTTGAGGCGGTTTAGAAACTCTGACACTAGGGTGTGTGGCGTCGTTAGACCTTAATGCCGACACGACAAGAAAAATAGGTTTGCCACATACCTGTTACATGAGATTTAAAGAAAACTTGTCAAAAGTTTGTGTACTGATACAGCCATGATGGTTGATTTTGTCTTGTGTTCACTCTCTTGCTACTTAAGAATACTTAAGAAGGGTACTCTGACCCCATTATTCTATCTTTGCCATTTAGTAGGCGAAATAATACCTAAGTGTCTGTTAAATTGTGTTGTAGTGCATAATTATGGTTGTCGTCAGCTTGACAGCTATGTATGATGGGAATCTCTCGGTGTCAGTTAAGTGACAGCCACAAAATCCAAAGTACAGCAGTGAAAAGCTAATATCTACCTGCTGACATCTGTCTCTGGTATCACCACCGTTAAAAATATCGTTGGCATACAGTGCAGTGTAACTATCTATGGTATCATTGCGACAGGCGTCACAGGGCCCGGCGCGCACGCATAATGAAGCCCGTCGCGCGTCGGAAGGAAGTGCGTCCCCCGCGATCAAGCGATACATGCATTTGCATGCATTAGCATAGGTACCGGCTAAGCGCCCACAGCTTTTGATATTTTTAACCGACTGTCTTTCGAAACGGTAACGGCAGAGCCATGAACTCAATTTCATGGAAAGAATTGTTGGAAAGAACGTATTCAAGACGTTCTTGAGTCACACTTGCGCAGGTCAAAAGGATCTTTTGACATATTGGTTTTCAGCTGGTTTTATCATACTTACGTAAGTGATGAAGTTGGGATCCGGTAAGATCAAAAGCAGTCCCTAATATTGTTGGGCAAAACCTCATAGGCAAGGTAGATAATGCCAGAGTTGCGCAATTGTTTAAAAGAATACCGCGTCCCTGAAACGCAAGAGGCATCTGAAGACTCTAGGCCCGCATCGGGATAAGCCAAAAAGCTAAAGTAAACGTTTGGTTTTAGTTTACCACTTGAATAGATCTTAACACTCAATCATCCTTAAACCTTTTTACGGAAGAAGTTCTGCTTGATACTTCAGTTACAATTAAGCGGTCGCCGATTTTCCGCAAACATTTGGAAAAATTAAGAACATATTTATATGATGTGTTTGTGTTTTTTTTTTATACAAAACGGGGAAACTCTTGGCCCAAATCTCACCTGATGGAAAGTGATGATTAGGCCGAAGATGGAAGCGAGTTTCACCCGGAATCCTCTTACACAGAGGAACTGGCTATCATACCTACCTCTAACTGCCGGAACACAAGAATGCTGTTAACATAGTAGTTATGGCGACAGACTTAGAAAATGTGTTTAATGAAGATGATCTTAGTGACTAGTCTCTCTTATAGTCAATACCTTTGTTAATGGAAATTTATCATAAGTCGATATCTTTTTCGAAAAAAACTCAGTTACTTACCTATTTTTCCACTACCAGTTATCACGCAGAATACAATTTAGAGGGCATCTCAGAGGCCATCGTCATGATATCCAGAGTAAAGGAAGTTTCTTTATAATACCTAAGGATATAGCTGTTAAATAGCTGTTAGATAATAAAGACATTTCTAACACGATTATTGACTGAAAATAGCCATAAGAAACAATTAGCATTCGCCCCCACGCTGCGTAGGCGCACATATTCAAGATGGCGGCGCGCGACGCTAGCATCATTCTCAGGACAACACACATGCCTTGAATTTGTTATTAACATGTGGGCTTTACTAAGGAGTTTACCGTTGGATGTGACCACTCGGATTGTGTAGGTATGTTGCTTTTGAGGTGTTGTTAGCCGGAGAATCTGCCTTGCCCAAAAATCGTGAGCCTCTTGTTTAGAATAGGCTGCGATGAGTTGGGTTCCCTTGTTGGTAAACTAGATCTTTATACAAGACCTTGTTTTGCACAAACTGCCTTCTTCCAACGGCTTCATACATTATCGTATGTTTTAATCTAAGTAATGGTTTTTCCGTGCGCCAAGTTTCAGCCGAATTGGTACATCTGTTAGGACGTGAAAAGGTAACACACACACAGACAGACAAAAGTACTCGCATTTATAATATTCGTATCGATTAATCATCACGTATTTAAATCGTCTTACGGGTACAACAAACCAAGATTTGGATGTTGACTGTAGTAATTTGCTTTTGACTACAGTTTTTCTAGAAAATATACCGCGTGTATCTGACATCGACGCACAAACGAGTTCCATGGGTCCAGGGCATGATTCTGGACACCATAGACTTAGAATTTTTCGTCGGCTTTTTTCTCATTTTTTCATTTTTTTCAAGAGTACCACAAATAGGTATCAGCTCAGCTGAGCTGATATCTATTTGTGGTTTTATTCAGATTGCTCTTTTTAGTGAAAGTAGTTAATTAATTATTTTTTTTATTAAAAATCTCATTGGGTTAGGTCAGAATAACGATTATGAGCAGTCTAAAGTAAAAAAACTCTTGAAAAAAAATGAAAAAATGAGAAAAAAGCCGACGAAAAATTCTAAGTCTATGGTGTCCAGAATCATGCCCTGGACCCATAGAAATCGTTTGTGCGTCGATGTCAGATACACGCGGTATTTTAGAGACTTCAGAATTGAGTTTCCATGAGAGGTAGTCATTAAACTATTGTTAAACTAGATGTTGCGACATTACGATACTTAAATAGGCTTTTACTATTTTAGGAAACCTGAAACCGGTAAAGGAAACGCATCAAACCTGCGTTAATTACCAAACGCAGCGGAAGACTTCTTCCAGTGTTGCCACGCGAAATGCGTCGATTAGCTGTCTCATTAATGTGGCAACACTTTTTGTGTCGTAAAACGCATACGCATTAATATTGATGACTGTTGGCTAAATTATACCTACTTACGTTTATTTTTCTATTTTTTGTTGATGATAGTTTTTTGCTTGAATTGAAATGCGGTAAGTGTTAAGTGTTTTGTGTACATTTCAGGATTCTTCAGTTAAAAATATTTGATAGATAATAGAAACGAAAGAAGGTAAGGAAAGAAAAATATTTATTAAGCAAGATATAATATGCGCATAATGCGTAAGGACAAACAAAAAAAATATATAAAAAAATTCATTCTATCGAATCGTCAAAAACGAGCTACTGCTAACTGACCTTTTTGAACTCCGCATAGCTAACTGCGTTTTTAATTAGTTGTTGTTAAATTACAAGTGGTTCTTAGGAACCACTAACGGTTAACGGTCTGTACCTTCTGGGTAAGTAAATGTACAATAAGTACCAAACGTCTTGAATTGCTTCAAATATTCGTCGTTAAAGTAGCATCAATTAAAAAATATAGTCCTATTATAACACTTTTGTGGAAAATATAATAAGTAAGATAATGATTTCCTTATAAAAAGTTAACAAGCCCCGCTAAATAACTATCAAAAATGGCTACATATTTAATGAGTGTACACATATACACTACACTGTCGAGCATTGTTCTCATCGATTTGCGTGCGTCGCCATGCGTGTAATGAACGAAAATAACCACCCATACGCACACTGTCGTGTCCCGGGTGTTTATGTACTTACTGTTTACTTATGTACATCTGTGTGTAGTACTACTGTTAGCCACATAGAGCTGTGACATTATTGAGGGGATTTTTTGATGGGCGATGTATGAGAGCTCATTGTTTTATTTTCCTATTTTTTTTTGTCTATATCACTCAGTCAAACGTCTTTCGAAAATCCGTTACATATTGGTATAGGTACATTTTCATGATATCAGTGCCTAATTGTCGCCGTGGGCATACCTACATACTTTGATTGTATAACGTACCTATTATAATGCCATATCATTATCCTTTCAGTTGGTAAAGGCGGACAAAAAAAATACTGACAACTCTAAGTGTTTTTATCCGCTATTGAATGTTCGACACCTTTTTTGACAAATTTTCATGAAATCAATAGCTAGTGGTACCTATCTGTAGCTTATGAAGACAATATCACTATCGTTTCAATTGGTTATGGTACTAGAAGCTTTAACAAAATCTATTCAAGTGGCTCCGTGGTCGGGACCTTACGAGCCGGTCTATTCTTGTAAATTCTCATCGTATAGAGTTTTTTTTATTTTTTTATTTGTAATTCCCAAAACTGATGTACCTACAATCAAACATGCTACGGATAAACAACACAAAAATATACATATGATTGACGCCTACTAGCATGAATCAAACATGCCCATCAAAGAAAATCACTTAAAATGTAAAACAGTTTGAAAAAATATAATAAAAACACAAAATAGAAATACACACAACACGAATTGACAAATATTAAAAAAAAAAAACTATTATGTCTCTGAGTTTCGTTTTAACTGAGGCTACAGAACCAGCAAATACATCTATTTCGCCAACTTAAGGCCGCCGACTTAAGTGAAGTGAGCGTGAAGTAAACCGTCATTCCATCTCACTCACTTAATGTTCGCTTCACCAAAGCTTACACCGTGAGATGTTCATATAACCACACTGCAGTAGTGCTATTCTGTAATAATCTCCTCGTGAAAACTTAAGTGAAAAGACTTGTCAATCACTCACATATCATTGAAATAATTTCAACTAAATTTTCACTGTGAGTTTTCCTCCATCTTCGATCGGCAAGTTCCCAACCTAACAGTGTATAATGAACTGCACTAAACGACTGACCATAATATCATAAGCTCATATGACTGCACATTCACAGGAGTGCAGCGTCGTTTGTTGGTAAGTCCATGCGTGAAATGAGAAGATGGCGTCTTCGCGGCCGGCGGCCCACTGCCCTGCCTTACCTACCGTCGATGAGGGCTTCATTATAGGGAATTATGTCAAATTACTTAATATTATAAGGTTGCTTCCGATTGCGGTGAGATTAGGTTGTTCCTTTATGGTTTTCGTAGCACATTTTTGAACGACTTTTGGGAACTGCAGAATCGTGATACGAAAATGTTTTTGTTGATAAATGATATAGCTATAGCGCTTTGCAGCAAATACAGCACATATTTTGAAATGAATATGTAGATTTAATTTAGAATTTACCGCATCCCTTAAATTCAACTAGGGCATTTTGAAGGAACACGTTTTTAGTCAGTAAAAGTCTGACATTCCTTTCCTCTCCGCCCAGAGCGGGAGAAGTCGTTTGATGATTTCCCATCCAGAAAAAAAAGTTTTAATTTCCTTATTTTATAATTTAACGAGCAAACCAATCTAGATCAACCTAAGGAAGCAAGCGAAAATAGTTCCGAACTAATTTCCCCCAAACAAAACCAACACCTGAAACCCTGAAACCAACACCCTTTCAGTTCAAAAACCAACGAAAACAATGCAAATAAACCTCTACTTTAAAAGCGGAATACGATTATTTTCCAGCTATAGCTATAATATGTATGTCACTCATAAATCCGGGTGTTTCGGGGAATACAATTAAAACGATCCCGGCCAATCCGTGCTGCATCGGCGCCGAAATTATAAATTCCGTGGGAACGTCGGCAGGTGTCGCCGTAATCGCATGAAGCCTCACGAATCATACCGAACCGACCTGCGTCAACTATACGCAAAGAATATGAGGATATGCAGATGAGACGCCGATATGTGCTACAATTACAGGTTATTAAATTACTGACTTCCTGAACGAGCAAAAGTCAAGAGTATAGAGTTTACTTGTAGATGAGCGTGCTTTGTCATCGCTCACCATAAGATAAGATAGTGGTCAAACGCATCAAATAACAATAACTACATTAACGTCAACATGATTTTCAGAGCAAAATCTTAATTCTATAATTATTACATAATTTTTTAATCAATCACTATTCTACTGTGTTACGTTAAACATGTCTACTATTTAAATTGCACAAGATATCACTTAGAAAACTATTTTTATAAAAAAAAACTTCATTTAGGTTTAACAGCATCGCTGCTTTTCAGGGTTCTGTACCTCAAATGGAAAAAACGGAGCCTTTGTAGGATCACTTTGTTTGTGTCTGTCAAGCTCCTTTATAACGGGAACGCGTAAAGGTATCGAGTTGAATTTAAAATTATAAACTCAAATTTATAGACCATTTGAAGCTGTGAAAAAATCGAACTTCTAAGTTAACGTAAAAAAAGATACGGCCGTACATGACGCAAAAAAAACGTATAATTTCGACACTCTCAAGGGCATCACGTATATTTTGACACAGAACTATGAAATTTGGCAAAGAATCTTATACTACAAGTATATGAAAAAGTCTGATATCTAAACATTAGCAATTAAATTAAAAAAAAATGTGCGATTTTTATTTAAAGTAATAAATTTGTACGGAACCTTCGGTGGTCGAGTCCAACTAGCACTAGGCCGGTTTTATTAGTGGGAAATCATCAAATAACTGCTTCCGTTCTGGGCGAGTAGAAGGGAGTGTCAGACTCTTACTGACTAAACCCATCCGTGTTCTATCTAATGCCTTTTTCGTTCCAGGGTGAGTCTTTCGAAAAAATTTCGCAATCCTGGCAGGTTGGGACGACACTACAGGCAAAGTTTCTAATATCTATTAATGTTACAGCTGTCTATAAGCGGCGGAGGTTGTCTACAACATCCCATGCCTCTAAACACAGTGGAAATTATATTTATTTTTCCTACTCCTCCGCCGTACTCTTCTGATTAATTTCGTTGCGGGATCCAAGACAGTTGAATCGTTTCTCCGGGACTCGTCGGGTTTCATTAACTCGGCGTTTTTCTGGTGGTCGCCACTGTTGATTCTGGCTTTCAGGAGTTGCAGTGGTTGGGAATGTGTGGCGGGCTTGTCCCAATTTAAAAATGCCTCTAAACATGCCTTTAAATTCGCTCATCAGTTCTAAAAGTGTCTGCAAACCGGATAACGTATGGTGGACATACCACCTATACGCACAAAACGTTTTGGGAATACATTCATTGTGCGTACAGCTAAGGAGTGGAATTCCCTGCCTGAGTCTGTAATTCCTGATAGCTACAACCTGGGAGTCTTTAATTCAAGAGTGAATAGGTTACTTCTAGGCAAGCGCGCTCCACCTTAGACCGCATCATCGCTTAACATCAGGTGAGATAGCGGTCAAACGTATGCCAATCAATAGTAAAAAAAAAACAAACAAAAAATATTGAAGCACACTACCCCTACAGCCACGTCTGTAACCAAACTACTCTCTGGTATGAGTACGTATAATTGTGGTTGCTCGACTATTTGCACACCGCGCCGTGAAATAACACGGCGGCGATAGCACGACCCGCCGCATACTATTGTTTTTGTGCGACTGTTATTATATATCGGTGCTCGTAGTCGCGAACAGGTACTTTTGTGGGCTTCCATCAGTACGTGTTGACAGAAGAAACCGCTTATATTTGTCCCGAAGTAACGTATCATTGGCACAGGGCATGACAGGTCTACGCCTAGCCATGGGTGAAGTCGGGCTTTGGATGATGATGTTGATACTGAAGGTATTACTGGGTTTTCTGCAAGTTCTTCTCCGTCAAATCTACGCTTTGGAACTAATAACAACAACTAATTTAATCTTTTTGGCTAAAGGTTGAGTATTAGATCATCACGTTCTTTTACTACGTGTTAGCGGTTTGAGACCATTGAAAGAGCCTAGAAAGGACTTTAGACGTCATGAAATTGCTGAATTGGCTAGACTACGGCGTGCTTCGAGCTATGGAAGCATTAAACTAGTGTTGCTTGTACACTTTGATACACAAATCTATTTGATCACTTTGGATACCAAGAGTAAGCATTTCCACAGCTTAATTTTTCAACTTATTTATTTTGTTTAATTTAGTAAATAAAACCATAAATATTCGGCAAGCGTGTTACTATCGTAAATATTCGACATTCATAACAATGAAACGTAATTGCTTTTATTTGGCAAATACATTGTATATAAGGCGAGCGTGTTTAGAAGCAATAAACATATACTTTTGTTTTTTTAATTTATAATTTTATGGTCCACCAAACTAATTTTGCTACAAATTGTCACCGGGGAAGGTTTCCTGATCGTCGTCAAGGGCTCTTAGCGTAATTAGCCGTACCGTTTAATTAATAAAAATACTTTCGTTCTAATTGCCAAAATCACTTACTAGCCAAGCATATCGTTCCACCCCTGGGGTGCGGGGTCACAATCAGATCGTGACACCACCCTGGTACGCCACTTCCGGTCTACGCGGCCGCTGATTGGCCGGCCGAGTGACGTAACTTCCTGTCATATACAATGGGGTTATGACGATGAATTGGGTTCGATATTATAGTGGACATGGGAATTTTGACGGCATTTTACAATGGCGGTTGTAATTACTTATTTGCGTTTCGTTGGCTATGCTGTACCGGTTGACAAAATTCAAGTTTTAAAAACTTGGTTGCCCATATCTCCATTCTGCAAGTTTTAGTTTGGTAAATCAAAATGTTACCTGTTAAACTTATTTAAGGTGGATTTGCACCTCAAATCCGTGCAAATTATAAGTTATAATATTTCTGTGAAACCTTTCAAAAATTAAGAATGAAAACATGTTTATTTGGCACACAATAATGTTATGGTACAAATAAGAACTTAAAGAAGCTGACAGTCACAGAGTGGTGGAGCAGGCGGTCTTAAACTACAATCAAATTTAAATAAATAAATATCCTAAGTAACGTTTGCAACTAAAAGTAGAAAAATCATTTTTGTAAATAAATACCTACATAGTAAAATAAGATATCTACAGCTATTTTTCTAAACAAAAAGGCCTATCCTGAAACCGGTATTCACCTAATTATGAAAACACTCAACTGTACTATACAAAAACCGCATGCTAGCATCGAACATGAAACCACATCTAGAAACTCGCCGGCTCACTTGGCATCACACAAAAACACAGACTATCGAGTTATTCAACAATTTCTCAAAATCATAACGCATGGCGAATTAGACTACGCTGTAACTATTTTTTCTAGCGATTTTCTTGTTCGCTTTGCTTGCGTAAAACGCGTGAAGTTGAAACTAGAAGTTAGTCTAGCGACATACTCGTAAATGTATGTTTTTTTTCCTATTCCTCAGCTGTATTTTCTGATTAATTTCGTTGCAGGATCCAAGACAGTTGAATCATAGCTCGGCGTTTTTCTGGTGGTCGCCACTGTTGATTCTGTCTTTTAGGAGTTGGTAATGTGTGGCGGGCTTGTAAAAAATTGCATGTATGTAGGTGTGTGCCTTTTTATCAGTGACGACGGCAAGTTCGACTTATACAGAACTGCTATTCTTTTTAGAACTAGCCATGATAAGACAAGTCGACGAGAATCGTTTTCCGTCGCGAAAACGGTTACCGTGTTGTTGAATTGATAGTTGCTTCAGCTGTTTTAATAAATAAAATCAGTGTGAAAAAAAGAATTAATTCAAACTAGCCAGCAGTTTTTGTACGAGCAAGTTTTAGTTGAGAAGAAGGAAGTGGTTGAGGAGTATTCGTCAGGCCATAAACCGATGTGAAATTTAATTCCATTATATTATAATAGTTAGAGATATTTGTTGTTCTGTATTATTAGAAATGCAAAATCGTTCATCATTCATCGTGTATTAAAAGCTGTTATAAATAATAATTCAATATATTTTTCCATTTTTAATAATTTGCTGTTTATTTTCAATGGGAGCATTTTTATTAACTATTTGAGGTAAATTGTGTACCAAAAAAGAACCCACTGTAGTTTTCTGTGGGAACTTTTTAATAATAAACATATGCACTCAAAGTTCTATTTTGTAAAAGACATCTACTAGACAATTTTATTCCGAAAAAAAAAACAAGCTACATAATGTGTTAACTGGATTCCCAAGAAGAGATTTGAAAAATCCAGTTAAATACTACTTTGACCCCACAATTTTAAAATACTATTGGCAATAAATTCATTGGTTAAGAAAACTTAATTTTGAGTCGGATGGAGGTCTTACATCTCATCAAAATTAAATGTTACCCTAAAAATACAACATAACAAATGAAATAAAACGTCTCAGCTGAAATATAAAGCATTTATATAAAACTTTTCAAGCAGGTAAAATACTTATACAACTTAGCGGGAAGAAACAGGTGAAGTTTCAGCGCTCAAGTAAAATAAGTAAGTTAAGTTGTGTTTAAGTAAGCAGCAGCAGACGGATGACTCGTTCTTAGACGCATCTTAGTAGAATTTACGACGGTACTTAGGTACATGTATGGGTAACTTCAAGTTATGGCTGAATAACATCGTTTTTCTCAGATATTTTCTTTAAAATTGCAAACGTATATTTCCATTTGTAAAATTAAAGACTTGAATAAATAAATAGACTTTTATTTTCAGAATTAATATAATGAGAAGTGATAAAATAAAAATAACGTTGGTATACAATAAATGTTAACAAATCGACGATTAAGCGCAATGAAAACATAATGTTATTTGTGTAAGAGCACACAATATCAATGATTGATTACATTCCGACGTTATTAAGTGATAATAACGATGAAAATATTTCAATAATTCAATTCAACGCAAATAAACTATGAATAAATAAATGCTTAAACAAAAACTGCTTGCTTCGTGTAATTTGTAAATATATCAGTCCATCATCATGATAAATGATACTAATCGAGCATTTAGAATAATTACCTCGTATGAATGAAAGGCTAAGCATGCAACTGTGGGAACATCAGCACTAGCTCCAATGAAAAAGCTGTTAAAACTTCAAACAATGATAATGTACCTCATGTATTATTTATGGCACTCCGCATTAATGAACCAAGGTCATTTGAATTCATTTCCTTCGGTAATACAGACGTACGCTTTCACACCAACATTGTTACGTAATCGTAGTAACGTGTATCATTTAATAAAATGCTTTATTTTACGTATTTACTGTTATTGCCCCACTCGAGTTTTATGTGAACCATATCAGTTCCGCTACTCGGTAATAGATGGCGTTGGTAGTATCAAAGTTGTGGCGAGGAAGTTCGACCGTTCGGCGCTCGTTTTTACGCCAAACACGTAAAGCGGTTCGTAGACGTTTTAATAAAAGTTTGTTTCGTGTTTATTTTAGGCCGGCGCTTGTCTGGCTCGCAGACTTACAACAGTTTTAAATTTAAATAATTATAATGCATTCGTTTATTGTGAATGAATCGGCACGGGAGTGTTCGCGCGACGGGTTTATGTTTATTTGGGTGTCGTCGCATATTACGATCGATTATTTTGTCGTAAACTTGTAATGTTCTGTAAACTGCTTTTGAGTTTTCCTTTTAGGTTTTATTCACTCCCCGTAAAAACGTGGAAGATCATAATATTTCAATAAGTACCGTAGTAATACTAAAACGTCTTTAAAAAATGAGTGCTTTATGTTGTAGAATGTGGATTGAGTTGTGCTACGATAAGATTATTAAAACTACTTTACAACTCGAGCTTTTATTAAGCCATGAGTGTGTTTGTATCTTTTCTCAAATTCAAAAACTGTTAAATACGTTTATGTCTGTCGATTTAATTCTAAATATACTTCTTTTTTGCTATGACCTGGCTCACAAGGTGCGTGTGATCTTGATATTATTAGCACTCACTATAACTTACTTGTATAAAATTTTACATAAGTAATTATATAAAATAATAGCTTGATTACCGTGGCGGTGATCCGTGAAATCACTCCAGTCTGCAGCCTCCCCATCAATTAGAAGTGACAAAACAATCCGCGCTCCCGAACTTCAAATAACAGCAAATTATCGAGCTGCTTATAGATGACTTAATTAATTATATAACTTATTCAATTACGGCTTATTTGTATGGAATTGGAAGTGATAATATAATAGCTTATTTAATTACAAGTTTAAATTCGGATTTATATAATAAATAGGCAGGTAAACAACTTTATTTCAAAAAACGGATAATGGAATTCGATTATTAAATTTATATTTAGCATGAGGTAAACATTATACTCCTGTAAGTGACTGGCACATTTTTGGAAATGCTCTGAATTTGTAATGTTGTAGGATAAACATTCAAAATAACAAAAATAAGCATTCAGGAAATCAAACTGAAACTCCAAAAACTTTTAAAAGTAATTTAATTCAGGTTTAAAGTTTACAAATTGTAACAAAACAATATTATTTACACCTCAGACTTGCTCAAACTAAACTTCCTCATTTCCATTTTACAGTAGGTACATCAAAAGGAAAACTCGGTGCGACCGTTTTGCCTACAATCTTGAACTGAAATTTTGTCGTTAAAAATAAAGTATTAACAACCCTTGGAAAGACAGTGGATTCATATCTTGCATGACAAACGCTATCTACCGGGTACCTACATTCATGCTACGAGCATTTCCCGTAGCACACACGTCTGAACTTACAGCACACACACGAACGTAGACACACACACAGTTGAAACTCGGTCCTGTGTGTGCAATTTCCCATCTCCACACTGTTCGGTTTTCCTCTGTGTGCATGATGTTCTCTCTCGCTTTCCCCCGTGTCTCTGACTCTTTCCTTTGTCTATAGTTATGTTGTCCCGTGTTCGACGGTCCATTATTGTATGTTTAGTCTTTGCTTTTTGTAAATATTTATTACTTGTATCTGATTTACGTAGTTCTAAATGATTGGTTGGTGTTACAGTTTTATTGATTGAGTTCGTTCTTGTGCTCACAGTGTTTTGTTCCGAGTTTGTAAATGTAAATGATGTGAATGTTGTATGGGTTACTGAAATAAATTGTAACGTTATGAGAGTAATGTGAGTTCCACGGAACGACTTTATAACAACTTGTCAAGTAAATTCATTGTATTCGAGTAGGTGTTGTTTACTTCCAATGTGGAGTCTTTTTCATGTAAAGGATTTTTTTCAGGAGATACAAGAAACAAAAACTTCAATTAATTGTAACCTTTATTATCATTACTATCACAAACGTTATCAATATTCCATGTATCAATTAAAGCGGGCCAACAATTAATTCGTTGATAAGCTGCAATTATGTCAATTTCCATTTATCGATAGTTTATACATAAATATTGTTAAACAATTATGAGCAATAAATATCGGTGTATGATCAGATAATTGGACATTTATCAAAGCGACCAATCGGACTGTTAACGTAGATGTATTCAATGAGCTCGGATTAAAATAATGTTGAATTAATTATAATTAATTATCTGCTTGTTGGTTTACAACTTATGTTGAAGTTCTATCTACTTTTCAAGTTGTAAAGTTTTTCATTTCAGTGAGTTTTCAATAAAATTTGTAATGTACTGTGTTTATGCATCACCTACGCAGCTACGTTATAGTTATTACTTATACTGTATAGGTACAGTTTGTTGTATAAGTATCAACAAACTCAACGTTGTCAACAACAAAGTTCATTTTCAACACACATAATTGTGTATGAAAATAACCTAGTTCGTTATCTACAACAACATTAGTAAATTCATCACCCATCTAGAACCATAACCCAGCGAAACCAAACCAGAAACCTCAGCAGAATGAGACATAACACTGTAAAAGGGAACCCATACTTAGCGACACCTATTAAAGAAAAAAGCTGAAACCGTGTTCGGTGCGAAACGACTTATCTTCAATGACCAATCATACAGAATAGATTCACTTCCATACACTTAGTAGTGCTAAGTCTGGTCTGTGGAGGGGGGAGGGAGCCAGTGGGCGGCGCCGCGCATGCGTCTCGTTGCCAAGACGACGGCACGTAGGCACTCATGTGTGTGCGTGCGCCCTATGCGGACGCGAGCGTACGACGAGCGACGGCTCGTATTTAATAATAGCTAAACAAGTAGAATTTCTATATTTGATTTTGTCAGTTCAGTTTTGTAGATGTGCCTTTTTAGACTGGAGTTCTGATGGTCGCTAGTTCAGGTTTAGTTCTTAGTTGGCTGGTTGCGCCAGGTTTTATTTTTGAGAGGTTATTGTCCCCTGTTTATTTGGAATCGTTAAGAAAATTGCTCAATCCTATTAATAGTAGAGGAACTTTTTCAGCATCGCACTTCGCTGTGCATCATTTTATTCTGATTACTTTGTCATCTCTGTAATACGTACCAATTAACTAATACTTACATCAGAAAAACATTCTTAACGCATTTCGTAAACATCCTGTGACGTCACCAGCTTTTCATTTTATCGCGAACGCATCATACCGCGTACTCCATGTACCGCATTCCGCGCACACAGCGGCAGCACGCGGCGTTCACTTGTGTGAGTGGGACGTGACACACGCACACACGCGCACGCAACACCGCCCCGCACCACCTACTATATCTACAACTATGTTTGTGCTCCCAACACTCTTTACTTCTACTCGAAAACTCCTTCGAGACCTGAAAAGGAATTTTACAAGGGCGCCTTTTTCTTTTGAACACGAACCTTTGGCTGTAAAACGGGGGCTCTTAACCGTTATAAAGGGATGTATTGATAGTTAGTGGTTCCTTTGTAGTTGGCATCTCGCGGGACGCTCCCGTAATCGTAAAGATAAAAAAAAATCCTTATACGTAAACAGCCTAAGTGCGTACTTTATTTAAAGTGCCTGCTTTTGGCGCGAAGTTTTTTGCTTGAATATTTTATGTGTGATAGTCATTAGGCGGAATGTTAGGTACAATGGCAGCCTTGACCCAGTCTGCGTCTTTATATTCCGGAAAATCTGGTTCCATTATTCAAAACGGAGCCACTTTTCAATATTAGGTAGGTGCTATGAATAGTTGTTTACTTAAGATACAAACGCTGTCTCAGATTATCTGGGTATGCAGATTTTAGAGTGCGAAGGCTATCGGGTCCATAATCTTTATGTCACGGAAATTTCCAGAAATGTAAAGTCAGAGCCTGATAGAATTTCAAATGTAAATGTCGATATAGCATGATAAGTAGTCGTTGCCATCGAGGCAGTTATCATTCAGCAAAAAAATAACATGAATGTTATTTTCGTGTTGATAAGAATATTTTCCCACCAAACGACTATTGCGTGGTTCCGCGTTTTTTCTCTCACTAAGAAGGCATGCCGTTTAAGAAGGTAATGTATTCTGTAAGAGTCATCCGCAGCATTGCTTGAATAAAAGTAATAGCGCTTTTTAAGTAGTTTTGTCCCATCAGGGATAAACTTTGGAAAATGAATTCAGAATTTCCCAAATTAAAAAGACTTAGGAGTCAAAGAACTGAAGTTCAGGGTCAAAGTGATTTATTTCTGAAAGTTCTGAAACGGTTTAAGTTTTTAGAAGCATCATTAGCACTTCACAAAACTAGAATAATCTTAATATAGATTTCTGGAAGTTTACAGCGGTTCTTGTAGATTTAACACTTAAATCCAGCTCGTTAATGCGCAAAAACTTCCGACGTCAAAAACACCAAACTTATTCCTGAAAGTTTCAGCAAAATGATCAATTCAGGAATTACATTAAGCCACTGAAGGTCATGGCCATTGGCGTTCAGCTTGAAACGAGCCTAGTCGTCACTGTGGAGCTAGAAAGGAACCCGTCAGCAACTTCTCAAAAAAAATCGATCGAGTTCCCAAAGATTCCTGCAAAAAATCGATTCAGGAACCAAATAAGAGGCACTGAAGGTCACGGCCCCATCGATCCGGCGTAGAAAGTGAGACTGGCTGCCACTACTAACACCGTCCCGTTGGCTATGCAGCCTGAATTAATCGCGCATATATTTGAATACATTTGGAGCGGCGCAGTTCGGGCCGCGGTGTCGTCGGCCCCTTAAGTTTTAGCGATTTTGTTTCGGGACTGTATTGGTGTGGGTGCTTCGCGGGATTGGAGCCACAGTTGTCAGCAGTCCATCAGTTAGAACTTGACAACATGAAGACGGAGTTCTGGCTTGTCAGGCGGATGGTGTACTTACGTTCCTTCGAAATGATCAGAATCAACATGAAGAATCAACTTGCAGCTTGGGTTGTTAATACAAAATCAGATAGTACTATCATGATGATGATGGTCATTGACATCATTGATGGATTCAACTTTTTCCCTTACTTTGTTTTTGTATTGCATAATTTGCAGCTGCGATTATACAAACTTATTGAGCAAGTCCCTGAATATTTTAATTTCGACCTTGCCCTCCTGGCGTAAGAATTAATGCTCTGGGCGTTGTTTGGGTAGATGCTGGATTTTAAATAAAACTTGTGTTAGGTCCTTGATTTATGGTTGTCCTTTGACATCACACTAGCAAACTAAGCTATTATGATGACATCGGTAGGTATGCATTTAAAGCTGTGTTCGAAAATTGTCTGAGTGATAAGTTCTTTGCTGGGACGAGTGGTGTCCGGATAATGGGTATTTGTCTTTTCTGGTGAATGTCTACTCAGGAATCCTGTTAATGAAAAGTGTGCAGCTGCTGATCTGCAAACGTCGCAAAGCCGTTCACGGAGTTAATTATCTTAAAATCTTAATCTTTACTAGTCACTTTTTTACACTCTCGACTCATAACAAAAGATAATAAAAAAAAAAAAATAATAAAAAAAAAAGTTTTTAAAAACCTTCAGAAATGTTGCTGTTATATTTCTGACTGGCTTTTAACCGCGATATTGTCTGCGCATATCCCGTTTTTTGCTTACGATCGAATTTCGGGAAATGTTCTCGGAGTGTAGGGAAGCTACACGCGAAATTTCAGCTTTCTTTGACCAGTTTCGGCTGTGCGTTGTCTGTCAGTGACTCAGTAACGGAAGAATTTTATATATTAGGATGTACTCATACTCATTTTTCAGAACATTAGACACGCTTTACAAACCATTTTTTACAACATTACCAGTTTAAGCACTTTCAACAATTGGTAAAACAAAACCGTTGGTCGTCTCAAGGTCCAACATTTGGTCACGTTACAGCTCAACAATTAGTTTAGCAACACTAACTATATTAGTTTTAGAGCTGACAGCCGTCCGACCATGTTATAGTTTAATATTAACTCCGACTTTACAATTAGTTTGGTTGGATCTAATCATATTTTAGGTGCGTGTAGTCAGTGCTGATTTTTCACTTAGCTAGTACGTCTATATGCAACTTGTTCCAATCTTCTGTTATATTCTTTAACCTAGTGCCAAAAAAAAATTCTAGTGACCAGAAGTACACAGTGTGGGTTTATTGCGATATATGAATAGATTATTTGCTTGAAGTAGTATTTATTTTGTGTGCTTTCATAATTAACAGAGATGATTTAACATATTAGATTGAGTTCCGTTATTTTTATTTTCACTTGAATTAATATGTAAGAGCATAATAAGATACAGCTTTTCTTTATTACAATGTTTAATATCAGTTTTATTGCAAAGACTTTAAAGCATATTCATGTATGTGGTTGCACAAAGCCATAACAAAGTAATTTCTGGTTTCTTACAAGATATTTTCGAAACAATGCTGTTTTATTTGAAGAGATTATGATTCTTTTATTATTTTATGTTTAAGGGACTATAAAAATAATTTTATGACTTTTGAAGTCATATTTATCTGTGTTGATTACAAATAAGTCCATAGTTACCAAATAATATATCTTATATATAACCTAGTCAGATTCTTCTAAGATATTTGCTTCAAAGGTTTTATCTACTACGATCCAGCAAACGAGTATCTTCGAAATCGATAAGACCACGTCAGCGTTACACCTCTCAATAGAATTCCATCGTCCCATCACCGAAGCGCCATAACACCAAAACCTGGAAATCAAAAAAAGATAGCTTTTAATAAAAACAGCGGGAGGCAATAGCAGTGTCCGGTGCGAAGCGGGTTATTGTTGCTCTAAGGCATCCGTCGAATACGTAATGTCGATGGAAAGTCGAGCGATTGTCACAAGAGGCCTATTACTATGCCGGCGCTGTCACACAAGCAGATGTCCTGCACACGCCGCTCCACATTAGTGAGCGTACACACTCAGCCACGGGGGAAACGGAAAAAAGTTTATGTAAATAAGTTTGGAGTTGTGTTTTGAAGTAAATGACTTTGTTTAGTGGGGTTTTGTGGTGGTAAGCTGTTGTACTTGGTTTTCCAAGAGGTCTGTGAGATTTCGTTTGTCTTCAATTCACTGGAGGTAAACTGTAGACCATCTCTTGTCAGCAGTGCTATTCTGTAACAACATTTTCGTGTCTCGACAGCGGAATCCGAGGTGAGTTTCAAATTCGTATAAATATAAGTAATATTCGTAATATTTTAATCGTGCAAAATTAAAGTTTACTGTCCAAAAAGCGTTGAAAAAGCGGCATTTCTCGCAAAGAAGGAACTGATTACCAGTTCCAACGAAGAAACCTCAGTAGGTGAGGTTTACGAGCAACTAAATTCTTGAATGGAGTCCACCAGGGTTTAATAGTGTTTGGTTGTGGCAATAATGTAATAGCTCGGAAACCAAGTACCAAACAATGGTTGCAAGACCAAGAAAGCCTTAATGAGTCATTTCCCTCAGTTACTTCTTCCATTTTGTAATGGAGATTTTATTATTATTTGTATGTTTTTGTTTCGTTTACAACTTGAAAGAGACGTTCTTAAAACATGTTGAAACGGTGTGAACTGTTGTTTTCTTACTGTGTTGTATTTTTCTGAGTATATTTCTCTGGAAAAGGACCTTCTGATTTTTTTTTTTTTTTAATATTTATAGGCGTACGTTTGACCGTTATCTCACCTGATGTTAAGCGATGATGCGGTCTAAGGTGGAGCACGCTTGCCTAGAAGTAACCTATTCACTCTTGACTTAAAGACTTCCAGGTTGTAGCTATCAGGAAACACAGACTCAGGCAGGGAATTCCACTCCTTAGCTGTACGCACAATGAATGTATTCCCAAAACGTTTTGTGCGTATAGGTGGGATGTCCACCATGTACCGGTGGTATATCGCCGTACGTCTTGTGGTCCGATGGTGGAACGGGCTTGGCGGATTTAAGTTATGCAATTCCGTCGCACACTCCCCAAAATGTAAACGATAGAAAACCGACAGGCCAGCAACTCGGCGTCGATGCTCAAGACTTTGGAGCTTCGATTCGACGAGCTTATCATCACCGATGATCCTCTTGGCAGATCCGTCCCAAAGATGAGAGCAGTATTCCATACACGATTGAACTTGCGCTTGATACAGTTTAAGAAGCTGTTCCGGCGTGAAGTGCCGTCTCACCTTTGCCAGGATCCCCAACTTTCTAGCAGCCACTTGAGCCTTGATTTAAAATTTTGTATTTATAAATATAAAATGATAAATTTAGAAGATCCTTTTCATCATAAGAAGCATCTTTGTATGATTTTTATCATACCAATAGTATGATGAGCCACATGCGAGCTCACCGGAGCCGAAGCTCAGCGGAGTCGAAGCAGCCGCCTTACCTGAAATCGGTTGGCTCACATCATCATCATCAGTATCCCATTCCTGGCCTTATAGCCTGCAACTCTTCCTGGTGTGTTACCCTTTTCATAATTATTTTTCAGAAAAATACTCATGATTTTTAGTATATACTATGCCAATATCCTCATACTTACCTGCCTTTTCAACATCTAAATTCAAAATATCTTCGTCATCAACTTTGGCTAACTCTTCATCGAGCATACCTTTGCCATTAGCCGCCGTAGTGTGTACACGCACAGCGTAACGGCGGCCATTTTCACAGCCTACTTACGTGCCGAACAGCCGAACTGTTCCGACGGCTATCGATGCTATCTCCTGATATTGCCTTTTTAGCTGCCACCCGTTAGCCTCGCGCCATTACCGAAGATTAAAACGGCTACTACCTTGAATCTTGAATGCAAGTTTTGGACAATTTTCAGGGGTTAAGGATTAATTTGGGGTAGATCTTGGATCTAGGTTTCAGGTGCTTTCCATTTTTTCCTTGGGCGAAGGTTTCCTGAAAAGAAAAATGAAAGCGTTTTAATTGTAACTTATTAAATATGTTATTATGCCAGTTGTATTCATGCCAGTGTATTAGACTAAAAACTCAAATTTTACATGAATTGTTTCTTTTTGGAGTACATTAAATTGTTTTCGGATGTTTACTTTTAGATTTCAGTGTTGTAGAATTGTGTTCAGTGAGTTTGTGACTGAAACTCATGAGCAGATGGGTCAGTGCTCTCACATCACTTAACAGTAATCTCATGAGGTACATCTATCTCTAAATAAAATCTTCAGTAAAATTAACATCAGAAAGTCTTCGTTCAGATACTACAACATAATCGTCCCTCGACACAACAGTGCCACACCGCTCCGACCTCCAGCCAAAACAATTTCCACCATCTGAACTTTAATTCTTATATTTCAGGAGCAGTGTTGTGTCTGAGGTAAGAGAACAATACGGGGGGGGGGGGGGTGTACCGTCACCCCTTGCCCCCTCCCTGGTGCTGCCCCCCCTCTTGCCGGGACGACGACCTTGCTATTGCAATGCTCAACACGCGCTATACTTTTGTCGCTGCCTGAATAAGGTCACGGTATTCAGTCTCCAGGATATATGGGTTAGGTGGAACATATGATTGCTGTTCAAGGATTTCCAAGTTAACCAAGAACCTTTAAATCTGCAGAATTTAGAAGTGTTCTGATATTTATTTGCAAATAAATAATCTACCTACATCTTTTGTGTCAATAAGATCCAGTATTTTGTAAACTTAATCGCTAGATCGCAAGATTAAATTTATTTGTGGGTTAATAGATATTTGGCTGTCAATGTGGCGATAAATCTTTTGCGGTTTAATTGCAGTATTTAGTGTGTAGGTGTTAGCAAATAATTCTCTAATTAGAAACTGCATTGGTTTGCTTCATCAATAAATGAACTGTTATTTAGACAGATGGATTTATTATCCTTAATTGGTAGTCAGCAAGTTATTTCTGTCTGTTTATTATTGCAGTCAAATGTTAACCTATAAGTTATTTTCAGAACATAGTTGTAAAAAAATGCCGCAAAAATATATTAGGTACTTATTTTAGTCTCCCAAACAACGCCACAACCCCCAAAGGCTTAACCAACACCTAAACGAAAGAGTAATTTTCACAAAAATATTTCTGTACTTTCAGCTAAGTTTCACGGCCACGCAAAAACCAGCTTTCACCAAACATCTGTGCGTAGTGAGACAAACGCGAGACGCGACCCGAGCCTGTATGAAAGCGTATCTTATGCATTTTACATGAGCTGTGCCAGCCATCAGGCCCCTTACCTTGCCTCCACACAGCCACACGCACGCACACGAGCGCAGGCGTGCGGCCATTGTCAGGGGAACAAAAACACGCACACTACGCCGGACTCGTTCTAATTAGTTGTTTGTAAACACATGTCACTGAGTGCGTCTGTGTGCGAGTAGATGCGTGCAAGGTATCGTCCATGAATTATGTAATGCAAGTTTGTTGTCAAGTGGAAAGGTGAGAAGGACTGGAGTTCTTTTGGAGGGTATTGACACAGATGCATTTGGTCCTTGGACAGTGGTAGGTCAAGCGAATGAACCCCCAACATTGCCCTTTTGAACTTTACTCAAAAACATTTTCTTAAGAAACACTAAGTAATGTGTCTGGTACCTTTTAGAGGTACATAACGAATACATATGTAGCAGCAGCATTGTCCGAGCGTCACTTAGCAGAGACAAATGATCTGGAGGAGTGCCAGCGACGGGGAATTAAGATTGGTGACTGCGAACGGAGATATTTCAATGTATTACGCTTGGACGATGGATGTTTCAGTTGGGATGAAGTTGTGGTGGAAAAAATTGTATTTTCTCGTGTCTAGGGGTTGACAAGCATTGTCTACTTTGGTCTTGAAAACAATCGACTGCTAATAAGTAATCAGAGTTGCCTGTAGCTTCGCTCGCGTTCCTGCCCAACAAACATTTGACAAGTCGCCACAACGTGATAACCGCTTCCAGGGTCCCATCCCATCAAATAAAGAATAAATCTGACTTTTGCGTTTATAATTAGTAAGTATGACAGCCTAGACTACACTCTTTGAATCGAGATCGTTATTCAACAAATAATACATCAAATATCTTGATATAACTAATTTTGACGATCATGCTAAAGATCTCATAGCGGTTTTGCATTGGCAACAGGAGGCACAGAACTTCAATTAAATATCCCTTAAGAATTTATTAAAAGAAAATACGATGGATGGACTAAAATTTTCTAATAGGTCTTAATTTTCACAAAACAGATTATATTATTATAATCCTCGTGGAGATCAGGGGTTATTTTGTCTTTTGTTACTGCAATGCCTTTCCTTACGATTCGCATAAGTGTTTTTTTATCCGAGTGCCACGGAAGGGTTATGTTTTTCGCGTGTATCTTGTATGTATGTTCGTTTGTTTGTTTGTAAATTTATTTATTACCTCGTAGGTACCTTCCAAGCGGTTAGATGGGTTTCGATGGATTTCGACTAGGTGCCGTTGGTTCATTTCAAATACCCAAGTGCTCTAAGATAGGTTTAAAAAAAAAGCAATATGGCGGATTTTAAGCGCTAAAATAATTGTAACTCGTTAGTATTTTTTTAAATCAAACCTATCGAGTAGGGTATCAAAATGAAGCAAATTAAATGGCGGTTCCAAAAATGAGCTTTATGTTTAAATTCAATTAGAAAACAGTTTTCGTGCATAAAAGTTTTGCAGTCCGGTTTTTGATTTTCCTAATTTGCGACTTGTTTTAAACACATTAGGTGAAACACGTTATATACTTAGACCAAACAAAAGGACCAGGTTCGTCCTCTCCAACATGGCAACTCATGTGTTCCGAACTGCATACATTATGCCTACCCTAACGGCTATTGTTTTTACTCTGTAATGAAGTCTTGAAGTGCGCGACGCGTCAGCGGCCGTTTGCATATATTTAAAATATTTTTGTTTGGGTGCTCGAGTCGCAAGCGTTTCGACAAGGTCGGAGAGGATCGGGTGTAGGCAGGAGCCGCTGTAGGGTTGTAATTATTTCAGGAGTTCAGGAGTGGTTGGACTTGTAGAGATGTGTTTTGGAGATCTGGTATAGGTATTATTTTGACGTTTTGCTTCAGGTTTTGTCAAATTATTTGTGAATGAATTGTGGTTATCCGTGTAGAAAAAAAAATATCAACAGACTTTGGTCTCGTGGAGTTGCCCAATTTCTCACAAGTCATGGCAACTTTAAGAGTAAATTATTTTCCTTTAGGCTTGTGGCCTCACCTTTATGTCAATGTTCTACAGCTGATCTTGAATACGAACAATCCGCACATCACATCTTGTGGAAGTGTATTCTTTGGCAGACTGAACGTAATATTATGTTAGATAGTATTCAGGTTACATCTGGAGTAGTTTTTTACTATACGGACCTTGTAGAAACCAGAACAAATTTCCGTGCGTTCAGGCGATTTTTAACCGACTTTCCAAAAAAGGAGGAGGTTCTCAATTCGGATGTTTGTATTTTTTTTTTTTTTATGTTTGTTCGGGCATAACTCCGTCGCTTGCCAACCGATTTTAAAAATGATTTTTTTGTTGGAAAGGGTATACTTCCCAAATGGTCCCATGATAAGGAAACCAGGATCTGATGATGGCATCCCAGAGAAGTCGAGGGGAACTTTCGAAAATCGTATGGTATCGATTTTGCAGTGGTTTTGCTAGGTGTGGGTGTGACTATCCGTCAATCCTAATAAACAAAATACTTATTTAATTTGTTTCAAAACATTTCACATGTTGCCAGATACTTGAAGGATCATAAATTGCTGGGCCAGCCGTCCACTTAATTTCGAGAATCACAAAATATGTTAAGTATCTGCTTTTGAAATGTGTAACATGAGATTTGGTACTCAGGAAATCAATCAATCTTTGTTTTAATGGGAAGCAAACGCGCCATTTGCCAGACGTTATTCGAATGCAATATTTTACGTTAGTGGAAATACGACCTTCTCCTCAATTCGTTAGAGTCGATATTCGTTAGCGGATAACATTATCGACTAAGGCGCTTGTACCTGAAACCCGAGAAATGAACAAAAAGCACTTATGATGTGCACTTTAACCGGGGTAAAACCCACAGGCACTTTTGGGCTATTATTAAGAAATTGCACAAAAAAACCCAACAGGACGCCGGTCGGTGACGCTCGTGATTTTGGAAAAGCGCGGCACTCAGCGTTAGGGCTTGAAAGGATACGGAGCTAGAGAGCTGAGTTAGAATTGATTAGGACGAAGCGATGTCTCTGAAATCGCTGGACACTGTAGGCGATAGGCTAGTGCGCAGAATGATAGTCAATGCCATATGGCGAGATTGGGTAGAACCGTTGTATCGCGAGTGCAAGTAGTATTTATTAGATTAATATAAGTGGGAAAGAATTTAGTATTGAATATGTGTGTGTGTTTGTGCTGGTGTGAATGGGTGAGTCTTTTATTGTTCTAATTTACTCTGGGCTGATATTGTGTTTCGTTATATACAGTGACACTAACGGAGCCGCAGGCAATCCTAGTTGTCTATAGGTTGTATAACAGAACAGACAGAAACGTGTTGCTAGAGAGTTTGTTGTGCCATTTCTTCTCTCTAGCCCAAACACTAGGAAGTGGCAACGGGTGGGCGCTTTAGGGGCTGTCTATAGGCTTGAAGAGTTGAAGTTCTCAACTATATTTACTTCTTGAGTTTATAACTCTCGATTGTAGTAACTATTTGTATTTTTATTGATTCTGAAATTTATATTCTCTACCTGCGACCACTGATTCGGTCAGATACGAACACTGTGTCTTACAGATGTACTTGTTGTACAAAGAGTGCGCTTCCTGGGGTTGGGTTGACCATATCTATCTTATATTATACAGTCTAAGGACTTAGGGACCATGTCTCTATATTATGAGCATGATGTTTGACGTTCTGCCGCTGGAACTAGTCGCTCCGTTGCTAGACAAGGACCGTCGCACGGTTGGCGCAGGGAAAGCCGCCTCGTCACGTTTACAGTTCGACCGAACTGCTAGGGACCGCGTTTCCTATAAACGTGTTGCCGACACTTTGTCGCTGAAAAGCCGCTGGTGTCACTTAAGGAAGTGTTGCTCTGAGTGCTATGGGTGCAGACGTGAGGTATCGTGCGAGTAACTATTGACCTTATACCAGTTACGCTAGCGTAAAGGTTTCTCACACGATCTATTATTAATTAAAATAGAGTAATTGATTTTCCCTTTGTCATAAGGTGAGCTTCAGAAACCATTCCTATTTTATTTCATAACTATGAATTCCTAAGTCCTTCTATTATATATTTCAATCCAAACTTTGACCTATCAATGTGATAAGGCATTGGATTATTTCATACTTTTGGAATTCACTTCATAAAAGGCGGGAGGATGTCCAGTCTGGTCTGAGTCCTACGGGGACACGCGTTGGTTGGGGCGTGTTTCTCCCCCTTCGGGGGGACCGACCTTATCTATTAGGGTTATTTAGGAAAAGCGAAAATTTTATCAGCCTAGGGTAACTTAGGAACAGTCACATTTGGTCCGCGTGACCAGGATTCTCGTCAATAAATGTACTGATTCACGTCAGTGCAACGAGAAAGAACATTTATGGGTTACTACAAAAACAACACAACGTAATTTGAGGCTAGGGACAAAGATAGTTATAACGGCTAAGATTTCATAAATTGTTTCGTAAACCGATACAGACGAAATAAATTGCAGCGGCTACAATATTAGTTTACAATAAAAATAACACAGCGTTATTTTAGGGTTCCGTAATAATCGGTTAGGGATTAAAGAAGAGGCTACTTAGTACATAAAATTCACACAACATAATTAATATATGGCTTTTTAGCTCTCAAAGAAAACTTAGCTTACAATAGTTACACCAAGTAATGTTAAGCAGTTAACGGCTGATTAATTTAGTTGAATTCGATGACGACAATTAAATAGCGAGTTCAAATCTCGTATGATTTATCTGTTGAAGTATGTGCTAGGACTAACAAGCAATTGGAGGGCTGGGGAATCCTAACTCTTAAGATTCCTGTGTCAAAGCTTGCGGGTTAAATTCCCCACTAATAATAAGGTTTCATAAGTACGGAGGTAGTTTATGGGTTGTATGCCTATCTGTTTGAATAACTGTGTTTATAAAAGAGGCTTCTTAAATTTATTTCCAATCTTGCGCATTGCATCAGGTTATTTAGAAACACATTGCGTCTGAAGGCTTGGCAACCGGACATGTTACCGTAATTAACAACAAACATTCCTTTCATCTAAAATAGTAGAGTAATATTGAGCTCTTTTAAAATAACATTGTGTCGGTTAAAAGTAATATTGCACAAATAACAGTTAACTAAAAGGGTCCGGCTCAGCAACAAAAAAAAAAAGCAGACCCTTAGAACAAAGAGAAAGCTTTAGACAATAGCGGCAAATAACTCCGGAAGGGCTACACGTGGTAATTTTTAGTGTATACGTGATAATAGTACAACTGATTTTATGTTTGAGTTACTGAACTGTTAAATAAGTGATTAATTTACTGAATCGATGTAGGTAATAGTTTCATTGATAGGCTAATGTGCTAATCTTGGGTTCGACTCCCAATTGTGTTTTGTGTGTCTGATAATTTGAGACGCTGTTTTTAGATTTGTATAGCTGTATAAGTGAGCTAGGTAAACATCCTAGTTATGGGTCAGAGTGGTTGTAAAGATGAAAGGTGGTTGCGTGGTTAAGATAGGTATGGCGGTGTGATAAGTGAGCTGAACAAAAGACTTACCCTTACTTATAGATGAGCGTTATATAATATACTACCTATTCATTACCTAAGGTCAGTAAAGGTAGAAACTACGAGTAGTTTCATAATGGTAATTAAATCACGGAAAAAGGGAAACTCGAAATTATTGTAGGATAATCTCAATATCGATAACTTGGCAGTGTGTCATTACTATGATTTATTGGAATAGATACTCGTGTGCTCTTATTTCAAATTCCAGGATAAGCGATTCATCACTAGGCTGCGACAACGGGATATCTAAACCTACGGTTCGTGTGTTGCACCTGGTCCATAGTTTCATCTTATTGGCTTAGACCGATTTCAGCGACTTCGACCGTAGCGTGGCTCCTTTTGCGAAGCTAAGTGTTTCTCTTATTAACTTCTGCAGTAATGTTACTGTACAACATAACATTTGGCATGTCACTGAAATCAATCTTGACAAGCTATGATGCTATGGTCTATGACAAGCTATGACTTCAAACTAATATACCAATGAACTATATTGTCACTGGTGTTACAGTCTGAGGGGGGCATTATTCTAATTGATTAAGCCCTTGTCGAGAAGGCTAACATGCTTAAGAAAATCTGTCTATAGATTTTTACATAATACTGCAAGTCTTAATGGATTGCAAACCTGCTCTGTTCCCATCGTAATGATCTAATATAACTCTGTAACTACTGTACTCTGTATTCTACTTCAGAACCTCTCGAGACTATTTCATCTTATTGGAACAAATTATAATATGTTTATGTGCGAACTATTTCAGCTACACCTGGATACAAGTACGGGCAGCTGTCTATGAAGCTGACTCAGCGCGGGGCGCTTCGGGAAAGGCCTCTGTCCAGAACGAAGGAGCACCGTAGGTAGTGTGACCTAGTAGCAGAAATACTCTTAAATGAGACTCTGGTATGTAAATTCACACTATAAGCATGCGCAGTCTTCTCTTATTGGAATATGAAGAGTACTTCAAAATATATGTGATCGAGGACAGCAATTATGAATCGATTGAACAAGAGATTATATGAGATTAATGTGTTACACTTAACTATAAACACAATTTTCCTGGATTTTGTTATCAGATGTAGGCATTATTCAAGAGAATAAGTTCTAATAGAGCAGTTGGGTATCGAGTTGCAGATTAAGATAGACTTTGATGTGGCTAACTATTGGAGAGTATGAGGTGCAGTAGATGAAAAGCAAACGAGTAATGACACTTGGTTTTGGACCGGGGTAGAGGGCGGTCGACGAGTTGATCATAACGAAGGCCTAAAGCTACGTTTCTCACATTACTAGGGCGAGAGTATTATGATTAAGTAATGCGTTTAAAACGATAGGTGTCGTTCGAAACAAGGTTATGTGAGTTGAGTATTAATGCAAGGAAAGTGTAAGCAAGTGCGTGTTAGCGTGTGTGAATCTCAGTGATTGTGTTGGTGAACGAATGGGATGGGTGGTGTATGCATAATCCTTCCTTATCTCCTTCTATGACTTAAATGAGGTAATCAACACCTGTGTTTGGTTTTAGGGACTCGGAGAAAGCCTTTCTATAGGGTGTGCTTATGACCTAGAATCAGACTGACTGCAACAATGACTATTAACCTGACTATAACCTGTCGCATGACAAACCCTACCAAGTCACTGCTTAGGAAAGGCTGAACCGAGTAGTACTCGCAACCAGTTAGGGCACGTTTGAACTATAATAGTCTCTTGAGAATGTGTAACAGTTAGTCATACCAACCAAACATTAGTAGAGATTGCCTCTCCCTAGGACTGACTGAGAGCAGTTTATACTTTGCACTGTTTCTGAAAAATGCACACTTCCATTGGAGGGGGGTAGGCTTCACCAAGTACGGGTTGAACTGAATTGATAGTTGTCCTAATGGACGATAGGGACTGTATCGTATCTCGCTAAATCACAACCGGCCCCCGAGGCCTCTCACTGATATAAAAAAAATAATATTTAGCGAAATACATATTTTGGAAGCCTAGATGGAACGCTCGCTGCTAGACGTGGCAACGGTCGCTGCAGTACTCTATGTGCTTCCCCGAAATGGGTTAGATTAAGGAAGTGCGAGGTGACGATTTTATAACCACTTCGGCGTATAGCGAATCAGTGTAATGTATTCTGCAAACGACTGACGATGCGGTACGCTTGTGCTAAGTTAACAATTGTATTGTCTCGGTACTGGGTTGTAGGCCGATTTAAGGGGCTAATTTACATAGCGCGCGTCCAGTGTTCCTGGAAACTTGTCTCACTTAATAGCAGAGGTACTTCACAGTCCTCGGCCGTAGGATTAAGTAAGACATGCTTGAGTATAGGGAACGTGTACAGTTGTGACCGCAGCAGGTCCTCTCTAGGCCTATGCGCAATAGGATCAACGGCACACGTACGACGTGTTGGCTGTTGTAAAATAGTCTCATGTCACTGTAGCGGGGACCTTAGACTATTGCGAAGTAGTTTATTAACGTAATTCGAAATAATGTTCAGCCAAACAAGCGTTACGTATCATTCTCCTTTTTGCAATCCTCTTGTCTTCTTAGCTTCATACTCTGTAACCGGCTCAGCAAAAAAAAAAAAAAAAAAAGTAGACCCTTAGAACAATGAGAAAGCTTTAGACAATAGCGGCAAAATAACTCCGGAAGGGCTATACTTGGCAATTTTTAGTGTATACGTAATAATAGTACAACTGATTTTATGCTTGAGTTACTGAACTGTTAAATAAGGGATTAATTTACTGAATTGATGTAGGTAATAGTTTCATGTGCTAATCTTGTGCAAATCATGTGCAAATCTTAATGTGCTAATCTTGGGTTCGACCCCCAATTGTGTTTTGTGTGTCTGATAATTTGAGACGCTATTTTTAGATTTGTATAGCTGTATAAGTGAGATAGGTAAACATCCTAGTTATGGGTCATAGTGGTTGTGAAGATGAAAGGTGGTTGCGTGGTTAAGATAGGTATGGCGGTGTGATAAGTAAGCTGACCAAAAGGCTTACCCTTACTTATAGATGAGCGTTATATAATATAATACCTATTCATTACCTAAGGTCAGGAAAGGTGGAAACTACGAGTAGTTTCATAATGGTAATTAAATCACCGAGAAAGGGAAACTCGAAATCATTGTAGGATGATCTCAATATCGATAACTTGGCAGTGTGACATTACTATGATGTATTGGAATAGTTACTCGTGTGCTCTTATTTTCAAATTCCAGGATATGCGATTCAACACTAGGCTGCGACAACGGGATATCTAAACCTACGTTTCGTGTGTTGCACCTGGTCCATAGTTTCATCTTATTGGCTGAGACCGATTTCAGCAACTTCGACCGTAGCGTGGCTCCTTTTGCGAAGCTAAGTGTTTCTCTTATTAAACTCTGCAGTAATGTTACTGCGCAACAAGACATTTGGCATGTCACTTAAATCAATGTTGACAAGCTATGATGCTATGGTCTATGACAAGCTATGACATCAAACTAATATACCAATGAACTGAATTGTCACTGGTGTTACAGTCTGAGGGGGGCATTATTCTAATTGATCAAGCCCTTGTCGAGAAGGCTAACATGCTTAAGAAAATCTGTCTATAGATTTTTACATAATGCTGCAAGTCTTAATGAATTGCAAACCAGCTCTGTTCTCATCGTATTGATTTAATATAACTCTGTAAAACCTATTCTACTTCAAAACCTCTCGGGACTATTTCATCTTATTGGAATAAATTATAATATGTTTATGTGCGAACTATTTCAGCTACACCTGGATACAAGTACGGGCAGCTGTTTAGGAAGCTGACTCAGCGCGGGGCACTTCGGGAAAGGCCTCTATCCAGCGACAACTGCGATAGGCAGAGTTTGGAACGAAGGAGCACCGTAGGTAGTGTGACCTAGTAGCAGAAATACTCTTAAATGAGACTCTGGTATGTAAATTCCAACTATAAGCATGCGCAGTCTTCTCTAATTGGAATATGAAGAGTATTTCAAAATAAATAAGATCGATTACAACAGTTATCCACCAATTGGACAAGAGATTATATGAGACTGATGTGTGAAACTAAACCATCAACACACAAGTTTCCTGACACTTGTTATTATAGTGTTACCAGGAGTAGGCATTATTCAAGAGAACAAGTTCAATTAGGGCAGTTGGACATTGAATGCAGATAAGGTTAGACTTTACTGTGTCTAATTAAACTTTAAACACAGAAGTCTTATGAGATTTTATATCAAAGGAACAGGAGTAGTTACTATTCAAGAAAATAAGTTTAATCATAGCATTTTTTGCAATCCTCTAGGTTAAATGAGACTCTGCTGTGTAAAATGAAAACAAATCACACATAGATCATCAGAAAATTTATTACGTTGATATGAAGAAAGTAAATATTACGAAAGGAAATAAGTTGAAATACAACAGTTATGTGATGGTTCAGGATTAGATGAGATTTTGGTGTGTATACCTAAAACGATAAGCAACTAGGTCTCTGGAGTTTTATATTAATGAAATGCGCCGAGAGAGTTTAGGGAGGAATAAGTTGACATAGGTTGAGTTTATTGTGTATCAATTGAGGATGTGTTTGTGAAACATTAAGAAATTATAGCAGACATTGCAACTAATTGGATACGTGTTCCAACTAGAAAAGTTATTATAATATTAGACTCACTTCACATGTTAGATGAGTATGTGTGTACGTTGGTATCAGACCAATATTAGTAGAGGCAAGGTTTATGCTATTGTGAAAGCTCATCCGCTGTACTGCGTCACGCGTCTGATTTTCAGAGGGGGGAATGTGACTATCCGTCAATCCTAATAAACAAAATACTTATTTAATTTGTTTCAAAACATTTCACATGTTGCCAGATACTTGAAGGATCATAAATTGCTGGGCCAGCCGTCCACTTAATTTCGAGAATCACAAAATATGTTAAGTATCTGCTTTTGAAATGTGTAACATGAGATTTGGTACTCAGGAAATCAATCAATCTTTGTTTTAATGGGAAGCAAACGCGCCATTTGCCAGACGTTATTCGAATGCAATATTTTACGTTAGTGGAAATACGACCTTCTCCTCAATTCGTTAGAGTCGATATTCGTTAGCGGATAACATTATCGACTAAGGCGCTTGTACCTGAAACCCGAGAAATGAACAAAAAGCACTTATGATGTGCACTTTAACCGGGGTAAAACCCACAGGCACTTTTGGGCTATTATTAAGAAATTGCACAAAAAAACCCAACAGGACGCCGGTCGGTGACGCTCGTGATTTTGGAAAAGCGCGGCACTCAGCGTTAGGGCTTGAAAGGATACGGAGCTAGAGAGCTGAGTTAGAATTGATTAGGACGAAGCGATGTCTCTGAAATCGCTGGACACTGTAGGCGATAGGCTAGTGCGCAGAATGATAGTCAATGCCATATGGCGAGATTGGGTAGAACCGTTGTATCGCGAGTGCAAGTAGTATTTATTAGATTAATATAAGTGGGAAAGAATTTAGTATTGAATATGTGTGTGTGTTTGTGCTGGTGTGAATGGGTGAGTCTTTTATTGTTCTAATTTACTCTGGGCTGATATTGTGTTTCGTTATATACAGTGACACTAACGGAGCCGCAGGCAATCCTAGTTGTCTATAGGTTGTATAACAGAACAGACAGAAACGTGTTGCTAGAGAGTTTGTTGTGCCATTTCTTCTCTCTAGCCCAAACACTAGGAAGTGGCAACGGGTGGGCGCTTTAGGGGCTGTCTATAGGCTTGAAGAGTTGAAGTTCTCAACTATATTTACTTCTTGAGTTTATAACTCTCGATTGTAGTAACTATTTGTATTTTTATTGATTCTGAAATTTATATTCTCTACCTGCGACCACTGATTCGGTCAGATACGAACACTGTGTCTTACAGATGTACTTGTTGTACAAAGAGTGCGCTTCCTGGGGTTGGGTTGACCATATCTATCTTATATTATACAGTCTAAGGACTTAGGGACCATGTCTCTATATTATGAGCATGATGTTTGACGTTCTGCCGCTGGAACTAGTCGCTCCGTTGCTAGACAAGGACCGTCGCACGGTTGGCGCAGGGAAAGCCGCCTCGTCACGTTTACAGTTCGACCGAACTGCTAGGGACCGCGTTTCCTATAAACGTGTTGCCGACACTTTGTCGCTGAAAAGCCGCTGGTGTCACTTAAGGAAGTGTTGCTCTGAGTGCTATGGGTGCAGACGTGAGGTATCGTGCGAGTAACTATTGACCTTATACCAGTTACGCTAGCGTAAAGGTTTCTCACACGATCTATTATTAATTAAAATAGAGTAATTGATTTTCCCTTTGTCATAAGGTGAGCTTCAGAAACCATTCCTATTTTATTTCATAACTATGAATTCCTAAGTCCTTCTATTATATATTTCAATCCAAACTTTGACCTATCAATGTGATAAGGCATTGGATTATTTCATACTTTTGGAATTCACTTCATAAAAGGCGGGAGGATGTCCAGTCTGGTCTGAGTCCTACGGGGACACGCGTTGGTTGGGGCGTGTTTCTCCCCCTTCGGGGGGACCGACCTTATCTATTAGGGTTATTTAGGAAAAGCGAAAATTTTATCAGCCTAGGGTAACTTAGGAACAGTCACATGGGGTACCACTAAAAAGTGAAAAATAAAAAACTTTTTACAAAAAAATACAACCGACTTCCAAAAAAAAAACACTATAAAGTAAAAAATAACTTTAACTTCGGAAGTCGGTGTCAAAATACGAACAAACTAACAAAAACACCGAGTTCCGAAGTTAAAGTTATTTTTTAATTTATAGTGTTTTTTTTTTTTTTTGGAAGTCGGTTGTATTTTTTTGTAAAAAGTTTTTTGCCACACCTATTACTGGAATCGAAAGTAGCTCACAATTTAGGCCCCAATAATTTAAATGTTAAATATATAATCCGTGGTGCTTGGCAACTGGGATTAACCCAGTTGTATATGTCCCTTGGTGCCTATTGGCCTAGCTCTAATCTGTCTCCTGCTTGATATGGAGGGAAGTGGAAATTATATTTATTTTTCCGACTCCTCCGCTCTCTTACTGACAGTTATTTTCTGATTAATTTCGTTGCGGGATCCAAGACAGTTGTAATCGTTTCTCCGGGACTCGTCGGGTTTCATTAACTCGGCGTTTTTCTGGTGGTCGCCACTGTTGATTCTGGCTTTCAGGAGTTGCAGTGGTTGGAAATGTGTGGCGGGCTTGTCCCAAAAAAAAAGGCTTTGGTCTCGTTGTTATAGGCGTAAGATTTTCCCAAGTTTGGGTATAGCTCGCCTCGCCTTAGTACATTCGCTGTTCTGTCATGATTATACTTGTATGTTTTTGTGTAAATAAGTTGTTAACCGACTCAAGTTCTTCTTCAATAAACAAAACCTACTTGTAACATTTTTCAAATAGTTTTATTTTCACATACCTACGTAGTAGTTTGTTGTCTATTTTAACTGGCTAGAATTAAACGGTGTCTATGCTCTAACCTCATCTGCATGGCTAGTTTCTATTTTTACCTATACCAACTGCAGTCTAACCACAAAACATAGACAACCCCTATTTATTTCATACATGAATCCCCCATTTAATAATCTAGTCATACTAGTTCCTCGGGGTAGCTGGAAGTGCGCGGGGGTGGGAGGTGCGGCCGGCGGCACTGGCGGGGGGGGGGGGAGCGGGGAGCGGTTAATGAACCCGCAGGGATGCAACTCGGCGGACATTTCGCAATAATATTAGTTCAGCGCTGAAATGAAAGCCTCGCGTTGTTTGTGTGCCGAAAGATTCTGAATTTGCTGATGCAGCTGTAATTTAACTTGGGGCCTTTAGAGGCAGAGTTGTGGTAACTAGGTAAATAGTCACACCGTGTGTATTCTGAAATTCAGGAGCTAGACCAGCAGCATTAACTTACATACCTACTTGTATATCGCAGTTAAACATCCAGAGCCAAAATTATGGCAAGATCAGACGGTGGCAGGTCATGTGCGGTTAAAATCTACCGTGGTCTCGCAGCAGATGAATTTTATGTAGAAATCGTGATTCGTAAACGTAGTGTACTCCAACAGTTTGTTTAAACGTGACTCCGGTATAACTGCGGAGCTTACACGTATTATAATGTTTATTTCACGTGCCTTAATACTTGAGATTTGTATGAAGTGGAGGAATGAAAGACATGTGTGGGACTCCTTCAATTATAAGTAATTGGTCGTAATTAGCTTTTGAAACAGAGGAGTGGAAAAAGAGTAAGGAGGGCTTTGCAAAGCAGAGAGACCACAGACTATAAGCCAAGTTATTTTTATTAATGTTTAGAAAAAAAAAAGAATTTAGCTTAGAATAATAACGCATAGAAGCCGCGTCTAGAACAAAACCCGAGCAAAATCGTGTATCCACTTCATATTCTTTGTGTGCGTGAGCCGAATGTGTCTACGTTTCTCTAACGCACACAGCTTTAGAGCTTTAGCTTTCAGTGATACCATTACCAAGCCGTTACCCACAAAATATGGAAAGACGCATTACTATTTTGCTATCAAGGCAAGTATTTTATGTTGTTGGGAACTTGAAAAGGTAAACATGATTTTTCATGTAATATGACATATTTTTTCGGAAGGTTTAATTCAATTTATTTCAAAATAAAAGGAAATAAATCGCATAAAGAATGAGATATTGTTCAATGCGTTTAGAATGCTTGATGGGTTATAATTATAATCAATGTTAAAACATCGGGTTTGATATGAATTAACAGTAACTATTGTATTTTAAAATTACAAAAATGAAAAACATGAATGAAAGCAATGTGGGTATTTTTTTCCTCACAAATAGCAACACTGTGTTATGACAATTTAGGTTATTAGAATTTTGTTTTATTTATCGGTTTACGTAAAAATTGTGCATAGAATGTGAGTACTAATTTGTGAAATGTTATTTTATCACATTTTTTTGTTTTCCTGATGTGCTATAACATCCTTTCACGCAACAAACTGTCATTTTCAATTATTTTCTCGCGAGCTGTGTTCGACGGAACGTGACCTTGAGTACTGACGGCTAAGTTTGACGGATTGACGGATTAGGCTAAGTTTTAGTTGCCTCACTTTTTGCACTCGTACTAGGTTTCTATGCGTTATTATTCTAAGGAATTGAGTTATGTACGGCAGTAGCCCAGTAGGTACACCTAAATGCCCATACAAGATACTGCCTTCAAGAAAAACATTTTATCCAATTACGAATTGTAATATTTTCCGTAACGAATTAAAGGAAATCCAATTAACATAAAACAGAGTCAATAAAATCTCTCCTAAATTCCAATATGGCCTATAAATGTGTCTAAGTCGAATAGGAAAAATTGCAGCACAACTGTTACAGGGCTCACGAATTGTGGAACTTACGGATGAATGAAATGTTCTCCCAAACGCACTGGAGACACTGTTACTTTTGAGGATTGTATTCGTACGTAAGTTTTTGGTTTTAATATTTTAAGGTGTGGTTACACTTTCACGCATTATTGGATTTTACTGCAGCAGGTTCAATCGTCATCAACCAGCAGAACGTAAGGTATGAAAAATTTAAACAAATAAATAAAGAAAAAGAGTTTACCAGGAATGATACATACCATTTAAACCTTGTACCAATTGTCTGAATAACTTACTCAAGTTAGGATATGCGCAATATGGCCATCGTTCGGCATAATACTGTAACTCAAATCATCAAATAGGTTTTATTCTGGCAGTACGTCTTCTTCGTTTATCATCTGAGTGCCAATTCTACTAATTTTCAAATATTCGTTCGCTTTCGCATGTCAGTTGCAATCTGTCAAACATGTATGGAAATTAAGGCTTCTTTGATAGATTGCGAATAAAATGCGAATGCGAACGTCACTACATATTATAAAACAAAGTCCTCCGCTGAGTCTGTCTGTCTGTCTGTTCACGATAAACTCAAAAACCTCTTCACCAATTTTCATGTTCTTTTCACCAATGGGTAGAGTGGATTTCGAAGAAGATTTAAGTATATAATTTGTCAAGGGGACGAGCCGCGGACATCAGCTAGTTGCTTGTAACTTAGTAGAATTGGTCCTTTCAGATCGTCCACAACTGTTGTATTTCATAGGGGTGCACAATTCGCGGATCCCGTCACCGGGCCGGCGCCACAGCGCGCGCGCTCTGAATGTTAATGCCCATTAATCAGACATTGTGTGGAAGAATCCCGTCAGGACGAATGTGCGCTAATCGACGCAGGTTTGGTTCCCGAGTGATGCAACCAGCACTAACTTGCAGGTGTTTCCTTTGGTGATGACGTAGCACTTCCTGGCACTTTACCACTAACTTTTGAACACAGAACTTTGGAAAATGATATTCATGGTTAGGTAGTTTTGCTACTCATCATCATCATCAGCCTATAGCAGTCCACAGCTGGACTTGCGCCTCTCCTAGTACAGGCCATATAACTCGATTTCTGACAACTCTCATCCAGCTGCTACCAGCCGCGAAGTACGGTCCAGCTAGCCTGAGCGTCTAGTGAGTCGCTACTAAATATCTGAAATTACATAAATTTCAATTCCTTGGGACTATCAATAAGGTAGAATTTGCGCGACTATTCTTGCATTTGAAGATCCTTATTTTCAAGATTTTATCAGCCTAAACCATTCTTCGTTACTCATGACGTGAAATCTTAAAAGCTCTGAAATAAGTCAGTTTCACGAACAGCTCAGCATGTCTTGGGCCGGTGGGACAGGCAAGCAAAGCGAGCCTCAGATTAACAAACGAGGCTAGTTGTCGTCTCTTAAAAACGCTTAAAAATCCCAATAATACCGATTATTCTATTCTTCCAACTATCGCTAAGATGAGCATACAATGCGTGCGCGCTGACGTTTCAATGGGCGGCCATACTGGAAATTTGTTCAATACTCGACGCCGGCGCATCGACGCGCGCGCAGTTTTGTCAATACTGTCCGCGATTGTACCGTTTAATCAGTTCTGCATTCAAGTGTACCGCCTTTGACGAGTAATTGCTTCCACCGATTGAAATGTTATTCCTGAGTATTGGAGAGATTTGTATGTGTTTAATGTGCGACTGGGTATGCAGATGATTGGAGTGCTGCTTTGGAAAGTTTGCAGAAGTTTTTGAAATTATTGACTTTAGAAATCTATATTTTTTACTTTAATTACCATTACAAATTGTACCTGGACTGGAAAAAAAGCAACTGAACAGAACAATTATGGTTTTATGAATATATTACCACCAAAAATAAACCCACGCCTTCGAAAACAAAGATAGTAAAAATTAAAATATGTAATGAGAATACCTACCATTGAAAACAAACGCTTAAATATACAAGCTGAACAAAAACACTGGAAACACTTCAATCAACAAGACCCCGCAAAAACAGAGGAGAACCAGCCAGCAATTAAAATCGAAAATAATATCGAGAACTCGACGGACAATAACGAAGCTAGCCATTAAAATAAGAGGCGGAATATTAAATGAAGCTGTGCTGAAATTAAAAAAAAAAACGTAAAAAGAAAATTCTCGACGCGACGAATGCATAGAATATGGCGTAGGTACGGACCAATCAAAATTCTTCGTCAATTAAGTGGAGATCGTAGCAAAAGGAAAATTGAAGGAAAAACTGAGGGTGGCTTTGGTAGTGCTGGGCTGCGGTCGATCTGGTTCGGTGATAAATTAATTGATAAAGTTGTAGTACTTTCGAGAAAGGTTTACTATAATCTAGGTTCGTAACAAGGTGGTTTTATTTTATCGATTAGACAAATTTTATTATGTTCTTTCTTAGTGTTATTCAGATCTGTTCATGTATCTTAGCTCTTTTATTGACACTGTGTGAATCTATCGCTAAAACGTTGTTTAAAGATTATAAGCAGTCATGGCTGTTTGCCATAGTTTTTAGTGAAACTTGCACTCTAACTTGCAGACCTGCTTAAGTGATTACCATGTAAAGTTGCGTGCCAAAATTTTCATTCACGTAAACCTATCTTCCAATTTAAAATAATTAAATCGACAACCTGGAATGCCGCGCGCTGTAAAACATCGATATTTTCCCATCACTACCTCCCTAGATATGAAAGCAATGGAAATAAAGTTTGTTCGCTCCGCATTGTACCGGCTTCGTCGTAAATGGATTTTATCACTATATAAATATCCCCCTATCTTTACGTTACGACGCTAAGCTATGTCCCGTCACCGTGGATTTTCCTATAAGTATGTTGATACTACGTGATTTTTACTATAACTTTGTTTTTATGTCGAGTTTGCTCGCGTAATGTGTGCAAAAGGGTGCGATGTACGAGTATTTAATGTAGCTATATACTTCTATCGGAAGGCTTTTTCTTCTATGTATTAGGGCCTTGAATTTTTTACAATGTTATTTGAATCTACATATTTCTTATTCTAGGGACGAAAAAATCTCAAGTCAGCTAAAACTTATTGAAGGACTTTTGATAGTAGTCCCCAACTGTTAACTGAAACTAAAATGGTGACAAGTACCAAACATGAATAAAGCAAAATGTACAGACTTATTTTGCTTTGTTTATTAAAAAGTCATAACATCGCCCACGTAAACATTTTCTCCTGCTCGCTGTTTCAGGAAAAAAACAGGAAACTCGAAAAGTTCATTCAACCCCGTTATTCGGGACATCAGGCTGAAGCTATCGAACATTATATTCCATTTACCACAAGCGGTCAATAGAAAACCTACACCGGATCCATAAAGCCGGAGCGGTTGGTATCCCGAGGTCCGGCCGGTCACCGGTTTATGGCGAAGTCAGACCTAAATTATGCGCGAATGGCCCACGGCTCATTTGGTCTAAACGCTGCATCTTTGATGTGAGGGTCTCCTGCCAAATTGTGTTAATAATACCCTCCCAGCATGTCGGGGTATTTTTCTTAAGGAATTTTTGCGATTCGGCTCGAAAGACCAAATTGAGATAGCGGGACTTTGCTTTGGCCCTTTAGGAAGACAATGAGCTGGTCCTTAAATTCTAATTAGGTGCTTTCACCGTGTGTGTGTAATATTTCATTCGCTTAAGGTGGGTTCTAAGATCTGTCAGAATCAAATCTTGCCCTAAAATTAACCATAGTGTTTACAGTATTGTACTTGGGCTAAATACGTTTAACTTAGGTAGATTTGCAGCAAGTTAGTTTGTAACGTGGATTAGGCGAAGCCAGTATTCAGCCAAAGGAAAAAACCGAACGAAATAATAAAACCGAGCTTGTCACGTAAAGGATAAATGACGAGAACGATGCCTACATGCAAAGGAGCCCCCCCCCCCACTGCCGGCCCTGAAATATTAGCCCAGCCGTGTACAGGAATATGCCTTTGAGGACAAATATAAGGGACGTACTCGTATTTCTCTGCGAAACTATAATTCTGAAGGGTACCTAAGCTCAACATATTCATGAAAGCAGAGACTACTTCAAAATCAAACTAGAGCCTTCAACCTGTGCACTCAAGTCATTAAAGCTCAGCGCGTCCTTCAGTCCGTAAGTGATAAAAGCCATCCGTGTTTATGATATATTTGAAGGCTTCAGGAGCTGCGTTACGGCCGCCACCCCTTTCATGGCCGCAATCCTCTTAGCGGGTCCCGCATAAAAATAAAGCGCACTCCACCTGCCTGCCCTCCGTGACCTAACTGCCTTACGTATTTAGGCTGCAGCGGTGCAGCTCTAACAACCTCGTACTAAAACAGAATATCGATTACTTTCGCTACTATAATGTAATCCCCCGCCCACTTTTCGTTTTTTTAGCTCAGGATAATAATATAGTGGTCTCTGTCTGGCGCGCGGGATGGCGGCGTCGCGGCGCTCCCCCGGGCTCGTCCCGCGCGCCCCCGCGCACCCCCGCCCTATGTAAATGATCGTCTCCTCGCCGCTGTGTGCGCCTATGACGACACGCCACCGGCTCACACCGATAACTCGCTGTTTGAGGTTTACTGCCCTGACAGCTTTTGTCCTATTTTAAATACGAATTTCGGATTGGATGCGTCCCGACGTCCTTCATAGATCCGCTGCTCTTGTCTTCGTTACTTATGTGTACGACGCTGGTATTGTAAACAGAGGTAGTGCACGTCCTGGCTGACTCCTGCGGAGGAGCACGGCAGACATGCAAATGTTCACTAACTGATGACAAAGATAACAAAGCGGGGGCAGTTTGAGCATAAACAATTTTCAAATACGGTTAGTCTGACAGGTCGTTTGCTGTTTACGGGAGTTTATGTTTTACACGAATGTGTTTAGAGTTTGTTTCGGTGTGCGTGTCGTGGGTACGTGCGGCGTTACGTCGTGCCAGTGACGTCACGTGTACGTCGAAAATGACACTTTTACGAGCAATAATTTACATTATTTCGGTGTTAAGCTTCGCGTGCCCGCCGATTGATTTTATGTCGGTCGCATCTCACATTTTCGTTCAGTTAAATCGAATCACTGGCTACACGACCGAGTTATTTTGTAATGGTGGTATCGCGTGAGCTTTTTTGACGTTTTTGTTTGTTATATTCTGTTTTGTTGATTTTTACAGCGGTTCGTAGTTTTGATTCAGAGCTTCTATCTTATATCTTAACGTAATTGTCGTCGTGTGCAGCTGACATGTTCATGAAAAGTCAATGTTTCTTTTACTAAAAAAAACCTACAAATATCAGCTTGCGAAAACTTAAACTACAGCCTCTCCTTCAACATTGTCCAGCTCGATTCAAAGGACCATAAACTTAAACCTTAGGTCCTTCAACATACCAGTAAAACATAATGAACAAATGACGGACTATTTCTCCAATCATACAAACAGTAAAGTATGGAGCGTGGCGATAAGGCCGGGACACACGCGCGCCACCCAATTAAGATCTTCATTAGGCGCCTTCCTCGAAGGCTGCGCCCGCGCCGCTCGCACGCGGTTTTGTTGCCACACAATAAAATAAATAGATAAGCGAGACTCAGCGTTTGTTTTCGCATTTGATTTCTTATGACTAATGTGTGTTGCTTCTACTGTTGGTATGTTTGTGTGGTTTAGTTACATAGTCCAATTTAACAATCAATTCACTTTTCAGGGTGTGACGAGCTTACCTGAAACTCATTTTTATCTCCATATTTTCACTAAGGGTCGATTTTCATATTGTAAGATTTTTCACAATTTTGCCTGAAGAATAAATTTTACTTGTTTTAAAAAAAATTTGATGCTTTCTAAATTAAATTTAACATTTTTGTTTTTTCATTTTTTTTTTTTTTACTGTTTTGCCTGAAGAATAGATGTAGGAACGCAGCGATGAGTGAATGAGAGAGTATGCGTGTGAAAGGGAAGAGTAGAACATGCCAGACGATGAACGGGACGACATTGTAATTCGATAAAGTTTAAGAAGTTTTAAGAATAAATGAGGATTTCAAGAAGTGAAGCGCTTTTATTGGGGTCTACCACATTCCCTACATATTTTATACAAAATCGACCAAACTGCCATTTCAGTTCAAATGAGATTCTATTGAAAAAAAATCAGCCTAATGAAAATAAAGAAATCACTCATGGCAGACAGAGCAACGCCGATGCAAATCATCTTCGACATAAGCAGAACCCTGATATTTTTACTATGATGGTCACGCGTTTGACCACCATGATGGTAAGCGATGATGCAGTCGAAGATGGAGCACGCTTGCCTAAAAGTAACCTATTCACTGTTGACTTAAAGACTCCCAGGTTGTAGCTATCAGGAAACACAGACTCAGGCAAACAATTCCACTCCCTCATTCTCTCCCATCTACCCACTATTGAGTATAGGGCTCCTCTTTTATGTTTCCTTATGTGCTGCAAAATGGGCCACAATCACGCCTGATGGAAAGCGATGGATGAGGTTTATGATGGAGCGAGCTTGCCTAGAAGATGCCTGTCCACTCTTGCTTTGAAGTCTGACCAAGACCCTGTCCAAGTTATATGTGGACGGGAACACAGACGTTGGAAGAGAGTTCTACACTTTAAAACATCTTGCATCATTTCATTACTGGGTAAAGTAATCACCGTATCACTGCTGCCTATAAGTGATCACATAACACTTTTGACACTCATTTACATAGAAACAGAGTACTCTTATCATTTCTGAAAATCTATACCTTCGCAATATTTCACAGCTGAAACTTTATTTCAGTTGGAGACGTAGAAACGGGAGCATCCTGTATATAGCAGACAGCGGCTACAGGGTGTGTTAAACTTACTGGATTCCTACAGATATGAGCTCTGTACCTGCCGCCTGTGTAAATCTCCACCTGGTACAGGCAACGACGAAACTGTTTTGTGGATTTTGTTCGGATGTTTTGAAAAGCTGACTGTTGTTTGGTTTCTTTATGTTGTTGAATTTTTGAGTATGATTACTTTCTCAGCATTTGACCTAGGGGTACGTCTTCACTTCTTATTATACTATACTCCACTGCCCTGTGTTTCACGAGTCACAGGAACATCTGCCACCTGGAAATGAACTGCAGTGGCACTAAATCAGTTGCGTAACTAGATTGACCACTGCAAACTCAACTGGTTGAAATAGGGCTTTATAGACCCGTCGGAAAACCAAAGAGAGTGCGGTGCCTCTGATTAGAACATGAGCCTAAATTGCCCCAAATGCCCTCTAAGGATTTAAACATCTTGCATCGACTCGAAAAGAAGAAGATAAAGCTTGGTAATTTATACAACTAGCCTGATACTGACCGACTTCTGGGCAAATGTCTCTTCTCAAATAGAGAAGACAAGGACATAAATCTCCATGCTGTGTCGTTAGAACAAAAGCACTTGTCTCCATACAAGTACGCACATCGACTGATTTATCATATTGCAGCGCAGGTTGGAGCGACAATTGTAATGTAAAACCGGGCTGGATTCCGAACTAACTCGGTGTCGCTGGCGCTGACGTCACGTACCAGTGACGTTCACGTTTACGTTACGTTTGCGTTACGTTTGCGTTTACGGGATGTGATGTACGCGAGGGAGATAGCGGGGTTTGCTTCGTGAAATAATGAGGTTTTTGGTGTTGTGTTACTGGTGACTGTATTTTTTTGGAGGGAATGAAACTGAAACTCTACTTTGTGAATCTGATTGTTTCGTTAGGCTGACATTGCTCAGTGATCTTGGAATTCACTGGTTTCCGATATGCAACCGGTAGTTGTGGCGACACTTAGGGGAGGCCTGTGTCCAGCCGTGACAGACTTTTGCCAGATATGAATATGATGATGCAACCTTATCAACAATGTCTATAAATGTTACGCTTTGGGATCATCACCGTTGGTAGTCATGTTGTACTCATTGTTAAGTACAGGCCTTTTGTCCCATGTAGGTACATCTGCCTAGCCTTTTCCCAACTATATTGGGGTCGGCTTCCAGTCAAACCGGATTCTGCTGAATACCAGTGTATTACGTGGAGTGGCTGCCTACCAGACCTCCACAACCTATTAACTGGGTACTTCTTGGTAAGACTGGAGTCAGATTTACTGGCTTCTGACAATCCGTAGCGACTGCCAAAGGTATACAAGTGATAGCCGGGACTAACGGCTTAGCGTGCTTTCCAAGGCACGGAAGAAAATCGGTATGTTGTGATGGTCACCCATCCACAGACCAACCTTGGCAAGCGTTGCTTAACCTTAAAGATCGACCCGTGCGGCTGTTAGTATTTAGCTACGAGCTCCTCTGCCATGTACCTTAACATAATCAACATTTATTCTAATTGCTTCAGACGATTTCATTTTTTGTCGATCTACTGTTGAGTTTTAATTTGCCTTCTACATAAAAACAGTCATCATCATGACGGCACGATTGGCGCAGTGGTTGAGCGATTGGCTGCTGCGCTGCGAGTCGCGGGTTCGATTCCCGCACGGAATAAATATTTGTATGGCCAACAGACAGTTGTTCTGGCTCTGGCTGTTTGTGTATGTGAGTTTATGTTTGTGAATGCAAAGAAGAAACAGGAGAAAGTAGTGTGGGGCTACGTTTGTTTTCAAACATCCGCTTTAACATAGTAAACCAGTAGTAAAGTTCTAAACAGCTAAAATCCTGATACCTATTATGATCACAAGTTCACCATCATTAATATCGACCACATAATTTTATCGTATTTTATATTTTTAACACGAGGTACGACACGACCAATCACCATCAGCATAATAAGCTGACTTAGTATTAAACATTGACACTAAACGACTTTACTAAGCTAAACAACTTCTAACTAAAACTATTCTAATTAATCTTCAACCCGATCAATCAACCAGAAATAACGAAGCAATTTTTGTGCCTAGCCACAATCACGACTGCTAGCTTCACACAAAACTAATGACTATGGTTAAAAGCTTAAAGGCTATATTAGCGTGGTATTAAAGTGTCGTGTTGTTACAAGGCAGACGCAGACAGGTATCTCAGCCAACAATGATGTACCTCAACCAGACCGATTGCAAAGGGTTTTTTTAACCAGTATCCTCTGAGGGTAACGGAGAGGTAAGAAGAAAAATGGATTTGGCATTTTTATTAACTGTAAAATATTTTTATGTAAACTATGATAATCGTGCCTATATTTCTCCTTTGAAATTCTTTGTAGTATATTTAGTCTTTCTTTTATAATTCTTCATTCAATTTTTAAAGATAAGAAACGGAGTTTTCATCTGATATGCTGATCTTCATGTTCCAAAAGCAATTTTTAGACTTTTGGGTTGTTTTATGGCTACCTAAGGAATTGAGAGCATCTCACCCACTGATGAAAATCAGCTGTAATAAATCAATTTTTAGACTTTTGGGTTGTTTTATGGCTACCTAAGGAATGGAGAGCATCTCACCCACTGATGAAAATCAGCTGTAATAAATCAATTTTACTTTCAATCTCAAATCCGACATTAACCCAGTTATTTGACACAGTAACCACACCTAACCGAATTAAAATACCATCAATAATTTATTACCAGCGAAACTTTGTCAGTCACTAATTGATTTTGACAACTGTCTAATGTGCATGTTATTTACTTCCGGATATGTCATTTTTTTAATATTAATTTTACTACGAGGACCATAAATCAGTCATTTATTAGGAAGTGGTACCGAATATCCAGCAACCTTGCAGGTTTTGGCAACCTTATTGAGATTCAGATGTCTTTGTATATTGGGGTCCTCAAACATATCTGGTCTCGTGCCTTTAAAGGGACCATAAGGATGCGTCACGAATTTCGTCATGGTCAAACGTTGCATCCAAATTGAGATTTCCTTGTTTGCTTAAAGTTAATCTATGACGGAGTTGTTGTTTGGATAGAATTCTGACACAGAGGCTTTAAATTGGAATATGATGCTACTGAAACTAAAGAGTTTTGGTGAAGAAGTGCCATAATAAGTGGTGGATATATCTTGGAAACCCGGAAATTTTGTTTTAGGAGAATTTTCGAAATTCACGATGAAGAAAAAGTAACCACTTTCTTAATCGAGGTTTTACCTAAACAAAAGAAGAAGATGAGCTTGCAAAAATGCATCTTTTCGGGTACAGTGCCACATCCGCCGCCAGTCAGTGCATGTATTTGGAAGACAATGAGCGCGGGCCCACACCGCGTCACTCCGTAAACCTCTTCGCCTTATTTCACTAGCCTTCCTTTTGTTTCGAGGGCATTTCTTTATTTTGTTGTGCGATCTTATTATTTCGCTACCGTTGGCCGCATTGCAACGTTCTTATAGTTTTTGTTCGCATGCTCGGAGCCGTACAGAAGCTTCGAACGGAATGGAGTAATACTACCCGAGACTCCTCGGTATTGTGTATTTGTGTCTCTTTTTTATTTTTCCTCAATGCCACGTCAAGTTTTTGCTCTGCAGCAGGTTTTATTCTATGTGTGTTATGTAACGTGAGCCATGTGATATGATCTTGAATGTGTATGTAATTATTTCTGCGTTCCAATTTGAGTTGGTATGATTGAAACGGCGGATGTGAGATAATTTGTCATTTTCGTTTGTGTTCTTGTTCAGCATTGGGTGATGATTTGCTTGATACCATTATGTGGTGGAGATTAAGCTGTCAGATGTCTCGTTTCCTGCGTTTGTGCTCGTTTGTGTTGAGGGTTCTGAGCCATGGTTTGTGTTAGACTGATTGTTATTTACGCACTTGTAACCTTTTGCATCTCAATAATCCTGGATACGTCTCGTTCTTCTGTCGCCTGGTTCTTCTGACCTGATCTTTGATTTTGCAGCTAAAATGTGACACAAACCTCTACGAAATCTATTTTCTCAGGCGCTGTTTCTTTTAGCCAACACATAAATAAGGAGTAGCAACAAATAAAGTTTAATTACACATTTAGCGCACTTGTAAACAATACGGCGCGGTGTGGCGGTGTGAGCTACATTAAATACCAACATGGTACCAACAAAACGAACGGTCGGAACACTGTCGTCTACTTAAGGCTAACTGAGATCTCCTTTTTAGGGAGGGGGGGTGTGAACACCGCATGTCTGTGGGCTAATTAACTGAAACATGCGCGCGCGCCGGCGCGTTAATCACAGCGCAGTGGCGCCCCCCTCCGCCCGCCCCGCACGCCGCGCCCGCGCCCCGCAACTACACCGAGTTGCTTTTAGTGTGAGCTGTTGGCGTAATCTAAGGAATTTCAATTAATTATATTATTTCGTTAATGAGTTTTGGAAATGTTAGCCGGAGATTTAGTATTGTACGGATGCGGATGGCTTTATTTTATAAAAGGCTTTTGTTTTGAAATGTTTTGGTAATGAAAAGGCTTTAATGGTTTATGTGGAATTCACTGCTGCTTAGAGAGACATGTGAGGCTATTGGTACCGTTATTTTATGTAACGTTTTATCTTAATGTAACAAGTGTCCAAGAATGGTTTTCCGGTACAGAAACTAACGGTAAAGAAAACTATGATGGTAGGTAGGTAATATCACCCTGAAAGTTATTTCATCAGCCTTTGACGAGAACATAATGACTGAAAATTTTATTTTTATTAAGGCAAGCTGCACCCTTTTACCCAGACAGTCTATACAAAAAAACTCCAAGATTTATTAGCCGAATAACGTATAATAAATCAACATGCACCATCATTCCAGCGGATCACCGGATCAAATACCGAAAAACGCCAATATGAATCCAAGAAATCGCTATTAATTGCAATTTAATATTCAGTCGAGCTTGTCACGAAAAACTTCAATCTAATTTAGTTGCAGAAAAAAAAAATGGTTGGTGCCACGAGACGGTAACTGGCTGGTTGTTCGGTTGCTCGGTTGCTTGGATCCTTGGCCTTTTTTCAGTGCATCGAACAATCGGTGGCGAGTTAGGAATTTATTGAGTCCTGTGCAAATAAATAAAAGACGGTGTATCGTGGTATATGTAGGAGGGGAGCGTGGACCCGTCTGGCCGGCCCAGGATTGATCTTAGACATCAGCTGTCTGTCTGCCTCACGGACCAGCTACAGGCTGCTGCGTTTAGAAGGGATTAAAGTTCTTGAGAAATTGTTGAGCAGGATTTTAAGAAGTAACTTTGTGAGTGTGTTTGTTAGAGTTTATTTTGTAGATTTATTAATTAGTTGCCTATCATGAACTTTCTCTTTGACACGTTTGCTATTCGAAGATGAAGTTTCAACTGAACATTACATGAATATTAATTCATTTGCATTAATATCACACCTCATCATCTGCTTAGCCTTTTCCCATGTACTTATATTGGGGTCGACTTCCAGTCAAACCGGATTCAGCTGAATTCCAGTATTTTACGTGGAGCGGCTGCCTACCAGACCTCCACAACCCATTCCTTGGGTAACACAGTGCCTTAATACTAACGTAAGGATCTAAATTCTGCAAATAACACTTATTTGCAGAATTTAGAACCAACAGCGGCTTCGTTTGAGGAATCTAGCCTTACAGGTTGTCGAATGTTGGTTCATTAATTTTGAATCTGAAGCTGTGAAGGTGATATTTAAAATAATGATCTAAATTCAAAGTAATTTAAACATTTTTGAATAAAATTGCTTGCTTGCTCTTTGGTGCGTGCATTTCTAGAGAACAGCTGCTTTTTGCAGGTCCCCAAGTTCACACAAAACTGGGATTAACCTCCCAGTGTTGTGTGAACTTGGGGACCGGTCAGTGGAAAGGCTAAGCTGAATGATACATCATCGCAGAAGAGTTTTTTAAGAAAAAGACTTCAAGATATCAAAAATAAATTCAAATATTCCACACCCTATATACGGGCACGGGATCACGCGAGCCAGTCAGCTTAATGGTATCGGCGGAACATAACTAACACATCCTGTCGCTGCGCTGATGCGCCTGCGCAGGAGTCGATACTGACTGCCAGTAGCCGCGCACTTATACTCGGAAATACTGGCCGGCGGGGCTAGGCACTGGACACGCTTGGGGTACATGTTGGGGGCGTGAATTAAAGGTCAAGTCTGTAGGAGGATGAATGTATCTTTGCAAATATTTTGTGATGATACTATTGTAAATAAAGCTAGAAATCAAAGCTCTGAAGAAATGGTAAGTGAGATATTAAAATGGGATGGAGTGATGAGAGAATTCTAGAATGAATGACCTTCACTTTTTTCGTCGCCTTTTTTAAGTTTTTTGAGGAAGAGAAATCAACAAATTACTCTTTCTGCTCTGGGCGGAGCGGAAGCAATCCTGGCAGTGGTCTCCTAGACCTTGTATTAACTGCATTCGTCCGAAAGTTTTGTTAAGACACGGTAGTCTAGTTAGTATTATTGACTATTTTATAGACCCAGAGACGATAGTCTCTAAATAGTTTTACTCTGTATTTTCTTAATGACACAAAGACGTACCCTGAACTACTATCCACACGAACGAAATGTTTTCCTCCTTCCTCAAATAAAAACCAAAGGTCAAATCCTGTACAAACATTTCGCCACATCCTCTTCCTAATAGCACATCTCTTTGGAGTATTTATACCAGCATAATGTATTGGTATCTATTTGAGGGGCCCCCAGTGGCCTGGAGGGCACCGTTTACTGAGGTCAGCGCCGACTGGGGCCCCCCAGAGCAATCAACTTGTGTGATTGGAAACAGGTATTTATTTATAAACAAACGTGGAGTTTTTGAGTGGGTGTCCTGTCTGTGGGTTCTTAATGAGTGGTTAGATTGCATTATTGCGTGATTAATTTTGTTCGGTGTTATGATATTTTATAAAACACTCGTTTTTGCCAGCGTGTTCACTCGGGTCTATATAGATTCTCAAAAAAAATGCATATAATCGTTTTCAGGGTCCACTCTGTCTCAGTTCCGAAATTCATCGAAAGTTCATCGATTTAGGCGTGAGTAATGGTAATTTAATCGTTGTTGTGACAATTTGTGACGACCATAAGTCTTAAATCTAGAACAGATAATATTATGAAAAACTCAACACAATTCCAAATGAAATTTGGTTCTGCAATCGCTTACTGGACCATGAATCTCTTATTACCTAAACTTCATCAGAACGTGTACCAAAATATGAAAGGCCAACCAACACCTTCATCAGCATAAATAACTAAACACAGTCCAATTAACAGTCCTCGCAAATAGTCCCAAACATTGGGACCAACGTCTTTGCACCCCATTCCTACGACGCGGACCCAAAGCAAATTGGCACTCATCCAAGTGTTAAGGGCTTGCGACACGCCTTTGCGAGGCAGGACGAAAGGTCATCGGGTAATTAAGAGTCCCTCAAGCAATCAGAATGTGAACGGCCTGTGATTGGTTGCAATTTCGTCCGCCTCGACAGATCAAAGGCGATGTCGGTGTCACTTGTCAAATGGAATATTTTAAGGATCGACGTTTGATGTTCGCTCGTCGATCTCGGATGTATTTTTAATTTTGTAACGATTTTTTTCCGTCATACATTATGTATGTTGTGTGTCAAACGCAGAGCTTGGGCTTGAGTGTTAATGTGTTCTGTTTTTAAATAGAACGGGGGCGGACGGAATTTTCATGCACCAAGTTATGACTGATTTGTTGTGTGGAAAGAGAGCTTTGAATAAATTGTTACACAATTCCAGTTATTTAAAGACTGTCAGCACTCGTCTTATGAATAAATATAAATAATTCAGAATACGTAAGGTTTCGATCCACTTGTAACATCAATAAGTATTGATCAGTAAGGCTACCGAATCAACAGTAAACGAATGAAAAACATTGTTTTTTTGCAACACGATGATTAGTTTGTTACAATATTCCATCACGTTATTTTCTGAATCTAAGTCTTATAAACGAAACACTTAAAATAAACCAGTTCTCTCATAAAGTGGTTGAAATTTAGTCTGTATTTCCAGGACCTCGATATACCTAGCAGCCTACACAGTCATCATCATTCATCACTGTTCTACCTACCTTATCTATCCAACCGTCGAAATATCAGCTCAAGAAATACTCACCATCTTCGAGTAGTTATGTACCAACTTATATAGCGAATCAACCTTGCTGCGTACTTCAGACGTAAATATATAAGGCTCAGTGATATCTCAGGGTGTAAACAACCCTTTTAAATAGTTTACTGTCCGGGGGACACGCGGGGGTGGAACAGGGGCGGTGCGGGAGGGGGCAAGGGACGGCTAAATATCTTTTAGTATCTGCAAAACGTCTAATTTAGTAGCAAGGCTTTGATGTTGTCTCTTGGAATTTTGAGTGCGGTGGAGTTGTGTTGTGGCTGGAAAAGTTCGCGAAAATAATTTCAAGTTTTTTCATTAAGGAGATTCTACTACTCACTATTATGAAAATGGATTTTCGACTTATAAACGACTAATCATTTTATTGAGCTCGAATAGTACAGAGATTAGCTTTACAGTCATAATTATGTATGTATATTATCGATTGTGTCTTATTTTGTTTCAAAAAACCCATTCTCATGGATGTTCGAAAACAGAACTATTTTTTTGCAAGATGAGTGAAAAGATTTAAGAGAGAGACACTAACTAAAAACATTGGATTCAAACAAAATAGACCTAATTTCACAACAAAATAAACAAATCCAATAGCTACAGAAAATATGACAATACAAAGAAAACTTATCACTTACCTTACTTTTTGAAATATTGGCAAACAATTATTTAAACAGCAGACTAGCAGACTTAACAAGAAAATTTAAAACGCCACTTTAAAAGAAAAAAACCGAGAATGGCGACTCCACGCCCTCCACTATCCTCCCGGTTGTGTAGACGGTCCCAGAGGAGCGTCCTCTCGCTTACTTATCCATCTCTATCTGATCAGCGTCCTCGACAGGAGATTCAATGTACTACATATACTCGTATACAGGTATTCAGTGTTCACACTATGCCAGTTAATGGCGAGTGAGGGCCTGACTTTGCGAATGTCGTTAAGATGGTTCGGTGAAGTGAAGATGCTGTGTTTATTGCATATGTAGTAGGTATTAGTTAGCATTGTATTGGAAAATTGTGAAATAATTTATCGTAGAAAGGTGTGAGGAACAGGCGAGACCAAAGGTAAATATTTTCTTTAAACTTTTCTGGCACTATCATCGCATTGTAATCTTAACATTTTCCCATGTTACTTCGAGTTGGTTTTAATCGATTCACTTGAATAAAGCTTCGATGATTTGTTTTGGTATTAATTCGAAATTTGATTCCTTAATGAACCAAGAAAAAATTCTAGCTGGCTGAATATCTTTACTACTGCTAAATAAGCCAGGTTGACTTTTCATACATCCCAGTCTTTCCTCAAACATGTTGATATTCGATGTCAATCCAATCAGGTGCAATCAACCTTTGTCTAGTTGCATCTTCTAGGAGTCGTCGAGTTTCATAGACTTGGCGTTATCCTGGTGGTCCAGAATAACGGTCTGACGACGACAAGAATGACGACCACATCTCTGTTGATCCTAGCTTTCAGGAGTTGCTGTGATTATGAATAGAGTGATGAGGTCCTACACAAAATAAAGCTTCATTTTCTTCTCTCCATTACAACAGTGTAAACATTATCTTTGTGTTTATCACTAGTTTCTCCAACTGTTCTTCTTCCCCGTAATCCCTGTTCCGCCATTAATTATTCCCAGTAGCATATAACCATAAATACGGTAATTAAGACGTCGCCGTCGGCTTGGTGTTGTGGGGAGATGCGTATGTTGCGTGCGGTGCGGTACGTTGCGGCTTGTCTCAGTTGCCAGTTGTTTCTAACTTCAGGTTAGGAGGTATGGCTATGGGGCGAATTATCTATGTTCTTATAGGAAAATATGAGTTTAACACAACGTTTTGCGCTTGTGCTAATAAACTAAGCTATAAGTTAAAGCAGTTAACAGCCACATTTGCATGAAGTTTTATGCAATGGTGTGCACAAGGACGGATGGGCCTAGTGTAGGTAGGTACTTGTCAAAACGCTTACAAAACAGTTCACTATATAAAAAAGCCTATCTTAATTATAGTAAGCCGAAGGGTGTTATGGCCGTGTGCCTTAAATTTGCACCGTTTTTCTCAATGTTGTAGTTATAACATAATACCTTTTAGTTCAGGGCGAGAAATTAATATGTACGTGTATATGTAATTCCGCTACTTCCGTCATTGCTATCTATTTTCTCTCTAGTTATATTAGTTAAGTTAAATAGTATATTGTTCGTACCAGTTTGTATGTATGTATGATAGACGTGGAAATAGTTATGTTTCTTCAGCAAACAGTAATGTTTAGGCACCGCTAGCGGCGTTTAGTTTGTTTGTGTGCGCGTGTTGTTTTTACACAAAGTCACAGTTGTGCTCGAATATAGCTGCTGTTTTGAAATGCAGGCAAAATTTTCAGTATAAATATTTTGGTAGGTATTTGTGGTACCCGGAACAATTATGACGAATTTTGAATTGATATTGAAGTCACAACACTACAAACGATTTAATATTATAAAACGCAAGACTATAATTACTACGGATGGGATTTGCCCACCACTTTGCAGCTAAGTATAGATATAAAAAAAAAATGTAAAGTGTTTTTTTTTGTTCGTATAGACATTTTAATAAATATTCGGAGGGCCTTCGGAGCATAAATCTGATAACTTCGTTTTTTATTAATAGAAAGTTGTACTATCGTTTTTATCACGTTTTTCATCAATGACTACCTTTTATTCTGAAACAAGACACACTTTTCTGGCTAGTTTTGACATCTCTGCAACTCAATCAAACCAATAAAGCATTTCCTGGTGAAGTTTACCTACGAAAGATCTTTTCGTATCACCAGCAGTTAGCAAAATGTTGGCTAACATTCTTACTGAGCTCATCTTTGCAAGCAATCCTAATGTATACAATTCTTCCGTTACTGAGTGAGTGCTGACGGACATCGCACGGACGAAACTACTGGTTGTAGAAAACTGAAATTTGGTAATTCCTTGGGGAGTGTAGGGGAAGGATTTCCCTTAGTTTTCACGGGAATGGCAAAAAACGGGATATACACGTGCGAAGTCACGGGCAAAAGCAAGTCTAAAATAAAAATCCACTGAAAAATCTTGTAATTCTCCACTTTAAAAAGTAGGTAAGTAAACAAGAACAACATTACACACGATATTCAAGACAGTTTCAAAGCCACCAGTTATTCCATCCATCCATTCATCCAAATAACTTGAGTGATTAGAAAACCCTGTGAAAATGACAGATTAAATAACTATCGCATTTATAATTACACTTGTATGGATGAATACCTCTAAGCGATATAGTTCTATATCGCTTAGAGGTATTTACAGGCGTCGAATACTACCTGTTCCTCTAGGAACAGGTAGTATTCGATATTTCGAATGCCTCCCCTGAACATGAAATGTTTACGAACTAAACAACACTAATTTTGGACGATAGTAATATCAGAAACAGCATTTTGTGGGAATGAAAAGGAAGAGATATTCTCAGAATTTGGCAAACTACTAACATAAACTTACATAAGTAATGATTTAAAACTTCGCGGTTCCTTGTAATAAATATGAAAACTTGTACGTTTGTTTCTTAATAACAAACAATAATAATGTATAGGTCCATCGACTTAGTTGTTTCAGTAGCAACTCTACTTACAACAGTTCCTCTCTTAATATTATTTATGTCCATGATTTCTAACTTCTTTCAACTCGAAGACTATGAAAATTATCGTTGTTCTAAAACAATGTCTGTGTTCCGACCGCGACCCAAGTTTCCCTCTACACTGAGATTAAGAATTATTACCTCTTATCTCTGTCCTGAGTCGACGACTCGTCGACTATTCGCGCGCACTGCCTCGCACCCGATAGCTCAGTGAAATTATTTCGACAAACTTTACCTAACGGTTGAACACCCCTGGCAGGACCTAACACTCACTACCCCAAACTCATCCCTACATACACAATCATAAAGCTTAATTCACATTGGAAAATCACGCAGCGTTCGAGACACGTGATTAACGAAAAGCGGGAAACTGGGAAATCATTTGTAAATTTCCGAAAGGGACAGGTGACGTGATATTATGCAAATTTTCAGTAAGTGCGAGCGAGATAGCAGCAGTGCTAAAGTTCAGCCGAACAGACGCGTCTCCGGATAAAATTTATTCGCGGATGAAACGATTTATTACAAAAGCGTTGAGTAGGTACTCGAAATTAATTACACTAAGTTTTGCTTTCATTTTGTACCATTGTGCGAGGTCCGGGGGATTTTCCTTGTCTTGTCGAGATATCGGCGGTTTTTATTACATCCTCGACAAAGGGGATTTTGGAGGTGGATATTTATGACAAGTTTGCAGCGTTTTTATTTTCTTTATTTTTGTTTTTTCTGTCTATGAAATATCTGTCGGATGCTGGATGCTTACGTTTGTTGAGTCAGGCATTAAGTTATCTTATAGCGACGACGTGATCGAGTTTGCAGCTCGATATGTTTCAATATATTGCTGTTTTGTTGGCAGAAGTACATAAGGGGCTTGTTTATTTATATTTAGGAGCGAGTTTAGGTAATTGCTGTGAACAACATGCCGGTCATGTAGCTAGTACGTAACATGAATCTTGTTCGACATTATTATGACCTTCCAGAGTTACTGTTTTGATTGTCTAAGTTGTATGGTAGGCTGAATGGTTGTCATTCGGATGACTGCTGGTCGATTCTAAAGTTCCACGATGAAAAGACATTTACTTATGTCAATTTTGCACAAAGTTGATAGTAGGCTAATTAATCACCTATTCTGTAAATCGGACATAGTGGATAAAAACCGCTAACTCTGGATTGAATTGAAGCTGCGTTTTTTCTGGGTAGGGAACTACGAAGAATGAGTTTGCTGCGATACACATTGTGACCGTGCTAACATGAATAGACCAGACAGATCGTAAGTGTGCAGTGCGAATTAAGATTTTGAATGTGTCAGTTGTGATTAATGGCTTGCTAGTTCCATTTAATGGAATTACAGGTAATTTCCCTGAGTTGAACTTTGAGTAGGAGTATTTCAAATAGACTTTTGTGTGGTTTAGAAAGAGTCTACAGCGACAGAGCGGAGTAAATCCTCATTGATGTCGAAGATTTCATAAGCTAAAAGAAAGAAGGCTGTCTAAGACACATTTCGGCATAATTATAGGTATCGCGTGTTGCTGTAATTCCAATTATCATAGATTTATGACAAAAAGCAAATTCGCTGTGCTGGAAAGCCCAGATTGCTAAATGGTAGAGTATCTTAATATAATAGCTCAATAATATCATCGGTCATTACCCCGGCAAGGCGTATCGTGCGTTGTGGCGACGTCCGGTTCCGGCGGGCGGCGCCACGGTCCACTTCCGGTGTCCTCGCCGCCGTGACGTCACTGCCGGTGCGCGTGTTACGCACATCCGCCGCAAGGAGCTGTAAATAACAGGGTCAGTTTCAGGAATTCTTGAAAGATAACCTTGTTTCTTATGTGACTAATACGGTGGTTTAGCCGTAGGCTCATACTTGCAATATCATGGTAGATACGATTACCAAAAATGGAAGCAAGTAATTTCAAACATTTTGTTCAACAATCATTGCGAGGTGCTCGTGGCTAAATATTAACAGTCATACAGGTCGATCTTCAAGGTTAAGCAACCTTTGCCGAGGTTGGTCTATGGATGGGTGACCATCTTAACATACCGAGTTTCCTCCGTGCCTCGGAAAGCACGTTAAGCTGTTGGTCCCAGCTGTCATTTGGAGATCTTTGGCAGTCATTACGGATAGTCAGAAGCCAGAAAAGCTGACACTAGTCTTGCCAAGGAAGTACCGTTGTTCCCATTTAATGGGTTGTTGAGGTCTAGTAGGCAGCCGTTCCATGTAAAATACTGGTATTCCGGGTTGACTGGAAGCCGACCCCAATATAGTTGAGAAAAGGCTAGGCAGATGATGATGAATCATTGCGTTCAGCAATCATTGCCTTTAACTTAACAAGATTGTCAGAGATGAACTTAATATAACGTAACGTAGTTTTTCAATTAAATGTTAAATACCGCGTGTCAAGCAAAGATAAATACTTTATACAATATGGTAGATTCAAATTCATCAAACAGCAACTAAAACCTATCTCAACAAACATAGGCCTCGAACAACACCAACACAACAACACAAACATTCAGTTTTGTGAACCCCCTTTGAACAGAACTACACACACGAACATTTATTACGGCACGGAGTTCCGCACTAACCCAATACCTGCCGTAAAAACTGCCGGAATTGTGCCGGGTGCCGGGCGGCCGGGCCGGGTGCCGGGCGGCTCTCTTTGAGATTGATCTAACGGTTTTGGATGGCGGGAAATTCGGGTTTGTAAAGTATCTGTTTCTGTTGTTTTAAAGAATACATAGTTTGGTTTTGTTGGTAATGGATACTATTTTACGTGACTGCTCAAAAAAGGGTTAGTAATGTTTTTGGAAGAAATCCAGCTAGTTTTATCAGAATATCTGTGAAAGTTAACAGATACAACATAGTTAAATTAGCTATCTGTTATTCCCATATTGTAATTTCAGAATCTGCTCACATTCTCTATCGAAATCTGAAGGCCTTTTCAAAATTCCACTATTTCACAGAACCACATTTTTACCAAGTAAACCTTCATTCCATCTTGTTCTCGAATGATTTAAATCCAACAAAGTACGGAGCGTTCTTCTTCATAAAAGTATCTTAGACTAGCGTTCATGCACGAGTGACTCCGACTGAAGCTTATCTCACCCCAGGGAAAGATAAGAGGAAACGCGACGATAGGGCATCATCCTGACGTGACATCTGATAACACGTTAAATAATAACACCGAACACGGCATGCACCCAACATGGCTACCAATATTAATAGCACATCAATATCTGACAACTTTACGTTACGTCACCACCGTTCCCCCCCCCCCCCTACCCTACTCCAAAGAAAATCTAAAATATTAATACATAAATCAAGCGGTTATGAAGCGCTGCTAGTTGCTGAGGTTTCAGTACACAGATCGCACAAATATCGCCGCTACGTAAACGACTGTGCACGGAGAAAGTGTAACGGAGGGTGGGTGCATCCGATGAATATGTATGAGGGGGAGAGGGTCGCCGGGAGGGTTTGGAGGAGGGAGAGTCCGCGTGTAAATGGAAATTTCAAATAAAAATACCTCAAATATTAACATGAGCCCGATTCGTGTTGTTCCGCGTGTTTTTGCGCGGCCGGCCCGGACGGGACACGTATGATAACACGGCCGCAATAAAAGCAACGTTTTTAGCGGAGATTCGTTTTTTGAATTATTGTACGCCTGATTCGTGGGGGCGGGCTTTGTAATGAGTTGACGTCGCGTCGCGGTGGCGTGGCGTGGGCTCAGTGTGCTTGTGTCATAGTTGACGTCGCGTCGCGGTGGCGTGGCGTGGGCTCAGTGTGCTTGTGTCATAGGTTTTCAGGAGTTTGTTTTGTATGATGTAGTAAACTACCCCCAGCGCTAAATTAGAGTGGAATATTTGTCCTTCAACGTAGTTTATAACATCCTTCAATTTGTATCTGTCATCTCCGGTTTCTGAGATTTCTAAACGTGACTCATCTGTTCGAAAGAACTCAATTTATTTTTCCCTTAGATAGAGCTTTCAAATTGAGAATTTTGTCAAACAAATAATTATTAAAATGTACAAACTTACTTCTATACTTGATACAAAAATTAATGGTCGATTTTTCATTACTCAGAACTTTTACCAGCTGTGTTACAGCTTTTCTATAGACAATTTGTCAAACAGTCACATAATTATATGCTTTAGCTAAAAGTCCTTATTCCTGAAACAAACTTTTGGAGGGTTTGTTCTACCTCAGGCCGCACTCCGCACTGGGTCAGGAGCACGCAGTAAGAACTGTTGATATCGCGAGCGCGTATGAATAACGCATTAGATCTCAACTTCTCGAGCCCGGCTGTACACTCGCAGGGGACGGCGCTGGTTTGTGTACAAAGTGTTCATCAGTTACCTGTGAGGTAGCAGACATTGCAGGTTTGGTAAACAATGATATTTTTCAGTATTATTAGAATGCTTTCAAAGATCTCCGTAACTCGGAAAGAAGTTAAGCACTTGGTAGGGACCTCTCACTTTTGACAGTCGTTGTGGGTAGAAAACTCATACCAATCTTGCTAAAAAGAATCATGTTAACATAACTTGGTATTGAAGGTCAGATAGCCAGCCATAGATAGTACTGGTACTCATCTGCATCTGGTTGGACCGGGAGACAGATTAATTGAGTAAAACTTCTTCAGAAGACAGGCGCCGTCATCGAGAAAGGACTAAGAACTGTTGGTCTTATGGTTAACGTTTACGAGATATTATTGGTCGGAGAAGACCGGAAGGGTGGTCATTTTCCCAGCAGTTGGGGCAGTTATCATTATCTCTCTCTCTCATCTTAGCGTGTTCCCAGTTGCATCCTCAGCTGGTTTGCTTCGGAGCCTGGGGTCCGTTTTCCAGCTTTGTCTTCTCCACTTCGCACGGTCTTCGGCATCCTTGGTTGAGAGTCCATTGGCACGCATATCATCCTGGACAACATCAAACCAGCACTTTTTAGGCTTTCCCCTTCTGCCAGGGCCCAGCGGAGGTGGCATAGCCAGAGACTTGTTTCCTACGTAGTTTTCCAGTTTACGCAAGATGTGACCGTACCAGCGTAGGCGGCTCTCACTCTGCTTCACTTCCATATAAGCAAACGCTTCACTTCCATATAAAAGGACAGGTGGATGGTGGTCTCCTAAAAGGTGAAATGAACTGGAGGCGAGATGGACAGGTTATGATGGATTTATAGACCTGTCCCTTCAATTTTTACAGCCGGCATTTTTCATTGGGCATTGATCATTATCATTTCAGGTGATTGACGTCCACAGCTAGACGTAGAAGAGGACTCCCGTGTTTCTATATCGACCACTCCTGTCCATCTCGCCTCCAGTTCATTTCACCTTTTAGGAGACCTTCTAACCCAGTATCTTCCGGTACGCGGTCGCCCCTCCAAAAGTTTCCAGACGTTACAAAGGTTTTGCAATGCACTTGTGCCTTGCTCACTGCTTCTTAACTTTGTAGATAATTTAGGACAATATAAGCAAGTCGGTAAAAAATAGAACTGCTATAGTTTACGCCAGATAAACGTGGAATAAAGTACATTGACCTTTCCCTAATATCTCTTCGTAGATACTTGAACAATAAATTAAGAACTGTTTTTCATTACTAGAGAACGTAAAGGATCACGATAGAAGTCGATTCAGGACAGCTTTATGTCATTATTTCTGATTTTGATCTTAAGAAAGTCAATAAATGTATGTGGGTCAATGTACTTTATTTCACGTTTATCTGGCGTAAACTATAGTAATAAGGTTGTCCGGTTAAGTGCTTCCACTATACCTTTTACAGTCACTAATCTGCATTTCTGTAACTCGGCACATAAGAAGCTTTCTTTTCACAATTTATTTTTCAGTAACACATACGATACCTCGTATCTTCTTGTTCCATACTTCTCTATTTGCCGTCATCTCAGTAGTCACCAAAAACATTTAACTCTGCCTCTGAATGAATGCTTTAGCAAACCCATTTTATTTTGAACTGATGAGGGTGTTAAAATTACATCCAACTATACAGCATACAAAATTTATAAAGAGTCCAGACTGCTTTCAGAAGTTATTTTAACAAATTGTGTTGCACATTGTCTTTGCTCAAATTTTCCGACTAAACTTTGCCGCACAGATTCTTATTCATCTTCTTCAATTGTTTCTTATGGCACAGTTTCTATTTTCGAGCTCTGTATAAAAGTTTCGTCCTGAATTCGGTTTTTGTAGTAGGTCAGGAGCACACAGCAGGAACGCGTATAGGTGGCGTTGATACGCGCGCGAGTATGAATAAGGCATTAGATTTGAACCGTGATGGCGCTCTGGGGACGAATTTCCGAGCCATCGCTTACGTGTTTCATGTGCGCGATTTTGTCATGTTTTTGGGTTTCGAAATACATGTTTGACTTAGAATTAAGTGCAATGTTTTTAATTCATTGTTATCAATTTTGATAGCCTTTTTATTTGTGATGGGTTTTCTCTTGACTTTAGTCTTGGTTAGACATGACACAGACGAGGTCTATGATGGAGCGAGCTTTTTTTTATTTTTATTCTATAATACAGTTTGATACAGTTTTTATTGTACCATTTAACCAGGATTGGTTTGTATTGGTGCTCACATTCGCTGTAATAATACAACTTAATCACTAATACTTAATATCTAATAATGTGGGTATCTGTTCACTATAACTTTGCAGAGATGAGAGGGTTTTAAGCGATCAGAAACAGACGCAGGCAAAGAGTTCCACTCCTTTGCTGTGCCCATTATAAAAGACGTTTGGAATTGCTTAGCGCGAATTGGTGGAATAGCAACAAGGTAGGGATGGTAAGTTGCAGTGCATCTGGATGTCCGATGGTAGAAGGGGGCTGGTGGGATGAGGTCACGTAGTACCTGATGGCCTTTTTTACGTCATTATTAATGTGAGATCGGCTTCCAACCAGATGCAGGTTAATACCAGTATTTTACATGATTGTATTGACTGCCTGTATGACCTCCCCTCCACAACCCAACAACTGGGTAACACAAGGTTGTTCAAATATACACCGTTAGGTACGGGCGAAACGGTACGATAAGATTTTCAGGTGAGTACCTGCTGAAGTGGTATGCAGTCATAGTTGAATGAATCATTCTTCATTATTGATTGGGTTCTTTGGTATAATATTTTTTTTACTTTTGATAGGCACACGTTGGACCACTATCTCACCTGATGGTAAGCGATGATGCGGTCTAAGATGGAGCACGCTTGCCTAGAAGTAACCTAGTCACTTTTTTAACGATTACTATCTTATTTTTGACTAATTATCTTGCATGCTTAATGAGGACCATGTCTTTGTCTAAAGCTTTTTGTTGTATCTTTTAAAGCAGATTTTTGCGTCTGATGCCAACAGCTTGCACTTTTTTAAAATTGTTACCCCGCTCTAGGAATTTTCTAAAGCTTTTTGTTGTCTCTTTTAAAGCAGATTTTTGCGTCTGATGCCAACAGCTTGCACTTTTTTAAAAACGTTACCCCGCTCTAGAAATTTCTCCTATATTTTGGGTGCGTTTACAAACATACTCACATACATAAACAGCCAGACCTGGAAGAACTATCTGTGTGAATCGAACCACGCGACACGCAGTGCAACAGTCAAGCGCTCAACCTCTGCGCTTACCGTGAAGTCTTACTTGTCCGGCATTTCTTCTAAATTAGTTAATTCCCATAATAAAACATAAATAATTGTTATACACAATAAATAACAGTTGGTATTTTTAGGGTTCCGTACCTCAAAAGGTAAAAACGGAACCCTTATAGGATCACTTTGTTGTCCGTCTGTCTGTCTGTCTGTCTGTCAAGACCTTTTTTCTCAGGAACGCGTGGAGGTATCAAGCTGAAATTCATATCAAATACTCAAGTCTATGGTCTCTTGGAGCTGTGAAAAAATCAAACTTCTAAGTCAACGCGATCAAAAGATACTCCCGTTTATGCCGCAAATTTTCGACACTCGCAAGGGAATCAAAACCTACAGGGTACTTCCCGTGAACTCAGAATCTTGAAATTTGGTACGAAGCAACGTCTTATAACACAGATAAAGGAAAAATTGCGAAAAGCATAAATTTTTAGTTACATCATATAATAAAAATATTTTTAATAATTTTAAACTTATTACCCCTTTACTCATGAACGCGTAGTGGTATTATATTGAAATTCTTAACAAATACTCAAGTCTATAATATCTTTAAGCTGTAACAAAATCAAACTTCTACGTCAACGCAATCAAAAGATACAGCAATTAAAGCCGCATATTTTGAAACTCGCAACTACTCGCAAGGGAATCAAAACCTAAAGGATACTTCCAGACGACCTGGAATCTTGAAATTTGGTATGAAGCAACGTTATAAAGTACACATATAGGAAAAATTCCGAAAATCTTAAATTTTTAGTTACATCACATAGTATATTTTTTTTAATAATCATAAACTTACTAGCTGACCCAGCAAACGTTGTTCAGCGATTAAAAAAAAAACAGATGTTGGCCGATTCTCAGACCTACCCGATATGCACACAAAATTTCATGCAAATCGGTTCAGCCGTTTCGGAGGAAGAATTTCGTACCTTAGCCAATCTAAACCGAGATTGATCCAAATTGTGCCTATTTCTAGTATTAAAATTATGTCTATCACTTCTCTTCTTAAAGAGATAAAGATTTTTCCGAACATACATAATGTTTTCATATATGTATTGACAAGGTACCGTCAGCTTTCCACATTGTTATGTTATGGATTTCATTTAGCAATAAAAATACCATAACTTTTACTTATATACCTACAGGTTTGTACGGAACCCTCGGTGCGCGAGTCTGACTCGCACTTGGCCGGTTTTTTTTATAACTAGAAGCTAATTGTGCGGCGATACAATCAGCGAAATATTTTAACACATTACTCGCCTGTCGTGACGCCAATAGTATTTAGTTCGTACTAATTATTTTGTTATATTTAAATTGCCGAATAATTTACACTACCTACGAATACTAACGTTTTGGATAAAGAATAGATTAAATTGTTTCAGCAGTGCCTAACACGCTAACTGAAACTTGTTTTAGTAAATCATTATAATTTTTTACGTTTTAATTAGGTCTATATTTTGCGGTAGTTTAAAATATTATTCTTAGTATACTTTTGGTTTTTGCTTAAGAACATTTTAGTGCTAATTCTTCTGAACTTTGTTATTTTGGTCCAAAATTAAAAGAATAAACTCAATAACAAAACATTTTAAACGCGAGTTTTGCCATTTTTTCTGGGTCCATTTCGAAAACGGTTTATTTATTTATTATATACTTTATTGTACACCTCATAACAAAAAACAAGAAAAACGTTTATAAAAAAAAACTTTTTACAAAAAAATACAACCGACTTCCAAAAAAAAAACACTACAAAGTAAAAAATAACTTTAATTTCGGAAGTCGGTGTTTTTGTTACTTTCTTCGTATTTTGACACCGACTTCCGAAATTAAAGTTATTTTTTACTTTGTAGTGTTTTTTTTTTTGGAAGTCGGTTGTATTTTTTTGTAAAAATTTTTTTATTGTTCACTTTTTAGTGGTGCCCCACACCTAACAACACCACTGCAAAATCGCAGAAAAGCAAAATACGCAATTTCGATTATCAAAGAATCATCTAAATAGTCAAATTCCAGGTATTTCGATTTAAAATCCAAAGTTCGTAACCGATTTTGATTTGATTTAAATGGGACCAATCTGCAAGTATATCCTTTCAGATAAAACAAGAATTTTTCAAATCGGTTCATAATTGTCGGAATTATGAGGTAACAAACATAAAAAAAAGAAAAAAAAAAAACATACAACCAAATTGATAACCTCCTCCTTTTTGGGAAGTCGGTTAAAAAAAAGTGTACAATGGGCGGTCTTATCGCACAGGGCAATCTCTTACAGACAACCTTAGGACGGATTGAACGAAAGAAAGAAGTGTTATTATTTAAATCTCGATGCATTTAGTCGTACCTATACAAAATAAACATTACAATACATTTGCTCAAAACATGCATTTACGAAGCCTGTATACATTGTTCGAAAGTAAAAAACGTAAGTACCATACAGTGGAACGTGCAGTAAAATAGATACTCTCACCTAACTATTACAACTTTATTCGATCTTCTTAGCGGTGGGTCTGTCACACTAACTATACTTCCTCTATTTACCATAGACCACTTCAATTATCTACACCAACCACGCTCCTCCATGCTAGACGCGACACTTTTTTACATGCGAGCGTGTGTTTTATTACCGGAACAGATCTCAAGTGCGCCTGTAACCTATCGACCCTCGTCTGAAGGACACTTCTAGGTGTTCTTTAGCCGAGGCGCTTTTTGGTCAAGATTTTTTGTGATTAACGATCAGATGATCGGGACCCAGTTGAGTGTGGAAACTTGTGTCAGTCGAGGTTGTTTTTAATCGACAACCAACCTCATCAAACCTCATCAAAAAATGTTTACAAAGTGACAGTCTATTGTATATAATGGCTGCGTGTAAAAAGGCAAGTTAAGAGCGAGTCGGACTCGCACATGAAGGGTTCCGTACCATACACTTTAATTTTCATTTATTACCGTGCAACTTTGAAGCGTCACATTTTCCATTAATGTTCTGCTCCTTTTTGTCATAGCGTGATGATATATTATAGCCATAGTCTGGTCATAGCTATAGCCTTCCTCGATAAAAGGGCTATCTAATACTAAAAGAATTTTCAAATCGGACCAGTAGTTCCTGAGATTAGCGTGTTCAAGATAGTTTTGTTGTTATAGCGACAATAGAAATGCACACAGACGGACGGACAATGAAGGCTTAGTAATAGGGTTCCGTTGGTCACCTTTTGGGTACGGAACCCTAAAAGAAAATTCATAATGTTGTAAAAGTTCAAAAGAGGTTACTGGAAACCGTCTTATTATTCTTGCTTGTCTTGTCAAGTCTATTCACACGAAAATACCTACATACGCTGATAAAGTTTCATCTAGTAGTTTTACTTCTGGATCAGCTCGCTCCTTCGTAGACTTTGTCTCTGTCATCTCTGACTTCGACTAGTGTCAAGAGCAAACACTACTCAAAAAAAAAAAAACAAAAAAAAGTAACTCTGTCTGCGTCTTTGTTTCCGAACGCTTACAACCCTAATCTCTTCAAAGTTAGAGTGAAAAGGCTCCTTCTGGGTAAACTCGCTCCATCGTAGACTTTGTCTCTGTCATCTCTGACCAAGACGAGTCAAGAGCAAACCCATCACAAAAAAATAAAATAAAAAAAAAACCCCTGAAGTTTAAAATTTTCCTAAAGTACAGACGCCAGCACATAAAGTTACAACAATCTGTCAAATTTCTTCAACAGATTTTCAACTTTATTGATAAAGCCATAAGGTTCAAGGTTGATTGGGAAATTTGACAGTTTTGGGTAGCGTGATGTGCTCGCGACTGTACCTCTATGTTGAGGCATAGGTTTGTTTTCTGATGAAACTTTGACCGAATGTGAGACAAATCTTTGAGGTATATCAGCATCAGGAATTGACACCATGAAGAACTAATCGAGCTTACCCCCTTGGGACAATAGCACAATATTACGCATATATGTTCTACAGGAGAGTTTTAACTCTCCCCACATTTCACCATAGATATTGTCAAGGGACTTTTAATTTTGCAATTTGTTGCAGTGACACCCCTGCGGCCTGGGACAGACAGACGGACAGATGGATGCAGTGACGTATGGAGATTTTATTTGAAGATAACGCGGTATAGAGTTGTCTGTGTCTGTTGTGCAGGGGTGTGAAATTGAGGTGTCGGGCATGCACAACGTTTTGGTGAGCACTGATCAACACAAAGAATTGAATGGGAGAGATAGGAGATACTTAGTTTCGAAAAGATTTTCGTGGTTATGAGTTTACATGTACACGTCATCACCAACAGCGTAAATAAAAAAAAAGTCAAAATTTTAAAAGTCAAAAAGTTTGTTTTAGTTAGACCTAGATTAAAAGGCATTATTGAGCGTCAACATTAATAGTTAAAAAACCGGTCAAGTGTAACTATAAAAACGGCAAAAAAATCACGTTTATTGTATGGGAGACCCCTTAAATATTTATTTTATTCTGTTGTTATAGCGGCAACCGAAATACAATATCTGTGAAAATTTCAACTGTCTAAGTAAGTAAGTAAGTAAGTAAATCATTTATTTGCGTAAAACATGGTATACATTGATGTTAATATTATTACAGTAGCTCAACATGTTTCGCTAAGATATAACATAGCATGCAAAAAATGTATATTTCGACAAAAGGAATCAACATCTAACTTAACACGGTTCATGAGATACAGCCTGGTGACAGACGGACCGACAGCGAAGTCTTAGGTCCCGTTTTACCCTTTGGGTACGGAACCCTAAAAAATGTATAAAATAATAGATTGAATCAAATTTCCGTTCGTAAGGGTAGTTTCTAATGGAGAAGAAGGTATAAGAAACTGTATAGTTCCTATTGTCAAATAATTGTTGAAGATGTTAGACCGAGAGTAACATGTTAAGTTATTGATAGCTAGCACAATTAGGAATTAGGCACTAAAGTAATTTTGGCGCTTAATTTTGTCAACTGCTTCGGCTGTTATCTGCTACCCTTGCAATTTATTGGTTTCCAATATTTCCAACTAAAAATACTTCCCTTTATGCAAAATTTCTTTTCCTTTTACCAAGATCGTATTAACGAAAACGGGACAAAACCCATTAAGTACACACATAGGTAAACAAGCTTATGTAAATAAGCCTCGGAGCCAATGCACGTTGCACAAAACACAAAGTAATCCCGCTGAATTTATCTTTTTATCTACAATTAGGATTTTGTCACCTCCCCTAGCCGAGGGACTACGGACCATCAAAGGCCGTCCTCATTATGCGAGGTTATTGAGTTATCAACGCCACGGAGGGAGATTAGTTCATACTTCCATACACAAATCCTATCACACAAGCTGACGCCTCGGAGCTGCCTCATGACGGTCTACCGCAAAACATTTGTACTACCAAGACCTTACAACTTCGTTTTGCAACCTGAATTCAACTTTAAAGTTTTAGAAATAAAGTTCTGAATTACATTTGCAGGAAACTTATGTGACAGTTTTCCCAGCTAACCTAACCTGAACTTTATGTCTATTCACACAAAGATAATTTTTGGTTGGTGTAAGCGTGTAGTGTTGTACACATTGATGGTTACCATGGAAGTTGCAGCCTGTTATTTGACAACGCGAAGGGATAATTTGGTCCCTTAGTTTAAAGCGACCGATAATGAGATGCGTATTCGATTATTTTTCCCGTTTCACTTCGTTACTAGATGGATTATTTAATGGGTTATTTGGAAATTGCTTTTTGTGGTGACGTTGTTCACCTGTGTGATACTTATTTATGACAAGCATATTTTCGATGGAAAATAAGGAGATCGTAATGTTACAGTTATTTGTAAAGGAGATTTTAGTATACCACGTGTTACAGAATAAACGCAATAGGTACCTCTTTCGCGATTTCGGTGTTCCCTTAGTAAAAGTTGCTCTTAATGATGTGTACAATGACCCCGTAATCTATCAGGGCCCGCAAATTAAAAGATAAAATAGTAAGACAGTACAACTTTGTCCCGATAGGGTCTAACAGGGTTTGACAGATATTGTGTTTATTCTGTTACATGCTATATAAAATACTAATTAATTACTACGTTCATTTTGTAGGTAACTAGAATTGTTGGATACTTAAATATTGTGGAGATTTTGGGGCCAAAGTAAATAAAATGCAAAAGGATATTTGCAAGCAGCCAAGAACAGGAAGGACATGTTTCTTAACTCTTCATAGACAATAACTACTGAAAATTTCCTAAACACCTAAAACAACCCCCAGTTAATAACCCCTAAAAATCAATTAACAATCACAAAAGTACAAACGTAAATCATAAACCGTCAGAAACGCAATTAACACTAGCGAGCTACCCTCCCTTTAGGAGGCCTCCATTGGACGCGGGGGCCTCACAGACCCCGTGCAAATTTCAAATTGAGATCCGTTCATATCCTACGCCGTACCTAATACCTACAGTACGTACACAGAGGGCGAATGATTCGTTAGGAGTCAGTGGAGCGTTCATTCGTGAACAGGGTCGGGTATATGCGTAGGTACCTGTTATGTGCTGTGATAGTAAATATTTGCATACATATCAATGTGAAGTGTTTAGGGTTTGACGCTATAAAGATGGATTGTATTGACGTTCGCTTTTGATGAGTTGGCGCGTTGAGGCCTTTTGTAGGACGGGGTTTATTTGATTAAGTTTTTTGATGAATTTGTGTAATTTTTCAGGTGGTTGAATTGTAGTTAGGGGATTCATCACTTTACGAAAATATATGCAACTTTAAAAAAAATATCTAGTGGAACGTGTGGACATTTTCTGTAGTGTTACTTACTTATTGTAGTGAAGTATGGGGTGTGGTGTGGGGTAGCAAAATATAATATTTCGTCAGATTTTGCGTGATAAGTAACACTCACCCCACTGAAATCTGATCCGCGAATTCTCTTGGTAATTAACTACCAATTTCATTTCTTGATGCATTTTTAAAAGCGTCCGACGGCTTTTTAATGGTTATTTTATGGTGACGGATCACTTATTAAGTTTTTATGGCAGCCGGGCAGTGACAGATGGGATGTAGTTTGACACCAGATTTGAGGGTTACTTGGCAGTCGGTTACGACGAATGTTTGCTACTACAGCGAAATTGAGAATTAATGTTGTGATTTCAATCTCGTATCGGTTTGTTCTTGTCAAGGCGGAACCAGTTAGCCAGTAGTAGGTAAGTACACATGTCAGTTGTTGTTATGTTGACTAGAATATCAGATCCCAGGAAACAACGTGATTACGTCTTACCTTGTTTATAAATCACCACATTAAAGTCCCACGTGATAGCTCACGACTTCTTATTGGCTATTAAGGAAACAATCAGCATCCGATACGTCTCCATCACAATAATAAACGACGATATTAATCCAGCCATTCACATATAACATTATCCTCTCCCCAAGGACGGCGAGAAAATTAAAACAGATGATCTAACGGAACAGTCGACGCTGTGCCATAATTAAAAAGATAAGGAATATTTTCCTTGCGGAGTGTTATGGAGGAAAAACCCCTTCTGCGAGCGTCCGGGCTCGCCCGCGGAGGGACCGGTTAACCGGTTAGAGCCCCCCGGAGACCACACACCGAATCGGTTGCGCGCAACGCTGATTAAGTAAACTAAGATAACATAGCCAATATAGTGAAACGTCAAAAGTCAACAAGGGCGCTGAATGTACGAGTAGTAAGTAAGCTAAGTTGATTTGCTCGTATTCTCAAGGGTTGTCGGAGTATTGTTATCTCAGACGGTTACTGTTTGAGATGATTGGATTGGCTCTCGAGATGAGAGCTTCATTGTTTGACTCATTGTTTGTATTGGACGGGTTATCTGTTCGTTTTAACATTGGCTTTTAGATGTTCCGTCTCTTTTAGCTATTGACTGTCTAGATAGCTGCGAGATAGCCAGTGCAAACAGTCCCTATCTATTGAGAGACTCTTTGCTCATGAATTTCAATGCAAAAGCCAAACCAAAGAGATTGAAGTAAATTACAACAAGTTGAGACGTACAACAACGGACTATCTTTTCCTGATTTATCAGTCTTTCTTCTAAAATCTCATACTTGTTACGACTTTTCCAAAATTTAAAACTACAACACTGAAAAACAAATTACACCGCCCCTAACACTTAACAACTGCACTCCTTAATCCAAAAATTAGTACGAAAACACGTCTTATGAATATCGATGTGTACTCGTAGCGAGTAGCGTATAGCCGGCAGGGGCCGGGGGTGCAGCACGTGGCAGACGCAGCAGTACGCCGGTACCTGGCCCACTTAGTATGCAGCTCGTGTGCCCGCGCGTATTGATTGCCCGCCATTGCCCGCCTTTGCCCGCCAGCCTGCCAGCCTGCCCGCTCGTAGGGCGGCCTTTTTCAAAACAATACGAACAAGTAATGATTTTTCCCGTACTCAGTTCTGTTTTTGATGCCCAAGACGTGCTGTAGACCGTTTAGATAAGTGCCTCTGGAAAATCCTTTTTTGACGATTGGAATCGGATTCGATTATTTCGTTCGATTGGATACTTGTTTAAAGTGAGAAGAGGTAAAGAAAAACATATAATATTTAAATAGGAAAGTTCGATGACCAAGATTTTTTCACTCATATCGCCCAAAAGTAACTTGTGAAGCTTGCTTGCGACCAAATCTACAAAGTCAAACGTCGAACTAATTTAGTCATAAGATAAGTTTGTTCAATTATTTTAGTTCAGATTCAGACCTGCTACACTATGCGTCTGCTCTATGCTAGTGAGATATCGCTTGGGAACTTTATGGGGTCTGACTTGGCACTTTAATTATTATGATTAGTTATTGAATACAATTAGATTCTTATTTGCATGGATTCTGTTTTCTATATGACCTTGCACCTTCTGAAAGTATAAAGAAGAATAAAGCTTCTAAAACCAGTGATTAGAAATGGAGTTACACATGTTTACTAACGCTTAATTTAAATGTTTGCTTACTCAGGTAGGTCCAGGTACTACACTCAATAAGCTCACAGAAATTCACTTACAATTTCAAACTTCGAGTAAACAACTAGCTCGTAAACATGTAACAGCCATGTGCATGTTTTAAACTGACAGCATTTTGCGAGTCCTTTAAATACAAGCTCAAGTATGTAGGGAATAGAATAAGTTATTCAAAGTTGCGCCATCTAAAGCGTCGTTGTAAATTTTCTCAAAGACATTCCTTGATCTGATATTGTGAAGTGAAGGGGTCGCTTTGACCCGAGGCGGAATTTCAAGGGTTATACAGCACTGCATAGTGTAGTGCTAATGTAGTACGTGACTCGGGACGCTGCCAAAGTACCAAAGTACCAACTATTTCGAGATTATATATCCTGATATAAATTGGCCCCAATTGCTGATCCAATTGAATTTTGAAATGTTATTAGTGCAGTTGAGAACGAATTTATTGCTGGTTATAGAAAATTTTATTTAGTAAGGTGTTAAGTTTATTTTAACAAAGCTATTCAAAATGTGATTAAAATTCTGGAATAACTCCTTCGTGTAGTGATGGCACAAAATGATCACTAGGTAATAGCTGATTTCTGGACTGAAATCACAGATCGTGCAAGCACATTTGTACACATACATACATGTATGGATTGTGATTACAATAACATCTCAAATGAATAAATTCCAAGCAACCCAAGTCCTGCTAACCGACCTACAGGAACAAATAACATATCAGAATGTAAAATTCATCGATCCGATCTGAAATCGTCCAGACGTTGCGAGTATTATTCACGCACAAGTCGTATAAAGCCGTGAATGACAATAACGTAATAATGCTGTGTGGACGATTATCTCGGGGTAGTAAACTGTGTCGTAAAACAGCACAAGATTTGCGCCCACGCCTCGCTTGTGCAAGCGAAGTGTGGCTGTAGTGTATGTAATGGTGCGTCTGTATTGTTTATTGGTATTGAGGCAAATTGAGTTTTGTTGTTTCACAATCCAGCCATCAATCCATAATACCATAAGGCCTTGACAAAAATGGATGTTAGCTGTGTTGTTACCTTCAAAAGGTCGAAGTGTTCAAATCGAGGACGTGCAACATTTGCTGATGGAGTGTGCTCGGATCGGAGTAGAACGCGAGTTAATCATGAAGGATTTTAAAATAAATAAGTTAAACCAATCCATCTTATCTGTAGGTACCATCTTCGGATATTATTAAGAAGTTGTGCCATTTAATTATGGTCCTTCACGAATAACTCTAATTCATTAAATATTAAGTAATATCATAAATGAATACTGTTTAAGTAAGTCAATTAATGTTTAGGGAACGATGGGGCTGACATGTCTATGATAAAAGCCTTTAATTGCATTGATTAAAAAAAGTCGAGGTGTATAATTCTACTGAAATATAAAAAATAAAAAAAAAACGTTATCCCGGATAGTTTGTCGCATTGATTAGAACCTCTTGACATTGTCTGAAGACTAGTTGATTTTATTGGACCACCAAACTGAGAACACAGCCTTTCCCTACATTTTGACAGTTTATGAGACTGAGATGCAAATGCGAAAAATACTTAAAAATGAGTAGTGTTACTAGTGTTGGCACTCAGGTGGGTGGTTAATCTACCTACACAAGATCTCGGAGAATACCAGAATGATAGGTTCTCACACAGACTGGGGAAGTTAGCTAGCAGCTTTAACTCAGTAGTTAGAATTTTCAGTATCATAACGTTCACTAACAGAGAAGGGATCACTGAGAGAAAATACAAAAAAAAACTGCTTGACATTCCAAAACGAAATTACAAAACTTTGCTTTGAAATGTAACAGAGAACTTAAGAAAAACGCCAAGTTGCCTCGTCAACTGGCCGATAGTAGAGAGTTCTTGTTATTATTATTACATTATTTACTTATTATTATTTATTCACATTCCGTGACATCTTCACATCGTCTCCGACGAATTGACTTTCAGTTTCAGAAGATTGTTATGAAAACTAACTTATTCTAGAATAAGTATTTTTTAGAAAAATTTACTTAGATTTTTGGCTGTCATTTGTAGATCTTTGACAGTCGTTACCAGAAGCCAGTATATCTGACTCCAGTCTTAACAATAAGTATCGCGTTACCCCCTTAATGGGTTGTGGAGGTCTGGTGGCAGCCGCTCCGCGTAAAACACTGGTATTCAGCTGAATCCGGTTTGACTGGCTAAAAGCTTTGAAAAGGCTAGGTAGATGATGATTTTTGCTAACACAAGCAAAAAATAAATCGATAGCCACAACAATAGGGTGAAAGCGTAGATTAGCGGACCTTATCCCCAATTTTATCTAAATACTGGCTATAATCCCGACGCGTACAATGGTGACAAAAATAATAAATATGGCCTGGCAACGCCCACCGGAGGACCAGCGTCTGGTGTAATAGTACCGGTTGTATTTCAATATTTTCGTATTGGGGCCATTAATGAATAGGGGCCGAAAGAGCGGAATAAACCACCCGCTATTGATATAGCTAGGGTTATTGTTACGATGGCGTCCTTGTTTAGTGTTTTATGATTTCTGCCATTGTTCGAGTGATGAATCGGCTATATTTTGGGGCTTATTCATGGTTCGTAGTTCCTGTGTCTCGTAAAGTTAGGTTTTCAAAATGTTTTGTTTAATATAGTTCATTGAGAATCTGGGTTCGTGGCTAAATAGCGCTTGCCGAGGTTGGTCTATGGATGGGTGACCATCTTAACATACCTAGTTTCTTCCGTACCTCGGGAAGCACGTTAAGCTGTAGGCCCCGGCTGCCATTTGGAGATCTTTGGCAGTCGTTACGGATAGTCAGAAGCCAGAAAATCTGACACCAGTCGTGCCAAGGAGAACCGTGTTACCCAGTTAATGGGTTGTGGAAGTTTGGTAGGCAGCCGCTCCACGTAAAATACTGGTATTCAGCTGAATTCGGTCTCAATATAGTTGGGAAAAGGCTATGCAGATGATTGAGAATTTAGACATTTTCGTTATTTTTCATAGAATGCCTAAATTTCGCTGGGTTACGATTTGTAATAAAATCAACAATACAAAATCCTTTATTTCAAATAGACCAGTTTACAGGCACTTTTGAATAGTCAAGGTATGTCAGTCAAATAGATGAAGCTAATTCTGCCGCGCTAGCGACAAGTGTAGCAAGTTATTCTGCAACAAAACAAACTCACCGACCCTATCTCCAGCGCGGCAGTTGCACGTTCCAAAGAGTAGATCCTATGGAGAAGAACGTGCAAGAAACTCCATAACCACCAACCTGTTTGCTAAGGTGGCTACAGATTGTAAGTTAAGATACCACCGCCATCGTGAGAACTCATGAACAGTCAGTAGTCCCATAGATTTGTTTTGTAGGCGTAAGAAGTAAGTTATGCAAAGATTAAATTTTACACAGTAACGGTAAGGTGTCGATTGAAATTATCCAATAAATCTGAAATCATTACAAAGTCGTTCTCACAAAACCCACGGATGTAAATAAGATGGTTTGTTCTCAGGACAGCTTTCAATCATTGCTTCAATCAATTTGACTTAGTACCTATGTTGGTTTCTGTTTCCACTCTAATAAATAAAGGCTTAAAATGATGAAATATTTAGGTATACCTGCTAAATATTTCATCATTATTTAAAGCCTTTCTTCTCCTGATTTCAAGCAAGTGTGATCAGTCTTGTTCTATAGTCCGTCCCGCCATCTTCACCTGGGTCTGCTGTATATTTTACGGGATCTAAATTTTTGTAAACATATAATTTGTTTAAAATGTGGCAAACGTGAACTCAGTTCCACTTTAACTATACTTATTTTGAGTGACATCTGGAATTTTTTAGATCTGTATTTTCGTTTGTTTTTTATTTTTGGAAAAGGATAAGCTAATAACAATCACAGAAGCCACAGCGGACATTTAATAAAACATTCTAACAAAACGTATCGACGAAATCAAAACGAAAACAAAAAGCGAGTCTCACACCTCCCCTCGCGCCTAATCTCCTAACAAAGCGTTGTTGGAACATTTTGGCGCGAAAATAATGAAGTGCACGTGTCGCCAGACCCTGGGGTCCGGAGACCAGCACAATGGACACGTGTCGATGGCTATCAATGGGCCAGGTCCTGCGACGGTCCAAACAAAACGTTCGTAAAACATTAGTGGGTGAGTTATGGTGGCTGCTGTTCGGTTACGTTCTCATTGGCATTATGGGACTGTGCTGTTAATTGTTGGAGGCGTGGATGTGAACTTAGGCAATAAAGCGCGGCTATTAATTTGTGTAGTTTTGCATGTTCTCTTGGCCTCTAAGTACAAGAATCCGCAGAAACAACGGCTTCTGTGGGTTGTCGACGGTGTACAAGCTAGTCAATGGCTGGCTTTGACAAGTGGAAGAAAGACCATCTAATTTTTAAGTAGAATCGATGTTTGCATCAAAATGAAACTTTAAAAGTTATATCAGGAATAATTGGATAACATTTTGATATTGTGGGGTATGAAATAAATAATCTGTCTAATGATATAAAATACTAGCTGACCCGCGCAACTTTGTCTGCGTCACATCGCTTCTAAATAATATTGCGACTATAAATTGAGATGTAAGCTACCCTCTTTCAAGTTGGATCAAACTGCACACGATGTGTAAATTTCATTATAATTGGTTAAGTAGTTTAGGAGTCCATCGCGAACAAACAACCTGAGATGTGATTTATATATAATTATATTAAGATGATGCCTTTTTTAAAGAAATATTTCCATGAACACTAAACAACATATATCTAATACTTCAGACTTTTCGAATCAAGCTTGTTTAACATCTAGCTCGTTTGAACTCTAAACAATGTTATATTGTTTTAAACTTTCATGGTCACTTACATTAGAAACAACGTTTTTACAGACAATCAAAAGAATAGAATAAGTTAAAACAAATGATGACTGTTATGAAAGTGGCTGGGAAAGCTCGTCCGTATAAATAACATCCTTGAATAATCCATAATATTCCATATCCTAACAAAATATACGAGACGCCAGTAATTACAATTGCAAAGGTTGACGCGATGACAATGAACATCACTAAAGAACATAAAAACTGACGCTTATTTCTTTACAATAAGGTGTAAAGTTAAACGGAGACATAAAACAGTCAGCACAAATCAAAACTGACAATATAATACGTCCTACGCTTCTATAAAACAATGAGGTACGATCCAAAGTAAAAACGAAAGGAAAAAAGTGAGACAGTGCACCCAAACATAAACGATCATGACTTGCATTCGAATCGCAAGCTATAAAATAATAATTATACACATGTGACTTATTAGCTGTACGTATTACAAATCATGTGAAAATAAAACATAGAGCTCAAGAAGACTACGCCACTGGAAAATAAACTTTCAGATGTGAAGCTGTAGGTGCAGAATGGAGCGATGAAATCTGTTTTTACGATGTTCTACGATCACGCACGAGAAAGTACGAACAAAACAACAAAAGATTTAACAATAGAAGTACGTCGTATCATTTGTTAAACGTCCCTTTTGATGACGAACACTATTATTTTATGATGATGCTGGATTGGGGTGCATGTGGGGAGGTTCATACTGTATTTTGTTTGATGAATATTACTCTGATATTTTGGCCAGCAATAAAGTTACGACTATCATTTGTGAATATTTGAAAGTCGTTACGGATATTGACAAATCCTAAAATCTGAGATCCGGTACGGTAGTGTCAAGATATGAAGTCAGGTGCATTCGCTAAACAAAAGACAAAACAAAACAGAAATGTTTTTTTTTTTATAAATTTGGAACTACAGATGCACACAATGTTAGGAAAAAGAGGAAACTTAATTTAAAAATAATAGATAAAATTGTGGCCCACTGAATGGAACCCGAACCGAATGTATTTGGGAAAAATGGAAAAATCTAGGTAGGAAGATTTTTCAACTAGCCCTGTAGGCTCTCGAAACAGGGTTATCTTTAGCCCTGTAATGGACTGGTTCAATAAGCGGTGACTGTTTGTTTAGCTAATAGCAATCTGAGGAAGAGTCTGGACTAAAATTAGGAATTCTGTGTGAACATTTTAGAAATTGGTACAGGCTATGTAAATAGCAGTTATGCGCGAAATTCTTGTCAAACAAGTTTAAAATCAGTTTAAAAAAAAATAAAATAATAATAAACCTTAAATATTATGCTTTTCGTTGACATTTTCCAAAAAAGCAATAAAAATCTTGTAACACATTACCAAAATGCAAACAGCAACGATATGAAAAAATCATAAAACAATTGGCTGAATTGCTGAAATAATTTATTTAAGTAGGGCAACATCGTCACACGCCGACCCCATTCATAAAGATTTTTTATTCTTACTAGCAAAACATTCGGCTTATACGTTACTTTTTGTATTTCCGAAAGAATACTTTATGTGAAGTGGGTATGGTTGGTTTTGCATTGATAATGAAGTTCGAATTAAGTTAGGGTGTCGAAAAGCAATGTCATTTGACTAAGGACACCTTAATGCTGAGTATTTAGTCAGAAGCGGAATGGTTTTATTGTGCGAGAGTAATGTATCGAAAAGTTTTAATTTTGGTTTATGGTTCGAGAGGAATGCACCCTCCTTAGTATGGCAACCCTTTGCAATGACTGGTTGCATTTTTAGTGGAAGCGTGGGTTAATTTGTCACTTTTAATAAAATGTTTAGAATTAACGAAAAAGGAGTTAATACATACTTAGCTAGATATTTGGAAAGGCTACTTGTCATGATTTATAGTAAGTCAAGTGGTTCATGGGAACATTGCAATGTGCAGCATTATTTTGCTTCAGGTACTATAATTTTTGAAGTGGTAATTTGGTTTTTGATTTTTCCTTAGTACTGTCCTAAGAAAGGACAGGTTTTCGAAAGGTCCAACATAAACTTCTGCTTTGTTATCACGTCTTTCCTTTGCCTCCATACAATTGTAAGAAATACTAACAGAAAGCCAGTTAGCAAGCTAATTCCTCATCTGTCACCCACACAAACGACCCACCATTTCCTCAACAAGATTAGCAGCTTAGGACCTAAAAAGCAATAAAGTCGACACCCTAGCCTGCGAGATTAACAGTTCTAATACCATAAAGAACGGCACGATAGCCGAGCGACGCCGCGGGGCGTCTTTGTGCGTTTGTACCATTTTATTGGCGTCACTGGATCCCCGAGGTCTGCATTGTTGCGAGTGGCTCGGCGATTATTGGCCTCCACCCTAGCTGGTGAGCACAGAAATGATATGCCATATTTGTTAATTCCCGCACTGGGGCAAGTCATTTGTCGTAATAACTGTTTAACGCCTTTGTTAAGTATGTGTTGCGCGCTGGTGTGCGTTTGTGTGTGAAAGTTGGTCAGCGAAAAAAGCCTTGCGGATAGTTTTAAGCGGGTCTCTTTCAGTGTTGCACATGAATTTATTACAAACTAGCTGATGTCCGCGGCTTCGTCCGCTTGACAAATTATTTCCTAAAACCTTCCTCGAGAACCACTCTATCCATTGATGAAAACAGTATGAAAATCGGTGCAGTAGTTTTTGAGTTTAACGCAAACAGACAAACGCGGCGGAGGACTTTGTTTTATGATAATGTAGTGATAGTCATGATACCTAGGTAATTAATCTCACTTTTTCCATGTGAAATGCGTACTGGTATACTTAATAAATATTTGATTGCATCCGATTTGACTGGAAACTGAACCCAACACTGTTGGTTAGTTGACATTGTTTGAACATGCAATCCTACTAATAAAAAAAAACAAGCCAAGTGCGAGACGGATTTGCGTGCAAAGGATTCCGAACGTATTACATTTTTTAACATGTTCTTTTAACACTACAGGTTTCTTATAGGTTTTCCTGTAATCTTTAGGTAGATATAGAACTATTATCAGCATTTTTTAAAATTTTTACTTAAATTTGGGAGATAAGAGGGAATGGTCATTTTTGTTCGAATTTCTTGAATAACTTCAAAACTGTTTACTTTAAAATTATGAAAAAAAAAAAATGAAACCCTCACAGTAAGTTTCAGATAATTTGAAAATATATAACTGTGGCTGTGTAACTGTGTATAAGTAAGACGTTCGTGTTTGGGTCACAGAAGTCCACATGTACCTATACCAAATGTCAACAGAATCGGTCCAGTCGATCCGGAGAAAACTGACTGTGACAGACGGACATACAGACAGACAGACAGAGAGACACCCGAGTGATCCTATTAAGGTTCCGTTTGCTACGGATGTTCAAAACCCTAAAGAGTTGCACTACAAAATTTTCAAGAGCTAATCCAAATTTAGCAGTTGGCAACATATTTTTTTTTTCATTAAAAGTAATACGGGTATACTTGAACCTCTAAAAAAAAATTGAAGGATCCATCATAACAATTTATGCGGCATTCAGGTTCATTCTGTGGAACTAAATAAAAGTGCCCTCCGGCTACTGACACCACTCTGCCAGCCCCGTTGAGTTAAGTACACATCACTCCCGATTGAAATATTTTCAAGTGGTTTTAAACACTTGAATATTTATTGTTTAATGCTTCTGGCAAAATCTTTTTTGTAAGTAATATTTTTAGCAAGTAAGCGAAATTTTATCAAAGTCGTCTACATTATTATAAATCTGATTCTACTTCATCGCTCTATCGATGGTTAATTAATATTGCGAAATATTTTGTTCGCGTTACGCCGATAATCCGCATTTTACCTTATCATTAAAATGACAAGCAATTTGTACGTAGATAAGATCTATACAGCTATTTCGACAACATAAACACGAAGCAGAGTGGCGCAGTGGAAGCGTGCTGGGCCCATAACCCAGAGGTCCGTGGATCGAAACCACGCTCTGCTAAAAATCTCTTTTTGCATTTTCCAATATTTTTCTCTAAGTTTCTGTATATTTTAAAAATAGTTTACGTGTTTGTTTTGTTGTTTTTACATCTATTACGGTGCTGTGAAGCGGTATCACAAAGTTTTGTTTAAAAACAAAGGGACAAACACAAACAGCGGTGGACGGCGAGCGCGTTTGTTTTATCATGGGATATTGATAATTTATAGCACGTGCTCTTTCTCTGCTCGTACCGCCAATGTTTTTTTAATTGTCCGCCGGCGGCTCTGCCGTTCTGTTGCCCTTTTATATTTTTAAAACAAGGTAAATAACATAGTTTTTCGGGTGGTTAGTGGACTGTGAGCGGAATGTTTTTGTACAGTCGTGGAAACGTGTTTTTGTGTACAGCGCCATCTGTTGGCGTGAATAAAAAGTTCAGAATTTTCCTTAACCTTGGACTAGAAGTTGTTCTTGGCTTTGTTTTACAGATGATTGTAATCTTGTTACAGGTCAACGACAGTGTTTCATCTAGTCTTAGTGACTAATTAATCTTCTGTCAGAGTTTAAAAATAGTAGAATATCGTTACTTCAATACCCATTCTACACTAGTTAGATACAAAAATTTTAGTACCTACCAGCATTGGAAATACAAAGAAAGAAAGGCGCTCAAGAATTTAGCCAAGCTTACATAGAAACATCTCCAACAGGCACAACGGGAGCTCGGGGCTCAACAGACTACCTACAGCTGCATATGTACCTGATAAATAAGTTGCACATAGCGGCAGGCGCGGGCCGCGTGAGACGATGAGTGACGTCGTCACCCTCGCAACTTCATTACACTACCCTCCGCGCATTATTATGTAGATTCCAATTTAAAACCACTTGTTATCTAGTTAGTGACGAAAAATACCTAACTGCAGCCCCTAAATTAGCCCCCGGCAGCCAACTACACCGTAAGTAATCAATAGCAATTGACAAACGAAGCATTCGACTGTCAAATTCTAGTTTTGACAGTAACAAAAGACTGTGCAAAGTTATTGGTGCAGTTGCGAAAACGGTACCGTCATACTTTTTGTGAGTGATTTTTGGGGTGGTAGTGGTAAAGTAAGGTGGTGGATGTATAGCCGTAGGTGCGTAATAGGGGTCTTGTTATGGTAATCGTGCCCGGAGGCTGAGGAGCAGCGAGGGTACTGCAGGATTCAATATTGAGTGGTCATCGATTGGAGACCTAACGAACGTTGGATTGGGAAACGTTCTTGAGTTCTTGCTGCTGGTTTCGAGTGTCACGTTCGAATTTGACAATAGATTACTTGACGGGCTATTATATTCCTCTAATATAATTTTTGCAATTTTTTATCAATTTATAAAGAAAATGTCTCAAAATATTTCAACTTTTGATGCTTCTTTAAAACATTAACTACCTCAACAAGAACTTATACAAACTGCAGACTTCAACTCCAATGTAAACTTTATTTCAGCAGTGTTGAAAAGCAGATTAAAATAATTTTGTCATTAAGGATTAGGGACCCTCCTAGGTTGATGTGCCCCTTGTGGCAAAGAAAGGGTTGGTTATACCTTATGATACGAATGGAAGGGACTATGCAAGATCAGATCAGGTAAATATGAAGTCCCTTAACCACATAAGTATGTACTTTGATATAACAGGCTAATATCTGATCAGAGTGTAGTTAGGAGATAGCAAGTAAGCTGTTACTGAATATTATACATGCTTTACGTGCATATACCATAAGAGTTTCTAGCAATCCATTCTTAGTGTTCCCCTACAACAAGGAACTTACATGCCACATTTCAGCATTCTACAACCAGAAGTTTGGGCTGTACCTTGTCTACAAGTTACTTAGTCAGCGGAGGGGAACACTCAAAGAGACGATTTCCCATTTTTTTTTAAGGGAACGGGAAAAACGGGATATAGGTACGTGTTAAAAGTTGCAGACATAAGCTGGCTCTTATAAGCCTCCAGTGAGTAAGACTGCTTACCTTAGTTTCGACCTCAATAAGGAACCCTTTCACATATATTTAAAGCATGAAACGAAACTGAGGCTGACTTAGATAAGGATGATGGTATAAAATAATAACTTCTATAAAAGTATCCTTGTAGGATCCTTTTTAACCGACTTCCCAAAAAGGAGGAGGTTCTCAACTCGGTTGTTTTTTTTTTCTTTTATGTTTGTTGCCTCATAACTCCGTCAATTATGAACCGATTTGAAACATTTTATCTGAAAGGATATACTTGCAGATAGGTCCCATTTAAATTTTATCTAAATCGGTTACGAAGTTTGGATTTTAAATCGAAATAGCTGGAGTTCGTTCACTTGAATGATGGTTTTTTGTCATCCAAGTAATCGAATTTGCGTATTTTGCTTTTCTGTGATTTTGCAGTGGTGTTGATAAGTGTGAATTAAAATCTTTTAAAAAAAATTACAACCGACTACCAAATAAAAAAAAAAACACTAAAAAGTAAAAAATAACTTTTTTTTAATTTAAAGTTTTTTTTTATTTGGGAGTCGGTTGTATTTTTTCAAGCTTCCTTAAATAGACTACTTTAACAAAAAATCCAATTTAATAACAAAGTGTTTACCTTTACTAAAAGAAAACACAATTCAAATGTCATGTATGATCGTCATCGATTTGAATCCACAACCCTTCATGGCACAGTCTCTCCGCTCTTGCATAACGCAGTTCAATCATGTCTCCGCTGAGCGCCGATTAATTAACAGACAGCGCGCAATTTATTGCTCTTCATATAGTTCTGACGTTCATTCAAACCATTCACTCGTTCAGTGAAGGAATGTGCTCGATTATTCTTAATTTTGGGGTTTAATAATCGTGAAAACTTAGCTATGAAGCGAAGACTGCATGATTTGTTTCAATTTCAGGACGATTATTTATAAAGATTCAAAGATACAGAGCATTTCATTTCAAATAAACTTTTGAAATGTCAAGGTCGGTATTGAGTTCCATACAAGGTGATTTTAGTAATTCAGGACGTGAAAATTATGATGTGTTCCTATTAACATTTTTTTCCATTTAACATTAAAAATGTAACGAATGAAGGTTATAACACTCCTTTTTTTTTTGGTCGAGAGTAATGAAAACAGCTGTTCAGTACCTACACTTTGTACACCTTCAAAATGTATTCTTTTTATTCCCAAGTTAGAATCTTGACTACTTTCATCCACTTTAAGGTTGTAAACTAATTACAAGTTTTAGTGCAAATTTACAACGAAGGTTCACGTTGTATTCAAATATTTAGAACAAGCAATATCTCAATGTGGTCTGTTAGACTGTAAACTCCACTAGTTGTTTAAAGTCCGTTACTAAACATTGAACCCGATGTAGATTGCTACTGTGTAGGTGGTTTAACATTTAACCAGTTCTTGTAAGACTGGTCTTAAGTCCTGTTTGGCTTCGAGATATCGAATGAAGCCAATAAAAAAACTGATGCTGCTGCTACTAACAATTTGTTTCCAATGACTCCCTTGGGACGCGATGGGGTGGTCCCCAGAATGCTTAGTCTGGGGCATGCTGCTTCATTTTAATTAATAATTTTGTAAGAGAAAACAACATTCGAAATAATTTATTTAAAAAAAAAATCTTTATGTCGTTGGAAAAAATTGATACTTAGTGACTTTATACTGAATTCAGAAATGCATCGCTAGAAAAGTGCCCTAAACATAACACTGGTTTTTATTTCAAAATGTTAGTACAAATGAGACTTTTAAAATAGAAAAGATAAGTGCGATATTAAGTTATAATAAAGATATCGGAACGAACTGGGACGGCGTCGTATCACGTTGTGCGTGACGCATACCGAATGCCATTCCTGCTCGCGCCGTGATGAGGTCATCTCTATGAGTTATCGCCTCCGCTAAACACACATACCTCCGCTTTATTAAAATACCACGTCTAATCTAAATACTACCATTTTGTGATATGATCAAACCATCATCTCACATTATAGAAGAAAGTGTGTTTAAAGTGAGATTAGAACTCATTTAATTTAAATAATTTGTTATGAATATTTTCATATTTGACTACGTTTTACTTAATAAAAGCTTCTACGATACACAACTACAAGACGTTGTCGTTTCATTCCATGGCAATCGCGAGACAAAGTCCAATTTAGTACCAAAGCTATTATAATTATTTACTTACGTTACGGAAAACGTAACAAGCACGCGATCACTCCGTCCCCCTCCGACGTATCTTCTGTCTCCCTCACATTTTGACAGATCGAAATATCAAGTGACACGTCACTCGTTACCGCTTATCGTTTGCCGCCATAGTAATCAAGCAGGGAACCAATCGCAGTCCTGCATGTACGCGCGCTTTTTGACAGATCAAAATGTCACAGATTATATTTCAAAACAAACACGTTTGCGCGCATTTTTGACAGTTCAAGTCACAGATAACCGTAACAACTACAGCTCGTGTAAATAAGGAGGTTTTACACAGCGATTACGTATTTTTAAACCTTTTATTTGCGTGATACGTTAGAGAAGCAGCGAGTTCGCTGAAAGACGTGGCCGCACTGGCTGAACGTCGGCTTACTCTCGCTCGTTCAACTAAATTTTCAATTCAAACAGGGTCTTTATAAGGGTAGTGACGCTGTACAAAATTTACATATCGACGTAATAAACCAAGCGGGTGTCTGATTTGAATTCGGAACGTGCTTTAAATGGGACTTTTTTGTGTTGTAAAGTTTTTAATTGTGATGTTTATACAAAAAATATGAATGTACAAGGGAATTCATAGCTGGGTAACGTATTGAATTACAACGCAAATACATTAACATTTAACATAGTTGCATTCATTAATTCAACGTTAATTACTTCAATGATACACGATAACATCTATTTCTTCACACCAGAGAAAGCAACTATTGAAAGAATTGTAATTGAATGGTTTTTTCTATTTGAATGTACGGCAAAAATCCATTACTTGTAATTATTTAACATGGTTTTTTAAGTGACTCGTGAGAGATTGATTAAGCACGCGTTGAGCGGTCACTCAATATTTATTTAAGCAAGCAAGTAGTCTCATTACACAAACATGTATGCTGGGGATTAGCATTTCGCTGCTTATTACGCGCCTTGGGCTGCGGTCACAGTGCTACGGCGCGGCGTAGCGGCCTACGACTGCTACGAATTTTGCAAGAGACTGTGCTCATCTTTCGTGTGTGTCTTTAACGTTCTGCAACCGAAGGGAAGGCAACGGAATCCTATTACTATGCTTTAACTGTCAGCCTGTCTATTTGTCAGCGGGCTGTAGGTATCTCAAGAAAAGGTAAATGGTTGAATTTTTACACAGTGTGTATTTCTATTGCCACATAACTACAAAAAAGAGTGTGTGGAACACTTCGTGTTTGAGTCCAAATCGCACTTGGCCGGTATTAGTGATTTTTAGATTCTTGATACTTGTAACTTGTCAGAGTCCATTCATGCATTATATATTTTTCTTCACTTAGATAAGTAACTAATTACGGTTGCTATCTAGGCCACGCTTTAGATTCACTGAAATGCTGAAAATGGAAGTGGACTTGCCACGTGTTATTAAGATTTAATATAAAAGCGAGGTTGAGGCCGCCCCCCATTAACCTGGGGCTGCATTGAAGGAGATCTCGTTTGACTTGGGGCAGGAAAGCGAGGAGATAAGGAGAGGAAGAAAAAGAAGCATAAAATACTTCTATTAAGTTTGAATGCTTTAAAAACTTATTAACATGTTCATAAAAACAGATCAGTTTCCTTACCGCTGTCAGTGAGGCCTGGGTTGTACCCACTTACAGTTGGCATGCGCGTACGCCGGCCGCTCGATCTTAATCACCGCTTCACACGTGCGACTATGAAAAATGATCCGCCGTTTAGTGAAAACTTTGCATAACTTATAATTAATAGAACCGTAACGTTAAGGTCTAATTTGCCACTACTGCACTTAATATAGACTAAATTAAATTTTACTTACGAATATTTTAATAAATTAGCACTTCGTTATGAATAATTGATTTATGAGTAGATAATATCTGGAGTTTTATGAATTTTATTCAGAAGAAATACATAATAAAAATGCAATATTATATTTTTATTTTGTAGTTTAAAGGAACAACTCGAGTACCAGTTCTACTAATGTTCACATTCGCATCGCATCCGCATCTCAATCGCAATCTGTAAAAAATGTAAGAAAATTTAGGCTTTTTTGACAGTTTGCGATTGACATGCGAATGCAAAAGTTGTTAATATATTAGAATTGGTCGTCTGATTTAGTTTCACCATTCAATTATTTTCCGGGTATTACAAATCAGCTCTTAAAAATGTATAAAAACAGCTATCTTTACATTTGTCGGGCAAATAACAATGTTTTGACTAAATACATATTTTTTTTTGAAAAATCAGCAGTCTCTTGATCAACTCGAGTCTCACCACCAATAGAAGAATCTGAAATCTGTTAATGTACAGCTTTAAAATTGTAATAGATTCATAAGATATTTTGTGGTTTTCCTTAGTGATTCTTTGGTACTTGCTTCGTCTACATAACTTTCAACCACTTAGTAAGTTGCTCTAACTACTTTATATCCACTCTGCATTACGCATACACAATTAGCATATCTGATTGTCTTTAATGAAGTAATGATTAATAATATGCGTATCACCAGGCGTCAGCCGCCGTACCCGTGATTAGCCCTCATTACGGACAATAGCTGATTATTATTTTAATTATTTATTCAATATTCTTATTCAATTTCTTACGATCGATCACTTTTTGTGTTGAAAGTGATAGCGTGTTTATTTCTTCGTATTGTGAAGTCATTATTTGTTGTTGTGACTGTGACGTAGCCTTGAACGCCCAGTTTGAAGTTCAAAGTCAAAGTCAGATGATTTGTTTTAATTAGAGCATTAGCAAGCACTATTGCAAGTGCTTTTTTGCAATAGTGCTTGCATTGTCAATGAAATCTAAACGTTCAACGACTTAGTTCAGGACTCAGGTTAATCCGATTTTAGATTTAAGTTAATATCCTGACTATCTATTTAGTAAACTTCTCACTGTGAAAACTTGTTTTTTTTTTATTTGTAATGGGATTGCTCTTGACGCTAGTCTAGGTCAGAGATGAAAGAGACAAAGTCTATGATGGAGCGAGCTTACCCAGAAGGAGCCTGTTCACTCTAAATAAGGTGGAGTAAAGTCGAACTGAACTGTCATTCCATAATGATAGCATGGATGATACTTTGACTGCTCACTGCACCTAAGCAGCATTTACTTCGTTGGATCCCAGATTTTAATCCCAATTTAATATTTTTGGTGTTGGATCCCACAAAACTATTTCCGTTGGATTCCAAATGCTTAAAAAACCTGAACATAATGAAATAAGTAACTAACTAAAAACTAAATAAAACCGCCTAAGTCGCCAGCTCTAAAGTCTACGCAGACAAAGTCGCGGGCAGAAGCTAGTAATCCATATTTTGTTATTGAACAGACAGAATCGCTATGAAATGAAAATAGTAGATATTTTCGTTTTTTGTTATTGACGCTCACTATCAAATCACTTTTCTTGTGAACAGTACCTACACATGGTTTTATAACATGGGATTCAACGGAACTAAAACAAAAAACGATTAACGATTTGAGATTTGGAAATAGCAAATGGGACTCATCGGTTGTCACGGTGAGCGTTTTACATCGGACTGCATCTGCCTTTACATCAAAGGTATATCGAATTTAACTGACACAGTAAACAAAAACCGGTCAAGAGAGAGTTGAATTCGAGCACCGAGGGTTCCGTACCATCGTATAAAACTTGAAATGTTTTTTAATTTTCATCGGCAAGGCCGAAATTTGACAGATAATTTTAACACTGCGGTGTGTATTGCAATTTTGGATCAGCTGGTGATTCAGCTGACATCTCATCGTGATCACTTAGGTGGAGTGAACGACAAGTGAGTCATGTCATCTTGTTTGTGTGGTTTGACAGCTCTCTTATCGTTTACTTCGCATAAGTGTTAATTTCGATATGTTTACAGAATCGCACGGCAAAGTTTATTGGTCATCGGTAAAGTGAACTTTCAATCCATACAAATAAGATGGAATATTAGTTCACATCATATTCCCTCCATCTTAGTTTAGACGGGATACCAATATTAACAGAAGCAGATCATCACAGATCGCAGTGCAAGACAGGAGATCACCGTCATTGTACCCATAGGAATATTTTGAAAAGAGTGGTGTTAGTATACAATAAAGTGCTGCGCTGCGTGTTGCGGGTTCGATTCCCGCACGGAAAAAATATTTCCTAATCTCTTCAAAGTTAGAGTAATCAGGCTCCTTCTGGGTAAGCTCGCTCCATCGCAGACTTTGTCTCTGTCATCTATGACCAAGACTAGAGTCAAGAGCAAACCCTTCTCAAATAAAATAAAAAACTAAACACGTAGGATATCTACAGGTTGGGTCAAGCAGATGATTTTTTTAAGGTGATCCAACTGATTTTGTTTCTGAATAGCGTCCTTATTAAACATTCGGCTGTTTCTAACCATACTGCACCTGAGGATCCGAAATTATAAATCAATGTAATGTATCTATATGTATCTATATGCTAGCAATCTCTCTACGGAGTGACGTAGTAAAGTTCAGCTTTCTACGACCAGTAGTTAGAAAAAAAAAAGAAACCAAATTCTTCCGTTACTGAGAGAACGCACAGCCGAAACTACAGGTGGCAGAAAGCTGAAATTTAGCATGTTAGTAGGTTCCTTGAGGAGTGTAGTACCCACTATTTAACAAAACTCTTATGAAAACGGGAAAACACAGGATTTCCACGTATGAAGACGCGGGTGTATGCTTGTATGAGATAAAGGTACTCGTACCTATATCATCAAGAACAGATATAAATCAGTTCTTATCAATGATACAGAAAACCTGCAGATTTACGAGCTTAGCCGTTGCTGCATGTGTTCGCAGTTTCGCTTATTTGCATATTAACCCACATCTCGCACTCACAATGGAATTCCTATGTCGTTGTAAACTATATGGATATTGTTTACGGTAACCACTAAACTATACTGCAACATTAGTCTCACGAACTTTTTCCTTTTATGGTGTAAGACTGTATGTTTTGGGTTTTAAGTTTGCAATTTGAAATAGCTGTGGGACCGAGAAGGTCAGGAAATGCTGTATTTACGATTTAAACCTCGATAAGTTTGAATCTAATGGTGAAATGACCCTAAGCAAGTTTTCTGACTTCTTCAACACACGACTTGTCTCGTAGAAAGCTCGGCAACAAATGACTCAATAGTCTTCCGAATTCAAAACATTCGAAATTTAAAATTGAGACACGAATTACGGAGACAAGCGGCGATGATCGGAGGCCTGCGTTCGTAGCCACTATCGATTTTTCCGTCCGCCCCCAACTTTGTTGACAAAGGCTGGTTCTTAAGCCAAATGAGATGCACCCCAAAGAATATTATGGGCAGACATCGCTCCACTATCGCTAGATATATTGTTGTGAGCGTAGATATCTCGGCGGGCTCATATCGTCTCTTTATTGATCTTTTAACCGTTCCGTGTACGGCTGTACGCTGGTTTATTAAAATGTTGTGCTTGCTCATTAAACGGTAGCTAATATTTGTTGATTACCGCTGAAGCTGTAGTTGCTGAAAGGAAAATGCTTTGTTGATGAAATATTTGCTTGTTTTCTTGTTGCTAATCGAATATCAGAGGGCCAATTCTACTAATTTTTAAACAAATTTCGCATTCGCATGTCAATCGCAAATTGTCAAAAAAGTCTTAATTTTATGACAGATGGCGATTGAGATGCGAAAGTGAAAATTAGTAGAATTCTTACGAAAATGTGTGATTATCAAGATAAGAGGCATAGAGAAATATATATTTAATTTCGCCTATTCTTGTAGACGACGCTTCCGACACTGAATGGAAATGAGAAATTAGCATCTGACCGTGAAAACGGTATCTGTGCGGATTGTGTATTACAGGAAGCATTTTCAGTTTGTTAGCGATGTAGGATCAAGAAAGTTGTACCTATTCAGACCTACAGTTCTTTAACTTTTGATTTTGTTTTTCAGCTGGTAAGTTTTTTGAATTATTTCCTTGGGTGGGTGGCTCTTTAAGCCCAAAGTTCGTAGTTTTGGCCTTAATTACGAAGAATGCGAATGTCATTCATTTGTGGTTCGGGTTCGGGACTAATCATTAGTCCGTAGGTGATGCGCAGTTCAAGACACCCGTAAATAAGGCGTTTATCATGGATAGGCTCGCATATGACCACAATCTCACCTGATGGAAAGGGACGATGTGGTCGACGATCTATCTTGTCCCCAGCTTGTAGTTGTAAGGAAACACGGACTCCGACAAGCTAAGAAGTGGAATTTCCTTAGCTGTAGATACTTACAATGTAAAAGTATTTCTAAAACATTCCTTCTACTATTTAGAAACACAATTTGTAACAGGTCAATTACCCTATCGACTGCAATAACCCGTCCGACTCACACAACTAAATCTCTCTGTTTATCATTATTTATTTACGTGTTGTCGAATACATCAGCTCAGTACACCCGCCCCCGAGACCCCGCTCACCGCCCCGCGCCCCGCGTATGCAAAACACAGGCCATGCAGATTCTCACACTGCAATAACAAAGGGTACTAATGCTCTTAATGCCAACACCATTAATATTTCAAAATAAACTAGATAAAAAAGAGAAAAGCCGCTGAGCAATCACATCGGATGAGAACTTGCAGCGGATTACGGCTGCTGCACAAATGTTGGCGGGTTTGTAACGTACACTGACGAGGAAGTAGGTGATGCTCGGGTCTATCTTTCATTCAAGTGGCGCAAGGGATGCTTAAGTAAATTTTACAGACTCTTGGCTGGGTTATCGAATGTTTTTTTGTATGTTTTACAATGTTGTTTTGAGACGGTAATGTAAGATCAGTGAGAATTACTCGATGAAAATTTAATATGCACTTGTTCTGGCTAAATTATGCATGCAATTAGCTAGATGAGGACACGGTGAAATCGAATGTAATTCTGTTTTTCATGTTAACGGTACTTTTTGTGATGGAAATCGAGCGATTCTATAGGCAATGAATGTTGAATGTTTCTGGTGGTTAAATAAGAGTTATTTCCTTTCCAACCACCTCCAGCACATCAACCACAAAAATGGTCACAGAGCAAAACGAAACCAAAAAATTAATGAAATCGCACACACAAGTCGTTGGCCGGCCGATTAAAATCTATTAGTGCGCGAGGGGAGGCCGCATTATTATTCACATCACGCACGAATCATATACGCAAATGTGTAATCTTTTTATCGACGCGGCGGGCAGACGCGTTCGTGAGCGGACAATGACTATCGATACTCGATACTGAGTTGCGCGCATCACTAGACTCAAATTTGGTCTGCTACGTTTTGAGGTTATTTTTAAATCAAAATCAAAAATCATTTATTTGTATAAATAAGGTACAGAAAGTAAGTAAAATGTACAGAAATTGTTCTCTTATTCTGCCTTTCATTTCGGCGTGCAAATATAAATTCAGTTATAATTTTATTAAAATTAATTAAAATCGTGCAATCATTACAAAACATGAATTCCATTGAAATTGTATTTACATAAATAAAATTATAATATTGAAAAAAAAAAATCTAACAATCATAAATGTCAATAGTAATTCAAATGTCAATCGATTATATAGATTATAGATTCGCCACACAATAATAATAAATAATAATTTAAATATTTCGTAGGTCAAGCTAATTTATCTGCATTCTCTTACTTGCATTCACATTTATGTGTTGCAGAAACGCCTCATCTATCCAGTCAGTTAAGTATAACTTGCTGGCAAATGCCTTTGTGATTGGTTGTCTTTTGTAACCAACCTTTTCTTCAAGAGTGTTTCTGGGTGTAATATAAAATTTTAACTTAATATTAGACCCAAAATTAAAAAAAAAACAAGTTAAGCATTTTGGTAAGCCCCCCAGGTATATCGTGTTAAGTACTGTTCACACGATTTGTACGAAATTGCTCTTTCTCCTTTCCGTTCTCTGTCCCGTCAGATACGGGATACCCGGATGTATGTGGACGGCGCTTTAGCCAGGTACTAAGTTGTGGAGATCAGACAGTGAGTCACTCCATGTAAAATTGGTATTCAGCTGCATCCTGTTGGACTGGAAGCCGACCCCAATTTCAAATTTCAAATTGTTTACTGCAATCGGTGGTTACAGGGGGTATATATAAAAAATATTGGCCAAGTAAGAGTCTGACTCGCGTTCAAAGGGTTCCGAACCAATTATTTTTTTTAACACTTATTGGTTTCCTGTAATCTTCATTTATAGAATCTGCAGTCTTTTTTTTTTCATTTTAGTCTTCGTAGTTTTGGAGTCATATTTCTTGAATAACTTCAAAACTATTTTAAAAATTATGACCCCCAAAAGTGATCCCCACACTAAAAGTATATTATTATTTACGTAAAGCTTCCGTGTTTGGATCACAGAAATCCATATGTGTACCAAATTTCAACGAATCGGTCCAGTACCTAGTTTCGAACAGAAAGACAGACGGGCAGACAACCGAGTGATGCCGTAAGGGTCCCATTTCTTATGGTTGTTCGGAACTCTTAAAAACTCTTAGAATAGGCTACACCGTTTGATTTTTGCATAAATCTTGTGGTTCGTAGTACTATATGGGCTCTGCCAAATAGTCTATTCTAGTCATACCCACGATTGTGATCAGCTCAAGGAAGCCATCATGTCCACAGCTATCCGTTACCATCCTTATTCGGCTTCAAGTACATTCCTACCTAATTCTGTTCCGATTCGCCATCGCGTTGTCACCTCGGAGCCACAATCAAGATTACCAAACTTGGGCGGTGGGCGATACGGATCCTTGGCCCGGATCCGTCTGTGCCCGTACCTGTACCTACCTACGTACCCGTAGCACTCGCACATAACCACTGTTATGATATAGACAGGAATTTAGTTAAAGACGTTTACATTCCCGGAATGTTGGTGGGGGGTGTTTATAGCTTACGATTTGTTGGATAAGTTGATTTATCGTGAGGATTTGACTGATTAAAATGATTCACTGTATAATTAGGTACTGTTTAGAATACACTAACTTGGTGATATTGCTATTTGATGTATAAGGTATGGGACGGATTTTAACATCCATCGCGACACGCTTTTCTCGTATGTTTTTTTTTATCATTGTTAAACTCGACCTTTGATAAAAATCTTACGGTCGGGAAACGCATATGTGGTGGATTATGGAGCATGCTTGCCTGTGGAATACTCGTGTCTAAAATCGTAAAAATCACTTTTTTAAAATTATTCTTGTCTCTATTGAAGAACAGGTTTCTACAACTACATCGAATATAATATAGAAATAATTGAGTCTAAATTTAAATTACTTTCACGAAAACAGACCTACCTTTAAAGTACCAATGACTGATCAAAATCGTATCGTGACCATTAAACGTCTTGATACTTGTTCGCGGGTTTCAAACAGAATAACTTAGAACTGAAAACTCGATTAGTTTCAGCGACTCGACGCGTGTTTATGTACTGCGCTACATATCGGTTATATATAGATATGCGTGCTATGTACTACCTGATGAGGGGAACTCTATATTTGTTCTATCGATGAGGTATACAATTAAAACGGAATTGTTCGTTTCTATAATTTTCAAAGTTTCGCTTCGTTCCTACAAACTCTACCAGTTATTGCTTCAAGAAATCTTAACCTAGGTAATTATTATAAATGCGAATGTGAGTTTGTTTAATTAACTGTCGCACCTAAGTTGCTCGACCAAGCTCAATAATGAATGTTGGTTTGAATTTTACGATAATCTGTATTAACTATAAACGCTAGTGTACTATAATGGGCTTGTGTCCCGAAAAAATCTAATTAGTCCGTCAGTTAGATTATCAGAAAATATTTGACCCGTGTTTTTTCTTTTATTACGGGGACCAAAATTGACGAAGTTACGACGCTTTTAAAATTCTCAATACGTCACACCTTCGCATAATTTTTAAGTGTACGATTTATATAAATTTATAAAAACATAACAGATAAATAAACACAATTATGATTATGAAACTAAAAGAAACCCAAGCAAAAACGATCGAGAATGATAGCTTCTAGAAGGCTCTTTACATGAGTTTTGCTGGTAACTCGTGTCTAAAAGTGACTTTGCCCGTTTCAAATTCGAAAAATTAGCCCTAGAAAACAAATGTAGTCCTCGTGACCGATTTCGGCCACGGCGACTAATTTCAACCGAGACTAGCCATCGGTTTGGGATATATTAAAGTGCGTGTGTGCGCGAATACAGATGCACTCCATCTTCCAAAACTCTCATAGGACTCCAATCGGACAAAACTTCACACGGCAGAGAGAAATTTGGCGTAGGACCAACGCTAATAGACAGAGCTAAATTTGCAATTAAAATATTAGTATAGAAAGATATGGGTTTCAAAAAGTTTTGTTGTTTTATAACTTTCAGTTACTTATTTCGTGACAAAGGTACATTACATTATACAAACCAGGTCATCTATCAAATGCTTTACCTACCTGAAAAGTTTGAACAAAAAAAAATTTCATTCTCATTCGCTCCAACCATCCATTCTAAGGTTGACAACTCTTTTACAAAGTGAAAGCCTTACATCAAAAGGGGTATTATCTTGATATACAAGCGGAAGGCCATATGGGGGGCGGTCAGTAGCTGGGCGGTTGGCCCGGGCGGACGAGTGTGTCCGGCGGAACCCGCCGCCTGGCGTGCGGAGCGGCCCCTTCCTTCCCTTGTTAGCGTCTATAATTTATGTACTGCGTTAGGAAGCCAGTCGATTGTCCTGCTTTCATTCCTGAATTAACGTTTTTGGAGGTTTGTTGTTGGAAGAAAATTATGTAAGAATGTGAGAATTCTGTGTTCTGGAATAACTGGCGCAGTCTGATTTGCCCGTATGTTTGTACCTAAAGTACAATGCGAAAAATAAAAATTAAATTCAGAAAATTAGAAACAAAGCCAAATCTACGCAATCATTTTAATTTTACAATTGTTGGGTTTAATAAATATCTACCTATAGTCATAATTCTTCTGCCAGAAGCACAATCGTTAGTTCTGCTTCTGGCAGAAGAATTATGACTATAGGTAGATATTTATTTAGAAAGGTTACACGTGGGACATCCACGTGGAACGAGGCTATTCCTCGTTCTCAGAAATATTTCAAATGGGTATTTTATTTATGTTTTTTCATCAGCCAAACTCAGTAGTATAATTATTTACTTTCGAATCTTTTTAAGAGTATTAGTTCTACCTACATACGTAATACCTGATCAGTGTTCTCAATTGTTTTTTTTTTTCAAGTCATAATAATGACTTCGTCCTTTTAAAGGGTGGATTTCATCAATGAACGCGGTCTGCTGATCGCGTTCAGTTTACCACGATAACGAACTGTCAGTGTCATTATTGCTTGGGGAATGTTGACGCTGACAGCTCTTGAACGCAGTTTAGATGTATTGATCGCGATCAGTTTCATTGTTGAAATCCGCTCTAAGACACTCGTTTACAAGTGTTCGGTCGAGTAACAATATCTAAGAAATAGAGGTATCTACTGTGCTTAAAATCCATAAAAGGGTGCCTCTTATGGATGGGAAATCATTTATATGTCATATGACTTCTTCCGCTCTAGTCGGAGCAGAAGGGAGAGTCAGACTCTTACTGACTAACATCCATCCATGAATTCCTCCTTATAGCCTTTGCGTTCGGGCCGCGATGATTCCTTTGAACGAATCCCGCAACCCTGGCGGGATACAAGATGTAGATACCTACCTACATAATATGTATGACACTGGAATTGAAATATTTTATGTTCTCCTTAGCGAAATCTCTCCCATGGCCCTCCCCGGAAAATCAGCGGGATATCCTAGCTAAATAACTTTTCAGAAGTTTTCTTATTAGTTAAACCATATAGCTTTATGACCAGTGACCAGTACCTACCCATAATGGTTATCACTGTTTGTCACTACTAACAGAAGTACACATTTTTCCTCTAAAATTAAAGACCACTTCCTGGTTTTAAACAATCAGTTCTAAAACGAATCCCACAGAAAAAAAAATAACGATAACTTGTCGTTTTAGCAAAAACTTTATTTATAGTACTTTTTGCATTGCACCCGACCTCAAAATTAGTTATTATATTTAATAAGGTTTTGTATTGTTCCGTATTTTCGTTCCGGAACATGAATTTTTATGCGCGCCGAAACATTTTTGTTTATGAGCCTAATTATATGAATCTTGAAGTTATCGGGTATCAAGATAAGGTTTTTTGAGATTGAATAAAAACACATCACATTGTGTAAGGTGTACCTAAATTACTTTAAACATATAAAGCCGTCAAGCTCTAGTGCGTTGGTGGTCCTCAAAGGGTTTCGGCATACCTACCTTTCAACTTGGGATATGTTTCGGGATGCTAAAATTTGTTCATGGATCACAAAATATTCTTTTTACAAGATTTTTATTATTTTGTTTCGTTCATGTGTGTTTGCTTGCAAATTAACTCATGTTTTATGTACTTCTTATCATTGGATTACGCTGAAACTTTGCCCACTTACTAAACCTTACGCCTATGTTACCTTGGACACAATGCAATAAGATGAGACTTTGGAGTTGGCCTGATTATGCATATAGGGAGGCGATATGAACTACTCAATAAAAAAAAGATAGCAACATTGTGTTAGGGCTTACCGTTAATTCGTACTTTTTACCTCATTAAAACTTGCTTTAAATACACTTTTAACCGACTTCCCAAAAAGGAGGAGGTGCTCAATTCTGTTGCATTTCTTTTTCATGTTTGTTAACTCATAACTCCGTCATTTATTTACCGATATAAAAAAATCTTTTTTAACTTAAAGTATATACTTGTCAATTAGTCCCATTAAAATTTTGTCAAAATCGGTTTTGAAGTTTGGATTTTAAATCGAAATAGTTGGAATTCGTTTACTTGGACTATGGTTTTTTGTCATCCAAGTAAACGAAATTGCGTATTTTGCTTTTCTGCGATTTTGCAGTGGTGTTGTTAGGTGTGGGGGTACCTACCACTAAAAAGTGAAAATTAAAAAAAAACGTTTCCCAAATAATACAACCGACTTCCTAAAAAGAAACACTACAAAGTAAAAAATAGCTTTAATTTTGGAAGCCGGTGTCAAAATACGATGAAAGTAACAAGAACCCCAACAGGCAGTGTTTTTATTTGGAAGTCGGTTGTATTTTTTTGTAAAAAGTTTATTTTATAATTTACAATGTACACTAGTATTGTTTTGGGCACAAAAGTCTTTTTGAGTTTTAATTCTGGTAGGTACTTAAAATGTAAAATTAATAAAGTACTACAAACCAAGTTGTTAACTACGGTTTATAATAAGTACTCTAGTTAATTTAAACTCGTTAACATTATGGAAATTGCTTTTATTGTTTTTGTGTGTTTAGAAACAAAATCTGAATTTTATATAAATGAAATATACATTTAAATGTAATCAAAATTTGACCGTTAATTCTAACTAGTCTACACTAGTTAGAATTAACGTAGAATGTAGAAGTAATGTTTTAAAAAAGCATTTAATATCCATGTACAAGCTTTTAACAGTTTAATTCGTTTCGATAAACTTGTTGGTTTCTAATTTAAAATGAATGTTAGATATTCATTTATTTAATAATGCTACTCAAAGCATCTCTAATAAACCATGAAATGATTATGTGTTCAAAGATTTATTTAGTTTAGTAATTATTTATGAATTACCAACGTACTTTTATGGTGTATGTAGTATTAGTAATTAAATTAGAAAAGTTAATAAGTCAAGGTCATTTATTCAAATTAGGCTGAGTGCCAGCACTTTTTAACGTCAACGTTTACAAGAAGACAGTCCCCCAAAAACGCCCGCCCATCACGTTACAGGATATCCCATGGTGAAAGTGGGGGTGGGACATGAGTTTTCATCAGAACTCTTTCATGACCACGACTTTAGTAACTTTTCGCTCCACTTTGCACAAACCTGAATATCTTTTTATTCCGAGTTAGTTGCTAACTCTAAAGGTTCCTCAAATGCCTAAAAGATAATTATATTATTTTAAGAACATCACTCCACCATTTTCCTTTTACTCCTAAAACAAGCTTTAATTGAACTCGCTTCGATCCTATATTTCCAGTTACAGTTTTCTAAATCATATTAAATAACTAGCTGACCTGCGCAACTTCGTCTGCGTCACATTTTCCAATAATGCTCCGCTCCTATATGTCTTAGCGTGATAATATATAGCAAAAAGCTTCCTCGATAAATGGGCTCTCTAACACTAAAATAATTTTTCAAATCGGACCAGTAGTTCTTGAGATAAGCGCGTTCAAGCAAACAAACAAACTCTTTAGCTTTATAAAAATTAGTATACATACAAATTAGTTTCAGGGTTCACAGACGTGTCTACTGTCTATAATATGTCTCCAGATAGCGACATAATATCCTCGAATCAAAGTTCATCTGTCCACCATCAGGCGGTGGTCTCGCCCCTCGCAGGGGGCGTATGTCGGCGGTCAAGTGCTGCACAATATAGATTGATAACGCCCCGGACTTACCAGCTTCCTCTTATCTCCTCCTCTGACGTCACGAGGACTCTTTTTATTTGCCGTTTGGTGCTCGTTTCACTAGTTTTTGTTGAAGGGGTGAAAAGTTAGTGATGTCTTTGAATCTTGCAGCTTTATAAGTACTCTCAACTTTTTAAACTTGAAAATAATTTTTTTTTGATCCGTTTCTTGCAAACTATCGAAAGAGAATTTCTTTATTAATAACGAACAATCGTTTTACAAGCTGCTTCTTTCGTACTGTATTCGTGTGTGTATATTAATCCATTTATCAAGCACTTCCTGACCACCGATTGAGTTAAAACCTGTGAAACTTACATAAAACCTGTGAAAAAAGTCATATATTGTGGTATTATGGAGTTGGTCTGATGATGCAGTTGCTGGCTATAGAAAAGATAGCTTTCGTGTTTGAACTCGTTGCATACGTTTTGGCTTGTTTTGAAGTTGAAGAATTGGCCTTCACTTTACTGGAATTTCGAAAACGCCGTTTGCCATTTATATGGCTTTAAGACAAATAAAAGCTTTCAAACACCCTATCAAAACGTCAAACTTTGTTTTCCCATGGTGTGAAGTTCATCTCATTGCGTCATAAAGATGGCTCCCCTCGGCTAAACACACTACTCAGTGAGGTGTAATAGTGCTGGTCAAACACGGTGTCGATCCCATTTAGATTGATACAGACGAACTGTTGACACCGGCTCACGCCCTCGCTCTTCAAAATACTATAAAAGAAAGCTCTTAATTTTTACTTATTGGCTGAAATGTAACGATTACAAAGATATCATTGCATTGATTGAAAAAACGTTGTTAACAATGTATTCTGTAAAAAGCTTTTGTGACTGTATAAGACATAGATGACTAAGAAATTAAACTAATTTTATGCAACAAACTTTTTATTTTTTACTTTGATGGGCACACGTTTGACCACTATCTCACCTGATGGTAAGCGATGTACGGTCTAAGATGGAACATGTTTGCTTAGAAGTAACCTATTCATTCTTGACTAAAGGCGAGGTTGCAGTACTGTGTGTTTTGACGAACAACAGCGACTGTCCGGCGAACGAAATAATGCCTAAATTTTGATTGTTTTTTCTTCTTGGCGAAAATGATAAAGAAATTATACAGTATGGTTTCAACATTTACTTCAAAATAAAAAGCTCTATCTATTGATATAACTTTTATATATATTCGTGATGAAATCTCTTATCAGTACACGTATAAAATTGTAATTTAGTGTCATGTTTGATAAAAAAGTATCGAGCCAATCATTCTAAATCGCGTTTCTATCTTTACGATTTACTTGAGGGTTATATATATGTTCAATTTTTATGTAATGATTTTTATTTATTAAAAAACTCATAATTAATTAGATTTTCAGACGTTCAAAAATCTTAAAAAGTACTGCAACCCCGCCTTAAAGACTCCCAGGTTGTAGCTCTCAGGAAACACAGACACCGGCAGGATATTCCACTCCTTTGCTGTACGCACTCCTGCAAAAAGCATAGCTGTATGTCGATTGCAGGTTTATTCTTGATATGCAGTTCAATCAAATCTGTAGAAAATTAATAAGTTTAATAGCATTTAGTAAATAGTCGAGCTCAATTGCATATCGGCACGACAGCACAAATATACTAAATGCTGTGTGGCGTGCGGAACAAATACTTTCTTTCTAATTCTCCAGCGGGTAAATTCGCCTATCAAAAGTCCATCAACTAACTTACAGGACAGCAAACAAAAGCCAGTCACCATCTTAGGTCAATGGCAAATAAAAACTGCCCCAAAATCCATGTCCCCATTAAGCAAGAGGGCGGGGATCAGCAGAACAGTGTATTTAGCCGCGGCCCCGTATGGCCGTATCTGTCGACACATCGGGCCACGTCGGGCCACATCGGCTCCCGACGCCTTCAGCCGTTTACTGCCGTTTAAGTACCTCCACTTACGACCCTTAGATTTTCCCAACGGGTGAGTTTCATTTGGGACGAAGATTTGCCGATGACTGGAAAAGCCTTAATGTCGATGTTATACATTACGTTGGATTACTATGATGACTGCAGCCTGTGGTAGTTCAATTGTCTACCTGCATTTTACATTTCAAAATCTGGGGGCACGGCAGTGCCCCCGCCAAGTCTCGAGCAAAGCGGGCACGGCCGTGCAACTTATATTGTTGTTAAATTTTTTTTATAATTATAGTGAGTTGGCAATGAGCACAAGAAGAAACAGATATAAAACTGCATATTAAGAGGAGTTGAAAGTAACAAATGACGCACGCTTAAAGTTTTAGAGTTGAAAGTTTAATATCACAGAATTCATATTCTATTGATTTGTTCATTAACTGTCGTCCCAACGGCAGTCAATCTCATCCAAGACTATTCGACTGCACATGACATAAATTATATTTAGTGCACAAGTGTGTGCACAAACACTAGTGCACTCTCTATTCCTTCACTTTCATAACACGATGGGACTGATGGTTTAATTTGTGCTCTTTGCCAAGTCACTATAATTATAGTGTAAATAAAAAAACTATTGAAACAGTCACTAAATGTTGATTTTTAACTACAAAATAAGTTGAAAAGGACTTGGCTTCTATGAGATCTCAAAAACTTTTAATGGTGGAAAGATTGCATACAGATATTTGGCATTTTTTATTACATTTAATGTTTTTGTGACGGGCGGGCGTTTTGGGGGACTGTCGTTTGTAGTACTTGACGTTCAAAATGTGCTGGCTCTCAGCCTAATTTGAACAAATGCCTTTTGAATTTTGAATTTTTGAATAATTTTTTTGTTGGGTTGCATTTCTTTTAAAGGAATTTCTTTATATTTTTCTGTTCCTACTGCCTGTCTATTACACAGATTACACTATGTGTGTGCATAAACCGTCAAATCAATATCTTAATGATCTCAGGCAAGTCTTTTTCATTCATTGTAATAATTTCCTCAACTTTCCCTTTAAGCGATGAAACAAATTTTCTGCTTTTCAAATTTTAAAACTAATGTGTTGCTTTTCGAACCATAATGGCCTTATGCAGCTACACACAGTACAGCAAGTATCCAACCTTACATACACATGCAATACGCCTGCACTTTTGATTCATCCCAATAGTTATTTATATCGCATCCAGTAACATCTAACTCCTCGTCGTATTTCCCAATGAAGGATTCCAGTGTCCACTAGAGAACTTACGCGTAAGACTCTTGAGGACTCACACGACGCAATAGACGTTTTATGAGCATCACCGTACAGGGCTCACGACCGGCTCACACTTGACGGCCTTTTATTTGAGCCCCGCAATTAGGTGCCGAGGACCATTGCTCTGCTGAGTCAGCAGATCGGAAGTGAGGGAAGAGCGTCGGATTCCTTTAACTGTCGAGTGTTTGTTTGGTTGACGGGGCTTTTAGTTTATTTCAGATTCTAAGACAGGTAATTTTCCTATGTTTCTGGCTAAAGAATTTATCTCTACTTCAGCCTCAAACCTGACAAAATTTAGCAATAAAGTAAGTTTTGAAACGTTCTTAACTACAAATATTCAATTCGGAAACGGAAATAGTGGTGAGACATACTTACATTATATTAATTATCATCAATAAGTAGACTGATAAACCTAGCTGTGGGAAATCATGATGAATAGGCATACATACATGAAAAGCTCGCTCACATTAGTTTTCTACCGTTTAATGTGATGTGTGTGTGTGTGTGTGTGTGTGTGTGTGTGTGTGTGTGTGTGTGTGTGTGTTATCCGTATCTTTTTCCTATAATAACGTCATGTTCTTACAGACCTTTCACTATTGTCAACCATCATTGCTTATCTAGTTACAATAAAACCCATTTCAAAACTAATTACCATCAACAAAACCTTTTCGATATCAATCATCACTTTACACAACGACATCGCTATTAAGTACTAACATTAACGCACAGGCTGCGTGTGCGCATGTCACGCACTGCGCTCACAAATTAGTGCGCGTAATTGCGTTACACGGCGTAAATTCAATTTCGTGATTGAGGAAGTAGCTTTTGAGGTGTAATTGTCACCTCTTTGGTCAGTCGTCATGCTTTTGGTCATCAGAGGGACAGGTAGACCGCACCATTGATAAATTGGTATTTAATTTTTTAGACTAGGGCAAATCGAAAAGGAAGGGTTATGATTTTAGTTACTACTGCTTGTTTTTATGACACCACCATTTTCTTTTAGATGTAAAAGATCTCCATTGTATGTTACAGTATGAGTTCATTCCGCCTAGCATTTTCCTATCAATCAGGTTAAGGTCTACTTCCAACTGAAACCCGGATTCAGCTAGCTATACCTCATCTGCCTCTTCAACTCAGTAACGGGTAACACGACAGGACTGGTGGCTTTCAGGCTTCTGACTATTTGTTACGACTCTCAGAGTTCTGCAAATGACAGTCGGGACTCAGGATCAACCACAAGAGTCAATAGCTTCGAAAAGATCTTTCATTACGAAACTATTTTGAATTGCTCATGTGGTACTTACACGTAGTTAATAGTCGGTAAGTGATAACCTGGTATATGTAAATTTCCTCAGTTACCTCACAACGATCCTGTGAAAGAGAAACTATGGTGAGCCAGACGAATGAGTGATTCAGCTGGAGGTACTTACAGCGAAAGTGATTCTGTCTTATATTTCGTTTACATTATAATAAATTAATATTTTGAAAGTGACTGTCAATGCGAAAGGTTCAAGATAAATCTCCTCTGCCCTCTTCTCTTTTCTCTGGAAACTTTTATCTAGGTCAACACTTCAATGTCAGAGTGAAATAAAGAGATTTATAATGTGTAAAAAGTTGTTTCAATAAAAACAAAGCAACGACTGAACTCTTATTGAGATTGACAGAGTAGTTTTAAAAGTATTTTACTAATATCTTGCAATTTGGTGTGTGCTTATACATCATCTCCATAGCAAACAACAACCGTGACCATGAGGTCAAACATTAACGCAAACCAAAACAACATTTGACGGCGTCTACGATAATGTAGGCATTGCTCAGCACGTCCGTATTAAGATGCAATAAATCGCGGCGCGCAGTCGTTGCGTATGCATCGATACTAGTCGCGCGCCCCGGCTCGGCTCGCCAGCGCCGCGGACACATAAACAGCGAACAATCGCGCACCACTCTCAGAGGTGCCGATAACTTATAAAACCATACACGAGAGACCAACTAAAAAGACCCACTTTTGTTTTCCCTTTACGCGGCACATTTTGTCATTATTCGTGGCACGTGGTCGCGAATATATAATGTTTTATTATTAGAGGTTACGACTTCACGCCTTTAGCGGCGCACTCCGACTGATAATACTTTCATTTGTTCCGAGAAGCAGTTATCTGCGCGGGCAGGCTGCGTGTGCGCAGTTTCGTTGTCACAGCTTTACGGACGATAAACGTTGCATTGAAATAGTCGCGGACACGGCCCGCTGTCGCAACTCTCTTTACTGCCTAGTGCCTGCGTTACATACGCGTCTACTAATTGCTCGGATATATTGCTCATTCTGATTTTATTAGTGCCCATAATTTTCTTAAAATTGTCAAGTGTTATTTTGTAGTCTACACCACCATCATAATAATCTAATATAATCATCTTCTTTGTATTTCTTTTTCGATAATCATCTTTGTCGCATAAGCACATAACTGGAACAAACTTCAGGATTCGTCCTTCAGTTCAAAGTTCTTCGCTGTTGGTTTACCTAACTCCTTCAAAATTACCTACACAGGGTGATTGGTGCGTGGATGGCCAAATCGGAAACTAAGAGGAACATCGAAAAACACTGAAAGAAATCTCAAGCAAGCCCGATTTATTTGAAAATTAGAACGGCATCATTAGATTTTTGAAAAATCAAGAGGTAATCTAAGCCCGGAAAAGAACCGATTGATTTTGAAAAAAAAATACATACCTGTATTATTATTACACCATCCGAAAATGTCGTTATTATATACTATCATTAAGATAGAATACTGGTAAGTAATATGAACACATGGCAATCATAAAATACGAATTTCAAAAGTACCCTTTTTGTGTCACTACTAAACATTGAAATGAATCGCAAAATCACTTCCCATTCTCGCAATGGCGCTAACGACGTCACAAAATTATTCGAAAAATTAAAGTTTGAAACGTTTAATTTGGGCATTACACGCGGTTTTCGATAAAGAAGATTAGCATCAATCATTCGGCGTCACTCGGCGTCACTCGTTTGTTGGGGGCAAGCGGAGCGCGGAGCAAATCATAGTGTTGGCGTGTCACTCTGACACCCACATCCCGGCGCTGACGGACCCCTGCCCTGGGACCATGTAGATAGGACAGTAGGCAGGAACCAAGGCCTTGACCCTCAGAGAGGTATAGCGGTTGATACTTACGTAACGGATGTTTTTCGTTTATGATAAATATAATTTCAGGTTGGAGCCATTTCGCCAAAGCACTGAAACAACAACGGATGCTTGACGCTTAAAGTCGAAGCGAATGAATGCATTTTTTTTTTTTTTTTTATACAAAACGGGGAAACTCTTGGCCCAAATCTCACCTGATGGAAAGTGATGATTAGGCCGAAGATGGAAGCGAGTTTCACCCGGAATCCTCTTACACAGAGGAACTGGCTATCATACCTCTAACTGCCGGAACACAACAATGCTGTTAACATTGTTGTTATGGCGACAGACTTAGACATGATGGTGGTAGCTTGCCAGGCGGACTTAGAACAAGTCCTACCACCAACCAAACCGACCAAAAAATTTGCCCCCGCTGGGAATCGAACCCGGGACCTCTGGGTCTGAATCAGGTGGTACAACCACTAGACCACGGAGGCGGTTAGTGTCACCTGTTAAGCACCACCCGGGGACCACGTGTAGGGATTCGCTGAAGGGTATTCTCCTACGGACGCGGGTGACTCGGCCCCCATTAATAATCGTCAACATTTTTGTTTTATTCTTCAGTCGTGACACATCTTTCGAGAGTGACATATCATTTCTGCCCATATTGATCAATGGCTGCGCCGGCGCAAGTCAGTGTGTTGTGGGAGACGTCGACAATGCACAGGAAGTGTCGACCGAACCGAGTCACACGCGGACATGCCACTAATTTTATATTTATACGTCCCTTAGCTATTGTTCCAACCTCACGTCAGGAGTGTCGTATTGTCTGGTCATTGTCAGACGGAAAATAATGACAAATCGTGTCTGTACGAGTAAGCCCATGAAAATGAAGAGATTGGCACGCCCCAGAAACAAGTCAATAAGACCAAAGGAGCCATTAGAATTTCAAATCCAAGCATTTCGAGTTTCACACTTTCGTAAAACACAACTTGGAGCCATAACCAATTTTAAGAGCCCATCGCTTGCAGTGAAACCTGCCTGTAAATAACGCAATGAAATTCAAATATCAACACCTCTCAATAACATTTATCTAGTCGTAAACAAATTCGATTATACAACATCATACGACGTCACAGTGCGCCTGCGCACACTCGCACTCGGTGCAATACGTCCTGTCCTGCCCACGTTTGAAAAGCAATTTCAGCACAAAACGAATTGCGTACAAACGGCCCAACGCTAGAAGTGGAGTGTTCTGCGAAGACAGCGGGCGCGCCTTATCGCGGCTGTAAATCAATATATGATTACAAATTTAATGCTACTGTTGGACTATAAATCAGAGATTTTAAATTACGAGGTACAAGCGACGTATCACGACGCGTGAGGCCCCCTAGTGCTGCGCCGTTGTGTCGACACTCGATAAATCCGGATCGCGGGCTCGCGTGTTAGGGATGGACTTATAAATAGAATCGAACCTGTTATAATTGTTTGATATTGATAAATCATTGGCCGCAAACTGGAGTGTTAAATTGAAAATGACTAAAATGTTTCAGATTATTTTTTATGGGATTATTTTTATTGATTTATTTTAGTGTCTGTCGCTTATAATTTGTCATCGTATAATTTTAAAATACTTGAAAGTAAAGTAGATATTCACACGCACGTAACTTTATTTAGTCAACCTACAGGCATCGTTTAAGGAAATAAAATATAAACAAGAATGTAAGTTATAACGAACCAAACTATAATCTTAATATAGGTAGGTACTTTTGAGATCTGTATACTCAATCATGTTTTGTAAAATATCATAGGTACCTTTGTTAATTTTCAAGCCCTAAACTATCGTTTACAAGTAAGTTCATATATTTTTTCATTAGTATACCGCGTGTATCTGACATCGACGCACAAACGATTTCCATGACACCCTAGACTTAGAATTTTTCGTCGGCTTTTTTCTCATTTTTTCATTTTCTTCAAGGGTTTTTTTACTTTAGACTGCTCATAATCGTTATTCTGACCTAACCCAATGAGATTAAAAAAAAAAAAAAATACTTTCACTAAAAAGAGCAATCTGAATAAAACCACAAATAGATATCAGCTCAGCTGAGCTGAAAAAAAATGAAAAAATGAGAAAAGGACCGACGAAAAATTCCAACACTGGGGTGTCCAGAATCATGCCCTGGACCCATGGAAGTCGTTTGTGCGTCGATGTCAGATACACGCGGTATAATAATATAGTTATTAATTTCTATCGACAATGTTCGTCAGTCGCTACAGTGGTCCACTCACTATCTGTCAGCAGTGTTTGCGCGTCACGATGATGTAGTGCACAATATGCAGTGTTCGCGACTGTACCGTTTATGTGTCTCCGTGTTCTACGATACCATATATTTCGTTTTATTACTACGAATACGAGCGATTGGGAAACAGACGCGATTCTGACCCATAACACTTTGCCATACACTTTTATGCGGAGATAGGCTGATAAATTTTTATGTTTAAAATTGTATCTGATTCAATTTGTCTTGTTAGAATCTAGTAAAGAAATATGCAGAACTTACATATTTCGTAAAGAAATTATGACAATATTTTATCTCATTTTTAAAATGCTTAACCTACTACCTACAGTTTAATAACAAAAAAAAAACTCTTACGAGTAACTAAAATCAATAAGAAGCTAAATTATGGCGTTGAAAAATTGCTTTGCATCATTGTCGACTGTTAATGTACGTTGTATGGTTATTCTGCAGAGTCTCACTTTATCGAATAAAGGTAAGTACTAGAATCCGTAGTAATTTTTGCCAATACCTACATCATTGGATAAAAACACTGATAATAACTCAACTATTTAAGAAGAGCTCTCAGCTACAGCAGTGTGTGAGAACTGCAGCTGATAAATAACTTGAAATATAAATATCTGTCAACAATGGGCAGGCGCGATAATTTACTGCTCGCGCAGTATGCACCGCTGTTCGCGACTGTACTGCTCATGTGGCTGGGATGCTGTTACGATACGATTTAGCTTATTTTCAAAACCGATCTAATACACTGGTGAGGATTTCAAAGAGCAGGGTTGGATTCCTTTGAAAACTTAATTTTTTTTCGGCGGATTTTTTTTGTTGGGAAGTCATCAATCGAGGGGAGGGAAGAGGGAGAGTCAAACTCTTACCGACTAAAACTTGCCCGTGTTCCTTCAAGTGCCCTTTGCGTTCCAGAGCCGCGGTAACTCTTTCAAATAATTCTGTTATCGCTAGGATTGAATTTAACTTTTTACATGTTGATTATGTCTATTGGGTAAACCAGAACTTTCTCAAAAGTTCTGGCTAGCCTCAGCTAGCCCATCCAATTAGTCGATGTGTTACGCATGGCCAACCTTAATAGATCGCTGCATCGGCAAACCTGCATATACATTGCACACGGCACCTACGGGCACGAAACGCAAGCTCGGCATAACGTGACCAATTGACGTCAATCGAACCTTTCCATAGAAACTTAGAAAACGTGGAGCGGCACCTACGGGCACGAAACGCAAGCTCGGCATAACGTGACCAATTGACGTCAATCGAACCTTTCCATAGAAACTTAGAAAACGTGGAGCGGCACTTTTGGATCTGACATCGACCAATTGACACTTTAGTATAATTAGTCGTAATTTCAATACTTTGTAATACAGTAATAAATTAGTTTATTAAAATTAATTTGCATTTTTTTGGATCCTCCGGCTGCACCCATCGTAATTGGCGCAGTCGGTAGGATAGTCCAGTAAATTCAGTGAATCGATCACCGACAACGGGCTATTCGAACCTACGGGTGTGCGGCTACGGGGGAGTATCCGAATATCGATACCACAGAGAGATGCAAATTTGGTAAGTACCTAGATCTACTAGAGTTGCTCGCCTTCCTATGTTTTAGTATCCTTTGTGTAATTTCCTTTTTTTTTCCTGTGTTTCCTTTGTGTTAATTTCCTCAAGTGTTTCTATTAAACTTTCAAAATTTTTCACCCACGTATATCACGGACTCCTAAGTCGAGTATTTCTAATAGGAACTCGCAAATCGATGCGAATAGGAATTTAGATGCTATATTAGAAGATAGTGAGAGTGTAGAATCTTACTTAATTATAGAGAATAATTTAACTAACAAAATGAGTACCGATTTGGTAGATCAAGTTTACAAGGCCTTACGCCTCGTTCCCGAATTTGACGGGAACCCGAACGTGCTCACGCGGTTTGTACGTTTATGTGACCAACTTGTCGCGCAGTTTGTTAAGGCAGAGCCAGGTTACGAACTAAGTAATTTATCCTTGTTGAACGGCATACTTAATAAAGTTACCGGGAATGCCGCTCGCACTATAAATTCAAACGGCATTCCCGAAACATGGCAGGGTATTAGAAACGCCCTGATTAATAACTTCTCGGACCAGCGGGACGAGACCGCCTTATACAATGATCTGGCCCTGTTAACACAAAAGAATTTATCACCACCGGAATTTTACGAAAAGTGCCAAACTTTATTTAGCACAATTATGACCTATGTGACCCTGCATGAGTCTATATCTACTACCATCGAAGCCAAACGGGCACTATATAAAAAATTAACCCTACAGGCATTCGTTCGTGGCCTAAAAGAACCTTTAGGCTCGCGTATTAGGTGCATGCGACCCGACACCATTGAGAAGGCTCTCGAGTTTGTGCACGAGGAAACTAACACCATGTACTTACAGCAGCGTAACGACCATTTGCCGGAGCGGAGACCTGTGCAGTCTACGTCTTCATTTAATCCGAGTACGTATCAGATTAAGCCATTTAATTTGCATACTCCACAGCCAGTCACTTTTTCAGCACCGTTTAATCAGCCCGGTCCCTCTAAAAGTTTTTATCAGCCACAACCGCCAAGGCCAATGCAAGCCTGGAGACCCCAAGTGCCTTTCAATCGCGGTCCCACGCGAACCCAACAAATGTTAAGCGCACCCCCGCCTAACTATAGGCCCCAGAGCAACGTGTTCCGATTGCCTCAACAAAGGCCTGGTTACACGCCCATTAATAATGGCCCTAAGCCCATGAGTGGTGTAAGCCACTTTGTTCCCAAACCTATGCCGAGACCTTCGACAGGACATGACTGGACTCAACAAGGAAATCCACCTCCCAGTAGCTATTTTAAGACTCGTGAGACGAATGTTAACGAAGTAGACTTTTACGACTATTATGAGTACCCTGACTATGCCTATAATGACTATTACGACCAGTTCTACCCCGTACCTCACAATTACGAACCTGTGTATGAGCCACTAGCTCATAGTGATTATGTTCCTGTGCACGTAGAGGAACATCAGAATGTGCCTGAAGGAACATCTGCCCAAGGAATGTCTGCTGAAGGCCAGGATTTTCATACAGCCCCGAAATCAGACAAACCAAAATAGAGATTAACTTGCAAACCCAGAGACAACTCCCATTCATTCAGATTGCTAATCCACCCATTAAACTATTAGTAGATACAGGTGCGAACCTATCTTTTATTAGCCCGAACGTTGTAGAAAGATTTTATCATCATATCCAGTGTAATTATGAGCCTGTCGAAGTCACTAACATCCACGCGACAACTCGTAATAATTATTCCATTACTATACCGTGCTTCCCGGAATTTAAAGAAACCTGTGACATTACCCTATACATTTACAAGTTCCACAATTATTTTGACGGCTTAATAGGCTTAGATTTACTAGAAAAGTTAGAGTCTAATATAGATTTAAAGAATAAGGTTCTTGTTACACGTAATTCATCTAATCCCTTGCGAATGCATGATTCACGTAATTGCAATCTTTACGAGGACATAGTACCCGCTAATTCATCCAAATTAGCTAGAGTCCCCATTAATCTTCATGATGGTAACGTAATAATATCAGAGCAGACTATTTCCAATTGCACTATTCGCGACTGTGTTACTACTGTTAAAAATAACCGTGGCATCATAGAAATAATTAATCCAACTAAACATGATGTAGTTTTCTCAATGGATAGGCCAGTTACCGCGGAACTTTTTAACGAGCAAAGCGCGACTATCTATCAGCCTAGCGATCGCGTATCCGAGGTATTATCAAAACTACGCACTGACCATCTGAATCCCGAAGAACGAGCTAACTTAGAATCTCTTTGTGCACAATATGCTGACGTTTTCTATATCGATGGTGAACCTCTAACTTTCACCAATAAGATAAAGCACAGTATTCATACCACCGACGAATTACCTGTCTATACTAAGACCTATAGATATCCCTTTGTTCACAGACAGGAAGTTCAAGATCAGATTAGCAAAATGTTAGACCAAGGGATAATCCGTCCCTCGCAGTCAGCCTGGAGCTCGCCCATCTGGGTAGTTCCAAAAAAATCTGATGCGTCCGGAAGGGCTAAATGGCGCATAGTCATTGATTTTCGTAAAGTCAATGAGAAAACCCTCGATGACAAGTACCCAATCCCCAATATTAATGACATCTTAGATAAACTTGGTAACTGTCATTACTTCACAACTCTAGACCTTGCAAGTGGATTTTACCAAGTAGAAATGGACCCAGCCGATATTCACAAAACGGCCTTCAATGTAGAACATGGGCACTTTGAATTTCTACGCATGCCCATGGGTCTCAAAAATTCTCCATCCACGTTTCAACGCGTGATGGATAATGTCCTCAGGGACCTCCAAAATGTTATATGTCTCGTATATCTTGATGACATAGTCGTTTTTAGTGTCTCCTTACAGGAACACATGATAAATTTAGAAAAAGTATTCAAGAGATTAAGGGAATCAAACTTTAAGATCCAGATGGATAAGTCGGAGTTTTTAAAGCTTGAAACTTCATACTTAGGTCATGTAATAAGTAAGGACGGTATTAAGCCTAACCCCGATAAGATCATTGCCATCCAGAAATTCCCTATTCCTAAGACAGCTACCGAGATCAAACGCTTTTTAGGCCTGTTAGGATACTATAGGAAGTTTATTCCTGACTTTGCGCGCATTACGAAACCCATGACACAATGTCTCAAGAAAGGTTCTAAGGCCACCTTCAATGACCCTAACTACATCGATTGTTTTGAAAAATGCAAGTTACTACTGACTAACGACCCTATACTGCAGTACCCTGACTTTTCTAAGGAATTTGTGCTTACGACTGACGCATCTAACTTTGCCATAGGAGCTGTCCTTTCTCAAGGGCCTATAGGGCAAGATAAGCCCTTAGCATACGCGTCCAGAACATTAAACTCCAGTGAGATTAACTATAGCGTAATCGAGAAGGAGCTATTAGCCATAGTTTGGGCTACTAAATACTTCCGTCCATACTTGTTTGGGAGAAAGTTTAAGATAGTTACAGACCATAAACCCTTACAATGGGTTATGAGCCTTAAAGAACCAGGCTCCAGACTCACACGTTGGAGACTTAAGTTGAGTGAATACAATTTCACTACAGTATACAAGCAAGGCAAAAAGAACACTAACGCCGACGCATTGTCCCGCATTGAAATCAACAACGAGGACGCTATGTCTATAGCGGTAAATGTATCTGAAAAGCCTCACTCAACAGTGGGTTCTGAAACACTGACAGCCCCTACAAACAACCTTGACATACTCGACAACTCTGACACAGCAACTGTTCACACTAGTAACGAAGCCCCTATTCTAGAAGTGCCAATAACAGACGAACCCATAAATAAATTCAGTAGACAAATCTGTTTTGTACTTGTAGGCGATATAAAAAAACGACCGACAGTGAGTAAGCCATTTGAAACGCATACCCGAACTACCATTCAACTATCCGAGTCTAACCTGACTAACGACGTTATTAATGCAGTCAAAGAATATGTGAACCCTAAAGTCAAAACCGGTTTAATCATCCATCCTCCTCTTGCCATGTATAAAATAATCCCCATAATTCAAGTCAACTTCAAAAGCTCTTCAATGAACATGGTTCTAACTAAAGTTGAATTAGAGAATGTTAAAGACTACCTGCGTCAACAGGACATCATAAAGAAATACCACGAAGGTAAAACAAATCATCGCGGTATCACCGAATGTTACTTAGCCTTATCTTCTAAATTCTACTGGCCTAAGATGAAAGAACACATCTCCAAGTACATAAATGAGTGTACTATCTGTGGTCAGGCTAAGTACGACCGTCATCCCATCAAGCAAAGATTCAACATTGTACCACCCCCTAGTAAACCTTTTGAAATTATCCATCTAGATCTGTTCACAGTCCAAACAGAGAAATTCCTTACCATTGTAGACGCTTTCTCTAAGTATGCACAAGCTTATCACCTTGGAGATAGCACCGCTTTAAGTGTAGTACAAGCTCTACTTGTATTTTGCACCCACCATGGGGTCCCATTGACTATTGTCACGGACGGAGGCCCTGAATTCACAAATCAGATTTTCTTAGAATTCAGCCGAACTCATAAAATTATTCACCATAAAATATTAGCGCATTCCCCTAACGACAACGGCATAGTAGAAAGGTTCCATTCTACCATTTTAGAACATCTTAGGGTATTGAAATTAGAGAGACGAAATGAACCAGTCGTTAATCTTATGCCTTATGCCATCTTAGCGTACAATAGTTCGATCCATAGCTTCACAAAATGTAGACCTTTGGACTTGATAACTGGACACTTTGACCCACGAGACCCAATAGATATTGACCTATCTGAACACTTACTGCAACAGTACTCACAAGACCATAGGAAACGAATGAGTCAAGTATACGACCTTATTAACCAGACATCCTTACATGACAGGACACAACTGACTGAAACCCGTAACAAGGACAGAGAACCCGAGAAGGACTATATCCCCGACCAGCAAATCTTTGTACGCAATCCCATGGCGTCTCGACAGAAGTTAGCCCCGCGTTATACGCAAGATACTGTACTCGCAGATCTTCCAATCCACATCTATACGAAGAAGAAACGCGGTCCAGTAGCAAAATCTCGCCTTAAGCGAAGTCCTAAAGATCCCACTTTGTTACAGGATAATACTATGGCTGATGACCCTACATCCGGCCCAAGGACAAGAGATAACAGTTGAATCACTTGACAATGGACCAGGACTACTTCCCTTCAAATTAGGAGCGGCAAAGATCGTTTCCCATTTCCACTCCTTCCTAAGTCATATAGATTTAGAGAATGTCCATCTTCAAATTGAAATGGTAAAAACACAGATGGCTGAATTAAGTCCCTTAGTTAACAATAAAACCTTATTCCTATTCGACCCTCATCTGAAACATCTCAATAGTAAAATCAATTTAATTATTAGTAAAATTAATATGTTTGAATCAACGCGTAGTAAAAGAGGCCTTATCGACGGTTTGGGTTCTGTAATAAAATCAATTTCTGGTAATTTAGACTACACCGATGCACTTAAATACGAAAACGCCATAAACACCTTACGTAATAATGAGCATAAATTAGAATTAGAAATTAATAACCATGTTAGTTTAAATAGTAAATTTACTTCACGTAGTTCCCAAATAATAGATAGTATAGTTTCAAATCAAGATAAGATGAACAAAGCATTAAACTTAATTCTGGAAAGTAACGCTAATAGGGATACAGATTTAACTAAATACGCTCATCTGGCCCAACATCTGTTAATCTTAGGAGATAATGTAGAAGATCTTTATGAAGAATTACGAAGTTTAGAGAACACCCTAACATTTATTCGTGCGTTGAGTACCCCGTACTCCCTATTTAATTCAGATGAAATCAAGTATATGTTGGGTAAATTAAGGATTTTATATGCTAATGACGAAATCCTTGACGTAGAAATTAGGCATTTTTATGAAATAATTAAACTAGGTTACTTCTATTCTAATAAGCAGATAGTAGTAGTTATAAAAGTCCCGATAGTTGTTTCCTCCACATATAATTTGTATAAACTTTCCCTTGTCCCTAACAGAAACCACGAAACTCTTATACCACCCTCACCTTTCGTAGCACTCTCTAGCTCAGACTCTAGGTACATAGAGACAGAATGTCCGAAGGTAAACTCCATATATCTCTGTGAGTCAACAGCCAACCTACAAATCCAGAGCAAACCAGATTGTATCCAGCATCTCATAGTCCATCAAGAACTCCAACCCAGCTGCAAGCTGACACCCGTAGCTCTCACCACCGAAGCCCTGGAAACCCTGGACGACAAGCATTATACCTTAAGTTTTCCTGTACCAACAAAAGTGAAGATGTCTTGCGGTCAAGAACAATATCGGACCCTACGAGGCAGCTATTTGGCAATTATTCCCCTCAATTGCAACCTGAGAACACCCGCCTTCACTATCTCCAACACTGACGACCACATCAAAGGACATGTCGTGAAGATCATTGAGATGCCCCTATACAACGAGACGAAGCCTGAAAATTATCCGAAGCTCATCCTAAATTCGCCAAATCTACAAAAACTTCACACCCTTAGCAACGAGATAGCGACGCAACTGCCTGTACAATTAGATGACGTCACCGATCCCGTCATTTACCACACTACTATACCCATGTACCTCGCGCTATCCGGTACATGCGCACTCATCGCCACTCTAATCTACCGTCGGCTACGCATAAGAAAAGCATCCAGAGAAATCACAGAAAACTTCAACAGCAACCCTGAAGTCGCCTATGCAATCCCATCACCACGCACTATCAACCCAAGCCAAATAAGGATTGACCCTGGATGTCTACCAGCGACCATCTTGAACAAGTCCATCGATACTCGCTGTTCTACGGGGGGAGGTGTTACGCATGGCCAACCTTAATAGATCGCTGCATCGGCAAACCTGCATATACATTGCACACGGCACCTACGGGCACGAAACGCAAGCTCGGCATAACGTGACCAATTGACGTCAATCGAACCTTTCCATAGAAACTTAGAAAACGTGGAGCGGCACCTACGGGCACGAAACGCAAGCTCGGCATAACGTGACCAATTGACGTCAATCGAACCTTTCCATAGAAACTTAGAAAACGTGGAGCGGCACTTTTGGATCTGACATCGACCAATTGACACTTTAGTATAATTAGTCGTAATTTCAATACTTTGTAATACAGTAATAAATTAGTTTATTAAAATTAATTTGCATTTTTTTGGATCCTCCGGCTGCACCCATCGTAATTGATGTACCATATCAGTACCCACATAAACACATAAACTGCTAAGTAGGTGCTTTACTCTGTTATTAACTTGCCTGTGTATTAACATTTTAATGCCAAATGGTTTAAATGAGCAATTTAGTACATTTGGCATTTTAATGTTAAAAGTCAAAATTGAGCACTTTGCACGTTTGTCTTCTAGACCATCGATAATTGCTGTTCAATTTATAAAAATAACGGGTGAAGGCTCCCAAAAATATCTGCGCCGCGACAAAGCACCAAGTTGACAAATATTTTTTTATGAAAACACGTTGTCATATTGCCTGTTATCATGAGGCTACATTTAAAACTATTCATCATCATCCTACACAACCCAAATTCACCCAGAGCTGAGCATGGCTCTCTCCTTTCTTGTGCCAATCCCTACGCTCCTGTGACAGCCTCATACAGGTTCTACCCTACTCCCATCCCACGATGACACCAATCACAGTCGGCCGACCAACTCTTCTTCTTCCAACTCTAGTCCTCGGACAATTAAAACAAACTATAGCACAGGTAAAAATATTCCTGCCACACATTCTTACCATCATACTATTACATAATATTAATGCGAAAGTTTGGATGGATGAATGTGTGCTACTAGATCACGCCAAAAGGGATTGAAATTTGGCAAAGAGATAGATTTACGTTTTGTTCCGGGAGTATGTCCTTTAGATATTTTTTTACTTTTGATAGGCACGCGTTTGACCCAGTGGTCAAACCTGATGGTAAGCGATGATGCGGTCTTAGAGGAAGCACGCTTGCCTAGAAGTAACCTATACATTCTTGAATACAACTAAGGAGTCTTTAACTCCTAGGTTGTAGCTATCAGGAAACACAGACTCCGGAATTCCACTCCTTTGCTGTACGCACCGTTTTGTGCGTGGGAGTGGGATGTCCACCATGTACCGGTGGCGCATCGCCGTTCGTCTTGTGGTTCGATGATGGAACGGGCTTGGCGGAATTAAATTATGCAATTCCGTCGCAGATTCCCTAAAATGCAAACTGTAGATCACCGACAGACTAGCAACGACTTTGGAGCTTCGTCTCGACGAGCCTATCATTACCTATGATCCTCTTGGCTCGTTTCTCAGTTGACTCAAGGGCATCAAGCTGGTATTTGGTTTTTTTATAATTTTCGACAAGCACGGGTGGAGCCGCTGGCAGCAGCTAGTGTATAATAAACTTTCAGTACCCAACAATTACACGCTAGACTACCTAATATAACGCCCTGACATATTTATAAAGCCTATTACACATATTAAACAAAGAGCAGCTAAGTGAGCCGTAAAATTATTGTTTTACCGTATTAACAAAGTGGGGTAGGCAGCAATTATGGGCAGTTCATCACAGTTGACAGGCCAGCACTGTGGTTAAAGTAATACACTTTGCTCTGACCTCGGGCTTCATGCTTTCATGTAACCAACTTAATTTTATATGTCCTGTACCTACTATGTTTTTATTCAGGCAAAGTTGTAAATTAAACAAGCGTGCCAAAACAGCTGTGAATTATATTATTATAATAATGTAGGAAATTGGTGCACAATTGTATTCATTTTGATATTAAAAAACTTTTCAGCCTACCGCAGCATTTGAGTTATCCTTTGGGTTTAGCAACGAAAGCCCTCAAATGATGAAGCTCGTATTTAAGTTTTCAAATTCTAACCGAACAGTGAACATTTTCAACACCGAACACATCCATCAAAATATAAAATTAACTCCTACATACAGCCAGACATCGCAAAATGTCACCACATTTCCTCATAACCCGTTGCCTGCGCATCTGATCCCGATAACACCCGATAGTAGCCGAGCTCTCCCGAAGATTGATACGAATGCCGCCGAATTAATTGGCCAAAAAGATTCTTTTCCGAATATTCATTTGCTTGAGTTATAAGAATATTTATTTTGATTGAACACTCTTATTTCGTGTATTGGCTGCTCGTTAAATGGCAATGTTGATAAACGAGACTTTCTTCAGATAAATTAGTTCTTAGCTGGTCAGTAATATTGAACCGAGATAAAAATGGTCATTTTTGGAAATGATGTCATCAACGATACCCACGCACTAGTTATTTTAGTTGAAAAAACATGTTTTTTATCTTCGTTCCTGAAAACTGTCAGTAACAAACTTCTTTTCATGTCTCTAATCCAGAACCAAGTCCCGAGAGAAAATAGCTGCGTCCATTGAAGTTTTAACTGATCCACTGAAGGTAATTCGTCGGTGTTGACTAGAACAGACGGAAAGCTAACAATGAAACCGTTTCTCACATTCAATGAGGCAAAAACACTTAAGCAGGGGCAAATTCGTCGTTAAATCATCGCTAGCCCGCGGCGGCGACAATTTGTCCGCGTCCTGCACATTACAGCCTGGCTATTTATCCACAACCCACTTTCGGCGCGAATCAATCATTGCTTTAACACAAAAATCATTGACATTTCCCCTGACGTACCTACGAGCACACCCGAGCACGGACGAGCAGGGCCGATTTGTTCATCGCGACGAGAAAGCAACATGAATTATATCAGATAATCGGTCGAAATTTCGCAGGATATTGAGAAAAGGTTAAGCTCAAATTAAATTTTGATTTATGAATGCCAATTTTCCCTTCAATTCGGTTTCGGTAACGGCTGCCAGTACTGACGCTTCGCATCATCGGACTTTATTGATAACTGCTCTCTCTGCAATGCTTGGAATTTGCAGACATCTTTGTGGGTTTATCCGGAAAATGATTAACTGACTTTGAAAGGTTGTATTTATCGCAGATGCTGGTGTGGTGGTTCTACGTATACTTGCCATAATTCACAAAATTTTAAACGAAATCAGGCTGCTGAGAAAAGATTTAAACGGTTCGTGTATGAATCGGATGGGAGACTGTTTGCTGACACACCATTCGAATGTTTTGAACACAAAACATTGTTACAACAAAACAAGGGCTGTCAAATAGGAACAATAAGATTTAAAAGCGAGAAACACGTCGCCAGGCCGCGGCGGGCGCGGGCGCGGGCGGACCACACCACTAATGACTTAGCGAAACCAACCAGCTCCTTCCAAAATTAAACAAGGTAAAAAAGCGAACAAACGATCGATCACCGTTCCTCTCACACAAAACACAGAAAAAACCACGTGAAACGATGTATGGAACAAATTAAAAGCTCAGCGTGAGGCGTCCTGGCCTGGCCGCAGCATGCCCGAGCGGCCGCGGCACTCGGCTTAGGGCAAATATTAAAGCTGTCAGTTTTGTGTAATTTGAAGGCTCGTTTTCGACTTATAAGTTATGTTATTGAATGTTTTGGGGGCATGTGCGCGCGCGCCGTGTGAACCGTCTTTACCAATAATGAGCTTCGAGCAAACATGAGAAAGTCCCTTTATTTTTATTAGAAAATATCGATACAATCAGTGTCTTTAACGATACCCGATGACCCCTTTAAATACCCCTTAGTAGCTCTTCAAACACGCATTGATATTCAATCCGAACGTAAGTATTTGTCCAGCGTACCGTCTACGAACTGTGTACGCAATAAAAATACCATCGGAACGAGCTGTCATATTCTAAAATACCACGCATTACGATAAAAACTGTTAGATTGCTAATAAAACGTTGGAATCTATGGGCGATGCACCGACAACTCCATTACTAGATACGACGCTAATGACGCCGCAGACGGTCGCCGCTCATTTCGCCAAATTGGACTCAATTACTGGAGTGAGTTCCGAGATAGCCGCAGATGGAGAGATAGTGCGTCAGGTGGGTTGTGGTGTCTTGTGCCGGTGCCGGTGCACTCGACTCACATTCGAACACTTTTTCAATACAAAGGCAATAAAAAACCGCTAGTCACGCACTAAATGCCTCCCCGACGCGACTCACGAGGCGTCGGCCAAAAGAAACAAACAGAATTGTTAGAAGCGCACACTCATGCACCCACCAAATTATTTTCGCTTCGTAACACGTGTCAAATTTCAATTTTACTAACGTCGAAATTAACAGTGGGCGTAAACAGATTATTGATATTGTCGACGATAAAAAAGTAATCGATGATCGCATAGAGGGCTCTCTTATTGTGAGGAAAAAAACAGCTATTGTTAGGTGTTTAGACGAATGATTTTTTCTTGACTTCGATTAAATGGACGCTAGTTTTGACGAAAAAAAATTGACTTCATCAATCAGAGATGTGTTACTGGGTACAATGGCGCTTCTCGCAATCGCCGCGTGAAATCTGCCGGTTCCTGGAACTTGGCACAATTTTTCACTTTTTAAATGAGATCAATTTAGTGACTTTTCAAATTGTACGATTATGTTTTGGGCGATTCTATCAGTTTAAAAATTGGTGCCTATTGAATTTTGGACATATTTTGGGTGATGTTTTGATGTGATTATTCCCAGGATGTTCCAAATACTCTGGAAGATATCAAGAGCAGATAAGCGCGAAACGAGAAAAACGAGACTCTCAGTGTTTTGCCTGTAACAATACATTATAGAATACTACGACGAAAAAAGCATGGTAAGGTATTTAATAAAACACAAGCCACAAAGAAAAACAACAGTTATTTAATAACAAACATTTAATTAAAGCCTTCGTTAACTTTGATTAATTGAGGCGACGTCCGAGTACAGCCAGTACAGGCATGAGCCAACCGTATGAGAACTTATACTGGAAACACCTTTAGATATGTAGGTACTCTTGCAATGAAGATCTTACACTTTTCTTACTCCTTAAACTTTACAGCGGTGTTGCCTTTTTTTCATGGCTGGGTTCTAGAATCCACATTCATTGCTCAAATATTTATACTTTTATTCTGTCAGAATAAACTTTGCTCTAAGTTTTCTGGAATCACAGTCCTGTCATCGAAAGCATACTATGAATTTCAATGACTAAGTTTTCCAAGAAAAGGCTCGAGTTCTCTAGGAATTGTTTCTTTAAAAAATGCTTACTAAATATTTAGCTGTAATGTTTCGTGCCCTTTCTCAAGAAATAACGTTAACTTAACGGAAAAATCAATTAGCTATGCTGTTTAGCCGAAGAAAAAATGTAAACAAAAAATAGAGGCTCTTATACAACAGGTTCTGTTAAGGGACACAGTTTGCTATCTTTATGGCTAAAACTTACGCAAATAATGACGAGGTACGGTTGTCAATTGCGGCTAATAACGGTTATTACACTATCTTAGTTATTTGCATGCTAGACCAGACAAATTCGGTGCCTTCATTTCAATCGGATTCTTTGTATTTTTTTCCAAGCATCGATATCTACCACAAAAAAATAAGTATTAACTGACAATAAATTATTAAAAATCTTCGTGACCAGTTTAATGCAAAACGTATAATTACAATTCCGCGATTATTCCTTATAGAGAACGCCCACAATGTTTCCAAAATGTCGGTCAAATCATATTAAATGTTTGCTCAACGACAATACTTTATTTAAACACGAACTGCAAAGTTTTTTCGCCACAATTGTTCCCCTCCCGTAATAATGCTCTAATCATAGGTTTGACACCCCGGTACCCTCACTCCTAAATCTTTACAGCATCAATATGGTTAACAACACAACCATTGCTACTACAGTTACTTTTCCATTGTCAACCGTCTTTACAATACATGCAATGTATTGGGTGTGTAGCGATAAATTGTTGTCGGTGGTAAGGAATGCCTCAGGGCGTAGACCAGAAAGGCCAAAGTTAAAGCCGAGGCTGCTAATACGAGGATTGTGGGGTAGGCAGGGGTAATTACAGCAAATGTGGCGCGTTTGTGTTGACAATACGACTCGGTCATCTCAAGCGTGCTGTTGTTAGACGTAGAAAATAAGCTTCATTAGGAAATAAGCCATGGAATTTTCGAAAATTTTAACTGTGTATTGTAGTTGGTTGCTGATGTTTTCGCAATACTGATCCTTGCGAGTTCAGTTCTGCACTCATACTGTTACTGTCTTAAAGTCTTACCTTTGACTTCATAAAGGAGGCCTCCTTCTTCTTTCAATAGTCTTACAGCAACTCCTGCTGACCATGATATCAAAACATTTGGCAGAATTATTTCTAAATTCTTAGTTTTCAAGTAACTGAAGGTTCTCCATGGCTTCTTACATGGCATTTGTATGTTTGCTTTTTTTTTTCAGGCAGACCCGGAACAAATATTTGTAGACAATACATAATTATATTTGTTCTGTGCGGGAATCGAATCATTCGCTCAACCACTACACCAAGGGCGCCGTTTTCTAACTCCTGCTAGTGGCTTCCTTCAATTATCCCAAGACTACGTACTCGTAGTATCAAAAACCTATAGCCTATCATAGGACATGCTCTACCCGTGTACCACCGTCATCAAAGATGTTGGATAAGACGACAAGAAGTAAAAAACAAACAAACCTACTTTCGCATTTATAATATTATTATGGGAGTATGCAGAGATAGTTTAACACGACCAGCTCCGCCTCTAGTCTCTTGCTCTCATGCACATCCTTCATCATAAAGTCTACCTCTAGACAGCACTTCCTCTCTTCAATTATAATTCATACAAATTAATCTCCATGGCATTGCACCATCATCCTACCTGCGTATGTCATAACAATTGACAATTTTTCCTCCGGCCCACTGGCAGGATGCGCGCGCGCCGAGACAAAGGCATTAGCATACCGCACGGGGCGCGGGTGTGGCTGTATTAATCACGTCCCGCTCGTGCCTTGTGTCTGCGCGTGATTATGGATTTGTTTTAGGTATTGGTTTATCTGTGGTGGGTTTGTGCCTAAAGGATTTGTTCGTCTGTGAGGACTTGTAAAGAAACTTAGTTTTTCATATGGTAGCTTCATCAAGTTAAACCATAACTACGTTCGCGCATATCCTGCTTTTTCCCGTACCCGTAGAAATTTCGGGAAATCTTATCCTAGTGTTCCCCTACGCTCTTCAATGAACCTACAAGCCAAATTTCAGTTTTTTACGACCAGCAGTTTCCGTAGTACGTTGTCTGTCAGTCACTCAATGATTGTTACACACATATTATATATTATGATAGAAAAGAAACAGGATAAGAGAGAAGATACAGACAATGAAAACTGGTAACTTGGATGGAGGACGTCTCTCAAAATCTCTTGTATTGTAATGCATTGCGTCGAGTTAGTGATCATACGAATCTTAAAAATGCTGTTTTGTTGCCTGAATACGTTGTTTTATTTGCTTCGTCATCACCTTCTGACGTTTGGATATTATAGTTGCCAGTAATGGCAATCGGATTGAGAAAAATATCGTGGCAACAAATGAAATGACCCACCTTATTTTCTCTACTATTTATTCTTTGATAGAACAATGTGTACGCCGAGTCATTCGAAATATTGTAGACTTAAACAAAATGTGGTCTATACCACACATAATTTCCAATAACCGTTTAAAACTATTTTAGAACCCTAACAATAATTCATTGCTACAATTTGTTTATTTTATATTTATTTAACTTTCATATAAATTCTATAGTGAATATTGATTCTTAGATAGCTTTGAATGGGCAGCAGTTACTGATTCAAAGGCATACGTATAAAAAGCTAACACATGATGACGTAGGTTCATTATAGTATTATAGTAGGTACTTATAATTTATGAATGAACGTCCATACATCGAATCTCTCATTCAAACATCAAATCAGTATCAAAGACATGAATGGTAAGGTTCGTGAATGAAGCACATGAAAGACTATTGATGTACGCATTATGAGCTACATTGCACTCACGCTTACTTATTCGGAACATGAATAAAAAACAGATACACGATTTTCGACCTAATCTACAAATCAATACGGAATTATTTTTATTATTCCATCTGCATCACACAAATTGTTTAACGCATCATTTGCAAACTCTAGTACAGGTACAGCATACCAATATGAATCTTAGCGTTTCAGGAATAGAGAACGAGGTGAAGGCAAAATAGCTCTGATCTGTAGATGTCAAATGTGTCAAGTCATCAAAATATGTACTGGGTGATGAAGATGATGTCTGATACGGACTTACAACGGTTACAATAGGCGTTCAGAATCGATTTGAGATCTCCTGATTAAAGAAAGTGTTACGGGATTGTATCGATTGAAATATTGGAATTATTACAAGCTCTTAAGCTGTTGAGGTGCTTGGATTTGATTGAATCGGATCCAAGCCTAGTCAGGTGATAAAGAAGTTTTGATTCCAACATTTTTTACTACGTTATTCACGGAATCAGTTTTGTCTCCTTTTCTAGCGCCAACACCATAATATGTCATAGTAAAAACTGAATAAGATTCTTTATAAAATAATAAAGCATCGTCGTCTTCGTAATAACAGAGTACAATCGCCGCAAAAATGTCGATCCTTTATAAGATCGGGCTGTCATTAAAAATAATTTCTGTGAGCCCTTTCATACGTTCAAAAAACTCATTGTTTATCGATCTTGCGGGCGTTTATTAGTTAAATTTAAGGGCTATTATGATATCGGCGCTTTCGTCGTCGACAGATCTTTGTTCCCGAAAGCACACAGGAACAATATGGCGTCGTCTTGTGCGGCCCGACTTTTTGCCTTTGTCTCACGTTCGCGCCGACCAGCCGGACACGATGCACGAATCCATGGATGTATGTGAGTCATAGGTTAATGTTTTAATTCCTGTGATCGCTTTGTGCGCGCAATGCTGGTGAAATGCTTTCGTGTTCTGGGGTACATACTGATTGCTGTGCTTTGTTTTTACATCGTAATCATCTTTTGTAACATTTTCATTGTTAACAGTAGTCTAAAATCCGATTTGGTAGATATTAAAATCAAAATTTTGTAGTTATGTTACAAAATATTTTGACGGTGTTTTTGGCTTTCATCTTATATCGTAGTTTTATGTTAAAAACAAAGCCGACAGGAATCAATAAAACATCATCCAAAATATTGTTTCATTCTTAGCTGAAAGTATTGGCAACGTTTTGTAAATTTGCGGGCGTGTCTGCGTTGTCGCGTCTCGAACAAAGACGTTTAATTGTCGGTTATCCGCCGATAAATCCACGCAACCACTCATTACTTGACTATCGAAACGATGTTAATTGAAACTTTTGCTTTTTTATGGCTGCGCTCACGACGTGCAAGTGTGTTCACAGGTATGGCTCATTGTTACATTTTGGGCGAAGCTAAAGATTGCTATGAGATAATAACTGATCGTTGTCATCGAAATGCAGCTTTTGATTTATTTCTTACTCGGGAATCATTGTGAGGAGATGTAATTGAGGAAGTAACAATGGACGCTTTTGTATGTCTTGTTAGTGAGTGTCGTGAACATTTTGAGAATGCGATAAGTAGCGTTGTTTTTGCACGATCATCAAACCGACCCAAATATTCAATCAATGTCTACAATATGAAACTTAACCCATACTCACAAGATCCAATTAAACCCACACTGCCTTACATCACTCCAACTACAAACACCACACAAAAACCACAGAAATAGCAGCATATATCATTCTCACCTCCTCTGCAATCGGACATTGATTTATATAGATGCTTTATTTGATTCGATTGTATCATCAGATTGTCATAAATCGGGCCGCGCGGTTCCCCTCCGATACCGATATATTTCCCGATATGGCTCAAGTTTTTCCTGATGTCATTACGCCTGTGTTGGTGTTAACTGAATCTGCGGCAGTATTAAGGAAGTATTGTACTGTTGCTGTTTGATGTGTGTTGATACTTTTGATAGTGTTCTGTGGAGTTGGAATAAACTTGGAGTGTTTGGATTTAACTTAAACCCTTTGGTTTTGAAGAAATTCTACCTGATATATTATATGATGGTTATAATATTATGGTTTACGTAATTATAGACGACGAGAAATGATGGGGCCATATTCTGTTATTACTTTGGAACTTCATTCACAAACAGAGGGCCAATTCTACTAATTTTTAAACAACTTTCGCATATTCAGATGCGAATGCGATGCAAACATGAAAATTAGTAGAATTGGCCTACAGGTTGTCTTGACTTTATATCAAACAGATGGTGCTACTGGATCAGCTTGTGACTACATTAATCAATGTTCATCATTCCCCACATTTGCAACCTGTCACACAGAAGACTTCTTAAAAACAATATATTGTAAGAGAACATCATTTAACAAAGGCAAACAACGATTTCTCTGAGTTAGTTCCACAGCCATGTTCCGCAATTCATCCCCATCTCGTCATGGCGTTTCCTGACCGCGGCCACATTTTTTCTTGTCCAAATAAATTAATACAGGCGTCTTGGGAGCCCTCTACCCGGCGACTTGTCAAATTAATTTCTTCTCGCAAGACAATTTGTCTGCCGCTTGAGGGCAGCGGAAAAAACTTCGGTATCGATTGCTTGGCGATTAGTCAAGGGGCAGACCCTAGTCGCAGTGGCTCACGAGCAACTCCGAACACAATCGTTTTAACAAGATTTATATGGCGTTTTGGATCATTGTTCATTGAAACTGATTGTTATTTTTTATCATTTAAACGGAAGACGTTTTCCCTAAAAATGCCAAATTACGACTTTTGGCTAGATCGTCTTCGTTAAACGATTTCTGACGCAAGTACGCACGCAGATATTTCTCTCGATATCACCATTCCACTGAATTCCGCCCTCTGAAATCCACTATCCCAAATTTCCTCAGTTCCGTAAAATTAGCATAAAAACTCCGACATCTATTTCGGAGGGCTGTCAACCTGGGAGGTTAGGACCTATCCTAGGAAGATCAGGAACTGAAACGTTCAAAGAGAACTGAGCTCGCAAAAACTTTTTATAGGTAATAAAATAAATAGGCGGTCGTCACGCACGGCCGCGTCCAAGCCTCCATTGCCGCCCAAAATTAAAGTGCGCTTTTTTGAAAGCAGCAATCTCCTCGGTCACAGTCGATAAAACCGCTCCGTGCCGATTGCGGTCTTCCCGAGCTACGTGGAACTGACGCTTAGGGTCGCGACCAACGGGGCTGCTGATTACACACACAGTTTTAATAAATATTATAATTATTTCTAACTTTAACTTAGTAATAGTGACTAAGTTTTGCAAACGAGTTTTTTTTTTATAATATTTATAAAAAAACGCCTAGCTATGTAATTTCAAAATAATTTATATTACAATTTTAACAGTAGGTAGATTTTTCTCATTAGCGTCGATAGCATTCTAAATAGTATGGGCTCAACATTTGGCTATGATCTGGCGTCTTTAGTAGCGCCTATAAGTTTCGGTAACGTGTATTACCGTAACATCTAGATTTATATGCTTTTGCTTTACTTTGACCCGATAAAGGCAACCTAATTTACCACAACTTCTATCGTTACTATCCAATTATCACTATCGTTTCCTAAACGGTCGCACTGCAGCGTTTTCCCTCCCAGTCTGACCGCGTCCTTATGCCAGTTGGTATTGGGGATCGGTAGCGGCTCCCGGGGCTGCGGCGCTTCACAATTAGCTCCGCTAATGGCCAAAGAGTTATCTCCCAGGGACCAGCACACAACACGAATAAGAATTTACTTAAACCCACTGCAATTCTAACGTGTAGTGCTGGAAATTACTTTTAAGAATTAGAAAATAATTTGCAAAAGGAAAAAGTTTTAGTAAAATTTAAATTGCCTGTATCACCTGTATGTAAATGTTAGTGTTGTAAGCGAAAGAATTTTTATGTTTTTCCTTGTGAATAAGCGTACCTAATTGCGAAGGTAAGTGGTTTAGTTGAACCTATAAAATGTTGAAGCAAAAAACACCAATTTGCAAGAAAATGTTTTGAGTACTGTGGAGAAAAACGAATCACAGTGGAAAAACTAAAGACCCACAACACTAGCATGTTATTGAGAACCGTAAAAAGAACGAGCGCTGTGTATAAATCAAAAAGCGTGTCTGACGTGAAATGTGACGCGCCGCGACGTCAATACGAGCCGTCAGATGGCGTTGACAGCCGATGTGAGCGAGCACGATATTGTGGCGTGTACGGCGCGGCGTGTGGCATGTGGCGTGAGGCGTGTAGGCTGAAATGAGACTTTACAAACACTAGGTTATTTTCTGTGGCGGTGCGATATTTGCTTAAAGTCTGATATTGGATCTACGAAACTGCGGGGGCAAATTTTTTGCTCGGTTTGGTTGGTGGTAGGACTTGTTCTAAGTCCGCCTGGCAAGCTACCACCATCATGTCTAAGTCTGTCGCCATAACAACAATGTTAACAGCATTGTTGTGTTCCGGCAGTTAGAGGTATGATAGCCAGTTCCTCTGTGTAAGAGGATTCCGGGTGAAACTCGCTTCCATCTTCGGCCTAATCATCACTTTCCATCAGGTGAGATTTGGGCCAAGAGTTTCCCCGTTTTGTATAAAAATTTTTTTTAAAAAAAAATGCATTCATTCGCTTCGACTTTAAGCGTCAAGCATCCGTTGTTGTTTCAGTGCTTTGGCGAAATGGATCCAATCTGAAATTATATTTATCACTAGCTTCTGCCAGCGGCTTCGCCCGTGTGATCCCTAGGGAACATGTTCCCGGGATTAAAAGTAGCTTATGTGCTATTCCAGACTATAATCTATCTTTGTTCTAAATTTCATTAAGATCCGTTAAGCCGTTCTGGCGTGATTGAATAACAAACAACCAAACTTTCACATTTTCATTTTTTTTTTTTCATTTTTTCTATTGATTGTAGCGTGATGAAAAGTATACTATAACCAGCTCAGGAGTATGAAAAATAATTATACCAAGTTTCGTTAAAATCCGTCGAGTAATTTTTGTTTCTATAACGGTTATACAGACAGACAGACAGACAGACAGACAAAAATTTTACTGATTGCATTTTTGGCATCAGTATCGATCCCTAAACACCCCCTGATAGTTATTTTGGAAATATATTTCATGTACAGAATTGACCTCTCTACAGATTTATTATAAGTATAGATAAACGAAAAACATCCGTTAAAAAAAAACGATGTTGGAAAGCCTTTTACAGTCTATACATATTTTAGTTTGCAGATTGGTTGGTACAGTTGTAATAAATGTTTAGAGAAAAATACAAACATAATTGCAAGCTTCTTAGCCTTTTATGAACTATGTTAGGTATATTTAAACAAACCTAAGTACAATAAAGGGTCTCTAAAATCTCAAATAACATTAAAATACTTTAGAACCAAACTAAATTCTCTAATTCATTTCCAAGCGTCTTTCGTAATACGCACAGCTAAGGAGCGGAAGTCTCTGCCTGCGTTTGTGTTTGTGTTTCTTTTCGAAGTTAGAGTGAACAGGCTACTTCTGGGTAAGCTCGCTCCATCGTAGACATTGGCTCTGTCATCTCGGATCTAGACTAGAGTCAAGAGCAAACCCGTCTCCAATAAAAAAACAAGAATACAAACCAATTAACCCAAAATTGCATCAGTCAAACAAACAAAAATGACTAAAAACAGTTTAAAGCAGAGTTAGACAGAAGTTGAACACACAACACACATGAAAAACCGCGGAAGTCTCGATTACACTCCGAGCCGCGTAACCGACCCGCGCGAACAGGGGTACACTGCGGGGAAACTTCACGACCCAAACATGAGCGTTTGGACCGCGGCATGACAATTAACTGTAATGCTTGAACGATGGTGCTGCAAGTTGTTAGACTGTTGTAAAGTGGTTCGCTTTGATGTTTGAGGACTATTTTGTAAGGGGAAAAAGGCCTGAAAAGTTTCAAATTTTACCCAAAAATTAAACAGAGTGTCTATCCTATTAATTTTCACATTCGCATCTCAATTGCAATCTGTGAAAAATGTATGAAAATTAAGGTTTTTCAGACATTTTGCGATTGACATGCGAATGCGAAAGTTGTTTAAAACTTAGTAGAATTGGCCCTCAGATAAAAAAGTGCATCTTTAAATTTTTGCCATTCATGTTTTTACTACAACTGTGTTTGTATCTTTGTTTTTATTTCTTTTACCGCCAAGAATCCTGTAAACTATTAAATAATATTAATAATAATACAATTAAAATTAGGTAGGTATGAGTGGTTTTAATAATATCCAGTTAAGTAAAATGGTTGTGAAAGTAAAAACTAAAATTGACTATAGTACTTATGACCTAAATACATTTTTTGTAGATTTGAAAACAGAACAAATAGAAGACGTTAATATTTATACCCATTTGCGTGTTCTCCTAACAAAAATCTGTTTTTGTGCTGTTTTAATCAGCATCACCGTAAACACTTTTCATTGCCATATATCATCCACACATCCAAAACAACAAAGCTATAATTCCGTTCAAATACACTGCATTCCAAATAGAATTGCATTTCTCCACGCCGTACATTAGTTCCATAAGTCCGTCTCAACTATTATCCATTCCGTCGTATCACGTACTTCTTCCATCCATCACGCGGATCATCACGCTGCGCGCTGTTCTCCGCGTTCTCGTGTTCTCGCTGTACTCGGACCCAATCTCCCCATTGTCCCCTCCTTTATTTATAATTTGATTTCAACAAGCTGTCGCCGCATAGAGGTGCCTTTTGTGTGCACTTTCATTTTAATCAAATTTTGATTTCGGTTTTGAATGGCTGCTCAAGTTGGTGTATTTTGGTTTTTGATTTGCTAATTTTGTGGGTTTGTTACTATTTCTTGTTTCTTGTACTGTAGATGCAAATATTTGAAGTGCTAATTGTGGGTATAGAAAGTGTTTTGAAACTAACAAACTTTATCCATCCTAAGGAATATTTAGCGAAAACTAAAGCTCTAAGTAAAGCAGTAGTATTTATAAAGTTTTTACTACTAATTACTTTACTTATCTGTCTTAGGTGCTTAGTTTCTAATCTACGTAGTTCTAGGTATCTCGCAATAACCAGACTTTTTGCATCATAATTATTTCAATAGTTACGATCATTAATATTTATTTGTAACTCACGATTACAAAGTTATCCGTGACGAATGCAGCGAGATAATCTAATAAATAAATCAAAGACAATGTTGTATTAATGTCTCCTACAATCAACAATCTTCTATATACTCAACTAGCTTTTAATCGCGGTTTCGCTCACATTCAAGTTTTATTTTCACAAAACATATCGTCTCCTGGGTCCCATGCATAGGGGAAGGTTGCTATGAATGGACCACACAACTTTACGACCTCATATCTCAAAAAGTATAAGTGTTAAAATGAAAGCAGTTTATTATATTTATTTTATAGGACCTTTATTTGTAATAATCGAACGCACAAACAATTCGGTATAGCACTTTTTGATCTTAACGAAGGACACTAAATCTTGGGCTTCTTTGGACCATGGGCACCTTCATTGAACCACCAAGTTGCTATCAATGGACTTTAATAAATTTGTTCTAGAGGTCCAATCGAGGCAACTAACTAATTATTTTTTGTTGCTTACGCTACTCCATATATTCTGAATGTTTAATTTTAACCAACTCTTTGTTTCCTTACTGATTCTAAAGCAAGACTCAAACTTGTTTCATTTTATGCAAAGTTTTTTTTTTTCGGTGACATTCTACAATTTCAATTTTTCTGTAATGATTTTTCCATGGTTTTAATGAACCTATTTTTGTGCTTATGACCAAAAAATACCTAAATGACCAGTCAAACGGTGAAACTCTCTTGAAGTCCATAGATGGCAACAAGGTACTAGTTGAGAAAAACTTATATCTAAAATATAGATAATCGTTATTGGACAAAATTTTATAACACTCTTGGAATTTTAAATAAACTGTCCAATTTGTCATAACAGTGCTCGCGTATGAATACTAAGATACTTACGTTATATTGTCTTGAGTGAAATTATCAGATTTTGACAACCATATAATAATATGATTCTCTCCTAGCCACTTTCCGTAATGTCACTGAGGTAAGAGGGGGGTGCAACTGAGTCGCCTAAGACTCAAACACTAATTTGGGTGTTGCTAGCTTGCACAGTTTTGGAAATAACTTGGTGGTCTAATGAAATAGCTGGTCCAATGATCACAACCTTCCCCTAGATATAATAATTCTATGGTCTCATCTATCTGTGTAGCAAAATTTATCAACATTAGTTTTGCAATTTAATAGTAAAAGCCTAACACACAAACAAATTTACATTTATATTGTTATAGTTAGTTTTTTTTAAAGTAAAATTCGAAATTTTCTTGGTCCTATCTAGTGTTCACCATTTAAAATCAAATCGTGGAAGCATACGATGCCACCCAAAGCCGATGGCGCGTCTCCTCAATCTGCCAGGGGTGCCACAACGAGTAAATTAATTAGCCACGCGCCCGAATCAAGGAAACAATAACCGCAAACAGAGGGCTGCGGTCGCAACATTTGTGTCAATACCTTCAACCCTTATATTGTCAACGGGATGAAATTAGACAGCCCTGAGCAAGGGATATTGCGTTGGATATTGTAACGGTTATGTCAGTTTGAAGAGCGGTAGGTATGTTGATGAATTGTGATGGGTTTTCACTTGGATGTTTGAGTCTTATGAAAATGACAGATTTCCGCCAACTGTGATGTAAATAAGAAGTGTGTGGTTATATTATCTATCTATATCGATATATATTAGGTAATCATTGGAGGTACAAATTCGTTTGCAAAAACACATTTTTACAATAAAAAAATTAACCGACTGCCTTACAAAACGGTCGGAAGTCGTTTATCCTTGATAGAAAGCTGTCGATATTGAATCACTATTGCTAAGTGGCATACTACTATTGCTTCTGAAAAAAGCTCGTTTTTTGCGGTATAGGTTACGGGAGCAGTTCCGCGGAAAAAGCGATATCGCTCTTAAAGTTCAAAATAAGTTAATAACTAAGTAATTATATATTTTTTTTAATTCACTCAGTTTTTTAATTACTAGAAATTTGTATTTTATGCTAGTGTATGACATTGAGAAAGAAAACTTGGAACAGTCGCAAAAAGCCCACACGCCACATATTTTTTAGAATATTTTTTCTAAATCCAATGGCCAATCTTATTTCAAGGTTCTCGGCGACCCTACGAGTTCTGTAAATTTTTCAAACATGTTCACATTACGGCCAGGATTACGGTTAATTCGGCGTGTCGACTTTAACGCGGTCTTGTATTGGGCCCATATGGCGTGTTTCTCCCCGGTCTCCCCTGCGTGAAGCGCGATATTATTGGCGGATTAATTATTAATCCCTTACTGTATCGGAAATAAATTAACGGTGATTGGTCACATCGGGTAGGTTTTGGGAAATAATGGTTAGTGTTTGCTACTGCACTGCAGAAAAAGTATTTTAGTGAGGAGCTTTATGTTGGATTGAGGGAATAAAACTTTCATAAAACTTCAGAGTGTAAACCTTCAGCTGTACCCTGATTATCACATAATACTGTACCTATGGAATTAATAAATTAGAAAAGCTTGTGGCTTAATGATAACACAAGCAACGCTTGGTTAAGTCGGTCCGTAGATGGGCGACCATCTTTTCATAGCAAGATTTCTTCATGCCGCGGAAAGCACGTTAACCCGTTAATTTCTGCTGCCATTTGCGGATAATCAGAAGCTTCGAAATTTGACAACAGTCTTGCTAAACGGTATAATACAGATAGTACTTCGGAGAGTGTGCCCAAGAACTCCACGATATCATCCCACCAGCCCCCTTCTACCATCGGACATACATCCAAATGCACTTACACAACTTACCATCCCTACCTTGTTGCTATTACACCAAATCGCTCTAAGCGTTTCCAAGCGTATTTCATAATGCGTACAACCAAGGAGTGGAACTTTCTGCCTGAATCTGTGTTTCCTAACGCTTACAACCCTAATTTTTTCAAAGTTATAGTGAATAGTCTCCTTCTGGGTAAGCTCGCTCCATCGTAGACTTCGTCTCTGTCATGTCTGACCTAGAATCAAGAGCAAACCCATCTCAAATAAAAAAAGTTAAAACCAGCGGCAAAGTCCAAGTTGGACTCACGCACGAAGTGTTCCGTATCTATAAAAACGGCAAAAAATCAATTTTGTTGTATGGGAGCCCCCCTAAATATTTATCTTATTCTGTTTTTTAGTATTTGTTGTTATAGCGGCAACAGAAATACATCATTCGTGAAAACTTCAACTGTCATACAGACAGACAAGACAGACAGCGAAGTCTTAGTAATAGGGTCCCGTTTTTACCCTTTGGGTACGGAACCCTGAAAATACCAAGGAACTGGGTTGTGTAGGTCAGAGAGGCTAGCTACTTGATGTAATATATTAGGACTCTGCCTCATTCAGTTTGACTGGAAGCCGAGAACAACATACTTGTGGAAAGGCTAGACAGACTGTATGTAACTTTGTAGTAAATTTGTGATTACATTTTTATTTTGGGAGGAGTATCTACAGAGTTCAACACTCTCCGTGTAGCCTTGTTTATTCTGTTTTTTTTGGATTTTACCGCTCTTTATCAGCAAAACTAACTCCATTGATGTCCCGTTCATGAGACCTTCCCTACTACTCAACGTTCAGAGACTCACACGACACACAAATTCAAGAGCGCAAACTTTGCTCTCTCACCATTTTACAACACACATCCTACCAAACCTTTATGTCCTTGCAATAAGGTCTAATTCCCAGGTTTATAAGTTTTGGGTAAGGTGGTTGAGAGTCAGCAGTTTTTGAATACGTCACTTGACTGATGTTTCGCTGACTTAGTTCTAGTGAACTGAGAGGGTAGGTATGTGCTGTTAAACACTACAAGCTGACAGATCTAACTTTTGAACTTAGTTCTGTTTCACTATTCGTGCACGTGTATAAAGTCTATGCTGTACCGAAATAACAGACATTTTAAAGGTTGAGCTTAAATGAAACATGTTTCATAGAAGTTTGGGTGGGTTGTGTGAGAAATGAAATATCTGAAAATAGAATATGAAAGTATGAGAGTAAGAGACAAAGTTCCAAAAGAGTCCAGAGAGTGAATATAATAGGATACTCTTTGTTATGTAGAAAACATTAGGACGAGAATCGAAAATTTACAATTGGAATTAAGAACTGATTGGGGTTTTCCCTGCCAAATTACCGTTGGGTTTATTACTCAAACTCAAATTAAGAATCTGCTAATCAGTAGTTAAAACACATGGCTAGCTTCGTTTAAGAATATAACTATAGATAGTTGAAGATTTATGAAGCTTTTAACAACTTGCATTGTCCATACCATATGCCTCTTATTCACGTTTCCTTAATAGCGCAGAAATCAGATGGCATTCTGAAACGTGACAGCTATTGGCTTCTAATGTAAATAATGAAAACCAGTTGCTTCATATCTGCGCAGTAAATATCCATAATAAACCGACCAAAGTTGCCCTACAATAAATAACGAATTATAACTTATTCAACGACATACCTGCACGTGTTTCTATCACTACAATTATATAAATAACATCGTATAAGGTAACGCGATAAAAGCAGAAACGTTATTTTATCAAGTAGCAGATACAGGTCGAGTTTGATGTAATAGTGCGACTCGTTCTATTAAGAAACTTGGAGCTTTGAAATAGATGGGAAAAACCAGTACCTTGCACGTTTCATTCTGTCATAATTTTATTATACAGATAATAAGGGTAACGCAGAAAAAAAGTCCTTCGTCCAAACACTCTTTAATATTCAAATGCGCAGTAAATATTGACCCATCTCACACAAAACCACTGACTCCGCAAAAGTTACAATACAGCAATTTGTTTACACTGCAAACTAGTTATCCATCTCTATTGTTGATTTAAAAATATATTTTACCCTCCGATGTAAAAGGGTGAAATTAAACTGGCGCACGGGTTTTTTAGATTCACAGTGTAAAAAAGTCTCAACCATTTTTTTTGGATCTCTTGCAGTTTGCTATGGGTTGTTTGTTCGTGTTGTTAGGCTGTGGTGTCGTATGGGGTTGCTGGAGACAAGCGTGACAAAATTGTGCATGGGGTATGCGGTGATGCAACCCTTCAGCGTCGCGCCGCGGTCTGCGGCCGCTGAGGGATGTTGTGTACTAGGAGAGATGGGTGTTGATACTTTATAATTGCTGTGATTGGGTTTATAACATGCTGATGGTACACATTTTATTTCTTAAGAAACAGTAACTATGTAGCAGAGTAGGTATTGCTATTGCGTTTGATTTGTAATTTTTAATTGTTAAAAAATATATCAGATAGGTACTCTTTTCTCGCAATTCTTATAAAAAATGGTGTACAAGCTAGAACTTACCTTCATTTTATCAATATCTACTTTCACTTCAAAGTGACAAGATGCAACCCAAGGCAGCTATGCTATTAGTTTTGACAAGTTACACAAACATTTTTATAAGTGGGTATATCAGACAAAAGTTTCCTCTTGTTATGTTTGTTTTTGTATTTCTTATTATTCAGGAAATATTGACTTGAGTTGGATTTATTAAACTACATTTCACAAAGCTTACAAAAAAGATAAGTAGGTACATATTTGACAGTAGTTACTAAATTTCAAAAATACGTTTAGGCGTCCAACGGCTGAGAATAAAAGGTTGTATTTAATTTTGTTATGTTTTTCAAAAATTATTACATAATTATGGAGTCGTAAAACTACTTCTACAAAGAAAAACACGTACTTTCATTAAGTTTTAACTCACAAGAATCATCCAACCGTACTAGCATTATCCAAGTATCAATCGCGTCGGTCACGCTACACGCAACCCCACGTGGCGGCGTGAAATTGGTACAATAAATGCCTTTGTATTGCGCCGCCGCTCGCGGCACCCTGTTGACTTTTGGACACGCCGATACCGCTGTCACTATCAATATACGTGTGTACCTACTAGATGAAACTATACCTATTTCCTTGAAAAACTCTTTTAGAATAAAATTTTCTATATGAAACAACAGACCTCACTAAGTTAATCTATACTAATATTAGGTACAAAGCTGAAGAGTTTGTTTGTTTGCTTGAACGCGCTAATCTCAGGAACTACAACTAGAAAGAAAGAGTGCAGCGCAAATTCCTTAGATCGATGCACTATAGGTGCTACCACAATTTTCCAACCTATAAAAATCTTGTTAATAAATACAATCTAATGAGCCTGAAGTCTAGACGTTTATATCTAGAAATTATGTTTCTTTTCGACGTATGCTATAACAGGTATAACTGCTCTGAGATTACTAATAAAATATGCTACTGTGTCCCAAGAACTGTTATTCGACGAGAGGTACGCGCACGTCCTCTTTTTGCTGTGTCCCATTGCCGCACCAATGCTGGTCTGCGGGCGCCTCTACGTCGCTTGTGCAAACACTATAATGACTTTTGTTCAGAAACTACAGAATTAGACTTATTTTCAGTGTCAGCAAATAGATTTCATTCTGCTTTGTTAAAGAAACTTAAGGATTCCGATATATAATTATTTGATCAGTCTTGTAGTCTTACTCGCATAGATTGTTCATTAGTATAGTCTTATGAATTGTATATGCTGTGGATAACGGTGTGAGTTTCACATTTGTAATATCTTTGTTTATATTATTTGCGCAGATATAATGTGTTACTGTTTGTTTGTCCCAAATAAATAAATAAATAAATAAACTACTGGTCCGATTTCAAAATAGCCCATTCATCGAGGAAGACTAAAGGCTATATATCATCACGCTAAGATAAATAGGATCTGAGCACTAATGGAAAATGTGACGCAGACAAAGTCGCGCGGGTCGTCTAGAACCTAATTAAATATAGTAAACAGACGAAGACCTGCCGGAGTCGCGGGATTATTCGCAAGAGACACCGTGGCTCCGGAACACAAAGGGCAATGAAGGAACATGGATGGGTTTTAGTTGGTAGAAGTCTGACACTCCCTCCCGCTACACCCAGAGCGGGAGGAGTCATTGGATGATTTCCCATCCCTCATCATCATCTGCCTAGCCTTTTCCCAACTATATTGGGGTCGGCTTCCAGTCAAACCGGATTTAGCTGGGTACCAGTATTTTACGCGGAGCGGCTGCCTACCAGACCTACACATTTACACAACCCATTAACTGGGTAACACGGTACTTCATGGCAAGACTGGTGTCAGATTAACTGGCTTCTGACTATCCGTAACGACTGCCAAAGAATTACAAATGACAGCCGGGACCAACGGCTTAACGTGCTTTCCGAGGCACGGAGGAAACTCGGTATGTTAAGATGGTCACCCATCCACAGACCAACCTTGGCAAGCGTTGCTTAACCTTGAAGATCGACCCGTGCGGCTTGTATTATTTAGCCACAAGCCCCAAAACCCCATACCTAAAAAAAAAAAACAGACGCAGAAGAGCTTTACTCATGTCTCTCTTACTCAAAGTAATATTGATGAAATTCATAAAACTCTTAAGTTTGGTAAGAACTTGAAAAGGATTGAAGTCACATATTCGTTAGGCAGTAATGAAATTATATTGCCTCGTTGCATTAAGTCTGCCTATTTACCACAATTGTACATGAATTTTAAATAAATACTAATTAAGGGCGGATTTCATCAATCTGAAACTGAACGCGATCAACATATGAACCACGCTTACGAGCTGTCAGTGTCATTATTTTCTATGGACTATTGACACTGACAACTCTTGAACGCAGCTTGATCGCAATCAGTTTAATTGGTGAAATCCTCCCTTAGTGTATTATGATGACGAATGTGTCACTTTCAGAATCATTCATTTCTTTCGTATGTGACTGTTCCTAAATTACCCCAGGCTGATAAAATTTTCGCTTTTCCTAAATTACTCTAATAGATAAGGTCGGTCCCCCCGAATTATATGAAAAAAAAATTAAGATATAAAAATCCTATAGCGACTGATCGAGCAGCACATAATTAAAATAAAATAATAGCGAAAACATAGCCTAGTAAACATTTACAGGAAAAGTATTTGCCTTGTGAAACTCACAGCAAACATCTCCAAGTAATTAAAATGAGCCAGTTTCACATGAATACAAAACACATTAGCACTAACTTAGTGCGCGTGATTGTCATTATTTTATTTGGCGTATAAATCCACCTTTACCAACTAATAGACCAAGGTCCTGAAGTCCTCAGAACTTACTTATTTTCTCTGTAACAAAATGTGTGTGATAGAGTAGTGTTAGTATTAGTATGTAGGTACGAATACTTTGAACATAGATATAGTGACTTTTAAAAATCACACTTTTCTTGTAATCTTGAGTGCTGATTTTGATGGATGGATGTTTAACAGAATGTTGTCTAACAATAAATAATAATTTCAGGCCTAATTAGTCAATGTAATAATATTATTATTGTAGTGCCACCTACTATTCGAAGAGGTCAACACCTTCATTTTTAACCGACTTCCCAAAAAGGAGGAGGTTATCAATTCGGTTGTATGTTTTTTTTTTTTTTTTGTTACCTCATAACTCTGACAATTATGAACCGATTTGAAAAAATCTTGTTTTATCTGAAAGGATATACCTAGGTACTTGCAGATTGGTCCCATTTAAATTTTATGAAAATCGGTTAAGAACTTTGGATTTCAAATCGAAATAGCTGGAATTCGTCTACTTAGATGATAGTTTTATGTCATCCAAGTAATCGAAATTGCGTATTTTGCTTTTCTGCGATTTTGCAGTGGTGTTGTTAGGTGTATATAATAAAAAACTGTGTTTTTGTTCGTTTCTTCGTATTTTGACACCGATTTCCGAAATTAAAGTTATTTTTAAATATGCAGTGTTTTTTTTTGGAAGTCGGTTGTATTTTTTAACTAGGTCATTATAACGAAAACTTAAGTCTTGCAGGATTTGCGAGGTTGCAATATTACTCCTTGAGCTTCGAAATAAGTTCCAGGGATCACCAAAAATAACGTTGTCCATCGTCTAAAGCTATCAGGTATGCGTACGTTCAGAGTACATACTAACCCTATACCAAACATTTTGTTACTGAGAAAATAAGTAACGTCTAGGGGCTCTGGGCTCCTGTCCTATAAGATACAAAGTTATGCTTAATGAGGACTGCACAAACTAGTTGGCAGTACATAGTGCTTATTGCACTTATTTGTCGATATGTAAATAAGCCGCATTACTTATTGCCAGAGATTGATTTAGTTGCTGAATATTATTGCGTAGAAGCCCGTCCAATAACTATGAATTATATTGTTATTGTGTTAAGTATGAATAATTAGTTGCACTTTGTGGTAAACTGTTGATCGTAATTTCGTTTGGCTGGATAGTATTCAATGTTAGCGTTATTATTCAAATTCTTGATCTGTCGTGTTTTAGGTACTCTGATTTGTGTTATTTTACCTTCATTAAATTGTATTTCCTCAGTCTTTGAGCTATTTACTCTCATTATTTCGGTAGTGTATATGTTTCTTTCTACCTATTGAGTGATTATTTACATTCAATCGAATGAATATCAATATTAATTTATAATTGTCATTTCAAATAAGTAGGTGCTTACTAAATCTGAACTATTGTAAGAAAGTATTATATGTATCTAATCTATCCTTGTATGCCAGTGAATGGCAAAGCATGTCAGATCTTCTTATATTTAATAACACCTTGTAATATGTACCATATTTTATACAAATAAAATATTCTTATTCTTTTAGTGATGAGCGCAAATGCGAACCAATTTCTGGCATTACCCACTGTTTATCGTTGTCATACCTATCTAATCCATAGTAATATTGTATATTGTGTCTGTCTGTTTGTTATCTAGCTAAAAGGATTGGTATGAAACTGGGCACACTTTTATTCAAAATTTCAGATCATCAGGCGGGCTAAAATGCTGGCAGAAGCTTTTTGTTTTAACTTTTGATAGGCACGCGTTTGACGACTATCTCACCTGATGGTAAGCGATGATGCGGTCTAAGATGGAGTACGCTGGCCTAGAAGTAACCTATTCACTCTTGACTTAAAGACTCCCAGGTTGTAGCTATCAGGAAACACAGACCCCGCCAGGGAATTCCACTCCTTTGCTGTACGCACTATCATATGAATGTGTTCCCAAAACGTTTCATGCGTGTGGGTGGGATGTCCCCCAGATGTGTGGCGCATCGCCGTTCGTCTTGTGGTCCGATGACGGAACGGGCTTGGCGGAATTATATTATGAAATTCCGTCGCACATCCCCCAAAATGCAACCGGTAGAAAACCGACAGGCTAGCAACTCGGCGTCGATGCTCATGGCTTTGGAGCTATCATTACCGATGATCCTCTTGTGTTAGTTAGGTAGTTTCTCATAATTACCTTGTGTCTATGATTCAATTTTACCGAACTCGCCGAGTAGAAACGTGGGCATAGTGCGGGCGGAGCGGAGGCGTACCAAGTTCTGGGGGGCTACTCTCTAAGCCCGAAGTCCGTAGTTTCGGGCTTAGTTACGGGCTTATTCTCCTCCGTATCACCTAACCACTAAGAATTAATGACAACACGATTTGACAGTTACTATTAAATCGTGTTGTCGTTCGATATTACTCGACTAATCGTAAAGTCGTAGGTAATACAGAGTAGAATACGCTCGCAGCTAAGTCCGAAACTACGGACGTCGGGCTTAGAGAGTAGCCCCCCTGAAACAGACTAGCAATTTTCATACATCAGCTTTTAAAAGTCAACCAGGTATCGTGGTGTCCTCTAAGTGGTATTCAGTGTGATCAGGTTATTAATTACATTGAATGAATTTTACAACATTTGTTGAGTTTCAAAGAAAGGTGGACTACACTTTTGCATTTACAGCATCAAGATTAGGTATTATAATTTAGTTATCAAGATAATATATATTTTTTTAATTTCTAAAAATCAAAATAGTGCAACACATAGGTTTATTTAAATTATCAATTGTAATAATTGCTATATTATCAATATTTAAAACTATTACAGATAACTAAGGCTCGTTCTAACCGCTCGTCTACAAAAACCTCACGATTCGCTCAACCAATGCACACAGCAATAATTTTAATAATTTCAGTTGGGACTGCGACATAGTTCCAAACATCGAGTATCGATAATTGCACTCACTTAACTTACCAGTTGATGTGACAACTCGATTGATTTTATCAAACGCGCCTTTATATAGAAACCTGCCGGCAGGTGCAAGGTTCGGTGCCCGGGTAGGTATTATCGTTAGGTAATTGAACGAGGGATAATACGCCTGTTATTACGGCGAGTTAATTAAATTTTTCGATTGCGATATGTATTGGCTTCTATTTTTATATTTTGTATGTTGCTTTTATGGTTTCGGTGACCGTTTGTAAGAGTACGTTGAAGTTTAGTTATTGTTTTATTGATGTAGTTATTGCATTAATTTTTCAAGTCTGTACGTATTCACTGTTCATTGAAATATTTTATATATAAAACAAGTTTTTGCATGTGACTTCGCTTTCTCAAAAGTAACATAGAACTGTCTCCAAGATCCCATCTATCGCTGTTCCAAAATACATAAAAAATCGATTCGTTCGTATGTTACGGTTTCGGTTCGCGAAAGCGTAAAAAAAAACTTACTTTCTCATTATGGTATAACTTAGGATATCATAAAATATCCTCGTTCCTCATATCGTGTGGGTAGTAAGGTGTAACGACCTCACAGACCCTACTGAAAATATAAAGCATTTAGATACATCAATGCAACTTCCCAGCACCCACATTGTTTTCAGAGGAATGCCTGTAGGCCACAATACGACTGGAGAATTGAACCTACACACCTTGCGAGGATGTGTTGTTGTTAACCGTTGTTGTCACTGCCTTTATCACACTTTTGCACAACACTACAAGAAACGAACAAACAACTCGTAAAATTAACCGTTCATTTCTTAATTTGATCCGTTGAGCTCCAAGAGACAAACGGCTGGTGTTGCGAGCCTCAATAATTTGCGCAGCGCGCTCTCAGGCTCGCGGAATTCAGTCGTGATTAATCAACGCTGGCAACACTTCATCGCGCGATTATAAGCTTTTAAATATAGGCGGGGGTGCGCCCGGCCCTATATAAATTAGCTAGCGATGAAAACGCGCTGTCTTAGTGATGGGAGAGGGTTAAATTGCTGGTTTGTCGATTGGATTCGATTACAGCATCTCTGATGGCCCAGCTCTAAAATACTGTATTATTTTACAGAGAGTTACGTAGTCGGATCAGTTAGTTTCCCCGTTTTGGTCAAATTACGATCGTATCTGTTTTAAAATTACTTTGAACACATTATTACTGCTAACACTTCATTTAAGATCTCACTAAAAACATCAAGCAATAACTTATTGTTAAATTCCTATCTCATCTGCCAATAATTACAGTCTCGGTTTCGTGCGTCAATAATCGTAATGCACTCAGCAAAATTATCGACAAACGCATCTCCCATCACTAGTCAACCCTTTACCCAGTCCGCGGCCTGCAGCCCGGGGCGCAACGAAACAGTTAACTAAATTAAAGTGAGTGTGAAGACCGCTGCAGGGTTAACTATTCCATTTCGTTTATTGCGCACAGCTCTGTTAACCCTTCAACCCGTTAATAAAGATATAGAGGCCTATTAACTGCGACTTAAGTTTACTTTTATAATCATCCTTAATTTCTTATAGTTTCTTAATATCCGAAATATTATAATGAGTTCGGATATTTATGCGGATCTTAGGAGCTTTCAACAACACTGATGTATCTTGATTCATGTAATTAAAGATTAAAGATAAAATAATGACGAGGTAATACATTAATTGGATGTGTAGAAAGAATTCCGTTATAGTCTATGCGTGAATTAAATATTGCAACTTTATTCAATGGTCATGCGTCTGAAAAATACAAGTCTTTATATTCTCTAACTTACTTGGCCATGTATTATGTAAATGATAAATGACCGGAAAGTTGCCAAACGACAAGATGTTACACTTTTATGTAATTACCCAGATAATTACGTGCTAATTATTAGAGGGAACGTTTTACAAACAAAAGGTATTAAGCAGCTGATGTCGCAACTTCTGCGGGTACTAAATAACCTAGTTTATAGCATATAGTAGTATTACATCGATACAAGCTTAGAAAATGTAATTATCACTGGTTAAAGGATTCAGCTTTATTGTTCACGTATTTATTTTAGTACAGCTTTTTGTATAGGGGTATGGGCAGGCTAAATCCAGATGCATAATCATGAAAATCTGCAAATATCAGAATAGATTCGAAGTCAACCCTTTCAAATTCGTATGTTTTATGTATTAGTATCAAAATATCTTAAATGACACACGGCTGATGATAGATACTGAAAGCTTCATCGGAATTGTTAATGTCAACACGGTCGGATCTGCGGATATTTTGTTTTTCTGTGGCCATCACTACGACCCGCTGTGCGCGTATCTCGGACGCCGTGATATCCATACTGTCGGATATCGTGACTAAAGTGACACGCAACGACGTCCGATAATGGATTTTGTTTTGATCGGTCATTTATTTACATAAATACATAAAACATTGTCATTTACGGAATGGAACGTGTCATATCGATATGCCATTACCGAGTCTAGCCGGCTAAAGTGTGTAAATTTAGAAATTGACAGAAATGTTTTAACCAATAGTCTGATGGACCTCCATCGAACGTTCAATTGATTCAAAAATATTCGTCTCTCATGTGATCCAGAAATAGTCCATCCAAACGTGGATATTAAGTAATAATTGAACTAAAAATGTTCGAACACGTTTTGTACAGCCCACATTTTTAAGACGTTTTCGTCGTAATCACCTATAACCTTAATCAGTAGCTAATACAATCTGGTGCTACGTGGGTAGAGATGACTCTAAAACGGTACTTAGAGAAGAAGCACCCATTCACCTACATTACAGAAGAACGGCGGTGTGCGGTGCGCTAGCGGTCACACTCGTTGACCTGCGGAGGGTTAAGTGACTGTCGCCACTAAATCCGTTTATTATTTGTTTTCTATTAACCCTGTGATAAGACGGGGGTATAAAATTTTATTACAACTCATAAGGTAATGTCGGTATGCCGCGGCGTTTCTGTCGTCGACGCCATCTTAGATATTTTGCGAAATGATCAGAAAATATTCATAAATAAGGATAGTATTACTTTCAAATGTGGTGTTAGTACAAAGTATTTTTGCTGTCGATCTAGGGATAGGGAGCTTTTGTTAATATGCAAAGTAGTTAGTGATTTGGCAGTCCTGTACAAACACCTAAAAGTTAGTGTATGTATGTCACAAACACCCAAAAGCACTTGCAAAAGACATCTCCTCGTGATCAAATAGATTTGTTTTAAACAATCAGTGATTGACTTTCTTAACAATTTTAAAACTCCCATTACGCTGAGTACCTATAAGACAGGAACGAACGGGGAGTATTAAAGATCTTTTACAGAAAAGGCTATAAAGTAAATAGATAGTAGGTACATATCTGTTAGTACTGTAGTAGTTACTGTAGTTAGTATACTAGTAGTTGATAGTTTGGTATTTGGCATCTAGGCAGTAGGCACAGCGTGTACTAAGGAACAGGAGTCTGGTCTGAAGGTCGTCACGACCGCGGTAAGATCGCCTGACTACTGTTAGTTATAAACCTATAAGTATAACGCTATTAAAACACAACTTGCAATTAAGGTATCTATTTGTGATGTCCGTACTAGGCGGTCAAAATATAGGAACAGGAATACCTACGCTATAGTAATAGTGATAAATAGGCATTACAGAACCTGCTTTACACATCGCAACATTAGTGTAGGATGGTAGCAGCTGTACGAGAGTTACCGAGAACTTTAATACATGGTGGACCATGAGAGAGGACAATGACGAGCAGTCGATAGATACTATAGGCTGATAATTGTTAAGTAGGTTGGTAATTCCAGTAAAGAAAACTTTTTTCAAAAAAATGTAACCGAGTTCCAAACAAAACACTACAAAGTGTATAAAATAACTTTAATTTCGGAAGTCGGTGTTTTTGGTTTGTTCATTTGTTTGTTAACACCGTTGTTTGGAAGTCGGTTGGATATACTTTTTTTATAAAAAGATTTGGTTTTATTTTTCACTTAACGACTTCCCAAGCAGAAATCGAAATTATCAAAAATGCTCGTAAAATAAAAATTACTGAGCCAAACATTTTACGGGGCCAAACGGCAAGTAGGTACCTATGCTGCATCGAACTAAAAAATAATCACACAAATCGGATCAGAAAACTCGGAGTAATCGGTGTACATACAAAAAAAACCCACCGAATTGAGAACCTCCTCCTTTATTGGCAGTCGGTTAAAATACGTGGTGTTGCTACTCAGAATATTCCTTAACTATAGACATGCCGTGATTGACATGGCTACTTGCTGGTGCCTAAACTATATAAAATGTGAAACACTTATTTGAAAAGTAATAATAGAAAAGGATAAGCTATTACAATAACTTGAGCTACATTCTGAAGCTAATTACTAGAAATACTGCTAAGGGTTATTCCAGAACAGTTATAATCTTATTTGCATTCTTATACATAAACTTATCGCATTTCAAAAGCGCCCTAATCGACACAAGTAGCCAATTCAATTTAAATTGTTTTTTAAATACTTACCTGTATTTAAGGGTACCTTGTAGTTAGATAATAATTTACATTGAATACCATGCAATACTTATCAACTTGATAGGCCTTAATTGCGTTATTGACTCTTAACGATAGTTCAACTTAATGTGATCAGTTATCGGTCGATCTAGCGATACTAGCGATAGTAACGTATGACCATGTATAGCAGTGACCGGATATTACTTAGTTGTCTATAATTATAGAAATAATGATACCTAGCTACTTTGTATGACAGGAGGATTAGGGTGGTTTGTGCGAGACCTCAGGAATATTTTCTATAAGTTATGACATAGTTCGAAGCCACCGCCAAGTAAGAAAAGGTCACGAACATTCAATTAGTTCACTTTTTCGTTCATATTCATAAGGATGAAGGAAATTTAGAAGTAAATGACACATACCATAACACGAACAACATAACTATTGAGTATGCTTCTGGGGCACAGGCCTCAACTCTGTAATATTACATTGAAACCGCTAGTCAAAAAGTAGAAATATAGCTTTCGAGAAAATTATCCCAAGGAAATATATTCCCCGGATGTAAAGAATCCTATGGTCAACCCGTGTGCTATTTTTATGTAAATTCCTTCAGCCGTTAAGACGTGAATAGAGAACAAACAGACAGACTATACTACTAGTAATGGTGTATAGATTCTGTCATCCAACTTCCACTCATTGCACAAGTTTTCTTAACCTTTTTGTAAATTTTCGCTAAACTAAGATGCTACCACACATCAGCAGAAGCTATAAACAATAGACCCCAAATACCCCACAACAGGAAGTACCTTGACATAGCACCGTTAACTGTAGCTGCACATCCAAGGAGTATCGATTCAGCCCACTTTCGAACACGACACAACACGACACAGTGGCTCATGGCTGCCCCTCCCCCGACACGACACGCCATCACAAAGACATGTTCTTGCTGTCACAGTAGCTGGACTACTTTGTACGAAACATTGGTAGTTTTTACATGTTTGACTTCCTTTAAGTGTCCCAGAATATCTTCAGTACTTTGGACGTTTCGTTGGTTTTGAAAATATCAAAAGGAACTGAATATTCAGTTAATATGTAATGTTTATGGTTAATGCATGAGGATTACTGAAATGGGTAGTGAAAAATTTTCTCCTAGGTTTAGATCAAACCTTTGCATTAGCCAAGTAGCCCAGAGTAACGTCGATCACGGTTGGGCAGTCTTTTCCTTATTTCTTTCTGGAATCTCGCCTTTGGCTCCAGCCCCAGTCTCCTGTTTTAGGTGGATATTTTCAATAAGAAATCGGATTCTTTATAATTACTGTTTAACCTTTCCAATACATCAAAGATCCAAAAGTAAACCCAATAGATGAGGAAATAAGGCAAGATGAGGCTCTAGACGATGTGCCATTGTGCCTACAGTAGCGAATACGTTACCAAATATAAGGGATTGACAAGTGACATTTCGACAGCGTTTATATATCCCAAACATTTGACCCTTTGCCTTGCCACACCACTGCTGACAGACAGGACAAGTGACATAATGTGACTTACCCAGAGCCTCTAGCCATTTCAATCGTAATTATCAGACTGATTATAACGGAACCGTTTCCTTTGAAACAGTCAACGATTCTTTACAACGTTTTTCAACTGTACAAAAACCAGTATAACCGAATATCCGGCGTCACCTTCGTACGACCCACGCAAGGAGCGCACGCGCACGCGTCGCCTCAGTTTTTTCCCGGTAGTTAAAGGTTAATAGAAAGTTGGTAAAACAATGGTGGCCACAATGGGCATTGTGTGGCGTGTTGAGTCACGATGCCCACGTCTGCCGCCTCGCGTTGGTGTCTCGTACCTGTCACTTGCATGTGCTTCTCATTTTTGGGTGTCAATGTGTTTGGAGGAAATACAAGAAATACAAGAAATACAAGAAATTTATTGTTTCACAAACTAGGTGACATACATGCTTAGTACAAATTTATGTGCAAGAATGAACAGATGATGTACTGCTGGTACTTAAAAAAGGAAAACCTGAGCTATAAGTACCAGCTGCCCTTAAGTGACAAAGTGAAAGCAGTTCAATCAAATCAAGCAGTTCGATATATGATATTTCATGCAAACATGTTATATGGGTTGCCGTGACAATAACAATACATTTAATTAATAATGTGGAAAAAAAAAAAAGAGTAGAATCGCTGAAACTAGTAGTAAACTAAGCTTGTGGTAGTGGGGGAGTGGTTATTTGTGTGTATGAGTGTTGCGTGTGTGTATGAATGTGTACGTATATAGGTGTATGTGTGCGTGTATAGGTGTATGTGTGCGTGTGTATGTGTTTGTTACATTTGTTATTTAACTGGATGAAGGAGATTCTCAGTCTCATCATAGGTAAGTTTTAGAAGCCAATAAATCACATCTTTTTTACAGTCATGCTTATGTTTAGGATTAATATTTAATAACTTGTTTACTTTGGCATACAAAAATCGTCCAAGGAAACAGAAGAATCTCTGACTGAAGGAAGTCCTGAGAGTGACACCCAAAGGAAGTTTAAGTCTACGAGTAGAGTGATTTTGGGAGTTCATAGAAACATGGTCGCCCTTTGTGTTTAATGAATGTTGCCTTAGAATAATTTGAAGAATAAAGAGTTGACGCACCGTTAAAACCTCACAGTACTCATAGAGTTCCTTCGTAGGGTAACGAAAGGGTTTAAAGGTACATACTTTTAACACTGCTCTCTGCGCGCGTTCAAGAACTAAAAGATTAGTCTTACAGGCACCGCCCCATGAGGAAATACAATAAATAATCAAAGATTGGCACAAGGCGTAGTAAACCATCTTTAAAATCTTAGGGTCCGCGACGTGTCTCAGATGTTTGAAAATATAGATTAGTTTCCGGATTCGCCCTGTCAATAGTTTAATATGTGGTACAAAACTTAATCTATCATCTAGAATCACTCCTAGATATTTGATAGTAGGAGCAGTTTGAAGTTTTGGGCAGTTGCATATAACTGAAGTATTTGCTGTGTGATTATGAGCGGTAATGTAAAATTTACTTTTATCGAATTTTTGGGGTTTTTTTAGGTTGAATACTAGGTACTTGGTTTTATCTATATTAAGCGACAGGGTATTATCGGATAGCCATTTAGTTATTTTATCAAATCCCACTTGTGCTGCGTTAAAAACTTTCTCCCAAGTGTCCCCTGTAAAAATAATTGCTGTATCATCTGCGAAAGCCAGAAGTTTGCCGTTTGCGATGTCTAATTTGCAGATTTCATCAAGGTACACCAAGAAGAGCGTAGGTCCAAGGATGCTCCCTTGCGGAACGCCGTGTTTTATGGGAAGATCTTTACTAATATGCTCGCCGATTTTTACGCACTGTGTTCGATCAGTCAGATAACTTTGAAACAGCTTCAGCTGTTTATCTCTGACACCAATCTTCTCTAATTTTAAAATGAGTTTGGGCATAGAGACCGTGTCAAAGGCCTTAGCCAAATCCAGGAATATCGCCAAACATTTGTTGCTCCTGTCCAAGGCCCTAACAATATAATCAGAGAGATCATGAACTGCGTCATTTGTAGATGTATTTTTCCTATAACCATATTGGTTTTTTGAAAGAATATTGTGAGCTTCAAGGTATTTGTTTAGGCGATTGTTCATAATTCTCTCCAAGATCTTCGACAGGGACGGCAAAACAGATATGGGCCTATAGTTACCGACATGATCCTTATCCCCAGACTTATATATGGGATGAATCAGAGCCCTCTTTAGCAGGTCCGGAAAGACTCCACTAGATATACACAAATTGATTATGTGAGTTAATGGAGGTACTAAAATGTTCTTATATTGCTTTAGCAGACTAGATGAAATACCGTCAATACCGACCGCACAGTCAGTGCGCAAGGATAATACCATTTGCTCAACTTCTTGCTCATCGGTTTCAAGAAATACAAAAGAATCCAGTGAAGATGTTGTCTGTGGTTCAGTATGATAACTGTGGTTATTAATATTTGAATTTGCAACTTTGTCTGCCAGCTCTTTCCCGATATTCGCAAAATATGCATTAACTTCATTAATAGACTCATAAGCAGATCTTTTAATTTTTAGTAAAGCACCAGCGGATGTTTTAGTTTTTGTAGCATGAATAACTTGATTTATAACTTTCCACATTTTTTTGGGATTAGACCTGGCTGTGTCTAGTTCGTCTTTCTCATATTGTCTTTTAAGGGTTTTTAGAATAGAATTGCAGTAATTGCGGTATCTTTTAAATGTAGTCCTGATAATTTCGTTATTGGAGTCATTTATCATTTTTAAATACATTCGGTCCCTATTTCTCATGCATCTTAGGATGCCTGGAGTAATCCATGGTTTAATAAACCGAAACCTGTGCTCTTAACCTTCGACTCAACCTTTCGTAGTGACCTGACTTCTTATGGGAAAAACCCGACAAGGATTTTTAGAAAGTTTACAAGGGAATTTACAAGGAGGCTTTTGTTTGGTGGATTATAGAACTCTAAAATGGCACCTAGAAGCTTCTTATATTCAACCTAAACTCCATACATTTCATTCGACGCGATAGCAACAGCAATCAACCCAATATGACCAATCAATCAATGATCAAACCACACCATTTACCAGCCAGTTTATTGTATAACGTTCTATAACTAAAATATAACGTGTTATAACTATAACGAGTACTCCGGTAGCCGTCGATCTATCACTTGTTTACACTATAAAAACGAGCAATTATTCACCGGTGATCGACTATCGATGATTGGATCGACTTTAGAGGTACTTCACACTAGTGCGACGTACGTTGTACGTTATAAAAAATATCAAATTAAAAAGAGACAAGGTAAAACCATGAGTACTGCTAAACTATGAAATTAATTCAGTAAAGCTTTAATTAAGCAAAACTCATTGTGCGACTAAGGAGTGGAATCCCCTGCCTGAGTCTGTGTTTCCTGATAGCTACAACCTGGGAGTCTTTAAGTCAAGAGTGAATAGGTTACTTCTAGACAAGCGTGCTCCATCATCGATCATATCATCGCTTAACATTAGGTGAGATAGTGGTCAAACGTATGCCTATCACTAGTTAAAAAAAAACCTTGGTTTAATATTTACTTTTCTAAGTTTCCGTCTATTAGTGATTTACTTAAAATTTTCTTTATTTTCCTCATACAAAATCATTTCACATTGTGTTCAATTGTATATTCCCCCTAACAACAGCTGAGTAGTATCAGCCATGTCATTTAAAATGAACAACTGATAGATAGCTCATTGTTCGCTGACCACCGGTGGCTGATCACTGATCAGTTCAGCGATAATTCTGATCAGTTCAGCGGTCAACTGATCAGTCTGCTCATTTGTAACCTTCATGCCCATATCTGAAAAGTAGCGTTAATTGACGACTGGAACAAAAAGTTAATTAGGTGTAAGCCTACATTAAATGCAGGTAATAAGAGGTAGACCTACAATTTGATGATGGTATTAAGTTTATATTATAGAGTGAACTTATTTGTAAACGTTGCCAACAAAACCACTGAAAATAATTATTCTCTAATGGGAAAATATTAAGATCTTGATATGAAGACTTCTACAAAATTAAAAGTGTGAATTAAATACTTCATTTTCGTGCCCTTACTGTTTTACCCAGTTATTGGATTGTGGAGTTCAGATAAGTAGTCGCTCCGTATAAATACTAGAACTGAGTTGCATCATTTTAGACTGGCAGCTGACCTTAATACAGTACGGAAGAGCCTAGATGTAAGGAATGCTATTCACTATAACACGTCTTAATGAAAGGTGGAATATTATAGTAATACTTGTTGTCCGGGGGTTCTAGAGGAGCTCGTGGCTAAATAATAACAGCTGCATGGGTCGATCTTTAAGGTTAAGCAACGCTTGCCAAGGTTGGTCGGTGGATGCGTGACCATCTTAACATACCGAGTTTCCTCCGTGCCTCGGAAAGCACGGTAAGTCGTTGGTCCCGGCTGTCATTTGTAGATCTTTGGCAGTCGTTACGGATTGTCAGAAGCCAGTAAATCTGACTCCAGTCTTGCCAAGAAGTACCGTGTTACCCAGTTAAATGGGTTGTGAAGGTCAGGTAGGTAGCCGCTCCACGTTAAATACTGGTATTCAGCTGAATCCGGTTTGACTGGAAACCGACCCCAATATACTTGGGAAAAGACTAGGCAGATACTAGTTGACCGGGGGTTGTTTTTCCACAAAAATAATAAATAAATAGCCAACGACCTCTTCTCAGACCTACCAAATATACACAAAAAAGTTCATAAAAATCGGTCGAGTCGTTTAGGAGGAGTTCGATAACATACACCGTGACACGATATTTTTATATATTAGATTAGATCTATGCATTTATTTAGATTGCACCTAGTGTTAGTAATTAGGCAAGTTCTTTAATGTTTCCTTGCATCATCTTCATACTGGTATTCGGCTGAACCCGGTTTGAATGGAAGCAGACCCCAATATAGTTGGGAAAAGGCTAGGCAGATGATGATGATGTTACAACACCTCCAAAAGTTGGTAAGTAGAAAAAACTTGTAGCCTTTTTTAAAAAAAAAAAAAAACGTTGTCCCACACTAGGAATTTCTCCTGTATCGTGTTTCACATACACAAACAGCCAGACCCGAAACAACTATCTGTATAGGCCATACATATATTTGTTCCGTGAGGGAATCAAACCCACGACAAGCAGCGCACCAGTCAATCTCTTAACCACTGCGCCAACCGTGTCGTCATTTTGATATTTTTGGTCATAAATTAGGCAGAAATAATAATTTAACAGCCTGCTACAATAACGTATTGTTGTAATCTTCCTACGTAGTCTGCTCGGCGGCTACTAATGTTTACCGTTGAGCTACCATCTTCCTACGTAGTCTGCTCGGCGGCTACTAATGTTTACCGTTGAGCTACCATCTTCCTACGTAGTCTGCTCGGCGGCTACTAATGTTTACCATTGAGCTACCAGCTTTTTTATTATTATTTTTATTTGTGATGGGTTCGCTCTTGACTCTAGTCTACGTCAGAGATGACAGAGACAAAGTCTACGATGGAGCGAGCTTACCCAGAAGTAGCCTGTTCACTCTAACTTTGAAAAGATTAGGGTTGTGAGCGTTCGGAAACACAGACTCAGGCAGTGAGTTTGTGTTTCTCCTTTGCTGTGCCATCTAAACACTATATCTGCTGAATATCTAAGTACGCTACATTTTACAATGATTCACTTTGTTATATTTTTTTGTATCTCGTATTGCTATTTTTTTTGTTAATAATTTTGACTATGTAATAATTTGTTTGAACTCTTAGTCAAACTTGCCTTGGGCCAACTTCCACCGACTAGAGTATTCTTATTAACTCTGAGTTATTTGTTAACGCGGGAACCATATCACAACCTCGTCTCAGCCAATAACTCTGACTTAAGTTTTTTGGCACAATCAGAGTGCCAATAATCTACTAATTTTTGGCACAATCAGAGTGCCAATAATCTACTAATTTTTGGCACAATCAGAGTGCCAATAATCTACTAGTTTTTGGCACAATCAGAGTGCCAATAATCTACTAATTTTTGGCACAATCAGAGTGCCAATAATCTACTAATTTTCGGCACAATCAGAGTGCCAATAATCTACTGATTTTTGGCACAATCAGAGTGCCAATAATCTACTAATATTCACATTCACATCGCATTCGCATCTCAATCGCAATCTGTTATGAAAATAAAAGCTTTTTCGACAGTTTAGGATTGCCATGCAAATGCAAAAGTTGTTTAAAAATGACTCGGTGGAATGCAAAGCTAAGAGACTCATCGGCGACGAAAAACTGGTTGATGCCAAGTTTCACAGCTTGTATCAGCGCCGCAAGGTTGCCTGCTTCTCGGTCTTCTACAGATACTTCGGTGAGTGTGCCCAAGAACTCCATGACCTCATTCCACCGGCTCCCTTCTACCATCGGACATCCAGACGCACTGCAACTTACCATCCCTACCTTGTTGCTATTCCACGAATTCACACTAAGCGTTTACAAACGTCTTTTCTAATGCGCACATCATGGGAGTGGAACTCTCTGACTGCGTCTGTGTTTCCGAACGTTTACAACCCTAATCTCTTCAAAGTTAGAGTGAACAGGCTCCTTCTGGGTAAGATCGCTTCATCGTAGTCCTTGTCTCTGTCATCTCTGACCAAGACTAAAATCAAGGAGTGTACTACGTGAACTCGACAAATGGATGTGCGATTAACGCTTATGTGACAAAACTGTACTGCGACTCACCATAGTTCGAATGCACGCTTGTGCGACACACTGAAGATCGACATTACGCTAGAGCAAGAGTAAACCCACCTCAAATAAAAAAACAGCCAAGTAAAACTTATTACGATATAGCGCATGCGTTGTCAGTCAATCATAGACGTTTTTGTTGGCTATGAATGACCCCGCCTGGTCACTCTAAACACATAGAAACAGAATGTTAACTCCATATGATAACGTGTAATTAATAAAGACGAGTGTGCTAATGTAAACGTTGTGACTTACGAGTTGTAGGTCGTAGGTTCGAACTTTACGGATTTTGTGTAAATACTTTAATCACCACTGCTTTCACACCGTAGAAGAAAACCATCGAAAGAAAACTGGCATTACCTAGAGCCAAAAGTTCGTAGACAGTGATCCCGCCAGGAAGATTAAGCCCCAGCCCCTTTTATAAGGAAGACCCTGTGAACATTATTTAAGTATAACGTGATAAAATTCTATGTCTTATTGCAGGAAAGGAGTATGTTCCACTCGTGTACCTAGTGTGTATTAAGACGTGAAGAGATAAGAAACAGAGAGACAGACCTGACCGACCGATAGGGTTACTAATATTAGTATGGATTATATTTTAAGACTAGCTGACCCGCGCAACTTCATCTGCGTCACATTTTCCATTACTGCTCCGCTCCTATTTGTCTTAGTGTGATGATATATAGCCTATAGCCTTCCTCGATAAATGGGCTATCTAACACTGAAAGAATTTTTCAAATCGGACCGGTAGTTCCTGAGATTAGCGCGTTCAACCAAACAAACAAACAATCAAAACTCTTCTGCTTTATAAACTTATAGTATAGATAGGTAACAACAGCATTTTGCTATATATACAAGCGAGCAACTGAAGTTGAAAAACCGAAAAGCATGATTGACGCCGCAGCAACTACAAGGCATGTACGGTTTTCTTATCATGTGGCCAGTGAGGTCTAACGAACCTACACACCCTAGTATGTAGTGCCTCCGTGGTCGAGTGGTTTAGGGGTGTGCCTTGTGACCCGGTGGTCGTGGGTTCGATTCCCATGGAAAGCAAACTTTGTTAAGTAGTTCCCAGTTTGGCTAGGACATTTCAGGCTTGAATCACCTGATTGTCTGATTAAAGATGATTCCGTGCTTCGGAAGGCACGTATTAAGCCGCCAAATGACGGTCACCAATTCGTTTCGTTTCGTTTCAATTAAACCACGTCAGAGGCCCTTAGCTAAGGGCCACCTTTTTTTGTGTTGGGAAATCAGCAAATGACTTCTCCCGCTTTGGGTGTAGCGGGAGGGAGTGTCAGACTTCTACTGACTAAAACCCATCCATGTTCCTTCATTGCCCTTTGTGTTCCGGAGCCGCGGTATCTCTTTCGAATAGTCCCGCAACACCTAAGGGCCATCTGGTTTAGAAACTTGTACGATGTACATATGTAGGGGGTCGGTGGACCTTCTGTAATTACCATATAACATAGTGGTAGCTGTCAGAAGTCATTGGCTATTGTCGACAAAAAGCGTCGATAAATAGCCGCTGTCGATAGATAAGTGCGAATAAATAAATACAACCGTTTAATATGGCCGAGCGGATACTCGATCTCAGTCCAATTGAATGGCCCGAACTGGGCTTCATAAAAACTAGCTCGATTGCAATTGTTTTGTTAGATGGTTATTAATGTTTGTTTGTCAGCATGAGGTCCAGTTAATTTTTTGTTAGGGTAAATTAAAATTGTATGCTACCTACATAAAATATGATACAATATCATATTTCGCTGATGATAATACTTGTATTCCTAAAACGTAACAGACAGATGTGTTACTGGGGAGTCTGTTGGCCACTTCTCCACAGCTAAAACACTAGGAAGTGGAGACGGGCGGGCGTCTTGGGGGACTGTCTTTTGTAGAACTTGACGTCCAAAAAGTGCTGGCTCTCAGCCTAATTTGAATAAATGACTTTTGAATTTTGAAGTTAAAAACAAAGGCCTCTACACATAGGTTTAGTGAGCATTTTGAGACTGTGTTGTAAAATTAACGGATCACGGCCAGATTGTAGACGTGGGTCAGAAGGCTGCCCACTGGGCTGGACATATATCTGCCGCATGCCTTTCTAGCGATGTGCCCATGCACGACTGAAATTGGTGCCCTGAAATCGCTAAACGGGGCCGCGGTAGACCACAAAGGAGATTGCGGGACGACTTGGATGTCTTCCGTAGGAACTGGTAAGATGTGGCACAGTACCGGGAACGCTTTGTCCAGTGGTACAGTACGGGCTAGAGGTTTTGTACACTGCCTACCTTAAAAAGAGATTGGAAGAGTTTAATTTTGTAAAGGAAAGTACTAATCCACGCCGACGAAGTCACAGTCAAAGTGCTAGTAACAAAATAATAAGCTCTTGGCTACATATTAACAGCCACACAGGTCGATCTTTAAGGTTAAGTAATGCTTGCCAAGGTTGGTCTGTGGATGGGTATGGACCATCTTAACATAACGAGTTTCCTCCGTGCCTCGGAAAGCACGTTAAGCGGTTTGTCCCGGCTGTCATTTGAAGATCTTTGGCAGTTATTACGAATTGTCAGAAGCCAGTTAATCTGACTCCAGTCTTGCCATGAAGTACCCAGGTAATGGGTTGTGGAGGTCTGGTAAGCAACCGTTCCACGTAAAACACGCATGTTCAGGTGAATCCGGTTTGTTGGGATAAGGCTAGGCAGATGATGATAACTTGAATTTGCCCATGATGTTGAAAAGTCATTTTTATAGCTAAAATAACCAGGAGATGGTAATAAAATACCCATCCCCTGTTCTAACAACTTGCTGGACAAATCTTTTCTCAAAAACACAATGTGTCAATAGCTACCCGGGGGTGATACTTGAAGAATGGCCGGGGATGGTGACCATAGTAAGTGGTAATTGTTTCCCACCGCCGTGCCGGGGCAGGCGGTGCCCGTGGCGGGATAAATCACTGTAAATCAGATAACTCTAGAATAAAAGTGTGAGACGGTGAGGCGATGGGCTTGCGGTCGCCAGGGGCGGCCAGTTAGTAAGCTTTTCTAAGCTTGTGGTTTTCTCTTAGTAACAAAAAGGATGAAGAGTTTTTCAGGAAATGGGGTTAATTATTGTGCCGAAATAATGCAATTTTATGAAATCGATTTACAGATTTTTTTAATTATTTGTAACAAAAATGTAGGTATGTCACAATATATCCCAAAAGACAGAGTCTTGAAACACGACTTCGTGCATCTTTTTTGTCATAGATGGGCATTATATTAGGTATTACCTAAATGCATGAAATCTAACTTTTAACCATTAACATGATTCTCTATAATCAGCTTGGTAAACCAGTAGGTATGTCATCCAGTCACAATCGTAAAAAAATATCCTCATGTGTCGGCATTATTAGTAACAAAGATTGCTTGTTTCGTGGCCCCTCAAACTTTAGACATAAGAAGGATGTTAAGGCGGACACTGGTTGCGAGACAAAAGGTGGGCGGATGTCGATTACTGACCAATGAGGGAAACACAGGGGATGTAATTGAGACGGATCTCTTACTGTGACATACGGAAGTGAAAAGAAAACTGTGTTAACATGAGAAGCTTGGCTAGAACTACTGATAAGCACACTTTAAACATGATGATTCTCTTTTTTCCGTACCCAAAGGGTAAAAACGGACCCTATTACTAATACTTCGCTGTCTGTCTGTCTGTCGCCAGGCTGTATCTCAAGAACTGCGATAGCTAGACAGTTGAGATTTTCACACATGTATTTCTGTTGCTGCTATAACAACAAATACTACAAAACAGAATAAAATAAATATTGAAGAGGGCTCTTGATCGTAGTTTAGATGTACTGATCGCGTTCAATTTCATTGGTGAAATCTGCTCTTAGGCGTCGAAGCATTCCTGCACATTACTGTCATCCGGAAACGTGCCCAGAAGACATGCAGTATGGTCACGTTGAATGGGTAATTATTTGGGCATAGAATGACATACTGACATTATTATTTTCAGCAATCAAATAATAAAATTCTGGTGTAAACTTATGATAAATCCTGTTTTCTCTTCATTCAAACACTGCGTAATGAAAAACGGAACCAAGCCAATCTTCAGGTGTTTTACGATCCCAGCGTTAAATCTAGGCTGGATTTAGCTGCCAAGTTCAGACCCACCTTACCAGGGAATTCTCATCCTTATCAACAAGTTAATAATGGTTATAATGACGTGGCGGTCACATTTAGACCGCTAACTGCCGGTCCGGACCGGACGGCCGGCGCAAATCTCGTGGGCGGCTGAATTTGTGGCTGATTGCCGCTTTTTGCACACTTATTGAATACGAGCCCCTATGGGATTATATGGGGATTTTATATCTACCATCTTTATTTACTTACTGATTTTTCTCAGTGAAGCAATTTTTCTTGGTTTTAGGCACTTGTTGCATAAAACAGATTTCGGGTTGGAGGTAACATTTGCGAATAAGTACTAGATTTTTTAAATATATCGATCTCGGTATGTGCGTTTGAAGTGATTACTGCTAATGATGATAAAGTTATTTTAGAAGAGCATTAATTTTTTCACTAACTACCTGACCCGCGCAACTTCGTCTGCGTCACATTTTCCATTATTGCTCCGCTCCTATTTGTCTTAGCGTGATGATATATTATAGCCTATAGCCTTTCTCGACAAATGGGCTATCTAACACTGAAATAATTTTTCAAATCACACCAGTAGTTCCTGAGATTAGCGCGTTCAACCAAACAAACAAACTCTTCTGCTTTATAATATTAGTATACTTAGATATTGTTCTTATCTAAGTTCGATGGACATTTATTTGTTCATCAACCTTATCAAAGAAGATCACCAGGTTTCATCACATTGAAGGAATATTAGAAGAAAATTGTACCGATTAGTGTCTTCAGCTACAAATAGAACCAAAAATCGTTGCAACAGTTGTTGAACACCGAACACTGACAGCCCACAACCCCACATGCCACATGCCAGTCCACTTCACACTCAGCCATCCTAAAAGCCTTAACTTTCCTAAACGTTGGCGGTTTAAGAGGACGCTGCAAAAAACAAATGAATCAATTACCACCGGCTGCCAACAAAAACGCGGGGCATTTCGCCCGCCACTAATGTAACCTCTAATTCCGCTCATTTGCAGGCATTTGCTGGGCATTTGCAGGCATTTTGCTGGGCATTTGTAGCGCATTTGCCATCGGTTTTGCGGGCAGGCCGTTTTTTACAGCGCTCAGCTCAATACGCCTGCGGTTGAACGTGTGTCATTTGTTAGCGTTGTTTGTGGTGGCTACCTTTTTGCGGTCGCTGTGGTATGTTCGACAAGCTTAGTTTTTAGAGTTTTTGTTCGATGTTGGTTGTTATCGTGTTGGGAAAGTGATGAGCTTCATTGGGCAGCCATTTTATTGTTAGGCTCGCTTGCACACACCAGTGTTATCTTTTTTACACTGACTCTGAGTCGAACACGAAGCCATTAAGTATGAAATATTTATTTTGTAATTTAACCTGGTTTCAGCAACTTATCGAGTTAAGATTTTGGCGTAGGCGAGCCTTAGAACTATTTGTTGTACTTTAACTTTGTAGTTCAGGTAAGGAAAATTCAATAAACAAAATTTAGACTAGGTATATTTGCGAAGGCTAACAATCCAGAATCACCAAATGTTCCTTCTGAACTTACCCACCAACCTATCACAACACCAGCGCACTAATTAAACAAACACACATAATCAAAACACACACCATAAACAATACACGGCAAACAAACTTAATTCCGAGCAACACAATAAATATGAGAGCGAGCAACTTTAAACAGTACCATAAATACGGTCGCTCGTAAAGAGAACTAGACCTGAAAGTTTGCGCGACCAGCGCATAAATCATACTATCTAACCCTCGCCTGAGGATTCCCGGAGTGTATGAGAACCTCCCCCATATGTCACTCCGGTCAAGCAGCCGCTATTTGTCTTGCAAAAATTCGGAGGAGCATGTGAAGAATGTCTTGTCCCCTACGAGCTACGTCCGAGAGGAATGTGTAGGGTTACACCTAAGCGGTGTTGTGCCAAGATTAAAAGTTGGGATATTGACAAGAGGAATAGACGGCCGGATAGTTTTGTGAGTTTCGCGCGATGGGGATAAATATGTTCGGGTGGTTGTTGCTTTTCATTTTGATAAAGTGAAGTGTTTTCTGCTTTACCAGACAAGTTTTTGTTTCCGAAGAGCTAGAACCTGGGAGACTTTGAGACAAGATTTCAACAGTAAATAGGTTACTTCTAGGTGTCCGTGGTCGGTCGTCGACCACGTCGTCGCTTTGAGGTAGAGGCCAAATGCGAGTCTATTAAAAAAACAGCGGGTTGCACTCCGGGAGTGCCGGCAGAAGTGAAAACTTGAACATTAAAGTTGTGCATTTTTTAATCATCCGTATTACGAATTTTCGATCAGGTCACGTGTCCTGACGTGAATTTAACATTTTATACCCATCCCAAGAAAAGTGCTTAACGCCGCTAACGAAGTTGTCACTTCACAATTTATTTGGACGCGAGTTTTGTCTTACAAATTTTCGATCAGGTCACGTGTTCTGACGCAAGTTTAAAATTTTATATCCATCCCAAGAAGAGTGCTCAACGCCGCTATAGAAGTTTTTACCTCCAAAAAGTGTGTATTGTATATTTTCATGCAGTCTATTTACTATGCCTATTACGAATACGTGACACTGTAAGCCTCCACAAGACTAAAAACCCAATTGACTGAGTATCCAAAAATTTCCATTCCTAACATTATTTTTCATTTTATAAGAAAGACAAATACTTGACAAATCAAAGTCCAAGACGCTGGGCTGAATAAATTGCGCCGCAGCTCAGCGCCCTGATTGCGGCGTCAACACACAGAAAGTACGACAAACAGACCAACAGCGGCTTTGTTTATACACTCCTTACGGGACGCTTTTCGGTGAAATCTTGCGAATACTTTCGGATAGAAATTGAAATTTTGAATATTGTTTCGAGGAAAGTTTTGAGAGAAAATGTTTAAGCTTATTGTTGTGATCTTCAGGTAATGTAGCTTGCTTGATGATGTCTGCTTTTCAAAGTCACAAAGAGTAGTTTTATACCAGCTCTGTGATGCGCTAACAGACCAGCAAATTTGACAAACACAGATCTTCTTTCTGTTGACAATAAGGCTGAGATTCTCATAGCACTGTTAAGCGTGTCCAGCCTAAAATCCAATTATATCTGTCGAAGGAAACCCACAGCTGCTTTTTAAATCTAGTAAGAATTACGTTACAACTCCACGTTAGGTTAAATTATAAGTACCGAACCATGTTACGGTATCTCGTGTACGTAAGCTTATGTTCCCGATGAAGAAGCTTAGATCCGTGGTCACTGTCCCACTGCTGAAAACCACTTATTTTGCTTTGGCGCAGTCAATTCGGACCTATTGCATCCCTGTTTGGGGCGGAACATATAAGACGCTTATGCTTCGTCTTGAAAGGGCGCAGAGAGCAGTTTTGAAGGTGATGCTACACAAACCCTTCCGTTATTCTACAATCCAGCTATACAGGGATTTATCTGTGCTTACCGTCAGGCAACTTTGTGCACTCCATATAGTCCTACGTACTCATTCCTCACTGCGTTATGATCCTGAACTCTTTACACATAAACGTCGTAAATACATGGTTTGCCCTACTATGAAAACCAATACTGCTTTGGCAAGTCGACACTTTCCGAACTTGAGTGGTCGCCTTTATAATGCGCTCAATAAAGTTTGCAAAATATATTCCTTGCCGAAATGTAAATGTAAAAAAGTTATAAGTGAATATCTTCAGGGTCTTACATACGACGAAACTGAAAGACTATTTGACAGAAACATCTAATTTACTATGCGCTATTTCAAAATAAATATGATAAACTCACCTTCTCCTAAAAGTATTTCCATGCATGCCTTTAACTTAGCCTTAATTTAATTTTATTTTCTTTTATGTTAAATAATTATTATTATCATCAATTTCATTGAATAAAATTCTATTTTAATTCATTATTGTTATCAATTTTTAATCAATGATTATTATATATTTCATGAAATCAAATTATATTTTAAATTATTTTTATTATAAATTTCACTAAATTAATCATATAATTATTATTGTGATATTTTTACTATGTTAAAATTATATTCTATTAATTTTTGATCAACATATTGTATCTAAAACTTGTAGTTATTTTATTGCAAATAATTATGTTATTTCTATTGTTTTAATCTGTAAGAGGAAGGCGCTGATGTCCGTCACACAGTTTATACTAGCGCGGGCATCATCGTTTACTCTATCTTTTAAGGGACAAACATTTTTATACTGTTTTTGAATAAGATAGATGATTTTGTACCCACCTTTCTGATAATAAATTATTATTTTATTTTTATTTTATTTTTATTTTTATGTTTTTTCTCAGTAACTAAGTGAGGAACAGCCCCGACATTAAGCGGCTTCGCACTCATTCAGTGCGGATGTAACCGCAAGTCGCGGCTCAAGCGGCCCGGCTAATGGGCCGCAACCGGGCCGCAAACGGGCCGCAGTTAGCACCCGCGAGGAACACCAACTGAGGAAGTTTATTATGTGTTTATATGTGATCATGCACGAGTAACTTTAGGCTGAGTGCGTCTTTAGTAGTAGCGATCATTTGTTGATTTCGAGGACCTTAACATCATTTAAGATTGTCACTTTTGGGGTCCATCCTATGAAATGAAACCTAACCTCACGGGAGATTGGGTCCATACCCCATTTGGGTTAATATTTTTATGTTTGATAAAAGTTTTCTATGGTCATTACAAGGTGGAAATTGAACTTTACATTGTTTAGCAGCTGTAGATCGAAATTGAACTCCATTTTATTGTAGGTTGGTCTTATATATTTCTATCTATATCTGATGGTGATGTCATGATGGAAACGGTGGAACTACAAATACGTTTGAAATTAGCTTGAAATTGTATCTGTTTATCATTTGATATAATTTTCCTTCTCTATCGAGGCTGTTATTTAAACCGGCTACAATTCCCATACCATATTTATATCAACTAATAGGGCCGTTTTTAAAATCGGCTCAGCGCGCAGGTGGCGTGTCCGTTCCGGTTCGGCCGACCGGCGCGCGTCCGGTACAATCCGATCGTATTTGCGTAAGCCGGCCGCCGTCCTAATCTGCTCCGGATTATTGACGAGACGTCCAGCGACCACGCTTATTATTTGAGGGTTCGAGCCACAAGATCACAGCGGTATTGAGCTTCTTAAATGTTTTTTTATTATTATTAAAATCAGCGTCGATTGGTATCATAAGTACCTATCTAGTTGGGTAAATGTCGTAATATTTGCAGAATCTATTCAACATTTAGTCTATAGGACGTCAAAGATAGTCTGAAAGTCCATTTTGACGACACGGTAGGCGCAGTCGTGGTTGTGTGAACAAGTATGAGACAGAGTACAGATAGGTGTTCCGGGTCTGTCTGTTTGTGTATGTCAGTTTGTATGTTTTTTGAATGCACCCACGATACAGCAGAAATTCCAAGTGTGGGGCAACGTTTACAAAAAAAAAAAGATAAATGACTGTCTGTAATGAATAAATTGATATGTAGAACTTGTTTTATCTTATTGAGCAATTGCTTATAGCTTTCTATCAGTACAATTATCATGCATAGCTTCTGCATTTTGTTTGGTAACCTGTCCCGCGGTCAGTCTAAGGCTTGGGCCGCCCTTGTCTAAGACGGTGGTACAGCCAACAAGCAAGGGTCAGCCGAGGCATGCCAATTTGCTTTGTCCTTACTCACCTCGGATAACGCTCTATTATACGCAGACCTTTGTGTCTCTAGGTTAGAGCCATTTTCATTGGCTTTCTCTAAATGCCTGTTGGCGATAGTTACTCCTCAAATTGGGGCTTTGATGATTTGGGAGTAACGGGTGGTGGATTAGTGAGATCTCCGAAGTGTGATAGTTCTACGATAACACTGTTCACTGATATGACGTGTTAGACATTGCTCCTTATATTTTGATAGAAACAAAGAAACATACAGTAACGACAGTCCATCGGGTGCAGGTACAAATACATAAAATAGAAAAAAAAAAATTGCCTCATCGCTGCGCCAAAAAGGTTAATTTTAGCAGTAATAAGACAGATGCTGTCGACGAGGGCGGAGCAAAAGCGTTTCAAAAATAATGTAGAACGTTAATAAATAAATAATGAGTGCCTGGCCAAATGGGACATTCTTTACCCATCCCAAACGCAGTGCCAGTGGAGGTGTTGCATGCCCTTCTCAATTGCCCGTCGTGCACAACTACTTTTTTATATTTATTTATTTATTTAAACTTAATGCACAATAGTGTTACATGGGCGGACTTAATGCAACAATGCATTCTCTACCAGTCAACCTTTGGGTTAAAAAGACTAAATTGTTAAAAGGTGTACAAAAACACATAATAAAAACATTTAAATTGAATCTTTTCAATACATTACACAATTTATGCAAAACGGGGAAACTCTTGGCCCAAATCTCACCTGATGGAAAGTGATGATTAGGCCGAAGATGGAAGCGAGTTTCACCCGGAATCCTCTTATACAGAGGAACTGGCTATCATACCTCTACCTGCCGGAACACAACAATGCTGTTAACATTGTTATTATGTACTTATCTACTTGCATCATCCAAGATTTGAACGAGGCCAATGCTAGCTGTACAGGATGCTCAATACTGATCGGACAAAACTTACTAAGAGTCAATCGACAAAAAAGAAGAAGATGAAGTTGTATATTATATTATATTATTATATTAGTGTTTTGCTGTTAATTTTATTGACATAAATCCCTTAATCACCTTTTTAACAACACAGAAACTTATAACATGATATTAACTAATTACCGACGCAGCTTGTGTAGCAATTTGTGTCAAAGACTTACACAGACTCGATATTTATGTACCCAGAACATGACTCAAACATTTTGTAAATTAGCAATTGTCATTTCCTGTATTATAGCTTTTTTTCACAGCATTCTATGGTCACCTGTAATTAAAGGAATTCGCGGCCACATATTTGAGCTCCGTAACTATTAACGTGTTTGAAACGTGCATCCGCTGTTAATATCCTTTTATTGCAATAAGTTATCAGAAGTCAGTTTTTTTTTGGTTTCTCACAGGCTCATAGAAAAATGCATACTTGTATAGCGATGTTTTGCTTCTCGTATGCAAATTTTACGCACACATTACGCTCCCTCTTTATTAAATTGGAATTGGTAAATAATTCCCGAATTACTTTCGCTATTTTTATGTTTTATAAGCGATGTCAATAAAATTGATTCTTCTAAATCAATAAAAGTGATCAGAATCAGAATCAGTTTTATTTGTTGACACAGGTACATATATACAGATCTTATTATAAATGACGAAAGAGCGCTATGTTATGCCAGAAGGCGTACAAATAATGGTGAGCAAGTAGCTCAAGATTACAAATTAAAATTTAAAATAAAACATATATTATCTGCGAACAGACAGACAGATGACAGATTATTACAATTAAATCTTTAAATAATATATATTATTTATATATTAATATACCTGCTACCAAGATAAAACTGCAAATATTCAGTAGTGGATAAACGCTGACATTTAATCGAAGAAGATCGACTAGCTTCAGAAAGTAATGTGAAGGGACGCTTCCAAGGGGCTTTAATGACGTCCCAGACAACTCTTTGGCACGAGAGTGTCAGTAGCATGTACATAGAGCTGTTAATTCGATAACAGTTTAACGGTTTGGCCACCGGACCTATAATAATAATTATTTTATAGGATCGCAATGTGATACTACTTTCTCTCTTTGTCAGTACTTGCTATCTGCAAGGTGCACCACAAACTAGCCCGCAGCGGTAATTGTATTTCATTTTACACATTCAATATTATCGTTTTACGTAGTTTGTTGTTGTCAACATAGCCTTTCCGGTATTAAAGCGTTTAATGGACACAATTTGTAAAGAATATCATTTTATTCAATTAGTATGAGTCGATTTACAGTAAGCCTCTCCACTTGAGTATTCTTTTCAGGAAGACATAAAGCTATTTTAACGCATTAATTATGCATTAATTATTATTGAGAGAGAAGCTTTTAATGTTTCACTTAGGTATTTTATATATTTGTTAGTTTTTCAAAAGGTCCATTTGTAGTTTCCACTTTCTGTGCATATGTTTAACAAATACGTATTTTGCTTTTCTAATTACAAATTCACAGCCTAAAAAAGTGTTAACAAAATATTACTTTATTCTAAGAAACAAAAAACTAGAACAACTGAGGGCCACTTCTACTTGTTTTCACATTCGCATCGTATTCGCATCTCAATCACAATCTGTCAAAAATGTATGAAAATAAACGCTTTTCTTGACAGTTTGTGATTGACATGCGAATGCGAAAGTTGTTTAAAAATTAGTAGAATTGGCCCTCTGATTTGCGGTAACATCAACTCTCTAAGCATGTAACGCCTCACAATTTTGTCTAAAAAATGCGTGTAGTAGTGAGTGCGAAGCTGTGACATGCGACCCCTGGGCCCGCCTGCGCTCTATCTGATGACCGGGCGCCGGGTATCAGCCGCTTAGCGGGGTATGGCCAGCACTGTTTATTGCTGTTTTAGTGGAGTATCTTACAGTTATTGCATTAGTTTTGGATGTCTTGTGAAATCTGCAGGTATAGATCCACGTCGTACGAAAATGGCTAAGGATTAGAAATTTTTCATTAATGTTTCTCGTATTAATTAGTTTACTCTGCTTAATACCATATTAAAAAAAAACACTCAGACCATACGTTGTTAGTAATGAGTTAGTAAAAATTATGTTTTACCTCTTGGCAAAATAGGAGACCTTGCCACGAGGCACACTTCCAAAACTCAAACTTTCTCTCTCGAACATCCCTAATTCCTGTTAAAGCCGGTTGTTAATTTTAACTCTATATCTAGTAGTCATTTCTAAAGAAAACGCAGCGTTTATGCACTCCGTAACGTCAAAAAAAAAACTTACACAATAAATAAACACTTTATATATTAACACGAATAAATACGCCAGCAGCAGTTTCTTGGTGTTGCAAAGTCGTAAGACAATTCAAAGACACTGGCAAGTCTCATTACGTCCATCTTCAAAACAAATCCAAATAAAAGAGTTGCAAGTGTCTCAAAAGTTCGGACACCCCCTCGGGGTCGTTTATGGCGATCGGTTGCCATCTGATAGCCGCCCTCGTGCCTCCTGAACCCCTGAAGATGTGTTATCATTTTATTTAGGACTTTTAAAAGGAGTCGTTCCGGTAGGGTTGAAGTAAGGTGAAGGGTACCTAAAGTTCATGCGTGTAACGGAATTGTAGTATTATTTTCTAGATGGCTTAGAAAGTGGTCGTGGGTCCACGTTTCTGTCTGGGATCGTTCCCAGTATCGTTGGTATCGTTGTTAGTGTCGACGTTAGAGTTGAATAGTTCATAAAAGTAAAAACTTTTTACAAAAAAAATACAACCGACTTCCAAAAAAAAAAAACACTACAAAGTAAAAATTACTTTAATTGCGGAAGTCGGTGTTTTTGTTAGTTTCTTCGTATTTTGGTACCCCACACCTAACAACACCACTGCAAAATACGCAATTTCGATTACTTGGATGACCTAAAACTATCTTCTAAGTAGACGAATTCCAGTTATTTCGATTTAAAATCCAAAGTTCTTAACCGATTTTCATAAAATTTTAATGGGACCAATCTGCAAGTATATTCTTTCAGATAAAACAAGATTTTTTCAAATCGGTTCACAATTGTCGGAGTTATGAGGTTACAAACTTAAAAAAAAGAAAAAAAAAACATAGGTACCTACAACTGAATTGATAACCTCCTCCTTTTTGGGAAGTCGGTTAAAAAGAAGATTTCCGTTTGATCTCTAAAGGTTTATGAGTGTGGGGAGCTTTTTATTCGGAACGGTGATCACAGTTAGAAGTTATGGTGATATTGAAAACTATAGTTATTCTCATTGAGAGTAGTGGACATTTTCTAGCAAATGATAGTGAACTCCTCAGGTCAAGTTTGTATGAAAGCCTAAAATACGACGAAACCTTTACCCTCTCTTTCAGTCAAAATGGCGGTGATAGATAAGCCAGTTATGATCTACTTGTGAGCGGGCTGTGTCGACATGTCCTCATCGGCCGCTCCGCTAACAAACGTACGAGTTAACTGCGTCGTAAACCTCGCGGTTTGAACGTAGGTGGGCCTTGCAATACAAGCAAGTCTAGCGTGTGATAGGAAGTTACAGAAAACCCAGTTGCAGTAGGTAATTAGCTCCGTCTGTTTCTTCCCTATTCATGTCTTAACAGCTTTAGAGATCTGGATGAACTTGGCACACGGGTAGGTCCTGTAGGGCTACTACTAAAACTACTACTCGAACACGAGAATATGTTTTTATAGGATAAAATTCCAGCGAAGCCGCTTGCAGAAGCTGGTATAATATAACTGAGAATACAGAAGACCATAATTTTGAACATTGAATAGGTATCAGCAAACACCAAAAGTAAGTACCCACGAAACACTGCAGAAGAACGGTCAGGGTGATTTTAAAATAAATAGTAGATATACCTAGGAAAGAAGGGAGTTGAGAGAAAAAGTATGAGGACACAAAGTAATTAAGTCCAAAATTTAATTAAGTACAATTTGTCTTCATCCCAAAACCCCTAGATGATCCCATGCTTTTGTTTGGTATAGGCCAACTACTCCAAGCGTTGGCAATGGAGAGGGCAACGCTTGGAGTTTCTTTGTGTTATCGAATCAGGAATAATGATATCCGCAAGAGAACCAAGAACGCAGAAGATCGCAGAACATGTGGTCGATTGGGCTGAAAAGTTCTGGAGTGGCGCCTCCCACAACGTGGACCGATGACCTGGTGAGGGTGTCAAGTGCGAGAGACGCACAGGACTGGTTGTTGTGGTGACACTGGGGGGAGGCCTATGTCCAGCAGTCGGCGTCTTTCGACTGAAATAATGATGATGAGGTTGAGTGTAAGATAATGCGCGGTTTTTTAGGCTTCCGTAGCCAAATGGCAAAAACGGAACCCTTATAGATTCGTCATGTCTGTCTGTCTGTCTGATAGGTCTTCGAAAATGATATTAAGGTTTCTAATATAATGTTTTTCTAAATCGAATAGTTTGCGCGAGAGACACTTCCAAATTGGTAAAATGTGTCTCACCCCCTGTTACTTCTAAAATAAGAGACTGATAAAACTAAAAAAAATATGTACATTACCATGTAAACTACCAGCGAAAATTGGTTTGAACGAGATCTATTACGTAATTTTTTTTAATACGTCATAAATCGTAAATCGCAACTTTTGTTTATAATGATAATACCTACAGGTTTGTACGGAACCCTCGGTGCGCGAGTCCGACTCGCACTTGGCCGGTTTTTTAATCCAGCAAACCATGGATTCAACCTTCTGCACTTATCCATCACATTTGTTTGTAGATAAGCTAGTTGGTATTTTCCCGCGTCCCTAGTTCTGACTGAGCGCTCCAAAGTCCACATTTACGACTGAACTGTTCGTAGCTAATGCAATGCATCGGTCGCGCTTTCGTCATAGCAGTTGTAGAAACAATGACCTGATGATTGTAGTTTAAGGATTACGAAGTTCTGGATTTCAACAATAGCTGATGTAAGTAGATAGTTTGCAATGACTGAGTTTCTTCGTGATATTTCAAGCTAAAATAACAAATGCCAGTACTATTTTACCAACGATTGAGCTGATTTACAGAGGTCGTAAAGCTATAATAAAAAGTGCCCATGTTTAAATTATGATTTTTTAAATCGAACTTACCTAAATAACAAATTGCCAACTTATTTGCATCGCTGTTTATGTAGCTAACACTAGAACACTAAAGTTGAATAGACGCCTATAAATTATTGCAGTCATGACACAAAATGACGCGCAGAAGGATCAATCCAAATTATGTTTAACTAAACCAGTATGAACGATGTCAAAATTTAACTATCATTATGTAATTAACGACGATTCACTTTCACTTCACCCAACCCTTCACTTCGACATGTTTACAGATTTGCTCTGCAGTGGTGTCCATCGCATCCTGAAACGTGCAGACAACAAGAAAGTGAAACATTACCGTACATATAAATCGGATTTTTTTCTTGCCAAGTTCTACAATCACAAATATTATTTATTTCTGTACTGAAGTGGTATCACTAGAACTGTCTTATAAGAAGTATTTAGTTGAAGGAAATGAAGTTATAGATATAGAACTGATTTAGCAGGAGGAGCTCGTGGCTAAATAATCGATATTTGAGGTTAAGCAATGCTTGCCAAGGTTGGTCTGTGGATGGGTGACCATCTTAAAATACCTACCGAGTTTCCTCCGTGCCTCGGAAAGCACGTTAAGCCGTTGGTCCAGGCTGTCATTTGTAGATCTTTGGCAGTCGTTACGGATTGTCAGAAGCTAGTAAATCTGACTCCAGTCTTGTCATGAAGTACCGTGTTACCCGTGGTCAATGGGTTGTGGAGATCTAGTAGGCAGCCGCTCCACGTAAAATACTGGTATTCGGCTGAATCCAGTTGATCTGGAAGCCTACCCCAATATAGTTGGGAAAAGGCTAGACAGATGATGATATAGAACTGATTTAGTTGGTACACATGATGCTGATTGGCGATCCAATCAAGATATTGCTGTGTGTTTTCCAAGGATTCTTGGTGTTGATTTTCTGAATACAACTTATTAAGTTTTTATAAGCCGTACATACTAACAGGTGTGTAATGCTCGAAATGCGTCCGCGCATATGCGTAAACATGCAATTACCGCTGAGTAATAACACGCTCAATTTGATAAGAATTTATTCAACTGTAGTCGTAGAAACTGCACTTTAATTGCGGTGCGCCTAATACTAATGAGGGGCTAGATTGTTCATATTGTCAACAGGTTAGATAACTGGTAAAACAGTTGCAAGTAATAAAGCGAGTTACAGTTAATTTGTTAATTTTTTCCATGTTTTGTTTGTAATATATACTTGTTACATTATTACTTTATCTTCGTTGAAGTTCTAACTAACATCACGTAAGTCACTTAATGGCTATTTTGACATTTTGATGCCATTCGCTAGAGAATCGGAAGACGCAACTTTTTAGCCAATCAGAATCACGTATCGGCCAATAGAAACTCGTGAAATTAAGAAAATGCATCTACAAATAACACTATCACACAACGAATCTACATGCAAATTTTTCTTCTTCCTGAAAAGTTGCTATTGTTGACATCCGTGATGTTAGAACTTCAAAGACAATATACTTGATTTCGAATTTTGAGAGTTGGTATCTAAAGAAGTCGTTTCTGCGTGTCCATAGCCGTCTTATTACAAACTATATCTAATTAAAAAGCCTATTCTAATGTAAATAACTATTTAAATGAAAAATAGACATGAAGATGTTTAAGAATTATTAATATTAAAATTTGTAATCGATAATTAACTATTAATAATGAACAATACATGACATTTGCATATATTAGATATTTGCACACCTGTTGAGGTAGAATATGACATTAAGAACTTTGTAGTTTGTAACACCTCATGTATGTACCTATATTCAAGCAAATAAATTATTTACATTTGTAACTAAAATCACTAAAAGTTGAGACATACTTTTGACTCGATTTCTTTGAATTAGCATAGCTGTGCTTTGGAGTCTACCACCATGATGTTGAGCTCAACATCATGACTCCAAAGGCTAGCAGAGGTTTAACTACCAACAATACATCCACATTTTAGCAGTTACTGTTTAAGTCCAGTAAGGAACAAGCCTATTGCCAAGCTGAAAAAATTCTGAGAAAATCCAGGTGGAAAACCTACATAGATAAAAAATGTCCTATTCCAGTTAAGTGACGCATTAATTTACTGTGTCAGCTAAACAAACAAAGCACTTTCTATTCGAAAGAAATTAATCGTTTAATAGTTCATGGACCTCCCACCTGCAATCAATCTGACTGCAGGTGAGGTGCACTGGCACAAAAAACCACCCATCCACCTTCTACATCTATGGGCATGTTTTTTTGGATCTGTTATTGCCTTGTAGTATTATTACGTAAGTGACCTCCAACGTTGCAAAAAATTAAATTGCGAATATCGACTGGTTATTGGTACCAACAGACTATCAGCTGCAATCATGTTGACTAGCTTGTTCCCGCGACTTCATCTTCGTCAAACTTGTCCGTATTGGAGAAATTGCGTTAGCCTGTTGATGAGTGTAAATTGGATCAGTTTTTCTGAAAGCCAGAAATTTAACCAGCTCTTTATGTAATGAGGTGCTTTACAGAAAATACTTACAGAAAAATTAACTTTAGCACATCTTTACCGATTAGTTATGAGGAAGCATGGTAATAAAGAAATTGTCCATATTATTTGCTATTACTTTTTTGACAGCCTTGTCAGAAACTACTTACTTTGTGCCAATTAAGTCATCATTTTCCCCACCCATCAAATTTTTTGTCACAGCAAATTGAATGATTACCCCATTCGAACCCGGAAGCCGCTCATCACGAGCCTATCTGTCAATAAATCTACTACGTTTGTCAAAGTGGAAAACTGTCACCGTTTCGTTCCACTAATCAGTTGGTTCCGAGGGCTGCGTCTGCGCAGGTATTATTACCGCCGCCGGCCGAGGAAGGTGCGCCAACGGTCGCCGCGCACCTTGCGCCCGACCACCTTGCGTCTGTATAACGTACTGTGTCCAGATACAACAAGATATCAATTAGCACTACTCATAAAACAGCATAAGAAATCAACTTTTTAGAGCGAATTTGATACTTTATAGCTGTGGAGGTAGGGTTGGGGTTCCCGTGGTGGTATAAGCCTGGGGTGAAGGCGGAAAGATGTTACCACCCTACATTAAGATTAAGGTTATTTAGCTAAATATAAAGCGTGTTTTTTACTGCTCTATATTAGTGGACACGGCTGTCTAGTGAAATTAGTTGGATTCTAATTTTGTTGTCTAAAATCCGTTGAGATGGGCGATAACCCTGCGCCGCAGTAGGGGTCAACGAGACCGAAAGTGACTCAAATTGGTTTGTTTACGTCACGCTGTTGGTTTTTCTATTGTTCTAGTGACGTGTTCGAGGCAGATGTGTCGGTTGTTAATTAGCGGTGTACGCGCTACGCGAGTACAATATCAATGGTTCGTTATGATTAAATCTGACAGCAGCTTCTTCTTTTGTTTTATAATTGGAACTGTGTGATTGATACGGGAAAGGTAAGCTTTTCTTCGTAATATGTTGTTAAACTTTTACATGGTGTCACTAAACATTTATTGATTTACTTACCGTTTCGTGTTGGTTTCATGAGACAAAAGGCAAAGGCTAAGTATCCCTTCTTTCCTTTTGGCGTTGCGTAAGGTTAAATTGCTCCATCAAAGGGATATTCCGTGGTAATTATTTGGCATACACTTGAAACAAAAATACACAATCAACAACTAAATCTTACAGGTAGCAATTGAACCTGACAACCCTCGAAAACCTGATGAAGCATCACCATCTGAACGTCCAATCATGCGAGACGAAGTGACAGCATAATACGTGTGTTTAGTAACGAACGGGCACGCACTGTCCGGCTGTGTGTGTGACGCAAGAGATCGAACTGTGCCATTGTAACCAACCAGTGTTCGGCGATGTAACAAGATGATCCAGTGCGTAACTACTAGTATTGCTTATGGAAATTTTTGGAGCAAAAACTTGATGAGCTTTGTTTTATTTGTCGGAGCATGAGAGGGTTAGGTGTGTTTAAGAGTCCTATTACATTTTTTACGGAAATTCATGATTTTTGACGCTGTAATTATCAGCAGCAGTAAGATATTTTAATTATTTGATCATGAATAACGGTAGTGCCAGTCTCTTTCTTGTAAGTTACAGTTACACATTTTCATTTTTCTTTTCGTGTAATTTACTATAAATATTTTACGAACTCAGTTTGCAAGAAAAAATGTCGGCGATGGAACTTTGACGGTCTAATTCACATTGTTACAATCAATTCTTTTAAAAGCTAAAATTACTAAAAGGTAAGTTGAATGTTTTACTTGTTTATTGGAGTTCTAGAATTTCTTTAAATTCCTTGAGTTTTCACGGAAAAAAACGTAAAGAAAGCCTAATTTAAGCCAGAAATGTCTTGATTCAGCGTCCATTATATTCCAAATAAAAACAATTTTATCAAATAAATTAATATGATATGAAATTTCAATCTACAATGAATACGTTTCATTAGTTTTCGTTTGTCAATATAATTAAACAAAATTACAATAAATAAAATTAAAGTACTATATATTCTGCGTCAAATCAGCGCGCGCGCTCCTCAGTCTCGCGCGAGCGCCCAAATAAACTATAATCCTATTCAGACTTGTAAGTATCAAAATTGTTTCGCGGACTATAGATGTACTCCCAACGCAGACCAACGTAACTTCGTCTATTGCAAAAGAGCATTTACGATTCGTAATAGGACTTGTATTCTGCAATTTTTTTGCATTGCTCAATGAACGAATTGCTTTGTGATTTATTAGATTCTAATTGAAATTCTACTTTTTACGAATAACTAAAGTTATTTTAAGTTTGATTTTGAACTTTAAGGTGTTAATTTTAGCAAATATTTAACCACTCTTTTGAAGACATATGTAACATCCGTCCACAAGCATCATCATCTGCCTTTTCCCAATAACTACATAGGGGTCGACTTCCAGTCAAACCAGATTCAGCTGAATATCAGTATTTTGCGTGGAGCGGCGGCCTACCAGACCTCCACAACCCATAAACTGGGTAAAACGGTATTTCTTGGCAAGACTGGAGTCAGATTGACTGGCTTCTGACTATCCGTAACGACTGCCAGAGATCTACAAATGACAGCCGAGACCAACGCGAACGGCTTAACGTGCTTTCCGAGGCATGGAGGAAACTTGATATGTTAAGATAGTTACCCATCCACAGACCAACTTTGGCAAGTGTTGCCTATCCTTGAAGATCGACCCATGCGGCTCAAAATAAAATCAAACATAGATGAAAATGAATAAGAATATGAGTAAGGTTGACCATGCAAATCTTTTAACAAATATTGCTGCAAATACACGGAAGTGAAGAAAGACTGATCGTTTTTCATTTTGTCAGTTTTAATTTACCTTTCCATATATCCTAATATATAAAATTCTTCTGTTACTGACCGGTCGAGTGTCTGAGAGACAACGCAAAGCCAAAACTACTGATCGTAGAAAGTTGAAATTTGGCGAGGAGGTTCCTAGGGGCCTGTAGGGGAGCTAAGAGTGGATTTCCCGACATTCCTACAGGAATGGGAGAAAACGGGATACGCGAAGTCGCGGCCAAAGACTAGTTTCTTATATTGTAAGATTACAACCGTGACTATCTGCAAGCTCCACACTATTTCCCGGTGCTTCACACCGCTTAAGGTAACAATATAATGCAATATGCAGGTATGCAGTTAATGACCCGTTTTCCAAGGCTATCATCAAAGTAATCACCATAATTCAGCCATAAGCGTAATTAATATTGTAAGATATAAATCTATTGGTTTTGCGTGTTTCGTTTACGTAGTCTTAGTTCTTACTCGCTTCATTTCATCTGGTAATAGGAATAAAGCTCGGTTAGTATTGAAGTATAAAAAACTGGCCAAGTGCGAGTCGACCTCGCGTGCAAAGGGTTCCGAAACAATTTTTTTTTTACAAAATTTTTAAAGGTTTTCTATAATCTTTTGGTATCTGCACTTTTTTTTTAATTTCAGGCTCAGTAGTTTAGGAGATAAGGGGAATGGTCATTTTTCGTCTAGTTTCTTGAATGACCTCAAAAATGTTTATTTTAAAATGATGTAAAAGCCCCTTACAGTAAGCCTTTTCATTTGATATGACATGCGATACAGGTTGCTAAATTTTTTTTTAAATATTCTAGTTTGACCCCTGAAAGTGACCCCCATACTAAAAATGTATTTATTTACGTAACGCGTCCGTGTTTGGGTCACAGAATCTTTATGAATCCTACTAAATTTCAACAGAATCGGTCTAGTACGTGCGGAGAAAACTGCCTGTGACAGACGGACAGACACCCGAGTGATCCTGTAAGGATTCCGTTTATTAAGGATGTACCCTAAAAAGATACTAGGCACTAGCCAGAGTCAGTCAGCGTTATCTCAGCGTTCTACGGATTAGAAGTATTTCCACGAAAAAATATTGACATCTTTGTTGAATTGTAGCGTCTCGCCTGTCTTGGAACACATTAATAAAACGTAATTATTGAAAGAATATTATAATGAAAAAAATACCTTATCAACTGTCTTTATAGTGAAATATCTTTTGTTTAGCTTCGCTCGAAATAAAGTAGCCTTTAACCGTCTCCATTCATCTCTTTTCAAAAAAAATAGTTTGGCGTGGAAGCGTTCAAACAAACTTACTTTCGAATTATATTATTATTATTGACTTTGTCTCTGTCATCTCTGACCAAGACTAGAGTCAAGAGCAAACCCATAACAAGTAAAAAAAAAAAAAAAAATATTAGTAAGGATTTGGATTTGACAACCAGCTTGCAAAGCCTCATATATTGGGATCGGCTTCCAGCGTCACCGGAAATCGCTGATTATATAAGTACAGTCAACAGCACATCAGGTTATACAAAACTGTCAAATTTCTCCAAGTGATTCTAAACCTTATTTCGATGACGTTTTAGTTCAAAATCGAATGAGAAAATTTGACAGTTTATGGTAACTTGATGTGATCTGACCTCTACAGATAGTAACTGGACAACACAAACACACCCTTGGAAAGACTGGTGTCAAACGTCATCCTGAAGCATTGTTCAAAATCCATCATCTGTGGCTTGATGGGTTAAAATGAACTGCAGGGAGGTTTGGAGCACAATCCTTGCTGTAAGGGTTTTTGGTGGAGACTATGACTTTTAAATCGCTTTAGTAAAAATCTAAAAGTAATTAATTGCATTTTAACATCACGCGTCGCTACATGGCTATAAAAGTTTACAACCAAATTAGGCATATATAACCTTTTTATATCATCCATTAGCGGCAACGTTGGACACAGCAAAAAGTGCTAATCGTACGCATGAGTGTACACGCATGAACGCTAAAATATCGTGATAGTTAGCATATTATACGCAACGATGTTATCTGTGGATCGAGTGCAAGGAACATGTGGATAGATTTCCTGATATGGTAAGTTGATAACGTGAAATTTGTGGTTTCTTGTTGAGTAGACATTTGTATCTAACTGTTATGTTACCAGTTTATCAAACATCAATCGATATGTTGAACTGTGTATTGATACTTGTAAAATATCGTGGTTGTGTGCTGATTTGAATCAATATCTACATAAAAAGCGAAATCTTAATAGATTAAATGTTAACAGAAGATTAGTTCTAACTTGAAAGGTTCGGAATATTCTGCTTATAGAAATGTAGCAAGTACTTATGTATAGAACTGACCTGTCTACATCTATTTACAGTACTTGACAGTTGCAGTTTAACGAGTGAAATGTGAAATTTACTATCATTAAAATTACCTTGATATTTAAGAGACATGCTACAATTTTAAAAAGCCCAACTAAAATTCGTTCTAGTTTGTCAAGCACAACCATTAAATGATGGTTCTTGAGCCATATTCAGCAGAATGGCATTAAAACTCGAACTGCCGTAATTATCACTAGCTTTACAAGTGAACACTATTATGTCCTATACTCGTAAAACATCAGGAAAAAAATACCGTTAGTTTTATAGCATTTCACATTTTTTTGCAATCAAGTGTACTGTAGAGTGACGCAATTAGTTACACTTCAACTTTCGCACACTGGCGGCCAATTTAACGTATAACTTTTCTTCATCGTCCGTCGTACACTTGGGGCCAATTTAATGTTCGCGCCGCGGGCTAAAGGTGCGCGCGCACATGTCCGGTAAACAGCCGCGACATTTCGGTAAGATTACCTCCACGCACTGCGCGGTTGTCATTAACACAAATAAATATTCAATTAACGACGTTGCACTTGTCAACGATTTGCGCTGAGCTTAAGTATGTAATGATTTCCTGTCATTACTCATTAAATTAGTACAATTAGTTTATTCTTTTGTCCAAACTGATCGAATACTTATGACATGGTTGTACAAAGTAATTGAAGTAAACAAATTAGTTCGTGTTGCGCTCATATTTGCGAATTGTAAATTCTGAAGTGTCAGCGCAGTCATGCAGCATTTATCACTTTTGAACAGCTGGGGCTTTCAAATTCAATATGTTATTACATCGTAATAGCATAGCATTTAATAGCAACAACCAGCTATTTTCATACCACTGTTTTATAAAATAGCAAAACTAATGCGCACCGGATATTGAACATTATTAGTACCATCGTTTGACAATGCCATTGCAATAAGGAAATTTGTAAAAAAACAAACACATACAGGATACGCATAGCCATTACAACTGTCACAAACCCCCGCCACAGTGGCTATACAACGAAAATGACCTCAGCAATACCATAAAGCAATAGCACAGCAATTACATAGAAATTCAAGTCTATTTGCCACTTTAAACACCATATCACTATATAAAATCAACATGCCCCGTAAATTTTAATGCACATACGCTCACTATTTCACAGTTTAAAAATTATTAAAGACACGGTGACCATAAACGTCGGAAGCGGGCCGTGGAGACACCGTTTAGCAGGACGGTCCTGCAGATGGCGCGGCGTGGGGTCACCGGGACCCGGGTGTCAACGGTCTCTCAGTGACATTTATTAACGGTTAGAAGGGTTGGCTAAAGAGGAATTCCTAAAGGCCATTTTCTTTTTCCCATCGAGGGTGCTTTTACGGGGATATGATCGAAAGTAACGGTGAATAAAATCTAAAGTTTTTTGTCGGGTGCTTGTCGCGTTGTGTCGGTTTTCAAACTGTTCGCATGTGTAGGCTTGTTGTTTTCCCATAGAAAATTAAGTGAGTGACAAAATATGCCTGTGGTGAGGTGATCATCACTGTTTTGATGTAGTTTGGTTTAGTTTATTTGGTACAACGCATATGTTAGTTTTAGAGATACATAGGTGTATTTTACAGATATCTTACAATTTTCCGAAAAAAATGAACCAATGTTCAATTTTAAAATTTTCTGGGATTCAAAAGTAAAAGACAGTAGAATCAAAATTTCTATTCCAAAGTGAGGTTTAAATCAATGAACGTCTCATTAGTCTGAAGCTGAATGCTTACAGGAAAAAATGCACTCAAGTTTAACTCTTCTGATCCAAGATAAATCTTTCTCCACCACTGCCAGTGTTCTTTGCCAGCGCTAACTACAATCCGATAAACCATAGCGTAATGGTCCGTGCAGGCGCCGCAGCATACAAGAAGCATCATTCGGTTCCGCCTGCTGCACCACAGATCAAGTCGACCGTCCACTACAACGTTGGATATTTGCGGAGATTTGCCATTTTACCTTCATAGTACTTCGTTTGCCTGTCGCGCCACCGTGTGTAGCGTAGCTGTGGATCGCAGTGGATGATCCGGTGTATATCTTCATATAAAGCAAAGCTAAATACAGCTGCGTAGGTTAGCGTGTGTCGCTGTGCAGTGCCACCTTTATGATATTATTATCTGCTATAGAAACCACTGCGAGACGAGTTAATTGTACAGTCCGAGTGTATTGATGCTATCGTGGAGTTTCACACTGCTTTTTACATTATATTGGTTTGTTAAATGCTCGGTGATGATGTGTGCTTGAAGTGTACAGACGAGAACGGATGCTCTCGATGTCTCAGTTGCGACGAATGGTTAAAACGATGATCCGGGAGCTCAATAACAGCTGTTGAAGAAAATGCTTTGGAATAGGAGTTAGGGGATAGAGGACAACAGGCCTTTTCAGAGCAGATAGATATCTTTTCAAAATTCAAAAGTCAAAATTCAAAAGTCATTTATTCAAATTAGGCTGAGGGCCAGCACTTTTTGAACGTCATGTTTTACAAAAGACAGTCCCCCAAAACGCCCGCCCGTCACCACTTCCTAGTGTTTTAGCTGTGGAGAAGAAGTGGCCAACAAACTCCCCAGCAACACAACTGTCTGTTACGTTTTAGGAACTAGAATTTTACACTAATTAATATGCAAAGTAATCCAAAAATTCAAAATTCCTTCTAAAATTTACATCACACAAAAATAAATATATACATTATTTATCACTTGTTAGCCACTAGCACTATGACACTAAAACAAAATACACACTTAAGCAAGTGTTGACGTATGTGGATTTAAATAAGTATAAAAAAATGACCTACATAGTCAGACAAATAAATAAAAAAAAGAAAATAAAAGAACAAATAAAATAAAATAAAATAAAAAATTATATGAACACATATAACCTGTCATAAAACTACTATACTATCTACTTATACACAAGGAACATGATAATTTGTCTTGCGTTCAACACAGCGACCAACTATTCTTATCGTCTAAATAATCATTAATAGAATAGTATGCCTTGGAACAGAGGTTAGATTTTACTTTTTCTTTAAATGAGTTAAAAGGCAGATCAAGATAAGAAATTGGAAGTCTATTGTATAAACGGATTTTTTGGCAGCGCCATCACCAATGTTAAGTCAAAAAGTATCAAAGACGAGCTTTCATACTCTTTAACCGACTTCCCAAAAAGGAGGAGGTTGTCAATTCGGTTGTATGTTTTTTTTTTTTTAAGTTTGTTACCTCATAACTCCGACAATTATGAACCGATTTGAAAAATTCTTGTTTTATCTAAAAGGATATACTTGCAGATTGGTCCCATTTAAATATGAAAATCGGTTACGAAATTTGGATTTTAAATCGAAATAGCTGGATTTCGTCTACTTGGATGATAGTTTTATGTCATCCAAGTAATCGAAATTGCGTATTTTGCATTTCTGCGATTTTGCAGTGGTGTTGTTAGGTGTGGGGTACCACTAAAAAGGGAAAAATAAAAAACTTTTTACAAAAAATTACAACCGACATCCGAAAAAGTTTTTTTTTTTATTATGAATATTCTATGTCCAAGGTCCATTCTATCTCTACTTATAACAATTCCTCAAGATGTTCTGCTCAGTGCTTTATGTGTGAAAACGTAACAAATGGATAGAGTTCCATTCATTTAAATGTACAGATTCTAGATATGGGAAATCGAGTGAATTAGTTCATCGAACTCAAACCTTATCTGGAGACGGAGAGATGGATGTCGCTGTCGGCCTAGATCCACCTAGTACAGTATGAGTTAAGGGTCATCAGTACTGACGCGCGATCGCATTATATTGTTCCAGATACCTACACTTGATATTTCTCCAATGGTATAATTCGCAACACGAAACACACGATATTCGCAAACGATTACATTTCATCACAGCTCGGCTCTACGCACTAAACTGGCCCACTAGCTTTATAGCAGTCATGATAAAGTTTAGCGATCTGTTTACTGACCATAACGACGCTTTATTGTTTCATATTTAAATATACACTTATATACTCCACTTGCCTTTATATTTATTAACCTGTGGCGTTATGGCACGGGAAAATGGACCTATCCAAGTCTATGTCCAGCAATGGATGTCTTTGGGCTGAAATGATAATATTTTTTAACCGACTTCCCAAAAAGGAGGAGGTTATCGATTCGGTTGTATGTTTTTTTTTTTATGTTTGTTTCCTCATAACTCTGACAATTATGAACCGAGTTTTATGTCATCCAAGTAATCGAAATTGCGTATTTTGCTTTTCTGCGATTTTGCAGTGGTGTTGTTAGGTGTGGGGTACCACTAAAAAGTGAAAAATAAAAAACTTTTTACAAAAAAATACAATTGGAAGTCGGTTGTATTTTTTGTAAAAAGTTTTTTATTATGCTTCATTGTATTTACTTTTGGTACAAAAACTAGCTTCTTCTTCTTCATTTCGAGTCGATGATCAACTTTTTAGATTTGTTGGGCCCAGTAGGTAGCTACGTTAATTGCAGCGTCGGTCGCATTCATAAAAGCCCCCAAAGTGCAGGTGTATGGCCACATTTTTTTTTTAAGTATGGTAAATCATCAAATGACTCCTTCCGCTCTGGGTATAGCAGGAGGGAGTGTCAGAATCCTTCTGACTAAAACCCATCCGTGTTCCTCCTTGCCCTTTGCGTTCCAGGGCCGCGTTGGCTCTTTCGACGAAATTCCTCAACCCTGGCAGGCACTAGCCCTCAGACCCTTTGCTGAAAAATGTTTAAGGAGCGCGTGGAACTCAGCGCGCCGTCGACTCGGGCCTGGTTCGGTTCATATGGCGAACCACCCAATGCTCGCCGTCTAAGTACATATCTATGTCATACTAATGAAAGTATTCGTAATATTTAAGTGAAGGAGAAAACTAACTTATAGTTTATTTCCTCCAAAAACTATGCTAATATTGTGTTAACAAAAGTTCCGGAGTATTTACCTAACTATTTCACAAGATGGCAAACCATCGCGACTCCTTTAATAGTTGTTTAAGAATTCTTTCACGACACTTTGATTTGTGCTCACCCTACTTTTAATAGCGGCTTTCATAATAAATTGCGGAGACATTTGAGTTGAACCATTTATCTAAGTTTGTGAGACAAAATATTTGAAAACGACACGACATTTCTAAAGGTCAAGCTGTGTTTTTATGTTTTGCTTCATAATTAATTACTAATAGGTAAACAATTAATAGGCCAAATTATAATTCTCTGATTCGTGGAAGACACGTGAACACTAATTTTGCATTTGGAACGAGTTTTATAGAACAAGTTCATGGCTGTGCGAAAATCTATAAGGCAAGAAAATTGGCTGTAAGTTATAGCAGGTTTGTGTTACGGATCGTAAAATATGCTCATTGAATCATGTGTTTGTAAGTTTATACTTTGCTATCACTAATACATAATTATATAAAATTTATTCATTTAGCTAGTATCAGTCGACACGATAGCTAATCGCAGTTTAATTGCACGCCTTAGTAACCCACCATCTTTGATCATGTGCGTAAAAAGTCGCGGATGTGCGCACGAGTCGATTTGACAGACGGTGTAATTGATCGTTTTGACGCCTCCACTTCATAACTTTAATGCATTACCATTACCAGAGCTCATTTACTGCACTTTTTGCCAACCGTTACTGTAACAAAGTTGTGTATCTTGCAGCAATTTGTTCAATTGTCTATTCCAACAAAAACTGCGCTACAGGCTGCCTTCGCCAACCTAACATAAACAGAATCCATAATTATACGTCAATACAACACACTCGTTAAGTTTTTTCGAAGGCAATTTTACGCGCAGTTTATCTCAAAGTAATGGTGGGCCGTCACGATAGGAAAATGCATTATTAAACCCCATAACCGCTTCCAATATCCTAGAGAGTATCTTCGTAATACCCTTCCGCGTAACAACAAAGCGATGGTGTAAATGAGTGCGAGAGCGCGCCCTGCGCCATTGTCCGGCCGCGCCGCCACACCGGCCACTTTGAGGGTGACTTAAATCCGAAATTGGGTATTTCGAAAAATGTGCATGTGTCATTTATCACGACCCTCGCTTGGCGGAAAAAACCTAACCCTATTTAAAAAACTACCCCCCGTAATCCTCCGGCGGGGCCGACGCGGCACACAAACAGTATTAAATTTTTCCACTATTAATACAAAGGAGCTGGCGGCGCGACAATACTGGATGAATCCAGAGCGGCGCGGATCATCCTTATTAAGAGAGGTTAAACAACCCTCCGTGAGACAACGGGTTAATCAGTAGTGTGTCAACTTAATGCATTCTTTGTGTTTATTACTTTGAAATTAAAAATGTCGCTGAGCTATTTCGATGACAGATGATGTGATGCTGATCAATCTATTCGTTAACTAGAACAACTATTATTTTATTCTGCTGTCTAAGTACAACACTATTTAAGTGTTTATGTTTTATCAGCCCGTCGAAAAATATTTCATCAGTCCGAGCAGTATCTACAGCGTTCACAGTAGGTAATTCGATTACAATTTCTCACTTTAATTGATGAAATTAAGACAGACACGTGTCACGCTGAATGGCGGGCCGGCGGGCTGCTGCCGTGCGCGGTACAATAGTGCGGTTAAACTTTTCAATATTTTGGTTGGCTCGCGAGCGCGCACGTGCCGCCGCGTGCCTCGCTTTACCCCGCTCTACCCCCGAACGCTTTATTTTTTATTATTTTCATAATTCATATTTCACAATAACAACTGAGAAGGCGTTTCGCACGGTTAGCTTATGAAACCACTTTCGCGATTCCGCGTGGGGCGGTAGAGACTTGGGCTTACCGCAAGGGCCACTTATGGGCCCGTTTTTATTTATATTACAGCGTTGCGCTGCGTCGCGTTTTGTGATCCACTTTATCAAACGCTTTACAGAGATCGCGGCACGGGGGTTAACCACTAGGATAATAATGTTGGTGGCATTCTTCTTGTGACGTCCCGATATGGCTTATTGTGTTTTTTGACGTAGGATTAGTGAGCGACGGGCGGTGAGCCATAAAAAGCCTCTGTTTTCAACGGCAGCCAACAAATACTAATCCTGGCCGTTTTTGGTGGCCATTGAGTGTAATGCTTACGTTTATGTGATTTCGCAATCGCCTATCATTCGGGTGCCTATTCATTTGATTTATTGCTTCGCTTTATTAAATGATTATTTTGCGCGGTTTAGAATTGTACATTGTTTGTTCTAATCTTACAAGCCATCATTTTATTTTCTATTACCGAACACGGCCCACTTACGACAATCATAAAACAGAATACGGAACAGCGGTTAAGAATTGCAATTGCAAAAACTTCACCCCACAGGACTGACTCACGTAAAATGTAATGGGAAATTACTGTAAAATAAAAAAAGAAGTCTCCCTTAAAGCCGAACCCTTATTGTTACGGCAATTTAGGTAACACTCCCTCGCGGGGAACTAAGAATTCTTATAGCGAACTAGCAATATGCATGGCTTCCCTCAAGTACAAGCTCATAAAACTTGAACGATTTTAATCGAAACGTTCCTTAAGAATTACTGTTTCGTTTACATTGTCTGTTGGAACGTGATCAGATTACTGATCGTCTCCAACAATAGTTTCATGTTGACGTGCGTAATCGATTCTGATTATTCGGATTCGATAAATATTTTTATCGGTTTTGCTAAATCAATTAGGCACGGATATGTCAGTGCCATTAAACTGAAAAACGAGTCAACACCAGTCTATTTGGCATTCAGAGTCCCTACATAGTTTATTTAAATCATCTTTATGATATGGGTATAATCCTACAAAAGTGTTTTTCTGATCTATCTAGGTGTTGGTGCAATTCTTTTTTATGTTACAAAGAACAGTAATTAAGTGTGCAGTGGTCGTAAAGTTTTATGGCAGCATTTTAGGCGTCTCAGTGTGATATTATCTTGAAGATGGCCACAACAAACTTGGGAATTAAAAACATTGATCTGAAATCTGTAGGTATATTACTTTTTAAATTAAAAGTGAGAAGATTACTGTCGTTAAGATCGAGACTGAGATTGCTGAGGGGGTCAGTCTTTTTCAATGACTCTGAAGTTATTTAATTAAAAAATATAACAATGTGTTGTTGTTCTATTAAATTGATCATCGTCATCATCTTAGTTTTGTCTGTCAAACGTGCCTACGAAAACAATATTGTTGTAGCCTTGGATAACCGTCAAGGCAAATTAATCAACAGAGACACGAAAACTTTACTAAAATTATAACAAAGTTAAAATCTACTCACGATCAAATCAAATCATACCAAATCACTACAGTACGACTTAATCAATTAAAGCACTGCAAACACCTATCTTAAAGCCCAACGATATCCCATACACAACGCATCAGAGGCACAATAACAAAAAGTCTTTCAAAACTTTAATCCTTAAGTAATTATATTTTTAATTGTATCTCGGGTAAGTTGCGCACACGCCGCTGAGCTGCGGCTGCGCGGTAGCCGCGCCCGCTGCGAACAAAAAATGTTGATTGAGATCGCTACTCGCTTCTGTTGCAACTCAGATGGATTTAATTGAATTTTTGTTGTGATAGTCATGATAGAGTTCTAGGAGATGATAATGAGTTTTTTAATGGAGAATTTCTGAGTTATAAAGTGGTTGTTAGTTTATTGTTTGATGATTTTTCACTATTATTTATTTGCCACACTCTATCTGTTGAAATAGGATGATATTCGATTAGTCGAACTCGGTGTTGGTGTATGAGTATAAATTGTAGGATTGAAATTAGTTTACCACAAAACACAAATATACAAACTGAATAAAGTGAAGTGCTAAATTTCTCCCAAACATGTCATCATCACTTACAAATTCACTCATGACTAGAGTGGGAGCGATAGGAGAGTCTTATCGACAAAAAGTAATAAATATCTTTTCGTGATTGCCAAACTACAAAACTTATCTCCTCGAAGAACCCTAGCGAGACACGCGGCGTCCCTTGCGTACGTGATACAAGGAAGTATTAAAGTCGTACAACTTAACCCCACGGATGCCGGGGGATCCACTCTTTAAATACATCCGATAAAAAACTAAACGACACCCCTCGGCATGCAAAAAACATCCCCCAGAAAACGTCCATAAAGGAAAATTTATCCACAAATTAATTTGTAGCGGTACGAAATAAAATTAAAGTAAGGCGCGCGACTTAGTTTATTCGATTGATGGCGGATTCTTTAATTCAAGTGAAGTCCTTGGGGGATTCTGTTTCCTAAGGTTAATAACCATAAAAATTAAACTATACTTTTGATTAAACTTCATTATATACACTGCAAGTATGTCGTCTTAAGCCCCTAGACATCTTAAAGGTAAACATTTAAGATGACCAGTAGACAAGACTGTAGCATAAACCTAAAAATATCGCAAAATAATTACAAGCTTATCTTAAGTATAGTTTATCCGTAAATATAATACAGTTCTTAATGTCATGGGAGTTAAGACGACAGCTTCGACTCTCATCCGTGGAATAAACATGACACTAACAAAGAAATCGTTTTGACTCTGAATGCAATGTGGAAATTTGCGAGTACCTTCATAGTTTAAATCGCACATAAAAGCTGCAACACATTGGCAATTTCAGATACACTGCCATAAAACGAAGCATGAATATTCACACCTATATCTAGCTCATCTCCATCACAACTTTCTTGCCATTGCGTCATCTTGTCTTCACAAATCACCAGTTGCTCTCTCCCTAATACAGAATCTCAGAGGTATCTACTATCTGTCATATAATTATGACAGCTGAAAAATATGTTCAAACAAAAATCTTCTGTGGGAACGCTATGTCGAAATAGTAGAATTTTCGCCATTAAATTCGGCCTCGACTGCCGTCTTATATCGTACACATTGAGTGATTTATTGTACACAAACGTACATTAGATTTTTATGTTCGTATCTTGTAGGTTGTAAATAACATCGGTGGTTGTTCCCCGACCCACTTGAAGATTATTACTGATTTATTTATTATTTAAACGTTGTGATGGATGGCCCCGGTCGGATTGTTACTTAGCTTGCTGAACTTTGCCATCCATAACATTTTGTTTGTGACCTTTAGCAAAGTTTATAAGAATGTAGGTTGTAACATTTTGACACCTCGTAATTGTTTCGTTTCTCAATGTTGGTTGTTTGTTTGTAATTAAACTAATTGTTTTAATTTGGTAATGATTTTAATTTTGGTAAAAGTATCGATTTGTTGATTGCATTCGTTCATTAGCGGAAAGTTCATTCTTAGGACACCACGATTGTGTGAAAACATTTAAGGATTAAAATCATCTGTGGTTTTTGATCATATCTGTAACAAAACATCACTTATGAAGTTTACTTTCCCCGTCAACTTTTTATATTTCAAGCCCCATCCACCGCGGCACACTTGAATCACCCCCACAAGACTATTGAAACTCTAATCCAATTCTTTCATATAATTGCCTAATCTCTCCTCTCTAAACAGGCGGCGCTCAATCCCGGTGCCCCGGCAAGGTGAGCTAACCGAGCCTGAAATGGTTATTTTTTACTTCCCCATTATAAGCTGAAGTGGAGCGAATTAAACAAGGGAGGCTAGATTTAGGGCCAATTTGAAAGCGTCCGTATTGATTGTAACGTTCATGCGTCGTTTGGCAGATCTTAGCCGTTCCGAGGTTATGAGAATATTGATAAAGATAAAGCTGTTTTATTTTTAAAGTTGGACTCGACTTATAGAAATGTCCTTAGGTAATTTTCTCAAATTTAAAAGATTTTGAATTGGAGTTCTAAGTAGGAAAACCTAGATTCAAACTCGAGGTTATTAGGATTGTCATGCTTGATTTTATGCAAACATAAGACAAAATATAAGTTTAAATTTTTAATTTAATCAAAAAATAAAAGTGTACTAGCTGTCCCGCGCAACTTCGTCTGCGTCACATTTTCCGCTCCTAAATAATATTGCAACAAAAAATTGAGATTTAAACTATCCTATCTCTCAAGTTGGATCGAACTGCACATGGTGTGCGAATTTTATTATAATCGGTTAGGTGGTTTAGGAGTCCATTGAGGACAAACATTGTGACACGAGATTTATATATATTAAGATTTCCCGACCTACTTTCTACCCAAATCAACCGAAAGAAACTGGAAAAGAAGATCTCCAAGTAAACCACACCAGTTAGCACGTGTGTTTTTAATCAACATTCCGCGGTGTGAGAATAGTCGTTAAGTCCACTAGTGGAGTTATGGAGTTATGGCCGCCATCGCATAATTAATACCTTTATGATCGAGTAGCGGTATTTAGGATTACTGCTGTTAGATTGTAGGTGACGCTGGAAAAGAACTTGTTAAAGGTTTTATGATGAGTGCTCAAAAACAGGAGTTTGGTTATTTTGCGCTTGCATGACGACTGATATTGAGGAAATCAAAGGAATGCAGAGGACGAAGATACGAACTTGTGTTAAAACGTTTGAATTCGATAAATGTGAAGAACACACATATAACTAGCTTCTGGCAGTGGCTTCGCCCGCGTAATTCCTAGGGAACATACTAACGGGATATAGTGTTATTCCAAACTATAATTTACGTCTGTGCAAAATTTCATGAAGATCCTTTCAGGCGTGCTGACGTGAAAGAGTAACAAACATCCATCCATCCGCACAATCTTATATAGTAATAATAACTTAGTAACTTGTATAGTAACTTATTCAATAGGAAGTAGGATGATCTTTATAGTGTTATATTTTGTGATAAATCTTTCTCACTTATCGTTTTTTCTATTAGTGAAAACCATAATTGAATCCGTTGCGTGGTTTATACGCGCAGTATTTAAGCGTTTCCACGAGCAAGCAGCCTGGGATGCCTTAATAATATGTAATTAACACTACGCTTATGACCTAACCTGCACTAGTCAGATCTGTCCAAGTCACACATATGTTTGTATGTGTATTACGTGCTTTTAAAAGTATGTGCCTTAAAGCTTCATAAGCTAGAAATCAAACACTATACTTCAAGTCCTAGACAATAATCATCTGCCTAGCCTCTTACCAACCATATTGGGGTCGGCTTCCAGTCAAACCGGATTCAGCTGAATACCAGTATTTTAGGTGGAGCGGTTGCCTACCAGACCTCCACAACCCATTATCTGTGTAACACGGCACTCTTTAGCAAGACTGGTGTCAGATTTTCTGGCTTCTGACTATCCGTAACGACTGCCAAAGATCTCCAAATGTCAGTAAAGACCTACAGCTTCACGTGCTTTCCGAGGACCATCCACAGACCAATCTCGGCGAGCGTTGCTTAACCTTGAATATCGACCTGTGCGACTGTTATCATTTAGCCACGAGCTCCTCTCAATTTCTAGACAATATCTCCACATTCGGCTATCGCTTTGCTCATCCACGTCGCTGTCACATAACAACTCGCGGTATCTGAAGCCCCCGCGGTATCTGTGTCACCTATCGCTATTGCCTTTCACCGGTCTATCTCCCGATCTGGCCAATAAAAATAAATATCTCCGCGTTATTTACGGGTTAGTTCGAACATGTTGTTCTTCGCGCTGTACCGTTGTTACCGTTGTTTGTCACTGTTAAAAACATGTTTATGGAAAAAATGATTTGTGGGATCGCTTCCCGGAATGTTTGGGACCGTATGGGATTGAATTTGTTAGTGATTTCGAGATTTTGTGTGGTTTTTGGATACATGATTTTTTTTTTGTGTTTTTGATGAAGCAGCGATTTTTACCATGCCGTCTGCAATGAGTTGATGATTGTTTGGAAGGTATAGATATCGGCAACTCCATTTCACCTTGTGTGATTGAGAAACTTGTCACTCTTTTTAAACAGATAAAATTATTTGAATCACCGGCCGGTACAAGATGGATAGAGCGGATAAAAACTTTTTGGGAACACTTTTGTTGTGCGTGCAGCTAAGAGTAGAATTCCTTGCCGGTGTCTGTGTTTCCTGATAGTCACAACCTAGCTAGGTTTTGAAGTCGTGAGGTTACTTCTAGGCCAGCCTGCTCCATAATCGACAAAATCATTTCATTCCATCAGGTAAGATTGCTAACAATAAAAATCGTCCTTTCAAAGAATGTTTCGTCGTCTTTTATTGTGCATCATATAAATGATAAACTTTAAGATACTAACTTGAGTATATATTTAACCACATTCTCACATCACTAAAGATATTATTATAACTCATAAATCAATGTTCCTTGTAGTATTGGTTACACGAGCCACCACACACATACCCAAGGCGTTTCGCGACCCCCTTCGAGCAAAGGCCTATTTTGAAACTATGCCAGCTATCTTTAATTACATTCTTCTAAACAACATTTGGGCAATATTTATGTGCCAATATCAGAAAGAAACGCGGCTCGCATTCTCTAAGTTTTACTATACAAAAAATGGCCTTAACCGACTTCCGATAGTCTATCGGCTATAATTTCACGAACATTAACATATTAGCATATAAATTGTACAATTAACTCTATACACATGTAACTAATAGGAGTTTAACTTAATGTATGGCCAATGTTTGTGCCAGCGATTAACCCGTCAATGTTGATGGCAATTAGAGAATAATAGATACCAGTCATAAAGTGCGTTTTCGAGTTGCTGGTGCGGTAGGTATTCGGTGGCAATATGTTGGAGGTCGGCGGAGTCAGCGCCACATTCCTCGCGCCTACATTCCTCCGTGACACGTGGTGTAGGAAGTGGGCGCTGACGTCGCCTGGCACCACTCGACACACGCCCTACATTGTGTGCAATCTACTGCGTCTATGTATTGTTGATAAATCATTCAACTTTATTGTTGTTTATCCCCATATTAGGTCTGACTACTTTTGTATTAAATGTAAAGGTAGCATAGTTCCTTAGTTTCTTGGCAGCGAACAGCGGTAAATTCCCTTTCCTCACTTATCTAGTAAGATTCACGACTAAGAAAATAGTTGTTTACATTAATGATCACATTAATATCAGGAGGCTAACAGCTTTAAAGGCGAGTTGTACGAGTATCTGTAATTGCGCGCAAGGTGGATTTAACACAAAGTAAGTTTAATTAAATATCACCTCATTATTTAGCTGTGGGTAAAATAATCTTACATACACATGCTCACGAGATAACTGTTATTATTAATGATACTAATCACTCGTGTGACATAAACACATCGATGTTTGGAGTTAAAGATGGCGATGTAGCGTGATTAGTGTCAGCTGTGAGAGCATTAGCAGCAGTGACAAGGTTTTAAAGATTGCAGTAGTGCATTAAATGGAACAGGTCGACTCCTACGATTAATGGAACAGTTTAGTTTTGTAATTACGGCGTGGCTTCTGTAAAAAATACAGACGTAAAATATCTACGTATGATTTTCTTGACATTAAACATAAGCCTCCTTACTTTAAACGTTGTGTAAATATAAGTTGAGCATTAATTTTTCACATGCAAGCTTGTCTTCTAGGAGGGGAACGCTTGAGTGTAGGTAATGGTTTTTCTTACTAACAACTTTGCATTACTATGTTTGATTTTTCATTAAATTTGTAACATCCTTTACACCTAGATCAACATTTCCAAGTTTATCATCTCCTCATTAGCCTTTACCCATCATAATGAGCAGCAAGCCAGCTCGCGCCTATTTGCAGAACGTAAATACAATTGAAATACACATCCGTAATAAGTCAGCGGAGACAGAGACCGAGACCGATACCAGACGAGTACCAACACAGACGGGTACCAATACGCGTCGGACGGGTTACAAATAACGTAATGCGATTTGTGTGGCGTCCTGTGGGTGTAGGTTATGACGCGTCTCGTTAAACAAGCTTTATTGTTTCTCTATATACGTAAGTAAGGACGTATTTTTCCTTATTTTAATGGTAGTTGACGGCCGCGTGATTTTATTGGGGAGTGTTTGTTTATGGAGTTTTTGCCTTAGGTGGCCGAGAGTTAGTTAGTTGCAAACTTTGCAATAAACATCCCACATAAAAGAAGATTAGTTACCATTTATTTATTCCTAGCTTCTGCCAGAGGCTTCTTCCTCGTGTGTGTCGAAAGTTAATTCAACGGAACATACTCTCACGATAAAATATATGTTTTTTTTTCTATTCCAAGACATGGTCTACCCATGTGCCAAGGTTCAGGCAACTCTGTAGAGAAGTAACACACATAACGACAGCTGGGCCTACAGAATTGCTTTCACATTTATAATTATTATTAATATGCATTTTGTTTCTAGGCAAACATGTGAACCTAGAATTAATCCTTTCATCCTCTGTATAAGTATGAATGCTAAGAAATCATTTAAATGTGGCCGAAGTACATAGCCGATGACACTTAAAGTGTCCTTGCTAAGTTTTCTTCTATCTTGCTTCATCATCTGCCTAGCCTTTTCCCAACTACATTGGGGTCGGCTTCCAGTCAAACCGGATTCGGCTGAATACCAGTGTTTATCGTGGAGCGGCTGCCTACCAGAGCTCCACAACCCATTCACTGGGTTACACGGTACTTCTTGGCAAGACTGGAGTCAGATTTACTGCTTCTGACAATACGTAATGACTGCCAAAGATCCACAAATGACAGCCGGGACCAACGGCCATATGTGCTTTCCGAGGCACGGAGAAAACTCGATATGTAGGTCACCCACCACAGACAATCTTGGCAAGCGTTGCTTAACCTTGAAGATCGAACCGTGCGGTTGTTATTATTAAGCCACGAGCCCCGCCTTCTTCTTTTTCTGACTCTCTTATCAATGTTAAATTAATTGCCTTAACAATAGTTCAATCTTACTTCTCAACTTCTCACACACGCCTTTCCCTATGCAGATATATATATATCTGCATAGGGAAAGGCAGTAAGCAGTGGATTAGGGCGACAGCACACTGGCGCGGCGGCCATGCGTCAAGCCGCGCCAGTCGACGGGGCGCTGCGCGACTCGTAGGAGTCCGTCAAACCGCCAGGTGTGGCGCGGCCTTATTTATGGCGCGTCGTGGGCCCGCGATTTATAACGCCAGTGTGTTAGTTCGGGAGATAGGCGGCTGTTTGTTAGTGGCAATGTGTTGGGGTATTGGATGCTGTTTCTGAATTGAGTCGGTACCTATAAATCCCTAATAAGTCTCTCTGTGATAGGTATTCGTCTGATTTTAGGATGATATGAAAATTAATCGAATGATTTTGTGGCCGATTTAAATTATTTGATTTTTGGAGTAGGACAAGGTCACAATTACACTCACATTTATGACATTAATTAGACACATATTTTTGATACATAAATAGAAAATTTACCAAGAAATATAAAAAAAATATATTTAAAATTAACAAATTTTTTTAATTTCTAGCTACTTAATTAAACTACATTACTATTTGGTACTAGTACTTTTTTTTAATGCACCACGCGTTGGACCGCATGTTGCGTTAGGTGTTGGTAGATAATGATTAATTAGACCACTTCAGATAGCCAATTTTAGATATTTTAAGATAACTATTTACCTATACAAACACATGCTATTTACTAGGCCTTATCTGTAATTAAAATCCCCGTTATTTATCAAATCTTAATAATGAATTAACAATGTAAGTAAGATATTTATCTTGTCTTGCTAATTAATAATAAAGTTATGTATTGCAATAAGTAAGTAGTTAAAACTTGTATTTATTATTTATTGTAAAGTAATATATTATTTTATTATAGTACATACCTATGGCAATAAAAACATAAATGTTTATTTTCAATCTCACCTGATGGAAAGCGATGACGATTTCCTATTTAATTTGCTCTTGAATTAAAGAAAGAGCATCTTTATCTTTAAATTTTGTTGTCTACACAGTTCTTTGATGACTTATAATTTTGACATAATTCACAGTAGCTCTGTGTATCTGGTCTCTATTTATTATTTTTCATTGCACCTAACAATTAACAAGTCGCATGACAACAATACATAAAGTGACATAACTTGTAACATTTGGTGTCGGGCTCCCGGCCTACATCTCTCACCTCATTATAAATTAGTTGTTTGCGTATTTACAACGTGGAGAAGGCTCTGCCACGACTCCACGAGCCAGTTGTCTGATCTTTGTTTATTAAACCTAAATGTTGAACACCCTGGGAGATACGGAATTATACTAAATGACTTTTGCTTCTTTCGGTGGAATCCGTCTAGCCTTTCAGAACCGAGTCAGCTGCCAGGCTATCTCGATACAGCTGAATACCAGTACTGTAGATGGATTGCCTATCTGACCCCTCCTAGGCACGCAGTAACTGGACAACAAGATACCTCCCCTAGTCAATATTGGTGCTTTCACATTTTCTAGCTACTGTGTACCCGTTGCGACCTTTAAAATTAATCGCCGCCCATCTACGAATTGACCTCAACAAGCTTTGCTTAACGCTGTATACCGATCAGTGCCTAGTATTTTGGTGAATAGATGCTGTAATTTAAATATTAATTTCTAACTATTAAGGAATAAAGATATTTTTGCAAAAGCTCATCTCTCCTGTTCCAGAAAATAACTTTTAACATAAAGAATAACCTACACATAATGTAACACCCATCCTTATCAATCCTTATCACCTCAGATTACCTAATATTATCTTAGTCAACACTAGTCGTAAAACTAGACCAGCCAATCGTAGGCGAGCAGATAGCGTATCTACTCCCCACTTGGGTCTTATCGTAGTGATAAGATAACGCTAATAATAAGTAGGTTTTTAGTGGTGGGCGTTGTAAAAGAAAAATAATCTGTCATTGTACTATGAAGATAGCAAACAGTATCTTAAACTCGTACGAAATTTAAAGAACTCTCGCCCCCTATTAAAGCGACCTAAAAATTAGTTGTTTCCTGATAGCTACAACTTGGAGGTATTATAATTAAAGTCAAGAGTGAGTCAGTTGATGAAAAAATGAAATTAGAAACCTCAATATCATTTTCAAAGACCTATGCATAGATACCCCACACGTATGGGTTTCATAAACATTTTTTTTTTTAATTTCAGTTCTGAGTATGGGGACCCAAAACATTTATAGTTTTTCTTCTATTTTTTGTGAAAATTTTAATGCGATTCATAGAATACATCTACTTACCAAGTTTCAACAGCATCGTTCTTAAAGTTTCGGAGAAAAGTGGCTGTGACATACGGACGGACAGTCAGACAGATAAACAGACATGACGAATCTATAAGGTTTCCGTTTTTGCCATTTGACTACGGAACCCTAAAAACAAAGTCCTCCGCCGCGTCTGTCTGTCTGTCTGTTCGCGATAAACTCAAAGAATTCTGCACTGATTTCCATGCTGTTTTTACCAATGGATAGAGTGGTTCTCGAGGAAGGTTTAAGTATATATTTATGAAGCCGCGGGCTAGTATTTTATTAAAAAATATTAGAAAACGTCGAGTGTAAAATAGGAGCATTCCTACCTGACCCTTTGAGGAGTACAGACGATGCAAAATCATATAATCTCACTAGTATTGAGAGAAGCATTCTTATTTAGCCTCATCATGTACGAGTATCATTGATCATGGCCAATATATGAAAAGTTGTTCCTCTTGCGATTAACATAATAGGCTAGATTCCATCATCCACAAATTGCAAAACTATTTAGTCCGTCAGTTAAAGTATTGAAAAATAATGGACACGTATTTTTTGTTTTTGTAAATCAATGAATATTGACAAAGATAAAACGCATCAAAACTCGGGAGTGGGGGCTCGTGACGTCACGACTCATTAAAAATTATGCGAAGGTGTGACGTATTGAGAATTTTAAGAGCGTCGTAACTTCGTCAATTTTGGTTCCCGTAACAAAAAAAAAACACGGGTCAAATATTTTTTGAAAATCTAACTGACGGACTAATTAGATTTTTTCAGGACACAAGCCTATTGCACAAGTCTTCTTAAATGCCTTATTTGAACCAATTCCGTCATTAAAAGTCTAAATACCGTCGCAAAGAATGCTTCATTACTTTCTAACAAAGATATTAGGCTGTGCGCGAATCTAACCCTTCAGACGGAACCCTACGCGGGTTCATTCGCCGCTCGTTACGCGAGGGTTAAGATTGAGCCCGGACTTATAGCCGGTGCAGCTTGCAGTGTTTCAAGCCGAATTAAAGGAAATTTACTTGCTGAGTTATAAAGCTTTTTAGAAGGGGTTTTAGAATGGTGATTTGATTTTCCTCGTTTACTGTTAACGATGTTTTAATGAGTATTGGTTTATGTTTTCGTCTGGTTGCAACGATTTTTGGAGATCATGAATATTTTTGCTGTAATTCAAGTATTAGTTGAGTCAATAACAGTACAGTACAAGATTTTAAGACATTCTCGAGAAACTATTGCCTTTTTTAAGTATGGGAAATCATGAAATGTCTTTTCGTGCTTTGAGTGGAGCAGAGAGTGTCAGACTCCTACTGACTAAAACCTATGCGTGTTCCTCCTAATGCCCTTTGTGCTCCAGGGCCGCGGTGACACTTTCGAACAAATTCCGAATTTTTGGCAGAACTTCTACTATCTGACATCCAGACGCACTGCCATCCCTACCTTGTTGCTATTCCACCAACTCGCACTAAGCGCTTCAGAGCGTCTTTTATAATGCGCTCAGCAAAGGAGTGGAACTCTTTGCCTGCGTCTGTGTTTCCGCATGCTTAAAACCCTAATCTTTTCAAAGTTAGACCGAACAGGCTACTTCTGGGTAAGCTCGCTCCATCATAGACTTTGTCTCTGTCATCTCTGACCAAGACTAGAGTCAAGAGCAACCCCTTATAAGGTAAAAAAAAAACGATCACCTACCACTGCAGCCCAAGCAAGCCAGAAATCAGCAGAGTCAAGCACTAGAGATGCGTTAACGCAATGAAGCTCGTTGATTCTCAAAGTCACTGCAGCCCAAGCAAGCCAGAAATCAGCAGAGTCAAGCACTAGAGATGCGTTAACGCAATGAAGCTCGTTGATTCTCAAAGTCACTGCAGCCCAAGCAAGCCAGAAATCAGCAGAGTCAAGCACTAGAGATGCGTTAACGCAATGAAGCTCGTTGATTCTCAAAGTCACTGCAGCCCAAGCAAGCCAGAAATCAGCAGAGTCAAGCACTAGAGATGCGTTAACGCAATGAAGCTCGTTGATTCTCAAACTCACTGCAGCCCAAGCAAGCCAGAAATCAGCAGAGTCAAGCACTACAGATGCGTTAACGCAATGAAGCTCGTTGATTCTCAAAGTCACTGCAGCCCAAGCAAGCCAGAAATCAGCAGAGTCAAGCACTAGAGATGCGTTAACGCAATGAAGCTCGTTGATTCTCAAAGTCACTGCAGCCCAAGCAAGCCAGAAATCAGCAGAGTCAAGCACTAGAGATGCGTTAACGCAATGAAGCTCGTTGATTCTCAAAGTCACTGCAGCCCAAGCAAGCCAGAAATCAGCAGAGTCAAGCACTAGAGATGCGTTAACGCAATGAAGCTCGTTGATTCTCAAAGTAACCATTTTACTGTCTTGAATCCAACAATGAAATTTATCCGAAGAGAACAGCACAATAATAAGATAATAGTCATAACCAATGTGATAAATGCAAAAGCGACTTTGTCCGTTTGTTACGCTTTTACGACAATTTTGGTGCTACTTTTTTTGCGAAAATCTTTTATTTTTTACTTTTAATAGGCACCTAAATTTATTTTAACGTAAAACTAAGGCGAGTATGTTTGGCCGTTTTCATCAAGACTCAGTTACCTAAGTATGTACTATCGTCTTGTACAGCAATTTAATGAGTATGTATAACTTGAGCCTTGCCAAGTGCAGGCCTATCACTCAGCATATCAGATAAGGCACAATCAAGCAGTACGTGACGCCGCTAATCTATCACCTATTTACGCAAACCTCTTCCGTATTTGTCTCGCCGCCGATCTGAATGGCAAGCAGATCTTATCTCCGCTTCATATTTGATCGATTAGATCCCGAGATGGTAATTAAGATAGGCTTATTTAGTACTTCCTCTTCTGAGTCATTTGAGTTGGCTTTGGTAAGGTGTTAGAATTGTAGCAAGTTTTCAATAACGTGGTAGGTGTATTGACTCATTGAGAACAGTGAGTGATTTGACATAAGCTGCAAGTTCCTTGACTAGCATTGACTAGAGCCATGTGAAGTAAAAATTGCCTTGCACATTCATCATCATCATCTTCTTGCCCTTATCCCATGTTACTTGGGGTCAGCGCAACACGTTTTTTTCTTCCAGTCTGCCCTATCAGCCGTCAAACTTTCACCAACTCCCTTTTCTTTCATATCGCTTCTTACACAATCCATCCATTTTTTCTTTGGCCTTCCTCTCCCTCTCCCTCTCTATCCATCCACATTTATGTTCATTACTCTTTTAGTTAAATGCGTTTCCTCCCTCCTCTTCACATGACCATACCAAGACAAGCGATTCCCTTTTAACTTTTCAGTCACTAGCGCCAGTTTTAAACTACCTATAATGTAGTCATTTCTCACTTTATCCATTCTTGTTACTCCACACATCCGTCTCAACATTCTCATCTCCGCCACATGCAATCTATTTTCATCCGTCTTTTGCACAGCCCAACATTCTGATCCATACATTACGACAGGTCTTATCACGGTCTTGTAGATTTTGCCTTTCAACTTGAGGGGCATCCGTGGGTTGCAAGTTGTCCCAGTGACCTGTCGCCATTTCATCCATCCCGAGTTGATCCGGTACCACATTCAAATGAGACTAATTCTTGTTTGCTGTTGATCTAAACTTTTTTACGTATAAGATCTCCGTTTTTTTTTTCTTTTCAATGGATGGACCAAACTCTCGTAATATGATACGATGACTGAAGTACCAGTGATTTCATTTCAAATGATCATGCAAAAAAACCGGTAAAGTGCGAGTCGGACTCGGCCACTCAGGGTACACGTTGCTTTAATTTTTTATTTTTATTTATCTACAAATTTAAGGTTTTGAGGTTTTTCCCTATACTTGTAGTATGAGACAGTATTACTAAAATTTCATTTCCTACACATTTTTAGCCGTATCTTTAAGAAGTTTGATTTTTTCATAGCTTCAAGGGACTGTAGACCTGAGTTTAGGTTTTTTCAATTCGATACCTCCACGACGTGTTCCCGAGATAAAGGGTCTTGACAGACAGACGGACGGACAACAAATTGATCCTATAAGACGTAAGTACAGAACCCTAATAGTAATAATAGGCAGAGAAAAAGGTGTGGTAACACATGACACACACAGAATAAGAACATAAAGCCACAAACAACCAAAAAAAGCACTAATGATTTCATCTGACATATTAATACCCCCTAAATCTCAATCGTTGTAGTCTCACAAATTACGATGTTTCGTTAATTGTGGTCACATGGCCTCGGACACTAAAAATACTTGAGAGCACTCATAAAATCTTGCTGCTGCGTCCCGTTACCTCTGTTATTAGAGAATTGATAGATCAGTGACTGTTGAGTAGAAGTGACACTTGATTGACAGTCACGACTCGACCCACGTTTAGTACGTATAATGACAAACTTGCCGAAATGATTTGTATGTTTTTTAAATGTAGCTGCTACTGTTTTTTGTTTGATGAAAAAATTTAGTTGGTTATGCCAATAACTGTTTTGTTTAATTATAATGGTCATGTTGTTCGTGTTTTTTGTGTCTAGCATTCGTTTGAGGATTCGGATAAAATAAATTACCCGGGTCCCATTAAATGCCAGACGACTTTGCAGAAGACCAACGCGAAGGTGGCGGGACGAGCTTGACTACAGCTGGCCAGACTGGCCCTCACTGGTATTGGACAGAGTTGTGTGGAAAAGTGAGAGGGTCTTTCGCTCAGTATTAAGAAATACAGTGGTGCAAATGGTAGTGACTGTCATACTATATAACAGACTAAGAAATATCCTATCTAATTTAACTCATCATCGAGAGGAACAATCGTTTAGCCCTAAGACGACCCACTGACCGATCATTTAGTACTGTTTAACTGCTACACAAATTAATACCACCTAATTTTTATTTTTAATATATTTAAGTTAATATCATCAAAGCACTTTCTTTCGTCTTGGAACAGATGAATAGTCAGCTACGCAGGTAGGTGCGCAACTAATACGGGTAGTATATATCACCAACTATAATACCTACTCAACAACTGAAGACCCGTTTAATGCCTATTTCATCCTTCAATTTAACATAATTAGAATTATATTCTTTGTAGTTGTCCCGTAGCGACCGCCGCGGGCGCATGGCCCGGGCGCGGGCGGTCCAAATAATGTAATTAGCGTCATAATTACTGCGCACGAGCACGTGACGTGGGCGCATGCGCACCAGCGCTATCACAACCTTGTTTAGTCTTTGATTAGTTGAAGACAGGTTGAGGAAGAGAATTTTTTGTTCCAAGATATCGGCTCATTGAGGGTTTAAATGTCATGTAGGTAATCGATGAGTAGGACTGGACTTGCTTTTGCTAAATCACGAGTTAAAGATTAAGAATTAAAATGTAAAGCAGTTTCAGTTATAAATTGTTAACATTATCTAATTAAATTCATAATATGCAAGACAGTAGGTATATATAAAGTCTATGCTTCATGATACACCTCTTTTCTTTTGTGTAGGCTCCGTACTAAACTGAAGCCTCATAATTATAGCGACTGTGACGTAATCATACTTAACAATAAATGATAACTCTGCATGTCTGTTCATTTGTCCTTGTGTCTTTTTGATATCTGAGGGCCAATCCTACTAATTTTTAAACAACTTTCGCATTCGCATGTCATACGGAAACTGTTAAAAAAAGCCTTAATTATCATACATTTTTAACCGACTTCCCAAAAAGGAGGAGGTTATCAATTCGGTTGTTTTTTTTATGTTTGTTACCTCATAACTCCGACAATTATGAACCGATTTGAAAAATTCTTGTTTTATCTGAAAGGATATACTTTCAGATTAGTCCCATTTAAATCATATCAAAATCGGTTACGAACTTTGGATTTTAAATCGAAATAGCTGGAATTTGACTATTTAGATGATTCTTTGATAATCGAAATTGCGTATTTTGCTTTTCTGCGATTTTGCAGTGGTGTTGTTAGGTGTGGGGCACCACTGAAAAGTGAAAAATAAAAAACTTTTTACAAAAAAAAAAAACAACCAACTTCCAAAAAAAACACTACAAAGTAAAAAATAACTTTGATTTCGGAAGTCGGTGTCAAAATAAGAAGAAACTAACAAAAACACCGACTTCCGAGTCGGTTGTATTTTTGTGTAAAAAGTTTTTTTTACAGTTAGCGATTCAGATGCGAATGCGATGCGAATGTGAAAATTAGTAGAATTGACACTCCGTTAGTTGTTATTCGTTTTCCAATAAACATTGGCAAATAGCATAACCATGTCCTGGAATCCGACAAAATATGATACTTTTCATCTCGCTGATAAGTTTCCTTGGTGTCATTTTCGATCAGTTTACCATACGCTTCCTGCCTTGCATCTACCACCACACATACACCATAATACTCATAAACAATACTACAAGTTCTGCCTACCCAATCGTAGCGAGCACAACAGACAACACAAAACAATGTTCGCTGTAGGTACACATCAGCTGTAGTTCGTCCTACGCGGCAAATTAGATTGGAACGGGTTCCTGAGTGTAGGCGACAGAAACAGACCTGCACTACTGGGGCCGCGATAATTATACCGAATTTATTGTACGAATGTAACGATTGATGGCGAAGGAACACTGCTTTAAATTAGGTAAGACCATCAAATTGTGAGTATCATACGTTTACTCAAAAAGGTTTCTTACGAGTATTACGGAGTCAAAACACAAAACTCCAGTTGCTGAAGTTTTGCTAAACGGTTAGAGCAAAACTTCAGCAACCATTTTCACTACATACTTCTAACAAACTACAAATCTACCTTCCATTACGAGATGCTATCATTGAATGACAACAAACGTAAGCTGAACGCTAGTACAATAAGTGATACTTGCAGGACAGCATTCTGCTCGATGTTAATTACAGTACCTACCTACCTGCCTACCTGCCTACCTGCCTAGTGCCTTATTTATTTATTTATTTATATATACTTTATTGTACCACGAGATATACGCGTACCACCAATCACCAATCACCCGCTTCACTACCCTCGGAAGACGAAAAGCGGTAACTCATTATTTTTGAAATTTTATTAATTTTTGCAAAAAAAAATTTATAGAAAACCACGAAACTAGGAATATATTGGAAAATAAACCTTATCCTTAGTTACTTATTTTATGAATGCGTATGTAACTCTGTTGGTTACGTACACTTTCATGCCTTTACCGCCAAATCGATTCTATTGAAATTGGTCACAGACCTAATGGGTCTTTTGCCTGGAAAAGGACTTCATCATATCAGCCAATGACCACCCACTGCTGATCCCGGTCTTCAGCAGTCCGCATCCATCCGCTGCCAGCCACCTTCTTTAAATCGTCGGTATATCGAAAAAAAACATTGGAAAAGGACTTAAGTTCTTTTCAATCAACATAATAACAATAATAACAACCGACGACACGGTTGGCGCAGTGGTTGAGCGATTGACTGCTGCGCAGCATGTCGCGGGTTCGATTCCCGCACGGAACAAATATTTGTACGACCTACATGTATTTGTTCCGAGTCTGGGTGTTTTTCTATCTATAATATGTATGTATTTACAAAAAAAAAATGTATATAAGTAGTTTATCAGCCATCTCGTTACCATAACACAAGCATTAGGTTGCTTAGCTTGGGACTATATGGCGTTGCGTGAAATGTCCAAGAATATTATTATTATTATTAATTAAGTATGTCATGCGGACAAAGCCGTGGCCGGAAGTTAGTCACATTTCAACGCTCCTTAATGCTTACTTCATTTTGTGTTTTTGTTCACGCCTATAACCGATTTAAATTAATTTTAGACTCTGGATATAGGCTACTAAGCTGCAAGCAAAGCCGCGTGCGAAAGCTAGCTTTAAATAAATATCATTAAGGTGACTGAGGAAATGATTTTTCTCGAAATTCATTATTATTAAGTTACCGCCTATTGGCTTTAGAGCTCAGTTAGTGACTTGTTTATGTCTAAACAACCAACTAACCACATTCTGAGAGGACAGATCTACAGATCTACTCGACCGAACAGTTCGAGGCTTTGGAAGCTGGTTTGAAGTGGTTTCTTTAAGGAGTTGTTTATCTTTTAATTAGCTCATAACGTGAGTGGATAACATCGCATTCGTTATGGAATAGCTCTTGATTCGGCAGCGATATTACGAGCAGCGTTGAAGTTGTAACATCACGTTTTGTCTTATCTGTATTAGCGTTGTTGATTGAAGACTTGTCTGTGCAAAACCAGGGACATTCTTTTATGAACTTGTTTGAGAATGACCAAGAAAAAACTATAAGCAATGTAAAGATTCCAAGTGTCTACTGACATAATTGCGTACATTTAGACTTCTTATCACATTTGCAATCGGACGTATTTTAAAAGCAATGTCTAATACATTGCTCCATGTGTTTGCAAACTTCGTCGACCACGAAAAACATGCAATGAAAGTAGTTCAAACATCATAGGGAATTTTTACCTATGAATAAAATTGACATCGACTGTATACAACGCTGTTGTAATATCAGAATAGTATAATATATATAATAATCATATTATACTCATTAAGTACTGTTTAGAAGTACAACGCCTTTTATAAAAATGGTTTAAAAAACAAAGCCATGCACGGTCAGGAAAAAGCCATAAAATGTAGTTGAATCTCTGTTGACTTCCCATATCCAATCGATTTGTCTGGTGGGTGCACCAAAATGTGCGCACTCAATAAATATGCGCTGCAATAGTAATATAGCACGGACTGTGACGCAAACAAATAAATTATTATTAACCAATGACGGACTGCTTTTGGGGACCTCGAAGAATTATTAATCTTGATTAGAAGTGGCTTTCATATTTATATTTTTTTTTTCGCTCTTTTTTATCTTAATAGCAAAGAATGTAGGTAACATTAAAAATAAACATCATAATTATATTTTTTTTAAGTAATGATTAATATACATATAAAAATTAACATAATATATAAAAAATAAACATAATTAAAAATAATGTATAATTTATTCTTATACAAACAATGTTAACATTCACGAATTCAAAAAATAAGTAAGACGTATCAATCAATAAATAATAAATTAATGTAGGTATTTATTGATCTTAATATTCATTGAAATCAATTAACAGACCGTTTATCAGTCGTTGACTAAATATTTATATCGATACACAAATTGTCACTTCAAGAACGTAAATTTTCATTTTATGCGAACATTTGAATTGGAACACTCACTGAATATGGTCACTAACACCATTCCGATAGAAAATTTACACCCGCCGCGGCGAGGAAATGAATAGACCTGAACAATTAATATTTTATTAAATAAACTATCTTCGATTGATTGTATTGCCTTGCTTGGTACGTCTAGCTGTTTGTAGAGCTATGTTGCATGTGTGTGGGGAACTGGGGACCGACAGAGGTGTTATAGCTAGTGAAATGGCAGGATTATGGCAGTAGTGGCGGAATTCATCTAATAATTATGGCAATAGGGACAATGTAAAAGATTAGATTTTATTTGTTTGCTTTGTTGATTGTCTTGTTACGACCGGAAGAGATTATCAGTATTGGAAGTAGTTTTACACAAGATCAGAAATCTGTGGTTATTCATTTTCTCAGCTATCAACAACATGACTCTTTCATCAACGAAATAAGTAACAAGACAAAATCCGCACATATTCACAAAACCAAGGATTATCTCCACTCTTTCTGATAAATTCCACACTCAAAATGATATGTTCACGACCCAATTCAGTAAGAGTATTGTGCGTCACATATAACTGTAACTGCGCAGTCTGTAGTCTATAACATCACATTACTATGCGCCGCGGCGTCCGCACAACAGAAATCACTAGGTTACCGACACCACTCGATACATCCAATAGATTTTTTCTTCTACAACTGCATGATATATATTATAGTCGTAAAAAGCGGCTAGAGTATCGGCGAGTCGTAAAAATAGATGTTGTACGTTACACTTTCCGCATCAATAATTCAAGATTATGAGGGTGGGTCTAGCGTGGCTTAGATCTGTGGCTCCGTAATTCTGTGACGCCCTGGTACTGCGAGCTCATAACTATTTATTTGTCAGCTCTTGTTTGTGGATTTGGGACAACTACTGCTAAATGCTACGAGTAACTGCTGCCTAGAAGAATGCAGTTTATTTAATGGCTTACAGAAGTCTATAGTTGCAATTAGGAATGCGTGGGGTTTGGCTGAGCCTCGGTATCACTGTCTCAAAGCATACCATTTTTTACCGACTTACCAAAAAGGAAGAGGTTCTCAATTCGGTTGTATTTTTTTATGTTTGTTACCTCATAACTCAGTCATTTAAAACTGATTTGAAAAATTCTTACTTTATCTGAAAGGATGTAGGTACTTGTCGATTGGTCTCATTTAAATTTTATCAAAATCGGTTAGGTGTTTAAATCAATGGAATTCGTTTACTTGGGTGATGGTTTTTTGTCATCCAAGTAATCGAAATTGCGTATTTTGCTTTACTGTGATTTTGCAGTGGTGTTGTTATGTGTGGGGTACCACTAAAAGTGTTTTAAACAACTGTCCTGATGCCTCACTGACATGTGGCTGATCTTAAACATGAAGCAGTATTAATTTCTTGCAATCAACGCAATAATGACTTAAACTGATCAAAATTAATAGCTATTTGATCTTAGCCAGGGTCTGCACACAGTATTGGTGACATTCAGCTCCATATTCTCACCATAGCTCTTTCTTTCGAGCAGCACAACTCAACGCAACACATATTCACAGACCGCAACTATTCCATAGCACACGCATCAGTTCTTTTCGATATACAGACATTATATCAGAAATAAGAAGTGGCTACGTCTTTTGTTTATTTACGTGTGTTTCTACCATTTTTTTTTTCAATTTGAAAGCTGACATTTACTTTCAATTTAGGGCTCGCGCGTTTCGTCGTAGCATCAAGGTCAAATAAACATTTTCTATCTTACACATCAGTCAGGAAATCACTGCCTGTGAATCTCAATCACTGTCAACCAGCTTCAAGTGACTGTATGATGCAACCTATCCAAGTAAAAACAATAAAACTATGGTTTCTTGTAATATATCACCACTAACACCAATTCAAACATAGCCAAACTTCGACACTGGGAACGTACCGCACACCGGCACACTCCACAGCTCTGCCCACCCCAGAACCGCGCGGCACGTACGCGCGACATTACTGTATATCTCTTTAAACGCGGCGTTATTTTTGTGACAGCCCTAGCTCCGTCCCCCGGCGGTTTTATCGCGCTTTATTGCTAAACATTCAAATATAAGTAGAGCTTGTTATAATGTTTACGGATTTTTGGATAAAGTTTTCCGATGTTGGTCGGGCAGCAAGTTGATCATTTAGTTTTGCTTCTCTGTAAAAAATGTGCAAGTTTTGTAACATTTTCGATAAAATTTTGAATAGCTTAATCTCTTAAATAAATACCCTTTGTACGACAGCCTAACTGCCTAACAGACTCCTGGAGGTGTTTTCGAAGTTAAAATATTTATTTCAATTCAGAAGACACTGCTCCTAATCTGCATGATGAGGCAGTCCAACTAAATTTAGTTAAAGCTTCTCTAAATAACATCGGACAGTCGTTAGATTAGAAAACAAACCAATTAAACCATCTCGTCTGGCTCCAAACATCTCAGTATCAGGAAAAAAGCGCGTCGCTAGTTCGCTACCGGCATCCATTCAATTTCGCGTCTCCGGCAATAAAGCGTGATTGTCACGCACGTACACATTGCATAAAGCGGTATTACTGCCACGGGGGCCCAGGGACCCAGGGGCCCGGGGTGGGGGCACACACCCCCAGGGTGGCGTTTAACGCACGAAGGGATTTTTTCAAAATAACATTTTTTTGAGCGGTGAAGTTCTTGGTTTTGACTTTGACGGTTATGACCGATTTTTTTTTGTTGGTGCATTTTCTTGGTCAGGGGTGCGGCTTTTCCTTGTACGGTTGTGGGTAAGAACTTAAACTTGGTCAAATAATATTCTGACTTATTTATCATTCCTAAAAAGTTGATGCAAACATAACAACGGGTACAATAGTGCTATAAAAGTGAAAGACCTACGCCAAAATTCAATTGCTTTAGTGATAGAATCGAGATGCGAGGTATGTGTGGCTTTCCACGGGTCATATCGTATGGAACTTCAATTCAACTTCGACATTTTATGTCCCATCGCCTGACCTTTGCATTTTGTCCACTTAAACTAAACTAAGTATGGTTTTATAGTATGATAGGGCGAGATGTCGCCTGGCCTCTTGCCCTACACCTTTGACATTTGCTCTTATAAATTCAATCTAATACCAATTGTATTGAATCCCAGTCAAAGATGAACGTAGACATTTTATTTTCCTACTCGTAACTTGTCTGTGTCAATCTAATTTCTTTTTAGGGTTCTATACCCAAAGGATGAAGCCTCTGCTGTCCGTCCATTCGTCTGTCTGTCACGGGCTGTATCTCAAGAATCGTTATAGGTTTATGGTAGGGAACTCTTAGTGTGTAAGTTCGATTCGCACTTGGCCGGTTTTTTATAACACCTATGAATGAATAATATATAAAGAAATAATATATAATAGCAAATAAAGTGGACTAAAAGTGTCTATTTGCGCCAAATGTAACGTTACTTGTCGCGAATAAACACCTTTTCTTTCTTTTTCTAAAACTTAAACTACAGGATGGAGTGATTAATAGTTAGATATCAATTAAAAATCTTCGGTAAGAACGTGTTACAAAAAGGTGGTAGTTATTATGATTAAGCTCATGTTTTGAATCTAGATCGTGTATCACGTTTTGCGCCGGTTATCGGTTATGTGTGGCGAATGAGATCTATTACAGCTTCCTAGTTCAGATGATTATAGTCCTGCAAGTTACTGCTTGTTTGATGCACGATTAGTTTGAAATTAATTGATGATTATGTAATGTTTTAGTGGTCCATATAATTCAGATCACCCGTTTACCTATTTATTGCGTAATTAACGAACGATTAATTCTTTCATTTTGTGATTTCAACATTGCGAGATAGACGTTGTCGAGCAAATGTTTTATTAGCACATGAAGCACTGGATCGGAGTTCTGTTCGATTTTGAAAGAATATGAGACTTATTGAGTTGCAGATTTGTAACACTAACGTTATAATCGTCACCACTACGTAATAATAATTAATGACACTATGGTCACTTCAAAGAAAATGTTTGCGTTTCCTTACTGAATTACGCAGAGAGCAAATGTGGGTCGAGACTGAAGCAAAACTATTTTCGCCAAGTAAATCACGAAGACCAAAAATTGTGTACGTACTACAATAAGCAGTATGACTTAATTAACACTTGTAAATTAACGTGTTTCCAGGTAGGTACCTACATTGACGAATCAATTTCATTTACAACACGAGCACTAGTTTATGGACCAATTAGCGTCCACTGGATATAACTTAATGAGTGGTTACTACTCAAGTACGTACTTAGCCCGGTGGACTGAACATCTAAACAAATTAAATAGCACAAGATTGCTCAATCTCGTAAACCATCAATACGTAACTGAAACGGGATAAAGTTGTGCTTTCATTAGCGTTTAAGATAAGGATACCAACGACGATACTCGGAGATGATTAGGTTATTAATGCGCACAGCAAAGGAGTGGAACTCTCTGCCTGCGTCTGTATTTCCGAACACTTAGGTACAACCCTAATCTCTTCTAAGTTAGAGTGAACAGGCTCCTTCTGGGTAAGCTCGCTCCATCGTAGACTTTGTCGCTGTCATCTCTGACCAAGACTAGAGTTAAGAGCAAACTCATCTATACTATATCTATACTAATATTATGAAGAGGTAACATTTGTTTGTAAGTTTGTATGTAGGGGGTAATCTCAGGAACTACTGGTCCGATTTTAAAAATTATTTCAGTATTAGATAGCCCATGTATCGAGGAAGGATATAGATATCATCACGCTAAGACTAAAAGGAGCCAAGCACTCATGGAAAATGTGACGCACACGAAGTTGCGTGGGTCAGCTAGTATATAATATTATAAAGCGGAAGAGTTTGTTTCTTTGTTTGTTTGTTTGGTTGAACGCGCTAATCTCAGGAACTATTGGTCCGATTTGAAAAATTCTTTCAGTGTAGATAGCCCATTTATCGAGGAAGGTTATAATCACGCTAAGACCAATAGGAGCGGAGCAGTAATGAAAAATGTTACGCAGACGACGTTGCAAGGGTCAGCTAGTATGTAATAAAATTCTGGTGTAAACTTATGATAGATCCTGTTTTCTCTTTAATCAATCACTACGTAAAGAAAAACGGAACCAAACCAATATTCAGGTGTTTTACGATCCCAGCGTTAAATCTAGGCTGGATTTAGCTGCCAAGTTCAGACCCACCTTACCAGGGAATTCTCATCCTTATCAACAAGTTAATAATGGTTATAATGACGTGGCGGTCACATTTAGACCGCTAACGGCCGGTCCGGACCGGACATCGTCATCATGCTAAGACAAATAGGAGCGGAGCATTCATAGAAAATGTGACGCAGACGAAGTTGCGCGGGTCAGCTAGTCTCAAAAAATAAAAAAAAGCTTTCATTAAAAACAAAAAAAAATCTGTCCTTATTACAACATTAAACCTACAGACAGCAGCACATCTGCTTCTAAGCTACCCAGGAGTCGCTGATTAGTTACAGAGCTAACTAAGTACATATTTTGGAAACTCAGGTAGGTACTCTGTGTGAGATAATTAGTAACACCATGGAAATGCTGACCTTCCTTGGGAAGCTGGGGTGGATCGAATGACATGTGTCCCGCCTGAGTCGTTGTCGAGTTACGGAAACATACCCCGATTTAAATACATACATACAACATTTCATTTACAGATAGCAGCAAGTTCAAATCTACTTCCTTCTTTTGTAACATAAGCTCTTTATCCAAAAGCTTCTTCAAGGATCTCTCTAGTAATTATAAATTTAGGTCCATTTAACTACAAGACGTTAGCTGGCGAGTTCGGGCATCGATTGACCGAATCCGGCGCTGCGGGACGGCGCGTAATTCCTCGCGCGCGACGTGCCCGGCGTGCGTAAATACGCGCAATCGCTCACCCCATTACGCTACGATACGCTGGTAAGGCGCGCAATATGTGGGATGAAGCGATTCCCGACACAACGATCAACAGCGAGAATCTGAAATCTGTTTATTATTCTATCCATATATATGAGCAGTGTATTGCAAAACTATAACATGCGCCCTAACTTGCCATCGGTAATAGAACTGCTAGATGGTAAAGCGGAGACATATCGTTAAGCGAGTTACAAACCAGCGATTGAGCAGAACACAGTGACCACTACCGCTCTGTCAAGTGCGAAGCGGAGGTAGGTGATGACTGCCACTGTTCTAGTTCTCTCACTGGCATCGCTTATCTACCGGTCTTGCAACCCTGATTAGTGTTGATCTGCATCATCCTACCGAACCATAGAACATGGACCGGAATCGAGAATGCTTTATTAATTGAAGAATTGTAAGATAATCCTATTGCTGAATGTAGCTCACTAGAATAATTCTTTTTAAGAGCCAAAAAATCATATTGATTTTTCTCTTCAACTCGCTTTTGCTTATAACTTGCGTACCCCCACAACGCATTACTCGGATCGATGTCAGATCGAAGGCAGCAATCAGCCTCCTTACAGCTGGAACAGCTTACTATCCCATTGTTTCAGCCCCCCGCGCCTCTTCGATATATCGCCAGCATTTTTCAGCCTCCGCCATATAACCACCGCTAATTTATAAAGGTGGCAGTTGCTTGTTCTTTCTTCTGCAATTAAGGAAAAGTCTACTTGACTAATGGGTGTGCTTGCTGATTTGCGTTACGACTTAAGAATTTCTGGTACTGAGTTCAATTCCTTTAGAAAGTAAGTATGATAAGCATAGGTAAGAAGAATAAACGGCTGTCTATTAGTATGTTACTCGCTTATGCATAATTTTTTTAACCATTGCTAATGATAAACATCGTATTTATTTTAACTTTGTGCCTGAGTTTGTTTAGGTTTTTCTTCTCAGTGTAGTCAGTTAAGTAACACCGGACTAATCTAGTTTAAACTGTTTTAAATTAGCGTGTAAAAATTTAATTTATAAACTATTTTGCAAATTGAATATTGATTGACAATTAATTACCTACATTTTTAGATAAATCAATACATTTTGAGTCGAATTTATCTTTAGAATAGATGCAGATTTTTGTGACCTCAACCATAGTGTTGACAAACAACTGCTAAAAGGTTATTTCATAATCATTTAATATTGGCTGTCAACAACAATCTTGAACATTCAACTTGCAAAAACAACGCAATATTTTCTATTAGTATTTATTTTTATAGCTTTGTTGTGCGCAGGAGTCGAGGGATCGTCTGCGGCCTTGACGGCGGCGCTTACGAACCTCTCGTAACTGCGCAGTAGGTTAATATACAAGTACGTCATCAAAAGACGTGATGCCTTGTCTCCTTGGCATTCACCCAAGTAGTGTGGAGTGAGCAAGGTACCTCCTTTTCACGTTTGTTAATCTGTCAAGACCTGGTTTATTTCTTTTCAGCTATGATTATAATAATATTGTCATTTTAAGTTAACCTAGAAAAGAAGAAAACTTAACATTTAGTCTCGAGTGAATGAAAACCTATTCTACTACTATTATTCTTCTTCTCAGTTTTTTTGCACAAGCAGTCATGGTCACGTCGAAACATCTACGTCACCGCATCGGTCCGTCTAGTGACGACAGGCCGTGTCGACGGCGCGTTAGTGTTCCACGCGCGCCTCAAAGAGAGTCAGCACACAGAGGGGCCCGAAAGGGCCGACGCCTGCCGGAGTCGCGGGATTATTCGCAAGAGACACCGTGGCTCCGGAACGCAAAGGGCAATGAAGGAACATGGATGGGTTTTAGTCAGTAGAAGTCTGACACTGCCTCCCGCTACACCCAGAGCGGGAGGAGTCATTGGAGGATTTCCCATACCTAAAAAAAAAACCGCATCGGTGGTAGAGGCGGACACAGCTCTCCGCACGATATCCCTGTTTCTAATCAGCATTATTTTATTGTTATGGGTTTGCTCTTCCATCTTTGTGATGACGGAGACAAAGTCTACGATGGGGCGAGCTTACCTAGAAGTAGCCTGTTCACTCTAACTTTGAAAAGATTAGGGTTGTAAGCGTTCGAAAACACAGGCGCATTCAGAGAGTTCCACTCCTTTGCTGTGCCTACGCATTATGAAAGACGCTTGGAAGCGCTTAGTGCGAATTGGTGGAATAGCAACTAGGTAGGGATGGTAAGTTGCAGTGCGTCTGGATGACCGATGGTAGAAGGGGGCTGGTGGGATGAGGTCGTGGAATTCTTGGGCACAGTCTCCGAAGCACAACCTGTAGAAGATCGACAAGCAGACAGCCATGCGGCGATGAGCCTAGCTGTGCAGCGTGGCATCCGCCAGTATTACGTCGCCAACAAGCCTCTTAGCTCTGCGTTTCACCGAGTCAAGCGCGGCAAGCTATATGATGCACTACTAATAATACTAAATTATGCACTTCATCTGTACTGAAGTATGGTCATGTGGCGTGGTGACGGAAATAGGTACGCTCTTAACCTATTCAGGAAATTTTCCAAGCTAATAATCCTTTTCGCAAACAAAGACTAGGTACTTTAACTATTTTACCAGGAACTAAGAAACATTAGATAAGTAACTAGCAACAATTACAATTGTCTCAATAAATCTCAGCGCTCGTGAGTCATTAGGTAATGACTCGTATATAAATATGTCAATAGGTAATATTGTGGCGTGTTATGTGAATCTGTATAAAGTTACCCACTGTCCTTGTGATTATCTATGAACTATGTGCTTGGCAACAAGCTTTATTTCATTTAAAACGCCTCTGCTGTCCATCCGTACGTCTGTCTAGGCTGTATCTCAAGAACCGTAATAGGTACATAGAGAGATTTTTGAGTTTACGAAATTTAAAAAACTGTATAAACGCACACAATGCAAACAAGCATAATATAAACTAGGGGAGTACATTGATGACAAAAATGCTTGGCTCAATGCTGGTCCTCTCCACATCTACGAAAACATTGTTGGACCTGCTGAAAATTGTAAGATTATCTTTGCATTGTATAGACTCATTATATAAATGTAACCATGATTTTGTAAAAAGTCAGTGTTTAAGAGAGTGTCCATGGAGTTTCTTGCACGTTCTTCTCCATAGGATCTACTCTTTGGAACGTGCAACTGCCGCGCTGGAGATAGGGTCGGTGAGTGTGTTTTGTTGCAGTATAACTTGCTGCTCTTGCAGCTAGCGCAGCAGAATTAGCTTCATCTATTTGACTGACAGATCTTGACTATTCAAAAGTACCTGTAAACTGGTATATTTGAAATAAAGGATTTTGTATTTGTTGTTGGAATTTTCACATTGTGTATTTATATGTCAGACTCTTACTGACTAAAACCCATCCGTTTTCCTCCTAACCTAACGCCTTTTGCGTTCCAGGGCCGCGGACTTCGGTGATTCTTACGGACAAACTCCACAAGTACAGGATATACACCGATAATAATCTTGAAATTGTTGTTTTTTGTTTTGGCTCCGGCAACATTGTTAAAACTCATCAATCTCTGATTGGCTCCTAAGAGGTAGCAAGATAGGGTTTATTACCCATTCTGTGTAAGCTACAAATAACTAAGAGTATGCATTTCTGGTCATTGTATAAATATCTATGATTCATGCCTATCTTTCAAATGATCAATGCAGCGATGACTAAATGCGGTGAGTTTTTGTCCCAACTCTTCTAATTAGCATCTCAACCTAACGCAGTGATTACGCCGTCAACACCCGATTCAGACGTATAATAATTGGCGTGTAACATATATTACACATTTAAATAATTGATAAATAGCCCGTATAATTTTTACTACTAATTATGAATAATTTTACATAAAAAATATAAATTCGGAAGTACTTGTTACACAGTTATTTGTATTTTTTATTATAGTTGTACATTAATTGGGCAGATTACCATTCGGTCGTGCTCCTGAATGTAAAAACGAATATTTAGCCGATGTGAACGCGTGGATAGATCGCGAAACGAATTTGTTGAATAATTTATTAATATATTCATATTTTTCATTTGAAATATGATTATTATAGGTTAAACATGTAAATCATGTGTTGTAGAAACAAACAATATAAAAACAAGTATTCATTGATGAATGGTTGGCTTTGAATATTAAAATTAATGGAAGTAAATCTACACAAAATAAAAGCTAAATAGCATTTATTTAAAGTTGAAATTTTAAGTTTCAGTACCTAGTTCAGGATCTGACTGATGCGTTATGGTGGTAGCTCTTAAAAAATCAGTTCTTCTTGGAAAATAAATTCAACTAGGGGATACAATGCTGGTTTTCCTCAAGAAGTGATTTCTATTAAATTTATTGGAACACGAGCCTTTCAGTTATCTCAACAGGAAAAACCGAGGCTTTCATCGAAATCAAAGTGCACATCTCTTAAATGCACACAATTTACATCAGGTACGTACAAAATATTATAAAACAGCTATAAAATATGCAATACTATGCCCAGCACTAACTGATATCTATCATTTTACTGAACTGAAAATATTCTCCACATCATTCCAACCCACTTAAAATTATTAATTAAGACAAAATCTAATCAATGGCGCCAAAATCTGGTCGTGTCTGGTCACGCGGCGTGGCACGCGGAAGAGATTGCGATCGGCGCGTCATTAATCAGCGGGGCTCACGCGCGGCGTGCGGGGCGTGACCGGGCGGCGCGGCGGCGCGCTACCGTAGTCACGCTGGCGAATCCCAGGGTGACGGATGGGGGGCATCCAGGTACACCTCGGTGAAGTGATCTTGGGAGCTTTTTGGCGTGTGTGTTGATGATAGATGCAGATGGTAACTATTATTCAGTTTTGTATCATATTGACAGCCTCGCTTTGGCAGTTAAGGTGAAGGACGGTATTCATACTCGTCGCTATAATGTTACTATAGTGCTACACATATTGCGACTTCACACTGAGAAAAAATCACGCGAATCGGATCAGAAACCTCGGAGTAATCTATACTAATATTATAAAGCAGAAGAGTTTGTTTGTTTGTTTGTTTGGTCGTTTGTTTGGTTGAACGTGCTAATCTCAGGAACTACTCGTCGGATTTGAAAAATTCTTTCAGTTTTAGATAGCCCATTTATCCAGGAAGGCTATAGGCTATATATCATCACGCTAAGACAAATAGGAGCGGAGCAATAATGGAAAATGTGACGCAGACGAAGTTGCGCGGGTCAGCTAGTAGGTAATAAATATCCGTCGAATTGAGAACCTCTTCCTTTTTGAAAGGCGGTTCAAAAAATATAAACTTTTCTTTAATACTACAAAACTATTTCCGACGAGGTGCAAATCCTGCGTTCTGTGCAAATAATGTTCAATAGTAACAACTACTACCTACTCACGTAACACAATAAGGCCTTTATTTTAACAATTTCTTTGAATTGTTCCTTTTTTTCGGACACTTTTATCCTGCTCGCCTTTTACATCCTTCTCACATGTATGTATAATTTCAACACGATGTAAACAAAACTTTGTAACAATTTTAATTTTTAAAAGAGTGTCCGTGGAGTTTCTTGCACGTTATTCTCCATAGGGATCTACTCTTTGGAACGTGCAAATAGCTTCATCTTTTTTGGACCGACCGACCTTGACAATTCTAAAGTGCCTGTTTATGTTTTAATTGAAATAAATGCTTGAGTTGGGTTAAGTTTCCTCCAAGCTGTGCTGTTCACAATAATTCTAACTCAATTATGACGGATAGCATCGTGTGCGCAGGTAGTCACTGACTGACGCCGTAACACTCGCTGATCTTGAGGTGTCTCCCAGCATTCATTTATTGTTATTTATATAGTCGTTCATTTTAATTGCCTGAGCTACTTCTACTGAGAATTGTTGCATTCCATCGTTTAGCAGTAGGTATGTAGATACTGGAATTAACGCATGTGGTAATAAAAAGTTGCAGTATTGTTAGTACTTGAGCTTTTTGCAATTAAATAGTTGGCAACGGAATTTCACGATTTATATGGTACAATGATAAAAAAACCGGCCAAGTGCGAATCGGACTCGCACACGAAGGGTTCCGTATCATAAACCTTTTTTTTTAATTTGCTGATATGGCAAAAGAAAAATACAATCTGTGAAAATTTCAACTGTATACCTTAATAGTTATACAGCCCGCTGACAAACAGACCCACAGACGGAAAGTGGAGGCTTAATAATAGGGTTCCGTTGTTTACCTTTTAGGTACGAAACCCTTGCAACAAGAGCTCTATAATGGAAACCTTTTTTTAATAGCAAATGACTTCTCCTACTCCAGCCTGAGCGTTCCAGGACAGTGGCAAAACTTCTTGACTGATTAACAACTTGCGGATATTTGAGATAAAATTTAATTAGAAAAAAATCGTGACGTTATAATCCTTAGTTATGTTACTAGGGGTATAATTATTAGCTACAGTCGACTGATACAAACTCGTGCTAAGATCCATGATGTCATAAAGTTTGATACAGGTATTACAATTATGTTATCTCTTCCTGCCATTGTATTGACATAAATCACAGCTTATCTCTTAGTATAGCAATCTACTAGCAAATTAAATTACTGTACGTAAATGCAACTAAGAACAGGATGTTCATACATCATGGAATATTGATCCTTACTGTCAGGTCATTGAGCGCCTTAAAGTCCTAAGTTTAAACAACACGATAACTGGTAAATGCTTGCACTGTCTGGACAGGTCCACTCAAATATGTGTGGTACTTTCTTCAAAATACCATTTCAGACATGAACCTACATGGCTCTCATATGATTTGACCAGTACGATTGTATGGACTTTAAACGACTTTGACTTCTGAGTTTGTTTCGGAGTTTCTTCTCAGAGCACTCAGCTAGGAAACACCCACCTCATCTAGTTTAAAATGACCAAAAAAGAGACGTGTAAAAGTGTTATTTACAACCTACTTACAAAATAAATATCATTTGTCATTTACTGTCTATAGAGCAGCTAGGTATCTATCTATGTTAAAGTCTAAAATTCTATGTAAAGATCTCACAACGTTTTTCAAATTCCTGACAAGCACTTACCATCTGGACCCAAGTCACCTTTTCATCAAACTCTCAACACGCAACCCCTAATGTCCCGATCTCGAGATCACCCTAATCCCGTCACAATCGAACCCATTCGAAATTCCGTTCATTCTTGGAAATCGCGTGAACATGCGTCTGAATAGTTATAAAGTCTGGTAATGTTGTCCGGAGGCGGTCTGTCCGGCTGTCCGGCTGTCCGGCTGTCCGGTGCTCACAGGTGCATGAGCTGCTCGCACGGAATCGGAGATATGCGGTTGAGTTGCACATATTTTTAGGTGATGGCAACTTTGTGGGGTTAGACCGCGAAAGCTTTGGAGCTCTGGAACCACATTTTTTTACAGTTTTCTTCAAATGTTTCGGTAAAAACTTATAAATACAAATAGTAATTTAGTGTTGGTGGGTTTTATGATGAAGTGATCAGAACGCCATCGTCCCATCGTTGAGTACAGGAAAGGATGTTGCAAAGAAAAGTATTAAAATCTCATATTTACGTGCAATTGTTCTTGATGCATTAACTTGAGCAGATTTAATTGTTCTAATAGGTTATAATAGTTCTACGATATAATGAAGCGAAACAACAAAACATCACTTGTAATGATATTAACGAAATTTGATGCACCCAGGAATGTACGACCTATTTTCAGCCTGGTTTGCAGGCTGACCGCTACACTTTCAGGAGAATCTCGAAAACAGGACCACAATAAATAGGCAATGTCCAAGCTTAGTGCTTGGACATTGCAACACCAGACGAAGTTCATCGATTGCTAACTCTCCTGCGCACGCGACTGATCTGCGTTGCCTCTCCAATCGCATGTCGCCGCGCACCGCCGCAGGACTAGTGTCTTACATGCGATTATATTTGTGTTATTCTCTTTAATGTCTTAAAATATTGCACGTCTGCCTTTTGGGGTTGGTCTTCATTTTTTACTTAAAAGTTTGCGTCATGCTATTCAAATTGGCGTGGAAGGAATTATGGTACTGGCTCTGACATGCCACACCATTGGCATGTCACAATCAATATCATAATTTTAAAGCTTAGATGGACTAGAACTTACTACGATGATGTTCCACCGTAGAACTTGGATATTGTTCTGAGCCCATACCTTGTGCTTGAGACTGTGCTCTAGTGGTTTTAGTCTATAGGAGTCTTAATAATTTCACAGTCCACAGAGCAGACACAACGCCAAATGGCCAAACATAGAGAAACTATATTAATATTGTAACATCTTGCACACTATTGTAACCTATGTTTACAAATAAAGATTATTGATTGATTAAAAAAAAAAAGTTAAACAATCAGCATGTAATAGTATCGCATGTGACTCATGGGACAGTGAAGTAGTTCCCACGTTTCTCTTAATATCTATGAATTCATAAAAAACGTCAGACAATTCTCATGAACATCGCCACTGAAAGTTTGATTCTTCAAAAATAACTGCATCGTTCGTGCTTTTGATCCAAGCTCCTTACAAAGTTGCACATGATCGAATTTTTCACTTCACGCATTTAATTCGTTTAAATTATAAGCTATGCGCGCGGTTTATGAGCGGGTGACATGCGACCGGCGGGCGCCCGCGCACCCTCTGGCGCTGTAACTAAGTATCATGACACTGGAAATGCTACAGAGTCATGTTTTTTACTAATTTCCTTAAGCATTTCAGGTGCCTGTCCATTATAGCCGAGCGGAGTAACGGAGAAATTTTAACCAATGGAATTGCATAAAATCTTACCACCACGTGCGTCACACACATTTTGACTGATATGATTTGTTAATATCCGCTCCACTGCCTCGTATCGCGTAAATGGACAGGCGACCCTAGGGAACTTTTCTGTTAAAAGTGTTTAGGAAAATACTGGGCCAAGTGCAACACCCTTGCTAACCCATGTTTGCCATGGCGGCCAATAACTCCAGAGCCTTGCCATAGTCATTGCCGATTTGACAATGACTATTAATGATGAGTAAGACTCCTGTAGGTACTTTCAACTAGGAAAATATTGTATCTTGAAAAACAGGTTTCTTGGATTGCCAAACCTTCATTGGGATCTTTAACCTTGTACTTGATAGTTCACTATTTTGAGTAGTTGGTTTTCGCCAAATTTTAATTTATTTCATCAAGAGTAACACCATTCAAATTCTCAATGTAGGTAAAGATGTAAGGACATCATAATTAATTAGGTGTCTAGTTAATACGTTTGTTGTTACATGGTATATGTTATAAGTATGTTAACCTTTAAAACATACTATCATCTATTAACGCATGATATATTGATGTGATCAATAGTCTTTTAAGTGAACTTGATTTGATATTAAAAATGTATTGGCAATAGAACTGTTTGTGTTTTTATCTACAAAGTATTCGCTATAGAGCGACTTCAATCTTATTACTTTTTTTTACTATACACGTTTAACATACAAATAAACACAACAGCTGGTTACTCTCGCTATTAGACTTAGATGGAGAAAGGATTAAGTAAACTGTCATTCCGCCTTGTTTGTATGGATTCACAGCTCACTCGTCATTCACTTCATTGAAACTTATACCGTGAGAAGTTTACAGAATCGCACTTCGGTCAGCTTATGTATAAAGATGAGCTTAACAAAGCACTGAAGTTGTCTAAGAAAACCTAAGTGCGAGAAAGATATCAAAAAATTATTTATTATGCTAAGTGTACAACAAAAAAAGAACAATTTATTTATTTATTTATTTAGGATCTCCAACAAAGGATATACACAACAATTGACACATAAAAACACTTAAATAAGTACTTAGTATGTGTATTTAGAGGCAAAAGATAGCAGAACTTTTTTGATTTATATGGAAAACTACGTTCTACTTAAGAGTATGTATTCCGTCAACTAGCGCCGCCAATCGTTTTTTATTAATTGTGGTAAATTTAAGACACGTAGATAAAAAACCGCTCTGTAGTGCACTAAAAAAATGTATCTATTATTTTTTGACAGCTATTTTTAATACATAACTCATGGCTAAATAGCCAAAACGGCAATTATTGCTAAAAGTGGCCACTTTTAGCAAAAATATCGACTTTGGCAACTATTTAAGGTCTAAAGTACAAAACATAACTCTCAAAACATAATAAATACATTTCTTCAGTGCACTACAGAGCGGTTTTTTATCTACGTGTCTTAAAACCACAAATAATAAAAAACGATTGGCGGCGCTAGTGGACGGAATACACGCTCTTAATGATGCTGGGAAAAAAAATTTAACATACACTAAACATTACATCGAACCAAGTACATTGATAACGACGACAATATAATAATCACGCCATAAACAACAACTAAACTATCATAGAAAGAAACCTCACTAAAATACGACCTCTGAGCAAAGAATCATTCAAAACCGATAATTGAAAATCGAAAACCACTTTCAATAACCAATAAAGGTAACTACCAAAACGGGTAAAGTCGCGGTCCGAAACTAATTTCCCTGAGCTCGCTTGCCCCAAGGCCCGGCGTCGCCCGTAAATCAAGAGACGTCATGTGGACTCCGGTATTTATGCTCGTACATCGCGATTAGATTTACGAAATCATATTTTATTGGCGCAGTGAGAACTCCGAAGGTTAAAGCCCACTAATTGATTGTTTGATGCATTTCACAATGTTCGTCTTGAAGTTTTTTTCCGTGAGAAAATAGTTGATCAATGTTTTGTTGGTGGGATGTTCTAGGATTTTTGAATTGATTGAGATGGGTTGAAAAAAGAGTAACCCGTGATAAAGAATGTTTCTGTAACATAACATCATGTCAGTTTGCCCGGAGTGGTAAAGCAGAAATGCTCCGAGTACCTACCTACATTTTAATTAGCTGGCTGCCGTTTCAAACACAGTAGCTCGAAAGCTAAAATCTTTGTACTGTCATACTCCTACGTACACTTGCACTGGATAAAAGGTTTACAGACCATTCCCATATCGTAATTAAACGATCAGTGAGAACCTTTCAGATACCTAACCATTTCAACAAATACCTACTCTATTGATTCACACTTAACAATTCCAATTCCATTAATCAGTACTTGTAGCTTCAATAGCTTCAAAAACAAATGACCTATTTCGAGCATCACAAAAACGATTAGTATGTGGAGCCATAAGTCGGAAGGCATTAGTCGGCCTTCGAGGATCCTAGCCAGCAGCCACTGGCCACGATCGGCCAGTAATCCTCGCAGCGTGACCATCGATTAGCCACGCAGAATAACTGCGCCAAAAAACTGTGCCATCGTGAACGGAAATACACGTTTGTCTATCATTTGCGAATTGCGAAACTACATGTAATTATGCAAGGAAACGAACACAATTTGTTTGTTCATTTGTAAGTCGATGTTCTTTTTTTTCGTGACGGCCTACCTTTTTCTGCGGATGTAGACAACACCGACAAATAAGGAGTTTTCTTTGTAAACATTTCTCAATGTTATGTTGTAATGATTAAATTGACTGGCCGATTTAAAAGCAAATGATAATCATAACCGCATCTGCAACAGCAGTTAACTGCTTCCGTTCCCTTTTTGACATCAGAGGGCCTAGCACGAATGTTTTTGACGTATAGTAACGAAACGTAAAATTTCACTATAATACGCACTCGTTTCGCACGTAATATTTTTTTAAATTGGAAACTACATTCATATTTTTGATTGTGTATGTCGCATAAAATTAAACTAAAATACTATAGGATTGTTATTGATGTTCAAAATTCACTTACGTTAACGTTACTTGACGTCAAAGTATTCGTTCTAAGCCCTCAAGCTTAAGACAACTGACATTCATGGGCGACAGTGATAGTCAAAACATCAAAAATGTATGGGGATGTCAAAGTCTGTCGAAACGTGATCAATCCCTTATATATCGGCTTTCGACAATTGCACTTGCTGATAGACTGATGCCACCTTGTCTAGAGGCTCTTGGGCTTTATCAATAAATCTTTAACCCACAGAATAAAATAGAATACTCTTTATTATATACACCATAGAATTAACCAACCAATCACCAACCATGGTTGTAACCATGTCAATATGATTAACAGCAGTATTGTGTTGTTGCTCCCAATCAACTGATCGAATCCATCACAAAACGTGCTGAAAAAGCAGTTACCATCTACAAATGGCTTCTATATTACTATAACCGTACTGTAGTAGCTACAATGGCTGTTATACAATTATGAATAACGTTTAAAGTCAGATTATGGTGGTAATGGCCTATAAACTATCGTTTGGCTCTAAAATTTACGGTTCTGAGATTTTTTTTGTGGATATCGGGATGTAACAATGGGTAAAACCCCGTTCTTTTTTGAGCCATTGGTATATATAAATCCATTTTGGACTATAAAAGATTGGGGTACCTATGAACTGATGAAACTAACTGACTTACTTACAAACTAACTTATCTGATTGTTATTTATCTGAAATAAATAAATTGAATTGATAATTTAGAGCACCATAATAAGGAAATTTATCAATTTATAAGAAACTAGTTTTTAGGTCCCATTTAGCTCTGTACCAAAATTCATCAATACCGGTTTGTGATTTCGGCATGAAAGCAAGCAAACCTACTTAAACATTACAATATTAGTAAGGATAGGATACCTAAGCTTCACAACAGATCCTCATGCATCAGAATGCTTTCAATAAAGTGCACAAAATTACACGGATCGCTTTTCCAAAAAGGATTTTGCAAGTGCATCTCGACGTCTTACATGAGTCATGTGTTACCTACTAAGTCTTTGTATCCACCACTAAAGAAATACACTTCGCCACCATTATGTATCATATTCCTAGCTCACATATATATTTCAAACGTTTTGGTGTTATTTCGCAACAGCAGAACGGTGTCGCAGCGGTCTAGCATTGTTGTTATTGTCACACTGTCGCAATAACACGTCGAACATGTTGCGTGGAACATGATGTCCAGCGAATGGCTGCGGACCGTAGGCTTGTGCGGAAGGTTTTTGCGAGGTATATATTTTGTGGCGGCTACTGAATTGAAATGTTATTCTGGTGTATAACAGTATTATATTATGGTGCACTTTATGGGTACCACAGTTTCTTTGAGTTTTGTATGCGAGTCAATACTTATCATTTATTCAAATAAGACTGAGTTGACAATGAGAGAGACAGTTTCTCAAAGGAATATCATCACAAAATCATTGTGACAAATTGTCAAATGCGCTTCATTTAGCTGTGACTGGCTAAATGAGTTTTCAACAGCCTATTTCATCCCTTGACTTGTGTGTCATTTTTAGCGGGTTCGTTTTATTCTTTCAGAAAATGGGGTTACAAATCGCCACATTTTTTACGTAAAAAATGTCAGTCCTTGAAATACATAGATATCCTTGTTGTTAAAACTGCAGGGTGTGGGCACAGATTTATTTTCCTTAGTTTGGGCAGTAAGTACATTCCTCAGATATTTAAGAAGATTAGAACAACCACTTTGCAAACAAATTCTACCTTTTCCAATTTTCCTTAAACTTGTATCATCAATATATTACTGATTTGCTATAAAGTTGATAAAACTAAAATAGTTTGAATGAAAATGAGTCAGCTCCTACATTGTATGGCACTCATGGAGTCAGCAGAAATATAATAACACAAAACGTAAAGTACTAAAAACTATTATTAGTATCTAAAAGGCGCATGAAGGCAACGCACACTGTAAACGATTCGGAAGATTTCCCCACTCAGCCAGTTTAATGTCGTTTGTCGTAATGGACAAAGTTACTTACCGGTGGGGAACGTGATGACTAAGCTATATAGGTGGTTTTCCACTTAAAACTTGGCAACAAATTAGTATAAGTAAAGATTACAGTGACACAGTCGATTGTAGATAAATTCATATTTGAGGAAAGCGCGTGTTCAGACAACAAGACAGGGATGGTAAAAAGTATAGGAACGAGACCAAAGAAAAAATAGATGGATTGTTTGTTTGAGGAGTGACATATGAAAGAAAAAGGAGTTAGTGACAGAACAGACTGGAAGAAAAAAACGTGTTGCCTAGACCTCAAGTAATGTGGGATAAGGGCAGGAAGATGATGATGGAAACGATATACAATCGTGACGATATTTTGAGCAATACCGTCATAGCTAAGAAACAAGCAAAGCGAAGTCACCATCGTCACCATTTCAGCTGTACCACTTTCACTGCTGGACATGGCCTCCCTCAAGAGCCACCACGTCGACTGGCCCTGTGCGTGTCGCATCTAGCCGGTTTCCCGTGGCCTCCACCTTCACCTTGTGGGAAGTCTTCCTACGTTTTGTCTTCCAGTGTGCGGTCGCAACTTCAGAAAGTTTCGACCCCATCAGCTAAATGCTCTGGTCCAAGCACCACTTTTTCGATTCTTCGGGCTATGGTGGTTCTCCTGCAGATATCTTCATTCTTCTTTCTTAGACTGAATTAGTGCAAATTAAAGTTAAATAAAAGAACTTAAAAGTACGGTCAGTGAGAGTAGAGATGTGCGTTTGATTAAATAAATTCGGTATCTAAAGTAACGGGTCCCGGTGCTAGATACCGGATACCGGCCGCAAGTTTATGGCCCAATAAAACTTTGAGTCTGTGTCCCCGCGGCGAACATCGGTGCCGTACCGATAGCAAGCGCGATTCATTATACTTTTTATGTATTTTCGAGTGTCCCTACATATATGGAACGTGTGAAAAAGACGTCAAAATTTACGGGTTGAAGCTCATAAAGAAGAAAAATAATTACCGTGACTAAAAATTAGCGGGTTTCAGGATAGGTAATTAAATGAAGAATTTATAGGATTAATTAGCATAATTCTTATGTTTATTTTGACATTGGAGTATTAAGAACAGGTATAATATAAGACAATTCGAGACATCCGGATAGTTAATGTTATTAAAACATGGTTTCATTATTTAATTTTCCGGGTCGTCGTACCGAAAATTGCAAAAAAAAATATTTCGTCTTTAAATTGTTCATTTAGAAGTCTTCAAAACATAAAGTATCTGTAATATTTACGATTAAATAAAATTCATTTTTTTCCAAATATTTTCCTTCAAACTTCCCTCTTTTCATAACTCTCGCTGTAATTAAACTCTATCCCAGTTGCGCTGCGTTCGGTACCGCTCGTTCGTAAAGAGGACTATAAATTCAAGGTTATTTCGTTATTACAGTGAGATTGTACAGCGTTTGTGGTGATAAAGCGTTATCACGGCACTCACTCGTGCTGCAATAACTTCATATTTCACACGTTCACATCCGCACGTCATGGGGACATTACTTCACTCTAATTTGGCTGCTGATAACGCTAATTGGTCTAAAAAGGTAATTATTTTAACAGCGAATTATGTGAGGGGAATTGTTTAGATCCTCTTAGTTACCTTACCGACTGAAAATCTTTAAAACACATTAAAAGGCTTAAACGTGAGTGCAGAAAAAAAGATTTAAAACTAAACAGCCTGCGGGGACACCTGCAGATAGCCAAGAGTTGGCTCGGGTGATCACCAACCTGACCACAAACCTAAATAAAAATACAATCTGTCCGATATTTCGTTATTTATATTACCATTCGTTGCTTTTTTAATTAGATTATGTCGCCAAACAGGTATCACAAATTCAAACAAGGCAAAAAAGTTTTACAATAATTGTCAAATTAAATCATAACTGTTTCTGATTATTTTATTCGTTTCGACTAATAAATTGTATTTTCACAAACGAAAATATATGTTATTCCTGCAATAAATATGTCAGTTGGGGCCATTAGTACATTAATTATTCATTATAACGTATTTACAAGAGCGAATAAATACGTTTTTATGGTTTCTGGTATCCATGGTCGAGCGCGAGTGGCGACCCACCTCTAATGAACGCTAGCGCAATGATTGTCATCGTAAAACTTGGTGGGTTTATTGTACGCCATTAGAGAGGCTACATGTCGCTCGACATGTTTCTTAAACTTGACATGCGATCAATAAATAAAAGATCGTTATTAAATTAGATAAAAATTAATTAAGTTGCATAGTTCCGTGATCCACTGGGAACGGAAAATTGCTGCCGTTGTTACCCAAGATTTTGTAAGTTTATGGTTTCGTATGTCCGAATGAATAAACCCGCTGTCTCAACCTATTTGCTGCAAACATACCGGACTGGTTCAGTTGAGGTAGGTACACATATTATGAACTTTTGTAAAAATCTGTGATTTTACGTGTGTAAAATACTCAAAAAAATGGCCTAGAGACGAGTCGGACCCTCACACGAAGGGTTCCGTACCATAAATCTTATTTTTTATTATCTTTTGCTATAGTGGCAATAAAATACTTACACAATGTGTTTAAATTTCAACTGTCTGCCTATTACGGTTCTTGAGATCTCTGGAGTACCCAAAGGGTAACCAACAGACCTCTATTACTAAGCTTACACTGTCCGTCCGTCTATCTGTGAGTCAGTGGGCTGTATCTCAAGAACCGTAGTAGCTAATAAGATCAAATATATTCAAAGAAAATTTTTGGAAAAAAAACACCGAAAATAGTTCTTGAACATATTGAAAAAATATAATTCGTTCGGAACCCTATGCGTGCGAATCCGACTCGCACTAGGCCGGTTCCTTTTCTCTTTAGGTGATTAACTTGATAGTCGCAGTCAATAAGTTAAATGTTTTAGATATGTATTTACTTCATGCTGGTGTACCAATTTGAGTAGGATGGAATGGACAGTATGCCAGCTCTAGTGTCTCTCGTAGATTGCGTATTATGCATGTATCTGTGTGTCTATTATGTTTTATTAAAACTACTTTTTTTTGACACACCACTAACAGCCCCAATTTCATGTCCTGTCAAATACTGTCCATCCCATGTTGCCTGAAAGAAGAGATCGCGAGATGCGATAAGGCCGCCCATTGTATGTGTTTTAGTTTTAAGTTTCCTTTTGTATTCAATTTTTGGTGTACAATAAATTATATAAAAATAAATAGTTTTTAGTATGCGTACGGTTCGATTCCCACACGGAACAAATATTTGTATGGCCCACAGATAGTTGTGTGTATTTATATGTTTGTAAACGCGTTTTAATAAAAACAAATAAAATAAAAACCACTTTATTCATTAAAAAAAAACTGTTAAAAAATCAGTCAGATTAGCAGATTTCTATTTCATTTGTGTTTCTATTAGATTCGAGTTTGTGCCCAACAATCCTACACACTGTAACTTGTAAAGCTTAATGCAAACATTGACCACCGGAATAGTATTGAGGTAATCAAGCTCGACGACTTCCGAAAATGGTTCAATTGTGTTGAATCTAGTGAAGACATGATCTCGAGAGGAACAGTAGGTCTCTTCTGACATCATTTCACAGTGTAAACTTAGGTTTTTTTACTTCTGATAGGCCCGCGTTTGACCGCTATCTCACCTGATGGTAAGTGATGATGCGGTCTAAGATGGAGCACGCTTGCCTAGAAGTAACCTATTCACTCTTGACTTAAAGACTCCCAGGTTGTAGCTATCAGGAAACACAGACTCAGGCAGGGAATTACACTCATTTAATGTACGCACTATGAATGTGTTCCCAAAACGTTATGTACGTGTGGGTGGATGTCCACCATGCACCGGTGGCGTATCGCCGTTCATCTTGTGATCCTATGATGGAACAGGGTTGGGGGAATTAAAATATGTAATTCCGTCGCAAATCCCCCAAAGTGCAACCGGAAGAAAACCGACAGGCTAGCAACTCGGCGTCGATGCTCAAGACTTTGGAGCTTCGACTCGACGAGCCTATCATTACCGATGATCCTCCTAGTGGTGGAGTGAGATGAAGTGAACTGTCATTCCATCTTTCATTTACATAATATGTGATTAGTTTACTTGTTTGACATGAACGAGCATGGTGATCGAGAGCATGTTATGCTCACTCAAATGTTTTGCTGATGGCGGCGTGTGTGTTGGATCATTCGGTTCCCTTCAAAATGGTTGAGCTGAATGGTGCCGAATTGCCGATACATACGTCAGGTTCGTGAACGGGCGCCGTCAGTTGAGACTGGTCATCTCTTAACCACCACTGGCTTATGTTCATTGTTTTTTTTTTATCATTATTATTTTGCATTGTCCTCACATGAAGAAGCAAGTACATGTTACTAAGATTTTTGTAAAACATCAGATGATTTAAAAGAGTGTCCGTGGAGTTTCTTGCACCTTCTTCTCCATAGAGATCTACGCGTTGGAACGTGCAAATAGCCTCATGTTTTTGACTGACCGACCTTGACATTTCAAAAGTGCCTGTAAATGGTTTATTTGAAATAAATGCTTTGAATCTTGTTCGTATGGATTGCTCACTGCATGCTCATTCAGGATCAATAGCATTAAAAACAATTGTGTAATATTTTAAGTAAGTACTCACCATATTGATACAACATCACGGATCAGAAAGCTCGAATGACATGCTACCCGGACCGGCCGGCTATTTATAAATCCTAATCGCTGTCCATTATAATGTTACAGCCAATAAAATGGAGGCCTGCCTTACAACTGAAATCGAAACTGGTGGAAAGTTGAGTGGAGATGGCTATGAAGGAGATAACGAGTCATGTGTGGGCAGAGTGGGTGATGTACACAATGTGTGCTGGTTATGTTGTATGGGAAAAGCTAGAAACTGCAGAGTTCGTTTTAGAATTGATGTATGTGGAGATAAGGCTTTTTGTAATCGAGTATGAACAAGAACTACAATTTGCTTGTCCTATGCTCAAAATGAGTTGGCTCTCTCTCCGGTCGGTCTTTTATGACTGAAGATCATAACCATTCAAGTCTGACACTGGCCTCCACCGGCTTCTGTTGATAAAATTGGAGTTCCTTCGTCTTTGAGCTGGTGAGACCATCTCAAAGATTGACCGACTTTCCATCGAAAAACTTGGTGAGACAGCCAAAGGGTCTATATTAGATTTTAAATTAATGTGTTTTGAAGTATTTAACACATTAATAAAAATATTTTGCCTAAGAGACGATTACATTTTTGTCATTCAAGTTGTTGGAACCACTCCAGAATGCTTTCGACAAGCGTGTGTAAAATTTAAGCCATCACAGATTTTTTACGACTTTTGAATAATCACGAGCTAATACAATATTTATCTTTCATCGTTACAGAACTACATCAACCCCTGCAATCTTCACCAGTATATTTATATAATAATAATTAGCAAACCTATAACTAGTGTGTACTTAACGCGACATGTCCGTAATTATAATAAAATCTATTTTTATTCCATCGTGTTGCGGGTAGCGGGACCCGGCCGCGCAGCCCGACTGTGGCCAGCAATGTAATTTATGTATATGTATGCAGAAATGTACAAAGTGGGCGCCCGTTTACGATCACGACATCGTAATCACCGGGAGGTGTTAACAGGAATTTAACGTCCCTAATTATATTGATTTACAAGCCAAATAGTACTTCACGCGGCAGACAGCATCACTCTTGTACCTTTCGTCTGCGTATTAGGATGTTCTTTAATGTGGTGTGATTTAGAAATACCTGCTGTGGCTTTGTATTTATTGTGAAGACATTTTGTAGCTATTCGAGTTATTGCTACGTAGCTGCATAGTCACGTTTTTATTCTCCAAAAGTTTGGCAGAGGCGTTTCAAATAAGTTAAACGGATACCTGTGATTTGTTATATTTTAAAATTCGAGAATACCTAAAAAAGTTTTAGTTCAGAATATTGGCGGCACTGATAACATTGTATATTTCGAAAAATATTATGCTAAGACCCTATGTGTAGGATCTATCTTGATAGGATCACACACGACGCTTCCCTTCTTAGGAGCAGCTGCTTATAGTTTATCCGCTAGTAATGAGCGGATTATACCATAGCCAGAGATAACTCCGCGATTTTCTACTACTGCACTACACTGGCGCAAGTGACTGGTAGCAAGTTAACTCGCCCTATTATTAACTGTCACTACTAAGCTGTGCCACTCAAACTATCTTATCAGGCACAACTCGTTCCATTGCCCTCGATTTTCGATATCAACGGATTGTCATCGGTCAACTTGATCATTGTCGCGTATAACCGGTAGATACAGCATTGCTCTCAATCCGATTTGACAGTTTAAACTGCAATGCAGGTCTTCTTTCGCAAGTGTATTTATTGATTATGGCCCACTTCTGGCTATTGTTTGAGTTCTATAATGTCACAATTGGCTGCCCAACGGTAGACCAGTAATGACGGATCTTCAGTTCAGAAACCCCTACCTTTTTCAGTTACTTGAATATTACTAAGCTTTCGACTGACAGAGTCATCAAAGACAGTGATGAAACCGCCGATGGCCGCAGAATAAATTCACTTTTTTAATTTATACTTTTTGTATTCTTAATTCAAATTTCCAGTTTTATTTGTGTCCAGCCAGGATGGCAAAGCGCAGGTTGTTTATTTCGCAAGTGAGTGGACTAGTGGCTAGCGGCCAGTACTGGCATCAAGCCGCTCTATTAGTCGCCATTCGACGGAGTGACCTGTCGCCAAGGAAGGTCGCCCGGTGCTGATGTCTGACCAGTATGGCAACTTATTGAAACTGGCACGTTGGCAGATATGTGGATGGGACTGTTTGTTTGTTGTTGGTGTTGTAATGAGCTTTTTTTTTGTTTCAAGGTGTCTTTTAATCCCTTAAGGAGGTGGAGTTGTTTTGTTGTGTCTATAAAATGTATGTCTGGTTCTCTATGTCCTTTATTTGTCTGATTAGCGACTAACAACCAATCGGCCAAATTGTCGTTTCTCTACATCGATTCGATTTTGTGAGCATGGTGTTTATTTGAAATGAGAGAGAGACTACTCATAAAATTAACAAATTAAACATCAATGTCTTGTTTATTTTCCTACACAGTTTGCCAATTCTATTTTGCGTAAGATCTCTTTTCTGAATGCTCGCAAGTTCAAGCCCAGTAGCGTATCCACATAAAGCCAATCTCGGCAGTATCTCACGAGCTCAACTATCTCTATCTAAAACGTAAACAATCTGGTTCGCGTCGATTTCAACAGCGACGACGTCGGAATGTCCCCGCAAACAGGTAACATTACTGCTGGCTCGCCTAAAATATGTGTAGGCGAGTGAATGAGGCATAAGAGGAAGCGGGGGCGGGCGAGATGGACATAGACGCACAGAGACATGAAATTTCCTGGAAAATATGTTTTTTCCGGGAACAAACAGGAAAATATTTATATACGCTGCCTAGGCACAAGACGTACCTATCAGTTACTATTTTCATGAGGTGAGGAACTCGAAATAGGTTGGTTCGTAGTGCCCACGTTGCAAGAGACAGCGTTGTTCATAAAGTATCCCGCTACCGCTTATCAAGGTACCAGCTTCCTAGACTAGTGATTTCGCGCGACCTCGGCCCGCCTTACCGTCAATAAAGATTTACTTTATCCTTCTGCATCGTATCAGGTGTTCATTTAAAATCATTTTAGAGTTATTCCGCCATCTTATTTCCTAACGTGTGGAAAGCATCATCTTTATTTTGTAACTATGATTTCGATATGGTGGCAATTTATTGTAGAAATCGATGATAGCAGAGATTGTGTGGAATCACTTTGCGGTAGATTCGCGGTCTTTATTCGTTGGGTTTGTCCAAGTTTCTCAGTAACTATTTTCATATATCATAATCGTAGACAATGTGGTAGGCAATTATTTATTACATTCATGTTTCTTATTTTTAACTTAACTTCATTTGCGCAACAAATGAGTATTTAAAACGTGATTATTCTTAGCAGCTTCCGATATGTTCCTTAATGGTCTAATATCAATCATTATAGGGCATTTATAACGTGTTTCAGCGCACGATCTAAATGTTCGCGTTTATTTAGCTGCGCGGGCGCACCGCGTATATAATTATACACTTTATGTACTGGTAGGATCGTCTGTGCGCATAGCCGCAGTCCTGCCTACCCAGCGTCGTTACTTCACTTATTTATATGCTTTTTATCTGTGAAGAGGTCAGCAGAATTCCAAGTTGTATTAATTAAAGTTTCTTCTACCTTATTGGATTCCAATTTATGCGTGTATTGGAGACATGTTTTGAACAGAGCTCAGCTAGACTATGCAACATTTATTTTATGTTAGTTATGCAGGACGAGGTTCCAAAGACGAATTATTACAATATCGAGGCCAGAATCAAACATTAATTAAACGTATATTACTTCATCTAATAACCCCTTCAGAAGGTTGTTTTTGGCGATTATAAATTATTACGCCAAGAAATTGGTCAAGTACCAGTAAAAGTAGGTAAGTCAAGTTTTGTGCGAGCAAGGTCTCGAGCGGAGCCGCGGGCGCAGGTTAGTCTCATGTACCGTTCTCTATATGGAGATGGACCGGCTTGACCGATTACACCGATTATAGCTATTAACTACTTAAGCGAATTGCTAAGTTTACATTTTTTCTATCGTAATCGTTGGCGATTGAACGCATTCCGCTATTAGATCGTAATCGGCGAGCGTTTAAAACAAATAATATTAGAGAATTCTCACTTCATTAAACACATTACATCGACAGCTGAAATGTCATCGATGACCAGTGTTGATGCAACTAGAGAAAAAAGTTGAGTCGAGTTGAAATCAAAGAAAAAAAAAAGGCACGTTCAGTTTTGCTGTTTATTCTTATGTGGTACTAAAAAAATAAAGAAAATCAATTAATAAATAATAGGTAAGGGATAGGTTTTAGAGAAATAAAAGGGTCGAGGTTTATCAAATACTAGCTGACCCACGCAATTTAATGGAAAATGTGTCACAGACGGCGTCACATTTTCAATTAATGCTCCGCTCCTATTTGTCTTAGCGTGATGATATACAGGGAAATTGAAAAAATACCCGAAACCTCTTAGGCAGTGAAAGTACACATGATTATAAGCAACTTTTGTTTTGGTAAAACTCCGAAATCTCGAAAAAAATATCAGCTGTTTCATACAAAATGCAGTATTTAGCCAATGAAAATGTATGAAACAGCTGATATTTTTTTCGAGATTTCGGAGTTTTACCAAAACAAAAGTTGCTTATAATCATGTGTACTTTCACTGCCTAAGAGGTTTCGGGTATTTTTTCAATTTCCCTGTATATTATAGCCTTCCTCAATAAATGGGCTATCTAACACTGAAATATTTTTTCAAATCGGACCAAAAGCTCGTGGGATTAGCGCGTTCAACCAACCAAACAAACAAATTCTACTGCTTCATAATATTAAGTATAGATAGACTAGCTGATGCCTGCGGCTTCGCCCGCTTGACAAATTGAACCTTCCTTGAGAACCACTCTATCCATTGGTGAAAACAGGATGAAAATCGGTTCAGCAGTTTTTGAGTTAATCGCAAACAGACAGATAGACAGACGCAGCGGAGGACTTTGTTTTATAATATGTAGTGACTATCATTGCCTGCGACGTCTGAGTTTATATAGATTTTGGCAAAAACTAATCTATCTCTGCACCAAAATTCATCAAAACCGGTTCAGTGATTTAAGCGTGACAGTGTAACAAAAAACACTCTCTTTCGCATTTGTAAAATCTTACGAAGTAATTATAGACTTATAAGTAAGTAGGCTTTATTAGAATTTAAAAAATATCAGAGTAAGGCTGCGTTTCCACCAGAGATGTGCGAGGATGCTTAGCGAGGGATGCGTTTGTTAAGAACCAATAGAATCGCTTGCGCTGAGCGAGGCGACACATCCGTCGCTACGCTTTCTTGCACATCTCTGGTGGAAACGCAGCCTAATCAAAGTAAGTGTATCTCATTTTCTGTTTGACGCCAAGAAACATAATTTTATTTTGGTGCGTATTGATCTGCGTTCGTTGAAATCTTTTATTCCCTTCGATCGCTCAGTTCTCGAGCAAAAACACTGCGTAACGTTACACGCGATCTTACAATGTTACCAGTTGAAATAACTCGCGATTTTTTGTGCATTGGAACGTTTATCAATAGATTTTTTTGTTTATATGAATTTCTGTGAATACGAATGTTTTATTGATCAAAGAATTTTCTATCATGTATCTCTACGTAAGAATTTAAACAATTTTGATCGTATCTTTTTGTAATTGCTTCTCAAACAATAAAATTTGAACGACTGAGAAATAAACAAACTAAAACTAGTTCAATCCAGGATTAAATCTAATTCCATTCCAAGGCGTTTACATTATAACATTGTAAATCATTCATTCATCATACTTTAATCGAAAATAAGATCAAAAAGCGATCCTGTATGAGCTTCGATTATTGAATGAACCAGAGTGAGACGCGGGAGGTTTCGTGAAGGAGTGAGAGGGATGGGAGTAAGATTACTGCGCCCGCGCCGTTCGATTTCAAGATCGATGCACAATAAATCTTGAATCGTTTTTTTGTAGTGTGTGTCAGGATAAGCGGTGCTGCGAGTGTGTGAGAGACAGGTCGCGGCTACCGGGTAGCGGGTTCGATTCTCGTGTTATTTTATTTAGTGCGCGAACGATTTATCGTCAACATTTACGGCGTCAATTGCTTTGAATGTATCGTATTAATATCAATGGAAGGATTTTAGTTTTATTTCGTAATCGAGGCTTGTCTGCGCTGGTTGCTATATCTCTCTGGAAATGAAAAATGTTTTGTTTTGTTCAGTCTGGGCTATTTCCATGAAGGCTCCATAAAATTTATGGAGACTGTTAAACGCCATGATACAGGCACTCATGGTAAAGGTCAAGGCATAGAATAGACGATGGTCATGGTGATAAAAGAGACGCTGGGACAGAAATAGGATTAGAAATGGTTAACACTGAGGAATAAAATAAAGACACTTTTTTTTTTTCATTTTGTGCTTAACATAGAGTCCGTCCCATATCGGCTCCTACGTAACCACAACCATGTCACATGTATCACAGGAACACGCCAGACTCGGCGTCTGATGATGGATGGCGTGGTGCCGTAGATACGTGGCACTCACTCTATCAGGCTTACAGCTCGCCGTGACAAACGAGCAGACAGGCTTCGGTAATTAAAACGTAGATCAATCATATAGTGACGAAATCACAAGTCACTTTGGTAACTAGTCCGGTTCTTTCTGATAAAGAATTCACAAGAAAGTAACACACACACACATACATACATACATACACGAAGGTGCAAAGTGTAGTGAAAATAGTTGAAAATCTGAAAAGGGTGTTCTTATGAACACTATATCATCTGTCGTCACTATCGTTATTTTTTTTTTTGCCGTTTCAGAGTCTCGATTTCATTCCATGGACTTAATAGATTTCAATTCTTAAATTTTACCAAGTTAAATTTAGGTATGAACATAATTACTTGTTCTAGGTATGTTTTCTTTTCAATTACGCCTTGTGTGTAGTCAACGCTGTAGATTTTACTCTTCAAACCTTCTTCAAAAAACCTCAAAAATTTTAAAATTCTAACAATAAACCTAAGTCGATGAATCCAAAGTGAATGACCTCTTTGTTGTAAACCCAGTTCACACGATTAGCAAATATAATGACCAATTAATCAAGACTCGGACAGTTATAGGCATAAATCATAACATTACCATACGTTTCACTAATAATATTTAGTTAATACGAATTCATTGACGACCGCGCCCTCTGAATTATTAAAACTAAATTAGACCACACATATAGAATTGTTTAACATAATCACTCGGCAAAAAAAGTGTTGAAGCTTATCAATATGGTATTGATATTTTGTGCGAGTGATGAATGATTCAATACATTTTTATGTAATATTCATTTAAAAGTCTGATTTAAAATAGCTGACGGAGGTGTTGGAACTTTAATGTCCATACATCGGAGGCTTTCAGGCCGTATGCGTCTACTACTGCTTTTAGATACAGATTAGCTAATATTTCTTCCATATCTGTAACATGGGCTTTGACAAGCTCTAGAATAATCTATAGTGAGACGTTAAAACAGCACACTCCCAGATCTATAGTGAGACGTTAAAACAGCACACTCCCAGATCTATAGTGAGACGTTAAAACAGCACACTCCCAGATCTATAGTGAGACGTTAAAACAGCACACTCCCAGATCTATAGTGAGACGTTAAAACAGCACACTCCCAGATCTATAGTGAGACGTTAAAACAGCACACTCCCAGATCTATAGTGAGACGTTAAAACAGCACACTCCCAGATCTATAGTGAGACGTTAAAACAGCACACTCCCAGATCTATAGTGAGACGTTAAAACAGCACACTCCCAGATCTATAGTGAGACGTTAAAACAGCACACTCCCAGATCTATAGTGAGACGTTAAAACAGCACACTCCCAGATTTTTATCTTTGAAAGTTGCGATATTTTTGAAGTGAAAACTTCTTTAGCGGCGTTTCGCACTTTTCTTGGGATGGATATAAAATGTTAAACTCGCGTCAGGACATGTGACCTGATCGAAAATTCGTAAGACGGATGATTCAAAAATGCACAACGTTAATGTTCAAGTTTTCACTTCTGCTGGCACTCCCCGAGTGCAACCCGTTGTTTTTCATCAAAATAGCGCTGAGTTAACAAAACTAAGCCCACTTAGATATCAAATGTAAACTATAGCGTGAAGAAAAAGATTACCCACGGCTACAAAACATAGGTATGTAGTGTTTCCATAGTCCGGGTGTGTCCCACGACTTGTGACTCTTACCAAATTATTCAGTGTTCTCCTAAAGTAAACCAAACGAAGAAGTATCGGGAGCCATACATTACGGTGTCGTCTCCCAATACTTATGGAAAGTTAAAGGTCGTCCCATAAGCTCACGTGGGAAGAGAAACGCACTCACTTTCACTAGAATTTAACTGTAATTTTATATTGACATTAAAAATATCAGTGTGTGTCGTAAAAATGGGATTAGTTTAGAAACCAGCTGTTTTGTGTCAAAAACTGATTTATACTAATCGATTTCACGAATTAGCTGATGTTTCCTTAATACGTAACGGTTGATCACCAATACCAAGTTCTAATGAGCGGAAGATTGTGGGAATTTCTTTTTTATTTTATTGCTTACTTATTGGTATTGAGAGATTTCTCAGAAAACTGTGAAGGCTTGTGAGGGAGTATTGGAAAACTCAATGGATTTTCAATTTGGCCAAAGTTCTTGGAAGTCTGTCTATGCCTTTTCCAGAAACCATTGTTGTTGTGGTGGCTTACGTCGGTAGGCCTCACACGAGGATAGGATTACTTAGACAACGGATTTCTTAACAGAGTGATAAATGATAATAGTTGTGAACATTATTACCCGACGTGATCCTAACATGCTTGAGCATTGTCTCTGCGGTGACTGTAACTTACATAACCTACAGATTTGCGACAGTACACAGACACACTGACAATCAGAAAAACCTGAAAATTCCTTCCTTGACAATTCAAAACTGCGTGTAAATGGTTTAACTGAAATAAATGCTTTGAGTTTGCGTTTGAAAACATCGTGAACACAGGGTCCTGTTGGCATATAACCTAAAAGATCTAATTTTGAAGAGTATCGGTAAGAAACTAATAAAGTTCACACAATGGTCTAATGAGCCACTTGGCTTGTTGTGGCGGGTCAAACTGCCCGGACATATCATACTTCTATTATAATATTATAAAGCAGAAGAGTTTGTTTGTACTACTGGAACTACTCGGGGCCAATAGCACTAATTTTAAAAGTTTAGGTCCGCTTGCAATTCGTTTCCAATTCAGTTTTGGTTATGATCTAGTTTCGATTCACCTGTAAGGAATTTGGTATCGCGCTAAAGTTTAAACTTCAACCAAAGTTGCGTTGTCAAAATTTTACAAATATTTTCGTATTTTTGTTCAAAATCCAAACAACACAACGCGAACGATTGAGAAAAAGTCAAGAATAAATAGCACTGTTTCAACATTTTATTTGACAGCGGTAACGTTACAGTTGTGATGCAGTTGCGTTCCAAGTTTCTGTCAAACGTTTAGCGCGATACGGAATGTTTAAAAAAGTTGTGAAATGGCTACAGTTCAGTTGCGTTCCAGCCGAATTTTATTAGCGCGATTGCTCTCCTGGTCCTTCTTTCAGTGTTGAATAAGTAGCCCATTTATTGAGGAAGCTATATATATTATATATAGAAAAATAGCAGCGAAGTTTTATTGGAAAATGTGACGTAAACGAAGTTGTGCGGGTCAACTAGTATATATAAATTAGAGAACAGCTTGTATCGTGACCGACATTTTTATTAATTATCAATATATGAAGATTAAGCATTTCCTCCTGCCACGCGGCACGCTCATCAGTGATTAAAGGTAATCAGTAATTGCGAATTAAGATAATAACCGTCGCGAACCGTTCGGGTCCGTACGACCCGAAACCGCCATTTATCGGGTCAATCAATCATCCCAGACGCGCTTTCTTTGTGAATTTATAATAGCAGAGTGATTGGTAAAGGGTCATTTGTCCGTAATGATAAAGGATACAAGAAAGATTTATATAAGAAAACTGAATGAGCAATCTTATAAGAATCCTGTTAAGAAGTAGCGGGCTCGTAATAATTTAGCATTTGATTATGACCACCGTCTGTTTCTGGAGGACGGTTGGAGTCATGGCCGCCATGGCTCACGCACAATGGTCCAACAATAGGACTAAGTGCGGAAACCAAAACCCCTAATAGAATAGAATCGAGTGACCACCGTCAATGATCAAATGCTACAAACAGCCTGTTAACATAGGAAATGCATTAAAATGTTCATGAAACTAATTTGTACATGGAAGTAAGAACTATGCATATTGTTCGACTTAATTTGTGTGTTTCGACAAGAATTCAGTCGAATAATTTTGACAGAACACGTGCTACGATCGCGTGTAATTCATCTGTCTATGGTCAATCTCGGTTGATAACCGTGAAATTGTTGCGGAATTTGTTCGAAACAGTTACCGCGGCTCTGGAATACAAAGGGCATCTGGAGGAACCGGCCACAGCGGAAGGAGATATTTGATGATGATGATGATGATAATGCACTTCCAAAAAAAAAGTTCCAGAGTAGGTACACTTTTCATACTTATACATCTACTAGCTGACACGCGCCACTTCGTCTTCGGCACATTTTCCATTAATGCTCCGCTCCTATTTGTCTTAGCGTGATTATAGGTATAGCCTGTAGCTTTCCTCTATAAATGGACTAACTAACACTGAAAGATTTTTTCAAATCGGACTAGTAGTTCCTAAAATTAGCAACAAACAAACAAACTCTTCAGCTTTATAATATTATTAGTTTAGTTATTTTTTTTAACGTTGCCCCACATTAGGAATATCTCCTGTATCGTGGGTGCGTTTACAAACATGCAAAGTCACATACACAAACAGCCAGACCCGAAACAACTATCTGTAGGTCATACCAATATTTGTTCCGTGCGGGAATCGAACCCACGACACGCGACGCAGCAGCCGATCGCTCAACCACTGCGCCAACCATGCCGTCCTGATTTACACTGTGTCTTATTTTGTTTTATAAATCGAGGATAGAGATAGGCTAGCTAGCATGTCCCTTCACTGATCATCTGTACGGAGTCAATTTTATACAGAATAAAAATAAATAATACCTAAATTTAAAATTATGAACCATTGACATCTATGTTCTGGACGTGAATGAATAAAACAATAGTTAACAATTTTCCTATACCAATTTAAATGCAATGTTTAGAGCAGTTATCCTTTGATGAATTTTAATGGTTCACTGAACAACATAGAAGTTCCAATAACCAGAGCCCATATATGGAGAAACGTTAGTTAGTATCATGTCAAATACTGCACTGAGTTCCGAACAGAACAGCCCTCGGACTCTAAGGAAAACCATTAGGTACACGAGTAGTAGATGGCCGGTAGGTAACCAGTCGCTAATTGCTACCTACGCAGGGATTTATGACGATAAAGTATTGCTAATTATCGCGCTGCGCATAAACTACCGCAATCTATGTGTGTCGGATAACTCGCGCTATAATGTCTGCTAATTATCCAGATTAATTGTTTCGTGGTGACTATTTGTATGTACCTACTAGCCCTACGACTGTATTGGATAAAACCATCCTGCGAACGCTTAGTCTTACTTATCTCAACTACTTCTAGAATCTAATTTGTTTTTATGTCCACGAATGCGATGGTATTAATAATAATAATGCAATCGATACGCTGGATTAATTCACCTCTCCCCGGCTTATTGAACACATTAATCGTGCAACAAACCACAGTGCTCCTACAGTAATAATAAACAGTAATAAATGCTCCTCAGTTTCGCCTCTCAACGTTTATTATTAGCACTAGTCGCTTTCGGCTAGAGGCGGTACCCGGCGACCAGAACACGACAGAGCTACCGTATAATGCTATGCGAAATTACTCCCAGCTACTGGCTTTCAGAAAATTGCCAGTCAGAGCAGAGTAAAAAAGCCGCACCTACGAGAGATCGTAAATAAACTTTACAAAAGATATATAATACGTCCATTTACGTCATATTCCAAATACCGAACACAAAGAAACGTGAATGAAACGACTTTGTCCACCATTGTATTGGTAACTTGTAGAGGTAAATTGGACTTTAATTTCATGAGTTAAAGGTACGAATTGTATTGCGAGATGTAATTGACAGATGGACTAGGTAACATGCCATCTCAATAGCAACACAAACATAGCGAGGTGCATAAAAACAACACTCGAGGTTGGGTGCGCGGCTACCAGGCGCGCAGAGCGGCGCGGAGGTGGCCGGTAGCCGACCGGTCGGGTAATGATACCACTGCCTTTTAGGGCGCGTGTTATGACGGCCCAGCGGCGAAGTGTGGATACGACAGACGTGTAACTGTAAACAGACCCTGTAGAAGTAACGGTAGCATACTTTATGCCCTTTTGGGGACAAAAACAGATGTTACCATCTACATGATCTAAATTGAGTACTCAGATCATAGACTCAAACATTATTAAAGTTCTTCTATGATTTCAGCAACCTTAAAATTGCGGTAAGTAAACCTAGATAACAGCGCGTTTCATACTTACTCAGCAGGTGCTTGGTACCTAAACTCTCTCTTTGCTAGATCTTCCTTCAGCATAGGCCCGAAAAAAAAATCTCCTCCTCTATGATCTCAATTAATTACGCTTGCAACTGCCAAAGTATCAGAGTGATCCGTCATTCATGATTACGTAACTCGGCTTTGACTATTGTTTACCTAATATTGAACATTCCCAAAATAATCATCAGCAACGACCCTGTAGTTGCATTGTCGTCCCATCCTATAAAATAATATCTATTTACCAATTATTTTTGTATTTAACCGTAGCGGGATTATTCGCAAGAGACACCGTGGCTCCGGATCACAAAGGGCAATGAAGGAACATGGATGGGTTTTAGTTAGTAGAAGTCTGACACTCCCTCCCGCTACTCCCAGAGCGGGAGGAGTCATTGGATGATTTCCCATCCCAAAAAAAAAACCGTGTTATAAAGTTATTTCCTAAAGATGCGTCTAAGAGTTAAGTCTACAGTTGCAGTGTAAACGCAATTCTAAAGAAATAAAGATCGTATCCGCACAAATCGAACGTGAAGGCCCTTTGCCATCCAGTTTGTCGACTCTCATTAAGACCGCAGTTAGTACATCTGAGTTTTTCCATCAGTTGACAGCGCAACGAGAGCTCTTCGCGACTTCTGTAGTCCTGGTACACGAGCCTTATCTAGCCGATAGCTATGATCATAGATAACTGTATCTGCATCTATCTTTACAAAAAAAAAAGATCGAGAATGTTTTTCTGTATTTTTTGCATATTCTCGATACTGGTATTATTGAAATTTATGTTCGTAGGGTTTAGCGGAATGGCTAGTAGAACAGGCCACCTGTTGAATCTCGGATTTAAAGATTGCATTGTGCAGTGAATAATAAAACTTTGTTGCAATGAAAAAGGAACCAACTAGGAAACATTCTAATAGGACACTCTTGAGGTTGAATCTTGAACTACTTTTTGTGTCTTTTAACTTTATGAATTCTAGCTAGCCAAGGCTAATGTTGAGATTTATTGCTATGATTTTCCAGTTAATATTTTAAATGGGTCCCAGAAACCTGATTTCACTGCACCTCAATTAACGATTAGCATTGAAGGTAGTTGATATATTAATTACCTCACATCAGTCGCAGTCACAGGAATTCAACAATCAAGCCCACGACTAGCATTGACTAAATTGTTTTATTGTATCAATGGGCGAGCAGCTCTGTAGCGGAATCTATAGTACTGATCAAATGCGCTAATTATGGTGCAATAGGTACGGCCAACCTAATTGCAAATATTTCAAGGTGCTATTCTAAAAATATATAAAAAGTTTATTTTCTCCACAAATCAGGTTCCATCGATTTATCCAAGCATTTGAGTCGTTTCTCAGTGTAGAACAAAAGCACAGTTTTTCTAGTAGGAGTTGTCGACTGATGTGATGTGACAACGAGTTCTTATAAGGAAGATCGCGAGCATTTTAATGGTCATATTGGTATCCAACGGGCGACGCTTGTTAGCACTATTCTTGTATATTCTTATTTTAGTTTAGTATAAGAAGTCAAGCTTATTTTTCTTATCAATTATGGTGATGTCATGTTCTTGCAGTTATTTTGATTGTTTGTTAATTGCTATGATATAGTTGGTATCTTCACTCCCTTTAAAGTTTGCATTAATATTTGATCGTTAAATGTCATAGACAATTTAAGCGTTTCAGAATATCATCTAAAAATGTAGTTTATTCGAGCAAGAACCGGCAACTCAAAGTCAGGTCTATTAGAACAAGATTATTATCAGCTTCTCGTATCTAGATTAGCGACAATCTAAACAATTTTAACATCGCCGAGCAGATTAACTTCGCGTGTTGCCAGACCCAACAAAAGTTTATCCGTTGAAACTTTACCCTTTGCGATAAAATTTATTCAATTTCAGATATTTCTAAAATTATCGATAGTCTTTGGTGGTTGTCTATTGATTATTATATAGTTCTGTAGGGTTTGATTGCCATGTCCGATGGGTTCAGTGCATATAAAAATATAAATAAAAAATTTTCGCATTCTGATGTTATCAACTTATCATACAAAATGTACACTACTGTTTACCAACAAGAAGATATCTCTATTTGATTATGTAACATAGAATTAACTTCACCCAAAAACGATTTCACAATGATCAGTCTGTCTGTCGGCTTACACTGACTTATCGTGCGTTTCTTCCAAAGAATCTTTGTTCTATTGATTCGCTGCCAGATATCCTCAGATCCTAGCGTAGTTGCAACACCGCACAAGTGCATTACGGTACACTCTCATCCCACACACCTGTTTATCTCCGCATCGCACAGATAACGCACGGCCGAGCCGATCAAATGCATTTCTCTTGTAGTCTAATAGGAACTGACCTTGAGCCATCGGGAATTCCTATTGAATTTATTGTAGAATGGCGCCCGTTTAAAATAGAAGCCGTGTTCGGCTGTGGGAAATTGTGTTGCGTAAGCTTTGGTTTCTTCTAAATTGTGTGTGTCGAGTGTGGCTCTTGGTATGTAATGTAATCCTGGTACCTTCTTACAAGTATCGGTCTTATTGGATTGTATAGTGTTGTGTTGTGTGATCTTGGATTTTAATGTACCTGTTCGAAGTTGTTGACGGCTGACCCCCCAAAATGAACAAATATTTTTATCTTGATTGCTAGTTGAAAATAATATAATTAAGATTCGTGTTTCAGGAAAGATTTTAGTTTGACCCCACTCGAATTAGTTTTTTTTTAAATTGCATTGTTTCAGGTATGTAGAGTTCTAACCAAAAAACATGCAATGATGGACATTCCCGCGACCATTACCAAGTCATCTGTCCAACTTGTGGGAAGGCTTCTAACGCTGCGTCTACTGGTACGCAGTTGCTATTCCAGAAGCTTTCGACTCGATCGAATATCTGTTCTGCAAGCAGCTAAAAATCCCTGCCTAAATCGTGCCAACAGTTCTTACTGTATGGGTACTTCTTACACACATAATCTGTACAATAACCCATAATGAACAGCTCACAAGCGGTAATGTCCATGATAATAAGCGCAATCAACGCGCAGTATTTCACTACACTACTACACTACACCGCCCGGCACTGCTCGCTAATCGGCTCTGAAAATTGTAAACAAATAAATTGAATACTTAACTGCCTGAGCTTGCAGTGGTAGTCAACTGCCACTGAAGCTATACCTGGAATTGTTTCATTCGTTATTTTGGTTTCTTATGATCTTATTCCATCAAGATTCTTCTTAGTCATAGCCCTTCCAGCTTTTATCGTATTAGACTTCATTACTTATTCAGAAATAGCCCCCATAGTTTGTGGAATTTGTTTGAAAGATTCACTACAGCTCTGAAACACAAAGGGCATTAGGAAGATCAAGTTTCATGTCGGTAAGAGTCTGACACTTCCTTGCACTCCGCCCAGAGCGGAAGGAGTCATTTGATGACTTTTCCCATCATAAAAAGGCCTACCCTTCCATCTTCAGTGCAGTTGTCCTCAGTGACAAAGTTCAAAGAGCATTACTTTTTAGAGCAGAGGATTCTAATCGGCATTATCACCCAGTTAGAACAAGACCAAGAGTTTCACCGTTCTTTATAAAAAAAATAAAAAAAATAACACATCACATTCTTCAAACCGTAACTTTACTGCACCCGATCTCATATCCCAATAAGCCCCAAATACACTTGGTACAATAAAATCGTGCATCTAAAATCTAAGAGCGTTCAGTATCGCTCGGTGATCGTCGGGTCACGAGCAGAGTTAACCGAACGTCTCTATACGTTCGACGTTCGGGCGAGTTCGCGGGTAATTAGCAAGTGGCCTGCGCAGGCGCCGCGGGAGACGATCGCGCTGATAACCAAGCTATTTGCTGGACATTATGGGAGCCGAGTTTTTTGTTTTAATAAGTAAGTTTTTGTTGGAGTTATTGTTTTCGCGAGGGAAACAGTTAACTCTTTCTTATACTGTGGAATTACTGGTGCTTTGAGTTTGATTCATCATGGCAAAAGGATTAGTCTGCATTACCGAGTGCTAGCTGTCCAGTTTGGAATCGAAATACGATATTTTTAACACTGCTGTGGGAGGGTCCTTTTGTGACCCCAGTGATAAAGCTGATAGAGCTCTTCAGATTAGTCATTACTGATCCGTCAAAATTTAGTAAGAATCAATCGACACGAAAAGAAGAAGATGGATGCTTGGGTATATTTATACCAGTCTTATTAGAAAAGTGTTCTTGAGTTTGACCTGAGATCATAATTATTCTTGTAGCAAGAATCGTCGTGATGACTATAGATAATGATGTCATATAAATGAAGAATCTTTTTAAACCTTTCAGCAAAAACCATTATATTTTCTCACGTATCTTTTAGCTTTATTACAAACACTATCTAAGAATTCATCCAACATTACTTTATCGTAATTATTATCTCATACTTAGTAATAAAACTACACTGTATCAGCTGCTTATCCCCTTGTCGCAAGTTGTCAACTGATAGCAGAGACCAATTAACGAGCCAGCGATGCTCATGCGCATGCGCAGCCCTGTCCTGGTCTGAACCACGTCAAGCCACGTCTATGTAATGTGTCGCCGGTGGCTGGTGGCTAGTGGCTCGCACTGACAACTGTCGCTTGTGGGCAAAACGACGGCTTAATTATGATTATCAAGCGCAAAATTGTGTTGGGAGTTGCGTTTGCGATAATCGATAAATGTAATTTTGCTGTCGATTAAAAATTAAACTTTCCTAGCTCTGCATTCGTATTTACCCAAAACTGTAATTTTTATATTCTACTAGTTTCCGAAAGCGAGTTTGCTCCTTCTGGGTAAGCTCGCTTCATCGTAGACTGTGTGTCTGTCATCTCTGACCAAGACTAGAGTCAAGAGCAAACCCATCTCAAAAAAAAAAACCAAAGGGATATTCTCTTTGGTTTTTTTTTTTTTGAGATGGGGGATTAGGACATAGGAATTTTATTCCCAGAATATAATTCCTATGTCCTAATCCAGGCCATGTTTTATCCGTTTGCCAAGTTTAATCTAAATCCGTTCAGCCGTTATGACGTGAAGATGAAACAAACATTATTAGAGTTACTTTCTCATTGAAATATGAGTTATCATCTGCCTAGCATTTCCCCAACTATATTGGGGTCGGCTTCCAGTCAAACCGGATTTAGCTGAATACCAGTATTTTACGTGGAGCGGCTGCCTACCAGACCTCCACAACCCATTAGCTGGGTAACACGGTACTCCTTGGCAAGACTGGAGTCAGATTTTCTGGCTTCTGACTATCCGTAACGACTGACAAAGATCTACAAATGACAGCCGTGACTAACGGCTTAACGTGCTTTCCGAGGCACGGAAGAAACTCGGTATGTTAAGATGGTCACCCATCCACGGACCAACCTTCGGCAAGCGTTGCTTAACCTTGAAGATCGACCAGTGCGTCTGTTACTATTTAGCCACTAGCATTGAAATATGAGTAAGAAAGTTTAAATTTTCACATATTATTATGTATGTCGTACATTGACATTATTATCATTATTTTCTCCTATTGTTTTTTATTGTCATCAGTATAATTATAAGCAATTCAATGATTAGTTTTTACTGCATGTGTACCTATTTGTTAAGCTTTAATATTCGCACACAATCGAAATTATTTATTGTTTCTGAATAAATAAATAAATAAGAAAAAAAAGACATTGAACATTACACCGCTGCAGTTATTGTATCTATAAGTTGAAGTCTCCAACTTTGATCTTTAATCCCACGTTACACTTATCATCCGCGTAGGTATTCCGAGAACCTCTCCCGAGCTCACCCACTAATCAAAAAGACCAAAGAAACTAACACCTAAATAAGTATAAAATATCTGAGTACCAGAGTCACGACCTCTGGCCTCTGGGAACCGACCGTTAATTCCTATTGGAATCCACGCGGTCCAATAAACTGGGAATCTAACACGTCCATAATTAATTCTCACACATCTTATGACGAGTGACTTGAATGATGGCGTCGTAAACGTCCGGACAGGCTGCTGGACAGCCGGACAGCGGACACTTGACGTCATTAACGGTGCTGTAAAAAGGTTCTAGGATGGTAAAGATCAGGTTATGGGAAAACTTGGAGGGTTTGAGGGTAATGAGACGATTTCAGGCGATGTTAGAATTGGTGATTGATCAATCAATATTGAGGAGCAAATTGCTGCATACAGAATTGGTACTTTAATCCCAATTGAAAGTTTTGTTAAAACAGACATTCTGTCTGAGATATCACACTTAAATCATGTATCAGTTGAATGACTGCCTCCTACATGGTTTGGTTTCGACAGCCTACATAGACACGCCAACTTCACTGAACTTCATAACAACTTATCAACAGAATAATTACTTATAACTCAGGACTCATTGGATTGCTGGCTTCCACACAAAACGGCGGCATTATATTAACGGCCGGTCCGGTGGCGCAGGCGGTGTAATTGACCACATAAATCTCGCCCCGCGATTGATCCGAAGAAGGCGATTAAAAATTTTGTAGTTCAACACTTTAAGTGTGGTGTGGGTTCCATTGGTTGGGAGACGGGAAAGTGTAGGTATGAGGCAAATGTGGTTTGGGTATGTTGAATAAGAAAATTGGGGATCTTATTAGACTTTAGCCATGTATGAAGAAGAATTGAAGCAATTTCCCCCCCGGGGGGGGGGGGAAATTGCTTCAATAATACGAGATACCCCTAAGATAATACTTATGTGAGAAAAAAAAAAAACTAAAACTTAAAGATACGGACCACTGTCATTATGATTCATAAGAATGCTACAATGATGATGTTAAAGATCAAATCGATTTTTAAAAGTAGAAAGAATGGAAATTTTACGAAAATATAGTATCAGAGAGAACAGTCATTTAATTCAAAGCTGTGACACACACAAAGCACACGACACTCGTTTTATTCTCCATCTTTATGGACTTCTAATCTCCCAGATTCCACACCACGGACCCAAATCCTCCATATCGCAGAACACAGCTTTCTTCCATTAAAATTCATCAGCCGAGGTCCTCTAAGCCTGAGTTAAGTGTATTCATACGTTTTTTATTTGCCGCTCCATCCTCAGGTTACATGCGACACAGAATAAATTAAGCTACCGGACTTTGATATTCTCATTCGGTAGTTGTGTCATTATATTTATTGGCCTCTTTTGTTTGAGCTGAATCAATTTCGATCAATACTTTTATAGTAGCTATTAAAGTTGTATCAGATTTTCGATGATTGGTTGTGTTGCTCGCCTACTTTCTTTAAGTTTTGGACGCGTTGAGTTATTTGGGTTTTGGTTTCATTTGTAGAATAGGATATTCTTGAAATGTGGCATCAATATAGCTCATATTAATGCCAAATTTCAAGATAGTCGACAAAATAGTCTGTCTCTTCTATAGTCATGATCTAGAGCTGTCACTAACTAACTTTTATTTAATTAATTAATTAAGTAACTAATCTTATCTTAATCCGAGCAAGATTTCAAGCTGCACTATCAGCCAGTCTTTCTTCTAAGGCATCGCGTGCCCATCCATCAATGATACCAACAAATCTTCCCCGCAACATAAAATTCACGCTTCCTAATCACTGGATCATAAAATACTCTATAAATCTCGTGGCTAGTGGTTAGTGGCTAGTGGCTGGTACAGCACTTAGTTTTCAGTGTTAGTGGCGGTGCTAATGAAGAGGTAAATTAGGGCCTGTGAACATAAGTCGCTGGTCGTGCCAGCTTATCTGTAGATAGCGATATCACGCACCGCCCGTATGGGAACGTATTATAAGCAGCGGCCGAACAAACCCAACGTATGGCCGCTCTTAAAGGTGCTACTGGTGGGATTGTTGCCAATGATTAATCTAATCGTAATTGAGACTTGATAGTCGAAGATTAAGTACTCATTAAAACTGATGTTTAGACAGTAGGCACGTCTGGATATTTAAAGGAAATCTTTAATTACTAATCCATCTGTAATGAAGTAATGGCATTGGACCATCGTTAATTTTGTCGATCTCAAAATGTAATGCTTTAACACGGGACCTCAAAAAAACGACTATTCTTAAAAACACTATACAGTACTTTCCACATAATATATCTAACGTAACGGCTCCAAAATTCTCTCCACAAGAATGTTAATACACGTACGTTCTAAACAAATGGAAGCAAAGCAGAGCGTAACGTTAAGTTCTAATTAGATAAGTATCTGGACAATATATCGCTTCCCCGAGGTGATTGGTGGGCGATGAGAATTTCACGGCTCTAGCCATCGAAATTATTTTATTGACGGAAGCCGGCACTCATTAAGGGCTACCGCCGCGCGCCGGCTACCGGGCGACTGCAGCCGGGCCACTCACGTAAACACCGCCTATCGGACCCAATACCACTTCTCATGCACAGGGTGCGCGGATTGTTTTTCGATTTTGTGATCGATTGCCAGCTAAACATTAACATGAGTTTTCGTTGTGGCGACAATCATGTGAATATTTGCAAAACTGTGCTTTTCAAATACTTAAGTATCACGGCGAGAGGAGATGGATTTAACATGAACCTTAAAAATCACTGCCAGGCCCAGACTTAACTAAATGTTAAACTTTGATTACTCTGAATCAATGTATATCTTAGCTGAATCTTATGAAATGTGTATCTTAGTTAGTATGACATTCCTATTGGAACATGTAATTCTTAAAAAAATATCTGTTTGGCAAATAAAAAAATTGCGCTTCTAGACAATCACTCGTCCTCTTCTGGCCTTTGTAAGAACGAAAATGATGGGACTAGCAAGGCAAAAGAGATTACAGCATTTGCATACCTCAAGCGACAAGATTATAGCAGCTTCCCCGATAGCCTTCTGCTTTGGACTTTGTATTCGTCCGAATATCTATGGTCTTCAACCGTACGTGGGAGAAGCAGCACCCTGTGCATGCAGCCAATCGGACCTGGCGCGGGTGGCGAGGCGAGGCCGTGGGGAGGGAGGGGGGGGGGTCGAGGTGCGCGTACGCCGCGGATTGAGTTAAATGCCTCCTTATCTCGCCCCTAATGGCCCCGGGAACATGTCAATTCATCACACGCATGTCTCACACGCTCTTTTCTAAATCAACCTTTTTTCCACCGCCGACGACTTTTTGTTGCGCGGCAGTCACGACGCTGATACCTCGGTGACACCGCTGACAACAAATGTCCGATTTTTATGTCTTCAGATAATAATATGTAAATTATCGTGTGTTTAGCGAAACAAACGACGCTGTAAAAAGGTGTCGGCGTGAGTTTATTCGGCCATAAAAAGATCCGCAAACTTATGCTAAATAAACACAACTGTAAAAATCTTTTAGTTTCACTTGGAGCCGCGCTTAACAGTCGTTTTATTAAAAGTTACTATTTGATATTTGTTCTCATTTGCGTAGCAAAGTCGATGTTTATCTTGTAGTGGCTGTAGTTTCCAACATTTTATATAAAACCTAGTGAAGCATTTTGATTGTGCTCGTTTTTCCTCGAAGGATATTTCCACTTTGGAGGCTCTTTATAAACTTCTGTGGCGTTTGTTTGTGACAGTGGTTTGTTTTATTGTTCAGTTTTAATATAAAAGGGATAAAAAGTGTCGGAGGCAGCGGAAGCCGCTACTAAGTCGCTCGATAAGTGTGAGAGCCGACAAAGGCACTAATACGTTTAGGAGGCATTATAAATCAGTGAGTCGAGTTATCACCGGCCGACAATTAAGATGTCGAGCTGCTGCGGGAACGACCGGCCGGCACGCACTCCGTCAGGAGGCTTTTAGGAACATCGCTGTCCATCGCCGCACTTGTTGGCAAAACATTCTAAGGAGCGAAAGATAACTTGCTATGAAACGTCAATTACTTTGTCACGATTTTTTTTGTTTGGTCTTGACTCTCAGTAGCAACGAAATGATATGTGTGTTAACGTATACTGTACTTATCGATGACGTATAAAATTATACATACGCGACGTTTTAAAGCTTCATTTATCAAACAGTAACAAGCACTAAAACTTCATTCCTTTCTGAGTTATTAAAGTATAAGTCTTCTTTACCAATTGGATTCTTATAACATCACGAGATCTCTTATTTACGAGCAAATTTCAATTATTTTAATTAATGCGTACACGAAGACGTACTATTACAAGTCTACTATTAAAGTGTAAATAAAGTTCAACGGCTTGACATAAAGTTAGTAATCCGATTAAAAAGTTAACATTCCCAATCAGATTGTGAATACTTAGGAGATTGTAGTAAAAGTTTGTAATCGTGAAACCGAAAACTTTCCGAGTCGTTCAAGCCGACTATTTCGCAACAAGAAAAACGAAACAAATAACACGAGTCTCGATAACAACACTCGGGAATCGATTTCGAGAGTAACCATTTAATTATTTTATCGATAATCTCGCATCGAGTGGCCAGCAACAAAATAAGACGAGCGGAGAGTAATCGTCGCTTAGCCGGCCGACGCGACGCCCAGTAGCCGGCGGCGATGCCGGCCGATTTTATCGTCTCATAACAGTCTCGATTTATAAGTATCGATTATATGTATCGATCCCTTGATACGAAGCGTTCACGGTCATTTGGCGCGTTTTTTTCGCTCCGCTCGGGACGATACATGTTCTCTAAATAACAATTTTGTTCGATAAGTAATTAATAATGGTTCCTTTTTCGAAGCAACCTTTATTTTTAAGAATAAATAAATTGGCTTGTAATTGGTAAATACTCGTGGATTCCAACAAGAAACAGTTGCACTCGAAAAATATATTGTGACAATGACAGTGTGTGTAGCAATAATTTAATTCTATTGTTACCATTAAAGGTGACTTCCGAGTCTCGTCGATTTCATTATCGATCCCAGTTTAAAGTTGTTCCGTGTTAACTGGAGAAACCATTAATTCTTTATAGTGATATTATCACGAGAATTAGTGAAAAGTTTTACTAACCGTAATTTTAAATTGGCCCTGGGCTGTTCGCAAAATTTGCCCTACCTTTAGAAGTTATTCAGTTAGGATAAAAATAGACCACCCTTTTCTGCGACAAAAGAGTCCATTGAAAAAAATGTCACCGATATCCTTTGTTTCGCGGGCACTAGACGCTATGCTTATTTATATAAAGGAGATTGTGCATCTTGAACAGCTGTTTAAGCTTATTGCGCACGAAGCCACTAGCTTCTGTTCATACAGACTGAAGCTGCCTTGTATTATTTGCTATTACTGAAACGCTACTTAGACATTTCATTCCTTCAACGAATTACAAAAATTAATTAAAAATGTATACTTGTTATAATAATTCTATAATTTTATTTAAAGAGTATGACGCCATTTGAATATGTTTTAGGAACAAGTGGATGTTCAAAACCATTTGAGTTTCAACCGGGAAATCGGACAGCAGATCGGCAAGTCGGACAGTCGGATGGCAGAATGAATAGTCGGACCACCGACCGGAGAAGAGTCACGTCAACAAACAACAATTGATTAGCGTAAGGTGCTGCACAGTTTCTTCTGACCAACATAATTTGTTAAGGCCATGGATATTTATTGTGTATGAAGTAATTATTAAGGATAGTTCCTTTATGGTCTTATGGTATACAAGAAACTGATTGATTTAGCTGATATGAGTTATCTATCATCCAACGTGGAAGAGTATTGAATTATTAGACATGCGAAGCCTTTTTGTTTTCATTAAAGTTTGTTAGTGCTCTAAACAAAATAATATTTCTGCTTGATTCAACCTACACCCTTCCCTTCTTAATCCATCATCACAACGTTAAAATCTATGCATAGCACCAAATCCATCGATTTATTTATAAAAATTAAGTAAACCATAACGTTTAATCGATTCTCACGATGCGTTCACAGATTAGCTGCTCAATCGCTACTCAAACGCGAGATCAATATGGGAACAAAAATGAACCTGTGGAATATCGTCGTAGCCTTAACTGAGGTAACTTCGCTTCGCGTTAAGAACATATTTAACGCGAGATTCAATTAAAATTTGACATGTATACGGTATAAAGTAGGCAGGTTATGTCTCGACGGGATTATCTCGTTCGCGTCACATGTGTCGTGTTGTGTCGTGCTGTGACGAGACGACACGCGGACGTAACGACTTGCTACATTGTAGTGCTTTCGGTTCATAGATGTCTGCAATGAATTTAATTAGGAGATTATTTATTTTTATTGACAGTGAAGATAACATTGCGTTATGAACTCGTTTAATTAATATAACTGGTTTTTTTTTAATAGTTTAATCCGGCTATTTTCTGTAAAATGTAATTTGTTCCTTTGTTAGTTTTTTTTTAATGGTAACAATATTCCCTTCAGAGCCTACGGGATAATCTGAAAACAACTCTCTTTAACTTTATATTTATTTAGAAAATAACTTCAAGATTTAAATGCTAATAATAACACCGAACCGAAAATAATTTCCTGGAACCATTTGTTTGAATTAACAACAAAACTTTTGACAAATAAAAAAGCTTATTTTGGAAAGTATGGAGTTATAATAGGTAGGCTCGGGCAATCGGCTCCGGGCCAATTTGTAGGGCAATTTGCATAACTTAACCCTTCAATGGGAGCTGTGACCAAAGTGTACTTTTATTGGAGCAAAAACACAAAACTCGGACACGTTACTGTTTGCTGACGATTTCTTTATGAGCTTTCGTGAAAGGCAACTGAGGAAAAAAATTAGAAATTAGTTACACACTACAGTATGATGTCTTTTTGGTATGTTTGCGTCCCAGAGTTGCTACGCAGTGCTATTCTCTTAGCGATGGTGATTGCCAAAATGCCAAATTATAAGGAATTAATGACGTGACATTTCGACCACGTTTTTCAATTCCATACGTTTTTGACGTTTTGACAATCGCTTTTCTCAACCTACCGCTGACTGAATGACACTTGGCTAAAGCCTCAGAACCCGAATCGAAAGATGAGTGTTTATAAATAAATTATAATAATCAAAATAGTCAATGTTTTCTCCCTTTATTATTATTTCTTGAGTGTGAACACTATTGTCATTCAAGAATAAATGTAGTCATTATCAGGTTAATTCGCAACAATGGGACGTATAAATTATTATAAGTTTTTAGTTTAAGAGGCAGGATCCATTTTTTTACTCCGGTACTGCACACGACATAAACACGAATTATAATAACTTGAACAGTTAATTATGAGAGAAAATGTTCCCCATACTTACAGTTATTGAATTATTCTGCCACACTAATGTTAATGTGCATATTATGTAAAACTAACAAACCCAATTAGGTATAATGAGGTCGTTAAGTACATAATTTTGACAGCTGTAGTGATGTGTTGCTGGTTCAAGTTTAATTTGTTATCTCAATCACAGAGGAGGTAGGTTGTCTATCGGAATTAACGGAACAGATTTTTCTTTGTTATCTATATCTAAATATTTTTCTAAATTAATGTGCAATAAAAACAAATTTTCATTACAACTTATGTTGTTTAATGAGCATTTAAGTTCATACGGTTACTACTATGCATCATTGCACTTGTAATAACGTAAAGAAAATCAGTACCTAGGTAGAAGTTTAATTGTTTTTTTAATTCAATTATCAGGCAAATTATAAGTAATTATAGTTGTGTCTATTTGTAAAATGTTTCCTAGAACATGATATTAGACTTGTATTAGGTGCACAAAATAATGACGTGTAACTAGTAACATCCTGTACGGACCGCAACACTTTAGGATAATTAAAGTTTACGGCACACTTTTTGCAAGTCTCCCCCTTTGTCCGCCAGTTGTTGCGTCACAGTCGGCCATTCGACAATATCGACAGCCATTACACTATTTGTTTTGGTACAAACAAAAACTAGAGCAAAATGCTTTTCTGAAAAAACATGCCGCGGTCGTTTCGACCACTATTCACAAAAAAGGGTTACAGTTTTGACATGTTTGCATAGGTACGACTATGTAACTGTGCATTTTTTATATTTTTCCCTAAAAGAGAAACGTTTTATTATCAATTTAATTTTATTGCGTTTTGTAAAAATAAATATTTAATAATACATAACTCACAACTTTATTGACAGTAAAAATTAAAATTATCATAAACAATTTATGTTAAGAACTCTGTACTAAAACATTTAGCTACTCGGATAAAAATACGCACTTAATTTGAATGTTATTTCTTTATTATTCACTCGTAATTCTCGTATAAAGAGCAATAAAGTCATACGCGTAGTACAAATAAAACAGCTACCTGGCTTCATAGAAAAATAAAAAAACTCATAAAAGACAGCGACGGATACTTTAGACAAAACGTGGACAGTAGTCCGAGGCTCTGAGGAAAAAAATTGTAACGGCCTCATTTTTTAACGTACTCTTTAAGAACCCTTTATCAAGAAACACCGTTACGACAAACAAAGCATCCCAGCGTCCCAGCGTCACGGCCACCGATAGATTATGCAAAAACCCTACAGGGTCTTCCTATTCAATGTATCAATTCCCAGGCACTATAAAAGGATCTCAACGGCAATCGATATTCAAGGAGATGACATCTTGTTTGAATATTCACATATTTCCCATGAACGCGATAGAACCGAAGCAAAGGGTTGCCTAGGGTGGATGCGTCTATAGGCAAATTCGATTATCTCCTAGCATTCTCACGCACATCCCGCGGCTCCACAATAAATCTTTGCATACAGAGCATAATAAAAAAACGCTATTAAAAAACGAACTATCTATGAGACGCTCCCTTCCGAATATGCATAAGAAAAGAACCGTGCACACCCAAATTATACGCCAAGGTGACAAGTGCTGGGATCCATCAAGTACCACAATAGCTCGGAACCCTTTGCGCAACAATAAACGCGGAACTTTATGCGCGCGCGGTGCGCTTGCAATTTTTTTTCTATGCGTTCGCATACCTGTAACCCTCGCCTAGTTGTGGGGACAGTTTATTTGCATTTTTTTTATATTATTCCTTTTCAAACAGTATCTTAACCCTATTCAGTAATGTCAGGGGTTAGGTTGCACTTAATATTCAAAAAGGGCAGGTACATTTCTCTTAATATTCTCGCATAAATTATAGTCAGGTACATTTTGGTCTATTGTGCATCGCGAAAGGGGGCCGCGAGCGAAAAGGTGTAACGCCAATTTGATAGATTTGCTATTCTGTTTTTTATGCGAACGATCTAAAGCTTATTTTTATTGGGTTGCACGTTTGAACTTTAATTTTTGAACCACCGCGCTAGCGGATCTACGACATTTCACTTCCTGAATGGTTTAACCCGTTTTCTTTGTAAGAATGTATGCAAAAAAGTTTCTACCCATCCTATTTTTTTATTGAATAAAATTTAGGGGCTATGCACATTATGCAAATGCGCGCATAAATTTTAATGTTACACATGAGGGGCTGCTTTTGAAAAGAATATCTTATGCCGTCGACGTTAGACATACATTTGATTGTTTTCATCTCGTTGTTTTTTAAGATTATAAGTAAGTATGCAATTTTTTTCGTATGCTCGTCTGTTTAGAAATGCGGTTCTTGATGATTTTTTTTCTCAGGACCGGTGAAGAAAGAGTCTACCGTTAGAAGGAGGTCGAATGTGTGTTACCTTTTTATTGTGTAAGGAGTGACATATGAAGCGGGACCCTGGATTTGGATTAGAATATGTAATTACTTCCTTTACGGTTTTCGGAAACGGTTGTTTGGGCCGTTATTTAGTGTTGCCACCTTTGCCTCGAGCGCGAGGGTCGCGACTCGCGGTTAGTGCATCGTCTTTATGTTATCAAGGAAACGATGTTTGTATGCTAATCAGTTTGCTGGAAGTAGATAGGTTCTGTTGTGTGTGATTGGATACGGAAATTGACTTCTGTAGCGATAAAGATTGATATCTGCTTCGACAACATTCAATTAAAGATTGTGCCGCACATACTTATTACCAAAACTACCATAAAGAGGTTGTGTAATTTATAATTAAATAAGAAAGTAAAGACATTGGGTTAGTTTTGTACTAAATGCAACTTTATTTGACACACCGCTGCACCGTTAACTTTTTGTAAATTATTATTTGCCCTTAATTTTATCGGCAGCTCTACTTTTTATAATAAAAACCCATTACCAATAATATTAGCCGACAAAATAAACAAACCTCAGGCCCGTTATTAAAAAAAGCTACTGAAGGGCGGTGCACTGATTGTTGTCGAAAGAACGCTTTTGCAAAAAACCACACTTTTTAAAAAAAAAAAAAAATAAGTTGGTCCCTTTTTGCGCCGGAGCCCATTGTCTCCAGTCTATTGTCTTGGCGATTTGAAATATTTTTATGCTTTCCGGATGACGATAATGTTTTGGACTTATTTTTCGATAACTATTATTTAGCGAATTTATTGTTTGTGTGTCGCAGGTCGCGCTGCCATTGTTTTTGTAACAAACGGTAGACGGTCGCCGAGTAGAGTATCATCATCGATTTTTATCGTTTTAAGTAGCAATTTGTACACGGATGCCGCCGGCCGACGGCTTTCATAAAATTGCCTAATTTCACGTTACGTTGACAGTTTTGTTATTTTCCAATTTGATGGCTGTCAGATAATTCCGTGTTGAACTATTTGAGTTTACAAAGTTCCTAACTGTACTAATTTTTTTTTCAATGAAAATTAGGAATGTTGATTACAGATAACAAACTCTGTGTTATTTAGTGTGTGACAAAAACTAACGGCATGTTAAACGATTGTTAATGTAAGCTTTTGTTTGAAAAAATGTGTTCTATTTTATTAATAAAGTTAATTTATTCCGTTCAAATGACATAACAAATTTTAATCCGGCGATAAATCAAGCTAACAAACAATTCGATTCATATTTTAGAAGAATAGATAAAGACCAACAAAAAAAAAATCATTGATTCCGACCATTACCTTCCGTAACGCCGTAAAAATCCGAGCAGCTTCCAACTATGTAAATCAATTCATAATATCATCCCAAATGTTTGATAGTAAAATTAGCATGATTGCGCGCGTGATGATTTATTTTGAAATTATTCAAATTGACGCTCATTGATAGCAATCAATGTGTTTTTGTCCAAACTCGAGTGATTAGCATGAGAATGGCAAAGGTGTTGCACATGTAAATACTGTGATATATTGTTTATTGGGTATCGTTAAGCGACAGCTGCCGAATGATCATCGATAGCGAACAAATAAATATATAAAATATATTTGAAACTAAGAAGTTAACTTTACATATACAACAATCAAGTTGCAAATTCACGGTAACACAAAATCTAATATGGACGTAACTGGTGGACCACTTTTAAGATTTCAAGAGTTGTGCCAGTTGTTAGCTCGGTGCAAATAACTGGTATTTGTTTGTAGGAATTATTTGTTTATTTGTTAAGAGAATATTATTATAATACAGCATGTTCTTTCGTTATAAATGGTTTTTAAAAAATGTAGCAATTTTATCCGTGTAATTATTAATACATTAAATTTGTTAAGTTTATTGACTATTACGTCTTTTATTCAAAGATAATTGCTGTGGCAAGTTGATTAACAGCCCGCGTGTCCCTCGGAAAACCCGATTCACGTTGTATGTAGGTTCTCTGGTATGCGTTTGCAACAGCCATACATAAAACGCAATTTTTAATTAATCTTTAGAAAAACGCACCGTCACACCTTCACCAGGTGCGCATTATCCAGACAATTTAACTGAAACCCGTAACCCGGAGTATGCAAATATGTAACCCATAAATAAAGTCGCATTTAATGGCATCAATAGTTGAGAAACGCTTGTTATTTATATGTTAATACCGGTAACCCCGGCGCTGGGGTTACAGACATCGACTACTTATTTGTGACATTGAAGGAATTCGACGAGATTTGCATTGCAAAGCAGGCATCGTTTCCGTTCGCCCTGCTATTGACAATCGATGATTAACTGAATGCGCTGCTTTTTGTTATTTTTGCCTTGTAACGTAACGGGGCAGATGTCGCCGCGTGTCGCTTGTGCGCCGCTAGATGGCGCTACTAGTATGATTTTTCATCACGATCGATATTATCTGTAAGGAGGTGTTTAAGATATTTTCTGATACTTGTTTGGTATAACTTAATATTTAAACTGTTTGTTCGTTTACTACTAAGAATATATTATTTTTAAATTGATGATAAAAAAATGTTTAAACTAATAATGTTTATAGATCCTCTCCATTCCTTATTTAATCATGAAAAATAAATCAGTATAGCAAACACTATGTCGATAAAACTTTGAAGTAGGTATTTTAGTTACATACCAATTTATTAACATAATTAATTTTATTTATTTACTATTTTGTCTACAACAATAATTTTATACACGTTTTTTATAAGAAGAAAAACCTTCATTGATCGTGGCCAATCGTTTAGCGCAGTTATTTATTTTTAACAAAGTTTTTGCTGGGTAATAGGCGGAAGCGTTTATGTCAATTACCTGAGATAGCATTTACGTGGACAAGTAGCCATTAGCCATGCCTCGTGGATATTAATCAGCTAACTTTGTCATTAATTAAGTAATGACACAAGAGCTTTTCGAATGTCACGCAATTTTTTCAAGGTTTAATTGTAATATTATTGAATAACTATCTTTTACCCGCGGCTCGGTGCAGCTTGCATTCAAGTTTTATTTTCGCATGAATGCAGCCTATAGGTACCTAACTATCTCCAATCTCTGTGCCAAAATTTTTCAATTTCGGTTCTACGATCCTGGTCGGAAAGTGTAACAAACAAACATACTTAATTCCCAATTTATAAAAAATATGTTAGTAAGGATAATTCACTATGAAATTTGTGTCGAGAAAATTTGCAAAAACGTATTTACAGCAGTTTAGTTTATAGCATTAATATTACGTTTCGTAAATTTTATATTTCTCATATAATTATCCAAATGAAGTCTTTATTAGTCTAGTCCTGGCTACCGGTGTTTGATGCGTAGGAGTGGCGACACACCCAGATACTAAAACTGTAAGTTAATGATTTTCTTTGACGATCGATATGCTTAGACACTAGCTTAAGCCAACGGATTTGCCCGCATTCATAGTAGATATTATCCCAAGAGAAATTACGGCCGGTATAAAAAATAGCCAATTTCAGTCTTTAATCTCTATGCCAATATTCATTCAGATCCGTTCAGCTGTCCCGGTGTAACTGAGTAACAAACATCCATACATCCAAACATACCATTTATAATAGAAGTAAGATCCTGTTTGGCCAACTATTCCTATCCTGTCTACCATTAAAGATCTCAGCATCAAGCCTCCACTCCCAACCATAAAGTACCTCTCCAGCTCGCCTCCTCTTGCCGTCCTGCCTACATTCTACCGGTCCACCCACAGGCAGGTCGACAGCTACACGACTACATGGGCCAGGCCAGTGTGTACAGGGCTACAAGGCTACATGGGCCAGTGTGTACAGGCCATGCACCAGCGTGTACAGTGGTCGGGTGATTAGTCATACACACGCAGCGTTATGTCAGCCGCTCGTGTACCTACTATTGTCACCGGCTAGGCGGCTGCGTCTGCGCAGCGTATGTGCGTGGATGTGCGCACGCACTCGAAAGATCTGACGCCGCGGTTACTAAAAAGGATTCTTATAAACGCCTACTGTTATATCTTTATGGGTGTTTATCGTCATTTGCTTCACCTTTTCCCTTTAAAACTGGATGGAACTAATTAGCTTCAAAATATTCGTTATTTTGAATGAATCATGAAAAGAATAATACATGAAGTTATTTAGATTTAAAACAACCTGTTCAATATATCCTATAGCTAAGTGCCAAAGTGCAGTAATTGTAAAGAACAGCTAATGTATGTAGGTACCATAACAAGAGAACACCTGTGCAATATACCTGCAGAACAAGATGCACCAATGACAAGTGTCTTCCCATCTGAATATTTATATTTGCCAAACCTGTCTTTGAGACCCTGTATTAATTACAGCCCTTTACTTCTAATACTGTATGAATTATAACATTATAATTATTCGCTTCCTCCCTTCGTGTATAACCGCGGCGTTTTTTCGTGCGCATACGTACAAACGCACGAGACATGTTATTTTTGTCACATTGTCATTGCACCAGTGTTCCGGCCAAATTGCAACGCCGCGATGCCACCATGCATATTCATCGCTGTTATTGTCTCATGCCATATTGTGCCCACCTCAGACATGTGCCGACTTAAGCAGACCCTTTCAACTACACACACCACCGTCGTTGACACCTGGGGATTCATTAACAGGGGGAAGGGAGGAAGGTCTGTGTAGGTTGGTGTTCTGACACAAAGCGTTCATAAAATGTCAAGAGACCAGACTCTGAAAGAGTGAGGCAAATGGAAGGAGTTGTTAAGTTAATCGCAGTTGTTTTAAAAGTGAGGACTTGGGGGTCAATAGCACTAAGGTTGTTTGGGGTTGACACCTTACTTTTAGTAGAGCAGAAGTGTTTTTTTTCTATTCCCAAAACAAGATTTATTTTTTGCATTTTATTTTGTAAAATGTCTATATTTAAATGAAACAGTTGACCTTTGCGTTTTTAATTAGTTTTTAATAAACTGCCCAACATTCTAAACAAAAACTTTCTAAATTTTAATAGAGACAGCATTCTTAACTTAAATCTTTATTTTATATAAAACAAACATTATAATCTAGGCATATATGTGTAGACCGACGACAGCTTAGGATCTAAATCACTGCTAATCTCTGTAATCGAGTCGGACAGCGCATATTAACATGTGTACTAGATTAACGAGCGGTTATTGATAGCGATGAGCCGCCAGCTCTCTCCAGCTTTCGCAAAAAAACTATTTAATATCACCGACCGGCCTGACCCGCGACCTCTACTTTTGGGAGCCTGTTTATAACTTGCGATGCGATTAGTCGGACGATAATATAGTCTACTATTTATTTGATAGAATCGTGAATTATAAACGTAGTCTTGCTAAAATTTGAATATTCCTGAAAGTCTACGAATGGATGCTAGAAATAATAAGTTAATTTATTTTACCTACCTACGTAAAATAAGACTGGCAATGTTAAATGACCCTGGATTATAATAAAATAAAATAAATTAGTTTTTACCATGCCTTTTAAATTTATACAAATTATTATAATAAAAGCACAACATAAATAAAAAATAAATAGATTTCTTGAAGAAAAAATATTTATAAAATCGGACGGTTTAAACAGGTTTATCACTAAAGTCCGCATAATTTTTAATAAATTGAATTAAATGATATGTATTCTATGTCTAGCTAACTGTATTATATATAATGGCGTGTCACGACTCACCCGCGCCTCCTTTTATACCGGAGACGATCCGATCACTTGGCAAGATGATGATATTCCTACCACTAAATATATCAAGCTATTATAGACTTTATAACACAGGATTTCAGGTATGGTAATTGCTTGGCTTGATTGAGAAAGTTGAATAAAGAGATCAAAGTAACAAATGATGGAGTTTGGTGAATAATTGTGTGTGATATAGGTTGGATGTGTAATGTCTGAGTTAGAGAAAAAATTTAGAGATCTTATTGACGTTTTCAGTTCCTCATAAACATTTATCAGAAGGGCTCATACTAGACTGCAATTAACTTTTAAGTCTCTGACAAAGGTTCAAATATGAATCATTAAAAAACAACCACTAGCAATTATCTAACTAGTTAAAGCGATCACGATAGATTGTTGCACGAATAAAACTGTTACAGTACTGAAAATTAACCTGAAAAACTTTAAAATATTAAACATAGAGGTAAAAAAAATATAATTTACTTTCGTTTTAAAGTTACATGTATGTATAAGGTCACAAATTAAACTCCACACGCAAGTTGTAGGAGGACCCACCGCTATTACAGTGCTGCATGTCTCCTGCGCGGTGAACCAGTGAAACTCATCCAGGCTAACTGGATATGCCACGAAAAAAATGTGGTTGCGTGGTCACAGCCATGCACTCCTCGTAACATACCCCTTTTTGTAGCCTTCCTTGGTTTAACGCATGATTTCATATCGATTGTATTTCTTTGGAATTCGTTTCCAATGTAGTTTGTACTTCATTTTTACGATCTGGGAATTGTGTAAAAAGTCCGCCTATCCATCTGTCTGGTGTGTTTTGTTGGAATCTGCTCCGGTGTGTGATGATCGATACTACAATGAGCAGTTACGTTATAATTAATAGGCTTTAGTTATCACTTCATTTGTTTTGTGATTTAGTGAGCTGTTTCTCAGACGAAACGGATTGAAGGTGTGGAACGAGCTCGAAGAGCTCTTATCAAAATAATTAATTTTAAGAGACAAAGGTACCCCACTTTAGCAAATTAGTTAACTACTCTCTGTAAGAAAATTATATATTTTTCAAATTGTTTTAAAAAGCATAAGACGCTACTACATGTATTATGTATTTTGATGCTGGTCATCTAACAAAAAGAAGAAACGATCTTGTAGTACATATCCCGTAGACGAAAACCAATTTTTGAAGTATGCAATATGACAGACGAGCATCCCACCTATACAATAAAATGAACAAAAAAACTGCATAAAACACAAATAAATATTATTAATTGAATTGAAGGACTTGCATATAAGGACACTGAAGTCCTCATACAACACGAAATTTGACCCTGTCACACACATACATCACATATACACCCCACACCGACTCACATACATACATCACTCATCTATACTAATATTATAAAGAGGTAAAATTTGTTTGTAAGTTTGTAAAATTGTATGTTTGTAAGTTTGTATGTAGGGGGTAATCTCAGGAACTACTGGTCCGATTTGAAAAATTATTTCAGTGTTAGATAGCCCATTTGTTGAGGAAGGTTATAGGCTATATATCATCACGCTAAGACAAATAGGAGCGGAGCAGTAATGGAAAATATGACGCAAACGAAGTTGCGCGGGTCAGCTAGTCATTTATAACTTGCATGGACTTGTACATAATAAAACTGTAAAAGTGGATGAGCAATCCATTAATGACACAAATAAGAAAACTGTAAAAGTTTATTCAAGTTCAGGGTAAATTTATTCTCGTCACTGGTGAATAATGTTAAAACGTAAAGGATCAAAGTCTTAAAGGATGTGCAGTCTCCTATTTATTATTCGTAGTTACAGTGTGGGGATGAAAATCCTACAAATGAAACATCGCTAAAATATGGGATCTCATAATTTTAGCGTTATAATCTCTGAAAAAAAAAATCTGTTATAGACAGCCTCATGAAAATGTCTAACGTGTTGATAATAAGCAGGTACACCGCGAAGCGCTGAAGTATAAACTAATTGCAGCGTGTTCTGTATGTGTGTGTAATTATCATAATGAAGAGCTTAGGCGCGGGCGCAGCCAGTGCCGTTCGTCGCGTTGACATTAACGCTACATTCTAATAGCCTGCAGTCTGGTGGGGCAGCAAGTGGCTGAAAATTGGACATTTTGTGTCAAGGAAGTGACAACAACCCATCTTTTTGCAAAATAAATTTTATATCCATCATTTTCATAAGGATACTGTGGTCTATTGTAACAGCAGAAAGCAATCTTATTATTATTTACAGCCATCATAAAAACACACACTTATTATTGAGCTTAATGTTAGTCAATCATCTGAAAAAATGTTCGCGACTGTTGAAGTAAGGGGTAGACTTCAAAATCGCAGACAAATTTTCAGGCGTGTGAAACCTACGGGTGTCGTGTCTGGTCACTAAGCGGCGTGCTGTGCCGGCGCATCGTTCAGCAAAAACTTCGTCACGCCACAGCGGACTGCGCCATACGTTTTTGTTGGGCCCACTTTCGATACTATTATCTAGGACCTGATGATTGTGGGTGCGGTTTGAAATTGGGGTTGCGAAACCTTGATTTCTTTTGAAACGAGTTACGAAAGTAAGCTCAATGATGACTTTGTTCAAAATCTATGCAAGCCAATCAGGAGTAACCTATACATATGTACGGTAATGCATTTACCTATATTATGTTGATTATCATTAACTGATTGGCCACCAGTTTATTCTGGCGGGCTGTTTATTGGCTGGTGATATTCCTCCTGACATTGTTTTTCGGCCGTGGCATGTCGCAATGGAAATTTTCCAGCAGGAAACATGATTACCACACTCGTACGCTATGGAAATATAATGCTGACATTACGCAAGGCGTCAATAAATTTCAAAACAATTGAAAGCGACAGCCACCACAGCCGAATGTCCTTATCCGACGTTGCCAAATGGGAACAGCTCTACGTGACACGCTATGCCAGGCTATGACACGTATGGCCAATCAATCACTTGCCAATGGTGAATGACCTCACTATCCTGGCAACAATGCCAGGGCCGGTGACGTCACGGCGGCCAAAGCGAGCGGATTCAATACCGCGCTAATATGGCGATGCTGGGACAAAGGAGGAACGCATGAATTTTAAAGGAGCGCCTAAATGATCTGCTGGTACAAATATTTTGTTGAGTCCGCGCCTTTATATAGTGTCTCCGGTAATGTTGCAAGGCTTTGTATAAGCTACTTATGACTGCTTATTTATTTATATATTTAATATAAATTGATGTTTTTTCAGAACATTTCTAAATGAACCACCAGTTCATTATCAACTTGAAGAATTCCCCTGCAAACTTTTATATGGACCTTGTCTGAATTCAATGATTTTTATTTACTATACCAAATAATATAACGCATCATTCTAGATTCAGTGTCAGTTGCAATGATGAATAAGTGCTAACAATGTCGTGTAGTACGGTATCACCTCACACTTTGATTTCATTTTCTCTATTGAACTACATCCTTTGCCAGTCCTCACAAAAACCCGCCATACGATGTGCTCACTGACAATTATGTGCACTTGTATCGATAGTGATTGACGCACTAATGGCGCCAATTATCGACATCGCGATAATTGTTATCGACACTCGCCGTCACTGCGCGATACTTTCTAAGAGCTGACTGACATTGATCGCCAGGAAATCTAACAGCCTAGATTGTTCTGGAACTTTCTGTGTAGGTTGAAGAATGTGGGGATTGATGGCTCTAGACCGAATTTCACTGGTCACGGTTTGAGTATTGCCTTTTCCACGCGGTAGCGTAAAAAATGTATGCGATTGACAAACACAAAATCTCACGTGATCAATCCTTTATATTTTGGCATTCCAACAATCACACTTTCTAATTAATTAAAACTTTGGGTAAAGCCTCTCGACACATTTGCTTAAGCGATCGGACTTGTGCTCAAAGCAGCATTGCAGCCACCTTTGGGATGGCCCAGCTAAGAACCAGCTTGCTGCGCCTGACTCGGTGGAACATAGAGCTAAGAGGCTCATCGGCGACGAAAATCTGGTAGAGGTTGCCTGCGTGTCGGTCTAAAAATAAAAAAAGAGATACGAATACTGTTCGCTACCTGACTGAAATTGCCGAAGCGACTATTGAGGTATTTTATGTTAATGACTGGTATCTTAAGCGCATCCAGCTGTAAGTTTCGATGACTTAATTAGTAAGAGCAGTTACAGCATTACAAAAGTTCAGAACTTAAAACTTATCTAACTAGCGCGTGTTATCGAGGTGATGAGCTTACAACCACTAACACTACGAGTACCAAACAACACTTATCTGTAATGTTGACAATATTCTGCTCTTACACTACTATTTTAGTACCATTAGCGCAATAATTTCTCTACTACTTTATCCCATTTTATTTAATTACTACGTTTAACGGCCTTTTTTATCTCGTTCACTTTTGTTGCTAACTGTACCCGGTGCTTCGTAATGAGCCACCAAGATAACGATTTTACACTGGGCGAAGACATTTAGAAACTTTAAACGAACAATTTAATTTAAATACAAATATAGAGAAATAGAAATGTATCCGGCGGTATATTCGGGAGTGGGAGATGAGCGTAGATTAGCGCGCGGCGACCCACATGCGCACGCGCAGAACATGTGCGTCATCACGATACAGATATACAAGCTCCATTGTGGAATTTTTACAAAATTAAATACAGAAACTATTAGAAAAATAATATGACTTTCTGGCCTACAACTTTCTAATCGTTCTTTCAGTCATCAATCTTAAGTAACGAACCTTAAAAACAGCAAGTTAATTATAATCGTCAAGTTAGTCACACATGGGTTAGTGCGCTCAGATACTTTAACGAAACATCGGAGTTGTACTACTTGCGCACTTGCTCCGTGGTAACAAACATTCACAACTTTTTATTCGCCTCTTGCGTCTACAGCGGCCATTTTAATTACTTAAAAGCGTTCTCTTTTTCGGTTTGTAACGGCGAACTATAGTTTTACAGTTTTAATTGTAGTTTAATGGTAACTTACAGATAGCACATCAGAAAAAAGTAGCGAAACAGTGATGAGACGGCGTAAGAAAAAATAATCCTCTATGGAGTGGAAAGCGGATGATAGAGCTGAGTGCGAGTGCGCGGGCGCAGGTGCCGGCTAGTTCCACGCCGCTAGCTACCACTCTGTTATTACAAACACTTGACGCAGAATCTGATCCCACATCGAGTTTTTAACAACAAACTCCTTTATTTAATACTTAAAACATTTCCAACGCTTTGTACAATGATTCTTTCTTTTGTGTCACTGGGATACAACACTCTATTGTTTCAAAATAACATAAAGGCAAACAAACGCTTTGATTAGTTTTAATTCATGCAAAAACATAACCGAGCAGCACTCAACACGTTTACGTAATGTTTAATACGATAATTACAACTTGCCATACATAATGAATATAAATGAGAACTGCTGCTTTTCATTTGCTGCACTCGCGAAACATTACTGTATTTGTACGCTTATGATTCATGAGAACTTGTAGCCAAGCATCAATGTACGGTGTACATCAGCGATAGATTGAGATAATCTGTATGTTTATTCAGCACGCTCATTGTGTATGCGTTCGATTCCTTTAATTGCGTTATGTAATTGCTGGTAAGTATTTATTTATCTGCGGAGATCAGTTTCATTTTAGTGCTGACGTTGGCGACGATTACAATAGATAGACTCTTGCTGTTGAAATAACTTCTAAATGTAAGGACTAACTACAAAGCCCTTTCATAGCTTCGATAGAACTTAAAATTAGGAATTAAATAGTTCTATGCTATTTTTAGTATCCACATTAAGGAGTGTACTTAAAAATAAATCGGAACCTAATTGGCCAAGAATTCTTTCGCAATTTAAGAACTAAGTCTATTGTCGTGGCATTACGGAGTTCGTGATCGAAAATCAATGATATTTGCTCGATAAATAAGTGCAGGACAGTTGGTAACCTTTGCTGGGCGATATTATATCGTGTTCGATAGGCTCGGTGTTATAAATCAGATACAGTTAGCTGGCGTGTCCATTGTTCGGGTGACGGATTCTGGTCGCAATGCAGGCAGGTTGGAAGTTTCGACAGACAGCCGGAATAAATCTTTTGGTAGCCTCTACGAGTGTATAAATGTCACTGTACTTAAATATATACTGCATAGTACAGACTAGCTTTCTGCCCGCTTCACTCGCTCTAAAGTTATAACTGTCCCTAAATATCATCAAGATTGGTTAAGAGATTTGAAAGCAAACATTAAAAATCACTATCGCATTTATTATATTAGGACTAGTTTCCAATTCCCCTTTTTATTATTTCCTTATAAATAAATTCTGAATGTAAATGTCCGTTATATTTTTCCACGATTTCTACCATGATCTGCTCGCGTACTGGGAGCAAATATTGTCAGGTAAGGAGCGCGTGCGCAACGACCGCGGTATATCATGCGCGCGCACGATGGCGGGAACTGTAGACCTTAGAAATATTTTTAGTAGAAAATATTTTTATAGATAGTACAATAATAATGTTCAGATATATTCATTGTTCATTGACTTGATTATACGACAAAGGCAGCCGCTCATAAATCAGATCTTCAATAACGGGTCCTAAAGTTAAAATCTTATATCTTGTTCATGAGAAAAGTTCAGAGTAGGTATACATTAGGAAGATAAGAAAAATATTTTTATCGATTAAGTTGTAGTTATTCTATCATCATCAAGCTTTCTACATCTCAAATAATATATTGAAATAACTCTGCTCTTTTCCACGAGAGTCAGTGCTTCAATGGACATACTAATACAACACTAAGGGCCAGTTTCACCGGTTACGGATAAAGTGTCGATTAGTTATCTGATGGATAACTAACCGACACTTATAATACTATAATACTTTATAATACTCAAATACTTAATAAATCTGCCAGATATTGCTATCCGACACCTGTGAAACCAAAAGTTTTAGTTCATCTGCCAGATAAGTTCCTAATAGGCTAACTGACACTTTATCCGTAACCGGTGAAACTGGCCCTAAATAAACTAAACCAACAAATAAAACAATTCCATTAATCAAGAGAATCCCACAACATATCAAATAGAGCATAAACGCAAATAATACCAGCCCCATAAATAAATAATTGCATCGCTGACAGTATTCAATTAAAGATAATTTCTCTATCTAATAGTTTCGTATGACTAGCGGAGTGCCCAGTGCCCAGTGCGCGGGTACCTTAGGGCCCAGGGCGCGCGATATTTCACCGCTTGAAGTCTCAATGCTAACCGGCGATATTACCCGCTACCACACTCGCGACAAACCTCAACACTGTGTTTACCTATTAACTGGTTAATATTATGTTCAAGTCAATATTATTTAACCTATTAATAATACGGCAAGGTAGGAAGGTGTTTGTTTTCGCCTCAAAACCTTGTTGATTAAGGCTCGCTTTGTTACGTGATTGCTAGTTAAATAAAATTTGCATTAGTATTTAGTAGCTTTAAAGTCAAGATTATAATTTACACACTTTACTTATAATAACAATCAAAACAATTTCGTGAATCTCTCACGTGTTCGGCGGTGGCGTTAGATCTCCCTACATTAGACATCAACGCGGTGCACAAAATATTAAGACACGTGCCGAAAAGTAGCGTGCGATGAATAATCATAATCGCACATGCAAATTAGTGCCATTATTTCATGATTAATGTTACTTAATCTAATGAAATTTATTCAGACTTAATTTAGGTTTCATTAAAACCGATTTTCCAGTCAATTGAAAGTGTAGGTAGTACAATAATTACAGTTATGTTAATTTTATTTACAATTTAATTTAATTGTCAGTTTTGTAGGGCATGTCCTTAATGACAGTAAAATGTACTTTTAAGAATGTATCCAATATTAAAATAGACGTTTACGACCGGCTACTATATGTATAATTCAATTGCATTCTACAAAGTTAAATTTAATCTTTCTTAACTTTTAGTGTTGTTCAATAACAATAAAGTTAGTAACGATAATTTGTTATGTTAGTTTGTGTGTTTGTCGTTTTATTGGATTAATAAAATGTTTGAGTCATTGAGCATGCACGGTCAATAATGGTGCACTTTGAACCGAAGGGATCAAGTACTCCAGAGAACGTGTTAAGTGACGTTAAAGTGTATAACGTAGCGTAATATAATACTATAATGTACATTTATTTACCAACTGCTGAGAGACCACTGATCACGTAGCTATATGAAATAAAATATTTTATTTATAGATATTCATGACATCTTTAACCCGTAACCATACAAGTAGAAACAGCAAGTACAACTTACGGAAGATTTAATTTATTGGGCAGAAAAAAATATTTATATAATATAAGTTTGTCCCTTATCCTATCCTAAAATCCAGAAATCATTCGACACTAACGAACTAAGTACCAGCAACATTCTCAAGCTGTGCAAGTCGAGGTGCGCGTACGCATGCAGCGTCAAGGCGATCCGCAACGACATAAACAAGCAATCGGGACCTGTTCTACGATTGAGCACTAAATAACCAGGCACCGGTGATTAGCGCTGGTGATTACTAACTATTTAATACTAATATTGTGGTCTCGCTACATATACTGGAAATTGACACTAGGTTCTTCAAGGGTGAGCAATCAAATCTAGATTGCTTGAAGGAGAGGTGATGTTTCTTTAAATATGTAGAAAACGTAGAAACTAATTTAATAACCTTGAAGTAGCGATGTCACCAACAGTTTTCGTTTTGTTTTACAAACATATTTTGAAGTAAATTGTTTCTTACACTATGATTGGGCCTTGAAATTCGATATAAACAAGTTTGTTATTTATTAACTGTGCTTAAATTAAAGACAGTACTTCGGTCAAATACAAATCTGCACATATTTGTGAAATGGATACATAAAACCTAATTAATTTGATCCTTTTAAAAGTGGTTTTCAAGTCGAGTCGGTAAGTCTGGCAGTTCAAACGTAGGTACTGACTAGAGGGCCAATTCTACTAATTTTTAAACAATATTTGCATTCGCATGTCAATCGCAAACTGACATTTTTGACAGATTGCGATTGAGATGCGAATGTGAAAAATAGTAGAATTGGCTCTCAGATTCTTATGAATTTATTAACACGTCTGTATGTACTACTCAGTAAAGCGTATTTAATATCTGAACTAAAAGGAAAATATATTTTCTAGACATGTCAGCTCACTAACCAGTTACAAAGACCAAGTTATCAACTTCCCTGTAGCTCTCACAGCCTGCTTAGAGGACAAGCAGCCATCACACGCCGCTTACCTTGCATTTCCGAGCAGATAGCGATCTCAGGACAAATGCAGGTACTCGCCAGTACCTACACACATTTATCCTCCACGTCCACATAGGTACATTAAGACTCCGAGTTACATTTAGCAATTATAAGATTATAAACTAAACACTCAGACGTTTTGTTAAGGACGTTACAGATCAATGCGGTTTGCGCACGTTATCCGCACGTTCTCTTTGCCTTATTTCGGTAAGTTCTGTCGTTGACTATACTGTCCAAATTCTAGCTTATATAACTTACGTATCAGCCAATATAAAAATAAAAAAACTGGTTTCTGTAACCCTTGACAGGCGTCAAGGCGCTTTTCAAATATTAAATTGTGTCTACAGCCATTTTGATACTGTTCGTTTTAATTCGCTGACCTTTTAGGGAGAGGCTTTAACTAGTTTGCAACAGTGTTGCCATTTGCTAGGTCTCGACAAACATGCATAGTTCATTAGTAGCGTCTTCCTGCGAATCGCAGCGGCTGCAGCTGCGACGTCACCCGTATGACAGGGCTCTAACAGTCAGCTGACATGCGTGCGCAGGAGCAATCAATAATAATAACTTTATTTATTTCGCGACGGCTCTCGTGAGTCGCGACTGCGTGACGTCAGCGCTGTGTGTTGAGCGTGCCCTTAGGTATTAATAAGACAAGCTAGTCTTGCGTAAATGTTGTAAATGTAAACTATAAATGTGTCTTACCTATCTTCAACTCTGACTGTATAAAGGTATTAGTGGGATTAGTTACTCTTTGATTTTGTATATTATAAAACCACTATTCCATTCTAGGATACTAGTAAAAAGGCAATAAAGGGATTTTTTTAAGCAGTCGACAGTCATCTTTAATTTCATAGTTATACTTTATAGCTTGTCTTATTCATTCTCACAGTAGGTATATCTCATAGTGTTTAGTTCGTTTATGTCGTATAATATTATCGCATTAACCCATTAAGGTTTTATAGGCGACGCCTCTATGGTCGTAAATAAGAGATGATGCAACTCCTGATAATAGATACCTATCCAAATATTAGATGCTGACTTTGTTCAACGTCCTTGAAGATTAAAATTTAGATAAATAACTAGACATGATCAGTAAACAATATGCATAGCTATCTATACGAATAACCATTGATTTATACATTTAGAATAATCGCTTGTTTGTCAAAGATTTCTGTTTATTACAATTTGGTACACCTGCTATTCCCAAGGACGCCACTATGCCATGTCAATGCCAACATAATTTCGTTGTGAAAAAGGCACAGTGGAACGTTGGTTTTAACGTCATAGCAGTCCCTGTTGTTTGATAAACATGATAACTTAAAAAGAAAGAAAGAAAGAAAAAGACTAAACGAAACAAAGGATACGTTAAACGTAACATACCCTTCGAAGATCTAGCTAAACTTACGTGTATGATCTGTTGAGTTGCCCACTTTTCGTGGTAAGACCCTAAAATCCCAACAGCATGCTTCCAGCAAGATGTTTTCTAACTACACTAAACTCATTCTACTCTATTTCAGAATCACAAAAACTTTCTTGAAGACATAGGAGCGTCAAGAACCATTCAGCCTCATCACGCAACGTGACACAAATCAGCGACCTGACGCAAGAATCAAACCCCGGACCGCTCGCAACCAGTTCCATCGCTCCACTTTCTGAGCCCCAGGTACGCTGATAACAAGTGCCTTATGATATACAAGTAGTTGTCGTGTCGTAAGCGTTTCTTTGTGTATGTTGATGACTGATTGCGGTCGCCGAGATAACGTGATTGAGGCCCAGATTTGGCGACAACTGGCTATTTAGATTTAGTTTGCATTGTACAAAAGAAACTAGATTTGTAGGCTTTAGTGTCGATTAAAACGTAACAAACTATTTTGTAAGACAGTTTTTTTTTTGTGAGTAGTTAAGCTCTAGCTAGATCTCGGCGTCTTACATCTAAGAACGTAGACGCGAATCAGAAATCGGTCGAAATCACACTAGACTAACGCTAGGGTTAAATGTTCAATGTTGAAACCAGTCCTAGTTCTATAAAGTTTTGTCACAGTTAACACCAAAATGTTACGGCATAACTGCAAACTTCTGCATTTGAACAATGTCTGAGGCGTAGCTCGTACTCGTAGGTCCGACTGTGGACAGTCCGACGTGAGGCGTGAGGCGCGAGGCTCTCGAGGCGCCTTTCTAAAGCGCGACCTTGCGCAGTCATCGCGCGCCGGATTAATGAGCCGGCGACAGATCCCGCGATAACGCGGCCCACTTCCATCAGACTTGCCAACCAGCCAGAAGAATGCGAGATAAACTCGTGCTGTGACAACTTGTAATAAATAGCGAATATTTGTAATAAATGGTTGCCGTGTGGTCTGCCATAAATAAAAACTGACAAACTGATGTCTTCCCGTGGGGGCTGCGGCAGCAAATGTGAGTTATATTAACTCGGCAGGCATGTGTCGCAGATCTTGTCGAGATGGGAAGGTTTGACACAATAAGTGACCTGTTATGGTGTTACACAAACACAACCGAGATAAAAACAATCGTCAGAACATCAGCCATCAGAACGACGACGTCATGTAGACAGTGACTTAGCTTGAGAAGTTCTCAAAGAACGCTTGGAAAATTATTGGACGAAGAAGCAGGCCTGATCATTTACTTCATCTCGAGACCTTCTATTTAAGGGCAACGATAGCTAGCCTATTACTTACTATTTGTAACATAGCTTACATCGATTGAAATAATTATAACATAAATCCTTGCCATCAGTGCTCTTGCAGTGCGCCACACCTGGACTTGTCTCCCTATAACGTGACGTGAAGCCCAATTACAGCCTGTTCCTCGTATCTCAGTACTGCTCGGAATTTGGCGCCGCGCGTAATTTAAGAATGCGCGGAATTCCGGACAATATTTGAATGAACTGGTCGCGTATTAGTTAGGTGCGGTACTTGATTTGTGACTACGTATATGGCATGACAGAATCAGTCGCTTGTGTGTTTGGTTTAGTAAGTTTTAAAGATAAATCTTCCTGGAAGATGATTTTTTGGTCAATTGATCATAGAATTATACCTTAATAATATATTTTTGTAAAAGTAATCGTATTGTAATCATAGGCACAGGATGCCATAGGTGTCTTTTGTGATCTCTCTAAGGCGTTTGATTGTGTTGATCACGATACATTACTCCTGAAGCTCGGGCATTACGGACTAGGCAAAACAGCGTTAAACTTAGTCAAATCTTATTTAAATGATAGACAGCAATTAGTTCACATAAACGGTGTCAATTCGTCGGGATTAAACGTAAAAATGGGCGTCCCCCAAGGCTCTATTTTGGGTCCTTTCTTATTTTTGGTTTATATTAATGATTTACCTTATTTATTGCAACAAAATCTTGATATGGTGTTGTTTGCTGACGATACCTCTTTAATTTTTAAGATAAATAGAAGGACGAACAATGTTAATGACATAAATAATGCCCTAATGCAAGTCCAAAATTGGTTCACGGCGAATAATTTAGTTCTAAATGAAAAGAAAACAAAGTGCATAAGATTTGCCTTACCTAATGTCAAAAGCAGTGATTGTGACATATTATTGAACAAGGAAAAACTAGAATTCGTCGATAAAACGGTTTTCCTGGGAATTACGCTTGACCCCAGGCTACAATGGGGCCCTAATATAACATCTCTTTCCGGACGGCTAAGTTCAGCAGCATATGCTGTTAGAAAAATCCGCCAACTAACGGATGTCGATACCGCGAGACTGGTATATTTTAGTTACTTTCACAGTATCATGTCTTACGGTATTTTACTATGGGGACGGGCTGCAGACATCGAGTCTATTTTTATTCTCAATTCTCAATTCTCAATTCTCAATTCTTTATTGCGTACCATAATGTATACAGTTGGAAGTAAATATATATTAGTCACAATTATGGACCCTGTCGGGCACAGCATAGATCAAGTAGGAGAGAGGAGGAAGAGCACTGGGGCTTAAATATGATAATTTTAATAATTAAGTAGCTAGTAAATTGTAGAATTTTATGAATACAAAGTAAAAATTAATAATAATATTTATTGTTTTAAAATTATTTATTTATTTAGCAACACCGTATTGTAATTAATTAATTATTATTTTTTATTCATGTATTTGTATTTTTATTTATTACATAATTAATAGTCAAGGTAAGTTAGAAATTGGGCGAGGGAGGCCTATCATTGTCAATAAGTTTTTGTGGATACAGATTTAAAATTGTGAATTTAATTATAATTTATCATTTAAATATTCGCTTATACTATAGTAGCATTTGCTTATAAGGAAAAGCTTCAATTTATTTATAAAAATGTTATATTTATTTATATTTTTTATTATGTCGGGTAATTTATTATAAATTTTTATAGACATAACAAGGGTACTATTTGAGTGCATTTTTAGTCGCGACGATGGTAAGTTAAGTCTATTTTTGTGTCTTAAAATTATTATTTTTTGGATGTCCTCTCTTTTTGTAAAGAACTCTGGGTACTTACGCACGAACTTACAAATTTCAAATATATAGAGACAGGGTAGGGGTAAAATCTTTAATTCCTGAAAGTGGGGTTTACAGCTATCGGTGACTTCAATATTTACTAGGATTCTAATAAGTTTTTTTTGTAAGGTAAACAACATGGGCGCGTCTGTACTGTTGCCCCATAAGATGACACCGTATTTGAGCCATGCGTAGGCGTATGCGTAGTACGTTACTAGTGCAGTTTTCAGGTCTGTTGTTTTTTTGATCTCGCGGAGTGCGTATGAAAATTTAGATATCTTTGCTCTTATTTTCTGGATGTGCGACTTCCAATTTAAGTGTGTATCGATGTTTAGGCCTAGTAGGGTAAATTTGTCAACTACTTCTAATTTATTCTTTTTAAACGTAAAGTTTATATTTATTGGTATTTTTTGGGGTGGGTGGAATGGAATAATTTTAGTTTTACTGAAGTTAATTTCTAAGTTGTGTTCAGACATCCAATTTATTGCAGAATCTAGTATGGAATTCAATTTATCATTTAAATTAATGTTATTTTCGCATGAGGTAAGTATAGAAATGTCATCCGCAAACAGGACACAGGGCTCATTTATATTGTAGGGAAGGTCGTTTACATAAACAAGAAATAAGAAACACCCTATCACGCTTCCTTGTGGGATTGATGCAGTTATTTGTTTGCTGTCAGATCTGATTAATTCTATTTCATTTTTACTGTTGTTGTAATGTTCGATTTCAACTAATTGTTCCCTATGTTTCAAATAAGATACAAACCAGTCATAGCATTTGCCGCGGATTCCTATACTATAAAGTTTATTTAATAATATTTCAAATCGTACTTTATCATATGCTTTAGTCATATCGATAAGAAGTCCTACCGCGTACTTTTTATCATTAATTATATCAAGGGCTTTTTGAATATATTTGTAAACGGCCAAGGTAGTGGAGCGGTTTTTTCGGAAACCGTTTTGACAGTCATTAAATATATGATATTTTTCACAAAACGCATATACTCGATTACACATGGCTTTTTCGAATATTTTGGAAGCTGTTGGTAAGAGGGCAATGGGGCGGTAATTATTTGGATCAGTTTTATCATTATTTTTGTGTATAGGTTTTATAAGGGCTTTTTTTAAAAGATTGGGAAAAGCTCCTTCTTCAAAAGATTGGTTTAATAACTTATAAAACGGTAAGGTTAACTCATTTGCGCATTGCCTTAACAAGGTAGGTGGAAGTTCATCGACGCCGTGACTTTTTTTATTCTTCAAATTTTTTATTATTGTATTCACCTCATAAGGATCAATTGGACTGAGGAAGATTGTATTCTCCGTGGGGCATACAACTGGAGTTCCTTTCGGTTTGCCGGTTGATTTGTTCGTAGCCTCCCCGATAGAGGCAAAAAAGTCATTAAATATGTTTGCTACCTCTTTGGGTTCAGAAGTTATGCTATTACTCTTTTTTAGGGTTATGTTACATTTCTCACTTGCAATCTTTTTATTAGTATGTTCATTAACTATGCTCCACATTGTCTTAACTTTATTGTTAGATTTAGTCATTTTATTTTTGTAGTATAGTTTTTTTGCCGTCGTTACTGTTTTCTTTAGGATTTTTTCATACTTTTTGTAATGTTGGGTTAATATTGGATTGTTTGTTTTATTTGTTAATATTTTTAATAATCTTTTATTTTTACAAGACTTTTTTATTCCCACGGTGAGCCAGTATTTTTTGTATGTTAGTTTTAACTTTAACTTTTTTAATGGCATACACTGATTTAATATGTCAATGAGTGTGTCATTAAAAACTTCATAATTACTGTTCATGTTTTTTTCGGATGTAATGATATCATTCCAATTTATTTCCTGTAATTTAGACTTAAATTTTAATATATTTGTGTGGTTGTAAAATCTTTTCTTCACGTACCATGCAATTCTTTTTGTTTGTCGAGGGAAGTTCAAATGTAAAATGGTACCATTATGGTCTGAAAATCCTAACTCTTCCACAGTTGTGTACATATCTTTGAATTCAAAATTTGTAAATATTAAATCTAAGCATGTTTTTGTATTTGGCGTTACACGTGTCGGGCTTTTTACATATTGGGTAAATTTATACTCCTGCATTAAATTTATGAATTGGTTTGATTTAAGGTTGTCTGATAGTATATTTATATTGAAGTCGCCTCCTATAATTATATTTAATTTTGAATATTTATTATTAATATATTTTAGAATTAATTTTAGTTGTTGGTGAAATACTTCTTCCTCTCTTCTATTCCAATACATAGATATTATTAATAAGTTTTCTTTAGGCAATTCAGTAGCACATATCTCTAGTACATATTCTATAGATTTATCTGTTATATCACTTCTATTTATGTAGTCTATTTGTTCTTGAATTAAAATACAGACACCGCCGCCAGTTCGGGTGCTGCGACAGTATGACGATGCAATTTTATAGCCGCTAATTTTAATAAGTTCTAGTTTATCTTCCGATAGCCATGTTTCACAGATACATATTGCCTTGTACATATAATGTTGGGCAATGAAGGCGTCAAGTAAGTGCTGCTTGTTGTTAAGACTTTGGAAATTTTGGAAAAGTATTTTAAATGGTAGGTCTTTGTTTGCGAAATGTACGGTTTACAGATTCATTCGGCATATTTGTATGGTGAGATTGGTGAATGATACTCATCGTACTCATATTGTTTTCCTGGTAAGTTGTATCATCATATTGTGGTTTGATGTTGTGGTTGTTTTTGTTCACAGTTTTTCCATCTATGTATAATTGATTGTTTCTTATTATTGCGTGGTGTCCGTTTTGTCTAGCCTTAAACAATTCTTCTCTCATTTCAGCTCTTTCTCTTCGTGATTTCGCGTCTAAAAACTCTGAAACATTCAGTCCAGTCCCCTGAAAACACTGGCTGCTGCTCACGATACATCTGGTCATTCTTTTACTCAGCAATTCTATTACCAGCGGTCTATTCCTAGTGCCTTTTCTTCCTATTCGGTACATGACTTCTATGTAGCCTGATAGGTCTACGTTGACTATATCGCGGAATAGGTCTATCAGTCTGTTATATAGTACACTTTCAGGTTCTTGATAATACTCTGTTAGGCCATAAAGTACTAGTTTATGATGGTGGTTTTCAGGCAGGCTTGGTGCTTGGAATGTCCGAGTGGCGAGATCTCTTACTTCTTTGTTTAAATTTTCATTTTCTAATTGCAGTGTTCGTATTTTAGTGTTAATTTTTTCTATTTCTTGCTTTCTTTGTTCATCCTGCATAGTTAAGTTATTAATTTTGGAGTCGAAATCTATTTTCAACTCTGAAATAGCTCTATTAATCTCAATTTGTATTGTGCTCTGTAGTTCTTCTATGATGGATTTATTATTTTCTTTCAAACGTTGTATTCTGCAGAAAAGAGCCATCAAAGCGATATATAATCTCCGCCGGCGCGATTCTCTCAGGGAACTGTTTAAGAATATTAACATCATGACGGTACCTTGTCAATACATTTACGAAAACATCATGTATGTCAGAAAGAATTTACATCTTTTTAGTAAAAGAGGCGAGAGACATAATTATAGTACTAGAAATAGGGACCAGTTAGTTCAACCAGGCTTCAGACTGGCTAAAGTAGCCTCATCTTTCATGGGGTACTGTTTAAAATGTTATAATAAGATACCTCCCCATATATTAGAACTAAATGAGACGAAATTCAAGTCTTGTATTAAACGCACACTATGCAGGCAAGCATATTATAAGTTGGGGGATTATATTGAAGATAAAAATGCTTGGCTGAATGCTGGTCCTGCTCCACAGCCACTAGGGAGCCCAAACTAATCTGTAAATAGTTCGGAAACATTGTTGGACCGGCTGAAGATTGTAAGATAAATTTGCATTGTTAGAATCAACTTACTAAGCATTGTATAATTTCAGCCATTAACAGCACATGTGTGAGTACTGTGTACCTTTAACTTTAACTTTAATTATCAGTTTTAGGTATGTTTTTGACTTGAATGTACCCTGGCGGTTGGGAGTGTCATGCTCACTCAAAAGTCTAGCTGATGGTGGCGTATGCGTTGGATCATTTGGCTCCCTTCAAAATGGTTGAGCCGAATGGTGCTGGCGCATGCGTCATGTTCGTGAACGGGCGCCGTCAGTCGGGACTGGTCATTTCTTAGCTGCCATGGTTAATTTTAATTATTTCTTTGAATTGTTCCTCTTTTATTCCGGACGTTTTTATCCTGCTCGTTTTTTACATCGTTCTCACATGTATGTATAATGTCAACCCGATGTAAATAAATCTTTGTAAAAAAATATTATTTTTAAAAGAGTGTCCGTGGAGTTTCTTGCACGTTCTTCTCCATAGAGATCTACGCTTTGGAACGTGCAAATAGCTTCAACTTTTTGGACCGACCGACCTTGACAATTCAAAAGTGCCTGTAAATGGTTTAATTGAAATAAATGCTTGAATTTTGAATTTTGAATTTTTCATATATATTTTTGTAAAATTTTATAAGAGGGCCAAAATGTGGTGTTTTAATTACAAAACGTTTAAGTCGTCCGTTAACGTTCTCCATTTTTTTAACTGCCTTACTAAGCAAGTCAATAGTTCTAATTTTAAAAAATCTTCCAAACAAGAAAAAAAAAACATCAAAATCGGTTAAGAATGTATGGCGAATGTATAGTTAAAAATCAAAGAAAAAAATGTCGATTTAAGAATCCCCTTCTTTTTGGAAATCGGGTAAAAAAATAATGAAACTTTCGTAAGGTACTAACTACTAGTCATGACAGAGCCCAATAACTATCCTCTGGAAAATAACAAAGAGTCTTTAAGACAACATAATACGCTAGCAAAGGGAAAGTTTAAAGTAAACCTGACATTTACGTAGTTTGGTCGTCTAAGCCTACTCTTCCTACATCATACACACTATCTTTACAACAACGCCACCCGATCCGTCATATTTACCAGCCACCCCCAACCACCACCACGGACCCACCCGGTGGCACCGCGGACACCCATCCATCACCACAAAGCCGCTGCGACAGCTGAGCGTCAGCGCACACAATAGCAGCACCAACTCTACTCACCCTCGGAGCGAAGGGATGCACTTATTAGATTTTAATTATACCTATTTGAGTTTGTGGTTTGCAATGATTTCTTATTAAGCAGTTAGTGTTTTCTGAAATTGAATTAAAGCGATCTTGACCAAATGTGGTTTTGGATGCTAAACTATAACTGTTTGAAATGTCAGCTTGTGTTTCTAAAGAAAACTTTTTTAATGTTACATTTAAGTAAAATTTATATATTATTATTACGTTTAGCAAAAAAGTATAGTCGGAGTTATGGATGTGACCCTGTTCAGAACATGAGCCACATGTTGGAGTGCCCCGAGGACCCATACAGCTGTACTTTGGTATGTTATGAATGCCACCAAGAATAAGTTATGGATGTAATTAGTGAAGAGCCGCAGTTCTGCTTAGTAGTTTGATAAGTTATCAAGAGTACTAATGATAAGTTTATAACCTATATATAACGGGTGTAAGGGACAGCCCTCCTCAAACTGATAGGGTGATTTCAGTGTATCGTACTAAGTTGACCGGTACATGAAATTATTTCAGGAACTTTATGGGAATCCAATAAAACTGATTTGTTTAATTACCTCACTCGCAATGTATCGCTACCTCTGCAAAACGCACGCAGCGAACGGCAGCGCAGCGAGCTTTCGAAAGGATAGCTGCGCCCGCGCTACGTTTTAACAGCTGATTTCATGCGTCGTTCATGAGTTTTTTTTTTGTTTTTCATTTTAGCTGTGTTATTTACATTAATGGAGTTCTGCATACAGATAATGTAACTTTACATTGAAATAAAGCAAAAAAATGAAAAATCGAAAAAAAAAAAATTTCATAAATCCTGAGGAAATTTCCACTGGAATATGATTAAAAATAAGGAGCTGATTGCACCCTGTTAATTTGTGGAAGGCTGTCCCATACAACCTGTATATATAACCAAATTAAGTATCTAGGTAGATATTTATCAATTAAAGGTGAAGACTATAATAATAGTTTTGATCAATGATACGGTTCTGTATTCTTCTACAAACTTCTATCTGTTATCTGTGCGTTTTTCAATTAAACCCGTCAAATTAAGCCATCATCCCTAAGAGTTGATATTAAACTGAGTTGAAATCCCCTACGTGTGTCGACGTGTGGGCAGCGTCATCAGCGCTGATCGATCATGTTATGACAGCGGCGTCCGCGCCTCCAGCGCTTTGTGGCAGCGCTGCAAGGGTTCAACCAACAACTGACTGCGGAACATGGAGTGCCGAAATATTGATGTGACAATATTGTAAGAAAAAAAATTAGTCTTACTTGACTTATAAACAACTTCAAACAAAAGAGAAATCGAGCATCTGGGTCGAATGTGGAACCTATATTCGACCTAGATGCTCGATTCCAATCAATTTGCTCAAATACTATCTACTGACCTGATTTGATACTATATTTTGTTGTTTCAATGGATATAACTCATAAAAAGCTTTTAAAATAAGTTAACAGTTAGCTTGTCTATTTACAGATAGCATAAGGAACCCAAGTTAATTGTTTATTTGCAAAGGGCCGTCTCCAAATGACTGAACCTGAGTAGCAAATAAGGATAGAAACAAATCTTGTTTTACAGTTTCTGCCAACCCTCGTGGAAAAAAATGCTTGAATCTATGAATCCAGGTTCTTTTAACATACTTAGGTAAAATGATCCCTGGTTTTTAGGACAGAATTGATTCCAAGGACCACATTATGTATTAACTCACATTTAATATCAATTTAATCACAATCATTAAAATGGCGGAACTCAAACAGTGGAGCAATAAAACTATAATAAACAGTAGTTAAGTAAAGCGTCATAAAACATAACGACGATACGAGATCAGAGGTCAGCAGGGCTGATGCTAACCACTACTTGTTTTAATTCGATGCATTCGCTGATAAATGGAGTCAATCAGTTGGTTAAACATTCAAATGTATGGAGTGTTGTGAAGCTGTTGAGATGAGTGGCGTGATGTGGTTATAACATACATAATAAATCTACCTACATATATAGTGTATGCGTCACAGTCTTGCTATCGTAATGTAAGACACTAGAAAAAAACTGTGAGTATGTTTGGATTGCAACACCTACGTCCGTCCCCCCTACCCTCTTTCCCTCTCACGTGTCCTTACATACTAAGATAATCAATTTTCTTCACCCATGTATCCTTGACTGGGTTATGATGGTACTGGGCAAAACAATTTTGGGAATACTTTCGTTGTTTACACAGCTAATGAGTGAAATTCCCTACTAGTCTTTCTTGATAGCTGCAACCTGGGGTCTTTAGATCAAGAGTGAATTGGTTATTTCTAGGCAAGCGTATTCCATCGCCGTTAATTTGTTTATGACCAATTGACACGATTCAGTTCAGCTTACCCACATGTCTCTGAGAGGTCTGAAATAAGAACCATATCTCCATAAAATCATCGTGGTAGCATAATTCAAATAAAAATGCAAGCAGAACAAGTTCCTTCAGAAAAGTGAGAGTAATGAGCTCAAAATGACAAAAAAAGCTTCATAAACGTGTTGTTAGTGAATGGCGACATTGGCGACATTGACAATGGCGATAAGGCTGTCCAGACAGAGGTCGCCCGTCTGGACAGCCTTATGATTCATAGTGAGGATCCATCTGCTTCGGAGACAATGGGCAGAAGGACCACTCTGGTCTAGTGACTACTAGAGGAGGTCATGGATAGGCAACGCTTTGAAGTGTTTCTAACTGCTTTTTAACGATAATGTAGAGTTGTCTCGTTTGATCCCAAAGAAATGGATCTGGTCCTCTTTTCTCCAGTGTTAATGAAATCAATGAGAATTGAAAAGTAAGTGCATCATCTACTGTGGTCGGTTTACTATAGAGCACAATTTCTTTTAAACAGTTTGACATAGCGCTGAGCAAGTGAATTAGTGATCGAAAGATCTGAAAAAATAATCAACATAAGGAAAACTGAAAATGACCATCACCGTACTCAGATTATAACACTGCAGCATTCAAAGCTGCAAAATTACCAATTATATCTTCAGCTTGTATAATTTTTGAACTTTTAATAGACTGGAACTTCTTCATTTTATATTTTTGTTCGTCCACTTGATTCATCAGTCATTATGCCAACTAAGGCTTGAAACACTCTTGTAATTAATTCTACGATGCTTAATAGATAGTTTGACTGTTCATCTGTATAATTCCAAACTGATTGGTTTATCTCGTGACTTTATAAAAAAATCATTGTATGTAAACATTTCTAAAAGATGAGGTAACGGTTTAATAAGTTTATTATTTTTCCTCGTTCAGTTTGCTTGATAGATTTATTGCTATCCCACGCATGATATATTAATACCTACCTGATTCTAGCGATTTCGAAGAATCTTAGAGACTTCATGACATAGAAATATCATTTGGTTCTTTGAAAAATAAAATAAGGATCTTCGACACGCGACAACTATCTATTCTCATGGAATCTTCCTATAAGATAGTAATAATTTACTCAGAAAGAGAAAGTTGCAAAAGTTATTAACTTTATTTTATTTAAACTTTATATTTATTGTGCTTTCTGTTATGCATATTGCATTCTACCTACCTACAGTCAATAACTTCCGTCTCTATACTACTACATTCGAGTGATGACTGATAAGATATATCACATTACTAATTCAAATCATTACCACGTCAAAAGTGTTACGATTTTAGTAAAATATAATCTCGTTTAAGTTTATACACCACATCCATCTGTTTCTGTGCTCCTAGTAGCTCAGTGTTGTGCAGTAGGGCAAAGCTTCCAAAGAGGGATTCGTCCATTGTGCGACAGATCCGCGGACGATTGATGACCGGATCACTGATAACGCCTTATTTAATTCCAATAACTCCTCCCAGCTCTGGCGACCTGGTACTCTTTCAAAGGGTGAAAGAGGAATTTAATGTTCGGTGGGCTTTTTATTGCCCAACGACAGTCTAAGAACATCACGCAATTCAAAAACAAGGAACTTAAACAAATAAAATAACTTAGGTACTACGTAACATCATAAAAACCAAAATGATTTAATAGGCACTTAACAAAAATTAAACCTCAACAAGAACAATACAATAATAAAATGAAACAATAAAACATAACATTTAATTGCTCTATTTCTGTTTCTAATTACACCATTGATACGCGAACGAAACTCAAAGGATTTTTTGTGACACATTTGTCGAATAGCGCATTAATTAAACATCCGATGTGCACAAAAAAAACGTTTAAACGAACACCGGAAACGTAAAAAACACAAACAGTTTAGTTATTAAACTAACGAAACAAGTTATAATTGCACGTAAACGCATCGTGAGGTACTTATAAAGCGGATGGATTGTGGAATGGCCTTCGGTTTTGGCTAATTGTCTCGTGACCTTTGACCCGGGGTCGGTATGTTTGATTGGACCGTAATAGTTCAATTTTAGAAAGTTCTTGATGTTTGTTTTGAAACGTGTAATTGGTTAATTATTTTGTATGGCTCGTGCTTTATTGGGAGATAACAAATCTTCGCAAAGAGTTTACGCATGGTTTAGCTGTTGAAGTCATAGTCAAGTCAGCAATAGATGCTTCCATTTTTAATGTAGAGGTAGATAAGCTTTTACAACGTTTCGACAGTTCTGAAAGCCTCACATTAGCCTTGTCTATGTCACCTACTCCAACATTATTAAGCAAGGTTTTTAATTAGTTCGCTTTCCCGGTTGAGTGCTTCCAGGTCAAGGCAACCATTAAGCACTAAGTCCTTATCACTACTTTTTTATTCATTACCACCAAGTTCATTACCAACTGTTCAATGCAAAGCAGCTGTTACGATAATGACATAACCAAAAAACAAATGCGCATTATTTTTAATTTTCCCAGGTTTAGTGTCAAACAATAAATAATAAAACATGGTGGCCTTCACGACAATGTGTTTTCTCTGAGAAGTGAACATTTCTTACTATCAGTGTTCACACGGCGACGTCCTCCGCGGCGCGTGACGTCACGAGCCAAGGTGTTTCCTCAGTGCGCGCACGCAGCACAAAGGATACGCCACGATATGCGCTGATACGCGCCGCTTCCGTGTTTTATATTTTGTTTGGTATTTTTCCTATTTGAGTGAAGGAAAACTTGATGGACTAAGGATTGTAAGTAGGTTTTTTGCTTTGGTGAGGATGTGGTCTGTGTTTAGTACATTACGTTTTTCCGTGTTGTCCATCTATAAGGCTGTTGAAGAATCAGAATAAATTGATAGTAGATTCAATGGTTTTGTTCGTCAAATCATGAGCTCTTTAAAGTTCTAGGTTTGAGCTACACGATAACTGGCAAGTGCTTGCACTGTTTGGACTGGTCCACGGCATTTTTTGGCTTAGAGTATTCTGTTACCTATCAAACACGACCTTAAAAGTATTATTTTCAACCTACTTACATTATAAATATGCCACTTGGAAAAGGTGTAAGCTTCTTTGCTACAGTGTACAAACTACGAGTCGACAAGGCAAGAACTATTACCACAAAACCCAAAACAATAACCACAACACCGTAACAGTGCCAAAAGAACTCACTAATTCCGTCTAATTTCTCTAATAACAGCTATCCCTTTACTGAGCATGAAATAAACTTATCAATCTTGATCAAGCGCGGTATCAGCTGATCTGAGGTCATTACTACGCTACGGACGGAGAGCACGTGGGAAATTATACATTCAAACAATGGCCACTACGATATTATGTGTAGATAGCCGGCGATACCAGCCGGCACACTCACACTTGCCGCAGATTATCTCGCCGACACTGACCACACTTCTGTGGTCTAGCGAATAAATAAACTTGTGGTTATAAAGAAATGGTGGTCGCTGTAAGTATAATGCGAAGAAGTGAGGGTGCAAACTTTGTGGTTTTTCCGTGAAGTTTGCATAATCACAAAATTACTTAAGTTTGAGGCTAATATATTGATGGAGACGACCACAAAAGCTAGAACATGGATTTGTGGTTGGTAACCAAATATCTACTAAGAAGCTTTTTGGCTTTAGTACAGAGCTAGATCAAGACAAACATAACTTGATCACAAAAAGCCTCAGGAAATTTAAAGGACAGTGTGAGTTGTGTTCTATTGCAGCGTGTATTTTAATTTAGAAAAGTACGTACCTTGCAAATACTGTCCAGCTAATAAGTTTTTTTAATGGTTGTTTCAAGATTCCATTTCACTGCTTTTATTTAAATTCTTAATGATCTCTTTTAAATTCAGGGACGTGTCTTACGCATCTGTGACAAAACGATAAAACTATAAGAATGTGTATATATTTTATTTGAAATCGTAAACACCAGGCAAAGAGCATCTAACAGAATCTCAGTTTGAACACTTTTCCATGGCACCTGTTTCATTTCCGTGTATGGAAAGCAGTTAACACGTTATCACCGATCAGAATGTCACTTCGGAACCGTTCGGCCATCTCCGCCAGAATTCGGTGCGCGGTCGCATAAAACTTTTAATTGCCACAATTATGTAAGAGAATTTATTTGGTGGCGTTACAAAGAGCATTGTGGCGCACTCCCACGGTTGGGACACGTTCCCCGCATCGCATCTCGTCTGATCCTTATCTCTCGTCAGCTCTTGACCTTGCCTCGGGCGTGACCTTTTCGGCTTTTCTCACAATATATTCAAGCTATCTGACTTCCGAATCGCTGGCATTATTGATACTTCCGCAGAAACTTGGATGTACGTATGTGAGGTAGCCCAAACAATGGACAGTGAATGCAATGTAGCTGTCAGTCCTTGATATAAAGACAGTGTTTCGCTTCATTGTAAGCCTACGGAATAGACTATGCAATGCACGCTCAAAATTGTGTTGGATTCTAGAGCACCACTCCTTAACCTAGTTTCTTGATTGAAATCTTTAAGATATCTGCAGTATCAACTCGGATATTGACCAGATTCGCTATGCAAATAAGGCTATCCTACAAATCTGTACTGTGTACCGTAAAGGCAAGCTTAATTTACGAGACACACATATTGACACCGCCTAAAATTATATCTGTTGCGCTGTCAGTTGAGCGAGTTGTTTACTCAGCAACAGAACCATTCAAGAGACACAGTCACCAGTCACCACTAAATTCTATCAAATCTACCAGTTTCCATATCTCGTGGATCATTCCGAGAATATCTGGTATCGGTCTATAATCATCTCACCTCGGTATCTGTCGCGTTTGGATGGCAGCGCGCAATAAACTAATGCATTTAAGGTACATTGTCGCACGCCCGATACACCGAGTATCGACGACGAATCGAGAATTATCCTATCTCGCCTAATCGGGTCTTAGTACCTACACAATTCCGGACTTCGAGCATACAAGGCATTTCGAACCTTATTTCATAGTGATATGGTCGTTGGTGGGTGTGTTGTTACGTTAGGGTTGTCGTGTGTGACAAAAGGATTTGTCTGCAGCGTTTAGAAATAAACGATACGTTGATTGCGTTATGTAAGTTGACGGTTTTAGTTTTGTGTGTTGTCATGTTGTGGGATTACTGAGCTAAGCTTTTTTTATTTACTTTTGCGATACGAAGGAAACAATCGAGCTTCGAGTGGATTTGTTTGGTTCTAAGATATCTGATTAAGATACTGCGAAAGATTTTCGTGTGGGTTTATCCTTGGGACACAGATAAATCTATTAAGGCATTTGATTTAGTTTTGCATTTTTTACAAAACTACGAAAATTTATAGTTTCTGCAATATATAGATATAGAGAGAAAGGCAAAGATATAGAGACAGCTCATTTCAAACTTACACCCATTACACTTTACAGCTGTTTAAGAATGAAACCTTTTTAACACCTCCATCATTTCCAGCTTCATTCAAGTCCAGCTATAAACCAACAGACTCTTGCGCAGTAAATACAAAGATGTTTATCGAGTGTGATATTTTAAGGTTGCTATCTTAAGCGCGCTCATTGTACGACAATTTGTTAACTGCTGATTGGTTGCATCAAGATTTAGTGTCGTATTAACTTGTATACTTAATTTTGTTAATCGTTTGTGGCAGCTTTGAGGAAAACTTTTAAAATATGCAGATTGTTATGTACGACAGAAGCTTAAGGGCAAGGATGTCATGTATGTGCCAATATAGTTCAAAGGTCAGCTGTCCAAACAACGAAGACAAGTGACGTCATGATATGGCTAGTACTATGCTGAACGATAGTCACTACTGTAAGGGTTCTACTATCAACGTCGTCTTCATTAAAAATAGTTTACTCTTCATCATCATTCTCAACTTGTTTGAAAATGATAATGAAGGTAATTTTCTCACTACCATTTAAAGGCCTTCTACTTGTGCCATTCTCTTTTCTTCCTCTTTTAGCAACGTGATTACAATTTATTTTCTCACCGACATCGATACCAATAACGGCACTACACTCAGCATCAGTAGCCGCGATGTTCACAAACAATACATACAAACAAACGTTAGTTTTTATACAAAGTCTGTACACGTCGCGCGTCCCGGCGTCACTCCTAATACGGCGGCACAAAAACCTTAGGATAATATCGTGGAGCGCTTTGTGAGGCACGTTCGCTGTATCCTTCCCTTTGTCGTTACGGGGATCAGCAGCAGTGTTCCAGGGAATATTAATATGTTTAATGTGTTTAGTAATAGTTGGGGGTGACCCTTTATCGTTGTACTTTAACCCTCTCGTGTTACTAATATGTGAGTTTGTGTCAGTCTGCTCAAACCGGAGCCGGAAACTGCCAGGTTTCAAAAAAATAGGTTACTGTGGATGTTGTTAATGAAGAATAGGTCCCTTAACTGTTTTTCTCTTTCTTGACATACTTGTTTCAGAAAAGTGTCCTACCACATGTGCAAGGAAGTGGATTTAGCAGTAGATGATCACAAGGTGATAAAACTACTCAAGGAAGAGGTTAGGTGAGTAGATACGGGGTTAAATATAAAGAGTTTCCTATACTTTTGCTGTTTTACAACACGTACAGTATTAAACACATTACCTGCTACGCAAGGTTGTTCCTGCATTTTATGGAACTTGTCGCGATAAAACTGTGTGAATCATAAACATGTATAATTTAAGCGTATACTGTGCTCATCGAGATACACGTCACATAACCGTCAATGAATGCTGCGTTTTTATGAATGTGCGCCCGCGTCTCCACCCCGCATCCCGCACACCGTGCGCCTTCCTCCGTCGTCCACACGTCACGGGCATCATTCACCCACACAACAATACTATTCAGACGAAATTTTAATTAAATCACAAATGTCTTCGGAGCTGTCAATTACGCAGCGACGCTATCAAGATCCCACTTCAGTTGAACTAAATAATAATATTCAAATAACTATAAAGTTATTAAACATTACAAAAAACGGTATGACGTTTCCGATAAGCTAATTGGTAACAACAAGCATCAACAGATCGAGATGTGATCAGTAGTCGGTGCTAACGAGCGCTATCAGCGATCTATTCAAATCGCCGGCGATTCTATAAATATTAATAATATGAAGCGTTGAGCAGCATTACGTATTCACGAATTTGTTTAATGGAAACAACGATTGTTGTCTTGTTTTTATTGTGAGGAGAATGTGCGCGTGTGATCTTGCCTCGGGTCATGAGAATTATCATCACAGGGTGCTCTGAATTTGTGCAATATGCAACACAAACATGGAAAACTAGGACATCATTGCTTGTACTTCGTGACGTTTACTACGCACAGAAAGAGTTCTTATGACAGCTTTCTAATTTTTGACCACACATTGGAAGTTATCGAGTTCAAAGTTTTTAGATACTGTATTAATACGGGTCCACTGCAAGTTCAAAAAGCTACAAGTAAACAAACAAGTTTTACAATTACCTGTCTCGTTATCGACTGTCACCATGCTTGATGGCCGATAAATCAATACTAATCGCATGTGACAATTTGAATAAACATTTAATGGAAAATTCGAATTGTCAACACGAGGTCAGAGCTAATGCGACCTGAGTTACGAATAAAATGGTAGAAGTAGCGTTTGAAATGTCATTGCCGCCCGCTTGAGATAGCGACCGCGCGGCCCAAGGAGAGCACGCGAGTCGCGAGTCGCGCCGGTGAGCTGTGCAACCAATAGAGATGTTAGTGGTTACGTAATGGCGTTTCGATAGGCAGATAGCAAGCATTGTTCTGTATCCCAGATAGCGACTCACTAACTGACGTAAGCTTGGCGCAGGGCTAGCAACACTCACTAGCGAAAATCAATTCGTTGTCGCCATTTTCTCATAAAAGAGATGTTCCAAAATGTATGGAGTCTGAGGTTCAGCTCCTTGTACACTTTACTAAAAAATAGTGTTATTCATTTAAAACAGTCCTCAATAGTCCAATTTCTTTAAAATAGCTTTGTTTGCTGGTAAAGAACAAGAAACTACACTTTAAATTGCAACACAAAACAAAAACCCCTAATGGCGGTAAGCTGTCATTTTGATTGATTAATGACGTTTGACATTTATTTCTGACATGTTTATTTACCGACAACGAAACGAAAGTGACTGAAGTGACTTTTTTGACTTTGAGGTAGTGATGAACCTGGCCCATTTTGAAACATCTCCTTTGTCAACCTATCCGTTGCAGACATGGGTTATACCCAAGTTTCTCCACAGCTCCCGGTTGAAGTCCTTTAGCATTTAAAATAACAGCATTCATGTTTTGATTATATTGATGATATAGATGCTTTTTAAATCTTTCACCCATTTTTTATTACATCTAACGCCTAGAAATGATTAAACCTAGAAGGCTAAACTATTGATATTTCTCCAATTCCATATTCATGCTCAATAAAATTCAAAATTAATGATAGCACTTTGATCTCATTCTAATAAAAATGTTGAATTTATTACTTAAAGTTAAAAGTTTCTAAAAATATTTTTAGAAATGATAGCTATACTGCGTTAATGGTTTCATAATGCTAGAGACGTAGTTGAGTGCTGCAGTTTGGCAACCCTGCGCGTTTGGGGCACGCGTGGGCGCCGGCAGCCCGCGACTCAGCCAACACAACCCCGCTCACCTTGAACGTTTAACTAAACCTACCGGAGCTCGCCGTAAAAATATCACCTCCGCATCTAACATTATATTATACTATCCACCGATGACTAGTGTTGCTGTGGTAGTGACGCTCCCGGACATGCAGCCAGCGCTCAGTGCGCATGCGCGGCTCACCCCGAAGCGCGCCACAAACAGCAACAGCCTGTATTACTACGCCTTACGAGTATTTGTTTTAGTAATGAACATACCGAGTTTTAAATAATAAAATTTATTCATAAGCCGGCACTTACCATATTTGAGTGTGCGAACCGCCGTCCATATGTATGAGTGGTTAAGATATTCTTATTTATGGGTCTATGTCAAGGTCGTTTGCGGCGTTTAACTGTGGTATCATCACTTAGCATAATATCAAATTATTTATTCGCGCCGCGCTAAAACTGTCTGGTGTATGTTCAATTTGTAATTCAAATAAATTCTTAGCATTATTCCCGAGGCGAGCGGCTGTCATAATTGTAACGTGCGAGATTTTTTCCTCTCACTGATTTGAATAACTCGCGACCAATTAGCATGCGCGCGCGCCGCATTGTCGTTATTAATAATTAGATGGCGCACAGACAAGGGGTGCGCTGTTTCGAGTGTTTCCATTATTTAGCATATTCGTTCAATCATTCATGGTGTGCGGTAGGTTAGTTTTCGTTTATGTTAATGAACGATTAAACGAGATCGTATGGTAATGCACTTGCTTGTAGTTATAACAGGTGTTGAAGTTAACTGTCATTTCCGGTGCTTTGCAGGATCCACTTCATTGAAATTCACTCAGCAACTACATTCATTCATTCGTTTTAAATCCCATCTTTCTGATATCAACTCTCCTAAATTGTGACTACCTACACAATCTATTCCTATTCCCTTTGTTCCGTCCTGCCTTCGTTATTACAAGTAAGACGTCGGTTGTAGCCGTCGCGTGCCCGCAGCGTCCCCGCCGTGTAGCCGCCGTCACGTGAGCGCGTGCCTGCAGCTAATTTAGCTAATGAACACGTCAAATGGACATAATTCGCTCATTTAACATATACCCGTGCAGTTTCATAAATAATTTCGTTTGCCTTGTGAATAATTACAATTGCTTTACTTATGTCACAATTAAAGTAAATCGCCTGCACGAGCTTATTTATTTCAGGTATTTTGGAGAAACATTGCTGCTACTTGGAAGTTAATTCGTCTTAATGGTTTAATTTTGCCCAATTTCGTTCTGTTGTTTTTATTGAAGGTGGTAAGACTGAAATGCTCTGTAAAGTGTCACTAACTAGTGTGGTCTACTGTTCTTGAAGAAAATTTCTTGAAACACTGTATTAGAAAGTAAACACAGCTAATTCAAATCTAATACGAAATGTATTTATTGCTTGAAACACTTGGAAGTGCGAAAAGGAAAATAAAGTATCGTGCTCTTTAGACTCAGAACGTTGTTTCTGTAAGTGGGCCCATAACCTACGAGCTACATACCTAGACAACTAACACGAGTAGCTAATTCGTACATGGAACAGTATATTTTCGCGCTGCGATAGTGGCGGGCTGGCAGGTCGGCGCGCTGGAGTCGTTGAAGCGTGCTTCCTTGAGCCAATTAAAACAAGTCCGACATGCCTTGCCCCCCCTCCTCCCGCAGACGTCGCTGTGCCCCCCTCCCCCACCCCTGCGCCCGCGCACTCGCCGCCGCGACGCGCAAAAACACTGATAACACAGTTGATAGGTACTGTGTAAGGGGTACAAGAATTGGTAAGTTCTATCCGATGTAAGGTTCAATGAAGATGCGTCAAATGTCTACTAGGATTTTTCAGTGAGCGTACTTGAGCTCTGAAGATTGTTACAAAAAAAAACTTTATTTATAACACCTGTTGTTATCAAATGAGTTACGTAACCTTAGGGATGAACTATCATATCTATTAGTAGCTATAAAGATGACAGGGTGGATAGAAACATAAGTAGAAGTGTAAAAGCTAGCTTCACGTTCTCGTCGATGCATTTTCTTCTCCGCCGGTGGCCGCAACTTTTGTGTCGCGTAGCCATCGACACCTTCTTAAACTTGGGAAAATAATAGTTAAGAGGAGCGATGACCAAATGCATAACCCCAATATCGAGGAACGTTTCATAAATTAGCGGCCTACGTGTATTGTCATACCGGGAACACATTACACGTTTTGTTCCGTCCATTCATCCAGTAGGGCTGAATGAAAGCCTCTCTGTAAAACACTTTACGCACTCAGTTTCCCGTTTAAAACCTTTCAGAGAGCAACAGTTAGATCAGCAAAATGTTCTTTGAGCTGACAATGACAGCCCGCCCGGGCACAACGTGAGCGGACATTTAGCTTGCAAAATTGCATCAAAGTCAACTTAAATGGTTGAGGCAAACATTGTATATTTATGGTCTCACATTTTCATAACTATAACCATCTTTATTTGTACGACCCTCAGGTAATGTAATCTCCGCTGTCCTCATCACATCTCATCGCAAAATTACGAGCCGAAACTACACCATTAATTTGTATCAGACGATTCTTTTGGAAAAATATGTGAAATGCCATTGAAGCGGTGTCATTAAGAACAGGCGCGTTCAACCACGGCCGGCTAGTTTTTTTGTTAAATATATTTTTTATATCTCGTAGGCAATAGTCGCGGCGGCGTACAGCCATCAACATTTTAGGTTTATCTGCGTAACGGGTACATAAAGATGTGCTGTTCATTGGTGTCGCGATACAGCGCAGTAATTATGTCCGGGGGAGCGCACGCGGGCGTTTTCTCTTCATAAATTTGACATGTTTACGAGACGACGTGGCGGCGGTTTTCGCCACCACAAATGTTGTTTTGTGCGAGCAGACTGGCGGGTGGAACGCTTGGACTAGACTAGGTCTACAACACATGGATATCACTTTGTGAGTGTAGGTTTCGGAATATTAAGAACTTAAGAAGCATGAACACAGTCATCGTCAATGTTACGGATACAGCAGGATATGTTAACTAAATTTTCAGAATATTCAGCTGAAAGATATCCATTTCAGATGAGCATAAGCCTTGCATATTGCAACACATTCAGGTAACGCAAAATTATCGGAAAGCTGCTTCTATTTTACTAATTGCCTATGTTTCAGAGCAACGTTAACATGGCTTCTACATCTTTTTCTTCAATTTCTCTATCGTCTGGGTATCCGTCGGTTGCAAGTCATCAACTCAGTCAGCACAATCGGGAAGCAACTGGTTCCTAAACCACTAGCGTCAAGTAGAATTAGATGGTCGACTGAAATATTAAGCTTATTAATGTTTCGAAGACAACGTATTGGGTAAACTGCTGCGTTTGCCCCGCCAGTCTGCCAAGTCCACACAACCTGCACGTATCGTGCAATCTGTATCTAGCACTGCGGATCTGCGATACGGCGCCATGTTTATTGTCGCGCACACCGCGTGTTAGTCGCCCGTCTGCACCGCACCGACCAACAGGTGCCGGCGAGTATCTAGTGCGTAGGATCACTTGCGATACGCCGAGTTTATAGCCACAGACCAATCGCTACTCGCTACCTACGTGTAAGCTACGGTTAGAAAAATTGTGAAACTGACCCGTCTATCCATAGTGCCCATACTGACAGCCATTGAGTAAGGGAAATATATGTACCCGTGGGCCGAGCGTAGCGGACCACAGTAACGTTTTGTTGACTTTAATGCACTTCTTCGAACACATTTCGATGTCATTGTCGTAGAGTGAAAAGTTAAGGTTTTAGTGGGAACATGATAAAATTGTGCTCGTTTCCATAGCTCATTAATCATTCTATTGTTTACAGTAAAACGCTCTATTAAGATGGTTTTATAAGACTTGTAGAAATACCTTTAACATTCTACATTTAGCAAAGATCCGCCTGAATGACCAAATCAGAACCAAAAACTCTCTCCTACTCCTAACATGATAATTTATAACATTTTCGAAAATAGACGGCCAAATTAAATAATTTAAAAAGTGATTCCGCATTTTAATGCTATGAAAATACCGACTACAGGAGAAAGTAGCCTGATAAAAATGTGTACCTACGGATTCTTATCTTGAAAGTAGTCATAATTTCTAAAACGAAATCAAGCTGGTTCTAGCTCTACTTTATATGGCGCACTAAAACACTCAGCCGCTATTATGCTAATTTCATTGATCTTGGCTATTTAATTAGCGATATTCGACACACTAATGTGAACGGTTGATATCTTTATATTTTACATAATTGCTACATTTTAAACGTTTATTTACCTAGATATAGTTATATAGAGAAATAAACTTACCTGATTAGTAAGATAGTCTTCATCTGGCTTAGTAAAATCATAATGTTAAAAAAAATTCAGTAACAGTACCCTGCCTGCTGAAAAGTATCGTATTTACGGTAAAATTACGTAATTATTATTAAGTTCTCGAGCTTCAAGAGAGAATGGCTTTTAACCTTTTCCGATCATCATGCTGGGAAGGGATGCCCAAAATCTGTCTGACAATAAATTTTGAATTTGTTTCAAGCTTTTACCTTGGACGGAGGATAAGCATTGCCATACAACGTGACGTGGCAATGCCGCCAGTCTTTTGGGCTCACTTCCAGTCGATAGCGATGGGGACGAATGTTTTGACGCCATATTTTAGTTAGGAGTTTTATGTTCTATTTTATGTGTATATAGTTTATCCTTTAAATATTTTTTTATTTGTTTCTAATTATCCACTAATTATGTACTGACAAAACAATTTAATCGAAACAAACGGCGAAATTACACCTCTTCATTACAATATTCATAGTTTGCTCGCATGTTAGATAATTTATATGAATACGTCATAGCTTGCGTTTCTTGTTGGCAGCGCGGCGGATACATGTAACGAAATCAGGTAATGCGTGTGTCGATATGCATAATTATCGGGCGTGAGGAGAAGAAGGTAGCGGCCGGCGTGAAGAGCGTGGAAGATCAATTTTTTTTATTCTATTTTATGCGTATAGTTATATAAAAGGCGACTTTCAACATACACTGATTATACACTGCGAATCCGACCTGACCCATACGTCTTTAAACATTCTGCATATAAACTCGTGAAGCAGTGAGAACCAGAAAATCGTCGAGCAGGACCTAGAAAGAGGTGGCATGATTTAGAAAGCTTAAGAACGGGAAGATTGAAAGAACATGGGGGAGTCCTTTGGCAAGCACTGATATAAATTAGTTGAAAAAAAAAACGAACGTCCTGATTGAGTATTGAGTATTGAGTGTTAAAATTGTTACTACGAAATATTGAAACGAGGAAAAAGATGGCTATTGAGATTGTTATACTGTCTCAAATAATTAAATTGAAAATAAAACTCATTTAGGTATGCCTATACCTATAGTATCTAGGACCTAGGATATTGTGGTCATCAAGCTACGTATGGCGATTGTACCGGATGTGGATATAAGAAACATAATTTTATGGTACTGTAATGAGTTAAATAGGTAAATGAGTCATTGTCTACTCATTCGTAGAACCAGTCCATTGTCAATTACACATTTTATTTATCACTCTATGTCATTTCCTTCACGCTTAAACTAAGGCTGAATATTTTCCTATAATGAAAATTAGGCATCAAATGATCCATACACAATCTATATCTATTATTTTCGCCAAATCCGTGAGATCACCAGTACAAGTTATAACAGTGTATTACAAAGACTTAAGACAACCCAAGTGTACATTTCTTACAGTTACCTATCCTCCCACACAAGTTTAAAAACAATTTGGAGTGCTTTCAACCTGCGCTTACAGCACCGTGACATTACTATCGTATCGTATTCAGATTTGGACACAAAAAATGTTTAAACATGTCTTGTATAACGGTTGCTACGCCAAATAATTAAAAAAAGATATCACCCGGTTTCGAAATTCAAAATTATCGACTGATCAACATTTAAGGCAAGATTGGTGATTCTATATGCGGCTTATTATTCATTCAAGTTCAATTTCGCGATAATCCTCAATCTAGAAGCTTTGCGTTAATAATTTCGATCACAAATATTTCGAAACGAAAATCTAACACCTCACAAGAATACCCAACCAAAATTAATACCAGTATTCAACCAGTTGCAGGTCTAGAAGACCTGTTTTCTTTCTATTCCCAAATAATCGCTATCAGCTTATACCTTGTTCGTGCGATATGCGCATTCGACATCGTTTTTGCGCTCGCAATTACACTGAATCGATCGATATTCATTTATCGAGTGCGCGCAGAATCTCGCGCCGCGTACAGCGTGTAGCGCTCAGCTGGTAGCAGATATACAGGGGGTGCTCATAGTGCAGCCAGATATATTAATAGGTAGTGGGATTAAAGCAGTCTGTGTGAGGTTTCCTAGCTTATTTTCAGTAAAATTATTTGTGTTTATCGGAACTCATGGAATTTTGTCATAGACAAAACTTTTACCTTACCTTACCGCCATATGTGAAAGTTTTACTTTTTAGTGGAGTCTGTAGAAGATATTGTGTAACTTGAGAGTAGTTATCGAGATTATTCGAAATAAAGCGATTTTATTGATCGATACAGCAGGTTTCTGCAGGAATGTAATTAATACAATGTATGAGGTTTCGTTAGAATTAGCACCTAAGGCAAGGTGTGAAGGAGCAGGTCTTTGACCGCGGGTCCCAGCGCTCAGCGCTCAGCGCTCAGCGTCCATATACGGCGCGCGAGGGTGCTGTATAATTATATCGGGCGCTCAATATTTTCGCATTTCCCAGCCCGCTGTAGCGCGGCCGCCGGTCCGGAACCGACGCAAAAACACACAGCGCATCACGGTCAAATGAAGATGTGTAATTACTTGTTTTTTATTAAACCTATCGGTATTTTTTACGGCCATATATGGCGGTGGCCGCAAGCCAACGCCCGTTTACGTTGGCTGGTCTTCAAAATAATAACTTGGCGTGAACTCACGGCTGCGGGAGCGCCCGCTCACATTAATACTAGTTTTTATTTTCAACATTTCTATTATCTGGTCCCGTCGCAGCTCGGCGCTGCTCCGCTAACGAGCCACCATTAAATATGCGTATATTATAACTGGCCGGCGATAAGACCTCTTATAATTACTTTTAATTCTCAAGAGACCTATCGAGAGACTCCTCCGCAATTAATTTTGCGCATTAGTAGTGTGCACACTCGTAAACAAGGCGCATATACGTCTATAAATGGTATCGAACGAATCGAAGCCGATATTCGCAGCGATGCGAATTAAACGCCGCATCGCGATCGCGTTTTATATTTTACAACAAAATACCAATTTTCCTTCAAATCGGCAATAAATAATTCCGCCCGGAGCGCGGAGGTGCGCCCGCGCCGCCGCCGTGCAAGACAAACCGCGTGTTAATGGCGGACGAGACGAAAAAAAAGGTTGTTAAATGAAAACGGCGAACAATTATTATATAAGCCGGTCGGACGTTTAGGGACCCCCGCGGCGGCGCCCGCGCAGCTAAATAAAACGGATGTCAGCGGAGACCCGGAGCCTGCGGCCGCTGGACCCCAGCCCCCGGCCCCTGGGCCCCGCTCGCTGCGCACACCGCTGTTATTAAGCGCTGTAATTGCGCCTTAGATAACTGATACTTCACTGGATTTTATTAAAGCTTTTTTCGCGTCGCGTCGCATAACTGTATCCAAGCAGCAAGGTCCCGGCACACGAGCCACACCTCGCACTCGGGTAGCTTCGCAGTTCTCGTTTACCTTACTACAATGCCAACGTTGAGTTATTAACCGTTTTAATATAATTGCTAAAACATCACTCATAATGCAATTAAAATCAATGTCTGCCTGATTGAGACAGGACTGTGTTCGAGCAAAGTCAAATTAAATCATTTCAAAACTAATATTATTAAGGTAGGTCCGCTCATAAAACTGATTTGCAACAACATTATTAAAACTGGTTATAATTATAAGATCAGGGTATAACATTCGTCATTCACATCGCAAAAAATCTGGGGTGTGAGTGATGCTGTAACAGACACAACAAAATAAAAATAAGAAATGTGCATTGGTATCTATCTATGTTTAGATCGTATCAACATGAACCATACGTGGCATTAGTACTGGTTACGTTACCAAAGTATGACATAACACTTTCCTACGTATTATTTGGGATATTGGGATGGGCTACGCGCACTACTCGTAGGCTCTACGAAACGCTACGAGTGTCTACGAGCTACGACACAGGTTACGAAAAGTATCTTTATTGAATATGCTAATATTTTCGGAAAAATCTCCCACAGATTATCTTTTGAATACTTCTTTTGAATAATATCTATATTACTTATTAATAATAATTCTATCTTACAACGATTAGTAAAGAAGTTTTGAAAAAAAAACGACTTAATACCTCAAGCAGTTTTTTTAAGGCAACTTTAGTGCTTATGACAAATATTGACATCTTGTATCATTTCAATACTTACTCTCCCGCAAATAGCGTGGCAAAAGCCTAAACCTTAAAGAATTCATTCGTCATTTAATTGCAAAACAATTACAATCCTTAACAAAACTGCCGTAACAGACAATCAGAGCTCTGCTTCACAACAGATATAAATAAAATGGCCGGAAAGCAAGTGGTCCAGCTCGACTAAAAGTGGTTCCATTACGCACGTAACGCGGGAGCGCGCTGCGAGCCTATTAGCATAGCCCCGTAGACGGCCAGGCCCTACCACAGGCGCGGAGCTAGGCTCCGGGGGCGAGGTGTGTTGCCATCGAATAGAACAGCGGCAGCAGTGCGATTCTGTCAACATCTCGCAAGGGAACATTAAGTGAGTTGTCAACCCATCTAATCAAGCTGGAATGACAGTTTACTTTAAGCTCATTCCACCTAAGTTTCTACGATGACGTGTTGATGAAAAAGATCGGCAGGAAATGATTAGTGATTTATGAAGCCAGGACGTCATAGAGATAGAGCTTCTGACCAAAATATAATATCATGTGAAAGGAGGATAAGTTCGAGTTTTGAGTAATATTGTTTTCTTACTGGTATGAGGCCTGTACAATAGTAGTGGTGGCAGTTCGATTAAGTCTAGATAATAAATATTTCTATCGATCACAGGTTCGTGCGGACACCTCGCGACCTGCGCTTTGAATAATCAAACCATACCCCAGCATTGGCGACAAGACACCCGGACTCGCGGTATCTACTTGTTATGATCTGACACATAGTCGTGTCTATAAACTTACCATTCCGTACAAAAAACATTCACGCATGCCGTAAAAGTAATAACAATAAATTAAACTAGTCGTTTTCGGTCAAGATTCCCCATGAGCCAGTTTAAAACACATTATTAATATTATAAATAGTAGAATTGTGGACTTACTGTTAAAAATCACCTCTAAGTGGAATGGCACCATATGTTTCTACATTTTATCATTATAGAATGGCTAACGGCCGCCCGGCCGGTCCGGCGTGCCACCTACCTGTCGGTATGTGGACTAATCATTTCGTAGTCATCGGCGACCTTCACGCTGAGATTTCACAAAGATACCGCGGGCGTGAGGCGTACCGTGCAGCTACTACCATTTGTTTCATAATTTGCCTTATAAAGGAAACAGTATTATAGTAGTTATGAATGTCTACAAAAGATTCACGAAAAATGCGAGGTGAGTGTTAAGAAATGAGCGTCGTCAAGGTGTGACAATGACCTCACTGTTGACAATGTCACAGAACTTGTCAGTAGATGGCAAACATGCGCATGCGCACGCGGCCATCTGTCGTCACAGCGCTGATAACGACGAGCTCGGTCGCGAACCAGGAGCGCTAACTAGTACAACACTAAACGTGAACATTCACACAACTCTTAAAATCGTGAAGCACAAGCTCACAAAGCAATGAGTGTGGCTGGCGTGGGCGGCGGCCGACAACATTCAATTATACGCCTTTAACACTTATAAACCGACAAATTAACATGTCATGAATATTATTTAACTTTTTCTCAATTATGTTAATACCTACGAGTGCAATTCGTAAAGTTATGTTGCCCTAGTATTAAGTGGAGAGCAAAAACCTCGAGCGGATCTTTAGCAAAAATTTGCATACATTACAATACTTAATTCGACTTGTGTGCACCGAGAAAAATATACATACAGACAGACACACACCCGGAAAGGAGGGACTGGCGCGTGCGCAGCCGGCGTGCGCCGACTGATCCGGCGCTGCGCTGCCGCTGCCCAGAGACACTCTCAATATTCAAATAGGCCACTTATTACCATTTTAAGACAGTGAATCATTTTATGTTGTCAAAAAAACAAGGTGTTTTATTATCTTATTTGTTATGAATAACGGAAGATTTATTCTTAAAGGATTTTAATTCGTGTTTTTGTTGCTACGCGTTGTTGTTTTTTGTTGTATAGTGGTCGCGGCGATCGCTGATCGGAGCCGGTGCGTGCTAGCGGTAGGGAGCGATACCAGCGATACGAGCGATACCAGCGATATGTTAAACGCTGTTATGTTTTAGTGGATTGATTACGAATGATGATTGACGATCTTTATATTCAAATTATGAAATCATTGTCCAACGCGTATTATCATATTAAAACAATGAGTCAATTCTATAAGTAAGTAATATATTTAATAGTTTTACGATCGCTCTTATTTACTGTTCGAATCAAATTGAGATTTATTACTGAATTTTAATGTAAATTTACATTATACGAGTATTTGAGTTTTACAATACTGATGTGTAATGGCACCTATTTGCTTCAAGAATTTACTTCAATGACAAAAACAATGCCATTAATTTTAATCACCTAATTAAATAAATCTTCCTTTAAGGAACTGAGTTAGGAAATATTTTTTGTTGACACATCTAAACTGACAGTTTAAAAGCTTCTCATAAATCAGTCGTATTAGAGGTTTACGCAGCCAATGTAGCCATGCGCGACTCTTGCGCAACGCAAAGTACGTTATTTATTTCGCGTCATCGTCATCGTAGAAATCATAAAATATGATATAAGTTTAGTTAAGACTGTTCCAAGAACAACAATATTTAATGTAAAAATCACAAACATTCCGAGTAGTTACCTCCACCTCAGCTTGGTGGACAGACGACCTTAAAAAGGTAGCTGAAACAGACAGGACAGGTGTTGTTAGCTGAAACAGACAGGACGGGTGTTATTAGCTGAAACAGACAGGACGGGTGTTATTAGCTGAAACAGACAGGACGGGTGTTATTAGCTGAAACAGACAGGTCGGGTGTTATTAGCTGAAACAGACAGGACAGGTGTTATTAGCTGAAACAGACAGGACAGGTGTTATTAGCTGAAACAGACAGGACGGGTGTTATGGCGCAGCTTGGTAGAGACCTATGTCCAGACGTACATTGACATAAACTGATGGGGCCATCTACAGATCTGCAGAAGCATTCTTTAGAAGAAGAGTTAGAAGAAAAACGAACCCAAACGTCCAGTAAGCAACCATCTAAGTTCAGTTAGTACAAGATTGGCATAGAAGAAGACCTGTAGCCATCTCTTGGTCATGCTCTAAGCATGCTGTTGTAATAGGCAATCTGGTGGCCGCACAAAATGGCTCCCCGATCACTTAGCGCCTGATATATGGCGCGGTGCTCTCGCGAACAGGTTCGTAATTTGTCGCCATCATTAGACACGTGAGCCCCTGCTGCCTTCCTCGTGGGTGTGGCAGACGATCTCCTTGAACGCGTGCCAGCGCGGAACAACATGCGAACTGCGTAGATACGACAAAAGATCCACTTTGGATAGTTCTCGATACGCATGTACAAACACCAGCTGAGAAGGACTTAAAAATTCCATTAGGTGGGTAAAATGGGGTTACAGCGGTTACAGTTGCTATTTCTGATTTGAAATCCAGCATCACATGTTTGCTTATTGACTGTCTCGCAGACAAATGGTAGCTAAAATGTTTTTCGTTACCATCTTCAAGTTACACACACAAAGAACCTTAATTTACATTGGAGATGTGTTGGTAAAATAAGTTCAGTACCTACTTAATTGCCTAGCCCAGTATTCTTAATTATATAGATTTGATACCGTGTTCTAGTAGTTTTTGATTTTCTGGGTTTTCTTATGCTGTGACTCTGTTGTCCATCCGACAGAAGTGTGCGTGTGTGCGTGCGTTTGATTATTTAGGTATATCGAACGCTATATTAGAACTGGCCGAGATATTTTAAATCTTTTACTACCTTGTGTGTTTGTTTTATACTTGAAAATTGATAAGAAGTATCCTTGACATTTTGTTACTAAATATAAAATCTAAATAAACCACATATTTTTTTCTTCGATTCCTTTGCAAGTTAGATTTATATGTATTTATTTTCTTATATCTGTTGAAACAGCATCGCTGGCAAGTATCGCAACTGCTGAGCGACCTCGACTCGTTGATGTAATAATGGCACTGGTAGCTACAGGTTTGCGAGATCCAGATTATCTGCGACGACCATTTGATTTCCCCTGGTTTAGTTACAGAAATACTTACCGGCTTACTTGTGGATAACTTGGCTTAAAGATAAGCTATGAAGGTTTTATTGAAGTGGAATTTTCCTTTGGTAGATACCGTGACATTTTCTAACTGATTTCATAATGTTTATCTAGTTTTTTTTTTTTTTTACTGTCATGTCTAAGTATCGACATCAACTTCTAGCATCATTGTTATCTTACTACTTTTATAAATGCGAAATTTTGTATAAATGGATTTTTGTCACTCAATCACACAGTCAGAACGGCTGAACGGATCTGAATGCAGTTTGGTACGGAGAAATTATAGTTAGGAACAGCACACAGGCTTTTTATACCGGGAGTACGTTTACGAAGCCGACTGGCTTTCCCTTTCCGAATCACTCAAAGGTTTACTGGGAGAAAACTCAATTCTGAGTTAAGCTCGCCATTGCACAGGAACTTTCATCACTGTTTATTACATTTGCTGTTATGGAGCACAATAAAGAATTAAGAATTAAGATCAGACCCAGTTAGTCATCATTTCCCTATGTCTATTATTAGCATTAACAGCATTTCACTAATATTCATAGTCCTCTAGTTGCGAAGCTTAGTGAGTGAAGCCTTCCTGACAGGTCGCGTCAACCTCCCCATTGAATGTGCTCTCGAGTGTTCGCAGTGCTCGATAAGTCGCATTGAGTGGTTAATGCGACGTAATTATGTACTGAGCCGGCTATCATTCGGAAATTGAATGATGAGGACTGGATTAACAGATCTGTACAGCTAAGTTATTTGAGTTGTTACAGTTTGATGACTGAGTGGTCTGATATTTGAAGATTGAGCAACACGAACTCGAACTGTTCTGGAGCATCGTTTCCTATCAACCTGTTCTCAATAAGAAAGGACCTTTTTTCTACAAACCCCTATCTCATTCAATACAGATAGTTTATTTTTATAGATCACTAGCTGACCCGCGCAACTTCGTCTGCGTCACATTTTCCATTACTGCTCCGCTCCTATTTGTCTTAGCGTGATGATATATAGCCTATAGCCTTCCTCGATAAATGGGCTATCTAACACTGAAAGAATTTTTCAAATCGGACCAGTAGTTCCTGAGATTAGCGCGTTCAACCAAACAAACAAACAAACAAACTCTTCTGCTTTATAATATTAGTATAGATATACTGGAGTTTGACTACCTGAGAAAAAAGTCATTTTAAGCGGTAATGTGGTCGACATAGGAGAAGCGGTCTGCTGGTAGAACCTTAGCTAGTACCTTTGTGCTCTTTTCTCTGTATACAATTTTCTTTTTAAGTATATTGTGTGTAAATAAATAAACAAGGAACACAATTGCCTAGAAGTAACCGTTTCTGTCCCGACTTCCAGACCCAGAGGTAATGGCTATCATAAAACATAGACACAGATATTTTTTTGAATAAATCTCTGCCTTCCAATTTACGGTGGGTTTTTTTAAATAAGAAGATACATTGCAAGCGCACCCGACACGTAGACCCGACAGACTTCTAACATTTACCGCACCGGTTCAAGTGAACATTTGCTTGAAACTCGGGTAATTAAAAACATAGCCGTTACGCCAATTAATTTCTCAAAGTCAAAAGTTGTTTGGGTGTTTTCCAGCTACACTATTTTGTAACACCGTGTGGGTTAATGTTACAGGTGCAGTGTTCGACACAGTGGGCACAGTGCTGCGCATGTGTTCAGATAGTCAGTGCGTTTTGGAGACTCGATACGGTTTGGAGAGTTTATTGCCGGTGCTGGGAAGCGACGGTCAATTAATTCTGACCGAGTAACAAGCTTAGATTTACTGTATGGCGTTTTCTCTCCGACTCGACGATTGACGCGATTATTGTCTAATTGGCACGCTAATGTGATGAGATAGCGTTCTGGCGCATACGCAGCCACGGTGCTATAAACGCTAGATTTTTCGTGAAGATTTTTTTTTTCAAGATAGTAACAGGTATAATTGCCGCTAAAAAGATGTTCTTAATTAAGATTTTAAGGCGAATTTTTATGGTTAGCTCTGCCTACTAAACGCTAATTGCGCTTGTGATACTTTTCGAGTTACGACCCAAAGTATCAGACTACAAAAAAACTAGGTTTCTAAAGCTCTGCGTGCAATCAATATGAGCAGCGTATATCATCACTACAGGACTTACTATTCATTTCATTACAGCCACTAGTCGTCGGTTAAAACGAGTAGTGCGGGATCCATTGCTGGCTGGTCATCAATCCGGCTGATCAGCATATTGTCAGCGCGGCGCTGTATGGCGCATGATGCGTGCTGCGTGCGTGATATTGCTAATTAATTTGGCCCGCGGCTGGCACCTGTACAGAGTGGTATACAGCGGTATGGTATCGCCGCGGTATCGACGTGGTATATAAATTACTTTTTCACATGAGAAAGGCTACTGTACGAGGATAAACGCTTTGCCAAGATTTGTGCCAACTCACATGAGCTATTTACTGTGCAGTTTTATCGAGACCAAAAATACAAAGATTTGAATTAAACATCTACATTTTTGTTCATAGACGTTGCTACTTACTACATTATGACTTAGCATGTCCAATGCAAGAAAATCAAAGCATTCTTTTATTACTTGAGTGGACTTCGATACATGGTACCAAGAGACACTAACCTATTACTTCGAGCTTAAAGTTTTCAAAAAGTATATGAACATGAGCATGTGTTACAAGTTTTGAGTTCAATGGAATACCATAACAGTTATTCCGTATTTTGAAACAGCATGTGATCGTATCTATGGGAGTTCTATTGGCAAGTCAGGTCGTGTGGGCGACACATACTCGCCGAGATCAACGCTGTCATATAAGCATCGCACACCATTTGCTTTCGAACTTTAGATTCTAATCTATTTCTGAGAACATCATCACCTACACAGCAATACTAATAACTTTATCATCTACATCGCATTCATTCTAACGTCGTGATTTTGGCAATTATCGGATATCTAAATCTGTGTGGTGGAATGCGGTAGCGACCGTACCACAAATGACCACGGAGGTCCGTGTGAGTTAGCTCCACCACGCTACACCAAGAGGAAATAATAATTTCTGTTCGTAATATTATTAATTTGTAATGATTAAAATATCCACAAAACAATTATGTTCCACACAAATAGGTGTCTAAAATGTTGAAGCAGTTTTAACAACTTGTTTGTAAAGCACCTGCTTCCTTCATCATAATTTATAGCCGATGAACTCGTTCGTGTGTTTGTCTACTATAAATATTGTTTGAGTTTTATTTATTCTATATTTTTTACAACTAGTATTCTGGTTGCAGTGGGTTAGCGTTATTTTACGACTAGTCTAATGGGTAACACCTACTTCGATTGATTGAAGTTGATTGAATGTCTAATTATCGTCGATCAGCTGTAGCTCTCTCCAGTTAGACTGCTCATAAACTATCTATTAAGGAATCCAAAAGAAAGTTGTGGTCCCCGCGCCTAGAGGCTCGGTGATTTTTATTTTAATAATAAAGTTAATCCGAACATTAAGCAAGGCAGAAGGCGTGACAAGCGAAATCGTAATTAACGGCTCATATCTGTGTGTAAACACGCGCGAGGTTTGGGCCGGGCAGGCCGCCGACCCCGGCCGGGCACACGCGGGCACACGCGGGCACACGCGGGCACACACGGGCACTCGCGGGCACAGGCGCGGGCGCATGGTCTCTCCAACGGATTTCACTCCACTTGGCCGGGTTTTGGATGGCACTTGAAAGGGCACCGGAGATGTTCAATGATGATGTGCTTTTCGCGGTACTGGTGATTGTTCTTCAAACGGTCTTTGTTTGCCGATAAAGTACCGAGTCTTACGTAATTGATTCTTAGAAGCAAGTTCAAATTAGCTGCATAAATGTTCTTGATGAGTGCCTGCGCCTAAACTTACTGAAAATATGCCTAGAATAAAATCTGTTTATACTTCAACAACTATCAAAGCTGTAACTCGTGTAGGAATTGTACTAGTCGAAGCAGAACAACGTTTATTCAATTAATCTATTTAAATTTTTGTTATTTATTCTAACATGATGCATAAAACCAATGTGATTTCCATAAACTGTACGTCAGCGACGACAGACATTGTACCTTGTACCCATATCTTGATTGCATTGGTCGATCGTCTGGGTAAAGATTCAGTTTGGAATAGCGTTTTGACTGTTTTACTTGTAAAAATTCTACTAATATATAGACAAAGATAGAGATGAAGAATAATAACGACTAAAATCTCGAATAGTTCAAATTGTCCGTAACCACCAGAACTCAAAGGGTACGTACCTCGCCGGCCGACGCCGGACCGTGACGGAACGCCATAAAATCTCCCGTTCTCCAACATTATAACAAATGCTAAACTGTGTGTAAAGGCATTCGTCACTGCTCGTATAAATCAGTCGGATCGCGCCCATTACCGGATGGTGGATAGGCGCATTAAACAATATGGCGCTGTAAACCAAGGGCTGCGCTAACTAACCTTCATTTGGAATTTTATAGAAAAATTGTTCAAGCGCTTTAAGTGGGAGGAACTCGAAGAGTGGAAAATTTGGTGGTAACATAAAGATATTTTGTTGTAATTAGCTAATTATTACCAATCCATTACCCATCCTACAATAAACAATACTATAGCAAACTGCAAATCTTGAAAACGTGAGAACAGGGATACCCACTAATGTTAAACTAGTCCAACCTAATTAATACAAATTCAGTCGAGTCAAACACCACTGCACAAAAGCGACCGCCTCAAAACATGCGCAGCCGCATCTCAGACAATACTCGCTAGAGACACTTCTAATCCCGATCAGCGATAACCCGGGACAGGACTGCCACCGCCGGCGGACTCACCGGGATAGCCAGCGATCGCTATCGATAATATCTTAGCGATAAAGCCCTGCTTGGCTGCCTGTCAGCCCCTGTCACCGCTCACCGACATCTCACCAGCGCTAACGACTCTTAATTTTTTCAACATACAGCTTCTGTTAATTGCAATCTTAATATCAAGAGTTAATTTTGTAAAAGAATTTCTTGATTATGTTAGTTAAGATCTCATGAGATGGGATGGACGATGCTGTGACACGAACACGCAAAGGTACCGCTAACCACTTTAAGTTTTAAATTCATATCTGCAGAAGCTTTCAAACATATATTTTAGCACATTATCTGCATGTATACTATTGTAGAGCTACTCCGCTCTTCATTTTAATATTACATTGATAACCAGACGATTCCTGGACTTGGTTTTTTTTTATAATGTATGGAAATTTCCTATCTGAGAAGTAAGTTGTATTTAAAGCTCTTTCTGTGTTCTTGATATCTCTCAAGCGTATATTATACATGAACACAGCCCAATAGACGGACTATCTCAAGTATAACGATGTAAGTTTTCTTGTAATCTTCACTTCTTGGTGTCTTCACTTCTAGATAATCGTCTTCTGCGTAAAATATTAGTGATTTTAAGAAAACTTTTATCTTAATACCTCAAGTTTTATCTTAATTGTTTCAAAGTTTTATCATTTCTTAAATTAAAGTATCTTTTGGCTGTGAGAGCTGTCGAGTACAGTTTTGTTTACTTTCGTCGGTTTCCAATCACCAATGGTTATGACCTAAATCGAAAGTATCAATTACACACGAGTTTCTAATTTGTAAACGGCAACAAATTACACATCGCTGGTGTACGCTCCGGCTTCATTCTAGCCGTGACGCAAACAACGTACAAAACTACTATAGATAGAGAGAAAAAACTCGAACTTATAGTTGTGGGCTCGTGGCCTGTGTTTCGTCAGAGTGGTGTGAGTGTCAACTGCGCGCAGACCGCATTGCTCAGTAATGAACCAGCATCGGGAATAAATAATACGAGTGATACAACACGTGAGCGCGCCAAGTACGTTATGTTAATACACGGACAGTTGACGTAAAGCGCAGGCGCACGTGGCACAACTTGCACTACCTACACTCACTAGGTACTAACTTGCAAATCACTCCGACATTCCAAAAACTATACTCAGTTAACCCTCTTAACATTTTATTACACAAATTAAAATATAAAATCGGATTTTAATATTAGAAATTACTCAAGTACACATAATAGCAAACAGTGGGAGCTGAATGGGCTATCAGTTTACCTTTTACTATCCGAAATAATCAAAAAATCACGTTTGTAACATGGAAACAGTGAAAACAATAAAAGCATAGTTCTATAAAAATATCGTAAAACTCAACTATGTCATTGTTTTACGATCAAAAATAGAGACATCACGTGGTTATTGATAATTTCGTTTAGAATATGAGTGGCTGCATGAGGCCGTCCTTTCGCACAACCGGACAGCCGGACAGCCGGCCGTGTCCGCCGGAGACGGTGTCGCTGACGTGACCGACACCGGACAACAGCTCTTGTAGGTAGGGGATAATACCGATCAAAGAACGAATTCAGTCACTTTAGGTACAATCAGTGAGCATACCAATGCTAATGTTAAGGAAACTTAAAATTCAAATCAAGGTGAAATTTTAATTCCAATGACCGCAAAAGAAAAAAAGCACACACGGATGCACATCATAGACAAGATTTCTACGTAAACCCATAATAAACTAAATCTATAACGACCCAAAGATAAGACCAAAAGTAAATGAAACAACTTTCAGAAATGTGCACCGAAAATATTTATTTATCTTGACCAGTTTAAATAACAGTGCTGGCTCTCACTCAAGTAGTAAACTTAATGTATAGCCTAGAGTTGTTTACCTACATTCTGCTGATAGTGGTCACACACTTGACAGAACAGCAGATATAAAAGCCACTCAGCTCCTAACTGTTCAATGAAACGCTATTACTATGCAGCGTGTTTCAAATATTGACATTGCTAATATTACGAGCGAGTTTGACGACTATTTAATCTACACTAATGCTATTATCGGGAAACGCGTAACTTAAAAATTCAAAATTAATAGCAAGGAAGTAAATTTTGAAAACGGAACTTCATTGGAAAACTTGATCAATACTTCAAGGCGAATATATAAATAAAATCAATGTAAATGCTCCAAATATGTTCAGATGGAATTTTTAATAATCAGGTTCCTGTGAGAGAAAGCGAAGGGACGTCGTCCTTGCGTCACCTTCCTCTTGGATGTCTTGGAATGGATGGAGCGTGTGGCTGAGCTGTGAGGTAGCTCGGTAGCGGTTGTTCAATATTTTCGTAATCTGTGGCGTCGAGTGCTCGGCTACCAGCTGCGCCTGCGCACCTCGTGGACGCAGCGCAAACATCGCTTGTGTGCGCATTGTATTGTTAAACCATGTTTGCTCGTTCGTCGCCAGTTTACCTTTTTTGGACAGCGACCCTTCAAGCATAGCTTGGAACCGTCGCTCGACGGCCTCGCACATACACTCGCCCTATAATTTTAGCAGAATTTAATAGCCCAAATAGCTAATTAATTATACGTTATCGATTGTCTAACGCTCATTAATTTGCCAAAATACCAGCAGAGACAAAATCGTAAAATTTAATGTCCCCGCCTCACGGACGAGGTTATAACAATTTTTAACTATCGAATGATTTATTTTATGGCCGCTCTAATGGAATCGTTGGACGTTAATAGTAAATATTTAATTGGTTAATGTTACCGGTTTTTGGCGATGTCTCTCTAACCCTAAGATTCCTTATGTAACCTCTGCGTGATATCTGATGACGTCACTGTGAGAGGATGGTATCGCACGAGTGTGCGTTACCTTGGCTAGCTATGGTCAGTGTTGATTGTCCAAAACCAATCAAAATTAAAACCAATCTTACCTAAGTCATAATTAAATTTCTGAAACAAATTTAATTCGTGCAGACACTTACAGCTGGGGTTGTCGTAGAGCTTTTAAACTTACTTCTATAAGAAGAAAATATATTATTTTAGAGCAAAACGCTTAAAAAGAATCAAGATGTTGACAAACAAACTAGTTGTGGAGTCACTTGATACTCAAAAGTTTATCTCCTATAATAAAACCGTTTTAGCGACCTTCCCAACCGTAATATAATCTGTTTCTAAAAGTTTCGCGTTTCGACCATCAATGAGTACCAAAAAAACCATTAAACAAATGATGTTATCAACAAAATTATTCACATCACATCATAACATTATCATTTTTAGGTGGTGAAGCACATAATAATAATTCGTGGTACCACATACTTGAACAATCAAATCAGATAGCAGATGATACAAAGATATCTTAGAGAGATAGAGAAACACAAATAAACGAGAAACTACAAGTATTTGAAACAATAAAAGAGTATCATTTAAATTGTTCCGTTGTCTCATACATAAATACATGGCTATCGGTAAACATTTTTATTTCTTCATAAAAATATATTGATGCTACATAAATCACATCTGATAAATATTTAACACTTTTATAAAAACTTACATTTTACGCAACAACGATAGTTTTTTTTGTTTCAACTGCATCACAAACTACTATCCGTTTATTACAATTAACATATTCAATATTACTTTCAGAGTTTTAGGAAAGTTTGACACCATTCAGAAACTACTATAACTTTCGGAACTTGAGTGCTAGAATGCTAATGTCCATAAATGTTACATTTCTTAAAACTTCAACTTAGCTTTTGAGCCATAAAAATGACATAAAAATAAAATATATGGATTTGAGATTTACATTTGCAATCAATTAACAATTTGGTAACATTTTTAATCATGTCATCATTCCACGAATTAGCTCATCTGTATAAAATAAGGAAATACCGTATCACTTCCCTTTCCCAAAAGCTCTGATGTTAAGCTGATGTTCTCTAAGAGATTAACTGCTTCTTACTCATCAGCCGAACTTCTAGATACTTTTTCTAACATGACTGTCCTTCTTCTAACGTATCTGTCACTCTTTGAGTCTCAAGCACCAGTCTCCCGAGGTGTAAAACCTAAGCAGACAACATTTACATCAGTAAATGCAGACGTTTCCTACAGAAAATTGGAATTTCTGATAGCTAAAGGTGCAAGAGCCCACATTTGCCACAATCCATCAATTGTGGGAATTCGAAAAGCATACAGAGAACTTAAATTGCTCAATGATCGCCTCACCGAAACCTGTCGTTTGTCAAGACAGTTTCACTAATGACACCACCAAACAGTTTAGTGAGCGAGTGACTGGCAGCTTTCTCAGCAGACTCCTCATCATCAGGCCCATGGGCGATGTTATTGTCTGGTAATATGGCGGATGTTAGTTCATTGCACCTTCTCGTGTCTGTGCGCGTAATGGCGCGCGCCACACGGATGTGCGTACGCAAATATTGGTAGTGGCTTCACAAGGTCGGGGCAAATAGATAACGAGGAATGCTCTTTGCTGTGTACCCACTCAAAGAGCATTCCATTTGGCAGATATCATACTTATTTTTGATGTTTGCTTAGGTTTTTACTAAGGGCCCTCAGAGGTAAAAGAGTCAAAAGTACCTTTGTAGATTTTAAAATGCGTTTTCTACCTGGTGATGAACATTTTATGGCACTTCTGAATGCGTTTGGCTTAAGAATATATAAAAAATGTGGGACTATTAATGGGAGTCTGCACTTTTCAAAAGTATAATTTTGAGAACAGTCCAAATTTGTGATTTCGTTCTAGAACCACTTCGCCAGACGAACTTAAGTAAAGTATAAGATACAGCGATACCCCCAACAATATATCACACTCTATTTATTTATATTCGCATTATCTACAATCACACTTTTCTTTCGGCGAGTCTGATGAAGTTCTCGGCAGATAATATCGCGTCACTGTTGAATAAATATAAATAAAACGCTTTATATCGCGTAATTCGGTGCGACGCGACACGGCTCGTACACGGCGCGTACGCGGCGCGACAAGGCGCGACAACGCTTGTGTAAATATAGCGTTATCGCGGAGCGTCGCGACCACTTATTACTCGCCCTTTATCCGATTTCATGAGTTAATCTCTACGCCATGAGAAGACTGTGGACATGGCGGACACAGGCAAAAAATCTTAAGAATAAAAAAACTCTTAATTTCTTAATGATTGTAGATTTTGTTATTTTTTTTTTATTTTTTTTTGTCTTCTACCCGCACTGTTGTAACATAAACATATTATTGTTCTCATGTAAGTGACGATTGTCTTAATGAGAAATAAAGTTCTTTAAACCGAAGAATAATTTGGATGTCGAAATATCGGACTTCCATAGCAATGATCGACGTTGAAAAGAATATGTCATAAAAAGGACACTTGAGCTGCTTCTCATACAATAATTTAAAACTTATCTTCATGAATTTCTCATTTCTTTCAGTTTCCAGCCTGAAGATACTACACCACCAGGAATACAGTGAACGAGAACTGACACTTTTAAGCAATGTGCCATACGGGCAGGTCCACATGAATCGACCAGTAATATGATTGAAAGTAAGAAGTGATCAGATTAAAGCGCATGCATCCCAAACAAAACAACAGTCAAGTCCTCACGTCACCGCGCGCCGTCGTGACCTCAACCACTTTAACAGATGTTAACAATATAACAACAATGTTATTGATGTTGAAGAACAACAGAATGAAACTGAGCTTGTTACTGTGGTAGATCATATCGCTGTCATAATCAAAAGTTCTGAAATCTCTCTCTCCCAGTTTGACACATCGATGCGATGACTCCAAAGGCAAACGACATAAAGTGATTAGTACCTATTGAATGACATATTTTGAGCAAAAACTTTATAAGCAATTTAACTAAAGGTACAAGTTATAAATTTCTCAACGTTTTGTTGTTTTTGTTTCTCTGCTATTCTTATGTGTTGTAGTAGAACGTTGCTCCTCAAAGTTTACTGAACAGATACGCGTTAGCTCTTGTTTCATCATTGACTTCAAATGTTTCAAAAACAAGCCGGTTATTATTATCTTTGTTACTGTTACTCACATACCTTAAATATTTGTCAGTCAACCTGTGTCTACGAAATCATTCAATAATTCTTTCATAATGTTCGTCATTCATCAGTTTACCGCGTTGATTAGCGTTCCACCATTATTTGCCTACAAGTGAACCGATATTACGTCAGGTAACACTGTACTGTCATACCGCCTGCCTCGAGATTACACACGATAATCGCCTCTGTACCTACACACATAAGGAACATAAACGTGTTTGAGTATGATATTGTCAGAGCAAACACGCGGCCGCTGCGCCCGCGCCGCTGTTCGCACCAAACAGTATTTTGTCTTTGAGCTGCCGTGGTTCCTGTCATAGATTATGAATGTAGATCACGAGTGTCTTATTCTTACCTTCCTTCAGACAGTAAAATACCTTCCTTCCTAATCTTAGTATCATCAGGAAGTGTTTGTTCATTCGCTAATTAACCGATCTTCTTTCATTTTAGCACATCGCTGCACACAACTTCAACCTACCTGGACGGAGGGGAACCCAGTAGTCATCAGCCTGGAAAATAGTAAATCTTCACTTTTTGACAAATCTGATTATCTATCCTGTCCACCAGTTCATAACCCTTATTATGATCATCCACCATTTCAGTTTTCTCCAACCCAAAACAATCTGTTCACTTTTATCCTTGCGCGTCCTTACGACGTGCGTCGTCTGCACCTAGCTAGTCTGTAGTCGCCAGTCCACATAAGACAAAGCGTGTTTAATTAGCCGCGTGTTGACTGTCGCCTACTGCCTGTATTGGTTCTCAGAATACTTGCCCGACGTTTGCTTCGACAGTTACTGTTAACCAAACTTATTGTGGGAAACGAAAGTTTGGAACTATTGTCTTCAACTTGGAGTTAAGCTGTTTACTTTGGCACTAAGAACGGAACAGACTCTGAAAAAGCTTTGGTAATCTGTGTGATCATGATATTTTATGGATTCTTTGTCCAAATTATTTGTAAGCAATTTGATAGTGCGAAATTTGAAATTCTTGTTTTTGTTGGCATGTAGAGAATGCATGTGGTTGTATTTGAAATAGTATCAGTGGGTACCTATATCGCTTTCCTCGACTGTTTCTTTCAATGTATGTAACCGGCACCTGATATGCTCATGTTTTTTTCATGATTGCTTATCACGTAGCTTGGCATGGAGATACATGGAGGAAATAGTCAGCTATGTGTAATTTATTACAGAACCCAATGGTGGTCAAAGCGCGGTGGATAAATTTCCCGAGTGCGAGCGGCGTCCGAGCCGTCTCACATGTATTTATTACTTCCTGACCGACGACAAACGTCGGTAATTGAGCGATCACGACGAGAACATCACTCCTATCAAACTATCGAATTACACGAGCAACCCCATCGCTGACCGCTCTCCAGGCCTCTTATTCTTTGGCGCTTTCTTTCAGATAGAGTAGCTCCGTCCCCCTCGCGCTCGAGAAAGGGAAAAGAGATCGAGTGATCATAATCGGTACGCAGGTGGAAATAGTGACCACCGGTCACTAGGGTTATCAAATTACAGATGATGCGATGTGAAATTTATCGATACAACGCACGCGTGTAGTGGGTAACGCGGTGAATTTATAAAAAGAATTATATATCGGACGAAAGTGACCGTTGTCCGCCAAATCGGCTACATTGTCGACCGTGTGAATAGTGCTCATTTGAAATTGTAATCGATCGGTTTGTGAATTAAGTAGGAGACGCGGAGGTCAGTGCGAAGGGCAAGACGCACGGCTTCCAACAGGTATTGTTTTTGCTGAGTCTTCCTGGATCGTACTTTATAAGGTCATAAACAAGTTCACCTGTTTACCCGGTGCCTGATGACGAGGAAAATTTATTCACTCAAAGTCAATTAAGGGATAAAGTCGTTTCTTTCTGCCGTGCCTACCAGCAAAGCGTGTGGAAAAATATTTCGCACAATTCGCATTATACTTGCAACTGCTTCTATTACAAACTGATGTATAAATAAAAGATGTGAAACTGAAAGTTCTCAGTAAGAGAGTACTTCTGTAATACTTTCCTTGGAAACGTGACACTGTGCAGCTTGCGATGTGCTCGATCTAGGCCTACCATTGGCCTAAATGAATCTATTGATAGTAATCAGATAACAGGAACTCAATGGACCAACGAAACGTCACTAGCTCTTGTAGTGAGGTTGACGATGGTGGCCGGTGGATGGTGTTGGTTATTTTCGTTTTGTTAAACAAGTAATAACACCATAAGAAAAGTTCATATCGGGATTGCTACCATATACCTTTTTATTTGCGAGTTTCCGATATTTCGTAATTCGATATTTCGATATTTAGTTGCGGGAAAAAGTGAGTTTGTGGACAGTGATACCGGAGATGGTCGTAATAAGAGACAACGAAAGAGGGTAGACCGATATGTCTCCCAATAACATCCCACCCGCAAGATCTTCGGTTACTCCGTGATCATGGCGCTTGCATGGCGCCATGAAAATTTAAAACAAGTAATTACACCATTTTTATATGGAAGTTACAGGTCATTCGGCAAAGGACGTTCAAAACTCAAATGGTCCTATCACATGTTCATACTTCTGATTTATTTGTTTAACATTCACAGGTAGTCAGTCCACATTAGTTTCTTATAGTTTATTTGAAAAAGCTCGATTTCGGTTCAGTATTTGATCTCCACTGGAGAGCTACATGCTGCCTCGAAGCCTCTCCACAGCAAACTCAAATAAACCCGAATTCGAATGACATAACAGTTGAATTATCGAGTATAGTTAATTGAAGGCATACGTACGTATGTCGCAACGAACCGCTGCGACCGATGGGGACGTGGAGTAGGAAGAAATGGAGAACTACTTAAAGTTATCTCCATCTTCGACGACATCATCGCTTACCATCAGGTGAGATAGTGGTATTTGACCACCACAACGTGCCTAATAATAGTCAAAAAAGGAAAAGTTATTGGCCTAATCTACAAAAATCGCAGTTCGTCATATCAGTGAATTTAGCATTTAGCTTATAAAACTTATTCAAGCTGCAGCAGCTTTCCATTGACGTAATACGTATATGCCTAAGATATAATTTCAAAGAATTCGTGAGGAGGCTATCAGAGGTCAGTCATGTGCACTCCATTCTTGTATGGTCGTATTAGTCGTCGCGGGACGGCGACGCGCGGCTAATTCGGCGTGCCCGATCTCCGTCATAAATTGTACTAGAGCCGCGCAGCGTGATGCCGGCTCGTCTTACTGCCTTGCACAGTTAATTGACCCAACTTAGATATTTATATTAAGGTTTAACATATTTTATTTTAAAGTATGGATTTGTGCGATTGTGGGAATTTCCATCTTATGATTCTTGTCGAACCTCTCATCAGAGAGAGCAGATTTCTGAATCTTCGAGCAAGGTCAATGATCCCATCAGAACTATCGCTGAACATGGGTTTTCCAAGCTTTATTTTGACAGATAGACCGTGAAGCGTCGCTAACTAATCGGTGATCGCAAAATTATGATAATGGTAACAGAAGAATAGGAGGCTCATTTGTTCTGCTGTCTCTTACAACACGCAAATCATAATACGGGAATGCTAGACTAGGAATAGAACAGGTATAATGATAAACTAACAAATGTTTAAATGACATAATTATCTAAAAATAACAATTAACAACAGGTCAGAATAAATTAGCTGAAATTTAAGCAATTAATAGAAACAGAGTTAACAGTTATATACTTGTGATTACGGATTACTTTGTAGTGTTAGAAACTCATCATCTGCCTAGCCTTTTCCCAACTATATTGGGGTCGGCTTCCAGTCAAACCGGATTCAGCTGAATACCTGTAGTAGAAGTGTTAGAAACTGTTGGGTGTTAATCGTTCGTTCGTACCTATAAGCATGTGAATGTGCCTACACTTATTCTTTCATAAGAATAAGAGGGCCAGAATACTAGTTGAAACTAGCAGAGCACTGTACACCATAGAGAAGCATCGGAGAATTAGTGTAAAGAGCTGTATTGTTTGTGGTGTGTTACCACAAAGAATACAGCTCTTGATAAGATTAGTTTAGTTGACATTTACATCGTTAGCACCTGCAATATTGATTAGCACTCGTGCCCATAAACGGCCAAAGGATAGACTCTACTCATATAATAGAGTCCCCAGTTCCTGACCTATCGACTACACCTCCGAACAGCTATCTAATCACAGGCGTGACTACTGCCAATGTTCAGCCATTTATGTTAAATTTACTGGCAGAAACAATTACTAAGCTTTCCTAAAGTTAACAGATACAAATCTATAAATCACAGCTCAACAAGAGCTCGAGTATTCAAAGCAGTATTTAAGTGAAGGGAACATTTGTAATATATCGTAAATTATCGATTAAAATCGGTTTGAGTGCGCGTGAGACAAAGTTATGTACGCAGCCAACACTACATCAATCCTGCGTGTAGGCAGGCGGGATATAACAACAGACATGTTTACGCAAATACTATTCATTGCTCTATCGCTTAATATCGACGACGACGAAATTTAGAAACGGTCGAGTCATCGGAGTGGCCCAGTCACGTCTCCGTCCACAGCAAATGATCAATAAGTTAGAATCAACAGTAACAGTAGCCAAATAACTGGCTCTAATCCGAGTCGAATCGCTGGATATTTTTCAATAACGCACAGAATCGTCGATCGGAATAGTTAGTGAGGAGTCGGGACTGGATCGCTCGCCCGATTCGTTTTTTTTTTGTGTGGGAACATTTCGTTTTTCAATCACAAGCTAACCTTTTTACGGTGCTGGTGTACGTCGAAGGCGATAAATATCGAAGCTTATGGCCGCGGTTGGCTTTGAACTGCGCGTTTTATCCAGATTGCTACACAATTTTTTGGGTGTTCATATATTTTGGATAGCGGCGTGTCCGGCGCGTGGGCAGCGCGCTCCGTGCATTTGTTTTACACGATGCAAACTTGCTAAAAACTTCGAACATGATAATCATCCCTGAATGATCATTTTGCAGCTTGTCGGCTTTGTGTGTAGAGCCGGAGTACCTTACAAGTCAACATGAACCAAAACTTCTGGCCATTTTCTCTCTCTTGCATATCTACAAGTATTAAAAGTTATCTCAGAGATCATGACGCCTATTGCCGACATTAAGTTTGCAGTAAAACATCAGCACTGATCTTCGTTAACGCGATAGGCATCAATGTTGACACCAGACACGTGTCTGTCTGTATAAATATCCTCAAGATCTTCATAGTTTTTAGAACGACTTGCGTAAAGTTAAAAGGCATAAAGCTAATAATCTGCCAAAATCTGTTCCGCGTCTACTTATAGATTCTTGTGCAAACACAAATTTCAGTCAACCTTAGCGTTGGTCGAGTGACGAGCATAGTGCGTCCACTCAGAGGTCACCAATACTTGTATAATAAACAACTTATAATATATTCGCGCCAAATCGCCGGCATTTCAATATTGATAGAATAAAGTGAGTTGCCGTGATAACAAGATGTGTGCAAATAGATAAACATTATACATTATAAATGAACGATGACTCGTGTGCTGGAGAGCGTTTACCGATGTTTTACGATTCGGAAATCGGTTATATTAGTCAGGAAGTGCAGTTCCGAAGTTTTAATTTATTGACTTACTAGCTGACCCGCGCAACTTCGTCTGCGTCACATTTTCCATTAATTCTGCGCTCCTTTTTTACTTAGCCTAATGATATACATATAGCCTATAGCCTTCCTCGATAAATGGGCTATCTAACACTGAAAGAATTTTTCAAATCGGACCAGTATTTCCTGAGATTAGCGTACTCAACCAAACAAACAAACAAACTCTTCTGCTTTATAATATTATAACTCAGAGGTTCTCAGATTTTGTTGTGCAAGGCGTTGCGAACGTTCGACACTCGACTCTCGTGCGCGTACCTGAGAGTTTCTCTGATTTTGTTCAGCAAGGCGTTGTGAACGTTCAGGTGAAGATTCTCCCACGTATTCTTGCTGCCCGTGCTTGAGAACTATGTTTAGTAAGTTGAGACCTGGCTGTCTTAGGCATTTTCAAATGTTTAAGAAAATGTTAATAGCGTGTAATATTCTAGCTCTGAAAAGAACTGTTGGTTAGCCCTGAAAAGAACTATTGTTTGGCTCTGAGAAGAACTGTTGTTTAGCTCTGAGAAGAACTTTTGCGTAGGTATAGTTTTAAGAACGAAATCTAAAAAAAATCGCACGAAAATTATTAGACTTCGCGCACGACCGCTGCGTAGGGAGCCGACCTCGCGTCTGAGCCACGCGTGTACCTTAAGTAGCCTTCACACTATTCCCGAAATTGATCGAAGTTGAGCGAATACGATAGTGTAGAAGAGCACTTCGCTTCGCCTCGTGCAACTTCGCTTCGCCCCGGGCGACTTCCAGTTGTTGTCGGTTTTTGCGCCCGAGTCAAAGGACTCGAAGTTCGAACACGAAGCGTCTGTCCACACTACTCGGCTCACTTCGGTTCGCGTCAGCCATAGTAAATACGCAGGAATTTTATTATGCGGGAGTACACATTGCAACGGCAGTTGCCACATGAACGTTATCCATTATGCCTATCGTGAGGGGAACGGGGGGATGGGCGACTGAGCTCCTCGCGAAGTTGCTCGAGTGTGTGGACACCTACTTCGGAATTCGGTCAACTTCGGAGAGCACTTCGCCTCGTGCAACTTCGAAATAGTGTGGAGGACACTTTATATTACTCATAGATCTAAACTCCCCTCCCGCACGCGCACCCCCGCCTTGGTGACGTCCACTTCGCAACGGGCCGTGCAGCAGAAATCGTAATATTTTAATTTCGCCATAACTTCAAAACCAAACGTCCGATTTTAATCATTCAAAGACCAAATACTATCTACATAAACTGTACTTAGTGATATAAATATTTATTTTGATAAGGATTAATAGCATGAGTAAAATAAACGTTTAAATGTAGTCCTAAAAGAAAATCAAGATTTTTAAATATAAAAGTGGTTGTTGTGCCTCACTCGACCTAAATAGGTATAGTGTGTCGCGGACTTTTTTGTAGATATTTATAAGATCTACAATTAATTAGAACAATTCATGGTTCTATCTTTTATAGTTTAGGCAGCGTACGCAAAATAAGTAACTTTTCTGGTTGATTTTTACACCTTGTGTCCGAAAAACCCAAATATCTTACGGAACCCTATTTTTTTCCAAAATAAAATATAGCCTATGTTACTCGTGGATAATGTAGCTTTCGAATGGTGAAAGAATTTTTAAAATCGGTCCAGTAGTTTTTGAGCCTATTCATTACAATCAAACAAACAAACAAACAAACAAACAAAGTTTTCCTCTTTATAATATTAGTGTAGATTAACAAATATTTTAATGTATTAAACTGATTCTTATATTTTAATTCTTATTTATTGATTGTAGGAAACATTAGTAATATCTTAACTAATAACAATGTTTATGCAGACCTATTCCCGACCGGCACATGGTCCAGGAGCTAGCGCGGCTACATGTTACGGTTCTGCTTATGACTGGTTCCTCATTAAATAGATTGTTCCCAGCAGGACCGGATATACGCGCTTCTTAGCCTCATCTGAATAATGGTATCAAAAACTTTCTACAGCCCAGGAATGTATGCGGTTCTGGTCCTGTGTCTACTAATTTTCACATTCAGATTTCAATCGCAAACTGTCAAAAATTTATGAAACTTAAGGCTCTTTTGACAGTTTGCTATTGACATGCGAATGCGAGAGTTGTTTAAAAATTAGTAGGTAGAATTTGCCCTCTGGTGTGTGTAGTTACGTCATGATTTGTTCGAGTTCTCTGGAAAATGTATCCAAGGCAAAGTTTTTTTTTTTTTTCGTTGTATTGAAATTGTATAAGTACTCTGAGTTGTGTAGCTATCCCCAGCGTTGGGCTTGGCCTGCGGGGCGTGTGGACGTGGGCGTGCGTTGCGCAGGCGCAGCCACGCGCCCGGTTTCACCGCAACAAAAGACACACGGGTGACTTTTGACTTTAGCCGTGCGGTTAAGCTTCATAATATAATTGAGCTCGAACAAAATCCGGCCGGGTATTACCATACAATGGGCCAGTCGGTTCCGTCGAGCCCGCCAGGTCGCCGAGGGCAAAAAAACACTACCACTTGCCATCCCGCGCTGACGACAACGACGCAACGCCATCGCGCTCGCAATCAAATTGATACTCATTGTCCTCGATATAGATTTTAATTTCGATCGCTGGTCGGAGCTCTCAAGGCGTTGTCGTTTCCAAGAGGAGGTTGGCAGGCGTCCATCGAAGGCAGCCCATCATGAGCCCGACGACTGTTTGACGAGTGACAAGAGTCTAAAAAACGCACAGTGTAAGTTACGTAGTGGCCGAGCGGCTCGGGATGTTCGCAGTTTTGAGTTATTGCCTGGGAGCTGTGGTTTTTGCGCGCGTCGCCGTGTCCCGCGTCCTCTGTTGCACTGAATGCTTCTGATTGATGCGTTTTGTTTACTTTTCTGTCTCGGACGACGAGCGTTGAGCTTTTTGACGTTTCCAGTTTGTTTTTTTACGTTTTTGGGACGTCGTGCGCATCTTTAGCGGAGTTTACATACAGTATTGTGGAGTAATTGATTGTTGGAATAGGTTGACGAGTCGTGTGGGCCGCGGCCAGCCCGCCAGCCGGCCAGGTGGTCTGCTCGTAGGTGACAATACACAATTGTGACGTCTTTGGGCATTTACAGCTATCATGGAGTATCTCTAGTTGTAAAAATGTCAGGTTTATTTTTCTTTCCAGTGGGTGCTACGCTTTCGATAGTTTGTGGTTTATTTACATTTTCAAGTTTCGTCTGTGTGGAAATCGCTTTCTGTAGGGACTTTAAATTAGCACCTGTTATCTATTCATTAGCACGACGATTGAAGGTTGATGGATAAATTCAAGCAATTTTTGATTTTGTAAGCGATTTTTTTTAACAGATTTTAGAGTCGTAACAAACAATAGAAATAAATCCCTACCCACCAATACCCACTAACGAACTACTACACGCGTCACAATCACAATGACAGCACAGAGTTGGTGACACCTGTGTGCGTAACTTTCTTCGCTTGTCGCCCCACACATGCGCACGCGCCGCATCCGGGTAACGCATTATGTGTGCGTTTGTTTTGTTTCACTCACAAACGTGACAGAAAACACACGAAAAGTTTTTTGGGTGTAGAAAATATGCGACGGTTCTGTGTCGCTTATCCGCTTGCCCGTACAAAAGGAGTGTCAGACTCTTACTGACTAAAACCCATCCGTGTTCCTCCTAATGCCCTTTGCGTTCCCAGGGCCGCGGTCACTCTTTCGGACAAATTCCGCTACTTGAGTTAAGTAGGTACTTTCGCGTAAGGTCAAAAATAATTACTTGATCTATGTTATAGAGGCTCAGCCAATGTTAATTATATGTCTCCTTCTTACCTTATCCTGGGCAATACTTATAGTATCTACATTCAAGCAAGTTAGCAAACAAACCAGCACACAACAACTCCATACATATAAACACGTTGTTAATTTTATCCGTCGCTCCATCACGACTATGCTAATTGTAATCCTGATTGTCGTGCCTATCTACTACCTCGTATTGGCAGTGTAACGTGTGTCTCTGGCTCAAAATTATTGTTGCGAAGGATTTTCTATCCTCCTTGCGCTATCTTATAGAAACCCCCTTACCACAAGACGTATCGTGTAAAACAGGGTGAAATCAAAGAAAGCTTTAGTTATTGGTTTAAATAAGTAATACTGATTTCAAAATTGAAGCCAATAAATGTTTCTTCAAAGCTTTCTCTAAACTCCCTTTTACGGTAGGGCATGCATGTATACTTACATGCGATTATATATTCGTAAGACGAGTCATAAGCAGCTGTTAATGAAATGATGACTATCCAAAAGAATACGGCTGCTGCTTAGTCCTTGATCAACCCATCTTCACGGTCGCTGCATAGCACTCAGTAACTTCGCAGTGTCTCTGAATCACGCCAGTGAATCCCCATACCCTGACTACCAGTAGTACCTCAGTAGGTCTGTTCAAGTGTGTGTGTGTGTGTGTGTGCGTAAAGTCCGGTAGCTAGAAATAGTTGTGATTACTTACGCGCGCGACGTGACCGCCGTACTAACGAGCATCGATCGCCTTCTTATGTTATACCTAATTATAAGGAAATATCCAGCGTAAAACCTTCAATGTCTTCGAAATTTCCTCTTGGTGACTACAACCTCCTAGTGAGAATTTTGAAGACAGTCAATAAAATAGTTTACGTTTCGGGTGCCATATGATGATGTCCAGTCGTCTATAGTTTTCAGTTAAAGGTTTTGAACGAAGTAAAATATCCTTTAAGAAAACTAACATGTTCGTAGAAACTGTAATAGTCAGAAATGCCTGCAAAAAAGAAACATCGAACCCCAGGAATGAGCGAGATGACACCAGAACGACACTAAATAACTCCACATTGACACATCGCGTCGTACGAACAATTTTAGAGAAACTTTAACAATAAATAAAGCAGCTAATGACATGCAGACAGTTTCGTGTAAGTGCCGCCGCCCACTGAGGCGGAACGTCATAGATTCGTGGTCGCGCCACAAAAACGACGCATCGAAGCATGCGTTGACAAACGCTCGTCGCTCGCGTCAGTACCGCATGCGCGAATATCTTCGATGACACGCATCAGTGGGCTACATGCCTAATGCACCATTTCGAAAGAGGCTGTAAATATTTTTTGCTGGTCTTTTAACATGCTTCAGTGGAAAATGATTTAGTAACTTAAAGCGCTAACTGTCGAAAGTATAATGTTGCTTATATACAACATGAAAACATTTCAAGCTAAATTTGTAGAACGTAACCGTTCCTCACAATCTAAAAATAGAAAAGCCGAAGTTTTTATAGGTACAACAATTATTATTTTAAGTGACCATTCGAAATAGCAATGAACTCAACAGCTGTTCTGGCGTGAAGCTAGCCGCTAGCCATCTCTGCATTCCTTTGTAAATTAAATCATTACAGCGTAGGTATCTAATTCAACACATCAAATACTTATATCATAAAGAGCTTAGCATATTTAATACATATTTCAATCGGAAGAAACGAATATTAATGCTAATGACAGTTTTTTAGCATTATTTTGAATATTTATATTGCAACTGTGCGTATGTCATAATTCATAACATTTTAGGATCATTAAACAGAAGTGTTTTCGTAAAACTGTATACTATCAATGGTTATGGCATGGCGCAGTATACATAAATATATAAATGTAACATAAAACGAAAATTCTAATAGGTACATAGAATAAGTAAAGTTTTATATCGCAACCGTGAAGGACGATATTATAATTAGGTTTATTTTGAGCTCAGTTTTATTACAAGCAGCAAAAAAACATCACACATTAGCGTACATAATTAAATGACTTAATTATGATAGGAACAAAGACTTGAGACACGGTTTTGTATTCAAAGATAAACTGACATTAACGAGATGCTCAGCATCCTTGGAAGATGTTGCCAAATATTTGCCGAGGATTTCAATGTGGTGTTGGAATCTAACACCAAAAATGGTTTAGTCATGGGATTTCTGGGTCATGGGAGACTGAACGAATGATATCCATCTGATCTCTTGGCGTTCTAAAGTCAAGACCCTATACAACTGAACTAAGATAGCAATGGATGATAAGATTTAGTCTTGATGTAGGGAACTACTGTCACTGATGAGATAGAAAGTTAGTAAAACGGTAGAAAACGATAAGCCAGCGGCCTGTCGTCAACGGCACTATATTAGCACTAAATAAAAAGCTTCGAAATGCGATTCCACTCACGAATTATAATTATGTACGCCTATAAACCTTGTGATAATTATTACACATTCATTTGGGTGACAACGCGATAAATCTCCGGAGAAAGTCTCTCTGGGTGGTAACGCAGGTAACGCAGGGGACATCCATATCAACGTGTCAAAGCTGTAAATTAATATGAATTTAGAGCTTAGCTTACATTCAGATTAATTGAATGCTCGAAAACAGCTACCGAGGAGCTTTGTCTATCTTCTGTTTTCACATAAGTAACTGCTTAGGTAGGTACCATATAAGAACTAAATATAAACCTCCTTGGAAGTACTTTTGTGCTAAGCAAAGGAGTCTGCTTTGAAATTACTTGTATCTAACTTATTATGAATTCCAATTGAGAACATAGAGTGTGTTTCAGGAACACTACACTTTCTCAGTTTTCTAGATTACTCAATTCATTAACAAATTTCACAGCATTGTCATAAAAAAGGTTTGCGCCTTGAGAGCGATGTGATGTCTTTGTATAGTCAAATCTCTATCCTCGTAGGTGCATATGGCAAATAGTTTTTTGCTATTTAGAAACAAAAAAAAACAAATTTACAGGCGACAAAACTCTTAAAATAACTCGTACAACAACCCAAAAAACATAGTAGAGTTGTGTGAGGATTTGTTTGGTATCGATTGAAGCGTTAGCCGGCTCGCGCGATTAGTATGCGGTGCGCGAGCGGCGCGCTCCGCAAGCTGCTCTATTTGGGAGCAGCCCGATACGTCGGCCGGACGTCTGGCGACGGCGCGCGGTACACGCCGTACGTGTGCATCCCGCCGTCACACGCGCCTGCCCATACATGCCACACAATGATTTACTTCCAACTCCCAAAAATATAGGACAATAGAGTACCTCCCCATAAGCGAAGATGCTCCTCATTAAGATCGCGACGACTGCCCGTCAACACTTGTGACTGGTCCTGAGCGCAGTTTGATATGACTAAATTGACGTGATTTGCATAATAAATCTCAAAGACCTCCCTGAAAAATTAAGAAATATTATTTATAATGCAACATTACTGAATCAATAAATTCTGATTAATTTATCACTTTATATATGACCTGCAGCATGTCAAATATAATGTGAAATATATTTGCTACATCGACAAGCGTCTCTGAGATTTAAATTAGTATTTACGCAATAGGTTAGACTTGTTTTTATAACAGGTTGTAAAAAAATCGCAAGAGATACGCAACATTGACAAGCTAGAAATTTATCATTGGTATGAAATGAACGACTATTTAAAGCCTGAATTTATTAGGTTTTAAGCTCTAACTAGGAATTACACTTCGTTCTAGTTTTGATAGAGTTGATAAGCTTATTTCCATTACATAATTAATTACTGTGCCTAGAGACTTTCCACTTTCATTAACGACTCTCACTCTCCAAATTAGCTTATCAAAAATACAGATGCATAAGTTATTTGCATAGTGAAAAGTAAGTCACGGTTTGTCAAACTTTCTGAAAATGCGTGGAGTACGAAGTGGAGCACGGTGCGTGGCGTAGCGCGCGTAGCGTCACGAGTACGACAGGAGGGAAGCTTTCCTCTGACACAGTTTCCCGCAAGGTCGACGGCCGCGCCACGGTCGCGTCCTGCAGCCTGGCACCAGTAGCCACAGGAACACGTCACACACAGCAGCTCTACCTGTAAGGCTGTGCTGTAACTTACTTTGAATGCTGTACAGAGCATGTATGTAGCGATGATCAACGATAAACATGTGGTTACTTATTGCAGCACGCACACAAAAAGCTTGATGAACCGTCCAATAATTTCACATCAAAGTTCAGTTTCTGTCACTGACGAATGAAACATATTATTAAAATGAGTCGACTGTTATACACATGTGCATTCACAGCTTTCAGAAAATCTGAAAAGCGCTGCCGCAAACTAAAAATTTGAACATTGTTTCGGCCGTGATTACCTGGGTTCAGACATACATTTACAGGACCCTACAGGGTAGGTGAAATTGGTGGCAAATTTTCAACTATCATGAACAGTCCATAGCAACAACGGAGTCTTTTAACTCTCAAAGTGTTCCGTGTGGCCGACTGTCCCCGTACGCACGGCTGTACGCACGTGACGGTACGCATGACGCATGACTTGCTACGTTTCACGTCAACCTACCTGCTCCTTATATATGTGGGTATACACTATGTAGGGCTACGCTGAAATACGTAGCTACTAGCTGTGACTACGAAGTTGTAACTGCTCCTGAAAACGTTAAAAAATGTCATAGCCCAAAGTGAAGGCAACATAGGTAAAGATATAACCCAGTAAAATGCGTCAGATGTAAATTACTTCAAGCTGATATCAAAACTTTCTATAAATTAACAGCAACATGGTGGAATAACCGGTAGTCAAAAGATCAAAGCCAAAACACAACGCAAACCCGATAAAACGCAAATCATTCTTCAGATTGTACTTCAGAGAGTGTGCCCAAGAACTCCAAGATCTCATCTCACTGGCCCCTTTTACCATCTGATATCTAGACACAGTGCAAATTACAATCTCTACCTTTTTGCTATTTCATCAATTCGCACTAAGCGTTTCCAAGCCTCTTTCATAATGCACACAGCAAAGGAGTGGAACTGTCTGCCTGCGTCTGTGTTTCCGAACGCTTACAACCCTAATCTTTTCAAAGTTAGAATGAACAGGCTACTTCTGGGTAAGCTCGATCCATCGTAGACTTAATCTCTAGCATCTCTGACCTAGACTACAGTCAAGAGCAAGACCATCTTAAATTAAAAAAAAATTGTGCCTTATCTTCCGTTACTAAACGTATACTGCATTACAGTATTCAAAAACGCAACAAGAATCGAAACACATCGTAGCTGCAACATGACAGCTAAAGCCTGTACCATTAACCCTCGGCATTATGCGAGCAGCGGCCAGGCAGCGTCCAGCTACGACCAGCTGCCTCGCGGCCGTGTGTCCCGCACTTTACGGCCTCGCCACGTATTGAGATAGCAAAGAAGCTGAGTGCCGATAAGCGAATCAGTCCCAATAAACATAAAGTGTGTATGTTACGCCGGCAGCCGCTCAGGAGACTACGGGATCTTAGATACATGAACGACGACTGTGTTCCACGTTTTATTGAATTAACTAGTCACATTTTGTGATTTGATACTGTCAAAGGAACCTGCAATCTAGTATCAAACATTACTAACTGGAACAATTGTGTAACTAAAGTTATACTCTTGCCTATTTGCAGCTCATAACAAAAGCGTAGCAAACTGCTACGGTTTTCGTAGACGCAACACCAGAAGAACACCTCAGTCAAAATAAGCAATTTCGTAATCCCTTGTAACCTTGACATAGAATCTAAATATTACAAAGTATAATTTAATAATTAATTAATACACAGTCCTTGGAAAGTTTCCTACTAAGTCAAAGTTCGCAAGAAAAACTAACGAATAAAGATGCCCCTCACATTACTGGATAGGGCAAGGTTCACCCCACTCCGTGGTCAGCGGTCGCCGCTCGGAGCATCCTCGATGGGTATCGCAACACTTACGCAGGTCCACCTTGCAATTTGCGCGACTCTAAAAATGTCAACGAGTTTTATAATGTAAGGTAATCGATACACCGCGGCTAGATAAACAGGCGACCGGCCCAGCGACGAGAATTACGAGAAACCTGCTCATGACTGAGTTATAGAGAGGTCGCCCAGGACCTTCGACTGATCAATATGTGGGGACCGTGGCGGAATGTGCCACTTGCAGCTCCGATTGAGTACGCACCTAGAACTACACAAACCGAAAATATCTTGTTTTTTTATCTTATAACAAAAACAAAACTGGCTATGTGCGAGTCGGACTCGTGTGAAAAGGGTTCCGAACTAACCCGAACCAATTTAATTTTTTTAATATGTTATTTTAACACATTCTTCAAGGTTTTCCAATAATCTTTTGGTATCAGCATTTTTTTTTCAAAATTTTAGGCTCAGTAGTTTCGGAGATAAACAAAAATTACCATTGCCCCTGGGAATGGTAATTTTTGGTCTAATTTCTTGAAAAACTTCAAAATTGTTTATTTTATAAATTTAAAAAAAAATTGTTAAAACTCACACACTAAACAATATCATTTAATATGTCACGTGATATAGTTAGAAAAACGTTTTTTTTTCTAGTTTGACCCGAAAAATTACCCTAATACTAAAAAAAAAAATGTTTACGTAACGCGTCCGTGTTTGGGTCACAAAAGTCTACATGTAGATATACCAAATTTCAACAGAATCGATCCAGCAGATCCGGAGAAAACACTGCCTGACAACTGTGTCGGACAGACAGACTGACACCCGAGTGATCTTATAAGGGTTCCGTTTTTTGTTCGGAACTCTAACAAAGCAAATTTAAAAAATATAATAGGTGCTGTGCTTCCAGCACATTTTCCAATAAGGAGGAAAGTATGACTTACTGGAGGTTTCCACAAAGTTTTCAACAAACAAACCAATAAATAAGTAACAGGTTTAAGTTTAAATACTACCTATTATAACGTACCTACATCGTAGCACTGTTTTCCTTGTTTGACTCACGCGGTTGGCGCGGGACTGCTGCGACAAATACCTACAATCTAGGCAGTGTTATCTTTTACAGTCAAACGTATTACACAAACAGCTACAATACAAAATAAAACTAGTGAACTACATTATTATTAATTCGTATTGATCTCACGGGTCTTTTCTACAGGTACACTGTATACTTCAGTATTCGATGACATTGGGTTTAGCACAGTTTTGCACGTTAAAATCATACTGATACCCATCTAGAGACAGCTAAACATCCAATTATAATCGAACCGTATTATTGTACAAGCCATTGTTATTTGACCTTTTCAAAACAACAACTAACGATGAATTTTCCCGATACTGCCGCCATCTTTCCTGACGTTTAGCAAGAATTGTGCTAAAAATTCTGCCGTGCGATACTCTCCTGACACCCGTCAGGAGAGTATCGTAATATATTCCCAGCTGCAGCCGGGAGGCAGGCAGGGTGGTGACACGTCAGGACTGTGCCTGCGCTAGCGCATGCGGCCGGTAATTGTGCGCAGACGACGTAATTACTGCGTCCACATCACTTACGCATAGGTGCTGGCCAATATGAATAACAGGCGGAAAAATAATCTTTTTTTCAGCCTGAAATAAGTACGCAATCATGAAATTCATACAGATCATCATCATATTCATCAAAACGAGTTACTTATCCAGTGTTCCAAGCAGCCAAATGATCCTTTAAAACCTGCTCTAATCACAGCCTAGGACCTAAAGGCACGCACTTGACTCAAGGCACTCGCAGACAACCAGTATTTAAAGTTATTCAGAAATTAGCCAAACATTATTAATATTACCTATACAAATGTGCGCGATCTGACGGTAAAGTCAACAGATCGGTCTTCGATCGCCCATTAATACACGGCTCATAATTTATCTCAATTATAGTGAGGTCAATATTCAAATGTAACAAGCAAGGAGTCGTAAAGTTTTCATGTCACCTCATTAAACTAAGGCCGTTCATTTGCGAAATCCTCAGCTCGAGAATGCCAAAGATCACGATCTGTTAGAATGATGTTTTGTATCGGAGGTCGTCCGAGCAGCGGTACCGCCACTAACTGGTCACCAAGTCACGCTACATTTAAATATTGGTAGTGGTATAAGTTCGCTACATTCGGCTAACGAGCGCGCTCACTAAAAAACTAATATCAGTATATCACACTCATCCGCGTTTTGGACACAACCACATTCAATGAAAACTCTCAAATGGTCACAGCGAGCGCGATGGAGTCGTCATTACATATTTAAATATTTATTTTTTAATTGAGTTGTTTATAAAAGTTATGCAGTAAACTGCATTATTATTTCAATTACCTTTTAAATTCGCTTATAAGTTCGCTACATTCGGCTAACGAGCGCGCTCACTAAAAAACTAATATCAGTATATCACACTCATCCGCGTTTTCGACACAACCACATTCAATGAAAACTCTCAAATGGTCACAGCGAGCGCGTTGGAGTCGTCATTACATATTTAAATATTTATTTTTTAATTGAGTTGTTTATAAAAGTTATGCAGTAAACTGCATTATTATTTCAATTACCTTTTAAATTAACGAAACGTGAAACAATTTAGATCAGAAATAAAAACTCATTTACTTTTCAGAACACTATCTTGTGTTTACTTCGCTTCCATAATATAACTATATCCGTCTTTTACGAGTAAAAACGCAACAATATTTGAATGGTCATTGAGCACATTAGCGTGTTCGTTAATACTGTCAAAATGTCAAATATCATTAGAAAAAATTAATCGTGTCTTTTATTTGCTCAGAAGATGTTTGTTGTTGCATGGAGAGTTGTGTTGTATTAGCATAAGATAGGGTTGGTTTTGTTAAAGCGCGCGTGTTTACGGGAATGTAAGTATATGTTCTCCTTATATGGTAATATGCGAGTTTGTGCATGAAAAGTTGTTGGTTTTTGTGGTGCGTGGTAGTGGTGGTACCATCTATAACTGCGAGCACAATGAAGCGCGTCGTTCCGCGCCACCGGCCGCCGCCATTATTTTGTCTTGCGATGTTCGCGACGCCGATGTTTTCCGACCGAAGGCGTTAGTTAGACTCTGAATACATGCTGTAATTGGCTGATGCAACATTTTTATGATTTACAACATCTGTAGGTTTAATAACTAAAACGATAACTGGTCAAGTACAAAGTTAGGACGGGAACAGATTTTACATGATTTTGTATGGTTGAAACAACCAATAGACAGTCCTGTTTCAAAATAAATTTTAACTCATACCTATCTACTAATATTCAATAGATACATAGAAAAATAGCCCATTTATGTCTGAAACTTTACCGACAAAACGAGAAACTCTGAAGCTTCCTTCTTTACACCTGAAAATAACGTTACTTAATAAAATATGATTAAAACTGAGTGTTCGTTGAGCACTAAGCTTTACGTGCAATTCGTGTACACGCGACGACTCCACCGCCGGCCGCAGCCCACAAAAACATGTTCTACTCATTATGAAACACGAAACTATGATATTTGAAATGGGCTCGCTCACTCCTCTCCGGTCCGCTCCGCTCCGCTCCGCTCGAGTCAGGCGACAACCGGCCTTAGCGACAACACGACACATCAATATACCGTACTGTTATCTAGCAAGCCTTCAGTTGGGAGCAACCGGTATCGAGGCGAAACTATTCTAATAAAAATGAACCAAAACCAGTCCAAATTAATGATAACATGTTGGAAAATGGTGTTTTATAAGCCGTCGCCATGAGCCGGAGCGTAGGACGAGCGGTGCGGTGAGCCGATCTACTTGCCGCGATATCTGTCTGTTTACCAATAACTTATCAAACTTAATTGTCCCAGCTCTTCATACTCAACTAACAAATTAACATCGATCTTTCGAAATCTCAATTTAAAACTGACTTTATTCGAATGCTAAATACAACTAAATAACCGTAATAAAAATGTAATAGAGTAGGATTAAGCAATTAAGTAAAACTGTTATTTAAATAGGAATCTAGCTGATTTGTGCACTTGAGTGTGTATTTATGTGATGTGAACGATCAGGCTGGAATACTTTCTTTCTTCGGTAATCCTGCTTTAATGCGTCTAGACTGCTACTAACATAATTCCGAAAACTTTTCAATAAATATAAATTTAATTTTAGTATGAGCCTGTCACCTGTGAGTGATATAATTGCGCGTTTGATCGCTGGAACAATGGTCGTGCATGTGACCAATGTGATCAGTTTGATCAGTAGGTGACCGCTGACAGGCGCAATTTGTTCCTGATATATCGCGCCTACCGATTAATCGCTTCTTTGTAAAATGATTGATACGTTACGACCATTCCGATCATTATGACCATTGTGTGGCTACCAAACGGCCACTATTACCCATTATCATAACATTTTAATACATTATAGTTTTACGACTCGAACCGGAGCTGTTTAGTGGCAATCGTGAACAAATATCACATCTCATCAATATTATATTTCACAGATATATATTTTTTTAATAGAAATAAATAGCTTATTGCTAGGTTTATTGGTGTTTGACGAAATTGAAACCTTAATGTGAGCGGCTGATGAAACTAACTACTGGTAGGTACGGTTGCCTGTAACTTGACTACCGACGGACATTTGTACGCACTTCACGTCATTTTCGACCAATTTGATCGGATATTTGTGTAAATGCACGAAAGTGGATAAATATTGTGTGGGCAGAGACATATTATTATAATTCAATACTTACAGTGGCACTTGCATCTCGTATGCATCTTCTGGAATAATCGACCTAGCGGGATGTGAAATAATAATTTTGAAGAGTTATTTCAATACCTCGAATGTTTTTAACTGTAGGTGTACTTCCTATATTCACAAACATAACCATTTTCCACAAATACAGCTAGATATCCTTAAGTCACCACAGATTGCTAGAAAAAATCAAGATCATACAGAGCGTGGAGAGTGTAAGGGCGGATTTAATTAATGAAACTGAACGCGATCAGCATATGACACCCGTGGGCTGCAGCTGAAAATCAGCGTTAGGTGGTAATATCTTGTGTTGCCACCTGACATTATGCTGAGCTGAGGCCCTTTTGGCACATATTCAGATATTAATTTCATAATTGTGAGGTGTTTTTTATTGTGCCAATAAATGCAATTTTCTTTCTTTCTTTCTTATATGAACCACGTTTACGACCGTTATTTTCTTTGGAATATTGACACTGACAACTCTTGAACGCAGTTTAGATGTATTGATCGCGATCAGTTTAATTGGTGAAATCCGCTCTAAGTGGATGATTAATAATGTAAGTGTCAATTATACTCATTTCTAACTAAATTTTCAATCGCATCTCATTCGTAATCCGTCAAAAATGGAGGGAAGTTGTGGCTTTGTAGACAGATAGCGAATGAAATACGAATGGCCCTCATGTCACGTGCTACGGCTTCCTACACCGATGGAGCGCCGTTTAGCTACGTTATTTTCTTTTCTCAATCTGACTTAACAGTTTGTTAATTGATCATCATCGTCACATATTTCTTTAAAATTCCTTTCGCCAATATCCACGCCGTATCGCCTTTCCTTACAAAAATCACACTGTCTTGACATCTATTAATCTCCAAAAATAAATAGTTTTTATTGTTTTAAACTTTCATGGTCACTAACATTAGAATTGCGTGCTTTCATGGCGCTTGCAACAGTGCCGAAATATCGGAAACTCGCAAATAAAAAGGAACATGGTGGCAAGCCCGATATGAACTATTCTAAATAGTTTTTAATTATTCGTAGTTTTTAATTGTTCGTTTCGTCGTTTGTTTCGTATATTCTTCACACCTAAACTATCATCAAACGACAGTAATATTCACCCAACCAGTGAACATAATCAATAAAGAGTCGCTTATCACGACCTGCCATCACGAGCCCATCACAACACTTGTCAACATCAGCAACAACATTATCATAACTCGTGATGATCACGGCGAGCACCGGTGCGATGGCCCGGGCCATAAAAAGCGGCCACATAAAGATGGCCGGCTCTATGATACCACTAATTAGTGCCTACCTAACTCTTCTGCTCACAACGTCTTTAATCAGCCTAGATGGTCCGTTTTAATACTTCACATATATCTCTGTAATTGAGTTGAATCAGTGGTGTCAAGTTTGTGTTTTGAGTTCTGCAGCTGGGCTTAAGTTTTATTGGTTGTTTTTCTTATAGAAAATCAGTAACAACTGGAATTCTCAGTTTCTGCGATTTATCATAATTGAAGATCGCTCTCCATGACATGGGGCATACAATTATAACTAGCAAAATCTAGATGCTATCTACGTAAATAATATTTTATTACTGTACGTAAAATCTCTGCCTACCTTCTCGGAGAATACAGGATTGATGGACAGACCTGACATGTCAGGTCAATAATGACACCTGCCCTATGCCCATGTTTTGGCAAACACTTACACTCTTCTCTGCATCTTACAATTTTTCAGCTTCTGAAAAGTTATTGCTTACATCATTGTCCTCTGTGGCAAGTTGGCAATCCTTTATTTATCCTCAAAAATTAAATGAAATTTTCAGAGCAAGCTATAAACAGCCTGAATCTAGAGAACGCGCTCTAATTTAGGTTGTTCACATCTTGGTAAAAATGTTGTTGAAAAATGTGGAGCGAACTTTAATATACGTTTTTTTTTCTTTGTGTGCTGCTGGCTTCCCTTATAACGCCCATCTATCAATGTTACAGGTACTAATTGCTCGTTTAGCTTTTATTTAAATATGTTGTTGTTGTTTTGTATCGATTTGAACAGTAATTGACTGCATTTCTCAAAGTCACAGCGAATAATATTGTAACTGCAAATCTACCAAAAAGGAAAAAGCCAAATTAATAATAACACTTTGGAATTAATAATGTTTTTACGAGTTTTAATTGACTTGTAATAACCCTAACGAAGCATTTGATAGATATTATTTATGCGAATGTGAGATTATTATTTAGCAGATTTTCCTTTTGCAACTAACCCCAATTATATAAGAAAAGCAGACTTGTAAGAAATTCGCGTATTTGAATAACGAGATAAACTTTTTCCCCGAAACTATATTTCACATTTAGCTGACGTTGCCTAGGACACAATCACAGCGCCAATATAACAAAATTGTAAAGTAAGTGTGAGCCTGTTCACTTCACAATTACTAAGTAAAGTGGTCGTGTCGTAGGCGCACGCGCAGGCCGACGCCACGCAAGGCGCGGCCAGCCAGGCTAACTGCTTGTCAGTTAGTTGGTCTGTGTTACAGCTCCGAGCCTTCCTGTCCTGTGGGTGTACATGAATACCTACTTGTTCTGGGACATTTAGGTCTCCAAATTACTTTCCGTATTTTTGTTGAAAATTATAGATAACTTGTAGTTGCTGTGAATTTCATTAGCGTTAATATGGATTTTCACAAAAAAAAACCTGTAACCGTTACTCAAAGGTACTAAAGGTCCTTTCTGACTCAGTGAATAAAAAACTATCAAAATTAGTTCAGCGATTTAGGTACGAAAGTATAACGAAAAACTTATATTCGTGTTAATAAAATATTAGTTAGGATAGCTTCTACACTTGCAAGAAAATGCACGAATCCTTGTTGCTTGCAATTTTTCTGTAACCAATCTTTTTTTACACGTACTTTAAAGGTAAGCAAAGCTGCGAGCATTCGTACAACTCAAGATCAGCTGGAACTTTACGTCATTAGGATGCATCTAAGACATCTTTTCACTCTCTAGTAAATAATGAAGCTACAAGGAAATATAGTAACACACTGTACGAGTGTGTTACGATAAAGAAGACCAAAGTCCTATACACACATGCACTAAAGTACATAAAACCCGTGAAGGGTGTCATCTGAGTGCTTTACGTTATCCCCCACTTTGGTTTCACTTTCCCGTTGGTACCTTGGTACTAGGTAGGTATTGCTAGGCAATACCGGATTGATGCGGAGGTATTAACTTTCCATCTCTGACAGCCTGCGAGAAAACTGGGATACATGAACAGCTGATGCTAGATAGAAATAAATATCACTTATTGACTCATTGGCTTAGTAGTCACAAGCGCGATGACTGAGCGAGGGGTCCTAGGTTCACTACCCAGGTCGAAGCGATGGTGGATTTTCGTAATTATGAAATTCGAATGCGAGTCTAGATTTGGATTTCACCTAGCCTACCACCTCACTACCTTTTTCATTAAACTGTTTTTATGAACAACATGATTATACGTCACATCATTGGTCTACAACTAACAGTTCACTTATTTATCTAAATGGTATGTGTAGTAGACCTTGGACCGATTTCCACGTGTAGGTTGAAATTCACTGCGAAAAAAATACCTACCTTTATTAGTACGTTACCACCCTATGTAGGTACTGTAAGTTTTTGATTATTTTCCTTCAAAACAGGTATTTTTCATGTTAATGAAGTACTCAGTAGGTTAGACTAAGACTAGTTCCTGCTCGTGTACCGATAACGAGGGACAATGAACGAACAAACTCATCGTACTAACTACTCCTTATTATCTCTAGTAGGTACAGGTTTTATGACAGGTTCTCCGTTTGGTATACCTAGTACTGACGTTGTTGTAGAATGAATAGGTTACTTCTAGGCAAGCGTGCTCCATCTTAGACCGCATCATCGCTTACCATCAGGTGAGATAGTGGTCAAACGCGTGCCTAACAAAAGAAAAAAAAAAAAGAAAATATTACAAATGTTTGGATTTCGATTGTAGACGATGTGTCACCGGAAAATGACAAACTCCATAAGATTTTAAAATATCGCGACTTTTTTTTCTAAATAAGACACGGGTGTATTGGAAACTATTGAATTTGGATGGGATATATTTTAAACAAAACGATTTTTTCATAATAGTTCGATAAATTATAATTTGATCTAGATTTATTACAATCTTACGGTGTCTGCCTCTTTCCGGCGTCAGATATACCACACCAACCATAGTGTGGTGGCTGTGGTGGGCCCGGCCGTACTAAGAAATCGATTCATAGAAAAAAAAATGGCCAGAATGGAACCATTGTCGCCAAAATCGATATAATTATTTTAAGGGAAAGTTTCTGTAATAAATGTATGGCTATTACGTAAGCAAGTATGTACCCCTATACAGCTTTCTTACGGACCAATGACTTTAAATCTTAAGAACCTCAAGTGAAGTCACTAACAGACATAATTGTCTCAATTTTCCAGAAACTCAGCTCATTACTAGTAATTGTTGAGGCTCCAGACACTTACAAAACAATTACTTGACGAGCTTCCAGACATGATACTACTCATTATCGCATAGCACACACTTGTCGATACGTGCCAGCCGTAGAAGGTAAGCAGAACTAGGCTGATTAAGCGATCCCTGGAAGTAGAACTACTGATACCTACTTGAGTTCTAATTCTGGCTAAGCTTTAGTGGTGCCTAAGCATTTGTTAAAGCGTATGAACCACTGTTATGAGGTAAAAATTGAGAAATTTTAACAAGACTTCATGCATTCGTCCATATTCATGCCTACGAGCAACTGTGCTTTAATGACACCTATAAACCTAGGCAACTGTGAAGTACAAAGTGCCGCCCGAGATCGCAATACGTGTCATTTTTATTGAGAGTGAACCATACAGCCCATTCATTCTGTAATAAAACGGAAGTATAACGTTCACTTTATAATGGAAGCTATGCAGTTCTGTACCTTTAAAGGCCACATCCGAGGGAAATCGTCAAAACATTTCCAATCGCCGCCATATTAATCTAGCTGTCGCATAAAACTCATAAATAACCTGATTTGGAGGATAAATATAATTGAAGTGCAGCTTACCGCGTGTTCCCTCCGCAACCCGTCACGAGCGCCGCAAACGAAAAACTATCATCTCCCACAATCGTAAATACAGATTAGGAGCCATCTCCACTCGTGCATCGATTTGCAGCGCCATCAAATATTGACGTCCCGCGCGGCACTGCTCGCCGGGGATGCATAATTCCACGAATATGGTTTACGACCCCCCCGCAGGCTCACCCTGTATCCTGCGCGAGACTGTATCCCCCTGTGCTGCTCGACATCTTCATAAAGTATGAATCCTCGGCAGTCAGGTGCGATCGGTTACAGCCGCGATTTATTATCGCTCCGATATGTACCGCTACGCAGCACGCATCGCTCCCCGTTTTATTTGGAACATATTATTGAATTATTGAGATGTTATGCGTTAGCCTCAGTGATATATACTTGAGAGTAGTTCACGGCCGATGGTATCGTTTTGCGTAACTCTTAACGAGTCCAGTGGCATCTTTGTTTTAGTTTAACATATTTCTAAATTGACATTTGTGTGCAGCATCAGGTGTTCTGAAACTCGTTCAAATGTCAACGATATTATTAATTTTATTTTATCGAGAGTTTCTCAACACGATGTCATCTGCGTCATTGAGATAGGCTTTCAGCATCATCTTGCAAGATGTGTAACGTCAGCCTACTGTTATACAACGCGCAAGGCTCTCATTAGTTCGAGTATCAAACTGTTGAACAGTTCGGCTACATTTCGGCTGTCGTCGGGTGTCGGCGTCACTACACGTTTGTCTACTCCCGGCGACATTCCGTTAGCCGACGACCAGTCTGGTGAGTGCCGCGGTCCATCCTCGGCAAGTTTCCCAACACTCGACGCTCGTACCACTCAATATTCTTCTACTTATGTCCAGAGCGTAAATTAAAATATAATGTCGAAATAAATGTCACCATTTCTAATGGTGTTCGACGATTTGCTGTATTTTATTGCAAAATTTCTGGATCATTAAAATTATCTTAAAATAACAGTCAAGAATACAAGACATCTCGTTTAGAAATCTGCGCATTTGAATATTTTTTGAAATACATTTTGGCTAGCTTCTTCATAGACAGCGACAAGCTTGCAGAAGTACAAGTTCGTATTTTGGACCAACCAAATATACCTCTTAATTACTTTAAAAGTAGAAGTACCTACTTACAATCTACATACATAAGTACATTTCAAACCTCACTATTAAAAATGCAGGAAACAGTACTACTCTAACGTTGTAGATGATTCATTAGCAAAAACTTAACTTTGAATACCTACTCTTAAAAATCTTTATACTATTTCAATCTACTTTTTAACCGACTTCCCAAAAAAGAGGAGGTTATCAATTCGGTTGTGTGTTTTTTTTATGTTTGTTACCTCATAACTCCGACAATTATAAACCGATTTGAAAAATTCTTGTTTTATCTGAAAGGATATTCTTGCAGATTGGTCCCATTTAAATCATATCAAAATCGGTTACGAACTTTGGATTTTCAAATCGAAATAGCTGGAATTTGACTATTTAGATGATTCTTTGATAATCGAAATTGCGTATTTTGCTTTTCTGCGATTTTGCAGTGGTGTTGTTAGGTGTGGGGTACCACTAAAAAGTGAAAAATAAAAAACTTTTTACAAAAAAATACAACCGACTTCCAAAAAAAAAAACACTACAAAGTACAAAATAACTTTAATTTCGGAAGTCGGTGTCAAAATACGAAGAAACTAACAAAACCACCGACTTCCGAAATTAAAGTTATTTTGTACTTTGTAGTGTTTTTTTTTTTTTGGAAGTCGGTTGTATTTTTTTCTATTACAAAATGTTCAAAAACTCCATCTGCCTAGCCTTTTCCCAACTATTTGGGGTTGGCTTCCAGTCAAACTGGATTCAGCTGAATACCAATGTTTACGTGGAGCGGCTGCCTACCAGACACAATCCATTAACTGGGTACCATGGTACTTCTTGGTAAGACTGGAGTCAGATATTTACTGGCTTCTGACAATCCGTTACGACGGCCAAAGATCTACAAATGACAGCCGGGACCAACGGCTTAACGTGCTTTCCGAGGCACGGAGGAAACTCGGTATGTTAAGATGGTCACCCATCCACAGACCAACCTTGGCAAGCGTTTCTTAACCTGAAATATCGACCTGTGCGGCTGTTAATGTTTAGCCACGAGCTCCTCTAAAGTTGATCTTGGAGGCGCCGGGTAAAATGTTCAAAAACTAAATAATTCAAATGCTCCCACGATCCATATTGTTTTATCAACTTAAAACATACAAGGATTAGTTCAGGCTGATTTCAGTGCATACAACATTTACAAAGACGAGTCCGAGTGTACCTACTGGTCTCGTCCGCGCACGGCACAGCCCAGCTCCATAAACAAGCTCGGAACACATTATAGCTGCGCTGTACGTGTGACGTGTGTCCGTGATATACTGTAATGATCGGGAGGCTTTCGATTCGAACACTATTTAGTTTTTACTAAACTGTCACATAAGTTAGGACATTAGGTAGGTGTCCCGGTTACACGAGGCTGGTTTTAGAAACTAGAATGGCAAGCTAACTATATCTTAGCTTCTTATTATGGCTTGGCACACACAAAAATAAAGAGACACATGCTAGCTTTCTATTAGATTCTTGCTTGAAAAACTTGCCTCATGGTTTAAAATTCACTACTTCAATATAGCCCAGACCTTTTCCAACTATGTTAGAGTCCATTTCCAGTCTAGAATACCAGTGTTTCTGATCTTCAGAACCCACTTACTGGGTAACACAGTACCCTCGGCGAGCCTGGCATCTTCCTGTAACGACTGTCGGACATATACAAAAGACAGCTAGAACACTGGTTCTACTGATGGTGGGCTTTACATCGATTTCGAGGTGCGGAGAACTCTCGGTATGTTAAATTTCAGTTAAATCTATCTATAAAAGCAGAAACTGACTGACTGTCGATCAATCAACGTACAGCCGAAACTACTGATCGTAGAAAGCTGAAATTTGGCTTGTAGCTTCCTTACACTTCGTAGGGATGCACTAAGAGAGGGTTTCCCGAAATTCTTACGGGAACGGGAAAAAATACGGGATATGAGCGAACGAAGTCGCGGCCGAAAGCTAGTACACGTTACAAAAACTACTTGTCATACAATATTCGGGCTGCTATATTTTATGTTTCGCTGATTGGCTCTCACAATAAATAATTTTTCATAATTTTGCCTAATTTGGCCACACCCATGGAACTTGATGGTGGTCTACAGCCGCCTGAGACCACACGCTATTAACAATAAATCTTTAATTAATTTCACAGTAACGAATTAATGAATAATAACAAATTAAAATAACACATTAATCTAAGTTTGACATGCGCCAAATTATCACACCGCATGAATCATAAAGCGACATTTTAGTGGCACCGTTAGTTAACCAATTACCAATTTTAATGATTTTTTAGCTTGCATCTAGCAGATGAAATCGAATAATTTAATTACCATCATAATAAATGTTTACTTTAGTTACTATAGTCACCGCAAATGCCTACAGTCTTCCTCTTCATTGGAAGTCACTGATCTGTTGTCGAAGTTGATTCCGTAGCCACTACGCTTATCACTTTCCTTTTAACGACAGTCAAATTATTCTCCGGCTGTCTCAATAGTCATTTTTCATATTCATGTATTGCAAAATTTTCCAAGTAAGCAGAAGAAAAGATTTTTTTTTAATGTCCATTTTAGATTAAATTCTGCCAAAAGGTCCCACGCGTAGATCCTTCTAATACCTACCCCACATAACCTGAAAACCTGGGAACATTCCTGTAGCGGTGCTATACGAATATTAAGTTCTAGAGGTGCTAACAATATTTAAAACTTTATTTCGGACTATTTGTTTCTAGTTTATGTTTACGACATATTCCGTAAAGGAACATAAATGTCAATCGCATCTTTAATTTACATACTATATCGAACAGTTCCGCTTGCCCATTTTGGCTTATTTTTATGCGTTCGTTATTAAAATAGTCCATTATTATATTGAAAAAGTCTGCTTGTATTTCAATAAAGTATTTAATGCAATAAATATTTATAAATCCTGACCAGTAGCGCTTCAACGGTGTTTTATATTGGTATAATTAATTTTCATCATTAATTTTGTTTGTGCAATATGACATTTTGTGTAATGGTTGAACCGAACGATTCGCAATATTTTGCAATACTGGGCATCTTCGCACTGCTTGCGACATTCACTATATGTATTCGAAAAATATTTAGTTTGAAACTGCTAAGAGTGCTAGGGGTCCTTCGGAGCATTTTTATGCTATCCTGATTGTTAGTCGAACAAAGCGAGAACATCACTACGGTTAGATGTGACATCACTCGTACCTATATGATTTTCAGTCGACCACTTCAGAATAGCAGCTAATCTTACGTCTGATCCTAAGAAACTGAACTTGGATCCTGGGGTGAAATTAAATTAAATTAATTCCAACTTTGGTGAAAACGGTGTCTTGGATGATCTATCTAACTTCCTAAAATATATTGCCACATATTATATATTGCCACAGCGATAAAATACGAGTAATGTATCACGACTGTACTTTGCCTGATTATTATGAGCTAATTTTTCTATGGAGTTTTTAAATTGCATCCTCTTACAAACACTCATAACTTCACTTAATGTCTTTTCATCATATTTTGTTTCACGCTGATATGCAACTGCAAGCATTGTGAACCGCTCGATGTGCGAGCAGCACTTTTCCTTATTCCCTGTGTTCTCATCTGGAGCCAACCTGCTCCGGGCTAGCTCACGCTTCCAGGGTGTGGCGGTGGCAGGCGCAAGCCAGGGGGCTACGACGGTTTACGCAGCTCTGACGACAAGGACGTGGCCTATCCTTCAGGTCCACCTGCTTGAAAATACGTACACAGGGTACACTATACCTACGCAGTACTTCTACGCTCGCAGTTTTCTGTAAATGTCTAGTTATACTTTCCATCGTTACGTTTGTCTTGAGTTCTTGACATTTACCTTCTATTCTATTTTTGTCGTTTCAAAAACATTACGTGACACGTGACGCACTGGCCACTTTCTTTTTGGTTATCTCCTGTCTAACGACGTCACTAGCAAAAGTTTCTGACATATCGATCAATTTGATCAACCAACTTTGACGTCATTCTTTAATAAATTCAGTTTATGTAATTGAGTTAATTCACAAACAAGCTGATAATAATGTTACTTTAACGTTTCATATAAAATTATTCAGATCTTCTCATTGTGCATTATGTTATGACAGGTGAATCGGCGGCTGATTCATTTGGCTGCTTATTTTATTATATTATGCCGTTGTGCGGCGCGAGCCTCCGCAGATGACCCGTGAGTCTGTGACAAATGTTTCACTGTTGCTAATTCGCAGTTTTACTCGCGATAACTAAATCCAAATAGCATTTTTGAAGGATATTTTCGAGGAAAATGAAAGTGAAGGAACGAGGATGTGTTATAAATCTGTTAGCATTGAGCAAGAAGGCTATCGGTTAAATGTCAGAGTATTGCTCAATATTTGTTAAATCATGTGTGCAAATGGCAATAAAATAAAGTGTTCGTTAGATTTCGATATTTATAAATTCTCTCACAAAATAATAATTCTATAAATAAAATTCAAACTCAAAAAAAATAAAGTAGCCTTTAAAAATATGCTTTTTAATTGAATAGCGGAGTGACCTCTCGCGAAGGGCGCAGATTAATAAAGGCGTAAAGGCGCACTGCACTCCTAATAAGAGCGGCTCGTAAATCGTTCTCAACAACAGATCCCGAATTACGACCGAACTGTTGTTACTTTTTATATTTCACTTTCCACTTTTTACACGTACGCCGCACTGGGGACCTGCAGACCTGGGAAACGCTAGAAGGAGCACTCCTCGAAAAACAATAAGAAAGGAAAAGAAATGTAGATTTCTTGACAGAATTTGGAGTTACTTTCGTTGAAACGTTATCAAGAAAAGTCTTTTAATATTGAATACTCTGTTGAAAAATACCGAAAAATTTTAAACACCAATATGTTATTTTATCCTTGCCATGTAGACATATTAAAACAAATTTGTTTAAAATTAACACAAATCATCCAAGATCTATAAGAAAATATTCTATGATATCACTGTGTCATGTCTGAGTACATTACTACTGCATGCGCTGCCGTCTCTAAGAATATGTCTGTCTACAAACTAAACCCTTTCGCGCGGTCTGCGCCAATAATGAAATCTAGGGTGTGAAATAAAAAGTAAAAACTCTCTTAATTAAATTTTCTTTTAGCAAAATTTAATAAACGTAGGGGCGAGTGTGCCGGGCCCGCTGTGGGTAGGTAGGTAGGTACCAGCGCCCAGCTGAGCCGACCGTCACCTACCTAACTGTGTATTTATTTGGAAAAAGGAACTCGTATTTTTGGAAAATGTTTTCAGAAGAAAATTGTTCTGGTTTTTTGAAAATAAACTGTCCCAAGAGAGCCCTCGTAGGTAGTTATTAAAGTCAGTTGACCTTCTTGTCTGATTACTTGGAAGCCGCTGATCAGTATGGTTTGGGATAGCACATGAATATGAAAACTAGCATAATATGACCTGCGTAAACAACACAGTGACTTAGAAAAAAAAAAACCAGAAATGCAATGTTTATAAGCTTTTAAAAGGATCAGCCATGGATTTGTGTATTTTATGAAAATCTACAATATGTATAGCTAATGCCCAGTGAGCTTACAAACATGATAACTTATCAAATCCAAGAGATAGCGTCCACCGTCCAGCGCTATATGCGCGATAGGCAGCGACGCGGCGCGGTGGCGTAGCGATATTTAAATAAACACTTAGCAACAATAAGCGATAAGTGCGGTTCAAACCTCGCGGTGGATACCGACCGACATACGCGAGGTACTGACTGCACAACAGGTAACAAAGTGGATAAAAATAAAATCAAATTAGTCAAAAAAGTTGTTAGGTATTTATATCACAATAAATGCAAAAACAGTTAGAAGAAATTTAAAGGTATCTTATCCAGTCATACCCATTAGTTCTTTTGTTCATAGAAATCAGTAAAGAACTAAGGAAAACGACCTCCATTTAATTATCAAGTTAGTTGCGAGTACAAAGCAACAATTTTCTTATTTGCGAGTGACACAAAAATCCACACCATCACGTATCGCGTGTAACTAATACTTCACATTATTAATTACAAATACCTATATAATTGCAATGGCCGCTACACGTCGGCAGCCGGCACCGAGCGCTTCTTCATAAATAACTTCGAATGTATGGATTCCTCTCAAATTATTTAGCAGTATATAATGCTCATTTAGCTGATGTGAGCTCGTAAGTTCGTTCCCGTCAAATTACCGTTGCACTGCGGAATGATTGAGATCTATGGTGGAAACATTGAGCTGCATTGTTGCTGTTCCACCTTTCTATTCTTAATTATCAAAGAAATTGTTGATAAATCAAGTGTCTGTAGTTTTATTGTGATTTATATATTTTTTGTTCACATCTACTCAATTTTCTGCGGTGATTATGTTTGATGCAGTTTTAAATCAACAGCTATTAATTGCTAGCCACGACTTTATTTCTGTAATTCAACAATATTTTATAATAATAAAAATAGAAGACAATAAATCAGTGCGTTGTTGTCTGCCGACGCTACGGGGTGAACCTTACTCCGCGTATCATAGCCTCATGAATAATGCACGCCGCTCCAAATAATATACGATTACACTGTAGTCTGTAGGAAAATGCACTTTCTTTGTCTCGTGTGTTTGTCCGCCAAATTCGGGTAATGACCGCAACCAACGCAATGCCTTCCATTGACTTATGGACTAAACTTACCGTTTTTATGTACAGAATTGAAGAGGTCTTGCTGTGATACTTAAAGGAACAGTTTACTTCAACGTTTTTATTTGTGGCTTATTCATTATAATACAATTTACTTGTTGTTTAATTGTTTTGTATTCGGTCCTGATTTCAGTTCTTGTCATATATTAAACTATAATTTATAGTAACTAGTAACTGCTATTGTTAGACAAGTTCCACTGCATCGCTACGTCACCGTGAAATCAGATAACAGTCTGGAAGTCTTGCAATAATGGCAACCTTCCTAATCACTGCTCAACTAATTTACTTTATTTTATTTATTGCTTTAATTGTTGTTTTTGTACCATCGCGTCTGGTTTCAAGTTAATCATCGCGCTACACGGCACTGCTCCGATTTTATTGTTTTTAAACAACTTCACCTATTTACGTCATCTAGACGAGTCGCTTTGAGAACGTTATAATTTGTCTGAGAATCCTAATTTATAGCTGGAGTCCCACTGAGTGATTTATTTTGTTAAACATTGAGTTTCTTTTCCATTGAAACGAAAATGCTATCATAAAGGTATCACTCATACCTGAAATCAAAGATACTTAACAACTATTTTTCTATCAAGCAGTACTTCCTCACGAATCGTTTGATCTGCTCATTGTTATCGAGTAAATCATGAGAAAAGTCACAGTTAGTGGAGTGATTGTGCAATAAACGGTTACGCCCATCCAGCGATATTGTTTACTTGCTGTTGTTCGGAGCTCGTGCCGATCGCTGTTATTAGCGTATCTGTTAATTGCGCAATTTGCGCTCTGCGTGGTTCAGCCACGCCACAGCACGGCAGCGCACGCGCAGTAGCACCACTCACGAACATAGACTTGAGGAGTACTTAGGTAAGGGTCATACATGTACTTAAATATTTACTTAAAATTGAAAACATGGAAACGTTGCAATTTGTTTGAAGGGGGTGGTAGGTATTTCTCCTTACTTAACGAAAAAAACTCTTGCTCTTTCCACCCCACAGCACAGACTTAACCCACTGCAAGTACAGTGTCAGTGGCACTATAATGCTAAATTACAGTGAAATATTTATTTGCGTGATCAGCCCAAGGACCGAACGTGGGACAGTGACAGCTTCCCAGAAGCGATAGCATAGCATCTATTAAGCGACACGCCTAACTGTGGGAACGCTCAGCCGATAACCTAGTAATGGTGCTCGCAGATGTCTAATAAGAATCGGTGCACTGATTCTGCGAAGGGACTCAACATTTGTGCCAAGTTCACACCAAGACTTCCACGTGATAAGAATAAATAAACATTAATTTAATTTCGTAACAGAATTTTTACACGACTGCCCGAAAAAAAATGAGTGGTATGTTTTCAAAGTTCATGTATGTTTGTGAGTTTATTTATTCCGCCATAACTTCTAAATGGCTTAACTGATTTCAATGTACCTAAGTGGTATCGGTAGAATCGTTGCGATATCCTGGGTTACAAGGGCTAGTGAATTTAAAAACAAATAAATAAAGGGATACCCCCTTTATATATTTTTTAATTTTCACACCTGTTTCATGAAACAAACGAATTGTTTTTAATAAAATTTGCTTGCCTGTACTATCATCGCCTAGAGCTTGCTTAGTGAATAACAAAAATGTATAACAGTAGTTATGAAAATGCATTCGTTAACTGATAAAAAAACTTTTTACAAAAAAATAGAACCGACTTCCAAAAAAACAAATACTACAAAGTAAAAAATAACTTTAATTTCGGAAGTCGGTGTTTTTGTAAGTTTCTTCGTATTATGACACCGACTTCCGAAATTAAAGTTATTTTTTACTTTGTAGTGTTTTTTTTTTTGGAAGTCGGTTCAATTTTTTTGTAAAAAGCTTTTTATTTTTCACTTTTTAGTGGCCCCACACCTAACAAAACCACTGCAAAATCGCAGAAAAGCAAAATACGCAATTTCGATTACTTGGATGACATAAAAATATCATCCAAGTAGACGAATTCCAGCTATTTCGATTTAAAATCCAAAGTTCGTAACCGATTTTCAGAAAATTTAAATGGGTGGTCCCATTTAAATTTGCAAGTATATCAGATAAAACAAGAAATTTTCAAATCGGTTCATAATTGTCGGAGTTATGAGGTAACAAACATAAAAAAAAAAAACATACAACCGAATTGATAACCTCCTCCTTTTTGGGAAGTCGGTTAAAAAACATACAACCGAATTGATAACCTCCTCCTTTTTGGGAAGTCGGTTAAAAAAACGAAACGTATCGTTTTATCAATAAAAGGTATGAAATAAAAAACTAATATTAAACACGCCAGCCATGATTAAAACAGAACTAAAAAACCTTTACAGAAACGTTCCAGAGTACCTTCTGTCCCCCGATTGCAATAAAAAAGTTGAATTAAAGTTTTAAATTTTTGGGCGAATTTTTTAAAATTGGTAGGCGTGTTTTTTTAATATTTTTTGTTTTTTTGTAATCTAACTTTCTTCTAAAATACACATTTGAACAAATTCACCAAACGTAATAATTCAAGCCTATATCATTGATCCACCCTGTAATGCAAAAAGTCTTAGGTTTCGTTCCCGGGTCCTGAGAGGAATTTTTCAACGGCAGCTTGAAGTTCAGATTTTGGACCTAGAATAGCCTAACCATCAGGTAGGTACGATATCAGACTAAATACTGTCAAAATTATTTTGAATGAAAAAAAAACTGACTTATTTTTGAATCAGCAGTTATTCGGGAACATTGTTCAAACAGTACGATTATTCCCACAAAGTACAGTTATATTATTACCATAATAAAGTTGATATAATTAATACACATCGTGGTATCCACTAAAGGTTAACGAATGTTATTCAGTAACAGAACTAGGCATCGCGATGTGGAGGTGTTATTTTATAACGATGTCGTAAGTACGAAGTGCCCCCTCTTAATACTAGGAACAGTAAACAGGAACCCACGCAGAAGGTGGTCATAGGAGGAGTATTAAAAAAACAGTAAAAAAAAGTTCAAAATGTTGGTAAACAAACAGACTGTCCTCCGGATGGAAAGTAGTTGTTAGCGCCAAGGAACACACCTGCTATAACCAAAGGGACATCTTTCGTGTTCTCTATAACGAAATTTTGCAGAGGCCTCACACTTCATTCAAAGCATACAGTTTGGTACCAAGTGTACCAACTGCCTAACCTACAAAGTATCACAGATGGGGCCAGGTCGAGACTGAAACACACCAGGGAAGCATAGCGCAACAGGAGATGACAGTGGGTGGAAAAAGACTGCCTAAAATGATACGGTTTTACTTCCCTGGACAAGATGTTTGACAAGGAACTCTCCAGAACTTTGTATTTTTGTACTGAAAATCATTGAAACAAAGCTTTCTTTACGAAAGTTTTTTTCCCTTTACAAAGAAGCAGTGGTCAAAGAAGTGGTATTCAAAAGTAATAATAAGGCAGACGAAATGAACGCGGGTCTGAGCGGACGATTGAAACTTAAACGTTTGTCCGCAGCAGTGAGATATGAGTCGTTACAATACAAACAGTGGAGTGTAGTCACCTCGGCGTGCATGCGAGCCACTTCAGAAGGCGCACTCCAGACAACCTGCGAACCCACGAAAAGCTAACGATACAGGGAGTAGGTACTCAAAGAGGCTTAGCCATCTACAATTATATTATTGTGAACAGTCTTATGGCCTTACTCGTATTTTTTTTCTGCGGCTTCGCTCACTTTACTTTTTACCTTAAGTTGCCTTTAAGGACCCCTCTATCTATTAACCAAGATTAATCAAAATTGTTTCAGCGTTTTAGGTGTGAAAGCGTAACAAAGAAACTCATTTTCGCTTTTAAAATTGTTAGGATGTTTGTGGAAAAAAAGGGAAATTATATGTATTAACGTTAGTTCCTTAAAGTACCTGAATGATATCTAATGCATTTACCCTATGCAATGTATTACCTTTGATTAATTGATATTATCATAACTACGGACAACTATGTTGCTGATTAAGCACCCCAACATCTTTCTTACCACCTCTCTAAAGAGAGGTACTGCTATATATAGCAGTACCTCTCTTTAGAGAGGTACTGCTATATATGATTTGCGCTAGGTAAGTCTTAGATTTTTGAATAATTTCGTATTGTTTTACTACTGATCTCCAGTACGAGGTGGTTGCCGCTCGTCCGGCGTACGTGTCGTATGCCCGTCACGCGCGCACATCTCGCGCCGTCGCCGCGCCGTCGCCGCGTAGTAGCCCGTGTGCGGGGGGCCTAACGCTGCCTCCTCAGTGCGACGTATTTTTAGACGCCGCCGCTCAGTTACAAGCATGTTAACGTAATGCGCTGTATTCAACTTATCTTCATTCAACTTAGCTTGACTTATGTAAAGCTGCACAAACATGTTACATCGCTTAAATTTATGTGAGGGTGATTTTTGTCATTGAACTTTCTGTTAGCCAAAATCTCTTTGCTAATGATTAAATTGTAAACGTATGAAGAATAACTCTTTTAAATAGGATCTAATTTACTGACATTGGCGCACACTGGCTATTATGATTGACTGCATCCACAGAAATCTGTAATTAGGCATTTGTACCTATGTGTAATTACCGATTTCTGGCTTTAAAAGTTCAACCATGTTGTACTATCACAACTAAATGTTGGACACTTTGTCCAATACAATGAACGTACCTGTGTTTTGTAGACTGGCGTCCTGAAATAAAACACCTCGGAGATACTCGTCGTGTGATAGTAATTATTTTGTTGTAAGTTTCGATCACCAACAAGCAAACAGGATACAATCTTACACATTACGATAGCCCTTTGAAAGTCGTAGTGAACGTTGCGTGAGGTTGCTTCCCGGCTGCGGCTCCACCGACCACTACTGTACGAGTACCGCGCCACCGGCCAGCTCTCTAGGAAGGGATAGTTTACCGCAACAACACCTGTTATTGCACTGGCCAAGCATAAATAACACCTTTATGCACTAATGGTTCACTACTTACTATGCACGACACTATTCGCATCACTTTGCAGTCCATTGCCTTGTTAACACAACGACATCATCGAAGCTCGCCAAGAGAAACAGCAATGAATTGCAAATAGGAAAGCGGCAAGCTAAGGGAGTAACCACACTTGTCGACGTCAATCAACCACTTCGACTATACTGTAATTTTGTATGAGTGATCGCTGATTGATATTGATAAGTATGGTTTGCGTTTACATTTCTTGAAACCCCATTGCTTTTTGCATAATGAAGTAAACACGGTATGGAAGCATGTCATTGGACCGTGCGTATGTCCTCGATGGCTATCTAACGTCTGTTTGTAAAGACAATAATTATAATGACGGCATTGTAGAGAATAAGCATTAAATACATTATTTATTCATGGCAAGGAAAACAACAATATACGGGGAATGTGGTAGAAATATGAGCTTGTGCTTCCATACGACGACGGAATTTCTATAAGTAGATACTCCGTCATAATCTGTAAACTAATAACATAAAGGAGTTAACATTGTTTGTACGAGGTGATCTCTGGCAGTTTCGATCCGATTCACTTATAAAAAGCTGCACGATAGTTAAATGCCATACTGCACTGCATAGAAATTTTACGACTCTTATGACCACAAATAGCGACTACTCGTAGATAAAGCTTATGATAGGTAAATAGCCACCAGACCTAATAGGCAACGTAAAGTTAAATTGTCTCTCCGATTACCTATAAAGATTATCTCAGATTATAAAGCACCGACAGAATGTAACTTTGTCATAAATCAATCTTGATTTCGTCACACATTTGCAGGTACACAGTTCATAATTCGATTCAAGCCATGTTTTCCCGACTGTCATTTATGAGACGTGATGCATCCTCCAAATATCTTCCGCGGCGTACAAACTCTATGTGAACGGCCGCTGAGCGAAGCTCTGCCCTTGAAATAAAAGGTCCGAAGCGAAAAGTGTATTAATATTCAGTGTATCTTGAGGGAAGTTAAATAGCCGTGTATTTGTATTCATTATCCTCCGACTCTAACAGCTTACGTGTGAGCCGAATAGTTGAGCGACGCGACCCGTCGCGTGTCCATTGTCGCACGGTACGACATACGACTTGGGCTCTCATACGGGAATATCGACTATCATCGAAATGTGGTTCTAGGGAAGAGCACAGTCAGCCCTCTATTGTGTTTCGACAATTTCATGATTAGACCTTGTAGCATTGTCAGTAAAGAAAACGGTGGTCAGAGTTTTCTTGTACCTACCTATGGTTCACGTTCTAGCACATTATGATTATCACGAACCGGTCGTCTTTATACATATTTGATGATACTGGCATCAATAATGGCGCTGATGACCACAAGTCAACTGATGATCAGAGTCTCAAGACAAAGTGTCATCCTATTAGCGACTACAATTTTCGGAATGCCAAAGTACAAGGATTGATCACCTGCCATTTCGACAGCGTCTGATCCCATAATTTTTTGACGTTTCGACAATCGCCTTCGCCATGCCACGTCTGACAGAATGTCACTTGTCTAGGGCTAGTGTCAGTCCTGACCTGACACGTCAAGACAACGCACCCGCGCGCTAACATTTTGTCTGGTGTCATTGTGGCGGCGGCGGCGGCGGCGGCGGCGGCGGGCGGTGTGCGGGTAGCATTAGTCCGCATTAGACACGCCGCTGCCGCTACGTGTCGCATTGTGGCCGCTCCTCCTAGGCGGTAGGTGACCATCGGCCAACAATGCGCAGCCGACGCCGCACGTCTGAGGGAGCCTTTGTTTCTAAGAGACTGCGACGCGACGCCTCATCTTCGTTGCCACATCACTTTCGTGTTTGTTTTAGACATGTTTGTCTCATTGGAAAATGTGGGAAAGTCGTAAAAAAGACTCAGGGACGGTTAAAGTTTAGTCCGAACAGTATTAATTGCATATTCAAATCGTAGATAGAGTTAGGTACTACTGTTGACAATGGCTCGAGCCGTTCGGTTGACCCTATAAAGGACAACTATCAAGAATGTACGCATTGCTAATAGTAGACAACCTTGAACACCGCCAACTTAGCAATAAACAATGAGATTTAACTTCAAGTACTAATAAATTTCAATGCTACATAAGCTTGCGAGTACAAGTCGACTGCTGACCACGACGCCGCACTTCGTGGTTTTAAATCACCGCCAGCCTAAACTCGTGCTCGTGCTCGTGGCTGTAGCTATCTAACAAAGAACAATATTTTAATATCCCCAATAGAAAAAGCTCCATAATCCTCGTCTCACTAAATAGGTATAGTTAATCAATGAGAATCTGAGCATTAAGTCCCCCACGCCGCGCGCCGCCGATACGTATCGAATCGGAATGACGTCTCATTCGTCCGATTTATAACGCGTGCGTACTAGCAGCGGTAGACGTGTCCGACCACCCATATACTAAATATGTTTTGAGTAAAGCGAGAAGGAAAACTGCAGAGCATAAATGTGTTTCCACTGGATGTTGGTAGCATGTGGCGTTTCGAAGTTTGGTGGTAGGCGCAGTGTGTACGTAGCGTGACGCAACATTTTGCATGGCGTTCGATTCCCGCGCGGCTATAAATCATGTCGTCCGACAAGCGAACAAAGCCGGGTAACGCGCCGTGTCTTTGTGGATTTTGAGCGATTTCGGTTTATAATCATTTTTCATTCTCCTGCGCCGCCGTTCGGAATTTTACGCTGATCACCCGAATATACGAGCTTTGTTAGCATTGTGTACCACTTCACTTTATTTGTGTGTCATTTAGTTCTCGTGCAGTCCACGTCTTGATCATTCAATGATAATTTATCGGTTTTATTACGTTTTCTAATAGTTAGGTGCGATATTAATGAAATAGATCTACAGCGTAATAACTTTACAAAGTTGCATGTTTGGTGTCGCAAAAACTATTGATTACCATTTTAACAAAAAAAACTTATCTATTATAATCGCCGATTTAACTTTCAAATCATTAAGTAATTCGCTTCAGAAGTTTTTGTCAGCGATAGTGCATTAAGTTGTCACCGGCAACCGCGGGCTGGCCGAGTAGTCGCCCAGTTCCCACCGCCGCGCCACCGCCGGGGGGGGGGGGCGACGTGGAGCACGTCTCTAATTAATCATAATAGCGGTTTTTATATCAGTGTAATGAGGCAATCAATTTTTGTCAATTGTGTTGTGCTGCAGCCGCTGAGCGCGCCTAGCGTGCCGCGGCGTGCCTTGACCGGCGCGCGGCGGGCGCAGGCATCGCGTGGTGGTAATTAGCTAAATCCAAGGTTCATATGAGAGATTCGACATCAATATGGGCGTGTTAGATAATGTATTGTTTATTTCTACAGATTAGGGTCGAAGGTGGATGCACGTTGGTACTTTAGCTATGTTTCATATTCGTAAAGCTATATAATAGCACAACAATATCGCGCACCATACATTGTTATGGACACGTTTACACTGCACTGTACTATATATTATTGACAATGTAGGTATGGTCTGTTGCTTGTCATGCCAAAGACTTCACTCGCGATGGACTGTCAGCTGAGGAAAGTGCTGAGATAATTTCAGACACTTTCACTTACTGTGCTGACATTGCTATTGGTCGTGCATCTGTGACCAATATTCGTAAATGTGATTGGTGGAGTGACTACCTTGCTGAACAACGTAAGAGCTATCGCAGAGCGCGTAGACAGCTTAATAAGCTTAAAAAACGTAATGTTACCGGAGACGTTTTTAATCTTGCCATAAGTACTTTTAGAGTTGCCAAGTCGCGTTACAGAGCATCGGTTGAAAAATCTAAGGGTAATTTACTCCGGAAAATTGTTGATAAACTTGATAAGGAGGGTCCGTGGTCTCCTTTGTATCACGAGTTTAAGGCTAATAGATCGGTCGACCTTGCATACGTTCAGAACATTAAAGTAAATAATACACATACCACCGGCATTGAAGAAACAACTGATGTTCTGCTTGATTCTCTTATACCAAATGATTCATCAGTAAATGAAAATGAATACCATCAGCAGATCAGGGCGTGGGCCGCGGTACCACCTGAATCACCAGAGTCAGACCTTCCGTCCACTGACGAATTCATAAACGTTGTCAAGAGACTACCTCTCAACAAATCATCCGGTGAAGATAAAATATCTAATAGAATGATTATAGAAGCGTGTAAAACGTCGAGCGATGCGATTTTATCAGTATATAGCCGATGCATTGCGGAAGGTATTTTTCCTCGAATATGGCGACAAGGCTTTATACGCATTATTCCAAAGAGTGGCGACAAGCCCTCGGACGACCCTAAGTCATACCGGCCCATAACACTACTCCCATCTTTGGGAAAACTTTTAGAGCGACTGATTGTTCCGCGCTTGTTACCGAACGGACCTAAATTTCATAAAAATCAATACGGTTTTACTATTGGAAAATCCACTGTAGATGCGGCTCTATCTGTCCGTAAAATTGTCAACTCATCGGAACATAAATACGTGGTTGGAATCTTTCTCGACATTTCTGGCGCTTTTGATAACGCATGGTGGCCGATGTTACTACTTAAAATGAAAACCCGTGGTTGCTACAAAAACATCTATAATCTGATTTGTTCGTACTTTCTAAATGGCTCCGCGAAACTCAAACTTGGACATCATTCCATTACTAAGTCTCTAACCATGGGATGTCCTCAGGGCTCGGTTATCGGTCCGTATATATGGAATTTTGGCTACGATGATTTCCTCGCGCTTCCGCTCCCGTACGGCTGTTCATTAACCGGTTACGCGGACGATGGCTTGCTGCTCATTCAGGCAAGTACTCGGGCTGGACTCGAGAACTTGGCTGACACATGCCTACGTTTAATATCTCAGTGGGGCGATCGAAACCGTCTGACCTTTGCACCGCATAAAACCTATCAACTTCTTTTAAAAGGAAACCTTAAATCCTGGCCTAGTATAAAATTTAATAACGTACCCGTTAAAAGGAAAGAATCCGTGTGCTACCTCGGTATGCTACTAGAAAGAAACTTTTCATTTATTGATCATATAAAAACAGTAGGAGAAAAAGCAAAAAAGAACTTCTACGCCTTGACGAGAATATCAAAGGCTACTTGGGGTCTATCATTTCAAACCCTAAAAACTATATATGGGGCTACTTACTTGGGTTGTATGTGCTACGGGGCACCTGTCTGGGCCGATAGGGCCACCATAGGGGCGGTACGACGTAAATTACTTCAAAACCAGCGTTTGGCTTTGATATTCTTATGCAAGGCGTATAGGACGGTTAGTACTGAAGCCTTACCGGTGCTGGCGGGTGTTCTCCCAGTCGATCTTGAGGTGCAGCGGCGTGCTGCAATGTACTTCTACGCTAGAAAGATCACGGACCCAGAGTTTTTACCGCAACGCGACCGTGCTAAGATCTCTAGATTATTAAAACCCCAGACTGACGTCTGGGAGGCACTTTTATGCGAATGGCAATGTAGGTGGGAAGATTCCATCAAGGGCCGACACCTCCACCAGTTTTTTCCATCCGTTCGTGAGCGGCTGGAGAAGACATGGCTGGAGGTGGATCACTGTGTTGCCCAATTTCTCACAGGTCATGGCAACTTTAAGAGTAAATTATTTTCCTTTAGGCTTGTGGCCTCACCTTTATGTCAATGCTCTACAGCTGACCTTGAATACGAACAATCCGCACATCACATCTTGTGGGAGTGTATTCTTTGGCAGACTGAACGTAATGTTATGTTAGATAGTATTCAGGTCAAATCTGGAGTAGTTTACTATACGGACCTTGTAGAAACCAGAACAAATTTCCGTGCGTTCAGGCGATTTTGCCATACCTATTACTGGAATCAAAAGTAGCTCACAATTTAGGACCCATTAGTTTAAATGTTAATATATAATCCGTGGTGCTTGGCAACTGGGCCTAACCCAGTTGTATATGTCCCTTGGTGCCTATTGGCCTAGCTCTAATCTGTCTCCTGCTTGATATGGAGGGAAGTGGAAATTATATTTATTTTTCCTACTCCTCCGCTGTACTCTTCTGATTAATTTCCTTGCGGGATCCAAGACAGTTGAATCGTTTCTCCGGGACTCGTCGGGTTTCATTAACTCGGCGTTTTTCTGGTGGTCGCCACTGTTGATTCTGGCTTCCAGGAGTTGCAGTGGTTGGGAATGTGTGGCGGGCTTGTCCCAAAAAAAAAAAAAAAAAAGGCCACCTCTCAGCCGTGCTACAATGTCTCATGCTCAGCGACTCGTGCGACGCGTCGGCAGTTAATCGTATGTCGCAAATCGCAGTCGCGACACTTGCGACAAAGCGCAGTTTAGCGTCGGCGTGTAGAACAAACGAACGCGACAGCTACGACGCGCGCCGCTGATTAATTGTACCCGCAAACCGCGACAACCGCCTCATTATACTGATGCTATGATGCTACTGAGATTTAACTCTAAAATATAAGGAAAGGGAGATCTTTGCCCAGTTCTGGGACAGCACAGGCTACACAAAAATAAAACTACGGACCGTAACCGAATCGCCACACCTAAACTTTTGCTGTGCTCCAAAAATTACTGAGTAGCAATAAAATAAAAGTTTTTTTTAGGTACCTACATCCAAATTACAAATAAATGGTTTATCTACATCATTGACGCAGCAATTAGGGTGACTGATTACTCAGAAGTCAATATCACAATATATGAAGCACGAAGATCCAAGATCTCAAAGAAACAATCCAAACTAACCAAGTCTTAAAACCTTAAACAATGTATAATACAAACAAACATTTAGTTAGTACATAGTTAAGTAAAGGTGTGTTCACGACAGCGCGATTATCGCGACAAAACGCAGTTTAGTCGGCCGTCTGCGCACCGCGGCCGCCAGGAACGCGCGCCGCCTGATTAATGTTCGTGTGAGCGGTGCCTAATGATACGAGCCGCTCGTTATTTACACCTTTACTGCTAAGTTCACCTTACATCCTTAATGATTCGGTAATTAGTAGGCGACTTAAGATTATTCGCACGTCCGGATACACTACAATATAGCTTTCAGAAGATTTTTTGTAAATAAATAAATTATTAGCATTGACACAGAGGAATTTCTTCGATTGAATAATATTGGATACTAGACAGCTGGTACGATTTCGTCAAATATATTGTGACGTTTTATTGTTGTAAAAATCGTTTTGAACAAATGACTATTATTATTAATAAATCGTCCTTTTAACAAAAAAGCTAAACAATGTGAGATATCCCCTTCGGACAAACAACAACCCTTGCGATGGACAGTACAGTCAGCAGCGTAAACTGGTTGTTTATTTAGGAATAAATATTTTGACTTGATAACGAAAAATGCAACATTTTCTTAGCTTTTGTTTTACCCAAAATCTAAGCGACATATAACTATACTTAGGTTTTTTTTTGTAATCACATCGTGTTATAGGTACAGATACTTTCATAAAGAGTAGTAAATGCCATACTTAATCTAATATACAAACTAATAAATTAAAGAAACTAATTGAATTGATAGCTATTTGTGCTTCAGTGATTTATTTAATCGAGATATTTTTTAAAATAACATGTTATTTGCGTGACCATAAAGTTTCACATTTCAATATGTTGCGCAACACTAAATAACTTGTACCGATGTTTTTTGTTAAAACATGTAAATTATCCACTTACAGGGGAAGGAAACCAAAAAACTGTGACACATTGTAACGGTTTTTTTCCTAAGCCGCGAGATGAATGCAGAATCGACTAGAATTATTCAAATATCCACTTGCATGGGAATTTATTCAAATTAGTGTACTTGTGCAGAACCTGTTCTAGATGATAAGGGGTGTTTGATTTGCTCCCCTCGCCGTGGTACCGGTCGACGGTCAGCCTCCGGACCGGTGCAACGCGCAACAACACCCGCCATTGTCATCACAAAATGCGTTAATAATGAAATCTCATAAAAATATTTTATCCGATAAAAAAAACTAGTTAATCTCCATAGAAATAAAAGTATTTCTCTATTTGTTAGAAATCGTAAAATACCAAAGTTGAAAAATCAATGCTAAATCCAGCGACAAAAACTGTAGCCGACCAATTTACATTTGCGAAAGAACAAAATAAATAATTTCCTCTTAAAACGAAGTAAACTGTAATTTAGTGTAGATGTCAAAATTAATATAAAAATAAAAACTTGGATGGGGCAGCGGTAACAATTTATGTGCCGTTACAATCGTATGCAAAAATCGTCCTTGGACCGTTCACCATTAGCGATGCGTAATTAATTTAAATATATTCAAGGTGGCTTCACTTTCGGACTATTCTATTCATATGATTTTTACAAAACCGAACGGAAATGAAGCATAGAAACGCGCACGCCTCAATGTAGCGCACTCGTACGTTAGTGCTGGCGCAGGTGGACTACACCATCCATTTTAAGCTGACTGTACTTTTCTAAAACACATCATCTTATGGAACAAATATTTGATTGGCAAATTGGCGGTTGGGTGGAGCGGGTACCAATTTTTGTTTCGTTACATCAATTCTACCATATATGTATGTACATTCAAATGCCATCTACATTATGATTGGTACTTCAACTTCACTGTACAAGGGAATATTTTTAAAATAAAAAGAAAATATTTCCCAATATTAAATCTTTTGTGTTTAATTTTTACTTGTGTTCATTTAAATTGTAAATGTTCGTACGTCACCTAACGTTGTACATACGTACCGATGTTATATGAGTTCAGTTTTTCATTGTTGGTTTGATCTTTCCCCGCGGGAATCGTGACTCTGTCGTGAACCCTGTCAACAAACTTCATGCGTACACATTTCAGTTTGTACTTCGGTATTCTGACAATTTGCACGAACAGAAACCATTATTTTGACTTGTTTACGCCGCCCAGCTCCTAATAATTTAAATATTTTCTCATTAATAGCTATTCTATGTATGTTTCAGGACACTAAATGAAGATGAAATGAGCCCAGTAGCTGTTTGCACACGGATGCTGCAGCGCGCTACCGCGCATGTGCGAGTGACGTATGCAGCGCGCGCGCATTCTCATGGTAATCCCGCATGACACGTCCACAGTACGACACACATTAACACATGCAAATCGCGTATTGATAAACAAATAATGGTATTATAAGTTTTATTGCGCATTGTCGCCCTCGGAGTCGCTGACCGCTCACTCACAGATTTGAATTTATAATATTTTTATTGTTTCGCCTCCATTGTATAATATTTGTGTTACTATCGTAGCGCCGAGTGGTTGTATCGTTTACGCTAAGCTGTCATAACTTTATAATCTGCCACTTATGTTAAGTATTGTTGACTTTCATTTGAAAACTGTCACACGATAGGTTGCTCTCAAACAAAATGAACCACAAAATACTTTAACAAGTGTTAAACACAATTGCAATTTTAACGATCGAAACAAATAAGAATTGTAGCTCTTATAGCGTAGCTGTAGCATATCTCGGCGTCGCGTTTCGTAGCGAAGCATGTCTACGCATAACGTGCCCCGTAGCGAAGTGTAGCCAGTCGTAACGTAGCATATCTTTACGTAGCAAGTCGTAGCGTAGCATATCTCGGCGTGACGGCGTAGCATGTCGTAGCAGAGTATGTCTTGGCGTAGCAGAGTATATCTTGGCGTAGCATTTCGAAGCGTAACCTAGCTATGTAATTGCTTGGCAAGTCTGTTAAATATTCAACGATTGTAATTAATTATACAATTGATAGTAACAATAATTTCTACTTTTATCGATAAAACCCGCCTATTGTAATGTTGTTTGCTTTTGTGTACTTTTTCCTAACATACACAAGATATTAAACCTATCATAGTGTTATCGATATTTGGTAGTGTTCGACGGGCTGGCAACAGGTTCTACAGTAACTAATCGTGGTAACGTAGCTAATTGTCAAACGTGTCAATAATTATCCACTTCGCCGATGACAACTGACTGACATTTACACAAGTGTGCAACATTCTGTTCGAGTATTGTGAGGCCGCCATACTCGCCACATCTAAATACTTCAATATTATATTGTGTTATTTGTGCGTTCTATTGTTACTTGTATATTTTGACAAGTGGAGGAGATTCGCGAAAGGAGTGATATGGCAATAATAAATCCGTCCTTGAAACGCGCGAATTTTAATGAGTATTTTAATTTTTTCACAATTCATGCATGTGTTTATTGGGTTTGCGAAATGAGTTACCTATATGCCTGTTCAAAATATTACACAGAAATTCATTTGTATCAGATCATTCAGACTGTCAGTGGGAACAATTATGAAAGAATCTGCATCTTCTGTATATCTAAGATATTCATCGTAAAAATAGGACTTCACTGAAACTATAGATTCTGAAATCTATAATCTTGGGCAAACTACAAGAGCTACTTATTATCTGACCGTCTCGGTGAATTGACTGAATATCGAGGTGTTAATATTGTAGCTTATCATCCGGATCTTGCGTATAACAGTAAAGTACAAGTGTGCCTAATAGCCGCGTCCTCCCACACTCACTCTGCTGGGAAACAGGTTGCTTGCTGGGTGCTGGTTGTGCAACCGAGCAACCTGCGATCACTACTGCTAGGGTTTTGCGAGAATCTTATATTAATAACACTTCGAACAATAGCGCTTGTAGGTAAACACAATCATTACTAAAGGTGTCTGCTGTTCTCTTGATCAACTTGAAAATGTAAACCTATCAACTGATTCTCCACATGAATAAACCAATTCATACCATTACTTATTCATACATTTGTTAGTTATATTTTACCAGTTTCTGCTCACAACTTCCTCTGCGAATAGAAAACATATCAGCACACGTATCCTATGGCACTCGGTATGTGCAGCTTTACGAGTGTGTCGGTGGCGAAACGTGTCAATGATTCCAGACGGATTCACTTTTGCAAACAAACATGCAATTTCATTTAATTATAATATTAGTTTATTAAATTTGTATAGTGTATGCAAATTCACACGCTGTGAAATATACAATATACAATAGTTTGATGTTAAATTACAAATCCCCTACTCGCGCAGACTACTCAAAACTGTACTTTAAAAAAAAACACTACAAAGTAAAAAATAACTTTAATTTCGGAAGTCGGTGTTTTTGTTAGTTTCTTCGTATTTTGACACCGACTTCCGAAATTAAAGTTATTTTTTACTTTGTAGTGTTTTTTTTTTTGGAAGTCGGTTGTATTTTTTTGTAAAAAGTTTTTTATTTTTCACTTTTTAGTGGTGCCCTACACCTAACAACACCACTCCAAAATCGCAGAAAAGCAAAATACGCAATTTCGATCATCAAAGAATCATCTAAATAGTCAAATTCCAGCTATTTCGATTTAAAATCCAAAGTTCGTAACCGATTTTGATATGATTTAAATGGGACCAATCTGCAAGTATATCCTTTCAGAAAAAACAAAAATTTTTCAAATCGTTTCATAATTGTCGGAGATATGAGGTAACAAACATAAAAAAATAAAAAAAAATAAAAAAAAAACATACAACCGAATTGATAACCTCCTCCTTTTTGGGAAGTCGGTTAAAAATTAACTTATATATTTGAACGTGAAGATAATTCCTAGTGCTGAACTCAGGTTTGGAATTGGAAAATCGTTATAGATCTTTCATAAAAATAGATATTATTAAAGGACTGTGTTTTTTGTGGTTGGCTTAAAGAATAGTTCATCAGCTGCGGCTGGAGGGTGCGTGGGGCAGTAACGCGATTACCAGCTAACTGGATTACTGGCAGCCTCAGAGGGTGACTGTGGCGAGAGAGCCACTGATTTGTGAAGTACCGGGTCAATAAGACACATGCAAATATTGATTTAATTATGGTATTGAAAAATAAACGGCACAAAAATTCATTTAGGGTATTATTTTTTATTCTTTAACAAAAGTCCGAAGGTACTTGATAGGTATCCCAATGTGTCAGTGGCTAGAAGTCTTCATCAAATCCAGTGCCGAGCAAAGTCTGCTCTGCTTTCAATTCAATTCAAACAGATGTCAAGTAGTACATAGTAAATCGTATAGGACTGCTGACGAACCCGCATAGCTTCGCAGTAGGTACATACCAGTAATATGCAATGAGCCCGGATCACAGGCTTCATGCGGGAACCACCTTTTGCTAATGTTATCTTCTTATCACATAGCTTCTTTTACCGTAGATTATAATAGACTTGATTTCAAATTTACATAACTTCATGCCTGCATTACTCGATGGTTGGGCATATATATTATGTATTTCGCTTAATATTCCTGCATAAATTAAGCGAAATACATATGTGTGCCCAACTATATTAACCAATGAAATAAAACCAATTGTAACAACGGGGCACAAACCTATTCATTACACTGCTACATAAAAAATCTTTTGAAATAATAAAGTTTATCTTTTGCTGACTTGGGAATCGAACCCGCAGGTCTCATTTTCAGCATTTGCCGTTGTAACCTCTAGACCGACAACCGTTAATGGTTGCCGTCAACAAACTGACTGCTATCCGTATAAGGAGCTGTTCATAAAGGGTGCTTAATATAAATTACTTGTCCTTCACGGCGGCGGCCCGTAGCGGGGTGCGCAGAGCTCTAGCTGACTCGATTATGGATGCGTCGGCTTGTCGCTAAATATTCATAATTGCATTACTTTCGCTTTTGACCATTTAATGCTATGTTAGAATGTATTGCACAAAAATAAGTATACAAAAGATGCATTTTTTTTATTAACAGGAAAACTGAGGGGCAGTTCTCGTATTTCGAAGAAGCGTTGATAACAACATTACCTCTAATTTTCCTTTATTTTGACAAATTGTCAATGTTGAGTGTCGCTGAGATAATTATGTCGCGACTTTAATATTAAGTACGGGAATTGGCTATCTGATAACATTACCAAATTAACCTACTATTCATTGTTCTTGCAATAATTGTTTTAGCTCTATAAAGGTTATTGCTCTTGTTTGTTTATTTAAATATCAACTATATCCGCACAAGGTAATCTTTTCACGGTATAAGCAGACACGATAAAGAAGACATTCCATCAGCTCTACTTTTTATAATGTCTGTCTGCACTCAAAGTAACGGACACATAAGTGAAACTAATTTAGACTCTCTAACAGGACCAAACGTTTATGCATTTAAATGCACATATTAACCGATTGGACCACAAAATAATTTGATTACACTAATAACATTATCTTCTAGTCAATAAACCACACTCGACCGTAATCTACGAAATGCGACTTATGATTTTATGAGATAGCATTTCCACATGAACACACACAAACATATATCTAGCAATAAATGCTGTGCTAAATCATTGGGTGTTAGTGTCACTGGCCGGGCATTGTGCAGCCTGCCCGGGGAATGTGCGCAGTGATCAATCAGCGGACAACTACGTTGTAGGACAAATGACTCGTTTTGTTCGCCACAATCGTGTTGTGGTTTGGGGCGATAATGACTTCTAATGTTCAGTTTGTGTATTGTTAATTTGGTTAAAGTGATTTAACTGTATGTCGTTTTCTAAACATGTGCTATCCACATTTGCAGAATCTTGTTAGGGTCATTTCGCGTTACTATATCGCCTTCCGCAATCGATATTTATGCTAAGTTATCTCACAGTCGACTAGTTTTTCATAGATTCTCATAAACAACGAGACTTAGAAAAAATTATCTATTGAACGGATGAATACGGGAATCGAACCATGGATGAGTGCACCGCGAGACTTGCATCCATTGCACCGAAACTACTCGATAACACGGAAATCGAATAAGAATTATATAATGAAGCAGATAACCGAATGATGTAAAGTTATTACAATTACTTGAATTTAATGAGACAATCAACATGTTTTATATAATTAGCGCTGTGTCATCTGTGTGTACAAGTGTTGGAGCCTGCGGCCGCTTGCGAGCGACGGGACGTGTAGCAGTCATGCAGACTAAACAAATGTAGAGCTAATCCTTAACACCTAAGTACATAATGTTATGTGGACTGGCCACGACGAAACTGTGCAAAAGAGGACAACTTGCTGTACGGCAGTATTCTTCTCTCTCTAATAACAACTGCCTAAGGCGATGCCTCAAACTGGACGGTTCAATTAAATGTTACTCATCGTCCACCGCTACCGAAATCACATCGCCGTCATCAATATCATTGTAGCTCGAACAGCAGTCCATACATTAAAAACCCATACAAATCAACTCGAGAGCTCATATCGATAACTACAGAATTAATCGAAGCAATGTTAACTAGTGTGCGGCGCGGCGCCGCTCGTCCATCAGCGCGATACCATCGCCTGTCAATAACATCCTCGCGTTTCATATCACTTTTATTAAACTACAACAATTTCGGTTTTGTAAAACTACCCACACAGCCGCGGACCTTGGGTCGCTAGAGCTGTGGAAACAATGCGAACCAGAACGAAATAACAGCAACACCGACCCTCGCCAATTTCAACTCTCAATTTCGCAAATTGGGTTCAATTCACTTTGGCAGCCGATTCGTATGTGACCGTATTAGACATGTTTTTATATTTTGGAGTATGGTAACATCTGCCTTTATTTACGTTTTGGCTGGAAACAGCAGCACAATAGGCGCGGCGAATCGGACGCTCCACAATGCCCCGCGGCCGCCAGGGGGAGCCGCCGCGCTCTCCGCACGCTTTTTATGGACAAATAGATGACCTTCTGTTTGTAAGATTCGCCATTTACTGTTTTACCGCAGTTCGCGAAACATCAGTTCCACACGTTTCCTCGTGTATCTAATTGTGTGCTGAAAACGAGGCATTGTTGCGACCTCATTAGCACCTACTCATACTTGCGATGAAAAAAAAACTTGACTTGCAAATTGATAAAAAAATATACACCTGAAATAAGAATTGCCCAAACAGCATATGATTACAGCCTGTGTACCTACTTATGACCTAACAGATATCTTTCTATTGTTTCGCTAGGGTTAATGACCAGCACTTGAACTTTATAGCTCATGTGCCATCGCCATGTAGGGCGTCTGACTCGGGAGGAGGAAGCCATAGCGACACTAAGTCTGTATTATGTCGCATGTCGCCCCCAAACGAAACATAATAGAACAATTAAAATGTACGTGCTCGCCGCTCTTACGAATTAACCGCACTCGACGCAACACTCCTCGAGTCAAAACCGCGAGCGACATATGGCGTCGGCGACACCCCGCGCGAAGTGACGCCCTCCCCGCGACAAATGACTGTTTAAAAGATTGCCGTCAATACGAGAAGTACAAACTGTCCGATCCATTAGGAACAAATGGCGTTATTTAGCGTGGCAGGCATGGGGCAGGCAGGCGGCAGGTCGGGCCAGCACCAGCGCTGACTTACGGCCGCGCGCTAATCGAAGATCATTATCAGCCGCGATTCAATCAGAAACATGATTAAAAACGATTTAGTGCATCATATCTCATCCGATACGTTCACTTTCGCGACGCGCCTCGCTGTCTTATTGGAAGCCTCTTAATATCAGTGTGTCAATCGTATTCTAACCTCAGAATTAGTGAACAGGTAGTAGCTCGGCAGACCGAGCTGCTGGCCCACGCAGAGGGTGTGAGGACATGCACGTCTCCGACCACTTCATTATTAGTAGATCTTCGTTGATAAACGACACAATTTTTGGAACCGCCGCGATACAGTCCCACCTAGACCTAATAAAAAGCTTCGTGTTTAGCCTGTCAGAGGAAACATAAATCATTTGATTCAAAACCTTTACAAACGCGATGTCAAATAGATAATGAATGGCGTCCTATAACTATGAGAACGATTGTTACAAAGAGATTGGCCGATTTGTAGTAGATTATTGAAAAGCACAAATGGAACTAAATGAATACACCTCAAGAGAGGACTCCAGTTTTTATTCTCTTGACTCTTTGTAAAAAACACAAACCACGCATTGTGTACCCAAACACGATAAGGGCCAACAATCGCACAAACCCTTCACCGCGCCCCCGCGACCCCGCCCCGCGCCCCCGCACACAAATGAATTAACATAATATGATATCGGCGCGGCGCAGATGCGACACCGGCGCGGCGCGTCTGCCCAGACTTTTACTTTTCTCGTCTCGTTCAACTTTCACCTCCACAATAATGTGATTTACATGTGTTTGGTGTAGTCTGAGCACACGTGTCTCCTAGATGCGATGCGATCGTCGCGGATCGATCTCCGCGCGATTGTGTGGCGCGACAATGCGACACAAAGCGCGTGGGCGCAGCGCATTGTGGCGACGCTAACTGCGCGCGCGCACGCTCTCGAGGGCTCCTTTGTCCATTGTCTGCCCGGCTGAGGGTGGCACTGTGACACATTTATTTTAGGCCAGTTTTTTACAGCACCCATTGTATTGGAAATTAGACATCGGCGCAGAGTTCACGAAACACGATATTATCTCAGCCCTCTGTGCGCGCATCCTCCGACGATTTCTCCCGAACCCATTGTATCTCCAGTTACAACGGATATTCCTAAACGCTCATAACCTGCCTACCTTAAAACGAGAAGACGTATGCGTTATTGAAATAAAAAAAAACTGGTTAGCTTTCCATTTCTATGAGAGTGAATCGAAAATTCGTTAGAAGCGGTTAGGGAGGTAGGACTAGTCGATCGGATAATTGATCCAAGATGGACCGTTAGTGTTGTTGAACGGGTACTATCAGCTGATTATACGGATTCCTTTCATCTGCGCGTGATGAATGACAAGCGAGCGTCGTTATGAAGGGCGGCCGCGCCGGTCAGCGCTAGAGATCACATAAAGAAGTGTAGGGCTGCTTTATAGTGTTTGTGACCGTTTTATCGATGGCCGGGAGACGCAGCATCCGGTTTTGTGCATTAATCTGGACAATGTGGCTCTATGTGACGTCCGTTAGCTCACAAACTAGTTTGGGTAACGTTTCCCTAGGCGCGCTCTAACGCGCCCTCCGCGGTGCATAGTAATCGAATTCTTTTCATTACGAACATCTTCGCCATTGAAATGTCAAGTTTTACATGTAACGGCATCCAAATCAACTATTTATTCTGTATCGTTTCCCACGAATTATTATCCAAGTCCCCGAATTTCTCGTCTAGTACTGCGCGCGCCTACATTCCCGCTCGCTAGTTAATCAGCTGACTAATATCGTTTATTAATCAGTCCAGTGATTACGTGTCAGCACTCGATCAGTCAACATTATTGAGAGTCGTTATTATGTTGCTAATACCTTTTTTATGATGCGCTATAAATAATACTTTCTATAATTTGGCTCCAATATTTCACGATATCGGCGTAAGTACGAGATCGATTTCTACGCGGACATTAGATATTTTTTTAAGTTAAAGCATTCGAATGTAAACTAGGAGGCGCGCCATAAACCAAATAATTTACATAAAACCACTAACGGATCTCACGAGAACCGGTCGCGAGCATATTAATGTTTGTGATATATTAGAAAATCGGCAACAACACGCACCAAACGGATACTCGTGTTTCTTGTTGTAGCGTCTCTTTTTTTATTCTAATTTCTGTTCCCATTAAGTGGACCATTCTTCCAAGAATGTTCCCCATAACAAGCACTATGTCATTTGCATATGATCACGGGGAGCGTACTACCGCGGCTAGTTCTCACTCGGCTCGCATTGTGCGCGAACATCCAGGATTTCAATTTATTATCACAATAGCTTATGATCTACCCTAGATAGAATTTATAATTTCTGTTTCATTCCTTTCTGTTTCAGCACGCATGGATAATGATTTTACATTTTAAAAGGATCAATAAACTCATAATTCTCAACACAAGATTTGACAAATATTGCAACAATCCTCCGCAGGTTGGGTTCCTGCTGATTGTATATAAATTAGTAATACGTGTAAATATTTTCATAACTTTATTGTAATGTTGTAATAAAATTTGGTACATCTTCAAACCAAGCGCCGCATATCGGCTTACTATTGTGTCGTACAATAACACACATAAACTTGTTGCGCATTATCTGCGCGGGAGCATTCCCAGGACTGCGTTAGTTCACATGGCGACGCATCCCTTTCGCGCGAGTCAAGTGATGAACCCTCAATGGACCAGCTGCCGACCTCTGCCGACCAGGTGACACCACACACCGACCTGCCAAACAAAATACAACCTTAAGAAACCCCACTCATAGTCCACAATTTAAGGAACCAAAACCAGGAATGAAGATACTCAAAATGCTTGTGAAAAGGTTAAATTTGAACTCAATGCGCCTTCACTAGTGTCGGTTTTAGAATAAGGAAATATTGATGTTGAGATGATTGCAATAGATAACAATGCGCTCAGTGATCTGTAACTAGTTCGACAAATAAAAATAATTACGTAAGAATCCGTAGACTTGTTATGATTAGGAAGATGGTGCGAATGCGTTAGAGACACTATTTTAAATTATGAAAAAAAAATCTCTAGGTTCGTGTTCATCATTTTGTAAGAACGATATTCGCGGTTGATCCCAAAAGTAACAATGGCAGGTCAGAAGAAATCCTTTCGCTCGGGGACAATTGCGAAAATGATAATTTATGCAAAGGGGAACTGGAAGCAAAAAATACAAATAAAGCTTATGCACCTGAGCGTCGCTTGCGCCGCAATAGAAGAGCAGGTATCGTCACTCTTGCGCATTCATTAACAGACCTGACGCGCACGCGCTGGACATTAAGCACGGTCTCCACATCTCCTCATGACAGACATCGCACATCACCTACAACAGCTGCTAGTGCTGAAGAACGAAACCCAATTACAAAACGTGACTGGATTTTTCTCGAGGGTGACAAATTGTGGTCGCAAAAACTTTTCTGCCCGATAATTACTGTTCATCGACACGTAAACACGGCTTCCCTATTTGCAAGTGAATGGGGACTCGATCGAGGATTTTACTCAAAAAATAATACACCTGAACAAAAGCTAATTATACTTTGATAAAAGCTGGGCCACAATGGGTGGCGTCGGAACAAGCGCGGCCGGGGGGCGGCGCTAGCGACGTGTTAATTAGCACATTTTCTCACCTTTCGACAATGATTATTTTTTGTGGTGCACAGTAACGTGAGTGATGATTTTTTTTATTTTTTTTACAGTTATGCTTTACATTGTCTACGTACGTTTTTGTAACGAACTTTTTGAACGGTGTTGTTATCCAAACCACAACACCCAAAAAAGAATTATTATTGCATAAATAAAAACAACACGGAAAGAATATAACGATACAGTGTATTGAACATTCAGACCTATCAAAATTTATAGAGAAATTATAAATGTAAGGGAATTATTTAGGTTGTTCGATGGTTTGGCTAATTTTGTACGGAAAGCTCAACAAATATCATTTTACGAAAAAAAAAATATTATCCAAACGTAATTTTTGTTATACTAGTAACTCGACTCGAGTGAGAAAGACGAGTTTAATTAGTATTTATAGCAAATTCTACTACCGCTGTACTGCCATTAACTCTAGAATCGAGTTTAAATTGTTTTATATTTTTTTTAACTGTTACTCCTGCATTTCCTAATTAGGTACTTTTCAATTCATATCATAATAAGAAATAATACGTTTTTATAAAAATTATTTCATTCAATTTTTTTTTAATTTTGCCTGAATCTTTTGAACAATAACTATGAATATGTATTTTCTTGCGTTTTAAAAGCATGATTTTTAGTAGATAGTAGAGTTTAAGTTTTTGAACTTGTTTTTTACGATTGAGCAGCCCTTTTAAGTTTAGTCAGATTTAGTTTAGCACTTTGGAAGATTCAGACCAGGGAGGCTACTTTTTCGGGAGCCCGAAGCCATTGTTTCGGGCTTAGTTGCTGTTCTTTTCCGTATCACTTACGGACTTACGATTAGGATACGGGGTAGAATATGGACTTCGGGCTTAGAGAATAGCCCCCCTGACATAAACATTAATACCTACAGAGCGCTAAAGAGTGCAGTGGTAGTGATGCGCACACGCACACACACCGGCCGCGGGTGTCGCAAGCGGTCGCCTGACCTCCACCTCTGCGCCGCATTGTTCCGGCGCCCGCGCTACCTACTCCTCACCACAGGACTGAAAACTACAATCATCTACTACGTCGCAAATCATTACTGATGAGTCTTATGAAAAACTATGACTATTGAAGAAATGCACTCATTTCTCAGCTCTAACAAGTTTCAGCGAAATGTTATTCCTACATCTTGTCTTATCATTGACTAGCTGACCCGCGCAACTTCGTCTGCGTCACATTTTCGATTAATGCTCCTCTCCTATTTGTCTTAGCGTGATGATATATAGCCTTCCTCGATAAATGGGCTATCTAACACTGAAATATTTTTTCAAATCGGACCAGTAGCTCCTGAGATTAGCGCGTTCAAACAAAAAACTCTTCAGCTTTATAATATTATTATATAGTATAGATTAGATGTAGATATAATATGTTAGAGAGCAAAACCGTAGTCTGATATAGCTATCAATACTTGGGATTATTAGGGTACCTACTACCTACTGAATGCTAAACTCCAGAATTAGATCTTGATAAAGATCTGCATCACAACAGCATAGGACCATTGGAATCTGATGGTTTTACTCTTTGTCTTGGTTAATATTAAATAACATATACCTAACCATGATCGGTGAAGTGATTCAAAAGGTGATGAAATTGTCGAAATGTATAACAGTACTATGACGTGTTGTTTTAATACATATTCAATAACAAACTGTATGGCGGCACGAACGCGGGCACTTCGACATTCAGCAACCTATAAGTAAATAAATAGGTATGTTTTGGCAATAGACCTTTGTAACCACATTGTAGTATCATCGTACACATCGATAGGTACCAGTCATGACGCAGGGCGTCTCAAGGTAACGCAAAACTTTGAACCCGCAACCCTGGTGGAGACTGATCCAAAAGATTGTCTCAACCAAGGTAATTGTACTGAGCAGACATTTTTGCACAAGTTCAATGGAAAATTTCAACCCAGACACGGGTCAAATGGAAACTCGAAATTCGTAGGTACCTATAAATCTATTGTGCAAGAAATCACAATGAAAGCAGTTGTCGTCAAGTCTCAGGATCAAGGACCGCTTCCATCAAATTTGGAATTGTACGTTTGGCTTTTGTTTTAAGAATTGCAATTCTTAAAACAAAACTTATAATAATATGCCAATATGCATATCATTACGATATTTTTTTCCAGAATTTCTGGCATATTTTAAGGAATATGTGGATAGCTTGCTCACAATGGTGTCGTGTGTTCAGCACGCCGCTCGGGTGACAGGGTGACACCATCACCTCTGGCCCCGACCCGCTTTGTGCGCTGTTCTACGAGGGAGCTAAGGTGCAAAAAGTCTCTGAAAAACTGTTATTAACGCGGTCAATTTTTAAGTGATGTCGATTTAAAATAAAGATGTTCATACACTAAGTAACAATCGAACTAACTTTCACATTCTTTTGACGTATTAAACTGTTTATTGAATACTAGCTGACCCGTGCAACGTCGTCTGCGTAACATTTTACATTACTGCTCCGCTCCTATTGGTCTTAGCGTGATATATGGATCCACGATAAATGGGCTATCTAACACTGAAAGAATTTTTCAAATCGGACCAGTCGTTCCTGAGATTAGAGCGTTCAACCAAATAAAAAAATAAACAAACAAACAAACTCTTCTGCTTTATAATATTATTATATTATATATTAGTATTAGTATATATTAGTATAGATATTTATTCACATTAGCACTAAGCAGACAATTTCGTGCAGTTCTGTATGTAGACGGTCAAAGATCGGAGATCATACAACATTAATAACACTGAGATCATCTCTTAAGGAAAGGAAGTGAGGCACAGACAGATTTGTGAGGAAGTAGGTACCTCATGATAACTAACGGATTCTATGAAGTTCTGTCTGAAATCGTATTATTACACTATGTGGGTGTGTGTTTTCGCCTAAAGGTCTCTTCATCAATGTATTATAAAGCGGAGCCACAACAAATAGTTTTTTGAGGACGTCCTCATTCGATTGGCATTATTGTGTCCCCAAAACTAGTGACATGTCGACAATAGCGCGGTGGAGGTACAACCGTACAACCAACAAAACCAAACAAAATTGAAACCGGATTTCCAAAATCCCGTTCCGTCGCATCGGCGGCAAGAAGCTCTGTTTTCGATTTCTATTCCGATTGTTTGTTTTTTGGATCCATTGTTGGGTCTGTCGCGCTGCGACACGCGTACCCATTTTTGCAAAGTCTATTCCATTGTGTTGGCGAGAGGAATGACGTTTGACGGACACGAGTGATGCGCCCAGCACTGACGCGCTCCTGTGAGGTCAGATATTTTAACAGTCCTCCCGAGCGTCGTTAGTGCTGTGACAAAAAGGAAGATCTCATCTCCGCTCGTCCGAGACTCACCTCTACAACGTTGGCCGAGCACCGCCGGCTACGCAACGGGATTCCTGTTATCATATTGGGTCCCCTCATCATGGCCTAAATTACTTTTTGTGTGTTGTAAAAGGAACGAAATGTTTCGTCGGTCAACCATCGCTCCGAGCAACACTCGACCAATTTTAGTTTTAAGGGTCTCGCTTACCCCTTTTCTTACCTGCACCACAGGATGTGTTTCGTATTCATTTTTAGCTGATTTTATTGTTCCTTTATTTAGATTGCGTCATTCCATTCAGACTTTAAAACCACTGCTTGTAGTAGCAGAATATTCATCACAACATAAAAGGCTCCATTAACAGCATATTACAAAGTTTGTTTGCATTCATTGAGTTCATTCATCGGCCCTGAAGGTGGGTCAAGTGGAACTTTTTCATTTTCTTTGAAACGTTAGTTTTTATGTTACCCAATTATCAGTACTCCCACACATCGAGCGGGTAATGTTCCTCCTATGGTGACAAACTGTCCATTAATGCCCACATTCGGACAACGGAATGTATTACATGTTCGCGTCTATGTTCGGTCTATCACCGTTTAGAGAAGCTCAGTTAGTAGGCTGTCTTGTGTCTGTCATGTTGTCGTGGAGTTGGTGCCGTTACGTAGGGACGGTTATCAAACGGCGACTCGGTCTCGTTCGCAAAAAGCGCTCGCTCCTGCGCGTCCGGCGCGCCAATTATGCCCTGCGCACGCGCCTCCAAAAAAACAGCCGCAGACCATCTCAACCATTTTTTAAAAGCCCCAACTTAAATAATAATGCAGTAACACGCGAGAGTATTCGCAAAATGCGATCCGCGAATTTCGTTTCCAAATTCCACTGTCTGCGGCCGGGCGGCGTTTTTTGCCGCGACTATTGTCTGTTTGTCTTTAGATTTGTGTTCTGCTGTTCGCGGAGCTTTGTCGGTGTGGCTGCAGCAGGGTCTTCAGGTTTCCGTTCGTTCGGTTTCCTCTTATTGCTGTTGGGATTTAAAATTTATAAAACTGGTTGGTTAATTGGTTCCTGTCCTATATCGTCCTCGGCGCTGTCAGAGTTGCCTCGTCCGCGGGTCCGCTCCACTCACCGTAAAGGAATGCAAAATCAGCTGTCTGCAGCGCGGCGCGCGGCGCGGCGAGGGCCCGAGCTTTAATAATGCACACGTATAGCTATAATGAAATGCCCAAAGTTTTTTGTGTCGGCGCACGATTAGTCCCTCCCGGCGATCTGGTCGCGCACTCCGGCCCTATCATTACTAAAAACGATCCTAATAAAATAATAGTCCTGTCACATCCCTTCAAGGGTTCGAGTTTTTAAAGGACAATTTCCTTAATAGGCGACGGAATTTAGCAGTCGTTTAGAAAATTTGATAGTTTAAACTGTCCTTCCTTTGATAATTTTTGTTGCTCGATCGTCCGGGTATTTAATTTGAAATCGTTTTCGTGGGTCATAATAATGGTATGTTTCCGTCTCCCTTGAGAGGTTAAACGATTTAAGAAAATGCCTCGTCGTAGTACATTCTGACAAACTCAAAAATATGACATATTTACAAGATCATACGTTTATGATTCCAAGAAGTTAGAGGCGACCGGCTGAGACGTAGCTACCACCTGGACTTCAACAAATCGTCAACAGTTTTATTATCCACAATCCTGAGATGGATACGACAGATTGCCTGCACTTAAACGTTTATTTATTGCGCTGGAGTTAAATTATGAGTTTATAGATTCAGTAGCGAATACAAGGCTGTAAATCATGGTTGGTATCTAGTGTTAGTATAGATGTAGAGGTGTGTATGTGTACCTGTGCGTGGAGTGTTGTGCAGGGTGTCGAGCTCGGCGTTGCTCGGCGGGGCTCGGCGGGGCTCGGCGGGGCTCGGCGGGGCCGGCAAATGGCACATTTATATTGTTCATTACGGGGCCCCGGAGGTGAGAGATGTTGGCGCTGTCGCCGCGCCGGGGGGGCTGCAGGGCTGACCGGTGAGCGCGCCATCGGCGGCCTGACCTGCATCTGGGAAACGTGTAACAATCACTTGAAATACCACCAAAGACTAACTCTCTTTCTGCTCTGAGAGTATTCAGTAAGTTAATAGGTGCGCTAGCAAAAATCTTTCAGTTTTTATACAGTGAAGAATCCTACAGATAACATTTCAGTTTCTCAGCTCCCTGTCCCCTAGAATACTCTTCCTACAATACGTTCCCCAGAATCCTCAAGTAATCACAACGTAGAGACCTGGAGCTAGGCTTACCTGGTTGCTCTGGTGTAGTGGTAGGCAGCCCTGGCGACGGCTGCCACCGGGGGTCCGGTGCGGCACGTCCGAGCGCGTTGATTTGTGCGTGGACTCCCGCCGACAGTATTTGTACAGGGCACGCGTGGGCCGCGCCGCGCCGCGCCGCCCCGCGACACGCGACATCGCGCGACATGAAGCGCGCGACACTCGCCATCATGTTCCACCACCACTACATCTCCAGCGATGTTACCATATAATTTACGTCACACTTCTATATACCAGAAGTAGGTCGAACAGAATCATCGAATTGTTTCGTTTTGTACAATCCCACCACGTCTTGAATTAAACTCTAACATGACCCAAGCCGCGGTAAGAAAATAAATGAGCCATAGTGCTGAACATTGAACTTGGATGACTACGCTCATCATATAAATCTAAGGTTTACATATTTTATGTTTGTGTAAATCAATTTATGGACATTTGTAAAGGATGTACCGTCAGCAAGCAATATCCTACAGCACAGTGAACATTCTAACTAGTCGTTAAACAGACATGTTTATGCGAAAGCTGGAAGTTACTTTCAATGCCATAAGGTGTTTAATTAATGACTTAACAGCAGTGACAGACAATGATCGGTAGGAATCTTAATGCGGGCGGCGGCGGCAGAGATACGTGAGTGAAAACATGGCTGCGATCTCACCCGGCTGAGTTTCATTTCGAATATCTTTGTCGACGTATTTTCCAATCTAAACGAGCCGAAATTAGAAGGCTAAGACAACTTTGAAACCGGTCAACATAAAATTGGAAACCAACTGTAGTCTCCAAGTTGCGCAAGAGTCGATCGACCAGTTTGGCGCGGGCTGGCCGCGCGTGGGATCTATGGGTCTGCGCGGTGCGCCCCAGCCACCTGCACTTACGACGTTTCACACCGATGCCCAAATTATTTAGTCTGTCACTTTATTGCCGCGGATTAAGAATCCCGTTGACATAAATTACTGCACCTAAAATATACTTAGCCAGTTACTGAAATACTATGCGCACGAGTTGCGACGCCGCTACGAACTTGCAGCACAGTTTTTAAGAGCTCACCACCATTTGTTAACATACAGTGATTTTTAGGCTTTAAATTATTGTTTGTGTCCAAGCTCCGCTGTGTACGAATGATGCCCACCTTCGTATTGATCGACACTCTACCTATTTGTCTCGGGATCGATTTCCAGGTCAAGTGAAACATGTTTCAGATTGTGCAAACAGATCTAGCGTCCTTGATCACCGACATATTGTCGGCTGCGAGATGATTACGCCAACTTCTTCTTTAAGTTTCGTCAATCCAAATGGATAGGCTGCTCAGCGACGAGGCAGTAACAGCCAGTGAGTGTGTAACGTTAGTGTATCAGAAGGAAACTGGCACACTGGTCGGTACGAAACAGCTCTATGTTCCAATAAGCAGTTATCTCGCGTTAATTTGCCTCCACTAATGTAGGCATCGGTCGCGTTATCAGAGGATAACTTCATCGGAGCTGAGTGCGGCTGCCGGGGCCTGTCGGGCTGTCGTGGTGCGTTATGTGACTCTTATCAATCACGAACCGCTCGCCGCTAAAGCATCACATTTCTAAAGCCAATTAAGGACTAAGATATCGAAACAGGTTTTCAGTAAAATTTTATTTCGTAACAAACAGTTGCCGCGCCGCGAATCCGCCGAATGATCGTACGTTATACATTTTATAAGATACCTTATGGGTATTTAGAACTTAATTCAGAATCAAATTCGTGTCGACGCCGTAAGCTGTCAACTATATCAGGATTATTGACTATTCCAAATTTTTCTTAACAACCTTTCGCTTAACGAATAGACAGCTACCATTTTGGATGAGCTATTAAAATAACTCGTAAATCGTATTTATAGTTATTAGTTTATTTATCAGCAATAAGATATTGTTTTATGCAAATTTCCAAATGGACTGATACCGAAATTTCACGCTTGAAGTTACCGTTCGGTTAATCTCTGAGGGGATCTCCGCCAGCCTATCAGGGTATCTAGAACAGTTGGTGGTGGACGGACACGTGATGACGTCACTGGCCGGTGCTGGTACCTGGCCACTAATAACTGCTCCGGATAAGCGTCGTGACCACAATTACGGTTTGATACTCCGAGCATGGAAGGGTGTGCGTGGCGCTGCTATATTGATGGCGTATATTTATCATAGACAATTTAGGAACACCTGCTGTTACTCGGATGAGCGGTATATGTCAAATTAATACGCTCCTCGCCGAGGGTTTATAGTTTGTTGGCTTTTGACGCGGCTAATGTTTTATTTGTTCTGTACGAGACCGATTGATGGCTCTCAAATAGATTCCTGAGCGAGCCTTTTTTTTCGTATATTTTTATCTTTTTATGGTCGGGAGAAGGTAATCGATTTCTATTGTTTGCTAATTGTTGCGTTGAAAATAGCTCTTTTGTATCTATTGTCTTCTCGTTTTCTGTGGTAATAATTTAACCCTTTCTTCGAGTTAGTGTCGTGACACTAAAAACATTATAAGCTAGTCATCCTATCCAAAATAGTCGTTTCCGGTTGCTAGAACATCGTCGCCGCCTTTCATGTTTAGTTTTGCTCTTTTTGCTACAAAGATATGATATGATTGTATTTACAATATGTCGCAACAGTCACTGTCCATAAAAATTGTTGGTTAGGCGGTGACTGGAATTTTCCTTAAGTTCCATCACTTTCATCCATGAGATTTCCAATTCCATAGAGTAGAATTGTGGTCGACTTCAGCGACGACAGTTTCCTTATGGCGCAGGCGCGCTGGCGTCGTCATTGGTGGGTAAAAATAGCTGGCAGCGGGCGGCCTTGCCCCGCGAGCGCATGCGCCACCCCCCCGCGCCCCCGCCCCGCGCCGCCCGCAGCGCATCACGCCGCACTCACTGCTCGCAGCAAAGCAGTAATCACAATTCTTTTACTGGGCGAGAAGTTGGTGACAACGCGAAAACTGACAGCTGCAGTGTTACCTTCATTTTCATAATCATCTTCAATGCACTGTCACGCAAAGCAGAAGCTTCTGACATATTGTGACGTAATATTTTTTAACCTTAGAAGGCGGAGGCAAGAAATACTACGTCGTGGAAGTTTAAGAGCCTATTTGTCGTCGCCTTCATCAACAGGGTTCTAAAATTCGCACCTATTTCATTTTTATCATCAGCGATCAATTCAATTAATTGGCACTCAGTCACAAACATTTTGATTTATACCACCTTTGTTACCGGCCGTGTCACCGGCAGATGCTTGCGCGTGCGCAGGTGACCGCGCACCTTATCGCGCACAAAAACGCCGTATCGGTTTCAACGCCTACATACAACGTTGCTTCACGGCATTATATTAATTATGTGCGACTCCACTAATGACATTACTTAACCTGGAGTACCTAATGCTTAATGATCTACTTTGGATCAACACTCAAGACAGATGTCAGACGAGTCACAACGTTCCGAAATACACTACAGAGAATATATAGAAATGTGATATCCTTTGGAATTAATATAGTGGAAGCACCTAATACTTTGAAAATCATCTCTATCAATCATGCGCAGGAAGAGCTTGTACAAAAATCACTACCGACACTGCGTCTATACACACTGAAAGATCTGTAAGTTCAATTTTCACTATACAATTTTTTTCATTGTTAAGTAAAATTAAGTGCTACTAGAACTTTTCTACAAAAAGCTTGAGGCAAACTTAAAACAAAGTCTTAGAATGTGATACCTTTTTCTCGAGCGAGAGAAATAAGTTTCTCATTCCACATTACCTTTACGCATGGTAATGTGGAATGAGAAACTTCTTTCTAGAATAACTGCCTTATTTAACACGATTTCTTATCGGTGCACCGTAAATTAACAAAATATCTAGAGCAAGCACTAATCAGCTGTCCGATGTTATGAGCAGATACCTCATAAAGATTGTCCTGAGTATCAAAGAGTCCAAAACTATTCATTCGATTTAAAATTTCTAATTTTGGTGTTTCCCAATAAATAGGTGCAAGGACCGACCCTAACTTTATATATTTCCGCGCAGGGGGTGTAGTTACGAACGTTCCAAAAAGTCAAAAGAGAAACGCTTATTAGACCGGTGTTTCGGCAAATTCTGTACGTTTTCAACTTTTTGCTTGCACGGTATCCTTAAAACGCAAATGACGGTGGTTGCGCACGCACCCGCGCCCGCACGCTCGCGCATGCGCGCCACTGTTTACGCAAATTCACGCTCATTTAAACGCTGTCAGTCGCCGAGCGCTCACGTGTTTGTTTTGCGCTCATGTAAGTGTTCAGCGAGCGTTTTGCAGTAATTGCTTTTTTAAACTTCATATAATTACCTACCGAAATTGCTTCTGTGCTGTCTGAAGATGTAACTTTTTTCAGACAAACGTAATCTTCGGCGGAGTCCACTTAACAAGTAAACATACCTACATACATTTATTTTTATTTGTACTAATCAAAAATTATATACTACTAACTAAAACATACTAGCTGGTAATGTGCCCAAGAGACTGGCGGTACTGCCACGTCGAATGGCCATACTTGGCCTCTGGGCAAAGTAAAGGTCAGCTCTTAGTTCACGGTTTACTAATGCTTGAAAAATAGGCATTCTTATTATATTGAAGCTGCTTATACATATAGAAACATTTAAAGTGAAATTAAATTAAGCGTCTCATTTGTGTAGTTAGCCCGGAGGCCGGGGTCGCTGGGATGTGTGCGCTATCAATATCGGTTACGGGTCGCCGGCGGCAAGAGATTTATCGCCAATATTTATATGAAGCTGGTACTCACGCCGCTCCACTCATTTGCGCACATTTGTCCGAGCTGAGTCAGGGAGCTAGACGCTAACACTCTGATTATAGACATTATCTCTGCCATATAAGTATATCAGAAATGATTAAGATAATTCATCAATAATGTTCAACTTTTCCCAGTAACGCCTGTGCTAATATTTCATGCAGTATCCAGAACATTAACAAATTATCAATATTTAATAATTAAACAGTCATGAATTAACGTAACAAAGCATTAAACTTTCCTTATTAACTTTTACAAGTGACAGAAGACAACACCAGCAGCTTCATTTCTCTGACAGCTTCACACTGAGCGGAAACTATTGCTGTCTACTGAGACTCCATTAAACTATTTAATTACTTGGCCTTATTACTAAATATATCTACTACTGCTACATTACTAGAAGGTCGATACACTTACCTGTTCCACTCAACTCTTCGCCTCGTCTGCGCATCACGCGTGAGGCCTCACGACCTCTGAAGACTGAACAGAAAATCAACTCATGATGTGGTTTATGTGAAATATTCCCCTCTCTTCTTCGTCTATCCCTCACTGTTGAGGAAAGTGAGTAGTAGCTTTGACCGCGTCTACGTTCATGCATATCTCGTTTTTCCCATTCCTGAACTTTTATTGCTGCAACAGATTTCTGCTTCTACGACCAATCTCAGTCAGTCTAAATCAGGCACGTCTATCTAATCATAAGTCATTATAAATCTATTACAATCAATAGCTTCTCATTGATTGAGTGGAGTGTAGCTTCTGCAACGTTCTTCTCAGCGCAGTGCGCAAGCGCAGGTGCTCGGCGAGATTCCGCCTGCCTACACGCGCCGCCCGCTGCCCTCCTTCACTTAGTGCCTGCTGACTGCCACCGGCCTACGTTGTACAAGCATCAGCCTTATTCTGAGTACTCATGACTGGCCATAACAAAAACTGACTGCTAAGCCATCGGAAGACGAACTGAAGGTTTTATTGTAGGAAGTAAATGTAAGCATGCTTACACCTCACTTACTTGTGTGCTTTTCAAAACATTATTAACTAACCAATTACGTCCACAGCTTAGTTACACTTACATAGCAATGAATATCGAAACCAGTTTGAAAGGAGCTCGACAATCATGCGCTAAGCCGGACCGGAACAATAATTTTGATGTCATCAGCAACAAATTACTGCGTAGGCTAACGCTCGACGCGCGCGCAACTGTCGCGCGGCTGTCGCAGTGTCGTGCGGTGTCGCGCGGCTGTCGCCGGACGGGAAGGTGCCTGCTCCGTGACACTGTAGTTCCGGCTCGTTATTTATTATTGGCGACTGGTTCCGAAGGCTCAGCGATCGATAAGCTCTTCCTTCACCAGCAGTAGGTACCTGCGGGGTACGTACTCTACGTACGCTGTCAATTCCTGTTGTGCTCGGATACTTTTTCCGTTCGATAGTAAACGATTTTCCTTTTATGGATGTTACAAATAACAGCGTTAGCAGCAAATATGGAGGACCTACATAATATTATCAAACACAGGAGCAATGGCCTAAATGTTGAACCAAACTAAAGTTATATACTTACGAGTAGTTTGCAAAAACAGCATTGAAGTAGGTACGTAATATTGTATTCCGGCTTTTATTATACGAAATTATCATTAAATTTTCTCATACTAAGAACCTTTTAGAAAAAAGTGATTTGAATAGAATACACGATAATGTTGACACTAGCATACATTATCTGGTTGGGCGCTGTCACCGGTTCGTTCAATATTTAGGCTTATCAGCTGGAAGCGCCTATTTCCTGGTTGTAACTAAACGGCTATAAACAGAAGTGTGACGCCAAGGACAAGTCGCATGTCGTCAAAACTAAGGGCCGTGACACGCGCGCTGTCGCGATCGCACGCGTGTGGCGCAGGGCTCGCGCGCACCTGCCGACTGCGACCAGTCGCCGGTCGCCGACCATGATGCCTGTATTCAATTTTATGCATTTTCGTTTTTGATATTGTTTGTCCCCTTTGTATTTGTTTACAGAGAACTCGTTAGGGGCATTCTTGACAAAAATTTCTGACGAATAATATGGGACGCGTCCTAATTAGGTTCTAAAAGTAACTACATTGTAACAACCTTTAATTAATCAGTCGCTTCTGAGGAAAACATCTCAACAAAGAACATTATTGAATACTTAGGTACTGACATTACAGCATGTCAAACATAGCCCTACTACATACAAAAAGAAGTTCTATTCGGAAAGCCGACGAAGTAAATTAGGCTGAGTGTGTGTTATTTTAAACGTAAAGGGAAAAGCAATCAAAACCCTTTCTAATGAAAAAGTCATTATACAAATAATGTTCCACAAAACACAAAAGAAGTTAATACAGAGTTCTGTGAAACGGCATATACCTGCGGTGACATTAGCTGTAATGTGCACGAACATGAAACAAAGGAAGTGGTGCGACCTCCGCAGACGGGCCACACTCGGCCGTGGTGTGGCGGCGACCTCCACACACGGGCTACACCCGGTCGTGGTGTGGCGGCCGGGGGCCGTACATCCCGCGTGCCACCTTCAGCTACTTCTTTCGTGCCGGCTAATGTAGGTACTACACTCGTGAAATAGCTTCATAATTCAACTTTAATAATTTTGTTTCCTTGTAAGAAATTAGTCGGTAAGCTTTACAATGCCGCCCGCCCTGAACCTAAAGTAGGTGAGGGTGATTACTTATTTATGGTGATTACTTACTTAATATCAACAACTAACAAAACATGAAATTGCAAATAATCAGCATAGATACCTACTCCTTGCCTTATCTGAAGATGAAAAAATGAACATTTCCAAGCTTCTAAATGAGCAAAGTAAAATAATATAACAAAGCTATCTATTAGTAGAAAACAACTTAATGTTTTATCTAGTCAGCTCGTTTGCCGGCAGGTACCCGTAGGTACGTCCTCACGTAACAATCGCCGGCGTGACCGAAGGCTGTCGCCTGCGGAAACGGAAGCTGTCACCTCACTATAACTGAACGTATCGTCGCCGTCGTGGTGTGCGTATACGCAGCACGTATGCAGTGTCTATGTCCTGATCTGGCCTGCTTTTGGTCAGGACTAAGTTTATACAAGCGTGAAAACAACTGTGTCTGATAGATGCCCCTAATTAATCATCTTCCTAGGCTCGCTAGCGCTAACCAGGTTTATATTTTAACTCAGAGTTACATATTATATATATATTAACACCCCGTTATTAACAACTCTAGTTTCTGCAAGTGAGCTTCAATGGATCCTGTTGAACCTTGATCATCAAGTCGTTGAGTTGTGAAAAAAAGTTCCTCAAGGAAATTACCTACTCTTATGATAAATACTTACGATAGATCCTACGCTCTTATACTTACGCTCAAACAAATTTTCCAGGAACACAATCTCTTCTGGTTGCTGCGTCGTGTCGCCCTCGTGTCGTCAGGTCGAAGTCGCCTCAAACAAATCGTCGAACTTCAAAAAACGCCAGCCAGCAATTAGTAGTCGTCACTTTAAGGCTGTACAGCATTACATACGTGTAACAGCAAGTACTTCGTTCGTGTGCGACACACATTACTCTCGTAATATTTGTAGAGCTAATGTATGAGTGAGACCCATTTATATTTGTGGTGTGCGCAAATTGTAGCCAACCGCAGTCGGGCGGGCGGGTAGGACCGCCTTGTGGTGAGCGATGTTATTACGGGCGATAAAGAACAATACAGGAAAAATAGATAATGTGTTATTGTGTAAAGGAAAAGTCTAGTTGTTTACCACTGCAATCGATGTATGCTGCTGTAAAGCTTGGGCGTGAGCTTTCTATCGTGAAGTGGATCTTCTGAAGTTCATTTCTGGAATATTCTTCAGTTTGCCTTTTGTACAAACGTTTGAACAAGTACACCATTACATAGCCAGTGTTATCGCCAACGTTAGTGGCCAACAGTTGCCGCGATGTGTGGGGACTGAGTATGTTACGTTTTAGTAATCTATACTAATATTATAAAGAGGTAAAATTTGTTTGTAAGTTTGTATGTTTGTAAGTTTGTATGTAGGGGGTAATCTCAGGAACTACTGATCCGATTTGAAAGAGATCTGAGTGTTAGATGGCCCATTTATCGAGGAAGGTTATAGGCTATATATCATCACGCTAAGACGAATAGGAGCGGAGCAGTAATGGAAAATGTGACGCAAACGAAGTTGCGCGAGTCAGCTAGTGACCGATATACCGCGTTACTGCGCTAATTACATCGTTTTCATTCATTTATGGAGATTGAATTGAAGTTATTATTTTATACATAATCGTTGGTGTGGTTGTCACGGAAATAGCTCGAAAGCTTTTGTAGAAGGAAGTGCGAGTGGCGCAGTGTTAGAGGAAGCTCGACCAGCTGCGATTGAAAGCTCGGAACAGACAATATTTCTTGCAGGCTAGTGAAACTCGACAACAGAGGAAATTGAACGTCGAATCAACCTGTGGCTCATAAATATACCTAACTACGTAACTTTTCCGAAAGATAAGAAAATGGTTTTTTTTTTGTAACAGTAGTCAGCTAGGTACCTACCTGACGATTTTTTTTTTTTATAGGCACGCGTTTGACCACTATCTCAGCTGAGTAAAAGTAGGTAAGCGATGATGCGGTCTAAGATGGAGCACGCTTGCCTGGAAGTAACCTATTCACTCTTGACTTAAAGTCTCCCAGGTTGTAGCTATCAGGAAACACAGACACCGGCAGGGAATTCCACTCCAACCAATTTTTTTTGGAAGGTTTACAGGCTAGTGGTGTGCGGAATAATTAATTAAATTTATAACCCAATATGGACAAATTAACGTATTTCCGTAGCCTGCGGTCGACAAAACAAGCCAATTTTTGTTAATAAGGTTCCATTGTAACTAAGACAATATTAAGTAGTTATTAGCAATGAATTCAGGACATTGCCAAAGACTCAGTTTTTATTAAAGTAACTAGATAATAATTGAGTATTGTATCGGCACAATTAAACTTCCAATACAAAACTATCGTAACGTCTTTAGTACTGATAAACAGAATGTTGGGTGTTTTTAGAACGTATTACGTCACGACCTGTCAAGTTCTACACCGACGAAGCATAGCGTGAAGGACATGCTGGTAACTTAATTTCTCCGTTTCCGTAGGAATTTCAGAAAATCCTCTCTTAGTGCACCTCAACCCTCTCCAAGGACCCTACACGCGCCAAAATTCAGCTTTCTACTGTCAGTAGTTTCGGCTGTGCGTTGTCTGTCAGCCACTCAGTCACTTAATCAGTCAGCAACGAAAGAATTTTAAATACATTGATTGATTACTCGTGCATAACCGTCTAGCTAATATGGTCGAAGCTGCAATAGATCATTTCTATTGAACTAGTGATTAGCAGTAGGTACGGTTGCTAAGCTCGAGGTTCTGGGTTCTATGCCAGCGGCAGCAGATGTGTTGTTATGCCACAAGCAGGAGGAAATGATAGTGCGTTGCGTTTCGGCATTGAGTGGCACAGCCGCACTGCTAGCTCGATTACAAGAACCGGTCGAGGCTCCTTCCGCGTCCGGAATTCACGACAACCTGCGCTTGTCATGTGCAACAACTAAATACACGTGTGTGCTACGTGTAGCGCCGTAAGGGAACACGTGCATCTAGACAAGTCAGTTCGGTGCTCGAATACAGACAAGAGTGGTATGGTAATTTTTGTACGTACTTTCTTTTAAAAATCATAATTCTTCTTTTGTTTAATTATCTACAAAAAGGAATAAGTATTGTTTGTATGCAAAAAAACATGGGACCTAAGTTTTAGCATTAAATCATATTTATTTTGCAAATAACTCTTTTACACGTCAATATTTCTTGGTCATATTATTCTAGATGAGGCCGATGTGTCCTAGCTGACTACTCTGAGCAGAAACACCAAAACAAACTCAGAGGTCATAGTCTCTTTTAAAGTCCATACAATCGTGAATATTATATGAAAACCATGTACCACGCAGGTTTGAGTGGACCTTGCCGGAGTCGCGGGACTATTCGAAAGAGATACCGCGGCTCCGGAACACAAAGGGCAATGAAGGAACATGGATGGGTTTTAGTCAGTAGAAGTCTGACACTTCTTCCCGCTACACCCAAAGCGGGAGGAGTCATTGGATGATTACCCATCACTAAAAAAAAAAAAAGGTTTGAGCGGAGCATTTGTCAGTTTTCACGCAGCTCATGTCTATCTACTTAAGTACCTGTGCAAGGTTTCATGTAGGTACTAACGTATCATAAATAATAAATCTAAGATCTATGATTGTGTCACACGCTACTTCAAAGGTTAGGTATTAATATTATGTAGGTAATCAGCACTGTGTGAGCATTGTCTATCTCACGATTGAATTCGAAGATGGTTTTATGTCACTAAACTTTAAGTTCATGCCAATGTCTGATTCAAGAACACCAGCAAAGTGTGAGTTGGACTCGCACACAACCTGTGTGAATTGCAACTGTCTACCTGTTACGGTTCTTGAGATACAGCCCGCTGACAGACAGACGGGTGGATAGACGGACGGACGGACAGCGGAAGCTTAGTAATAAGGTTCCGTTGGTTTGTACCCTTTGGGTACGGAACCCTAAAAAGATTTGAATAATACGATGATGACAAAAAACAACTAGGTAAACTGATCCAAAAAATAAATGTTAATTACATGTTTGTCTTTCATTTCAACAATATACTCAATGAACATCCTGAGCACATTATAAAATACAACCCACAGCAATTTACATAATTGAAAAAACTGACATGATCTCTATGCCACACTAATTAAATGCATAAGTAGAATAACTTGTATTATAATATAAGTACTCTGTTTCCGTCACATGAATGACACCTTCACACTTACACACACAATTGTTTGTAAGTAATATGCATGCTCTACGTATGTGCTATGTCCAAAAGTATAGCAGATCGACCCACACACACATACACAGGTAGTCGCGTATATCGATCACATAATTAATCGATCACTAACTCGTGCCATAATATATCATAAGTGTTGAATTTATTAAGTTAATTATGTTAATACCGCGGCAGTGTTTACATTAGGAGCTCGTCACAACAATCAAATCGTTAGCAGCACTCGCCGCTAATGCCCAACTTACAGCATATTAATATTTATAACAAATTCGCATAATATCCGTGGGATGGGCACTATGGGCAGCTCTATTTATAATAATGAATGCAAATTATGATTAATATGATAGTCAGTGTGTCAGTAGGTATGAAAACGTATTAAACATACTTACGATGTTTGTATACCGCTCGTTATACACGAATTTAAATACCGCGATTATGCTGAGCATACCGCACGATATAGTTCCGTGAGCAGCAAATAATCGAGCGGAATTGATTCGAAGTGAATTTACAACTTCCTACGACATTATAGTTTGATGCATCGCAATCGATCCGACTGGCGCTCCAATTACCGTCCGCTCCTCACAATGAGAAGACCCCTAGCCCCCCTGAGCTGGCGGAGAGACTGTCTCGCGAGGAAGTCGGAACACACAACTAGTTTATTTGCATCCAATAACAATGTCATTATGTTAATCATACGCGAGCGAATCGATCGAGACCGAGAGTGAATCGAGATCGACGTATGATCGGTTAATTACTGCCCGATTTTGTATCGAGTCAGCTCTCGGCCGTCGGCTGTCGGTAACCGATGTGTTGGTGTTAAAGTAATGGTTTATAATATTAATTGGCGGCGGCCGGTAGCGCGGATCGAAATAGTTAGTACCTAGTTGATCGTCATGATACTGTAATTGTGGCTGTGCCGTATTTGTTTAGAGCGCTGCTAATGGGATCTGTTCTACCATGTTATAAACATATTTTACTCGTCGGTAAGTTTGTAAGAGCGAAACAAAATGTAAACATAAGCATAAAGCAGACTCTATAAAAACACAAATGTACACAAATTGAACTTTACGTATAAACTTTAAAAAAAAAAAACACATCTACAGGTCGCGACAAATACACTAAGAGACAACCACTCTTCCAAGAGCCAACAATCAATGAATCAATCAACCAGGGATCGATACCGTCCAAATGGATTCGTGTAGTGTCGCGTAACCGTTCATTGTACTTACGTCTTATATTGCCCTGATAGAGTGCACAGTACCGTCAGAGGTCAGCAGACGTGGTGGCTGCTCGCTAGACGGTCGACGCCTCACTACCGTCCGCGTCGTCTAGACGCTCTCAATTGCAGGATGTGGTGCCGGCAGCCGGCAGAGCTGAGCTATCACCACGCCGGCGACCATCAATCACAATCACACCACCACGCTGCTGTTTATTGGCGACCACTGTCCAGGGCCTGTCTGTCCATCTATTGGACTTAGTATTCTAGGTTAGGTTAGGTACATTGTAATCATTACTCTAGGCACTGGTAGAGTAAAGTTTTGCTGAAAAAACTCTTTTTCACAACTACAAATGATCGTGTAGGTACTACAGCGTGTAGGATTCTATTATCTCTACTAGCTTTTGGCCGCGACTTCGTCCGCGTTTCTGTCGTTTTTCATAAAAAAAAAGTAGCCTATGTCCTTCCTCACGGTTCAGTGGTTTTGATGTAACAGGCAGATTCACTTTCGTATTTTAGTAGGGAAAAATATATTATGTCAATCTACAATACTGTTGAAAAATATCGCAATACGGAACCGCACAATATTATTGTTTAATAGCTGTGCCCGCGACTCCGTCAACGTGTAACTCCTTGTGTGTTATTAAGTTAATGTATTGGTAGTAATATTATATCACGTTCACATGAGGCTGTACCTATAGAACGAAAATACTTCAGCGCAAAGCTTCCGGGTAAACTATGTTGGAAGTTGACCCGTCCGGCACGTGAACATAAAGATTTCTAGAACTGCTAACCCGGGAAAGAGCGACGTACAACTGACCATGCGAGAAACAACTGACACCGAGATCTACTCCAGCAATACGAAAAGTCTGCCCTTGAGCCTTATTAATTGTCATTGCATAAGACACCGATACCGGGAATTGTGTTCTTTTAAATTGGAATGGAAAATTATTTGGTATCATGGGAATTCTGGGAATAAAGACGGTTTCACCTGCACCGCAACCTGTTAAAATTTGAGTCTCGATTATATTTTGTTGTAACTGTTTTACTTTTAGCCGAGTTCCATTGCGAAGTTGTGGTGGTCTTAAATTTCGGAGTAGAATAATCGGAATGCCAATTTTTAAACAAATTTCGTGAGAAGGAAGTCCGGGCATATTTAAAGAATTTTTAAAAATTCTATCGGGTAATTAGTGGCTTCTTGTTTATCGAGCGTGATGAAAAGTATACTATAACCAGCCCAGGAGTATAAAGTATAATTGTGCCAAGTTTCGTTAAAATCGCTCGAGTAGTTTTTGTTTCTATAACGGTTATACAGACAGACAGACAGACAGACAAAAATTTTACTGATTGCATTTTTGGCATCAGTATCGATCCCGATTCACCCCCTGATAGTTATTTTGGAAATATATTTCATGTACAGAATTGACCTCTCTACAGATTTATTATAAGTATATAGAAGATAAGTCACTTTTCTATTTGGTGATACAATCAATTAAGTTTGATTGATTAACAATTTCACAGCGTAACTATGTACCTCATCGTTAAGTTTAACCTGCTTTCAATAGTGAAACTATTTAAATATCTCGGGCAGTTTAATTTCTTATCGCTTCTGTTCGAGTTATATTATAAATCTTTTTCATTAGTGTTCTAATCAACCTCAAAACTGGTGTCACTACTGACCACGTCACTCATCTATTCTAGCTTCACGTCTCAGATGCCAGTCAAAAACACAAACAATAACAATAAATCTGACAGACTAATTATAACAACCAGAACTGTCTTATAATTATTATAATTATTTCATCAACATCATTATTTAATAATTGTCGGCAGGTCTTAATTTAATAAAACATTTAGGTAATTATACACTCGCTTATCAACGGCTGAAGATCTACTTCATGAAAATACCAACCGTGTGTTTCTTTTACGTTAAATCCTTTATATAAAGATGTCGTTAATTATCTACGAAAATACCAACTTCAAGTACTGACAACAATAGATATTTTTATAAACAGATTACGTGGCAGTAACCGGTCGTGACTGAAGTTATACCACGTCATAGCAAATTAAGTTCCATCAGAAGTGCGTCCACAGTTATCAGCGGGCCCATCTGTTGGTACGTATGTAACGTACTCTGTGGCAGAGGCCACGCCGAGCTACATCGAGATAATGAATTAGCGCCCGCTAATTAACCAAAAAACTGTTTATAGAGTGGCTCTAACTACTAACACTATCTAGGAAGGTAGGTATGTTCCTGTTGTTCCAAACCTGTTTAATTGATTCCACCGACTATATTTTGAGAACTACATTTTTTGTTACTTAAAGAACATAGACTGTGGAGCGGAAAAAAGAGCCTTTGTATGACAAAAACAAACGATTAACAAAAACTGTTATTATTTTAGATATACTTATAACATTTATTAGGTATTATTAGATAAGTCTGAGTTCTTATCAACTAATTCAAATGTAAAATGGACGTAAAAGACGCATGAATAGCAAGCAAGTAGTAACGAAGCCAATTATAACATTATTCTAATATTTCGTTCTGATTAAACATTGCATTACCAACTGAAATAGTTTCTGATAATATTCCGATTAGATATGTTAATTCTTGCCTGTTATTATTGCTAAAGCATAGTTTTATCGACAACTAAATAATATATAGGTACCCGCCGCAACTAGGTAATGAGATGCGAAATCGTTTTAATCAGTAATTATCTATTTAAGTCAATAGCTGTATTAGCCACTCGCTTCATATGCATGACTCTCTCGCATTGTAAACATTATTTTTTTTTCGAGTAATGGCTACGTTTTCATCAAATATTTACGAGGTACTGTTGTGTAAAGTAATCGCATCAGCACTATAAATTTGTCTAGTTTAAAAAAGGCCGTTAACTGAACGGTACGAGACTACGAGTAGCTACTAACGTGGAACCTGAAATTTCGTATGTCAGCCATTCATAGCGAGGACTGTAAAGATATAGTTACAACGTAGTAGCTTGTCACGACAGCACGCGGGCGGTAGTTTCAGGACATCACACGGCGCTGTAAAGTCGGCTGGTGGGCAGTAAAGAGTGCTGCGTTTAGCGAGCAGATCGAAGGAGTCGCTGTAACGTTCAGTACTGTGACGTGTACTTGTGTAGCTAGTGATGTTGCCTGAGATATGTATTTCAGCGGTGATTGGTCGGCGGGTGGGGGCGCGGGGACAGCGTGGTGAGGGGGGGGCAGTGGGAGGGCTAGGGGGGCCGGGTGGTGGCTCCATCTAGCGACGCCCGCGGGAACCTCGGCCAGCTGCTGTAATGGCTGAGCTATGATAGGTCGCGCCGGATTTGTTCCAACTTGTTATGTTTCTGTGTTGTATGTATGTACGCTGTACTGCATAGACGGTCAGTAATCAGTTCTCGCCAGCTACGTTCTAAACATGGAAAGTATTTGATACATTAACGCTTGGCTTTCTGAAAGTGTCAGGCAGATAAGTGTGGTTTTTCAGGGACTGGTAATTAAACAAATGTGTCGTCTACCGACATACTGAATACTTTTTCAGTACCTAGTTAGTGTCTAAGCCGAAAAAACAACAACACGTCGTTGTACCATGGAGGCTTTTCCTGAACTATAAAAATTTTGATCAATTTTGAACATTAACTTAGAAGTGTAATATTTCTTCATAAAGTAGCAGGTGAGTATTGACTGTGAGCGCGGATATCAGTCTAGTTGACGGATTGACATGAGAATAGTTTCCACAGAAAACTGTAGACGTTCTATGAGATACTGTAATGACGTCATAGACTACGACTATCTGCTACAAACTACTTGCAGCCATTACTTACAGAATAAGTATGTCATTTCATTCAATAAATACTTCGGTATTTTACCGCTTCACAATCACCAAATAGTTACAAAAGATGAGCCAGAAATATGTTGAAATAAAAAGGTGTCAATCAATTGACTGCACGCTCATTAATAAGATAATTATGTTAAAGACAGTCGTTTGAGAAGTTCGTGCGTGTTGCATGACACATTCAATGAAACTCCTATTTTTCTAGATAACAAGACGAGAAAAAACACTTAATATACCTGTATTTACAGAAGCTAACCGTCTCCATATAAAGGCATAATTCTTTTCACCATCTGCCGAAGACCACGTCGAATGAGTTACAACCTCTCACATACAAACGACCTTGTTGTCACAGTACCCTAACAGAAAAATAAAGAACACCACCTGTTGCTCAAGTTAAGAATCGAACCCTGAACCTCACGACCCTCCATGACCGTTGGCACAGTGGTGGTGAGGCTTAGTTTCGTCACTCAATGTTGAGCGTATAAAGGAGTGTTGCCATCATCAGTCAGGCTCACGCGAGGCTGCGCTGACAGTAAGTAATGCGCGTGGCAACACTGTCGCGCTGGTAAGCGTTATTGATGGCGGATCGCGCGGCGGTCAAGGATGTGATTAGCACAAAGGTGCTAGGCCGGCAACACAACCCAGTGGTGGTAGCAACTTATGTATAAACGTAGACTAAATGCTTAACTTTCTTTGAGAAATGGTACCATTTAAAAGCTTGGAAAGGGTTGTTCTGCAAACGACTTAGATTGCGCTGTCCACCATGAATCAAAAACTGGTAAATGCTATTTAGTAGACTACGTCTCCGTTTACCATCAGGTGAGAAAGTGGCTGAACACGATTCTACATATAACGACAAACGCTGTAGTTGGTAAGTACTTAAAACACTGTTCAACTGGTAATCAATATCAGCATAACGTATTGCTTTTATGTGGCATTTAACAGAACATTTGTGTATTCTATACGGCAGAAACATATGTGCTAATCTATAATGGTAGCAATATATCATAACTCGTGCAAGATCGGTTACTACTGGGAGACTGTACTGTGGTGCGGTGCTGCGGTGCGCCATGAATGGGGCACTGGACTCACCATTCATGCTTGTTGCTCACACTCCACGCAAAAAATATGAAATTATGATCATTTGTCGGTTCTACTACGAGAGCACCTGAATGGAACACTTGTGGCCTGCTCACTATTTGTTTAAGATGACCTATGGGTTTGTACTCGGGCCTTTTTATACCACCATACCTTCAAGGGGTTATCAGACTTATCTAGTCCCTATTCTACTCCAGCAAATGTCAGATGATGTGTGGAAGGTGTATGCAATTAGAGGAGAAATAAGAGGCTGAACTTTTATAGGAACACTTGCTACCTTATCAATGAAGGAGGTGATAAGATACTTCAATGACCACTATTTAACATTCGCACTAGAATATAAAATCGGAATATTATAGGACTATCGTTAGCAAACTTTATCTGAGAATCTTTTTATAAAACCCTCATTTGACAATCAATAAATGTCGTTTAGACGGCAACAATGCTGTTCTCACAGTAAAATAGCGTCACGTCTCAAGAATATTGTCTCGTAATGAACGAATGGCAATAAGTTGCGATATAATAATGAGGATCGCGTGATTGTCGCGGACGGACAGACGGACAGGCTGCGCCCGCGCCGGTGTGACCGTCACGCTGCGAGACGTAGGGGTGGGGAGGAGGAGTACCTTCGTTAAGTACTTAGGTATATGGAACAAGTACAGGAAACTAGCGGTATTACTTACGGTTTATATGAAAGAGGGACGCGAATCGACAAGAATGCCACGATGGCTTCACGGACGATGTACGAATAGGGAGTATTCCTTCTCAGTGCGGACATGATTAATAGTATTTGTGATAAATTTAGTCTTTTACAAAGCTAAAACAATAACAAACATTAAAAAAACAAATTGGTTAAGAAGAAATAATTCATGACATTATTTGAACGAAAACGTTGCTACGCCGAATTTCGTAGCACTTATTCGTAGCAACGAATTACATCCGACTTCTTGTCGGCCATTGTAGTTCACAGTTCACATAGAATATATGTAGGACCGAAACTTTCGCAAGTATTATATTAGTAGATAGGCGTACTGTGAGTAGGGACGCGGTCGTCACGCATGGCCACGCGGTTTTTCTTCGGATAACTTCTCCCCTGCCTACCCCAGCGCCGCCGAGCGTGAAGCTCGCGCATTACATCCACACTTGTAAAAACTGTGTGTTTGAATGTCACGGGGCGAGCGAAGCTTTTTGCTGATAGCTGTCATTAGTGGCAGGCAGTGTCCAGTGCTCACTAACACGGGGTTCGAGCTGTTGTGGCAGCTTGATTTACTGTGGGATAGTATATCTACACGAACTGTTCATACTAAGTAAGCAGCTGGTTGGTCCTTGAAAGGTATGAAATACAAATCATAATAATTATGTCTGATGTACAGCACTTTAACGGAAGGATAAACATCATTAATGGCATGGACTTTTCCTGTGACATCAAACAATTTGAAAACTGTACAAAATCAAGAACTTTGTCGAATTATTTTATGAGGTAGAGACATAAATGAAAGTCATAATTGCGTCATTCGTAGAGGAATGCTCGTAGGCGTTTGTGAAGTAGGTATGTGAAGCGCCTAGCAACCAGAACAACGGTCGAATTATTTTATACATAGAGTAAAATAAACATTCGTGTAAACTGTGAGAAAGAATACAATAGCAGATACGTGTCTGTTCATTCTTAACTTCCCAAAAATACATGAATAAACAATGCCAAATTAAAACTGAGCTTGACACCCGCCTCATGAAATAAATTTCACATAAGGAGGCTATGTGGAGCCAACAAAAATAAATAAGTGGTTCATCGACCCCAGGCGAGGCACAGTCCACAGGCCACGGGCTGGAGGCTGCCCGGCTGATGGCCTCACAGAACAAACCATATAAACTGGACGAACGAACGATTTCTACTCACTAATCACTTGCAGAACTAGTTTTAATTACTACCAGATACTACTGTGACTTAGATTTTTATGATGTTTGCAATGAAAGCGGTAAAATGGCGAAAGTACCGTTGAAACAGTTTTGTCAATTACCGAAAGATTTATTTGATTTAAAGTGTGTTTATTGAGAGAAACAGGCATTCGTTACAGGATTATTTTGATAGAAATTGATGACCACGCATACTTCTACAAACTTTTGGATACAGCTAGGTAGGTACTTAAATGAGTTATAGAGAAAGTGCGGTTTCGAGATTTTTAATGAAAGATAAATTAGCCGTCGGTAAATTGATTGTAAAAAAATAATCTAAAATAGAAAAGAAAGTCTACAGAGAATCACGGTTGACTGAGCATCTGAGTTCTTATCCTACCAATTACCTTGTATCGAGACAGATATTCTAGGTCTTGTCAAACGGTAAATAAACTGCTGGACTTGAAGAATATAACACAAATGTAATTAAATGGGCTTTTCAATCATTCAATATTCTAATGAACGTACTAACTTTATGTCATAAATACGAAAGTGAGTTTGTATGTTAGTTTGTTATTCTTTCACGCCGAAATAGCTGAACCAATTTTGATGAATTTTGGTGCTGATGTAGATAGGACCCTTGAAACGGTTATGGGGTACTAACGTAAGCAAAGCTGCGAGATAAAGCAAGTTTACGATATTGTAAGTCGATCAATGCTGGCGGGGTCAGGGGCCAGCCCCGGCCGGCGCGGCACACTGACCGCCGCTAATTACCGCTCAATTGAACGACACTTGACCGCCGCAATCACTCACCTCACTGGCACACTGCTCATAACTCTTTGTTTGATGTTCTATTAAAATAAGACTGTCTATGGTCTAGTGGCTGCAAGTACGTCTGCTGAGGGTGCAATGGCGGTTCGATCCTCAAGTCATGCAAAGTAAATACTTGGCTGACTTACGAGTAGGCGACGGGCAGACAAAATGCTAACAGCTTGTAGCGACGCATGACTTGTGTCAGTTGGTTCCCGACCGATGCCATGGGTTTTAAAAATAATTAGAGAAATGTACTATGCTATTTATTATGTAAATTACTTTGGTACCTAGTTTATGCTAAAATAAATCTATTTGCTATCTTTACCTAGTAATGGATGTTCTTAGTAAACTGCCTCTCACTATATACCTCTCAATAAATTGACTTAATTATATCCGAAATATTTAATTTGCTCGTATCCCATACAAAATCGTGCATAACACCTATGTTGGCACGGAAATATACAAAATTATCTTAATTTGACACATAGGTACACAGTCACAGAGAAGAAGATGATCAGAATGTCATAAAGGATTTTCAATTATTTCCCATGGTAGCTGCTAACCGAGTTATTTTAACATGTCTTACGAAGGTGACCACAATGAAATTATCACAATTGTATTGAATGCATGTCTTTCTCTCCTCTTTCCTCAATCGCCGAGCCAAAAATAGTCGTCAACTGAAGGTTTGTTGGATACGTTAACATTGAGAGTTCCATTGGTATCAGGCGGCAGGCTAGGTATGTACTGGTGGGCTCATGCGGCATGCGGGTGCTATCCAGCAGATAATAGCTTCGGTGATGTAACTCGCGGAAATCATTGTCTCTACCTACCACTACTTGTAACTTTGTGCGTTTCAGTGACTTTCTTAGTCCATTTATTATTCTTCAATTTCTTTGAGACTCAATCTATACTAATATTATAAAGCAGAAGAGTTTGTTTGTTTGGTTGTTTGTTTGTTTGGTTGAACGCGCTAATCTCTATAAATATAGGTACCTGTGCAACAGTACCTACCTTCATTACAAATTGACCACTGACAAGTTGCTTAGTTACACACATTGGTGTGGCTGCCATTGCGATTTCAGTTGTTGTGTTTTAGTTTATCAGAACGATCACTACATATTATAAAACAAAGTCCTCCGCCGCGTCTGTCTGTCTGCTTATTCGCGATAAACTCAAAAACAACTGCACCAATTTTCTGCTGTTTTCACCAATGGATAGAGTGGTTCTCGGGGAAGGTTTTGTTTACAACTAGCTGACCCGCGCAACTTCGTCTGCGGCACATTTTACATTAATGCCCCGCTCCTATTTGTCTTAGCGAGATGATATATATCCTATAGCCTATAACCTCCCTCGATAAATGGGCTATCTAACACTGAAAGAATTTTTCAAATCGGACCAGTAGTTCCGGAGATTAGCGCGTTCAACCAAACAAACTCTTCTGCTTTATAGATTACTAATTAGAATAGAAGTATAGATTACAATTTGTAAAGCGGGTGAAGCTGCGTGCATCAGCTAGTTCTACATAATTGTACTTATTGTATTCACTTATTTACGAGTAATTCCCAGAAAATAAAATACTAGGTCTCTATTCATGATGGTTACTATGGTTGCTACGTTTGCTATCAAGCAATAACTCAATGGCATGGTTATTTCAGGTGCGAGTGTTGCCTCACAAAACCCTACATTATGAATTAATTATATTTGTATTAACACCAGTTACTCATATGTTGAAAACACACATAATGATATATTAACATAATAAAAGTGTGAGTATACAAATTAATTAGTCAAACACGAACATAATGCAGCCAATCAAATGGCAGTGAATCATCTGCAGTAAAAAGTTATGAATAATTGACTCGCAGTGAAATATTATCGAATATAACTGGTTGCTGAAGTGGCTGCAGAGTGTAGAGTATCGGTAGCTGATTGATATGAATTATACTTTGATTGACTTAGGAACACTCATTACGAGCACTAAGTGGATGTATGAGATTTAAATGGAACATAATTATGTGCGATGCAGTTTTTGCAATAATAAAAATCAGCGCTCAAAATAAAGTCGGATATTGCAGTGTATAATAAAATGTGGATATTTTTAAAAACTTGTCCAATATTCTGAGTATTAAAGTAGTTTCATATAAAATATAATTCCAATAAACCATACTTCTGATAGGTAGAGGTACCATCTGTCTTTTCAGGTAAACTTGCAAAGGCATAATTAAACAAATAATAGTTCAATGTTAACTCATTTAATATACTTAACTGTTTTTTGCATTTAACCTACATTAGATTATAATCGCCGCGATTTACTCTTTTTAACTGAATATAAATACATTTTCCGAGCTGTTGGCCCTCACGTCAGCGTAAAGGATACAACTATAAACTAAGTCAATAAAACGGGTATATTTTGGTTGCCCAGTAGGATGAGCATGCTCCGTGAAGGATCTCGGCTTATCAGGTCTTATCAGTGGCAAACCTAACCTATGTAGGTCCTACCTAGTAAGTATTACTTACTTAGCGTCTTAGAATAATAACGCATAGAAGCCGCGTCTAGAACAAAACCCGAGCAAAATCGTGTGTCCACTTCATTTTCTTTGTGTGCGTGTGCCGAATGTGTCTACGTTCCTCTAACGCACACAGATATAGCTTTCAGTGATACCATTACTAAGCCGTTACCCACAAAATATGGGAAGACGCATTACTATTTTGCTATCAAGGCAAGTATTTTATGTTGTTGGGAACTGGAAAAGGTAAACATGATTTTTCATGTAATATGACATATTTTTTCGGAAGGTATAATTCAATTTATTTCAAAATAAAAGGAAATAAATCGCGTAAAGAATGAGATATTGTTCAATGCGTTTAGAATGCTTGATGGGTTATAATTATAAACAATGTTAAAACATCGGGTTTGATATGAATTAACAGTAAGTATTGTATTTTAAAATTACAAAAATGAAAAACATGAATGAAAGCAATGTGGGTATTTTTTCCTCACAAATAGCAACACTGTGTTATGACAAGTTAGGTTATTAGAATTTTGTTTTATTTATCGATTTACGTAAAAATAATGCATAGAATGTGAGTACTTATTTGTAAAATGTTATTTTATCACATTTTTTGTTTTCCTGATGTGCTATAACATCCTTTCACGCAACAAACTGTCATTTTCAATTATTTACTCGCGAGCTGTGTTCGACGGAACGTGACCTTGAGTACTGACGGCCTGACGGCTAAGTTTGACGGATTAGGCTAAGTTTTAGTTGCCTCACTTTTTGCACTCGTACTAGGTTTCTATGCGTTATTATTCTAAGCTTAGCGTGGCACTTTGTGGAAACTAGGACAGCCGCATGTGGCGTGTAGGTACTATAGTAAGTACTACCAACAGTACATCATTATTTTGCACGATAAGAATACTGAATGCTTAGAATAATAACGCATAGAAACCTAGTACGAGTGCAAAAAGTGAGGCAACTAAAACTTAGCCTAATCCGTCAAACTTAGCCATCAGGCCGTCAGTACTCAATGTCACGTTCCGTCGAACACAGCTCGCGAGTAAATAATTGAAAATGACAGTTTGTTGCGTGAAAGGATGTTATAGCACATCAGGAAAACAAAAAAATGTGATAAAATAACATTTCACAAATAAGTACTCACATTCTATGCACTATTTTTACGTAAATCGATAAATAAAACAAAATTCTAATAACCTAACTTTTCATAACACAGTGTTGCTATTTGTGAGGAAAAAATACCCACATTGCTCTCATTCATGTTTTTCATTTTTGTAATTTTAAAATACAATACTTACTGTTAATTCATATCAAACCCGATGTTTTAACATTGTTTATAATTATAACCCATCAAGCATTCTAAACGCATTGAACAATATCTCATTCTTTATGCGATTTATTTCCTTTTATTTTGAAATAAATTGAATTATACCGAAAAAATATGTCATATTACATGAAAAATCATGTTTACCTTTTCCAGTTCCCAACAACATAAAATACTTGCCTTGATAGCAAAATAGTAATGCGTCTTCCCATATTTTGTGGGTAACGGCTTAGTAATGGTATCACTGAAAGCTATATTGTGTGCGTTAGAGGAACGTAGACACATTCGGCTCACGCACACAAAGAAAATGAAGTGGACACACGATTTTGCTCGGGTTTTGTTCTAGACGCGGCTTCTATGCGTTATTATTCTAAGACTGAATGACTGACGAACTAACGTTCCAGTTCATTCTGAAACTGTTCTACAACATTCGCTTTGCCCAGAACAAACTATTTAATATATACGCTGACGTTAACTACTTATACATTTCGGTGATCATACGGTTTTCTCTTATTTAAAAGTGATTAGTGGAAAATTGGAAAACGTTCTTAAAATCGGTTCTTCGACATAATTTATTTCTATAAATCATCGCTGTTTCCGGAAAGTTTTCTAAATGAAAACGGACTAATGTTATAATATCGTCGCGACAATGTTTTCTCCGTGATCTCACTGCCACCTCGGTTGCGCAACCGCTGCTGTTAGAAATCAACCAGAAGTGGTGTCGGACAACCACGTATGTATGTGTGGTTTAGGTTTTAGGCACTTTTCCCAAAACATTTTTCTGAAATAATCGGCTGTTTAAGTAGCTTTGAAATGGCTTGACGAACGTATTCATTTGATAACAACGAGTAAACAATTCTTCAATAGCGCAAAAATAAAATAAAACATCTACAAACAAATGTTTTAGCAAACAAATTAGTACGTCACGTTCACAGAACTGTTCCTTCCATCTTAGGTCCATTTAATAACATGCCACATTATAGGTATAATTCTTAAATAGTGCAAGATCCAGTGCAACAGGCGTATGGCGGATTGAAGCGGTAATATAGGTACCTACTAGTTGAGATGAAAGGTACATGGTAGCAATCCCGATAGGAACTATTCTTATACTAGTTGAGATGTTATAAAGTTTGGGTCTTGTGTGGGTAGCCGGTAGCCGGTAGGAACAGAAATTAGCACAAATACCGACCTACATTCATAACTGTAGAAGCAAGTGATAGCATCGTTTAAGATTTTAAGCATTTTATTATTCAAAGTAATTTGTTTAATTAACAAAAGTAGCATACCGTATTGACTACAGATTTACGACTATTCAGCTCTCCAACTTTCTCTAATTATAGCCATCATATTAAAATCACGGGTATTATAAAATGCAAATTGATAACATTTCAAGTGCGAACAATTTTAACAATCTCAGTTTCTATAGGTACAGCCACTGGCTTTGAAAATGTTTGTCTGTCTGTGTATGAAAAAAGTGTTACCCACAGCCAGCGTCATGAGCGCCGTAGTGGCTGCTGTGACGCCTTTATCCATATTATCTCAGTGTTTAATAAGATAGAGAGATAGTGTTGGGGTCACGTGCCGCCGTCTGCTAATGAGAGCGGCGGGTCAGCGGGTGCGAGTGCAGCACTAGCGCGCCCCCGTCCGTCGGTCACGTTGCGCCTACTCGCCTACACCTCGCTACGCAGAAAAAATGTACTCGGGGCTGTAGTGTCGGCGGCGCGGGACCGCTCGCGGCGCTACCAAAACCGAGGAGACTATAAATTGAGTAGAACATGGCCGCTGATAAAGGTGGCCTCGCCGCCGCCGCACCTGCCACGGACCCGCCGTTTTTTAAATACATATTTTACGACAAAACGCAGAAAAACTGACAGGTAAGTTGGTACGAGCGCTCGTTTGCGCGACAATGTCGCCGCGCGACGTTCTCGTCGCCAGGCATGCGACACCAGTGAAATACAGATGTGAACTCACATATTAATAGCCACCTTATGTACCTATTTATTTAACTTATTCTTTGTTTTAGTTTCGCGGAACAGGAACATCCTCGTCGCTACACTTACTGAATTTTAAAAGGATCTCGCCCATTAAGTTAATTAATCTTTTCTTTTGATAATCTAGAGAATTAATAAACATAGGTATAGAAACATGGATGTTTAGCTTGAAACTATGTTTAGGATTGAGTATAAATTATTGTTAAAATCTTTTATAAAAAGGTGTTTATAAATAGAAAAAAAAATAGGTACAAGTGACAGTGATGTATGTAAGTAGGCGCATATAATTAATGTCATTCTTATAAATCAGTGTTTGTAAATCGTCGATATCACGCGGTACATCGGCTACAAGTTAATATTGGCTGCACAATCATTTTATTTTTCACATTTTTTTGCTACTCGCCTACTTGACATTAGTCAACACGTTCGACTGTTACGTCAGTGAGGCGTCGTGCGATGTGCAATAAGTCTACAAAGTCCATGAAAAAATGCCTTTTGTTTGTAATATTTCAGGTCTTAGTGAAACACATAGGTATCATTTATTTCAAATGGAAAGTACATCCTGAAGAGCGTCACTTATTGACAAAGAGGATTGTGTTGCACAAGACGATTTAGAAACGTCGAGAAAACATACATGTGTGTGTGGTGTGTGGTGGGCAGATTGTGGGGTATTGTGGTGTTATCGACAAGCGAATAGATCGAAGTGGGTTAATGTAGGAGTGGACACGCTACGTGTCAGCACCGCTGTTGGTGCCGCTCGTGTAGGATTGTGAGCGAAGGCCGAGCCGCGCTACGTATGTATGTCGCCGTGACGCCTGCGACGCCGAGCCTTGAGCGGCTAACAGCCAGAACGACTGCCAGAACTATAGTACATCATTGTTCTACAACAACAAGAACTACTTGCTTAAACTTTTGTCAAAAAATAATGAAGTGATAAAGAAGCATTTCATACTCATTAACATCATTATTTATTAATTATTTTTATTCCAATTAACATTCATATTATGAGAACAGTTAGGCAAAGTTCTCTATATAATTATATATTTTTTAAACATTGTTTGTACCTAGGTGACAAAATACTCGTAGTTAGGACAAATAAGTCGGTTGATAGATTCATTACACCTTAATATGTTCCTGAAATACGTTCCTATTGATATTTAATATAATTTGGTTAGCACACGACAAACTGCAAAACCTTATAGCATATAAGTAGCATAATAATATTTCGAAATTATATAATCTTATATAGCTATTTGAGTCCTAAAACAGAGAAGGTCGCGCGTCGTCCGCTTGTCGCGCGGCGTATCTAACAATTATTTGACAATGGTTAGACAGGCGCGGTTTTTTGCACAACATTCTTGTTCGACGTCGACGTCGCTCGGTGCAAAAAGTTTGGGGTTAACAGGCGGAAACAAACGAGCGATTGTCGTTTTAATTCTGAAAATAATCGCTAACAGGGACACAAAAAGTTATACGGAGTGAACGGAAAAAACTGTCGCCCCAAGTCGCGCGTATGTGTGCGACGCCGTGGCTAGACCACCTATAAGTTTATTCAAGCTAATAGCTTATCTACTTACGTTTACTATTACTACTGGAAAAAAGAATGAGATGTTATAATATAAGAACTAACCGATAGAATTTAAAGTCAGTGTTTATTAAATTATTAAAGAGGACTGAAATCGTTTTAAAATTTATGACAAAATCATTTGATAGTATATTAGCCAAAACATGTCGGTATCGGTTTTTAAACTTGGCAAAAACTGAAAAAAAGTAAAGATTACCTAAAATTGGGTCGATACTAATAGAACAAAAAAGAAGAGGTTAAAATATTCCAAACTGAAACGATAGATATCTGTCAATACAGAATGTATAGGCGATGTTTCCTGAAACACTAATGTGTTGGTTTAATATTTTTTCAGCGAAGGAGGTTTCTCTGCGGCTGTAACGCTTCATTAGTCAGATGGAATGTCATTTGATCTAGTGTGGCTGGTAAGCGCGATGCCGCCGCGGGTACACACGTGAAGTTTTTACAGCGACCGCGTCACCACCACACAGCGTACCGCGCTCGCGACAACCGTCAACATCCACTCCTTTACATTTTTTATGCGCGTCACTATTGACAGGAGAAAGCTATCAAACACACTCGTTAAAGCAAAAATATTTTTTATTCGCCTTCGGCCATAGTAACAATTTTAGTTTAATTGCACCACCGTTTGGTCGGCAAGCCGCAGATATTTTTGTTTAAGTGAAAACCTGTCCAACGTTGTAATTATTCATTAGAATGTAATTAAATTAAGTTTAGATTGAAGTAGTAAAATGCTTTAAGCGTCATAAACGTTGTATTATTACATTTGTAATACACATAACTGTAGTGGGACATTGAATGCAGTTATCATGAGCGATGAATATCGATCAATAACAAATACTTATGTTTGTACTGATACGTACTGTTTATTTAAAAATGTAGTTTTAAAGTCATTTAACAAAACATCGATGCAATCGATTTAGTAAATATTATGAAACATATTATGTAGCTTCAAAGAATAATTTAAAGGCAAAGAGCAATACAACAACAACAACAACAACAAAAAAAGTTATTTAAGACAAATTGCAGTACAAGGCCAGATTGTGTGATGTTCAAATCAACAAGTTGTTAATTTCAGATAGGAAATATCGTAGTCCATCTGTTTGAAACTTGAGTCAGTCAGTAATGGTTAAATATTGTAAACTGTGAAGTTGTTTGTGTGCATAGCAAGTGTGCGAAAAATTGTTATTGTGTTTAAATTATTGCAAATAGGGATTGATATTATTCAAAACGATTGAATTCTCTTGAACAACAATAAAACAATGAATTGGCCAAATGTAACAGTAAATGTCACTCAGTTTAATTCATCTAACAAATAAATTAGAAACGTCATGCGATAACACTAGCTGCAGTCAATTTATATGTTAACAGAACCAAGTGTACAAACTTATAGATCGGACAATAACGTACAAAGGCATGTTTTATGAAATATAAAAAATTATGTGCGATGTGTTAACTGCACGATAGGATCTGCGTGTAGTTTGTCAAATCTTTGATATATGTTTGTGCTGAGCCGGCGGCGCACGGCGGCGGTTTGTGCCGCACTACCTGCCCCGTGCTTGTACCCCCATAAATAAAACAAACAACACTAAGCCGACTCACAACATTTTTTCACATTATAATTATGACCTACTGACCGGGATTTATCAATAATACTCTTTAGTAAAATATTTACTCTGTTTTATTAAATACTTAGACGATAATATAAAATATCATATCACTAAGTAATATTTACTCGCTATGTAGACTTGCATACCTAACTCCATCGTGATGCGATTATTTATTTACATTATTCATCTAATTCAACTTTAGCAAAAACATTTCACAAGTGTTACTGAGCTTCTGATCGTTATAGTAAAACTATGCAAACAATCCTCCCTAAAACTAAACATTCGTTGGTGTCCGACACTGAGGCGGCACCGCTACACGAGTATCCGACCTGTCATGTCACTACAATAAGTATAACATAACTATCATTATGGAAACAAACCAAATGTCTGTCGAGGCAGAGAGATAATCAGGACATGTTCAATAAAAGTCATTTCCATATTTCAATTTCTATAAAGAACTTTTTTAATATATATCATCATATACGTCGTAGGTACATTATTTTATATAGAAAAAATACCTATTTTTACAAGTATTAAGTACCAAGATTGGCCACAAATACATACAAACGAAAAAAACAACAAAACAAGTAAAAAACAGGAATAAAACCATTTTGGCATCGTGTCTGCATCCTTTTAATAATAATTTTTAATAAATTATGTAGTGGGAGCTAGGTGTGCGTCGAGTGCGTGTCGCGCTAGGCGCCGCGCGTGCTCGCGGCTCGGCGCTGCGGCGCGCTCACAACACCAACAGAGCGCGCCGCCGCGCCGCCCGCGCCACCGCGGCTCATGACTTACTACGTACATGATTGCTCTCACATTCGGATCGTTTCATTAAACACTTAAAATAAAAATTGCACCTATTGACTCACTCGTATTCCCTTACAAAACGAAGCTTCGACCCGATTCATATTTTTTACTCTCGTCCTCGTCACTAATCATAAATTTACAGTAATAGCAACAATTTAAATTTATTCCACACCACAATGACTCCCTACTGACAGGTAGGCATGTATGAACATCGTTAATTTGTAATATCTATAAATAAATTCGATGAAATCGTCCTTTACAAAACTGAATGGTGCTACGCACTCCTCGCCGGAGCGGCCGAGCGGCGCGCGCGACTCGCAGGTCGCGACGACGTGCGTCAAGTACGCGATACGCGATGCGCGTCAGGTGTGGACGCGCGGTACTGTGCTACATGAGTGTGTAATGTCGCGTACTTACCGCACGACGTCTGATGCGGCCACGACCGCTGGCGAGGCGCGAGCGACGCCGGGATCCACCTCCGATTTAAGCTCTTATTTATCAATTAGACTATCTAGCTAAACGTATCGGCGATCACTCCGAACCTCGGCGTTTCGATAAAGTATAAACGATTACTGGCTTCGATCTTAACATTACTCACATAATTAATCAATGACTTCACTGAAATTATAAAGAACAACTTAAACGTAGCGTTCTGTTCGTGGGGGGCTCGCGATATGTACAGAGGCGCGGGCCCCGCTCACTACGCCGCGGGCACGTCCGGGCGCGCGGCGCTATGTACACCAGGTATCCCGCGGGCGCGGCGCTAGTCGGCGCTAGTGAGGCTCCGAGTAGTAGGGCCGCGGCGGCGCCCACGGGGCGAACTGTTAGTGCGCGGCCAGCGTGTGCGCGCCGGGCGCTAGGCCGTGCTGGGGCGACAGGCCGGGCGGCGAATGCGAGTGCTGCAGCGGGGAGCCGTGCACCTCACCGTGCCCGTAGTGCCCGTGGCCCATGCCCTCCATCATCTCGTTGCCCAGCGTGTTGGGTGGCGTCATGCGCTTCTCTTTCTGCCGCCTGTTGCAGAACCACACGCGCACCACTTCCTTCTCCAGCTGTAGACTATCCGCCAGGGATGTGATCTCCTGCGCCGACGGCTTCGGCTGCTTGTGGAAGTGCTGCTCTAGCGCGCCCTTCACTGACACCTCTATCGACGTGCGCTTCTTTCTTTTCCTTCCTTGTGCGGCTATTTTGTCGATGCTCGTGGGACTCCCCGTGGTGGAGTCGGCCTCCTCGAGCCACTTCTGGAGTAGGGGTTTCAACTTGCACATATTTTTAAAACTGAGTTGGAGCGCCTCGAACCTGCAGATGGTGGTCTGCGAGAACACATTGCCGTAGAGCGTGCCGAGTGCCAGGCCCACGTCGGCCTGCGTGAAGCCCAGCTTGATGCGGCGCTGCTTGAACTGCTTGGCGAAGGCCTCGAGGTCGTCGCTGGTGGGCGTGTCCTCCTCGGGCGGGTCACGCTCCATGGCGTGGTGGTGCAGTGGATGCGGTGAGGGCTGGATGTCGCGCAGCATGTGGTGCTGGTGCATGGGCATGGGGTAGCCGCCATGCAGCGCCACGGGCGAGCCGGCGCCGTAGTGCGACGACACCACGGGTGCATGCCAGCCGCCATGCTGCAGGTGGCGGTGCTCGTGTGGCGCGGGTGGCGGCTTCACGTCGGGCTGGTGCGCGTGCGCGTGGTGCTGGTGCATAGCCCAAGGGTCGGCGGGCGGCAGCGACGTCCAGGGGTTAAGCACGGGCGCGCCCGGCGACGGCGAGCCGCCCGCATGCAGCCCATGGCCATACTTCATGTCGGCGGGCTCAGCGCTGCGCGGCGACGCAGCATGGTACCCGCCGATGTTGCCCAGGTCCATGTCGGCGGGCATGTACGTGGTCGCCGCCATGGCGCCGTACCTCAAATCCACGGTGGACGGCGTCTTGCCGGCTCGAAGGCTCTCGAGCCTTCAACTGGCTTACTAAGTCGCGAAACAAGCGCGTTAGTCGCGCGGCGCTGCGGCAGCGGCGGGGGCCACCTCACATCACCGGATAACACAGCGAGCGACATGCGCGTGCGTGCGCGACGGCAGCACGGAGCGGACTGGAGCGCTGAGCGGCGCTGCGCGCGCCCGCAGAGGTAGAGGGGCGGCCCCGCCCAGACGCCGCCCGCTAATGACGATGTAATTACTGCGCCCCGCCCCCCGCGCGCCCCGGCCCCGCGCCCCGCTCCCCCGGGCGCGCTCGCCGCTCGCACACAATATTGTGCGTCGCTTCGTACACTCTGCGAGCGCGCCGCCGACGCCGACGGACACTCTACTAACATAGAGATCACGTTCATGACTTATGCGTTGATACCAATGACATAGACGATTAATTATTTAAAAATATAATATCTCAGTATTTTAAACTAAGTGGGACTTCAATTCATTCTTCTTTTATACAATTCCAGAGCAGAAGCTTACCTATAAGTTATTTATTAATCGATAGATATTTTCTTCCTTTTCTACCAATCACAATAAATTTACAGCATACGTACATATTTATCTCTTCATAATTAATTTTCAATAATCACGAAAATAACTGTTTTCTTCTTTTTATTTCAAAATAAATAATAATGATTCCAGTATGAACACCAGAAGCTCGATGAGACTAATGAATAAATAAGCATGCACTTTTAGTAGGTAACTAAGTATGATGCAATGCTTATAATAAAAAATTATGTCTTATTTGTTTCTATTGACCTGTCGCAAATATTAAGTAAATTAAACATATTATGTAAGCTAACATTTTTTTTTTTTTTTTTTTTAAATTAAGTGCTGAGTAGATGTAAAAAAATTAAACTAGGTGGGTAATTTTTTTGCAAAAATAAAAGGTTTGTCATAATCACGTTAGATAGATGCTTGGCTCTTCCAAAATATGAAAAAGCGAACGTTTGGCAGCAATTAGTTTTATGTTGTGAACGCTACCCTGAACAAAGTAGAGACATCAACACCTTATTATAAATAACTTTAATTATTAAAAACTATATGCTCAATTCTGACTAAATAATTTAAACCAAATAAATAAAAAATAGACTCGTTTTTGTTACTAAGTTTTGAAAATATATTTTGCATAATAACCAACATAATTATTCAATTTTCCAATATGATCCACCAATGGCTTTACATAGCTCACTTGTATTCCGGTTTTCTGAAACATATCTAATTTATGACACTCTACCTACCGTAAACCGTAACCTATCACAAGGAAATTGAGTAAGGCACTTACCATTTTTTATTATAATTATCGCGGTAAATATTTTAATAAATTATAATTTATTAAAATATTTACCGCCGTGCATCACGTCGTTTATTTCACAAATTAATTAAATTAGGTCAGTACCTACCTGGGGCTATTTGTGGCGTCTTGTATGAAGTGACAATGACAAGCCCGACTCTCATTATTCAAATAATTGCATTTTTATCTAAAATAGATGATGAAAGAAAAAGTAGGAAACAAAGGTGTTGTTTTGCTGTGATCTAAGAAGTAATACGACTTCTCATTTCATTAATGGTATTATTTTAAAATTTAAAGTGAATAAAAATTCGTTTTCTTCTGTTGTGTAGTTGTACCTAATATTTAGCAAGTTTAAACTTAAAATCTAATTTTTAAAGTAATTTATTTTGTTTTCGATTAATTTATTGATTACTTTAGTTAGGTAGTAGGTAGCTCTTATTATTTTTAAGAGCAGAAAATTTAACAAACTTTCTTAGTTTTGACATGCATAAATTTCAATAATTGATCAATCACAAAAGTTTAAAATAGCATAATTTAAAAAAAAACTATTTCGACATTTTTTTTTCAGTAATTATTTAACAACTCTTTGAATAGGTAGGTACTGTGTGTACAAAAAAAAACTCTGGTATAACGATATTCACCTTGCGCCGCGCCTGGCCCGGCTAGCGTGACGCGCACCGAGTGGCGGCCGACGGGACTGCTAGCGACATCTGTTGCCGAATAGTCAGACTAAACTTTAACTACCGCTAAACTAAAATTGTCTTGGAAATTATCCGTTGTTTTTGTAAACGATATGATTTTGATTATTATGAAAACGGTTTTTGTAGAAAACACTTTTAATTTTGTACCTATAATTTTTTAAAAGAGATAATAAAAATGTATGGGAAATTGTTTCTTTGTCCGCAAGAATTTCTACAAACAATTATTTCCGTTTACTTAATTTTAAAAATATTATAATGTTGACTTTTCCAAAGCACTACTGTAGTTATTCAAAATTAATTTTTTCACAGTAATAAAGTTATAGTTAGTCGAAAAAAAAAACGGAGTGAGAACTATCTAGCGGCGGGTAGCGGAACTATCGTAACCCTCTTGTTGGAGGGTTGTAACTTGTGAAGGCACTCTGCTCCTCAGAGGGTTGTGTTTATACTGGCAAGCGAGACAGTGGCGCCTCACCACTGACTTAGGTTCCGTTTTGATATTAGTTCGGCTTAAAAATTTTTCACTTACAAAGTTTTGAAGTAGGTATTATATATATCCAACGTAGGTGAGCCACTAAGGAAAGGTTTTCGAGATTTCATCCCCGAAGGGTATTGTATGAAAGTTCGTCATTTTAAGCTAGAAACATAGAATTAGATTTAGGTATCTTGGTGTGAACTCATTCTGTGAAACTCTTAAAAAACAAAAAAAAAATTGAAAAAACTTGTATTTCTTATAAACGACACAACAAGCCATCTAGACCTTAATACACCTACATCGTGGTATGTACCTTTATTGTTTTTTGTATCAGTTTTCCTGGAAAAATAACTACGGAACTAATTTAATCTTTGACTTCAAGTTAGCAGACATTATTTCTAAGAGAAAATCATGACCACGAGTACAAAATGTAGACCGTATGTAATAGGTACAATAAATAATATATTGGACATTTTTATTAAACTTTATTTGACAAATGTGAAATTTTATTGGACATTAATATTTTTTTATTGTTAAATTTTAATAAATTTTCATTGTACCTTTTGGTGTTTTTTCAAATAGGTAGTTGTGCAAGTCTATCACCGAGGCGAAGAATTGTTTTGTATGCCATTATTGTCACGTGCATCAGACCAGTTATGAAATATATTTTTTTAATATTTTAAAGTTTATATGTATGTGAGGTGACAGACTCTTAATAAATAAATAAGTTAATTAAACATCTCTAAATAGGATAGGACAAAGTCGCTGTCTACATGTAGTGTAGGTATGTGTTTAAGCTTAATTCTGAACCACTGCAGATTTTGATCCGATTTTAACAAATGGAAAAATGAATAAACGAGAAAGGCATTTGTTATAACTTATTATACAACCGTACCTTATATTACTACTAGCTTCAGCCAGCAGCACACATCAGCTTTGTCCGCGTGATCCCCAGGGCAAATTCTCCCGAGATAAAAAGTAGCCAAGACTATAATCTACCTCTGTGCCAAATTTCATGAAGGCGTTCTGACGTGAAAGAGTAACAAACATCCATCCAAAATCACAAAATTTCCTAATTAGATATAATAATATATAATATATATACTCTATACTAATATTATAAAGCAGAAGAGTTTGTTTGTTTGTTTGGTTAAACGCGCTAATCTCAAGAACTAAAATTATTTCAGTGTTAGATAGCCCATATATATCATCACGCTAAGACAAATAGGAGTGGAGCAATAATGGAAAATGTGACGCAGACGAAGTTGCGCGGGTCAGCTAGTATTATATAAAAAATGAATCCTTTTTTCCCTTGGTCATCACATCACGTGTGAACGGCTGGGCCGATTTCTGAAATTCTATTTTTTTTTTTTTTGTTACTGTCAGGAGAAGGTTCTTATGAAAGAAAAAAAATTACGGGAGCGAACCCGCAGGGGATAGCTAGTTTTTTAGCGGGGGATAGGATACACGACCTATGGCGAGAAATACTCAAACACATTGACTATCTTATCCAGTTTTCGGAGTAATTTAATTACTTATTTTTCATCGCTTGACACAACATTATGTGTCATGTTTAGATATAACCTACATGCAATTTTCATGTCAACATTATCGTCTCAATTTCAATCCAGGTATTAATACAAATATTATAATTGGGAAAATGACTCTGTCTGTCTGTTACCCTTTCATGTCTAAACCACTAAACCGATTTTAATTAAACTTGGCACGCGGGTAGACCTGTTCTGGAATAGGACATAGGATACTTTTATCCCAGAAGTAAATTCTCTTGGGATCGTCATTCACACGGGCGGCAGCTAGTACCTATACTACACAAAAAACAGGTTCGAGACTGGCTGCTTGCCTGCTTGGTCTTAACTATACTGAAACGGAAAACCTTATATCTTTCATCTGTTAAAATACTCATCTTCACTTACATACACACTCTCTTCACACAAACAGAATCTGCAAGTTCCTATACCTGCGCATCACATGCATACATACTTTTGATTACCTTTTAATCTTGAAAATAGTGGATTTTGTTCAACCATTGCATTTGTAAATTATCTTTCATAATCATATCATTTGTCGAAAGAGACTGGATCCTGCGACACAGGGTATCCTAGTGCGGGATCCAATGTCACACCTAAATAATTATTGTAACATATTTTTATATGAGACAATAAACTATTACTATTAACATTAACTATTACTACTTATTACATAATTATCTTTGTCAGGTTCATAATCAACTTGTATCCAAATTAATTCTAATTGGATAGTTACTTATAGGTATGATATTCATTAAATGATGTAAGTAAGTAAAAGTAAGTTACCAAAGAAACAGAGCTACTGATTTATTTATATTAACTTTATGCGCATTCGTGGACTTATGACAAGTCATTCTCTACCAGTCAACATTTGGGTTGAAAACTACACTGTAGCAGGAGTACAGATAAAAAACAAATATTTATCGGCCAAGTGTCCAGTATGTATAAGACAAATATTGTTGAAAAAGCTGCATTTAAGTGTTACTTATTTATTCGCTTATTTATTCGCCTATTTAGGTGAGTGAATAAGCGCCATTGTGTTTGGCAAGTACTTAACGCGTTGTAAGAAATTGTAATCATGACAGCGTTATTACGATATTTGTCGAATGTTGTATTTAATGGAGTAGTTTTTTTAGATGCAGTATAAAAATATGGCCTACCTGTCCTTTTTAACCGACTTCCCAAAAAGGAGGAGGTTATCAATATGGTTGTAGGTATTTTTTTTTTATGTTTGTTACCTCATAACTCTGACCATTATGAACCGGTTTTAATTTTTTTTGTTTTATCAGAAAGGATATACTTGCAGATTGGTCCCATTTAAATTATATCAAAATCGATTACGAACTTTGGATTTAAAATCGAAATCGCTGGAATTTGACTATTTAGATGATTCTTTGATAATCGAAATTGCGTATTTTGCTTTTCTGCGATTTTGTAGCGGTGTTGTTAGGTGTGGGGCACCACTAAAAAGTGAAAAATAAAAACTTTTTACAAAAATATACAACCGACTTCTAAAAAAAACACTACAAAGTAAAAAATAACTTTAAATTCGGAAGTCGGTGTCAAAACACGAAGAAACTAGCAAAAACACCGACTTCCGAATTTAAAGTTATTTTTTACTTTGAAGTGTTTTTTTTAGAAGTCAGTTGTATTTTTTTTCTGACCTTTCTCAATATACAGTTTAACAAATTCTTAACATTAATAGCTTTTGTTCTGTAGGTTGTTACCTATATCACTCTAAATGAGCTAAGAAGCTACTTCTTCAATTGTCACTTACTGTACATGAATTCTTATTGGCCATCTACAATCACATTAGAAGCATCAGCAGGCTACTGATACTCTTATAAGAGTGGCGATCAAACAGGGAACATACGAGCAGCTCAACGGAGGCTCAACAAACAGGGGCGCGCGGCGCACGCGCTCGCCTGTTGACTCAACACTTGACGCACTGTTATTGTGACTGACGACCATGTTGCTGTGAATCACACCACTTGGAACAAACAGAGCTATTGATGTTGGTAGTTACCTACTTTTATTTTGTAATCTATATACATCTATACATCTTCTATGCATCTATACCTACATCTTATCTATACATGGTATAAATAAAATTGGAGTGTCTGTTTGTAATATTGAAATAACCGCTTTTTACTACATGTAAATGAATTATATATACGGTACATACACCAAAATGACATTTTTTAAAATTTTTGTCTGTCTGTCTGTTTGTTCCGGCTAATCTCTGAAATGGCTGGACCGATTTTGACGGGACTTTTATTGGCAGGTAGCTGATGTAATAAGGAGTAACTTAGGCTACGTTTATTTTAGAAAAAACAAAAAAATTAAAGAATCGTCTGTTAGGCGGAGCGAAGTTCGCCGAGCTAGTGCTCTATAAAATAATCTAAGTTGAACAACTGCAGACGCAAGATACAAATAATACGTTAATAGAAATTTAAAATGTTTGTTTAAACAAGTCGAATTCAATCAACGTAACCTCTGAGGGTGACTGCTAAACAACATCTACTTAGAAAACATCTCAAATTTTTATTCTTCAAGTTTGAATTGCAGTCACAATACAATAAATTTTAACTACATTGGGATCTTGAACAAAAAATATATTTTTTTCCAAATCTCGCCATCAGTCCCAAGACTTGCAGTGCTTGTAAGTTAGAATTTAGCTTTTGTATGTCTCTCTGGATTATTTCAGTTCCGACGCGATGTACGTACGAATGGACTCATCCCCGCACTCAAAATATATTTTCATTTTTAAAACAAGTTTTCAGGAGCTCTACTCGTCTCACTCACCAAGAAAATTATCTAACAGTAAAAATAAGGCCCAAACAACAACAGTTGTCAATTGATATCTGGCCGATGTTAATTTGGTTTAAGTTTTTACAATTGCCGTTCGAGTCAGTTTTTGGAATTGTCAATTGTTAACAAATTTTTTTTTTATGTCACTACCTGATGCCCGCGGCTTCGCCCATTTGACAAATTATATACTAAAACTTTCCTCGAGAACCACTCTATCCATTGGTGAATACAGCATGAAAATCGGTGCAGTAGTTTATGAGTTTATCGCGAACAGACAGACAGACGCGGCGGAGGACTTTATTTTATAATAATTATAATATGTAGTCAATACTAAAACCTCCCTCGAGAATCACTTTATCCATTGGTGATATTAAAAGCATGAAAATCGGTGCAGTAGTTTTTGAGTTAGTAGTTGAGTTTTAGAGTAGAACAGACAGATAGACAGACGAGGCGGAGGACTTTCTTCGAACTAATCGAAGAACTTTCTTTCTTTCTTCTTCGACTTCGGCGCCACCATTGAGTACAAAGCCAAAACTGCAGCCAAAAAGCTGGGCATTCTGAATAAAGTGAAGCGATACTTCAGGCCTGGACAGCTTTTAACCCTTTACAAAGCACAAGTCCGATCCTGCATGGAGTATTGCAGCCACCTCTGGGATGGCTCGGCCAAGTACCAGCTTGCCGCGCTTGACTCGGTGGAACGCAGAGCTAAGAGGCTCATCGGTGACGAAAAACTGGTGGATGCCAAGCTTCACAGCTTGGCTCATCGCCGCAAGGTTGCCTGCTTGTCGGTCTTCTACAGATTGTACTTCGGCGAATGTGCCCAAGAACTCCACGACCTCATTCCACCAGCACCCTTCTACCATCGAACATCCAGACGCACTGCAGCTTACCATCCCTACCATGTTGCTATTCCACGAATTCGCACTAAGCGATTCCAAACGTCCTTTATAATGCGGACAGCAAAAGAGTGGAATTCTCTGCCTGCGTCTGTGTTTCCGAACGCTTACAACCCTAATCTCTTCAAAGTTAGAGTAAACAGGCTCCTTCTGGGTAAGCTCGCTCCATCGTAGACTTTGTCTCTGTCATTTCTGACCAAGACTAAGGTCAAGAGCAAACCCATCACAAATAAAAAAAAAAAAAAAAAACTTTATTTTACAATATGTAGTCATAGTCTATGTATTTTATTTGACAGTTGGTGAAGCTAGCAATAGACCCAAAAACTTTTATCACAATTTCAAACATTGATTGAGTTATCTCAACAACGTTTTTGTTAGTTTCTTCGTATTTGACACCGACTTCCGAAATTAAAATTATTTTTTACTTTGTATTGTTTTTTTTTTGTAAAAAGTATTTTATTTTTCACTTTTTAGTGGTACCCCACACCTATATTAACACCACTGCAAAATCGCAGAAAAGCAAAATACGCAATTTCGATTACTTGGATGACAAAAAACCATCATTCAAGTAAACGAATTCCAGCTATTTCGATTTAAAATCCAAACTTCGTAACCGATTTTGATAAAATTTAAATGGGACCAATCTACAAGTATATCCTTTCAGATAAAGAATTTTTCAAATCGGTTCATAATTGACGGAGTTATGAGGTAACAAACATAAAAAAAACATACAACCGAAAAGAGAACCTCCTCCTTTTTGGAAAGTCGGTTTAAAAACTAGTCTTTAGCGTTGGTTTAAGAAAGTACCTACCGACTATATAGTACATAGCTCGGTACAGTCTAGTAAGTACAAACGTAGGTAGTACTGTAATAATAGGTAGGGGAGGGCGGGGCTGGTACTAACAAATTTTGTATTATAGTTTATATTTTCTTTGATAATGAACTTTTTAGTTTAATTTTTTATTGAAAACATGCTTTGGTTATTCAGCTATGATATTAGTAACAAAATACATCCGGTATGTAAGTCATTTGTTAATACATGCCCTGCATTTGGGGCAAATATTAACGGAGCTGGGGTACGTATTAACGTAAGGGGCAATTATTAACAGAGACAAAAATTTATGAAATACTTAAATAAAACATCATTTACACGAATACAAATGTTTTATTATAGATATATAGTTATACATATATATATTTTAAGCCTAAACAATTTAACACATAATTTAAACTTAACGTTTTAAAGTTACTAAACTTTTCATAATCAACAATCTTTAAAGGTTCATTTGGCGGTGCTGATTCATTTGACGGCCCTGGTTTCGGATTTGATGGCCCCGGCTCATTCGACGGAACATGCGATAGCTGATCAATAACCTCTGAAATACTTATGTGAATGTCAGGCATGTTATCAAAAATTTCATTTTGAATTGAAGATTCTAGATTAAGTGATACTTCTTCTGGATTGACAGAACTATCTCCTGGCTGAAGTGATCCCTGGTTTTCCATCGAAGCAGTATTTGGATCGGGACGATCAGTTACAAATGATGGCGCAAAGTCACAGTCTTGAAATACATCTTCATTGCACGGCCAAATGCCAGCTTTTTTAAATGAATTGATGATATTGTTTTGAGTGAATGCCAGAGGAAATGCTTCTTTCACAATTCCAGGGAGATCGTAGATCGTCATTGTCTTCCCAGGATGATTAACCATCCAGTTCGTTTGCTGTCGGCTAATATAATTCTTAAACGGTCCATACACACCGACATCCAGTGGTTGAAGATTATGGGAACAATGTGGAGGGAAAGACAAAAGAATGATATGGTTGTTCTTTGCCTTCGTGACGACCTCCACATTGACATGAGAATGATGGTTATCCAACAACAATAAAACTGGTTCCTGCTCTGATGTTTTAACATGTTTCAGAAAGTGGTCAGTAAATTTCGAAAATTCTTTTTCAGACATCCAGCCGGAACTATTTCCTAGACCTACACACCCGGGCGGCCCATTTTGGATGAATAAATCACTATATCTGATCCGTGGAAAAATGAACATACATGGTATGAAATTACCAATAGCATTTCCCGCTGCCGCAATTGTGACGAGAGTACCCCGTTCTGCAGATGTGACAGCTCCTACCTGCTTGGAACCTCGTTGAGCTACCACTTTCTTAGGTTTCTGCACCGTCGTCACTCTCGTTTCATCTACATTCCAGATTCTACTCGGAGATATATTGTATCGTTGAAGAACTTCTCGATATTTTTCAAAAAACGAATGAACATTTGTACGGTTAAATGATGTTGCTCTGCTTAAGCTTGTCGCCTCAGGACTCCGTATAGACAAGGATGCGTTGCGTTCCATAAAACCAGCGAACCAATCTTTGCCAGCCTTTCCGTCTCTTTTCCAAGATTCTGGAATATTATCTATTTTGTATGCAATGGCAAGCTCATAAGCTAATTTTTTGACATCATCTGGTAGCAATCCAAAATAGATATTAGAACATTTCACTAAATAATCTGCTATCATTTTTTCTTGCTCCGGATTGAAAACGAGACGATTTTTTTATAACCCACTTCAACAGGAATCCCCTCCTTTTTTTTCTTTACATATTTAAACAGTGTTACATGACAGATATTATATTCCGTAGCAACATCTCTAAATTTTCTATTTTTTGACAGAATTTCTTCGGCTGCCAGCTCAAATACTTCTTGAGACGTCGAACCTCGTGTGCTCTTCCTTTTGTAATTTCTCATCCTATAACAAAACACACTTATTGCACAAAACAATCGTTTAATATCAAACACCTACATATGGGGTAAGTATTAACATGTTAATACTTACCCCGCTCAATCTGTTAATTTTAGCCCCGAGGTCACTTTTTATACTTCATCAATTACAGAAAATAATCTAGTAAAATTATTTACAAACAATTATAATAGTTTTAAAGTCAATAGAATAAAGATTAATTTAGGATAAACTTTGATTCAATTTAGCGAATAAATATATCTTAAATCAATTCATTACGAAGTACGAAAAGTTCGTTTACCTGTAAATCCGAGGGTCCTGTGCACAACTATTACTAGCGACGGCCGGTCGACCCAGGACACGTTCGGCTGTGTATAAAGGGTATTCTAAACCGAGTCTCATACTTTTGACACTTCGCGTTTGGTGGGAATAAGCTTGTTAATACCTACCTCCGTTAAAACCAGCCCCGCGCTCCCCTACTAGTTTGGCTAAACGCTAGTTTCCTATTCACGAGTAGGTAGATATTAATAAACCTAACTTACCACTTTAATAAGAACATTATCGACATTATTAAATTACGTTTTTTTATAATTCTCAAGGTCTTCATTTATTGAAGCAGTTTCTAAGAAAACTAAGTAAAGACCTACCACTTAATTTAGCAAAGAAAAGAAAAACTAATAAGATTATCAAAAATATAATGAGTTGGGATCCCGGCCGCGGTCACCGTCCCATCTGGAACCCGCGCGAACTGCCCGAGGGCTCCACAGATATCTTACTCGGCACATTTATAATTTGACTATTACAGAATCAAGTTGTTTTGTTCGATTTTTAAAGCAATAATTATGTTTTTTTAACTCGGCTTCCATTTAAAAAAAACTTTTCACGTCATTGGCAACGTCAAAGTTAGATACTAATAAAGCTATAAATCGGATTACATATAGGTAACATGAGTCGATTATCAGTTTTATAAAAGGCAACAATTACTCGTAGAAGCACCAGATGTAATCTTTACTGTAACCTCACATTAACTTTAATATGGAAAATCTTGAGTCATACATAAATAAATGTTCTGTTGAATCATTCGGTTTATGTCAGACGAACTTACGTTATGCACACCCATCTAACAAATAGTGTCACTACAGAGCTTCAGCTGCAGAGTGCAGACCGCATTATATTACCGATTAGAATCAATAACTTTACCACCAAACATAATAGCCTACCTAGAAATCTAAACACTGTACTGGAAGCGTGGTCATTAGTCATTGGAGTAATTCGTTCAATGCTTATTTACTTACATTAATTGTGTTTGTTTTTTAATATTTCATAGAAGATAAATACAATTCGCTTTTTAAGTCTTAGAAATAAAGGAAAGGTCGGCTTTCTTTGGGCAGAATGTGTGAGGAACGATGTAGGTACTATTGTGTGTGGTACATTAGCGGGAGGATGGTTGTGCAAGATATTTTCAATTTGCCGGAGCATGCGCGGGCGCAGGCCGGCGCGGCGTGGCGGATCGATCCGTTCCGTCGCCGCCGCGCGCGCAGATAACATCATAAGTCACTAGATATGTTCAGAAATAATTAAACACGAAATTGATCCCTGACGAGCTGGCTCCTACAATATAATCGGCGTTATCTGCTAGCGACAACTATTAAAATAATAAGCAGGCAGGATTGACATGACATGACAACAATTTCTTAGCTCCAGTAAGAAAACGGCCAAGTGTGTGTTGTTGCCCACTGCAGGTTCCATAGAAACTCGTAAGAGATAGTTCGTCCATTACGTTCTAGATTTTTATAAAGTACCTACACATTTATACCCAGCTGCAAATGTAAGTTTGTGAAAACCTGCAAATTAACGAGCGTCGAACTTTTTTCTTTATTTGTGACATTGCTTCTTGTCTGAATTAATGATTCTAAGTCAGGTTTATTTGTTAAGTAAATGTGTTGCACAAAGGGCAATATTTTTTAGAGCTTTAAAGAACGTAAATCTAGGAGAAGTTGTATGAAAGAGACAACTGTAATATCCGGCAAACTGAAAACTGGTTAGGTTCCGGGCTAGAGACCGACTGATACATTCAAGAAAATAAGGTCAGTATACTTTAATTTAGTGTATTTTGTGGCTATGTGTCACTTTCATAAATTGTGATGTCATTTTCAATGTAGGTATCTAGGTACCTAACAAATTTATGAAAGGGACAAATTTAAATAAAAAAAACGCAGAAATAAGCTACTAAGACAAGCAAGGCTTCCTGTTCGACGCCAACCTGTTCCAATTAATATTTTGCTAAATAGATTTCATCATGTTCTCAACTTGATCTGACTTGCCAGAGATCGCCCACGACACAGAGATTTGGACGGAGAAACGGGAGGCCTTTGCTCAGCCATGGGATGTGTCAGTGCAGCTTACAAAAAAAAAATGCTACAGTTCCGTTTGTTTTAGGTTACAGAAGTCTAAAAGGGTTAATTTCTCAAGTTTCTGTTATGAAAAACATAATACCATTTCACCAATGAACTGAAATTGACGTCAAATATAAAATGACTAATATATTTAGAGGTACTACATCGTTGCGTTTACCTAACTTTACAAGTTCACCTTTACCCGACTGCGCGACAGCAAACACTTGAAACATTTTCGTTGTGACCTTTCATGTCTTTCACGAGACCCCTGAAGCTCTACATACCTGGGAACTGAAGTTACTCTAAAAGGAAAGCTGCTAAGTGTCAACTAATGAACTTTTGTCATGACAATGCGTAAGAACTTATCTACTTACGTAGTTGAAATTCTGGCCATAATACCATAAATTAGTTGCGCTAGTTAAAAAGCTATTTCCTATACCACAGAATAGACAATAACAGTTGATACTGACTTTCAATCTACTTTAGATGACATTTAACTTTCTGTTTTAATGTTATATATAGATCAGTGTTTGGGGGTTGGTTTCAGTTCTGCAACTTCGGCGACCACTAAAACTGAAAGATTTATTTATTTTAGCCCGAAATAGAAAATACTCGCTAACGGAAAGATGTCAGAGTAGAAACTTCTTTTTTTGCTAGTATCTAATGAAAAACAAGTAAATACCTAACCGTAGGTTTCTGCAGAAAAGTTATGTATAACCATCAAACACCTCTGTAGGTATGACAAGTTCATGCTAACGTGATGTCATGGCGTTGTTATTCTCTTATTAGGTAACGGAGCGGCCGCGCCGCGCGTCGCCGCAAGCGCACCGCGAATCAATTTCATGTGGGGACTGCGAATTGAACCCGCGACTAATATGGACATACGACGGAGAGGAATACAACCTTCGGATATTTTGGTTCTCAGTTTGATGTTGAGATGTTCTTATATGTCACGTGTGGCACAGATGGGAACTACTCTGCCAAAAATAACGGTTTTCAAAACTTTGAACTCTTCTGTTCGTTGCTACAGCGAGTTCAAAAAAGGAGTTCAATTGATTATTTAGTGCTTACTTCAAAGTTTGTTACTCGATGGTATATTTTTGACCGATGGGATGTCAATGTTATCTTTGTCGAATGTCATTAGGAGCATCCACACATCAGAGAGCTGTATGTGCATGTTGTAACATTACATTTGCCCTCTTCACCAAGCTGACCCAGGATCTTGTAACTCAGCGAATTGTAACTGTGTGGTCGACACATGGGCGAGGCAGCTCGTCGCTCGCGGCGAAGTGACCCCACACGACGGCGCGTGTAATTTTGTTTCTAGCTATTGCTATGTTTTGCTCAATTTTGCGTCATCTATAAGTCCGTGAATCCCTCAATATGCTGGAACAGACGGTGACCCGCACGCTGGGGTCTGGGGTCGCGAATCAATTCGCGAGGAGTGCACGCTGGGCGCCCGCGGCGGACTGACCCCACACGAAGCTTTTATTAGCACCTATTAGCGCTGTGTCTTGCTAAATGTACGATTACGCACGTCAGCTTTAGGTCAGCTGTATTTAGGCACGTATATTTTCTGAAGGTATTGAAATGCCTGGTCGCATTCCTGGTCGACTAGATTTACTTGAAACTAGAACTCTGTCTCAAACAAATGCGAAGATACTTTGCTCCTTCTTCCTTTCTCATTGAGCAACATGAAAAGCAACAAATTGGCAAACCAACAAGGTGAAAAGTGCCAAGGCTTTTACCTTTATATTTCTTAACTTGTACATTACTTTAATTCAACCCTGATTGGGCCTGAAACAACTGACAACAAGGTGTGACACACACACATTACCCAGATTATTATTGTTACTATCATCTTTTGAGATCATCAATCGCTGCCGTAAGAGGTTTTAACTTGACAGAATCAAACAATTTCAGAGAAGTGTGCAGTTTGAGTCTCTCCGTATGTGTGACAAGATTAGGAGTTTAGGGTCTTTAATGTACGCCACTACACAAGGATTCCGAAGATTCTTAGTTGTAATGAAGATATTAAATACGTTTTTCAGTTTTTGTATCATCAAACGTCTTTTCTTTGCTCATCGTCTTTTGCCTTATATTCAGGCTTTAAATTAAAATACCCAATCTTCTGTAGTTAGGTATAGCTATTAGCTACATATTATTATCTAGTCTGCTAATGACGGGTGAGCACCGAGCACATCGAGTGCGCGGTCGGTGCAGCGCGTACAGCGAGTAAAGCGGGTACTCGCGGCGACACGGCGGCGCGCGCGCAGCTCGCAGGGGCGGGGCCGGCGCCGCCCACGCGCACTCCATCTTGTCCTCTTGTCGCGTCGCGTCGCACCCACGGCTGCATCACTCCAGCTATCTGCACACTGTCAATATGCACCTAGATGAATAATATTTCTATATTTCATCTCAATTGCCGCTGTCAACTTAATTTCCTGGATCATCAATCACATAATTGTGGAACAAATGTTAAATAGGTAGGTACAGTATTGCAGTATTTGTTTAAGATCTTTTCCAAACCGAGTTCCCAAAATCTCAACATTATTCTGTGAGATGGAATTGGACGAAGCATGCATAAAACAGCCATTGCAAAATAGCCATCGTAACAGAGATGTGTGCACTTTTCTGTGATTTCTGTCCCTCGTTTGTTTATTGCTCACACCAAAGACAGTCAAAATCTCAATAGACTACTGTGAATTCATCGCGAGTCGGTCTTGAAAGCTCTGCCTCGGACTTGACAATCAAAACAAACTGTCATCATATTATAAGTACTCAGGTATCCATTACTTCCCTACCCTTCCTTGCTAACTGTATATGCAAGAGTTTTACCTTTATAAAGCAAAGCTAAACTTCAATTTATTACAAGTACCAAAAAAGACCTGTTTCAATATATAGCCCACAAAAGCCGTCTTATCAAGGCGAATTCAGAGAAACCTGAATAAGTAATTACGCTTATGCATTGCTAGATGACAATTACAGAAGCTATCTAAGCCATAGAGAATCGAATGCTCTGAACTCTCATAAAGTGAAGTGAATGTGAACTAATGTGAAGTGCGCTAAACTATATCACATAATATGAATGTCGCACGTATCAGCGGAGTCGTGGATCTAAGTATAGCTCGGCTAAGCACCGAGCTATACTTAGCTGCGCCGGCGCCGCAGTGCTACCAGCGCGCAGGCGCACTGCCTCCTCGTAGAATTATAATTCATTTCTCTGCGCCCGCACCCGGCTCCGCTCGCGACACATACTTATAAAAACAGTCGCCCTGCCTGCTACGCTCGTCCAACAGCCTGGCGTTTCCTTTAAGCTCTACTCGCAAGATATATGAGCTGACAAAAGTTCGTTGTCATGGTTACGATTGAAAGTGATACGCCATGGCTGAGTCGGTGACGAGTAACCTCGGGGAAGAGACCAACACTCGTTATGGGAATTGATCGTCATCGCTAGTAGGTAGGTAGAGGTACAGTGTGCAGAGTGTATACTAAGTTAGGGGGTGGGACATTATTACAACCGTAACTGATTTGATTGAAGATCACTTGCGTCATTGAACACAAGTTTACTGTGAAACCATTGATTTGCACACGATATTTTTTATCTAAAACAGTCATAAATCGTGCAGGTGTGTATGTTCGTACTTACATAGGATGTTATAAAAACGTAGTACGACATAGTTGCGGTTCAAATCCAATTCGTTTAGCGTTTAGGTATGTGTCGCACACCACAAGCTGGTGTTTCTTTCGACATTTGAAAAAGCATAGTTGTTGCAGGAATGTCGTCACCGCGCAGATAATATTTGTATCATAACGAGAGGCGGCCGCATTCATCTTATCTTCTTCATCGTAATTGCGCGGAGGCATGTGCTCGCATGTCGCTGCTCGCCGGTCGCATGTTCGTAATTAAACGAGCGCTAGTCGAGTGCTGCGCCATTCCATTAGCGACCTCTAATCAGCCGCGCAGTAATCACGACGAGTGTGCCTTCAACTGATACAACTACAATGATTTATGTCCGACAGCGACTTCGTTAGAGTCGTCTAACGCGGCCGAGCACATCATCAGCAGACGGCCGGGTATAACATTGTGTTGTACATTAACTAGCAACTTTGTAGCTGTTCACAGCTTCGCACCGCATCCTACCAAACAAAATAATCTCTCGCATAAAATGAAGCCAAATATAGCACATAACGAGAGTAAATCGTCCACCCCGAGTCTGCGAACGGTAAAGCGGGAATGCAAAACATGTTCCTTGCATCCGACAAGTTTATTTTAAGAAAAAATCGATTGACAGCGTCGTGACGCAATCGTTTTCCGCGGACACATTTCCAACAATTTGTACCCGCAACAGTTGTCGCGTGCAACTATGGAATTATAAGTGAACGAGAAACAATCTCACAGTCCCGTCGGCGACTCGTACTTATGGAGATATATTATAGCTCAAGTTATCACTTACGTACTCAATTTTGAGCAATTGTTCTAAAGCCGAGCTCGCTAATAGAATACTAACAGGCTGCGGTGAGGGAGGGTCACTAATTTGACGCAGTTTTGTCACCTCACCACGACGAATGAGCGCGCGATTGCCAAGACAAGTGCTGTTGTATTAATGTTTCATGTTCAACTTCGACAGCTTTATAGGAAACTGTTACGAATTCTAATGCGTTTGCGGCTTCAAGCGGAATTGTTGAAGGATAGCTATGTCGAAAGCATAAACATGATGATATGTTTTTGTGCAGGCTGTTGTGTAAGCTGCCACAAGTGAGAACTGTCGGAGCATGACATTACATCGAAGCCTGTGCAGCGACATAAATTACTGTGTGTACTTTTAATGGTAATATTTTGTATTTGCATCGCATGAATGTATTGTACGTAGCTCGCTAGTTTTTCACAATTGTCGACAAAACGATAATGTAATGTTTTGTGCGAGTATGGTGACGGCAGCGGTGACAGCTGTCGCGTGAACTTATACCTGGTCTACATTCCAACTGGAAATAAATCTAACTGGTCATAATATGTTGTGCTCTTTAAGGCATACTGTCAGAGCATCTACACTGGGAATCTGTGGACCAGTCACACCAAAAGGTCGCTGGATAACCTGCGTATCCAGTATAATAATATTTTCAGGATGATGTTGGGTCTGCCTCGTTTCTGTAGTGCATCAGGGAGGTTCGCGCTGTATCACACTGATGGCTTTCATGCAGTAATTCGCAAAAAAACGACATCCTTGATCCGCTGAGTGCGTGGCAGCCGCAATAAAATCCTGATGACTGTAGCGGACAGGATCTCATCCCCATTGTGGAGGTCCTTAATTCGGAGAGTGATTTAATTTTAATTTTTTGTTTAATTTTTCCGTTTTTATTACATTTTCCATGTGAGTACTATGGATTTTTGTTATCCGAAATAAAGAATATTTTATTTTATTTATTTATAATGACCATTGGCTGCATTTTTGTGCATTTTGATTGTGGTAGAAAGTCTAACAGATATTCCCGACCACCTCGTGTGCTGAGTCGAGATACTCGATTTGTTTCTCTTTCCCAGCTCGGTTTGGAGGTTTTCGTCTCGTGAGATGGTAGCATCGATATAAAATGGTACGGCGCGTAAATCTGTTAATCACCACTATTTCCGGCTTAGGTACAGCTTGCAACAATCAGTGCTATCAGTAGAGGTAGACCCTAGTATGTGTTATACTTATTTTTAATTACACTCAATTCTACATTTTATTTACCATCGATATGCTAACTAGAAAAAAAACGGAAAACGCCATTATAAAATTCGTGTTTATATTAACACTACAATTTTAATTAAAAAATAAAACCCCAAACAAAGACAGTTTTTTTGTTTGAGCTACTCAAGAGTGATATGTTTTTGAACGAGGAAGATATTTTTTTCTCAATTCTTTATCGTGTATCAGAAGGTATACAGGGCATCCCAAGCACCTTAAATACCGTCTAGTACACCGTACTCAACCTTTTTTCTCCCTATCATAATTTCTGGAAAAAAGACCGTTTTCATATGGCATAGGCCAACTTTTTCACGTTGATAGTGGGTGAGGAATAGTCTCAGCACATCTTCAAGGAGTGAATTGGTACAGTAAAGATAATGCACATTGATAATAATAATTGTCTAAAAATAACCTTAATAATGTGCTAGGCTACAGGGCCATATGGAAAAGCTTGACGGTCTACATGCGGCCCGAGAGCCGCAGGTTGAGTATAGCTGGTCTAGTAGATACAGAATCTCACTAACTGACAATCTTACTGAGAATACATTGTGACATAGTTATTTTCGAGAACTGGATCGAACATATACTCATTATATGGTTTCCCAGAATCCACAAGTTTGTGTTTCGCAGACGCCCGATGATCAGCAGGGACTTGAGTTGCAACTATTTCTAGTATTTACAAGACGACTTACTAATTTAATTAATGAGAAGCAGCGCACGTTCAGCATCTCGCACTATAACTTACATTAACGGTGACACGAGATTCACATTTACATTTTATTTGAATCCACATTGAGTAGCCCCTTCTAAATGCAATGGCTCATGTTATTTATTTAACACTGCATGCCTTTTGAGCCGACTTTGAAGAAGCTTTTCATATAACTAACGAAGCCTATTGACGTGTTAAACAAATTGAACAATAGTCGTCGTCATCCACCCTCACCCAACACTCGTGTCACCTTCTGTAAAATTGTACGAAGACAGAAAAAAATGTAAGTGATCGTTTTTGGGAATTTTAACACTTTTACTTTATTTTCGTCGACTTTAAAACGAAACCTACATTAATAATTGGATAGAGTTTAATTTAGAAATTCACAAGCCGTTGTGGAATCATTAAGTTAATTGTTTTGATCTCAAAGGACTTAGTTTAAAATTGTTGGTACAGAAACAAAAAGCAGATCTATGGATTATCATCATGGATGAGTGTGGAGAGATAAGGAATGACCTTAAGCCGGACATGTTCCAGAAGCTCACAAAGGCTTGTTAAGAAACAAGTTCAGATATAAAAGCATCGCCTTAAGCAGTTTTCAATAAATTGTGCTCCAACACTATTACCTCCCGCGTCCCTCCTGATCACTGTCGTGCTGCGAGGGGCGGGCCCGCCGCTTGACGGAACGGGCTCCCAGCGCCTTCCAGCTACCGACACAGTGCTACCAATTCAGAACCGGACAGTTCCAACTCTTGGCACAATGAGACACCGTGTCGCGGTGTACAAGGAGATGGTTACAAGATCTGGTATCAGATGGAGCGGCTAATGCAATACATATTGGGCATTAATATCGCGCATCGACGCGTCACGAGTAATGGCTGCCATTTTGCAGTGTCAAGTCATGTGGCAAGCACGGTAGCCGGGAACACTTGATGGATGTCATACAATAAGAGTGCACGCCTCTTCCATAAACTAATGTTTAGTCTGTGAACGTCGATCCATCAGTGGGCTCTGAATACTAGGCCTTTATATTGGACTTTATTTCGACCACATGGTTATTTTAATTTAGTATTACCGCCATACTTAGTTTCGTCTTTATTCTGGTCTCTACGATAACGACTTGCTATTCTAGAACTCGGCCGTGTTCCTCCCTCGCATCTATCTAACAGCACAGTGATTACATTGATTACGAGCAGCTCCCGCTCCGCGACTGCTGTATTACGGACGATCATGTTCTAATGGAACACTTCTCTGGAATCCGTCTGCGCCACTCGTTATACAGCTACTGTATCGTCTCTCGCCGGCGACGCTAAAATCTTCTCATAAAACTGCAGCTCAAAATATGCTTTAGTCCTAAAACTCAGTGTCGGTTTTTGTTCATCGCTATGCCAAGTTGTGACGTTTTGGTTTGGAGCAAGCTTGAGTTAAATGCAGAGTTTATTTCATAAGAATATAATTAGTGGGTGGAGTTCAATCAAATAGTTGTTGTCCGGCTGCCGACCGCGAAATAAATCGAGTCCCGCGCCGCTCGCCGCCGACGGAATTCGGGATGCGCGGGCGCACACACTCACACGATTTAGTACTAAGTTAAATTAGCTTTTTGTTAAAAAGTAATTATAGGTTCAAATATATTTGGTTGATTAAAATATTGAAAATAGGTAATTCAAACAGTGACAAATTTTTCCTAAGACTGGGTAAAGTTTGAACCTAAGTAAAGTTGGTACTTTTAATTTTTTTTTTTTTTAAATATTTCTGCACATACCTAAATAGATATGTACAGTCTCGGACTTTAATTGATGAGACACTTTCAAACTTTCCGATTTTGCAGTTTTATACATTCACGAGATTGCACGATTTAACACGAAGTCAAACCAAATGCTCGTAAACAAGATGACAAATTATTACTAATAATCCGAAATAGCCTTATCCACAGAGGTTAAAGAATGACAAATAAGTTTTTAATGATAAATCCATAAGTTTATTCAATCTATTTGATACTGACTTCCTTTGAATTAGAGCTCATAAAATATATTTCTAAAAAATCTCTGCCAACTTCTATAACAACAAAAAATAAAATAAACTAAATTTAAATTAAAGGGAGCTCTATTCAAAAATCATGTTTTTTTTTTTCGATTTGTGTGTCAGGAGCTCAGGACCCTTGTGCGAGTGCGAGATTTTTTTTTTATACAAAACGTGGAAACTCTTGGCCCAAATCTCACCTGATGGAAAGTGATGATTAGGCCGAAGATGGAAGCGAGTTTCACCCGGAATCCTCTTAAACAGAGGAACTGGCTATCATACCTCTAACTGCCGGAACACAACAATGCTGTTAACATTGTTGTTATGGCGACAGACTTAGACATGATGGTGGTAGCTTGCCAGGCGGCCTTAGAAGAAGTCCTACCACCAACCAAACCGAGCAAAAAATTTGCCCCTGCTGGGAATCGAACCCGGGACCTCTGGGCCTGAATCAGGTGGTATAACCACTAGACCACGGAGGCGGTTAGTGTCACCTGTTTAGCACCACCCGGGGACCACGTGTAGGGATTCGCAGAAGGGTGTTCTCCTACGGACGCGGGTGACTCGGCTCCAAAAATGATGTTCTAGCTATAATAGCTAAAACATCATTTAAACCAATAATATTAAATAAAATTCCTTATCAATTCTTCCAAGATGGCGACGTTAGGTGTTAATCATTTTATTTTATTAATGTTGCTGTCGATGATCGTTATGAACGCGTTCGGATAAAATCGTGAGTTCGAGTTTTTCCGAAATTACTTACTAATCACAGTTTTTCCTTTTTCTAACGTTACTATAGCTACGCTAAAACAATTGTCGCTAGGTAACGGTTGCTAGACTTTTAATTGGTTGACTTGGGGTAGTCACTCTGTACTATCTACGAATGTAACCGACTAGACCCAATTGCACTACCCGGCCAAACTACGAACAGTGGCAAGTGGCTCATCAATTAAAGACGGTGGCTGTACGTGCATGCCTCTTAAGGTTGGAGTTACTTTAAGAATATTTTTAATCCATACTGTAAATAGGGAATATGCATAAAAAAAATATTATCTAAACACTTTATCTAAAAATATACAAAAATATATTACTAACAGTGGAAATAGAATCAAAATGGCTCGAAAAACTAACGAGATATAATTATTTTAAACAAATATATCTGTCCCTCTCGCGAAAACGCTGTTTTATATGGCAGATGTATAGACGTCACGTAATGTAACGTCAAATTCCATGTCGGACTTCTCGTTCTAAAAGTAATCTTTGAAGCAATAACTTCATCGCTGATGATGATATTTAAAAAATATTTTGTAGAGTGTTTAATGGAGCCTATAAGTAATTCATTTTATAAATAAAAAAATCGCGTGCATATTCCCTATTGTAATTAATAAAAGAGTTACTGCTAAAGGTAGACAGTGGAGACAGATATTCTGCAAATATCAAGTACTTAGTTACATTCTAGTATCTAAATGTAGCTTTCCTCCAAGTATCACGTGTTCGTTCCTCGATTAACCACTGTAGTAATAAATCACGCAGGTATCAATTATCGCAATATGCAGTTAACAGAGCCCGTAATTGAGTAGGTACCTACGGATAATGAAGCGAGCTGACATACGCGTGTTGCTAGAATACCTAGAATAGTAATACACAACAGCTATGCCAATATTATTGAAGCTACGGAAAAAATGCCACTTTAATCCTGCGAGTAGTAAGATAATGGCATATCGATGATAAATTAAAATCTCTCCATTTATCCTCTTAGAAGCAGCGGGCGGGGGCGCGGCGTGCGGGGGCGGGGGTGCGACAGAAGGTAATCGGCGCTTCATACCGGGCGCTGGTCGCGAGCATGTCGCAGTAAATTGGCCGCTACCCGTCTTACCCGCACTATGATTTAGGAATATTAAGGCTCATCCCACGCGCGACGTAATTGCGACGCGACACGACGCCGACACGACTCCACGATTACTTGCCTACGTTGTCGTCGCGTTTAGTTAGACGTTACGCGTTTTTGTTGCAAATCATTATCTATCATTTGTAATGGAACTGTATGAACAATGGAATGAATAGCTCATTACTGCGCTGTATCCGGTCCCGGGGTTTTGTTAATGGCAGACGAGCAATAAAACATCCGACACTCGTATATATCGCTATATGCTCGGGAAGGTCGCGATAACATTGAAATTATTACTGAGCGAATTCATGTTGCTGACATAGAGGCTTGCTTACAGTTATCAGCTTCACTGGATCACTGCTAATCAAAAGAAGCTTTTCTTTTCTCAATCAGAATATTACTGACTACGAAACAACTAGAGATGGGCCGAGTACTCGGTTAAAACTCGGTACTCGGAGTACCTACTTGGCGGGTTTTTTATTTCGCGTACTCGGCCGAATAACTCGGTTTTAATGCCGAGTATGTAAAGCAATATATTTAGGTACATTTAATTAAAACAACAGTGTTATTCAAAAAGTACTTATTACTAATTTGGAAATCTTTGACAATCAATTAATAAGTAGTAATGAGACAAAATTAGGAGAACGTTAATGAAAAAAATCAATATTTAAAGGACATTGTTCAGTGCCCATACATCGTTCGCCTAAGAACCAACAGAGACGTGAATTTACTATCTGCGTTTTAAATAATGCATATGTTCGACTGAAACTAAATTAAAATCACGGACACTTTTAAGAATTGTTAAATATCCAAAATGATTTCGGATTTTGAGGTTATAAAAAACATAACAAACAATAGAAACATACCAAATGGACTAAGATCCCAGAGCAGCCAGACTTTTTATCTCACCAAAAAATGGTGTAGCGTAGTGTTACTATGTTCTTCTAACATACGAAAGCGTGGTAACTTAGGTCGACGGCCGATTCCCTGATATCAGGTGCAAAATACATTACATCAAAGTGTCAACTGTCATTTCATCGACTGTCAGTGTCAATAGTGTTCGTGTCATACAGCGCTTTAATCGCTTTATTCTTTTTGTAGGTAACTAAAAATGTTACAGCGCTGAGACTGCTTTGTTTCATTTTAAAATAATGGCGCCGGGTTATAAAACCCAAGTGAGTTACTTTTTAAAATGGTTTCGTAATTAAAAAGTGTCCGTTCTATTCTAATCATTCAAATGTAATTTAAAAAAAAAAACTAGGAATAATGGTAAAGGTTTCGCATGTGTTGATTCATAGGCCACTTTTTACCATGTCCTTTAACAAAGGTAATTATGATGCAGGAACATAAAGCTCTCTGCACGTTCTGGTAACAGCCTATTCCTTTTTTCTTCGTAGACGTTACCAGCCTCCGAAAATATCGCTCGCTGTACACGGTGCTTGTAGGCACATAGAAAAACTCGCGCTAAACGTGCCAGCTTTGGAATTTGAGGAATTTGATTGAACCGAGTTACTCGGCCGAGTACTCGGTAGGAATAAAATTGGACCGAGTAAAACTCGGTAGGTACTCGTTACTCGGCAAAAGTGCTACTCGGCGCATCTCTAGAAACAACTTACTACTTAAATATCCTACAGTATCTCACTTCTTATTCGTTCAGGCAAAAATGTGATGGTACCTACTACCTATGGTATTCTACTTGGATTTCTACACATCTGTTTAAGCAAATGAAGGTACCTACGTCTACTAAATTATAGTAATTACTGAAGTATTTTGAATCATGTGTAAGCCCATATGTGCCCGCAGAGCCCACTGCGCGGCACCTACATCCGACATACTTGCCTGCAATAGATCAGCTCCCACCAGCAGTACCTACACACTCTTATCTTCGGCCGCCGCAAAAACCGCGTCGTGTGAGTTATGCCCCGCGCCCCGCGCCCCGCGCCCGTCCGCGTCCCGCATGCACTCGCAACTTGTCACAGTATTACATCGCCGCTGGAATTCGGCGCATACCGCTGCCATTACCACATGGTACACCACATGGAGCTAGCTGTAGGGATGTCGAACTAAACAACTATCGATGATCTTGGAAAAAAAATGTTTGTGTGTTCAGAGGGTCCAGCCCTGCGGTCTAGCCGATCAAAATGACATTCTATCAGCGATAACTATTGTCGAAAAGTCGGCAGCGCGTGTCAACTCCGTAGGAAGAACGTTACATTCTCGCTACACGAAAGCAAGTCAATTAATAATAAACATCTTTTCAATTTTAAACACACAATATTTGGCAACCTTCAGGAACATAACAGAACTACAATTATAAGCCGCTACGCTGATCTCTCATACCGATATTTGCTCTTCGTTTTTTTATTTACAAATTTCTCTTTGGTCAAAAACAGTTTAGTGAAGTTCTTTTTTCTTAAAAACTACGTAATAATCGATAAGTTTGTAGCACTTTCCCGCGACTAATCCCATGGCGCGGTATCTGGCGAGCCGGACGCGCCTGCGCCGCATGCTGCTCTCTTGCACAACGTCTCGCCACAGTCGCCACTCGCCACTCACCAGCGACCACTGGGTGACGTACTACTTTATCCATGTTTACTGTGCGTTATATTGTGTGAACACGAGGACCAGCCCCATCCTCCAGTCCGATGAGACAAAGGATAGAAATTCAATTGATAGATACACATTCATAAATTCTGCTTCAATTCTTTGCTCCACCTTCAAACTTCCTAGCCTGCAGAGTAGATTGATCAGAAACGCATGGTATTGTATAATTTAATGAATGGACATGGCTATAACATTTTCTATGTACCTTCCAAGAAACTTATCTTCAGTCATCATCATCTTCAGCCACTCGGCTTTATCTTGTACTAACCCAGACAGAAAGGGCTGCGAAGATCTCTGTACAATTTGCATGTAATGGATGAACGACAGTGGCCGAGGGTCCATTTTCTTTTTTTGTCTTTCTTTTCTTTTCTTTTTTTTCTGTCCAAAATCCGTAATTTCCCTGAAAGCTAACCACCGTGTAGTTACGGGAGCTCAGAGTTACAACATAATGACATGATTACGTGGCACAATTTAGTGCGTCCTCTCCGCTCTGCTCGCTCCGATCGCTCCTATTAGGCTTCGAAAATTGATAGGAATTATAAAATGGCGGAGCGGAATGCAGGCGCTATTAGCGAAGCCTACTGAATTGGGGCAAACAGGCGGCCGGCAAGTGCCTCCCCGCTCCCGCACTACTCACAAGGATGCCAAGCATTACCTAGCCATATTATTATCTACTTACTCTTTCAAAATCCTTGAGAAAAGACTAAATAAGTCCAAAACACCTTTCTGGAGGTATTTCCAGTAAGGAAAGACTTCCAGAAGGACCTTTACTGGAAATGTGATTTTAATGTGTCATCTTTTGTACATAATGCAATGTTTTTGTAATTGTACTTACGCCTGAAATAAATGCTCTTCACGTGGTTTTTAATACCCATGCTACAGGTTGCTGCCTGAAAATTAAAGGTTTTATTTTATTTATCCAATGCCTAGATTGAAGCACTTGCTTCTTTGATATTTAATATCAAGTCATTCAAAGAAAGGGGACAAGACGTTACAAATTCTATTTTCTGTCAATATTTTCACACGTTATGATGACTTATTTTTAAAATTACTTACTTAAAATAACTTACTACAACTACGTGATGGTGGGGTGCCAATTATCTTAAATTTTTTTATATGAAATATACAACAACAATCAATGAGTGGCACAGAGTGACTCACGATCCTGCTCCCTCCAGAGCACCTCTCCTCCGAGCTCCTGTTGGCAGCACCTCGCCACTCCATCGTACATCGCCCTTCGCGTCCAATGCACATACATTATGAATATTATGATACAAACAACACACCATGACACAACAACTCTTTGCTCTTGGTAATCGGGGCTCGACGATTAAATAATTCTGATCGAGGTTAGACAGATTTCAGTGCCCACTTACGAAGAAGTTAGAATCTTCAAATTTTACCATTATAATACCGGCCTATCTCAATATAATCTAATATTCTCGGTATAATATGATCCCAAAAAAAACAAAAATGTTAAAAAAGGCTAAGTTCCTGTCCCCAAAATTACAGCCTATTAAAGTAGAGAGATCAATAATAGGCCAAGCATTTGAGAACTTCAGAATACTCCATGAAACTAACATGTGTCTTTAAAGAATATCATTAAACAGAGAGCGTAATTTTAATATGATTGTTAAATCGACGTAGTACATAAAAACTTGCCAAGTTGATCATAAAATAAGAGAGATAAGAATCTTATTTAGAAAACGATCTTTCGAAGCTCTCTGTGCCAAACACTCATGTGACTCAACATAAGTAGTATCAAGATGAACCGTATTAGCTATTTTCTTCATAAATAAGTTCCTACCAAGTAAGTCTTGGTGGTCTTAACAGAACAATTCCCTAATGTTTTCTGCACAGAACTCTTGCGGTTGGAACACGATGATTCAGACATGAGCCAATGACGCGAATAGCGAGTTGGTAACAGCCAAAACCGCAGGCAGTCGTGATGTGTAAACACGGGTACCTTAGTGCCTGCGCCTAGCTACCTATAGTAGAAGAATCAAGTGACACAACAGCCAGACGTCACGTCTCACATACATCACTCGTGTCAAATTAAACGGATTCCGGCTACCGTAGTAACCATGGAAGAAGTATATAATTATGTATGTGGTGTTGAAGTGTCACCCTGGATGAAAATTATTCATTAACAATAAAATTATGAATCATAATTATTTTGTGAATTGTTTAAAAATACCTGACACGTCAATCTTTTTTGTCAATTTAAACTAGATGAGGCTGGGGTTGTCAAGCTGACTACTCTGAGCAGAAGTAAACTCTGAAATCTTCTTAAACATAGAAACCTACAATTTACATATTTTTGAATGGGTTAACATCTACTTTATCTGTTCTTGTGGTTAAATAAAATTATGAGTAACATAAACCCCAAACGTAGAGAACAGGAGGGACCATGAGTTACCTGAAGAGAAATTGCTGGTACTTACAACAACTTCTACGTGTACAACAATTATTCGGAGGAAGAAGCAGAAACTTCTGCGTTTCGGGTTGGAAAATAATGATATAAGAGGTACATTGTACGATTGTTTGTTTTCCCAAATAAAATTAAAAAAAAAAAATCTGAAAAATCTGACCGGACTCTACCTTTAAAATCTGACTGAACCGCAGACTAACTCGGTAGGTATTTGGTTTGGAAAAAATGGAAACAATGTGGACTGTCGCAATATCTGTTATGGATATAGCTTTATCAGAAGATGTCTGAATGACTTTGGAAGGCGAACAATATTAATCTGTGAAAGCTACCTACTATGAGTAGCTTATCAAAAGTAGGTATTAACTTCAAATTGGGCACACTTGCATGAAACACTTGCGTATTTGATTGAAATTTCGCACAGCAAGTGCGTGGAGTGAGTCAGGTGACCAGCTGTAGAGTGCGGTGCGCGGCGCCGCCCCCGGCTCTATACGCCTGCCCCGCGGCGGCTCCTGCGCTCGCAACAGTAGGTAATTACGGTATTAAAAAAATCATATTTTTCTACTCTTTGTTTTGCTGCGGCCGGCTCGCCAATACACTTTTTATTTATTATTTATGAACTTAATTAACGGTTTACCGTACCGGGACCGAGCGAAACAACACGGGACTTAATTTATAAGTTGCGGATAAAAGTCGCAAATACCTAAGTCGGCGGCGCAGCGCTACAGTCAGGTACAGTCCGCGTAATTGAAAAGCTTAAACTAAACATTACAATAATTTGAAATCGCTTTGAACAACATCGACCTGAATGTTCAAAAGCCAGAGATTACTAAGAACAATCAAATTAGCGAGCTTGTAATCCCATCAGATGCAATTGGGCTAGCAGTTGTGCGGTTGTGCCGCATTAACTGAGCATTAAGCGGCGGCGAGCATTCGCGAGCGCAGCCGCCGAGCAATATTATACCGCCGCGATACATATCGAGCGAATGCTACCGGCGACGCCGACACCGCGCCGACACCGCGCCGACACAAAACGTCGCTCCGTCGAGCTGCGCGCTGGGGACTTGCGACCTTCTGCCGGCGAGCTACAACAATAATTTAATTCGAGCACAGCCCGTTAATCTGGCGGATCACGGAGAAATGCGCCGGCGCTCGCCGCACGCGAATTTATTGTTTATGAAATTGTTTTTGCATGTTCCAGATTAGCCCAGTTTAATGTAACATTGTGTGGCAAACGTACGCCAACTACATTTTAAACGACTGCTGATATTGTGGCGTAAGCCACCATATCAGCTGCCAACAGTATCGTAGATCACACGAGATCTCAGAGACGGGAGCATGGAACATGCTAGCACAAGAAAAAGGAAAATAGGCAATCACCTAACTGTTATATTTATTGCGGCTAAACAATCCCTGGAAAATCTATGGCTAGTTCTGCTTCATTAAAACTCATGTTTGTCTTGAGAATCGCTGATTTTTTTTCCCATCTTTGAATTTAGTAAGCTCATAACATTTGCCAACGGTGAATAAACTACAATGATTAATTGCTGACGTGTCAGATATGTTGCTACGATAGCGCGACGTATGCGAACTGAACGCAAAAACAAATGAGAGCCGAGTGTATGACGGTGACGTGTTCGCTGCTGTTACTCGAGGTAAACAAGTCGTGGAAAAAAGTCTAAATAAGCGCCGCGGCTCCTCAAAGAGCAGAGGACGCGAATATACGACCACGTACGGTTCAATTACGTGAAGCGCTATAAAAATACACGATTTGCATGAGGCACGGCGCGGCGCGGAGCGGTGCGGTGCGGCAGCGGCGCGGCGGCGGCACGGCGGCGTGGCGCCGGCGCGATGTGCAGCGATAACCAGGACGTGACCCGCTCGCTACGACACACGACTACACTCACTACACTCCGCTGTAACTGCTCGCACTACAGTCTACTAGACTAACTACTGCCTCCACAAACAGTGCCACAACTAAATTGAAGCCAAGTGCCAGAACTCACACAGTCTGGTGATCCAAGCACGACGTCAATAGCTAGATCAGTCTTCGAGTCAGATAGAGAATTTCTACTATGTGCACCATCATCAACAAAATCTTTGCTAATCAAATTTTATTGATTGCTCAATTGATTTAGTTATAAAAGTGAATGTCTATGTTGAATTTAAAATTAAAGAGCATACTCGACTAGAGAATAGACGGTTCCCACTGAGCAAACATAACAAGAGCTCCACTCCAGGCAAACCTTCAACTAAACAAACCCTCATAATTTCACATGTCACGGCGACAGTTCTACAGAAAAATAACTTCTAAGTTCACATGAAATAGACAAAGGAAAAACCAATTCATCGAAGCACGCACTAGCCTGTCTGTCACTCATGGCAGACTATGGGAATCAATCAGTTGACGCTCGTAGCGTCGATTCTAATTCCAGTGCCATCGTGCGGCCGTCAGTGCCCCAGTGTCCCCGGGAGTCCTCGCCGAGGCCGACCTACTGTGGCTGCGCTGTGCTGCGGCAGCACGCCGCACACGCGCGCTGCTATCTGCTCGCTAGTCTCATAATGTACTCACTACTTATTACTACTAACAGATTTGCCAGATTATGTCCTCAACAGTTACTGTCATTTAACTTATTCGCTGGAGTCGTAAGTAAGCAAATGGAGTAAGTTAAAGTGTTTGACTGTTGGCTGCAACCATTTATTTGAGGAAGTATTTAGTGAAGCCATAAAAGTGACAACAGGAACCAAAGTATGACCCGGCTGTTGTGTTTATCAACAAAGTAGGTAGTTTGAATGCATTCCACTTTATTTTACCACAAATAAACAGAGGTTTTTGGTACAGCAATGTTATGCGTTCGATTATATCTCACAAAAGCCTCGGATAAATAAGTACCCCACAGTACGAATGTAACACAATAACGTGCTGGCCAGTTGCCTGCGATCTACACTAATTTAGAGTTACTGAAAATATCTTTGAATTAGCTCACCTCGCTGAAACTAACTTTTCAGTAGAATTACTGAATAGCCGATATAAATGAATCAGTAGAATTACTGAATAGCCGGTATAAATGAATCAGTAGAACCTAATGTTAAAGAAGTGAATAAGTTTGCAAGTACTAATAACAAAAACGTAAATTCGTCGAAACAGAATAAGTTCCATAATATTTCAAAGACATTCTGGGCCGAGAATAGAGCCCTGTGGAACCTTGTCATGAAAATCGCCGTAACAATGATCGGAGAACATATTATATTCGGTATGTTTTTTTAATATTTCCACAGAATGATTCATATTGTATCTTATCTTAAAAGTTCTTGCATGGTAGTGCCAACGTGTGCCCTGTTCATCACAAGATATCGGTCTTCACATAGTCAGTAGCTTAGCTACTGTCACGCCGCTGTTGCTTTCCAGTTCATTTACCATTCTTACAATTTATTTTTAATACGTGAAATGGTACTGAGAAATAAAATGGGCTTGTGACAGTTGAGTGTTCGATACAGTTATTTATGTTCGAGTTGATTTCACGGCTCAAGTACCGTCGTTTCAGCGGTGCCTGATGGTTGGTGTCAGTACACTCGGCAGCGGCAGCGGCGGAGTGCGGCGCATGCGCGCACGTATGTGTGTACAGGAGCGAGCACGTACACTCGGAGGTTTCTAACATTGTGAAGCCTCACGGAGGCACTAAAGCGTCCAGCTGCTATGTATGCGCTGCGCGCGCGCATGCCCGCGGAATCACAATCGACGCTCGCGGTAATAACTCGTCGAACGGAGCCGCGCCGGAATCACAAGCAGCCTGCAGCGGCAGCCGCCCGCGCCCGCGCCCCCCGCCCTCGGTAGCGACCACCACCAACTCCGTCACCAGGCTGCGCCAGCAGGACCTTGGGCACGAAGGTCGCACATGATGGACATAACCCTAAGTGGTCACGAATATTTATAAACGTTAGCACGTCTATGTATCGCTTAGGAAACGCTAAGAATTACAAATTGAAATTCTACCTTTATGACTGCAACAGACGAAGCAAAACCAGGTAGCATTATAACATGATATAAATCAATTTAAAGTAAGCTTAAGTTACATAAAAACCGAGCATTTTTTAACAAAAGTCCCTTTGTTTAAAGTCACATTGTTGTGTTGAACATCACATCGATATAGAAAGCGTTTCCATTCAACACTGTTTCATAAAATCAAAGCAATTTATTTCGTAGCAAAGTTGACACGAAGCTAATGACAATTATTATAATAGCGTTTTTTGCAAATGATGTCTAAAAAAGTAAAACAAAAAATAAGAAGAACAAACATCGTTTGATATTCATGCGATTCATGGAAATGTTGGGCAGGCGAGCGACGCGCATTATTCAGATGCGATCGAACGCGTCAATCATTCCTCACCTCGGACGCAGATCCATCAGTGCGGGGCGCACGCCGATACCGACCTTAATTACACGCCCTAAGATACATATTTATAACGCTAACATAATTCGGATGTAAAGACGAAAGGTAATATTTAATAGGTCCATAGCAATGAGGCAGTCGGTGACGAAGGAAACTCCGCATGTATTTATTTAAATTTATGAGGATTTGTATAAATGTAAGCTTTGTTCACACTGTGGTGGTCAGAGGCCCCAAGCAATATAGCCTCGACCTCTTGTCTAACTCAACGATATACTTATTTCTTTCACTTAAGCGTTCATCGGGTCCCTGCACCTCAACCTCATCGGGTCCCTGCACCTCAACCTCATCGGGTCCCTGCACCTCAACCTCATCGGGTCCCTGCACCTCAACCTCATCGGGTCCCTGCACCTCAACCTCATCGGGTCCCTGCACCTCAACCTCATCGGGTCCCTGCCCCTTAACCTCGTCGGGTCTCTACACCTCAACCTCATCGGGTCCCTGCACCTCAACCTCATCGGGTCCCTGCACCTCAACCTCATCGGGTCCCTGCATCTCAACCTCATCGGGTCCCTGCACCTCAACCTCATCGGGTCCCTGCACCTCAACCTCATCGGGTCCCTGCACCTCAACCTCATCGGGTCCCTGCACCTCAACCTCATCGGGTCCCTGCACCTCAACCTCATCGGGTCCCTGAACCTTAACCTCGTCGGGTCTCTACACCTCAAATGAACATCAAGCTATGCAGGAACGATGCAATATAATAAATACACCACGTATAGGTACTTACGTAGGCAGATTGTGTCACATTTAATGAAGTTTGTTGTTTATCAGATCATCTCCCATCTTAAGCACCGTCATTAGTAAGCGCATTATTTCTAATTAAACATATTTATGTGCGTGCGCTGCAATCAATCTATTCAATTACACACAAACTGGTTGTTAAGTAAAAACTGTTTGTCGATTTAGTGCGTTAATTTTTAATTGATTCAGCTATTAGCTAAATTGTTACAAAAACGTGAAGTCGGTGCGGCGGTGTGGCCGCGGGTTTGGCAACTCCCGCGCACTACCGATCGGACCGTGCGCACGCGCATATGCTACATAATTCATTAATTTACGTCGTTATCACTGGAATATGTGTGTTTTTATCGTTCGGCTACAGACAGCCCTCCCTCCGCATCACTCTACATGCTAACGTGCCCGCTCGGCGCTCGCCCAGCTGCTGACGCAACACATCTCCCCGTGCGACTAGTATCACGTCGTAAACACCTATTGCTGAGCAAGTCATATACATCGTATTTGTGACGGGTGAACGTTTCATTGGTCGCAGTTAAGTCACATAAGTGTGGAACACACCGCACGAATCTTCTTTCAGTCAAGTACGGGCCTTTGCTTGGAGCTTCAGCACATATTGGATTTTGTCGGTTCTCCGTTAATTGAACATTATAATCTCTCCGAAATCAATGAAAGTTTCCACCCCACACATTATGCTTTGTTGTTTGTAACTTGAGAAGTATTTCCTCATACTCGCAGCACTATCCCATTGATATGCAGCACGGATTCTGTATTTCCGACTCGGTCCGTGGGAGCATCGTTTTGTTACAAAAACTCCTGTTTATGTTTCCTTTTCATACATTAGGTGGAGACGCCGTAATAACCATACGTATCACTACTGTGACCACGCATTCATAGTCTCCTGTTAGTCTATTCTATACTCCAGCCTCAACTGCAGGTCTCAAGGCATTAAGACCTTTGTCTATGAAGTTTTAAATGAATAAATGAACTTTACTTCTTTCTTTTAAATAATCGTTTGTAATCAAATTATAACAACAGTATAAATGCGACACAAGGTCGTATGCTTTATCTCTCATGCTTCAGCTCACATTCTGCCGGTCGATCCTGTAAAAACATCGAAGTGAAAGTGAGCTGTCGTTCCATTTTGAATAATTGGAGTGACAGTTACTTCGTGATCACTTCACCCAAGTCTCCATATCGACATGTTTGCATAATCGACAGGCTATAAATATTCGACTATATGAATGTTTTATCTACCAACACAAGATGTAGCAATCTAATGACAAGATTAAAAGACTACCAAATAAATAGCTATTTCCTTTAACACTCGTGGCAGTGTGTCCTGTCCCGTGAACCCTTTATGGATGGGTACCGTGCCCGCGAGCTGCGCGCAGGAAGCCACGTCGAGCGTGGTACGTGCTCCAGCACGCACGCCGCACGCCGCACGCCGCGCCCGCGCCTGCGCAGACGTGCAGGAAGGAACCGCGCTGCGGAGACAACGCGTCCAAACACACTGCTGTACGTCACCACCGATCAAACACAAGCAGGAAAAGGAACCTTCTACTTATAAATAACAGTGTCATATTCATTTGATGACAGATAACACGCAGGCTAGACCGCTGCAGTGATACCTAATTGTGCTCGAATAACGAAAGTGGGTTTGAGGTTCATCAACTAAACAAGTTGATAAGATAACAAGATTTATGAAGGCTCATCGGGATTAAAATTATGTTATTGTGATAATTGTTGATATTTTGATTGACCTGAGGCCTTGATACGATTAGCGAATGTGGTTTTTGAAATTTCGAAATACAAGGGATTGATCACGTGACATCTCGACAGCGTTTGTCAATTCCATACATTTTGACGTTTTAACAATCGCTTTCGTCACGCTAGCGCTGACAAAACGTCACCGAAATTCCAAACAAATCATTTTATTAAGTACTATATTTTAGTATAACGGTTAACGAAAAGTAGCTGCAATAACCGCTGAAACATAAAATATGTCGCTTTTCCCACAGAATCCCCTTTGTAACAAAAATCAGCAGCTTTTGAACACAAAGATACTGAACCTCAAAGTAGAACTCACGACTAGGGATGCGAGTCATGCAAGTTATGATTCGATTTTTAAAAGATCAACTGAATGAAATTCGATCTGGCGATATTTTTAGTCGATTTTTTTAATTAGGAACGATCCTCAAAAAATCGTATCAAAAGGAAGATGAATCTAATTGCCTACGTATCCGTAAATTATTATGAGAAGATCTTATAAATCTTTATAGTTGAGTTCAAATTGACAGCCATTTTAAGTTATCTGTACAAAACAAGAGCGATTAACGACCAATGTTGATTAATGCGGCTCTATTTCTACTAGCCAACGTATTGTTAATGTTAGCACAAGGCGCAAAAATTAACACATTCCAGATAAATACAACACAAGTTCTTATTTGAAATATTACATTTTTTATGAATGATCGCTCGTCATCGACTCATCGTCTACAATCGTACTTTCGACGTAAATCTATATTAGGTCCTATCATCTGAACTCTTCTCCTTGTCATTAAATGTGTGTTTGGTGTTGTTGAGATAGTGTTATTGAATGCGATTTTTAGAAGACTGCCGGTAGTCAGATGTTAGGATCTGTGAATCAATTCAAAAGCATACCTACAATCCAAAAATTACGCATACCCATAGAAATATAATATCATGTGTACATAATTGTGCATCCCTAACAGGCTAAGCTAGGCTTATTGAATTCATTAACAATATTGCTAGGTTCCCAGAAGGCATTGCGGTGGTGGGCGAGCCCTGCTCGAGTGGCGCACGTCCCGCCGCCGACGAAGACGTAAAAATGTGATTTCCGGTGACGTGAGCGTGACGCGGCGATAAGGGATGCCTCTAGCTCCGCCTGCGACAGGTACCGCGGACTGCGGATCATCAGCAGACTGTAAGAACAGGCGCTTCCCAGGGAGATCAGGGAACTTGATGTTGACCATATTGACTTAGTTGTACCTAGTTTTAGCTGCTTAGGCCTTGTCAAGAATCGCTATTACTGTTATTTCTGTAAACTGTGTAAGGTAAGATTCAGCAGAACCCAGATCGTCATCGGTAACCTTCTAGGAAGGCTGCCTACCTATGTTAAAGCCTGCCCTATTCTTCTCATATTTTCTTAACAAACCTAGTTAATTACTTTATACTAGCCACGATTCCAATGAATAATTGCAGGATTGATTGTTTCTAACAAAAGACAGTAATTACTGTCACGTATGAAGTTGTCTCAGCATAACCCACCCCCAGCTGATAACTGGTCGACTGCGGGCAGTGGCAGCGACCCAGCGGGAAGTGTCATTACGATAATTGTAATGTAATATGTGCCAACAACACCCTCAACATTCTGTGACACCGCACGCGGCATGCTCTGCCATAGGCGTCGCTCCTTCTAAGTCCTGACAAACTGCTAAATAAACTCCAAGCAACATAAATAGAATTCTAATACATATGGAGTCAAATCACTCAGTAAATAAAACTTGTTCACATATCTAATTATACAAATGTTTTTCGACGGTAGACGTGGTACGGTTAATCGCATTCACAGTTCGTGTTCAGTCCAATAAAAATAGCACCTGCGAAATATAGCACAAAAAATGTATGTCGCCGCTCGTAAACGCTATAAAGCAGTCTTCCATCGATCAAGAGTACGATCGAGACATACATATAGGCTCATAACGTGACGCCCGGAGCGGCGAGCGGAGCGGAGCGGGAGCGGGGAGCGGTGCAACGCGAGCATTAGCATTACATTCTTATTGAAACCTCACCCCGCGCTCCCTGACCAACACGTTAATTAGACAATTTGCGTATCCACTTCCAGGCGCTGGCCCCGAGCGAGGTCGTAACGGCCGCCCGCGCGCCGCCCGGAACACGCTCCAATCGCAACATCTTAGAGCAGATAATCGCGGGATCTGCGCGCACTTGACAGTGGCATCCAAGACATCGGCGGAATAGCTGATTCCTATTGTAATGTATGCTAAGCGGCTGTGACCGCGACAATTAGGCTAGGATGTGCGGGCCACGGCCGCGTCGTGTCTCCACACCGTCACGCTGAATTGCGATCAGCAATTAGTGGCTCATCGCTGCATCGGCGACGTGTTTATTTAATCACGAGCGCATACATAATGTGCGAGCGCAGACGACGCGGCGTACCGCGAGCATGCTAAGCGAGCAGCGGGATGAGACGTGGGACTCCGTGGGACTGCAGGACTGTGGGGCTGTTGGAACGTGCACCCCGACACCCACCGAGTGGCAGCCAGCCCGGGGGCGGCGGAGTAGGCGCAGCAGTCGTCGCTCATGACGCGATGTTTACTGAATCTCCAATTCCAGCCACGTTATTAATAAGGAGAGAGGTCGGGGCTCGTGATCGGCTCCTACGCCGCGCCGCGCACACGAACAAAATAGTCGAAAAAGGTAAGCGCGCGGTCGTGACGGGAATGTCGCTGATGTTATGTATTTCAGGTCGCACTCATTGTATTTTAAACCGCTATTGTTTCGTATTTCGCGCCTGCGCACAGAATGCTGCGCTTGCGCCCAGTCCCGCGTCGTTTTTCACGGTGCGACGTCACTCACCCATGATGGATGCTCTATAAACAGTGGTACACTTTATAGTTGCCACGTCGGGAGGTGGTGGTGGTGGAGCATCGTCCCCTGCAGCAGGAGCGACGACAGGCACGAGAGGCGGTCGCGGGGGTGTTGCACGTGGTTCGCGCTCCCACGCTCGGCGATTGATTAACGGTGCGGTTCGCGCTAGCCGGCGACGTGAGAACACTCGCGCTAATGTGCGCACGCAACATTCGGGCCGTGTCGCCGCCGCGTGACAGAACTGCAAGCGACGCCGCACGACGACACGACGCAGCGCCGCCACCACTACGCAAATACTTGCCAACCTACTGCCGTACCTACGCTATGTCTTCACAGAACCTACCTAACTTTGTGTTGTGTATTCGCAATTGTAAGAACCAAGTCAGCCGTTTAGTATGTACGTTATATTTAAAACAGCAGCAGGACAGAGGCAGCTACTCATCAAATGTCAAGAAACAACCAACAGTGAGCCAACGGTATGATTTTGACTAAACCAAACATCAACAACCCCTCGACCTTGCCATCCCGTAGTCCTCTCCGCTATTTTACAGCCTCATCATCGATAGTCGGCGCGGCAGGGGGAGACGCGGGTGTGATGCGACCGAGATAGTGCACGCGCGCCTGAGAATCAACAGTACTGCTCACACTGCCAGCGGTACACCTTCTACCTACTAAAGGCTGTGGTCTACGAATGGTCCTGAAGAATAGCTCTCAAGCCTGCCTGATTCTTTCCTGTAAGAATACCCAGTATAGGTACTGTAATACCACAGTTCGCTGCGGCTGCTGCGACTCGCGTCGAGACACAAGTTGTAGACTCAGCGCGAGTTGGCTCTCTTTTTCATAATCAAGGCTTTATATAGTCAGCGAATAATCACGAGGTTTGGCAACAGTAACACAAACTTCCAGTTACACTAACTCGTTTGAAAGAAAAGTTTACTTACTTCAAATCAAGTACAACACTCTGTAAATAACCATTTTCCAGAAAAAAGACTTAACAAGCAAACAATCAATTTTACCATTTTATAATATTATTTTAGATGAAAGCGAGAACAGCAGGACATATTTTTAGATCATTGTTATAAACAATTACATCTTAGCGGCCCCTGGTGTTACGAGCAGCGCGACTCGAGGCGGTACGACGCGGCGCGGCGCGGCGTGTGCATACAAATGAACCATAACACGATAATTGTCAGATGTGGTCGCTGATAGCGGAACTCTGGTAGGTATGCTGCCCTGTTCAGACAGGGTTGGCTTTCAGACGGAATTAAAGTAAGATACATCGTGGTGTAGTCAAATCAAATCAAGTCAAATCAAATAATTTCACTATTTCATAACACAGTTTATTTTTGATCAGACTTTTATGATACATTGTGATGTAACATAATATTTCACATACAACAACCATTCACGGAGTCACTAAGTTAGAATAAACTGTAAAGTGATAGGTACACGAAAAGCTGAAGTTATTAGATAAATTTCATGGAAATAAACGTTTTGCCATGAACTTTAATAACTCGCTCGATATTACAGGAGGTAGGAGGAGTAGGGATACCTCCATAGATTTAATAAACAATACGTTTAATAAACAATACGTTTAATAAACAATACGTTTAATAAACAATACGATTAATAAACAATACGTTTAATAAACAATACGTTTAATAAACAATACGGTTACGCGAATGAGATCACGTCGCAGGGCGTCACACCTCTCACAACAATTTTGATTGTTGCCGTCGTAGTAAAAAATTTTTAATAAATAATTAGGTACTAACACCGACAAGTTTAGAGCTCTCCCAAAATAGGTAACATCGAGAAGTCCTCCTAGAATCTGGTGTTCCCACAGGATGTCTGTATTTAAAACAATCAGACATTCAGCCTAAAGCATGATTTCTAATCGATATAATTATGGACCATGTAGGTAGTGGCTGTAGGAGCTCTTCCCGATACGCAATAGGGAATATGCATGAAAAAATCTTTATTATCAATACAGTTTACTGAAAAATATACAAAAATGCGACACTAACACTGAAAATAGAATTAAAATTGCTCGAAAAACAAACGAGATATAATTACTTGAAATAAATAAATATATCTGTATCTCTCGCGAAAACGCCGTTTTCTATGGCAGCTGTATAGGCGTCATGGAATTTGACGTCAAAGTCCATATCGGACTTCTCGTTCTAATTGTAATCTTTGAAGCTTTATAACTTCATCGCTAATGAAAATATTAAAAAAATAATTTCAGAATTGTTTACTAGAGCTTATAAGTATATCATTTCATCAAGTAAATAAAAAAATTGCGTGCGTATTCCCTATTACTTCCAGATAAGTTTAAACTGCTTCAGTGCTCCAACAATATTATTAATTTATTATGTACTATCTACTGTTATATTAATCAAATATCTGTAGTCACTTCTACATTGCCTACCAGTCTGCAGCGCTGTCATTTGAGAGCGATGCTCTAAGCTGAATGAGAATGCGAGCCACTTCGGATTCCGTTCACACCTGTTGGCGATAAACTGGAACTAATTAATATTCTTTTGTGCGACATCTACAACGCTTCTTGTCTGGCGTGTGCTCGGCTGCAGATCAGGAAGCTTGTGTGTGCGTTTGTTGACAATAAGATAACGAGAATCGGATGCCTGCAGCAAGTTTGTTTGGCCAATTACGTACCTACCGCTTGTGCAGCCAAGAAATCTGGAGTGTTGTGCGCTGCCACTGCTGCCACTCATGAGATGCTGACAAGCTTTTTGGCGACGTCATCGGCAGTGGATCATGCAGTTTATATTTGGAAAGCCATCAGCTGCTTGCGGTAGAACAGCGAATGACGTCACGCGAGGAGTATGCCGAACCGCGCTGATTAGGGAAAGCCTCGTCTAGTCTCCGCGGAATAATGATGAACTCGCTTTCAAATCACTTTCCTCGAGGAACGAGTACGAGTACGTACTCGAGGAGAAATGCGACAATGTTGCACACACTAGAAAGTCTAGAGGATGACAGCCTTCCACTGCGATGCCTGTTCCGCTTCAATTCTGCGTTTATGCTCATTTTGAAAAAGTAAATAGTTTTTACAATACACTTGCTCAAATAATGCATCAGAACGTGCGGTAAAATAGGTGCTTTCACATAAGTATCTACTTAACCACACGCTCCGTTGTATCACCACACAACGGAGCATGCGGTAAAGTAGGTACTTACGTGTCCTGCGTATCCTTTACGGTCTTTTTTTAATTTCCTAAAAAAGTATACAAGAATTCCACAAAGGATAATACATAAGTTATGTTAATTATTACAATAGTTGCTGCAATGCATGTCCTATCTATGATGTACATAGATAGGACATGCATTGCAGCATGATCAGCAGTAAGTATCACATGTTGCTTTAGATAACCGAAAAGTTTATCATTGTGTTACAGGTTAACTCATAAAGGAACCTGGCATTGTAGGTCGAGGTCTTGCGACCACTGATAACTTATGAAAACGACTCCTCTAATTGAGACCTTTCAACTACGCTGTACTCGTAGGTACGCTCGGTCGAGCTATTTTCAAACCTAGTCACGTTGTTCATAGAAAAAGTTACTTTAGTTACAAAATGACAACTATTATTGTTAAGCGAACACGACGATAGAAAACAAAGGTCCAGGAGACATTGATTACCTATAAAAACAAATTTAGCATACCTTTATTAACCCCACTTCTGACGAGTTCCAGTCAAGAGTCTGTAAGCTAGAGCCGAAAAGAACGATTATAGCTTATTGACATCTTTTCATTTTTTTCAGGCTTCAGCACATGACCTTGCAATGTATAGATTACTAGCAGTATTCGAGTTATTATAAAACAGATTGGACATATTCAGAGTAACATCTTTTAATAGAGTGGCGCCAAAATTGCCGACAGTTGCCATAAAAGTAACGGTGAGGCGACCTCTGGCGTCACGAGCGCGCCTCATGACATGTGGCCACCACGCCGCGGTCGCGCCGGTATGCCAGAAGGTTCACTACACTGGAAAAAATCGGTTTTCTGTGTAATCAGATGCAGCTGAATACCAGTATTTCTAAAATCAAAAACTCAGTTGTTACTTTGCCACACATTCGGCCTTCTGACAGCCGTTACACGACGGTCGAAGATCTAAGGGGTTGCGGCATACACATACATATAACGGATAGTCATCCACTCACCAAGCTCGGCAAGCTCGCTGTTGGATAGTGCATTATGACCACATAACGCAAATGCAATGCCACAGCAAAACATAGGTACGAAGTGAAACTGTTATTAGAGCAGATTCCTTACATCAGTTTGAGTGGCCCTACTGGCGCGACAGTCGGTCGTGAGAGCGCCCGCAGCTATTTATAATCATAATATCATCATCGTCTAGCGCGGAGCAAGCCAGCTAGATGGTACTCCACTGTTACTTACTAACTGTTGTTACGAGGTGGATTCCTTCTAGCAATACCACACTATGCGATGGTCCTGTCGCTGTTGTCAGCAACGTTTTTGCTAAACTACAGATCTTAGATACATAGGCTACAAGCTATACAAGTCATATTCAGTATCTACCTCTGATTTATGTAGACAGGTAGGTACTACAATCAGTACAGGGAATCAAGCGAACAGTATCAGGTTCATCACTTTGTGCTGACTGCTGGTGTGTCTGTGTGGGCTGTCGTCGGCAGCCGGGCTCGTCACGTGACTCTCTGTGTCGCGCTCCCGACTGTGTACTTAGCCGCGCGGCTGCTGCGCTTGTTAACATGTAGTGCGGCAGTGCGCGGGCGCAGTGTTGACTCGCGGCCGCTTTGACCACGACAAACATCGCCCAAACAAAGCTCTTCATATAGAACAAGAGAAGAGCAAACACGCGATTCCTGGTACCAGCACCTGATGCCCCCACCGCACCGCACCGCACCGCACCGCACCGCACCGCGCGCCGGCTGGTAGCGCGAGTGCGACACACAACAACGGCGTGTATGTTTGTCTATATACCTGCTTCCTAAACTACTTAATTAGGAATTACGAAGCTTAGAAGCACACGAAAAAACGTTCGCCAGTTTTAGGAATCAATACGTATCTCTTTAACCTCCAACTTTTCAGAAAACAAACAGCAAGCCGTGTTTATAAATTTAATGTATGAGGGACGATGTTATCTCCTAAAGACGCATTTAATGTAATATAGCGGACGCAGCTCCTTAAAAAATGTCCGCGACATCGGGAACGACGAAATCCTTCAAAAACAAAAGCCGTCCGGGCTCATCATTTAAGGACAGGACAGACGAATCGTATCAATACGCTGATGGAACTTTTAGGGACGTATAAAATACGAAGTCATTGTCTTTTTTGCGCGTTCGGTTTGCGCGCGCGAAGCGGCCGCGGAATACCAACAAGGTGCGCGGGCGCAGAGGAATGCGCCGCGCGCGGCCCGCGGACGTCTGTCACACGTCGCTCGCATCGCAACGCTCACGCACACCAGCTCACCGCCGCACTGCCGCACTGGCGCACTGCCGGCTGCTCAGGAGTCAGGACCGAGGACTGAGCACTGAGGGCTGACGACTGTGCTACTGACTGACGCACACACTTTCCAAAACTAACGCGACTCAAGAAAAAACTGTCATTCAAAACAACATACCACGACGACCACTTCTATTTAGGACTTTGAAATCAAGAAGCAACAGTCCAATTCAGATCGCAGCTCTGCTGACGGTATTTGTACGAGTTTCGGACATGGATTTGCTTAGATAACAATCGCGATCAGAAATGTTGATTTCTTTATCAATTTCTTTTGTTCAAAACGATGTCGAGATCTCCACGACTAACGTATTGCATTCGGAGATTGTATCGCGACTAATTAATTGGTGCCATGAATGTTTACGACATTTTATACAGTTTATTTAAAAACAAATGAATCTACTAAATTGTTTGCACTAGAAGAGACAGCGGATGCAGCAGAAGAACTGTAGCTAGAACGGTAAACCCGCAGCTATTCCTATAAAATTATTAAATTTATCGCAAGTAGGTACTCAGTACTTGTTTGTTTATTTCCTAATTTTTGACTTCGTTTTTATGAATTAATTGTGACAGTAGTTAGAACCCCAATGGTAAGCACTTACACCCGATGTTTTGTACATTCTGGCTTGCCGGTAAGCTTAGCTGCCACCTCCAGCCACGTTCAGCGCCTCCCGCCGCCGCCGCCGGCGCCGCCGTCCGCACGGCAGCTGTCCGGCGCCTGCGCGCGCGCCTCTCCTCATACACTCAACATATTTTACGAGGCGCACGTAAAGCTGCCTGGAAAGTTTGAGGAGCGCTCCAGCAACAAGAAACACGCCCTCATTAGTCATTCCGAGCTCGTCTATACAATATTTATGTCAGTCAGGCGTGTTTTTAGAGCTGCGTCGTTGTCGCACACTCGCGCACTCGCGCACTCGGCTCGCGGGTTAGTGCTCGTCGCCGTCGCTACCCGCTACCCGAGAGAGGATCTTCTATATATCGTACGTTTGCATATTGTTGCATACAGTTTATGCCCAATTCTTCCAAGTAGAAATTTATTTAGCCTATTGACATTGACAAAATGATGTAAAAATTTCAGCAATTTGGGTTCAAAAACAGTTCCGTGTAGAACATCATGATCATCAGCTTGGACTTAACCGCTGTGGGCACTACGGGGTTAATGTGTTCTTTCCTTTCTGCCAAGCTCCTAGGTTCTGTGAGTGGAAGGTGGTCTACCAACACTTGGCGTTCTCACGATTCTTGGTGACCGATTTTGGTGATATCAAAATCAAATCAATCAAAATCAAACTATGGAATACTAAGGAGGACTACTTATGGGAATTTATCATTTTCATCCAATATTGTTTGCTTACTTTATCATGTATGATTGCTGAAATGATTTAAAACCAGTTTTGGGGACTGGTCACTGCATTATAGTGTAGCACATCTGCAAATCCAGAGGCAATTCGGGGCGCTGTCAAACTGTCCAAGCTATGAAATTGTGAAAGAAGAAGCGACGCATAACTCGACAAAATGTATTTACCGTTGATTCATTTTTCTCGATATCAGTATTGGTCCCAGACTGGAGTAAAAGTTGTTCATTATGAAGTACAATATGTACAATGACCCCTTGAGTGGATGGTATTGCGATTATTCTGTTATGCGTTGTATATAAACTGGCACACAAACATTTTGCTCTTCTACGACAACGCAGCAACAACTTCTTAATTAATATAAGTCAAAGTCAAAAGTGTACAACGTTGTTTTGTTATGACTTAGCAGCCTTTTACAAGCGTTCAATAATCGTAATTATCATTCGCTTAATTCGTTTAATTAAAATAAAATAATGTAGTCATCATTTTCTTCAATTAGACTTTCTACTTTCTTGTTTGTCCGTTCAGGTTTTAAATCTCTGTCGAGGCAAACTAGTTGATGTTGCATCTCGTTATTAATTGAAATTCTTTCAATTCATCCAAATCAAGGGTTGTCAGCCAGACATCGCTGTCAGAGAGAAGACCGCCAATATACCTACCCATAGAATTAAGTTTTTGTAAAAGATCGTGTAACAATTCGGTAAGACGTCAAGTTGTAACTAAATAAATAATTTATTTAAATTACATAAATTACATAAAACATAAACATACGTGATTTGAGGATCACCTTTTAAACAAGAAGATGCTTGTGTTAGGTGACTCTGCTCTTTCACTTAACATTATACTGTGTATTTATGCAATTGAAACAGAAATAAAATACAAAAAAGAGTGCACTTGTGTGTTTGTGTTTTAGTATGTGTGTGTGTGTGTGTGCGTGATTGTGTATAATAGTGTGAGTTTATAAACTAGATCGTTTAACTACAAATCTTTAAATATAAGTTAAGGTTTCAGTTAGGTTAGATCTAGGTTTAGTTTAGCCCTACGACAATGTCTTGGGACTGTATTTCTTAATTTATTCTATGTACAAATATGTTGCAACATGTAATGCAAAAGTAAATTTTCTGTAGTTTATGCCTTCATCCATGGGAAAGGGTGAAAGTTTGTTGTTTTGTTTGCTGTGTTGCCAATTATTAAAAGGAATAGGTCAACGGTGTGAGTATCTACCGATGGGAACAGTTATGACAACATAGTACTGACGAACAAGGAAGATTAACTACCGCTAAGTGTAGCTAATTTGGGATAACAACAGATTTTTAAGCACAAATGATTTACGGCGAGTGTGATGGATAATATCTAAGTGCGCCGGCGCCGCCGGAGTCGCGCGCCGCCTGCTTATAAACTAGGTGATTAGTCCCTAGGAGTGGAGGCGGCTGCAGACCACAACGTCACTAGACCAGGTATAAGGATATGGCATTGAGTATGTTTCAGTGCCGTGTCTGATTAATCGAATCACAATCTTCGCTTCTTCTTCGTTCCTTATTATGATAAATAAATGATAAATAATATTTATTCTGTAAGGAGGTTGTAAATAACATTTTTTGACGTCAATCTTTTTTGGTCATTTTAAACTAGATGAGGCTGGTGTCTTAGCTGACTGCTCTGAGAAGAAACACCGAAACAAACTCAGAGGTCAAAGTCTCTTTTAAAGTCCATACAATCGTACTGGTCAAATCATACGAGGACCATGTGGTCCATGTAGACCATGTAGGTCTGAAGTGGTATTTTGAGGAAAGTACCACACAGATTTGAGTGGACCTGTCCAGACAGTGCAAGCATTTGCCAGTTATCGTGTACCTCAAACTTAGAACTTTAAGGAGCTCAACGACCTGACGAACAATACCAAAGTAAGGACATTTGTGTAGGCCGCATAAAGAACTCAAACTGCCAGACTAACATTAAATGAAATGAACCCCTAACAGCAATCTCCATGGTCCTCATATTCACAATACGTTATATGAAGACCATGCAAATCAGTGTCTGAGGTGGTCTTTTGAGGAAAGAACCACACAGATAAGAGTGGACCTGTCCAGTCAATGCAAGACTTGGTCAGTAGTCGATAAGCTCAACTTAACACCAAAAGGAGCTCAACGACTCGACGAACACTGCCAATGAAAGGACATTTGGGTAGGCCACAAAAGTACTCAAACTGCCAGACATCGTTCAAAATACTTTTAAGAGAAAAAAAGAAAATAATCAACCCACATAGTCCCCATATTCACACCAGTGAATAAACAATATTTTTTAAATGTTTTTTTTATTATTTTTATATACATTTTTTTAAATGTTGAATGTTGTTGTTGTGTTGTTTTACGCAAATAAATGATTTACTTACTTACTTATGTACATAAAATAAATAAATGAAATAATAATAATGGAAGTCTGATACCAAGCTTTATCCAGTTAACACGCTGACGCTGGCACACACGCTTTACACATTAAGAAGATGTCGGGTGATGTGACACGCTCAGAGGAGGCCTATGTCCAGCAGTGCTGAAACTGCCATAAACTAACAGGACAGAGGCTTTTTTCAGCACAGAGAAAGAAAGAGCAGCGAAATACTGAAATCATTTATCGAGTGTCTGAAGTATATGCGCATCTATCATCTGCTGTAGGCCTGTAGCACAGGCTTAGATATCTTCAATGGGGGCTGTTTCATAAATACCCCTACATAGGTATAAAAATAATGTTGTCCATTGGTTGGCAGAACAAAGCCAATGGCCACTATATTTAATTTTATAAGGAGGAAAGTTTTGTATTTATGTACATTTCTTACGAATAAACTCAACCGACTTAAAAAATTATTTCACCGAATTTCATGAATTTAGAATGCTATAGTATCTCTGAAAAACTGGCAATTTTTACCACTAAAAAAATTTGGAATCTTTAAGCACAAAGCAGTCTTATGTAACTTTGTCATCATGCGTGGATCAAGTCCTGAAAGTTTGTTTCCCAAAAAAGTCACGAAAAAAAAGGCGTACAGACCTACACTTACTTGTACTTGTAACATACTGAAAGGACTAGCCCACATAACAAAACAAAAAATATCATAATCATATCATCTTGCAGAAGGAAAATAAAAGTAACAGAAGGCGTGTTCATCTTTAACAGTAATTGATAAATGTAATCACAAGATTGAAAAAAAATCTGACATCAGCTTTGTCAATCAACCAATCACTTATTAATTTGCAAACATGGGTAATTGCTACAGGTGTTTAATTTATATTCCTCCATAAGTCCACCATATTCTACAGTCACGTAGCATGCAAATTACATTAAATCAAAATAAGTAAAATAGTGACATGATGAACGCAAAAATAATTATAATTATGTCAAATGGGAACAAATGTCAAATAGAACAAAAATGTCAAATGAAATCTATGATGAATTATGATGGAACAATTATGATTAATTATGGAACAATTATTATTAATCAATTATTATGAATCAATTATTAATATGTCGAAGGTACACTGGTACGTATTCAGCTGCATCAGTTTAGACTGCAAGATGATTGACAGCAGATAGAGATACCCAAGTGAATGTAGGTATCAGCTATATTGTAGGTACTTCAGCTTAATTTGATGTTTCTTTGAATCGTATCGTAGTGTAGTCATCATTGATCGCCTTGTCGCCGATGGTCGGTGTTACGTTACGTGTGAACTGCATATCTACATGTCCAGATGCCCTCGGTCGTCACTAAGCTGGCTGCGAGTTTTGCTCTACTTCAAGTCTTGGTGCAAGGTGGTGAAAAAGACAAACATAGAAGTAGCTGGATAGGTCTGGATATGTCTATGCAAGGTTTCTTTTAACTGACGTCATCCATCAGGAAATATTAATTTTAAAACTCAGTAACAAGAAAACGTTACTGCATAATATAATGGCGGGCTATTATTTAATAAGTGAATGGCTAAGACTGTTATGAGCACGGAATAGAAAAAACAGGTTATGAGTAATGATGAAACATGACATAAATGCATTTGTACTTTTAGGGTATGTAATAGTTGTTATAGTAGCGGCTGGCGGCTGGCGCAGACGCCGCCGCCACCTATTGTGCGCGCGCCGCACCAGCAGCGTGACGCACACGGCCGCGCTCGTCACTCCGGCCCCCACACTAGCGTGTCACTCTGTGACATCACTTAACTTTCAATGTATACTACATTGAACAAGATCGACTGCCGGCCGGCCACAGCACGCAGAGCTCCACCGTCCCCCGCGCGCTGACCGGGCCGGACTCGCGCGGGGTGTTGCAGTGAGCGCGCCGGGCTCACGTTACAGCGGCAGGCTCACAATGAGCGGGCTCGAGTGCTGCCCGTGCAAGTGAGTGCCATTGTTTTTCCTGTGGCGCGTTTTTTCCTCGCGTTTCGGCGGCAAACGCCGGCCAATGGCAAGCGAGCGGTGCGCTCATTGGCGGAGCGTGCGTGGGCGGGCCGCGTCGCCAATTCTTCGCGCCTTTTCGCGATCTGCTCGCGACGCGCGACGTTCGTCTGTTTGTTTTTAGGATACGTCCCGTTTTCAAAAATGTAATGGCACGTTACACACCCGGGTAGCTTGACTACACATTCGCACTCGGACTTAGGTCGCCCTCTGAATCCGCTGATTGACAGTTAGTTAAATCAAGTTAAGAAATAATTTAAAAGCCACAATTTCAGTTTCGCATTGATGTATTAGGTAATAAGATACCTATAACACTATACTAAGTTGTTGATTTCCAGTGGGTTAATATTACATTAAAATTGAATAATTTGTTTAAGTAGGTACCAATGAAAAATTTACTAAAAATCATTTGGATTGATCAAGCACTGTTTTCACTTCCTGAGAAGTAGCACTAGTCGTAGGAAACGGTTTTATAAAGGACGATGATAACATTTTAGCACAAACGTCTTGGCATGGCAATAATAGATACTACTCTAAGTCAAGAGAATAGGTTAGGTACTTCTAGGCAAGCGTGCTTCATCTTAGACCGCATCGTTGCTTAACATCAGCTGAGATATATGTATGCCTATTAATAGTAAAAAATAGTAATAATAAATGTATCATTCATTCAATAAAATATTACCTACCTACTAGCGGCATGGGACTAGGAAATCCAATATTCTAGTTTCCATCATCCACAAATTGCAAAACTATTTAGTCCGTCAGTTAGAGTATTGAAAAATAATGGACACGTATTTTTTTTTTTGTAAATCATTCAATATTGACAAAGATAAAACGCATCAAAACTCGAGATTGGGGGCTCGTGACGTCACTACCCGCTAAAAATGATGCCGGAGAGTGACGTATTGAGAATTTTAAAAGCGTCGTAACTTCGTCAATTTTGGTTCCCGTAACAAAAGAAAAATATGGGTCAAATATTTTTTGATAATCTAACTTACGGACTAATTAGATTTTTTCAGTAAACTAGCCTATTCCGCAAACGCGTCATTTTTGCGAGATCTGGAATTCGGGATTAGGTACTCATGCGGGGCCCGCACGTTTGCGGGATTGAAACAAATATAAGAGCGCAGACGACGTTCTGATTATTTGTAAGAACCAGCAGAGCCTCATTCATGAGTTATTAATGAGGTTCAGAACGTCGTCTGTTTAACAACTTACCCATGGAACTCGTGCGTGATTTTTCTATAGCATTTGGATGGTATCTAGGTATACTTCAGTTTCAGTTGATAACTTATAGCCAAGAACCTTCGTGCGTGGTTGTTAACGTCGTCTACCGCTTACCTGTGAAATACCTTAACGTGAAAAATGGTTCATGAATGATGTGCTTTATCCCAATAATTGTTAAATCAATTAATCTGCATTTACACTATATTGTATCAAACTTTGTCTACTTTAAAGTGTAGTGTAATTTATTGTGTACAAAACATTTTTTTCATAATATATCGAGGAATCATAATATAATAAAGAATAATTAGGTACAATCTTACGAAGTCTGCAATTTTCCGGTGACTTATATAAGCCAAATTAGTCTGAAAAATGACACCACGCAGTTAGCACAGGTCTTTCGAGGTTGAAAAATTGGATGTAGGTAGGTACCTACATCCAATTTTTCAACCTCAACACTACTAACATTTACCCTAATAACATCCTAAAAACTGGCCAAGTGCGAGTTGGACTCGCGTGCAAAGGGTTCCGAAACAATGTCACTTTTTAACATGTTATTTTAATGGCCAGTCACCGTAGACGCGTTAGGTAGCAGAAAATTGGACATTACTGTCTTTTTGAGTGCTCGTTAGGATAGATGCCAGTAGTGTCCTCCCAATTTTTCAACCTCGAAAGCCCGGAAAACCCTGTGCTAACTGCGTGGTGCACATAATGTTCTTAATTTTTGATAATTTTTGAGAGTTAGACAAAATTTGCTACAATTTGATTTTTGCTCTGTAGATTTAATAAGTGTTGATTTTTTTCCAAATAGTTCGAAATTGGAGTTTTAGTTTTAATAATAAACGGGTGAATCAAAAATGTACAACGTTAATGTTCAAGTTTTCACTTCTGCCGGCATTCCCGGAGTGCAACCCGTTGTTTTTTTACATAAAGAACTACTCTACTAGAAAAAAAAAGAATAATTTAAAAAAATCTCTGTTCCGCAAATTCCGCAGGCCGCGGGGTCATTAATGCCTAGATAAAGGTGCTCGTTCGATTCTAACAACAGTGCCAAGAACCATAAAAGAACTACTACTATATTATGGTTCAACGCAGTGCGTTGAACGCACTGTTGCAGTTGTTACAGTCAAACGGACGCCTTTTATTTTAGTTTTAATTAATAAGTCTCGGTAATGGACTACAACCGCGAACAATTTTGCACCATGTTAGCTGTCGTTTGAAACGACGGATAGACAAACAAATGGATCTTGTCATCCCTACTGTGTGATACCAAGGTACCTTGAATATGAATACCCAGTGTACCTTGTCCAGCAAGTTAATACTATTGTCGGGTGCCTCAGTAGGTACCCACATAACTGTTCGAGAGGAAGTAAATAGTCAATAATTATTATTCACAAATTATTTCACTACCAAAGCATCAAATCTGTGACTTAAATAACCCCAGCAACTGGACTTTTTGGATGGGTTTTTTGAAAAATGTCATTTTACATATCTGTATTTTGTTTTGTTTATTTATTGTATAGCAGATACTTACAGAACAACACCTTCAAATACACGCACTTCTGCAACATCCTAATACTTACTTATGTAATTACACAACATCCTAATAATTTCGGAAGTCGGTGTTTTTGTTAGTTTCTTCGTATTTGGACACCGACTTCCGAAATTAAAGTTATTTTTTACTTTGTAGTTTTTTTTTGGAAGTCGGTTGTATTTTTATGTAAAAAGTTTTTTATTTTTCACTTTTTAGTGGTACCCCACACCTAACAACATCACTGCAAAATCGCAGAAAAGCAAAATACGCAATTTAGATTACTTGGATGACATAAAAGTATCATTCAAGTAGACGAATTCCAGCTATTTCGATTTAAAATTCAAAGTTCGTAACCGATTTTCATAAAATTTAAATGGGACCAATCTGCAAGTATATCCTTTCAGATAAAACAAGATTTTTTCAAATCGGTTCATAATTGTGTGAGTTATGAGGTAACAAACATAAAAAAAACATACAACCGAATTGATAACCTCCTCCTTTTTGGGAAGTCGGTTAAAAATCGAAAATCGTTAGTTACCTACAACGTAACATTTAAAGTGACAACAATAATAGAATCGATCATCGAAATGTTCCGTTGCTGCAATTATTAGTTCCATCTGTTAAACACACAGATATAATAAACAACTGTTCCCACAATCCACTTGGGCTTCGCCGCAGTCGATTAAACAGTGTTAAACTAACGGATGAGGTATATTGTTGTGACTTATTAACTGAATTTAAGTAGACTATATGGTAGACTTTAAGTTGAAGTAGATGGTAGGCTTTAGTTTCCTGCTTCTTCTGCGTATACGACACACACAACTCACACGTGTTACGAGTAGTAAAAGGTGTCCGAGCTTTCATTTACTTTTCCATTCAAATTATACGAGTACAGTAGTCTTGATTTATAAAGCATTTTGAATTGCAGTAAAATCTCATATAGTATAAACATGAAAGCCACTAAGTACATAGATATTAAAGCCGTAGGTATTATAAATCCTGAGACATATCAAATCAGCCCTGCACTTTGTAAGTGTACCGTACTCAACCATATTATGTATGCCAAGATTCAATGAGCGTTAAGTAAATACATGGTCTAGTAAGTTCTTCATTATAAACGTTTCTCGATACGTGCTCGGTATGACAGTATGACAGGTACGTCACTGTCCACTAACATGAAGAGGGGCTGCGGCTGCGGCACTTGCAGACAAACATTAGTAGACAATCACAGTCATTACGTCGCAGCCAACCGGCTTAAGCGGCCTTGATAATTAAATATTCAAGTACATTCTTTAAAACTTTTATTCACAGACTTATGTATGTCATTCCCATATCGTAAAATTGGTCGTTTCAAGAAATCCTTCAATGCTTAGTACCTATCGGTAGCTTGGAGTCAGTTTCTCCTCCACCTCATCTCGGGCATCAAGTTGCCACACTGGACCAGAAAATCTTTTTTCTTTCTTTCAGTTACTTGAAACTTTTTTTCATTCACTGATAGCCGTAAGCCAATGAGATTTGCAACCTGACCCTTTAACGTAAGTACCAACCTTATATCGAATGGTAAGAAACCATTGAATATCACGTTAAGGGGTTAAATAAGGGAAGAAAGTGCTTGTGATCGTATTTTTTCTTGAAAATCTTATGGGCAACAGCTTGTTATCTAATACCTACCCGACAGCGTTCAAACGAAGAGCTACTTCTGGAGCAGTCTCTTGCAAATTCGTGAAGATGGCAGCCTGTGTGATGCGCTTGCATCACACAGGCTCTTCACGAATTGCTGCGGTCCACTGAGCCTGGCACCTCGTGCGAGTGCAGACCACACGTACTGCGACAGGAAGCGCCACGCGATACGATCGGTCGTAAAGATAGGCGCTGGCACACAGCCGCACAGGCGGAACCAGAGGACGTCGTGATGCGCGCCGCACGACCGCTGGCCATGCACGGCGGCGGCGGCGGCAGACGTTCCCAGAGCACGGCGGCGCCTGGCGGCATGCGGTATGGAGATACGTCACCACGTGGACATAGTGACGCTGCGTGCCGAATTCATGCTTCCATATATAGGTTAGGTACCTCTTCACTTCTTGAATGAACACGGGTCGACTTTGCCCTGGAATAGGACATAGGATACCTATTTGTTATCCCGGGATGTTCACTGAAGTCACTGGCATTAACTAGTTAATTATTTAGTACTATAAGTTTACGCCAGATAAACTTGGAATAACATTGACCCACATACATTTATTGACTTTCTTAAGATCAAAATCAGAAATAATGACATAAAGCTGTCCTGAATCGACTTCTATCGTGATCCTTTACGTTCTCTAGTAATGAAAAAAAAGTTCTTAATTTATTGTTCTAGAATCTACGAAGAGATATTAGGGAAAGGTCAATGTACTTTATTCCACGTTTATCTGGCGTTTATTTTTAGTTAGCTAATACTTTTAGTTAGTTTTTTTTTTCTTTTTTTATTTAGAGCGAAACAGAATCACAATGCCGCTGACGAAGGCGCTCCTACGGATCAACAGTGCAATGTTTGAGAAAATGAGTAGGTATTATTTGCAGAGGCGTGCAACCTCGGTGCTCTTGAGACTGGGCATATTTCTGGTTATTTCTGACGGCAAAACCATTGTTTGATTTACACCACAGTTAGTTTTGCGCAAACAAGTTTCCTCCATTAATGACTCTGGAAAAGAAGCTGAGAAGTATTTACCCTTTTGCCATCTTTCGTGAATCACATAGTACGTATCTACCCCTCGGGTTATAGCCGCGCCTACTGTGTACCTGTAATGCAACATGGAATATGTTACAAAACATTGATAGGATTCCACGAATAGTACCTATGGACCTGGAGCGGGGCCTGTGGCTTCAGAATGCGCTGCCACCAGCCGGAACAAGTATTTATCTTTATGCCTATTGATTGGGTATCAAATATGTAAAGATGAAGCGTATGATAAGTAGCGACATCTACTGTCTAGGTGTAACCTAGTTGCAAAGTTGTTTAAATAGAAAACCACTCTGCCCTACAAAGGAGTGCAACACGGGTCTCTCGCATTTAAATCAGCGTCACCCTTCGTGACACAAAACAAACTTAATATCTGCGAGAGTCCTCAGCGCCACCCCCTCCCCCCCCCCCTCCGAGAGCGCAGGTCCGGGGGGCGCTCATTATCCAGCGCGAGCGGTGCGAGCCACTCGACACCTGTACCGTGTAATTGTCTCGCTGGCAGCACTCCGGCACTCCGACACTCCGGCACTCCGACACTCCGGCGAGTGAGGAGCCCCGCTACCGGTTCAGACCTACTCTCCACTTAATGACATAAATTAATGATCTTTGTTTCGTTGATGTGATTTTGATTTTGGCTTGTAATTAAAGGGTGTCAGGAAGTTCTTTGCTTAGGTACAGCTGCCACTATGGATCATCTGCAATAAAATAACTACAAATAGGTAATAGCTCAAGGTAAGGTACCTACTTTTTATCTGATTTAATCGTTTACACAAACCAGACCAGACTTTTACGAACAAATGCAATTACAACTCCACAGACCCGCGAATAAGTTTATTCAAACTAACAACCATTGGGTACAAGAAAGACTAAGTTTCTTTAACGTTTCTAAAGCACTCCTCAATTCGTCATTGCACTGGGTACTTACGTTTGTAAACCTGTCATTACTCTCCTCGTCAGTGAGTACAATAAAAAAACAAATCAAAGTACAAGAAGCCTAGATAACTTTTCGTTAAAAGTAGTGAGTGCGAACAAAGCAAGTGATGGAAGTACTTACAGTCGTCACTCGTCCCGTTCAATTGTCAATTAATGTTATTACAACAATCGCGAGGCGTGTTTGTGATGCTAATGTCTCCCCTCACCCCGCGCGCCCCGCCACTCTCGTGCGGAGAGGAGATCGCGAGGCGCTGTTCAACACGACACAAGCACATTGTGATGGTCGCGTTAATTGGCAGCCAACCAAATCAAACCTTTTTGTCATTACCAATTATGACTTCAACTGCAGGTACACATGACGTGCAAGCAAACTTTTCACCACACTGCCGATTCTACTAAATTTTAAGCAAACTTCGCATTCGCTTCTCAGTCGCAATCTCTAATTTCCCTAAATTTTGTTAGATAGCCACTGAGATACAAATGCGAGCGGTTCTGTAACAAGATAAAATCCTTCCACCTTCTACCATCGGCGCCGTAGAGCGTAGAGCCAGTTCGTAGCAGTCGTAGCACTTACTACGCCGCGCGCCGCGACCGTACGACTACATAACGACAAAATTAAATTATTTTGCGGTCAATATGCTCACCGTCGATGTAGTAATACAAACAATACAGACTTTACTACAAAAGGGCTCAACAAAAAAGATCTTGAGACAAAGACCGACAAACAATCTGCGTGTTCTACGACACACCGCTACGAATTAAGCGCAACCTTATTGTAAAGAGTTTTGAGCGAAATATTTCCAATAAACAGTATTGAATGGCGGTGTGTGCGCAGCAGGGGTGTCGATCAGCCGCCGGTCGTCGGGCGGTGGCAGTGTTGCGCACAGTCACGTGGCGATTGTTTGCACAATATTGCACAGAGTAAACAAACACGACGCCACTAAAGGGAACAGAAGGTCCACAACGAACTAGGTACTGAGCTCCGAAACGTGTGAACTAAACTCGCATATCATAAGTATTGCCTTCAATGTGAACTAAACTCGCATATCATAAGTATTGCCTTCAATGTGAACTAAACTCGCAGATCATAAGTATTGCCTTCAATGCCTTCTATTAATTTTTATAACCGAGTAGTACGCCACTCAGTAGCAAGTAGTGGTTGCAGATAGAATATTATTTACTCAGCCAAATGATCTTTGTGAGTTAGTTAGTTCCTAAACGATCCAAGAACCCCGTTCAGTGCTGATCAGCTATCATAGTGTACATAAAATTGTTTACACCGCTAGCTGTAACGTAGTCCTACTGCCACAACAGTCGCTGTCGGGAGCGTGGGAGCCGCACAAAGCCGCGGCGGGGGGCGCCGATCAAAGGGCAGCACTAATGCCATTAAACCGATCCTAATGATCGTTATACGTCAATATTCATAAACAGCGCATTGATTGGCGCGGGGAGTGCGGGGAGCGCGGGGTGTATTGACGCGCGGAGTTGTTTGCCAACCCCTTGTGCTTTGTTTCTCAAATTACAATTACATCGACAAAAGGGTATTGGTACCTAACCAAGTACTCATTCAATGTTTGTATAAAAGAGGTTTTTAGTGACAGAATATAAAGAATATTTTATTCGGCATCTATTAAACTATAACACAAATTGGTAGATATTAGTTACGATGTTCTTCAGACTAGCTACAATTTGCTTGAAGTCACTAGTAGTTTAGTATTAATCACAACTAGCTTTGGATTAGTTACAACTAGCTTCGGACTAGAAGCTATATACTTACTTGTTTCTGAAGGTACTAGCCACAACTACCTTCGGACTGTCATAACTAGCTAAGTTTTACTTACGACTAAAGTCATGTAGACTAGCTTCAGACTTATCAAGTCTACCTCCGGACCAGTCATTACTACCTTTTCTTTGCACTTTCAGAGTAAAGTCATCACGGAAAATTAAAATGTCAATGAAAATCAAATAAGTGCCGTACAAATCAGGACGCAACTTAATAACGAAGGGTTGACACGTTCAATCGTCTTAGTTTTTAATTTGTCCGCAGCGGCCGTGCGGACGGGTCGGGGGGCGGGGTAATCCCGGCCGGCAATAAGCCCGGATCAACCGTTCTAATGAAAACTGTCGCCGACAAACAAGCCCGATAGATGTCGCCGCTAAATTAAACTATTTCGCGAATACATTAACTGAGCCGCTCGGACATGCGCCTCCCACTCAATTAGACATTTATTACTTCCAGCCCGTCTCACATGTTGCCCCGCACTTTATTTATTAATAATTCAAAGCCTTGTTAAATACGTAGGCGTTTTAAAAATACTTTAAATAGAATAATCATTTTCAATCTTTGGTATTTTTTATTCATTCTCATTTCGTCTAAAACTATTTTGTATGAGTTAGGTATGTTTGTTCTAAAATGGATATTTTAACTAGGGTTGCTACGCGTACTATATTGAAAAGTATTTGTGCTTTCCATTATATGTAGTACGCGTGGCTAGTTCTAGTTTGACGCCCAAAAGTGACCACCAAACTCAAAAATTTATATATTTACGTAACGCTTCGGTGTTTGGCTCACAGAAGTCCATTTATGTATACCGAATTTCAACAGAATCGGTCCCGTAGATCCGGAGAAAATTAGCTGTGACAGACGGATAGACAGACCGACACACTAATGATCATATAAGGATTCAGTTTTTCACGAATATTGGAACCCTAAAAACAGAATAAAATAAAACCAATGAGATGTCTGTTTGAGTGTGTCGATCTTAAATTCTGTGAAGGCAGCGCTGAACGCTTTATACTAGGGGCAGTCGGGGCTAGTGCCCAAAGGCGAGAAATTTTCCAAGGCGGCAAAATCTGGAATTAAAAAAATATTTTGTGTTATCACTCAATATAATTAATTTATTCTTTTAGCAATCGTTTTTTGTTTGGATAATTCAAGAAATTCAATTTTAAACATTATAAGTGAAATCAAAATTTTGAAAATTATCATAATGATCATTTTGGCACTTTACTTAAAAATAATAATTGTTCTTTTCAAGTCGATAGTGACCCTTATATATTTTATGCTCAGTAGGTAGCTACGTTCACAGTGGCATCAGTGGCGTTCATCAGGTCCTCAATGGTGCAGGTGTAAGGGCACTTGGGACACTCCAACAAGTGGGCCATATTCTGGACGGGGGAGCCGCACTTACACTTAGTTTCAAGCGTATAAATGCACCCCATTTTGCCAAGTTGTATTTGCAGCGGCCTACTTGGGTGCGCAAACGATTGAGCGCTCTCCATATTGGCCCCTGCATTTCATTTCACGTCCAGACGGCAGGTGTACCTGAGGTTTCAAGAAATCAGGTGGTGGAGGGTGCAGTTCTGCCCACAACTTGCCTCTCAATTTGGGTGTCTGGTCCTTGACAGCCAGTGTGCGAAGAAAACTCTTCCGGCTCCTAAGTCTACCCGAGACCGCTGTATGTTCGTAGAGGGGATGTCGACAATCGGATGATTGGTTGTATTTCTCAACCGCGCATGCAACATTCCTTCGTACAGCTGGAGGTGCTATACCAATAATCGGGTAAAGTTTGTTCAGCGGAGTCAGGCATGGAGACAAGCCGAGCATCGGGTGCCGCTCACCAGTTGGTAGAAACAAGGCGACGTAGAGGTTGTTTCGGGACCCAACCTTCTGCTTCGTGTTGACACAGTGTCCATTATTAGTCAATGCTCTGTCCAAAGTAACACCTTGCGGTGCTTGCAGTGCTCTATCTTGGTTCCTCGCCAAGTGATGTCAAGTTTCCTGTTAGTGAATTTATTGCGGAGATGGAAAGCGCATGATTGGGTTTTGGACGGCTTTGGGCGAAAGGCATTACTGTCATAGTACCTTCCCAGTGACTCGAGTGCTTTTTCTAGTAGAGTTTCAAGATCTGTGAATGAAAATGATTTGCTGCCAAAACTAAGTTGTCCGCATACAAGAACCGTTCAATGTCCTGTGTAGTAGTAGCAGTAGGCTGGTCATTATTGTATATACATTGCCTTGAGGGAGACCGTTTTGTCGGCGCCATCTGTTTTTATCTGATCGAGAGAACAACTGGAAGCGACGATTTTGCAATAATTCGATCAGTATTTTGACAAACCTCTGATCAGTGACAAGAAGCATTTTAATATTTATCGTGTCGTATGCCGCTGACAGGTCCACAAATACGACAGCCTCGTAGCCATCCTCTATGTATTGAGTTGTAGAAATGTTTTCTATTCTATTCTATTATATTCTATAGTTAATCGGAGGACTTGGCTAGAAGATGACTTCGGTACACAGAAGCAGGTTGAGCCTAAGCTTTTCTCCGAGCTTACAGGCTTTAGACCCGGTGGTCTAAAGCCTGTAAGTTCGGAGAAAAGTAGAAATGCGTAGTTTTCCCCGTATTTTCGTAAAAATGTAGATTGGTTACAGATGTGCTGTTATCACGCATTTTAGTATTTTGTTTTGCCTCCGCGAGCCCGCAATACTGCTGTACCATGCATGCTCAATGAGGTTATAGTGGGGATGCGTGCTGGCCACTCCATGTGTGTTATATCGACTTCTTGAAAATACGTAAACACTGTCTTAGCTGTGTACTTGCACAAAAACGGCATTCTTGTCCATGTCCACTAAAAACAGACCAACGCAGTTAGTCATTCATTTGGCTCGCGTGTTTGCGCGTCGAACCGAGCCGTTTAGACGCACCTTGAGAATGATGAATAAGGAAACCAGTAGTGCTATTCTGTAACAACATTTTCGTGTCTCGACAGCGGAAGCCGAGGTGAGTTTCAAATTCGTATAAATATAAGACCTTATGACGTGTGAAATAAAGTTCACTTTGTAAGCTTAGTCACTCAGGTGAAGTCGATATCGAAATGGTTATTTACAGAATAGACTAGCAGTACCTAAGTGTCTTGAGCATCGATGCCGAGTTCCTAGCTTGTCGGTTTACTATCGCATTTCGCTAAGCCCATTCCATCATCGGACCACAAGACGTACGGCGATGCACCACCAGTACATGGTGAACATATCACCCACACGCACAAAACTTTTTGGGCACACATTCATTGTGCGTACAGCTAAGGAGTGGAATTCCCTGCCTGAGTCTGTGTTTCCTGAAAGCTACAACCTGGGAGTCTTTAATTCAAGAGTACCTAAATAGATTACTTCTAGGCAAGCGTCCATCTTAGAACACATCATCGCTTGCCATCAGGTGAGATAGTGGTCAAACGCGTGCCTATCAATGGCAAAAAGTAATCCTAGATTGTTAAATAGCAGCACCTTTTTATCGATTTGCAAAGACAACTCAATTCAAACATTATGCGAACGCAATTATTTCCTTACTTGGAAATAGGGTTCTCGTTCTAATTTGCATATGTAATCTGTCCGCTCCGTCACATCGGGACTCATCGGAAGCTTATAAAAATGTTTTGTGTGATGTGCACGCAGACATGATGGCGGATTGAGAGATGCCCTCGTCGTGCGACAATGGCAGGACGCGGCGCGGGCGGTGCGGGCGGTGCGGGCGGTGCGGTCGTAATTAAAACGCGGCGAGGCGCGAGCGGCGCCCTCCACGTCACACACACACGCGCGGGACACTTACCGCTCGTTGTGATAGCCTCTCAGCACACCATTTTCTCTCTCAATTTTGCAAATCAAACATTTAATACAACAAACATTATTAGCTTGCAATTTATTGCAGTTCAACTTTTCAATTGTGTGAGGAGTGATATGAAAGGAAAGGGAGTGAGTGATAGTATAATGGCTGATAGGAAAGAATGCTAAAATAAAAACCGGCCAAGTGCGAGTCGGACTCGCGCACCGAGGGTTCCGTACAAACCTGTAGGTATATAATTATATAAATAAGAGTATAAATATAAGAGATTGTCTAGTTATGAAGGTGATACGCTCCTTGTAAGGATGAAGGATACCCAGCTTCGAGAGAGTCGGTGGTTGAGTCGAAGTAAGATACGAAATCGACGACGAGCATAAGTTGAGAGTAGTTGGAACTAATTACTTACACCAATTTTACATAACAACATCCACTAGGAATCATTTGCGAATATTAAAACAGCCGCTGAACTGCATCCCCGAAAAAAAACTCAACTTCACGTAGTAGGAATTACTACGCCTTGACAAATAAAAATTGAAACAATTTATATCTCGTCCACCAGGTGAATCACTTTTTGACAAAATAATGGAACTAGTATTTACAGCAACGTAACATTTTGATTCTAAGTTATTTATCTATTTGAATATTGACATATGAAATTGTGTGTCATTTGAGTGGTATCGATTTTATTTGCTATCAAATAACAATGGTGTTAACTTTGCGCTTTTGGCGTTTGCCGTTCAATGTTCACAGATTTTTGGACATTCTAAAATGCGAAGTTCCACGGTAGATAACAATGAATAATTACTACCACCCTAGCTATTTTGAAGAAACTCGTCTTGAATTAAATTATTTACTTATTTAAGCTTTCTTGCCGACTTCTGGGTCCACGTAACAAGGAGCACTTTTACAATGTTCGCACTTTTTATGAAACGATGAACTGATGACGTCGGTGGAGTTTATTTGGTACAAAGTTATAATGGTTTTTATCCTATATATATTCACTTTACCTACGTAGGTACCTGTGCTCCAGGATCATCTTCCAGTTCGTATTCGCAGCAAAACGAAGAGATCGGTATCGACTATCGCCACTTCTAGTAGATCTAAAGATAGGTTGGTCGTGATTCGTGAGAGTCGCAGTCGCAGTCGCAGTCGCAGTCGCAGTCGCAGTCGCAGTCGCAGTCGCAGTCGCAGTCGCAGTCGCAGTCGCAGTCGCAGTCGCAGTCGCAGTCGCAGTCGCAGTCGCAGTCGCAGTGCGCACGTATGCAATAAATCAGCGCAGGACAAGCACACTCACGCAGCGACACACACGTGTTAACAGACATCGAAGGGCAACAGCCGATGTTATCAGTTCTATAGAAACGGTCGCGGCTCATAGAGACGTGCACCTGTGTCTTTGTGTGTCCTCCTAAATCATATCGCGACAGGAACCCTTTGCTCGATTCTCCACGGAACACGGACACACCAGGCTGCCCGGCCCCGATCATTGTTCCGGTGATTTATGTGGGACGCGGAGCTGACACAATGCTAGAAAGGTGTTGGAAACAAGTTCACGGTGTTAATTAGGTACAAGCTACACCAATCTGTAGGAGCGGCACGACTCACTCACACTGGACTTAGAATGGTGTTAGAATGGATCTGGGCTCATCCCGGAACAGAACGCGGCGACGCATGCGCACACTGCACGCTCCAGTCTTAGTAGCCCACTTATTACTGAATAGTTATTTATTATGCAGTGTGGTGAGCTTGCACGGTCACATCATACTAAGTGTTATCTTCTTAGAATAGGATACATTTTCTTTGCTGAAATCTCAGTCCTCTGCGTCAGATAACTCTTCTAATTTTTGTAATTCGGTACTCGGGTTTAGGCAGCTACAAAGTTAGTCTTTGCCCTTAACAACCTAGTGGAACATGCAAAAATAAGGCAATGTAACAGGATCCCGATCACATTTTTTTCGTAATTGTTAGTGATGATGGTTTACGGTCTGTGGATGATTGACCATTGTAACATACGGGTCGATCAGCCCGCGCGACTGTTATTATTATTTAGCTACAGCATAAGTCTCCTCAGTCAGTATCTACTAAAAATCGATTTTAAAAATCGATTAATCTTCACAATAAATCGATTCTATCATTATCATCTGCCTGGCCTTTTCCTTTTAACTATGTTGGGTCGGTTTCCAGACAATCCGGATTCAGCTGAAAACCAGTGTTTTGCGTGAAGCGGCTGCCTACCAGACCTCCACAACCCATTGACTGGGTAACACGGTATTTCTTGGCAAGACTGTCAGATTTTACTGGCTTCTGACTATCCGTAACGACTGCCAAAGATCTACCAATGACAGCCGGGACTAAAGGCTTAACATGCTTTCCGAGGCACAAAGGAATCTTGGTATGTTAAGATGGTCACCCATTTACAGACCAACCTTGGCAAGCGTTGCTTAACCTTGAAGGTCGACCCGTGCAGCTGTTTTTATTTAGCCACGAGCTCCTCTATAGTAAATCGATTCTATAAACCCATTAAAATTTGTTATATTATAAAATTTTAAAACACATTATAATCGGTGATATACAATCAGCAATATTGACAGTCAAAATCGGAGAAAATGTGTTTCTTTTTTACAGTGCTGGACGAAATTAAGTATCAATTTGATTCATCAGGTTCTTTGTTTCTTAGTTTGTAGACTACCACCATTCGTTCAATAGTCGGGTATGTTGATTTTGATTCCTGGCCTGGTCGGCATTTCAACCGGTAGAGATGATATAGTGCCCTGCATTAGGTACCCTCTTCCTATATTCTTAATTCTGAGAGAGATCAGGATACGTAACTGAACGTATGTTTTGTATAATAATATGCAACATAACAGCATTTTCCGACATCCACGCGAACGAAGTCGCGGGCACAGCTAGTCTGTAATAAACGATTAATGGTCAACAAGATTTAGCCACAAGGAAAGTGCTGTGAGTGTGTGATTTTTGAATTACAGGACCTACCTACACTTATCACAGAACCCTATTGATTATGTTTTGACCAGCTGAGTGTCAATTCTACTAATTTTCACATTCGCATCGCATTCGCATCTCAATCAACAGTTTGCGATTGACATATTCGCATGTCAATCGCAAACTGTTAAAAAAGCCCTAATTTTCATACATTTTTGACAGATTGCGATTGAGATGCGAATGCGATGCGAAAATGTGAACATTAGTAGAATTGGCACATGCGAAAGTTATTTAAAAATGAGTACAATTGGGCCTCAGGTCTAGTTTTTGTGATACAACTACTACAATTAACATCTAGCTAGCTTGTTACTTCTGTATTTTTTATTTTTCAATAAAGTAGCTGATTTGTTTTTCAGTTTACTGAGTTATTTTATTCCTATACAATGTGGAGAAGGTTTTCAATAGATTCTGACAAGTTTCTTTACATTTATGTTGAAATTATTTTTAAAACTAAAAAAGAACTTCTGCACGATCAGTAACAAAAAAAATGTGAACATTATTTTTTAAATATATTTGATTATACTGACGTACCATCTGCTGCACAATCAATCCTTTAACTTGATAATGTGCATGTATTAGAACTACCTGAAAACTTTAGTTTTCGCCTCAAAGCTCTACTTCAAAATCATATAACAGGAAAACTGAATGTGTCTCAACAATTCTAATTTTAGTTCTAAGTATGATACTAAATCATATTATATTAATATTCTTAACATAATTAGTTAAACACATTCTTGTAGCACAGAAAATTAGTAGTTAGTATTTTTTGTGGTTATCAGTCCACTAAACCACCCATAGCGTTTCACCTTTTGTTTCAATATTCTGCAATAGTCCTGCTCCAACCGGAGATTGTCCTTGGGTATACTTTCACAGTGCATACAGGGATAATCGTCGGTTGGTGCCCCATTCCTCGTCCGCCTACCAGAGGACCGGCTCTCCAAGACCAAAGAAAGTCAAAGAAATAAAATTCATTGATATAATCCGTGCGCGATCAGAATGGGATGGAACCTTATCAAAGTAAATCGAAAATGATAGTTCTCAAGACAAAGTAGCGTTAGCAAAAAAGTTCTGAATTAATTATAAATTAGTTATTTCTAAGTTCTATCATAGGGTTATGTAAATGTACAGAAAAGTTTCATGGTTGCAATCCTTTTTGGTAATAATAATGTTTAGATATATTATTTTTATTAATGTTTAGATATATTATAGTTATTCCAATTAGGTTACTTCAATGTCACTCATATTTGCTGTATGAGAATCATCATCGGAGCTTTTCTCATCTTCAGAGCTTTCACTTCTTTCAGAAGCCTTCAGAAAATTACTGCCGATGATGGAGATTACGCTGTTGAGGACGTTCTGCTTTAGATTATTATGCTTCGCCTACAAAATAAAATAATTATACATTTATGTAAAATATGTGCTTTAATATTTAATATTAAAGCACATATTTTACATAAATACCTAACACCTGTGTTTATTATAAAATCGTCTATATCTGTCACGCTTTTTTACCCCCGTATCGTTGTCCTATTACAGATTTGTTTCGTATTCATCTTTATTGCTAAAGCATTAGGTTCAAGGTTGATTGGGAAAATGAAAATGTCCACCTAGTATGGGAATTTGGCTTGACATGAACAGGCACTTTTGAGCATAAATATAATACAGGGGAAGAGAATATTGTAATAAGATTGTATAGTGATTTTTTGCTTAATTATTTTTATCCGTACGATTCAGGTCGACGAGTTCGGTATCCATATTTTAAGTTGGGGTCAAAAATGGGAGTGGTGTCGGAGTAGGCGTGCTGGGGACAACGTGAGAAGGTGTTTGTTTAATTTTAAAGCTAAAAAAATACTTGACAAATAATCTGAGTAAAACGAGGAAAACAACAACATGACAAGCGACTTCAAGTGACAACTGATATTGACGTTAAGTTTTTTTTGAAAATCGATTTATATTTGTCTAGCTGTCCCCCGCAGCTTCACTTCCGTCAACTGAAACTTTCTATTTTTTTTTTTCATAAGAACCTTCTCCTTATAGAAGAACTTATAGTAACAAACACAACGAAAAAAAGAATTAGCTAAATCGGTCCAGCCATTCTCGCATGATGCGATGACCAAGGGAAATAGGGACAAATTTTTATATACACCACTATTTTTTAATTAGTACTAGAAAAAATGGGGCTGTTTCAGTATCCGTTACTGATCATAATTTTGCAGTCAAAAGTAAAAAAAAGGAAATCCCAAAACTGTTTAATTTGATTTATTTTTACTTGAGTATATTTTTATTGTTTTCTTAAATATTACTTAATTGTAAAAAGTTGATAATTTTGTTGGTCCTAAGCCCAATTAAAGTACGAAGGAAAGAAAGGTTTGAATTGCTTATTTTTTCGTTTACCATAAATTGAGTGACATTTTGGGAGGAAGGAGGAAAAAAATTATTTCAAGAATGAGGACGACCAAGTTCAACTTCAAAAATAACAATTTGAATCGATTTGTAAATAATTCTTTTTGAGCATCGTGTCCACGCGAAGCAGAGAATGGACAAATCCTTTGATAGTTTCGAGTAGTATGAATTGCTGGTTGACTCTGCTAAAGTGTCCTTTTTAGACCCGCTGGCTACGGCTGGCCAGCGGACCGCGCGCGTCTCAGTTGCAAAAGGTCGCAACCTATTCTGATCGCGCGCGAGTAAATAACACATTGATTTTTGACTATGCACTGCAGAAGCGTCGGCGCAAGCGTCATGCGCAAGCAATGTACTACTCTTGGGGCGGGGGGTAGGGCACAGTCTTTCTCAACTCATCAATATTTGATCTGATCTGCGTTGTAGATGCGCTGACGCCGGTCGCCGCAGCCTCCCTCTTCTCATTGATATTCTTGTTTGTCAAATCAATCGTCCCGATACCTACCGTACCTACTCTCGATGTTACTAACACTCCAACAGTGCGTCACTGTGTTGCCCGCCATTACTATTCAATATCAAAATAACCAGATGGAGTTATGACTGACAGCTGTGAGTGAGGCTCGGCTATTGAGGAGCTCAAAAATGTACAGTTATGTTTGAATTAAATAAGTATAGTCTTCGCATTTCCTATGAGTCCAGTGAGCACCATCAAGGGCTGGCATTGGCCCGCGCCTGCTGGACACTTAGCCCGGGGTACATGTTGCCGGTGCATTTTCACAAACACACTACCTACTGGACCTCCTTATAATGTATCGAGCTCGCCTAGCGACTAGCAACTCGCGACCACTCGATGTGGAACATTCCATTATGGAACAGATCGTTTTTTTTCTGTATTCTGTACTAAGTTGAATATTTTTACAAGATTAAACATTCCCAGGTTCTCTGCTTAGAATAGTAGGTATCTTAAACTGCGGTTGGACGGACGATCGTACAGAGTATTACCAAGCGAACGTCAGAGTCGCGGCTCTGTTCCTGACTTGATGTGTTGCATGTAAAACGAGCTTGCTAATGATGATCTTAGGAACTGCTAAGGTACATATGTCAGTCACGACATTCGAAGAAACATAACACCTTTTTTATTCACAACAAGCCATCACATTAACATATCAAAACAAAAGCAGGAACATTTCAGGCTTATTACTAGGTCACAAATATTTTAAGTACTTCGACTGCTAAACTAGGTGTAGGCCTGTGACTTAGGAGTCGGTGACTCTTCGTAGAAGATAAAATAAAGCTATAGTTGCAGTAAATCGGGACGTGTCAACAAAACAAATGGTGGGAGAGAAAACAGAATTGAAGTGTAAATATATTTCTACCATTCCAGTCACACAACATTTTGATGTCCGTTTGATTCACCAGATTATATAATCGTACATTGCAGAATCACACGCCATCAACTATAGCGATTAGTTCGGAGAACGGCATTGTTCACAGCGGTGAGAGATTACTGTTATTACAGAAACGAATGGCCATGTCATCGGCACGGGAGGGTGCGCACATTCGGGGAAGCGGCGACCTTCAGCTGAGCGGTAAAAAACGCGAGTCCCGGTGCTGCTGGCTGCTGCCCCAGCTACCTGTCGCTTGCCCGCGTACCTGCCCTCCGCCAGCTCCGCGCTCCCAGCCGCCAGTACACGTGTTATCTGATGTCAACTAATGTTTTTTACAGTGATCATCTACAGTTGGACTGTTTTTGTCCATGCTTTGTAACGTGACTGATCTGTGGACATCCGGGAGTGTGACTCCACGTACGTTTACATTATAATAAACTCGACTGATGATTTGTCGTCAGTTCATTTGAAATCGTCAGTCTATCGTTTAGTTTTTTATTTGTTATTCCATCCAAACAAGTGTGAAGAGTGTCGTGCGAGCGCGCGGGACAGTCCGCGGCGGACGCACAAAGCCGTGCGCACAATAGCTGACCCGACCTCGTCTCACGCTACCTCAAAAAATCAACGACTTATATTTTAGGATAAAAAACAGTTGGAAATATGTGACAGGAGCTATTTCTTTGAGTTCTCCACATAAAAGGATCGCAGCGTGATATATGGCGGACAGTCGCCATGATTTATACACACTACCGTGGACTTCATAACGTGACGATGAGGCTGCGGCAAAACGGCTCTATAGCTGCCCCCGAGCCAGGGTCCTGCGCGGGCGAGGACTCTGAAGGCCGAGCTTGTGTGGACTGATATGAACTGATCGATAAGCTTACAGTATTGTTCAAGGATAAGTTTCATCTTGGTATATAGTTTTAGCTCTTGTCCGATTCTTAAGGCATCCCTTACCCATTGAAATTCGATCCATTTACTGTCATTTCTATTGTACCCACTTAGCACTCAGGTATTCGGCCTGAAATGTTTCGCGAGTCCAGCAGATAAGATTACTACTGCTTGGCAGGTTTACAGCGTCATCATTCGGCAATAACTCGCCGTGAACAGTGATCAGACGTAATCACCGCGCCGCACACACACACATGCAGGCAGACATACAAGCACAATATATAGCGTGTTATGATTAGGCGGATCCAGTAAATCAATGTTGTCTTACGTATTGCTCATCTCGATATGTGATTACATTAGCTGCGGATGTTCATAGAGTGGCTTGTGTCTGCCGCAGCCTCGCGCCGCGTCGCCCGGACGATGGGTTCAGGCAGTAGGTATGCGGATTATATATTGATATTTTTCTTCTATACCCAGGCCAACTAAAGTAAAGGTCAGAATTCCACTAAAAGTATTTTTCTATGTAGAAGTACCTGTAACAAATAGTTGTTCCGAAGTACATAATAATATTATGTATCGCTATAAACTAATCTTAGAGATGACTAAATTTGGATTTTCTGTTTTCAAGTGTTGTCTCTTCTTCTCAAGAAATCTAAGTACCTACGTACTCGTCTTTAGTTTGCCGAGGTATCATCATCTCTGAGCAGTTCTGCGCCGCACGGTAGTTAGCAGCGCCACATCTGTCATCCGACCGGAGGGGAGGGGAGGGGGGAGGACAGTTACTGCCTAACTAACTGTAAATTACAAGGTCACCAATTAAGATAACGCTCCGCGCGCACTGCAGACACTGCAACACGCGCCTTACAGTAGGAAGCGTTACCGTAGTAGGTTGGGGCTTAAAGGTCCGCGGGTAAAAAGGTCCACCATGTCTATCTCAGAAATTATAAGCGCGCGAGCGAAACAAATGACAGGCGTATGAAGGGGGTACGGGAGGGGTACCCACGCGGCCCCGCGCAGTAGACATGCGCAAAACAGTGCGATAGAAAGTGATGTTATATGACATTACATTTAGTGCCGAGGAATGTTGCATTACACCATGACTCCAAACATGACGCGTAATGAAGCGCTACACGATGTTTATTGTAATGAAATGCTCGCGTTATAAAACATATACATCATTACATGTGATGAGATAGCGCGTTATGGTAGGGTATGATACTGTGATTTGACAATCATGTCAATCATCAAACGCAATGCGCCCTCGCTGCGCCTGAATCGCTTGCATCGTGTACATAAAGTCGATTTTCCTTCATACATTCAACAAAAAGTGAGAGAATCATGATTTTAAACATCACGTACCTACTATCCCTGTGTTTCGAGTTGTGACAAAAGCGATAATATCGCGAATCCGACCAACGCGCAACGTCACAATTATTACTCAATAGTCCTTACATATCGTGACTACTAAATTTGGTCGGATTCGCGACACAATCACTTATCGCAATTCGGAACGCTGGGGAGGCAGTCTGTGGTGTCAATAAAACATAAACCTTATGTCATGAAAAATACGGTTCTAAATAATAATGTACTTATTTCGCGCATGGTTCTTCCGCCGCCGCGCGTCATGTTTGGATGTCATGTGTCATGCTTAGTTTGGTCGAGTCATGTGTAATGCTACAGTACGCGGTCGGGTTATATGACGCGCAATGCAACAATCGCATTACTTACACAAGTCTACCGCGCAGTGAGCTTGCGAGCGCCGACGAGAGTGTACGCGGTCCCGGTGCTAAAAATTCACGTAAGTAAATTTTTTCACGTCACTTATTTTTAGTCTGACTGTTGTGCTTATAACATTACAGAACTAAACTTTTATTAAAGGTGCAGTTTAACGTAAAGCCATTGTTTATTGAATTGTCTGTGTGGATTTTTCTCTATAACCTCAAACTTCAATTAACATATAGTTGGGGTATAAAGGTCCACTCTGGACCTTTAAGCCCCGCGGTGGACCTTTTAACCCTATACAAAATATATCATGTTATGGTATTATTTTCAGAATGCGGAATTACAAAAGAACCACTGATAGAGGTAAAAAGTCCGTCCAGATCATGCAACGTGCGGCTGAGCTAGTCACAAACGAAAATAAATCCATACGTCAAGTTTGTCGTGACTACGAAATTAGTAAAACTTCTCTAATAAGATTTATTGCACGCCTAAAAGAAAATCCAGAAACACCACGATTTGGTTACGGGACTCCCAGACTAGTATTTAACGCTGAACAGGAATCTTCTCTCAGTGAGTATCTGCTTACACTTGCTCAAATCTTTCATGGTTTAGGACCAAAAGATGTTCGTCGCTTCGCATATGAATGTGCCACAAAATATAATCTTCAGATGCCAAACACATGGCATGTAAATAAAATGGCTGGCAAAGATTGGTTACAAGGTTTCTTGTCAAGAAACGACCGTCTCTCCATAAGGAAACCAGAGGCTACCAGTTTGAGTAGGGCAACTTCTTTTAATCGAACGAATGTTGCAGAGTATTTTGATAAATTAGCACTGGTCATGGATCGTCACAGATTTAGAGGGTCTCAAATATGGAATGCCGATGAAACGGGCGTATCAACTGTCTCCAAACCCTCTAAAATTATAGCGGCTAAAGGGAAACGAAACGTTGGATCAGTCACATCCGCTGAAAGAGGAACCAACGTTACATTACTGGTTGCTGTTTCAGCAACTGGTGGTTCCGTGCCACCATTGTTTGTGTTTCCCAGGAAGAAATATCAGGATCATTTTGTGCGAGATGGGCCTGCAGAATGCATAGGTGCAGGAAATGCAAGCGGTTGGATGACTGATGTGGAGTTCTTGCAATTTATGAAACATTTTCATTAGCTATGTAAAACCAAGTAAAGATTCTCCTGTATTGCTTCTGGTAGATAATCACTGTTCTCACCTCTCCTTGCCTGTATTGGATCTAGCCAAAGATAATGGAGTAGTGATGCTTTCGTATCCACCCCACTGTTCACACAAGCTGCAGCCCTTGGATGTGTCAGTATTCGGTCCACTTAAAAAGTATTTGTCATCAGCACAAGATGCATGGATGCGTAACAATCCCGGCAAAACCATGACTATATACGACCTCCCAGGAATAGTTCGAACTGCATTACCATTGGCGCTAACTCCCAACAATATTTCAAATGGGTTTCAAAAAACGGGCGCTTATCCATTCAATCGAGAAGTTTTTAATGAATCGGACTTCGCTCCAAGCTATGTGACGGATCGACCAAACCCTAATTAATAATCAACAGGCACCAAATTCTACGTCTACTGAGCCGTATAATAATTCTGAGTTACCCACAGCTATTCAAACTTATCCACCTATTTCATCCACATCACCAAGTTTGTTAATACCTAGCGACCCAGCAGCAGCTGATTTATCTACCGCTTCGCTCTTATTGTCACCAAGTGATCCATTGCTTTCTGCTAGCACTATTGGTATGATGGAGCCCGAGCCATCAACTTCCCACGCTGTTCTATCTTTTTTCAATGAGCCTCAGCCATCAACATCTACGAGTAACGTGTTTTCTCCCGAAGCCATTAGACCTTACCCTAAGGCTGGAGCTCGTAAGGGAACAGGGGGAAGAAAGCGACGCAAGACAGCTATTTTAACAGACACACCGGAAAAGAAAGCGCTGCTTTTAGAACAACAAAATAAGAAAAAGAAAACTGTTTCCCGAAAAAAGGCTGTCGATCAGAAAAAAAAGCAAGTGAAGAAAACAATTTTAAATGATAAAAAGGAGGACAGTTCTAGTTCTGAAGAGGAATGTTTTTGCTTGGTGTGCTGTGAATCATACTTGGAGAGCATTCCTGGGGAAGGCTGGATGCAATGTTCTAATTGCAAAGGTTGGTCCCACGAGAAGTGTGTTAATCCTTCACTGTCATCCTTGACCTATGTATGTATTAATTGCGACTTAGATGACGAGTAATTGTAAAAAAGTTATGTTAATGTTACATTATAGGTTTCGGACCAAAAAGTTGGACTAATTAAGACTGAAATGCTGTGCCATAAGTTAAAATAAGTAAAGTTGTTTAGTTTATTTTAATTAAAATAAAGACTGGTTGATTTAAAATAGCTTTCATTTATTTACTTGCTTTAATTAACCTTAGAAAACTATTTAATTATACTGGTCCTCTTTACCCCAGCACCGGTCCTTTTTACCCCACCCTTGGGGCAAAAGGGACCATTCGATTTGACTTTAAAAAATGCAAGTATCTGGGTTAGAGATAGAAATTACTTAGGTTCACTTGTTCTTTCTTGTAAATGAAGGATAGCAGTATCCATTGCTAAAATGATATTTTTCTGAACCTTACACATAAATAGTTACAAGGCAATTTACGTAAAATGGACCTTTCAGCCCCACCCTACCCTACTCTCTCACCTGCCTTAAACAGCCTTCTTCGAGGAAGATAACAATATCGTAGTGCGGATAACCACCACCACAAAAGGGACGTCAAAAACAGCGTGGAAGTTAAAATATCCCCTCGTAAGGTATGAGTGAACAATCGACAATACCTTGGATTTAAAACAAAAACATGAGTTATATGAACAAAACGGTCGGCGCTCATTGTGCACACGGGCGGGGGGGCGCGGGGGGCGCGAGCGGGTGCTTCGGGAGCCATAAGTTACATGCGTATGAGCGGCGGCGGCGCGGGCGCATCGTTACACGAAATAAAAGAGACGCGGCGGAACAATAGCGCGGTCAATACGGTAGCCGCATTAGCATATCGCGCATCGACTCCCGCGCCGCCCGAGCCGCCCCGCGCCGCCCCGCGCCGCAGGGCTGCTGCGCGCTGCCAGCAGCCGCAGCAGTCATCGAGGGCAGTCCCTTGATCCCAGGAAAGATGATTACTAACAAACCGCGTCGCATCACATCTGGTTCCGGACTTCGACCATGTGGACACCTGCATAATAATGTTTCTATATCGAAATAGTTTATGTCCGCTGCTTCACAAGCGTAAGGAAATAACCCCATGGAAACATTCTCCGCATGAAACTTATCCTGTGTCTTCCAAGTCCAAATCCATTAAGTCGTTGATAGGTGACGATGTTGTCATTTATAGTATTTCTAACACTTCGCCCGCGATTTTGTACCTATACCTACCACACATTTTGTTAGTTTGATATTAAGAGAGGTCTGGCAGCTATGGGATCTTAGTCCATTTGGCATATTTCTACTGGCCTAATTATAACCTCAAAAGCTAAAAACATTTTGGATTATTTACAATTCTCAGAAGTGTCTGTGATTCTAATGTAGTTTCATGCGAGTATAATTATGAAAGAAAGTAAATTCACGTTTCTGTTGATTGTTAGGCAAACAATGTGTGGTCGCGTACTAATATCCTTTCATATTCATGACGATGAGAGCACGGCTGGCGCAATGATTGAGCGATTGACTGCTGCGCTGCGTGTCGTGGGTTCGATTCCCGCACGGAACAATGTTTGTATGGCCTACAGATAGTTGGTCTGGGTCTGGCTGTTTTTTTATGTGAGTTAATGTGTTTGTTAACGCACGCACGATACAAGAGAAATTCCTAACGTAGAGCAAGGTTTTTTTTTTTAATTGTTCGGATTCACAGAAAAAAAATCAGTAGAAGTGGAAGATATAACAGAAATTTATAAAAATAAAAATATTTATAAAAATTAAACCATGATTATTTCTTGGGGTAAAAGAACCTACACCGCGTGTATCTGACATCGACGCACAAACGATTTCCATGGGTCCAGGGCATGATTCTGGACACCCCAGTGTTGGAATTTTTCGTCGGTTCTTTTCTCATTTTTTTCAAGAGTACCACAAAGGTATCAGCTCAGCTGAGCTGATGTCTGTTTGTGGTTTTATTCAGATTGCTCTTTCTAGTGAAAGTAGTTAATTAATTATTTTTTTATTAAACATCTCATTGGGTTAGGTCAGAATAACGATTATGAGCATTCTAAAGTAAAAAAAAACCCTTGAAAAAAATGAAAAAATGAGAAAAAAGCCGACGAAAAATTCTAAGTCTAGGGTGTCCAGAATCATGCCCCGGACCCATGGAAATCGTTTGTGCGTCGATGTCAGATACACGTGGTATTTAGCATTTAGAAATAGTTTTTTTTTTTCTGCCACAAACTGCCCACCTGTACACACGAAATAACTGAGAAAAAGAACGTTTGTATGTTTGGTTCATACCTAGCCTAGCCACTCATTTCAGGGTTGGTCTCATACATCAGCACTGTGACCGCTCGTAGCGCCAGCCCTGCGGCGCGGCGCCCGCGCACAAATACAACAATACTTGTTTATCGCATCGTAGCGCACACGATATTCTCACTAGGCTTTGTTCGCGAACTTATTTGTGGTACTTTTTATTAGGCTCAGTATCTGAAAGGAAATAAAATAATACCTATTATCGTTTTATCGATTACCAACTCGAAGTACCTAGATAATATTTGTATTTCCATGAACATTATGACTGGCTCTCAATGCAGTAGGTACTTCGAACTAATATAAGGAGGTGAAAACATAACCCTCCTTCTGGTGCAGTCGGGTAAATATCAATCGTATCCCAAAACAGGTATTGCAGTTTTGGTTGGTCCTTAGTGTAACCGGATGCTTCTGAAATATCACTTTTTACAAGTACTTAGTGACTGCCTACTGCCTATTTGTTCCTGATAAACCAGTTACTGGATAAAATGATACCCCGTGTTAACTAACACTAGCAAGAATAGGTTACTTCTAGGCAGGCGTGCTCCATCTTAGACGGCATCATCGTTTAGCATCAGGTGATGCCTATCAATAGTAAAAGCAAAGTCGAATTGTTGAGCTGCTCAAAGTTTTCAGTAGACCGCACGTTAACTGACAGAAGCTTGCACTGTATACACAGGTCCACTCAAATCAGTGAGATTTTCCTCAAAACGTGGTACCTACCTGCTCTAGTGTAGTGTCTAGAACTTACTGCTTGGTGTACTCTGTTCAGTACCTAATCGTGCTAGTGTCATCGAGAATAAACAAACAAGTAATCGTATGTGAAGCCAGGTACTATCCCCGACGACGGACGGCGCGCGGCGGCTGTCAATAAAAAATACTTAACGCGTGTTGAAGTCACGTGTGCCAACGTGACACATTACCATGCATTAGAATTGAGTGACAGCGCCGGAGATTTTCCAGAATAATCCGTAGTGTTCCACAGTGATCCATAGGCATGAGCGAGTCCTTCAGACACCCGCTACGCGCCCCACTTGCAGGGTACCTACCTCTCGCCGGCCCACGTGACACACGCCCGCCACGTCTTCGTACGCAGTACGCAGAACGCAGTACGCAGGGTACCTACTGTCAAAACAATACGATGACATCTGCTCATAAGCTTCCAGAACCAACAAAACAAACGTGTACTTATCTTAATATCAAATACCGTGGAATAATAAATGTCCATGACATATTTATTAAATAATTGATGCAATGAATAAATTACCTGTAGACCTAGACATTTGTACGTAAATGTCTACTTACTAGGTACTCGCGCCTTCCTCATACACTTACAAACGACTGATGAGTAGTAGATCAAAGAGACCATACATGGGCATGACGTTTATGTTCATTTTTTCGATCAAAAAACTTGGATTTAGTGATAACATTGCGTCGTAAGAACAACTAATTCAGCGGATATCGGCGGCAATCAGCAAATGGCTGAGTCTTGGAGAGCGTCGCGCGGGAGCTTTTTGCCGGCCGTGGCCCCGAGTAATTCCCAAAATGGCCCCTACTCTAATGTATAATTCAATCGATTTCATTAGTTGGAGTTTTTCAGCGTCGCCGGGTCACCATAACAATACATACATATGTATGGGCGCTCTAATAAATTGGTCGGAGCCGAGTTTTTAGCGCGTCGTCTGGTCCGCGGCGCTGCCGGCGACTTGCGCCGGCGCACTAAGTCGTATGATCTTGCGACGCGGACGCTCATCGAGCTGTAATTAATTAGCACAGCGTCACTTGTTGCACCGCTCGTACAGCCGCTAGCCGGCCCGCATGTGCCTCACGCACCGACCGCTCATTAATTAAAACGCTAAAAACAACTTAACGAAAGTAAAAACTTACCACCGGTCTCAGATCATAGAGCTGGTAATTATAGTTAAGTAGAAGTAACACATTGTTTGCCGGAGGACGTTCATTCAGTCGATTACAGCCCGGCGACCACAAGCGACCAGCCTGTCAACAGAAATCAACAGAAACTAAGAATAAGAATAAGTACGAGTATCTTTATTTAAATTTGTAAACATAAGACAATACCACAATAGGTATTAGTTTGATTCTCTATGTTTTGCCTTGAAGCGTTTAGAAAAAAAAATTATGACCTGAATTATAAACAACTAGCTTCTGCCAGCGGCTTCGCCCGCGTGGTCCCTAGGGAACATATTCCCCGGGATGAAAAGTAGCTTGTGTGCTATTCCAGACTATAATCTATCTTTGTTCTAAATTTCATTAAGATCCGTTAAGTAAGCCGTTCTGGCGTGATTGAGTAACAAACAACCAAACTTTCACATTTATAATATTACTCGTTTGGTGTAAAGCGAAATTATAATCTTCCCCTCGACATTATAATGGGGAATTTTTAATTGCACCACTATTTAAATTTCAAGCAAACTAAATCTTCCAACTAATTACCCACTGTATAACAAAAATACTGATTTGCACACTAAATTACGACGACACTAAATAATGACGGTCAAATTCAGCGGCACCCCAAGGTTCGGTTAGTTAGGTTCTTTTAAACCCTGCAGACAGAAATAGGAGCCCCGCTACGCGGGGCTCCGTCGACCCGCTGACGGAAACGCTAACCCTAGACGGTTGACGTCACGAGGAGTCAGATAATTTTTAGTTAACAGATAGTCATTCAGTAAAACAGTTTAGCTTTATAAATCAAACAGTATAATAGATTTCTTTTATTTGATGAGCAAATTTAGTGTGCAATTTAGTATTTTTGGTGGTAACTTCGAATATTTGAATAGAAAAAATTAGATTTACAGTTGTAGGATTAAATACTAGCCCATTATAATTATTAAAGGATATTCCAAACCGTCGTAAGCCGTTTTACGAAGCTACTCGCTAGCCTCTAGGCGCCAAGCTAGCCGCCTGCCTGTGCGTTCGCGACCTTATACAAAAATAATCCTTATAGCATGATTCAGTATTCACGCGCGATGGCTTATTATTAGCGTATTTCATGTATAACTTTGGTGTTTCTATACCGATTTCTATGATTCTTTTTTAAGGAATAGTTAATAATGTTAACTTTTTTAATTAGGCATGACTGAGAGTGTTATAAACGTAAGAGTAGACAAATATAATCAGAAAGCTTCGAACTGCTAAGCTATCGGGAGTTACACGTGTTATTGTGTGTCAATCATAAAAGATAGACATATGCTGTCGTTGGATATTTTTTATATACCTAATTTTAAGGAGAACATTTCCGTCATACATGATTTCTGTGTAGCTTAAAAAATGGAGTAATTTCTCCCGTTTTTCCAAACTTTTCCCTTCACTGCTCTGCTCCTATTGATTGTAGCGTGATGAAAAGTATACAATAACCTGCTCAGGAGTACAAATAATAATTGTACCAAGTTTCGTTAAAATCCGTCGAGTAGTTTTTGTTTCTATAACGGTTATACAGACAGACAGACAGACAGACAGACAAAAATTGTACTGATTGCATTTTTGGCATCAGTATCGATCCCTAATCACCCCCTGATAGTTATTTTGGAAATATATTTCATGTACAGAATTGACCTCTCTACAGATTTATTAAAAGTATAGATATAGAAGAAGAAGATTAGATTAGATTTATCAGCAAGAGTTCTATGAAGTCATTCCAAACTATAGGAAGAGCTGAGAAATAAAAAGTAAGATGAGAAATTGACAATTAATTATATAAATATTTAGAATTATAAGTAAAATAATCATTAATAACAACTAAGAATAGAATAGAAAACATTTATTCGACACAGACACAACACAACAGCAAAAACACATTTAAAAAAATAAGAGAAACCAAAAAAATAAAAGAAAAATATAATTAAAGAATTTAAAGGTCAAGTTATATAATCAAAATATCAAATAAGAAATGTGACCTTAATATAAGCAACTAGCTGACCCACGCAACTTCGTCTGCGTCACATTTTCCATTAATGCTCGGCTCCTTTTAGTCTTAGCGTGATAATATGTAGCCTATATCCTTCCTCGATACATGGGATATCTTATATTGCAATATTTTTTCAGATCGGACCAGGAGTTCCTGAGATTACCCCCTATATACAAACTTACAAACTTACAAAGAAATGTTACATACCTCTTTATAATATTACTAGCTGACCCGCGCAACTTCGTTTGCGTTACATTTTCCATTACTGCTCCGCTCCTATTTGTCTTAGCGTGATGATATATAGCCTATAACCTTCCTCGATAAATAGGCTATGTAACCCTGAAAGAATTTTTCAAACCGGACCAGTAGTTCCTGAGATTACCCCCTACATACAAACTTACAAACATACAAACTTACAACCTTACAAACAAATTTTACCTCTTTATAATATTAGTATAGATTAGTATTAGTATAAATTAAACAAACATGTCAATAATTGAAAATGTGATATTGTATCCTTCAGAAACTCAATTACATTATAATAAGATTTATATACAGGAAAGTACTTTAAATTATTTTTGAACACATGAATATTAGGTATTTTAATTGATTCCGGTACATGGGCATAGATACAGTACGAATAATCTAAGTTTACCCATGCGAAGTACGTCGCAATCGATTGCGCAGGATGTCAATTTGACAAGAAACATAGAAAAGCGCATGCGCGGGTACGTCGCGTATGCCGTCTCAGTCACTCGTATACGTTTGATGCATACTTGTGCCTCGCTTCCTCAATGCAATACGACTGTTGATGCGAAAAGTGTTAAACGTTGTTATTGTTTTAATTAATTATTCTGGTTTTTAGGGTTCCGTACCTCAAAAGGTAAAAACGGAACCCTTATAGGATCACTTTGTTGTCCGTCTGTCTGTCTGTCTGTCTGTCTGTCAAGACCTTTTTTCTCAGGAACGCGTGGAGGTATCAAGCTGAAATTCATATCAAATACTCAAGTCTATGGTCTCTTGGAGCTGTGAAAAAATCAAACTTCTAAGTCAACGCGATCAAAAGATACTCCCGTTTATGCCGCAAATTTTCGACACTCGCAAGGGAATCAAAACCTACAGGGTACTTCCCGTGAACTCAGAATCTTGAAATTTGGTACGAAGCAACGTCTTATAACACAGATAAAGGAAAAATTGCGAAAAGCATAAATTTTTAGTTACATCATATAATAAAAATATTTTTAATAATTTTAAACTTATTACCCCTTTACTCATGAACGCGTAGTGGTATTATATTGAAATTCTTAACAAATACTCAAGTCTATAATATCTTTAAGCTTTAACAAAATCAAACTTCTACGTCAACGCAATCAAAAGATACAGCAATTAAAGCCGCATATTTTGAAACTCGCAACTACTCGCAAGGGAATCAAAACCTAAAGGATACTTCCAGACGACCTGGAATCTTGAAATTTGGCATGAAGCAACGTTATAAAGTACACATATAGGAAAAATTCCGAAAATCTTAAATTTTTAGTTACATCACATAGTATATTTTTTTTAATAATCATAAACTTACTAGCTGACCCAGCAAACGTTGTTCAGCAATTAAAAAAAAAAACAGATGTTATACCTACAGGTTTGTACGGAACCCTCGGTGCGCGAGTCTGACTCGCACTTGGCCGGTTTTTTTCTTACTGTTTGACTTGTATTTTGTGATTTCTTGTAATGTATGTGTTTGTTGTGTTACTTTGTGATCGTGTTATTGTTATTGCATGCATTTTTTTCAAAATTCAAATATAACATATACACAAAAAAAAACATAATCTACGAACGTAACACTTTTCTACGCGATGGACCCTGCGCGGTCGTCACTAACAGCCAACTTCGCATGGGTAAAGTTAGAATATTCGTACTGTAGTTGGTGCCATACAAAAACACTATTAAATTATGCATCAGTGCTGTCTTGTACTGTCTTGAACACAACATATTGTCGTATCGACGACTCCGGTTATTTCTATCTGACAGCTTGGGAAATAGATTTGGGTTAGTTTTGACAAATACTGCAACTTCAAAAATGTACAAACATGGTTACGTTTGTACATATAAATAATATATATATTTTTTTTTTTTTAGGGATGGGAAATCATCCAATGACTCCTCCCGCTCTGGGTGAAGCGGGAGGGAGTGTCAGACTTCTACTGACTAAAACCCATCCATGTTCCTTCATTGCCCTTTGTGTTCCGGAGCCACGGTGTCTCTTGCGAATAATCCCGCGACTCCGGCAGGCGTCGGCCCTTTCGGGCCCCTCTGTGTTGCTGACTCTCTTTGAGGCGCGCGTGGAACACTAACGCGCACATATAAATAATATTAAGTAGACTTAATATTATTAAATGAGAGAAGAATGTAAAATCCAGCCAGCATCTTAAAAAAAAAGTAAGATGCTGGTAGGGATCTTGACCGCACTTCCGGGATTGTCCTGATAGCCGTGGACCTCTCTACTCCTTTAGCACCTCAGGCTATGTTGCCACCTTGGCGCTACGTCACTTTGTGCTAGTGACCGTTTTTGGGGGCCCATTCATTGAGTGTGCAAGTCACCCCCTGCCATTTAAAAACCGTGTTTATTGTTAGTGGTCAGGCAGGGGCCAATAGCTCTTCTATAATAAACGACTATTAGTCCACTAAACCACCCAAACCCATAGCGTTTCATCTTTTGTTTCCATATTCTGCAATAGTACTGCTCTTCAACCGCGGATTGTCCTTGGGAATAATTTCACAGTACAGTCTAACGGGGCCTCTGCGAGTTGGTTTCGGCCCCTCGTACGCCTACCAAAGGACCCGGTCTCCAGGGACCCGAGAAAGTAAAAAAAATTAAAAAATATATAATTAAATATTAAATATATAATTAGGAAGTAGAGAGAGGATGTGGGCATTCCAGCGAAGACAAATAGGAAGCCATTTGAGTTTAGTACGAAATTCGGAAACATGGTCATACTTGCGGAAGCCAAATATGAACCTGATACAGAGATTTTGAAGTCGCTCAAGCTTGTCCAAGTGGTCTTGGGTAAGATCAAGATAGCTGGCGTCTGCATAGTCCAAGATAGGCAGAAGAAGAGATTGTGCTAAGGTAATTTTGATGGTGATGGGAAGTAAATGTCGTAGGCGTCTTAGGGAGCCCGCTGAGGCGAACAGTTTACGACTGACCTCCTGCAGTTGTTTAGTCCAGGAAAAAGTGCTGTCCATATAAATCCCCAAATTCTTTACAGTGTGAGTTACAGGAATAATAGTGTTATTGAAAGAAACCTGGGAAAGTTTCGACCAATCAATCTTAGAGTCCTATTGGATGAGTTACCCCAAAAAATAACTCCGTATCTTATAATAGTCAAACCATGGTCTGCTGTAAAAATAGCGTCCGATCCTGTGCTGCTACTCTAGCAGCGCTGAAAGCAACGTAAAGAATATAATACATTATAGTTAAGCTACAACTTGTTGCCATCATTCCAACAGCTCTCGTGAAAGGACAAATGCGAAATTAAGCGCAACCAACCTGTATTGAACGCAAAAGAAAATATGACTTTGCCGTAGTCAATAAAAATGATTATTTAAAGCTAAAACATACAGTAATATGGACCGCTAATATTTATTCGTTGCTGCTAATACTTATCTCTAGGAATACTTTTTTAATGTTGGTAGGTATTTAGGGAAGCACATAGCTCGTACGTAAAACTTTATACTAAACTCAGCAAACGCGATTCCGGCGTTCCCAGTTCCCATAGCATTTTGATAAAAAAGCTCACATAATACAAACATTAGGAGTTCCCCGAACGGAAAACAGCAATCCGAGTCACGCGACCGACGGATGATCGCCGACTTTTTTACGACAACAAAACATTGCGGAAGTTATGTTTCAAGGGCATTACGCACAGATCATTAAACTGCATTCTCCTCTCCTAAGTGAAAGCGCGACTTTATTTATTACAGCACGCTTTGACAACCCTGTCCGGCGGCGGCGGCGGCGGTGGTGCGACTACCCCGCGACTCCCCCGCGACGCAACTCACGACCCAATCTCGACCACAAATTACACTGCTTTAAAGTCGCTTGTTCGCTGTGGTGCGCGACGTCGTAAGGACACTCTCGCGGAGGGTTGTCGGCCGAGAGGATGATCTCGTGAAAAGTAATATTGTCATTATTTTATGACGTCTTCATCGAGGGCGCATCGCATCGGTCACGGCGCGCGCGCCACCCTCCCGCACTTGTAACTCATAGTCGAGTAGTTCCAAAGAGGGCAGAACGCCGTTACTGTTTGTTCTGTCGTATTCGTGTGCTCGTGTAGATAGCTACTAATGCTATAAATTAATGTTCACGACCTGAGACCGTTACGATATTATTTTATTTTAAAATTTTCTGAGTTTGTTTCGGTGTTTCTTCTCAGGGTAGTCAGCTAGGAAACATCGCCCTCATCTAGAATAATATGACCAAAAAATTGACGTGTAAAAGAGTTACATGTAACTTATTAGCAAAATAAATATGATTTATGAATTATATGCTTACAAAATAATAAAATATGAGAGATGAGTAGGAAACAAAGGGTCTTCGTGGATGGCACTTTCAATCAATATATACTGACGAGTAATAAACTGAAACAATTGAAAAAATATGGATTTGGGTATATCGTCTGAAAGGTATTCTCTTTCAATATTATAACCAATAGAATTATTAACCTGTAACTAATAGATTATTCACCTTCATTTATTACCAGGGCCAGACTGATAATGTTCAATGATTTATTAGACTAAAAATGTAGTACAATCGAACACTAACGAACAGCTATTATGCAACAAGAACAAGACATTAGAGAGTAATTTTGGTACCCAAGGAAAGATTTAACTTGTGTTATGGGTACCAGGATTCTCACGCTAGTTTTTTCCATCAACAGTTACATCTGAGGGTCGTTACTGCGAGGGTATCTTAAGAGTGAAGAAAACTACTCAGTATCGGAAGCGCGGTGCCTGTGGCGAATTTCACTAAGAAAAAAAGTTACGAAAGTTAAACCCTTCATAAAAGTAAAACGAAATAGACATTGTAAAAAGCAGTCAATGAATCAGCAAGTATGGAACCTTTACCATAATTCCTAGTTTAATTATAATTTTTATTTCATTTATTAGAATCGAACGGATAATTTAATAACGAAAACATTTTAAAAAGTAATTCACTTTGGTTTTATTCCCCGGCGCTATTATTTTCAAATTGAAACAAAGCACTCTCTGCGCTTGACCTATGAATAAGATTTTTAGTTACAAAAAGACTAAGGGCCTCTTTCACCATCTCCAAGTAAAGCGTTGATTAGTTACTTCCCAATTAAAGTTAATCGGCAAGTAAAACTTACGAGTATCTGCTGTCAATTTCACAAGCGAAAATAAAGCTTCGAGTAACAACTTACCGGTTAAGTGAATGACTTAACAAATCATACGTTGCATTCGTTCAATATTACGTCAACGTTACTCGTTAAACGTCATTGGCAGTTTAGCTGTCATTTATCATTTCATTTTGTGTATTGTTTGTTGTTTTTGGTTAGAAAATTATTGCGTGTGGATTTTTTTTTATAAATTATCATGGATAAAGTTAAAAGAGATAGAAGTGCAAACTTTTCACTTGTACAGAAATACCAAACTGTGTTAGTGTCGGCGATAAGACCCCGTCCGCGTCCATAGGCACAAGTAATGGTGGACGCGACCGTATCAAACAAGGAGATTGTAAGGAAAACTAATTAGAATTATAATTGAATCAGATTAGATTAGGTTTAGCATTCTCTAATTAGTGTTTTAAGGATATTTTCGCATCATAGGTTTAGTTAGATTCTAGTTTAAATGCGAATTTAGATGTAAGGTTTTTGTATTGTGAATAATTACGTAAATTGAAAATGTGATTTTTTGTTTTAAGTGATAGGGTTTTGAAATTAGTTTTAAAATAAAGGTCTTGACTCAAAACCACTTTTACAAAAAGAATTTAGTTGACAGGACTTATGGTTTTCGAGATATTTCCAAAAATGTACAGTGAAAATTTGTTAACCGTCAAGTAAACACTCTAATTGGCAGACGACGTGGCAAGTAAGTTACTGGTCAGTTTAATCATTGATTAGTGCTACTTGAACGTCGTGAAATTGACACGTGCAGTTACGGATGACTTTAATTGGCGATTAGTCTACTCGATACTTTACTCAAGGGTGGTGAAAGAGGCCCTTAGAGTGTTTACTTAACGGTTAACAAATTTTCACTATAAATTTTTAGAAATATCTCGAAAACCATAAGTCCTATCAACTCAATTTTTTTTGTAAAAGTGGTTTTGGGTCAAGACCCTTATTTTAAAACTAATTTCAAAACTCTATCACTTAAAACAAAAAATCACATTTTCAATCTACGTAATTATTCACAATACAAAAACCTTACATCTAAATTCGCATTTAAACTAGAATCTAACTAAACCTATGATGCGAAAATATCCTTATAACACAAATTAGAGAATGCTAAACCTAATCTAATCTGATTCAACTATAATTCTAATTAGTATTCCTTACAATTTCCTTGTTTGATACGGTCGCGTCCACCATTACTTGCGCCTATGGATGCGGACGGGGTCTTATCGCCGGGACTAACACAGTTTGGTATTTCTGTAGAAGTAAAAAGTTTGCACTTCTATCCATGATAATTTATAAAAAAATAAATCCACACGCAATAATTTCCTAACCAAAAACACAACAAACCATACACAAAATGAAATGACAAATGACAGCTAACCTGCCAATGACGTTTGATGAGTAACGCTGACGTAATATTGAACGAATGCAACGTATGATTTGTTAAGTCATTCACTTAACCGGTAAGCTGTTACTCGAAGCTTTATTTTCGCTTGTGAAATTAACAGAAGATACTCGTAAGTTTTACTTGCCGATTAACTTTAATTGGGAAGTAACTAATCAACGCTTTACTTGGAGATGGTGAAAGCGGCCCTAAAGCGATTAAAAACTGTAATGAAACGAGCAACATTCGATCGATAGATAACACTTTGGCAATTTGCTGATTACAATTTTAGACTGCCCCAGAGCAGTTAGACCTCTCTTATTTTCTTACTAGCTGACACGTGCAACGTCGTCTGCGTAACATTTTTTCATTACTGCTCCGCTCCTATTGGTCTTAGCCTTTCTCGATAAATGGGCTATCTAACACTGAAAGAATTTTTCAAATCGGACCAGTAGTTCCTGAGATTAGCGCGTTCAACCAAACAAACAAACAAACAAACTCTTCTGCTTTTTATTATAGTATAGATATCAAAATATATTGGATGGAATAGTAACAGTATGAACTTTTATACGCATACCTGCTAGCTTGGGCCGACGGTCAATTTATTTTTTCTTTGTGATGCATCTGAGTTACTTCAGTAGTCAAGGGCATAGTTTTACATCCTCCCCAATCGTTCCTCAAAGAATTCGTTATTTGTATCTTTTTTTTGTACCTATATAGTAAATTAATTATGCCCAAATCACAGCCTTGTGGTGGATCTCACTCGTACTGTAAAACATACATAAAATCAGAACCCAGACTTTAAAAAAATATTGTATGGCATTGGCACCTGATACCTGACAATCGGCCACCAGCCTAAGTTACCACGTTTGCGTATGTTAGGAACATACTAACACTACCTACTATGTACTTATATGCCACACATTTGTTAGTGAGAAAATAAGAGAGGTCAGGCAGTTCTGAGTTCTTAGTCCATTTTCTATGTTTCTATTGGCCTAATTTTTTTAATAAAAAAATTTTAATCTCCTATTTGACTCTAAGTTGACTAAAAGTAAGCGCAGAGCTGACCGAGTCTGCTCGACTACCACAGTTAAGCTAGAGGTTGTCCGCCAGCAATTCGCCTTCTGCAGTCCTGTGCTCTATAATAGAGTAAATAAAGTCCTTAATATTTATCCTTGCACCTACCGGGAGTGCAAGCGTCTGATAAATCAGTGGCTCCATACCCTCACCATATGAGGAATTGGAGAATCTAGTTAAGCCATAAATATCTTCCTTCCGTATACAATCATAACAAATACACGTAACGTAGGGTGGGCTCGTGTGGAAGTACCTACCGCACGAGGCCACTCTATGTTTACACTCCACAGACACGCGCTACACCTACACATAGCACTCTCACAAGCACAACATACACTCACCTGGTTTTATTAATTCTTATTATTTTAATTTGTTAATAATTTGTATTCTTTTTTGTTTGTTTGTTTAATTTGATTTAATTTTTAATTAACTTTGATTTAATTTTGATATAATTTGTATTTAATTTTGATTTAATTATTTCATTCAATTTTATTTAATTTCTATATTTTATAATTTAATTTTTAATTTTTGGAACGCTACCGTCTCCGTGTTGGAGGTGGGCGTTAATAGCTGCAACACAGTTTTTCAACTAATGTGGTTATTACCGTACACAATGGTTTTTGTAAATTCGGTTTTTTTGTCCAATAAAGATTGAAGAAAAAGATTAAAGAAAGAAATTATAACATCAAAATCCGAAAGCATTTGGGACTTTTAATTTTCTCTAACTCCACGGTAGACATGGCAACATTTTTACTTGCAACTCTACGTTTTGCTAAGCTCCATACCAGCTCAATGGCATTTAGATCACAGTGGTAGGAAGGAAGTCGCAATACCTCATACCCATTCTTATTTTATTCTTTTGTTTTACATTATTCAAAAGGAATCATGCAAAGTAAGCCATTGTTTTTTGCTGTTGAAAGAAAGAAAGAAAGAAAGAAAGAATATATTTTATTTAGCACATACATAAAACACGCACGGTACATGGTGAAAACGTAATAATAAAATGGTAGGTATGCTAAACTAAGTGCGTGTCTCAGGGCTGCACTAAAAAGGTCCATTTCAGCGATATGTCAGACAGACTGATGCTGTCTGACGCTGGTTTTCTAATGAGCCTTTCAAAGGACGAGTAGCGGTTCATTTGAATAAATAAACATAATAGAATATGGAGCAAATTATACAAAAAATAAAAACAAAGCTAGGTCGGGATATTTTAAGAATGTTCGTTAATTTAGTTGTGTACCTACGTGTGATGTGTTAATAAGTACTGAACGAAGAAAGTGTGAAGTGAATAAATTGGAAGGCAAGCGTTATATAATATTTCTATTTAAATGTATACTTTCCTTATAGCTAGTAGGTTTAAAATGTCGGACAAGACTCATTTGTTGTTCCAGCTCTGTAAGGTTGCAAGTTTCTAAAGACACCATAATAATAAACCCTATTTACTCAAATAGAAAATCGTCTTCTGCTAAGTTGAAATACCTTTACGCGTTTGTTTGCGCGACACCCGGAGAAAGTATGCCGATCGAGAATAATGCAGACTACCCGCAAACCTATCACTCAATATGTTTAAGATGAGTACATTTTTTTTTTTATATAATAGAAACGTTGAGTTGTGTCTGTGTCGAATAAATGTTTTCTATTCTTTTCCATTATCTTATCTCATTTTTACGAATTTGTAATGTAGTGTGCTTTATTTACAACAATTGAATGGTAACTGGCATTATCCATTACTACTACACTCGGCTCGGATCAATACCTAAGTCCCAACAAAAGAAATCCACCTATACCTCAGATTGAAATAAGCGAAGTAATAACAGGAACAAAAACTCTTAAACCAGAGAAAAGCCCAGGTTCTGATGGCATCACAAATGAGATACTAAAATCCGATTCAGCAACTCTTCTAGTTCACCTGACTGAACTGTTTAACCTCATTCTTGAAACTGGAGAAACACCCACCCAGTGGTCAGAATCTGACATTATCCTTATCTACAAAAAAGGTGACCCCAATGATATAGGTAACTACAGACCAATAAGCCTGCTACCTACCATCTACAAGCTCTTCTCTTCAATAGTAAATAAGAGAATATACTCTACACTAGAAGCGCAACAACTTGTCGAGCAAGCCGGGTTTAGAAAGGGATACTCAACGATCGACCACATACACACATTGGAACTTCTGATTGAGAAATACCGTGAAAAAAAAAGACCACTCTACATTGCATACATTGATTACAGTAAAGCCTTTGATTGCATATCACATAAAAACATATGGGAAAGCCTAACAACACAAGGGGTAGAAAAATAATACATTTCTGTAATCAAGAGTATATATAATAACAGCAAGAGCAGAATCAAACTAGAGACAGCTGGGCCTTGGTTCCCGATAAAAAGAGGAGTAAGACAGGGCGACCCTCTGTCACAATTGCTGTTTCTAGCAACACTGGAATCAATCAATAATCAACTTAATTGGAAAGGCCGGGGTATTAAGATTGAAGATGCCTACCTAAGCCACCTAAGGTTTGCAGATGACTTGGTTCTTTTATCTGAAACAGGACACGAAATCCAAAATATGATAGAATCACTTAATGATGCCAGTAAACTAGTGGGTTTGGAAATAAACTTGTCCAAAACAATGTTGATGACTAACAGCGAAAAGAAAACAGTGTACGTTGGTAGCGAGCCTCTCAAATATACAGACAGATACATATACCTTGGTAAACAAATAAGCTTACACCACAATAGTAACGATCAAGAAGTAGTACGCAGGACACAGCTTACCTGCACGCGTAGCATGGCGATTCTTTCTCTATTCTACCAAGAAAAGACAAAGCTTTTTCTATCCCACTCGACATGTCTTCTGCCCGAGCATGGCGCGACCCGTAGACTCGCGTTTCTATGAAGACAAAGACATATCTCATCTCATCTCATATCTAGTCTTTCCATAGCAACGGAAAAGTAGCTAGTGATGAGGTCATTCTGCGAATACTACGATGAATTTTCGTTTAGTTAGCCAAAAAAATGTGTCAAGTACTCTATTTTTCACACTCTTTGCACGTAACTCAAAGCAACAACAAAACGTGTTACTCGGACATATTTTTAATCTATATGGTTTATGTTTGTTTACAAATAACATATTTTTGTTGAATTTAGTATCGTACCGATTTAAATTAGAATTTTAGTGTTTATGATCATGGCGGCAAGAAAAAGTAAGTAGATTTTATGATTAATTAAATAAAGTACTGATTATTCCAAATATTGTGTGTAATTAATGTAAGTGAACATAATATCCTACCATGCGATGAGAAGAGAACATAATAACATTCTAATTAAAAGATTGGTGGCATTGTCTGATGAAAACTTTGCAATACACAGTGCAATGCGTTCTTTACTGTTATCTGTTATCTTTCTTCCCTTTAATATCGTCCGAAGTGTTTTTACTTTAGTCATTACAAAAAAAAGTTTATTTACAACGTACAACCCGACAAATTGAGATGTTGGTAGACTATAATTAATGTCTACCCCGACATACTTTCTAAGTTCTATTTGGCAAAAATAAAATGATTGTTGAAATAAATATTCCTTGTCTAGGTCCGAGAAGATGTAGACTATTTGACATTTCATATAGAGAGTTATTTCTACCCCCAAATGTCAAAAGTAGAGAAAATATTGTCGGCATGCTCGACGTTGTAGACTTATGTCGATCGAAGAAAAGAAACATTTCTTTTCTACGTGTCAAACATCGCCATGCTTAGAAAGATAGAAATCTTTGTACAATCTGTCATTTTGTCAATTCTCCGGTCGACAAAACTCGTTTCTACGGTGGTCATGCTACGCGTGCTGGAACAAATACTGGGCACTGAAAGACATATTCAAAAGCAGCATGCCGATCAGAATTAAAACTAAAGTACTAAACTCGTGCCTAATACCGTGCCTCATGTATGCTTGCCAAACATGGAAATTCAACAAAAAAACAAAGGATAAAATAATTGCGTGTCAGCAGGGTATAGAACGCAGTATGCTGAATATTAAAGATGCAAAAAATAAGACACACCAAAATTAGAAACATAACCAAGGCAAGGGATGGATTAGAACACGCTCAGTCACTAAAATGGAGGTGGGCCGGACATGTGGCGCGGCTACGTGACAAGAGATGGACGAAAACGGTGACCACATGGGCGGGTCCACAGGGAAAAAGAAAGAGAGGTAGACCTGTGGCTAGTTGGAAAGACGACATCAAAAAAACAGCTGGCCCCAACTGGATTCAAGTAGCCCAATCTAGAGAGGACTGGCTATCTTTGGAGGAGGCCTTCACCTACAGAGGAGTTCTTACAGAATGAAGAATAATAGTAGAATAGTATAGGATTAAGGAAAAACTAACACAAGTAAACTTAGGAACCAAACTTAATTACTAACAAAACTAAAAATTGTTTGCAAGTAAACTAACTTAAATCTAACCTAACTTCTTGTTTTATAAGCTGTAAGAAATAAAAGGCTTTTTTTTTTTTTTTTTTTTATTTATACTACACTCGGCTCACTTAAATTAGGTACCTATAAGCTTTTCTCGTAGCCATTTATTAAAGTTGTTCTGAATATCGAGATTGTGGTCTGCCATTTTCGATTTAGTGCTAAAGACCAACAATGAGTTTGGCACAGGGCCTTTCTCCGATCTAACCTGTACAACTATGTACCTTTTAGCTGTTGAAATATTTCCTATCGCACCACTTGTAGATGGACCCTGCCATCACTTCTTGGATTTATAGTTTCTGATGATGAACGTACGTCTTGTCTAAATAAATTATTGGTTTACCCTCTCTACGTATCAAAGCTTGTAGTTCTTAAAAATCAATGTCTCCAGGTAGATATAAAAAAATAAATAAAATATCTTTATTTCGGATAAGCAACATCCATATGGGTTAGTAAACAAAGTGATAACTTATTCCTATGTTAGTAAACTTATAATCTATTTAGAGGCAAGGATGTTGTTCGAGATACATCTCCGAACAACATCCCCTAACAAAGGAGAGTCGTACCTCCCCGCTATGGTCTTCAGGAGCTGACCCGCACTCTGCCGAGCAAAGAGGCTGATTTATGTCTGACGATGGCATGAAAGCCATTGACGTGTGCTTGTGCAAACATACCTGATGCACTGCAGAAACGGGGCAGCCCCATTAACATCCTGAACCCGTTATTATACTGGACCCGTAGGGCGCTGATAGCTCGCTGAGTATAGTTGGTCCACAAGCTGCACGTGTAAAACACTTGGCAATAAGCTTTAAAAAGCGTTATTTTGACTTCATTACTACAGCGTGCAAACCTGCGAGCCAACATGTTACATCGAACTGCCAGCGCCCTACGTTCCCTCTCAATATCCGCCTGGTCACTCAGGTCGTCAGTTACATAATGCCCTAAGTATTTGAATTTATACACTCGTAATATGGCATTCCCATTCAGTTTAATCGGGGGCACATACTCAGGACATTTAGCACCGCCAGCCTTAAAGACCAAGAACACGCTTTTCTTGACATTATAAACTAGGCCATGCTCACGAGCATAGCCCTCACAACAACCTAGCAGCACTCTAAGCGCCCTAACCGTAGGGCTCAGTAGCACCATATCGTCAGCGTAGCTGATGTTGTTGACACTGACGTCATCAATGCGACAACCGATTTTCTTGCTGCTGAGCTCTACGATCAGATCGTTTATATAGAGGTTAAATAGTTTTGGTGAAGTTATCCCTCCTTGTCTAACCCCGCACTCTAGCCCATACGACACAGAAAGTCCGTCGGCCCATCTCATACGGTTCGTCTGGTTGTAATACCAATACTGGAAAATACCAACAGCTCCGCTGGCGCTTTTCTCTCCCGCAGCTTTACCCACATAACCTCGTAAGATACAAGGTCAAAGGCACGGACTGGAGTACGACGTTTCGTGTAGTATTGCACTGTATTTTTGAGGCTGAGAATAGCACTTTCAGTGCCAAAGTCATTACGAAACCCAAATTGTGCGTCGTGTAGTTTCAATAAGCCATCCAACCGCGTGTCCAGCAGACTGTCGAGTACCTTCGCTTGTTCGATATTAGATACTAACAAATTACTAACACCTACTAGTTTTTATTTGTATTTTGTTGTGTGTTACTAACAACTTTACTAACAATGTGTTTTGTAAAATATGGACTTACGTCTGAAATAAAGATAATTTAATTTAATTTAATTTTAATTTAATTTAATAATAGTAGCCAGGGAGATGGGTCGATAGTTACACTTATCAGCAACATCACCTGTTTTTTTCTTAATAATAGGCACGACAATAGTTCGCATGAGATCAGAGGGAAGGTACGAGTGACACATACACAACGAGTGAAACATAGCGAGTACTCTAGCTATATGAGGACCAGCATGCTGCAAGTACAACTTGTGTAATATAAAATAAGGTAAAATTGAGAAATATTTTTTGAAAAAAAAAAAACAATAATTATGAATTTAAAAAAAGTATCAATTTAATAGCGTCGTACTAACCTAAGAAATCTAGCACCCGTAATTGTAATTTCGGAGACTGAGTCTAAGTGTGAGTCTGATCAGACCATGATGAGGCGATGCCTATTTAAACAAAGAAGGTTAATTAGCGTAGGGCTCGATACACGACCAAAACCCGTATAAATCAGAAAAAAGTGTGCTCAAAGTAGCATTTCGACAAGTGGTTCATAGATGATTTTGTCAAAAAAATCCGATTGGTACAATATTTAATACAATTTACAATATAATAATTATAATATTCTACTAAAATGTTCCACGCAGACGCAAACGGAAGCGCGTTCTTATTTTAAAAACGCACACTATTCCAAACACACACTTTCCATTTGCAAATTCGCGCCATTTTCAATTTGAAACGTCAAAGATAGTTGCGACTTTTAATTATAATATTAATTAGAATATATTGTGTTCAAGCGAGGAATCAGATATAAATATGGAATCTACTCCACCTGATATCTTGAATGAGGCGCCAATTGCAGAAAATGGTCTGTTGCCGCCAAAATCGCGAGAACGCTATTTGATGATTAACAATATTTTTTACTAGCTTTTGCCCGCGACTTCGTACGCGCATATCCCGTTTTCTCCCGTTCCCGTAGGAATTTCGGGAAATCCTCTCTTAGAGCTCCCCTAAACTCCCCAAGTCATACGACCAGCCAGTAGTCTTGGTTGTTTGCGTTATCTGTCAGTCATTCACTCAGTAACGGAAGAATTTTATAAACCAAACAAATGAAAATAATACTAATACCTATAAAAAAGTGAACGTAAATTAGCCAAAACTTATAAAGCTATCGGTATCTAAAAATCTATGCGTACTTCACCTAAAAAGAAATAAAATGTAAACTATTAATAATTTGTAGTTTGAACGAATATTTTATATACACTACCAAAATAAGTAATACCTATTTTATAAAATAATAACAAATACTACTTTATACACTACCAAAATATATCTAATCTACCTAAATATACCTATTTTATAAAATAATAACAAAAGGAATCTTAAATAAATTATCAAAGACTAAATTATGTATTGTCTGTCAATAAGGTCGAACGCTCTGAACGTCAATTCGCATCAACTGGCAAAAATTGTATGAAGCTCGCGCTTTTGGCCTCTCGCAGATCAACCTAAGAAGATTGGCTTCTGCTTAACCGGACTTAATGAAGGCCTTAATATAGTAATAAAGCCTCCAGCCAGGCTTTGAAGCTCGCGCTCGGACGCCCCGCCTTTTTATACCTTCGGCCGCGAGACGCGTCGAGCACGGCGACCACAGGCGGCGACCGATTCTCGAACGTTCGCGACCGGCCGCACTGCGCGCTTGGCGCCTAGCTGCTAGGGCGGTCGCGAACGTTCGAGAATGTTCGTTTTACGAAGCTACTCGCTAGGTGACTCGCTAGCCTCTAGGCGCCAAGCAAGCTGCCTGCCTGTGCGTTCGCGACCTTAGACAAAAATAATCCATAAAGCATGATTCAGTATTCACGCGCGATGGCTTATTATTAGCGTATTTCATGTATAACTTTGGTGTTTCTATACCAATTTCTATGATTATTTTTTATGGAATAGTTAACAATGTTAACTTTTTTAATTAGGGATGACTGAGAGTGTTATAAACGTAAGAGTAGACAAATATAATCAGAAAGCTTCGAACTGCTAAGCTATCGGGAGTTACACGTGTTATTGTGCGTCAATCATAAAAGATAGACATATGCTGTCGTGGGATATTTTTTACATAATTTTAAGGAGAACATTTCCGTCATACATGATTTCTGTGTAGCTTTAACCATTAAGGCTGCACACGCGACGGAAGCTTAAAAAATGGAGTAACTTCTCCCGTTTTCCCAACATTTCCCTTCACTGCTCTGCTCCTATTGATTGTAGCGTGATAAAAAGTATACTATAACCAGCTCAGGAGTATGAAGAATAATTGTACCAAGTTTCGTTAAAATCCGTCGAGTAGTTTTTGTTTCTTTATCGGTTATGCAGACAGACAGACAGACAGACAGACAGACAGACAGACAGACAGACAGACAGACAGACAGACATCCAGGAGATTACCTAGGTACCTGGGCTGGTCGGCATTTCAACCGATAGAGATGATACAGTGCCCTGCATTAGGTACCCTCTTCATAATTATATTCTTAATTCGAGAGAGAGATCAGGATACGTAACTGAACGTAGATTTTGTATATGCAATCTATACTAATATTATAAAGCAGAAGAGTTTGTTTGTTTGGTTGAACGCGCTAATCTCAGGAACGACTGGTCCGATTTGAAAAAATCTTTCAGTGTTAGATAGCCCATTTATTGAGGAAGGTTATAGGCTATATATCATCACGCTAAGACAAATAGGAGCGGAGCAGTAATGGAAAATGAACGCAGACGAAGTTGCGCGGGTCAGCTAGTAGTCAAATAATTCTTGAACACTATTAAAACTATGTTTACACAACATTACATGCAATTTATTTTTGAATAACCTCATATTTAAGGCCTTAAGATTAGTGTGGATGAGAAGCCGAGTTACAAACCATGCTCCACCTCTTATCTTGCCCTCTGTGCCCCAAAACATGCACCCAAGAAGACCTACGTACTGCCAGAGCGGTGATGTCGTGGAAGTGGCAAAGTTTTGGGCCACCAAAATCTAGGAAAATACCTGTCGTGCCAGCGACACGAAAAAGAAGAAGAAACTATCGGTATACCCGCGCAAAATGCTTCTTGAGGTTATGGCTTCCTAAGGTTGTACACAAAGTGCCATTATATCAACGAACGCAAGTATTAAAATGCCAAATTAATAGGGGAAATTTTGAAAGCGTTTATCAATTATTATATTATTTATTCCGAGTTACAATGACTCATATATTGTTAGTAACAATAAATAAACTTAAAACTATGTTAGTGACACAATAATAACAACTACATGAACACACGCAACAACATAATCACTGCTGCAGCATCCCAGCTGAGATGCTGGAGCAACGACTCACAATACAGCAGACCAGCCTGTCAGCAATCATGCCCAGGATGCTATTGGAACAAGCTCGAACCCTGCGCACCAAGGCAGCACATATTTTACGCATTAATGCATAAAATCAATCAACACGCATTTCCGCAAATATCCCTGACGCGCTACAGAAGCGAGACAGCTCCATCAACACCCTTTTTTGTTTTTAGGGATGAGAAATCATCCAATGACTCCTCCCGCTCTGGGTGTAGCGGGAGGGAGTGTCAGACTTCTACTGACTAAAACTCATCCATGTTCCTTCATTGCCCTTTGTGTTCCGGAGCCACGGTGTCTCTTGCGAATAATCCCGCAACTCCGGTCCATCAACACCCTGAAAGCATTGTTATACTGAACGCGAAGGGCGTTGTACGATATTTGCGTATAAATGTACCCACACCACAGGTATAAAATAAGGAACAAAAGCTATATTTTTGACGTTTTTACAATCGCTTTCGCCACGCTACCGCGCCAGCATGTCTCTTATCTAGAACCTCTTCAGTAAAAACAAACTCCGACCAAAAATTCCGCTTTTTCGCTCTAGGCTCCTTTTAGTTAAGCTCGCTCCATCGTAGACTTCGTCTCTGTCATCTCTGACCTGACTGAAGTCAAGAGCAAACCCATCTCAAATAAAAAAAACGGGTTGCACTCCGGGAGTGCCGGCAGAAGTGAAAAAATGAACATTAACGTTATGCATTTTGAAATCATCCGTCTTACGAATTTTCGATCAGGTCACGTGTCCTGACGCGAGTTTAACATTTTATACCCATACCAAACTAAATCTCGAGCCCTTCTATAATAAATCGATTCTATGAACTTCATAGAATCGATTTATTATAGAAGGGCTCGTGGCTAAATTGAAACAGCCGCACGGGCCGATCTTCAAGGCTAAACTATAACAGACGAACGCATCGATCTTCAAGGTTAAGCAACGCTTGCGAAGGTTGGTCTGTGGATGGGTGACCATCTTGACATACCGAGTTTCCTTCGTGCCTCAGAAAGCACGTTAAGCCTTTGGTCCCGGCTGTCATTTGTAGATCTTTGGCAGTCGTTACGGATAGTCAGAAGCCAGTAAAATCTGACTGAAATCTTGTATTGAATGAGTTGTGGAGGTCTGGTAGGCAGCCGCGCCACCCAAAATACCGTTATTCAGCTGAATCCGGTTTGTTTGGAAGCCGAGCCAATATAGTAAGGAAAAGGCTAGGTTGTTATAATGGTCACCCATTCAAAGACCGACCTCGGCAAGCGTTGCTTAACCTTGAAGATCGACGTGTTCGGCTGATAACTGATATAGTTTAGCCACATTGAAACATAATACCAAATATTCACCTCTTCTGTTAGTAAAACAGTTTACTTATGGATACAGGTAACTCTCCGGAGGACACTCTCCTCTCCACAGTCTCCTCCCAATAAATCGAAAAACAATCAGTCATTCAATCAAATCCTTACTTCCATTGCTATTTATATAATAATAATTTCAATTTCATTTCAATATTAAATACGACTTCAAGTTATTATACGACAACATAAAACATGGGGCTGACCTCATGCTACTGCGGAGAATCTTAACACCGCGATTCAGAAAAACGCGTCATAAGTACAACGCCATCTATCGATCTACAACGTAACTGAACTGTCTTTATACTCATAACTACTCATAAGTTCATACTTAGAAACTTACACGTTACGATAAATTATGATAATATAATAAAATTTTCACTTTTATTGCTACATTTTCAGTTTAATTAAAAAATAACTCAAAAATACATTGTTTCGGGGTCTTTTCACACATTTCTTATTAAAAAATTTCTCAATAGATGGCATTGCAAGTATCTGAAGTCTCAATGTTAACAACCTATTTTAGCGCTCGATGAAGTTTCTTCGTAAACTTTAAAATTCGATATCTTTTGATTTTGTGGGTCGATTTTGATGAAATAAACACTAAATGTTGCTCCGATTATCACTTAATATTTCGAAGTACCTAAATTTTGAATCCAATCAGTGGTTTATGCGTGATGCTCCTCCAAACGCACAGACAAACAGACGCACAGACAAACAGATGCACAGACAAACAGACAAACAGAAAAGAATTTCAAAAACTGCTTTTTTGTGTTCTATGTGTTTTTTCTGACATTTCTATGTATTTTTTATGCGAAAATATTCAATGTACAGACACGGCAACTCTACGATTTTATTATATGTATAGATTAGATAATGAAAAAGTTTGTTTAATTATCTATTTATATAATGTGTCGAAAAACGTTGTATGACACACGAGCGGATATTGGTCTTTACAAAACTCGTGACTATGGTAAACCCTCGACTTCGTCTCGGGCTTACATTTGTCTACTCGTTTGTAAAGACCAACTTACCGCTCTTGTATCATAAATAACTATTTATCTTGCAATCATTTGGTAAAAATGAGACAGGAAAATCTCTTACAATACAATATAACCTGTTCAAGTAGATCTAGACATCTAGTATTGGGATTGTGTTTAAAACAAAAAAACTTTTTACAAAAAAATACAACCGACTTCCAAAAAAAAACACTACAAAGTAAAAAACAACTTTAATTTCGGAAATCGGTGTTTTTGTTCGTTTCTTCGTATTTTGACACCGACTTCCGAAATTAAAGTTATTTTTTACTTTGTAGTGTTTTTTTTTGGAAGTCGGTTGTATTTTTTTGTAAAAAGTTTTTTATTTTTCACTTTTTAGTGGTGCCTCACACCTACCACACCACTGCCAAATCGCAGAAAAGCAAAATACGCAATATCGATTATCAAAGAATCATCTAAATAGTCAAATTCCAGCTATTTCGATTTAAAATCCAAAGTTCGTAACCGATTTCGATATAATTTAAATGGGACCAATCTGCAAGCATATCCTTTCAGATGAAACAAAAATTTTTCAAATCGGTTCATAATTGTCGGAGTTATGAGGTAACAAACATAAAAAAAAAAAAAAAAAAGCAAAGACTGCTTTTCAAGCCTCACATCCCGATTACACAGGCTGATCAGCAAGCCTTACATCCAAAAGTGCATCGACAAGCACAAGCAGCTTATCAAACCTCACATCCCGATGAACATCGACAAGCAGTTGCTAATTATCAACATGACACAGTGGGAGGAACGAAGGAATATTCAGTCCCAATTTCGTAATAAAATACAACCGACTTCCAAATAAAAACCCTACAAAGTTCTTATAAAACAAATTTATTTTCGGAAGTCGGTGTTCTTGGGTATGTCTTTTCGTTTTTGGCACAGACTTCCGTAATTAAAGTTATTATTAACACAGAAATGTAAAAGAGTTTGGTCACGGATACTAAAAATACTTTAACAATAGAATAAATTGCCTAAAATGAAAATTGTAAACAGTGTAGATACAAACTCAGGACAAATGTCATGCGCCAGGTGGTACCAGATAATTCTACTTTAATTGAAATTGTGCGTCTATTTGGAAGGAATAAACTATTTCCTTTTTTTCTTCTAATTTTGGCTACAATTAGAAGCTCAAAACGTATTGCTTCAGCTGTCGCCTCGAGGGATCGCCGCTACGTCGCCGTCGCCGCGTCGCTGGAAGGTGGGCGAACTGCGCATGCATGGTTTAAATGAACACTCGACCCAACATGCGTAGAAACACCCAAACAAAGCCAACTCGCTGAAGTATTAAAGAGTGCAAAAAATATTGTCTGGGATGGAATATGATGCACAATAGAGGAATTGAAGCTTTAAACATAGTTCACATTCGCATCGCATTCGCATCTCAATCGCAGTCTGTCAAAAATGTATGAAAATTAATGCTTTTTGACAGTTTGTGATTGACATGCGAATGCGAATGCTGATTAAAATTAGTAGAATTGACCCTATCTCTACGAGATATTAGGGGCAGTAAAATGTGATGGGTGGTGTGACCGTGCCGTTTGTTGGAGATTTCAGGCAGAGCTTACCACTGATGCCCAAGGGAACTCGAGCTGATGTAGTACAAACATGCCTTCTCCTTTTTTCGTGTCGCTGGCACGACAGGTTTTTTTTTTTAGCTTTTCGTGGCCCAAAATATTGCCACGTCCACGGCATCACTGATGCCAGCACCAAGGTCTCCTGTGGTGCATGTTTTCGGCCACGGAGGGCAAGATAGGAGGTGGGGCATGGTTTGTAAATCCTGTGTTGTTGGTGATCCTCAATCAACAAATAAAGAATAACAATTTTTCTTTCTTTCAGTATCTTTTGCAATTAAATTCTAGTGCCGTTTTCTTAGATCAAACTCCACAGGTAGGTAGGTATGAGCGTTCATATCAGCCCATTGCCATCCACTGCTGAACGCAAGCCTCCCCCAAAGAGCGCCAACCATCCAGGTCTTGAGCAGTCCGCAATCGTCTAGGTACTGCCAGCCACCTTCTTAAAATAGTCAGTCCATCGTGCCGCAGGGCGTCCCACACGACGTTTGCTCATACGCGGTCTCCACTCTAACACATGCCTGCTCCATCGACCGTCTATCCGTCTACAAACATGGCCAGACCACTGCCACTTCAGCTTGCCGATTCTACGCGCAGTGTAGCTAGCTTTGGAGCAAGACGGTTTTTTTATTCTTTGGCACCAACATACCACAATGACTTTAATTCTTTGGCGAATGACTTCGTTGCGAATTCTATCAACCAGAGAAACCCCGAGCGTTACTCTTTCCATTGTGTTCTGAGCAAGCTTGAATAGGGAATATGCATGAATTTTTTTTTATTTGCAAAATGAAATACTTTTTAGCTCTAAAAACAATCATAAAATTGTTTTTTAAATATCTTCGTCACTGATGAAGTTATAAAGCTTCAAAGATTACAATTAGAAAGAGAAGTCTGATATGAAATTTGACGTCAGATTCCATGACGCCTATACAGTTGCCATACATTACAGCGTTTTCGCGAGAGGGACAGATATATTTGTTTAAAATAATGATAACTCGTTTGTTTTTCGAGTGATTTTGATTATATTTTCACTGTTGGTATTACAATTTTGTATATTTTTAGATAAACTGTGTAGATAATAAATATTTTTTATGCATATTCCCTATTGATGGACCAGGCTTATGGTGAGCGTCCACGTTTCGGCTCCATAAGTCATCACGGTCAGGACGCACTGGTTATAGACCCTGGTCTTAAGGGATTGTTCAACAACGGGGGTAGCACATTTACGATTACAGGTCTCGGGGTGACAAAACCATTGTACATGACTTTAGTTTTATCCAGATTCCGGAGACCCTGTAGGGCACATCAAAAAGTATAAAATTAATATATTCGTTAACAATTTTAAAACATGTGCCGTGGATTATTCGCGCCGTGGGTTAGGGGTGGGCTTGTTTTATGAAAATATAAGTCCCCGTAGAACTTTTCGACTTCAGCGAGTGTCACTGTCTTCGAGGTGACAGTGGTGCCCTGTGACGAGTTTCGTCAGGTGACAACGAGAGGTAACTTGTTCAATGACTCGGGTGTTTGCGCTCCGAGTATCGCTTCTAATTAGATTCTTTCTTTTTGCTTTCCCCCTCCGAGTATCGCGTCTAATTAGATTCTTTCTTTTTGCTTTCCCCCTCCGAGTATCGCGTCTAATTAGCTTCTTTCTTTTTGCTTTCCGTCTGAGCGTCAGGTACTAGGTGTAGCATTTGAGAGTTCTCTTCGTTTTCTCATCAATTTGAGAGTCTCGCTGATAATTACTGATTTACGTCGAAAGCGCTTTTTTACCCACCTTACGGATGACTCATAGCAGGCCTTCGCTGGCATCGTTAATGTCCTCAGTGGCTTCTAATATGCCAAATCTAAGTTCAGTCTGGGGCAGCGTTGGTCTGATGGTCGACCAAGTCAAGCGCGGTCTTTCGATTTTAACGTTCATATTCAGAGTACCTCTAACCAGTCGGTGATCACTTCTGGTATTGACCCTGTTGATCACAGAGACATCTGTGAATATATGGCGCTTATCAGACATAACGAAGTTGATCTCGTTCTTTGTCACGTTATCGCGGCTTTGCCAGATCCACTTCCTTTGGGGCTTCTTCTGAAACAAAGAGATCATCAGAAAAAGCCCCTGAGCCTTGAGGAAGTTCACCAGCATTCGCCCCCTGTGATTTCAGCGTCCAAAGCCGAATGCACCTACTCTCGACTCGCCACTCTCTTGTACTCCCACTTTAGCGTTGAATTCACCCGTGAGCTATCTCTCGTACTAACATTCTAGACTGTTTTAGTATGAGACATAGCTTTCACTATTCGTCGCCGACACACTGCCGCATTCCAGAATGTTGCCCCTGAATGACTTATGGATCATTAACCCGACGCCACCTTGGGATGGTTGATGTCCTTCTCCGAAGTAGAGCAAGTAGAGCATAGTTCAATTATGTGTCAGATAATACGATTTAACTCTACTTCCAATTTAGCGAGGTGCTCGTACAGCCGCAGAGAGCGTTCATTAAACGTCGCCAGCAGTGCAATTCTGTAAAAATGTCGAAGTGAACACTTAGGTGAAGTGAACGACAAGTGATCTGTCAAACCATACAAACAAAATGGCATAAAAGCTCACTTGTCATTCACTCCGCCTAAGTGATCACGGTGAGATGTCAACAGAATCGACCAGCTGGTAAACTTTAAGAAATTGGTACGCTGACATATTCCGGGGATTCTTATCACCTCCCACCGCACCGGTGACCGGTACCATGGCCCGGAATAGTGCACTGTGGACCGTGAATCAGGGTTGCTTTTCATTCGAGGGATTTGTCATAGTCACCACGCTTTGCAGACGGGTTGCATGGTGACCGCAGTTCCTGAATTGCTTTCTCTTATTTGGCATTTGGGAGCATTCCAGGATGGTTCATAGATATATCGCGTACCGCGTTTTGCGTTGAAAATTCCGAAAATATCAATTTGTATTTTTCACATTAAAAAAACATTTTTTTTTTGTTACGTTTTTTTCGAATCCTTCGGAAAAGAACAGGATTTTTTCGAATTATTCGCTTGATATTTCGTAAAGTTGAAAATAAAAAGTTTTATTTCAATTCAAATATATTTTTACTAGGTGAAATACAAAACAAAAACCCGGCCACACGACAGGTTTCGTTATTTCGTACCACAAGTCAAATAAAAACGAATTTCTCGTGTCCCTATAATTTTTATAGTTTTCACGGATGTGCGGAACCCTAAAAAATTTTAATATGTTGGTACTAACCATTTTCTCATTGAAAAAAGAAACGAATTTGGAAAGAAACGGGAATTTTTCCTGCTTTTTTTTAAGATATACAAACCTACTCAGTACTGATGTTACCGGCTTCTCCTATTCTATAACAACCAATTGACTTTCGAGAGCTTGTGTTTTTATTATATTCGTTTTATAAGAAGGAAGTTATAAAATGCAAGTGTTTGAAACTGCCATCTAACGGCACAAGCGGGAACTAGTTCGTAGCTGTAGCAACATGGAGCGTGGCATGCGCTCGTTCCACAGAGTGAGTACATTATACTTGGCTCGTTCCCACGGCGGCGCGGCGCCACGCGGCTCGGCAGTGCACTACAAAAGTTCATATATGTTAGTGTAGGTGGCTCTACTGTGCTTCGCTAGGCCCTCTGTTAAAAGTGGTCTGACGGCGAGTTTTGTTCAAAATTCGCACGGTAAATAAATCATGTTTCTCCATCTTTGATAAATAATAATGATATCCTAAATTAATAGTAAATAGGTTAAACATAACACTTTTGCACGTTAATCTTTTTTGGTCATTACATTGAATGAACAAAGTTCCAACCTAGATGGGGCCGGTTTTAAACCTAGCCGTCTACCCTAAGCAGACACCGAAACAAACTCAGAGGTCAAAATCTAAATAAAGTCTATACAACCCGTAGTGGTCAAATTCATATGAGAACCATGTAGGTTGATGTCTGAGGTAAATTTTTCAGGAAAGTACATATTTGAGTGACACTGTCCAGGTAGAGCAAGCATTTAACAGCTATCGTGTTTCTTAAAGAGCTCAATGATTTGACGAAATCAAAGTAAGGACATCGGGTAAGTAAGTCGCATAAACAACTCAAACTGGATAATATAAAGACCAATTTGGTCCACACAATCGCAACAGGTACGTTTTATTATGAGGACCATGCAAATCGGAATCTGAAATAGTTATTTTTGTCAAAAGTACCTACCACACAGATTTGAGTGGCCCTTTCCAGTAGTTTCCAGTCAGTGCAAGCCTGTAAGTAAACGAGCAAGTCAACTTAGAACCAGAAAACAGCTCAACAACTCGTCGGAAAATGCCAAGAAAGGATAGGTAGAATTGGTAGGTCGCAAAAGTGCTGCAAACTGGCTGTTCAATTGTTAAAATTTCCACCTCATGGCATGGCAAAGTAATAGGGTGCAAGCAATTTGACCAGTCAGTTTGTCTGGTATTTAAATAACAGCTTTTAGAAACTAGATTTATTCACAGCCCTTACAATGATGACGAGGGCACACAGGTGCTACATACTCTACCTAGAAAAGTTTTACTACTCCTTTGTAATTTAAGGATTTACGCAATAATTTGAGAATGTCAGCCTCCAGACTAGTCCAGACACAGTTCGTTTTGCAGCAACATGCAGGCCTGCGGGCGTCCGGTGTGCTTTTTGTTTCAAAACAAATCAATATATTTTTTTTACCGTTCTCTATTTTTAAGAATTTCTTAAATCGAAGAAGCGTTAAAAACAGCTTCAGCATTAAATTAAGTTAATTCACAAATGTGCGTTAAGTGCCTGGGACACATCCTTTCATATTCATTGTTCATTGTACGTTAAGATCAAAAAATGATTAATTATGAAATTTGTGAAAGGATGCTCCCTTTCACAATTTTTTTTTCCTAGCCTCAACGTACCAGCCAACGATTGGAGTGGTTTCGACACCTCGGTGAGCATCATTCTGCTATCCTGAGCTATCATGTGCATTATATGCAGTAGATACCTACTTGCGATCCAATATGACAGACAGCTGTCCCTCATTCTGTTGTTTTAGTTTGGCCGGATCACGCGATCGCATCATGCTACCGTCCACCACATGCAACCGTGCAGCTACTAACAAAAAGTGCATTTTTTTGTTAACAGTGCAAGTCGAGGTTAATGTGCCTGGATGTACGTCACCGAGGCGCCAGCACGCCTCCCGTGTGTTGATGATCTGTCAAGGTCAGTTCCCATGGCGACGGAGGAACAGGACAACGACTTGTCAACACTAATGTCCGGAAACGTATGTTTAGGCGTCACCATGGCAACCACTGTCTGTTATAATAGCTTTGAAGTAAAAATAAAAACAGTTGTGATGGAGCAGGCCAGCGGGCTGTGAGGGCGCCGCGCTCGTGCTGTGAGCTGTGTGTCGAGTGTCGAGTGTCGAGTGTGTGGCGCTCGGGAGCGCACAGGACTGCTGCCGGCGCGCATGTGTTGCGTGCTGCTGGCGGCGTGCGAGGAGGTGTACTTCGCGCTGCTGAGCGCGCTGGACCGCGGCCTGCGCCGCCATGAGCGTGTCCGTGCGCTCCGTCACGGTGGAGGGCCCGCAGCCGCCGAAGAGCAAGGGCCCGTTCACTTATGCTAACACTCCCAAGGCACTGTACAACAACGCCAAGCTCACGACCAACCCGTCCTGGTACGTGCTCCTTCTTTTATTCTACTCGTACTAAACATCCACCACACCTTATGTTGTTTATTATTTTTGTCGTTTTTGACATATCGAAACTACATTATGTCGTTTGCGTAGGTAATGTCACGATGGCCATGACTGTAACATCAGCCAAAAGCTTCCCTCTGGGTCTAATCTATCGACTCTCCTCGTATAAACCCGAGTTATTTATGTCGAAAGTCGACTGATTAAGATTCGGCAGTTAGATGTTTATCTCTAGGTACTAATTACATTAAAATCGTTTGAAATTGTTGTAATATTGAATTAGATTCAACGAGCTCGGCTTGCAACTGTTTTACAAACTTCAAAGTATCTACCATCATCATCTCCCTAGCCTTTTCCCTACTATATTGGAAAAAGGCATCCAGTCAAACCGGATTCACTTGAATACCAGTATTTTACATGGTACACTGGGACTATCAGACCTCCACAAACCAGTAACTGGGATACACGGTACTTCTTGGCAAGACTGACTGGTGTCAGCTTTCCTGGCTGCTGACAACCCGTAACGACTGCCAAATATCTACTAATGACAGCCGGGCTGAGCCGGGACTAAGGAACTACTCATACTTATTCAGCTAATGCCCATAGAAAACAAACATTTTGTATGGAGACACGTACGTATCCGTACCAATAAATGAATAAACAACTTTTTTTTTTCAAATATCCAAGGGTTAAACCTGGGCAACCTTTACCCGCAGCTACGCTTTATAAGTTTTATTTTCGCAAAAAAGTAGAATCCAAGGCGTCGCCATTTCTATCTCTGTCACAAAATTCATCAAAATCAGTTCAGCGATTTATTCATGAAAGCGTAACAAACAAACTCACTTACGCATTTACAATAATTATTAATTACGATAGGATACTACTCACATACATGCCAATAAACTCATGCTCATGGGGCACGCCATACCTGAACAGCAGGTCGGGTCGGTCGGTGGCTCCGGTCGGTCTGTGAGGCAGGCGGGAACAGCAGACCGCAGTGCTCCAGCTGCTCCTGCTACTCGTACGATCCCTACCTACATACGATGTTGACGTTCATACGTCTGAGGCTAAGGCGCCATTCTTTAAGGGATGACAATTGTCGGAATACCAAAAGATGAGAAAGTGATATGACATTTATCAAAAGTTATGGTTCACAAACCAATCCGCTTCCCAACAAATGAACTCTATGCACTATGTGGGGTCCCAAGAGTGAGACACTCTTTTGTACTTAGCACCGTACTACGCAAGCACTCTGAACTGACATTCGATGCTGACTTCATCAAGCATAGACGAAGATCTATTAGAGTCTGTTCAATCGAACCAGTCAGCACCGAAGTAGTCAGACGCCAATATAGATACCTGAGCTCTATTTTGTACAATCGGGTAAATAGTATGTGTAACATATTCTCACTTAATGTGAGAGAGTGTCGAGTCAAAGTTGACAAATGGCTTCATACTCTTACTTATGAAGATCTTGAAAACCTGGTCAAAACGTGACATACACTTAAACACACAAGCTCAAAACACTACACAACACACACACACACATACAACTCAACACAACACATAACATGCACAACACATGACAAGCACACCACATCACACACACACTCCAAACATTTTTTTTTTTTATTGTTTGTCATACCTTTTCGTTTTAATATTATTTTCTTTTATTATTATTTTCTTTATAAGTTAATTTATTTTTATTTTTATTTTCTTTACGTTGGAGCACTGACGCTTAACCTTTTTTGTATGGGCGTTAATGGCTGCGACACAGTTATTACTAATGCAGTCATTTTCGTACATAGTTTTTATTGTAATTTGTGTTTTAGTTTCCAATAAATATTATCTTATCTTATCTTATCTTATTTCGACCGCGTTTGAAATTCTCATTCGTTTTTAAGTACCTACATATTTGCCAATCGCCTTCGTCGCGCCTCCACTCCACTCGCAATAGAAAGAAAGAAAGAAAGAAAAAGAGTTTATTTGCGACCAGTATGACGCATACCAATAATACACAAAATACTTATCTCGGAGCCTCTGCTCATACACACCTCATAACGCCAGTCACCACTGGTGATTCTAATGATAAATTATTTATTTGTTAAGAGTTTTCCTTTTTTTTCATTATTCACTTTTGCACAAAAATCGTGTTTGGTGACTTTAACTAGATGAGGCCAGTGTTTTCTAGCCGACTGAGATGAAAGACCAAAACAAACTCAGAGGTCAAAGCATCGATCTCTTAGTGTCCATATAGCTGCGAGAGTATCTGGAGAACACGGTGCTACCACAACACTACTAAAAAGAATCCTGACTACTCCGCTAATATCATATATCTCTTAAAGAGGTAAAACCTCTGTGTCTGTGTGTCGATAAATTAGATTCCAAATTATGGTCCGAAACGATACTGTTTCCTTTAATTTTTGCTGTAAAAGTATTTTTGGTTGCCAAATTCATTAACAAATAAAATTCGGTAGGGGAAAGTGAGAAGATGTTCCCAGGCACTTTGCGAGTTCTCCCGGGTGGCACGGCGAACGCATCCTGCTAAGTGTTGCGCCACTTAACTAGAGGTCTAGCGCGCCGCGGGGAACTCGCTTTAAAACAGGTACAGAGTTTTTGAATTTTGCAAAGAGTGTTCCAAAACGGGTCAAAGGATGTATGCTGGTGTAGCAGGTATAAATCATGTAATGCCTGGATCTGAAGTGAGTGCATTTTGAGATTTATATACTTTCACAATATGGACATTCAGACCTCGCCAACCTTTAAAAAAATCGTGGCTGGGTGCACGGAGGTGCAGGTAGTTTAAAAGGTACACAGTTTTGTTTACACTGGGATCAAAGATGTGAACAAAATTTAAAAAAAACCATAAAAACATTTTAAAAACAGACGTTTCCCGTCGGTCCCTCACTTTCATATTATGTTAAAAAGACTCGCACTGTAAACAAGCGGCTTCGTCTGCGTGAAACTCGGAAATTGGAACGTATCATTTTGCAAAATAACTTCCTGAGTCCTTTTCAAAGATAAAATCTAACTCTATACCAGAATTCTTCAAAATCAGTTGAGTGGTTTGGATTAATGAAAATCATAAATCTACAGTAATATTATAAAGAGGAAAGATTTATTTGTTTGATTTGAATAGGCTCCGAAACTACTGGACCGATTTGGATGAAATTTCGTACAAAGATAGTTTGAGACCCGAGGAAGGACATAGGATAGGTATCTTTATTAGGACATTTTATCCCGGAAATCCCACGGGAACGGGAACTGTGCGGGTAAAACGGGAGCGAAGCCGCGGGGGACAGCTAGTGATAAATAAATCAATCTAAATATTATATTAATGGACCCGCCTTCGCACGGCTTCCGTTTATAATTCCTATTTCTATTTCATAAAAACCTTGTCCTGACGTGGCCTTTCAAAAGTGAGGAATCTACCTAACTTCCTGATGTGTTCTAGATGCCTACAATAATATAATGTTTAAAAAGTAATCAGGTCACATTGAGTGCCGTGTTTGTTATCCCTATGACAGTATTATGTTATTTATATTGCCATGTTAGGAATATCACGAACCTTGCTAGCACTTTGCTCTATTAGATAGGCATATTCATACCTACTTTTATTCATTTAAAATGCATCATTGGTTTCGTATGAAATTAAAAATTTCAACGATGTTTATAATCTAGGTATACTTTTTAGCTTTCCGAACATCCGTAAAAAACGGAACACTTGTGTCATTGTGTGTCTGTCTGTCCGTCGGTCACAGCCAGTTTTCTCCGGGACTACTGTATCGATTCTGTTGAAATTTAGAACACATATTGACCTCTGTGACCCAAACACGGACGCGATACGTAAATAAGTAATTTTTTAGTACGGGGGTCAGTTTTGGGTGTCAAACTAAAAAATTAAAAGAAATCATTTTCTTTTCATCATCTTTTTTTTTGTGTAGGTACACTCAGTAGGTCTGAGAAAAGGTCGTAGGGTACTTACTTTTGTTTTTGGCAAAACAACGTTTGCTCGGTCAGCTAGTACTTTAAATATCACTTGTTCAGCGCCTTGTTTTGAGTCCAGTTGTCTCACGGCGTCCAAGGTCCCCATAGACCCGAGGTAAGGAATTACTAGACATTAGCATTTGGAATGCGAGATGATGACGTCGCGTCATGCATCGATTTTGTTATCATTGCGATAAGAGCGCGGTTGGGTTTTCGTCGCCGCTAACGATTTAATAATGAAATTTATTTTAAACCAAATGAAGCAATAGATCATTCTCATCGACGAGACCATTAGTGACTTATAAAAAGCTAGCGATCGTGTCTCCGGCAATCATTCGCTGGTGAGCGATCGGACTGGATCATGTTTAAACACGTAAGTTATCTCTCATATTTTATTATCTGAAATACCTTGATATTGAAATTGATTTATTATTTGGCCTTAAATATTCTTTTGTGCATTCGCTTTTACTGTAAATTAATTTGGTGGATGTGTACCTATGTCGCAGACGAGTCTCGTGGTGCTGCTGATCGTGTGCGTGCTCGCGTGGGGCGCGGTGGAAGCCAAGCCTTACCTCGGCCTGGGCTTCGGGCTCGGCCTGGGCGGCCGCGGCTACGGCGGCTACGGCGGCTACGGTGGCTACGGCAATGGCGGCTACGGGGGCTACGGTGGCTACGGGAACGGCGGCTACGGCGGCTACGGCTACTACCCATCCCTATACTATTAACAGCATTGCCTACCGAGAACCGCTACCCTTGCAACAATGACCTCGTCTATTACTGACTCAAATAAAACTGAATTGTTTAGTAGACAAAGTGAGTGTTTATATTCTGGGCCCCTGAGTAGTACATTAGTATGTTTATTGTGGGGCGAGTTATCAGATCGAGACTGGTCAACGTTGTGGTGTGTGATAAGCATCGCCAAGTGCAGCGGCACTGCGCGGTGCCGTGCCGCGCCCCTCGCTCTGCACCCCACACCCCACACCCCACACCCCACACCCCGCACCCTGCACCCCGTACGCGACCTATGTTATCAAAGCACTTTTTGAATCATTCAGACGCAGTACACCACACGCTAGACGCTATAACATAATGAACAAAACAATGAAAGCATTGTTTTTACTAACTCTTCCTCATATTTATAAACTCGTCTTGGTCCGGCCAAAATATACATTCACCCTTGCATAAGGGACTACTCATACTTTCAGCTCTATTCAGCTTATTCCCATAGAAAACTACCATTTTGTACGCGCGTAGTGCGCGTACGCATCCGTTCAGCTTACCGCGTCTATTCAGCTTTCGCGGCAAACAAGTATAAAGTGAGGACAAATGTGTTATTATCATGCGAGTGATATAGATTGAATTCAGCACTGTACTGCCGCTGCCGCCTTCTCATTTTAACCGACTTCCCAAAAAGGCGGAGGTCATCAATTCGGTTGTATGTTTTTTTTATGTTTGTTACCTCATAACTCCGACAATTATGAACCGATTTGAAAAATTATTTATCTGAAAGAATATACTTGCAGATTGGTCCCATTTAAATTTTATGAAAATCGGTTACAAACTTTGGATTTTAAATCGAAATAGCTGGAATTCGTCTACTTAGATGATAGTTTTATGCCATCCAAGTAATCGAAATTGCGTATTTTGCTTTTCTGCGATTTTTCAGTTGTATTGTTAGGTACCACTAAAAAGTGAAAAATAAAAAACTTTTTACAAAAAAAAATACAAACGACTTCCAAAAGAAAAAAACACTACAAAGTAAAAAAAAGCTTTAATTTCGGAAGTCGGTGTCAAAATACGAAGAAGCTAATAAAAACACCGACTTTTTACGACGCTGTACGCGGCTGATAGGAGAAGAACGGTATAAGTGTGACCAAAATCGTTCAGCGAAATGCAAATGTAGCTGAATAAGTGTCCTGCCGGAGTCGCGGGATTATTCGCAAGAGACACCGTGGCTCCAGAACACAAAGGGCAATGAAGGAACATGGATGGGTTTTAGTCAGTAGAAGTCTGACACTCCCTCCCGCTACACCCAGAGCGGGAGGAGTCATTGGATGATTTCCCATCCCTAAGTGTGAGTAGTCCCTAAATCCCCAATAAGCTAAAATGTGCATGAAGGTTAGAGATACCATTATTTCGAAATTTGTGTGAGTTCGCAATAATATTTTTCTGTATTTTTTTAAGAAACCGTTATTTTTATGATAAAATAGCGTATGTATACAAAAACTGTAGATCATGCAATATTTTATGTACGAAAATTGGTCCTTACTCTTTTTCTCCTAAGATACATCCGCGTATGTCATCCACGAATAACATCTTCTTTGGATGATGATTGGAGTAAATCATTTATGCAAACTAAAAAAGTAATGGACTCAATATTAAGCCTTGAGGTATGCCCATTGTCATTTCTGACCTTAGTTTGATTACCTTGTCCCTGAACTTTAACCAGCCTGTCCATCAAATATGAATAAGTAACTCAAGGGTTGTATTTCTAGTCTCATAGTGCTCATATTTCAACAAATTTTTCTCATGGCTAAGGCAATCGAAGGCCTTCGAGATGTCACAGAATATTCCAATGAATACTCCTCTTCTCAGGCTTTAAAGATGTTTTAATGAGGGCAGCACCGGCGTCCATTGTTCTTTTTTTTATGCAAAACGGGGAAACTCTTGGCCCAAATCTTACCTGATGATGATAATGGCCGAAGATGGAAGCGAGTTTCACCCGGAATCCTCTTACACAGAGGAACTGGCTATCATACCTCTAACTGCCGGAACACAACAATGCTATTAACATTGTTGTTATGGTGACAGACTTAGACATTATGGTGGTAGCTTGCCAGGCGGACTTCGAACAAGTACTAGCACCAACCAAACCGAGCAAAAAATTTGCCCCCGCTGGGAATCGAACCCGGGACCTCTGGGTCTGAATCAGGTGGTTTAACCACAAAACCACAGAGGCGGTTAGTGTCACCTGTTTAGCACCACCCGGGGACCACGTGTAGGGATTCGCTGAAGGGTATTCTCCTACGGACGCGGGTGACTCGGCCCCCAAAAAAGTTCTCCGTGTCCGGAGTTCCTTTGGTAAAACCGTACTGTTGTTCATGAAAGATGGAGGTTTTATGAAAGTGTCGTAACCAGACGCAATGTTTAGGTTTTTAAAAGCATGTCCTTACAAGTTCATGTAAGTTTTCAGCTACTTGGTCATTTATGCAAGAGTACCTCTATTTTTCGGGCTAACTTGACGGGACTATCTGTGGTAAAGGTTCGTCCGTGATTCGATAGGTCAGCGCCAAGCTAATGACCTTAATCATCGAGCACTAAGTGCTGTTGACCCTACGGCGACCTGCGACCTCCGCGCTATTAATACTCAACACATCACGAATTCACGACACCCGTATTACTTCGACGACGTGATCACTTGATATATCAACATAGCTAGTAGGTAGAGGTAACTATTCCTATTCAGAGAAGGCTACTAAATAACCCACTAAGTTTGTACAACGTACATATAAACATTGCTAACTTATAAATATTTAGATCGTCCCGAAACTAAAAATGCAATACTGAAGTATTTCATTTCTTGACGGTACATTAGACAGAGTACCGCAGCACTGAATCGCAAAGGGCATTTGGCTTAACACGGGTGGCAGTTACCTATCCTAAAAAGTTGTTCCGCACCATGCCGCTCCATGCACGTGTCAGGCAGACGCGTGCTCTACTATCACATTTTAAGTTTTCCTTCTCTAAAACAATGGCTTAAATTACAGCAGCAAGGTTTGTGCTACAATTACTTATCAAGATTACCGGCCGTTGTATAAGAAAAGTTAGGAGTACAAAAAGCGAGGAGGTACTTACTGGCCAGTGGCCACCTCACCCCGCGGCACCGGGGCAACGAACTTAACCTTGAGCGAGCGCCACTCACCCGCGACTCCGCGAGCCCTCCCGCGCCGCCCAGCACCCGGCGACCGGCGTGCTCACCACATAACTACCACTCTGCACAACCCGCTAAGCGCTGACATGAAAACGGTCCTCATTCAAGATGGCGCCATGTTCGCGCCAACATCCGAACCATGCGGGGCACCGTACTATAGTAAGCTGTTACCGATCGTTTACGATGGCGTTACAGTTGCTGGTGCTAAGTTCGATGGCAATACAAATAATAAATACAAAATCCTTCATTTCAAATACACAGTTGCAGGCACTTTTGAATTGTTAAGGTATAAGTATCAGTCAAATAGATGCCGTGCTAGCGACAAGAGCAGCAAGTAGTTCTGCAGCAAACACACTCACCGACGCGACCCTATTTTCAGCGCGGCAGTTGCACGTTCCAAAGAGTAGATCCTATGGAGACGAACGTGCATGAAACTTCATGGACACTCTTTTAAATCATGGTTTTCATTATGAATGCTTACGTAATCGTTTTGAAATTAATGCGTGAAATTATGCAATTCAATCGAGATTGAGTCTATACAAAGCAAAGATGGTCTTACAAACTTCAGCAGGTCCAATAATGTTTTCACTTCTTAATCAAAGTTTGGGCGCTTTATTCTCTGTGGAGCGAACTAGCATTGAGCCAAGCATTTTTATCATCAATGTACTCTCCTTGTTTGTAGCATGCTTAGACAAGCACAAAGTGAGCGTTTATTTTTATTATTAGTTTTTACTTTTGATAGGCACGCGTTTGACCACTATCTCACCTGATGGTAAGCGATGATGCGGTCTAAGATGGAGCACTCTTGCGTAGGAGTCACCTATTCACTCTTAACTTAGGGACTCCCAGGTTGTAGCTATCAGAAAACACAGACTCCGGCAGGGAATTCCACTCCTTTGCTTCACACACTATGAATGTGTTCCCAAAACGTTTTGTGCATATGGGTGGGATATCCACCATGGTAGCAAATCGCTGCCGTTCGGTTTGTGGTCCGATGATGGAACGGGCTTGGCGGAATTAAATTTTATTATGCAATTCCGTCGCACATTCCCCAAAATGCAACCGGTAGAAAACCGACGGGCTAGCAACTCGGCGACGATGCTTAAAGCTTTGGAACTTCGACTCAACGAGACTTTCATTACCGATGAGCCTCTTGGCTCGTTTCTCAATTGAGTCAAGAGCATCAGCTGGTATCTGGCCGAACCGTTCCAAAGATGATAGCAGTACTCTATAACCGATCGAACTTGCGCTTGATAGAGTTTGAGCGGCTGTTCCGGCGTGAAATACCGTCTCACCTTTGCTAGGATCCCCAACTTTTTTGCAACCACTTGAGCTTTTGCTTCTATGAAAGGGCTGAAATTGAGGGTAGATGTTAAAGCAATACCAAGAAGTTCAAGTTGGTCGGTTATTGGCACGGCTACACCTCGGAAAGATGGAACTGGGTGGAATTGGCACCTTCGGGCGGAAAAAAAGACACGCTTGGGTCTTAGCAGCATTGAACTTGACCAGAATGGCATCGCCCCATTCAGAGACAGCCTGTTTCAAACGCTCAACAATAGCCTCCCAGAGAGACCGGATTTGCGACCCACCAGCTCGTGCGTCGGACACGTATCTCTCAGCAAAAGTGCTGTCGTCGGCATACCCAAAGGTCGGCACAGTTTAAGCAGATCATTAACATGCAGCAGGAATAGTGTTGCCAAAAGTACTGACCCCTGAGGAACCCTGGCATTAATTTCCAGCAGTTCAGATGAGCAGCAATCTATGACCACTCGGATAGACCGATCCCTCAGAAAATCTTCGATCCAAGATCCAATCACAAAACCAGCGGGCAGACCGAAAGAAGAAAGCTTACTAATAAGGCTATCGTGCCAGACCCTGTCGTAGGCCTTCGAGATGTCAAGGGAGACCGCAAGTACTTCTCCGTGCTTCTCTATGGCCTTATTCCAGATGTAAATGGCATACGCTTTAATTAAGATTGACCCAGTTGACCGATTTCGGCGGAAGCCGTATTGTTGGTCACTAAGGATGTCGTTCGCTTCTAGGTATACCAAGAGCTTACGATTCAGCTAGTCTATTCTGTAAATAACTAATTCGATATCGAGCTTTACCTGAGTGACAAAGCTCATAAAGTGAGCTTTATTGCACACAACATAAAGGTACGAAGGTAGGTGTTTATACGAATTTCATACTCACCTCGGATTACGCTGTACGAAAATGTTGTTCCAGAATAGCACTGCAGCACCCGTTCCATACTGTTAAAGCGTATGGACGTTACTGAGATGGGTCTATAACTCGACGGGTCAGCTCGACTACCCTTTTTGGGCACAGGCTGTAGCCTACAGGCTACAGGCTTCTAGTGCCGAAAGCTTGGAAGCAAGCTAATGTACACATTAGCTTGCTTCCAAGCTTTCGGCACTTTCCCAGTCTCAAACGAAAGGCGAAATGGGTGTGATAGTTTTATCACAATAGCTCGGTCATTTACCTTCCTCGACTTTAGGCAACCGAACGATCCATTTGTGAATCTTGAAACTACAACTATAAGGATCTAGTTTCAGATTATCATCGCACTTATCACTTAATTATAAAACTCATATTAGAATTTAAGATCCTTTCACTTGCAGCTTTACCAACTTGAAAATCAAGAAATTACCCAACATGTTCTCATCCTGACCGGTATTTCGGTGTTACAAATTAACCAACATGTTCTGTTCTAATCCTAACCGGTATAGCGGTGTTACAAATTACCCAACATTTTCTAATCCTGACCAGTATATCGGTGTTACAAATTAACCAACATGTTCTATTCTAATCCTGACCGGTATAGCGGTGTTACAAATTACCCAACATGTTCTAATCCTGACTGGTATATCGGTGTTACAAATTACCCAACATGTTCTATTCCTGACCGGTATATCGGTGTTACAAATTACACAACATGTTCTTATCCTGACTGGTATATCGGTGTTACAAATTACCCAACATGTTCTAATCCTGACTGGTATATCGGTGTTACAAATTACCCAACATGTTCTATTCCTGACCGGTATATCGGTGTTACAAATTACCCAACATGTTCTATTCCTGACCGGTATATCGGTGTTGCAAATTACCCAACATGTTCTAATCCTGACCGGTATATCGGTGTTACAAATTTCATCCAAACTCGATTAGGCACTGAGGCGTGATTGATAACATAATATTTATATATTATGTAACTGGATATCATACGAATATTATGAAGACTTTATTTGTTTGTTTGGTTGAACGCGCTAATCTCAGGAACTACTGACTCGAATTGAAAAAATAACTGTATTTCACTGTATGAAAGCTATATAACACGCTACGAGTGCTACACCCAAAACGTACGTCACATTTTTCACAAATGCTTTGCTTTTTGAAAACTGTGACGTAAACGAAATTGTGCGGGTTACCAGCTAGCAAAATATAAATATGATTATTTAGAACGTGGGACTAGTCCTGACTACTATTGCCACCTTGTTTGGCACCGAGTAGTATCACGGCTTGGTCCTTCTGTGCGTACCCGCGCTGTGTCCACTGGCCGGAGTGCCCGCCGCCACCGCCGCCGGTCGCCCGGCAACCGACGCCTCAACTTCCGCACCTCACTAATAATACTGTTCGGACTCTACCCACCAACTAGCTATTTCATTTCTTTTATAATAATACTTTTGATATATATGTACCATTTAAGACTACGTAATTTAGCCGTGCTTTTCGTTATTACTTATTAATTCTTACATAAGTAAATGTCGCGAGTAAACAATCGCTTTGATTTACATAGCTTGAATCTGATGAAATTGATCCAAGAAAAAAAGTCGGAGTTAGGGGAATGTTAAGTTTTCATTTCTCAAATAACTTTAACGATGTTAATTTTTAAATTATGCGTCAAATGTATTTGTCCCATAAGATGGACTCTTTTATTCTAAATTTAGGCGTTCGTGCTAGGGTCACAGAGGTTCATATGTGTGATTATCAAATTTTAATCGAATCGGTCGCGCGGATTCGGAGTATTTTTGCTGAGCTGAAGGTTTCTATTAGAAACTTTGTATGCATTCATCCAATCAGAGTTATTAAATAATCATACTCCTGATGTCGTTCATAAGTGTAGGTGTTCTTGTTCATGATATTGTTCATGATTTTTCACTTTGCATCAATCAGATGTCTCATGTTAAAGAAAGTCTTCTTGCGAATAGGTACATACCTATAACGCCATTAGCACCGTAAAGGAAAAGATTTAATAAAAGGGGCTTTTCTTTACATCCATACACCACACATACGCCTGTGTGGTTGCCGAGGTGTGAACGCCTCAGTTAGAGCGTTTTTGGTAGATCTAGATATCGCCAAGGACAAGCGAGCACGCACAAGGTCAATCTTAAACGAGAGCCCTTAGACCGACAGTTAACACGCTCGCTTACGGTGCTTTACGTAATAGTGCCACCGCTTACCGCCTGGCCCGGCTCACCAGACTCACGAACTACTTAACGCCTCATAGTTTTACAGTACCTTTTAATTTCCTTAGTGTTCCATTTCTGTACTGTCGTGTCGATCTTTAGATGACTCGCGTTATCGTCAACGTTCATCAACTCCTTCTAGGTACAGGTATGAGGCAACAACTGTGTGTGACCTTCACTTCTCCTGCCTCCTTGCTGCCATTATTGTCTACCCTTATAAACAATATCATACATATTCCAACTACATTAGTATAGTATAACCACTTCTTCATTGTATAACCACTGACGTTGTGCTCCTGCCAGGATCTGATCCTGGCTGCCACCTTCACTTTTTCTGCCAGGGCTGGAAAGTATTATAGGCGTGACATACACAACGAAGAGGATTCACATTGGCACTGTTTGGGATAAGTTTATGGTTTTGAACAGTGACCTGTCCAAATGAAGCACCATAAACTTATTACAGTAGCTAGCCAGATGCGGGCTCTGGTTGACCGCATCAGTTAAGAGATCTGCAGATTGCCCACTGTAGCTCTGCATGAGTGACGAAATGTGTTGTAGTTGATGCTCATGTAGGGCGTGAAGTAGCGATCAGCTAAGAGGCCACAGATACTGTTTAGCGCAATTTTGGCTTGTTTGGCCTAAACGATGGCACAGCACCTGATGGCAAGCGATGATTCGGTCGCAGATGGACGTTTGCCTAGAAGTAACCTATTTACTCTTGACTTAAAGACTCCCAGGTTGTAGCTGTAATCAGGAAACATTGACTAGTAGGGAATTCCACTCCTTAGTTGTACGTTGTTGTTGTTGTCATTACGAATATGTTCCCAATTCGTTCAGTGTGTGTATGGAATGTCCATGTACCGGTGGCGCATCGCCATTTGTCTTTCATTCGAGTCTGGACTAGTGGCGGAGTAGTGCTCTACTACTTGCCTTTTAGTAATACAAAGCTGATCCCAAACAAACTTAAAAAAAATCTGTGGGACTGAAAATCTCCTCTTTTTTTTTAAGTCGCGGTTAATATATGGCCTATTCCCAATATTCTGAAAGCTTAATTAATTTAGTACTTTCATTATTATAAAAAACTAGCTGTTGCCCACAGCTTTGCCCACTTGACAAGTTATATACTAAAACCTTCCTCAAGAACCACTCTATGCATTGGGGAAAACAGCATGAAAATCGGTGCATTAGTTTTTGAGTTTATCGCGAACAGACAGAAAGACGCGGAGGACTTTGTTTTATAATATGTTGTGAAGACAGAGTTTCGTGTCAAAAATTAAGTTTTTGGAATAATCGTAGGCGTCGTAGCAAATCCCTTGTAGCAACAGACACGTATACCAGTTCTGCGTAGCGGCGCCGCTCGTGCTACGCGGGCTACGCGGGCTACGCGCGGCTACGAGCGCTACGACTATGATTATGTCGGCGAGTGAGTGACGCACGTCCTGAGAACAGCGCCTGCCGACAATCTGTTAGCTGAAGGTCGCGCCCCCGCCCCTGCTGGAGCACCCCGTCATTAAATATTTTCTGTTTAAAACGAATTACCATAAAATACCGAGCGATCACCTTGTAAGATTAACACAAACTTTTAAGACAGAATGACATGGCTGTTTGACGTGCTTTTGGGGGTTATTGTACATTCAATGGTTTGTACTATTGTGATAAATAGTTAACGTACACTGAAAAGGGCTAAATGCAGATTAAATATAAGGAGACCAATTCTATTGCAATTCACGATCACTTCATACCGGGTGCATTTCTTCATACTATTCATATTTCTGAATTGAGTATACAACTTAAGACAGTCTTCAAATGCTTAATTCAGAAATCGGAGTTTTGGCGGTTAGACAGCGTGCCTGGGCGCGCACGTTGAGCTGTTGGTCCTGCGCGAGATCTCTCTGCGGGCGTGTCGTGTTGCCGTCCCAGCCGACGATGATAATGATGGAAGACGGAGTGCATCTATGTTTGCGCGCACGCCTGCACTATAATGTATGTCCGGTCATCTCGCGCCGATAACTAATTTCTGTTGAGATTGGCCGCCATGGTCGAAATCGGTCAAAAGGACTATTATATAATTTTACAAATGCGAAAGTAATTTGGCCTCTAACACGACTAAGCCGCTGACCCAAGTTTAATAATTTGCTATGTATGATAATACCTTTCAGTATGTACCTATGCTAATATTTTATATCCTGAAAATAAATCTCCTTGAAATAATTTCCGAAATGACGAGGGTGAAAACTGCTAGGAAAATCTAGGAAATAATACTTAAGATGTGATACGATTGCACGAACGTAATAAGAGAAGGTAAGCCCTAACACATTATCTAGTACACGTATTGCCGCGCGGGCAACTAGTGTATTAGAAACTGGCACCATGCATGCACAGCGCGCGGTGAACCTGCGGGAACCGTTGAATCTGTTGGGAATGGGACGTCAGCGTCCTAGTGCCACAGACCGCGAGACAGGCTGATGGTGATGCCATGTTTCACAGAAACCAACACAGAAAGGCAGCTGTGTTCACCACTTATATCGTCGTGACAATTGATTGCAAGCAAGTGTAATAACATTATACGACTATCGATTAACAGAGGTGACCCATTACAATCAGCGCGTCATGACTAGCCATTCAATTCGAACAACGACTTGATACGGGTCGCACTCTAGAAATGTTGCTTCGAAGGCAGACCACTGTTTACCCTCCTCGTTGCGAGCGTAGCGCTTGCGCGGTCCGGTCCACAGCGGTAGTGTGTGTGAGCAGGCGAGAGGCGACGCACAGGGGGCGCTTACGACCTGTGGCCGCCGCGCACTGAGTGAGCGCCCGCCGCCGAGCTGACCGGCCGCGCCGACCGCGCGAGCACGACATGCGCCGCCATGCCGCCCGCGCCCACCGACGACACCAGCGCCTTCACCGTGCTCAGCCACGAGCATGAGCAGAGCGCGGCGGACGCGCTGCAGCCCGCGCCCGCGCCCCTCGCACACCCCGCGCCGCGCGTGCACGTGGTGAAGCCGCTGCAGCACGCGCCCCCCGCGCCCGCGCCCGCGCCCCCCCCTCCACTGTCCGCCACGCACACCATCCTCGACCCCAAGTTCTCCCGCGCGCTGGACTTTAAACTCCGCCGGCTTAAAGAAAAAGAAATTTTGCAAACTAACCTCCGCCGGCCGACTCGATACCGTTCGAAGAACGGTATCCTCGCAGCTTCTAATCCAAACGTCAGCTCGAAGGAACAGACCCTTCCCAAAATCCTGAGTCGATCGCATCCGCGCATCAATATCATGGAGCCGGAGAGCGATAAAAAGATATCACCCAAAATGGACAAGTCACCATCACCGGGTCGCAAGACCCGTTCCCGGAATGCGGCGTCCAACGACGGCGACAAGCCGCGCTTCGTGACCACGGTGCGCAGCGGCCAGTTCCTGCTGCCGCCGCCGGAGCTGGCGCGCATCCTCGGCCTGGAGACGCTGTACCCCACCAAGGAGAGGGACAAGATTGTGTACTCCTATGCAAGCAAGCCCAAGGCGATAGCGCCGCGGTCGAAGCGCGTGGCTCAGGACATGAAAGAGAAAGTGGTGCCGAACGGAGCGGTGGTGGAGGAGCGGCGCGCGCGCGCCTCGCAGCTGTTCGGCGGCGTGCGCGCGCTCGTGGCCGGCGTGGCGGGCGTGGCACGCCTGCTGCACGCGCCCCCCGCCCCGCCCGCCCCGCCACCCGCCGCCGCCGAGTAAGTCACACACACTGTTAGATCAGCTGGACCTAGCGATGCACCACTATTGCTGATCTCATTTCTTTCGTCCAAACTATTTACAAGAGCGTACTTGAACGTTTGCAGCACGACACACCACACCGTTGTGACCGTCCCTTGTCGTGTCACTCATTAATTCTTAAAATTAAGAATGCCCAGCTGTCCCGGCCTCCCCCGGACAGCTGGGCATGTTTGTCTGGCGGCGCGCGCGGGCGGTGCCCACTGCCGGTGGCCCACTTTCAGTGGCCCGCGGCGAGGTCAACAACACTCACTTAGCTTCTGTCACTCTATATTCGTTTATCTTATCTGAAATTCGATTTATTTTAAGCATTCTCGACTCATTACATTTATTATATTATATATATTATTATTTTGTTATATTGTTACATAGACCGGATCTGAGGTTGTTTAGAGTCAGACGGTATGGTAGCTTGTAGTAAAAGAAAGAAAACAAGTTTATTTACTTTATTTGCACGAAGCATACCAAATTAGTGACTCTATTCGCACAAAGCGGCTATCGCAGTATGTTACGAGTTGTGACTCGTATGGGAGATAGATCTTCAGCAGAGGTATTCAGCGACATGTTTTTGGAAGGCGGTGCCCAGTGGGGGGCACCACTGCGCGGACCTCGTAGCATTTGCTACTCTTGTTATGTGGCTAATCCGGGACTGGGGTTGTACCAGAGCTAATTATTATCCATATTCGGTTGTTTACGAATTATCGAAGTAACAAGATTTTTAGACATTTTCTGCGTCTCGAGCAAAAACCTAATCATGGTGAGAGTTCTACTCCACTCCTGGGGCCCGAGTCTGCTATTTTTATCATTCCGACACGATCCCATTGTCATTTTGCTAAAAGTTCGTAATCTGCTAAATTCATAATCGCACGGTCACTGGCACGTCAGTGGCCTGTCACTGGCACGTCAATGATCTCGTAATAGAATTGCGGTAGGAATGCCGTATTGCCATTATTATAAAACCGAGCTAAATTTGAGCATATAATCATGCCAGATTTTATTTACATTTAGTTTTACATATTATTTATTAGTGTTATAAGCAATCTGAAGTAGTGAGAAGCTCGTAAATACTAAATCTGTCATTATGTACGAGATTACCATTCATATGGCTTTCTTTCAATGGCGTGTCAGTGATTGATCATTGGAATGTCATAATGACGCCATTATGATGCCATTATGTTAGTAGATTACCAAACTTGTCAAAATCAACCATTTTGAAATCCGTGATCGACCATTCTGACACTAATGTAATAGCAGACTCGGGCCCCTGGATAGTTAACTTATTGGATAGAACGAATGAATCTTTCAATAATAATTTATAAAATTAATATATATATCTCATACTGCATATTATTTTAAAAGCATTATGTGAGGACATCTGGACTAACCGTGACGGGTTCTGGTCGATCAAATCAAACAAAATCTGTCAACGTCAGCTGTTTTTTACTTTTGCTGTCAGACGGTGAAGACAATTCAAGTTCTTATCATTTCATTATTTTAGTTAATTAAATAATTCATAAACAAAATTAAACTATTGATCTTATTATCAAGCCTTGTGGAACTCCTTGACTTATTAGTTTAAGTCCAGATTTGTGTTTTCTTCTACATATTTGCTTTCAATTTTCTTAGAAAGTTATAATTATAGGGATAAAAACGGCCTTCTTTCTCCATTTTTTCCATTTGGCCAACAGTAGCTTGCACTTTGCCGTGTCAAAAACGGAGCTATCGTCTAGAAATAACTCTAGAATTTAATTACAACATTTTAACCCTCATTTTACCCGAAATGTTTGTAGTTAAGTATTTTATAATGTTGATGTTTTTTTTTACAAGAATAATAAGTTTATAGGTGAATATACTTTGAACTAATGTTTGGATGAATAAAGATTTATTTATTTATTTATTTACCTGCCGTGGTCTGGTGTTAGTTGTATTTTTATAGCATGGGTGTTTCTTTGATTTTAGGAGACACTGAAACTGAACGTTTTCTAAGTTTTCGGACTCTACTTGTGACGTGTTACACAGCTTGATACTCGGTACGCCGCTAGCCTTAGGCTGCGTTTCCACCAGAGATGTGCGAGGATGCGTAGCGAGGGATGTGTATGTTAAGAACCAATAGAATCGCTTGCGCTGAGCGAGGCTAGGTAAATGACGCGATTCTATTGGTCCTTAACAAACACATCCCTCGCTACGCATCCTCGCACATCTCTGATGGAAACGCAGCCTTAGTGAAGGGCTCAAGCTGTACCTGTAGTAGACGATACGAGCGAGTGACGAGAGCGATGTCTGTTACAGCGGCAGCCTGGGCACGTCGCAGTACGCCAACGTGATGCACGAGAAGCGCGTGGTGCGCGGCAGCACCATCACGTCGCACCCGCACGCCGCGGTACGTAAGACACACACACACACACACAGTAGTACGGGTGTCAGACTGAGTCGCACAGACTGACACTAGTCTGACACCCGGACCGCGCGCGTGACGCCGGGTCCGTGCGCAGCAGTGACGTCACCCTCTCGGTCGTCGTCGTCGTGTCGCCTTAATTAACCGCTGCAGAAATGTGAATTTATTCCACTTATTTGACCCCCAGCAAATTACAATGTTCAACAACAAGAAATTTCAAGAATTTTTGTAATACATTATAATTATGCTGTGAATTAAAACTATTAACAAGGTAACTCAATCCCAATGAAAGTATATTGGCAAATTAATTTATAAATTAGCGAAAAGCTTACATACACATTTTGAATAAAAATATTTTACAACAAGCTTTACATTGCTTACTATTTAACTTGCATTCGGATTAGCATGATTAAGATACCTATACTATACAAACGTGCAACGTACACACATAAAAAAAAGCCTAAGCTGATTTACTTTTTTACAATTAAAAAATGTTTCAATTAAAAATCTTTGCTGTTTGTTTTCTTAAATAGAAAAACTCGGTTTGAAATTCAAAAATAACTATTTTTACTTACAAAAATTAAGAACTGAATGTAAGTGTAGCAGGAATTGGATAGAAAGTAAAAGACTGTTTTACCAAACTTATAACAACAATTTAATAATAAAAGGTAGATAATATAACTCCTCCCCTGGTTCGAACACATGCGGAGATCCTCCTGGGTATGCTGAGGATCAAGTTATCTAGCATGTCTTGGGGTAACCTGTCCCATTCTTGAATAGCGGCTTCCCTGAGCTCTGGCAATTTCTGGGGACGTCGTGGCTGACGGTTCCAAATAGCTCGCTTAAGAGCATCCCACGTGTGCTCCATTGAGTTTAAGTTAGGCGAGCCGGCAGGCCAGTCTACCCTTGTAATGTCGTATTCTTGGAGAGCAGCATTGACTCGTTGAGCTCGATGTGCGGGCGCATTATCATCGACCAGTGCAAACTGGTGCCCATGGTTTTACTCGGAATGGTCTGACAATTCCATCAATAGCGATCATCAAAATATATTATGCATAACTGCTTTATACCTACATACCGCGTGTATCTGACATCGACGCACAAACGATTTCCATGGGTCCAGGGCATGATTCTGGACACCCCAGTGTTAGAATTTTTCGTCGGTTCTTTTCTCGTTTTTTCATTTTTTTCAAGAGTGCCACAAATAGGTATCAGCTCAGCTGAGCTGATATCTATTTTTGGTCTTATTCAGATTGCTCTTTTTAGTGAGAATAGTTAATTAATTATTTTTTATTAAAAATCTCATTATGTTAGGTCAGAATAACGATTATGAGCAGTCAAAAGTAAAAAAACCCTTGAAAAAAATTAAAAAAATGAGAAAAAAGCCGACGAAAAATTCCAACTCTGGGGTGTCCAGAATCATGCCCTGGACCCATAGAAATCGTTTGTGCGTCGATGTCAGATACACGCGGTATATCTGCTGTCATGAAGCCTCGATATGGGATCAAAGTCGTTCTAGTTCCAATCATAATACCACCCCAAAAGGACACCGATTTCTCGCCTTGCTGAACTGTTCCAGTAGCAGTTCTTTGCCTTTCATGGTCACCTGGCCTTCTCCAGACACGGACACGTCGGTTATCTGGATGAGTACTGATTCGCGATTCGTCAACGAAGAGACAGTTTTGCCAAATGTTTTCATCTTCATATTCTTCATTTTGCCGAAGCCTAGCCCACTGCAATCTCCGTAGTTGACGTTGCCGGGAATTCAGAAGCGCTCGCCAAGACCTCCGTGCTCGTATTCCAGCCTAGTGCAAGCAATTTCGAATGGTCTGAGTGCTAACTTTAAGCCCAGAGGCGGCCAGAACTTCTGCTTTTATTTTAGTAGCGTTGATTGTTGGGTCACAGGCTGCCAATCAATCTAAAATAGCACTTTTGGGCAGCAGTCCAAACAGTTGTGCGACCACTGCGGGGTCGGTCAGCTAAATTACCCATCCTGTGGTACATCTGCAACGTGGTCACGACACAGGATTGGGATATGGCAACTCTGCGTTCTATTTCTCTCGTACTGTATCCTTCTTCCTTCAAAGTTACTATTCGATTGCTCGTAAAACTCCTGATAATCCTCATGGCATTTTTTCAATTACTACTTTCCGCAAAAAAAGTATTTGAAATCCGTTAAAATTGACTCCGAATTCTGAATGAGCGTAAGCTAGGACTGAAAGCCTTTTTATTATATGGAAAAACAGTTGACTGTTTTTAACCGACTTTCCAAAAAGGAGGAGGTTCTCAATTCGGATGTTTGTATTTTTTTTTTTTTATGTTTGTTCGGGCATAACTCCGTCGCTTGCCAACCGATTTTAAAAATGATTTTTTTGTTGGAAAGGGAATACTTCCCAAATGGTCCCATGATAAGGAAACCAGGATCTGATGATGGCATCCCAGTGAAGTCGAGGCGAACTTTCGAAAATCGTATGGGCAACTAGTGCGTTTGTATTTGGCTTTTCTGCGATTTTGCAGTGGTGTTGTTAGGTGTGGGGTAACCACTAAAAAGTGAAAAATAAAAAACTTTTTACAAAAAAATACAACCGACTTCCAAGAAAAAAAACACTACTAAGTAAAAAAAACTTTTTACAAAAAAATACAACCGACTTCCAAAAAAAAAAACACTGCCAAGTAAAAAATAACTTTAATTTCGAAACTCGGTGTTTTTGTTAATTGGTTCGTTTTTGAGACCGACTTCCGATATTAAAGTTATTTTTTACTTTGTAGTGTTTTTTTTTTTGGAAGTCGGTTGTATTTTTTTGTAAAAAGTTTTTGTACTGCATAAATAATACACAGACGGACAATTTGCAAGATAACATCGTGAAAAATCAATTCAAACAAGTAAAGTGGTTCTGAAGCATAGGATAATGTAATGAAAGATCTTGGGAATGTTGAATGATCCACTCCTCATGATAGTGAGATAGTCTCACTTCATCCATTTCGGGCGGGCTCAGGCAGTGGAGGTAGCGGCTGTGGTAGTAGCGCACGATTGTCTGCAGATCGTGATGACCGCGCTCCGTTTATGAGTTGACGTCTTCAGATCCGCTGCCTGCACTAATATTTCTTCCACTCAGCGTCAGTTCAGCAGGTGCCTAAAGTTGACGACATGATAAATTGACAAATAATAGAGTTCGAATCTGACCCAAGTCCATCACCTGGAGGATATATATAATGTCTTATATGTCAGCTGCTGTTGCTTTATTTATTTTTATTTATTTAATACTTTACGCACACATGTACAGAGGCGGACTTAATGCCTTAGGCATTTTCTACCAGTCAACCTTTGGGTGATGCAGAGAATAATAGTGGTAGGTGCAAAATGGATAAAGAGAGGCCAAAAACGCGATTAATAGTAAAAAATAATACAAAGATAAATAAATACATATTAAACTATACATACAATAAAATACCAACTTATAGTCAAATTAATAAACTAGTACACGAAAATACTTGAACAGTTTATGTAAACCAAAATTAGCGCTGTGACGATACTACTGCCAACTTCCTACGAATGTGCTCTCGAACCTTAACTTTGAAGGTTAATCGGTTGTTTGCCATCCTAATTTCCTGAGGAAGCGCATTCCACAGAGAAATTGATTGTATAAAAAAGGAATTGTGAATGAAGTCAGTACGGTGAGATGGACAGTGAAGAAGACGATTATGGGATGAGCGTAGATTTCTATAGTGGTTGGCGCAAATGTATTGGAAATGAGAAGCTAGATAACTAGGGGAATTAGGAGAGTGAAGAAATGAAAACAGGGTAGTAAGCGCTCTTTGCTCTCTGCGCTGACGTATGGGCAACCATTTTAGTAGCGAACGGTGCCCTGAGACGTGATCATATTTGCGAAGATTGAAAACAAATCGAATGCAGTAATTTAGAAGGCGATCAAGTTTGTTGAGGAGATCTGCATTCAGGTCATAGTAGCACACGTCACCATAATCGATGATGGGGAAAATTAAGGTCTGCACAAGCATTGTCTTTGTGTTCGAAGGCAACATATTTTTCAAGCGATACAGAGCTCGCAGCGTTCCCGTAACCCTCTGACTGACGCTAGCGACTTGTGCACGCCAGTTAAGGGTGCTATCAATACGCAATCCTAGGTCCTTTACGTCAGTGCTGAATGGAACTGTCGTACTGTCGAACAGAACAGGTGGCAAAGTTGCAACGTCCAGTTTAGCGATGCTTCGCGGACTCCCAATAACGATCGCCTGACACTTGTTGGGGTTAACTGCAACACCGAATTTACTGGACCAGGTTTTAATAGCCATCAAGTCCCTATTTATTTTGTCAACAATGTCAGGTATTTCTTCTATCTTTCCTTGACTATACAACTGCAGGTCATCTGCATACAGATGATACGCACACTGAAGTTCAGAAATAATGAGATTAATAAAGATGGAAAACAACAGAGGAGAAAGAATGCCGCCTTGAGGAACGCCAGTTTCTAAATCACACCAGTTAGAGGATGAATCCCCAACGTGAACCGACTGCTGACGCTCCTGAAGGTAGGAAGCGAACCACTCCAGTGTAGCGGGAGAGACCATCAAATAGGACAGAATGGCTAATAGGATGTCGTGACTGACGGTATTAAAGGCATTCGAGAAATCGACCAGCACAAGCACAGTGACTTTGGTGTCTTCCAGTCCTGCCCTTATATCGCCAGTCACTTTAAGGAGTGCAGAAACAGTGCTGTGCCCAGGCCTAAACCCAGATTGTAAGGGGCTTATCAGTGAATTGCACTGCACAAACTTTGAGAATTGCTTGTGGACACAGGCCTCAAGCACTTTGGATAGGAAGGGAAGGATAGAAATTGGCCGAAAGTGGGTTGGAAGAGTGGGATTGGAGACTTTAGGTAGGGGACGAACATAGGCTTTACGCCACAGGGATGGGAATTCTACGGAGTACAAGGAAAAATTAACAATATGGGTGATAGCAGGTAAGAGATGATCCAGAATAGTTATGATCATACCACGAGTGATATTATCACAGCCTACCGCATTGGACTTGATGGAGAGTAAGATCTTTCTGATCTCCCCCGGCTCCACTGGAACGAAACGAAATGGATCAATTTGAGGACGCGTTAGACCAGAGATCAAAAATAAAGTTTGTTGTTTGGTGAGAGGATCCATGGTAGGCACAGTGGAGAAATGACGGTTGAGATCGTCTAAATCAATAGAATTGGGAGGGTCTAAATGTCGCGGTTTGCCGATACCTAGTGTTCCAAGGAATTTCCAAATATCGGCAGAAGAGGAAGAAGTAATACTTTCCAGAATATGGCGGCGTTTAGCATTGCGTATCATCTGGTTGCATCTATTTCTTGATGCCTTAAATAGCGTCCAGTTCTCATCAGAACGGTCCCTTTTAAACTTGCGGAACGCGCGGTCCCTGCGTCGCATGGCCATCCGTATACCTCTCGACATCCAAGGTGCAGGAGGACGTTTCAATTTCACTTTCCTAACTGGAGCGTGTATGTTGTAAAGGTTGATCACAATATTGTTGAAAATCGCAACCTTATCGTCAACCGTAGTGGCCTTCGTCATAATCTCCCAATCAACCTCAGACGCTTCCTTTCCAAGCTTTTCAACGTCCATCCTCGCAAAACAACGCCTGTACAGAACCTTTGGTTTGGGTTTCGGAGGTTTAAGGATATAGGAGAGGAAAATCAAATCATGATGGGAAAAACCAGGGGCGTCATGTTGACCATGGGAGGGGACGAGGGAAGGATTTGAAGTAAGGATAATGTCAAGCCAGGTGTCATCGCCCGCAGTGTTGTGGTGAGTAGGTTTAAGAGGTAGCACATGCAAACTAGCTGACTCGATAAGGTGGAGAAGCTTACGGGATCGAGGGGAATTTTGGGCTAGTAGGTTTGTGTTGAAATCACCCATGATGATGTGGTGTGCATACTCTGAACCCAAGGATTCTAGTACCGATTCGAATTCAGTGAAGTAATCGACAGTGGGGGGACAGTAGACTACACCTAAAACAGTTTTGGCTCCTTTGACGCAAACTTCAAGGAAGATAAACTCGGCAGATGCAGAATAGTTTGAAGATGAAGAAGCAAGTATTTTAAAAGGAAAGTCACTGCGAAGGTATATGGCCACACCACCTCCTCCCTTGCCGATCCGATCATTTCGTATGAGCACGAAACCAGTGAGAGAGTAAGTGGTGGACAGAAGATGCGGTTTGAGCCAAGTTTCAGAAATCAGGATGGCGTGAATGTTGCTATTATTGAAAGCATCGTACAGCTCGCTGTAATGACTGGCAACGCTTTGAGCATTAATGTGACACACATTCAGCATCCGACCAGACTTGTCATCGAAAGTATGTTGTAAGAAGTCCCCAAGCGTTTCACCCAGAGAACAAAAACTTGAGTCGCCTGAAGTGGCAGTAGATTCGTTAGCAGAAAAAAAAGACTCATTGTCTGACATAAGTTGAAGAATAATAAGTATAAAATATAATATAATAAATATAAATAAAATATAATTAGACTTTTACTAAAAAACAGAACGACCACGGTGCAAATCGAATAACTCTGCACCACCTGCCAGCTTAACACCAATACTAAAAGCAACAAATTACGTACTGTTAAAAACAAGGTCAGCACTTGTACACAACGACACAATAAATAATAACAAGAAACATTTACTATGAAAACAATAATTTAAATAAAACTGAAATTTCCAATCACAAAAAGAGAATAGAGAAAAATAACTGCAACTGTACGAAACAAAAACAGAAGAAAAAAAAAGGCTTCTTGCTTCATCATCCGAATCTATATCCTTAATGAAATCAACTATGTCCTTTGTCAGACTAAAATCAGATTTAGTACAACTCTCGCCTGTATATTTGCCCGACGTATCGTTGTCTTTAATAAAATAGTTGTACTGTAAATACATGTTCATTACTTTACTTTAAATCCAAAACTAATCTGATCTAAAATAACTAGACCGTATCTTTAGCAAACCACAGTGCAAATCAATCAGTTCGTTCAGGTTCATTCAATAATACCATCTTGATATTTTCTCACGTGTATTTCCTCAGCGATTTACATTCACCTTATGGTTTTGCTTGGTTAGTATTAATAGCGGGCACTCGGGCAGTTTCCTGAACGCCGCCGACGGCTTTCAGTGTAATGTATTATCACTGGAACATATCGAGCCAGGGCCTGCCGAGCCTCGCGCGACACTCGCTAGTCGCGATCGATGACCAGCACATGATGACGTGAATCATTTGAAAGCGCAGCCGACCACGTGACTCGGCGAGTGGTGCACGACTGGCTCACGTCTCGTTCGAGCCGTCCACTTCTAGCTAGACCATAGATAGTGCGTTGTCCGAGAGAACGAATCATCAAGGAAACAGCTTTCTTTATTGCTTCCTTATATATGTATATGCACTTCCTTATATTGGAAATATTAGTTTATGGTCGATTCGCCACTGTATATTTGTGCTTTGTGTTAAATAAATAAATAATTCGCTAAGTTTAAGTTCCTAATTAGATTTGTGATTTAGCATCGGGTTTTGTTGGGTAGCTTTGTGTTGATAAGAGCTCCTAAACAGCTCAGGACTGCGTGTCTGAACACTGGCTCCACAATTTGGCACATTTAGTTTGCTGTTCTTTAGCAATTACTTTGTAGTAAAATTGAAAGGCAGTACAAGCAGCACAAAGATTATGGCAATCAACTAAATTGTGAAATAAAATATGTACAAGTTGTCCGAATGCGCAACGACCGTGCACGGCGCGCGGCGGATCCAATTGTTGGAATGACATTAATAGTAAATGTTACGCGAACACGGTGTCGCTAAGCAGTGCTCGCTCACTACGAGCAGTGACTATCCTAAACGTTTCAGGAAACACTGCATGCACGCAATTGTGTTCGATCGATCTGTTTACGGTAATTCTAGACGATTATTGTACTTAAACTGTCTAGAAAATGGAACGGAATGAATACCGTGATTTTGAATTAAACTAAGTCTGTTTGTACGTTTCATTTCTTATTCAGTAGATGAATGAACTGAAAGGAGTGCACGTTTGTTGCAGGGAGACGGCATCGAGAGCATGGCGGCGCGTGCGGCGCGAACGAGGCGGCGCGCGCTGGCGCGGCGGGCGGCGGCGGCGCGCCTGCGCCCCGGCACGCCGCCGCCCGCGCCCGGCCGCCGCCACCACCCCATCCAGACCGAGTACTACCTCGAAGAGGTATCCTACCACCGACTAGTTTTCTATCAGTATATTTGAGCTGCTAGATTCCAGTAACGCGCAGGCGCCCTCAGCACGTTGAGACTGTATGCGCGTGTTATGGTTGCAGCTGTTCGACAAGGGTGTGGAGATGGACGTGGGCGTGCAGACGGACCTGTTCGTGGACCGGCCCGCCACGCCGGTGTACGTGCCTGCCAAGACCGGCGCCGACGCAGCCACGCAGATCTACCCCGGAGACGTGAGGCCGCGCCCAGTTCACAGTGTTGTACACCCGACGGCACACTCAGCGGTTAATGATACCGTCGTGCTTGCAGTTGTTCGACTTCGACTTGGAGGTGCAGCCCATCCTGGAGGTGCTGGTGGGCAAGACGACGGAGCAGGCGCTGGGGGAGGTGGCGCAGGAGGAGGAGCTGGCCACGCTGCGCGAGCAGCAGCGCCGCTACTGCGAGCTGCGCGACGCCGAGCTGGCCGAGCGCCAGCGCCTGGCCGCGCACGACCTGCGCCTGCACCAGGAGAAGGTAGGGCCGCAGGGGGGGCGCGCGGGCGGGCGTGCGGGCGTGCGGGCGTGCGGGCGAGGGTACTGAGTGCGCGCGTGTTGCAGGAGCGGCGCGTGGCGGAGGCGCGCGTGGGTCAGGTGGCGGCGCTGGAGGCGCGCGAGCGCGCGGCGGCCGCCGTGCTGGTGCAGGGCTACGTGGCCGAGCTGCTGCCGTCCGTGCTGGCGGGGCTGCGCGACCAGGGCTACCTCATGGAGCGGATCGAGCGCGGTCAGTACCAGTATGTCTGTTTACCCCACACTCCACCTTTTAAAAAAATCATGTAGAATCCGTTACATTCGGTGAAAGTCAAAGAACTATTTGACGACTGAAAAATTAAATCGTTACATATGTTATAATCTATCTCCATCAATATCTGGCGTCTTTGAACTATAAAAACTTCGGTTGAGCGTGGAAGACGACTCACTGAGAATTAACAAGTAACAAAAAACTTTTTCAACACATTTGCTCAAAAAATGCATTTACGAAGCCTGTTTAAATTGTTCGAAAGTTAAAAATTACGCACCATACTATGGAGCGTGCGGTAAAATAGGTTCTCACACCTAAGTACATATTTTACCAAACGCTCCGTTGTATAGTAGCATGCGTATCCTTTACGGTTTCTATTTTTAATTTCCGTAAACAATATATAAAAATTCAATTGCAGACGAAGACGGAAGCGTTTACGCATTAACGCTTCCGTCTGCGTCTGCGTCACACTTGAAGACTAAAGAAAAAATGAGATGGTAGAATTACTTCTAATTACCCTACTGCGCTAGAAGGAGGGTTATGTTTTTTTCGAGTATATGTTTGTATGTATGTATATTTCATTGGAACGCCCAATAAAATATGTATTTCAGCTTGAGAGATGTCGTAACATTCGTCGTTTTAGGCTACAGAGCGTGCCCAAGAAATATACATACATACACACTCCAAAAAAAAACTAATCCACCCTCTTGGCGCAGTCGGGTATTTAGAACTACTTACAGAATAGTAGATACGATAGTATTTTTTTTCATAATAGTTAAAGTATGACAATCGTATTGAGTAAAAGCGCTTCTGTGTGCGTCTGCGTGAGTTTCACAATACGAGAAAAAGAAAAGTTCAGAAGCTAGGAAGTGAAATAAAGCACAGTATCCAATGCTTCCTTACATTTTTCAATTATACTCAATAGGGAACATACGTGCGATTTTTTTATTAGCAAAATGAAATATTTATTAGCTCTAGTAAACAATCATGAAATTATTTTTTAAATATCTTCATCAGCGATGAAGTTATAATGATTCAAAGATTATAATTAGTAAGAGAAGTTCGATATGAACTTTGACGTCAATGTCCATGACGCTTATATAGCTGCTATAGAAAACAGCGTTTTCGCGAGAGAGACAGATATATTTGTTTCAAATAATAATATCTCGTTTGTTTTTCGAGCAATTTTGGTTCTATTTTCACTGTTAGTATTATATTTTTGTATATTTTTAGATAAACTGCATAGATTAAAAATATTTTTTTCATGCATATTCCCTATTGATCATATTAACAAAATTAAATTCAACTTCCCATGGCCGGAGAATTGCGTAAGTACATTAAACTTAACTAAATTGAAACTGGAACATCCTAAATTACTAATACTTATTCATTCTAAGTATTTTGAAGTTCTGTTAAAAAATAAACTATCAGCTAAATAATAAAAGAAAAAAGTTAATGAGCTGAAAAATTGAACGTCCATGGAAGCGCTCTTGCTCGATACGTTTGTCTTTATTTAATACTAGCTGACCCGTGCCCACTTCGTTGGGCGGTAAACATTTAAAAATTGTGATGAAAATATTATGACTGTGGTTCGGTTAGTACTGAGTGCTATGATTTATTTCCTGACTGCCAAAAGGAGGGTTTCGTTTTTATTGATATGTAGCTAGGCTAGCGAGCCTCTGCGAGCGCTCAGCGCACGTTCAGCGCTAGATTCCCGAGCACGGACCTGCGATGTTCTCCAGCTTTGGTTAGCAAGCCGCTGTGAACGCTCGGAGCTAGATTCTCCAGCGCATGCTTGCGAAATATTTTCTCTAATTTCTCGAGAGGCACTGATGATTTTCAAGAGCAGACTCTTCCGTACGGCGTACTCGAGCTGCTCTTGTCTGGGATGTCTGACGGGAAAGTTGTGATTTCCTTTTAGGCATGATAAACAATCGCTGAAACTGTCCGATATCCCAAAAACAGAAATACCACAGCTTCAAACTCGAAGAATGAGAACGAAGTAGTATTTGTGTTTTAAGAAACCGAGCAACCAAAACAATTTTAAAGACCAACAACTTCCAACCAACTGCGTACAACTCACCTACCTAACGACGAAAGTTAAATAATAACTGGAGAGGGTCATTAATCCGAACCAGAAAAATGACTTAATTGCACAACGCCATCTATGGGTAAATGGATGGAATGTGATCCGTGCCTCGGAAAGCACGTTAAGCTGTTGGTCCCGGCTGTCATTTGGAGATCTTTGGCAGTCGTTACGGATAGTCAGAAGCCAGAAAATCTGACACCAGTCTTTCCAAGGAGTACCGTGTTACCCAGTTATTGGGCTGTGAAGGTCTGGTAGGCAGCCGCTCCACGTAAAATACTGGTATTCAGCTGAATCCGGTTTGACTGGAAGCCAACCCCAATATATAGTTGGGAAAAGGCTAAGCAGGTGATCTATGGGTAAATTGATAAAACGTCCGTACAAAGCATGTTCTAATGCGGTTCGTGAATGGACGGCGCGGGCGGCGTTTTGCGATTTAGTCATTTTATATTATCTTCGAAACTATTCAACCAATTGACATACTGTTTTGGGCAAATCGTATCTCTATGATGTTCTTGTGATCATAATAATATTTTTTTCGATAAGGTTTAATATTTTGTTGTTTAAAAAATCGTCCAAAGGTAAGTATGTCGAAAAATACTTTTTTTAACACAAAAAAGCTACTATATATATCTGCTAAAATATAAAAGATAGAAATATGGTGTCGCGGACTTTTTTGTAGAACTATTCAAAGCGGACAAGGTTGCCATACATTGTTTTCAATTATATACAACTGTTAAGGCAGCGCATGCAAATAACTCTGTTGTAAGAGCTATTTTGTTCCGCCTGGATAGACAAAAATTGAGATAGTTCGGCTAATATGCATGATATCTTTATAATTTATAGCCTATAGCATTCCTCGATAAATGGGCTATCTAACACTGAAAGAATTTTTCAAATCGGACCAGTAGTTCCTGAGATTACCCCCTACATACAAACTTACAAACTTACAAACTTACAAACAAATTACAAACTTACAAACTTACAAACAAATTTTACCTCTTTATAATATTAGTATAGACTAAAGAGAAAATGAGACGAATGATGTACTTAGTTCTAATTTTAAATTTTCAAATTCCAGTCATTTTTATATTGCAAAGATTGTTGCGACTTTCCGACTGATGGGTATTTTAAAAACAAAAAGTTTGTCTCACTGTACGTTTTTCTCATAAATGTGTTGAACAAAATTGTATGATATACGTGCGGATATTGGTTTTTATAAACTCGTGACTATGGTGAGCCCTCGACTTCTCTCGGGCTTGCATTCGTCTACTCGTTTGTAAAAACCAACTTACCGCACTTCTACATAAATAACTATTAGAAGTATTAATAGTTATTTTACCATAGTCACGAGTTTGTAAATACCAATATCCGCTCGTGTGTCATACAACGTTTTTCGACACATTATATAAATAGATAATTAAACAAAATTTTTCATTATCTATTAAATTACTCTACTAAAAATAATTTCATGATTGTTTACTAGAGCCTTAGAAATAAAATACTTATTAAGTATTTTATTTTGCAAATAAAAAATCGCATGCATATTCCCTATTGGCGCCTCATTCAAGATATCAGGTGGAGTACCTAGATTCCATATTTATCTAATGATTCCTCGCTTAAATACATATTTTAATTAATATTATAATAAAAAGTCGCAACTTTCTTTGACGTTTGTAATTGAAAATGGCGCGAATTTGCAAATGGGGAAGCGTGTGCGTTTTTAAAATAAGAACGCACTTGCGTTTGCGTCTGCGTCTGCGTGAAACATTTTAGTAGAATTGATATTGTACCTACCGGTCGGTTTTTTTTTTGACAAAATCATTTATTTTCTTCCTGCATTTTATATGTTACATTTTTAAATTGTCTCCTCGAGCCCTTTATATTGATACCCCACTCGATAGGTTAAAAAAGTTGAAGACATTAAAATGGCACCGAAGCTCAGATATTTTATTTTTTATATACCTATCCGGTTTCATTCTCACTATTTAGACGAATCTAACGACACCTTTCAAGCTAAAATCTATCAAGCCACAGGGTTAGGCTACAGAGTGTGCCAAAGAAATATACATCATACATAAATACACTCGAAAAACACATAAGTGTAACAGTCGGGTAATTAGAACTACATCTATTGTCTAATTTTTTCTTCAATATTAAAGTGCGACAAACCTTCTGAGCAAAAAGTTCTTCGCCAAAAAAACGCTTCCGGAACGCTTCGGGAACGGACGCAGACGGAAGCGTTTTTTGCTGACGGATGCAGATGGATTGAATTCTTATAATTATATTGTTTATGGACATTTAAAAAAATACCGTAAAGAATACGCACGGCGCCATACATCGGAGCGTGCGGTAAAGTAGGTACTAAGATGAGATTACCTACTTTACCGCACGCTCCATTGTATGGTCCGTAATTTTGAACTTTCGAACAATGTATACAGGCTTCGTAAATGCATTTTTTGAGCAAAAATACCTTTTCTGCCAACTACGCAATAATTTCATCATAACTAGCTTAAATAGTAAGAACAAAGCAACAATTTACTGATTCAGAGTAAAACAATGCAGTAAAGTAGTTATGAAAATACATTACTGAACTGTTTTTGCTTCAAAGCAGTGCAATAAAGTTGTATGAAAATCCATCACTGCATTTTTATTCTATCCCAGGTTACGCTATTCTGACCACACAACAGGCCAATCGCAGGCTACCAGCATGACCAACTAGTTTTCTACCAGCCAATCAGCGATATTTTAATTCCCGGGAGCAATGGCAGCATAAATGTACGACTATTGCCAAAAAAAAATGAATTGGCGCGAATTGAATTTCGATGAAAATTTAATTTTATTTGACTTCAGTTCTTTATTCGGTACTTGAAAGTAAAACAGATTATGAACCTCGCAATTGCACTCGTGTTTTAGAGCCCTCGCTGAAGGTCGAGCTCCAATTAACGTTCATGAAATAAATATCCGATCATTTATGCAGTATAACAACGCCTTCGCGTGCAGTATAACAACGCCTTTAGAGTGCTGTTGGGGCTCCCGCGGTTTTGTAGCGCATCGGGCATGTTTGCTGAAGCTGGTACAGATAGCTTCCAAGCCATTATAAGAAAACGAACAGCATCCCTGATGCGAAGGCCAACAGCATTTTAAAGGTGATAGTGGATAAGCCTGATTGTCCGTTCCTGGAACACTGGACCCGTGTGCACAGCTGCAGGTCTGGTGCAGCGGGTAGCGGACATAGTTATATGAATTAGTTTTATTCTATTTCATTAGCTGTGTTAAGAAAAGTTTACTAAGAATACAAAAATATGAATACTTTGTGTTCGAATTAAATAAATTACATTGACTCAGAACGACTACACTCATAGGCATAATCAACTAGTTAACATCATACACCAAAAACTCACCACAAAACTTAAACTCATGCAAGATCCATACACACCATATTATAAATATTCACCAAGAGCAGTTCTAGAAAACCAATTTTACAAAATATACTATGATCGCGCTATTATTACAGATCACACTATACATATATAACAACAGACCCGATATAACACTAATTGATAAAGAAAACAAACACACATACATAATAGATATAGCAGTCCCAAACACTAATAACATACAAAAAACTATCACAGAAAAAATCAGAAAGTACACAGAACTACAAGAGGAAATCACTCGAGTTTGGAAAATGAACAGGGTGACAATAGTCCCAATAGTAATTTCAACAACAGGCGTTATCCCAAAACAAATATTCAATAGCTTTAATGTCCTCAATCTATCGAAATACACATACCTTACATTACAAAAAGCCGCCATATTGAACACTTGCCGTATAGTTAGGAAATTTTTACAACTGGACTTAGATAATAATTTCAATCCAGTACAAAGCCATTTACCATCTTAAATTATCTACGAACTAGGATCTCACCTTGGTTCACGCCCGTGAGATTCTAGAAAACTCCAGGTCAGTACCTGAGAACTTTATGCTTAAACCCATAATAATAATAACCTCAAGAGGCTCTCGTTGGGCAGCTGGATCAAGGGCTTGATCCAGAAAGCAGTACTCCTGGACACGGCGCGTATTGTGAGGAGGTTCCTCTCTCGGGAGCCCTGACCACCGGTAGCTTGGACCCTGTTCCCGATGCCGGTGGGCTACTATTTTTTATATTTTTAAATGTTTTTTTTCATAAGTTTTATAGAAATATTTAAAAATGTAAAAACAATAAATAAATGGAATAATAATAATAATTTATATTACAAAAGGGCATTTTTCTTTGAATATCAAAATAACACCTCTTATTGGAAAACCCTGTACAACACAATATTCGGATAGCAGATGTCCAAGCCGTATTTATTGTGCTGATATTGTAAAAAATGTGTTTCAACTGCTAAATGCCGCAGAGTGGATTGACCACAAAAGTAAAAAAAATAACGATGACCTACTAAATGCGTATCAATTTAAGCTTTGCGGTGACATTGTACATTTTTACAGGTATCGACGAGGAGTTCATGCCTTGGCTTGTAGATGAGGTGTCGAAGGAAATCGAGTCTATCATCACAAGTCGAGACGTCATTATAGGTAAGCATAGGATAGTATTCAGTTGCGAGCCTATAAATGATATAAAAAAAACTTGTAACTTTCACCGAAACGTTTTCAGTTGTTACAAAAAACCTCAAGACCCAGTTCCGTCATTACCCTATGGGCACTAATGGTACGTGTCCGGGGCCACGCATCGTTGGGGGTTCCCCAATCACATGAATTTAAAAAGAAATATACAAAAGAATATAAATACTAGCGAGGCTAATAGTTCATGCGCTAAATGTTCATGTTCTCTTAGCTTTACATCCTAATATATAAAATTATTCCATTACTGAATGATTTAACGACTGACAGACAACACACAGCCGAAAATACTAGTCGCACTAAGAGAGGATTTCCCGAAGTTCCTATGGGAACGGGAAAATACGGGACATGCGCGTACGAAGTCGCGGACAACAGCTAGTTACGAATGAAAGGAATATAATGAAGTCGGTAAAAATACGAATTCGCTAAAGAAAAAAGCAAATCTGAATCTGATGCTCGCTCCATCGTTGAATTTGTCTCTGTCATCTCTGACCTAGACTAGAATGCAAACCCATCTCAAATAATAAATAAATATTTATTTACGGTGGTAACTTGTGTATCCTTGACAACTGGTTGATAACACAAGAAAATGACAATATGGCAGATTTTATAAATGAAACTGCAGTCTGATTCTGTAAACATGTCGAAGTGAACGACAAGTGAGCTATCAAACCATACAAACAGTTCCCTCCACCTAAGTGATCACGGTGCGATGTCGACACAATCGAGCGGCTGAACGCGATCAGCATATAAACCACGTTTACGAGCTGTCAGTGTCATTATTTTCTGTGAAATGTTGACACTGACAGCTCTTGAACGCAGTTTAGCTGTACCTACTGATCGAAGAATGTCGGAAATCGGTGTTTTTGGTTGTTTTCTTTTGCTTTTTGCCACCGACTTTCGAAATAAAAGTTATTTTTACTTTGTAGAGTTTTATTTTTTGGAAGTTGGATGTTTTTTTTGTAACACCTAAAAACACCACTGGAAAATCACAGGCAAACAAAATACGCAATTTCTTTTACTTGGACGAATTTCTGTTCATTCAGTCATATTTAGGTTTAAAAGCCAAACTTCCGAACCGATTTTGATAACATTTTGGGACTAATTCATATGGTTCATAAATGAGTTAACAAACATAAAAAATACAACCGAATTGATTCCCTTTTTTTGAAGATGGTTAAAAAGAGAACAGAAAGTTTCTTTGTCTGCATTATTCAACGAATCAACTTTCAAAAAGAAAATCTCATCGAGCCCGACTTCAAAATATTCCGAACTCGCTTCGTTCGCTCATGGATCTATGTATAGTTTCCAATACAATTTGCTTGTACAGCAAATAGCTATCCGAGGAGTAAAGAATTGCGTGCTCAAAAAATTTAACCTATCTGAGACTGGATGGAAAATATTCCGAGCTCGTTTTTCTCGCTCTGGGATCCACAGTGCAGGAAGTAAAACTTTCGCTCACTTCGCTCGCTCTCATTTCTTTTACAAAAAAAACGCAATTAATTAAAAAAGATGGAAGAGGAAGGGGTTTTCTTTTATGTTAATTTTTATGATATTTAAATACGCCACTGGGTCCCGCAGCTATGATATCTTGGCCGATTTTCAGCTTTCCAAAAAGGCCCGAACTCAGATGTAGGCAGGCAGACAGTCCTGCCATTAAACTAAACTAAACAACAAGCAGCGTATGCTGTGTTACTGTTCTGCTGCTGACACGATGCCAATCGAGGTGTGGATGTGGACACGCGAGCTGTCTGCGGTTAATGCTAACTAACGAGGTGTTGTTCGGTGCTCGCAGAGATCGTTCGCGACGTGGTGGAGGCACGCGCGGAGCTGTACCGAGCGGCGGGCGAGCGCGACGCCGAGCGGGGCGAGCCCGACGAGTCCGTCACGCCCGCCTCGCTCGCCTCCGGGGAGCACGAGGAGGAGCGTGAGTCCAGACACACACACAGCAACACGTAGTACACGCGACACGTGGTGCAGGCGTGCGTGGCACTCTACCGCGCAGCGGGGGAGCGTGATGCCGAGCGTGGCAAACCCGACGAGTCCGCCACGCTCGCCTCACTCGCCTCCGAGGAGCACGAGGAGGAGCGTGAGTCCAGACACATACACAGCAACATGTAGTTGGTACACACACACTCGCTACATCTGAAACAGTTCCCTTAGAGCAGCTCAACCTGCCTTCGGGCCGCATGTGGCCCTGTAGCCTTGTACATTATTGATGCTATAGTGGATGTATCTATACTGTACTGATTCACTCCTTCACGATGTGTTGAGACTATTCCTCACCCACGTGATAAATGTTGTTCCCATTCATGTTGATGTTGATACTATTAAAATGTGTAAAATTTTATTTTACTGTAGACTAGACTAGATTCGAGATTTAGAAGGGCAAAACCCATCTCAAAAGTCTAGCAGTGAACAAATTTTGCTAATTATAGGGTCAAGAAAATTAAAGAGGTACCGTTGGCGTACAATATCATAATAAGTTTTTATTGCAATAAATGGAGCAAATAATTGATATGTACAAAAAAATAAAAAAGGACCTAAAACTGAGCCCTGTGGTAACCCTATTTTCACATTTAATTCTGCTGAATTGGCACCGTTCAATTAATAATGCTGTTTTGCCCCGACCTTAATGTTCCAGTTTCAGGATTTTTTTTTTTAATTTTCACTATTTACGCAATTTTTAGTCTTGTGTTACAACGCCGCGCGCCGTATAGTAATAAGGCAGAATCAGGCAGAATCATTTTGGCAAGAGAAACTTGTTCATAATAATTATGAACAAGTTTCTCTTGCCAAAATGATTCTGCTAAGCTGCATTATGTTATGAGTCAACGAGTGAGTGCGCACTTGTGCCATGTGCAACCTGTCCGCGGCACCCTGCAGCCGTCACTCGCCGGCCGCGCGCCACATTCGCGCCACCGAGCACGTGCTGTCCATCCGACACGGTGTCCCGCCGCTATTACAACACCATGCCATTCCTATTACCCCGTCTGCCGAGCGATTTACTACCTTAACGAAACCTCTTCAAAGTTATCATTCCACTTGCCAGATGAATTTAAACTTAATCGCGTAAATAATAAAGGGCACGGTAAGGGAGGCAGGGGTGGACGTATCGGTGAATGCGAGCGGTGAAGCGTAGGGGATGTAAATAATGCGTTTGGCGTCGCGGTCGCGAACAATTAAGATTGATACGGTGTGATGACATTATAATATCGTTTTGATGCGGGGCGCGTTTGTATGAGTTAGTTAAGAGCATTAGTTATTTTATTTGCTACAAGTGTGGCCGCACGTGCGCGTCGCCAAAACAACAGACCGTACGCGTCGTGCTCGTGTAATCTTATTTGACAGGTTCAAATTGTTATTGTTTTTCAATTTAAATGTCAGATCACCTTTCTCTTTGTAGAAGTGTGACGAAAATGTTCGCTTCACATGCTATTCCAATTTAGGAAGAAAGTCAAGAAGTACCTATACACCTAGATACCTACCTGTCTCATTAAACGATGTAGCCAATAGCAGAACTCATGCGCAGGGCAGGTATAGTGTATCCATCAAATTAGTCCAATCAGCAGTGTGAGGATTCCCGATGGACAGCTGCTGTCGCCGCGGCACCGCTGTTGGCGAGATGCTACTTAAGATAGGAGCACGTTAATGTTGTTTAGTATCGCCGCCGCGCAAACCGCACGTGTAGAGATCGAGTGCGCGATAACTTCGGGACGCTGATGCTAATAGAATCAGTGGCGATAACGTACTCGACCCTCGCTGTACAGTTGACTTGTTTGTATTTTCATTAGTGAGAGGCCAATTCGGGCCACTATAAGAATGCAAAAAATTAACCAGTGTCTTCAATGATACTCAAAGTATAGATGCGTTAACCGAACTTAGAAATGTCGACTTATAAAGATTAAGGTAACTACCGTGATCCTATTGCGCGCGTACCGTAGCATCTTACTACCGAAACATTTTGCGGTAATTTATAAAGTTATTTGTTAAAAATTAGCTTTTTTCTTTAATTTGCCACTTCAAAAACCTGATCCTTATTAGTAACACTTTCGAATGGTGTAGTTAATCATTAAATTTATTTTCAGTCGAATAATGTCCATTAAGTTTTAGTAGCACCTACTTAACAAAGGTCTTAAAACAAAGTTAGGCAATACATAAATCAAATCGGAATAATTTAAATCAAATCTATTCAAAATAATAAAGTAGGTAAGTGAAAACTTATAGTAGGTATACATGTCAACAAATAAATACTTCATCTCGTCACATGAAGCTGGATAATTCTCCCCAGCACTGCAGACTCTGTGGCCTTTCAGAATTTTTTCTAAGGAATCCGTTGGGGCTCCCCCTAAATCCGGCGTATCAGAAAAGCTGTTTTCTTACGCATAATGGCATAAAAGTCATCGACTCTTGTGTCAGCAAACATACCAGACGCGCTGCAGAGTAGAGGGAGCCTCACCAGAACCCTAAACGCGCTATTGTATTGAGTGAATAGTATGCCCGTTGCACTGGGTGAAGTTTAACCATAAAGCGCTGCAGGAAAAGTTTTGGCAGTAGGCTCGGATAGTGCTACTTTTACGTCTACTGTATAGGTACGTTGCGAATCTATATATTAGCAATAAATGTTAGAACGCATCGCTCTTCGTTCCCGCTCAATATCCGCATCGTTTTTCAGGGTCCCCGTCACAATGTGCCCTAAGTACCTAAATCGCGAGACACGATCTCGAGCTACTCCAACCTCCGAGGGACGAAACAGAACGACACGTGTCCGTGTCCACACTCCCGGACGGGCGCGCCGCGTCTGCAATCTAAGTTGAACTCTCTGCCTTCCCGCACACGGCTTCTTGTGTAATGCACTTCTACGGAGTTTATGCAGCTGCGCTTCCTCCTGCTTCAACGTTGCGGATATTGTTTACATAGCCGCCGTACAATGCAATAATATTGTAAAGAGCTTAAATGTAACAATTTGTAGCACTCAATGAAAGAACGATACGTGTCGTGTAGCGCCGACTTTGTCATAAACAGCGTAGACGAGGAGCCGTAGCCGTAGCATTTCGTAGCGCTACGAACGCATCTACGGAAGCGTTATTTGAAGTGTTGTTTGAACAAACTGAATTTTTTTTCATTGATTTTGGTAGTCGGTTCCAACTTTCTACATTGTCGTCAGTTTTTCTGTTGATTGATTACAATTTCAACTTGAGTACTACAATAATTGTATATCAATAACTGTATATCAATTATTGATATACAGTTTACTCTAATTTGAATCGTAGTGATTTTAAAATGAAAAATAAAATGACTCTGGGTCCATAAAAATACCAAACTATCATATTAAACCAGTCGGAGCAGCAGCAATATGTAATCCCCTTTCAACATTGAATGGTTCAGGCACTCCCTAGCGCGCCGCGCCCCGCGGCTTTGCCCGCTAATCTGTGTATCGTTTAGATAAACAGTCCACCATACAATGTACATTAATTGAGCGCGATGCACTTGCGACTCATTGTGACCAGATTATACACTCCACCTAATACTATAATAATATAAGAGTTGTAGTGCGCCTCGTCCGCGGACACGTGCGGGCCTCGCTACTCTACAACATTCGGGGAATAAATTTTCTGCCAACGTTCGGGGAATAAATTTTCTGCTAATTTCAGTTTTTTTTATTTTCAGCCGACGAATAACGCAAGGCGAAGAAGCGCGAGCTCCACAGCGCCGCGTGACGTGACGCAATGAAACGTGACGTGTGAGGAGTGACGTGCCGTGCCAGTGAGTGGACACTTCGTGCACTTCGATACTGCTAGTGAATCGTGAACTATTGACTAATTAGCTGCGTTACTAAATTGTATTAACACCAAAGCGCCTTACGAGTATACAACCTGAGCTGCGTGTGTGTGGCGCCGTCCGGGCTCGTGTGACCTCTGGGCCCACAGAGGTCCACGCCGACTCTTACATATTTTCCTACGTTAATTTTGCTTATTAAAGTAAGCTGAAACCATCATGTGAATTTATAATATGAACAGTAAGTGCGCTGCCATAAAATCGCAATAGTTAATGGAGGTCGCCCCGTGGATGTCAGCGGTAGCGCGTGCACGGCTCCGACCACAGGCGAACACACCCTAAGAGTGCCTGACTGCCTGCGCTCGGTGCAAGCGTCCGCATCTTGCCCTGCGACAGGCTGGCAGCCACGCCACCAGCCGCCACCAGCCGCCGCCAGCCGCCTGCAGGCCGCCAGGCGACGACCCTCATCCTGACACTGAGCGAGGGCGCTCAACTATGGAGACTGTATTCTACGGCCGCCGCCCGTACTTACTACAGTTAGATGGCAAATGCTTTTTGTTGTCTGTTCACCAACTGCGGCCTAGTCTCCAACAATCGGATCGAATACGCGCAGCGCCGGCGCTTGTCTACGATGCCGTGGCTGCGGTTTCCTACGCCCCGCCCCGCCCCGCCCCGCGCCCGCCGCCCACGCCCTTCATCGACTGTACATTGTTACGTACAATGTCTCGGGCACTTGTTTTGTTTAGTCCCTATATTAGGTATCTAGTATTTACTGGAGGTATTTAGTTACTACTTATTTAGACGTTTCAGAGTAAAATAGTTACCTATTACTGACTTTTTTTATTTTCTGACCCCCTTCTCACTACTCACCCTTTAGTATTTATATATCTTTGGATTTCTATAAAATGAAAGGGCATGAAACCATTGGCTACTTCTGGGTAAGCTCGCTCTATCGTAGACTTTGTCTCTGTCATCTCTGACCTAGACTAGAGTCAAGAACACAACCATTTCAAGTAAAAAAACAGTATTATTTTGCGAAGTTCCTAACAAAGTTCCTAACAAAATTCCTAACAAAGTTCCTAACAAAGTTCCTAACAAAGTTCCTAACAAAGTTCCTAACAAAGTTCCTAACAAAGTTCCTAACAAAGCAAAATAATAAAATCAGTAGGATAGTTTTTATGTTTTGTTATGAGTATTTTTGCTTATTTCAATTTCAGCGTAGACGATGACGTCGTCTAAGTATTAAGGCGACTTCCAAACAACTACAAAGTATAAAAATAATTTCAATTTCGGAAGTCGGTGCTAGATATAAAAACAAAAAAACGACACCAAAAACAGGGACTTTCGAAATTTAAGAAAAATAAAAACAATGCGGGGGTGGGGGGGCTATGCCAGTTCCCATAGAAAAAAATTTCGAACCCCTGTATCCATTGAAAATTATCGCAATTTTAAAATTACACAAATTAGATAACAAAATACTTGAGAGAAATAGGCATTTACAGGATTATTTCCATTAGAATAACAGATTTATTCTTTACTGGTGGCATAAGTGGAGAAAAATCTGAAAACTAAACATTTGTAATCAAATCTTAAAAAAATGTAGTCTTTATTTAAAGTAATAAATATACCTACAAAATGCGGAACACTCGGTTAAAACGCTGAAAGTTTTCTGTTAACAACAAGCCATGGTAACCGTATCCAAATATTGAAAACGTATTGAATGTTAAATTGTGAAAAAGAGAAGATAAACTGCCTTTCATCGGTAGTTCTTCTATTGATTGTGTATTTTACAAAAAAGGTCTCGCTAATACTTAATTTCTTCGACATATTTCTACGCGACACCGTACTGCAGCTCCTGAAATATAAACCTTTTTTTAGTTGTATTTTTACTAATTTTGACATAACTTCTGGATTTTACAAAAAACTTCAGACCTCTGCGATGCTTTTTCAGCGAGATATCGACGATAACGTGTTTCTCACCGTTTCGATGGCGCGGCCATGGGGTTTGCAGCTCCTAAAATCTGAACCTAAGATTTTTGTCCATATTTTTACAATTTTTTTCTCTGCAACGCTTCGTTTTAATGATCTCGGCGGCGCGGTTCTTCGCGTTTCAATGGCGCGGCCACGTTCAAACCCTTATAACTCTTAGTATTTGGAATCAACTTTTACATATTTAAAAAAAATCTTGGCATAGTTTCTTGGCCGCCTCCTGTATAACAAACAGAAAAAAAAGTTGTTATAAATGTTTTTAACCGACTTCCAAAAAGGAAAAGGTGGTTTTTTTTTTCTTAGATAGTCTGAGTAATGTCCATATTTTATGATCCACAAAAACCGAGCATGTTGCCAAGAGATGCAATTACTGGACAGCAAAACTGTAACCAATACACCAATAAACCAACCAATAAACCGCCTGCAGCCGGCCTGTACCAATAAATACTTAAAAACGATCATTAACCCCCGAAAATTGTTTCGAATTGCTAATAAGTACCTGTTTGCAAGTTACCTGTTTTAACAGGACATTTCCGCGAGGAAATCGAATCTATTTCCGCGAAAGCACACATGCGCGTTAATGTGACGCGCAAGTATCCTTTCGCGGAAATAGATTCGTGCAAGTATCCTTTACTTTTCCTTTATCCCCGCTGAAATATCCTATTATCCCTCAACCATTGTGTCTTAATAGGTAAGGAGCCATCCGGAGGTCTTACGATGTATTTACGTTACTGTAGGGGACTTTCTGCTTAAGTCTGCGAAGTCGAAATTCAACGCCATATCTTGTTAGTAATGTCGTTTTGGAATAGGTAATATAGGTATGGTAGATTAGATAGGCGCATACGTTCATTAGTCTTGAAGGTCATGTTGCCATCCACGCCGGCTCCCTACAGCTGTGGTACTCGCATACGTAAACGCAGGACCTAACAATAGTTTAATCAGAGAGCGATTAGCGGAGGGCGTTCCGGAGATTTGCGGAGGCAGGGAATGGAGCAACCCTCCGCCCTGCGGGTCCGGGGAGTGCGTATATATCGAGAAGTACCCTCGCGGCCGCGACAGTCGTGTGCAGCCTGCGCCCGCGCACGTGACTCGTGGCCGCGCCGGTGTTGGCGAGGAGTGAGGAGTAGGACACATGTCGCGCGTGCTGTGCCGACGCGGCGTGGCGCGCGGCGCTCTCACGCGCGCCTTCAGCGCCGACGACCTGCTCGTCGCTCTCAAAGGAAACGACTCGGAAAACGTAAGTACCTGTCACCTACTATAGAACACAGACATTTCACTCGTACCTACCTTTACCTGTGATTGTACCTACCTACCGCTGCGCTTGATGCCGACAAGTCCCCAGCATTAGGCTATCACAGCCTAGATGACCGTAGATAAACCCTAGAACCGTATGTTCATTTTTTGAGACATCAACAAACAGTTAGTAGAATTTAGTCATGACTAGAAGGCTGGCCTCTTCTTTGGGCAAGAATTGCCAATCAACGACACAATGTACAACTTCGGTGGCGTCATATTCGATTCAGTTTCTTAGGAAAGATCAACTTTTTTTCTTTTCGCGTAACAATATCTAAATGTTAGTTGTTCATTCGCAGGCCGGTTTTTTCGTTACAAGATGTTTTTAGGGTTCCGTAGCCAAATGGCAAAAAACGGAACCCTTATGTCATGTCTGTCTGTCTGTCCGTCAGTATGTCATAGCTATTTTTTTCCGAAATTATAAGAACTATGCTGTTGAAACTTGGTAAGCAGATGTATTCTGTAAACTACATTATGATTTTCACACAAAAATAGAAAAAAAAAACAATAAATTTTGGGGGTTCCCCATACTCAGAACTGAAACTCAAAAATTTTTTTTTCATCAAATATATGTAACGTACTGAAATGCAATAGATAAAAAAAAAACCACCAAGTGCGAGTCGAACTCGCGCACCGAGGGTTCCATACAAACCTGTAGGTATATATGTACCTACCTATTATAAGCAAAAGTTGCGGTTTACGATTTATGACGTATTAAAAAAAACTACTTACTAGATCTCGTTCAAACCAATTTTCGGTGGAAGTTTACATGGTAATGTACATCATATATTTTTTCTCTTTTTTTAGAAGTTACAGGGTGGACACATTTTACCACATTGGTAGAGTCTCTCGCACAAACTATTCAGTTTAGAAAAAAATATATGATGTACATTACCATGTAAACTTCCACCGAAAATTGGTTTGAACGAGATCTAGTAAGTAGTTTTTTTTAATACGTCATAAATCGTAAACCGCAACTTTTGCTTATAATAGGTAGGTACACATATACCTACAGGTTTGTATGGAACCCTCGGTGCGCGAGTTCGACTCGCACTTGGTGGTTTTTTTTTATCTATTGCATTTCAGTACGTTACATATATTTGATGAAAAAAAAAATTTTGAGTTTCAGTTCTGAGTATGGGGAACCCCCAAAATTTATTGTTTTTTTTTCTATTTTTGTGTGAAAATCATAATGCGGTTCACAGAATACATCTACTTCCCAAGTTTCAACAGCATAGTTCTTATAGTTTCGGAAAAAAAGTGGCTGTGACATACGGACGGACAGACAGAGTACAGACAGACATGAAGAAGTTTTGTAGCTGGATATCAGACTTCCTCAGTGAACGGTTGATCCGAGTAGTTGTTGACGGTTGCTCCTCTGCTCTCATTGCTATCGATGCCGGAGTTCCTCAGGGTTCTGTTCTCTCTGCAACTCTTTTCCTGCTGCACATCAATGACCTAGTTCAGCCTCTTCGGTCTTGCTGGGTACGCAGATGACAGTACGGTTTCAGAGAGATACATGTCCAGAGCAACAACCAGCGGGAGTGAAGTTCGTTCGTTGAGAGAGGCCATGGTAGAGCGTGGGTAGAGCGGACAAATTTGACCTTAGGCCTTGTCTCCCAGTGGAGTGACGACAATCTGGTCACTTTTAACGCCACCAAAACTCAGGCGTGTCTTTTTACCGCAAAAAGGAGTCGTTTCGACCAAACTCCTACTTTTTGGGGTATATCTGTTCCTGTGATTGATCGGCTCGAGCTCCTAGGCATGGAGTTGACATTCAGTCGGAACTTCGGCGCAACCATTGAGTAGAAAGCCAAAACTGCAGCCAAAAAGCTGGGCAAGATCAATATATCGAAATGTATTGCACAACCCTAATGAATAGAGTGAACCGATACTTCAGGCCTGGACCGCTTTTAACCCTTTACAAAGCACAAGTCCGATCTTGCATGGAGTATTGCAGCCACCTTTGGGATGGCTCAGCTAAGTACCAGCTTGCCGCGCTTGACTCAGTGGAACGCAGAGCTAAGAGGATCATCGGCGACGAAAAACTGGTGGCTGCCAAGCTTCACAGCTTGGCTCATCGCGGCAAGGTTGCCTGCTCGTCGGTCTTCTAAAGATTGTACTTCGGTGAGTGTGCCCAAGAACTCCACGACCTCATTCCACCGGCTCCCTTCCACCATCGGACATCCAGACGCACTGCAACTTACCATCCCTACCTTGTTGCTATTCCACGAATTCGCACTAAGCGTTTCCAAACGTCTTTTATAATGCGCACAGCAAAGGAGTGGAACTCTCTGCCTGCATCTGTGTTTCCGAACGCCTACATCCCTAATCTCTTCAAAGTTAGAGTAAACAGGCTCCTTCTGGGTAAGCTCGCTCCATCGTAGACTTTGTCTCATGTCATCTCTGACCAAGACGAAAGTCAAGAGCAAACACATCTCAAATAAAATAAAAATATTCTTACAGCAGGGATGGCCAACCGCTCGGTCGCGGTTTGTAGTATAAAAATATAATACATAATTTAGGTTATTAAAATTAGAAAAATAATAATATAAATAGCACGATAAACATTTACCAAAATAGCACCACTGACTTAAAAATGAAATCTGCTGGACCTTAATAAAAAATTGAAAAGGGTGTTACCTAAACAAGGCGATTGACTCTCCCAAATTATTTACGAGCACACTTGAGGATATTGGTGAAGCGTCAATGCCTTTTCAATATAAAAAATAAAATAACAATAATTTAGGTTTTTTTTCCATATCTATACTTATAATAAATCTGTAGAGAGGTCAATTCTGTACATGAAATAGGTATATTTCCAAAATAACTATCAGGGGGTGATTAGGGATCGATACTGATGCCAAAAATGCAATCAGTACAATTTTTGTCTGTCTGTCTGTCGGTCAGTCTGTCTGTCTGTCTGTCTGTCTGTATAACCGTTATAGAAACAAAAACTGCTCGACGGATTTTAATGAAACTTGGTACAATTATTATTCATACTCCTGAGCAGGTTTTAGTATACTTTTCATCATGCTACAATCAATAAGAGCAGAGCAGTGAAGGGAAATGTTGGGAAAACGGGAGAAGTTACTCCATTTTTTAAGCTTCCGTCGCGTGTGCAACCTTAATGGTGAAAGCTACACAGAAATCATGTATGACGGAAATGTTCTCCTTAAAATTATATAAAAAATATCCAAGAACAGCATATGTCTATCTTTTATGATTGACGAACAATAACACGTGTAACTCCCGATAGCTTAGCAGTTCGAAGCTTTCTGATTGTATTTGTCTACTCTTACGTTTATAAAACTCTCAGTCGTCCCTAATCAACATGAATAAAAGTTAACATTATTAAATATTCCATAAAAAAAGAATCATATAAATCGGTATAGAAACACCAAAGTTATACATGAAATACGCTAATAATAAGCCATCGCGCGTGAATACTGAATCATGCTATAAGTATTATTTTTGTATAAGGTCGCGAACGCACAGGCAGGCGGCTAGCTTAGCGCCTAGAGGCTAGCGAGTAGCTTCAGAAAACGGCCTACGGCAGTTTGCAATATCCTTTAATAATTATAATGTCGAGGGGAAGATGGTTATAATTTCGCTTTACACCAAACGAGTAATATTATAAATGTGAAAGTTTGGTTGTTTGTTACTCAATCACGCCAGAACGGCTTAACGGATCTTAATGAAATTTAGAACAAAGATAGATTATAGTCTGGAATAGCACATAAGCTACTTTTCATCCCGGGAATATGTTCCCTAGGGATCACGCGGGCGAAGCCGCTGGCAGAAGCTAGTAATAGAATATGTTAGTATTTCAAATTAAAATAAACTTCTCAATTGATGAATCCTCGCACTACCTATATTGACGCAGCGCCCATATATCTGAAACTTTCTTGAGCTTTCTCGCAAGGGCCTATAGATGGCGTAGCAAGTGCGGACAGTCTTCTGGAACCGATCGAATATGTCGGTCAGAGCTCGCCTCAACGCTCCGCTACAAAAATTCCTTTTTTGGTGAAAACTTGACGATATTCGTAAAATAAATGGACGTGTATTTGTGCTTTTATTGAGAATTTATAGTGCAGTGTTGATTTTTGGGGTTTCAACCATCCCACCGGTGGATTTAAGAAGATTTGGCTCGCCGGCCGGTAGCCCAAGTGATCACACGCGGATGAACGAGACACATCTCCCTGGGTCTGAGTGAGGTCTCTGGATTGCCAAGGTACGTGGGCATGTTTTGCTGCTAATAATGCGATGGTGGTGGTTTGTCGAGGATTCATCAATAAGGAAATTAAATTATTTTGAGGTCCGCCATTACACATAAAACTTAGGTTCTAAAACCCGCTCAAAGGTGTAGGCTATTTACACGCCTCACTAGATGTATTTAAAACAATGACAGCCTCATGGATGACCAAAAGTATTGACGTCGGCAAAAGGAGAGGCTGACAAACCTCCGATTTGCTTTTCGCTCTCACAGCTCTAGAACTCCAGACTATGCTTCAAGAGTTGAGCACTGCTAGCTTCAAGGTGAGGCTTGTGATGAATCGGTCTAAACCCCAGCTAGCAGCAGCATCAAGAAGCGTAAGGATGAGCTAGATGGGTAAGAAATATGTCGATGAGTTGGTACATCTACTTGGCCCAGTTAGTTTCTTTCGAAAACAAGCCATCATTCCCAGGATCCCCCCACATTCTCATTTATTTTGTACCTATTTTCAAAACTGTTAAATACCCAGTGAGCCTATGATCAGCTCAGAGCCAGAAATTATCCGAAGCGGGCTTTACCCTCCAGTGGATCATGGGAAACTGAAGATCCGTGGGCAACGACGCCACAGACGAACTCGCGAAGTAAGTTCCAAGATGGTAGTGCTGAACCCATACCCACTCTTACTGCGACGACTTTGCTGCCTGTCTATTGTAACGGAGCGAGGAAACGGAGAAATCTAAACCAATGGCATTGTATTACATCTCAGTGACTCACTTAGTGCGGAGATTTTATGCTATTCCTTTGGTTAAAATTTCTTATTCTCCGCTCCGCTACTTCACTCCGCGACAATGGACAGGCAGCCTTATCAAACTAATTAGAAATAACTTCCGAATAATAATAGGTATAATCACGGGTCATGCCCTTTAAAAGCATTTCTACAACGTAGGCGACATAGACAGTCCAATTTGCAGAGGTTGCTTTAACGCCGAGTAATCGCCCATTTTCATCTTGGAAATGAGGCCGTTGCTTCCCGACGTGAATAAATCGTCAGAATATTGCGGTCGCTCTGCGAAACTTGTGGAGCTCCCAGGAGGTTTCTATGTATTTGGGTGGAGCTAGGCTGGCTAACTTAGCCGGAACACTTACGCGCAATGGGCCGAATGGGAGTCTAAGGGCGGGTTGTATCAAACAGTTGGTTAACGTAACATACGTACGTCAAAAAGTAACAATTACGGAAGATCTTTAACGTTCAATATAAGAAGCGTTGTTTCAAAACATTCTGGTATAAATTCCTGCTCATCCCAATAGCTAAGTTATTGACACGGGTCCTTGCTAAATAGCTTTTTTTGCATTCCACCACATTTTATTTTATTTTTTTTACTCTTTATTTATAAGGGGTTTTTATCCACATGGATACGTCAACCCCATTGTACCTTATACTTTATTTACACACAGCTATTTAAATACTATCCTACTAATATTATAAATGCGAAAGTTTGTGAGGATGGATGTATGTGTATGTATGTTTGTTACTCTTTCACGCAAATACTACTGAACCGATTACGATGAAATTTGGTATGTAGGTAGCTGAAGGTACAGAATAACACATAGGCTACTTTTTATCCCGGAGTTCCCGAGGGATCGGGATTTACACGGGAATAACGAGAATTTATACGCGGACGAAGTCGCGGGCGGCCTCTAGTGCTTCTATAATTAAAGAGGAACCTATATGACTATTATACCTACACCACTATATCCTTTGATCCATGAAAGGGAATTATTGCCTGGATTTCTGAATTAAGCCACAAATAATACGTCTAGTTCTTTCTGATTTAGGGTAATTCCACCACTTATTTGTGTAATCAGAAGAACTGGTATTGAGGAATTCAAAAGAAATTTCACAACGTTGTTCTATTTGACGCAATTAAAGTAACGTTAACCAGTGCTTAGACCATCTGTTAACGTAAACGTTATATTTTACGTGCGTTAACACTGATATTTTGTGGAACAACCCAATTTTTTGATTTAACGTTAGTTAGCACCATTTTTAACGTTTACGCATGCATTAAGTGAACGTGAAACAACCCGCCCTTAACGTAACATAGGTACGTACTGACTTGTGTTGGTAGGTATTTTATCATAGCGATCTTACATAGCGACATCATTTTAACTTTACGACATACCTACACGCGAACGAAGTCGCGGGCAACAGCTAGTTAATTATAAATGTGTAGGTACTTTTTTTGCGCAATGATTTCCCACAAACTACACACACTCATTGTTGAAGAGCCAAATAAATAAATAAATAAATAAACTGGCCAAGTGTAAGTTCGACTCGCGTGCAAAGGGTTCCGAACGAATTTCACTTTGTATCTATTTTATATTATTTTAACTCCGTTTTTCTGTAATCTTTAGGTTAAGAACTTATCATCGGAGATAAGGGGTTAGGTAATTTTTCGTCCAATTTCTATAATATCTTCTTAACTACTTCTTAATTATGAAAAAATAAATTGTTGACCCTCACAATAAGCCAAAGATTATTAAACCACTTGACTGCGCATACAGTGCCCCGACGCTGAAAACTATACGTATTTGGTCTCCTAAACATAGACTGCGGTACTAGTAACCATTTTAGTGTGACCATGTGTTAGACGGTTTAGACCTGTGTGCACGCTAAGTTTTTCAAAATGTTTTAATTTTTTATGCAATTTATGACGACATGACATACCTACACACGCGGAAAAGTGGTGTGGGAAACATTCCAAGACATCCACGAAAATTATTTTATAATATATTAGTGTGAGCTCGTGGCTAAACATGCACACACACGCGCACAGGTCGATCTTTCAGGTTAAGCAACGCTTGCCAAGGTTGGTCTGTGGATGGGTGACCATCTTAACATACAGTTTCGTCCGTGCAGTCCGTGCCTCGGAAAGCACGTTAAGCCGTTGGTCCCGGCTGTCATTTGTAGATCTTTGGCAGTCGTTACATTTTAACGGAATCAGCCCAGTTGATTCGGAGGAAAATAGCTGTTACAGACGGGATAGACAGACAGATACCCTGAGTGATCTTATAGTGGTTATTTTGTTTTAGGTGTACGTCGAGCTAGACAGTAGCGGCTGGATGTGCGCGGCCGGACGCGGAGAGCCCGCGCGCCTCGCCGTCTGCGCGCGCCTGGCGCCGCACGCGCTCTGCGCCACGGCCGCGCTGTGCCTGCGCGCCGCCCCCCCGGCCCTGCGCGCCGCCCCCCCGGGCCTGCGCGCCGCCCCCCCGGCCCTGCAGCTGCGCGCCGCCGCCCCCCTGGCGCCGCACGCAGAGCTGCTGCTGTGGTTCGCGGAGGACGCGCTGGCCGCGCTGGACATGCCCTTCCTCACGCCGCGCAACATCCGCGCGCGCCGCCACTACGCGTGCCACGTGTGCGGCGCGCCCTTCGACGAGCCCAACCCGCTCAAGGTGCACCTGTTCCTGTCCTGCGCGCCCTTCCGGCCCGAGCGCTTCTGGCGCGAGGTGGCGGCGCGCCTGCGCTCGGCCGCGCCCCCCGCGCCCGCCGCGCCCCTGCCGCCCGCGCGCCTGGAGGCGCTGGCCACAGAGTGGGGGCGCGCGCGCGGCGGCCACGTGTGCGTGTACTGCGGCAAGCTGTACTCGCGCCGCTACGGACTCAAGATCCACCTGCGCACGCACACGGGCTACCGACCGCTGCGCTGCCGACACTGCCTGCGCGCGTTCGGCGACCCCAGCAACCTCAACAAGCACGAGCGGCTGCACGCGGCCCGAGCGCTGGGCCCCGGCGCGGGCCCCGGCGCGGGCCCCGGCGGCCCCGGCGGCCCCGGCGCGGGCCCCGCGCGGTACGCGTGCCCGCTGTGCGGCCGCGCGCTGGCGCGTCGCCGCGACCTGGAGCGGCACGTGCGAACACACGCGCACACACACACAGACACACACACACAGACGGCAGAGCAATGAAACGCGTGCTGAGTAGTATGTAATTTATTAAGCTTATGTGACTACTGGCCGGCCACCTTGGCGGCGATGCGCTTGTCGCGCTCCTCCGCGATGGTGAGGCGCACTCCCTTGCCGCGCGGGAGCGAGATGTATGCCTTCGTGCCCTTGCCGATGATGAACACGTTGTTTAACCTGTAATGAAATAAATAAAACTAAATTTAAAAAATACTCTAACCTGTATAAAAACATAATTAATTTAACGCAAAATGCACAAAATAAAATCATCTTCTAATAAATCTAAAGCCACATACATGGGCCATGATATATAAATCTAAACTGAATTTACCAAAGGATAGTGTCACTTCCATTGAAACAAAGCACAAAATTGTAACCAAGCCATGAGAACTTACGAATGCCTTCAACAATTTCTTTATAGAAAAGATAGAACCAATACCAGACACTGGTAAGAATGTAACTGTAAATATTCCTAAATCGAGCCAATCTATGTTCATGGCACCAAGTATTCCATATGACATACTTCAAATTATCAAATCACATAAAATACTACAAGTGTTGGATATGGGATCTCTACTTATATCGCTTATTATATCTGTGACCACCTAAGCCATATTATTAACAAGTGTATTATCACTGGCTCGTACCTGGAAAGTCTCAAAATTTCTATCCTTAAACCCATCTTCAAGAAAGACAACAAGCGGAATATGAACTGTTATAGACCACACTTATTCCTATAATTTCGAAAATTTTATAATATAATCAAATTTATAAATATCTGGAAAAAAAATAACATTTGTTTGTATGTTTGTAAGTTTGTATGTAGGGGGAAATCTCAGGAACTACTGGTCCGATTTGAAAAATTCTTTCAGTGTTAGATAGCCCATTTATCGAGGAAGGTTATAGGCTATATATCATCACGCTAAGACAAATAGGAGCGGAGCATTAATGGAAAATGTGACGCAAACGAAGTTGCGCGAGTCAGCTAGTCTATAATAAAATCCCAAAACCTATTAGACAAATGACTACTGCTTTATTTAAAATACATTTCAAAAAAATACCTTATTAATAAATTAATGCTATTATACCATATCGGATTTCTTAAAAGAACGCAATTAATTGTATTTTATCTGCATTACAATACTTTTACAATTTGAATCTTAAATCTACCGCGTGTATCTGACATCGACACACAAACGATTTCCATGGGTCCAGGGCATGATTCTGGACACCCTAGACTTAGAATTTTTCGTCGGCTTATTTCTCAATTTTTCATTTTTTTCAAGGGTTTTTTCACTTTAGACTGCTCATAATCGTTATTCTGATCTAACCCAATGAGATGTTTAATAAAAAAATAATTAATTAACTACTTTCACTAAAAAGAGCAATCTGAATAAGACCACAAATAGATATCAGCTCAGCTGAGCTGATACCTATTTGAAAAATGAAAAAATGAGAAAAGAACCGATGAAAAATTCCAACACTGGGGTGTCCAGAATCATGCCCTGGACCCATGGAAATCGTTTGTGCGTCGATGTCAGATACACGCGGTATAAAACCTCTGCACATTTTCTTCTTTTTAAGTATTACTATAAAAAAAAATGTTTTGTTGTTTACACTCAAATCTTTTGTGGTTATTTTAAACCAAATATGTTATTTTTGTACGCCATAAATGGCAAAACATGCAGATCTAACCGCTATTATAAGACCTTGCACATGTTATGATGTATACTCATGTTTTACAATAAATATATATTCTATTCTATTCTAAAGTATAATGTAAGCAGAATTTATGTCAGTCATAGTAATCAAAGCTCTTATCCCTTCTCCTGTACTTACGTAAGTATTGGTAAAGTTTAAAGTTTTAATCATGCGGGACCTTACGGGTAACCAATTAATTAGACAGAATTAGGTCAAATCAACATCTCAATCTAAGATTTGTAAACAAAATCACCATTTATAACCCTGCATAGAATCCACTTCTCCAAATGGATATTAGGATGACACTATTTAAAGGAGTTTCTAAATAGAGCTTGAAAGGTGGATGTAATTAGTTAAGACATACCTAGTAGCAAAAGTGTGTCCCGTGGTGTCCTTGATGTGCACGATGTCGAAGGAGCCCGGATGTCTCTCGCGCGACACGATGGTGCCCACGCGCCCCAAGTTCCTGCCTCCCGTGATCATGCACAGGTTGCCTGCAAGCCAGGACATGTTTCATCCATCAACTAAACTTTGACTCTGGACAAGCTCAACACTGTTACTACAAAAATGGTATAATCTAGAGAATATGATGCTAGTAGAAATTAGTGATGGATGGAGGGGGAAAGAAAGGTCAATGGTTATTGGAATAAAGTATCTTGTTGAATATGTAGGAGTTTTATTTAGCAGTAGTTGCCTATCGACAGTAAAAAAATGCCTTTATATGAAATATTTAGAGATACTATTTACCCGATGTAGATACATTATAAATTAAATATAATGAAAATGACATGAACTTAGCTGTATGGTAGAATGTGCAATCTCATTTTGTAATTTGACTCAATTTTTTTTTATTTGAGATTGGTTTGCTCTTGACTCTAGTCAAGATCAGAGATGACACAGACAAAGTCTATGATGGATTGAGCTTAACCAGAAGAAGTGTGTTCACTGTAACTTTGAAAAGAATAGGTTCACAACCTAATTCTGGTTTGACTGGAAGCCAACCCCAATATATTTGGGAAAAGGCTAGGCAGATGATGAGGGTTGTAGCTGTAATTTATTTCATGTGTACCAAAATTTTTACAGACTCCAATCATCTGCCTTGCCTACAGCTGAATTACCAGTATTCAACTAAATGTTAATACACCACTCATGGTAGAATGGATCTGGATGTGGCACAATGTAGACAGATTTTAGTCTGGAATACAGGCTACATTTTATCTCATAGATCAGTTATTCTTAACTGGTGGTCCCTGGTAGCACCTGAAGTGTTCACTGAAAGCTACCTAAAATCCAACATTTTCACACAGAGCTGAATAATTCAATATTAGATTTTTAAAGCCCAAATGCACTGGTGACTTTTTGTCCGTGTGACAGTACATTTTTATTAATGGGTTGATCCCATTAATAAAAATGTACTGTCTGAACTGTGTTAACTGAATGACACTGTTCAAAATATAAGAAGCACATTATGGCTGACTACTGTGAGAACATACCTGATTCAAACTTAATGAAGTCCATGATCTTGGATGAAGCAATGTCAAGCTGTACTGAGTCATTGACCTTGATGAGTGGGTCGGGGTAGCGGATGGTGCGGCCATCATGCGTCACCAGGAATGGCACATTCTTGGGCCCCGTAGACACACGCTTCACCTTGCACAGCTTGTACTGCAAACAACACACACGCACTGAACTGACAGACTCATTACATAAGTATGTGGACTTTCAATTAAAACGAAATTAAATGACTCACAGTAATATTTCACACACCAGCAGCATGCGGCGGCCATAGTAGTAATATGCACTAACTGCAGTATGATGATGATTAGGGACCGGATTATATGCATTTGCCATAAAAAGGCTAAGCCATTCTCAGCATAAATCTTACCTAAGATCTAGTTATGATCTAGTTTGTGTCAAATTGATAGTTTCATTAATGGGACGGTAGAACATTTGCTAGAAACTATAAGTGCTAACATTTCACCTAAGTTCTAATTCTGCCCAGTTACCTCATTGGATGTAGAGCAAACCTATTCAAAAACATTCTATATGATTGAAGACAAGAGAAGAATCTTACCACTGAACATTTGGAACAATACAATCAAGATTGTTTACATTTACAAAAATTTTAACAATTTTAATGTCATGTAATGTTATGGTATATATAAATAATATATAATACCTATTATTGCTATTATTTTGAAATAAAAATTTACTTTTTTGGTTCCTAAACTGTTTTATTTTTATTCTGCATATTCTGCCAAATTTTGTGCATATTTGCATTCATATAACAAGCTTTTTGAGTTGCATAAAATCTGTTCTCTAATTATTATAATTAACCAGCTTAAACTAACTTCTTAACATTGTATAAAACAAAGTTGCTTTTACTTATTGTACACTTCACTACATATTACATCCTCTGCAGAGTCTGTATGTTTGCAATAAAGGCTAAAATCCTACTAATATTATAAATATTGCTTAAATTTGCTGTTTAATTTTATTTTATTTATTATTTTGACCGTATAACAATGAACTCAATTCAATTCAATTTCATTCATAAATTCATTTTAGTTTAATAATTTTATTACAATCAATGTTACATTTTTATTATATTTTAATTTTGTTTATTTATAATTATAATTCATATTTTTCTTGACCAACTGTATTGCTACTTACTTAGTCTAAAGTTAGTTTATTTTACTAACAAAATATGGACATAACGTGGTCTGAAATAAACAATTTTTTTTTTTTTTTAATAAATTCGAAAGTTTGCGAGTATGTTACTCTTTCACGCAAATACTACTGAACCGATTACAATGAAATTTGGTATGTAGGTAGCTGAAGACCCAGAATAACACATGGGCTACTTTTTATCCCGGAGTTCCCGAGGGATCGGGATTTACACGCGAATAACGAGAATTTATACGCGGACGAAGTTGCGGGCGGCCTCTAGTTTAAAGCTATTTGTTGGAGGTTTCAGAAAAAATAAGCCATCTGGGAGCTTTCAACAAAAACATCCACGCAGGCGAAGACACTGGTATCAGCTAGTATAATAAATTATAAACTACAAAACAGATTTTAATGCAATTTCCATCAATAGACAGTGATTCAAAAGGAAGGTTTATACTAACACAACCCATTGACCTACGGATGTATTATTTGTCCCAAAATTCATATGAGAACATGAAATATGGAATGTGATGCAGTTGCAGGCACAGTACGATTATTTTTTCTTTGCCTATGTGAAGTACGTCACAATTGATTGCACAGGATGTCAATTTGACAAGAAACATAGAACAGCGCAGGGTAGATCGTGTTTGCAGTCTCAGTCCCTCATATATGTTCGATGCATACTTGTGTCCCGCTTACTCAATGCAATACAACTGTTGATACGAAAAGTGTTATTGTTTTAAAATATTTATTTTGGTTTTTCTTACTTGGTTTTGTGTGTTTTTGTGGTGTATATGTTTGTTGTGCTGCTTTTTGACCTTGTTATTGTTACTGGTGGTGTTTCTTACTTGTTAATAATACAAAACATAAATCAGAAAAATATTCTACTAACAAAACACTTTTTTAAGCAATGGGTCCTGCACTCTCGTCACTAAAAGGTAACTTCGGAGCGGCAAAGAAAAAAGAATCATACTGTAAGAGTTAGTGTTTCTAAATCCAACTTATCCCCACTTCATTAAGTGTGTGAATATGTCTAATTTAATACAATTAAAGACCAGCTAACCTTGGCTTCTTCAGGCGTGATGCGGTGAACTGTGAAACGTCCTTTCACATCATAGATGAGGCGGAACAGCTCATTAGTCTTCTCAATGGAAACAACATCTGCAACAAAAACAATAACACTGTCAATACCTAAGTCAAACTCACAATATATAGGCTCACAGCTGTCAGAGAATCATCTAAGGAATAGGTTTTCTAACAGAAAGGAAGTATGCTAGCTGAGCAAAGCGCCTTTCTTTCTTCTCCTCATATGTATGTCTGATAAACAATACCAAAATAATCACTGTCCAACTTAAGAAATGATCTGAAAACAGAAAACATAAACATACCTATGGTTATGAAATTAGAGACTAGCTGGAGTTACTTCAACCAAGACTATTACGAACAAGTATCAGAGGCTGAAGCACTAAGCAGTAGCACTTACCCATGAAGCCGGCGGGGTAGGTGGGGTCGGTCCGCACCTTGCCGTCCACCTTGATAAGGCGCTGTTTCACGATCTTCAGAACCTCATTACCCGTGAGCGCGTACTTCAGTCGGTTGCGCAGGAAGATGACGAGCGGCAAGCACTCGCGCAGCTTGTGCGGCCCCGTGGACGGCCTCGGCGCGTACACGCCGCCCAGCTTGTCCAACATCCATGCTTTGGGAGCGGCTAAGCGCTTCAAATGCTTTTTAGGTCCGCGAGCCTAGACACCACATCAAATTCATTATAGCAACTCGCATGTAAACTTAACCTGTACCAGAGGCCAAGTTATAGAATTTTCCAGTTTCTCTAAAGATAATAAGGTATAACTGATTAGAAGATTAATTTATGAATACATTTAACCGGTAATTGTCATTAATATGTAATATTTTCAATAAATATTCACTTCCAAATTTCGGCATTAACATCCAAACAAATACTGTATTGAAAAAATATTGAAAGACCAAATATAATTAAACACTACGCTTCCGATATACGGTTTTAAACTAGCAAAAGTACATGGCATTTTCACGATTTATTCCGATTTTTAAGAAATTTACACCACGAACTCACCATGTTGGACACAAAATTTAACAAGAAAGAAACGTCAAACTAGCAATTTGTCAAACACGATATTAAGAAAAAGACTTTTGTATTGAACTTGAAACATGGTTTTTTGGCACAACCTCGTCAGGAACAATGATGGGTCTTTTTTTTTAGGGATGGTAAATCATCCAATGACTTCTCCCGCTCTCAAAACCCATCCATGTTCCTTCATGGCCCTTTGTGTTCCGGAGCTACGATATTTCTTTCGAATAGTCCCGCAACTCCGTTAGGCGTCGGCCTTTTCGGGCCCCTCTGTGTGCTGACTGGTGCTGACTCTCTTTGAGGCGCGCGTGAAACACGAACGTGCCGTCGACACGGCCTGTCGTCATAAGACGGACGGACGGCGAGCTGCCCATAGCTCACCGTCCACAGGCCCGCGCCTACGGTGGCCGCAGGTCACCAGCAGTGGTATTCTAAACTATTCGATACGTTTCCATGTCGGTAGGGAACCGAATTCGACAATCTCATTTCGCGGCCCAAGGACTGTCAAAACGCTATTCACTTTTCACATATCCGAACGCATACTTTTTTTTTCTATGCGATTGAACCATTGTGTTTATGGGGAACGCTACAAAATGGTAGTAAATAGATGATCGTGGAGGAAAATCTAAAGTAGTAAATAAAATTGGTTTATTTGAATACTTTGTTCCGTTTAAATAAGGAATATACAGCTAGTATGTTAGATAGCAAACGATACGAAATGATTTTGTTATAAAGTAACAGCGGTCTGTCAAACTGGCAAAGCGGAAAAAGTGTTTTCTTTTAAATTTGCTCATTGTCAAACAGTAAAGCGGGCTCCACATTCGCGCCGCAAACACCCGCGAACGCCGCGAACCGTGAATGTGGATGGCTTTCGCGCCCCTTCACGGTATTTGCGCCCGCTTCAAAGGTGCCGTGAGGTCGTGCTCATTTGTATTTGTTTACAATTGAACGAACGAACTGGAACTCGTATTGATCGAGTCCTTCCATGCTGAACCCATTTCATGGGATCCCAAACATAAAGAAAAAACGAAGGTATATGATGCATGGATGCGAATACATGAACTTATGAATATAGCTGGAATATGAAATGACTGAATTAAAAAAAAAATGTAAGTCTTATGTCCAGCTATACGACTTATAAAAAAAAGTGAAAAATTCTTTAAAGTCTGCAGCAAGCAGTGATGATATTTATAAGCCTATTTGGTTTGCATACGACGCGATAGTTTTTTTTTTTTTTTATCTTCTATGTACACGTAATTGTAGTGAGCCAAAGCGCATAGCGTCACAGCGATAGCAGTGCCTAAATCGACGTCCATTCGCGACGGACGAGCGCGCGAACTAAACTGTGAACGATTGCGAATGTGGAGGGACATGTTGTTCGCGACGACTTCGCGGCTTTACTTGCGCGGCAAAACTTGCGCGAATTTGACAGGTGTTCGCGGCGCGAATGTGGAGCCCGCTTATAACACGTGACAGTAGTAGCTACGCTACATCCTAATTATTGAATAAAATTCTTTCATTGAAATGACATATGACATTCTTTTTTACTCGGGCTACGCTACACCACACCAGCTACAAGCTTTCCAATTAAAAAAATATAGGGCTGGGACTGGTGCGGATCCTAGCCTGTGTCCATTTCCCCTTTGGAGGAAAATCTACTCCAATTTTTTGGAGTGGAGATGGTGGAGGGGCTGCCAGGACGACGGTCTCTGGCTCGCACAATCACAACTCCATCTACCAAAATACCAAATTATGTAAAATCTAGAACGAATATCACATTTCCGTAAACACTTTGAATTTATGTAAATGCTGATAAATCGATGAAATACGGTCAATATATTAATAAAAATTCATTTACTTACTTCAGGCAGTGTTTAAAAAGTTTAGTCTTTTTATTTCACTGAAATAAGCTGGAAATATGGTTTATTTCTTCGTTTTAATTTCTTTCGATATGACTTCCGATAGCAAACAGCTGTCGGAAAGATCGAATTTGAACTGTCAAAATTATTCGGTTTCGGATTTGTGAATTGCGTTTGGAGGCAGTGTGACCATATGTGGCAGGATCCTGCCTTTTTGGCAGGTTTAGCCCTTTATTATACTCTCTGGCACTTTTGTTTGACGTTTTAGAAATCTGGCAGTATTTGGCAGTATTAGCAATATAAGCTAACAGATTTGGTAGTATAGCCGCTACAGCCCACAAAAAGAGTAGGATGCAGTATCGAGAAAGGAAAAAAAAGTAAGTAGGAATTTTAAAATGCCTATGGCAACACTGTTAACGCAAAGACCTTTGGTTCGGGGATTTCCCATAACATTTTGGGGTGCCATTGGTAAAATCAAATGGAGACTTAAAATACGTGTTTATAATTTTGTAAAAGGTTTGTTGTGTTTGCCAATGTCGAATGCTGCTTGTGAAAGGATATTCTCGCAAATCAACCTCATAAAAACAAAAACGCTGAATCGATTTATTAATAAACATGTCGCCTCTATTTTACATGTTAAACAGGGCATTAGTGAATATGGTGACTGCGTTTCATTCCAGCCAACTAAAGAAATGATTAAACAAATGACAAAAGCGATGTATAAAGAAAGTGATCAAGAAGAATACGATGCTAATACGAATGTATAATTTATTTCAGTTCACTTTTAGACTCTAAGATCAATTATTTTTAAATAAAACTCCAAAAAATAATGTGTCTATTTATTTTAAATTTTTAAATTATATTGGCATTATTTTGGCATTTTGTGCTTTCGATTTTGGCAGGATTTGTCAGTTTCCTTGCATAAGTGGGGCAGGATCTCTAATTTAAAGTTGGTCACACTGATGGAGACTTAAAATACGTGTTTATAATTTTGTAAAAGGTTTGTTGTGTTTGCCAATGTCGAATGCTGCTTGTGAAAGGATATTCTCGCAAATCAACCTCATAAAAACAAAAACGCTGAATCGATTTATTAATAAACATGTCGCCTCTATTTTACATGTTAAACAGGGCATTAGTGAATATGGTGACTGCGTTTCATTCCAGCCAACTAAAGAAATGATTAAACAAATGACAAAAGCGATGTATAAAGAAAGTGATCAAGAAGAATACGATGCTAATACGAATGTATAATTTATTTCAGTTCACTTTTAGACTCTAAGATCAATTATTTTTAAATAAAACTCCAAAAAATAATGTGTCTATTTATTTTAAATTTTTAAATTATATTGGCATTATTTTGGCATTTTGTGCTTTCGATTTTGGCAGGATTTGTCAGTTTCCTTGCATAAGTGGGGCAGGATCTCTAATTTAAAGTTGGTCACACTGTTTGGAGGACATTTCTATATCTTAGACGTTCGATTCAGTACGGAATCGATTGACTCTAGGAATTGACTCTAGCAGTGATACCACAAATAATCAGTTAGACAATGTTTTAAATCATGTTTACTTAAACACTGTTTCAGAGTTTAGACAAGGTTTGAAACAGTGTATAAAATTTTGTACCACAAATCGCTAACTAGGCATGGATTAGCTAGAACCATGAAGGTATAGATAAATATGGAGTCCACACTTCGAATACCTACTTGAAGCAGAAATGAAGTATCGCTATCTCGCTCAATGTGGTCTAACCCTCTCTTTCTAAGTAGGGTGACCGTTATTCTTTTTTCTCAGGACAGCACTTGGTAAGTAGTTGCTTTCCGTTGAGTGGACAATATGTACCTATGCGTACAAAATTACGCATAAAACAAGCCGTTTGTTACAGTATAAAAGTTTGAATGGTTATTTTATTATTAACACGGATATATAGGAGATGAAGTTCATGGAGTACTTAGTTAACCCGCTCCAATGAAGTCGCGGGCGAAGTGCTAGTAATTATATAAAAACACTTTCCAAATTAAAATCATTTAGTAACTATTCTTTTATACATGACTAACGATCATTGCTCTGTGTAGTTTCTGTCTCCACCCACGTTAATCACTGAGTATATTTTCTGTATGACTCATAAGTAAGCACGTATAATATGCTTGTTAAAAATAGTATTTGCTATTTTTTAAGCAGTATGGTTTCATGCATTTCATTGCAATAAATTGAGTTCATGATCGGATGGTTAATTTCTTGTAACAGAGGAGTAAAATGTTGTGATATAAATAATACAATATTTATTTATTTTCGATGTCATTTACTCTAACTGCCAAAATTAGCACTTGGTGTAGCCAGATCAGCTATTTTCACTATAGACTCTTCACGTGTCACTTGATATCTGAAAATTATATCAAGAACATTACTTTTTGCCATAATATGTCAACTACTATATTGCTAGAAACATAATACTGTGTGTGGAGGTTCCCATTAGGTTGTTGAAAATGCTCTTTCATAAAATTTCATTTTCAATGATGCAATGGATGACTACAGTTTCCTCTGAGTACTATTTTTAAGAAATAAAGAAAAAACATTGTTGTTATATTATTTTATGCTCTAAATAATTAATTACAAAATATCTAATAACAGACATTCGTTCCCCGTATGAGTATGTGTATGATTTAATGACTAAGAAACATGTTCACATAATATTAAAGATCCCGGAGAAAGTCCCAGGTATATTCTCAATATGGTCACACTACTTCAAAATTACTTCCGATGTAAACAAAAAGATAAAATTGCACTAAGTCAATGAAAATCGATGAAAACCTATTTGATATTGACATAGTTATCAGTATACTCATTTATTAGTACGTTTAACACATTGGTTAAGCGTTATGTGAAGTAATTCATAGAAAAAACAAAGAAATATGTTTAAAATGACTCAATGTCAGAAATCACGATTTAAACACTTTCACGTGAAATTGTATATCACCTCCTGGACACCACGTATTACCGCAACCATGCTCTTCACAACTGTGCACCATTTCTTTGATTATACCTTCAATTACAGACAAATATTTATTTCAAACGAAGCTGTGAACCGTAATGTAAACAAGCGCCATGTTGGAACATTTTTACTGACAACTTGAAATATGGCGGTCAATGTTGCCACACTACCAAATCCCAAGGAAATGGGATTAAAATTCACATTATATGCCAATCACGAAAAGCATCTGTGATCTACAATTTAAGGATTTTTTATATAAGTAATCGTAGTTCAACTATTTATTTGTAGACACATTATCTAAAAGTGTTTTACTTCAGATTCTGTTAGTTTGGTGAGTCTTTTTAAGAAGTTAGACGGAGATTTCATAAAAGAGATTTCCACACTAAGTCCACACAAGAAAGAGAAGTCGGCCACCATAGAGTGAGATAGAATTGCGTAGGTATTTGACTCAAACAGTTGTTCCAAGTCTGGACTCCATATTTATCTATACCTTCATGGCTAGAACACTGTTTTAGTTTTAAGCATTCACTCACATTCAATCCAGTCACATAGTTCATTCATTACGTTTCGTGCTAGGTTGCATTCTGCACCCAGAGGAGTTTATAAAATAAAAACATTTAAAATGACTGATTTTGTTCAATTAATGCAATATAATTGACTTTAATGTTTATTACTAAATGATACCGAATATGAAAAACAATAATTAAAAATGATTAAGTATAATGAATTCGACACATAGTAACAGCTATAGGTGAGTCTGCAGTATCATCCTGAATCTGGAAGAAAATCATAACTTTTTTAACAAATGTAGGTGTAGGTTTTTGACAATAGTTGTATTAAATGTGGATACATATATGAGAGTTTTGCAAAGGTATTTGGTAGATAACTAACATTTCGACGGCGAAGTGCCAATAACACATAGCTGACAAAGTCAAAAATTTACGCAAACTAAAAAAAACGTTTCATGTTTGATAAGGTAATAATTAGTTATTACCTATATTTATGAATTTACGTTAAATTCTCAAATTTAAATATTATACGAAATTTGTATATTTAGTGATAGTGTTGTATTTATTCGATTAAAAACCAGGTAATACCTACCATAAAATAGACAGGTTGGGTTAGTAAGGAGGTATTTTCACATTTTAAATTGAATGCTGTTGCAACTAAGAATACACTAGGTGATTTTATTAAAACATGCGAATGACGCCTTTAAATTCAAAACGATAAAAAAGTTAATTTCTCGAAAATTTACAGTTAGAAGGTATTGGCACTTCGCCGTCGATTTATTACTTAAGTAGGTACCCTACGGTATACTTAAAATACAAACTTACTTCGTGCCGAGCCCAGCAACGTAAAGCACTTGTATTTGTGGACAGATAGATCCACCTCGAAGTGACTTTGAAAGGTCATCCTTTACCAAGTCAACAATTTTTAAAGCAAATCTTTTTGAAAACCTATATTTAGCTTTAAAATCGTCATCACTGTATTCAATTGGATTCATCCTCAAGCGATATCTTGGTATTCGATGCGTATAATTATTAATTTCTGATAAATCCTCTAGATCTTCCATATCGATAATGTCTAACAAATCTATTGCAAAATCATCCATTTATTATAAAAAATAATATTTAAACACACAATTAAGCACTATTTCATCACAAACCGCTACACGAACTGTCGAACCGTAATTATTTTTGAGGTTAAACACGGGGTAAACTAGGGGTTGAGCGTGTTTAACTTGGACCATGTTTTAAACAGTGTTTAAAAGTGTGTTTAGCGCTAAACATGGATTTGTGGTAGACATTTTCTTAGACACTTGTTAAACAGTGTATAGAACCTAGTCTAAATCATTTGTGGTAAGGCTGTTAGACTCTAGTAATGACTTTTTCTGTTTTTTTTTTGTTCCCTGCACAGCTTTATGAACTTAGAGCGTTGCATTTAAATTTTGAATTTCGCGGGCTGGTTGGAGCACCAATACAACCTATAATAGGGACAAAAAAAAACAACCAACAAACAACGGAAAAGGTCATTCCTAGAGCTTTATGGCATGCAGGGCCAAAGGCATGCAATAAAACCAAACGTGGTATATGTAGCTCTAAGTACAGACGCCAGCACATCAAGCTACAACAATCTGTCAAATGTCTGCAACGGATTTTCCACTTTATATCTATGAATTTTAAGGCTCAAGGTTGATTGGAAAAATTTATTTCTATATCTATACTAACATTTGTTTGTAAGTTTGTATGTTTGTAAGTTTGTAAGTTTGTATGTTTGTAAGTTTGTATGTAGTGGGTAATCTCAGGAACTACGGGTCCCATTTGAAAGATTCTTTCAGTGTTAGATAGCCCATTTATCGAGGAAGGTTATAGGCTATATATCATCACGCTAAGACAAATAGGAGCGGAGCATTCATGGAAAATGTGACGCAAACGAAATAGCGCGGGTCAGCTAGTGGGTTATAATCTTAGATAAGTTAAGATATTATTTAAGATGTTTTTTTATTTGTTGTCTTCTATTTTTGGAATCTATTAAGGATCTAAAGTGTTTCATTAAATAGGCCATGCCTAAACCTCCCACAGGGTGTGTCCAAACCTCCCTACCATAGAGAGCATTAATTGGGCACTTTTGACTTAATTTCTGAAAGTATCTCGTAATTTGAGAATGATTGTATTTTAAAGAAAGTTCTTTCTAAGATATTGTTACGAGCTTGGGGTTCGTGACAATAAAAACAGCCGATTATTTAACCAAAAAAATAACACTTTAATTATCAACACCAATTAACACTTTAAACACACTAATTACAACACACAATCGCACTATTAAACACTTCACTTCACTTAACTCGCAGTTGAAGATCGCTTCCGATGTATCGTTTGTATCGCCAATTCAATACTGACTCAGTCGCGAGCATGTCGCGAGCGATTCGCAGCTTATATAGTCCCACTGTAATTTCCAGAACTTTCGAGAATGGAAATATCTAGAAAGTTCGGGAACATACCGGTCCCGACTGACTAGGTGTCGAAACATCGAGAATGTTCTAGCATCGAAAATTCTAGAAAGATCGTGACCCAATTAGTTCCACTACTCGATACTAGATGGCGTTAGTAGTACGTTGTGAACCCGGCATTAATTCTGGCGCGTAACACTGCCCCCTCCTAAGACATGCTCGTCCCGAGCATCGGTCCCATAATAACGCGCCAGTCGATCCACATGAACGATCTTAGGTGCACTTCTCGTACCTTTCTGGATACGGTAGGTCACGTCATTGATTTTTGTGACAATCCGGTACGGCCCGTCCCATTTAGCTTGAAGCTTAGGAGATTTCCCTTTACTGCGAACTGGATTGTGCAACCACACTAGTGAGCCTTCGTCGAAACCTTTATTGTTCATTTTGCGGTCATAACGGGTTTTCATCTTTTCAGACATTCGCTGGCCCGATTGTCTGATGTGCTCATAAATGTCATTCATTTTGTTCCGCAAGTCATTCGCATAATCGGTTATACTGCGTGGAGCGTCAGGTGGTATTCCGGTGATCAGGTCTGCAGGCAGCCGTAATTCTCTACCAAAGTTTGCGAAAGCTGGTGTCACCGATGTGCTTTCGTGAACAGCACTTCGGTATGACAGCAAAAACGGTTGTATATGCTTGTCCCAGTCGCGTTGTCGGTTTTCCACAACTTTAGCCAGGTATCTCTCCAATGTCTGATTAAATCGTTCCACCATTCCATCCGATTGTGGGTGGTAAGAAGTTGTTCTCGTTTTATGAGTACCCATAACTCGACAAGTTTCCTGGAATATTTTTGACTCAAAATTCCGTCCTTGATCGCTGTGAATCTCCAAAGGTACTCCAAAACGACAGAAGACTTCATGAACGAGTTTATCTGCAACTGTCGAAGCTTCTTGATTCGGAATGGCAAAGACTTCCGGCCACTTGGTGAAGTAATCCATTACAACCATGAAATACTTGTTACCACTTTCACTTTCCGGAAACGGTCCCGCAACATCCAGGGCTATCCTTTCCCAAGGTGCACCAACATTGTACAATTTCAATGCACCTCTGCTACGAGTCTGAGGTCCTTTTACAGCCGCACAACTTGTACATTTGCGACACCAATCCTCGACATCGTCACGACAGTGAACCCAGTAAAAACGTTCCCGTATCTTCAGTAGAGTCCGTTTAACTCCCATATGGCCTCCTGAACATCCATCATGGTACAGCTGTAGAACATCCGGTACTTTCGCTTTAGGGACAACCATTTGCAAATGACAGTTGTCTCCCCGAGCATTCTCCCATTTACGGCACAGGACTCCATCCTGAATCACTAAGCTATCCCATTGTGCCCAATAGCTTTTTGTGATCGAACTCATCGCTGAGACGTCGCTCCACGTAGGCTTAGGAGCACTGGTCTTTATCCAGTCCAGAATCGGCTGGACGTCCGAATCTTCCTGCTGTGCTCGTTGTAAGCTTTCCTTCCATTCATTACTGAGGTCTGTCTTGAGCATCCTCACAGGTACGGCTTCTTTACCCTCTTGCCTAGTACAATGCTTGCAGTCTTCAGGGCAAGGTCTTCTTGACAATGCATCTGCGTTGCCATGAGATTTCCCGCTGCGATGTTCGACCACGAAGTCGTATTCCTGCAAGAGTTCAATCCATCTCGCAACTTGTCCTTCTGGGTTTTTAAACTGCAATAGCCATTTCAGTGCAGCATGGTCAGTTCGCAAGTGGAATTTCCGTCCCAGCAGATATTTGCTAAAATGCTGTACTGACTTTACCACCGCAAGCAATTCTCGTCTCGTGACACAATAATTCCTCTCTGGTTTTGACAACGACTTGCTGAAGTACGCAATCACAACCTCTTGATCGCCATTCCGTTGAGATAACACACCGCCAAGTCCGATATCACTTGCGTCTGTGTCAACTATAAATTCCTTGTCGGTATCAGGATACCCCAAAATAGGTGTTTTGCACAGACGGTCCTTTAGCTCCCGGAAGGCGCTGTCACAACTTTCATCCCAACAGAAATGTCGCTTCTCCTCGGTTAGCTTGTGCAGGGGTTTGGCTACATCTGCAAAGTTCTTGACAAATCGCCGATAATAGGAGCACAAACCCAGAAATGCTCTAACCTGCGTCTTGTCTTTTGGGATTGGCCAATCTTTGACAGCGGCGATTTTCTCTGGATCCGTGCGGATACCTTCTTCCAACACGACATAACCCAAAAAATTAACTTGCCGTTTGAAAAGAGAGCACTTTTTCGGACTCAACTTGAGGTTGGCACTCTGGATCTTCATGAGCACGCGTTCCAGGTTTTGAAGGTGTTCATCAAACGTACGGCCTACGATGATGATGTCGTCCAAATAGACAAGGCATGCATCGCCAATTAACCCGGTTAGTACAAGTTCCATTAACCTTTCAAACGTTGCCGGAGCGTTACACAATCCAAACGGCATAACTTTAAATTGCCACAGGCCCTTTCCTGTCGAGAATGCAGTTTTTTCCTTGTTCTTGGGGTCAATTTCTACTTGCCAGTAGCCACTTTTTAGATCTAATGTGCTAAATCACTTAACTCCAGTGAGCATGTCCAGCGTATCATCAATTCTTGGCAAAGGGTAGCTGTCCTTCTTCGTAACGTCGTTCAGACGACGATAGTCAATACAAAACCGCATGCTGCCGTCCTTCTTTCTTACCAGCACTACAGGTGAACACCATGGACTGGATGAAGGTTCTATAACACCATCCTTCACCATTCCCTCAATCATGGTTTCCACTTCCTTTTCACGTGCTACCGGTAATCTCCTTGGCCGCTGCCGGATAGGCAACTCTTCTCCTGTGTTTATTTTGTGTTGAACTAAGCCAGTCTTCCCGATATCAGCATCGTTCGAAGAGAAAACATCGGCGTACTTGAGTAACATCCTCTTCGCCTTGACCATTTCGTTTTGAGTCAGAGCGCTGAGACAGTCTTCTAAAAGTGTGGTCACTCTCGTTTGGGCATTCTTGCTGAGGGTCTCAGTTGATGGATATTGGCATCGACGCAACCACTCCACTTCCTCACAGGTACCCATCAGTGTGCCTTTATCTATCACCTGTTCCTTATCACAAAGGTTCAGCACACGTACCCTTGAGATGTTGGTAGCTCTGACCAAAGTTCGTGCAACTTTCCAAGGAAGGTCATTGTCTATCCTTTCCACGAGTACACAACGATGAGTCTTCCCAGGATTCTGAGGAAGACTAACCGGCACAATCGTTTCCGATCTCGGAGGAAGAACAATCTTCTTCAGGCTGTAAATATTTCCTGGTAACGCCCCTTCCATGAAAAGTTCCTCTTCCCCACATTTCATAACTCCTTGACTAACGTCGATCTCACAACGATTCTTCCTCATAAAGTCTAAGCCCAGGATGCAATCGTCCATTATATCGGCCACAACAACGTTATGCTGGTAGATTCTGTTGCCTAGCTTCAACTCCATTTCTCTCTCTCCTTGGACGGGTATGCGCTGACCGGTGGCTGTCACTAAATTTATGCGCTCTCGGTAGTATGCAGAGTCCCCAAAGAACCGACCTGCAAGTTGTGAACTGACAACCGTGCGAGAAGCTCCAGTATCTATCATCAGCTTACATGGTGTTCCGTTGACCTCACCCTTGATGATAAGGCTGTTCCCGTCATGAGTTTGTGAGATCGAAATCCTTGGGGCTCTTTGAACCTCAGCCAGTACCCGCCCCGCAGTCCTGGCTTTTACTCGTTTCCCTGCTGCTGTTGAGTGGTGCTGTTAGCCGCCCTACCCTCTGGAGATTGGTTACCTTCCCCTTCTGCAGTTCGCTTAGGACAACTGGATCGAAGGTGGCCCCTTTCACCACAGCCGTAGCACCTAGGGCTGTATCCTTTAAATCGATCGCGAACTGTAGCCGCTGCGACCTCCCTGACGCGGTGGGAACGATGATCTTGCCGCACAGCTTCCACCTCCAGTGCATGGGCCAAAGCGTCCTTAAGTGTCGCGTGGTGCCCGAGCCTCACTGCAGCCCTAACTTCAAGGTCGCGGATGCCGTCAATGAAGGCCTGGACCAGGTTACCTTCAATAAGCGCAGGTACAGACTGGTATGCCTTCCGCACCAGCTTCTCCACTTCAAGGGCCCACTGCTGCAGGTTTTCACCACTACGCTGTACGCGATCCCTTAGTTGCGCACGAAACACGTGCTCCAGATGGGCGTCACCATACCGTAATTCCAGTGCTTCAAGGAGCTGCTCGTAAGTTACTTCTTGACCGAGAGCTTCCAAGACAGTTAAGGCCTGGTCGCGCAGGCCTAAGGTGAGGGCAGTCATGGCTTGATTTTTACTCCAACCGTTCGCCTTCATGACGGCCTCAAACTGAATTTTGTAGGCCGACCAAGAGGACGTCCCATCGAACGGCGGCACTTTAAATCCACGTAGCGAAGGTGTAGTGGTTACGGGAGTTGCAATCCCATCTCCAAGTTTAAGGTTGCCCAACTATTTCTTCATATCAGCAATATCGTTGTTACATTTGCTGATCTGTGTTTCAGCATCTGACAGGCGGTTGTCATGCTGAGCAACCTTATCCTTCACTTCCTTAATGTCTTTCCCGAAAGAAGCGTGAATTTCCTTCATGAGGAGCATCTGTTCTTCCTGGCGGCGCGCCTGCTCCTCCTTGTCAAGCTTGAGCTGTTCTTCCAAACGACGGGCCTGCTCCTCCTGTCTGCGGGTCTGCTCCTCCTTGTCAAGCTTGAGCTGTTCTTCCAAGCGACGGGCCTGCTCCTCTTGTCGGCGGGCCTGTTCCTCCTGTCGTCGGGCCTGTTCCTCCTGTCGTCGGGCCTGCTCCTGCAGCATCATCATCAGAGCAGCAAAGTCTGTTGCTGATGATGCCGGAGCTGCTGTGGACGGACCGGCTTCCATGGTCGGTAGCTGACTTTCCGACGTCTGCAGCGTTGCACCACCAAAACGCCTCTGATCCATCTCCTGCTGGCGTTGACTACGGGTACGGATACCCTCCGTGTCGTCCTTTGGCAGAATCGGCATGATAATCCTTACTTCTGACACCAATTGTTACGAGCTTGGGGTTCGTGACAATAAAAACAGCCGATTATTTAACCAAAAAAATAACACTTTAATTATCAACACCAATTAACACTTTAAACACACTAATTACAACACACAATCGCACTATTAAACACTTCACTTCACTTAACTCGCAGTTGAAGATCGCTTCCGATGTATCGTTTGTATCGCCAATTCAATACTGACTCAGTCGCGAGCGATTCGCAGCTTATACAGTCCCACTGTAATTTCCAGAACTTTCGAGAATGGAAATATCTAGAAAGTTCGGGAACATACCGGTCCCGACTGACTAGGTGTCGAAACATCGAGAATGTTCTAGCATCGAAAATTCTAGAAAGATCGTGACCCAATTAGTTCCACTACTCGATACTAGGTGGCGTTAGTAGTACGTTGTGAACCCGGCATTAATTCTGGCGCGTAACAATATCTATCCAAAATAAATCAGTGACGTATATTTTTGTACGTCAGTGCCTTACATGCACTCATGAATCAGTCAAAGGCAGGCACAGGCAGGCAGCTTCTAGAGCTGCCTGCCTGTGCCTGCCTTTGTATGACTGTATGATGTAGCTAATTTGTTTTGACTTTTATTTTAATTTAACGTACCTATTCTAAATATTGTTACATTGCTTATTTTTAAAAGGAATGATAGAATAGGTATATTGATAAATTATATAAGTAGGAAGTAATTGTTCATTTTGCACACTGTACTAGAAAACTAATACTACGATGTTAATATTGTTACGTACAGGTTTGGAAAGGCAAAATTCCAAATAGAAAAGAAAAATCTACATACTCAGACCAATAAAATACTTTTTTATTGGTCTGAGTCTACATAAGTAGTATCTTCGGTAAAAATGTTGTCACAAGCACAGGTTAACTATTCCAAAAGACTAGTATTTGATACTGCGAACTGTCCAAATCGGATGAATGTTTAAAAAAACAATTACCAGCAGTCAGCAGAGGTTAAAATTGAGGTTATGATTTCAGGTTATGTTATGTTTTGAGATAAAATAATAAATGTAATTAATGTAGAAGTACGTTTACATTAAATGGAATCTTCTTCTGAAAATAGTTTCGCTTGGACTGATACTTCAAGTGATAGCACCAATAGCACCACAATGTGAGTATTAGATCTGCTTGGAATAATGGGCTGTATTTCATGAGGGTCTTATTTGTTTTGGCCTACTTCTCGTGTCCAACTTTACTCTAACCTCTTATGTAGTGTATTTTCAGTACTCTTTTGAAATGTTAAGATCTTTTAGATAATTGTCACGTCAATTATTTATTTATTTTATCTCATACAACTATCATTACAGGATTTAACCTAATGCGACAGGCTAGACCTAATGGACTCAAACTTTTTAATTATAATAAATAAAAGAATCTTAATACTAATTAATACTACTCTACTTAAAAATAAGTTAAATATCCCTACCGCAGTATCTCTATGTTGAAGTTGTGGTGGGGCTTGCGCGTCCCAATGAAGATTAGATCATACCTAGGGTGAGAGGCCAGACAAAGAGAGATACAATCCGCAAGGCAGTTTTGTGGTGAACTGTTGGGCAGTAGCGACCCCACAAACCTAATCTCCTGGGAGAAGTCTTGTGAACAAGGATGTATAATCCAGTAAGATGCTGGTAGGGATCTTGATCGCACTTCCAGGATTGTCCTGATAGCCGTGGTATACCTCTCCACTCTTCTAGCACCTGAGGCTATGTTGCCACCTTGGCGCTACGTCACTATGTGCTAGCGACCGATTTCGGGGGCCCATTCCTTGAGTGTGCAAGTCACCCCCCTGCCATTTATTTAAAAGCCGTCTTTATTGTTAGTGGTCAGGCAGGGGCCAATAATTCTTCTATAATAAACGATTATCAGTCCACTAAACTGCCCAAACCCATAGTGTTTCATCTTTTGTTTCCATATTCTGCAATAGTACTGCTCCAACCAAGCATTGTCCTTGAGAATACTTTCACAATGCATACAGGGATAATCGCCGGTTGGTGCCCCATTACATTTGAAATGTCTAACGGGGCCTCTGTGTGTTGGTTTCGGCCCCTCGTACGCCTATTGGGCTCATTAATACAAAATGTTCAAGCCTAAAAGTTACTTTTGCTTGCACCCTTCGAGTAATTTATGAGTAACTTTAAGTGTCTGAATAACTAAACCGAATACAAGTTGGTATCTATGGCCTGTACCATGGTAATTATTATAATCGCTATCTCCAGCCAAGCTGTAGTAAAGAAGTCTGTTAAAAAAGTTTTCACTTAACACACCTTTCAAGTTTGGTGTATCTTACTTGGTACGGAAGCTTAGTCAGTCTATGGGAGCTGGTCCTAAGGAGTCCTACGGACTTTTATTTAGCTCACATAGGGTTCCTTTTTTGCTCAACAGGAATAGAGCTCATGATTTTTCACACCTGTTGAATAATTAATAAATATTTTTCAGGGCTGCTGATAATATCAATGATACAACTAATAATGTTGAAAAGATAACGAAGGGCAAGAAATCAAGAAAAAAACATAGTAATGAGTCACTTAGTTTAGAACCAGATGTGGTTGTTAAGGAAGAAAAAACATACTTTGAAAATAAATGTAACAGTAGTGTTAAGAAAAAGCATATTAAAGTTGAACCAGACACCGACAATGAGATACGCAAAAAGAAAAAGAAAAATAAAAACCTTGAAACCAATGGAGGTCAAAATGATTCACAAGACTCTTCGGCCTATGATGAGTCTTACCTGAACATGAAAGTTAAACAAGAAGAATCATCAACAATATCTTCAACAAAACATAAAAAGAAAAAAAAACGAGAGAGAACTTCAAGTACAGATTTGTCAACAACTCCGCTGCAAAGTCATGAAAACAATTCAAGCAGTGAATTATATGATGATAGTGTTATTCTCAAAGATGAAAGTGAAAATAAAGTAGGAATTAGGAAAACTAAAAAAAAGAAGAAGTCTAAAAAGAAAAATGATAGTGACAATCAGATTCTAGATATTGAAGAGAAAATGGATGTAGACGAAACAGTTGTAAACAAAAGTAGCAAAGACAAACATACAGACGGCTTTGTAACAGATACTGTGTTACAAGAAGAAAGTGAAGAAAGTAGTTGTAATGAAATATCTGCAATAAAATGTGATGATAGTCATACTACCCATACTCTTTCATTCATCAACAAGACTATTGAAGAAGAACACACTGAAATAAATTGCAGTGACGATTTAAATATAACCAGTAAGCCAGCTAGCATTGTACCTGAGCAAGAATCTAGTAAGAAGTTACAAGCAACAAAGCATCGAAAAGAGCGAATTTCAGATAGAATTCGTTTTGAGGATGACGATGATGATACAAACACAGAATCTAGTCATGTAGAACATGAAAGTTATTCTGAAAATAATACACAGCCACTAAAATTAAAACAATTCCTCAAAAATAATCCTAACTTAAAGCTGCTTTCCCAAACATATAACAGCAATATAACTGTCACCGGAGATGACGAAATATGGGTTCTGAAGTGTCCGAAAGAGATTAACATACAAGATTTTCATAATACATCCTTAAATATCCATGGAAAATGCAAAATAAAAATAGGTGGGCAAAGTTATGAAGGAAGTGCTGAAGAAGAACAAGCAGACAGTATTTCGCTGCTCACAATGGACCAAAACAAATATGCAATCAGGAATGTGCAACTAAGTGGAATAATCAATTTGCGTAAGAGAATCCCTAAAGCACATTTCCGTGATGACAATATTATGGTGAACAATCAAACTAATTTTATACCACTACCTGAGACCAAATGTCGCCATCCTCTGTTTGGCTCTAATTATAAGAAGGCTTTAAAAATACCTGCAGCAATAGCAGAACGTTTAAATGTGCAGGACACTGAAGAAACTGCAAAGAGAAAAAAGAAAAAAAATAAAAAAGAAGCAAATTCATCAGAGCTAGTTGATTCACAAGTCCAAAGTGACATTACTTTGAAGACTGAGCCAGAACACTCTGAAGTAAGAGAAAAGAAAAAAAAGAAACGCAAACTGATAGATGATGACGGCCCTGCACCCAAGAAAGTGAAGCGAATCAAACATGATCCAGAATCTGCGGAAGCATGGGAATCAGAGAAAGCCATAGAAGAAAATCTTTTTAACTTTTGATAAATTTGTAAATATAACATTTTGTTTCATTATGTCATCACTCTTTTTGCCACTGTAGACAGAAGTCATTGTGCTCCTAAAGATATACTTAACCTGTAAATCGTACCTATAGGACCATTATTAAAAGCTGTGGCCACATGTGGTTGTGAACACCTATATGTAATTAACACTTTTACTCAGTCATCTGTCTGTTTGTCTATCGCAGTCGACAGTTGACCGATCCTACTGGACCAATTCTGTTGAAATTTTGTATGAACTTCTGTAGCAGACCTATGGGGTCTAATACTTTTGGGGATCAAAATAGAAAATTATAAAAAAAAAAACGTTTTTCAAACTGTGCCGTGTGACATTGTACAGACGCCAGCTGCACTTGAAGCTACAACAATAATTATGTCAAGTTTCTTCAATAGATTTTCAACTTTAAAATCACAGGTGTACGTTACCCCAGCAAGAAAGTATCTCCTAGAGTTACATGAGTAGAACGTATAGGTAGTTGGTGCCTTTTCTGCTGTAAATGTGCCCCCACATAAATGTGTGCCCCCTGTCGTTTTGGAAAAAAACGATTCTTGCTGGGGTAACGTTTTTCTAGCAGGAAAATTCTAAACGAATGATCGGAGAGAGAAAAATTGTGCATGGCCAGAGAGCTTACATGTGTGCCAAAATGTGCCTCAAAAAATAAAATCTGTGCCCCTTCAGATTTACGAGATATTGCATTTCCTGCTGGAGTAACGTTTTGATGAATCGTATATCTCTAAAACCATTGCATGTGCCCCTGTAGAATAAACATACACGTTGTAGCCAGCTACAAGTTGTAGCTCTTAACCGGTCGGGTCCAACATAAAGAAGGGAACAAACTATGCTAGCGCCATCTGCTTTTAGCTTGCACCGGCCAACCCCATTTGGGCAGAACTCAGTGTAAATGAAAGAAAAGAACAAGGTTAGTCTATGTTTATTTATTGTGTTTGTATGTAATTCTATTATTATTATTACCTATATAATGCTACACTTTATCATATAAAGTTGTGTCCTGTCTGATTATCGCTGGCCCGATTAGATATACGAGCTCATCAAAAGACTAAATACCTACTCATTCTGTAGTATGAGAAAAATTTATCAGGATAATCTGAGTTTAGAATGCAATGTATGATGCTTCCCATATTCTAATCTGTTACTTAAGAGTCCTATTACATTTTTTACGGAAATTCATGATTTTTGACGCTGTACTTTTCAGCAACAGTAAGATATTTTAATTATTTGATCCTGAATAACGATAGTGCCAGTCTCTTTCTTGTAAGTTAGAGTTACACATTTTCATTTTTCTTTTCGTGTAATTTACTATAAATATTTTACGAACTCAGTTTGAAGTTTTGTTCAAGAAAAAATGTCGGCGATGGAACTTTGACGGTCAAATTCACATTGTTACAATCAATTCTTGTATAGGTAAGCTGAAATTACTAAAAGGTAAGTTGAATGTTTTACTTGTTTATTGGAGTTCTAGAATTTCTTTAAATTCCTTGAGTTTTCACGGAAAAAAACGTAAAGAAAGCCTAATTTAAGCCAGAAATGTCTTGATTCAGCGTCCATTAAATTCCAAATATAAAAACAATTTTATCAAATAAATTAATATGATATAAAATTTCAATCTACAATGAATACGTTTCATTAGTTTTCGTTTGTCAATATAATAAAACAAAATTACAATAAATAAAATTAAAGTACTATATATTCTGCGTCAATTAAGCGCGCGCGCTCCTCAGGCTCGCGCGAGCGCCCAAATAAGCTATAATCCTTTTCAGACTAGTAAGTATCAAAATTGTTTCGCGGATAAAAGATGTACTCCCAACGCAGACCAACGTAACTTCGTCTATTGCAAACGAGCATTTACGATTCGTAATAGGACTCTTAATATGGGATGCACCCAAAATGTTCTCTTTTGTTTTAGTCTTCTTTAGAGCAGATCGTTTTTTTTTTTCACATTTTCACACACACGCACCGCGCTGGCAATACTGTAACCGACTAAATCGATTAAGTCAGCGGCTTGTAACCAATAAAATCAAGCTGGTCAACCAAATTAAAGTACGCAATTTAGTTGTTCGATAGTCGGCCAACTTACAATTTATTGTATGTCTGCGGGCTATCTTAACTAAAACCGCGTACTAGAAGTTCGTACATGTATCACCTACTAATACAAAATGTAGTGACAGCTCGGTGACATTCGCCATCACAATTGATCACAATACAAACAAACGATACGAACAGTACACGAATTACAGTAGTATAGTATTGTAGTAACACTGAATGATACGAAGCAAATATACAGTATCTCTATGTAGTCTGTGCGAAGATTAATTGCCCAAAAATGTGCCCAATTTTTTTTTTCCATCGGCACCGTAGACAGAGAATAAATATATTTATAATAATATAGAATAATATTTATTCTCTGTCTACGATCGGCACCATTACCATAATTAAAATAGAATAGAATCGACGCAAACAAACAGGTTCTGTCAGTGCTGTCACTGCACATGTCATGTTTTGAATTGAAGGTCGTTTTGAGGTGAAATCTGTCAAAACAATCTCGATAAGATTCGAAATCTTGAATATTACCATTCTGATTATTTTTAATTATACGTTAGTAGCAGACAGCTCCCAAATAATCTGAAATATGCAGTTATAGATGCCGCAATACAGTTACAATTTTACCACCGTTTCTTCAACAGCCGTAAGAGAATAATCATATAGGTAAGGATTTTCCAAATGTTGTGTTTATAATCCCTTTAATTTCTAGTACTTGTAATCTATTAATATGGTATATCGACCATACACGAAGTATACACAGCTACTCGTCTGATTAGGTAGTCGTACCATACCTATATTATAATCATCTGCATTCTATTGTTCTATTTCGGCAATTAATAATTGCAATCGTTGGTGGGTGTTTACAATAATTCAAATAGGTACCTAACCAGTCCAAATGCAATGACTGAACTTTATGATGCAGTCAATGTTAATTAGGAAACACAGACTCCGGAATGCATACACACACTATGAATGATTTCCCAAAACATTTTGTGTGTGTGAATGGGATGTCCACCATGTTTTGGTGGCTCATCGCCGTTCGTCTTGTGGTCCGATGATAGAACCGGCTTGGCGGAATTAAATTATGCAATCGTTGCACACTCACACATGTGTGAGTACTGTGTACCTTTAACTTTAACTTTAACTTTAATTATCAGTTTTAGGTATGTTTTTGACTTGAATGTACCCTGGCTGTTGGGAGTGTAATGCTCACTCAAAAGTCTAGCTAATGGTGGCGTATGCGTTGGATCATTTGGCTCCCTTCAAAATCGTTGAGCCGAATGGTGCTGGCGCATGCGTCATGATCGTGAACGGGCGCCGTCAGTCGGGACTGGTCATTTCTTAGCTGCCATGGTTAATTTTAATTATTTCTTTGAATTGTTCCTCTTTTATTCCGGATGCTTTTATCCTGCTCATCTTTTACATCGTTCTCACATGTATAATATAATTTCAACCCGATGTAAATAAATCTTTGTAAAAAATTATTATTCTTAAAAGAGTGTCCGTGGAGTCTCTTGCACGTTCTTCTCCATAGAGATCTAAGCTTTGGAACGTGCGAATAGCTTCAACTTTTTGGACCGACCGACCTTGACAATTCGAAAGTGCCTGTAAATGGTTTAATTGAAATAAATGCTTGAAATTTTTTTGAACTCCTCATAATGAAACCAGACAGGCCAGCAACTCGGAGTCGATGCTCAAGACTTTGGAGCTTCGACTCGAGGATCCTGGATGATTCTCTTGGCTCGTTTCTCAATTGACTCAAGGGCATCAAGCTAGTATAATGTCGTTTATTTATAATATCTGGCAGACCTGTCCCAAAGATGAGAGTAGTACTCCATACACAATCCAACTTGCGCTTGATAGAGTTTGAGAAGCTGTTCCGTCATGAAGTACTGTCTCACCTTTGCTAGAATCCTCAACTAAAGTCAACTATTTACAGTCATTTGAGCTTTTGCTTCTATGAAAGGGCCGAAAGTTATGGTATATGTTAAAGTAACCCCAAGAAGCTCATGTTGGTCGGTTATTGGCACAACACCTCGGAAAGATGGAGCTGGGTGGAATTGGCTCCTTTTGGTGGTAAAAAGACACGCTTGGGTCTTAGTAGCATTGAACTTGACCAGATTGGCATCGCTCCATTCAGAGACAGTCTGTCAGGACGCCTTCAAATGCTCAACCGAGGCCTCCCGGAGAGACCAGATCTGCGACCCACCAGCTCGTGCGCCGGACACGTATCTCTTAGCAACAGTGCTGTCGTCTGAAAAAGTACCAGGTTTAAGCAGATTATTAATATGCAGCAAGAATAGTGTTGAATTAATATCCAACAGTCCAGACGAGCAGCCATCTATGACCACTCGGATACACCGAACTCCGGCGGGCAGACCGAAAGAAGGAAGCTTACTTATAAGACTATCGTGCCAGACCCTGTCGTTCTTCTATATGGCCTCACTCCAGATGTGAATGGCATACGCTAGAAGATCCCCAGTTGACTGATTTCGGCGGAAGCCGTATTGTCGGTCACTACGGATATCGTTCGCTTCTAGGCATGCCAGGAGCTTATGATTCAGCACCCGTTATCTCGACTACCCAATGGCGAGATAGGCTTGTCAAGATCGGAGACAACTCAGGCGCACAAGTCTTAAGAACAATTGCCGGTATCCCGTCGGGGCTACGAGCCTTATTCACGCCTAGGTTACGACTGCGTAACCTAGGCGTGGTCCGTAGGGTACTGACCCAACGGACGTCCTTCTGATGAATGCGAATGTTCGACATTCGCATCCATCAGGAGAAGTTTAGTAGGGGTCCTCGCGTCACCAGGATTCAGAAGTGAAGATTCCTCAAACATGTTCGCTTGCCCCTCAGCAGAGTGGGCCACCCGTCGGGTCTCAGCAGTGGTGGTAGTGAGGGGCGGCAAAGTTTTATTCGACTGAAAGCAATTAGGTGGCCAAAGATAACATGCAAAGAAAGATCGCATGCCATCCCAATCTGCTGACCTGTATCGCCATACCCGACGACTGCCTCTTTGGCTAGGATTGGGCGGGGAGTAAACGGACACTGATTTCACCAGACAGTGGTCGGAACTACCGAGTGGTGAAGAAATCGACACCGAGTTGCGGTCTGGATCTGTTGTCAGCAGAAGGTAGCAATTGATAGTGTACGACTCAACATCCGGCACCCTCGTGGTCCCCTGGACCAGCTGGGTAATTTATTAAATATTGCAATGTAGGATTTTGACTGTCATTACGGGACGGTTGTCCGCCATACTACTAGTAAAGTGTGTGTTGATTTGATTCAATCCCTGACATTCATTGATAGCTATATCTACACTAATGTCATAAAGAGGAAAGATTTGTTTAAATGTTACTCCGGTTTATTAAGTATTATTAAGTACCTAAATTTTGAATCCAATCCGTAGTTTATGCGTGATGCTCCTCCAAACGCACAGACAAACAGACGAAAATTCTATGTATTTTTTATGCGAAAACTGACATTTCTATGCATCTTTTATGCGAAAATATTCAATGTAGGTACAGACACGGCAACTCTACGATTTTATTATATTGTTACGAGCTTGGGGTTCGTGACAATAAAAACAGCCGATTAATTAACCAAAAATGACACTTTAATATTCAACACTAATTATCACTTTAAACGCACTAATTATAACTCACAATCGCACTATTAAACACTTCACTTCACTTAATTCGCAGTTGAAGATCGCTTCCAAAGTATCGCTTGTATCGCAAATTCAATACTGGCCCAGTCGCGAGCGATGCGCACCTTATATAGTCCCACAGTAATTTCCAGAACCTTCGAGCATGGAAATATCTAGAAAGTTCGGGAACATACCGGTCCCGACTGACTTGGTGTCGAAACATCGAGAATGTTCTAGCATCGAAAAATAGAGATCGTGACCCAGTTAGTTCCACTACTCGATACTAGATGGCGTCAGTAGTACCCGGCATTAATTCTGGCGCGTAACAATGCGTATAGAAGATGATTGTTGTATAAGTTTGGTTAAACAGGTTGTTTCTTTCTATCAAATTCCTGTTACAATCACATTCTGATTAATTACTAAATTGTTGTTAATAAAAAAAATAATGTTTAGTTTTTTAATTTCAAACAGGGTTTTTCTATATAAAGAAAACACAACAAAAATTTTTTCTTGATAAAGTTAAATTAAAAAAATATATATCTGCTTATGTTAGTGATGGCAAACTTTTTTTGATGTGTGTGTGTAACTTTTAATCGCACAAACTTTTGTCAATTATTTTTGACGAACATAGTTGTACAACGACGGCATAGTTAATATTTTCGTATTTTAAAAAAACGGCTTGCTGCTTTCTGTTGTCTGCAGATTAAATATCTCTTACGCACCTTTTTTGACACAAGTTAGATACCATATCCTTACCAGTGGCATTGCCCCAAAATATAATTCCATATCATGTAGACGCTACTAGACCATGATATGTCGTTAAAACTGTCTCTCGACTGGCTGTCTTACTTAACATTTTTTTTATTTTATTTATTTATATAAACAGTGAATAACACCTTAACAGAACAGCTAAACGCCAATGCGATGTTACTATCACAAAAAGGAAAAAAAAAACAGTAAAAAAACAATTTAAATTAAAAATTAAATAAAAACAATCAAAATAAATGAATGAAATAATAAAAATTAAATTAAAAATACAATTAAAGATTCAATTATAAAATTAATAATAAAATAAAAATGATCAAAATAAATAAATGGGATATTAAAAATTAAATTAAAAATACAATTGAAGATTCAGTGATAAAATTAATTTTTTTTAAAAACGCGCTTATTGTGAAATGTCAAATAAAATAACTGCTTTGTTCAAAATGGAAGCAGTAGTTTCGATAATGACTTTAGATTTAGAACTCATTGCAATTTCAGAAGCTCTAAATTTTGTAAAGGGTCAAAACGGCACGAATTTTGTAATAGTGACGGATAGCAGAAGCGCCTTACAACATTTGACTCGATGCGCCTCTGGTTACAGCAGAGGTGCGTGGGTGTACCGATAGTCTATAGCATTTTAAAAACAATATATGAATTAATCACAAATTAAAATGTGAATCTGAAATTGCAATGGGTTCCGTCACATATAGGGTTAAAAGGGAATGAGGAAGCTGACAGGTTATCTAAATTAGCAGCGATAGATAGTAATCACTTTCCAATTTCGCCACACTATACAGAAATTCTAACTAGATTCAAAAATAAATGTTATTTAAAATTTTAAGAATACTTTGATGAAAGAAATAAAGATGTATAGAAATAAAGGTGGTATATGGTTCAAAACTGTACAATGTCAGCCTCCTCGAGTACCTACCTTGGTTTTACAAATAGTAAGTTAAGTAGATCTTACATTTTTACATTAGATAGATTACGCTTTGGCCATTATCCTTCAAAAAAGTTTGCTTTTTAATGAAAAAGGTTGATTCCCCAAATTGTGATTTGTGTGATAAGGTCGATGATGTACAACACATTCTTGTTGAGTGTGATAAATACCGGAATGAGAGGGAGGCATTGATGCAAAAAAATTATATAAATAAATACGATCAAGGCGCATTCCTAAGCATATTAGCAGAACCAACATCTGATGCAGCAAAATCAATTGTTGAAAATATAATTTCGCACCAGTGACTCTTGCCCTTCCCTTTCTTTATAAATAATTAAGGATGTAATTTAGTTTAGGTAACGTTGGGGCTCTCATGTCCATGGAGATAAATGCCCCTAAATAAATAAAGATAAAAAAGTAAAAAAAAACAAATAAAATACAAAATACAAATAAAAATTCCATAGCCAAAACAACAACCAACAATTACTAACTTTATTAAACATTTCAATGCACTTCAGTGCTACTCCTGTGAATTTCGTCAGACTGCAGTGAAATATGCCTACCTCACTTGAAATCAAATTCAACAATTTTATGGCGTGTGACAAGGGGGCAAACCTGTTTAAGTTGGTCCTACAGGATGGCTCCAGTAGGCGTAGGGCGATGCGCGCCCCCCATTCTTTCCACCATGACTCTGTATTTAGCCTCATGAGGGTTCCAAAACTAGCACTTGTTTCAAGACGGCTCCGTACCAGTGCATTGTACATGAGCCTAACCACCGCCGTATTTTTAAAGTCATTGCACTGCCTGAGTATGAATCCAAGATAACGGAAGGACTTGCCGCATATGTCTAAGATGTGCTCACGAAACGTTAATTCCGGAACCATCTCCACCCCCAGGTCGCAGACATGCGTGACACGTGACATAACCGCGGCATCCATCACATACTGATGCAGCAGAGGTACCCGCTACCCGCGCACGAGTGTACCTCATAATACCGCATTTGGATACATTAAAAGCTAATTTATTATCTACACTCCGCTGCACCACCCTGTCAATATCCTGTTGAAGCCGTCCACAGTCCGAAATTTCCGCTACAGACAAGAATAACTTGAGGTCGTCTGCGAAAAGCAAACACTTCGCACCCTTCACGACTTCCGGGAGATTATTGACCATCAGAATGAAGCCTAATGGACCGATGTTGCTACCCTGACTCACCCCCGAAAACGTGAAATAAGGCTTAGAGACGTATCCACCATATTCGACGTACTGCCGGCGATCGCCCAGGTAGTTCGCAAAGAATTTCAGAAGGTGCGGTGTGAAACCAAATGCTTACAACCAACAACCAACCACTTAGCCAACAGCACGTCGTTGTCGACGGTGTCGAACGCCTTCCGAAAGTCAAAGTACGCAGTATCCACCTGCCCCCTGGTCAGGCGAGACCGACGCTTTAACACAGGACCTGATTGAATACCTAACAAACATCCATATATCCAAACATCTTCACAAACTTTCACGTGATGTTATTAGATGATAATGATAAACAGTAGGCAAGACTGCGGGGGAGTGGGGGGGGAGGGTCGGCGATTGCATCAAGCGAAGCGAGGCGTCCGTTATTTTTTTGCGATTACCTACTCCTAAGATATTCGTTTAAATGATGTTATGGTGTAAGTAAATTAAGTAGTTATAATGGATATAGTATGTTATCCATATGCCATCGCCGACTTTTCTGTAGACTTTTATGTACACAATTCCACCATATATTTATATCTCAAAGGGTTTAGGCAGCGTTTTCGTTGAAAGCTTCCAGACGGCTTAATATTTTCAACTCCTACAAATGTCATTATATTTTAGCCTATCTGTACAAAAACTTTACAAATTATATTATACTAAAACCTTTCTCGAGAACCTCTCTATCGCATGAAAATCGGTGCAGTAGTTTTATAGTTTATCGTGAACAGACAGACAGACGCGGCGGAAGTTTGTTTTATAATATGTAGTGATATATTAACATATTTTAAATGATAAGTAGGTACCGTATTATTTCATAAAACTCTAAATTGATGTACCTATTGGTGGTAATTAATATTATCTAAAATGGATCATTCTAACGCGTACGAATGCGCCCCCTGTATCTGTCTGAATTAGGGTTGCCAACCGTACTCTAAAATAGAGTAGGTATTGTACTCTATATCATGTAACCGTACTCTATAATCTATAACACTAATAGAGTACGCTAAAATACTCTTTTTACTCAATTTTTACTAAACTAGTGCCAGTCATATAATACTCTGAATGTACCCCAAGCCGTCTACCAAATTAAATTATATCTTTGTACAAATTTTAATTTAGTATAAAAAATATAGCAGTGAAAACTCAAAATAAACAATATAAGCTTTAATTAGCCCTATTTTGTCAAAAACATAAAAATTCTATCTACGATTTCGAGTTAAACTTTAGTTGAAAAATTTACTCACCACGCGCGAAAACACGTCTGCTCGCAGAGAGTAACGCCACAGGCGCGACACTTCGCTAGCAACGCGGCGGCCCAGTTATGTCTATGGTCTATGTACACATGCAGAAGCGTGTTTGTGTGCCCTTTAGTCTTTCGCTTTTACTAATTGTACGAATGTGCCCCGTGTACGAAGGGTGACCAATGTCCCTTTTTTTTTTTTTTTTTAGGTTGGGAAATCATCAAATGATTCCTCCCGCTCTGGGTAAAGCAGGAGGGAGTGTTAGACTCCTACTGACTAAAACCCATACGTGTTCCTTCTAATGCCCTTTGCGTTCCAGGGCCGCGGTGACTTTTTCGAACAAATTCCGCAACCCCGGCAGGCACTGGCCCTAGCGGGCCCCATCTGCTTTGCTGACAACTCTTTGACCAATGTCCCTACGGAACCAATCGAGTGCGAATCGGACTCGCCCGTAGCCGATTCTCGTATTTGAAAGAAACATACTTGAACCTTCACATTTATAATAGGCAGGTATTAACAGGATAACAAGAACTAGGAAATTATGAAAATGAACGTCGTTTTTCCCCATGAGTGCACGTCTTTCGCCTTGCGCCTGTAGGGCTAGTAGTAGTAGGGCTGCCTGCTGCCTACAGGTGCTCTAGGTACTCGTAGGTACTTGGAAGTAGTTGGAAGTCATGACGTAGAGCGCGTCGCTTGGCTACTGCATACCGCCGCGTCCCTCGACTGACCTATTATCTACTGCCACCCATCGTCACACTAATACAGTTTTATTACTCTCTAGTCGATTGTTTTTCTTTAGGAGCGTTACAACTTTAATAGGAATCTAGATTAAGACATTTATTACCATCGAGTGCTCTTTGTTCTGTACTCTGTACACCTATTGTTACAACGCCCATGTTAACGACAGCATGTGAAGTGGTAGTCAAAATGTTTTGTTGTTTGTCAAGATTAACTTTTCGGCAGGGAGAGGTATTATTTTAAGTACTTTCTTTCTTATTTTATTTAGTACTAGCTGTGCCCGCGAATTCGTTCGCGTGGATGTCGGAAAATGATGTGATGTGTTGTATAAACAAAATCAACGTTTAGTTGCGAATCCTGATCTCTCTCACTATTAAGAAAGTGGGAAGAGGGTACCTAATGCAGGGTACTGTATCATATCTTTCGGTTGAAATGCCGACCAGGCCAGGTAATCTCCAGGTACAAAGCTACATCGAATCAAAATCAACAAAACCGACTATCGAACGAATGGGGGTAGTCTTCAAACTACGAAACGAGGAAACTGATGAATCAAGTTGATTCTTAATTTCGCCCAGCACAGTATAAAAAGAAACTCATTTTTACCGATTTTTACTGACACTATATTGCTGATTGTAGAACACTGATAAATTTATTGTTTTAACATTTTATAATAACAAAAAAGTTTACTGGATTCATAGAATCGATTTATTATAGAGGAGCTCGTGGCTAAATAAAAATAGCCGCACGGGTCGATCTTCAAGGTTAAGCAACGCTTGCCAAGGTTGGTCTGTGGATGGGTGACCATCTTAACATACCGTGTTTTCTTCGTGCCTCGGAAAGCACGTTAAGCTTTTGGTCCCAGCTGTCATTTGCAAATCTTTGGCAATCGTTACGGATAGTCGGAGCCCAGTAAAATCTGACTAAATATAAAAGGTGAAAAAAATTGATTGTTTATTTAAGGTAAGTATTAAAAAAGTACGCAATTAAAAAGTATCGTTCTGAATGAATTAATATAAAAACGAACTTCTAACTTAAAAGTTGACAATTCTACTTCATATTCCATAGATGGCGTTAAACATTTGATCTCATTTTTTGAATCGCGGTATTAAGTTTAGCATATTTTTTGTAAATCCTATATACGGGCCTGAGGCCAGGGGTCACGTCATAACACCCACGTGTAGGTGGCGGGGTACCGTGATAGAGCGAGTCGAAAGATTTGCATTTGCTCGCTAAAATTGGGTGTCCCTGTTTTAAAATATGTATAAAATTGTTTCGATTTGCGTTCCTTGTTCGAAATAAACAAAAAATCAACATGATTCATCACGTAGTTTCAAGAATATGGTTAGATTATTTTAGAAGGTAGCATGTGCTGTCCCGTTGCTTCACAACATGAATTCATTTCTTCTGTGTACCTACGGGGAACCCGCCGACCACGCATCAGCCATCAATACGCATTATATTGACAAACTAGCTGACCCACGCAACTTCGTCTGCGTCACATTTTCCATTAATTCTGCGCTCCTTTTTGACTTAGCTTAATGATATAGCCTATAGCCTTCCTCGATAAAAATGGGCTATCTAACACTGAAAGTTCCTGAGATTAGCGTGCTCAACCAAACAAACAAACAAACTCTTCTGCTTTATAATATTATAACTCAGAGGTTCTCAGATTTTGTTGTGCAAGGCGTTGCGAACGTTCGACACTCGACTCTCGTGCGCGTACCTGAGAGTTTCTCTGATTTTGTTCAGCAAGGCGTTGTGAACGTTCAGGTGAAGATTCTCCCATACGGCGTATTCTTGCTGCCCGTGCTTGAGAACTATGTTTAGTAAGTTGAGACATGTCTCTTTTAGGCATTTTCAAATGTTTAAGAAAATGTTAATAGCGTGTAATATTCTAGCCCTGAAAAGAACTGTTGTTTGGCTCTGAGAAGAACTTTTGCGTAGGTGTAGTTTTAAGAACGAAATCTAAAGAAAATCGCACGAAAATTATTAGACTTCGCGCACGACCGCTGCGTAGGGAACCGACGTACTTATACTTATCTATGGAGCCGACCTCGCGGCTGAGCCGCGCGGGTACCTTACTCGAGGTATATAATCTAAGCCTTACTCATAGATCTAAACTCCCCTCCCGCACGCGCACCCTCGCCTTGGTGACGTCCACTTCGCAACGGGTCGTGCAGCAGAAATCGTAATATTTTAATTTCGCCATAACTTCAAAACCAAACGTCCGATTTTAATCATTCAAAGACCAAATATTATCTACATAAACTGTACTTAGTGATGAAATACTTTATTTTGATAAAGATTAATAGCATGAGTAAAATAAACGCGTTTAAATGTAGTCCAAAAAAAATCAAGATTTTTAAATTAAAAAAATGTTTGTTGTGCCTCACTCGACATACATAGGTATAGTGTGTCGCGGACTTTTTTGTAGATATTTATAAGATCTACAATTAATTAGAACAATGTATGGTTCTATCTTTTATAGTTTAGGCAGCGTACACAAAATAAGTTACTTTTCTGGTTGATTTTTACACCTTGTGTCCGAAAAACCCAAATATCTTACGGAACCCTATTTTTTTCCAAAATAAAATATAGCCTATGTTACTCGTGGATAATGTAGCTTTCGAATGGTGAAAGAATTTTTAAAATCGGTCCAGTAGTTTTTGAGCCTATTCATTACAATCAAACAAACAAACAAACAAACAAAAAAACAAACAAAGTTTTCCTCTTTATAATATTAGTGTAGATGTTTCTGGGGAAATAAGAAATCCAAACAAAAACAACATACAGTAACAAAAAAATGCTAAGTACCTATCTCTATGCAATTCTTCCATCGTAAAATGTTTTGAGATCTCATAGAAGCCTGTTCAACTTATTTTGTAGTTAAAAATCAACATTTTGTGACAGTAATGACAGTATCAATAGTTTTTTTTAATTTATTTAATATATATTATTATTTTTTTATATAGAACGGGGAAACTCTTGGCCCAAATCTCACCTGATGGAAAGTAATGATTAGGCCGAAGATGGAAGCGAGTTTCACCCGGAATCCTCTTATACAGAGGAACTGGCTATCATACCTCTAACTGCCGGAACACAACAATGCTGTTAATTAACATTGTTGTTATGGCGACACACTTAGACATGATGGTGATAGCTTGCCAGGCGGACTTAAAAGAAGTCCTACCACCAACCAAACCGAGCAAAAATTTGCCCCCGCTGGGAATCGAACCCGGGACCTATGGGTCTGAATCAGGTGGTATAACCACTAGACCACGGAGCCGGTTAGTGTCACCTGCTTAGCACCACCCGGGGACCACGTGTAGGGATTCGCTGAAGGGTATTCTCCTACGGACGCGGGTGACTCGGCCCCCACAATAATAATAATAATTATAGTGACTTGGCAACATTTAATGTTTTTGTTGGGATCTCATTAATTTTTTGTAGGTGGATCTCCTTTTTGGGGTTCCGTAGTCAAATGGCAAAAACGGAACCCTTATAGATTCGCCAAGTCTGTTTGTCTGTCCGTCCGTCCGTATGTCACAGCCACTTTTCTCCGAAACTATAAGAACTATGCTGTTGAAACTTGGTAAGTAGATGTAGGTATTTTGTGAACCGTATTAAGATTTTCACACAAAAATAGAGAAAAAAAAAAGAAATAGTTTGCGCGAGAGACACTTCCAAAGTGGTAAAATGTGTCCCCCCCCCCCTGTAACTTGTAAAATAAGAGAATGATAAAACAAAAAAAATACCGCGTGTATCTGACATCGACGCACAAACGATTTCCATGGGTCCAGGGCATGATTCTGTACACCCCAGTGTTGGAATTTTTCGTCGGTTCTTTTCTCATTTTTTCATTCTCATCTACACTAATACTTATTATAAAGAGGAAAACTTTGTTTGTTTGATTGTAATGAATAGTAACATAGCCACGAGTAACATAGGCTATATTTTATTTTGGAAGAAAATAGGGTTCCGTAAGCTATTTGGGTTTTTCGGACACAAGGTGTAAAAATCAACCAGAAAAGTTACTTATTTTGCGTACGCTGCCTAAACTATAAAAGATAGAACCACACGATTTATTATAAGTACCATCCGATTTATTTGTATGCCACAAGGCCGAACATGACTGATCTTTTTTTCTTATAAACAACTTGCATTCATTTTATGTATACTCATGTCTCTACAAATAAACGTCTTGTCTTGTCTTGTCTATCTATACTAATATTATAAAGCAGAAGAGTTTGTTTGTTTGTTTGGTTGAACGCGCTAATCTCAGGAACTACTGGTCCGATTTGAAAAATTCTTTCAGTGTTAGATAGCCCATTTATCGAGCAAGGCTATATCATCACGCTAAGACCAATAGGAGCGGAGCAGTAATGAAAAATGTAACGCAGACGCATTGCACGGGTCAGCTATAGTCTATAATAAATCGATTCTATGAACCCAGTAAAACTTTTTTAATTAATATTATAAAATGTTAAAACAAATAAATTAAATTAATCAGTGGTCTACCAATCAGCAATATTGTCGGTAAAAATCGGAGAAAATGTGTTTATTTTTGGACAGTGCTGGACAAAATTCAGAATCCACTTGATTCACCACCATTCGTTCGATAGTCTGTTTTGTTGATTTTGATTCAAGATTAGTTTGTACCAGGAGACTACCTGGGCTGGTCGTCTTAAATAAATGACAATTTATTATTAACTAGCTGTACCCCGCAGCTTCGCTCCCGTCTACTGGCTACCCTACCCAATTTTTTTTTGCTTTTAAAATATTCCCTGTATTCTGGCGATCTATGGCGCGGGACAAATACAACAGGCGTCGGGCGGAGGCGAGGCGCGGACGCGGCGCGGGCGCGAAGCCACTTCTTTGATATTTCATTTTCATACAGACTATACAAGAGTATTGTATGGCCAACCGCTTGGATCTTAACGTCTCGAAATGTTATGCATGCACCTTCACTCGTAAACCTAAACCTATTCTTTATGATTACAAACTAGCCAACACTTCGATAGCCAGAGTTAATACGATAAGAGACTTAGGCGTCACTTTTGACTCAAAACTTCTTTTTGACACACACATCGATAATATTATTAAAAAAGCTTCTAAGGCACTAGGTTTCATCTTGAGGATATCAGCAAATTTTAAAAATGTCAAAACACTCAAGATTCTATATTGTGCGTTTGTGCGCAGTCATCTCGAATACTGCTCACCAGTATGGAATCCCATTTACAACACTTACGTCAATCGCATCGAAAGTATTCAAAAGAGGTTCTTGAGGTACATTCAGTTTAGATCCAAAACTTATTTACCTAGCTATTACAGCCGCTGTAGGAAGTTTCACATTCTTCCTCTAATTGAGCGGAGAAACATTGCCGACATGGCATTCCTATTCAATTTGGCTAATCGGATTCGATTGGCCATCGACCTCTGCATGTTCCCTCTGTGCGGTGCAAATACAGACAAAACTCCTATATAATAAGAGCTAGCTGGGCATACAACTCGATGTGTCAGAGTGTTGATGATCTTGACTTATTCTCCACCAGTGTTCCGAAGCTAAAAAAAATTATGTATAAAAAATTCTTTGAACTTCACTAAAAACTTTTTCTTAATGTTATTTCCGAGTGCTTTCTAGTTCTTACTTTCTCTTGCCTGTCTACTGTCTCTTTTCATACCCTAATATTATCAGTGAAAACTTTTAATTGGCCTTTCACTAACTGTTAACTATCTGTATCCTAGCTGTAAGTTTTCTTAAGAAATAAAATAAAATAAAATAAAATAAAATACAAAATGTATAGAAGAGGTGGGGCGCAAGACATACTGAGACGGCGACGCGCGGGCGTGGAGCGGGCGCCGCTTCCTCGCCCCCGGCGCACCACAATAAGACGTCATGTTTCCGTGATAAAATCAAACACTAGAATGCCCCAAATGTATTTACTGTGTTCGCCCGCGCCACGTCTTTCCGACACCGTTTGCGCGCCTGTTCTGCGCTGCACACTCTGTGCCTCTGTGGCGCTGCACCGGCGCCGCGATCGCACCATGCCCGCGCCTCGTCCGCGCATCGCCTCCGCCCGACGCCTCTTATATTTTGTCCTGCGCCTAAACGAAAAAGAATTATTCAACTCAGGCCAGCTGTTCTCGATTTTAGCGAGACTAACGAACAGCAATTCATTTTTATATATGACTAGCTGACCCCCGCGGCTTCGCTCCCGTCAACTGGCTTTTTTTTTGTTACATAAAAACCTTCTCCTTATAATAACAAATACAACAAAAAAAGAATTAGCGAAATCGGTTCAGCTGTTCTCGAGATTTGCGCTTAGCAACACATTCAGCGATTCATTTTTATATTATAGATGAAGGAGAAGATATAATGATGAATGAATTTGGGGATTAAACTTGTTCTAATACTAATACTTCACCGAAAATGTAAACCCCTAGCTTTGTCCACATTGAAGATATAAGAAATAACCGCGAACGGCTTCGAGAATAAGATGGTACGGCCGTGCCTTTGAAAAGGGCCATAAAAAAATTATACACATCATCCGATTAAGTTTTTAACCAACTCCAAAAAAGGATGAGGTACATAGTGTATTCAGATATATAATTTTTATAAAACTTTGTTAAGGCACTCGGCTGAAAGTCACATCGATATATTTGACATACTTACTGTTTTCTGTTTACCTTGTGTGGTGGCTTATCCGACCGCGGCTCGATCAGCTGATTATAGCACCTCGTCCGCGACAAAACAAGCGCTTATGAAGGCAATTAAACCTAGTGACGACGGTTTCCAAATCGAATGACGCGAGATCGAATAACACTTGCTCGAAAACGTTTACTCGATATTACTTGAAATCGATAAATTATGAGCTCGACAGTTCACTCCCTCGATGCATCAAAATCTCGAATAACTTTATAAGCTCGAATCATCGGCAGCGCGAAGGCTCATTATCTTGAAACATCATTTCTCGAAAAATTTTGGCTTATGTTTAATTTACCACCAGATATCAATTATAACAGTTAGTTGACATTTAACGGACAAAAATAGTACCTAATGATCACCAAAATTAAACCCGCATTTTAATGTAAACTTATAACCAAAGTTATAACATCTTGCTATCCTATTTATAAGCATAACAACTCCAAAAAAAATATTCTAACCCAAAAATAGTAAATATGATACGCAAAAAAATAACATCTCGTTATCCGATTAAACCAAATGATTCACCAAAAATAGAAGGGATCTGGCGCTCGGCGGCCGCTACCGCGGCACGCTCATGGTCATGGTTCTAACCTAACCTAACCCACATCATTCACCAACCATAGAGGGGATCTGACGCAGAAACGTTACAATAGAATTTGAATATTATACTAACTAATTATTATACTAACTGAATATTAATTTGCTCGCTAACATTTAGTAATCATTTACTACATTTGGTGTACGAATACAATTTGAAGTGCAGTCGTGATTAAAATAGCTAGTACTATTGTAATTTTAGACTTTAATTTTCTGGTGTTATAAAAAATCATATTTCTTCGGTTATATGAAATTCAGAATAAAATATTTCTGAGTTTTTATTTTGTTACTAGGTATCATTATTTTTCACGAATGTAGGTCATTTATATTTCTGCGCATGTATTGTTTCATTATATTGTGGGCACTCAAATAAAATCCTTATAATTTTTCTGTAAATCGATTAGATGGTCGGTCGAGAAAATGATGTTTCGAGATTTTGATACATCGAACAATGAGCCTTCGCGCTGCCGATAATTCGAGCTTGTAGTTATTCGAGATTTTGATGCATCGAGGGAGTGAACTGTCGAGCTCATAATTTATCGATTTTAAGTACTATCGAGTAAACGTTTTCGAGCAAGTGTTATTCGATCTCGCGTCATTCGATTTCAAGTAGGGAACCCTGTTGAACTACGCGTCGCTAATGAAAATCAGCTTAAGAAATTGGAATCGGTAGAAGCAATCAAGGCCGCTGGTTTACGTCTAGAAAAACCAAAAGGTAGACGTCCTCTAGTGTTGGTTAAGGATGTACCATCTTCAATGGAAGATGGCGCTTTTTTGAACGCGTTATACCTCCAAAATATCAAAGATGAGCTTCAAATAAAAGAGGATGACTTTATTAAGTCTACAAAAATTATCCGTAGGCGCACGTTAGATAACGGTCGTAAATGGATCGGAATTGAAATAGAGCCTGCCGTACGTAAGCACTTAGTGTCTACCAAGGATAAATTATGTATTGATTGGGCTACCTGCCGTTTTATTGATGATGTCGAAGTTGTTCGTTGTTTACATTGTCAACAGTTTAATCACGTTAAGAAACACTGCGTTAGTAAAGAACCTACCTACCGTTGCTAATTGTTCAGAGGCACATGAAACAAAAGATTGCCCGCACAATGACGATAAACCGACTTGCGTGGCGTGCAAACGCTTTAAAAAACCGTGTGATCATCGCTGCGGATCTCAAGAGTGTACCTACAAACTCTATATATAAATATATAGAGTTATATAAATACAATTAAAATTTCGTAATAAAAAAATGCTAAATAAAATGTTTTATGATTTCAGAGAAACATCCATAATCACTAGTTTTGTCATTACGTAGGACGGACGTGCTCATTTGTACACAAAAAGAAAAACTATATTTTCTTGAAAAGTCGACAGGCAGGATTTTTTTCTTTATTTTTCCTTAGTTCTTTCTACCTTAATCTAGATACAGGCATTTTTTTAGATTGATCGGAGAAAAAAATTTAATTGAGGTCTGAAAGGGAGGCTAATAGATCGGTCGACCTTGCATACGTTCAGAACATTAAATAAATAATAAACATACCACCGGCATTGAAGAAACAACTGATGTTCTGCTTGATTCACTTATACCAGACGATTCATCAGTAAATGAAAATGAATACCATCAGCAGATCAGAGCGTGAGCTGCGGTGCCACCTGAATCACCAGAGTCAGACCTTCCGTCCACTGAAGAATTCATAAACGTTGTCAAGAGACTTAACTCTTAAAAAATCATCCGGTGAAGATAAAATATCTAATAGAATGATTATACAAGCGTGTAAAACGGCAAGCGATGCGATTTTATCAGTATACCGCGTGTATCTGACATCGACGCACAAACGATTTCCCTGGGTCCAGGGCATGATTCTGGATTCTTTTCTCATTTTTTCATTTTTTTCAAGAGTACCACAAATAGGTATCAGCTCAGCTTTATCCAGATTGCTCTTTTTAGTGAAAGTAGTTAATTAATTATTTTTTTATTAAAATTCTCATTGGGTTAGGTCAGAATAACGATTATGAGCAGTCTAAAGTAAAAAAAACCCTTGAAAAAAATGAGAAAAAAGCCGACGATAAATTCTAAGTCTAGGGTGTCCAGAATCATGCCCTGGACCCATGGAAATCGTCTGTGCGTCGATGTCAGATACACGCGGTATAACCGATGCATTGCGTAAGGTATTTTTCCTCGAATATGGCGACAAGGCTTTATACGCATTATTCCGAAGAGTGGCGACAAGCCCCCGGACGACGTCTTACCGGCCCATAACACTACTCCAATCTTTGGGAAAACTTTTAGAGCGACTGATCGTTCCGCACTTGCTACCGAACGGACCTAAATTTCATAATAATCAATTCGGTTTTACTATTGGAAAGTCTTCCATCATCTCTATCCGTAAAATGGTCAACTTATCTCAACATAAATACGTGGTTGGAATCTTTCTCGACATTTCTGGCGCTTTTGATAACGCATGGTGGCCGATGTTACTACTAAAATGAAAACCCGTGGCTGCTACAAAAACATCTACAATCTGATTTTTTCGTACTTTCTAAACGGCTCCGCGAAACTCAAACTTGGACATCATTCCATTACTAAGTCTCTAACCATGGGATGTCCTCAGGGCTCAGTTATCGGTCCGTATATAATTATGGAATTTTGGCTATGATGATTTTCTCGCGCTTCCGCTCGCATGCGGCTGTTCATTAACCGGTTACGCGGACGATGGCTTGCTGCTCATTCAGGCAAGTACTCGGGCTGGACTCGAGAACTTGGCTGACACTTGCCTACGTTTAATATCTCAGTGGGGTGATCGAAACCGTCTCACCTTTGCACCGCATAAAACCTATCAAATTCTTTTAAGAGGAAACCTTAAATCCTGGCCCAGCATTAAATTTAATGACGTACCCGTTAAAAGGAAATAATCGTGTGCTACCTCGGTATGCTACTAGAAAGAAACTTTTCATGTATTGATCTTATAAAAACAGTAGGAGAAATAGCAAAAAAGAACTTATTCCGTACCAGAAGAGTAACCAATGGAACCCTATTACTAAGCCTCTGCTGTCCGGCCGCCTGTCCGTCTGTCTGTCAGTGGGCTGTATCTCAGGCATGGTATCCCTATTTCTGCTATAACAACAATTAATAAATAAAATTTACAGAGAGCTCGCATACAAGAAACGTGTTTTTTGTGTATGGGTTATGGTTATGGTACGGAACCCTTTGTGTGAGAGTCTGACTCGCACATCGCCGGCTTTGTTATCAATCCTTATCGGAATTGTGTTCGTGAATTAAAGAGACGTAAGCTTATGGCTCCTTGACTTCTGCATAAACATGTTAGTAGGTACTTAGGTATTTTTGAGTAACTAAAATTATTTTATGTGAAAGTATTGCCATCGGCGGAGGGTTTGATATTCGTAGGTATATAGGTAGGTTGTACATTCAAAGAGAGTTAGGTAATTCATAAGCTAAGTACCTGCATACCCGGATCTCGATGTACTTACAAGCTTATTTTTTGTAATTAATCCTTATCGGAATCGTGATTTTAAAAAGACTAAGCTTATGGCTCTTTCTTTTAAGCTTTTCAAAAACAAGATCTTAAGCATGTTCCAGAAGGATGTAATGTAGTGTTCCATTCAAGGTGACCTTACTTGTTGCCATCCATCTAGACGGTAGGTACCTACCTAGATACAATAAAAATTCGAACACAATCGCGGATAGAAACCAAGCTCCGACCAAGGTCAGCTTTTTTTCTCTTAAATTCTGCATAAACATGTTCCTACCATCAGCAGGTAGGCACCGTAGTTATTTCTCAGTGATTAAGTAATTTTATGTGGTACCTACTATACTACCTATTAGGCGTCGGCGATAGGTAGGCGATATTCGTAGGTACATGCGCGTCGCCGGACGCGGTGTCACAGACCTGTGTACCTCTGTGTGTGTGCAAGACGTGAGGTATGTATTGCGTGCAACGCTCTCACGCGTTTAGATCGCGTTGTTCACAATACATTGCGCGCTCGAAAATGACAATTTCTGTAACCGTTCATTAGCGAGATTAATGACTTCCACAATTTGGTTAGTGGCATCAGGTGTAGCCTTTTCCCGAAGTTTGCGTTACGATGTCAAATACGCCCTGTATAACAACACTACATGACAACCAAAGACAACCTGTCACTGACCACAGCACTCAAAGTGCGCTCGCCCGTTCCGTCATTTGTGTCATTTACAAATGAAATTGGAGCATCGGGCCTTTGAGCTTTGGTCGATATTATTATGTTATTTTATTAAATATGTGTATTTTAGTGTTTATTTTACAATTCTTAATCATTTTATTCTTTTTATTTATTTTTATTAATTTAACATATTTATATTTAGTATGTGCTACGTGAGGGCGTCCGTGGCATCACAGGCCCTATCGTAATACCAGCGCTGTGTTCTTTATTTATTTAGATATCGCAGCATATGCTGAGATGGGGACCTTTTTGGCCTCGCACAGATCAATTTCATGTTATTATCTGTATTTTGTTATTTTGCTTTTGTCTGTTTTGTGCGAGTCCCAAATAAACATTTTTCTTTCTTTCTTTCTTTCTTTCTTTCTTTCTACATGTGACAAGTCAGAAGACAATGATTTATTAAGAAAATTCTGGGAAATCGAAACTGGTTTATACAAGAAAAGACAATAACTGACAAAAGAAGATGAGAGGTGTGAAGAGATTTACAAAACTACAACTAAAAGATTGAACGGCAAATACACAGTGCACTTACCTTTGCGACAAGGAATAGAAGAGACACTGAAATTATGTGGAGATACAAAACAACAAGCTGTTTATAGATTCAAACAATTAGAGCAGAAATTACAAAATTGTAAGAGTTTAAAGTTGGATTATTCTAAAGTATGTAGTTCACGAGTATATGGAAATGGGTGATTTGAAAAAATCGTACCCAAATGATGACAACAAATCGGTCTATCTTCCTCACCACGCTGTAATAAGCGAAGACAAGGACACAACAAAGGTTCGAGTTGTTTACGATGCGTCGGCGAAGGGTTCTAATGGACATTCTTTGAACGAGACCATGATGGTTGGACCTGTATTGCAACCTGATTTACGAAGCTTAATTATCACATGGCGAACACATAGAATATGTGTAGTAGGTGCCATAATAAAGATGTATAGAATTATTGATATGACACCAGAGCACACAAATTTACAACGTATAGTCTGGCAAGATAACCCTGAAGAAAAACTAGAAAGCTTCAACTTGATGACTGTAACCTTTGGTACAGCTTCAGCACCCTATTTAGCTGTACGAACGTTACAACAACTCGCCGATGATGAATCACTTGAATATCCTAATACAGCACCAGCTAGTCTATTCTGTAAATAACCATTTCGATATCGACTTCACCTGAGTGACTAAGCTTACAAAGTGAACTTTATTTCACACATCATAAGGTCTTATATTTATACGAATTTGAAACTCACCTCGGATTCCGCTGTCGAGACACGAAAATGTTGTTACAGAATAGCACTGCAGAATTAAAAATTCATTTTATATGGATGATTTGATGTCCGGAAGTGAAACTGAAGAAAAAACAATAGAAATGTGAGGTAATAAAATTGATACTAAGTAAAGGAAATTTCAAGATGCAAAAGTGGTCTAGTAATTCGGAAAAAGTAGTAAAGTATTTACAAGAGAGAGATAGTACAAACAGTACGAATGATGGAATAGAGATAAAGCTAGATAAGATTATAAAAATCCTGGGATTGACATGGGATAGGAAGGATGATACATTTAAATTCACAATTAACTTACCTGAAGTCTGATGTCCCGTAACGAAGAGATCTATTCTGTCAGATGTAGCAAGGCTGTTTGACCCATTTGGATGGCTGTCGCCAGTGATCATCAACGCTAAAGTTTTTATACAAAAATTGTGGCTATGCAGCATAGGATGGGATGACGAGCTGCCACCAGAGTTGATTGATGAGTGGATGAGATATAGAGAAGTTAATATACCTTCAAAACATCACGATACCACGCTGGTTTAAAACTACGCCGATCAATTTTACAAACATTGAATTGCATGGATTTGCAGATGCGTCTACGCACGCATATGCTGCTGTTACGTACCTGAAGATTATTGAAGAGGACACAGTACATATCACAATCATCGCATCTCGAACTAAGGTTGCGCCGTTGAAGCAAATCTCAATTCCTAAATTAGAATTATACGCCGCAGCATTACTTGCAGAATTAATCAATGATCTGGCAGACCTGTTGATAATACCTAAAACCAAAATCTTTGCGTGGACTGATTCCATGGATGTGATGTCATGGTTGCAATCTCAACAAAGTCGTTGGCGTACATTTGTGGCGAACCGAGTGGCAGACATAACACGGGTACTAGACAATGACCGATGGAGACACGTTCAGTCTACCGATAACCCAGCCGATATCGCTACAAGAGGCGTAAAAGCAAGTAACCTGGCTTCTTTGACTTATGGTGGACTGGAACTGTATGGTTAAAACATAAAAATCTCGACCTTTAAACATATAACATTCCTCAAACTGAATTAGAATTAAAGGGTTCATCATTTCATACTTTAGAAGTCAAACAACGGGAACGTTTTTCTTCGATTTCGAGGATGAAAAGAGTATTAGCTTATTGCAGAAGATTTACAAAAAGAGAAAGAGAAATAAAGGAAATATATTTAACCGTTAGCGAGCTAGACAAAATATTAGAGTTATGTATAAATTATTATCAAGAATTAGTTTACCAGAAGGATATCGAAGACTTACAGAAGGATGGAAGCGTAAAGAAAAGAAGTTCTCTTGTCATACTCGCCCCTTTTTTAGATAAAAACGGGATAATAAGAGTGGGAGGAAGGTTAAAAAATGCCAATATAGATGAATTTACAAAACACCCGATTGTAATACCATGTAATCAGCATATAACAAAGTTATTAGTTCAAGAAGCTCATCTTAGAACACTACATGGTGGTATACAAGCGATGATGGCTTTTGTGAAAATAAGATACTGGGTGATAGGTCTGAAGTCTGCTGTATGAAAATGTATTCACAACTGTAAGACTTGCATTTTGGATAAGGCGAAAGTAAAAACCCAATTCATGGGTCAATTGCCTGCTGTTCGAGTCAATCAACATCAACATCGGCCATTTATGAATAGTGGAGTTGATTTCGCTTGACCGGTATTCATAAGGACATCGAGAGGCTGCGGACACCATGCAACATAGGTTACATCTGTTTATTTATATGTATGGCCACCCGCGCGATCCATCTTGAAGTGGTCACAGACCTAACAACACAAGCTTTTATAGCCGCATTTCGGAGATTTGTGGCACGCCGAGGCCACTGTTCGAACTTATGGAGCGACAATGGCACCAATTTCGTTGGCGCTGCCAAGGAATTGAAGGACATGTTCTGGAAGTGAAAGAATAATATCGCGAAGGAAGCGGCTGAATTTCTGGCTAACGATAACACGAAATGGCACTTCATACCACCAAGAATGCCCACATGTGGAGGCCTATGGGAGGCTGGAGTTCCGTCTGCTAAAAGACACCTCTACAGGATAAATAAGGACACAAGACTGACCTACGAAGAGATGTCTACGCTCTTAGCACAAATCGAAGCGTGTCTCAACTCTCGCCCCCTCTATCAAATGGACAATACTATGATGCCACTTACTCCGGGACATTTTTTAGTTGGAGAGCCCTTGATTTCGGTTCCTGATACATGCTACGAGTACCAACCTGTCAGTCTATTAACTAGGTGGCAAAATATTCAGAAAATGACTCAAGATTTCTGGCATAGATGGCGTACAGAGTATCTTAACACGCTCTAACAAAGATACAAATGGCAAGTCAAGGTTCCAGAGCCTGTTATTGGAGATGTCGTTATCATTAAAGAAGATAATCTGCCCCCTACGAAATGGTTGTTAGGACGGGTGAAACAAATACATCCTGGAAAGGACAATCTCGTAAGAGTGGTAACAGTCCAGGCTATGGGTGATACCACTTCCTAAAGAACCAATAAGTCAGTAAGCTATGGTGGGCGGTTAAAGGAAAATTAATCAAGTGCTGAAGTGAAATAAAATCAAATGTAAACTTAACAAAAAAAAAAAGAGAAAAAAAAAACAAACAATAAATAACAACAACAACCAAAATAAATAAAAATAAAATAATGGACTGTAAAAATATTTACAGTCCATTTATTGTTCGATTTGCATGACATGTATAAGTATTATGTAATAGAGATAAAAACTTGTGTTTTGGTGGGCGGTATGTTCAGTATATTAATGCATGTAGTTAGTTAAAGAAACAGTCGCAAATAAAACAGCTTTGAGTAAAGACGTTTGTTATTTTCTAAAACACCGTTCCATTATTGAGAAGAAAGTGAACCTTTATTCGAATGGGAGGTAGTATTGTGTTTATAGATTACAATAGTGAAGAACTTTCGTACCCCGGAACATTTAGTTCAATTTGAGAAAATAAATTAGTTAAATTAACATTGACTCCACTTTGCATAACGTGGTTCACAAATTACGCGCGATGTGTCGCTTGGTGCCTATTGGCCTAGCTCTAATCTGTCTACTGCTTGATAAGGAGGGAAGTGGAAATTATATTTTTTTTCTACTCCTCCGCTGTACTATTCTGATTAATTTCGTTGCGGGATCCAAGACAGTTGAATCGTTTCTCCGGGACGCGTCGGGTTTTATGAGCTCGGCGTTTCTGGTGGTCGCCACTGTTGATTCTGGCTTTCAGGAGTTGCAGTGGTTGGGAATGTGTGGCGGGCTTGTCCGAAAAAAAAAAACTTTTTTCTCTTTAGTTTCAAAACTGTTCAATTCCCAGTGAGCCTAGGTAACAGCATGACCAGCCCAGGGCCAGAAATTATTGGTTGCGGGCTCAGACCAATAAAAAAGTACTTTTTTATTGTTCTGAGGTTGCGGGCTTCACTCTCTAGTGGATGAAGGGGAACTGTAGATCCCTAGGCAACGACGACACTGACGAACTCGTGAAGAGAGGTTTTGAGATGGTAGTGCCACTCTTCCTTCTACCGGTCTCACAGTTTCGAACTTTCGAACATGAATTTGCCAGAGATCAACTTAATTTAATAAGAACCAATGGTCACAGGCTATAGATTGCAGGCAGTCAAAAATGGGTATGTCAAGTCTATACCCGCGACTACATAACTTAACGACTTCCCAGCCAAAATAAAAATGACTTCCGAATTATAAAAGAGATAAAAATTATTATTATTAAAACAAAAAACCCGACTGCTTAAAATACTGAAAAGGAAAAAACAAGTTAAAATTGCAAGTAACTTTACATTACACGCAGTCGGAGGCAATGGTAGTTGTATCTTTGTTCAACAAACAAGCAGTCGGGTTTTTTGTTTTAATAATAATAATTTTATTTCTAACTTTTTAGTTGTTATCAAATAATTATGAATATTACTGGGAAACTGGGAACCCCAATTAAAACACTTTAAATCGCTTTAGATTCTAAAATATTATTTCAACTGAAAAATGGTCAAAGTAACCTCACAGTAATTTTTAACCGACTTCCCAAAAAGGAGGAGGTTATCAATTCGGTTGTATGTTTTTTTTATGTTTGTTACCTCATAACTCCGACAATTATGAACCGATTTGAAAATTTTTTGTTTTATCTGAAAGGATATACTTGCATATTGGTCCCATTTAAATCATATCAAAATCGATTACGAACTTTGGATTTTAAATCCAAATCGCTGGAGTTTGACTATTTAGATGATTCTTTGATAATCGAAATTGCGTATTCTGCTTTTCTGCGATTTTTTAGTGGTGTTGTTAGGTGTGGGGCACCACTAAAAAGTGAAAAACAAAAAAAACTTTTTACAAAAAATACAACCGAGTAACCGACTTCTAAAAAAAAACACTACAAAGTAAAAAAATAACTTTAAATTCGGAAGTCGGTGTTTTTGTTAGTTTCTTCGTATTTTGACACCGACTTCCGAATTTAAAGTTATTTTTTTACTTTGTAGTGTTTTTTTTTAGAAGTCGGTTGTATTTTTTTCTAAAAAGTTTTTTTAAATAGCTACCTACTCAATGATACCCCAATCGACATAGTTTGTTGACTTTCATTTTTTTTATTTTCACTATGGCGTCCAGTAGTCGCCATATTGAATTTTCACTATCGTCATGTCTTTAGTGACACTCGCTGGACTAATCTGAGGAATCGATTGACGTGAATCATAAAAACTGGCCAAGTGAGAGTCGGACTCTCGCACGAGGGGTTCCGTACCATTAATACTACATACTACAACAAAACTATAAAAACGCAAAAAAAAAACAAGTTTGTTGTATTTGAGCCCCCTTAAATATTTATTTATTCTGTTTTTTAGTATTTGTTGTCATAACGGCAACAGAAATTCATCATCTGTGATTTCAACTGTCTAGCTCTCGCGGTTCTTAAGAAACAGCCTGGTGACAAAGTAAAGTTATGTTTTACTTTGTAGTGTTTTTTTTTGGACGGCGGTTGTATTTTTTTGTAATATTTTTTTTTTACCCTTTGAGTATGGAACCCTAAAAATCGGCCCAGGCGTTTGGTCTGTGTACTTGTGTAGTGCTTCAAAGGAATATACATAGGCTGATAAACACATTACCACTCCTTTGCGTCGCGCAGTCGGGTAATTACGGGTCATTCCTCCTAAAAAAGGCCAAGTGCGAGTGGGACTCGTGTGCAAAGGGTTCCGAACCAATTTTATTTTATTAACATGTTTATTTAACATTACAGACTTCTTATAGGTTTTCACTTAATCTTTAGGTATAGGTAGAGCTGTTATCTGCATTCTTTAAAAATTTTAGCACAGTATAACTGTGATTTTAGGCTCCGCAGTTTCGGATATATGAAGGGGGGAGTTCTTAAACAATTATTGGTTTGTTTAATGATGTAATTAAAATCCTCACAGTAAGCCCTTTCATTTGATATCACATTTTAAAAAACTTTTAATTTTTTATTTTCAAGTTTAACCCCCAAAAGTTAGTTGTCCTGATACTTCTGAACCCTAACCGCTCACAATTCCTTGCAATTAAATCCCCGTAAATACCACGGCATGTTTCTGGTGTCCTGGCCCTACTTATGAATCTTTAGCACTCTTATTTCCAGCCTCGAAAGCACTTCGACATGTTTTTGGTCTCCTGGTACTATTGATTTAAGCCACTCATAATTCTTGCACTGAAAAAACTACATGTTTTTGGTCCTCTGGTACTTTTGAATCCTAACCGCTTGCAATGAAAGCCATCTCATCATTTTCCAGTAAAAAAAAGAACTGTCCAAAAATACTTTGACATGATTCTGCTCTCCTGGTACTCTAGAATCTTTGGCGCTCACAAATTCAGCCCCGAAAATACTATGAAATGTTTCTGCTCTCCTGGTACTTGTGAATCTTTACTTTTGTAATGGTATGTCTGTATAAGGATACAAGGACGACAAGGGTCCTCCAGTTGTAGATTGGGCATTAGCTATTATATATCTAAAATTTTGTCTCGCATACAGTGAATTGATTCCTAGAAAATAAATCACAAGGTGCGGCTGCACCTTGTTCCAGCCTCTACTTTAAAAGCTTAACATAGTTTTAACCATAAATACTTAAGTAGGATACGTATAAGTTTAACCGCATTTGGCCGACTGCAGCTAGTTGTAGCCGGTTCAAACCAGGTGTAGCCTCACTTTTGCTATTAGCCGCTACATATAATTATGTATGAATTTCTGTGACCCCAACTTGGAAGCCCTACGAAAATAATTTAATTTATAGTAGATATGAGGGTCACTTTTCGGGGACAAAGTAGAAAAAATCAAAAAAAGTTAAGAATTCTACACAAATAATACTAACCGGTTCGAGTTGAGGTGTAGCGACCCGATTTTTTTGTGTAGGTAGAACATTGCTCATCACGCGGCGAGATATTTCTGCCGTTCGATTCTGTTGACATATCACCGTGATCACTTAGGTGGAGTGAACGACAAGTGAGCTGTCATGCCATCTTGTTTGTAAGATTTGACAGCTCACTTGTCGTACACTAAGCCTAAGTGCTCACTTCGACATGTTTACAGAATCGCACTGCTGTTGTATTGCACGGTGTCGTGCGTTCTACTACAGACCAAGTAGTAACCATTTACAGTTTGAGTCTAAAATGTGCAGATATGAAATGAGGTAAACTATGCCAAATTTTATTGACGGAAAACGTGTTAAAAAACTACAGCTTTCTTCAATTTTTTAAAAACTGTTCACAACTGTGACCCCATTGCAAAAGAAACTGTAACTTTTCAACTAAATGATATTGCAATGTAACAAACTCCATAATAATAGGAAGTACGGTATCTAGTCATCCTTATAAAATGCAATTTTTACTATTCGGTAGCTTATAGGTACGATGAAGAATATTCTAAAGTAACAAAAAAGGGTAGGTAATCGGGGCGTCTTTTTGAGGAATTTTACAATTACTGTAAAAATAAATTAAAATAAAACAGATTATTGCTGAAAATACATGTTTATTTTCAATTGAGGGTTGTTTATTAATACTTTTTTCATTTTATAAGGATGTTTAGTTAGGTACTTTGTGTGGTTCATTGCAATAGATCATTTAGTTGAAAGTTACACAGTTTTGTTTGCACTCTGGTCACAGTTTTGAACGAACTCGATAAAAAATAAACGTTTTTTTTTAATACATTTTCCGTCGAGTTTTGTATTTGCACATTATAAAGACACTGTAGTATAGGCTTCTTTTTTTTTTATTCATAACGGGGAAACTTTTGGCCCAAATCTGACCTGATGATGATCACGGAAAGTGATGATTAGGCCGAAGATGGAAGCGAGTTTCACCCGGAATCCTCTAACATAGAGGAACTGGCTATCATATCTCTAATTGCCGGAACACAACAATGCTGTTAACATTGTTGTTATGGCGACAGACTTAGACATGATGGTGGTAGCTTGCCAGGCGGACTTAGAAGTCCTACCACCAACCAAACCGAGCAAAGAATTTGCCCCCACTGGGAATTGAAGCCGGGACCTCTGGGTCTGAATCGAGTGGTATAACCATTAGACCACGGAGGCAGTTAGTGTCACCTGTTTAGCACCACCCGGGGACCACGTGTAGGGATTCGCTGAAGGGTATTCTCCTACGGACGCGGGTGACTCGGCCCCCCTCTTTGTTTATGGGGACGTAACAAGACGCTTGCTTGTAGCGTGTTGAACAGGATTGACCTAGACTGGTCTAGTGACTTAGACTAGAGTCAAGAGCAAACCCATCACAAATAAAAAACACACTCCCATTCAAAATTATTTCGTTTTTTTTTTATTTTAAGATACCTACCTATATACATATTTTTAAATACTTATATCTTTAAAAAAGAATTCATTAAAAATATAAAAAAAATTGTAGTCCGCTGGTGTCGGGAGCAGGTTCCAAGCTACCGGTGGTTAGGGCTCCAGAGAAAGGAACCTCCTCACAAAACGAGCCGTGTCGAGGAGTACTTACTGTCTTCTGTATCAGGCCCTTTATCCAACCGAGTAACGTCAGCTTCGACATTTATATGCTCATCGAAGCTTTTGGGCAATCAGGCCATTGGCCGTAACGACTATCGGTACAATGACATTAATTAATCCACATTCCATAATATGTCGACAACCTCGTGTGCTAAGTCGATAGATCGAGATACTTGATTTGCTTCTCTTTTTCAGCCTTCACGAGGTTCTCGTCATGCGAGATCTTCATAATATGCCTCAGGTAGATATCCATAAAGATAACTTCGTCAAAATCGCACAGACAAAACCTTCATTTTTACCTAAAAGATTAATAAAACGTAGCCAGACCACGTACGCTGAAAAATCTTCATCGGACCCATGAAGAGCCCGATAGGAACGCCCGTGAAACTTCTTGCCTTCCCATACCTCCTTAATCACATAACTTAATATCATAGGCTTGCGCCAATTCTATTTAGCCCTTACTACCCTAATCTCTTCAAAGTTAGAATGAACAACCTCCTTCTGGGTAAGCTCGCTCCATCGTAGACTGTTATCTCTGTCATCTCTGACCACAACTAGAGTCAAGAGCAACCCATAAAAAAAAACCCATTGATAACGGGGTGAGTCCCTTGTCCACTGCGACCACATCTCGGTGCATACCCACATCATATTCTCTGAGACTACACATCTCGCGGTTGTAGAGAGTCTTTGCGTTTATAAAAAGCCTCGACCTAGCTCCACACTTCCGCGGGATTTACAGTCGCATCACCGACGATAGTGGGTGATGCATCCGGTTTGCAGTCAGTAGTGTACGGTCCCTCCTATCTATGGCGTCGAGTTCGGTTTGAGTCCATTTGAGTATGCCGAAAATGTACATTATTACTGGCATGACCAAACCGTTGAAGGCGCGCACCATAATTCCGCCCGATAAAACAAGTGCTCCTTCAACGATTGCTTCATGTCAGCAACATTAATGTCCAACGCTTTCGACATACTCAAATACTTGTAGGTTTTGGTTGAGCTGAGGGATCTAACCTGTATGGAGTCCAACAGTTGAACTCCCTGCGATTCCATAATCTTCCCTTTCTTTACATGCATGACTGCACATTTGTCCACACCAAATTTCATCCTGATGGCACTACTTTCAGTTACCTTCAGTAGCTCCAACAGTCGCGAATTGTTGAGGGAAAAGAGTTTCAGATCATCCATATAAAGGTGAGATATGGCCTGATCACCTCTCCTCAACCGAAAGCATAGACCTATAGATATAATAAATGTTTTTTTTATATTTCTGTGCCTAGACCTGAATCCTCCACCAATGTGCTTAGAGGATTCAGAGCTAAGCAAAACCAAAGGACTCAAACTGTCGCCCTGAAATATTCCCCATTTAATCCATACAGCCTCATCATTTCCCTGACTCGGTCGACATCCTGGATAGCGAAGGACTGTTTTCCATTGCTTCATTCATGACTCAAGAAAGGTGCGTAGAGTTGTATCTATTTTGTACAACTCCAACACCTTCATGAGTCATGTATGTGGCTCAAAGTCAAAGGCCTTCTTGTAGTCTATCCATTATGTGGACAGATCCGTGCCGCGGGACGTCTTCCTACATCCAGTCAGAGCGGCGGACATAATTGAGTTTTATAATATTACTAGCTTTCGCCCGCGACTTCGTACGCGCATATACCAATTTTTCCCGTTCCCGTAGGAATTTCTGTAAATCCTCTCTTAGTGCAATCTTACGGAGTATAAGGCACCTACATGCGCCAAATTTCAGCTTTCTACGAGCAGTAGTTTCGGCTGTACGTGGTCTGTCAGTCACTCAGTAGCGGAAGAATTTTATATACCGCGCGCGTGTATCTGACATCGACGCACAAACGATTCCCATGGGTCCAGGGCATGATTCTGGACACCCCAGTGTTGGAATTTTTCGTCGGTTCTTTTCTAATTTTCAAAAAGGTATCAGCTGACTCAGCTGAGCTGATATCTATTTGTGGTTTTATTCTGATTGCTCTTTGTAGTGAAAGTAGATTAATTATTTTTTTATTAAAAATTTCATTGGGAGGTCAGAATAACGATTATGAGCAGTCTAAAGTAAAAAAAACCTTGAAAAAATGAACCCTTGAAAAATATGAAAAAATGAGAAAAAAGCCGATGAAAAATACACGCGGTATTAGGAATTTAGGATTATCATGTGTGTGAGCATTATACTTACTGTTGTACCTAAGCCGTTATTACCTACCTTCGTACCTTCCTGTTAGACTATTCCTGTGAACGTTACTTATACACAAGTTAAAAATAGCTGTGTATGAGTAGGATACATTTCTGCTGTCTATTATGTAAATTGTGGTTTAGAAAAGACAAAGGAGTGTAATCAAATACAGTGTGCTATGCGAGGTTCCGTTGCGACGTAGAGCGTCACGCTCGCCGCGCCTCGCGTTTATATAAGCCCGCCCGAGGCGGCGCCTGCGCTCAAACCGAGTGTGCTGGTTCATGGGTACTCATATACGGTGACTACTCGACATGCCCAAGATGGTGACCCGCGAGAAGAGCGACTACGGCCGGAAAGTGCAGGAGAAAGCTGTCATTGAAAAGGTCATCATCACAATACTCTATTTCGCTTTCTTCGGTACAGGAATGGAGATGACGTCCACGATCGTCGAATTTTTACTGAAACACATCATCGGTTGCATGCTCCCGAATGCGGTACAAATCTATTTCAGAGTAGACAAAACAAGAGTACTCTCGGCTTGCAGGCGGCTCACGTGTTCTGTTGCCCGCAGAGGCAGATGGCGCTCGAGCGCTGCGCGGCCGCCGCGGGCGCCGAGCGGCCCGCCAGCCCCGCCAGCCCGCCGCCGGCGCCGGCGCCGCCCGCCGCCACGCACACGCGCGTCCTCACGCTCGAGCACGGCGAGCACCACGACTCCACGCTCTACCGGTACGTGGCACGCGCCAGGCGGCACGCTTCACGATCCACACCACACGCAAGTCTACATAATAGGCTTGTCCACTGAACAAATCGAATTAGTCCGTCAGTTATTTATTAGTCCGTAAGTTATTAAAACCAAAATTGACGAAGATACGACGCTTTAACAATTCTCAATGCGTCACGCAGTGGTATAAAATTTAGTGCATAGTGACGTCACGAGCCCCGACTCCCGAGTTTTGATGCGATTTATCTTTGTCAATATTCATTGATTTACAAAATAAAAAAAATACGCGACCATTATTTTTCAATAGGTACGTCTGACGGACGATAGATTTGCAATTTATTGATGGTGGAAACTAGCCTACTGCATCAGCGAGCGAGCGCCTATAATTGATGCTTGTCTTATATTTCATTTCCAGATTTGAAAAAGGCTGCTATTTACAATTCTGCCCCGGACCTTCTTTACTTGGCCGAAAAGTATTTCTCTATACTAATTATGTGATGTCGGATAACCGTAAGTTTATAGACCTTTTCTAAAGTAGGTAGCTAATAATTTAGTACCTACTTAGGTATTATAAAAGTAGTTGATAGTAAAGGCATTTCAAGTTCTTAATATTAGTACGAGTTGTTCACAATTGAGCCAATACGTGTGATGTTTTTATCATGGACATGATACAGAAGACGACAAGTGCGGCGAGCAAGCGGAGTTCATCCGCAACCAGTACTATGCGCTGGAGTGGCAGCGCGCCGCCGACGACGAGCCGCCGGCCGCGCTGGGCGCCGGCCTGCTGCTGGCCGACACCGACATCTACTGCCAGCTGCGTCTGCAGCGCGCCGGCTCCTTCCACTACTACTTCGTGTACGACAGCGCGTGAGTATCTGTGCGCCGGTCGGCGTGAGGCGTGAGGCGTGAGGCGTGGGCGCGCAGCCTGCTCACCGAGCGGTGTGTTGCAGCGAGTCGGCGGTGGGGCCGCAGGGCTCGGGCTGGTTCCACGTGGCGCCGACGCTGCGCGCGGGCCCGGGCGGGCGCGACGTGCTGCCGCTGGACGGGCTCATGTGCCAGACCGTGCTGTCCAAGTGCCTGGGCCCGCTGCCGCGCTGGGAGAGCGTGCTGCGCGTGGCGCGCGAGGCGGGCTACAACATGATCCACTTCACGCCCGTGCAGGAGCTCGGCGCCTCGCGCTCCGGCTACAGCATCGCCAACCAGCTGCGCCTCGACCCGCGCTTCAGCGCCGAGCCCGGCCGCGAGCCCACCTTCGCCGACGTCGAGAACGTCGTGTCCAAGATGCGCACCGACTGGAAGGTGAGGTGGCGCCGCTGCGGCTGCCGCTCGAGCGGCCCGCGGCACCGCTCTGTCCCTCACTGTCGCTGTGCAGATGCTGTCCATCTGCGACATCGTGCTGAACCACACGGCGAACGAGACGCCGTGGCTGAGCTCGCACCCGGAGGCGACGTACAACTGCAGCAACTGCCCGCACCTGCGGCCCGCCGCGCTGCTGGACGCGCTGCTGGCGCGCCTGACGGCGGGCGTGGCGCGCGGCGAGCTGGAGGCGCGCGGCGTGCCGCGGCGCGTGTGCGCGCACGAGCACCTGGACGCGCTGCGCCACCTGCTGCTGACGCAGCTGCTGCCCGAGGCGCGCCTGCACGAGATGTACATGTGCGACGCCGCCGACCTGGTGCAACAGTTCTACTACATGGCGCGCAACAAGTCAGTGCACGGCTATATCCCAACTCGTACATTTGCTGGCTTTTATCCTTGAAATCGCCCGCGTCAGTAGTGGATATTGTAATGGATTTTGATGTGAAACATCTATTGGCGCGCTTTCGCAGTAAAGTCAACTCGTATGCCGTGACGGTTACGGCGCTGTCATGTTGTCCCCACTACGGACCTTTGGAACTAATTTATAAGATTTCTATCATTAGATACTAGCTGTCCTCCGCGGCTTCGCTCTTGTCAACTGGCTACCCCGCAACTTTCTTATTTTTTTCTCTCATAAGAACCCTGAACCCTTCTCCTGACATTAAAAACACAACAAAAAAAGAATTAGTGAAATCTGTGCAGCTGTTTACGCGTGATGCAGTGACCAAGGGAAATATGGATTCATTTTTATTTAAAAGATATAGTATCTATTATTCTATGGGCATCCCATGACGGCTATTTTTAAGGTTCAGAACATCCGTAACAAACGGAACCCTTATAGAATCAATCGCTTTTCTCAAGCTTTCATTTCGACATGTTTACTTAAAGAATGACTGGCTGTACTGTGAGTTGTCTACTTCAACCATCCAGTGTATTTGTTAGCGGTGCACGTGTGTGACGCGTAGTGACGAGTGACGAGTGACGAGTGACGAGTGACGAGTGACGAGTGACGTGTGTCCGTGTGCGCAGGGTGCCGGCGCCGGGCGGCGCGCCGGACGCCGAGCGCGCGCCGCTGCGCCTGCTGCCCGACGCGCTGCACCGCCGTCTGCGCGCCACCGTCGACATGGACCGCGCGCTGCAGCTCTACAACGTGTACAGGTGAGTGACGTGTGTCCGTGTGCGCAGGGTGCCGGCGCCGGGCGGCGCGCCGGACGCCGAGCGCGCGCCGCTGCGCCTGCTGCCCGACGCGCTGCACCGCCGTCTGCGCGCCACCGTCGACATGGACCGCGCGCTGCAGCTCTACAACGTGTACAGGTGAGTGACGTGTGTCCGTGTGCGCAGGGTGCCGGCGCCGGGCGGCGCGCCGGACGCCGAGCGCGCGCCGCTGCGCCTGCTGCCCGACGCGCTGCACCGCCGTCTGCGCGCCACCGTCGACATGGACCGCGCGCTGCAGCTCTACAACGTGTACAGGTGAGTGACGTGTGTCCGTGTGCGCAGGGTGCCGGCGCCGGGCGGCGCGCCGGACGCCGAGCGCGCGCCGCTGCGCCTGCTGCCCGACGCGCTGCACCGCCGTCTGCGCGCCACCGTCGACATGGACCGCGCGCTGCAGCTCTACAACGTGTACAGGTGAGTGACGTGTGTCCGTGTGCGCAGGGTGCCGGCGCCGGGCGGCGCGCCGGACGCCGAGCGCGCGCCGCTGCGCCTGCTGCCCGACGCGCTGCACCGCCGTCTGCGCGCCACCGTCGACATGGACCGCGCGCTGCAGCTCTACAACGTGTACAGGTGAGTGACGTGTGTCCGTGTGCGCAGGGTGCCGGCGCCGGGCGGCGCGCCGGACGCCGAGCGCGCGCCGCTGCGCCTGCTGCCCGACGCGCTGCACCGCCGTCTGCGCGCCACCGTCGACATGGACCGCGCGCTGCAGCTCTACAACGTGTACAGGCGAGCATCGCGCCCACGACACGCTGTACCTATACCTACTGCAGCAGTGCAGCCATACTGAGCTCATCCGTCTTGTTGTAGAGCGGACTGCTACGACGAGGAGTCGCGCCTCAAGAAGTGTTGCGAGGAAATGAAGCGCAAGCTGGAGCAGCTCAACGAGGCGGCGGCGGACACGCTGCGCGACCATCTGCGCGCCGCCGTCGACAACGTCATCGCCGGCATGAGGTGCGCTGACGGGCTGACGCACTGACGTGTGCGTGCGTCATGTTTCTTACGAGCACAACGCACCCGTTACACATACACATTCTTTTTTCAGATATTATCGGCTTCAGTCTGACGGGCCGAAGATCGAGGAGGTGAGCGCGAAGCACCCGCTCGTGCCCAGGTAAGCGCTCGCGCGGGCGGTGGGGCGGTGGGGCGGTGGGGCGCCGGACGCTCACTGACCGACGCTGTGGCCGCAGGTACTTCACGTGGGCCTGCCCCGTGGAGAGCAGCTCGCTGAGCGAGGTGGAGGCGGCGCTGTACTCGGACGCGGGGCGGCTGTGCATGGCGCACAACGGCTGGGTCATGGACGCCGACCCGCTGCAGGACTTCGCGGCGCGGGCGGCGGGCGCGCGCGTGTACCTGCGCCGCGAGCTCATCGCGTGGGGCGACAGCGTCAAGCTGCGCTACGGCGACCAGCCCGAGGACAGCCCCTTCCTGTGGGCGCACATGCGCGAGTACGTGGAGCTCACGGCCGAGGTGTTCGACGGCGTGCGCCTCGACAACTGCCACTCGACGCCGCTGCACGTGAGTGTGTGTGTGTGTGTGTGGGTGTGTGTGTGGGTGTGTGTGTCAGTGTGTCAGTGTGTCAGTGCTCACGCGCGCTCTGTGCAGGTGGCGGAGTACATGCTGGACTGCGCGCGCAACGTCAAGCCCGAACTGTACGTGGTGGCGGAGCTGTTCACGAACTCGGACCACGTCGACAACATCTTCGTTAACCGGCTCGGCATTACGTCGCTCATTCGCGGTGAGTCAGACTCATTCATTTCTTCCTTTCTTCTCTAATATTACGAAAAACTTTTTCCAAAAAAATATTTTTTACTTTGTAGTTTTTTTTTTTGAAGTCTGTTGTATTTTTTTTACTTTGTAGTGTTTTTTATTTGAAAGTCGGTTGTATTTTTTTGTAAAAAGTTTTTTATTTTTCACTTTTTAGTGGTACCCCACACCTAAAAACACCACTGCAAAATCACAGAAAAGCAAAATACGCAATTTCAATTACTTGGATGACACAAAACTATCATCCAAGTAGACGCATTCCAGCTATTTCGATTTAAAATCAAAAGTTCGTAACCGATTTTCATAAAATTTTAATGAGACCAATCTGCAAGTATATCCTTTCAGATAAAACAAGATTTTTTCAAATCGGTTCATAATTGTCGGAGTTATGAGATAACAAACTTAAAAAAAATTTAAAAAACATACAACCGAATTGATAACCTCTTCCTTTTTGGGAAGTCGGTTAAAAAAATACAACCGGCTTATACAACTACTAGTTTCGGATAAGTTTCGTTATTATTACCACATAGCACAACTATTAGTTAGTTGTGCTATGTGGAGTATGTGATTTACTTCATATGCCTTCGCAGTCCAATAGTTAAATATCTACTTTGCTTTGGGGTTGACATAAACCTACCTAACAATATGCCACTTAACTAGATTTGATTATTTATTTATTTATATATACTTTATTGTACACCAAATGAAAAATACATAAAAGAAACCTTAAACTAACAAAACATACAATTGGCGGCCTTATAAAGTTACGATGTAAGTGATAATCCCAAAAACATGGAAATTCAGGTTGGTTTTTATGCATCTGCGTACCCCTTCACAGCGTATTCAATTCGTAACTCTATGATGTACATGTGACGTCACATCTGAACAAACCAATGAGATCCTAATTTCTTGTAGACATGTTTTCAAAAAAAAAAATTATTATAATAATTTATTTCAATTAGACCATTTACAGGCACTTTTGAATTGTCAAGGTCGGTCAGTCCAAAAAAATATAATGAAGCTATTTGCACGTTCCAAAGCGTAGATCTCTATGGAGAAGAACGTGCAAGAAACTCCACGGACATTCTTTTAAATCAATTGATGTACTCAATACAAAAATCATGGTAGCATTATCTTTGATTGCTTCTATATGTGAGGACAATGCAAAGAATAAGAAAGTATATAAAACAATTCAAAAAGTACAGATTTAAAAAAAAAAGAACCAGTGGCACGGTTAGCACTGTTAAATTAAGGATTGCGCATGGAAAAGGGAATGTCTTGTCAACTTTTAATGTGGTTTGAACCATTTAGTCACAGTATTGAAACCTATTTGAGCTTATTACGATTCTTTACTGGTTTTAGCGGTAAATAATAAGGCCGTATCGTCAGCATATGAAACAATTTTGCAATTTTAATGAATTGCACAAATCGTGCATATAAGTCAAGAATCAGAAAAAAAAGAGTGCCCGTGGAGTTTCTTGCACGTTCTTCTCCATAGAGATCTACGCTTTGGAACGTGCAATTAGCCTCTTATTTTTGACTGACCGACCTTGACATTTCAAAAGTAACTGTTAATGGTTTATTTGAAATAAATGCTTTGAATCTTGAATAAGGCTGCGCCCAGGATGCTTCTCTGAGGAACACCAAAACCAGTAGTTTTTTGCTCATCGCTCGTAATATTATGTATTCAACACATTGAAATCTGTCGTCTAAGTAGTCAGCAAACAGTTTCAGCGTACCTCTTCTTCCCATGGCCTATAATTTAGTAAGGAGCATAGAAATAGATACTGTGTCAAAGGCTTTCACTAGATCAAGGAAGACCCCCAGGGTCTGGTTGCCTTTGCCAAGTTCCCTTGAAACATAATCGGTCAGATGGTGCACCGCATCGGCTGTGGATAGATAATAATTTTTTTCTAAATAGTTCTCTAGCCTGTTGTTTACAATTTTCTCTTGAATTCTGGATAGTGTGGGGAGTAACGATATTGGCATATAATTATTAACTAAGTCTTTGTTCCCGGATTTAAAGATAGGGATTACAACTGCTTGTTTTAGGCATCTAGGAAAAATGCCTTTGGAGAGACAGATACGAAATTGTGGTGTTGTAAGGATCTTATTGCTAATATTACCAGCACAGTAATCTTTTAGTTCATAAATAATGCGGTTTATTTCGCCCTCGTCAGTATCCAGCAAGCCAAAATATTTTAGTGCGCGCCCATTATTCAAGGCTTGAGAAGGAGATTGATCATAGTCATTTTTAGGAATCTGTTCGGCAAGAGTTTTCCCAACATTCACGAAAAAGTTTATTATTTATTTATTTATTCAATAACGATTTTACATCGTGTCTGAATTTAAAAATACATTTATAATAACGAACATCTCAAATCCATATTAAATTAAAATCGTACAATAATAAAAGCAATCTAAAAAGTTATAAAAATTAATGTCACGTCAATTAATTAAATACAATAAAATTTTCATGTCAAGTCATTACCATTTATAAGTCATCAATAGCATAAAGACATTTGTCCAACAAAAACCGCTTAAGCTTACTATGAAACTCACTCCTATAAAGTAGGCTTTTTATTTCTATAGGCAGTTTATTGAAATTTTTTACTGACTTATGGTAGGCGCTATGTTTTACAACGTTCAGGTGGGGCACTTGCTTTATCTGGAGATCTTTTCTTCTCGTACTCTCCCTTTTTTTCCTTTCATCTTCAGTCTCATATTCAAAGATATATTTTGATCAGTGACTAAGTAGGACCAAAATGTACAAGCTTGGGACTGTCAATATCTTTAAATCATTAAAATGAGGCTTACATGATTCTTGCTGTTGAAGTCTAGCTATGGTTCTGACTGCTCTGGATCACAAAAGCTTTTTGGGTATTGTAATCATAGCTTCCTCCCCAGAAAAGTATGCTATATCGCAGTTTTGAGTCTACTAATGCGCTTAAGACCATTTTTAAATGTTTTACGGTTACCTCGTTTCACTCTTAAGTACGTAACAGGCAGAGCTGATTGCTTTCTTCAGGTATGCTAGCTCTTGTTTCCACTTTAACTGGTTGTCGATATGAACTCCCAGAAACTTAACTACCTGGACCACGTTCACTGTTTCTCCATTTATGACGCAGTTAATGTTGTCTTTAATATTGGAAGTGGAACGAAAAAGCATTGCATTGGTTTTGCTGGCATTAACTTTAAGCCCGTTTACAGCAAACCAGCTGTGAAAGATATCTAAGGTTTGATTCACTATGGAATTAAGAGCGTATATATTGTCAGCTGAGACAACGGCATTGGTATCATGGACAAGCTGCATAGATCCCGCAGCATTTTCCATCATGTGTTGTATAAGGTCATTAACAAACACGATGAAAAGTATCGGACCCAGTATGGAGCCTTGTGGTACGCCCTTGTATACACGTGACAATTTCGACCTGTATGTTTCTTCACTTGGACAATTTTTACTCGAGGCCTTTGTCTGTGACACCACTGCCTTGATCTCCACGAACATCTTCCTATTTTCCAAAAATATGACTTAAGCAGTGCCAACACTTTACCCCTGACACCATAATGCTCAAGTTTCTCTAGCAATAGTTTATGATCCACCGTGTCAAATGCTGAACTTAAATCTAGGAAAAGCCCAGCTACTTTATGTTTGTCGTCCAATCTGCTAACTACGTCATTGATCAGAGATGATATTGCATCTTGTGTCCCAACGTTTTTCTGATAACCAAATTGCCTCCTACTTAACACTCCATTTTGGTTGTTGTTATTAGTTATTGACAAAATTGGCTGATAAAAGAGGTGAACTTTTAAACTGAAATAAATAAATTGAAATTCAATATACTTCCAAAGTAGCTTGCTATTGTTTCCTGCTTTTATTACTTTTTAAGCTCATTGTTACAAAAAATCCTGTATCTTTTATATGTGGATTTAATGGTACTACTTCAAGTACTAAATCAAATTATTATCCATATCTAGGGTGAAGAAGAATATAAAGTATAATAAAAAAACTCAAGCATTTATTTAAATTATACCATTTTACAGGCACTTTTGAATTGGCAATGTCGGTCGGTCCAAAAAAGATGAAGCTATTTGCACGTTCTGCGTAGATCTCTATGGAGAAGAACGTGCAAGAAACTCCACGGACACTAAATAACAAAATTGTTACAAAGTTTTGTTACATCGCTTTGAAATCTATACTTACTAATATTATAAAGCAGAAGAGTTTGTTTGTTTGTTTGGTTGAACGCGCTAATCTCAGGAAATACCAGCTCGAATTGAAAAATTCTTTTTGCGTTGGATAGTCCATTTATCGAGGAAGGCTATAGGCTATATAACATCACGCTATGACCAATAAGAGCGGAGCAGCTTGTAGTGTGTCTTATTGTTTTGTACTTACGCTCTCTATAAACTTCCTTGATAAATTAATACATAGCTGCATAGCCATAACTTGATTCCTAGATTCTTTTTAACTTGTATTTTCTAAGTTTTTCTGCAAATTACTAACTTCAATGCTTTGTTTACATTTCTTGTATTATGTCATTATGTCAGTTAGACAGGCCTAGTTTTCTTTTTAATTCTATTCTGAAGTTAGCTAGGAGTTTTAGGTCGCATATGAAATTGTTATCAGACCTTCTTAAAGTCCATTTTTCTTTTCCATCAAATTCTAGAAACTCATATCAAATTCAAAATAAAAGCGAGCCTTCATCTGGGAGCCAAAAAAAATGGTCAGTCTACGTTTGGAGCTGAGATCAGCAACAAGTCGAAAAAGTTCCTTAAGAGTGACTGAGAGGACAGTTTACCTCCTGGGAACCAGAGAAGTCGCCCTCTCTCCTATATTAAGAGTAGACTTAGAGGACGTTTCTAAGTTTACCTCCTCGGAACCTTATAAGTCGGCCTCTCTCCTTGCCGCATTCAAAAGGACACCTTGATGCCTGGGCTGAAGACATTTCTCGGCCCATCCTCTCCAGCCCTCTGAAGAGTGACGACCCTCCAGTCCTCCGGTTCTTCAACGGACCCTCCAGTCCTCCGGTTCTTCAACGAAGACTTCATTCCCATCTCACGTCCACTCATCCTTTTCATTCATCAGCCGTTCTTTTCTATAAGTTGTGTAATCATTAAATCTAATACTATTTATTTGTCCTTTTCCCTTTTAGCACGCATTCCCCTCCTAGGTAGGTGAGTGCTATATGTGACCTCACATTTCACAGGCTCCCCCTGTAAAATGTAACGTTACAAGCTATAAGAAATGTTGCTAGCGGGAAAAAAAGCTTCCGTTGCGTGCGCTGCGTTCCAAAGATCTCCGAATGACAGCCGGGACCAACGGCTTAACGTGCTTTCCGAGGCACGGAGGAAACTCGGCATGTTAAAATGGTCACCCATCCACATACCAACCTCGACAAGTATTGCTTAACCTCGAAGATCGACCTGTGCGGCTTTTATTATTTAGCCACGAGCTCCTCCTCCTTAAATTATTCCTTTTTAAAAGTTAAAAAAAAGTCCTGGACAGCATTATGTCTATCCCTTATGGTTAACTCACTACAACCCTTTTTATGGAAATCAAATTTGTTTTAAAACAATGCATTATTTGCGAGGAAGTTTTAGTTTTTTTTTCATGGTATTAATCCTTATCTAAATAAATACGTTATTCATCATAAGTATTTAATTTTGAACAAAATTGCCATTGACATTATTTAATTTCAATGAATGTCTTGAGAGATATCATAGTTTTAAAATAACTCCGCAACAAAATGTAATATTATAAAGCTGAAGAGTTTGTTTGTTTGAACGCGCCAATCTCAAGAACTACTCGTCGGGTTTGACAAAATATTTCAGTGTTAGATAGCCCCCATTTATCGAGGAAGGCTATAGGCTATATCATTACGCTAAGATAAATAGGAGCGGAGCATTAATGGAAAATGTGACGCAGAGGAAGTTCCGCGGGTCAGCTAGTTATACATACATGTGAGAACGATGTAAAAGACGAGCATGATAAATACGTCCGGTAAGTCTTAAATATAGGTAAGTATATGTGGCGCTCTTGGGAGCGTTCATAATCGATCGAGTTTAGGTACTGGTTCTCGGCAGCTTTTTAGCAGGACACTCTGGTTCTCCCGTCTTGTGGTTGGCTAATTTTTGAAGCGCCAACATGTTGCACTTCTTGGTGCTTCGGCTTTCTTTGTGCAGTCTTGAAGAGTGTGTCCTTCATCACCGCAGTGTCCACATGTAGAGGCCGCTACTTTGCGCGTCTTGGCTGCATGACCGTACTGCTGGCACTTGTAACAATATCTTGTTACTAGTATGAAGTCTTAAACTGGGCAGGATGTTCAATTTATAAATAATCGGTCCTGTGTGATGAGAGCCTTCCGAACATGAGCTGGAACTTCTAAAATATAGTTACAGTTCTCCGCATCTTTTCTGCCAGATTTGTGACTTTGTGATGTGTTGCCATGGCGTATGTGTGCGTGGGCTGCGTCTCCGCACTCTCTAACACAATCATTAAACAGTGTACTAATAGCTGTCAGTGGTTTCACTTGTGTTCCTGCATACGTACCTACATACACAACAGTGGCGACGAGTTTACCCACAATTGAGATATAATCGAACAGTTGAAAGTGGCACAGTCATTCTGTGGAATTTTAACAACTTTCGATCACCAAGTAAACGACTGGAAGACTTGCAAAGGACGTATTACGCAGAGGTTACAATAAACAAAATAGTGCCAACTCGATAAATAGTGCCGAGAAAGAAAAGTGATCGGTGTGCGGTCGTGCTAATCATAAGTCGTCTCAATGTCGGTTCGCAAAATATAAGTGTAAAAAGTGCAATACAGTGCAGGGCATTTGCGTAGAATGTGTAATAAAATTAACTGCGTGCTAACGGGGGATGTGAGCGAGGACGACGATGGTAAGTCGCATTTTGTTTATAACATTAGTTCAGCTCGGGGGGAACCTATAACAGAAACGGTTACAGTAAATGGCCATAACTTAAAAGTTCAAAGATAGTGGATCACCTGTGACGAGTCATATCTGAGGGTACATATAAACAAGTGTTCAAGCCAGGAGATGAAATTATGTACAAAAAATATTCAACGAAAGTAAAATTCCATTGGAGCAGAGGCATAATTAAAAAGAGACTGGGTAAAGTACTTTACCTCATTCATGATTTGAGTTCATCTTGTAACATCGCAAGATGAACTCAAATCATGAATGAGCACAAGAACCAAATAATATTAAATAAGGGTGGCAAGGGTACCTACTACGCAACAGTCGCAACTCCATTATCACTTACTATTGTATGTGGTAGGCCGTACTTGGACATATAATCGTATAGTTTTGCTATGACGTTGGTAGAAGTTGTAGATATATAACATCGTAGAACTCCACCCATTTGGTGTGTGCGTCTACGACCACGAGAAACTTCTAATCATTTATTGGGCCTAAGAAATCAATACCTATGTATCCTATAGAATGGCACTGGCGGGTACCGCCACGGAACAATTAAAAAGAGACTGGGTAAAGTACTTTACTTCATTCATTATTTGAGTTCATCTTGTGATGTTAAAAAGCATAAGAACCAAATAATATTAAATAAGGGTGGCAAGGGTACTACGCAACAGTCGCAACTCCATTATGACTATGACGACTTCACCAACTGCCATACCGAGCCCTCTACGGACAAGGCTCAGGTGCAGCGTCCCGTGGGGTAGGACACGGATGAGACAAGTCAGCAACCACCACCGTAAGTGGACGCTGACACAGTGCCAAATCTAATTTCAAGGAACCCTGACAGACTGTTGAGAAACATTCCAAGGGTTGATTACAAAGCTTTTCTGTAACGTCGTATTGTGCACAATTAGTAACATTTTGGTTAAATAAGGGAGGAAATGTTACATATGTATGTGTTACCATGGTGTATGTGTGCGTGGACTGCGTCCCCGCACTCTCTAGCACAATTATTAAACAGTGTACTAATAGCTGTCAGTGGGTTCACTTATGTTCCTGCATACGTACCTATATACACAGCAGTTTTATTGAGGTCAAAAATGTATCCCTGGACATATTCGGTAGCTTTTCGGCCAAGTTTAAAAACCTCATTAACCGACTTCCCAAAAAGGAGGAGGTTCTCAGTTCGGTTGTATTTTTTTATTTGTTACCTCATAGCTCTGTCAATTATGAACCGGTTTGAAAAATTCTTAGTTTAATCTGTAAGGATATACTTGTAGATTGGCCCCATTTAAATTTTATCAAAATCGGTTAAGTAGTTTGGATTTTATATCGAAATAGCTGGAATTTGTACAAATACAAATACAAAATCCTTTATTTCAAATAGACCAGTTACAGGCACTTTTGAATAGTCAAGTTCTGTCAAAATATGGAAAGTTTTACGATGCGAAGTACGAGAGCCGTGTCGTGATCGCACATCGCAGCGTGTGCAAGTGTGCAATCTGTGTGTCCGCAGAGGCGCTGAGCGCGTGGGACGCGCACGAGCAGGGCCGCCTCGTGCACCGCTACGGCGGGCGCGCCCTGGGCGCCTTCCTGCGCGCGCCGCGCCGCCCCGCGCAGCCCCAAGTGGCGCACGCCATGCTGCTGGACCAGACGCACGACAACCCTTCGCCGCTGCACAAGCGCTGCGTGTTCGACGTGCTGCCCAGCGCCGCGCTCGTGGCCATGGCGTGCTGCGCCACGGGCTCCACGCGCGGCCTGGACGAGCTGGTGCCGCACGCCGTGCACGTGGTGGACGAGGAGCGCCTGTACGCGGCCTGGGCGGGCGGCGAGCCGGCGGGCGGCGAGCCGGGGGGCGGCGAGCCGGCGGGCGGCGAGCCGGGGGGCGGCGAGCCGGCGGGCGGCGAGCCGGGGGGCGGCGAGCCGGCCGTGGGCGCGCAGTCGGGCGTGCTGGCCGCCAAGCGCGCGCTCAACGAGCTGCACGCGGAGCTGGCGGCGCGCGGCTTCGACGAGGTGTACGTGGACCAGATGGACGCCGACGTCGTGGCCGTGACGCGCCACGAGCCGCGCTCGCGCGAGGTAAGCTGTCGACAGTTCTAACTTTCTGAGCTTTTCTCAAAATCAACAAAAAAAATGATTTTCTGCTTTTAGAGGTGACACTCGTTCGTTCAATTTTTGTCACCGTTGGGTGTCACATCACCCCTTAAGGGGCGACGTACAGTACGAATAATTTATGTTTGCCCATGCGAAGTAAGTCGCAATCGATTGCGCATGAATGTCAATTTGACAAGAAACTTAATTAAAACAGCGCATGCGCGGGTAGGTCGCGTATGCAGTCTCAGTCCCTCGTATACGTTCGATGCATACTTGTGTCCCGCTTGTACTCAATGCAATAGGACTGGTGGTACGAAAAGTGTTATTGTTTTAAAATATTTATTTTGGTTTTTCTTACTGTTTCATTTGTGTTTTGTGTTTTTGTGGTGTATATGTTTGTTATTGTTACTGGTTGTGTTTCTTACTTGTTAATTTAATAATACAAAACGCATAAATCAGAAAAAAATTCGCGATGGGACCTGCGCGGTCGTCACTAAAGGCTAACTACGCATGGGTTGAACAAATATTCGTACTGTAGTGAAACCCTTCCGAGGTAGGATGTAAACATTTCGAGCTCGCTTCGCTCGCCATTCTTTAGTCTCCAGCGCTTTTGTGTAACTCTACAAAATCAAAATATCTATGTTTATGTATGATTTGGTCAAAAGGAAATAGGTAAAACCTTTCCAATTTCTGTGCATGATTGTGTTTTTAACCGACTTCCCAAAAAGGAGGAGGTTCTCAATTCGGATGTTTGTATTTTTTTTTTTTTTTTTATGTTTGTTCGGGCACCGATTTTAAAAATGATTTTTTTTTGTTCGAAAGGGAATACTTCCCAAATGGTCCCATGATAAGGAAACCAGGCTCTGATGATGGCATCCCAGAGAAGTCGAGGGGAACTTTCGAAAATCGTACGGGCAACTAGTGCGTTTGTATTTTGCTTGTGTTTTTAGGTGTGGGTACCACTAAAAAGTGAAAAATAAAAAACTTTTTACAAAAAAAATACAACCGACTTCCAAAAAAAAAACACTACAAAGTAAAAAATAACTTTAATTTCGGAACTCGGTGTTTTTGTTAATTTGTTCGTTTTTTGACACCGACTCCCGAAATTAAAGTTATTTTTTACTTTGTAGTGTTTTTTTTTTGGAAGTCGGTTGTATTTTTTTTGTAAAAAGTTTTTTATTTTTCACTTTTTAGTGGTACCCACACCTAAAAACACAAGCAAAATAAAAACGCACTAGTTGCCCACTCGACTTCTCTGGGATGCCATCATCAGATCCTGGTTTCCTTATCATGGGACCATTTGGGAAGTATTCCCTTTCGAACAAAAAAAAATCATTTTTAAAATCGGTTGGCAAGCGACGGAGTTATGCCCGAACAAACATAAAAAAAAAAAAAAATACAAACATCCGAATTGAGAACCTCCTCCTTTTTGGGAAGTCGGTTAAAAACACAATCATGCACAGAAATTGGAAAGGTTTTACCTATTTCCTTTTGACCAAATCATACATAAACATAGATATTTTGATTTTGTAGAGTTACACAAAAGCGCTGGAGACTAAAGAATGGCGAGCGAAACGAGCTTTCTTGTATCAGTCCATAAAGTACTTCTTTTTAAGTATGAATGACACAAAGAGAAACCTATCCGAAGTAGGTTGCAACATTTTTTGAGCTTGTTTCCTTCGCTCTTATTGTTCTACTCTCTCTCAATTAATGAACATTAGTTCATAAAGTTACTATTAGAGGAGGGGTGCAAACGTGTTCGATTAAAACCTGATTTCGTTAACGTTTAGATCTGAACTAAAACTACGTGCACATCGTAACTAGTCAATCGATGAACTGATGCGTCGCTGCAGCGCGGAGGTACCGCTGCAGCCACGCAGCGCTTTGGGGTAAATTTGAAGGCAAATTTACAAAATCTTTTTCGTAATTGTGATGCAAGATCATTCCTGAAAATAAAAACCTACAGCGCAAATAGTACATCTTCCCCCTCCCGCCCTTCCGCAAAATAGCTTGCGATTTTCGTCACTACAACAACAGTCGTAAATCATAATGAGTGTGGGGGGCGGGAGGGGGGGGGGGCAGTGTGGCTCCTGTGTGCGGTGTGGGGTGACACCCACGCTAGCTACTAGCTGGTGACCGCTCGGGTGGTGTCGTGCGCAGTCGGTGATCCTCGTGGCCTTCACCGCGTTCAGCGCGCCCGAGGGCGGCGCGGGGGGCGCGGGGCCGCGCGCCGTGCCGCCGCTGCGCTTCGAGGGGCAGCTGTGCGAAGTGCTGCTGGAGGCCTGTCTGCGCCACAAGGACCACGGGTAACGACTAACGACTGTCTCACTTATTAACTTAGTTACCTTCATTTAGTGTTTAATATGTGTGAGCGTGTGTTGGAGCGGCTGGCTTAGTTATTTTTTCTTTCAAATTTATCCTAGGCTGATTGATATTGTGTTTAATTTGATTAAATCAAATTATTGGAAAATAGTCTAATGCAACACATAATTTTCCCAAAAAATACGAAAAGCCGTTTAGACGCGATCACGTTTATATCAGCTGCTACTGAAGAAAAAAAAAAAGGGTGTATCTGCGCCTGAAGACAAGTTTTAAGTTTATTTAGATTTCTTGAAAATGTATTCTGACTCTGCCCAGACTATCGATATGATAAATCGTCGTCTTTCCGTCTTCGTCCTCGAATATATTTTATTCGCCATGAACATCCTTTTACAAACTGTCCAGATCGGAGTTTTCAAAGTAATTAGATTTGGGGAAAGCCCACCATTTCATAGATTTGACTATTTAAGTATTTTGGGCCTTGTATCGTAGCTATCTATACGGTAACGTAAATTGTATTAGGTCTTCAATTTGACGGACGACGGAATTGCCTTATAATATGGCCAGTCCACGGAGCAAGTCAAAGAGGAGACGGCTAGTGTGAGCGTAACTTCAAAATACAATCGACAGAACGAGCGAGTAGTTTTGCTATTGACTGGCAGATAGCAAATAAAGAAATGGGCGGAGTCTAACACCCCCTCAACCCGCAAACTGTCACGCGTTCTTTCTTAAGGAAATCTAAATACAGCATCTCCTCTTTGTACTTGCTCCGTGGGCCAGTCCTAGCCTGGTGTGAGTAACCATTGACCATATACCAGTTACGCTAGCGTAAGGGATTGTCACACGATCTATTATTAATTAAAATGTATACTTATATTGTGACTTTCAATTTACTACGTATTTAAATTCTAACCTTGTCTTATCATTGTGATAAGGCATTGGACTTTTTCATACTTTTGGAATTCACTTCAAAAAGGGCTAGTGCGGGGAGTGTTGAGTTCTACGGGGTAGAGCGGGGAGGGGCGTGGCCCTCCCCTTTTCAGGGGGGGGACCGACCTTAGTATAATTTAGGAAAAAAAACAACGGCTATTTACATCATAGTGGTGGTCCGACATTTTCGTTTGAAAAAAAAATAGAGAAAAGAGTGGTACAGTCAGACTACAAAAGTCGATAAGCATCTCTCAAAGTAATTGGCTTGACGTATAGTTTGACTTACTACCTTCTATTTTCACGTTGTCGTCAACACTAAATACTCTTGCTTGTATGAGTATCTCAACATTCCACAGATAACACACACTAATGTACTGTCGTCGCACTAAGTGTGTCATTAAGAACATGCCTTACACAGTCACAGCTGAGGCGACCATTGGATTGATAAAATTCGCGCTAGTCACTCATGTGCTTGTAGCCGTCAGGGCTAGGTAATCGACTCGCAATCAACGAGGTCCGAGTTCAAATCCAATTAATGGTCCGTAGCAGATTTTTCTGTTATTGAAAATACCATATAATAAATAAGTTTTTTTTTTATATTTCTACTATTGAAACTACAATTGTATTTTAAATATTGTATTTTTTGTACTAATTAGTTGCAAATCACCACATCTAACTTGACTTTATTTAATGATTTCATTAAGGATGCTATGGACAATGGTAAGCAGGTTGATGTGGTCTACACAGATTACAGCAAGGCATTTGATCGGATTGACCACGACACCCTGATAAAGAAGCTTAGTTATATGGGCATCCGTGGGGACCTCTTGAGGTGGTTTTCCTCTTACGTTGATAACAGGTCACAAGCAGTAGTACTCAACAATTATATGTCTAGTTGGGTAAACGTGCCCAGCGGAGTGCCTCAGGGTTCGTTGCTCGGTCCTTTTTTGTTCGTAGTCTTTGTGAACGACATCGATCAGTGCCTCCATTCATCCAAACTATTATGCTTTGCCGATGACATGAAAATATTTACCACTATTTCAACACTCGAAGATAGACTAGCTCTTCAGGCTGACTTATATCGGCTTGAAGAGTACTGTCGGGCTCAAAAACTTGATCTCAACCCATCCAAGTGTTCGGTGATCACGTACACTAGAAAACGTGCAGTACTAGCTACTACTTATACTTTGGCGGGCCAGGACTTGCCAAGGAGCAATGTTATTCGTGACTTAGGCGTCCATTTAGACAGTAAGTTAGTTTTTGACACACACATTGAAGCAATTGTCAAAAAAGCTTCTAAACTGCTTGGGTTTGCTCTAAGTGTTTTAAAGATGCTAAAACACTAAAAATATTGTATTGCACTTTTGTAAGAAGTCAGTTAGAGTATGCGTCTCAGATATGGAATCCATGTTATTATAAATACATTGACCGCATTGAAAACATCCAAAGGCGATTCATAAAATATCTTTGCTTCCATCAAAAGATTCCATATGAGTCAACTACTTATCTTGGACTCTGTAAGAAGTATCATCTGCATCTGCTACCACTGGTAGATCGACGTAGAATTGCTGACTGTCTATTCCTGCTGAAAATCCTCAATAATAATATTGATAGCCCCGAGTTATTGTCAAAATTTTATTTCAATGTGCCAAATAAAACACTTCGGTTTAATCCACCCTTAGGCTTACCTCGTACATCTTCTAATTATAGGCGGAACAGTTACATTGTGCGCGCAAGCAGAAATTTTAATGATATATGCAAGGAGTATGAATTGGATCCCTTCACAATCAGTGTGAATTCGGCAAAAAGGTGCTTAAGCCTCAAATTTTTCATGTTAAATGTCTCGTTCGGTGTGCAGCACGTCGGGACAGCCGCTGCAGCCGCCCGGCGCGCACTCGCGTCACACGCGCGTCATCAACGGGCTGCAGCAGTACGAGTGCAGCGTGCGCCGCGCCCTGCCGCCCGCGCACTCCGCCTTCATCGCCGCGCAGCGCACGGACGGCGCGCACACCGTGCTGGAGCTGCGCGCGCTGCTGCCCGGCTCCGTGCTGGCCGTGCGCGTGGCGCCGCGCGCCGCCCACCGCGCCGCGCTCGTCGCGCTGCAGCGCAGCGTGGACGCGCTGCACGCGGCGCCCGCGCCCGCCGCCGACCCGCTGGGCCTGGCGCCCGCGCTGCGCGACCTGGACCTGGCCGACTTCAACGCGCTGCTGTACCGCTGCGACGCCGAGGAGCGCGAGGCGGGCGGCGGCGGCGTGTACGACGTGCCCGGCTCCGGCGCGCTGGTGTACGCCGGCCTGCAGGGCGCCGCCTCGCTGCTGGCCGCCGTGGCGCCCGCCGACGACCTGGGCCACCCGCTGTGCGCCAACCTGCGCGCCGGCGACTGGCTGCCCGAGTACACGTGGCGCCGCCTGGAGCGCGAGCCGCGCCTGCAGGCGGTGGCGGCGCGCTACCGCGACGTGCTGCAGCCGCTCGCGCAGCTGCCGCGCTACCTGGTGCCCGCCTACTACGAGGCGCTGCTGCTGGGGCTGTACCGCGGCGTGGCGCACGCGGCGCTCGCGCGCCTGGCGCCCTGGGCGCGCTCGGGCTCGTTCCCGCGCGCGCTGGCGCTCACCAGCGTGCAGCTGCTGGGCGCGCTGCCGTCGGCGCCGCTGCCGCCCTTCTCGCCCGCGCTGGCGCCCCCGCGGCCCGCGCGCGCGCTCAGCATGTCGGCGGGGCTGCCGCACTTCGCGGTGGGCTACATGCGCTGCTGGGGGCGCGACACGTTCGTCGCGCTGCGCGGCCTGCTGCTGCTGACCGGGCGCCACCAGGACGCGCGCTGCCACATCCTGGGCTTCGCGGCGTGCCTGCGCCACGGGCTCATCCCCAACCTGCTGGACGGCGGCCGCGCGGCGCGCTACAACTGCCGCGACGCCGTGTGGTGGTGGCTGCAGAGCGTGCAGCAGTACGTGCGCGAGGCGCCCGGGGGGGCGGCGCTGCTGGCGGAGCCGGTGGCGCGCCTGTTCCCCCAGGACGAGGCGGAGCCGGCGCCCCCGGGCGCGGCGGACCAGCCGCTGCACGACGTCATGCAGGAGGCGCTGGACGTGCACTTCCAGGGGCTCGTGTTCCGCGAGCGCAACGCCGGCCGCGCCATCGACGCGCACATGTCCGACAAGGGCTTCAACGTGCAGATCGGAGTCGACCCCGAGACCGGCTTCCCCTTCGGCGGCAACGACGCCAACTGCGGCACCTGGATGGACAAGATGGGCTCGTCCGAGCCGGCCGGCAACCGCGGCCAGCCCGCCACGCCGCGCGACGGCAGCGCCGTGGAGCTGGTGGGGCTGGCCTACAGCGCCGTGAGCTGGCTGGCGGCGCAGCACCGCGCCGGCCGCTACCCCTACCCGGGCGTGGTGCGGCGCCACCGGGACGGCTCGCTCACGTCCTGGTCCTACGCGCAGTGGGCCGAGCGCATCCAGCAGAACTTCGAGCGCTACTTCTGGGTGCCGGCCGCGCCCTCCGCCGCCGACCTGCGGCCCGACCTGGTGCACCGCCGCGCCATCTACAAGGACTCGCATGGCGCCTCGCGGCCCTGGGCCGACTACCAGCTGCGCTGCAACTTCCCCATCGCCATGGCCGTGGCGCCCGAGCTGTTCGAGCCCAAGCACGCCTGGCAGGCGCTGGACGCGCTCGAGCGCCACCTGCTGGGCCCGCTCGGCGTCAAGACGCTGGACCCGGCCGACTGGGCCTACCGCGGCGACTACGACAACTCCAACAACGGCGACGACCCCAGCGTGGCGCACGGCTACAACTACCACCAGGGGCCCGAGTGGCTGTGGCCCCTGGGCTTCTACCTGCGCGCGCGCCTGGCCTTCGCGCACCAGTGCGGCCGGCACGCGCGCACCGTGGCCGCCGCCTACGCCGCGCTGGCGCCGCTGCTGGCCGAGATCCGCACGTCGCCCTGGCGCGGCCTGCCCGAGCTCAGCAACGCGGGCGGCGCCTACTGCGCCGACAGCTGCCGCACGCAGGCCTGGAGCTCCGCCGTCGTGCTGGAGGCGCTGCACGAGCTCGAGCTGGCCCGCCGCGCGCGCCCGCTGCCCGCCGCCTGACGCGCGCGCCGCCTGCGTCACGCGCGCCGCCCCCCCGAGCCGCGCCGCCTCTACAGCGTGCCCTACGAGCCCGCGCCCCCGCGCCGCCCGCTGCGCGCGCTGCGCCGCCTGCTGCGCCGCGCGCGCCCCGCGCCCCGCCTGCAGCGCTCCATCTACAACCTGCTGGGCCGCCGCGCCGGCGAGCTGGCCACCGTGGTCTACAGCGACCGCTACTTCCGCTACGGCCTGCCGCTGCAGGCGCGGCCCGCGCCCGCGCGCCGCCTCGTGGCCGACGAGCTGGGCGGCGCCGCGCCCACCCCGCGCCGCGCGCCCGCCCCGCCCCTCCGCGCGCCGCACGTCATGCCGCTGTGCGCCGCGCCCGCGCAGGCGCCGCGCGCCGGCCTGCTGCAGGGGGGCGCGCGCGCGCTGGCGCCGGCGCCGCGCTACGTGCCGCTGCGCCGCGCGCGCGCCTTGCAGCCGCGCCTGCTGCGCGTGCTCGAGTGGCCGCGCTTCGAGGAGGGCCCGGCCCCGGAGGCCGTGGCGCCGCGGCGACGCGCGCTGGACTACCGGCAGAGTGCGCGCGGCGTGGCCCCGCACGAGGCGGCGCCCGGAGGGGCGGCGGGGGGGCGCGCGCGCCGCGCCGCGTCTCCGCCGCGCCCCCCGAGTGAAGAGTCGGCGCCGCGGCCGCAATTCGCACTGGCGGACGCGGCGTCGCAGTGCTCGGGGCGCTCGGGGCGCTCGGGGCGCTCGGGGCGCTCGCGGCGCTCGTCGCTGTACGACGTGGCGGCGCTGTCGAAGGCGTCGCCGCGCGTGAGCTGCAACCTGTCGCCGGCGGAGGAGGGCGACAAGGCGCACTCGATGGCGCTGGCGCGCAAGGTTCTGAACACGGAGCGCTTCAACAACGGCGCGCAGGCGGTGCTGTACCGGCCCGGCTCGCGCGGGTCCCTGGGGTCGCGGGGGCCCGGCGGGGCGCGCGGGCCCCCGGGCTCGCGGCGCCTGCGCGCTACTATCCGCGCGATGCTCGCGTTCAGCGGTCTGTTCTATGCGCTCTCGTTCCTCGCGTTCTACTTCCTGAGCCTGTCGTAGAGCGCGAGTCGAGGATGCTATTTTATTTGAGTGCCATATTGTTAATGTTAAGCGTGTACACTGTAGAGGCCCGGGGTGGGCCCGCTCTAAAGTAATTACGTCCTGCCCGTTCACAGCGGCCATTATTCTGTTATACAAAGTTTAGAATTTTTATGAAACGTTAATTCAATGAACCTTTTTGTGATATCTATGTATCATCATTTCATTTTACTAACCTTATAGCTAAATATTGATTGGAGGTTTTAAGAAATAAGAAAATGTACTACCTCTAAGCATATATATTTTGTGTTTTATTGATATTATCAAATCGTAAATTATTTTGCTAATTGTTTTTACAGCATGTAAGACATGTACCTATGTTCATAGTAAATTATAATAATCAATATTATGTTTATAAAATAGTGGTTGTTTTACTTTAATCATTGGTAGGTATAACCTCTTATAAAAAAAAACATGGTTGAGTAGATTTCTATTCTGTTATACACCGTGTTCCGGACGATGTACATAATCTTCGACTGAATATTCAGAACATGGAAACAAACATTTTTAATTAGGGACACTGTGTAGTAGAGACATCTAGTGTCGATTGGCGTAAACGGAACCAGAGAGTCGAGGCCATTATTATTGTCTGTGTACTAATTATTGTAACATGATTCGAATAAAACATCAACAGATATCCTTCGTAGATTATCCGCATGCTTCTTATTCCAAATTGGCAACGAAAAACTAATGAAATAATGCCATTTGATACATTTTTCATGTTTTTGCACTAAGCGGCTACCTAGGCTACATAGGCTCTTATAAACTGTGTATAGAAATTACCGAAATTTACGAATATCTTTGTAACGAAGCCTTTTTAGGAATTACTTCCTTTGTTGAATTTGATTTGTCCAGAGTAAGTCTATAATAATTATAGAAAACTTTGAAGAACATGGTGTCATGTCATCTCGTTTAGTTCCGATTTTGCACGTGCTCTAGTTTTTTTTTTCCGTTTATGGCAACTGAGCCGGTTCCGACTATTCTGTCAGAGTCACGTGCTCTAGTTGAATTTGAAATGAATCTGACAGAGTCAACTTGACTCATGACTGGTTCCTTCTTCCCGCCAAAAAATAAAAAAAGCCGACTGGTCTGGTTGACGGTCGAGTCCAATAAGTTTAAGTACTAACGTGTCGAGTCGAATCGATCAAGAAGAAAGAACCTCTTTTGCCAATTGTTATTATTGCTATACTCTATGGAAGAACCTTTGGAAAGGACGATAACGATAATATTGTTTTGAGGAGTTGCTACTTGTGTTGTGATTTGTGATAAAAGATGAAGATACAGCGAGAGTAAGGTAAGTGGATGTTCGATGCTCGCATCCGCATATCCCACGTGCTTGATGCAACGTCGCTTACATTATTTTTCATTACCTACTAATTAGACTTGTGACCAACTAAACATTCTCGTGATTTTTAAAACCGACTTTTAAAAGGAGAAAGTTCTATGTTCGGCAGTATTGTAAGTATTTTTATGTAGGTAGGTAGGTAGCGGAGAAATCGGCTAACATAATTAAGTAGGTAGGGACCTACTTTAATTATGTTCTTGTACAGTACGGCCGCGTCTAGAACAAAACCCGAGCAAAATCGTGTGTCCACTTCATTTTCATTGTGTGCGTGAGCCGAATGTGTCTACGTTCCTCTAACGCACACAGATATAGCTTTCAGTGATACCATTACTAAGCCGTTACCCACAAAATATGGGAAGACGCATTACTATTTTGCTATCAAGGCAAGTATTTTATGTTGTTGGGAACTGGAAAAGGTAAACATGATTTTTCATGTAATATGACATATTTTTTCGGAAGGTATAATTCAATTTATTTTAAAATAAAAGAAAATAAATCGCATAAAGAATGAGATATTGTTCAATGCGTTTAGAATGCTTGATGGGTTATAATTATAAACAATGTTAAAACATCGGGTTTGATATGAATTAACAGTAAGTATTGTATTTTAAAATTACATAAATGAAAAACATGAATGAAAGCAATGTGGGTATTTTTTCCTCACAAATAGCAACACTGTGTTAAGACAAGTTAGGTTATTAGAATTTTGTTTTATTTATCGATTTACGTAAAAATAGTGCGTAGAATGTGAGTACTTATTTGTGAAATGTTATTTTATCACATTTTTTTGTTTTCCTGATGTGCTATAACATCCTTTCACGCAACAAACTGTCATTTTCAATTATTTACTCGCGAGCTGTGTTCGACGGAACGTGACATTGAGTACTGACGGCCTGATGGCTAAGTTTGACGGATTAGGCTAAGTTTTAGTTGCCTCACTTTTTGCACTCGTACTAGGTTTCTATGATTCTAACTTAACCCATGCGAAGTTGGCTGTTAGTGACGACCGCGCAGGTCCCATCGCGTAGAAAAGTGTTACGTTCGTAGATTATGTTTTTTGGTGTACGTGTTATATTTGAATTTTGAAAAAAATGCATGCAATAACTATAACACGATCACAAAGTAACACAACAAACACATACACTACAAGAAAACACAAAATACAAGTCAAACAGTAAGAAAAAACCAGAATAATTAATTAAAACAATAATAACGTTTAACACTTTTCGCACCAACAGTCGAATTGCATTGAGGAAGCGAGGCACAAGTATGCATCAAACGTATACGAGTGACTGAGACTGCATACGCGACGTACCCGCGCATGCGCTTTTCTATGTTTCTTGTCAAATTGACATCCTGCGCAATCGATTGCGACGTACTTCGCATGGGTAAACTTAGATTATTCGTACTGTATGTAGCTATGTAAGTACAGTCGCCAGCACATCAAGCTACCCAAAACTGACAAATTTTCCCAATCAACCTTGAACCTTATTACTTTAGGCTTCAGCCATAAAGTTGAAAATCTATTGAAGAAATTTGACAGATTGTTGTAGCTTGATGTGCTGGCGTCTGTACTAAGTAATTTTAATAATGTGGGCCGATTTTCAAAATTATTTTTTATTCGAAAACCTATCTGGTGTCCGACCAATTCAGAATCTGATAATGATCTAGGAATCTATTGAAAATCTAGGGCTACCCTCAGGGGCTACAGGTCGCGTCACATAAAAAGAACGCTGCATGATTGTGGAGGGGGTGTGTTTGCGCATGGGGGTCAGTGGGTCGTCTTAGGGGCGGATCTCGCGCACGAAAGTACTAGGCCTATTGTTTTATTTTTGAACTAGACTTTCGCTCGCGGCGCGGCGTCTTATATTGGTTATTGGTAGGCTTACCATAATCATGAAGCTCTAAACCGGGACAGGAGCGGAGCAGGACAGGATAAGCCAAAGAAAAACACAGGCTACTACCAAGAAATGTTTTATTATTTAAAAAACAGATGTTGAGTAAGGTACTTATTTATTGTGGCATTCGTACTTCTCGCTAGAGTGAACTTTTTTCAAGAAATTATTATTCTTTTTAATTTTTTCATAAAAGTCGGAGCATGTAATTTAACTCTACTATCCTCACCACAAAGCTTTTTTATAAATGGATAGTCTTTTTGGAGTTCACTTGTGAATTTACAATTCCTTTTCGGCATTTTAAATAACAAGCAATACGTTGGTAAGTCACTTCGATACGTAATTAAGTACCTACTTACGCGCGTGTGGCTGGCGGCGCCGGACTGGCAAATTGGCAATGAAAGGAAAGAAAGAGAAACAAGGAGGGCGCGGGTGGGGCGCGCGGGCTGCGGCGGATACAGTGTGCTGTGCCGCCGGCCGCACACCGCACACTGTTCGTTTTTCATAATACCGACACGTTGCAACACGGTCGTACACAAACCGGGACAAAATACCAAACCGGCCGGGAAGCCGGGACCAATGCATGAAACCGGGGCAATCCCGGTCAAACCGGGACGTATGGTAAGCCTAGTTATTGGTATGTAAATTGAAAAATTATAAATGCTGGAATATCATTAAATTGAATTAAGGTGGCTCTAGTCGATATTTTTTCCATAGAAACTTCGGGAGGGTATTACTCCGCTGTTTGACAGAGTACATCAAAAGTTAAACATAATATCGTTTTGTCATATTATTAGTTTTGTCTGTATGGAAACAGAATGGTAAAATAAACCGCCATTAAAAAGTTATGAGCCACCAAAGTTTCGTTTTTCTTGCCAATTTTAACGCATCTTTGGGCGTAAATAAGTAATAAACACCATGTAAAATCTTTAAAACCAAGTCGGTACCGACAAAGCTCAACTATCGAAGAATTCAATAACTTTTATTTTTAATCGATATATGCAGCAGTTTTTTCATAAAACTCGATTTACGAAAGGCCTTCTCATATTTTTTTACGCGCGCGTTTTACTATGAATTATCGTGCCTCTCACTGAATAACGTTCCCCCCGGTGCGGTGCGGGGGGACAATGCTCACGCACACGTGCGTATTCAAGTTACAACTGTGTCTGCTGCGGTGTGCTGTGGCCTGTGGCCTATGTCGTTCATACGTATACGTAGGTAGACTATACTTGCGCTCTGATTTATATTGACTCATTGGCTTGATTTTTGGATTTCAACATTATATTTTATATCTGTTTGACTTCGCACTGTAGTTTGGACTCCGTATTTGCGTTTGAAATTGTTATTGTTGCTTTGAGTGGACGCTGCATAAGTACGTGACATTGTTTTGAATCATTGAAAAGGTTTAAAAAACCACATATTATAAACAATGGGTAGAAAAGTCATAATTTGGCGTCGTGACCGGGTCTTCGACACCGCATCGCTGCCCGCGCCCGCTGCAGTGTAAAATCATCGCGGCGGGATGCTATCGCGCAATGAATTTTCAACTCTCGATGTTGAAACCAATGATATAATTATAAGTTGAAACGGTGTCTTTTTTTGACGCGTTGGGATTAACTCTGCTGAGTGCTGGGTTCTCAACGCTCGGCTGAACGGAATATTTTTACGTCCGTGCGTACGGTGGCTAAGCGTTCTTACAATCGAGCGACATGACGCCGCCGTGCCACCACCGCCGCACGCGTCTACGACAGGGATAACTGCACGCGTCGTTGGTGGTCGTTGAAGCGCCCGTCGACAGCCAACGACAAAGGTTGCCGGCCGCCAGCGGCAACGTGTCGCTCGTTTAGTTGAGTACCTAGGTAGCAGGTAGCGAAATCCAAAGTTCAAGCCAGGGTCAATGTAATGTTTGTTACTGGGTTCATTCTATTTGCTTTCAAAATAGTTTCTTGCAATTGACAAACCTAATTTTGTGTTCGTAGGTACTTTTGCGGCGGACAAGACTTTTTTATGGATGGGAAACCAAATAACTGCTCCCGCTTTGGGCGAAGCAGAAGGGAGTGTCAGACTCTTCTTGACTAAAACCCATCCGTGTTCCTCCTAATGCCCTCTGCGTACCGTACTTACCAGGGCCGCGGTAACTCTTTCGAACAAATTCTGCAACATCATAGTTTACATAGCTCTCTGCCTAATAGGTACCTACCGTTATATTAACGTAGGTAGGTACTTACCTACAAGCAAAGATGCCATAAAACAAACCGTTGGCGTCGTAGACACTAAAATTTTAACGTTAGGTAGGTAGGTATGTAGGAGCTAAGTAAACAATCTTTATGTGTCACTTGTCAGTTTGTCACAATATACTGTGCACTTGTCTGATAATTTAAAGCAATCTAATAATGAATGCAAATCTAAACACGTCTGTGTCAACCAATAGGGGTAACTAAAAATAGAAAACCGGCCAAGTGCGAGTCGGACTCACGCACCGAGGGTTCCGTACAAATATTATAATATAAGCAAAAGTTGTGGATTACGATTTATGACGTACCTATTAAAAAAACTCCTTAGGTACTAGATCTCGTTCGAACCAATTTTCGCTGGTAGTTTACATGGAAATGTACATAATATATGTTTTAGTGTTATCATTCTCTTATTTTAGAAGTTACACGACACACACATTTTACCACTCTGGAAGTGTCTCTCGCACAAACTATTCAGTTTAGAAAAAAATGATATTAGAAACCTCGATATCATTTTAGAACCCCTATCCATACTATACCGGCCTACAGGTTTAGGTAGGTAGTAAGTTCACAGAATACGTCTACTTACCAAGTTTAGAGTTTTCGACAGCATAGTTCTTATAGTTTCGGAATAAAGTGGCTGTGACATACGGAAGGACAGACAGACAGACAGACATGACGAATATATAAGGGTTCCGTTTTTTGCCATTTGGCTACGGAACCCTAAAAATTAAGTAGACAGGTAGGTAAGTAAGTAATTTTGATAACAATTTATAGGATGGTACTTAGGTAGAACTAATTTCATTATTAGGTACTAGCGACCCGCCCCGGCTTCGCACGGGTGCAATGCTGATACTAAATACACTACAGAAAAACCGTGAGAAAAACTGTTACCTACCTACCTCACGTCTGAGCCGCGCGGTTACCTTACATAGATCTAAACTCCCCTCCCGCACGCGCACCCCCGCCTTGGTGACGTTCACTTCGCAACGGGCCGTGCAGCAGAAATCGTAATATTTTAATTTCGCCATAACTTCAAAACCAAACGTCCGATTTTAATCATTCAAAGACCAAATATGATCTACATAAACTGTACTTAGTGATGAAATACTTTATTTTGATAAGGATTAATAGCATGAGTAAAATAAACGTGTTTAAATGTAGTCCAAAAAAATATCTAGATTTTTAAATAAAAAAAATGGTTGTTGTGCCTCACTCGACATAGAAAGGTATGGTGTGTCGCGGACTTTTTTGTAGATATTTATAAGATCTACAATTAATTAGAACAATTTATGGTTGTATCTTTTATAGTTTAGGCAGCGTACGCAAAATAATTTACTTTTCTGGTTGATTTTTACACCTTGTGTCCGAAAAACCCAAATATCTTACGGAACCCTATTTTTTTGCAAAATAAAATATAGCCTATGTTACTCGTGGATAATGTAACTTTTGAATGGTGAAAGAATTTTTAAAATCGGTCAAGTAGTTTTTGAGCCTATTCATTACAATCAAACAAACAAACAAAGTTTTCCTCTTTATAATAATAGCGTTTTTAAATAAAAAAATGGTTGTTGTGCCTCACTCGACATAGAAAGGTATGGTGTGTCGCAGACTTTTTTGTAGATATTTATAAGATCTACAATTAATTAGAACAATTTATGGTTGTATCTTTTATAGTTTAGGCAGCGTACGCAAAATAAGTTACTTTTCTGGTTGATTTTTACACCTTGTGTCCGAAAAACCCAAATATCTTACGGAACCCTATTTTTTTGCAAAATAAAATATAGCCTATGTTACTCGTGGATAATGTAGCTTTCGAATGGTGAAAGAATTTTTAAAATCGGCCAAGTAGTTTTTGAGCCTATTCATTACAATCAAACAAACAAACAAAGTTTTCCTCTTTATAATATTAGTGTAGATGTATCTAGTACTACGGACATAAACTGCGATGACTATTCAAGTAAGCATCTGTCGGTGGCGGCGTGGCGGCTGCATTACCACCAAGGAAAAACTAAACATAATAACAATAGAATAAGCAATCCATATTAGGTACCTATAGGGCCGTAGAGGTATAAAACGATAACACAGTGCCTACTATTTTTAGTAAGAGTTTTTAGGTAGGTAGTTGCTGATTTCTCGGCGAGCGTCGAGCGACTACGCGCAGCGGCGCGCGGTGGCGGTATGTGTGCATCGTGTAACTTCGATTTAGTTCGGAACGGTTCGGAACGATGTTTGTGTGCGTGCGAACTAGACGTGCATGAAGGCTAGCGTCTAACTGCTCATCACTGGTACTATCTCTGTCGGGCATGATGCGAGGTGAGACAGCGTGCTTTTTGGCCATGCCTACCACTGAGTTCGAGCCCGCGACTAGTTGGCCCTTAAAGACATGTTTGATTCAGTGTAGAAGACACTTAAGAGTCCTATTTCATTTTTTACGGAAATTCATGATTTTTGACGCTGTAATTTTCAGCAGCAGCAAGATATTTTAATTATTTGATCCTGAATTACGATAGTGCCAGTCTCTTTATTGTAAGTTAGAGTTACACATTTTCATTTTTCTTTTCGTGTAATTTACTATAAATATTTTACGAACTCAGTTTGCAAGAAAAAATGTCGGCGATGGAACTTTGACGGTCTAATTGACATTGTTACAATCAATTCTTTTAAAAGCTGAAATTACTAAAAGGACAGTTGAATGTTTTACTTGTTTATTGGAGTTCTAGAATTTTTTTAAATTCCTTGAGTTTTCACGGAAAAAAACGTAAAGAAATCCTAATTTAAGCCAGAAATGTCTTGATTCAGCGTCAATTATATTCCAAATAAAAACAATTTTATCAAATAAATTAATATGATATAAAATTTCAATCAACAATGAATACGTTTCATAAGTTTTCGTTTGTCAATATAATAAAAGAAAATTACAATAAATAAAATTAAAGTACTATATATTCTGCGTCAATTCAGCACGCGCGCTCCTCAGTCTCGCGCGAGCTCCCAAATAAACTATAATCCTATTCAGACTAGTAAGTATCAAAATTGTTTCGCGGACTAAAGATGTACTCCCAACGCAGACCAACGTAACTTCGTCTATTGCAAACGAGAATTTACGATTCGGAATAGGACTCTTTTATCATTTTTGCCGGGAGTTGAACCTTTTACAATTCTTCTCACTGTAGACTCGGAACATTTTGTTGCCTCTGCGGTCCGTATCAAGCATTGTTTTAAATTGTCAACTGCATTATTATCAGCCTCTCTCTTCATAAAACATAAAACAATATACCTACGTCATATATCAATTTTCTCTATTTTCTATATAAAACTTTTGTGCGCGATGTGTCGTTTCCAAGAATTCCAGGAACTCCTGCAGCTCGGGTAGCTCTCTTGGATTCTTGACCGATTCTATGTATTCGGTGAAGGTATCGTCATCAAGCTTTTGTGCTAGTAGGTGCACTAATAGTGGATCCTAAGTTGTTATATCAACTCCCAGATTCTGTATAGCATGCAACTTCTCCTTGGTACGTCATCGTCATGCATGCAGATTCTTTATCGAGGCTAGCGAGTGCTGTTGTTTGTTGAGTAGTCCGAGCAGTAGGTAGGTACATTAATGAGGGACGTGAAAATGAATTTCTTGTTACCATACCTGTGGTTTAAAATCTTCCGACATAGGTACACGATAATTGTCAGAGCTCATCTGTAAATGGTGAATCAGACGCTCTGCTTCTCTAGTCACCGTACCTACTCTTGTGCGTTGGACATTGACGGATTTTTATCGACCGCTTCGCTAAACTAGTCTTTGAATGGAACCCATTGGTTGTAAGTTGAACCCATTGAACACGGGGATGTCCATTTTTGGTGCAGTTTTCTCTCGGTGTTTCACTGCCCACATCTTTTTGTTGATTTTTATTTATTTATTTGGATCTCCAACAAAAGATACACACATCTAACATAAAACACAGTGATACAGTGGTTCACTCAAGTGTGCTCCTTCAGTTATAGGAGACCACAGCATGCAAATATAACTAGGTTTACATACCTACAAAATAAAAATAAGATTTCCACAAAATTAAATTAAAGTTAGAATTAGAATAAAATTATTAGAGTAAATTACATTCAATTGAATTAGATTAAATTATTCCAATACAATAAAATTAATATTAATACCAATACAATAAAGGAATAATTTAAATTAAATTAAATTGGTCCAATCAATAAAAATTATAAATTAAAATTTTGCTGTTTCATTAGATTACAATTACATTGTTAAAATTGAAATTTTAAAATACAAATACAAATTCAAACTGAGAAGGTTATAAGCCAAATTACAAGAATAATAAAATAAAAAAAAAAAACAAAAAGGTAAAAAGTACATTATTAATTATATTACAGCGGTGATATTACTCTTATACTTTGAAATTGAGAGGGTTACGTCCAAGTTTAAACGTTTGGACAGTTGGTTGTATTACCTACAGAGTCTTGGGAGAGTGGCGAAATGTCCCAGATTAGTTTTAGATCCTGGGACATAAAATAAATTGTAGTTGCTCTTCCGCGGCAGACGAGATGGTGCGTTTATGTAAAGTTTTTCTAGAAACTCGCTGCAGTCTATGTCTCAACTGGAAAATTTTATGGAGAAGTACCAGGTCTGCCGTTTTTCGTCTGTCAGCGAGAGGTTGGCTAGAAATTGTTTTGGCTAATCGATCTGTAGTGTCTAGTGTGTTGGGATTAATGAAACACACGCACTAACCTTTATAAAAAGTTTATTAAATAGGCAATATCTATGTATGTAACAAGATCACAATAACCAGATCACTGCGCGAGTACATAATATTCGGCGATGCGCGCGCGAGCAATGTTGGATGCGGACTAGCGAGGGGCGCGGCTCGAGAGCGCGGGGTGGAGGCGGCGACAGCGCGCCGTGTGCCGTGCAGTTCTCCGAACTATATTTTGTAGGTACTTTGGCAAGGCGGGCGCCGGGGCTCCGCTAGCGGCTGGACTTATACTGTGACTGTAGGTATAGCTAAGGGTGTGTACAAACGTGCGGAAGCATAAGGCTGTGTACAGGTGTAAAGTATTTATGTTTTGGTTAATATTCTTATGCGTGTATTTATGTGGTAAGTATGTGGTATGTATAGGTATGTGAGATTTATTGTAGATATATGGATTATTTGCATATATGTATTATGTACCTATGTAAATGTTAGGTATGTACCTTAGCTATATCCTACAGATCCTTGTAACACAGATGGTATAGAAAACGCCTTTGAACACTTTCCAGGTGTTTGCTGTAAATGTCGTAGTGAGGATTCCAAACTGGGTTGCTTTATTCAAGGATCGGACGTACTAGTGAGTTAAACAATTTCATTCTAGTGGAGGCTTTTTTAAAATCCTTGCTGTTCCGTAGAATAAATCCAAGGATTCTAAAACCCTTCGATGACATTTGAAGGATGTGTTTGTCAAATTTTAATTGTTTGTCTAATATAACTCCTAGATCACGTATTTGGTCTACTTGTTCCAATTTTTGCCGACCTATCGTGTAAAGCTTAGAATAATAACGCATAGAAACCTAGTACGAGTGCAAAAAGTGAGGCAACTAAAACTTAGCCTAATCCGTCAAACTTAGCCATCAGGCCGTCAGTACTCAATGTCACGTTCCGTCGAACACAGCTCGCGAGTAAATAATTGAAAATGACAGTTTGTTGCGTGAAAGGATGTTATAGCACATCAGGAAAACAAAAAAATGTGATAAAATAACATTTCACAAATAAGTACTCACATTCTATGCACTATTTTTACGTAAATCGATAAATAAAACAAAATTCTAATAACCTAACTTGTCATAACACAGTGTTGCTATTTGTGAGGAAAAAGTACCCACATTGCTTTCATTCATGTTTTTCATTTTTGTAATTTTAAAATACAATACTTACTGTTAATTCATATCAAACCCGATGTTTTAACATTGTTTATAATTATAACCCATCAAGCATTCTAAACGCATTGAACAATATCTCATTCTTTATGCGATTTATTTCCTTTTATTTTGAAATAAATTGAATTATACCTTCCGAAAAAATATGTCATATTACATGAAAAATCATGTTTACCTTTTCCAGTTCCCAACAACATAAAATACTTGCCTTGATAGCAAAATAGTAATGCGTCTTCCCATATTTTGTGGGTAACGGCTTAGTAATGGTATCACTGAAAGCTATATCTGTGTGCGTTAGAGGAACGTAGACACATTCGGCTCACGCACACAATGAAAATGAAGTGGACACACGATTTTGCTCGGGTTTTGTTCTAGACGCGGCTTCTATGCGTTATTATTCTAAGGTGTAAAGGTTAGGTTTGATTATGTAGCGGCGAACTAAAAAATCCTAAATCGCGCAAGCAGAGTTCACCATGCGATTTGAACATATACATCCACCCGAATATGAACTATCGGGCAGTAGCCCCCCAGGCACAACAACCGCCTGGGCGGAGGATCCTTCCTTTTCAATGGGGATTTACTCTCTTTACCGCATACTCCCCAAAATTATTTTGTCACGGCTGAATTGCATGGAGTAACACTTTGACACGTAAAGAAGCATTTTATTATTTGTACACCAGTTAGTCAGTCTATTTAGATCCTCCTGTAATAAGGCAGAGTCAAATTTAGTTTCTATTGGTTTCATTATTTTCATGTCATCAGCAAAAAGATAGAATTTTGAATGAATAAAGCAGTATATTCTGTCACTAGCTGACCCGCGCAACTTCGTCTGCGTCACATTTTCCATTACTGCTCCGCTCCTATTTGTCTTAACGTGATGATATATAGCCTATAACCAGGGTTGGGCAGTATTTGAATTACTTGTAATTAAAATAAGTAATTGAAATACAAATACGTATTTGGTATTTGTATTTCAATTACTTCTTTAAAATGTAATTTGTAATTCGTATTTCAAATACCTGACGCCGAGGTATTTTGTAATTAGTATTTCAAATACTTGAGGCTTTAAAATACATTTCACCATCATTTAGCGATCGTGAGTGTGAGCGTGAGGCGTGACCGCGAGAGTGTAATGATGGTAAAGCAGCAAAAAATCGCTAAAACCGGCCAAATGCGAGCCGGACTCGCGCACCGAGGGTTCCGTACAAACCTGTAGGTATACATATAATTATGCATCTTTGTTTGCTCGGCAGTGAAAGCCGTACATTTGGAGCTCGTCACCGACCTCACCACTGAGGCTTACATGGCTGCTCTAAATCGTTTCGTGGCGCGTCGTGGCAAGCCTCGAAGCATCACGTCCGATAACGGGACTAATTTCGTAGGCGCATCAAATGAGATGTGTAGGTTTTTGCAATCATCAAATGTTGCATCTGAAATAAATAAATAAATAATTCTTTATTTTCACCAGTTAATACATTCATCTTAAAATTTAACATAAATGCTTCGTATTAGTGTATTGCACAAAAGGTACTGCTACTGTTTCCCAAACTAAGCTTGAGCTTGTATTTTGGGAAACAGTGTTCAGCCGCAGAAGGTTTCACAGGATAAAATACGAATGCATTGGTTTGAATGGTACAACAAGGTATTGAATTTATTTTCACGCCTGCATACAGCCCTCATTTCAATTCACTGGCTGAAGCTGCTGTAAAATCTTGTAAAAAAGTCTACTGCGTCTTACCCATTTCACCTTCGAAGAGATGGCTACCTGTCTCACTCACATAGAGGCGGTGCTTAACTCACGCCCTCTTACTCCTCTTTCTTCTGACCCTAACGATTTTACGGCACTCACTTCCTAATTGGACGGCCATTCTTATCAGTGATACATCCTCCGGTGACTGAAGCCAACATCACGCGACTGGATCGTTGGAAGAGGATCCAGCACATCAGACAGCATTTTTGGCGACGGTTTCATAATGAGTACACTTCTCTGCTGCAGGCCAAAACCAAGTGGTTTGATTCCAGAGGTGAAGTGAAGCCGGGGTCTTTAGTCCTGATAAAGGACAAAACAGCGCCACCTCTGCTCTGGTCCCTGGGCCGGGTCACGAAGACCTATCCTGGCGTAGACGGGGTCACGAGAGTGGCCGAACTGAAGACGAAGCGGGGCACCATTCGTCGCGCTTTCAACTGCATCGGCCCTTTCCAGTCGAAGATTGAAGACTTCCCTTCAACCCGGGGAATATATCCGCGCATCACATATGCGCGTCATGGACGACCGCGGGGACTGCGCGGGGTCGGGGTGCCGAACCCGGGACACGGTGACCGCGGCGCGCTCGCCACCACACTCAGCTCCTAGACGCGCTCCGCTACGGGCATTTCCTTGTAATTTTGAATACACCTATTTTAATACAGTCAACTCTTTCTATTTATTCCGACTGAGCCCAATCACAAGTATTGATCTAGGTCGGGTAGTCTGGCTGTATTTTTTAGCAATTCTTGTGCTGTAGGCAATGTTCTCTTCCTTAATTTGGCACTTGGTTATGTTGCTGAGTTGCAGTATAGTACTAACTATGTTTTCCGAGCGGTTTTCTGGAACGTTATGTATTTCGATGTTGGTGGACCTGTTGTGTAGTTCAATAAGATTTATGCGCTTATTAAGGTCTTGGTTAGATGACTGCAGCGTGGTAATGTCCTTTTCCAACACTTGTAATTTAGTCGAGTTTCGCTCAAGAGTAACTTCCATTTCCTCATACTTATCGTTGAAGAAACACTAACAGATGGACATGGATCTCTCCCGACAGAAATACTAGAAATGAGATTGAATGTCCATCAAACCCAAGTTATTTTCTAAGTATGAAGAACTCTCCTCATTCAACTTCGGATCAGGGGCCCGAGTCTGCTATTACAATGGTCGATCACTGATTTCAAAATGGTTGATTTTGACAAGTTTGTTAATCTACTAACATAATGGCATCATAATGGCGTCATTATGACATTCCAATGATCAATCACTGACACGCCATTGAAAGAAAGCCATATGAATGGTAATCTCGTACATAATGACAGATTTAGTATTTACGAACTTCTTACTACTTCAGATTGCTTATAACACTAATAAATAATATGTAAAACTAAATATAAATAAAATCTGGCATGAATAAATGCTCAAATTTAGCTCGGTTTTATAATAATGGCAATACGGCATTCCTACCACAATTCTTTTACGAGACCATTGACGTTCCAGTGACTGGCCACTGACGTGCCAGTGACCGTGCGATTATGAATTTAGCAGATTACGAACTTTTAGCAAAATGACAATGGCATGACAATGGGATCGTGTCGGAATGACAAATTTATAAAAATAGCAGACTCGGGCCCCAGATCACAGATTACTCACAACCTCCCTTAACCTGAAATCAACTACAAAAAGCAGACGAAACTTTTGTAACGCGTCAGCAACGTTGAAAACAAAAAAAGAGCAAGAAACTTATCTCGAAAAACTAAACAACTATTTACCAGACCTCATAACGTCAGCTGTATATCACAACGTTGAGGATTACAGTCAAAGAATCACGCACACGATAGAAGCAAGCTTTAGAAGCTCGAAATCAAAAAGAAAACGCACAATCTTGTCCGACGAAGCACTAAAGCTCATGCTAGAAAGAATCACTTCAAAATAAGCCTAAACTGGACAAGTCTGATAAAGAAAATCTCAAAAACCTTTATAAACTAACAAATAAAGAAATAAAAAGATGCTACAAAACAAATAGAATTAACACTATACAAAAACACCTCGAAAAAACTAGATCTGCCAAAAAAGCATACAAAGAACTGACAAGATCAAAAAAATGGATTCCTTCACTTCAACCGGGTTCTACAAACTGCAAGTCCTGTACGGAGATCATAAATATTGCCACGGACTTTTATACAAAACTGTATAGCGACCCGGACTCGTCAGAACATAAGAGAAGCTACGAATGCAGAGACGTCTTGCCGGTTCAAGAATTTACGGGACCGGAAATCCTGAAACATATAATGAAGCTGAAACCAGAGAAAAGCCCGGGACCCGACGGGCTAACAAACGAATGCATCAAATTGGCAAGGACTGTAATGTTGTCACCTATCACCTTACTTTGGAACAAGATCATAAGCGAAGAAGTAGTACCAAATTCGTGGACGGTATCCGAAATAATTCTGCTCTACAAAAAAGGCGACCCAGCAGACATAGGGAATTATCACCCCATAAGCCTGATGTCCTCTTTGTATAAACCATTCGCTTCTTGTCTGCTCGAAAGAATATCCTCAGACATTGACCTTCACCAACCGATCGAACAGGCAGGATTCAGAAGCGGTTTCAGCACAGTCGATCATATCCAGGTAGTAGATCAAGTGATAGAAAAATACTTAGAATATAACAGACCACTATACACCGTTACATTTTAATCGTTTTAATCCCTTGGACGGGTGGTTTTACTCACAAAATACTATTCATCAAAAGTTTGCATAGCATGATATCTCTTAAAATAAAAAAAATAGGAAGTGATAACGTAATATTCGCAAAATGCATGAAACCAGTAGTAGCGCCTCGGGTTAGTTACCTACGCGTGCGTTCGTCGCATTATTGTCGGACTGTCGGTGCGAACCTAACTACCTACGCTCCGCCCGATCAACTAAGGTTATTGACTCTGCTGCTCAGCTGATGTTCACGTACTTAAACAAATTAAATTATTTCAAATTTTCCTTCATACTTTTACGGGCTTAGGGTTTACCGTCATAATTGCTATGTGCCTAAGTTTCGGGACTCCAAATTAAATTAAGACGCTAAATGCTAAACGCTGTAAAATGAAAAAAATAAGTCTCTACAGGCCTGCTAGTTATGTCGTATTTAAAAATGTAGAATCAAAATTATGTACAATGATTGGAAAAGATAAAAAAGTTCTCAATACACAATTTAAAAAAGTTATGTTACATACCTAAATCAACTCTGATTTATTTAACACTTCCGGACACTTTGCGATACGTTATAATTGTTCATAAAAATGTGGATGTGGAATCAAAATTATTTACGATTGAAAAGGCCCACACATTAATACTAAAACGCACTTGGTGATTACACTCACTAATCATGTGTGGATTGTCAAATGCCCGAAAATGTTCATCGTATGTCCAAGAAGATTCGTTCGTCCACAGGATATTAGCTTCGCGATTGTTTAATAGCCACGGAAGAAACACGACACTGGCCGTCCCGTTCTCGTGGAGGGCATGTACTTTTTTGAAGTGATACGGTCATACGGATAGAGTCCTTCTGTATTTAAGAGCTTCCAAACGTAGTATTGACCCACGCCTGGGATCTCGTTCCAAGTACTCCAGGATTTCTTCGTCTATTTCAGGTGTGTACACTGGTTGTCGGCCGCCGCTCTGAGCGTGTGTAGGGAATTGTCCGTGATCTAACAAAAGCTGCGTAGCCGCCACAATTGTCTGACCAGACGGCACTTGGGAGTTGGGTATACCACGCAGACGCAAAGATTGCAAGTGTTTTGGTTCGCTGTAGAGGACGACGAGTCGCTTTCGCATAAAATACCCGCGATCGCGTACAATTGCACTATGGCAACGAACTCTACACGTAATTACGAGACGCCATTACGTTCGCGCGACAAGGATACTCGTAACAACAACACACCGATGACGTCTTAGGAGAACTGATTTGTTAACATGACAAGATCATGCGCTGCACGTGCACTGCGCAGTGTGCGAGGGGCACGCGGGGTGCGCGGGGCGCGCGCCTTTTCGCACTGCCAATCAAATGAGGTTTGGAGGCGGGGTTTGGACTAGGATTGGCAAATTTTTGTGAGTCCACGTTGACTGTGCTTACGCGTCATTGTTGTTACAATGTAGTAGTATGTTGTAGTACCGGATGTAGACTAATACTGGTTCGCATTGCTTTTTCACTTTGGCGAGAATTAATTCGAGTTTAAAAAAAGTACTTATTTTTTTATCTTCACAAATCGATAGTGTTTCATGGACCGGATCGATCCTTTACGGGATTAAAACGATCAAAAAGTGACGCTGTATGTAGCTTTCATCGACTACAAAAAAGCTTTCGACTCTATATCACACGACAGTATCTGGGAAGTATTACAAAACCAAAACATAAACGAAAAATCTATACTATACTATACTATACTATATACTATAATATATTATATATTTATTTATATATCTATACTTAATATTATAAAGCACAAGAGTTTGTTTGTTTGTTTGTTTGTTTGGTTGAACGCGCTAATCTCAGGAACTACTGGTCCGATTTGAAAAATTCTTTCAGTGTTAGGTAGCCCATTTATCGAGGAAGGTTATAGGCTATATATCATCACGCTAAGACCAATAGGAGCGGAGCAGTAATGGAAAATGTGACGCAGACGAAGTTGCGCGGGTCAGCTAGTAATATTATAAAGCAGAAGAGTTTGTTTGTTTGATTGTTTGTTTGTTTGTTTGGTTGAACGCGCTAATCTCAGGAACTACTGGACCGATTTAAAAAATTCTTTCAGTGTTAGATAGCCTATTTATCGAGGAAGGTTATAGGCTATATATCATCACGCTAATACCAAAAAGAGCGGAGCAGTAATGAAAAATGTGACGCAGACGAAGTTGCGCGGGTCAGCTAGTACACAAATATTCTAAAAAAACAGCTACGCCAACAGCTCGAGTAGAGTCAAGCTTGATAGAACAGGCACAAAAATCAACATCAAGAGAGGCGTGAGACAAGGTGATCCACTTTCACCAATTGTTAAGTAGAATTGCGTTTACCTGGAAAACCACCATGGCCCCTTTTTTTTTTTTTTTTTTACTGATACTTAAACTTTTGTTACAAGCTAAGAGGTTGGTTGCGGTTAGGTTTTTTTTTTTTTATTTTTTTATATTGGCAGGAGTGGGAAATCCTCATGGACGAATCGGCCGCCCACTCTGTGAGACGACCGAGACAGTGCCGGACTCTTACCGGCTGAAACCCACTCCTGCCACATTGCTTTTCCCCGTTCTTGGCAACGAGTTATTGTCATTCTGTTTTCTCATTAATTCCAGTTCTCTCATATTCCTTTCGCACTTATAAGCTTCATGCTTGTTTTCTTCCTTCTTTTTCTTTCTTTCGTCTTTCAGATTCTTAGCCGGGTGGGACTCCCGCAATTTCTTTTGCTTACTATCTTTTGTTAATTTGTTTCTAATTTAATTTGGTACTCACTTTGTATGATTCTGACATCTTATTTTTATTTTATATTATATCTAAACATTTATTTTCCTATTTGACGTATTCTAATTTTCTAGTTATTACGTTTAAGGTAGTTTTCTTACTTTTAGTTTATATTCTTAAATAATATATTTTTATTTTTTTTTTATTTTTTTTCTGTTTTATAAGTCTAGCCTATTTACTTATATAATTATTTTACTTATCTACTAGCTTATTTTATATTTGTGCTTATTACTATTTTTATTACTACATTCTGTCTAACCTATGTTTTCTTATTTTAATTCATTTTTTTTTTACTGTCTAATTTATATCCTGAATACTGTCTTTTTAATTATGTTTTCTTATATTTTATTTATTTTCGGGTTTATAAATCTAGTTTATTCTGTTTTCTTTGCTTTATGTCTAACTACAGTGAGTCTAACTAAAATTTTATGTTTTAAGGTATTTTAAACTATTTATATTTATATACTGAGGGTTATTAAATGAGTAATAGGGAGAGGGGTGTAGGGGAAGGAAGAAGGGGGATTGTGGAGGGGGGGGAATTTTCTTGGCGTTGTATTGTTTGTTTTCCATTGTGGTGTGTGGCAATAATATAAATATATTTACACAGATTATATTTTATTATTGACATTTCTTAGTCTGGTTTTTGTTTCTTTCGTGTTTTGTCCGGGTCGTAAGATATACTGTTAATTATATATTTTATATATCTAGGGGGGGGGAGGGGGATTTTTAGGCGTAGGCCGTTGTCGTCCGGGCCAGGTAGTCCCATTTCTTGCGGACCGGGCACTCCGCACTGAAGGCGTTGTGATCGGTCTTTTGGAACTTTGAGTGCAAACAGTTGCAGCACTGCGGTTCGCTACCTGAAACGAATTCCGCGCACTTTTCGCGCAGGTGTGGTCCTTCGCAGTGACTGCACCTATCTGCACTCTCTGTACAGTATTTTCTGCCGTGGTTGCGGTTAGGTTGGTTGCGGTTAGGTTGGTTGCGGTTAGGTTGGTTGCGGTGTGGTCCTCCGCAGTGACTGCACCTATCTGCACTCTCTGTACAGTATTTTCTGCCGTGGTTGCGGTTAGGTTGGTTGCGGTTAGGTTGGTTGCGGTTAGGTTGGTTGCGGTTAGGTTGGTTGCGGTTAGGTTGGTTGCGGTTAGGTTGGTTGCGGTTAGGTTGGTTGCGGTTAGGTTGGTTGCGGTTAGGTTGGTTGCGGTTAGGTTGGTTGCGGTTAGGTTGGTTGCGGTTAGGTTGGTTGCGGTTAGGTTGGTTGCGGTTAGGTTAGGTTAGGTTAGGTTAGGTTAGGTTAGGTTAGGTTAGGTTACCACTGCCGGGCAGCCCAGGATCTGCTGATGCAGACCATGGCTGAGTGGTTGGTGGACTTGGCGGTGGTCGCCGAGCCTTACTCGGTCCCTGGCAGCTGGCTAGGCGGCCGGGACGGCTTGGTGGCGTTGGTGTCGCGGTCTTCCACAGACTCCCCTCCCCTCTCGCTCTTAGAGAGGGGACCGGGATACGTGGCCGCCGCGTGGGGAGATCTGGCCCTGGTGGGGGTCTACTTCTCCCCTAACCGCCCTCTCTCAGACTTTGAGGACTTCCTGGAGGTCCTCACTGCTGTCGTAGCGAGGGCGGCGCCACGCCAGGTCGTGGTCTCGGGCGACCTGAACGCCAAGTCGGAGGCCTGGGGCAACCCGGCTGCCTCCTGCAACGTCCGGGGACGCGCCGTCGTGTTTTGGTCGGCGTCATGCGGCGTGTCCCTCCTCAACAGGGGGGCGGTCCACACATGTGTGCGGCAACAGGGAGGGTCGGTGGTCGACGTGTCGTTTGCCACCCCCGTCCTTGCCGCACGCATTGTGAACTGGCGGGTTGAGATGGTGGAGACATTGTCGGACCACAGATATGTGCGGTTCGACATCTCCACCCAGCATGGCTCCCGGGGGGAGATGGCTCGCTCTGGCAGGTCTCCCTTCCCTCGGTGGGCCCTCACTCGCCTGGACCGCGAGGCAGCCAAGGAGGCTGCCTTCCTGCAGGACTGGCTGTTGCCCCCTGTCGAGGTCCTGGACGTGGACTCCGCAGCGGCCCAGCTGAGGGGATCCCTGACCGAGGTGTGCAACTCTAGCATGCCTCGGTCCCGTCGTCCGCCTCCCCGTCGTGCCGTCTACTGGTGGTCGGAGGAGTTGGCAGGCCTCCGGGCCACCTGCGTGGCGGCCCGTAGGGCCTACACGCGGAGCCGTCGGCGCAGCGCGCGTAGCCAGACAGACGAGGACCGTCTCTACGCTTCCTACCGGGAGGCAAAGGCGGCCCTCAAGTCGGCTATGTGCGCTGCCAAGGACTCGGCAAGGGCCGAAATGTTAGAGGGTCTCGATCGGGATCCCTTTGGGAGACCATACAGGGCGGCGCGGAACCAACTGCGGCCCCATGGTCCCCCATTGACCGAGACCCTCGAGCCGGCGCTACTGGATGGGGTGGTCCGGTCCCTGTTTCCGCGCAGGACCGACTTCACCCCACCAACGATGGACCCCCCGCGGGGGGCGGTACCACCGGCGGAGGCAGACGTGCCCCCGGTGACGGAGGAAGAGATCCGCGAGGGTCTTCTTGGCCTCCGCGCCAAGAAGACGGCCCCCGGTCCGGACGGCGTCCCAGCACGGGTGGTGGCTATAGCTGCCGCTCAAATGGAGGACAGATTTCGGGACCTTTTCAGCGCGTGCCTCGCGTCTGGAAGGTTCCCGAAACTGTGGAAGGAGGGGCAGCTATGCCTCCTCCGCAAGGAGGGACGCCCAGCGGACTCCCCCTCGGCATACCGACCCATCGTCCTGCTTGATGAGGTCGGCAAAATGTTCGAGGGGATCATCGCCTGCCGGCTCAACAGCCATCTGCGAGGGGTAGGGCCAGACCTGTCGGACGCCCAGTTTGGTTTCCGACAGGGGCGTTCGACCATCGACGCACTGGCCCTGCTCAAGGGGCAGGTGAAGGGGGCAGTCGAGGCGGGGGACGGAGTTTTGGCAGTGTCATTCGACATAGCCAACGCCTTCAACTCCGTCCCCCACTCGACGATATTGGAGGCACTCCGCTATCATGGAGTGCCCCAATACTTGCGGGCTCTCCTGGCCGACTACTTGGAGGACCGGGAGGTCCTCCTCGTAGACAAAACGGCCAGGTTGCGGCGGTACGGCGCAGAGTGCGGTGTTCCACAGGGGTCGGTACTTGGGCCCCCCCTGTGGAACATCGGGTTCGATTGGCTCCTGCGGGGAGCCCTCCTCCGTGGCACGAGTGTCATCTGCTACGCGGATGACACTCTGCTCACTGCCCGGGGGAGGACATTTGGGGAGGCGGCCTGTCTGGCCTCGGCTGGCGGATCCTTGGTCGCAGGGAGGATCCGCCGCCTGGGGTTGAGGGTGGCGCTGAACAAGACCGAGGCCGTGTTCTTTCGCGGGCCTCGGCAGCGCTGCCCTCCAGATGCCCACATCAATGTGGAGGGCATCAGGGTGGGGGTCCAGGCCCAGATGAAGTATCTGGGCCTGGTACTGGACAGCAGGTGGCGCTTCGGCCCGCATTTCAGCGGGCTGTCGACGCGCCTGCTGAAGGCCGCCGGCGCCCTGTCCTGGCTCCTCCCGAACCTTGGGGGGCCCAGTGCACGATGCCGGCGCTTATATGCCGGCATCCTGAGGAGCATGGCCCTCTACGGGGCCCCCATCTGGGCGGACTCCCTCAACAGGAGGGAGAACGCGACAGCCATCCGCAGGCCACAAAGGGCCATTGCACAGCGGGTGGCGAGGGCCTACCGCTCGGTAGGCTTTTCGGCGGCGTGCGCTCTGGCCGGCACCCCTCCTTGGGAGTTGGAGGCGTGGGTGCTCGCCAGAGTCTACGAATGGACGGCGCGCCGAAAAGCGCTCGGGGAGCGCCCTGTCGCGGAGGAGCGGGAGGCAGTGCGGAGGGAGGCGAGGGACGCTATCATCGTCCATTGGACGGAGGACCTCGCCTCCGCCACCTTTGGTCGCCGTACCCTGGACGCGCTCGGTCCAGTCCTGCGGGATTGGCTCGAGCGGCCACACGGCTTCCTCTCCTTCCGTCTGGTGCAGGTCTTGTCTGGCCACGGCTGTTTCGGCACGCACCTGCACCGGATCGGGAGGGAGGAGACACCGGCGTGTCACGACTGCGGCGCGGCGGAGGATACGGCGCAGCACACACTGGAGGTGTGCCCAGCTTGGTCCGGGCCGCGTCGCAGTCTCACTGCGGAGATCGGACAGGACCTCTCCCTTCCCAGCGTGGTCAGATGCATGCTGGGGAGTGAGGAGTCCTGGGCCGCGGTCGCCTCCTTTTGCGAGGATGTCATCTCGCAGAAAGAGGCGGCGGAGCGCGCGCGGGAGGACGACCCTCTCGCTGCGCCGCTCCGCAGACGAAGGCGAGGTCGGAGAAGACGCCCTCTTCTCCCTCCTCGCGGTGGTGATGGGCGGGCGACATGCGCGGGGGCGCCTCCGCCCGCATTGCACACGTCACCACCATCGTCGGAGGTTCCCGGCCCTCCCCCAACGGGGGGGGCGTGAAGGGCCCGCTAAGGCGGGCGGTCGTCGGAGGTGGACTGGACGTAAAGGCTACGCCGATCTCCCAGTCCACCCCCACTATGACGTTGCGGGAATTTCGTTGCTGGGTTGTTTTAGTGGGTATACCGGGCTTGCCCGGGGAGTCCCACATACCCCTCCCACTCCCCCGAGTGAGAGGGTATGCGTAATGCATTTTTTCCCAGCCGAAACAAAAAAAAAAAAAAAAAAAAAAAAAGGTTAGGTTAGGTTAGGTTCGACCATCGACGCACTGGCCCTACTGAAGGGGCAGGTGAAGGGGGCGGTCGAGGCGGGGGACGGAGTTTTGGCAGTGTCGTTCGACATAGCCAACGCCTTCAACTCCGTCCCCCACTCGACGATATTGGAGGCACTCCGCTATCATGGAGTGCCCCAATACTTGCGGGACCTCCTGGCCGACTACTTGGAGGACCGAGATGTCCTCCTTGTAGACAAAACGGCCAGGCTCCGGAGGTACGGCGCGGAGTCCGGTGTTCCACAGGGGTCAGTCCTTGGGCCGCCCCTTTGGAACATCGGGTTCGATTGGCTGTTGAGAGGAGCCCTCCTCCGTGGCACGAGTGTCATCTGTTACGCGGATGACACTCTCCTCACTGCCCGGGGGAGAACCTTCAGGGAGGCGGCCTGTCTGGCCTCGGCTGGCGGATCCTTGGTCGCAGGAAGGATCCGCCGCCTAGGGTTGAGGGTGGCGCTAAACAAGACCGAGGCCGTGTTCTTCCACGGGCCTCGGCAGCGCTGCCCTCCGGATGCCCACATTGTCGTGGAGGGCATCCGGGTGGAGGTCAAGGCCCAGATGAAATATCTGGGCCTGATACTGGACAGCAGGTGGCGCTTCGGCCCGCACTTCAGCGGGCTGTCGACGCGCCTGCTGAAGGCCGCCGACTCCCTGTCGTGGCTCCTCCCAAATCTGGGGGGGCCCAGTGCACGATGCCGGCGCTTGTATGCCGGCATCCTGCGGAGCATGGCCCTATACGGGGCCCCAATATGGGCGGACTCCCTCAATAGGAGGGAGAATGCGACCGCCATCCGCAGGCCACAAAGGGCCATTGCACAGCGGGTGGCGAGGGCCTACCGGTCGGTAGGCTTTTCGGCGGCGTGCGCTCTGGCGGGCACCCCTCCTTGGGAGTTGGAGGCTTGGGTGCTCGCCAGGGTGTACGAATGGACGGCGCGCCGAAAAGCGCTCGGGGAGCGCCCTGTCGCAGAGGAGCGGGAAGCCGTGCGGAGGGAGGCGAGGGACGCCATCATCGTCCATTGGACAGAGGACCTCGCCTCTGCCACCTTTGGCCGTCGAACGCTCGACGCGCTCGGTCCAGTCCTGCGGGATTGGCTCGAGCGGCCGCACGGCTTCCTCTCCTTCCGTCTGGTGCAGGTGTTGTCTGGCCACGGCTGTTTCGGCACACGCCTGCACCGGGTCGGGAGGGAGGAGACACCGGCGTGTCACGACTGCGGCGCGGCGGAGGACACGGCGCAGCACACACTGGAGGTGTGCCCAGCTTGGTCCGAGCCGCGTCGCAGTCTCACTGCGGAGATCGGACGGGACCTCTCCCTTCCCAGCGTGGTCAGATGCATGCTGGGGAGTGAGGAGTCCTGGGCCGCGGTCGCCTCCTTTTGCGAGGATGTCATCTCGCAGAAGGAGGCGGCGGAGCGCGCGCGGGAGGACGATCCTCTCGCTGCGCCGCTCCGCAGACGAAGGCGAGGTCGGAGAAGACGTCCTCTTCTCCCTCCTCGCGGTGGTGATGGGCGGGCGACAGGCGCGGGGGCGCCTCCGCCCGCATTGCACACGTCACCACCATCGTCGGAGGTTCCCGGCCCTCCCCCAACGGGGGGGGCGTGAAGGGCCCGCTAAGGCGGGCGGTCGTCGGAGGTGGACTGGACGTAAAGGCTACGCCGATCTCCCAGTCCACCCCCACTATGACGTTGCGGGAATTTCGTTGCTGGGTTGTTTTAGTGGGTATACCGGGCTTGCCCGGGGAGTCCCACATACCCCTCCCACTCCCCCGAGTGAGAGGGTATGCGTAATGCATTTTTTCCCAGCCGAAAAAAAAAAAAAAAAAAAAAAAAAAAAAAAAAGGTTAGGTTAGGTTAGGTTAGGTTAGGTTAGGTTAGGTTAGGTTAGGTTAGGTTAGGTTAGGTTAGGTTAGGTTAGGTTAGGTTAGGTTAGGTTAGGTTAGGTTAGGTTAGGTTAGGTTAGGTTAGGTTAGGTTAGGTTAGGTTAGGTTAGGTTAGGTTAGGTTAGGTTAGGTTAGGTTAGGTTAGGTTAGGTTAGGTTAGGTTAGGTTAGGTTAGGTTAGGTTAGGTTAGGTTAGGTTAGGTTAGGTTTTTTTTTTTTTTTTTTTTTTTTTTTTTTTTTTTTTTTTTTTTTATACTTCTACCCCCAAAAATATTGGAGTCTATTCTAGATCTACGTGTACTCTTTCAGACCAGTTCTCGCAATTATTCCTCTCGCACTTTCATTCAGCATACTTTATCTTTCTATCTTTCTTCTTCTTTCTATCTTTAAGGGTAGGACGCCCTTCTACTTTTAAACTATTCTATCTATTTTCTTTATTTTCTGTTTTATAGGGAAAACGCAACAACACAACTTTTTATTTTATTTTTACAGGCACTTGTTTTTCTACTGTTCTTATTTTTCTATTATTATAATTAATTTAATACTATTACATGTGTCTTAATCTAGCTTATTTCTACTTTCCAGTTTTCTCACTGTTCTTATTTTTCTATTATTATAATTAATTTTAATACTAACACATGTGTCTTAATCTAGCTTATTTCTACTTTCCAGTTTTCTCACAGTTCTTATCTTACTATTCTTATAATTAATTTTAATACTAATACATGTTTCTTGATCTAGCTTATTTCTATTTTGAACTTTCTTATTTCTTCTATTCTTATGTCTAATTACAGTACTTGATACATATGACTTAGTCTACCTTATTTCTATTTTTACATACTGACTGACAATTTTGGGCAACTCAAATTAATTTGTGTTTCTCAGAAAATGTTTTGCTCTCATAATCGAATTTACCCAACTATTTTTCAATGCTTGACATAAATATTCTTATAATATTATGTAAACATTTTTGCTTACGCGTTTTTATTTCTTTTTATGACTTTACTACATATTTTGACACAATAATCTATTACCACTTCTCTGTCTTTATTTTTGCCCGCTATTATGTGACACAAGTTTTCGGCGTCAAGTTTGGTGTTGAGTTCGTGTTCGGCCTCGAGTCTGTCTCTGTCGAAGACAGGACAGTTGAATAATATATGTGGCACCGTTTCATCCATTTCGGGGTCACAGATGCACGATGGGCTCTCTTTACACTTGAACCGATTCAAGTATTCCGAGAACCCACCGTGCCCCGTCATGATTTGAGTGACTATGTTGTTTACTTCCATTTTCCTTACTATCCTGTAAGCCGCCACCGCATCCGGGAAGAACAATTTAGTCACTGAAGCAGTTGCTGCAGATTTGTACCTGCGGTTCCACTCCTCCAGGGTTTCCTTACGAATGCACTGTTTGACATACGAGATTGGGCATAGGTCGTAGTCGGGCTTTCGTTTGGAACCTTCAGCGGCCTCCTTGGCCAATATGTCGGCCCTCTCATTACCTTCCAACCCCACATGGGCCTTGATCCAAAACAGTGATACAGATTTATTTTGGACTGCCAATGATTTAATATTGGCTCTCGCCTCCACTGCCAGTGGGTGGTGTCGGTCGTGGTTTTGTACTGTTTGGAGGGCTGCCATGGAGTCGCTGAAGATTCCAAACGATTGCGCATTGTGCTTTCGGATTTCCCGGGTTGCGACGCATATCGCCAGAAGCTCAGCCTGGTAAACGGTGGAGTAGTTTGGGAGGGCAAGTTTGAGAGTTTTTGTCTCCACCTCACGCCTCCATATGGAGAGTGCTGCTCCAACCCTGCCCCCGATTTTGCTCCCGTCGGTGAAGATGCGAACTTCATGTTCGCTCTGAGCATCAAGTTGCTCTTGGTTTACCAGGCTGACGAGCTCCAGCTCAGCGCGTTCCGCAGGGTGTGGGGCATCCATTGCCGAGGCGTTCTGCTCGACACTCCTGTCGCTGAGTGCCGGCTGAGGTACCCCCCTCCTGGCCTCGTAAAGCGATGCCGCTTCGCGGACTCGGAGGTCGAGAGGTAGTATCCCAGCCAGCACCAGCGCTGAGTTTAAGGAGACCGTTCTATACGCCTTGCACAACTTTTGAGCAATTCCGCGCTGGACTGCCCCCAACTGCTTCATGACGCCCAGCTTTTTAACGGCTGGGGCCCATACACTGGCGGCGTACAGGATGATGGGTTCCACGGTAGCCACATATATTATTCTTATGACTTCAGGGTGAAGTCCCCAGCTGGTCTTAGCCGCCCTTGTAAGCTGTTTGTGGATGCCTATTGCCCTCCTGCATACGTTTGCGACGTGTGTGTTGAATGTCAGCTTCTCGTCGATGGTGACACCCAGGATTTTGATCTCTTTGGACATGGCAATGTCGATCCCGCCCATGCTCAGGCGTGGGGTGTCGTATTTTAGCTTCCGCGTAATTGTCATTGCGTTGGTTTTTTGCGGAGCAAATTTTAGTTTGTTTTTTACTCCCCACGCCCGAACATGTTCGAGAGCGGCATTGGCCCGTCCCTGGATCTCCTGCGATGTGTCACCATCGAAGATCAGCACTACGTCGTCTGCGAAGGCCTGGCAATAGTCACCCCCAGCCTCCAGGCTCTTTAAAAGCGGGTCCAGCAGGAGGTTCCAAAATATTGGTCCCCCTATAGAGCCTTGGACACAACCCTTGCTGGTTGCCTTGACGAACTCTTCACCTGCGTATCTGACCTTGACCCTTCTATTTTCGAGGTAGCTGTCGATGACCCTCCTCAAGCCAACCGGGCACTTTTCCTCAGCCAGACGGACTCTTATGGCTGGCCACCAGGCACTGTCGAAAGCTCCCTCTATGTCCAAAGATATTAAAACTACTATCTTCTTCATCTCCAGCTTGCCGCGGATGTGCTGCATAAGGACATAAAGGGAGTCCTCCGTACTCCTCTGGGGCATGAATCCGTACTGGCGAGTACTCATCCTTGGAATCAAGTGGAACTTGAGGCGGGCCACCAACATCTTCTCATAGATCTTCCCCAGTATCGGTAGAAGGCCAATTGGTCTGTACGCCTTTGGAGTACTGTAGCTTTCCTTCCCCGGCTTTCTCAACACAACCACAGTTGCCTCTTTCCAGGTTTCAGGGAAGTGGTGACATCTGAAGCAGCCATTAAAGAGAGCGAGGGCCACCTCGGGGGCACCCCCGATGGCCCGGCAACAAATGTCTGCGGTGAAGCCATCCGCTCCCGGCGCTTTTTTGGGGTTGAAGGACCTGCTCGCTGCCATCAGTTCGGCCATCGTGAATGGTGGATCGCATGAGTCATCATGGCCTCCAGCATTCACGACGTCGGCCTTTTCTCTGATGACGCGGTGGCATGCGCTGTCACTGTCCTTGTGATCTTCTGGGTAAAAAGTGTTCGCCAGAAGTTTTACTGAACCCCTCGCGTCCAGTACCTCCCCGTCCTTGACTAACGGTTGGTCCTCTTCCCTTCCCCTGGTCCTCCCTATTACCCGATAGATACCTTCCCAAACCCCCTCTCTGTCCTGTTTTGCGCAGAAGTTCTTCCAGCTCTCGACGATGTCTTTGGCTGCTTCCGTCTCATACTCAACTTTGTGTTTCAGGTACTCTTCAACGACCTTCGATCTTCGGACCGGTGCAGCACACCTAATTCTGCGTCTCAAGGTAGCGACTTTCCGCTTCATCCCCTCGAGTTTCTCGGACCACCACGGCAAAGTGAGCACTTCGTTCATCTTTCTCATGGGCATTGATGAGGTGCATGCGTCTCTAATGGCTTTCATGTATTTATTTGTTATAAAATTAATTTGTTCTGCTGTATTTAATTTGTCTATTTCTGTTTTGTTTATTTTACTGTCGTGCATTAATTGGCAGAGTTTCTCACGAAACTCAGTCCAATTCGCTTTTTTGGTGTTATAAATTCTCGTTGTTCTATTTATTTTGATGCCTTTGGACCTCTTGAGATTGATATTGAAAACAATGCCGTTGTGATCCGAGCTCGTGAGACTCTCATCTACCTTCCAGTCATCTACCAGATCCAGAATGTCTGTCGAACATGCTGTCACGTCGACGTGGCTGCAGTAGCGTGTTCCACCTCTGATCGTGTCGAAGGTCGGAATTTCGCCTCTGTTGAGTATGTTAAGGCTCAGCTCATCGAGAACCCCAGAAACCTCTTCGCCTCTGCTGTCAATAGACAAGCTTCCCCACCAGGTGCTCTTGGCGTTTGCATCTCCTCCGACAACCAACATTTTGGAACCCACCTCTTCCTCAATGTGTTTGAGATGATCCAGGTACGGTCCCACTGGTTGGTCTGGCTCGAAATAAAATGATACAAGCGTGATCTTCCAGGCACTGGTCTGGATCGCCACGACGGTGATGTTGTGCGTTGTGAGCTTCGGGTACTGTGTGACAATTAGGTCTTGATCAAAGACCGCTATTGCGGCCTTTACAGTCCCATTGCCAGTGCCAGTGCTCTGGAAGACGCGTACACCCCTGTGGTCCCTCATTCTTCCTATCCCTCCCACGTATGGTTCCTGGAGGAGAGCAACCGCAACTCCGCGCTTAACGGCTTCCAAGAGCAGCTCGTTTGTAGCAAGCTTTTTACGCTGGAGGTTGGCTTGTATGATCCTGTAGGGGTTTGGGTTGCCTTGGGTGCCCTTAGCAGTATGCTACCGTAGATCGGGCAATTATATCCCACTTACGGCGTGTTGGGCAATCAATACTGAAGGCGTTGTGGTCTACGTTGTCAAGTTTAGACCTTGTGCAGTTCTGACATTTAGGTGGAGTCCCTGCGAGCCAGTCGGCACACTCTGTCTTTAAGTGTGGGCCACCACAGTGACTGCACAGGTCAGCTGATTCCTTGCAGAATCTTTTGCCGTGCCCGTATCCCAAACAGCGCGTGCACTGGATCAATGGGGTTTGGTCCTCAACCCTAACGCGCTGGAGGTCCACGTGCAGGCATCCGATTCCGGTAGCCCTTCTCCAGATGGTCGGTGAGACGCTGACCACAACGTGATTTGTGTGCGGATTCCTGTTTTTTCTTCTAAATTTTACCTCCATCCTATCCTCCTCTTTGTCGAGGTCGTGAAATACATCTCTATTCTGATTCCTCATTGCCCTGAGGACGTCCTCGTCTGAGTTCACGGAGAGGACGTTCCTGAGGATCAGTAATGGATCCTTGTTTTTCACCTCCTCGACACTGAGGTCCTGTCCTTCCACTTCCAGTTTACTCTTCATTTTGTTCCTTTCCTCCCTGGTCTGAAAACCCATAATAATCTTCCTATCTTTTGCCTTCCTCACTCTTTCGACTTTGACCCAGCCCTCTTTTGCGTCCGCTGCCTTCCGTATTTTATGGAGTACTTCGTCCCCAGTTTCGGTGTCATCTTTGGAGGCAACCACGATCGAATGCAGCGTACTTCGCGTCGGGTTCGACTTTCCGCTGTGGGTCGCAGTTACACTCGCATACGTCTGATTTTGCTGAAGGAGCTGTCTTTGGTGGTCAATTGCGTCCTTTAGCTCCTCTATCCTTTTGTTGTTCTCTGCAAGAAGGTTTGTCTGTACCTCCATTTTTTGGAGAATCTTTTTAGTGTCGGTGACTTCGGAAGAGGTTGGAATGTTTTGTTCGGGTTCCGCCAAGATGGGTCGTTCGCCAGTCACATTTTGTTTTGCCACTTTCAGCTCCAACTCGAGTTCTTTAACGATTTCGTACAATCTTTCAAGGGCTTCGAAAACAGCATTTTTAACCTCAGTTTTGATGTTTTTCTGGGTGTTTATTTGTTGTTTTGCCCTGATTAAGCAGGATCGTGCCTCTACCGTAGAACTCGAGTATTTGGATTTTGGCGGCGAAGTCAAATCGGCAGACTTTCGTACAACAGGCAAAGCTTTGCTTTCCTGTGACAAAGTAGTCTTGGTCTTTGTTTTTGCAGGGCCTGCCTGTGACGTCTTTTCAGTTGAGGAGGGGGTGGGGCTGCTACTCGCTGCTTCCCGCTCTCCTATGCTACGTCTAATGTTCGGAGGAGCATCTGCTCCACCTTTTGTTGGCGACTTTTCGCAGTTGGTTGCCTTTGACGGTGTCCTAAAGCCGAACATGTTTGTTGGGGGTATGTGTCAACAAGCGTCAATAGGGACGAAATGTAAATAAAAGTAAAAATTTAATTTGAGATTATACTGTCAAAATAAAAACGCGTAATAAAATAAATCTTAAAGCTATAAACAGTTAACACAAAAGGTGTAAACAATGTCGATGGTGATTTGGAGGGGCAGATAGGTTTGTAGAAGTTGTAAAAAGTCATCTACCCCTTTTGTTGTAAAATACTTCGCTCAAAAGAGCGGGTCACATAAGAAAAAACAATCAAGAAACTATTCTAAGTATCAATTAGACCTAAAATTATATCGACTCTATGATTGGCTCTAGGTAGAGTCGATTCGTCGTGTCCAATGGACAGCTCCCGCCGAGCCCTCTCAGTTGACTCCAAACTCGGCGCAATTCGGTTAAGTGGTTGCGGAGATATCTTAACTTAAAATTTTGATTTAATGCCAAGATGGCGGCCTAAAAATGGTTAAAAGCGGATATCTCCGGTTCCGCCGATCCAAAAACCGTGGTGCTTGGGCTTTCCGAGCTTGGCTCGACGAGACCAATCCACTGGAGAGGTTTTCAGGCTGAAAACTTCCGGGTCCTGAAAACCCACGCAAGGGCTATTGCCAGGTAGGGGAGAGTGGGCCAGCGTCCCCAGCGCAAACCCGAGCGCTCCACGACCCCCGGTTCAGGAGTTATCCGGGTCCAAAGTTTCGTCTGACAGTTCGAGAACTGTCAGTGTCTACCCAAAACTTAGGCTAACTTCCCCCCCGATAGTCGTAGAGCGTCCGTGCTTGGGCTTATTCGGCTCGGCTTCACCCCACCTTTCCCGTCAGACGGTTATCCGGGTCCCGAAAATCGCGAGCACAAAATCCCTTAAAACCCAATAGGTGGGATGGGTATTGCCCTCCTTTGTCTTTATGTGAAAACGGCAGCTTTCTACCACAACTGAGTCCTGAGATATATCGGGTGTAAGTTTCACAAGATGGCGCCCAAAATGGCGGCTGATGAAATAAAATTGGCACCTGTTGGCCAAAACCAGCCGAGTTTGGGCTCTCCGGATAGGGCTTGAAGAGACCAATCCTAATTTGACAATTTTAGCCCTGAGAAACAAACCCCCGATTTTTGTTGGTCAAAAAACCCCCAAAATTTGGGCAAAACGTCCAATACACAAAATTAAAACACGAAAATTTGTTAAAAACTAATTAATAATACTATATCTAGCTAACTCTATTTTTTGAAGGTAGTTTCAGAGACACTGGGCTCTTCTTTAATACCCCTCGTGTCAACCCTTAAATTTCAAAAAATCGTAACTGAAAAACTATTGTAGGGAAAAAGCTGAAATTTTGAATTCACCTAAAAATCGTATAGTTCCTTTAGAAAGTAAAATAAAAAAGGGGGGTAGTCGCGACAAATAACTAGTTACGATTTTTTGAAAAATGTACAATTTTTAAAAAGTCAATATCTCCTAATCTAATTAACCTTTTTTTATGCTTGAAACGCCGTTTCAGATGTCTCAGCGTCCCGCCTCGGCGCCGCTCGATGGTGTCCGCCGCACTCGCCTGGAACCGGTTGCACGTGGCCACGTGGTAACCGGTTTCAGCCGACTTTCTCCGAGCGCGTGGCCCGAAAAAATCAGGATGCAGCTTCAGTCGGTAGGCGTCGATGTGACGCGTCGTTTGACACCCTAAAAAGTGGGTGTCGTCGCTCTCGTTTCCGCAGCGTTTTTATTTCAAAGTTCAAATTTCACAAAAATTTCACTTTTTTGAGTTTTATTTGCGTTTTAAGGCACTCACGATTGCGCGGTTTTCACCAGATGGTAGGGCGTATTTTTCCGCACAAAATGATGGCACGCACGACAACAATCGATTAAAAAATACCACTCGGGCGATTTTTTGAAAAAATTTTATGCGCGGAGCAGCCTTTGGCACGTGTTACCGTCGCGGGGGGTGACCGCGGACTCTGGGTTAGGTTAGGTTAGGTTAGGTTAGGTTAGGTTAGGTTAGGTTAGGTTAGGTTAGGTTAGGTTAGGTTAGGTTAGGTTAGGTTAGGTTAGGTTAGGTTAGGTTAGGTTAGGTTAGGTTAGGTTAGGTTAGGTTAGGTTAGGTTAGGTTAGGTTAGGTTAGGTTAGGTTAGGTTAGGTTAGGTTAGGTTAGGTTAGGTTAGGTTAGGTTAGGTTAGGTTAGGTTAGGTTAGGTTAGGTTAGGTTAGGTTAGGTTAGGTTAGGTTAGGTTAGGTTAGGTTAGGTTAGGTTAGGTTAGGTTAGGTTAGGTTAGGTTAGGTTAGGTTAGGTTAGGTTAGGTTAGGTTAGGTTAGGTTAGGTTAGGTTAGGTTAGGTTAGGTTAGGTTAGGTTAGGTTAGGTTAGGTTAGGTTAGGTTAGGTTAGGTTAGGTTAGGTTAGGTTAGGTTAGGTTAGGTTAGGTTAGGTTAGGTTAGGTTAGGTTAGGTTAGGTTAGGTTAGGTTAGGTTAGGTTAGGTTAGGTTAGGTTAGGTTAGGTTAGGTTAGGTTAGGTTAGGTTAGGTTAGGTTAGGTTAGGTTAGGTTAGGTTAGGTTAGGTTAGGTTAGGTTAGGTTAGGTTAGGTTAGGTTAGGTTAGGTTAGGTTAGGTTAGGTTAGGTTAGGTTAGGTTAGGTTAGGTTAGGTTAGGTTAGGTTAGGTTAGGTTAGGTTAGGTTAGGTTAGGTTAGGTTAGGTTAGGTTAGGTTAGGTTAGGTTAGGTTAGGTTAGGTTAGGTTAGGTTAGGTTAGGTTAGGTTAGGTTAGGTTAGGTTAGGTTAGGTTAGGTTAGGTTAGGTTAGGTTAGGTTAGGTTAGGTTAGGTTAGGTTAGGTTAGGTTAGGTTAGGTTAGGTTAGGTTAGGTTAGGTTAGGTTAGGTTAGGTTAGGTTAGGTTAGGTTAGGTTAGGTTAGGTTAGGTTAGGTTAGGTTAGGTTAGGTTAGGTTAGGTTAGGTTAGGTTAGGTTAGGTTAGGTTAGGTTAGGTTAGGTTAGGTTAGGTTAGGTTAGGTTAGGTTAGGTTAGGTTAGGTTAGGTTAGGTTAGGTTAGGTTAGGTTAGGTTAGGTTAGGTTAGGTTAGGTTAGGTTAGGTTAGGTTAGGTTAGGTTAGGTTAGGTTAGGTTAGGTTAGGTTAGGTTAGGTTAGGTTAGGTTAGGTTAGGTTAGGTTAGGTTAGGTTAGGTTAGGTTAGGTTAGGTTAGGTTAGGTTAGGTTAGGTTAGGTTAGGTTAGGTTAGGTTAGGTTAGGTTAGGTTAGGTTAGGTTAGGTTAGGTTAGGTTAGGTTAGGTTAGGTTAGGTTAGGTTAGGTTAGGTTAGGTTAGGTTAGGTTAGGTTAGGTTAGGTTAGGTTAGGTTAGGTTAGGTTAGGTTAGGTTAGGTTAGGTTAGGTTAGGTTAGGTTAGGTTAGGTTAGGTTAGGTTAGGTTAGGTTAGGTTAGGTTAGGTTAGGTTAGGTTAGGTTAGGTTAGGTTAGGTTAGGTTAGGTTAGGTTAGGTTAGGTTAGGTTAGGTTAGGTTAGGTTAGGTTAGGTTAGGTTAGGTTAGGTTAGGTTAGGTTAGGTTAGGTTAGGTTAGGTTAGGTTAGGTTAGGTTAGGTTAGGTTAGGTTAGGTTAGGTTAGGTTAGGTTAGGTTAGGTTAGGTTAGGTTAGGTTAGGTTAGGTTAGGTTAGGTTAGGTTAGGTTAGGTTAGGTTAGGTTAGGTTAGGTTAGGTTAGGTTAGGTTAGGTTAGGTTAGGTTAGGTTAGGTTAGGTTAGGTTAGGTTAGGTTAGGTTAGGTTAGGTTAGGTTAGGTTAGGTTAGGTTAGGTTAGGTTAGGTTAGGTTAGGTTAGGTTAGGTTAGGTTAGGTTAGGTTAGGTTAGGTTAGGTTAGGTTAGGTTAGGTTAGGTTAGGTTAGGTTAGGTTAGGTTAGGTTAGGTTAGGTTAGGTTAGGTTAGGTTAGGTTAGGTTAGGTTAGGTTAGGTTAGGTTAGGTTAGGTTAGGTTAGGTTAGGTTAGGTTAGGTTAGGTTAGGTTAGGTTAGGTTAGGTTAGGTTAGGTTAGGTTAGGTTAGGTTAGGTTAGGTTAGGTTAGGTTAGGTTAGGTTAGGTTAGGTTAGGTTAGGTTAGGTTAGGTTAGGTTAGGTTAGGTTAGGTTAGGTTAGGTTAGGTTAGGTTAGGTTAGGTTAGGTTAGGTTAGGTTAGGTTAGGTTAGGTTAGGTTAGGTTAGGTTAGGTTAGGTTAGGTTAGGTTAGGTTAGGTTAGGTTAGGTTAGGTTAGGTTAGGTTAGGTTAGGTTAGGTTAGGTTAGGTTAGGTTAGGTTAGGTTAGGTTAGGTTAGGTTAGGTTAGGTTAGGTTAGGTTAGGTTAGGTTAGGTTAGGTTAGGTTAGGTTAGGTTAGGTTAGGTTAGGTTAGGTTAGGTTAGGTTAGGTTAGGTTAGGTTAGGTTAGGTTAGGTTAGGTTAGGTTAGGTTAGGTTAGGTTAGGTTAGGTTAGGTTAGGTTAGGTTAGGTTAGGTTAGGTTAGGTTAGGTTAGGTTAGGTTAGGTTAGGTTAGGTTAGGTTAGGTTAGGTTAGGTTAGGTTAGGTTAGGTTAGGTTAGGTTAGGTTAGGTTAGGTTAGGTTAGGTTAGGTTAGGTTAGGTTAGGTTAGGTTAGGTTAGGTTAGGTTAGGTTAGGTTAGGTTAGGTTAGGTTAGGTTAGGTTAGGTTAGGTTAGGTTAGGTTAGGTTAGGTTAGGTTAGGTTAGGTTAGGTTAGGTTAGGTTAGGTTAGGTTAGGTTAGGTTAGGTTAGGTTAGGTTAGGTTAGGTTAGGTTAGGTTAGGTTAGGTTAGGTTAGGTTAGGTTAGGTTAGGTTAGGTTAGGTTAGGTTAGGTTAGGTTAGGTTAGGTTAGGTTAGGTTAGGTTAGGTTAGGTTAGGTTAGGTTAGGTTAGGTTAGGTTAGGTTAGGTTAGGTTAGGTTAGGTTAGGTTAGGTTAGG